>JAWPNB010000013.1:36132500-46132500 GCA_033996785.1 Trichosanthes truncata | reverse complement strand
GTTTTTGACGCATGATGTATGGAATTGGGGTTCCATTGGCCTTCTAGATTTGGAAGGTTTTTACACAGTCATCACTACCGTTTAACACATATGATCCTTCTCTTGCGTGCAGCCGCCTGTGGAAAATTATGCTAACCCGAAGACTTGTTTGTTTCATGTTCTTTTTAAGGTAAGTTTATGTAACTATGCTGCTAATTGACTTCATTCTTGATTGATCTCTGATCTTCCTGGGGTTTTATATGTGATCGTGCTTCTTTTTGTCAGGCTGGAGCATTGGCTTTTTACATTCTTTCCTCTCTCTTTTTCAATAGTTTTGTTATCATTTTCGTGGTGACTGTTTTTCTCGCTGCTCTCGACTTTTGGGTGGTGAAGAATGTGAGTGGGCGTATTTTGGTTGGTTTGAGGTGGTGGAATGAAATAAATGATCTGGGTGAGAGTGTGTGGAAATTTGAAAGCCTTGATCAAGAGGTGAGTGTTTAGTTTTTACATTTTCAGAATTTGCTTCTTTATTTCTCACTTCTAATGCACATCGATCCTTGGTTATTCCTTAGTCATTGTCTCGGATGAACAAAAAAGATTCCTGGCTGTTCTGGTGGACCTTGTACCTTACGGTAAGAAAATGTTATGATCCCAAATATTGTGATAATTTGATTGTGCGTTTGAGATAATTGATATCAAACAAGCTAGATGGTTTTGAGAAATAAATTCTATTGTACATATATGGGTGAATAGCAGCAGGTATGATACCTGAAAGAGAATAATGATTTATTAGTTGCAGTTAACATGCATGTCTAGCTTAGCAACTCTGGAGATATGCCTGGCACTTCGATTTATGTCTTCTTTTGTTGGCGGCAGGGTGGGGGAATTAAAGAAATTACTTATTCCTGATTATATTTCATTGTGTTTCTATGAAAAACCATTTTTTAGTTTTTTTTTCCTTTCCAAAGTATGGTGTGGATTTTAGTTATTATACACTTAAAGAATGCCATTCCTCTCTATATTTGAACCATAGCGTTCAAAAAACAGAAGAAAAAAAAAGGGAAAAAGTAGGATTCAAAATATTTAATATTTTCAGCCTTTTCTTTCTTGATAATAACTTGCTAAAGAATTTTGTCATTTAGAAAATCGTCTTGTGTTTTTGAAAACTGATTCCTGAACTAGTTTAACTAAATATACATAAGACATCTTATTTTTATATTGGATTAGAAAAAATCAATATTAAAGAGAAAGGAGTCGGAATTTTTTAATCCTTCTGTGTGTATGAATTAGAATTTTTAGAACATATAATGGAATTAATAATTATGCATGCATCAAAAGTTTACATTACTATTAACTGCTTTTCTGGTTTAGCTGATCTTAAAAGTTTATATTTATTCAAAGAAGCAAATATAGTGGTTAAATTATAAATAATAATTTATGATCTAAAATTAGTCACTTACCTTAGAACTGAGAGATTTGAATAAATGTAGTAGGGTCATCACTTCAAAGGTCTTAAAAACTTATATGCGTTATGTCATGATTTATACGGGAAAACTAAAAGTTAAAAAAAAGGAAAAAGTGAAAAAGAAAAAGTGAGAAAGAAGAAAAAAAATTCAAGTATGGCCGGTTCTGCTTCTAGAGGTGGATGAACTGAACATATTTGTAGTTGGGTTCTTGGACTGTGATGACCCTTCTGGTATAGTTGGTCCAGTAAAGTCTTGTCTGCATGATTTCAGTGATTATGATCTTCAATATTCATGTATGCTTATGCTTCTGAACCAATGAATAACAGGCAGTTGCATGGACTGTGCTGGGAATATTCTCGTTGATAAAGTTTCAAGCTGATTATCTCCTTGTCGTAGGAGTTTGTTTGACTTTGAGCATTGCAAACATTATTGGCTTTACAAAATGCCGTAAAGGTAAGCAATAAGTTCCTTGAGCTACAAAATTCCTATACTGTTCATACAAGCATCGCAAAGCCTGACTAGTGTAGTTTTCTCTGTCAGCAATACCTTCTGAATTCTTTTCCATGATAAAGCTTCTGAATTCTTTTGAAGCTTTTAGAAAATTATTTTTCAACTTCAAGGGATATACCATTGTGAGACCTTGCCTGCTGTTTGTTAATTTGTTTGGTGTCTTTATATTTCAATCATTGTTAGAACTTAGAAGATATTGAGTTCAGTAGGGGCTTGATGCTTAAATCTTCGCCATGGAAAGGATATTTACACTAGTCTTTGTATACCAGCATGTCAGGATATGAGAAGATAGATATCTCTGTTTTGTTTATCATTTTGACCTTTGTGCTTGTTGTGGACCGTAGTAACTTGTAGTGTAAGCCTTTAGACACGTACACATGCACATCGATACAAATAGCTCATATATATTGGTTAGATCCTAATGCCTCAGATGCATCAATTTCTTCAACGAACCCCTTAACAATTATTTTTTCTATAAGGAAACAAGTTTCATGGACAGAATGAAATATGTAAAATGATGTGAAATCTCATCGAGTTAAAAATGTGACCAAAAGACAAGAAATCTGATGATTACAAAGAAATTTAGAAAAGGAACTCCATGAGGAAGCCAAATAGTAAAATCCTGTAATCCCCCTAGAGATCTCTAAATCCAAACACTTCCATCAAAATAGTCAAAACCCCATAAAGCCATTAGAACCTTTTCATCCTTGAACATAAGAGTAAGACCAACTAAAAGATGAACAACAGCTCCTTTACACTTCTTGGCATGGCAGCTTGAAGTTAAAAAATGTCAAAAGACCTCCTCCACCCATGATCAGCTCTTTCATTCATAGTTTTGCACATGTTACTTACACTGGAGCAAAGAATGAAAGTCATGCCTGTGTGCATAGATAATGAAAGTCATTTTCCTTTTTTCAGTTGTCATCACCCTTTTTCTAACATTTTCAGGACTTCCATTATAGGCCGATTCTTTAGTTCAGCATCCCGCAGTCTCCCACTTCTAAAATAGAGAGGCAAATTTGAATATAAAAATCAAATACTCTTCTTTTCGTGCATTCCTTTTTATTTACATAAATATATATGTTTTCTTTTGGTAAATGTGCCTCTGAATTGACATGAAACAACTTTCAAATGGGACAATATTTGGCATTTGGAAATTCATAGGATATTTCTTTTTAGATTAGTAGTCACCATGATTTGGACCCATCATCTCAAAGTTACCCGAGCTAACAACCACGAGCTACTACTATTCCCTTACCAATTTCAGGCATTTTAGTACTGTAATACTGCCAACTAATTAGGCACTCAAACTGATTAAGTTATATCTGCTGGACAAGTAAAACTGCACCTACCTTTCTTCTAAGACTGATCAAGCTTGAAGATATTTTGCCATTAGGGCTCATGGTATTACTATGTCATGATATAATCTTTCTATTTTGACTCAAATTTTTGTAGTTCTTATGCATTTTACTACTTTACCTTCCTCTTCTTTGCATTCTACTTTTAAGACTGATTAGGTTTGAAGATGATATTGCCATTTAGGATCATGGTGTTACTAACAGTCATTATGTAATCTTTCTATGTTGACTCAAAATTTTGTAATTCTTATGGATTTTACTACTTTACCCTCACCTTTCTTCTCTACATTTTACTTCCAAGACTGATTAGGCTTGGAGATGATATTGCCATTTGGGCTCATGGTGTTACTAACAGTCATTATACAATCTTTCTAGTTGACTCAAATTTTTACAATTCTTGTACTACTTTCAGATGCCAAGAAGCAGTTTCAGCAATTTGCTACCCAGACCATTGCTTCTCAGTTCTCCTCTTCATTACAATCAGCTTTTAGTGTTGTTTGAGGCATCCATACCATGTGAAAGAAAGCAGATGGAAGAAATGCAGTGGCACAGGAGATGATGTTGAGCAGTAACTCTCAGGACATGTAAATGTGCATTATTTTAGGCATTACTGGATTGGATTGGGGTTCCTTCTGAACTGTTTTTTGGATATAAAAAGAAAAAGATTGAATAATTTTGTACAACTCCCTTTTTTTTTTCCAATGATTTGTATTGTGAAAATCCAATGAAATGAATCATAGAAAACATTAAATTTGCTATATCCATATAGTTCTAGGAACATGCAATGGAATATCCATTTATATGCTTGCTTTATCATCATGCTCAACTAAAATGGATAGGTTAATTTTTTTCTTTTTATTTTTTTTAGGTAAAAGATCTCTTTATCATTTATCTTCTGAAAGTATGCGTTACACCCTTATTAATATATTAAAAATTCTCAGTGAAGTCATATAGTAAATTGTTAACAATTTTTTTTTTGTATTATTATATTTTTGCTTTATTAAATATTCAAATGTCACTTTGACACATAAAATTCAACTTACCTATCATATGAAATTCAGGCTGTCCATCAACAAAGTCTATTTTTTCAAGTCATGTCTATGTGTGTGTATATATATATAGTAATTTAATGACACACTCCCGTTTTTTTAATAAATTTTAACAATTTTTTAATAGAAGAACTTAATTAGGAATTTTCAATAAATTAAGAATTTTAAAAAAATTAAATATAAAATTAAGATGACTATTTGGTATACTTTTTTTTCCTTTCTTTTTTACCTATTTAGCCATGCTGAAGGCTTTTATATGGCAAGAAATAAACCTCGATCAATGAGCTCTCTTAATCAAGGTTTTTGTATGGAAGATCCATTTTCGTGCGCTTTAATGCAATCAGACCTGCCATCCAAAAATAATGAAATATGACACATTTTGACGTGGCAACGTGCGCAAAATTATCCAAGCGAGCAATATGAGGTCGACTCGCTTGTTCACGCTATCGATAGGGTAACGCTCTCGCTGACCATTCTCGCTCTTGCTCTCGTTTGCCACGTCAGCAAAATATTTTGGATCTTACAAGATTCTTGCCCTTGGAGACTCGCTCTCGCACACGTTGACTTGTTCTTGCTCTCGCAGAACACGTCACTCGAATTGGACTTTACCAATGTTGTACTCGTTCTCGCACGTTCGTTCTCTCATACTCTCGCTCGCATTGAACAATATTTTCTGTCATCGAGAGAGCCTTTTACAAATGTTGTACTCGTACTTGCTCTCGCGCGCTCGTTCTCTCATGCTCTTGTTGTCATTCTCGCATTCGCTTTTAACAATATTTTTCGTTTATTATTGCTCACAGGTTTTGCTTCTGTTGTTAATTTATTGTGAATCCATGCACGACGTCAAGAACAATAAGAAAAATGTAAAATTCCATTCATTCCAGTTTGGGAAATTTATACAAAGAAAAAAAAAGAAAAAAAAGAAAAAGAAAAACAAGTCAGCTGACACCCCATTCGAACCTACTCGAAGTTAGATGATATTATCACTAGTGGCAGCCTTTTGTCCTCTCCCCTCCCCCTCTTATTCCCAGCGGACGTGCAGTTGGACCTTTTATTGGTAGAACGAAATTTGTTTTTCATGTTTCTTTGGGTCGTCGCTCTCCTTAGGCATGCTCACAAAATATGCTGAAGGGGCCGGTTGGGGTGCGGGCAGAGGGGAAGTAGGTGGTGGTGGTGTTTGACAAGATTGTTCTTCCTTCATCCAATTTGCCAGGAAGTCCTCCAGATCACGCTCCTCCTCCACTTCGCTAGAGGACATAGTTGTGGTGTCCGCCGTGAGCGGGGTGCTAAGGTCTGACTCCTCCTATAATGGGACTAACGGGTATTCGAAAAAACTATCATCGGATGAGTATTTCATTTTAGGCGAGAGAGTGTGTTTAGTGAGTAAACAATTTTAGGGTTGGTTTATTAATAGGAAAAATGGATTGACATGCCAAAGGTCGCCATTAATGAATCCACGAATGGATTGACATGACTTCAAGTCATCCTTCTGTCTCCCTAATCACGAGCATGCATGCTAACCGTGAAAAGTCACGAGCGAGAGCGAGCACGATACTACGAGACCGAGAGAAAAACTACGAGAGCAAGAGCGATATTAGATATAGTTCGGTCTTACAAGTATCACTATTGTAGTATCGCTATAAACTAACTCTTGTTCTCACTCTTGTAGTTTGGCTCTTGCGTTCGCACTCTTAGTATCATGCTCGCTCTCGCCTGTAAAATACAGTGACTCGTTCTTCGCTTGTTCTCTCATGCTCTCGCTTCATTAGTCGTTTAGTCCTCCATTTCAAGTCATCATTTAAAAAAAGAAAACGAACAATCTTTCTCTCACTTCTTTCACTTGACGCTTGAAACTCACTCTCTCTCCATCGATAGAGCTTCATCACTGCCAGATTGATTTGTCACTGCCGTTCATCTTCACCACCAACCTGTTATTTCTTTGAAATGGTAAGCCTAAATCGATTGATTCTGTCGTTTATTGTTTCGTTCGTGGTTTTCTCTTTTGCACTGTTTGTCATAGAGGGCGAGTGATAAGCCGTGAAATTAAGGCTTATTTAAATCCTAAATGGCTCGAAAGAACTCTTGTTTGTCCTAATATTAATGGAAAATGGTGAAAAATGGTTGAAAGAAGGAAATAATGAAATATGGTAGCAATTGGAAAAGATTTCTAAGTATTGTGATTATTTTGCAGGAATTGCCAAACGAATTGCCAAACCAATTGCCAAACCGGCAATTTGGCAATCTTCAGCAGCTGCAAATATGGAAACTTCGGGAAATCCGTGATTGATGAACTCATAATTGACAGAGAATTTCTCGCACAAATCAAGGGATTTAATGCATTATTCTTGGAAAATTGGAACCCTATATTGGTCTACATAAGAAGATTGAAGAACGCGGAGGAAGGAGGACGATTCGTGGGGTTAATTTCGAAGCTTTGTCTGCTGTTTTTCTGGGTTTTGGACAGCCTCTGTTTTGGCTGTTAGCTACTGTCTTTACCATTTTATTCAATTTCCATTCAACTTTCCTTCAAGTTTGTATTACAAAACAATACCTAGATACTTTGTTTTTCGATTTGTTGTATTTTCATTCAAGTTTAAGTTTGTTTCAAGTTCATTCGAAGGTAGCTTTGCTCGCAAGTGCTCCTCTGTTTTTCTTCGGTTTTAGTTGATTTCTTCACCAAAATTTCAAATACAGTACAACAACTCTTCGGTATTGTCACAATGAATGGGTTTGGGTATTCTCCTTTTGTTCGTAAGTGAATGTAACAAGTATTAATGCGTAGGAATTTCCAAATCCATTCGAAGTTCTTTTTCTTTAGTGTTTCTTCAATTTGAATTGTTAAGCAATTTCCGAATCTCCCTTGGAATTCCAATCCGATTCAAGAGATTCTTGGATCGTTAAGATCAATTTCTCTCTAAAAGTGGAGGAGATTGAATCGATTGGGAAGGAAGAAGTGGGATAGCATCGAATTAATTTTCTTACTTCTTGCTCTGTTTTTCTTTTACCATCAATTTAGCTTCTGGAGAAGAAATTAAAACAAGGAAGGAGAGAGAGAAAAATTACATAATTACCCTTGCCACTTTGATTTAATTTCAATTAATTACTTTTGCTTGAATTCCTAGGAAAACCCAATTACAATTCATAAGTTAGTTTTTTTTTATTAAATTTCATTATGAAATCTTTCTTTAAAATTAGTTTTATGTTTTTCATTAAAAATACGAGCTAAAATTTTTAGGGGGTTCAAGGATGTGAATTCCCTAAGAAGTAAATGTAGCCAAAATTTCAATAAAAACCAAGCCTACAGCGAGGTTTATGGTTGTTTTGGTTTTGTGCATATTTGCGATAGTGGGTGGGTTTGATTGAGGAAGTTGCAGAGCTAGAGCGAGCTTACAGGGTCGAGAGCGATAGAGCTATAGCGAGTAGTTAGGGTTTTGAGTATAATGGATAGATTAGGTGAACGAGAGCTGTAGAGCTAGAGCAAGGTTACTGGAACGAGTGCGTGAATGCGTTAAAATTTATGCGAACAAGATCATGGACGAGAGCGAGAGCGAAACTACGAGAGTGAGAGAGAAACGTAAACGAGAGAATGAGAGTGATAAGCGAAATGAGAGCGAGAATTTAGTTTCTAATCTGCCATTCTATGTATGCTGTGTTTATTTTTTTTGTCCCTTTTGTTTTATTTTATTCTTGTTTGGGCAATTTATGCAGTATTGAGATGGCAGCAGTTCTGAGAATCCCCAAGGAGGATTGGTTCCCTGGCCAAACTTCTAGTCTTGCCCACATAAGTAGTGCAAATAAAGTGGTAAAGGAAAAGTTGACCTTTGGACAGATGGAAATGTTCAGAAGGACTGTTATTCG
Organism: Trichosanthes truncata; assembly: GCA_033996785.1. Lineage (NCBI taxonomy): Eukaryota > Viridiplantae > Streptophyta > Magnoliopsida > Cucurbitales > Cucurbitaceae > Trichosanthes > Trichosanthes truncata. The sequence goes on along the minus strand of JAWPNB010000013.1, from coordinate 46,124,280 downwards.
GCGATTTGTTGATGTGGACTTGGTTTCAACAGCCTGTTGGTGCATCACATCCTTTTGAGAGAGGTTATTGACGGTCGGGATGATGTGATGAGGTTTGACCTAAATGGTACAGTGGTGCAGTTTTCAAAAGCTGAATTCCTCATGATGACTGGGTTGTGGCCATCACCTGAGAGAGGACATGAGGTAGAGGTCTCAAATGAAGCCCTGCGACTCAAGTACTTTGATGGCATGGACACTAAAATCTGTCTGGATACTTATGAAGCTGCATATAAGGGATTGCAGTTTGAGATGGACGAGGATGCAGTTAAGGTGTCCTTGATTTACTACACTGAGATGGCCATGATGGGGAAGAATAAATCAAAGGCCATAATTAATAGGTCCCTATATTGGAAAGTTGAAGACTTGGAGTACTTCAACAGTTTGAATTGGGGGAGCAGAATTTGGGATAGGACAGTTTGTGGCCTTAAGGGACAAAGTTGCAACATACAAGTTGAAGGTCAAGATGAATAAGAATTATACTGTTAAGTATAACCTTCCTGGATTCCCTCATGCTTTCCAGGTATTCCACGTTTTATAATAAATTAAAATTAGCTTGTTATTTGTATGTAACATATTGTAGACTAACTATGGTTATATTGTTTATAGGTATGGGCATATGAGATGTTGTTAGTAGCGGGTCATCTTACAACTCGCCTAAATAATGACGTAGTGCCTCGCATTAGAAGATGGTCATGCTCCCACTCCGTTCCATATAGGGTGTTGGAGCGAGATGTATTCAACTCCCCTAAGGTTAGAATGCACTCACTTGTGTATAACATAATGTAGTTTCATGTAGTTTTATTATCCTAACATTTACTTGTTTGTGACAGACGGTGGTCACGTCAGTATTGGTCGTGTTGAAGGCTGAGCAATAGTACCGCGATACTCAGGTCGGTCAGAGGGTCCAGGACGATGATGATGACGACGACCGAGAGTTTGAGATGCATTTTGAGGGTCAGACCGATCCTCAGATCAGGGAGGAGATCGGTGAGGGTCAGATTGGAGAGGGTCAGCCGGATCCTCAGATTAAGGGAGGAGATTGGAGAGGTCAGACTGATCCTCATATCAGGGATGAGACCGATAATGAGCGATCCTCTCCCCATTTACGAGTGTCGACTCATGATCGTCGATCTAGACATGAGGGTTCATCGAGCTTAGGTTATCTTCGTAGCATCGATGCTCGTGTCTATAGAGTCGAGGAGTCTGTGGGGGAGTTGAAGTCACAAATAGGCAACTTGAAGTCGCAAATGGGTGGCTTGAAGTCGGAGATGGGAGAGGTGAAGTCCCATTTGATCACCATATATGAGTTACTCTACAGAATATGCAAGGTATGTGATACAATATGTAGATAATATTTGGATTATTCTCATACTCTCGACTAACGTGTCTTTTGTTTTATGTAGGATGAGGGGCACGACTGGGTTGAGTCACCAAACCTACGTATCGATCAGTCGATGAAGTCCACCATCCCCATTCCCACCATCCCCTCCGCTACCACCGAACCCACCCCGCCCACCACTACCACCGAGTCCACAATTCCCATTCTCGCCACCACCATCTAGTCCACCATTCCCATTCCTGCCACCACCACCGGGTCCACTCTCCCCATTCTTTCCAACACCACCTAGCCCACATGCTCCATTCCTTCCATTATCCCCATTCCCGCCACCACTACCGGGTCCACTATCCCTATCTCCCTCCCCATTCCCACTTCCACTCCAACCTTCACTGACTGCATCATCTCCATCTCACGTATTTTCGACGCCCCCGACTTGGTGATCACCTCCACCCTATAGAGCCTCAAGTCCATCGCCTCCATCGACTACGACACCAGTGTCATAGTCCTTGTTGACACCGACTCTACTGGCCTTGCCGACTCCACTGGCCTCGTGATTCCACTCGCTTCTCCATTCAGGATGTCGATGTTATTGTTCCCATTGCCAGCGAGAGCCTCACTAGCTTGATCGCATCTGATCCTGATTTTCTCCCTAAGAAGGGTATTCGGAAGAGGAAGGTGTCAGAACGGTATATGCCTTTAGGCTTGGTAAAGAAGCTGAAGGAGGAGCTGCCAAGACTGCGAAATGAGAGTTGATATCCACTCCCTAGTATGATTACGACCTTGCATAAGTTGTGGACTGTTTACAATCCTACTCACGATGTTGACTCTCCCGTGTTCAACGCGATGATGGGGTGGATCCAGAATTCGATCACAGACGTGAGATTCTACCTGGCATCGGTACCACGACGATAGACATGGGGAAGAAATTCTTCAGAGACTTGTTAACATCGAGCTATTGGATCGAGTGCGATGTAAGTACCTTTCTTTCTTAGTTGGTTTAGTATTTATTACTGTCTATTTTCACATGTAGTAACTAATGGCTTCGTTCATTCAGACTATAAACACGTTGTTCATGTTTATTAAGAGGAAGCTCTCCGCTTGATCGAAAATGTGCGTACACCAATTCACCATATTGCCTACGGGGATCCTAGTATGTATTGTCTTTTGCAGGCCCATTTAAACTTGTGAACTAAAGAAAGTATATACCACAAGATCAAGAAGAAGTTGCTCAAAGTCGTGTTGGCATGGCAGTCAGATGATACTTATATCGAGTACGTGAAAGGAGTGCACGACGACTACAAGCCTGCTTGGCAAGATGTTGACTTCGTGTATTGTCCCGTCAACATGAATGAGCATTGGTTCTTGCTGGCCATGAACTTGAATAGGGGACAGTTGTTTGTGTACGACTCATACCCCTTGTACATCGACATGGGGCGCGTCAAGAAGTTCCTAGAGTCCCTTGTGCACACACTACCCTCGACGTTATACTTCTATGATGTCACTTGTGCCAAGCCAGGTATGCAAACATCCGTGTGGCCCATCTATCGTGTAAAAAATTCCGACATACAATATGATTCATTGGACTGCAAGATCTTCTGTGCTAAATGGTTCGAGTACCTGGTGACAGGCGCAAAGACTTCCGGACTTGTATAAGAGCGGATGATGGACTTTATGACACAGTATGCATGTCAACTGTGGTCGAACACTAAGTCATTTTGATGGGGGTGGAGGTTTTTTTGTACAAAACTGTAATTTTCTTTGCAAACAACATAAAAATGTCTTCACAGTTCTACAAACGTTGGTTATGCCTTTACACGAGAGCGAGTATGAGAATTACAAGCGAGAGCGATAGTGATACCAAACGAGAGCAAGAGTGAGTGAGCGCGAGAGCGAGAACATGTTGGCGAGAATGAGAACAATATCCATGTTTACATAATTATAACGAATGGGTAAATCGTCTATGAGTGCGAACCATAGCTGGAGCAGAATTGGTATGCATATTCCTTAGTTACATAAACACAAACGAGAATGAGCAAGATAATGTTAACGAGAACGAGAATGATAACAATAACGATAGCGATAAAGAAAACGAAAACGAGCACGAGATCAAGAGAGAGCGAGAGTGAGAATCAGTTTCACAGAGAGATAAAAACACTTTGTGCTATTACACGTCAAACCAACTGGTTCAATACATACAAAAACACGATACACAAATTCAAACATAGTATACAGATAGAAACATATCTATTGATTCGGTTGATTAAATATGGTGGTTAACAGATGTTGATTGCATGACTGTCGGTTGTGTCCGACATTCCCACAACTACCACATTTTCGTGCTCGAGTGTGTTCGCTTGCAGAAGGGATTCTTTGTACCATTCTCTATCCAACTCGAGCAACTCTCTTGGGTGGAAGTATTTTCATCTCCACATATCCAGACGGTTGCAGCCATTCTGATACATGCCCAACTGGGTATATAGACTCCGCATATACTGCCAGAAGAGCTTCAACGGTATAGCACTTATTACACAGACTAGACGGGGTGATGTTGCGTTCTCTAGCAGCAACAATAACATGGGAACATGGTATTTCATACAAGTCAAATTGTTTGCACGTGCATTGTCAAGTTTGAAAATTAACAATATCATCCAATCGACCGTCTTTTACATGATATATGTAACAATCAATTGGGTAGACTCGATATAGTCTACCTTTCTCACAATCCTTGACCATTGGTTACTCAACATAATCTGACAACAATATCGTGCATGAAAACTGATAAGCCGTGAAATTAAGGCTTATTTAAATCCTCAATTGCTCGAAAAAACTCTTGTTTGTCCTAATATTAATTGACAATGGTGAAAAACTGTTGAAAGAAGGAAATAACGAAATATGGTAGCAATTGGAAAAGATTTCTAAGTATTGTGATTCTTTTGAAGGAATTGCCAAACCAATTGCCAGACCATTGCCAAACCGGCGAATTGGCAATCTTGGAGCAGGGAATGTGACATTGCTAAATCAGATTGCCAATCTGGTTTGGCAATTTGATTGGCAATCTGTGTCTGGGCAGAAAATTCTGGGCGCGAACGAAGCAAAAATTCCGCACGAATCAAGGGAATTGGAGCATGATTTTTGGGCAATCTTCAACCCTAATGAATGCCTACAAATGAGGAAGAAGAAGAGGAGCCATTAATCGGATTTTGAGGGCGATTTGAAGGACCAATTTTCGTGGGTTTTTGGGTTTTAAAAAAGGAAAAAATTCTGCATTAAACCCATTTCAAGATTCTTCAATTACAGCCCGATTTTGAGGAAATTAAGCACGATTTTTGGGCATTCTTCAACCCTAATGAAGGCCTATAAATAGGGAAGAAGAGGAGGAGCAAAGGGGAGTCGATTTCGGAGGCGTTTTTGGGAGTTTTTGCTCGTGGGTTTTTTCACGTTTTTGGCCTATGTTTTCTGCATTTTTCTGCTGTTTTTTTTACCAAAATTCTGATGCAATGTAGTTCCATTTGTCCTTCAATCTTTCTAGTCCAATTCAAGTGAAAAGAAGTTGATTAGAAGGGGATTTGGAGGCGTTTTTGGAGCTTATTTTGTGGGTTTTTCCTCTGTTTTTCTGCAACTTTTCTGCTCTCTGTTTTGCTGTTTTTTTTAGCTTCTGTCTTTATTTTCTTTGAACTTTCTTCTTGTATTACCAAGAGTGATGGTAGCATCAATTTGTTTATCATTTGAATTCGGATTGGAAGACGTTTTTGGAGTTGTTTTTATGGGTTTTTCTAGTTTTTCACCTTTGTTTCTTTCATAATTTTCATGCTCTATTTTTTTTCTTCCTTCGTTTCAGCTTCTGTAAGAAAATTTTCCACTTATGTTTGTACAAGTCAAGGCAGAAAGGAGGAGATAAGGAAATTTACTTAGTTGCCCTTCCTATTTTGGCTTAAATTCTATTATTTGTCCTTGCTTGAACTCCTAGTAATAGTCAAATTTCATTTTATTTTAGTATTTCATTTAACTGATTTCCACCATTTTACCATGAATTTTATCTTTAAAATTAGTTTTAGGATTTTTATATTTAAGTTGAGCTAAAACTTCTTAGGGGGTTCAAGGATGTGATTTCCCTAAGAAGTAAATGTAGCCAAAATTCCAATGAAAACCAAGCCTACATCTCAATTGTTTGCTTATGTTGATTTAATTTCCTTTGAGATCCTAGCTTGATCAACTAGGGTTTCAACTCAAGCTTAGATCTAATACCGACAGGGTTAGTGACAAGCGAATTTCGCACAAGTAATGGAGTAAAAGAGCTTAGACATAAGACATTCCTTACCCTAGACATAGGGATTAAGGACTCCAAGACCCATAAAATTGTGAGCCAAAAATCATCTATGATGGAGGGACTATAGACATATAGAGCCCCCACTTAGCCTCCTAAAAAACCCAATTTGAGGTAATAGGAGATGCAATTTTGGTTTACAATTGAGTGTGGAGTAGGTTGGAATTGCAATTTTGGTTTGCAATTACGACTTAGGGCAATGACATTCTTGAGCCCCATCCTTTATCATTTCATTCTTAAGTTCATTCAAATTGCCATTTCATATTGCCAATTTAGATTAGCAATTTAATTTTGAAATTTTAGTCTTTTCGCACATTGCCATTCCGGATTAGCAATTGGATTAGCAATTTCTGTTATTTCCAACATTGCCATTCTGGATTAGCAATTGAATTAGCAATTTCGATTTTCCACCAACAACTTGATTTTTGCATTTTTACTTTTCAAACTTGCAATTTGCCTTACACTTTTGCAAAATAAAATCTTTGTTACTCCGTTCCCTGTGGGATTCGATACTTGGTACTCATATACCATTTTATATTACTTCGATCGCGTGCGCTTGCGTGAACACCGATCAAAAACCAATAGTTTCACCTTTCATAAAACCACCATGTAGATGCTCTCTTATATAATCGAGCAACGGAATGATGGGCAGCAATCGTGCTTCTGCAGTCAATGAATTAAAGCCCTCTGCATTGTTCGAAGTCATATTGTCATAACGTTTATTCATCTGAAAATATCGTGCCCATCGTTCAATACCAACACTCTCCAAATATTGGGCTACAACACCTCCACGCAAGTGCAGAAGTTGATCCCGATATATCTTGAATTTTGACTCGCGGAACGCCCTAGCGACATTTTTGAACAATTCTACTGCTGTCTTGTCCTTGTAATTGGTTAACACATTAGACTCCATATGGTAGGTGCACACTCCATGAAAAGTTGTGGGGAATACAACTTGAACACTATGCGCAATACTCGCGTGACAGTCTGAAACAATAAACAAGTTCGGAGAGTCTCAAATGGCTATCTTCAGTTTGGTCATGAACCATGTCCATAACCGATCGTTCTCATTGTCAACGATTGCATATGCCAATGGATAAAGTAGATTATTTTCATCCCACCCTACACCAACCAGCATGCATCCTTTATACTTCCCCTTTAAATGAGACCTATCAACAATGATGACATCTCGCATGCACGTATAACCTCTGATGCAAGGCCCCAATGCCATGAATGCATATTTGAAATAGAGGGAGTCTTCAAGTTCTACCTCAAACATGGTGCTTGGGTTAGCTATTTTCAAGACTTTTCCATACACATGAATCATGGTGTACGAGTCTTCTGGAGTCCACTTAGCAAATGAATGTTCATTTCCCTAGCACACCATGCTTTGTCGTAACTTATATTCATTCCATACTCTTGTCTAACATCTTCAATGATGTGCTTTGGCTTATACACATGACCAACTCCCTCAAACTTACTTTTAATTATGTGTCCGATCAGTTCAGCACTCGCTTGCCGATGGTCGTGATTTAACAGTTCAATGGAGCATGTGTGTGCACTCACATACTTGTTTATCTTAAACATTTCGGTTCCCTCCATATTCACCACCTAGAGCCTCCATGTACAAGTCTTGTCGATGCATCCCACAGTGTACAAATTCTTTGGTGGATTTCTTTATTCTAAACTCAAAATTCTTACTCATGGTCAGCATCGAGAGTCTATTCTTCAAGTCTTTCTTACAAACAAACAACTCATCTACCTTAATATCAACACCAGGAGTAGAGCCAGACGAAGACAGACCGGACAAAGAAGTAATTGCCGGTCTGACTTGGGAATGGGCACAATCAGGTGCCCTTGGAGTTGGAGTGGGCCTTATCTCATTCTCAACAATTGGACAGTGACTTTGGACTCATTTGTTTCGACTGGCATGCATTGCTCTATGTAAGTCTCATGCTTCATTTCGGTCCATGTGATGATGTTAAGAACCATGGTGAGTATAATATGACTCACATGAGTTATTGTTGTTGGTTCCTAGGGAGATCCCCCATCTCATACAATGGTATCTCTGCCTCCTCTGTATATATGCCCAATAATTTAAATTTTCCATGTCCATACCCTCGTTCTCAACCATCACATGAGAATTGTCGTCATAAGCTTGCTGCACATCCTCATCTGGTTGCATGTTCCCACCATTCTTTTGTATGGTTGTTATAAATACTTGCAACTTTGAAACATTTTCTTGGAAAATGAGAAATTCAACATCATGATCATTCCTTATGTACATCGGATGGGATTGCTCTTCCAACTGCATCTTCACCTTCATTATAATGTCAAACATCACCAAACTAATGTTTATAACTTTATATATCAGACCTTTCAACTTATCATATTTGACAGTGCTCAACACGACTACCCCTGTTAGCAAACCTCCAATATAACAGTTCCCAGTCTCATCTCAATTGCCACCGTATCGAATGAATATGGATTTCTTTTCCATCCTTAAAAAAAATAACTAATAAGTAGCAATAAACAAATATAATTAAAAAAAAAATCTCGCTCTTGCTCTTTTATGCTTTCTCTCACTCTCGCTCCTTCACACTCGCTATAATGCTCTCGCTCTAGTTCTACCTGTCTCGCTCTAATGCCATAGTAACCAATGTTCTAAAACTAAAAAAACTTTCAAAACATAACATGTTTATACCATAGGAACGTAGGAAGAAAGTAAGATGAAAGCTTTCAAAACCCTAAACCCTAAGATGTTTGTTCTATGTTTGAAACGTAGAAAGAAGTCTTCTAGAAATATAAAATACGTATTTGAACGTACCTATTTTTTGAATGTGGATTGGTTGATGCTTGGATGTTGGTTATAGGTGAAGAACATTTCAAAGGAGAAAAAGTTTGAAAGTAAGGTTGAACAAATGAGAAAACGAAGGAAGCCAATAAATTATTTTTGTTAGACATAAACCATAGTAATTTTCTTTAATTAATTTATTTAAAAGGTTTATTGGAAAATGTTGATGGTGAAAGTAGGTGTATAACTGATTGATGTCTTTTTTTTGTCAGTGTTTTCGGCTAATAAACCACAATGTCTCACACAGTGTCTGTACGTACCACTGAAAACTTACCATACTCGAGGGATCAGAAAACGACAATCCATATATAGGTGAGAGCAAGAACAAGAGACGGAAAATAATGACAATGAGAGCATGAGAGAATGAGCGCGCGAGAGCGAGTACGAGTACAACATTCGTAAAAGACTCTCTCGAGTGATGGCAAATATTGTTCAATGCGAGAGCGAGAGTATGAGAGAATGAGCGCGCAAGAGCGAGTACAACATTGGTATAGTCCAGTTCGAGTGATGTGTACTGTGAGAGCGAGAACGAGTCAACGTGTGCGAGAGCGAGTCTCCGGGGGCGAGAATCTTGTAAGATCCAAAATATTTTGCTGACGTGGCAAACGAGAGTGAGAACGAGAATGGTCAGCGAGAGCGTTACCCTGTCTGAGAGTGTGAACAAGTGAGCCAGCCTATTAAAGAGCGCGAAAATGGGTCTTCCGTACAAAAACCACCTCTTAACCAATAGTGAATGGTTTTTTTGAGAAATTGACCCAAATACTAAAGACCCAATGAAATCTAGCTTTTTTTCTCAAAATAAATATTTCTAACCCTTTGTTAGCATCACCAAACATGAAAATTTACCATATTTCCCTGTGTGTTAAAACAAAACCAATCTCTATTGAACTCTCTTCACTTCACTCACCTTTTTGCTCTAGTGAATCTTCGTCTTCTTGACCGTTGAATTCTGTTTCGTCTTCCTTCGTTTGCTTTTCGTTTGTCATCCCTGGTTTCACTTCCTTTGTTAGCTTCCCGTCAACATTCAACGCTGAGTATGTTTTTGTTTTCATTATTTTTTTTTGAAAAATTTGTTGTACAATTTGTTCCAGCAATGATTTTCATGGGTTTCAATTGTTTTTGAGCTTTGTTCGAGGGAAAAACCTTGGGTGCAGCAAGTACTGTGCATCCCACTTTACATCACAAATTTTTTTAATAAAAAAACCAAATTTTTTTTATGCACCCAAGTTGTGCTCTTGTTGAGGGATGAATTGGCATGGGTATGGTTTATGCATTGTTTGTTTGATCGCGTTCCTCACTAATTAAGGTTTAGTTGGTCGTCTGGTTTCTGAGCTTTGTAATTTGGATGGTTTATGCAAATGTTCGTTCGATATAGCTTATCTAGTGGAGTTCTAGGTGATAAGCAAGATTAGAAAGAGTGTTTGAGCTTTCTATCTTTGCTCTCATTTACAAGCAAGAGCAAGAATGCTAACCAGATTTTAGCTTTAGTTGATCACTATAGTTCAACAATGTAGAGAGTTGGAGTGCGATACCTAGAGCTAGAGCAAGAGTGAAACTGTGGTAGCAAGAGGTAGAGTAAAAACTACCTAAAGCTGGAGGGAGAACTAGAGGCTAAGAGTTAGAGCTAGAGTTATAGAGCCTAAGCCATCGTGCTAGAGCTAAAGATCTAGAGCTAGACAGCAAGAGCAATGGCATAATTCAAGCATTTCCCTATTAACTTCATTTATAATTTCTTTTTGTTTCATATCAATCATTCTTATAGTTGTGTAGGCTAAAATGGAAAATGTTCTAACGATTAGTAAAGTTGGCCAAATTATTAGCTTGTCGCACATCAGGAGTGCAAATAAAGTCATTAAGAAGAAGCTTACCCCTACACAGCTTGACATGTTTAAGAGAATGTGCTTCGGCCCGCTTGTCGACGTTATTTTATTTTCAACAGTCTCTTAGTGCATCACATTCTAACGAGGGAGGTTGTGGATAGAAGACTAAACATCATGTGCTTCAATATTAGGGGTACGTTTGTGACATTCTTAAAGGCAAAATTCCTATTGATTGTTTGATTGTGGCCATCCTTCAAAAGTGTGGTGCAAAAGGAAGTATCGAATATACGTCTTCGAAGGAAGTGGTGAGAATGAACTATTTACCCCGCAACGTATAATTTCTAAAAGGTTTAAAAATTAATTTGGGATGGACGTTGAATTAATTAGAAGACTCGGTCTCACTCGAACAAACACTTGGGAAGTGCTACAAATAAGAGAAAGAGAATGGGTTAGGCAAAGAATGAGAAAGATGGGTCAACCCGAAAAGAGACAAATAGAGCTCACCTAGCCCACCAAACTCGATCAACACCTCACATACTAGCCCTTGGTCAGCATTGAGGATGAGAAATTCCCCAAAGGCAAAGAGCTGGGTATCGACCAACTTTCCTTTATTGTCCTTGACTGAGATGTAGAATTGTCCTAGATGCTTTGACAAGGGTTTGATCGTGTGGGTGGCAAAAACTTGGTCAATCGTCAAGATTTCCCCCTTGTCGTACTGATTCCAAAAGATTAGGCAGGCATGCAAGACACCCCTCCCCCAACCGTTTGGAGTGAGTTAGGTGTCACAGTCATGCTTGTTTAGAACGTGTTGCCCGTGGCCGCTTGCCCATTTCAACCCTATTTTATCATGCTTTCATTGTATGTCTTTCATTTAGCATTGTTGTTTACTTTTCTTATATTTTTGTTGGCGTATGACTCCCACCATTTTCATGTTTATGCTTGTCATAGGCAATTTGCCTAATAATGTACTATAGGGGGATACGAATAGTTGTCAAATCTTCCTACCCAAGTTATATGTTATCAATGTCATTTTTGTCCCTTATTTCTTGCTAGTGTATAATATTCTATTTCTCAAATGTTATCAAATGTTTTCTCTCTCATGTTTTAATAAACCATTTTCTTTCAAAACGTGAGCGGAGGCTAGACTATATATGAAAGTTGTCTGCAATTTCTGATTTTCGTACGGCTGACATGCTCGCTAGGTTAGAGCAAGTGTCGTATAATCGTTTGTCCTGTTGCAAAAGAGTACGATTATGACACTAAGCAAAGGTCAGTCCAACCCAACTCATGACCCTTTGGGAGATCGACAAAGGGAAGTCGAACCCCATAGGCGAATATTTGAGGATAGAGTCCGACCTCTCAGGAGGGGGATTCTCGATCGTCTCACCCATCATTGGTATCCAAAAACGGATGCATTTTGGTTTATCATACCAAGGCTGAAGGTGCTCTAGTTAGTCCACAATCATTGTTGAATGGGGAGAAGTAGCCACAGGCCGACAAGATTGAAGGAATTAACGTTTCACTCCGCAACGGAAGAATTTGATCGTCTTTGATTTTATTTAAAATTAAACTAAAAAATAAGATTAAGTAAACTTACTTGGAAGTTGGAGTAAATATGGAGATATTTCTGACATGTCTTTATCCCCTCCACAAAGTCTTCTTAGTTATGACTCGAACACAAAACCAAGGCTTGTGTCAGCCTCTTGAAAGAAAATCCACAAGGGATTGGAGAGGAAGATGTAGAAAAAAATTCTCTAATTCTCTATTGAGGAGATGCGTATTATGTCTAATGGTTCAACCCAATGGTCCTATTTATAGAGACTAAGGGTAAATCTTTGCCATAATTAAAATATTATATTTTAATATTAATATATTAAAATATATCTTATACTTATTTGAATCTCATTCAAATCTCTTACGATATTTATTTATTTGAATCTTATTCAAATTTTTTAAATATCTTTTATTTAATGTATCTAATATACATTGATTATTTTAATATTTAATGTATCAAATACAATAAATATATTTTCTTCTTTTATATTTAATATATATAATATATTAAATATTAATTTGAACACTTCAAATTCAATAAAATTAACTAATTAAACTCTTTAATTAATTAATTTTCATTCATTAACTCTAGTGTCACTCCATTATAGACCTAGAGTTGCACTTTTATGCATTGTAGGACAAGTTGTGTCCATGAATATGATTACTACATGCAAGTTGATCTTTCACAAGATGTTCATAATTATAGTCGGGTCAAAAGTCCGTTTACCCCTATAATTACATCTTGCACCTTAAGTACTACTAATCCTCTAATGAACAATTTGTTTATGATCCAACCATAAACTAAGTCCCTCTCGGACTAGTGAGAGGGTGGGGCCCTGAAGGGAATAATCGAATTAAACCCACAGCGGAAGCATATGAATCGTCTTTGATTTATTTAGAATTAAACTAAAATACAAGAGTTAAGCAGTAAATACTTTCCAAATATGGAGATTCTTCTGGCGGATCTTTATCTCTTCCACAAAGTCTTCCTGGCTATGACTCGAACACAGGACCAAGGCTTGTGGGAGCCTCTTGAAAGAAAATCCACAAGGGATTGGAGAGGAAGAGGTCTAGAGAGAGTTCTCTAATTCTCTCTATTGAGGAGTGTGTTGTATATATTGCACAATGGCTCACCCCTTGGGTCCTATTTATAGTAGTCTAGGGAAAATAATTAAATAATATATTTTAATATCTAATATATTAAAATATATTTATCTAACCAATTTGAATCTTATTCAAACCGTTTAAATTTCTCCTACGACATTTATTTCCTAATTTGAATCAAATTTAAATTTAATAAATATCTTTTATTTAATGTATCTAATATACATTAATTATTTTAATATTTAATGTATCAAATACAATAAATATATTTTCCTCTTTTATTTAATATATCTAATATATTAAATATTAATTTAAACACTTCAAATTAAATATTAATTTGAAAATTTCAAATTTTAATATTTAATGTACCAAATACAATAAATATACTTTCCTCTTTTATATTTAATATATATAATATATTAAATATTAATTTGAACACTTCAAATTAAATATTAATTTGAACATTTCAAAATTTTCTTTCAACTAAATTGATCTTTTAGTGTTACTATGAGCTAGCAAGGGGACCTTATGGACCTACAGATTATAAGCTCCAATGATACAAAATTAATTAATTAAACTCTTTAATTAATTAATTTTCATTCATTAACTATAGGTCACTCCACTATAGACCTAGAGTTGCACTCTTATGCACTGTATGACAAGTTGTGTCCATAGATATAATCACTACATGCAAGTCAATCCTTCACGAGTTGTTCGTAATTACAGCTGGGTCAAAAGTCCGTTTTACCCCTATAATTACATCTTGCACCTTAAGTACCACTGATCCTCTAATGAACAATTTGTTTATAATATAATTATAAACTAAATCTCTCTCGGGCCAATGAGAGGGTGGGGCCCCATTGTTCAAGTCTCGAAATCAGCACTTAAGGGAACTACTCATCTACTTACCCTATATGGGAATGAGTGAATTCCATTTTATGAGATTATGTTCCCAGCTCCCTATTTGGTCAAGTCCCCAAAATGGTAGGCATATTGAATCGGCTACAAAAGCCACTCTCACCCATGCAAATCAAAGGACAAGCCCTCACAGGCAGAAGTTCATAACTCACTCAGGATTAAGATCGAGTCGCATATGATCATCCTGATGAAATATTAATCTTCTAAATTAACGGATTTTTAAAGAGAGATTAAATATTTTGTGGTCCAGTCTTATACAAACTCATTGTATAAGATATCCCCACTCACATGTCTCCACATGAATGATTTGGATCAAATCATTTGTAACTATTACAAAGTGGGTCGTATCAATAGTGTTACCAGGATAAGGCACCCAACCTTATCCATATACTATGACCCTTTAGGTTATTTCTTGAACATGATCCTCTCGTATGTCAACCACATACTGTTCAAGATTACACTAATAACCTTGGATTTTTCATATAATGGATAATATTATATTGCAAATAAAATAATCAAAATTATTATTAATTATTAAATAAATTATTAATTACGAGGCTTTAGGACATAAATCCCAACATGCCCCATGTTCAAGTCCCAAAATTAGTACTTAAGGGAACTACTCATCTATTTACCCTATAAGGGAAGAAGTGAATTTCATCTTGTGACCAGTGAGAGGGTGGGGCCCCATGTTCAAGTCTCAAAATTAGTTCTTAAGGGAATTACTCATCTATTTACCCTATAAAGGAATAAGTGAATTCCATCTTGTGAGATTTTTTCCCAGCTCCCTATTTGGTCAAGTCCCTAAAATGGTAGGCATATTGAATCAACTACAAAAGCCACTCTCACCCATGCAAATCAAAGGACAAACCCTCATAGGTAGGAGTTCATAACTCACTCATGATTAAGATCGAGTCGCTGATCATCCTGATGAAATATTAATATTCTCAATTAACGGATTTATAAAGAGTGATTAAATATTTCGTGGTCTGGTCTTATACAAACTCATTGTATAAGATACCCCCATTCACATGTCTCCACATGAATGATTTGGATCAAATCGTTTGTAACTATTACAAAGTAGGTTGTATCAATAGTGTTACCAAGATAAGACACCTAACCTTATCTATATACTATGACCCTTTAGGTTATTTCTTGAACATGATCCTCCTGTATGTCAACCACATACTGTTTAAGATTACACTAATAACCTTGGATTTTTCATATAACAGATAATATTATATTCCAAATTAAATAATCAAAATTATTATTAATTATTAAATAAATCATCATTTACGAGACTGTATGGTATAAATCCCAACAGCAACAAACTGGCCATTTTATTTAATGAATGAAAGGAAGAGCTAGGCTTACCTAGAAATAGGTTGGTTGAACAACTTAGCTCGACAACAAAGAAAACAAAGTGGAAATTTTGAGCCGCCGGAGTGAGATATTTATAGGCTGATGGCAATGAATCACAATCATTGGATAGCCGCCCATCGGACAGTCCATAGTAGAGTTGTCGAACTTGTGTGCCTTGAGAAATGCGATTGTTAGAGATGATGCACTAAGTGACAGGTTGTCGGACTGAGTTGTAACTCCTTGGAATTTCGAACAAGCAACTGACAAAGTCATCATGATGTGTGATCTTAGGTGATGTCAGTATGACGATCTTTGGAAAGGCGTTACCACCCAATGATATCGACAAGTCGACACGATCACTTGTGAATTAGCTTGTCAGTGGGGCCAATGTATAGGGTTACCGTCGAGGCCTATAGGCTTAGGCCCACTCAGGCCCATTTCAACCCAGGGACCCAAAGAGGAAAGATCTCCTCAGTTAGTCCCCAGAGGTTGCTAAGGTAGAACACTGACTACCAAAAATGAGAATACGACTTACCGAGTTAGGTATCAACCAAGCTGAGACATGTGTCACTCCTCTTCGTAACTTCAACCAATTCATCATATGACCCTAATACACATGTCGAAAAGGAAAAGTATAAATTAGAGGTACTCATCCCACTAATGAGGTACGCAAACTACCTTAAGTCATCAGAGCGTGTTGGGCACAACACCACACCAGTATGAATTTTTATTATAGGACAAATTAGCCTCTAGACTATCGACATGCACGACTATGTCGACTTGAACCTGGTGGTTAGAATCTCGCATCAACAAATTTTATCCAATTAAACCATAAACTTGAATATAAATGTTGGCAAGTTTTATTTTTTTATTAGTCATTACATTCACCCATCAATCTAATTATTAAAAATAAAAAATAAAAAATAAAAAAAACTACTAAAAAAAAAATTTAAAAACCTACTAATTTTTACAAGAAAAATAACTTTCAAACAAATCAATGGATGCTATAGCAAATCAAAGCATAAAGATCGACCATGAAATAATTCTTTTAAACTTAAAAGATCTCTAACATAAAATTAGCCCAAGTATTGTCTTTCTTTAAAGCTCCATCAATTTTACATCAACTATATGTTTGTGTAATAATTTTTGGAAAAATATCCATTTATACCTCTAAACTTTGCAGAATTTTGAGTTCAACAACAACATTTACAGGTTGATAAATTAAAATCCTAAACTAATAATTATATCAATTAAAATCTTAAACTTTCATAAGTGAATCAATTTAAACTCTCTATTTATGATTTATAATTATTTCTTCCTAATTTCATTTAAAAACAACTTAAAATTACCTAAATAACAATATTCTTCTCACAAAACTCTACTACATGTAGTAAGAAAATTTTTCACATAACTTTTCTTAAATAAGTAGAGAAAAACAAAGGAAGATAAGAAGATGAAAAACCACCTATGTTGATGAAACTCATAGCCACCCACTTGATTCCCGTATTTTCTTCTAATACTTCATTAATAGTGCATTTAAAGAAGTCTACACAAGTGCACATGCAAGAATTATGCATTAATAACTAGCTTTCAAGTGGAACCTGAGTTTAAATTTATTCACTTATGAAAGTTTAGGGTTTTAATTATGCACCTGTTTATGCACTAAGGCTAGCTTTCAAGCGAGACATGGGTTTAAATTCATTCACTTATGAAAGTTTAGAGTTTTAATTGATACAATCATCAATTTAGGATTTTAATTGATTCAACCTATAAAGTTTAGGAGTTTAAATTGATGTTTTTCCTAGTATTTTTATTATTATCTTTTTGCTCAAATCCTATTTTGAACCCTGCTCTTTTAGCTTTTGTTCATTATGGTCCCTATACTTTTAAACATCTAGGGGTTTTTTTCGATTGAGGAGTTGGGAGGAATTAATAACTCCCCCAACTCTTTATTTGGCCCAAAGATATTTTAACTCCTATTGTGGGCCCTACAAACTTATTAACACTTCATCCAACTCCCTATTGTGGGCCCCACAAACTTATGAACTCATCACCCAATTCCCCAATGTGGACACCACAACTTTCCTATCTCATTTTTCGTTTACCTCACCTCACTCCTACCCCACTCTCTTCTCTCCTCTCTATTTTTTTACATATATTTTTTTTTAATTTCTTAATTTAAAATTTTTTCTTTATTTTTTATATAAATTTTCTCATCATTATTACTGATTAATAATTAAATATAAATAATAATAATTTTTATTTTTATTTTTATTCTATAATTTTAATAAATTTTATATTTTTCTTTTTATTATATAATTTTATTTTTAAATATAAATTGTATAAGAATGCTTTAGAAATGATACTATTATTTAAATTGAAAATTTAATATAAATTAGAGTACTACATAGCAATTTTTCTAATTGATAAAAATCTCCCTATCTCACTTCTTCCACATGTCATCTACAATTTTTTTTTTTTTAAAGTTTAAACTAAAATTACTTATAACAAATGACAATCTTATATTTTTAAGCTTTTTTTTAAATTTATTAATAGCTCAAAAATATATATAATTTTATGATTTGAAGATAAGAAAAACATATTTTAAACTAACTCGTATTACAATTTAAGAAATTAGTATTTAAACAGATTAAGGTATTAAAAAAGTTGATTTTCAAACTAATCATATTCAAAGTAAAAATTTAGACGATTTCTCATTCCAAACTGAATAAAATAAAATTATTACAAAAACTAACATAAATATATATTATTTTGAACAAAAGTATGTATGATATTCATTTTAAATGGTGTTAAAAATATATATATTCATTTTGAACTTAATTATTATAAAATAACATAAATATTTGATATTTTATTTTTAACTTAGTTATTTTAAAACTTCAAAGAATATATTATTTTCAAATTAATCAAACTTTAGATAATTTATTACATTGATTAGTTAGAAATATAAAATCTTAAATTATGCAAAAATAAATATTATAACTTTTATTAAGCTTGAAAAAAAATCTTAAATTAAAATTTTAAAATTGACTAAAACAAGTCTTTAGCAAAATTGTAAAATATTCATAAAATAATATAATTTTTAAATCTCAATTTTAGGATTGACGAAAACAAATCTATATTGTTTCTAGAATTAATAGAATAAAAACATAAATTTTTTTAAGTTTATTTGAATCTCTTTAAATTAATGGATTGAAATATTTGCAAATCACATGTAATATTCAAAAAATTATTGTAAGACGTTTTTTTTTATTTGAAAACTATCCAAGATAAATGAATAATTAATGTGAAAGATATTGAAAAAAGAATAGGGGGTCTTTTGTTCCAAATTCTTTTTTTTTAAAGAAATTAATAAAAACAAAAAATCTCAATCTTAGAATTCATGGGAACAAATCCTTAATAATGAAAATTTGAAAAATTGTAGAAAAAATTGTATAAAAAAAAGCTAAAATCAACTCAGACTTTAGAACTTCAGCTTTAACAAATTTGCACCCCAAACACAGACTTTAGAACTCCAGACTAAACAACTCTGCACCCCAAACAGAAACTTCCTAACTCCTCAAACTCCCTACAATTCCTTGCCCCATACGGTTCCTTATTTTAGTCTATGTACTTTCAACTTTTGTCTATTTTAGTCTTTGTATTTTCAAAATGTCTATTTAAAAAGTGACTATTTTGGTCCCTTTGTTTTCATTTTTATCTCATTTTTTTTCGATCGCAATGTAAGCAGAATACCACACTCAATAAAGTATTTGAAATATTGTCCTAGATTTCTATTAAAGAATTTTCATTTTGTATAATTTTGTGTTAGAATTTCACAAATAGGGATCAAAATAGTCACTTCTTAAAGTGCATAGACTAAAATAAATATTTTGAAAGTTTAGGGACTAAATTGACAAAAGTTAAACTTAAAGGGACTAAAATGGGTGTTTTGAATACACAGAGACCAAAATGATCCCAAGCTAAAAATACAAAGACAAAACTAAGATCTAAACCTTTTTTGTATTCTTTAAATGAAAGCCTAAAAAAAAATTAAAATGTCAATTCGAGCATAGTTTAATAAATAAGACACCAATTACTATCTCAATAGTTGAGATTTCCCTATCCCATAATTTTTTTTAACTAAAAATAATAGAAAATAAAATTTGGAAAACTTATGAAGAATAAGAATTAATCCTATGAAATTAAAAGTTTAGACTCACACTAAATAACAATTGATTTTTTTTCAAAGAAAAGATATTGAATTACAAGTTTAGTTTTGAACTTTTAGGTTTGTGTCTACTTAGTCTATGAACGTTAAAAAGTATCTAACAGGTCATTGAACTTTTAGGTTTGTGTCTATTTGGTCATTGAAGTTTAAAAAGTATCTAATAAATACTTGAATTTTCAATTTTGTGTCCAATAGGTCCCTACAATTTCAATTTGTGTCTAATAAGACCTTGACATATTCGACGTTTTTTAAAATTGACGAGCCTACTAAATACAAATTTGAAAGTTTAGAGTTCTATCACACATAAAACTCTAATTTATACCTAATAGATAAGTTAATTTTTAAAAATTTCGAATATGTTAGGGGCCTATTAGATATAAAATTGAAAGTTTAAGGACCTATTAGACATTTTCAAAGTTCAGAGACCCATTAGACAAAAAATTGAAAGTTCATGAACCTATTAGATACTTTTTAAAGTTTAAGGAGCTTTTAGACGCAAACTTGAAAATTAGCCTATTTGGTAGGTAATATGAATTTTGTTTTATGTTTTTGGATTCACTAAGTTTAGTGAATATGTGTTTGACAAATTTGTTTTTGAAAACTATTTTCGAATTATGTGATCCAAATTGTAGAAATTTTGAAAACAACATTTTTATATTTTCAATGTATTCTGATTTTGAATTTGAAAATTTAAAATGCAAAAGTATATTAAAAAAGATAAAATTTTTAATAAATATAGAACTTCATGTTATAAACTTAATTCATTTTTTGTAACGACCCGACTTTCTCTATAGGTAAATTCTAAGGATTACTACTACATGCATGGAAAATAAAAGCTTTGAAACAGAAGTAACGGAAACTCATAGTAGTCAAATAAAACTTTTATTTAAGAGCAGAAATAAAAATTCTATTACTTTGAATTTGGGATCCCAACAAAATTCAGTAGAAAAACTAGGAATAAAACAAGAGCGTTGAGTAAAAGCAATAAATCAAAACATAAGAAATCATGAACTAGGAACTTAATCTAAGAATCTAGAGAGGTCCGTTGCTAACTCCATAGCCTCGCCAAGTTGAATGCCCTCGCCACGCGCCTCGTAGAACTATGCCCTGTTTGAAAAGAAAGGTAAGATAGCATGAGTGAGTATAAAAATACTTAGTAAGTAGCCCCATTTAAGGGTGAAGATATCAAGTAGAAACTTTTATGTGGGGGTCTTGACTTAACATACAACATTTTTGTGTCATTTCGTAGAAACTTTTATCTAAAGCATAGTAACTTCCTGCTTAAGTGAACAATTAACCCATCCCTAAGTTAGTCCAACTATGATATTGTGAGTGAAAACCCTATAAAGTAAGACACCACTAGAGGGTAGTTGGCAGTCCCCTAGTATGTCTAAACCTTTCACAACACAATACCCATGGAAACATACATTCTAACCATGAGGGAAATCAATGACCTTCAAGTTGTAAACATGAGGGGAGTGACCCTCAAGCTAGAAACATGAGGGAGGTGACCTTCAAGCCGGAAACATGAAACATTCATAGAATCATACATGAAATCATACTTAGAAGCATTCAAGGAATCATACATGACATGGGAAAGATAATTGACACTAGCTTACAAGATCTTAGGCAAATCACCCTTTGACTAAGACCCTCATGAAACCATACATAAGCTTTAAGCACAAACATCATTTAATTGAGGCTTCTAGTCATACTAGGAAACTCATATCTATGAGCAGTCCATTCCAAAATCAATCCCTTGAAAACCTCATGCTAACATACTTAGGCAAATCTCAAGCTTAAGAACTTATAAAGAATGAATCAATCAAACTCAACATGCTTCACATATATAAATTTTTGGTCATGCTTATCCAATCATAGCCTTCCAAAATAAAAGTTAATCCAATTTGGCTACTTACCTTTTTGAGCCAACACTATAATAATTCAAATTTTCCTCCAAGAAAAAATCATTTGCAACACCTAGGCAAATTCAAAGGAAAATAATGATTGACATTTATTTATTTATTTTTCTAAGACTTAACAAAAATCCATCTAAATAATAATTCCAACAAAGAATTTATGCAAGAGAAATTCTCAAATTACGAACGCCTTCACTTCGATTGGTTCGACTTACAACCTGCCCAAAAAGTACTTAAATTGGAGTATAATCTACAATCTGAAATTGAACTTAAATGCTTATGGGTCTCCAAAAACCATAATCAAATTTCCAATAATTTGCTCCTGGGTCCAATTGAGTTTTAGAAAAAGCTTTACCCCTTAAACCTTACCAAAACATAAGGATGCGCTTGATGGTTCGGTATTAAAGTGATTCAATTTCGATGGTCCCACCCCCAAACCCAATGGATAATCTAGAATAGAGTAAAAAAATCAATGAGTTAACTTCCAATCACCAAATCAGTACCTAAAACTAACTTTAAAATTCAAAAACCACCTCGAATCATCGCCGAAAAACTTACCCACGCCAAAACGAGGACCATTCACGACTGTACAACACTGGACTCGCCAAAAAATAGTCCTGAAACTATTGAAAAAAACCCTACCACTACTACGGTAGGAATAAGCAGAAAAATAACTGAGAAATTAAAAGAAAGCAACAAAATAAGAGACACAAGAATTTACGTGAAAAGACTCCAAAATCGGAGAAAAAACTACGAACAAAAAGAAACTTTACTATGTAAAAAATTATTACAATCACATAGAATTCTCTCCCCGACCCCAATTACAAAGAAACACCCTCTCAAAACTTTATACCACTCACTTAACTAGAGTTAGTATACCAGACTTAAAGTATTTCAAATTGGGATGATTTGAAACCAAAGCCATAGACTCCTTTTATAGACTTGGAGCCCATGACTTCCTTGTACATTTGTGATGTGGGACAATTGCTCTTCTAATATATTGCTAGAAACCCTACAAATTCCACATTGGCAAGATATTTGAATAATTCACAACTCCTGCTGCACCAATTGTCTTCATTGAAAAACATAATCCTCAACTCAGAGAATTATAACCTACTCCACCATAGAAGTAGACCACTTGGAATGTCACCTTCCAAGATTTTTCTTCTTTGTCACATGTCGTAAACTTTGCTGAAATTTATGTTGCAACTTCCACCTACTTGGCTTACCTGGAAGTTCTTCAGCCATCGACATAACTTCCACCACACACACCTTGCATAACCACCAAGACAATGCCCCGTGTGCAAACCTGTAGAACCGCTAACATCACATCCTCTACCATGGTAAAACAGACATACCGTGAGGATGAATTATGTCTTTCTTCAGAAGAAGTCACCATCTCTTCTGATGACAGAGATGATAGGAATGAACTCTTCATCCCGCAGCGGAAGCATTGGATTGTCTTTGATTTTATTTAAAATTAAACTAAAAATAATATGAGTTAAGAAAACTTACTTTTGAGATAAATATGGAGAATATTATGGCAGGTCTTTATCTCTTCCACAAAGTCTTCCTAGATATGACTCTAACAGAAGATCAAGGTTTGTGGGAGCCTCTTGAAAGAAAATCCACAAGGGATTAGAGAGGAAGATGTTTAGAGAAAATTTTTAATTCTCTATTGAGGAGATGTGTGTTGTGAAGAATGCATAATGGCTCACCCCTAGGGTCATATTTATAGTAGTCTAGGGAAAATAATTAAATAATATATTTTAATATCTAATATATTAAAATATATTTATCTAACCAATATGAATCTTAATCAAACCGTTTAAATTTCTCCTACGACATCTATTTCCTAATTTGAATCCAATTCAAATTTAATAAATATCTTTTATTTAATGTATCTAATATTCATTAATTATTTTAATATTTAATGTATCAAATACAATAAATATATTTTCCTCTTTTATATTTAATATATCTAATATATTAAATATTAATTTGAACACTTCAAATTAAATATTAAATTTGAACATTTCAAAATTTAATATTTAATGTATCAAATACAATAAATATATTTTCCTCTTTTATATTTAATATATATAATATATTAAATATTAATCTGAACACCTCAAATTAAATATTAAATTTGAACATTTCAAAATTTTCTTTCAACTAAATTGATCTTTTAGTGTTACTATGAGCTAGTAAGGGGACCTTATAGACCTAAAGATTATAAGCTCCAATGATACATAATTAATTAATTAAACTCTTTAATTAATTAATTTTCATTCATTAACTATAGGTCACTCCACTATAGACCTAGAGTTGCACTCTTATGCACTGCAGGACAAGTTGTGTCCATAGATATAATCATTACATACAAGTCGATCCTTCACGAGTTGTTCGTAATTACAACTGGGTCAAAAGTCCATTTTACCCCTATAATTACATCTTGCACCTTAAGTACCATTGATTCTTTAATGAACAATATGTTTATAATCTAATTATAAACTAAGTTCCTCTCGAGCCAATGAGAGGGTGGGGCCCCATTTGTTCAAGTCCCGAAATCAGCACTTAAGGGAACTACTCATCTACTTACTCTATATGGGAAGAAGTGAATTCCATCTTGTGAAATTATGTTCCCAGCTCCCTATTTGGTCAAGTCTCCAAAATGGTAGGCATATTGAATCAGTTATAAAAGCCACTCTCACCCATGCAAATCAAAGAACAAGCCCTCACAGGCAGAAGTTCATAACTCACTCAGGATTAAGATCGAGTCGCATATGATCATCCTGATGAAATATTAATCTTCTCAATTAACGGATTTATAAAGAGAGATTAAATATTTCATGGTCCAGTCTTATACAAACTCATTGTATAAGATACCCCCACACATGTCTCCACATAAATGATTTTGATCAAATCATTTGTAACTATTACAAAGTGGGCTGTATCAATAGTGTTACCATGATAAGGCACCCAACCTTATCCATATACTATGACTCCTTAGGTTATTTCTTGAACACGATCCTCCTGTATGTCAACCACTTACTGTTCAATATTACACTAATAACCTTGAATTTTTCATATAATGAATAATATTATATTGCAAATAAAATAATCAAAATTATTATTAATTATTAAATAATTAATTAATTACGAGGCTTTAGGGCATAAATCTCAACAAGCGACCACATCAACATCTGATCCAGAGCCCTTTGACGAACTTGCTCTATTATGACAAATTTTTTTCATATGTCCAGACTGTTCGTATTCCCAGCAACCTTTCCTTTGCACGAAGTCTTTCTTCTTCTTCCAATTACTAGCTAACAGTGCTGAATTCTCTTGTGAAGTACGCCTGTCACTCTTCAGCCTCCTTTCCTCTGATAAAAGTTTACTAGTAGTCTCAACAAAATTTAAAGTCTCATTTCCGTACATCAAGATTGGCTTCATGTGTTCATAAGAAGGCAGAAGTGATAAGATAAGCTTGAATGCCTTATCCTCATCCTTTATCTTCACTTTGAACACCTCCAGCTCAAAGATGATGTCATTGAGAATACTTAGATGATCTTAGATTTTTGTACCTTCCTCCATTCACAACGTGTGAAACTACTCATGTAGATACAACCGATTTAAGATGCTCTTTGCCTGATACATCGCTTCAAGCATCTCCCAAAGCTCTTTGGCTATCGAAATTCCATGCACATTTGCAAGAATATTCTTAGCCAAATTTAGTTTGATTGCACTTGCAACTCTCAAATCCAATTCATCATATTCTTCATCACTCATGCTAGACTTCTTAGAACCTTTGCTGGAACCACCACTGAACTCCACTAGACCACCATCACCGCTTAACTTTTCAGAAGCACTACCACTCGGTCTTTCCTTCAAAGCCATGTGTATCATCACATCTTTGACTTGCACTTGCCACAAGCCAAAGTTCATCCTTCCATCAAATTTCTCCACGTCATTCTTTATTGGACTCATAAAGCTTGATATATCTGCTTCACTCCTAGCGAATCTGCAAATAGTGAGCAACTCACACTATTCACAATACCAGTTGTAGCTCGTTTCAAGAAATCCTTTATGATGTGGAAGTTCAAATAGTGCTGCAACCATAGAGCATACTTAGAAACTCAAGAAACTACAAACCAAAATCTCTAATACCACTTGTTGGGAAAAAACCTCTCACTACGACCGCAGTAATAAGCAGAAAAATAACTGAGAAATTAAAAGAAAGCAACAAAATAAGAAACACAAGAATTTACATGGAAAAACTCCAAAACCGGAGAAAAAAACCATGAACATAAAGAAACTCCACTATGTGAAAAACTATTACAATCACACAAAATTCCCTCCCCTACCACAATTACAAAGAAACACTCTATCAAAACTTTATACCACTCTCTTAACTAGAGTTAGTATACCAGACTTAAAGTATTTCAAATTGGGATGATTTGAAACCAAAGCCATAGACTCTTTTATAGTACTTGGAGCTCATGACTTCATTGTACATTGCGATGTGGGACAATTACTCTTCTAATATATTGCCAAAAACCCTACAGAAACTGCAGCTACCCACCGGAGAATGCCTAACTTGCTGTAAATTTGTGACACCCAACCCCTGCAGTGCCGATCTCGGAGCTACGATTGCCACACACGCCATAGCCCACTGGAAATGTAGCCACCATGTGGGCTTCGTGCTGCCGCTCGCCTGAATCCAAGAGAGAGAGCACCACGTAGAAATCGTAGGGAGGGAGACGTTGCTGCTGCTTGTTGTAGCTAGAGGAAGGACGCCAATCGGAGATCAACAATGGTGGTGAGTCTTGCTTTTGTGAGGAAGGAGAAGAGGATGAGGGAGAAGAAGATGAAGGTGGGTGTTGACCTCGGCTTGCGTGCAGCTACATATAAGGACAAAATTTAGGATTGGCTTGGCTCAAACTCTACTTATTCACAAAAATAGCTCCAACCTTTTTATCTCACTTTTTTTCTTTACATTCCATATTTCCAATTAGGCTCAAACATTAAATTAAATAACAAAAAAACATAAAATTGATTCAAACCTTAAATTTGAAATTGGGAGTTAATTACCTGAATGAGCTAGACATAACATTTTTGTTAAATTAAAATATGTATAATACAATATATTGTAAATTATATGATATTATAAAATAATAATTATACAAAAATTTATAACATAAAACATGTTTATAAGTTAATTAATAATAGTTCATATCTAATATAATATTTAGTTAGTAACCACAACTAATTTTATACGATATAAATGTATTATCAAACATATTTTAAATAATTATTTAAATTAGTATGCAATTTTTAAATCTACTATCAAATACATATATGAAAACATGAAATATATTTTCATTCAATCTCTTGGGTTTAAATTTATATTTTCAAATCACCAACTAAGGGTCTACACTTGTAATTTTCTTTTTTTTTTTCAAAAAAATCCTCCCCTTCGTAAAAATAAAATTAAATCAGGACTCCTTTCCTCTGCTTCGTAGCTCATCAATCTTCATCATTCGACTCTCTGCAAATTCAGCGCTTAAGCCCTCATTTCTCATTTTCAGACTCTGATTGAGAGATGTTGCAATGCATATTTCTGCTATCCGATTCAGGGTAAGTGATAATCCCATTTCACATTCTCTCCTTCCATTACCTTCAAACAGTAATCGATCTTCCCATATTCAATTTATAGCTTTGCCCCTGAATTCTGCATTCCAATTGAAATGTTTAACATTTGCTCCTTTTTTTACTCTTCGATTTCGCAGAGAGATTATGCTGGAGAAACAGCTCACTGGGCATCGTGTCGACCGATCTATATGCGCCTGGTTCTGGGAGCAATCCCTATCTCAAGGTGATTCCTTCAAGGTACCTTTAGAATTGGAAAATTTTCATTCTTAATTAATCTAATTTTTGTGCATTCTTGGTTTTTCTTTTAGATTTTGATACCTGGATCTTTGAGTTTGAAGTATTTGTTCAACTTTGATCTGTTGGCATATTTGAAACTTCGACGGTGGCTGGATTTTAATTCTTTGTTTTGTTTTTGTTTTGTTTTTTTTTTGTTTTCATTTATTTTTAGCTGCAGCCGGTGATTGCTTCTCCAACACATTATCTTTTCCAAGTTGTTCGCGAGGGGATCACTTTCTTGGCCTGCACCCAAGTAGAAATGCCACCTCTAATGGGTATTGAGGTAAATTTCTTATCTAGAATGAGCAAGAAATTAGGTTGGCTATTTGAGTCCTTAACTTTTGATTCTTAGTTCCTCTGCAGAGTGGCTGATGTTCTCACAGATTATCTTGGGGAGTTGAATGAAGATCTGGTCAAGGATAATTTTGTGATTGTATATGAGGTATACCAAAACTTATTCACGTATACGCATGCTGGTTTTGAATTGAGTACCTTCTACTGTAGTTCTAGAAATTTTCACAGGGAAAATGGATGGTTAGATTAATTCTCTGTTGATGTAAGTTCTTGATGTAGCATATTTAGCAGTAGTTTTATAGTTCTGAATTTGAATTGTTAATGGTTTTAGTTTGTAGATTTTTTTTTTTTGGAGTTCAATATGGGATGAGGGGATTTGAATCTCCAACCTTTAGGGAGGTAAGTAATGCATTGACTAGGTGAGCTATGCTTTATTGTAGTGTTTTTTTTCTTCTTCTTCTTTTTTAAAGTTTGTAGTTTGCTAGATGTTTAGTTAGTTAGTAGGTTTTACGTTAACCCATTAATCCTCTATAAATAGTGGTTGTACTGATAAGACTTTTTGAATGATAACAAAATACTCCTTTGAGGGTTCTTGGTCTTCATTGATGCTTGGTTGCATCAATTCTGCGTGAATTAGACATGTCTGCCTGCATTATAAAATGCTGGTGAGAATAATGAAAGAATAGGATTTCATTTAATTATTTCTCTTCTCAGACAATTTTGTGTCAACCATCTTTCATTCTTAATTGATAATTTCATTTGGCTGAACCTAAACGTAATTGTTAGTCAATTGCAATTTGTAGCTTCTGGATGAGATGATAGACAATGGCTTCCCCCTCACTACAGAACCTAATATCCTGAGAGAAATCATAGCTCCACCAAACCTTGTTAGCAAAGTATTGAGTGTCGTGACTGGTAACAGTTCTAATGTGAGCGAAACCCTTCCAGGCGCAATTGCATCTCATGTTCCATGGAGAACTACAGATCCAAAATATGCTAAAAATGAAGTTAATGTTGATCTTGTGGAGGAGATGGATGCGATTCTAAACAGGTCCTGAAAGCTTGCCCTACTTTTCATTTTTGTAATAAATACTGATACTTATTTCATCCACCAATTATATTTTTACCACTGAATTAGTATTTGTTATTGAAAAATTTTAGGTTGGTTTCTGAATTTGTATAGTATACAAAATTTTATGATCTTTAATATATACGCATTTCACTAATGCATCTCAATAAAAGTTTTAATGAGTGCACATGAGAACAATAAACATGTTATATTCAATCTTGCTGTTGAACTGTCTTGTTCAGGGATGGCCACCTGGTTAAATGTGAAATTTATGGTGAAGTCCAAGTAAATTCTCATCTATCAGGTCTTCCTGATTTGACTCTTTCATTTACAAACCCTTCAATCCTTGATGATGTGAGATTCCATCCCTGTGTTCGGTTTCGCCCATGGGAATCACATCAGATCCTGTCATTTGTGCCTCCTGATGGACAATTTAAGCTCGTGAGTTACAGGTATGTATAACTTGAAGAATATCTGTACCATATTTTAGCATCTTAAATTGAATTGCTTGTATTTTGGAGATGAGGGACATAGATACTTTTCAGTCTCTACTTTTCCACCTAATTATATGTTAATTATTTATATTCCCTCTTTAGCAAATCAATTTTACTTCCATTCAGGGTTAGAAAGTTGAAGAATACTCCTCTATACGTAAAGCCTCAGTTTACCTCAGATGCAGGAACATGTCGTGTCAGTGTGTTAGTTGGAATTCGACATGATCCTGGAAAGCCGATCGACTCAATAGATGTGCAGTTTCAATTGCCCTCATGCGTTTTATCAGCTGACCTTACTTCAAATTATGGAACAGTGAATATCCTATCTAATAAGGTAATAGCTGCATCACTTTTTATTCCAAAAAATGTTATATTTCGTTAAACTGAAGAAAAGGAATTATATCCCATCCTTACTTGCTAATCAACCAAAAGAGTTCTTCTAGATGCCTTTTTAAGTTGCTCTCATGTTTGTTGCAGTCACTTTTTAAATTGGTATATTGGCCATTTCTGACTAGCAAAAGATCTGATGTTTATATGATGAATATGTACGGGTGCGTTTGGTTGGTGATATGAAAAAGAAATTTGAAAACAAGGGATTCAATGAAACTTAGAGTTGTATTTCATGTTTTCAATAGTTTCGGATATCTGTTTAATAGCAAATTTAGAAATTGAATCCTAATTTAGTAATTGTTCAAAATGTGTTTGATAATATATGTATAAGTCATAAAAATAGTTCTAATTACCAACTGAATATTAGGTTGAATCTCAACTATTATTAATTAATTTATGAACATGTTTTTTGTTATTAATTTTCTATAATTATTATTTTACAATATCATATCATTCATAATATATATTATATTATACATATTTTAATTCAACAAAAAATGAAATGATTTTATAACATTAAATACTATATTTACCAAAGGTTTTACCTTTTTAAATGTAATTCTACATTTTAAAATTTCAGATTCAAAATCTGGATTCACTAAAAACATAAAAATGTTGTTTTCAGAATTTCCACTACTTTGGATCATAGAATCCAAAAACAGTTTTCAAAAACAAAATTGCCAAAGAGGCTGTGCCTTGGCATTTCAAAAGACTTAAGATTCTACAGTACCTAAGTTTCTTGCTTGCAATTTCCTTATTGATTAGGCCCCGAAAAAGCTGTTCGATTTTTTTTGCTTGCTCCTGCCCTCTGCTATGCCTTGACATTTCAAAAGGCTTAGATTCTACAGTACTAAGAGCATTTTTTTGGTCTGGTATGCGTAACCCTGAAAGCAATTTGGTACTTTATTAGGGCAAGCAGCTGTTTTTTTTTTTTTTTTAACAAAAAAAGTGTTTGGTACCTTTCCCAAATTTTTGCATTTCATCTTCTATATTAGTGACTAGTGAAGGGAGTTGATCCCTGAATTGTTTGTTTGTTTGTTTTAAGTACACTATATTCTATTCTTTTTATTCTCTTATAATATACTAAAATTTCAATAAAGTTTTATTCCTGATAAGATGAAAAGAATGGAATTCTTTAATTTCTTGTGAATCTGTTTCTACAGATCTGCTCTTGGACAATTGGAAAGATGCCAAAAGATAAAACCCCTTCAATGTCTGGAACATTAACACTTGAGACAGGATTACAACAGCTTCATGTATTTCCAACATTTCATGTGCGTTTTAAGATCATGGGCGTAGTCCTCTCTGGCCTGCAAGTAGATAAACTTGATGTAAAGAACCTGCCAAATCATCCTTACAAAGGTTTTCGAGCTCTCACCCGAGCAGGGAAGTTCGAAGTTCGGTCATGAGCTAGCATGGTAGTTACCAATTGTGAATTTATGATGATCTGGAGCACAATTCTTCTGTTAAAACCTGTGAGCCAAAGCACAATCTCATGATCGGTGCAAACAGACCAAAAAAGTCTTCTCATTTGTAAAGGTTGTTTAAATGATGCCTTTTGGCAGCTCAGAAGTGATTCCTGTTTCAGTGAAATCGATACTGTGACAATCTTTGGTTCCCTTTTCTCATCAAGGATTGAAGAAATGTTAAATTAGTGAGACAGGACTTCCATTATCAAACTGTAAAATCCAGTAGCAATTTTCTTTGATGTTAGGAAGAACAATATTTCAGCTATTACATCTGGAAAAAAAAAAAAAAAGCCTCAGTTGCCTCAATCCCCTTGTGTGTTTCATTTCAGGCATTCACTTTGTTGACTCTGAAAGAATCCATAACCTGACGCAGATCATTTTCTTCTTCTACAAACACATTTTCTGGGGTTTGTAATCTCAACTCGTATAGCCGACTGTTTTCGACTCCAAGAACTGAGAGATATCTCCGATCCCATTCCAGACGAACCACCCGATCCTGCGGCATTACCGCCAGTTCATTGTTGCTTGCATATGACTTTATGTTTACCTGAAACCCACATAATTTGCAAGACGAGATTTTTATGATGAATTTGAAGAAACAGAGATTGAAGAAGCTAAACAATGTATGGCTAAATTATAAAAAATATCTTTGAACTTTGCTCCTTATTTAAAAAATACTCATATTCTTTCATAAGTTGCAATATTATCCTTGACCTTTTATAAAAGGTTTCAAAACTACTCTTAGAATAGAAATCCATTAAAATGTTGGATGAAAAATCAAGTGGTAGTGACTAGGAAGCTTATCTGGATTAAGTTTGAAACAACATTTAGACATGTAGTTTTGAAACATCTATAAAAAGTCAAGGATAATATTGCAACTTTTGAAAGTATAGAGGTATTTTTGAAACAAGAGGCAAAATTTAGAGGCATTTTTTATAATTCAGCTGCTACTTATTAAGATAGACTTATAACTTATGGGTCAGTTCCATCTAGTGTTGCAGAGAAATTTTTTTTGGGTTTAAACATCATTTCTTGTTTCTAAACTTTGCCTCTTATAACGCAATGATCTGCCATTTTCCTTCTCTTTAGTAACAATCTATCTTTACTTGTATAATTTGATAAATGAAGTTATATAAGACAAACTTATATTTTTATGTGAGTTCGTTTATCTCGACTACGAGCTTACTAGTCCCATAGGCCAAACCTAGACTAACAAAAACCACATTTGAACTCTGTACTACTCACTTCTATAAATCCATTACCTATGCATAGAGTCCAAGTTTCTACTTGTATAGTTCAAATAAAAACAACATACACTCGCTTTCCATCATCCTTTGTATCATTCCCAGATTTTTTTTAAAATGATGAGTCAAACATCTACTAAAAGATAAGCAGTAATTTACAAATCCATTTTTACTAATTCTATCAATATGTCATAGAAAAACAAAAAGACCAAAAAAGAGAGGATATTATTTAATATTTTGATAATAAGACAAAGAAAGCAGTAAACTGACTAGTTCAGTGACATCACATTATTTAATGTTAAAGACTTAACTCTAACATTTCTTAAGGTAGAAACACTATATATATACACACATTACATGCATACATATAAAGAAAAGTTTGACAACTAGAATGTCACAAACTCAAGAACCAAAACATATATTGGAAATGGATTCTAACCAACTAGAATGTCACAACTCAACAATCTTTGGAATGTAACTCTTACACCATTTGTGGTTTTCTGTTATTATTATTAAGGTTCATGGCCAATGATTTCTGCTGTTTTTATGTTCAACAACATATGAGTTGGAGATTCCAACCTCTAACCTCCTACTTGAGAATATATGTCTTAACCAATTATACTCACATTATGATTTCCGCCATTAGAAACACTCAAAAAGCGATGTTTTCAAGTGATTCAGGGAAGAGCTATTACACTCTAGACAACTTTTGATCTGAAAAATTGAGAAGAGGTTTTCAATATCATTCTCAAAACTCAGCACATGAAGAACAAGTTCTTCACCAAAATGGACAGAATTCTACCATGGAAAAATCGACTACAATTCTATCAAACTTCTCTATATTCACATTACCTCAACTTGGTAGTAAGTCCTCCCATCATCAGCCATTCTCGAAGAAGTAGAAAGAATATTTGATTCCCTTCGAACCCCAAGCCTGGTAGACATAAACTCTGTCAAATACTGCTTCAGCACTTTCTTCCCCGCTTCTTCAGGAGGTCCCAAGTCCTCAACGCTCTTATACCTCGACGAAGACGGCGACGAGAATTCGACAGAAAGATTCTCATCAAGAACAAACGGATCCCTGAAGAATATATCAGCCCCGGCCCCTCGAACTTGAATCCAATTCTTAGGGTACTTGAAGGAATAGCCATCAAAAGTGTCAATGTATTCCAATAACCCAACAGATGGCTCAGCCAATGCAGAATTAGAGAAAATACAAGTCGACAAGATCAACGCCATTGCATTTCTCCTCGGAACTGAAAGGGCTTTAATCTGATTACATATTAGAAAGCGATAGCGAAAAATGCAAGTAACAAGTTCCAGCTTACGGATTAGATTTGGTTGTATTAGAGAGCGTAGTTTGTTTTGTGAAGTGATTTTGGAAGAATTACCGATTGAGATTCAGAGCAGAGTGAGGAGCGGCATTTGAGGAATGAATCGACAGGCCAACGCGGAGAAGGGGAAGTGCTTGGAATCCTTTGGCGAATTGAAGAACTCAGTGTGTGAATTCGAGGTAAGAACGACTCGACGATTACAGCCATTTTCGGGAATCTCTCTCTAGAGAAAGAGGATAGAAGAGAAGATAAGATAGTTTTGTTTTGAGATTTTTATTTTTTTTTATTTTTTTGAGTTCAACAATATTGGAAGATGAAACATACGGTCGATGATACATGTTAATAACCGTTGAGCTAGCTTACTTTGACTTTATTTATGATTTAGGTCTAAATCTCACTACTTTGGCTTCACTTTGGTTCACTCACTTTGTTTGAACTTTTATGATTATGTCTAAATCTCATTGATTTTTTTTTTTTTTAGTTCAACAACATGTGAAAGTTTGTGTCTAGAGATGTCCACGGAGCGGGACGGAATTGGGTCAGAGAATGACTTCCTGTCCCTGTATCCACCAAAATTTCATTCCCTATTCCTGCAAAATTGCGAAATTTCCATTTAATTTTGCAAGGAATGAGGTGGGGCTTCTTTGCGGGGAATTCGCGAAGCTTGGTTCTCCATGGAGATTATTCTCCGCTTTATGATTTTAAATTTTTTCATTTTAATTAAATAAAATATTTTTTTTGAAAATTTCTATTTAAATCATTAATTTCTAATAAGAAATTTCTATTCAAAGAGAAAACTTTTAAATTTTCGTAGAAAAAAACAAAATAATATTTCATAAAAGTTTAAATTTATGGTTATATATTAAAAAAATTAAAGATATCGGGGCGGAACGGGGAACGGGACGGGGAATGCATTATTTGTCTTTGTCTCTATTTAGCTAATGGGGAAAAATTTCTCCCCACTCCCTCCCCTATTCCCCAACTAAATAGTGCCCCACGGGAAAAATGTGAAGGGGTGAATATTAAGAATGCAGAAGCAATTTTGGATCTTGAGCACTCTAATTTGATCAATTTTATCATACAAAAAACATGCTCAAAACTGGAAAAAACTGGAAAGTATGAACACATACCTTTGTAGCTCAAAATCTCCAAATTCTTTGCAAATCTTGGATCACCAACACTACTTGGACCACCACTAGAGTCTTCCCTACTATTCTCAGCCCTTGGAATGGATTGTGGGATCTTTGATTGAGAGAAATTGGGAGAAGAATGAGTAAAGATCTAAATAAAAAAGCTAGAGAGTTTTCTACAAAAATCTCTTGTTTTTCTAATCTTCTTTCTCCATTGTGTTTCTTCTCTATTTATAGAAAGCCACAAGCTTAGTGAAGAAGCCAATTGAATGAAGATAAACTTCAAACAAGAAGCTTTGTGAAGAAGTTATGAACTTGGTCCATATTTCATTTGTAGATAAATTTGAATTCTTTTTTTAATTTTAATTCAAAATTAATATAAAATTAATTTTAAATTAAAATCAATTTTTAATTAATTTTAAATTAAAATCAATTTTTAATTAATTAAACAATTTAATTAATTTTAAATAAATCTTTAATTTAATATCAAATATCAAATTAAATAATTGGACCAATCCTAATTTCTCAAAACGAACGTTCGAACATGAATCCCTATTCATGTTTTAAACCGAACGAATATTTAAATCATATTTAAATATTTCCACCTCTTCTTTATCATAGTTTAATTCATAATTAAGCTATGATACGTTAAGTATATCGCATATAATTAACTTTTTCTCCCAAAATCTCTTGTTTTTCTAATCTTCTTTCTCCATTGTGTTTCTTCTCTATTTATAGAAAGCCACAAGCTTAGTGAAGAAGCCAATTGAATGAAGATAAACTTCAAACAAGAAGGTTTGTGAAGAAGTTAAGAACTTGGTCCATATTTCATTTCCAAATGAATTTGAATTCTTTTTTTAATTTTAATTCAAAATTAATATAAAATTAATTTTAAATTAAAATCAATTTTTAATTAATTAAACAATTTAATTAATTTTAAATAAATATTTAATTTAATATCAAATATCAAATTAAATAATTGGACCAATCCTAATTTCTCAAAACGAACGTTCGAACATGAATCCCTATTCATGTTTTAAACCGAACGAATATTTAAATCATATTTAAATATTTCCACCTCTTCTTTATCATAGTTTAATTCATAATTAAGCTATGATACGTTAAGTATATCGCATATAATTAACTTTTTCTCCCAAATTCGAATTTGAACAATTCAAATTCTTTTCTCTCAAATTATTCCAAGGCTTAGTCTGAGCTAGTAAGGGGACCTAATGGACCTACAAATCATGAGCTCCAACGATACGAGATTAACCGGCCAAACTCTTTAGCCTAGCTAATCAACATTCGTTAACCATCGGGACACTCCACTAAAGCCCAGTGGCTGCACTCTCCTCACTGTAGATATATTTCTGTCCACTCGATATAACCATGATTAGTAAGTCGATCATTCACAGGTTGTTCGTAATTACAGCTGGGTCAAATAAACCGTTTTACCCCTGTAATTACTTCTTGTTCCTTAAGTCCCACTGATCCTCTAATGAACAATTTGGTTTGTGGTCCAACCAACAAACCGTATCCCTCTCGGGCCAACGAGAGGGTGGGCCCATTGTTCAAGACCTGGAGTCAGTACTTAAGGGAACAACCTCTCTACTAAACCCTAAAGCGGGTAGGAGTGAATTCCATCTCGCATGACTATGTTCCCAACTATCTATCCGGTCTTATCCCCAAAATGGGAGGCTTATTGAGTCGGCGATCTCGGGCCACTCTCACCCATGCAAATCTAAGGATAATCTCGAATAAACAGGAGTTCATAGCACGCTCAGGATTAAGATCGAGTTACCTAGGTCATCGTATGAATATAGTCAGTTAAAACAGTAAATGGAGTTAAAAAGTCTAAGTGACTATTTCGCGGTCCAGTCTTATGCAAACTCATTGCATATGACGCCCCCACTCGCATGTCTCCACATGAACGATTTAGGATCACATCGTTAGTACTATACAAAGTGGGCCGCGTCCATAGTGTCCCCAGGATAAGGTACCCAGCCCTATCCCTATACTATAGACCGTTCTGGTTATAACTCGAACTTGATCCACTTTTATGTCATACATAAAGTTCAAGTATACATACTATAGCCAAGGGTACTTAGTTCATTGGATTTGGGTTATTGAATACACAATTCACTTTATTCAATAACACATTTACTGAATAAACCTCAATAACATCTTTATAGTAAAATAGAATATACATTCAGTTTACAAAACCACGAGTTTTAGGACATAAAACCCAACAAAATGAACATCTCTATTTGTGTCAATTTGGTTATGAACTTTCAAAAATGTCTTATAGGTCTCTAAACTTTCAATTTTTTGTCTAATAAGTTCCTGAACTTTAAATTTTGTGTCTAATAGGTCCATGACAAACTCAAAAATTTTAAGAATTAAATTTAAATTTTATGTCTAATGAAACCCTAAAATTTCAATTTTATGACAAGTAGATTCGTGAATTTTTAAAAATTCAAAAGTTTAGGAACTAAATTTGTAATTTTGAAAGTTCAAGAACTAAATAGATACAAACCTCAAAATTTATGGACTAAATTTATAACTTAACATTTTCTTTACAATATTTTTCATCTTTCTTAAAAAAAAATTTGAATTCTTAATCAAATTCCAAAAACAAAAAAGTTTTTAAGAACTATTTTTCTTTTAGTTTTTGGCTTGGATTTTAAAAACATTTTATATAACAAAACAAAAAAAAAATTGAATTCTTAATCAAATTCCAAAAACAAAAAAGTTTTTAAGGACTATTTTTCTTTTAGTTTTTGGCTTGGATTTTAAAAACATTTTATATAACAAAAAAAAAAAAAACATAAATGGTAGTAGTGTTGTCAATCCGAGCCTAGCTTAGTAGATAAGGTATCAATTGCTATTCCGAAGGTCAATGGTTCGATCACCACCCTCACAATTGTTGAACTAAAAAAAAAAGAATAGTATTTATAAGTTTAATTTAAAAAAACCAAATGGTTATCAAACATGACCTAAAATCTTGATCAAGGATATATGATTTAACTAGTTGAACTATGCTCAAGTTGATAGTTTCTAATTCTTTATTGAACCTAAAGCTTATCAAGATTATTTTTTTTTTTTGTGTTACGAACAAACGACAAGAAAAGAATCAAAAACAAGAAAATCAACACACATATTTATATGGTTCACTAACGGTGTGTTAGTACGTCCACAAGTAGAGGGAGAAATTGTGTTTATTATCTTGAGGAACAACAGAGTACAGAATACAACCCTCTTCTCGTTTCTTAGAAATGATACCTCACATCTATGTGCTTAGTCCTGTCATGATGGATTTGATCCTTAGCTAGGCATATTGCACTCAAACTATCACAATATACAATAGTCTGATCATGATGTAAACCAAGATCACCAACTAGCTCTTTCAATCATATTCCCTCTTTAGCATATTTTATCAATGTCGTGTACTCTGCTTCAGTAGTAGACAAGTAACTATAGGATGCAAAGTTGCCTTCCAACTAACAACTGAACCACCAAGAGTAAATACATAACCAATCATAGACCTCTTACTGTCAACGTCTCCAGCATAGTCAAAATTAAAATAACCAGTCACTAAACACTGTGTATCATTCCCATACACGAGACCAACATCAAACGTACCCTTAAGATAGCTAAAAATCCTCTTCACAACTTGCCAATGTTCCTTTCCAGGTTTCCCCATGAACCTGCTAACAACACTAACAACATGTGCAAGATCAGGCCTAGTGCAAACCATAATATACATCAAGTTTTCTACTGCACTAGCATATGGAACTCGAGACATGTACTCCTTCTAAGCTTCAGATTGAGGTATAAACATAGAGGACAGACAAACAGTGGCGAATCCAAAAATTTATGTCGGGGGGGCTTAATATATTTTGATATTAGTATTGATTTAAAATTTTATGTCATGGCTTTTTAATATATATATATAAAGAAACTTGAAATAATAGTTATAAATTTTTTATAATAATTATAGTTTCTTATAGAATTATTTATTAAAAAGAATTTACTAAAATTTAAAAATATATTTTTATTTTTTTATATTTTGTAAATTATCAATACTTTATAGGCAAAATTTTTTTAAAAGGAGACGTGACTTACTATTTCAATATATAAGAAATAAAGGTTTAAATTATTTAATTTAGATTAAAAGAACAATTTTCAATATATCTTTAAATCAATGAAAATAATACTCTTTATAAATATAAGATTAAAATATCATTTTGATCTCTTTACTTTAGGTTTCATTCCATTTTAGTCGCTACTTTCAAATTTCGAATTTTAGCCATTGTACTTTCAATAAAGCTTAAAAGTGGATCCTACTATCAATTCTAAATTAATTTCTATCGAAATTTATTAAATAATAATAATAAATTTCATGCAATAAAAGACAGAATGTGAACATATTTCCAAAATTTATAAATAAAAGTTAATATAGACTAATTTTTTTTAGAAAAGTTAACAATAAACTAATAATATGGACTAATTTTAAGTTTTATTAAAAGTACATGAACTGAAATTGGACATTTGAAAGTACACGAACTAAAAATATAATGAAACTCAAAGTATAGAGACCAAAATAGTATTTTAACCTAAATATAATATATAAACCAAAAAAAAAAAAGAAATAAATGAAAAAGAAGCTCCAACAAGCGGAATTAACATTTTTAAAAAAAATTTAAAAAGGAGCGCCACAGCCCACTGGTATAATGAAATTAAAAAATGGGATGAGAATTTTCTAATAAAAAAAATTTAAAAAGGAAAGCCACAACCCATTTGATAAATTACGTTGCTTAGGACTCGAACCTAGGAGGCAGGGGGGGCTGGAGGGTGCTCAAGCGACTGCGCCAATGGAAAATTTTGGAAACTTAGTTGAATTAATATATATTAATCAAATATAGTATGAAGTTCAGGGGGGGCCTACCGTAGATCCGCTGCTGCAGACAAACATTTATAGTACTGAGAGTATCTATAGGCTTAGCTGATGACATGCCAAACCTAGACAATATCTTCTAAATGTAGCTTTTAATGACATGAAAAACTTATTTTGATCTCTTTCCTTATAAATCTCCATACCCAAAATTTTCTAAGCAGCACCTAAATCCTTCATTTCAAATTCAGCACTAAGAAGGCCCTTCAACTTCTGAATATCAAACTTGGACTTTGCAGCTATGAGCATATCATCTACATACAATACCAGATAAATCATCAAACTTGTTGTGATACACACAACAATCATATAGACTCCTATTATAGCCTAGCTCAATCATATAGTTGTCAAACCTCTTGTATCATTGCCTCGGAGATTACTTTAATCCATACAAAGACTTTTTCAACTTGCAAACATAGTCTTCTTTACCAGGATATTGGAACCCGTCTGGTTGAGTCATATAAATCTCTTCTTCTAGCTCTCCATGTATTAAAGTTGTCTTCACATCTAGTTGCTCAAGTTCTAAATTCTGATGTGCAACCATAGCTAGTAATACCCTGATAGAAGTATGTTTGACCACTGGTGAAAAAAATCTCATCATAGTCAACTCATTCTCTTTGCATGAACCCTCTTACAACAACTTGAGCTTTGTACTTAATACCCTCTTTATACTTAATACCCTTTGGATCTAATACTGACAGGGTTAGTGATAAGCAGATTTCGCATAAGTGATAGAGACAAGAGTTTAGACATAAGCCAATTCTTTACCCTAGACATAGGGATCAAAGACTCCAAAACCTAAGAAATTATTGAGCCAAAATTACCTAAGATGGAGGGACTATAGACATATAGATCACTCACTTAGTCTCATAAAACCTAATTTCAAGGTGAATAGGAGTAGTAATTTCGGTTTACAATTGAATATAGAATAGGTTGAAATTGCAATTTTGGTTTGCAATTACAACTTAGGACAATGACATTCTTGAGCCTCTCCTTTCTATAAGGAATTTCCCTTGCAATTTTCATCAGTTGGTTA
Source organism: Trichosanthes truncata (assembly GCA_033996785.1). NCBI lineage: Eukaryota > Viridiplantae > Streptophyta > Magnoliopsida > Cucurbitales > Cucurbitaceae > Trichosanthes > Trichosanthes truncata. The sequence continues at coordinate 46,083,471 of JAWPNB010000013.1, read as the reverse complement.
CCATTCTACTACGGTCAGTTTTTGTTCAAATTACCATTTCTTTTATCAAGTCCATTTTATTTTGCTATTCCATCTTGCAATTTTCGATTTCACAATTCATTTATGCAATCTTTGGTTTCCTTACTTAACATTTTCGTCACTTTAACGGCCATATGCGGCAACTAACGGCCACTGCCGACTACCTTCTCTGACGATTAACGACAATCATTGGTGACCATATCCGGCAACCGACATTCATTGCCTAGGACAGTCTCCGACGAATATCACCGACAACAATTTTCAGTGACCGACGACACTCCTGTGGTTCAAAAATAATATGAAATGCACATGTACTTAGCTGGTCTGACTCTCTGCTCCAATAATCTTTCTTCGGACTTACGAACTCGACCCATTGTTGGCCATTACTTATATTTTGTGAACCATAATTATGTTTTGTGAATCATGTAAATAGGCCCTTGATGACCTACTAATATTTTGTGAATATTCTACTCCTACATGACACTAATGTTGATATATATATTGTCGTTTTTTGTCATCTTGAAAAAGTAGAATACTGGCATTCTCTTTTCTAAAGATGTTCAATTTAGTACATGTGTTTAAAAAAATGTAAACAAACAATGTTCTTTTGCAAAAAAAAAAAAAAAAAAAAAGAATACGTAATGATCAATGTGCGTGTGTTTTTTTTTAAAAAAAAAAACTCCCTCATAATGAAAACTCTATTAGTAATTGACAAAATGTCATAATAAGGTCCTCATTTGTAAGTTTCAAAGAAGCTCAACGTGTGTTTAGAAAATGAAATCTTAGATTTTTATATTTTGATAGAAGTTCAATTTGTGTTTAAAGAAAAAAAAAATACAGGTACATTGCATTTTTTCCATTCATCAATTGCTATTTGTGTTATAAAGAATGCAACATTTGATTTCTATAAATTGAAAGAAGTTCAATGTGTAATGCAAATATTTGATTTCTATATATTAAAAGAAGTTCAATGTATAGCAGAAAGAGAAAACAAAGCTACATTGCCTATAGTTTGGAAGAAGTCAATTTCTAAAAAAAGAAAGATAAAGAATGAGGTTTTTTAAAAAAAAGATCAATGTTGAAGGATATATATATATTTTAAGTGGACATCTAAATTCAGTGTTGGAAATTTGGAAAAATATGTTTCTAGATGAATGATTGGAAAAAATAAAAATAAAGGAAATAAAAACAGTTAGCTAAAAATCAATCTACTTTGGGTTATAAAAAACTACACCAGATACTCCTGACAACTCAACTCAACTCAACTTTGCACTCCAAACATAGACTTTCTGACTCAACTCAATCCAACTCTGCACCCCAAACACAGACTTCTGAACTCATTGACAAACTAATTCTGCCCAACGAGTGCCAAATACCCCCTTAATGAAAAGATCGATGGGATATTATCTAAGAATCATGTGACCAATGATTTTGAGCATAATTATTAAATAATATGGTCAACATACCACATAAACATTAAACTAATAGAGTTAGACGTCAACTTGAGCATGATTTAACTGATTAAAGCATATATACTCAACAAAAAATTTAGAGGAATTAGTTATCTCAAGATGGGGCTCTAACGTTTTCTCTCTAAGAGAGGTACCTATGAGCTAAAGGGCAACTGCGGGGTTTGCTTGTTGGGATCCTTCTGTGATCTCTGTGGGTGTGGGTGTGTCGTTGGGGAGCCTCTATGGCTGAGGCTAGCTTTTATAGAAGATTGTAAAACTTGAAGTTGACAGAAGAAGATAAAGAAGAGGCAGTCGAGGTGGAAGATGATGAGATAGACAATTATGGCAAAAAACTGGAATTCACTCTAGCATGCAAGGTGTTCACAAATAGGGCGATTATACCAAAGATTTTTAAAGCTATGATACCAAAAATTTGGAATATGGAGGAGAAAGTCGAAATAGAATCAGTGGGTAGGAACCTATTCTTATGGAAATTTCGGACTAACAGAGAAAATAACAAAATTGCCGAGGGAAGACCTTGGATATATGACAAAACTATACTTTTGTTCGAAGAGCTTACGAGACTAAGTATGTTGTTGACGTTGGAGTTCAGGTACACTTCCTTTTGGACACATATTCATGATTTGCGTATGGTAGGGTTTACAAGGAGGATGGCAGTGGCCGTAGGAAACCAGATTGGCACATTTGATAAAGTGGACTTAGAGGAAGGAGGGAATAAAAGAGGAAAAGTCCTAAGAGTCAAAGTAAAAATGATGTTTTGAAACCTTTAAAAAGAGCTGCAAAAGTGAGATTTGGAATGATGGCAGAAAAAGGTTGGAAACAAGTTACATATGAAAAGCTCCCTAATTTCTGTTACGTTTGTGGTCGGCTAGGTCACGTGTTAAAAAGATTGTGAGGAAGAATGAGACCATAACCAAGAGTTACAATTCGGAGAATGGTTAAGGGAATCAAATCATGGTAGAAGTAGAAACAAAGGAAGAAAGTAAGAAGACAAAGGGGTTCGCAGAAAAAGGAGAGGCAATACAAGGGGGGGAGAGACCCAAGCTAGAAAGAGGAGGATGATACTGTTACAAATTTAGATTCTGAAAAAGAGGATGAGTTGACAGAGTTTTGAGCGAAGACATTGGAGAAGGAGGAAAATAGTTGGAAAAGGGAATTGGAGAGGCAAGGGACTACTTTGATCGAAGTTGATTTTTTTTAATAATATTTGAATGTTCCCAACGACTATCTTGCAGAAGCTGGGAAAGGAAAAGACCTTTTGGTGGAATATTTGGCAGAAGACAGAGTAGATGTCATCTCAGAATGAAAAGGAAAGATGATCGTTGAAGAAAAGGAAAAAGTAAAGTGGAGGGGAGGGCCAAATAATGGGCTGGAAGGTGGGCCTCTTTATATGTTGGAGAATGGGCTGGAAAAAAGGAAGGTTGTGATGGTTGATGGACCTGAAAATTTAGGTAATACAACCCAAGGGGACCATACTCATATTAAAATGCCATCTATATTCGGAATAGAAGGGAAACCCACTCAAATTTCTCAAGAGCAAGGAAACCCAACAGAGGAAAATTCAAAAGAGAATTATCTAATACTGGCTAGCAATCGGTGGAAAAGAGTGGCTAATCCAACCCAGGAAAAGGTATAATTATAAAGAAAGAGGAGAATCTGAGTGGGAAAAACACTCTATAAAGGTGGTTGAGACTGATCAGAAGGAAAAATGTATATGTGATAATTACTTTGAGAGCTTCGGAGGGATATCGGCGGAGGCTGCGAGTCGCCCCACCGGAAGCCATGAAAATCCTTTATTGGAATGTTCGAGGGCTGGGGAACCCTCAAACGGTCTGAGCCCTGTGTCCTGAGACATGCAAGCATAATCCCCATCTTATTTTCATTTATGAATCGAAGTGTACAGAAGGTGCAATTGAGAAGCTAAAAGTTGACTTGAAGTTTGATTATTATTTTTGTGTTCCTTTTAAGGGCAAGAGTGGGGGTCTAATGTCATTCTGGAAAAGTGAGACTGATGTTCATATCAACTCATATTCAGAAGGACATATTGATACGATAGTGAAAGATCCTTTGGGTTGGTGGCGTTTTTCAGGTTTCTATGGTAATCCCTCTACAGAGAAAAGACCTAACTCTTGGAAGTTGCTTGAAAGACTTTGCAAGGTTGCTAACCTCCCGTGGGTGGTCGGCGGTGACTTTAATGAGCTGTTATCTATTGAGGAAGAAAATGGGGAGCGAAAAGCCAAGGTCGACAGATAGAGCTTTTCAGGGAAACTGTTGATGCTTGCAATCTTATCGACCCGAGTTATAGTGCAGTTGTTTTCACTTGGAGGAAAAACAGCAGCTCGTCTAATGAGGTGTGGGAGAGACTTGATAGATTTCTTATCAACTGGCTTATAAAGGACAAGTTTAGAAGCATCAGGGTGGATCATCTTAGCTTCCATAATTCAGATCATTGCCCAATCCTCTTCACGGCCTCAAATGAGGGGTGGATGAAAAGTAGGAGCAACAAAAAGCTGCTGAGATTTGAGGAGTGTTGGGTGAAGCTGGAAGAAAGTAAAAATATTATAAAGAAGGTTAGCTCTTACGAAAGGGTTATGAGGTGGAAAGTTTCACCAAGATAGTGCAAAGGTGTATTGGAAACATGCATAACTGGAATAAGGAAAGACTTAATGGTTCTATCAGAATAGCGATCTTAAGAAAGGAGCATGAGATTAAAGATTTGGAAGCCAACCCTGATCCTGGAAATCTCAAGCTAAGGGTTAGGCAGAAAGGGAACTCGAAAGCTTTCTTGAAGAAGAAGAGATGTATTGGAGACAAAGATCTAGGGAAGACTGGAAGATGTGGGGGTGATAAAAACACCAAGTGGTTCCACAGTAGAGCTAGCCAAAGAAAGAAAGAAACACTATAGAGGGTCTTTGGAACGAAAAAAGGGAATGGGTAGAGGAGGAAGAGGCTATAGCAGAAGAAACTAATGCTTATTTTAGAGAGCTTTTCTCTTCCTTAAACCCCAGTCTTAAAGCCATTGATAGAGTTTTGGAGGCCATTGACATGAAAGTTATTGCAATTCAAAATAGAGAACTGACTAAGGATTTTGACATGGAAGAGATCTTAAAGGTAGTCAAAGATATAAATCCTACAAAAGCTCCATGCCCGAATGGGGCGAATGCATTATTTTATCAAAAGTATTGGAAGATTGTGGGAGAGGAAGACAACTAGTGTGTGCCTAAAAGTTCTAAATGAGGGAGTTCATGTCGGCCCTTTGAACAAATTCTAATTACACTTATCCTTAAGGTTAATGGGCCTAATAGAATTACTGATTTCAGGCTGATTAGCTTATGTAATGTCATTTACAAAATTGTTGTAAAAACTTTAACAATAGGCTAAAAGTAGTGCTGGATGATATTATCTTTCCAACTCAATCTTCTTTTGTCCCAGGGAGGCTTATAACAGACAATGTCACAGTGGGTTTTGAGTGTATCCATGCCGTCAACAACAAAAGAAGATGGAAGGAGGTATATATTGCTATGAAGCTAGATATGAGCACGACCTACGACAGAGTTGAGTGGACTTTTATTAAGAAGATGATATTCAAGATGGGTTCTGATAGGAGGTGAATTGACAGGGTTATGAACTACTTAGAGTATGTTAGCTACTCGATGCTGGTCAATGGGGTGCCCAAGGCTGAGTTTGTTCCGATTAGGGGTCTCCGACATGAGGACCCTTTGTCTTCGTATCTTTTCCTCATTTGTGCTGAAGGTCTTACTGCGCTTCTAAACAGGGAGGAATCTCTTCATAATCTTTAAGGTTTTAGCATTAATAAGTGTTGCCCCTCTCTCACCCATCTTTTTTTTTTTTTTTTTGCATATGATAGCATGTTGTTCTTTAGAGCATCCCAAAGAGATTGTGAAGTGATTAAAGAAGTGTTGTGCATCTATGAATTGGCTTCGGGGCAGACAGTGAACCTGGATAAGTTCTCTTTCATGACTTGCAATAACGTTGGAAAAGATGGGAGAGATCTTTTCAAGGGCATCCTTGGAGTGAATTACATTGACTCGCTCAGTCCTTATCTCGAGATGCCCTCGCAAACGGGAAGAAACAAAAATCTCATCTTTTCAAAGGTGGAAAGAGAGATTGTTCTTTGTGGGAGGGAAGGAGGTTCTGATAAAGCTATTGCGCAGGCAATCCCAAATTATGCAATGAGTTGTTTTCGCCTTCCCCTAAGTGTTTGTGAGGTGATCAATCACAGCTGTGCAAACTTTTGGTGGGGGACTTCAAAGGAGAAAAATAAGGCGCATTGAGTAAGCTAGAAAAAGTTGTGTCAAAGTAGAGATGAAGGGGGAATGGGCTTTAAAGAGCTAGAATCAAGCTATGTTGGCTAAGCAAAGTTGGAGAATTATAAGGAACCTCAACAGTTTGTTGGCTAGAATCTTAAGGGGTAGGTATTTTAAAGATGGTAATTAACTTTGTTGAAGCCCCATTAGGCAACAACCCATCGTTAATGTGGAATGCTCAAAAAGTCAATGATGATTCAATAGAATATGTCTATTTCTCATTATTTAAGGTTACAAGAGACCTATCTTAAATAGGAGAAGACTCTAAAGTATAAAAGGAAAGAATTTAACACATAATTACAATTTAATTACAACAAATAAATACAAATAAGGAAATAATTAATCTCATAAACCAACACTCCCCCTCAAGCTGGTTTGCAGATATCTTCCATTTCCAGCTTGCCAATTAGTTTTTCAAATCGTAACTTTGGAAGTCCCTTAGTTAACACATCAACAATTTGCTCTGTTGTAGGGAGATAGGGAATACATATCACTCAAGTGTCAATCTTCTCCTTTATGAAATGTTTATCAACTTCAATATGTTTTGTCCTATCATGAAGAACATGATTGTGGGCTATGGAGATAGCTGCCTTATTGTCACAGTAAACACGCATAGGTGTCATCTGGATGAATTTTAATTCTTCCAGTAGTTGTATCCAAATACCTTCACAAATGCCATGAGCTAAAGCCCTAAATTCTGCTTCTGCACTACTTCTAGCTACAACACTTTGTTTTTTACTTCCCCAGGTAACCAGATTTCCCCCAACAAAGAAGCAATAACCAGCAGTGGATCTTCTATCTATGGAGCTACCTGTCCAGTCAGCATCAGTGTAAATTTCAACACGTAAGTGATCATGTTTCGTAAAAAGTATGCCATTTCCTGGAGTTCCTTTCAAATATCTCAGAATCCTGTAAACTGCCTCAAAGTGAGTTGGACCTGGGGCATGCATGAATTGGCTTACCATACTAACTGCAAAAGCAATATTTGGACGAGTGTGAGATAAGTAAATAAGTCTTCTAACAAGTCTTTGGTATCTTTCCTTATCTTTTATCTCTTCCTCTGCTGCAGGTTGCAGTTTTAAGTTTGGTTCAATAGGAGTTTCTGCTGTCCTACAATCCAGTAAGCCAATCTCTTCAAGTAAATCAATGATATATTTCCTTTGATTAACAAGAATACCCTTTTTTGACATGGCAAATTCCATCCCTAGGAAATACTTCAAAATTTCCAAGTCTTTGATTTGGAATTCATTTGCAAGTTTTTTCTTCAAACTGTTCAATCCAGCATCATCATTACCTGTAAGAATGATATCGTCAACATACACTATTAGAACAACCATCTTGTCGTTTTCAGTATGTTTATAAAAAATAGTATGATTTACTTGACTTTGAAGAAAACCATAACTTGTGACTGCCTTTCCAAACGTTCGAACCACGCTTTAGGAGACTGTTTAAGGCCATATAGAGATTTCTTTAACTTGCATACTTTGTTAAATCCAAGATCCACTTCAAAGCCTGGTGGTAAGTCCATAAATACTTCCTCTTCAAGATCACCATTGAGGAATGCATTTTTGACATCTAGCTGATAAAAAGGCCAATTTGAATTAACAGCAATAGATAAGAGCACTCTAATAGAGTTAATCTTAGCCACAGGGGCAAATGTTTCTCGATAGTCAATTCTGTAGGTCTGTGTAAAGCCTTTAGCAGCTAATCTGGATTTATATCGTTCAATGTTATCGTCAGCTTTGCACTTTATAGTGAACACCCATTTGCACCCTACTGTTTTCTTATCTTTTGGTAGCTCTACTATCTCCCAGGTGCAATTCTGTTTGAGAGCATTCATCTCTTTCATAACTGCTAAATTCCACTTTGGATCATTTTGGGCCTCCTGTATATTCCTCGGAATAAATAGGTTGGTTATCCTAGAGGTGAAGGCTTTATGGTTATCAGACAACCTATGATAAGAAATATAGTTTGCAATAGGGTATTTGGTACAATTACAGACACCTTTCTTATGGGCTATAGGAATACCAAGGTCAGACACATCAGATGAAGAGGGATTACCTGAACTTTCAGTATCATTTGTCGAGGCATTAGATTGGTTCTGTGACAAGTCCACTATATGATCTTTATTCTTCTGATTTTGTGCCCTTCTAGTATAAACCTGAAGCTTAGGATTTCGATCAGTAAGATCATTTTGTAGTATTTCTCCCCTTGAAACAAAATTTTCCATGTTTGGCATATAAAGACTAGGAATTTCAGAATAGATAATATTCGGGAGATGAGAAGTGTCCCAAAAATTTTCTTCCAAGTAGGTAGAGATCTCCCCCTTAAGAGAATTTTGGCTAAAAAAATATTAATTTTCCACAAATAAAACATCCATACTTTCAAAGTATTTTTTGGTTAGGGGATCAAAACACTGATAACCCTTTTTGTTTTATGCATATCCTAGAAAAATGCATTTAACCGCCTGAGAATCAAGTTTGGATCGAGAAAAATTAGGAAGGTGAACATAAGCAATACACCCAAAGACTTTTAACGGTAAGTTTGAATACAAGCGAACAGTGGGAAAGAAAATTTTAAATTGATCAAGAGGTGTTTTAAAGGACAAGATCTTAGAAGGCATACAATTTATGAGATATGCAATTGTAAGGACTGCGTCTCCCCACAAATAATTAGGAACATGCATAGAAAACATAATAGCTCGAGCAACGTCAAGCAAATGTCTATTTTTTTGTTCAACAATTTCATTTTGTTGGGGGGTATCCCGACAAGAAGACTGATGAGAAATTCCTTTATCCTTAAAAAAATTATCTAAGTATTCATTAAAACATCCAGTCCCATTATCAGAATGTAAGATATTGATTTTTGTTTGAAATTGATTTTCAATCAGATTGTAAAAGCGAATGAAAACATCTTTGAAAACATCTTTGACCTCAGATTTTTTTGTTAGCAAATAAACCCAAGTTAAACGAGTATGATCATCAATAAATGTAACAAACCAATGTTTTCCACTATGAGTCAAAACTTTAGACGGACCCCAAACATCACTATGAATTAAATAAAAAGGTTTGGAAGTCTTGTAAGGTTTTGGTAGATACGTGGTACGATGATTCTTGGCAAAGATGCAATTTTCACACTGAAAAATTGAGCAATCAATTCTTTTAAATAAGTCTGGGAACAAATACTTTAAATAGAAACAATTGGGATGTCTTAGCCTACGATGCCAAAGCATGATTGTTTCTTTAATAGAGAAAGAACTAACACTACTCAAGCCCTAAACTTTTTTATCACTAGTTGGCGATTCATCAAAATAGTAGAGACCATCAAGCATCTTAGCACGCCCAATCATCTCCCCTAAGTCGTGATCCTGAAAGATGCGATGAGTGTCAAAAAAGGTAATGCGACAGTTAGCATCCTTAGAGATTCTACTGACAGATAATAAATTACAGGCTAATTTGGGAACATGAAGGACTGATTGTAAGGTAATGTTTTTAGTTAAATAAATAGTTCCCTTTCCTGCAATAGAAGTGAAACTACCATATGCAATTCGAATTTTTTCATTGCAATATACAGGGGAATATAAGGAAAAAAATGGGAGGAACTGGTCATATGGTCAGATGCTCCGGAATCTATAACCCACGGAGAGGAATTAAGACAAGATAGAGCGAAAGGATAATTACCAGTTTGTGCCAAGGAAACACTAGGATTACCGGATGACGAAATGACCTTTAGCAGTTTCAGGAGTTGATCAATTTGCTCTTGAGTGAGTTGACTAGAGTCAGCAACATTAGTAGTGGATGGAGTGTTACTCTTCTCACTTTGCTTGGTACTCTTCCAATTTGCGGGCTTCCCATGGAGTTTCCAACAGGTCTCACGAGTGTGTCAAGGTTTATTACAATAATCACACCATACTCGAGGCTTGGTTGGCTGATTAGAAGCCTTATTTGCAGTTGCCTCAACCACCATAGTGGAGGTTTCGACAGTGCTAACAGATTTCTTGCCAAGCATAACATTGCAACGACTTTCTTCCCTGCAAACTTCAGAGAAAACTTCGTTAATAGATGGGAGAGGATTCTTACCAAGTATTCTACTTCTAACCTCATCAAACTCATCATTGAGGCCGACAAGAAATTCGTAAATACGACAATCCTTCACAACTTTCTTGTGGTGAGTTTGATCTTTAGTTGATTCCCATTCAAAAGTGTCAAAGAGATCTAGGTCTTGCCAGATTGTTTTCAGTGAGTGAATGTACTCTGTAACAGTGTTCTCTCCTTGGCGAATTTTTCTTAGCTTGAGTTTCAACTCAAATACTTGTGATTGATTTGCCAAGTCAGAATACATCTCATTTACACTGTCCCATAATTCCTTTGCAGTCGAGTAACACATATAGTTGCGGCTTATCCTCTCATCCATAGAGTTGACTAACCACGTCATAACCATGAAATTTTCAGCATCCCAAGTAGCAAACAATGGATCATCTTGGTTAGGTACTTTTTTCTCTCCAGTAATATAGCCAATTTTTCCTTGTCCTCGAATATACATCTGAACACTTTGGGACCAAAGAAGAAAATTATTCTCATTAAGTCGGATGGTAGTAATTTGGACATTGGGATGATTGCGTGTGTCAGAGACCTTAGCTATCAAAGGCTTGTCTTCAAACATCTTGCTAATTCAAAGAGAGATAAACCCTATCAAACAACACCCAATGAAACCCAAAGACAATACTCAAACCAAGCCTTAAAAAGACAGACTCAAAAAACAGAGAAAATCCCTAAAAAACAGAGTAGATCTGTCGAACAGAAGTCAGCGGCCAGAGATGTTGGACGGCGGACAGAACCAGCCGGAGATGTTGGACGAGACAGAACCGGCCGGAGATGTTGTACGGCAGACAGAAGCAGGTTGCGGCAGCAGAAGGTGTCCGATTAACAATGAACGATGAATGGTCGATTGCGTGGGTTGCGGTGCCTTGTCGGCGAGCGTCAGTTTGCGTCTGTCGGATGAACAATGAACGGCGGATCTGCGGTGGAAGGTTAGGGCTGAAGTGGCGGCGGAGTCTGAGTTGAACGGCGGCAACGGTGACAAAGACATCTAGGGCTAGGGCTAGGATTAGAAAATTTTGGATTTTTTTGTTTGCTCTGATACCATGCTCAAAAAGTCAATGATGATTCAATAGAATATATCTATTTCTCATTATTTTAAGGTTACAAGAGACCGATCTTAAATAGGAGAAGACTCAAAAGTATAAAAGGAAAGAATTTAACACATAATTACAATTTAATTACAACAAATAAATACAAATAAGGAAAGAATTAATCTCATAAACCAACAAAGCATTGTTTGGGGTCGTGATCTCTTTGTCAGAGGTATCTGTTGGAAGATTGGCAACGGATGTAGAGTGGTGATTGATAGGGATCCCTGGATTAATAGAGCTGGGGATCAGATACCAAGGCCAGTGGCAGAAGAGTTAAGGGGAAAAAGGGTTAAAGAGTTGATGAGTGAGTTGGGGAGTTGGAATGAGCAGGTTATCACTAATTGTTTCAGGCCGCTTGATGTAGAAGACATCCTTAATATTCCCATTCTGAACCATAGGTTGAATGGTGAAATTATCTGGAGAGCTGACGCAAAAGGGGCATTCTCTGTTAAAAGTGCATATCACTTGGCCATGAACATTCAAAATGCGAAGGGAACTGCTTCCTCGGATAAAAACTTAGTAACTTCAAAATGGAGGGCCTTTTGGAAAATTAAAGCTCTACCTAGAGCCAAGATTAGCATGTGGAGGCTTATAAATGACTCGACTCCTACAAGAGGAAACATGTTGAGAAGAGAAATTAACTTGAATCCTTTATGTTTGTTTTGCAGGAAGCATGAGGAATTGACTTGCCACATTCTCTGGGAGTGTAAGGTTACAAGAATTGTTTGGGTCGATCTTTTTCCTAAAGTGTCCCTTCTTCTTGGTGGGTATAGGTCAGGTTGGAGTTCTAGGGACTAATGGGAGAGCTTAACGGAGATTCTAAAAGAGAAGGACCTTTTTAAAGCTGTTATAGCATGCTGGACCTTTTGAAATTAGTTAAATCAAAAATCCCAATTGCAGAACAGAGGAAATCCGACAGTTAACAGGGCCATCTCAAGTCTAATTGAGAAGCATCTATCGGTATTTCAAGAGTTTGAAAAGAAAGACGCAACTAACCTTGTCCAAAGAAGATCTGAGAGCTGTTCGAGTCATGGGCGTTGGATCCCTCCCCCTCCTAGTTGTTGGAAATTTAATGCGGATGCAACTTGGAGTAATGCTCGAAAGTTAGGAGGTTTTGCCTGGATTATTTGTGACTCGAGTGGGTCTCCTTTCTACGCGGGCGTTCGGGTCTATAGGATGAGATGGTCGATCAAGCTAATGGAAGCTAGAGCTATTTACAAGGGGCTAAAAATCTTCAATTCTCACCATTTAGGACCGTTCCAGCCGTTGATTGTCGAAATTGATTGTCTTGAGGTGGAAAGAGCGTTGAACTCTAATGGGAGCGATATTATAGAGTTAAAAGATTTGGTTGAGGAAATCAAAGAGACTGTCCCTAAAATGGGCGTTACTTCGTTCGTCAAGTGCTTTAGATCGGGCAATATGGTTGCCCACTCTCTTGCTAGGGCTGTGTTTGATAATTTTTTTGTACAGAGCTTCTATTCCTTGTTGGAAGAAGCTTCTGACTTTTGGTTTTCAAACTTCCCATTATGGGTTTCCTCCATTGTCGATAGGGAGGCGAGTGTTCCTTTTTTTGGTTTGGTTTAATGAAGCATTTATTTTTAAAAAAAACAAAAAATTTAGAGGTTTGAATCTCTAATTTAACGTGTGGTTGAACTCAAAATAATAATAAAATTAAGCACAAAATTAAAAGCTTAGAAAATTATTAAAAAAATTTCGAAGCTAAGGAAATAAATAAACATTACTAAAAATTTAAAGGCCTATGACTTACAAAACTTATACTAGAAACTGAAAAAAACAAAACCACAAGTGGCCTTCTTTGGCGAGAGAAATACAAACCCATTGGCCATTGGAATTCTTTTAAACATTTGAACTGAAAGCTCCGGGGTTTGTTTGATCCGAAACAAACAGGGATGAGCGCCAACAAACTGGCGTCTTCCACTCATTTCCAGCCAATCCCATTGATAGTTAGAAACTCTCTTCAATGGATTAACAACTCCACCACCTTACAATCAAACTCACCTTTCAGACGAAAAGGGCCATCCATTTGGGCCACAAATCTCATCAAATCATACTTCGACAAAGGCCTAACCAAAGAAGCTCGTAAACTGTTTGATGAAATGCCTGAACGAGATGTGGTTGCCTGGACTGCTATGATTGTTGGCTTTACTTCTTGCAATCACTATCCTCAAGCGTGGGCTGTGTTCTGTGAGATGATGAGGATTGATATTGAGCCAAATGCCTTCACTATGTCTAGTGTTCTCAAGGCTTGCAAGGGCATGAAGGCTCTTTCATGTGGGACTTTGGCTCATGGTTTGGCGACGAAGCACGGTATTGACGGGTCGATGTACGTCCAGAATGCACTCTTGGACGCGTATGCTACTTGCTGTGCTACCATGGATGATGCATTGACTGTGTTTAATGATATACCTCTGAAGACTGCTGTGTCGTGGACTACTTTGATTGCAGGGTTTACTCACAGAGGTGATGGCTACAGCGGGCTTCAAGTTTTCAGGCAGATGTTACTGGTAACTATAGCCTTAACGATCTTATAGTTCTTCCAGAAATGTATTTTACATTTAGGAAGTACCATAGTCGATTTCTCGAGCACATTACCATGCCACATAAGCATTGAACTAACTAAGTTAATGACAGGAACTTATTAAATACAAAATCGAAAGATTAGAGACTTATTAAAAAAATTTAAGTATAGAGACTAGATAGAAATTAAATTTAACCTTTTAATATTATCTTGTATGTAATATTGAATATTTTGGCGAACAGGAAGATGTTGAACCAAACTCGTTTAGCTTTTCCATTGCGGTTAGAGCCTGTGCTTCCATCGGCTCATATTCATATGGAAAACAAATACATGCAGCAGTCACCAAATATGGCCTTCATTCTGATGTTCCAGTAATGAATTCAATACTCGACATGTATTGCAGGTGTAACTGTTTATGTGATGCAAAAAGTTGCTTTGGTGGAATGACCCAAAAGAACTTGATTACATGGAACACCTTGATAGCAGGATATGAAAGGTCAGATTCTAGCGAGTCTCTAAGTTTATTTTCGCAAATGGGGTCTGAAGGCTATGAACCGAATTGTTTTACATTCACAAGTATTACAGCTGCTTGTGCCAATTTAGCAGTCTTAAGCTGTGGACAACAGGTTCATGGCGGAATAGTTCGTAGAGGATTTGACAAGAGTGTAGCATTGGTGAATGCACTTATTGACATGTATGCGAAGTGTGGAAATGTAAATGATTCACACAAACTCTTCTGCGATATGCCTCAAAGAGACTTGGTGTCCTGGACAACCATGATGATTGGCTATGGAGCACATGGATATGGAAAAGAGGCCATTAAGTTGTTCGATGAAATGGTTCAAAGTGGCATTCGACCTGATCGGATAGTGTTCATGGCAGTTGTAAGTGCTTGCAGCCATGCCGGACTTGTGGACAAGGGACTAAGATATTTCAGATCAATGCTGGAAGATTACAGTCTTAACCCTGATCAAGAGATCTATGGGTGTGTGGTGGACTTGCTTGGCCGTGCTGGGAGAGTGGAGGAGGCTTTTCAACTAGTTGAGAGCATGCCATTCGAACCCGATGAGTATGTTTGGGGTGCCCTCTTGGGAGCTTGTAAAGCATATGAACTTTCAAATCTAGGAAACTTGGCAGCTCAGAGAGTATTGGATATGAGCCCGAATATGGCAGGGACTTATCTGCTGTTGTCCAATATATATGCAGCTGAAGGTAAATGGGGTGAGTTCGCCAAAATGAGGAAGCTGATGAAAGGGATGGACAACAAAAAAGAAGTGGGTAAGAGTTGGATTGAAATTAGAAATGAAGTTTATAGTTTTGTGGTTGGAGATAAGATGGGCCCTCACATAGAGTGGGTGCATAAAGTTCTCGAACTACTGATTTGGCATATGAAAGATGATGGGGATGTGACAGATTTTGATTACTTAGTAGAATATCTAGAAGGAACTTGATTCAGAACATGAATAAACTAACTGCAAAGACCGACCACATGAAACAAAGTTGGAAGTTTGGAATATCAATATCATCTGCTTCCTTTTCCAAAAACGCCATTGTGAACGTGCTCGAAACAAGGTGAAAAGGATATTAGCAAATGTCTCAGGGAAGTAGTTTTCTATGCAAGTTCAGTATGGATGACGAAACGAAAACTATGGCACCAATACTGAAAGAGATCCATTATGACTGGGGCAATCGTCATTTATGCTGGGAACATCTCAACTTGCAGAGATGGAGATGGTGCAGACCAACATAACGCTGATGGCACCTTGCCTTCCTCAAAGAGATGCTCAAAGGTACAAATGCCTTTCATATAATACATATCTATAATAGCAGCAAGCAGAGAGATCAAGGCACTATCTTGTTTACTATCGTTAGGAAACAGGGATGGGAGGATCCCAAATTCAGAAGCAAAAAAGAAATTTTCTCGAGCTACTATTCGTAATTTATTTGTACTGATCTATTTATTTTAAGAGAAACTCACTAATATTTTTGAGGAAACTCCTACGTACAAGATAAGTAGAAACTTAAATTTTAGGAAAACTAAAAAAACTTCCGTTTCTCCATGTCTAACACCCCCCCCCCCCCCCCCCAAAAAAAAAAAAATAATAATAAAAGTCCCTTTATTTATTCAACTATCTGAGGCTGTGGTTAATTCTTTGTTAATAATGTCATCTTTTTTCGTACCATTGATTATTCTCAGTACTTTGACATGAATGATGTAGGCTTAGCAGTCAAGTCAAAACAAAGACAAAGATAAAGACAATAAAATTTTTCATTTCTTCTTACCATTAAGTAAGTATTAAAAGACACAGAAACCACAATACAGAGTTTCTTAAACATAAAATGAAAAGAAATACATATGAGTTGAGAACCTTGAATAGCCTAGATTAAACTACTAGACCTCCTTGACTTCAACAGCTCCCACCGCTTCTTCCTTCTTCTCATTCACTTGCTTTACTGGCTCTTCGACCTGGAAAGCAGAGACTGGAAAAGTCCTAAATAGACCTGCTGGGGTCTGGAAAGTGATTTTTCCAGTGGGTGGATCATCAACATAGATATCACTCAGTGTGACCCAAAGCAGAAGCTCCTTGGTCTTAACCCCAGTGAGTTTCTTGATCTTGTTCTGCTGTGCAATGGCTGTGACTTCTGTGGCATAAGAAACAAGCTTCCCAATCTTCTCAAATTTGTGGGTTGTGTTTTTCTTCTGCTTCAGCCAAACGAACCCTGTCTCTCTCACAATCCCACATTCTTCTATGTCTTTCAAGGGCAAAAGCCCATTTGGAAGCCCTATTTCTTTGAGTAATTCTTTGGATTTCTCTTGGCACATCTCATCTCCATGGTACACTTCATCTGCTTTGGCTTTGATTTCCTCTGTCACAACAGACATTTTGCTTTTTCTTCTTCTTTTTCTCCTCTCTTTTCCCTTTCTCTTTTGTTTTGATTGTTGCTTCTGAATCACCAAGGGAGGAAATGAAGTGGGATTCTTATAGTCCTTTGCTTTATCTTTTGCCCTTCATTTTCACTGAAATTACCAAAATGCCATTGGCAAAGTCAAGGACGTGAACATGAACAAGCAAGAGCAATAGAATTCACAAGGTAAGTGTGGTATTGGCCCTGGCCCACATGCAGGCACAATTGGTTGGTTTGGCAAAGTAACTTGTACACCTCTCCAAAGAAAATAAAAGAGTATCCTTTTAAAGAGTATTGATTGAGGGGTTAAATTACCGTTGTGATTAGTTTCAATTTGATTTTGTGATTTTTAAAGTTTTAATTTAGCCTTTACGATCTGATTAGATCTACCAAAATATCTCTATCTTTATTAGATATTACCATTTTTTTTATGTGGCACATTTTCTTAAGATATAATAAAGAGAACCAATGAGCTAGCATTTAGTATAAGGAATGTATGAAGAATAAAGTAAATTGATTATATTAGTATTTGAATTTAAAAAAAGAATAGAAAGATAGATGGGTTTTAGGATAAATTAGCTTGATTATATATTAGAAATTTAGAATTTGATTTGGGTAAAAAAAAAAGAGATAAATGGCTTAAATTACCTGAAATCCTAATACATTCATCTTAATAAATCAATTTTTTTTGAGTTAAAAAATGTTTGGGAGTAGGAGGATTTGAACCTGCGACCTCTTGGTCAAGGGTACATACCAATTACCACTGAGCTAAGCGCACTTTGACATCCTAATAAGATTAATTAATTTAGCTTTCACACATACCTAATATTAAGTATCAGCTCATTGTTTTTCAAAGAAAATTTGTTAGGTAACCATTTTTTTTTTTGAGTTCAACAACATTTGGAGTAGGAGATTCGAACCTCTGACCTCTTAGTCGATGGTATACGTCAATTACCGTTAAGCTATACTCACTTTAGCAAGTAATCATCCATATTTGATATTTGGTAACGGTGAAATTTTTTTAGTAGATTTAGGTTAACAAAACTAAAACTTCTAAAACCACATCAACTAGGTCGAAATCAGCTAAAAGCCATAGGCATTAAAGTGGAAATTTTACCTAATTTAAGAGGGAGAAGGGGTAAAATAGTAATTTAGGAAGGAAAAAGACTGGAGGAAGAGGGATGAGAGGTGAAACATGGCATTTAAGAAACAGTTGAGAGGATTTATTGCAAAAATTAAAAGAGGTTGGAGGAAGATAACCAATGGAATCAGAGTCGGTGGGAGACTAAGGGATTAATTAGGACGACTGCGAAGAAACAAAGTCGATGTATATTTTGTATTTATGGCTTTAATTAATGCCTCACTGCAATCAGCTGCTTTACCTCCCACCTACAAACTAACTACACCCTCTTTTTCACACTTTCTTATTATTAGTATTGTAAATATGATTATGTAAATGCCCATTCCACCACATGCCCATTTAATATCCATGCCATGTGGCATTTTCTCCATAGCCAAAGTGTCTTCCAAAGACCATTGATTGGTGTCCAAATGTTCCACTTCATGCTCTCCCTTATGCCTATAAATAGAGGTTTTTGGTGGTTGATTATGAGATACATTTTTGGAAAAGAAATAACAACAATTTTCTCTAATTTCTTGTGTTTTGATTTTTCCATAATTTTCCACTTTCTTTGTTTATATCATATTTATATATACTCCTTTATATTCCTTTAATTGCATTATATATTATTATTATTATTATTATTATTATTATTATTATTATTATTATTATTATTATTATATGATTTGGTAAAGTTTTGGTGCCCGGTTTCGCCTCTCAATTTTACAACACGTTATCAGCACGAGACTCTGTCATTTTTCCCGCTAAAGGTAAGTCTTATAGGTAAGCCATTTTTACGCATTTGGTTTATGTTAAATTTCTAATATAAATATATTATTATTTTTGATAGTGTTATTATGGCAAACCTTACAAAGCTAGAATTTGCGGCCCTGGATATTAATGGAAATAACTACTTGTCATGGGTCCTTGACGCTGAGATCCATTTAGATTCTATGAATCTTGGAGAAACAATTAAAGAAGGAAATGATGCATCAAATCAAGAAAAAGCAAAAGCCCTGATCTTCCTTCGCCATCATCTTCACGAGGGATTGAAAATGGAATATCTTACAATAAAAAATCCCTACGTTCTATGGCAAGGTTTGAAAGAAAGGTACGATCATCAAAAAACAGTTATTCTTCCAAAAGCTCGTTATGATTGGATGCACCTGAGGTTGCAAGACTTTAAATCAGTAAGTGAGTATAATTCCGCACTCTTCAGAATTAGTTCGAAATTAAAATTATGCGGAGAAAAGATTACTGATGTTGATATGCTAGAGAAGACATTTTCCACTTTTCATGTCTCGAATATGCTCCTGCAGCAGCAATATCGAGAGAAGGGTTTTGCAAAATATTCTGAACTTATCTCATGTCTTCTCGTTGCTGAACAAAATAACGAGTTATTGATGAAAAATCACGAATCCCGACCAACTGGAGCAACACCATTCCCTGAAGTGAATGCTGTGAATTTTAATAACCGTGGTCGAGGTCGTGGTCGTGGTCGAGGTCGGGACCGCGGTAGAGGAAGAAATACCTATTTTCGTGGTGGACATTATAATTTTAAGAAACCCACACGAAGTGATGATCATAAAGGAAATGCTCCACAAGATAGAAGTTCGAAAGGTGATGAACATAAATGTTTCCGGTGCGGAATGACTGGGCACTGGTCACGTACTTGTCGTACGTCAAAACACCTTGTTGATCTCTATCAAGCTTCCCTGAAGGAAAAAGGAAAAGGAAAGAATGTGGAGGTAAATCTTGCCATTCAAGAAGATGATGTGTTTGACCCCTCCAATATGATGCATCTTGATGTAGCTGATTACTTTGAATCTCCTGGAGAGAGAATTGATGCAATCAAACAAGTAGAGGATGATTTGTATGAAAATATATAATTAAGTACTGTTTAGTATGTTTTTGTTGTTGTTTTGTTTGTATATATATTTAAGACTCTTTGTAATCGTTTTTCTTTTCTTTTCAATGAAGAAATATGAACAATTTCAATATGTTGAGTAACTCGAAAATGAGCAATGAGGATTTATGTCTGGCAGACTGCGCAACTACGCACACGATACTCATAAATAGAAAATATTTTACTAGATTGACAATGCTGGAAGCAAAAGTCAATACTATATCAGGTTCTGCAAATCTGATTGAAGGTTTTGGAAAAGCAAACTTTATTTTGCCTAGAGGAACAAGATTTACAATTAATAATGCTCTGTTCTCTAGCAAATCGAAAAGAAACTTATTAAGTTTTAAAGATATACGTGAAAATAATTATCATGTTGAAACTGATTGTAAAAATAATATAGAGTGTCTCTATATAACATCTATTGTTTCACATGAAAAACGTATATTAGAAACACTGCCTGCTTTTTCTTCTGGATTATACTATACTCATATACGAGTAATCGAAAGTTATGCAATAATGAACCCGAAGTTCATGAATCCAGAAATATTCAGTGTTTGGCATGATCGATTGGGTCATCCAGGGTCAATAATGATGAGAAAAATTATTGAGAATTCACATGGACATCCTTTAAAGAGCCAGAAGATTCTTCAATCCAATGAGTTGTCATGTGATGCTTGTTCTCAAGGGAAATTAATTATTAGACCATCACCAGCTAAAGTGGGGATTGAATCACCTGCATTTTTAGAGCGAATTCAAGGTGATATTTGTGGACCTATTAACCCACCAAGTGGTCCATTTAGATATTTTATGGTATTAATTGACGCATCCAGCAGATGGTCACATGTATGCTTATTATCAAGTCGAAATCTTGCATTTGCAAGATTACTTGCTCAAATAATTAAGTTAAAAGCACAATTTCCTGATAATACAATTAAGACCATTCGACTTGATAATGCTGGTGAATTTACATCCCAAACTTTTAATAATTATTGTATGTCAATTGGGATAAGTGTTGAACATCCTGTAGCTCACGTTCATACACAAAATGGTCTAGCAGAATCATTTATAAAACGTCTGCAACTAATTGCAAGACCATTGCTTATGAGAGCTAAACTTCCTACATCGGTATGGGGTCATGCTATTTTGCATGCTACATCACTGGCACGTATTAGGCCAGTAGCTTATAATAAATACTCCCCAATGCAATTAGCTTATGGCCAGCAGCCAAATATTTCCCATCTAAGAATTTTTGGATGTGCAGTATATGTACCGATTGCTCCACCACAACGTACTAAGATGGGTCCTCAAAGGAGATTAGGAATATATGTTGGTTTTGATTCCCCATCAATTATTAAATATCTTGAACCCCTGACGGGTGATGTATTTACTGCACGATTTGCTGATTGTCATTTTAATGAGACAAATTTTCCAACATTAGGGGGAGGAATTAAGAAGTTGGAAAAAGAAATTACATGGAATGCATCGTTATTATCTCATTTAGATTCTCGTAGAAATCAATGTGAACTTGAAGTTCAAAAGATAATTCATTTGCAAAATATAGCAAATCAACTACCAGATGCATTCACAGATACTAAAAGTGTGACTAAATCATATATACCAGCTGCAAATGCTCCATCAAAAGTTGATATCCCAAAGGAACAAGTTGTCAATAATGAGTCTGGAGCACGCCAGAAGCGTGGTAGACCAATAGGTTCTAAAGATAAAAATCCTCGAAAAAGAAAAGTAGTTGAGAATCAAAATGATTCGATAAAAGGTATGGATGTTCCAGAAGAAATCCAGAATACAACTACTCAAAAGAGTATTGGTGAAAATCAAACGCTTGAGGATAATAATGAAATTTCTATAAACTATGTTACAACAGGAAAGAGATGGAACCGAAATGATATCATTATTGACAACATTTTTTCTTATAATGTTGCTCACGATATTATTCATGAAAGTGATGATTTTGACCCAAAATCTATCAAAGAATGTCAACGTAGAAAGGATTGGCCGAAGTGGAAAGAAGCAATCCAAGCAGAGTTGAACTCACTTTCAAAACGTGAGGTTTTTGGACCAGTAGTCCCAACACCGGAAAACGTCAAACCTGTGGGATATAAATGGGTATTTGTAAGAAAAAGAAATGAAAAGAATGAAGTCACAAGATATAAAGCGAGACTTGTTGCACAAGGATTCTCGCAAAGGCCTGGTATTGATTATGAGGAGACATATTCTCCTGTGGTGGATGCAATAACGCTAAGATATTTGATTGGTCTGACTGTATATGAAAAGCTTGATATGCATCTAATGGATGTAGTCACGGCGTATTTATATGGATCTCTGGATAATGACATTTATATGAAAATCCCAGAAGGATTTAAAATACCAGAAACATATGAATCAAGTTCTCGGGAATTGTATTCAATAAAGTTACAGAGATCATTATATGGATTAAAACAATCAGGACGAATGTGGTATAATCGCCTGAGTGAATATCTGTTGAAAGAAGGATACCAAAATAATCCAATATGTCCGTGCGTTTTTATAAAGAAATCTCAATCAGGATTTGCTATTATAACTGTATATGTTGATGACTTAAATATAATCGGAACTCCTGAAGAGTTATCCAAGGCAATAGAATATCTTAAGAAAGAATTCGAGATGAAAGATCTTGGAAAAACAAAATTTTGCCTTGGTTTGCAAATTGAACATTTAGCAGATGGGATATTTGTTCATCAATCAACTTATACAGAGAAAATCTTAAAAAGATTCTATATGGATAAAGCACATCCATTGAATATTCCAATGGAAGTTCGTTCACTGGATGTAAAGAAAGATATATTTCGACCTCGAGATGACAGTGAAGAACTACTTGGTCCTGAAGTACCATATCTTAGTGCAATTGGTGCACTTATGTATTTGGCTAATAACACAAGACCAGATATTGCATTTTCAGTAAATTTATTAGCTAGATATAGTTCATGTCCTACAAAAAGACATTGGAACGGAGTTAAGCATGTACTCCGATATCTTCGAGGGACAATTGATATGGGTTTATTTTATTCTAACAAATCAGAGTATGATCTAGTTGGTTATGCAGATTCTGGTTATCTATCTGATCCACACAAAGCTAGATCTCAGACAGGTTATCTATTCACATGTGGAGGAACTGCTATATCGTGGCGATCAGTGAAACAGACTATAACGGCCACTTCTTCAAATCATGCTGAAATCCTCGCTATTCATGAAGCAAGTCGAGAATGTGTATGGCTAAGATCGATGATACAACACATTCATGAGACATGTGGCTTGTCTTCAAGTAAACCTCTTCCAACGATGTTATACGAAGACAACACAGCATGTATAGCTCAAATCAAGGGAGGATATATCAAAGGAGATAGAACAAAGCATATCTCACCAAAACTCTTCTATACTCATGATCTTGAAGAAAATGGCGATATCACTGTACAACAAATTTGTTCAAAAGATAACCTGGCTGACTTATTTACAAAGGCATTACCAACTGCAACATTCGATAAATTAGTATATAGCATTGGAATGCGGCGACTCAAAGACTTTAGGTGATGTCTCCATGAGGAGGAGTGAATGTATTATAGTAAACTATATAAAATATGTACTCTTTTTCCTTCACTAGGGTTTTTCTTCCCATTGGGTTTTTCCCTAGTAAGGTTTTAACGAGGCATATTTTATATAAATGGGCATTTAAGGGGGAGTATTGTAAATATGATTATGTAAATGCCCATTCCACCACATGCCCATTTAATATCCATGCCATGTGGCATTTTCTCCATAGCCAAAGTGTCTTCCAAAGACCATTGATTGGTGTCCAAATGTTCCACTTCATGCTCTCCCTTATGCCTATAAATAGAGGTTTTTGGTGGTTGATTATGAGATACATTTTTGGAAAAGAAATAACAACAATTTTCTCTAATTTCTTGTGTTTTGATTTTTCCATAATTTTCCACTTTCTTTGTTTATATCATATTTATATATACTCCTTTATATTCCTTTAATTGCATTATATATTATTATTATTATTATTATTATTATTATTATTATTATTATTATTATTATTATATGATTTGGTAAAGTTTTGGTGCCCGGTTTCGCCTCTCAATTTTACAACAGTATTATTTTTTTTACACATTTTATGAATTTTATATCCTATTATATAAAGTTTGTAGAGATTAGCTCAATTAGTTAAAACATTATACTCTTGACCAAAAAGTCTGAAGTTTGAATCTTTTATCTCACATATTGTCGAACTAAATATATATATATGTAAGGCTCAATAAATTTTTGAACAAATCAATTTTTATCATAAGGTTTAAATTTGGTTAGATTTGACCTTAGACTTAAATGAATGTTATGATTATTATCCTTTTATTAGCTTTGGCTACATTTGCCCACTAATTTCTTATAAAAGCTACATAGAAATGTTCTTGAACTAACTAATTTTAACAAAAATCAAGCTCTAACATGTTACATGATATCAATACACAAGATCAAGTCCCAACAAATCAATGCACGAAATCGGTCATTGAATAAATCTCTTAAACTCACTGATTTCGATAAAAGTCCAGTCCTTTCTCTAAAGCCCAATCAATTTTGTATCGAGTCTTTATTTGTAATTTATTGAATGTACATAAGAATGTTTGTTTTAACAATTTTAGAAACAAAAACCTAAAAAAAAGGTAAAAATTGTAGCACTTATCTAAGTCTAAATATATGCCCAAAATGAACATAACTTGGCATTTATGGAACCATAAATATTATGTCGATTTCGATCTTAGGAGAAGGAAGGTCGAAGGTTCGAATCTCTCCTCCCTTTGTGGGACTCAAAAATAAATATTATGAAATTGAAAGTTCATAATAAGTTTTGAACTTTTTTTCCTAAAAATCTATTATTTGTATTATGTTATGGTTAATAATTTTACACAGTTCTAAATTAACTAGATAATATAATGCTGTAGTATATTTCAATATCTCCCGCTTTATACTTTTTTGGTTAAATTATAAATTTGATCTCTATAGTTTTGAGAAAGTTTGACTTTGGTCCCTATGATTTTAAATGTTATAATTAGTCCTTATGGTTTGATAAAACTCTCATAAATGGTCCCTACTTGTAAGGTTTTATGAAACCATAAGGACGAAATTCTAACTTTTAAAACTATAGGAATTAAATTCTAACTTTCTCCAAACCATAGGAACCAAATTTGTAATTTAACCTATTTTTTTATTCTTTAAAATAAGAATAATAAGGTAAATTACAAGTTTAGTCCCTGAACTTTCAAATTTGTATATATCTATTTAGTCCCTAAACTTTAAAAAGTGTCTAATAGGTCTATGAACTTTCAAGTTTGTGTCTATTTGGTACATGAATTTTAAAAAGTACCTAATAGGTCTTTTGCCCCGTTTGGTTCGTGATCTGAAAATAGAAATTTGAAAACAACGGATTCAATGAAAGTAGAATTGTATTTCATGTTTTCAGTTACGTGTTTGGTAGCAGATTTAGAAATTGGATTTCAATTTAAACAATTGTTCAAAATGTGTTTGATAATATATTTATAGACCATGAAATTAGTTGTAGTCACCAACTAGATATTATGTTGAATATAAACTATTACCAATTAATTTATGAACATGCTTTTTTGTTATAAATTTTGTATAATTATTATTTTACAATATCATATAATTTATAATATATTATGCTAAACATATTTTAATTTAACAAAAATAAATTGAGGTTATAACTTGAAATACTATATTTATTAAAGTTTTTATATTTTTTAATATAATTATGCATTTTAAGATTTCAAATTCAAAATTTGGTTACAATGAAAACATAAAAATATTGTTTTTAGAATTTCCATTATTTGGATCACAGAATCTGGAAATAGTTTTGGAAAACACATCTGCCAAACACATACTCATTGAACTCAATAAAGCTGAAAACATAAAAAATAATACATATTGCCTACCAAACAGACCTTAAACTTTCAATTTTATTTTAAATAAGTCCCTGAATTTTTAATTTTGTGTCTAATAGGTTGATAGCACTAATTTAGTGCTACATTTATGCCTTATTTTAGCTAGTTTTACACTATAATTGTGAGCTTTTATTTGATTATTTTGCATATTTTAGGAATTCGAGCAATTGAGAGCAAGATTATGCATTTTGGAGCAAAATGGTGAATATGGAGCTTAATTAGAGCTTTTGGACGAGCTAAGGACAAGATGAGATGGTGCACAAGCTATTAGGGCCATGAGGACGGCATTACAACGCTTGAAATGGTGTTGCAACGCTATAGTTTGGTGGGCAAACCTGAGAGCTAGCGTTGTAACTCTGCCTTGTGGCATTGCAACGCTAGAAACGTGCTAAAAAGAAGAGCTCCGTCCGTAGCGTTGCAACTCTACTTACAGCGTTGCAATGCTACCACTGTACACTTGAAGAAATGCCAATGTTTTGGACAGCGTTGCAACGATGTTGCGACTACAACCTTTATATTCATCATTTTCTTTCCAAATTGGGAGAGACCATTGGGGGGGTTTTAGCCATAATTTTGATAACTTGCCTCCTTGGGACCTATGTAGCTCGATACGGAGTGGTCAAGAGAGGTGTTCTAGGAGAGGGATTGCAAAATTCAAGGTGGGAGTCAAGAATTTAGCAACGATGGTCTTCTTTCCCGTTATCTTCTCTCTGTTTTCTGCATCTAGGGACTTTAGGATGTTGTACTGTGCTATTTTAGTGGCATTTATGGGCTAAATTTACTTGTATAGGGGTTACATTTAGGATTGAATTTATGGTTTAATTGTGATAATTGGCTTTTAATTCCTTGATTAGTTGCATTTAATTAGTTTGGTCTTAATTCTTCTATTTATTTGGCTAATAATTAGTTGAACTTAGTCTTAATTGAGCTCGACGGTGGAAATTAGGACTGAATTAATCCAATTAACACCCTTAAATTGTCAATGTGACATAAGAGTAACAATTGACAGGTGAGGCTAATTATGAGTGGGCTTATTCCAATTAATTAATCAATTAGCACTAAGGATACTTAAGCAAGCGAGTAATTAAGCGTGTTCGAATGAGACTGACAGGAAATTTCGACCGGGTTAGCTCTAGGTTTATGCAATTAAGCTTGTTTAATTAACTGTCAGTCCAATTGCCATAAATCCAACCTAAATTGTGCTCGATCCCCTAAACATCCCCATAATTTGTCATCTCCAACTCTTTCTATTGCTTTCCTAGTTAGTTTAAATTCTTAAGCATCATTCCTTTAGTTTGGACCTTAAATAACTCCAATTTTGAGTATTCTTAATAATTAATTAGTTTTAAAAAGAATTTCCATATCTGCTTCTCTTGAGATTCGATACTTGGTACTCACATACCATTTTATTATTACTTCGATTACGTGCACTTGTGTGTACGCTCGATCACAGGTAATTGACCTATTTGAAGTTTTTTAAAATTCACAGACCTACTAAACACAAAATTGAAAGTTAGGGTCCTATTCGACATAAAATTCAATTTTATATCTAATAGATTAGTTCATTTTTAAAATTTCGAAGATGTCAGAAACCTCTTCGACACAAAATTGAAAGTTTTGGACCTATTAAATATTTTTAAAGTTCAGAGATCTATTAGACACAAAGTTAAATGTTCAATGACCTATTAAACACTTTTTAAATATTAGAGACTTTTTAGAAACAAATTTAAAAGTTGAGGGACTAAACTTATAATTTAACAAAATAATAATAATAATAATAATAAGATTTGCAATCACTCTCAATCTCTCTCTACTTTATTTTTTGGCACTCTTTTTAAGCTAATAATGCCTATTATGGACTTGAGGAATTAGGACCAATATCAAAGTTGCGTAAGAAAAACTTTTCAAGCAATGTGATGGTTTAGTATAAATTCTCAACTACTGATTTTAATTAACTAATACGGCTTTGCTCCCTATGGTGCAACTTTATATTAAATTTTGCATGTAGTACAATATTTGAGATATGGAAGTAAAATATGTGTTTGTTTTTAAAAAAAAAAATGCGTTTCAGTTATATTTTCAAATCTCTAAGCTAGATCTGATTATGATTATACAAGCATTTTAATTTTCAGGTATCTTGTTCTATAATATTCATCTATTTTCCTAATCTTTATATTTAGCTATAATCATTTAGGAAAGTTATTCAAGTTCAAGCATAGAACAGTTTTCTTTCTAAACTATGAAAACGTTTATAAATTTTATCAACTTTTTTTTTTAAACTTGCTTGGGACAATTTATTTTATCTAACTTGATGGATTTTTTTTTTTGTTAGTAATTGTATATCAACAATTATTTTAATAATGCTACAAAATTGTATGAGAATGAAAGATATATAATTTCAAAATAAAGATTGAAAGTAAATAAATATATATAATTTTGATAAAATTCTCCCCCCCCCCCCCCGAAAAAGAAAAGAAATAAAGAAAAAGAAAAATACATTTTTTATCCATAAAGTTTGATTTAGGTTGCACTTTAGTTCATAAATTTTCAAACTCAACATTTTGAGTTTTTTTGTACAAATGACCCAAATTTTCAGGCCCAAATAAAATATGACAGACTTTCTCAAAATAAGGATATATAACATTTTGTTGTCGTCAACATCGTAGTGAATTTACCAGCGTGCCCCATGGACGTTAGCATATGGAACTATCGGCCCCTCTCGATTCCTTCTTTCTTTACTTTGATTCCTCTCGCTCTCTTTGTGTTTTCGTGTTTTCACCTTTTATGTTTGAATCTTCACTTAATTCCTAATCCAACAATCCCTCTCGATGAGAGTTGTTTACTCTCATGACTCCCTCTCGATCTCCCTCTGAATTTTAGTTTTTTTTATTATTTTTATTCTTATTAATTTTTTTTCATGATTGTTCTTGTCAATTGCACGTATAGTCGGAAATGAGGTGACTTGCAATTTGAAGAGGCCAAATCTAAAGACAATCAAAAGCACAATCACATTAACTTGCATCTAACCACACCCAACAACCTTTCAAATCTATTGTGTCTATACACATAGAGCGAGAGCCGAAAGCTAGAGACGAAAGATAGATAAAATAGAAATGGATAATTATTTTTCTTAACTTGTAGATTTTGTTATCTGTTTATTTTAAACATCTACTTGTTTATTAACTTTAATTTGAGTGATGGACACAAAATATTTATTCATTCGATATGAGGGTGATTGGGATGAGGAAGGAAATTGTTATAGTGGAGGTTGCTTGAAATAGATGTTGGTGCCAAGCACATTGAATTACGGCAAATTAAAAGGTCCCGTATATGAGATTTCAAAAGTTCAACTATTAGAGTTTGACATTGTCATGAGCAAAGATGGAAACTCTAGCCCTCGATACCAATAAAAGAAGGCAGAAAGAATCAAAATGGGATGGGTTTTTCTTCTCGAACAGCAGTCTTTAGTTCATCATTTTATGTCATTTCCAACAAGTTGTTATTCGTTTTTGCTCTGTGGAATTTCGAGTTTGATCTCTCCTCAACGAAATTTAGAAAAGGTTAAGATTCATTTGCTTTTGAATGGGTATTCGGATCAATTGAAGTAAGGTACACGAGTCCATTGTTGTTCTTACGTCTGTTCATTTTTTTTTTCTAGTTGCTATTTTTTTTAATTTTTTTATTTCCTTCTTGTAAGTTCTTTAGTTTGTGTTAAGGTTTATTGAGTCTCATTTTATTCACAGCAAAGACAGTTTATTCTTTTGAGCTTTATTTCCTTAATATTTTGGACTTCTCTTAAGTGTTGCTATTGTTTTTGCAATTTTCCTTGAGACTATTTGTGAGTTGTTAGAGTTGTGTTCTTCAAGTCAATTCTTAGTAAAAATCAGTTTAGGTTGCCTTACTATTCTGAAATTTTATTTCCTTTATTTCGACTGTTCCACACAAAGGGCAGTCTCTACTAGCTGAGAAAAGTCTGTCCATTTAGCGATAGCTGTAACCGGGGTACGTATCTCAAAGCGTAACCCTCTTTCAAATCTTCGACACCTGTCACTCTCAGATGCCACAATTACATCAGCATACCGTGACAGCTCGGTATACTTCCTCTCGTACTCGGCCACTGAAAGCGACCCTTGCTTCAATTCTAAGAACTCATCCCTCTTTGCTTCACGATACGTGATAGGGTAATACTTGTCTTCGAATATGCCTCTGAAAGAATTCCAATCCATGGTACGTGCATCATTACGCCTGGCTAGTATCGATTTCCACCATCCCTCTGCCTCCTTCTGCAGCAGAAATGTGGCCAACTTGACCTTTCGCTCCTCAGGACAAGTCATCACATCAAAGCATTTCTCCAGCATATTCAACCAAACCTCGGCGTCAGCTGGGTCTGTGGAACCATCGAACACTGTGGCTCCTAATTTCTTTAAGCGTTCTATTCCATATGCTTTTTCTAGATCACTTGGCCCTACTCTCTCTGGCCTACCTACCTCCTGTGAGGAACTAGCATGCTGCTCGTTTCCTGCCCCAATCTGAACTCTCGGGGCGCTAGATCCTCTTTCAGATTGACCTTGGGTAGGATCCTGCGTCCCGTCCTGATCCTGCCTGCGTCTTCTCCTAGTACGTGGTGGCATGACTCCTATAACATATCAATACATTAGACGTGCTATGGATACTTAACTCAAATGTACAATACCAAACTTCTATTCATATTCTAGTCCTGACTAGACTTACTCTTGTCCTTACTTGGACCATGCTTTACTAGTTCTATCTGAACTAACTCATTAACATGCTCTCTATTTCCCAGTTTTTCCTTAGAGCTAACTCGCTCTATCTCGTTTCCCATGGAGCAACCGAGGGTTCCAGTAGCTGCTGGAGAGGGCATCAGCGGTGCTAGACAGAAAGGAGTTGTAGGGAGACCTAGACAGCAGTGAAAGGTCTACGCTATGACTCAGCAAGAAGCAGAGGAGGCACCAGATGTTATTACTGGTTCGATTCTTATTGATAATGTAC
This sequence comes from Trichosanthes truncata, assembly GCA_033996785.1. Taxonomy (NCBI): domain Eukaryota; kingdom Viridiplantae; phylum Streptophyta; class Magnoliopsida; order Cucurbitales; family Cucurbitaceae; genus Trichosanthes; species Trichosanthes truncata. The sequence goes on along the minus strand of JAWPNB010000013.1, from coordinate 46,052,969 downwards.
CTGCACGTGTTTTAATAGATCCAGGTGCTACGCATTCCTTTGCTTCTAGCATGTTCCTAACTAAGCTAAATAGGAAGCTAGAGCCTTTATTTGAAAAATTAGTTTTATACACTCCAGTTGGTGATGCTTTGCTAGTCAATGAAGCGTTGCGAGATTGTGAGGTCTTAGTAGAAGGTCTCAGTATGATAGTGGATCTTCTTCCACTAGAGTTGCAGGTATTAGACGTAATCTTGGGGATGGATTTCTTATTCACTCATTATGCTTCCATGGATTGCCATAGGAAGGAAGTAATTTTCAGGAAACCAGGTTTGGCTGAAGTAGTTTTCAGGGGAGAAAGAAAGATTATGCCTATGAGTATGATTTCAGCCCTAAAAGCTGAGAGGTTATTGAGGAAGGGTTGCACGGCATTCCTTGCACACGTAGTGGAGGTGCAGGAAGAAAAGTTGAAACCAGAAGATGTTCCTGTCGTGAATGAATTTCTTGATGTTTTTCCGGCTGACCTGGTAGGTTTGCCACCTGATAAGGAAGTTGAGTTCACTATCGAATTGTTACCAGGAACAGCACCTATTTCGCGAGCGCCGTATAGAATGGCACCAAGCGAGCTTAGGGAATTGAAGATACAGTTACAAGAACTAGTTGACAAGGGATACATCAGACTTAGTGTATCGCCTTGGGGAGCTCCAGTGTTATTCGTAAAGAAGAAAGATGGTACTCTAAGATTGTGCATTGACTATAGGCAGTTAAACAAGGTCACGATACGTAACAAGTATCCTTTGCCACGCATAGATGACTTGTTTGACCTGTTGAGGGGAGCATCAGTGTTCTCCAAGATTGACTTAAGGTCAGGATACCATCAGTTAAAGGTTAGGGAATCAGACGTTCCGAAGACAGCATTCAGAACGAGGTATGGGCACTATGAGTTTTTGGTAATGCCTTTCGGTTTAACTAATGCACCAGTAGTTTTCATGGATCTCATGAAAAGGATTTTTCATCAGTATCTGGATCAGTTTGTTATAGTATTCATTGATGATATCCTAGTTTACTCAGTTGACAGGGAAGCCCATGAGAAACATCTGAGGATTGTTCTGCAAACACTACGTGATAAGCAGTTGTACGCTAAATTCAGCAAATGTGAGTTTTGGTTGAATCAGGTAGTGTTCTTGGGGCATATCGTTTCAGCAAATGGAGTTAGTGTAGATCCGCAAAAGGTGAAAGCTGTGGTCAGTTGGGAGAGACCAACCGGTGCAACAGAGGTACGTAGTTTCCTAGGTTTGGCAGGATACTACCGACGGTTTGTTGAGGATTTCTCACGATTAGCATTCCCCTAACAGCTTTGACAAGGAAGAACGTTAAGTTTGAGTGGTCAGATAAATGCGAACAGAGTTTTCAGGAGTTGAAGAAGAGATTAGTAATAGCACCTATTCTGGCACTCCCTGTAACAGGGAAAGAATATGTGATTTACTGTGATGCTTCGAGGCAAGGATTAGGGTGCGTGCTTATGCAAGAAGGAAAGGTAATAGCTTATGCTTCAAGGCAACTGAAAAAGCACGAGTGTACTTACCCTACCCATGATCTCGAGCTAGCAGCCGTTGTTTTAGTATTGAAGATCTGGAGGCATTATTTGTTCGGTGAGAGGTGCCACATTTTCACGAATCATAAGAGTTTGAAGTATATTTTCGATCAGAAAGAGCTGAATATGAGGCAGAGGCGATGGCTAGAATTGATTAAAGATTATGATTGTACTATAGAATACCATCCAGGTAAGGCGAACGTAGTTGCAGATGCATTAAGTAGGAAGTCGAGACTTCCTAGGGATGCTTTATGTGGTATGCGAGCAACCTTCTTAAGTACGCTAAGAGGTTCAAAGGCGGTTGTGACTGCAGAGGATTCAGGAAGTCTCTTGGTTCAATTTCATGCCCGGCCTTCGCTTATAGCAGAGATTGTGAGGAAACAGGCCGATGATAGGGACTTGCAGAAGAGGTTTGGGAAGTCCAAGCAGGACCCAGAGGGGGAGTTTCAGATAGGAGCAGATGGAGCTATATTGAAGCAAGGAAGACTATGCGTTCCGAATATTAGTGAGCTTAAAGATGCTTTACTAGAAGAAGCTCACAGTTCAGCTTACGCTATGCATCCAGGAAGCACCAAGATGTATAAAACTTTAAAGGGATCGTATTGGTGGCCTGGGATGAAGCGGGAGATAGCTAATTATGTTGATAAATGTTTAATTTGCCAACAGGTTAAACCAGTTAGACAGAGGCCAGGGGGACTCCTTAATCCACTGCCAGTGCCGGAGTGGAAATGGGAGCATATCACTATGGATTTCCTTTTTGGATTACCACGTACTTCTGGTGGACATGATGGTATTTGGGTATTAGTGGATAGACTCACTAAGACAGCACGGTTTATACCGATTAAAGCGACGTATACACTGGATCAGCTTGCTAAGCTATACGTCGACAGGATTGTGAGTCAATACGGGGTGCCAGTGTCCATAGTTTCAGATAGAGATCCGAGATTTACATCTAAGTTCTGGCCTAGCTTACAGAAAGCTATGGGGACGAAATTGAATTTCAGCACAGAGTTCCACCCCCAGACAGATGGTCAGTCAGAGAGGACCATCCAGACCTTAGAGGACATGTTGAGAGCATGTGTCCTTCAGTTTAAAGGAAGTTGGGTTACCCACTTATCACTTATGGAGTTCACTTATAATAACAGCTATCATACTAGTATCGGCATGGCACCGTTTGAGGCTTTGTATGGAAGACCATGTAGAACTCCCGTGTGTTGGAATGAAGTGGGGGAGCGAAAGCTAATCGGACCTGAGTTGGTACAGGTTACGACAGACAATGTGAAGGTGATTAGAGAAAATCTTAAAGTAGCTCAAGATCGTCAGAAGAGCTACGCAGATAAGCGGCGAAGAGACTTAGAATTCCAGGTCGGGGATCAAGTTTTCTTGAAGTTATCTCCGTGGAAAGGTGTCCTTCGTTTTGGCAGGAAAGGCAAGCTGAGCCCTAGATATATTGGTCCTTATTGGATAACAAAACGAGTTGGGCCAGCAGCTTACGGACTTGAATTGCCAACAGAACTATCTCGAATACATGATGTCTTCCATGTGTCCATGTTGAGGAAGTTTGTTCCAGACCCAACACATGTGTTGCAAGCACAACCAGTTGAGTTGAAAGAAGATTTGAGCTACATAGAGGATGCAGTTCAAATCCTCGACAGGAAAGAACAAGTTCTGAGAAACAAGACGATCCCACTCGTGAAGGTTCTTTGGAAACATCACGGAGTGGAGGAGGAAACCTGGGAACCAGAAGACCAAATGAGGAAGAGTTACCCGACGCTTTTCACTTAAGGATTACTAAATTTCGGGGACGAAATTTCTTAAGAGGGAGGTAAGTTGTAAACCCGGAGTTCCTCCTTGAAACTTCTTTAAAAAAAATTAAAAAGGGAAAGAAGGAAAGTAGGTTGGTATATTGTTTTGGGAAGGAAAAAGAAGAAAAACAAAAGAGAAATGGAATGACTATATGTTGTTTTTTTTAAAAAAAAAAGAAAAAGCAAGTGGGTTGTCCACCACCGTCAAACTCCTTCTCTTTAAATTATGTCCATCCATTTTGCTACCCATTTGGTGAAATAAAATAGGGTTCTTTGTGGGAGAGAGTAAGAGAAAGAAGAAAGGTGATGCTGGAGTTGTAATTGAAGAAGAAAAGAAGGGAAGATCAATCCAAGTTGCATGGAAGATTTTGTGTTCAACCCTGACTACCTCTGATATTTGGAACGTTTTGAGCTCCACAAGAGGTATTAAGAGGTGAGATTTGTTTTCCTTGAAAGTTAACTCATTTTGGAACAATTTTCGTGAAGGAAGCTCGAGCAAATCTGAATTTTTGTTATGGGTTTTTGAAGGGGAAGTCAGAGGAGTGTTTTTGCTGTCAAATCTGGGGAACCTCTGGTTTTTGGGATATGCTGATCTGTAGACTTCGAATTAGAAGCTGTATTAGGTATGGATGGAAATCTAATTTAATTTCCTATAACTTTCATGAATAAGTCGTGGTTAGAATTTGTTTGGAAGTTGCTTTAAATTCCAGGTTAGTTTCGGGTTGCAGCAGGAAAACAGTTCTGGTTTAGCAGAAACGTGTTTGGGGAAAATGGCTTTCAAGGTAGTTACAGACACATCATATAGGAATTTCAATTTCACTCCTTCAGATAAGTTTTAGAGGGTTCAAAAAGGAAGAGTTTTGTATAAAGAACATCATTTTTGAGCAAGTAATGGAAAAGTTATAGGTGTGTGAGTTTAGGGTATAAAATCTGTAAAGTGCAGGAATTAGATGGGAGGGTTTTTGCATTTCTAAACCTTAAATTCATGAGGCCGAGATTCTAATGCTTGGTTTTGATTTGTTTGGCAGGCCAAGAAGAAATAGGACAAGTTTACGGACCGGGAATCTAACTTTAACGCTGTGAGTGACAAAACGAATTTCAAAAACGAATTCTATGCCTGCACGTATGCTATGAAAATAAAAGATTTTCTAAGGATGATTTAGCTTAAAGACCTTATGTCTCTTGGGATATGTATTTGTGAGCATATGTTACTGATTTCTTTTTCTGAAACTAGTAGAAATACCATAATTCCAAGTTTTCATGTGTTTCTCTGAGACCTGAATGAGTTAATGGTTGAGATACTGAGCTCGAGGCTGTAAAGTACCGTGTGCACACAGGTCATTTTCTGTTGTCGACGTTGAGTGTACTTCGTGACAACAATGCTTTCGTGAGTGCTGGGCGAGCCCCACTACGGCAAAGACGATGGGAGTGCTGGGCGGGCCCCACTACATCGTAGAATGAACGTTGATTGTACTAGGCGAGCCTTACACAGCTAGTTTGTCATATGTTATAAATAGTTATTATTTTTGACATGCTTGCTGGATTTCTAGGAAAAGCTATTGATGTTATATGTTTATAGTTAGCGCTTGACTGTCAACACATATGCTTATGATTTACCAAATGATATGATTTACAAGTTAATAGTTTTAAACTCAGTCACTCACTGAGCTTCCCAGCTCATACTTTCAATGTTTTCCAACTTTTCAGGTAGAGATCGAGCTCCCAGTGCCTGAGATCCTGCCATCGCCGCCGAGGGTTCTCAGAGTTAGATACTCTGTACGTGGGTGGTATTATATAGCGAGTCTGCTCGTAGTGTAGATAACTTAAAAGGGACGTGTAGTTATGTTCGTGTATGAAACTAGTGGTCTTGTTTGTGTAAACAACGAGTGGTTGTGTTTTGATTACTCAAGTGAGGTTTTAACTAAAACTGCTCCGTGTGCATATGTAGAAATTTTCCAGGGTTCCGCTGTGTAATATGTAAAGTATTTCGTTTACAGGTATGGTTTGTTTATCAGGAATTAAAAGGGTCATAGGTATCGTTAAGAAGTGAAACGATGCCTGTTGGCTTCACGCCTTCCTCCTGGCTAGGATACCAGGTGTTGCGGGAGGGGGTGTGACAGTTTAATTATGGGTTTGATATCAATTCAATTGTTGTTTTTCATTCCCTCCATGATGAGCTAATTTTCCTTTAGGGGTTCAAGCTCGTGAATGCCCTAGAGGAAAGATGTAAAGCTTAAAAATACAAACAATCTAGTTAACACTTGAAACTTTGTTTGTTTTTATTGAATTAATGTATGGTAAACCTAGCCGGCCAATTAGTGTTGCTTGTCGAGCTTGAACTTAATACCGAAAGAGTTAAGAAAAAGCGGATGTCACAAAAAAAATGGAGAAAAAGGCTTAGAAATAAGTTTTGAACATTGACCTTAAACATAGGGCGAGACTCCAAAACCACTAGAATTGTGCACGAAATTATCTAAGTTAGTTTAGCCATAGAAATATAGGTTTAATCACTTAGCCTCCTAAAGATTTTGAAATTGAATAGGAGTCAAATTCGGTTTACTTAGTTTTCTTATGTTAGCTACAATTGCAATTGCATTTTGGGTGGCATTTCTTTCCAAAGGGGCACAAAGAACTTAAAATCCAATTCTCTTATTTATTGATTTTTCACGTATTTTCATTAGCAAAAATCTCAACATTTTTACATCCTTGGTTACCGCAATTGCATTTTGTATACAAATTTGTGTCATCTTCATAGATTTTGTTAAAATCCGTTCCCTTGGGTACGATACTCTAGAATACCCCAGCTTTATTACTTGCAATCAACAATGTGCACTTGTACTAAACTAAAGCTTTGTTTTGAATTAAAAATCTTTCCTTAAAGCCCCCAAGTTTCAGTCCGATCACACCTCCACTATACATAATTGACAATGACGATGTTCAATTCCTCCTTCAACATCCAGATGTCTCAAAAGTCTAAGTATATGGGTAATGACTGAATAAAAGCAACACGAAAGAGAGAGTGCATAAATGAATAATATAAATGAAAACATGAGCATTGACCATGTGGGTTTTGTGGGTTTTACAAGCAAAATATAGAATCATTCCACATGCATGAAGAGGAGGATGAGATTCATTCGTATGAGATTCATTTGTACCAGTGGATGAAAAGTAGTGAAATGAATAACGTATAGTCAATGCCCTCATTAGGCAATGGCAACATCGACCCATGGAAATTGTATGCTCAACCACAATGGAAAGTGTATACTCGAGCATAGGAGACTGAATATCATTGGGGCGGAAATGATGCATGGGACTCATATAGAGCAATGTATGCAAACGTACATTATGCACAAGAAATCGAGTGTGGGGTGAACGTAGACACTGAACTTGATACAAAGGTACTTAAACCTCAAACAGTTGGCTACCCCAAAGAGCCTGAAATAATTGTACAACTGAACAAGTAGTAAGTGCACGAGTGCATGGGGGGAGGGTGAATCATCCAGTGGTTCAGAATGAGACTCAACCGACTCCAAAAGCGGGACCATCTTTACATAATATTGGAACCACAGAGACATAATTTGTATGGGTCTGGAGTTGACGTTGAAGTAGGCCAAATATTCTTTTGTAAGAATGACCTAAAAATCATATTATCAGTGTTTGCCATGAAAAACAACTTTGAGTTTCGGGTTTCAAAATCAACAAAGGATTTATATAGTGTGTGATGTATCAATGAGACCTGCAAGTGGAAACTCTGTGCAGTTAAGATGGAGGGTTTTGAGATCTTCAAGATCTCAAAGTATGCAAATGTGCACACGTGCTTTATTGAGTTATTGAATCCCAACCACATGCAAGCAATTGGCGAGAATTAGTAAAAAAGGCTTAAGCTCATATCGTTGGCGAAGCAAGCAAATGGGTAGAAGGAAGGATGACCTCAATATGAACTAGGGGAGGCAACGACTCAAGCTATCTGAATGAAGGAGGAATGATGGCCTCGGTAGGAACTGGGAAAGGTGGCGAAGCAAGATGATTAGTGGAAGGAGGAGGAATGGTCTCTGTAGTAATGAATGGGTGGAGGGAGGAGTGATGGGCTTAGTAGGAACTAGGAGAGGTGGCAAAGCAAGAGGACTGTTGGAAAGAGGAAGGATGGTCTTCGTAGGAACTAGAGGGGAGGTGGCAAATCTAATGAATAGGTGGAGAGAGGAGTGATAGGCTTCGATAGAAACTGAGAGAGGTGGCGAAGCAAGGAGATTGGTGGAAGGAGGAGGGACGGTCTCCATAGGAACAAGGAGAGGCAGCAGTTCAAGCGTATGGGTGGAGGGATGAGTGATTGCCTCGGTAGGAATTGGGGGAAAGGGAGGAGCCAAGAGGATTAATGGAACAAGGAGGGATGGTCTCTATAGGAACAAAGGGAGGTGGGAGACCTAGAGACTCAGTGGAGGGAGAAGGAATCCAGGTTTTGACAAGCAACATGGACTTGGTGGGAGGCAAAGGAGGCGGTGGAAGTGAGCGATTTTTGGAGTTCGAGGCATTGCATTCATTGGCAAACATCGTTCGCTTGTCGTCTAGGACATCATCGATTGTGCTCTTCCCTTGCACACGATGAAATATATGAGCCATGCATCCAAATATCCACGCAAATGAACTTATGTGTCTATATACATACCATACACAACATGTGTAATAAAGAGGTGATGGTCTTCAACTCCACCTTAACTTCTTGAAGATAGCCTTCAACTCCATGTAACCCCTCTTTCACTCCATGCAAATGATCTTTCACCTCATGTAGATCTTTGACCCAATATAAACTATCTTGGACTCATTGGACACGCCTATCTAAACGTTGCAAATAAGTCTACACTATGTCCTGGTCACCTACATTACCAGTCAAGGGCCAATGGTTGTATCTCCTACTCGATGATGTAGGTATTCAGTCACGGTTGATCTATGAGAGGTAGGTTTCACAACATGGTCCTCTTTGACAGTATGCAGACCCTCGATGCCCATATGGATGTGACCTCCGATCGAGTCTTGAGTCCCCACATCAAATTGATTTGAGGGATCATTATCCTTGAAACCACGAGCATCCCCATGACCAGGATCATCCTTATGACCATGACCATCATGATGACCGTGATCATCCTCGGGAACATGAACATCATAATGACCGTGATCATCCTGATGATCATGATCACACTTGGGACCATGATCATTACTCTCAATCGATGGGGTCACCATTTGATCAACCTCCCGTCCCGGTATTATTGCTCAACATCCAACATGCAGAGTATTGGTGTAACCACCGTTTGGATTAAACAACCAACAAAATGTATATATAAATAAGTAATATAGAAATACTTATGTTGCCTTATTTTAAATGAGCGTTCTAACCTTAGGACAGTCAAATATGTAATCATTTGAACGTAACTAATTGTTCGCATGACCATCGAAGTATCGAGTGTAACAGTCTGTATTTTCCAATACGATCATTCTAACAATAATGCGGAAGCATAACAATAATACGTGGTTGATATGTAGTCGCAATTCTGTGTCTTATGTTGTACATTGCAAGTACATTTCCAATGACCTTGTTCACAAAATGAGTTCCTTCGTCGCTTACCAACACCCTTGGTGTACCAAAACGAGCAAAGATGTTCATGTTAAGAAACTTCTTTACTGTCTTAGCATCATTGGTTGGTTTTGCCACAGCCTGAATCCACTTGGACACATAGTCCACTGCAAACAAGATACACACATTTCCAAGGGATGGCAAGAAAGGTCCCATGAAATCTATGCCCCACAAGTCAAAGATTTCCACCTCTAACATATAGTGCATTGGCATCTCATGTCTCACTGTTAAGTTCTTCTTCGTTGGCATTGATCGCATCCCTTAGCAAACAAATTCGCATCCATGAAAAGAGTTGGCCAAAAGTATCCACATTGGAGTACTTTAGTTGTCGTCTTTGCACTTGCAAAATGGCCTCCAAATTGTGTTGTGTGATAAGCTGCAAGTATCCTTTGGACATCCTCCTGTGCAACACATCCCTGAGTAGCTAATCTGGTCCCAACCTGTAAAGATAGGGTTCACCTTAATAGTAGTACTTATCATCGTGGAAGAACTTCTTCATTTGCTGCGATATTGCACCTGGTAGAGTAAGCCCACTAACTAGGTAGTTAGCTATGCCAACATACCAAGGCAACTCAATTGCTCTGACTGCCAACAACTAAAACTTTTTATTCAACCATGGTAGTTAGTTATGCCAGCATACCATGGTAACTCATTCAATTGAACAAAATTTTTATTCAACCAAAATTTCAAGTGTCAAAACTTTCAATTCCAATAGTACTTTCAATCAATCAGTACTTTCAATCAATCAATACTTTCAAATATAAGAATGGAAAGATGCATTATTTATGTATCCTTTAGAACATATATGATGGTTACCTGTCGGTAACACCAATCAATCATTCAGAAAATTCAATTAGAGTTGTCGATAACAATCGACCAGAACATTCAATACAATTACTTAAGTGTGAGGCTATGTGAGTGAAACACACACATGAATCTTCATTCAAAAGGAATGCCAAACCACAAACTGTGTCTTCCCACAAATAGGTTTCAATCAGCCAGAGCTTTCAATTAGAGATATCAATAAGATCGACTAGAACAATCAATATAATTACTTAAGTGTACACACATGAATCTTCATTCCAAAGGAATGCCAAATCATAAATGTGTCTTCCCACAAATGTATCTTCTCACAAATAAGCCAAAACAACTCCATCAATTCCAATTTAGTCTACTACCACAAATAAACAAAGCATTTTCAAAACAAAAAATTGTCATATTCGTATAGCTATGGAATCAATCAAATACTTTTTCAAAACATTCAAAACAGAAAATATACTTTCATTTGGCAAATCAATTGAAAACATACAAAATAATTTCAATCAATTTTAAATCACAGAAAAAACATGCTTTCAAATATTTTTGTCAAATAACAATAATCAAAACGAAATTATTTTGAGTTTTCTATTTTGGAAGGGATGTAGAAACTACTTACCTCGATCGATAATCCTACAATTCTCAAACCTCAATCTCAATTCCAAATCTAATTCCACTTTCTTGAATAATTATCAACTTTTCTATGAAGTCCAAAGATATCCAAGATCAGAAACCAAAATTCTATCTTAAAGGTCTAAAAACTAGACAATCTTATCTACCAAAATTTTCCCATTCAAAACAATTTTCTACATAAAAAGTTAGGAAAAATAAGGTTCTTAGACTAAAAAAATAGCAATGAAAAAATTGAGTTAAAAACACTTCAAAACTCAATTAAAAACGTACTAAAATTGGTAAAATCAATGCTTTTCAATATGTAATAAAATTTCAAACAGTTTTTTTTTTAATTCTACAACTTTTAAAACCTTCAAAACTATCATAAATTATACACAAATAACCCATAAAATTTTTTATTTCATAAAATAAAACTCTTCAAGATTTTAACATTAAAAGAATCAAGGTTTGCCACTTTTTAACACAAAAAAAACCAGATTTGAAAAAAGCTATAAAACTGTTGTAAAAACATTAAAAACATACATTTTTCATGTAGAAATCAAAGCTATGGTAGCAATCATTTGGCATATTTTTTGTGCAAAAAGAGCCCAAAAATGCTAAAAACGGTCCCAAATTTAACAAGATTTGACATTGGAAAATTCTAAAAAACGCTCCAATAGCAAAAACCTTCAATAAATCCAAAAGCCATAAGAGGAAAAACCTTGATGAAAATGAAGCAAACCAAAAACCTAAAAACGTTTTAGGGAAAAATATTCCAAAATAAATTTCATCCTAATCAATCAAGAAGAAGACAAAACAATAATCAAAACCTGATACTTTTTCAAGAAAAGTTCAATAATCAAGAAAGAAAGAAAACAAAACTCAAGAATAGGAGGGAAGAAAACATACTACTTTTTCTTTGGAGATGAAACTGTAGAATGTCTTCTTCTTTTCTCTCTTTTTGTCGTCAAAAAGTTTAGTCAAAAAGTTAGGGCTTAAAAGATCTTCTTTTAAAAAAAAATAGAACTTTAATTTAAACCCTTCAAAGATTATCTTCTCTTTTTTTTAAAAAAAAAAAAAGTTAATAAAGATAATAAAGATTTATCTCTTAATTTAAAAAGAAGATAAAATCCTAATTTAAAAAGGTTTTAGAAAATCAATACAACAAATAAAATATAAACAATTCCTTTTTTTTCGCGGATGTTACAAACACCCCACCTAATAGGAATTTCATCCTCGAAATTTGCATACATTGCTAAGAGAATTACTCAGGTATCTTTCCCTCATGTCCTTTTCACAAGAGGGATAGTTTTATTACGTAAAACTCGATCCTTGATAGAAGGCTTGTTGAAGGCCCTATCAAGATTAAATTTACAAAAACCGGACCTCTAAGTATTTTGCAATAATAGTGGCTAGGGTCATCCACAGGGATTGGAGTTCTTAGATTAATTAAGTACCACAGTTAATTATGCCCAATTGTATTTAGAGAAACAAAACTTTAGAGTGATGAAAAAGAAAAATAAAATCTAAACTACAATTTTCATGCTTTGGAGTCCAATTTTGAGAAACATGCATGATTGATTACCTTAAGCCCAACTTGAATTGATTAATAACTTGATTTTACACTAACAATCAAGAATTTCTAAATAATCAATATCCTCTCTCGAGCTCAATTGAACTCATGCCTAGCAACAAATGAACCTCTCGGTCTATTTTCATTACTAAACATTGCATTAAGTTAGTCTCTTAAGGCTTCTAGAATTAATCTACTCACTCTCGTGCAATAAATTAAATCTAGTCATGCATCTAATGTTCTATAACTAAACTTATTCTCTCAAGCTAAATTTAGTTAAACATGCAAAACCATGGCCAAAGGTTAAGACAATATAGCAAGGTGCATAAAAGACGTCAGTATATAAATTAAACTAAAAATCAACCAAATGTTCAACAACTACAACCAAGCAAGGGTCTAAACACATAATTACAACATAAGTACAGCCCACCAAAACTCCTAAATTCAAGAGAAAAGTAAAAGAAATAGAGAAGAAACTTAGGTCACGTGCAAACACTTGTCTCCGACGTGATGTCCACGATCTCGAGCTTTGAGTCTCCTCCTCGACTCTCCAAAGGTCTCCTCTATGTCCTTAGACAATGCTTGAATCGAGTTTAGGATTTTTGGTCTCTCAAAACGGCTCTCTCTGCTCGAAATACAACTTTCCATTTTTTTAGAATCGAGACAGCGTTGCAACGCTAGGGGCAGCATTGCAACGCTATCCATAGCATTTTTTAAAAAGGGAAAAATCTTCTTCTGCCAGCGTTGCAACGTTGTGCCCTAAGGTCTTCAAGGTTTCTTCCTTGGCGTTGATGTTATACTCTTGGGTCCAATTTCCTTGTCCTTCTTCTTCAACACTTGAATCTTCAAATATAGCCTTAAGTTGCTCAAATTTGTCCAATTATCTCACAGTTCTCTGATTTTGCTCCAAATGCTCGATTTCTAAGAAATAAACATAGAAATACATGAAAGCATAGAAATCATAGCAAAACTAGCCAAAAACTAGGCCTAAAAATAGCACACTTATGCACGCTATCAATCCTTGCGGTCTAAAATTGAACTAAAATCTCCTTATAAGTCAAGTCTTTCTTCACTTGCAGTGGTTCGTAGCTTAACACATGAGATGCATCTGCAATATACTTCTGAAGCATGGAAACATGGAAAGTATTATGAATTAGATCTAAGGCAAGTGATAAGGCCAAAGATATGCCACTATACCCACCTTTTCCAAAATCTCAAAAGGTCTAATGAACCTTGGGCTAAGCTTCCCTTTCTTTCCAAACCTCGGAATTCCTTTCAATGGCAACACTTTTAAAACACCATATCTCCAACTTCAAAATTCATTTCTTTTCCCCTGACATCAACATAGCTTTTCTGCTGACTTTGAGTTGTCTTCATTCTCTGTTTGACTAAGTCAATGGCCTCATTAGTCTTCTATACTAACTCTAGTTCCAAAATCAATCTCTTTCCCACTTCAGTCTACTTGATTGGTGACTTGCATTTACGCCCATAGAAAGCCTCGAAAGTTGCTTAATAGCTATTATTATAAGAGAACTCAATTAGATGCAAATGTTTCTCCCAACTTTCTTGACAGTCTAAATCACAAGCTCGAAGCATATCTCCACTATTTGAATTGTCTATTTTGTTTGACCATTCATTTGTGGGTGAAATGCAGTATTGAAATCAAATCTCGTGACTAAGGCCTTGTGCAAACTTTTATAAAATTTGGATGTGAACTTTGAATCTCGATCAAACACTATAGAGATAGGTATACCATGAAGTCAAACTATCTCTCTGACATAGATTTGAACCCATCTTTTTGCTGTATAAATAGACGTCTTAGGTAAAAAGTGAGCTGACATGTTAAATGGTCAACAATAACACACATAGTCGCAAGTCTCAATTGTGCTTAGGCAATCCAATCACAAAGTCCATTGAAATATTCTTCCATTTCCACTCAAGTATATCCAATGGTTGGAGGGGTCTTGACAGTCTCTGATGTTCAATCTTCACCTGTTGATAGGTTAAACAAAGGTTGACAAAATTGGTAACATCTCGCTTCATTCCTATCCATCAATAAGTGTTTCGAGGTCTTGGTACATCTTTGTGCTCACAGGGTGAACTAAACATGGTGTACTATGTACTTTTATCATAATCTCTCCTCCTATATAATTGGGTAACTAGGACAAAATTAGTTGCTTCAATAGTTTTTTTGTACAAAATTGGATGCTTCAACTTTGTTTCTCCTCTTATATTGCTGGCTAATATATTTGCTTCAATAGTTTTTTTTTTTTTGTAGATCCAAGCAAAGTTGAAGCCCAATCATACTTTTATCATAATCTCCTCCTATATAACTACTTCAACTTTGCTTGAATCTACAAAAAAATCTTTTAGACACCACACGCCCTAGAAAGGCAATGCTCTTTAGCCAAAACTTTTACTTTTCACTTTTTTTTTCCTTATACTTTTCTTTGTTAAGACCATTATACTTAAGGTGTCCTTTTTCATTCTTCAAGTGAGACTTATTCTCAATATCAAAAGGTATGTCTCAATTTATAATCATGCTATAGATCTTACACTTGGAATTCCAATTTGAATCACTTGTAAGATTTTTCTTAATATTTGGCCTTTTTTTTAATCTCTCAAAAGTTTTATCTTGTACCAATTGAGCTAGAGTCTTTCCATTATACTGATGAATTGACAAGATCCAAAAACAATTGAAATAACTTGAAAAATGACTTTTCAATTCAAACCCACAACTTACTTTTCCATTTTAAGAGTCAAGTCATTTTTCAAGCAATTCTAGCTTTCTTCATCAATCACATCAACTAAGTTGAGTAGTGAAAAGGGAGTCCTTCAAATTGTCACTTATGCTCCATCTTGTACCTTTTTTCACTTTTTGGCTTGGTACATGAAAATCCAAAATATCTTACTTAGTCCATCAAACTTTAAACTTCACAAAAGTAATCATAAGATAAAATCCTTTAACAAGTTTTACTCATGAGATATCGTCTTCAATATCTAGAGACATTTGAAAATCTTCAAAAACTTCTTAACCAAAGAAATACTCAATGTTCCTTTCCTCAAATCAAACGCTTAAATTGCTTTCTTGTCTAACATACAAGTAGCTTAACTTATCCTTAATCCATCAATACAATCAATCTTGCTTAGTTCCAAAAGGTTCAATTTCTTCAATCTATTCTTCATGTACAAGAGGTCCTATTTTGTTT
The DNA here is from genome assembly GCA_033996785.1 of Trichosanthes truncata. Lineage (NCBI taxonomy): Eukaryota > Viridiplantae > Streptophyta > Magnoliopsida > Cucurbitales > Cucurbitaceae > Trichosanthes > Trichosanthes truncata. The sequence goes on along the minus strand of JAWPNB010000013.1, from coordinate 46,037,758 downwards.
TTCAACATGAGTCAAGAACTTAACATACTACCTTTAAGACCACCACTTGAGTTCTTACTCCATGAAGAACAAAAACATAAAATTTCACTTTATGCTACAAGAGCATGCTCATAGTGAAGACTATTGACTCCTTATGTCAATGTTATTGACTCCTTATTTCAACGTCATACTACAAAATATCTCTCAAGGAAAAAAGACCAAACCTCTTTCTAGAAGAATTTTCATGTCAAAGCCTCAAAAGATTTCACAGAAAACATCTCCTAGAAAAGACAACATAACTTTACTATGATTAAGGCATAACTATAGAAAAAGTTGCTTAATAAGAAATTCATATCCTTTTGTATTATCCAAACCTAATGTTCTGGCATGAACTGCTATAGCAATTGGCTAACCTTACGACACTAGAGTCTATAGAACCTTAAACCATTGCTTTGATACCAAATGTAACAGTATTTTCCAATATGGTCATTTTAACAATAATGCAGAAGCGTAACAATTAGAAACTAAAAGAGACTTAAACAAATTCAGCAGAAGCAATTTCTTACAAAGGATTTCTAAAATAAACTATAAAATCCTTAACAATAGCTTTCAAAGTCTTGTACCAAAACACTAAACTTCACTTCTTTCAAAACTATCACTTGATCTTTCTTCTAAAAACATTTTGGAAAAAAACAAAAATGAGTACAAAAATACTCCATAAGCAACATCCACATCAAGTTCAGAAATTCATTTTCTTCAAAACAAAATTTAGAAATTTAATTTAACAAATCATTTCAATAGTTGAATTAAACGTCAAATATTCATTTGGTCATTTGCTTTCAAAACAGTCGTAAACAAAAATATAAATATCCTTGCAAAACTTTTAATACAACTATCAAAACTTTCAGTTAAAACTCTCAAATAATCGGTGCCTTAAAAAAAATCCTTCAATCAAACAAGCTTTCAAAACCAAACCTTTCAATTGAACAAAATTTTCATTCAACCAAAACTTTTAAACTAAAACTTTCAAGTGTCAAAACTTTCAATTCTAACAGTACTTTCAATTAATCAATACTTTCAATTCAAACAGTATTTTCAATCAATCAATACTTTCAAATATCATAGTGGGAAGATGCATTAATTAGGTAGCCTTCAGAACATATATGATGGTTACTCATCGATAATTGATAATTCTCATTTGTGAAGATTATTTGACCCGTATACTTAAGTTATTCTTGCTATTTTGTATATTTTGTTGTGTAAAGAGCTAGCTTGGTGGTTTTATTAGAAATATTCATGAAAGCTTGTTGAAATAATGCATAAGAGAAAAAGAAGCTGAAAAAAGATAGAAAAGTATTGATGTGGTGATTTTTGTGCAGGATTTTGAACAGGGCAAAGTTGCAATTGCAATCCAGAATGGAAATTGTAATTGCAATTCTTCACAAATCTGGAAAATGTAGGAAATCCAAGATTTGCGAGTTTTTTGAGAAATTTTCGAAATTCTTTTCTACAATTCCAGCGAGATCAATTGGCCTTATTTGTGCGAAGACAAAAAAGGAAACCCTAGCTCGTGAAGCCTATAAAAGTAGCAAGAAGCTGATCTAAAGAGGGGGGAGTTTTCACGCAAAGTTCTTCTCTTTTTTTTGATGTTTTAGTCCTTCTTGTAGCTGCTATTATTTTCTATTTTTTCAAAACCTTCAAGCTTCAAATCTCAGTCTTTCCTCAATGAAAGTTAGAGGTTGTAAAGAATAAATTCCCTTTGAAAATAGTGAAGTTGTGTTCAATTGAGGAAAAAGTGAAAACGTCGTTGTAGTCCCGTTCTTCAAGTTTAAATTATGTTTTGTTAAGTTCATTTGTCATTTAGTTTTTAGGAAATTTTCAGCTATTGTACTTGTTCTTTCAGTTTGTAATTTTCTTCTTAAAGTTGAGTAGTTGCTGAAGTTTTGTTTTAGTCATTTGTATTTCAATTGTTCTTCATAATAAGATTAAGTTTTTATTTAGATCCTTGTTGTTTAAGTCTGGAAATTTTACCATACTTCTCTTTTTAGTTATGAATTTTCAATCTTTTAACCCATTCTTTTTCTCTTTTTCAATTATGAGCTAAGTCTTTCTTTGGGATCCAAGCATGTGAATACCCTAGAGAAAGGAATAAAGGCCTGAGTGTAAAAGCAAAACCTTGCTTGACTCTATAGCTATGTTTGCTTTTATTGATTTTTAACACTCATTATTAGTCTAGATTGATCACCTAGTTTAGTAAACATCTATTGAATCTAATTCTGAAAAGGTTAGGTGAAGTTGGGAGTTGGTAAAAGCAATAAAGGAAAAAGCCTAGACATAGGTAATTGTTTTTGACCCTAGACATAGGGTAAAACCTTTAAAACTAAAAAAGGATTGTGTTTCAAAATCAACTAAGTTCTATTAACCATAGAAATATCAGTTTAATCACTTAGTCTCCTAAAGATACTTCATAGAAGGTCAAATATGTGTCGAATCGAGTTTACATTGCTTAAGAGTAAAGTCAAGGATGACAATTGCAATTAGGCCGCAACTCCAATCAAAAGGGCACAAGCATGTTTGGATCCCTTCTTTTTATTCCTGACATTTCTTTCTTGTCTACAAAATCATCCCAATCATTTTTATATTTGGTTACTAAAGTAGCAATTTTTAAACACCTTTGTGCTATTTTTTAATTTTGTTATATCTATTCCCTGTGAGATTAATACTTTAGAGTATTTCTAATTTTATTACTTGCATCGACAATATGCACTTGCACTGGGCTGAAATCTTTTCTTTTATTTTTAACCCACAAGTTTCACCTGATCAATAACATCAATCAATCATTCAGAATATTCAACCAAAGTTGTCGATAAAAAATACCAGAACATTCAATATGATTACTTAAGTGTGAGACCATGTGAGTGAAACATACACATGAATATGCATTCCAAAGGAATGCCAAACCACAAACTGCGTCGTCCCACAAATAAGATTCAATCACTCAGAGCTTTTAATCAGAGATGTCGATAAGATCTACTAGAACAATCAATATAATTACTTAAGGGTGAGCCCACGTGAATGAATAACACACACATGAATCTTCATTCCAAAGGAATGTCAAATCATAAATGTGTCTTCCCACAAATGCGTCTTCTCACAAATAAGCCAGAACAATTCCATCAATTCCAATGTAGGCTAATACCATAAATAAACAAAGCATTTCCAAAACAGAGAATTAGCATATTCGGATAGCCCTATTGAATCAATCAAATACTTTTTCAAAACATTCAAAACATAAAATATACTTTCATTTGGAAAAGCAATTGGAAACATATAAAACAATTTTAATCAATTTCAAATCATAGAAAAAACATGCTTTCAAATATTTTGTCAAATAACAATAATCAAAACGAAATTATTTCGAATTTTCAATTTTGGAAGGGATGTGGAAACTACTTACCTCGATCGATAATCCTACAATTCTCAAATCTCAATCTCAATTCAAAATCTAATTTCACTTTCTTGAACAATTATCAACTTTTTCAAGAAGCCCAAGCATATCCAAGATCAGAAACCAAAATTCTATCTTAAAGGTCTAAAAGCTTATCTAAAAGCTAGACAATCTTGTCTACCCAATTTTTCTCATTCAAAACAATTTTCTACATAAAAGCTTAGGAAAAATAGGGTTCTTAGACTAAAAAAAAAAAACAGCACAGAAAAAATTGATTTAAAAATACTTTAAAACCCAATTAAAAATGTACTAAAATTTGTAAAATCAATGCTTTTCAATACGTAATAAAATTTCAAACAGTTTTTTTTTTTAATTGTACAACTTTTAAAACCTTCAAAACTATCAAAAATTATGGACAAATAACCTAGAAAATTTTATGTTTCATAAAACAAAACTCTTCAAGATTTTAACATTAAAAGAATCAAGATTTACCACTTTTTAACACCAAAACACCAGATCTGAAAAAGACCATAAAACTGCAGTAAAAACATTAAAAAAAAAAAAAAAAAAACATATATTTTTCATGCAAAAATCAAAGCTATAGTAGCAATCATTTGGCATACTTTTTGTGCAAAAAGAGCCCAAAAAATGCTAAAAATAGTCCCAAATTTAAAGAGATTTGATGCTGAAAAATTCTAAAAAAATTATCCATTAGCAAAAACCTTCAATTAAATCCAAAAGCCATAAGAGGAAAAACATTGATGAAAATTAAGCCAACCATAAACCTAAAAGCTTTTTACGGCAAAAGATTCCAAAATAAATTTCATCCTAGTCAATCAAGAAGACGACAAAACAATAATCAAAACCTAAAACTTTTTCAAGAAAAGTTCAATAATCAAGAAAGAAAGAAAAAAAAACTCAAGAATAGAAGGGAAGAAAACTTCCTACTTTTTCTTTGGAGAGGAAATTGCAGAATGTCTTCTTCTTTTCTCTCTTTTTGTCGTCAAAACATTTAGCCCAAAAGTTAGGGCTTAAAATATCTTTTTTTTTTTTAAGGAACTCTAATTTAAACCCTTTAAAAGATTATCTTTTCTTTTTTTTTTAAAAAAAAAAAGCTAATAAAGATAACAAAGATTTATCTCCTAAGTTAAAAAGAAGATAAATTCTAATTCAAAAAGATTTTAGAAAATCAATAAAACAAATAAAAATATAAACAATTCCTTTTTTTTTCGTGGATGTTACAGCAAGACATTGTATCATAGTTCAATCGGGTAGCAACCTTCCCAGCTAATGAAGATAAAGTCTCATATGCCTAAACCTACAGTCGAACAAAATGTATCATCCTATGTTAGGTAAAGTTATGCAAAATGAAAGCAATAGTTATGCAGCATATAATACCTGGAAAGCATGGGAAAACCCAATGAGACTATACTTTACTATGTAGTCCTTATTGGAGGTGACCTTCTGCTTATACACCTCAGCCTTGTCTCTCAACCCATTCTAAAGGCCCTTTGATAACACTCATTTATAGGTGTTATTTAGCCCTAAAAACTAAGCTTATTGTCTAGAAATTAAGTGTTTATTGTTCTATTTCATTATAGTTAGAGTGAATTTAAGTAAAAAAAAAAGCTTAGCATGTGTTGGAAACCTTGATTTTGTAAAAAATAAGTAAATAGGTGTAAAAAGAGTCATTTTTAGTAAGAAAGTGCTAAGTTTTGGTATTTTTGTGCAAAGTTGTAAAAAAGACCCAGATGCGCCAACCATACGATCACATTTGAAGGAAGAAAGAAAAAATCAACTAAAGCTGGGCAACATGTGAAATGTGCCCAGCATGCTGCCGCAATTAGACCTAATCAACATATTCTTCGAGATTCGTGGATTTGATAGATTTTTGTAAAGATTCTCGAAAAAAATCTCCTCAAATCAAGGGATTTTGGTCGGCTACAACTCTCACACTAACCTCGATAGCTAACCCTAGATCTTGAGGTCTATAAAAGGCGGTTCAAGCTTCAATTTCAAGAGAAATCGGAGTACTAATTTCTTTTCAACACTCTGTTGTTTTCTCTTCATCTTTACAACTGCCACTTTGAATCTCCCTTAAGTTCTATTCAAGCTCCATTCGGACACTAACTTTGAACGAAGAAGGTGTAGGTACTTGTTCTCCTTGAAAAAGGTTGAATAAATTTGAACAGAGGAACAAACTTAGGGCCTTAAGTGTTTTCATTTAAGTTTGTAATTTCTGTTTTATTTAAGTCTTTGTAGTTGTTGTTTTTGTTCTTGTAGTTTCCGTTTAGTAGTTGAATTCAAGTACAAGTTGTATTTTCAGTTTTGTTTTTAATTCAAGTTGCTGTTATTTCAATTCTATACTTCAAAGAGTATTCAAAGTTCATCTTTCTCAATGAAGTTTAATTCTTTTCATTCAAGTTTGTTTCTTTATTTTTTCACTTTTATTTTCTTTGGGATTCAATGAAGTGGATACCCTAAGAAGGAAGAAAGCCCCACCTTGTGCATAAGCAACCTTGCTCAACACTTACCGCCATTTTCTTTTATTGAGTTTAAGTTTCATTGTTAGCTTAAAATGATCACTTGGGTTAGCATATTTTGTGTGAGATTCAATACGGAAAAGATTGGATTGAATACATGTGATAGGACCAACATAGTTCTATATTTTTAGGTTAAATTATCAAAAATACCCCTGAACTATGGGATTGGTTTCAATTATACCCCTGAACTTTAAAAAGTTTCATTTTAACCCTTGAACTTTGAAGTTTGTTTCAAAACAATCCTTGAAGGCTTTTTTTCGTTAAATTCATGGACGGAAAATGATGTTTTTGCATTTATATTGTTGCATATGTGAACATATTTTAACATATACGTTGAAAAGAAAATCAAAACATATGCAAATACGTCATTTTTCGTCCATAAATTTAACGGAAAAAACCTTCAAGGGTTGTTTTGAAACAAACTTCAAAGTTGAAGGGTTAAAATGAAACTTTTCAAAGTTCATGGGTATAATTGAAACTAATCCCATAGTTCAGGGGTATTTTTGATAATTTAACCATATTTTTATGCTTAAATCATGTTAGTTGGGAGGTTTTAATGTAATTAATTGATCATTTTGTAGGGATTTTATTAAAAGGCACATTTCGAGAGATTCTACGTCAAATCACGATTCCAACGCATCAAACCAGAGGACATTCGGACACCTGAGCAAAAAGTTATAGCAAAAATAACTAGTGTTGCACGCTGGGTAGTGTCTAGACGTTGTCTAGAGCATCCAGAAGCTATCGGCAGTTCCCTGAAGCCTCCCTCAACGCTGCGGCGAGCCCCTGTGATGCTGGAAGAGTCTAGACCCTGTCCAGAGTGTCTAGATGCCCCGTCGATTCCTATAAATAGATTTTTTCGTCCTCTAGGTCATTTTGTCTCCAATTTTCAGTCGTCATGAGACAATTTTAAGCTTTCTCCTCTCTGTTTTTTAGTACTTTAGGATAGATTAGGAGTTTTTCATCAAACTTTGATGTTTGGCTACATCATCATGATGAGCGGCTAAGGTAAGTGTTCCAATTCATAGGTTGGTGCAGCCAATTGCAATGTTGTGAGGTATTTTAATGTAGTTTTCTTACAATTGCAAGTATTCTTTGATTCCTATGTTTATTCCATAAGCATGTATTTTTTATTGAATTGACACCTCGATCACTTTATATGTTTGATTGCTAGTCATGATACATGATCCGTAATTGTCATGTTGATTGAACCGATAGCGTTAGGATTATTACATGTGTATGTTTTATGGGTTTTCATATCGCATGGCTTGCATGTTTAATTCTAGGAATTAAAGAAGCATTTTGATTAGATTAAAGTTATTTTATCTAATTAGTTGTCTTAGTCCTTCCAAAACACTTAATGTCTTTACCCAAATAATTTGGAACGGTTTCATCATAATTGTTTAGGTAATTAGCGTTAACCTTGACGTTTGTTAGAGTTAATGACTTTAGGGAATTTGTTACTTTTGGGGTTTCCTAAAAAGTTAACTAAGTGCTTGCATAATTAAGTTACAAGTTTTGTGTGCCTATGATCAATTTTGCAATTGGATAAAACTGTACCTGTGAATTGGATTTTGGTAAGATTTGATCTATCTCAATCTTTATTGTTTATGTTTTATTTTATTTATAAAAACACAAAACCCCCCCTTTTAATTGCTTTCTCCTTTGCAAATTTAACTTGAGAAATTAATATTCGATTCCCTAAGATCGACCCGGTCCACTCAATGCTACATGTAGCTTAGGATCAGTTTATAAATTTTAATTTGACGAGCCCTCGAAAAGCTCGCTTCAACATGTTTTCATAAAAGAAATCTAGAAGAAGAGTCTAGAAATAGAACTTCGCTTTTTGTACCTAGACATAGGACGAGAAACTTTAGAGTCAATAGAGTTGTGTTCTTTATTTACCTAAGTTAAAATTAGCTATAGACATATGAGTTTAATTGCTTAGGCTTCTAAAAGCACTTAGAAAAGGGCTAAATAGGTGTTGAACTCGATTCATGGTGTTAAGTGTCGATTAGAGTAGATCGTAACGCATTCTGGTCACATTCTGCTCGAACCTTACAAAACTCGAAAAAGTGAGATGCATACGCATATGGGTAACAATCGCCAGGTGAGCCTCCCCTAGTTGGGAAAATTGCAAGTGCATGGTAGGCGTATATTCCTTGGGGTTGAACCAAATTTGAATCCCCCTTTTCTCATTAGTGTTTTCTCATTTCAATTTCATTTTATTTTACTTTCTAATTATTTTTTGTTACCTCGGTTGCATACTTAGAGGAGATTTTTGTTGTTTGGTTGAGATTTTTGTTACATTTGTTCCCTTGAGTTTGATACTTTGAGTACTCTCAATATATTACTTGAGAGACAGCGTGCATTTGCGCTTTGTTGCGTTAGCATTCATCACCCTCCCACGTCCTCTCCCATATGATTGTTCCCCAGTCAAGACCATTGAAATAGTCCAATTGCTCCGCATCCGAAAAAAGTGATTGATCAACCATTGTCTTTCTTTTTATCCCTCCCCACCATCGCAAGCTCCATATAGTACAACAGTTTAACCTTCACTGCATCATCATCGTTCTCGAACTCCAAGTCTTGATACTTTTCATCCAACTTAGAAAGGTGGATTTCTTTATTAGTGTTATCACTAGGGAAGGGCTTAGTTCGTAAATCTTGGACTTCAATTGATGCATCATTCTCAACCGCTCTACCGAAGGTATGCCATATTAGATCATTCAAAAATGACACCATCGTACCACTCAAATGAAAGCTCATCACATTTGGTCTCTTGTCGACAAACTCCCTTAACAAAATGTTATGCACCAATGGGCTATTGAAAACCATATCGATGTCGACAAACCGAAGATAGTAGTTCTTTTGAACAAATCAAGTTGCGTAAGCTTTTTCTTCATAATCTCGTTTGCACTCTAAATGTTGGACAAGTAGGCAGCTTGGACAGAAAAAGCGATAAACTACATTGATCTTCAAAGCGGGTGTCATTTTAATAACCATGCACTGTGTATACCAACAGTCGATATTAGGATAAGATGCACAGAACAAAATTTTAACAAAAATGGAGTTAATTTTAACTTTTGCTCTCTTCATCAGCTTTGGGCTCTCGTCTCTTGCTAATGGCGCTCCCTATGGCTCAATTTCTTTTCTTCCATGGACAGTCAATTTGATGACTCAATCACTCCACAAACCATCGAGAGCTTAAAAACCCTAACTTCTGATTAACCTGATAACAACCAACATACACACGCCCTCAAAACAACATTCAACACTCGAAAAATGCCTCAAAACCCATTGAAATCATGGAAGATCGACATACAATAGTTTCAACGACAGGAATTTAAAAAAATGAACGAAAATGGGAAAATGAAAGGTCTACCACAAAAGTGATGAAAGTTCAACCGTTTCAGGCCTTGAGGAAGACAAAACTCAAATGGCGATTGAGTTGCTCGTGCAACTTTGATATGCGAAAAAAGGCGAAAATAGCACTTCAACAATTGAAAACACAAAAACACAGAGAAAGCGAGAGGAATCAACGTAAAAAAATAATGGAGAGAGACCATTGATTGAGAATTAAACAAGAGAAAGACTTTAATTAAAACAAAATAAAATAAAAAAATTAACCGCATGTGCTCGAGATCGAGAGGTGATGGTACCCTCGCAAACAAATGATTGATAGTTCCATACGCTAACGTCCACGAGGCATGCTGGTAAATTCACTGTAATGCCGGCAGTAGAAAAAGGTTATATAATCTTATTTTGAGAAAGTTAGTCATATTTCATTTGGACCCAAAAATTTAGGTCATCCGTACAAAAAATCCCAACATTTTAGCTTTTAAAGTCACCTTCTTAATCCCTACTGCCGCCAGCTTTCAGCTATTGTAGTTAACAAAAAGTTTGATGGACAATTTTTATTATTTTTCTAATTAATTTGAAATAAATATATAAATTTTATATTTATTAAAATTAGCATAGTGGCAAAATGATATATTTTTATTATTAAGATTAAGTATCATTTCGGTCCTTGAACTTTCAAAATGTTCATTTTGAACCCTAAACTTTTAAAATGTCTATTTTTAGTCCTCACACTTTAGAAATAATTATTTTTGTCCTTACCTTTAGTTTGATTTTAACAATTTTTTTAAAATCTGATTTTAACAAATTAATAACATAGCTTCAAGTATGTGTACTAGTATGTTAATATGAGCATGATTTCAAGCCACACGTTTTTTTTTTCAAAGGTAGATATATTCAATGCAAAAGGGAGGACCTCATAGCTCGAGATCAAGGCACAAAAAAATTAACAACAAAACCAAAACCTTACAATCTAAATTAATCAGATTAACCAAACAAAACAAAACAAAAATCAACACAAGAGTTCACAAGAATCAAGAAAATCAAAGCCAAGGAGAATCATGAGAAGATTGTCCCCCCAACTATGTAGAGTCCCTGCCACATCTGCTTGAATAGCATAAAGGATTGATAGGGAGGACCTAGCAGCCGACCCATGAAACCAAAGATTACAAGTCACATGTATGCTAGAAAGAAGCTAATAAGTAGATATTATGAAAAAGAAAATAGTATAATAAGGACTAAAATGATTTTTTTTTAAAGTTAAGGGACTAAATTTTTTTTTAAAAAAATGAAAGTTCAGTGGCCAAAATGAAACGACTTAAAGTTCAAGAGTCAAAATGAAGCAAACATGAGAGTTCAAGAACCAAAATAAAATTTGAACGTTATTATTATTACACTTACAAGGTAAAATATTTATAAAAAAAAAAAGTTAAATTACATGTTTAATCCCTTCATTTTTAGGTTTATATCTATTTGGTCTCTAAATTTTTTTTTTAAAAAAAAAAGTGTCTAATATGTCTCTGAACTTTAAAAAATGTGGGTCATTTGCCTTTCAATTTTGTGTCTAATAAGTCATTGACATATTTGACATTTTTTAAAATTCACAAATCTATTAAACACAAAATTAAAAGTTTAGGGTTAATGAGGTACAAAATTCAATTTTTATCTAATAGATCAGTTAATTTTAAAATTTTTAAATATGTCAAAAACTTATTAGACACAAAATCGAAGTTTAAGGATTTATTAGACTCTATTAAAGTTTAGGAACCTATTACACACAAAATTAAAAGTTCAAAAACTTATTAGATATTTTTTAAAGTTCATGACAAAAAATACACAAACATGAAAGTTTAGGCCCCATTTGATAACCATTTGGGTTTTAAAAATTAAGCATATAAACATTATTTCCATCCACATAATTCTTTGTTTTGTTATCTACTTTTTGTAAATGTTTTCAAAATCCAAAACCAAGTTTTGAAAACTAAAAAAAGTAGTTTACAAAAACTTTTCTTTTTGAAATTTGGCTAAGGACTCGAGTGTTTCCTTAAGAAATATGAAAACCATAGTAAAGAAATTGAAAGAAAATAAACAAAATTTTCTAAAATCAAAAATCAAAAAAATAAAATAGTTATCAAACGAAGATTTAGGACTAAACATGTAATTTAACTAAGAAAAAAAAAATCACTCTCTTTTTTCCTTTGTTCTCCTGCAATTCAAGAAATTATTGGAGTAAAAGTATCTCAAATTTAAATTGAATGATTATTAGGAGAGATACATGTCTATCTAATAGTTAACACGCTAAAAAAATCCAGTTTTTTTTTTTTTCAAAATTTCTCTCTCCAAACGTGATCTGGAATTTTCCACACACATACAATATTTGATTTTCTCAGTTTTTTTTTTTTTTTTTCTCTCTGCCCTCGTTGTCCACATTTGGAATATTTTACTTTTTTTTTCGATTTTTCTAGATCTCTCGGAGAAGTGCTCGCCATTAAGAAGGAGAGGGAAAATGTGATGTGGGAATTGGAATTGAGTGAACAAAAAGAGAGAAGTTAAGAGAAAAAAGATGGAGGAAAAGGAAAATCAAATATATTTATTTTAGAAAGAAAAAAATCAATTTTTACCTCATATCAATTCTTACCCTAAATTTTCAGTTTAATCAAATTGTACCTCAAGTCAAACATATTTTTGTTGTAATCTTAACTTTAAGCTCTAGAAAGCGTTTCAATTTTTATGTTTTAATAAAAAAAAATTCAAAAGATCGATAAAAAGAGAGCACTCTCTTGATTGATGAAACATAAGTATGAATGTATGATACAAAATTGATAGGATTTTTTTCAAAAAAAAACGACATTAGAGCTAAAATTTTGTTAAATTTTGTAAGTTTTGAAAAAGTTATAATCAAATTTAAATTTGTAAAAAACTTAATGTTATTGAACTTAGATAACTTACGAAGATTTTTAAATTATTTTTTGTTAAAACTATTGGATGAATTAGTAAAAATTGAACATATAGTAGAAATTGTAACACTTATCTAAGTTTAGAGTTCAATTTGATAAAATTAAAAGTTTATAGTGAAAATTGATACAACATAAAAAGTTTAGAGGTTGGTGTAAGTGCATCCGAGTTGGGTGAAGAAGAGGTAGGGCCAAGGATGAAAATATCCGTTGATATATCTGTAAATTGGAGGGTTTGATATCTCCAATATCTTTTACAAATATACATAAATGATAAAACATAAAAAGATATCATCTATTAACCTTCAATATAAATATAAATAGGAATAACAAAATTTATAACTTAGTTTGGAAGTAAAAACAACTTAATTATTAATTTAAATAAAATTTTTGAAAATTTTAATTTACATAAATATATGTCGATATTTATATTTTATCGATATATCCATAAAATGGAAATTTATTTAAATTAATGGTGTAGAAATTTGTGATTGGTTGAAAGTTCTCATTTAATAGTTATCAAACATGCTCTTCAATACCTCATTCAACCGTAACTTAAGCTCAACTTTAGGAACCAAAAATATATAATTTTAAAAAAAGAAAAAAAAAAAGGAAAACAATTCAAAATTGACCTAACAACCAAAAAATGTAGACTACCTAACTACTAACTACCGAATATAATTGATTGAAAACGAAGATAAGGATTGTTTTTCCTTCACATAATAACAAAAAAAGTCATTTTCACCCCGATATTTAGTTCAATAAATCAATATTCTAAACTTGAATAGATGGTAAATTTTTTAGGAAATTTTAATGGACAACATAATTTTCTAAAATATTTAGAAATACGTATCTTTACAAAAGTAATAGAAAATATAGCACATCTTTTAAAAGTAATTGTAAATATATTATTTATTTAATCTATTGATCATTTATATACTTATACATATCAATTCAAACATAGCACAGTAAATAATGTGCATATTACCATGCCATTAGTCAATAGTTTGATGTCAATTTGACATAACTCAATTAATTAAGAAAAAAAAAAGTCAAAGAATTTGAATTCCACCTTGCAACTGTTGGTGTATACAATACCTTTTGATTAACTATAATCATCGATATAAATGTGCTATATTTTTTCAAATATTTTATGTACAATATGCCAATTTTATAGTTGCTCTTAAAACAAATATCTCTCCAAAATTAAAATAGAAAATTCCTCGTGAATTAACTAATAAATTATACAAAATTCAACAAATAAAATCCTCAAAGTCAAGTCATAGAAATGGTCAAACCTAGTCAAAAAAAATACATGAACCTAGCTACAAAATTACACGTATAAAAAGCCCCCAAACTTAACAATAAAATGCTTACATCAAGCTAAAAGAACGTCCAATATGATCCAGAGCTAATACTTACAAAAAATGGTATTATTCAACATCAAGAATAAAAAAAAATTATTATTATTATTATTCAATATGAGCATCATAAATTGAACCAACTTTTTTTCAAATTTTGATATGACATGAAGATGGTGTCCTATATTTATAAAGTTTCAACCATATTTTCACCTAATTTATTTGAATCCGGTGGATGTGGTCTAATCTAATCTAATAAGAAATCAATCACATCATCAAATTCAAGGAATCTTACATAGGTCTATTTTAATAATTCAAACACGAGAGGTGAGGAATTGCCTGGCTGAGATATATTTAAATCATTTTAAAAAATCTTAATTTATAGGTTATTACTTTTTTATTATTGCCGGCATCTAAAGATAGTAATCAAACATTCGAAGTCAGATAATAATGATCTTGCCCACCATGACATATCTATTAAATGAAAAACGACTTTGCATGATGCAAAAAAATAAATGACAAACAATATATATTTTCATTGTTTTCAACCATTTGTCATTTTGTGCCAAATCAATTCATATATATCATATCACATCACCAAATATATATAATTATTTTTATAAGTGAAAGACTAAGACCCGTTTGATAATTTTTAGGCCCCGTTTGATCATCATTTGATTTTTTATTTTTGATTTTTGAAAATTAAGCCTATAAATACTACTCCCACCCTTGGATTTACTTATTTTGTTATCTACATTTTACCTATGTTTTCAAAAACCAAGCCATGTTTTGAAAACTAAAAAATATAGTTTTCAAAAACTTGTTTTTGTTTTTAGAATTTAGCTAAGAATTCAAATGCTTCCTTAAGGGAGATGAAAATCATTGTAGAGAAATTGAGAGAAAACAAGCTTAATTTTCAAAAACCAAATAGTTAGCAAACGGGGCCTTAATTTTCTGTTTTTGATTTTTGGTCTTTAATTTTTTAAAAACAAAAATCATACATATTTGGTAACTGTTTTTGGTTTTCTGTTTCTTAAAAACAAAAAAGGTTCAATTACAAATTTAATCCTTGAACTTTGAGGTTTGTGTCTATTTGGTCCCTAAATTTTCAAAAGTGTCTGACAAGTCTCTAAACTTTCAATTTTGTGTCTAATAGGTCCCTGTCAAGTTCGAAATTTTAAAAAATTAATTGATCTAATAGATATAAATTTGAATTTTATGTCTAATGGAACTCTAAAATTTCAATTTTGTGTCTATTAGATCCGTGAATTTTAAAAAATTTGAAAGTCTAAGGACTAAATTTGTAATTTTAAAAGTTAAGGGACTAAATAGATACAAACTTCAAAGTTCATGGACTAAATATGTAATTTAACCAACAAAAAATCAAAAACATGTTTGATAATTGTTTTTTGTGTTTTGTTCTTAAAAAAATCAAAAAAAGATTTGATGATTGTTTTTAATTTTCTATTTTTATAAAAATCAAACTTAACTATTTTTACAATACTTTTCCATCTAATATACATAATTATAAATTTATTTTTTTAATTTATTTTTTAGAAAAAATGCATATTGAAAAAATAATATTAATGTTTTAAATGCATTGATTAGAATTATGATAGAATTATTTAGGCCCCGTTTGAAAACTATTTGGTTTTTTGTTTTTGATTTTTAAAAATTAAGCCTATAAATACTACTACCACCTATGGTTTTACTTGTTTTGTCATATACTTTTTGCTTATATTTTCAAAAACCAAGCCATATTTTGAAAACTGAAAAATGTAGTTTTCAAAAACTTGTTTTTGTTTTTAGAATTTGGCTTAGAATTCAAATACTTCCTTAAAGGAGATGAAAACTACTGTAGAGAAATTGGGAGAAAACAAACTTAATTTTCAAAAACTAAAAACCAAAAATCAAATGGTTATCAAACGGGGACTTAATGATTGATTTTGTGTATTGAGTTTTTTTAGTAAAATAAACGTCGGTAGAAATTCAAACCTCCTACCTTAAAGAAAAAAAAGAGATATCTTATCCGTTAAGCTATGCTCGTGCTTACAATTTTGTGAGTAGATTAAATTTAATTTTGTGCAGTTTTTCATCACAATTTTTTTTTTTGAAATTTTGACATTTTTTTAACAAATTAATGTGTGAATATTAAAAATTTGAATCAAAGATAAAAAGTGCCGCAATTATTCAAGTTGAAGTTTCAATTAATAAAAAATTGATATAACTCAAATTTTAAAAAAAAAAATTGAAGTTTAAAGGAAAAAAATAAATAAAAGAATAAAAATTGATTTTCTTTTCCGGGCAATATCATATGGCAATCAAGGTTTAAAATGTCGATGTCGACGGAAATGTCGATGTCGACGGAAATGTCGAAGTCTCAATTTTATGAAAATGTCGATGTCGATGGATATTTCTAGAAAAATTATAAAAACAAAAAAATTCAAAAAATATATTTAAATTAATAAATTAACATTTTATACTTTTTAAATGAGTTAAAATACTTGTGACATTATTATATTCACATTAAGTTACATTTTCTTGCTATTTTTTTAAATATTTCATCAATTTTGTACGGTATAGTGGAAATGTCGATTCCCCCCTTATGTCGATTCCTCCCTTATGTCGATGTCGAACTCATGGACATGTGAAAATATCGATAGAAATGTCAACATGCCGACGGAAATTTAATACCATGATGGCAACCACAAAAAACAAGCATAAACGTGGGTCCCCCCCACCCCCCCTCTTTTTTAAGAGAGAAAAATGCCGTCAAGCATGTTGTCTTTGAAAACAAAAACCAAAACTGTTTTAAAAACTTTTTTTCCGTTTTTAAATTTTCCTCATAATCATGGTGTAAAATTTCGATCGACTTTTTTTTTTTTTAATGTCAGTTCAATAAGTCACAAAAGCCGTGATATGAGCATGGAAAAGACATGAAAAACTTGGAAATGCGCGTGCAGGATATATATATATATATATATATATATATATATATATATATATATATATATATATATATATATATATATTTCAAATTTAATCTTTTCTTTGTTAATAAATAATAAGTAATAGTCTACGTCCACGAGCAAATAGAGAGAGAATTTTATTATCTTGAGGAGAAATTGAGTACAAAATACAGAGAGCAATTAGATAAGAGTTTAGAGGGTGTACATATGACACTCATCTTAAACCCTAATACAGAATATGCCCAAAAAGCCTAATAAATAAACTGATTTACACATAACTTAGGTTTAGAAGATGTATATATGGCACCCCTCTTAAACCCTGATCGGACAACAAGACCCCCGTACTTGGTCATTCGGAATGCTAGATAACAGGTTCAAGGCATTTCTACACTCCAATTTCAATTCTCTTAACTTCCCTCAAATTATCTCAAATTTCCTCTAATTCTCTTAAATTCATTTCAATTCTCTCAAATTTCCTTCATAATTGTCTCATTGAATATAAGCATTACATATATTTTAGATATATGATGTTAAGAGTAATCAATTATACTATAATTAAGTCACAATTAAAGTTTCATGAAATAATTCAAATAATTTTAATCGATTTCCATATTTTTTTTTTCAAATTCCTACCCAAATTGACATTTCAAATTTTCAATTGACATTTATATTTAAATATTGTCTTAAATTTTAGATGTGATGCTTAAAAATAGTTCATTATAGTTTAATTAAGTCAAAATCAAATGTTCATCAACTAATTCAAACAATTTCCATCAATTTCCACGATTTTCGTAAATTTTTCCGAAATTTCCATCAACATTTTCATAAATTTTGGACCTCAACATTTCAATCGACATCGACACGTTTTTATAAATTTAAAAACTAAAAACTCAATTGGTTACCAAACAAACCTGCTTTTTAAAAACACAAAAACAAAAAAACAAAAACAAAAAATAAATTTATTATCAAACAAGACCTAAATGAACATGATTATCAAAATTTTGAACGAAAGTTACAACTTAACCCATAAAATATCTACCCTGGAAATAGTGAAATTACAAAAGGAAATTAAATTGTGTTACTTTTGATTAAATAATCAGAAATTGGTTAACTTAAGCCTCATTTCATTTTTGATTTTTGGGTTTTGAAAATGAATCTTATAAACATTACTTTCATATGAGTTTCTTTGTTTTCGCTATCTACTTTTTTAAGATGTTTTTAAAATCCAAGCCTAGATTTGAAAACTAAAAAAAAAGTAATTTTGGAAAACTTTTTTTTTAATTTTTGGCACTTTCAAGAGTTTTTTTAAGAAAGGTAAAAATCATAGTAAAAAGATTGGGAGGAAACATGCATAAATTTCAAAAATAGAAAACTAAGGCCCCGTTTAATAATCATTTGATTTTTGGTTTTTAGTTTTTTAAAATTAAGCTTATTTTCTCTCAATTTCTCTATAATGGTTTTCATCTCCCTTAAGGAAGCATTTGAATTCTTTGTCAAATTCTAAAAACAAAAACAAGTTTTTAAAAACTACTCTTTTTAGTTTTCAAAACATGGCTTGATTTTTAAAAACATAGGTAAAAATGAGATAACAAAACAAGTAAATCCATAGGTGTGAGTAGCATTTATAGGCTTAATTTTCAAAAACCAAAAACCAAAAATCAAATAGTTATCAAACGAGGTCTAAAACCTTTAGACCCACTATAACACCAAGCTCTGTAAATCCTTCATTCTTTTGATGTAAATAAGCTATATGTAAACTAGAAACTTAACAAGTTAGTAAAAAGTCTACAATGAGCTAAACTATGAAGCAAAAAAGTGCCTTATAATCCAAGAGTGTATCAACCTTCCTTGAGAAATCAAAGATAATCCCTTGTATAAACAATAGCTATTGTAAGCAACCAACTTCAATAGTTGTAAGTCACACTCATGAATCCAATTAGAGAAAACGTTGAAGGAACTCTTTTATCTCATCTATGTAGGGAGATCGAGTAGGAATTATGTGACCAGAGTCGTGTTCGATTATCACCGAACAACCTGCATCGAAACAAGAAGCAAGGTCTCTACTCGTTTTGTTTGCGATCTGCCTATCGTTTCCTCGATCACTACCAAATATGTGAAGTGAAGGGCAGTTGATCAGTCCATGGTCCAACTCTGGCATTTGAAGAGGAAACCCAGAACATAACACTGCAAATCGAAAGTCTATCGCACCCTTTAGACTCGTTTTTCTCGAACAAACTGCAGCAGTCATTGCTGCTCCTTGTGAAAAACCCAAGATCCCATCGAATGGTCCTTTCTCAGAAAATACAGTCTTCAAATACGCCAACGACTCTTCAAACCCATCAGTTTGTTTCTGGTACTGGAGTGGATCAAATGGGGCATCTGCAACTTCCCATTTAGTTTCACTCCTTTCACCTGCATTGTCTGCTATTAACCAAGCAAACTTCTTCTTGCAACACTCTAATGGCGGAGGATGATTTGGTTGTATGGAAGATGTCACACAAGTTTCCCGAGGCTCACTGTCCCGAGGATGGTAAATGAACGATAACTCGTGAGGTGCATCGACATACACAAACTCCACCATGGTTTTGAGTTTCTTGGCTAATGATGCAGTTCTTCCTTTAAAGCTTGAAGCATGCTGTCTAAATCCATGCAAACATAGGACTCTCAATTTTCTTGGTGACCTACAACCTGAATAAGAGTTTTAATTACAACACAATTAAAGGAAGAAGACAAATTTGACTTCCATCCTCTTAGGCTCAGAATAGCAGGGCGAGCAAGTTTTAAAGTCCACATTAAATTGCTAAATATCAGTAATATAATTTGATGGAAAACAGGAACACCACATAGAGAATTCTAAAGTAAAACAGTTTATTGCTTTTACAGAGCAAACAGATTATCGTTGGGACTTAGAACTTATGTGGAAAGACAGTCATATAATCACATCCTTTTAGCCCTCTAAATTATCACGTCAGGGAGTAATCTAAAAGTGCTTTTGTACCCAAAAAAAACATCCATTATGAAAAAGCACTGGGAGGGTGTTTTTGGCGCAAGCGCTTTGACCAAGAAGGCCTTCAAAAGCACTTTTAGAAGTGTAAAACCAAACATCAAATTGATTTGTTGGTAAACACTTTATAGGATCAATGTATTTTTGCGAAAAGCACTTATTCTAAAAGCATTCCAAGATCAAGGAGCTGATTCTTGTGATGATATTAACTGAAGGCAACGAGCAAAAGAAGAATTAACACAGACCTTACCATTACTCCAAGGAAGTTGCTGAGAACCAATTTCAAGATCACTTTGCAGTGAGACTACTTCCGGGTTTGGGCTCTGGAATTGTGAAATCAGCCGGTCATCCTTGCCATGCTTCCAACACAGCTCACAAACATAAAGAGTCTCCTTTTTCTGAGCCGTGATAACGGGATGCAGAAGCAGGATTTCACAAATCACAAGAAAGCTAAAGGTGATCAGAAATAAGATAATAAGGGGGTTAGGAAAAACGAATCTTAGAATTCATGTTGTTGCTAAGAAATCACTAAATAATGGAACAGCAAGCCAGATAAAAGATTGAGTGCAAAGAGATTACTATTATAGCAGACCTGGCAATTATCACACACCAGAACGAGCATTCGACAATATTTACAACGACAGCGAGAAGAATAATCATCAAAGGGATCTCCACAAATAAGGCAGGTCCCTATAATATCTTCAGTTGAGCTCCCAACTGATATCCTATAACCACAGAACTGAATATTAAGAATATTTCAGCTCAAATTGCAACATCATTCATTTCCCCAGTTTCCCATGAAGTTGCAGTCACCAATTCCTCATAGAATATTGATGATTTCAAAAGTTTCAAGAATACTTTATGAACCAAATTATGTTCATAAAAGATTGTTTGGTTCAATACTTCAATGAATATATATCATGTCTGATGTCTCCATCTTTAGAGTCTTGTCTAAACTTTCACATCCTAATAAGATACCATGCTGAGGGCGTCAGAGATTTCACCTGTGATCAAATACAAAATTCTTTCCCGCAAAAAATCCACCATCAGGAAATTGTTCCAAATAACGTTGTATTCCACCATATAACTGCAGTGAAAAGCACACACCACCAATATATAAATCGCTCTGATGCAATAAAGCTAAAGCCAACTAATGTTTGCTTCAAAAATGCCAACCATAATGCATGCTTACACCATGAACTTGCCAAGGCTCTTTAAATCTTTAGAGACTAGATAAAAAAATTTAGCCTATCATTAATAAGTTAACATAGGTTTGAAAGTGGGAAAAATATATAAATAACGTAAATATGTATGGCCAAACTGAACATAGCTCAACTGGCATAAAGCGTGCGCTCTCCTGAACCAAGAGGTCAGAGGATTGAGTCTCCCCACCCCCACTTATTGTTGAAGTAGAAAGACATAAATATGTATGAGAAAGATATAAAATCAAGAAAACTTTCATATGATTGCACCTGAAAGACATTCTGAAATCCAGATCCCTTTGACTTAATATATGCTGAAGCCATCTCACACCTGATCCCTCCAGTGCAATACCTATTAGATAGGAAGAGGATGAAACTTAAGTCATAATGTACTATTCTAAAACCTGCCACTTGAGATACTACATAAGCCTTTAACAAATTTAGTCTATATGTACAAGCATTGACGAACAAAGGCTGATATCAAGGAAGATATTTTGTACAAGGACCGACTAAAATAGCTATTCACATCTAAGACGACCTAGAAATTGGAATTCATAGGTACATGCAATAACCAAATTTGATTAGATGCATTTGGAAATTGTAGTTCTGACATTGAAAGAAAAATCTAGCAGTTTTCGCTCGACAACACACACATACTTGCATCCAATTATGCAGACAAAGGAACATAAGTGCTAAATCAAATTCCCAAAGTACCCATCATCCAAAGGAATCAACAGATTAAACCACTGTAAGCCACGTACCAAACATAAGCAATTGGTGCTACAATTTTTTGAGCTAGGTCATGAACAATATGAAAAAGGCATTCTGATTTGAATAACTTAGAGTTCGAGACAACTAACTAACATAAGAATTTGTTTCCCTCGCAACTTTTCAGAATTATCATCAATCCAAGACGTCAAATCACTATACTGCCTAATTTCTGGATCCAACGTTTCAATGTTTGGTGTTTGGAACTTCCCAACTCTAGTCTCATATAAATTCCTTGCATCCAATAGAACAACATCTTTATTATGTGCCAGTGTCTCTTCATCCAAAAGTAGCCCTGCAAAGCATGAGATGATTAGTCAAAAGAACTTTATTTCCAATCATCTCTGCTCCTGCTCTGCATTGACTATTAAGTCATCCCTATAGTTACAAGTCGGTAAAGTAACAAATAAAGTAGAAGAAAAAGAGCATGATCTAACCAGCACTCTCAAGAACAGAATGAAATTCAGCAGCAGAGAGATGGGTTCCAGCTTCTGTAATTTCAGGTAACTTCAACAGAGGATTTGAACAAAGGGTGACTAACTCCTGTGAAATATGCAAGTTTCAACATTAAAATTGCTCAAACTTTGCAGCAAAAAAGGGCTTAAAATTGAAAGGAAGGAACATTTTTTACTTGGACAACTCGAACTGACAGAGAAGTGAATCCACATTCTCTCGCTACGATGTCATTCAAAGGTTGGTGACACGACGCAAGCTTGAAATCAGTCCCATCAAACAAGCTATTCAACTTCATTACAGTAATATGACTCTTCAACGAGCATAACTTCCCACAAACCTAATTGGGAAAGAGGAAAAGTTCAAAACACCGCAGTAAATTGAAAAATGCCGGATCACCACAAAGCATAAAAATGAGCAAATAAATGATAAATGGCATTCAAGAAAGAAGGCCAAAATGAGGCCAAATGAAACCCCCATATAAACAACTACTCCAGCTGATTCTAATGCTCGAACTAACAGAAAACCCATCTTAAATTTCTTTGTTAGAAACCAAATAGAGAAAGGGAAACGAATTAGGTAGTTAAAAGAAGCTTACAGTGACGTTGACGCCCTGAGAAGCGAGGCGGACACGGCCGACAAGGGCGAGGGAGGTGCAATTGGACTGGTAGAAGGAAACGAGGTCGTCAAGGTCGGGAATGTGAGCGTACTTGTAGTACAAAAGGACGCCATATTGGTGGTCATCGTCTTCGTTATTTGCCATTACGAGAGGCAGAGTTCAGAGCTTTGACAGCTTCGAGTTTCGAGGAACTGAGAGAAGAGAAATCGGGACGGGCCTCCTCCTCCACGTCGCCGGAAGAGGGCTCGGGTTTTGTTTCACTTTTAGAATCTTAAATGTTTTTTTTTTAAGAATTATTACATCCCTAGATGAGATTCGAACAGAGCATTAACGTTTTCTTCGTCTCTATTCCTCCTCCAAATCATTCTCAAATGGGTAGCAAAAAAAATATTAGCAAATATATTTTTGACCGATGTGTTTTTAAAAATTATTTTTAAATTATGTGATTTAAATAGTAGAAATTATGAAAAAAACTTTTTTTTTGTTTTCATTGTATTCCAATTTTGAATTTGAAATTTTAAAATGCAAAATTATATTAAGAAGATAAAAACTTGAATAAATATAGTATTTCATGTTATAAATTCAATTTATTTTTATTAAATTAAAATATGTATAATATATTATAAAATATATGATATTGTAAAATAATAATTATATAAAACTTATAACAAAAAATATGTTCATAAATTAATTAATAATGGTTTATATTCAACATAATATTTAGTTTTGCACTTACAACTAGTTTCATAGTCTATCAATATATTATAGAACACATTTTTAACAATTTTTTAAATTGGGATCCATTTCTAAATATGCTACCAAACACATTTCTGAAAACATGAAATACAACTCTATTTTCATTAAATCCCTAATTTTCAAAATTTTGTTTTTAGATTGCTTACCAAACAGGCCCTAAAAAATCTAGCAATGGATTTTGAGGTTTGAATGTATATCAAAAATTTTTAAATCTGATTTTTCTTTCTTTATTATTCAAATTTTACCCTCATTGGTGTACCAACATGTATATCAGTAGTATATCTGATATACTTGATAAGTTTTAGGATTAAGGTTTATTTAACTCCCAAGTGCTTAAAATGTTCTTGTTTTGACTTAAGACCATTTGAAAATAGTCAAAAGATTGCTTCAATTTAAGAAAGAAATAAATATGATGGCATTTGTGATAGAGTTCTAACTAAATTAATTTTGTTTGCAGGAAATATGAAAATTGCAAAATCAAATTGCAAAATCATGATTCTGCAATCTGGAGCAGCAAACTTGGGAATGTGGAAATTGCAAAATCGTGATTTTGCAATTCTGGACAGTAGAAAAATTCAAGGAAGAACGAAAATTCATGCGCAAAACCCATATATGGAAAGCTTAATTACTGCATGAATTAAGGGAATTTGAGCACGAAATTTGGGCATTCTTCAACCCTAATGAAAGCCTATAAAAGGGGAAGAAGAAGAGGAGCAACACATTCTGTTTTGGATGCTTTTCTTGGAGATTTTCGTTCGTGGGTTTCCGTCAATAGGAGGCTCTGTTTTTCTGCAATTCCCTCTCTATTTTTCACTGTTTTCCAGCCATACTTCATCATGTTTTCTCCTTCGATGTTTCCAATCCGATCCAAGTGAACATTTGGGTTGTTAAGACTCAATCTTCTCCTAGAATTAGTCGAGGGAGTTGAGTCGATTGGAACTAAGTAAGGATTCATTTAGTGATTGTTGTAATAATTTTATTTCAATTCAATTATGTTTTCTTTTGGTAATGACTCAATCTTCGCTTCATACCCATTATGGTACTGTTGGATTCGAAAGTAGAGGAAAAAGAGTTGAATTATTCTTCTCTTGAAGTTTTTTTTATCTTCTGTTTTTATTTGAATAAAAAAAATCGTGGAGTATTGTTGTCTTGCTTGGGTTGAATATTGCCGTTGAACATCAAAATTTTCTTATCTTGTTAATGGTTTTCTTATACCCAGTATGCAATACCATATTTATGAAGTTTAATGAGTGTGTTTTGGGCTTGTAAGGTGGTATTCTATTTACTGTATTGCAACAAAAAAAAAATTCACTTCCTTTACATTTAGTGAAACAATTTCATTTTCATTGAGTTTTATTCCTAGATTAATACATTAGTCGATTTTATTCTTACATGGAGTTTGTTTTAATTTTTAGATTAGTTTTTTTACATAATTATTATGAGCTAAAACTTCTTAGAGGGTTTAAGGATGTGAATTCCCTAAGAAGTAATTGTAGCCTAAATTTCAATAAAAATCAAGCCTACATCTCAATTGTTTGCTTGTGTTGAATAAATTTTCGTTGAGATCCTAGATTGATCAACTAGGGTAGCAACTCGAGCCTAGATCTAATACCGACAGGGTTAGTGATAAGCGGATTTCACACAAGTAATGGAGAAAAATAGCTTAGACATAAGTCAATCCTTACCCTAGACATAGGGATTAAGGACTCCAACACCCATAAAATTGTTGAGCCGAATGATCTAAGATAGAGGGACTATAGACATATAAGTCACTCACTTAGCCTCATAAAACCTAAATTCAAGGTAAATAGGAGAAGCAATTTTGGTTTACAATTGAGTGTGGAGTAGGTTGGAATTGCAATTTTGGCTTGCAATTACAACTTAGGGCAATGAAATTCCTGAGCCTCATCTTTATCTCAAATTTCTTTTGCAATTTCAATTTCTAAGTCTATCTAGTTTATTATTTCAATATTGTCATTTCTTGATTCTGCAATTAGATTATGCAATTCAATTCTGCAAGCAATTTTTCTTTATTCTAATATTGTCATTTCTTGATTCTGAAATTTTTCTTAACACACCAACCCAACCTTATTTTTGCTATTTTAGTTTTCAAGTTGCAATTGTCCTTACACTTTGCTTTACAATAATTTTTGTTACACCGTTCCCTTGGGATTCGATACTTGGTACTCACATACCATTTTATATTACTTCGATCGCGTGCGCTTGCGTGTACATCGATCAATACTTTATATTTGTATATCATTAGTATATCTGATATACTGAATTTTAGGCATATCAGTGAAATGATATACCTAAAATGAAGTATATCACTAATATACTACTTATATAATTCCTTTTAAGTATAGCAGTTAAATGATATACTCTATATAAAGCATATCAGTAGCATATCAGGGATATTTTGCATATTCAGTATATCACCAAGGGCACGTTTGGGCCATGGGTTTGGAGTTGGGGGAGTAGACTTCATTTGTCTACTCCTCGTTTGGGCCGCGGGTGTTTTAAGCCCGTTGTTTTTTTAACTTCATAAGTAGACTTCAACAGTAAATACTGTTGAAGTTCGCACAGTATTCGAAGGGTCTCATTCCACGAGGTTCTCACTTTTCATTTCTCACCTTCTCTCTTCACGCATGCTCTCATATATCTCTCTCCCTCCTTAAGGTTTGCTTTCTTTCTGATTCTTCATCCCTTCATCTTCTCCGATTACTCTTCCCTTCATCTTCTCCGATTCTTCTTCCCTTCATCTTCTTCAATCTTATGTGGTACTATCGTCCTTTGATCTGGTTTTTTTTTTTTTTTTTGTTGAACATCTGAAATCTAGAAGCCCCAAATCAGATCTTTAAGCTAGATCTGAAACTCTAGCCGTAATCTCTCCTTGTTGCTTCAGCCGTGAGGTCAGTTCTTGTCTCATTTGTCATCCACCCCAGCTTCCTCTCAAGTGATGCTTGTTCTTGTGAGTTTCCATGTTCAATCTGAGAAAGAATGGCAAGGAAGTGCTTAGTAGGGGTTGTCAACACGTCCTGGAGCTTGGTTGGGGAGCTTCAATGAGATTTGTTTTCTTTTCCCTTAAGGCCGATGATGAGCACTAATTTTTTTTGTGTATTTCTTTTATTCTGAAGGCTGATGAAGATTGACAATGAGCACTGAGTTTTTTTTTTTAAATGAGTCTTTGTATTTTGAAGGTTGATGGATGAACCTTGTATCTCTAAGGCCAAGTTTAATATACCATATTTTGATGGATGAACCTTGTATCTATGAGGCCAAGTTTAATATACAATGCTTTCTTTTCATTAATGAAACCAGCCCTTCAAAATTTTGTTTGTTTCGGATGTGTTAATTTTACAACAACTATCTCTGTTTATGGTTTAATAGTGTTTTAAATGCCCTCAGATATGTTGTTGTTACAATAGTATGCTGTGACATTTGGTTTAAATGACCTGGTGTGTATTAAATGCAACTTTTATTTCCCACTTGCATATATGAGGCCAAGTTTAATTTTGGATGTGTGTTAGGTTGGTGTTGTGTTTAACTCTACTTTCATTTCAATCTCTTCTAATTAATGGTGGTGGGTACAATAAGTGCACCCAACTGCCTTTCTAAGCATTGCTATTTTATTAAATGAATGTCATCTACTCTATATATACACAATAGCACACATTAGGTCTCTTTGAGCACAACTCCACAGCCTCAGCACCTCCCATAGTTTGTGGGTACTTTTTTTCCCCTTCATTCTCTCTTTTATATGTATTTTATGATAGTGTATTTGTTTTGGTCATGTATTTTATGATAATTCAAATGTTACAGCACTTTGTTCATTCCCAGTCACACATCCCTTCGACTTGAACGTTGTAACTAAGGTCCTCGTTCCCTCTTCATTACTTTCATATATTTATGATCTAAGTTTATATTCCCATACTAATCTAGTTTTTACTCGTACTATTTGTAGGGTATGATCACCTATACCATAAATCTTAGTTCGAGCTTCGCAATTTTTTTATTTACAACGTGTATCATATTGGTACTACTTGTTCGTTCTGTAAATTACTCACATTGTTCTTTATACATTAGTCGTGAACATTTTTTTTATTGAGTGATTAATACATTATTTTTTTCATGTGTTGGGATTTTTTTCAAATCATAATGGAATGTTAGCAATAGCATAGAGTGATTATTTGTAATTTATCCTTAACATATTCAACATAAGCTCAACTTTTTATTTTTATTTTTATTTTTCAGTGACACAAGTATGCATTACTTCCAAATCAATTATCTATTAGATAAAAAAGTATCTTTTAAGTTAGACCCAACAAAAATAAAATTACAAAATCAATACTCTCGTAGTATATATATATAAGTTAAAAAAAGTAAAGTCTTATTTTAAAGTATTCAACTAAATAAAATTACAAAATCAATATTCTCGTAGTATATATATATAACGAAAAAAAAAGTAAAGTATTATTTTAAAGTATTCAACTATATATAATATATAAGTGGAGCATTTAATAATTTGGAAAAGATATTGAATTCTTGGCATAGTATTATTTATGTATATTATTTTTTTATTGGTAAGTTGGACAAGGAAACAAAAATACAAATTGTTGTAGACAAGAAAAAGAAAGTAAATTCTTGGCATA
This sequence comes from Trichosanthes truncata, assembly GCA_033996785.1. Taxonomy (NCBI): domain Eukaryota; kingdom Viridiplantae; phylum Streptophyta; class Magnoliopsida; order Cucurbitales; family Cucurbitaceae; genus Trichosanthes; species Trichosanthes truncata. The sequence goes on along the minus strand of JAWPNB010000013.1, from coordinate 46,009,690 downwards.
ATATTGTTTATGCATGTACATTATATTTCACATACTTGGGAACTGATTAAGTCCTTTATCTTAATTTTAAGGTTTAAATTAAATATTAGTTTGTTTGTTTTTTTTTAAAGTTCTAAATGGCTATTTTAGTTTTCGACTTTAAAAACTAACTAACTATTTTTGGTCTTGTTACTAATTTTCAGTTAAGTATTTAATCGATGGACTATATGGTTCCTCAGTGGCGGATCTAGGAATTTTATATAAGGGGGCACAATATACATACAAATTCAATAAAAAGAATCTATAATGAAATTTAAAAAAAGATGCATAGCTTCATAAATGAACAAATTTAATACATAATACATTATAATTGTCCTCTGCGAGTTTTCATGTTCTGAAATCGATCCATGATAATTTTATTATCTAACTTGTCAAATACATCTTTCTCAATATATGTTATGAGACAATCATTCATCCATTGATCTCCTATTCGATTACGCAATTGAGTCTTCACAATATTCATGGCAGAAAATGTCCTTTCCACAGTAGCTGTTGCAACAGGTAAAATCAACGTCAATGTGAGCAATCGATAAACTAATGGATAGACCTTATCTCTATTTGTCATGACCATTTTTACAGCAAGATCACTGATGCTTTTTAGTTTAACAAACTCAATATTTGTGCGCACATCAACAATGTAATTTTAAAGTTGATCTTCAAGCATGGAGAGTTCAATAGCTGAAAAGTCTCTTGGATAAAATTGAGCAAGTCGGCTAAGTTTTTGTTTATCAAAAGTAGCAAATGAGTTACTTGGATTCAAACATGCCAGACAGAGAAGTAATTCAGTACTTATTTCAGTGAAACGATTATTCAACTCTTGAAGTTGCATATCAATGACTGTATAAAAAACTTCAACACGATAATGATGCATATTTGTAATTGGTTGAGATTTTCTCCTTCGTCGTCCTCAAGTCAAAAACATATCATTCATATTAAGAACTTGAATATCATGGCTATTGCAGAAATTAGAAACTACATCCAACAACAAATCCCAACTAGACTCCCTCGTAGTTTGCAGCATTTCTTTGCAAATTTGGACTAAATTCATTGCATTCACAATGTCCTGATCTTTTCTTTGTAATGCTTGAGACAACTCATTTGTGATTCCCAAGATCATGTTCATAAAATGTATATGAAAAACAAAGTCAAATGATTGGATCAAATTTATTAGAGTCACTACTTCATACTTTTGTTCTGAATTTAATCCACTTTGTACAATTGTCTCAAGTACATCAACTACTGATGAGAACATTGTAATAAAACTTGTTAAAGTATTGTAATGCGATCCCCACCGTGTATCTCCTGTTCGTTTAATCATTGTCTCTTGATTTAATCCTTGACCACTTGATAGTTCACCATTATTTAAAGCTTCAAAAATTTCCATGCTATGTTTCTCTCGTAGAATATCTCGTCGTTTTGTTGATGCCCCAATTGAAGGGAATAATCTAATTAAACCCAAGCAAAAGCGTAGGAATCGGTTTGAGTTTATTTAGAATTAAATAATAATATTATGGTTAAGCGTAACATACCTTGAAAATAATATTATGGAGAATATTCTGACGGATCTTTATCTCTTCTAGAAAGTCTTCCTGGCTATGACTCGAACACAGAATCAAGACTTGTGGGAGCCTCTTGAAAGAAAATCTACAAGGGATTTGAGAGGAAAAGGTCTAGAGAGAATTCTCTAATTCTCTCTATTGAGGAGATGTGTGTTGTGAAGAATGCACAATGGCTCACCCCTAGGGTCCTATTTATAGTGGTCTAGGGAAAATAATTAAATAATATATTTTAATATCTAATATATTAAAATATATTTATCTAACCAATTTGAATCTTATTCAAACCGTTTTAAATTCTCCTACGATATTTATTTCCTAATTTTAATCCAATTCAAATTTAATAAATATCTTTTATTTAATGTATCTAATATACATTAATTATTTTAATATTTAATGTATCAAATACAATAAATATATTTTCCTCTTTTATTTAATATATCTAATATATTAAATATTAATTTGAACACTTCAAATTAAATATTAATTTGAACATTTCAAATTTTAATATTTAATGTATCAAATACAATAAATATATTTTCCATTTTTATATTTAATATATCTAATATATTAAATATTAATTTGAACACTTCAAATTAAATATTAATTTGAACATTTCAAATTTTTCTTTCAACTAAATTGATCTTTTTAGTGTTATTATGAACTAGCAATGGGACCTTATGGACCTACAGATTATAAGCTCCAATGATACAAAATTAATTAATTAAACTCTTTAATTAATTAATTTTCATTCATTAACTCTAGGTCACTTCACTATAGACTTAAAGTTGCACTCTTATGCACTGTAGGACAAGTTGTGTCCATAGATATAATCATTACATGCAAGTCAATTCTTCACGAGTTATTCGTAATTATAGCTGGGTCAAAAGTCCGTTTTACCCCTATAATTACATCTTACACCTTAAGTACCACTGATTCTCTAATGAACAATATGTTTATAATCTAATTATAAACTAAGTCCCTCTCGGGCCAATGAGAGGGTGAGGTCCCATTGTTCAAGTCCCGAAATCAGCACTTAAGGGAACTACTCATCTACTTACCCTATATGGGAAGGAGTGAATTCCATCTTGTGAGATTATGTTCCCAGCTCCCTATTTGGTCAAGTCCCCAAAATGGTAGGCATATTGAATCGGCTACAAAAGCCACTCTCACCCATGCAAATCAAAGGACAAGCCCTCACAGGCAGGAGTTCATAACTCACTCAGAATTAAGATCGAGTCGCATATGATCATCTTGATGAAATATTAATCTCCTCAATTAACGGATTTATAAAGAGAGATTAAATATTTCGTGGTCTAGTCTTATACAAACTCATTGTATAAAATACCCCCACTCACATGTCTCCACATGAATGATTTAGATCAAATCATTTGTAACTATTACAAAGTAGGTCGTATCAATAGTGTTACCAAGATAAGGCACCCAACCTTATCCATATACTATGACCTTTTAGGTTATTTCTTGAACATGATCCTCTCGTATGTCAACCACATACTGTTCAAGATTACACTAATAACCTTGAATTTTTCATATAATGGATAATATTATATTGCAAATAAAATAATCAAAATTATTATTCATTATTAAATAAATTATTAATTACGAAGCTTTAGGGCATAAATCCCAACACCAATAACATTCACCACATTTGTAACAATAAAAAAAAAAAAAAGGACCAGCAATTTTTACATGCTTTTTTGCAATAGATATAAGAGCTAATTGAAGCTTATGAGAAAAACAATGAATGTAAAAAGCATATTCATTTTCTTTCAAAATAAGTGCTTTTAATCCATTGAATTCCCCTTGCATATTACTTGCCCCATCATATCTTTGTCCTCGCAAACTAGCAATGCTCAACCCATGTTGAGAAAAAAATCTATCAATAGCTTCCTCAAGAGATAGAGCACTTGTATTAGCGACATGTATGATTCCTACAAAGCGTTCAATCACATGGCCTTTATCCACATATCGCAATACAACTAACATTTGCTCCTTTGAAGATATATCTTTGGATTCGTCAATCAAGATAGAAAATAACTTATCACCCATATTTCTTATAACTACGTTAACAATCTCTACTGCAAAAGAATTCACAATATCTTTTTGAATATCGAGTGCAATCAATTTCAAATTATCTAGAGCATTTTTCAAAGTCACAGCTTCAATATCCTTGTTGTGGTTGCATAGCCATCGTAAAAGTTCAAGAAAATTACCTTGATTTTTTGAATCCTCTGTCTCACCATGCCCACGGAATGGAAGCCCTTGGCGTAATAAAAATCGAATACAGTCAATTGATGCACCTAATCGAGTTCGATACTCAACTCGTGCTTGATTTGACATTCTATTAAACAAAGTCTCAATATGTTGCTCTTGTTTCAAAATAGCCTCACATTTACCCCAAGCTTGATTGTGTGCACTATTAGGACCACCAACATGAATTTGCAATTTCTCATTTTTCTTCCAATTAGAAAACCCTTCACTCACAAAGCATTTACCTCCTGATTGTTCACTAACTTCTGGTTTGAACAAATAACAACATAAACAAAATGCAGCATCTTTTGAAATACTATATTCTAACCAATTAGAATATTCATTAAACCAAACTGGATTAAATCGTCTTGACTTTGCTCCAAATTTCGTGAATGGAAAATTATGATTTCGAGGCTGACAAGGACGTTTTTGTAAATAGGCTCTACGAACTTGATCTTGACTATTAGAATTGTAATCAAAAAATTTCATTCTTAGACTAGGATCTACAGGTAGTTCTCCTAAAATAACTTCTGGATAAGACCTATCAGAATTAGTATTACTTTTATTTTCTAGAAATAGTGACTCTGTTGTTTTCCTTTTATAATATCTCTCCATTTTGATTTCGAGTTAACTCTACACAAATATTAATAAGAAAAAAAAATAATGACAATTTCCTAGAGTACAAATTATAAAAACTAAAAATCTAAAAAGAATTTGAATCTTACTTGTCAATGGTATATTATGTATATCCTGACGTGTAACGAAAAATAGTCCTCCTAGTATTAACTCTGAAATTAATGAAAAATACAATATCAATTATGTGAATCGAAAGTAAGAAATTACTTGCAAATAAAAAAATAAACGATACCTTTTTGGCTTTTCAATAGAGCTGAAAATTCAGTATGTTACTTGTTGAGGGTTTGAGGGTGAAAATCTTTCTTGATAATACATATTAAGAAACTGCAATTATCTTCAACCTATCATACTATTATTTTGTAAAAAAAAAAATCCTATATTTCTTCATAAAAAAAAGCCCCAACAGTCACAATTGAATGTACCTAGAAACTAAATACTACTATCAAACGAACAATATACCTGGGAATTATAAACTTTTCTTAAGTTTATTGATTGTGTAAATAGTTGCACTTATTAATCTTGTACATATTTGATTTCAAAGATTCATCTATGGTAGATATCTAACTAATAAAATACCTGCAAAATTGCTAAATATACCCAACATATGAAATAACATAGTCCCTAAATATATCCACAAAGTCAATTTCACATAAATCGAAACTAACAAAGAAAATTAACTAATCAAACAAATAGATTTCACAAAAAAAAAAAAAACGTCCAAAATCAATTTGTCTAATGTTAAAAGTTAAGAAACTTACCGATAATCGTTAACCATCGCTTCTTCTATCTTCTTTCAACCCCACTATAGCAATGGAGGTTTGAGAGTAGTAGAAGAAACTATTTGGGTCTTTGGGGAACGGTTTTGGATGAATGAGGTTTTTTGAAGATTTTTAGGCATAATGGAGAAATTTTTAGACATCATGATTCTTTTAAAAAGAAAGAAAATCACGTTATTATTGCTTTTTTTTTTATATAAAAAAAATGAATGAATGAAATTGTTTTTTCCATAATTGGATGAGTGAAATTTTTCGTTGTAGCAGGAAGTAAATGAACTGGACCAATATCATTTAAAAATCGAAATTAAAATTGCACTTAGCCGAATTTGATGCCTAGCTTCCATGATTTTCATGGTGCCCCCCCGCCAACAATCCAAACTCCAATTTTGGAAGTTTATATGTATCTAAATATATATATTATATAATAGTACTTATAATTTATATTAAAAATATAAAGACGAGATAATTTGAGAGGGGGCACGTGCCCCCTGGCCCCTGCGTGGATCCGCCCCTGTGGTTCCAGACATATGTACTAATGTTTTGGAGTGGACATATATTGTTTGAAATATTACAATAAACAAAGATAAAAAGAAGGTATAATTGATTTAGGTTGATATGAGGAAATTATTGCAATAGACAAAGATAAAACTATAAGTTGAATTGAAATTGATTTAGGTTCATATGAGGAAATTATTACTATAAGTTGAATGTTAGCAATAACAAATTGAAATTTATAAGTTGAATTAAATCGTAAACAAATTTACCATAACTCCAAACCCCCTAAAATACCTTAAACCCTAGAAATCCTAAACCACTAACCCCCTAAATTACCCTAACCACTAACCACTAAATACGCTAACCCCTAAAATACTCTAAACCCTAAACCCCTAAAATACCCTAAACTACTAAACTACCTAAAATAACATAACCCGTAAAATACCCCAAACCACTAACTACTAAAATACCCTAAACCACTAAACCATTAAAACCCCTAAAATAACCTAACACCTGACATACCCTAAAAAACTAAAATACCCAAACCACTACAACCCCTAAAGTACCCTAACTCCTAAAATACTCTAAACCCTACACCCCTAAAATACCCTAAACCATTAAAACCCCTAAAATAACCTAAACTCTAAAATAACCTAAACTACTAAAAATACCCTAAACCCCTAAAATACCCTAAACCACTAACCACTAAATACCCTAACCACTAAAACCCTTAAAATAACCTAACCCCTAAAATACCATAAACCACTAAAATACCCAAATCACTACAACCCCTAAAATACTCTAAACCCTAAGCTCCAAAAATTCCCTCAACCATTAAAACACCTAAAATAACCTAACCTCTAAAATACCCTAAACCACTACAACCCCTAAATACCCTAACTCCTAAAATACTCTGAACCCTAAACCCCTAAATGCCCTAAACCATTAAAACGCCTAAAATAACCTAACCCCTAAAATACCCTAAACAACTACAACCCGTAAATTCCCTAACTCCTAAAATACTTGAAACCCTAAACCCCACACGTACCCTAAACCATTAAAACGCCTAAAATAACCTAATCCTTAAAATACCCTAAACCACTACAACCCCTAAATACCCTAACTCCTAAAATACTCTAAACCCTAAACCCCTAAATAACCCTAAAAAAAGAAACCTCTAAAATAACCTAACCCCTAAATTACCCTAAACCCCTAAACTACCCTAAACCAAGACAAGCCCTAAAATACCCTAACTCCTAAAATACTCTAAACCCTAAACCCCTAAAATACCCTAAACCATTAAAACCCCTAAAATAACCTAACCCCTAAAATACCCTAAACCACTACAACACCTAAAATACCCTAACTCCTAAAATACTCTAAACTCCAAACCCCTAAAATACCCTAAACCGTTAAAACCCCTTAAATAACCTAACCCCTAACATACCCTAAACCTCTAAATTACCGTAAACCACTACAACCCCTAAAATACCCTAACTCCTAAAATACTCTAAACCCTAAACCCCTAAAATACCCTAAACCATTACAACCCCTAAAATAACCTAACCCCTAAACTACCCTAAACCACTACAACCCCTAAAATACCCTAACTCCTAAAATACTCAAAACCCTAAACCCCTAAATTACCCTAAACCCTTAAAACTCCTAAAATAACCTAACCCCTAAAATACCTTAAAACACTACAACCCCTAAAATACGCTAACTCCTAAAATACTCTAACCTTAAACCCCTAAAATACCCTAAACCATTAAAACCCCTAAAATAACCTAACCCCTAACTAAACCCCTAAAATACCCTAAACAACTACAACCCCTAAAATACCCTAACTCCTAAAATACTCTAACCCTAAACCCCTAAAATACCGTAAATTAAAACTCATAAAATAACATAACCCCTAAAATACCCTAAACCACTACAACCCCTAAAATACGTTAACTCCTAAAATACTCTAAACCCTAAACCCCTAAAATATCCTAAACCATTGAAACTCCTAAAATAACCTAAACCCTAAACCCCTAAAATATCCTAAACCATTGAAACTCCTAAAATAACCTAACCCCTAAAATACCCTAAACCACTACAACCCCTAAAATACCCTAACTCCTAAAATACTCTAAACCCTAAACCCCTAAAATACCCTAAACCATTAAAACTCCTAAAATAACCTAACCCCTAAAATACCCTGAACCACTACATCCCTAAAATACCCTAACTCCTAAAATACTCTAAGCCCTAAACCCCTAAAATACCCTAAACCATTAAAACCCCTAAAAAAACCTAACCCCTAAAGTACCCTAAACCACTAAAATACCCTAAACCACTACAACCCCTAAAATACCCTAACTCCTAAAATACTCTAAACCCTAAACCCCTACAATACCCTAAACTACTCAAAATACCCTAAACCCCTAAAATACCCTAAACCACTAAAACTCCTAAAATACCCTAAACCACTAAAACCCCTAAAATACCCTAAACTACTACAACCCCTAAAATACCCTAACCCGTAAAATACTCTAAACCACTAAAACCCCTAAAATACCCTAAACCACTAAAACCCTTAATATACCCTAACCCCTAAAATTCCCTAAACTCTGAAATCCTAAACCCTAAACCCCTAAGACTTTGCAAAAGCATAATAAAATCATGGATCGTAGTTCGATATCATGCCACTATTGATAGAGCTTATAGGGGGATGATCATAACGAATATCATGTTAATGACTTATAGCAGTACTAAGTGAAACCCATGAGATATGTAATCATGGACGAAAATGAATAACAAATGACAACTTCTGTGTTTCAGGAAATAAATATTTGTGCTTCCATCATAATATGGATACCCACGAACTAATCACCATTTGATCAATTATTTCAGCCACCCAACATCAAACATTACTATTGTCAGAACTTCTACTTAATGACCATTGTAGGATAGAACACCATTCGTCGTATATTAGACATCAAATTAGGCAATTAACTTTTTTCCGCATGATCTACGAAAGTGACCTAGGTTGTCACGAGAGTACGAGGATGGATAGAAGATGTTTTACCATCCTCTATAGTATGTTAAGAATAACAGGTGGTTTAGTAGGGACCGAATATGTGGATGTTGAGGAGATGGTCGCAATGTTTTTGCATATCTTAGCCCACGATGTTAAGAATCAAATAATACGTACACAGTTTGCAATGTTCGATGAGATAGTATCTAGGCACTTCAACTCTGTACTTAGTGCAGTATTGCGACTCCATGAGATTCTACTGAAGAAACTAGAGCCAATCACGAACTCCTATACTGATGCAAAGTGGAATGGTTTGAGGTATACATATTTTTAACGTCCCTCCATTATATGGTGATGGTCGTTTTAGAATGATATACATAACTCCTGTACCATTTGCCTTTCCAATACATAAATGTTTAGGTGCATTGGATGGCACATACATTAAAGCTAATGTTAGTGTCGCTGATCGCCCAAGATATAGGACAAGGAATGGTGAAATCACAACAAATGTGCTTGTTGTTTGTTCACTCAGTGGAGAGTTCATATTCGTTATGCCAGGGTGGGAAGGGTCTGCAACTGATTCACAAGTTCTTAGGGATGCAATATCAAGACCTAATGGGTTGAAGGCCCCCTATGTGATGTTGAGTACCCAAATGCGGAGGGATTCTTGGCACCGTATAGAAGGGAGCGATACTATCTCTCTGACTGGTGTGGATCAGGGAATGCACCGACTACTCCGAGGGAATTTTTTAACATGAAACATTCATCTGCAAGGAACATAATAGAAAGGGCATTTGGTGTGTTGAAAGGGAGATGGGCCATTCTGCGGGAAAAATCCTTCTACTCTGTTCTGACGCAATGTCGAACAATTACAACATGTTGCCTCATCCATAATCTTATCAGTCAAGAGATGAGTTCTAGTATAGGGTATGAAGAATGGGGAGATGAAAACACATCGTCAACTTCCTTAAGTGAAGATAATATAAGTTTTATTGAAAGTCATGACGAATGGGGTCAATGGCGGGATGAAGTGGCTGAACGAATGTTTGCTGAATGGACACGAGCATGATCATGGAGGATGACTATTATTATTATGTTTTGAATTAAACTCGATCATTTGTACTTTCATTTAAGTAGTTGATGTCTTATGTTACATGTGAACTTTTGCATCAAACTTTTTAACTTATTTAATTGAATGTATGTTATATTCCATTCACGATCGTACATACTTATTGCGATATGACCCAACAAAGCTAATTTCGAGGTGATGTGTATATATGCATGTAGACAAATGGTAGGTACTGAGAGAATTAAAAAGCACTGTTGGTCCAAGTTCGAGGATGCCAAGCTGGTGGAGTGCCTCGTTCATATGATCCACGAGGGATGTTGGAAGTCAGACAATGGCACCTTCAGGCCCGAATACCTAGCGCATCTACTGCGAATGTTGAAAGGAAAAATACAAAACTGTGGTATTGAATCAACAAACACAATAGATTGCAGGGTTAAGACCTTGAAGCGGCAATACACAGCCATTGTTGAGATGCTCGGATCCGGGTGTACTGGCTTTGGATGGAATGAAGAATTTAAGTGCGTAGATGTGGAGAATGACATATTTGACACATGGGTCAAGGTAAGACTACATATTCAAATCATGCATATTAGCTACACTACCAACTACGAACAAAAATATATTTGTTTGGGAATGCAGAGTCATCCTGGTGCAAAGGGACTTCGAAATAAGCCATTCCCCCATTTTGATGAGTTGGCGTTCGTATTGGGCAAGGATCGTGCGATGGCGCAGATGCAGAGACTCCTGGTGACATGGCATCCAATGATGCCGAGCCACTGGGTGCAAACTTGGAGATGAGAGTATCCCAAGAACATCATGTACCAGAACCCCTATTTGTCGATGGAGCTGGTAATCTGAATGAGGAAGAAAATCCAGGGACACCAACTAGCAGGCTTCAAAGATCGGCCACGATGTCGCATGGATGCAAAAGGAAACGTTCATCATATCAATCTGAAATGCTAGACGTCGTTCGCTCAGCAATGGACATGCAAAATACCCAGTTAGAGCGGATTGCATCCTGGCCTCAATCGAACTTCGCTCTTGATGATAGCCGGCGCACGAATGTGTCAGACATTCTAAAACAATTGACACCGTCGTTGTCACAACAAGACGAAATAACTCTAATGGACATCATATTCACAAATCCAATGAAGATTGCCAGCTTCTTGTTTGTCCCGATGGAAGACAAACGAGATTACTGCATGTTCCTTCTAGGAAGAAGGGAATGACCTATCTTATTTCACCCTATTTTGTGCTCCAATGAAGGAAACATACAATATGGTGCAAAAATTAATTTCCTAAATCCAAACTAATTATTTTTTGTCCATTTGAAAAAATGACATTAATGTGAAAGTATTGAAACATAATACAAGGTTTTGTTGTGCAAGTTGGTTTTTCTCTTTTTCAAACAAATTTGTAAATGATACATACAATAAGAAGCAAAACTCACATTCTTAGGATTCATATAAAGAGGTTCCTAATAATGAAATTGTGAAAAATTATAGAAAAAAATTGTACAAAAAAAAAAACAGTTATCTGAACTCCAAACACAGACTTCAAAACTCTAGACTAAACAATTTTGCACCCCAAACACAGATTTCCTGACTCTCCAGACTAATTAACTCCAGACTTCCTAACTCCTACTCCTTGCTCCAAACAGCCCATAATATACTTCATATTAGAAATATTAATGAAATGATATATCTAACATTATGTATATCAGTAATATATCAGTAATATACTTCATTTTAGGTATATATGATATATTTAATATGAAGTACTAATACACTATTAATATACAATATTCGATATATCACTGATATATTTCATTTTAGGAATATTATTTCACCGATATACCTAAAATAAAACATATCAGTAGTATATCACTGATATACTTCATTTTAGGTATATTTGATATACTGAATATGAAGTATTGATATACTGTTGATATACTTCATATTAGAAATATCATTTCACTATTATACCTAAGTAAAGTATATCAGTAATATACTTCATTTTATGTATATTTGATATATTAAATATGAAGTACTAATATACTGTTAATATGCTTCATATTAGAAATATCATTTCACTGATATACCTAAGTAAGGTATATTAGTAGTATGTCAATGATATACTTCATTTTAGGTATATCTGATATACTGAATATGAAGTATTGATATACTTCATATTTGGAACATTATTTCACTATTATACTTAAGTAAAGTATATCAATAGTATATCAGCGATATACTTCATTTTAGGTATATCAATAGCATTTCAACAGTATATCTAATATATTGTTGATATAATTCATAATAGTAAAATGTGGGAAAATGTTGGTAAGGTTATTTTCGACTTTTCTGAGTTGTTGTTTGAGTTGGGCCGAATTTTTTTGCCATATTTGCAATCTTAGAAAAGGGGTGACAAGGCTGCAATTAGCCCAAACACATATTGCTAATCTTGCAACTGCCCCTAAATTTTTTAGAGAATTGGTGTAGAGATTGTCCATTGAAAAATCAAAGTAGAGAAATGATGAAAAAACAAGCACAATTTTCAAAAACTAAAAACCAAAAATAAAATGGTTATCAAACGGGCCCTGTTTTCAAAACTTAGAAAAGACCCAAAGCCCAAAAGGTTGGGCTTTGGGTCTTTTCTAAGTTTTGAAAACAGGGGGGGCTTTGTGAAGGATAAGCTCAACCTGTTGGGATTTATGTCCTAAAGCCTCGTAATTAATAATTTATTTAATAATTAATAATAATTTTGATTATTTTATTTGCAACATAATATTATCCATTATATGAAAAATCCAAGGTTATTAGTGTAATCTTGAACAGTATGTGGTTGACATACGAGATGATCATATTCAAGAAATAATTTAAATGGTCATAGTATATGGATAAGGTTAGGTGCCTTATCCTGGTAACACTATTGATACAGCCCACTTTGTAATAGTTACAAATGATTTGATCCAAATCAATCATGTGGAGACATGTGAGTGAGGGTATCTTATACAATGAGTTTGTATAAGACTGGACCATGAAATAGTTAATTGAGAAGATATTTCATCAAGATAATCATATGCGACTCGATCTTAATCTTGAGTGAGTTATGTGTTGGGATTTATGCCCTAAAGCCTCGTAATTAATAATATATTTAATAATTAATACTAATTTTGATTATTTTATTTGCAATATAATATTATCCATTATATGAAAAATCCAAGGTTATTAGTGTAATCTTGAACAGTATGTAGTTGATATACAGAAGGATCGTGTTCAAGAAATAACCTAAAGAGTCATAGTAAATGGATAAGGTTGGGTGTCTTATCCTAGTAACACTATTGATACGGCCCACTTTGTAATAGTTATAAATGATTTGATCTAAATCATTCATGTGAAGACATGTGAGTGGAGGTATCTTATACAATAAGTTTGTATAAGACTGATCCACGAAATATTTAATCTCTCTTTATAAATCCGTTAATTGAGAAGATTAATATTTCATCAGAATGATCATATGCGACTCGATTTATCCTAAGTGAGTTATGAACTCCTGTCTGTGAGGGCTTGTCCTTTGATTTGCATGGGTGAGAGTGGTTTTTCTAGCCGATTCAATATGCCTACCATTTTGGGGACTTGACCAAATAGGGAGTTGGGAACATAATCTCATAAGATGGAATTTACTCCTTCCCATATATGGTAAGTAGATGAGTAGTTCCCTTAAGTGTTGATTTCGGTACTTGAACAATGGGCCCCCACCCTCTCATTGGCCTGAGAGGGACTTAGTTTATAATTAGATTATAAACAGATTGTTCATTAGAGAATCAGTAGTACTTAAGGTGCAAGATGTAATTATAGAGGTAAAACGGACTTTTGACCCGCTGTAATTACAAACAACTCGTGAAGGATCGACTTGTATGTAATGATTATATCTATGGACACAACTTGTCCTACAGTGCATAAGAGTGCAACTTTAGGTCTATAGTGGAGTGATCTATAGTTAATGAATGGAAATTAATTAATTAAAGAGTTTAATTAATTAATTTTGTATCATTGGAACTTATAATCTGTAGGTTCATAAGGTCCCCTTGCTAGCTCATAGTAACACTAAAAGATCAATTTAGTTGAAATAAAATTTTGAAATGTTCAAATTAATATTAATTTGAAGTGTTCAAATTAATATTTAATATAAAAGAGGAAATATATTTATTGTATTTGATACATTAAATATTAAAATTTGAAATGTTCAAATTTAATATTTAATTTGAAGTGTTCAAATTAATATTTAATATATTAGATATATTAAATATAAAAGAGGAAAATATATTTGTTGTGTTTGATACATTAAATATTAAAATAATTAATGTATATTTGATATATTAAATAAAAGATATTTATAGAATTTGAATAAGATTCAAATAAATAAATATCGTAGGAGATTTGAATGAGATTCAAATAAATACAAGATATATTTTAATATATGAGATTTTAAAATATAATATTTTAATTATGGCAAAGATTTTCCCTTGGTCACTATAAATAAGACCTTTGGGTTGAGTCATTCTTCACAACACACATCTCTTCAATAGAGAGAATTAGAAAATTCTCTCTAAACCCCTTCCTCTCCAATCCTTTGGGGATTTTCTTTTAAGATGCTCCCACAAGCCTTGGTCCTGTGTTCGAGTCATATCTAAAAAGACTTTGTGGAAGAGATAAAGATCCGCCAGAATATTCTCCATAATATTATTTTCAAAGTATTTATTGCTTAACCCTTGTATTTTAGTTTAATTCTAAATAAATCAAAGACAATTCATATGCTTCCGCTGTAGGTTTAATTCGATTATTCCCTTCAATTGGTATCAGAGCTATCTTTGAGTTTTATTTAGAATTAAAGTTTTGTGATGGTGGGTATTTTAATTTATCATATATTTGATATATTGTGGTTTGCAAATTGATTGTTTAGGCTATTTAGCATTAGATTTATTGCTTTGATTATATCATTGTAAAACCCATAAGAGTTAGGATTTCATGTATTTTACTTGAATGACTACGATAGCTGCAAATTTTGATTATATGGCTGAAGAAGTTGATAGCGAAAAACGTTCGCGAAAAAAAAAAAACGTGATGTCAAGTCAAGCTTTTGCAATTGAAAATTTAGGATTTCCAAATCCTAAATTTGGAATGATCCAAACAATGAAGATATTGAAGACCAAGATATGTCTTGGATTTAAATTATTGTAATTGAAATTATTTTCAATTTCTTAGGATATGCCAAATATGCCAGTCAATTTTGCTATTTTTAATTTAATTATGCATGAGATGTATGTTTTAAATTGTTTAATTGTTGCATAAAGTATGCCATTTAAATTTAAAATTCCACCATAGGTTAAGCATGATCATGCATCTTATCTATTTTTTAATATAATTGTTATATTTGAAATTTTTGATTAGGTTGTTTCCTAATAGAATTAAGATTAATTTTTTAATATAATTGTTATATTGGAAAATTTGATTAGGATGTTTCCTAATAGAATTGAGATATTTTCCTAATACGTTTATATTTTTCATATCTTTGAATATAATTGTTATATTTGGAAAATTAAATTCGGATATTTCCTTTCATAATTGAAATCCATGTTTTCCTAATAGGATTATGATATATCCTAATGAGATTAGGATTTCCTTAAAATAAAGATATTTCTAATTCATGCTTTAAATAGTTTAAAATTTGAATTTAATATACATTTATTTGTTTCTAATAAGATTAGAATTTAAGATAATCTTTTAATTTAGTTTTAAAGGGTTTAAAATGGCAGAATTTCAAGATTATCCATAGTTTAAAATTTTGAATTTAATTTATCTTTTATTTTTTAAAAATGATTAAAATAAAATATCCAAGATTATTTTTTAATTTGTTTTAAAGGGTTTAAAATAATGGATTTTTAAGATTATCTAAGTGAATTATTTTTAATAGGATTAAAAACATTTATTTATAAATTCACTTATGTTCATTAATCTAATAATTAATAGCTAATTAAAAATTAATGAATTTGAAATAAAAATTAACTATAAGGGAACTTTGTCTATGGAAAATTCTGTCTAGACTGGGGTATTTAAGCTGACCGAAAGGGAATACCTCTAACTGGGAACCGACATGGGAGTTGAATTAGTCAAATTTTATTTAATTTCACTAAGCATGGTCATAATGTGATTTTTTTTAATAGTTTAAAAACTTGGTAATTCACATTAAAATCAATCTAACCAACATAAGAGTTGTGAATGGTAGATTGAGGAACTTAGATAAATGAGATTAGCCTAATTTGTCTAAGTAATAGAAAACACTATTTCAAAATACTTAGTGGGAGAATGACACATGTCAAAAATCTAATGGTCTCTATTATTGATTCACAATGTGAGATTCATGTGGGGCCTCGTGGCGGCTTTTGGATCGTCCTCCATACGGAAGGTGTTTGCATGGATCAATATCATGGTGAATCATTTGAGAAAGTATTATAGTATGTAGGAGAAGGAAATGTGTCAACATATCCTACGGTCTCCATCATTAGTTTACATCGTGTGATTCATGCGGGGCCTCGTGGCGGCTTTTGGACCGTCCCCCTACGGAAGGTGTTTGCATGGGTCAATATCAGGGTGAACTCCTAAGAAGGATAGGATTGTAGTTTTGTTTCCAATACTTGACCTACCCTACGACGGCACTTGTTGGGATAAAACTACGGAATCTAAAATTATGGGTCACACTTACAAATGGCTCATTAAAGTTGTTAATGATGTCATTGACCAAACTAATGGTAACTAATTATTATAGGAATAAGAGTTATTCTTGTGTAATACTTGGTTGAGATTGTCTCAGTTTAGTGAATGAATACTTCACCTACCATACGATGGCACTTGTTCTAACTCACTAAAGTACCATAGCATTAGAAATGATTTATAGGGTTCATTTTTCAAATTGTTTGATTTCTATGCTAAAATTGAATGGATAATTGTTTGCATGATGTTAAATTATATATTTTATATATTTCAATATTATGTCAGTTTCTCTCATAATTTTTAATTTTATTATTGATAAGTCAAAATTGAGAAATTTTATTACTTGGAAATGGAAAAGTAACATTAACACTATAATGGCGATGTAAAATATTTATTTGTCTTTATTGAGAAATGTTCTCAAAACCTGTTGCTAATACTATTCGAATTGTTCGTGAAGCACATGATTAATGAATCAAAAGTAAATGAGATAGTTTGCACGTATTCTCCTAGTTGACATGTTAGATGTCAAGTTTAGAAGATAAAGAAATTGACAATAACATATGAGATGTTGAAGTTAACATAAGCTAAATTTAGAAAATTGTCTAAATGATCTCAAATTTAAGTATTACAAAATTTCAAGAAAAGAAACCAAATGATTGAAGCTATATAAAAGGAAATAGGTCCTAAATTAGCTAGGACAATCATAATAAGAGGAATTTTTGAAATACCTCTAAGAAGAAAAATATAAATGAAAGTAAATTTGATTTACTAGATTTTTGGTGGAATATAAATAATGGCACTTAGATGGTCGATATAAGATCTACTATCAAGATTTATTCTTCATTACATTTAATATGTAATTCTTGGAAAATACTTAACATGTAGAATAGTTTCTACAAGATAGCACCAGGAAGCCTATCTCAGTTAGTGTAGTGGGAGACATTAAGATGTCATTAAGTAAAAATTGTTACATAACGCTGAATATGGTGTTTTTAGTAACCATAAGAGAAATTCAATTTCTCGAACTTTATTACAAAAATGTTCATATAGTATGAATTACTTTGAAGTATGAAAGTTTATATTTTCAAAATTGTTTGAAAATACATTCAGCTGAAAATAAGAACAATTTGTATATGTTGGCATATACTATACTACAAAATACTGAGATATTCAGGATTATAGAATCCAAAATAAAAAGACATTGTTTTCTCCTAAAAGACGATACTTGACTTTGACATTTAAGGTTGATTAACATCAACTTGAATGAAATAAAAAGACTAGTAAGAGGTAATTCTCTAAAAGTTAGAATTAATTACTTTACATGTCTGTAGATCTTGCCTTTCATGCAAGATAATCGTTGGGGCTTTATTAGATAAGGCTATAAGGCCAAAGAATAATTTGGGCTTACACATTCTGACCCAAGTGGTTTGGTGAATGTAAAGGCCAAATAAAGTCATGAATATTTCGTTACTCTAGTTGATGATTATTCAAGGTACAAATATCTTTACCTAATACAACATAAGTCTAAAATTTTGAAATGTTCAAGAAAATTAAGACTAAAGTTTAAAAATCAATTAGGTAATTAAATCTATCAAAATATTATGATCATATCATAATAGAAAGTACAGGAACCTTACGTACTAAAACTAATTGATAGAAATTGGGTTTTTATCCCAATTATCTTAATACAAAGTACAATTTTGTGAAATTGTGCTGCAAGAGGAGAAACAAGACCTTGTTAGACATGGTCACATCACTAATGAGTTACACACTATTACCATACTCCAGTTAGAAAATGCAATAGAGATTGCATGGTGAACATGATTCCCTCCAAAAGTGTCTACGAGACAATTTTAAAACTATAGAAGAGTAGTAAAGCTGGTTTACAACACTGCACCATTTGGGAATGTTAAGCTCACGTGCTGAAACCAGCCTAAAAAGCTTGTATATGTTCAAAGATAAGCCTAAGTGTAGGCCACCCCTAAGGAGTATAAAATGGTCTTTTGTGTAGTCCTAAAACGAATAAGGTATTTGTATGATAAATATCATTTTTATAAGAAATGTCAAATAAAAGACTACAAACCTTTAATAAGGTGAGATAGTGTTAATAAATTGGTTCCAAGTGAAGCCACTAAATATTTAACAAAAGTTGTTAACAATTTAATTATATTTGAAAGTCAAATAGATCCTAGTCATAAATTGGATAAGCCTCATCGTAGTGGGAGAGTTATGAGATGACTCAACCTTTACAAGGACTTAATTGAAGCCCAAATTGTCATGTTAGATGACAAAGTTGAAGACTTATTACCTGCAAAGTGAGACTAATGGCAAAGGGTTAAACCTAATAGGAGAAAATATACTGCGAGTAAATTTTCTTACTTTTTGCCATAATGAAGTCTGTAAGCATTATTTAATTCATTGTTGTATATGTGATATAAAAATAAAAAAAAATGGTTAGAATTTGTTTATGAAAAGAAATCTTAGATAATGCATCTACATAAATCAATCAGATATGTTTATTTTCAAAGATCCAAAGAAAAAAGTTTGTGAAATAGTAAAAGTTCATTTATGAAATGAATTTTACAATTAGATCTGTGAATATAAGGTTTGATAAAAGTATCAAAATATATGACTTTGGATAAATATTAATGAAGCTTGTATAGACAAAAAAAAAAATCATTAATTGCTTAGTGGATTTTTCTCATGTTTTATGTTGGTGATATTTTACCCATTATGAATGATGTAAGATGTCTAACATAAAATGTTGATTAAGTAACCAATTTCAAATAAGTGATTTGGAATGACTCAGTATATTTTAAATGTCCAAAATGAAGATTTTAAGGACAAAATGTTAACTTTGTCTCAAACATCTTATATTGACAAAATTGTTGTCAAATATTTGAATTTTATGTCTAAGAAAGTGTATCTTAAGACACCTCAAATGTTGAGAGTAGATGATATGCATAAATGAGACTGAACATTTAATATACAATTGGTTAACATATATCAGTTAAACGAATGATATGACCGTTGAGTAGAAAATTAAAAACTTTCTCAAATTATCTATGGATGACGAGAAATTTTTGTGTATGGAGTTAAAGAATTGATCTTTACAAGATACACTGGTTCTTACAAAGATTTAGGAAATCTATGTAAAGATAAATTTTACCTAGGTGGTGGAGTATGGTATACAAGTTAAATTGTTTTGCTTGTAAAGTAACAAAAGGACTTGTATGACTCAAATAGTTCCTTGAAAATATGAAAAGTGTTTCAGATATGATTTAGTCTTTCCTCTTTATTATGATAATAGTGGTGCAAAGACTAATATTAAGGAAAATAGAAATCACCAACGTATAGGGAATCATATCGAGAGAGAGAAAGCATCATGGTAGCGACCAAGATGGCTTTTAACGACAGTCGTTTAGATCTATATAAAAAGACTCTCCAGACTAAAGTATTTAAGGGTCACCTAGAATGTTTAAGATTATGAGACATGCCTTGTCTTTGCTAGGGGAAGTGGGAGAACATGTTGGGTATAGAGTATGCCCTAGGATACATGTCTCGCTGGCTTTAGTGCAAGTGGGAGATTGTTGGGATTTATGCCCTAAAGCCTCGTAATTAATAATATATTTAATAATTAATAATAATTTTGATTATTTTATTTGCAATATAATATTATCCATTATATGAAAAATTCAAAGTTATTAGTGTAATCTTGAACAGTATGTAGTTGACATACAGGAGGATCGTGTTCAAGAAATAACCTAAAGAGTCATAGTATATGGATAAGGTTAGGTGCCTTATCCTAGTAACACTATTGATACGACCCACTTTGTAATAGTTACAAATGATTTGATCCAAATCATTCATGTGGAGACATGTGAGTGGGGGTATCTTATACAATGAGTTTGTATAAGACTGGTCCATGAAATATTTAATCTCTCTTTATAAATCTGTTAATTGAGAAGATTAATATTTCATCAGGATGATCATCTGCGACTCGATCTTAATCTTGAGTGAGTTATGAACTCATGTCTATGAGGGCTTGTCCTTTAATTTGCATGGGTGAGATTGGCTTTTATAGCCGATTCAATATGCCTACCATTTTGGTGACTTGACCAAATAGGGAGCTGGGAACATAATCTCATAAGATGGAATTTACTCATTTCCATATATGGTAAGTAGATAAGTAGTTCCCTTAAGTGCTGATTTCGGGACTTGAACAATGGGGCCCCACCCTCTCATTGGCCTGAGAGGGGCTTAATTTATAATTAGATTATAAACATATTGTTCATTAGAGAATCAGTGGTACTTAAGGTGCAAGATGTAATTATAGGGGTAAAACGGACTTTTGACCCAGCTGTAATTACGAACAACTCGTGAAGGATCGACTTGCATGTAATGATTATATCTATGGACACAACTTGTCCTACAGTGCATAAGAGTGCAACTCTAGGTCTATAGTGGAGTGACCTATAATTAACGAATGAAAATTAATTAATTAAAGAGTTTAATTAATTAATTTTGTATCATTGGAGCGTATAATCTGTATGTCCATAAGGTCCCCTTGCTAGTTCATAGTAACACTAAAAGATCAATTTAGTTGAAAGAAAATTTTGAAATGTTCAAATTTAATATTTAATTTGAAGTGTTCAAATTAATATATTAGATATATTAAATATAAAAGAGGAAAATATATTTATTGTATTTGATACATTAAATATTAAAATTTGAAATGTTCAAATTTAATATTTAATTTGAAGTGTTCAAATTAATATTTAATATATTAGATATATTAAATATAAAAGAGGAAAATATATTTATTGTATTTGATACATTAAATATTGAAATAATTAATGCATATTAGATACATTAAATAAAAGATATTTATTAAATTTGAATTGGATTCAAATTAGGAAATAGATGTCGTAGGAGAATTTTAAACTATTTGAATAAGATTCAAATTGGTTAGATAAATATATTAGATATTAAAATATATTATTTAATTATTTTCCCTAGACCACTATAAATAGGACCCTAGGAGTGAGCCATTGTGCTTCACAACGCACATCTATTCAATAGAGAGAATTAGAGAATTCTCTCTAGACCTCTTCCTTTCTAATCCCTTGGGGGTTTTCTTTCAAAAGGCTCCCACAAGCCTTGGTCTTGTGTTTGAGTCATAGCTGGAAGACTTTGTGAAAGAGATAAAGATTCGCCAGAATATTCTCCATATTTATCTCAAAAGTAAGTTTTCTTAATTAATATTATTTTTAGTTTAAATTTAAATAAAATAAAAAACTATGCAATGCTTCCGCTGCGGGATGAAGAGTTCATTCCTATCACAACCAATATGGTCTGCCCCTCGAAAGCGACTATGAGCGAAAGGGCCGACCCTACACAAGTTGGCCATAAAACAAGAATCCCAAAGTCAAAACGGGCCACATGAGGCCAAGGCCCATTGGGCTTAAGTTGAGATCAAAGGGCCAACCCACATTGATAAGATATTTCAATATTCCCTTCTTCCCCTTCACCCAGTTGATGCTTGGCTACAATTTTTTAAATCGCCCTTCATCGGATGTAGCTTTACTCTCAGCGTTCCCTTCACTCAGTTGATGGTTGGATGAAGCTTTATTTGTGGGTATTTATAGGTTACAAACGCAATTTATGAAGATACAAGTTACAACAGAAAATTAAACTATTTAAAATTAATTTAGTTCACAGGAGAATCCTAACTAATCTACAATTTAGAAGAATTCTAACTTATCTACAAACAAACTACCTATTTAAATTAAAAATGAGCAATATATTTATTCAAATATGCATTGTTTTATTATTTTATTCAAACAAACCACATATTTAAATTAAAAACGGGCAATATGATATAGTTTAATATGATATTTATTATTCAAATATGTATTAGTTAGTTGGAAAATTAGAGATCACATGCGTAGAGATTTTAAAACCTTTATTCAAATTAAATCACATGCGTAAAGATTTTAGAACCTTTGATAACCATTTGATTTTTTATTTTTGGTTTTTGAAAATTACGCCTATTGATAATTCTCAGTTATGAGGATTATTTAACTCTAAAACTAAGTTGTTCTTGCCATTTTTGCATATTTTGTCGACTAACGAGCAAGCTAAAAATAGTGTTTATGAGATAAATTCATGAAAGCTTGTTGGAGTATGGAAAAAGAAGAAATAAGTTGAAAAGATAATGAAAAGTTGGCTAAAGTATTGTTTTTGTGCATATTTGAAGCAATGAAGAAAATGCAAAAGAAATGCAATTGCATTTCCTTGAGAAAGCAAGGTGGTGAACAAGAGGGAAAATGCAATTGCAATGCAATTGCATTTTTTGGACATATCAATTTATTGTAGAAATCACGAAAATGCTCCAAAACCCACGGTGTTTGGCTCGATTTCTAAGAGACTTTTCAGCCTAAAAATGCTGATGAAAATGCAATTGCATTTCTGAAAAATTTTGGTAGAGCTGAAAAATAATGCAACAGAAATGCAATTGAAATGCAATTGCATTTCTGGAAGATCTGGAAGCTGAGGGAATCTAGAAAAAACACCAAAATCCAAGGGATTTGCTCGATTTTTGGAGAATTTTCAGCCTAATCTCATGCCCAAACATTGACCCATGATTGAAGGAGCACAAAGATGGAAACCCTAGCCCTCAATGCCTATAAAAATGAGGAAAACGATCCAAAACGTGGCTGGATTTTCTGCTACTCGCCCATAGTCTATAATTCACGTTTTTTTTTTGTCATGTACTGCAGTTTTATCTTCATCTTTTTCTCTGTAACTTTCGAGATTGATTTTTTCTCAATGAAAGTGGAGGAGGTTAAGATTCAATTTAGTTTGATTCGATCACCACAAGGACTTTTGTTTACATTGTTCTGTTTTTGCTCTATAATTTTGTTTTTAACTTTTCCGTTTCTGCTACAATTTTAGTTAGAGAGAGTCAGCCTTGTTTAATTACACTTCTTGCATGTTGTGGAGTTGAATAAATTAATGAGTTCTGGGTTTAAATTTCTTTCATCTTTTATACAAGTTATTTAAGTTATACAAGTTATTTATGTTGTGAAGTTGACTTTGTTTTAATTTAAGTTATTTACATTCTGAAAGATATCAAGGTGTTTAAAAAAAAAAAGGAAAAATTTCAATCGGATTCCTCTAAAATTATTTACCTTATTTCGTTTAAATTAATTATGAAATTTTTAACAAGTAAATTTTGGGTTTTTGTTTCTTCCATAATGGGCTAAATTCTCCCTAGGGATTCAAGTTAGTGAATGCCCTAGAGGAGAAATGTGAAGCTTAAAAGCATGTTCAATCTAGTTAACAATCGAGACTTTGTTTGCTTTTGTTGAATTAACGTGGGTAAACCTAGTCGGCCAACTAGTGATTGCTTGTTAAGCTTAAACTTAATACCGAAAGGGTTAAGAGAAAGCGGATGTCACAAAAGCAATGGAAGAAAAGGCTTAGACATAAGTTCTGAACATCGACTCTAGACATAGGGCGATACTCCAAAACCGCTAGAATTGTGCGCTAAATTATCTAAGTTAGATTAGCCATAGACATATAGGTTTAATCACTTAGCCTCCTAAATATTTTGAAGCAAAATCGAATAGGAGTTGAATTCGGTTTACTTAGTTCTCGTGTATTAACTATGATTGCAATTGCATTTTAAGTAGCATTTCTTTCCAAAGGGGCATAAGCAACTTGGATCTCATTCTTTTTAATTATTGACTTTTTCGCTTATTTTCTTTAGCAAAAACAATCACTCAATCATTTTTACACCATTGGTTACCGCAATTGCATTTTGCGAACAAATTTTGTGTCATCTTAGTAGATTTTGTTAAAACCCGTTCCCTTGGGTACGATACTCTGGAGTACTTCCAGTTTCTTTATTACTTCGATCACGAGCACTTGCGTGTAGCGAAAAGCACCGATCACCTATCAATACTACTTTCACTCCACCTATGGCCTTCCTTGACTTGTTATCTACTTTTTACATATATTTTCAAAAATCAAATCAAGTTTTGAAAAAAAAAAAGTAGTTTTCAAAAACTTGTTTTTGTTTTTGGAATTTGGCTAACAAATGTTTTCTTAAGAAAGATGAAAGTTCATTGTAGAGAGTTGTAGAGAAATGATGAGAAAACAAGCACAATTTTCAACAACTAAAAACCAAAAATCAAATGGTTATTAAATGGAGCCTTAGTTTTTGTGTTTTTTATTTTTGAAAATTAAGCCTATAAATACTACTTCCATCTTTGGGTTTCTTTGTTTAGTTATCTACATTTTATCTATATTTTCAAAAACTAAGTCAAAATTTGAAAACTAAAAAAAAGTAGTTTTCAAAAACTTATTTTGTTTTTGGAATTTGGCTAAGAAATCAAATGTTTTTTTAAGAAAGTGAAATCTATGGTAGAGAAATGATGAGAAAACAAGTGCAATTTTCAAAAACCAAAACACAAAAAACTTGAATCCCATTTGATAACCATTTCGGTTTTTGGCTTTTTGGTTTTTGAATTTTTATTTTTGGTTTTTAGTTTTTAAAAAATAAAAACCATACATGTATGATAACTATTTTTAGTTTTTTTTTAAAACAAAAAACTAAACATGTTTGATAAATATTTTTTGTTTTCTGTTTTTAAAAAATCAAAACAATATTTGATGACTATTTTTTTAATTTTCCTTTTCTTTTATTAAAAAAAAGGAAATCAAACTACTTTTACAATATTTTTCCATCTAATTACCATAATTATAAAATTATTTTTTTATTTTTTATTTTGTTTAAAAATTGCATGTTAATAAAACAATATAAATAAAATATGTCTAAAACTTACAAAGTAACAAATTCCATGATAACATTTATATAAAATATTATAATTTCTTTAGAAAAAATACATTTTTAGTTCCTGAGATTTGAGTTTGGTTGCATTTTGATCCCGAGTTTTCAAACTCAACAATTTTACCCCTAAGTTTTAGATTTAGTTTCATTTTAGTCCTTCCATCCATTTTTCCGTCATTGTAGTTGACGATGCTAACGTGTCAATTTTTTCTTTATTAAAAATATTTTTAAAATAAAAATATATTAAATTAAAAAAATATATTTTTTTAATTTAATATATTTTTTTCATCTTCGCTTTCTTCCCTCTTCATCTTCTTCCCTTTCTTCCCCCACCACAATCCGCCAGAGTCCTCTGGTTGCCACCAACCACCACCACTGCTGTCAATCATCGCGCCCCCTCTATTTTTTTTGCTTTTTGTTTTCTTTCCTACTTCTTCCTCCTCTTCATCTTCATCTTCCATTTTTTTTTTAACTAAGGATAGTTGAAATGGAGGGAGACCCACCCAAAACTAACGCGAACTCCACCTCTAGCGAGTAGATTTGACACCCACAAACCTAGATCCAAGTTTCTGGCGTGGCAACCTCTAGCGAGCAGATTCAAATCTGAAGCTTACGTGGGTCTCAAATGTTGTAGGTTGTGGGTGTCGCGCTGGAAAGCTGCACGTTGCCGAAGGTTTGTAGGTGCCACGTCGTAGGTTTGGATCTGGAAGGTTGTGGTACTGAAAGCTTGCAGGCGTGCTCGCAACGGGATTTAATTAGGTGCTCACTATGGGGGTTAGATTCGTGGGTGTCGAGGGTGTTACGTTGTAAGAAAATCAACGAACCATTCCAGTGAACACCCAGTTAAACTAGACAACACAACCACTCCAACTATGAATTACAACTCCAGCCCAACAACATCATAGCAGCAACGTTGATCACAAGGAAAGGAATATTTAATTCCTTGATTGGGCGTCTTCTTTAATATGACATCAATTCAATTACCTTGTTCGGGGCATTTTGTGTACAACTGGTTGCTCCAAGACAAATCAGTGAGTTGTCTTATTTCAATCATCAATAGTTAAGCACCAATCCCTCCTTTCAAGGGTCAATGTTTTCTTTTATTATTTTCAAGTGGATTATTTTAAGTCATGAGTCCTTATATGTTTAGTAGAGTTTAGCTTGTATTTTTTTTTTATCAAAAGCAGTAATGAATTCGAATTCCTCTCGTCTGTATTTTTATGCAAGCTAAATTTGTTTAGGTGTTGGATATGCTCGCCAGAGGTGGAATTCACATTGGTTTTGATTGGTTTTGGGGATGTTGGGTTCATGGGTCTTTTGTAAAAAAAAAGGAAGATGGAGATGAAGAGGGGGAGGAAGAAAAAGAAGATAAAGGGGAAGAAGAAGGAAAGAAAACGCAAAAGGAAAAAAAAAATAGAGGGACGGTGGCTGGCGATGACCAGCGGTGGCAATCGTCGACCAAGATCGACTGAGGTTAGGAAGGACATGAAGAGGGAAGAAGGAGAAGATGAAAAAAAATATTAAAAAAATATATTTTTGTTAATTTAATATAATTTTATTTTTAAAAAATAAATTACAAAAAACATTGTCATGTTAGCACCGTCAGCTATAGTGACAAAAAAATGGACGGACGGATTAAAGTGAAACTAAATTCAAAACTCAGGGGTAAAATTGTTGAGTTTTAGAACTTAGGACCCAAATGCAACCAAACTCAAACCTTAGGGCACGTTTGGGTCGCAAACTTGAAGTTGGGGGGAGTGGACTTCATTTGTCCTACTCCCCGTTTGGGTCGCGAGTGTTTTAAGCCCATAGTTTTTTTTAACTAAATACACAGACTTCAATAGTAAATACTATTGAAGTCCGCACAGTATCCCAAGGGGTCTCTTATTCCACGAGGTTTTCACTTTTCATTTTTCACCTTCTCTCTTCACGCATGCTCTCTTCTGTTTCTCTCCCTCTCTGAGGTTTGATTTCTTCTCTGATTCTTCATCCCTTCATCCTCTCCAATTTTTCTTCGCTTCATATTCTCCCATTCTTCTTCCGTTCATCTTCTTTGATCTTCTGTGTTACTATTGTCATCTACTTTGGTTTTTTGTTGAACATCTGAAATCGAGAAACCCTAAATCAGATCTTTGACCTAGATTTGAAACCCTAGCTGTAGTCTCTCCACCCCTGCATGTCCTTTCCCTCAACTAACGATCTCGAAACTATGGTTGTTGACCGTTTTTTGTTTTTTGTTTTTCAGATCTGAAATTCTAACCTGCTCTCCTTGCCGCTTCAGCCGTGAGATCAGCCCACGTTGCTATTTCGTCATCCACACCAGTTTCCTAGCAATTGATGCTTGTTCTTGTGAGCTTCCATGCTCCATCTGAGCAAAAATGGCAAGGAAGTGCTTGGTAGGGGTTATCGACACGTCTTGGAGCCTGGTGGGGGGAACTTTTCTCAATGAGGTTTGTTTTCTTTTCCCTCAAGGCCAATGATAAGCACCATTTTTTTTTGTATTTCTTGTATTCTGAAGGCCGATGATGAGCATTATTTGTTTGTAATATCTTTTTTGGAATTCTGAAGGTTGACGATGAGCACTGATTTTTTTTTTTTAAAATGAGGTTCTTTGTATTCTGAAGGTTGATGATGAACACATTGTTTAAATGGATTAATTTGAAGGTCGATGATGAGCACTAATAATTTTTTAATGTACTTCTCTGTATATTTTTTTCGTGTTTTTTGTTTCTAACCCTCACTTCAATTTTCTTTTTATGTTTTCCATTCTTTTTCTCTATTTCTGACCTTCAGTTCTTAAGTTTTTTTTCCTTTTCAATTCTTCTTCTATGTGTCTCACCCTCAGTTCATAATTTTGTTTTACCTTTTTTGAGACTTTTTCTCTGTTTCTCGCCCTCAGTTCCTAATTTTATTATATATTTTTCATTCCAATTTCTCTGATTTCTTCACTATGTGTTTCTCAGTCTATTTGGTTCAAATTACATACCATGTTGTTACACCTTCTACTCTAAAAATTTATTATGATGTATGAAATCGTGTATCTGAGGCCTAGTTTAATATCCCTTTCATTTTGATGGATAAAACCTTGTGTTTCTGAGGCCAAGTTTAATATACCATATTTTGATGGATGAACCTTGTATCTCTGAGGCCAAGTTTAATATACGATGCTTTCTTTTTATTAATGAAACCAGCCCTCCAAAATTTTGTTTGGTTTAGATGTGTTAATTTTACAACAACTCTTTCTATTTATGGTTTAATGGTGTTTTAAATGCCCTCAGAGATGTTATTGTTACAATAGTATGTTGTGACATTTGGTTTAAATGACCCGGTATGTATTAAATGCTACTTTTATTTCCCATGTGCATCTCTTAGGCCAAGTTTAATTTTGGATGTGTGTTAGGTTGGTGTTGTGTTTAACTCTACTTTCATTTCAATCTCTTTTAATTAATGGTGGTGGGGACAATAAGTGCACCCAACTACCTTTCTAAGCGTTGCTATTTTATTAAATGAATGTCATTTACTCTATATATACACAATATCACACATTAGGACTCTTTGAGCACAACTCCACGACCTTAGCACCTCCCATAGTTTGTGGGTACTTTTTTTCCCCTTCATTCTCTCTTTTATATGTATTTTATGATAATGCATTTGTTTTGGTCATGTATTTTATGATAATTCAAATGTTACAGATCTCTGTTCATTCCCATCTACACATCCCTTCGACCTGAACTTTGTAACTAAGGTGCTCGTTCCTTCTTCATTTCTTTCATATCTTAATGATCTAAGTTTATATTGTCATACTAATCTAATTTTTACTTGTACTATTTGCAGGGTACAATCACCTATATCATAGATCTTAGTTCGAGGTTCGCAATTTTTTTTATTTACAACATGTATCATATTGGTACTACTTGTTCGTTTTGTAAATTACTCACATTGTTCTTTATACATTAGTCGTGAACATTCTTTTTATTGAGTGATTAATACAATTTTTTTTTCATGTGTTGGCATTTTTTTTTTCCAATAATGGAATGTTAGCAATAGCATAGAGTGATTATTTGTAATTTATCGTGATACATACACGTAGCCAAAATATTAGATGAAATAAATTCAATATCGGGATGGTTAAAAAATAAGCTCACTGTTTTTTTCTTACTCAAAAAAGTGATTATCCAAAATTTTTTTTTTTTAAAAAAGGTCAATATTTCAAAAAAGAGTTTAGTGTTAAAAAAAAAAAAAGAAAATGTTTGAAAACTATGGTCATAATAATCATCTATTAAATTATTTGTGAACCAAAACTACTTGTTTTTTTTAAGAAATATTTGTTTCAATTAAAATTTGTGGAAAATATTAAAAAGAAGTTTTTGTAAACCAATTTTTGTCAACCAATTTTTTTTTAAAAAGAAGTGACCTTTATAAATTTGTGTCAACAAATTTTTGTATAAAAAAAAGGAAAATAAATTAAAAAATTCTGGTTTTTTGTCAAAAAAAGTGTATTTTATAAGTTGAATTGAAATTCAATTCTTAAATCCGAAACAAAATTGCCATAACTCCAAACCCCCTAAAATACCCTAAACCCTAGAAATCATAAACCACTAACCCTTAAATTATCCTAAACCACTAAAATATCCTAACCACTAAAATACCCTAAACCCTAAACCCCTACAATACCCTAAACCCTAAAATACCCTAAACCACTATAATACCCTAACCCCTAAAATACCCTAAACCACTAAAATACCATAACCCCAAAAATACCCCAAACCACTAGAGCGGATTGCATCCTTGCCTCAATCAAACTTCACTCTTGATGATAGTCAACGCACGAATGTGTCAGACATTCTAAAACAATTCACACCGTCGTTGTCACAACAAGACCGAATAATGCTAATGGACATCATATTCACAAATCAAATGAAGACCGCCAGCTTCTTGTTTGTCCTGATGGAAGACAAACGAGATTACTGCATGTTCCTTCTAGGAATAAGGGAATGACCTATCTTACTTCACCCTATTTTGTGCTCCAATGAATTCGGTTGATATATCTTTTACCACGTTTGTTATTTGTAATTAAAGATCCTAATCGGTCTTAGGAACCATTAACGTGTTTGACTCCTTGGCCATCAACTATATTTTTTGTTGTAACAATGAACTTGGCCTTTATTGGCCATTAACTATATTTTTTGCTGTAACCATGAACTTGGCCTTTATTGGCCATTAACTATATTTTTTGTTGTAACCATGAACTTGACCTTTATTGGCCACTCACAATTTTTTGTTGAAACCATGAAATTGACCATTGTTGCCTTTTAAATTTCGTCATGTTCTATTTTACTTGTGTAATGTTCTTAATGTCATACATCTAACTTATCTTGTTAATTCAATAAAAATTGACATTGATGTGAGGGATATTGAAAACATAATATAAGGTTTTTCAGTGAAAGTAATTTTTTTCTTCTCCAAATAAATTTATAAAGGAAACATACAATAAGGTGCAAAAATTAATTTCCTAAATCCAAACTAATTATTTTTTGTCCATTTTAAAAAAATGACATTAATGTGAAAATATTGAAAGATAATACAAGGTTTTGTTGTGAAAATTGGTTTTCTCTTCTTCAAATAAATTTGTAAAGGATACATACAATAAGAAGCAAAAATCTCATTCTTAGGATTTATATAAAGACTCCCTAGACTAATTAACTCCCCAGACTTCCTAACTCCTACTCTCTGCGCCAAACAACCCCTTAGAGACTAAAAATGTATTTTTTTTCTTTTTTTAAACAATAATTCTTGAATATAAAATTTTGGTCAATCACAAATAGTCGCATAATTGTTTTAAATTAATGGCAAAAGTATATGTTTAATTTGAGACCAATTACAAATTAACATATGTCATCAAATTAAATTAAATGATATTAAAAAAAACAGTTGTTCATTTTACAGGAATTAAATTTCTTTTTGAAATGTAGAGTAAACAATAATATTTAGGTTTAAACATAATTTTAATACTCCTCCTTGATTTTGAATAAAAATGTATTTCAAGCCAATTTCCATTCCAACAATTCACTCATAATACAATAATTAGTTAAGCAAATTACCTTAAGTTTGACGAACATAGACTTGTAGTTTACAAATTACCCCATTAGAAATTGTTAAATCATATATTGAAAATTTTCAACTACTTTCTATATATATATATATATTAATCTGCTTGAATAAAACTTAAATATAATTAAAACAATATTTAAAAGTTTTTTAATTAAGAAACAAACAAAAAAAGGAGAAGAGAATAAATTGTCAGATAAGAGGGGTGACTGCTTAATGTTAGCTTTAGGGCTTTAATCAAACCAAATATTTTGATGATAACAAACTCAAATTTTTGTACTAACTTTTTTAGTGTTTCAAAGAGTCCATCTATTAGAGCTCGAAAAGACGATTCTAACGCATTTTGAATCGTTCAAATCGGATTTCAAAAGAAGGAGATATAGGAAAAAGAAGATTGGAAGGAAAAGCCAATTAAACAGTGACACGTGGCACTATGCTGACGTGGCACTCGGCATGGCAACTGACTTGGCATTACCAGTCAAATTTGGTGACGTGACATCCAATGACTAGATTTTGATGACGTGGCGATGACATGTCTGGGTGACGTGCCGATAGAATTTCAAAAGGATTCATTTGATTATTATTTATTAAAAAAAAAAAAGGAAAATGAAGGAATGACACATATGGTAATGGTGGAGGAGAATCATTTTTCCTCTCTCTCCTTAAATTCTATCATGAACCTTTCCAAATTTCACTATTCAATCTCAATCATTCATTCTTTTGACTTAGATCTAATAGCTCATTTTCAATTTGCTCTAAATCCCTTTTAAGCCTAAAAATATCATCTTCCTCCACACACTTTGAATTTTTCCAGCAAGCCTTCCATACTCTTAGCTCTCCAAAAAGGTTCTAAAATCCTTCAACTTTCTCACATACTTTTGAACCGGCTAATTATAGTTGTGTGAGGAATCTTTGGAGCATTTTGTTGTGTGATAAATTTGTGTATTTTGCCTATTAAAGAGGCATTCCTGTGAGATTTATTTTTCTTTGTTCATTGGGATTTGTATTAAGGTGTGGGTACACCTTGGGTTGTGAGAAAAAGAAATTGGTTTGATCTTGAACCAGTAAAAAGGATCTTGGGTTTCTCTTTAGCCTAAGGAAAAGAGAGTCGTGTCGGTTTGGTTCTCACCTGCAAGAGGATCACGTAGTAAAATACCCAAGGAGTCTTGGGGAGTGGAGTAGGCGATTTGCCGAACCACTATAAATTTCGGTTTCTTCTTTCCCTTACTCTTTACGTTTGTTTTTAATTTTTGCAATTTTTTTTAATCGCATGCCTTAGGATTTAATTGTTCTATTACTTGATAAATCATATTGATTGCGAATTGTGTTTAATTTAAAACTTGTTCCTTTGTGATTTCCATTTAACTAGTTTTAGAACTTTAGGATTATTTAAAAAAAAAAAAAAAAAAGGTGGTAGTAACCCTATTCACCCCTCCTCTAGTGTTGCCATTAGATCCTACACTTAACTGGAAAAGTCTGTGAAAGTGTGAGCGTCAATAAAAAAAAAACAAAAATCGGATTTTGGAAACTATTTTTTTTTTCTTTTTTCAAATTCCTTAATGATTTTAAAAACACTTTAGTATTTCAAAAAAAAAAAAAAAAACCAAACGAATCTATTTTCTAAAAACAAAAAATAGAAAACCAAAAACAGAAAGCGAAATTGATTGTTACAAATTGTTACAATTGTTACAAAATAAAATTTAGAACTAAATTAGAAAATACAAAGATTAAATGGTTAAAAAATAAAATAAAAATTTAAAAAAAAAATAAAAACTTCATTAAGAACACCAAAAACCAAAAACTACAATTAAATTCTCTCGAGAATGAGGGATAAACCGTCTGCTGGAAAGAACTCTTTCTAGACCAAAGAAATTCTGGAAGAAGTTGCAAAAGTGCAAGATTATGGGCGACTTTGTTCTCCTCTCTAGAAATTTTACAAAAAGAACACATATTCACAATTGACGCTAGGTGAAACGCTTCATCAATAAAAAGACTAACCTTTGACAAGTTTGAGCTAGAGCAATTCAGAAGGTTAGTCACTTCCAGAGAATCTGATTCCACAACTAACAAAGGATTTTGACCATTCCAATTAAAAACAGCTTGTTTAAGCCCAACAACAACGACTTTAGCTTCAAGCACCTTCATCAGCCACTTGTGAGAAACAAAATTCATCCCACCGATGATAGGGCACCCATTCCAATCTCTGACCACCCATCCTAAGCCTCTTTTGTTGAGACTATCTGACTAGGCAACATCCACGTTCATCTTCCAGCAACCTTCAACTGGAAGTGACTAGTGACACATGATCCGACAAGGAGGCCTTTACCTGCGACCCCGAACTTTTCCTTTCATCCTTCAAGTGCAGCTCCAAAAGTCTTTCCGTATAAACCACCAGAGACATTTGATCGGCTTACTCTTTCCCAAAGCGGATTTGATTCCTTCTTTGCCAAATGTTCCACAACAAGATCGCTGGCCATCTCAGGTCCTCCTTACCCATAATTCTTCGAATGCAATCCCAGTAATCTAGAGGGGACCAACTTCCCTTGCCCAAACCAAACAAGCTAACATTAGAAGGGAAGAAATGATTCCAAAGGTGTTTCGTGGACCTGCATTCTCACATCAAGTGGCAAGTTATTTCTTCAAAGGCCCTACAAAAAGAACAAACTAAGTTAGAAACTATTCCTTTCTTAACAAGATTGGTAGCATCAGAATGATATCGTTCAGAATCCTCCAAACTCCAATTTTTATCCTTAGCATCACATCAGTTCCCCATAGGGCTTTCCAGAGGTCGTTCATCTTGTTCTTATTCGACTAAGATGTCGCCAGGGAAGAGGCTTGGTTAATGCCTAGAAGATAGGCACTTTTCACCAAGAACTTTCCTTTCTTGTCAAAATTCTAGATGATTTCGTCCACTGAGCTCCGGCCTCCCAAGGGGATGTTCAGAATGTCTTCAACATCAAGGGCAAGGAAAGCACCTTTAATGGTTCCCTTGTCCCACTCACTCTCCAGCTTGATGAGGTTCGCCACTCTCTTGTGCTTCAAACGATTAAGGGTCACACTCTGTTTAAAATTTCTAGCATTTAGCACCCAAGGATCATCCCCAATAAAGATGTGCCTCCCATTTTTCACCTCTACTTGTGGCCTTTCTTGAACAAGTCTCGCCTCTAGAGAATACTACTCCAAGTGAGGGAAGCATTCGAGTCTATTTCAGCCTTTAAGAAGTCGTTGTTTTTAAAGTACCTTCTTTTGAGGACTCTGGCAAGAAGGTTGGTCAGATTTTTCACAATGTTCCAGCTATGTTTTGCCAACATAGCTTGGTTTAACAACTTGTTTGTTAACCTTTAAAATATTAGTGTGCGTTGCACATGGTTTATCAAGTTGAATTATTAAAGATTTATGAAGTTGAACTATTAAAACCTATATTTTCCTCTTTTTTTCTTTAACTCTTACTCATTTGTAATTCTGCAAACTTTTATAAAGATTTTAAGAAAGAGATGATAGATAATTTGAAATAAAAATATAGTGTATATAGTCTAGAATAAATGAAAAAATATTGAATAGTAATAATAAAAAAAGTTCATTATCTCATAATTCAAATATCATTAATTATCAAACTTCAAAAATTAAAATTTTAATAGTAAAAGAATAAACGGTGAAAAAGATGGTCTCGACAAAAAGATTTAGAAAAAATCAAGAGAAATTTTGGTATATAAAGTGAATTTAAGATTTAAAAACTAAAATTTTGAAAACATGTATCTAAAATCATTCATTTCAATTTATTTTTAATGATATTTTAGCTTAAAATATTAGACTTGTT
The DNA here is from genome assembly GCA_033996785.1 of Trichosanthes truncata. Lineage (NCBI taxonomy): Eukaryota > Viridiplantae > Streptophyta > Magnoliopsida > Cucurbitales > Cucurbitaceae > Trichosanthes > Trichosanthes truncata. The sequence continues at coordinate 45,974,271 of JAWPNB010000013.1, read as the reverse complement.
CTCATGAGAATTCAATTATTAAATTAAATTCAAATAAAGTAATTACACAAATAGAAAAACAAAAAATTGTTATTTTGAATATAACTACACATTTACAACTTTAAAAAAATAGCAAAAAATTGACAAACAAATTATAATGAAAGCTCAAATATGACATACAAAAAATCTCTTTTATTGCTTTGATAGATAAGGTTGTTTTAATCAATTTACAAAATTAAACACCAAGATAGTAAGCACAAAACAAGTTCTTATTTAAGCATAAAACTTAACACTAATTAAACACAAAATCATATTCTTCCCATCACACTCAACAACACCCAAAAGATATATGAAAATTTAGAAAATTAGAGAAAAATACGATGAAGAGAGATTTTATTTTATTTTTTAATGAAAAAACAAAAGAAAAAAAAAAGACAATAGCAATCCATCTTCCCCTCACTTAATCAAGACATCCTATGCACTTTCTCGTTTCTAAATTTTTTTCCTCCACACATGCTTTGATTGAACACTTCTAAGGGCATTAAAAAAAAAGAAAAATAAAGGAAAACACTTGCAATGACATGATCTCTATTATAGAAAAAAAAATAAAGAGAAAATATTTATCATTCGTCTTCAACTTACAGAGAACCTTCATGCATAAGTAGAATGGATAAAATAAATACTTACTAACAAAATCTCTGTATGTAACAAAGAAATAACAAAAAAATATTCACAATAAATGAAAAACAAATATTAATAAGATATCTCAATATCTACATTCGAAGATGGAGAAGATTCCCCTTCATCCACCCTCCTTTCCCTTCATCCAATTGATGCTGGACTACAATTTTTTCAATTTTGCCTTCACCAGATGAAGCTTTACTCTCGGCCATCAAAACACTTTTTCGAAATATATCTCTTCGTGCACTAACTTTTCATTAATAACTACGGGTATTTATAGGTTACACAATTTATGAAGATACAATAAGTTACAATAGAAAATTAAACTATTTAAAATTAATTTTATTTATAGGAAAATCCTAACTAATCTACAATTTAGAAGAATTCTAACTTATCGACAGACAAACCATCTATTTAAATTAAAAATGAACAATATATTGATTCAAATATGCATTGTTTTATTATTTTATTCAAACAAATCACGTATTTATATTAAAAAGGGGCAATATGATATTGTTTAATATGATATTTATTATTCAAATATGCATTAGTTAGTTGTAAAACTAGAGATCATATGCGCATAGGTTTTAGAATATTTATTCAAATATTGTTTAATATGATATTTATATTATTTAAACATGTATTAGTTAGTTGAAAAATTAGAGATCACATGTGTAGAGATTTTAGAACCTTTATTCAAATTGATGACAAAATGAAAAATCTTTAAATTAAGAAGGACAAAATGAGTAGCCTTAATTAAAAAGGGACAAAAGAAAAAATCAAAAGTTTATCTCTTAAGCACCATTTAGATACTAATAGTAACACAATGAGAAATAAAATTTATATTCAACTTTGAAATTTATTTAATTTAATAAAACGAAATAATAAATGAAAAAGAAAATAATTATAAATGAATTACAAATCTATCCACTATCTTCCCATAAAGTCAGCCCATTTTTTTTAAAGGCCCATTCCACTTTTTTCTTTAAGAAAAATAAAACCGAGCCCAGTTTGTAAAATTTCAAAAAAAAAAAAAAAAAAAACACGAAACCTAACTGTTCCCGCTGCTGCTTCTTCTTCTTCTTCTTCTTCTTCACGCCCTCTCCTCCGTTTCCAGCAGCTCGGTGTCGCCGCCGTGGTTTCTTCCGCTCGTGCCGCCGCCGCAGCCTCCCTTGTATCGTTTTTTCACAGATTTTCTACTCCCTTGTTGTTACAGGTATTCTCCCAATCTCCATCTATGTCTTTCTTCTCACTTGACGAACACAAATTAGAAATTGGGACGTGGTTTGTGTGTTGCCTGTTCTGATTCCAATTCTTTTTTAATTCAGCTTTCAGAAAAGGGGCATTCGAATTAATAAATAAGAGAAAGTGAAACATAAATAGCAAGATCAAAACACAAAAACACAAATCTTTGAGAAGGGTATTTCACCGTGGACGTCTAAATGGAATAGAATTTGACTCTACAAAACTACATCATTCTCATTCAATTGGAATAGAATTTATTTCTTTTTCTCAGTTTACGCTTTGTAGACCTTGACTTCTCGTACTCTCTTATAGCTTTTCAATCACTAATAAAATGTTTCGTTTCTTGTTCGAAAATAAAAGTTAGAACTACGCGTGGGTAATAAAAGAAAAGGCTAAAACACAAGTGGGCTACTGAAACATATTTGGCTTGTTAACTTCATGATTTTTTTTTCTTCTTTATAATTGAATATGGTGAAATCTTTTCCATGCTTCATTTACACTGATTGTTTGTTATATTCATATTACTTCCAATCATTCTGAAGTAAAATTAAAGGATGAACCTACAGAACTTAAAATTCCTGCAAGTTACTTCAAAGCTTATGACCTTCCTAGAAAAGTTGCATATGATTTGAGAGTGATGGGTTTGTTGTCCACAGCAAGAAGGATGGCATGGAGGCAGATTATCTCCAACCATAGGTCTATACTGCAACCCTACTCAGCTCCTTTATTTGCTAGATTCTTTTCTAAATCTACCCCATATGTCGGTAAGTGATTTTTTTTTTTTCAGTCTTAATTTCTATAAAAACTTATTCTCATCTTGATCCAAGAATTGAGCCTTATGCTTTGTTTAGGTTTCTTGAATATGGAAAATAAAATGACTTAGTTCTGTTAGCCAAAAGAGGAGTGAAGGAATGTATAGTTTACTGAAGTTTGTATGAACAGACTCGGAAATGGAACTTATTTGTTCTCTCTTCGTTGTATGAATTTATTACCCAAACAGAAGCCAGGGCATGATTTGTCTATTTAAAGGAATTGGGAGAAGAAAATGCAGTCTAAGATTTCAGAAAATTGAAAAGTATTACAATTACTTAACTTTCTGTATGATAAGTCATATAATGCTTAATCTTCCCACTAGTATTGATATCTTTGTATGTTGCTTGTTTGTCATCATTGCTTTGCTATGATTTCCTTGTGAGTCTGTGATCGGGATTAGATGCCTGAATTTGGAGTCAATAAGATAAGGTTTATGTGCGCTTGATTTTTTGTCATTTATGTTCTAGTAAAGGTCGGGATACCAGAGTTTTTAAATGGTGTTGGGCATGGGGTTGAGTCACATGTGGCTAAACTTGAATCAGAGATTGGTGACTTCCAGAAGCTGCTTGTTACTCGCACACTTAAGCTGAAAAAACTTGGAATTCCATGCAAACATGTAAGAGTTTCCCCAACCTTATTCTTATTTTTATTTTTGCAAGGACACAGTCCAATACTTGGTGGCTTCAACCTTCAATCTGCAAACATATGCCTACAGTCATGGAAATCATTATGTGAATGATATGGATTAGCAAGACTTAGACCTGTTTGATCTCCAAAACAATTAAAAGGATAGGCTTCCTATTACCTATATTGATAAGCTTTCTGGAGGTAACAAGTCCTCCTTTTGGTGCTAATTTTTTGATGGCTAGTCTAGTTGTTATAAATGTATTTTCATTTTTTTCGATGCCTTTCATTATTTCTAATGAACTCTTGTTAGAAGAGTAGGACCATGTCCATTGTTTGTTTTTCCACAAAGACACACGGTATTTTCTTCTAGTTCCTTTTATATATTAATATATATAAGTATATATAAATGGGGTGGTAGAACGATAGTTTCTTTTAAGATCCTCTTGAAGTGTAAAATAGCCCTTCACTGTTATTAACTAATTGTATAAATGTGGGATTTATGGATTAGTTAGTCTTTTCAAAGTTGAAAATATTAAACACTTCTTTTCTATAGTCTAAGAACTTTAAATAATTAAAATGGGCTTAAAATTTCATTAACGAGCTTTTATAAAATTTATACTGAGATTTTTATTTTCACAATAGAATAGCTTTATTTAAACTTCAGATCATTGAAATACAAATATAATCAATAAGTTTGTTCTTTAGCTCTTTAGATTTTCAATGAATAGTAATATAAGAATTTTCTATTTGTAACTTTGTGTATTAAGAAAGATGTCTAGTTCTTAGGAAGGGTTCTTAGAAGGAGGTTTGGTCGCTGGTTAGGTTTAACGCCTCCTTATAGGCTTCCATTTTTAAGAGTTTTATTGTTAACTTCTAGGTCTTATTATTTTAGATTGGAGTCTCGTTAGGAGCCTAAATCTTTGGCATGTAACTTTGAAATGAAAATTTGATTACAAATGACTAGTTAAATAACATGCATATCTTGGGTTTTGAATGTTTTCTATATCCAAAGTACCTAAACCAAAGAAAATTAGTAATCTTAGTCAAATAGCATCTACTGTCGAAACCCTTTGGGTAAGATCTGCCCAGTATAAAATTATTTGATACATCAAAATGCTTGCATACTCACATGTCGCACTCAATTTTCAAAAGTGTACAGGAAGTACTAGCTTCGTGGGAAATTTGAGAGTTTCCCATCTCTTTTAACTTCTAGCTTATCATCCAAAAATAGTATTTACCTCCCCTATATCAGTTATCTTATACAGTGACTATCTAGTTTGCTGTTACAAAAAGGGTCCCACACTTGCATCACACCTGTTGCCTGCTAGCCCCCTTCTCTCCTTTCTGCTAAATACATTAGTAATAGTGGGACTATCACATACCTCACAGCCGGCTTTAAATCTCAGTCATGATTATCGAGGAATACAAGTTTTGGCAAGAGCAAAGTTTATAGAGACCTTGTATTTGATTTAGAACAATAGTGGTTTGATTGACGTCTTCACAATGATGCTTGTTGGCCTAATTTTCATGTGTGGTCTATGGCAGAGGAAGCTGATATTGAAGTACACTCACAAGTACAGGCTTGGACTATGGAGGCCCCGAGCTGATTTGGTGAAAGCCTGATGGTTTTAACTATGTTTATGAGGTGAATGGAACCGTTTGCTGATCCCTAGACCACAATTTGTAAAACTTTTGAGGATAATTTTTCGTTTACTAAATCTAAAGCGTATCCTCATTTTACTACTTTTTAATTGTTTCTATTTGTTTACCAACTATATGCGCATTCCGTTCATTTAAGATCATGCATGAAGCTTAGAGAGTTCAAATTTATAATCACCTGCATGACAGGACAAAACGTATTCTGGAAAGTTGGGTTTTGTTCTATCTTGAACTATTGTTTTATAGATTGAGTCAAAACCATGAAACTAAGTCATTCTATACAGGCACATATTCAGGGGCCTATGATAGGTAAAGGGAGTATAATCAAAAGCTCTTCATAGCACCTCTATTTTGGGTTCACTTCTGAAACTTTTGTCGCTATTTGAAAGAGTGCCAAAAAAACAGGGTCCAGCATTCTTAGTGGTCACTTTCCTTGTGACAGCAAAGGCACGTGTGAGGCAATGATTGGGACCCATTGAACAAAAATGTGTGATGTTTGATAGTCAACCTCCTGTTTTGTCATTACATGGGAGGGAAGTGGTGATGTTGGTTGGTTGGATGGATGCACACGATTTCACCATAATTGAGCCCATTAGGATTGAGCCACCCCCTCGTGTTTCATTCTTTTTTCTCGTTCCCACCACCCACCAAGGCATGCCCTTCAATTATTGTTGTTTTTTTCCCTCTTATTTCAATTGTGTGTTCGTAAATAGAAAATTTTGAGGTGAATTGTCAGAATAGGACTCTTCTCTTGCTGTCGCATGTTCTCTTCTCCTTTACAACACATGGATACACCTCCACATCTACTTTTTATATATATATATAATATATTAGATTTTCTTGATCAAACTCTTTCGGGATTTTTTTTAGATTTGTTTCAGATCTTTTAGGTTTGGATAGAAGTGAACTTGAATGTTCATTTCCTTGCATCTCTCCTTCTCTTTCACAAACGGGAGGGGAGAAAAGAGGGTGGTTAAGAGGGATGGGATTGATTTTTTATTTTTTAATGAACATTTAACAACTATTCTTTATGTTATTGTGTAAAAAATTATTTGGAAACACCATAGAGAAATATGGAAAGAACAACTGTCCTAAAATTTCTAGGGGGTATTTTGCTCAATAGAAGAACTCTGTAGAATTGTGGTTAAGTACTTATAATATTGAGGTTATTGGGCACTTGAAATCATTGTAAATATTGAGGTTAAATCATGGTTAATGATCCTTAATTTTAGGAGAAGTCTTCATATGGTTTATAATAGGCTAAAGGTCATATAGAACTCTTTGATAGAAACTGTGATGGGGTGACTTGTTAGTATTGAGATTATTAAAAATGTAGACTACACATAAGAACTTGCAAAAGAGAAAATAGCTCCTAAAAACAATTATTCGTACATGTTTTAATCCATGTTTTTCCATTTTTTTCAAGAAAACATGAATTTATTTAACAAACATATAAACTCCTAAAGGAACTTGGTTGATTAAGTTGTTGACACGGTGTTTTTTCTTCAGGTCTTTATTAGTTGAGTCATGTTTAGATTAGCAAGTTGTTGTGGAGAGATGTTAGAAGAGAAAGTATGGATTCTTTTTTTTTTTTTTTGTATGTGGCAAAAAGGTGTTGTCCTTAGAACATGGTTTGGCCAATCCAAATAGGAACAATGTTGGTTGGGGGGGACCTGATGGTTTGTTTAGAGGGCTTTTGACAACTCAAAAGGTATACCTCCATTTTGTCAGTTTCCTTACCCTCTCTTTTTCTGATCCATTACTCCATTTCCCAACTAATTCAAATAACAGACCCTAACAGATTGTCAAAGGCACACCAAAAGTTTGTTCAAAAGGCTTAGCTGGAAGATGTTGAGATGAGAAAGAAGGGGCTGCTGCAAAGGCTGCAGTGTAGCCATTTGCTGTTATTTAAGGACATTCCAACTTTGCAAAGAAACTGACTGCTCTGTTTTCTTTTGCATGCCTTTCTGCCTGGTTTTGGTACCTTCCCAAACTATCTGAAAAAGAAGAAGAAAAAAAAAGTATGGCAGAGAGAAGAGAGAGATAAGAGGCTTCTTTTGAATATGAGACATGTTTAAATTTCCATTTTGTTTCTTGAGAAGCTTTGCTTGCACTACTGATCTCAACCAAGTTCTTATATGCTATTTTTCCCCTTCCTCTCCTTTAAAAGGCTGTTTTAGCCCACTTCATTATAGCTCAATTGATGATGTTATATATTTGTCTTAAAGATTCGATGTTTGAATTTTCATCTCCATATTATTGAACCAAAAAAAAATAATTTTTTTTAATGTGAAAAGTTACATTGATTTGAACTTTGGTAGTTGTGTCTATTTAGTCTCTAAACTTTTAGAAGTTTAGTTACTTTTAGGATTAATAAGTGTTGATTTGGTAGGATATAGTACAAGGAAATCAATCAGCTAGATAAATTAAGAGTTGAGTGGACAAAAAATTTCGATTTAGATTGTATTTCACGCGTCCATTCCATCAATTTTTTTGGTGTGCTCATCCTTTATCCAACCAACTTACTCTCTTATATCACATTGTGTCAAATCATCACTAGTTAGTCAGTTAACATTGTAGATAAATTTAATTAACAACGTTAAATATAAGATTTTATAATAATGTTACATATAAGATTTTATGAGAATCAAAACCAGAAGTCTTTTTTTTCTTTTTTTTTTTACAATCAAAACCAAAAGTTGAGATGTAACCAGAACATTTAAAAGTTTAGACACTAAATAAACAAAACCATCAAAATTAGAAGACTAAACTAAATAAATAGAACCATCAAAGTTTGAGGACTAAGTTTAAAACTTGACCGATAGGAAAACAATAACAACTAAAATGTTGATATGTACAAGCATTGTTTTAAATTGTAAATTTAGTAATCACTTTGAGCTTTGACACTTATCCTTTATATTAGGCCTTAACTAGTTGTACTATGTTTAGGCTAAATCTCTATCATTAATATCATTAATGTGAAGAATGTGACAAGCCTGCTAAATGAATTTTAGCTAATTTGGCATGGTGCATGATAGGTAGTTGACTAGACGAATAGACATGTCGCATTAGTATTTTATTAATCATACTAACAACAAAGACTAAAGAAGAACGTATTTTAAAGTTTAGCTAAGTCCCTGTGGTTGTAGTCTGGAGCTACCATAGCTTATGGCTAGAGCCATGGGGAGCCCTAGTAGAGAGAACAGTAACGATAACGAGCGCAGAGCCTGCCAAGCGAGTGGTAGGAGCTACGGGAAAGTACTTGGTAGGCCAACAACCCAAAGAACCGGGCGGGGCACTCAATGAAAGGGGGGCACACTGAGGCCAAGGGAATGTGTAATTGCTGTTGGAAAACAGAAAGTCAGAAGAGGTATCAAATGTTGATATTTTCTTTTTTACATTTGAAAAGAATCTACTCTCGATGAGAAGAGCCTTGACTTTCGATGTTATTAGTCAAGCGCGGGAGCGCTACTTCTAGCAGCTTGCTTAAAAAAGCTTGACTTGACCTTATAGCTTTATTTGTTTGATCTAGTAAGGGGGTGTTAGAAATAAGCCACCGTCTAATGAAATAACGGTTTACAATAGAGCGACCCGAGACATCTAGCGAAGAGCTCCAATGCACGTATTCGGAGCTATACAGATGTCGTAGTCGGAGAAGCCGGATCAACATCATGACAACGATATTTTGGAAACTGTTGGGCGAACCACAATTGGTGTAATGTATATTTTAAAGTTTAGATATGTAATCAAATTTAAAAAAAAAAAAATTGAAAAACTAAATTGATACCCTGAGAGTAGATTTTTTGAATTTCTAATTTAAGTAAAGGGTTTAAGGGAAATTGGTTTAAATCATAGTGGTTGCCTACCTAGAGTTGGGTAGTTGTCAATTGTCATATAAGATGTGTGGGCATGTTGGCTTTGACACTCACAAATTAATATATATATATATATATATATTAGAATAATTTTAATAGTGTTTTGACTTGAGAAGAACATTCAAAATGTAAAGGTGGAAGCACGTGGGCACATGTGAAGTAGCAGAAATGGAGAAATCAATGAAAAACAAAGCTAAAGGGGCCCCACCTTACCCTTGTTTATCTTAGCAGAGAAGAACACTGAGCAACACACTAGTAAAAAAGTTATATATGAAATTATACATTATAATATATGCTACATTCAAAGTTACTTTATTCATTATTATTATTATTTTTTGGAAAACGATTCAAAGTTACTTTATAACATTGAACATTGGAAATCATATCGCATCTTCAAGATCCCGAATCTATGTTAATAATCGGTTTAAATTTCATTTTTGTCCCAATAAATGTTTTAAGTCCATTCTTTTTCTTTTAGCTTTTCGAAAATAATTATTGTAATCCTTTTTGTATTTTTATTGTCAATATCCACTTACTCAATAGCACTTTAGTGTGTTAAATTGTTAATACATATATTTTACGTAACTAATAAAGAATAATGATGGAAATTAAAACGATTAATTTTTAAAAGTATACAAACTAACATGAAATTTAAACGTTTAATCATTTTTGTCATCTAAAAAGTTTTGTAAGTTGAAGAGATATAGCATTTTATAAAAGTGAAAAATCAAGATTGCCGAGTTAAATGGTCAACATCTGTCCAATCATGTTGCGAAATTTACTCAAATTTTGAATTTTTTAAAATGGTCTTTTTGGAATATTTCATCAATATATGATATTAAAAGTAGTCAATTTTACCATTGGTCATCCCCATATTTTTTTAAACACCCAAAATCATATTTAAAAATTGTCTAAATCCAATCATATTAAAAAAAAAAAAAAAAAAACTCAAATCTAGGTACAAAATTGCTCAAACTTATGAACAACATACCTAAATTCTTAGTTAAAAATATCATACCAACATGAGCATAACTTAATAACTAAGACGCCTATACTTTTTCTTGAGGTTGAAGATTCAAAATCCTACTTCAGATTTATGGCACTAAAAAAAAACAAAATTAGGAATAAAATCAATAACCCACAAATATAGCACCACTTATTTAAGTGTAGGATTTAAATTGATATATTAAAAGTTTAAGGTTAAAATCAACTTACTAGCTCAAGTATAGAAGTAAAAGAATTTTTTTGTAATATTTAATAAAGGTAAAATAATGAAACAAAATTAGAGGTTAAAAAATCACTTATGGTCTCTAAACTTTCATGGAAGTAACAATTTAGTCATTGAACTTTAGTATGTAACAATTTAGTCCTTATTCTTTAAAATTTGTAACGATTTAATCCTTCTTTGAAAACCTTTGTTAATATTTAATGAGATTTCTTACATAGGTAGATCAATAAACTAATTATGTACCCAGTAAATTTATAAGCTACAAAGTCTAAATCGTTAAATAATAAAAATTGATATTTAATTTTGATAAAAAAAATTTACAATAGGGATTAAATTGTTACAAATTTAAAAGTACAGAGATTAAATTGTTACATACTAAAGTTCAGAGACTGAATTGTTACAAATTTAAAAGTATAAGAACTAAATTGTTCCAAAATAAAGGACTAAATTATTACTTTTATGAAAATTCAATGACTAAAAGTGGTTTTTTAACAAAAATTAAAATATAAAAATTGAGAGTGAAAAAGAAAGGGTATAGGATTTAGGGTTAAAAAAATGAAAGGGAAGTGGTATTGTGTTTAAGATAATGGTACGGCGTCGTATGCGCACGTGTTGAGGATTTAATTTTAAAATAAATAGGAGCTGCCTTTATGTCTATGTATGACCCATCCATAAATGACTTTCATCCATCCCTTTCTCATCTAACCTTTAACATCATCTTCTCTATTTTCAAACCCACCAAAAAAAAAAAAAAAAATTTAGTCCTTAAAATTTTGTGATTATTTCATTTTAGTACCTAAACTTTTAAAATATCTATTTTAATCCTTAAACTTTTAGGTTTAACTTACATTATCAACTTACACACATAGATCAACTAGTTGAAATATCATATCTTTGACCAAAAAGTTGGAGACTAGAATTCTCACCCCATCCAGGTTGAACTAAAAAAAAGAAAGGTTTAATCTACTTTGATCTCTAGACTTGTGAATTATCTAAGTCTTTGAACTTTAAAAAATAAACATTTTAGTTCTACATGGATAATGTGACTTCAAATATGTGTATTAATATACTGATGTAGGTATATGATAATTCTCATTTTTAAAAATTATTTAGCTCACAAACAAAGGTTATTCTTGTAACTCTATCTTTTTTAAACTCCAAAATCTATTGAATTAGAGCACATTTGATATGAAACCTTTGAGCATGTTGGAAATGCTTAACAATACTAGAAAAAAGGCTAACACATGTAGGAAAGTGGCTAAACTATGTGTTATTTGTGCATGGAGTAGAAAAATGAAAATTGCAAGTCAATTGCAACTGTAATGCAATTGCAATCTTGAACCATAAAAAGAAAAAACGAGATTTTCAATTTTTTCCATAGTTAGAAGATTTTGGCATCAATTCCTCCTTAATTCAAGCAACGACTTCCTACATCAATCCATACATGGAAAATGAAAAAACCCTAAATGCTTGAAGGCTATAAAAAGAAGAGAAACATAAGGAAGAAGGTAGAATTTCTCCTTGGAAGAAAACCAATTTTCTGTACTTTTTCTTCTTCTTCACTTGCTGTCCAATTTTCTGCTTCCTCTCCTTTCCTCCATACTCAATCCAATCTAGGCAAAAACCTAAGATTGTTAAGACCCAATTCATCTTGAAAAAGATTGAATTGAGTTTGAGTAAAGGGAAGGAAAGAAAGGTTGACGAGAATTCTATTTTTATTGTAATTCTAGTTTCGTTCCAGGTCTTTTATTCATGTATAAATGTTGTTTTAGTTTATGTTCTTCAGTTGTTTAGATCTCATTTTTCTATTCGATCAGTAACCGTTAGGTTTTACATTTAAGTCAGTTTTGTACTTCTCTCTTGGAACAATCTTTTTGTCGTAAGGTTTTTCTTCAATAAAGTCATTCATTTTCAGTAACTAAGTTCTTGATTATTGATAAGCCTTAGAATTAAGGCTTATTTAACTCTCAATTGCTTAAAATATTCTTGTTTTGACTTAAGACCATTTGAAAATAGTCGAAAGATTGCTTCAATTTAAAAAAGAAATAAATATGATAGTATTTGGGATAGAGTTCTAAATAAATTAATCTTGTTTGCAGGAAATATGGAAATTGCAAAATCAAATTGCAAAATCGTGATTCTGCAATCTGGAGCAGTAGAAAAGTTTAGAAAAGGAAAAAAAATCTACAATTAACCCATTCCGAAAATCTTCAATCACAGCATGATTTGGGGGATTTTGAGCATGAAATTTGGGCATTTTTCAACCCTAATGAAGGTCTATAAAGGGGGAAGAAGATGAGGAGCTAAAAAGTCATTTTTTTTTAGGAATTTTTGGAGTTTTACATCGTGGATTTTTGTCAAGTTTTTCCTCTGTTTTTTTTTTAGTTTTTCTGTTCTGTTTTGCCAAGAAGCTTTAGTTGATGTTTTTATTTTTCTTCTTCAATTCATCTTGTATTACTAACAGTTGCTGGCATTGCAACCTTGATCTCTAGTTGATTCCTTCTTTTATATTAAGTTTTTGTTTTGTTTAGTTTATGTTTTCATGGGTTTCAATCTGCTTCCTCATTGTTCAACCTTTACAGTTCTGTTCCAAGTTGTTAATTTATGTTTTTAATCACGTTTATTCAATCCAATTCAAGTGGTACTTGCATTGTTAAGACTAATATTCTCCTAGAAATAGTAAGAGATTGAGTCGATTGGGATGAAGGAAAAAAATAAATTGAACAATTATTGAAGGATTTGTGTTCTTAATGCAATTCTGTTTTGTGCTTTTATTTAAGTTTCAAAAATTATTGGTATGCTTACAGATCTATCAATTTCAAAGGTAGAAGGAAGAAAATTGAATTTCCCATTGATGCCTATGATTCTTGTTTTTATATTTAATTTGAGAATTTTAGAAGCTTTTGAGGTTAAGTGCCCAGATTTTCATAAGCGTAGCTTACTGTCATAACTGTTCCAATATTACTTAGGATAGAATTTGTATTTATTCAACTTTCTAATATGATTTTTTCTTCAAAAATTAGTTGTAAGATTTTTATCTTCAATATGAGCTAAAACTTCTTAGGGGATTCAAGGATGTGAATTCCCTAAGAAGTAAATGTAGCCAAAATTTCAATAAAAACCAAGCCTACATCTCAATTGTTTGCTTGTGTTGAATAAATTTCCGTTGAGATCCTAGATTGATCAACTAGGGTAGCAACTCAAGCTTAAATATAATACCGACAGGGTTAGAGATAAACAGATTATACACAAGTAATGGAGAAAGAGCTTAGACATAAGCCAATCCTTACCCTAGACATAGGGATTAAGGACTCCAAAATCCATAAAATTATTGAGTCGAATGATCTAAGATAGAGGGACTATAGACATATAAGTCACTCACTTAGCCTCCTAAAACCTAAATTCAAGGTAAATAGGAGAAGCAATTTTGGTTTACAATTGAGTGTGGAGCAGGTTGGAATTGCAATTTTGGCTTGCAATTACAACTTAGGGCAATGAAATTTTTGTGAGCCCCATCTTTATCTCAAATTGCTTTTGCAATTTCAATTTCTAAGTCTATTTAGTTTGTTATTCCAATATTGCAATTTCTCGATTCTGCAATTAGATTCTGCAATTCAATTCTGCAATTAGATATTGTCATTTCGTGATTCTGCAATTAGATTCTGCAATTTTTATTTTGTTTTACCAACAATCCATCCCAACATTATTTTTGCAATTTTAGTTTTCTAGTTGCAATTTTCTTTACACTTTGCTTACAATATTTTTGTTACACCGTTCCCTTGGGATTCGATACTTGGTACTCACATACCATTTTATATTACTTCGATCACGTGCGCTTGCGTGTACACCGATCAATTATTTTCCAGATTTGGTATTCTGTTTTAAGTTTTATTTTGGCCTCTCGATTCTTCACTTTATTTCCTTAAGTTATGAATTCTCTTTTATATAAAGCTTGTTCATTTTCTTATTTTACCATGAGCTAAACCTCTCTTAGGGATTCAAATATATGAATGCCCTAGAGGTGAGAATCTAAAGCTTATATGCAAAAATAATCCAACTTAACACAATGGTTGTTTGCTTTTGTTGAAGTACTTGTTTTGGGTAAACCTTGTTTGATCAACTAGGGTTACTTTTCAAGCTTGAATCTAATATTGAAAGGGTTAGATGAAGGCAGATCTTGTAAAAGCAATGAGATAAAAGCTTAGATATAAGCAAAGCTTTATATATCCTAGACATAGGACGAGCCGCCAAAACTACTAGAATGCGATCTAAAATTATCTAAGTACGATTAACCATAAACATATAGGTCCAATCACTTAGCTTCCTAAGGATTTTGAATCAAAATTAAATAGGAGTCGATTCGGTTTACAATTACTTTGTGTTAAGGCGCGATTATTGCAATTGCAATTGAGTTGCAATTCTCACCAAAGGGTAGGATTATACTTGAATTCCTCTTTTCATTATCTTTGTTATTTCAAATTTTATTTTTAGTAAACTAACCATCACAAATTATTGTTTTACTTTGGTTACTCTAGTTGCAATTTCTGAATATCTTTGTGCTATGCTTAATTTTTGTTAAAAATCTGTACCTTGTGGGATCAATACTTTGGAGTACTTATAATTTTATATTACTTGCATAGATAGTATGCATTTACATTGGACTGAAATTCTTTCTCTTATTTTTAACCCACAAGTTTCACTTGATTAGTATATATTGAGCCACATTGAGATGATTATCGAGTGGACGAATATTAGCTGACAAATCAATGATAAGGACTTAAATAGTTATCTTTTAAAAGTTTAGAGACTAAAATAGACATTTTGAAATTTAAGTGACCGCAATCATTACTTTTTAAATCATAGATTAAAATAGACATTTTATAAGTTTAAGGACCAATTTTTTTTTTTTGCCATTTTGAAAATTAAGGGACCACATTTATCCTTTTTAAAGTTCAAGAACTAAAAATAGATATTTCAAATTTGAGAAATCAAAATAGAATAAATTTGAAAATTCAGATAGTAGATTTAAAATTTTATTTTTCTGAAAAAAAAAAAAAAGAAACACCATTTTCATTAAAATTTTCTTTTTCAGAAAAGAAAAAAAATAATAAGCCATGAACTAAAGCTGCAACTCTCCCGTAAAAAGAATCTCAAGCATGAAAAATATTTGTAAAGAGATATGTTCTTTTCATCTCTCTTCCTTTTTCTTAAAAGACGACTATGGTTTCTTCCATGTTTGGAAAAACTTTTTACAAAAGGTGATTTTTTTTAATGATAATAATCTGAATATCCATATCAGTTATCATTTTTTTTTTGTCACATGACTGATACACTTATTAAGTCAACAGACAACAATATAAATTTATATTTATTAGATATAAAATTAAAAGTTCAAGGATCTAATTGAAATTTTTTAAAAGAAATTAGGTACTAAAAAGATACACAGCCTCAACCCTTTGAAAGTTAAATTTATAATTTAACCAAAATTAAAACAATGATAATTGTGTAATTATAAAATTTAGGTTTAGATCCTATTTCCGTCTTTAAACTTCTAAGTTTATTTTATTTTGATTCTTGAATTTATAAAAATTTTATTTTAGTCCTTAAAACTTTCTAACTTATTCTATTTTTGTTCATGAACTTTAAACAAATATCTATTTTGGTCATTGTTATTGTTATATCAAATAGTATTTTATCTATTTGATACTTGCTTCAACTAACCTAGGTAACTCTAATACATGCCCACATTAGTATGTAATACATTTGAAATCATGTCATCAATCTATTTAAACAATTGACGACAAATTAATAGTAAAGACCAAAATGATTACTTTTTTAAAGTCTAAGGACTAAAATAGATCTTTTAAATTTTTTGTGGACTCAAAATGAAACAAACTTGAAAGTTTAGAGTTGAATTAAACAATTTAAAATTTTAATGACCAAAATAAAATTTAACCCTTATAAAATAATTAAAACAAGTATTATTTATTTAATTCTAAACTTTATGTATTATAGTTATTGACATGCATAGAAAAATATGTTATATTTTTTAATTTGATTATAGCTCAACTGGTTAAGACATATTCTCGACCAAAAGATTATATGTTTGAATTTTTATCTCACATTTTGTTGAAGAAAATTAAAAAATTGGCATATTTGAAATTTAATTTTGTATTAATTCTCCGACATTCAAACAAAACCTTAACTGACTAATATTTATACAAGAATTTAGTAACTTGGGCATTAAAAGAGTAGGAGAGAGAGAGAGAGAGGAATATTAAATATAAATAATAATGCAAGAAGACAATGAAACATTGATACCTTCAATTATTTTGCTCCTTGGCCCTTACACCCACATGATTGGTACATCCAATATTTATGGGTATTTAGTATTCCACCCATCCAAAATCATCCCAACTTTCAAATTTTCAAGATTCACTGACATTTTCCCAATCATTCATTTTCCAAGAAACTTGGCCTAAAAAAGCCCAATCCCAATCCATATTATCATTCCTTAATTATACTTCTTAAAAAGCTAATTTTATTTTTAGTTTCTGAATTATCAGCTTTATTTCATTTTTATTATTAAAATTTTAAAATGTCTATTTTATCTTAAAAAATAATTAGTTTAGTCCCTAAACTATTAAGATGTCTATATTAAACCTCATTTTTTCAGTACAAATTAAAAGGACAGAAAAAGTAAAAAAGAAGAACATGAATACAAAAAGACTACGGAGACAACCATAGACACGTTGTTGTGTTGTTTTCAATGGCCTGATCCACCCATGATAGATGGATCTTGAGCACGTGACAAGCCATGTCGTGAGCTACCTTATTACAGATTCAAGGTTTAAGTGAAAAACCCAACCATTCTTTGACGTTGTCAAACAACAATTTAGTCTCATTTTTTAATGTAGGCCTTTTTCCCTAGTAAAGTTTAAAGAACTAAAGCATCTATTTCAACCCATGGCGAAGACCTATCTCATGTGCCAGATTAATTCCTTCAAGATAAACTTTAAACATTAAAGAAAAAACTATTTTGGTATTTACTATATTATTTTGTCATCACTTTAGCCTTATACATATTCACATCAACATATTAGTATACATGCTCAAAGTCACATTACCTTCAAGTCTTTTAAATTTTTTTTTTTAAAAAAAGTTCAAGGACCAAATAGAATCTAGGGATTAAAATAAGCATTTTGAAATTTTAGGTCCTCTTTTTGGTACTTAAACTTATAACTTTGAGCTGTTTTTAATGGGTAAAAATCACACTTCATGTTTATTAGGGGTGTTCATCGGTCAGTTGGGGTTGGCTTTGGAGAAAAACCGACCTCAAAAATTGACCGATCAGTTTCCTCTAAACCAACCATTCATTTAGGTGGTGCAGAAACCGACAGACGAGCGGTCGGTTCGATCGGTCAAATTCGTCATTTTTTTTTACTTACCCACGACATCATCGAAGTCGAAATCGTGAGGAGCTGTGTGGCTGTCGTCGGAGGGAGAGAGAGCACGAGGGGAGACGAACGCTCGAGAATGGAGAAGGGAAACGTCACATGAGGGGAGTCGCTGAAGCTTACAACGATTGTTAGAGGGAGAGAAAGCACGTGGGAGACGACGATCATTGACGGGAGAGAGAGCACGATGGGAACGTCACTGGAGAGAAGGTGAGATTGGAGAGTCGGAACGGTGTTTTGAGAGAGAGAGCATAAAGAATAGGTCTGAGGTGAGGAGAATGAGGCGAAGGTTTTTAGTTTGTTTTATTATTTTTTTTTAAATAAAAAAAGAATATTATATTTTCGATTGATCAGTTGGTTTTGCCATTCCTCATACAGCTGACCGACCGATTGACAGCATAAGGAAACTAATCAATCGATGCCAGTTTGGTTAGTTTCAGTAGGTCGGATCAGTTTTCAGTCTCCCAATGAACACCCCCAATGTTTATAACATTGGATCAAAAAATAGTTCTCAAAATAACCCAATTAAGCTCACATGTATGGTTTAAAGATAAATTAATCAAAGTGCGTTAATATTTTCTAGTTAAATCTTTGAACCCTAACGATGATTTGAAAAAAACGTCTTAAGATATAATTAATTAAAGCCCAGCAGTAATTAACATGTGTCATCGACTAAGAGATTAGAGATTTGAATCCCCCCAGCCTCAAATATTGTTTAACTAAAGAAGGAAAAAGGAAAAGAAAAAAAAAAAACCCATTACTGTCATCCAATCTAGTCCATAGACCAAACTTTGCTTCAATAATTTTTCTATTTCAACATTCTTCTAACCATTTTCTCACATTAAAATCTTAGATGAAGTACAATTTGAAATTGAAAAGAAAAACTTTGTTTGATGGATATTGTTACTTTTTATTAGTAAAATTGGAAAATATCTCAGCATTTCCCCAATTCTAATTCTAATTTCAATGATTTATTTGTTCTTTGTATAATTTAACCAGCACTTCAGATACATTTTTTTCAAAAAAAAGAAAAAAGATATTAATAGAAAGTTATTTTTAAACAAATATATTTTGGTACATTTGCGTTCGTTTTTATGTCTTTTTTTTTAGATAAATTATAGCGACCAAAGAATTTTTCAGTATAAACAATATTGCATTGGAAAATAGAAAGAAAATAATTGGGGAAATAAAATAAAATTACTAAACCCTAATTGCATGGGGGTCATCTTTTCTTCTCTTATTATATTAAGAGAATCAAAATTAGGAATTTAGGTAGAACTTATCGATCAAGAAATTAAAAAAGAAAAAAATGAAGATTAAAATGTGTACAATAAAATATTTCATAACAAAGAGAAAAAAAAGATTAAAGAAAAAAAAAGAACACCTGGCATTACATGCCTTGGAACTGGCTTCTACGAATTCGGTCTGAAGCTTTGACGATCGGCCGGAGCGCCGGCGAGAAGCTCGGCGACGGCTGTCATGGCGCTGACCTGCATCTGTAGAGCCGCGATGTAATCTGTAGCTTCTTCAAGGAGGTTCGGGAATGAGATTTTCCGGCAGCCGGGAACCAGGCGGCCGAGAGTTCGAACTTTCCGCTGGACCGCCGGCAATTTCCTCGTCTTAGATATTTTCAATTTCTTCGGCCGGCTGCAGCTCCCTGCCGGTTTCACCTTCTTGTGCTTATTGAGTTTGAGATCGAGTCGATTTGTTAAGATCGCTCTGCTCCATCGCGTCTTGCCTTTGGCAGCGACGGCGAGGACTCGGTCCGCCGTCTCGCGGACTTTGCGGCCGTTGATCGAAGATCTCGCCGGCGGCGATGCGGATTTCTGACTTACTCGATGGAGAGCCTCGACTAGTTTCGAAGAGTAAATCTTCTGCTCCGACTCTGTTCTCCACCGTCGTCTCAAATCCGTCGATTCGGCGCCGCGAATCTCCGCCGCTTGACTCTCCGATTCGATTTTTCGGCGTTTACTCGGCCGCTGCTCCATCGAATCGGAATTCCTCGGCTCTTCTGGGTTAGAAACAATCGCATCCATCTGAAGAAATAAATCCAGCAATAATACACGAGCGCACACACACCGTCCAAGATTAAACTATCTGCAAATCAAATAAACCAAAAAACATTTAGATGATACTAGAACACAGCGAAAAGAATCAGAGAAAACAAATAAATCCTCCTGGAGGAAGGCAAAATTTCACAATTCTAGAACACAGAAATTTTCAATTTCCAAAATGCTAATGCAAAATGAAATTCAATTTGGACAAAAAAAAAAAAAAAAACAAACAAAGAAAGAGAGATTCTCCCACTGGAGCAGTAGGTTATGAATTTCCAGAAAACATTTAAAAAAGATGATGAATCAAATGGAGATTGGAAATCAAGAAAAGTAGATCATGATTATGATAAACAAATACATAAATACAAATATTAGATTGAAAGGAATTGTAAGAACATGTAATGTAATACCTTTGATAGAGAAATGAGGTTCGATTGGAGCTTCAGAATCGGTGGCAATGGAGGAAGCTAGAGAGAGAGAGAGAGAGAGAGAGAGAGAGAGAGGGTTTGGTTTCGTGGGAGAAGAGAGGTTTCAGAGAGGGTAATTTTAAAAGCAAGCAGAAGCAACCACGCGGCCTCTTCTTAATCACATCAATTTATTGTCCTTTCTTTCCCTCTCTCTCTCTCTCACTATTATTATTTCTTAATCTTTATCCTCTATCCTTTATCTTTTCTTTTCTTTTTTTTTTTTTTTAAAAAGAATCATTTTTCTAATTAATTTGATGATGATAGACTAATAGTCTAGGGTCAATATAAATATATTTAGGTGATTAAGCTTTTTTTTTTATAAGTCTCAATTTGGTTATCAACTTGTTGAGATTTTTAATTTTATTTTTAATGTATTTAAATTTTCCAATTAAGTTATTTTGTGTTAATTTAAAACAAATAGGTTTTATTTGAATAAGTCGGATAAGTATGTTGGAGTTCATGAATCAAATAACATTTGAATGGTATGTTCATGTGTCTAAATATATTAATTAAAGAACAATTTGATGATACATCAACTTTTTGTTAACAAATTTTAACATTGTGACTTAATTGAGAATTTCTAATATGTTAAGAATAAAATTGAGAATTTTAGAAGATTAAAGATCTATTTGAGAATTACTAGAAAGATTAAAGACTATTTTGTATATTAGATTAGATAGATAGATATATGTGTGGCTAAATATATTAGATGATTCATCATCTTTTGGACAATTCTTAATTTGGCACTTAATCTTTTGACGTTTTCAAATTTGCCCTTCTTGTATTAAAAATTTTCAATTAGGCTCTTTAATTTGTAAAACATTATTAAAATTTGTTGATTTAATATAGATTTTTGTACACATCGACATGTCATTCAGATGCTACTTGACGCATGAAATTTAGTTCACCCATAAAAAAGTTCATTTCTTCTAAGTGGCTATATATCTAAATATGTTAATAAAACAATAATATAATAGTAAATTATCTTTATACATTAACCAATATCAATCATTATTTTGCAGAAGGATTTAATTGAGAAATTTTAGTACATTAAAGGTAAAATCAAGAATTTTAAAAAAACTAAGAACCAAATTGAGTGTTAAATATATTTAGCCAATATATGTTTACTATAACCTTTATATTAAAATTCAATATGTATGTATAAACACAATAGAGAACTTTATATTTATCATATAATATGGTATATTTCTTTTGGCTTAATTATAATATAAAAAGCAATACATAGAATACAATTTAATTTTACCTACGATTTTTCAAATATTAAGCTTAAATTCATTTTCATCTATGGATGATAAAAAGTAACCATATTTAATCATTAGAATTATTTTGTATCAATTGTTTAACAAATGGATGACGTGATTTTGAATATGTGTATTAATGTGACTAGAGGGACTGAGGATTCGAATATCTGACCTTTTGGTTGAAGATATATATTTTAACCACTTGAGTTGTACTCATGCTGGCACTAAACTCCTTGGGATTAATTAGGACAAATATTGATGAGATGAATATTGACAGTAAAATAGTGACAATGATCAAATTAGATATTTTGAAAGTCTAGATACTCAATTAAAATAAATAAAAAAATTTAGAAAAGGTGTAATTTCTCTTTTTGCTCTTTTTTTTATTTATTTTTCTCTAGTTCAATTTAAAAGAGTATATTCTACTTCTTATTAGATCAATGTATATCTTATTTGACTTTATAAGTATAGCATATATTTATTTGATAATCACTTGATTTGCTAGTTGGAATAGTTTAACTTCTAGAAGTCCACCCAAAAACATATATTTATCATTTCTTCAAATGTAAAGATAAAAGACAAATGACTATAAATTAAAATCTTATATCTTAACATTTACTTAAAATATTCATATATATCTAGGGGAAAAAGATTAAAAAAAGAAAGATCTATTCTTTTTTCTCTAATCTAGTGGATAAGGGTTCAATCAAGTTATTACTTAAAGACTAAGACATGTGCAAATCAATAATAATCAAAAGATAAGTTCAACCAAACAAACCATAATTAAGCTTTGTAGATAGCAACTAATTAATATTATTGGCTAGTAATTTATTTGGTGAATTTTGTGTTCTTTTAAATTCTAAGTTATCCTAATTTCAACTAAATTAATGTGAGAAAAAGAAATTTAAATGTTTGCCACATGTGAAGATTGGAACATTTATCTTTTTTTCTTTTTGTCAAAATCTCTCCATTTTCTAGTGGATGTGGACACTTTCGATTATTCAACACAATTAAATACATATATTTGTCTATTTCGTCACATGGAAAACATATATCAATTTTGTAGTACAAATCTAAAGGATATATATAAAAATTTTAGGTTTAAATTATATTTTGGTCTAAAACTTAAAATCTTTTATTTTAGAATTTAAACTTTTAAAAATAACCATTTTGATTCTTAAACTTAAATGTCTATTTTAGTCACTAAATTATTAAAAAAAAAAATATTTTGATCTTTTCTATTATATATTTTGCCACCTAATATAAACATTGGCCTTACCAATGTTCGTTTGGAGTAATTCATGTGGCTCAAATGTATACCGACGTTAGTAGTTCATACATATATTTCAATTCAATGAGGTTCTCAGTGTGGGAGATCTAAAAATGTACTTTGTGATGCTTTGAAATAATACAATGAGGTTCTCTTATATATATAAAAAAAAGTCATTGTATTCATTTGTTAAAAATAAAATACTTGTAGGGAAAAAAAAATACATTTTTTTAGAGATTAAAAATTAAGATAAACGTTTTGAATATTTGGTACCAGTACAAAATAAATCTAAAAGTTCAAAAACTAGAATTTAAAATTTGAAGGTTTGGAAACCAAAATAAAATAATGTTAGAATTTTATTGATTAAGATGCTATTTTTTTTTTAAAAAAACTTATCATTTATTACTTTCACTAATATTTATCATCATTTCTTATACGATGCTCTCTCTATTTATTAACCACTTTTTTTTTTCATTTAATCATGTAGTTTAATTGTATATATTTTTTAAATATCAATATCAAGATTATTTATAGAAATTTCTTTTGGGTGTGGTTTCATTTTGATGCAATCTTTGAATTAAGTGTCAACATTTTTAGATAAGAAAGAGGGCCCATTTGAATAACCTCATTTGCATGTATTATCTCTTTTACCCATTCAAGATCATAGTTTAATCAACAAATCCTAGTTAACTTAAAGCTTCCATCTAAAGTTCAAATTTCTCACCATAATATGATATATAAATTTGTAAAAGAAAAAAAGAGACAATTTTTTTTTATTTACAAAATTTACTTAAAGATCCAATTTAGAAACAAGTATTAATTAGAGAGAGATAAGAGAATTTTTTAATAATAATAAAAATAATAATAAAGATAAAGTGATAAACTTTAAATACACTAAAATTAATTACATTTTTTAGTTTCTTTTACATATTCTACCATATAACTATCTTTTCAACATAATTGTGCTAGCTAATTATGTTGATCAATGGAGTTGGCCATAACATGGCCAAGTGGTTAATTTTATTAAAAGATGGAAGATATATGTTAGGTATCCAACCATTGAAATAAATGTAAGCCTAAATCCTATTTTGGACCATCAATTTTGAGTTTATATTTATTTTGGTGTCTAAAATTTTAAAATATTTATTTTGGTCTTTGATTTTTTTTTTTTTTTGACATAGCTATTTTTATCCATAAACTTTCAAAATGTCTATTTTAGTCTTCAAACTTTTAAAAGATAAAACATAATTTAAATGTCTATTTTAGTCTTCAAACTTTTAAAAGATTAAACATAATTTTATCACTTAATGTTTGTCTACCTAATATCTTGCTTCTTCTAGACTATGTAGCTCTAGAACATGCCCATGTTAGTCCAATAATACACATATTTAAAACTATGTTATCTATTTATTCAAGTAACAACATCAAACCAACAATCAGGATCAAAATGATTTTTTTTTTTTAAGTTTAGTCCAAAATGAAACAAGATTGAAGCTCAACAAACGAAAATTGACATTTTGAAAATTTAAGGACCAAAATGAAAGAAGTTAAAAGTTTAAGGACCAAATAAAATTTAAAACCAATAATTAAGAGAAACGTCTTGATCCAAACCTATTGCAAAAATACAGTTGCCATGGACATGGTTGAAAATTAGACATCAAAAGCAAGCTTCCAAAATTTTAAAAATGATTAATGGATTGAGGCATCAAAAATAAAATACAAAGATAAAAGACACAAGAAAAGGAATTAAAAAGAAAAAAATATATGGTATATGCATGTGATGTTCTTGATTGGGCATGTTCTAATCACATTAGAGCTCAATGATTTATGTTTTTTTTTCCCCACCAATTAAGATTTTTGATTGAGACATAATTCCTGTTTTTGGGGTGTGGCCATGTTTTTATTCACATTTTGAATATTTAGTGCAATCTTTTCACCCTTTATTCAGCCACCATTTCTTGGCTTTTTTTTCATATCCTATATTCTATTTGTTATATAGCCTTTTCTTTGCACTCTAAAACTTTTATATGCATGCCACATTGCACATGTAATGATTTTTTTTTAATTTAACGATATGTGGATTGAAAATTTGATCATCTGACTTTTTGATCAATGTTATAATGTCTTAATCAGTTGAGCTATACACATTTAATGTACTTTTTTAATTTAACGATAACCTTTGACCTTTTGGTCAAGATTATAATGCCTAAACATGTAATGTATTCTAACGTGTTGTTTTAAATTTTAAAAGATAATTTCATGACAATTAATTTTGTTTTAAAAGTTATTTTGAAATCTAACCATTTTAAAAACTATAACATAAGTTTTAAAAATATATGTATTATTATTTTTAAAATTTTGAAGTTTTGAAGAATAAGGTTTACTTTAATTTTAGAACATAGATATTATTTTAATTTTTAATAAAAGTAATGAAATAAATAAAGCATAAATTATCATTATTAGGAGTACTTTTTTCGTTTTAAAATTATGTTAATGAAAAATAGGTAAAAAAAATGATTCTCAACTATTCCACTTTTTAAAAATAGTAATGATATATAATTGGTGGCCTCCAAGTTCAAAGTAGAGAGAATAAGAGAAGCAATTGTCTTAATTAGTTTATATATATTTACATGGAAAAGAAATTAAAAATTTTATAATTTTTCTCTAATTTGTCCCTTTAATTTTTTTATTGGATATATAGAAAGTTAGAATATAACTTTTTTTTTTTTTTTTTTGCGCTCAGACAGTTGATCAGCCTTTGGCCAACAACTTCCATACATGGATATTTTTTCATTCTTAGTACTTGGTCTAACTTCACAACCGTTCGCCGGTTGGTCATAAGTAAGTCTTGTTTGATAAGATGGAATTCGACAAAGAAAAGAGGATGCTCGACTAGAACAACTTAACTAACATAAAATACTCGTTTGGACGCCACTTTAAATATGAATCTCTAGCCCTAATTAAGCATCTTTTGTAGTTCATTTTGTTGTCTCATTTTAAATTGTTATATTAGTTTCAACTGAAATTGTTACATGTTGAAAACTATAGGGGAGAAAAAAAAATCTTCTGCAATCCATAAGCTTAAAAATCACAATTTTATATTTTCGAAGCGATTAATAATTGGAAAAAGATTTTTTTTTTTTTTTTTTTTTTTTTTTTGAGTTCAGTAATCGGAAAGAGTTGGAAATTTATCAAATCATTAAATTTAATGATTTATCTAAAGCTCTATGTCGGGGCATAAACTCTTATATGTATACACACAAATATAAGTATTGATGTGAAAATATATTAAAAAAATATATTCGTTACCAAACTATAACAAAACCAATATGACATATATATATATATAATTTGGTATTAATTTGTTAGATAGAAAAAAAGAAAGAAAATCATAGTTGATGCTCAAAATATTTAGTAGAATTTTTCTTATTTATTAGAAAATCATTTCTTTTTAATATCGTTAAAAATTTAAATAATTTCCTTAAAAATTGAAGAACAATTTTGTCCATTTTCACCTATTTGATACCAAGAAGCTAAAGTGTCAAAAAGAAGAAGTCAAAACAAAAACTACTAAACCATTAAATATTATCTACCAATGAAATAATTAAAGCCTCGTTTGATAAGGATTTCATTTTTAGTTTTCTGTTTTTGAAATTTATGCTTGTTGCTTCCTAAATTATTTACTATTGTTTTTATCTTTCTTGAAGAAACATTTGAATTCTTAGTCAAATTTCAAAAACAAAAATAGATTTTTAAAAACTATATATTTTTTTTAATTTTCAAAACTTGGCTTGATTTTTGAAAACATCGGTAGAATGTCATGATGAAACAAAGAAACTTATAGGTGGAAGTTGTGTTTATAAGTTTAATTCAAAAACCAAAAATCAAATAGTTATCCAACAGCTCATAAATATTAAAATATTTTATGAATAAATTTAAATTCATGAAAGGAAGTATAGTCTACCATTTAAATTGATTGAGATAAGAATCTCAATTATGTATATAAATGGGAAAAAAAATCATTAAATAATTTTTTGATTTTTAAAAACTATTTTTTTTTTTTAATTTTCAAAACTTGGCTTTGTTTTTGAAAACATCGGTAGAATGTCATGATGAAACAAAGAAACTTATAGGTGGAAGTCGTGTTTATAAGTTTAATTCAAAAACCAAAAATCAAATAATTATCAAACAACTCATAAATATTAAAATATTTTATGAATAAATTTAAATTCATGAAAGGAAGTATAGTCTACCATTTAAATTGATTAAGATAAGAATCTCAATTATGTATATAAATGGGAAAAAAAATCATTAAATAATTTGTTTTCTAGCAATTAAATTTACATTGACTTTTATCTTAATCTTTTGAATTATCAATGACAATTTGTCACTGTATTGAAGCATGAGATATCAAGTTCATATCAATTTAATATTACTTCTTCATTCATTTCATATTCATATTATTATTAATAATTAAAGGAACATTGAATTGCTCTAACTCATTAATTTTTTTTTAAAACACATACATGCACCAGTCATGATTTGCAACTTCTTTTACATCATAGTTCAAGCAGTTAGATATTGTACACTTTCTAATGGGTCAAAGATTCAAATGTTTGAATTTTCACCAGCAAATTAAAATTAAAAAGAAAAAGATCATTTTCCAATTTAATCAATCATTGAGAATTTAAACCAATAATTAAAAGAAAAAAAAGAAGAGGAAATGTAGAGGAAATGTGGCATATGAACAGGGACAAGGAGAGAGATGGAAGAATTGAATATTTCAAATATAAAAAAATGAAAGATTTGCTAAACTACACTAGAAGACATGGAATGTGAAATTAGGGAAGAAATGATAGAAACTTGGGAGTTTGTGCCCTCTCAACCAAATCACTCTCTCCTTTGCCTCCTTCCCTCAGACAACTCTCACCTACTGCCAATTTTGACTCCATTTTTACATCAATAGTTTATTCGGTGTTTACTTCACCCATTAGATTTATATAAGTTGTCTCTAAACATAATTTATTGAATAAAGTATCCATTATTTTTTCTAAAGTTGAAGGTTCGATCCTCTACCTCCATAATTGTTGAACTCAATAAAAAAAAATTGTATAAGCTAAAATTAAAAAAAAAAAAGGAAAAAATTAATTTATACCCTCAAACTTTGGGAGTTGTATCAATTAAAACCCTAAACTAATAATTGTATCAAACCTTAAACTTTCATAATTGAATTAATTTATACCGTTTGTTGAAAAACATTAGTTTTCACACATTTGGAGATGTATGATTGTATCAATTAAACTTCTAAACTTTCATACAATCAATTCACTCATGAAAGTTTAGGAGTTTCATTGCTACAATTCTAAGTCTTCCTAAGTTTAAATTAATGCTTTTCAAACGAAATCTAACAAAGGGTGTAAATTGATACACTTACAAAAATTTAGGATTTAATTGATACAACCCCAAAAGTTTAGGGGTATAAATTGATTTTTGTCAAAAGAAAAATTAATATGTGGATTTGCTTATCTCAAAGTATGAGATCCCCAAGTTAAACTGAGACTTTTGAAATCCACCTTTTTTTTTTAATATTACATACTATATATTTTTTTGAATCATAAACCTGCAAACCAAGCACAAGTTACATAAAAATAAAAATGCAAATGTAAAAATGTAATAACTATTAAGCTATGCTCATGTCGACAGTGTATTATGGTCATTGAACTTTCATAAAAAGATTTGTTTGTCTTTACTATGCGTCAAATCTAAGGGGTGTGCAAGAAATTTTTGCATAGATTTAAACGAATCTTTATGCAAAGTTCAAACGAAGTACATATAAAGAACCAAAATCGAACTAATTATAAAACTTTAACAACCAAAATAAAATTTAACCTATTTACAAAGCTCACATTTTAAATTATCGTCATCGTGATCGTCATTGCTTAATTAGAAAGGAAAGGAATTGATTAGTCATCCAAATATAATAACATTTCTCATCTTATCTGCATCCCTTTACAGATTGTTTTGAACAAATGGTAAGAGTTGAATAAACAAATCCTCTACAATTCCAAACAAAAGATTCGTGCTTATCCATAACCAATACATTAATAATTTAATCTGATAAAGCCCTTGAGGTCTTTACTGAGATAATGAACAATTTGATACCATAATTAAGAATTAAGAAATGCAATATTTTAAACCTGTGATTGAATAAGATAGTTTGAAACAAACAAGTTTTAAGAAAAAGCATATGATTGGTTTGTGTTTCACTGCCCCCTAACATGGATTAATGAATATAATTAATGGGTTGTCTCTCACACATTCAGAATATAATAATATTTCTCTCATTTGCTGATAATTGACATGAAGTTGACAAGTAAACCATTTCTTTGTTTCATCTGTCACGGATTTGGCTCTAAAATTAAATTTTCTTGACTTTCATTTTAATGTAGCAGAGAGATCTAACCTGAAGAAAGACCAAACTTTTTTTTTGTCAATTGTGAGCTGCTGCTTCGTTTCCTGTTGTCGATACCCGTCGACACGATTTCTGCACAGCAGAACTTAACCATTTAGTTCCAGATCTTCTAGGTAAAGACTGAGGGCTTGTTTGGAACTCAAAACAACTTTCTACTATTTGAACGAGAATTCAGTGAAAACATGTTTGAATAACTGTTTAGTGAGGTTTTAGTGATGAGCTCGTTTTAAAAACAAATCAAGTTATTTTTCGTATCAAAATACTAACCTTAACCTTTACCAACCATCCAATCGTAATTCTTGAAAACATTTGTCAAACAAGTCCTAAGAGTTTTGTATTTAAAAAATCGAGCAAGTGGGAAAGATAAAAAAACAAATGCATTTGGCCAGCGAAATGGTTCTTTGCACGAAAATTTTGATTCAATGTCAACACGAAGATGAACATGGTGTGTAATGGAAGAAAAGCTGTCATCTTTGTGTACTATCATATCTGATGGGATTATTTTGATTAAACACATGCATTCCTCTCACATGGTTAGTCTAAAGACCTGTCTTTTTCATACTAAACAATTATATGAAGAGGCTAATCTGTCAATTGGGATTTAAACAGAATTCAAAACAAATCTGCAATGATATCCAACATTATCAACGTGCAACTAATTAATGTCTAGGTGTGCATTGTACGTGCAAATTTTATAAGAAAATCAGCAACTTACTTGGACCTTAAAAAATAAGGGTGTGGCGGCGAGATGTTCCCGCTACTCGAGCCATGATGATGACAGATTGCCCGACTGCAATTAAGATTCACAACTAGTAGGTACCTGATGTGAGTCCTTAGAAGAATCCTGGTGTTCACAATCTTGATGTATCATATAGATAGAAAAGAGAAAAAAGCAATAATTGCATTGTCCACACCTAACAGGCATCATATGTTTGCTTCAGAAACATGAGATCCTAATGAAATTTCTCATATGATTTATGAAGAACTTCTACAGCAATATTGAAAGCTCACTGGTTTCGCATCTTGATAATGGAATAAAAACTTTAGATGGTCTGCATTTCAACAATTTGAAACAAGAGGCAATGCATTTTACCACCAACCCATCTCCCTCCCTTCTCTCATCTCCCTTATTGAATTATTGTACAATGAAAATGTGTATGGTCTGATAATAAATATTTTTTCTTCTTTCCTTTTTTATAACTAGAGTGTCTGAGGGATCCACTCCTTGTATTATGCTCATGGTCCACTTTCCACAAAATTATTGAAAAACTTTGCCTACTCCAAGAATTCTCCCAATGGTGGTAAAGGCTTGAGATGTTTGGGGATATCCTCCAAATTACCGAGTTCAAGTCTCCAGATGAACTATGATGTAGAAAACTAAGTTTCTTTGTATCAATCAAATGTTTGCACTATGGAAATGTAATTTTCAATTGTCATCGCTCTCTTCTTCCAATTGACAACAATAATACACTCTTATTTAATACTAACCAACCCAAGCAAAGGAATAGACTGCTTATATATTCATGTGTTAGTGTGAGTATTATAGTGGCAAGCTGATTGTTGAAGTTTTTGGCTTCACTTCAAAGGCGAGTGTGATTTCACCCTGGCTAGTTTCCGATACTTCCTCACGAAAGGGTACCTCAAACAACAGTGATTTATATAGACACACCTCATCTTCCTTGCAATAGTAGACCTGTAATCATAAATTAAATTAACGTTGTAACCAAAAAAACCAAGAGGCGCATTAGTAAACTGTTCTGTGAATCTGAAGCATACTGGATTCGCAAGACAAAGAATCTCATGTTGTCAAACCCTTTATGTGAGAAGTACCTTGCAACTAATTCTTCCAAGTGAAGCTGCAGGAGAGGATCTCCTAAAATGAAGGTTAGCAAATCCTTCTGGACTAAGATATCCATCTGGCGGGTCAATAGACAATGCACTCTCGGGCTCAGTTTCGATGCTAAATTTACTGCGAGCTTCCTGCAGTTGGAAGTAGAAGGCAATAGGTAATGTGTACAATTGCCAACAAAGACGAAGAGGATCATTCAATGTTATTAAATATGACTAGCAATGCATTGCAAGTAATCTTGTCCACAAGTTCATCATGTTCATGAGACAATGTATAGTCCAGGGATGAAAGTGTACCTTTGAGAAATGATACTCTTCTGGTAATGATATTCTTAGAGATAAGTGGCCCTCACTGAATGAGCCTCCATCAACAATGATTGTCTGAGTGTCAGGGGAACGTCTACGAAGTCGTTTTGGAGATTTGGTTTTTGGATTTGGAGGTTGAACTCCTTTCAGCTCCAATGTTAAAAGTTGAGCTTCTTCCCTATTGTTCAGATCTAAATATCTGATAACATTGTTGTTTGTATCAGCAATGAAAAGTCTTCCTGCATGGTCAGCACAAATGGCATTTTCATCTAAATGCAAACTTTTGAAATAAATAGCACACTTGAATAAGGATACATTTCATGGTTTCCTTCTAATTTATTTTCCACATAATCATGTTATATTGTATCCAGATATTGGTAGGACAATACAGTTTCAAGGGAATGAACTTGAAATTGATCTTCCAAGAAACCAAATTACCACCCACAAATATACAATAACCTGAAGTTGATCTTTTATCTTCCTTAGATCCTGCCCAAACAGCATTTGAGAAACATTCAATGTTAGTATGCCCATAATTCTTATATAATAAACTGTTAGGCCTCCTATTACTGCTTATTATGAACGTAGGGGAAAAAAGGAGAAATTACCAGGAGGTTAGTTATTTAGGGAGGGTATGAGTGAATTTCTTATGGGGGCCACTAGGTATGTGGGCGTGAGAGCCTTTTTTTAATTCTTCGTATAGGCATCTTCTCGTTTTTATGCTTTTGGTGAGTTTGCTCTAGGTAGCATAAGAGGAGAGTTTCCCAACCCTCTCTATATTGGTTGGAGTTTTGTATTGCCTTAGGGAAAATTATCTTATCTGTTCTCAATACAAGAAGGTTTGATACCTTACATATTGGTATCAGAGCATACAAACCTGGGGAAGACAAGGAGTATGACTCAGCTACTGATAGAAGAGAGGATGGATATTGCGGATAGCAAGCATCAGAACTTGAGGAAGGAGCTCGAAGGGATTCAAGAGAAAGTATTGTGAATACCTTTGATTGAAGAGGGAATAGCATCCCTTATGAAATCGATGTCTATGGTCATGATGGAGTTGGCCGCAAAGCGAATGAAATCGTCGATAACAGGGGCCGAAGAGAGTTCGAGACACAAGCAAAAAGGTTGGACGGAATCCAGAACTCCATATGGATTAGGAGCAACGAGCAATCATACACCGCTACCGAAAAAAGTAGACGACGCCATCGAAGACTGGAATAAATTCAAGAAGGTGGAAATGCCGGTGTTCGAAGGAGATGATCCCAATTCTTGGCTCTTCCGTGCTGACTGGTACTTCCAAATCCATAAACTCTCTGATTCGGAGAAGTTAATACTAGTTGTGATAAGTTTTGAAGGAACTGCTTTAAACTGGTATCAAGGAAAGGAAGACTGTGAACCTTTCTCAGGGTGGGAGGATCTTAAGTTACGATTGCTGGCTCGATTTCGAAAAGCCAAGAAGGGCAGTGTACTTGGGCAATTTCTAACCGTAAAATAAGAGTCCACGGCGACCGATTACTGTAACGAATGGCTCCCTTGCCACACCTGTTGAAGGAGGTGATTAAGAACACCTTCATGAATGGCCTGAATCTAGTGATTAAGGTCGAAGCTCAATGTTGGAGACCGGTGGGGTTAGACGACATGATGGAGACGACCCAATTAGTTGAGGATAGGGAATTGGCCCGTTTAGTGGAAAGCCAAGGTAGCCTAAAGGGCCCAAAAGATGGGATTCAAAACCCTAAGACCAATACTGGTGGAGGGGTCGATTCGAAGTATTCTGATAACGTACCCACGCGTACCATTACGCTATCTGGAAACGCCACGATGGCACCACGTCATGAGGGTCTAGCCAAACGATTATTCGATGCTGAATTCCAAAGACGAAAGGAGAAAGGACAATGTTTCCGTTGTGAGGAGAGATATACAGTTGGGCATAAGGGCAAGGCGAAAGAGCTAAGAGCCATGGTAGTCCATGCAAATGGGGACGAATCAGAAATTCTTGAGGAACTGATCGAGCTACAAGGAACAAAACTAGACAAGAACGAAGAGGAAAGCGATGTTGTAGAGTTTTCCCTAAATTCCGTGGTGGGTTTTACCAATCTGGGAACAATCAAGCTTAAAGGAATGGTAGAAGATCAAGAGGTGATTGTATTGATTGATTGCGGAGCCACACATAACTTTATTGCCCAAATGTTAGTTGATTAACTGAAGTTACCACTAACTGAGACAACCAATTATGGAGTGATATTGGGGAGTGGAGCTGCGGTGAAAGGGAAAGGGGTGTGAAGCTATGTATAAAGATAATATTTTTTCTATATTTCATTGAGTATAGAAGAGTTATATTTATACAAGAGACTCTCAATATAATAGGCTGAAAATATGCAATCAATCTAGACCTATATGGACAAGAAAAAATACAGCTATATACAAGGAAACAATCCCAAAAATGAAGCCTTAATTTACAGCTTGATTTTCACACTCCCCCACAAGTTGGATGATATATGCTTGTCATACCAAGTTTGGAGACTAAACCACCAAGGCTGGTTCGATGTAGAGCTTTGGTTAATATATCTGCAACTTGTTGTTGGGACGGCACATATCTTAGTGCAATTGTGTTTGTCTCAATTTTCTCACTAATAAAGTGTCGATCTATCTCGACATGCTTCATCCTATCATGATGTATTAGATTCTTTGCAATAGCTATGGCTGATTGATTATCACACAGTACTTCTATGGCACCTTCTGTCTTGACCTTGAGTTTAGTGAGAAGGCGTTTTAACCAAATTCCTTCACAAATCCCATGAGCTAGTGATCGAAACTCGGCTTCAGCACTACTTCGAGCTACAACTTGTTGTTTCTTGCTGCGCCAAGTAACTAAGTTTCCCCATACATAGGAACAATACCCTGAAGTTGACTTACGATCAATAGAAGAGCCAGCCTAATCTACATCAGTGTAAACTTCCAAAGATCGATTTGTGTTCTTCCTGAACATAAGTCCCTTTCCAGGATCATTTTTTAGATATCTCAATATTCTATACACAGCTTCCATATGTTCTTTAGAAGGTTTGTTCAGAAATTGGCTTACCACACTGACAGCAAAGCTAATATCTGGTCGAGTATGAGTTAAGTATATTAACTTTCCAACTAGTCGTTGATACCTGCCTCAATCGACTACTTCACCTCCAGGGTTAACTCCAAGTTTTGTATTTGCATCCATAGGTGTATCTGCTGGTTTGCAACCACTCATCCCAGTCTCTCTTAAGAGATCTAAAGTGTATTTTCGTTGAGTGACAGAAATTCCTTTGCTGGATCTTGCTACTTCCATTCCTAGGAAATATCTTAGGTGCCCTAAGTCTTTTATTTCAAATTCCCTTGAGAGAAGTTGCTTAAGTCGAGCCATTTCTTTAGAAACATTCCCTGTGAGAATAATATCATCGACATATACTATTAACACAGTAATATTACTTGGTGAGAAATGCTTGATGAACCCTGTGATCAGATTGACATTGAGTATAGCCATTTTGCTTCAACACATTTGTAAATTTTTCAAACCACGCCCGAGCCGATTGTTTTAGCCCATAAAGAGATTTCTTGAGTTTACATACATTTCCTCTAGTATATCGGTCTTCAAATCCAGGAGGTATATCCATATATACTTCCTCAACTAGGTCACCATTCAGAAATGCATTTTTTACATCAAGTTGAAACAATGGCCAGTCTAGATTAGTTGCAATAGAGAGAAGTACCCGAATAGTGTTTAACTTGGCGACTGGAGCAAATGTTTCCTGATAGTCAATCCCATAAGCTTGAGTGAATCTCTTGGCCACAAGACGAGCTTTGAATCGTTCTATACTGCCATCTGGTTTGTGTTTGGTAGAGAAAATCCATCTACATCCAACTGTGCGCTTGCCTGGAGGCAAATCTGTTAGAATCCATGTCCCATTTTTTTCAAGTGCTCGCAACTCCTCTAGGGTGGCTGCTTTCCATTCAGGTCTCTATAAGGCTTCTTGTACTGTGTTTGGGGCTTGTATATGATCTAGTGAAGTCACAAACGCTTTAAATATTGGTGACAGATTAGTGTAAGATAAATGGTACCGTATGGGGTGTTAAGTACATGAGCGAACACCTTTTCTTACAGCAATAGGTCTGTCTGTATCATCTTCTGTAGTCTCGTGTACTATTTCAGGGACATTAGGATTTTGGTTTAGATCTTGGCTCTGCTGAACATGTGAAGGTTGCATAGGTTGCCTCGTTCTTCGCGAATAAACTTGTAATTCAGTCTGAGGGATTGACTCAGAGGAGGATTCAGAAGGATGTTTAGATGAGTTAGGAGGAAAATAAGGTATGCAATCCCAATTATGTGATTCAATGTCATAATGCTCCCCCCGAAGCGCAGAATTGGAGAAATATGATTGATTTTCAAAGAAGGTTACATCCATGGTATGAAAGAATTGATGAGTTGGAGGATAATAGCATTTATATCCCTTCTTATTTGGTGAGTAACCTAGAAAGATACATTTCATGGATCGGGCATCAAGTTTACTACGGTGCTGAGGGTAGATATGAACAAATGCAGTGCATCCAAATATTTTTAGTGGTAGCTGAGACACGAGATGAGATGTAGGATATAGGGTAAGTAAACTTTGTAAAGGTGTTTTGAATTTGAGAATGCGAGATGGCATACAATTGATAAGATAAGTAGCTGCTAGAACGGCTTCACCCCAAAAAGTTTTTGGAACATTTGAAGTAAGCATGAGGGAACGAGCTACATCAAGAAGATGACGGTTTTTGCGTTCAACTACACCATTTTGTTGGGGTGTGTCGACACAAGAACTTTGATGAATAATGCCATGAGATTGAAGATAAGGTTCAAGAGTAGAGTTGAAGAAATCTCGGGCATTGTCAGTTTTAAGAATTTTGATGTTGACTTGGAACTGATTCTGGATCATTTTATGAAAGATTGTAAATAGTTGACTAGTTTCAGACTTATCTTCCATAAGAAATGTCCAACTCAAACGGGTGTGATCATCAACAAACAAAAGAAACCAACGTGCCCCATTGACATTTTTTATTCTTGAAGGTCCCCAAATGTCTCCATGGATAAGAGCGAAAGGTTGAGAAGGAATATAAGAATGAGGTGAAAAATGAGTGCGGGTGTCTTTGGAGAGTTGGCAAATCTCACACTGGAAAAACTTATTTTTTTTAATTGATAAATAAAGAAGGAAACAAACGCTCAAGATAGGAAAAATTTGGATGACCAAGACGATAATGCCACATCATGACAAGATTATCTTTGTAATCTAAAGATTTTGAAACATAAGCTGACTCACAGAGTCACAACTAGATTGAACAACAAGTTTATTGCATTCTTTTGTTGTCGGGGGATTTTTTACTTTGAGAAGATACAACCCTGCACATAATTCAGCATTGCCAATCGTCTTCCCCGATCCCAAGTCCTGAAAAATACAAGAGTTCGCAAGAAATTTAGTTCACAATTCAAGTCCTTATTCAGCTTACTCATAGATAATCGATTATATTCTAGTTTTGGCACAAACAATACAGCCTCAAGAATCAAGGAGCTTGATATTTGAATATTTCCAATTCCAAGTACTTTAGTAGGAGTGCCATCAGCAATTCGAATAAAAAAATTACCCTTATAAGAAGAAAATGATGAGAATAAGGATCTGTCACTTGTCATATGATCGGAGGCTCCAGAGTCTACTATCCATTCAGATGGAAGAGTTTGA
The DNA here is from genome assembly GCA_033996785.1 of Trichosanthes truncata. Taxonomy (NCBI): domain Eukaryota; kingdom Viridiplantae; phylum Streptophyta; class Magnoliopsida; order Cucurbitales; family Cucurbitaceae; genus Trichosanthes; species Trichosanthes truncata. The sequence goes on along the minus strand of JAWPNB010000013.1, from coordinate 45,937,284 downwards.
GTATGAAGACCAAGGGAGTTTTGGTTACCTTGTTGCATACTCCCAGAACCACTTATAGCTGTTGGATTTGTTTTGTTCAATAATTGTTGTAGCATATCCACAATGTCTTTGGTGAGTGGTGAGTGGTTAGGAGTTTCTGAAATAGCAGCATTACCCTTAGTTTCTCGATCAAATCTTGTAGTATTTGGCTTCCAATTTGTTGGCTTTCCATGTATTTTCCAACAAATGTCTTTAACATGTCCATGTTTATGACAATGATCACACCATGGTCTCCCTTTGCGTGACCTACTATCACCATGCACCTGAGAACTTCCACGAGCTGCAAGAGCTATTGGATCATTAGGATGATCCTGGTGAGCAATGAGTGCAGGTCCATTTTGAATGGTAGAATGTTCGATTGGCCCCATCATGACTTGTTTTCGACTTTCTTCACTGCGAACCTCAAAGAAAACTTCACGAATACTAGGTAAAGGTTTAGTACCAAGAATACGACCACGAACTTCATCAAGAGATTTATTTAGACCCATAAGGAATTTGAAAATCCTCTTCTTTTCCACAAATTTGCGAAATAGAGAGCCATCTTCAAAACATTTCCAATCATGAGTTTCAAACAAGTCCAGTTGTTGCCAATAACGAGATAAAGTGGTGAAATAAGTTGTAACTGATAATTCACCTTGTTTGAGATCTTGGATAGAAGTCTCGATTTGAAAGAGTTCAGCAGTGTTTTCTTGACTGGAGAATGTATCACGAACAGCCTCCCAAATTTCTTTGGCAGTCGAATATAGGAGAAAATTCTCTCCAATTTCGGTGGTCATAGAATTGATCAACCAACTCATGACTTGATTATTTTCAGCTCTCCATATGCGAAATTTTGGATCCTCTGGTGGAGGTGAAGTAGCTTTGTCGGTGATATAGTCTTCCTGTCCACGACCATATATGAACATCATCACAGATTGAGACCATTGAAGGTAGTTGTGGCCTTTGAGTTTGTGACATGTGATATGAGTGAGGTTGTTCTCATTGGAGGATGAAATGGTAATTTGAGAATTTGATCCTGACATTTTGAGAGAGAGAGCAGAACTCAAAAAAAAAAACTGAGTTATGAAACAAAAAAAAATATATTGTTTCAAATCTGAAACAGGGACAAATTTGGAATGACATTGGCAGCGGCGGCGGGGTGTGGAGGAAGCGGCGGCGGTGGCTGCGACAATGACAGGAGGAGGTCGAAGAGGATTTGTTGAGCAATGCGGAGGATTTTTAGTCTGAGAACAGCGCGGAGAGGAGCGGATCTGGAGGCGAAAAGAAGATCTGCTGCACGATCGATCTAAGCCGGATCTGAGGATGCACGACCAGTCTGGACTTTCGGGCTGCACGATGCGGCTCCGAGTGTGGTTCGGCGAGGGAGGATTTTCAACTCCAAGCTGCAGGTTGGAGGGAGCTCGGAGGCGCGAAACGTATCTGCTGAAGCCAGATCTGAGGAGGCACGACGAGGACGATCTAGTTGTTGGCCGACGGCACCTGATCGTTGGCAGGCGGCGTCTGAGTGCGATGGTGGCAACGGCGACGGCTGCTAGGGTTTGAATAGTTTCAAGGCTCTGATACCATGAAGCTATGTATAAAGATAATATTTTTTCTATATTTCATTGAGTATAGAAGAGTTATATTTATACAAGAGACTCTCAATCTAATAGGCTGAAAATATGCAATCAATCTAGACCTATATGGAAAAGAAAAAATACAGCTATATACAAGGAAACAATCCCAAAAATGAAGCCTTAATTTACAGCTTGATTTTCTACAGGGTGTGTAAGAAGGTAGCGGTGAACCTGGAAAAATTAACGGTGATCGAGAGTTTCCTTCCATTGGAGTTGGGAGGGGTGGATGTAATACTGGGTATGCAATGGCTACATACGCTCGATGAGAGTAGCATACATTGGCCCACGTTGACTGTCAAAATTGGAGAGGGGAAAGAACAAGTTATGCTGAATGGTGATCCAAGTCTAACCAAAAGCAGAGTGTCCTTGAAGAGAATGATGAAGGCGTGGGAGGACACTGACCAGGGCTTCTTAGTAGAGTTCAAGGCTTTAGAAGCGATACATCAACCAATGGATCCCTCAAATGAAATAGAAATTAAGGAGTTACCTCTGTCAGTGGCCAGCCTACTTGACAAGTACAAGGATGTGTTCCAATGGCCTGAGGCATTACTACCAAAGAGGGAGGTTGATCATCGGATCCATTTGAAGGAGGGTACCAACCCGGTAAATGTTAGACCGTATCGATACACTCAAATTCAGAAGGGAGAGATTGAGAGGCTTGTCGAGGAGATGTTACAAGCAGGAGTTATTCGCCCAAGTAGTAGCCCATATTCCAGCTCAGTATTGCTTATTAAAAAGGACAGGGTTTCTGTGTTGATAATAGAGCACTGAATAATGTCACCATTCCAGATAAATTTCCCATTCCCGTTGTTGAGGAACTCCTGGATGAGCTTCATGGTTCTCAAATTTATTCGAAGATCGATTTAAAATCGAGATATCACTAGAAACGGGAACATGAGGAGGACGTGGAAAAAACCGCCTTTCGAACACACGAGGGCCATTATGAATTTTGTGTGATGCCATTTGGATTGACCAACGCACCTTCGACCTTCCAAGCCTTGATGAATTGAATTTTTAGGCCTTTTTTGCATAAGTTTATTTTGGTATTCTTTGATGATATTCTTATTTATAGTAAGGAATATGATGAACATTTACATCACCTGCCTATGGTTTTCGAGGTACTGCAAAACAATCAGCTATATGCAAACCGAAAGAAATGCCAATTTGCACGATATTGAATTGAATACCTTGGCCATTGGATATCAGCACAAGGAGTAGAGGCGAATTCAGAGAAGGTGCGTGCCATGTGGGAATGGCCCCTGCCACAGTCGATTAAAGAACTTTGGGGATTCTTAGGCTTGACTGGGTACTATCACAAATTTGTTCAAAGCTATGGATCTATAGCAGCTCCATTGATGCAACTACTTAAAAAAGGGCCATTCGAATGGAGTGATGAGGCCACGGATGCATTCGAAAAGTTGAAGAAAGCCATGGTAATGCTCCTCGTTTTGGCTTTGCCTGATTTCAGCCGATAGTTTGTTGAAGAGACTGATGCCTTTGGCACGGGATTAGGGGTTGTGTTGGCTCAAAACAAATGCCCGATTGCTTTCTACAGACACACCTTGTCTCCTAGAGCTCAGGCGTGGTCAATATATGAAAGGGAATTGATGGCCATAGTATTTTCAATACAAAGGTGGAGACCGTACTTGCTTGGACAGAAGTTCATAGTACAAACAGATCAAAGGGCATTGAAATACCTACTGGGACAACGAGTGGTGCAGCCACAGTATCAAATGTGGGTGGCGAAGTTATTAGGATATAACTTTGAGGGCCATTATCGGCCGCGCTTGGGCAATAAAGAAACATATGCGCTATCTCGAGTGCCAAACATGGCTCAATTAGCTCACATCTCTGTCCCATATATTGTGGATATCCAAACCATTTGTGATGAGGTAACCAACGACCCCAAGTTGCAGAAGATCGTAGAACAATTGAAAGAGGATCAGGATAGTGTACCTAAGTTCTCGTTGGTTCAGGGAACTCTCATGTATAAAGGGTGATTAGTTCTATCTAAATCATCTATGCTGCAACCATCTTTCATACCTATCATGACTCTGTTATTGGGGGCATTCGGAGTTCTTGCGGACTTACAAGCGTTTGACAAGGGAGTTGTATTGGGAGGGAATGAAAGATGATACCAAGGAATACATAGCCAATTGCTTGATCTGCCAGAAAATAAAACTTTAGCAGTTTCACATGCAGGTCTGTTAGTACCTTTGGACATACCAAAAAGAATCTGAGAGGATATCTCCATGGATTTCATTGAGGGGTTACCTCGGTCGGCAGGATATGATGTGATTATGGTGGTGGTAGATCGGCTGAGTAAAATGGCGCATTTTGTAGCTTTGAAGCACCCATTTACCGCAAAGATGGTAGCAGAGAATTTCATTCAGGAGATAGTTCGATTACTTGGTTTCCCCCACTCAATTGTATCAGATAGGGACAAGGTTTTCTAAAGCCATTTCTGGAATGAAATGTTTCGAATCCAAGGCACAAAACTGTGCAAAAGCACTTCTTACCATCCACAATCTGACGGTCAAACCGAGGTGGTGAACAAATGTGTGGAGACTTACCTTAGATATTTTTGCTGTGAAAGGCCGAAAGCATGGAGGGATTGGCTTAGTTGGGCCGAGTTTTGGTATAATACTACCTATCACATATCAATTGGTATTACACATTTTCAGGCAGTCTATGGCAGACCACCTCCTCCCATATTATCGTATGAATTGATCAAGACCTCTAATGCTACATTAGAACAACAGTTGATTGACTGGGATTCAGTTTTAAACATTTTAAAAAATCATTTGCGAGGTGCACAAAATTGGATGAAGAAGTTTGCAGATAGAAAACGAAGGGAAGTCGAATATGAGGTGGGAAGTATGGTTTTCTGAAGATTCGACCATATAGACAAGTATCACTGGCGAAGAACGAGAAGCTCCTTATAGAATTGAGGAAAGATTGGGGTCTGTTGCATACAAATTGCAGCTTCATCATCAACAATTCACCTAGTCTTCCATGTGTCCTAGTTGAAGCCAGCAATAGGCAACCATCATGAGGTACAAGAGTAGGCTCCTATACTGTCGGAAGGCTTTGAATGGATTGCTGAACCCTCTGAGGTTTTCGCATACTGTGAGAATGAAGACACAGGGGAAGGGAAAGCACTTATCAGTTGGAAAGGATTGCCTGCCCATGAAGCCACTTGGGAAGTCATATGTGAGATTGGCAAACAATTTCCTAATTTCAACCTTGAGGACAAGGTTTGTGGTTACCAGGGGAGTAATGTTGGGCCTCCTATTACTGTTTATTATGAACGTAGGGGCAAAAAGGGGAAAAGAGTAAAGTGTCATCCACAAATTGTAAGTTGTTCAAACAGAAAGATGATGTAATTGAAAAGATGTCAGTAAAGTGTCATCTTTGGCCATCATATTTAGAGGCGAGGCCAATTAAAAAGCTCATAATGAACAATTGTTCACGTTGGACAATCTGAACCTTTACATCAGTACTAACTGGCAGCAAAGCATTAAATTCTACATATGTTCTTTTGCACTCCATAAAATAACCCGTTAGAGATTTCTCACCTTGATCAGGTTAAAAGAGAGTCTTACACACATCGAACATTTGACTGATGTTTCGTTTTCCAGAGTAAAGAAATTACAGGTATTCCAATACCTCTTTGACAGATTCACAATGATTAACCAAACCATCTCGCTTTCAATGGAATTCTTTATCTGTAGAATAAGCCTAGAATCATCCCGTAACCAATTTTTTATAGTATCATCTGTCGACAGTGATTCTAAAGTCAAGTGATCATCCATATCAAAGATCCAAATATAGTGACGAATATTTGTTTACCATGCATAAAAGTTAGAACCATTGAGCTTATGTTCCGAATCTTTGACACCATCGGAATCATCGCAGACATCACTATTGCCTTCTTCTCAGCCATAATCTCACAAAGATAGACAAATTCAAATCTAAATCGAAGAAAACGAATCTATACCAGAAAACCCTAATCGTCCCAAATAGGTGTGCCTTCACAAAACCACAATTGGAAAACTCTAGAGCCAAAAACAAACCCACCAACAGAAGGAGAACATGCCGGTGAACACACCACGCGAAACGGAGGAAAAACTGACGGCACATGCATAGGTGCATGGAGAAAGGGGCAGATGTTAACGGCGGCGCGTGAGCCTCACGCATTGCTCCGATCCAGACCAAATTCTGGGGATATGCTAATTTGCGAATGGGCTTCCTAATGGTATGGGCGGTGAGACAAAACGACTAAAAAAAAAAAGGCCAAATCGGTGGTGGCAACAGAGGCGGACACTAGCGGTAGCTGTCGAATTACGTGTAGATCGGAAAACTAAGTTCAAAAACCCACAAAACCCAAACACAAACGGGTTCTAAACTCTAAACCTAAAGGTCAAAACCCTAGGTTAAAGAAAACGAAAACCCTAATTGACCTAATGCTCTGATACCATGTTAATGCTAAAGATTTGAGAGAATCATAATACTCTCACTTAAGAGATATATATACAAGTGTACAAGATTAACCTAAATAGGAGAAGGTAAAAAGACAATAAAGGACAATACACCTAATATATTTACAAAATTTCAACTATACTAATATAAGAACTCTAATCAAAGAATAAGTTGAGTTATCACCTCCCGCTTCAGTGATTCCAGATGGCTCTGAAAGCTGCAAAACACAATTGTATAAGAGTTATTTTGCTTAAATTGAAAATCAAAATCTGCTTGTGTATTTTTCTTTTTGGTAAGAAACCAAGCTTCCATTGAGAAAAAGGCATACAAAATAGAAGCCCACAGAAAACCAATGATATAGGCTGATAATTCAGATTTTGTTTTAGCTTCAATGAGAAAAACATACTAAGATAATTCATGTACAAACATGCAACTCTTTTGAGGAGAGAGCATATAGGCTGATAATTCAAACTTTGTTTTAGCTTCAATGAGAAGAACATAGCAAGAAATTTTATGTCAAAAACCAACAAAACTCCAAATAGATTTGTAGGAGCAAAGTGAAGATTTTAAAATTCTCTCTTTAATTTGCACCACCAAAAATTTTAGGATTGAGATATTATATATATATATATATATATATATAAGTTAGAAGATAAAATTATGTCACTTCCTACAAAAATTTCAAGCTCCGCCCCTGGATATCAGTATACATGCAGCAATCAGTCAGAAAAACAAGTATGTCAGCAGCAGCAAAAATTGAGGTATACCACAATATCTTGAGTTTGCAAATTGCAATTACACCCAATGGATACATTCTAAGTTCTGTACCAGTTCAGTTCACAATTATAAGTATATAGACAAAGGATAGTTCCTAACCTGAGCTGCTAGGGCTGTCCCGTCCTTGAAACCAGCTTTCCCTGTTCCTGCTACTGTAATTACTTTTTTACTGACTGGATCTAGCATCTTGATCTGAAGTGAATAGGGATCAAAGAGAACTTGAGCATTAGAGTCTTGATGATTAAGTAAATAAAGCAGAATTGTAATGTCATCTAAATTATATGGCAACAGAACAACCAGTATGATGTTCTGAAATATGCTTTAACCCCTTGAGGAAGTTTCTTATTCCATCGTAGTATCAACTTGCAGTTTTTTCATGAAATTGTAACCCGCCAATTAAAAATTAAGAAAATTTCTTAAACTAATAATAACGAAGTCTCATGTTGAAACTTGAAAATAGCAAAGAGAAACATGTATTCACAAAAATCAAATGGCATTGGCAAAGTACCATTTTGAGTCATTAGATGAACACAAGAGGTGCAAGGAATATTCAATAGTAACATAATAGAAGAAGCTAACCAGAAACCTTAACCAATGATGCTACGATAATATTTTCAAACCATAGAAGTAAGAAAAAAAATACTATTTTCAATCACAATCTAAGTACCTTATGATTATAGCTATCTGCTATATAGATTTGACCATCTTTCGAACATAAGACCCCCAATGGATGTTGAAGTAGTACTTCAGATCCTACACCATCATGATCTCCAAACTGCAAGAGTTAGAAAAGAGCAAGTGATGTTGCAGATTTTGCTGCTACAAATTGTAACAAATGGGAAAAACTTTAAACATTAATAAGATGAAGTTACCTTAAATAAATTGTCTGAGAAAATTGGGTCACCACCAGCTAACAACCTTGATCCACCTGTTTTTAGGTTAACGGCTCGTATGGAGCTACTCTCACTGTCAGCAATATAAATTTCTGACAAATCTACAAACCAAGCAATAAATGAAATTATAAGTTTTTGAAATAGCGTCTTAAATCAAGTTGAATTCATAGAAGTTCCATTACCCGGAGATAAGGAAAGTCCAGAGGGCTGAGCGAATGATGTACTTGTAGAGCTATTTCAATGAGCAAAAAGAAAATGATGCTTTAGTTTAAAGACTTGCGATACTAGATGAAAAATTCCAGAAATAAAATCAAATTTGTAAAGGAAATATCTGGTAATCAAAGTAATGGAGTAAAATAGCACAAAATGAGCATTGTAGTAAACTCAGGAAACGAGTTCCAAAGAAAACCTCCACAGTTCATCCAAAAGGATCGGTGGCTACTTGACCTCACTCCAAAAGTACAATACCTCACCTCACTATCACTGACTTGAGTAAAAAGGCATCCATTCTATTAATTTTTACAATCTGTCTTTTCCTTCTCACTTCATGCTTATTAGGCCCTAACAATACCCAGGTCAAAAGACACCTTTTTCCAAAGGTAAAAATCTAGAACTTGTGTTATTTCCCATTGTTCCGAAAAACGCTTCAAAGGATGCAACCCTTTTCATTGGATGAGGATTTTCAACTTTGTTCACTGGTCACTTGTTTTTTTGAACAAGATACGAAACTTTTCATTGATAAAATAAAGAGACTATCGCTCAGGATACAAACTCTGAGAGGAGTGAAAGAAGAAAAAACTAATAAAAAAAAAACTAAAAATTACATAGGAAAGATAAAAGCATGCCAACTAAAACAAATATCCTGTGAAGAAAAACCAACAAAAGATTTAGAAAGAGTGCACCAGGAGGAAGCCTTTAAACCTGCTGATTCAAAACGATTTGACGAAAGCAAGGACTTGTCTTAAAAAATTCTCTAATTTCTTTTCATCCAAAGTTCTGATCATAACGCTTTAACCCCATTGATCCATAATAGTTTCGGTCTTGAAGCAAATAAAGGACCATTAAGAAGCTGCCATGTGCCACTGAAGTTTGCATTTCTGAATCAATTTTCTCTCTTCCACCATATACAGATCCATTAAGGCACCTTTAATCGAAGCTCTCAAAGTTAATTCTTGTTCTGATAAAGGTGCTGAATCTGATTTATAATAAAATTGCTCAATTTCCTTCAACATCTGCTTTTCACTCCTTTTCCTTGGTCAATGATTATGTTCACTGGTCACTTGTTAAATTCCCAGTACCTATTTTGACTCAACCACCCATACGAAATTTGAATAGAGTGCTAGGGGAAGGGACCATGACATTCATTTTATGCCTTAAGAATCAATAGCCACTCACTAGGTAAGCATATTTTTGTAATCAAAGAACATGATCACAAACTTCTTCCTATATTTCCTAAACATCTGGTTCATAGGGGGCTGAAAGATTGCTACTGAATGAATTGAATGGCATAAAATGAAACTTGAAGTGCCTTTCATGCTTGTGAAAAGTTGCCTTATGATAAAGGATGGAGGATTTGTGGAGAATAGTTCAACAATTAAAAATATTCGGGCATTCCTCCACAGTCCAACAATTACCAACTCTCGCTCTTACTCCCTTCTTCAAAATAGGTTCCTCAATGGCATTTTGTGCACCCATATACTTTTCCATTTTAGGCTTCATTAGAGTTGACTCTAACATTATGATCGCCATCATCCTTTGGGTGCCAGAGATTACCCCTAATACTTGAGCAACATTTTGGGTAAGGTGCTCCATGGCTTGTGCCAATCCAAGGAATTATAGGAGCTCATCCTGCATTTCTCCACACTCCTTCATAGCTTTAACTCTCATTCATCACGATGTGCTCTGGTACGTGGTACCATAGTAGATTCACAAATTAAGCCCCAAAGTAAGAAGAAAATCTCCACAATTAACACTATCCTTGTTGATCTATTTGAGAGGATCAACAAGTTTCCCTCCTATCAAGCTCCAAAACTAGAATATCTCTGCCTCCTGCACATTAACTTGCCTAAAAGGGCATTGACTCATCTTTGCTAACTATCGATTTCCCCCTTTTGGCCCTTCTCTCATACCCACTAACAATAGGAGGCTTAACAGTATGGAAACATGGAAAAAAAATCATGATAAAATACAATGTTAGATCTTTTGATAATTGTTTCTCTATTAGAAGTTCACTAATAGGTCTAGGACCAAGATTCTTTCGAACTTTGATGTTGCTTGAATCTTTCCTAAAGAAGTGTCCTTGATTTGTACTTGATTGAGCTCCTAAAAAAGGTGGAGTTGGAATCATGCCACTTCAGTAACATTTAACCATTTGATTTGAGTCAAGTTGTTACCTATACTCAAGTACACGTACATTTTTGTACTATAGAGTAGAACTTTCAGTAACAATACAGAGCTTATTTTTCTGGATTACCTGGATCCATTTAGATTCCTTTCAAATCCATCACCACTAAATGATTTAGTTACTCCATTTAAAGTATCATGCACCCAGATCTGGTGTTGGCCAGCCATGGCAATGTAGACCTTTTCACTAATGGGCTCAAAGCAAACATCCCAAGGAGAGTTGAGAAGCTGAAATATGAGATGAAACCTAAAATTTTGTATTAGTAACAAAAAAAATTTCTTTAGTTTCACAAGCATTAAAATGCAAGACTTTTTTTTTTCCCTCTTTAGTGACGGTTACACACATCAATTAAGAGTGCCAAACAATTTTGTGAATAATGTTTATTTATATTTCATCGTAGGGAACCATTTATTTGGACGAGCATTTTTGGATTTGAACAAAAGGTCAATGTGAAGCTTGTTTCAAATCTTGCCTGAGAAGTTCCTTCTCTTCCCCCTTCATAATCAGAGCCTTTAGTTCCATCTCCTGCAAGTGTACGTACTGTCTCTTTAACAAAGTCGACCTCCCTAAATAATAATTTCAGAAAAATTATTGGGAGAGTCCAACAAAAGGAATAAGGAAATGAGAAAGACAAAATGATCCGTATGTTATGTCATTAACTCTTATCATCATCCTTTTCTTTATTTTGCACATGTACAAAAAGACAACACTCGATTAAATAAAAAAAAAAAGAGAATTGTAATGGGTAGCAAAAATATTAGGATATTTGCAAATCTAGCAATGGTTTTTTAGATTTGCAAATATAGCAAAAAAATTTGAATCTGATTTTCATTTTTTTCATTATTCCAATTTTACCTTCATTGGCGTATCAGCAAGTATATCAATATTATATCTGATAATACTTTATATTTGGTATATCAATAGTATATCTAATGTACTTTATGTTTGGTATACCAGTAGTATATCTGATATAATTTATGTTTTTTGTTTCACAATGTTTTTTTTTTTATGTTATGTATCAGTTCATACTCTGCTTATTAGGTACATCAATGTTGGGTATATCAGTGAAAAAATATACCTAAAATAAACTATATCAGTAGTATATCATTCATATACTTAATTTTATGTATATCTGATATATTGAATATGAATTACTGATATACTCTTGATATACTTTATATTCGGAATGTCATTTCATTGATATACCTAAATAAACTATATCAATAGTATATCACTGATATACTTCATTTTAGATATATCTAATATATTAAATATGAATCACCGATATATTGTTTATATACTTCATATTAGGAATGTCATTACATTGATATACCTAAAGAAAGTATATCACTGATATACCTCATTTTAGGTATATCTGATACACTGAAAAGGAATTACTGATATACTCTTGATATACTTCATATTAGGTATATCTGATATATTGAATATGAATTATTGATATATTGTTAATACACTTCATATTAAAAATGTTATTTCATTGATATACCTAAATAAAGTATATCACTAGTATATCACTAGTATACTTCATTTTAGATATATTGATATACTGAATATGAATTACTGATATACTTTTGATATACTTTATATTAGGTACATCTAATATACTGAATATGAATTACTGATATACTGTTGATACATTTCATATTAGAAATGTCATTTCATTGATATATCTAAATAAAGTATATCGGTAGTATATCACTAGTATACTTCAGTAGTATATCACTGATATACTTCATATTAGGTATATCATTGGTATATCAATAATATATCACTGATAGATTCTTGATATATTTCATATTGCAAAAACTAGAGAATATACAGAGGGCTATTTTCGACTTTTTGCAGGTTCTATTTGGGCTGGGCCAATTTTTTTGCTATATTTGCAAATGAGATAAACCAATGACACTTACAATTGGATTATATGTTTTTTCCATCCTTGCAACTGGCCCTAAAAGAAATTTTTTTTAAAAAAAAAAAAAAAAAAAAAAAAAAGCTAAACATGTATAGACTATTGCTGCTTCAAATGTATGCATTGCAAAAGGTATTCATATGTTCCTTGTACTCCTTAAAAGACAAGAATCATAAGCTATCCATAAGCTCGTTATGCATTGATGCTGAAAAACATCCGTACCTCAGGGCATGGTTCTCCGTATCAGCAACATATAGTAGGTTTTTCTTTGCATTATAAGCCAAGCCCTAGAGAACCCAGATGCAGTAAGTTAAGTAATATAGAATTCATTTAAGAGGAAGATATACAAATCTTCATTGAAAGCCAAGGTTAATATATAAAAACCAGCTCAAAATGAGTGTGTATAGGTTTCTAACTTGATGCTTACTTGAGGGCGATTAAAGGTGGCATCATCGAAGGTACCATCATGTAAACCATCCTCTCCTGTGCTCCCAATTTGTAAAAGGAAATTCCCACTTAGATTAGTTACCACCTAATATCCAATATTAACAAAATAGTCAACCCCCACTATCTCTATACATCAGAATAAGTTCCAATTCATTTGCAATTATGCATATGGTGAAATCATGAATGAAAACATTATACCGATTAGAATAGAAATAATTCCAACATTTCAAAAGAAATATAATCACAGAAAGCTGAAGCATATAAATGTCTCAACTAGTAAGAATTGGACTTCAAATCAATTCTCTTAAGCTTCTTTGTTTGTGGTCTCAAACATATATTGTTACCAAAAAACATCTTTGGACTATGTCCCAGTTTCCAAAATCACCATTTCTCTCTTAGAACAAAGTCAATCCTTTCAAGTGCAGCCAAGTACGGATGAAAGTAAATTTCCAACTTATAGTAGACCAAATTCAGGAAAGAAGTGGTTTTCATCAGTACTGAAATCATCAAAAGTAGAATACTTTATTGGTATGTATGATAATTGGGTTATATGAAATATTTGCAGGAAATTTTACCCGAATATAGTTTATTATATGTTCCATATCTCACACCAGTTGATAATAGAGGCAGCCAAATTGAGAGTTTCTCAATGGTGTTCTCTTTCCAAATTATTTTCTGGCTTTTCTTTACAAGTTATTTGTTTGATTTGGGAGGTTTTTATAACTCCTTAGTTTTGCTTTTTATATTTTCACTCCTTAGTTTCGCTTTTTATTTTTTCACTCCTTTTAGGACAGTTGTTTCTTTTCATTATATCAATAAAAAAAAAAATTTGTTTCTGGTTAAAAAAAAAAATCAGTTGAGAACAGAGATTTGAAGAGCATTAAAAGATAAAAAAGAGAACCTACTATGCGATTATGATTACTGTCTGATATGAAGAGTCTGTTGTTAAGAATATCAATTGCCAGTTTCCCAGGAAACTTCAATGGAGATGTAACTAAACGCGGATCATTATCCTTTTCCAATCTCAAAGGAAGTGGTCTGCTGTCAAGAATCTTCTTTCCACTGTAAAACAGAAGAGCCGCCTCCACAAAATCATCAAGATCCTTCAGGGAAAAAGTCTCAAGTTAGTCTCAGAAGGAACTAATTCATTGTCTTTTTTTGTAGTTATCAGAAAATGATATGAATTTTGAGAAATGGGCATGATTGAGTTGAAACAACATGATGATTTCAAAATGATATAATGTATTTAGCAAAATGCAAAGGCTATTGGAAGAAAATCCATGCATTTAGCATTTTTTTTTTAGTTCAACAACATTTGGGATGAGGGATTCGAACATCTGACATCTTGGTCGATGATACATGTCAATTACCGTTGAGCTATGCTCATTTTGGCATGCATTCAACATTTTTGATCTTGAAGTAAAACTATATCAAATTACTTTCTTTGGATTATTAATTCATTACATGGTTAACCATTGTGTAATAATTTTCCTCTTGCTTATACTGCTTGTGATCCAGTTTTAGCAATTCTCATTCCAAAAGCAGAAACTTACACAGAGAAAAAAAAAAGGAAATCATAATTAAAAATTAGAATTGATGTCTTAGCTTATAATTGCATGACAGAATTTTGCATTTTAATACTAAAATTTTCATTTTGAACTCTTCCAAGGAACATGTAAAAACAGCAGGTCTTCCAATACCTTTCTACGTCCTTCGCCTGATATCTGTGCAAGAAGCTTCCCATTGGGTCCAACAATAGCAAATGTTGGCCACGAATTAATTCCCAACTCCCGCCACAAGAACATATCCCCATCATTAACAACCTAGTTCAAGAGACAAAAACGTTAATGACTCAAAATTATGATTATTTGTTAATGTTAAATCACCAATCAACCCAAAAGCTTAAGTTGATGGGTTATGGTAAATGTAATTATATCAACACTCTAACACTCCCTCTCACTTGTAGGCTTGAAAATTTGTAAGAGGCCCAACAAGTAGAAATCGATATTAATTGAAGCGAGAATGATTTTATAGGGGTTCGAACACATAACCTCCTTCTCTTATACCATGTTAAATCACCAATCAACTCAAAAGTTTAAGCTAATGGGTTATGGTAAATTTAATTATATCTGTTGTTGTGAGATCAAATATGAGAGAATCATTCTTCCATTCTATACAATAGAGCCAAATATATATAGGCATACATGGAAGCCCTAAACTAATAATAGTAAATTACAATAAAGGACAAAAGACTAATAAACTCCTAAATCCGCACACATATATATACTATAACACTCCCCCTCAAGCTGGAGCATATATGTTAATCATGCCCAGCTTGTTACAACGATAATCTATTCTAACTCCATTTAAAGCTTTCGTGAAAATATCTCCTAATTGTTCTTCGGTCTTCACGTATCCAGTAGACACCAAACCTTGTTGTATTTTCTCAAGAACAAAATGACAATCAATTTCAATATGTTTAGTTCGTTCATGAAATACTGGATTTGATGCAATATTAAGGGCAGTTTGGTTGTCACACCACAACTTGGTTGGAACTGTAATATTGAAGCCTAATTCGATCAAGAGTTGATGTACCCACATTATTTCACATACTGATTGTGCTATAGCTCTGTATTCTGATTCAGCACTTGATCGTGAGACTACATTTTGTTTCTTACTTTTCCATGAAATCAAATTACCTCCAACAAAAACACAATAGCCAGAAGTTGATCTTTTATCTTCTCTTGATCCAGCCCAATCGGCGTCAGAAAAACACTCTATCTTCATATGACCATGATCTTTATATAAGATCTCACGTCCAGGTGCAGTCTTCAAATAACATAGAATTTGTTGTACTGCAGCCCAATGATCCACTGTGGGTGAAGACATAAACTGACCCACAATGCTTACTGAATAAGCTATGTCTGGTCGTGTCACTGTAAGATAATTCAACTTTCCAACCAATCTTCTATACCTCTCAGGGTCTTTAAATGGTTCTCCATCTTTTGTAAGTTGCAGATTAGGCATCATTGGAGTATTACATGGCTTGGCTCCCAATTTCCCCGTCTCAGATAGCAAATCAAGCACATATTTCCTTTGTGACATAAAGATACCCTTCTTGCTCCTCATTACTTCAATACCCAAGAAATACTTTAATGTGCCCAAGTCTTTAGTATGAAATTGACTTTGGAGGAAAGTTTTAAGAGATAAAATGCCAGATGTATCATTTCAGGTAATAACAATATCATCAACATAAAAGGCAAGTAGAATAATACCACTCTTAGTTCGTCGATAGAAGACAGAGTGATCTGACTTGCTTTTCTTCATTCCAAATTGCTCAAGTGCTTGACTAAATTTTCCAAACCATGCTCGTGGACTTTGTTTCAGCCCATACAAAGATTTGCGAAGGCGACAAACTTTATCATTCTCCCCCTGAGCAACAAACCCTGGTGGTTGCTCCATATAAACTTCCTCCTCAAGATCACCATGGAAAAAGGCATTTTTAATGTCAAGCTGATGCAAATGCCAACATTGAGATGCAACCATGGAAATGAATAACCTGACCGAAGTTAATTTGGAGAGGAGAAAATGTATAAAAGTAATCAATTCCATAGGTCTGAGCATAGCCTTTGGCAACAAGGCGTGCTTTTAATCGAGCAACTAAACCATCAGGATTGACTTTAACTGCAAACACCCATTTACATCCAATAGCTTTCTTTCCTACAGAACGAGATACCAAATCCTAGGTACCATTATCATCTAAGGCATTCATCTCTTCTACCATCGCATTGCGCCAACCAGAATGAGACAAGGCTTCATGAACAGTTTTAGGAATCGAGATAGATTCAAGAGATGCAATAAAAGAACAGGTAGAAGGTGACAAGTGGTCATAAGAGGCAAAAGAAGAAATAGGAAAAGTGCAAGAACGTTTACCTTTACGAAGAGCAATAGGAAGCTCATCACTCGGTCCTGGATCTGATGACGAAGAATTTTCTGGTACAAGACATTCACCTGGAGGTTGTTGTCGTCTTGAATAGACTTGAGTGATAGGTGGACGAGTAGGGACAGATGTCGAAGGAGATGGATCTGTCGAGGGTGTAGGAGACACAAGTGTATAGATAAAAATATCATCATCCTCCCCCTGACTCATACTAGGCAAAGATGAACCAAAAGATGTGTCCTCAAAGAAAGTAATATCACGAGATACAAGATACCTATTCGAACTAGGACAAAAACATCTATATCCTTTTTGAACACGAGAATAGCCTAAGAAAATGCACTTCAAAGATTTGGGGTCTAATTTTGTCAGAGTAGGACGAACATCTCAAACAAAACAAGTACAACCAAATATTTTCGGCTCAATAGGAAACACAGGTTTTGTTGGGAATAAAACGTGATACGGAATCTGACCTTTAAGAACAGATGAAGGCATGCGATTAATCAAGAAGCAAGCCGTGGAAATTGCATCAACCCAAAAATGCTTGGGAACACGCATTTGAAAAGATAATGCTCTTTCAGTTTCAAGAAGATGCCTATTCTTTCTTTCAGCAACTCCATTTTGAGATGGAGTATCGACACAAGATGATTGATGAAGAATTCCATGCTTACATAGGTATGACCTAAGTGGTTCAGAAAAGTACTCACCAGCATTGTCACTTCTCAAAATTTTAAGGAAAACATCAAATTGAGTTCGAATTTCAGCATGAAAGTTACAAAAATGAGAAAGTAACTCAGAACGATTCTTCATAAAGTATAACCAAGTCATACGAGAGTAATCATCAACAAAGGTAACGAAATATCGAAATCCAGTTTTGGACACAACCGGACAAGGACCCCAAATATCAGAATGAACTAATTCAAAAGGTGCACGTGCACGCTTATCTATTCTAGGGCTCGAACTAAGACGATGAAATTTAGCAAATTGACATGAGTCACAATTTAATGAAGATAAGTTATGAAATTTAGGACAAAGCTTTCTTAGCGCTGAAAGAGATGGGTGACCCAAACGACAATGGGCATCAAAAGGAGAAACAACTCCAGAACAGGCAATGTTTGATGCGGGATGATTAAAAATATAAAGTCCTCCAGATTCATGTCCTTTACCTATAATCTTCTTCGTCACAAGATCCTGAAAAAAGTAATAGTCAGGATAGAAAGAAACACAACAATTAAGGTCAAAAGTGAGTTTACTGATAGATATCAAATTAAAGGTGATGTAAATCAGTTTGGACAATTCTGAAGAAGACTGAATAATTTTTATTATATCAAAACTCAAAGGCCCAGGGCCTATTTATACATAAACGGGAAACCGGCTAAACCCTTAACCAATTGCCCAAAACCCTCTAGACTCTGTTTTTAACCGAAAAGATAAATTCTAAAATAACTTGTGGTAAAACAGTAAAAATGAAACACTGAGTATTACACTAAGTGATGATATCTCCTAAATATTCAATACTATATACCAATTCCATCCATATTGAAAGCATAACTCGTCCTCGAGTTAGTCCAATGCAAGCTGAAATCCATCAGGAGGATGATATTCAAAGAGATCCGAAACATTAAAAATTGGTGAAATCTTGTATTCTGGAGGTAATTCAACTCGGTAGGCGTTGTCCCCAATTTTCTAAATGATTGTATAGGGTCCTATCTTCTTCGGATGGAGCTTGGACTTGATACCAGAAGGTAGTCTACTCTTGTGCAGGTGAATCATGACTAGATCCCCTTCCTTGAATAGTTTCTCTCTTCTGTGTTTATCCGCTTGAGCTTTGTAGATAGTGTTAGCTTTCTCCAAATATTCATGCACCTCTTTGTGTATCTTTGTGATTCGGTCAGCCATGGACTCGGCCTCCTGGGATAAATCAATGGTAGAAGGTAATTTAGCCAAATCTACAGTTAAACGAGGAATGTTTGTATAAACAATTTCAAAAGGAGACTTCCCTGTAGATCGATTTTTCATGAGATTGTAGGCAAATTCAGCTTGAGCCAATTGTAAATCCCACTGTTTTGGCTTGTTTCCACTAAGACATCGAAGTAAATTCCCGAGAGTTCTATTGGTAACTTCAGTCTGTCCATCAGTTTGAGGATGGCTTGTGGAGCTAAATTTCAGAGTTGTATTGAATCTTTTCCAAAGTGTTCTCCAGAAATGGCTCAAAAACTTCACATCTCGGTCGGATACTATAGTTTTAGGAACTCCATGAAGTCTCACAATTTCCTTAAAAAACAAATTAGCTATATTAACAGCATCAAAAGTCTTTCTACAAGCTAGAAAGTGAGACATTTTACTAAACCTGTCAACCACTACCATAACCAAGTCATGACCTCTTTGTGTTCAAGGTAATCCAAGTACAAAATCCATAGATAAATCTTCCCAAATTGTTTGTGGTATAGGCAAAGGTTGATAGAGTCCTGTGTTCTGTTGTTGCCCTTTATAGACCTGACAAATGTAACAATGTTTAACAAAGTTAGTAACATCTCTTCTTAATTGTGACCAATAAAATCGTTGAGATAGGAGCTCAAAAGTTTTATCTTGGCCAAAATGTCCGGCTAACCCTCCTTCGTGAAGTTCTTTTATAAGCAGCTCCCTTAGTGAAGTCCTAGGAATACACAAGGCATGATTTTTAAATAAATATTGGTTAACTATGTGGAAGCCGTCCGAAGGTACGTGTTGTGAACATTTGGTCCAATTTTTTTTGGAAATTCGGATCACTTTCATATGTTTCAGATAAACATTCAAAGGCTGTAATTTCTCCTTGCAATTTAGTCAACAAACTGTATTTCCTACTTAAGGCATCAGCAGCTTTGTTGGTAACCCCTGTCTTATGTTTGATAACAAAGTCAAACCTTTGGATGAATGAGATCCATCTAGCGTGCATTCTGTTTATGCTCTTTTGAGTCTGGAGGAATTTTAATGAATAGTGGTCAGTGAATAGAACAAACTCTTTTCCTAGTAAATAATGTTCCCATTGTTTTAGTGATCGAACTAGGGAGTAGAGTTCCTGTTCATAGGTACTCCATTTTGTTCTAGCTTCGCTTAACTTTTCACTAAAATATTCGATGGGATGGCCTTCTTTAGACAAAACTGCTCCTATGCCAATTCCAGAGGCATCCACTGCTACCTCAAATGGTTTGTTGAAATATGGAAATTTTAATACTGGCGTCGAACTAAGCTTGTCTTTTAAAGTTTGAAAACTTTCATCTTGTTCAGCTGACCAAGTGAATTTTCCTTTTTTAAGGCATTCAGTGATTGGAGCTGCAATGGTACTAAAGTCCCTTATAAATTTTCTGTAAAAAGATGCTAACCCGAGAAAGCTTTGGACTTCCTTCTCTGTTTTAGGTGTTGGCTATTCCTTAATTGCTTGAACTTTCAAAGGGTCTGCAGAAACTCCATAGGAACTAAGGATAAAACCTAAAAAGTGAATTTCTGTATTGAGGAAAGAACACTTTTTCAAATTAATATATAGTTCATGTTGAGTCAATGTAACAAATAGAGTACGTAAGTGTGTAAGATGATCTTCTTTGCTCTTACTGTACACCAAAATATCATCAAAATAAACTATTAAAAATTTGTTAAGGTAGGGTTGTAGAACCTGGGTCATTAACCTCATAAAGGTGCTTGGAGCGTTTGACAACCCAAAAGGCATAATTGACCATTCAAAGAGTCCAAAGTTTGTCTTGAAGGCCGTTTTCCATTCATCGCCTGGTCGGATACAGATTTGGTGGTAACCACTCTTAAGGTCTATTCTTGAGAAAATGATTGAGCCAGCCAATTGATCAAACAAATCCGTGAGCCTAGGTATAGGGAATCTGTATTTCACAGTAATTTTGTTAATGGCTCGGTTATCAACGCACATTCTCCAACTACCATCTTTTTTAGGGGTGAGAAGGGCAGGAACCACACAAGGACTAAGGCTGGGAGTGATATGTCCTTTGTCAAGTAATTCTTGTACTTGTTCCTGCAGAATTTTGTATTCTTTGGGACTCATCCTTTAGTGGGGAAGATTAGGTAAAGTAGCTCCAGGCACCAAGTCTATTTGATGTTGAATATCTCGCATTGGTGGCAAACTATCAGGGATCTTTGTTAGTTGTGGGAACTCACTTAATAGAGCCTCAATCTCGGGTGTTATATGTTGTTCAGATGGTTGTTTTGAGGTATTGACTACGGCCCAAATTTCTTCTTTAGCGCCAATACTGAAATTGCTTCCTTTGATTACAGTAAACAGAGGGTTGGCAGGGACTTGTTCTTCTGTCTTCTTCTTTTCAATTGTTTGAGATAAGGGTAGCAGGACAATCTTCTTTCCCATCCAATAGAATTCATAGGTGTTGTCTCGGCCTTTGTGGGTGGCTTGTACATCATATTGCCATGGTCTTCCCAAGAGTATATGGCAAGCATCCATATCAATAATATCACAAATGATCTGATCTTTGTAACTATTCCCAATGGATAAAGGTACAGTACATATCTCATTTACCTGGACTTCTCCTCCTTTCTTGATCCAACTTACTTTATAAGGATGTGGGTGTGGATCAACTTTTAATTTGAGAGTTTGTACTAACTTTCTGGAAACAATATTCTCGCTGCTGCCACTATCTATGATGATATTGCAAACTTTACCGTTAATGGTGCAATGGGTTCTAAATAAAGAATGTCTTTGTGCATGAGGCTCGGTAGTCGGAGTTAGTAGTACTCGTTGAAGGATACAAGATAGTTGTTCTCCTTCATCAGCACCCAAATAATTTGTTTCTTCTTCAATCTCATATCCTTCTTCTTGATTTTCCCCTTCATTGTCTACAATAGCAATGGCTTTTCTTTGTGGGCATTCGTTTGAAAGATGGCCTTGCTGGCCACATCTGAAGCATTTGCCGAGTGTTGGTCTATTGTAGATATTTCCTGATTTCTTGTTGTAATAATCTGCTCCTTTGTTAAGATTGCTTCTAAGTTCCTCTTTTGGTTTGGCCGTGGAGGTAGTTCCTTGTTGAGGGGGTTTGCTAGTTTCTCCCACAGGCCTTTTAAAATTCGATCCACTCCACATTGATCTTTTTCCTTGTTGGATGCTTTGCTTTTCAAGTTTCTGTTTTTCTACTAGATAAGCCAAAGAAATGGCATCAGGAAGGTAATACACTGTTTGTAATCTTACCTTTTTTCTGATGTCTTCACGCAATCCATCCATATATCGAGCTATTTGCTGATTTTCTGTTTCAATGAGATTATTCCGAGCACTCAACTGGTTGAACTCCTCAGTGTAATCAGCGACTGTTCTATTTCCTTGGTGACAATGTTGCAACTGATTGTATAATAGTTGCTCATAATCAGTGGGTAAGAATTGGATCTTCATTAGTCTAAGCATCTTTGGCCAAGTCCTTATTGGTTTCTTGCCCAACCTCCTCCTATTGATCTTCAGTTGATCCCACCAAGCGGCTGCACCTCCCTTCAGCTTATAGACAACGAATTTAACTTTTTTGTCCTCGGGTGTGTTGGTGTACTCAAAAAAGTTTTCAACATCTTTAACCCAATCTAAAAATGCTTCAAGATCCAACTTCCCGCTAAAAGTAGGCAGATCAATTTTCATCTTATAGTCGTTGACGCCTGCAGATTGATTTTGAGGGTGCCATCCACCTTGGGTTTGATGTTGGTTTAACCATGAGGGATAGTTCGTAGTTTCTTGGATTATAGTGTTTTGGGGGTATCCATACTGTCTGTAACCCTCCTCTTCACTACTTGAGCTATCCCATATTTGTAATCTTGATCGATCTAAGCGATCTTCAGGTCTTTTAAGTTGTTGGGAGTAAGTTCTTGGAGGATCTTGATGGTGGGAATAACTTTCTTGCAGTCCTTTGCCCCTCTGTTGTTGTGTTCCTTGCAGCGTAGTAGCTTCTTGCTCTCCCTTCTTCTTTTCTTGAATTGAAATTGAAGAAGACTGTGGATTAGTTTTTTCACTTTGCCAAGCCATTGAAGTTATGAAGTGGTGCATTTCCCTCATGCTTATCTTCATTTCTTCGATGGATTCTTCAATCGATAACACCTTACTGGTTAAAGATCGAGGAGACAGGGGGTTGAATGAAGTGGTTACTTCGGATCCGGTTAGAACTGTGTCATCACCGTGCGTTGGTGGAATCTTTTTTCCAGCCATCAGGCCCTTTCAGCGAAGCTGCTCTGATACCAAATACTGATGTAAATCAGTTTGGACAATTCTGAAGAAGACTGAATAATTTTTATTATATCAAAACTCAAAGGCCCAGGGCCTATTTATACATAAACGGGAAACCGGCTAAACCCTTAACCAATTGCCCAAAACCCTCCAGACTCTGTTTTTAACCGAAAAGATAAATTCTAAAATAACTTGTGGTAAAACAGTAAAAATAAAACACTAAGTATTACACTAAGTGAGGATATCTCCTAAATATTCAGTACTATATACCAAAAGGAAAATTGAGGTAAATGTAGAACAGAAGACAAAGAAATAGATGGGGTTAGATTGACTGTGCCAGATCCAAGAACAGATGATTTTGATCCATCTGCCAAAGTAACATCAACAAGGGATGTAGATGAAGAAAGGGTGGAAAACAAATTGGGATTACTTGTCATATGAGCGGTAGCATCAGAGTCTATGACCCATTTAGTACAGGATGAAAGAAGACAATGATACATGTTACCTGATCCAGCAATGGTTGCAGTAGGGGTAAGCACAGATGATGAAGAGGATCCTTTTAATCATTTCTGGTACTGTTGGAATTTAGCAAAGTCTATAGAATTAACAAATGGTTTATTGGATGAACCATGGATGGATTGAGTCCGTGATTGAACCATATTAGACATCAATGCGAGTTCTTGTGTAGCCATATGTCAATGATGAATGTAAAGCCACAAAATCCAATCTAAAACCACAAGACCAAACTCAAATGACTGCCCAACTTCTGAAAAACTAATCTGAATGGAGTTTCCAAGAAAGTGAACCAACTACTGTCCAAACTGACGTCTAATCCAAGCCAATAATGACTAAAATAACCACACAACTAAGTCGGAATAGCACAAAATGGCAAATCACGAAATTGGAGAGTATTCCATTAATGCGCAACTGCAGATAAACCCAAGAAAACAAAAAAAAAGATCTGTACTGCAGAAAAAAACAACCGAACTCACTCCAAATGACACAATCGGATACCAAAGAAGGAGATTTTGACGAATCCAAGTGCCCAGAACAACCGAAAACCACAAAAGAAGACGAACCCAAGCGACGGAATGCAAAACGGACTGTCCACGTGCTCTCACGCGTCGACGGGTGGGATAGACTGCGGCGGCTTCCGGTGGCGCGTGTCCTTTGATTCTGGCTGTCGGATTTTTTTGGTTTTGCAAATCGGGAGGTGGGCTTCCTTTTTGGTTGGGCGGTGACAAAAAAACGACTTTTTCTTTTTTCTTTTTTTTTTTTACCTAATTTGCGGCGGCAGCGGCAGACCTGACGGTGATGGCGATGACGGCAGTAGTGTTTAAGTGCAGACCACAAAACTCACAAACCCTAAGGTGTTAAACGAAAGGGTTCTAAACCCCAAACCCAATTCTCAAAACCCTAATGGTTAACAAATCCTAAGCTTTGATACCATGTTGTTGTGAGATCAAATATGAGAGAATCATTCTTCCATTCTATACAATAGAGCCAAATATATATAGGCATACATGGAAGCCCTAAACTAATAATAGTAAATTACAATAAAGGACAAAAGACTAATAAACTCCTAAATCCACACACATATATATGCTATAACAATATCAACACTCTAACCGTTAAAATTCTAGAAATCAAATTTTCTGACTAAAACATAAAACAAGATCCAAATGAATCTGTTGACTGACTAAACCTAAAACATAAAAATAATGATAGAATAGAAACGTACCAGATAGTGAGCATTTGTGAAAACTACTTATTCCAATTATTAATATTTGGTTAAGGTTTAAAAAATAGAAAAAATAATTATTAACTAAACTTTTTGAAAGTAGAAAACTAAGTTCAAATAGTTATCAAGCTCACACTCCTAACTTTGTCTTAATTTTTAGACAGGGACAAGGTTAAAAATTTTAAGGGAAAAAGAAAGAGAGAAATAAATTTAAGGACAAAAAATTTTATTTCTCACTATCTAACTTTTTATTTCTCTTAACTAATTGTTTTAATAGTTATATAATTTATTGCACATCAATAACACACTTTGGATTATGCTCATCTTTATGGTTTTCTCCATTTTCAGCTGAAATCTAGGTTGCCGAGAATAATGGTTAGAAGTAATTAGGAATTTAGGATTAATCTTGAATACAATTAAACTATGACAAATACAAATACAGGTCTAACAACTAGCCATTACATTTATTGCTCCTCAATTGTAAAATCTTGCACACTAATGTATCCTTCTATCATTCTTATACATGCTCAATGAGCAGAGAACCAATAAGCTGACAACTAATGCATGTTTACATTTAAGTCACGGCCAAATCAATTGAAGAATAAAAAAATAAATAAATAAATATATATATATATTGCTCTAAATATTTTTAACCCAGTATCTTAAAACCAGGCAATACAAAAAGCAAAATAACAAAAGTCAAAGAATACATTAAGTACTTTAAAATATCAGCTTCTGATTAAGCTTACTGGATGAGTAATGCCATAGCGTAAGACTGCATTGCGAATAGCTTCTAAATCTTTTTCATTGTCGAACTTTGCAGAATGAACTCCAACCACTGCAAACTGTACAAACAGAAGAATATCTAAGAAACCGATTTATGCACAATTGAAGGCGTAAGACTGCATTGCGAATAGCTTCTAAATCTTTTTCATTGTCGAACTTTGCAGAATGAACTCCAACCACTGCAAACTGTACAAACAGAAGAATATCTAAGAAACCGATTTATGCACAATTGAAGGCCTAATACATTGCCCACTTAATGCAGCAACGGGTTAAATAGCAATAAAAGGAGAGTGATTGTTTTTGCAAGCTGATAGGCTGGTAGCAATTTTTTTTTTTAATGTTGTGAACATATAGGTTAGCTTGTATGCACCTCGACTAATCTCACGAGATAACCGTAAATCTTACCACATTTAATTGTCAAGGAAACTCATTGAATATTAAATCCTAGGTAGGTTACAACCATAGTTTGAACTCATTCCTTCTATGCTCTTCACTTTTTCCATTGGTCCCAACTAACCACCGGGCCAACTCATGGTGGTTAAATCATGAGATCTCCAAATTCAGTAGGAGGTCAATTCAAGTTAAGGTTCAATAGTAGGTCAATTCAAGTTTAGTGGCACAGAACTGGGTTCAAAATAGAAGAGAGAATCGATATTTCAGGCTCAGGTGTTTTCATTGTTCCATAGTAAGTGGTTTTACTCCAGCATTCCTCCAAATTCAAATAAATCAATTCCTGTAAGTGAATTTCTTTGCACCTACAATATATGTATCTCTGTACAGCACTTCGCAAGCTGATGTAATGTAGGGCGTCTATCTATTTGATCCCAAATGCATAATGATACAAAACAAACAAAGGACTTCTATACCTTTGACAATTTCATGGATATAATTCTTTTTCATGCTTTTTATTGGTGTAAATGTAAACACTCATTCTCCAATTATAGTCTTTCTTTTTTGAATTCGAATTGGAAAGCTTTCTTGTAATCGACCTTTAGGTGATTGGAGTGCTTACTCCGTATTTCATTCATCAATGAAATTTGTTTCTCTTCTCAAAAAAAAAAAACGAAGGACTTCTATATATAAAAGAAAAAAAATATAGGGCCGTAAGCAAGCTAAGAAGCATTTGATGCCGGTGTCACAGAATTTGTGGATGCAAATATCTTCTTAATTAATTGGAAGAGATAAATGAAAGAGGGAGTTACCGCCTTGTCATTGTACTTCTTTTCCAAATACTCCAGGTCTGGCAAAACGTGCATACAATTTATACAACAATAGGTCCAAAAATCCAGAAGAACAACTTTT
Organism: Trichosanthes truncata; assembly: GCA_033996785.1. Taxonomy (NCBI): domain Eukaryota; kingdom Viridiplantae; phylum Streptophyta; class Magnoliopsida; order Cucurbitales; family Cucurbitaceae; genus Trichosanthes; species Trichosanthes truncata. The sequence goes on along the minus strand of JAWPNB010000013.1, from coordinate 45,910,722 downwards.
CCTTTCAAATCCTACCAAAAATTGGAACAACTTTAAACAGTATATACATCTTAAGGAAATCTTGGTCCAAATTGAAGTTGAAATTTACCTTGCGGAACTGAAGGGGAGAAGTATTTAGCCAATCGAGTTTTGATGGAAATTCTGGCACAACTGGAGCCGTTCCCCTTACACAGTTTGAGATATTTATAATTTATAAAAATCTACAGACTTAATCAGTGTTAACTAATTTCACAAAAAGAATGAACTGGACAAAGAAACTTCTAATGCAATTTACAATGGAGAAGTTAGAAACTGAGAAATTACCTGGTTTCTCTATCTGATATATATTCCATAAATCGTCGGATTCTTTCACTTCCTGGACCACCTATACTCAATCAAAGGAGATAAGTTTTGATTTCTTTTCTTTGTTCTGATAAATATCAAGTCATACCAAGGATGTAAGACCATGAAATGATCAGAGTCATATTAAAAGATAATAGAATCCAATAAAGAATTGTTAAAATGCAGAGATAAGAAACATAAAGGTTAATGAACAGAAAAACAAGAGAGTTTTAGACAATAATCCCTCCCATTTGCTGATGATACTTTGTTATTCTCTTAGACAACAAATCCAAGCTTGATAAATCTTCTCAAATTTTTTTGAGCTTATTTCCGCCCCCACAGTTAAGCTCTTGATATCTACTTGTGGGTATTAACATGAAAGACAATGCAGTTTCCCAGTATTCCTATTTACAATTTCTCTTTCCAAAGTTCCTACAAAAATTGTTGAGCTCATGGAAAATTTAATAGAGACTTCTTCATCTGGTATGGTGATTGGGCTGTTAAAGGCAGTTGCCATCTTGCTGGTTCGAAATGGGCCTCTCTTCATCTCACTTCAAGCAGTCTTGGTATAGGCTCTTTAAAAGAGAGAATAGTGCTTTCCTTCTTAAATTACTATTTTGGAGGTTTATTCATGAAGAAAAGGCTCTTTTGATAAAGGTGATTGTCAGTGAATATGAGCTGGATGCCCATGCTTGGATGACAAAGTCCCCCAAAAACAATCGAGGCATGTGTCCTTGGCTGGCCAATGGCCATTGTGAAAAGCAGCAGTTTCTTCTTCAATTTTCGGAAACTTAGGTTGGAAAATGGCCAAAAAAATCTACTTTTGGGAGGATAGGTGGCTTGATTGCTCCTCTTTGTGCTTCTCTTTCTCATATATTTAAGTTATCGTGGACAGAACAAGGGCCACAGTTAATTTTCGTTGGAATGGAACCCATCAAAACTGGGATTTGGGATGACGTAGCCTAAAAACTTTTTTTTACCACAAAAATCCCAAGGACTTTGCTTCGAACTGTAGGATCTTGGGCAGTTATTAAAGCCTAAAGGCAGTCATCAATGTGCAATGTTGTGTCCAGTATCTAGCCTAATCTTGCAGATTGGTGCAACTGGACTTTGACTCGGGTTAAACACATTGACAAAGGTGATTGATCTCAAGAACTTCATCCACCAGCACTGCAAGTATCTTGAAGATCCCCAGTGGTATGCCATCATTCCCCCTTTCTTGATTGTTCAGAAGAGTATTTTGAACATCCATCAACAACACATCAAAGTGTCTCATCAAAACTTATTAGTAACTTTTTCTCTACAGATACATATACATGAATCTCAAAGTACCTCTTAACTCGGAATAATTAAAACCTAGGGTTCTAATAGGAGACCGATCAGCATTTTCACCCATTGCTTCCACCTGGATCATAATTCCCACTAGGGTATCCACCTTCCACACTTGTACCAATTCCCAATTCAGTAACCTCTGGTTGCTCCACCCATTCTCCACATGTTTCCAGTTTTTTCACCCACTATTGTCTCCTATCTTTCAGGTCAGCCCCCTTGTGCATCAAATCTTAAACTCCACTTAATGTTCTAATGTCACCTCTGTTTGTCTACACTTCTTCCTTGGCATGTTATCAGAATGCTCCAATCCCAGAAACAAGAGCTCAACTCAAGTCTCTCTACTCTATTAATCTATTCAGTTAATGCTCCCATCAATTTTCTTCTATGTCAAGGTCCCATAATCATGTACTATGAAAAGTAGTTCCAAAAGATTAAGGTACATGTTGAGGTATTCGTATTACCAATACATACGACTTCTATCTCCCAAAACTGATAGCCTATTGAACAGGTCAACCACTCTCTCAATTCCCTTTACTCATATAACACTTTCATGATCCCCCAATCTCCAAGTTTCCCTACTTAAGAAAGCATATACTCTCTCTTCTAAGTATCTTCAACTACTTGGCTCTCTATTTTGCCCTTCTTGTGTAAGTACAGAGAACTTGGGGCCTGACACTCCCAGTAGGTGTATCTGGTCCAAAGTTTTCTATAATAATGATATTTTTTACATCAATGCCAATTAGCGGCCTTTCTATAAGCTCCTTGAGCTCCTCGAGAGATACCTTACCCTCTTTCTTTTATGTAACTTTTCCTAAATAATTTTTGCATAGCTTCCTATAAAAAAATTAAGAAATATTAATTAAGGAATGAATATGCAGCAGGAAAATTAAATATGTTAAATAATACCTGAGCTTGCATTATTTTGGAAAGAAGGGTGGTTAACTCCAAATAACAAATTCCAAATAGCTTTTGGAGATGCATACTGCATTGCCTGGGGAATTGTATGCATATATTCAAGTAAGAGAGAAAAACTTAGAAAGTTGAATGATGTCATTCACTCTCATGTTGGTTAAAAGGCAACTGCACCTTCCAGTTTGTAACGGTAAATATGAGACAAGAAAAAGCAATGCCCAAGCTTCCATATCTCACTATATCTCGCCTAGTACCCTGCAACCTGTCCATGATTCACCAAAGTATCTAACAAAGTTTGGAGTAAAAGATGTATCTTTCTCATGTATTTTGATAATATACAATTGCTGATATAGCCACTCCATCACAAATACAAAAGGAAATGATATTCTAAGCTGCAATCCTTGTCAATTGGCGAAGTGTCGGTGTTGTATACATGTCTGACATGTAAAAAAAAAAGTCTTTAATTATGTAATTATTATTCAACTTGCTAATACATAGGCAACATGTTTAAGGATATACTTGGGACACTTCTTTATTTTCTTTTAAAAAGATTTGACCAAACTTTCCATCAAAAAGCCCATCTCCTACTGGAAAATGATAGTAATAATAAAAAAGAAATATAGTAAAATAAAAAGAAAAGTGGAAAAACACTTGTTTGATTCTATTTTCTAAGTTTGTTTTGTAAATCTATTGGATACTAGATATTGTTGGTGACCTCTCACCTTTTCAATGAATTGTATTCTGTTATATATACAACGTGTCCCAAACATGTTGTGTCCTACTTTTTTAGAAATTGATATGTTGCCATGTCCATGTTGTGTCTGTGTCCATGCTTCTTAAGGATATAATTACAGAACAACAAACAGAAAAATTCCTGATAAGTCAAGGCCTATCATCTGTGTATGATGTGTAGATGACTGCGCAGCCTAGTCAAAATAGGCAGAAGATCTAAATATTTTCTTCCATTCAACACTCTTCCTCAAGCTAATGAGTTAATATTTTCTGTCTGCAACTTGCTAATTATCCTGAAAAGTTGAGGTACTTATCCCAGGGGTTTCAATGGGGCATGGGCTGGAAAAATGGAATTCTATCACCCACTAAAGACAGTTTTCTTTGAATGGAAATAGAGGTATACTGCATTTCAATATGAACAGCATAGTCTTCTTGGGTCAAATTCATAGAAAATTTAGAAGTTCTATTGACCTCTACCTTTCAAATGACAATGAACCATCATTGGCAGCATCCAAGTCCTGTACAGCAGTAGCATCAATGCCTGAGGTATATTTTTCTGGGGAAATTTGTGCAGGGGTTTGAAGAAATTGAGATCCCTGTATCTTCTCATCTGCAATGATGTGCGCCAAATACTAACTTAAACTATTAGACAGAAACAAATTAATTTGTGTACCATTATACACAGAAAAAAATACTAATTTTCATGAAATAGAAATGACTAAGAACATAACCAATCAGATCATGTAAAATTGTTTATTCAAAAGTGGTCTCCTGATACATAGTATTTCAATTGCCAGAAATTGATCTTACTTCTGATCAAAGAAAAAGGAATTGCTGTTATAATTCATATAACACGGCACAGATATAGCTTCACTGTTCAACATTAATGTTGGTACAAAATGACATCACAATGTATTCACAGGCTACATACTATAGGCATCAGAACCACCAGAGAGAATATCATGAATTGTGATGTTTCCTATATCATTTCGAATAAGTGATGGATCAGCAGTCTTTAGAGTTTCGTCCGATAATGTAGTTTTAACAGCAATGCATCTGCAAGCAATATATAACACCATTTAACCAAAAAACACTTTCTTGCAAGAGAACATATATTTATTTGTGATTACATAGTGAGAGAAAGAGAGAAGGATAGATAGGTATAGAGCAATAACTGGACAACAATTTGCATTAACAATACAAAGAAAGTCCAGTGTTGATAGATCAAACCATGCTACTGTCCATCACTTGACTTCTTTTAATAGAGAGAGAACGTGAAAATTTATAGTACCTCATTTTTGCAGCCTGGGCAGCTTGCACTCCAGCTAGTGCATCTTCAATGACAATGCACTGCAAAAATTTAGAAAATAATTATAACAGCACAATTAACGCTTATTGTTCAGGAAAAAGAGATGGTATGCATATTTGATCATATGATGTGTAAAAAAAGATTTCTAGCTTGCTTATACAAATGTACAAGAGACATTCTTCCACAGAAAATTTTGGAGACTAACTACTAAATAAGAAAAGGTTAATTAGCCAGCGATCTTAGCCTAAAGAATAGGAATTATTATGCACAGGATGAGGTATAAAGTATCGCATCTGTACAAATCTAAACAGAAACTAAACATTGGTTAAATCGTACTTTTGATCCCTAAGGTAATACTCTTTTTTTATATTAATCTCCATTAAAGTTTTATTTTGTTTCTTGAAACTCCTAATCCTGACCATTTGATCAGTAAAGTAATACTCAGAGAGAGAGAGAGAGAGAGCTATTAGCTGTTGTGAATGTTACAGTGCAGAGTGTAATATCACAAAATTTCCCTCCAAAATTAATATCAATTCATAAAAAATCTGTAAGATTGAGTAGCGATAAGGATTCATCTAATAGAATTCTCACTGTCTTATAAATTTATTATTTACATGTTCCAATAATTGACCTGGATAGCATCTTTTACCAAATTGAATAAATAGATTGACAATCGAGACTACAGAAATAAAACCAATGAAGACAGTGAAGAAGAAAAATTTATGGTCAAGGCAAGGCAAAGGCCCCATTATTGGGATGTTCTGCAAGAACCCACCTGGGAAAGCAAACTTTTAAAGATAGACATATGGTTTTAATTTTAATACTGGCATAGGAATCACGAAATAAAAATGGTGATATAATGAAAATCCTCCACGCCTAGGAGCATTCTACAAGCAATGTACAGCAAGTCTTTAATGCCAAGAAGAACAAAGAAATGAAACTGAATGGCTTTACACATTGGAGTCTCGGGAAGAAGAGACAGAGAGAGAGGGGAAAGAAAGAAAGAGGTGGCCAATCTTTGTACCTCATCAGAGGGGACATTCAACAACTTTGATGCAGCTATGAATATGTCGGGTGCAGGTTTCAGATTTTCAAAAGCATCAGCTGATACTATGGCATCAAACCTAAACAAGAGAGGCATAAATCCATAATTAAAAATCTTAAATAAGTCATTGAGAAAAATTATATCGAAATTTTTAAGGGTCCAAACCTTTTGGACTGAAACAAATTTTACTCCAAAAACATGAGAATGTCATGGGCCAAAATATTTTCAGCTAGTTTCCAGATTAATCTCTTTATGACTACTTTCTGAACCTAATTTGAAAACATTTACTGTCAAATATTTGAGAAGAACGTCATTAGGTTTATTATGATTTAAGTTTTCCTTGGAAATGATATTCGGCCCGTACGTTCAAGACCAAACAAGAATTCCCTTCTAGCAAAAGATCTTAACCATGCTTCACCTACGCACTATGAATTGATTATAGCTCTCTAATTGAATCATCATAGCACTTCAATTTACTGAGTATGAAACCATTCTATTTTAACTTTGTAGCTTGATACAAGTAATCAGAAAGTTACATTCTTAAGAAATACTAAATTAGACCCAGAGACTGAAGTGTAGGACACAATCAGACTTACATTGACAATGGTAACCCTGCGGCAGCTAAATTTGCATCAACCTTGATACAATCAGCACTGGATGCAACAGCAACTTTAAGGCCCTTGCTTTTACACTATTAATTATAGTCCAACTCAAATAGTAAGTTTCATGATGATTATCACCATCATAATAGCAGTAGTGAGTAATAAGTAGAAGCAGCTTGTATTCCACAAGTACACACCTCAGTAATGAGTTCCAGTGCACCAGGGAATCCTATTCCAGAATTGGGTTTTGCATACTATTATGCCAAAAAAAATCAATTACAGTAGGATGTTACCATTTGATACGGCAAATATATTACTGAAACGAGCAAATGAATAGACGGAACATGACAGACTGATTACCTTCTCTAAATATATCTCAAAAAACCTCTTTTTTGCTGCCTCTGGACTAAATCCCTCGACCCCTTTTACTGATGCAACACCTCCTAAAAAGTTTGCTTCACCTGGTATAACAGATATATTTTGGATATTAAGAAGTTCAAACTATTTATCAGTACTAGAGACAATAATTACTACATTACATCAAATGCAGTTCATTAGGGGATGCAGACAGAGAAGACTTTGGTTGCATATTATGTATGGGAAAATGAATATGCAATAGTAAATCCAAGAGGCTAAGATCCTCCTAACATGTTTGCAAACCCCTTTTGTTTCTTGATAGCTGTGGGTACTTGCAAACATGACATCTTGAAATTTATAAATTAAGTGCTTAGGCCATCAACCAACTAGTTAGCCCCGAATTGCATTGACACTTATAAACAACATTACTTCACTACTTTCCCACCGTCGTGTGATGCAACTTTGGAGCTTAGTGGCTCCATAAACACAATTTCTGGGAGGTCAAAGACAATAGTACGTTCTCTATAAGCTACTATAAGTTGACCTAGCGGTCAATAAGAACCATTGTAAATAATAAAGGGCTTAGAGGGAATAAGTTCAAGCCATGGTGGCTACCTACCTAAAATTTAATATCCTACAAGTTTTCTTGACAACTAAATGTAGTGGGGTCATGCAGTAGTCAGTGAGAATAGTCAAAGAGCACGCAAGCTGGTGTGAACACTCTTGAATATATATATATATAGCACACTCTCTATATTAACTTTATAATGGACCAACTCTAGTAGCACACTCTCTATATTAACTTTATAATGGACCAACTCTAGTAATTTATTACTAATCGAAGTCAAAACCCATAATTCTCCACAATATAGAATTCGCTATGGTGATATTATTAGTTGATTCAAGACCAAAATTGTTTGGGTTCTTGGTGAATGGATGATAAGCAACTATTAAAAAACAGTGATGTATTGTTATATGATTCAACCTCCCCCACGCCAGACCAACTAAAAGATAGGATTCGTCAGCAATTCTCATACTGGCTCACAATTGAAAAGAGTAACAGTGGCAATCATTATTCATTATCAGGCAAGTAAGCTTTAACCAACGAAAGAAAAACAAAATAAATCCAGTTCTTCTTAATTTACCAGTCCCCATGAATGGCACAAAGTCTTCAGGGGTGACTTCAACACCCAACTCGCTAAAAACATCGACCGCAGCCCTTCGAGATAGGTCCTCGCTGTTGCAAAGCACTCCGTCCATGTCAAACAACACTGCCGAAACCTTGCCCCATTCGCTCTTATAAGAGCTTTCCTGCACACTGGTCTCCTCCACCTTCACACAAGCTTTAACCGCCATTTTTCTCGAAAACACGAAGCGTTTCGACCTCCATTCGAGAAGATAGTGAGGAACTGATGTGGGTCTTCTTCCTCTTAGCTTAGTTGAGAAGAAGCATAATCTGGCCGAAGGTGCAAAGGAAGGAGAAGGGGAGAGATACTTCAAAGCCATGGAGCTTTCCATGGAACTGCTTCTCGTCTGTGAGTGGCAATGAAGGAAGTTCCGTTAAAAACGCCATTGAATTTCCTCAAAATGGGTTTGTTTTAATGTCATTTTACAGATCTATTTGCATTGTATGGTAGAGATTTCCTTCTGTCTCTGTCCGTCACTGTCTCTCTGTTTCTCTGTCCTCCGTTTTCCCATTTTTGATAGAAATTCACTCTTTTTTCAGTGGTGGAGAAATGGGTTTGCCTTACTTTTGTTTCATTTGCATTATCCACTTTGAGTTAATGGTACCATTTGCTTATGTTTTTCAGCTCTCTCACTTGACATAATTCAACTAGTTTTAGGTTATATATGTTTGACCAAAAAGTTAAAAAAATCGAATTCCTCCGCCCATATTGTTGAACTCAGAAGAAGAAGAAAGAAAAAACTGTTTGGACTGCTTCCCTTCTTTGTGAGGAGATGGAGCAAATATCAGCCCACACAACTTCTGACCCTTAACTTAGTCAAACCCCCACAGCAAACAAATGGTTTACTTTCAAATATGCACTTGAAAAGCTTTGATGAATGTGAACTTAGGTCGATGACATTGTGACTTTGACAAAAAAATGACTCTCTCTCCATCTCCCTTTCCTCTCCCCTCACCTTCTCGACTGCGTCTTCTTTCCGATGGACGAGGTTGGACCAGTCATGGCTATCTTTTCTAGCTTTGATCGACTGAATATTAGTCATGGCCCTGGGATATATCTCAAAGAAGATTGAAAATAAGAACTTCTCCTGTGGTTTTGAGCAGAAGAAACAAGGAAGATGGTACAAGATTACAGAAAGACATCTAAGGAGATTCTTTGAGTTGGTTGTAGAAGAAATGGTTGTTATATGGCTGGTAGATTCGTTGGAGGACCTCCTGCTTGCCCCTCAGTCACAAAAATTCTTTCGAAAAACTGACTGTAGTGGTGGTTTCATCTGGATCCAAAAAATAACAAACAAGCGTGGGACATTCATTGAAATCACCAAGGTTCAGAGCTCTGGCGGAAAGAAAAACCTGGTTATCCCTTCAGACAATCAGTATGAGGGGTGGAAAAGTTTTAGACAAATCCTTGTTGAATCTTTGAATGGGTTACAGGGACATGGAAGTACTTCCCAACATGTCATACCAAAATTGAACGACAAAGACTTGTCTTTTGTGGAAGTAGTTAAGAAAGGAGTTCGGGCTACGGAGAAGAAAGCAAGGGTGGAGAAAACCAAGGAGAGTCAGTTTTCGTCCTTCCCTCGGGGGACAGAAGGGATTACCTCTCGAATACAAGAAGCCGGGTTGACGGAAGTCCGGCCTTTCAAATGGGATGATATAGTGGTTATCACTCGACGGGACTTTCATGATGACTGGGGAAGGATTTTGGAAACTCTACAAAGCCAACAGGAGAAATCTCTCGTGATCAATCCTTTCCTACCCGATAAAGCTCTTCTGCTGTGCCCCTCACTCGACTGTGCCAGGTTGTTAGCAATGAACCGAGGTTGGGTGACTTCTGGGCCTTACACCATAAAGATGGAGAGATGGGATTCTCATAGACATGGGCGAATGACGATGATCCCTTCTTATGGTGGGTGGGTAAAATTTCGAAACATTCCCTTGCACCTGTGGAGCCTGGCAACATTTAAGGCGATAGGCGACTGTTACGGAGGATTCTTGGACTATAACGACCAAAACTCAGCTCTCATTGATTGTCTAGAAGTTGCGATTAAAGTTAGAGGGAATTACTGCGGCTTTCTCCCGGCAGAGGTACGAATCATGGATAACGGTCATTCGTTTATAGCCCATGTTAATACGTTTCAGGACAGCTCGCTGTTGGCGGGGAAGAAGGTAGAGGCTCACGGTGGTTTCTCGCCGGACGCTGCCGCTAGTTTCTACAGCTCCGAAAAGCGTTCGAAAGCTAACCCAGTCGATGTCTGGAGAATCAATGATGGCCTCTATTGCCCAATGGTCCAAATAGCTTATCCGGTTTGTCCATTGATTCAAGGCAATAACTTGGGCTTTAGCCCATCGAGGGGTCACGTGCTGCTTAATGATGAAAGAAGTCTCTCCCCGATTGGACAATTTGTTTCCTCGAGCTACACGCAAACCCAGTTGACCCAGCCACCTCGGGAAACCGCTGATTATGCTTGTCCTTTAGGAAAAAAGTCCCTTTCAGATACCCCCATCCTTTTAAAAAATAAGAGTATTGGCAAGGGTAAATCGGTAAGATTTGTTGGAGAGACTTCTAAGCCTCGTGAAAAGAAGGGGAAGCTTGAAAAACAAAAGGGTAAGATATGTTCCACTGTTCAAGTGAGCAATAATGTACAGAGTGCTGACAGAGAGAAGGAGTACGACCCTGATGTCTGCTCGGAGGCTTCTTTTTCTAGTCAGGCTAGCTCTCTTGCAGATAAAGAAGAAGAGGATCAGCGGTCAGTGGCCCTCGGAGATATACCTGAAGGGTACCAGCTATGCTTTCAAGAGAGAGACTCTCTGGTTCCGGTAGCTATGGAGGAAACACATTTGGAGATAGAAAATGGCTTGTCAGCAGGGCAGGCCGCGGCCCCTGGAAACAGAATCGATGGAGGGGAATCCGTTTTAGTTGAAAAACAAGGCAAAAAGTTAGCCGGTATGCTTTCTCCTCCTCCTTTTAGCAAGAGTCTGGTGAAAGCTTTAAAAAAGTGGAATATGTGTATTCGGCCGATCCCTACCAAAGGTAACTCGGCTCTAAAGGGAAGTGCCTCGTCTAAGAAGTATGTTAAAGAGCTGAATAGTCTGCTTCGGACATGGGAGAATGAAACACCTCTTGCGGAAGAGGTGGATACTCTAGAAGAACAGGGCTTTGAGGGTGATCCATGAAAGTTGTCTCATGGAATGTGAGAGGTATGGGGGCTCCCTCGAAAAGAGCTATTATTAAAGATCTTCTTTGCAAGATTAGTCCGGATGTGGTCATGTTACAAGAAACGAAGTTGAGTCAGGTTGATCGGCGGATGATTAAGGCTGTCTGGTCCTCCAGGAGAATTGGTTGGGTTTCTCTAGATGCGGTGGGGGCTTCGGGGGGTATTTTAATCCTCTGGAAAGAAGATTCAGTTGTGGTTTCTGAAGCTATGATTGGTATGTTCTCGATTTCAATTAATTTTTCCTACAATGAGCGTATTGTTGGTTGGATTACAGGGGTTTATGGGCCGGCCACCCCGCGAGGCAGAGATGATTTCTGGCAAGAGTTGTACGATCTAGCTGGGCTATGTGCAGACTGTTGGTGTCTTGGGGGTGATTTTAATATGGTTAGATGGATTTCTGAGAAGTCGTACAATAATAGAGTTACCAAAGGTATGAAGATGTTTAACAATTTTATTGAGGAGGTGTCCTTGTCCGATCCACCGCTGAAGAATGGAGATTATACCTGGTCTAGAGCGGGGAACAGGCCCTCCTCCTCCCGCATTGACAGATTCTTGCTATCGAAAGGCTGGGCTGAAGCTTTCCAGGAAGTCTCTCTTGGTAGACAGGTTCGAATTACCTCTGACCATTTCCCCCTCCTTTTGAACTGTGGTTTCCACAAGTGGGGTCCTACTCCGTTTCGTTTTGAAAACATGTGGTTAGACCATCCCGATTTTTTGGAGAATTTGGAAGGTTGGTGGATGGAGGGGGGTACGAATGGTTGGCCTGGTTTCTCCTTCATGGAGAAGTTAAAGAGGTTAAAGCCCCGTTTGTTGAGCTGGAATAAGGAGACTTTCGGTAATGTTGATGCTCAGAAACTAAAGATACAGCTCCAGATTGACCAAATTGATAAAGAGGAAGAGAGGGGCCTGGTTTCGATAGAACGGATGGCAGATAAGAAAACTCTGCAAGCTCAGTTGATGGAGACGATCTTGAAGGAACAGAGACTTTGGAATCAGAAATGCAAGCTCCAGTGGTTGAAGGAGGGCGATGAAAACTCAGCCTTTTTTCACAGATGGATGTCTCAGAGAAAGGTTAGAAGTAGCATCTCCTTTCTTGAGTCTGATGATGGTGTAATCCTCTCCACTGAAAGAGACATAGAGAATGAAGTGCTTGCCTTCTTTTCTAAATTATACTGCCAAAGAGCGGAGCACAGATTTGCTTTGGAGGATCTGAATTGGTCTCCTTTATCTCCTTCGCGGAATGATAGGCTAGAAGCCCCTTTTGAAGAGGAGGAAATTAAGGCTGCAGTTATGGGGCTGGGTACGTCTAAGTCTCCTGGGCCGGATGGGATGACAAGCGAATTTTTTAAAAAATCGTGGAACATTGTTAAAAATGACCTTCTTACAGTGTTCCAAGATTTTTTTCAAAATGGCATCATTAATAAAAGAACAAATGAGACCTATGTTTGCCTCCTTCCAAAAAAGCTGCGGGCTAGTCGTGTGACTGATTTTCGCCCGATCAGTCTCGTAACCTCTTTATACAAAATCATAGCTAAAGTCCTTGCTGAAAGACTGAGGCAAGTTCTCCCAGATATCATTGATAACACTCAAGCGGCGTTTGTTCAGGGAAGGCAAATTCTTGATGCCATCTTGGTGGCTTCCGAAGTGGTTGGGGAGGTGAAGGCTAAGAAAGACAAAGGTTATCTCCTGAAACTAGACTATGAGAAAGCTTATGACAAAGTTGATTGGTTCTTCCTCGATGATGTGTTGGCTAAAAAGGGCTTTGGGTCGACCTGGAGGAGATGGATATGGGGTTGTGTCTCTTCGGCTAACTTCTCGTTCTTTATTAACGGCCGACCTAGAGGTAAGATAGTGGCTCGAAGGGGCTTAAGACAAGGGGACCCCTTGTCTCCCTTTCTTTTTACGCTCATAGGAGATGCCTTCAGTAGATTGGTACATTTTTGTTTGGAGAAGAGGATTTTGAAAGGGTTGGCTGTTGGGAATAGCAATTTGATGATCTCTCATTTGCAGTATGCGGACGACACTGTCATCTTCTGCCCTGTGGGCCGGTCACCGCTGAGACGATGGTGGGCAGTGATTTCATTATTCTTGGGGTGTTCGGGGCTAAGTCTTAACTTTGCCAAGACACATTTAATTGGGATCAATGTTGATGACCAAGAGGTTGAGGCTCAGGCGGCCGCTCTTGGGTGCAACTCCGCAAGGCTTCCAATCTCTTATCTTGGTTTCCCTCTAGGAGGTAATCATAGGTCTCGGGCTTTTTGGGAGCCTATGATTGATAAATTTAGGAAGAAAATCTCCAAGTGGAAGGCTTCCCTTCTCTCTAAGGGGGGTAGACTTTCCCTTATAACTTCGGTTCTGAATGGCTTGCCGTTGTATTTCTTCTCCCTCCTCAAAGCTCCGAAATCAACTATTAAGGATATGGAGAAGCTGATTCGTGATTTCTTTTGGTGTGGAGGGGAATTCAAAGCTGGCTCTCACTTGGTAAATTGGAAAAACACATCTTTACCTATTTATCATGGAGGGCTTGGGATCGGGTCTTTGGAGCACAGAAATACAGCCCTTCTCACTAAATGGTGTTGGCGCTTCTCTTTGGAAAAGGAAGGCCTTTGGAGACAAGTGGTGACAAGTATCTACGGGGAAGAACCTAATGGGTGGTTGGCACATCCCCCTTCGGGTAGTTCAAAGAATCGACCTTGGTTTGACATTGCTAAACTGAGGCCAATTTATGAGAACTTTATTCAGTTTAGGGTGGGTAATGGTGTGAGGATTCGTTTTTGGAAGGATAAATGGCTCGGGGATTCTTCCTTGCAAGCGGAATTTCCTGCGATTTTTGTGTTAACTTTACGGCCAGATGCTACTGTGGCTGATTGCTGGAATGATGTGCAGGGCACGTGGGACTTAAGTATGAGAAGAGGTGTGTTTGATAGAGAATTGGTTGATTGGGTTCAGTTGACGATGAAGCTGGAATCCTTTCGTTTAGGACATGGAGTTGATAGAATCACTTGGTCTCTTGACCCCGGAGGTGTCTTCTCCACTAAATCCCTTGTCCTCCAGTTGGCCGGCCCTACGAAGGTTTTGAAATGCTCGTTGACCAAATTGATTTGGAACTTTAATATTCCGAAGAAGGTTAAAATCTTTTTATGGTCAGTGGCTCATAGAAGTTTGAATACCCACGAAAGACTACAAAAAAAGTCTCCTAGATCTGCCCTTTGCCCTTCAGTTTGCTCCCTTTGTTCTTTGCATGAAGAATCTCTGGACCACTTATTCTTACATTGCCCTTTTGCTAGACAATGCTGGGAACGTCTTTTGAATATTTTTGAAATGCAAACTTGTCTTCCCCAGCTGGTGGATGGGTGGTTGTATGAATCTCTGGGGGGGTGGAGGTTAAAAGGTAAGTACAGATTATTGTGGAAGTTTGCCTCTAGAGTTCTCTTTTGGAGCCTATGGTTGGAAAGAAATCGAAGAATTTTTGAAGATACACCTTCTCCTCTGGGTATTTTTTGGGGTTATGTACAGCTAAATACAGCTTGGTGGTGCCATAGCTTTAGCAAATTCTTTTGTAACTACCCTTTTTATATGTTTTTAAATGATTGGAAAGCTCTCTGTAAGTAGCTCTTTGGGTGAGGGTTCTCTCTTCCCTCAGCCCTTAGGTTGTCTTTGCTTTGTTGGTTTTGGTTTAATATACCTTCTCTGGTTTCTTATCAAAAAAAAAAAAGACATTGTGACTTTGACCCTTTCCATATTACATTTGGTGAAAGTAAACAGAATGGTTTACACAGGAAGAACCTGTAAAACCCATTGGAAATGGTAAATAAATTTATTACTATGATGATATTACAAGAGGAACAGAAGGCAGATTAATCTTATACCGTGGTTGAAACTTTAGTATTGATTTGATAAACTTCATTCACAAGCACATATAAACCACTTCAGTTGTGTAAAGTTCTCCATCACTGGAAAAAAGTAAGATACGATGAAGCGAGTGAACATGTTTGCTTGTCGTTAATACATAAATTTATTGGCATTACAGGTATTTTAATTCCTTCGTTGTAGAATATAATTGTGAAGTACAGGTTGATGAAGGCTGAACTGGTGCTTCTCGTCCTGTTGTGTTGTTACCATGCATTGGAAGAAGATTCATTCAAGAGGAGGTGAAGCCAAACAAAGTTGGGATTGGAAATGGTGCAGCAACTGATGTGCTGAAGCCAAGTGATCGACCTGAAAATGAAAAGGCGTCTAGTAAATATGGAAAGCCAATAGTTGGTTCAGTCCTAGCAACATAGGCAGCAAACCTTCAGTTAACCGCTACAGGAATGAAGATCAAAATAGTAAAAGTTAATAGCAACCTGGAACGCTTTCACCTTCTCTTTGCTTTGAACTGGAGCGCTAGAGGCCTATTTGCCCCTATCTCTGTAGTTCATAGATAACACTCCTTCCATACTTTACTTATAAGCTCGTGTAGTTTTCACCCTTTATCTCTAAAAGGACTAATGCACTCCAGTTGCTGTAATATAAATGAACGTTAGAATAAATGAGGGAAGCCTTCCATTTAGAGGGTTACTCCTTTTGATCATTCAACTTAAACTCTCCATATTTACTCTTACGATTTTTCAGCCTATAAAAAGTTGTTCATATTACAACTGAGATAAGTTTTGTAATATCACGCCCTGTTTGATGCTAAAAAGGGGGTGAATGGTTTTTTTTTCTTTTTTCAGAATATTTCAAATCAAAGAGGGTGGGGCTTTAAACCTTCCGTTGAATAACTTTGTTTTTAAGGTTAAATTACAAATTTGGTTCTTATGATTTTGAGAAAGTTAGAATTTAGTCCCTATGGTTTAAAAAGTTAGAATTCATCCCTATAGTTTGATAAAAAAAAAACTTCATAAATAGTCCCTACTGCAGGGACTATTTATAAGGGTTTTATCAAATCATAGGGACTATTATGAGGTTTTATCAAATCATAAGGATGGAATTTTAATTTTTAAAACTATAGGGACCAAATTATAATTTTCTCCAAATAGGGACCAAATTTGTAATTTGAACTGTTTTTAATAAGTAAAATTGTCATAATTCCACAGGTTTGAGGCCAAACAAGCAGTGGTAAACAGTAAGACTTTAAAATAGGGCAGAGGTAATGGGGCTCAGCTCTAATCTATAAAGCCTGCAATTTTAAAACTATTATTAAGTGTTACAGGTGCTAATGGATCAAGACATTTTTTTTGCATTTTACAAAGAAATGGAAACGATTTGTTTCAGCTAGCAAACTTACATTATTATCCAAAACAGTCAGTGACTTTTCAAGCAGCTGAAAAAAGTTAGCTTAGAGAAAATTTCATTTTCGAGTTGTGTTAGCTACTTTCTGATATGAAAATATATGATATGAAAAATGATTTATCCAATCCAAACTTTGTTTAAGATTATGTATTACGCAGTGGAATTTGTATAATATTTCGTCTCACCTTAGGATTTATGCAGACGAGTTTAAACTAATTATACGTATACTTCGGTTTAGAACTAAAAAAATAATTTAAAGGTTACAGATATATGAGCATGTGTACCTTATATTTGGAAGCTTGATTGCACTGAGTCTCTACATTCGGTTGTATACTTTAAACACAGACAGAAAAATCCAAACATTATCTGAAATCTTGACTTGGTTCTTTTAGTTTTGAACTATAGCCTTCTGTTGCATATGATTTTTCCCCAATATATCGAGTGTTTACACTTTTGGGGTGCATAGATCACCAAAAATCTTTACATGAACAAGTTCCATTTCTGAAATGGTGATAGCGAACACGGTCCCTCACAATTATTTCTCGATCATAAATTTGAGAAATGAGCTTTGTGGCTGAATGGCAATCATCACAGACCCTCAAGTTCTTCACTATGTGTACGGTTTTACCCGGCGAGGTATTAATCAATGCGAAAGCAATTGCAAGCTTTTCACTGTGGTACTGTACTGCAGTTTCCTTTTCTTCCTCTTCAATATCAAATAAAACTTGAGAGGTATGAGGTGAATAACCTGCCATTTGCAGCCTCTCTTTTATTTTTTCCAGCTTGCTATAAATTTCCTTCATTTGCGGATGCGATCCATCACCCATTTTGAATTCGTGAACCGTACCATTTAGATCAACCATGCTGACACCAGGCAATGTTTTTATCCCCCTCTCCTTCATCTTCTTTCTTATTTTAGCAACATCATCAAATCTCCCTGCCTTGGCATATATGTTCGATAGTAACACATAACGGCCACTGTTGTGCGGCTCTAGTTCAAGCAAAATCTTCCCCACTCTTTCAGCCAATTCCACATTTCCATGAATCCTGCAGGCACCCAAGAGTGCTCCCCAAACAGCTGCATTGGGCTTCATTGGCATTGAGCTTATCAAATCCTCTGCTTCAGAAAACAACCCTGACCTCCCTAGCAAATCAACCACACATCCATAATGTTCCATTTCAGGCTCAACACTGTAAAACTCTTTCATCGTTTCGAAAATTCTCAGGCCTTTGTCAATGAAACCTGCATGAGCACAAGCAGTTAGGACACCGACAAGTGTGACTCCATTTGGTTTCAGCCTCCCCTTCTGCATCTTAGAGAAAAGCTCAAGTGCATCCTCTGCTCTTCCATGTATAGCAAGCCCACCAATCATGGCATTCCAAGTGGAGACCTCTCTTTCTTCCATTTCTTCAAATACCTCCCATGCCATGTCCAGCCACCCACATTTCGCATACATATCCAATAAGACAGTCCCCAACACTGCATCCAATTTAATGGAGTTCCTCTTGAGATAAGCATGAACCAACCTCCCTTGATCAATGGCTCCAATACTGGAACAAGCAGCTAACACACTGCATAAAATGAACCTTCCAGGCCTAACCTCCTCTCTTTGCATTAACTGGAAAATCTCTAATGCTTCCTTGTAACAACCTGCTGATATGTAACCATCAACCATAGAGCTCCAAGTAATTTCATCTCTTTCACTCATTTCATCAAACACCTTCCTTGCATCTCCCAACCTCCCACCCTTAGCAAAACCATTGATCATCACATTCCATGAACCAATGTTTCTGGTTGGCATTTGCTCAAACAACCCTTTAGCAGCTTCCAAATTCCCACATTTCAGGTACCCATCAATCATTGTATTCCAACAGACAACATCAGAATCCCCATTATCAAACAGTTTCCTAGCATCTTCTAAGCCACCAAAAGAGGCATACATTTGAATTCCAGCACTTTTGATATGCATGTCACCACCAATGCCATGTTTCACAACATGACAATGAATTTGCCTCCCTTCATGAACAGCTTGCGCCACAGAACAAGCTTTAAACAGAGTCGGGTATGTGAATTTATTGGGCCTAGCATCAATAACCATCCTACCATAGAAGTAAATAGCCTTAAACGGTTTGTTGTTCTCTAAACACCCTTTAATCACAATATTCCAAATAAAAACGTTGGGATTTGGGATTGAGGAGAATACCTTCAAAGAGAAGTCGAAATTGCTGAAATGGGGATTTGCATAACACTTCACCAACGCGCCAGAGACATAATGGTCTTGGAAATGGCCGCTTCGCAGTACAAGTCCATGAACTTGGCTGAGATATTGCAAAGAAGTTGTGCATTTTGAGTCAAAAAGCTTCAGAACTGTTTTCTGTGGAAGTTTTGATGTGGGAATCTTCTTCTCTACCGCGAAGTCTTCTCGTTTGAGGGGAGAAGGGAGCTGTGCGGTGGAGATTAAGCTCATCTTTTGATTCTTTTTCTCTAGTGATGAAAGGGAATTGGGCCAAAATCATTTTAATACATTGTTGGGAAGTTCATTTGTGATTAAAAATTCGTCAAAATATACTTTGATCTCTAGCCTCCAAGTTCAAAAGAGATATTTGTTCGAGGTTTGGAAAATAGTTTTAAATGGTCTATAAATTAATTAATTTTTTAAATCACATGACATGCATGTATTAAATTTTCGTCGATATATCGACATTTTCATCGATATTTCTACATGTCCATGAGTTCGACATAAGGGGATAATCGATATTTCCATTATACCGTACAAAATTGATGAAATATTAAAAAAATAGCAAGAAAATGTAACTTAATGTGAATATAATATTGTAACAAGTATTTTAACTCATTTAAAAAGTGTAAAATATTTATTTATTAATTTAAATATTTTTTTTAATTTTTTGTTTTTAAAATTTTTTCATAAATATCCATCGACATCGACATTTTATCGATATTTCAATCAACATTTCCATAAAATTGAGAGTTCGACATTTCCATCGACATCGACATTTTAAACATTGACATGACAATTTTTTAAATGATGTGCCATTTTTTTTAATTTTTATATTATTTAGCTTATGTAAGTTTTTTTTCTCTTACCCTATGCTTCTTGCTTCCATTCTCGTTCTTTCTTTCTCCTTGTATAGGCAAGCAATCCCCGACGTGCCTAAGGTCGTTGTCAGCCCTCTCCTTCACCGTCACACCCCTTTGTTCGTATGAGGAATTTCTTACATTTCCATTTGGGTGTCTTCTCTCACACAACGACTAGTTCGTAATGGATTCTATGTCGAAATGCAACAAAAGGAGAAATTCTTTGTGAAAACAAACTTTAGGACAAAATTTATCAAACTTTGATTTCGATTAAAAACCAATTTGCAAAACATGATGTGGATCTAGCAATTTAATGATCGAAAACAAAGCTATAAAAGGGAAATTACTTCGACATTGTTGTTGGTCATTAAACAAGAAAAATAAACAATTTGAGATGATTGCAAAGGTCAATAAAGCTTCTAGAAAGATAGGAAGTTGGCAAAAAAAAAAGGAATAGAATTGAAGGAAGGTGGGATTTTGAAACTCCTTGGGCCGGAAAAAAAGGTTAATGATCATCACTTTTCTTCTATCATGACCAACTAGAAACATAAAAGAAATTTCTCCCTCATGTTTCATACCAACAACAATAAAAATAGGTTAATGAAGTTTCTATAATTAGACTCGGAGTTGCTCCTATCTCGCTCTTTTGAACTTCATCTTTCCAAATTTAACCCAACCTCCACCTGATAGGAATGAACACTTCACTCTACAATGGAATACTATGTTTCTAAACAATTTAGAAATCAATTGGGAATCGACTTCGATTTATTTAGACTTAAATTAAAAATATTGAGGTTATGCAAACATACATTTGAATTAAATGTATGGAAAATATTTTATGGCGGGTCTTTACTTCTTGTGTTCCAGCTAATCTCTAATCCCCACAAAATTTTCCTCGCTATAACTCGAACACATGACCAAAGTTTTGTGGGAACCTCTTTGAAAGAGAGGAAAATTTGAAAGAGGTAGAGCTTAGTTTTGGCTCAACCAAATGATCTTATTTATAGGAACTTAGGTAGAATCTTTGCTAGAATATAAAAATATCTAATATATTATTATATATATTTAATATATTTAAATCTCATTCAAATATCTCCTACAACATATATTATCTATTTGAATCTCATTCAAATTTAATATATAATGTATCTAATAATATATTATTCTCTTTAATATTTAATGTATCTAACACAACAAATAAATATTTTTCTTATTTAATATATTAAATATTAATTTGAACATTTCAATTTTTTTCAACTAAATTGATCATTTTAGTATTACTATGAGCTAGCAAGGAGACTTTATGGACCATAAAATTAATTAATTGAATTTTTTAATCAATTAATTTTCATTCATTAACTCTAGGTCATTCCACTATAGACTTAGAGTTGCACTCTTATGCACTGTAGAACAAGTTATGTCCATGGATATACCCACTACATACAAGTCAATTCTTTAGGAGTTGTTCATAATTACAATTGAGTCAAAAGTCTATTTTACCCCTATAATTACATCTTACACTTTAAGTATCATTGATCTTCTAATGAATTATATATTTATGATCCAAACATAAATTAAGTCCCTTTCGAGCCAATGAGAGGGTGGGCCCCATTATTCAAGTCTAGAAATAAGCACTTAAGGGAACTACTCATCTACCTTTCCTATATTGGAATGAGTGAATTTCATCTCGTAAAACTTATGTTCCCAATGATATTTGGTCAAGTCTCCAAAATGGTAGGCTTATTGAATCGGCTAAAAAAACTATTCTCACCCATGGAAATCAAAGGACAAGCCCTCACAGGCAGAAGTTCATAACTCACTCAGGACTAAGATTGAGTGGCATATGATCATCTTGTTGAAATATTAATCTTCTCAATTAACAAATTTATAAAGAGAGATTAAATATTTTGTGGTCCAGTCTTATATAAACTCATTGTATAAGATACCCCCACTCACATGTCTCCACATGAACGATTTGGATCAAATAATTTGTAACTATTACAAAGTGGGTCGTATTAATAGTGCTACCAGAATAAGACACTCAACCTTATTCATATACTATAGACCCTTTAGGTTACTTATTGAACATCATCATCCTGTATGTCAACCACATACTATTTAAGATTACACTAATAACGCCTTGGATTTTTATGTAATAGATAATATAAATTGCAAATAAAAATAATCAAATAATTATTAAATAATAAAACTCATTAATTACGAGGCTTTAGAGCATAAATCCTAACATCACCTAGGGTAGCCACCCAAATGAAAATAGAAGAAACCCCACACATGAAGAAAGTCGTTTAGTGTGACGAAAAAGGGGAGGGAGGGTGACGGTCTAGAGTGGCAACAATTGGGGGGTCCGAAGTGGGCACTCATGAGCGGAAGTGGAGAAGAAGGAATGAAAATGGAAGAGAGAGAAGGATAGGGTAAGAGGAAAAAAAACTCACATCAGCTAAAACTAATATAAAAATGCCACATCATTTAAGAAAATGCCATCTCAAAGATGACACATCACTTTTCCGTTAGTCAACCAACAATCAATTTAACTCATGAACCATTTAGAATTATTTTCCAAACCTCAGGGACCAAAATATCTCTTTTGAAATTTCAGGGACTAAATAGATATCAACCCCAAACCTCAGGGACCAAAAATGTATTTTGCTCTTAAAAATTTAACAAGAATTTTGAGACATAATGAACTTGGAAAATTCTAAGAATTGTCCCTAAAATTGTTTGGTTTGGAAAATAGACCCAAATCTAAACATTAATGCCCCATTTGATAACCATTTAGGCCCCGTTTGATAACCATTTGATTTTTTGGTTTTGAAAATTGTCCTTGTTTTCTCATCAATTCTCTACAATGAATTTTATCTTTCTTAACAAAATATTTGAATTCTAAGCCAAATTCCAAAAACAAAAATAAGTTTTTGAAAACTGCTTTTTTTAGTTTTCAAAACTTAGCTTGATTTTTTAAAACGTAAGTAAAAAGTAAATACCCATATATGGAAGTCGTATTTATAGGCTTAATTTTCAAAAACCAAAAACCAAATGATAATCAAATGGAGCCTTAGTTTCTAGTTTTTGAAAATTGTGCTTGTTTTCTCACAATTATTTTTATAATGGTTATCGTCTTTTCTAAGTAAACATTTGAATTATTAGCCAAATTCCAAAAACAAAAAAAAAAAAAATTGAAAACTACTTTTTTAAAGTAATTTTCAAAACTTGGCTTGAATTTTGAAAACGTTTGTAAAAAGTAGATAACAAACAAAGAAACACATAGGTAAAAATAGTGTTTATAAGCTTAATTTTCAAAAACCAAAAACTAAATAGTTATCCAACTAGGTCTAAGTTTTTTTACCCTATGATGCAAGCATGAAAAAAAATATGGAAGTGAAATTATTTTTATGCCCTTATTCACAGAGTACAATAGAAATTACTGGTCACTAACTTTTTGAATCTACTATTACCTATCAAAATTTAATAACTAATTGTAAAAGTAACATTTTCACTTTTTATAAGTTAATTTGTAATCATGGGTTCTTCAAATAATGCTTTTGCAGAATTCATTAGCCCAAATAATGTAAACCATTGTTCTTCAAATAGTTCTTTTGGCTGAGATTTAAAAAAAAAAAACTTGTTAGAGATTTATTCAAAAGTTCTTTAAATAATACCTTTTATTATAAGAAAAAAAAGCAACAAGAAGCAATTAGAGAGCAAAGTAGAGAAGAGGAATGAGTAGAGAGCAAACGTATTCTCTATTAAGTTGTGTATATTTCAAAGAGTCCAACAACCATTATTTATAAGGTTTACAAGATCTACAAAGTTCCCAAAAGAAGAAAAGGAAATCCTCTTTCAATCCCAATTGGAAAAGAAAACTTAAATAAGATAATGAAAGGGATAATTGGAGAAGTCAGTCTATGGAGATAATTATAGACATCTAATTAGAATATTCAAATATAATTTAGAATATTCATAATACTCTCCCTTGAGTTGCCCATTGTATATAGAATTTATGCCTCGTTAAAACCTTACTAGGAAAAAACCAATGGAAAAAAATCTCAGTGAAGGTAAAAGAGTACATCATTCATATAATTTAACAATTGCCTCATTAAAAGCCTTACTAGGAAAACCTAGTGGGATAAAACCATAGTCAAGGAAAAAAGAGTGCAGTACATTTACTCCCCTCATGGAAACATCATTTGAGATCTCAGAGTCGTTGCATTTCAATATTGTACACCAACTTCTCAAATGTTGCTGTAGACAACGCCTTCGTAAAAAAGTCTATCAAGTTGTCTTTTGAGGAAATTTGTTGAATTGTGATGTCTCCATTTATTTCATAGACTGTCATATAATATAACAGCTTTTCCACATGTACTAAATAACCTGTCTAAGATCTAACTTTATATGGATTAGCTAAATAACCTGCATTTTCACAACCAACTAGCTCAAAATTAGATTTATTAGAATAAAATAAATCCATATAAATTGATCCTCAAAGATAACATAATATATATTTAACTTTATTTTCAATACCTTTCTATTGGAACAATATTATATAAATTTATTAAAAATATTATACATGTCGTGTATTATTAGTAAATATACATAAGTGCATCTATTACATTAAAATGGTACTTTGGGACCAAGAAGTTATTCATTATCTTCTTTAGGTTGGAAGATATATTTCTTCATACAGAGTGAGCGAACTACAATTTGAATGGACAATGGATATGCTATGTTCATGTAAAATCTTTTATGTATAAGTTGATTGATGAAATTTCATCTGTTAAATGCTCAATGTACAAGCCAAGGAAAAAATTTGTTTTATGAGATCTTTCGTCTCAATTTCTTTCTAAAGATATTGCCTTTGAAAAATATTCTAGAGTTTATATTATATTCAAATCATCAACATATACAACTATAATAGTAAATGTTGACTTTGATTTCTTTATAAAAACGTATGGACAAATGGGGTTACTTTATACCCTTCTTTCAACAAATATTTACTAAGACAATTATTCCACATTGGTCTAAATTGTTTTAATCCATATAAGGATCTCTATAATTTGAACAAATATAATTCTCTAACATTTGAATTATATAATTATGGTATCTTTAATCCATCAGGAATTTTCATATAAATATAATTATCAAGAGATTAGTTGATCGAAAACGTGTATGCTTTAGTTAAAAACCTTTAAATGTAAAAAACTCTCAATGCAAGTGCACACTGTCAAACAAGTAATAAGTGAAAGTATTTCAAGTATCGTGTCCAAAGGGAACAAATGCAACAAAATTCAAAAGATAAACAAAGATGTTCTCAGAATGCAACCTCCATAACCAATATAAAAAAATTTGGGGAAGTTGCTTGTTGTTGAAAAGAATAAATAATGATAAAGAGAAGGGATTCAAACATATTCTTGCCCCATTAAATGGATTTGCAACCTAACACGCAATTGCAACTTTAACTTAGTACCAATGCAAAGTGAACTGGATTCAACATCTATTCGACCTTTAATAAAAGCATCTCTAGAAGCCTAAACAATTATACCTATAATTCTATGGCTAATTTAAACTTGGTTGATTTAAACACAATCCTTTTAAGATCTAAAGGTTTTGCCCTATGTCCAGGGTAAAAACAAAGTCTTATTTCTAAGCTCTTTTCCTACATTGCTTTTATGAAAACCAAAACTTATCTAACCTTTTCAGTATTAGACTCGCTCTTTGTATGCTAATTGATAAGCCTTAGGATTAAGACTTAATTAACTCCCAATTGCTTAAAATATTCTTGTTTTGACTTAAGATCATTCGAAAATAGTGGAAGATTGCTTGAATTTAAGGAAGAAATGAATGTGATGACATTTGGAATAGAATTCTAAGTAAATTGATCTTGTTTGCAGAAATTGTGGAAATTGCAAAATCAAAATGCAAAATCGTGATTCTGCAATTGTTTCTGAAGCAGGGAATGTAAAAATTGCAAAATCAAATTGCAAAATCGGATTCTGCAATTCTGGAGCAGTAGAAAAGTTCAAAAAAGGAAAAAAATCTGCATTAAACCCATTCCAAAAATCTTCAATTACAGCCCGATTTGGAGGAATTGAAGCACAAAATTTGGGCAATCTTCAACCCTAATGGAGGCCTATAAATGGGGAAGAAGAATTGGAGCTAAGCATGGGGATTTGGAGGCGAATTTAGATTGAATTTTGTGGGTTTATGTTTTTCGAAACTCTGTTTTTCCAGACTTTTTGCGTTGCTGTGTTGCGATGGAGTATAACTGTATTGTTTTGTCTTCAATTTTTCTTCAGTTTGTATTACAGAAGGTTGCTTAAACTTTTTCTATTCTCATTTTGATGTATTTTGAATTAAGTTTGAATTAAATTTCAATTTAAGTTGGTGGGTATTTTTTCTCAAAAACATACTCCATTTTTCTTCATTTTTTTCATTCTTCTTCACCGAGGGTCTATTTGCAGTGTTATTGAATTTTTTTTTTTTTTTTTTTTATGATGAATAATTGTGGGGAGCATCCCTTTGTTCTCAATTGAATTCAAGTATGAATTACTTTGTAGGGAAATCCAGTTTCATTCGTAAATTTTTTTAGAATTCTTTCTTGAATTCATTTTGCCCAATTAATTTCTGCACCTTTCTTCAGTTTTCCAGTCCGATTCAAGAGTTTCTTAAATCGTTAAGATCAATTGTTCTCTCAAGGTGGAGGAGACTGAATCGATTGGATTGAAAAGAGTTATGTTTGATTACTGGATTGGATTGGAAGGAGGATTAATTGCTATCCTCTGTTTTTAAATTAGTTTACTGTTTTACCGAAGCTAAATTGTATTTGCATATTATTACTTTTGTTGGAATTAAAGGAAGAAGGAAGTAAAACCCATTAATGCCCTTAATTCTTTGTTTAAATTCCAATTGAGCATTTTTCCTTGAAGTTATTGGCCACTGCCCAAATTTTTATTACAACTTATGACTTTGATTGTTCAATGAGCAAGTTGCCAAGATAATTTTGTTCCCATTATTTCACTTTGCTCATCATTAGTAATTTGCTCAAATTTCTAATATGAGTTTTTCTTTAGTTAGTTGTGATATTTTTACTTTTGATATGAGCTAAAACTTTTTAGGGGGTTCAAGAATGTGAATTCCCTAAGAAGTAATTGTAGCCTAGATTTCAATGCAAACCAAGCCTACATCTCAATTGTTTGCTTGTGTTGATTAAAATTCCGTTGAGATCCTAGTTTGATCAACTAGGGTAGCAACTTAAGCTTAGATCTAATACCGACGGGGTTAGTGATAAGCGGATTTCACACAAGTGATGGAGAAAAAGAGCTTAGACATAAGTCATTCCTTACCCTAGACATAGGGATTAAAGACTCCAAGACCCATAAATTTGTTGAGCCAATTGATCTAAGATAGAGGGACTATAGACATATAAGTCTCTCACTTAGCCTCCTAAACCCTAATTTCAAGGTGAATAGGAGTGCAATTTTGGTTTACAATTGAGTGTGGAGTAGGTTGGAATTGCAATTTTGGCTTGCAATTACAACTTAGGGCAATGACATTCTTGAGCCCCATTTTTATCTAAATTCTCTTTGCAATTTCATTTTCTAATTCTAGTTAGTTTGTTATTTTAATATTGCCATTTCTAGATTCTGCAATTCAAATCTGCAATTTTTAGTTATTTCGCTGATTGCCATTTTAGATTCTGCAATTAGATTCTGCAATTTTTCACCAACACACCAACCCAACTTTATTTTTGCAATTTTAGTTTTCTAGTTGCAATTTTCCTTACACTTTTGCTTTACAATATTTTGTTACTCCGTTCCCTGTGAGATTCGATACTTGGTACTCAGATACCATTTTATATTACTTCGATTACGTGCACTTGCGTGTAACATCCGATCACTAATCTAGGTGATCAAACTAGACTCACAATGATAAATTAAATCAATAAAAGCAAACAATGGTACAGTATTGACCAAAGTTACTTTCACATGTTAGACCTTTCTTTCTTTCTCTAGGGCATTCACATATTTGAATCCCAAAGTAAGGTTTAGCTCATAAGTAAAGAAATAAAGGACAAAACTTGGAATAAAATAAACTTCATATTTAACTTCAAAGAATGGAGTACAACATTGTTTATAAAGAGAATGAAAAATAAACTAAGAATAGAAAATACACTTGCTGCAACAAAAACTGAAACACAAACTACTAAAAGTTTTAAAAGTACTTCAATATGAAGCAAAGAATAAAAGGACAAAGATGAATCTCAGTCCATCGAAAAGAAAGAAAAATTGAACAAATTGAACTACCAACCAAAGTGCAGAAAACTAAACATGAACATGAATATGAAAACAACAGTAAATGCCGAAACTTGAAGCAAAACTCTAGACTTTTCTCAATCTAACTTGATTCTACCTCATCCAAGGAGAATCGAGATGTAACAATCCTAAACTTTCTAATGGATTGGACTGAACACAAGTGTAGTAGCTTGAGCTCTTTTGAATCGATATGGACAACGTGAAATATAGGGTAGAAGTTTTTCTCCAGAAGTCGATCCCTTCAATCGTGTGTTTTCTACCCTTTTATAAGCCTTCAATCCTGCCGATTTCAGTGTATGGAATGATCTTTTGTCATCAATGTTGAGAATCAAGGAATATCTTCAGAATTGAACAAATCCAGAATCCTTGTTATTTTGTCACTAGGTAGAATTGCAGTTGTGATCGTGTGGAACTTTGGGTAAAAAATAAAGAAATACGTTCAACCCCAGTACAAGTGCATACTGTCAATTTAAGTAATAAAGGGAATATCCCTTGATATCATCTCCCAAGGGAACGGTGTAACAAAAAGTATTGCAAAGGGAAAATTGTATTCAAAACTGCAACTTGGTAAATAAATTGCAAAATCAGAATTGGGTTGGTGTGAAACAGTAATGGAAATAAAAGTCAAAATGCAAAAATAGATTGCAAGAAATGCGAAATAGTAAGAAACAAAAGGTGCAAGGAAATATGCTCAATGAAAAGGAACGAGGCTCAAGAATGATCATTGCTCTAAGTGACAAATTACCAAACCAAAATTGCAATATCAACCTACCCTACTCGCAATTGTAAACCAAAATTGCTACTCCTATCCTCCTTGTAATTAGGTTCTGAGGAGACTAAGTGAGTGACTTATATGTCTATAGTCCCTCTAACTTAGGTCAATTGGCCCATACAATTTTACTCAATTTTGGAGTCTTTTGCCTTATGTCTAAGGTAAAGATTGACTTATGTCTAAGCTCTTGTCTCCATTGCTTGTGCGAAATCCGCTTTTCACCAACCATGTCGGTATTAATTCCAAGCTTAGTTTGCTACCGAGTTGACCAATTTAGGATCACAATGAATTTTAATTCAACACAAGCAAATAATTGAAATGTAGGCTCGGTTGTCTTTACAATTTAAGCTCAACTTACTCCTTAGGGAATTCACATCCTTGAAACCCCTAATAAGTTTTAGCTCATAACAACTCAAAAGCTTCTAAGTAAAATTTGGAAATAATTTCATGATGAAAAGAGTAAATTCCACACTTAGTCTAAAACATAACATAAAGGATGACAAATGCTTGCTGTAACATAAAAGAGTAATGATTGAAGGCCAAGGTTGACGAAGCCATAATCAAAACTTCATTAAATTGAAAATATACTAGTTGGACAGTAAACCCGTAACAAAAAATTTCCCAAAAATTAACTCCAAGTGCTTCCTTAATGTAAAACTCACACCTAATGTTTAATACAGAAAGTAAAGAAGCAGAAATCAAAGTATTACAACCAAATTTGAACTAAAGCATAGTTCAACTCAGAAAACAACTAAGAACACAGAAGGATTACATTCAATTCACTCACGATTTTCCCTTAGAATCCGATCGATTCATTCCTGTTCTTCGTCAGAAGAGAATGAATCTTTATGATCCAAACTTTCATTTGGATTGGATCGGAATTAAGGGAGAACAAATGGTCTTCTCAGATGTTACCCTACGACTGGACTAAATACACTAGAAAAATCCAGAAACTCGTTATTTTGCTTGAGGAAAAAATGATGCCCCTTGCACAACTTTTTCCTCTTTTTATGCTCCTTAAACTAGGGTTTTTTGGTCTCTCTATTTTCGTCCAAACTCCCATGAACATTGTGCAAAGATTGGGTGCTTTCCATATTTGCCTCCATCGAGAACTTTCCTTTTCTGCAGCTGCTAGATTGCAATTTCAATATTGCAATCTGAAATTGCAATGTTCCAACATCCTGTAACATAACACCACTTTATTCTATATTTTTCTTTTTAATTCAATCTTCCTATCAAATGTATTTCCCACAAAATTATTGATATTTTCCAAGAATTTGCCAACTTCTTCATATAATTCTAAAGAAAAATCAAGCATAACTTAAGTCTTTGAGAGTTAAATAAGCCTCAATACTAAGGCTTATCACACCCCCAAACTTAAGATGTTGTTTGTCCTCAAGCAAATTAGAAGTTCAAACTTGAATTTTCATGCACATTCAGCAAACATCAATTACTTAGGAAGACTTAGCACTTTTGACACAACTAAACTTCTCAGAGGATCTTCAACTTCACAATGTCATCATCCACTTTGCTCAACCATCCTTTCTTTCCTTAGCTAGAACACAACACCTTTCTCCACATTTATTTTAGTCTTAAACTTCTACTCCTTTAGCTAGGCCTTACTTAATTGTCAAAACGAAGAACGAAATTTTTGTTTTGTTAGAGTTGTTCCCTCCCCCCCCCCCCCCCCCCCCCCCCAAAACTTGTTTCTTGCTTCCAATCTTTAAAAAAGGAAGTTCCATAGTCAATTGTGCCTTCGTTCCAGTTTACTAACGTTTTGTGGCGAAAGTAGCTGACTACGAGTACACATCAACAATCAAAACCATACCCATTTCCTCACCTAACTGTTCATGCAAAATAAATCATGGGTGTCATAACTTACCCCGATTACTTGGTGAAGTTGAAAATAGGGGTACCATTTTGAATCATCTTTTTCTCTCTCTATTTTGTTTTTTTGAAGAAGACATAGATTAGGCAGCAAACAACATAAAAGTATGGCATAATAGAATAAATACATGAGTGTTGGTGTTACAAATAAGGAAAGAAATGTCTAACTCAATCGCCCCCCCCACCCCCAAAAAAAAAAACCTAAAGATTGTCAATGTCCCCATTGATGCATTGAACTCTAGGAGGATGTTTGGGTGCTTATGACACTTAAGTGGACCTATCTATAGTATGTATGTGTATATACCTAGGTAGATGTGGTTGAAGTGCTAGTTTCATGTAAGAGAAGTAGTTGGCTAGGTTGAGCAATTTGTGTGTTGAAATTTAATGAAAATGGGGGTTTCGGAGTCTCATCCTTGAAATTTATTTTAGTGTTGGGATCAAAAGCCTTTTTTTTATTGACTAAAAAGCATATTACATTAAAGACGTGTTCACTTGTCAGACAATTTCTTAGTTCTAACCATTACAGCCCATCAAAATATCAAACAAAACTACAAAACAATGAAAGCTTCCTATTCTAAGTCCTAACAAAGCAGTTCAAAAATACTGAAGGCAATAAAAGAATAGGAAAAGGAAAAAGTCAGAAAAAAAATCCTCTAGTTCGAGGAAGAGTAGTCATCGTCTTATGGTGGAGGGGCGGGAGATGCAAGGAGAATCTCGGGGAACTCTGGGAACATAGAACCCTTTCCTTTTGTGAGCCTTTCTAGTGTTTGTTTGAGGGTTTCATCCCTCTCCTTGACATAGGCTCAGTAGATCTTCAATTGCTCTTGCAAACTTTTATGTTCTTCAGGTGAAATTGAAGAATCAGATTGTAGAATCGGTGCTTCTGCAATTTTTCCCCTTTTTTCCAACTGTGGGATCACGGTTTTGTGGTGCTTCAATGCCTTCCTCTTTTGTTGTGGCTCATCAAGCTTTTAATTCCAACTGCATCTAAAGGCCTTATTTCTTAATTTGTTCTTGAGATTGACAATCTGGCCTTCTTACACAGCTTGGTTATAAGGGATGAGAAAAATAGCCTTCCTGCCTTTTTCTTTCCCCTAAGCACCAACTCATTCCTAATGAGTATTCCCACATTTATTTCATACCCCTTGTATATGCTATAGAGCAGCATGATGCGGTCTTGAGAGATTGTGGTTCCGTGTGTGGTAGGCAGAATTCAATTTCTGATGAAGTTCAACCACACCGATGTCTCATTCTTCAAATCCCCTGCATTTAAATGTCCTTTCCCCTTGCTTGCTACTTGCCACTGGACTTCGAGATGGGTTAGTAATTCTAAAGCTTCATCAAGTTGCCCCTGTGTCGGATGCTCCATTGCCTCATTCCCTTTCGAATTCCTTAAAGACTTGAGTTTATATGCTCTGTTTATGTCCTTGGCTAAATAGTGCATTGTTTTCCCTTAAATTGTCAGCTCATTTTTTCTCTGGCCTCCTATGTGGGAATAAAATTCTATTGCCAATCCCTCATCCACAGGCTTTGGGTGTTTGCAAAGTTTGTCCCATCCCTATTGGCTAATTACTAAGGTTATAAACTGTGGCAAGTGTCCTGCAAATCCCCATTCTCCTTGGAATCCTTTTTTTTCTTCATAATTCTCCTTCTTTCGACCACATCAATTACTTCTTCTTCTTCCTCTTCATCACTTTCTTCAAACTTCTCCTCTTCCACTTCCCACTCATTCTCATTCCCTGTTTCTTCTTTTTCTTCATCACCACTTTCTTGCCTTTCTTTTTCTTCATCCTCTTGCTCACTTTTATCTTGGGTCTGTTCAATCTCATTCCTCATCTCAAATGATGAGGTGCTAGAGGTAAGATCCCCTCTAGTCTCCATATTCATCAAATTATCAAAGGAATTTGGGGATACTTATTCATTTGATTCAGAATAGTCTCCCCAATCATTGCTTGCTTCCTCATGGTCCTGAATGTCCCTCTCGGGTTCAGGTGCTGGTTCAGACCATCTAGATGGCCTTTTTGTGCTTAGTCTCGAAGCGATGTGTTGCTCGTGGAATGAAGTAGCTAAAGATTTTGCACGTTCCACTGCATTTTTCACCTAATCCTCATTTTTGGGTTTCTTTTCCTCTTCATTAACTCTTTGTTTGGTGGTGGCCTCTCTACAACAGCTTTCCATATCGAGCTCTTCTTCTTTGGTTGCATTTTCCTTGTTTTCTTCTTCCCTTTCAATTGGCTTGGACTGATCACTCTCTTTCTTGCCAACATTTTTTTCTTAAGAGGGGATGTGACTTCCAGAGTCACAATTTGTACTTCCTTAGATGGAATTTGAGAATGAGTTGTTGCCTTTTGCTGCTGTTGAATGGTTGGAACCGAGGCTTCTTTCCTTGCTCTCTTCGCATCCCTTCTCAATTCCTTGACCAAGTTGTTAATTTCTTTTTCTTTTGTGGCTGCTCTTCTTTCGACATGGGTTTTCCAGATCATATCCCACCATTCCAGAGTTTCCTTTTTAATTTTCTTCAGAGGGTTGGAAGAAGAAGAAGGTTTCAAGAGAAGTTGTACCTCAATCGATTTTTCCATCTCCCTTAATTGCTTGAATCATACATCCGCCAATTGTCTAAACTCTTTACACCAATCTTTAGTGCCAGGCTTTGAAGCAGATTTTCCATTTAGGTTGAACTCCATTTGCTCTTCCTATGCCCTGAAATCTTTGACATGCATTTTGGGCATGAGAGAGGTGGAACTCTATTGGGTCTCAGGTGGAGGATGGTTTGATGCTTCAGTGGGGGGGGGGGGGGGGGCTAGGTTTCTTCACTGACGGCCTCTTTGACTGGTGTTGGTAGGTGTTTGTTGCTGGTTGCATGGTGGCTATGGAGTTTGAAGGAATTAGGTTGGAGGAGGAAGATAGGCTCCTCAAAGGTAGTTGGGCTGGAGGAGGAAGATAGGTTGCTCAAAGGTAGTTGTAGGAGTAATGAGTTTTTGCTTTTCTTTTGTTCTTTGTACAAGGGAATTTTAAAAAAAAAAAATATGGGTAACGGTTGGGCTTCTTTAAAAAATGAAATTTCCTTCCTTACTTGCTTCCCCCCAAATCTTTTAATTCCTTTCTTGTTCTCGCGCAGTCTTTGCCTTTTAAAAAATTCAGATTGCAATTTCGAATTGCAATTCCGTTTCTGCAATGTTTTCTCTTTCGTTGCTTGCCCCAATTGCAATTTATGCAATGCCTTCTCCTTCTTTTGCCTTGGGTAAATTGCAAATTGCGATTGCAATTTTGATTTTGCAATTCTTCATAGCACATTTGTTTATTTCCTATGGCCTTTTCCTGTGACTAAAAGGTAATGGATCAAAAAGTTCACATAGGTTCCCTACTTATTAAGGGTTACAATTTTAAGTTCAAAACGTTGAACCACTTGAGTTGATTCCTAGGTAATTCTCCAGGTAGAGGTGTTTTCTTATCAGTCAGCTTAAATACCTCAATCCTAGACAGGAATTTCCTTAGACAAGATTTTACTCAAGCTGTTCTCTGTTTTGCACTAAAACTGTTGTAGCTCATTAATTTTAATTTTTTTAATAACAAAAGATCAAACAAATCAAAATAATTATTTACAGCAAACCTGACATTCTTTTATTCTGCTTCCAACAAGGATATTGTGACCTTGTCTCAGTTCAGATTGTTTCTCCAATAAGGTTTAACTCTCTGGCCATTGACTTTGAAGATGTTTCCCTTATCATCTTTTAGCTCAACTGCTCCGTGTTCATACACCCTTTTGATTACAAATAGTCCATACCATCGTGATTTGAGTTTTCCTAGAAAAAGTTTTAACCTAGAATTGAATAGTAGGACTTGTTGTCCTCTTTCGAGATCTTTTCCACGGATTCTCTGATCATGCCACTTTTTCATCTTTTCCTTGTATATCTTTACATTTTCATAGGATGAGTGTCTGAGTTCTTCCAGTTCATTTAATTGCAATTTCCTTTTCACTCTGCTTGATCAATGTCAAGATTTAGTTTCTTTATTGCCCAAAATGCCTTGTGTTCCAATTCAAGTGATAAATGACATGGTTTCCCGAATATGATTCTGTAAGGTGACATCCCTAAAGGTGCCTTGAATGCTCTAATGCACCCACAAAGCTTCGTCTAGCCTTACTGACCAATCCTTCCTTGATGGGTCAACTATTTTTTTCTAGTATTGCTTTGATTTCTCTATTTGAAAGCTCAGCCTGTCCATTGGTTTGTGGGTGGTAAGAAGTTGCCACTCGATGGTTCACATTGTACTTTGCAAACAAACTGGCCATTATTCTGTTTATGAAGTGTGTGCCCTCGTCACTGACCAGCATTCTTGGAGTCTCATATCTAGTGAAGATGTTTTTGAGAAGGAACTTTTTGACCACTTTTGTTGGGATTTCTGCCATAAAGCCTCGTAATTAATGATTTATTTAATAATTAATAATAATTTTGATTATTTTATTTGCAATATAATATTATCCATTATATGAAAAATCCAAGGTTATTAGTGTAATCTTGAACAGTATGTGGTTGACATACAGGAGGATCGTGTTCAATAAATAACCTAAAGAATCATAGTATATGGATAAGGTTGGTTGCCTTATCTTGGTAACACTATTGATACGACCCACTTTGTAATAGTTACAAATGATTTGATCCAAATCGTTCATGTGGAGACATGTGAGTGAGGGTATCTTATACAATGAGTTTGTATAAGACTGGACCACGAAATATTTAATCACTCTTTATAAATCCGTTAATTGAGAAGATTAATATTTCATCAAGATGATCATATGCGACTCAATCTTAATCTTGAGTGAGTTATGAACTCCTGGCTGTGAGGGCTTGTTCTTTGATTTTCATGGGTGAGAGTGGCTTTTGTAGTCGATTCAATATGCCTACCATTTTGGAGACTTGACCAAATAGGGAGCTGGGAACATAATCTCACAAGATGGAATTCACCCATTCCCTTATAGGGTAAGTAGATGAGTAGTTCCCTTAAGTGCTGATTTCGGGACTTGAAAAATGGGGCCCCACACTCTCACTGGCCCGAGAGGGACATATGGTTGGATTATAAACAAATTTTTCATTAGAAGATCAGGGGTACTTAAGACGCAAGATGAATTACAGGGGTAAAACGGACTTTTGACCTAGCTGTAATTATGAACAACTCATGAAAGATCGACTTGCAGGTAGTGATTATATCCATGGACACAACTTGTCCTACAGTGCATAAGAGTGCAACTCTAGGTCTATAGTGTAATGACCTTAGAATTAATGAATGCAAATTAATTAATTAATTAAAGAGTTTAATTACTTCTTTTTTTTTTTTTTATCATTGGAGCTTATAATCTGTAGGTCCATAAGGTCCCATTGCTAGCTCATAGTAACACTAAAAGATCAATTTAGTTGAAAGAAATATTTGAAATGTTCAATTTAATATTTAATTTGAATTGTTCAAATTAATATTTAATTTGAATTGTTCAAATTAATATTTAATTTGAAGTGTTCAAATTAATATTTAATATATTAGATATATTAAATATAAAAGAGAAAAATATATTTATTGCATTTGATACATAAAATATTAAAATTTGAAATGTTCAAATTAATATTTAATTTGAAGTGTTCAAATGAATATTTAATATATTAGATATATTAAATATAAAAGAGAAAAATATATTTGTTGTATTTGATAATTAAATATTAAAATAATTAATGTATATTAGATACATTAAATAAAAGATATTTATAAAATTTGAATAAGATTCAAATAAATAAATATCGTAGGAGATTTAAATGAGATTCAAATAAGTATAAGATATATTTTAATCTATTAGATATTAAAATATAATATTTTAATTATGACAAATATTTACCCTTGGTCTCTATAAATAGGACCAATGGTTGAGCCATTAGATATAACACATATCTCCTCAATAAAGAATTAAAGAATTCTCTCTAGACCTCTTTCTCTCCAATCCCTTGTGGATTTTCTTTTAAGAGGCTCTCACAAGCCTTAGTCCTGTGTTCGAGTCATAGCTAGGAATATTTTATGGAGGAGATAAAAATCCGTCAGAAATATCTCCATATTTACTCCAAGTAAGTTTGCTTAACCTTATTTTTGAGTTTAATTTTAAATAAAATCAAAGACGATCTAATGCTTCCGCTGCGGAGTGAAACGTTCATTCCTTCAACTTTAGCACCATTTGTAGCTGTAGCTACTGCTTCTATCCATTTAGATATGTAGTCTACTGCTAGCAAGATGTAGCGATTTCTGAATGATGGGGGAAATGGACCCATGAAGTCGATTCTCCAAACATCGAAAATTTCCACTTCCACCATGTATTTCATGGGCATTTCATCACGTGCTGTTAATTTTCCTATCCTCTGATACTTGTCACAAATCTTCACAAAGATCTGTGCATCCTTAAATAGGGTGGGCTAAAAAAATCCACTTTGCATAACTTTTGTTGCAGTCTTGGTTCTTGCAAAATCGCCTCCATAAGGAGCCATGTGACCTGCTTCCAAGATTTTTCTCATGTCCTCTTCTGCAATGCATCGCTCCACACCTGATCTGGGCCTAGCTTGTAGAGAAATGACTCATCCTAATATTAATATTTCATATCATGAAAGAACTTCTTCAATTGGTATGAAGTATCTTTTGGGGGAGTGACACCACTGGCCAAGTAGTTTGCAATGTCTGCATACCAAGGATATGTTCTGATCTTTATAGCCAACAACTGCTCATCAGCAGATACATCCTTTATTTTTGTTTTGTCTTTCTTTTGAGCAATTGTTCCTAGCCTGGACATGTAATCTGCAACTTGATTTTCGGTGCCCTTCCTATCCTAAATTTCTAGATCAAATTTCTATAACAGCAATATCCATATGATCAATCGTGGTTTTGTTTCCTTCTTTGATAGTAGGTACTTCAATGTAGAGTGGTCTGTGTGAACAATGACCTTGGTTCCTACTAAGTATGATCTAAATTTGTCAAAAGCAAAAACCACAGCCAACAATTCTTTCTCAATAGTGGTGTAGTTGCTTTGTGCTTCATTCATCGTTTTACTAGCATAGTAAATTGGATGAATTATTTTGTTCCGTCATTGTGCCAGTACCGCCCCTGTGTTGGGATTTATGCCCTAAAGCATCGTAATTAATTAATTATTTAATAATTAATAATAATTTTGATTATTTTATTTGCAATATAATATTATCCATTATATGAAAAATTCAAGGTTATTAGTGTAATCTTGAACAGTATGTGGTTGACATACAGGAGGATCGTGTTCAATAAATAACCTAAAGAATCATAGTATATGGATAAGGTTGGGTGCCTTATCTTGGTAACACTATTGATACGACCCACTTTGTAATAGTTACAAATGATTTGATCTAAATCGTTCATGTGGAGACATGTGAGTGGGAGTATCTTATACAATGAGTTTGTGTAAGACTGAACCACGAAATATATAACCTCTCTTTATAAATCCATTAATTGAGAAGATTAATATTTCATCATGATGATCATATGCAACTCGATCTTAATCTTGAGTG
Source organism: Trichosanthes truncata (assembly GCA_033996785.1). NCBI lineage: Eukaryota > Viridiplantae > Streptophyta > Magnoliopsida > Cucurbitales > Cucurbitaceae > Trichosanthes > Trichosanthes truncata. Next base: position 45,872,789 of record JAWPNB010000013.1, on the reverse strand, counting down.
AGTTATGAACTCCTACCTGTGAGGGCTTGTCCTTTGATTTGCATGGGTGAGAGTGGCTTTTGTAGCCGATTCAATATGCCTACCATTTTGGGGACTTGACCAAATAGGGAGCTAGGACATAATCTCACAAGATGAAATTCACTCATTCTCATATAAGGTAAGTAGATGAGTAGTTCTCTTAAGTGTTGATTTTGGGACTTGAACAACGGGGCCCCACCCTCTCACTGGCCCAAGAGGAACTTAGTTTATGGTTTGATCATAAATAAATTGTTCATTAGAGGATCAGTGGTACTTAAGGTATATGATACAGTTATAGGGGTAAAACGAACTTTTGACCCAGCCGTAATTACGAACAACTCATGAAGGATTGACTTGCATGTAGTGATTATATCTATGGACACAACTTGTCCTACAATGCATAAGAGTGCAACTCTAAGTCTATAGTGGAGTGACCTATAGTTAATGAATGAGAATTAATTAATTAATTAAAGAGTTTAAGTAATTGATTTTGTATCATTGGAGCTTATAATCTGTAGGTCCATAAGGTCTTCTTGCTAGCTCATATAAACATATAAGGATCAATTTCGTTGAGAGAAATTTTGAAATGTTCGAATTAAAATTTAATATATTTGATATATTAAATGAGGAAAAACATATTTATTGTATATGATGCATTAAATATTAAAGAAATTATTAATGTATTAAGATACATTAAAGAAAATATATTTATTAAATTTGAATTAGATTCAAATAAGGAAATAGATGTCGTAGGAAAATTTAGAAAGGTTTGAATATGATTCAAATTGGTTAGATAAATATATTTTAATATATTAGATATTAAAATATATTATTTAATTATTTTCCCTAGGCCATTATAAATAGGGCCCTAGGGATGAGCCATTGGTGTGCATTCCAAATAAGAGAAAGAAACTATAGAGAATTCTCCCCTTATTCTCTCATTCTATTTTCTAGAAGGTTCGCACAAACCTCTTTGGTCCTTTGTTCGAGTCATAGCAAGAAAGACTTTGTGGAAGTCTTGGAATTTAACCTCATTGGAGTTGGAGCACAAGGAGAAAAAGACCCTCCAGAATATTCCTCATAATATACAAAGGTATTTATTGCTTAACTCTTGTATTTTAGTTTAATTCTAAATAAATCAAAGACGATTCCAATGCTTTTGCTGTGTGTTTAATTTGAGTACTCCCTTCATTAAATGCCTAATTACTCCGAATGTCTAATTGATTAAGTAATTAAGGTCCAATTAATGAAATCAATACTCTAGAATTATCCCTTGTGATTGGGTCTCCATTTATCTTTTGTTTTCTAGGTTAGCTTTTAGTTATCCTTCTCCGCAATAGATTTTGTTCTCTAAATAAAAGTAAAGTAAGAGTATTCTTAGTAATTAAGCAAATTAACAATTCTAATCCCTAAGGAGACGATACACGATATACTCAAAATCACTATATTTCTTGACCCGTGCACTTGCGGTAACATAAAAAGTACGCATCACCCTTAGGAGCCTAAGTAATTAAACTTGTATGGCTATGGCTAAATTAACCTAGTTAATTGAACACACAATTCCTTAGGTTCTATAGGTGTTGCCCTATGTCTAGGGTCAAGTATTGAAGTCTTACGTCTAGGTTCTTTTTCCTATATTGGTTTTTTGTGACATCCGTTATATTTCAACCTTTTCAGTATTGAACTTTTAACTTAGTATGTAAACCTAAGTGGCCAATTTAGACTTACAATAGATTTTAAGTTCAATAAAATCAAACTACGCTCGAGTAATTGGCAATTGTACAAAACTAATGGTGATTGTCGAATAAAGAAATGAGAAAACACTCTAGAAATCCTCTAGGTCTAACTCGATTCTTCCTTTCTCAAGGAGAATTGAGTTTTTATAAGCCTAAACTCTCGAATAGGTTGCTAGTATTTAATCTGGGCAATCAGCAGAATTTCCTCTCTTAGACAGCTTATAGAGTTTCTTCTAGGGTTTCACAAACTAAGTCTCCAACCTAGAGATGTCCACGGGGCGGTGCGGGGCCTGGGAATGGATTTTTCGTCCCCGTCCCCGCCCCCCATTTCATTCCCCGTCCTCGCAAAATTCGCCATTTAATTTTGCGGGGATCGGGGCGGGGATTCCCCGTGGGGAATTTTTCCCCGTTTTTTTTTTATTCTTTTTTATTTTTTTAAATTTATTCTCAACCAATAAAAATTATTTCTAAATGAATAATTTTCAATATAATTCTATTTAAAGAAAATTTTATAAAATTTCTTAATAAAAATAATAATATACCATAAGTAAAAATACTATCATGTCGAAACAACTTAATTTCTAAAAATTCAAATTTCAATATTACAACATAGTCTATAATTTTTTTTTATAACGAAATAATCTTAAAATAATTCATGCTATAGTCTTTTTTTTAATATATATAGGTAATAATTAATATATATATATATATTTATAGGTAATAATATATATATATATATATATATATATATATATATATATATATATATATATATATATATATATATATATTACTAATGGGGGCGGGGACGGGGACGGGGAATATATTCCCCTTCCCCGTCCCCGTTTAGCCAACGGGAAAAAAAATCCCCCTGCTCCCTCCCCCATTCCCCGTGTAATTGGGGATTCCTCGCCCCGTTCGGGGCAGGTCCCCGCGGGTTAAATGGACATCTCTACTTCAACCTCTCTCAGCTCTTCCTCGAAATGGTGAGTTGGACACCTTTTATAGACCTCTAAGAAAATGGTTGTTGCCAAAAATAGTGTGGAGAGTTTGACCATTGACTCTCACAGTCGGTTGAGGGAGAAAATCACAAAAATAGCACAATCTGTTTTGACCATGAGATTTACGCTGAAACAGTCAATTGGGAGCTTTGCAACTGCATAGTGATTTCCTACATACCTTACAAGCGCATAGTAGCCAATTCCACAGTTTCTGCACAATATATCAAAGACACTTAAGTTTCACTACAATGGTTTTTTTTGCACTAAAATCAGCCTATTTAGCATATCAAGGGTATCAACACATGCTTGACTCACTTTTGCATAATTCTAACTATATTTAGCATAAAAAGCATTACAAAAGTCCAATCTCCCAAAGAATAAACTTGTATTTGGAGCTAAATAACCCTTTAAACAATAGTCATCAGGCCCCACTCTCTCATTAACCTAGGAGGAACTTAGTTTATGATTTGATTATAAACAAATTGTTCATTAGAGAATTAATGATACTTAAAGGCATAAGATATAATTATATGGATATAACAAACTTTTGATCTAGCTGCAATTGTGAACAACTTGTGAAGGGTTGACTTACATATGTAATGATTATATTCATAGACATAATTTGTCTTATAGTGCATAAGAGTGCCGAGTTTACAGTAGAGTGACTTTGAGTTAATGAATGAAAATTAATTGATTAATGAGTTTAATTAATTGATTTTGTATTATTGGAACTTATAATCTGTAGATTCATAAAGTCTCTTTGCTAGCTCATAAGAATATTGATGGATCAATTATATTGAAAGAAAAAAAAAACTAAAAGGTTCAAATTCATATTTAATGTATTGGTATTCTTTTATAAAGTCTCTTTGCTAGCTCACAAGAATGTTGATGGATCAATTATATTGAAAGAAAAAAAATATCATTGGAACTTATAATCTGTTGATTCATAAACTCTCTTTGCTAGCTCACAAGAACGTTGATTGATCAATTATATTGAAAGAAAAAAAAAACCTCATTTATATTATATATATTTAAATATTCAATGTCACTTCAACAATCTTGTGAGAAATTTAGTTGTTGTTATTGCCTTGTTTATATATTTCGTATTATTATTATTATTATTATTAAAGGATAAATATTAAATGGTGTTAATGTGTGACACTGGACAGTGGGGGAAAAAAGAACAAGAAAGGCAAAGAGATTAGAAGAAGACAAGACACATGAAAGTCATCATGACAACAGTGTTATATAGGGTAGTTTTGTATTGATATTTACGAATAAGATATTAATTATAATAATGATAACCACTATTATCTTTATTAAATTAATTATTAATTACGAAAATACAATGGTGTATTTATGAATAATGTTGGATATAGTCGTAAAATATTATATTTTTACCAGACGGTGCGACGGGCTTCAATGTGACGGTAATAAAAAATTAAAGTAATAAGGTAAAGAACCTTTTTCCTTCATATGATGAAATTAAATACAAAATCCAACATAAAAATTGAAATCACACGATTCCAAAATATTATTCCAAAAGAAACAGGTTGCTGTATTTTTCATTACTCAAAACACTGACTCTAGGTCAAACAATATCGAGATTACACGAAAGAGTCATAAAAGGAAAAGGAGAAAAAATGGGCAACAATTGATTTTGCCTTCTTAGTATTTTCTTGAGTAAAAGAAAAGAGCTAAGTGTTGTCATGGAAAAAGAAGTATACAAGGAAACATGAATTACAAAAGGAAACAGGAATTACAATAGGAAAGTGCAGCTGCTGTCATTGATGGTAAAAGTCCAAGCTATTGCATTTTGTCAAGGAGAAAAGCGATGATTTGCTGTGTTGTCAATGATCAATTTGCTGGAAGTAATTTTCCATAACTTTACCATATGTAAGTATGCTAATTTGGTGGTAAATTAACACATATATTGGAGCCAATTGAATAGGAAAAATCATGGTTAATGACAATAAGATTAATTGTCATAATAGTCAAGGTGAAGTAGTTGGCAAAGGATTTTGATGATTGTCTTCTCCACCTTGTTGAATTTCAACATTCTTTCTCAAGCTAGAGGGTATTTCACACACTCCTAGCTTGCTCCTTAAATCCTTGAATTTATCCTTGGGTAAGGGTTTTGTGAGTATGTCTGCTATTTGCTTGGAGGAAGGCACATAGTTTAGAATTAGATGATTGAGAGTGAAGTTTTCTCGCACAAAGTGGTAATTGATTTATGTGTTTTGTTCTGGCATGAAATACTGGGTTTTTGGCCATGTAAAGAGTACTCATGTTGTCACATAAGAGTATAGGGGGCTTAGTCATGCTGATTCCACTATCCCTTAGTAGAAACATGATCCATGTAAAGTCTGTAGTGGTTGAAACCATTGCTCGATACTCTACTTCTAAGTTAGATCTTGCTACCATTGTTTGTTTCTTAGAACACTAAGACAAGCAGTTTGATCCTAGGTAGATACATGAACTAAAGGTACTTCTTCTAGTGTCTCGACATCCAGCCCAATCTGCATCACATAAAGAATATAAATTTAGAGAGCTATCTCTATGATAGATTATACCATATCTGAGAGTTTCCTTCATGTATCTTAGAATCCTTTTGATAGGACCTATAAAGTCCTACTTAATCGCACTTATTTTTCTTGTTAGTTAGAAGGATTTTATGTGTTTTATTATTATTCTGTAGGGATTCCAGCAATTGGCGTGTTTTGGAGAATTTGTAGCAATCCGGAGCTAATTTGGATCAAATCGGAGGTGATTCAAGCAATTGAATTTCTATACCAATTTTGACTGGTTATATCATAACTTTTTGAGTCAAAAATATATTCAAATTTAATGTCAATCGAAGCTTATTGAATTATCTTTTTAAAAATATAAGATTCATTGCATTCTGCTAAGTATTATGAAAGTTATGACGTTTTGAGTGATCACTGCTCTTTCTGAAAAATTATTGTACCTGAGAATGCTTTATGTCATTTTCCATTCCCATTATCTTACTGATTACGTCAGGGAATATAGCCAAATTAGATACTATTTTAAAGCTCTCTGAAAGAGCTTTCCATCTACATAAAGATCACGTTGATCTAAGTCTTGAAGAAGAAGTTATTGACAAAAAATTGAAGACTGTGCAATCCAGAAACTTTCCTTATTTGCAACCTTCTATGTTTTTTTTGAGAATTTCAAAAAGGATTTTCGATTTTTAGATGTATTTTCCAGCATTTTTCACTATAGGAAATTATTTACTTTATTTTATTTTTTTTGAATATTATTCGTATTGTTTTAGAAAAATATCTTTCTAGAATTTAGGGTTTCTTACTTGTGCAAGTTGTCACTTCAAGACTATTTGAGCCTTCTTTTGGACAACTGTAAAAGGGGCCTCCAAGTGTAATCTTTCTAAATAATAGTTTTTAAAGTTTTTCTCCCTTTTTCTTTACTTTTCTTTTGGAACTATATCAAACCAATGACGAACCTTGGCTACATCATCACAATGAGCGGCTAAAGTAAGTGTTCCAAGTCATACGTCGATGTAGTTCAGTTACAATGTTGTGAGACTTTGAGTTGTATTAAATTTTATTTTCTTAATCTAAGTATTCTTATTTCCTGTTTTAATCCTTGTATGTATGCATTTATCGAAATGACGACTCGCGATTGCATGTGTTTATTTACAAGTTTGTTATGCATGAAAATTACAACTCATAATTATTGTGATTGATTGCTTAATTAAAGTAGCAATAGGATTGGCTCATGTGTGTGTATCTAAGGTTTTTCCTAAAGTACATAGCTTGCGTGATAGATCCTATGAAACAAGAAAGATTGATTAATTGGTTTGTGCTATCTCAATTGGTTAATCAATTTTAGTCCTCCCATCATTCATAATGCTATTGCTTGATTTGTATGGAATGCTATCGTACCCAGTAAATTAAGTAATACGTTTAAGTGCAATGCTTTGTTGGAATTAATAAACTTAGAGGAATAAAATCTAATTTGGTTGTTCCAATTAGGTTGACTAAGTATTTAGATTAAAATGATTAATTTATTTGTGTAAATCTATGATCGATATTGCAATTGAATGAACCGCACCTATGGATTGGATATTGGTAAGATTTGATCTATCTTTGTTTTTATCTACGTATGTTTTATTTTCTTTACAAAAAATACAAAACCTATTTTTTTTTATTTTCTTTTGTAAATTTAATTTGAGAAATTGATATTTGGTTCCCTGAGATCGATCTGATCCACTCAATGCTACAAATAGCTTAGGATCGGTTTATAAATTGTAATATGACGAGCCCTCGACAAGCTCTCGTGTAATGACTTGACTTTTCCTATTAGACTTTCTAGGGACGTTACTACATGCATGCTAATGGAATTTAAAAATCTTTAATAATAGGCAAAAAGAATTAAACTTTTTGCTAAACAATCAAAATCTTTAAGTTCGAGAACCCTTTAAAATCATTACAAAACATAATGTGAATTAAAACGTTAAATCAACAGGAATAATTTCACAACATATCGTTTACTAACAAAATATTTTTAAATAATACACAATCTAAATGCAGAAATCATGCTCCTCTAAGTCACTCACCCATGACCCTTTTAACAACCTGCCATATCAATCACCTAAGATATGTCTTTGCCTTTACCTAAAAAGAAAAACATTTTTGAAAAATGATGAGTATTTAAAACACTTAGTAAGTGACCCCACTACCGGAGTCAGGATATGCAAACAGATACAAAATGATTTTTAAAACTTTTCCTCTAGTGGGACCTAAAACCTTTCTATAGTGAAAACGTTTCTCTTTAACTTTTCTCTTCGGCCTAATATGGAAAATTAACTCATCCTAACATTCCTTTTCATTTAACCCTTTCGAGTTCCTTTTCATTTAACCTTTTCAGGTTCCTTTCCATTTAACATTTTCAGGTTCATTTTCATTTAGATGTACATCTATAAATTTTAGGAGGGTAATTGCCACAGTCTTCGTAAGCATTTTATCATGAAAATACACATGCATGCATGAGGTCCCAACGCATTTTAAATTTTCATCCAATGATGCAACATAAAGCAACATTCTCACATAATTCAATCATAAACCATATCTCATGCATCACAACCACAAGGAAAAACATTCATGAAATCTTTGCCTTAAATTTTTTTTTTTCAATTCGATTCCTAACTTGCATTTAAGCAACTGTCATAGAGTCCCTTACCTGATTAACAATTCCAAAACTGATTTGGCTCAATCGAAAAAAAAAAAAAAAATCCTTGGACCAACCTAGATAAATTTCCAGCATCACAAAATTAACCAAACGAATCCGAAAACTTAATTTGAAGGCTAATAATCAACCTAATTGATAAATAGGAAGCGTTATCAACTAGTTCTTACCCAACTTTGTCCCAAAGCTTGGTTAATTAGTCCGAAGTTCGAATCTAAATATTAAGGAATTCCAATAGTTAAAAACTATCTTGGAGTACTTAAAATCGAATTCAAAAAGGTTTAACGACAAATCGTTACCCACTTATTTTTGTTGAAAGGGGGCTGAAAACCTGCTGGACAATGTTCCAAATTGCCCGATCTCGTGCATCCAATGCCGAAACAGAGTGGGTACTCGAATTCAAAGTCAATCGAGTCATGGGTCGAGTGTTGAACCACCACTAGGCAAATACTACTCCACCGTTGGATGCACTTTGTCGCCAGTCAGAGGAGTCTTATCGTGTTCCTGGTCGGCGCATCAAAATGTTGGTCATGGGTGTTGTGGCTGACATAAAAAATGTAGGAGAGAGGAAGAAAATCACTAGATATTGCGTGGGTAGTGTCATCGGTGCCAAAGTGAAAAGGATGAAGGTGGTGGTGTTTGTCGATGTGAGGAAGAAAAAGAAGAACGTGAAGGTGGGGAGGGGGGTCAAGCGGCTAGAGAGGGAAAGAAAAGAAAGAGTTTAAAGTTAGGGTTTACCTTATATATATATATATATATATATATATATATAACATTATAAGTAGGCTTATCTTTCTCATTCTCTTTTCCTTTTTCCTTTTTCCTAATTTCAAAACTCACTTAAAACTCTACTTCAATTTCAAGAAAAAGACTTGATAAAATCTTAAGGATCAAGCTTGGCCCTTTAAACTTAATCTAAAAATCTAAGGATAAATTAAATTCTCAAAATTATGCTTTTGAGACTTAATTAATAAATCTTCGATCCAAAATTCACAAATTTGATTATGCTAAAGTAAACTCACTTATATCTAATTTACTCAAATTAGACTTCAAGCAAAATTAAATTATCCAACCAAACCCAGATTAATCTCCAAAATAATTTAATAGTCTTACCTTAAAACGTGGGGCGTTACATCGCGTCACCTTTTAACTACTTTTAGGTTTTTGAGTGTGGGCTCCTGGAGGTGTTGACACACTTTATTCACAACATATGTGATGTATGGTCTGGTGAGGGTCAAGTATGGAAGTGATCCCACGATGCTTCTATACTCTGTAGGATCAACTTTCTCATTGTCATTAATAGCTTCAATAGTTGAGGTGGTCATATGGATACTGAGATGAGTTGCCTCCATCATTTTTTACTTGTTTAGAATGGCTTTGGCATATTTCTTTTGGGATAGTGTGATTTCCAAAGGTGAGCAGATCACTTCTATGGCAAGGAAATAGTGCAAGGCTCATAGATCCTTTATGGAGAATTCTGAACTTAGTTTGTTTATGAGACTTTCCATAAGTTTTTCATTTGTACCTGTCATGATTATGTCATCAACATAGACAAGCAATAGTATCAGGTTAGTTTTATCTTTAAAAATAAAAAGAGATGGATCAGAATATGGAGATTTGAAACCAATAGCAAGTAGAAATTTTGAGTGCTTTTCAAACCATGCTTTTGAAGCTCTGATACCATATTAGATGAATATGGGGTTCCATCTCAAAACCAATTGACAATGAGAGGAGTAACATATGTGTCTTATATAGATTCTGAGGTCTCTTCATCTTTTCCTCAACATGCCCCCTCAAGTTGGATCTCAAGTTTTGGATCAAATACCTGTTTGGGGGGGTTTCATGGGATCTGATGCCATATTAGATAAACATGAGGTTCCATCTCAAAACCAATTGGCAATGAGAGGAGTAACTCATGTATTTTATAAAGCTTGTGAGGTCTCTTCATCTTTTCGATGTGGGATCCTCAACATTTACCTACTATTATATGTTTTTTTTTCCTTTTTGTATGTATACAAGCTCAATTAATCTAATGAATAGCTTTTTTTAGAGCAATAATTCTTTTTTTACCTTTTAGAAAATGAAATTTTAATGTTTGAAAAACTGTTTTTAAGAAATTGTTTTCTTTCTGTGGATCTTTTTCATTCAAAATCAAAGTTTTTAAATAGTTGTTTCAATGTGTAAAACAAACATCTCTAATCAAAGTTCTTTAGAACAATTTTGAAAAGTAGAGAGTAGAAAAAGTGGTCAACTTGAGCATAACTCAACTAATTAAGCCCTGTAAGTTTTGTAAGATTTTTGACAAAATATTAGAATAGAGTAATCCCACATCGAAAAGGTACAAGGAAGTGATAAGCTCTAAGTATTATAAAATGAGCATATGCCTTTGGTTTCAAATCAGCCCAATTCGAAATACTTTAAGCCTAGTATACTAACTCTAATTAAGTTAGTGGTATAAATCTTTGAGAGAGTGTTTCTTTGTAATTTGAGTCGATGAGAGAATTCTGTGTGATTGTAATAATTTTTCACATAGTGGAGTATTTCTTTCTGTCCGTGGTATTTTCTCCAGTTTTTAGTTTTCCACGTAAATTCTTGTGTTTCTTATTTTGTTGCTTTCTTTTAATTTCTCAGTTATTTTTCTACTTGTTCATGCGATAATAGTGAGAGGTTTTTCTCGACAAGTGGTATCAAAGCTTTAGGTTCGTAGTTTCTTGAATTTTTTAGTATGGTCTGTGGTTGCAGCATTGTCTGCACTTCCACATCAGAAAAGATTTCTTGAAACAAGCTACTCAACTAGTATTGTGAAAATGTGAGTTGTTCACTATTTACAGATTCGCTAGGAGTGAGCAAATATGTCAAGCTTTATGAGTCCAGTGAAGATTGATGTGGAGAAATTTGATGGAAAGATGAACTTCAACTTGTGGTAAATGCAAGTCAAAGATGTGCTAATACAATTTGGGTTACACGAGGCTTTGAAGGAAAAAGACCGAGTGGTAGTGCTTCTGAAAAGTTAAGCAATGATGGTGGTCCAATGGAGTCTAGTGGTGGTTCCAGCGAAGGTTCTAAGAAGTCCAGCATGAGTGATGAAGAATGAGATGAATTGGATTTGAGAGCTGCAAGTGCAATCAAACTAATTTTGGCTAAAAATATTTTTACAAATGTGCATGGAATTTCAACAGCCAAAGAGCTTTGGGAGAAGCTTAAAGTGATGTATCAGGCAAAGAACATCTCAAATTGGCTGACTTGATGGAGAAATTTCACATGTTGCAAATGGAGGAAGGTACAAAAATCTCATGTCATCTGAGTGTTCTCTGTGGCATTGTTTCTGAGCTAGAGATGATCGAAGTGAAGATAAAGGATAAAGATAAAACTCTTAGGCTCATCTTGTCACTTTTGCCTTCTTATGAACACATGAAGCCAATCTTAATGTACGAAAAGAGGACTTTAAATTTGGTTGAGGCTATTAGTAAACTTTTGTCAGAGTAAAGAAGGCTAAAGAGTGATGGGCGTACTTCACAGGAAGATTCAGCATTGGTAGCTAGCAATTGGAAGAAGAAAGACTTCGTGCAAAAGAAAAGTTGTTGGGAACGCAAACAATCTGGACACATGAAAAAGAATTGTCCTAACAGAGCAGGTTCGTCAAAGGGCTCTGGGTTGGATGCTGACGTTGTCTCTCTCGTTAGGGGAGATGGTGACTTCCTCTAAAGAAAGATAAAAGTCATCCTCATGGTATGTCCACTTTACCATGATAGAGGATATGATGTTAGCGGTTCTACAGTTTTGCACACGGGTATTGGCTTGGCGGTTATACAAAGTGTGTGTGATAGAAGTAATGTCGATGGCTGAAGAATTTTGGGTGAGCCAAGTAGGTGGAAGATGCACCATATATTTCAACAGGGCTAATCGACATGTGACAAAGAAGAAACATCCTAGAAGGTGACATTCCAAGTAGTTTACTTTTATGGTGGAGTGGGTTATATTTCTTTGAATTGAGCATTGCGATTGTCAGTGAAGACAATGATATAGTAAGAGTTGTTGATTCTTCAAATATCTTGTCAACGTAGAATTTGTAGGGTTTTTGGCAAAATATTAGAAAAGAGCAATCCCACATCAGAAATGCACAAGAAAATGATGGGCTTCGAGTACTACAAAAGGGGCCTATGGCTTTGGTTTTAAATCATTCCAATTCAAAATACTTTAAGCCTTGTGTACTAACACTAATTGGTTAAGTGAGTGGTATAAAGCTTTGAGGGAGTGCTTCTTTGTAATTGGGGTCGGAGAGAGAATTCTGTGTAATTATAATAATTTTTCACATAGTGGAGTATTTTTTCTGTCTGTGATATTTTCTTCGGTTTTGAAGTTTTCCATATAAATTCTTGTAATTCTTATTTTGTTGCTTTCTTTTAATTTTTCAGTTATTTTTCTGCTTATTCCTGCAGTAGTAGTGGGAGGCTTTTCCCAACAACTTTGACTATAGGTTTGAATTCTCCCACCTCACATGTAGTTGAACAGGGGGAGTGTTTGAAAAGTAGTCTCTTGTTTCTTTTCTTCATATGCCTAATTTTCCAAAGTACCATTGAGAATCACTTTTTGGCTTATAAGTTTTATATTATATTATATATATCTATACTATATAAATTACGCTTGAGGGGAGAAACTTTTGATTTTCTTTTTTGTCCCTTCTTAATTTGAAGACTTCCCATTATAACCTTGTCAATTGAAAGATTTACCCTTCTATCCTCAATTTGAATAAAGGTTCCAAAATCTCATAATCTCTAATTTGAATAAAAATTTTAAAATCTCTACGAATTCCAATCTTCCAACTAACTAATATTTACATTTTTTTTATGATAGTTTAAAAAATTAATAACAAAAACTAAAACAATAATTTTGAACCTCTGTATTTTCGAGAATATATAAAATTATTATGAAAGATTTTTCTTAAAATAAATTAATATTTAAAGATTTTTAATGCATATTTAAAAATTTCTACAATCTCCAATCTTCTAACTAACTAATATTAAAAAAAATTAATGATAATTTAAAAAATTAATAACAAAAACTAAAACAATATTTTTTAACCTATGTATTTTCAAGAATATATACTTATTATGAAAGATTTTTCTTAAAATAAACTAATATTTAAAGATTTTTAATGCATATTTAAACATTTAAGAACAAAAACTGAAAACAAATACAAATTGAACAATTTATATGAAATTATTATGAAATATATATATATATATATATAAAAATTTATATGAAATTATTATGAAATATATATATAATTTTTAATGAATATTTTAAAGATCATGAATTTCCTTAAATAGATTTTTAATGCATATTTAAAAAATTAAGAATAAAAACTTAAAAAAAAAATTGAACCATTCATTTTTGAGAATATATGAAATTATTATGATATATATATACATTAATATTTTTAAAAAAAATTAATGTATATTTAAAAATAAAGATTTTTTAATGAATATTTTAAAGATCATGAATTTTTTTAAATAAACTAATATTTAAAGATTTTTTAATGCATATTTTAAAAATTAATAACAAAAACTAAAACAATACTTTTGATCCTCTATGTATTTTTGAGAATGTATAAAATTATTATGAAATATTTTTTTTAAAAAATAAACTAATATTTAAATATTTTTTAAATGCATATTTAAAAATATAGATTTTTTTAATGAATATTTAAAATTTTATGAAAGTTTTTTTTAAAAAATAAATTAATATTTAAAGATTTTTTATTTCATATTTAAAAAGTTAAGAAAATAACTTAAAACATAAATTGAACAATTTTTTCTCGAATAATAGGTAATTTGCACAATTATTTCTTGAGAATATGAAATTAAAATAATATTATTTTTTTTAATAAAAATAAGATCTTTTTGCATAAGTATATTAACAAAATATTAGAATTTGATCTATTGTTACATAAATCAAATGTAATACATCATCAGTCTATATATAATGCATCTTACAGCTGAATTCTTCCATGTGTTCCAAAGTGATTCCAAAAACTATAGGGGAGAATTTTTTATTTCTCTTTTTTCATTTGATAGCTATGGCTATATAAGCCTAATCTTTCTTTTCAATAAATCAGATCATTCATATTTTTCAATTCTCAAGGTTCAACCAATTTATTGTTGAAAAGACTTTGTTATGGTGATGTTAGAGGTCGACAAGTGAATGGGCTTTCCTTCCAATTATTTTTGCAAATGGCAGATAAAGAGAGAGAGAGTGATTTAATATAATTTATTGTTTTTTATGTATTTTGTAGTTTTTTTTGTTGCAAATGGAAGAGAAAATAGGGTGATTTAATGTAATTTACGGCTTACGTAGTTTTTTTTTTTTTTTTTTAGCAAATGGTAAGGAGAGTGATTTAATGTAATTTACTGTTTTTGTAGTTTTCTTTTTCTTTTTTCAAATTTGTAAGGACACACCAATTCATTTATTGATCCTAGGCATATTAAAGAGGGTATGGAAGAAAACGATTGCAACCCTGGTTCCCTAAGGCAGAAGGAGAAGTAGAAAACGACAGACAATGTGATGTAATTGTATTATTTTCTTCTTTATTTTTATTTATTTTTGTTTCCTTTTGCATTTTTTGTTTTGGATAAATTGGAGTTTAGTAGGCTAGAATTTAGGAATGTTTGATCACAGTTTTACATTTTTTCCTATTTATGTTATTTATTATATTTAAATATAATTATTAATAGTTATTAAAAATATAATATCATTGCAATTTCCAATATTACCAACAATTAATATTCAAATTCTAAAAGTTATTTTATTTGATGGAAGATTGAATTCTCTATCTTGCAATTTTATGATAAAAAATAAAGTCAATAATTCTTAATTTATTATCATTAAAGTTTGAAATAAAAAAATAATATTTTTGTTTAAATTAATTTATTAATAGATATTCTCGATTAATTGAACTTTTGTAAACAAAAATAAATTGATAAATAGATCTCCTGAAACGCCTTTCATAGATTTGAAGAGTTTTAAAATTGAGAACCACGTATCTAATTAATGATTCCCTTGAATTTAGAAAGATCATTGCAAAAAAGATTTTTTTCAATTACTAGATAATTAATAAGAATTTAAAGAAAAAAATAAAAAAAGAATATTTTGGTTTAAATTAAAGTTTGAAATTAAACTTTTGTAAACAAAAATAAATTTATTAATAGATCTTCATGGTTTAGTGAACTTTTGTAAACAAAATAAATTAACCAATAGATCTCCTCGAAACTTTTTTCATAGATTCAAAGAGTTCTAAAATTGAGAATCACTATCCAATTAATGATTCTCTTAAACTCAAAAAGTTCATTGCAAAGAAAAAAAATAATTAATTGCTAGCTAGATAATATGAAATTTAAGAAAAAATAGAAAAAATATATTTTGGTTTAAATTAAAGTTTGAAATTACGTGGGTAATCAAATGATGCAAATCAAAATTAAAAAAAAAATATTTTGGTTTAAATTAAAGTTTAAAAATAAGTGGGTAATTAAATGATGCTAATGATCAAAATAAAAGATAATATTAAAGTGTAATTCTTCATTTTCCATATGTATAAGATCCTATATTCAACTTTTATATGTACATTGCGTTTTCAACATTATGAAACACGTACAACGCACGTTGTATCCAACTAGTATATATAAAGTGACATATAATATCGAATATTTTATGTTTTGAAAATGAATTTTCAAGATGGAGTTTTTTTTTTTATAAAAAAAAATTAAAAATAAAGAACATGAAACAAGAAAGGACTATCCGAAGAGGACATTATATGAGAAACAAAATCATGTTAGCAATTTACCCATTTTTGTTAAAATATTTAACAAAAATTGAAACATAAATTAAAACACTTAAAACATTAGAAACAAAATTAAAACTAATTATATAATTCAGTAGACTTTAATAATTTTGCCTCTAACCTATGCGTAATTGGTTTCAGTTTTGCCTATAAAGTTTTAGTTTCAATTCTACCTCAAATCTCTATTCCAAAAAAAAAAAAAAAAAAAAAAAAAAAAAAATCCACCCCCAAATCTCTTAGTTTTATTAGAAAATCTAACAAAAATTGCTAACAAATAACATTAAAGAAAATAGACTAATATCCTCAATTCAAAGATCAAATATTCGAATTTCTATCTCTTGAATAAATAAAAAAACAATATTCAAACCACAATTATATATAAGAAGAACATTTTAGTTAATTATATATAATTTGATCATCTTAATAAGGCTGAGAAAACGAATAATATTGCTTCTCAATGATATTAATTTTGAACTGAAACTGATTAATCTCTTTCCCTCTCTCTCCCTCCGTTTATTTTGGAAATACTATTATGAACATTGATCGAGTGCAGGGGACTTTTTTTCCCCTTTAAATTCAAAATCAAAACTTGAACTTTAGAAAATGTAGCCAAAGTGATCATAGTTTAACGATAATTGACATGTACTCGTTTTTTTGAGGTTGGAGGTTCAAATCTTCATACCCCACATTTATTGTACTAAAAAAACTTTGAAAAACGTAATAATATATACATTTTATCCACTAAGTTATATAAGAAGGAGAACCAAGAAGAAGAATTAGAACTGACCTAAAATTTCTAAACTGGTTCCAATTCAAGTAATTGAATCATTATTAACCAAATGAAATTGAAGAAATTAACCTAATTTTCCCAGTTTCCTGAAGCAAAAGATTATCACCAACATTCTTGTTAAATCATAATGAAAGAAGTTAAGCAGAAAGATTATTTGATGGAAAACCCTAGCTATTCAATTTAACCCTTCATGTTGCAGTGCACTTGCATTAGTGAACTTGGTCAAATGAAAAAAAAATCATTTGGAGGGTTTAAATTAATTCTCTTTTGAAACTTTAGGGATTAAATGGATATCATCCTTAGTTTAGAGTTTTTAATTGATTTAACCTACAAAGGGCATCAATTGATTTTCCCCAAAAAATTATATATGTTTTCTGATAATTTTCTTTATTTTGCAATCTTTTATAGACCAAAAATCTATTTTAAGGTTTTTTTGTTTTTGGTCTTTAAAATGTGAAATTAAACAAACAAGTATAAAATCATAAACCAAAAACAAAAGTCTTATCAAACTAAGCCTTCATTGTGCTTGAATTTGCCTATTTTTCATCAAAGAGACATATTTTAAATAACTTCTATTTGAAAATCAAACCACAAAAAACTCTCATTGCCCTATTGAAAATTCAAGATGAAGAAACAGAAAAGGCAATAGCCAAAGAAGATTAAAGCACCCAAAAAAAAAGCGCACACACACAGTAACTAAAAACAACAAGCATCTGAGATTCTCATCCAAAAGTGAGAACACAAAAATTATTACAGAACATCAACCAACATGACTGAAGGGTACGGTCCATTTGCAAGAATGACCCAAAATTGACCCTAAAACATAAACAAAACAAAAACTAAAACAAAAGTCAAAACAAAATATAAAACCTTATAACCTTGCTCGTCCCCATGGATGTTCGTCAACAAAGTCAAAGTCGAAAAAAGGACACATTTTTGACGCCCCAAAACCAGAATCAGAATCAGAATCAGAATCAGAAACCCACTTAACAAAAGACAATAACATTCAAGTGAATTACTCAGCTTCCATTGCAAATTCCTCAATCATACCTCCATGGTTATTGAAGCTCTGAATCTCATCAGAACATTTATTATTATTATTATGCACAACACCATTTTCAATACCATTACTAATGATCACCTTCTCATTATGATCATCTTCCTCTTGTTTATCTGAATTAACAGACAAACCATCGTGGTTATCGTTGTCGTCGTCCTCGAATCTCCTCTTTTTTCTTGCGATTATTACGGAGTTTATAACCTCATCAGTTGGATGAAACACAGATAGAACCTCAAACCCTACCAAATCACAATCCTCAACCACAGGATAAAGAAAACCTCTTCCTCCATGAGCACTTCTCACCATCAAATAGGCCCCTTCTGACATGAACTCAGACAAATGATCAATTACTCTCAATTTCTCCTCTTTCTCCATTCCTACTAGAGCTGCCAAAAACACAACCTCGTACCGTTTCAGCTCGTCTGTCACTTTCATAATGTCGCACGTGTGAAACAGCATCCTCGTCTTCAGGTCCAGGTCGAGCGATACCAAATTCGACGCCTGGCAGGAAGAAAATATGAGTTTATTAGTCTGGTTTTACGGATACTTGGCTTTGTAAGTCTTAGGCTAAGTCACCTATGAATCAGAAAATTTCCACAAGACTGAATAGCTAGTTATCAATATTAATTTTCTGATACCATGTTAAATCATTACTCAACTTGAAGCTGATGAGTTAGGATAAATTTACCATTCTATCAATACTAGAACGCTTTCAAAAACAATGAAAATTATAATTAAACCGTAACACTAATCAACAAGTTAATTAACTAAACTAATAAACTCATATTTTCTTTGCGGACAATCACCTGGGAATTAGCGAGCGGGTCGAGATCGTAATTGTGGAAGGCAGTGGAGGTGAGGTGGCGGGTGGCGAGGACGATGGAGGTGAGAGGAAGAGGACCAGAGCCGACGAAGGCAACAGAGGAGGGGACGGCGGGGCAGTGGCGGCGGAGGATGGAGAATTCAAGGAGGCCAAGTTTGAGGTAATTGGAGAAGTAAGGGAAGACATGGAGATGGTCAAGAGGGGAATCAAATTTGGCTAAGAGATCAGAGAAATGGGACTCTAAAAGGGACTCAGCTTGGCCACAAAGACGAATAAGATTTGACCTCATTTGTTGAAGTGGTTTTGAGAGTGAATTGATGTGGAAATGAGGGCTTGTGGGTGGCATGCACGTGAGCACCAGCTGAGTGAAGAGAGTGTCGACATGCTTACAAGGTTTGAGGCTTTCAAGGCAAGAGATTTGCTCATACAAATCACAGACCTTTTGGATTAGAGCTTCTTCTTCACAAACCATGTCGACACTATGAGGAAAAAGAAAAAGAGAAATTAAAGAGAGAGAGAATTGAAAGGGCTGAGGGAATTGAAAGTTCTTTTTGTTTTTTGCAATGGTGATGATGCCCTTAGGGGCTTCAATGGATGGCTTTATTTATTGACATTTGAGCCAACTTCTTGTGGGGTCCATGCAAGGGTTTGGAACTTTGGAGTTTGGACATCTTTAATGTTATGCATATATTGTGTCAACAACTCTCTCATTTTTGGTTTTATTCTTTGAATTTTTGAATGATTCTATTTTCATGGTTCAATTTAGCGGTGTTTGAAATATGGGTTTGATTTAAGATGTCATACCAATGTGTTGTCTCATGGGTTTGTCAAGTCTGGAGTTTATTGGACAAATATATACGAGTTTTGACAGTACTTCAGATTTACTGTCTCACATAGTTTTCTTAAATTCAAACTTCCTAAACCTAAACTTCAAAATGTAAGTTTTCTAAGTTTTCTAAGTCTAGAGCTTCTTAGACGATTCTTCATTTAAACCCTAAACTTAATATTCTCAAGTGACAATGCTTAATCATGACCTTAATTATAAAAATCGATTAAATTGAGTTGATTCTATGGATTTGAACCATAAATATTGATTGATTTGAAAGTAAAAAGTTGAAAAATGGCAATCGATCTAGTTTTGATAAACTTGTTCGATTTATATTTGGGTTAGACTTAGATTAGGTCAATTTTGATTTGATTTCTGTCATTTTCGTTGGATCGTCAGTTAATCGATTTGTTTTAAAAATTAAGTTTGTTGTCCATCTTATTTTTTTAATAGATAGATTGGCTCGATCAGTGTCATTTGGAGTGTAAACAAAGTCTCACATTGACTAGAAAATGGAGTGATCATGAGTATATAAGTGAGAACAATTATCTCCATTGATATGAGATCTTTTGGAGAACCAAAAGCAAAACCACGAGTGCTTTTGTCCAAAGTGGACAATATCATACTATTGTGGAGATAGGTAGAGGTTCCATTGTCCTTAACAAGTTTTGAAAAAACTTTTAGGTCATTTGTACTTAAAATTTTCTATTTTAATTTTTGTACTTAAAATTTTCTATATATTGGATAATATAGAATTTTAGGTCATTTGCTTTTCAACTTTTTTTTTTAGTTTATTGAAAATTTATTGTAAAAATTGAAAACCCTACCGACAAAATTAGTGCAAAGTTTAGGAATCAAAACAAACAAAAAGGAAATATCTTAAAAGTATAAGAATTAGATTAGAATAAATGTAAAGTTTAAGATCTAGAATAGAATTATATGTTCATTCTTTTTTCTCCAAAATAGAATGAAGCAATTTGAATATCTTTTCTTTGCAAACATTCACCCCATTTGGCCGTATTTTGGTTAACTTCAATTTCAAGTGATTCTTTTAATAATCAAAACAAATTAATTATATAAATATCAAATTATAAATTACTTACTTCCCAAAGAATCTCAAGTTAACTTCTGATCCTGATCATAAAAGAATTACAAAAAAAAAAAAAAAAGTAAATCAAACTATTGAAAATAAAAGGTAAAATGGTTATTAATTCCCTAAATAATTTGTTTGCTTTCGCATCTATTTTTTTTAACTAAAAAATAATAATTGTAAAGAAAAGAATAAGACTAAAGAGAATTCTAACAATATACAACGCATCTAACTCAAAGAAAAGATTAAAAAGAAAATGATTGTAAAGTATGAAGATGAATCAAATTTGAGCAATTTGTGTGGCCAAAATCAAAATTCTCACTCTTATAAAAAAAAAAAAAAAAATCAAAACTCGCCAATGCAGGTCTGGAGGCGTCAACTTTGAAAACAATGATATATTAATACATTAAATTTCATTCAAAAATGGGCTTGCCTCGTGTGGGTGGCACGAGTGCCAAGCCCCTCACTACCGCTTCCTCCGTTTTTTTTTTTTTGTTTCCTTTTCTATTTAAAATTTATCTTGCTTTTTTCTTTGTTGCTTTCTGTTTTTGTGTTTTTACCCAGCTGATTGCTTGTAAGATAATAATTTTTCTATATATAGTATATAAAATGTTAATATTTTCATTGATTAAAAATATATATTTTTTATTTAAAGGAAATCTGATTGGTTTTTAATGTCCACAACCGTCCTTGTGTTTTCTTTTTTCTTTTTTGTTTTTTTTTATACTGACATAGTATTAAATTTTCATCGAATTATCGGTATTTTCACATGTCTATAGGTTAAATATTGACGTAATGGATGAATCAAAATTTCCGTTTTAACGTAAAAAAATCGATGAAACACTAAAAAGATAGCAACAATAAATCATTAATTTAAATATTATATTAGTAATAAGCAATTTAAATCATTTAAAAAGTGTAAAAATATTGATTTATCAATACATTTTATCGATATTTCCATAAAATTGAGACCTCAACATTTCCGTCGGCATCGATATTTTAAACTTAAGACACGACTAATTACTTTTAAAGTGATATATTTTTTTATATATAGTATATAAAATATAAATATTTTATTGATTTAAAAATATATTTTTTTCATTTAAAAGAAATAGTTTAGATTTCCTTTAATTTTTATATTTTTTTAGGGAAAAAATCATTTTTGACCCTAAACTTTGCAGGTTGTATCAATTTTAACCATGAATTTTCAATTTTATCAATTTAAACCTCAACTTAGCAGGTTGTATCAATTTTAATCCTAAACCTTCAATTTCATCGATTTAAACCTTAAACTTGAATAAGTGTATCAATTTACACCATCGGTTAAATTTTCGTTTCAATCCCTATTAGAAAATTTTCCCACACATGTCTAAAGCCATGTGTTGCTCTATAACAAATACATATTTGTTATCTTTCAAAAAAATAAAATTGTTGAAGAAAATTGGAGTAGACTTGCCATAATATTTTTCAATTTCAGAGCATGGTTTTTTTTTTTCACTTCTTATTTCTTTGATTCTGCTGCTTTTTTTATTTCATTTATTGAGGGTTTTTCAATTTTAAGGCAGGATTGTACTTGAATCGGTCGCCAATATTGATTTTTTTTTTAATTTCTCGTCAGCCTCGAGCTTGATTTTTCCTCCATCCCCTACAATGGACGTAGGGCTTTTGGGATCGCCCTCGTCAGAATCTTTGTCCCTTCCTCTCCAGTATCAATGTCACTTTAATCCTCCGTAAGATTGTCGACGGGGCCAACAAGGTCGGCTACGGCTAGTTTATTGTGTCCATGGGCATCACTCTGTCCACCACTGCCTTCCTTGTTCTCTCTCGCATTTTAGTCGAGCTCAAACTCCTCACCACCAAACTCGACGAAATTGCTATGATGTCACTGCCTAAATCTTCTTCACACTCGTCGTCGCTGGTATCGACACTAAAAGCAAGGAGAACACAAGAGTCCATTTGTTTTCGTGTGGGTCCTACTTTCGAGAGTTGAGTTCGTGATTTTCATGATGGTGGCAACTCGATCTAGAATGATTTAATTATTTTTTGGTATTTTTTTTTAAAAAAATAACAAACAAGTACATATCATAGAGCAATACGTGGCTTTGGGCATGTGTGAGAAACCTGTCTAACGGTGATTGAAACGGAAACTTAATCGAGAGTGTAAATTGATAGACGTATTCAAGTTTGAGGTTTAAATTGATGAAATTGAAAGTTTAGGGTTAAAATTGATACAATCTACCAAGTTTGAGATTTAAATTGATGAAATTGAAAGTTCAAGATTAAAATTGATACAACCTTCTAAGTTTAGGGTCAAAATTGATTTTTTTTCCTTTTTTTTTATTTTTATACATTTGAATGGTAAACTACATCCCTCTAAATAATTCTATCTACAAACATTCGCAATATACAAATATAAAATAATAACAAATATATAATATTGATAATTCTCATAATTGAGAATTATTTAGATCATAAATGGAGGTTATGCTTGAGTTTATTAGCAATTTCTTTATAAAATCATTCCAATTCCAATAAAAGTATCATGAATCTTCCAAAGTAAATTAAAATCAATAAATGAAAGGAAAAGAAAAGATTTGCACTAATAAAGTGCTTTTGACTACAGTTTTTCCAAGAAGGAGACAATTGCTGACCAATTGCTACAACAATAGGACAAGAAAAGAGCAGATTCGAATAATCAGAAAATTGCACAAAAATGGGGATTTGTGTTCCACCTAATCAAGCGAGAATCTGAGGCTCACAAGTTAGAGAGACACCAAGAAGGACACTCTAGAAGAAAAGGAGATAAAAAAGGAGCACGAAGAGGAGAAAAAGGGGGTGTTTGTTCTTCACCAAATTCTACAATTCCTTCAGTCATTTTTCCTCTCCATTTGTCTGCTCTTCATTGTTGTTATGTTCTATTCTCGAAAAAAGCCTAGAAGCCAACTTTCGGTTCTTCCTTAGGTTGTGAGGAGTTCCCCTAGCTCGAAAGAGAAGAATGAAATTTGATTTTAGGGTTGTATTTGTTTAGCTTTAGAATAGCTTAGGTTTATAATTTCAATTCTGTTTTGTCCAGTATAATAACTTTCAATTATGTTTTAACATTATGTTCTCAGTAGTTCATTATTGTACTGAATTTCACCTTAATTATGTAAGAATATTTCGATTGAAGTTTTTTAAGATTTCCTCCTTCGTATATGGTTCCCCATCCCTCGGTTCATTTAAGTTTCTATTCCAACTATGTTTTTCATGGTTTTTCACCTTATTTCAATTCTGTTTTTTATTCCAAATCATGAGCTAAAACTTACATAGAGATTCAAGAACATGAATGCCCTACGATAAGGATGCTTAGCCAATAAAATGAAGCAATCTACAACACATGAATGTTGTCTCTTTTTACTGCTTTCACTGTTTTATTGGAACCATTGAATGATCAACTTGGGTTGCTTTTAAGTCCAATCTAATACTGAAAGGGTTAGAAGAAAATGAATTTCATAAAAGCAATGAGGCAAGGAGCTTAGACATAAGCTACGCTTGATCCTAGACATAGGATGAGCTCCTCAACGCTAAGAATGCGATCTTAATTACTTAAGTATGATTGGTCATAGACATATAGGTCCAATCACTTAGTCTCCTAAGGGTTTTGAATCAAAACTGAATAGGAGTTGATTCGGTTTATAACGTTTCTGTGAATTATCAGATTGCTATGGTAATCGGTTAGTATTCTCACCAAAGGGCATGAGTGCACTTAATGATAGAGTTAATATTAAGAAAGCGGAAGCAATTTCGGATCTCGAGCACTCAAAGTACATCAATTTAACCAAACAAAAACATGCTCAAAACTGGAAAAAACCAGAAAGTATGAACACATACCTTTGTAGCTCAAATTCTCCAAATTCTTTGCAAATCTTGGATCACCAACAATACTTGGACCACCACTAGAGTCTTCCCTACTATTCTCAGCCCTTGGAATGGATTGTGGGATCTTTGATTGAGAGAAATTGGGAGAAGAATGAGTAAAGATCTCAATAAAAAAACTAGAGAGTTTTCTACAAAAATCTCTTGTTTTTCTCATCTCTAATCTCCATTGTGTTGCTTCTCTATTTATAGAAACTAATGAAACCTCATTAGGCTTCCCATGGAAGACAACAATTGTCTTCCCATGGAAGACAACACTTGTCTTCCCATGGAAGACAACACTTGTCTTCTTTTGGAAGACAACATTTGGTTGGAATTAGTCAAGTTTAAATCAAAATTAATTTAAAAACTTGATTAATTAATTAAACCATTTAATTAATTAATTTAATTATTTAATTTAATATCAAATATTAATTAAATAATTAGACCAATCCCTCTCTTTTATGACCAATCGTTTGTACATGAATCCCTATTCACGTATTAAACCGATCAAATATTTAAATCACATTTAAATATGTTCCTCTCTCTTCCTTGTGATTTTAATTCATAATTAAATTATAGTACGTTAAGTATATCGCATATAATTAACGTTTACTCCCAAAACCGAATTTGAACAATTCAAATTCTTTTCTCTCAAATTATTCCAAGGCTTAGTCTGAGCTAGTAAGGGGACCTAATGGACCTACAGATCATGAGCTCCAACGATACGAGATTAACCGGCCAAACTCTTTAGCCTAGCTAATCAACATTCGTTAACCACCGGGACACTCCACTAAAGCCCAGTGGCTGCACTCTCCTCACTGTAGATATATTTCTGTCCACTCGATATAACCATGATTAGTAAGTCGATCCTTCACAGGTCGTTCGTAATTACAGCTGGGTCAAATAAACCGTTTTACCCCTGTAATTACTTCTTGTTCCTTAAGTCCCACTGATCCTCTAATGAACAATTGGTTTGTGGTCCAACCAACAAACCGAATCCCTTTCGGGCCAATGAGAGGGTGGGCCCATTGTTCAAGACCCGGAGTCAGCACTTAAGGGAACAACCTCTCTACTAATCCTTAAAGCAGGTAGGAGTGAATTCCATCTTGCATGACTATGTTCCCAACTATCTATCCGGTCTTATCCCCAAAATGGGAGGCTTATTGAGTCGGCAATCTCGGGCCACTCTCACCCATGCAAATCTAAGGATAATGCCGAATAAACAGGAGTTCATAGCACGCTCAGAATTAAGATCGAGTTACCTAGGTCATCGTATGAATATAGTCAGTTAAAACAGTAAACGGAGTTAGAAAGTCTAAGTGACTATTTCGCGGTCCGGTCTTATACAAACTCTTTGCATAGGATGCCCCCACTCGCATGTCTCCACATGAACGATTCAGGATCACATCGTTAGTACTATACAAAGTGGGCCGCATCCATAGTGTCCCCAGAATAAGGTACCCAGCCTTATCCTTATACTATAGACCATTTTGGCTATTACTCGAACTTGATCCACTTTTATGTCATACATAAAGTTCAAGTATACATACTATAGCCAAGGGTTCTTAGTTCATTGGATTTTGGTTATAGAATACACAATTCACTTTATTCAATAACACATTTACTGAATAAACCTCAATAACATCTTTATTGTAAAATAGAATATACATTCAGTTTACAAAACCACGAGTTTTAGGACACAAAACCCAACACTTAAATCCCCTCATTCTCTTAAGTGAACTTCCATAAGTTTTCCCAATTTCTTTTATTAAGTCTTTCAGACACCTTAACACTCAAAATATTTTAGATTTTAGATGTTTGGCTACTAAAAGTTGTCGTTGTTTACAATCTTGTTGCACATTAATTTTGTTGTTCCCATCCCCTTGGGATTCAGTAACTTGGAATATTTCCGCATTACTTGTATTGACAATATATATTTGCAGTAGGGTTAAACTATTATTTCTTATTAATTTTTACCCACAAATTTCACCCGACCAAATATCATATATATATTTTTAAATTTATTATTTTCTCGATACCATAAATGAAAAATAAGTAAAAATATTTTTAATTTTAATAGATTATTTTTGAAACTATAATTCTTGTAAAACAAAAAATTATACTTATTATTCCAAAATTTAAAAAAATGTTTGAAAAACACTTTTAGTCCTTGAACTTTCACGGAAGTAACAATTAGTCTATGAATTTTAGTTTGTAATGTTCATATGCTTTTTATTTTATAACAATTTAGTCTTGAAACTTTAGTAAGTAACAACTTAGTCTCGATAAGCTCCGTATAAATATTTTAAATACCATCATTATAAATAACTTTTCCTTTTAAAACAACAAATCAAAATTGAAAAAAAGAAACAAAGAAAAAAGCTTGAAATTTATTGATAAAACTAACATCTCATCAAATTTATTAACATTCATTAATAAGTTTGATGTCAAGCTAAGTTATAAATTCTGGTATTTTAGTAAGGGTCTATTTTAATCTCATTCCTTCTGTTCACCCATATTATTCTTGACTTGATATCTAATTTCAGTTTTATTTTTTATTTTATTTTATCTTTTTTGTCAAATTCCTTTTCATATATATAATTCAACTTTTCCTTTCCTTTGAAATTATGAGGAAAAACAACGTCCGACACGAGCCCTTTATATATTTTTATAATAGTTATGGTCCTACTTTGTGTGTAAGTATGATAATTTTTACTTTTTGTTTAGTTCAATAATCACCAGGTGGAAGATTGAATCATCGACATTTGAAATGATAATTAATGGCTTATTTATTGAGTTATGCTTGAATTGACAATAATTTTTACTTTTGGATCTTACTCAAAATGTCTGGTACCAATAAAGATATCGACATTACTTATATAATACATTTGACCCCAAACTTGTTAGGTTGTTTCAATTTAGACCCTAATTAAACTTTCAATTTCATCAAATTGGACCTTTAAACTTAAATAAGTGTTGCAATTTTTATCCTTGGTTCAATTTCCGCTAATTCGCCCACTAATTTTAACAATAAAATAAAGTTTTGCACAAAAATAAGTTTGACCATGCACAAATTAACCATTAAATAACTTTGTCAAAATTTACATAAATTTCAACAAATTTTTTTTATCTCTAATGTCGTTTTTCTCTAAAATTGTATCAAATTTAGATCATATAGACGTTTTATAATTCATTGAACGCATAAGAAAAAAATTCTCTTAATGATATAATTTGGAGCGAGAACTTATTAAAAGGTTAAAATTGCAACACTTTTTAAAGTTTGAGGTTAAGATTGCAACACTTTCTAAGTTTGAAGTGCAATTTGATGAAATTGAAAGTTTAGGGTTAAAATTGATACAATTTCACAAGTTTGGGGTCAAAATTGATTTTTTCCCTATTTTTTAAAACACAAAACTTGATGTTTTTATCAAATTTCTAAAAAAGAAAAAATTTCTGCAAACTAGTTCTTTTTAGTTATATTTTTTTTTGCTATGCCTTTAAAAATGATTTAAAGAAAGTATGGAGATTAGGGTAGTAAACTTTTTCAAAAACAAAAAAATAAAAAGAAAATAAAAATATTATCGTATAAGTCCTTAATTCTTTGCCTAAATAATCAAATCTAAGAAATAATTTACCTAAAATCATCTCTCCTATAAGAACAATTTACCATAAATTTAAAATTATTTTGAAACCACCTCATTTTGAAAATAATAATAATAATAAAAATTACCTGAGAGATTTCCAAATTAAATAATAACCCAAAATCACAAACAGAATGAGCCACATGGATTAATAGGTTTACCTTGTTACAAAGACACATTATAATGACAAATTAACAAGAAACGCAATATGGTTTGTGGGTTACCTCTAAAAATGATAGGTTTAATTTTTATTTTTGGTCCAAAGCTTTCAATATTATATATCATGGTCATTAAGCTTTCAAATATTTTGTTATAATTCCTAAACTATGCATTAAAAGTTATTTTAGTTCTCACCGTTAATTTACACCATTAATTTTTCATTAATAATTTTAATAACAATTCAAATTCATTTAAAAACTTGATATCTAACCTACTAATTAAAGTGACTTTTTCAAACACTTACCTGAGTAGAACTTTAATAAATAAATAAAAAAAATCTATGTGGCTGCCACATTTGAAATGAATTGCGAAACCATGATTTTTTGTTTCTCTCTTTCTCTCTCACATCCAAATTGTATAAAACCGCCAACCACATTATAATTTATACCATCCTTCTAGAATAATTTCTCGTCAACATGTGCAACATACTCCCTTTTCTAAGGATGTATTATATCCTTTTTATTGACTTAATACACTCTACATATTTTTATTGTTCACTTTCTCTCATTTGTTTATCATGTCATGTCACATGAACTACTATTTACACATTAGGCATGTCATATCACTATTTAATCAATAGTTTAAGACAACATAGAATAACAATTTCAAAATTCAAGGCTCTGATTAAAATTTTTTTAAATTTAAAAACTAAAAAAACATAATCATGAAAGCTCATACATTAAATATATAATTTAACCTCAAATAAAAAAAAGGGGGTACAAGGAACATGAACATAGTAATCTGCAAAATGAAAAAGAAAAAAAAAAGAATGTTATTAACTTGATTGATATGGGTTTCCAGTTTCTTGTTTTATGGTTCCACAAAATTTGATTGGTTTCTATTTACATCATCACATATCTAAAACAAAAACCAATTCCTTAATTAATTCTCTAAGTGATGTTTTATAATTTAATTACGATTTTTAAATTGAATTTAATCATCAACATAGCTCAAGTCGTCGCAAAATACAAATGCATGGACACCTCACTTTGTCGTATGTATCATAATTTATATCAAATATGTGCAAAAGAGTTCAATAAATCCAACCAATTAAATAATTATTTATTATGTTTTTTATGAAATGCATCTTTTTTTATAAGCATTTTGAGATAATATTGTGTTTGATGAATAAGGGTTTATAAAGAAACACTATGTATTTTTTTGTTTCTTGTTTGATTTTTTTTTTGGGGGGGGGGGGGGGGGGCATATCTGATAATCATTTTGTTTTTATTCTCTTTGTTTTTACTAAAAAAAAAAAAAAGAAATAAATGCTTTTAGTAATCATATTTTTGTTCTCTAAATATAAAAAACAAATTGAGTTTTGAAGCTAAGATTATAAAATATTTGAAAATTTTTAAGTTTAGATACTATTTTGGTCCTAAATCTTTAAAGTAATTTATTTAGCACTTAAACTTTAATAAACACTCTATTTTAATAGAAAAATAACAAAACTATTTTTATATTTATTTACTTGATGAATATATATATCATGGACAAGTATTTAAAGCTATAGGTAAAGGTGCAAAGGTTCTCTTTAAAAAAAAAAAAAGATTTTGTTGTTAAATGATTAATGAAAAATTAAAGGCAAAAATAGAGAGAACGTTGTTGCACATATATTTATATATTTATACACTAAAAAATTGTGTGTTTTTTAAAAAATTAAAGTTTCCTTTTAGATATTAAGTGTTTTTTTTCAAATAAGTAAATATGTCATGGATCTACTTAATTTTTAAGGAAAAAAAAAACACTAAATACAAAGAAAAGGAACCAAAATTACCTTTAAGAATCTTGAGTGTTGAAAACAGATCAAAGGACAAGGACTTGAGGAATAAAGTTTAGCTACTGTTTTTTTTTTTTAAAGAATAAAAAACAATTTGTAAGACCCTATATGTTTTGGTAATTTTTTTGGCCATTCTTTTATATTCTTGTTTCTATGTGAAATATAATTATGTTCTATTTCAAGTAGTACTAGTTGACAATTTGCATATGTTCTCCCTATCAATTTGGATTTCAATATTCAAAATTTAAACCATCCATTCCCTAAAAGAAAAGACAGTGTCTTTTTGTAAAGTTTTTTCTCTCGACTTATTAGAAGTAAGATACTAATTAGCCTATGGTTGGCTGTTTTCTATTTAAAGGTTGATCTTTTATTAGTTCTCAACTCCTAGGCTTCTTACCTTTTTTTTTTTTTTTTTCAAATGTTATATGCAAGATGACAGATGATGTTAAATTGTTAGTATATATTGAGCGAAATATTTATATCTAAGTCGTAGAATATTCATCTGTAGTATTGAAAGCAGTTCAAGTATAAGTCAAATTGCCGATAAGGAAGGCTCTCAATGAAAAGGTTTTGTACTTTAGACATTACATTTTGACATTCCGTTAAAGAGTCTGATCTCTTTGTTTTGATGAGTTGTTGGGGTTTTCTAATTGTTCAAATGGAAGCAGACGACAAACAAGAAATACAGAACAAATAAAAATGACACATAAATTTGCATGATTCACTAACAATGTGTGTTAGCTACGTTCACGGGTAGAGGGAGAGAAGTTTTATTACCTTGAGGAGAAAAACTGAATACAGTATACAGAGATATCTCAGATAAGAGTTTAGAGGATTTATATATGATACCCATCTAACCCTAACACAGAATAGGCCAAAAAGTCCAAAATCACGAAAAAATAAACTAATCTCCATATCACTTAGGTTTCGGGGTGTTGCCCCCGAACCCCCACCAGGGCGCTTTGCCCCTGGATCCCGACTCGTTGATCGGGCAGCGAGATCCCCATACTTGGTCATTCGGAGCATCAAATAACAGATTTAAGGCATTTCTACCGTAATAATATTATACTCTATTAAATTGTTTAAATCTTTTATTTTGTGTGTGATCCGCTTGATTAATACATTGTATGTACCTTTTCCTTTCTTCGTAACGATATTCTTAAGAAATATTAGAGTAATTATTTTTTTACGTGTACAGAGAAAATAGTTGAATAATGCAAAAGCACTTTAGAGAGAATGCAGTTGGAAAAAGCCTAGTTAGAGCGTATTTATACAAAAAGAACAGTTTGTAGAAAGAAAGCTATTATATGTGTGCAAATGGAGGGACAATTAGTTAAAGAGACTAATATTGACATATGTATAAGGGAAATTAACTTGAGAAAATGTTTATACTAGATATATATATATATATATATATATATAGAAATGTTGGGGAAAGAAAGTATATTAAGTTTAATTTGTGTAAAAAAGAATAAGGTCGGTTTAAGTTGTCTATGAAAAAAAGTGTTTTTTTAAAAAAATGTATTTTCTTTTAAACATTTTTTTTATAAAAATGGTTTAGAATTAAAATACTCATATGTTTCGTTACATTTTCTCAGAAGTATTTTTATACATAATTTTTTTTGGTTTGCTCTACACTCAAAATGTTTCTACAAATATCAAATTATTATAAAGGACAACTATTAAACATTATAAAGTAATAACTTCAAATTTATATTTAAAATACTATGACCGGCCATGCGGTGGTCGGCAGAGTGGTTGCCGGTGGTGAGGTGGTGGTAGACAGTAGGGGAATGCAATGGTTGTCGATGGTTAGGTGGTGATAATTGTCGATGGTTGTCGGTGGTGGGGAGTAAAGTATTTTTCTTTATTATATTATATTAATTCAAATATACTATACACATATTTTATCTATCTCATTGACCTAAAATGAAAATAGGTTTGGAAAAGAAAGTTGCATAAATATGTCACATTTTAGAGCCAAAATGAGGATGGTTCAGCAACAATTGACATGTACTTTTGATCAAGAGGTCAAATGTTCGAATTCCATTTCTTTAAATATTGTTGAACTAAAAAAAAAAAGTCACATTTTAAAAATGATTAGGAGCGGATCTCTGTGGAGTTTAGGAGAACCACATACCTCCCAAAGTTTTAAAATTCAGGGATTATTTTGACACAAAATTGAAAGTTCAAAAGTTCAAGATCTCATTAGTCACAAATGTCAATTTTATGTCTAGTAAATAATCAATTAATGTTAAATTTTTTTGAATATGCCAGAGACCTATTGGACACAAAATTGAAAGTTTAGAGACTCAAATATTGGACACGTTTAAAGTTTAAAAACTTAATTAGGATACAAGATTGAAAGTTTAGGAATCCATTAAACACTTTTTAAAGTTTAGGGATATAATAGACACAAACTTAAAAGCTCATTAACTAAACTCTTGTAATTTTTTAATTTCTTTCTATTTGACAAGACATCGAGATGAGTTAATTATGATGGTAGTAAGGTTATTCGAACTTAGTTAATAAGTCTTGTACACTTACCTGTTATTATCACCAATAACTTTTTTTAGTTCAACGTAATGTAGAGTGTGTATATTGATTCGGATCTCCGATCTTTTGTTTATAATTTTTTTAATTATATTTATATAACATAATTTTTGGCTCCCCCAAATACTACTATCTGGGTTTGCCCCTCGAAATGATGAATCCCTTTGGAAAAGGAATTTATTTGTTCTCTTTTCAATCGGTTGGATCAAACGTATAATAATTTACTTCTCAAATGTTTATGTCTAGTGCCCCAACTACACAATGGAAAAGAATTAAGAAAAAGAAAGAATTGAAGAATAAATTCCTTTCATATACGCTCCACTTGACTCGAGATAAGCATGATTGGCGAGTTTTCGCTACTACAAACACAATTCTATGAAAAAGTCAACGGTCGAATGAAACATAAGTTTTTTATGGTTAGAAACTAAAATAAAATTCTATATCAATCAAAAGCGTTGTAATTAATGAGAAAAATTACATTATATATGCGTCATTTTCTATATTTATATATTAATTAAGAACTAATTTTCACCATAAAAAAAAAAAAAGAAAAAAAATCAAAGAAAAAGGGTTTAATTGTAAGTAGCTTTTTTTAATACATTTCACTCATATTTTTATGATATAATCTTTTTTTTTTTTGAAAGCGGCAAGAGAAAACACGAAAACAAAAAGCAAATTAAAAGAAGCGGCAGTCCATTAAGTGACTGCGTGGTCTTCAACCAATTCCTTTAGATAGATGATTTTCGAAGCGTTTGGAACATGCTCCATCCATATCTCCTCGTGGGAAAAGTCGATCGCCAAGCTTACTGTTACATGCGCCATTCTGTTGGCCCTCCAGTCACACCAGCTAACGGTACAAAAAGAGAACTTGTTTGAAAGAGATGTAATCTCTTCGATTATCGCTCTCAGATCCGATTCATCTCTTTTTTTTTTCCTTTTAATCAGGTTGATAACCACAAAAGAATCAGTTTCAACCTCAAGATGAGAAAATCCCATCTCCGGCACTAAGCTCATCCCATCACGCACTACAATTGCTTCTACTTCCTCAACATTCGTCACCCACGGAATAGGGGAGGCCAAGGTGAACATAATTTATCCTTTTTCATTCCTTAGCACAACTCCATAGCCACTCCTATTTTCTTTTTTCTTAACTGATGCGTCTGAATTGAGTTTGAAGTTTGGGAAAATAGGGGGACCCAAGAACAACTTCTTTCATTTAGTCTGGAGTTTTGAGCTGGTGAAAAGGTAGAATTATGTTCTCTGAATTGTTGGATGTAAGTCGATGCAGATTGCCAATTGTTAGGACTAGTCTCTTCCTCCTTTCTTCCTTGAATCACCACTTGATTTCGAGCATTCCACACACTCCAGCACATGATTAGAAATTCCTCTAGCTTCTCATGAGACAAAACCTCTTTAAATCAGTAAAGCAGATTTGAGAAATGGTTTAAATTTTTAGGCCAATTCATTTCGTAGAATGGGGACTCCTTCCACTTTAATTTCGAGAACCGACATTCCCACAGGGCATGAAGGGTCATTGATAATTCTCATTTATAAGGATTATTTAACCCTAAAACTAAGTTGTTCTTGCCATTTTTGCATGCTTTATTGATTACCGAGCAAGCTAAAAGTAACATTTTTAATAAATTCATGCAAGCTTGTTGAAACTTGATAATTAAAAGAATTAAGAGGAAAGATGAAGAAAGTGGCTTAAGTTGTTGTTCTTTTGTGCAGATTTGAAGACTTTGCAAAAGGGAATGCAATTGCATTCCCATTTGCAATGTAACGTGAAAAACAGAGGAAGAAGAATGCAATTGCAATCTAATTGCATTCTATGGAACAACAAGTCAAGCTCGAAATTAGCGGGAATCACCATGATTTACGCGATTTGCACCGATTATGGAGAATTTCCAGCAAGATAATTATGTCCAAATTCTACCCACTAATTATGGACCCAATTTTGGAAGGAGATGAGGCTCGGTTTTGACTTTAAAAAGGGAAGAAGCCGAAGAAGAGAGGCAATTCGTGGGTTTTATTTTCTGTTTTTCCGAAGTAATTTTCTGGGTTTTTATTTCTCTGTTTTCTTCGTAGACAGCAGCTCATTTTGAATTCCAATTGTTATTCGATCAGTTCTATTTCAATTTCTATTTTATTTCCGCATCTATTCTTTACATTGTAGCTCAAGGACTCTCCAATTTTAGTTTCAATCAACAAGAAGTCAGTTTTCTGCATTTTTGTTTACTGTTTTTCCATTGTTTCCAGCCTCTGTTTTCGTTTCTTTTGCTTGTGAGTTGGCTGATTTCAATTTCCAAAACAAGATCTCTCCTCGGCGACTGTTGAAGAGATTAAGATTCAAAGATTTGAACGAATTTGAATCGATCGCATTAAGGAAATTGGGTAATGCTTTGCTATTTCTTTGGATTTTTCGTGGGTCAAGCACCATATACTGTATTATGGGAAAATATTTCCATGTTCAAAACCCTTAAACTTTTCATTTACCCGTGGGCTTCCTTTTGAAAACATAAAGAAAAAAAATATTTTGGTTTCCAGTAGCTAATTTTAGGAGAAATTGATTTTCTTAAGTAGATATTTTTCTTGTTGGTAATTTAATTAGGTTTTCTTTAAAATTATTTATCTCCTCTTTAAAACTATGAAATTTTCAATAAATTATTTTGGGATTTTTGTTTTATCTACAATGAGCTAAATTTTCTCTAGGGGTTCAAGTTGGTGAATGCCCTAAGGAAAAATGTAAAGCTCTAAAGCATAAACAATCTAGTTAGCATGTGAACTTTGTTTGCTTTTGTTGAATTTAAATTTGGGTAAACCTAGCCGGCCAACTAGTGCTTGCTCATCAAGCTCGAACTTAATATCGAAAGAGTTAAGGGAAAGCCGATGTCACAAAAGTAATGGAGGAAAAGGCTTAGATATAAGTCCTGAACATCGACCCTAGACATAGGGCGAGACTCCAAGACCACTAGGGTTGTGTGCGAAGTATCTAAGTTAGATTAGCCATAGACATATAGGTTTAATCACTTAGTCTCCTAAAGGTTTTGAATCAAAATCGAATAGGAGTTGAACTCGGTTTACTTAGTTCTCACATGTTAACTATGATTGCAATTGCAAAGTGAGTGTCATTCTTCCAAAGGTGCTTGCATCACTTGAATCCCTATTTTATTTTTAATTCATTGAATTTTCACTCACTTTTGTTAAAAAAAACCAAACTCTTGCATTTTGAAATTTCGGTTACCCCAATTGCATTTTGCAAACGATTTGTGGCATTCAAATAGATTTTGTTAAACTCCGTTCCCTTGGGTACGATACTCTGGAATACTTCCAGTTTCTTTATTACTTCGATCACGTGCACTTGCGTGCTAGCAGATCAGTCATTGCAGGGCCAATTTTTCATCTTGGACACCAATAATCCATTGCCATCCCTCTTCGAATTAGATTAGTAGTTGTAGGAATGAAATCATGAAAAACCCTCCAAATGAAAACTTTGATCTTACTGGGAATAATACAATTCCAAAAAAGTTTCCACCAGTAGCTTATTCTCTCTATAGTCGAGGTAGAGCCGGAATCCCTTATAGAATTAGCCAAATGATAACTTGACTTTACAGTAAAGATCCCATTCTTAGTAAAGTGCCATATAAGTTTATCCTCTCCTTTTGCTTTGGGTCGTGGTAATTTCAGTACTTCTTTTGCATCATCTTCATGAAGACAATTAATAACTATCTTGCTATCCTAGCTTCCATCTATCTTTAAAAGAGATTCCACCTTTTCATTCCGGTCAAACCTTTGCTTATGAATAATCTGTAGGGAAGGGATGCAACAAAGCCACTTGTCTGAAGCAATCTTCACGGATCTTCCATCTTCTATTCTCCATCTCACTCATTTTTCTAACAATTCTCGACCCCAAATAATGCTTTTCCAAATATAGGAGGCATTACTTTGGGGATTAGCCTCGAAGAATGTAGAATGAGGGAAATATTTTCCTTTCAAAGCCTTTACCATCAGGGAATTAGGGAATTCAATAAGGCGTCACCCTTATTTAGCTCAAAGTGATTTTTTAAAGAGTTCCAAATCCCTAAAACCTAAACCCCCACTAAATTTGGAAGTACACACCTTTTTCCAAGTTGTCCAATGAATTCTTCTCCGTAACTCTTCATCGCCCCACCAAAATCTCAACATGATTCAATGACACTCTTCAATTAGCACCTTCGGGAGCCTAAAGCAATTCATTGAGTAAGTTGGCATAGCTTGTAAAACTGCTTTAATAAGAATCTCTTTCCCTCCAGTCGAGAAAAACTTATACTTCCACTTCATAAGATAAGCCCAAATTTTATCTTGAATATATTTAAAAGACTTCCTCTTGGAATTCGAAAAAGACAATGGAATTCCCAGGTACCTTTCATGAGCTTCCACCCTGACTACTTGTAGCTGAGAGAAGATTTGACTTTGAGTTGTTTGACTTGTGATAAGCCTTAGAATTAAGGCTTATTTAACTACCAATTGCTTAAAATATTCTTGTTTTGACTTAAGATGAATTGAAAATAGTTGGAAGATTGTTAAATTGAGGGAAGAAATGAATATATTGGCATTTGGAATAAATTCTAAGTAAATTGATCTTGTTTTTAGGAATTATGGAAATTGCAAAATCAAATTGCAGAATCTGATTTTGCAATTCTGGACAGCATGGAATATCAAGGGATTATGGAAGTTGAAAAGCCGAAGGTTCAAGCAACGAAACCCATATATGGAAAACTCAATTTCCGCACAAATTGGGAGAATTGGAGCGCGATTTTTGGCAAGATTCAACCCTAGGAAGATCTACAAAAGATGGAGGAAGAAGC
Source organism: Trichosanthes truncata (assembly GCA_033996785.1). Lineage (NCBI taxonomy): Eukaryota > Viridiplantae > Streptophyta > Magnoliopsida > Cucurbitales > Cucurbitaceae > Trichosanthes > Trichosanthes truncata. The sequence continues at coordinate 45,835,445 of JAWPNB010000013.1, read as the reverse complement.
TCGAGGAAAAAATTCGGATTTGGAGAGGATTTCGGAAGTCAATTTTCGTGGGTTCCTCACCTTTTCGAAGCTCTGTTTTCCATAATTTCTTTGTTATGTTCCTGTTTTAGCCAAAGGGTTATAACTTTGTTGGTTTGTCTTCAATTTTCTATTTGTAATATGGAGAATTGTTTGAACAATCTCTATTCTCCATTCAATTTATTTTTGAATCAAGCTTTAGTTTGAAAATTTCAATCTTAGTTGGTGGGTTTATTTCAAGAAATTACTCTGTTTTTCTGAACTTCCTTAGTTTTCTCTATTTTACCGAGAGTTCAACCTTCTATTCTTAGAATTTCCCTTTTGTTTGATGCAAGATTGTTCAATTTCTGCACTTTTCCAGTTTCTCCAATCCGATTCAAGTTCACTTGGGTTGTTAAGACTAACCATCTCCTAATTTGGTTGAAGGTTGAGTTGATTGGTGCTGTCCTCTGTTTTTAGTCAAGTTAGCATTTATTGGAATATCTAAAGCCTTGATTCTTTGTTCAATTGAGAATCTCTTGAATTCCCTGTAGTTTTATTGAGAATAGCACTATAATTAATTGCCTTAATAAATCAATTTACACAACTTCTAATATGAACTTGTTCTCAAAATTTAGTTGTAATATTTTTATTTTTAATATGAGCTAAAACTTCTTAGGGGGTTCAAGAATGTGAATTCCCTAAGAAGTAAATGTAGCCTAAATTTCAATAAAAACCAAGCCTACACTCAATTGTTTGCTTGTGTTGAATACATTTCCGTTGAGATCCTAGATTGATTATTTAGGGTAGCAACTCAAGCTTAGATCTAATACTGACGGAGTTAGTGATAAGCGGATTTCACACAAGTAATGGAGAAAAGAGCTTAGACATAAGCCAATCCTTACCCTAGACATAGGGATTAAGGACTCCAAAACCCATAAAATTGTTGAGCCGAATGATCTAAGATAGAGGGACTATAGACATATAAGTCACTCACTTAGCCTCCTAAAACCCTAAATTCAAGGTGAATAGGATAAGCAATTTTGGTTTACGATTGAGTGTGGAGTAGGTTGAAATTGTAATCTTGGTTTGCAATTACAACTTAGGGCAATGACATTCTTGAGCCCCATCTTTATCTAAAATTCATTTTGCAATTTCATTTACTAAGCTTATCTAATTTGCTATCCAATATTGCCAATTTTAGATTCTGCAATTCAATTCTGCAATTTTTGGTTATTTCGCTTATTGTCATTTTTAGATTTTGCAATTAGATTCTGCAATTTTTCTTTTACCAACACACCAACCCAACATTATTTTTGCATTTTTAGTTTTCTAGTTGTTACACTTTGCTTTACAATAATTTTGTTACATCGTTCCCTGTGGGATTCGATACTTGGTACTCACATACCATTTTATATTACTTCGATCGCGTGCGCTTGCGTGTAACACCGATCAACTTGTGTTTGGATTGAAGCATATCGCAGACTTCACATAATTAATCTCTTGCCCAGTAAGCTATGAGTAAAGGGACAAGGCTGAAGCAAGCCTTGTAGACTCAACAAGGTTAGCCCTAAAAAACAATAAACAATCATCAGCGAAAAAAAGATGAGAGATCGACGGGGATTGTCTTGCAATCTTGAGGCCCTTGATCTCTCTAGCCTTTTCTATCTAACTGAGTATGCGAGAGAGTCTTTCCGTGCACATAAGGAACAAATAAGGAGAAAGAGGATCTCCTTGTCTCAGACCCCTACTAGGCTTGGCACTCCCTCTTCGACCACCATTTATATTGAAAGTATAAGAGACCTGTTAGGAGTGCAAACAAATGTCCCACATTGGCTAGGGAAGGGAGTGATCATGAGTATATATGTGAGGACAATTATCTCCATTGGTATGAGGCATTTTGGGAAAACCAAAAGCAAAGCCATGAGGGATTATGCCCAAAGTGCACAATATCATACCATTGTGGAGATATATCGAGGGTCGTTGCCTTCTCAATTGGTATCAGTGCCATGGTCTAAACCTAGTTGTGTGCCGGAGGAATCCTCAAAGTGGAACAAAGTAACGAAACCTCATGTTGACATTGTGGATGAATCCCATAGTCGAACAAAAAGTGTTTGGAGCTGCAAGCAAGTAGTAACTCTATCAAGCTACACTGGTAGAGGAGTAGTTCTTTGTTCGAGGGGGAGGAAGTGGATGGTGAAATAGGTGATCGATGCCATCAAAGAAATATATCCCACAATGTGAGTGATCCATTGTAGAGGCGAGGCTCAACTGTGGTACTTTGTTCGAGGGGAGGATTGTTAGGAGTGCAAACAAATGTCCCACATTGGCTAGGGAAGGGAGTGATCATGGGTATATATGTGAGGACAATTATCTCAATTGGTATGAGACCTTTTGGGAGAACTAAAAGCAAAGCCATGAGGGCTTATGCCCAAAGTGGACAATATCATACCATTGTGGAGATATGTTGAGGGTTGTTGTCCTTATCAAGACCGACGTGACACATCTCATAATCATATTGATAAAATTGTCCACAAAACCAAGAGCCTACATAAACTTCTCAAGAAAGAACCATTCCATTCTATCGTACGCTTTACTCATATCAACCATTCCATTCTATCGTACGCTTTACTCATTATCTATAATATTTCACTCAGGAAGAAATGCACTTTGAGGGGGTGAGATGACTGTATTGAGAATCGCCTTCAATCTATTGGCAATCACTTTGGATATCAATTTTGTTACATAAGCTGATAGGGCGGTAATCTTTAACTCACACTACAGATAGTGACTTCAGTATTAGAGTGATTGTTGTATTATTAATCACACTAATAGATTTACTATTATTCAAGACCTACAAGCAAAACTCCATCACATCTTTCCCAACAATTCCCCAAAACTTCTTGTAAAACAAAGCTGTGAAACCATCCAGTCCAGGGGCTTTAGAAGGACTCATTTGATTCAGGGCATTTAAAACTTCATTTTCAGTGTAAGGTCTAGACATAAGGGAAAGTAAATGAGGAGAGAAATTATGACTCACCTGATTATCCATAAAGTCCTTTAAAGCCTTGCTATTTTGTTGTCTATTAGAAGTAAACATTTTTTGGAAATAAGTGCAGATTTCTCCCTCAATGTTGTTTTCGTTTGTAATCTAGTTCCCTGATTTATCATTTAATTGATCTAATAAATCAACACGTCACCTTTGAGATGAACAATTATGGAACCACTTCACTCAATCAATTTTAGCACGCTGTCTCCAATAAACTTCTTCCTCATTTAAGAGGTTTTCCATTTGCTTCGTAGTTTCTTTTGAAGGGAATAATCGAATTAAACACACAACGGAAGCATTGGATCGCATGTAATTTATTTAGAATTAAACTAAAATACAATTTTTAGGCTAAGCAATAAATATCTTGACTTAAATGTGGAGGTATTTCTGGCGAGCCTTTAATCTTGTTTCTCCAACTCCAACGAGATTGAAACTCCAATTCTATAAAGCCTATTTGCTATGACTCAAACACATGACTAAAGGCTTGTGAGATCCTCTTAAAGAAAATCTATAAGGGATTGGAGAGGAAGAGGTCTAGAGAGAATTCTCTAATTCTCTATTGAGGAGATGTGTGTTGTATCTAATGGCTCAACCCAATGGTCCTATTTATAGAGACCAAAGGAAAATCTTTGCCATAATTGAAATATTATATTTTACTGTCTAATATATTAAAATATATATTATACTTATTTGAATCTCATTCAAATCTCCTATGATATTTATTTATTTGATCTTATTCAAATGTTATAAATATATTTTCTTTAATGTATCTAATATACATTAATTATTTTAATATTTAATGTATCAAATACAATAAATATATTTTTCTCTTTTATATTTAATATATCTAATATATTAAATATTAATTTGAACACTTCAAACTAAATATTAATTTGAATATTTCCAAATTTTCTATCAACTAAATTGATTTTTTAGTGTTACTATGAGCTAGCAAGGGGACCTACTACGGATTATAAGCTATAATGATACAAAGTCAATTAATTAAACTCTTTAATTAATTAATTTTCATTCATTAACTATAAGTCACTCTACTATAAACCTAGAGTTGCACTCTTATGCACTGTAGGACAAGTTGTGTCCATTGATATAATTACTACATGCAAGTCGATCCTTTACAAGTTGTTCGTAATTACAGATGGGTCAAAAGTCCGTTTTACCCCTATAATTACATCTTGCCCTTAAGTACCACTAATCCTCTAATGAACAATTTGTTTATGATCCAACTATAAACTAAGTCCCTCTCAGATCAGTGAGAGAGTAGGGCCCCATTGTTCAAATCCCAAAATCAGCACTTAAGAGAACTACTCATCTACTTACCCTATATGGGAAATAGTGAATTTCATCTTGTGAGATTATGTTCCCAGCTCCCTATTTGGTCAAGTCTCCAAAATGGTAGACATATTGAATCGGCTACAAAAGCCATTCTCAGCCATGCAAATCAAAGGACAAGCCCTCACAGGCAGAAGTTCATAACTCACTCAGGATTAAGATCAAATCGCATATAATCATCTTGATGAAATATTAATCTTCTCAATTAACGGATTTATAAAGAGAGATTGAATATTTCGTGGTCCAGTCTTATACAAACACATTGTATAAGATACCTCCACTCATATGTCTCTACATAAACGCTTTGGATCAAATCATTTGTAACTATTAGAAAGTGGGTCGTATCAATAGTGTTAACCATGATAAGATACCCAACCTTACACATATACTATTACCCTTTAGGTTATTTCTTGAACACGATCCTCCCATATGTCAACCACATACTGATCAAGATTACACTAATAACCTTAGATTTTTCATAAAATGGATAATATTATATTGCAAATAAAATAATAAAAAATATTATTAATTATTAAATAAATCATTATTTATGAGACTTTAGGGCATAAATCCCAACATATTTTACATCTTTATTGAGCTGAAATGAATTTTGAACATCCTCTTTCACACGAGAAATTCGTTTTTCATAATTTCTTTTCTTTGTCTTACCCCATTTGCTCTAATGACTAGCACAATAGTTCAGTTTTTGCACAATATCATCACTGTTACACTGTTTGCTTTTATGGAATAATCTCCAGCCCTTTTCTACTTCCTGAGGACAGTCTTATTGCAAAGCCCAAACATCTTCAAATCTAAAAATCAAAATTTTCCTCATTTGAGTATTCATAAAAGTTTTTAAATGATTTGAACCCATGAAATCCAAGTGGTGGACTATAGCATACAAAAAAAGTTGCCAAAAAGCATTATTGCACATCCCTCGATCAATTCTTTCCTTAATGTGAATATTATCATTCTGAATTTGATACCAGGTGAAAGGATAGCCTTTAAACCCTATATCAAAAAGATCAGAAGATTGCATATTGTCTTTGATTGCATCCATTTGAATTTGAGATTGGATGTTGCCTCCCCACTTCTCCAATCCCTCCATAATTTCATTGAAATCCCCTGCAATTAGCCAAGGAAGAGGAGACATAACACTAAGTAGAGGAATAAGCTCCCAAGAGAATTTCCTTTTCGTGGCCTTGGGGTCGCCATAGAAACCTGCAAACCTCCAGCCCCCGCACTATTATGAATTACTACATCAATGTGGAACTTGTTGAGGGATCGCAAAGTTATATTAGAATCATTATTCCAAAAGAGACACAAACCACCACTTCTCCCTACATAATCCACACAGAGTACATTATCAAAACCAAGCTATCTTCTTACTAAGGTAGCTCTTGCATTATTTATTTTTGTTTAAGAGAGAAAAACAATTGTGGACCTAGAAAGGTGTATCGCCTTTTTTACATCTTGAATTGTCCAAGGGTTGCCCATCCCTCGGACATTCTAACAAAGTATTTTCATTGCGATCAGCAACACTGAATTTCAGGATTCGCCGTTAAAGAACAAGGAACAAAGTCCACTTCATTTATTTTCTGTCTTTTCTCTTCCTTCAACAGATCTTCATTTCCCAAATTTCTTTCATCTAATATTCTTTTTCCATTTTTAAAAAGGCTATCTTTCATCATATCATTCTAGTTAACTTTAACCACTCTCTTCCACTTCCTCTAAACAACAGCTTCAATTTTTAAAGGGAGGTCAACCCCCTCACTCACATTCTTACCTTTTAAAATTGTAGTTGCCGCCGCTTTCATATGATCTACTTGGAATTCTATAGCATCTCCATTATTTAAAATATTTTTTATAACAGGCTGCTCTCTATTTATGGTATTTCCAACGGCAGAATCAATTACCATTAGTACCTCTTTATCAGATGCCCCTATTTTCTCCTCCTTATTGATAACATTTAATTCCCCTAAATTAATTCTGTCATGACTCACCAAAAAATTTCCTCTGCCCTTCGACTTTTCCGAACTGCTAGAATCTGCCTCAACTTCATCGTCTCTATTCCCCACATGCCACTTGTCGTTATCTCTTCCTCTATTCACGAATCTACCTGTTCCCCTTCTTCCTTTATCCGCAGATTGGCCAGCCCCAAATTGGCCTTTGTTAATTCCTTCCTTTTTGTTCTCAATCGTCTTCTTGTAGTGCACTGCTCGCATCCATGATCCATAACTTTGATTTCCCGACCTTCTTGAGGAGAGATATAACATTCTTTATGAGTATGTCCTACCCGACCACACTTAAAGTAAAATTCAGGGAGTTTTTTGTGTTTGCAAGGAAACCACAAATCTTCCCCCTCATCTTCGGCTTTAATTTTTAGGTCTCTGCGAAGAGATTTTGTAATGTTCACTCTTAATCTCAATCTTACGAACCAACTCCAACGACCCCCCACACAAGATAGATCCACTTCCAACATTCCCCCGATCATCTCCCCAAGCGTACAAGGCACCTTATTCTCCATACAAAACATGGGGATATTAAGCACTTGGACCCAAAAATCAACATATAAAAATTTGAGATTTTTTGGTTGTTCCACTACATTTGGTGCTTCAAAAAGAAGTATCGCTCCATCGAAAAATCATGGCCCCTCGGCAATAATTCTATTCTTTTCCATTACATATCTGAATTTGAAGTAAAACGTGTTCTCTCCAATACAATCAATTTTAACTTCCTTATGGATCTTCCAAACGTTTCACATCACATTCTTGAAAGATTCGACATTGATCAATTTCTGAGACAAAACTATTCGTACTAAGCACATAGAAAAGTTGCTCCGGTCTTTGGTTTTCACAAACGACCAAAGATCGGTAACATGTGCCTCCTCCATCGTTAGTTTGAAAGTTTTCCACTTTGCTGTTAGTGAATTGATATCCATTCTTCAGTACTACACCCCAATTCGCATTAGACAGAAGATTGACACCCCAAAATTTTGTAGAAGTTAGATATAAGAAGCATAATGAATAAACACCAGAATTCTACTATCACAGGGAGAGAATATTGCTCTCAAACAAGGAAAGAACACTCGTTTAGTATATAATCTAAATACTAATTATCTTTTTATATCAATATTGAACCATTCTAATTTTTTTTTCTTGAGTTCAACAACAACATTTGAAATGGGAGATTCAAACCTCTGACTTCTTGGTGTATATGTCAATTACCGCTGAGATATGCTTACTTTGGCATATTGAATCTTTCTAATTATGAATATCATTATGGTATGGGTATTTAAATTCCTTTACTGTGCTGTGCTCTCAAAATAGTACCAAACATTAGAACTAAAGTTAATAATGATCATTCGCTTAATAGCTAAGCATAACTAAAAATATCTCACCTGTTAAGGTCAAACAAAAGGTTCCTATACCATAAAGACAACCACTTTTATTGTTTCTATTACAACAAGATCAGTTACAAACTTACAACTAACAACTAACTAGTATTCAAACCAAATATACGAAGCTTATTCATTCATGGCTGCTCAAAAACATTTTTTTTTCCTTTTCTAACCTTTCTTCATGTAGTGAATCTCTCAAATTTCCCCCATTCATTATGTATGATCCCACTAATGATTTTTCTACATAAATTAATCAATATGTTGGTTTTACATTTTTCTAGTTTATTATTATTATTTTTTTAATTCAACCGGTAGGTGATTCGAACTTCTAATTTTTTAGTCGATGATATATACCTTAACCAATTGAACTATGGTCATGTTGGCATTTATCTCTTCTTCCTTGATTGTAATACAAACAAAGATATTAATTGTTTAAATTCATGGAAATGTGATCAAGGCCTTAAGTTCTCGAAATAAATGAAAATGTCGACATGTGACAACAAATATTCTTGAATAATTAAATTTAAATCAAATATATAAATAAAAATTGCTGAAGGAGAGGTTCTATATTTTATTTAAATAAAGGATGTGAATTCAAATCTACAACTTCTTAAAGAGGTTATTATATGTCTTGATCAATTAAACTATGATTACGTTAGTTAGAAAGCATGTACTATATAATCTCTGAACTTTAAAAAGTTCAATTAAGTCTTTGAACTTTGAATGAAATGGTTTTTTTTTTTCACATGTTGTTAGGAATGCAACTAAAGTTTTACATCGGTTAAATGGAAGAGTAGGAGTATAAAAGTGAGTGCAAACATTTCTACTGGTATGAGGCATTTTGAGTGAAACCAAAAGACAAGTCATGAGGGCTTATGCCCAAAATGAATAATATCATAGCATTGTGGAGATATGTGAAGAGTTTGTGTCCTTAACAATTGGTATTAGAGTCATGTCCTTGATTTAGTCATGTTGGTAGAATCCCTGAGTGCTAAACAAAGAAGTTGTGAGCCTCAAAGACATAGTCATTGTGGTCGTGGTTGAGCTCTATCACATAGGTGGTGTGCTTTGGTGAAGAGGAGTTAACCTGGTCAAAAGTGATGTGCTCGAGAGTAAACATAGATGGTTGACTATTTGAGGGGAGGCTCAATGGGGTACTTTGTTCTAAGGGATTATTATTGGGAATGCAACTAAAAGTTCCATATTGGCTAGATAAAGGGAAAATCATGAGTATATAAATGAGAAAACCGTCTCCATTACTATGAGACTTGTTGAGTGAAACTAAAATCAAAGCCATAAAGGCTTATAACTAAAGTGGACAATATCATACCATTGTAGAGGGTTTGTTGTCTTTGACATATGCTATCAACGCCATTAACAAAATGTTGATATATCATGCTTAATAGTTTGTCCAGTTATCTATCATATATATCTCTATCATATCACACCCAAATTTATCTAATGTAGTTACCACTTTAGTTTTTTTTTTTTTTGAAATTATTATTATTATTTTTATAGTTATTACTTTAGTATTAGTTAAAATGACATGAATTAAATGGAGGTATGATCTAGATTTTGAAAATTTAATGAAATTTTAAAAGAAATTGAAACATTAATAACTAATAGCATGTTTGGAATACCTTGGAGTAATTTAAAAACTTTTCTAAAATATTCTTACCCGTTTTAGAAAATACTTTAAATAACAAATTTGTTTTATTGCACTACATTCAAAAGTGATTCTATTGATTACAAATGTGTTTTTTTTCTTCTTATTACATATTTTGAAGATTTTCGATCAATCACTTTTAAATCACTTTTTGGATAGTTAATCTTTCAAGTGTTTTTTCAAAAAGATTTTTAAATTAATCCATTTTTTTAAATATTTTTTATTTATTAAAATTTTCCAAAAAAACTTATAATCATCCAAAATCACTCCATAAGTCATACTAAACACACTTTATATTAGGACTTTTTTCAAATGAACGTATAGAAAAAGTGATTATATATATATATATATATATATATATATATATATATATATATATATATATAGATAGATAGATAGATATATTTCAAAAGCTATCCTAAACCCACCATAAATACACATAGGTGGTGTTTGGGGGATGGGTATGGTTTGAGTTGGATTGGCTTCCAAACCCAATCTCATGTTTGGGGGATGGGTATGGTTTGAGTTGGATTGGCTTCCAAACTCAATCTCATGTTTGGGGGATAGGTTTCCCATCCCTAGGGTTCAAACAACAAACCTCCATTCAATTTCATGAGATTCTTCTTCCAAACCCATGAGTTCTCTTGAAATTACAAAAAAAGTTAGTGGGGCCCATCATTTTCTCTCTACTTTTGTAATAATTTGGTGGGTCCCACCACTTATCTCTCCATTTTTTCTCATAATTATGATGGGCCCACCAAATCTCTCTTCCTTGATATCTATCTTTCTCTATTAAAAGATTTTTTTTTTAAAATTACAAATATATAGTTTTTCTTCAATTAAAAATGTGAAGTTACATTATCTTAATCTAAATAAAATTATTCTTTTTGTTTATTTATATTTAATTCAATTAACAATAGTTCAAAACATGTATAATTTTTAAATTTTAAGATTAGAAAAATTTAGGTCTATATATTAAAAAAGAACATTTAAGTTTAAGTTAACATATTAAAATTTAGGTCTATATGTTATTTTCAAATTAACAATATTCAATGTAACAAAAATAAATGGTATTTTATTTTGAATTTATTAAAATAAAATAAAAAATATTTAATTTTAAATTAGTCATAGTAAAGAAACTATTTAATTTTTAAATTAGATAAAAAAAAAAGAAAAAAGAAAGTATATGTATGATATTAATTTTGAACTTAGTTATATTAAAATAACTTATATAACTAAAATATATGTTATTTTATTTTTAATTTAGTCATTTTAAAATAACATATAGAATGTATTTTATTTTAATTTAATCAAATTAAAATTAGAGAAACTATGTACATTTTGCTCTATATGTAATTCTATATACTAATTTTACTTTTTCCATGAACCATGCAATATTTTTTCTCATTAACTACTTTAACTTATGACACCTACCAAAATTTATGAAAATTTGGAAAAATAATTGAAAAAAAAAAGTTCATTTCTCAATGTTTGAACTTTTTGTCAAACTACTTTATAAAATATACTTTCAAAATTCCAAAACTTTAGGCCCCGTTTGATAACTATTTGGTTTTTGGTTTTTGATTTTAAAAATGCTGCATGTTTTCTCACCATTTCTCTACAATGACTTTCATCTTCTTTACAATCATTTTCATATTTCTTAAGAAAACACTTGAATTCTTAGCCAAATTCTAAAAACAAAAACAAATTTTTGAAAACTATTTTTTTTAGTTTTCAAAACTTGGTTTGATTTTTGAAAACACATCTAAAAAGTAGATAAGAAAACATGGAAAGCTATAAGTGGAAGTAGTATTTATAGGCTTAATTTTCAAAAATCGAAAACCAAATGGTTATCAAACGGGGCATTAACAATACCCTTCTTACTTTTAACTTATTCAATCTATGCTTTTGATAATGTTATTTAAATTGACATCACCATGAATGAAGTGAATGACATAGATTAGAGTTACACAAACTACACATGGTATAATTCCAATTTGATTATGGTTTGGACAAAATCTTTTAAATATTCATATGCAAATTTTCACACAAATTTTGTCAAAATATTGATATGTAATTTAAAAACAAATTATTAGGTCACAAAAAATGGAAATAAAAAAAAACATCATAAAAAATGTCTTTAAAAAAAAAAACAGTATAAATAGCTTCATTCCAACCCAACCATACACTAAAAACATAGGTTTCGACAAACCAGACAGACTTAACACTATACCCCAAACACAGTAATCATGATTCCCAAACTTTCTGATTACGACACAGGATTTCCAGACTTTTTGATTCTCAGGCTTCCTAATTACAAAATAGCGCGCCAAACAATCCATAATGTTGAAAACTTGGGACAACTTGAATTAATAATATTAAAAAAAGAAACTTTGGGATGTGGAACCCACAAAAGTGAAGATAAGAAATCCTTTTGGGCAATTTGCCCCACTTTCATTGATGCACCTTCACCATTTGTTCCCAACCAAAAGGTCAAGTCCTCCCAGTGCGACTACTCGACATTGAATTTTAACTTTTAAGCATCTTTTTTGGAAAAGCTTTGTGGGGTTTATAACTTATTGCCCATCAAGCTTCAATGCTCGTTTTTATGCCCCTTTCAACTTCATTATTTTGAAAAATAAAAAAAAACTAAATTATGTAGAATAATAATAATAATTATTCATGTATAGTTGAATGTGATTTTCCTTTTTGTTCATGCATCTTTTATTTCATTCAATTGGTCTATTTCTATGTGTCAAATCATTACTGGTTAGCTCAATCAACGTACTGTGTTAACATTTAACTTAACGAAGTTAATGACATGAAAATATGATGATCAAAATTGAAAGTTCAAGAATGTAGCTGAAACTTTTTAAAGTTCATATACTAATTAAATAGACATATATATAACCATAAAAGTTGAGGGATAAAATTCGCAATATATCCACACATACAAAAAAAAAAGAAAAGAAAAGAAAAGAAAAGAAATACATTTGGTAGCACTTTACTTTATGATTGAAACCTTTAAAATGTTGGGGTATAATTGAAGCCAAGTACATGTATTGGGGTTAAAAACTAACTAAATTCTCATAAATATCTCTAATGTATGTAGTTGGTTTCAATTTTACCTCTAACATTTTTAAAGTTTCAATTTTACTCCTATATATTTTTGTTGGTCATTTTAACGAAGAAAGAGATTTCTTTGAGACAAAGTAAAGTACAAGATTAAGAGTCAAAATTGAAACTTTTAGGCCCAGTTTGATAACTATTTGGTTTTTGGGTTTTGATTTTAGAAAGTTGTGTTTTTGTTCTCATCATTTTTCTATTGGGTTCCATTGTCTTTCTTAAGAATAAACATAAAAATATTATTTTATTTTTTTTACTTATAAAATGCATTATAAAATATTTTAAAAAATGAAATATAACATAATAATTTTGAATATTTTATATTTAAAAATATTTTTAAGTAAAGATTTTTAAAATTTAAAATTTTAAAGAGAAAAGAAGAAATTATTAACAAACACTTTTTTTTTTGAAAAAACACAACAAAAAATAGAAAACAAAAATATTAGCGTGGCCTTGAAAGAAAACTAAAATCCCACAAAATTGGACCATTCTAGAGAATTCAAAATCATTTTTTATTCTAAATTCCTTACTTTAAACAGATAGAAACAGAATAATTCACTTCATAGTTATTATGATAATAAATGATAATACTTTTTTTTTCTTTTGGAAATATTCTTAAAATTGTAATATGCATGGAGCAGTGAGCATATCTGATATATTCTTTTTGAAAAACCAAATCATTTCTTTTTCAACAAAGGGGAATTTTGTGATCTTGATGGCTTTTGATTTCTTTGGCTGCAAAAGCAATCAATAGCATATTTGTTGGCTATAAATGAAGTCAAAACTTCATACAGAGTGAAGCCACCTCAACATATAGGATTGCATTGATTGGACCATAAATTTATATATAAATCCAAAGTGTGCCCTTCCATTCAATGTGCTTTTCATTTTTTTTTTTTGATAATATGTGCTTATTTTGTAATGGGGGAAAAGGGAATCTCAAAAAGAATTCAAAACTATTTGAATATCATTACTTTAATCTAAAAGTTGAATTTTCAAAGTTTTTTTTGCCTTGTGTGAGACTTTAATATGCTCTTTGTAGTTGATGGTTGAATATCTTTTCTTTTATTAGACTTGAATCTCCACCTTATATTTGAATTATTGTAATGTAAAAAAATGATTTTATTAATATTTCAAGAAAGAAACAATGTTGTATAAGCGATTTTTTAATTACATATATCTTTTTTCAATAAATCCATCTCGAACATGTTCACAAAAAGAAAAAAAAATTAAACACCATTAAGTATATGCATGCATTTAAAAATTAAAAAAATAAAAAGTTGGCCTAAAATCATTGTTGAATAGTTGATCGTAGTTAAAACCGTCTCTTCATCTATTGAAGGGATGATTTTCATGTTAGGAGTGCATACACAAATTCTTATTTATTAGGAAATGAAAAGATCCATGATATATAAGTGAGAATAATAATTTTCATTCGTACGAAATCTCTGTATTAAACCAAAAGCAAAACTACGAGGGCCTAGTGTCTAAAGTGAATAATATCATACCATTTTAGAGATAAGTGTCGGGTCTATTGTCTTAAACATTTCACATTGTTCATAATAGTTTCAACCCAACATAGTGACTATGAACAATAGTTTCAACCAAACATAGTGACTAGATCAAAGCTTGGGATCAATGTGTTGAATTGAATCTAAATTCTATTTTGGCATAACCAACCTCAAAATAATATTAGCACAATATGGTTGATCCCTCATGACCAAACAAAATTCATTAGTTAATTTATTTAGAAACTATGTGAGAAAGCAATAGCATTAACATAGGAGAATTTTCTAATTTGATAATTGATAGAATATTGTAGATTCAAAGTTAAGCTACTAGAGAACATTTAATTATTTAACAATTTCTCAATAAGAAATAACAAGTCAAATCTAAACTATCAATTCATGTCATGGACCAACATGCTTGATGGAAAATAAAAGAGAGTAAAAAAAGCATAGAACATAAATTAATTGGGTTTTAAAGGTGATTCGATTATAAAAAGTTATGATTTGTACAAATTAATGAAGGCATACAGCGTCTAAATTCCCGTGTCGCTCATTTGAAAAAAACAATAATAATTTGATGGGTGAGAGACAAGAATTTTGGGAAATTGTCAAAAATAGGACAAATTAAGGGGTATTAAAGAGATTTGGGATGGATTTTATTGTTGAAGAGAAATAGGACAATTGAGACTATGAAATTATCAATTTTCCCTTCTTTAAAAAAATCACTAACTTCACTTCTTTTGTAGCTTTCTCCTTCTTCCCTCAACATTTCTCATTCTTCTTTCTTCATCTAACATTCCTCCTTCACACACATCACTCCAAGCTTTTGAACAGCAGGCGGTGGCGATGACTACAGCTGCAGCGCCGGTGACGGCGACGGAACTCGCGGTGGCTACTGTACAGCGGTAGCGACGGTGACAAAAAAATTTCTTGAAAAAAAAGAAGCTCCATTTCTTGAAATATCTCTTTGGGTAGGCTTGACAAACTTTCTTCACAATTTTATATTTTGTGTTGATAAAAAAATTTGCTTATTTTTACTTTGTTGAGTGAGGAACAAAAGGTGTGTAGTTTACTTTTTTTTTTTTTTGTCGGTATGAGGTAGTTGACTATGAATATTTAGTTGTTATTTTGGTTTGTACTCTTTCTTGCATTGATTTGTAAGTATGAAATTCTAGGAAGGAAAACAAGAAGAATGCAAAAGCTTTTAACTATGATCAATTTTTATTTTTTATATATATTGAATTTTTACTATTGTTATTTTGAGTGTTTAGCAATAAATAGTTGTTTGCTTGGTACTTTAATTATGGGCTTCCTCCTTATTTCTTGCATTGTTTTGTGAGTACGATAAATTATGAGAAAAAAAAAATAATGCAAATAGTAGTTATTGTGGAATGTTTGGCCATAATTTGTTTATTGAATCTTTGATTATGGTCTTCCTTCCTCTCCATAAATTGTTTTTTTTTTTTTTTTTTGTGTAGGAATTAAAGACTTTGTTATAATTCAAGGATGACCCATGTTCGTGTCTTAGTTCATTATGGTGGAGTATGGGATGACGAAGAAAGAAAATATGAAGGGGGTTTGTTGAAAGGTGTTGTCGTAAGTAAAGAAATCACGCACAAAGATTTAGTGGTTGAAATATATGCTCTCACCGAAGTTGACCCTAAAGAGTTTGATATCAAACTGAGATGCATATATGAGATAAAATCTAAAAATCAAACTCCTCCATTTGAGATAAGTAATGACCGTGATTTAAAATTTTATCTTATGGGTGAAAATATGTTTGAAGTCCCCCTGTACATCTCATTTGAACCTAGGTACAAAGGTTTGACCCCAGCCAAAGATTTACATGTTGAAGGTAATAAATTTATTTCTGGGAGCAATCAAGTTAAGAACACAACTGTTTCGATTCCATTGCATGCAACATTAGATGATAATGTAGTTCAAGTTGGCTTAGGTGATGGCAGGAATGAGAGCTCTATATGGGAATCACATGATTTAAAAGAAGATAACTTTGCAATGGAGTTTGATGAGGCCAAGAACTTTACTTGTTAATCCTATGACATCCCACAGGAAAGAAGTACTTCAAAATATTGTAAAAGAAAACGTGTCGTTGAATGTCAATCAGATAGCCAAGGGACATGCATGAATACAAATATTTGGTCAGAAGGGAGCTCTACAAATGATGAGTTAGAGGTCGGACAAATATTTTTTGGCAAGAAGGACTTATCCATGAAATTAAGTGTGATGGCAATGAAAAAGAACTTTGAATTTAGGGTAAAGAAGTCTACCAAGGAGATTCTTTATGTTAGATGTGTTGATGATAAATGTAAATGGAGACTATGGGCAGTCAAATTGAAGGGTTCAGACATATGCAAGATTTCAAAGTATGTAAATGTTCATTCATGTTCACTTGATATTTTGAATCATGACCATAGACAAGCAAAATCTTGGGTAGTTGGGGAATTAATAAAATCAAAGTTCAAGGGAATTGGTCGTCAATACAAACCACGAGACATCATAGAAGACATGAGACAAGATTATGGTATAAATATGAGTTATGAAAAAGCGTGGCGTGCTAGAGAAAATGCATATATGCGAGTACGTGGATCACCGGAAGAATCATATAATCTATTGCATAGGTATGGTGAAGCACTTAAACTGGCAAATCCAGGTACATTTTATGACATTGAACTTCAAGATGGGCGTTTCTTCAAATATCTTTTTATGGCATTAGGTCCATGTGTTTGAGGATTTTTAAATTGTATGCGACATGTTATAGTTATGGATGGAACATTTTTGAAATGTAAATATAGGGGTACTTTGATAATTGCCACTTTCTTAGATGGTAATAATAAGATTTTTCCCCTTGCATTCGAAATTGTAGATAAGAGAAGGTGATGATTCGGTAAAATGGTTCTTGGAAAAGTTAAAAGGTGAAATAGGTGAAGTTAATGATTTGATTTTTGTATCATATCAAAATAAAAGCATAGCAAAGTCCATTTCTTCGGTATTTTCCACTGCATTTCACGGTCTTTGTGGGCAACATCTGAGAAAAAATTTGAATACTAAATTCAAGAATGAAACAATAGAGCATTTGTTTTGTAATGCTTTAAGAGCATATCGTGAGTCAAAATTTCAAGAATTATGGGGCCGCATTCTAGCATTTGATAAATGGTGTAGGAAAGCATTTGAAAGATGTTGGCCTTTCACGTTGGGCATGTATGGATTGTCCAAGAAGGCGTTACAACATGATGACTACGAATATAGCAAAGAGCATGAATGCTCTTTTGAAAGAACCCAGAGAATTACCAGTTGCTGCATTTGTTGAACATTTGAGAGTTTTACTACAAAGGTGGTTTTGGGAGCGTCGAGATGAAGCTTCAAAAGTTACATCCATCTTGACGAAATGGGCATAAGGAATTGTACAGAAAAGCCAGGAGCATTCTTTAACAATGAAGGTTGATTCAATTTATTGTTATCAATTACATGTGAAGGATGTGGATGATGAGGAAACTGTTGACCTTAATACTCGGGAGTGTAGTTGTAAGGAGTTTCAACTAGAGCAATTACCATGTGCACATGCAATTGCTGCAGCAAGAGCTCGGAGTATAAGTGTATATAGTTTATGTCATCGTTATTATACTAATGAATGTTTGTTGTTGCATATGCAAAGCCTATTTATCCAATCGGTAATGCCTCGGAGTGGAAGACACCTATAGACTATGTGGAAATAAAGGTCTTACCCCCCAAAGTAGTGGCTAGGGTTGGTCGGCGCCAAAGAAAGAGAATCCCATCAATTGGTGAAACTCCCATATTGTATAAATGTGGCAGATGTGACAAACGAGGCAATAATAGATTGACATGTCGTAATCCGATTGCATATGCCGAAAAGTAAAATGCGAGATTAATGGACCACTTGTTTGTTACGTTGAACGCTTTAGTTATATTAACTTTTTGTTGTAGTATTAAACACATTTGTTATATTAATTGTTCTATTTTATATTAGTATACAATTGACTACTTTTGCATTCTAGTTTTGTTTACATTATGTTTTTTTTCTCGCAGTTTCTCGTACCTACAAAGCAAGCAAAAAAATGGGTACTTCTAAGAAAACTTTATTTTTCTCGCAGTTTCTTGCAATTTCTTGTACCTATAAGTCAAAGTTCAGAGTAACAAATCATATGTAGACATTCCACAAAAACAATAACAAATGAGTTCTTTTAAAAAAACTGTTTTTTTTTCTCGTAGTTCCTCATACCTAAAAAACAATCCAATATATCAAAGTGGGTACTTTACGTTCTGTTTGTTTTCTCGCTGATTTCTCGCACCTAGAAAACATGACAATAAATAGGGAGCAAGCATCTTGACATTCAATCAATGTACTCAATATAATGAAATTCTCAATATATTATATATTGAAGTATTAGCAACTTAATACATTGGAGTATTTGTCCATAGTTGGAAAGCCAACTGTTTTCTAAAATATGGCATGTTTTCTTGACATAAACTTACAAAATCAGAACCAGTTACAACGTATTCAAACACCTTAACGGTGAATACACCACAATCACAACAATTACGCTGAATTGGAGCCGACTCTACCATTACAATGGGCTAAGGTTTTGTATGTCTAGACTATCCACCTCGCCTTGTAAAAAAATCGGTACATTGTAATATCAATGGTACCAAAGTTCGCACTGGCTCCAACAACGTTGTCATCTCCTCGATCGTAGTGTATGATGGGAGGGAATCCCATACATTGATCTCACACTGAATTAGATCAAAACAAATCAGCACCCAATGGTTTCCCTTTATGTTGAACGGTGCATACACAGCATCAACATCGACCCATGCATCATTGAAGTCAGTATTACATCCGATGACATAATCGACCAATCGGTACTCAGCTTGCCAATCGAATGAGCTTCTCCTCAATGCACTGTTGATATAGGGGCCACTTTTCTTGTAGATGGTGCTGCACACACATATATTAGTGAATATGATAAACATATATACATTTAAATATGGTTTAATCAGCTGCACATACCATGAACACCGTGTCTGCAGTTGTAAAGTTCTGTGAATAGAAGTTTTCATTGGCCTTCAGCTTCAACCGAATGAATAGGAAGATCGTGTCTAGGTGCTGTATAAAAAAATGCAACATAGTTAATGCCAAATTTGAATAACCTACCAATTGTACCAAAATACTACTTTACCTCATCACTCAGCCAATGTCGAGACATGAACAAGTCTTTAAAAAATGACTTTGGTTTTTTTCCAGTGATTGTGTCCCACAAATCACTGCTCGTGTTCTTGTTAGTGATCCATCGCCTAAGCCTTGCCAACTCGCTTGTTGGTATGCTATGCATTGGATTGTACACATTTGCATCATCCATTAATGGTTGAACATTGTTGGAAACCTTAGGCCGTTTACTTAGGGTTGTAAAAGGAGTAGAAATATGAATGCTTGTACGCTTCTTACGTGCAACGCGAACATACGGACGTATAACTTTGAATGGTGATATCTCCGTCACATCCGACTCCTCATGATCCCTGGTTGAAGTATTTTGGGTCGGGAGCTCATTAACGGGGGCACTCACCACGACCAAGTCATCGTGTTTGCTTACATATTGTACCTCATGTTCAACAGCCCCGTAGTCAACCTTTGGCATTTTAAACTAGGACGGTGTACTTGGCATTTTAGCTTTGGACAAATCTTCTTCCATCTTATGTATTGTCGGTGTGCCCACAACTTCATCCACTTTTGTTTTTTCATTTTCTTCATCTTTTTCTTCACTGTCCTGTATTTCAAAAATAAAGTTTGAGAAAACATCCATATATAGTTGAACACAAACTTCTTTAAATGTATAATAAAATTGCATACATGTTCCGATAGGTCAAGGCCTTTTAAGATTCTTGATAACATCAATTTCAGTTCTGCAATATCGGATGTCATCCGCTCCATACTGGATGTCATCCGCTCCATGCCATTTTGCAAGTTCGTGACTTGTTCCTTTAAGTCCCTATACTCCTCCGAGGACATGGATTTGGACTTATGTTTTTTCTTCGAGCCACTTCTTTTCTTCTTTGATATTTTTTCTAGCACTTCATGTCCTGTCACATCCTCAACGTGAATGTTTGATGTTTGGGCCAATGAATCATTGAGACCCAAGAGGTAGGGGTGTGGAGCTTGTTCGCCCCTAATCACATCAGCGAATAATCTTTCCTCTTCTGTTGGCTTAAGGAACGCTTTAATTTTCATCTAGAAATTTGAAAAAGAAAAAAGTAAGTGCAAACAACATAATTAGGTAATATAAGAATGTAAGAAATTTACTATGTAGATGTGATATACCTTTTGTAAATCAAACACTTGACCTGTATAACATTGGAGGATGGAGATCGCGTGCAAGACCACCGTAACATACGGGGGATAACATCGTCACTTATTTTATTCGCAACACAACCATTTATGGTTGATATTGATTCGTATGCCCATACCTATGATATATAAGAAAAAACAATTATTTATAAAAGCTAATCATGTAAAATTTATGTAAAATATTGTTTGTACCTGTAACGCATGGGGAAATCCAACGATGGTATATCTGTCCGTTTCTCCTTTGCCATGCTCAAGACTTTTTTCAGCCCCCAGAGTGTACGTTCAAAAATGAGAGAGCCCAAGTCATAACTCTTGAATGTAGGCCAATCATCAACGATCCCCCATAACGTTGTGTCGACTTTTAGTTTCTTCTCTTTACCCAACAAACAGAATTGTAGGAGGTATATTAAGGCCTATTTTACACCGTCCTCATCATCGCCTTTGTATTTCAAAAAGACATTTTCTAATTCACTTGCATAAACAGTTGCCTTATCTTGAAATTTTTTTTTCCGCAGTCTATGATTTACTTTATGTTGGAAAGAAGAATTTTTAGGACTGCACCACAAACCAGTTACTATATCAAACTCTGGTCGTCCAAAGGTACACACCTCTCCTTCGACCATGAAACTTATGCAACTATCCCTATCCTCCTCCACTTCTCTCAATAATAGGTAGTGGATGAGTTGCCCGTTAAATGTGACATCTAAATCAATGAATTGACCAAAGCGAGTAGATCTAAACATTTCTTGTTGATCAGGAGTTAGCTTGGACTTAATGTTCTCAATTGTCTTCCCAATGTGGGATCGACTGGTAACTTGAGACCGAAAGTGACCCGATGGCTTTATCAAGTACTTGGGGGGGGGGGGGTTTCTCAACCCCATGGATATCTAAAACCTAAAAATCAACAAGAATTCGATTGTCAATATAGGGAGCACCAAGACATATGCAGAAACTACTTAATGGGCATAGTACAAGTGAAAGAATTCAAAAAAGAAAGGAAATTAGCATGCTGGTTTTTTTCTCGCAGACTTCTGGCACCTAGAATAGAATGTACTAAAGAATGATAAACATCGTAGACAATCTATCTAGCACCAAGACATATGCATAAACTACTTAATGAGCATAGTACAAGTGAAAGAATTCAAAAAAGAAAGGAAATTAGCATGCTGTTTTTTTTCTCGCACACTTCTCGTACCTAGAATAGAATGCACTAAAGAAGGATAAACAACCTAGCAAAGCTATCTAGCACCCAAACATATTCAGAAACTACTTAATAGCCATAGAACAAGTGAAATATCTCAAAAAAGAAGGCATGTTGCATTATGTTTTTTTTCTCGCATACTTCTCGCACCTAGAATCGAATGCACTAACGAAGCATAAACAACCTAGGCAATCTATCCAGCACCCAAACATATTCAGAAACTACTTAATGAGCCATAGAACAAGTGAAAGAAATAAAAAAAAAGAAGGCATGTTGCATTCAGTTTTTTTTCTTGCATACTTTTCGCCCCTAGAATAGAATGCACAAAACAAGGATAAACATTCTAAAAAGCTATCCAGCACCCAAACATACCAAGAAACTACTTAATGGGCATAGTACAAGTGAAAGAATTCAACAAAAAAAGGAATTAGCATGCTGTTTTTTATCTCGCATACTTCTCGCACCTAGAATAGAATGCACTAAAGAAGGATAAACAACCTAGCAAAGCTATCCAACACCCAAACATATTCAGAAACTACTTAATGGCCATAGAACAACTGAAATATCTCAAAAAAGAAGTCATTTAGCATTATGTTTTTTTTTCTCGCAGACTCCTCGCACCTAGAATAGAATGCACTAAACAAGGATAAACAACCTAAAACAGCCATCCAGAACCCAGACATATTCATAAACTACTTAACGGGCATAGAATAAGTGAAAGAATTCAACAAAGAAAGGAAATTAGCATGCTGTTTTTTTTCTCGCATACTTCTCGCACTTAGAATAGAATGCATTAAACAAGGATAAACATCCTAAAAAAGCTAGCCAGCACCCAAACATACATAGAAACTACTTAATGAGCATAGTACAAGTGAAAGAATTCAACAAAGAAAGAAAATTAGCATGCTGTTTTTCTTCTCGTATACTTCTCGCACCTAGAATAAAATGCACTAAAAAAGGATAAACAACCTAACAAAGCTATCTAGCACCCAAACATATTCAGAAACTACTTAATGGCTATAGAACAAGTGAAATATCTCAAAAAAGAAGCCATTTAGCATTCTGTTTTTTTTTCTCGCATACTTCTCGCACCTAGATTCGAATGCACTAACGAAGCATAAACAACCTAGACAATTTATCCAACACCCAAACATATTCAGAAACTACTTAATGAGCCATAGAACAAGTGATAGAAGTCAAAAAAGAAGGCATGTTGCATTATGTTTTTTTTCTCGCATACTTTTCGCACCTAGAATAGAATGCACTAAACAAGGATAAACATCCTAAAAAATCTATCAAGCACCCAAACATACCTAGAAACTACTTAATGGCCATAGTGCAAGTGAAAGAATTCAACAAAGAAAGGAAATTAGCATGCTGTTTTTTTTCTCGCATACTTCTCGCACCTAGAATCGAATGCACTAACAAAGCATAAACAACCTAGACAATCTATCCAGCACCCAAACATATTCAGAAACTACTTAATGAGCCATAGAACAAGTGAAAGAAATAAAAAAAGAAGGCATTTTGCATTCTCTTTTTTTTCTCGCATACTTCTCGCACCTAGAAAAGAATGCACTAACGAAGCATAAACAACCTAGACAATCTATCCAGCGCCCAAACATATTCAGAAACTACTTAATGAGCCATTGAACAAGTGAAAGAAATAAAAAAAGAAGGCATTTTGTATTATGTTTTTTTTCTCGCATACTTCTCGCACCTAGAATCGAATGCACTAACGAAGCATAAACAACCTAGACAATCTATCGAGTACCCAAACACATTCAGAAACTACTTAATGACCCATAGAACAAGTGAAAGAAAAAAAAAAGGCATTTTGCATTATGTTTTTTTTCTCGCATACTTCTCGAACCTAAAATCGAATGCACTAACGAAACATAAAGAACCTAGACAATCTATCTAGCACCCAAACATATTGAAAAACTACTTAATGAGCCATAGAACAAGTGAAAGAAATCAAAAAAGAAGGAATTTTGCATTATGTTTTTTTCTCGCATACTTCTCGCACCTAGAATCGAATGCACTAACGAAGCATAAACAACCTAGACAAGCTATCTAGCACCCAAACATATGCATAGACTTTTGAATGAGCATAGCACAAGTGAAAAAAATAAAAAAAGAAGGCATGTTGCATTCTGTTTTTTTTCTCGCATACTTCTCGAACTAAGAATCGAATGCACTAACGAAACATAAAGAACCTAGACAATATATGTAGCACCCAAACATATTCAGAAACTACTTAATGAGCCATAGAACAAGTGAAAGAAATCAACAAAGAAGGCATTTTGCATTATGTTTTTTTTCTCGCATACTTCTCGCACCTAGCATCGAATGCACTAACAAAGCATAAACAACCTAGACAAGCTATCCAGCACCCAAACATATGCATAGACTTTTGAATGAGCATAGCACAAGTGAAAGAAATCAAAAAAGAAGGCTTGTTGCATTATATTTTTTTTCTCGCATACTTCTCGCACCTAGAATCGAATGCACTAACGAAGCATAAACAACCTAGACAATCTATCCAACACCCAAACATATTCAGAAAATACTTAATGAGCCATAGAACAAGTGAAAGAAATAAAAAAAAAGAAGGCATTTTGCATTATGTTTTTTTTTCTCGCATACTTCTCGCACCTAGAATCAAATGCACTAACGAAGCATAAACAACCTAGACAATCTATCCAGCACCCAAACATATTCAGAAAATACTTAATGAGCCATAGAACAAGTGAAAGAAATAAAAAAAAGAAGGCATTTTGCATTTTGTTTTTTTTTCTCGCATACTTCTCGCACCTAGAATCGAATGCACTAACGAAGCATAAACAACCTAGACAATCTATCTAGCACCCAAACATATCAGAAACTACTTAATGAGCTATATAACAAGTGAAAGAAATAAAAAAAGAAGGCATTTTGCATTATGTTATTTTTCTCGCATACTTCTCGCACCTAGAATCAAATGCACTAATGAAGCATAAACGACCTAGAAAAGCTATCCAACACCCAAACATATGCATAGACTACTGAATGAGCATAGCATAGGTGAAAGAAATAAAAAAAGAAGGCATGTTGCATTATGTTTTTTTTTCTTGTATACTTCTCGCACCTAGAATCGAATGCACTAACAAAGCATAAACAAACTAGACAAGCTATCCAACACCCAAACATATGCATAGACTACTGAATGAGCATAGCACAAGTGAAAGAAATCAAAAAAGAAGGCTTGTTGCATTCTGTTTTTTTTTCTCGCATACTTCTTGCACCTAGAATCGAATGCACTAATGAAGCATAAACAACCTAGACAAGCTATCCAGCACCCAAACATATGAATAGACTACTGAATGAGCATAGCACAAGTGAAAGAAATAAAAAAAGAAGGCATGTTGCATTCTATTTTTTTTCTCGCATACTTCTCGTACCTACAATCGAATGCACTAACGAAGCATAAACTACCTAGACAAGCTATCAAGCATATGCATAAACTACTCAATGGCCATAGCACAAGTGAAAGAATTAAAAAAAAAAAGGCATTTTGCATTATGTTTTTTTTTCTCGCATACTTCTCGCACCTAGAATAGAATGCACTAAACAAGGATAAACAACCTACCAAAGCTATCCAGCACCCAAATATATGTATAGACTACTTAATGTGTCACACCCCCTCCCAGCTCACTTGCCTAATTCTAGGAAGGAATGCGAAGACAGAGAATAGCAGCCCTCTTACTGCCACTCCCTGCCCAACCTAACATTAACCTGAAATTGTATACAACGAAGCATATATGAACTAGTAAAATTGAGCGCACAGTTGCACACCTGAATAAGATGCAATCATTTTTCCATACTAGGTTTTCATAACAAGTCATAACATACTTAAGTATTACACCCCGACTAGAATGCTTTTATTTCAAAACTATATACAGGTGGAAGTATATATATACAAGGAGCTAAGTGGCGTGGTGGCAAACAGGTCTTGTCGAGGCTAAGCACCGGGAACTCGTTTGCTACCTGGGGAGAGAAAACATGTTGAAAACGTGAGCTGGGAAGCCCAGTGAGTGACTATTTAATAAGTTATGCGTTCATAGGTAAAGTATCAAAAGTAATTAAACAATGTCGCCAAATTATAGGCTTTAAGCACCATGATAATCAATGCATCAAAACTCATGATAAAGAAAACTTGTAGCATGATACCCTAGCTATGGTAGAGTCCTCTCTAACCAACAACTTCAATACCTCTCTCTCTCACGTGCATGTGGTATGCCATTTAGGCTCACTGGTCTCCCCTAATACCTTCTCCATGTCCTTCAGTATTGGGGTCAGACCAACTACCACCCGAATACCTTCTCACTGTCCTTCAGTATCAGGGGTCAAGTTTTCTCCCTCCCAGGTACCTTCTCCGTGTCCTTCAGTACCGGGGGTTAATAATATACAAGGGCATGCTTTAAATAGTTAGGAAACATGTTTTGGAATCACATTCAGCAAGTTCTCAACATAAACACAAACTTTCATCATTAAACAAGCTTCCAACTTCAAGTGTAGTTCATCGTATGATTAAAAGAGAACTCATTAACCAAACTCATTTTTCGTGTTCTCAACGCATAAATTCCTTAACATAGCCAAACCATATACTTTAAGTTTCAAGCAATTCAGACATGTTTTAGAGTGGATTAATGCATGGTACTTCCAAGAAAAACCCTACTTCCAAACTTAGGTTTCATGCTTGAACGCGGAGTAACAAACTAGTTACAATTATGCTTAACTTTCAACACCGACATTTATTAGTAGGAATTCAATGAAAAATGAATATAACTTAGTTTAAGCATGCTTCAATATCCATCACTAGTAAGCTTTTGAATAAATAAAGATCAACGCATAGGTTTTTAAACAAAATTACTCACAAACACCGGAAGGCTCCCAAGGCTTATAAGTTTCTCCTATCTTCGTTTGCCCTGAAAATGAATTCCATAACATTAATCCCTTTTGCTACTTGGCCCAAAAATTGATCTAACTCATTCACATAACTCATAGGATAGTAATTGCACACACTTGGCAATAGGGTATAACAAATTGGAACACAACTTCCTTAAGCTCTCTGGACCCCTCTGTTTTGAGCCAAAAATTACAGATTCGACTTCCAGCATGAGTTTCTCAAAATTTAGAAAAACAACCACCAAATTTTATTTAATAACCCTCAAATAAAACATCTAAACTTACTTACCTCAAAATTTTAGCTTCTAATTCGTCCTCAAGAGCTCAAAATCACCAGATTTCTTCACCTTGTTCTGCTGGCCGAAAAACTGGGAACACCTCTCGGTTTTCTTAAATTTTCACGACCTTCTTCTTCATATTTTCTCACAAAATTTTCCAAACCTAAGAGGAATTTCGCCCTCGAAATTCAGCAACATCATTTGTACGAGAAAAGTTGTGGGTACTTTTCTTTCATTTGGTCTTCGCTCTCCCAGGTTGCTTCCTCGACCTCGTGATTTCTCCACAATACTTTTACCAACGGTATTGTCTTGTTCCTAAGTACCTGTTCCTTCCGATCAAGTACTTGTAGAGGTTCTTCCTCATAAGATAGATTCTCCTTAAGTTGCACTGGTCCCGCCTTGAGCACATGTGATGGGTCAGAAATGTATTTCCTTAACATTGATACATGGAAAACATTATGTACCCAAGACAACTCTATAGGTAAAGCTAATCTGTAAGCTGATGGCCCTACACGTTCCAGAATCTCGTAAGGACCTATATATCTCGAGCTCAGCTTCCCTTTCCTTTCGAACCGTAAAATACCCTTCCACGGGGACAATCTCAAGAAAACTTTGTCTCCGATTTCGAATTCTAAATCTCTCCTTCGCTTGTCAGCGTAACTCTTTTGTCTATCTTGCGCTGTCTTCAGCCTTTCCCTGATAAATTTAACTTTTCTGAAGTAACTTGGACTAACTCTGGCCCTATTAGCTTTCTTTCCCCTACCTCACCCCAACATATAGGGGTTCTACATCTTCTTCCATACAATGCTTCGTACGGTGCCATTCCAATGCTAGAATGATAGTTGTTATTGTATGCAAACTCCATCAATGATAGATGAGTTTCCCAACTTCCTTTATACTGCAACACGCATGCTCGAAGCATGTCTTCGAGGGTTTGGATGGTCCTTTCTGACTGACCATCAGTCTGTGGATGAAATGCTGTACTGAAGTGCAGTTTAGTTCCTAAGGCCTCTTGAAGGCTCGGCCAAAACTTGGAAGTGAACCTCGAGTCTCTATCTGACACAATTGATACTGGGGCTCCGTATTGGCATACAATCCTGTCAACATACAATTTAGCCAGTTTATCCAAGGTGAAAGTTACCTTAACTGGTAAAAATCGAGCAGTCTTGGTAAGTCTATCAACTATCACCCAAATCCCATCATAACCGCTCGGTGTCCGAGGAAGTCCAAAAAGGAAATCCATGGTTACATGCTCCCACTTCCATTCAGGTACTGGGAGTGGGTTTAGAAGTCCTCCTAGTTTCTGTCGTTCAGGCTTCACCTGCTGACAGATAAGACATTTAGAGACATACTCTGCTATCTCTCGTTTCATTCCTGGCCACCAATAATGGCTCTTCAATGTCCGGTACATCCTTGTCCCTCCCGGATGCATCGCATAAGCTGAACTATGTGCTTCCTCCAGTATTGTGTTTCTCAAAGCTTCATCTTTAGGTACATAAAACCTACCGCACTTCATCAACGCCCCATCACGTCTTATTTCGTAATCTGCTCTCTGCTTCAAGTTCACCTCTTCCATCAATTTCTTGAGGACAGGGTCTCTAGCTTGACTTGAGATAACCTCATTAATTAAAGTAGGTCTTATCTGAAAATGAGCTAACAGATTTCATTTTTCACCAACTGACACTTCTGCATTAGAACTCTTGAGTTCCTCTAACAGAGCCACTCTAACAGCATTAAGTGAACTCTTAGGTTGCTTCGACTTCCTACTGAGTGCATCAGCTACAACATTAGCCTTCCCTAGGTGATACTCGATGGTACAGTCATAGTCTTTTATCAACTCGAGCCACCTCCCCTGCCTCAAATTCAACTCCTTCTGCTCAAAGATATATTTTAAACTTTTATGATCTGTGTAGATATGACATTTCTCACCAAACAGATAATGCCTCCAAATTTTTAAAGCTAACACAACTGCTGCGAGTTCCAGATCATGAGTAGGATAGTTACACTCATGCTTTTTCAGTTGTCTTGACGCATAAGCGATCACTTTCCCATCCTGCATAAGAACACATCCAAGGCCCTGATGTGATGCATCACAGTAAACCTCAAACTTTTTCCCGTGGTAGGTAGAGTTAATACCGGTGCTGTCACAAGTCTGTTCTTTAACTCTTGAAAACTTTTTTCACACTCTTCACCCCACTCGAACTTCGTGTTCTTCTTTGTCAAACTGGTTAATGGAAGAGCTATCTTTGAAAACCCCTCGATAAAACGTCAGTAGTATCCTGCAAGTCCCAAAAAACTACGGACTTCCGATACTGAAGTGGGTCGTTCCCACTTGACTATTGCTTCTGTCTTCTGAGGATCCACTTGAACTCCGGCTGCTGACACTACGTGTCCCAAAAACACAACCTGCTCCAGCCAAAACTCACACTTACTAAGTTTAGCATACAGCTTCCGATCTCGTAATGTCTGTAGCACGATTTTGAGATGTTCTGCATGCTTCTCTTTACTTTCTGAATACACTAAGATGTCATCAATAAATACTATCACGAACTGATCAAGGTAAGGATGGAAAACTCGATTCATGAGATCCATGAATGCTGCTGGGGCATTTGTTAACCCGAATAGCATTACCAAGAACTCGTAATGCCCATACCTTGTCCTGAAAGCTGTCTTTGGTACATCAAAGTCCTTAATCTTCAATTGATGGTACCCCGATCGCAAATCAATTTTGGAAAACACCGAGGCACCCTTTAGTTGGTCGAACAAGTCATCTATACGGGGCAAGGGATACTTATTACGTATTGTTACTTTATTTAACTGTCGGTAATCAATACATAATCGTAATGTCCCATCTTTCTTTTTCACAAATAACACAGGTGCTCCCCACGGAGATACGCTTGGTCGGATATAACCCTTATCCACCAACTCCTGCAACTGAGTTTTCAACTCCTTCAATTCCTTCGGTGCCATCCTGTACGGTGCTTGAGATATTGGCGCCGTTCCTGGAATCAAGTCTATGGTAAACTCCACCTCTCTATCAGGTGGCAACCCTGATAGCTCCTCTGGGAAAACATCTAAATACTCACATACTACTAGAATGTCCTCAGGTATCAATTTACTCGTCGGTGCACAAACTACATATGCGAGATATGCTGTACAACCTTTATTCAATAATTTTCTAGCTTTAATAGTTGATATTATACAAGTAGGCAATATCTTCCTATACCCCTTAAACATGACCTCAATGTCGCCTGGCTTCCTCAACACAACTTCCTTTCTATGACAGTCCATAGAGGCATGATACCTAGACAAGAAATCCATCCCCAAGATAACGTCGAACTCTTGAAGATCTAAGGGAATCAGTTCGGCTGTCATAGTCATACCATCTACTTCTACCATACAATTCCTATAGAAGCTACGGACTATCATCATAGCACCAATAGGAGTATATATGCACAGTTCTTCAGATAGAGGTTCTAATTCCCCCTCAATATTAGTAGCAAACATACAAGAGATAAAAGAATGTGTAGCTCCTGGATCTAATAACACATGCGCAGGTTTACCACAAATAGAAAGTATACCAGAAACAACTTCTGGTGCATCATCTGCCTCCTGCTGTGTCATGGCATAGATCTTCCCCTACTGTCGGGGTCGGCCTACAGGTCCCTTCTGCATAGCCCTACTAGTGCCTTCTCCTCCAGCTACCCCAATCGTTTGCTGTTGGTTCACAGTCTGCGACGCAGTTCTCTGTCCTACCTTGTTCTCCTGCATTAGCTGGGGGCATTCCATCTTAAAATGACCTTCTTGATCACAATTAAAACATACATTACTCCCACTCAAACATCGACCCCAATGATACTTTCCGCAAGTGTTGCATAATGGTTTCCTAGCTGAACTAGCTACCGACTCACCGGGTTGTCCTGTAAGAGAGTCTCTTGCTGACCCTGTCGAAAAACTCGATCTCTGCTGCCTCTGTCTCTCCCTACCTCCACTCGTACCAGTCTTGGAAGTATACTGCCCACCACGATGAGGTTTGAAGCTCCCTTTTCCAGAAATTCTTGGGGTGAATCTCCCACTATCTCCTGGTTGGAGCCGATCTCGTGATGAACTAACCGAATAACTGGTACGTCCATCACCTACAACTCCTCTTCCCATTCTTTCCTCTACTAGGCTTCGCTCCACCCTTAGCGCTGTCTCCACTAGCTTGGAAAACTCAACCCACTCTGAACTTGCTGTCACAGGCGTTCGGATCTCTGTTCGTAGACCATCCTCGAACCTCTTGCATCGATCTATCTCGCTTGCAACAATAGTGCTAGCATACTTTGATAACTCTGTGAACTTCTTCTCATATTCTGCTATTGTCATCGATCCCTGAACGAGCCCCAGAAACTCGTTCCTCTTTGCATCACGGTAAGAACTCGGATAGTACTTATCTTCAAATGCCTTTCGAAACTCTTTCCAACTCCATGCTTCTCCTTTCCTACTCTCTGTTATCCTCCACCAATCATCCGCCCCTTTCTGAAGCAAAAATGTTGCTAAATCAACCTTCCTGTCTTCAGGGCATCGCATAACTCTGAAACACTTCTCAATTAGATTTAACCAAACCTCGGCATCAGCAGGGTCTGTGGTGCCTTCGAATGTCGTTGCACCTAAGGCCTTTAGCCTTTCAATACCATACTTCTTTTCTGGGTCTGCATGTGCCGATCCAACACTTTCGGCTAACCTTTGAGT
The DNA here is from genome assembly GCA_033996785.1 of Trichosanthes truncata. Lineage (NCBI taxonomy): Eukaryota > Viridiplantae > Streptophyta > Magnoliopsida > Cucurbitales > Cucurbitaceae > Trichosanthes > Trichosanthes truncata. The sequence continues at coordinate 45,803,810 of JAWPNB010000013.1, read as the reverse complement.
AATCCTTGCAAAGATCTGTTCCTCCAGGTTCACCTCTTGCTGAGGATGACTAGACTCTCCCTCTGATACCTCTCTTCTTCTATTGCCAGTAGCTTATTGAGTTCCGACCTCCACTTGCCTGCCTCGTTTGCTACCTCGAGCCATGGTCCTAAATTATACAATCTTGTTAAAATAATTAAGACAACAAGCTCCTAGTTTAATGCATGAACCTAGTTCCCTTCCCAAAACCTTTTGCTCTGATACCAAGTTGTCACACCCCCTCCCAGCTCACTTGCCTAATCCTAGGAAGGAATGCGAAGACAGAGAATAGCAGCCCTCTTACTGCCACTCCCTGCCCAACCTAACATTAACCTGAAATTGTATACAACGAAGCATATATGAACTAGTAAAATTGAGCGCACAGTTGCACACCTGAATAAGATGCAATCATTTTTCCATACTAGGTTTTCATAACAAGTCATAACATACTTAAGTATTACACCCCGACTAGAATGCTTTTATTTCAAAACTATATACAGGTGGAAGTATATATATACAAGGAGCTAAGTGGCGTGGTGGCAAACAGGTCTTGTCGAGGCTAAGCACCGGGAACTCGTTTGCTACCTGGGGAGAGAAAACATGTTGAAAACGTGAGCTGGGAAGCCCAGTGAGTGACTATTTAATAAGTTATGCGTTCATAGGTAAAGTATCAAAAGTAATTAAACAATGTCGCCAAATTATAGGCTTTAAGCACCACGATAATCAATGCATCAAAACTCATGATAAAGAAAACTTGTAGCATGATACCCTAGCTATGGTAGAGTCCTCTCTAACCAACAACTTCAATACCTCTCTCTCTCACGTGCACGTGGTATGCCATTTAGGCTCACTGGTCTCCCCGAATACCTTCTCACTGTCCTTCAGTATCGGGGGTCAAGTTTTCTCCCTCCCAGGTACCTTCTCCGTGTCCTTCAGTACCGGGGGTTAATAATATACAAGGGCATGCTTTAAATAGTTAGGAAACATGTTTTGGAATCACATTCAGCAAGTTCTCAACATAAACACAAACTTTCATCATTAAACAAGCTTCCAACTTCAAGTGTAGTTCATCGTATGATTAAAAGAGAACTCATTAACCAAACTCATTTTTCGTGTTCTCAACGCATAAATTCTTTAACATAGCCAAACCATCATACTTTAAGTTTCAAGCAATTCAAACATGTTTTAGAGTGGATTAATGCATGGTACTTCCAAGAAAAACCCTACTTCCAAACTTAGGTTTCATGCTTGAACGCGGAGTAACAAACTAGTTACAATTATGCTTAACTTTCAACACCGACATTTATTAGTAGGAATTCAATGAAAAATGAATATAACTTAGTTTAAGCATGCTTCAATATCCATCACTAGTAAGCTTTTGAATAAATAAAGATCAACGCATAGGTTTTCAAACAAAATTACTCACAAACACCGGAAGGCTCCCAAGGCTTATAAGCTTCTCCTATCTTCGTTTGCCCTGAAAATGAATTCCATAACATTAATCCCTTTTGCTACTTGGCCCAAAAATTGATCTAACTCAGTCACATAACTCATAGGATAGTAATTGCACACACTTGGCAATAGGGTATAACAAATTGGAACACAACTTCCTTAAGCTCTCTGGACCCCTCTGTTTTGAGCCAAAAATTATAGATTCGACTTCCAGCATGAGTTTCTCAAAATTTAGCAAAACAACCACCAAATTGTATTTGATAAACCTGAAATACAACATCTAAACTTACTTACCTCAAAATTTAGCAAAACAACCACCAGATTTCTTCACCCTGTTCTGCTGGCCGAAAAACTGGGAACACCTCTCGGTTTTCTTAAATTTTCACGACCTTCTTCTTCATATTTTCTCACAAAATTTTCCAGACCTAATATTCATTCAATTTCTGAGATTTTGGCTCAAGATTCATCGAATTTTCTCAAGTGGATTGAGAGATATGACTGTTTTAAGTTTATCCACTTCCTAGAGCTTCCAGCTGTCTACTGCAGTCACAAGTGTTGGACAGCTCATCCTTCCACTATAACAAAAAAAACTCCAACGAAAATGTAACTAAAATGGCCAGCTCCTCCTTCTCTCTTTAGACTTTAAGTCCCTTTCAATCCACCTAAATTGTAAAGAAATTTTAACTAAATTAATTAGAAATTACAGCTTTTGTATTCAACACAACATACACCTAATGTGTACCCAACTTGCTCATGGCCTTAACTTACTTCAACTCAACTTTTAATATGCTTATCCCAATGCGTAACCTGTCTCCTTATGAAGCTTTGTGTACGTTAATATCCACAACTTAGGAGATTCCCAAATTCTACCACGACATCTTTTAGTGCAACCTATATCAATTTGCATATGTCAAAACATCATATATGAGCACAATATGATCAAAAGAGAGTTTAGGGCTTACATAATGGCCATAGCACAAGTGAAAATTTTCAAAAAAGAACTTATTTAGCATGCTGTTTTTTTTCTCGCAGACTTCTCGCATGCACTAAACAAGGATAAACAACCTAACAAAGCTATCTAGCACCCAAACATATCCAGACACTACTTACTGGCCATAGAACAAGTAAAATTTTTCAAAAAAGTTTGAGAAAGCATGCTGTTTTTTTTCTCGCAGACTTCTCACACCTAGAATAGAATGCACTAAACAAGGATAAACAACCTAACAAAGCTATCCAGCACCCAAACATATCCAAACACTACTTACTGGCCATACAACAAGTGAAATATTTCAAAAAAGTTTGAGAAAGCATGTTGTTTGTTTTCTCGCAGACTTCTCGCACCTAGAATAGACTGCACTAAACAAGGATAAACAACCTAACAAAGCTATCCATCACCTAAACATATCCAGAAACTACTTATTGGCCATAGAACAAGTGAAAATTTTCAAAAACGTTTGAGAAAGCATGCTGTTTTTTTTTTCTCGTAGACTTCTCGCACCTAGAATAGAATGCACTAAACAAGGATAAACAACCTAACAAAGCTATCCAGCACCCAAACATATCCAGACACTACTTACTGGCCATAGAACAAGTGAAATTTTTCAAAAAAGTTTGAGAAAGCATGCTGTTTTTTTTCCCGCAGACTTTTCGCACTTAGAATAGAATGCACTAAACAAGGATAAACAACCTAACAAAGCCAGCCAGCACCCAAACATATGCAAAGAATACTTAATGGCCATAGCACAAGTGAAAATTTTCAAAAAAGAACACAATTTGCAATCGGTTTTTTTTCTCGCAGACTTCTCGCAACTAGAATAGAATGCACTAAAGACTTTTCGCTGCTGATGAAGTGTTTTTTGAGGGTACAACTACTTTTAAAAGTGTAATTACAACATATACATCTTCACTGATCTTGTGAATGATAGAGTAGATCCCTATGAGGTACGATATCTTCCATGGGTAAAATAAATCTCAAACACATATTTCCCAAAATTAGACAGTTTGGACTCTAACTAACATCTGTTGAGTTAAAGTTTCCAGTTCCCAGTTAATCATACACAAACTAACCCAAAATTAGAATTACCACCAATCTTTCGAGTACCAAATTCCTAATTAATTCATTAGCCCCACATAGCTTAGAAACGAGAAAAAAAACAACAAAATTCAACATTTCCAACCACCTCAAAACCCTAAATCTCGACAGACTCCTCAATCAAACTACGTTGTTTCAAATCAAATACATCAAAGAAAACCAAACTAAAAATCAAAAAGTAGCTCCATTCAGCAATTAACCTTAAGATTTTCGACAGCTAGAGAGAAAAGAAAAAGAACCTTACGGAGCTTGCAGTGGCCGGAAAGTCACCGAAAAGTTAACAAAAATGTGAAGAAACTTGAAACGAGTGACCCACGCGCACGGTGAAGGCTCTCCCTTTTTGTGCCCTTCTGCTTGGTAAACACAAGGAAAAAAGGCAACGATGAAGGGTGATTTCATTTTCTTTTTGATTTCTTGGTGTCGCGCGAGAGAGATGGAAGATACCAGGTTAAGCGAAATTTCAGCAAACGAGAGTGAGGGAATTCGAATGCAATAAATCGAAGGGTAAGGCAGCAAGTGAAAGAGAGTTGGTCGAGTGAGTGTGAAAGAGAAACTATGTAGCAATGAACAGTCGCCAAGCTGCCAGAAACGTGTTTCGCCGGCCGCTGGTTATTGTCGGCTAGTGGGAATGGATGGGAGAGAGAGAGTATGAAGTGGCTGTTAGGGCTTGAAAGAGAGGGAGAAGAAGACTGCTGGTGTCGGGTGAGAGAGATGGAAGAATGCTGGAGATTGAGTTTAGGAATTAGGGCTCAATTTTTTAAAGGGCAATAATGTCTTTTCCCTCTTAAAAAGTCATATAACTCTATATATTAAAAAAGTGTCCTAAAACTCTTTTGCCCCTTAAAATATGTCCCATTTTTGACAATTTTCCAAGAATTTTGAGGATTATGGTGCAAATCAAAACTGAAAAAAACTAAACTTGTTGAAATAAATTTTCTTTCTAGACTAAATTATAAAAAATACCCTCGAATTTTGCTATTTGTTTAAAAGATATTTCCATTCTTTCAAAAGTTACAATATTATATTTAACCTTTCATAAACATTTCATAACTATCCTTGAAATAGAAATCAATTAGAATGTTGGATGGATTCTTTCAAACTTAATCCAGACAAGCATCTTAGTCACCGTTACACTGCTCTAGGTCAATGTCACGTCGACTTTTTGTCCAATATTCTAATAGATTTCTACTACAAATGTAGTTTTGAAATGTTTATGCATGTCAAAGGTAATTTTGCAACTTTTGAAAGAATATGAGTATTTTTAAAACAAATTGACAAAATTCAGGGGTATTTATTTTTTATTTTTTATAGTTTACCCTTCTTTTTAACAAGTATACAACATTACAATTGTAAATGAGACTTCAAACCTTGATCAATAGAGAATGTTACTGATATTTTTCCATTGAACTATTCTTAAAGTTCACAACAAAAATATTTATCCATTTTTCGGTTCAAAGTAAACGATTGAAAAATAGTTGGTTTTGTTCAATTTGGATAGATTTTGTCGGTATATATATGGTTTTTTTTTGAAACTCGGTATATATATGGTTTAGTTTCAATTAGTTTTGTGATGGATTTTGTTTTTCGGATTTCAATAATGTTGGATTTTTTTCAATATTTTTCTTCCACACTGTTATTTGACATAAGTTTTTGGGAAAAAAACTGATTTGCTTGCACCCCTAAAATAATTAAGGAGGAAATGGGGAAAAGAGCTCAATTATAAAGGATTTAAAACACATTTTGGTCCTTTTGAAATTACCAATTATGTATATAATATATATATATATATATATATATATTAGAGCATGACCAAATAGGCTTTACAGGTAAATGCAATCATTGTAAAATGTTTTTTTTTTTTTTAAGTTCAATAAAGTGTGGGATTGGCTAGGTAGGATTTGAACTTTTAATCTTTCGATTGAGTATATAATATATTAACTAATCAAGCTATGCTTAAGTTGACAATCATAGTACAATGTTTGAAACCTATAGATATTTCAAACATTATGTTAAATTACAAGTTTAGTGCCTAAACTTTGAGATTTGTGTCAATTTGGTCCCTACACTTTCAAGATTACAAATTTAGTCCTTGAACTTTCGAAAATTTTAAAATTCACGAATCTACTAGACTTAAAATTGAAATGTTAGGGTCCTTGAACTTTCAATTTTGTATCTAATAGATCCAATCTCCCCCTTCCTCTTTGTTTTGGCCATAGGTCATCTCAGTCGTCTCCTTCAAGAAGCTTTAAACAAGGGTTTGATCTTGGGAGTTTCCTTAAATATTGGTTCTCTCAATTTGACCCACATGCTGTTTGCAGATGATATCTTGTTATTTTCCATTGACAACACTACTAAGTTAAAGAATTTGCTCTTCCTCATCAAATCTTTTGAAAGTTCCTTAGGCCTAAAGATAAACCTTTCCAAATCTACCTTATTTAGTATAAATTTGTTTGTCGTTGTCTCAAATAAATTGAAGAAATTTGGTATTGCAACATTAATTAGCTCCTTATCTCCTATTTGGGGCTTGAGTCATATGCTTCAAGCAAGACACATAATGCCACTAGAGCCAATCAAAGAAGAAAGAAATCTTCACTTCAACATTTGGAGTATTGAGCTTTATAAGGAAAAATAACAAGTGGAGAAAGAAGCTTCAAGGCAACATGAGGACATCAAATCTTAAAAGCTCCAACTTAGAGGTTATTTAAGGCTCAGGAGTTATTTGGTTATTCATCTTGTAAAATATTCCTTCAATCTTACTTTTACTTGAATTGTAATATGTTGCTAAGCTCTTAGGCTAAAAGTGGGGCTAAATATGTTTAATTGGTCCATTTTAAAAATCCTTATATAACATGTAACTAAACACTATTCATGTTAGGTTAGTTTTAGGGTTTAGTTTATTTGCTTTTAGCTCCTTTAATTTTCCAATCATATGAGGCTATTTAAAGCCTTCATTTGTAAATTTGAAAGGTTAGACATTTTGATGAAATAAAAATGGGGAGAGTTTCACTCTTTGCTCCAAACCGAGAGCATGTTGAATCCTAACTTAGGTTTGCATGTTCCTTAGAAACATTCAAGTTTGATTGGTCATCAAACTTGTGGAGTGTTTCGACTTTGGATTGAGAACAAGTTTTCCTTTCTAAAAGTTTGACTATCAAGGTTAGTCATTTCTTCTTTCCCTTGAGTGATTCTTTGTGTGTGTACTAGGTGTTTGATAGGACATATAAAGTTTTATTTAATCACACTTAACTCTTGTTAGTTGGATAGTTTTTATGTGTTTTCATGTTTATTTTGTAGGGATTCAAGCAAAAGACGTATTTGGAGACTCTATGTCGAATAATGATTCAAACGAGCCAAACTGGAGGTCATTTGAACACCTGAGCGAAAAGTTAGAGCAAAATTACCAAATTTGTCCAGGGAACAGCGTCTCAATGCCGCTCAATGCAAGCAGCGTCTCAACGCCAGACTTGACGCTGCTCAATGCTAAGCTAGTATTTTTTCTCAACGCTGCTGTTTGGCTTGCTCAACACTAGTAGCATCTCGACGCCATGCTTGACGCCGCTCAACACCACACAAAACAAGCGATTATTCTTTCCTTAATCCCAAGGGCAGTGTCTCAACGCCAACCTTGGCGTCTCAACGCTGCCTAAGTTCTATTCATAGCATTTTTTCACCTTAGGTCAGGGACTTTGGCCTCTTTTGCATAGACTTTTAGAGAGAGTTTTTAAGAGCTTTTACACTTTTATTGTGGCAAATCGAACTATGTTTAAATGGAGATATACTATAACGATGCCTGGCTAAACTTCACGTTTCCAGTTCAAAGGTCAGTTGTAATCAATTGCAATATTGTAAGGCTTAGACCTTAACGTAGTTTTCTTTCAATTGCAAGTATTCTTTTATTCCTGTATTAATTTTATAAGCATGTATTTTGATTGAATTGACGCCTTGATCGCTTTACATGTTTGATTGCTAATCATGATGCATGATTCGTAATTGTCATGATGATTGAACCGGTAGTGTTAGGATTATTACATGTGTATGTTTTATGGGTTTCCATATTACATGGCTTGCATGTTTAATTCTAGGAATTAAAGGAGCATCTTAATTAGATAAAAGTTATTTCACCTAATTGGTTGTCTTGGTCCTTCCAAGGCACTTAATGCCTTTATCTAAATAATTTGGAGCAGTTTCATCAAAATTGTTTAGGTAATTAGCATTAACTTGACGTTTGTTAGAGTTAAATTTTAGTTAAACACTGAATCTTTGAATTTCGTTCTTCTTTTTGAATGGGTTTTTCTGTACTGTTTTGATCTTATTTTCTGCTATTTTTTTTATTTACTTTGCTACTGTTTTCTTTTTCTTCATTTTCAGAACCTTCAACGTTCAAAATTTCAATCCTTCCTCACGAAAGTGAAGGTTGTTATGAGCCAAAACCTCTGGAATTGAGTTCGATTAAGACATGAGCCAAAAAAAGATTTAGTTTAGTTTGGGTATTTTTGTTTTCAAGTCTTTGGTTGAAGTTTCTGTTTTTCTTAGGTTTAGTTACTGTCATTTTTATTATTAAAGTTTGTTGCTTAAATTTTGTAGTATTCCAAGTTGTTGAATGTAGTTGAGTATTAAATTAATTCAATAAAAGTGTCTTTCATTCAAATCCTTATTCTAGTTTTAGTTGTTATTCCCTTCCGTTTACCAACTTTGTTATGGATTTTCAATATTCTAATTCATTGATTTTCATTTCTTCCATAATGAGCTAATTCCTTCTTTGGGATTTCAAGCATGTGAATGCCCTAAAGATAGGAATAAAGGCCTAATTGTGAGAGCAACTTTGCTCCTCTATACCTTGTTTGCTTTTATTGATTTTAATGCTTATTATTAGTCTAGATTGATCACCTAGATTAGTATTCAACAATATGAGTCTAATTCTGAAAAGGTTAGATAAAAAATTGGGTTTTTATAAAAGCAATAAAGGAAAATAGCCTAGACATAGGAATTTGTTTTTGACCCTAGACATAGGGCAAAACCTTTAAAACCAAAAGAATTGTGTTCAAAATTACCTAAGTTCGTATTAGCCATAGAAATATCGGTTTAATCGCTTAGCCTCCTAAAGATACTTCATAGAAGGTCGAATAGGTGTTGAATTCGGTTTACAAAGCTTAAGTGTTGAGTCAAAGGATTGCAATTGCAATTAGGCCGCAATTTCTTTCAATGGAGCAAAAACACGTTTGAATCCCTCTTTTATCATTTTTATTTATTCTTTTCAAAAACCAAAAAATCATCTCACCTATTGTTTTACACTGGTTACCCACAATTGCAATTTGAAAACAATCTTTGCTTATTCTTTTGAACTTTGTTGTATCCGTTCCTTGTGGGATCGATACTCTGGAATACTTCCAGTTTTACATTACTTGCATCGACAGTGTGCACTTGCACTGAATTGGAGCTTTGTTTTGATTTAAAAATATTTTCTTTAAGCCCGTTTAAGTTCGATCACTCGACAAGCTGACGTCAGTGTTATCATGTGTGTTTAAGAGGTGCTTGTTCTTAAAAGGGTTGCCTAAGCCACTTGTGGTAGGGTTGAGTACATCATTTGGTATCAAAGCTTTCTCGATGCCTTTTGATACGTGGTAATGTGTAGATTATTCTAGCAATAATTTATGTTCTAATATGTGCAAGTATACACATAAGCTGTAGCAAGTGATAAGTAATTATCGTATACACAGAACTGGTAATTTTTTGACTAAGCAATAAATAATTTTTAGCAAGCTCAATTGGTAACTGATAGGACCTATAAAGTCCTATTTAATTACACTTATTTCTTTTTAATTAGAAGAATTTTATATTTTTTATCATTATTTTTTAGGTATTCGAGCAATTCATGTGTTTTGAAGAGTTTGCACCATTTTCAGAATTAATTCGGACCAAATTGGAGGTGATTCAAGCAACTGAATTTCTATACCAAATTTGACTGATCATATCATGATATTTCGAGATGAAAATATATTCAAATTTAGTATCAAATTGAAGCTTATTGAATTATCTTTCTAACGGTATAAGACTCATTGCATTCCAATAAGTATTATGAAAGTTATGGCATTTTGAGTGATTACTGCTCATGCTGGAAAACTGCTGTACCTGAGAATATTTTGTGCCAACTTCCGTTCCCATTATCTTACTGCTCACGTTTGGGAATATATCCAAATTAGATATCATTTTAAAGATCTTGGAGTGATCTTTCCAACCATATAAAGATCACATTGATATAAGGTTTGGAAAAGAAGTTATGGGAAAACTAATGAAGACTGCGCAATCCAGAAACTTTCCTTATTTGCAACATTCTATGTTTGTTTTGAGAATTTAGGGAAGTATTTTCGAGTTTTAGATGTATTTTCCAGCATTTTACAAGAGAGAATATTATTTACTTTATTTTATTTCATTTTAAATATTATTCCCTGATTGTTTTGGGAAAATATCTTTCTAGAATTTAGGGTTTCTTACTTGTGTAAGTTGTCTACTTCAAGGCTATTTAAGCCTTCTTATGGACAGCAAGGGGTGATTTTTTTTTTGGCCTCTTGGCCTAGACGTTTTTAGAGAGTTTTTAGACTCCTTTTCTCTTTTCTCCTTAGACAATAATGGTATCAAATTTTATCATGATGATCGGCTAAACTTCGCGTTCCGAGTTCAGAGGTCGGTTGTAATCAATTGCAATATTGAAAGGTTCGAACCTTAACGTAGTTTTCTTTCAATTGCAAGTATTCTTTGATTCCCGTGTTAATTTTATAAGCATGTATTTTGATTGAATTGAGGCCTTAATCTCTTTACATGTTTGATTGCTAGTCATGATCATGATCCGTAATTGTCATGTTGAATGAACCGGTAGCATTAGGATTATTACATGTGTATGTTTTGTGGGTTTCCATATTACATGGCTTGCATGTTTAATTCTAGGAATTAAAGGAGCATCTTAATTAGATTAAAGTTATTTCACCTAATTTGTTGTCTTGGTCCTTCCAAAGCACTTAATGCCTTTATCTAAATAATTTGGAGCGGTTTCGTCAAAATTGTTTAGGTAATTAGCATTAACTTGACGTTTGTTAGAGTTAATGACCTTAGGGAATTTGCTACTTTTTGGGGTTTCCTAATAAGTTGACCAAGTGCTTGCATTGTTAAGTTTAAATATTTTGAATGCCTATGATCAATTTTTGCAATTGAGTAGAACCGTACATTTGGATTGGATTTTGGTAAGATTTGATTTATCTCTACCTTTATTGTTTATGTTTTATTTTATTTATAAAAACACAAAAACCCCCTTTTTAATTGCTTTCTCCTTTGCAAATTTAACTTGAGAAATTAATATTCGGTTCCCTGAGATCAACCTGGTCCACTCAATGCTACAAGTAGCTTAGGATCGGTTTATAAATTTTAATTTGACGAGCCCTCGACAAGCTCGCATCAGTAACCGAAAATATAATTGGTAACATTGCCAAAACTAACATGCTCAAATAAAGTAAATGCTTAAACAGACGTACAACAGGAATAAACAGATTTAAAACTAAAATGCTAAGGACTTGTACGTTGAGCTAAAAATAGGTTCAGATTAGGGGTAGTTTCATGTATTAATTGGCGTTATAGCTGAAGCATACATTCTGTTCTCTCAATCCATAACAGATTCATGGCATTCTCCTGAATCACCTAGTTTGGTTGCTCAACTCCCATTAAACTCCCATATTAAGACTACTATTTCATAAGTGCGTTAGGTGAGTTATTATCCCTAATACCCTCACTTAGATAGCTTCTAACCCAACTAAGAGCTAATGTGGCTTTCAAGCTTTCAGTTGCTCCTATTCCTCCTGAAAATTAAAGGAGCGCTTCAACAACTTAGTTGGCTTGACGAGGTAAGTGCTTTAAAGGCACAAATGGCGTCCCTAACTAATGCATTGAGTAAATTATCTACTACAGGAGCCACATAACCAGTTGCCTCATTAGCAGCTTTAAACTCGAGAGGTGTTGAGGATTTGTCTGTTGAGTAGTGCCAGTACGTGCAAAATAGAGGTTATGGATACCAAGGACTTCAGAACTAGAATTTACCAAATTACTACCATCCAAGTTTGTGTAACCATGAAAACTTCTCTTACGCTAACTAGAAAAATGTTTTGCAACCACTTGGATTTGCAGGAACACATCGAACCAAGAGAGGAAGTCGGACCTGGAGGTGAGGATGGACAACTTCATGAAGGAGTAGAAAGTAGCGAGCCAACAGATGAGAACAGACATTGCATCCTTTGTCACTATAGTGAGTGGCCACGACACTGCATTGAAGAACATGGAGGTTCAAATGGGGCAAATTGCCAGTGCAGTCAACACCCTCCAAAAGTGTAAGTTCCTCAGTGACACTGAGGTGAACCCATGGGAGCAGTGCAAATCCATAATGTTGTGGAATGGTACTTAGCTACGGGAGGTGTCGAAAAGGGGTGAAGATGAAGAAGAGATAGAGAGTCAAGGAACTATGGCAGAAAAAACTACACAATGTAAGCTTTCTGACCCATCTCTTCAGTTTAAGTCTGATGATAGTGTCTGTGATTCTAGAGATGAAATAAGAATGAAGATAAGAAGAAAAGAATGAAGAGATCTGAGAAGAAGAATGAAGAGGAAGATGAGAAGAAAAAAATGAAGAGATTTGAGAAGAAGAATGAAGAGGAATATGAAAAGATAAGGAAAACCTTCCTGGACTTGATTGCTGAGGAGTCCAAGGAGTTGGCGAGGGATGTTGAGGTACCTAGACTCCAACAAGTTGATAGAGGAGCACACATCAGTCCTAAGAGGCGTGGAGAGTGTGCTACATTTAATTACAGGAGTTACCTTTTCCCTAGCGCTATAAGGATTCTAAATTAGATGAGCAATTTTCTGAATTTTTAAACATGTTTAGAAAACTGCACATTAACATTCCTTTTGTAGAAGCCTTGTCAACATGCCTAATTATGGGAGGTTCATGAAGGATATGCCTTCAAAGAAGAGGAGATTTGAGGTGAATGTTGTGCTCAGCTTGTCAGAAAAGAGCACATCCATTGTGAAGCAGAAAATGCCCATGAAACAAAAGGACCTAGGGAGTATTACTATTCTCTGTTAAATTGGTAGTTTAATGATAGATAGGGCATTATGCAACTTGGGTGCAAGTATTAATTTCATGCCTTATTCTATGTTTAGGAAACTTGGTTTATAGGAAATTGGTAGTTTAATGATAGATAGGGCATTATGCGACTTGGGTGCAAGTATTAATCTCATGCTGATCGGTGTTTAATTGCTACACGCAAGTGCACGTGATCGAAGTAATAAAGAAACTGGAAGTACTCCAGAGTATCGTACCCAAGGGAACAAATTTTAACAAAATCTACTAAGATGACACAAAATTTATTTGCAAAATGCAATTGTGGTAACCAATCGTGTAAAATTGATTGAGTGGTTGTTTTTGCTAAAGAAAATAAGCAAAAAAAATCAACAATTAAAAAGAGCGGGATCCAAGTTGCTTATGCCCATTTGGAAAGAAATGCTACTTAAAATGCAATTACAATCATAGTTAATACACGAGAACTAAGTGAACCGAATTCAACTCCTATTCGATTTTGATTCAAAATCTTTAGGAGGCTAAGTGATTAAACCTATATGTCTATGACTAGTCTAACTTAGGTGATTTCGCACACAATTCTAGCAGTTCTGGAGTCTCGCCCTATGTCTAGGGTCGATGTTCGGGACTTATGTCTAAGCCCTTTCCCCCATTGCTTTTGTGACATCGGCTTTTCCTTAACTCTCTCGATATTAAGTTCAAGTTTTGACAAGCAACACTAGTTGGCCGACTAGGTTTACCCACATTAATTCAACAAAAACAAACAAAGTTTCGAATATTAACTAGATTGAATATGCTTTAAGCTTCACATCCCTCCTCTAGGGCATTCACTAACTTGAATCCCTAAGGAGAAAATTAGCTCATTATGGGAGAAATGAAATTTCAAAACTTACTTACTGTAAAGTTCATAATTAATATAATGAAATAAGGAAATTAAACTTAAGGCAACCGATTTGAATGGTCAATTAATAATGCCCATAAAGAAGTAACACTGCTGGAGTTACTAAATTAAATTCAGATTTACATAAATCATGATATTGAAATTTTCACCCTTTGTAGAAAATAAAAATTACAGAAGTGACAAAGCTTTGTCACGTGAAAAGGGAGTTTAGAAACTAGAATTCAATTATACATTCAATTTCGCCATAAACAAGAAATAGGAATTTCAACCAAGACTAATTCAATATCTAGAAATTAAGCAAAAACTTGAAGCATTAAAAGAATAAAATTGAACCCAAAACAGAACAATACTACCGAAATTCCTTAAGGGAAACGCTTTCGACTGGTATACTAACCTCGAGCCAGAGACTATTGACAGTTGGGAATAGTTTAAAAAGGAGTTCCTCAATCGCTTCTATAGTACAAGGCGAACCGTCAGCATGATGGAGCTCACCAATGCTAAGCAACGGAAGGGTGAACCAGTCATTGACTACATCAACCGTTGGAGAGCTTTAAGCCTCAACTACAAAGATAGACTCACTGAAGTATCTACAGTTGAAATGTGCATCCAAGGCATGCATTGGGGACTTCTCTACATTCTGCAGGGAATAAAGCCTCGCACTTTCGAAGAATTAGCTACTTGTGCTCACGACATGGAATTGAGCATCGCTAACAGAGGAAATAAAGATCTTCTTGCTCCAGACATCAAGAAAGAGAAGAAAGAAGTTAAGAACATCGAAAAAACTGCCAAAGGCACAACCAAAGAGTCAATAGTCATTAACACAACTCCTTTCAAATTTGCCTCCAAAGGAAGAGAAATGAAGATGGCGAAACCACAAGATGGAGTTGAGAGACGTTGACTAGCTCTAAAAGAAAGACAAGAGAAAGTTTACCCCTTTCCAGATTCAGACATCCCGGACATGTTAGAACAACTCCTGGAAAAGCAACTTATTGAACTACCAGAATGTAAGCGATCGGAAGAGGTGGGAAGAGTCAATGATCCTAACTACTACAAGTATCACCGAGTCATTAGTCATCTAGTGGAGAAATGCTTTGTTCTGAAAGAGCTAATTTTGAAGTTAGCTAAAGAAAAGAAGATTGAGCTAGATCTGGATGAAGTTGTTCAATCAAACCACGCTACAATAGCAATAAATCTCAGCAACCAAATATCTTCAAGCCCATTTCATGATATGGAAGCGAGTTAGATTCAGTTCGGGACTTTAGAACCTGTAGAAATTTGGCTTCGGCGAGAGTTTCCAAGAAATACCTCCCATGAGAGGCCTGAGCCTACTGAAAATGAAGATGAAGGATGGACTTTAGTAACTCGTCGAAAGAAGCAAAAGCAACGATTTGTCCAGAAAGAGCCACATATGCTTCGAAACCATAGAAGGAAGAATGTACTAAGAAAGAAGAATAAAAAGATCAAAGGTTTGAGGAAGCATAAGTTGGTCAAGGAAGAGAACGAAGATTTTGTTTGATCTCGACAGCCAATAACTCTAAAAGATTTCTTTCCAACGAGCTTCCTTAATGACAATTGCGAAGACATCCACGAAACTGTCGAGTGTCATGCTATCAATGCATTCAAAGAAGGAGACTCTTCCTCAAGCCTATCTCAAGTGATAACAAAGCCAGAGAGCTTGTCTTCACTCGATACAAATGATTTGTCGTCACTTCCTCAAGCGACTAAAGATACTACTATTGAAGTATCAAAAGGCTCTAATGTTTCAAACATTCCAGACTTTCAAATACACATGTGTGCCTCATGTTGCATGTCCATCAGCTTCACAGATGAAGATTTGATGTTAGGATCGAAGCCTCATAATAGACCTTTATTTGTCTCGGGCTACATTTGAGAACAAAAAGTAGGTCGAATTCTCATCGACGATGGGTCTGCTGTCAACATCATGCCTAAGTCAACTATGACACAAATAGGCATCTCAATGGATGAACTCTCGAACAGTAGATTGGTTATCCAAGGCTTTAATCAAGGAGGCCAGCGGGCAATTGGCATGATTCGTTTAGAGCTTGTCATTGGAGAATTGAAAGCCAACACTTTATTTCATATCATAGATTCCAAGACCACTTACAAGCTATTGTTGGGTCGCCCTTGGATTCATGGAAATGGAGTAATATCTTCCACACTTCCTCATTGTTTCAAATTTTATCAAAACGACATCAAGAAGGTCGAAGCCGATACTAATCCATTCTCAGAGGCGGAGTCCCACTTCGCTGACGCAAAATTCTATATGCATAATGATAAAGCAGAGGAGATCATGCCAACTAAGATTCCTTTGATTAAAAATGACGAGGCGGAGCACCAAAAGTATATGAAGAAAGTGCTAATTGAAGAGGTGGATGCTTGTGATGCTCAAAAAAATGAAGCATCTACAAATTCTGCAAAAGCAAAGGAAGAGAAGCTACCAAATGTTTCGATATTGCGCTACATCCCTTTGTCTCGACGTAAAAAGGGAGAATCACCATTTACAGAATGTTCAGGAAATTTGAAAGTTGGTGATGTGGAGATCCTAAAAGAAAGTTTCATAACACCTCTCACAACAATCACCAAGCAGGAGATTCAAAATTCGAAGGCCGATCATACAAAGACAACTTTGCCCGAAAAACGGACGAAGGATGGGTTTGACCCTAATGCATACAAACTCCTAGAAAATGCAGGTTATGATTTCACAACTCATACCGAGTTTGAACGTCTAAAATTTTTTGATGAAAGGTCGAAGCTTTCTCCAACACAAAAGAATCTCCAGAAAGAGGGATATTCCATACCCACCTCAAGAGCCGGACTAGGATACAATCCACCAAAACGAGTTCGCATCATTAGGAGAAAGGAAAAAGTTGCAAATACACATCACATAACGGCAGAAGAGGTTGGTGACTCAGAAGAAGAAAAGAAAGCTGATCACTAGAGAACCTTTGTCTTTAACCGCATTGAAGCTCCAAGCACTCGTCCCTCAATTCACCAACGGTTAAATTATGCGTCAACAAAAAGAAACAGCCAAGCTCAATAACTCTACTCCCGCTCGACTTTTAGTGTTTCAAAGGCTGAGTGTGTCTACATCAAAAAGGGTAGATCAACCTTCACGGTCCGTTTTCGACCGCCTTGAGACAACGAGTAACCAGTGAAAGGGAAAGTTGAGAACTCTAACAACAGAACAATCTGATGAGATGAATGATGATAATGCATTTTGCAGTATTGTTCCTTCACGAATGAAGAGAAAGCCTTCTGTTCTCATAAATATGGAGGGTTCTCTGAAAGTAAAGTGACAGTTAGTCATTTTGACTAATCCTATTGAGGTAGACCAAGAGCAGGAAGAGCAACAGACTACCTGTTGTCATATTACTATTGAAGAAATGTCAGACAATGAAATATCTGAAGATGTTGAAGAAGCACCAACATCACTAGAAGATGGCAGTCAATCAACAATTGACGAGCTCAAAGAAGTAAACCTTGGTACGACAGAAGAACCACGACCAACCTTCATAAGTGCATCACTTAATGACGAAGAAGAAGGTGAATATTTAAGCTTGCTTACTTCATACAAGGATGTCTTCGCTTGGTCATACAAAGAGATGTTAGGACTCGATCCTAAAATAGCAGTCCACCATCTTGCGATTAAACAAGGATATCGACTAATCAAACAAGCCCAAAGACGTTTTCGACCGAAGCTCGTTCCACAAATTGAAGTCGAAGTCAATAAATTGATTGAGGCAGGGTTCATTCGAGAAGTAAAGTATCCAACATGGATAGCAAACATTGTTCTAGTTAAGAAGAAGATTGGACAACTTCGCGTATGTGTTGACTTCTGCGATTTGAATAATGGATGTTCCAAAGATGATTTTCCATTGCCCATCATGGAGCTTATGGTCGATGCTACCACGAGATATGAAGCCTTATCTTTCATGGATGGATCATCTGGATATAATCAAATTCGGATGGCCCTCGACGATGAAGAAATGACAGCATTCAGAACTCTAAAAGGAATATATTGTTACAAGGTGATGCCCTTCGGATTAAAGAATGTTGGGGCAACTTACCAACGTGCCATGCAGAAGATCTTCGATGACATGCTCCATAAACGTGTTGAATGTTATGTTGATGATCTCGTGGTCAAGTCTAAAAAGCGAAGAGACCACCTGCAAGATCTAAAAATAGTTTTTGATCGTTTGAGAAAGTACCAGTTGAAATTGAATTCTCTCAAATGTGCCTTCGGCGTTACATCAGGAAAATTTCTTGGTTTCGTAGTAAGACATCGAGGGATCGAAATTGACCAATCCAAGATCGATGCCATTCAAAAAATGCCAGCGCCGCGGAACTTGCGTTAGCTTAGAAGTCTCCAAGGTCGTTTGGCTTATATCAAAATGTTCATCTCCAATCTGGCAGGCCGATGCCAGCCATTTCAAAGATTGATGAGAAAAGACACAACCTTTGAGTGGGATAAAGCATGTCAAAATGCTTTTGATAACATAAAGAAGTATCTGCTCAACCCTCCTGTTTAAGCGCCCCCATAACAGGAAAACCGTTGATATTGTATATTGCTGCACAAGAAAGGTCGTTTGGAGCACTACTTGCACAAGAAAGTGAGAAGGGTAAAGAATGTGCCGTCTACTATCTAAGTAGAACTTTGAATGGGGTAGAATGAAATTATTCACCAATTGAAAAGATGTGTCTTTCGCTCTTCTTCGCCATTGACAAACCGAGACATTATATGCAAGCTTTCACAGTGCACTTGGTCGTAAAGGCTGACCTGATTAAATATGTTTTATCTAGGCCAATTATCTCAGGGCGATTGGCTAAGTGGGCACTCTTACTTCAACAATATGATATTATTTACGTGGCGCAAAAGGTGGTGAAGGGGCAAGCCTTGGCAAATTTTCTAGCAGACCATTCAATATCGTTAGATTGGAAGTTGTCTGAAGAATTGCATGATGAAGAGATCTTTTACATTGAAATCGTTGAACCTTGGACTATGTATTTTGATGGTGCAGCTGGAAGAAATTGTGCAGGGGCAGGTGTAGTATTCATTTCTCCTGAGAAGCACATGTTGCCATACAACTTCACATTTGGAGAAGTATGTTCGAATAATGTTGCCGAATACCAAGCACTCATTATTGGTCTTCAAATAGCCATAGAAATTAGGGTGACATATATTGAAATTTATGGAGACTCAAAATTGGTGGTAAATCAATTATTGCTCCAGTACGAGGTGAAACATGAAGACCTGATACCCTACTTCAAATATGCTAGGCAACTATTAGAAAGCTTCGAGTGTGTTACGATAGAGCATGTCTTGAGATCTGAAAATACAAAGGCAGATGTTTTGGCAAATCTAGCTACAGCTATAACCATTTTAGAAATTGAAGTTTTAAACATCGCACTTTGTCAAAGATGGATCGTACCATCGACTGAAAATGAAAGCCAAGAAACAAATGCAATATCTGCCTATGTAATTGAAGAAGAAGACTGGCGACAACTGATTATAGATTATCTATAGCATGGGAAGCTTCCTATCGATATACAACATACGACTGAGATACGAAGAAGAGCATCCTAATTCATCTTCTACAAAGATACTTTATATCGTCGCTCTTATGAAGGTCTTTTTCTTCGATGCTTGGGAAAAGAAGAATGAACACAAGTATTAGAGGAAGCTCATTCAGGCATTTGTGGAGCTCATCAGTCTGGGCCAAAGCTCCACTTTCAGTTAAAAAGAATGGGCTACTATTGGCCTACGATGGTTCAAGACTCGATGCAATATGCAAAGAAGTGCGAAGCTTGTCAAGTTCATTCCAATTTTATACATCAGTCTCCAAAGCCACTTCATCCAACTGTAGCCTCATGGCCATTTGAAACTTGGGAACTTGACCTTGTCGGCCCTATAACACCTAAATCATCAGCAGGGCACTCATATATCCTTGCAGGGACAAATTATTTCTCAAGATGGGCAGAAGCTGTTGCGTTAAAAGAAGCAGAGAAAGAAAACGTGGTAGATTTTGTTCGTAACAATCTCATTTATCGATATGGTATCCCCCATCGCATTGTAACAGACAATGGGAGACAATTTTCTAACAGTTTAATGGGCAAGATATGTGAAAAATTTAGTTTCAAGCAATATAATTTGTCCATGTACAACGCTGCAGCAAATGGCCTAGCTGAAGCATTTAACAAGACGTTGTGCAACTTTTTGAAGAAGGTGGTCTCCAAGTCGAAAAAAGATTGGCAAGAAAGAATTGGTGAAGCATTATGGGCATACCAGACCACGTATCGTACCCCAACAGGAGCTACACCTTATTATCTTGTCTACGGTGTGGAGGCTGTTCTCCCTTTAGAGAGAGAAATCCCATCCCTGCGAATGGCTATTCAAGAGGGGCTTACTGTCGAAGACAATGCTAAGTTACGTCTACAAGAGTTAGAAGCATTGGATGAGAATCGACTAGATGCTCAACAAGCATTAGAATGTTATCAAGCACGCAGGTCTAAGGCCTTCAACAAAAAGGTTCGACCTCTCTCATTTCAAGTCAGAGAGCTCGTCCTTGCAGTTCGGAGACCTATTATAACAACTCGACATACAGGGCACAAGTTTACACCTAAATGGGACGGACCCTACGTTGTGAAAGAAGTCTACACGAATGGAGCATACAAGATAGTCGATAAGGATGGGCTCAAAATTGGCCCAATCAACGAAAAATTTCTCAAGAAATATTATGCTTAAAATGTAAAGCTCCTTATCGTAAGAGCCTAAACTGCATGATACTCCTGGCCCGCATGAGTTAAAAAGGTGAACGGCCCCAAAAAAAAATTGCCACATATGTATATTGAACTACGTTATGACTTGATCCCTTTTGTTAAAGGGTACGTAGGCAACTTAAAGGAAACTTTAAGTTCAATCCACAAATAAATAAAAAATCATCATCCCATGTCATGAACAAAATCATCCATTCATAAAAAAAAAAAAAAAAAAAACACTTTCATTATGAAAAAAAAAGTTTGACAATAGAGAAGCATCTAAAAAAAAAGTTCTTAAAGTCATTACATGAGAGGACGATATAAAAAAAAAAAAGCTAGATCATGGCATCCATTTATAGTTATGCAGTTCTTGTTGTGCATCCTCCAATATTCCTTGAAGCATCTCATCAGTGAGAATAGGAGTATTTTCAATGTTACTCATAGTTTCTTGCACTACAGACACTTTGAGTTTGTATTGATTCAAGCATCCTTCTTTATCAACGATCAACTGGGAAATATCATCTCGCTTAGCTTTCAGAGTTTTAAGTTTGGCTTCATATTCTTCTTCTTCTCATAGTGTTTGTTGATGTTGTTGTAGAAGCGCATCCATCTCTACAAGTGCCTGACTCTCATCGCCTCGTATCTTCTCCAAACTGAATCTAGCTTCTTGCAATTGACGATTCTTACTTGTTGAGGTAAGTTGGGAAGAAAATGACAACTGTAATTTGTTATACTTTTCCACCTTCTGGAAATACTCACCTACAACTTTTTGAAGAGAAGGAAGGTTAGTTGCACAAGTCTCTGAAATCCCTTGGAAAATTTTTCTTGTCTCTTGTTTAAGACAAGGTACTTTGTCAAAAGAGGTGTATACGATCTTTTTATGTATGCTATCCCACATGGCTAGTGCAGTTTCTTGCCGCAGATTCGAAATCACACTGTCAGCACAATAATTAGAAATCTCAGAAGCAGCAACATGTGTCGTTTTCATCACTTGTCCAGAAGCATCATTAATCGCAGGAGGACAAGAAGGAATCATCGCTTTGTCCATCGGAGCCTTGAAGTGATTGACATGAGCAACTGTAGAATCAAATATATCTGGACTCGTCAAAGATTGAGGATTGTGATGCTCTACAACTTATTGAATGAGATCATCTAAAGGCGATTGCAAAATATATATATATATATATATATATATATATATGAAGAGATGTTGGAAAAATATTCAAAGAAATAATTAAAAAAAGAGATCATAATTCTAACGAAGAGAGTAGGAAAAACATGAAATTGTGAAGTGCTTGCAACTCCATAAAAAAAATCATCTTCACAGACTGATAGTTTATTGGATTTCTTCAATCTCTTCCAATGATGATCGCTGTTACTGCTACGACTATCTTCACTATCTTTAGGGACGAACTCGCTAGGTTCAAACATGCGAATCCTCTTACCTCCATTATTGTCGCCAACTTTTTTAGGGAACTTAGGCTTAGAAGGAAGAGGGGAAGTGCTAGCCACTAATTTTTATATGCCTTCCTCAAGATAGTTTCCATTTTTGGCTGACCACCAGTTTCGATAACGCTGAGTAACTTCGGTGTGAGGATTCGCCGCACGTGCAGGAATATATACTTGGGACAATGTTCCTCCCTGAGTACATATCATCCAAAGACGTAACACATGTCTAAATTAGCTTCAGGAGTTTTCTGGGCCGAGTCATACGGTAGATCCTGACAAAATCCAAATTGTCGACTAAATCAACAAGGATTATAAGCTTCAATGACCATCGAAGAGATTGATCGGGAAGATAAAAAGCATGACCAAATACTTATGAAGAATGAAGAATACCAAAATGACAACTTCTCATCATCTTTCAAAAACTCGCCCCTATTTCTGGCTTGGAGACTCGCATAGCAGGACACATATTTACCCTTGTGAATGTGTACACGAGCTTCAAAATCATTGAAGTACTTAGCCCTGCCTTTGCCAGAAAACTCGACCATTCTCGGCCCCCTAACAGCTGTTGGGACTTTGTAATGCGTATTAAAATAAGGAGAGAGCCAAGCATGAACATAATGTAAAGGAAAGCATGCCTTTGAAAATCCAGCGGAAGGAGATGCATCGTGAATCTGGCCTAGTCCACAATATATGTTGGCCAAAACAGGAACAACGAGGCTAAAAACATAACCTTCAGCCATAAGACTGGAAACCTCTAGACGAAGGGAAACTTGTTTGTTGGGAAATACAAATACACATAACCAGCAAGAAAGAAAAGCAGCTAGGTACGTCATATTCTGTAAGTCAACTTCTACACCCAACTCAAAGAATAGATCCATTTCTTCCTTAGACCAGTCATGGCATTTAATGGGAACCCCATCTAGGTTATGGGTCAAATGAGGATGAGAAGTTTTCTTGGCCTTTCGAGGACGAGGCTTTACATACTTCAAACCTCTTTTAAACCAAAAAGAAATCCATGAACTGATGGGGATTTGAGAGCGATCGATTTGTTGAGATGTAACATGATAGTATGCAGCGAAAAGATATTCGCAACTTTTTGGACAGTCTTCATCTTCTCGATCAGAGGGTGCTAATAACTCATTGCAACAAGGGACAACTTCATAAAACCTTCCTTTAATGGAAAGCCCCCCTAATCTCCACATGTCCCATAGCGAGATGGACAGTTCCCCAGACAATATATGAAGGGTATTTGTTGAAGGATACCACGCTTCACAGAAAGCACGAACTATATCGTTGTTGCGATCACAGGTGTATAGAGAAGCTACCACAACATTGAATAGACGAGCCTTCTTAAGTGGCATTTCATTTCGAGAAACTATAACCTCTAACCATTCCCAATAATGAGAAATATAAAAGAATTATCCATGGATCTTTAAAGAAGAGCCCCAACGAACCTTTTCATCTTCAATAATTCGACGACCTAGCGTTGATTCGGGATTCTCGCTCGACATTTTATTATGTATTGAAGACTCTAAAAACGACGCTTTCAACAAGGAATCGTGACTCAAGAGCTTCTCCTTAGACCATTTGGGTAAAAAGATGGAATTGTCTAAGGGTGGTCGGGATTCCCTAAAGTCCCCATATATCGGAACTCCTACCGGAAAAATGACTCCACTATCAATAGGCTGATCTCTATCATTCAAGATGACTAAGCAGCTTTTCTTCGGATCAGGATGTTCTGTAAAATACACCATATTGAAGAAGGATTTCTATACAAAAATAAAATAAAATTAGAGATTAGTTTCCCTAAAATTTTAAAAAAAAAACGATGTTGAAAGGGGAATACAAAAAGAAAAAAAAAACAACAACAAAATATTGGTGATCACCATGCTACTTAGGCCACCTAATAAATTAGAAGCATGGTCTGGGGGGAGTAACATCACTGTAGGTGAGGTCGGTGACCACCACTGCAGGCTACTCAGGCCACCCAATAAATTAGAAGTCTGGTCTAGCAGGAGTGACATCACTGTAAGTGAAGATGACCACCGTTGCAGGCTACTCAGGCCACCCAATAAATTAGGAGCCTGGTCTAGCATGAGTGACATCACTGTAGGTAAGGCCAGTGACCATCTGCAGGCTACTCAGACCACCCAATAAATTAGGTGCCTGGTCTAGCAGGAGTGACATCACTGTAGGTGAGGCCCGTGACCACCTATGCAGGCTACTCAGACAACCCAATAAATTAGGTGTCTTGTCTAGCAGGAGTGACATCACTGTAGGTGAGGCTGGTGACCACCGTTGCAGGCTACTCAGGTCACCCAATAAATTAGGTGCCTAGTCTAGCAGAAGTGACATCACTGTAGGTGAGGCCGGTGACCACCGCTGCAGGCTACTCAGATCACCCAATAAATTAGGCGCCTGGTCTAGCATAAGTGATATCACTGTAAGTGAAGGCGACCACCGCTGCAGGCTACTCAGGCCACCTAATGAATTAGGAGTCTGGTCTAGCAGGAGTGACATCACTGTAAGTGAAGGTGACCACCACTGTAGGCTACTCAAGTCACCCAATAAATTAGATGATTGGTCTACCAGGAGTGACATCACTGTAGATGGAGAATGGTTGCATCATTGAACAAGCAACATCTCAACAGCAAATTAAGAGCAATAATAATAAGATGTATAAAAAAAAGCTTGAACAATTATGGAAAAAGATCTATGGTGCAATAGAAGCAGCTCATACATACTCAACAGGGGCATAACTAAAATTTTAAAAAAAAAGTTTTGAATATGTGTGTACCTCTTGGACGGCGAGCAAAGACCAATTGTGTAGTAAAAGCAGTTGTCAAACAAAGTTATTTCCTAAAATTGAGAAAGAAAGTATCATTAATGAAAAAAAAATTAAAAAAAAAAAAAGCAACATTGAGGATACATGCATATATTTGTGTGCAATCAAGAAGTAGCACATTCAAATAAAAAAAAAAGGTTTGCAACAGTACACTATATATATATCAAAAGGCAGTAAGTGGCAATAACTAAAAAAAAAAAAATCTGGAAATCGATTTGATTGAATTTTCAATTATATATATATATATAAAGGTGGACATGAGGCGGCAACCAAAAAAAACAAAAAAAACAAAAAAATTACAAACTGGGCAAGCCACGATTTTTATAATGTATATATCTCTTGAATATATATACATATATACATATATATTGCAAACAATTATATTTCTTTAAAAAAAATGCAAGAATTCAAGTTATCACATGCGTATATTTCAAATTTCTGCCACTGTGTATATAGATTCATAAAAGGCAGAACCATATCCATACACACTCTTAAGGACATGCATATTAAAACTTAGAGAAGATCCATAGACTAAGCGAAGCAAATGTTCAAAATCAATTTTACCGATGGAAAATAAGATGGTCGAAGAATGATTATTGCTCAAATTCAAGACCTACACAAGGAAGAAGGTACATGAACATTAGAAGTCAAATAAAAAAAAAGAAAGGGAGATTGAGAAGAAGAATTCATCTCATACCTAAAGCTTCTTGGTGGAATGGTCTTGTGTTTTGGCCTATGCAATCTCTACAAGTTATAAAGGGAAGAATTAGGTCAAAACATATACGGAGAGCTCTAATTTGGAAAAGATTTTGGTCTAATAAAATTAACAAACCAAATTTAGGGAATCTCTACAATTGTTATTAAGGAAAAGATTTACCTCTAAAATTATGTGAGGGGAATCTTAGCTTAATCAAACAAAATTGAGATGCTAAATTTGAAAATCTCTACAATTTGGATAGATATCTACTTCCAAATTGGAGGAAAATTTTAGCCAAATACAAGAATCAATTTTTTTTTTTTTGGCAAAATTTTCTAAAATCAAAATTTGGGGATACTTAAAAATTTTCAAATGAAATTTGATTAAGGCTCAAATTCAAATCCCATTCCAAATTGAAGCTAAGATCCATATGATTTTGGCAAAATTTCTAAAATCGAGATTCGGGCATACTCTTAATTTTCTCCGAGTCAAAGTTTGAATAAAATTCAAATTCAAATTCCATTTCAAATGCAAGCCAAGATTTGGATAATTTTTGGCAAAATTTCTCAAATCAAAATTTGAATATACTCCAATTTTCTCCAAGTCAAAATTTGAGTACAAATTCAAATTTCATTCCAAACTCAAGCAAAAATTCAAGGACATCTTAAATTCATCCAAGGAAGTCAAAATCATCCTATATTTTGGTTCCACAATTCTCTTTTTTGAGATTCATCCATCTCATACTTGTGCATAAATCTCGAAAAGGGGGCATTTGTTGAATAATAAATTTTGGCCAATCACAAATTGCCACGTCATTAATTTAAATTAATGATAAAATAAATTTGGGACCAATTACAAATTTACATGTGTCCTCAAATTAAATTAAAAGACATAAAAAATTGGCAAATCAAATAATGTCACATGTCTAGTATTGATCTCTTTGACAACTTAAGTCAGTCCAATCAAATTATGACACATGGCAGTTGGACCCGACGGTAGTTTAGTCCGAGACCATTAAAAGAGGAATTGGGCCAAATTTAAATGATTCAAGTTTATTGAAAATAATTGAATTAAACTCAAATAAGCCCAAGTCAAAGTTGGGCCTAAAGTCAACCAAGCCCAAGCCCATACAAGGTCCACCAAACTCTATAAATAGAGGAAGCCACCATTCATTTGGGGACATTGAGAAGAGTCAGAATCCAGAGCATTCAGCCAGAGAGTTCAGAGTCTTCAAGAGGCAGAATTCAGAAGTTTCAAGTTCAGTCAGAGAATCCAAAGAATTCAGAAGATTCAAGATTCATAATTCAAAAGGTTCAATGATTGGAAGGCTTAAACAAATTGATCGTCTCTTCACCAACTACAGATCGAAGATTCAATCTCCCTCCATCTGAGAACAAGCTCGTCAACCCTCAGATCAGAGTCTACATTTCGAGGGAAAGCATCAGAGGATTATATATTTGAGACTGTAACACTACTCAAAATTCAATAAAATCAAGTTCATTCCACAAATCAAATTTCTCCAGAAATTTCGTGCGAACAATCTCATTTCATGGGATTATCACCAGTGCAAGAGGGAGCTTTTTGGCGAAGACGTCTGATGAGGCACATGCTCTGTGGAAAAGATGGGTGCAACCAATTACCACTGGCCATCAGACCGTTCATCCTCTTTGAAATCCGCTACGGGCATCTACCAGATAGATGGGGTGAGTGCATTAAACGCTCAAATGGCTTCATTAACTAATGTGTTGAACAAACTGTCTACTACAGAAGCCAATCAATCAATCGCCTCACTTTTAGCTTTGAATTCGAAGAGCGTGGAAGAATAGCTTGTCGAGCAGTGCCAATATGTTCAGAACAGAGGATTTGGCTATAATCAGAATCATAACCTACCCAACTTCTGTCATCCAGGTTAGTGTAACCATGAAAATTTTTCTTACGCTAACCAAAAGAACGTTTTGCAGCCACCTGGGTTTGCAGGAACATCGAGTCAAGAGAAGAAATTGAACCTAGAAGAGATGATGAGAACCTTCATTAAGGAGCAAAGAGGAGTGAATCATCACTTGCATACCACCATCACTTCCCTTGCCATGACGGTGAGTGGTCACGACACTGCACTCAAGAACATGGACGTTTAGATTGGACAAATCGCTAGCACAGTAAATGCCCTTTAGCAGGGTAAGTTTCCCAGTGATACTGAGGTGAACCTACGTGAGCAGCGCAAAGCCATTACGTTGAGGAGTGGGACCCAATTACAAAGAGTGTCGAAGAAGGGTGTGATTGATGGAGAGATTAAGAATCCAAGGGCTGTGGCAGAAAAACCACATCGAGTAAGCTTTCTGACCCTTCTCTTCATTTTAGTTATGGTTCCAAGGATAAGAAGAAAAATTAAGGTGAGAAGAATGAATTTAAGAAAAAATATGAGAAGTTGAAAGAAAAGACTTTCCAAGAGCTGACGAGAGGAGAGGACTTTGAGGCATTGAGGTGCAGAATAGTAGATTAGGGTGCACACATCAGTCCTCCTAGGAGGCGTGGTGAATGCCCGACATTTGACTATAGGGAGTTGCCTTATCCTATTAGATTTAAAGATGTTAAATTAATGCTCAATTTGGTGATTTTTTTTTAAATGTTCAAAAAATTGCATATTAACATCCCTCTTGGAGATGTTCTTGCGAAGATGCCGAATTATGAGGGATTCATAAAGGAGATTGTTTCAAAAAAGAAGAAGTACGAGGTGAACATAGTGCTGTCTGGGACGAGCACAATGATTTTGAAGAAGAAGATGCCATTGAAACTTAGTGATCCATGGAGTATTACTATTCCCTTATCAATTGGAAATTTAACTATTGATAGAGCTTTATGTGATTTGGGGTCGAGTATCAATTTAATGCCTTATTCTATCTACAGCAGACTCGAATTATAGGAAATTCAGCCTACCACGATATCTCTTCAGCTGGTTGATTGGTCAATTACAAAACCGAAAGGTATAGTTGAAGATGTACTTGTTAGAGTTAACAAGTTTATATTTGTTGTTGATTTTGTAGTTTTGGAGATGGAAGAAGATGAGGAGATCCATATTATCCAGAGAAGGTCGTTCCTTGCTTCAAGTAGAGCAGACATTAGCATGAGTCGAAGTACGTTGACTTTGCAAGTCGACGGTGAGAATGTAAGGTTCAACATTTTTGACCCTTTAAATGCTTTCAAAAATAGAGATAAATGCTTTAGGGCTGAACTTATTGAGGTTTCTCCTTTTGTTGCAAAGAAACATTCTATTAGGTTGGCTGATGTTAGTGTGCATGATGCTCGTATTGATATATCTTCTTTTACTTCTTCTTTTGTTTCTTTTTCTGAGAATTTTGGGTAATGTGTGTTGATTTTGTGGTTGTTGATAATGTGTTTGTTGATGATTGTTTTCTATTTGAGAATAGAGATGAAGTTGATTTGTCTGTTCGCCCCAACTGTATGCTTGTTCAGTGTGCATTGAGTGAGTCGATTTTCTATGCTAATCGTTTAAGTGAGAGTGTTCTGGAAGTTTTAAATATCAAGCATGTTTTGGATGGTTTCTTAGAAAATAGAAATTTCTTTACTCGCCATGATAGCATACTTGATAGGAAGGTTAATTTAGAGAACAATGAATTTGAGAATCTGTTTCTGAGTGATTTGTCTGTGGAGAGTGATGAGCATGATTTTGTTATGCCTCCTAGTTTGAGTCTTGTTTTGGATGAGAATCATGAGGAGATTATTGCTTTAGTTGCTTAGGATAGTTTTGTTCCTTTTTCTGTTGATTATATCTCTTTCTCTCAGTGTTTGATTGGATGTGATTATCAAAAGCCTATGGGAGATTGTGGTTTGGTATTGAGAATGCAGGAAGGAGGGACGATGTTGCATTCTTTATCTTTGAGCCACCTTGAGAAGTGTTTAGGGAACGTCGAGCTAATGACACTAAACAAGCGCTTCTTGGGAGGCAACCCAAGGGTTCTTTAGTTATTTGTTTTGTTTGTTTTTGTTATGTTGTTAGTTAAATAAGTGGTTCTAGCCTTGATTTTGTGTGTTCAAGAGTTCAAGATCTGCTTTACAGTTCCCTATGGAGGTTGGAGTCAATTATGCTCATTTGTGGAAGTCTCTCGCTTTAAGAGAAGTACCGTTACCCTTAATCTTTTAATTTGTCCTTTTTGCATGTTTAATGGGCTTAGGTGTAAACATTGAGGACAATGTTTGGTTTATGTGCAGGGGGAATGGTGCTACGCTTATGTGAGGGGAGCTTAAATTTTGTTGATTTTTGATAGCATGCATAAGTGTGCTATTTTTAGGCTTATTTTTTGTTAGTTTCGCTATGATTTTGTGTGCTTTCATGTATTTTTATGTTTATTTCTAAAAAACCGAGCATTTTGAGCAAAACTGGAGAATTGTGAGATAATTGGACAAATTTGAGCGACTTAAGGCTATATTTGAAGATAGCGTTGAAAAAGAAGGACAAGGTATTTGGACCCGAGGGCATAGTGTTGCAACGCCATTTGAGAAGCTTTTCAACCTTGAAAATCCGCAGGCATAGCGTTTCAACGCTACTCAAATATATTTTTTCCCTTTTTACAAAATTCGAAGGGACAGCGTTGCAACGCTGTCTTGACTCTATAAAAGAAAACTTATTCATTCAAGCAAAGGGAGTCGTTTTGAGAAACCATAAACCCTAAACTCGATTCAAGCACTGTCTAAGGACATAGAGGAGATCTTTGGAGAGCCGAGGAGGAGACTCAAAGCTTGAAATCATGGACATCACGTTGGAGACGAGTGTTGGCACGAGACCTAAGTTTCTTCTCTATTTCTTTTACTTTTCTTTTAGATTTAGGAGTTTTTGTGGGTTGTACTTATATTGTAACTATGTGTTTAGACCCTTACTTGGTTGTAGTTGTTGAACATTTGGTTTTTTTTTAGTTTAATTTATATATTGACATTTTTTATGCATCTCGTTATCTTGTCTTAACCTTTGGCCATGGTTTTGCATGTTTAACTAAATTTATCTTGAGAGAGTAAGTTTAGTTGTAGAACACTAGATGCATGACTAGGTTTAATCTATTGTACGGAGCGAGTAGATTAATTCTAGAAGCCTTAAGAGAATTGCCTAATACCCTGTTTAGTAATAGAAATAGACCGAGAGGTTGATTTATTGCTAGGCATGAGTTCAGTTGAGCTCGAGAGAGGATATTGATAACTTAGTAATTCTTGGTTTAAGATTGTTAATATAAAATCAAGTTATTAATCAATTCAAATTGGGCTTAAGGTAATCAACCATGCATGTTTTTCAAAATTGGACTCCAAAGCATCTATATAGTAGTTCAGATTTTATTTTCCTCTTAATTCCAAAGTTTTGTTTCTCTAAATAAAATTGGACATAATTAACTATGGTACTTAATTAATCTAAGAACTACAATCCCTGTGAATGACCCTGGCCACTATTATTGCAAAATATTTAGAGGTCCACTTTTTATAAATTTAATCTTGATAGGACCTTCGACAAGTCCTTTATCAATTTTAGTTGATTTTTGAGCTTATTTGAAAATTTTGATTGTGTCACTACAACGAATTTGACATGTAATGATAGTCAAAAGAAAAATGTGAGTAGAAATAATGACGGTCAAAAGAAAATGCATGAAATTTAAAATTAAAAAAATTAAGTTACAATGTCAGTAATTGACCAACATTGTTTATATATTTTCAATGAGCGCCATTAGAAGGCTTTTTACCATTTTTATATTTCACTTTTTTTATCTTCTTCTTTCTCCCATATACCTTTGCATTTTCTTTCTACCAAGTGCTTCACAGCTTCTTCTCCCTCCCCGAAACCTCGTCTCTCTCATTGACGTATTCTTCTCTCTCACCGTCATCATTCGCGGTGGTTGGTCCACTGTAGTTTAATTGTTCGTCATGGGTCTTTTATTGTCGTTCTTCATTTGAGCCACCATTCGTGGAGGTCGTGGCAACAGATTTTGTGTTGTTGATAGCAGATCTGAAACCGTGGAGGTCGTGGGTGGCAGATTTGGCACTGTTGATAGAAGGTCTGAAGTAATGGGTTGTAATCGTGAGTTGGGTCGTTAATAGCCGCCTTGGTAGCCGTTCGTGGAACAAAAATGCTTTTGGCTTTATCTCTAGTAAGTATTTTTTTATTGCTTATTGTTTTATGTATTAGTTTGATTCTTTTGGCTTTATCTCTAATGCTTTTGGCTTCATTTCTTTATTTTCCACTTTAAAAGTTGAGTACGTTTTGGACATTCAGGAAGGACATTTTTCTTCAGGGAATTTAGCATGTCTAGAGCCATCGTCTTCCCTAGAAAAAGGGCTCTGAATAACAGCAACTCCCCCGCTCGTCTTCTATTTCGCTTCATTGAATTGTGAGAGGGTTACCCTCTGTGTGGTTTTTTCTTTTTCAGTCCAATTAGTTTCTTTGTAATGCTATATTATGGTTTTTTTTTTTTTTTTGTCTTTAAACTATAACTATGTTTCAACTCTATCCTTGAGCATTTGTATTTTTTGATCATGTCAAAATCATCTTTAATAATAAATCTTACATATAGCTTAAGGGAAAATTGATATCTAAAATTGAAATATGGATAATGTGATTGGAGACTTGGAGTATATATGACAGAAACCTTCCTCTATTCGTATGATAAAAGGGCTTGTCGAAGGCTCTATCAAATATAATTAATTATTGGACCTCTACAATTTGCAATAATGGCGGGCAGGATCTATCTCAGGGATTGGATTTCTTAGATTTAATTAAATACCATAGTTACTCACACCGAATTTTATCTAGAGAACCCAAACTTAAGAGGTAGATAAAATTAAACTAAGCTATGTATTTACAGTGTTGGAGACATTTAGAGGGAACCCTTTTTAAATATTGATTTTAACCAAGTAAATCCAAGTTAACCTAATTAAGAGATTATTTCTATATTCAACTCTTATAAGCCAAGAAATCATACATATATTCAGTTGACTCTGTAAAGCCCAACTAAAATTCATTCTCAATTATTAAATCAACTTTCCAGTCTAAATTTTCTAATTGAACATGGTATTATGTAAATCCTTAACAACTTCTATTAGCAAATAATTCATTCCCATGCTCAAGCTTAATAATAGTTATGCACACCAATCTAAATTCAAGTTCTACTTTTCCAAGCTATAACTTAAATCATGCACAATCACCTCTTGCCAAAGAATCGATCAAGACAATGAGAATGTATAAATGAAAGTTGAAATATATAAATCTCGAAATAAAACTAACTCTCTATCACAATCAAGTTTAAACACATGAGTTCAATCTTTCAAATCCACAATTACAGCTTTAAACTCATACAGAAATCTAAAAACAAAAACTACGAAATAAATAGGAAAGAAGAGAAAAACTCTCTGACATGTGCCACACTAGTTCCTGTCATGAAACCCCACGATCTCGAGCCTTGAATGTCTTCCTTGACTCTCAAAAGTGCTCCCTTAATCCCAACTATGAGGTAGAAATCGAATTTAGACTGCTTCCTCTCCAAATGGCCTCCCCAAATCTGCAGCCAAAACGTTTTATTTATAACCATCGGGACAGCGTCGAGACGCTAGGGATAGTGTCAAGACGTTGTGACCTAATTTTCAAAGTAAAGAAGGAAAATCGGGGTAGCGTTGAGAAGCTACGAACGAAAAATGGCTTATGCGTGTGTTTTGGGCGTTGAGATGCTCAAAAGTGGCGTCTCAACGCTACCCTTGAGGATTATCCAGCTTGTGTGCCTACATTAGTAGCGTTGAGACGCTATAGACAGCATCTCAATGCTGTCCTCTCGGGTTCCAATGCTGCAGCTTGTGTTCGTCTTAACTCCATTGTTCCAAAGCATGCCTTTAAGCTCCAAATACTCCTATATCTTCCTCACATGCTCAATTTCATCATATCTGCTCGAATCCTACAAAATGAATAGATTAAGTGAATGAAAGTACACTTTAAAATCATAAACTAGCAATAATATAAGCTTAGAAATAGCTTACTTTTGTGTGCTATCATCGTATTAGTTGAAAGGGAGGGCCAAGCTTTTATTTATTTTTAGATGAGAAGTTGTAAGTTTGATATGAATTGACCTTAATGTTTTCAGAACGTTATAATCATTGGTTTATTTTGATGCTTTCAAAACATTTTAATCATTGGTTCAGAATATTGTAATCATTGATGAATTAACCTTTAGTTTTGGTTTTGTCGTGCAACCCCTATATAGTTATAGAAATACCTATTATGTAGTTATAGAATGGATTTATAGTTATAGAAAACCAATCGCTCTTTGAATTTGGTAGCAGTGAATGAGTATACATCCTTTTTCTTTTCTCTTTCTCTCTCTTCTCTTGGTTCATTTAATTTAATTTAACACATTCTTTCTAAAGGATGTTGAATTTGAATTTACTAATGGAAAGAAGTAAGGTCGTGGATCAACCTCTATTAAAAGATCTCGTGTTGCTGAAGTCCATAATCTCTTAGAGCGAGTGAGTAACTTACTGTTGTTGCTACTGTTAGCACTTTTATCATAAAGGACAGTGTCGCTTCTTCTATGTTGTTGTTATCTGTCTATTGATAGAATAATCTTCCCTCCATCTTAAAGAAGAAAAGATTGGATGAATGAAAAGATGAAGGCTTTGTAGGAGTTAATACCTCGGTGTAATAAGGTTCATATACAATTAGCGAGATAATTTCCTCCTCTGAAATAAGTTCGTAGATCAAATTATTTCTTCCTACTTTTCTTTGTTCACTGAAATTTGATTTATATTTTCTCAAATTTCATGCAGATAAAGCTTCAATGTTGGACAAGGCAATTGAGTACTTAAAGTCACTTCAATTGCAAGTGCAGGTGATTATCTCTATCATATGTACCCAAAAATCACATTGGGCATACATTTTTATGGTATTTAGATGCATAGTTTCCCTTCAGCATGATTCGTAAAGTATTTGAAACTTGTTATGGGTAAATTTGGACCATGGGATCAAACCCAAAATGATAAATGATTACTAGTGACCAAATAAGAATCATACATAACCAGGGGCTAGATTGGGCTCAAATAGAGTAGTTATTGGGCTACGAGGCCTAAAAGCCTTCCTCGAGCCGAGTTGAGGCAAGCCATACACATGTGGGTGTACGCCTCGCACACCCACGACTTAAGAAAGCCCAAAAACGTTTGGTTCAACTTTTTCTTAAACCAATTCCGAAGAAGGGAAGGGAAAACCTAGGTTAACCCTTGTATAAATAGATCATGATAACTCCATTGAAGGTAAATGAAACCTCATTCTCAAAACCTAAGTTTGCTACACTTTTTCCTCTCTGGTGTAAGCATTTGAATGTGGGAGGCAAGTACCACATCAGCGTGCAGTTCTTCTTATTTTGCAGGCTACTCTTTCCCTCGAATTAAAAATTCACTGTTGAATCACGTGCAAACCAAGTGTGTTCCTTTTGTCTAGATTTGTACATCAACAGTTGGCGCCATGTGTGGGAAACGAGAGTGTTCTATAGAAAAATCAAACCAAGAAATTTGCACACTGCAATTAAGGATGAGCAAAAAGGTAATCGATCTAAGTCGCATCCTAGATGGAGACAACTCTGACCAAGAACACCATATGTGAATAACATGAGTAGATACTTCACAAGCCATGGAAAAACAACCCTTGACGATGAACTCGCCTCGAGATTGACAAAGGGAGAGTTGACCCAAGGAGAAACTCGAAGTGTTGGAAAAAAAAGGTCAGCAGGATGGATTAGAACCTAGCACACATGCGAAAGATTTTGAATGACCTACTCCAAAAGTCCAATAAAGACAAAAGGAATTGGAACAACTAGGGTTCATTCGCAATGCCACAAAGGGAAAGGCCTCGATCGATGAGAATGTGGGTCATATAGACGTCCATAGTCAAAGACTAAGAGAGAGGCTAAATCTTGGTAGGAACGAACGAAGGAAGTAATCCGATGAATGTCAAATTGAAGTAGAGTCAGCCAAACAGACGGATCGAAATACGTTGCACACACAACATCAAAAGCTAGGGTAAAGGGAGCCGAGGTGAAGACAAAACCCTAACTGTGGATCAGCGCACTGAAGAGATAGATCTAAGAAGTGTTATTGAGAAAAAGAAGTAGCTAAAGGCCTTGGCTAAGGCAGAGGCGGACAGTCACCATGGAGGGCTGGATTGTTGAATATTTAGAATGAGCTGGGTCACATTCAAGGAGACATGCAAAAGGTAAAGGAAATAGAGTTTAATCTCGATCCTTTGTTGGAACAGGCAGATCCCCCTTTTACTAATGATATCATGAAAATGGAGCTCTCTCAAAAGTTAAAAGTTTCAATGATCAAACTCTATGATGGAAAGAATGATCCTGTAGAGCATCTAGACACGTAACGGTCGTGGATGGAACTCCATGGACTACAAGATGTGATAAAATGTAAGGCTTTCTCTTTTACTTTGATAGGCTTAACAAAGGAATTAGTTTCAGAAGATTAAAAGAAAATTCATAAGCTCCTTCAAGGAATTGGCTCGTGCCTTCGTAACACAATTCCTGGGCAGAAGAGACCAGCATAAGCCAACAACTCACTTGCTTACTATTAAACATGGATCTAAAGAAACTCTGCGAGAGTACATAGCTCATTTTAATAGTGAAGCTCTACAAGTTAAAGGCTACACTGACAGAGCTGCTTTGATGGCTGTAGTCAATGGAATTAGAGATCAAAGGTTCATATGATCTTTGGAAAAGAAAGAACCGACATCATAAGTGGAACTCATCACTTGTGCATAGACGTACGTGAGTGCAGAGAAACTACTCTATTCCAAAGGGTGACAAATGAAGCTGAAGAAAGATCAAATCGGTCTCGTGGCAAAGAAAGATTAAATGAGAGATCATATTAGGAGGCCAAGAGATAGAAGATGGGGGGGGATCAAAAACCACCTCGGCTTAGCCTTCCAACCAATAGGTTCGAGAAGTACACTCCTACATTGGTCCACCATGAATAGATCCTAATGGAGGTATGTCACTTAAATTTACTAAAGTTACTTGAAAAGATGAAGACATGACCAAATAAGAGGGATAAACAGGAATATTGCCTCTATCACAAAGACCATGGGCATTTGATTCGGGACTGTTACCAGCTGAAAGATGATATTGAAGCCCTAATTCACAAAGGCTTCTAAAAGGAATACACCATGGAGATACCGGAAAGCAGTAGAGTCTAATTCGAGGTGACAAACATAGTGAAGACTGAAAATCTCCTGCTCTCCAAGAGATTAGACCCATATGTGGAGGACCGATAGATGGAGAATCAAACCACAAACGAAAAGCTAGAGCTCAGAAAGCATGGTATGCACCTGAAGATAATGGAGTCTATTATGTACAAGTTAGTGATCCAACTCAAAGTATAGAATTTACTGAAGTCGATGCACAAAGCCTCCATCAATCCCATAACAATGCCTTAGTGGTTGTTTTAACTATAGCTAATGTAAAGTGCATCGTATTCTGGTTGATGGTGGGAGCTCGACGAATGTCTTATTATTAGCAACTTTCAATGCCATGAGACTTGGAAGGGAACAAATAAGAAGTAGCCTAACTCCCCTAGTTGGATTTGGAGGAGAAAGGGTCAACACAGAAGGAAGCATTGAGCTATCTGTAGCTAATGGGGAGAATCTTAACTCAGTGATGAAGATGATAAACTTCTTAGTTGTGAACTATTCTTCTGATACAATGCCATATTAGGAATGTTGGGATTTATGCACTAAAGCCTCGTAATTAATAATTTATTTAATAATGAATAATAATTTTGATTATTTTATTTGCAATATAATATTATCCATTATATGAAAAATCCAAGGTTATTAGTGTAATCTTGAACAATATGTGGTTGACATACAAGAGGACCATGTTCAAGAAATAACCTAAAGGGTCATAGTATATGGATAAGGTTGGGTGCCTCATCCTGGTAACACTATTGATACGGCTGATAACTCTCCAAATGAGAGTTATTAGCTAGTCCTTTATGCCTAAAGTTCTTTTATTTGAGTTTAATGCTAGTATTTTCATGCTTGAAATCCCCTAAAATCGTTGTTATTGAAATAGCTTCTTTGGATATTCTTAATTGTTGTATTTACGTAATGGGAGCTAAAAAAAACACTAAATTATGTTAATTTGGTGTTGCAGGTCGTAATTTTCTGTCAGCAGAACTATGAGAGAGCATTTGTCCAGCAAAGGAATTGCTGAAGCAAATTATTCGGCATTTTAAGTACAGAAAGACAGCACGTGATACATCACATGAGAAAATAATTCATTAATTGACCTGGCGTAAATGAACCAAAACGACGTCATCCATCCAATGAGAAGTCGTCACGTGTCTTGTTTGACCTAAGTAGCCCTAAAATGAAGATGGGCATCAATATTTAAAGCAAGCAGCCGTCTTTAGAAGAAGAGAGACCTAATTTGAGAGGCAGAAATCGAAATTTGAGAGGAAGAAGTCGACAAAGGGGCTGAAGGAAGAAAACCCAAGCAGAAAAGGAGTTGAAGATAAAGAAATCATCATCAAAAGCTTCTATTTTGGGCTTTTCTTCTCCCTTCTATTGTTTTCTTTTACTTTTGATTTCTCTCTTGTAATTAGATTCTACATTATGGTGTTTTACTGCAGTTTTCCTTTATTTTCAGCTTTTAACATGAACTAATTCACCTTTGGGTGAGGATTAAGAATGTGGTATTTATCTAAATAAGGGGTTGAGGCTCCTTAGCTTTTTTCAATCTGGTTTTAGAGTGTTTTTATTGTTTACGCTCGATTTCGTTTGGCCAACCATTTTGGGCATTGTCTCCTTGAGTTTTGGGAAAAATAGGGGAGGCCGATTACTCTAAACCACATTAGCTCCTTGTTTGGGTTAGTAGCTAGCTAAGTGGGGAGGTTAGGGATAACAACCCACCTAATGCACATTAACAGTAGCTTAATTTGGCGTGGGTTAATGGGAATTAAACCAAAAATTATTGGAAATCTGGGAGGATTCCGCGTTTATTGCTGTGTGGGTTGAGGGAGCAAAGTTCTTGCTGCAGCATTCTTATTTCGAGAAAATACAGACAATTCTTAATCCGAGCCTATTTTACATATCTTGTTACAAGTTTTTCTCGCACTTTTTGTTTGAGCATTTTCTGAGTTTTATTCTCTTGCTATTGCTTTTATTTCGTTGAAGCATAACTAGATTAGATTTTAATCATATTTTAATTATTTGGTTATCGTGTTGAATTCACTAAAAATTAGGTTTAGCTTAGTAAATTTCCTTGCACAAATCCCTGTGGAGAACGATAATTTACTTATCACTTGCTGCAATTATTGTGTACACTTGCACATCCTCGTGTAAATTGTTTAAGAAAATTAAGCTACACATTAGAAGGCAACAAGTTTTTGATTATTTTATTTGTAATATAATATTATCCATTATATGAAAAATCCAAGGTTATTAGTGTAATCTTGAACAATATGTGGTTGACATACAAGAGGACCATGTTCAAGAAATAACCTAAAGGGTCATAGTATATGGATAAGGTTGAGTGCCTCATCCTGGTAACACTATTGATACGGCCCACTTTGTAATAGTTACAAATGATTTGATCGAAATCATTCATGTGGAGACATGTGAGTGGGGGTATCTTATACAATGAGTTTGTATAAGACTGGACAACAAAATATTTAATCTCTCTTTATAAATCCGTTAATTGAGAAGATTAATATTTCATCAGGATGATCATATGCGACTCGATCTTAATCCTGAGTGAGTTATGAACTCCTGCCTGTGAGGGTTTGTCCTTTGATTTGCATGGGTGAGAGTGTCTTTTGTAGCCGATTCAATATGCCTACCATTTTGGGGACTTGACCAAATAGGGAGCTGGGAACAAAATCTCACAAGATGGAATTCACTCATTCTCATATAGGGGATGAGTAGTTCCCTTAAGTACTGATTTCGAGACTTGAACAATGGGGCCCCACCCTCTCATTTGCCCTAGAGGGACTTAGTTTATAATTAGATTATAAACATATTGTTCATTAGAGGATCAGTGGTACTTAAGGCGCAAGATGTAATTATAGGGGTAAAACGAACTTTTGACCCAGCTGTAATTACAAACAACTCGTGAAGGATCGACTTGCATG
Organism: Trichosanthes truncata; assembly: GCA_033996785.1. Classification (NCBI taxonomy): domain Eukaryota; kingdom Viridiplantae; phylum Streptophyta; class Magnoliopsida; order Cucurbitales; family Cucurbitaceae; genus Trichosanthes; species Trichosanthes truncata. The sequence continues at coordinate 45,764,298 of JAWPNB010000013.1, read as the reverse complement.
TAATGATTATATCTATGGACACAACTTGTCCTACAGTGCATAAGAGTGCAACTCTAGGTCTATAGTGGAGTGACCTATAGTTAATGAATGAAAATTAATTAATTAAAGAGTTTAATTAATTAATTTTGTATCATTGGAGCTTATAATCTGTAGGTCCATAAGGTCCCCTTGCTAGCTCATAGTAACACTAAAAGATCAATTTAGTTGAAAGAAAATTTTGAAATGTTCAGATTAATATTAATTTGAAGTGTTCAAATTAATATTTAATATAAAAGAGGAAAATATATTTATTGTATTTGATACATTAAATATTAAAATTTGAAATGTTCAAATTTAATATTTAATTTGAAGTTCAAATTAATATTTAATATATTAGATATATTAAATATAAAAGAGGAAAATATATTTATTGTATTTGATACATTAAATATTAAAATAATTAATATATATTTGATATATTAAATAAAAGATATTTATAGAATTTGAATAAGATTCAAATAAATAAATATCATAGGAGATTTGAATGAGATTCAATTAAATATAAGATATATTTTAATATATTAGATAGTAAAATATAACATTTTAATTATGGTAAAGATTTTCCCTTGGTCTCTATAAATAGGACCCTTGGGTTGAGCCATTCTTCATAACACACATCTCCTCGATAGAGAGAATTAGATAATTCTCTCTAGACCTCTTCCTCTCAAATCTCTTGTGGATTTTCTTTAAAGTGGCTCCCACAAGCCTTGATCTTGTGTTCGAGTCATAGCCAGGAAGACTTTGTGGAAGAGATAAAGATCCGCCAGAAGAATCTCCATATTTGGAAGGTATTTATTACTTAACCCTTGTATTTTAGTTTAATTCTAAATAAATCAAAGACGATTCCTATGCTTCCGCTGTGGATTTAATTCGATTATTCCCTTCAAGGAAGATCGACTTTGTATAAGCTAAAAATAGTGCCATCTACTTATCATCAGACCATGAAGTTTCCAACACCAAATGGGATCAGAGTGGCAAAGGAGAGCAAACAAAATGTGCAGATAATGTTACTGCACAGCTTTGAAAGAAGCACAACCTGTTGAGCATTCCTAGATAATGAATGACAGAGAAAAAGAGATCGACCAACAGAGGAGGCCGAGCCCAACCTCATATTTGCTTAGCGAAAGTCAGTTTAATTTACTTTTTTGTTTCCTGTATTTGTGCTCTATGGAGCTATTAAATTCCAATTGATAGGTTAGAAAGTTCCATTTAGTAGGATAAATTTTCTTTTCTTGCTTGTGGATAGTCATGAATACTATTATTCACTTTAGATTGATCAATATAAATTATATTTTGAAAATCAATTTGTACTCAAGTAAGATCTTCCTACTAGCAAAATTCTCCTTGAGTAGGGGACTTGATAGGTACTTTTCCTATATTGTCACGAGGTAATTCGAATGTTATAAACAAAGAAGAATGCAACACTAACTAAGAGAGGCACACTTAGGCCGCACGGTGTAAAAATTCTATAGTGTGTTTCAACCCCGTTACAAGTGGTATCAGAGTGCGGTTTTCATATTTAAGAGATAAACGCTCATGATCAAAGGCGAGTTTGCCCCCTTAGAAAAGTGGCAATGAGTTCACTATTCACAGCCATTTTCTTGATTCCCTTTTGTGTAAGGCTTATCCTTAGGCAAAACTTAATTCTTTCCTTTTGTTTTATGAAGATGAATGGATCGTTCGAGGCGATTATTGCACAAATTGAAAGTGGTATGTGGTTGTCGAGGGAGAGGTTGGTGAGCGTGTTGCGAGAACATGTCGATGCAGTAAGAAATTATCAAAGCCAAGCACTAGGACACATTGGGCGAAGTTCAATACCAAAGGATAAGAGCAATAGAGGTGGCCATTGACCATTAGTCCCAAGAAATTGTGCAATCTTTTAGCATGGTGACCAAGAACATGATGAAACTAAATGATCAAGTAACCCGATGTGTGGATAGCATGAATCAGGAGATCGTGGTATTGAGGTCAGAAAATAAAATTTGGCATGTCTCAATGGGACAAATGATGACTGACTTTGCTAACACAACTAAGCGCAAGTGTACGTTGTCTCTCAAGTAATATGTGAAGAGTACTCCAAGGATTGAACCAAAGGGAAAGGATGTAACAAACTCTCAATTCAACAACAAAGATCTCCTCGAAGTATACAATCGAGGTGGCCAAAAAATAAATGAGATTTTTGGGAGTTTTGCAAAATGAAAAGTAAAAGTAAGCTAAAATAGAAAATGATGAGAAAAACACTAATAAGAGAAGGGGGATTCAAATCTGGTTTAAACCCAAGGAATATGCGCCCACCATGCGCCTACAATTTGCCAAACTAATTGAGGCTCATCTGGCGATTGCTACCCATTTGTACCCGCATCTGCCTTTTTTGAGTTCTATACGGTTCAAACAGAATGCGACCAAAATGCGTGCGCAACCTACCCTAATAGATACTTAACACCATGAATCGAGTTCAACACCTATTCAACCATTTTTTAAGTGCTTTTAGGAGCCTAAGCAATTAAACTCACATGTCTATGGCTAATTTTAACTTAGGTAAATAAAGAACACAACTCTAATGACTCTAATGTTTTTTTGTCTATGTTTAGGTACAAAAAGCAAAGTTCTATTTCTAGACTATTCTTCTAGATTTCTTCAATGAAAATGTGTGCTTGATCATACCTTTTCAGTATTGAATCTCACACAAATTATGCTAACTCAAGTGATCAGTTTAAGTAAACAATAAAACTTAAACTCAATAAAAGCAAACAATCCTAAATGTTGAGCAAGGTTGCTTTAGCAAAAGGTGGGGTTTTCTTCCTTTTTAGAGTATCCACTTTATTGAATCCTCTTGAACGAGTTTAGCTCATGATTGGAAAGAAAATAAAAGTGTAAAAGTAAAGAGACAAACTTGAATAAAAAGAATTAAACTTCATTGAGAAAGATAAAGATGAACTTTGAATTGTAGAATTGAAATAACAACTTGAATTAAAAACAAAACTGAAAATACAACTTGTAAATTTGAATTCAACTATTAAGCCTAAACTACAAGAGTAAGAACAACAACTATGATGACTTAAATAAAACAAAAATTACAAACTTCAATTAAAACACTTAAAGCCCTAAGTTTGTTCCTCCATTCTAATTTATTCAACATTTTTCAAGGAGAACGAGTCCTTATTCCTCCTTCATTCAAAGTTAGTGTCCGAATGAAGCTTGAACAGAGCTTGGGAGAGACTCGGAGTGGCGACTGTAAAGATGAAGAGAAAACGACAGAGTGTTAAAAGAAATTTTAGACTCCGGGCTCTCTTGAAATTGAAGCTTGAGCGGCCTTTTATAGACTTCAAATCTAGGGTTTGCTGCCGAGGTCAGCGTGAGAGAGTGTAGTTGACATAATCACATGAATCAAGGAGATTTACTAGAGAATCTTGCAAAAATCTGCTAAATCCGAGATTCTAGAAAGTTCTGTTGCATTAAGTCCAGATGCAATCGCATGCTAGGCGCATTTCGCTTGATTTTCAGCTTCACTTGAAATTTGTCTTCTACCTTTATATGTGGTCGCATGCTGGGTGAATCTGGGTCATTTTTACACTTCTGCATAAAAACACCAAAACTTGGCACTTTCTTACAAAAAAAATGACTCTATTTACACCTATTTAATTTTTTTCACAAATCATGTTCACAAGCACATGCTAAACTTATTTTTACTTAAACTCACTATAAATATCATGAAATAGAACAATAAACACTTGCTTTCTAGACAATAAGCTTAGTTTTTAGGGCTAAATAACACTCATAAATGAGTGTTATCAACAAGGAATTGACTCGAAGGATCTGATAGTCCAATATGTCTACGACGAACCTCAAAAAACTTTCGTTAAAGGCAGACCATCAACGGAGAAAAGAAAAACCTCTGATGTGAAGATCATTGAGATTAGAGACTCAGAGTATGAAAGGTGAGGAAGAGGAGGACGACCTTGTGAGCAAAGGGTTGTGTCCAACCAACAAGACCGAATGTTGGTTGTGTTGCCTCTTCCATTTGATGGCGACCTATTTGGGTAGGGCAGCACCAGAGTGGTTACGTTAGAGGAAAGCAATCCATCCTACCTCTAGGTGAAATAGGCCAGGGATGAGAATGTGGGAAAGACACATGATCAAGGTAAGATCATGCTGACTATGGATGGGGGGCGAATAGCAGCCCAAAAATCATGATGAGGGCATGGTCAACATGCAACATGACATGACAACAATGGTTGGCAGACAGGTGTCCAAGGCAGCACAAAGCACTGCAGTCCAGCATAGGTGCACATAGGCAGACAGTTGCAGACTTATGGGTGACTGGACAAGTGTGCAGGCAGACATAAGTCCAAGCATCGATGACATGTAGAGTTGGCGTGCACGCCAACATGGGCGTATGCACACTCGTGCACAACAGGCAGCGCTCGTGTGAAGTGTAGGCAGACGCAACACACAACATGCATGAATGACGCAAGCAGCACAAGTGCTGGTGGCAGGCATTGTGGGCAAGCAGTGTCGACTGTCATCCCTTCTCTAAGGAATTTGGTGGTGAAATGTTTCTAAGTGTGTTCGAGGATAAATGAGACTCTAAATGGAACACTGAAAGGAGAAAAATAGAATCTTGGTACCAAAGTCAAATGTGGAGACTTTCTAGGAGTAGGAATAAGTCACTTGACTTAGTGATTACCTAAAAATAGCAAGTCCAATGTCGAGAGACATGAGGCTTAAGAATACGGAGTTAGGTTTACTAAATATAGTTTTAGTGGGCTTAAAGTATCTCAACTACTCCTAAACTGTAGGGAAGTAGTTGAATGTAATAGTAGTATAAATGGGAGCTTCCAAAGTTGTGGGAAGTGTATCCCATTCACTCACACACATTCTCTTGTGTAGTAGGCTTTTGAGAGAAAATGTAAATTTTGGGGAAACCTCCCTTTTACCATTCGCGTGGAGTTGTCTAGTGTACGTTGCGTTCTTCCTTGTTCAGACCCTTGTTGTTGGGAAAGGTGAAAATTGACTAAGAGGGGCACTTTTAAGCCGCACTGTGTGAAAAATTCTATAGTGAGTTTCAGCCCTGTGACAAGTACGAAGTTGGAAGACTAAAGTGTTGATGGAGCAAATGAGAGACTCTAGTGGAGACACGTTGGAGTGGAGAACAAGTAAACTTTCTCCCCAAGTCAATGAACCCAAAAGTAGGAGAAAAAGGGGGACACTATGTTTGTAGATCCTAAGTGAGATCCTTGTATAATAGATGTGTTAGTGTTTACTAAAAATAGCTCCTGTAGGCCTAAAGTTTCTCAACCTCCGTAAAAATGGGGAGTGTTGAGCAAGTAACTTTGGACTATAAATGGAAGAGCGTCTAACTTGTGGAAGGCATTTAATTCACTCATTCACATTCTCCTGTGTTGTTGGCTTTTGAGAGAAAAGGTAAATTTTGGGAAATCATCCATTTACCATTCGTGTGGAGTTTTCTAGTGTGTGTTGTGTTCTTCCTTGTCTAGACCCTTGTTCCCAAGAAGGGTGAAGGCTGATTAAGAGGGGCACTCTTTGGTCGTACGATGTGAAAAATTCTATAGTGAGTTTCAACCCCGTGACAAGTGGTATGAGAGCGTAGTTTTTATCTTAAAGGGATAAACGCTCGTTGTACTCTTAGGATGTCGAAGCTAGTACGGGATCATGTCAGTCATCTAGAAGAGTATGTTGGAGTTCCTAAGGAAGGAATGCCTTCTCTATTCGAAATGGTGACACAAAACAAAGGATAGTTTGAATAAATTCAAGCTTCTTTCACTACTTTCATGACCTAGATTGAGGAAAGGTTCAACATGATAATGAGTGAGGTCGCTACATACTCATCTTCTATTAAGACTAACCTTGATGTATTGAAGGGGGAGATAGGTAAGGCTAGTAATGAGATTCAACTTGTGAAAAAGGCGCTAGCCAGGAGAATGTGGACTTGAACAAAGTGAAGTTTGTAAATCCAAGGCGTTTCAAGGTTAAAGAAACTCAAAAGAGCTTGAGAATTTCTTATGGGACATAAAAGAATACTTCAAGACTACACACAGCCCAGAGGAAGGTAGAGTGGGAATGGGAAGCATGTACCTCTCTGGAGACACTAAACTTTGGTGGCTTATGCATCTTCAAGATGATGAGGATGCGGGAAGGTTGAGGATCACATAGTGGGAAACCATGAAGAAAGAGTTGAAGGATCAGTTCTTACCTTATAACACGACATTTGTTGCAAGGGAAGCTCTTAAGAAGTTATGGCATATAAGAGCAATAAGGGAGTATGTTAAGGAGTTTAACTCATTTATGCTAGACATGTTGGGTTTTGTGTCCTAAAACTCGTATTTTTGTAAACTGAATGTATATTCTATTTTACTATAAAAATGTTATTGAGCTTTATTCAGTAAATGCGTTATTGAATAAAGTGAATTGTGTATTCTATAACCCAAATCCAATGAACTAAGAACCCTTGGCTATAGTATGTATACTTGAACTTTATGTATGACATAAAAGTGGATCAAGTTCGAGTAATAGCCAAAATGATCTATAGTATAAGAATAAGGTTGATTACCTTATTCTGGGGACACTATGGACGCAGCCCACTTAGTATAGTACTAACGATGTGATACTGAATCGTTCATGTGGAGACATGTGAGTGGGGGCGTCCTATGCAAAGAGTTTGTATAAGACCGAACTGCAAAATAGTCACTTAGACTTTATAACTCTGTTTACTGTCTTAACTGACTATATTCATACGATGACCTAGGTAACTCGATCTTAATCCTGAGCGTGCTATGAACTCCTGTTTATTCAGGATTATCCTTAGATTTGAATGGGTGAGAGTGGCCCGAGATTGCATACTCAATAAGCCTCCCATTTTAGGGATAAGACCAGGTAGATAGTTGGGAACATAGTCATGCGAGATGAAATTCACTCCTACCCTCTATAGGGTTTAGTAGAGAGGTTGTTTCCTTAAGTACTGACTCCGGGTCTTGAACAATGGGCCCACCCTCTTGTTGGCCCGAGAGGGATACGGTTTGTTGGTTGGACCACAAACCAAATTGTTCATTAGAGGATCAGTGGGACTTAAAGAATAAGAAGTAATTACAGGGGTAAAACGGTTTATTTGACCCAGCTGTAATTACGAACGACCTGTGAAGGATTGACTTACTAATCATGGTTATATCGAGTGGACAGAAATATATCTACAGTGAGGAGAGTGTAGCCACTGGGCTTTAGTGGAGTGTCCCGGTGGTTAACGAATGTTGATTAGCTAAGCTAAAGAGTTTAGCCGGTTGATCTCGTATCGTTGGAGCTCATGATCTGTAGTTCCATTAGGTTCTCCTTACTAGCTCGGACTAAGCCTTGTAACAATTTGAGAGAAAAGAATTTGAATTGTTCAAATTCGAATTTGGGAGAAAAAGTTAATTATATGCGATATACTTAACGTTTCATAGCTTAATTATGAATTAAACTATGATAAAGAAGAGTTGGAAATATTTAAATATGATTTAAATATTGGTTCGGTTTAAAACATGAATAGGGATTCATGTTCGAACGTTCGTTTTGAGAAATTGGGATTGGTCCAATTATTTAATTTGATATTTGATATTAAATTAAATATTTATTTAAAATTAATTAAATTGTTTAATTAATTATAAATTGATTTTAATTTAAAATTAATTTTATATTAATTTTGAATTAAAATTAAAAGAGAATTCAAATTCATTTGGAAATGAAATATGGATCAAATTCATTACTTAATGAACAAGCTTCTTGTTTAAGCTTATCTTCTATGTGTTCGCTTCTTCACTAAGTAAAAATAGAAGCTTGTGGTTTTCTATATATAGAGAAGTAACACAATGGGTAAGAAGAATGTTTTTTGAAGAAAATTCTCTAGCTCTTGGTTTTAAATCTTTACTCATTCTTCTCCCAAATTCTCTCAATCAAAGATCCCACAATCTGTTCCAAGGCCTGAGGATAGTAGGGAATACTCTAGAGGAGGTCCACAACTGGTTTGTGTTCAAAGAAAGCCCACGGATTAAGAGAATTTTGAGCTACAAAGGTTTGTGTTCTTATTCTCTGTTTTTTTAGTTTTGAGCATGTTTTTTGTATGATAAAATTGATCAAATTAGAGTGCTTAAGATCCAAAATTGCTTCCGTATTATTAATATTAACTCTTTCAATTGGTATCAGAGCTGGTTAGTTATCCTGTAGAGACAGGGTCGCTGCGTGATTGGGGGTTCTCGAGTCGTGAGAGCTCGAAAGTGAGTGCACAATCGAAGCAACTGCTCTTACCCCAACACGTCCTATGAGGTTGGAGAGGGTCGAGAGGCCTGCCGTAAAATATGCTCTGAGGGATCATTGGATGATTGTAGACCGCTCCTTCAATTGGAATCAGAGCAATTTTGAGCACTCAATTTGATTCAATTTGAGCTTGGTGGGTATGTTTTTGAAATCGAATTTTCTGGGCGTCTAAAGTGGTACTTTCGATTTTGGCATCAAAATTGAGTTTCAATTTGTAGTCCGTTTTGTAATTGCTCAACAGTGTTTGAGCTTTATTGTGTTAAGAAGAGTCTGTAAAATTTTCTAGTAGATCGGAGTCCGGGAAGGCCTTCAATTTGAAGAGAGAAGCTCGAAAGGTCAAGCTGGAAAACGGAGCAGAAGCTGCTATTTTTTTTTAGCAAAAACCGGTTCACGCAGAGGTTGAAAAAGAGCTCTGGTTCGGTCCTTTTCGGTCCGGTTCGGGCTTGGTTCAGACCGGTTCCTCACTCTCCAGCCTCTTGGGGTTCGGTTCAGCCTTGGTTCGGTCCGGTTCAGGTAAGTTTGGCCCCGATTTTGCCCATTTGAAGCTATCTGGTCCGGTTCGAGGGGGTTCAATCCAGTTCTGCAGTATTGAAGCTTGGTTCAAGCTTTTTCAAGCTGGTTCGGGGCAGTTCGAAGGGTTCGAAAGCGGCTCAGCCTAATTTCTAGATTATTATTGTAATAATTTAGTTGTATGCTTGTTTAAGATGCCAATACCGGTCCACTTTAGCGTGTTTAATTATTTATGCATTATGAATGTATGTTTTAATTAAATCCATGTTTGTATGTGCATAAAGTATGCCATATAGATTTTAAAATCCCACCATAGGAAGCATGCTCCATGCATTGAAAGTATGTTATAAGTGTTATAATGTATAGTATGCATGTTTAGCATTTCATAAGTATTAATATAAGAGTTGTATTAATTTTATGATATAGATGTTGTATGTTTTAAGTATAATTAATATAAATGTTATATTAATTAAAAATAAAGCATACAACATATAGTTGCCTTAGTATAATATAATTGTTATATTAAATGCATCAAAGCATTTCCATGCATAATTCATGTGATGAATTTTTACTCTATGTTTATTTAATTGTTCATGTGATGAATGATCAAGCATTCAAACATAGAAATGCATACAAACCTAGGGTTTAATTATTTAGTTTTAAAATGGTTTTAGAATTAAAAAAATTAGACCATAGGTTATCTAGTTCTAATAAGATTAGAATTAGGCAACCAATAATTTATAAACTACGATTAAAGAGGGACTCTGTCTAAGGAAGGTTCTGGCTAGGCTGGGGTATTTAAGATGACGGAAATGGAACACCCCTACCTTGGAACCGACCTGGGAGTGAATTTAATCCAGAGGTTTATAAATTATTCCTCGTGAGCGACGTTAATTAAAAAGTTTAATTAAACTCATAGACCTAAGTTTTTTAAAGGGTTAATAGACTTAGGTATAGTAATAGCCGGAATATGCCTAAGTAAAATTATACCTAAACCGTCTAAAATACTTAGTGGGAGTGAAAAGGTATATATGATATATCAATTTCCTCTTACGCTCTCTACGAAGTTCACACCGTGAGATTTATGCTCGGCCTCGTGATGTCAATAGGGCATCCCCATTCGGATGGTGTTTGCATAAATCAAGAGCAATGTGAATGGAGAAAGTATTTATAGTAAGTGGGAGAAGGAAGTGTGTCAACACATCCTACAGTCTCCTCCATTAGTTTGGACCGTGAGATTCCCATGTTCCGCCTGCAGGTTTCCCGTAGTAGCACCATCCATTCGGAGGGATGTAACATGGGAGTCGGAACAACTCAAACTTCAAAAATGGATAGGGTCTCCTAGGTCCATTCCCAGCTCTGACTTTCCAATTCGGTAGCATTGTTGTGGCCGACCTCTGAGGTCTGAAAATGGCGGGTCACACTTACAAGAATTACTAAGTGTTAGTGAATTCTTGACCAAAGTAGCGATAACTAGAATGCTCTAGGAATAAGAGTTATTCTGGTATTAACATTTAGTCAAGAATGTCTTGGTTCAGTGAAGGAGTGATTGACTGCCCCTCGGTAGCGGTTGCTCTGACTCACTGAAGTATCGTTGCAAAAACAATAATGAGTTTATGGGTACATTATTACTTTTGCTAATTTTTTAATTGGATGCATGTAATGGGTTAGAAGCAATTCAATAATAGAATATGTTCTATTTTTCAGCATGTCGAGCTCTTTAATTCAGTTACTAGCCTCTGATAAATTAAACGGCGATAACTACGCAACCTGGAAATCGAACTTGAATACGATTCTAGTTATCGATGATCTAAGATTTGTCTTAACAGAGGAATGTCCTCTCCCTCCCGGCTTATCTGCAAACCGAATTGTTCGGGATGCATTTGACAGATGGACTAGGGCTAATGATAAAGCCCGAGTCTATATCTTAGCCAGCATATCTGATGTGCTATCTAAGAAACATGAGAGCATGATTACCGCTAAGGAGATCATGGGATCAGTACAGAAGATGTTTGGACAACCGTCCTCATCGATCCGTCATGATGCTCTCAAGAACATTTACAACTCCCGTATGAAGGAGGGAACTTCTGTTAGGGAGCATGTCCTTAACATGATGGTCCACTTCAACGTGGCAGAAGTAAACGGAGCTGTCATTGATGAGAATAGTCAGGTTAGCTTTATAATGGAATCTCTTCCGAAGAGCTTCCTACAGTTCCGCACCAATGCGGTGATGAACAAGATAGAGTATAATCTGACTACTCTCCTCAACGAGCTACAGACTTTCGATTCCCTGATGAAAACAAAGGGAAAAGAGAAGGAGACAAATGTTGTCACTTCGAAGAAATTCCCAAGAGGATCGTCCTCTGGGACTAAGTCTGGTTCTTCTTTTTCTAAGAATAAGGGTATTCAAAAGAAGAAGAAAGATAAAGGGAAGGGAAAAGCTCCCGTCATGAGTAAACGCAAGGCTAAAGCCGCAGATAAAGGAAAATGTTTCCACTGTGGTGAAGATGGGCACTGGAAAAGGAATTGCCCAAAGTACCTTGCAGAAAAGAAAGCTGAGAAGGCAAGACAAGGTAAATATGATTTACTTGTTGTTGAAACATGTTTAGTGGAACATGATGATTCTGCCTGGATATTAGATTCAAGAGCCACTAACCATGTTTGTTCTTCTTTTCAGGAAACTAGTTCCTGGAGGCAGCTAGCAGATGGTGAGATAACTCTCAGGGTTGGAACAGGAGAGGTTGTCTTAGCCAGAGCCGAGGGAGCGGTGAAGTTGTTGTTTAGAGATAGATTCATTTTACTAGAAAATGTACTTTTGGTTCCTGGAATCAAAAGAAATCTTGTATCTATCTCTTGTTTGCTTGAACATATGTATAAAGTATCTTTTGATTATAATGAAGTGTTCATTTGTAAAAGAGGTGTACAAATATGTTCTGCTAAACTTGAAAACAACTTATATGTGTTAAGACCAACAGAGGTAAAAACTATTTTGAACACTGAGATGTTTAAAACAACTGATACTCAAAATAAGAGGCAGAAACATTCTCCAAGTACCTATCTTTGGCACTTGAGACTAGACCACATTAATCTCAATAGGATTGGGAGATTGGTTAAGAGTGGTCTCCTAAGTCAGTTAGAAGACAACTCCTTACCACCATGTGAGTCGTGTCTTGAGGGAAAAATGACCAAACGACCTTTTTCTGAAAAAGGTTATAGGGCCAAAGAACCCTTAGAACTTGTACATTCGGATCTCTGTGGTCCAATGAATGTCAAAGCTCGAGGAGGGTATGAATACTTCATCAGTTTCATTGATGATTATTCGAGGTACGACTATCTTTACCTAATGCATCATAAGTCTGAAGCCCTTGAAAAGTTCAAAGAGTATAAGACAAAGGTTGAGAACATATTAGGTAAGACGATTAAAACACTTCGATCAGATCGAGGTGGAGAGTATATGGATTTGAGATTCCAGGACTATATGATAACACATGGAATCGTATCCCAACTCTCAGCGCCCTGTACACCTCAGCAGAATGGTGTATCTGAGAGGAGAAACAGAACCTTGTTAGACATGGTTCGATCTATGATGAGCTATGCTCAACTGCCTAGTTCGTTCTGGGGATATGCAATAGAGGCTGCTGCATATATTTTGAACATGGTTTCCTCTAAGAGTGTTTCAGAAACACCTTATGAGTTATGGAGAGGGCGTAAAGGAAGTTTACGTCACTTCAGGATTTAGGGGTGCCCGGCACATGTGCTAGTGCCCAATCCAAAGAAATTGGAACGACGTTCAAAATTATGCCTATTCATAGGATACCCCAAGGAAACGAAAGGTGGTCTATTTTACGATCCTCAAGAGGACAAGGTGCTTGTGTCGACAAACGCCACGTTCTTAGAGGAAGACCACATAAGAGATCATCGACCTCGAAGTAGAATTGTATTGAGCCAATTTTCTGGGGAAGCTACAGATAAATCAACAAAAGTTGTTGATCAAGCTGGTCCTTCTCAAGAGTTGAGAATGCCTCGACGTAGTGGGAGGGATGTTAGACAACCCGACCGTTACATGGGTTTGACTGAAACCCAGGTCGTCATACCTGATGATGGCATTGAGGATCCATTGACTTATAAACAGGCAATGAATGACATAGATAAGGACCAGTGGATTAAAGCCATGGACCTCGAAATGGAGTCAATGTACTTCAATTCAGTTTGGGAACTTGTAGACCAACCAGATGGTGAAAGACCTATCGGTTGTAAGTGGATCTACAAGAGGAAACGAGACCAAGCCAGTAAGGTGCAAACCTTTAAAGCTCGACTTGTGGCAAAGGGTTATTCCCAACGGGAAGGGGTGGACTATGAAGAAACCTTCTCCCCTATTGCCATGCTTAAGTCGATTAGAATACTCTTGTCCATTTGCCACGTTTTATGATTATGAAATTTGGCAAATGGATGTCAAGACAGCCTTTCTGAATGGCAATCTTGAAGAGAGTATCTATTTGGTTCAACCAGAGGGGTTCATAATTAAGGGTCAAGAGCAAAAGGTTTGCAAGCTTAAACGATCCATCTATGGATTGAAGCAAGCATCTAGATCCTGGAATATAAGATTTAATACTGCGATTAAATCTTATGGCTTTGAACAGAATATTGACGAACCTTGTGTTTACAAGAAAATAGTCAATACTACTGTAGCTTTCTTAGTCTTATACGTAGATGATATCCTACTCATTAGAAATGATGTAGGATTCCTGACTGACGTAAAGCAATGGCTAGCGACCCAATTCCAAATGAAAGATTTGGGAGAGGCTCAGTTTGTCCTTGGAATCCAAATTGTTCGGAATCACAAGAACAAAACGCTAGCATTGTCTCAGGCATCTTATATTGACAAAATGTTGGTTAGATATAAGATGCAGAATTCCAAGAAGGGTTCATTACCTTTCAGACATGGAATACATTTGTCGAAGGAACAGTGTCCTAAGACACCTCAAGAAGTTGAGGATATGAGACGCATTCCCTATGCATCAGCTGTCGGTAGTCTGATGTATGTCATGTTGTGTACTCGACCCGACATATGTTATGCAGTGGGAATTGTCAGCAGGTATCAGTCCAATCCAGGATATGATCATTGGACTGCCGTTAAAAACATCCTCAAGTATCTTAGGAGAACGAGGGACTATAAGCTTGTGTATGGTACGAAGGATCTGATCCTTGTAGGATACACTGACTCTGATTTTCAGACTTATGTAGATTCGAGGAAATCCACATCGGGATTAGTGTTCACTCTTAAAGGAGGAGCAATAGTTTGGAGGAGTATAAAGCAAAGTTGTATTGCTGACTCCACCATGGAGGCTGAGTATGTCGCAGCTTGCGAAGCAGGGAAGGAGGCTGTATGGCTTAGGAAATTCTTTACTGATTTGGAAGTTGTTCCAAATATGAATTTGCTTATCATCCTTTATTGTGATAACAGTGGTGCAGTGGCAAATTCTAAAGAACCTAGAAGCCCTAAGCGCGGAAAGCATATAGAGCGCAAATATCATCTCATCAGGGAGATTGTGCATAACAGTGGTGCAGTGGCAAATTCTAAAGAACCTAGAAGCCCTAAGCGCGGAAAGCATATAGAGCGCAAATATCATCTCATCAGGGAGATTGTGCAACGAGGAGACGTGATCGTCACGCAGATCCCTTCGGAGCACAACATTGCTGATCCGTTTACAAAGCCCCTCACGGCTAAAGTGTTTGAGGGACACCTAGAGAGTCTAAGACTACGGGTTGTACGGTAGGGCAATTTTTTTAACCTTAGCATGTTTGACTCCACTGACGTTTTAGTCCAAGTGGGAGTTTGTTGGGTTTTGTGTCCTAAAACTCGTATTTTTGTAAACTGAATGTATATTCTATTTTACTATAAAGATGTTATTGAGGTTTATTCAGTAAATGCGTTATTGAATAAAGTGAATTGTGTATTCTATAACCCAAATGCAATTAACTAAGAACCCTTGGCTATAGTATGTATACTTGAACTTTATGTATGACATAAAAGTGGATCAAGTTCGAGTAATAGCCAAAATGATCTATAGTATAAGAATAAGGCTGGGTACCTTATTCTGAGGACACTATGGACGCGGCCCACTTAGTATAGTACTAACGATGTGATACTGAATCGTTCATGTGGAGACATGCGAGTGGGGGCGTCCTATGCAAAGAGTTTGTATAAGACCGAACTACAAAATAGTCACTTAGACTTTATAACTCCGTTTACTGTCTTAACTAACTATATTCATACGATGACCTAGGTAACTCGATCTTAATCCTGAGCGTGCTATGAACTCCTGTTTATTCGAGATTATCCTTAGATTTGCATGGGTGAGAGTGGCCCGAGATCGCCGACTCAATAAGCCTCCCATTTTAGGGATAAGACCAGGTAGATAGTTGGGAACATAGTCATGCGAGATGGAATTCACTCCTACCCACTTTAGGGTTTAGTAGAGAGGTTGTTTCCTTAAGTACTGACTTTGGGTCTTGAACAATGGGCCCACCCTCTCGTTGGCCCGAGAGGGATACGGTTTGTTGGTTGGACCACAAACCAAATTGTTCATTAGAGGATCAGTGGGACTTAAGGAACAAGAAGTAATAATAGGGGTAAAATGGTTTATTTGACCCAGCTGTAATTACGAACGACCTGTGAAGGATCGACTTACTAATCATGGTTATATCGAGTGGACAGAAATATATCTACAGTGAGGAGAGTGCAGCCACTGGGCTTTAGTGGAGTGTCCCGGTGGTTAACGAATGTTGATTAGCTAGGCTAAAGAGTTTGGCCGGTTAATCTCGTATCGTTGGAGTTCATGATCTGTAGGTCCATTAGGTTCTCCTTACTATCTCGGACTAAGCCTTGTAACAATTTGAGAGAAAAGAATTTGAATTGTTCAAATTCGAATTTGGGAGAAAAAGTTAATTATATGCGATATACTTAACGTTTCATAGCTAAATTATGAATTAAACTATGATAAAGAAGAGTTGGAAATATTTAAATATGATTTAAATATTGGTTCGGTTTAAAACATGAATAGGGATTCATGTTCAAACGTTCGTTTTGAGAAATTGGGATTGGTCCAATTATTTAATTTGATATTTGATATTAAATTAAATGTTTATTTAAAATTAATTAAATTGTTTAATTAATTATAAATTGATTTTAATTTAAAATTAATTTTATATTAATTTTGAATTAAAATTAAAAGAGAATTCAAATTCATTTGGAAATGAAATATGGACCAAATTCATTACTTAATGAACAAGCTTCTTGTTTAAGCTTATCTTCTATGTGTTGGCTTCTTCACTAAGTAAAAATAGAAGCTTGTGGTTTTCTATATATAGAGAAGTAACACAATGGGTAAGAAGAATGTTTTTTGAAGAAAATTCTCTAGCTCTTGATTTTAAACCTTTACTCATTCTTCTCCCAAATTCTCTCAATCAAAGATCTCACAATCTATTCCAAGGCCTGAGGATAGTAGGGAATACTCTAGAGGAGGTCCACAATTGGTTTGTTTTTAAAGAAAGCTCATGGATTAAGAGAATTTTGAGCTACAAAGGTTTGTGTTCTTATTCTCTGTTTTTCCAGTTTTGAGCATGTTTTTTGTATGATTAAATTGATCAAATTAGAGTGCTTAAGATCCAAAATTGCTTCCGTATTATTAATATTAACTCTTTCAAGACACCCATAACATGTCCGAGGAGCCTTGACTCTTCCTCCCCGCAAAGTCATCGACCATAAGATTAAACTTTAGCATGGAGCCAAGCCTCCATCCAAAGCACCTTACCGGAAGTCTCCATTAGAGTTAACAGAGTTGTGCAAACAGTTGGACTATCTGCTCAAGGCTAGGCTGATCCAGCCATCCAAAGCTCCATATGGTGCTACTATTCTATTCCTGAAGAAACATGATGAATATATGCAGATGTGTGTAGAGTATATGGAACTGAATAAGGTGACCATCAAGAACAAGTACCTGATGTTCACAAAAACACTTTTGAATCCCAAGGGAATGGTGTTCACAAAAATCCAATTTTAAAGCCAAGAGCTCATCTAAGCTTGTGATAACACTCATTTATGAGTGTTATTTAGCTCTAAAAACTAGACTTATTGTTAAGAAAGGAAAGTGCTTATTGTTATATTTGATGATAATTAGAGTGATTTTGAGTAAAAACAAGCTTTGCATGAATTTTAAGACATGATTTGTAAATAATAAAGAAATATGTGTAAATAGAATATATTTTGTTAAGAAAGTGTTAGTTTTTGTTGTTTTTGTGTAGAGGCTAGAAATGGAAAAATTTTCCCCAAGCTTGTGACTACAATTTGAAAATAAGTGCAAAAATTTTTCTAAGTGTTGAAGCAGCAAGATTAAGCTAGCCTTGTGGCTGCAACTAGACCAAACACGATAGAATCTCCCAGATTTGCCAGATTGGCAGATTTTCAGAAGATCTTCAATCAAATCTCTGCAAATCAAGGAATCTTGTCGTCCAAGCCTTATCACACTGATCTCAGCAGCAAACGCTAGACCTTAAGGTCTATAAAAAGGTGACTTAAGGTGAGCTCAGATCTCTACACTCCCAACATTCTGTCACCTCTTTATTTTATTTTGTAGCTGCCAGTCTGAGTTCCTCCTAGGTCTTATTCATACTCTATTTGGACACTAACTTCAAAAGAAGGAGGTGTAAAGTCTTGCTCTACTTGAAAAATGCCTAGTTGGGCAAGTTACGGGTGCATGGTGGGCGCATATTCCTTGGGGTTGAATTAGAATTGAATCCCCCATTTCTCATTTGTATTTTCATTATCTTTTTATCAATTCAGTGTCTTTTACTTTTTACTCACCTCATAGAAAATTATTATTTTTAGTTACCTTGGGTTGCAAGTTTTGAAGAAGTCTTTATTGATCAAATTGAAAAAAATTGTTAATCATTCCCTTGGGTTCGATACTTGGGATACTCCATATATTACTTATTTGACAACGTGCACTTGTGCTTTTGCATAGCCAGTTCATCAGCTTGCAACTGAGGTAACCAAAAAGTAGTTGTTATTGTTGTGGTTTTTGAAAAATAGAAAGTAAAATAAAGTGGAAACAAAAATCGATGCGTAAACATTATAAGAGAAGGGGGATCCAAATCTATTTCAACCCAGAGGAATATGCGCCCACCTATGCACTCACAATTTACTCAACTAGGCACGGTTCATCAGTGATTGCTGTCCATATGCGCCTACATCTCACTCTTTCGACTTCTATATGGTTAGAGTAGAATGTGATCTAAATGCAATTGCAACTTACCCTTTTTGACACTTATAACCATGCGTCAAGTTCAACACCTATTCAACCCTTTTCTAAGTTCTTTTAGGAGCCTAAGTAATTAAACGCATATGTCTATGGCTAATTGAACTTAGATAAAGAAAGCAAACAACTCAATTGACTCTATAGGTTTTGCCCTATGTTTAGGTATAAAAACAAAGTCCTAATTCTAGGTACTTTTCCTAGATTGCTTTCATAAAAATCGTGCTTCATCAAACCTCTCTAATATTGGATTTCACACATTTTATGCTAAACTAAGTGACTAGTTTAAGCTAACAATGAAACTTAAACTGAATAAAAGTAAACGATACTAAGTGTTGAGCAAAGTTGCTTATGCATAAGGTGGGGCTTTCTTCCTACATAGGGCATTCATATGTTTGAATCCCCAAGAACAAGTTTAGCTCATTATGGTAAAGAAAATATAAGTACAGGTGTAGAGAATACCACTTGAATGAATGGAAATAAACTTCATTCTAAAAGAAAGATTGAAATACAGTTGAGTTTGAATGTAAACTAAACAACACGACACTGAAATTGAAATAAAAAACAACTAAAGATGTAAAACAAAAACTAAGAACTAAAGGATGAACTAACAAAAAAGATCCCTATTTTTGTTCCTCTCTTCTAACTTGTTCAACCTTTTTCAAGGAGAAACAAGTTTTTACATGTTCTTCTTTTGAATAGAGTGTTCGAACAAAGCTTGAAGAAAACTAGGGTGAACTAGGTGTGGCAGCTACAAAAAGAAGAATAAAAGATCACCTAAGTGATGAAAAAAATCCAAGACTCCGAGCTTCTTGAAATTGGAGCTTTAGCCGCCTTTTATAGACCTTTAAATCTAAGATTTTTCTTTTAGGTCCAGGTCCATTCACATGCCAGGCGCATTTCGCTTGATTCCCAACTTTAATAGAATTTTTCCTTCTGGCTCAATATGCAGTCGCATTTTTGGGCGCATTTGGGTCTTTTTTTTAGCTTCTGCACAAAAACATTAAAACTTAACAAATTCATGATTACAAACACATACATAACTTGGTTTTACTTCAATTCACTCTAAATGACATCAATTATGACAATAAACACTCACTTTCTAAATAATAAATGTAATTTTTAAAGTAATAACCCTCATAAATGAGAGTTATCAATGGATATACTAAGGAAGGATGTCAAATGGACGTGGATAGAATTTTGTCAAAGTGCTTTCGAGGAAATCAAAGGAGCAATCGCGTCTGAACTTATATTGAAGCTACTGGATTTCAATTTCCCATTTGAGGTGTAAACTGATACATATGACAGAGCAATCAGAGGTGTCTTAGTTCAAGAAGGACACTTTGTCACATTCGAGAGTAGGAAGCTGAAAGACGTCGAACAACGATATTCTACTCACAAGAAGAAAATGACAACGGTGGTCAACTTTCTTAACATGCGAATACATTTTTTGCTCGGAAGTAAGTTCGTTGTGGTAACGGACAACGTGGTGAACACTTACTTCAAGACTCAGAAGAAGTTAAGTCCAAAGCAGGTGAGATGGTAGGAGCGAGTTTGACTTTACAAGGGTTCAGAGACAAAGAAGGCAGGCTGACGCATTAAGCTGCAAGGAAGTGAGTGCATATGTTTCTAAATTAATGCTTGTACGTTATTTGTTTGGTAATATTTAAAGGGTGCATATCGAGTCTAAATGTGAAATCAATTAGAGATTCTCAATAACATATGCGATGAATGCAACTTAAAAACATGCGTTGAATATAGGCTTGAAAAGTCGGAAAAACACATGCAATTATGGAGTAATCGATCAGCTCTGTGCTGAGCACAATGTACACTCAAAGCAAGCAAGTGCTTGGAGAATATTCCAAGGTCGAATCCTCAGGGACTTGGATATACGATAGTACTTTCCTAATATAAGTCGGCAGAAGTGGTATCAAAAAATAAAGACAAGTAATGGGGCACTGAAATTGAAAGCGCAGGAAAATAACAAAACACTGAACACATGCTAAAAATGATGCGATGAACAGTGGCTAACAAAGGAAAATAGTAACAGAAAAACAAGGCTGTGGCTACAGATTCTCCTAGTATGCACTATTCCTTACCTTTAACAATCTGCTTGTCCTTTCTCCCAGCAAAACATGGATTCCTACTTACCCTAGCTATCTCGAGAAGGATGTTAAGCTCACTATTTAGTCATATGTCTGTGCTCAAAATAGCGGGTCCTTTCCTGACCTATTTTAGCTTGCAAGTGGTAGTTTTATCTCTAAAACCTCTTAGTGTTGTGACACTCTTACTTTTCTTGGATGTTCCACACACTCTTACCCTCTCGGTGCTCGGATGTGCTAATACCTTACTTTGGTTTGCCAAACAGAAAAAGGTAATGGAAGAATAATAAAAGCCAAGAAAACATTGCAAGCTAAAGCAAGTTTTCCATGAATGATGAGGAAGTTTGCATACAAAGTTCTTCCTTAAGCCACTCCCTTTCTAATTTAACTATGCATATTGAGAAGTGAATAGAAAAATTCAAGGGAAATAGGATAAAACATGTAAACTTTATTGTAGAAAGGTACATTACAAGGCCAATGCAAGGAAGAAGATAAATAGTAACTTCTAATGTGAAAGTTGGTTGTGTTGGGATTTATGCCCTAAAGCCTCGCAATTAATAATTTATTTAATAATTAATAATTATTTTGATTATTTTATTTGCAATATAATATTATCCATTATATGAAAAATCTAAGGTTATTATTGTAATCTTGAACAGTATGTGGTTGACATACGGGAGGATCATGTTCAAGAAATAACCTAAAGGGTCATAGTATATGGATAAGGTTGAGTGCCTTATCCTGGTAACACTATTGATACGGCCCACTTTGTAATAGTTACAAATGATTTGATCTAATCATTCGTGTGGAGACATGTGAGTGGGGGTATCTTATACAATGAGTTTGTATAAAATTGGACCACGAAATATTTAATCTCTCTCTATAAATCCGTTAATTGAGAAGATTAATATTTCATCAAGATGATCATATGTGACTCGATCTTAATCCTGAGTGAGTTATGAACTCCTGCCTGTGAGGGCTTGTCCTTTGATTTGCATGGGTGAGAGTGGCTTTTGTAGCTGATTCAATATGCCTACCATTTTGGGGACTTGACCAAATAGGGAGCTGGGAACATAATCTCACAAGATGGAATTCACTCCTTCCCATATAGGGTAAGTAGATGAGTAGTTCTCTTAAGTGTTGATTTTGGGACTTGAAAAATGGGGCCCCACCCTCTCACTGGCCCGAGAGGGACTTAGTTTATAATTAGATTATAAACAGATTGTTCATTAGAGGATCAGTGGTACTTAAGGTGCAAGATGTAATTATAGGGGTAAAACGAACTTTTGACCCAGCTGTAATTACGAACAACTCGTGAAGGGTCGACTTGCATGTAATGATTATATCTATGGACATAACTTGTCCTACAGTGCATAAGAGTACAACTCTAGGTCTATAGTGGAGTGACTCTAGAGTTAATGAATGAAAATTGATTAATTAAAGAGTTTAATTAATTAATTTTGTATCATTGGAGCTTATAATCTGTAGGTCCACAAGGTCCCCTTGCTAGCTCATAGTAACACTAAAAGATTAATTTAGTTGAAAGAAAAATTTGAAATGTTCAAATTAATATTTAATATATTAGATATATTAAATATAAAAGAGGAAAATATATTTATTGTATTTGATACATTGAATATTAAAATAATTAATGTATATTAGATACATTAAAGAAAAGATATTTATTAAATTTGAATTGGATTCAAATTAGGAAATATATGTCGTAGGAGAATTTTAAAGGTTTGAATAAGATTCAAATTGGTTAGATAAATATATTTTAATATATTAGATATTAAAATATATTATTTAATTATCCTCCCTAGACCACTATAAATAGGACCCTAGTGGTGAGTCATTGAGCATTCTGAACAACACACATCTCCTCAATAGAGAGAATTAGAGAATTCTCTCTAGACATCTTCCTCTGCAATCCCTTGGGGATTTTCTTTCAAGAGGCTCCCACAAGCCTTGGTCCTGTGTTCGAGTTATAGCCAGGAATACTTTGTGGAAGAGATAAAGATCCGCTAGAAGAATCTCCATATTTGGAAGGTATTTACTGCTTAACCCTTGTATTTTAGTTTAATTCTAAATAAATCAAAGACGATTCCTATGCTTCCGCTGTGGGTTTAATTCGATTATTCCTTTCAGGTTGCTACAGGTATACACTACTCCTAAGATAGAAATGGCAGAAAAATAAAGGAAAGGTATATATAGGACACTGTTGCATTGACGGAGAGGAGAGTAACCAGTTGACGACGTATTCTTCTCCAGCGAGCAACTTCACCTTGATACTATTGGGCACTTCAATGGAGGAGTGATAGCACACAAAAGTGTGCTATTTCTAAGCTTAGTTTCTTGCTAGTTTGTGGTTTCAATGTGTGCTTTCATGTATTTATTTGTTTATTTTGTAGGATTCAAGCAAGTAAAGAAAATTTGGTCATTTGGAAAAGATATTAGAGAAATTGGAGCTTTGAGCCATGCTTTGGAGTTTTGGAATGGAAGAGAAAACAAGTTGAAACTTTAAGACCTGAGAAGATAGCGTTAAGACGCTATCCTTAACATCTCAACTCTATAGATGGAGCTTATCAAATGTAAAATCCTGTAGGAGTGGCATTGAGATGCCACTTTTGGGCGTCTCAATGCCTAAAACACATGCCAAGGACCTTTCCATCCACAGCGTCTCGATGCTACCTTATTCTTTCCTTTTCTTATGTGTGAATTAGGTCATAGCATCTCGATGCTATCTCTAGTGTCTTGACGCTATCACGATAATATAAAAGGAAAAGTTTGGCTGCAAAAAATGGGAGGTCATTGGTAGAGAAACCATTATAAGCTCGATTCCTACTTTGTAATTGGGACTAAGGGAGTATTCTTGAGAGCCAAGGAAGACATTCAAGGCTCAGAATCGTGGGACATCATGATGGGAACGATGGTGGCACATGTCAGATAATTTTCTCCTTTTCCCTATTTATCTTGCAATTTTTATTTTTAGATTTCCACATGAGTTTTGAGTTGTAATTGTGAATTTGAGTAACTAAACTCATTTGTTTAGACTTAGTTGCTTGTAAATGTTGATTTAACTTAAAGACTTTTTATATTACAACAATTATTTATACATTCTTGTGTGTAATGTCTAATTCTCTGGCCAAGGGTTAGTTTTGTATGATTTGAGTTTTAACTTGGAAAATTAGAGTTTGAATCTAGATGGTGGTTCTTTTTTTGTGTGGTGTTGGTATATACAGATGCAACATGAGAGTGATGTAAAAGTTAATTACAAGATGCAAGGGTAATGATGCGATGGGATGGATGTTTATACGCAAGGTCGCGCCCTTTATTTTTACCCTATAGCACTTACGAGTTTGCTGACACCTAAAGCATCAGTGCAAGTGCACACTAATGCTCTAGCAAGTAATACTTGGTGTATTCCAGGGTCAAGATCCACAGGGAAAGTGTATTATTCTTTTGATGCAATGACAAAACTTCACCATAACCCAATACTTAGCAGAATTTGTGCTATACCCGAAGTATTATGAGATGATGATTTTAGTGCAAAGAAATAAACACAATTACAACAGAATAACTGACTGGTAGCAAGTTAATCAGAATAATGCGACGGGAAAAAGAAAACTCAAGACCTAGCCCTAGCGCCTTATGTCAACCCACTCAATTATGCAAAATGCTAATGCTACATAAGTTTTTACTCAACCTAGACTTGGGGACCTATGACCGCATCCCTTCTGGTATCACATTCACTCGCAATAGAGGTTAGATTCCTCTGTGCAACTATTGCCCAATAACTACCGCCCCATTCTACCGCATGCAAGAGATTGAAATATCCCTAAGTCAATCTGACAACTAAGTGTTACCCTTTCTCCTCTCAAGTTCTTTCCACATGCTTTGACCTTCTCAGTGCCTAAAACATGCTACTACCCGAACTTGGTTGGCCAAATAAAATTCAAGCAATTTCAATAAATATACTGGAGAAGAAGGTTAGAATTAAACTTCTACTTTACTAGTATTAAAACATTATTAAGGTAAGGTCAACAAAAAGGCCTTTGGGCAGGCCAAGTCTTGATGAGAAAATTGGCTCCTACAAACCATAATGAAAAACATTAAATTATAATAACAAGACATTAATTAAAACAGTTCAACACCAAAAATAGAGGGAAGAAAGCAATGGTGTAGTGATTGCTGACTCCTGTCGCGTCACTCATAGAGGGCTATCACTTCCTCTTCTTTGAACTCCAACAGTGGCTATGGCGATTTTCTCGATAAGGATCCGTCTGCCAATCTTCTGTCCTTCTTATTTTCCTTGTTCCCTTCTCTCTTGCTTTTCTTACTTCTCTCTGCTCCCCCCTCCCATCTTTAATGAATAAGATGGTACCCTTATATACGCAATAGTCATGGGAGAGAATATTACTTCACGCACCCATTTTCATTCTCTGAGCAGTACGGCTTACTCACCAGTGGTCCCCTTCTCTGCCATTCTACTTTTCTGTCGGCCTTGATCCTATACACAGTACCATTTCTGCTCCACCATCCGTCCTTTCTACACACAGGAAGTGCGTGCAAATCTTTTTGATCTCCTCTAAGTACCGGCACTTCACTGCTTAGTTGTATCATCATGCTACAACGCCTCATCATCTTCCCTGCAAGGAGTGGTAACTGATAAGATGCTAGCGTAAGAACAGGAAAATTCTATACAGTTTCACTAAACGATGTTGCACAGTGCCAATTTTTAGTCTGATGCACTACATTACCCTTAAATGCCTTATTATCTTACAACATTTGTCGTGCTAGGACATGAAATAGAAGAATTAGGTGGCAGTTATAACTTGTTTTCTGTAAGTTATCACTAGATTCGTTTGCATAACTATTAATAGACATTTGCATGAGAATGAATTATTTGCTTATAGAAGCCGTTAAGAGAAGTTCCTTAATACCATGTTTAGTTATGAAATTAGACGGGAAAGTTGATTTAATAATTGAGCATTTCTTTTAGTTGGGCTTGGGAAAGTCAATGAAATAGGTTTGTAACTTATTGGCTTATAAGTGCTGCATGTATGAATTGTCTCTTAATTTGACCAATTTGATGATGTTTTGATAAAACTAATGTTTAAAAAGGTTCCCTATAAGTGTCTCCAACTTGTAAATATAGTTTAATTCCTTAGTTGATTTACCTCTTGATTTTAGGTTCTCTAGATAAAATTAGGTGTTAGTAACTATAGTACTTAATTAACGAAAATTCAAATCCTGTGGACTGTCTCTTACTCATTCACTATATTAAAACTTGACATCATAGACTTGCGATTTTTCATGCACTAGAAATCACACAATAAGTTTTTGGCATGATTGGCGTATTTTAGTTTAATTGATATTGTAGTGAAAATGCTTGATTTTAATTTAGAGTGTAAATAGTGTATATTTGTACAAATTCTTTTTGTTTATAATTTTTTGTCTTTTATTTTCTTTTTACTTTTTTTTGTTTTATTTTTGTTCAGGGTCAGTTGGTATATGCCCAGAGCTAGGGAGAATTTAGAACCTTTTGATCCTTAGATCGAGCACACTTGTAGAAGAAATTGTCGAATTCGAAGAGAGAATCAAAACTTACAAATGGTAGAAGAGTAAGTTGAGGAGCAGAAGACCATCAGGGATTATTTCAAGCCTGTTTTTCCTGTCAAAAGCTTAAGGATAGTCCACGCGCCCATAGCTGCAAATAATTTTGAGCTGAAAACTATCCTAATTCAAATGGCGAGAAATGGTGCTTTTTTAGGACACCCAAAAGAGGACCCAAACTCACACTTGAAATCGTTTCTTGCTTTATGTGGAACTGTTAATATTAATGGTCTGTCCAGTGACTTTATTCGCTTACGTTTATTCTCTTTTACCTTGCAGGATAAAGCTCGGGATTGGTTGGAGAGTCTAGAGCCTTTGAGCATTACCACCTGGCATGAGCTAACCCAAGCCTTCCTCACCAAATTCTTCCCACCAGCCAAGACTGCCAGACTTAGAATTGAAATTGGGACATTTTGGCAGTTTGAGGGCGAGAAAATGTTCGAGGCTTAGGAGAGGTATAAGGAGCTGCTCAGACAATGCCCACAGCATGGCTACCTTGATTGGCTGCAAATCCAACTATTTTATAATGGTCTGAATGGTAATGTAAAGATAATCCTAGATCCAACAGTTGGAAGGACAATCTTGTCCAAGATAGTTACTGAGACAAAGACCTTGTTGGAAGATATGGCTACCAAGAGTTATTAGTGGCCCACAAAGCGATCAATGACAAAACCAGTAGCTTGCATCTACGAAGTCAGCGAGGTAAATGTTCTGAAAGCACAAATGGCTTCTCTAACCAATGCTCTATCTCTATTGTCAAGTCTAGGAAACAATTCTTCGATTGCATCATCAGCAACTACCCAACAACCACATTATGGGGGAGATTCTAGCATAGAGCATGTCAATTACGTGAACAATAGAGGATACAACCAGGGTAGCAATCACATGCACAATTCTGTTCTTACTATTATCACCTAGGTTTGAGGCATCATGAGAATTTTTCATATGCTAATAACATAAATATTTTGCAGCCTCCTTTAGGTTTCCCTTCCAACTCCCAGCTAGTTGAAAAGAAGTCTTCTCTAGAGGACATGATTGGAGCATTCATTGCTGAATCAAACAAGAGGACGACTCAGTCAGATGAGAAGATGGAGGGTATTACTTTCGAACATGGGAAGGTTATACATAATCTTGAAGTTCATATGAGTCAGATAGCCACTTCCCTAAATGCCTTGCATAAAGGGAAATTCCCCAGTGACACAGAGGTTAATCCCAGGGAGCAATGCAAAGCTATAATTCTGAAAGAGCGGAAGCATTTGGGAGAACCTATGAGATGCTACAACAATGAGGATGATGAATCTATTGAGAATGGAGATAAGGAAGCTACACCTACATTTGAGGCTGCAAAGCCTAGTAGTTCCATTCTTCCTTATATGTCTAATAAGATTCCTTGCCCTCAAGATTTCAAAAAGAAAATTTTGAATGCTGAGTTCTCTAAATTTTTAAAATTATTTAAGAATTCTTCATGTGACTATTTCTTTTGCAGATGCTCTAGAGAGGATACCGAGCTACACGAAGTTCATAAAGAAGATCTTAACAAAAAAAAAAAAGAAGTTTGGGACCTCTAAAACTGTATGCATGACAGAATGGTGTAGTGATGCACTACACAAGAAGCTACCACCAAAGTTTAAGGATCATGGAGTTTTACTGTTCCATGCACCATTGGTAGCTCTTATTTTCATAAGGCATTATGTGATTTAGATGTCTATTGATGCCTTATTTTGTGTATATGACATTGGGCCTTAAGGAATTGAAGTCCACCAACATCTCTCTACAACTTGCAGATCGCTCCATCACCTATCCTAGAGGTATAGTAGAAGATGTCGTGATAAAGGTTGATAAGTTCTTGATTCTTGCAGATTTCGTGGTGCTCAACATGGAGGGCGATTATGATATTTCCATCATTTTGGGACATCCTTTCCTTGCTACAAGGGAAGCCTCCATTAAGGTAAGAGAAGGAAATTTATCTTTCCATGTAAATGACGAAAAGGTAACTTTCGACATGAGCAAAGTAATGAAATACCCCTATGAGATAAGCCAAGGTATGTTGGTGGATGTTGTAGATAGTTTGACTAATGAATTTCAGGATGTGATGTTGACCAAGGACCCGTTGGAGTGGATACTCACAAAGAAATGCAGTGTGGGCTCGAGCAACAATTAATTTACCATTTGAGCTTCATCTACCTAAGAAGTTAAAGAAAGCGCTTCTTGTGAGGCAATCCAAGTTTTCTATCCCTTCTTGTTTTATTTTAGTGGTTGTTTTCATTTCTAGTTAGGTTAGGTTGAGTGACATTAAATCTCGTTCCCATTTGTGCAGAACCTCGATTGTTTAGGTGTTCCTTTTGTGTCAATTACTAAGAATACTCTAGAGACTACCTCCTACATATCAGGGCAATATTGTTCACCCTGTCATTTTTTTTATCATTGTCCTTGTATGATCTAGCTTTATTCTTGCATTGAGGACAATGTAGATTTTAAGTTTGGGAGATTTGGGAAGTATTTTAGCTTTTGCAAAGTCTTGAGTTATTGGCATGATGATTGTGAGGATAATTTTTTTTTAAAAAAAAATTAAGCATGATTTGGAAGAATTTTATTGCATTATTTGTGACTAGGGACAACTTAAGATATGTTTGTAATAATGATAGCTTACAATGGTTGAAATATGAGAGCATACCCCTAAATTGAGTTAAATTTAAAATTTTATTTTCTTAATTTCCTTATATAATTAGAGCACCTAGTCCTCTTACTATTGGTTTTGAAGGCTTAAAATAGGCTTATATGGCTCGTATGTTTGTTGTCACCTCGAAACGACTAGAAACTGATTAGAAGGCTGAATTGCGTGATAGTTAATAATGTCACACTTAGGAGAATTCATGTTTATATTTTTGCCTAGTTGAGCTCCATTGTATCTATCTCAAATAAAATAGGACAAAAAGAGCTACATCTGCTATGATCAGTTAGGCCTCTCATTGAGCGAATGCTCTGGAAAAGGGTCCCTACAATGGAAGTGTGCAAAAGCTAGTGTCCAATAAAGTAATGGAAGATTCAAGTTTTGCGGAGGCCTACCCCATTTTTTTTAGACACCTTAGTCTCATATTATTTTCTTGAGTGTGAGGAGGCGTAATAATTTGAACTTAGAGCTAGAAGTAGGAGAAAAATGGATGGAGAGTGGCATAAAACTATTTCGGACTTATAAGGACTAAAATAAGAAAGACTTCACACACACACAAGGGAGTAGAGAGTTATATTTAAATTTCTCATTGATAAGGTGTGTTGGATTAATTTATGATGTTGTGAGTTATATGTTATTTGGAACTTTGAGGCTTGACTCACATGCATGCAATTATTGATTTATAGAGTAATTGAGTTTTCTTTCTAGTTTGTGGTTCCAATGTGTGCTTTCATGTATTTATTTGTTTATTTTGTAGGATTCAAGCAAGTAAAGCAAATTTGGTCATTTGGAGAAGATATTAGAGAAATTGAAGCTTTGGAATTTAAGAGAAGACAAGTTGAAGCTTCAAGACTCGGGATAGCGTCTCAACGTTGTCCTTAGCATCCCAATGCTATAGATACAACTTATCAAATGTAAAATCCCGTTGGCATCTCAACGCCCAAAACACGTTCGCAAGGACCTTTCCGTCTGTAGCGTCTCGACGCTGCATATAGCTGATAGCATGTAATTATGCTATCTTATTTCCTATTATTTGTGCTAGTTTCGTGATTATTTTGTGAGCTTTTATGCCTATTTTTCTTAATTTTGTAGAAACCAAGCGTGAGGAGCAAAATCGAGTGTTTGGGAGTACTTTGGTGGATATTGGAGTCTTTTGAAGCTTAATTGAAAATTCAAGAGGATTAAAGATGTTTTTTTTAGCATAAGGCACATTCCAGGATTCTACTTCAAATCATGATTCCAACGCATCGAACTACAGATCATTCGAACACCCGAGCGAAGAAATATAGCAAAAATGGCCAGTGTTGTTTGCAAGGTAGCGTCTCGATGCTGTCCATAGCGTCTCGACGCTACGAAAAACTTAAAAATGCTGTTTTTTGCCCAGAAACGAGCGTAAACCACTTTTCTTGTAGCTGAGACACTGTAGGCAACGTCTCAACGCTACCTCTTGATTTTCTATATAAACAAGTTTTTGGGGCGCCATTTTGGAGGCCAATCCGAGAGTTGTAGCCCTAATCTTGATTCCAAGCTAAAATTGAGGGTTTAGGGAGCAATTGAGAGCGTTTGTGGAGCATTTTTGAAGATCCAAAGGTCGAGGGACATGGAGATCACGACGAGAACGCAGGATCGACCATCATTTGCTATTTTCTTCCTTTTCCTTTAGTTTTAGTTTATGTTTTGTGGCTGTAAATTAGGAACTTAGAGGTTTAATTGTATGAATATAAGT
Organism: Trichosanthes truncata; assembly: GCA_033996785.1. Classification (NCBI taxonomy): domain Eukaryota; kingdom Viridiplantae; phylum Streptophyta; class Magnoliopsida; order Cucurbitales; family Cucurbitaceae; genus Trichosanthes; species Trichosanthes truncata. Next base: position 45,734,013 of record JAWPNB010000013.1, on the reverse strand, counting down.
ATCTTTGTTCCTAATACTTGGGGTTTTGATGTAGCCATTAGACTTGAGGTTTTAATTGATTAAATACCTTGATTGAATTATTTTGTTTCATTCATGATTTTATGTATTTAATGCTTATAATCTCTTGATCACAGATTATTTGTTTTATTAGTTTGAATTTGTGCTTGGAAAAGTCTGGTTTAGGCTAGAACTTAATTGCATAACTATTTGTAAATTCTTGCATGAAAGTGGAGAATTCTCTTAGAAGCCCTTAAAAGAAGTTGCTTAATGCATTGCATGCTATTAAAATCTAGATAGAGAAATTAGATTTATAACATTGCATAAAAGTTAATTATACTTGAAAGAGTCAGTTAATAACCCTGCTTCTTGGATTATGGAATATTTGCATGACAAATCTTGGTAGTTTTCGTTATAAGTCTAATTGGTGAAATTGATTCCCTATGATATTTCTCTCCTATTGTGTCTCCATTTATCTTTTACTTTATAGGTTAACTCTTTAGTTTAGCTTGTTTGCATATGATTTCTTCTCTAAATAAAGTTATGTGAGAGTAATTGCGGTACTTAAATGAACTAAGAAACCCAATCCTTGTGATCGACCCTGACCACTATTATTACAAATTTTAGAGGTTTAGGTTTATAAATATATTTGATAGAGCCTTCGACAAGCTCTTTATCAATAGCGTCTTGATGCTACCCTATTTTTTCCTTTTCTTATGTGCGAATTAGGTCACAGCATCGAGACGCTGTCACGATAATATAAAAGGAAAAGTTTGGCTGCAGAAAGGGGGAGGTCATTTGTAGAGAAACCATTATAAACTCGACTCCTACTCTATAATTAGGACTATGGGAGTATTCTTGAGAGCCAAGGAAGACATTCAAGGCTCAAGATCGCGGGACATCACGATGGGAACGAGGGTGGCACACGTCAGATAATTTTCTCCTTTTCCCTATTTATCTTACTATTTTTGTTTTTAGATTTCCACATGAGTTTTGAGTTGTAATTGTGAATTTGAGTGACTGAACTCATTTGTTTAGACTTGGTTGCTTGTGAATGTTGATTTAACTTAAAGACTTTTTATGTTACAACAATTATTTATGCATTCTTGTGTGTAATGTCTAATTCTCTAGCCAAGGGTTAGTTTTGTATGATTTGAGTTTTATCTTGGAAAAGTAGAGTTTGAATCTAGACTCGTTTGCATAACTATTAGTAGACATTTTCATGAGAATGAATTGTTTGCTAATAGAAGTCGTTAAGAGAAGTTCCTTAATGCCATGTTTAGTTATGAAATTAGACGGGAAAGTTGATTTAATAATTGAGCATGAGTTTTAGTTGGGCTTGAGAAAGTCAATTAAATAGGTTTATAACTTCTTGTGAATTGTCTCTTAATTTGACCAATTTGATGATGTTTTGATAAAACCAATGTTTAAAAAGGTTCCTTCTAAATGTCTTCGACTTGTAAGTATAGTTTAGTTCTTTTAGTTGATTTATCTCTTGATTTTAGGTTCTCTAGATAAAATTAGGTGTTAGTAACTACAATACTTAATTAACGAAAATTCCAATCCTGTGGATGACAGTCTCACTCATTCACTATATTAAAACTTGACACCGTACTTGCGATTTTACATGCACTAGAAACCACATAACAAGGAGAGCTCTTTCACGCAGAAGCTTCAAGTCCCAAAAGTCACAAAATTTGAGCTTCAACCTTCTATTTATAGAGTTTAAGAGTCGCTAGACATTTGACACACGCCCAGCTCACTATAGGCGCACCACTCCATCTACAAGGTCGGTTGTCCTGGCACTGCACAATCAGCTGACATTCTTTTTGTACCAACAGTACCTCCTGCATTGGGATCTTTGGCTACCTTGCACTTTATTGATTTCTAGCGTAATGCAATATTCTTTTTAGCACGCTAACTTCGGTTCTTTATTGCTTGGTCTTCAACGCATCTTGCATAATAAATCTATTAAATTCTTTTTCTCAGCGCATCAGAGCATTACTTAGTAAATTTTTGTTCTTCCATTGCATATCTATGCTATTTGTCTATGTGTTTATAATCTCTCATAACACTTTTGGTCTAATTTTAGGGCCCCAATAACTTGTATTCTACATGTTATCAATTAACTTCTATTAACACAGATTTTCTTGACAGGTACGCGAGCAAACCATGGATGATGATGTCTACACCAAGCTCTTGAAGGAGGTTCAAGAGGGCGTTGTGCGTTATTGGCTTGAAGATGGAATGATCTATATGAAGGGAGGGTGACTCTATGTTCCTAGTCATGGAGGTTAAGGAAGGAGTTGTTGCGTGAGACACATGATCTCAAGTGGGTCGAACAACCTGGAATAGAACGGATACATGCATTGATATCGCTTTCGTATTTCTAGCCCAAGATGCATGAAGGTGTGGAGGCAGATGTGAGGACTTGTCTAGTTTGTCAACTAGATAAAGTGGAAAGAAGAAAGGAGGTAGGCTTGCTACAACCTCTTCCTATTCCAAAAAATTGTGGCAGTCAATGTCTATGGACTTCATTGTTGGATTGCCAAAGATAGATAACTTTGCTTCTATCTTTGTGGTGGTTGGCAAGTTCTCGAAGTATATAGTATTTATGCTAGCATCACATGCATGCATGTCTTGTAGATGAGGCAACTGAGTTGTTCTTCAATAACATTGTTAAATTCTTTGGACTACCAGAGGATGTGATTAGCGACCGTGATGCAAGATTCACAGAGATGTTTTGGACTAGCATGTTCAATGTTCAAGGGTCTAAATTGAAATTCTCCACAGTGAATCACTATTAGACCGATGAGCAGACACTATGGGGGGCATTTGGCACGCAGGTTTGAAATTTTAAACTTGGAAATGTTAAACCTAGAGTTGCGATAGCCTAGGTTTAAGAAAACTGTGTTAAACCTAGAGTTGCGATAGACACTAAGGGCCCGTTTGATAACCATTTAGTTTTTTGTTTTTGGTTTTTGAAAATTAAGCCTATAAATACTACTCTCATCCATGGATTTACTTATTTTGTTATCTATCTTTTACCTATGTTTTCAAAAACCAAGCCATGTTTTGAAAACTAAAAAAGGTAGTTTTTAAAAACTTGTTTTTGTTTTTAGATTTTGGCTAAGAATTCAAATGCTTCCTTAAGGGAGATGAAAACCATTGTGGAGAATTTAAGAGAAAACAAGCTTAATTTTTGAAAACCAAAAACCAAAAACCAAATGGTTATCAAACGGGGCCTTAATTGTTCAATTGTTAGATTTTAGATTAGTTTAAATTTGTCATTTAAATTATTTATTTTTTATTTTAATATAATTAAGTTAAAAATAAATTGATTTTTTATTAAATTACAAATACCATTGGAACTATTTATGAGGGTTTTACCAAACCATTAGGATGAATTCTAACTTTTAAAACCATAGAGACTAAATTCTAACTTTCTCCATACTATAGGGACCAAATTTGTAATTTAATCTTAATTTTCTTATTGTTCAAATATAACTAAATTTAAATTTAAAACTTAAAATGTATTTCTTATATTTTTGTTATTTTAAATATACTAATTTAATTATGTAAAAAAATGACTAACTTAAAAAAAATCATTGGATAGATTTTTCAAAAATGATTATATAAAAAATAAAACATATATTTTATTTTTATATGATTAGGTTTAAATTGAATGTCATACATTTTTTTTTATCTTGAATATGACTAATTCGTAAATTAAATACTTTTTTAACATGGCTAATTTAAAATTAAATACTATTTATTTCACTAATTTTATTTTAGTAAGTTAGTAATTCAAATTCAACTCGATTTTAATTACTTTTCCAAAAAGTTTTAGACGAATTTTTGTTTCCTTCAATTTTGAAATTGAGTTTTTGACTAAAATTAGAATACATTTTTTTTCATAATTTGAGGTTTTAATTTTATTGACAAAACAAGCAAGTGAACTATCTACTTTGTTATTCATATTGTTTTTAAATAACTAAGTTAAAAATACGGGTAATTGTAATGGGTAGCCAATTATATGTTTGTATCTACAAATATAACAAATTATAAAAGAATTTGCAAATATGGCAAAACTTCAAAATAATATTTCATTATTCTTTTTTTGCCCTTATTTTAAGGGAGAAATTGTTTGCTCGCGTTCTTGTTCTTGTTTCTGTGTTTTACTCCTTCTTCGATTGTGTTCTTCTTCTTATCCGATCCAGCTGGTTTTGCTCCTCTGATTGCGTTAGTTTTTGCCGTTTTTTGCTGTGATTGAGTAGGTTATTTGCGTGATCAAATCTGCCATTTGATTGAATCTTCCATCGAGATCAAAACCGACTCTAATGGATGACCCATCACCATAATGGACTCCATTAAGCAAGAAATTATTCTCTTTGTCCACGCCAAACTCTCCATGAATCCCGACCACCAATTTGCTTTCACCACCATCACCAAATCTGTCATTTGGGTAATGCCCCATCCATGACGTATTTCTTGTTGGTTTTTCCTTTTTTTTTTTCTTTAAAAATTCAGAATTGAGATGATGGAATTCAAGGCATTTTAAATTTTTAGGGGAGTTATATATTTCTTCGTCTTCTTCCAGTCTTATTAACTTCTTGGACCACCCTTTTGGTTTTTGGCATTTTGTGCATCGTTATGCTTATTTACCTAAATTGATGAACTGAAGTTGTAAGTGTCTACATAAAGATGTTAAAAGATTTCATGTGGTTCTAGAGAATTATGGATTGTTCTTATAAAAGATATTCTTCACTGTATCATAGAGTAATATTAGTCTATCAGTGATAGATTTTTTGTGGCATGTTGTTTTTCTCGTGTTTCTTTGATGCCTTTTGGATTGAGACAAATATTTAGAAGTTATATGTGATAGCTCTTAGAATGAGAGCTATTTAGGGGGTTTTAGTGAAGATTTTGTGACTTAAAAGCACTATTTTAGGTACTTTTGTACTTAGAAGCCTCTTTAAATTGATGACTTAGTAGTAAAGAAGTCCATTTTCATGTGAAAAGCACTTTTGAGCTTTTTTAAGGCATAATATTACTTAAATGTGCTATTTGTGACTTATGCAGGCCAATTGCTGAAGGTAAAGATGGCTAAGTCTGGAAAATTCAACCTGTAATGCTAGAGCTTTGCTGTTGATGGAAGGTCAAGATTGCTAGAGCAATGGTTGTGTTTGATAAAGCATGCTGGAGCATTTACCTGAGATCAGTTACAGAAAACGCACGTGGGAATTATTTCATTAATTGACGTGGACAATTTATAACACCTGTACTGATTTAAACGAATGAGGTGCTGCCGTTAGTCTAAAAGTACCCACTCAGCCCTGATTTCAAGAAATAGGAGAGGTATAAAGCCCTAACTTTCCATTTTTGGGAGTGGCTGGGAGAGTAGACATTTTGGAGGGGCTGAAAATCGATAGAAGAAGAAGAATCCTTCTTGGGAGGTGATCCACTGCTGGAAAGGAGGGAATCCTGCCATAAAGGAGTTGCCCAACACCATTTCTTGTCCATTTTCTCCTAGTTTCTACAGTACTTCTTTATTTTTCAGCATTTTGATATTAAAGACAGGATTTAGAATGTTATTTCAGACTTTTCTTACTGTTTTATTGCTGTCATTTCTTGTAATTATGAACTAATCACCCCTTGGGTGAGGGATTAGGGGATTATTGTTGATTATTGCTGAATGAGATAGTATACTTGCATAATCTTCACTCCTATGCCTTGTGTGCTTCAATTTTTAGCTTGGAATTGTCTGGCCAACTTATCTAAGCTGCGTTTCTCTTAAACTTGGGAAAGGGAGAGATGAACTGATTGCATGGCATAGCATTAGTTCTGATTAGGAGCATGCTCTAAGGTAATTGGGGACACTAGGGATAGTAACCCACCTAATGTTTGCAGTTATGGGCTTAATTTCAGAGGTTAATGGGAGTTAATCACTGATTCTCGGGAATTCTGGAAAGAATCAGCGAATTAACGTGCATTGAGTGTTGAAGCATGATATATGCTGTAGCATTTAGTTTGATGAAGCAAGATTTTACCCCTAATCTTGATCCTTTTTCACAGATTCTGTTTAGTCTCATTTTACTTACTGTTTTTCCTGTTGTTACAGCATTTTAGTACCTTTTCACTCTTGTTCCTTAGTTCTTTTAATTTCATTGCACCATTGGATGTTTATTTCTTGTTACCTAACTAAAATCAACTTAAGCATTGCAAAAATCCACATAACTAATCCCTGAGGAGACGATATAAAAATACTTATCACTTGCTGCATTAGACTGTGTATACTTGCACATTTAGGAGTGTTTTCATTCTGAATTTGCATACACTCTGCTAGGCAACAAGTTTTTGGCGCCGTTGCCGGGGATTAGTTTGATTTTTTTACATTGTTTGAGTTGTTTTTAGTCATTTTGAGCTTAAGACAGAACCAACTAAAGTTGATTTATTCATTTCAGGTTTATTGGTTGTGTATGAATGAACATCTTGGGTTAGAATTTATTTTAGATCCAGAAATAGAAAGGACTTTTAGGAGGAGATTGAGAGATCAAAGAGAAGTTATGGCAGATCCACAACTCCCTAGAGATCCTTTAGCTCAACATTTACCTAACCCCGATAATAGACAGCAGCCAAATCCTGAGATTAATAGACCAGCTGGAGTTGTTAATCAGGCTATGGGTCCTGCCAATGCTATTGTTTTAGCAGATGACAGAGAGAGAGCCATTAGGACATATGTCAATCCCTTGGTTGATGAGTTAAATCCAGGGATAATTAGACCTGCAATTCAAGCCCCTACTTTTGAGCTTAAACCAGTCATGTTTCAAATGCTCCAAACCATAGGACAGTTCCATGGATTACCATCTGAGGATCCTCATTTGCATTTGAAATCATTCCTAGGGGTTAGTGATTCTTTTATAATGCCAGGAGTGTCTAAGGATGCCCTAAGGTTGAGTTTGTTTCCTTACTCCCTTAGAGATGCAGCCAAGACATGGTTGAATGCATTACCTCCAAGGGCAGTAGATTCTTGGAATACTCTTGCTGAAAAATTTCTCATTAAATACTTCCCACCTACTAGGAATGCTAGATTTAGAAATGAGATTGTGGCTTTCCAACAGTATGATGATGAGACCTTGAGTGAGGCATGGGAGAGATTCAAGGAATTGCTTAGAAAATGCCCTCACCATGGACTCCCTCATTGTATTCAAATGGAGACATTCTACCATGGGTTAAACACAACCACTAAACAAGTTGTGGATGCTTCAGCTAATGGGGCTCTTTTATCAAAGACCTATAATGAAGCCCATGAAATCCTTGAAAGGATATCATCAAACAACTGTCAGTGGGCTGATTCAAGGAGTAACCCAGGTAAGAAAAACAAAGGAGTTTTGGAGTTGGATGCTTTAACTGCTATAAATGCCCAAATCTCATCCATGGCCAACATGCTGAAAATTTTGGCTGTGGGAAATGTGGCCCAAAATGCTTCTACTGTGCAGAATGCAGCTGCTGTAAACCAAGTAGGTACTGATTCATGTGTTTACTGTGGTGAGGGCCATACTTTTGAATTTTGCCCCAGCAATCCTGCTTCAGTCTGCTACATAGGAAACCAAAACCAGCAGAGGAACAATCCTTATTCCAATACCTATAACCCAGGTTGGAGAAATCACCCTAACTTTGCTTGGGGAGGTCAAGGAAGTAATTCTCAAGCCCCTAAAGTACAGCAAAAGGTGAATTACCCACCAGGTTTTGGGCATCAAGGTTACCAAGCCTTTGGAAATCAGCAACTCATGCCCCAACAGCAGCAAAAAGCAATGCCCCAGCAGCATATTCCTGGTACATCTCTTGAGAGCTTGATGAAGGAATATATGGCAAAAAACGATGCTGTTATTCAAAGTCAGCAAGCTTCATTGAGAAATCTGGAATTGCAAATGGGTCAACTAGCTAATGAGCTAAGGACAATGCCTCAAGGTAAGCTTCCCTCTGATACTGAAAATCCAAAAAGAGAGGGGAAAGAGCAAGTGCAAGCCATAGAGTTGAGAAGTGGGAAGCCATTAGTTGAGGAAGTAGAAGTTCACAAGAGAAAACAGAAGGTGAAAGACACTGCTGTCCAAGTTGAGGAGGAAAAGAAAGAAAAGCAAAATGAGAATGAAGGAAAGAAAGAGGAGGAAGTTGAGATTACACCTAGAGCCGAACCTTCAAGAGAAAATCAGTGTGTAGCTACTCCCATTCCTGAGTTTAAACTACCTCCTCCACCATTTCCTCAAAGGTTGAGAAAAAGAAAAGAAGAAGCTCACTTTGAGAAGTTCATGGACATTTTAAAAGAAATTCATATAAACATACCATTGGTGGATGCTTTGAGGCAAATGCCTAATTATATGAAGTTTCTTAAAGATGTCTTGACAGGAAGAGAAAGATTTGAGGAATTTAAGGTAGTTTCCTTAAATGAGGAGTGTAGTGCCATTTTGAGAAAAAAGATCCCAAACAAGGAGAAAGACCCTGGACCCTTCACCATACCTGTTTCTATTGGAGGAAAGGAACTTGGAAGAGCTTTGTGTGACTTAGGAGCTAGCATTAACCTTATGCCCTTGTCCATTTACAAGAAATTAGGCATAGGTGAAGCTAGACCCACAACTGTCACTCTTCAATTAGCTGATAGGTCCATAACCCACCCTGAAGGAAAGATAGAGGATATTCTAGTTCAGGTGGATAAGTTCATTTTTCCTGCTGATTTCATAATTTTAGATTATGAAGCAGATAAAGAAGTGCCTATAATCCTAGGGAGACCTTTCCTTAAAACAGGGAGAACTGTGGTGGATGTTTATGAAGGAACCATTACTTTGAAAATGAATGATCAACAAGTAAAATTCAGCATCTATGACACAATGAAGTATCCCACTGATTTGGACGAATGTTCTGTGATTCAGGTGCTGGAAGAAGTAATCAGTGAGACTGCTGAGCAAGAATTGCTGGAGCATCACAGTCAGTTCTTTGGACAGATTACTGGGGAAAACTTGGAATTTTGTGAATTAACAGAAGAGTGTGAAAACTTGGCTGAAGTAGCTAGCTTCCAAAGAGTGTTAGAATCTTTAGATTTGGAGGAGAGGAAAACACCACCCATGCAGCCATCTATAAAAGATCCTCCCACCCTTGAACTAAAGCCTTTGCCAAACCATTTGAAATATGCCTTTTTGGGAGAAGAAGAGACATTGCCTGTTATTATGTCAGCAAGTTTGCTGCCTAAGGATGAGGAGATGTTGCTCAACCTGTTAAAACAACACAAAAAGGCCATAGGCTGGACTTTGGCTGATATCCAAGGTATAAGCCCTTCCTTTTGCATGCATAAAATTAATTTGGAGGAAGGAAACTTCAAGTCTATTGAGCAGCAAAGGAGACTCAATCCAGCCATGAAAGAAGTTGTCAAAAAGGAAGTGATTAAGTGGCTTGATGCTGGTATCATATACCCTATAGCTGATAGTAGTTGGGTTAGCCCTGTCCAATGTGTACCAAAAAAAGGTGGGATGACAGTTGTGACAAATGAAGCAAATGAGTTAATCCCCACTAGGACAGTGACGGGGTGGAGAGTGTGCATGGACTATAGGAGGCTTAATAAAGCCACTCGTAAAGATCACTTTCCCTTACCCTTCATTGACCAAATGTTGGATAGGCTAGCTGGCCAAGCTTACTATTGCTTTTTGGATGGGTATAGTGGCTATAATCAAATCACAATAGCTCCCCAGGATCAAGAGAAAACCACTTTTACTTGCCCTTATGGGACTTTTGCCTTTAGAAGGATGCCTTTTGGTCTTTGTAATGCCCCTGCAACCTTTCAAAGGTGTATGTTGAGCGATTTTTTCTGATTTAGTTGAGAATATCATGGAAGTCTTCATGGATGACTTTTCAGTTTTTGGAGAGTCCTTTGAGGCTTGCCTTATGAATTTGGGAAAAGTGTTAAAGAGATGTGAAGAGACTCATTTGGTTCTAAATTGGGAAAAATGTCAATTTATGGTGAGAGAGGGCATAGTATTAGGCCATAAGATTTCAAAAGAAGGGATTGAGGTTGATAGAGCCAAGATTGAGATCATTGAGAAATTACAGCCACCTACCAATGTTAAGGGTGTGAGAAGTTTCTTGGGTCATGCTGGTTTTTATAGGAGATTTATAAAGGACTTCTCTAAAATCTCAAAACCTTTGTGTTCATTGTTGGAGGTAAACTGACCATTTGAGTTCAATTTTGACTGCCTTAGAGCCTTTAACATTCTGAAAACAGCTTTAGTTACTGCTCCTATCATATCTTCTCCAAATTGGCAATTGCCATTTGAGTTGATGTGTGGTGCAAGTGACTATGCTGTAGGTGCTTTGTTAGGACAAAGGCAAGGTAAGGTCATTCACCCAATCTATTATGCTAGCAAAACTCTCAATGAAGCACAACTAAATTACACCACAACAGAAAAAGAGTTGTTGGCAGTAGTTTTTGCTTTTGAGAAGTTTAGATCTTATTTAGTAGGTTCTAAAGTGGTTGTCTACACTGACCATGCTGCTATTAAGTACCTATTATCTAAGAAAGATGCTAAACCAAGATTAATTAGGTGGGTGTTGCTCTTACAAGAGTTTGATTTGGAAATTAAGGACAAAAAGGGTTCTGAAAATCTGGTAGCAGACCATCTGTCCAGAATTGAAAATTCGCAAAGTTTGCTGCAGCAATCTGATATCAGAGATGATTTTCCTGATGAACAGCTTTTTACAGTAGCTCAAATTCAGGAACTTGAAATTGCTTGGTATGCAGACTTTGCAAACTATGCAGCCAGTGGTATTCTACCTTTGAATTTGACAGGGCAGCAAATGAAAAAGTTTATTCATGATTCAAAAGCTTATTTTTGGGATGATCCATACCTTTATAAGCAATGTGCTGATGGGATTTTGAGGAGGTGTGCTGCTGAAGGGGAAATTCAATCTATCTTGGAACATTGCCATGCTTCACCTTATGGAGGTCATTTTGGTGGTCAAAGGACAGCAGCCAAAGTGTTCCAATCTGGATATTATTGGCCTTCAATCTTTAAAGATGCTCACATGTTTAGTAAGGCTTGTGATGGGTGTCAAAGGAAGGGAAAAATTGGGAAAAGAGATGAGATGCCCCTCACATACATTTTAGAAGTTGAGTTATTTGATGTTTGGGGACTAGACTTCATGGGCCCATTTCCTCCTTCAAAAGGGAACCTATACATTTTAGTGGCTGTGGATTATGTCTCAAAATGGGTTGAAGCAATGGCTTGTCCAGTGAGTGATGCCAAGACAGTCATGAGGTTCTTGCACAAACATATCTTCACTAGGTTTGGAACTCCTAGAGTTCTAATAAGTGATGAAGGTTCTCATTTTGTGAACAAGGCAATGAATTCCCTCTTGGCTAAGTATAATGTCAAGCATAAAGTCTCCACTCCATACCACCCACAAGCTAATGGGCAAGCAGAGATTTCTAATAGGGAGATTAAAGGAATCCTTGAAAAAGTAGTGAATCCTAAGAGAAAGGATTGGTCATTTAGGTTGGAGGATTCCCTGTGGGCATATAGGACAGCATTTAAGACTCCCTTAGGTATGTCCCCCTATCGAATTGTTTATGGAAAAGCTTGCCATTTGCCCCTTGAGCTTGAGCATAAGGCTTTTTGGGCATTAAAAGAGCTAAATCTGGATCATTCAGTAGCTGGAGCCCTCAGAATGTTACAACTTAATGAACTGGATGAGTTTAGGCAACTGTCTTATGAAAATGCCAAATTGTATAAAGAGAAAACCAAGGCTTGGCATGATAGGAAGTTAGTGCCTAAACAGTTTGAAAAAGGGCAAAGGGTTTTGCTGTATAACTCAAGGTTGAAACTGTTCCCTGGAAAATTAAAATCCAAATGGTCTGGCCCTTTTATTGTTATGGAAGTTTTCCCACATGGTGCCATTACTGTGAAAGATGAAAAAGAAGGGAGAGAATTCAAGGTCAATGGCCAAAGGCTCAAGCACTATTGGGGAGAAGATTTTCAAAGAGAAATAGCCTCGAAGAGGCTATAATCTGAATGAATTTGAGAAAAAAAAAAACGGGAGCTGGATTAATTGGTTTTCACATCTTTTCTCCTTTTAATTATTTTATTGTTTTGGTTATACCTAGCTTGATCACGTTTTAAGTTTTCTTACTTGTTTTGTAGTTTTTCTTTTCTTTTGCAGGAAAGCAGTAGGATGGCAGACAGCAGTGATGAATCAGCTGACATGCAAGGTTTCTGTCCTCATATTTGCCATTTTTGGGAAAAGACAATTGTACAGCTCGAGTTTGATTTTCTGCTAGGCTGCAGCAGTCTATATCAGTGTAAGACAGCTTGGAAATGACAATTGAGTAGCTGCAGCATAGTCAAGGTCTGAATTCAGTCTTGTTGGGAATCATAAAAGGAAGATATGGCAGAATTGAATCTTTGACCAACTTTAATCCGAATTGATGGTTTGGTTTAGCTCACCTCTCTTTAAATTGGAAGCCTTGGAGGAGTATTTTCTACCTAAACCCGAAAGCAGCAAGGGCAGCTACAAGAAAAAAGTTTTCTGCATCAGTTAGGAGATGGCCCCTTGCAAAACCCGAGGAAAGAAAGCAAAGGAGGTTGCACATGTTCAAGCTGAGGAGAAGGAGCAGGAAGTTATTGACGCTACTGCAGTTTCAAGATCTTCTTATTCAAAAACTAGATCTAAATCTTCCAAATCTTCCAAGTCCAAAGGGAAGAAGAAAGTGATTGAGGAAGAAACTCTTGAAGAAGTTGCTGAAGAAAACATTGCAGATGAGCATGAAGAACCATTGGATGCTTCTTCTCCTAGCAGCAGAATATCAAAGAGAAGAGGTAAGGCACCATATCAAGCTCAAAGAGGTTCCCCCTTGGAGAGATTCATTAATGAGGAAGCTAGACTCAGATTTGAAAAGCTGAAAACTAGGGAGTTGTTCCCGAAAAAAGGTTTTGTTGCTCCATTCAGCAAGCTCCCTTTATTTGTGAGAGCTAACATCATCAACCATGGATGGGAGCAGTTTTGTCAACAGCCAGAGCCAGCCATAGTGCCCATTGTCCAAGAATTTTATGCTAATTTGGAGGGACACTCTGCCTTTCAAGTGAAAGTTCGAGGTAAGATGGTGGATTGGTCACCTACGGCCATCAATGAGTTGTTTAACCTTTCAGACATCCCTCATGCTGTTTTCAATGAAATGGAAGTAGCAACCCCTGAGTCCCACCTCAACACTGCTGTCAAAGTTGTAGGAGTGAAGGGTGCTCAATGGAGGGTCTCCCACACAGGTGCAAGAAGTTTTGAAGCAGCATATCTCAATGATGAAGCTAATGTATGGCTGTCTTTTGTGAAAAATCGTTTGATTCCTACTACTCATGACATCACTGTCTCCAAAAACAGAATCCTCTTAACTTTTTCCATTTTGAAAGTGCTAAGCATTGATGTGGGTCGCATAATAGCCCGAGAGATTCAAGAGTGTGCAAAGAAGAAAGTCGGGAAGTTGTTCTTCCCCAACACCATTACCATGCTGTGCTTAAAAGCTGGAGTGCCCTTTCAACCTTCTGAGGATATTTTAAGTGATCAAGGACACTTTGATCTCGCAAGCATTGACAGGTTGAGTAGAGGGGAAAATAAAGGCAAGGGAGGTCTTGCTGTGGGACTAAACAAGATGCTGAAGCAGCAGGCTCATCTTCTACAAAGGTGGGACTATTCTGAGAAGCAGCAGCAAACCTATTGGAATTATGCCAAGACCAAAGACAGCTCTATGCAGAGAGCTATGATAGCAAATTTTTCCAATCCCTACCCTCCTTTCCCTACTTTTCCTGATGGTCTCTTGACTCCTTGGACCACTCCTTCAACCAACGAAGAGCAGGAAGATGAAGAGGAAGAGCACACTCCTGGAGATGAAGATTGAAGAAAATGGGAGTTGTATTTAAGTTGCTGCTGTTTTTTTTTCTTGCTGTTATGCTTATCCTACTCCATTTTAATTGCCTTTATGTTGTTTTTACTTGCTTTTTAGTTCTTGGTGAGGGTAGTTTAGTATCTTTTGTACCTTGTTCTTTTTCTTGGCTGAGTTGTGTGCTAAAAATTTGAAAAAAAAAATCTGCCAAGAAATTAATGTTACTGTGAATGCAAGGCTAGTGCTGTTATGTGGTTTAATTTTTCTTCCAATTTTGTCAAGCTTAGTGATCTTGCAATTCTTCCTTTGAAATTTTTTTCTTGCTGTGGATGTAGCTAGCCTCAATGCCCCTTGTTGTTACTGTTAAATCTTGAGAGTTTGCTCCATTTAGCTCAAAATTTGGGAATGGGATGCTTGTTGTTGCTAGTTGTTTAAAATAAGTTTGGGGGACTTCCTAACCTCATTCTTTCACTCATTGAGGACAATGAGCAAAATAAGTTTGGGGGGAGTAAGGTTTCCCTTACTGAGTCTTTCTTTTAATATTTGTGTCAAAGAGTACTACCCGTAAGATCAATAATTTCTTTTTAATCATTCAGGCCCCTTTAAAAAAATAAAAAATAAAAAATAAACAGAAAAGTTGTTTGTTAAAGTTTAGCTGTATAAGCTCTTTGATGCTTAGGTGAGTTGCACCACAAGTGTGGCCATTCTAAGAACTAAGAAGGAGCATAGCATAAAGTTAAGGGGGCCTGTTTGGTTATGGAAATGATTGATCCTTAGGGGAAGGTGCCTTGAAATAGTGTCTGTTTTCTTAGTGAAATGAAAATAAGCTGGAAACAGTAGCTAGCTTTCCTTTTTATGAGCTAAAGGAATGCAAAGTGAACTCAATGAAGGAAGAAGGCAGTGGTTTAGCTGTGGGGCTATGTAAAGGTTGAGGCTATGTCTTTGGTGTAAAAAAAAAAAAAATTCTAGGAAAATCCTTAGAATGCTGAGCTTGAATGAAAATTTGAGAAATCAAACTGCTGTAACAGTAGCTGTGCTGTGATCCAAATGTTGGCAGATTAAATTGACTGTTTGGTAGCTGGATTATGTGTTGGAATTTCTGAAATGAGGCATTACTCAGGGACGAGTAATGGTCTAAGTTTGGGGGCTTGATAGCTCTTAGAATGAGAGCTATTTAGGGGGTTTTAGTGAAGATTTTGTGACTTAAAAGCACTATTTTAGGTACTTTTGTACTTAGAAGCCTCTTTAAATTGATGACTTAGTAGTAAAGAAGTCCATTTTCATGTGAAAAGCACTTTTGAGCTTTATTAAGGCATAATATTACTTAAATGTGCTATTTGTGACTTATGCAGGCCAATTGCTGAAGGTAAAGATGGCTAAGTCTGGAAAATTCAACCTGTAATGCTAGAGCTTTGCTGTTGATGGAAGGTCAAGATTGCTAGAGCAATGGTTGTGTTTGATAAAGCATGCTGGAGCATTTACCTGAGATTAGTTACAGAAAACGAACGTGGGAATTATTTCATTAATTGACGTGGACAATTTATAACACCTGTACTGATTTAAACGAATGAGGTGCTGCCATTAGTCTAAAAGTGCCCACTCAGCCCTGATTTCAAGAAATAGGAGAGGTATAAAGCCCTAACTTTCCATTTTTGGGAGTGGCTGGGAGAGTAGACATTTTGGAGGGGCTGAAAATCGATAGAAGAAGAAGAATCCTTCTTGGGAGGTGATCCACTGCTGGAAAGGAGGGAATCCTGCCATAAAGGAGTTGCCCAACACCATTTCTTGTCCATTTTCTCCTAGTTTCTACAGTACTTCTTTATTTTTCAGCATTTTGATATTAAAGACAGGATTTAGAATGTTATTTCAGACTTTTCTTACTGTTTTATTGCTGTCATTTCTTGTAATTATGAACTAATCACCCCTTGGGTGAGGGATTAGGGGATTATTGTTGATTCTTGCTGAATGAGATAGTATACTTGCATAATCTTCACTCCTATGCCTTGTGTGCTTCAATTTTTAGCTTGGAATTGTCTGGCCAACTTATCTAAGCTGCGTTTTTCTTAAACTTGGGAAAGGGAGAGATGAACTGATTGCATGGCATAGCATTAGTTCTGATTAGGAGCATGCTCTAAGGTAATTGGGGACACTAGGGATAGTAACCCACCTAATGTTTGCAGTTATGGGCTTAATTTCAGAGGTTAATGGGAGTTAATCACTGATTCTCGGGAATTCTGGAAAGAATCAGCGAATTAACGTGCATTGAGTGTTGAAGCATGATATATGCTGTAGCATTTAGTTTGATGAAGCAAGATTTTACCCCTAATCCTGATCCCTTTTCACATATTCTGTTTAGTCTCATTTTACTTACTGTTTTTCCTGTTGTTACAGCATTTTAGTACCTTTTCACTCTTGTTCCTTAGTTCTTTTAATTTCATTGCACCATTTGATGTTTATTTCTTGTTACCTAACTAAAATCAACTTAAGCATTGCAAAAATCCACATAACTAATCCCTGAGGAGACGATATAAAAATACTTATCACTTGCTGCATTAGACTGTGTATACTTGCACATTTAGGAGTGTTTTCATTCTGAATTTGCATACACTCTGCTAGGCAACAATATGTCTATCACAGATAGACATCTATCTATATCAAAGTTTATCAGTGAATATCGAAATCTATCAATGATAGTCACTGATAGTCACTAATATACTTCGATACAGATAAATTTCTATTAATAATAGAAGTTTATCAGTGATGATGTCGAAATAATTATTATGGTTATGCTATCTTGTGACCTAAAAGACTTCTATTATATTAATAGAATTCTATCAATAATAGAAGTCTATTAGTGATAGTCACTGATAAATTTCAATACAGTTTCCACCTCCGCAGACGGAGGCACATTTTGGGCCTCTGGCGAAGGTTGAACGACAACGAAAGAAGAAGAAGAATAAGAGATTATTTTTTGGGGTGCTTGGCTTTTCTACAGTCGCGATCGATGAGACGTTACGAAGAGTACCTTGAATCCAGTACCTTTTAGAAGACTTATAAAAGTAACAAGGCTATGAAAGGTTGTAGTTATTGTAATAACCAAACTTGGTGTTGAAAGACTCACAACGAATCCTCCATTTTGTAAATTTGGGATCTTGTTTTCTCTTGGTCATGTCATTGTGTAGAATTCTAGTTTTCCTTGTCCTTCCATATAAAAAAAAAGGAAGAAAAATAAGCTGTGAATGACTATTTTTCTTTTCAGATCTCAACTTAAAATTATGTTATCTTTTGAATCGATTCTTCCTTTTCTCTTAAACAAGTTTTAGGAAATTAAAAGGGTTTCCATTTTCTATTCTTTGCCCAACTTATATGATTTTAGGTCGCACAAACTAATTGCAGCACTGATATCAATTGTTCACACAAATATTGAAGTATATCACTGATTAAATTTAGTCACATATTAAAGTCTATCTCTGATAGACTGATATTCCTCTCTGATATCATGTTGTATAAGTATAGATACTGATAAGAATGATATTGAAGTCTATCACTGATAGACTGATATTTCTCTCTAATATCAATGTTGTATTAGTTTAGATATTGATAGACTAATATTGAAGCCTATCACTGATAAACTTTAGTCACATATTGATGTCTAATCTTGATAGACTGATATTTCTCTCAAATATTAGTGTTGTATTAATATAAATATTGATTGATTGATATTTTTTTGGACATTGATAGATTGGTCCAAACTTTATACTTTTTGGTTATTGATAGACAAATATCAGTATCATTAATTTATATAATGTTGTAATGTTTTTTTTTTGTTTTTTTTTTTTTTTGCTATAATTTAAAATTATATTTAAGCTTCCAATAGTTGTTTTTCATAATGAACGATAGAATGATAAAATATTGCTATGTGAACTACAAGACTAATGGAGTTTTGGTTGATGAAATGATGGTTTTTGAGAATTTGGTTGGCTTAATATTAAAGAAAGTTCGATTGAATGTATCTATTTCTTTTATATAACTTTCAATTTTATTTCATTTTGGTATGAATGAGATTCAAAATATGTTGAAATTCATGGAGATAAAGACGTTGACAAGAATGTATTACTTCCAGTTGTTAAACGTCAAGCAGAAAGGCCTAAACAACAAAGGATACTATCAATTGGTGAAAAGAGAAGTCACACGAAATGTAGTCATTATCATCGTGTTCATCAAAATCGTAGGACAGTAATAGATAAAAGATGTTCATGTCATAGTCACTGATAGACTTTGATACATATGAAATTCTATCAATAATATAAGTCTATCAGTGATAGATAGACTTCAATACAAATAGTTCTATATTGAAATCACTGATAAACTCTAATATAGTCACTGATAGAATTTTATCAATAATAGAAGTCTATTAGTGATAATCATTTATAGACTTTTATCACTTATAGAATTCTATGTGTATTGAAGTCTATCAGTGATAATAGAATACAAATAAAATTCTATCAATAATAGAAGTCTATCGGTGATAGTCACAAATAGACTTCCATACATATATAATTCTATCAATAATACAAGTCTATTAGTGATAGATACTGATAGACTTCAATCAATATATGATTCTATCAACAATACAAGCTATGATTGAATTAAACTATATATGATTGAAGTCTATAAGTGATAAAAGTCTACCGATGACAAACGCTGATAGACTTCAATACAGATATAATTATATCAACAATATATTAATTGTGATAGTCTATCAGTTATAGAAATCTATCACTGATAGACTTCAATCATCCTAATGTGTGTTTTTCTGAGTTGGGTTGAAATGATTTGGACTAAGGAGTTTTTAGTCTTTTAACGTGGATAGGGTTTAGATTTTGCTAGACTTGCAAATAGTTATACATTTGGCTACTTTTGCTATTAATTTAGGCAATTTTGCTATATATGCAACCAGCCCCAAAAATAAAGACATTGATTTAAAGGTGTGATCCCAATGTAAATCGTATTTGATTATTCGTTTCACATAGTACGACTCAACAAATGAAAAAGAAAAAAAGAAGAAGACTAATTTTATTATTATTTGCAACAAGTAAAAAAATTTAAAAAAAAATAAATATTTTTTTATATGGCTAATTAAAAAAAATTGTTTTACTAAGTTTCAAAATAAAATATTTGAAAGTAATTTTTTTTTACTTTAATATGTTAACTTAAAATTAAATGCGCTCATGATAATTCAAATTGAGGGTCTAAATTGATTCACTCATGACAGTTTAGGGGTTTAATAGATATAATTATAAGTTTGTACACGTGTAAACTTGATATAATTATAAGTTTGTACACGTGTAAACTAATATTTTTCAAACGGAATCTGATAAAGGGTATAAATTGATACACTTATGAAACTTCAAGGTTTAAATTGATGCAATTATTAGTTTAGAGTTTTTATTGATGCAATTATTAGTTTAGAGTTTTTATTGATGCAACCCCCAAAGTTTGGGGGTATAAGTTGATTTTTGTCCAAAATTTTAATATTAGTAAGTTCAAAATAATTTAATTAGTTTTATCTTAAAATTAGATATTAAGAATTATTTATTTTTGGCTAAATTACACTTTTAATCCCTAAAGTGTAAGTTTAATTTTTTTTTGGCCTATGAGTTTTCAAAAACAACAATTTAGTCCTTTAAGTTAAAAAAAAAATTTCAAGTTAAAAAAAATATTTTTAAAAAATTCAAATTAAATTGACTAACGATAAAAATTGAAATGAATGAACTCTTCATCCCGCAGCGGAAGCATTGGATCGTCTTTGATTTATTTAGAATTAAAAAATAAAAATTAAGGTTAAGAAAAATATATACCTTAAAAATATGGAGAATATTCTGGCGGATCTTTATCTCTTCCACAAAGTCTTCCTGGCTATGACTTGAACACAGGACCAAGGCTTGTGGAAGCCTCTTGAAAGAAAATCCACAAGGGATTGCAGAGGAAGAGGTCGAATGACTCAACCCAAGGGTCCTGTTTATAGTGACCAAGGGAAAATCTTTGCCATAATTAAAACATTATATTTTAATATCTAATATATTAAAATATATCTTCTATTTATTTGGATCTCATTCAAATCTCCTTCGATATTTATTTATTTGAATCTTATTCAAATTCTATAAATATCTTTTATTTAATATATCAAATATACATTAATTATTTTAATATTTAATGTATCAAATACAATAAATATATTTTCCTCTTTTATATTTAATATATCTAATATATTAAATATTAATTTAAACACTTCAAATTAAATATTAAATTTGAACATTTCAAATTTTAATATTTTATGTATCAAATACAATAAATATATTTTCCTCTTTTATATTAAATATTAATTTGAACACTTCAAATTAATATTAATTTGGACATTTCAAAATTTTCTTTCAACTAAATTGATCTTTTAGTGTTACTATGAGCTAGCAAGGGGACCTTATGGACCTACATATTATAAGCTCCAATGATACAAAATTAATTAATTAAACTCTTTAATTAATTAATTTTCATTCATTAACTATAGGTCACTCCACTATAGACCTAAAGTTGCACTCTTATGCACTGTAGGACAAGTTGCGTCCATAGATATAATCATTACATGCAAGTCGATATTTCACGAGTTGTTCGTAATTACAACTGGGTCAAAAGTTCGTTTTACCCCTACAATTACATCTTGCACCTTAAGTACCACTGATCCTCTAATGAACAATATGTTTATAATCTAATTATAAACTAAATCCCTCTCGGGCCAGTGAAAGGGTGGGGCCCCTCGCATATGATCATCCTGATGAAATATTAATCTTCTCAATTAACGGATTTATAAAGAGAGATTAAATATTTCGTTGTCCAGTCTTATACAAACTCATTGTATAAGACACCCCCACTCACATGTCTCCACATGAATGATTTGGATCAAATCATTTGTAACTATTACAAAGTGGGCCGTATCAATAGTGTTACCAGGATAAGGCACCCAACCTTATCCATATACTATGACCCTTTAGGTTGTTTCTTGAACATGATCCTCTCGTATGTCAACCACATACTGTTCAAGATTAGAATAATAACCTTGGATTTTTCATATAATGGATAATATTATATTGAAAATAAAACAATCAAAATTATTATTAATTATTAAATATATTATTAATTACGAGGCTTTAGGGCATAAATCCCAACAGAAAGGATGTTAAATTAAATTAACCAAAAATATTATTGTCATGTAGAGATACCTCGCACTGAGTTGCAAGCAACGCATTTGAATAAGAAAAGGAAGATAAAGAGGGTTGAAGGAGAAAAGAGGAAGAAGAAAGAAATGGATCAAAGAGATAGAGTTTAAAAACATAAACCAATAATAATAAATATTTAAAAAAAAAAACCCCCAAAAGGAAGAAAAGGGAAGAGATAAAAAGAGTAGTTAAAAAAATAATTATTATTGCAAATAAAAATAAATTAAAAAAAGAAAAAGAAAAAGAGGTAACGCATGGGTTTGAACACTAAGTAGGGTTTAGTAACCAAAAACTCATGGGTTTGAGCAGTAAACATTGTTCAAACCCATGGATTTTGGGTTACTAAACCCTTCCCCCAAACATGGGTTGGGCCTAGGATGCCTAATTCATCCTAAATCCAACACGTGAAATAAACACTCCTTACATGACGACAAGTCAAAAGAATTAGGTAAGCCTACTCAATGTTGATCAGTCAGACCATCCATTGAGTGAGTGCTTTGGATAAAGGTCCTTGCACGATAGTTGTGCTAAAGCTAGTGCCCTAATTGATTGTAAAAAGCAAGTGTGGGGGAGTATTACCCCGTAGTTATTCAGGCACTTAACCTTTTATTACTTTCTTGATTGTGAGGGAGTTGAATTGGGTCTTTCCAGCCAGTGTAGGGGGAAGATGAATGGAGGAATTCATAACACTACTTTGAACTAGTAAATGAGTCGATATTTAGGCTACGCACACTGTAACAGCCCGAATTTTCCAATACGGTCAATCTAACAATAATGCGGAAGCGTAACAATCAAAACTAAAATAGACTTAAAAAAATTCAGCTGAAGTAATTTCTTACAAAGGTTTTCTCAAAGAAACTATTAAATCCATAATAACAACTTTCTAAGTCTTGTGCCAGAGTACTAAACTTCACTTCTTTCGAGACTATCACTTGATCCTTCGTTTGAAAACATTTTGGAAAAACAAAAATGAGTACAGAAATACTCAATAAGCAATTTCAACATCAAGTTCAAAAATTCATTTTCTTCAATTGGTCTGAAAACATTTTGGAAAAACAAAAATGAGTACATAAATACTCAATAAGCAATTTCAACATCAAGTTCAGAAATTCATTTTCTTCAAAACAAAACATAGAAATTCAGTTTAACAAATCATTTTAATAGTTGAATCAAAAATCAAATATTCATTCGGTCATTTTCTTTTAAAACAATAATAAACAAAATACAAATATCCTTGCAAAACTTTTAATACAACTATTAAAACGTTCAATCAAAACTTTCAAAAAACAAAAATATTTCAATTGAACAAAACTTTCATTTAACCAAACTTTCAATTATCGAAACTTTCAATTCAAACAGTAATTTCAATCAATCATTATTTTCAAATATCAGAGTGGGAATATGCATTATTTGGGTAGCCTTCAGAACATATATGATGGTTACCTGTAGGTAACACCAATCAATCAATAAGAACATTCAATCAGAGTTGTCGATAAAAATCGATCAGAACATTCAATTCAATTACTTAATTGTGAGACCATGTGAATGAAACACACACATGAATCTTCATTCCAAAGGAATGCCAAACCACAAACTATGCATTCTCACAAATAAGCTTCAATCAGTCAGAGATGTCGATAAAATCGACCAGAACAATCAATATAATTACTTAAGTGTGAGGACATGTGAGTGAAACACACACATGAATCTTCATTCCAAAGGAATGTCAAACCACAAATGTGTCTTCTCACAAATAAGCCAGAACAATTCCATCAATTCCAATTTAGGCTACGACCACAAATAAGCAAAGCATTCCCAAAACAGAAAATTTTGCATATTCGGATAGCCCTTATCAAAACGATCAAAAATTCTTTCGTAAAAATTTGAAACAAAACATGTAGTTTCAAATAACAATTTCAATAAAGATTTTCATCAAATCAACCATTCAAACTCAAACTAAAACAAACTTACTTTCACTTTGAAATCAATCAAAATACATTTATTTTAAATTATCCAAAATGGCAAAAATACTTTCAAATAGCAAAACACTTTAAAGCATATAAAACAATTTCGACCAATTTCAAATCATACAAAACATTCTTTCAAACATTTGTCAAATAAACAATATTAAAACATAATTGTACCAAAATTGCTATTTTGGAAGGGATGTGGAAATTACTTACCTCGATCGATAATCCTACAATTCTCAATCTCAATCTCAATTCTAAATCTTGTCCACTTTCTTGAACAATCATCAACTTTTCCTACAAGTCCAAACATATCCAATAGTACACTGATCAAAAACCAAAATTCTATCTTAAAGGTCCAAAAGCTTATCTAAAATATAGACAATCTTATCTACCCAATTTTTCCCATTCAAAACAATTTTCTACATAAAAAGTTAGGGAAAATAGGGTTCTTGGATTAAAAAAAAAACATCATTGAAAACTGGGTTTAAAACACTTTAAAATCCAATTAAAAACGTATTAAAAATAGTAAAATCAATACTTTTCAATATGAAATAAAATACGAAACAATTTTCCAATTCTACATCTTTTAAAACTTTCATAGCTATCATAAATTATGGACAAATAACCCAAAAAATTTCTGCTCTTAAAACAAAACTTTCCAAGAGTTTTTGATCTAAAAGAATCAAGATTTCTACCATTTTACAAATAAATTCAGATCTGAAAAAGTACCTAAAACTGCTGTAAAAACCTTTAAAACATAATGTTTTCATGTAGAAATTAAAGCTATAAATTACACTTTAAAGAAACAATCATTTGGTAAACTTTCTTGTACAAAAGAACCCAAAAATACTAAAAACAGTCCCAAATTTAGAGAAAAATAAAAGCTGGAAATTTCTAGAAAATCTTCCATTATCAAACCTTTAATTTAATCCAAAATCCATAAGATGAAAAACTGTGATAAAGAATTACGCAAACCAAAAACCTAAAAACTTTTTTGGGCAAAAGATTTCAAGAATCTTTTTATTCTAAACAATCAAGAATGAAAACAAAACCCAAAATTTTTCAAGAAATATTCAATCAAGAAAGAAAACAAACTTGAAAATAGAAGGGAATAAAACTTACTGTTTTTTCTTTAGAGAGGAAACTGCAGAACTGACTTCTTCGTTTCCCTCTTTTTGTTGTCAAAACTTTTGATAAAAAAGGTTAGGGCTTAAAAGACCCCTTTTTAAAAGAACTCTAATCAAAACCCTTGATAAAATTATCTTCTTTCTTTTTAAATAAAAAGAAAATAAATATTTATCTCCTAATTTAAAAAAAAAAAAGATAAAATCCTAATTCAAAAAGGTTTAAAAAAAAACCAATAAAAAAAAAATTCGGTTGTTACACACACACACCCAAAGAGTTTAGAGTTCTATTTAAATTGCTCGTGATTTGGATATGTTCTTATTCCATTGTTCCTTGTTCTCTAATTCCACTTTTGGGACCATTGAGAATTGAGTCACTTATACATGCAATTTTCTAAAGCATTTATCTTTTTAATGAGAATTTTGTTTTGCTCGGGACTAGAAAAAGTGTAAATGTGGGGGTATTTGATAAAGGTAGCTCTTTTTACCCTCGAACATTTTAGCTCATGCAAGAAACTTTATTCTTTTCTTTCACTACATTTTTTTTTCTGAGCTCAAATTTTCTTTCTTATAAGTAGGAAGATAACAAATTTTTTCTTACTCTTAAGCTCAACATTACAGACTATCTCACAAGTTTACTTACAAACCAAGCTTAAGCCTATCGGAGCGACAACAAATTTCTAGAAAACATAACACTCCTCTAAATGTTCAACTCATCAACACTAGGCTAAGTGCTCAACAAATGCAAAGATTTCAAAGCAAAAATTTTAAATTTACTCAAATCTCAGCATGCTCAAATTGCACCTACTATGCAAAAACAATCTACTAAAGATCTCAAATCATAGAATTTCATAATCACCACAACATGCAACATCCTAAAATAACTCTACAACACACAATCTCAACACACTAGTACAATTTTGAGTTTTAATGACGTGCATTGTCCATCTTTAAAGGGAAACGATGATGGACACGTGCCCATCATCTTTTCGAGTGTCATCGTAGGCTACATGACATGCGCTTTTTAATGATGGGCATTTCCCATTATTAAATCCGACCGTCATTAAAAGTTTGTATGTCATTAAAAATAGGGATACTTGCACAGATAGCAAAGCTGGCCAAAATAATAGCAAAAATAGCCAATCTTAAAACTATTTGCAAATATGGCAAAAATTAAATCAAGCTTGCGTCAAAAGACTAAAAATTCCTTAGCCTAAAATGATTTCAAATCAACAATCCACAACTATCAGCCCAAATCACATTTTTTCAGCCCAACGTGTTTCACCTTCCTTTCAGCCGAAATCCCTAATCGTGCATTTCATCTTCTTTGATTTCTCCTGATTTTTGCTGCCTTTTTGCTGCTTTTTCAAGTCTCCAACAATCTATGTTCGTCGATTTCTTATGTTTCGTCTTCGATTTCATCTTCTATGATTTCTTCCAGTTTTATTCGTGGTTTCTAGATTTCATCTTCGCTGATTTATTTTGGTTTTATACGTAGTTTTTGTACGTATTCGGTGGTATGCCATTTCGTTTTCATAGTTGGTTGTTCGTCGTCGTCTTTGTAGATAGATGCGGTAGCTTCATTATTATGACTCTCTTGTTAGGTACTAGCTATAGAGAAATCAGCTTAAAACCTTTTGTAGTTGTTATAATAGTTAAGAAATCAACCTGATTTTGTTCTTGAACTTGCGGTTTAAATTTAATTTTGCAAATGTGTGTTTCTACTTATTGTGCTCTAGTCTTTATGATTTCAAATGTTCCATTTCTGTTCTCAACTTAGAATAAAATTTTCTTATCTCCGTAATGCCATGTAATACAAATCAGAGATAGTCCATCTATTTCCATACTTAATATCAGACCATATACTTTGTCTTTCAGATTATATACAAATTGGTGATAGTCCATGTAATACAAATGTGAGTCCATGGCAAGGCACTTAGATGTAATTTTGACATTTAGCAACAAAGACTAAAGTGATTTTTGTCGCAATTGCTAATTAGTTGTTGTTTCTACAATTGAAGTCTATCAGTGATAGACTTTTATCACTGACACTGTCTATTAGTGATAGACTCCTATCACTGGTAGTCTATCAGTGATAGAAGTCTATCATTGATAGACTTCAATTATTTAAAGTCTATCAATGACTATCACTTATTGACTTCAAAATAATCAATAGAAGTTTATCAATAATTGTAAGCTATCGCTGATAGGCTCCTTGCACTTATAAACTGCATAGTGATATACTTCTTTCATATGAACTTAAGTCTTTTCATATTTAATCTTCTATTTGGTATTGTTTGATGTTTAGATGCTTCCAAATTGTTTAATTGGTTTAGTTTGTTATTTTTTTTCTTTGTATTATGCTTCTTCTTATATGTTTGGTTTCCTGTTTGGTTGGATTATGTTTTTTCTTTGTTTGGTTGTTGATTAATCACATTAAAATGGTGCATCATTGATGTTTAGTTGATAGACTACCATTGTGAGTGAAGTCGATAGAAGCCTATCACTAATAGACTTCAATCAAAATGGCAATTATTGTTGATTAGGTGTTGTTGTACTAGTTTATCAATAATAGATTTTTCTATTACTGATAGATTTGTACAAGAGACAGGCTACATGTGATGAATGAAGTCTATCAGTAATAGGCTTCTATCACTGATGAAGTAATCATAGTAAATGTAATATTCTATTTGATTTTGTTTGATATTTAGTTGCTTCTATAAATCTACTTAGCATTGTAATATCATGTAATACAAATTAGAGATAATCCATTTCCATATTCAATATTAGATCATATACTTTTGACTTTCATATCATATACAAATCAGCGAGAGTCCATGTAATGCAAACGTGAGTCCATGGGAAGGCACTTAACATTTAGATGTAATTTTGACTTTTAGCATTGAAGATTGAAGTGGGTTTTTTTCGCAATCGTTGATTAGTTGTTGTTTCTACAATTGAAGTCTATTAGTGATAAACTTCTATCACTGACAGAGTCTATCAGTAATAGTTTCTTATCACTGATAAAGTCTATCAGTGATAAGTCTAACATTGATAGACTTCAATTATTTAAATTTTATCAGTGACTATCATTTATTGACTTCAAAATAATAAATAGAAGTTTATCAATAATAGTAGGCTAAAATTATTCAACCCTTCTACTTCATTTATTTATTTATTTATCATTGATATACTAATAAATGAAAGTGATGAGAAGCATGATGACGAGGAGGAAGATGAAAAAGAAATAGAAAATGAGAACGAGGAAGAAGAATAGAGATGACCAAAAAAGCACATGATAAAAAGAACAACTGGAAATGCACAATGTACTTTACCTAACTTATGAATGTATCACCGGTGTAATTATTGTTGATTAGTTGTTGTTGTACAGATCTATCAGTGATAGCAGCATATCACTGATAGACAACATATATTGTGATTGAAGTATATCAGTGATAGGAGTCTATCACTAATAGACTACCATCATGGATTGAAGTCTATCACTGATAGACTACCAATGTGACTAAAGTCTATCAGTGATATACTTCTATCACTGATAGACTTCAATATTGTAGTCTATCATGTTGGGTTTTATGTCCTAAAACTCGTGGTTTTGTAAACTGAATGTATATTCTATTTTACTATAAAGATGTTATTGAGGTTTATTCAGTAAATGTGTTATTGAATAAAGTGAATTGTGTATTCTATAACCTAAATCCAATGAACTAAGTACCCTTGGCTATAATATGTATACTTGAACTTTATGTATGACATAAAAGTGGATCAAGTTCGAGTTATAGCCAGAACGGTCTATAGTATAGGGATAGGGCTGGGTACCTTATCCTGGAGACACTATGGACGCGGCCCACTTTGTATAGTACTAACGATGTGATCCTAAATCTTTCATGTGGAGACATGAAAGTGGGGGCGTCCTATGCAATGAGTTTGCATAAGACTGGACCGCGAAATAGTCACTTAGACTTTATAACTTCGTTTACTGTCTTAACTGACTATATTCATACGATGACCTAGGTAACTCGATCTTAACCCTGAGTGTGCTATGAACTCCTGTTTATTTGGGATTATCCTTAGATTTGCATGGGTGAGAGTGGCCCGAGATCGCCGACTCAATAAGCCTCCCATTTTGGGGATAAGACCAGGTAGATAGTTGGGAACATAGTCATGCGAGATGGAATTCACTCCTACCCGCTTTAGGGTTTAGTAGAGAGGTTGTTCCCTTAAGTACTGACTCTGGGTCTTGAACAATGGGCCCACCCTCTCGTTGGCCCGAGAGGGATACGGTTTGTTGGTTGGACCACAAACCAAATTGTTCATTAGAGGATCAGTGGGACTTAAGGAACAAGAAGTAATTACAGGGGTAAAACGGTTTATTTGACCCAGCTGTAATTACGAACGACCTGTGAAGGATCGACTTACTAATCATGGTTATATCGAGTGGACAGAAATATATCTACAGTGAGGAGAGTGCAGCCACTGGGCTTTAGTGGAGTGTCCCGGTGGTTAACGAATGTTGATTAGCTAGGCTAAAGAGTTTGGCCGGTTAATCTCGTATCGTTGGAGCTCATGATCTGTAGGTCCATTAGGTTCTCCTTACTATCTCGGACTAAGCCTTGTAACAATTTGAGAGAAAAGAATTTGAATTGTTCAAATTCGAATTTGGTAGAAAAAGTTAATTATATGCGATATACTTAATGTATCATAGCTTAATTATGAATTAAACTATGATAAAGAAGTGTTGGAAATATTTAAATATGATTTAAATATTGGTTCGGTTTAAAACATGAATAGGGATTCATGTTCGAACGTTCGTTTTGAGAAATTGGGATTGGTCCAATTATTTAATTTGATATTTGATATTAAATTAAATATTTATTTAAAATTAATTAAATTGTTTAATTAATTATAAATTGATTTTAATTTAAAATTAATTTTATATTAAATTTGAATTAAAATTAAAAGATAATTCAAATTCATTTGGAAATGAAATATGGACCAAATTCATAACTTCTTCACTAAGCTTCTTGTTTGAAGCTTATCTTCTTTCAATTGGCTTCTTCACTAAACTTGTGGTTTTCTACAAATAGAGAAGAAACACAATGAGAAATAGAGGATTAGCAAAAAAGAGATTTTTGAAGAAAATTCTCTAGCTATTTGTTTAAGACCTTTACTCATTCTTCTCCCAAATTCTCTCAATCAAAGATCCCACAATCTGTTCCAAGGCCTGAGGATAGTAGGGAATACTCTAGAGGAGGTCCACAACTCGTTTGTGTTCAAAGAAAGCCCACGGATTAAGAGAATATTGAGCTACAAAGGTTTGTGTTCTTATTATCTGTTTTTCCAGTTTTGAGCATGTTTTTTGTTTGATAAAATTGATCAAATTAGAGTGCTTAAGATCCAAAATTGCTTCCGCATTCTTAATATTCACTCCATCATATCAATGATAGCTACAGTACATGTATTGTGATTGAAGTCTATCGGTGATAAACTTCTATCACTGATAGACTTTAATCACAATAAATGTAGTAGGTTTGCTGATTAAGTTATTTCATTTTAGTTCATAATGAAGTGACCATCGACCTTAAGCAACCAAAATCTTGCTCCATTTTCCCCCTTAATTTCTCTCTTCCTTCCTTTTCTTCTAATATTTTGATCATATAATTTCACTTCCCATTTTGCTTATTTCCTTTGATCAATCCCCATAGTTCATAATCTCTCTTTCTAGAGAGCCAAAACTTCCATTGAATTACAAAACTATACAATATAAATATAAATCCTCTATTCTTGGTATACAAAAATCTCTTATCAATAATACACACAATGGTGGAAGAAATAGAATTCAACAATCAAAGTAATAAAATATGAGAACGTGAAAGAGTGTTAGATATAATTTATGTGAAACTCCAACACAATAAATGCAGCCAAAATGAAACTAAAACCAAGAGGAAAGTGTTGGAAAGACAAATGGCCCATGAAACCCATAGGGCACTCTTGATGACAACTTGACTGTAGCTTTCGTCTTCAAATTCATGGCGTTCACTATCTGCAACTCCAATTTCCACTAGCGTCGTGCAAAACTCGATCACTACCACCTTCTCCTTCGCCAGTTCCTTTAAAGAATTCCACAAATGAAAACAAAACGTCTGCATCAATTCCACCTAAATTAAACCGCTTGAATTGGAGGCATTTTTCAAGAGAATTTCAAATTGAGATTTCTTATGCATAGTAAAAAATGAGGGATCCACCTTTGACCATTTCTTGAAGCTTGAAGACAACTTGCTAATCGGAGAAGAAGAATAAGGTAATCGGAGAAGGAGTAAAACGCAAAAATGAGAGATCAGGAAGAAGAAGATCGTTGCGAATATTTTTTTAAAATAAGGGTAAAACGAAAATAAGGAAAAATTATCTAAAAGATTTTCCATATTTACAAATCTTTTAAAAGTTGCTATATTTGCAAATAGTAAACCCTAATTTGCTACCCATTACAAATTACCCTTAAAAATTTGTCCATCATTAAATTGTTGTCATTAAAAGTTTAACTGTCATTAAATGTCCGTCATTAAAAGTCCGTCTGTCATTAAAAGTTTGTTCATCATTAAAAGTAAAACATAGTGGTTTTCAATGACATGTAATGCCCATCATCATTTCATCAATAATTTAATAAAAAAAATTATTGATTACACATGTGGCTAACCACCAATATTTCTCTTTCTCAACCTATAAACAAAATAAAATTTCAATAGTATTATATTTTTACACAACAATTAACTTAACAAACATAATTTTAATTAATAAAATATAAAATATGTAATACACTCTTATGTTGTTGAACTAAAAAAAAAGAGCATAAAATTTCTCTTTATACATCCACACATAATACAAATATGACTCTCCGTCTCTCTACAAACCACATCCAACTTATAAAGAGAAGCAAAATTGCTAAGCAAAATAAACATAAGTCTAAAACCTTTCAACTTGAACTTAAGACCAACCAATTGAAGTAGATAAGTGGTGAAAGGCATGGCAACTCGACTTGGTGAAAGGTGTTCCTTAGTAAGCTGTGTAGCCACGTATTTTGTCCGACTCACTTGTGTTAATTATCGATTAATTAATGTGTATTGGCATTAGATTATGTTTATGGCATTTTTTTTTTCTTTTGTTGAGTTCTTCTTGAGTGTTTCCTTTTAGACCACCTTGTTTTGCTAAGTGTGAGGGAATATGTGAATATTGGAAAAATGAGGAGATTGTGGACAAAGAAAATAAACAATTAGTTCAAATTTGGGTTTTTTTTTTTTTCAAATTATTGTCTTTTGGTATAAAGGCTCATTTTGGAACAAATTAGCCATTTTTTTTCCCAAAAGAACAAGTGGTTAGGGTTTTATAAACCCTTGCTTCTTAACCCTAGGGGGCATTCTCAACAACAAAAAAAAAAAAAACAAAAAAAACAAAAAAAAAAACAAGAACTCCTACAAGTATCTATTCCATTCTCAACCACAACCACAGAGAAAAACTAGAGTTCCAGGGTAAGTTCTTAGAAGCCAACAAACATCCTTTAGAAAAGAATCGAAACTTTAGAACACAACAAATTAACTCGAACTTAGTTGGGGGTTGCACTAAATAGGGCTTTGACCCAAGGATTCGCACCTCAATCAACGAGCTAGTTGTGTGTTCTTGACCCCCACCTTTAGATTTTTATCTCTATCTCGAAATGCCCCTAAAGAATAGTAGTTGAGTAAGGGTTTTATGAGTTTTCTTTTCTTTCACTTTTGCTAGTTTTTATTTTATTTTATTTTATTATTTTTTTAATCTCTTCTTACATTTTTTTTTGGTAATATGAGCTTTTTTTTTCTTATCTCTATGTATATGTTTCGGATTTTTTGTTCTCGCTCTTAATCTTACTTATCTATCTATGATTTCCCTCCCTTTGATCTTTGCTTCTGTTATGACAAAGCCAAAACGTGGGGAGGATTGAGGAAAAAATAAGAAAAACAAGTGGATAACCAAAAAAACAGTGTGGGATTAAGAAAAACGGCATAACATACCTTAGCTTGAAGAAAAAAAAGCGTTATGTTCTTGCTTTGTTTCGAAAAAAGAAAAAAAAATCAACTTTGTTGAACGAGAGGAACTAAAGAGGAAGAGAGAAAGTGTGAGCCTTTTGTTGAGGAAGAAAAAGTTGAGTTGAAGGACGGGAGAACAAAATGGGTTTGAAGGAGAGAAGAAAAAGTGAAGGGAAGGGTTTGTGGTTTAAAAATCAAAAGTAGATATTATTATTATTATATTATTATTATTATTATTATTATTATTATTATTATTTTATTTATATATACATGCATGCCTGTGACGGACTGATTTTTTTTTTGAAAAAAAATTTTATTATTATTATGATTAATATTATTATCATCATTATTATATTATTATTAGTATTGTATATATATATATATATATATATATATATATATATATATACACACGTACTTAGTATTGAACTTTTTTTTTTAAATATTATTATTATTGTTGTTGTTGTTGTTGTTATTATTATATATATATGTGTCTGGCGAGGCTGGCACCTTTTCTTTATTCTTATTATTATTGTTGTTGTTATATTACTTTGAGTGGCGTGTGACTTCTTTCAAAACAACCTTTCTTTTTTATGTGTTGTCGTGTCAGTGGTAGACACAAGTTTTTTTTTTTTTTTGATTTTATGTTATTTTGTATTGTTTTTTTATGTCATTTCATTTTTTGCACTTTTTTTTTCTTTTTCTTCTATTTCACCAACTGTTAACTTTTGTATTTTTTCACTTAATTTATTAATTTTTTTGAAAGAACATATCTACTTTATTTTTAAGTGTCGTAGTTCTTTTATTAGCACATTTTCTTTTTTGCGTTATTTTTTGTTTGTGTTATTTTGGTATAGTTTAAATGTGAACATGTTTCTTATTATTATTGTTGAGAAATCGCTATATGCATGATAATTAATACATTTTTTTAATCTTTTAATCCATACTGTTTATAAAAAAAAATTGTTTGACGACGGAATCTAGAAATATTTGGAAGTCAAATTTTCTAATTTTTCCGAGGTGAGAAATCGATTCTTTGGAAGTCTAAGATCCATTTCAATATGTTTTTTTTCTTAAATTTGTTAACATGATTGTATATAGTGCTTGTTTGATTATTGGCTAATGAATAGATTATTATGTTAGCTTAGTTTATCTTTAAAATGCATTTATTTATTATGCTTAATTTTGATTTTCTTGACGTTTTTTCTTACCAATCTCTTTTTATAAAATTATTTCCAAATCTTTAAATTTGTTCTTTTTGAGTTTATGAAAGTTTTATAACCAAAGTGTAATTTCTAAAGCCTTTTGTAATCTCTTTCCTAAAAAGTGGTTTTCAAAGTCGTTTTTTTCCTCTAAAAATTCCTACGACGAAATCTAGAAATATTTGGGAGTTCGATTTTCTAGAATTCTCGAGGTGAGAGATCATTATCTTTGGGAGTTCGAGATTTTGATCCCAAGAAAAAAATGAAAGTTGATTAAAAAAAAACTTTCCTTTATTAAAAGGCTATTCTATGACGGAGTTGAGAAATTTTTAAATTTTCTCATATTCTTGAGGTGGAGAATTTTTCCTAAGTTTTTTTTGGGAATATTTCTAATATATTCAAATTGATAGATATTTATCTACTTATTTTATGGGACCATGACTTCAAATATTGGAAGAATGAGAGGTAAAATAAGACATTGTTTTAAAAATCCATTTTTCCTAAATAAGCTTTTCTTCTAAAATCTTTTGCAATTCAAGATTAAAATTTGGCCACCGTTTCTAATGGGTGTTGTGGAGTGCTAACACCTTCTCCATACACAAACAACTCCCGAGCTCAAATCTGGTTTCCGCATATCGTTTTTTTTTCTCTTTTTTAAAAAAAATTATTTTATTTTATTTTTGTGCCCATTCACACCATAAAAAGGGATTGGTGGCGACTCCTTTTTAAAACCTCTTTTTTCAAGGATGTCGGTCGCTCCACATCGCAGGTATGTGGCGACAGCTTGGCGACTCCACTGGGGACGTGAGGTTCCACCTCGAGGGTTTGGCCATTTGTTATTTTTGATTTGTTTGTTTTTATTTTATTTATTGTTTTTATTTTATGATTTGCTTGGGTTATTATATTGTTTTGTTTCACACATCTTCACAAGCCTCCTACCCGGGCTTTTTCGTAATAGGATTAGATTCGAGGACGGAGTAGTGACGACCTTCGAGAAGCTTATGCTTCCGTGCAGGCACACAAAAATCCTCACTCAATTTGGCCACGTGATCGTGTATGATTTTGAGACCATTTTTGGGAACCTCTATCGTCTAGGATCTTAGAACTAACTTCACTTGTTTGAAGCCTTTACTGTTTATCTCTTCACTTTGATCGACTAGCTTTGTTACTTTTTCTCACACACTATCACGAACCTCCTACCCAGGCTGTTTCTAATAGGACTAGAATCGAGAATGGAGTAGTGTCGACCTTCGAGAAGCTTATACTTTCGTGCAGGCACACGAAAAATTCTCACTCAAGTTGATCATGAAGCCATTAAATCAATGTTCAATTTGACGGCCCGTGTCATTTAGGACTATAGATTTAAGCCTCACTTGTTTGGAGTTTTTTATGTCATTGCTTTATTTGTCGCATTCAGCATTTTACGACTGAGTCAGCCTTTAGACTCTTTTTTTTTTCATGTAAAGTCATAGGATGGTAGACACCAACTTGCCTGAGGTATTTTCTAAATCTACCCCTGAGGAGGACCTGTGGGAAGTCATATCCCGAAGGTCGGAGTAATTACAGCAGGTATCGAGAACAATTTGGCCAAGAGTTGCAGAAGTCTCACTTCCTCAAAAATGTCAGATAGACTTTGTTCATAATAGCCTGGAAGATTTGAAAAGTTTATGGGAGAGTTTGAGCATAAAAAACAGAGCTAGCGTTACAGGAGTATATGGGAACATTGCAGATTTCATGTACGCATACGTTAACTTGAATGCTTTACAGGCCTTAATCCATTTTTGGGATCCTATGCTTAAATGCTTCACATTTAGCGCATTTGACTTGACTCCCACAATTGAGGAGTATAGGGCTCTAATATGTATACCACCCAGCGGAGGGAGTAAAGTCTTTACTTATGATCAAAGGTCGTCTTTACAGAGGTCATTATCCAAGTTTTTGGGCAATATTCATGCATTAGACGTAAATAAGCAAATGAAGATTAAGGAAGGGAGGAATTGTATTACCATTGACTATCTAATCGGTCTCACACGCACTTGGCTTATCTCAAAGATGGATCCCATAAAGTACATTTTTGAAAAACCATCTTTATCCGGGAGAGTAGCTAAGTGGCAAGTTTTGTTGTCTGAGTATGATATTGTTTATGTCACCAGAAAGGCCATAAAAGGAAGTGCAATTGCTGATTGTTTGGCCGAGTTGCCTTTAGAAGATTATGAGCCTATGAAATTCGAGTTTCCCGACGAGGACATCATGACCGTGTTAAAGGTAGATGTGTCGCATGATTTAGAAACGTGGACAATGTGGTTTGATGGAGCCACAAACGATGTGGGACATGGTATTGGAGTCGTACTAATATCTCCCAAGGGGAAACTGTATCCATTAACTGCCAAGTTATGCTTTGGTTGTACAAATAACGTGGTTGAGTACGAGGCATGCAGTATAGGGGTTCATATGGCATATGACATATAGATAAAGAAATTACAAGTTTTTGGAGATTCTCTTCTGGTAATAAACCAATTGAATAGAGAATGGGAAATGAGAGACTCTAAATTGATCCCTTATAATAAGTACATTCGGGAGTTGGCTCAGTCATTTGAGTCGATTACGTTTGAACATGTCCCACGAGAAAGTAATCAAGTCGCAGATGTGTTAGCAACCTTATCCGCCATGTTCAACTTGGACTATACGGAGGAGATTCAACCTTTAAGGTTTGAAAAGCGAGAGACACCGGCTTGTTGTTTGAACGTTGAAGAGGAACCATATGGAAAACCTTGGTACCATGATATCAAACGCTACATTACATGTCGAGAGTACCCACTAGGGGCATCCAAAAATAATAGGCGCACCATCAGAAAGTTAGCCATGAGTTTCTTCTTGAATGGTGAAGTGTTATATAAGAGAAATCATAACATGACTCTCCTAAAGTTTGTTGATGAAGTGGAGGCCAAAAAGATAGTAGAATAAGTGCAAGAAGGAGTTTGTGGGACCCATGCAAATGGGCACATGATGGCAAGACAAGTTTTACGTGCTGGCTATTTTTGGCTGACCATGGAGTCAGATTGCATCAAGTATGCAAGAAAATGTCATAAATGTCAGATATATGCAAACAAAGTTCATACTCCAGCCTCATCTCTTCATGTACTACATCGCCTCGACCTTTCTCTATGTGGAGTATGGATGTGATAGGACCAATTGAACCAAAAGCATCAAATGGTCACCGTTTTATTTTGGTAGCCATAGATAGAAGTGTCACTAAGCAAGTCGTTCTCAAGTTCATAAAAAGGGACATCATATGTCGTTGTGGTTTGCTTTAACAGATCATTATTGATAATGAAAAAAACTTGAATAATAAGTTGATGGATGAGCTGTGTACTCAATTCAAAATTAGACACTCCAATTCTACTCCTTACCGGTCTAAAATGAATGGTGCAGTGGAAGCGCCAAACAATAATATCAAGAGAATTGTTGAGAAAATGACGGTCACGTATAAAGATTGACATGTAATGTTACCTTTTGCTCTACACGGTTACCGAACATCCATTCGCCCATCAACTAGGGCAACTCCATTTTCCTTAGTGTACGGCATGGAGGCAGTTTTGCCTTTTGAGGTCGAAGTCCAGTCTCTTAGAGTGATTAAAGAAGCAGAACTAAAAGAAGCATAATGGACTCAAGCAAGGTATGAGCAATTAAACCTCATTGAAGAAAGAAGAATGATTGCATTATATAGAGGACAGTTGTATCAGAGTTAGTTGACTCGAGCTTACAACAAGAAAGTACGACAACACTGCTTTCAGAAGGAAGATTTGGTTTTAAAGAGAATCTTGCCATTTCAAAAAGATTACAGGGGAAAATGGACACCCAACTACAAGGGGTCATATGTGGTAAAAAAGGCATTCTTTGGTGGAGCTATGGTTTTGACTGACATGGATGGCAGTGATCTACCCAATACACTAAATGCAGACTTTGTTAAGAAGTATTATGCATAAGAGGAGCAACTTTTGGTTGTATGACCTACTTTTTCTTTGGGTTTGTTTTGTAAAGCCTGATGGTAGGCTTCTTGTTTGCCTCAAAGTTATATCCATGAGTTTTCCTATCCAATGAACTTGTGGGTTTTGTTGAACAAAATATTCTAATATTTACCTGGTGTAAGTAAGCTATTTTATAAGTTTTAACCTTTCGAGCAAATAAAAGAAGGATAAAATAGTGGTGATGAATATGTCAAAAATGTGCATGCATACATGCCTGCGTAAGCAAGGTGCGTCCTTGTTCTCATTTTTGTTGTGTTTGTCATGTGGCGCTTGTTTATCCTTGGCCCTTGACACTCTTTTGTTGCAATGGTGCTTATTTATCACTAGCCTTCAGCGTGTTTCACTTTGTCATGTGGCGCTTGTTTATACTTGGTCCTTGACACTTTTTTGCTGCAGTGACGCTTGTTTATCCCTGGCCCTTGACACTCTTAAGTTGCAGTGGTGCTTGTTTATCCTTGGCCATCAGCATGCTTTACTTTGTCATGTAGCGCTTGTTTATCCTAGGCCCTTGACACTCTTATGCTGCATGTGGCGTTTGTTTATCCCTGGCCACAGTAGCCTTGAGTTTATGCTTCAGCCGAACAAAATAATGTCCACACCTTTGGCCACCTTATAATCCTATAAGCATATACAAAGAGGGGCATGTTGTAGCCACGTATTCTGTCCGACTCACTTGTGTTAATTATTGATTAATTAATGTGTATTTGCATTAATTATGTAGATTATGTGGCATTTTTTTTTTCTTTTGTTGAGTTCTTCTTGAGTGTTTCCTTTTAGACCACCTTGCTTTGCTAAGTGTGAGGGAAGATGGGAATATTGGGAAAATGAGGAGATTGTGGACAAAAAAAATAAACCATTAGGTCAAATTTGGGTTTTATTTTTCAAATTATTGTCTTTTTGGTATAAAGGCTCATTTTGGAATAAATTAGCCTTTTTTTTCCCCAAAAGAAGAAGTGGTTAGGGTTTTATAAACCCTTGCTTCTTAACCCTATGCGACATTCTAAGCAACAAAAAAAAAAAAAAAAAAAAAAAAACAAGAACAACTCCTACAAGCATCTATTCTATTCTCAACCACAACCACAGAGAAAAACTAGAGTTCCAGGGTAAGTTCTTAGAAGCCAACAAACATCCTTTAGAAAAGAATCGAAACTTTAGAACACAACAAATTAACCCAAACTTAGTTGGGGTTGCACTCGGTAGGGCTTTGACCCAAGGATCCGCATCTCAAACAACAAGCTAGTTGTGTGTTCTTGACCCCCACCTTTAGATTTTTATCTCTATCTCGAAATGCCCCTGAAAAACAATAGTTGAGTAAGGGTTTTATGAGTTTTCTTTCACTTTTGCTAGTTATTTTATTTTATTTTATTATTTTTTTATCTCTTCTTACACTTTTTTTTTGTAATATGAGCTTTTTTTTTCTTATCTCTATGTATATGCTTCGGATCTTTTGTTCTCGCTCTTAATCTTACTTATCTATCTATGATTTCCCTCCCTTTGATCTTTGCTTATGTTATGACAAAGCCAAAACGTGGGGAGGATTGCGAAAAAAATAAGAAAAACAAGTGGATAACAAAAAAAAAAAACAGTGTGGGATTAAAAAAAAAAAGGGCATAACATACCTTAGCTTGAAGAAAAAAAGTGTTATGTTATTGCTTTGTTTCGAAAAAAGAAAAAAACAACAACTTTGTTGAAGGAGGGGAATTAAAGAGGAAGAGAAAAAGTGTGAGCCTTTGTTGAGGAAGAAAAAATTGAGTTGAAGGAGAGGAGAAAAAAAATGGGTTTGAAGGAGAGAAGAAAAAGTGAGAGGTAAAAGTGAAGGGAAGGGTTTGTGGTTTAACAATCAAAAGTAGATATTATTATTATTATTATTATTATTTTATTTATATTTACATGTGTGCCTGTGACGGACTGAATTTTTTTTTAAATTATTATTATTATTATCATCATCATTATCATATTATTATTAGCATTATATATATATGTACTTAGGACTAAAGTTTTTTTTAAAAAATATTATTATTATTATTATTATTATTATTGTTATTATTATACATATATGTGTTTGGCGAGACTGGCACCTTTTATCTTTTTTGTATTATTATTATTATTGTTGTTGTTATATTACCTTAAGTAGCGTGTGACTTCTTTCAAAACATCCTTTCTTTTTGATATGTTGTTGCAAGTGCCATTGTCGCAAGTTTTTTTTTTAATTTTATGTTATTTTGTATTGTTTTTTTTATGTCATTTCGTTTTTTGCACTTTTTTTTCTTTTTCTTTTATTTCACCAACTGTTAACTTTTGTATTTTTGAACTTAATTCATGTTTATTTTTTTTTTTCTAAAATAACATATCTACTTTATTTTAAGTGTCGTAGTTCTTTTATTAGCACATTTTCTTTTTTGCGTTATTTTTTGTTTGTGTTATTTTGAATGTGAATAGGTTTCTTATTATTATTGTTGAGAAATCACTATATGCATGCTAATTAATATATTTTTTTAATCTTTTAATCCATACTGTTTATAAAAATAAATTGTTCGACGACGGAATCTAAAAATATTTGGAAGTCCAATTTTTTAATTTTTCCGATGTAAGAAATCGATTCTTTGGAAGTCTAAGATCCATTTCAATATGTTTTTTTTTTCTTAAATTTGTTAACATGCTTGTATTTAGTGTTTGTTTGATTATTGGCTAATGAATAGATTAATATGTTAGCTTAGTTTATCTTTAAAATGCATTTATTTATTATGCTTAATTTTGATTTTCTTGACTTTTTTTTTTTCCAATCTCTTTTTATAAAATTATTTCCAAATCTTTAAATTTGTTCTTTTTTAGTTTATGAAAGTTTTATAACCAAAGTGTTATTTCTAAAGCCTTTTGTAATCTCTTTCTTAAAAAGTGGTTTTCAAGGTCGTTTTTTTTTTTCTCTAAAAATTCCTACGACGGAATCTAGAAATATTTGGGAGTCCGATTTTCTAGAATTCTTGAGGTGAGAGATTATTATCTTTGGGAGTCTGAAATTTTGATCCCAAGAAAAAAATGAAATTTGATTAAAACAATTTTTTTTTAAAAAAATCTTTTATTAAAAGGCTATTCTTTGACGGTGTTGAGAAATTTGTAAAATTTCTCATATTCTTGACATAGAGAATTTTTCCTAAGTTTTTTTTGGGAATATTTCTAATATAGTCAAGTTGATGGATATTTATCCACTTATTTTATTGGATCATGACTTCAAATATTAGAAGAATGAGAGGTAAAATAAGACATTGTTTTAAAAATCCATTTTTCCTAAATAAGCTTTTCTTCTAAAATCTTTTCCAATTCAAGATTAAATTTTGGCCACTGTTTCTAATGGGTGTTGTGGGGTGCTAACGTCTTCCCCATACACAAAAAATTCCCGAGCTCAAATTTGGTTTCCGCATACCGTTTTTTTTCTCTTTTTTAAAAAAGTTGTTTTATTTTATTTCCGTGCCCAATCACACCATAAAAAAGGATTGGTGGCAACTCCTTGTTAAAACCTCCTTTTTCGAGGATGTTGGTCGCTCCACGTCGTAGGTACATGGCGACAAGCTGAATGAATAAGTATATGACAAAATAAAAAAGGCATTTATGAGTCACCAAAACCAAAAAAAATACAAGGAAAAAACTTAGAAAATAATCTCCTTTACAACTAGCATCTGGAAAAATTTTAAAAAAAATTGAGACAAACAAGCATGGAAATAAAAGTGGGGAATATGAAATAAACAGATTTGCATCATTGTTAAAAGACACTCACCGCATGAAGGAAGTTGCAAAAAATATAAAACCATCTGCTTAAGATTGTTCCAACCATCATCACCTGCTTGTCAAGAGTACTAAAAAATGATCATCATAAGAATGTATAAACAAACTATAGCTCATCATATGTGAATTGAACCAGATTCTTACTAAAAGCTTAAGCTACAACCAAAATAAAGAGAGTTAAATGTATAATATCCTAATCTAGTAACATCAAGAAGTGAATAGAATATAATGGTATATTGCACATCCTTGAAACACTAAGAAAAGAAATGAAGGGAATACATAGGCCTTTGCACTGAAATGAGATTTTAGCAAAGAGAACAAACTTTTAGAAAAGATTTTGAGTTGGTAAACTCACCTGGCAAAGTAGATCTAGTGCATTGCAAGTCTTCTCGAATTTTTAGACGCATTTTCAAGCCTTCTCAAACTAGTAATTTATCAAAGGTCAAAACTTTACAGGGTATCTCATCAGACCTAATTAAACCAAAAATAAATCCAATATTCCATAAAAAAACATAAATGAACTCAAAACTGAAGAAGAAAAAATGACTTTCAATTCCAAAATTATATGCCCATAATAGAAGACACTCAAAATTATTCAAGCTATTAGATATTACTCCAGTAAGAAGGTTATTGCTTAAATACCTTACATAAATTATGGCTTAAATACCTGACATAAAATAAAGGCAAACAATTTCTTCCCACCCCCTTAAGCAACTTGATCTTAAAATCCACACCTAAAAAGAAACAAACCGTCAAAAAAAAATACCACTCATTTGACACTATGAAACTATCAAGCAAGATTGAGTGGTTTGCCATGCATATTTAAACAAGTATATCACATGAGCTAACTAGCTAATTACTTTCTTTTCCTGTTCCAAACAAAAAAGCTAATTAATGTCTCCATAAAAAGCTATTTTCCACCTTCAAAGTTAATATCGAAATGGTAAAATCCCTTCAGAAGATGCTAATAGCAAGCAACAATAATCTTGGGCTTACCACAGAAGATGTTAGAACTTTTAAGAGGACTCCAAAGATGCCCCAAGTCATATGCAATAATCTTGAACTTAACTTATCTGTGGTAATGTTTCAGTTACAGTGGATCTCACAGGACCTAATTAAACCAAAACCAAATCCACAATTCAATAAAAGGACATAAATGAACTCAGCAAAAAATGCCTTAGATTAGAAGGTACAGTCAGCTCACACTAATGCCAACACCAATTCAAGTCATCAAAAAGCTCATAACATAGTAAAATGAACAACCCTGGGTGTGTTCTCCAAGTGTATTTTTTACAATAAAATTTTAAAGATCACATCCCCTACCAAAAAGAAAGGGTTTAAATCTTATCTTAGTTATTGAATTTATATAACCATTCTATATCTTAGTTCTTAAACTCTCTAAAAGTTTAAAGTTTGTTTTGTCACTCCAACTTAATTCTTGGGAGATATCTAACAGAACACTCTCAAATCCACCTTTCCCCTCTACTTCAGTATAGTGCTCAAAATTACCGGTTGAAGACTCATTTGAGCATAGATTTCAATATTGATATTACATAAACAGGTTATCATAAACAAGCAGAGGACAATAAAGTACTTGAGAAAAGCTTAATACCATCCATAAGTTGAAAAAGTTGCTTTCATAGACACATCCTTGAAAAGTTTTTGGTTTGGCTCATAAATGTTTTCAAGATCTAAAAAGAAAAAGATAAAATTCAAATGATCAAAACTACCTTGGACAAGTAGTATATATACTTTGCCACTCAATGTCACCATTCTCAAAGGTCCTAGAGTAGTTATTGAGTAGAGATATACATAGTTAATTACCATATATTTAATTTTAAAATAATAATTAAGATACTAAAATTTCTAACTTACATTATATAGATATGTACTTCAAGAAGCTTCTCCTCTTCTATAAAAGCAATAGAAATCTCTGCATGTCATGTAATAACTTAGCCCAACTAAACAAAGTTACAAAGATGGAAGTATACAAATTACAAAGATGGGAAAGATAGGTAACAGTAGTGGACAAGAGGCACAAACCCCGAGAAATGTCAACCATTAAAGGAAAAAAAACTATAAAGGTCACCACTATTCCACCCAATTTTTAAGAATAAATAGAAGTGGAATGTTAAAGATAGCCTGCAAAAATGCAAATACAGTGAACTTGAATTCCATTCCAAGCATTAAGACATATTTATACTTAAAATTAAGAACATGAGCATAGCCCAAATGGTCAAGTTTTACCCCTCGAGGTTCAACCACACTCTCTCCTTATTTATACATACTGCTCTTCATACAAGAATATGAAAAGAAATGAGAAAGCATTGGTAGTGTGCAGTGAAAAATGCAGGAACAGTGCAACGTTGAGTAAACAATAGGATGTTGATTCGTGATGATGCACATTAATATATAGAAATAAACTATAAAATATAAAGATGTAGTACTAAAAAATAAACTATATAAGATGTAATTTACAATTATTCATTCATTTAATTTTGGAAGATCTAGAGTACATTTGAGTAAGTGGGATAGTTAAAAACTTGGCCACTTGAAACTTGAGGGGCTCTTATGTTCATAACAGTACCATTGAAACAGTCAATATGATCAAAACTTGAGCTTGGTTGGTGATTCAAATTAGCTGCTGCTTCACTATTTTGTGGCAACCAAACCATAGAAACCATTGGATTTGCACTGTAAAAACCATGATAATACTCATTCACTGGCTTTCCCTCATTGTAATAATTGGCTGATGCTTCAGCTTCATATCTTCTCTTGGTGTTCACTTGGTTTAACAGCTCCATTGTTGGGTCGTGGTGGGTTATAATCTCGTTCAAATGTGGTGTGTAATCAACAACTATAAGACACAAGTTTTAAGGAAACAAAAGTTATAATGTGTGTGTAAGAGTAGAATTAAGTTAAAATTAATGAATGTCGTTGAATATCTGGACATTCAATTAAGTATAATATAGATCAGAAAGTGCATATATATATATATATACCTGATCTTGGAGAAGTTAGGGTGTCAATTGCAGCAGCTGCAAGATGGAGTGGAAAAGAAGGGATTTTGAAGCTCTTCATTTCCTCAAATTGAAAATAAGAAATTTGATTGAAAACAGCTGCTGAAGGGAAATTGAAAGTTGGGAAGGGCCTTTGGCTCAGCTCAAACAAATGCTTATCCTTATCTAACAGTTTCTGATAGTGTTTGTCCAACACTCTTGGAGGAAACACAATGCAATGCCTCCTAAAATTTACAGTTAACAAAAACATTATTATTATTATTATTATTAACGTACGTACGTTAATTAGTTCTTTTGATCATA
Organism: Trichosanthes truncata; assembly: GCA_033996785.1. Classification (NCBI taxonomy): domain Eukaryota; kingdom Viridiplantae; phylum Streptophyta; class Magnoliopsida; order Cucurbitales; family Cucurbitaceae; genus Trichosanthes; species Trichosanthes truncata. The sequence continues at coordinate 45,689,325 of JAWPNB010000013.1, read as the reverse complement.
TATTATTCATCTTAACTAAAAACTGCAAAATTAAACCTGTTTAGTGAAGCTTGGCCTCCCGTAAAATCCGACCCATCGGTCCATTGCGTGTGTTTCCTTGGCTCGGGTTCGATCTCCTTGTAAAATTTCGGCGGATGGAGTAGCTGCAAAACTCAAAAGAAAAAGTTCTTAATTACTACACAATATATTGACATTTGTTTTGTTATTCTCGTAAGGAAATATAGAAGTAATTACCTCTACTTCCAAGATTCCTGGTTTGTTTTCTTCCATGAAAGCTTGGATTCCTATGATGTTTGACCATTCAATTTCAATTTTTTCCTTCAACCCATTTCTCAAAATCTCCCACACTATCTGCTTCTTTGCAAAATAGAACTTTGCCACCAAGTCACCTTCATTTCTAGCCACTACCTGCACCATATTATAAAACAAACACAAACAACAACAAATTAAAAGAGATCTTCTTTTTACAAACTTAGTTACCTCATAATTAAAATCACAACATATATATTATCAATAAGTTGCATATAACAATTTTAACAGTTACAAGTCACCCCGTCTCGTGATTTTATCAAAACAAATCGACGAAGATTTCGTATAATTAATTAATTAATTAATTTACCTGCCAAGACCCAATTTGAAGCACCAATGCACCTAAAATGGAGGCCTTCAACCTTTCACCATCATTATCAGCTCTTGCTTCTATTGCATGGTTTATCCTCTTCCTTTTCGATTGTGTGCTTCGTTGCATTTGTTTCACCAAAGAGGGTGAAATTTGAAGCTTTAAACCAATTGCAGGCAACTTCATCAGGGTTTCCATCAACTCTTCCTGCAAAAAAGAAACAGTAATATTAGAAATAACTCATCAAAAACCGAACTTCTTTTAGTTAAACTGCCCCGAGACTCAAAAGCTTAAACTAATAGGTTATGCTATATGACTTAAAAATTAGTATAAGACCTGAAAATTAGTATAAGACCTAATAAGTGATTGCCGATGCGGAGGAGATAACATATTCCACGATTTGAGTACCAAATCTTTGGCTTTGATACCATATTTAAACAAACTCAAAAATTTTAAATAAGTTACAACGTATTTAATCTTTAATTCATATTTTAATTAAAAGAGAAAAATTAAGAGAAGATCAAAACCCATTTAGAGAAGAAGGTTTTAGAAGAGAAGAAAAAGAGAAAAATTAAGAGAAGATCAAAACCCATTTAGAGAAGAAGGTTTTAGAAGAGAAGAAAAAGAGAAAAAAAAATTATGATGAAGGCACAAAAAGCTTGGAAACCTGTTGTTTGGTTTCTGGTGTGCAATGGTCAAGCCTGTGATTTGCTGCAAGAAGAGTTGAGAGATGACGATCATTGAGAAGATGGGAATTCAAATCTTGAGAAAATGGAGTTGAGAATGATCCACTCAAATGTTCTTCCTTATCCATTAACTTTCTTAAATTAATGAAGGAAGCTTCTCAAGAGATTGAAAGATTTGGTGTGCAAAGTGTGTGTATTTATGTGTGTGAACAATCTATAAAGTCCTATTTATATATTCTTTTAAAAAGGAATGTCTTTATAATATAAAAAATGAGAATGTTTACTTAGTCCCATTTAAAGTAATAAATATTTTTTTGTTAAATTTTAAGTTGGTCCTCCAAATTTTAAATTTATCCTGTACTTAAAAGAGTTTTCTAACAGGTCCTTGAAGCTTTTAGGGATGTGTCTATGTAATTCCTGTACTTAGAAAAAGTTTTAACAAGTATATGAATTTTCAATTTTTAATAGATATCTTGATATAATCAGTTTTAATTTTTTTTTTTTGTCACTAAACACTTGAAACTATTTGAAATCAACTCACTGTGTAATCATTAAATAATATAATATAGTTTTAAAAAAATTAATTAATACAATATAATTAGTCAGCCACATAAGTGTTAAATCGATGATTTTAAGAAAATGGAAACTTATTAAACACAATATAAAAATTGAATGACCTATATTATAAAATTTTAAAAGTATATAGACTAGCTAGACACAATTTTGAAAATTCAAGAACCTATTAAAAATTTTAAAAACATTTATCTTTTGAAAATAAAACTTTGCACTAGCAGATCATTTTAATCATCATTAATTTTCATAAATCATATAGTAGAAACTTGATATATATAGCATGTCTTCCAAAAAGAAGAAGAAGAAGAAGAAATTTGATATAGAAACCCTTTTGTTCATTTACTTGATAGGTAGAAATATCTACATGGATAAATGTTTGAAATCATATGTAATGGATTAAGGGTCGAATTTTGCAATAATGGATCTAGGTTTTTATTAAAATGAATATAAATTAATGATAAGGATTAAATAAGGTTTTATGCAAAGCTTAGGATTAAAACACAAAAAAAAAAAATAATAAAATATTTGAAAGTAATTTAGCAACTAAAGTAGTTTGCTCGATCGCGTTAATCGGCGAAAGAGAATTAGGATCGATTGGTTACAAAAGGTTTTTTGGGAATGGGAGATAGGAAGGCTGAGTAAATATTAGCAAGTGAAGCTCGCAAATATTTCTCGATGACCTTTCTTTTACAACTCGGAAGTCTTTTATAGACTCCGGATTTGAAACGGCAATTCAACTAAGCTAACTAAGAGATAAGTTTGAACCGACAGGACATGCCCTGCGTGAACCAAACTTTCTCAATGGAGACAAACTACTTTCTAAAAAGCAATAAAACAAACAACTTTAATAAAGTAGAGGAATCTACTTTATCAAAAGTAATAAAACAAAAACAGTAAACGGCGGAAAGTAAAAAGCAAATAGTAAATGACGGAAAGTAAAATAAAATGATTACAAAAAGACAAAATAAAATGATAAACTTTGAAAAGTAAGACGAATCGTCATCATTCTGATCCAGTCGTGCTTGTCCTTTCATCTTTAATAAAGTAGCTTTATTAAAGTGATGCGTCAGTCTTTCATTATTGCTTCTGTCTGATATTTCAGATTGTTGAAGAGGCAAGGATACACCCGAGAGCTTACCAACGGTTTCACAGCGCCCACCTGGCGACTTACTACCGGGAACACAACTCCTAAAGATCTGCAGCAGGTCCTCATCTTCAACCTTTGATATCTTCAAGCAATAGTCTTTCACTGAAACAAATAGTAACTCTGAAGAGGCTGATCACGCTATCTTGTTTCCAAGTAGCAACTCTGGAGAGACTTATTACACCATCTGTTCTGTTGATGCGCTGGCACAAGACTGGAAGTGGATGATGATTTTACTATGTTCAATACAGAATCCAGACCTTTACAAGGGATTCTGTACATCTGATACTATACATACTATTAATTTACAGACTCAAAACTTTACAACATAGATAATCAGGAACTAATTTCCCAATTATAAAAACTAAAAAGAATATACAGAAAGATACAAGAAATTGTACAAAATGAATCTAAAATCAAGATCTAAAATCTTGACTAGAAAAGACTAAAAGGAATGTACAGGAAAGATGAAAAACATATAGAAAAATATATACAAGTATACAATAGTTTATCCTCGTTTCGGAGGGTTTTTTTTTTTTTTTTTTTTTTTTTTTTTTTTTTTTTTTTGGAACTAGATTCACGGAGGTTGTGAATCCAGGAAGGGATCGTTTAGATCATATGGAGACATTTCTTCGTCATCGTCAGCTTCGCTATGATGAGAAGGAGTTCTGCTTTTGGCTTCTTCCAGAATTCTCTGGTATTCTTCCTTTGAGGTTGCTTGGGCAAGCCTCGAGATTAAATGAGACCGAGTATTCAGAAATTCTGAATTACTCCTTGATTGATCAAGTAGTTCTTGATTGCAAGAGAACCACTCCTTCAATCCTTCTTGAGACAGATGGGAAATATCATATTTATCCCACCATTTAATCTTCACCGTTTTGGCGAGTTCTTTGACATTATCTTTTACTCTAGACTGGAAGTTCCAGCTGAGTATCCATGAGACTTTAAAATATAAGCAGAATCGAAATAGATTTGGAAATTCGTTCTTGCCTATATTTTGTTGGAATGAATGGTAGGCTTCTTGAACTTCTACAGGGAATATCTCTTCTGTGAGTCCAAATGTCTTCCACGAATTGATGAACCAATATGGATATTCCATACGGTGAGCTCTCTGGCAAAATTGAATAAACCAGGAGTGTTCGAACTTGATATACCACAGGACGTAGTACCAAGCTTGTACATAGTCTCTGTAAATATAGGTTTGTGGTTTAAAGTGTTGAGACAGAGTCCTGGGTGTGAATACACTTTGATTCCAATGAGTTGGAGTCAGGACTTTGAAGATTTTGAATTTGGAGAAAGCGACTTTCTTTGGGTCGTCGCGATCTGGTATATGAGTTACTTCAACAGACTTTGTGTCTACTAAAATAAACTCATAGAATTTTCTTGTTTTGAAAATCTCCTCCGGCATGAAGTAAAAACCGGTAGGGTAATAGTTCTTGATGATGTCCGTAATGGATGCACCATCGGCTTCAGGCTCTATTACTGTTTCTTCAACAGTAATAGGTTTTTGGAAGTAGGCTTTTACCTGTGGTTTAGGCGAAAACCTACTGTTTGGATCTACTGCCTGAGAAAAGGTAGTAGGTCGAGGTGACGACATAGGTCTTGGAGACGACGAACTGGATCCCTGTACAGAGGGAGCCGGAACAGATGTTCTTCTAGAACTTTGAGAGAGTGTCGGAGAGACTGGTCGTCTACTCTGACGGGTTAGGTTGGCCGATGGCCTTGGTGGTGGAGTAGATGACTCCATGGAATCGCGAATCACGATTCCTGTAGAACGTTGTCTAGGTCTGACCACCAGTGTGAAATCAGAATCTAGAGCATATCGCTCTGCAGTCATCGGACTTGCAGTTTGAGACGAGGTAGAGGCCTTTTCTTTGCCTTTTGAGACAGGGGTTGCAGGGCTCTTGCCCTTTCTACTGGACATCTTTTTTCCTATCACTTTGGAGAGAGGAGGCGGATGGCAGAGAGGGAGAGATTTTAGAGAGGGTCTTGTTTAGAAACTCTCTTGATAGGTAATCTGCTAAGGGGTTTTGAACTCCTTTTATAGGCAAAACCTCAAAGTCGAAACATGATAAGATTGCTTGCTATCTGGCAAAAATCTGTTTTGAGACTAAATTCTCAACATCTTTTTCTAAAACAAATTTAGATGCTTGAGAATCCGTTTTAATGATAAATCTTTTGTTTATCAAATCTCCTTGAAATTTTTGAACTCATAAAACTGTGGCCAAAATTTCTTTTTTGATTGTTGAGTAATTTTTCTGGGTATCGTTCCATACTCCAAAATAAAATCTCACTATTTGTTCTTGTTTATCCGTACACTGTTTGAGGATTCCTCCATATCCGATGTCGGATGCGTCAGATTCCACTATCAACGATGCTTCTGGATTAACAAGACTTAAACAGGGCAATGATTTGACTAAATCTTTTATTCTCCTTACAGCTTGCGTATGCTTAGCTGTCCAGGGTTTTGGATTTTTTCTAAGTCTTTGAAACAGTGGTTTGCAAATGGGCCTCAAGTTTTCAATAAAATCTGAGACATAATTGAGACAGCCCAAAAACCTTTGTAATTGGGTTTTGTTTAAAATCTCGTCCGGAAAATTATCCGCAAATTCTATGGACCTTTGAATTGGGGTTATTTGGCCCATATGGATTTCGAATCCGAGAAAACGGATTTTGGTTTGAAATAGTTTTATTTTTGAGACAGATATTACTAAACCATTTTGTTTAATAATATCTAAAAACTTTCTCAAATGAGAAAAATGTTGATCTATACCTGATGAGAAAATTAAAACATCATCGATATAGATAATTGAAAATTGAGATATAGGATCAAGAATATCATTCATGATTTTTTGGAATTCTGATGGAGCGTTTTTCAAGCCGAATGGCATGACGTTCCATTCATATTGTCCAAAAGGAACATTGAATGCAGTCTTGTAACGATCTTTTTCTGAAATTTGAATTTGCCAGAATCCTGACTTCATATCAAATTTCGAAAATACGTTTGATCCTGATATCCTTTTTAATAAATCATTTTTGTTGGGAATTGGATATCTAATCCATTCCAAAACTTTGTTTAAGGGTTTGTAGTTGATTACCAACCTGGGTACACCACGCTCCTTTTCTGCCTGATTGTTGACATAGAATGCTGCGCATGACCATGGGCTTTTGGATGGTCTGATCAGCTTCTTTTTTATCAACTCGTTGATTTCTGACCGGCAATGTTGTAATAATTCAGAGTTCATCTGGATTGGCCTTGCCTTTGTCGGAATTTGAGACTCTTTGAATTGTTTTTCATATGGTAGATTTACCATATGTTGCTTCCTGTCCCAAAATGCATTGGGATAGTCTGAGCAGACTTCTTTTTCAAATCTTTGTTTTAAGATTTGAATCTTTTCCTACATTTGTTTTTGTTGAATGTTTTCTTCAATTCTTTTGTAACTGACTTCTTCCTTTAGAAAGGCTATCTGCTTTTCTTTGAGACTGGTGTTGTTCAGCTGACTTTCTTTACTCATAGAACAGACCTTATGAGTAATTATTGGCTTGATCCATTCGAACAGAATTTCCTGGCCCATGGATTGAGTGTGTATCCCTTCTTCTGATACCCTTAGGGGATACAATTGTGTGAGGAATGGAGTACCTAAAATCATACTTTGACTTAGGTTTTTCACCAGAAGACAGGAAGTTACGAAACATATCCCTTCTTTACAGATATGTATTTCGGGTAACTTATATCGTATCTTTAATGGTCCTCCATCAGCTCCTTTTAGGAGTTCCTTCGTCTTCTTGAAGTACTTTGATGGGATTAGTCCCTCGCGGATGCAGTTCTAATCTGCTCCTGAATCTATCAAGGCAACGAGAGTTATCTTAAAATTTGCAACTTTCAAGGTTACCTCTGTATACCATTTTTGGTATGAGACCTTGGTTATGGTGTTTAAGAACACCCCTTCATTTATCTTCAGCTCCTTTGATGGTTCTTCGATCTTCTGCTTTCCTTTATGTAAGGAAGCTATTTCTGTTGAGAGCTTAAGGTAATCATCCTTGCAGCTCTGCCTTAAATCTGAAATTTCTCCTTTGAGAGTGTTGATTTCAAATTGTAAGTCTTGGACCGTGACCTTCTTGTCTTTCTTCATTCGTCCCAAGACATCGTCTAGTGTAATGGGAATTATGTCCAAGTCGATGTCTTTCCTTTCATCTTCTTTCTTAGATGAATTCTTTTTCAACGACTCTTTCAGTTGCTTAAGAACAGCAACCTTCGTCTCTTCTTCTGGGAGCTTCTCCACTAGGTCTAGGAGAAATTCCTGATCACTTGTTATAACATTTATACTGTTATAACAGCCGCATGCTCTGCCTCCTTTGCAGTCCTTTTTATGAATCTCTTCAAATTCTCCTTCATCAGAATAATAAGATGAATCTTCAGATTCTTCTCTTATTATCTGAATTTCTTTGTCTGAATCTGATTGAGAGTAGTCACTGGAGCTTGATCCAAATGCGACTAGCAGCTCCTTTTTTAGATCCTCATCAATCTGGAGTTCGTTGATTTTTCCCCTTAATGGACATCTATTAGAATAGTGTCCGTATTTCTTGCACTTGTAGCACTGAATCTGTTTTCCAGACTTCTTGTGCTTCCTTTCCTCTGTATATGAGGGTCTCTTGTATGTCGGTCTGCGCTTGTAGCTTCTTTCTTCACGATATACGTTTGGCTTCGTATATCCTCTTCTGGGCTGAGAGTGCTTCTTAATTCTTCTTGCCTTTCTTTTTTCTATTTGAGAAGGAGCGTTTCTTTGTGGCACGACATTGTACATGTCACAGAAGTATCCTAACTCCTTTTTTCTGTTGGCGGCCGTATTGGCTTTTGCCTGTGCCTTTACTTCTAGGCATTGCTTCATACCAAAGTTGACAACATATTGGATTAGCTGTCCATATGAGGCCACTTTCCAATCTAAAGTTTTTTCTGTCTTCAGTTCTTCAATATATTGAAGTAGTTGTGTTTGGAATAGCGGGGGAAGCCCAGTGATAAACCTTTGCTTCCAGATCTCGCTTTCACAATCATCCCTTTTGTAAACTTCTGACAAAAAGGTATCTTTATACCATCTGAAATCTTGGAGCTTTGGGCACCTAAGATTGTTCAGTGATATACCAGCCATATATCGGTAATTGGTAGTTGTACCCATGAATGCTTCTGCAATGCCATGGGTCAGGGTAATTACCGCATCTTCTACTTCTTCTTCGATTATCGCATCCCTAGGGACTATCGAAGATGAAGCTTCATTGGATCCCGTGGAACTTCCTGTTGTTCCCGTCGGTCTTCTCGCCTTGTGTCTGAGTATTTGTTTTCGTTCTGCATCGGTAAATCTATGATCCCACCATCCTTTTAGGATACCAGAGAATTCTGCCGAAAGGAACTTGGCTGATGCATGGTCAGAGTGTCCCTTGGTGATGTAGGCAGTGTTTGCCATTAACATCTCTTGGATGACTCCCATGATCAGGTACTCAGAAAGGCCGTCGAGATTCCACTCATAGATCGAATCTCCATCGTATGACCTGTACGTCATGTAACTTCTTTCTTCGTACATTAAATCCGGTTTAGAAGGTCTCGGATACCAGTTTCTCTGCTCACTTTGCCGAGATTCTTTGTAATAGTTTCGAGTATAGCTTCTTTGATTTTGGATTTTCAGTACGTTCTTTGGACTTTGATCTTCTAGGGCCATCTGGCTCAGATCTTCTAATACGTCTTCAACTTCTTATTCGTTTAAGACGTTAATCTCGTCTAAGGAATCTTTCATTGTAAGTTTCTTCAGACGGTTATCCACTTCTAGGATGAACTTGTCTAGACTTCTGTCTAGGTTGGACTTCATCCTTGGTATTGAACTCCCTACATCTGTTCTGAAGTATGGAGTTGTTGGTTCAGTGCTCCCAAATTCTCCCTTGGGAATCTTCTTTTTTATGGCTGTCGCTTCTTCTGTAATCTTCTCTTCTACCCTGTTTAATTGTTCAGACATAGTAGAGAGAATTCTGTTGGTATAATTTCCTTGGAGTTGAAGTCCCCGAATCCCCTTTGAAGGATTCTGTTCTTCAACATTCTGGTCTATCAGTTTGAAAGGTACAGCCATCACGGCTTGATTGGAGCTTTCAAACTGTATAGCTTCTAAGGGAGGATGTGTAGAGCTTACCACTTCTCCTCTTGCGGTTCTCCATGATACCTCCTTTAATACATTGATTGACTTTGCCAGCCAATCTTCTTTGTTCATATACCATTCAAAGAAAGGTATATTTTCTTCTAAGGTTATCATAACCTCTTTCCATTCAGCTTTGAGTTTCTCTCTTTCTTCTGCGTCAAATCGCTCGAAAAGTATCCTTCTGGGTTCTGCCCATGCGGGATCTAGGAAGTCTTTATTCAGGGCGTCCTTGTCTATCTGGAATTCGCTCTGAAGTACATTAAGCTGGTTTGCTTCCATATCTGTCTGAGTTGGCGAAGTATTCCTTTGGTAGTGTACCTCGGGAATATTTGGGTCTAGATTGACCTTCTCTATCTTGAGAGAGGTTGATCTAGGCAACCCTGCAGATGAGGATGATGCTGCTCTGCTTGTAGAGGCGCTATGTCTGGAAGGAGCGAAGTGAGTTACCTTCGACTGTGGAGGATCCTCATCTTCGAACTCGATATGAACACTTCCGTCTGGTTTCTCCTCTATGAGGGTCAAAGTCCTTGGCTTGGGTTTTGGTGGAGTGAAAGCTTTCTCCAAATCCCATTCGGATCTTCTTGTTATGTCTTCCCATGATAACATCCTGGGAATCTCTATCAGATTATTTTTGAAGTCTGCTTCGAATAGGATCGTTTGTCCTTCTGGCGGTGCTTCTACAATACATCTTGGGTCCAGCGTTGTCTTCATAATTTTGTAACTTATTCGCCATATTATTGCGAATGATTCTGTCATCTTCTCAACATTCAAATTCTTGAACTTGATATCCAATACTAAAGTGTTTAGTATATTTGGATCAGTTAAAGAAATTGGAAAGTTGGGGTAGACATTGAAGTAGACTGGTCATCTCCCTAGGTTTGCTTCAATGAGTCCTAGCATGGAGTTCTTGTAGTCTCGGTGTCTCTTGTCTCTGAGCGCGACAAGGATTGGAATATATAGGCCTGGACGGTATAAAGGTCTTATACCTACTTGGACGAGGCCTATATGAAGGAATTGGTATTCTTTCTGCTTATGTTCCCATAACATTTCTGCAGAGAATAGCCTTATCATTTCTGGATTGTTGACGATCGGGATTGTCCTTTCAACAACCTTGATTCCCTTCATTTGATTGAATATTCCGGTGTCGTATATTAACGATGGTTTCACCTTTGGAACATTCCATTGAAGAATCGATCTTTCGATGGATTGGATGGATGATAGCGTATTCTTAATGTTAAGATATGCACTATCTCCTTCTCTGAATCGGTGCTTATTTGCTTCTAGCACCATTTGCTTCTCAGCTCTTTCTACTCTGGTGGCTATTGCCTTCTTCTGCATCTCTTCGGCTTGTCGCCTTCTTGCCTCAGCATTTGTCTTCCATTTGTTGAAAAATATCTTTACACGATCGGTCATCCGATTATGATATTTTCCTTTCTAAAATCTGAGGGAATAAAGTGAATTCTCTTTAATAACTTCTTCTTGCTTCCTCACCTGGAATCCGTCTTCTCACTATTAGGGGGAACGGGCGGCTTACCAACGGTCTTACTCACTCTGCCGGGAACACCTTCTGCCCTTGCCAAACACCTAATAATCGTGAGACCAAACTGACAATACAAGGGATTGGAAGAAAAAGTATGGTAAAAAGAATTAACAAAATTCTTTCCGATTATAGAGAGAATGCTATCACGATCATATACCCCCCGGTAAAAGAATTTGAAATCAACAAAGAAATATTGCTGAAATTGGCTATTTTATTTGCCTAAATAGGCTCTATATTTGTAATTCTCTCTTAATTTAATGTGTGGCCAGAGGGATAGTCATTAAAAGATATGTAGTTTTTTTTTTTTTTTTTTTTTTGAGTTCAATAACATTTGAAAGTAAGGGATTCGAACCTCTGATCTCTTGATCGAAAGTAGTACATGTACTAATTACCGTTGAGCTATGCTCACTTTGGCAAAAGATATATAGTTTAGACATTGCCATTAAAAGAAAATAATTTAAATATTCGAAAGATAACTTCATTTTCATTATAAACTATCTTGACGCAAATTTCCTCTTTTGTTTTTAGAAAAAAATCACTCTTAACACACACAATGTATTTTAGTTAAAAAATTTAGAAAATTGAAATAATATTATTGTAACTTTCTTAATAGTATTATGAATAGTGGATTTAATTTAAAACTTTTAGGTTAGGCCTCCACTAGTGTTAAGTGGGCTCTACAAATCTATGACATAATATGTAAATTGATTGTACCACTATTGTGTATTGTTAAAGTTTTCATAAAAAGGGAAAGATTATATTTTTTAGAAAAAAGTAACATAATATGAATTAATCAGTAAAACTTGTATTGACATATTTTTATCTTTATCAACATTTTTATGAATTGAAGTATTTGAAATTGAAATAGAAGAAACATCTATTTTTAAATGTCATGAAAATATCAATAAAGTTTCAAAAATATTGAGAAATATTAAAAATGCCTAAATACTAACATATTTAACTCTTATTTATTAACCTAAATCATTCTTTTAAAAATTACTCTAGTATGTACGATTTTCGTTTTGTCATTATTGATATATTGTAGTAACATTCTCATAAATTTGAGTGTGATATTTCTCTGATATGTCAAAGGGTGCTTTTGGGTAGTTAAAAAAACACTTTCTCCATACTAAAGAATACTACGATCATGTACAAAAGTGTTGCCCTTCAGCTCAACAATATGAAACCTATCAACAGCTCCCGTTCCATTATATGGTCTTATCGGGATAGGTAGGCCAAAGCCTTTACCCTCTTCCCAACCAAACAATAGTTCCCCATGGCTGACAATAAGGAGTTTAGGCTATAAAAGAAAAGTGTTGGCCCCCACTAGGATTTGACTTTTCCTTATCTTTGTGCACACTGCAACAGCATTGGCAAATGGTCAATATACTAAAAGACAAATTAAAGTAAGGAACACATGCCCTAGGACCAGGAAAGTATAGGTGGAAGACAGCTAAAAAAAGAAAATGAGGGTATGAATGCAATGCCATACGTATTATGAAAGGTAGGTAAAGTTGATAGGTTGTTGCATAAACCCTCGATAAAGTCTCTTATAAAGAGTCATCTTAATCCCTCCATATTAAGTTCCAAGTTTACCCAACTATGACTTAACAATTGATACCACTCAAAATCATCATGTTTGGAAATAATATCCTATTAGTATTTGTTAAGGGTGAGATTATCGACTGGGCCAAAAGCTCACAAAGAGTAAAAGTCCGAAGCCTGAGAAGAAAATCAGAAGAGGGTCGAGTGAGCCCAAAAGTTCAACCCCCACAAGCACTGGCCAAGGCCAAGGCCCTTGAGGCTGACCCCCATGGCCGACCCTTGGTGGTCAGCCACGACCGTTGAGGCTGACCTCCACTGGGGTTGGCCAAGGGTAGTGATAGCACACAAAATAGTGTTATTTCTAGGTTTAGGTTATTGCTAGTTTTGCTATGAATGTGTGAGCTTTGATGTATTTTTATGTATATTTTGTAGAAACTGAGCAACTTGAACAAAATCAAAGCATTGAAGAGTATTTGGATGAGTTCAGAGTATAATCGACCTATATTTGAATATCCAAGTGTTGAAGAGAAGTAATCAAGCATTTGAGCCCGAGAGTATAGCGTTGCAACGCTGTCCCCAATCGAATTGATTTTTTTTTCCTTTTTTATGAAATTCGAAAGGACAGCATAGCGTTGCAACGCTGTCTCAATGTCTATAAAAGAAAGTTTTTCATCCATCAAAGAGGAGTTATTTTGAGAGACCAAAAACCCTATTTTTTATTCAAGCACTGTCTAAGGATCTAGAGGAGACCTTTCGAGAGCTAAGGAGGAGACTCAAAGCTCAAGATTGTGGACCTCACATCGAGAACGAGTGATTGGCACGCAACATAAGTTTATTCTCTATTTCCTTTCCTTTTCTTTTGAATTTAGGAGTTTTTGTGGATTGTATTAATGTTGTAAATATGTGTTTTAGATATTAGTTTCGTTGTATTGTTGAACACTTGGTTGATTTCTAGTTGTAGTTTATATATTGATGTCTTTTATGCATCTTGCCATCATTGTCTTAACCTTTAGCCATGGTTTTACTTGTTGAACTAAATTTAGCTTGAGAGAGTAAATTTAGTTAAGAATATTAGATGAATGACTAGGGTTAATCTATTGCATGAGAGTGAGTAGGTTAATTCTAGAGGCCTTAAAAAGAATGTCTTAATGTCATTCTTAGAAATAGAAATAGATCAAGAGGTCGATTTATTTCTTTGCATGAGTTCAATTGGGCTTGAGAGAGTCAATTAATTACATTAGAAATTCTTGGCTTAGGATTGTTGGTTTATAACTCAATTCTCTAATCAATCAAAGTTGGGCTTAATTTAATCAATCATTCATCTTGCTCAAAATTGGACTCCAAAGCATGTACATATTATTTTAGATTTTATTTTCTCTTGATTCCAAAGTTTGGTTCTCTAAATAAAATTGGGTAAAAGTAACTATGGTACTTAATTAAAGTCTAAAGAAAACTAATCCCTGCGGAGACGATACTCTATACTTACTACTATATTAAAACTTGACACCGTACACTTGCGATTATTTGTGCGAGCGAATTAAAATCATGCAATAGGTAGAATGACCGATCCCACGAGGGTCGGTTGATGCTAAGGTTTGAGTCTCAGCTATGGTAATCAAGATCCATTGGAGAAATTGTTTGACCAAGTAACGGTCCAACCTTATAACTGTTTCTCATACTTAACGCGCCGCGAGAATCACAACGCGATCCATCTGACGATGGTTTCTAAACCACCCTATAAGTACGACAAGTCAGTACATAGAAAGGTACGTCCAAAACACTCACATATTGCTCTCAAGACATACTATTGACTCGATTACTGACTTGAGCGTCAGACTGGTGGTTTAGCACCATCCCGCCGTTCATCTCTTTTGTCTTGCAGGCACATTCTAGTTCTCAATAATACGAATTTATCGTTGATTAGTCGATCCAAAATCTAGTATTAGCAGTTGGTGCCATTTATGGGGACGAAATTGTGCTTTACCAAAAGTTGTGCAACCAACATTATGAGCAACGAGATGAGTGGAAATAACCGGAGTGCTGGAGGAGACGAATCTATTCATGATCATCAACACATCCATGTCATGACTCGAGGGCAAAGCGTCTTAAACATTAAGCCTAGCCGAAATGTTAAGGTCAACCCTCTAGTGGAGCTTAGTCAATCTGATGCCAAGAGGGTAAAGGTGAATAACAGATGTGCAATGTCGAAAGAAAAGGTTAGAGAGATGGGTTAAAGCATAGTTTAGATCTATGAAGTCTTATGTCAACAAAACTCGATTGTCGAGGTGCTATCTAAGGATCTCCAGGACTGATCGGAAGGCGGTAGACTAAGGGATAGACTTAAACAGGACCAATTATCTGTGATGCAAGATCCACCTCCTTTGATACAATACTAGGCTAAAAGTAAGAGTAGAAGATTGAAGGGGAGGAAAGTCCGAATTAAGATGTCCATCCCTGGTCAAGAAGCTACACCGAGGAGGAAATGATAGAGGGCTAATCCCTCACAATTTGAAGCCGTAAACAGTAGGAAAATGTTGTTTCATAGCAATGGAGGAAACACATACTATCGATTGACCATCTAAAATGGTCAATTCAGTACACTATGATGGAAAAGAGGCCAAGGATGATCAAGACTTGCCACGCCCAGAATATCCAAGTACCAAGATGTTGTCAAGCAAAGAGGAAGTCGAGCTAGCTTCCCATCTTGAGGGAATCGAGCATCGAGGTGAACCAGCCGAAGCCTTAGAATCTATCTCATTACTGTTTGAAAACCAGCGAATCAATATCGGTTCTAAGTTAAACCCTGAACAAAGAGAGTGTCTTGTTAACTTTCTTTGAACCAACGCCGATGTCTTTGCTTGGTCTTCTGATGATATGTCAGGTGTCGATCCTAAGTAACGATCCAACCTTGTAATTGTTTTTCATACTTAACGTGTCGTGAGAATCACAACGCAATTATAGCACTCCATCATGACTATGGTTTCTAAACCATCCTATAAGTACGACAAGTCAATACATGGAAAGGTACATTCAAAACACTCACATATTGCTCTCTAGACGTATGTTGTTCATATTTGAGCGTCGAAGTGGAGGTGGTTTAGCACCACCTTGCTGTTCATCTCTTTTGTCTTGCAGGTGCATTCCACTTCCTCATAATACAAATTTACTGTTGATCTGCTGATCTAAAATCTGGTATTAATAGTTGGGCTGTATGTGGGGACGAAATTGTGCTTTACCAAAACTTGTGTAACCAACACCATGAGCAACGAGATGAGTGGAAATAACTAGAGTGCTGGAGGAGACGAATCTATTCATGATCATCAACCCAGCCATGCCATGACTCGAGAGCAAACCAGCCCAAACACTAAGCCTAGCTAAAATGTTGAGGTCAACCCTCTGGTGGAGCTCAATTGACCCACTGCCAAGAGGAAAAAGATGAATGATAAATGTGCAATGCTAGAAGAAAATGTTCCAGAGATGGATCAGAGCTTAATTTATATCCATGAAGTCCTACATCAACCAAACCCAATTGTCAAGGTGCTTTTTAAGGATCTCCAAAACTGATCGGAAGGTGGTAGACCAAGGGATAGACCCAGACAAGACCAATTGTCCGTGACACAAGACCCACCTCTGATATGAGACCAGGTGACAAAGCTTGTCGAAGACACGCCAAATTTTATTTATAACTCTAGCCCCACAAATACTATAGTATAAGAGGTCGGGTCGATCACAGTGACACAAGCTGATTATATTCCAATCTAATTTAAACTAAACAAAACCAAGCAAAAAAAAAAGTTTGTGCTTTTAAACGTAATAAAATAAATGAACGAGAGTTAAATGCATAAAGTAAACGAAAGAAGGCTGGAATTACTTACCAAACACCGATTCTGGATTTCATCAAATCGAGTCTTATACTTTGGTCATTGGTTTTCAACGAATTAACGCAAATTTCCTGGATAAGCAATTAACCGACTAATTTGGTAAAGCCAGAGTAGCCCTTAATAGCTCCCTATTCTAGACTATGTCGACCTAGCATCTAATAGCCCCTAATTGACCCTCTAAGCTGGGCACCATAGCGTTTCATGCCTAAAGAATCAATCGCAATGCACTTAAGAGTTGGTTAAACCTTGATAATTAACTTAGAAAGTCCAATGCAATTAAGGAGTTGCTTGGATCCCAAAACCTATCATGCAAACTACATGAAGAGGTTAAGCCTCGTTCTATGCAAGCACAAGCCGATATAGGTGCTACTTAATTAAGCCAATGCATGAAACCATGAATTCCAAACACGTGCATGACAATAAATGAAACAAACATACAAGATTCATCAAGTCTAATATGCTAATTTCATTCAATGGAGTAAAACATAACCCCAAACATGCTTTAACACAGAAATTCACTAGGAATTAAAAGCTAAACCTCCCAAAGTACAAGCCCGATCCGAATTTTCCTCAAAACGGGGTTACAAACTAGTTGGTAGCCTCAAAATCCGCTTCCGACGACATTAATTAGTACAAATTCAACCCAAATAGTAAAGGACTGGAAATGGGTATAAAACATAGGGGAATGTCTGAAAATTAGCTAAAGGAAGGAAAAAGACAGCTACCCTAAAAGGAAAATTCCTTATATAGTTCTCAAAGCAGCATCGAGATGCTACAAGCAGCTTCGAGACACTATGCTTGAAAGACCACCGTCACAGGGGCTCGCCGCAGTGTCGACCTACACTTACTATGATAGCATCTCGACGTTGTCTTGTACGCGAGCATTTAGATTTACGAGAGCTCTCGACGCTGGTAGGCAGCGTCTAGACACTGTCTTACATCCGAGGCTACTGTCTTCAACGTCAAGCAAGGCTCTGTAGAGCATCTGGACCTACTCTTTGGGATAGTTTGGTCATTTGATCTCCATTTCTTGGATTAGGGTTTGAATGGCTTTCGGTTAAGCCCAAATCAACCCCGAACACTTCAAAAAGTTCCAAAAGCTTCAAAAGTGCTCCGGAATGCCCTTCGGACTAATTTACCTACAAAATAGGGAATTAATCTCGTAAAATCGCTATAAGTCACAAGGTTTAGACATAGAAAATAAGGACTATCTTAGTCCTATCAAAATACCCCCAACCTAGACCTTGCTAGTCCTCGAGGAAGACATAAACAAAAGATAAAAGCATCGTCAATTTCTT
Source organism: Trichosanthes truncata (assembly GCA_033996785.1). NCBI lineage: Eukaryota > Viridiplantae > Streptophyta > Magnoliopsida > Cucurbitales > Cucurbitaceae > Trichosanthes > Trichosanthes truncata. The sequence continues at coordinate 45,671,860 of JAWPNB010000013.1, read as the reverse complement.
ACATGTAACTCTAACCTCAATGCTCGAATATATCACAAGAATCAAACAAGGGAAATATGTTAAACGTTATTCACATGCAAAAGCCCTTTAAAACACTTTCATAATCTCCCTTGTGTGTGTGTGAAACCTCCTTAATGCAATCCTTATAAGCCCGAAGTAGGTCCCATCTTCCCCCTACACTGGCACTAAGGGCAAGTCATCACTCAACCAAGCATCAAAGAGACAACAAGCCACTAGGTGCCTAAGATATTCATAATTGAGAACTTGCATCACTTTGCAAAAAGTGGGTGGTATGAATTGACTTCACCTTCTGATTCGAGATTTCTGCTTGTCCGTTCGTCTGAAGGTGGTAAGGAGTAGCAACTCTGTGGGTCACTCCATACCTCTTCATCATGCTCTCAATAGTTTTGATACAAAAGTGGGTGCCTTGGTCACTTATTATGGCCTGTGAGACTGAAGGAATGAACGTTTCACTCTGCAGCGGAAACATTAGATCGTCTGTGATTTTGTTTAAAATTAAACTAAAAAATAAGATTAAGTAAACTTACTTGGAGTAAATATGGAGATATTTCTAGCATGTCTTTATCTCCTCCACAAAGTCTTCCTAGCTATGACTCGAACACAGGACCAAGGCTTGTAGGAGCCTCTTGAAATAAAATCCACAAGGGATTGGAGAGGAAAAGGTCTAGAGAGAATTCTCTAATTCTCTATTGAGGAGATGTGTGTTATGTCTAATGGCTCAACCCAATGGTCCTATTTATAGAGACTAAGGAAAATCTTTGTCATAATTAAAATATTATATTTTAATATCTAATATATTAAAATATATCTTATATTTATTTGAATCTCATTCAAATCTCCTATGATATTTATTTATTTGAATCTTATTCAAATTCTATAAATATATTTTATTTAATGTATCTAATATATATTAATTATTTTAATATTTAATGTATCAAATACAATAAATATATTTTTCTCTTATATATTTAATATATCTAATATATTAAAATTAATTTGAACATTTCAAAATTTTCTTTCAACTAAATTGATCTTTTAGTGTTAATATGAGCTAGCAATGGGACTTTATGGACCTACAGATTATAAGCTCTAATGATACAAAATCAATTAACTAAACTCTTTAATTAATTAATTTTCATTCATTAACTATAGGTCACTCCACTATAGACCTGGAGTTGCACTCTTATGCACTGTAGGACAAGTTGTGTCCATAGATATAATCATTACATGCAAGTCGATCCTTCACAAGTTGTTCGTAATTACAGTTGAGTCAAAAGTTTGTTTTACCCCTATAATTACATATTGCACCTTAAGTACCACTGATCCTCTAATGAACAATCTGTTTATAATCTAATTATAAACTAAGTCCCTCTCGGGCCAATGAGAGGGTGAGGCACAATTGTTCAAGTCCTAAATCAGCACTTAAAGGAACTACTCATCTACTTACCCTATATGGGAAGGAGTGAATTTCATCTTGTGAGATTATGTTCTCATCTCCCTATTTGGTCAAGTCCCCAAAATGGTAGGCATATTGACACAGCTACAAAAGCCACTCTCACCCATGCAAATCAAAGGACAAGCCCTCAAAGGCAGGAGTTCATAACTCATTCAGGATTAAGATCGAGTCGCATATGATCATCCTAATGAAATATTAATATTCTCTATTAACGGATTTATAAAGAGAGATTAAATATTCTGTGATCCAGTCTTACACAAACTCATTGTATAAGATACCCTCACTCACATGTCTCCACATAAACGATTTGGATCAAATCATTTGTAACTATTACAAAGTGGGTCGTATCAATAATGTTACCAAGATAAGACACCCAACCTTATCCATATATTATGACCCTTAAGGTTATTTCTTGAACATGATCCTCTCGTATGTCAACCACATACTGTTCAAGATTACACTAATAACCTTAGATTTTTCTTATAATGGATAATATTATATTGTAAATAAAATAATCAAAATTATTATTAATTATTAAATAAATCATTAATTACGAGGCTTTAGGACATAAATCCCAACAAGGACTCCATACCTGCAAAAGATGTTAGACTTCAAGAATCCTGCAATAGTCTTAGAATCATTAGTGATGGTGGCTTTGGCTTCCACCAATTTAGACATATAATCCACGGCCAAAATAATGAATCTAAAACCACATGATGAAGGTAAAGGGCCCATAAAATATATTTCCCACACATTAAAAATCACACAAATCATTATGGGCATTTGGGGCATTTCATTCCTACGAGTTATGGTTCCTACCCTTTGACAACGATCATAGGTTTTGCAAAAAATATATGCATCTCTAAATAAGGTCTCCTAATAAAGTCCTGAATCAAGCACCTTCCTAGCAGTCTTTCTGGGGCCGAAATGGCCTCCACAAGCATACTTGTGACAAAATCCTAAGACTAACTACATTTCATTACCAGGCACACATCTCCTAACAACTTGATCCGAACAGAATTTCCAAAGATGGGGATCCTCCCACACATAATATTTAGACTTACTCTTAATTTTCCTTTCTCTAGACTTACTAAGCGTATCAGGCAATTCCTTTGTAACTAAATAATTCACTAAGTCAGCATACCAGGGAGCCATACCTTGCACTTGGAAAAGGAATTCTTTAGGAAATGAGTCGTTCAGTGATACCTTATCTTCTTCCCTAATGATTCAACTCAAATGGTCAGCAACTAGATTTTCTAATCCTTTGCGGTCTTTAATTTTCAGGTCGAACTCTTGAAGGAGCAGGATCCACCTTAGCAAGCGAGGTTTTGACTCCTTCTTTGTCAATAAATATCGCAAAGCTGCATGATCAGAATAAACAATCACTTTAAATCCAAGAATATAGGACCTAAATTTTTCAAGGGCCAAAACGACAAAGAGAAGCTCTTTTTTCGTAGTCGTGTAGTTGCACTGTGTTGGATTGAGGGTCTTGGATGCATAATAGATGACATGACTTCTTTTGTCGATCCTTTGGCCAAGAACAGCTCCGACAGCATAGTCGCTTGCGTCACACATGATTTCGAAGGGGAGGTCCCATCGGGGTCGAGTGGACTATTGGCGCACTTGTTAGAAACCCTTTCAAAAGGTTGAACGCCTTTTTTCACTCTTCATTAAACTCGAATGGGACATATTTTTGCAAAAGGTTTGTCATGGGTAATGTAACTTTGCTGAAGTTCTTAATGAACCTACGATAAAAACCTGCATGGCCAAGAAAGGAATGAACTTCCCTAACATTTGTAAGGTAGGGAAGGTTAGCTACAACATCTATTTTAGCCTTATCTACTTCTATCTCTCTGGCTGAGACTACATGTCCTCGCAATATGCCCTAACTAGCCATGAAATTACACTTTTCAAAATTCAAAACGAGATTACCTTAATGCATCTTTTAATTACTTTTGCTAGATTAGACAAACACTCATCAAAGGAATCACCATGCACTGTGAAATCATCCATGAACACTTCAATGCAATCTTCTATGAACTCAAAAAATATGCTCATCATGCACCTTTGAAACGTACCTAGAGCATTACATAGACCGAATGGCATCCTTCGAAAAGCAAAAGTACCGTAAGGGCAGGTGAATGTAGTCTTTTCCTGGTCATCCTGCGCTATGGGGATTTGATATAAATGTGAATTCCAAAGCTTAAGGATCTCTTTCATTACCACATCCTTCATTGCAGGGTTGAGGTGTCTCTGAGGTTCCCGTGAAGGCTTTGCTCCCTCTTCCAGCAGGATCCGATGAATACACAAAGCAAGATTTATCCCAACTATGTCAGCCAACAATAGCCTGCTTATTCTCTTTCAGTAAACTCACCAACCTTTCCTCTTGATCAGAAGTAAGGCGCTCAGCGGCGATGATTGGAAAAGTTTTCTTTTCACCTAAGTAAACATTCTTAAGATGATCATGAAGAGCCTTCAACTCCAGTTGGGGTGCATGTTCAATAAAAGTAAGCTATTTAGTTTTCTTGACAAAGATTTGAGCATTAAAATCAGCAAGTTCAGAGAGAGTAAGTGAGAATGCCTCCCCTAAACCAGTTTCATCAAATAGTTCACATAAATCTTGCCCAATCTCATCATTGACAAAAACATCTTGCACTACGTAATCAACTACACCAACAACACATAAAGAATGAGCTTTCTCATCAGGGTACTTCATGGCATCAAAAATGTTAAACTTAGCATTTCATTGCCAAACTCAATAGAAAACATACCCTTAGCAACAGAAATTTTTGTTTTAGCAGTTTTCATGAATGGTCTTCCTAATAAAATAGAAGCCGATGACAATGCATGGGAATTACCATCCATATGCAGAGCATAGAAGCCAGCAGGAAATATTAATTCATTTACTTTAACTAAAACATGCTCCACTACTCCTAAAGGGCATATTTGAGACCTATTAGCCAACTGAATAACTATGTCTGTTGGTCGACTGAAAATGTGTGGGCTTTTAGAAGAAAACTTTTGAATAGAAAAAGTCTCCAGTCTAGTGCAAGTGCACACTATCAAACAAGTAGTAAAGGAAATATTCCAAAGTATCGATCCACGGAGAACGGATACTACAAAATCCAAAATGACGGCAAAGATGTTAACACAAAGCAACCTCGGTAACCAATATTAAATAATTGGGAAGGTTGTGAGTGCACTAAAAATCAAATGATAAAAATATGGAATCCGAACATGCTTTTGCCCCTTAGAAAAGAATTGTGACCTAAAATACAATTGCAATCTTTACTCAAACACCAAGCAATGTAAATTGGGTTCAACTTCTATTCGATTTTAATGGAAAAATATTTAGAAGCCTAAGTGATTAAACCGTATGTCAATGGCTAATATGAACATAGTTTAATGAGAACACAGGTCTTAGAAGTTTTGCCCTATGTCTAGGGTCAAAAACAAATGCTTATGTCTAAGCCCCTGTCCTTTATTGCTTTGTATGAACATGTAATCTCGTTTAACCTTTTCAGTATTAAACTCGATCTTTGTATGTTCACCTAGGTGATCAAGCTAGATTCACAATAAGAATGATAATCAATAAAAGCAAACAATGCAACGGAATTGAGCAAAGTTACTTTTACATATTAGGCACGGCTTCCAATCCTTAGGGCATCCACATATCCGAATCTCAATGACGGAGTTAGCTCATGATGGAGAAAATAAAAGAAAACATTAAAAGAAAGAAAACACATATTGACTTTAAAAGAAATAAAAACAGAAACTGGCAAAAAAAAGTGTTGAATTAAAAGGCAAAGAATGACTTAAGGGAATGATAAATTGAATGATGAACTTTATTAAAATCAAACTTACTGTAAAGTAAAGAATTACAAAAATTAAAGACAAAGAATTGAACGTAAATTGAAAGAAAAATAACATAATTCAAAGTGCTAGAATTAAAGAACTTAAAACAGAAAAATAAACTTGCAAATACAAAGGAAAATTGAACTCAAGGAGATAACTTCCACCTCTCCAATCGATCTAAACTCAACCTTTGTCAAGGAGAGTAAGATCTTAACAACCCTAGACTTTCGACAATGATGGATTGAAGTTTGGGCAGCGTTCTTCCTCTTTGAGTCAAGAAAACAGAAAATAAAAAGTGCAGAAAGTAAAGTGGTCTTCAAGTCGTGAAAACGATCTTGGACAGCTTTTTCGTGGCTTGAATCTTCATATTTATAGCCTCCAAATGCTAGGGTTTGCTCCATGGATGATTAAGGTAAGAATCGGATCTTTATGAGCTTGATTCGTGGAAAATATCTTCAAATATCAGCATAAAATCGAACTTCCAGATGTTCCCCTTATTTTGTGGAATTTTGTCTCCCATGTGAAATTGCAGTTGCAATCGGAGTCGCCATTCTGGCAGTTTTCACTTTTCTACATAAAAACATCCAAACTCATTAAAAATCAACTCTTTTTCTCTTATTTCCTATTTCTTAGCTCAAAACAATCTCTTAACTAACTTTGGCTATTTTCTCATTAATTTGCTATATTTATTAGACATAAAAGCATGCATAAAGTGCAAATAGCTTAAGTAAAAAAGTCTAGAAATATGTAAAATATTAGCATTATCATTTGTCTCATGCAAGTCATTCAAATTTAATTCCTTATAGATAGAGTATGTCATGATATTAATAAATGCACCTAAATCAAGCATGGCATTCTCTATATTCTTGTTCCCAACCACATAAGGCAATGCAAACATACCTAGGTCCTTGCATTTTTCAGGCATGTTTCTCTGTAGAATGGCTGACACATTTTTACTTACCACCACCCTATCTTTTTCCTTTGTCCTTCGCTTGTTGGTGCACAACTCCTTTAAGAACTTGTCGTATTTTGGGATTTGCTTAATGACATCCAACAGGGGAATGTTGATTTCCATCTTCCTAAAAGTCTCCAAAATCTCATTCTTTTTTTCTCCAGCTTTTTCCTTGGGCCTCGCTAACCTGCAAGGAAAGGGAGCTTTAGGAACATAAGAATTTAAATTCAAGGGTGGATTGAAAATTACCCCTCTTTGTCGCGACGAGTCGATCTTCTCTTCTTCTCTTCTTGTGGACAAATTAAAGGCATAACTCGAGATGGAATATTCTTACCACTTCTCAACTAAACAGCACTGATGTCCTCGTTCAGATTCTCCTCAAACTTCTTACTCGATCGAAGTTCTCTTATCTCAGCATTACGTAGGGCGACTTGATCTTTCAAATCTTGCATTCTCGTACGTGTTACTTCCTGAAACTGCATAGTGTTAGAAGTCAAGGTTTCAATCAATTCCTCAATAAGCTTACCTGAACCCGAACTCGATGCTTAAGGTTCTTTAGGTGCCTTCTACTCGATGGCATCAACTCTTCTTGCCACATGTGATTGCCCTTCCACCAACTTCTGCACAAAAGAAACAAGGTTAGCTAATTGGGATTCTAACTCCATAACCTTTTTCTCTACTCTCGTGGCATGGCCACATTGGTGCTCATTCTCTGCCATGTTTGATATGAGCTTCCTAGCCTCAAAAGTTGCCTTATTGGCCAAACATCCTCCACCAGCAGCATCAATTAAGTTCCTATCAGCTGGAAGAAATCCCTCGTAGAAGTATTGAGTCAGTAGGTAGTCTGGGATTTTGTGATCTGGGAAGCTTGTGCACAAACGCTCGTAACGCCCCCAATAGTCATGTAGAGACTCTTCGTCCTCCTATGTAATTCTGCATATCTCCTTTCAGATGCTCCTAGCTTTCGAAGCAGGGAAGTACTTCTCCAAGAACACTTTATTCATCTCGTTCCAGGTGGTGATGGAAGCCAATGGAAGGTAGTGCAACCAATCTCTGACCTGGTTCTTCAAACTGAAAGGGAACGCCCTTAGACTAATCTGCTCCTCTAACACACTTTGGGGCTTCATACCCAAGCAAACCATGTGAAACTCCTTTAGGTGCTTGTGCGGATCATCCTCTGCATTATCATGAAAAATCAATAATAAACGTATTAAACCAGATTTTAGTTCGAAGTCACCTGTGGTTTTGGGATAAACGATGCACAGTGGCTGTTGATTCAAATCCAGAGCTACAAGTTCCTTTAGTGTGCGCTTAGCCATGTTAAACTCTACTGAGGTTAAGTAATGATAATTGTTATTCTCCTTCACTTTCTTTGATACCATGCATAAGTGTGCTATTTATAGGTTATTTTTTATGCTAGTTTTGCTATGATTGTGTGTACTTTTATGTATATTTTGCAGAAACTGAGTAATTAGAGCAAAACCAAAGTTTTGAGAAGTATTTGGATGAATTTGGAGCAAATTAAGGCCATAATTGAGTATCCAAGTGTTGAAGAGGAAGAATAAAGCTTTAGAGCCCGAGAGCATAGCGTTGCAACGCCACTTGTAGCGTTGCAATGCTACAACAACAGCCATTCAGCATTGGAAACCAGAAGGCATGGCGTTGCAAGACTACTTACAGCGTTGCAACGCCATCCAAATAAATATTTTCCATTTTTACAAAATTCAAAGGGACAGCGTTGCAATGCTACCCCTAGCATTGCAACGCTATCTTAACATTATAAAAGGGAAGTTTGTATTTCGAGCAAAGGGAACCATTTTGGGGAGACCTAAACCCTAATTGCGATAGAAGCATTATTTGAGAGGTCTAGAGAGCACATTGGAGAGCTAAGGAGGAGACTCAAGGCTCGAGATCGTGGGACATCATGTCGGGAACGAGTGTTGGCGCGAGTCGTCCAGTTTTTCTCTTTTCCTTTTCCTTTGCGTTCTAAATTTTAGGATTTAGCTGGTGGTATTTGAATGTATTCGAGTGTTTTAGCCTCTTAGTTGATTGTGTTATTGTTATAAAACTATGTTTAACTCAATGAATGTGTTTGTAATGTCTTTTATGCATTTAGAATTAATCTTCTAAGCTCCCGGTCAAAGCTTTGCATGTTAAGTTAAATTTAGCTTGAGAAAGTAAATTTAACTAAGAACTTAGATGCATAACTAGGATTAATCTATTGCATACGAATGAATAGGTTAATACTAGAAGTTATAAAGAGAATTTCATAATGTCGTGTCTAGTTGTAGAAATAGACCGAGAGGTTGATTTACTCCTTGCATGAGTTCAATTGGGCTCGCGAGAGTCGATTGAATATTTTAGTAATTCTTGGCTTAGGACTTTGCATATTTCACAATTCTTCAGTCAATTTCATAGTTGTGTTTTACGAATAGCAATTAACGAATGTCTCTCTAAAATTGGACTCCAACTTTGTACATAATAGGATAGGTTTTATGTTTTTATCTAAAAAAACCAAATCAAAGTTAGTTTTCTCTAAATAAAATTAGGCATCATTAACTGTGGTATTTAATTGAATCTAAGAAACCCAATCCATGTGGATGACCGTGGCAACTATTATTGCAAAATACTTAGAGGTCTGGTTTTTATAAATTTAATCTTGATAGGACCTTCGATAAGTCATCTATCATTCTTCTTGCCTTGTTTGGGCACGTCTTTCCTTGCAAATTGAGTGAGAATCTAAGTCCAAACTTCTGCAAAGAAAAAGTACATTACAAAGCAACAAGAAAGGGGATTAAAAGTTCAAATTAGATGAGAAAATAATCAAATATTGCCTCCCCGGCCACGACACCAAATTTGACAGAGCTTGTCGAAGATTGGCCAAATTTTATTTATAACTCCAGCCCCACAAATACTTTAGTATAAGAGGTTGGGTCAATCACAGGGAGACAAGCTAATTATATTTCAATCTAATTTAAACTAAACTAAACCAAGCAAAAAAAAATGTTTGTGCTTTTAAACGTAATAAAATAACATAAAATAAATGAGCGAGAGTTAAATGCATAAAATAAATGAAAGAAGTCTGGGATTACTTACTAAACACCGGTTCTGGGTTTCATCAAATCGAGTCTTTTACTTTGGTCATTGGTTTTCAACGAATTAACGAAAATTTCCTGGATAAGCAATTAACCGACTAATCTGGTAAAGCCAAAGTAGCCCTTAATAGCTCCTTATTCTAGACTATGTCGACCTAGCATCTAATAGCCCCTAATTGAGCTTCTAAGCTGGGCACCATAGCATTCCATGCCTAAAGAATCAACCGCAATGCACTCGAGAGTTGGTTAAACCTTGATAATTAACTTAAAAAATCCAATTCAATTAAGGAGTTGCTTGGGTCCCAAAACCTATCATGCAAACTACATGAAAAGGTTAAGCCTCATTCTATGCAAGCACAAACCGGTTTATGTGCTACTTAATTAAGCCAATGCATGAAACGATGAATTTCAAACACATGCATCACAATAAATGAAACAAACATACAAGATTCATCAAGTCTAATATGCTAATTTCATTCAATGGAGTAAAACAAAGTCCCAAACATGCTTTAACACAGAAATTCACTAGGAATTAAAAGCTAAACCTCCCAAAGTACAAGTCTGATCTAAATTCGCCCCGAAACGAGGTTACAAACTAGCCAGTAGCCTCAAAATCCGCTTCCAATGACATTAATTAGTACATATTCAACCCAAAAATGGTAAAGGACTAGAAATGGGTATAAAACATAGGGGAATGTTTGAAAATTAGCTGAAGGAATGAAAAAGACGGTTGCCCTAAAGGAAAATTCCTTATATAGTTCTCGAAGTAGCGTCAAGACGCTACAAGCAGCTTTGAGACACTATTGCCTGAAATACCAGCGTCACAGGGGCTCGCCACAGTGTCGACCTGCACTTACTATGATAGCATCTCAACCTTGTCTTGTACGCTCACGTTTAGACTTGAGAGAGCGTCTCTACGCTGGTGGGCAACATCTAGACGTTGTCCTGCATCCGAGGCTACTGTCTTCAGTGTCAAGCAAGGCTCCGTAGAGCGTCTCGGCACTACTCTCTGGGGTAGTTTGGTCATTTGATATCCATTTCTTCGATTAGGGTTTGAATGACTTCTGGTTAAGCCCAAATCAACCCCGAACGCACTTCAATATGCTCCAAAAGCTTCGAAAATACTCCATAATGCCCTTCGGACTATTTTACCTACAAAATAGAGAATTAATCTCATAAAATCGCTATAAGTCACAAGGTTTAGACATAGAAAATAAGGACTATTTAGTCCTATCACCAGGCTAAAGGTAAGGGCTGACGATTGAAGGGGAGGAAAAGTTGCAAGTCAGATATCCAGCCTCGGTCAAGAAGCTACACTGAGGAGGAAATGACAGAGGGCCAATCCCTCACAATTTGAAGCCACAAACAGTAGGAAAATGTTGTTTCATAGCAGTGGAGGAAACACATACCATCGATTGACCATCAGAAATAGTCAATTCAATCCACTGTGATGGAGAAGAGGCCAAGGATGATCAAGACTTGTGTAACAGCCCGGATTTTCTAATACGGCCATTCTAACAATAATGCGGAAGCGTAACAATTAAAACTAAAATAGACTTAAACAAATTTAGCGGAAGTAATTTCTTACAAAGAATTTCTAAAAAAAAACTAACAAATCCTTAACAACAACTTTCAAAGTCTTGTGCCAGAACATTTAACTTCACTTCTTTCGATTCTATCACTTGATCTTTCATCTGAAAACATTTTGGAAAAACAAAAATGAGTACAAAAATACTCAATAAGCAATTTCAACATCAAGTTCAAAAATTCATTTTCTTTAAAACAAAACATAGAAATTCAGTTTAACAAATCATTTCAATAGTTGAATCAAAAGTCAAATATTCATTTGGTCATTTTATTTTAAAACAATCATAAACAAAATACTAATATCCTTGCAAAACTTTTAAAACAACTATTAAAAACTTTCAGTCAAAACTTTCAGAAAACAAAACTCTTTCAATTAAACAAAACTTTCATTTAACCAAAACTTTCAAATATCAAAACTTTCAATTCAAACAGTACTTTCAATTCAAACAGTACTTTCAATCAATCAATACTTTCAAATATCAAAGTGGGAATATGCCTTATTTGGGTAGCCTTCAGAACATATATGATGGTTACCCGTCGGTAACACCAATCAATCAATCAGAACATTTAATCAGAGTTGTCGATAAAAATCGACCAGAACATTCAATTCAATTACCTAAGTGTGAGGCCATGTGAGTGAAACACACACATGAATCTTCATTCCAAAGGAATGTCAAACCACAAACTGTGCCTTCCCACAAATAAGCTTCAATCAGTCAGAGATGTCGATAAAATCGACCAGAACAATCAATATAATTACTTAAGTGTGAGGCCACGTGAGTGAATAACACACACATGAATCTTCATTCCAAAGGAATGCCAAACCACAAATGTGCCTTCCCACAAATGTGTCTTCTCACAAATAAGCCAGAACAATTCCGTCAATTCCAATTCCATCAATTCCAATTTAGGCTACTACCACAAATAAGCAAAGTATTCCCAAAACAGAAAATTGGCATATCCGAATAGTCCTTATCAAATCGATCAAAAATTCTTTTGAAAACATTTGAAACAAAACATATAGTTTCAAATAACAATTTCAATAAAGATTCATCAAATCAACCATTCAAATTCAAAACCAAAACAAACTTACTTTCAATTCAAAATCAATTAAAACACATTTATTTCAAATTATCCAAAACGGCAAACATACTTTTAAATAGAAAAACACTTTAAAACATACAAAACAATTTTGGTCAATTTCAAATCATACAAAATGTACTTTCAAACATTTGTCAAATAAACAATATTCAAAACATAATTGTACCAAAATTTCTATTTTGGAAGGGATGTGGAAACTACTTACCTCGATCGATAATCCTACAATTCTCAATCTCAATCTCAATTTCAAATCTTGTCCACTTTCTTGAACAATCATCAACTTTTCCTAGAAGTCCAAACATATCCAATACTACATTGATCAAAAACCAAAATTCTATCTTAAAGGTCCAAAAGCTTATCTAAAATATAGACAATCTTGTCTACCCAATTTTTCCCATTCAAAACAATTTTCTGCATAAAAAGTTAGGGAAAGTAGGGTTCTTGGACTACAAAAACAGCACTGAAAAACTGGGTTAAAAGCAATTTAAAACCCAATTAAAAACGTATTAAAATCAGTAAGATCAATTCTTTTCAATACGATATAAAATACCAAACAAATTTTCAATCCTACAACTTTTAAAACCTTCAAAACTATCATAAATTATAGACAAATAACCCAGAAAATTTTATGTTTCATAAAACAAAATTCTTCAAGATTTTAACATTAAAAGAATCAAGATTTGCCACTTTTTAACACCAATATCAGATCTGAAAAATTTGGATAAAACTGCTGTAAAAACCTTTAAAACATACTCTTTTCATGTAGAAATTAAAACTATGAATCACACTTTAAAGAAACAATCATTTGGTAAACTTCTTGTACAAAAAGAACCCAAAAACACTAAAAACAGTCCCAAATTTAGAAGAAAATAAAATCTAAAATTTTCTGGAAAATTTTTCTTTATCAAACCTTAAGTTTAATCCAAAATCCATAAGATGAAAAACTTTGATAAAAAATTAAGCAAACCAAAAACCTAAAAACTTTTTAGGGCAAAAGATTTCAAGAATCTTTTCATTCTAAACAATCAAGAATTGAAAACAAAAACCCAAAATTTTTCAAGAAAGATTCAATCAATCAAGGAAGAAAACAAACTTCAAAATAGAAGGGAAGAAAACTTATTGCTTTTTCTTTAGAGAGGAAACTGCAAAACTGACTTCTTCTTTTCTCTCTTTTTGCCATCAAAACTTTTGATAAAAAAAGTTAGGGCTTAAAAGACCATTTTTAAAAGAACCCTAATCAAAACCCTTAAAAGATTATCTTCTTTTTAAAAATAAATAAATAAATAAATAAAGATTTATCTCTTAATTTAAAAAGAAGATAAAATCCTAATTCAAAAAGGTTTTAAAAAAAAACAAATAAAACAAATAAAATAAAAAATTCTTTATTTTTCTTCAGTTGTTACAACTTTCCACCCCTAGAACATCCAAGTACCGAGATGTTGCCAAGCAAGGAGGAAGTAGAGACAGCTTCCCATCTTGAGGAAATCGAGCATCGAGGTGAACTAGCCGAAGCCTTAGAATCTATCTCGTTATTGTTTGAAACCCAGCGAGTCAATTTCTGTTCTAAGTTAAACCCTGAACAAAGAGAGTGTCTTGTTAACTTTCTTCGAGCCAACACCGATGTCTTTGTTTGGTCTTTTGATGATATGCCAGGTGTTGATCATAAGGTGATGGTACATCGACTTAATATTGACAAAGATTTCAAACCTGCACGACAAAAACGTTAAGCCTTCAACCATGCCCGAAATGAAAGCATAGCTGAACAAGTCGACGAGCTACTTAAGACAAAGTTTATTCGAGAAGTTCACTACCCTCAATGGTTATCCAACGTGGTGTCAGTGAAGAAGGCAAAGGGAAAGTAGATGATGTGCATCGACCTCACCGACTTAAATAAAGCTTGTCCTAAGGATAGCTTCCCTTTACCAAGAATCGACCAACTGCTAGATACAACAGCCAAACACGAGATGCTAAGTTTCATGGACACATACCCTAGGTACAACTAGATCCTTATGCACCTTCCTGACTAGGAGAAAACCTCGTTTGTTACCAGTTGGGGGCTTTATTGCTACAATGTTATGTGCTTCAGTTTAAAGCATGTCAATGCGACATATCATAGGATGGTCAATAAGATATTCACTCATCTCATTGGCAGAAATATAGGAGTGTATGTCGACGACATGTTGGTAAAAAGTAGGAAGGCCAACCAACATGAAACCGATCTAGCTGAAGCCTTTGACACTTTGAGAAAATATCAAATGAAGTTGAATCCAACCAAGTGCACCTTTGGTGTAACCTATGGAAAGTTCCTTAGATTCATGGTTCATCAAAAAGGCGTTGAAGCCAATTCAGATTTGATAAAATCAAAGTCGTGCTGGAGATTGAGTCTCTTAAAAATCTGAAGCAACTACAAAGCCTAAACAGAAAAGTGGTAGCACTTAACCATTTATGAGTCGATCTACAGATAAGTGTCTACCCTTCTTCAAAGTGTTAAGGAAAAAGACAACCTTCAAATGGACAAAGGAGTGTGAGCAGACCTTTCAACTTTTAAAAAAATATATCTTAATTCAGCCCCACTTCTCTCTAAGCCTGTTTCCAAAGACAAAACTTTTTATTTACCTCGCAGCATTGGACACTGTCGTAAGCTCGAAGCTCATCAAAGAAGAAGAAGGTCACAAATCTTTGATATACTACACTAGTAAGACCATGGTGGGGGCAGAAGCGAGATACTCCAAAGTAAAGAACTTGCCTTGGCACTAGTCACTTCAGCTCAAAGATTTTGACCTTATTCCAAGCACATAAGATAATTGTGCTAACAAATTTTCCTTTGATGCAATTGCTACAAAAACTCGAAGCTTCAGGCCGACTCATAAAATGGAAATAGAGCTAAGTGAACACAACATCCATTTTCATCCAATGACACTATGAAAGGTCAAGTTATGGTAGATTTCATCGTTGAGTTAACATGCAAGACGACCGAGATAAAAATGGTCGAGCTACAAGTTCCCACCTTACCAAGAGATGACCTGCCATGGACCCTTTACATAGACAGATCATCAAATGGCAAAGGGTGTGGTGCTGGTTTACTCCTTGTATCAGTTGGAGAACGTTTTGAATATACTCTGCTATTCAACTTTTGAGCGTCAAATAATGAGGTAGAATATGAAGCACTCTTGGCCAGATTATGAGTAGCGAGCAAGATATGGGTCAATAATCTCCTCGTTCTCAGTGATTCTCAACTGATAGTGAACCAAGTCATAGAGACATATCAAGCCAAAGAGTAGAGAATGGCGACTTACTTAGCCATAGTTAGAGAGCTACTAGGGTCATTCCAAAGATACGAAGTCAGGTAAATCTCGTAGTCTTAAAATGAAAATGACGACTACCTAACCCGACTGACAGTAGCATATGAGACAGATTGAAGCAAGATGGTACCTATGGAGATCCTGCACGAACCAAGTGTACTAGGGAAGGAAGTTGTGGATGTTGACATGCCTGCACATAAGGCCAACCCAACATGGATGGACTCGTTAGTATGCTACTTACTAAGTGGTGAGCTTCCACAAGATAAGGCATAAGCACGATGCCTAAGGCATTGAGCCGCTAGTTACATACTTAAGGATGGAAGATTATATAAGAGATGCTACTCATTGCTTCTCCTAAAATGCCTTACTCCCAATGAGGCCAACTATGTCATGCAAAAAATCTACAAAGGTGTATGTGGTAACCACTTCGGAGCCAGATCCCTTGTACACAAAGTAGTAAGGCAAGACTACTACTAGTCGACTATGGTCAACAATGCACAAAAATTCACTAAGCCATGTGATCAATGCCAACGATTCACCACAACCTCTAACCAGCTGAAGGAACGAATGTTTCACTCTGCAGCGGAAGCATTGGATCATCTTTGATTTTATTTAAAATTAAACTATAAATTAAGGTAAAGCAAACTTACTTTGAGTAAATATGGAGATATTTCTAGCAGATCTTTATCTCCTCCATAAAATCTTCTTAGCTATGACTCGAACACAAGACTAAGCTTGTGGGAGCCTCTTGAAAGAAAATCTACAAGTGATTGGAGAGGAAGAGGTCTAAAGAGAATTTTCTAATTTTCTATTGAGGAGATATATGTTGTGTCTAATGGCTCAACCCAAGGGTCCTATTTATAGAGACCAAGAGAAAATCTTTGTCATAATTAAAATATTATATTTTAATATTTAATATATTAAAATACATCTTATATTTATTTGAATCTCATTCAAATCTCCTACGATATTTATTTATTTGAATCTTATTCAAATTCTATAAATATCTTTTATTTAGTGTATCTAATATACATTAATTATTTTAATATTTAATGTATCAAATATAATAAATATATTTTCCTCTTATATATTTAATATATATAATATATTAAATATTAATTTGAACATTTCAAAATTTTCTTTCAACTAAATTGATCTTTTAGTGTTAATATGAGCTAGCAAGTGGCCCTTATGAACCTACAGATTATTAGCTCCAATGATACAAAATCAATTAATTAAACTCTTTAATTAATTAATTTTCATTCATTAACTATAGGTCACTCCACGATAAACCTAGAGTTACACTCTTATGCACTGTAGGACAAGTTGTGTCCATAGATATAATTATTACATACAAGTCGATCCTTCACAGGTTGTTCGTAATTACAGTTGAGACAAAAGTCCGTTTTACCCCTATAATTATATCTTGCACCTTAAGTACCACTGATCCTCTAATGAACAATCTGTTTATAATCTAATTATAAACTAAGTACCTCTCGGGCAAGTGAGAGGGTGGGGCCCCATTGTTCAAGTCCCGAAATCAGCACTTAAGGGAACTACTCATCTACTTACCCTATATGAGAATGAGTGAATTCCATCTTGTAAGATTATGTTCCCAACTCCCTATTTAGTCAAGTCCCCAAAATGGTAAGCATATTGAATCGGCTACAAAAGCCACTCTCACTCATGAAAATCAAAGGACAAACCCTCACAGACAGAAGTTCATAACTCACTTAGGATTAAGATCGAGTCGCATATGATCATCCTGATGAAATATTAATCTTCTTAATTAACGGATTTATAAAGAGAGATTAAATATTTTGTGGTCTAGTGTTACACAAACTTATTGTATAAGATACCCCTACTCACATGTCTCCACATGAACAATTTGGATCAAATCATTTGTAACTATTACAAAGTGGGTCGTATCAATAGTGTTACCAAGATAAGGCACCCAACCTTATCTATATACTATGACCCTTTAGGTTATTTCTTGAACATGATCTTCCCGTATGTCAACCACATACTGTTGAAGATTAGACTAATAACCTTGGATTTTTCATATAATGGATAATAGTATATTGCAAATAAAATAATCAAAATTATTATTAATTATTAAATAAATCATTAATTACGAGGCTTTGGGCATAAATCCCAACACCAGTATCATGAGCCCTTAGGCATTTTCACAATAGGGGATAGACCCCATTGGACCCCTCCCCCAAGGACGAGCTCAAACAAAGTTCATTGTGGTGGCTGTTGATTATTTCACTAAATAAGCTAAGGCTAAGGCCTTAGCCATAATCACGGAGAAAAAAGTCCTTTATCTGGAGGAACATTATTTGTCGCTTTGGCATCCCATACGCACTAGTCACTAACAATGGTCGCCAATTCTACAATGCTGCCTTTTGGAAGTTTTGTGCCTACCTAAACATCAAGCATTTTGCTTCCTCACCAACTCACTCTTAGGCGAATGGGCACGTGAAAGCTGTTAATAAGATCATCAAACGAAACTTAAAGACCAAGTTAGAAGGACTAAAGGGGTTGTGAGTTGAGGAATTACCAAACGTGTTATGGGCATACCGCACGACACCTTAAACCTCGACTGGCAAAACCCCTTTCTTACTATCATTTGGAGTAGAGGCAATTTTTCCAGTAGAAGTAGGCCTACCATCACCTAGAGTATAGCAGTTCAACCTAGGAAACAATGAAGAGTCAATGAGATTAGAATTAGATTTACTAGAAGAACTTTGTGAAACAGCGCCACTCAAAGTAGTGGAATACGAAAATCGCATTGCTCAGTACTATAATTCCAAGGTGAAGCTGCGCAGCTTTAACGTAGGAGATCTTGTCCTACGATGGGTCATGCCAAACAAAAATGAGTTAAACAGTGCGTCGTTAGGACCTACCATGGAAGGCCCATACCAAGTCATGAAGGTAGTTCGATTGGAAACCTACAACTTGGCCAACCTTAGCCGAAAGTCAATGCCTCACCCATGGAACGTCCAACACTTGAAGATTTACTTTCAATAACCTACTTTAGTTCGACTGATGTGGTGTTTCGACATGAATAAAATATCTTCATTTTTCTCTTTATACTCAAGCTAAGTTGTTTTTTTAATTAAAAACAAGCATGAGTGGGAGCAACGAGGGCAAAGATCATGCAAACTTAATTCCTTAGAAGAGGAGTTTAACCCTCGATAGGAGGAGTTTGACCCTCAAGATGAGGAGTCTGATCCTCAAGAGGAGGAATCTAACCTTCGAGAGAATGAGTCTGACTCCCAAGAGGAGGAGGCCGATCTCTAGGAGGAAGAGTCTAACTCTAGAGTAAGGAGGGCAACCCCCATGAGGAGGAGCCCGACCCCCAAGAGGAGGAGTCCAACCCCCGAAGTGAGGAGTCTAACCCCTGGGAGGAAAAGTCTGACCCCCAAAAGGAGAAGATAGTGAAAGATAACAGGAAATGAGACTAAGTAAAAGACTTCAACGCCATCAGTTAAGCCCTAAAAGGACCTTAACGAAAGGCTAAGGAGATCGACCCATGGATCAGTTGGGCCAAAGATCGAGCCAACCTGTGCGGGTCAGCCAAGGTCAAAACAATAAGAGAATGTTCTCTCAACTCTGAACTAGACATATACCACAGTGTCGGACGACACGAGAGTAGGGGCAACTGTTGAAGGCAAGATTATCGACTGGGCCAAAAGCCCACAAAGAGTAAAAGCCCAAAGGAAAATAAGCGAATTCAAAAAGAGTTAAGCCAGCCCGAGAGACCGACCCCCACAAGCGTCGATAAAGGCCAAGGTCCATGGGGGTCGGCCACGGCCATTGAGTCCCAAGGACCCTCATGGCTGACCCCTGGGGATTGGCCAAAACCCTTGAGGCTAACCTCCACGAGGGTCGGCCAAGGGTAGAATGATAGATCCCACAGGGGGTCAAGTGATGGTTGAGAAGGCTAAGGCTTGAGTCTCGGTCATGGTCAATCAAGATCCATTGGAGAAACGGCTTGACCGTGTAACGATCCAACCTTGTAACTATTTCTCATACTTAACGCGCCGCGAGAACCACAACGCAATTATAGTACTCCATGATGATGACGGTTTCTAAACCACTCTATAAGGTACAACAAGTCAGTAGATAGAAATGTACGTCCAAAATACTCACATATTGCTCTCTAGACATATTATCGATTCGATTACTAACTTGAGCGTCGGAGTGGAGGTGGTTTAGCACCACCTCGTCATTCATCTCTTTTGTCTTGCAAACACATTCCATTTTCTGATAATGTAAATTTATCGTTGATCCGCCGATCCAAAATCCGATATCAACAATATTTTTAGAAAAAGTCAAAGATTCTTTAAAATGTTTTGTGAAAAAAAAACACTTGTAGAATGTTTTGCTCCAACTACTCAACCGAAAAACATTTCACTAATATCTTTAAAAATGAACTTAAAGTGATTTGTTATTAAACCCCTTTGTCTAAAATATTTTTGCTATAAGCGGTCATTTTAAAACCAAACCCATCTTTAATTTGTTTTACCTGGTGTGACCATATTTTGAATCATTAAAAAGTAAAAATAAATAAAAGAAGAATCTGGAAACTGATTTATCTTTAAGATATTTTATTAAAAGATAAAGCACGTTGGAGTAAATAGTGTAGGGTCGTGTAAACACGTCAGATAAGTGAGTGGTTAATGATAATCCCAATGAAATCATTCTAAACCTACCAATTGACCAACTTCCACTTGTAGGCTGCTGGCTGCCCAAAGAAAAAAGTAATATTATGAGTTATGACTTAGATAATTTGATCAAATTTAGTACTAAAATTTTAATTTCATCAAATTTAACTCTTAATTTAATGGAAAAAAAATCAATTTTTACCGTAAACTTTTAATTTCATCCATTTGAATCCTACTTACATAAATGTTGTCATTTTTATATTCGATTCAATTTTTATTAATTTATTAATTAAATTAATATTATCAACAAGAGTATAGCACAACTAGTATAAAGTATGAGCTTATGACCAAGAGGTCATAGATTTGAATCCCCCACCCCCAAATATTGTTGAACTAAAAAAAAAAAAAAAATAGTATCATTTTAGAAATTTGCAACTAAATATAAGAGTCATGTGACTCAAACAAGATCATGATTATTATCTTTAATGGTTGTGTGAGGCTTTTTTTTCTCTTTCATTTGGTAGGTTTTGGCATTGAGTTTATGTTTTTGCTCGCCATTTTATTTTAGGGCCGAGTTCATGTGTCTCGTGGCTAGATTTAGTTTGTTTTCTTAGTTGGATTTAGGTGACTTTATTTGTTGGTTTTATAATAAACTTTTTGATTTGTTATAAGCAAAATTATCAACTTCTTCTATTTATTCAACTTTAAAATTGACTCATGCACCAACATTAACATAGCTTAACTGACATAAAGTATGTATCTTTTTTTTTTTGAGTGCACAAAAAGACAATAAACATTAAGCTATAAAATTCTGAAGAGGGCCAAAAGGTTCTTCAGACCAAACTTCATCCTTCTGTAGACGTTGAGCCCTTCGAGCAAGTTTATGTGCGACCTCATTTCTGCCACGTTGAATATATGAAAATCGAATTTGGGGCCAAGCGAGAGACAACTCTTGCACATCTCGAACAAAACTATGAGCCTCTGTTGCATCGTCCATCTCATTATTAATCAGACGAATAGCAACTAAGGAATCTGATTCTACTACCAAAGGAACAGAACGATCAACAATAAAATTCAACCCTCTGACAATCGCCTCAATTTCTAAGATCAAAACTGGCCATCTTTTATGAATAAAATTATGTCCGGCACCAATAATTTGACCAGTCCAATCACGAATTATCCAACCCAAACCACCACTATTGGTAACCGCATTCCAAGAGGCATCCGTGTTAATCTTCCACCATCCATGTGGTGGAGTGCTCCAGGTGATTACTCTGGAAGGTGCAACAACCTCAGCATTCAATACAACATAATTTTCGCGTTGGCAAATTTCTTGGAATTGTGCCTCAGCCTGAAGCAGGATCATATTCCAATTGATAGGAACATCCAAAGTCTGATGCACGACCATATTCCTACAGTTCCAAATCTTCCAGATGACAAAAAGAAATCTACTCAGCATCTCCATTGACTCATGTTCTTGAACCCAAGAAAAAAAATCAGCTGCTGACCATATTTCCCTGTGTGCATAAAATAAACCTGCATTAGACGGGATAAAATGGTACCAGAGTTTAGAAGTTACCTTACAACCCCAGAAGATATGAATGTTTGTCTCTGAGTACTTATGACAAAAAGGACACCAAGGTTGAATTTGAATTCCTTTCTGAACTAAAGCACACCTTGTAGGCAAGATATTGTGAATAGGGTTTTAGTTAAACAAAGTCTTTTAAAACGAGTAGAATATGACAACTTAAAACTTGGATAAGCTAACAATGTTAAGATCCTTTTAAGTTTTAACTTGTTTTCCTCTGATTAATTCTCATTTTCATCCTCATGATTTGTTCTAACAAAGCTATTCTTATTTGGTGTTTGTATAATATGAGAGATTAAAATATTTTATCTATCACATTAGATCATTGTCAACACCTCTTTTCCATTATGCACTTAATTTTAAAATGTCAATTACATCAATTTTACTTTTTTCGGATAAAAATTTAACCAAGAATAAGTGGTACAAGTGCAAGTCGAAATTTAAGTTTCTTAAGGCGTATAAAATAAAAATACGGTCAATTTGATTTGATTTGGATAGATGGTCAATTCAATAAATTTTATTTAAAGAATATTAGTTTTGTGTTTTCTTTTATTAATAGGTCCATTTAACGTCAATTTTGGCTAAAATTTAATTTATATACCAATCTCTTTATACTTCTACCAAAACTAGATAAATCTAAATTTAATGAAAACAATCTTAAACCACCTTAAATATTTTGTCTATTGAATTATCGTTAACAAATTGGTCTTTTACAAAAATATAGAAAAAGTATCTTCTTAATGTCATTAAGCCAAATACTATAATATAGTATGATTACAAAATACAAGTAGGATTAGTTATCTTTAAAGAATAATTACTTAGTTGATGAGATTGAGGATGAAATCATAAGGAGATAATGATAAGCCTTTTTGGACTCTAAAGCAAAATTGTTCTCATCATTAATGAATACATCATGCATAAAGATTTGATGCTGATGGCTTAAGCTTTGCCTAATAATTAATTGAATAAACACAGCTCAATGACAACACATCTTCCACCCTCCCTAGTTGCTAGTTGTAATTCTTTTATAAGTTGATGAATAGTTTTTTTATCAAGGGAATTTTTCTTTTTCATTGTTTAATGCAAAACTTTGGATCCTTGTTAATCTACATGGATGGTTTTGATTGGTAAAATCTAATTGATTTATAATTTAAGCTTTTCTACCTTATTTTAACTAATAAGTTTTACTCTTTCATTCAATTTTAATCTTAAAATTTTAATTTCTATCATATAATAAAATTAAAACCCACTAATTTATATGTATACACACATAGGTATGACATTTTTGTTTCGGATAAAACTAATTTTGTGGATGTTAGTTTTTATGGTTATGTGGGATGTTTTATAGATATATATGGCTCGGTGTGAACACTTTTGTTCTGGATAAGACTGGTTTGTGTGGTTTAGATTTGGATGTTTTGAGATTGGATTTTTAGTTATTTATTTTTTTTTTTTCAAATAACATAATTTTATAACTATCTTTAAACATTAATTTTATGCCAAATTTTAGATACTTTTGTAAACTATATTGTGGCTAACTTACAAGTTAGGTTTATAGGACATTTGCAAGTTTAGTTTTATAAAGAAATATGTTTAATTTTATAACTTAAGTTTAAAGTTTAACTTAATATTATTAGGACATTTAAAGTTAAAATTGATATAGTTAGGTCTCCTTAAAATTTCTTTTGAACGGGTCAAAAACAATTCTAAAAAAATTGTAATTGTCTAGATGTTTGGTAAAATTGATTATTTATTAATTTATATAAAAACCACTTTTTGATTTACTCTTAACTGCAAACCAGTAGACAGTTGCTTTTGAAATAAACTTTTCTAAAAATTTGTTCTTATATTTCCCTCTTATATCTTTCTTATATGGTTTTTGTATATATTTAAATTGTACTGATATCTTGATCTAAATTATATAAATTTTTAAATAATTTTCTTATAACAAATTTAGATATTGAATATCAATATAAAAATAATTAATTAAAACATGTCTACTTTAGCCATTATAGCTAAATTACTACAATTTAGTATTAAATTACTAAACGTTGTAACCAATTTTTTCAGGTTAAAATTTGAAATTTACCCAAACACTAATTTACTTCATATTACAATTTATTTTTCTAAAAGCACCATTGCCAAAAATTATTTCAAAAACTATAACAATCTCAAATTAAGTCTCTTAATCAGCTAAGTGTAGCATGATTTATAAAATGGAGAAAAAAAAATCCCCCCAAAAAAGTGAAAATCTCTTGGATCTCATCCAATTCTCACAAAAGATTAAAGATGTTAGGAATGAGAGATGGATAAAAGAGGCAAGAGTGAAATCTTTGGGGAGTATGTGAAGCTAGCTAATTAATACATTGTCACACTAAAAAAAAATGTATATATTAAGGTTTTTTGGCCCATTATTTTATGATATCTTTGAAGAATCAATATGAGTCACATTCTCATCTTCAATAAAGTTGAGGGCTTTTAGCTCATACTCAAATCCAAAAGATGCTCTCAAGATGAAACCCTCATGTGGTTGTTTTCTTTTGTTTTGTGGCTTAACTATTCACTATTTTTTTTTCTTCTTTTTTCTTTTTGGTTTAAATTTTACTTTTGATCTTTAAGTTTTTAAATATTTTATTTTAATAACACGAGATCTATCCATTTGAACATGTTAAATTAAAAAAATTGGATGCGTACTATATATGACTTCAAACACTTATGTTAACATAGACATTTATTGATTAGTTAAATGAATCAAGTTATGTAATAGATAATTTATTTAAACATTTAATAAGAAAATTATTTTCTTATAAAAATTTAAGGATTAAAATAAAATATTTTAAAACATAAGGATCAAAAGTAGAATAACTATAAAAATTAAGGATGAATATAGGATATAAACTTTTCTTTTTCAATTGGGCCATCATAATGTTTTCTCACCTTTTTTTTCCATTAAGGTTAGATTTTTAGGTTCATGCATGGTAAGATTCATATGAGATTCTCATTCTCTCAAATTAAATTCACTTTTTTTAAGGGGTGTCCCAAAATTAAATTCACCTTTTTTTTGTGTGTGTTCCAATTTTTTTCGTACAAAACCACTGTAGGGTATGAGAATTTGAACCTCCGACCTCAAAGGAATGAGTACATGTCAATTACTACTAAGCTATGCTCACTTAATTAGCGTGTGTATCCCAAAATTAAACTCACATTTTTTTAGCGTGTTTTCAAATTTTCGTAACATCTATGCCCTTTTCAATTTAATTATTATTGTCAATTTTTTTGTTTAGTACAAAAATTGTTGAGTACAAAAAATTGGAATATGGGAACTTGAATCTCTAACCTCAAGGGAAGGAGTACACCGTCAAGCATAGGAGTACACCGTCAAGCTATGCTCACTTTGACATTATTATTGTCAAATTTAAATTTTAGTTATACTCAAAACTAAAATTTAAATTTGACAAATTTTTATTTTAACTTTTTTATTTTTTATTTTTAGTTTTGTGTTTCCCTTTTTGAAGTTTTTGAGAAATATGTGAACTTATTGAAGGGGTAGTTTGATAAATATCTTTTTGTTTTGGTTTCCTATTTTTGCCACGGTTATTTACTCACGTTTATTTTTCTAATTTACTTTTAAATACATTTTCAAAAAAAAATCTTAGCCATTTTTTTAAAACAATAAATAGTACAAATGATAGGAAAAAGTAAATCTAAAGAGATTGTTATAAATATATACATTTCCTCTTTTTTTTTTTTTTTTGAAAAAAAAAACAGAAAACAAGAAATTGTTAACTAAACATTGTATACGTTTCTTTTTATTATTATTATTGAAAGGTTTAATCATTTGACATTATTTTTGGTCATACATGTTTAGCTATTTTATGGATTGCTTATGCAATTAAAATAAATACATATACAAAAGACATTATTGTTCCAATGACACAAATTAAATAAATTGATAATTAGGTCCTTTCAATTATTACTATTATTATTTTTTTTTTAGTTCAACACCATTTGAAGGTACAGGAGATTTGAACCTTTGATCTTTTGATCGAGAGTGCATGTCAATCACCGCTGAACTAAGCTTACTTTGACAAAGTTTTTCCTTTTAAAAACCATGAATCATGGAGCGAGTTTCAAGGAACAGAATAAAAAAAATGAGCATTTAATGATGATTTCAGTAAAAACTCACCTTCAACTAATTTAGCTGCATGAACGAAAAGTCTTTTCAACTTTTTATGATTTTGGAAGTCGTTTTCGAGATCACAAGTAAATCTTTCCCATCAATAGAATTAGGAAAGAAGAAAGAGAATCACCAACCCACTCTTGTTTATGAAGTAGAAAATGATCAAGTAACAGCCGCATTTCTTTTGGAGAATTCAAAGTGAGCGTGCAATTAAAGATAACATAGAATTCAACCATCATAGACTATGCATTGAAGACTTCTTGACTATGGAATTTCCAATCAAGATCAATTCAAGGCTAATATTGTTCATTTAATTATATATTCCTTTTTGGCTCTGATCTTCCTAAATTCTTCAGCCACTACCATTAATTCCTAGATCAAAATGGTCTAAAAAGTAGTATGTGTTATTGTTATTGGGTTTTCATCCTGGCACGATCACCCCACTAGAAATATGATGGTGTGTTTGGATTTTTGGATAACTTAGAGTTAAGAAGTAGAGCTTATGTTTCGAGTTTGATAGGTGAGTTTACTTACTCTAGACTACAAATTTGTTAATCTCATAAACTGTATAAATGCAATCTTATAAAACTCATATTTTATGGTATAAACTAATTTTTACAAATCATAAATTCACAACCAAAAAGAAACATGAGGTACACAAAAGCCAAGTTTTTAACCTATTCTTTTACATAATTCAAATACAAATTATACATGCATATTGAAAATTCACAGCTTAATACTTCATAAATCTAAGCTTTTTAGAATTCATTTGAGCCAAGCAAATCGTGAAGTAATTTATGCGCATGATCTAAGATTTCTTGAAGAAAAATTTAGAGTGACGAATATAGATATTTTATAGCAATTTCAACAACTTAGAAAATGGAAATTCCTAGAAAGGTATAGTGGTAAACTATTGGATTTTCGTGACATGATTCATCCCACTTGAAAGGTTAGAAATTAAGGTGTTTGGTTCATGGATAAGATTTTTATAATTTAAAATCAAAAGTTGAGTTTATGTTCGATATATGAGTTTGCAAATCCTATACTATTAGCGTGCAAATCTCAAAATTACATAAATTCAAGCTAATAGGATCGACTCACATTTCTACTCGAAAGTAATTTTTAAATTGTGAAATGAATATGAACTATTGTGGAGATCAAATGCAAATCGTCTAAAGAGATGGGTTTTTGTGTTTCAACTTCATGAAAAGAAATCGAGAAAAAATTGCATACCTACTTGTTAGACATTTTTTAAATATAATTTGATTTAGTTGGGAGGATTTTTCGAGGGACGATTATATGTGATTTGCCAAATTAAAGGACTCTGTCAATATTGTTTTGTCACTCGATAATTTGCTTTCCTAAAGAGATTTTTACTATCGGTAATTCATAAACCCTACGACAAATCTTTCCTAAAAAGCTTTAAGCCCATTGGGCCTGAATTTGCTTGACCCAATTATAGGGCTTACAGATTGGGCCTTCCACGACAAATCTTTCTTTAAAACAAAAAAAAAATTATAAAAAAATAAAAGGGAGGAGACTGAACTTTTTTTCCATTAAAGTTTAACCCCTTTTGTTGTATTTAATTGCACAATCAAATCCTCCTCGATTTAGTTTTTGATTAATAATTATTTTTGCCACATGTCTATCTCATGTAAGCTAATTTAGAGATTTGATTAATTCTTGTATGCATGGAATTTGATTTTTCTAATATGTTTCCTTTGTACGCATAGTTATGGATTTTGTGTACTTTGTATTGTTTAATCTTAACCAATGAAGCATTGATTTTATTTTGTTAATTTATTTTGGTTGCAAGTGTACGTTTAATTTAAATGTTTGTGTTTAGTTCAATATTTTCTTAAACACATTTTAGTTAAATAAATTATACGCATTAAAATTAATTATTTGAGAAGCATGTTTATTCTTTTGTTATGCTTAAATCAATTTGACCTTAGATAATTAATGAAATCAAATAAAAAATACTTCAAGAGGGAACTCTATCTTAAGCAGATCCTACTGAGGATGAGATTCTTAAGTTGACTCTTAGAGAATACCTCTACCTGGGGTCACACTTATGAGTTGAATTGATCAAAATTTTATTTGAAATTCATTCGGATGGTCCATTATGTGAATAGTTTTAATTGAGTTAATACTTGGTAATTCACTTTGAATAATAACATGTGCTTATTATTTAGTTTTTTTTTATATGTATATGTTTTCCTTATGACTTGCAGATTAATTAATTTATTTTATTAAGATAACTTTGATTGATTAGAGAGTAGCCACAACACATTCAATTAATTAAAAATTTTCTATTAAGTTTTGTTTTAATTATCACGTAATTAATTGTGGTTAATCATACGAATTATTATAGAATCTACCTACATAAATTGTATGATCTTTGTATGATTAATTATGATGAGATATCAAAATTATACTCCTAATAAACCCACAGGATATTAGGAAATTGAACATAATTTTGATAGTCATATAATTGAATTGGAATCTTAGCCCACAAGCAGAGTTTATGTCTCTATATTCATAATTGAAGTATGACTTACATTGGTAAAGCATACCAATGTAAATTTGGGCCTAGCCCTTTGGACTTAGATTTTGTTGTATTAGGGCCTCTCATTTGGATTTTGTCTGAAATTGACCCAAATTACATATAACTCAATTTGACCAACATAAACTTCACTTATTTGATCGAATGATTATAATGAGGACATACGACCCTTGCCTAAAAAGATCTAAAAAGATCAACAAGGCAAGGGTTGATCAAACAAGATCAACAAGCTCAAGGATTAAAGTCACATATTTGAAAGGAAGAATCATAGGATAAACATTAAAAATTGTACTCCACTATACAAATTCAATAAGACCAAGTTCAATTCCACGAATTAAATTTCTTTGTTGAAATCTCGTGTGAACCGTTAATTCAATTCATTATTATAAATAAATTTTATATAATCAGGTTGATTTAAATAATATAATATAATTAATTTAAATTAAGGTTAAATTACAAATTTAGTCCCTGAACTTTAAGGTTTGTGTTTATTTGGTCCCCGAACTTTCAAAATTACAAATTTAGTCCCTAGACTTTCAATTTTTTTGAAATTCATGAGTCTATTAGATACAAAATTAAAATTTAGAGTTCCATTAGACATAAAATTCAAATTTATATCTAATAGATCAATTAATTTTTAAAATTTTCAAATCTATCAGATATCTATTAGACACAAAATTGAAACTTTAAGGACCTATTAGGTACTTTTGAAAGTTCAGAAACCAACTAAACACAAACCTCAACGTTCAAGACTAAATTTGTAATTTAACATTAAATTAATTAATCTTAATAGAATAAATAAATATATTAAAAAAACATATTAATAAAAATAAAAGAGAGAAAGATAAAGGTATCAAGAAATAAAAGAGAGAATGATAAAGGTATGAAGGAAACTCATGCTTTTGTAAGGGTATCAAATACCCTTACTCATAGGTATACAAAAAGTATGGAAATGACTCATTCCTATGACTAATCCTCTAAACCTTGTAGCAAACAAGGGATTATGTATCCTTTACTATTTCTCACCCTTATTCTCATCCCCATGGCCTCCATCCAAACAGCCCCTAGAAGTAATCTAATTCCATAAAAGATTTCATATTTGAGTAATTTTTTTCTAGTCAAGTCCTCCTTTTCACACTATCTATGATGTTATACACATGATGATTCTAAATGTTTTACATAAAAACGTCATTATTTCTTCAAACAAAAACTAAAGCCCACATTTAGTTCTTCTTTTGGGCTTGTTTTTTTTTTTTTTTTTTCATACCCTTATTTTCTTTCATTTGTTCAATGAAAGTTTGATTTCTTACCACATATATATACTAAATTCCATATCGTTTCAAAAAAAAAAAAAAAATCCATAGATTGGAAAAGAATAAAAATTTGGACACCCCTCTTACGAAAGTAAATACGGACCTGAAGTGGCGATAACAGAGGTAGATATGAGAGCAGTTTCTTCATGGTTAAAATAAAACCATGTTCTGAGGTGCAATGGAACTGAGATGCCTTTTTTTCCTTGTCATCTTTCACTCACATTTCTCTTTGTGAAAATAAAACAATGGTCTAAGCATCTCATCTAGCGTGTGACAACCAAGGGATTTCTTTTTCTGATCAATTTTTAGTTAATCCGACTGCAAACTCAAGGGGGCAAGGGAATAGTTGTATACCCTATGGAACAGACCCTGTTCAAGTAAGGTCATCTAAAATATCTCTAAAAGGGAAAAAAAATGAAAGCAAGAAAATTGTTGCAGTTGCCCAAAGTAAAGATGTTGCAGTCTGAAAAATTCAGTATAATTTTTTCTTAGAACTCAAGGACACAGTTGTTCAACCTATACAACAGATCAAGTTCAAGTAAGATCGTAAAAAATTCAGTATAATTAAAAATGATCTGGCTAAAAAAGCAGAGCTAGTTTAAAAGCTCTGGAGTCTCAACTTGAAATGAAGTCAAATGGGTACTCATTGCTTCCAAGAACTCTACACTATCAAACCAGTAATAACTCAAGACAGAAGAAGATCAAAATCTAAATCAAACTTAACTCTGAGTCTGCTCTCTCAACCTTCGGATTGAGCTCATAACGGTCACCACACTTGCAGTGCTGCCCAAAAAAAACGCAAAACAAAACAAAGAAACAAAATTAAAACCTTGAACTGGATTTGAAAGCACACAAACATCATTGCAAACAAGAATCAACTGTACTCCAATGTGTAGGGCACCTCCGGCTTTCACCTTTCCACAGTCCTTGCAACCCCAAATCCCAACAGCCTTCCTCTTCACCGCACACTGTAAGGGTTTGAGACACCAATCATTGATTAGAATCATGGAATAAAATTTTTCAAAAACATGTACACGTTTCCATAAGTTGTATGGTTTAATGTAGATTTTTGTAAACTACAGTAGAAATGTCCAGGTTTATCAAAAGTTTCAAGAATTACAGACAAAAATATCACCAATATGAATATAAATAGTAACAGTAAGTAATTACCTATAAAGTGAGAACAAATATTTATCAATCCAATAGTTCTACATTCCTTAAGGAATATAAATCCCACAGCCTTCCCTTCCACAGCATACCATAAGGGATCGAAATAGAAATCATTGACTAGAATCATGGAATAAAATTCGTACCAACATGTAGATAATTTCATCACATTTCCATAAGTCGTATCATGTATTGTTTAACATCCATAAGTACCATAGAAATGCCAATGATTTATCAAAAGTTTAGAGAATTATAAACAAGAATATCACCAATATGAATATAAATACTAATAGCCGCAAGTAATTTTCTACAAAGAGAAAAAAAATGTTTCGTCAATTCAATTATTTTACATTTTTAAGGAATATTCATTGACATCCATATTTCCATGTTATTGAGACCTAGACATTTCCCATCAAGACCATCATCTATAAACTCTAGCATTGTCATGGAACTACTTGCAATGAAGCATATGCTGAATAAAGAAACCTACGTTTCTGCAGAACTCGCAGAAGTATTTGTTGTGCTGACTGACTTCCATCTTCTGAATCTGCTTCCTCAGACTGGCACCATATTTGGTATCCAAAAGCAAAATACACACATAGAAGCATTAAGGGCAGCCCCATCCACCACCTCCAGGAGTTAAAATCTGAAGAATCTCCCCTGCTTTCACAGTTACTGTATTCTTGCCTCCAAGATAAACTCTTCTTTTATCCTCTTTCACCAGAAAATTTGCCCCACGGGCACCGTCTTTTCCACCTTTTAAGCCTTTCGGCGCATGAACGCGTCTCTCCGAAAGAATACTCACCACCACTGGTTGCTTGAACTCAATCTCCCTAACGAGCCCATCACCTCCTTTGTAAACTCCACTTCCTCCACTGTTCTCTCTAAGTGCAAATGTATGTAGAAGAACAGGATATCTCTGCTCGAATATCTCAGGATCGGTCATTCGAGTATTGGTCATGTGGCATTGAACTCCACTGGTTCCACGCCAAGAAGGACCAGCCCCAGTTCCTCCGCCAATCGTTTCATAGTATCCAAATGTATCATCTCCAAAAGTAAGGTTGTTCATACAACCTTGGGAACAGGCACATGCCTGAAATGCTGTAAGTATGACATCAGTTATTCGCTGAGAAGTGAGAACGTTTCCTCCTACAATGGCAGCCTTCTCGCTCGGGGAAAGGAACGAGCCTGGTGGAATATATATCTTGACAGGAGCCAAGCAGCCTTGGTTGAGAGGAATATCAACGTCGACCATGCAGCGAAGGCAGTATATAACTGCTGCTGCTGTTACTGCTTCTGGGGCGTTCCAATTGCCATATACTTCTGGACTCGTCCCACTAAAATCAAAATTGGCTTCGCCTTTATGAGGATCAATTGTGAGTTTCAAATGAATTACAGATCCATCATCCATGTAATCCTCTTCTTCGATTGTTATGGAGCTTCCCTCCCCAGATCCAGCTGAATTAGATGAAACTCTAGAGGCAACAGACTTTAGCATTTCCCTTACTGCTCCTTCTGCATTAAGTTGTACGTATGTCATATAAGCCTGAACAGTATTTAAACCATATTGCACGATAAGCTCTTTGATTAGTGAAATTCCTCTGTGATTTGCAGCAACTTGTGCGTGCAGATCAGATAAATTATCTTGGAGTCTACGAGTTCCCGGGATGACGCCTTCATCAGAGGTAGGGAACTGCAGGAGCTTGATAATTCCTTCTTCTTGAAAAATTCCCTTTTCGACAAGCTTGAATGCTTTTATTGCAGCTCCTTCTTCCCAGATAAATTTTGAAAATGGTGGCATGCTCCCCGGAGTTATGCCCCCAATCTCTGCGTGGTGCCCTCTACTTGCGACAAAAAATATCAATTTTCCATTATCAAATACTGGTGTGATGACTGTTATATCAGGAAGATGGCTACCTCCAGCACATGGGTGATTGGTAACCAATACATCTCCTTCGTTCAAATTGTCACCCCAGTACTCAATTTGCCACCGAACTGTACTGGACATTGCTCCTAAGTGGACAGGTACATGGGGAGCATTGGCAACTAATCCTCCATCAGGACCAAAGAGGGCACAAGAGAAGTCTAGGCGTTCCTTGATGTTTGTTGATATAGAAGTTCTCTGTAGTGTCCTTCCCATCTGTTCAGCTATACCCATAAACCGGTGATTAAAGATTGAAAGTTGGACAACGTCTGCAACCTTTTCTGATATTTTTTCTGAGCAAAAGGTGGAATCTATTTCGATTTTGATGTTTCCATATTTAGTTATAGTAGCTTTGCAGCTGGGTTCGACAATCACGGTACTATTCCCATTCATAATGATAGCAGGCCCTGGGATGATATGACCAAATCCTAGATTGTCAAGGTTAAATAAAGGCGTTTCCTGCCATCCATTTCCAAAGTAGACCCTGTAGTGGCCTTCAATTTTAGGGTCACCTGCAAGTCCTTCAAAAGCCCGTGGCTTCAATACATTTGTAACTCCAATACCACGAACTCTTATATCGCATACAAGAATATTCCTATTCTGTAATTTAAATCCGTACTCCTGCTGGAAAAGCTTCTCAAACTCAGCTGCAAAGTTAAATCCTAACCCATCATCAGTTTTTTGGCTTTTTACCATGATTGCAGTATCTGTACCTTCATACCTCAAATTCAAATACGTTTCAGTTTTAATACTTCCCTCTCTAAATCCTTGTCCCTGCAGCTTATGTTTTACTTGCTTAAGTAAATTTGCCTCTCTTCGAGAGGCCTCCTGGACAGACTCTGAACAATACACAGCCGAGTACGGCTCCTGTTCTTCTTCAACGACATCTGCCAGTCCCATACCATAAGCACTTAAAATCCCACAAAATCTATGAATAAATATCTCTTTCATACCTAACAACCTGGCAATAGCACAAGCATGTTGAGGTCCAGCACCTCCAAAGCAAGCAAGAGCATGGTTTTTTGTCTCATAGCCCTTCATCTCAGTCAATTGTCGGATTGGACGACACATAGTTTCATTTGCAACATTTACAAAACCCAGTGCAATCTCCCCAATTGTCATAGGCTTTGAGGATGGATCCTGGATCTTTCTATAAGAATTAATTTCTGTTGCAAGCTTCTCGAACTCTCCTCTTGTGGCTTCAACATCTAGAGGCTGATTCTCATTGGGACCAAAGATGGATGGGAAGAAATCAGGAATAACAAACCCTAAAACCAGGTTTGCATCAGTAACAGCCAACTCACCTCCTTTTCTGTAACAAACAGGACCAGGGTGTGCACCCACTGATTCTGGTCCCACCTTAAAAGCTCCGAATTGGAATTTCAACTTTGACCCACCACCAGCTGCTACAGTGTTGATGTCAAGCTGAGGAGCTTGAATTATTGCACCTGCAATTTGGGTTTCCAGGACCTGTTCATAACTTCCAGCATAACGACTAACATCAGTTGATGTACCACCCATGTCAAACCCAATAAGAGGCTTCCTTGTCTCAAGCTCAAAAAGAGTTTGTGAGTAACCAACAACTCCACCAGCAGGACCAGATAAAACTGCCTTGTGCCCTGAAAACCTATTTTCTGGTGCAAGTCCTCCATCTGATTGCATAAATAGGACATTCAACTTCCCACTGCTCTCATCAAATTTGGACATGAATCCAGATAAGTACTCTTTGATGACCGGAGTCAAATATGCATCCACACTGGCTGTAAGGCCACGTGGAACAGCTCGAACCATAGGAGTCAAAGCTGAGGACAAAGAAACATGTTTGAAGCCCAAACTCAGAGCTAATTTCTCCAGAGCCAATTCATGTTGTGGGTAAGTGTAGGAATGCATTAAGACAACTGCCAAACAGCTAATGCCCCTTTCCAGGAGATCCTTCAGTAAAGGCTTTAGAGCTTCTTCATTGAGAGTCTTCATAATGCGAATAAGCTCGCCAGAAACTCCTTTTACATATGAAGTAGAAGAATCTTGATTGCCATCCACCTTGCCATGAATGAGTTCAACTCGCTCATCTACTTCTATGACATCCTCATAAAGATTTGATGGTTTTGAGACTGTTAGGTCAAATATGTTTGGGCGGGCCTGGTTACCAATCTGAAGCAAGTCTCTAAAACCTTTAGTAACGCAAAGAGCAATCCTTTCTCCTTTTCTCTCTAGAAGTGCATTAGTTGCCACAGTTGTTCCCATCCGTATCCACTCTATGTTTTCAGTGGGTATTTTCGTTGTCCTCGGAACTTTCTTGCCAGTATATTCTTCAAGAATCCTTCGAATTCCTTCAACTGGAGCATCATCATAATTCGATGGATCAACAGATAGAAGTTTTATAACTTTACCATCTGGCCGGCCTGGGATTTCAGCATAGACATCAGTGAATGTGCCTCCTCTATCAATACAAAATCGAAGTTTGCCTTCATTGTTACTTCCCATTGGTGATGCCTGAAGACAGAAATAACATAACTGAGAGACCTTTGTTTGTCATTGAATCTCATGAACTGATAATACATTTCAACAACTCAGAGATGAGCGCCGGATGGCATTTAATTAGTTATCGATTATGAAAGTTAAATCCTATCGGCAATTAAAGAAAAGTAACACAACAAGTTGCCATACAATCTGTAAAACAACTAATAAATCCCAATCAAAGTCTCTTAGCCCACTCAACCAGACAAAAACTTGAAACAGGCATGTCAGCCAATCTTCCAAATGCATCAAAGTAGTTGAATTTTAGATTACCGAAGAAAAATAATCCACATTCATAGAACACGGTGATTGATTCATTACCATTTAATTGAACAATTAGTCCTAATGAATAATTGAAAAATATGACTGGACTCATGTTTTCAATCAGGTTTGAACTTCACACTGTGATTGTTTCGTATTCCAATAAAAAATATGTCTCAATTCATGCTCTTATTTCCATAAATTCAAAGTATCATTGGTCATTGAATTGGTTAATTGAGGGAGAGAATTTCAATTTTCGAAAAAAATAAAAAATAACAACTCTCCCGACTATAATCTACAAATATTCAAATATAAATAAGGTTAAAGCTGTTCGTTCAATCAATCAAGCTAGGAATTACAAAAGAATTGGATTTCTGATTCAGCCAAACACAAACCACGTCTCGATTTGCCGCAAGGCTGTTTTTATTTTCGCTCCTATTCGGCTATTGTTATTTTAAAAAAATCAAACAACTCCAGTCTTTCATTAGACAACTTTTAATTTTTGTTTTTCAAGTGAAAAGAAAGACATAGATGGAGATTGGGAGAATACCAGTAACAACAATGGAGTAGAAAATCAGTGCAAAACCGCTAGGAGGGAGGAGGCTGCGGCGGCACAAACGAGAGAAAGTGGCGGCGGCACGACGGAAGAAAGACGAAGGCGGCGCCAGCAGTGAGCGGCTGAAACAGAGGAGGAGACACCGTGAAGAAGAAGGAGTCTATCTCAAAAAAGAAGAAGAAGAAGAAGAAGAAGAGGAAGTGGCGTCGAGCACAGACGAAAGAGAAGTTCCTCTTTCTTTTATTTATTTTAATTTTAATTTAGATTTATTAGTGTACAGTAGATAAAGAAAAAAAATCAAATCAAACCTTTTTTAATTTATATTAATAGTTAAACAAACACGTACGATCCACGTGGAATCTTGTAGTTTTAATTTAAAAATAAAAAATGCCAATTTACGCTAAAAAAAGTTTAAAATACAATATATTTAAAAAGTAGCAATAGTATGTATTTGTATTGTGTTAGATTAATTTCTAATGAGTGTGAAATTGACAAATATGTAATAGAATAAAAATGTATTAGATTCCAAAGTTAACGAAGTTGTGAAAAATGAACAAAGTAAACCCATATTTTAAATAAATTCATTATATCTTAATAACATACTGTTAGTTTGGTTCACAAGTTTGAAATGGAGAGTAAAAATTATATATAAAAGAAATATTTATTTAAAAATCTCCCTTAAATTTATTTATTAAGATTAATATGTTGGTTGAAATATATATATATATATATATATATATATATATATATATATATATATATATATATATATATATATTAATTCAACAACATTTGGATAGGGGAATCCAAACCTATGATCTCATAGTCATAAGCACGTATTTTATGCTAGTTGAGCTATATTCTTGTTGGTATATTTGTTGAAATATTAAAACATACCTAATAAAAACAATATTTAAAAATTTTAAGTTAATAGGTACTAAAAGAAAAGTTAAAAAAATTACTTTAGAGATTTACTAAAAGAAGGAGTTGTACTATTATAAAAGAAAAAAAAAACATAAAAAAATATTAAATACACACATTTTATATGTAGTATTAATTAGCTTTTTTTTTGTTTAAAAAAAATAACATTTTTGTTGTAAAATTGAGAGGCGAAACCGGGCACCAAAACTTTACCAAATCATATAATAATAATAATAATAATAATAATAATAATACAAAAGTTGAAATATAAAAGAGTATATATATATATAATATAAACAAAAGTTAATGGAAATTTATGGCAAATGAAAATAGAGAAAGTGGAAAAGATTGGAGAGGATTGGTTTCATTTCCAAAAATGTATATCTCATTTATCCAAAATGAACCACTATTTATAAGAAATTTGGAGAGCATGATGTGGTCTATTTGGACACCAATCTATGGCCTTTGTTGGACACATGGAGGACACTTTGGCTATGGAGAAAAAGCCACTTGGCATGGATATAAATGGGCATGTGGAATGGGCATTTACTTGTCATATTTACAATACTCTCCCTTAAATGCCCATTTATATAAAATATGCCTCGTTAAAACCTTACTAGGGAAAAACCCAATGGGAAGAAAAAACCCTAGTGAAGGAAAAAGAGTACATATTTTATATAGTTTACTATAATACATTCACTCCCCCTCATGGAGACATCACTTAAAGTCTTTGAATCGCCGCATTCCAATGCTATATACTAATTTATCGA
Source organism: Trichosanthes truncata (assembly GCA_033996785.1). NCBI lineage: Eukaryota > Viridiplantae > Streptophyta > Magnoliopsida > Cucurbitales > Cucurbitaceae > Trichosanthes > Trichosanthes truncata. The sequence continues at coordinate 45,634,055 of JAWPNB010000013.1, read as the reverse complement.
AGGTTGCAGTTGGTAATGCCTTCGTAAATAAGTCAGCCAAGTTATCTTTCGAACAAATTTGTTGTACAGTGATATCGCCATTTTCTTCAAGATCATGAGTATATAAGAGTTTTGGTGAGATATGCTTTGTTCTATCTCCTTTGATATATCCTCCCTTGATTTGAGCTATACATGCTGTGTTATCTTCGTATAACATCGTTGGAAGAGGTTTACTTGAAGATAAGCCACATGTCTCATGAATGTGTTGTGTCATCGATCTTAGCCATACACATTCTCGACTTGCTTCATGAATAGCGAGGATTTCAGCATGATTTGAAGAAGTGGCCGTTATAGTCTGTTTCACTGATCGCCACGATATAGCAGTTCCTCCACATGTGAATAGATAACCTGTCTGAGATCTAGCTTTGTGTGGATCAGATAGATAACCAGAATCTGCATAACCAACTAGATCATATTTTGATTTGTTAGAATAAAATAAACCCATATCAATTGTCCCTCGAAGATATCGGAGTACATGCTTAACTCCGTTCCAATGTCTTTTTGTAGGATATGAACTATATCTAGCTAATAAATTTACCGAAAATGCAATATCTGGTCTTGTGTTATTAGCCAAATACATAAGTGCACCAATTGCACTAAGATATGGTACTTCAGGACCAAGTAGTTCTTCACTGTCATCTCGAGGTCGAAATATATATTTCTTTACATCCAGTGAACGAACTTCCATTGGAATGTTCAATGGATGTGCTTTATCCATATAGAATCTTTTTAAGATTTTCTCTGTATAAGTTGATTGATGAACAAATATCCCATCTGCTAAATGTTCAATTTGCAAACCAAGGCAAAATTTTGTTTTTCCAAGATCTTTCATCTCGAATTCTTTCTTAAGATATTCTATTGCCTTGGATAACTCTTCAGGAGTTCCGATTATATTTAAGTCATCAACATATACAGTTATAATAGCAAATCCTGACTGAGATTTCTTTATAAAAACGCACGGACATATTGGATTATTTTGGTATCCTTCTTTCAACAGATATTCACTCAGGCGATTATACCACATTCGTCCTGATTGTTTTAATCCATATAATGATCTCTGTAACTTTATTGAATACAATTCCCGAGAACTTGATTCATATGTTTCTGGTATTTTAAATCCTTCTGGGATTTTCATATAAATGTCATTATCCAGAGATCCATATAAATACGCCGTGACTACATCCATTAGATGCATATCAAGCTTTTCATATACAGTCAGACCAATCAAATATCTTAGCGTTATTGCATCCACCACAGGAGAATATGTCTCCTCATAATCAATACCAGGCCTTTGCGAGAATCCTTGTGCAACAAGTCTCGCTTTATATCTTGTGACTTCATTCTTTTCATTTCTTTTCCTTACAAATACCCATTTATATCCCACAGGTTTGACGTTTTCCGGTGTTGGGACTACTGGTCCAAAAACCTCACGTTTTGAAAGTGAGTTCAACTCTGCTTGGATTGCTTCTTTCCACTTCGGCCAATCCTTTCTACGTTGACATTCTTTGATAGATTTTGGGTCAAAATCGTCACTTTCATGAATAATATCGTGAGCAACATTATAAGAAAAAATGTTGTCAATAATGATATCATTTCGGTTCCATCTCTTTCCTGTTGTAACATAGTTTATAGAAATTTCATTATTATCCTCAAGCGTTTGATTTTCACCAATACTCTTTTGAGTAGTTGTATTCTGGATTTCTTCTGGAACATCCATACCTTTTATCGAATCATTTTGATTCTCAACTACTTTTCTTTTTCGAGGATTTTTATCTTTAGAACCTATTGGTCTACCACGCTTCTGGCGTGCTCCAGACTCATTATTGACAACTTGTTCCTTTGGGATATCAACTTTTGATGGAGCATTTGCAGCTGGTATATATGATTTAGTCACACTTTTAGTATCTGTGAATGCATCTGGTAGTTGATTTGCTATATTTTGCAAATGAATTATCTTTTGAACTTCAAGTTCACATTGATTTCTACGAGAATCTAAATGAGATAATAACGATGCATTCCATGTAATTTCTTTTTCCAACTTCTTAATTCCTCCCCCTAATGTTGGAAAATTTGTCTCATTAAAATGACAATCAGCAAATCGTGCAGTAAATACATCACCCGTCAGGGGTTCAAGATATTTAATAATTGATGGGGAATCAAAACCAACATATATTCCTAATCTCCTTTGAGGACCCATCTTAGTACGTTGTGGTGGAGCAATCGGTACATATACTGCACATCCAAAAATTCTTAGATGGGAAATATTTGGCTGCTGGCCATAAGCTAATTGCATTGGGGAGTATTTATTATAAGCTACTGGCCTAATACGTGCCAGTGATGTAGCATGCAAAATAGCATGACCCCATACCGATGTAGGAAGTTTAGCTCTCATAAGCAATGGTCTTGCAATTAGTTGCAGACGTTTTATAAATGATTCTGCTAGACCATTTTGTGTATGAACGTGAGCTACAGGATGTTCAACACTTATTCCAATTGACATACAATAATTATTAAAAGTTTGGGATGTAAATTCACCAGCATTATCAAGTCGAATGGTCTTAATTGTATTATCAGGAAATTGTGCTTTTAACTTAATTATTTGAGCAAGTAATCTTGCAAATGCAAGATTTCGACTTGATAATAAGCATACATGTGACCATCTGCTGGATGCGTCAATTAATACCATAAAATATCTAAATGGACCACTTGGTGGGTTAATAGGTCCACAAATATCACCTTGAATTCGCTCTAAAAATGCAGGTGATTCAATCCCCACTTTAGCTGGTGATGGTCTAATAATTAATTTCCCTTGAGAACAAGCATCACATGACAACTCATTGGATTGAAGAATCTTCTGGCTCTTTAAAGGATGTCCATGTGAATTCTCAATAATTTTTCTCATCATTATTGACCATGGATGACCCAATCGATCATGCCAAACACTGAATATTTCTGGATTCATGAACTTCGGGTTCATTATTGCATAACTTTCGATTACTCGTATATGAGTATAGTATAATCCAGAAGAAAAAGCAGGCAGTGTTTCTAATATACGTTTTTCATGTGAAACAATAGATGTTATATAGAGACACTCTATATTATTTTTACAATCAGTTTCAACATGATAATTATTTTCACGTATATCTTTAAAACTTAATAAGTTTCTTTTCGATTTGCTAGAGAACAGAGCATTATTAATTGTAAATCTTGTTCCTCTAGGCAAAATAAAGTTTGCTTTTCCAAAACCTTCAATCAGATTTGCAGAACCTGATATAGTATTGACTTTTGCTTCCAGCATTGTCAATCTAGTAAAATATTTTCTATTTATGAGTATCGTGTGCGTAGTTGCGCAGTCTGCCAGACATAAATCCTCATTGCTCATTTTCGAGTTACTCAACATATTGAAATTGTTCATATTTCTTCATTGAAAAGAAAAGAAAAACGATTACAAAGAGTCTTAAATATATATACAAACAAAACAACAACAAAAACATACTAAACAGTACTTAATTATATATTTTCATACAAATCATCCTCTACTTGTTTGATTGCATCAATTCTCTCTCCAGGAGATTCAAAGTAATAAGCTACATCAAGATGCATCATATTGGAGGGGTCAAACACATCATCTTCTTGAATGACAAGATTTACCTCCACATTCTTTCCTTTTCCTTTTTCCTTCAGGGAAGCTTGATAGAGATCAACAAGGTGTTTTGACGTACTACAGGTACGTGACCAGTGCCCAGTCATTCCGCACCGGAAACATTTATGTTAATCACCTTTCGAACTTCTATCTTGTGGAGCCTTTCCTTTATGATCATCACTTCGTGTGGGTTTCTTAAAATTATAATGTCCACCACGAAAATAGGTATTTCTTCCTCTACCACGGTCCCGACCTCGACCACGACCACGACCTCGACCACGGTTATTAAAATTCACAGCATTCACTTCAGGGAATGGTGTTGCTCCAGTTGGTCGGGATTCGTGATTTTTCATCAATAACTCGTTATTTTGTTCAGCAACGAGAAGACATGAGATAAGTTCAGAATATTTTGCAAAACCCTTCTCTCGATATTGCTGCTGCAGGAGCATATTCGAGACATGAAAAGTGGAAAATGTCTTCTCTAACATATCAACATCAGTAATCTTTTCTCCGCATAATTTTAATTTTGAACTAATTCTGAAGAGTGCGGAATTATACTCACTTACTGATTTAAAGTCCTGCAACCTCAGGTGCATCCAATCATAACGAGCTTTAGGAAGAATAACTGTTTTTTGATGATCGTACCTTTCTTTCAAACCTTGCCATAGAACGTAGGGATTTTTTATTGTAAGATATTCCATTTTCAATCCCTCGTGAAGATGATGGCGAAGGAAGATCAGGGCTTTTGCTTTTTCTTGATTTGATACATCATTTCCTTCTTTAATTGTTTCTCCAAGATTCATAGAATCTAAATGGATCTCAGCGTCAAGGACCCATGACAAGTAGTTATTTCCATTAATATCTAGGGCCGCAAATTCTAGCTTTGTAAGGTTTGCCATAATAACACTATAAAAAATAATAATATATTTATATTAGAAATTTAACATAAACCAAATGCGTAAAAATGGCTTACCTATAAGACTTACCTTTAGCGGGAAAAATGACAGAGTCTCGTGCTGATAACGTGTTGTAAAATTGAGAGGCGAAACCGGGCACCAAAACTTTACCAAATCATATAATAATAATAATAATAATAATAATAATACAAAAGTTGAAATATAAAAGAGTATATATATATATAATATAAACAAAAGTTAATGGAAATTTATGGCAAATGAAAATAGAGAAAGTGGAAAAGATTGGAGAGGATTGGTTTCATTTCCAAAAATGTATATCTCATTTATCCAAATGAACCACTATTTATAGGAAATTTGGAGAGCATGATGTGGTCTATTTGGACACCAATCTATGGCCTTTGTTGGACACATGGAGGACACTTTGGCTATGGAGAAAAAGCCACTTGGCATGGATATAAATGGGCATGTGGAATGGGCATTTACTTGTCATATTTACAATAATTTTTTCTTTATTTTATTTTTGGAAAGACGTTGAGTGAATAAAAAGCATCAATAAGATTTATTTATTTTATTTTATTTTATTCAATGATAAGTATTTTTTTTTCTAGCAAAATATTTATAAAAACAAAGGAAAAAAGTATTTTTATCTTCTTTTCTCTGTCTCGTCACCTCTTTCCCCTTCGTCTCCTCCCCACAGTTTGCCCTAAATTAGATTTTACAGAAGTAAAGAGGCACAAGAAATATGTGCTTCTGTGAATTGAAATGTTAAGTTCACAATGAAGGATACACCAATTAAATTTAATATACAAATTAAGACTTGAGGAGTGAATAAAATGGTATGAGAATAACAGACAAACACATTTTTCTCAAAAGAAATAAATCAATAAAAAATAATAATAAATCTCAATGAAATCTTTCAAAATAGAGTATCTATCACAAATCACGATCTCGCTCACTAAACATGGACGTGATGCACTGATCAGTTTATTCCCCTGTTTTCTTCTCTGTTTTAATTTTTTTGCCTAATAAACGACACCATTTCTCTGATCGAAGAGCGTTTATTCGATTTCTCTGTTTATTCCCATGTATTTTGCATCCTCTGCTTTTCATCGTTGCCTTTTCCCCCTTCTATCGGTGTTTTTTTTCTCATCTCATGTGTGAGATTTCAAATGGAGTTGTAAAAGAAGTCCCAAATCGACAACGAAATTGAGGCAGAGGCAGCAAATGGGCGTCGGCTTGCTGGCGAGGTCGTCATTGAAGTCGATTAACATGAAATCAAAGGGCATGGTCGTGTTCGAAGATGCTTATTGCAAAGGATTCGAGAATACCAGAGAAGCTTATGTTGGGAATGACTTGAGCCTTGGGCCCAACAACTCACGTAGGAAATGAAAAAACTTTTGTCCCACATGATGTGGAGGTAGTTTATATAGAATGCTATGTCATTTACAACTCCGGCATATTTCGGATGCTTGAAGGCCCCACTGACGCGAAGGTGATTTAGAAAGATTCTTCTTTATTGATGGTGATCGGTCATGGTATCCATAGCGTTGCTTCTTTTTCGGCCAAATCTGAATTTCGTTTTGCTTTTCTCGGTCATCGAGCATGATTGACTTGTCTCTTTTCTCTGCCTCCCGGCCTCTCACTTCATTTCGTTCTTCTTCTGTATCATCGCTTGAATGAAGACACCCGATTGGCCCAACTTTCCCAAATGCCCACCACCGACCCTTCTCCTTTCTGGGTTTGGATTTTTTTATATGTGAGTTGATAAAAAGTAGTTATAGTGGTATTAAAATATATGTTCACACGTGCGCCCCTACAAAAGGGTGGGTTAGGGCATGAGTAATCGCGCTTGCACGAAAAAGAAAACAATTTTTATTTCTTTTTTCTCTTAAATTTAAAATCAAAACGTTTTCTTTCCAAAACCATTTTCTTTTAATTTCTGCCTTAATTGAAAAACAAAAGACATTTCTCCTTAATGGTGTTGCAAGAATCATGGATTTGAGATCTGGAAAAAAAAAAAAAAAGGAGTGTTTGTTTTTTCTTTTTATTGGCTTGTTTCAAACAAGAACAAGAGACTTTTCCATCTTCTTCTTCGCATTTTGATTTATGAGCATTGTTATTATCTTGATTCCAATCCTTCATTGATGAGTGCACGTCCGTTAAGGGTGTTGTGTTAACCTTGGGGAGCAACCGACATAAAAGGATTTAGCATCGAGGTCGTGTTGAAATTGCTTTCAAGGCAGTGGTACTCCACAACACAACAACGATCTATTCGACATATATTTTATCAAGTTGAAAGTAATTTACCATGTCGATGATCAAACTCGAAAAGGTACTACCAGATCTGTCCAAATTGGAACCACTAAACGGATCCAACTATCGCCACTAGTCGCAGAAGCTTTTGATCTTCATTGAACAATTGGAGGTCGACTACATCCTCATCTCTAACAAATCCAAAGGCGCTAGTGTTGCAAGTGTTGCAAATCAAGAGAAGTCCATTGTTGCTGTCGATGTGGATTTGGTGTTTGCCAATGCCAATTATGTCATATCGAAATAGCTCACTGACGGCAATTCTGATAAGTTCGAGAAGAACAACAAGATGGTCCGCGGCCATCTCCTCAACCACATGACCAACTCTCTGTTTGATTTCTTTGTCGTCCAGAAGTCTGCAAAGGTAATTTGGGATATTCTTGAATCTAGATATGGTAGAGATGATGCAGGTAGAAGAAAATACGTCGTTGAAAAATGGTTGTAATTCCAGATGACGGATGAAAAATCAGTCATGGAGCAGGTTCATGAGTACGAAAATCTAGTGGCGAATGTACTGACCGAAGACATGAAGATGTGTGAGATTCTTCAATCGCATGTATTGCTCGAGAAGTTTTCTCCTTCCTGAAGTGATTACTGCAACCACTTGAAACACAAAAAGAAGGACCTGACCTTGTAAGAATTGATCTGTTATATGCGCACTAAAGAAGCCAACAAGCAAAAAGATAAGCTAAACTCTCAATCCTTGAATTCTATTAATTCTAACCTTATTGAGTCCTCTGTAGCAATAAAAGATAGGTTCAAAAACAAAGGAAAACATGTTACTAAAGATAAAACACAACAAAAGAAGAGACATCAGTTTAAGGCTTCAAATGAAAAAATTGAGAAGTTCAAGCTAATTTGTTATGTCTGTGGAAAACTCGGACACAAATCATATTAGTGTAACCAGAGGAAAGGAAATCCAGATCAGAAACCTGTTCTACAGGCCAACCTTGTTGAGCAAGATGACATCATTACTGCTGTGGTCGTGGAAGCCAACTTAGTGGAGAACAAGTTAGGCTGGATTCTCAACACTAAAGCTTTAAGAGACTTTTGCTCAAATCGAGAGCTCTTCCTCGACTACAAGGATTTTGCTAACGGCGAGTGTGTGCTCATGGGCAACTCTGCCACTATAGAAGTACTTGGAAAAGGAAAGGTTCTTCTAAAACTTACCTCTGAAAAAAGTTTATCTTTAAGTGATGTGTTGTATGTTGATAGCATGCATAAGTGTGCTATTTCTAGGCTTAGTTTTAGGCTAGTTTTTCTATGATTGTTTGTATTTTCATGTATTTTTATGTTTATTTCTCAAAAATCGAGCATTTGGAGCAAAACTAGAGAATTGTGAGATAATTGGACAAATTGAGCAACTTAAGGTTATATTTGAGGATTCAAGTGTTGAAGAAGAAGAACAAGGCATTTGGACCCGAGAGTATAGCGTTGCAACACTCCTTATAGCGTTGCAATGCCGTTTGAAGAGCCTTTCAACTTTGAAAAACCGCAAGAATAGCGTTGCAACACTATATATAGCATTGCAACGCTACTCAAACAGATTTTTTCCTTTTGTATAAAATTCGAAGGACAACGTTAGCTTTGCAACGCTGTCTCGACTCTATAAAAAGGAAGTTTTGCTATTCGAAAAGTGGAGCATTTTTTGAGAGACCAAAACCCTAAATCAATTCATACACTGTCTAAGGGCTTAAAGGAGACCTTTAAAGAGCTAAGGAGGAGACTCAAAGCTCGAGATCGTGGACTTCATGTCGGGAACGAGTGTTGGCACGCGACCTTAGTTTATTCTCTTTTCCCTTTACTTTTCTTTTGGTTTTTAGGAGTTATGTTATGGACTACAATGTTGTTTATCTCTATATTTAGACAAGATTGGTTGTATATTTTAGACCTTTGTTGATTTTGTAATTAAATGATTGTAATTACATCTTTTATGCATCTCGATTTTTATTGTTTAAACCTTTGGCCATGATTTTGCATGTTAGGCTAGATTTAGCTCGATAGAGTAAATTTATCCATAGAACAATAGATGCATGACTAGATTTAGTTTATTGCACGAGGTGAGTAAATTAATTCTAGAAGCCTTAAAAGAATCGCCTAATGTCATGTTTAGTAATAGAAATAGACCGAGATGTTGATTTATTACTAGGCATGAGTTTAATTGAGCTCGAGAGAGGATATTGATCACTTCGTAATTCTTGGCTTAAGATTAATTACTGGAAATCAATTCTTTATCTGCAAAGATGTGCTTAATCTACTCAACCATTATGTTTCTCAAAAATTGGACTCCAACCTTGTAGTTTAGTTTTTATTTGTTTTTTTTATCAACTCTAAAGTTCTGTTTCTCTAAATAAAATTAGGCGTGAGTAATTATGGTACTTAATTAATCTAAGAAACCCAATCCCTATGGATGACCCTAGCCACTATTATTGTAAAATACTTAGATGTCTGACTTTTATAAATTTAATCTTGATAGGACATTCGACAAGTCGTCTATCATATGTACCTTTACTACAAAGGAACTTGGTGTTTGAAAGACTGTTGAACCAGGCTGGGCTTAGAATTGTGTTTGAGGCTGACAAGGTTTTCATCACCAAGAATTGTGACTTTGTTAGTAAGGGGTATTTAGCTGATGGTTTATTTGTTTTTAACACTGTTGCTACTACTGCTTTGATAAATGAAAGTACTTCCCATTTTGCTTATATCGTTGAATCTATTGATATGTGACATGCTAGATTAGGACATGTAAATGTTGCATCGATTAAGAGGCTTAAAACTTTAAACCTTATTAATGCATCGGAATCGCATGAAATTGGTAAATGGTCTGTACGTGTAGAAGCTAAATTTACCAAAAATCCTTTTAAGCTTGTCACAACTAGAAGTACAAAATTACTTGAACTAATTCATTTTGATTTGGTTGATTTCAAAAATACTACAAGCAGAGGTGATAAAAAATATTATATATCATTTGTTGATGCTTTTTCAAAATATACAAAAATTTATCTCTTAAAATCAAAAGATGAAGCAAGTAGTATGTGTCGCAACGTGATTGCAATGCGGAGCGGCCGACGTCCCCTTTTAAAGGTCTTTTTTAATAAAAGAATTTTGGAGTCGTCACCAACCATTTTGAAGGTGTGATTGGACATCTAATTAAAATAATAAAAATGATCTGCGTAAACCAGGTTAGGTTCAGGAGTCGATTGTGTGTAGGGAATGTATTAGCACCCTACAACACCCATTTTAAAAACAGTTACCACATTTGTCTTATGTTATCCAAATATTTTATTATAAAAGGTCCTTTAATCTGAAGAAAAATAATAATAATAAAAATAAAAAATAAAATTTCTCACTCGCTCTTACCTCAACTTTATAGAAATAAAGTAAGGGTCAATACGGTGAGTGGGAATGTACCCATTGATTTATTATCACGTTGGAGTTTTCCTTTATTTAAAGGAAAATTTGTTTACCTCAAGAAATTGAGAAATTTTATTATCTCGACTCCGTCATAGGATTTCCATGACTTTATTTTTTTTTAACTAATAATAAAAAGAAAATGAGGATTTTCGTACACCTACACGAGAGCCGAAGCTCCACGAATGCATATTACTAAGCCCTCGAGACAAACATTTTTTTTTATAAAACAAATTTGCTGAATACTCATTTTAAGACAAGAGCTTCAGTTATGGAAAGCTAAATTTAAAATAAATTTGTAAATCATTTGCATAGAAAAAGGATTTTGTTTGATGAAAAGTGTCCCATGCTTATTAATTTACATTTTAGAAATCAAACATTAATTATGAGTAGTATGAAATCGAAGAAAAATTGAAATCCGCTAAAAAAAAGAAAAAATTGAAATTCTAATAAATTGAAAATCATTTGGAAGACTCAAGTTGAAACCAACTTGCAGTTCATTTGGAGATTCAAATTAAAACCAATTTGAAAATCATTTAGAAATTTAAATTAAAACCAATTTGAAAATCAATGAAAATTTTCAAATTAATACCAAATCGAAAAATTGCTTTCCAAATTCCAAATTAAATTCAAATTACGAGAAAGAAATTGAAATTTATTTTGAAGGTTAAAAAAAAAGAGAAAAAAAAACTTTGAAATTTATTTGGGCATTTCATATTAAAAATAAATTGATATTTATTTAGAAATTTTAAATTAAAAGAACACATTCATCTCATTTGGGAAATCTAAATTAATGTCATTTTGAGATTTAAAAAAAAAACCAAATTGAAAGCAAGTTGAAATTAAGAGAATCCAAATCAAAATCAGATTGAAATTGATTTTGAAATGCCAAATTAAAGCCAAAATAAATATGAGTGAAATTGGAATTAGACAAACATGTTATGGGCCAACAACCAATATGGACCAATTCCCAATCAATCAACAGATCGTGACAAATGGTCAAATGAAAATTAGAAACAAATTGAGGGCAAATTGGGACTTAACAAAAAAATGTGAGGATGAAAAAGGTAGTTTCAAAACAAAAGTTTCTCTTTCTTCCATCATATCCTCATTTACAAAGAAGAAGCAGTACCTTACGAAGAAGATGAAAAAAAGATGCAGTGGGTCTTTTTTTCGTAGATTCAAGCCGCGGTTCGGGCTAGTCGAGGCGCTGCACGTCGCCGAAAGATCGCCGAAGTTCGCAAGTCATTAATGGGTATTCGCCGGTGGGATTCGGGTTGATTGTTGTACGCTAGTTGGAACTTTTCGAGGCGCTACACGTTGAAAGTCGCCGGAGTGTGGGTCTCTCGCCGAGTCGGATTCGATTGCCAGTGAGTTCGCCGGAATGAAGAGAGAAAAAAAAATGGGAGATGGTTGAATATAATCACATTATTGTTGGAAGGCCCTTAAATTAAGTGAATTGAGAAAAGAGAAAAAAAGATGAAGGAAACTCACACTTACTTAATGTTTTGGTGCAGATTTTTGCAGAATGCAACAACATTGCAATTGCTATGCAATTGCAATTGTGACTATTGAAATAGAAATTTTGGCCAATCAAAAATTGCCACGTCATTACCCAACATTGATGATGAAATTATATTTAATTAGGGATTAATTAAATTAGCAAGAATCCCTAAATTAAATTATGGAAAATTCAAATAAGCAATTGGGTTATTTGAAATTTGGAAGACAAAAGCCTGAATTGAAGGCCTTAATCAGCAAAGTTCAGGCCTTGTCCGAAAAGAGCTGGCCCAAAGTCAACCAGCCCCAGTCCAAATGACTAGGCCCAAAGTCAACCAGGGCCAGTCCAAATGGCTAGGCCCAAAGTCAACCAGGGCCATTCCAAATGGTTAGGCCCAAAGTCAATCAAGCCCAGTCCAAAGGGGCTGGCCCAAAGTCGACCTGGCCCAATTCGAAGAGTTTGGCCCAAAATCAACTAGGCCCAGTCCAACAAGCCCAAGCCCATCTGGAGGCCTTGAGGAACTCTATAAATAGAGAGTTTCCTCCTTCATTTGGGAGGTTTAGAACTGAAGAAGCTCAGAGAGAATTTAGAAACAAAGCTGTGAAGTGTCCAGAAGCTCCTGAAGATCAAATATCTTCTAAACAAAGAACACTTCTTGAAGATCAATAACGATCCAAGAAGATCAACAAGCCGAAGATTTTCAACAAGTTACAAGCTAAAGACCTTCAACAAGCTACAAGCCGAAACCCTTCAACAAGCTACAAGCTGAAGACCTTCCACAAGCTCAAAGCTGAAGACTTTTCCACAAGCTCAGAGATGAAGACTTTTCCACAAGTTCAAAGTTGACGATTCAACCTCGAGAACAAGCTATTCAGCCCTCGAGCAAAGCATACAAGCAGGAGAGAGATCAGATGATCAAATACTAGAGATTGTACTCACTATACTGAAATCAATACAAATCAAGTTATTTACACGTGCTAAATTTCCCTGTCGAAATCTCGTGTGAACAAATTGGCACGCACAGTGGGACCATCTCTACCTCTCATCTCTTTCTTTTAACTCAAAGCACAAGTGAAGTAATGACGTTCGACAAAACTTCTTCGATGGTTGCTGTCATGAGCAACTTATACACGAGTTTTGTTACCCATAGTTGCTCCAATGAACTGAGACTGCAAGAAGATGAAGTAATGACACTGCTGGGGGCATCTACTAATGACAAGTTCCTGGTTAAATGTAATCCTTTGTTCAATCTCGATTCTGACGTAGTGTCTGCCATGATGACTGAAACAAGCACTATGGAAGAAAGAATGGCAAAGATACAGGAGCAAATCAACACCTTGATGAAGGCAATTGAAGAAAGAGATTCTCAAATCGCATACTTAAAGAGCCAAATTAAGAACCAAAATGTTGCCGAATCAAGTCAAACTCCTGTCGTCAAAGATCGCAACAAAGGAAAGATCGTTATGCAGGAAGATCAACTGCAACACTCAACTTCGATCGCTTCACTATCTGTGCAACAACTTCAGGACATGATCACGAACTCCATCAGAGCTCAATATGGTGGGACTTCTCAAAGTTCTTTCCTGTATTCTAAGCCTTATACCAAGAGAATCAATAACTTGAGGATGCCAACTGGATATCAACCACCAAAGTTTCAGCAATTCGATGGCAAAGGCAACCCTAAGCTACACGTTGCTCATTTCATCGAGACATGTGAAAATGTTGGTACACGAGGAGATCTACTGGTTAAACAGTTTGTACGAATGCTGAAAGGGAACGAATTCGACTGGTACACTAATCTAGAGCCTGAGTCAATAGACAGTTGGGAGTAGTTTGAAAAGGAATTTCTTAACCGCTTCTACAGCACAAGACGAAACCTCAGCATGTTCGAGCTCACCAACACTAGACAACGAAAAGGTGAACTCGTTGTCGACTACATAAATCGTTGGAGAGCCATGAGTCTCGATTGCAAAGATCGCCTCACTGAACTGTCAGCTGTGGAAATGTGCATTCAAGGCATGCACTGGGAACTTCTTTACATCCTCCAAGGTATAAAGTCTCGCACCTTTGAAGAACTAGCAACTCGTGCCCACGACATGGAGCTAAGTATCGCTAGTCGAGGAGACAAAGATCTTCTACTCTCTAACATGAAGAAAGGAAAGAGAGAACATTGAAGCAACTTCTGAAGAATCTATTCATGGTCTTCAAAGTCTGGCGGCTTCGCTTCATCTTCAAAGTCTGACGGCTTCGCTTCATCTTTAAAGTCAAGGTTGCCGCTTCATCTTCAAATTCGAGGTTGTCGCTTCATCTTCAAAGTCAAGGTTTTTGCTTCATCTTCAAAGTCTGCAACTTCGCTTCATCTTCAAAATTTGACGGCTTCGTTCTGTCTTCAAAGTCTTGCGGCTTTGCTTCATCTTCATCTTCCAAGTTAAGTTCGATGGCTTTGTTGCTTCATCTTCCAAGTTAACTTCGATGGCTTCGTTGTTTTATCAACAGAGTTAAGTTTGACAGCTTTCGACGTTGGTAGTTTTCGTCTCAAGTTAAGTTCGGAGGCTTTTAACAGAGTTAGCTTCGACGACTTTCGTCGAAGATAAGTTTGGCATCTTTCATCGAAGATAAGTTCAGCGACTTTCATCAGACATAAGTTCAACTGCTTTCATCAAAGATAAGTTTGGCGGCTTTCATCAGAGATAAGTTTGGTTACTTCTGTCTTCAAATCGAAGGTTGCATAATGCTCTGTTGCGAAGTGGGGGATAATCACCCTTACACTTACTTCTGTCTGCAAATCGGAGGTTGCATAATTCTCTATTGCGAAGTGGGGGATAATCACCCCTACACTTACTTCTGTCTGCAAATCGGAGGTTGCATAATGCTCTGTTGCGAAGTGGGGGATAATCACCCCTACACTTACTTCTGTCTGCAAATCGGAGGTTGCATAATGCTCTATTGCGAAGTGGGGGATAATCACCCCTACACTTACTTCTGTCTGCAAATCGGAGGTTGCATAATGCTCTGTTGCGAAGTGGGGGATAATCACCCCTACACTTACTTCTGTCTGCAAATTGAAGGTTGCATAATGCTCTATTGCGAAGTGGGAGATAATCACCCCTACACTTATTTCTGTCAGAGGTTGCATAATGCTCTATTGCGAAGTGGGGGATAATCACCCCTACACTTGCTTCTGTCTTCAAATCGGAGGTTGCATAATGCTCTGTTGCGAAGTGGGGGATAATCACCCCTACACTTGCTTCTGTCCTCAAATTGAAGGTTGCACAATGCTTTGTTGCGAAGTAAGGAATAAACATCGAGTGCACAATCACCTTTACTCGTGTTGGCTCATATCAGTGTCACCCCTATATTTGCCTAGTTTCAGTCACTGGGGGCATTGTAGCTGCAAATAAAGAACAACATACGAAGAAAAATTCACAAAGAAAAAAAACTTGGATTACCTCAGCCTACCTACCAAATGGAGATCGGTATTGAAACAAAGCTTCCAAAAATAAAGTTGTTTTGCAAAAAAAAAAAAAAAAAAAAAAAAAAAACTCATGTTGTTAGCAAAGTCAATAATGGAAAAAAAAAACAAAGATTCTTTTAAAAAAAAAAAAGAGGTTAAATTGAAGTTAAGCACAAAGTTGAAAAAAAAATCAAAATGCAAATAAAAAAAAAAAAAGTAGTTGGGATTCTTGAAATTTTGGGTGAGTAAACAGGGAAAAAAAGTAAAAGAGGAAAAAAAAAGAAAAAACGTACAAAAAGAAAAAAGAAAAAAGAAGAAAAATCAATTTCTTGTCTCCTTGAATAAATGTGCCCATTAAAATTAAAAGAAAAGAAAAAAGTCAAATTCTCTCCATGGATGCACCTGCAAGCATTGCATTAATTTCTTCTCTCTCCATGGAATATTGTGTCTACAAGCATCCAAAAAGGCAAATAAAACTCTCTCTCTCTTCACCAATATTTTTTTTCCTCTCTATCCCCGATGCCTTTGAAGAAAAAAAGAACATTTCTTCTTTAAGCCAAACACACTTCCACCACGTCATCTTCTTCTTTGTGACTGCGTTTTCTCCCTCCATGGACAGCGTCGATGGCTAAAGTCTTTGCTCAGGAAAAGCCAGCAAATTACAGTGAGCCACGAAACCGCATTTTGCGGCACACCGGCGACCTTTCGTTCGACAACACAACACTTTCTCTGAGCACCCATGAGCTTCAATGGCGGTTCAACAACAAAGTCATTACTCTGGCAATCTCTTTCACGACCCAAGACCAGGGAAGGATATGCAACATAAACCCACATATCCCCTTGGAAACAGGTTGTCGACCAAGACTCTGAAATTCGTTAACAAGACTACCACCGACGACTTTAGATGTGAGAGCACAGAACGCTTCAAGCACAACCGAACGAACATAGACCCACGGGAAATCAGACATCGCGAATCGTCTGAAGCAAAGGGCGGCGTCAAATTTTCCATCCTCGGCGCTCCATAGATGTTGTATCAACACTTATTGACAGATTGGCGAACATACCAGTTCGCCACCATCGATCGACGCTTCAAAGATGATGAAACCATACATGTTACCCACATATATATAGGAAGAATTCGGACGAGATTCTCTCATATAAGTTAAGATTTCATGTGCTTTCAAAATAAAGCGTTGAGATTTCATGCCAAAATTTAAATTGGAGTGGAAAATCTCGATTTTGAATTGGGTTTCATCCAATCGCATAATCTAATGTCTTTGTTGAGTTTAACCAAATTTGGAGTTGCTCCAAATTTTACTCTCATTCAAAATCCCATTTCAATTTGTTACCCCAAATCAAAGTTTGGTTGGAATGTTATATTTTACTTCAGCCAAAATTTAGATAAAATTCAACTTCTCAACATTTGGGATTATTCTACTTCAAAATTGGAAGACCTTAGATTTTGCTTGGTTAAAAATTAAATTCAAAGCCAAAATTTGGTACAATTTCACTCCAAGTCAAAATTTGACTAATTTAAATTTTGCCTAAAGGCCAAATTCAAATTCTATTCCTAATCCAAACTCAAATTGGGTAGAATTTTATCTCAAAGCAAAATTTGGGCATAATCCAAATTTTATCTAAAATTAAAATTGGGTACTCCAATTGAGTGTAAACAAAGATTTGGGTACTCCAAATTCAAGTTTCAAATTCAAAGTTCAGTGGTAGGTTCTAAACTATGCCCTAAGTAAAAAAAAAAGGGTATAATTTGAATACTACTTGAAATTCAAATTAGATAAAATTCAAATTTTGAATTAAGGAAAACATAAATTCAACCGAAATTCAAATCAAGGTTTGATGTCAAGTAAGAAAATCAAAATTATGACCCAAATTCATATTTTGATGAATTGGCACATCAAATGGAGTCCAATTTAGGAGCACATACCTTAAATTTTGATTCCAAATTATCTTTTTCGAGATTCACTCACGCATACTAGTGCATAAATCTCGAAAAGGGGCATATGTTGGAATAGAAATTTTGGCCAATCAGAAATTGCCACGTCATTACCCAACATTGATGACGAAATTATATTTAATTAGGGATTAATTAAATTAGCAAGGATCCCTAAATTAAATTATGGCAAATTCAAATACGCAATTAGGTTATTTGAAATTTGGAAAACAAAAGCCCGAATTGAAGTCCCTAATCAGCAAAGTCCAGGCCTTGTCCGAAAAGGGCTTGCCCAAAGTCAACCAGGCCCAGTCCAAATGGCTAGGCCCAAAGTCAACCAGACCCAGTCCAAATGGTTAGGCCCAAAGTCAATCAAGCCCAGTCCAAAGGGGCTGGCCCAAAGTCGACCTGACCCAATCCGAAGAGTTTGGCCCAAAATTAACTGGGCCCAGTCCAACAAGCCCAAGCCCATCTGGAGGCCTTGAGGAACTCTATAAATAGAGAGTTTCCTCCTTCATTTGGGAGGTTCAGAACTGAAGAAGCTTAGAGAGAATTTAGAAATAAAGCTGCGAAGTCTCCAGAAGCTCCTGAAGATTAAATATCTTATGAACAAAGAACACTTCTTGAAGATCAATAACGATCCAAGAAGATCAACAAGCCGAAGATTTTCAACAAGGTACAAGCTGAAGACCTTCAACAAGCTACAAGCTGAAGACCTTCCACAAGCTCAAAGCTGAAGACTTTTCCACAAGTTCAAAGTTGACGATTCAACCTCGAGAACAAGCTATTCAGCCCTCGAGCAAAGCATACAAGCAGGAGAGAGAATCAGAGGATCAAATACTAGAGATTGTACTCACTATACTGAAATCAATACAAATCAAGTTATTTACACGTGCTAAATTTCCCTATCGAAATCTCGTGTGAATAGTGACAAATCGGGAAATTAAGAGAAATCTGAAAATTTAGGGATTTTAGCGAGAATATGCCCACAGATTCAGCAAGATAATTGGCTGTAATTGTTCATCAACCAAGAAGGAAATCCTAGCACAAATTTCCTATATAAATTTGGAGAAGAAGGCTGTAAGGGAGCTCGATTTTGAAGGAAGATTTTCGTTATGTTTTTGGGTTTTCTTCATCGACTATAGTAGTTTTTGTTTTTATTTTCTGAGTTGTTGTTCTATTGTAATTTCTTCACTATCTTAGTCTCGAATCTCTTCCTCAATCCCATCTCAATGAAATTGATTGTGGTAAAGAGCAAAATCCTTGTTCGATTAAGCCGAGAGGAATGGGTTTTTAGTGTAATTTTGTTCTTTTCAATTTCTTCAAAGTGTTGTAATTTCTCTTATGTGATTTAAATTTTAATGTTAGCCACTGTTTTTTTTTCTTTCCTCTTGAAAACTCTACTTAAGATTGTTTAATTATTGAAGTTTCTTTTGGGTATTAATTCCAGATTAATCCTTTTGGTAATTTGGGTATTGAAACCAAGCTTGAATTGCTAGTGTTTTACATCTTCATTCTTTTGTATCAATGAGTTTTAGCAATTTCAACTTACTATTTTTTGTTAGTTTAATTATGAAGAGCTAAATTTTCTTAGGGATTCAAGTTTGTGAATACCCTAGAGGAAAGATGTAAGGCTCGATAGTAAAAACAATCTAGCTAACACTTGAACTATTGTTTGCTTATGGTGAGTTCAATGTTGGGTAAACCCTAGTTAGCCATCTAGTGTTGCTTTCCAAGCTATAACTTAATACCGAAAGGGTTAAAGGAAGTGGATGTCGCAAAAGCAATGGAGGAAAAGTCTTAAACATAAGTCCTGAAACATCGACCCTAGACATAGAGCGAGACTCCAAAACCACTAGAGTTGTGAATGAAAATATCTAAGTTAGATTAGCCATAGAAATATAGGTTTAATCACTTAGCCTCCTAAAGATACTTCATAGAAGGTCGAATAGGAGTTGAATTCGGTTTACTTAGTTTCTTGAGTTAGCTATGATTGCAATTGCCTTCTTGTTGCATTTTCTTTCCAAAGGGGCATTAGCATTCTTGAATCTCTTCCTCATTTCCATTGTTTTTCAAACAATTTTTCTTTTAGCCAAAACACCTCACAAACCTTTTTATACCCACAGTTACTTAGTTGCAATTTGTCAATGATTTTGTGTCATCTAAAATTCATTTTATTAAAACTTGTTCCCTTTGGTACGATACTCTGGAATACTTCCAATTTCTTATTACTTCATGTAGCAACCGATCATAAATCAAACGGAATTATCCATGAAACTACTACACCATATTATCCTCAAAAAAATGGCATAGCTGAACGTAAGAATAAAACATTAATAAAAATGATGAATGCTATGTTATTAAGTTCCGGGTTATCTGACAATATGTGGGGGGAAGTTGTGCTTTCTGCGTGTTTCATTCTTAACAGGGTTCCTCACAAAAGGCTGGATAAGCACCATACAAACTGTGGAAAGGTTATTCACCTTGTTGGGATTTAGGCCCCAAAGCATCGTAATTAATGATTTATTTAATAATTAATAATAATTTTGATTATTTTATTTGCAATATAATATTATCCATTACATGAAAAATCCAAGGTTATTAGTGTAATCTTGAACAGTATGTGGTTGACATACATGAGGATCACGTTCAAGAAATAACCTAAAGGGTCATAGTATATGGATAAGGTTGGGTGTCTTATCTTGGTAACATTATTGATACGACCAACTTTGTAATAGTTACAAATTATTTGATCCAAATCGTTCATGTGGAGACATGTGAGTAAGGGTATCTTATACAATGAGTTTGTATAAGGCTGGACCACGAAATATTTAATCTCTCTTTATAAATCCATTAATTGAGAAGATTAATATTTCATCAAGATGATCATATGTGACTCGATCATAATCTTGAGTGAGTTATGAACTCCTGCTTGTGAGGGTTTGTTCTTGGATTTGCATGGGTGAGAGTGACTTTTGTAGTCGATTCAATATGCCTACCATTTTGGGGACTTGACCAAGTAGGGAGCTGAGAACATAATCTCAGAATATGGAATTCACTCCTTCCCATATATGATAAATAGATAAATAGTTCCTTTAAGTGCTGATTTTGGGACTTGAACAATGGGGCTCACCCTCTCACTAGCCCGAGAGGGACTTTGTGTTATGGTTGGATCATAAACAAATTGTTCATTAGAGGATCAATAGTACTTAGATGTAATTACAGGGGTAAAATGGACTTTTGATCCAACTGTAATTACGAACAACTCGTGAAGGATCGACTTACATGTAATGATTATATCCATGAACACAACTTGTCCTACATTGCATAAGAGTGCAACTCTAGGTCTATAGTGGAGAGACCCTAGAGTTAATGAGTGAAAATTGATAATTAAAAAGTTTAATTAATTGATTTTGTCTCATTAGAGCTTACAATCTGTAGATCCATAAGGTCCTATTCCTAGCTCATAGTAACTGTTTGCACGAGATTTCAATAAAGAAATAAGAATAAGTGCAAATGAAACTTTGTATTTGTATTGATTTCAGTATTGTGAGTACAATCTCTAGTATTTGACCCTCTGATTCTCTCTCCTACTTGTATGCTTTGCTCGAGGGCTGAATAGCTTGTTCTCGAGGTTGAAACTTCAATGGATTCTTGGAGTGTTCTTGATTTCTGTGACGTTTTCTTCGTTAAGATGGTGTTTGATCTTCAGGAGCTTATGGAGTCATCTGAGCTTTGTTTCTGAATTCTCTCTGAGCTTCTTCAGTTCTGAACCCTTGAAATGAAGGAGGAAGCTCTCTATTTATAGAGTTCTTCATGGGCCCCAGGTGGGCTTGGGCCTGTTGGACTGAGCCCAATTGATTTTGGGCCAACCCATTTGAATTGGATCTGGTTGACCTTGGGCGAGCCTTTTGGGCCTGGTTGACTTTTGGGCCTAGCCATTTGGACTGGGCCTGGTTAACTTTGGGCCTAGCCATTTGGACTGGGCCTAGTTGACTTTGGGCCAGCTTCTTTGGACTGGGCTTAGTTGCCTTTGGGTCTAGCATCTGGACTAGGCCTTCAGTTTGGGCTTTTGTCTTCCAAATTTCAAAGAACCCAATAGTGTATTTGAACCTGCCATAATTTAATATAGGAATCTTTGCAAATTTAATTAATCCCTACTTAAATATAATTTCGTCATCAATGTTGGGTAATGACGTGGCAATTTTGGGTTGGTCAAAATTTCTATTCCAACAGTAACATTAAAAGATTAATCTAATTGAAAGAAAAATTTGAAATGTTCAAATTAATATTTAATTTGAAGTGTTCAAATTAATATTTAATATATTAGATATATTAAATATAAAATAGAAAAATATATTTATTGTATTTTATACATTAAATATTAAAATAATTAGTGTATATTAGATATATTAAATAAAATATATTTATAAAATTTGAATAAGATTCAAACAAATAAATATTGTAGGAGATTTGAATGAGATTCAAATAAGTATAAGATATATTTTAATATATTAGATATTAAAATATAATATTTTAATTATGGCAAAGATTTGCCCTTGGTCTCTATAAATATGACTCTTAGGTTGAGCCACTAGACATAACACACATCTCCTCAATAGAGAATTAGAGAATTCTCTCTAGACCTCTTTGTCTCCAATCCCTTGTGGATTTTCTTTCAAAAGGCTCCCACAAGCTTTGGTCATGTGTTCGAATCATAGCTAGGAAAACATTGTGGAGGAGATAAAGACCCACCAGAAATATCTCCATATTTACTTCAAGTAAGTTTGCTTAATCTTAATTTTTTTATTTTAATTTTAAATAAAATAAAAGACAATCTAATACTTCTGCTGCGGAGTGAAACGTTCATTCCTTTAAAACCTAGAAGAAGTAAGAGGCAAAAATTTGATAAAAGTTTTGGACCTGACTTTTTAACTATTTTTCTAGTAGAAAATTCGGATAAGATAGACAATCAATTTGCTTGCATGTTCTTAATAGATGAGGATCCTAAAACCTACCAAGAGGCTTTAAGTTTTGTAGACTCTATTTTTTGGAAAGAAGCAATTAAAAGTGAATTAGATTCTTTGCTTATGAATCAAACATGGGACTTGGTAGATTTTCCTAAAGGTAATAAACCTATTAGATGCAATTGGATTTTCAAAAAGAAAATTAGACCAGATGGTTTAATTAAAGAATTGAAGCTAGATTAGTGGTTGTGGGATATACGCAAAAACAAGTTATAGATTATTTTGATACATTTTCTCCTATGACTAAAATAGCTACTATTAGAGCTTTGATTGCCTTTGCAGCTATTCATGGTCTTTTATTAAATCAAATGGATGCGAAAATGGCATTCCTTAATGGTGATTTTGTTAGGATTTATGCCTTAAAGCCTCGTAATTAATGATTTATTTAATAATTAATAATAATTTTGATTATTATATTTGCAATATAATATTATCCATTATATGAAAAATCCAAGGTTATTAGTATAATATTGAACAGTATGTGGTTGACATACGGAAGGATCATGTTCAAGAAATAACCTAAAGGGTCATAGTATATGGATAAAGTTGGGTGCTTTATCCTAGTAACACTATTGATACGACCCACTTTGTAATAGTTACAAATGATTTGATCCAAATCGTTCATGTAGAGACATGTGAGTAGGGGTATCTTGTACAAAGAGTTTGTGTAAGACTGGACTACGAAATATTTAATCTCTCTTTATAAATCTGTTAATTGAGAAGATTAATATTTCATCAGGATGATCAAATGCGACTCGATCTTAATCCTGAGTGAGTTATGAACTCCTGCCTGTAAGGACTTGTCCTTTGATTTGCATGGGGTGAGAGTGGCTTTTGTAGCTGATTCAATATGCTTACCATTTTGAGGACTTGTCCAAATAGGGAGCTGGGAACATAATCTCATAAGATGGAATTCACTTTTTCCCATATAGGGTAAGTAGATGAGTAGTTCCCTTATGTGCTGATTTTAAGACTTGAACAATGGGGCCCCACTCTCTCACTGGCTCGATAGGGACTTTTTTATAATTAGATTATAAATAGATTGTTCGTTAGAGGATCGGTGGGACTTAAGGTGCAAGATGTAATTATAGGGGTAAAACGGACTTTTGACCCAACTGTAATTACAAACAACTAGTGAATGATCGACTTGCATGTAATGATTATATTTATGGACACAACTTGTCCTATAGTGCATAAGAGTGCAACTCTAGGTCTATAGTGGAATGACCTATAGTTAATGAATGAAAATTAATTAATTAAAGAGTTTAATTAATTGATTTTGTATCATTGGAGCTTATAATCTGTAGGTCCATAAGGTCCCTTTGCTAGCTCATAGTAACACTAAAAGATCAATTTAGTTGAAAGAAAAATTTGAAATGTTCAAATTAATATTTAATATATTAGATATATTAAATATATAAGAGGAAAATATATTTATTGTATTTGATACATTAAATATTAAAATAATTAACGTATATTAGATACATTAAATAAAAGATATTTATAGAATTTGAATAAGATTCAAATAAATAAATATCGTAGGAGATTTGAATGAGATTCAAATAAATATATGATATATATTAATATCTTAGATATTAAATATAATATTTTAATTATGACAAAGATTTTTCCTTGGTCTTTATAAATAGAACCCTTGAGTTGAGCCATTAGAAATAACACACATCTCCTCAATAGAGAATTAGAGAATTCTCTGTAGACTTCTTTCTCTCCAATCCCTTGTGGATTTTCTTTCAAGAGGCTCCCACAAGCTTTGGTCCTGTGTTCGAGTCATAGCGAGGAAGACTTTGTGGAGGAGATAAAGATATGCCAGAAATATCTCCATATTTACTCAAAGTAAGTTTACTTATTCTTATTTTTTAGTTTAATTTTAAATAAAATAAAAGACGATCCAATGTTTCCGCTGCAAAGTGAAACGTTCATTCCTTCAGATTTAGAGGAGGAAATATATATGACACAACCTGAAGGCTTTATAGTTACTGGTTAAGAGAACAAGGTATGCAAGCTTAAAAAATATCTTTATGGCCTTAAACAAACTCCCAAACAATGGTATGAGAAATTTAACAAAACTTTAGTAAATGATGGTTTTAAAGTAATTTCTTCTGATACGTGTGTTTACTCAAAATTGTTTGGTGCTGATTGTGTTGATTATATGTTTATATGTTGATGATATGCTAATTTTCAGTACAAACTTAGACGTGATTAATAATACCAAGTCTTTTTTATCTTCACAATTTGAAATGAAAGATTTAGGTGAGGCTGATGTGATACTTGGTGTTAAAATAAGAAAAATAAAAAATGGATTCTCGTTATGTCAATCACACTAGATTGAAAATTTGTTAAAGAGATTTAACTGTTTCAATGATGCTCCTATAAGAACACCTTATGATGCTAGTATGAGTCTTAATAAAAATAAGGGTGATAGTGTTTTTCAATCTGAATATGCAAACATTATAGGCAACGTTATTTTTTTTTTTTTATGAATTATACTAGGCCTGATATTGCATTTGCTGTTAGTAGATTAAGTAGATATACACATAATCCTGATAATGATCATTGTACTGCTCTTCGTCGTTTATTAAGATACCTTAAAGGTACAATGGATTTCTGTTTGCATTTTAGCAAGTTTCCTGCAGTGTTAGAAAGATATTGTGATGCAAACTGGGTAACAGATAATGATGAGGTAAGCTCTACTCGCAGTTATGTATTCCTTTTAGGTGGATGAGCTATTTCATGGAAATCAGCAAAGCGGACGTGCATAGCAGATCCACCATGGAATCAAAATTTATAGCTCTCAAGCTAGCAAGGCAAGAGGCAGAATGGCTGAAAAACCTACTTGGAGATGTACCATTATGGGGGATGTTTGTACCTGTCTCTTACATTGCGATTCACAAGCTGCCATAGGAAATTGCCAAAAATAGTGTGTATAACAACAAAGAAGGCATGTACGCCTAAGGTATGGAGCTGTGAAATAAATGTTGAAGAGTGGAGTTATCTCCTTGGAGTATGTGAGGTCTGAAATGAATCTAGCGGATCCTCTCAGCAAAGGCTTGACAAGGAGAGTAATTCTAGAGTCTTCAACATGTAGGGTAGGGGTTTAAAATCCTTGAAATGAATCCATAGCCATTTTGTTTTGGGGGGGGGGGGGGGGGGGGGGGGTCCAAATATGGACTTGATGGACAACTAGAAAGTCTTCATAGCTCAGTTTTAAGTGGTTTGTCTCTAATAGACTTGATGAAGCAATTAACGTGATTGTGAAGGTGTGGTCGCCTTCTATGAAAGAGTTTAAGGATCTCTTTCTAGAGCTTTCACGGTGATATGAGGTTTTATGTGCATGGCCTTAAAAAGCACAAGATATATTGTTGTATCGCGGAATCAAGATAAAACACAAGGACTGAAACGTGTTGTGGGGGTCTCAACCATAATTACTGAAAGTTCAAGTGGTAACTAACTTTATTTAATTAGGTTATTGCCCTACTTCATTATGCATCAATTCAAATCAAAAGATATTGATGCTTAAATTTATTCTCCTTCATTTGCTCAGGAAACTATTATTTTTATTATTTTATTTTCTTTTATTTCGCAAGTTATTCATGGGGGATTGTTGGGAATGACTTGGGCCTTAGACCCAACAACTCACATAGGAAATGAAAAAATATTTGTCCCATATTGGAAAGTTTAAAGATATGGAGGTAGTTTATATAGTAAAGTTTATATGTGGGTTGATAAAAAATGGTTATAGTTGCATTAAAATATCTTTCCACACATGCGCCACTGCCCTCAACGGGCGAGCTTGAGTTTGGGTAACGTGCTTGCGTGAAAAAGAAAATAATTTTTATTTCTTTTTCCTCTCAAATTAAAACCAAAACGTTTTCTTTCCAAAATCGGTTGCTTTTAATTTCCTTACCGTTTTTCCTTAATAGAAAAACAAAAAACATTTCTCCTTAATGGTGTTGCAAGAATCGTGGATCTGAGATCTAAAAAAAACGAGTGTTCGTTTTTTCTTTTTATTGGCTTGTTTCAAACAAGAACAGGAGAGTTTTCCATCTTCTTCTTCACATTCTGATTTTTGAGCATTGTTATTATCTTGATTTCAATCCTTCATTGACGAGTGCACGTCCTTGAAGAGTGTTATGTTAACCTTAGGGAGCAACCGACATAAAATGATTTAGCACCGAGGTCGTGTTGAAATTGCTTTCAAGGCAGTGGTACTCCACTACACAACATCAATCTGTTCGACATATATTTTATCAGCTCAGCTACCCACTGGCGTCAAGAAAGCGTAGAGCTCTAAAATCAAGCTATAGATTTGTTTGCAAGGTTGTATGTGACTTCTTTCATTCGTACTTGCTTGTCAATTATATTGATTCAAACACAAGGGTTGATGACACAAATAGCGGCCTCAGTCCACCGTTGAGCAAAGACAACTAGTGGATCAACCATCTTCTTTTCTCCTTCCCCCTCCCTCTAATTCTGAATTGTGCAGGTTATAAATAAATTTTCTCACCAGTTCTCTTCCGATCAATCTTCTCTTCTTGGAAAATGTAACTTTAAGTTTAAAACACAATTTTCTAGGACAATTAATTAAGTTTAACTTCACAAGTAGTCTAAATACATCAACTATAAGCTCATTTGTAATTTATTATTCTTGTGGAATGTTGCATCTGCAGTAAGCCTACTAACCGTTCTCACTAATGGACCGGTCGTGATTGTTTGAGTAGGAGGACAATATGGGTATATTATAAAACGTGGAAGGCTAAATCGGTAGTTAAAGATTCTCCCTTTTAGCCACTTTTATATATAATAGTAAAGACTCTCGTACAATGCACGTGCTTTTTAAAGTTAAAAAAATAATAATGATCTTAAAATTTCGCTAATAATTAAATTATCAAATAAATATGTTATTGTTTTGGTACTCTAATTTAGACATGCAACAATTTTTAGTTTAGTATTTTCATATTATTGTCTTCTAGAGGTATAAATAATCATAATTTTGAGATTGTCAAATATAAATTTTGTTAAGGGGTACTTTTGTCATTTAAAAAGGGTATTTAAATATTTGAAAACAAATCGTTTGGCCATTTTTTATATAAAAAAAATCTTATTTTTTCAAACGCACATTTATATAGGGTCATTCCTTGTCAGTGCTCCTTAAATCAACTCGTTTTTTTCTTTTTCTTTCTTTTTTGTTTTTAAAAGCCCAACCCACTTGTTTCTTAAAAACACAAAAGTGAGCCCATTTGTAAATTCTCTTGTTAAGCATTACTTATATAGAAATACACTTCCAACTTTAAGGATGCAATGGTTCATCCTTCACATTTTGCGATGCAATCGAAATATTACTGTTTTATTTTAAAATATATAAAAAAAATTGTTAGAAATTAAAAACACAAATTAATTTTATACCATAAAAATATTGACTTCACCACATCTTATTATTCATTTTCAACTCCGAGCTCTCTTTCAAATGAAGGATTGAGTCACCTTTTATAGACCTCAATGCCTAGGGTTTGCTGCCGAGATCAGTGTGGAGAAGCTTGGTCAATCATATCCCTTAATTTTCAAAGATTTGATTGAGAATATTTGATATGATTTGCAAATCTTGGAGAATCTATCGAAAAGGTCCAGATGTGGCCGCATTTGTGGGCGCAATTGTGTTGTTGTCGAAATGGCCTAAATGCGGCCGCATATCTAGGTGCATTTTGGGTCTTTCCTGCAACAGTTGAACTTTGGCTTCTGCTCTCAAATACTGGTGCATACTGGTCGCATATCCTTGGATTATCTTTTATTTGCTTCAGTATGGGCCAGAATGTGGTCGCATTTGAGTCTTTTTTCAGCCTCTACACAAAATCAACAAAAGTTAACACTTTCCTAACAAAAATGATCCTAAATACACCTAAAAACTTGTTTTTACAAAACCAAGACCTCAAACACATGCAAAACTTATTTTTACTTAAATTTTCCCTAAATGACATGAAATATAACATTAAACACTCACTTTCTAAGACAATAAGCTAGTTTTTAGGGCTCAATAACACTTATAAATGAGCGTTATCATGTACCCTCATATGTCTATGCTTTAACCCAACATATACGAGCTTACAAGTGGTTGTTTTATGTCTAAAATCCCCCAGTAAATGAATTTACTCTTTCTCTTCTTGAAATTTCCACACACTCTAATCCTTTCGGCGCTTGAATGTACTATTACCTTACCTCGATTGGCCAAATGGAAGAAAGTAGTGAAAGAATGATAAAAGCCAAGAAGAAGTTGAGATTTCATACATCTATACTATACAAAATGAAAGGTTACATAATAGAGTCCTCCCTAAGCCAAACCTTAAGGGACTTAATGTTGCCTTCTAAAGTGTGATTAAAATAAGCAATAAATTTCACACGAGGTTGTGCAAGCATACACAGTTCAGCAACAAGTGATAAGTAATTAATATCGTCTCCACAGGGATTAGAAAAGCTAATTACACTTATTGAAACTAGTTTTTAGTGAACTCAAAGGGTAACTGAGAAACATTTTTTTATGGCAATCATTTGAATATGTTTTAGCAAAATTAATAACATAAAAGTAAACTCAAACAAATAAAATGTGGAATCGAATGATTGAGTCAAATTATTGCTAAAAAGGCTTGGATTAGGGAGATGGTTGCTTTGTTTGGAATCAAGTGCTGCAACAAATTCTTTGTTCTCTTAATCCACACATAGCCCTCACGAAATCTTCTCATATTTTCAGATATTACAGCTTAATTCTCATTAAACACACTATTACCCAACTACTAATAGTGTGCATTAGGTGAGTAATTATGTCTAACCTCCCCACTTAGCTAACTACTAACTCAAAAAGGAGCTAATGTGATTTTAAGTCCTATTAGCTCCCCTATTTCTTTTAAAATTCAAGGAGACAATATACAATTTGGTTGGCCATTAGAAATTATGCAGTGGCTTGCAATAAAAGCCCTCAAAACCAGATTAATTAAATAAGACTGTTGGTAAACTTGTCTTAAAACATTACAAACATCCCTAATCCTCAACTTGAGGTGTTTAGTTCATAATGCAAGTGGAAATATAAAGAAAACTATTAAAAATGAAAGCCATAAAACCCATCTACAAACTGTAAAATAAACTAAAGAAATAAAAGAAGAAAAATGAATAGAAAGCTCCCAAGCAGGCCTGAAGCATGGATATCTTCTTCTCCAATCGGAGGCTTTTCTTCTCCAACTTGAAGTCACTTGCTCTCCCTGAAGATTCGTCCTTCTCTTTGCCAAAAGCTTCCTCATAAATGGCGGATGCACCAAAATATAGGCTTCTTTCTTGCATTCAGGGCTGACTGATCTAGGTCAATTGAAATGGCGCTCTCCTATTCGCTCCTGTATGCTGACTCGGCTGAGAATTTGTCAACTCATTTAATGAGCTCTATTCTCACATGTAAAACCCGTGTGAATCTGCAATCTACAAATTGCTCCAGCAAGTTCATTACTTTAGCTTTTCTTGGAAAAATAGTCCACTTCTTTAACCTTTCTTCATTTGGCCCAAATCTTCCTTTAATACCCTGGAACAACACAAAATTCAATTAATCCACACTAAAACTACTCTCTTAAAAATTAAGCCTTAACAATTCAGTACTTAGAAACACATATCATATTTAAGGAGAATTCACAACAATAATAGGTAGATTACTTCAAAATACATGCAAGTCAAGCTCAAAAAGAACAACAATAACTCTTATTCTAAGAGTTATCAAGTAGCTACTCATGCTTACAAAACATAGTAAAATAGCAAAGGAAGAGATGAACTTACTTAGTTTAAATAGAAAAAAGGGAAAAGTACAATGTTGAGTTATAGAGAAAAATACAGAAATACATCAAACACAAGTAAAAGAGCATTGTGGCATTAGTGGACAATCAATTGGTGAGTGGCGGAAGCTTCTTTTCGTCTTCTTCTTTGGCGAGCAACAGTGCATGAGACCCAACAAACAAAGGAAAACGAAAGCTAAACTAAAGCTATCTAAGGAGAGAAAAATGGAATCCATAAAAAGTTCTAAAAATTCTTTCTGCAGAAGACCCTTCAAAATGCAACATTTCCTTCTATTTATAAGCAACTTGGATCCACTGGAATACTACCACACAACAGTTACTATATCAGCACTATTCCTTCTGCAGGGTAGGTATGTACGTGATAATTCTCATTTTTTAAAATTATTTAGCTCACAAACAAAGGTTATTCTTGTAACTTTATCCTTTGTGAACCCAAAAAAACCTCTTGAATTTGAGCAAAGTGTTAAGAAATCCTTGAGCATGATGAGAACTCTTAAGATTAGGAGAAATAGATAAGAATATTGAAATTTGGTTGATTTAGTTTGTTATTATGCAAATTAGCAAAAAGGGAAAAATTGCAATACAATTGCAATGCAACTGCAATTGTACCATGGAAGGCAGAATTATGAGATTTTTGGAGTTGGCCAAATTTAGAAGATTCTAGCATTTATTTCTCCTTAAATCAAGCAACGATTTCATACATCAATCCGTATATGGAGTGTGAAGAAATCCTAGATGTTTGAAGACTATAAAATGAAGGGAAACGAAGTCAAAAAATGGAATTCCTCCTTGGAAGAAAATCCATTTTCTGCACTTTTTCTTCTTCTTCATCATGTTGTCTAATTTTCTTCTTCCTCTGTTTTTCGTCGTCCAGCTTAATTCGACCTAAGAGAAACCTTTAGGTTGTAAAGATTTGACTTACCTTGAAAAGGGATGAGGAGAATCAATTAAGAAGGAAGAAACCTAGAAAAAAAAAATTGTAGTTCTGTACTTCTTTATATTCAAATTTTTAGCTTCTGTTTTTGTTTATTTTAAATTTCAGCAAATTGCTACAGTTCATCAAATTATTTCATTTTGAAGTTTTTGTTTTGAACAAATTTTGGTAGTGAAGTTTATTGAAATAAAAATTCAAGTAGCATTTCCCTTTTGATTTAATTCTTCTTCATTATTGTAAGTTGATTTTTAGTATATTAAGCTATTTTTATTCTCTGTTTTGAATTTCCTTATGGCTGTTGAAATTTTTCATTTTACTAATTTGCTATTTTTCTTTATTTTCTCCATGAGCTAAATTTCTTTTAGGTATTCAAGTGTATGAATGCCCTAGAAGTGAGAATGTGAAGCTTATATGCAAAGGAAATCTGAAATTAACACAAATATTGTTTGCTTTTGTTGATTTATTTGTTTTTAGTAAACTTGGGATTGATCAACTAGGGTTGCTTTCAAGTCTAAATCTAATACTGAAAGGGTTAGATGAGGGTGGATCTTGCAAAAGCAATGGGATATAAAGCTTAGACATAAGCAAGCTTAATCCTAGACATAGGACAGACCCCAAAACCACTAGAATGCGATCTAAAATTATCTAAGTACAACTGGCCATAGGCATATAGGCCCAATCACTTAGCCTCCTAAGGATTTTGAATCAAAATTGAATAGGAGTTTATTTAATTTACAACTATTTTGTGTTAAGGCGCGATTGTAATTGCAATTGAGTTGCAATTCTCACCAAAGGATATGATCATACTTGAATCCTGCTTTTCATTATCTTGATTTTTTTTTTCATTTTTACTTCTAGCAAAAACCGCCGCATTCTTTTTATTTTTGGTAACCAAAGTTGCACTTTGAACACAATCTTGCTATTTCTTGAAATTTTGTTGTGTCTGTTCCTTGTAGGATCGATACTTTGCAGTACTTCTAATTTTATATTACTTGCATTACGTAGCGCACAATCAGCTGATAGGGTAAGTTCAACCACTCCATTCGTGCGGCGTCTTTGCACCGATATCTCGCTAACATGTGTTGCAAGAGCTATTGGATGCACACATAGTGTGGCACTTGCACTGGATCTTCTTATTCAAGCTTGCACAGGCTTAACAACCCTCCTTCTCTCTTGATCGTGAACCATTCCTGTACGCAAATGTGGGGTTAAAAACATCTCATAATCGCAAAGGAATGGATTCAGGTTGAATGCTAACTTCTTCAGCGCATACATACTACATATGAAAAAACTTGATAATAATTCATGTAAATGCTCATCAAACATGTACTTTATATACTCTCAAAGCAAAGATGATCTAAATTTGAGTGCAAGTAACTTGTATTTATACAAATCAGAGAGTGAATAATAATAATTTTTTTCCATTTATACCTCGGGTATATTACCCAGATTCATATTCAATCCCCCCAACAATAAGTAGATTTTTCTTTAAAAAAAGATCTTCAACCATCTTTCTAAATTTATGGATTTTTAAATCAGTTGGATTCCCCTTAATTTTCGAATTCATTAATTTTCAAACATTTCATTTTAATTTAAGTTAATTATCACCTTTATTTATATTATGTTATTTATAACAAAATCACCCTCAAAGAAACTTCTGTTCAACTATCAATATATTTTTTTTTCGTACCAAACCACCACTCAATACTTATGTATATATAACAACATATACATGGAAACACAAAAGCAATGTGTACAAACACGCAATAAATACAACAACATAAATCTATATTTGCATATACAAACATGCATCTTAAGCACCAGTGTATATAAGATGTCTACATGAGTATGTACAAACAATAACCCTATCAATCACTCGCATATAGACAAAGGTATATAAGTGTATATACAAACTACGATAAGTGAGGTCTTATAAGCCCCATTATTTTCAAAATTAGACATTAAAAAAATTCCTAAAAACATGAAAGGAGTTTTAGAATCCAAAATGTGTATTTAAAAATGTAAAACATGGGTTCTATGAGCCGTATCATTTTCAACTTTTTCAACATTTAACAAAATCCCTAAAATATCGAAGTAGAGTTAAGGATTTAAATACAAAACATTTCTTTTAAAAATTTCAGTTAAGCGAAGAACATAATTCTCTATCTTCAAACCCCAATTTCAGGAATGCAAAGTTCATATAAAGAATTAAAAAAGTGAAATCAGAGAAGGGTTGGTAAATGCATGTACATACCTCACGACAGTCCTTCAAGTCTCAGCAATAGAGAGTAACACAGAAGATGTAGAGCTCTATCGTTTGAGAGAGCTTATGAGAGAGAGCAGAGACCTTCGAACAGAGAGTGAGATTTTAAAAACAGATGAAAGCTGGAAGAAAAAATCCTATCGCTCAAGAAAAATGAGGAATTCGAATCAGCTACATTTATTGGTATGCATTAACCTCTGACAAGTATGGGATGCATAACCCTACTAACAGAGGCCATAAATACTGACTATTTCTGGTCTTTATGCGTATTTACTCATGATGAAGTTTTATTTGTGTTTTGTTCTTATTAGGTTTTTGGTGATTATAGATGCTAAATGTGATATATTGTTCATTATTA
Organism: Trichosanthes truncata; assembly: GCA_033996785.1. Taxonomy (NCBI): domain Eukaryota; kingdom Viridiplantae; phylum Streptophyta; class Magnoliopsida; order Cucurbitales; family Cucurbitaceae; genus Trichosanthes; species Trichosanthes truncata. The sequence continues at coordinate 45,600,409 of JAWPNB010000013.1, read as the reverse complement.
ATGTAATAATTTAATTTAGATGCTAAACTCATAATGCATTGCCTTTATATGGTTGGGTTCAAATAAAAATTTTATCCCTGAACTTTGAAGTTTGTGTTTATTTGGTCTTTGAACTTTCAAAATTACACACATATATAATCTCAGAAAAAAAAAATTTAACGAGCATTTCTATTTGATATATTGCAGTTAATCACCTACTACTTTTACTGATGTGAAATGTGATGTTTCTGAACTTAAGGAAGACAATTGTAAGGTCTAGAAGGAGAGAATTCTTCTTCATTTAGGATGAATGGATACTAACTATGTGCCATCAAAAAAATTAAGCTCCCTAACATCACTGAACTAAATCCAGATCAGATTGATCTTTATGAAAATTGGGAGTTGTCTAATTGGCTATGTGGTATGTTCATAAAGACCAAAGTATTTGCTAGAATTAGGGGTTCACTTGAGCAATACGACAAGGTTCGTCCATCGCAAAAAGCAATAGATGAACAATTTTTCATGAACAATTTGTCACCAGAATCTTGGCCTTTCATTTGACATGATCATTTTTCTTTTTATCAATGAAAGTCAAATTCACTTTCTCACCCCTTCCATAGCTAGTATGTTCTCTTCTTGCACATATGATCATTAGCTCATTAATTAACCACTTATCCTTATGTGTGTTATAAGAAATTTTAAAAGGATTATATTATGGAGATAGAGTGCACAAAATAAAGTGAACCAAAAAGGTCTCTGACATGGTGACTTCCAAATTCTGTAGTTGGGCCGCAATATCCTCATTTGTATGACGTGATCATGCACTCCTCCAATTCTATTGAACTTCATGGATGGAAATTGTATGATAAGGGTACTAATTAGTGTCTTATTTGAAGTGACAAATTTTTCATCTATTGCTTTTAGCAAAGAACGAACTTTGTTGTATTGCTCAAGCGAATCCTTAATCCCAGCAATTACTTTGGTCTTTATGAACACGAAAAACTGTTAGATCACTCCCACTTTTCATAAAGATCAACCTGATTTGGGGTACTTAGTTCAATGATTTCAGGGGCTTAGTTTTTCTGATGGCATAGTCAATATTCACCCATCCTACATGAAAAAGAATTATCTCCTTGCAGACCTTATAATTGTCTCCCATAACTTCAGGAATATCGTATTTCACATCAATAAAAGTAGCAGGTTGACTAATTGCAATATATCAAATAGACATGCTCATTAAATTTGTTTTTGAGATTAGTATATGTATATGATCATGGTTCAATTATGAATATAGAGACCTAAAACTTGCCTGTGGACTAATATTTCAATTTAATTATATTCATACTATCATGATAAGACTGCCAAAATTATGTTCCCTTTCCCTAATATCGGCCTATGGGTTTATTAGGAGATATAATCTTCAATTCAGGAGCAAACCATATACATATAAATAAATTAAATAAATTGCACATGTTATTATTAAAAGTGAATTACCAAGTCTTGACCCAATTAAAAATATTCACATAACGGACCGTCTTAATTAATTAATGAATTTCGAATAAAACTTTGATCAATTCAACTCCCAGGTGGTTTCTAAGTGGAGGTGTTTCAGTCTAACAAAAAGTAAGAACCTCACACTTGTTAGAACCTGCCTTAGACAAAGTTTGCTCATGATCAATTTTTTATTTGATTTCATTAATTATCTAAGGTCAAATTGATTGAAAAAGAATAAAAAAAAAAAAAAACATGCTCCTTAAATTATTAATTTTAATACGTATGATTTATTTAAAACCAAAATATGTTTAAGAAAATATTGAATTAAACACAAACATTTAAATTAAACATACACTTGCAACCAAAATAAAATCAATGCTGCATTGGGTAAGATTAAGCAATACAATGTACACAAAAACTATGCATAAACAAAATTCCATGCATACGACAACTAATCAAATCTCTAAATTAGCATACATGAAATAGACATGTGGAAAAAATAATAAATAATAATTAGAAACTAAATCAAGGAGGATTTGATTGTGCAACTAAATACAACAAGAGGGAGCTAAACTTTAAGAGAAAAATGATTTTCGGTCTCCTCCCTTTTATTTATTAATTTTTTTTAAAGGGAAAAATTTTCGTGGAAGCCTCATTCTGTAAACGCTATGATTGGGCCAAGCCAATTCGAGCCTAATGGGCTTAGAGCTCCACTAGTGTCTCAGTCCCTTCGTACAACCAAGGCCCAATGGCCTTTTACGAGAATTCCCTCATTAAATTTAGCTTAAATTATCAAAAATACCCCTGAGTTAGTTTTAATTATAAACCTAAACTTTGAAATTTTTCATTTTAACCCTTGAACTTTGAAGTTTATTTCAAAACAACCCTTGAAGGTTTTTTCCGTTAAATTTATGGACAAAAAATGACATATTTGCATATGTTTTGATTTTTTTTTATAACGTATATATGTTCAAATATGTTCACATAAATAACAATACAAATGCAAAAGCCTTCAAGGTATGTTTGAAACAAACTTCAAAGTTTAAGAGTTATAATGAAACTTTTCAAAGTTTTAGGGTATAATTGAAACCAATCTCATAGTTCAGAGTTATTTTTGATAATTTAACCTTAAATTTAAAACAACAAAACAGATTTCAGAGACTCTGATACAAAACATAAAAAAGCTACGTAATCTAATCTATAGAAAAATAGAATAAGATCTTCGAGAAGAATTAAGGTCATCGTTTACCTCCAACCATTGTTAATCAGCAGTTTGGGCATCAAACGTCTCAGCAATTTCCAAGGAAAATTCTCAACAATCCAACAGTTCAAGAACAGGAACAATACTTAGTTGTTCTAAACCTTAGCGATCTCATCAATATGAGGACAAATTATTCAATGGTTATGAGGGATTTGGTTATACCAAATCTTAAACTGAAGAAAAAGTCCAACAATTTGAGATTTTTAACCTTTGTTTGTTTGGTAGGTTTATGAATTGTGGATAGTAAAAATCCTTTTAGCAAGGAAAATTACCGAATGACAAATCAATATCAATAGTACTTTGTGGCAAATCACATACAACCGTCCCTCAGAAAATCCTCCCAACTAAATCAAATTATGTTCAAAGTAATCTTGACAAGCAGGGTAAGCAATTTTTTCTGATCTCTTTTCATGAAATTGAACACAAAAACCCATCTCTTTAAACGATTTGTGTTTCATCTCAACAACAGTTCATACTCATCTTACATTTTAAAAATTACTTTAGAGTAAAAATGAGAGTTTTATTAGGGTTTTTTTTGTACGAATGACCTAAACTTTCAGGCTGAAATGAAATATGACTGACTTTCTAAAACTAATGATGGATAACATTTTGCTGCCATCAGCATCTCGGTGAATTTAGTGTGCCGCATGGAACCAAGCGTATGGAGCTCTCGATGGTCTTGCGCACAGGTGTGTTTTGGTTTTTATCAATTTTAAAATTTTGCTGCTTTTTATTCATTTTTCTTATTTTGTTTAATTCTCAAGGAGTTTTGATTGCTCTTGTGACTCCATCTCAGTCTCTCTCTCAATTTTAATTTTGCCGATTTTTATTCTTTTTTTTTATTTTTTATTTTGCTCTTGATGAGAGTTGTTTGCTCTCATGACTCTCTCTCGGTCTCTCTTTGAATTTTAGCCTTTTTTTTTTAATGTCACTCTCTCTCGGTCTCTCTTAGCACTTCAAAGTTGACATGAGGAAACTGAGATCTCAATCGTTAGTAGTATGTAGAAACTTGTTTAGATCAAGTTTTGCACGTTCATATGTTTGCTTCAAGCACTTAAATAACTTTGTGTGTATAGACATAGATAGATTTGAAAGGTTGATGGGTGGTTGGATGGAAGTTAATTTGATTGTCTCTTAATTGTGAGTTTAGATTTGGCCTCTTAAAACAAGTCACCCAACCTTTCAATAGTTCAGCAAATTGATTAAAACACCTTTTGCACGTTCATAAATTTCTTAAAGCACTTAAATAACTCTTTATTGTATAGACATAAATAGATTTAAAAGGTTGGTGCATGGTTGGATGCAAGTTGATATGATTGTACTGTTAATTGTCTTAAGATTTGGCCTATTAAAATCACAAGTCACCTCAATACATACAGTTGACAAGAACAATCACGAGAACAAAAAATAAATCAAAAGTAAAAAAAAAAAAAAAAAGCTAAAATTCAAAGAGAGACCGAGAAGGAGTCACGAGAGCAAACAACTTTCATTGAGAGCTTTCTGAAAATTAAATGAAAAAAAGCAGTAAAATCTCAAAATTGATAAAAATCAAAAATTACAAACGTGTGCGTAAGACCATCGAGAGTTCCATACGCTTGGTTCCACGTGGACCCTAAATTCACTGAGATGCTGATGACAACAAAAAGTTACCCATCATTAGTTTCAAAAAGTCGGACTTCATACAAAAAAACCCTCTTATTAGCTTGAATTTATGTAATGTTTGAGATTCACAAGTAGTGACGAATCTAGAACTTTATGTCCTGGGGGTACAAATTCATATAAGGTTAAATAAGCTTATTCCATGAACTTTTATATTTGTGCCTATATGGTCTTTGTATTTTAAAAAGTGTCTAATAGGTTCTTAAATTTTTAATTTTGTGTGTATTAATTAGATCCCTGAAATTTCAACTTTCTATCCAATAGGTCTCTTACATATTCAAAAATTTTAAAAATTAAATTGTATATTAGACATAAATTTTAATTTTGTGTCTAATAGGTCCTATTGGACATTTTTTTTTTAAAATTAATGTATCTATTAATTACAAAATTGAAAGTTTAAGGTTCAGTTAGACACAAAATTCAATTTTATGTCAAATAAAATAGTTAATTTTAAAAAAATTTGAATACCTCTAAGACCTATTAGATTCAAAATTGAAAGTTCATGATCTATTAGTCATTTTTAAAAGGACTTATTAAACACGAAACTGAAAGTTTAGGAACCTATTAGTCATAAGTATAAAAATTCAGGGACTAAACGTATAATTTAACCTTCATATAAATATAATTTTAAATGCATCGATATACAATATTTAGTTTAAGTAATATTAATTACAAAATTATAATAATCCATTTTAGAATTATCTACCTAAATATATAAGCAAAAATTAAACTTGAAATATTTATCAAATCTTTTTTAAAAATAGAATTAAATTTTGTTTCATGCAATTAACTTTTTCAAAATAATTTACTATAGATTAAAAAATATTTGTATATTTGTACACATATGTGAGAATTTTTTAAAAAAATGAAACTAAATCCTAATTGGTTCCAAATTAATAGCAGACTGCATTATCCACGTTTCAAAACCAGGACCTGCATGGCGGTGCCCCTCTTAACCAACGTACCAAAAAACTTTAGTTAACATTTGTTATGAAATGATATATATATACAAAAAGGATAGTTTGAAAGGGAGCCAGGTTCCAACGTGAATCCACTCCTGTTCACAAGTTGATGGTATAGAATTTGCAAACTCATATATCAAATATAAACTCAACTTTTGTAACGCCCGAGTTAAAAAGGGGTACATGAATGAATCGAGACCACATCAAAATGAGAGGGATCTTGAGGCTATGCAATGCATGGTTAAGAAAGGCTTAAAAAGAATTGATAGCTACTACCTATACCCACAAAGTGCACCTTTCTTTTTTGTGGTTCGTTAATTATAGGAACTTCAAAGTTAAGCATGCTTGGGTTGGAGCAATCCTATATTGGGTGACCTCTTAGGAATTTTTCTAGGAAGCATGTGAGTGAGGACAAAACATGTTGAAATAACCTATGTTGGTTTGTGGGGATAGTCTTCACTCTTGCAAGCAGCTCAAAACAAGTAGGTAGCGTGGTCAAGTCATAGGGGATGCAGGGGAATGTCGGGGCCATCAGGTGTCGAATCTGAATTTCGAATCTTGGGCTTGGGGCATTATAGATGGAATCAAAGCGGAATCTCTCCCAATAAGATGTGGTTCGGGGACGAACCAAGGCGAAAGCTGGTGGGCATGTAACACATGAGTTCAAGAGGGGTACATGAATGAACTGAGACCACATCTGAATGAGAGAGATTCTGAGGCTATGCAATGCATGGTTAAGAAAGGCTTAAAAAGAATCGACAGCTATATATTACCTATACCAACAAGGTGTACCTTCCTTTTTGGTGGCTCAATCATAGGAACTCCAAAGTTAAACGTGCTAGGCTTAAAGCAATTCTATATTGGGTGACCTCGTAGGAATTTTCCTAAGAAGCATGTGAGTGAAGACAAAGCATGCTGAAAGGACCTGTGTTGGTTTGTGGGGACAGTCTTCACTCTTGCATGCAGCTCAAGACAAATAGGTAGTGTGGCCAGGTCACAGGGGATGCAGGTGAATGTCGGGGCCATCAGGTGTCGAATTAGGATTCCGAATCCTGGGCTTGGGGTTACAACTTTTGACCCTAAATTATAAAAATATTATCCATGAACCAAACACTTTAGGATCCATTTAATAATCATTTGATTTTTTGTTTTTAATTTTTGAAAACTAAGTTTATAAACACTACTTCCACTTATGATTTCTTTGTTTTGCTATCTACTTTTTACAAATGTTTTCAAAACCCAAGCTAAGTTTTGAAAAACTAATAAAAGTACTTTTTAAAAATTTGTTTTCATTTATGGAATTTAGCTAAGGGTTCAAATGTTTCTTAAAAAAAGACGAAAACAGTGATAAAGAAATTATGAGAAAACATGTACAAAATTTCATAAAAACTACATGGTTATCAAACAAGACCTTAGTCTTTAACCTTTCAAGTGGAATGAATCATGACGTGAAAATCCAATAGCTTACCACAATACTCTTTTAGACCATTTCTTAGGAATCTCTACTTTCTAAGTTGTTTAAATTGCTATAAAATATCTATATTCCTTACTATAAATTTTTCTTTTAGAAATCTTAGATCATGCGCATAAACCTTTATGAGTTGCTTGGCTCAAATGAGTTCCCAAAAAGCTTAGATTTTTGAAGTTTTAAGCGGTGAACTATAAAATTTTCTTCTAGAAATCCTAGGCCACGTGCATAACATTAGTTTATATATACCATAAAATATGATTTTTTATAAGATTGCATTTATATAATCTATGAGATTAAACAAATTTATAGTCTAGAATAAGTAAACTCTTATATCAAACTCAAAACATAAGCTCGACTTTTTAATTCTAAGTTATCCAAATCCAAATTCACAAACCAAACACTCCATATTTTTAGTGGGATGATTGTGTCATGATGAAAACCCAATAACAATAACACATACTACTTTTTAGACTATTTCCTATGAATTAATGGTAGTGTGAAGAACTTAAGAAGATCTAGAGCTAAAAAGGAATATAAATGAACAACACTAGCCTTGAGTTCTTGATAAGAAATTCCATAGTCAAGAAGTCTTCGATGCATAGTCTATGATGTTTGAATTCTATGCATCTTAATTGCACGCTCACTTTGAATTTTCCAAAAGAAATGCGGCCCCTTTTGGCCTTTATTTGATCCTTTCCTTTTTCCTACGTCATAAACAAAAGAGTGGGTTGGTGATTCTCTTTCTACTTTCCTAATTCTATTGATGGGAAAGATTTACCAGCGATCTCGAAAACGACTTCCAAAATCATAAAAAGTTGAAAGGACCTATCATTCATGGGATTTTTTATAATTAATATTGTAATTTTTGAAACTTATTATAAAAATATGGTACTTTTCAAACTATTTTTAAGAATATTATAGCTTTTATTAGATAGATGAAGATCATCTCTTCAAGAGACGATCTACAACACGCGACTGAAGGTATAGGTTGTCTCTTAGAGACGATCTATACACGTATTGTTTTGTTTTTTAAAACGCAGTAAAGATCGTCTTCAGCTGAGTGTTATAGGTCGTCAAGAGACGACTTTCATCCACCTAATAAAAACCACAATATTCTTATAAATAGTTTAAAAAATACCATTTTCTGAATCTTATAATAAGTTTCAAAAACTACAATATTAATTAAAAAAAAAGTTCGATCATTCATGCAACTAAAGTTAAAGGTGAGTTTTTACTGAAATCATCATTAAAAGCTTGAATTTTTTCATTTTCTGCTTCCTCAGAACTCGCTTCTTGTTTCATACTTTTTAAAAAGGAGAAACTTAGACAATGCCTAGTTAACGATTTCTTATTTCTGGTTTGATTCTTAAAGAAAAAAAAAATAGAAGGAATGGATTTCCTTTTTCCTATCATTTGTACTATTTATAGTTTTCTAAAACTGGCTAAGATTTTTAAAAATTTTATTTAAAAGTAAATTAGAAAAAATAAATGTGAGTAAATTACCGTGGCTTTTTAAAAATAGGAAACCAAAACAAAAAATATATATATTTATCAAACTACCCTTCAATAAATTCACATATTTCTCACAAACGTCAAAAAGAGAATCACAAAACCAAAAAAAATTAAATTATTAAAATAGCTTTATAGGCTCACGTTTTGAGTTTATAACTAAAATTTGACAATAATAATTAAATTAAAAGGGCATAGATATTATGAAAATTTGAAAACACATTAAAAAAATGTGAGTTTAATTTTGGGACAGATGCCAAAGTGAGTCTAGTTCAGAGATAATTGGTATGTACTCCTTCTCTTGAGATCCAATATTCAAATTCACATATCCCACATTTGTTGTACTAAAAAAAATTGGACATAGATTAAAAAAAAGGAAATTTAATTTTGGGACACACATTAAAGAAAAGGTGAATTTAATTGGGGAGAATGAGATTCTCATCTTACCATGCATGAACCTAGAAATCTAACCTTAATGGAAAAGAAAGGTGAGAAAACATTATGATGGCCGAATTGAAAAGGAAAAGTTTATCCTATCTTGAACATTGATATCTATTGTTATTCTACTTTAGTCCTTACATTTTTAAATATTTTATTTTAATCCTTAGATTTTCTATATGAAAAATATTTTTTATGTTAATTTTTAAAATAAATTATCTATTATATAACTACATCATTGGTTCCTTTACCTAATCAAATTTCTATATTAACGGCCAATTCGAGTATAGTTCAATAGATAAAGGCATCAATTACTATTGACGATGGTTCAATCCCTCACATGCAATTATTGAACTAAAAAAAAACTACATCAACAAATGTTTGAAGTCACGTATAGTAGGTTAGGTATATATCTATTTTTTTAATTCAACAATATGTGGACGAGAGAATTCGAAATTCTAACCACTTGATCAAGGGTAGATATGACTTAACCAATTAGATATGCTTAGATTGAGAGATATTTTATTATTAAAATAAAATATTTGAAAACTTAAAATACCAAAAGTAAAATTTAAACCAAAAAGAAAAAAGAGAAAAAGAGAAAATAAATCTAGTGAATAGTTAAGCCACAAAACAAAAAGAAAACGCCCACGTGAGGGTTTCATCTTGAGTGCATCTTTTGGATTTGAGTATGAGCTAAAAGCCCTCAACTTTATTGAAGATGAGAATGTGACTCATATTGATTCTTCAAAGATATCATAAAATAATGGGCCAAAAAACCTTAATATATACATTCTTTTTAGTGCCAATGCATCAATTAGCTAGCTTCACATACCCCACAAAGATTCATGCTTGCTTCTTTTATCCATCTCTCATTCCTACCATCTTTAGTCTTTTGTGAGAATTTGGATGAGACCTAAGAGATTTTCACTTTTATGTGGGGATTTTTTTTCTCCATTTTATAAACTATGTTTAGTTGGAGATTGATATAACTTTTGAAATAATTGTTGGAGACTGTGTTTTTAGAAAATTCAACAAATTACAGTTTGATAAATTAATATTGAATTGTTGTGATTTAGCTATAATAATCAAAGTAGATATGTTGTTTTAATTATTTTTATATTGATATTTAATATATAAATTTGTTATAAGATAATTATTTAAAAAGGTTAGATGATTTAGATCAAAATTTTGTTACAATTTAAATTCAAAACAATGTAAAACGATATAAGTAGGAAACGTAATTTAAAAGTAGCTATTTGCATGATTTTGCAGTTTAAGAGTAAATCAGAAAGTGATTTGGTATAAATTAATAAGGCCCCATTTGATAACCATTTGGTTTTTAAAAATTAAGCCTATAAATACTACTCCCACCTATGGTTTTACTTGTTTTATCATATACTTTTTGCCTATGTTTTCAAAAATCAAGCCATGTTTTAAAAACTAAAAAAAGTAGTTTTCAAAAACTTGTTTTTGTTTTTAGAATTTAGCTAAGAATTCAATGAAAACCATTGTAGAAAAATTGGGAGAAAACAAGCTTAATTTTCAAAAATCAAAAACCAAAAATCAAATAGTTATCAAACGGAGCCTAAATAATCAGTTTTAAAAACATCTAAACGGTTAAAATTTTTCTAGAATTACTTTTTACCTTTCCAAAAGCAATTCCAAATAAGACTCAAAAGTCAATTTTAACGTCTCTAAAGTCCTAATAATATTAAGTTAAGCTTTAAACTTAATGAAGTTATGAAATTAAATATATTTCTTTATAAAGCCGCTATGCAAATGTCCTATAAAACTAAATTGTAAGTTAGCCATAATATAGTTACAAAAGTATCTAAAATTTGGCAAAAAAATTAATATTTAAACATAGTCATAAAATCATGTTATATTTATAAGAAAAATAAAAAACTAAAATCCAATCTCAAAACATCCAAATTATCTAGCTATAATATGTCGCACATGACAAAAGTTAATGGCTGGCAACTGTGCTTTTAAAAAAAAATCAACTGTCATATATGAAGCAGAATAATGTTTGGTACCAACATGAGTAATATAGATCAACTAACATAAAGTATATATTCTCAAGCAAGAGGTCAGAGTTCGAATCTCCCACCTCACAAGTTGTAAAAAAAAATTAATATTTAGTAAATTAAATTATAAACCTAAAAAAGAAGATTACAACATTTAATAAATTCAAAAGAAATTGCTTCAAGAAAAAACAATAAAACAGTTTAAACCTCATTTCTCGCTCAAAAATCTTTCTAAATAAAGATTTATGTTGAGTTTTTGATTCATAAGTATATCAATATTCCATGTTATTTTCATTTCAAAACTTAACTTATCGATCAAATAAATCAAATACTGTAACATTCAACACTTCTTAAACAAAAAAAAAATTGTTGTCGATGCAAAGAAAATCACGAATATTAATGTTTTCACGTTAATTTGCTTCAAGTTCAGTGATGCCATAATTATACGGAAGCTTCATGACAAGGCTAGAAGAATTGAAATATATATATAGATATACACACACACATGGAAGCTTTGTGACAAGGCCAAAGGAATGAGAAATGAGATGGTGTTAAAAAAAAAACGTCTGATTATTTGGGAAGCTAAAATCAAAAGGTATTATTTAGGAGATTTTGGAAATCAAATGATTTAAAAAGTGATTTTATATAATTTTTTTTAAAAAAAAAATCTATATTACCAAACACCCAAAATAGCTAGAATTTTTTCAAAATTGATTTTACCTATTCCCACCGTAATCCCAAACGCAATCTTAATCTATGTTCATACTTAGCCATAAATCTATAAAGAGTCCCAAATAACCATAAAATCTAACATCTACAAAATTAGTCTTATCCAAGACAAAAATGTTCACACCTCACTATAAATCTAGTATGGTTACAATTTTATTATGCGGCAAAACTAAAATTTTAAGGTTACAATGAATGAAAAGAGTAAAATTTATAAAGTTAAAATGAGGTAGAACTTGAATTATAAATCAATTAGATTTTACCAATCAAAACCATCACTAATGTATATTTCCATGTAGATTAACAAGGATCCAAAGTTTTGCCTTAAAAATAGAAAAATAAAAAGAAAAATTCCCTTGATAAAAAGATATTCATCAGCTTATAAAATATTACAAATATACCAGGGAGGGTGGATGATGTGTTGTCATTGAGCTGTGTTTATACAATTAATTAATTAGGCAAAGCTTAAGTCATCAGCATCAAATCTTTATGCATGATGCATTCATTAATGATGAGAACAATTTTGCTTTTATCCTAAAAAAAAAAAAAGATGAAGGAGAACAATTTTGCTTTTAGAGTCCAAAAAGGCTTATTATCTCCTTATGATTGCATCCTCAATCTCATCAACTAAGTAATCATAGTTTCAAGATAACTAATCCTACTTGTATTTTTTGAATCATAGTATTATAGTGTTTGCTTTAATGACATATGAAAATTAAAATACTATTTTTATTATTTTTTTGAAAGAACAATTCGTTAAGGATAATAAAAATCAAAATTTACGGTAGTTTAAACATTATTTTTGTGAGTTTAGATTTATCTATTTTTAGTAGAGGTGTAAGTGGATCGATATAAATTAATTTTTGGCCAAAATTGATGTTAAATTGACCTATTAGTAAAAAAACATAAAACTGATATTCTTTAAACAAAATTCTGAATTGATAAATCGACAAAAATCAAACATAAAATTGGTGACAAATCTATCCAAATCAAATTAAATTGACCATACTTTTATTTTATACATTAAGAAACCTTAAATTTCGGCTCACGCTTGCACCAGTTATTCTTTGAATTTTTGTCCAAAAAAAGTATAATTGATGTAATTGACATCTTGAAAAATTTAAACATCTTTATTAAATTTTCTCACGAAATCAGGTGTATAATGGAAAAAAGAGGTCTTAACAACAATCAAATGTAATATAAACAAAATATGGTTAAAATACCATTTTGGTCCCTATATTTTGGGCTTTATTCCATTTTGGTTCATGTACTTTCAAATGTCCAATTTTTATCTTTGTACTTTCAATAAAATTTAAAATTGGTCCCTATGACAAGTTTGACGTTAATTTTTATAAAAATTGGTTAAATAATAATAATAATAATAATTTTAATACAAGAAAAGACATTATGTGAACATACTTCCAAAATTTATAGAGGAAAAACTAATAGATACCAACTTTTTAAAAGAAAAATTAACCATAAACTAATAGTAAGGACCAATTTTAAGCTTTATTGAAAGTACAAAGACTAAAATTGGACATTTGAAAGTACATGGACCAAAAGGAACAAAGCTCAAAGTACAGAGACCAAAATGATATTTTAACCATAAAATTTCTCTCATATCATACACACAACAATAAAGAATAGCTTTGTTAAAGAAAATTATGAGGGTGAAAATGAGAATACATTAGAGTAAAACACCATATTATTAGCTTATCCAAGCTTTAAGTTGTCATATTCTATTCATTTTAAAGACTTAATTAGAACCCTAATTTTTTTCTTAAGAAACTCTTTTTCTTTTTCTTTTTCTTCCTTTTTTCTTTTATCTTTTGGCGCTTTTTTTTTTTTTTTTTGAAAACATCTTTTCACGCATTTAGTTGTAAGTCAATTTTAAATTTATCAAATTGAATTATAAAGTTGAATAAATAGTATAAAAGGATACTTAACTTGACCCTGAAATAAAACAACGAGCAAAAACTTAAACTCAATGCCAAAACCTATTAAACGAGAAACAAAAAAACCTAACAAAACCATAAAAGATAGTAATCATGATCTCGTTCGAGCCACAAGACTCCTACATTTAGTCGCAAATTTCTAAAATGATACTAATTTAATTGATAAATTGCCAAAAATTGAGTAGAATATAAAAATGACAACATTTATTTAAGTAGAGTCCAAATTGATGAAATTTAAAAGTTTACGGTAAAAATTGATTCTTTTTTCATTAAAGTAAGAGTTAAAGTTGATGAAATTAAAGTTTTATAGTTCTAAATTTGATCTAATTATCTAAGTTATAATATTACTTTTTTTTAATATTTGGACATCCAATAGCCAAATTTTTTTTTTTTTGATAAGAAACATATACTTTATTATAAAAAAGTCGACTCGGTTACATTCATCGTTTGCAATACAAATAGTTCCTTCTCCCAAACGTTTTCAATTCATACTAAAAAACACAATAACCATAAAGGAGATTCAGAATTTAAACCTATCCTAGCCAAACTCATGAGTCAATACATTGAAATTAAGCCTACAAGTTGAAGTTGGTCAATTGGATGGTTTAGAATGATTTCTTTGGGATTAGTATTAATCACTCACTAATCTGACGTGTTTACACGACCCTACACAATTTATTCCAACGTGCTTAATTTTTTAATAATATAGTTTAAAGATAAGTCAGTTTCTAGATTCTTCTTTAATGATTCAAAGTACGTTCACACCAAGGAAAAACAAATTAAAGATGTGTTTAGAGTAGTTTTATAATAAGTGCTTCTGGCACAAACATTTTAGTTCAGTCTAATGTTCTATTCCACGGGTATATGTTTTAAAATAGGTTAAAATACTATTTTAGTCTCTGTATTTTTAATTTTGTTCCATTTTGGTTCTTGTACTTTCAAATACCTAATTTTAGTCCATGTACTTTCAATAAAGCTTAAAATTGGTCCCTACTATTAGTTTATAGTTAATTTTTCTTAAAAAAATTAGTCTCTATTAGCTTTTCTTCTATAAATTTTGGAAGTATGTTTACATGGTATCTTTTCTTGTATTAAAATTATTATTATTATTTAATCAATTTTAATAAAAATTAACTTCAAACTTGTCATAGGACCAATTTTAAGCTTTATTGAAAGTAAGAGACTAAAATTAGACATTTAAAAGTACATGGACCAAAATGGAATAAAGCCTAAAGTACAGAGACCAAAATGATATTTTAACATTTAAAATAAATGTTTTTCGATAAAGCAGTTGGAGCAAACACTCTACAAGTGCTTTCTCACAAAAACATGTGAAAGTGACTTCCATTTTTTTTTCTTTCTAAACACACTTTTATGTTATTTCTAAACATGATAATTTTAGGTTGGTAGTGTTTGTGAAATGATAAGAGTATTTTTTTAACGATGCCAAAAGCACTATCTTACATAAGGTCATTATAGATTTCAAGAGAAATATCCAAGCTCTCAAATTTATAATACATTATCAACAACGAAAAAAAGAAAATCATACAAATTAGAGTAACTAAGACTCCGTTTGATAATCATTTGGTTTTTAGTTTTTTATTTTTGAAAATTAAGCCTATAAATACTGCTCCCATCTATGGTTTTTCTTGTTTTGTCATCTACTTTTTACCTATGTTTTAAAAAACCAAGCCATGTTTTGAAAACTAAAAAAAATAGTTTTCAAAAACTTGTTTTTGTTTTTAGAATTTGGCTAATAATTCAAATGTTTCCTTAAGGGAGATGAAAACCATTGTAGAGAAATTAGGAGAAAACAAACTTAATTTTTAAAAACTAAAAATCAAAAACCAAATGGTTATCAAACAGGACCTAAAATTTTCTCGGAAAATAAATAAAATTTTAATATGTTAAGAGTATATAGGCACTTTTAATACTTTTCAATATTTTTGAAATTTTATTGATATTTTCATGACATTTAAAAATAGATGTTTCTTATATTTCAATGTTAAATACTGTAATTCATAAAAATGCTGATAGAGATAACAATATGTCAATAAAAGCTTTACTAATAAATGCACAAGGTTACTTTAAAAAATAAAAAATTTCATTTTTTATGGAAATTTTAACAATAGTCTTGCACAATAGTGGTACAATCAATTTACATATTACGTCATAGATTTGTAGAGCCCACTTAACACTAGTGGAGGCCTGACCTAAAAGTTTTAAATTAAATCCACTATTCATAATATTAAGAAAGTTACGAATTGCAATAAGATTATTTCCATTTTCTGAAATTTTTAAATAAAATACATTGCGTGTGTTAAGAGAGCTTTTTTTCTTTTTTTTGTTAGTCATTTAAGTAAAAATCTTGAATCGTTCAAAATTTCTCTTAATCCAATACATGTAATTTCAAACATTTATCCACATAGATACCTCCACCCATCAACTAAATAAATGAAAAAAAGTTGTCTATATCAGTAATGATTGTTGATGTAAAGTTTAATTATCAAAATTAAGGCTCTGTTGATAATCATTTGGACCCTATTTTATTATCGATTTTTAGTTTTTGGCTTTTAAAAATTGTTCTTGTTTTCCCATCATTTCTCGAGAATGGAGTTCATCCTTTTTAAGAAAACATTTGTATTCTTAGCCAAATTCCAAATACAAAAAATAAATTTTTGAAAACTACTTTTTTAAGTTAAAACACTTGGCTTGGTTTTTGAAAACATAGGTAAAAAGTAGATAACAAAACAAGGAAGCCTATAAGTGGAAGTAGTATTTATAGATTTAATTTTTAAAAATCAAAATAAAAAAAACTAAATGATTATCAAATAAGACCTTGGTTTTTGGTTTTTGAAAATTGTACTTGTTTTCTCACATTTTCTTTAGTTTGATTTTTGAAAACATTAGTAAAAAGTTGATAACAAAACAAAAAAAACTCATAAGTGGAAGTATTGATCATTAAGCTTAATTTCTAAATGGTTCTTGAATTTTTAAGATGATTTCTAGCTAGTCCTTATACTTGTAAAAGTTTCTAATATAGGTCATTCAACTTTTATATTGTGTCTAATAAAGTTTCCATTGTCATGGATTTAGATTACCTAAAGTGTGAGTTGATTTCAAGTAGTTTGAAGTATGCGGTGGCAAAAACATTAAAATTGATGATGTTAAAATAGAGACCAATTGGATACATAATTGGAAATTATCATGTTTAAGTACAAGAACTTTAATGGGCAATAAACCTAAAATTTGAAGGACCAAACTTAAAATTTAACAAAAAAAATTTACTACTTTAAATAGGACTAAGTAAACATTCAAATTTTTTATATTATAAAGACATTCCTTTTTAAAAGAATATATAAATAAGACTTTATAGATTGTTCACACACATAAATACACACACTTTGCACACCAAATCTTTCAATCTCTTGAGAAGCTTCCTTCATTAATATAAGAAAGTTAATGGATAAGGAAGAACATTTGAGTGGATCATTCTCAACTCCATTTTCTCAAGATTTGAATTCCCATCTTCTCAATGATCATCATCTCTCAACTCTTGTTGCAGCAAATCACAGGCTTCACCATTGCACACCAGAAACCAAACAACAGGTTTCCAAGCTTTTTGTGCCTTCATCATAATTTGTTTTTTCTCTTTTTCTTCTCTTCTAAAACCTTCTTCTCTAAATGGGTTTTGATTTTCTCTTAATTTTGCTCTTTTAATTAAAATACGAATAAAAGATTAATATGCTGTAACTTATTTAAAATTTTTGAGTTTGTTTAAATATGGTATCAAAGTCAAAGATTTTGTACTCAAATCGTGGAATATGTTATCTCCTCCACATCGGTAATCACTTATTAGGTATTGTACTAATTTTCAAGTCATATAACGTAACTTATTAGTTTAAACTTTTGAGTCTTGCAGTAGTTTAACTAAAAGAGTTCGATTTTTTGATGAGTTATTTCTAATATTACTGTTTCTTTTTTGCAGGAAGAGTTGATGGAAACCCTGATGAAGTTACCTGCAATTGGTTTAAAGCTTCAAATTTCACCCTCTTTGGTGAAACAAATGCAACGAAGCACACAATCGAAAAGGAAGAGGATAAACCATGCAACAGAAGCAAGAGCTGATAATGATGGTGAAAGGTTGAAGGCATCCATTTTAGGTGCATTGATGCTTCAAATTGGGTCTTGGCAGGTAAAATTAATTAATTAATTATACGAAATCTTCGTCGATTTGTTTTGATAAAATCACGAGACGGGGTGACTTGTAACTGTTGAAATTGTTATATGCAACTTATTGATAATATATATGTTGTGATTTTAATTATGAGGTAACTAAGTATGTAAAAAGAAGATCTCTTTTAATTTGTTGTTGTTTGTGTTTGTTTTATAATATGGTGCAGGTAGTGGCTAGAAATGAAGGTGACTTGGTGGCAAAGTTCTATTTTGCAAAGAAGCAGATAGTGTGGGAGATTTTGAGAAATGGGTTGAAGGAAAAAATTGAAATTGAATGGTCAAACATCATAGGAATCCAAGCTTTCATGGAAGAAAACAAACCAGGAATCTTGGAAGTAGAGGTAATTACTTCTATATTTCCTTACGAGAATAACAAAACAAATGTCAATATATTGTGTAGTAATTAAGACCTTTTTCTTTTGAGTTTTGCAGCTACTCCATCCGCCGAAATTTTACAAGGAGATCGAACCCGAGCCACGGAAACACACGCAGTGGACCGATGGATCGGATTTTACGGGAGGCCAAGCTTCACTAAACAGGTTTAATTTTGCAGTTTTTAGTTAAGATGAATAATATATGATCAAAAGAACTAATTAACGTACGTACGTTAATAATAATAATAATAATAATGTTTTTGTTAACTGTAAATTTTAGGAGGCATTGCATTGTGTTTCCTCCAAGAGTGTTGGACAAACACTATCAGAAACTGTTAGATAAGGATAAGCATTTGTTTGAGCTGAGCCAAAGGCCCTTCCCAACTTTCAATTTCCCTTCAGCAGCTGTTTTCAATCAAATATCTTCGTTGCAATTTGAGGAAATGATCAAGAGCTTCAAAATCCCTTCTTTTCCACTCCATCTTGCAGCTGCTGCAATTGACACCCTAACTTCTCCAAGATCAGGTATATATATATATATATATATATATATATGCACTTTCTGATCTATATTATACTTAATTGAATGTCCAGATATTTAACGACATTCATTAATTTTAACTTAATTCTACTCTTACACACACATTATAACTTTTGTTTCCTTAAAACTTGTGTCTTATAGTTGTTGATTACACACCACATTTGAACGAGATTATAACCCACCAAGACCCAACAATGGAGCTGTTAAACCAAGTGAACACCATGAGAAGATATGAAGCTGAAGCATCAGCCAATTATTACAATGAGGGAAAGCCAGTGAATGAGTATTATCATGGTTTTTACAGTGCAAATCCAATGGCTTCTATGGTTTGGTTGCCACAAAATAGTGAAGCAGCAGCTAATTTGAATCACCAACCAAGCTCAAGTTTTGATCATATTGACTGTTTCAATGGTACTGTTATGAACATGAGAGCCCCTCAAGTTTCAAGTGGCCAATTTTTTAACTATCCCACTTACTCAAATGTACTCTAGATCTTCCAAAATTAAATGAATGAATAATTGCAAATTACATCTTTATAGTTTGTTTCTATTAATGTGCATCATCATGAATCAACATCTTCCGAAAAAAGATTCAAACTGTTATGGGTGTCCAGCCCATTTGTCAGACAAACAAGGTTTTTTTCTTATGTTTGTGGGCCCAAAATGTTGGGTTATTTGTTTAGCCCACTTGGGGTTAAAGGTGTGGGCTTATCTAGAAAGCCTAGGGTTTTTTTTAGGGGTGGATGACCTAAAAAAAAAAGGAGAAAAACGAAAGAAGAATACAGAAAACGAAGAGGGAGAAGGCAGTTCGGTTTTTCAGAGACAGCTTCTACAAAGTTGTCAATTTCCGGAGTTTCAGCGTTGGATCTTGCTGAAATTTGGTCAGCTTGTTGAGGACACATAGGGTCATGTTTTGAACGGTTGGATCGTTGTTTTGAGCTTCGGTTTGTCGGTAATCACTGATAGACGGAATCTGGAAAACTGGGTGTTTTGTTTAATCTTTCATCTCTTTTGTTGCTCTCTTATGTATGGAACTGTTGGTGGGTTGTGAATCTTTGTATGACTAATTTGGGTTCTTTTTCCCTCAATTTATCATAATAAGAGAAGGTGACAAGGGTGGGCTCCTCACAAGTCCCGTGGTTTTTACTCTTCACATCGAAGAGGTTTTCCACGTATAATTTGTGTGTTCTTTGCATTTAGTCTTCTGCAATTTTATGGTTTATTACTGTCCATTGCTGGTTGATTGCTTGAAAATTATTTGGTGAATAATTTGTGGTGCATTGGAATATCTTTTTTTGGTTGATTGTCTTGAAGGAGATCTTGGTGGGTTGTTGTTATATTGTTTTTGGCCCTATCAGTTGGTATCAGAGCTAAGGTTTAATTTAATCATTGTTATGGAGTCTACTAGCAGTAGTGGAGGTAATTCAATGGTTAGACTGACATCAACCAATTATTCCATTTGGAGACCGATGATGGAGGATTTTTTGTTTTGCAAAGATTTGTATGATCCAATTGAAACAACCATAGAAGCTGATGGCACCATTGTTAAACCTTCAAAACCAGAGAAAATGGAAGAGAAAGATTGGGTTAAGTTAAAGAGGAAGACCTTGGGGACTATTAGGCAATGGGTTGATCTTAGCATTTTCAACCATGTGTCTAAAGAGTTCGACCCATTTGATTTGTGGAAGAAATTGGAAGGTCTTTATGAAAGGAAGACTGCACATAATAAAGCTTCATTAATCAAGAGACTTGTTAATTTGAAATTGAAGGGTGGGAAGTCTGTTTCTGAGCATTTGAGTGACTTCCAGGATATTATTAACAAGTTGACTACTATGAAGATTGTTTTTGATGATGAATTGCAGGCTTTGTTCTTGTTGAGTTCCTTGCCAGACAGTTGGGAAACCTTGGTTGTGACGATTAGTAACTCTGCTCGAGAAGGTGTTCTATCTTTGAATATGATCAAAGAAAGCATGTTCAATGAATAGATAAGAAGAAAAGAGATGGGAGTTGATAATTCGAATGCTCTTCTTGTTGAGAATCGTGGAAGAAGCAAGAGTAAAGGACCCAAAGGCCGTGGTAACTCAAAGGGGAGTTCCAAGTCTAGAGACAAAGAGACTAAGACATGTTATTACTGCAACAAGCCTGGCCATATCAAAAAAGTTTTGCTATCGTTGGAAGAAAGAACAAGGTAAGAAGCAGGACTCACAAAATGAGGGAAATGATAAAAATACTGCAGCAATCGCTTCTACTAGTGATGGTGATGTCACTTTGATTTGTGCAACTAGTGAGTGTCATCATGTAGAGGGTTCAGACACAGAGTGGCTGGTAGATTCAGGTGCTTCATATCATTGTGTTCCCAAAAAGGAGTACTTCATGAACTATCAATGTGGTGATTTTGGTAGTATGAAGATGGGAAACAAGAGCTCAGCTAGCATTGTTGGCTTAGGTGATATTCGTGTGAAGACAAGTGTTGGGTGCATGCTTACATTAAAGAATGTGCGCCATATTCCTGATTTACGCCTTAACTTATTGTCTGCAAATGTCCTTGATCAAGAAGGGTTCCAACATACCTTTGGTGACGGTAAGTGGAAATTGTCTAAAGGTTCGATGACAGTTGCTTGTGGTGAGTTGTGTTGCTCTTTGTATAAAACATACTTGAGGGTATGTTCTAGTGAGCTGAATGCAGTTGAAGAAAAAAATTCTCCTAATTTGTGGCATCGAAGGCTAGGACATATGAGTGACAAGGGGATCAAACTGTTGGCAGGTAAATCTCTTATTCCGGTTGATAAAACAGTTTCTCTTGACCTTTGTGATCATTGTTTGGCAGGTAAGCAACATAGAGTTTCTTTTTCTAGAAAGTCTAGTAGAAGACAAGGAAAATTGGAGTTAGTTCACTCCGATATTTGTGGTCCTATTGAGGTAGAGTCTCTTGGTGGCAATAGATATTTTGTCACTTTTATAGATGATGCTACTCGAAGAACTTGGGTGTATATGTTGAAGACAAAAAGCCAAATGTTTGAGATTTTCAGAAAGTTTCATGCTATGATAGAAAGGGAGACCGAAAAAAAGTTGAAGTGTCTTCGATCTGACAATGGTGGTGAGTATACTTCGAATGAGTTCAAGTACTATTGCTCACAACATGGCATTAGACATGAGAAGACAGAGCCCGACACACCACAACACAATGGAGTTGCTGAAAGGATGAACAGAACCATTGTAGAGAAGGTGAGGTGCATGCTTAGAATGTCTGATCTTCCTAAGACATTTTGGGCTGAAGCAGTGAATTGTGCCGTGTACTTGATTAATCGATCTCCATCGATTTCTCTTGGTCATGACATTCCAGAGAGAGCATGGAAGGGACGTGATCCCACTTATTCGCATCTGAGAGTCTTTGGCAGCAAGGCATACATGCATGTGCCTAAAGAACAGAGGTCAAAACTTGATTCGAAGACTAATCCATGTGTATTTGTTGGGTATGGGGATGAAGAGTATGGTTACAGGCTCTACGATCCAGAAAAGAAAAAGGTAGTGAGAAGCAGAGATGTAGTATTCTTTGAGCATGAGAAGGGTGCAGATCTTCTGGGTACAAGGTACACTTCTATTTCAAAATTGTCTTTTGATACTACTAATGGTTCCACTTCTACTCCTTCTGTTATTCACCCGTCAAATGAGAATGTTGAGGATGTACTTGATGATGTTGATGAGGTAGAACCTGTTGGTAATGTACCAGATCATATGGATGATGATGGTCTTGATGAGTCTTCATCTGATGAAGAAATCCATGGGGAAGATGTGCATGACGAAGTGATTCATGAAGAAGTTTATGAGCAGGGGGAGCAATCTGCCCCTCAAGTGGAGGATACACAAGTTAGAAGGTCCACAAGAGAGCGTAAACCTTCAACAAAGTATCCAAGTTCAGAGTTCATTCTAGTTAGTGAAGATGGAGAGCCAGAGAACTATCAAGAGGTCTTGTCTCATGATGAGAAAGACCAGTGGCTTGAAGCAATGAAGGAGGAGATGAATTCCTTGAAAAAGAATGAAACCTATGAGCTAGTACAGCCTCCAAAGGGCAAGAAAGTCTTGAGAAACAAATGGGTTTTCAAGTACAAAAAGGATGGCGAGAAGATAGTAAAGCGCAAAGCCAGATTAGTGGTAAAGGGATGCAACCAGAAAAAAGGCATTGATTTTGATGAGATATTCTCTCCGGTGGTCAAAATGACATCTATTAGAACAGTGTTGGGTTTAGTAGCAAGTCTTGATCTTGAGTTGGAGCAACTTGATGTAAAAACTGTATTTTTACATGGTGATTTGCATGAAGAGATCTACATGGAGCAACCTGAAGGATTTGAAGAAAAAGGGAAAGATAAACTTGTTTGCCGATTGAAGAAGAGTCTTTATGGGCTTAAACAGGCGCTAAGGCAGTGGTACAAGAAATTTGATTCGTTTATGACAAGCAATTATTATAAACGAACTACAACCGATTCTTGTGTGTATTTTAGAAAGTTTCCTGGAGGTAACTTCATCATCCTTCTTTTATATGTAGATGATATGTTAATAGTTGGACAAGATGCAGATATGATTCAAAGTTTGAAGAAAGACTTGTCCAAGTCTTTTGACATGAAAGATTTGGGTCCTGCAAAGCAAATTTTAGGCATGGAGATTACTCATGATAGGAAAGCTGGGAAATTGTGGTTATCCCAGGAGAAGTATATTGAACGGGTTCTTGGAAGGTTCAATATGAAGCATGCTAAGCCTGTTGGTACACCGTTAGCAACTCACTTCAAGCTAGATAAGAGAGCTTGTAGTACAACAGAGAAGGAGAAAGAAGATATGTCAGCCATTCCTTATTCTTCTACAGTTGGTTCTCTGATGTATGCTATGGTGTGTACTAGACCTGATATTACACATGCGGTTGGTTTAGTGAGTCGTTTCTTATCTAATCCAGGTAAGGCTCACTGGGAAGCAGTGAAGTGGATTTTCAGGTACTTGCGGGGCACCTCCAAATTGAGTTTGTGTTATGGAGGTGATAAACCTATACTTCAAGGCTATACTGATGCAGACATGACAGATGATCTTGACAACAGAAAATCTACCTCAGGTTATGTGTTTACATTTTCAGGGGGAGCCATCTCATGGCAATCCAAGCTACAAAAATGTGTAGCATTGTCCACAACTGAGGCAGAGTATATTGCAGCAGTGGAAACAAGCAAGGAGATGCTATGGCTTAAAAGATTCCTTCAAGAGTTGGGTTTGAAGCAAAGTGAGTATGTAGTATTCTGTGATAGTCAGTGTCGCCACGTACCTGCGACGCGGAGCGGCCGACATCCTCGAAAAAGGAGGTTTTAAAAGGAGTCGCCACCAATCTTTTTATGGTGTGATTGGGCACCAAAATAAAATAAAACAACTTTTTTTTAAAAAAAGAAGGAAAAAAAAAACGGCATGCGGAAACCAGATTTGGGCTCGGAAGTTACTTGTGAGTGGGGAAGGTGTTAGCATCCCACAACACCCGTTTAAAACGGTGGCCAAATTTAAATCTTGAATTGCAAAAGATTTTAGACAAAAAGCTTATTTAGGGAAAAAAAGATTTTTAAAACAATGTCTTATTTTACCTCTCATTTCTCCAATATTTGAAGTCATGATCCCATAAAATAAGTAGATAAATATCCATCAATTTGACTATTTTAGAAATATTCCCAAAAACTTAGGAAAAATTCTCCACCTCAAGAATATGAGAAAATTTTACAATTTCTCAACTCCGTCATAGAATAGCCTTTTTATAAAAGAAAGTTTTTTTTAAAAAAAAAATGTTTTAATTAAATTCATTTTTTCTTGGGATCAAAATCTCAGACTCCCAAAGATAATGATCCCTCACCTCAAGAATTCTAGAAAATCGGACTCCCAAATATTTCTAGATTCCGTCGTAGGAATTTGTAGGAAGGAAAAAAAAAGCCTTAAAAAAGAAGGAATGCAACTTTGAAAGCTTGAAAATAAATTTGCATAAAAAAAAACGCTTAAAAAGGATTTGAAACCATGGATGGTGATCAAGAAGAATCAAATTAGAAGAAAAATCAAATTTGAATAATAATATGCAAATACAATTTAAAGATAGAATAAACTCGCAAAAATAAATAAATTAATTCATAACAAGTAAACAAACAAACATTATATACAAGCATGTTAAAAATTTAAGAAAAGCATATTGGAATCGACCTTGGACTTCCAAAGAATCGAATCCTCACCTTAGGAAAACTAGAAAATCGGACCCCCAAATATTTCTAGATTCCATCGTCTGACAATTTTTTTGCAAACGGTATGGATTAAAAGATTAAAATCTTATATTAATTAACATGCATGTATCAATTTTACAACAATGATAAGTAAAGAGCATACTCACATTTAAATTACACAAAATTAACATAAAAAAATGTGTTAAGAAAAAAAAAAGAAAAAAAAAACATTTAGAGTGTATGCATCATTTTTTAGAATAAAATAAATAAAAATAAAAAATAATAATAATAAGTACACCTATACACAACTAAAAATATTACTAATAATAAAAAAAATAATATAAATAAAAAAATGAAAATAAAAAAAAAAAAATTTAAACGCATGGGCGGCAAAACAGCCGCCCATGAAAGTAAGTAAATATATATATATATATATATATTATATAATAATAATAATAATAATATAATTTTGAAAAAAACTTCAGTACAATATATAATATATAATAATAATAATAATATTATTATTATTATAATAAAAGTAATATTATAATATATATATTTTTTAAAAATGCTTTTTTTTAAAAATGCGTTAGTGCACATTGCCAAGTGCACTGACGCGACCATTAAAAAAAAATTCAAAAGTTTGTCCTGCTTCACTAAACGTGTATATATATGCATATATAATAATAATAATAATAATAATAATATCAATCAAATCAAGTGTAATAATAATAATAATAATAATAATAATAATAATAATAATAATAATAATAATAATAAAGGGTCAAATCCACGAAAATGTGTGTATATATATATATATATTATAACACAACTTACATTACTTTTTTTTTCTTTTTTTTTCTTTTTTTCTTTTTTACTCAACAAGCTTTCCATACACCCATATTATCTTCATCCCTTCTCTGTTTTCAAACCTTCCTCTTTTTTTTTTTCTCTCTTTTAAACTCAACAAGCTTTCCATACCCACTTTAATCCCTCTCCTCTCTGTACTCTACTCTTTTTTTTTTCTTCAAACTATCTCATTCTTCTTCTCCTCTTTTTTTTAGCAACTCCTAACATGTTTGGCTTTGGTTACACGGAAGCGAAGGTCCACTCACCTCTAAGGTATGTTACAACACTTCTCTTTTGATTTTACTACACTTTACTTTTTGTTCTCTTGCTCTCTTTTTTTTTTTGTAACATTTTCTTTTTTGTTTCTCAACACCCCTTTTTTATATATATAAAAAAAAATGAAAGTCATAGATAGATACGTAAGATTTAGAGCAAGACAGAAGATCTAATGCATATGCGTAAAGAAAAAAAAAATCACATAGTAGAACGCAAGAAGAGATGTAAGATAAAGAAAACTCATAAAAAAAAAAAAATCCTTACTCAACTACTGTTTTTCAGGGGCATTTAGAGATGGAAATGGAAATCTATACTCAAATAAATACCCTTACTCAACTTTTGTTTTTCAGGGGGATTTAGAGATGGAGATGAAGATCTAGGGTGGGAGTCGAGAACACACAACCAGCTCATTGTTTGAGGTGCGGATCCTTGGGTCGGCGCCCTACCAAATGCAACCCCTCAACTAAGCTGTGGTTATTTCACTGTGTTCTAAGTTTTTTTGATTTTTTTTCTTAAAGGACTTTTGCTAGCTTCTAGAATAAAGACTTACTCTGGAACTTGTTTTTTCTCTGTGATGGGGTTGTAGTTGAGAAATGAAAAATGGATGCTTATAGGTATTTTTTTGTTGAAACTGCTGAGAATCCCCCCCCCCCCCCAGGGTTGAGAAGCAAGGGTTTATAAAACCCTATCCCTTTCTTCTTTTGAGCAAGAAAATAGGCCACATTTGTTCAAAATGAGCCCTTATACCAAAAGGGAAAGAATTTGAATTAAACCTACATTTGACCAAATAAACATAATCTACACAACTAAAACCAATACACACTAATTAATTGATAATTAACACAAGTGAGCCGGACAAAATACGTGGCTACAGCATGCCCCCCTTTGTACATCCTTATATGATTATAAGTTGGACAAAGGTGTGGACATTATTTTGTTCGGCTGAAGCATAAACTCAAAGCCACCGGGCCAGGGATAAACAAATGCCACATGACAAAGTAAAACACGCTGAGGGCCAGGGATAAACAAGCGCCACTGCAGCAAAAGAGTGTCAGGGGCATGACAAAGTAAAACACGCTGAGGGCCAGGGATAAACAAGCGCCACTGCAGCAAAAGAGTGTCAGGGGCATGACAAAGTAAAACATGCTGAGAGCCAGGGATAAACAAGCGCCACTGCAGCAAAAGAGTGTCAAGGGCCAAGGATAAACAAGCGCCGCATGACAA
Organism: Trichosanthes truncata; assembly: GCA_033996785.1. Lineage (NCBI taxonomy): Eukaryota > Viridiplantae > Streptophyta > Magnoliopsida > Cucurbitales > Cucurbitaceae > Trichosanthes > Trichosanthes truncata. The sequence goes on along the minus strand of JAWPNB010000013.1, from coordinate 45,573,199 downwards.
AGTAAAACACGCTGAGGGCCAGGGATAAACAAGCGCCACTGCAGCAAAAGAGTGTCAAGGGCCAGGGATAAACAAGCGCCGCAATACAACAAAAATGAGAACAAGGACAGACCTTGCTTATGCAGGCATGTATGCATGCACATTTTTGACATATTCAACTCCATTACCCCTCTTTTATTTTGCTTGAAAGGTTAAAGATTATAAAATAGCTCACAAGGTAAGTATTATAATACTTTGTTCAACAAAACCCACAAGTTCATTAGATAGGTCCGCATGTTCATTGGACGGGAAAAACTCATGGATACAACTCTGAGGCCAACAAAAGCCTTCCACCGGCTTTACAAAACCAACCCAAAGAAAAAGTAGCCAACTAAAAGTTACTCCTCTTATGCGTAATACTTCTTAACAAAGTCTGCATTTAGTGGATTAGGTAGATCACTGCCATCCATGTTAGTCAACACCACAGCTCCACCAGAGAATGCCTTTTTCACCACATACGGCCCTTCGTAGTTGGGTGTCCACTTTCCCCTGTAGTCCTTTTGAAACGGCAAGATTCTCTTTAAAACCAAATCCCCCTTCTGAAAGCATCGTTGCTTTACTTTCTTGTTGTAAGCTCGAGTCAACTTTCTCTGATGCAACTGTCCCCTACACAATGCAGTCATTCTTCTTTCTTCAATGAGGTTTAATTGCTCGTACCTTGCTTGAGTCCATTCTGCTTCTTCCAGCTCTGCTTCTCTAATCACTTTGAGATATGGGACTTCAACTTCAAAAGGCAAAACTGCCTCCATGCCGTACACTAAGGAAAACGGAGTTGTCCTAGTTGATGTGCGAACGGAGGTTCGATAACCGTGTAGAGCAAAAGGTAACATTTCATGCTAATCTTTATACGTGACTGTCATTTTCTCAACAATTCTCTTGATATTCTTGTTTGCCGCTTCCACCGCACCATTCATTTTAGGTTGGTAAGGGGTAGAATTTGAGTGCCTAATTTTGAAATGAGTACACAACTCATCCATCAATTTGTTATTCAAGTTTTTTGCATTATCAGTAATGATCCGTTCAGGCAAGCCATAACGACATATGATGTCCCTCTTTATAAACTTGAGCACGACTTGCTTAGTGACACTCCTATATGAGGTAGCTTCTACCCATTTTGTAAAATAGTCTATGGCTACCAAAATGAAACGGTGACCATTTGATGCTTTTGGTTCAATTGGTCCTATCACATCCATACCCCACATAGAGAAAGGCCACGGGGCTATCAGTACATGAAGAGATGAGGCTGGAGTATGAACTTTGTCTGCATATATCTGGCATTTATGACATTTCCTTGCATACTTGATGCAATCTGATTCCATGGTCAGCCAATAATAACCAGCACGTAAGATTTGCCTTGCCATCATGTGCCCATTTGCATGGGTCCCACAAACTCCTTCGTGTACTTCTCCCACTATCTTTTTAGCCTCCACTTCATCAACACACCTTAGGAGAGTCATGTCATGATTTCTCTTATATAACACTTCACCATTCAAGAAGAAACTCATGGCTAACTTTTTGATGGTGCGTTTATTATTTTCGGATGCCCCTAGTGGGTACTCTCGACATGTAATGTAGCGTTTGATATCATGGTACCAAGGTTTTCCATCTGGTTCTTCTTCAACGTTTAAACAATAGGCCGGTGTCTCTCGTTTTTCAAACCTTAAAGGTTGAATCTCTTCCGTGCAGTCCAAATTAAACATGGCAGATAAAGTTGCTAACGCGTCTGCAACTTGATTACTTTCTCGTGGGACATGTTTAAATGTAATTGACTCAAATGACTAAGCCAACTCTCGAATGTACTTATTATAGGGGATCAACTTAGGGTCTCTCGTTTCCCATTCTCTATTCAATTGGTGTATTACCAAAAGAGAATCTCCAAAAACTTGTAATTTCTTTATCTTCATGTCATAAGCCATCTGAACCCCCATACTGCATGCCTCGTACTCAACTACGTTATTCGTACAACCAAAGCATAACTTGGCAGTTAATGGATACAACTTCCCCTTGGGAGATATTAGCACAACTCCAATACCATGTCCCACATCGTTTGTGGCTCCATCAAACCACATTGTCCAGGTTTCTAAATCATGTGACACATCTGTCTTTAATACGGTCATGATGTCCTCATCTGGAAACTCGAATTTCATAGACTCATAATCTTCTAAAGGCAACTCGGCCAAACAATCAGCAATTGCACTTCCTTTTATGGCCTTTTTGGTAACATAAACAATATCATACTCAGATAATAGAACTTGCCACTGTTGGCTTTTTGGCCCTTAATCTCAAATTAATTAATTTTAATTAATTAATTAATTAACGTTTTGATGATAACAAACCTGATTTTGTTTATTCAAAATTTTAGTGTTTTGAAATGTCCATAGCGTAGAGCTCGGAATAACGATTCCAACGCATCTTGAATCATTCGAATCGGAGCTCAAACGAAGAAGTTATGGGCAAAACAAAATCAAAGGAAAAATCCTATATGGCGTGACACGTGGCATACAGTGATGACGTGGCAGATGACGTGGAAGGTCAACGGTCAACATTGATGATGTGGCGCCGACGTGGCCGATGGCGTGTCATTTCAAACGGTCATAATTGCTGACATGGCAGATGACGTGGACGATGATGTGGCAACACGTGGACCAATAGAAATACGACACGTGGCATATTTGAGTTTTAAAAAAAAGAAAAAGAAAAAGAAAAAGAAATTAATATTAAAAAAAGAAAAAGAAAAAGAAAAACTCTCAACGGTCAAATTTTCCAAATATTATTATTTTAATATTATATTATTATTATATTTATAATATTATTTTATTATTTTATTATTAATTTTGAATTATTTTAATTCAGCCAATCAGAAGCTGCCACGTGGCAGCCAACGGCTAGTTTTGGCTCTTCTCCTCTATTTAAAGCTCGAAAAAATTCGGAAAAAATGTGAAAAAATTCTGAAAAATACTAATTCTCTTGGAGAGCATTTCCAATTTTTTTGAGCAATTTTTGAGCTTCAATTGCTTTAATTTTCATAGCCACTTGAGGGCTTTTACTTGTAAGAAATCCTTTCTTACATACTTGTGAGCTTTGATTTGTGTATCTACTCTTTGAGAGAGTTTCTCCATCTTGTTCTTCGTCTTCCAATCCATTGTAAGGGTTTCTCTTGATCCCAAAAAAGAGAGGTTGTAACGGTTTGATCCTGAACTGTGGAAAGGATCGGGTTTGTTCTTGCTCCCGGAAAAGGAACGTTGTAACGGTTAGACTCTAAGCCGTGGAAAGAGTCATTGTTCTAGTGAAATACCCAAGAGGAACTTGGGGAGTGGAGTAGGCCGGGTTGTGCCGAACCACTATAAATTTACGGTGTCAATTTCTCTATCCCTATCTTATTTCATTTTCGCAATTAATTTGTTATTATATTATATTGCATAAAATTAAGTATTCTTGGATGTCTATCTTGGTTGGTATAATTTTACTTTTACATATTCTTTACCAATCTTGTTTTTAGAATTAAATAGGGTGTTTGAAATTGTTAATGTTAAATTTATTGTTTAATTTGAGGTGAATTTATTTGCATGATTTCTTGTTTAAATTAATTGTTGCAAAAAGTGTGTTAATTTGTTTAATTGGGCCCACATTAGGAAAAAGTTTTATAAAGTTTAAATAAACCCTATTCACCCCCCCTCTAGGGTTGCCATACCGATCCTACAGCCACTTAGCTACTTTCCCGGACAAAGATGGTTTCTCAAAAATGTACTTTATGGGATCCATCTTTGAGATAAGCCACGTCGTGTAGTACAACATATACTGCCGCAATCTTTGAGCAATCCAAGCTAAGGCACAACAAGTTTTTTCTAATAACGAGTAGTTCGACTCGCAACTCGTGAACTTCTTGCTCAAATAATAAACGGCTTGCTCTTTTCTTCCTGAAGAATCGTGCTGCCCGAGCACACATCCCATTGATCCCTCGTTTACTGTTAAATAGAGGATTAAAGGGCGCCCTGGTGTTGGTGGCACTAGCACCGGGGGGCTTTGCAAATATTCTTTGATTTTATCAAAAACTCTTTGACAATTTTCATTCCAACGACATACCTCGCTTTTGAGTAACAGCTTTAGTATTGGCTCGCAAGTTTGAGTTAGGTGCGAAATGAATCGTGCAATATAATTCAACCTCCCTAAGAAACTTCTCACCTCCTTTTGAGTTTTTGGTGGTTTTAAATCCACTATCGCCTTTATCTTGTCGGGATCTACCTTGATTCCTTCTTGACTGACAACAAACCCCAACAGTTTTCCAGAGGATACCCCAAATATGCACTTTGCTGGATTCAGCTTTAACTGGAATTTCCTTAACCGCTTAAAAAGCTTACGAAGAGTGACGACATGATTTTCTCCCGGTTTAGACTTGGCGATCATGTCATCAACATATACCTCAATTTCCTTGTGCATAAGATCATGGAATAATGTAACCATGGCCCTCTGATAGGTTGCCCCGACGTTTTTTAAGCCGAATGGCATGACTTTATAGCAAAACGTCCCCCATAAAGTGATGAAAGTCGTCTTTTCCTGATCTTCATAGGCCATTTTAATTTGGTTGTATCCTGAAAATCCATCCATAAACGAGAAAGTAGAATATCCCGCTGTATTATCCACTAGAACATCGATGTGAGGAAGTGGAAAATTATCTTTGGGACTTGCGCGATTGAGATCCCTATAATCCACACACATTCTCACCTTCCCGTCCTTCTTTGGAACTGGAACAATATTAGCAACCCACTCAGGGTACTTAGCTACAGCTAAGAAACCTGCGTCAAATTGCTTTTTGACCTCTTCCTTAACTTTGATCAGCATTTCAGGCTTCATTTTTCGAAGTTTTTGCCTTATGGGCTTACATTCAGCTTTGAGCGGTAACCGATGCATTACGATTTATGTATTCAATCCAGGCATATCTTGGTAGGACCATGCAAATATGTCTTTATATTCACACAACAGAGCTACAAGATCTGAACGATCTTGCTCTGTGGCCAAGGTGCCGATTCGTATTTCTTTTACTTCTTCTAATGACCCCAAATTTATTACTTCTAACGGCTCCTGGTATGGCACAGTTTTTTTCTCTTCTTGCTTCATCAATCTTAATAATTCTTGTGGCACAACACCTTCATCCTCCATGCTCGGGTCAACGTTATAAACTGGAACTTCAAAACTGACTTTTTCATCTTCATTGCCCCCCGTCAACGATCCTGATTTGTATTGGTGATAGATGGAGGATGACAAAGAGAAATGAAAGATAATCAAGAATAATAACACACTTGGAAGAAAAGAATAGATCAAACGAATGGATTAGACAAAAGCCGACAATCCCATTTTCATTTCTCAACAAAAAAGTACAAAATCTTGAGACAACGAGATTGCATAAATAAAAAAAAGGCCACTATTACAAAGATAAATCCATGGCCTTAAGCACAACCATGGGTGGGTTATTACTTTGGAGTCTCCCTAATGATATTTGGCATTTCTTTAACTTCCCAATTGTTCAACTCAAAATCTGGAGGACAAAGGTAAACTAGTTGTCGTGGCACGGCGGTGCTTTCAGAGATGACAGCGATCGAGGCGTCGGAGGCTCTATTGCATAGCTGGTTGTCGTTGTGTAGCACCTCTCCCAGCTTGAAAGTTTCAGATATATGTGGTATACACATCCTTCCTTGTTCGACTTCTCGACCCTCGAGACGTGCGCTTCTCACTTCTTTCTTTTCGGCTCTGACTCTCTTCCACGCAGAAGCTGTTGGCTTGTATCCCAATCCGAATCTCTCCTTGCTTTCAGGAAGGCAAATCACCTTTGGGTTTCCTTGATTATTTCGTCCCAACCCTCCATGCATTTGAAAGCCACTTTTTAGCATTACCTTTGCAACCATCAAATCTTAGCTGGATAGCGATCTATATCCCAACCTTCAGTAGGGAAGGTAGTGGCGTTGGCAACCTCAAAGGATCTATACGAGCACTCAAAAGCTTCTTCAGCGACTTCTACGTATGGAAACGATGCTGTTTTTGTTACAAACATATCCTCTTCTCCGAAAACAATGGCTTGGCCGCTTTCCACAACAAACTTCACTCTTTGATGAAGTGAGGATGGAACAGCCCCCATCGAATGAATCCAAGGATGCCCAAGCAAACAACTGTATGAAGAGTTCACATCCATCACTTGAAATGTTACGTTGAAGGAAGAGGGCCCAATCCGAAGAGGAATTTCTATGTCTCCAATTACTTCCCTTCGGGCACCATCAAAGGCCCTAACAACGATAGTACTTGGCTTTAAATAAGAAGAATCCACAGGGAGCTTCATCAAGGTAGACTTTGGCATTATGTTTAAAGAGGACCCATTGTCAACTAGAACTCTGGCCACGAGGTGGTCCTTGCACCTCCCTGAAATGTGTAACGCCTTAGTGTGCCCAGTACCCTCAGGAGGGATCTCATCATCTGTGAAAGAGATACAATTCGTAGCAGTTATATTTCCCACAATTTCACTAAGTCCATTCACCGAAATGTCAGGGCCTACGTGAGCTCGATTCAAGATATCAAGCAAAACTTTGCGATGTGGCTCAGAATGCAGAAAAAGTGATAAAATTGATATACGAGCCGGGGTGCGATGCAGCTGCTCTATCACTTTATACTCACTTTGCTTGATTAATTTCAAAAATTCTCGCGCTTCGTCTTCTGATACGGGTTCCTGACTCGTCTTTTTTCCTACTATGGTCATTTTCTCAGCAAAAACTTTGTCCAGATCATTTAAATCATCTTCATTTATTACTTCTACAGCTTTGCCTTTACGCTGTCTAATCTCTTCTTCTTTCGAAATTCCTTTCAAATTGTCAGGCGTGTAACATCTGCCACTACGAGTCATCCCTCCAATTGTTGAGATGTCAGATGCAGAGGTACCACTATCTGTGATGAACTGACATTCGTACTTCCATGGCACAGCTCGATTATCCTTATAAGCAAAGGGACCGGGTACTTCTACAATCATTGGTTTGGGTACCTGAATATGAGGAGTGGTAGTCGTTTTATCCTCGTAGTGAATGATTAATGGCTTTGGTAGAGATGACGTCTCTCTTGGAGTCTTTTCAGAAGAAGACACATGAGTAATCACGTCAATATCCGTCTCTTGCATAGTCTGACTCACAATCAATAGCTTTGAATCCATTAGCTTTTGCACTTGTTGCTTAAAATCATCACATTCTTCTATGGAATGTCCGACCATTCCTTTATGGAAAAGACATCTCTCTTCGTTACCACAGCCTGATTCATCCATGCTACTACTCTCAAGTCCTACTGAAAGATACCCAACATTGTGGAGAACCTGAAAGAGTGTCCTCATAGGCGTACTCAAATCTTGAACTTTATCTTTGTAGCCTTTTTCAGGTACTTCAATGGCATTCACAGTAGGATTTCCATGGTTTGGGAGAGGATTTTGATTGAAATCAGGCTCTTCCCCTGCTTTCTTAAACTTCAACCATCCTGCCTTAACCAAGCTTTGCACCTTAGCCTTCAATGGATAACAATTCTCCGTGAAGTGTCCAATTGCCCCGGCGTGATATTCACATCGTGCGTTTGGATCATACCACTTAGGATAAGGGGGTTGCAATGGTTCTTAAGGCACAATGGCAACTTGATGATTTTTTAGCAATTGAGGCAAAAGTTCAGTGTATGTCATGGGAATGGGGTCAAAATGTGTTTGCTTCCAACTACTACTAGCACCTCGCTGATTTGACTGATTTTGACCTCCATGCTGAGGACTATGGTTATAACTTGTTGGTCTTAGAGTTGGTGACAACATATGGGTTGCAACTCTTTGTCCTGAGCTCACCTCATGGACTTCTCCCTCTTTTTTCTTTGGAGTAAATACCTTTCTTGCACTTGCCTCAGATGCTGCATCTGTAATTCTCCCGTTCTTAACTCCATACTCTATCCTTTCACCAATTGTTATGATATCAGAAAAATTTGTTGAAGCACTCCCGATCATCCTGTCATAATATGGTGCTTGCAAAGTATTGATAAACATGGCTGACAATTCTCTGTCAGTTAAAGGGGGTTGTACCTGAGCAGCCATTTCTCTCCACCTTTGTGCGTATTCCTTAAAGGTCTCAGCACCCTTCTTCTCCATACGCTGAAGATCTAGACGATCAGGTGCCATGTCGATATTGTACTTGTACTGCTTTAAGAATGCATCTGCCAAATCCTTCCACTTGTGCACTTGGGAGCTATCCAAATTCATATACCAACGAGATGCTGGGACAGTCAGGCTGTCTTGAAAACAATGAATCAACAACTTTTCATCATGGGCATAGGCTGACATTTTTCTACAGTACATGACAAGATGACTCCTCGGGCATGCAGTCCCATTATACTTCTCGAACTCTGGAGTCTTGAATTTGGGGGGAATAACAACATCCGAGATCAAACATAGTTGTGTTGCATCAATATCCCTATAGACGTCAGCACCTTCAATCGCACGTAATCTTTCCTCGAGGAACTCTAACCTTCCCTTTCCCATCAAATCTTCAGAAGCTTTCTTACTGTTCTCCGCACTTGGAACATATACTGGGTCGCTCACATGGCTCACTTGTTGTGGAACTCGTCCAGGATCTTGCATAGGGAATGAGGTAGGGTATGCCATCCCTGCCATGTGTGGGTTTGACACCCTTGGTGGCGTAAACCCTGGAGGATAAGATGGAGTGTCATCCAACCCTTGGTTTTGACCCATTTCGGCTTGTAATGACGTTCCTGCCACCGACTTCTCCTTTTTTGCAGTAAGGATCTCTAAAATCTTTGCCATTTGCTCTTTTAGCTCTTCTACTTCTAGTCGAACTGCCTGTACTTGGTCGTTCACTTGGTCTTCCATGAACTTGGCTCTCCTTCTCGTCCGATAAGAATGATGAGGAGGTGAACTTCGAGCTATTTTGTAAACTTTGAACCTTTGTTATCATAAAGGAAGGAAATAATGGTTTGATCAGTCAAAAAGAAGTCATAGTAGCAAAGTAAATCTTTGTTAATACTAATATGAAGTGCATGAATGCATGGTAAAGTCAAAGATTCATTCCACAATCAAAGTCAACTATTACAAAAAGCTTAAAGCGAGTGCACACTTTAGTACCGAATGAAACAACAAAACAAGACACTTTATAACCTAATGGTAACACCCAAAATGCCCGAGGTCTCGTCCTATCACCCCTAAGAATCTAATCAAGTCTTCACCGCCAGGTTGTGTGGGTACGATGCCTTGTCGGAGAGTACTGGCTCTTTCAGCAAATCGATCCGCCCTTCTAGCCATCATCCTCAACTTTTCAGCCGCTTGTTCAACTTGTCCCTTTACGTCGTCGTAATGGCTTCTTAGATTCTTGTACTCATCTCTCCATATTGCAAAAAATGTGCCTTCATCACTTGATGCTCTTCTTTTAGTCGCGTGTGGTCTTCCATTACCACTTCATTGGCATTTCGATATATTCCCAATTGGTGCTCAAAGTTTACAGTGGCATCCTGAAGAAGCACATTCCTACGCTCTGCCTCATTGAGTTGGCTCTTGCATTCATCTGTCAATTTCTGCAGTGCTTCTTTTTCTTTTTGCAAAGACACAATAGTCTCTTGCGACGCGGTGGCTTGTTCATTTAGTGTACCTTGGAAGTCCCTCATGACTTTATTAAGCCTTCGTACTTCTTGCTTTAGATCTTTGATGTGGGCTTTTTGAGCCTCCGCTTCACCCTGCAGGACTTCAATTTCTCTCCACAAGTTTCTATTTCTTTTTCTTAATTGGACAACCTTTGTGTTTAAAGAGTTATTTTCCCTTTCTAATTCTGCTTGCTGGTGTAGACGTTGTTGAACTTCTTCTAATTGTCTCTTAGCACTGGTAGTTTGTCCAATCCATAGCTTAACCTCCTTCCTCAATTATTCATTCTCTTTTATCAGCATAAGATTTCTCTCCTTTAATTTCTTCAATTCTCCTTCCCAATGAATTTGGTCCACCTTCAGGACATCATCTGAGTTGATCGGTTTTGGTGAAATAGAAACTTTAATCCCAATTCTAGTTGCCCTCCAATTTTCGTATTGCACTGTGGTGCCTTCACAGTTGTGTATTTTTCAATCTCCTCATGGCTTTCCAACCATTAATTGCTTGATTGCACCTAGCGCTTGCAATGTCTGAGTCATGCGAGAATTCCCAATCTTCTAAACCAGGGATTATTGGTGCAAATTGCTTCAACCACACTTGTTGCAATACCAATAGAGGCGAATAAGCAATACCTCCCCAAGGTCCCAGTAGCAGAACAAAAGACAACTGCCCACAGTGATACGTCATGGGGCTTGAAGGTAACCAAAATGCCCTCCAGACTACTTCTTCCAATGTTAGGTGGCTTAGAAAGATGTTCCATGCTTCGATAGGAGAAAAAGTCGGGTTCCAACGTGCAGCAATGAAGTCTCTAACTATGTTCCTTGCAGTGTTCCATGGATTGCTAAATCTAATCGGTGGATTTTAAACTCCCTTGGATATTTCAAGTGACTTGAAATCCATATAAAAAGCATGGGTGCACAGCTAAAAAACTTCCCACTGCCTCGTAGTCTGCAGTAATTCAAGGATCTAAAAGTTTCTGCAAGAACTGGAATTATAGGATCTATTCCACGTTCAATTCCAACGAAAATCTTAATAACTTGTTCTTCCACGTACCATTTAATTCTTGGAAAAATAACCATGCCGTAGATACTCATGGCTAAAAGAGATAAACCCTTCTTATCCGGCAAACAGGTGCGTGTGAGGCCGACCAGATAGTCAATGGGGATACAATTTCTCCCCTCCTTAATCTTCATTTGCTTCTTTACATCTGATGCATGAATATTGCCCAAAAACTTGGATAATGACCTCTATAAAGACGACCTTCGATCATAAGTAAAGACTTTACTTCCTCCATTAGCCGGTATACAGATTAGAGCCCTATACTTCTCAATCGTGGGAGTCAAGTCACACGCGCTAAAAGTGAAGCATTTAAGCACGAGATTCCAAAAATGGACTAAGGCTTGTAAAGCATTCAAGTTAACATCTGCGTACATGAGATCTGCGATGTTCCCATATATTCCTGTAAAGCTAACTCTATTTTCTGTGCTCAAACTCTCCCATAAGCCTTTCAAATCTTCCAGGTTGTTATGAACAAAGTCTAGCTGACATTTTTGAGGAAGTGAGACTTCTGCAACTCTTGGCCAAACTGTTCCCGATATCTGCTGTAATTGCTCCGATCCTCGGGATACGACTTCCCATAGGTGTTCCTTAGGGGGAGATTTGGAAAATACCTCGGGCAAGTTGGTGTCTACCATCCTATGACTTTACATGAGAAGAAAAAGAAGTGAGTCTAAAGGCTGACTTAGACGGAAAAAAAATGCTTAATGCAACAAATAAAGCAATGACGTAAAAACTCTAAACTAGTGAGGCTAAATCTAGGGTCCTAAACGACACAGGTCCTCAAATTGATCATTGCTTTGACGACTTCATGATCAAATTGAGTGAGAATTTTTCGTGTGCCTGCACGGAAGTATAAACTCCTCGAAGGTCGACACTACTCCATTCTCGATTCTAGTCCTATTGGAAATAGCCCGGGTAGAGGGCTCGTGATAGTGTGTGAGATAAAGTAATAAAGCTAATTGATCAAAATAAAAGATGAACAGTAAAAAGCTTCAAGTAAGTGAAGTTAGTTCTAAGATCCTATACGATAAAGGTTCCCAAAATGGTCTCAAAATCGTACATGATCAAGTGACCAAATTGAGTGAGGATTTTTCGTGTGCCTACACGGAAGCATAAGCTTCTCGAAGGTCGACACTACTCTGTCCTCGAATCTAATCCTATTAGGAAAAAGCCCGGGTAGGAGGCTTGTGAAGATGTGTGAAGCAAACAATATAATGACTCAAGCAAATCATACAACAAGAACAATAAACAGAACAAATAAAATAAAATAAAATAAAATAAACAAACAAATCAAGAAACACAAATGGCCAAACCCTCGAGGTGGAACCTCAATCTCCCCAGTGGAGTCGCCAAGCTGTCGCCACGTACCTGCGACGCGGAGCGGCCGACATCCTCGAAAAAGGAGGTTTTAAAAGGAGTCGCCACCAATCTTTTTATGGTGTGATTGGGCACCAAAATAAAATAAAACAACTTTTTTTTTAAAAAAAGAAGAAAAAAAAAAACGGCATGCGGAAACCAGATTTGGGCTCGGAAGTTACTTGTGTGTGGGGAAGGTGTTAGCACCCCACAACACCCGTTTAAAACGGTGGCCAAATTTAAATCTTGAATTGCAAAAGATTTTAGACAAAAAGCTTATTTAGGGAAAAAAAGATTTTTAAAACAATGTCTTATTTTACCTCTCATTTCTCCAATATTTGAAGTCATGATCCCATAAAATAAGTAGATAAATATCCATCAATTTGACTATTTTAGAAATATTCCCAAAAACTTAGGAAAAATTCTCCACCTTAAGAATATGAGAAAATTTTACAATTTCTCAACTCCGTCATAGAATAGCCTTTTTATAAAAGAAAGTTTTTTTTAAAAAGAAAATGTTTTAATTAAATTCATTTTTTCTTGGGATCAAAATCTCGGACTCCCAAAGATAATGATCCCTCACCTCAAGAATTCTAGAAAATCGGACTCCCAAATATAATAATAATAATAATAATAATAATAATAATAATAATAATAATAATATAATAATAATTTTGAAAAAAACTTCAGTACAATATATAATATATAATAATAATAATAATATTATTATTATTATAATAAAAGTAATATTATAATATATATTTTTTTAAAAATGCGTCAGTGCACACTGCCAAGTGCACTGACGCGACCATTAAAAAAAAATTCAAAAGTTTGTCCTGCTTCACTAAACGTGTATATATATGCATATATATATAATAATAATAATAATAATAATAATAATAATATCAATCAAATCAAGTGTAATAATAATAATAATAATAAAGGGTCAAATCCACCAAAATGTGTGTGTATATATACATTATAACACAACTTACATTACTTTTTTTTCTTTTTTTTATCTTTTTTTCTTTTTTACTCAACAAGCTTTCCATACACCCATATTATCTTCATCCCTTCTCTGTTTTCAAACCTTCCTCTTTTTTTTTTTCTCTCTTTTAAACTCAACAAGCTTTCCATACCCACTTCAATCCCCCTCCTCTCTGTACTCTACTCTTTTTTTTTTCTTCAAACTATCTCATTCTTCTTCTCCTCTTTTTTTTAGCAACTCCTAACATGTTTGGCTTTGGTTACACGGAAGCGAAGGTCCACTCACCTCTAAGGTATGTTACAACACTTCTCTTTTGATTTTACTACACTTTACTTTTTGTTCTCTTGCTCTCTTTTTTTTTGTAACATTTTCTTTTTTTGTTTCTCAACACCCCTTTTTTTATATATATATAAAAAAATGAAAGTCATAGATAGATACGTAAGATTTAGAGCAAGACCGAAGATCTAATGCATATGCGTAAAGAAAAAAAAAATCACATAGTAGATCGCAAGAAGAGATGTAAGATAAAGAAAACTCATAAAAAAAAAAAAATCCTTACTCAACTACTGTTTTTCAGGGGCATTTAGAGATGGAAATGGAAATCTATACTCAAATAAATACTCTTACTCAACTATTGTTTTTTAGGGGGATTTAGAGATGGAGATGAAGATCTAGGGTGGGAGTCGAGAACACACAACCAGCTCGTTGTTTGAGGTGCGGATCCTTGGGTCGGCGCCCTACCAAATGCAACCCCTCAACTAAGGTGTGGTTATTTCACTGTGTTCTAAGTTTTTTTGATTTTTTTTCTTAAAGGACTTTTGCTAGCTTCTAGAATAAAGACTTACTCTGGAACTTGTTTTTTCTCTGTGATGGGGTTGTAGTTGAGAAATGAAAAATGGATGCTTGTAGGTATTTTTTTGTTGAAACTGCTGAGAATCCCCCCCCCCCCCCCCTAGGGTTGAGAAGCAAGGGTTTATAAAACCTTATCCCTTTCTTCTTTTGAGCAAGAAAATAGGCCCATTTGTTCAAAATGAGCCCTTATACCAAAAGGGAAAGAATTTGAATTAAACCTACATTTGACCAAATAAACATAATCTACACAACTAAAACCAATACACACTAATTAATTGATAATTAACACAAGTGAGCTTGACAAAATACGTGGCTACAGTCAGAGTGCTATGGATTTGAGCAAGAATTCAATGTATCATGCTCGCACCAAACACATTGACATTAGATATCATTGGCTGCGAGATGTGATTGAAGAGAAGAGAATGAAATTGAAGAAAGTCCACATCGACAAGAATAGTGCAGATATGCTAACTAAAATAGTTCCTGGAAGCAAGGTTGAGCTTTGTAGTAAGCTTGTCGGGATGAGGTTCAAGTGATCATGGATGTGATTGTGTCTTCCCCGTAATGGGGCTGGAGGGGGGGATTGTTATGGGTGTCCAGCCCATTTGTCAGACAAACAAGGTTTTTTTCTTATGTTTGTGGGCCCAAAATGTTGGGTTATTTGTTTAGCCCACTTGGGGTTAAAGGTGTGGGCTTATCTAGAAAGCCTAGGGTTTTTTTTAGGGGTGGATGACCTAAAAAAAAAAAAGGAGAAAAACGAAAGAAGAATACAGAAAACGGAAAGGGAGAAGGCAGTTCGGTTTTTCAGAGAGCTTCTACAAAGTTGTCAATTTCCGGAGTTTCAGCCGTTGGATCTTGCTGAAATTTGTTCCTCTTGTTGAGGACACATAGGGTCATGTTGTGAACGGTTGGATCGTCATTTTGAGCTTCAGTTTGTCGGTAATCACTGATAGACGGAATCTAGAAAACTGGGTGTTTTGTTTAATCTTTCATCTCTCTTTTGTTGCTCTCTTATGTATGGAACTGTTGGTGGGTTGTGAATCTTTGTATGACTAATTTGGGTTCTTTTTCCCTCAATTTTATCATAATAAGAGAAGGTGACAAGGGTGGACTCCTCACAAGTCCCGTGGTTTTTACTCTTCACATCGAAGAGGTTTTCCACGTATAATTTGTGTGTTCTTTGCATTTAGTCTTCTGCAATTTTTATGGTTTATTACTGTCCATTGCTGGTTGATTGCTTGGGAATTATTTGGTGAATAATTTGTGGTGCATTGGAATATCTTTTTTTGGTTAATTGTCTTGAAGGAGATCTTGGTTGGTTGTTGTTATATTGTTTTTGGCCCTATCACAAACGTGGTTGTTAATGGAGTTGAAGTTACCAAATTCTGTGGAGTCGATATCAATTTATGTCTAATTACTCCATATATAGTTCCTCTAACCATATTTGCATTTCCACCACATTTTCAATCAAAACCGCATTTTATTACATTTGTTTTCTGTATATAACAGTTGTTATATAATTATCATTGCTTTTTTTTTCTTCATATGTATATAACTATTTGATAATCTTTTTTTGTACATTGTTTAATAAAAATATATTATGTATATATATTCATGAGTTTTTGATTGTCATTTTTTTCCCATAATTCGTTTATAATAAAATGCGAATATTCATTTTTCACCAACTCTCATTGATTACATCTTCTTGCAAGCATTAAGCATACTAAATTCCTTTATGTTTAAATATAGTGAATCCTATGGCTTTTTCTTCATCCCATGTTATGTAGTCGATCATAACATTTTTGTATTAGAGACTGTTAAATATACCCATGATTTATTGTTCAAACCACAATTAGTTTACTTATTACTGAACTATAAATTCAATCTTTATTTTTCGTACCAATATTTATTTTCTTATTTACAAATATATACCCATTATTTATTTTTCATATCAAAATTATGTTGTTTACTGATTTTAATAAATATAGCTAGTATTTATTGTTTAGACCAGTATTAGTTTCCTCCACATGCATTTCATCTATAATCCTTTACATCTTGTTCGACGAGTTGCATTCTAAACGGGTATTCGTTTGTTTCATCATCTGTGTTGTCATGTTGATTTTTTTTTTAATAAAACGACAACATTTGTTTAGTATATACCCAACAATGTATTCATATATACCTAATATATATTATATACCTTTGATTCAATCATCTTTTTGTTTGACGAAACTAAGCTTCACTACAATATTTTTGCTCTTTCCTGACGCAAAAACTCGTTGGGATAAGTAGGAAAAGTGTAACAGCCGGGATTTTCCAATACGGCCATTCTAACAATAATGCGGAAGCGTAACAATTAAAACTAAAATAGACTTAAACAAATTTAGCGGAAGTAATTTCTTACAAAGAATTTCTAAAAAAAACTAACGAATCCTTAACAACTTTCAAAGTCTTGTGCCAGAACACTAAACTTCACTTCTTTCGAGTCTATCACTTGATCCTTCATCTGAAAACATTTTGGAAAACAAAAATGAGTACAAAAATACTCAATAAGCAATTTCAACATCAAGTTCAGAAATTCATTTTCTTCAAAACAAAAACATAGAAATTTAGTTTAACAAATCATTTCAATAGTTGAATCAAAAGTCAAATATTCATTTGGTCATTTTATTTTAAAACAATCATAAACAAAGTACTAATATCCTTGCAAAACTTTTAAAACAACTATTAAAAACTTTCAGTCAAAACTTTCAGAAAACAAAAATCTTTCAATTGAACAAAACTTTCATTTAACCAAAACTTTCAAATATCAAAACTTTCAATTCAAACAGTACTTTCAATCAATCAATACTTTCAAATATCAAAGTGGGAATATGCATTATTTGGGTAGCCTTCAGAACATATATGATGGTTACCCGTCGGTAACACCAATCAATCAATTAGAACATTCAATCAGAGTTGTCGATAAAAATTGACCTGAACATTCAATTCAATTACCTAAGTGTGAGGCCATGTGAGTGAAACACACACATGAATCTTCATTCCAAAGGAATGACAAACCACAAACTGTGCCTTCCCACAAATAAGCTTCAATCAGTCAGAGATGTCGATAAAATCGACCAAAACAATCAATATAATTACTTAAGTGTGAGGCCACGTGAGTGAATAACACACACATGAATCTTCATTCTAAAGGAATGCCAAACCACAAATGTGTCTTCCCACAAATGTGTCTTCTCACAAATAAGCCAGAACAATTCCATCAATTCCAATTCCGTCAATTCCAATTTAGGCTACTACCACAAATAAGCAAAGTATTCCCAAAATAGAAAATTTGGCATATTCGGATAGCCCTTATCAAAACGATCAAAAATTCTTTTGTAAACATTTGAAACAAAACATGTAGTTTCAAATAACAATTTCAATAAAGATTCATCAAATCAACCATTAAAACTCAGAACCAAAACAAACTTACTTTCACATTGAAATCAATCAAAATACATTTATTTCAAATTATCCAAAATAAAAAAAATACTTTTAAATAGAAAAACACTTTAAAGCATATAAAACAATTTCGACCAATTTCAAATCATGCAAAACATTCTTTCAAACATTTGTCAAATAAACAATATTAAAAACATAATTGTACCAAAATTGCCATTTTGGAAGGGATGTGGAAACTACTTACCTCGATCGATAATTTTACAATTCTTAATCTCAATCTCAATTTTCCACAATACCAACTCCTTGAACTAAGATCAATCTTCTAGAAACCTAAACATATCCAATACTTCATTGATCAAAAGCCAAAATTCTATCTTAAAGGTCCAAAAGCTTATATAAAATATAGAAAATCTTATCTACCCAATTTTTCCCATTCAAAACAATTTTCTGCATAAAAAGTTAGGAAAAAAAATAGGATTCTTGGAAAAAAAAACAGCATTGAAAACTGGGTTTAAAACACTTTAAAATCCAATTAAAAACGTATTAAAATTAGTAAAATCAATACTTTTCAATATGAAATAAAATATGAAACAATTTTCCAATTCTACATCTTTTAAAACTTTCATAGCTATCATAAATTATGGACAAATAACCCATAAAATTTCTGCTCTTAAAACAAAACTTTCCAAGAGATTTTGATCTAAAAGAATCAAGATTTCTACCATTTTACAAATAAATTCAGATCTGAAAAAGTACCCAAACTGCTGTAAAAACCTTTAAAACATAATGTTTTCATGTAGAAATTAAAGCTATAAATCACACTTTAAAGAAACAATCATTTGGTAAACTTTCTTATACAAAAAGAACCCAAAAACACTAAAAACAGTCCCAAATTTAGAGAAAATAAAAGCTGGAAATTTCTGGAAAATATTCCATTATCAAACCTTTAATTTAATCCAAAATCCATAAGATGAAAAACTTTGATAAAGAATTACGCAAACCAAAAACCTAAAAACTTTTTAGGGCAAAAGATTTCAAGAATCTTTTCATTCTAAACAATCAAGAATGAAAACAAAACCCCAAAATTTTTCAAGAAAGATTCAATCAAGAAAGAAAACAAACTTGAAAATAGAAGGGAAGAAAACTTACTGCTTTTTCTTTAGAGAGGAAACTGCAGAATTGACTTCTTCGTTTCCCTCTTTTTGCCGTCAAAACTTTTGATAAAAAAGGTTAGGGCTTAAAAGACCCATTTTTAAAAGAACTCTAATCAAAACCCTTGATAAAATTATCTTCTTTCTTTTTAAATAAAAAGAAAATAAATATTTATCTCCTAATTTAAAAAAAAATCCTAATTCAAAAAGGTTTTAGAAAAATCAATAAAACAAATAAAATAAATAAACAAATAAAATAAAATAAAATAATTTTTTTTTCGGTTGTTACAAAAAGCGTCGGGATAACATATCCCGACGAAACAACTACATTAGATAAATTCGTCGCGAAAACCTAGTCGGGAGAAGTTTTCCCGACGCTATGATTCTTGCTTCGAGAAAACATCTCTCCCAACGCAATTTGCGTCAGGAAAATGGCGAAATCACCCAATGCAATGGAGTACTCGGGAAAAGTGACTACTATCCCGACGCTCCTTGCGTCGGTATAAATTTAAATCACGCAACGCATTATGCGTTGGGTGATTTCTCCATTTGTCCCGACACAATTTGCATCGGGACAACTAAATTCCTATTTTATAATTATCTAAATTTCAATTTTATAATCAAAACCTGTAATTTAAATTTCTGTAATCACCTGATAATTTATTTTACATAAATACTAACAATTATACAATTTTAACATAATGAATATAATAAAAGTTAATATATATATTTAAAATGTATCATTCTTACAAAATGAACATTGACTAAGCTAGAGTCTCCAAAGTTTTATCGAAATACAACAAAAAAACCTATCTCCAAGGGTATATCAAAATACAACAAAAAGAAGAAAACTTAATCTAAAAGGCTTCTATTCATGTCTTATTTGCTTCTTCAAAGTCAGCTTTCAAAATTACATACCTATAGACCTGAAAGAAAAAATAAATAATATTAAAAAGTTTAAACATAAACAATAAATAAATAAAAGAAGCGCTGAAATGCACAAGAGTTTTCCAAAAGAAATCTTAAGTGCCAAAATGAATTTGAACATTCTCTATACAAGCCTATCATATGTATAACCCACCCCGCTGAAACTATACAAGTGTGTTAAAGGTGCCTACATACACTCTGAGGCCAAAACACAACTCAAAACGAACTTAACACATCTACTCCGCTTCTCAGAACTAAGTGGCCTACAAGTGTCCAAAAAGTGCTTAAGTGGCTTACAAGTGTCTAAAAAGTGTCTAAAAAGTGTCTAAGTGTCACATGCAGACCAAAATGAACTTAAATGTTCCATAGACAAGCCTAACGAGCGTAACTTGCTACCTACACAAGTGTCTTAGAGGTGTCTACATGCCCTATGAAGCCAAAACCCAACTCAAAACGAGCTTAACAAGTCTACCCCACTTCTCAAAACCTTGAAAGTGTCCAAAAAGTGCCTAAGTGCCCTACACATCTCCAAAAAGTGTTTAAGTGGCTTACAAGTGTCTAAGTGTCACATGGAGACTAAAATAAACTTGAACATTCTCTATACAAGCCCAACGCGTGTAACCCACCCCGTCAAAACTACTTAAGTATGTTAAAGGTGCTTATGTACCTTATGAGGTCACAACTCAAAAAGAGCTTAACATGTCTACCCCGCTTCTCAAAACCTTGAAGGGTCCAAAAAGTGCCTAAGTGGCCTACAAGTGTCCAAAAAGTGCTTAAAGTGGCTTGCACGTGTCTAAGTATCCTATGCATACCAAAATGAACTTGAATGTTCCCTAGACAAGCCTAACACACGTAACTCACCCACTCGAACCTACTCAAGTGTCTTAGGGGTGCCTACATGCCCACTTCATGAAACCTTAAAAGTGTCCAAAAAATCCCTAAGTGACCTACAAGTGTCCAAAACCTACAAAATAGACCGAAACTCCCTAAAAAGTGTCTAAGTATCTTTTGAATTCCAAAGTGCACTTCTATGCACCCAAAGATTGACTAATGCATCCCACCCTTCCGAATCTACATGCATGAAGTGGCTACCATAACTGCAGGATTGCCACACATAAAACAACACAATGAATTTTATAAATTCGCTACATGCATGAATTGGCTACCATAACTGCAGGATAGCCACATGACAACACATAGTTAATTTTAATTCTAAAACATACCTAGTTGTTTGAAGGTCCATCCTCTCCCTGTCATCGACCCAACAAATTTTGGATGTCAACCCATCTACCTTCCCACAATGATAGTTGAGTAGTTAATGCATTATTTGTTGCTTGCATTTGTACCATCTGACCTACCATCTTTTCAACCTTCTTTTCCAACTCTTTTTCATACTGTGAGGAAGATGTCACATTGGATGATGAGCTAGTTTTTGGGTCCCAACCAAGGCCTTTAATGTGGCCTGATCGATGACCCAAAACCTTTTTCACAAATCTCTGCAGACATCGTTTAGAACCTTCTTAAGATGATGCTTGTTTAAGTTTGTGCATTTCCAACTACATGAAAGATACAATGAGGTTAAATATATTACGAAACACATAAATTTACACAAGTATGATGGAATAAAACTTTCATATGCATCTTTAGCGTTATTGTTCACCCACCCATCCTTTATAGAAAATGACTTTGGTGGAACAAATTTACCTAATCAATGTCATGACCCTATTTTATTTTCTATATATGAAAAACACAAACTATATTAGTCATAATAATGACATACGATATAAAATAATAATTAGGTTGCACCTTACCAGTTCGTTTTACAGTTGGACGAATGACTTCTTCCTGGCTCCGTGATTGTAAGGGAGATTTGATCTACTCTTTTTGTTCGTCTCCGTTTTTTTCTAAAACAATTTTTGATTAATACAAGTAATTCATGTAGAACTATAAGATCAATCAAGAAAACATATCTTCCATTCAGGAATCTCCCATCTATTACATAGAAGATTCCAATCTTCTAGATTCGTTGTCCTATCAAGCGAATTTGCATGAGCTTCTATAGGTCCTCAAACTCACAGTACTCCTGATACAACTACACTCTATATTCTTTTAAAATATTTTGCATTTGTCGTTCCAAGTATTTTTTCACAATCATCTTTGACATGTCAAAGTCAAAAAATGTATGTATAGTCAATGATAAATTTGTAAGCCAAAATTGACATTTCAAATAGTACACAAATGCTAAAGAAAATATAAACTTACCGACAATCGATCAATTATATTATTCCGAACTTCTCTCGATACGAACTTCCAAGATGCACAATGCAATGGAACTGTGGCCCGTGTGATAGTACCAATAATGCCACTCAACTTTGTGGCAGTGGTACATACTTGTTTTCCCACCTTGTCGTCAATTTGAATCTTAATCCTCCTGTGAGCGTTCACATATCGGTCCAAGTCTATGTTCCGACTAAACCCTCTTGCTCGCCTTCCTCTTCCTCGCGTTCTTGTGCGGATCTTGATCCTGCAAAAAGATAAATTTTATTAATGAGATATGAAAATAACATTTATAAATAGACGTTCGTATGATATAATTATTACTAGATGCCCTAGTGTCAGCCTCGAGTCTTGGAGGATTAGCCTCCTAGACTTCATCAAGTGCCTCATGTTGTTGCTCCGGACGTACCACGACTTTGGAATCTTATAAAAAATGAAAAAAATTAATGTCAATGTATATGAAGCATTCAATTTTAGAATCAGTGTTTGAAATACATAAGTTATACACTTATTCGCTATTCTGGTCATTGGAATCTAAATATTGAAGTGAACTTGAACTCTCTTCAGTAGATGCTTCTACATCTTCAGGTTCGTCGTTTATAAAATCGTCATCATTTGGGAATGGTACACTCCTATTCAATTATTTTTGAATTACTTAATGTTCGACAACACTAGGGTTAACATCGTCTCTACAGAATGTGACATCCTGGATGGATTCATCTACCACAATTGGACGAGATACTTGTAACAACTCCAAAGTGTCATTTTTTAGGTCTTCAGCTTCTAGAACGTCCCATATGTGTTTATTTTGGACAATTTATACAACTTTTCAATTATTACAAAGTTTAAGGTCGTTAATATAGAAAACTTGCTTAGCTTGAGTAGCAAAGATGTATAGGTCATCTATATACCAAAAATGGGATGTGTTGATCGACTTAAATCATAAATCCATGTATATTTTGTTCTTTTTAGTATCTGTATCCAACCATTTACATTTGAAAAGTGTTGGGATTTATGCCCTAAAGCCTCGTAATTAATTAATTAATTAATAATTAATAATAATTTTGATTATTTTATTTGCAATATAATATTATCCATTATATGAAAAATCTAAGGCTATTAGTGTAATCTTGAACAGTATGTGGTTAACATACATGAGGATTGTGTTCAAGAAATAACCTAAAGAGTCATAGTACATGGATAAGGTTGGGTGCTTTATCCTAGTAACACTATTGATACGACCCACTTTGTAATAGTTACAAATGATTTGATCCAAATCATTCATGTGGAGACATGTGAGTGGGGGTATCTTATACAATGAGTTTGTATAAGACTGGACCACGAAATATTTAATCTCTCTTTATAAATCAGTTAATTGAGAAGATTAATATTTCATCATGATGATCATATGCGACTCGATCTTAATCTTGAGTGAGTTATGAACTCCTGTGTATGAGGGCTTGTCCTTTGATTTGCATGGGTGAGAGTGGTTTTTATAGCCGATTCAATATACCTACCATTTTGGGGACTTGACCAAATAGGGAGCTGGGAACATAATCTCACAAGATGAAATTCACTCCTTCCCATATAGGGTAAGTAGATGAGTAATTCCCTTAAGTGTTGATTTCGGGACTTGAACAATGGGGCCCCACCCTCTCACTGGCCCGAGAGGGACTTAGTTTATAATTAGATTATAAATAGATTGCTCATTAGAGGATCAGTGGTACTTAAGGTGCAAGATGTAATTATAGGGGTAAAACAGACTTTTGACCCAGCCGTAATTACGAACAACTTGTGAAAGATTGACTTGTATGTAATGATTATATCTATGGACACAACTTGTCCTATAGAGTTGTACTCTTATGCACTCCTGCAGTGCATAAGAGTGCAACTCTAGGTCTATAGTTGAGTGACCTATAATTAATGAATGAAAATTAATTAATTAAAGAGTTTAATTAATTAATTTTGTATCATTGAAGCTTATAATCTGTAGGTCCATAAGGTCCCCTTGCTAGCTCATAGTAACACTAAAAGATCAATTTAGTTAAAAGAAAATTTTGAAATGTTCAAATTAATATTTAATATAAAAGAGGAAAATATATTTATTGTATTTGATACATTAAATATTAAAATTTGAAATGTTCAAATTTAATATTTAATTTGAAGTGTTCAAATTAATATTTAATATATTAGATATATTAAATATAAAAGAGGAAAATATATTTATTGTATTTGATACATTAAATATTAAAATAATTAATGTATATTTGATATATTAAATAAAAGATATTTATAGAATTTGAATAAGATTCAAATAAATAAATATCGTAGGATATTTGAATGAGATTCAAATAAATACAAGATATATTTTAATATATTAGATATTAAAATATAATATTTTAATTATGGCAAAGTTTTCCCTTGGTCACTATAAATAGGACCCTTGGGTTGAGTCATTCTACACAACACACATCTCCTCAGTAGAAAGAATTAGAGAATTCTCTCTAGATCTCTTCCTCTTTAATCTTTTGTGGATTTTCTTTCAAGAGGCTCCCACAAGCCTTGGTTATGTGTTCGAGTCATAGCTAGGAAGACTTTGTGGAAGAGATAAAGAAGAAACTCCATATTTTCAAGGTATGTTATGCTTAACCATAATATTATTATTTAATTCTAAATAAACTCAAACCGATTCCTACGCTTCCGCTTGGGTTTAATTAGATTATTCCCTTCAAAAAGAAGTGCACGTCTTCTCTTGGTATATTCCAAGTCCAAAGCCTCATGCAATACACCATAGTAATTCATTTCTTCCTGTTTCGTTTCTCCGGACACTCGGATTCCACTATTCTGAGTAGCGCAACGAGTGTCACGCTCTATACAGTGAAAACGTACTCCATTGACAAAGCAACAACTATAAGTGCGGACTTGATTACTAGGCCCCAACGCTATAGAGTATAGATCATCATATGCTTCTCCTCTTTCACATAATGAGTACATCTGTTTATGTTGTATAAGTTAACATAACTTAGTTATAACTCATTACTGAACATCAAAGTTAAAACGTGAGAACAACACTTACATGTGCCCTAAACCAATCAAGAAATTATGATTGGTGTAGTCTAAATAAATCTGATGCACTATCTGCTCTGGTACGGAACATCTCAAATGTTAACTATTTAGTAAAAGTATCAAACAAAAGGAAAAAATATTTGGTCATAGACATATATACTTCAAACTTGAAAACAAAGGATAGGAACTTATTTTGTTGCAAAAAACGTACATGCGATAAGACTTTATCTCATAACAGTTGTTCAATATATACCAATGGGCCATTCATTTCTCATTTTCAAATAACGTCCTCAGAACTGATCCCCCAATGATTGTACTCTCTGTCTAAACACTTCAAAATCTCCACAAATCTCGCGATCAGGAATGGAGTCATCATTACGTGGATCCTTATTGAACCTTGTTTCTATTCTAATTAGATACATGGAGTAGAAAGTCAAACATTCATTCATGACAAATGCTTCTGCTATGGAACTCTCAAGACGAGCTTTGTTTCGTACGTATTGTTGCAAGGTTAGTAAGCTTTTCTCGATAGGGTACATCCAACTATAGCTAACTGGACCAACGATCTTCGTTTCATATGGCAAGTGAACTGCAATATGCACCATTACATCAAAAAATGCCGATAGAAAGATTTTTTCAAACTTGCAAAGTATGAGTACAATATATGCTTCCAATTGGTTCAAGTCACTAATTTGTATTGTCTTCGCACATAGATCACAGAAGAAATTACATAACTCAACAATAGTTGTACACACATCCTTTCATAAGTATGCTCGAACAACAATAGGAATAAGTCGTTGGAGCAGAATGTGAGAGTCATGAGTTTTCAAACCCCACAATTTTCCATCGCTAACACTCACACATCGTGATATGTTTGAGACAAACCCGTCAAAAAATTTAACAGATTTCAAGAACTTACAAAAACCTACCCTCTCACTCGCAGTCAATGTATAAGCAGCATGTGGTTTTACAACTTTACTTCCTTGCTTTTGCAAGTGTAAATCTTTTCACATTCCAAACGAGCCTTTGTCGTGTCTTTTGTTTTCCTCTCAATGTTCAACAAAGTCCCAAGCAAGCTATCGCATATATTTTTTTCAATATGCATGACATCTAACTTATGTCTCAACAGAAGTTTAGACTAGTAGGGAAGTTTGAAGAATATACTCTTTTTAGTCAAGTTAATAGTACACTTCATTTTCTTATCTTGTTTGGATTTATGCTTACTTAACACTGGAAAGTTTAGCGCGTTTACTTGTTGTAGAATCTCATCTCCATTCATTACAACTGGTGGAGGTCTATGCTCCAATTTTTCATCATGTTGTTTACTCCTACGCCAATTGTGATTATCTAAAAGATAATGTAGATGTCCCATGAAAGATATTTTTCCTCTTATCTTAAACAATGATGTATTTTCTTTACACATGGGACATACTTAATAACCTTTGGTACTCCATCCTGACAAGTCTCCATATGTAGGAAATTCATTGATGGTCCACAACAAACATGCATGTAATTGAAAGTACCCTTCACTCATGCAATCATAAGTGCGCACACCATTATTCCACAACTTTTTCAACTTCTCAATCAATGGTTGCAAATATACGTCAATTTCTTTTCCAGGAGTTTTTGGTCCAGGTATAAGTACTGACATGAAAAAGTTAGATTCCTTCATGCACTTCCAAGGTGGCAAATTGTATGGAACAAGCACCACAGGCATATGCTGTAGGCAGTACTCATATTTCCAAATGGATTAAATCCATTTGAAGCTAATGCTAACCGAACATTCCTTGGGTCTGAAGCAAACTGAGGAAACTCTTTATCAACATGTTTCCACCTTGCAACATCAGCTGGATGTCGTAGCACACCATCAGTTTCAACCTGTTTATTCTTATGCCATCTCATTTTAGAAGCAATATGTTTCGATAAAAATAATTGCTTTAACCTTGGTATTACTGGGAAATGACGTAAAATCCTATGTGCAATTTTCTTACCCTTCCCATCAATTATTGTATAACGAGACTCACCACATACTGGACAACTTTGGCAATCAGCAAACTCTTTCCAAAATAATGCACAATCATGCTTGCACACCTGGATGGACTCATATCCTAGCCCTAAGTCACGTAGCTTTCTCTTGGCTTCATAGAATGTAATGGGTATAGATGCACCTGTTGGAAATGCATCATTCAACAATTCTAGTAACATATCAAATGACTTGTTACTCCAATTATTGAGCACCTTGATATGCATCAATCTCACCAAGAAGTTCAATGAGGAAAATTTAGTACAACTAGGGTACAATTGGTTACGTGCTTCAACCATTAACTCCTAAAAAATGTTTGAAGTATTATTTCCTTCCGCATTAGTAGGCATTTCATCTCCGAAGTCTTCTTCATCATCTACATTATCGTCCCCTTCTATCATCCGCTCTTGCAAAGTATTTAGAAGATCGAACATCTCATCGTCATCATTGTGAGCATTACACTCTCTGTTTAACCCATCATCTACTGAAGAATTTGTGTCTCTTTGAAATCGAGCTAAATTTGCTGGTTCTCCATGATAACCCATTGAGTATACGAAGGAGATATTCCATATGTAAATAAATGTCTTTCTATTCCGTCAATGATTGTGATATTGCATTTTGGAAATTCTTACAAGAGCATCTTCTTTTTCTTGCATCATTTAGATGATACTTTGCTACTTCTACAAATTGTGAAACTCCTTCAATATATTCTCTTGAGAATCTATCTCTAAGCTTAATCCAATCCTTATTCATCATTGAATATACTTTGTACAGAACTTTGTAAATTAGTATAAATAGACAAAGTTCAATCCTGTAGGGATTAAGACAAAAAGTTAGATTAATTTTTTTCCAAACATACCTAAGGATATTTTTTAGGAACCAAAAATTAGAAAAAAAAAATCTTAAGGCATGTGGTATTTAGAAGTGGTTTAATCCAACCTACCAAATATCGAGAATTTAGTTCAATAATAACTTTTAGGAACTTATAAAGATCGAGAAAAATCTAATGATCCAAAGGTTTATCCAACCAAGTGGTTCAACTATAATCCTAACCAAACAAAGATCAAAGAATAGTTGGATAACTTTCAAAGCTTAATCCAACATTGACAATTATGTTAGTACCACCAAGTATACTTTAGATACTTTCCTGCTTAAGTCCTTGTTTAAGAAATTTAGGAGGGTGGCCAATTTATACTTTTTAGTCAGCGAGATCCTTGCTTTCACTCCTCTTGCTACTTACACGGCTGTCAGCACGATTATCCTTCTTATTGTTGTCATTTCGGCTATAATGATCAAAGAAGATATAGAAGATTGAAGGCATAAAAAATAGGTATTTTATCTCCTTTATCAGCTTGTTTGTGTAGTTAGTTGACTTGATGAGTTGAAGTTGATCCTATCAAGGCCTCTCAATGTCCTTCATTTCCTTTTGTTAATCCTAATATATTGAATTAAATTATCATGTTAAAGTTTCTGCAACTCAATTTAAAATGTTGAAAATATCATTTTTCTTTACTAGCTTCCTTTGTGGCAGGCGTAGTTTCACTATGGATAGAGGGATTTCTTCTTTCTTTAGGGGCTATAGCATGCTATGTTGGGATGGGGAGGATATTAACTAATCTAACAATATTCTTGGCATTTAATATGGTTTTGGGTTAAACAAGAAGCATGCATAAATGCAAAATTTTTCTTCTTGGGATTCATGTACTGGTTAGTGTTATCACCTTGGCCTAAGAGACTAGAAGGATTTGAAAGATTAATGAAATGGTTCTGGGAAAATGATTAAAAAAAAAAAAAAATTTATATTACTTAATATTAATGAAATAGGAAGATCTTCTCTTGTGTTTTTGTGTTTGCATGAGGCTTTAGCTTTAGGTTGTGGCTTCATGTTGGTGTTGTTAGTTTTGTTTGTAATTCTAAGCTTTTCTTGTGGGTTGTTGATCTTCAAACTATTGTTCTCCATTTTTTAGAGAGATGGAAAAATTATTGACCTCTTAACCACAAAATAAGGAGTTGATGTATAGAGTACTTTAGACTTTGGATATATATAGAGAGAGAAAATGTGCGAGAAGCAAACACACATATTAGGTATTATTCTTCATAAAACTTAGATATGCTAGCTAGGGTTACAATTTTATGCCCAAATATAGAATATATTCACCGGAGCTATTAATTACTAGTATACTTGGATTCTAGTTCTCAACCAATAATTCTAATGTTTCTTTCAACAACTCAACTTGATTATATTATCATCTAACTTGAGCTTTGTTTTTTGATATTGACAGAATTCATATAACAGAGCTCGGGATTGGAGCCTACCTCTTCTGTTATGGATGCTATGATTTTCTCCTTGGAGAAAAGAACTTCAATTTTCCTTTTTGTTCAATCATTTTCGTTTTTCATCGTGGGATTTGGGTATGTTGTTGGCACCATTGTCGTTCAATTCCCAACTCTTAGTACCTCAACCATGATGTAGATCCTAGTGCTTGTTTTAGCAAAGTTTTCCTAGAAACTTTTTTGTCAACAAAAGCAAAGGTGGAAGCAAAAAGGCTAAAAGGAAGCTAGCTTGTGAATATATAAGAAAAAGAAATGAATGGAGATCGCAAAAGAATGAAGATGGGTCCTAGTGGAGCTAAATTTTCATTTTCCTTTTTGGCTCCATTTGTGAAGCTTTTCGTTTTCTTTTTAGTTGTGTTTGACAAGAATGAACCATTCTTCTCTTCATTGTCCAATTTTCCCTTCAATGTATGCATGGTTTCAACTCAGAAAAAAGTTGAAATTTTGTCTCAATTTTGACCAATTGACTACAAATACAAGTATGCTTAGCTGCTAATTCACTACAAATACCTTATGAGCTTTTCATTCTAACTAAACCCAGTAAGACAAAATCAAAGGATATAAAATATCAACAAATTCAATAGCATTCAAAAGTGATTTGATTGAAATATTCTAAACTTTGGTTATGAAATTAAAAGATGATGTAACCTTCACTGAGGCAATGATATATTCAGTGAAATGCAAGAAAATTCATCCTTTAGATAGTGAGGTGGTTCTTTAAGACATTTTGTCGAATAGATTATAGGCGTGCCAAATTAATCATTCTTTCTCATCATAGAACATGAAGCATGAAACCCAAATCACATTAAAAAAAAAAAAAAACCAAACAAAATTCAAAACTATGGAGATAAACTCAGAAATTTATTCTAACAGATGCATTATCCCATTTATTCACCAAAATCGAAATAGCTACCATATGAGTGAACCAACAAGAAAAAGGAAAATGATAGCATCCAATAGAAAAAGAACGTGCATTGCTAACTGGAAGAAGAAGCGATCTGTGCGCCACTGACCAGAGGGAGAAGATAGTGCGCCATTGCTAGACCGAGAAAACAAACGCCGTCACCGGTGTAGCCACGTATTTTGTCCGGCTCACTTGTGTTAATTATCAATTAATTAGTGTGTATTTGCTTTAGTTATGTAAATTATGTTTATTAGGTCAATTTTGGTTTTTCAAAATTTTGCCTTTTTGGTATAAGGGTTCATTTTGAGTAAGTTTAGCCATTTTTTTTGCCCAAAAGAAGAAGTAGATGGGGTTTTATAAACCCTTGTTTCTCAACCCTAGGGGACATTCTGAGCAACACAAAAAAAAAAAAAAAAAATCACCTACAAGTGTCCATTCCATTCTCAAGAAGCACATAAAAAAAAAAACAAGAGAGTTATAGAGTAAGTTTTTTTTTTTTACTTTTGAAAAAGTCTTTCATGGAAGTACCACGAATCTTAGAACACAACAAGAATAACTCTAGCTTAGTTGGAGGTTGCACTTGGTAGGGCTTTTGTCCAAGGGTCCGCACCTCAAACAATAAGTTAGTTGTTCTTGACCCCCACCACTAGATCTTCATCTCTATCTCGAAATGCCCCTGAAAAACAGTAGTTGAGTAAGGGTTTTTCTGAGCTTTCTTTCATTTTCTTTATTCATACGTTTTTATAATGTGAGCGTTTTTACCTATTTTTTTACGTGCTTATGCTTTAGATATGTTGTTATCTTGTTTTCGTAATTTTTTTTTCTTTTTTCCTTTATCTCCCACTGCTCGTCTATTTTTTATTTTTTTTATTTGCTTATTTTCTCCATTTTTCTTGGCTCTTAAGTTTGTTGTTAAAAAAAAGAGAGCAAGAGAACAAGAAAGTACAGTGTTGTAAAATCAAAAGAGAAGTGGTGTAACATACCTTAGATGTGAGTGGACCTTCGTTTCCGTTGTAACCAAGCCAAACATGATAAGAGTTTTCTAAAAAAAAAAAGAAGAAGAAGAATGAGATAGGTTGAAGAAGAGGAAGAAAAAAAGGGGGAAGTTGAAATCAGAGAGGAGAAAAAGATGAAGTGGGTGAGTGGATAAGTGAAAGAAAAGTAGTTGAGTTTAAAAAAAAAGAGAAAAAAATAATGTAAGTTTTATTATAATGTATATGCATATGGATTTGACCTTTATGTTATTATTATTATATTATTGTTGTTATATATATATATATATATATGTTTGCGTATCAAAGTAAACTTTCTGGGTTTTTTTTTAAATAGTTGCGCCAGTGCAGTGTACAACATTGATGCACGCTTTTTAAAAAAAATATATTATTATTATTATATATGTATGTGTATATATATATATATATATACTAATACTTGATGTGACTATACTGCTATTATTATTATATATTATATATATGTACTCAGACACTTCTTTTCATAATATTATTATTATATTACTTTTCTTATAATATTATTATTATATATTATATATTATATATATAATAATATAATAATATTACTTTTATAATAATAATAATAATAATATTATTATTATTATATATTATATAAATATACTTAGACATTTTTTTTTCATATTATTATTATTATTATTATATATATGTACTTATTGACATTTGTTTTCATAATATTATTATTATATTACTTTTATTATAATAATAATAATAATATTATTATTATTATATATTATATATAAGTGTAATTTAAATGCCATTTTTATTATTATATATTGTTATTATTATTATTATATATTATTAACACATTTTTATGCCATTTTTGTGTAATTTAAATGTGAATATGTTTCTTACTTATTATTGTTGTGAAATTGATATATGCATGCTAATTAGTACGTGATTTTAATCTTTTAATCTATATTGTTTATAAAAAAAACAATCCGATGACATAATCTTGAAATATTTGGAAATCCGATTTTTCTAATTTTTCCCAAGGTGAGAAATCGATTCTTTGGAAGTCCAAGATCGATTTCAATATGTTTTTTTTTCTCTTAAATTTGTTAACATGCTTGTATATAGGGCTTGTTTGATTATTTGCTAATGAATAGATTATTATGATAGCTTAATTCATCTTTAATATGTATTTATTTATTATGCTTAAAATTTTAATTTTCTTGTTTTTCTTAACATCTTTTTTAATCTTTTTTTAAAATTATTTCCAAATCTTTAATTTTTTTTTCTTTTTTTGAGTTTATGAAAGTTTTATAACAAAAGGGGTCATTTCTAAAACCTTTTGTAATCTCTTTTTTTAAGAAAGTGGTTTTCAAGGTTGTTTTTTTTTTAACTCCGACGAAGGAATCTAGAAATATTTGGGAGTCCGATTTTCTAGAATTCTTGAGGTGAAGGATCATTGTCTTTGGGAGTCCGAGATTTTTGTCCAAAAAAATGAATTTAATTAAACAAAAATTTGTTTTTTTTAAAAAAAAAACTTTCTTTTATAAAAGGCTATTCTATGACGGAATTGAGAAAATTGTAGATTTTCTCATATTCTTAAGGTGGAGATTTTTCCTAAGTTTTTTTGGGAATATTTCTAATATAGGCAAATTGATGGATATTTATCCACTTATTTTATGGGATCATGACTTCAAATATTGGAGAAATGAGAGGTAAAATAAGACATTGTTTTAAATTATTTTTTTTCCTAATTAAGCTTTTCTTCTAAATTCTTTTACAATTCAAGATTAAATTTGGCCACCGTTTTTAAACGAGTGTTGTGGGGTGCTAACACCTTCCCCATACACAAACAAGCCCCGAGCCCAAATCTGGTTTTCGAATATCTTTTTTTTTTAAAAAAAAGTTGTTTTACTCTATTTTGGTGTCCAATCACACCATGAAAAAGATTGGTGGCAACTCCTTTTAAAAATCCCCCTTTTTTGAGGACGTCGGCCGCTCCACGTCTCAGATACGTGGCGACAGCTTGGCGACTCTGTTGGGGGGTTCCGACCAATTGTTATTCTTGATTTGTTTGTTTTTATTTTATTTTATTTACTTCGTTTATTGTTCTTGTTGTATGATTTGCTTGGGTTACTATATTGTTTTGTTTCACACATCTTCACAAGCCTCCTACCCGGGATTTTTCCTAATAGGATTAGATTCAAGGACAGAGTAGTGTCGACCTTCGAGAAGCTTATGCTTCCGTGTAGGCACACGAAAAATCCTCACTCAATTTGGTCACATGATCGTGTACGATTTTGAGACCGTTTTGGGAACCTCTATCGTCTAGGATCTTAGAACTCACTTCACTTGCTTGAAGCCTTTTACTGTTCATCTTTTTGTTTTGATCGACTAGCTTTAGTACTTTATCTCACACACTATCACGAGCCTCCTACCCGGGCTACTTCCAATAGGACTAGAATCGAGAATGGAGTAGTGTCAACCTTCGAGAAACTTATACTTCCGTGTAGGCACACAAAAAATTCTCACTCAATTTGATCATAAAGCCGTCAAAGCAATGATCAATTTGAGGGCCTGTGTTGTTTAGGACCCTAAATTTAGCCTCACTTGTTTGGAGTTCTTATGTCATTGCTTTATTTGTTGCATTCAACATTTTTTCGCCTAAGTTAGCCTTTAGACTCACTTTTTTTCTTCTCATGTAAAGTCATAGGATGGTAGACACCAACTTGCTTGAGGTATTTTCTAAATCTACCCCTGAGGAAGACGTATGGGAAGTCGTATCTCGAGGGTCGGAGAAATTACAGCAGGTATCGGGAACAGTTTGGCCAAGAGTTGCAAAAGTCTCACTTCCTCAAAAATGTCAGCTAGACTTTGTTCATAACAGCCTGAAAGATTTGAAAGGTTTATGGGAGAGTTTGGACACAGAAAATAGAGTCAGCTTTACAGGAGTATATGGGAACATCGCAAATCTCATGTACGCAGATGTTAACTTAAATGATTTACAAACCTTAGTCCATTTTTGGGATCCCGTGCTTAAATGCTTCACGTTTAGCGCGTGTGACTTAACTCCCACGATTGAGGAGTATAGGGCTCTAATTTGTATACCGGCTAGTGAAGGAAGTAAAGTCTTTACTTATGATCGAAGGTCGTCTTTACAGAGGTCATTATCCAAGTTTTTGGGCAATATTCATGCATTAGATGTAAAGAAGCAAATGAAGATTAAGGAGGGGAGAAATTGTATCCCCATTGACTATCTGGTCGGCCTCACACGCACCTGTTTTCCTGATAAGAAGGGTTTATCTCTTTTAGCCATTTGTATCTACGGCATGGTTATTTTTCCATGAATTAAAGGGTACGTAGAAGAGCAAGTTATTAAGATCTTCGTTGGAATTGAACGTGGAATAGACCCCATAATTCCAATTCTTGCAGAAACCTTTAGATCCTTGAATTACTGCAGATTACGAGGCAGTGGGAAGTTTTTTAGCTGTGCACCCATGCTTTTATATGGATTTCTAGTCACTTGAAGTATTCGAGTGAGTTTAAATATCCACCGATTAGATTTAGCAATTCATGGAACATTGCAAGGAACACAATTAGAGACTTCATTGTTGCACGTTGGAACCCGACCTTTCCTTCTATCGAAGCATGGAACATCTTTCTAAGCCACCTAACGTTGGAAGAAGTAGTCTAAAAGCACCCAGGCTACCTTCAAGCCCCATGACGTATCAGTGTGGGCAGTTGTCTTTTGTTCCGCTACTGGGACCTTGGGGAGGTATTGCTCATTCACCTCTATTGCTATTGCGACAGATGTAGTTGAAGCAATTTGCACCAATAATCCCTGGTTTAAAAGATTGGGAATTCTCGCATGACTCAGACATTGCAGGCGTTAGGTGTAATCAAGCAGTTGATGGTTGGAAAGCAATGAGGAGATTGAAAAATGCACAACATTGCGAAGGCACCACGGTACAATACGAAAATTGGAGAGCAACTAGA
This sequence comes from Trichosanthes truncata, assembly GCA_033996785.1. NCBI lineage: Eukaryota > Viridiplantae > Streptophyta > Magnoliopsida > Cucurbitales > Cucurbitaceae > Trichosanthes > Trichosanthes truncata. Next base: position 45,538,157 of record JAWPNB010000013.1, on the reverse strand, counting down.
ATTGGGACTAAAATTCTCATTTCACCAAAATCGATCAACTTAGAAGATGCCCTGAAGGTGGACCAAATCCATTGGGAAGGAGAATTGAAGCAGTTATAGGAAAGAAATCTTATCCTGATAAAAGAGAATGAAGAATTAAGGGACGAGGTTAAGCTATGGATTGGACAAACTACCAATGCTAAGAGACAATTAGAGGAAGTTTAGCGACGCCTACACCAGCAAGCAGAATTAGAAAGGGAAAATAGCTCTTTAAACGCAGAGGTTGTTTAACTGAGAAAGAAAAATAGAAGCTTGTGGAGAGAAATTGAATTCCTGCAGGGTGAAGCAGAGGTTCAAAAAGCCCACATCAAAGATCTAAAGCAAGATGTACGAAGGCTTAATAAGGTCATGAAAGACTTCCAAGGTACACTAATGAACAAGCCACAGCATCGCAAGAGACTATTGTGTCTTTGCAAAAAGAAAAGGAAGCACTGCAGAAATTGACAGATGAATGCAAGAGCCAACTCATTGAGGCAGAACGTAGGAATGTGCTTCTTCAGGATGCCACGGTAAACTTTGAGCACCAATTGGGAATATATCGAAATGCCAATGAAGTGGTAATGGAAGACCACACGCGACTAAAAGAAGAGCATCAAGTGATGAAGGCAGATTTTGCAATATTGAGAGATGATTACAGGAATCTAAGACGCCATTACGACGACGTAAAGGGACAAATTGAACGAGCGGTTGGAAAGTTGAGGATGATGGCTAGAAGGGCGAATCGATTTGCTGAAAGGACCAGTACTCTCCGACAAGGCATCTTACCCACACAACCTGGCGGTGAATACTTGATTAGGTTCTTACGGGTGATAGGACGAGATCTCAGGCATTTCGGGTGTTACCATTAGGTCATTAAAGTGATTTGTTTTGTTTCATTCGGTACTAAAGTGTGCACTCGCTTTAAGCTTTTGTAATAGTTGACTTTGATTGTGGAATGAATCTTTGATTTTACCTTGCATTCATGCACTTCACGTTAGTGTTAACAAAGATTTACTTTGCTACTAAGACTTCTTTTTTGACTAATCAAACCATTATTTCCTTCTTTTATAATAACAAAGGTTCGAAGTTTACAAAATAGCTCTAAGTTCACCTCCCCATCACTCTTTATTGGACGAGAAGGAGAGCCAAGTTCATGGATGACCAAGTGAACGACCAAGTATAGGCAGTTCAACTAGAAGTAGAAGAGCTAAAAGAGCAAATGGCGAAGATTTTGGAGATCCTTACATCAAGAAAGGAGAAGTTTGTGGCAGGAACGTCATTACAAGCCGAAGTGGGTCAAAACCAAGGGTTGGATGACACTCCCTCTTATCCTCCAGAGTTTACGCCACCAATGGTGTCAAACCCACACATGGCAGGGATGACATACCCTACCTCATTCCCCATGCAAGATCTTGAACGAGTTCCACAACAAGTGAGCCATGTGAGTGACCTAGTATATGTCCCAAGTGCAGAGAACAGTAAGAAAGCATTTGAAGATTTGGTGGGAAAGGGGAGGTTGGAGTTCCTCGAGGAAAGACTACGTGCGATTGAAGGTGCTGACGTCTATGGGGATATTGATGCGACACAACTGTGTTTGATCTCGGATGTTGTTATCCCCCCCCAAATACAAGAATCTAGAGTTCGAAAAGTATAATGGGACTCCATGCCCGAAGAGTCATCTCGTCATGTACTGTAGAAAAATGTCAGCCTATGCCCATGATGACAAGTTGTTGATTCATTGTTTTCAAGACAGCTTGACTGGCCCAGCGTCTCGTTGGTATATGAATTTGGATAGCTCCCAAGTGCACAAGTGGAAGGATTTGGCAGATGCATTCTTAAAGTAGTACAAGTACAATATTGACGTGGCACCTAACCCGTTTAAATCTTCAACGTATGGAGAAGAAGGGTGCTGAGACCTTTAAGGAATACGCTCAAAGGTGGAGAGAAATGGCTACTCAAGTACAACCCCTTTTAACTGACAGAGAATTGTCAGCCATGTTTATCAATACTTTGCGAGCGCCATATTATGACAAGATGATCGGTTGTGATTCAACAAATTTTTCTGATATCATAACAATTGGTGAAAGGATAGAGTATGGAGTTAAGAATGGGAGAATTACAGATTCAGCATCTGAGGCAAGTGCAAGAAAGGTATTTACTCCAAAGAAAAAAGAAGGAGAAGTCCATGAGGTGAGCTTAAGACAAAGAGTTGCGACCCATATGTCGTCACCAACTCTAAGACCAGCAAGTTATTGTTGGGATTTATGCCCTAAAGCCTCGTAATTAATAATTTATTTAATAATGAATAATAATTTTGATTATTTTATTTGTAATATAATATTATCCATTATATGAAAAATCCAAGGTTATTAGTGTAATCTTGAACAGTATGTGGTTGACATATGAGAGGATCATGTTCAAGAAATAACCTAAAGGTTCATAGTATATATGGATAAGGTTGGGTGCCTTATCTTGGTAATACTATTGATACGGCCCACTTTGTAATAGTTACAAATGATTTTGATCCAAATCATTCATGTGAAGACATGTGAGTGGGGGTATCTTCTACAATGAGTTTGTATAAGACTGGACCACGAAATATTTAATCTCTCTTTATAAATCCGTTAATTGAGAAGATTAATATTTCATCAGGATGATCATATGTGACTCGATCTTAATCCTGAGTGAGTTATGAACTCCTGCTTGTGAGGGCTTGTCCTTTGATTTGCATGGGTGAGAGTGGCTTTTGTAGCCGATTCAATATGCCTACCATTTTGGGGACTTAACCAAATAGGGAGCTGGGAACATAATCTCACAAGATGGAATTCACTCCGTGTAAACCCGAGATTTTTCCTTGAAATTTCTTTAAAAAAAAAAAAAAAAAAAAAGAGGAGAAAGGGGTAAGGGAAAACAATAAGGAGCTAGGTGTTTGGTATGTTTTGTTTTAAAAAAAAAAAAAAAAGGAAAAAGAAATGTGGAATGGATAAACTTTGGAGCACTCACCACCAAAAAAATAATTAAATAAGTTTTCTAACCCATTTTCTCCCATTTGCTTCTTTTTTATTAAAGAAAAATAGGGCATTTCGTGGGAGAGGATGAGAGAAAGAGAGGAAGGAGGATTTTCTTAGTTTTGAAGTTGAAAAAGAAAGGGAGAAGATTCAATTCAAGGTTGCATGGCAGATTTGGTGATCAATCCTGCTCACTGCTGATATTTGGGTTGTTTTGAGCTCCACAAGAAGAATTAAGAGGTGAGGTTTGATTTTTTGGAAATTTAACTCATTTTCGAACAAATTTTGTGAAGGAAGCTCGAGCAAAATCTGACTTTAAATTATTGATTTGCGAAGGGGAAGACAGAGGAGAGATTTTGCTGTCAAATCTGAGAAACCTCTGGTGTTTGGGACGTTCTGATCTATAGGATTTGAATCAGAAGCTCCATTAGGTATAGTTGGAAATCTTATTTAATTTCCTATAACTTTCATGAAGAAGTCATGAGTAAAAAATGATCGGAAGTGGCTTTAAATTTCAGGTTAGGTGTGCTGTGCAGCAGAAAAACGATTCTGGAAATTTCAGAAGTTTATTTTTCGGGAAGTAGTTTTCGAGGTATTTATGGACACATCCTTTGGGAATTTTGATTTCATTCCTTCAGATAAGTTTTAGAGGGTTCGAAAAGGAAGAGTTTGGTATAAAGTACATCATTTTTGGCCAAGTAATGAAGAAGTTATGAGTATGTGAAGTTAGGGTATGGAAGTGGTAGAATACTGGAAGTAGATAGAATGGTTTTGCAATTCTAAGCTTGGAGTTCATGAATTCAAAGTTCTAATGCTTGGTTTTGGTTTATTTGACAGGCCAAGAGGAAATAGGTCAAGTATACGGGCCGAGAATCTAGATCTAACGCTGTGAGTGACAAAACGAATTTCGAAAACATATTCTATGCTTGAATTCATGTCTATGTGAATATAAGACTTCTTAGGAATGAATTAGCTTAAATGTTTTATGTTTTCTGAACGCATGGTTATGAGCATACATGATTGCCTAGGAATGATTTTAAATGCTCGTTGTGAGCTTAGATTTTCCAACGAAATTTACATGTGAGCATATGTTTATTGATTTGCTAAAATCTAGTGAAAATGTTATGATTTCAGGCAAGCATGCTCTAGCAGGTAATGTTTAAAGATTATCATGTGTTTTTCTGAGACTCGAATGAGTAAATGATTGAGATATTGAGCCGAGACTGGTTAGTACCGCGTGCACACAGGTCATTTTCTGTTGTCGACGTTGAGTGTACTCCGTGACAACAATGCTGTCGTGAGTGTTGGGCGGGGCCCACTACGACAAAGACGATGGGAGTGCTGGGCGGGCCCCACTACATCGTAGAATGAATGTTGGTTGTACTGGGCGTGCCCTACACAACATAGATTGTCATATGGTTTTTCCTTAAATGGTTAATATTCTTGATATGCATTGTGAGTTTTTAATGACATACCTGCTGATGTGCTGAAAGGAAAAACTATTGTGACTATACATTTATATTTAACGCTTGAATACATATTCATATGCTCATAGATTATCAGGTTTTATGATTTGCGAGTTAGTAGCTTAAACTAAGTCACTTGCTGAGCCTTATAGCTCATTCTTTCAATGTATTCCAACTTTTCAGGTAGAGATTGAGCTCCCGGTGCCTGAAATCCTGCCATAGTCTGCCGAAAGCTCTACGAGTTTGATATTTTGTACGTGGGTGGAACTATATAGCAAGTCCAAACATTTTGTAGATATTCTGAGAGGAACGTATAGTTTCATTCGTGTATGCACTAGTGGTCGTGGTTGTGTAAACCATGGTTGGGATGTATTTTGGTTGTAGTACTCCCTACCCGTTTAGAAGTTCAAGTGGGGTTTAAGTAGGGCTGCTCCGTATGTATGTATTGTGACTTTCAAACTTCCGTTGTGTTGTGTTTAAATATTTTATTTCAAGTATAGTATGTTTATCAGGTATAACAGGGTCACATGTATCGTTAGGGAGGAAACGATGTCTGTTGGCTTCACGCCATCTTCTGGGCTAAGACAGCAGGTAGCTCAGGGAGGGGGTGTGACACTCCGTCTCATATAGGGTAAGTAGATGAGTAGTTCCCTTAAGTGCTGATTTCGGGACTTGAACAATGGGGCCCCACCCTCTCATTGGCCCGAGAGAGACTTAGTTTATAATTAGATTATAAACATATTGTTCATTAGAGAATCAGTGGTACTTAAGGTGCGAGATGTAATTATAGGGGTAAAACGGACTTTTGACCCAGCTGTAATTACTAACAACTTGTGAAGGATCGACTTGCATGTAATGATTATATCTATGGACACAACTTGTCCTACAGTGCATAAGAGTGCAACTCTAGGTCTATAGTGGAGTGACCTATAGTTAATGAATGAAAATTAAATAATTAAAGAGTTTAATTAATTAATTGTGTATCATTGGAGCTTATAATCTATAGGTCCATAAGGTCCCCTTGCTAGCTCATAGTAACACTAAAAGATAAATTTAGTTGAAAGAAAAATTTGAAATGTTCAAATTAATATTTAATTTGAAGTGTTCAAATTAATATTTAATATATTAGATATATTAAATATAAAAGAGGAAAATATATTTATTGTATTTGATACATTAAATATTAAAATTTGAAATGTTCAAATTAATATTTAATTTGAAGTGTTCAAATTAATATTTAATATATTAGATATATTAAATAAAAGAGGAAAATATATTTATTGTATTTGATACATTAAATATTAAAATAATTAATGTATATTAGATACATTAAATAAAAGATAGTTATTAAATTTAAATTGGATTCAAATTAGGAAATAAATGTCGTAGGGGAATTTTAAACGGTTTGAATAAGATTCGAATTGGTTAGATAAATATATTTTAATATATTAGATATTAAAATATATTATTTAATTATTTTCCCTAGACCACTATAAATAGGACCCTAGGGGTGAGCCATTGTGCATTCTTCACAACACACATCTCCTCAATAGAGAGAATTAAAGAATTTTATCTAGACCTTTTCCTCTCCAATCCCTTGTGGATTTTCTTTCAAGAGGCTCCCACAAGCCTTGGTCCTGTGTTCGAGTCATAGCCAGGAAGACTTTGTGGAAGAGATAAAGATTCGCCATAATATTCTCCATAATATTATTTTCAAGGTATTTATTACTTAATCCTTGTATTTTAGTTTAATTCTAAATCAATCAAAGACGATTCCTATGCTTCCGCTGTGGGTTTAATTCGATTATTCTATTCAGTTATAACCATAGTCCTCAACATGGAGGATAAAATCAGTCAAATCAGTGAGGTGCTAGTAGTAGTTGGAAGCAAACGCATTTTGACCCCATTCCCATGACATACACTGAGCTTTTTCCTCAGTTGCTAAAAAATCATCAAGTTGCCATTATGCCTCAAGAACCATTACAATCCCCGCATCCTAAGTCGTATGATCCAAACGTACGATGTGAATATCATGCGGGGGCAATTGGACACTCCACGGAGAATTGTATCCATTAAAGGCTAAGGTGCAAAGCTTAGTTCAAACAGGATGGTTGAAATTCAAGAAAGCGGGGGAAGAGCCCGATGTCAATCAAAATCCTCTCCCAAACCATGAAAATCCTACTGTGAATGCCATTGAAGTACCTAAAAAAGGCGACAAAGATAAAGTTCAAGATTTGAGTACGCCTATGAGGACGCTCTTTCAGGTTCTCCGCAATGTTGGGTATCTATTAGTAGGACTTAAGAGTAGTAGCATGGATGAATCGGGCTGTGGTAACGAAGAGAGATGCCTTTTCCATAAAGGAATGGTCGGACATTCCATAGAAGATTGTGATGATTTTAAGCAACAAGTGCAAAAGTTAATGAATTCAAAGCTATTGATTGTGAGTCAGACAACTATGCAAGAGACGAATATTGACATGATTACTCATGTGTCTTCTTTTGAAAAAACTCCAAGAGAGACGTCATCTCTACCAAAGCCATTAATCATTCTCTACGAGGGTAAATCGAGTACCACTCCTCATATTCAGGTACCCAAACCAATGATTGTAGATGTACCCGGTCCCTTTGTTTATAAGGATAATCGAGTTGTGCCTTGGAAGTACGAATGTCAGTTCATGACAGATAGTGGTACCTCTACATCTGACATCTCAGCAGTTGGAGGGATGACTCGTAGTGGCAGATGTTACACGTCAGACAATTTGAAAGGAATTTCAAAAGAAGAAGAGATTAGACAGCGTAAAGGCAAAGCTGTAGAAGTAATAAATGAAGATGATTTAAATGATCTGGACAAAGTTTTTGCTGAGAAAATGACCATAGCAGGAAAAAAGACGAGTCAGGAGCCAGTGTCAGAAGACGAAGCGCGAGAATTTTTGAAATTGATCAAGCAAAGTGAGTATAAAGTGATAGAGCAACTACATCGCACCCCGGCTCGTATATCAATTTTATCACTTTTTCTGTATTTTGAGCCACATCGCAAAGTTTTGCTTGATATCTTGAATCGAGCTCACATAGGCCCTGACATTTCGATGAATGCACTCAGTGAAATTGTGGGAAATATAACTGCTACGAATTATATCTCTTTCACAGATGACGAGATCCCTCCTGAGGGTACTGGGCACACTAAGGCATTACACATTTCGGTGAGGTGCAAGGATCACCTCGTGGCCAGAGTTCTAGTTGACAATGATTCCTCTTTAAACATAATGTCGAAGTCTACCTTGATGAAACTCCCTATGGACTCATCTTATTTAAAGCCAAGTACTATGGTTGTTAAGGCCTTTGATGGTGCCCGAAGGGAAGTAAATGGAGACATAGAAATCCCTCTTTGGATTGGGCCCTCTTCCTTCAATGTAACATTTCAGGTGATGGATGTAAACTCTTCATACAGTTGTTTGCTTGGGCGTCCTTAGATTCATTCGACGGGGTCTGTTCCATCCTCACTTCATCAAAGAGTGAAATTCGTTGTGGAAAGCGGCCAAGCCATTGTTTTCGGGGAAGAGGATATGTTTGTAACGAAAACAACATCGTTTCCATACGTAGAAGATGCTGAAGAAGCTTTTGAGTGTTCATATAGATCATTTGAGGTTGCCAACGCCAATACCTTCCCTACCGAAGGTTGGGATATAGACTGCTATCCAGCTAGGACAACTTTGATGGTTGCAAAGGTAATGCTAAAAAGTGGCTTTTAAATGCATGGAGGGTTGGGACGAAATAATCAAGGAAACCCAAAGGTGATTTGCCTTCCTAAAAGCAAGAAGAGATTCGAATTGGGATACAAGCCAACAGCTTCTGAGTGGAAGAGAGTCAGAGCCGAAAAGAAAGAAGTGAGAAGCGCGTGTCTCGAAGGGCGAGAAGTCGAACAAGGAAGGATGTGTATACCACATATATCCGAGACTTTCAAACTGGGTGAGGTGCTTCACAATGACAACCAGCCATGCAACAAAGCCTCCGACGCCTCGATCGCTTTCGTCTATGAAAGCACCAACATGTCGCGACAACTAGTTTACCCTTGTCCTTCAGGTTTTGAGTTAAACAATTGGGAAGTCAAAGAGATGTCAAATATCACTAGGGAGACTCCAAAGTAATAACCCACCCATGGTTGTGCCTAAGGCCATGGATTTATCTTTGTAATAGTGGCCTTTTTTATTGATGCAACCTCGATGTCTCAAGAACTTGTACTTTTTTGTTAAGAAATGAAAAAGGGATTGTCGGCTTTTGTCTAATCCATTCACTTGATCTATTTGTGTGTTATTATTCTTGATTGTCTTTCATTTCTCTTTGTCATCCTCCATCTATCATCGATACAAATCAAGATCGTTGACAAGGGCGATGAAGATGAAAAAGTCAGTTTTGAATTTCCAGTTTATAACGTTGACCCGAGCATGGAGGATGATTGTGATGTGCCACAAGAACTATTGAGATTGATGAAGCAAGAAGAGAAAGAAATTGTGCAGTACCAGGAGCCGTTAGAAGTAATAAATTTGGGGTCATTAGAAGAAGTAAAAGAAATACGAATCGGCACCTTGGCCACAGAGCAAGACCGTTCGGATCTTGTAGCTCTGTTGCGTGAGTATAAAGACATATTTGCATGGTCTTACCAAGATATGCCGGGATTGAATACAGAAATTGTAACACATCGGGTACCGCTCAAAGCTGAATGTAACCACATAAGGCAAAAACTTCGAAAAATGAAGCCTGCAATGCTGATCAAAGTTAAGGAAGAGGTCAAAAAGCAATTTGACGCGGGTTTCTTAGCTATAGCTAAGTACCCTGAGTGGGTTGCTAATATTGTCTCAGTTCCAAAGAAGGACGGTAAAGTGAGAATGTGTGTGGATTATAGGGATCTCAATCGCGCAAGTCCCAAAGATACTTTCTCACTTCCTCACATCAATGTTCTAGTGTATAATACAGCTGGATATTCTACTTTCTCGTTTATGGATGGATTTTCAAGATACAACCAAATTAAAATGGCCCTTAAAGATCAGGAAAAGATGACTTTCATCACTTTATGGGGGACGTTTTGCTATAAAGTCATGCCATTCGGCTTAAAAAACACCGAGGCAACTTATTAGAGGGCTATGGTTACATTATTCCATGATCTATTGCACAAGGAAATTGAGGTATCTGTTGATGACATGATCGCCAAGTCTAAATCGGGAGAAAAGCATGTCGTCACTCTTCGTAAGCTTTTCATGTGGTTAAGGAAATTCCAGTTAAAATTGAATCCAGCAAAGTGCATATTCGGGGTATCCTCTGAAAAACCACTGGGGTTTGTTGTCAGTTAAGAAGGAATAAAGGTAGATCCCGACAAGATAAAGGCGATAGTGGATTTAAAACCACCAAAAACTCAAAATGAGGTGAGAAGTTTCTTAGGGAGGTTGAACTATATTGCACGATTCATTTCGCACCTAACTCAAACTTGTGAGCCAATACTAAAGCTGTTACGCAAAAGTGAGGTATATGTCGTTGGAATGAAGATTGTCAAAGAGCTTTTGACAAAATCAAAGAATATTTGCAAAGCCCCCCGGTACTGGTGCCACCAACACCAAGGCACCCTTTAATCCTCAATTTAACAGTAAATGAGGGATCAATGGGATGTGTGCTCGGGCAACACGATTCTTCAGGAAGAAAAGAGCAAGCCGTTTATTATTTGTGCAAGAAGTTCATGAGTTGCGAGTCGAATTACTCGTTATTAGAAAAAACTTGTTGTGCCATAGCTTGGACTGCTCAACGATTGAGGCAATATATGTTGTACTACACGACGTGGCTTATCTCAAAGATGGATCCCATAAAGTACATTTTTGAAAAACCATGTTTGTCCGGGAGAGTAGCTAAGTGGCAAGTTTTGTTATCTGAGTATGATATTGTTTATGTTACCAGAAAGGCCATAAAAGGAAGTACAATTGCTGATTGTTTGGCCGAGTTTCCTTTAGAAGATTATGAGCCTATGAAATTCGAGTTTCCAGATGAGGACATCATGACCGTATTAAAGACAGATGTGTCGCATGATTTAGAAACGTGGACAATGTGGTTTGATGGAGCCACAAACGATGTGGGACATGGTATTGGAGCCGTGCTAATATCTCCCAAGGGGAAGCTGTATCCATTAACTGCCAAATTATGCTTTGGTTGTACGAATAACATGGCTGAGTACGAGGCATGCAATATGGGGGTTTAGATGGCATATGACATGAAGATAAAGAAATTGCAAGTTTTTGGAGATTCTCTTTTGGTAATACACCAATTGAATAGAGAATGGGAAACGAGAGACCCTAAGTTGATCCCCTATAATAAGTACATTCGAGAGTTGGCTCAGTCATTTGAGTCAATTACATTTGAACATGTCCCACGAGAAAGTAATCAAGTTGCAGATGGGTTAGCAACCTTATCTTCCATGTTCAACTTGGACTGCACGAAAGAGATTCAACCTTTAACGTTTGAAAAGCGAGAGACACTGGCCGATTGTTTGAACGTTGAAGAGGAACCAGATGGAAAACCTTGGTACCATGATATCAAACGCTACATTACATGTCGAGAGTACCCACTAAGGGCATCCTAAAATAATAAGTGCACCATCAGAAAGTTAGCCATGAGTTTCTTCTTGAATGGTGAAGTGTTATATAAGAGAAATCATGACATGACTCTCCTAAGGTGTGTTGATGAAGTGGAGGCTAAAAAGATAGTGGAAGAAGTACACGAAGGAGTTTGTGGGATCCATGCAAATGGGCACATGATGGCAAGGAAAATCTTATGTGCTGGTTATTATTGGCTGACCATGGAATCAGATTGCATCAAGTATGCAAGAAAATGTCATAAATGCCAGATATATGCAGAAAAAATTCATACCCCAACCTCATCTCTTCATGTACTAACAGTCTCATGGCCTTTCTCTATGTGGGGTATGGATGTGATAGGACGAATTGAACCAAAAACATCAAATGGTCACCGTTTCATTTTGGTAGCCATAAACTATTTTACAAAATGGGTAGAAGCTACCTCATATAGGAGTGTCACTAAGCAAGTTGTGCTCAAGTTTATAAAAAGGGACATCATATGTCGTTATTGCTTGCCTGAACGGATCATTACTGATAATGCAAAAAACTTGAATAACAAATTGATGGATGAGTTGTGTACTCATTTCAAAATTAGGCACTCCAATTCTACCCCTTACCAACCTAAAATGAATGGTGTGGTGGAAGCGGCAAACAAGAATATCAAGAGAATTATTGAGAAAATGACAGTCACGTATAAAGATTGGCATGAAATGTTACCTTTTGCTCTACACGGTTATCGAACCTCCGTTTGCACATCAACTGGGGCAACTCCATTTTCCTTAGTGTACGGCATGGAGACAGTTGTTCCTTTTGAAGTCAAAGTTCCATCTTTCAGAGTGATTAGAGAAGCAGAGCTGGAAGAAGCAGAATGGACTCAAGCAAGGTACGGGCAATTAAACCTCATTGAAGAAAGAAGAATGACTACATTGTGTAGAGGACAGTTGTATCAGAGAAAGTTGACTCGAGCTTACAACAAGAAAGTAAAGCAACGCTACTTTCAGAAGGGGGATTTGGTTTTAAAGAGAATCTTGCCGTTTCAAAAGGACTACAGGGGAAAGTGGACACCCAACTACGAAGGGCTGTATGTGGTGAAAAAGGCATTCTCTGGTGGAGCGGTGGTGTTGACTAACATGGATGGCAGTGATCTACCTAATCCACTAAATGCAGACTTTGTTAAGAAGTATTACGCATAAGAGGAGTAACTTTTAGTTGTATGAGCTACTTTTTCTTTGGGTTTGTTTTGCAAAGCCCGGTGGAAGGCTTTTGTTGGCCTCAAAGTTGTATCCATGAGTTTTTTCCTGTCCAATGAACCTATGGGTCTGTCTAATGAACTTGTGGGTTTTGTTGAACAAAATATTATAATACTTACCTTGTGAGCTATTTTATAAGCTTTAACCTTTCGAGCAAAATAAAAGAAGGGTAAAATAATGGTGATGAATATGTCAAAAATGTGCATGCAAGGTGTGTCCTTGTTCTCATTTTTGTTGTGTTTGTCATGTGACGCTTGTTTATCCCTGGCCCTTGACACTCTTTTGCTGCAGTGGCGCTTGTTTATCTCTAGCCCTCAGCGTGTTTTACTTTTTCATGTGGCGCTTGTTTATCCCTGGCCCTTGACACTCTTTTGCTGCAGTGGCGCTTGTTTATCCCTGGCCCTCAGCGTGTTTTACTTTGTCATGTGGCATTTGTTTATCCCTAGCTCAGTAGCTTTGAGTTTATGCTTCAGCCGAACAAAATAATGTCCACACCTTTGTCCAACTTATAATCCTATAAGGATGTACAATGGGGGCATGTTGTAGCCACGTATTTTGTCCGACTCACTTGTGTTAATTATTAATTAATTAGTCTGTATTGGCTTTAGTTATGTAGATTATGTTTATTTGGTCAATTTTGGTTTTTCAAATTTTTGCCTTTTTGGTATAAGGGCTCATTTTGAGCAAGTTTAGCCTTTTTTTTTTGCCCAAAATAAGAAGTAGATGGGATTTTATAAACCCTTGCTTCTCAACCCTAGGGGACATTCTGAGCAACACAAAAAAAAAAAAAAAAAAAAAAACTCCTACAAGTGTCCATTCCATTCTCAACAAGCACATATAAAAAAAAATAATAATAATAAAATAAAAAAATAAAAACAAGAGAGTTATAGAGTAAGTTTTTTTTTTTTTTTTACTTTTGAAAAAGTCTTTCATGGAAGTACCACGAATCTTAGAATACAACAAGAATAACCCTAGCTTAGTTGGAGGTTGCACTTGGTAGGGCTTTTGTCCCAAGGATCCGCACCTCAAACAACAAGTTAGTTGTTCTTGACCCCCACCACTAGATCTTCATCTCTATCTCGAAATACCCCTGAAAAACAATAGTTGAGTAATGGTTTTTCTGAGTTTTCTTTCATTTTTTTTATTCATACGTTTTTATAATGTGACCATTTTTACCTATTTTTTTATGTGCTTATGCTTTAGATATGTTGTTATCTTGTTTTAGTAATTTTTTTTCTTTTTTCGTTTATCTCCCACTGCTCATCTATTTTTTATTTTTATATTTGCTTATTTTCTCCATTTTTCTTGGCTCTTAAGTTTGTTGTTAAAAAAAAGAGAGCAAGAGAACAAGGAAGTAGAGTGTTGTAAAATCAAAAGAGAAGTGGTGTAACATATCTTAGAGGTGAGTGGACCTTCGTTTCTGTTGTAACCAAGCCAAACATGATAAGAATTTTCTAAAAAAAAGAAGAAGAAGAAGAATGAGATAGGTTGAAGAAGAGGAAGGAAAAAAAAGGGGGAAGTTGAAATCAGAGAGGAGAAGAGGATGAAGTGGGTGAGTGGGTAAGTGAAAGAAAAGTAGTTGAGTTTTAAAAAAAAAGAGAAAAAAATAATGTAGATTTGACATTTATGTTATTATTATTTTATTATTGTTGTTATATATATATATATATATATATATATATATATATATATATATATATATATATATATATATATATATATATATATATATATATATATATATATATATATATATGTTTGCGTATCAAAGTAAACTTTTTGATTTTTTTTTAAATAGTCGCATCAGTGCAGTGTACAGCACTGACGCACACTTTTTTTAAAAAAATATTATTATAAAAATATTATATTATTATTATATATATAATAATACTTGATGTGACTACACTGCTTTTTTTTATTATTATTATTATATATTATATATATGTACTTAGACACTTCTTTTCATAATATTATTATTATATTACTTTTATTATAATAATAATAATATTATTATTATATATTATATATATTTTTATATTATTTTATTACTTTTATAATAATAATGTTATTATTATTATTATTATTATTATTATTATTATTATATACTTAGACGTTTCTTTTCATAATATTATTATAATATCATTTTTATTATTATTATTATTATATCTTATATATATTTGTACTTACTGACATTTGTTTTCATAATTTTATTAATATTACTTTTATTTTAATAATAATAATATTATTATTATTATATATTATATATATGTGTAATTTAAATGCCATTTGTATTATTATATATTGTTATTATTATTATTATTATTATATATTATTAACACATTTTTTATGCCATTTTTGTATAATTTAAATGTGAATATGTTTCTTACTTATTATTGTTGTGAAATTGATATATGAATGCTAATTAGTACGTGATTTTAATCTTTTAATTCATACTGTTTATAAAAAAAACAATCCGAGGACGGAATCTAGAAATATTTGGAGGTCCGATTTTCTAATTTTTTCCGAGATGAGAAATCGATTCTTTGGAAGTCCAAGATCGATTTCAATATGTTGTTTTTTCTCTTAAATTTGTTAACATGCTTGTATATAAGGCTTGTTTGATTATTTGCTAATGAATAGATTATTATGATAGCTTAATTCATCTTTAAAATGTATTTATTTATTATGCTTAAAATATTAATTTTCTTGTTTTTCTTAACATTTTTTTAAAATTATGTCCAAATCTTTAAATGTTTTTTCTTTTTTTTGAGTTTATGAAAGTTTTATAACAAAAGGGGTCATGTCTAAAACCTTTTGTATTCTCTTTTTTTAAGAAAGTGGTTTTCAAGGTAGTTTTTTTTTTTAACTCCGACAACGGAATCTAGAAATATTTGGGAGTCCGATTTTCTAGAATTCTTGAGGTGAGGGATCATTATCTTTGGGAGTCCGAGATTTTGGTCCAAAAAAAAATGAATTTAATTAAAACAAATTTTTATTTTTATTTTTTAAAAAAAAAACTTTCTTTTATAAAAGGCTATTCTATGACGGAATTGAGAAAATTGTAGATTTTCTCATATTCTTGAGGTGGAGATTTTTCCTAAGTTTTTTTGGGAATATTTCTAATATAGTCAAATTGATGGATATTTATCCACTTATTTTATGGGATCATGACTTCAAATATTGGAGAAATGAGAGGTAAAATAAGACATTGTTTTAAATTATTTTTTTTCCTAATTAAGCTTTTCTTCTAAATTCTTTTACAATTCAAGATTAAATTTGGCCACCGTTTTTAAACGAGTGTTGTGGGGTGCTAACACCTTCCCCATGCACAAACAAGCCATGAGCCCAAATCTGGTTTTCGCATATCTTTTTTTGTAAAAAAAAAGTTGTTTTACTCTATTTTGGTGTCCAATCACACCATGAAAAATATTGGTGGTGATTCCTTAAAAAATCTCCCTTTTTTGAGGACGTCGGCCACTCCGCGTCGCAGGTACGTGGCGACAACTGGAACAAGAGAAGACGTTGGGAAAAGAGAAGAAGTTGCGTAGTCGCAAACCAAGAGATTGCAAAAATTCTAACTTTATTGGCTGATTATTGTGTATTTAGAAACCATTGGATGTTGATGGTTATATCATTGAAGAGTTCTACAGTTTGATCGATCGACTCCATCGAACATGGCATTCACGACTATGTGAAAACTATAGTTAATACGTAAGTATATTATTATTTTAGCATATGTATGTTTCTTATTAAAATAATTATTAAATTATTTTAATTCTTTTTTGTACGTAGGGCTATAAGGATGTTTTATGCTCAAAAAAATATTAGAAGTCCAATTTTTAATTGGGTAGATGTTTAGGTAATCATTTCAATTTATTTTTTTACTATAAATATGTATACAAGTATGCTTATTACACGTTTTAACCTATTTATATAGTGTGCTAAGCAATTGGGTAATATGGAGTGTGGATACTACACTATGAAGTTCGTACGAGATATAATAACCCATAGAAGCAGAGTGGTTACAGATGTTGTAACGCCCCCACGGTTTTAGGTACGAAAATTTTAGAATTTTGAACTGACAAAATGACAACCTTATTTATACTAATTGAATAGACACCATGAAATGACAGAACCCTTCACTTATGTAGTCTAAATTCAGCCCCCAACCCTTGAAATCCATACATGAACCATATTAAATGTAAATACATGAATTAAATAGGTACATGATGTAATAAAGATGTGAATGAATCTACATTTTTAGATTCATTATGCCTCTTTGGTTGAATAGGTGCCTTTTCAAGCTTGAAATGATGCAACTCTTCATAATGTGGACACCTTAGCTTGGAAGTAAGAATTAAATCTTCTTGTAGTCTTTCAACTCCAATGATTAGACTTTGTGGCATAATGATTGCCTCATGATTGAATTGAATTTGGTGTTGACCTCCCTTGACTATGAATATGAGCTTCATTTGAGCTTGATTGAATTGGTATTCTTCGTGTAGACTTCTCTCATGGTTTCCTTGGTCATTATTTTCTTATCACCGAGACAATCTCAACCAATTATTATATCATAATAACTCTTATTGCTATAATATTTAGTTACTATTAGTTTGGTCAAGGACATCATTAACAACTTTAATGAGCCATTTGTAAGTGTGACCCATAATTTTAGATCCCGTAGTTTTATCCCAACAAGTGCTGTTGTATGTTAGGTCAAGTATTGGAAACAAAACTACAATCTTATCCTTCTTAAGAGTTCACCCTAATATTAACTCATGCAAATACCTTCAGTAGGGGGACGATCCAAAAGCCGCCACGAGGCCCCTCATGAATCTCACGATGTGAACCAACGATGGAGACCGTAGGATATGTTGACACATTTCCTTCTCCCACTTACTATTTTGAAATAGAGTTTTCTCTTACTTAGACAAATTAGGCTAATCTCATTATTCTAAGTTCTTCAATCTACCTTTCATAACCCTTATGTTGTTAGATTAAATTTAATGTGAATTACTAAGTTTTTAAACTATTTAAAAATAATAATAACATTATGAGCATGCTTAGTGAAATTAAATAAAATTTGACTAATTCAACTCCCATGTCGGTTCCCAGTTAGAGGTGTTTCCTTTCGGTCAACTTAAATATCCTAGTCTAGACAGAACCTTCCATAGACAGAGTTCCCTTATAGTCAATTTTTATTTCAAATTCATTAATCTTTAATTAACTATTAATTATTAGATTAATGAACATAAGTGAATTTATAAATAAATGTTTTTAATCCTATTAAAAAATAATTCACTTGGATAGTCTTAAAAATCCATCATTTTAAACCCTTTAAAACAAATTAAAAGATAATCCTAGATATTTTATTCTAATCCTATTAGAAAAAAATAAAAAATAAATTAAATTCAAAACTTAAACTATTTTATCTTTGAATTAAATTATCTTTATTTATGGAAGACTTAATCTTATTTTGAAATTAAAAGATCTCATCTTATTTTAAAAGAATTTAATCTTATTAGGAAACAAATAAAGATGAATTAAATTCAATTTTTAAACTATGAATAATCTTGAAATTATGTCATTTTAAACCCTTTAAAACTAAATTAAAAGATTGTCATAAATTCTAATCTTATTAGAAACAAATAAAGATATATTAAATTCAAATTTTAAACTATTTAAAGCATGAATTAGAAATATCTTTATTTTTAGGAAATCCTAATCTCATTAGGATATATCCTAATCCTATTAGGAAAACATGGATTTCATTTATGAAAGAAAATATCCTAATTTAATTTTCCAAATATAACAATTATATTCAAAGATATGGAAAATATAAACGTATTAAGAAAATATCTTAATTCTATTAGGAATGATCATAATCAAAATTTTCAATATAACAATTATATTAAAAAATTAATCTTAATTCTATTAGGAAACAACCAAATCAAAATTTTCAAATATAACAATTCAAAAATAGATAAGATGCATGATCATGCTTAACCTATGGTGGGATTTTAAATTTAAATGACATACTTTATGCAACAATCAAACAATTTAAAACATATATCTCATGCATAATTAAATTAAATATAACAAAATTGACCGGCATATTTGGCATATCCTAAGAAATTGAAAATAACTTAAATCCAAGACATATCTTGGTCTTCAATATCTTCCTTGTTTGGCCATCCAAATTTAGAATTTAGAAATCGAAATCTTGTCTTCCAATTATAGCACTAGCTGCGGCAAAAATGAATAAAAAAAAATAAAAAAAAAACTGCATTATCCATGTTTCAAATCTTGGACTTAGAGTATAACAAAAAACATCCCTTCACCAATGAACCATCACAGATTCTTAAACCTTGTTATGAACTTTTTAGCAAACATATTGACATTGATTCACGTTTTTTTTTTCTACGAACCTCTTTCGCTGTCGACTTCTTCAGCCCATCTAATCGAAATTTGCAGCAATCGTAGTCATTCAAGTAAAATACATGAAATCCTAACCCTTATGGGTTTTACAATGATCTAATCAAAGCAATAAATCTATTGTCAAACAACCTAAACAATCAATTTGCAAACCACAATATATCACATATATGATAAATTAAAATACCCACCATCATAAAACTTTAATTCTAAATAAAACTCAAA
This sequence comes from Trichosanthes truncata, assembly GCA_033996785.1. Taxonomy (NCBI): domain Eukaryota; kingdom Viridiplantae; phylum Streptophyta; class Magnoliopsida; order Cucurbitales; family Cucurbitaceae; genus Trichosanthes; species Trichosanthes truncata. The sequence goes on along the minus strand of JAWPNB010000013.1, from coordinate 45,519,141 downwards.
GATTGCTTTGATACCAATTGAATGAATGAACGTTTCACTCTACAGCGGAAACATTGGATCGTCTTTGATTTTATTTAAAGTTAAACTAAAAAAAATAAGTTTAAGCAAACTTACTTGGATTCAATATGAATATATCTCTAGCGGATCTTTATCTGCTCCATAAAATCTTCCTAGCTATGACTCGAACACAGGACCAAGACTTGTGGGAGCCTCTTGAAAGAAAATCCACAAAAGATTGGAGAGGAATATGTATAGAGAGAATTATCGAGGAGATGTATGTTATGAAAAATGCACAATGGCTCACCCTAGGGTCCTATATATAATAGTCTAGGAAAAATAATTAAATAATATATTTTAATATCTAATATATTAAAATATATTTATCTAGCCAATTTGAATCTTATTCAAACCGTTTAAAATTCTCCTACGACATCTATTTCCTAAGTTGAATCCAATTTAAACTTAATAAATATATTTTATTTAATGTATCTAATATACATTAATTATTTTAATATTTAATGTATCAAATACAATAAATATATTTTTCTCTTCTATATTTAATATATATGATATATTAAATATTAATTTGAACACTTCAAATTAAATATTTATTAGAACATTTAAAATTTTAATATTTAATGTATCAAATACAATAAATATATTTTTCTCTTTTATATTTAATATATCTGATATATTAAATATTAATTTGAACACTTCAAATTAAATATTTATTAGAACATTTCAAATTTTAATATTTAATGTATCAAATACAATAAATATATTTTTCTCTTTTATATTTAATATATCTAATATATTAAATATTAATTTGAACACTTCAAATTAAATATTAATTTAAAATTTTCAATTTTTTCTTTCAACTAAATTAATCTTTTAGTGTTATTATGAGCTAGCAACGGGACCTTATGGAGCTACATATTATAAGCTCCAATTATACAAAATCAATTAATTAAACTATTTAATTAATTAATTTTTGTTCATTAACTATAAGTCACTCCACTATAAACCTAGAGTTGTACTCTTTTGCACTGTAGGACAAGTTGTGTTTATAGATATAATCATTACATGCAAGTCGATCCTTCACGAGTTGTACGTAATTACAGTTGGGTCAAAAGTCTGTTCTACCCCTGGAATTACATCTTGCACCTTAAGTACCACTGATCCTCTAATGAACAATTTGTTTATGATCCAGTCATAAACTAAGTCCTTCTCGGACCAGTGAAAGGGTGGGGCCCCATTGTTCAAGTCTTGAAATCAGCATTTACGGGAACTACTCATCTACTTACCCTATATGAGAAGGAGTGAATTCCATCTTGTGAGATTATGTTCCTAGTCCCCTATTTGGTCAAGTCTCCAAAATGGTAGGCTCATTGAATCGGCTACAAAAGCCACTCTCACTCATACAAATTAAAGGACAAGCCCTCATAGGTAGGAGTTCATAACTCACTCAGGATTAAGATCGAGTCGCATATGATCATCCTGATGAAATATTAATCTTCTCAATTAATGGATTTATAATGAGAGGTTAAATATTCCGTGGTCCAGTCTTATACAAACTCATTGTATAAGATACCCCCACTCACATGTCTCCACATGAACGATTTGAATCAAATCATTTATAACTATTATAAAGTGGGTTGTATCAATAGTGTTATCAAGATAAGGAACCCAACCTTATCCATATACTATGACCCTTTAGGTTATTTCTTGAACATGATCCTCCCGTATATCAACCACATATTGTTCAAGATTACACTAATAACCTTGGATTTTTCATTAATGGATAATATTATATTGCAAATAAAATAATCAAAATTATTAATAATTATTAAATAAATTATTAATTACGAGGCTTTAGGAAATAAATCCCAACACCTTCATCATCACATGCTCGTGTATATGGACGTGGACATGGAGAGCATGATTGATATTTGTATCCTACTGGAACACAAGAGAAACCAGATGAACTGGAAGCATAAGAGGAACATGATCAAGCACTGAGGGGTCGTCATCGACAACCTACTCGTAATCGACGAAGTCCACCTTGTGACACGCACTGGTTTTTTTTTTAACTTGTATTCATACATTAATTACTTTGGTTTTAAGTTTTTTTTTTTTGGGTATCTATATGTTAATTACTATGATTTCAAGTTTTTTTTATCTTATTTTCACACATTAATTACTTAAAAATTATGATTAAAAATTAGATCAATAAAAATTTAAACCTCAATTATGTTGAATAAAAATTTAAACCTCAAAATTCTTTGCACTGCATTTTTTTGTGCTTATACAACTGAGATTAGAGGGGGAGATCACTCAAGCCATTATTTTGAGTCAGTAGATCATGTTTCTCTACTCCTATTGTAATTCTTATTTGAGAGACCATTACTTGTGATCATCTACCATTTCTCTATTAATCTCTACCTTTCTTCTTCTCCTCCAATGAGGTTAAAGACTGAGCTTGACTGAAAGGAGTATTGAATTTTTAGCACTGGCATTTGAACTTGTGAGTTAAACAAACATAGAAAATGACCTATTATTTGGTGCAATCATTTACTTTTTCTTATTGTCTTTTACATGTTCAATGTGACCCCTTTTTCTTATTTTCACATTGTCCTTGATTTTTGTTCCGATCAATTTAGTTGGTTTAAACATTACAGTTAGTTGACTCAAAACAAGTCAATAGAAATTATTATCAAAATTTTAAACTTTAAAAAAAAAAAAACTTGTCAAGGTTGTCTCCAATGTATAAAATTTCGAACGACATGTCGAAATTTTGTTCGACATGTCATTGTGTCGCCTACCTCAATATATCGAGGTGGGTATGGTATCGTTCCCCCCTAAATGTCGCTGGAACATCGAAAATATCGACGACATTATGGAAATTTCAAACTTTCCACAAAATTTCGTGGTTCTGCACTTTATTATCCAGGCCCATATTTAGGTAAAAGCCCAACATCAAGTGCCAGCCCAAATAGCTGTGGAATGTGTGAGAGGCTGTGGGAGAGAGGCTGAGTATTTATAGAAAAAAAGTTGCCTCCCATTGTTAGCCTCTCCGATGTGGGACTACAACTACAAGTCTCCAAGTTTAAGTTTTCTTAATAAATTTATCATTTTTTTTTATATTTTCATATTCCATTTTTTATATTTATCACTTTTCTAATGTCACGTTAGCTACTACATAGATGATAGATATCAGTCACGTAAGGTTGCTTTTTTTTTTTTTTTTTTTAACTTTTTTTTCTCTAAATTCTTTATTTTTACTTTTCAATTTTCATTACTTTTTAACACTTATAAATAATACACTTCCAAATTTGGCATAAAGTATGTGTTCGAATCTCTCCACTCCCAAATGTTATTGAACTCAAAAATAAATAAATAAATGATACACTCTCCAATTTCACTTTTCTTATACCTCAATTTCAAATTCTTAATTCCCTTGATTACTCTCAAATAATTATTTTGTCATATATAAATGGTTCATACCTATTCAATTTTGTAAATAATTATCAATATTTTATATATTTTTGTATATGATAATTAAAAACAGTCAATTAGAATTTAGAACCTAATGTAAATATACCACAATAAGCCTCATTTGCTAATTTAAACATTAAACTTGTTTTACTAATCTTCGTAATTTTTCAAGAAATATTTCGATCAACATTGACATTTTGATAGAAATATTATTTATATTTTTTAATATGGTGATTAAAAATGATCAATTATAGTTTATTCAAATTATAATTAAAGTCTCATTTAACAATTCAAACAATTCTCATCAATTTCTATAATTTTTCTTAAAATTCTATTAAACATTTCAGCATAAATATTATATATATTATTAGATATGATTATTCAAATAGTCAATTATAATCTAATTAAACAACAATTAAAGTAAATTTAATAATTCAAACAATTTTCATCAATTTCTATATTTTTTTTTCAAAATTCATGCTCGCATCAACAATTAAAGTAAATATTGTCTTGGTTTTTAGATATGATGATTAAAAATAGTTAATTTTAGTCTAAGTAAGTCACAATTAAAGTTTCATTAACTAATTCAAACAATTTCCATCAATTTTCACGATTTCCATAATTTTCCCCGAAATTTCCATCGACATTTCCGTAAAATTTGGACCTCGATATTTCCATCGACATCGACATTACGAACATTGGTTGTCTCTTCACCAGACGACCTTGTATTTTTTTTTTTAAAAAAAACCATTGTAGGTTGTCTCTTGAAAGAGACAACCTGCACTTAAGAAACGACCTTCTACCACGTGAGTGCAGGTCGTCTCTCGAGACGACCTGCTTCCAAAACACAACGGTCATCAAGAGACCTTATTCCACATATTAAAAACCATAATATTCTCAAAAATAGTTTCAAACTTGCAATATTTTGATAATAAGTTTGGAATCCTACAATATTAATAAAATAAAAAAAAACTCCTAAAAATTAGACCCTTTAACTTTCATATATGTAAAAATTGAGTCTTTTTGCTAACCATAGTTAAAAAAAAAGTTGAGAGAGAAGTTTTTTTTCTTCTAATTTTTTACTCAGGTGAAGTTTATCTTTCTTCCCTTCTCTTCCCTTCTTTATACCTCTTCCTCTATGTATTTCTCTCATTAGTTCATGCTCAGCGAATCTCCCACACAAACATTATCTTCTTCTCCCCATTTCTTCCAAAAATTAAACCCATTCAACTTGCCAAAAAAGAAGCCCCAAAACAATTTTTTCTTTAAAAAAAATCATCTTTTTTAACCCACTCGCAGTTGAAAAGTCATAGAGAGGGTAGGAAAACTTGCCATGGAATAAGTTGCATTTATCAGCCAGATTTCTGGAATTGGTTGCATTTTCCAGCAAGGTTTTCGAGGGGTTTTTTTTTTTCAATGAACCAAATTAAGCTCATTATGAGCTAGAATAGATAGCCATGCGAAAAAACTATTTTTCCACTTTTTTGAAAGTTCCAGATTTCATGCCTATTGGCTAATGCAGGGGATGTTTAGTTGCCTTTCCTTCCAATGTGCTTGAACAAAGTAACGTTGGTGACCATGTCTTGGTGTCTTCACTTCGTTGATGATCCAGAAAATTTTCGACTAATGTTGTTGGAAACTAGAGAGAGAAACAAATAGAGAGAGAGACTGGGACATAGAGAGAGATAGAAGAGAGAAAGTGGAATCATTTTTTTAAAAAAAAAAATACATGTCTAGATTTTTAACTATGGTTAGCAAAAGGATCCAATTTTTACCCATACAAAAGTTAGAGGGTTTAATTTGTACACATATGAAAGTTAAAGGGTCTAATTTTTACAATTAAGAGTTTAAAGGAGGAAATTGCAACAACTACTATAGTTTAGGGGTGGTTTTTGTATTTTTCCCTTGCTTTAATTTGTAGTGATGCTCATTCTATAATTTTAAAATATTGTAGGAGATGTGTGAAATGAACCAAAAGAACTGTTCTAAATTGAATGTATATCACACATGCGGTTCACAAAGTATACAACAAAGAGTTGAAAAGGAGGTAAATCAACAATCACATAAACTTCTTTTGACTTAATCAAATGATCTAATATATATTCTTAACTTAAATAGGTTTGAGACACAAACGAACCTAGTCGAATCAAAATTTGAGAGTTAACCCACCTGAGAAATAATGGAATGGTTGTGAACAAAAGAAAAAATGGTAAATGTTGGGAGAAAAATAATACAATAATAATATGCGAGTGGAAACGATAAAACTAAAATATTAATTCTCTCATTCACAGGTTAAGCCAAACAAATTAGAATCACAACAAATAACAAATATAAAAGAGATAGAAAAAAATAGGAAGAACACTGAAAGCTATACTGGTTCGCCCCAAACTTGGAACTACGTCCAGTCTTCTGTAACTGCAAGTTCTACGAAAATCTAGAGATTACAAGGAGCCCTCAAACATGCACTACAAACTAACGCTCAATAGCCCAACAAAAGCTATTAACTTTCAAGTACCACAACTCGATAGCTTGGGATAAACAACAACAAAACCTCCAGGCTTCAACGCGTCAAAAAGGAGACACTCTTTTTTTTTCTCTTGCAAGACCTTACCGCAACTTCACAATTAACTCACTGTAAAAAATCACAAATGAAAAGGATCACTACTGTCGGCCAAAAGGACAATTTCCACATGCAAAAACATATAAATATATATGTTTGACTGGAACATGACCAAATTCACAAATGAGCCTTGGCCCATTAGTTTCATTTCCTTTTCTGCACATATTAGTCTTCCGCTAGGGGTTATTTTGGCTCCAAAATCTAAAAATCTTTCACTTGGAGACAAAATATGGCTTAGCCCCCACTACAACATGTATAATGCTTAACTCCCACTACAACTACATGTATAATGCTTAACTCCCACTACAACTGTTATCTCTGATCTTCTTGACAAACTCCAAGACTTAAAAATACTTAAAAAACAACAACGCTCACAAAACAAGCAACCATCAGAATATAATTGTAGTGCATTTGTGCTCACCCCAAGGTATGGGCTCGCTACGTGGATCTGTCTCCCAAACTAAAAAGACAGACACGTACTCCCATTTCAGCTAACTGGTAACAACTGACATATTCTTCAACCCTGAATCACTGTTCCTAAAGAAGATACACTTTGAGAAGGGTTTGAATCCTCTATTCAAACATGTTGCCAAACTAGAGACCTTATCTTTGACCTTAGCAACTACTCTGGTCTTCCACTTCGATGCCTCCACTTGCCTAGGCGACTTCTACAATTCAATTGAGCGTTTGATAATTGGGGGTTCACAATAGCCATCAACTTTCTCTCCTGGACTTCCTAATTATTTCCGAACTGAAGGATCTTGATTTGACTGATCAAACGTGGCTATCACTGCTGCTGGCTCAACTGTACCTCTACCACAACCATCTACAGCTTTAACGAGCATCCACTGTCTCTTTAAACCTTTGGCAACATCCAGCTGACGTATGTACAATGTTGATTTCCTATGGCCAACCGTCACTACCTGGGATCCTAATCCGAGTTTACATTGTCGTCTACCAAACTCACACCGTAGCCCTCATCTGCTAACTTGCCAGTGGAGATGAGATTCATCTTAATACTGGGCACAAACCTGACATCTCGTAGTACCACTTTATTCCCACATTCTGTCTTCAGACTGTCATCTCCAATTCTAATGGTTTTGGAAGTTCTACCATTTCCCATCCTCACTAGGCCATGATACCTTTTGTGAAAGATGTGAACAAACTTTTATCTGAAGTTATGTGAATAGTAGCTGCACTGTCTAAAATTCAATCAAATGAGTTTCTACAACTTTCTGTGTCATTGCCAACACAAACTAAAACATCATGCACTGCATTTACCTCCTTCTTTTCTTTCTTTGCTAGATCATCTTTCAACTTTCTACACTGACTTTTAACATGACCTTTCTTGTGACAATAAAAACATTCTACCTCCTTATTCCTATAACTCCTATTTTTCCCACTACTACTATGTTTACTCTCATCATTAACCTTCTTTTTACCCTTACTCATAACTAAAGTTGATCCTACAGTAGACTATTTACTACTACTCTTTCTAGGGATTTCCTCAACTAAGGCTAAATCACAAACTCCTGAAAACTTCAGAGTATTGTTCCCTGTCGAATTAGACATTGTTGTCTTCATCGTTTCCCAACTATCGGGTAAAGATGTTAATAGCAGAATAGCATTAACCTAATCAGTAAATTCTATCTTAAGAGACTTCAACTGATTGATCAAAGTTGTAACCTCAATAATATAGGAATTGACTGAAACATCCTTAGCCATTTGCAAATTAAAAAAATTTCTAAGCAGATAGATCTTATTATTAGTGCAGGATTTTTCATACCTATTTGTAAGCGCTTCCATTAACTCAATTGCAGTTGTCACGTCATCCATCTAACTAGCCACGTCCATTAACAGATACATCATAATTGCTAAAACTGCTTCTTCATCCAAGGTCTCCCAATCTTCATTATTCATATCTTCCGATCTCTTTTTCAAAGCATTAGTCAACTTTTTAACAATCAAATAATCTTTGACCATCATCTTCTAATACCCAAATTTTTTTTGTAACGACCCTATCGGCTCAACACGCTACCTAAGAGTCATTACTAAGTCACGTCGTTATATTACCGAAAATTTCGGCAATATAACGGCGTAACTACGCGAAAACCAAAAATTTGACCCTCACCTGATAAGACATAGAAAAACGCACTTCTAAGATTTTCAAACAACCTCCTAGCATCCAACAAACTTCTCAATATGATGCTAGGGTTCAAACAGCAGAAAACCAAATACATGTGCACGATTTACAAAGAAAGGTTAAAAGACTTTGAAACATTCTCCTAAACATAAAAAAAACTCGACATGAGTTCTATGTACATCCTGAAACATAAAAGAAGCGGAATAGCGATCGGTCGGCTCCCATGACTCGAGTAGCTGATCTCCGGTCACGCGCTAGGGCCGATCTTAGCCTTACCTGAAAACATTTTAAAAAGGAAAAGGGTGAGTATTAACGAATAATACTCAGTAAGTCAATCATAGTTTCAAAATAAGAGTTTCAATCACATGCAACATGTCATTTTAAATCATAAAACCATCGTAAACCATCGCTTTAGTAGGGGACCTAAAATTCATTTTATAAACCATGTACTTTTCCTCGCGGCTCTCGTGAACGATTAAATTCTCCCGAGGGCCTCGTGAACAGTCCGAAGACAGTTTTTCCATCGAATAGAGTCCTCCCTAACTCTGAGAATTTAGCTCGAAAGCTAACATACATCGTGGAGTCCGAAGACTCAGCCCGAAGGCTACCATCGTGGAGTCCGAAGACTCAAGCCCGTCGGCTACCATCGTGGGGGCACTCTCGAACCCCGGGAGCATAGAGAGTCTGAAGACTCGGGTTCCCTCAAAACCCACATAAAATTTTTGGGAGAATTATCGTCACGGCCTTACATAAATCTTTTCATGAGCACACAACACATGCATGAGGTCCCATTCGTTTTAGAACATAGTTATGAATGCATAATTCAAGGCAATCGCATTTCAAAGACATACATATCATTTCCATGCTTTTTAACATGAAAACATAAATTTCAAAGTAAATATAGAGCTAGCTCATGGTTTTGAAAACTTCTTTCGTTGTGAGATCCCTTACCTTAAAGCTTTACTTACTAAAATACCCTTTCTCCACTAGTAATGAGCTTCTCGAGTCCCCACTCCGAGTACAAACCAAGGTCCTCGACAATTCACCTAAAAAGTGTTCTAAACGTGTCTTAAACCATCCGAATTACGCTAAAACACATTCTATCATTAATAACTCGACGAAACGGACCAAATGGCAAATTTTACCCAACTCCGGCAAACGGCGGCGCGTGACCAGAGCACGGCGGCGCGTGCAGCGGCGGACGGCGGCGCGTGGCCGGCGCGTGGGGCTTCCAAACGGCGCGTGGACTTCAAATTTAGACAGATCCAGCCCCTTTCCGGTCAGATTCGTGCTTAAACCAGCGACTTGCTGCGAGAATGAACTCCGGCGAGGCTTGCGGCGATCGGTGCTGCTCGGTACTGAACGGATCCGGCGACTGCAACCTTAATCCGACCGACGAGCTGTTGTAGGAGCTTCGTCTGAGATGGGATCGAGGGACTGGCCGGCGAACGCAGAAGAAGCAGAAGGCCGGCGGTGAGGTTGAAGCTTCGCGGTAGCTGCAGTCCGACGAGGAAACAGAAGAAGAAACAGGCAGATGGTGGATGTTCGGCGAGGACGCTGCGACGGGAGGGAGGCCGACGGCGTCTGCTCCGTTCGGTTGCCGGCAGAAAGAAGACAGAGGATAGGTGTTCGGCCGAGAGAGAGAGAGAGAGAGAATCGGGAAGGAGGGCTGCGGGAAGAAGAAGAAGAAAAGAAAAAAAATAAAAATAATAAAAATCAAAATAATAAAAATAATAAAAAAATAATAATAATAAAATCAAAATATCTTCTCTCTAAAAGACCATAATACCCTTTTTCTCATTCCAAATTTCAATTTAACCTTCAAATTTAAATTACCCAATGCAAATCATTCCAATTTAATTCCCATAATTTGAAATTAATGCCTGTAATTAAGCCGGGCGTTACATTTTTCCATCAAACTTCATGACTCCATCAAAACTTGCTGGCTCCACGTATCCCATGACTCCTAAACCAAAGGCTTTGAAACCAATTGTTGGAAAAAAAATAATATAATAATAATATGCAAGCGGAAGTGATAAAACTAAAATATTAATTCTCTCCTTCACAGGTTAAATCAAACAAGTTAGAGTCACAACAAATAACAAATATAAAAGAGATAGGAAAAAATAAGAAGAACACCAGAAGCTATATTGGTTCGCCTCAAACTTGGGACTACGTCCAGTCTTCTATAACTGCATATTCTACTAAAATATAGAGATTACAAGGAGCCCTCAAAGTTGCACTACAAACTAACCCTCAATAGCCCAACAAAAGCAATTGACTTCTAAGTAACACAATTCGAAAGTTTGGGATAAACAACAATAAAACCCTCAACCTGTCAAAAAGGAAAAACTCTTTTTTCTCTCTTACAAGACCTTATCGCAGCTTCACAGTACACTCAGTATAAAAAAAATTACAAATGAAAAGGATCACTACTGTCGGCCAAAGGAACAATTGTCGCATGCAAAAACATATAAATATATATGTTTGACTTGACTAACAGTAAATACACAATACTTTTAGAAGAATCAAAGATACTTAAATTACAACTTGGTTTTATTTAGAATGGGTGTACTTGATTGAACTTTCTTAAATCTGTGCCAATTCTAAGTCACCTAGAGTAAATAGACTGACTTTATTTAAGTACTTGACCCTGTTCATAGATGAGTTTTGGCCTTTAGTTGTTATGCATGTTATATTTTGTTACATAAATCATATAACTTTGAATACTAAGAAAATATGAGTCTTAACTATATGTTGGACTGTTGAACTCATTTTGGTTCATTCTCTTGAAGCTTTGAATGCTAAGAAAATGTTGCAAAGAAAATGCCCTTTATAGTTTTACTATGTTAAGCCTTAATTGCTACATATTATGTATGAAAGTATCAGGAGGACCTAGCACACATGTTTTTCATTGTTCTTATGGTTGGAAATTCTGAGATTCTCAGTTTCAATGCTTTGGTTGTTCTTGGTCCTTGATCGGTTGTGGTCACAAATTTAAGAGTATGGCTAAAATTCTATGGATTAATGATATAAAAGCCATCATTTCAGAATATGGTATGAAAGAATGCAGAGATTTTCTGAAAGAAAGTGTCTCATTTGAGAGAAAAGTCTTTATAAATCAAGATACTACACATCTTCTTGTTGTGCACTTTTCAGTCTTTTTGTAACTATACTTCCAATGTCATTAATATTAATTGGACTACTTTCTCTAGTAACTTTTTTTTTGTTTGATTTGAGTGAGTTGGTTCGTTTTTTTAGATGTGGATACTCTTTCATTCATTGTCTACCACATCAGTATCATTTTGCAAATAATGTGGAGGGTCTATCGGCATTTAAAACATATTTTTTTGTTCGGGGGAGGGGGTATTGATGTTTTCTTTCTTTGAAGCTATATTTATATCGTGCTAGCTTTGAATTTCTAAATTTTGAATTTGTATTTGTACTCGAAACTCAAATCGTACGCTTCTCAAATGGTTGATGGTACGCTTGACATGAACGAGGGCGAGATTTTTGTGCAAGTTTTTGGATTAGAGAAACATAGACATGTTCGTGGTTATGGAGTAGGTGTTACTCCTTCTGAGTTATTTGGATCATCTTCTAATGTACGTGATCTTGAGCATCGTCGTAACGAGTTTGAACAACGTCTTCAAGAATCTGAATGACAAAGAAAAGTCGAGGTACAAGCACTCAAAGATCAAATTGTTGAATTAAAAAATCGTTTTGATGATAGATTTCAAACAATGATGGCAGAAATGTGTAAACAATTTATATTACTAGTTGATTGAGTGTAGTAGTTAGATGTTCCAGAATTTTTGTATTCATTTTGTCTAAGTTGTTGCTATATAAACAATTTATGAGAGATTATGTCAAGATTATTAGCTACTTTTAAAGCATCTAAGTTTAGATTTATCTTAAACCACTTTAGAGTAGCTACCATCTCCTTGCCTATTTTTTCTGTTCCATATCCTTGTACTTCGCAATTCAAGGCTCTACAGGTAGATAGATCAGTAGAGAACCTTATGAGGTTTGCCAATAATAATCTGAACATTGGTTTAATTTGGTTTATATTATTGTATTCAAGTGCTAAAGATTTTTGCAAGAGTTTTTTTCTAAGAATTTACAAACATCGATAAAGAATTATTTTTTAAGGCTTTAAAATCGTTGAAAATAACATTATAAGCCTTTAAAAATAATGAAAACGTTCGAAAAAGATAATTTGATAATAAATAATTATAAATAATTTAAAAATTATAGAAGACATACGACCTTTGAAAAATAATAATTTTTAAAGGTTAATGGACCTTTGAAAGAATAATTTTTGAAGGGTGTATTTCGAAACTTTTTGAAGGTTTTGTTAACCTTCAAATTTTTTTTATCAAAGGTTTGTTTAATACTTTTTCAAAGGTTGTAACCTTAAAAAATAGTCAGATTTCTTGTAGTGGAAATCAACTCCTAAGTTCCATTTCTCATCGCTTTGCTCATTTACTTTAGCTTTCATTATTTTTAATTCAATCTCATCACATTTTTTCTCTAAATAAAATCAAACGATAGTATCTATGGTATTTGAGTGAACTATAAACCCAATCTTGACAACGATATCTATAATAGTAGAGAGATTGAAGAGAGAGAGAGAGTCAGGTTGATAAAAAGCTTCTGCAGTTTTGAAGGTTAATTAAATAATCTTTTTGCAGTTTTTGAGGTGTTTGATTCTTTGAATCCGGTTTTGACATTCTTTAATTCTTTCATTTCTTCTAGTGCATTTGGAATAACTGGTGAAAAAAATGCTTTTTGAAGAAAATTGATTTTTTTTATAAGTACCTTTGAAAAAATTAATAATTCAAAAGTGTGTTTGGTATAGTTTATTGAGTGATTTTAGATGATGAAAAGTAGTTTTTTTTTTTAAATCTTAATAAATAAAAGTACTTCAAAAAAAAACTAGATTAATTTGAAATCATTTTTTGAAGAAAAATTTGAGAATGAATTATCAAAAAATGACTTTAAAGTGTGGTTAACTGAAAATTTCTCAAAAAATGTAATAAAAAATAAAAATAAATTTATAATTAATAGAATCACTTTTAAAAATAGTACAACCAAATAAATTTTTTATTTAAAATACTTTTAATAAAATGTAAGATATAATAATATTTTTATTGAAATATTTTTTAAAAGTGTTTAAATTAGAAAGTATTCCAAATAAACCGTTCTTTCTTCTCAATAGAGTTTTTTTTTTCTTTTTAAATCATAAAAACTCCAAAAACAAAACTGTTACCAACCCAAACAAGATCTTTTCTTTTTCTTTCTTCTTTATCGATACATTTTCTTCTGAAATCACTTTCTTTGTTCTTTGGTGCTTAATGACATCAATTTCATAAATATTAGCTGTTAATAAGTTACTTTATATATTCTTCTAATGGATTTTCTCTTACTTCTTTCTCTGTAGCCAAAGTTTTAATTAAAAGCTTTGAATTTTTCACATTTTCTTAGATGGAAGAACAAAGTAGAAATATAAAAGCAAAAAGGCTAAAGAAAATGCAACAGGAGTGACTTGATTTTGTATTAACTTGTATGCACCTGAAGTACAATCTCTAATATGTATGATATTCTAATTCTTTCTCTCGAGCGTATGCTTCACTTGAGAGTTGGATGTTTGTTCTCGAGCTTGAATCTTTAACTTATCTTCAAAGTCGCTTCACGTGAGAGTTAAATGTTTGTTCTCGAGCTTGAATCTTTAACTTATCTTCAAAGTCTTCTGGTCTTTAAAGGAGATTTTGGTCTTCGAACCCTTTTGATCTTCAAAGTCTTCATGTCTTGAAGCCTCCTAAACTTCAAAGCATTTTTGGTCTTCAAATAGTTTTTAGTTTCCAAGAGTTTTAGGGAATCTTCTAATCTTCTAGAAGTTTTTAAGTGCTCTAGGTTCTGAATTTTTGGACCTTTGAAATGAAGAATAACTCTTCTATTTATAAAATTTTCCATTAATAGAATGTGTGGACTTTGATGGCTTTTGGGCCCAACCATTTGGGTTTGGACTTTGTTGATTTTGGACATAAACCTTTTGCTTGGATTTTGTTAGCTTTGGGCCTAACCCTTTAAGCTAGGGCTTACGGTAAAATTATTCTTGAACTTATTTAATCTTGGCCACAATGTCTATAACTTGTGGCATTATGATTTCCATTTTTTTTTCTTTTTTCTTGAATTCAACAACATGTGGAGTGAAGGGATTCGAATCTCTAACCTCATGATCGCAGGTATATGCCTTTTGAGCTATACTCAAATTGACCTACGTTTTCTATCTTGCTTAGCACTTTGAAAAATCATGTTTTTGGGTGGAATCTCATGCATGTTATATGGTCATGAATATGCATGTGTATTAATTTTCAATACTATTGATTTCCTCTTTTATTTTTTTATTTTTATTTTTATTTTTTTATTTTTTTATTTTTTGTAAAACGGACTGATCAATTACAATTACATAATACATTGGGAATATATGTTATTTATATTGTAAATATAAATGCCCATTCCACATGCCCATTTGATATCCATACCAAGTGGCATTTTATCCATAGCCAAAGTGTCTTCCATGTGTCCAACAAAGACCATAGATTGGTGTCCAAATGGACCACATCATGCTCTCCTAATTGCCTATATATAGTGGTTCTTGATGGATAAATAAATAGAGACAATTGGTGAAGAAATGTCTCCAATCTTCTTTTTTCTCTCCCATTTTCTCTAATTTCATTTGTTTTTAATTTGCCATAAATCTCCACTTTCTTTTGTTTATAATATATATATATATACTCCCTTTATATTCCAACACTTGTATTATTATTATTATTATTATTATTATTATTATTATTATTATTATTATTATTATTATTATATGTTTTGGTAAAGTATTATTATTATTATTATTATTATTATTATTATTATTATTATATGTTTTGGTAAAGTTTTGGTGCCCGGTTTCGCCTCTCAATTTTACAACACGTTATCAGCACGAGACTCTGTCATTTTTCCCGCTAAAGGTAAGTCTTATAGGTAAGCCATTTTTACGCATTTGGTTTATGTTAAATTTCTAATATGAATATATTATTATTTTTGATAGTGTTATTATGGCAAACCTTACAAAGCTAGAATTTGCGGCCCTGGATATTAATGGAAATAACTACTTGTCATGGGTCCTTGACGCTGAGATCCATTTAGATTCTATGAATCTTGGAGAAACAACTAAAGAAGGAAATGATGCATCAAATCAAGAAAAAGCAAAAGCCCTGATCTTCCTTCGCCATCATCTTCACGAGGGATTGAAAATGGAGTATCTTACAATAAAAAATCCCTACGTTCTATGGCAAGGTTTGAAAGAAAGGTACGATCATCAAAAAACAGTTATTCTTCCTAAAGCTCGTTATGATTGGATGCACCTGAGGTTGCAGGACTTTAAATCAGTAAGTGAATATAATTCCGCACTCTTCAGAATTAGTTCAAAATTAAAATTATGCGGAGAAAAGATTACTGATGTTGATATGTTAGGGAAGACATTTTCCACTTTTCATGTCTCGAATATGCTCCTGCAGCAGCAATATCGAGAGAAGGGTTTTGCAAAATATTCTGAACTTATCTCATGTCTTCTCGTTGCTGAACAAAATAACGAGTTATTGATGAAAAATCACGAATCCCGACCAACTGGAGCAACACCATTCCCTGAAGTGAATGCTGTGAATTTTAATAACCGTGGTCGAGGTCGTGGTCGTGGTCGAGGTCGGGACCGCGGTAGAGGAAGAAATACCTATTTTCGTGGTGGGCATTATAATTTTAAGAAACCCACACGAAGTGATGATCATAAAGGAAAGGCTCCACAAGATAGAAGTTCGAAAGGTGATGAACATAAATGTTTCCGGTGCGGAATGACTGGGCACTGGTCACGTACCTGTCGTACGTCAAAACACCTTGTTGATCTCTATCAAGCTTCCCTGAAGGAAAAAGGAAAAGGAAAGAATGTGGAGGTAAATCTTGCCATTCAAGAAGATGATGTGTTTGACCCCTCCAATATGATGCATCTTGATGTAGCTGATTATTTTGAATCTCCTGGAGAGAGAATTGATGCAATCAAACAAGTAGAGGATGATTTGTATGAAAATATATAATTAAGTACTGTTTAGTATGTTTTTGTTGTTGTTTTGTTTGTATATATATTTAAGACTCTTTGTAATCGGTTTTCTTTTCTTTTCAATGAAGAAATATGAACAATTTCAATATGTTGAGTAACTCGAAAATGAGCAATGAGGATTTATGTCTGGCAGACTGCGCAACTACGCACACGATACTCATAAATAGAAAATATTTTTCTAGATTGACAATGCTGGAAGCAAAAGTCAATACTATATCAGGTTCTGCAAATCTGATTGAAGGTTTTGGAAAAGCAAACTTTATTTTGCCTAGAGGAACAAGATTTACAATTAATAATGCTCTGTTCTCTAGCAAATCGAAAAGAAACTTATTAAGTTTTAAAGATATACGTGAAAATAATTATCATGTTGAAACTGATTGTAAAAATAATATAGAGTGTCTCTATATAACATCTATTGTTTCACATGAAAAACGTATATTAGAAACACTGCCTGCTTTTTCTTCTGGATTATACTATACTCATATACGAGTAATCGAAAGTTATGCAATAATGAACCCGAAGTTCATGAATCCAGAAATATTCAGTGTTTGGCATGATCGATTGGGTCATCCAGGGTCAATAATGATGAGAAAAATTATTGAGAATTCACATGGACATCCTTTAAAGAGCCAGAAGATTCTTCAATCCAATGAGTTGTCATGTGATGCTTGTTCTCAAGGGAAATTAATTATTAGACCATCACCAGCTAAAGTGGGGATTGAATCACCTGCATTTTTAGAGCGAATTCAAGGTGATATTTGTGGACCTATTAACCCACCAAGTGGTCCATTTAGATATTTTATGGTATTAATTGATGCATCCAGCAGATGGTCACATGTATGCTTATTATCAACTCGAAATCTTGCATTTGCAAGATTACTTGCTCAAATAATTAAGTTAAAAGCACAATTTCCTGATAATACAATTAAGACCATTCGACTTGATAATGCTGGTGAATTTACATCCCAAACTTTTAATAATTATTGTATGTCAATTGGGATAAGTGTTGAACATCCTGTAGCTCACGTTCATACACAAAATGGTCTAGCATAATCATTTATAAAACGTCTGCAGCTAATTGCAAGACCATTGCTTATGAGAGCTAAACTTCCTACATCGGTATGGGGTCATGCTATTTTGCATGCTGCATCACTGGCACGTATTAGGCCAGTAGCTTATAATAAATACTCTCCAATGCAATTAGCTTATGGCCAGCAGCCAAATATTTCTCATCTAAGAATTTTTGGATGTGCAGTATATGTACCGATTGCTCCACCACAACGTACTAAGATGGGTCCTCAAAGGAGGTTAGGAATATATGTTGGTTTTGATTCCCCATCAATTATTAAATATCTTGAACCCCTGACGGGTGATGTATTTACTGCACGATTTGCTGATTGTCATTTTAATGAGACAAATTTTCCAACATTAGGGGGAGGAATTAAGAAGTTGGAAAAAGAAATTACATGGAATGCATCGTTATTATCTCATTTAGATTCTCGTAGAAATCAATGTGAACTTGAAGTTCAAAAGATAATTCATTTGCAAAATATAGCAAATCAACTACCAGATGCATTCACAGATACTAAAAGTGTGACTAAATCATATATACCAGCTGCAAATGCTCCATCAAAAGTTGATATCCCAAAGGAACAAGTTGTCAATAATGAGTCTGGAGCACGCCAGAAGCGTGGTAGACCAATAGGTTCTAAAGATAAAAATCCTCGAAAAAGAAAAGTAGTTGAGAATCAAAATGATTCAATAAAAGGTATGGATGTTCCAGAAGAAATCCAGAATACAACTACTCAAAAGAGTATTGGTGAAAATCAAACGCTTGAGGATAATAATGAAATTTCTATAAACTATGTTACAATAGGAAAGAGATGGAACCGAAATGATATCATTATTGACAACATTTTTTCTTATAATGTTGCTCACGATATTATTCATGAAAGTGATGATTTTGACCCAAAATCTATCGTAGAATGTCAACGTAGAAAGGATTGGCCGAAGTGGAAAAAAGTGACGATTTTGACCCAAAATCTATCGTAGAATGTCAACGTAGAAAGGATTGGCCGAAGTGGAAAGAAGCAATCCAAGCAGAGTTGAACTCACTTTCAAAACGTGAGGTTTTTGGACCAGTAGTCCCAACACCGGAAAACGTCAAACCTGTAGGATATAAATGGGTATTTGTAAGGAAAAGAAATGAAAAGAATGAAGTCACAAGATATAAAGCTAGACTTGTTGCACAAGGATTCTCGCAAAGGCCTGGTATTGATTATGAGGAGACATATTCTCCTGTGGTGGATGCAATAACGCTAAGATATTTGATTGGTCTGACTGTATATGAAAAGCTTGATATGCATCTAATGGATGTAGTCACGGCGTATTTATATGGATCTCTGGATAATGACATTTATATGAAAATCCCGGAAGGATTTAAAATACCAGAAACATATGAATCAAGTTCTCGGGAATTGTATTCAATAAAGTTACAGAGATCATTATATGGATTAAAACAATCAGGACGAATGTGGTATAATCGCCTGAGTGAATATCTGTTGAAAGAAGGATACCAAAATAATCCAATATGTCCGTGCGTTTTTATAAAGAAATCTCAGTCAAGATTTGCTATTATAACTGTATATGTTGATGACTTAAATATAATTGGAACTCCTGAAGAGTTATCCAAGGCAATAGAATATCTTAAAAAAGAATTCGAGATGAAAGATCTTGGAAAAACAAAATTTTGTCTTGGTTTGCAAATTGAACATTTAGCAGATGGGATATTTGTTCATCAATCAACTTATACAGAGAAAATCTTAAAAAGATTCTATATGGATAAAGCACATCCATTGAACATTCCAATGGAAGTTCGTTCACTGGATGTAAAGAAAGATATATTTCAACCTCGAGATGACAGTGAAGAACTACTTGGTCCTGAAGTACCATATCTTAGTGCAATTGGTGCACTTATGTATTTGGCTAATAACACAAGACCAGATATTGCATTTTCAGTAAATTTATTAGCTAGATATAGTTCATGTCCTACAAAAAGACATTGGAACGGAGTTAAGCATGTACTCCGATATCTTCGAGGGACAATTGATATGGGTTTATTTTATTCTAACAAATCAAAGTATGATCTAGTTGGTTATGCAGATTCTGGTTATCTATCTGATCCACACAAAGCTAGATCTCAGACAGGTTATCTATTCACATGTGGAGGAACTGCTATATCGTGGCGATCAGTGAAACAGACTATAACGGCCACTTCTTCAAATCATGCTGAAATCCTCTCTATTCATGAAGCAAGTCGAGAATGTGTATGGCTAAGATCGATGACACAACACATTCATCAGACATGTGGCTTGTCTTCAAGTAAACCTCTTCCAACGATGTTATACGAAGACAACACAGCATGTATAGCTCAAATCAAGGGAGGATATATCAAAAGAGATAGAACAAAGCATATCTCACTAAAGCTCTTCTATACTCATGATCTTGAAGAAAATGGCGATATCACTGTACAACAAATTTGTTCGAAAGATAACCTGGCTGACGTATTTACGAAGGCATTACCAACTACAACCTTCGATAAATTAGTATATAGCATTGGAATGCAGCGACTCAAAGACTTTAAGTGATGTCTCCATGAGGGGGAGTGAATGTATTATAGTAAACTATATTAAATATGTACTCTTTTCCTTCACTAGGGTTTTTTTTTCTTCCCATTGGGTTTTTTTTCCTAGTAAGGTTTTTAACGAGGCATATTTTATAAATGGGCATTTAAGGGGGAGTATTGTAAATATAAATGCCCATTCCACATGCCCATTTGATATCCATACCAAGTGGCATTTTATCCATAGCCAAAGTGTCTTCCATGTGTCCAACAAAGACCATAGATTGGTGTCCAAATGGACCACATCATGCTCTCCTAATTGCCTATATATAGTGGTTCTTGATGGATAAATAAATAGAGACAATTGGTGAAGAAATGTCTCCAATCTTCTTTTTTCTCTCCCATTTTCTCTAATTTCATTTGTTTTTAATTTGCCATAAATCTCCACTTTCTTTTGTTTATAATATATATATATATACTCCCTTTATATTCCAACACTTGTATTATTATTATTATTATTATATGTTTTGGTAAAGTATTATTATTATTATTATTATTATTATTATATGTTTTGGTAAAGTTTTGGTGCCCGGTTTCGCCTCTCAATTTTACAACAATTTAATTGTTTTTGGATCTACTCGGCAAAGATAATGTATCCCAATGTTTTTAATATTTTCAAATTTTATATTAAATATTTTCTTATTAAATACAATAATAAATTATATAAATATATGATCAAAATTAATTCTTCAAATTATTTATAAACCAAACTAAAAAATATATATATTATTTATAAATCATGTTATGGGTGAAATTGGACCAACAAGAATGGGCTGGATAAATGGCTGCAATGAGGGGCCAAATAAAGAAAAAAAACCCAATACGACATCCAAACGGATCGAAACCGACAGGAGACCGACCTAGGAAGAGAAGGGACGAAGAAACGGGCTTGGGCCGACCACATGGCAAGGCCCCATTTTGGGCCTTGCCATGGTCCAAAGACAAAGGGGAGAAGACCGGGGCTTGAGCTCGGCCCAAGCCCGTGGTCAGCCTCGGCCTCGGCCGAGGCCTACCAGTTTGGCAAGGCCCAATTTTGGGCCTTGCCTCTGTCCCTTATGGCCCGTGTGCCCTCGGTTCAACCCAATTCGACCTTTCCTTTCCCCATTCGAAGACGGAAACCCACGAAAAATCCTAAGAATGAAGCTATTTAAGCTCTCCCTCAGAGGGAGAGCAAGGTAAGTTCATGCCAGCTTACAACACTCTCCTACAACTCCAAAATTCTCTCAAACTCTCTCTGACTTAAGCATCGGAGTCTGTGTGACCTACACCACATCGGTGTCCAGGTTTTTCTTGTCTTGCAGGCCGCGTTCTTCCCCCAAGAATACAAATTCACCATCGTTGTCACGTGGAGGTCAGGTGATATTTCTCCTGTCCAAAATTTGGCAACAACAAATCATATTACTAATTACTATTTATTAACTTCGTGGTTTAACTTCGCAGGTAAAAATTATTTCCATACATTTACAACAACGACGACTCTAGCCTATTTTGGAGGTGGTTTTTGTAATTTCCCTTTTATTTTTCAATTTTTTCATTTTCAAATCTCACCAAATCTTTGGTTGATATAAAACGATATACTTTTTTTTTTAGTTCATATTTATTTGGAAACCAAAATAAATTTGCCAGTGGAATGCCAAGGCTTCGTTGCAAAAGTCTTCAGGAAGCTTTTCCTACTTCGATTACAAGTTTTTTCTTTTTCTTTTTTTTTTTTAATTTAAATTATATATCAAATTATATATTTACTAATTCCAGTAGGATTCTAATTTTCTCACAATATATTCTGTATAAATAATACATTTGATGAGTTAAGTCTAAATCATTCATCATCTGTGAAAAAGAAAGAAAAGTTCCTTACCTTACCTTTATATCAGCTACCTCTTCTTTCTCGATTAAACCTTCTCAAATCTCACCCACAATATTATATATTTTAGGTTGACTCAAGCCATAATTTTTGGGTTTTCTACTACTCAGGTAATTAGCTTTTAACTCTTGAAATACTTTTTATTTTTTTTAGTACAACAAATGTGGGGATGGGGATTCGAACTTCCGACTTCAAGGGAGGTAATACATGCTAATTAATATGGTTGAGCTATACTCACTTGAGTTGGACAACTCTCAAAATACCTTTGAACTAGGTTGAATGTATTTTTTTAAATTTAATTTTAACTTAATGCTTGGATTATTTATGATTTTGTTCTTATGTATGTGTTCAATGTTGTTTAGCATATGAAATCATATTCTTTTTTCTTCTAAAGGACCTGGCGCATGTGTTGTATTGATTTCCAAATTCTAATAGGATTGATTTTTGATATTTTTGTAAAAAAAGTATTTATCAATAATAATTACCATAGTGCGTTAGGCATATGTTATCTTATTATTTTTTAATCCTCTAAGATAAATTATAAATGTAAATGTATGGTTAAATTCACTCGTATATTTTATACGTAAGTAAAAATACCCTTTTGATGCTTGAGTTTTGAGTTTTTCATTTGGTTCCTAAATTTCAGGGTCATACACTTTTACCTTTAGCTTTCAATCCATGCTCTCTTTTAGCCCTTGAAATAATATAGCATTATCCATATTTTAAGGGAAAAAGTATATGATTTTAAAATTTAGAGATGAAATAGAAACTAAACTCAACATTTAGGAACCAAAAAGTTATTTTTCCTATAATAAAATTTAATGGATCTAACAGATCAAAGGGTCTAATTTTAAAGAACTAATAGGTTTGAGGGTTTAATTTTTGTATTTAAATGTACATGGATGCGTTTACAGTTGCGAGATGGTTTTAGTCATTTTCCCTTTTTATTTTTTAATCTTTCTTCTAATTTCAAATCTCACGATGACTTTTTTTTTAACATAAATATTTGATTGAGATAAAACGACACATTAAAAATATAAAATTAGAAGTTTCATAATGAAGAAACTAAAGAACGCCCATTAACATTTTCAGACCCACTATATATATATATATATATATGATGAACATAAAACTAAAAATGTTAAAAGAATAATTGTTATAAATGAAAACCCTAAACGTTATTTATATAGGAATACGTAGATTTTAAAATTTTCATTTTTATAGATAAAGATTTGAATTATTTTATTATTTTATATTGTAAATTTGATTAATGAAATTCAAACTAGTCTTAAAAGAGAATATATATATAAATAGATAAAGATAAGAAGATAAAAGTTGATAGAAAAGGTTTTGTAGCAGTTTAGTTATCTTTTTTCATATTTTTTGCAAATCTGGAGTTCTCAAATTCTCTGATTCTCTAAATCTTCTTCTCTCACGATCATACTTTTGAAGGTTTCGAAGTTCTTTGTTTCTCCTCTCGGTAAAATTTTTGTTTATTATAATAGTTCTTTCACGGCCATTCATGATACAACTCCAATCAACATCTTTTCTTTCTTTTCTTTCTTTTTATTAATATCTTCTTTTCGTACCTTTTGTTTTCTTTTTATTAATTTGTTTGTTATTTTTGCAGGCAATTTATAAAAGCTTCAAATTTAACGGAGATGGAAGAACAAAACATGAAAACTAAAAGGAAAAACGATAAAGACATTGCAATAAAAAAGCCCAGAATCGATAAAGAAAGGTTGAGGGTCTCCATTTTAAACCCTACGAATCTTTTAATTGGCAAATGGAAGGTAATACAAAATTCTTGGTTTGGCAGTTCCGTTTTAAAAGTTAGAATTTCAAACTTTCTCTAACTCTAACTATAGGGACCAAATTTATAATTTAATCTAATAATTAATAATCTGAACAAAATATTGTTAATTAGGGTTTGTTCCATATATAATAAAAATTTTGTGAAGCAAAATATATTTTATTCATTTATTTTCTTTTTGTGTTGATTTTTGGTGCAGTTAGAGCCTATGAACGAGGATGAGTTGGTGGTAAAGTGCTATTTTGTAAGGAAGCAACTAACTTGGGAGGTTTTGAGAAATGAGAGTAGAGAAAAGGTTGAAATTGAATGGTCAAATATTATAGGAATCAGAACTTCATTGATGGAAAACGAACCAGGAGTTTTCGAAGTGGAGGTTAGTTCTTTTTCTTTTCAAATATCTTACCAAAATTTATAATAGCAGGCTTAATTGACGATTTCAAATTAATTGTAAATTATATGAATGGTTAATTAAGGCCAATTTTGTAGTAACCAAAGGGTTTTAATGAAAAGTTTTAGAAGTTAATAATGGTCAAATTTGTAGTAACTAGGGTTTCAAGAAAGAGTTTTAAACATCATATAGACATGAGAATAGGGATGATGAAAATCAATTACATAATTTAATTCATGACATCTAACATGTTTGAGAATGATTTTGAAATAGTTAAAATTACTTTTGTCGTATTCAAAATCAATTTTTATTCCCATCAAATGATTGAAACTAGCTCATTGATTGACACTTTTCAATTATAAAAAGTATATACTTTAGATGTTAACTATGACCAAATTGTTTGTAACTAAAGATTTAAAAGGAAAGAGTTTTAAGTGTCATTTAAAAATTATTAGGGGCATGAAGATTTTTGAATATATATTCTACGGGTAGGTTGATCGAATAGTTTTATCCATTTAAAGACGGATCTTCTCGTTCTTTATTGTCTTTTGTAGCTATCAGAACCACCTAAATTCTATAAGGAACGTGACAACGTCGATGTACGGGCACACGACAAATGGGTTGATGGATTGGATTTTACAGGAGGCCAAGCTTCTATATGCAGGTTTGAATTAGCAGTTTTTACTCTTTTAGTTTATATAATTAACAGTGATACCCTGATGGATGAATGAATTAACAGTTTGTTTAATTTTTAGGAGGCATTTTGTTTCCTTTCCTTCAGGAATGTTGAACAAACACTTTGAGAGACTAATAAGTTGTGATGAGAGATTGTGTGAATTGACCAAAAAGCCATATCCAACCAATAGTAACCCTTACTTTGATTCAAACACTTTAATTTCTGCTGCTGCTTTGCCTTCTCTTGGAGTTAATCCAACAGTACACCAAATTCAGCCTTATAATCAAACTCTACAACTTGATCCTCATCCTGCTCTCAACCTAATTCCACAGAGACCAGGTATGCACTTTCCTTACATTACTAGCAAAACCACACCCTTTAAATTTTGCACCATTCAAATTTCCTTTTTTCGTTAAAAGTTTGCTTGTGGAAAAAAATACTTTTGGAACAAAATCGATTTTTCTATAAGCACCTTTAGAAATTTAATAATTTAAAGTGTATTTAGTATAGCTTATTGAATCATTTTAGAGAATCGAAGAAAGTGAGGTTTTAAAAAATCTTAACAAATAAAAAGTACTTCAAACGTTTGGATTCATTTAAAAACCTTTTTTTAAAAAACGTTTGAGAGATGAATTATCCAAAACTGATTTTAGAGTGATTAACCGAAAATTCTCAAAATAATAATAAATTTATAACTAATAGAATCACTTTTAATATAGTGCAACTAAACAAATTTGTTATTTAGAACATTTTTAGAAAAATATAAAATATAATAATATTTTTATTGAAAATATTTTTTCAAAATTGTCTAAATTAGAAGGTAATCCAAATGAACTCCTCGAGAGTGAAGGGTTTTAACTCTTTGAAATTTTGATTTCTCTGAATTAAACTTTGAAGTTGAATACGTTGTAAAATTAGTTGTTTATCTTCTCAAACTTCAACTTGGAAAATTTCCGAAAATACAAATTAAAAAAATAAAAAAATAAAATTAAGTAGTAAAGTCGAGCCGTTACAAAACCCTATAAGCTAAAGGTTGTATGGAAAGTTATTTTTCAAAATAATTTTATGTTTTCGTGTTAAAATTTTTAATTGAATATGAGTTGCGGATGTCATTATTTTTTGTATATTATTTCTGATTTTAGAAGGAATAATGAGTTTTTCTCTTGAAAAGAAGTTCATGTATATGAAAATACTATAAGAAAGGGAAGATAACCGGTTCAAGAAATAGTTATTCAACTACATTTTTGTCAATTCTTCAAAAAACGTAAACCTATTTTTTTAATATATATATATATATATATATTAAAAAACACTTTTAGTAGAAATTGATACTTAATTTTAATGAAAGTTTTTCACGATAGGGATTAATTTGTTACATATTAAAGTTTAGGGACTAAATTGTTACAAAATTGAAAGTATAGAGACTAAATTATTACTTTCGTAAAAGTTAGGGACAAAGGTATTTTTTAACCCCTCTCTTTATATATATATTATAGAAACAAGTTAACAACCCCTAAAACTAACAAAAGTAGTTTTATCCAATAAAAAATAATAAATAAACCCCACCCATTTGCTTATATTTGGAGTTTTAATTTGAAATTTTTTTATAAGTTGAAAGTGAACTCTTCACTACTCCTTGTTTACATTTGTTTTGATAGTTGTGAGTTTGCCAACTTTTGGGTCAGCAACAACAAATTACAATCTCCAACCAAGCTCAAGTAGTGTTGGTGGTCATATTGGATGTTCAAATGGCAATTTGATGAACATGGGAGCCCCTCAAGCAATTTCAAATAATACACTACTTTCAAATTGGCTAATAAATGACTGCTTAATTTTGAATAATGGACCAACATATTCTAATGGAGTTTCAAGTGACTACTTACGGAATGGGGCATCAGATTCTCAAGGACTACTTTCAAATAGTTACTACTCAAATTGGCCAACAGATTCACATGGAGTTTGGCGTTACCCCACTCGCCAAGAAACCCACGAAGAAACCAAAGGCCCAACATTTAAATTAAATTAAATTAGTCTTCCATTTTCACGAATTTCAAAAAATACTTTAAGAGAAGAAGTACATGTTAATTACGGTTGAACTATGCTCACTTTAGCATGTGCATTTCTACTTTTGCTATATACTTTTTGTTTATAGAAATTGCATTAGATGGTAGAAGTGTTGTATGTAATTAAACAAATATCACACATTTTATTTTTAGTTTTTTCAAAATGTAATATGCGTGACCTTTTTTTTTCAATTTGCAATTTTACGTTTCTTCAAATTAGAAACTAGAAATTCAATTACAGCTTGTTTTGATTTAGGAGATGATGAAATAAAACCAAATCTGTAATGAAAAATTAGAAATTTAAGACTTGGCCCGTTACGTAACCATTTGATTTTTAGGTTTTAGTTTTTTAAAATTGTGCAAGTTTTTTTCATAATTTCTTTACAATAGTTTTCATCTTTCTTAAAGCAACATTTGAATTCTAAGCCAATTTCCAAAAACAAAAATAAGTTTTTAAAAAATACTTTATTTAGTATTCAAAATTGGCTTGAGTTTTGAAAACATTTGAAAAAAAATAGATAACAAAACAAATAAAATCCATAAGGCATAAGTAGTATTTATAAGTTAGTTTTCAAAAGCCAAAAACCAAAAACTTGGACTCCGTTTCATAACCATTTTAGTTTTTGGTTTTTATGTTTCCTGTTTCCTAGTTTTGGTCTTCTGTTTTTAAAGAAACAAAAACCATATATATTTGATACCTATTTTTTGTTTTTTATTTTTAAAAAACAGAAAACCAAACTTGATTGATAACAATTTTTTGTTTTCTAGAGAGATGAAGAGATGTTTTAGAGAAGAAAAAAATGTGTGGTGACACAGAAATAAAAATTTAGAGACATAGATATAATTGTTTTACAGAAAAAAAATTAAAACATAGAAAATTTAGAGACATCGAAAGAAAAATATTTAGAGAGAGAAAAGATAGAGAGAATATTAGTTAGACATCATAAAAATATTAGTTAGAGAAAAAGAAAGAAAAGTTAGAGAGAAAGAGATAAATATTAGAGAGGAAAAAGTTACATAAAAGAGAAATTTTAGAGAGAGGGTAAAGTTACGGTAAAAGATATGTTAGAGAAATAAAGATAAATGAGAAAAAAAAAGTTGTAGGAAGAGAAAATTTAGAGAGAATTATTTTTAAACGAAATGTTAGAAATATATTTATTAGAGAGAGAAAAGTTAGGGAGAAATATTAGAAATAGATAAGTTAAAGAGAAAGAGAAGTTTAGAGATAGAAAACTTTGGGAAAAATATTTAATTTTTAGAGAGAGAAATTGAAGAGGATATTTTAGAAGAGAAAGAGATATGAAAGTTAAAAAAACAAGATAAACATTTTTTCGAGAGAGATAATAAAAAGTTTTAGAGATGAAAGTTTTAGAGAGAGAAAAAGAAAAAAAAGTATATAGAAATGTAAATTAGAGAGAAATTTAGACAGAAAAAAGTTAGAAAGAGAAATTTGTTGGAGAGAGATATGACAGAGGAAATAATGAGGATTAGAAGAAAAATGAGTTTTTAAAGAACAGAAAACAATTTTTAAAACTACTTGTTGGAATATAAATTTTGACCAACCCAAAATTGCCACGTCATTACCCAATATTGATGGCGAAATTATATTTAATTAGAGATTAATTAAATTTGCAAAGATGCCTAAATTAAATTATGACAAATCCAAGTACGCAATTGGGTCATTTGAAAATTGGAAAGCAAAAGCCCAAATTGAAGGCCCCAATTAGCAAAGTCCAAGTTCAGTCCAAAAAGGGCTGACCCAAATTCAACCAGACCCAATCCATGAACTAGGCCCAAAGTCAACCAGGCCCAATCCAAGAGCTAGGCCCAAAGTCAACCAGTCCCAGTCCAAAAGAGCTGGCCCGAAGTCAATAAGCCCAATCCAAATAGTTGCCCCAAAATCAACTGGGCCCAGTCCAACAAATCCAAGCCCACTTGGAGCCCTTGAGGAACTCTATAAATAGAGAGCTTCCTCCTTCATTTTAGGGGGTTCAGAACTGAAGAAACTTAGAGAGAATTCAGAAACAAAGCTCAGAAGACTCCAGAAGCTCATGAAGATCAAACACCGTCTGAACGAAGAACACGTCACGGAGATCAAGAATACTCCAAGAATCCATTGAAGTTTCAACCTCGAGAACAAGCTATTTAGCCTTCGAGCAAAGCATACAAGTAGGAGAGGGAATCAGATGATCAAATACTGAAATCAATACAATACAAGTGATTTACACGTGTTAAATTTTCCTGTCGAAATCTTGTGTGAACACTACTTTTTTTGGTTTTTGAAATTCCGTTATAATTTCAAAAACGTTTTTTAAAAAATAGAAAATAAATAATATAATAGGTTATCAAACAACTCTGTTTTTTAAAAATAAAAAATAAAAATAGATCAAAACGAAAAAGAAAATGATTAACGAACGGCCCCTTGTTTACCAAATAGGGCTAAGGATTTTAGTTTTCCATATCCACATTTATCACCAGAGCTACATACTAATTTTGTCCTCATTTTCAAGCAGTAAACTTCTAAACAAATCTTTCGTCAAATTACTCAAAACAAATTCTGTGAAATACTTTGACTGTGGGCACAATAAATTGCTCTCATTAATATCCACTCCAAAATTTAAAACTTCTACACTATGCTATAAACAGAAGTAAAAAAAGGAAAAAAAAAAAAAAAAACCTTTGGCAAGTGTACCTTGACCATTGATAGTCTTAAGATTTGTTTGAAATACCTTCTAGTTTAAGCACTTCTTAAAAAATTATTTTTAATAAAAGTATTTTTATATCTTACATTTTTCTTAAAAAGTACTTTAAATAACATTTTTTTTTTGGTTGCATTATATTCAAAAGTGTTTCTATTAATTACAAATATGTTTTGTTTTCTTCCTACATATTTGAAGATTTTCAATTAATCAATTTAAAGTCATTTTTGGATAATCTATTAAAAAAATAAAATTTTAAATTAATCCAATTTTTTTAAGTACTTTTTATTTATTAAGATTTTTTTTAATAAAAAACATTTTTGATTATCTAAAATTGTCATTCAAAAAGTTATACTAAACATACTTTAAAGTTTTAATTATTAACTTTTAGAAGGTGCTTATAGAAAATTTTGATTTTTTTGCAAAAAATATTTTTTGCACAAGTTATTCTAGACACATAGTTACAAAAGAGAAGCAATTTTGAAAGTCCTCCAAAAAATGAGATGATATGGAAAGGAAAAAGTATCAACACTATTAATTCTTATCGACATGTCAACATTCTCATATGTTCATGAGTTTGACATGACATAAGGGGTAAATCAAAATTTACATTATATTGTGCAAACAGATATATCAATTGGTATAAAATGATCCTGTTGGAGACTTATACATAACATAAGAAATTGGAATAAATATTAAGAAGCAAACATGCGTAAATAATTAAGTTGTAGCGTGAGTATCTTGCTCTCTTTAAGGAGATTCAAGCCCTTCACAATGTATATTTCTTTATCAATCACCAGTGTAGTAGGTATTCTCTGGTTTTTTCCCTCCAAGATAGAATAACTCAACTGAAATGTTGTATAGCTAAAACCACTCTACACTAAAAATTTGAGCTCAAAGCTCCACAATAAAGATGAACATCCATCTTTTGGTCAATTGCTCTTAAAAGAGCACAGTAGATAAATATGAAAACGTAGAGAGAGAAAAAAAAAGATTGAAATGTTGTGTATAGAAAGAGCTTGTGAGAGAGGTATTTATGAGTTTTAGATCTAGTGAATTTATGACACAAATTTTAACACCTCCTCAATTAACAAAAACATATACGTCGTTGATTCAAAAATCACGTTATGTTCAAATAAAGAAATTTATAGCCTGTACTATTGACTACATTCCAAGGAAAACACAAGTGGTAGCTTTAGACCCTAATTTAGGTCTTTTGGACCTATTATCCAGCTAAACCTCCCCAAACTCATAGGCCCGTTTGATAACCATTTAGGCCCCCTTTGATAATCATTTGATTTTTAGTTTTTAGTTTTTGAAAATTAGGTTTGTTGTCTCATGATTTCTCTACAATGATTTTCATCTTTCTTAAGTAAACATTTGAATTTTTAGTCCTATTCCAAAAATAAAAACAAGTTTTTAAAAACTATTTTTTTTTTTTTAGTTTTCAAAATTGGCTTGATTTTTTAAAACAATGGTAGAAAGTAGAGAACAAAAAAAAGAAATATATTGGTAGAAGTAGAATTTATAAGCTTAATTTTCAAAAACCAAAAACCAAATGGTTATCAAATAGGGCTTTAATTTTTGGTTTTTGGTTTTTGAAAATTGTCCTTTTTTTTCATCATTTCTCTACAAATGAGTTTCATCTTTCTTAAGAAAACATTTGAATTCTTAGCCAAATTTCAAAAACAAAAACAAGTTTTGAAAAATATTTTTTTTTTAGTTTTCAAAACTTGGCTTGGTTTTTTAAAAACATATGTAAAAGGTAGATAACAAAACAAGAAAATCCATAGGTGGAAGTAGTATTTATAGGCTTAATTTTCAAAAACCAAAAACAAAAAACCAAATGGTTATCAAATGGGGATTTAAATATCCCAAATTTGACTAATACTCTTTTCACAGTTGAAAAGGTGTAATCTTTTTCATTTTATGATACTCTATTTAATATATAACAAGCAGTCAAAACCGCTTCACCCCAAAGATTTGTAACGCCCAAGGTTAGGAGAGGTACATGAATGAACCGAGATCACATCCAAATGAGAGGGATCCTGAGGCTATGCAAGGCATGGTTAAGAAAGGCTTAAAAGAATTGATAGCTACTACCTATACCAACAAGGTGCACCTTCATTTTCGGTGGCTCAATCATAGGAACTCCAAAGTTAAGATTGCTTGGCTTGGAGCAATCCTATGTTGGGTGACCTCCTAGGAATTTTCCTAGGAAGCATGTGAGTGAGGACAAAACATGTTGACAGGACCCATGTTCGTTTGTGGGGACAGTCTTCACTCTCGCAAGCAGCTCAAGACAAGTAGGTAGCGTGGTCAGGTCGCAGGGGATGTAGGGGAATGCTGGGGCTGTTAGGTGTCGAATTCGTATTCCAAATCTTGGTCCGAATCCTGGGCTTGGGGCGTTACAGATTAAAGGATGCACCTAATTCTAATAGTATAACATTAGTGAATATGCACCTGATGCACTTGATTCTAATAGCATAACATTAGTCAAACCAATTAAGATTATATTTTTCCTCTTAGCTACTCCATTGGAAGTAAGTGAATATGGTGGAGTAGTCTCATGAATTATTCCCAATAATTCAACATATGAATTGAATTCAAATAATTCATATTTTCGACCTCTATCATTTCAATTCTTTTAAGTTTTCTGTCGAGTTGATTTTCAACTTCAAAGATAATTTTTTTAAATTTCTCAAAAGCATCACTTTATTTTTCAATAAATAAACATAAGTACAATTTGAAAGATTATCGATAAAAGAAATAAAATATCTATTTCCTCCTCTAATTAAAATTCCTTCAAATTCACACAAGTCTGTATGAATTAACTCAAATAATTATTCGGTATTTCTTTCAATATTTTTATGAGGTCCTTTTGTAATTTTAGCTTTGCTTCATATTACATTCTCGAAATCATTTTTAATTTAGGGATTCATCCAATACTACTCGTCACTCCCCATATTTACTATTTATATGACACAAACGAGGCATGCAAAAAAATTAAAGAAGAGAACATATAAATCGAACTGGATAGATGCTTTATTATTATTCTCAATGTTCAATTTGAACATTCCATCACAAGCATAACTTTTTCCAACAAAAATTTCTTTTTTCTTTATTACATATTGATCAAATTCCATAGTTTGCTTAAAGTCATCCTTATTAAGAAGATACTTGACATTAAATTCTTCCTCATGAAGGGTGTATAAAGCACATCTTTCAATATCAAAACCCTTTTAGAGTTGAATTTTAATTCAACCTCACTAGTTTGGATAATTTGTATAGTATAGGAGTCACCGAGCATTATTGTTTAGGGGCTCCTTAAAAAGAGTATAAACTTTAAACCAATTTTTGTCATTGCAAACATGTCTTTTAGTTCCAGAATCAGCTCATCATCCTTCAACACTTTGAACCCATACATATATTAGTCATCATGGCTACAAATGGTTCTTCGTTACCATTGGCATAAGGTACAAGTTCTTGTTTCTGGAATCTGCAAATTTGAGCAACATGCCCACTTATGCCATAAAATAAGCTAAACTGGTATTGAGTGTTGATGATGTACTTGATTCTTATTAGAAAAGTAAGATTTATTATTCATTTTCATATAACTCTTCTTTCTCTTTAACTAACTATTTTTAAGAATATAACCATTAGATAAATTATCATTAGAAGAGATCAGATTTACCTTGGTAGGATTGTCATTATCTTATTTGAATAAATGCATCTTGCCCTCTTTTCTCTTCCTCCACACGAATATGAGTAATTTGTTGGGATTTATGCCCTAAAGCCTCGTAATTAATGATTTGTTATTTACTAATTAATAATAATTTTGATTATTTTATTTGCAATATAGCATTAAACATTATATGAAAAATCCAAAGTTACTAGTGTAATCTTGAACAGTATGTGGTTGACATTTGGGAGAATCATGTTCAAGAAATAACCTAAAGAGTCTATAGTATATAGATAAGGTTAGATGTCTACATCCTGGTAACACTATTGATACGCCCCACATTGTAATGGTCACAAAATGATTTGATCCAAATCGTTTATGTGGAGATATGTGAGTGGGGGTATCCTATATAATGAGTTTGTATAAAACTGGACTATGAAATATTTAATGTTTCTTTATAAATCTGTTAATTGAGAAGATTAATATTTCATAGGATGATCATATGCGACTCGATCTTAATCCTCAGTGAGTTATGAACTTCTGTCTATGAGGGCTTGTCCTTTGATTTGCATAGGCAAGAGTAACTTTTGTAGCTAATTCAATAAGCCTACTGATAGCACATACTATGTGCTATCTTTAGGCCTTATTTTATGCTAGTTTTGAGACTTAAATATATGTTTTCATGTTCATAATTGTTTATTTTGTAGAAATCGAGCATTTGAAGCAAAACGAAGATTTTAGAAGAAATATGGTTACAAATGAGCTAATTGGGCAAGAAATTAAGCAACCAATTTTGGGGACAATTTTTTAGAAGAAAAATATTCCTAATTAATTAGGTTTTGGATTCTTAATTTGATTAGATTATAGATCCCTAATTTGATTAGATTATGGTTTCCTAATTTAATTAGATTTTGGATTCCTAATTTAATTAAATAATGAATTCCTAATTAGATTAGGAAATGGATTAGCCTACTATAAATACCCACATTTTTTTCACTTGAAGGCATTCAACTTTGTAGAGCACAACTCTAAAATTCTACATACAAGAGTGAGAAGAGACTTGATAGAAATATTTAAGGCCAAGTTCGTGGAGATCATACGGAGACGGACGATCGACACACCAATATAGTTTTTCTTCTTTCTTTATATTTAATATTTAGATGTTGTTTAAGAGTTTAACTTTTGTGATAGTGAATATGAGTGGCTAAATTCTTTTCTTATTTTAGGGATTGATGTAGCCATTATACCTTAAGTTTTAATTATTTAAATTCCATGATTGATTATCATTAATTGAAGGGAATAGTCTAATTAAACCCAAGAAGAAGTGTAGGAATTGGTTTGAGGTTATTTAGAATTAAATAATAATATCATGGTTAAGCATAACATACCTTGAAAATATGGAGATTCTTCTGGCGGATCTTTATCTCTTCCACAAAGTCTTCCTGGCTATGATTCGAACACAAGACCAAGGCTTGTGGGTCTTGAAAAAAAATCCACAAGGGATTAAAGAGGAAGAGGTCAAGAGAGAATTCTTTAATTCTCTCTATTGAGGAGATGTGTGTTGTGAAGAATACACAATGACTCATCCCTAGGGTCCTATTTATAGTAGTCTAGGGAAAATAATTAAATAATATATTTTAATATCTAATATATTAAAATATATTTATGTAACTAATTTGAATCTTATTCAAACCGTTTAAAATTCTCCTACGACATCTATTTCATAATTTGAATCCAATTCAAATTTAATAAATATATTTTATTTAATGTATCTAATATACATTAATTATTTTATTATTTAATGTATCAAATACAATAAATATATTTTCCTCTTTTATATTTAATATATATGATATATTAAATATTAATTTGAACACTTCAAATTAAATATTAATTTGAACATTTCGAATTAAATATTAATTTAAACATTTCAAATTTTAATATTTAATGTATCAAATACAATAAATATATTTTCCTCTTTTATATTTAATATATCTAATATATTAAATATTAATTTGAACACTTCAAATTAAATATTAATTTGAACATTTCAAAATTTTCTTTCAGCTAAATTGATCTTTTAGTGTTACTATGAGCTAGCAAGGGGGCCTTATAGACCTACAGATTATAAGCTCCAATGATATAGAATTAATTAATTAAACTATTTAATTAATTAATTTTCATTCATTAACTATAAGTCACTCCACTATAGACCTAGAGTTGCACTCTTATGCAATGTAGGATAAGTTGTGTCCATAGATATAATCATTACACGCAAGTCAATCTTTCACGAGTTGTTCGTAATTACAGCTGGGTCAAAAGTCCGTTTTACCCCTATAATTACATCTTGCACCTTAAGTACCACTGATCCTCTAATGAACAATTTGTTTATAATCTAATTACAAACTAAGTCCCTCTCGGGCCAGTGAGAGGGTGGGGCCCCATTGTTCAAGTCCCAAAATCAACACTTAAGGGAACTACTCATCTACTTACCCAATATGGGAAGGAGTGAATTTCATCTTGTGATATAATGTTCCCAGCTCCCTATTAGGTCAAGTTCCCAAAATGGTAGGCATATTGAATCGGCTACAAAAGCCCCTCTCACCCATGCAAATCAAAGGACAAACCCTCACAGGAAGGAGTTCATAACTCACTCAGGATTAAGATCGAGTCGCATATGATCATCTTGATGAAATATTAATATTCTCAATTAATGGATTTATAAAGAGAGATTAAATATTTCGTGGTCAAGTCTTGTACAAACTCATTGTATAAGATACCCCCACTCACATGTCTCCACATAAATGATTTGGATCAAATCATTTGTAACTATTACAAAGTGGACCGTATCAATAGTGTTACCAGGACAAGGCACCCAACCTTATCCATGTACTATGACTCTTTAGGTTATTTCTTGAACACAATCCTCCTATATGTCAACCACATATTGTTCAAGATTACACTAATAACCTTGGATTTTTCATATAATGAATAATATTATATTGCAAATAAAATAATCAAAATTATTATTAATTATTAAATAATTAATTAATTACGAGGCTTTAGGGCATAAATCCCAACATTAATTTCATTAATTCTTTTATATTCTTAATACTTTTAACCTTTTGATGACGGATTAAATGTTATGTTGGTCTAAATTCAAGCTTGAGAAAGGTAATTTAGATTAGATCCTAATTGCATGACTAAAGGTAGTTCTAACTTGAAAATGATTAGGGCTTCTTTCGAAGTTGTTAATGAAGGAATTTAATGTTATGCATAACATTAAAAATCTTCAGAGATGTAGGTTTTGCCTTATTTCATAAGAATTGTTTGTCCTCGAGAGAGTCATTCATGATAAAAGACTTCTAGACTTATGAAATATTTGTTTAATCCATCTTGGATGTTTAAGTAATTTAATTATTTTAGTCTAATAGGTGAAATCAACTCCCTAGGACATTATCTCATCTGATTGTTTCAATTTTTATTACAATTATTTTATTTAAATCTTGCATCCATCATTCAATTCTATTCTTTAAATAAAATTGGGTGATAATATTTATAGTACTTAAGTGAATTAGAAAACCAATCTTGAGGACGATACTCGAACACTATTTCACTATATTAAAACTTGCTTGTACACTTGCGATATTGCGCAAAAATTATGCAACACCTATCATTTTGAGGACTTGACCAAATAGGGAGCTAGAAACATAATCTCACAAGATGGAATTCACACATTCCCGTATAGGGTAAGTAGATGAGCAGTTCCCTTAAGTGCTGATTTCAGGACTTAAACAATGGGGCCCCACTCTCTCATTGGTCTGAGAGGGACTTAGTTTATGATTAGATAATAAACAAATTGTTCATTAGAGGATCAGTGATGCTTAAGGAATAAGATGTAATTACAGGGATAAAACGAACTTTTGACCTAGCTGTAATTACGAACGACTCGTGAATGATCGA
This sequence comes from Trichosanthes truncata, assembly GCA_033996785.1. Classification (NCBI taxonomy): domain Eukaryota; kingdom Viridiplantae; phylum Streptophyta; class Magnoliopsida; order Cucurbitales; family Cucurbitaceae; genus Trichosanthes; species Trichosanthes truncata. The sequence goes on along the minus strand of JAWPNB010000013.1, from coordinate 45,481,886 downwards.
CTTTCAATGTAATGGTTATATGCATGGATACAATTTGTCCTATAGTACATAAGAGTGCAATTCTAGGTCTATAGTGAAGTGACCTAGAGTTAATGAATGAAAATTAATTGATTAAAGAGTTTAATTAATTAATTTTGTATCATTGGAACTTATAATCTGTAGGTCCATAAAGTTTCCTTGCTGGCTCATAGTAACACTCAAAAGAATCAATTTAGTTGAAAGAAAAATTTGAAATGCTCAAATTAATATTTAATATATTGGATATATTAAATCTTATTAAGAATAATATATCATGTATTAGATACATTATATAGTAAACAATATATATTAAAATTGAATGATATTCAAATATGTTAAATATATATATTTTAATATAATGATATTCAAATATATTATTTATTTTATGGCAAAGATTCTACCATAAGTCCATATAAATAGTAGGGGTATACATGGGTTGGGTTGGGTTAGAGAGTTTTCTTGGACCAACCCGAAAATTTGGGTTTGTCAATTCCTCAACCTGCTCAACCCTATTCATGAGAGCAACCCAATTCATGAGAGCAACCTAACCTAACCCAACTCATATTATCCGGTTGGGTCACTGGGTTGGTCAGCTACTGAGTCAAAGTAAACGTTGCAATCAAAGCAACCATTCGCATCTTTGAAGTGAAGGAATGAACGTTTCACTCCGCAGCAGAAGCATTTGATTGTCTTTGATTTTATTTAAAATTAAACTAAAAAATAAGAATAAACAAACTTACTTGGAGTAAATATGAAGATATTTCTAATTCTCTATTGAAGAGATATGTGTTGTCTCTAATGGCTCAACCCAAGGGTTCTATTTATAGAGACCAAGGAAAAATCTTTTCCATAATGAAAGATTATATTTTAATATCTAATATATTAAATTATATTTTATACTAATTTCAATCTCATTCAAATCTCCTACGATATTTATTTATTTGAATCTTATTTAAATTTTATAAATATCTTTTATTTAATGTATCTAATATACATTAATTATTTTAATATTTAATGTATCAAATACAATAAATATATTTTCTTCTTTTATATTTAATATATTAAATATTAATTTAAACACTTCAAATTAAATATTAATTTGAACATTTCAAATTCTCCTTTCAACTAAATAGATCTTTTAGTGTTACTATGAGCTAGCAAGAAGACCTTATAGACCTACATATTATAAGCTCTAATGATGCAAAATCAATTAATTAAACTCTTTAATTAATTAATTTTCATTCATTAACTATAAGTCACACTGTAGGACAAATTTTGTCCATAGATATAATCATTACATGCAAGTCAATCATTCACGAGTTGTTCGTAATTACAGTTGGATCAAAAGTCCGTTTTACTCCTATAATTACATTTTGCACCTTAAGTACCACTGATTCTCTAATGAACAATCTGTTTATAATCTAATTATAAACTAAGTCCCTCTCGGGCCAGTGAGAGAGTGGGGCTCCATTGTTCAAGTCCCGAAATTAGCACTTAAGGGAACTACTCATCTACTTACCCTATATGGGAATGAGTGAATTTCATCTTGTGAGATTATGTTCCCAGCTCCCTATTTGGTCAAGTCCCCAAAATGGTAGGCATATTGAATCGGCTACAAAAGCCCCTCTCACCCATGGAAATCAAATGACAAACCCTCACAGGAAGGAGTTCATAACTCACTCAGGATTAAGATCGAGCCGCATATGATTATCTTGATGAAATATTAATCTTCTCAATTAACGGATTTATAAAGAGAGATTAAATATTTCGTGGTCTAGTCTTACACAAACTCATTGTATAAGATACTCTCACTCACATGTCTCCACATGAACGATTTGGATAAAATTATTTGTAACTATTACAAAGTGGGTCGTATCAATAGTGTTACTAGGATAAGGCACCCAACCTTATCCATATACCATGATCCTTTAGGTTATTTCTTGAACATGATCTTCTCGTATGTCAACTACATACTGTTCAAGATATATTACACTAATAATCTTGGATTTTTCATATAATGGGTAATATTATATTGCAAATAAAATAATCAAAATTATTATTAATTATAAATAAATCATTAATTACGAGGCTTTATGGCATAAATCCCAACAACTCTACCAACTTAGGACGAGTTGAGACAATAATATACCTAGAGTGTGCAATGGAATCTATTGTCAAGTCCTTATCTTATAACTCAACTTCATCTATAGTCATCCCATATACACAATCTAGTAAAGATTTTACTCTGTACTTAGATGAAACTAGTAACAGATTCCGATCAATTAACTCTAGAAGAAACTCAAAAGCAACCTGGTGGAAAAATAAAGATAAAATAATGAGCTAAAAAGCTTAGTGAGTACTAAGTTTATAAGAACATAAATTTCAAGAAATTAAAATTACTCATACTAAATAGAAATTCAAAGCTCTGTAAAATAAAAAAAAATAATTTAGAAACTCTCGACGTAATTAAAACAATGTAAAATCTATAACATTAACTCTTTAGAACATAAGTAGCATAACAAAGGTTACAGTTTTTGAAACAGTAACTCTTGAAACATAAACACATGCTAGTAGAAATATAGGAAAATTCGCAATTACAACTCTTGAAAATGTAAGCATAAGCTAGTAAAACTCATCACCAAACCTGTACCCAAATATCTGTCATACTAGTGTAAAGTAAGATCTATATGCACAACAAAACAATCTCTGTCATACTATGCATCGAGTAATCACCAAATATATAGCAGAACAATCTTTGTCATAATATGCACTGAGTAATCTCCATGTACATAGTAAAGCAAATATTGGTCATACTAAGTATAGAATAAATCCATATCTAGCAGAGTCATCTCTATCATATGTGCACGCAGAGCTTATGTGTGTGCTACAGTGTGTTCGAAAGACCTCTCTCTAGTATACTATGAAAATACATTCACATAGCACGAGTAGTCACCATAGGTACATAGATCTAGTAGTTTGAAAACCACTTTAGCATAAAAACTCTTAATTCTCGAATCATTCCAAAATCATGCCCTCTATGAAACAACATTTCATAAATTTGAGAGATTTTTCAAATAATCACCAAATATCTCAAATAAAATAAAAATATTTTCAAAATCATACTTTCTCTAAAACCACATTTCATATACCTCAATAGCTCATACGTTTTTCTATAGACGTTAAAACTCTTCTAATTTTTTATATAATTATAAAAGATCTCAAATACCTATAAAACAACAATTTTAGCTAAAAACTTAACATAAAGTACTGGAATTTCATAACAACTTCTCTAAAGTCATACATAATCATAAATCTCATGAAGTCCCTAATATTTAGTGAAATAATAAATGATTTCATAAAATGACCACTAACAGAATTATTGTCATTGGCACTTAGGATCGTAAGTTACTTCAATTTGTTCATCAACTTAAAATTCCAATAACCATAACACAAATTACAAACTATTTCTAAAAAGGAAATAACTTAAACTTCATTTCAATCAAATTAAGCTAATTTCTAATTTCTTTCTCTTAATCCAAATTCTAAATTACACAATTCTCCTTCCTATTTTATCTTCTACAACAAATGCACTATTTGTCCTTTATTCTCAAATAAGTATTACTTTATTCTCTCTCATAAACCATTATTTTATTTTTCTTAATAAAAGAACGGTTCCTTCTAGCCCCATGAAAACACCACTTGTACTATTTCACTACATTTTCCCCCACTCTTCTTCTTCCACCAACCCCCGAAGAAAGCTCCTTACAGCACCATCACTTACCCACGTGGAAGCCTTTTTTTTTTTTTTTTTATAATTTTTATAACAAACAATTTATGGAAAGTGGATCCTTACAGTTACAGCGTCGATTTGAAATTGGGTTTAAAAATCAATGGCAATTTCAAAATTCAAATGATGAAGAGCGTCAATATGAAACGATGAGGAGCGTCAATTTGAAATTCTGTGTAACGTATATATTTCTTCAACGGCTCTTTTCTTTCTCATCTTCATTATAAATAAGTAGGGACTGTGGAGCTGTTTTTCATTTTTCTCGAGCTCTCTCATTTCTCTCCTTCAGATTTTGCAAACCCTAAATTTTGGAGTAGTTTTTTTCTCTTTTGAAACGAAGATCCGAGTACTAGAGGACAAGTCTGGGCCAATTTTCAGCAAGGTACGAGATTTTCTTTAACATTTTTTCCAACTTTGTTTCTCTCTCAACGTGTAGTTTAATTTAGAATATTGCTCAGATTCAAATCAAAAAATGATTTTCTTTTCTGAACTTTTTGTTTTTATTTTTTCTTCTCACTCTCAAACTCTTCTCTGTCGAAAGATTTTACGTGATTTTTGAAAATTGATTGTCCGGGAATCAATTTTCCTTTTGACCCTCTACTTCTCTAAAACGTTTCTTTTTTTTTTTTTTTTTCTTTTTCAAAATTCTCTAAAATTTATTGTTCCTTTCTTCTAATACTTTTTTTTTCTCTCCAACATTTTGGTCTATAATTCCCGACGGTTTTTCTCCCTACTCTCTAGTTTTGTTTTCTTTTACTGTTTCTATTTTTTTTTCTATCTAGAGTTTTTGCCCATGTCTCTCTTTTAACTTTTTCCCCTTCAAGATTATTATTTTTCATTCCCTAACTGTTTTCTCTGTTAAATTTTGCAAACCCTAATTCTGAATTAATTTTCTTTGCATGGACGTGGAAGCTTCATAAAAGAAGATTCTAGTAGAAGAGGGAAAGTCAGGATGATTTCGGTCAAGGTATGAGATTGATATTCCCTTTTCCCCTCTCTTATAACATTTTTTTTGATCTACTAAATCCTTAGTTATAGTATCATATAATGATCTAATGATGCATTAAATAGAGCTTAATTTACTCTCAAATATTAGTTTTGAAGCAAATTACTTAATTTGATTTTACTGCTACAATAATGAAAATTGAAATAACAAACTTCTCTTTGATTACTATTTGACTTTTTATTTTTTATTTTTAAAAATTATGCTTATAAACACTATTTCCATTTAGGGTTTCCTTGTTTTATTACCTACTTTTTAGGGATGTTTTCAAAATCAAGGCCAAGTTTTGAAAACTCAAAAAAATAGTTTTTATACTTATTTTTATTTTTGAAATTTGGTTAAGAATTCAAATCTTTTCTTAAGAAAGAATTATTGTAAAGAAATTATGAGAAAATAAAACACAATTTTAGTTTACACAATTTTTATAAACTAAAAAACAAAAATCAAATTGATATCAAAGCCCCTTTAGCAACTAAATTCATCGTTTAGAAAGAGAAAAAGACCTTTTTGCCCTTTTTTTAAAACCTGATTCCTCAACGATTTGCAGCGGCGGAACGTTTTTTTTTTTATACGGATGTGATGGTACGTCTGTATTTAATTACAATTACTTATCTTTCTATTTTGGAATTAGGTTTTATCATTGATACAATGTGCTTTATTTGGTATTTTATGTTGGTTGTTTCCAGATTTAGGATTGATTGTTGGATTGCCTAGACTAATTGTAATTTGTTACATAATGTTTGAATTGCCTAGATTGAAACTTTAGGGATTTTATTGCTACGTACATGAAGTTTATTAGGATTGTCTAGATTGTAACGAAAGAACAAAGAATCGAAACAAGAGAGAAATTGTATCTTCTATCACATATTGAGAAACAGTACATGTATTTATAGGAAAATAACCAACCACTAACCCACTATCTAGGTCACTAAACCCTTAAAACTCTATTGAATCAACTAAGCCACTTGTGTAAGTTGAGGTGCAAAATGTAAATAGACAAAGTCATATGCAATTAAGCAATAATTTAACTAGATAATTATAGAAAAATAAATAACCAACCACGAACCCACTAAGATTTTTAACTGGATATGGTTATATTGGAAACAAGTCATATGCAATTAAACAATGGTTTAACTAGACGATGACATTGTTTCTAATTATCTACTAAAACCATAGTTATAGTATCATTTTATGATCTAATGTTGCATTAAATAGACCTATGTTTGAAATAAAGTACTTTCTTTAAGTTGTTATATTGTTTGGATTCAAACTTTATGTTTTTTTAATTAATTTTATTTCTCACTTTCAAACACTTCTCCAAAGTTTTTGGGTGATTTTAGAAAATTGTTTGTCCGGGAATCAATTTTCCTATTTCACCTTAAAAGGCTTTGACCTTCTCCTTCTCTAACTTATTTTTTCTTTTTCAAAATTTTTCTGTCGAAAATTTCTTGTCCTTCTCTCTTATTAACATTTTTTCTCTCCAAAATTTTTGTCTATAATTCCTTACTTTTTTTTCTCTTCAAAATTTTTTTATCTCCAATTTGGTTCTCTCTCTAGTTTTTTTTTTCTTTCACTGTTTCTATTTTTTTAACTCTAATTTTCACTCCCTAACTTATTTTCTCTGTTAAATTTTTGCAAATCCATAATTTTAGATTAATTTTATAAGTTCATGGACGTGGAGGGCTGCATAAAGGAAGATTCGAGTGGCAATTTTGGTCAAGGTTAGTATTCCCCCATTCTCCTTCTCTGACGTTAACTTTTTTTTTTTTAATGTACTAAATCCTTAATTATAGTATCACATCAATGATCTAATGATGCCATTCAATAGAGCAAATTACAATAATGAAATTTGAAATAACGTAAGTTCTATTGGATGATAACCCATTTGATTTTTTTTTTATTTAAGAATTATGCTTCTAAACACTACATCTCCTAAACCAAGATGTTAGAGGTTCGAATTCTCCACCCAAAAAAAGAACACTGCATACACTTTGGGATGTTTTCAAAATCGTGGCTACGTTTTGAAAATTAAAAAATATATATTTTATATTTTTTTAAGAAATTAGGCTAAGAATCCAAATGTAAGAGAAATGAAAACTATTGAGAATAAATTATAAAAAAAAAAAAACAACTATCAAAAACCAAAAATAAAATTGTTATCAAATGCAGTTTAACAACTAAATTTGTAGTTTAGAAAGTGAAAATGACTTGCCTAAGGGATAATTAGCATGTACCCTGCAGATGAGTTGCTCTCATCCACTGGGCAGCTCTTCTTTCATGAGAATGTCTGGGAAGTCTAGTAGTGTTGAAGCCTTTCTCTTAGTGAACTCAGAAAGGGTCCTACGGATGACATCATCCCTCTTTTTAGCGCAGGCCTAGTAAGCCTTGATCTGCTCCTAGAACTTCTGCACTTCAGCCCTTAGATCAGTGAAGGAAGGATCGAATGGCCCTGTTGCAGCATAGATGCAGCCGCATTTTGGGCAATAGGTATGGCACGCTGCTTCTTCTTTGGCGAGGTAAACTTTTGCTCATGCATGCCAATCAACTTGTTGATTGAGGAATATGCACGCCTTGCACTTGTCAACCTCGACTTCCTTTCGTAGCACTTCCTCCACCCTCTTGCAGAGTTTAGTGATTAGGGCGGTGAAGAAGACACATCCTACTTTCCTCATTGAGCAGGCCACAAGCCTCCTTGATGATCTTACCGATATTTAGCTCGAGCCCCTTGTATATGTTGTACAACTGCATGACTCTTGTCTTGTCAACCTCTTCGTCTTCCCTTGGTAGCACTCCCACCCTCCTGCAGAGTTTAGTGATTAGGGTGGGGAAGAAAAGGCATCCTACTTTCCTCCTTGAGCAGGCCACAAGCCTCCTTGATGATCTTGCCAACATTTAGCTCGAGCCTCTTATATATGTTGTACAACAACATGACCCTTTGTTGCAAAATGGTGGAGTCACGTGTTGTTGGCATAAGCCTGTTCTTGATGAAGTAGAGCCACACATATGGCTATCTGTCTTGATGTTAGTTGGCACAAGGGTTCGCACACCTACTAAAGAAACCTTCCATTTTGCTCATTCGTGTGCTATGATCTCTAGAGCTTCCTGCAGCTGCTCTTCTCAGTATGGTTCTCCATTGCTTAGTTACCTACAAGATTTATGAGAGAAGGGAGCATGTAGACACAGTTGATGTCCTGTGCTGAGTAATTGACCTTTTTCCCTTTGGTGGTCAGATAATTATGCTTCTCATCCCTCAGATGGGCATATAATTCGCAAACCAAAGGAATAGTTGCTCTCTTCGGTCCTTCGCATAGCCTCTCTCATCCAAACTGATGTATCACTTTAGTGATGTATTATGGGATGAGACTTGTTTTGTTGGAGAAGCCCTTGTTGCGGCTCGTTAACCTTGTCCTCAATGATCTTTGAAGCGAGCTTGTCGATGGCTCATCAAATTACAATTTATAAAATGATCCTAAGCTACTTGTAGCATTGAGTGGACCGGGTCGATCTCAGGGAATCGAATATCAATTTCTCAAATTAAATTTGCAAAGGAGAAAAATAATTAAAAAGGGGGGTCATGTGTTTTTATAAATAAAATAAAACATAAGCAAATAAAACAAATAAAGATAGATCAAATCTTATCGAAATCCAATTCAAAGGTACAGATTTATCCAATTGCAAAATTGATCACAGGCACACAAAACATTGTAACTTAAATATTGCAAGCACTTAGTTAACTTATTAGGAAACCCCAAAAAACAACAAATCCCCTAAAGTCATAACTCTAACAAACGTCAAAGTTAATGCTAATTACCTAAATAATTTGGCACGAAACCGTTCAAAATTATTTTGACAAAAGCATTAAGCACTTTGGAAAGACCAAGACAACTCAGTTAGATAAAAAATAACTTCAACCTAACCAAGATGCTCCTTTAATTCCTAGAAACATGCAAGCTATGCAATTATAGAAACCCATAAACACACACATGTAATAATCCTAGCTCTACAAGATTCAATCAACACGATAATTACAGATCATGCATCATGAATGACAATCAAGCATATAAAGCGATCGAGGCGTCAATTCAATAAAAAATACATGCTCATAAAATAAATACAGGAATCAAAGAACACATCAATTATAAGAAAACTACATTAAAGTTCGAGCCTCACAACATTGCAATTAGCCGTAACCGACCTCTAAATTGGAAACGCAAGGTTTAGCCAAGCATCGTGATAAAATTCTTCAAGTTCAACATAGTTCGATTTGATACAATAATCGTCTAAGGAGAAAAGGAAAAAAAGTCTAAAAAGGCTCTCTAAAAACGTGTTAGGCCAAGTGGCCAAAAGATTCTTAACCCTAAAGTGAAAAGTTGTTTAAATAAGGTAGGACAACGTCTAGACGCTAAGGACAACGTCGAGACGCTGCCTTCACAAATAAGGAACAAATCTGGTAAAATCTGGGTAGCATCTTGACGCTACCAGCTTCGAGGGTAGCCTCACCGCAGCGTAGAGCGAGCCTTGAATCCTCAATCTGGCCAGCGTCTAGATGCTATTCACGGATCTTCAAGCATTATTTGGTAATGCAGCAACATCTTGACGCCCAAAACAGCGTCTAGACGCTCTGCTCTCAGTTCCCTTGGTTTGGATGTCATCTTTTCTCAGTTCGAATGCTCAAAATAGACCCAATTAGCTTCCTTTTAAGCCCGATTCATCCAAAGTCTTCCAAACAACTCTAAATTGCTCGAACCCTACAAAATACACAACTAAACACGTGAGGGAAATTAAACTAGCATGAAATAAGTTCATAAAGTAGGACTTTTATAGTGGTATCAATCTTCATCCTGGCATCAATGTCCAGGGTGATCTCAATCTCAGCCTGAGGACTCTGAGCAGTTGTGGCTCTGGTCCTTGACCTACTCCTTTTCGTCTTATTGTTTCCTTCTTCATCTCTCTTCCTCTACTTCGAGGGGCTTACCATTTGACTCTGCGAGATTTCCAGCAAATCATCCTTGGAGAGTGGGGCATTCTACTTCTAACCTTGCTCTTAATTATAATTTTTATTATGGGGCTTGGGGCAAAGTTCAGGGGTGAATCTCCTAGTCTCGTACTCGAACAAGTTTGCAAAATCTTCTTCTTCATGTACTTGTTCGTCAATATGCGACCCAGATGCTGCTGCATAGGCCTCATATGGCCTAGTGCTTGTTTTTGTTGGTGGTGATGGTGGTTGGTCAGATTGCCCCACAAATGCGGCGCAATTTTAGTCTCAGTTGCCTTCTCTGCTGTTTTTTCTTCTTCCTGCATTGCGGCCGCAAGTCTGGCCATATATTATTCTTTTTCTTCTTTTCTTCTTATCCCTACCTCTTCTTATATGTAGCATGGAAGCAATTTCCATTGCCTTGGCTTTTGCTGCCTCTACTATTGATTCCCACTTAAGTGTAGGAATGCTTTTGTGAACCTATCCATCAGCTAGAGTGGGTGGTTCATCTTTCTCCTGCCTTGGCAGCGCCCATCTTGACACTCTTTTATGCTTGGAGCATTTTGATCCTTGGTTTGCATGGAGAATGGTTGTTGAGGGTTCCTACAAAATAGGTGAGGGGTTGTGGCTTGGGGTTGGTGTGGGGTCAGTGGCAGGAACCTAGGCCGAGCTTGCAGTCACATTTTGTCCTTACTCATCAGGGCGCGCTACCTGTGGTGCTATGGCAGATTGTGATGCAGATGCGGGCGCAACTTGGCCTTTCTTGATGTCTTCAACCCGAATCCCTTATTCTTCTTCTTGTAAACCAAGGTAATCGGTTTACTTCCTCCTTCACTTGCACTAATCTTGGCCAAAGCCTATGGTCATTTTTTTTGCTATTCTGGCTAAGGGAATGTCATCTGCTTCATCCTCACTCGAACCTGCATATGGGTTATGAGCCCTAGCTTCCTTGATAGCTTTCCGCTGGCTTGCAACCATCTTCTTCATCTCCTCCATTCACTCTTTCAAAAATTTCTTATGTGTAAGACGATGGGAGGAGAACTTGAAGTTGCATGGACTACCTTACCGTGGCTTTTGGGTGACTTCTTCGAACCCTCGACAAACGGCACAAGAATGTAATGCCCCCAAATTTTAACCTAACTTAGGGACATTACTAAGCTTACAATCATTATGCCCGAAAATTTTGACAGCATAACAGCGTAACTACAAGATAACCAAAAATTTCCTAACACCTGTTGGTCAAAAGATAACACTTCTATATCCAGAGTAACCAAACCACAACTTCCAAACTACAACTCAAGAAGTTATTGAAGATTCACAAACTAATCAACATGCTAATTATGTAAAGTACTAGATCAGTTCCTTAATTTCAAGCAAACACAATCCACAAAGGTAAAGTAACCTAAATACCTATCTCTAAACTTTCAACATAAATAATACATCTAAAATAAACCAAACTCAACTTAAAACATTTTAAGAAGGAAACAACACTCAAATAACTAGCCTGCAATTCAACATAACCAACTACAAAGGTAATTTAACTAAATAAGGTTCAACAAGGACAACTACTAAAGTAATCAAAGAGCTAGCTATGGTTTCTCCCTTCTCGTGTCTCCTCCTCAGCATCACCAGTTTCGTAAAGCTCCTCCTCACCTACAAAATCTTTTGGTTGGGGGGGGGGGGGAGTCAGTACAAAAGTACTCAGTAAGTAGCTCACACCTAGTGAGCCACCAAACATCAAACAACAAACAACATGCTATACACACACACCCAATCATGTTTTTTCAAAGTAAATTCATCAACATCATACCATGCATACATAAACAAGTAAACTATGTATAAGATTTGCTTAACACATGAACTCTCGCACCATGCCATGCAATTAACACATGAATTCTCTCATCATGCCATGCTCGCTTAGTTCTACTCATCACTCATGTTTAGCCCTCACCAAAGCTCTCCAAGGCTGACCCTTCGAGAAGCATCGACCCCTGACCACTGTTACCAGAGCCTCAATACTTCTCTACAGAGCTCAGAGTTCGACCTTTGACCAATGTTACCAAGGCCTCAAACTGTGCATCGCCCCTTTACCATTTGTACCCAAGGTGCACTGATGACTTAACAATGCATTGGCCCTATCCCAAGCGCCCAACACATGCTTTTTAGACTCATCACACCGACCCTTGACCATTTGTACCCAAGGCCTCGATGCTCCTCTTATTCCAAGGGTGACAATAGCACCCCTTGACCATTTGTACTCGAGGTGCACTGGAACTCACCCTACAATCCTTAGCAAGGTCCCAAGGTTCGTTAACCTCCTCACAAACTCACTAAATTCATGTTAACTAAGCATTCTACTAGACCATGTCTCACACACAAACAAACATGCTCATACATATATTTCAAGCTCAATTAATTATCATGCTAACATCACATAAACTTCAAGAGTCATTCAAGCATGCTCGTCAAAATCTCAAAAAAACATAGAATAGATATAACGCTCATAAATCAAGCAAGTTAACATATATCATACTGCACACAATCAAATAGACTCATCAGATAGAATTCTACTTACAAAATGTACTAAAGTGCTCTTAAAGCTAGCCGACAAGGTTCCTAAACAATATAGGCAAGGGTTAGACGCTAGAACCCCATTTGGAACCCTTATTTGACTTCGAAAGAGTATTAAAAAAGGATGTTCTTACCCTAAACGACTTTAAACTGAGTTCGAACAATTCGAAATTAATTTGAATCCTAAAACAAAACGCATTCAAGGTTAGAAACCCATCTAAAGTAATTTTAGTGGAGTTCGAAAGAGTCTAGAACGCACTATTACCTACTGAACCCCGCCAAAGGGCCTCAACACCTTGCTGGTCGGTGTTCGGAGGTGATCGAATGAGCGTGAAACTACACACCAAGGTTACCCAACGGTTAGAAACTAAACTAACACTTCTTACGACACTTTAATTAATTTGTGAAAGGTCTATAACACGTTAAAAACTTACCCAACAGTGCCAATCAGACCGAATCTTTGTTGTAAATCCCATTTTTTTTGGCAGAAAACTGATTTGAATGTGGATTATTCGGAGTCCAAACAAGCTAAAATCACAAATAAGAGATGTTTAAGGCATGAGTAATCCAAAAATAAAGTCAATTAGGCATGGAAAAGAGACAAACCTCGGCAAACAAAAATGAATTCGCGTTGGTTTGCTGTAAATCCCATTTTTTTTTTGCAGAAAACTGCTCCGAATGTGGACTATTCGGAGTCCAAACAAGCTAAAATCGCAAATAAGAGATGTTTAAGGCATGAGTAATTCAAAACTAAAGTTTATTTCGCATGGGTATGTGACAAACCTCAACAAAAAGGGAAGAAAACTTGTGGGTTTCGTGCTGCTATTGCAAGACTCGAGGGAGAAGAAGAAGAAGTCGATCAAGGATTCCAAGGGGGGGGCTGCTGCTGAATGTATCATGAACATTGACGGTGCTTCGAGCTTTTTCGTCGAAGGAGCTTGCTTTCTACACTTTCTGGTGCTTGTAAGTGGTATGGAGGTTCCTCATCAGGTCGAATTTTGGCTGGGATTGAAGAAGTCGATCAAGGATTCCAAGGGGGGGGGGCTGCTGCTGAATGTATCATGAACATTGACGGTGCTTCGAGCTTTTTCGTCGAAGGAGCTTGCTTTCCACACTTTCTGGTGCTTGTAAGTGGTTTGGAGGTTCCTCATCGTGTCGAATTTTGGCTGGGATTTGTTGTAAGACTATTCGACTGTTTTTGTAAAAGAAAAGAGAGAAATCGTCGGTGCAATTGGTCGAGGAAGAAGATTGGAGGGTCGCCTAAGTTGGTGTGTGTGTTGTAAGAAAACGGAGGAGCTTTTGGGAGTTTGAAACTTTCGAATAGGTTGACCTAGGTCAACCAAGCATCTCAATATATATGTTTCAAAACTTCCAAATTTGACTCCTGCTATTTTTTTTAAATGACTTCAGATGACCTCATCACAGTTCTCTTCGAATTGCGGCCACAAAGTGGGGGCAACTTCTACTCCTCTTACTCCTTCGATTACCTGCAAGTTTGAAGTAAATGGGCTAATTGTGGCTGCATATGGGGTGCAACTTAGCCTCTTCCTCATATTCCTGCAACTTAGCCTCTTCCTTATATTCCTGCAAGTTTAAATTGGGACTCAAATGCGACCGCATGTCTGCCGCAATTCTCCTTCTTATTCCTTTGGCCATTTTTTTTTCAATCCTCTCTCACTAACACTGTATTCTAAAACTCTAAGCCAAAGAATCAAAAAGTTCACACAATTAAATCAATTAAGAAGAATTTTGTCTAATAGAGCTAATGACTTAAATTTTAAAAAGTTTGGTTGTTTCAACTTTTATGTTGGGCCCCTGGTAGAGGTGTTTCCTTGCGGTGAGCTTAAATACCTCAGCCAAATAGGCCTTGCCTAAGACAGAGTTCACTCTTAACCAAAACCTTAAAAATTTTAATGCATTAAGCTCACTAACTCACCACGATCATCAACATTTTATTATTATTATTTTTATTATTTAACAAATATATACATATGTACACTGATACTTGACGTGCTTGAATTCAATTCCACTAGAGAGATTGAGGCCTGGTTTCTTCTTAGACCTTCTCCCCAATATGGTTTGACTCTCTGTTCATTCACCTTGAAGATATTCCCCTTGCTGTCCTGCAAATCAATTGCTCCATGTTGATATACCTTAAAAATAATGAAAGGTACAGACCATCTCGATTTTAACTTTCCATGAAAAAGTTTCAATTAAGAATTGAACAGCAACACTTGTTGACCTTCTTACAAATGTTTTTCATTAACTTTTTGGTCATGCCATCTTTTCACCCTTTCTTTGTAGAGTTTAGCATTCTCATAATAAAAATGTCTTAGCTCATCCAACTCGTTCAACTGCAGTTTTTGCTTTAGTCCTGCTTGTCCCATGTCCAGATTTAACCTCTTTAGCACCCAATAAGGGTAAATGACAATCTTTCTCGAAGATAATCTTGTAAGGAGACATTCCTAACTATGCTTTGAAGGCTGTCCTATGTGCCCAAAACGCATCATCAAGCTTGAGAGACCAATCCTTTTGTGCCGAATCAATAGTTTTTTCTAGGATGGTCTTGATCTTTCGCTTTGATAATTTTGCTTGGCCATTCATTTGCGGATGATATGCTATCGCAATCTTGTGCCTAACATTGTATTTTGCCTAGAGATTTCAGATTACCCTATTCACAAAATGAGTTCCTTCATCATCTCTCATCATCACAGTGGTGTTCCAATGCATCATTAGAACACCACTGCAAGAAGGATGTACACATTACCAAAGGACGGAGGAAAGAGTCCCATGAAATCAATGCCCCACCATCAAAGATTTCTACGTCTAACATGTAGTGCATTTACATTTCATTTGCGGATGATATGCTATCGCAATCTTGTGCCTAACATTGTATTTTGCCTAGAGATTTCAGATTACCCTATTCACAAAATGAGTTCCTTCATCATCTCTCATCATCACAGTGGTGTTCCAATGCATCATTAGAACACCACGGCAAGAAGGATGTACACATTACCAAAGGACGGAGGAAAGAGTCCCATGAAATCAATGCCCCACCATCAAAGATTTCTACGTCTAACATGTAGTGCATTTACATTTCATTTCTAGCTGTCAATTTTTTCTTTCTCTAGCACTGCTCACACTCTTAGCAAAGAGATAAGCATCCTTAAAGAGTGTGGGTCAAAAGTATTCGCTTTGGAGTACTTTAGTCGTCGTCTTTGTACCTACAAAATGTCCTCCATATGGAGTATTGTGACAAGATTCCAAGATCTTCAACATGTCGTCTTCTGCAACACATCTTCTAAGCACTGGTCTAGTCCCAACCTATAAAGATAGGGTTCATCCCAATAGTAAAATTTACTGTCATGGAGGAACTTTTTCAATTGCTGCAGGTTGCATCCAATGGTGTGAGTCCACTAACTAGGTAGTTAGCCATGTTTGCGTACCAAGGTAATTCAATGGTCCTAATTGGGTTCTTCATATGCAAAAGTATATCTTACCTCCTATGTTTCCTTTAATTGAGCCTTCTGCTCTAGCCTTGACATATGGTCTGCAACCTGATTTTCTGTTCCTTTCCTGTCAATGATCTCCACACTTTTAAAGGAGTAAGATCCATCTGATCAGTTGGGGATTTGATTCTCTTTTGGATAGAATATACTATAATGTTGAGTGATCTTTATGGACAATCACCTTTGTCCTCACCAAGAAGACCTGAATTTATAAAAAGCGAAGACTGTTGCAACAGCTCCTTCTCATTTGTTGAGTAATTGACCAATGCTTCATTCATTGTCTTCCTGGAATAGTATATAGGATGTATCACTTTCTCCTTCTTTGCGCTAGCACTGCCCCAATTGCATAGTCAGTTGCATCGCACATAAGTTTGAATGGCTGACTCCAGACAGGTTCAATCATTATAAGGGATGAACTCAGTGCTTGCTTTAAAATGTCAAATGCACTAGACAATCGTGGTCAAATACAAAGGGTCTATCTTCTTCAGCAACCTGCATAATGGTTTAGACATGTGAGAGAAATTGTTGATGAATCACCAGAAAAATCCTACATGGCCTAAGAAACTCTAGATGTCCTTTACTGATGCAGGTGGAGGTAGCTTTGCAATCAACTCTACTTTTGCTCTGTCCACCTCAATTCCTGCTTTTGAGATTATGTGTCCTAGGACAATGCCCTCATGCACCATGAAGTGGCTTTTCTCCTAGTTGAGTACCAGCTTCGTCTCTTCACAATGCTGCAAGACCTGTTAAAGATTTTTAAGGCAATGATGGAATGTTTCTCCAAAGATAGAGAAATCATCCATAAAAATTTTCACAGTCCTCTCCACCATATCTGAGAATATGGCCATCATGAATCTTTGGAAGGTTGTTGGTGCATTGCACAATCCAAATCACATTCTTCTGAAAGTAAAGGTGTCATAGGGACATATGAATGTCGTCTTCTCTTGGTTTTTTGGTGTTATTGTTATTTGGTTGTAACTGGAGTATCCATAAAAAAAAAAAACAATAGTATTCCTTCCCTGCTAAACGATGAAGCATATGGTCTATGAACTGCAATGGAAAGTGGTCCTTCTTCGTAGCTTTGTTCAAGTGGCGGTAATCCATGCACACTTTCCATCTTGTAATAGCAAAAACTTGATCGTTGCTTTTCGCTACACACAAGTTTGCACGTGATCGAAGTAATAAAAACTGGAGTATTCCAGAGTATCGTACCCAAGGGAACGAGTTTTAACAAAATCCACTAAGATGACACAAAATTTGTTCGTAAAATGCAATTGCGGTAACCAATGGTGTGAAAATGATTGAGTGGTTGTTTTTGCTAAAGGAAATAAATAAAAATGATAAAAGAGGGATTCAAACGTGTTTTTGCTCCATTGAAAGAAATTGCGGCCTAATTGCAATTGCATTCCTTTGACTTCAACACTTAAGCTTTGTAAACCGAATTCAACACCTATTCAACCTTCTATGAAGTATCTTTAGGAGGTTAAGCGATTAAACCGATATTTCTATGGCTAATACGAACTTAGTTAATTTTGAAACACAATTCTTTTGGTTTTAAAGGTTTTGCCCTATGTCTAGGGTCAAAAACAAATTCCTATGTCTAGGCTATTTTCCTTTATTGCTTTTATGAAATCTAAATTTTTATCTAACCTTTTCAGAATTAGACTCAATTTTTGTATACTAATCTAGGTGATCAATCTAGGCTAATAATAAGCATTAAAATCAATAAAAGCAAACAAGCTATAGAGAAAACAAGGTTGCTCTCACAATTAGGCCTTTATTCCTATCTTTAGGGCATCCACATGCTTGAATCCCAAAGAAGAAATTAGCTCATTATGAAAGAAATGAAAACCCAAAATTTACTTGCTATAAAATTCATAACGAAATAAGGGAAATAACCTTAAGGTAACCCGATTTGAATTTTATTAAGGAACCTTAATGTAAACTTAATCTATCAATTAAGAATGCCCACAAAGAAGTTGATAATAATGCTAAAATTACTAAAATGAAATCAGTATTTCATAAATCAAGCTACTGGGAGTTTCAACCTTGTAGATCTAAAAATAAAAATCCAGAAATGAACAAGTTTTTTAGAAGGAAAGAAAGAAATTAGGATTGAAAGTTTCATTCAATTTCAACAACATATAATAACATTGGATTAATATAGAAATCAAATCTAATAACTAATATTGAACAGAAAATGAAAGGATTAAAGCAGAAATAAAACTGAACAAAAACAGAACAACGCTAGCAAAAATTCCTTGTTTGATCGATCCAAATACCCATTCAAAGGCAAATGGATCTTCACCTCTTCTAACTTTCGTTGAGGAGAGATAAAACTCATGAATTATAGGGAAAGATGAAGACGAACTACTAAAGAAAATGACAGAAAAATCGAAACTAAAGCTGCTGTCCAAAACAGAAAAACCCAAAAAAACAGAGTATGCAATCCAAAAAACAGAGTCTGAAATCGATCCCCTTCTTCTTCATTTTTTTTTCTCCCTTTTATAGGTATTCCGAAGCCTTTTCTTTCCATCTTGGGGCTCCTTAATTATTGGGTAGACTTTGGGGCATTACATGAGGCTGGAAATTGTCCATAAATCGAGCAATCTTCGTAAATTTTACAATTTTCCCGTGATTTCCGTAATGCTTGATAGGTGCAAAAAATGCAATTGCATTTTCCCTCTTGTTCACCACCTTGCCTTCTCAAAGAAATGCAATTGCATTTCATTTGCATTTTCTTAATTTCTTCAAATCTGCACAAAACAACAATTTTAGCCAATTTTCTTGTATCTTTTCAACTTAATTCTTCTTTTTCCATACTCCGACAAGCTTGCATGACTATATCATTTTCTTAATTTCTTCAAATCTGCACAGAACAACTTAGTTTTAGGGTTAAATAATCCTCATAAATAAGAATTATCATCCGCATTTAAATTAATTCATTTCTTTCATTTGTCACAATTGTCATCTCCCCCTTCTTTGGAACGCACTGCACTGGGTTGGCCCAGCTACTGTCTGTAATTGGGTAGATAACACCTGCATCCATTCACTTGATAATTTTTTTGCGCACCACCTCCTTCATTATGGGATATAATCTTCTCTGGCAGTCTACTAATTTTTTGGTTCCTTCTTCAAAGTTGATCATGTGCATACAAAATGCGGAGCTAATTCCTTGGATGTCTGCAATTGTCCATGGCCTATAGCCTTTTTGTACCTTGAAAGGACTGCAATAAATAAAATTCATCCTGGTCAGTAAGAGGAGCTGAGATAATTATTGGTAAGGTCTCATCCTTCCCTAGAAACATGTATTTCAGATGGTAAGGAAGTGGTTTGAGCTCAAGCTCAAGTGAATTAACCACTGAAGGTTGAATAAGCATCAACTTGCCTTCTATTGTTCGTAAAGAGCTGATTCCACCAATTGCGGTAGCATTGCAGCTGCAACTTGTGGTTGCTCACATTATTCTTCTTCCTCAAATTCCTCTTCCATTTCTTGTTCTTCAAGGATCTTTTCTTGGAGCATTCCTTTAATGAATTCTTCCTGCAAATTAGTAAATTCATCATGCAAATCATAATAAGGATTAAGGGTTTGTAGGTTGGAACATTCCTCTATTTCTCCCCGATATCACAATGCATTCAACACATTGAATGTGATGTATTGGTCATTTACACACATAGTTAACTCTCCTTTTTGGACATCTATTATCGTTATCCCAGTGGCTAGAAGTGGTCTTCCTAAGATGATTGACACCTTCTTGTATGCCTCGCAATCTAGGATTGTGAAATTTGCAAGAAAAACAAATTTGTCCACCTTAACGAGCACATCTTCAATTTTTCCAACGAGCCTAGTAATGGACATGTTCGCCAGCTACAAAGTAACTATGGTTGGCCTTGCTTCTCCAATTCCTAGCTGCTTGAACACTGATAGAGGCATCAGGTTGATGCTAGCTCTGAGGTCACAAAGTGCTCGTCTAACATCTCTTCCTTTAATTGTGCGTGGAATTGTAAAGCTCCCTAGATCCTTCAATTTATGGGGCATCTTATTTTTCAGAAGAGCATTGCAATTCTCAGTGAGAGCTACAATCTCAAATTCACCTAGCCTTTTCTTTTTAGTCAAGATGTCTTTTAAGAACTTGACATAGTTGGACATTTGTTCAAGAGCTTCCACCAACGAAATGTTGGTGTGCAACTGCTTGAGAATGCCCATGTATTTGTTGAACTGTTCATCCTGATTCTTCTTTTGGAATCTCTATGGAAATGGTGGAGGTGGTCTGACACTTTGATAAAGATTTTTTGGTTTCTTAACCCGTGTCGACTCCTTCCCCTTCTTTTGTTCCTGCTGAGTTGCGAGCGCGTCCTTGACCGCATCACCTACAAATTTTTCTTCCAATGGAATGCTTATTTGTTCGTCAGGTTTCCTTGTAGGCGCAAGGTTGACTGCATTATTAGCCTTCTTTGGCTCTTCCTTGTCCTTGTTTTCTACTCCTTTCTTTCCTGCATCTTTATTTACACCTGCTAAATCCTGTTCCTTAGGCATCTTTAGTTCATATTGAGTTCCACTTCTGAGAGTGATTGCCTTGCAATTCTACTTCCCTTCCCTTTGCAGGTTCTTTGTGTTGCTTGGTAAAGCTCCTTGAGGCCTATTCTTCAACTCGTTAGCCAGTTATCCTACCTACAATTCAAGATTACACAACGAGGTAGCTTGGCTTTGAATGGTTGCATCACTCTTAGCCATAAATTCCTTCATAAGAGTCTCCATAGATGAAGTTTGTATTTACAACTGCGGTTGCATCTATTGCGCATTCTTTTGTTGTGCATATGGCTGCTGCATTTGATTGTTGAAACTAGGTGGAGATCCTTGCTTCATGTACTACGTTGATGTGCTCACATTCTATCCTCCCCAAGAGAAGTTAAGATGTTGCTTCCATCCCGGATTGTATGTGTTTAAGTAAGGATTGAATCTATTCTGCCTTACATAGCACACCGTGCAGGATTATGAGGACAATTGTCGAAAAGATGACTTTCACTGCAAAAACACACAAGTTGGAGTGGAATTTGATTTATAGAAGCAATTGGGGCCTGATTCCCCATTGTAAGGTTCTTCAATGTGTTGTTCATTGTTGTTATCTATGCACTGAGTGTTGTCAAAGCATCCACTTCATGATCACCTGCAATATTCCTGCTCGAATTAGAATCATCATCTCCTCAATGGCTATTGTTTGAAACAATTGCATCAAGGATCTTGTTGGCTCCATTCACTGTTCTTTTCAACGAGGAGCCATTTGCGAACTCATTAACCATGGTCTTAGAGGCCTTGGCCAATCCATTGTAAAAATGTTCAAAGAGAAGGCATGCTAGTAATCTGTGATGTGGGCACTTTCTCACAAGCTTTTTGAATATTTTCCATCTTGTGTCCACTCCTTCATCGATATCGAGCTTAAAAGTAATGATTTTCCCCTTGATTTGAGCATTCTTGGTTGGAGAGAAGTATTTCAAAAGAAAAATTTCCATTAAGTCATCCCTAGAAGTGATTGAATTAGGTGGAAATCAATCCAACCATGCCTAAGGAAAAAGTTTCAGCCTTAATGTCTTGTTTGACGCTCCATTCAACTTGAATGAGTTGCATATCCTCAAGAAAAGCTTCATGTGCTAGTGAGGATCTTCATTAGGTAATCTTGAAAATTGTCCTATAGTTTGGAGCATATGAAACATTATCAGCTTCAACTCAAAATGAGTAGCATCAATGTTACGTTCCAAGATTCATGCATTAAGATTTTGACTCCTTCATCTACAATAAAAATGAGATTTTGTGGGGCCACTTGTTGCTGCTATTGTTGTGGTTGTTGCACATTGTTAGCTTGTGCTCTTCCTTGCTATTCGCCAAGAGGATCAACTCCAAGTGGATCCATTGAAAGTTCCTGTGAAACAGATTCTTGCAAATCAAGTTCTTTTGGATTCTCCTGTGCGCTCAACTATTGTAGTTCTCTTCTTTTCCTCCTTGGCTCCTTATGGCGCTGATGGAAAGTCTTATCTATCTCAAGATTAAAATAACAGGGGCAAGGCCGTTTATACATGCACCAAACCTAACCTTCAAAAAACTGCAAATAAGGGTCGAATTCCTAGGACATAGTGAATTGCAGGCGCAAGCGGATCACAATCTTCACTGTGATGAATTGAAAAGCCAAGCCATTCTTCGACAGCAGTGCCAAAAACTTGATGAATTGGCTATGTAAAAGCACAAGTGCACGCTGTTAAACAAGTAATATATGGTGTATTCCAAGTATCGAAACCAATGAAGCAGTTAACAATTTTTTCAATTTGATCAATAAAGACCTCCTCAAAACTTGCAACCGAAGGTAACCCAAAACAATAATTTTGTGAGGTGTGAAAAAGTAAAAAGACACTGAATTGATAAACAGATAATGAAAACACTGATGAGAAATAGGGAATTCAATTTTGGTTCAACCACAAGGAATATCACCCACCATACGCCTGCACTTGCCCAACTAGGCTCGACTTGTCCAGAGATTGTTGCCTATATGCGCCCGCATTAGTCTCTTTTGAGCTCAGTACGGTTCAAGCATAATGCTACTGGATTGTAACCGTAACCTACCCTAATCGACACTTAGCATAGTGAATCAAGTTCAACACCTATTCAACCCTTTTTTCAAGAGCTTTTAGGAGACTAAGTAACTCAAACACATATGTCTATGGCTGAATTGACTTAGGTGAATCATGAACACAACTTTAAGGGGCTGTTTGGTGCATTGGTTTGGAATAAAAAAACCCTGGTTTCTTGGCTGGAATCAGAAAACCGGAGTTTCTAATTCCTGTGTTTGGGGTACAAGGTTGTGTTGAGCTGGTTTTCTGAAACCTATGTTTGGGGTGCATGGTTTGGTTGGGCTGGGTTTGTTTAGTTTTTTTTTTTTTTTTTTTTTAATAATTTTTCAAACTGTTTATTATTTGAAAAAAAAAGTACACTGTTTTTTTTTCCCACTCCATTTGCTTAACTTTATAATTTTTTTTTATGTGGAGCAATTGGCACAACTATAATTCAATTTCAATTATACTATGTGTAGTTTGTATTGCTATATCAAGTCATGATGACATAAAATTGAAGATTATGCTTAGCAACAAATAATTAATAGGTGCAATGTAAGAATGATGTTGCCAATGGTAAAGTAAAACAAAAAATTAGAACTAAGATCTAGTTCTAAAAATATCATAACACATAGTCCGGATGAAATGACAAGAAAGTAGAAGTAATTAACCAAACATAAATATAAGTCATAAGAGTGGTAGATGAAAGTGATGAAAAGAGAGTCAGGTTCCAGGTGTTTTCTCCAAAATTTCCATGCAGTAATCATACTACCAATCTATGGTGAATGCAAAGAAGGAGTTCAACATCATACTATCTAAGAGAAGAGTCTTTGCAATAGCCATGAAGTTTTGCCTTGTCATCCCTAGGATTGCCTTTAGTTCTGCATATAGCTCGTTCACGCGGGCTCTTTCAATCTTGTAATTCTCAGATGACCACAATGCAATTCTCTCAATCTGTTCGGCTGTCAAGTGGAAATCATTATTCAGGATATCTGACATATTGGAGCCCGAGGACATACTTCTCCTCCTACTCGGTCTAGATGTTCCAATGTCTCCTGTTCGACTCATGGGTGTAGCTGATGTGTCATCATCCATTAATGTGCCGAGTGGAGGTGGATCGCGAAGGAATGAATAGTCAAACTCAAGGTTGGAGTCATCATCTAGGTCAGTTGTAGCGTCTCATGCCATATCAAATAGGGTCTGTGCGCTGCCCTAGTTGCTTTATCTTTTCCAAATATGATCGCGAGATCATTGAACCAGAGGAAGGGCTTGTTTCGAAGACCTCTGGCAGTTGGGTGACCTTGCATCATAATATGTTAACGATAAAATAATGAAACAATAATTATAATAATATTCCTTTTACCTTCACCCACGCATCGAATATGTCCTTCTCAGCCTCCACGCACTTACGCTCTCCGTTCCATCCAAATCCACTACACGCAAGTCCCAACATCTCAGCAATTGCTTGGTACTGCTTCTTCAGAATTCTCACTCTGCACTCCAGATTAGGGTTGACATGTATGTTGCACCTTGGGATCTTTTCTTTCATCATCTTCTGAACTTGTACAAAAAAAAACTAGGCCTAAAATTGCCATTGTCGACACGCAATCCACCTACATGAACGAGGTGCAACAAACACTCAACCAATACGACATCTTCTTTGGGAGTCCATATATGCTTGAGGCATTTAGGTCTGGACGATGATTCTGCCATCTGAAACAACACTTGTGTTTAAACAACGTGTTCAATCATAAATAACATTTGACAAGTGTAAGGTAACCTTGATGATTATGTAATTCATTTACTCATATTATATGATTGTTATTTACACAAAAAATCATATCCACAGAAAAAAAAACATATTTTACATATACATAACAACAAAAAAGAAGACATATGTTGTCTCTACGAAGTCAATGTTATTTAGTAGTCAATTTATATTCCAGCCCATCCACATCTGGTTTGCGAGATTTTCCTTCCATTCAGTCCAGGCATTTGTTGTCTCTACAAAGCCAATGTTGTCCACGCTCATCCCATTCCAATCAGGGTCACCTGGGTTTAACTCCTCAAATATGGGATCCGAGCCCATCTCTCTAATAATCAAGTTGTGCAACAGACAACATGCAATGATCGTCCTACACTGGACTTCGATGGGATAAAAGGACTTTCCTCGGAGGATCGCCCATCGACCCTTTAGCAAACTAAATGCCCTCTCGATGACGTTTCGGGGCGATAATGTCTCATGTTGAACAACTCTTTGGGGTTGGTTGGTGGATTCCCTCCTTGCCAGTCAGTTAGGTGATAGCGTTGTCCTCTGTAAGAGGCTAGAAATCCTTCTGCATTGGGATATCCGGCATCACACAAGTAGTAATACCTTGCGATCATGCCAAGATTATCATTACATGCCACATGTCAATGCTTTACCCCTTGGGACCTTCAATCCTGTTGGTCGAGAAACTGCATCACGCAAAACCCTAGTCTGATGTTGATCATTCCCATCCAGGAATAACAAATATGAATTCATCGTTTTGAGAACACACAACAAGAACATTTGTGGCGATCTCACCCTTCCTCGTCCTATATCGTGGGCGATCGGCTGCACTTATGTTCACTTTGATATGTGTCCCGTCCAAAGCACCTAAACAATTCTGCAATGAAACAGGAGATTTGGTTTCAATGGTGGAGTAACGAAATCATATCTCCAGTTCAAAGGTTAAGTACCTCGAACCATCGCCACCTCTCGTCCTTACAGGTATTTGTAACTGGTTCAGGTGACTTCTAAAGGAATGAATGTTTCACTCCACAGCGGAAACATTGGATCGTCTTTGATTTTATTTAAAATTAAACAATAAAATTAAGGCTAAACATGAAAATAATATTATGGAGAATATTCTGGCGGATCTTTATCTCTCCCACAAAGTCTTCCTTGCTATTACTCGAACACAAGACCAAGGCTTGTGGGAGCCTCTTGAAAGAAAATCCACAAAGGATTGGAAAGGAAGAGGTCTAGAGAGAATTCTCTAATTCTCTCTATTGAGGAGATGTGTGTTGTGTCTAATGGCTCAATCTAAGGGTCCTATTTATAGAGACCAAGGGTAAATCTTTGCCAAAATTAAAATATTATATTTTAATATCTAATATATTAAAATATATCTTATACTTATTTGAATCTCATTCAAATCTCCTATACGATATTTATTTATTTGAATCTTATTCAAATTTTATAAATATTTTTTATTTAATGTATCAAATATACATTAATTATTTTAATATTTAATGTATCAAATACAATAAATATATTTTTCTCTTTTATATTTAATATATCTAATATATTAAATATTAATTTGAACATTTCAAATTTTAATATTTAATGTATCAAATACAATAAATATATTTTCCTCTTTTATATTTAATATATCTAATATATTAAATATTAATTTGAACACTTCAAATTAATATTAATTTGAACATTTCAAAATTTTCTTTCAACTAAATTGATCTTTTAGTGTTACTATAAGCTAGTAAGGGGACCTATGGACCTACAAATTATAAGCTCCAATGATACAAAATTAATTAATTAAACTCTTTAATTAATTAATTTTCATTCATTAACTATAGGTCACTCCACTATAGACCTAGAGTTGCACTCTTATGCACTGTAGGACAAGTTATGTCTATGGATATAATCATTACATGCAAATGGATCCTTCACGAGTTGTTCGTAATTACAATTGGATCAAAAGTCCGTTTTACCCCTGTAATTACATTTTGCACCTTAAGTACCACTGATCCTCTAATGAACAATTTGTTTATAATCTAATTATAAACTAAGTCCCTCTCGGACTAGTGAGAGGGTGGGGCCCCATTGTTCAAGTCCTGAAATCAGTACGTAAGAGAACTACTCATCTACTTACCCTATATGGGAAGGAGTGAATTCCATCTTATGAGATTATGTTCCCAGCTCCCTATTTGGTCAAGTCCCCAAAATGGTAGGCATATTGAATCGGCTACAAAAGTCACTCTCACCCATGCAAATCAAAGGACAAGCCCTCACAGGTAGGAGTTCATAACTCACTCAGGATTAAGATCAAGTTGCATATGATCATCTTGATGAAATATTAATCTTCCCAATTAACGGATTTATAAAGAGAGATTAAATATTTTGTGGTCCAGTCTTACACAAACTCTTTGTATAAGAAACCCCCACTCACATGTCTCCACATGAACGATTTGGATCAAATCATTTGTAACTATTACAAAGTGGGTCGTATCAATAGTGTTACCAGGTTAAGGCACCCAACCTTATCCATATACTATGACCCTTTAGGTTATTTATTGAATATGATCCTCCCGTATGTCCACCACATACTGTTCAAGATTACACTCATAACCTTGGATTTTTCATATAGTGGATAATATTACATTACAAATAAAATAATCAAAATTATTATTAATTAGGACGCTTTAGGGTATAAATCCCAACAATTTTAATAACACTGAGTGAAGTCTTAGTATCGCATTCAGGACGACATTGAAGTGTCTAGACACAGTCTCACCAGATTTGGCAAAATGTCTTCGTATTACTCGATTCTTCATATCGTGCGCAATGATGTGGAGGAATATCGCGGCCATTTCCTCCACATCCACGTATTGAGTGGATGTCAACCCCCCTTTTACCTTAAGCATCTCACATAGGATAACAAATGTTCTCCTTTCCATTCGTGTATTCTCACGACAAGCGAGATCCAAAACATTTTCCATTATCTAAAAGGAACTTCATGGAGACCCAAAACTTACAAGTATTGGTTCTGAATTTGGGCCATTAGTTCTCTTCTTTTTGTTTTTTTCACGGTCCACAGGTGGGAAATTATTAAGGTTTTTCAAGATTACTCTATTTTTCATAGCCCACACATTTGATCATTCTCTGAAAAAAAAAGAAAAGTTGTCTCTCATCATTTACATCTTTCACAACTTCTTCAATTTAAGGTCTGAGGTTATTAGTTTAACCTATACAATTTGGTGAATTGTGCAGGAATCAAAGAAGATGGGTTTTTGAAACTCATTGTTGGAGTTATCAATCATGGTTGATTGGGTTTTTGTAGCTTGTGGTTAAGGTATGGTCTCATTACTATTGGTTACATGGGAAGAATTAATGGACAAATATTGTTCTTAAGTGAAATAAATTTTGTATACATGCCTCATAAACCCTTACCATTTCCAGGTAGATAAATAATTGTTTCCTCTAGCAATTACTTAAATTGGAATGTTAGAATATCTTTTCAATGTATGTTTTGAAATTCTATATTTTTTGAATTCGGTCTTCTCTTAAGATTATGCTCTATAGATATGTATTGATTGCTTGAACATTTCTATTTTAATTCTTTAACCTATGATTATTTCAAATAGAAATGCAATTTTAGTTTGTTTGATGCTTTAACCGGAGGAAAAAGATTTTTGTGAGTTGGAAAGTGAAACAAAACAAGGAGAAAATAAACTTAATCATGATTTTAGCTGGAAAGACTAAAAGATGGAGCTTTTGGAAATGGAATCTCTTGATTTTGTGAATAAAGAGTTAGACAAATTTGATGTTGAAATTTAATTCAATAAAGTTTATTGTATACTATTAGTTCTCTATATTCCAAGGAAAAGATTAGTCGTACTTATGTTTGAGATTCATGTTTTGGTTTATTTTTGCTTAAACTAGACTTAACCATTAGAATGATTTCTTCATAAAAGTGCTTCAAGGGTTTTAAAACATGTTTTTAATTTTTGAACTTTTAGTATGATTTCTTCATAAAAGAAGGGTTTGAAAATTAAAACAACAAACACCTTGATGTCAAACATTAAGCTTAATGAAGCTATAAAAGAAATATAAAAGAAATAGGTGGGATTGAAAAATTACACAGACTTTTTGTTCCTTGTTCATCAACACTCCCACAATCAAATTGTAAAGACAAGACTTTTTCTATTAGACTTTCTAGGGACGTTACTACATGCATGCTAATGGAATTTTTAAAAAATTATTAAACCATTTACTAAACAATCAAAATCTTTTACCTCGGGACCCCATTAAATTCATTTCAAAGCATGCAAATGAAATAAAATGTTTAACAATTGAAATAATTTTCTAACACATCCACTAACAAGACAATTTGAAACACTAAACAATAAAAATGCAAAAATAAAACTTCTATAGGTCACCCATGGCCCCTTTCAGCAAATTGCCCTGTCAATCGCCTTGGATGCCCTTGCCTTTACCTAAAAAAATATTTTTGGAAAGGGTGAGTATTTAAATTACTCAGTAAGTGACCTCACTACCGGGTCAGGATGTGCAACACAAGCAACTTATGCAATCACATGCAATTTTATTTTATTTTTTTAAAAAAAATGAACTTCCATTTGGTGGGACCTAAAACTTTTTCATTTTTGGAAAATATTTTACTTTAACTTTTCTCTCTTCGGCTTAATGTGGACAATTAACTCATCCTAACATTCCCTTTTCATTTAACCTTTTCAGGTTTCTTTCCATTTAACCTTTTCAGGTTCCTTTTCATTTAACCTTTTTAGATTCCTTTTTCATTTAACCATTTTCAGGTTCCTTTCCATTTAACCTTTTCAGGTTCCTTTTCATTTAACTTTTTTAGATTCCTTTTCATTTAACCCTTTTCAGGTTCCTTTTCATCCAGATGTACATCTATAAATTTTAGGATGGTAATTGTCACAGCCTTCGTAAGCATTTTTGTCATGAAAACACACATGCATGCATGGGTCCCAAAGCATTTTAAATTTTCATCCAATGATGCAACATAAAGCACATTTTCACATAATTCAATCATAAACCATATCTTATGCATCACGACCACAAGGAAAAACATTCATGAAAACTTTGCATTAAAAAAAAAAAAGAAATTTTTTTCTTTCAATTCGGTACCCAACTTGCATTTAAGCAACCGACATAGAGTCCCTTACCTTAGCTTTAAACTAGACAAATCCCAAATTCTAGCTCCTATCAAAGCACCCTTTCGACCAACCTACACCGAAATCAAAGAACCAACACTTGGCAATCAAAAACTTAGATAAACCTTACAAACTCCTCCTAAAACTCTGTTGGTAAAATATTGTACATAGATATATATTTTTTTCCAAATAACCTTCCTTACCCCCAAATAATCGAGGGATGATTTCTCAAATGTTTCCTAAGTTATGGTCATCCTCGAACCCTCGTTGCACCAAACTTTGGACATGTTCATCATAGTTCTGAAATTAGAGATTAATTTAACAACCACCATTGATCTAGAACACTTATGGGTCTTCAATACTCACCAAAATTGCCTTGAAAGCCAAAACGCCTACTAGTCAGTGACTAAACCCGTGCAAGTCTTGTGATTCCAACACCGAATCAAAGTGGGTATCCTTGAAACGAAGTCAATATCCATGGATTAGTCCTACCCATAACCAAGATCATCAAAGAAACTGTGTAGAAACCAACGCTTACCCACAGATGAAGGCTCGTCGGACTGGAAGAAGGCCAGTCGGACTGGTTCGCGGATCTGCAGGAACGGGGTTTGGGAGTGGGTCTGTGCGGCAGTGCGACAACATGGGCGTGGGGGTGCACGACGGTGCGACGGTCTGAGCGTGGGCGGTCGGAGAGCTGCTGAAATAATTTTTTTTTCTGCTTCAAGAATGGGGCTGTCGAACACAAGGGAAGAAGGAGAAAGAGATGGAGAAGATGATGACTTGGCTTGGAGGTTGGCTTGGAGGCTTGACTTATTCCTAGGGCTGCACATAGTTTAAATAAAAGAGAGGAGAAATAAGGCTTGGCTTCTCCTTGGACTTAGCTTGGGCTTAAACTCACCTAAATAACAAAAATGCCCCAAACGAAAATTAAATCTCTTTTTCCCTTCTTTCTCCCTAATTTACCCTCCATGGACCAACACAACAATGCTTTTAAGTCCCAAAATACAAAATTAAGGAGGAAGAAAATAATAATAATAATCACACCGATAAAAATGAATACCTTAAAGAGCCAGGCATTACACAAATTCATTGCATGTTCCAAAACAACATGGCTTTAATGGCGAATTGAACCCTATGCTAAGTTGAGGGTTGTTTCTCTATGCCAGCTCTAATTCTCTCTCCACAGGTGCCAATTCAACAATCTAACTCTAAGGTTTTCAATAGATAGGGAGCAATCCTGCTGGTTATCAAGCTAAGTAAATGAAATTTCAAACCTCACATCATTCAACAATTAAAGTTTTACTCTTGAGGGCGGTGATTGAAAAAATCTTGTTTGTTATGCTTCTCTTACCAAGTTTTGATAATGTATCGGCTTTAATCCATGATGCCCATCCCAGTAATGAGATTGTGTTGTAAGAAAGAAGGTGACTATCATCCAAATAATATTGAGAAGTCCATTCTTTCTACATTTGTTTCACTTTATAAGCATAATGGTTTAGAGATCTTGAAGATTACCATTTGAGTAACATTTCTTAGCTTGCTTCTACTACTTCTATCTATAACTTAATCACTTGTATATTTCTCATTTGAGGAATATGGTTTCAAGGAAGAGAAGATCATGTTGAGAGAATAATTATTATTATCAAAGAAATAGTTGATTTTCTTGTTATGTTTTGATGTTAATCATCCAAAAATTATCAATGCAATCCACTCAAAATGGAAAGATATGTTTGACTTGTAAGTTTATTCCATCTACTGCTCTCTGAATTTTGTTTTACATTTTTACTTTTTATTTTTGGGCACTGGTTTTGTCATTTATTTTGGGTAGAGAAAAAAAAAATACCACATGCTTCATTTCTTGATTGTGTTTCTTGGAAAAGAATTACCATGTTTGTGAACTCGATTCCTTGTGGACCTTCTCTTGATGGGACAATCACTCTTCCTAGAATCTCCACTATTCTTCTATCTTTAACAGAGATGATGATGAAATCTTCAAATGATTATGTTGCTACAAAAATCAGCTCCTTGTTCCAAACTAAGTTGATCGCTCGCATCTGTGAAGGTTTGGTTACTTCCCCTAGATT
Source organism: Trichosanthes truncata (assembly GCA_033996785.1). Classification (NCBI taxonomy): domain Eukaryota; kingdom Viridiplantae; phylum Streptophyta; class Magnoliopsida; order Cucurbitales; family Cucurbitaceae; genus Trichosanthes; species Trichosanthes truncata. The sequence continues at coordinate 45,450,382 of JAWPNB010000013.1, read as the reverse complement.
AGAAAAGTATATTCTTTTTTTTTTGCCACAATTGGAAAAGTATATTCTTACGAATGTGTCTAGGGATTTGGATTTGTCTGGTAGGATGAGGTCTTGAGTTTCGATCACTTAGGCTCTTAGATAATAGAGCTTAGCTAAAATTGCCACTATTTGTATTGCATCACAAAAGTGGTCTTCTTTAACTCTTTTTATTAGTATCTCTTCGTTCTACTTTAGGTTTCTTTACAATTGGTATGTATATATCTATGGTCTTTTTTCAATCATTGCTTTGAATTTCTAGACATCAACATGTGGTTGTTAACAACGTATGGTAGCAATAACTAATTGAGTCCTTTTCTCACTCTTTAAGTCTAGAAGGACATTTACTTGGCCTTCTATACATGTACGATGTGATAAACATGTATTATATTAATGGATGATTGAGATTTATGAAGAATTATCAGGTGATTTTCAACTAATTACAAGTTTTTAAACAAAAAATTTTGAACATGATTCTTAAATATTACCCAAAATTCTGTTAGTGGGAAGCATGCTAATTTATAATTAGATTGGTTTGGAATTATATATGAGGAACAACTTTCTCATATCAGGGGTTTCATAAATCCTCAAAAGAATTGGAGATGTCACAACATTTGAAGTACAAATAATGAAAGACAAATGATTGCATGTTTTCCTTTCTCTATACAGATTGTCTTTACTATTCTCACTCATTGTCTCATGTTTGCAAACTTGGCAAAAGCAGTCACCTTTCAAGAAATTGTTTCATGGTAAATTAAATCCTTGTTAATTATCATTACATTGTTGTTATTTCACTCTTTTATGTTGTGGTAGTGAAGGTAATTCAATATTATTAATTTTTTTAAAAAAAATGAATTAGTGATTCATGCCAGCGAACAATTGGTCTTACCTTTCTATTTGGAGGAATTTTGGGATGGATGGTTGTTAAAATATTGAAACCCAAGCCATATCTTGAAGGTCTTGTCCTTGTAGCTTCTTCTGCTAGTTAGTATTCATTCTTTCATTATAATTTCTTTGTTTACTCTCAAAATTTAATGATCTATGATATAGTCATATTTATGTAATAAGCAAGGAGTTAAATGTCTATGTCAATAGTAACATTATTGTCTGAAGTTGCTTAACCATAAATTTAAATTTTCACTACTATGATTGTGAAGTATATGAAAGGAAAATGATTATATTATTTCTAACCTCAATATTTTCTAAATACATGGAGGTTGGGTTTACTGGTATTTGGTGTTGGTGCTACTTACCATGCGAAGCTTGTTGTGGAGTTTATGAATTTAATTTCTCCATGCAGGTTATAACTATGAATTGCATGCAATTCCTTTTTATATTAGGTCTTTTCTGCTTGTACTAGCTAACTTTAAATCTTGATATTGAATTGTCTGCTTAACGAAAAACTCTGATGAATATGTTTTGTTTTTTCTTTATGTTATGCTTTGCTTTCTTTCATTAGTTGAAGAATAGGGTTATGAAACAAAAATAAAATAAAATAAGGCATAGATGAGTTGTAACGTAGATCTAACTTATGAAAAAGCTTTTTATTATTGATAGAAGTTGTATTTTGCACTCCAAATCCCCAAGGTCTAACATATACTATCATCTACTTTCCAAATTTTCACTACAACAAATATCTCTTTCTATAGCATTTAAACATGTACTTCAATTCATCAATCAAACGAACCTTAATTGTTGTCAATTGAAAATTATGTACACTATTACAAGGTAGAAGCAAAGTAGAGAAGGGGAAGAGAAAGGATGAGAAGGGGAAAAATAAAACGTATTGCTAACACCAAATGTTTTTTTTTGTGTGTGAAAAATGACGCGAGTCTAATGCATTCGCTATTCATAGAATCTCTCTTACTATCTAACTATCCATATATATTCATGTATAGGGAGGGGAAGAAGTTGGGAGCAAGGTAACAATAATATGAAGGAGAAAGCTACTCGTTGTCTCACATTTCATAAGCTCTCTACATCTGCAAGAGGCTTTAAGGAAGTATTTTTGCTTGGAGAAGGTGGTTTTGAATGCATCTATGATGGACGTTTGGAAACATGGTATGTAAGTTGGAGAAGGTGGTTTTGTTACTACCTATAAACCAGATTGGGAAATGATTTTTGTGGGCATTCTTGCAGAATTAAATGAACCACGAATGATTAAAAGCTTGATACCATAGAACGGCAGTCCAAGCTTTAAAATAATCTTTGTATGTGAAAAATCAAGAGTTCCCAAGCCAAAAGCACGTACTCATATTATCGAACATCATGATGGACTAGTAGAGATCAACTTCCAGGATCAAGAGCCGTCTGTTTTGAAGGTCAAAAGCTTTGCTCCTTCTAGAAGTAGTGCTTCGAAATATTGTGGAGAATCTTCATCTTCACAAGATTTTGGAACACAACAACAGGAACCACTAAGAAGAACTCTCTCAGCTAGAATCAGCTCGGTAGATCTTAATCCTCGCATATAAGTCAACAGGTATATAAGGCCCAATTCTCCTACTCAAACAGATATGGATTCAGCGAGTCAATACAACAAACTCAATGTCATATATGAAGAATTCAAAGTCGATATAGAATTTCTTAAACAAAATTTTCTTGACACGAAATGAAACATGCCAAGAAAAGCTTTCTTTAAAGCCTACGAGCACGAAAAAAGAGAGCAATTCAAAGAGTCATGGATATCAGCCATGAAAACCCTTGAAGAGCATATTCCATTCTTCAAATGGTTAGCCTATCGAGATACTTATCAAAAGGAGGTGAATACACAAAAAGAGACTCTCTAGAAAACCTCAGAACGAGGAGAAGTCTCAGGTACTCATCTCCCTATGGAGCAAATTGAATTTAGAAGCTCCTACGACAATTTAGTTGTTGCTGCCCCATTCAAGCAAATTTCCTTGAATGAAGAAGAAAAGAACCCCTCCAAAGGAATCAGAAGAGTTCATATCCAAAACAACTTTACAAACAAGATGTTGTCTACCATGGCAGAGTAAATCGATAGAATAGAGGAGAAGGTTTTAACTCCTCTAAATACTCAAAAGAGATTGACCTTTGAAGACAATAGTATTCTAAAGGTAAAAGGTCCAAGAATGGGAGGATCAATGCTGCTAATTAAAAGAAAGGAGCAGGAGATGCTTGAAGAAATCCGAAAGAAACTTGCTAAATTAGCACTCAAAGGAGATGGTCCCTAAATCAATGTACTCAATGATGAAGAGATTGCAGAAATGATTAACAAAATGAATCATTTTGTAATCTCGGCTGAAAATCCTAAGGAACTTTTGAAAGGAAGGAAAATTATCCCTCATAAAGAAGTAAATAAGATTTCAGTTCAAAGATCAAATAGTAATTCCCGAAATTACTATCCCAAGGACTCTCATCCGGAATTATCCTATGAAGAACGTCTCTATATGGTAAACAGATCATTTGATGGAGAGTCCATTTATGAACGGAACGTCGATGGTCTATCTCAATATCTCGTCATGAGTGTAATTCAAGAAATATTTGTTGCTAATGCAGCTTATATTTCCAAAGTCCACAACGAGAAGAAAATGCCCTCCTAATTGTTGTCAGATTTACTGGACAATTAAGAGGATGGTGGATGTCTACATTCACCGAAGATGAAAGGCAGAAAATGCTTACTCATAAATCTCCTATTGATAGCACAGAAGATTCATTTTCTACTGTCAAAGTTCCAAGGAGAGGAAATGTGTCTCCAAAGAGAGAACACGAAGCGTTTAGCAGTAGTAACCTAAAGGATGATGTTGTTGTAACCATCTACTTCGCTCTAATCAAACATTTCATTGGAAACACAGACAACTACACGATGCAAGCTGGAACTTATCTTCAGCAGCTAAAGTGTCTGAAGTTGCAAGATTTTCAATGGTATAAAGATATTTTCTTAACAGAAGTATACAAGAGAAAGGATTAGGCCAGTCCTTTCTGGAAAGAAAGCTTCATAGCCAGACTTTCAAAAATATTCGGTGCATAGATGATGCACTATCTCACAGAATATTTCAAAGGAGAAATTCCTTGGAAGGAAGACACTTATGGAGAAATCATACAGTTTATCATCTATCAAGGAGGTAAACAATGCCTAGAAGCTAAAAGGCATGACAAGAATGCTCATTCAAGAGCAGAGAGGAAGAAGGAGTTTGGTCAATTCTATAAATTATTTTATTATCAGAATACAACTGAACCCCCTTCAGTCCGGGCAAAGAAGAGTCTTTCAACACAAAAGACCTACTACACAAATCATTATAAGCAAAGTCCTTATAACTATAGATCATCAAAGCAAACCCCTTACAGGAAAAACTCCTACAGTAAGAGAATTCCTCATAAGGGAAAAAGTTATGTCAAAAGAGATCCTTCAAAGGTCCAATGCTACAAATGCAGAGGATTTGGACATGATGCTCCTAAATGTCCAATGAAGAAGAAGATCAATGAGCTCAGTATCGATGATGATACTAAAAAAGAGCTATTATGTATGATACACTCCAACTCCAAAGAATCCAGTTATAATAGCGATTCTGAAGATGGTCAAATTCTTTTCCTTGAAGAGGAATCTGATTCTTATTCTTCCTCAAAAGGAAAACTTCAAATAGCCCACAAGCTAGGTTGTGATGGAAAAAGATTATGCAATTGCTTAGATTGCATAAACTTCCTAACCAATGACCAAGAATTACTTTTTGAGGCCGCTTAGAAAATCACTGACGATTCCCTCAAAAGGACGATACTAATAGACTGAAGGTTTCCTTAAGGAGGAACTTGATATAGAGAAGAAGAAACATCCTATATTTCCTCAACATCCTTCCATCGAAGACGTCTTTCAGCTATTTAAGAAAGACAAAGAAGTTAAAGTTTCGGATCTCAAATTCGAAATTAATCAACTTAAAGCTGAAGTAAAAAAAAAGAAGGAAAAGTCAATCAACTTTTCCTCAAATCTCTCCCATTTCCCGTACAACCCCCTCATCAATTCATTTTTATTTTATTTTTCATTTATTTTTTTGGTTTATCTCTCTCTCTCTCTCACACAAACCGTAGCCAGACCCTTCCCCCTGCGTCTCTTCTTCGCATGTCGTCCGACCAGCAACGCCGCCGCCCTACAAGTCGCCGCCAGCCGCCCGCACCGCCGGAAGCCGCCGACCACTGCAGTCCATCTCCGTTGGAGTCTCGCGCCGCAGGTCCTCGCCGAACGCCTCGCCGTCTCCGGTCAGCAGCCAGCGCCACACGCCGCTTCGCTCTACAGACCCCAGAACGCAGTGAGCCTCCACGATCCGTGAAGCTCCGCTGCAGCTCTCCTCCGATTGCCGTTTCGCCATACAACCACGCCGGAATCGTGCCACAGCTTCCCTCTCTCTCTTGGTTCAAACGAGCTACAGAAGGGGAGCATTTTTTTTATTATTTTCCGCAAATCCAACACTGTGCAGCTTCGTGTCGATTTGGGTAAGTTTCACCGCCATTTAGGATATTATTTTCAAGGTTGTGGGGCTGTTTTAATGATCGAAAGCCATGGATTTTAACCCGATTTGTTTGGATCTAAGTCTAGGATTTTCATCTCGTTGGGAGGCCATTTGGGGCGTTCTTGAGGCGTTCTTAAGCTACTGTACAACACCATCGGGGTAAGTTTAAATTAAAATTTTGGTAAGTTATTAATGCAGTGAGGCCTGTAGTAAATTGTATTTAATTTTTGGATGCATGATTGGGCTTTTCTGTGAATTGTGGATGGCTGTTTTTATAAGTTAGATTGACTCCAATGGTTGGAATTAAATTGAAGGTTAATAGGAGGCCAAGTGGGAATTGGGGGATTTGTCACAGGTTTCAAGGGACTGTGTTATTGACCAGAAATTTAAAAGTGAGATTTTCATCACCTTTTAAATAAGACCCCAAAAGTCAAGTATGAATCCTTTGTTAAATTTATTTTAAAATTTAATTAGTTGATTTTTGGGTTGTTGCGTTATTGTCAGGTGCCTTTAATTTTTTTAGCAAGTGATTTTTGGGCTTGTGATGCTATAATTGGTTTCTGCTTTGAGGTAAGTAGTTTTTGGAATAAGCCCCTATTGAGTTATTAAGTTAATTTTGGACCATGCTGGAAAAGATTGTAAATCTCTGTGGAGTGCTTGAATTCTGATTGTGAAGTATGTAAATTTTGGGTGGTTAGTTTTGAAATTCCTCTTGAGTTAGGATTTTCTTGAGCATGTGGTATATGGGTTTAGGGGCTTAAAGTTGTGAACTAAATGTTTTGGAGCATGTATAAATCCTTGACTGACTTTATGTATGAAACTCCAGTGTTGTGCTTGTATTTTGGTTAACTTTGGTTTGTGTGGTTGGAAAGTAGACCTGAGGCTCTAGTTACCCTGACCTTCGTGTTGATGTGGCTAAGATGTGGTAAAACCTTGAGAACCTTGGTAGGGTTGGGGAATGACTTAGGACCTTTAGGCTAGTGACATCTACTACCCCACCTGGAGCGTGGTTGCCTTGATGTTTATGCGATATGATAGAGGATGGGTTGCGTACCCTATCTTGTGATGGCATGGAGGGTATGTCTGATCGCTATGCTTTCACTACAACACGCAAGTGCACGTGATCGAAGTAATAAAGAAACTGGAAGTATTCCAGAGTATCGTACCCAAGGGAACGGGTTTTAACAAAATCTACTGAGACGACACAAAATATGTTTGCAAATTGCAATTGTGGTAACCAATGGTGTGAAAATGATTGAGTGGTTGTTTTTGCTAAAGAAACTAAATAAAAATGATAAAAGAGGGATTCAAACGTGTTTTTGCTCCATTGAAAGAAATTGCGTCCTAATTGCAATTGCATTCCTTTGACTTCAACATTTAAGCTTTGTAAACCGAATTCAACACCTATTCGACCTTCTATGAAGTATCTTTAGGAGGCTAAGCGATTAAACCGATATTTCTATGGCTAATACGAACTTAGTTAATTTTGAAACACAATTCTTTTGGTTTTAAAGGTTTTGCCCTATGTCTAGGGTCAAAAATAAATTCCTATGTCTAGGCTATTTTCCTTTATTGCTTTTATGAAATCTAAATTTTTATCTAACCTTTTCAGAATTAGAATCAATTTTTGTATACTAATCTAGGTGATCAATCTAGACTAATAATAAGCATTAAAATCAATAAAAGCAAACAAGCTATGGATGAAGCAAGGTTGCTCTCACAATTAGGCCTTTATTCCTATCTTTAGGGCATCCACATGCTTGAATCCCAAAGAAGAAATTAGCTCATTATGGAAATAATGAAAACCCAAAACTTATTTTGTGTAAAATTCATAATTAATGCAATAGAATAAGAAAATTAACCCTACAGCAACTAAATTGAATGATTAATTACAAATGCCCACGAAGAAATTGGTAACAAAGCTGGAGTTGAAATCAGAATTTCGCAATCATGATACTTGGAATTTCAATATTGGTAGAAAATAAAGAAGCCAGACGTGAACAAGCTTTCATTCGGGACAAAGGAAAATTGGTATTTTCGCCACATACAGGAATGAAATTCAACCAAAACTAATTAAATAACTAGGAATTAAACAAAACTTGAGGCATTAAATCGAATGGTATTTAACCCAAAACTCATGGAAAAATAGAGACTAACTTTATAACTAAAATTGAGCAGAAAATGAAAGATTAAAACATAATGGAAAAACAGAGTAACAAAACTCATGAAAAATTCTTGCTTGATCGATCCAAATACCCATTCAAAGGCAAATGGATCTTCACCTCCTCGAACTCTCGTTAAGGAGGGATCAAGCTCGGAATTTACAGAGTAAAAATGAAGAGGAAGCTGCTGTAAATTGATAGAAAAACGTGAAATACAAACAGTGGGCGAGTAGCAGAAAACCCAGCCACCATTTGCTTCGTTTTCCACCATTTTTATAGGCATTGAAGGCTAGGGTTTCCATATAAATCATCCTCAATCCATGGGCTAACTTCTAGGAATCAAATCGGGATGAGAATCTTCCAAAATCGTGCAGAAAATCCATCATTTGCGTGATTTCCGTCATTTTCGCACTTGATTTGTAAGTCCAGAGAATGCAATTTGTATTGCAATTGCATTCTTTTTCCTTGTTCTTCACATTACATTGCAAATGGGAATGCAATTGCATTCCCTTTTGCAAAGTCTTCACTTCTTCAAATCTGCACAAAAACTCAACTTAAGCCAACTTTCTTGCATCTTTTCACTTAATTCCTTCTTTTATCATATTCCAACAAGCTTGCATGAATTTATTTAAAAATGTTATTTTTAGCTTGCTCGGTAATCAATAAAGCATGCAAAAATGGCAAGAACAACTTAGTTTTAGGGTTAAATAATCCTCATAAATGAGAATTATCAATGTCCTTCATTGCAGGGCTAGCCAGTGTGGCTTGGGGGTTGCGAACCTTCTTGTTGTATGCTAGTTGTGGGGATGAAGCCCACTGTTCGATTGGAGCTAACTAGTGTGGCTTGGGGGTTACAGACTCTCTTGTTGTATGCTAGCTGTGGGGATGAAGCCCACGGATCGGAAGCATGGCTCTAGGGTTTTAGTGGGAGACTATACCGTAGGTGGAGGAGCTTAGGTGGTCACTTAGCTGAGAGAGTGTAGAACTGAAGTAAGATCAGGAATTGAGTGTCTATGAGGTGGACTGTGAACCTTGGATTTAAGTGGACTACTTACTGAGTATTCTTATACTCATTCGATGCTACTTTGTTTTCCTTTCAGGTGGCCAGTAGACTCCAGAGATGCGTGGCACGAGGCATTGGCTTGGCTAGGCTAAGGAGAACCCTCTCCCTATTCCCTAGGATCATAGAGCAGTTCTGGTTGCTTGGATTCTTTGTTTTGTTTAGTTTTATTTATTTATTTATTCAATTATTTATCTTATTTTCGCATCCATTTTATTTATGTTGTGAAACTTTGGTCTTGAAATAAAAGTATTTGGAAATGTGGTTTTAAGTTTTATTTGATTGCATCGGGATCCCAAGTTGAAATTTGTTTTTGGTCGTATTAGCATGAAGTTTTGTTTTGTTTTTGTTTGGTTTCAAACCTCCCTTTTCATGACCATGCAAGCTTCAAGTAGCGATCTAAGGTGGGTCGTTACACTCTTCCCCGAAAATAATGGCCTGGCCACTTTCCACGACAAATTTCTCTCTCTGATGGAGTGAGGACGGAACAGCCCCTGTCGAATGAATCCACGGACGCCCAAGCAAACAACTGTATGAAGAGTTTACATCCCTCACTTGAAATGTTACATTGAAGGAAGATGGCCCAATCCGAAGAGGGATTTCTATGTCTCCAATTACTTCCCTTCGGGCGCCATCAAAGGCCCTAATAACCATATTACTTGGCTTTAAATAAGATGAGCCCACAGGGAGTTTCATCAAGGTAGACTTCGGCATTATGTTTAATGATGAGCCATTGTCAACCAGAACTCTGGCCACGAGGTGATCCTTACACCTCACCGAAATGTGTAATGCCTTAGTGTGTCCAGTACCCTCAGGAGGGATCTCGTCATCTGTGAAAGAGATACAATTCTGAGCAGTTATATTTCCCACAATTTCACTGAGTGCATTTACCGAAATGTCAGGGCCTACGTGAGCTCGATTCAAGATATCAAGCAAAACTTTGCGATGTGGCTCAAAATATAGAAAAAGTGATAAAATTGATATACGAGCCGGGGTGCGATGCAGATGCTCTATCACTTTATACTCACTTTGCTTGATCAATTTCAAAAATTCTCGTGCTTCGTCTTCTGACATTGGCTCCTAACTCGTCTTTTTTGCTGCTATGGTCATTTTCTCTACAAAAGCTTTGTCGATATCATTTAAATCATCTTCATTTATTACTTCTACAGCTTTGCCTTTATGCTGCCTAATCTCTTCTTCTTTCGAAATTCCTTTTAAATTGTCTGGTGTGTAACATATGCCACTACGAGTCATCCCTCCAACTACTGAGATGTTAGATGCAGAGGTACCACTATCTGTGATGAATTGACATTCGTACTTCCAAGGCACAGCTCGATTATCCTTATAAGCAAAAGGACCGGGTACTTCTACAATCATTGATTTGGGTACCTGAATATGAGGAGTGGTACTCGATTTACCCTCATAGTGAATGATTAATGGCTTTGGTATAGATGACGGCTCTCTTGGAGTCTTTTTAGAAGAAGACACACGAGTAATCATGTCAATATCTGTCTCTTGCATAGTTGTCTGACTCACAATCAATAGCTTTGAATCCATTAGCTTTTGCATTTGTTGCTTAAAATCATCACAATCTTCTATACAATGTCCGACCATTCCTTTATGGAAAAGGCATCTCTCTTCGTAACCATAGCCCGATTCATCCATGCCACTACTCTCAAGTCCTACTGAAAGATACCCAACATTGCGAAGAACCTGAAAGAGTGTCCTCATAGGCGTACTCAAATCTTGAACTTTATCTTTGTAGCCTTTTTTAGGTACTTCAATGGCATTCACAGTAGGATTTTCATGGTTTGGGAGAGGATTTTGATTGACATCAGGCTCTTCCCCCGCTTTCTTGAATTTCAACCATCCCGCTTGAACTAAACTTTGCACCTTAGCCTTTAATGGATAACAATTCTCCGTGGAGTGTCCAATTGCCCCGACGTGATATTCACAACGTACGTTTGGATCATACCACTTAGGATAAGGGGGTTGTAATGGTTCTTGAGGCACAATGGCAACTTGATGATTTTTTAGCAATTGAGGCAAACGCTCAGTGTATGTCATGGGAATGAGGTCAAAACGCGTTTGCTTCCAACTACTACTAGCACCTCGCTGATTTCACTGATTTTGTCCTCCATACTGAGGACTATGGTTATAACTTGCTAGTCTTAGAGTTGGAGACAACATATGGGTCGCAACTCTTTGTCCTGAGCTCACCTCATGGACTTCTCCTTCTTTTTTCTTTGGAGTAATAACTTTCTTGCACTTACCTCAGATGCTGCATCTGTAATTCTCTCGTTCTTACCTCCATACTCTATCCTTTCACCAATTGTTATGATATCAGAAAAATTTGTTGAAGCACTCCCAGTCATCCTGTCATAATATGGCGCTCGCAAAGTATTAATAAAGATGGCTGACAATTCTCTGTCAGTTAAAGGGGGTTGTACTTAAGCAGCCATTTCTCTCCACCTTTGAGCGTATTCCTTAAAGGTCTCAGCACCTTTCTTCTCCATACGCTGAAGATCTAAACGGTCAGGTGCCATGTCAATATTATACTTGTACTGCTTTAAGAATGCATCTGCCAAATCCTTCCACTTGTGCACTTGGGAGCTATCCAACTTCATATACCAACGAGACGCTGGGCCAGTCAAGTTGTCTTGAAAATAGTGAATCAACAACTTGTCATCATGGGCATAGGCTGACATTTTTCTACAGTACATGACAAGATGACTCTTCGAGCACGCAGTCCCATTATACTTTTCGAACTCTGGAGTCTTGAATTTGGGGGGAATAACAACATCGAGATCAAACACAGTTGTGTCGCATCAATATTCCCATAAACGTCAGCACCTTCAATCGCACGTAGTCTTTCCTCGAGGAACTCCAACCTTCCCTTTCCCAACAAATCTTCAGAAGCTTTCTTACTATTCTCCGCACTTGTGACATACACTCACATGGCTCACTTGTTGTGGAACTCTTCTAGGATCTTGCATAGGGAATGAGGTAGGATATGTCATCCCTGCCATGTGTGGGTTTGACACCATTGGTGGCGTAAACCCTAGAGGATAAGAGGGAGTGTCATCCAACCCTTGGTTTTGACCCACTTCGGCTTGTAATGACGTTCCTGCCACAAACTTCTCCTTTCTTGATGTAAAGATATTCAAAATCTTTGCCATTTGCTCTTTTAGCTCTTCTACTTCTAGTCGAACTGCCTGTACTTGGTCGTCCATGAACTTGGCTCTCCTTCTCGTCCAATAAGAGTGATGAGTAGGTGATCTTCGAGCTATTTTGTAAACTTTGAACATTTGTTATTATAAAAGAAGGAAATAATGGTTTGATTAGTCAAAAAGAAGTCTTAGTAGCAAAGTAAATCTTTGTTAATACTAACGTGAAGTGCATGAATGCAAGGTAAAATCAAAGATTCATTCCACAATCAAAGTCAACTATTACAAAAGCTTAAAGCGAGTGCACACTTTAGTACCGAATGAAAGAAAAAAAATCACTTTAATGACCTAATGGTAACACCTGAAATCGAGGTCTCGTCCTATCACCCCTAAGAACCTAATCAAGTCTTCACCGCCAAGTTGTGTGGGTACGATGCCTTGTCAGAGAGTACTGGCCCTTTCAGCAAATCGATCCGCCCTTCTAGCCATCATCCTCAACTTTCCAGTCGCTCGTTCAATTTGTCCCTTTATGTCGTCGTAATGGCGTCTTAGATTCCTGTACTCATCTCTCCATATTGCAAAATCTGCCTTCATTACTTGATGCTCTTCTTTTAGTCGCGTGTGGTCTTCCATTACCACTTCATTGGCATTTCGATATATTCCCAATTGGTGCTCAAAGTTTACAGTGGCATCCTGAAGAAGCACATTCCTACGTTCTTCCTCAATGAGTTGGCTCTTGCATTCATCTGTCAATTTCTGCAGTGCTTCTTTTTCTTTTTGCAAAGACACAATAGTCTCTTACGATGCGGTGGCTTGTTCATTTAGTGTATCTTGGAAGTTCTTCATGACCTTATTAAGCCTTTGTACTTCTCGCTTTAGATCTTTGATGTGTGCCTTTTGAGCCTCTGTTTCACCTTGCAGGACTTCAATTTCTATCCACAAGCTTCTATTTTTCTTTCTCAGTTGGACAACCTCTGCGTTTAAAGAGCTATTTTCCCTTTCTAATTCTGCTTGCTGATGTAGACGTCGCTGACCTTCCTTTAATTGTCTCTTAGTACTGGTAGTTTGTCCAATCCATAGCTTAACCTCATCCCTTAATTCTTCATTCTCTTTTATCAAGATAAGATTTCTTTCCTTTAACTGCTTCAATTCTCTTTCTCAATGAGTTTGGTCCACGTTCAGGACATCATCTGAGTTGATCGGTTTTGGTGAAATGGGAATTTTAATCCCAATTCTAGTTGCCCTCCAATTTTCGTATTGTACTGTGGTGCCTTCACAATGTTGTGTATTTTTCAATTTCCTCATTGCTTTCCAACCATCAACTGCTTGATTGCACCTTGCGCTTGCAATGTCTGAGTCATGCGAGAATTCCCAATCTTCTAACCAGGGATCATTTGTGCAGATTGCTTTAACCACACCTGACGCAATACCAATAGAGGTGAATAAGCAATACCTCCCCAAGGTCCTAGTAGTGGAACAAAAGGCAACTGCCCACACCGATACGTCATGGGGCTTGAAGGTAACCAAGATGCCCTCAAGACTACTTCTTCCAATGTTAGGTGGCTTAGAAAGATGTTCCATGCTTCGATAGGAGGTAAGTTTAGGTTCCAACGTGCAGCAATGAAGTCTTTAATTGTGTTCCTTGCAGTGTTCCATGGATTGCTAAATCTAATCTGTGGATATTTAAAATCGTTTGGATACTTCAAGTGACTTGAAATCCATATAAAAAGCATGGGTGCACAGCTAAAAAACTTCCCACTGCCTCGTAGTCTGCAGTAATTCAAGGATCTAAAAGTTTCTGCAAGAATTAGAATTATAGGGTCTATTCCAAGTTCAATTCTAACGAAAATCTTAATAACTTGTTCTTCCACGTACCCTTTAATTCTTGGAAAAATAACCATGTCGTAGATACACATGGCTAAAAGAGATAAACCATTCTTATTAGGTAAACAGGTATGTGTGAGTGTTGCTTAGCAGAGTGTATGCAATTTTAGAATGAAAACACTCCTAAATGTGCAAGTATACACAGTCTAATGCAGCAAGTGATAAGTATTTTTATATCGTCTCCTCAGGGATTAGTTATGTGGATTTTTGCAATGCCTAAGTTGATTTTAGTTAGGTAACAAGAAATAAACATCAAATGGTGCAATGAAATTAAAAGAACTAAGGAACAAGAGTGAAAAGGTACTAAAATGCTGTAACAACAGGAAAAACAGTAAGTAAAATGAGACTAAACAGATTCTGTGAAAAGGGATCAGGATTAGGGGTAGGATTTTGCTTCATCAAACTAAATGCTATAGCAATGATCATGCTTCATCACTCAATGCACGTTAATTCGCGGATTCTTTCCAGAATTCCCGAGAATCAGTGATTAACTCCCATTAACCTCTGAAATTAAGCCCATAACTGCAAACATTAGGTGGGTTACTATCCCTAGTGTCCCCAATTACCTTAGAGCATGCTCCTAATCAGAACTAATGTTATGCCATGCAATCAGTTCATCTCTCCCTTTCCCAAGTTTAAGAAAAACGCAGCTTAGATAAGTTGGCCAGACGATTCCAAGCTAAAAATGAAGCACACAAGGCATAGGAGTGAAGATTATGCAAGTATACTATCTCATTCAGCAAGAATCAACAATAAATCCCCTAATCCCTCACCCAAGGGGTGATTAGTTCATAATTACAAAAAATGACAGCAATAAAATAGTAAGAAAAGTCTGAAATAACATTCTAAATCCTGTCTTTAATATCAAAATGCTGAAAAATAAAGAAGTACTATAGAAACTAGGAGAAATGGACAAGAAATGGTGTTGGGCAGCTCTTTTATGGCAGGATTCCCTCATTTCCAGCAGTGGATCACCTCCCAAGAAGGATTCTTCTTCTTCTATCGATTTTCAGCCCCTCCAAAATGTCTACTCTCCAAGCTCTCTTCCAAATATGGCAAACTAGGGCTTTATACCTCTCCTCTTCTTTGAAATTAGGGCTGAGTGGACACTTTTAGACTAATGGCAGCACCTCATTCGCTCAAATCAGTACAGGTGTTATAAATTGTCCACGTCAATTAATGAAATAATTCCCACGTGCGTTTTCTATAACTGATCTCAGGTAAATGCTCCAGCTTTAATAATGCTTTATCAAACACAACCATTGCTCCAGCAATCTTGACTTTCCATCAACAGCAAAGCTCTAGCATTACAGGTTGAATTTTCCAGACTTAGCCATCTTTACCTTCAACAATTGGCCTGCATAAGTCACAAATAGCACATTTAAGTAATATTATGCCTTAAAAAGCTCACAAGTGCTTTTCACATGAGAATAGACTCTTTTACTACTAAGTCATCAATTTAAAGAGGCTTCTAAGTACAAAAGTACCTAAAATAGTGCTTTTAAGTCACAAAATCTTCACTAAAACCCCCTAAATAGCTCTCATTCTAAGAGCTATCAGTGAGGCCGACCAGATAGTCAATGGGGATGCAATTCCTCTCGTCCTTAATCTTCATTTGCTTCTTTACATCTTATGCATGAATATTGCCCAAAAACTTGGATAATGACCTCTGTAAAGACGACATTCGATCATAAGTAAAGACTTTACTTCCTCCGCTAGCCGGTATACAAATTAGAGCCCTATACTCCTCAATCGTGGGAGTCAAGTTACACGCGCAACGTGAGGCATTTAAGCACGGGATCCCAAAAATGGACTAAGGCTTGTAAAGCATTCAAGTTAACATCTGCGTACATGAGTTCCCATATACTCCTGTAAAGATGACTCTGTTTTCTGTGCTCAAACTCTCCCATAAATCTTTCAAATCTTCCAAGATGTTATGAACAAAGTCTAGCTGACATTTTTCAGGAAGTGAGACTTCTGCAATTCTTGGCCAAACTGTTCTTGACACCTGCTGTAATTGCTCCGACCCTCGGGATACGATTTACCATAGGTCTTCCTTAGGGGTAGATTTGGAAAATACCTCGAGCAAGTTGGTGTCTACCATCCTATGACTTTACATGAGAAGAAAAAAAAAGTGAGTCTAAAGGCTGACTTAGACAAAAAAAAAATGCTTAATGCAACAAATAAAGCAATGACATAAAAACTCCAAACAAGTGAGGCTAAATCTAGGGTCCTAAATGACACAGGCCCTCAAATTGATCATTGCTTTGACGGCTTCATGATCAAATTTAGTGAGAATTTTTCGTGTGCCTGCACGGAAGTATAAACTTCTCGAAGGTCGACACTACTCCATTCTCGATTCTAGTCCTATTGGAAATAGCCCGAGTAGGAGGCTCGTGATAGTGTGTGAGATAAAGTAATAAAGCTAGTCGATCAAAACAAAAAAAAAAAGAGCAGTAAAAGGCTTTAAGCAAGTGAAGTTAGTTCTAAGATCCTAGACGATAGAGGTTCCCAAAATGGTCTCAAAATCGTACGCGATCACGTGACCAAATTGAGTGAGGATTTTTTGTGTGTCTACACGGAAGCATAAGCTTCTTGAAGATCGACACTACTCCGTCCTCGAATCTAATCCTATTAGGAAAAAGCCCAGGTAGGAGGCTTGTGAAGATGAAACAAAACAATATAATAATCCAAGCAAATCATATAACAAGAACAATGAACAAAATAAATAAAATAAAATAAAAACAAACAAATCAAGAATAACAAATGGCCAAACCCTCGAGGTGGAACCTCATAGTCTCCCATGGAGTCGACAAGCTGTCGCCACGTACCTGCGACGCGGAGCGGTCTACGTCCTCAAAAAAAGGAGGATTTTAAAAGGAGTCGCCACCAATCTTTTTCATGGTGTGATTGGACACCAAAATAGAGTAAAACAACTTTTTTTTAAAAAAAACAAAAGGGTATGCAAAAACCAGATTTGGGCTCGGGGATTGTTTATGTATGGGGAATGTGTTAGCACCCCACAACACCCATTTAAAAACGATGGCCAAATTTCATCTTGAATTGTAAAAGAATTTAGAAGAAAAGCTTAATTAGGAAAAAAAATAATTTAAAACAATGTCTTTTTTACCTCTCATTTCTCCAATATTTGGAGTCATGATCCCATAAAATAAGTGGATAAATATCCATCAATTTGACTAAATTATAAATATTTCAAAAAAAAAACTTAGGAAAAATCTTCACCTCAAGAATATGAGAAAATCTGCAATTTTCTCCATTCCGTCATAAAATAGCCTTGTATAAAAGAAAGTTTCTTTTGTTAAAAAAAAATAAAATTTTGTTTTAATTAAATTCATTTTTTTGGACCAAAATCTCGGACTCCCAAAGATAATTTTCCCTCACCTCAAGAATTCTAGAAAATCGGATTTTCAAATATTTCTAGATTTCGTCGTCGGAGTTTAAAAAAAACGACCTTCAAAACCACTTTCTTAAAAAAAAAGATTACAAAAGGTTTTAGAAATGACCCCTTTTGTTATAAAACTTCCATAAACTCAAAAAAAGAAAAAAAAATTAAAGATTTGGAAATAATTTTAAAAAAAAGTTAAGAAAAACAAGAAAATTAAAATTTTAAGCATAATAAATAAATACATTTTTAAAGATGAATTAAGCTATCATAATAATCTATTTATTAGCAAATAATCAAACAAGCCCTATATACAAGCATGTTAACAAATTTAAGAAAAAAATATATTGAAATCGATCTTTGACTTCCAAAGAATCGATTTCTCACCTCGGAAAAAAATTAGAAAATCGGACTTCCAAATATTTCTAGATTCCGTCGTTGGATTGTTTTTTATAAACAGTATGGATTAAAAGATTAAAATCACGTACTAATTAGCAGACATATATCAATTTCACAACAATAAAAAGTAAGAAACATATTCACATTTAAATTACACAAAAATAGCATAAAAATGTGTTAATAATATATAATAATAATAATAACAATATATAATAATAAAAAATGGCATTTAAATTACACATATATATAATATATAATAATAATAATAATAATATAATAAAAGTAATATAATAATAATATTATGAAAACAAATGTCAGTAAGTACATATATATAATATATAATAAAAATAATATTATAATAATATTATGAAAAGAAACGTCTAAGTATATATATATAATATATAATAATAATATTATTATTATAATAAAAGTAATATAATAATAATAATAATAATATAGTAAAAGTAATATAATTATAATGTTATGAAAAGAAGTGTCTAAGTACATATATATAATATATAATAATAATAATAATAATAAAAAGTAGTGTAGTCACATCAAGGATAAGTATATATATATAAAATAATAATAATATTATAATAATAATTTTTTTAAAAAGACATGCGTCAGTGCTGTACACTGCACTAACGTGACTATACTATTAAAAAAAATTGCATAAAGTTTACTTTCATACGCAAACATATATATAATAATAATAATAATAAAAAGTTCTGTCATACGTACATAAATATAATAATAATAATAATAATAATAATAATATAATAATAGTAATAATGTAATAATAATAATAAAGATAAAAACTAACATTCCTTCTCTCCTTTTTCTTTTTTAAACTAAACTATTTTTTTCTCCCTGCTTTCAGGCTCCATTTCTCCTTCTTCCCTTGTTTGTAGACTTTATTTTTTTCTTTCTTCTCCTTTAGCCCTTTACCAAGCAAATTATTCTTTCTGTTTTTTTTTTTAAAAAAAAAAAAGAAGCAAAGGCTCAACCTCTCAACGCAGGTCAATATTATTTTGCTCCGATTTATTATTATTATTTTTTTATAGTTTTTAGCACATAAAATTCAAGAGCCAAGAAAAAAGAAAGAGAGAAAAAAATAGGGGGGATAAACCAAAAAAAAATGAAGGTAGTATCATAACAAATAATCTAAGGCTTGATACAAACAAAGATAGGCAAGTATTTGTAATAGAAGTAAACAGAAATGTAATCAACAATAAAAATTGCTAGCAAACACATAACCCCTTACTCAACTATTGTTTTTCAGTGGGCGTTTCGAGATGAAGAGGAAGATCTAGAACTCCAAAACACCCTTACTCAACTACTGTTTTTTTTGGGGGAGGGGGGCATTTCCAAATGAAGATCTAGAGGTGGGAGTCAAGAACACACAACCAGCTCGTTGTTTGAGGTGCGGATCCTCAGGTCGGAGCCTTACCAGTGCAACCCCCCAACTAAGTTCGGGTTATTTTATTGTGTTCTAGAATTTCGATTCTTTTCTAAAAGATTTTTGCTAGCTTCTAAGAACTTACTCTGGAACTCTATTCTTCTCTGTGATGTGGTTGTGGTTGAGAACGGATTGGGTGCTTGTATGTGTTATGCTTGTTTTTTTTCTTCTTCAGAATGTTCTTTATGGTTTAGAAGCAAGGGTTTATAAAACCCCAAACACTTTTTCTTTTGAGCAAGAAATACTAGCTACATTTGTTCAAAATGAGCCCTTATACCAAAAAGGCAAGAATTTGAATTAAACCTAAATTTGACCAAATAAATATAATCTACATAACTAAAGTCAATACACACTAATTAATTGATAATTAACACAAGTGAGCCAGACAAAATACGTGGCTACAATGTAATGTCCTTGTTTTGAGTTAGCGTGTCATTGACATGTTATGGATCGACATTCATATTTTTTGTGCCATGATTAAATATCCTCACTTCGAATTAGCATCTCACTATATCTTGTATTTGTATGGTCTACTACGAATATGAAACTATGAGGACAATAATTAATTAAGGTTGACATAATATAAGTATTCATTTTATCTATATTTAGTAGTTATTTAATATTGATTGTATTTGATTTTTAAAATATAACATTTATCATTAATTCTTCAATTTGATTATTGTACTAATTAATTACAATTAAAAGTTTATATAATTTTATTAAATACATTTCTTTGAAGATAAATATTAAGATTTATTGCTAAATAAAATCAACAACTTAAAATTTAAGGTATATTATTTATAATAAATTTACTAATGAATGAAAATTAAATTAAAATCTAATTGCGTAAAATTATTTTAATGATTTGACTTAATAAAAATAAATTAACTAATGTGATAAAATTGTGGAAAGTAATTTGATGAACCAAACAAAAATATTATTTATTTATATCCAATTTTGATAGCATTTTCATGCAACACCAAACACATACATCATTTATTTACATGTGTAACGACCCTATAGGCTCAACACGCTACCTAAGAGTCATTACTAAGTCACGTCGCTATATTACCAATAATTTCGGCAGCATAACGACGTAACTACGCGAAAACCAAAAATCTGACCCTTACCTGATAAGACATAGAAAAACACACTTCTAAGATTTTCAAACAACCTCCTAGCATCCAACAAACTTCTCAATATGATGCTAGGGTTCAAACAGCAGAAACCAAATACACGTGCACGATTTACAAAGAAAGGTTAAAAGACTTTGAAACATTTTCCTAAACATAAAAAAAAACTCGACATGAGTTCTATGTACATCCTGAAACATAAAAGAAGCGGAATAGCAATCGGTCGGCTCCCATGACTTAAGTAACTGATCTCCGGTCACGCGTTAGGGCCGATCTTAGCCTTACCTGAAAACATTTTTAAAAGGAAAAGGGTGAGTATTAACGAATAATACTCAGTAAGTCAATCATAGTTTTAAAGTAAGAGTTTCAATCGCATGCAACATGTCATTTTTAAATCATAAAACCATCGTAAACCATCGCTTTAGTAGGGGACCTAAAATTCATTTTATAAACCATGTACTTTTCCTCGCGGCTCTCGTGAACGATTAAATTCTCCCGAGGGCCTCGTGAACAGTCCGAAGACAGTTTTTCCATCGAATAGAGTCCTCCCTAACTCTGAGAGTTTAGCTCGAAAGCTAACATACATCGTGGAGTCCGAAGACTCAGCCCGAAGGCTACCATCGTGGAGTCCGAAGACTCAAGCCCGTAGGCTACCATCGTGGAGTCCGAAGACTCAAGCCCGTTGGCTACCATCGTGGGGGCACTCTCGAACCTCGGGAGCATAGAGAGTCCGAAGACTCGGGTTCCCTCAAAACCCACATAAAACTTTTGGGAGAATTATCGTCACGGCCTACATAAATCTTTTCATGAGCACACAACACATGCATGAGGTCCCATTCGTTTTAGAACATAGTTATGAATGCATAAATCAAGGCAATCGCATTTCAAAGACATACTGTAACGCCCGGCTTATTTACGGGCATTAATTTCAAATTATGGAATAAAGTGAAATGATTTTCATTTGGAAAGTAAATATGAAGGTTAAATTGAAATTTGGAATGAGAAAAAGGGTATTATGGTCTTTTAGAGAAGATATTTTTGATTTTTTTTAATATAATATTATTTTATTATTATTTTTAATTATTTATTATTATTATTATTTTTATTTTTTTTATTCTTGTCTTCTTCTTCTTCCCGCAGCCTCCTTCCCGATTTTCTCTCTCTCTCTCTCTCTCTCTCGCCGAAGCTTCAGCCACGAATCCCGCCGGCGATCTTCGTCTCTCTCCGATCCTCCGTCTCTTCGTCTCTCGATCGTCTCTCTCTTTTCTTCCCTGCCGGCAAACGAGCAGCTCCACCGTCGATCAGCTCCTCACCGTCCAACTCTTCCGCAAGTCCCAGGTGCGCCGCCGTCAAGATCCCCTACCGATGGACGCTGTTCGACCTCGTGCTGAGAGTGAGCCTCGCCGGCCAGCCACCGCCCCCATCCTTCTGTCTTTTCCTTCTTCCTCGCTCACCGCAGCGCAGCTGACCTTCAACTGAGCAAGACAGTCGCCGGAAAAACCCAGATCCGCGAGCCTCGCACGAAATCCGGCCTTCACGCGCGGTTCACGCGCCGCCGGAAGCTTCACGCGCCGGCCACACGATCAACAAACACTGCACGAAGCTCAGATCCGACCGGAAAGGGCCGAATCTGTCCAGATCCGGGAGCCACGCTGTAACACCCGAGATTCTTTGGGTAAGTTTAAAATGTTGTTTTGGAAAAGTTTTATTATGAATTTAATTATTTTGAGGGTAATTTGGTGATTTTTGGAAAAAGAAAGGGCATTTTGGTCTTTTAGAGAAGATATTTTGATTTTATTTTGATTATTATTATTATTATTATTATTATTATTATTATTTAAAAAAAAAAAAAAAAAAAAAAGAAGAAGAAAATTTTCTTCTCTCTCCCTCGCGCAGCTCTCTCTCTCTCTCTCTCTCTCTCTCTCGCCGAAGCTCCCGTCTCCGCCGCACGCCGCCGGCCCCTCCTCCTTCTTCTTCGTTCTCATCGAGCAGCAGCCGCCGAACACCCATCCATAGTCGTTTTCTTTTTCTTCTTCAGCCTCGCCGGAGCTCACGAACGCCGGTCTGCGTCAGCCCCTCCGGTGTCGGATCCGCAGGTGTCATCTCGCCGGAATTCGCGAGCTACGTCTCGCCTGAAGCCGTCGACCTGCACGCCTAGCCTCGCCGAACAGAGCAACTCGCTGCCGTGGAGTGTTCGAAGCCGCCACAGCACTGAACATCGCCGGAAAACACCATTTCCGCCGCGATTTCAAGGTGGGTTTTCGTTCCGTGAGAAGTTTGGCATTTTGAGCTCGAGTTTGATCGATTTTCAGCAAAATAACCTCGGATTATTGTAGATCGGGCTGCAACACACCAGAAGCGAACCTCCACGCGCCGTTTGGAAGCCTCACGCGCCGGCCACGCGCCGCCGTCCGCCGCTGCACGCGCCGCCGTGCTCCGGTCACGCGCCGCCGCTCGCCGGAGTTGGGTAAAAATTGCCATTAGGTCCGTTTCGTCGAGTTATTAATGTTAGAATGTGTTCTAGCGTAAATCGGATGGTTTAAGACACGTTTAGGACACTTTTTAGGTGAATTGTCGAGGACCTTGGTTCGTACTTGGAGTGGGAACTCGAGAAGCTCATTTCTAGTGAAGAAAGAGTATTTTAGTAAGTAAAGACATAAGGTAAGGGATCTCACAACGAAAGAAGTTTTCAAAACCTTGAGCTAGCTCTATGTTTACTTTGAAAGTTTATGTTTTTCATGTTAAGTATTTAAGAAAGAAATTGTATTATATGTATGTCTTTGAAATGCGATTGCTTTGACTTATGCATTCATGAGTATGATCTAAAACGAATGGGACCTCATGCATGTGTTGTGTGCTCATGAAAAGATTTATGTAGGCCGTGACGATAATTCTCCCAAAAGTTTTATGTGGGTTTTGAGGGAACCCGAGTCTTCGGACTCTATATACTCCCGGGGTTCGAGAGTGCCCCCACGATGGTAGCCGACGGGCTTGAGTCTTCGGACTCCACGATGGTAGCCTTCGGGCTGAGTCTTCGGACTCCATGATGTATGTTAGCTTTCGAGCTTAACTCTCAGAGGTAGGGAGGACTCTATTCGATGGAAAAACTATGTCTTCGGACTATTCAGAGGCCCTCGGGAGAATTTAATCGTTCACAAGAGCCACGAGGAAAAGTACATGGTTTATAAAAGGAATTTTAGGTCCCCTACTAAAGCGATGGTTTACGATGGTTTTATGATTTAAAATGACATGTTGCATGTGATTGAAACTCTTATTTTGAAACTATGATGGACTTACTGAGTATTATTCGTTAATACTCACCCTTTTCCTTTTTAAAATATTTTCAGGTAAGGCTAAGATCGGCCCTAGCGCGTGACCGGAGATCATCTACTCGAGTCATGGGAGCCGACCGATCGCTATTCCGCTTCTTTTATGTTTCTAGATGTATATAGAACTCATGTTAAGTTTTTAAATGTTTAGGAGAATGTTTCAAAATCTTTTAAACCTTTCTTTGTAAATCGTGCACGTGTATTTGGTTTCTGCTGTTTGAACCCTAGCATCATATTGAGAAGTTTGTTGGATGCTAGGAGGTTGTTTGAAAATCTTAGAAGTGTGTTTTCTATGTCTTATTAGGTAAGGGTCAGATTTTTGGTTTTCGCGTAGTTACGTCGTTATGCTGCCAAAATTATTGGTAATATAGCGACGTGACTTAGTAATGACTCTTAGGTAGCGTGTTGAGCCTATAGGGTCGTTACACACGCGCCGATTTGAATCCCCACGCCCCGCTGTCCGCCGCTGCACGCGCCGCCGTGCTCCGGTCACGGGCCGCCGCTCGCCGGAGTTGGGTAAAAAATTGCCATTTGGTCCGTTTCGTCGAGTTATTAATGATAGAATGTGTTTTAGCATAATTCGGATGGTTTAAGACACGTTTAGAACACTTTTTTTAGGTGAATTGTCGAGGACCTTGGATTGTACTTGGAGTGGGAACTCGAGAAGCTCATTACTAGTGAAGAAAGAGTATTTTAGTAAGTAAAGATTTAAGGTAAGGGATCTCACAACGAAAGAAGTTTTCAAAACCTTGAGCTAGCTCTATGTTTACTTTGAAAGTTTATGTTTTTCATGTTAAGTATTTAAGAAAGAAAGTGTATTATATGTATGTCTTTGAAATGCGATTGCTATGACTTATGCATTCATAACTATGTTCTAAAACGAATGGGACCTCATGCATGTGTTGTGTGCTCATGAAAAGATTTATGTAGGCCGTAACGATAATTCTCCCAAAAGTTTTATGTGGGTTTTGAGGGAACCCGAGTCTTCGGACTCTCTATGCTCCCGGGGTTCGAGAGTGCCCCCACGATGGTAGCCGACGGGCTTGAGTCTTCGGACTCTACGATGGTAGCCTTCGGGCTGAGTCTTCGGACTCCATGATGTATGTTAGCTTTCGAGCTTAACTCTCAGAGGTAGGGAGGACTCTATTCGATGGAAAAACTGTCTTCGGACTGTTCACGAGGCCCTCGGGAGAATTTAATCGTTCACGAGAGCCGCGAGGAAAAGTACATGGTTTATAAAAGGAATTTTAGGTCCCTTACTAAAGCGATGGTTTACGATGGTTTTATGATTTAAAATGACATATTGCATGTGATTGAAACTCTTATTTTGAAACTATGATGGACTTACTGAGTATTATTCGTAAATACTCACCCTTTTCCTTTTTAAAATGTTTTCAGGTAAGGCTAAGATTGGCCCTAGCGCGTGACCGGAGATCAGTTACTCGAGTCATGGGAGCCGACCGATCGCTATTCCGCTTCTTTTATGTTTCTAGATGTACATAGAACTCATGTCAAGTTTTTAAATGTTTAGGAGAATGTTTCAAAGTCTTTTAACCTTTCTTTGTAAATCGTGCACGTGTATTTGATTTTCTAAGTTTGAATTCACTTGGTTTTCTGCTGTTTGAACCCTAGCATCATATTGAGAAGTTTGTTGGATGCTAGGAGGTTGTTTGAAAATCTTAGAAGTGCGTTTTTCTATGTCTTATTAGGTGAGGGTCAAATTTTTGGTTTTCGCGTAGTTACGTCGTTATGCTGCCGAAATTATTGGTAATATAGCGACGTGACTTAGTAATGACTCTTAGGTAGCATGTTGAGCCTATAGGGTCGTTACACATACATATCATTTCCATTCTTTTTAACATGAAAACATAAATTTCAAAGTAAATATAGAGCTAGCTCATGGTTTTGAAAACTTCTTTCGTTGTGAGATCCCTTACCTTAAGTCTTTACTTACTAAAATACCCTTTCTTCACTAGTAATGAGCTTCTCGAGTTCCCACTCCAAGTACGATCCAAGGTCCTCGACAATTCACCTAAAAAGTTTCCTAAACGCGTCTTAAACCATCCGAATTACGCTAAAACACATTCTAACATTAATAACTCGACGAAACGGACCAATTAGCAATTTTTTTTTTTTTTACCCAACTCCGGCGAACGGCGGCGCGTGAAACTCCGGCGGAGGCGCGTGGGCTTCACGGCGGCGGCACGTGGGAGCGCGTGAGGGCTCGTTTTCGTGCGAAGCTCGCGGATTTGGGTTTTCCGGCAGCTGGGGTTAGTTCACGAGCTACTGAACCGTCGAGGTGGCGTCCGGCGACTACTGAAAACGACTGGGGAGCTCGCGCGGCGGTACTGAAGCAAATCCGGCGAGGTTTGCGGCGATCGGCGCTGCTCAGTACTGAACGAATCCGGCGACTACGTCTTGCCCAGTTGGAGATCGGCTACGCGGCGGTGAGAGAAGAGCTCCGGCGAAGCTACAGCCCAACGAGGAAGAAGAAGAAGAAAACCGGCAAAAGGGGGTGTTTTTCGGCGAGGACGGTGCGACGGAAGGGAGGCCGGCGGTGGGCTGCTCGTGCTACATACGACGGGAGAGAGAAAGAGAGAGTGATCGGAGAGGAAGAGAGAGCTGTCGGGAGAGGGAGGGAGAGAGAGAGTAATCGGGGAGAGAGAGAGAGAGCGTGAAATCGAGAGGAAGAAGATAAGGTTTTAAAAAAAATAATAATTTTAAATTTTTTTTTTTTTTTTTTTTTTTTTACAGAATGTTACAACATGAAAATATGATAACATTCTCATGCATAACTACATACAGTTATCTTTAATTTTCAGACATCTAATTCCTAGGTGATGAGTGAAATTTGAACCCGTAAGCACACAGGTCAAGAAATACAGTAATTAAGAGTGTAGAGTATCGTCCATGGGAATTGGTCTTTTTTAATTCCAATTCAGTACCATAAATAATCATAGATGATTTTATTTAGAATTCAAATCTAAATGGCAATTTAATGAAAGCAACTGAAAACAAGTATTTAAAGCTAAGCTAAATGACAAGACAATTAAAGAAAAAGCGTTCTATGAAGTTAATTTCGCTAATTGAACAGTATGTCTAATTAATTAAACAATTAAGACTATCTATTCATTCAATTCATAGGTCTTGAAGTCTAACGTAATGGAATCCTTTCTCAAGCTCATCAAACTCTCATTGATAGCCAAATTAACTCACAACCCTATAACCTTAAATAACTAAACATGGTATTAAGAATCTTCATGATTAACCTCTATTGAATTCTTTCGTGTCACTCGGATAAAATTCAATAGTCATGCAATATAATTCTAAGCCTAAATTACCTCTTCCAAGTTCAACTTAGGCAATACATCATTTAAACTGTGGCCAAGAGTCTAAAAGCATTAAGCCCACAATGCACAAATAAACACTACAAGAAATAACATATATAATAGCTAACGAAAAAGGCTATAAAAAGTCTTTTATAGCTTTTTTGCAAAGGTCCTGACAACCCATGTTATTAAAAGTCTAAGACTTTTTATAGCATTTTTTTATAGCTATAATGAATGCTATAATAGATTATGAAGGTATAGCCTATATACGTTGCTATGAAAATATTTTATAGCATTTTTCATTAATGCTATAATATGTTAATATAGGCTAAAATATTGTGTTTTCTTTAATATATAATAGTGTTTTTTATAGCTATTATATAGTATATATAACTTTAATCTTATGCTATAGTATACTTATTTAATCTTTTAGTAACCTTTTCATAGCATTTATTTTTTACTATGTGAATTTTGTTATAGCTTTTGCTCATGGATTTTTTTATTATTTATAAAATTTACTTTTAGTGCTACAAATGAATTTATTGTATTATTTAAATATCATTTAAATTGATTCAATTTTGATAAAATTTACTTTAAGCACTTGATCTAGCTAAATCCACACCCATTGAAATACTTCATAACAGATTAAATACTATGACTTCCTTTCATGATTGAAATTTTATAATCCATTTACATTACAAAATAAAGTATTCAAAGTTTCCTAAAATATAGAAGATACCAACAATACAAGATAAAGTATTTACTTAATGTATTTTCCAACAAAATAAGTTAGTTCACAAAATAAAACATTGACCAAATGTTCAAAATTAGAATATCATGGAATTGATTTGCCATCTTTGATCCTTTTGCTTGTGAAAAGTATCATTTCATTCACCTACATAAAATATATTTAAAAAAATACATAAACATATGATTTTGTGAATACCAATAATGAAGTAAATAAAAAGATTGTTTATTAAATATAAATAAATAGACCTAGAAAATAACATACCAATAGTCACTTTGTCAGATGGCCATGCAACTGTACTACCTTCAGCTTCTTCAGTACATGTCATTTTTTATGTAGGTCTCCACAAATATGCATTGGGTTTCTTCGATACATCAACCCATACTCTAACTACATGTGGTCAAAGAGGAATATTATGAACAAGAGCAACTGGATCATTAGAAGACCACTGTCTTTCTGCAACTATCTCTCCCGAGCCATGCCAATCTAATAACTTGCACTTAATAATTTGAGTATTATTATTAATACTCTTTATAAGAATAAAATGTAAGATATATGAAAATTGGATGATAATGAAATCAATAATATTATTCATCATATTACAAACTAAGTTTACCGATGGAGAAGGTATGGGAAAAGTTGAAAGAATATTTGTTGGCTTATGTACACTTGCAGTGGCATTTGAAAAATCTTCACTCTGTTCAGCCTATAATAATTTAAGATGAAACATTACTTGAAGTACACCAAACACAAAGATTATGAACGTAATTACGATAACTTTAATAAATAAATAAATAAAAAAGCTTACATGTTTCTTTACAAAACATGACATCATTGATTTCATTTCCATCATTTCCTCCTTCATCTTCAAATATTCTTTCTCAAGCATCGTGTACTTATTATCTTGTTGAGACAAGAGACATAATTTTGAACGAGTCACACCAAATCCAAGTCCTCTTACATACCCACGATCAGGGCCAAGAACTTTACTCAAGACATCATGAACCACGTTATTTTAAGAAGTTATTGTCTCAACCTCAGTATGTTTAATGCTCCTAGCAACAAATATGAAAAAGGTAAATTTCTAGAATATTTTCACATATTGTATAACACAAAATATCACAACAAAGACACCAAGATAACTTTCCTAAGCTTTTTTCGCCCCATCCCCCTCATTCTCAAACAAAGCAATATACAAGAAAAGTTATTTTCAACCACATTCGACATATTCTATAAGGAATATGTATCAACAACAAAGTTACCAAGATAACTCTCCTTAATTTTTCCTATCAACAACAAAGGCATCAAGATAACTCTCCTAAGTTTTTTTTCACCCCCTCCCGCTCCTCCTCAAACTAAGCAACATAAAAGAAACGTCATTTTCAACAAACTTCCACATATTCCAAAATATCACAACAAAGTCACCAAGATAACTCACCTAAGTTTTTTCCACCCCTCTCTTCTCTTCAAACAAAGAAAAATCTATGAAAAGTAATTTTCAACCAAATTCCACATATTCCATATGCAAAATGTATCAACAACAAAGTCACCAAGATAACTCTTCTAAATTTTTTCCACACTCTCCCTTCTCCCCTCCTCAAACAAAGTAATATACAAGAAAAGTCTTTTTCAACCAAATTCCAAATATTTTATAAAGTCAGATGTATCAACAACAAAGTCACTAGTATAACTCTGCTTAGTTCCTTCCATCATCTTTCCCCCTCCCATCAAACAAAGTAACATACAAGAAAAGTCATTTTCAACCAAATTCCACATATTTTATACTCAAAATGTTTCAACAACAAAGTCACCAAGATAACTCTCTTTAGTTTTTTCCATCCCTCTTCCCCGTGAAACAAAGCAACATACAAGAAAAGTCATTTTCATCCAAATTCCACATATTCTATAAGAAATATCACATCAAAGTCAACTCTCCTCAACTTTTTCACCCTTCTCCAAAGCAATAAAATGAATGTCTTATGAGTGTCTCGGCAACTTGTGCATTCACTTGTTGTCCATCTTTTTTTTTTATGTGCCTTTGTCCACAACATAACTCTTGTGATTGAAGTTGGACCTTAGCAACTTTTTTTCTACCAAATGAAATAAAGAAAATGAACTCACATAATACAATAATGAAAGTAGAGTTAAGCTTTTAGTAATAATGATCTTTACCATCTCTTAGCCAAGCAAGCAAATCCTTTTCTACTACATGTATGTGGGAGTTGTTTCTTCTTCATGGCTTTATATTTTTCACTTTTTACCTACTCAAACAAAGACATGTCTAATATTTATGTCAAAGTAGTAATATGGAAATGTAAAGTTACACTAAAGTAGAAGTTTTCATACCACGAAGTTTGCATTAATCTTTTCATTAACAAAATCCATCCAATCATCTGCAATTTGAAAATTATCTAGCATACGTTTCAAAAGTGCATTCTTTGTTGGGGCCTTGCCATGTTGTTTACCAAACGGGATTTTCCAGCCCTCCATAATCTACCCATCTTTTGGAGAAAGTACTGTTTTTGCCAATCGTCAACACATTGTACCTCAACTAAAGTATCATGTAGTTAGAAATAAATCATAATGAAACATTTAGTAAAAAAGGATACATACCTTCAATTAAAGCTATATATATGAAATGAAGTAACTTCATACCTTAATAGACTTCCATAACACTATTTTCAACCTTGTAGGTATTTTTTTCCAATTCTCTAAATTCACTGGCACAACCTCCCTCACAAGTGGACCAAGAAAAGAAGCTAATCCTACAAATACCTCCACAATGGATTGTTCATATTCATTAAAAAGTAGGTTCACTCTAGATTGTTCATCAACGACAATTGTTTTCATCTTGGTAGGGCCTCTTGTTTTTTTGGCAAAGATGTTGCTTCAAGTGGGTGTTCACTGTTTATATGATCTTCATTTTCAAATTTACTTTCATTAGAAGTTCCTAATTGCCTACGAAGAGCTAATCTTGTTCGGGTAGTTGGTGATTCTAATATAGGAATTGAAGTATGATTATGTGCAACTTGTTGGGATTTATGCCCTAAAGTCTCGTAATTAATGATTTATTTAATAATTAATACTAATTTTGATTATTTTATTTGCAATATAATATTATCCATTATATGAAAAATCCAAGGTTATTAGTGTAATCTTGAACAGTATGTGGTTGCATACGAGAGAATCATGTTCAAGAAATAACCTAAAGGGTCATAGTATATGGATAAGGTTGGATGCTTTATCCTGGTAACACTATTGATACGACCCATTTTGTAATAGTTACAGATGATTTGATTTAAATCGTTCATGTGAAGACATGTGAGTGGGGGTATCTTATACAATGAGTTTGTATAAGACTGGACCATGAAATATTTAATCTCTCTTTATATATCCGTTAATTGAGAAGATTAATATTTCATCAGGATGATCGATCTTAATCTTGAGTGAGTTATGAACTCCTGCATGTGAGGGCTTGTCCTTTGATTTGCATGGGTGAGAGTGGCTTTTGTAGCCGATTCAATATGCCTACGATTTTGGGGACTTGACCAAATAGGGAGCTGGGAACATAATCTCATAAGATAGAATTCACTCATTTCCATATAGGGTAAGTAGATGTGTAGTTCCCTTAAGTGCTGATTTCGAGACTTCAATGGGGCCCCACCCTCTCACTGGCCCAAGAGGGACTTAGTTTATAATTAGATTATAAACAGATTGTTCATTAGATGATCAGTGGTACTTAAGATACAAGATGTAATTACAGGGGTAAAACAGACTTTTGACCTAGTTGTAATTACAAACAACTTGTGAATGATCGACTTGCATGTAGTGATTATATCCATGGACACAACTTGTCATTCAATGCATAAGAGTGCAACTCTAGGTCTATAGTGGAGTGACCCTAGAGTTAATGAATGAAAATTAATTAATTAAAGAGTTTAATTAATTAATTTTGTATTATTGAAGCTTATAATCTGTAGGTCCATAAGGTCCCCTTGCTAGCTCATAATAACACTAAAAGATCAATTTAGTTGAAAGAAAAATTTGAAATGTTCAAATTAATATTTAATTTGATGTGTTCAAATTAATATTTAATATATTAGATATATTAAATATAAAAGAGGAAAATAAATTTATTATATTTGATACATTAAATATTAAAATAATTAATGTATATTAGATACCTTAAATAAAAGATATTTATAAAATTTGAATAAGATTTAAATAAATAAATATCGTAGGAGTTTTGAATGAGATTTAAATAAGTATAAGATATATTTTAATATATTAAATATTAAAAATATAATATTTTAATTATGACAAATATTTTCCCTTGGTCTCTATAAATAGGACCTTTGGGTTGAACCATTAGATATAACACACATCTCTTCAACAGAGAATTAGAGAATTCTCTCTAAACCTCTTCCTCTCCAATCCCTTGTGGATTTTCTTTCAAGAGGCTCCCACAAGTCTTGGTCTTGTGTTCGAGTCATAGCCAGGAAGACTTTGTGGAGGAGATAAAGACCCGCCAGAAATATCTCCATATTCACTCCAAGTAAGTTTGCTTAATCTTATTTTTTAGTTTAATTTTAAATAAAATCAAAGATGATCAAATGCTTCCGCTGTAGAGTGAAACGTTCATTCCTTCAAACTGTCTTTTCATTAGGATTTGGTGAGAAATGTTGAGGGTGGGCACTAATAGGAGATCTTTCCTCATTGACATAGTTTGGAAGAAGCAAACTATCCTGATCATAGTTATCACTATGGGCCACTACCTCTTCGAGTTTGTGGTCATGCGTCATTTCGTTATTACAAATCTTTCTTCATATAGATTTTTTATGTCGTTTAGTTGGAGGTGGTGGCCTATTTCTCTACATTTCATCCTGAAACCAAGGTCAATAGATAATCATTGTGAACTAAATATCAATAAATAATGACATATTTTACAATTATAGTTACTGTCATTCTTATTTTCACCATTGTTGAAGTTTACTTAGAAAATATGTATTTGAAATATGTAAATATGTTAGATGCTAAATAGTATGAACATAAATAGTACACATGAAACTAGACAATTATGAACAAAGTTGATTTATGAAACATATGTCAGAAGTAACCAACATCAATATGATATTCATCAATTTTGTCAAAAGGTCTTTACAAAAGAAGTTATAGTCAATTTACTTGTGATTAAGGGTTGATTTCATACAATCCTCACTCAAAAAGTACTTACACAAAATAAATGACCATCTAGTATGATACATTCACAAAAAATATTTATACGTATCAAATTGTTCCTCAAATAAAGATACTCTCACAATCATGTCTCGCATAAATAAGCTCATTGTTCTCATCAATATCTTCCAACATATTAGGACTTTGTTCATTATCAATCAATGTATCAAAATAATTCCCAACATAATTCCCAACATACATCTCTAAGTCATGAAATCCTCTTAGTGGTGCTTTTAATAAGACATACCAATTGAAGGTGTCATGTTCTCTAACATAGAACAATTGTTTCGCTTGTGAGTCCAGGATGAAATGCTCTCGTATTTGACTTTGATGCAAGTTAATGAGAGTGAATCCTTCCTCAATCATTCCTTAATGCTCTCGTATTTGCATCGTAGACATTCTGAGAAAAATTGTTTTCCTTATTTGATGTAAAAGGATCAATATTATCCTCTATCTCCTATATACATGCTCTTATAGAAGTTGGTTGCTTCGAATATAAAAGCATTCTCAACATCATTCTCGACTTCATCCCCCTCACATACTTTTCTGTGATGATACCAAACATTGTATGTAGGGTCCATTCCCTTAATGACTAAGTGCTCATATACAATTTCAAGATCACAATGTCTCATATTCCTACATTCTTTGCACGGACATAAAACTTTATTGACATCTGGCTTCCTTTTCTTCACTTCTTGTAGAAAACTTCATGCTCCTTCCATGTACTCATCAGTTGCACTATTAGACAAAGTTAGGTTTGTTAAGTTAACGTAAGTTAATTAACTTAAAAACTAATAGGTAGTTACTACTATTTTCATACTGATTTAAATGCACCCAATCTTTGTTGAACATTCTTAAGGTGTTGGTAACGTTAATGGTATGATCAGTTGAATTGTCAATAACTTGGACAACAAGCACTATATGAGAGAAGAAAATATCAATTTTCACAAAGTGGTTAATGACTAAGAATACAAAAAGATACAATATTATAGGAGTACAAGGACTTGGTGGCTCAAGAGCATGCTCTAAGTCGGTTGTTCATAAAATACTTTAGAAGGAAAAGGTCCCATCCATATTAAAGGTATTCTTTTATTCGATCTCTTTGTTTTTGGTCCTTTTATCCACTATAAACTCCTAAGATTTAGGCTATGTTTGGACTCGCTTGTCTCATGTCAAAACTACTTACTACATAAAAACATTATGTTTTTGGAGGAAGTGTGTGTTTGACATGTCTTTAAATTCTTTTAAAGTATTCATGAATGACTAAAAGTGTTCTTTCAAGAATTGATAGTGTTGGTAACATTTAAAAATTGTCTTTAATCAATTAAAAACACTTTCTCAAATTTAAAAAGTGTCCTATTTAATTAATGTTTCTTTTAAAATGTTTATCAAAAAAGATGTTTTACTTCAAAACACTTTGTTGAAAAGACAACCCAAAGGCAACCCAAATACACCCTATATAAAAGTGTTTTTGAAAAGGTCAAAAGTTCTTAAATTTCTATATGGGAAAGCACTTAGTTAGTGTTAGAATTAAAGATGATACAAATTCATAAAGCAGAACATTGTCAAATTGACAATTTGCTGTCAATTAGACAGATTATTGTCATTAAACCAAAAATTGTGGAGAAGATTTTGTAATTAGAATAGCATTAGTGATTTCCAAATTAATGTTGCATTTGTAGGGAAGGGTTGCAATCAAAAAATTAAAGGGAAATTTGACAGCAGTACCTACTCCCTAGACATAAAAAATGTAAAAATAAACTTTCCATATTAGTGAAGGCTGTGAATTTCAACAGATCAAGATTCCAATCTCCTAGCCATTTGCACTCAATCTCAAGCTCCATCACCTGCATTTACTTACCTTTTTTGACTCAAAATTATTATTCTATTTTGGCTAAATTATATCTTTCGTGTATGTATATATTAGAAACTGGGCATCATTATTTTGATCAAGAAAATGAAATTTGGCTTCTCAATATTGAGTTGGCAAAATTCTTGTGCTATTCTTGTAAACTCTTGTAGTTTGTTGAAGGACATGGTTGAGAGAGTTATGGTTGGTGTTCAACACCAGCCATTAGAGGATTGTGGATTTCAAAAGATGGATTTCTGAGTTGATTAATTGGGGACATTTTTCTTTTACTGATTAGAGAAGTTTAAAGATACCCCAACAATCTTCCAATGAGCAGCATAGGGTTTTTAGGTTATTTTGCTTCTTAGCTTCCAAGCCTAAATTAGAAAAATAAATTTCAGCCAACCCCTCAAGTTTTAGCCTCATAGAAACCATAAAATAGAAACCCTACACTGTGGCTTTTAATAAAAAAACGTGAAGGCAAGGACATTTTTTTTATTACAACAATGGTGTTAATCATAGATGGAAGGCAAGAACCGCTCAAGTTTTAGCCTCACAATTCTGTAAAATATTCTTTGAAATGAATAATCGAATTAAACCCCTAGCGAAAGCGTTGGAATCAACTTTCATTTTATTTTTAAAATATAAATTTAAGGTTAAACATAAACTATACCTTGAAAATAATATGGAGAATATTCTAGCAGGATTTTTTCTCCTTGTACTCTAACTCCAATGAAGTTGAACTCCAAGACTTCCACAAAGTCTTCCTTACTATGACTCGAACAAATGACCAAAGAGGTTTGTGGGAACCTTCTTGAAAATAGAGAGGGAATGAGAGGAGAATTTAAAGAGTTATTTTCTCTTGTGAAGAATGCACGTGGACTCACCCCTAGAGTCCTATTTATAGTGGTCTAGGAAAAATAATTAAATAATATATGTTTAATATCTAATATATTAAGATATATTTATCTAACCAGTTTGAATCTTATTCAAACATTTCAAAATTATCCTACAACATCTATTTCCTTATTTGAATCTAATTCACTAATAAATATCTTTTCTTTAATGTATCTTAATGCATTAATAATTTCTTTGATATTTCATGTATCATGTACATTAAATATGTTTTCCCTCATTTAATATATCAAATATATTAAATTTTAATCTGAACATTTCAAAATTTTCTCTCAATGAAATTGATCCCTATTTGTTCATATGAACTAGCAAGGAGACCTTATGGACCTATAGATTATAAGCTCCAATGATACAAAATTAATTAAACTCTTTAATCAATTGATTTTCATTCATTAACTTTATGTCACTCCACTATAGACCTAGAGTTGCACTGATATAACCACTACATGAAAGTCGATCTTTCACTAATTGTTCGTAATTACAGCTGGGTCAAAAGTTCGTTTTACCCCTGTAATTACATCTTTCATCGTAAGTACCAGTGATCCTCTAATGAATAATTTGCTTAAGATCCAGCATAAACTAAGTCTCTCTCAAGCAAGTGAGAGGGTGGGGCCCCATTGTTCAAGTCCTGAAATCAACACAACTACTCATCTACTTAGTTTATATCGGAAGAAGTGAATTTCATCCTGTGATATTATGTTCCCAACTCCCTATTTGGTCAAGTCCCCAAAATGGTAGGTTTATTGAATCGGCTACAAAAACCACTCTCACCTATGCATATCAAAGGACAAGCTCTCACAGAAAGGAGTTCATAACTCATTTAGGATTAAGATCGAGTCACATATGATCATCCTGATGAAATATTAATCTTCTTAATTAACAGATTTATAAAGAGAGATTAAATATTTCGTGGTCCAATCTTATACAAACTCATTGTATAAATTACCCCACTCACATATCTCCACATGAACGATTTGAATCAAATCATTTGTAACTATTACAAGGTGGGTCGTATCAATAGTGATACCAGGATAAGGCACCCAACCTTATTCATATAGTATAACCCTTTAGGTTATTTATTGAACATGATCCTCCCATATGTCAACCACATACTGTTCAAGATTACACTAATAACCTTAGATTTTTTATATAATGGATAATATTATATTGCAAATAAAATAATCAAAATTATTATTAATTATTAAATAAATCATTAATTACGAGACTTTAGGGCATAAATTCTAACATTCTTAAACATCAAATACAACATTCTATGGCTTCTAATCAGAGCATTAGAATTTTAAAGGACTTTTATTACAACAATGGTGGTAGCTTAAACAATACGTTAAAATTGAAGGCGAGAACGTTTTTTATCAGTTTCAAAACTAGCAAAGAAACCAAAAATTCTTCATACCCCAAAATTCTAATTTCCTAATCGAAAAGTAACCACTGAAATGAACAAAAACAGAACAAAACAGAAAAGGCTAGCAGATGCAACATATGCAAAACTTGATGGGGAGGAGAAAAAACATAATCAGTACATAAGATTCAAGATTAGAAAAAGATGATTACTTGAAAGAGAACAAGCAATAATAGATTTAGGGCATGTTTGGGAGTGATTTTGGAATGTCCAAAATCACTTTTGACATGCCCAAAATCAATTCTTCTTCAAAATTATGATGTTTGACAATAATAAGAAAGTGATACTGAAAACATCCAAAATCACTTTAAGTGATTCCCGGTCAATCACTTGAGAGGTGATTCCAAGTGATTTTTTTCTTTAAAATGACTATTATTTCATATTCTAAAAAAATCTTACTTTTTGTGACGGTTAAAAACCGTCATCTTTTATAAAAATTCATTAATTTTCATCAAAAAGTATGCATTCTCAGAACCGTCACCATGGAGGTCATCTATCATTATTTAAAAAATGTCAATTTTTCTCTCTCTAAAGTTTTTATAATGTCTATCTCTTACTTTATTCTATTTTTAAAATTTTTAGTCATTTTCTTTTTTTTTTTTTCTCTCTAATGGTTTTAACTCTCTCTAACTTTTTTTATCTCTAAATTTTTTTATTCCTCTCTCTATAACTTTTGTATCTCTTTAACTTTAATCATTTCAAAAAATACTTTTAATTAAATTTAAATTACTTTTAATGGTTTTAAATCATCTTTGAAAATAAACATTAATCATTTAAAAAAAAATACTTTTAATTAAATTTAAATTAATTTTACAAGAGTGGAAACCAAATATTAAAATGATTTATAACTAAAACTTTTACAAAATTAATTATAATTAAATCACTTAGCTTAAAACACTTATTTTAAAGTCACTCTTTAAATGTCCTTAATCATTGAAAGTCACTTTTATTGGATGAAAATCACTATTAAAAGTGTAAAACCAAACATTAAAATGATTATATGAAAATCACTTTTCATAAATAAATTATAAACAAATCAATTATGCTAAAATCACTATTTCTAAAATCATTCTCAAACATGCCCTTAGTGGTGACCGTCTTCAACAAAGGATTTAAGGCTTCAATTTTTCGTTGCAAACTCCACCATGGATTTTGAACCCTCCCGAAGCCTTGTGAACTAGAGAAGAGAAAGGAAGAGAGAAAAGTGGGAAAATAGGAGGGAAAAGAGAAAGGAAAGGAAAAGCGAAAAGAGAGAAAATCATAGGGAAAGAGTGAAACAAAAAGAAGAAGCAAAAATTGAAAGTATAATATAAAAGAGAATTAAGAGGTTAAGTATTTCGATGCATATCGAAATTGAACTCGCATGTCTCTCCTACTTGGGGTCTAGCGAATCGTCACTGCAATCGAAGCCCTCAATTTTAGAAGTGGGTTCTAGTGGTTCTGGATTTACATCAATGGTCTGGGGTTTCGATTTTATTTTCTAGAATAAGATGAGCAACAAAGATGTGAGGTTGAAAACTTTGAGTTTGCTGGAAGCTCGATTCATACTGGCAAGTATCTGGTTCTAACTTTACTACAAAATAAATGAAAGGATATTAGAGGTTGAAGATGATGTTGAGAGCAGAGAGTAGTGTATGAGAGCTGAATAGAAAAACCCCAAATGTATTTTTTGGGATGATGCTTTCCAAATTTTCAGTCCACATGCCTTCTACCACGCGCGCCTTTTCCTAAAAAAATTTACCCTTCTGTTTTTCTTTTTCATAGCCTATATTGGAAAAGGCCATATTCAAAGGCTATAAAAAGACCTTTTTCTTGGAGTGAAATTAGAAATGATAGACAATCAATAGGCTATAATTAATTAAATATAGAAGGTCCAATAGCTACCTTAATTCCTTAGAGAAGTGGTTTAGCCACTCATAATCACTAAATTTCAATGTTAAATCACAATATTCAACCATAATTCAATACATAAATTGAAAGGGAAAAGAAGAAAAACTACAGCTGGAGGACAATCTTTGACTCATGTCTCGATCCACCTCGATCCCGAGCTTTAATCCACAACAAAATGTGCCAAGGAACTCCCAAAACCTTTCCAAAACAGTAAGTTATCGAAATTTGGTCCTAAAAATCCTAATTGGTCTCCCCTAAATCAGATAGAAAAAGATGAATGACTAGCTTTCCTGATACAGCGTCAAGACGCTATGGACAACATCTCGACGTTGTGCCAAATAACAGCGTTTTCCTTTGAGCGCACACACCAACGCCAAGACGCTACGAATGGAACGACTCCCCCCGTGTTTTGAGCTTTGAATCCAACGTCTTGACCCTTTTCTTTCAGCGTTGAGACGTTATCGACAATGTCTCAATGCTTCTTCCACAGGTTTTGCTTGATTTTCAGCTGCAGCAGTAGCGTCTTGACGCCCTCTCCAAGGGTAAATCTTCAAGGCTTAGCCTCTTCCAACACTTAGTCTCAAAATTGATGTCCTTTTATGTAAACCCGGAATCCCTCCTTGAAAATTCTTAAGAAAAAATGTATTGGTAAGCTTGTTAAAAAAAAAAAGAGAGAAAGAAAGGTGGAATGTGTTGTATTGTTTTTTCTAAATAAAAAAAAAAAAAAAAGAAGAAGACACTAAAACAAAAGAGAAATGGAAAGTGGAAGGTGTATGTTTTGTTTTAAAAAAAAAAAAAAAAGAAAAGGAAAAAGAAATGTGGGAATGGATAAACTTTGGAGCACTCACCACCAAAAAATAATTAAATAAGTTTTTTTAACCCATTTTCTCCCATTTGCTTCTTTTTTATTAAAGAAAAATAGGGCATTTCGTGGGAGAGGATGAGAGAAAGAGAGGAAGGAGGATTTTCTTAGTTTTTAAGTTGAAAAAGAAAGGGAGAAGATTCAATTCAAGGTTGCATGGCAGATTTGGTGATCAATCCTGCTCACTGCTGATATTTGGGTTGTTTTGAGCTCCACAAGAAGAATTAAGAGGTGAGGTTTGATTTTCTGGAAAGTTAACTCATTTTCAAACAAATTTCGTGAAGGAAGCTCGAGCAAAATCTGATGTTATGTTAATGATTTGTGAAGAGGGATTTGAAGGAATGTTTTTGCTGTCAAATCCGGGGAACCTCTGTTTTTTTGGATGTTCTGATCTGTGGACTTCGAATTAGAAGCTGTATTAGGTATGGTTGGAAAGATGATTTAATTTCCTATAACTTTCATGAAGAAGTCGTGGTTAGACATTGACTAGAAGTTGCTTTAAAATTCATGTTAAGTTCAGGGTGCAGCAGGGAAACGAGTCTGGAAAGTGCAGAAACCTATTTTGTAGGAAGTAGCTTTCGAGGTATTTACGGACATATCCTTTAGGAATTTCAATTTAATTCCTTCAGATAAGTTTTAGAGGGTTCAAAAAGGAAGAGTTTGGTATAAAGAACATCATTTTTTAGCAAGTAGTGGAAAAGTTATAGGTGTGTGAGTTTAGGGTATAAAATCTGTAAAGTGCAGGAAATAGATGGGAGGGTTTTTTGCAACCCTAGGCCTTAAGTTCGCGAGGTCAAGATTCTAATGCTTGGTTTTGTTTATTTGGCAGGCCAAGAAGAAATAGGACAAATTTACGGACCGAGAATCTAATATTAACGCTGTGAGTGACAAAATGAATTCTGAAAATAAATTCTATGCTTGAACTTGTGTTCATGAAAAGAAAAGACTTCCTAAGAATGATGTAGCTTAAAGATTTATGGTCTCTTGAACACATATTCATAAGCATATATGGTTTCCTAAAAATGATTTAAATTGTTCGTTGTGAGCATATGTTTACTGATTTTCTGAAATTAGAAGAAATACCTTAATTCCAAGTCTACATGTGTTAGCAAGAACTGTTAAAGGTTTTCATGTGTTTCTCTGAGACCTGAATGAGTTAATGGTTGAGATACTGAGCCCGAGGTTGTATAGTACCGTGTGCACACAGGTCATTTTCTGTTGTGACGTTGAGTGTACTCCGTGACAACAATGCTGTCGTGAGTGCTGGGCGAGCCCCACTATGACAAAGACGATGGGAGTGCTGGGCGGGCCCCACTACATCGTAGAATGAACATTGATTGTACTGGGCTAGTCTTACACAACTAATTTGTCATATGTTTAAAATGGTTAATATTTTTGACACATTTGCTGGACTTCTGTAAAAGCTATTGATGTTATATGTTATGATTTACGAGTTAATAGTTTTAAACTCAGTCACTCACTGAGCTTCCCAGCTCATTCTTTCAATGCTTTTCCAACTTTTCAGGTAGAGATCGAGCTCCCAGTGCCTGAGATCCTGCCATCGCCGCCGAGGGTTCTCAGAGTTAGATACTTTGTACGTGGGTGGTATTATATAGCGAGTCTGCTCGTAGTGTAGATAACTTAAAAGGAACGTATAGTTTCATTTGTGTATGCACTAGTGGTCGTGGTTGTGTAAACAACGAGTGGTTGTGTTTGGATTGTTCAAGTGAGGTTTTGAACTATATCTGCTCCGTGTGCATATGTAGAAATTTTCCAGGGTTCCGCTGTGTGATATGTAAAGTATTTCGTTTACAGGTATGGTTTGTTTATCAGGAATTAAAAGGGTCATAGGTATCGTTAAGAAGTGAAACGATGCCTGTTGGCTTCACGCCTTCCTCCGGGCTAAGATAACAGGTAGTTCGGGAGGGGGTGTGACATTTTAAGCTCTAAAATGCTTTTTAAACTCTCGATCACTCCAAATTTTCCTTAATAGCTCAAACCTACGAATTCAATAAAAATCCACATCAAAACTCACATTTACAACACAAAACTAGCTAAATTATTAGACTAAAGATAGCACTAATTGAGTGCTATTACTAGCCATCTTATTCCCAAGCATCTTAAACTAAACCTCAAACCAAACGACCCTTTCGTGTTTTGTTACTCTCGTCCATAGCGTCTCAACACTGCTTATAACAATGAGACGCTACAGCCACTTTCATTTTTGTTCCACATAGCTCGGTGGGCAACACGCGTATTAACACTGCCCTGTATTTCCCTATATAAACATCGGTGTACAACCTTTTTTGGGAGGATTCTCTTTGGGATTTTTGACTTAAAAGAAAAATTAATAATTGTGAGGCTTAGAAGGCGACATTGAAGCTGAGGAGATTGTGCAGGGGATAGGAGATTGCCACATCATTCTTTACTTTTTCTTCAACACTTACTTTGTAGTTTTATTATGGACTTTAGCCCAAGACTTTCTTGTTTTTTGTGAACATGAGTGGCTAAATCCTTTGTTCTTAGGGATTGATGCAGTTGTTGATTTTTATGGTTTAATTAAGTGAATGCTTTATTAATGCTCGTTTTTCATTCATGCAATTACTTGTTTAATGCTTTTTATCTATTGGTCATGGATTGGATGTTGTTGTTTCTGAATCTTACGCTCTGGAGAGGTGATTTAGAGTGGACCTTAATTACATGATTGAAGTGAATCAAAATCAGGAAGATTTAGGATCATTTTAGAAGTTGTTAAAAGGATTAGACTTAAACCTTCCATGTTAGTGAAACTAAATTGAAATATTGGTTTCTTAATTTGTTTGAGAATTAATTGTGCTCAAGAGAGTCAGTTATGACCTTAGAGTCCTTGACTTATGGAATATTACATGCTTGTTGTTGCATTCAATATAATTAAATCATGAATCTAATTGATGAAATCAAATCCCTAGGACCTGTTTCTCATTGATTTTCTCATTTACTTTAGTTTTCGTTAATTTAAATTCAATCTCATTATGTTTCTTTCTCTAAATAAAATCGAACTCTAGTTTCTATGGTACTTGTGAGTGAACTAGAAACCTAATCTAGATGACATCATTTGTAACTCAATTACACACTATATTAAAACTTGACTCATACACTTGTGTATGATGGACATACTTTTAATGATAGTTGACTATAATGATGGGCATTGATCGATATTAAAAAGTGACCGTCATTGTAACTTACAATGACACTCGAAAAAATATTGGACACACATCCGACATCATAATCCAAATTTATTCTAGTGATAGATTCTAAAAATAATAATAATTTGTTTAAAAAAACTCCAAAACAATTTCCCTTATAGTCAAAAGTCTTCGGAACAAATTGAAACCAAACTAATTAACCAATTATATATATTTGAATCTAAGTTGTATCCAAATTACAAAATGCCCTACATGCGTAGTTGATCACAATTTTTCCATTACATTTTAAACGTAATTTCAATTTTACTACCAATATTTTAATAGGTTTCTATATGTTAAATTACTAATCTCTAAGGCCTCGTTGATAACCATTTGACTTTTTATTTTTTGGTTTTTGAAAATTGTGCTTGTTTCATCTTTCTTAATTAAGAAATATTTGAATTCTTAACCAAATTCCAAAAACAAAAACGAGTTTTTGAAAACTACTTTATTTAGTTTTCAAAACTTGGGTTGGCTTTTGAAAACATAGGTAAAAAGTAGACAACAAAACAAAGAAACTCGTAGGTGAAAGCAGTATTTATAGGCTTAATTTTCAAAAACCAAAAACAAAAAAACCAAATGGTTATCAAACGTGGCCTAAACTTTCAAAGTTGCATCCAATAAGTTTTAAACTTTAAAATGTGTCTAATATTCTCTAAGCTTTAAATTTTTTGTGTTTAATAAGTCTCTCAACATTAAAAGTGTAATACATACCTAAATTATATTTTGTGTATAATAAGCATTAAGCCTTACACATATTAGATTTTTTTTTTTTTACAAATTCACAGACATAATAAACACAAACACAAGATTGAAAGTTCAAATATCTATTACACACTTTAAAGTTCAAGAACCTATTAGATACAAAATTTAAAAGACAATTTTTTGAACTTATAATAGGTTAAAATACTGTTTTCGTCCATGTACTTTGAGTTCAATTCCATTTTAGTTCATATACTTTCAAATGTCTAATTTTAGTCCCTGTACTTTTAATAAATCTTAAAATTAGTCCTTCTAAGTTAATTTTTATTGAAATTGGTTAAATAACAACAATAATTTCAATGCAATAAGAGACACCATATGAATATCTTTCTAAAATTTATAAAGGGTAAACTACTAGAGACTAAATATTTTTTAAAATTTTTGACAATAAACTAAATGTAGTGACTAATTTCAAGATTTATTGAAAGTATAAGGACTAAAATTGAACATTTGAAAGTACTAGGACTAAAATGAAATGAAATTTAAAGTACAGGAACCAAAATAATTTTTTAACCCTTATAATATTAGATACTAAACTAAATTGTAATTTAACCCTTTTTTTAAAAGTAAGACATTAATTAAGACTCAAGGTTGAATTGGAACGTTTTAACCTTTTTCGGGAGCGTAAATTAGAATGGTTGTCTACATTTACACCCCTGGCCAAAAAAAATTTCACACGAATTATGGTCACCTTGCATCACGCAAAATCTCGTTCTTTTATTTTTTCCATTTTTACCCTTGTACATAAATCGACTACCATCCCCTAATCTATATTAATTTGCAGATTTTCATCCTGTAAAATCGTGCCTTATTTGAAAAATCAAATTTAAAGTTCAACTTCCTAGACTTTTCTCATTTTTATGTTTTTGCTAGATTCTTTTATATTGTCAAACTTTGATGATGTATATATT
Source organism: Trichosanthes truncata (assembly GCA_033996785.1). NCBI lineage: Eukaryota > Viridiplantae > Streptophyta > Magnoliopsida > Cucurbitales > Cucurbitaceae > Trichosanthes > Trichosanthes truncata. Next base: position 45,405,761 of record JAWPNB010000013.1, on the reverse strand, counting down.
TTTATATCTACAAATTCGAATTAACTTTTTAAGATTTTATATCTTTCTAGATTTTAAATTTAAATTCATTTTCAATTTAAATTTTGATAATATATATCTTTTTATATCTGAAAATTCTAATTAACTTTTTAAGATTTTGTCTTTCGAGAAATCATACTTCAATTCATTTTTCAAATGTGGTGTTTGTTTAAGAGTTACGATGAATGGCTTCTGGAGAGCAGAACTTGGGGTAGTCCACCATCACCAAACTCGTCACAGTGGTTGCCACCAACTCCCACTGCTCCCTTTCCTCCCTCACATTCTTCATCTCCAAGTTAGCGTTTGTTGGGAATGACTTGGACCTTGGGCCCAAAAAATCACATGGAAATGGAATACCATTGTCCCACATTGGAAAATTTAAAAACGTGAAAGTGATTTATATATTATAACCAATATGTGAATTGGTAAAAAGTGGTTACAGTGGTATTAAAATACCTCTCCACACGCGTGCCGCCGCTATTGTCCGGTCGGACGGGCAGGTTAGGGTAAACGCACTTGTGCGGAAAAGAAAATAATTTTTATTTCCTTTATTCTTAAAACCAAAATGTTTTTTTTATATAACGTTTTGCCTTTAATTAATTTGTTTAACGTTTACGTTTTACCTTATTTTTCAAAACGTTTCTTATTGAATTGCATATCTGAAAAACGTAAATGGTTATTGAATTGCAGATCTGAAAAACGTAAATGGTTATTGAATTGCAGATCTAAAAAACATAAATGGTTATTCTCTCATTGAATTCTATTTATTTTTGGTTCGTTTTGAATTCAAATTATAGAGGGTTGTTTTTCATTTTTCCAGTTCATATCAAGAAAAACAGAGAGAAAACAGAGAGTGAATTTTCTAGTTTCGAGTTTCTTCTTCTCGTTCTAATTTTCTGATTATGAGCATCGTTTTCATCTTGATTCCAACCCTTCATTGACGAGTGCACGTCCGTGAGAGGGTGTTGTGTTAACCTTAGGGAGCAACCGGCATAAGACGATTTAGCACCGAGGTTGTGCCGAAATTGCTTTCAAGGCAGTGGTATTCACAGCACAACAACGAGCTATTTGATATATACATTTTTCAATTTGAAAGAAATTTACCATGTTAATGATCAAATTCGGAAAGGTGCTGCCAAATCTGTCCAAATTGGAACCACTGGACGGATCCAACTGTCGCCGCTGGTCGCAAAAGCTTTTGATTTTCTTTGAACAACTGGAGGTCGATTACATCCTCATCTCCGACAAATCCAAAGACACTAATGTTGCAGGCATTGCAGATCCACAGAAGATCATTGTTGCTGCCGATGCTGATCCAGTGCCTTCCGATACAGATTCTGCCCAATCGAAATAGCTCACTGATGGCGACTCTGATAAGTTCGAGAAAGACAATAAGACATGCAGTCCGTAGCCATCTCCTCAACCACATGACAAACTCTATGTTCGATCTCTTTGTAGTCCAGAAGTCTGCAAAGGTAATTTGGGATATTTTGGAATCCATATATGGTAAAGATGATGCAGGAAGAAGGAAATACGTCGTCAAGAAATGGTTGCAATTCCAGAAGACAAATGATAAACCAGTCATGGAGCAGGTTCATGAGTACGAAAATCTAGTTGCTAATGTACTGACCGAAGGCATCAAAATGTGTGAGATTCTTCAAGCGAATGTCCTGCTCGAAAATTTTTCTCCTTCCTGGAGTGACTACCGCAACCACTTGAAACACAAAAAGAATGACTTGACCTATCAAGAATGGATCTGTCATATGCGCACTGAAGAAGCTAATAGACAGAAAGATAAGCTAAACTCTCAATCTTTGAATTCTGTTAATGCTAACCTTGTTGAGTCCTCTATTGCAATAAAAGAAAGGTTCAAGAACAAAGCAAATCAGGTTACTAAAGATAGAACACAACAAAAGAAGGGACATCAGTTTAAGGCTTCCAATGGAAAAATTAAGAAGTCCAAGCTGATTTGTTATGTTTGCAGAAAACTTAGACACAAATCTTATTAGTGCAACCAGAGAAAGGTAAAGCCAGAACAAAGACCTGTTCCACAGGCCAACCTTTGCTAAGAAAGATGTCATCATTGCTACAGTGGTTGTTGAAGCCAACTTAGTGGAGAACAAGTCTGACTGGATTCTCGACACTGGAGCTTCGAGACACTTTTGTTCAAATCGAGAGCTATGCCATGACTACCAGGATTGTGCTGATGGTGAGTGTGTGTTCATGGGCAACTCTGTCACTGTTGGAGTACTTGGAAAAGGGAAGGTTCTTCTAAAACTTACCTCTGGAAAAAGTTTATCTTTAAGTGATGTATTGTATGTACCTTCACTACGTAGGAACTTGGTGTTTGGAAGTTTGTTGAATAGGGCTGGACTTAGAATTGTGTTTGAGGCTGACAAGGTTATCATCACCAAAAACGGTGACTTTGTTGGTAAGGGGTATTTAGCTGATAGTTTATTTGTTCTGAATACTGTTGCTACTACTGCTTTGATGAATGAAAGTACTTTACGTTCTGCTTATATCGTTGAATCTATTGATATGTGGCATGCTAGATTAGGACAAGTAAATATTGCATCGATTAAGAGGCTTAAATCTTTAAACCTTATTAATGCATCGAAATCACATGAAATTGGTAGATGCTTTGTATGTGTAGAAGCTAAATTTGCCAAAAATCCTTTTAAGCCTGTCACAACTAGAAGTACAAAATTACTTGAACTAATTCATTCTGATTTGGCTAATTTAAAAAATACTACAAGTAGAGGCGGTAAAAATTATTATATATCGTTTGTTGATGATTTTTCTAGATATACAAAAATTTATCTTTTAAAATCAAAAGATGAAGCAAGTAGTATGTTTTTGAAATACAAAGCTGAAGTAGAAAATCAATTAGATAAAAAGATAAAAAGGTTAAGATCCGACAGAGATGGTGAATATAGTGATAAATCGCTTAAAGAGTTTTGTGAATCAAATGGAATTATCCATGAAACTACTGCACCATATTGTCCTCAACAAAATGGCATAGCTAAATGTAAGAATAGAACATTAAAAGAAATGATGAATGCTATGTTATTAAGTTCTAGGTTATCTGACAATATGTGGGGAGAAGTTGTGCTCTCTACGTGTTTTATTCTTAATAGGGTTCCTCACAAAAGGCTGGATAAGACACCATACGAACTATGGAAAGATTATTCACCTAACCTAAGTTATTTGAGAGTGTGGGGGTGCTTAGCTAAAGTAGTGCATCCAGCATTCAAGAAACCTACGGTTGGATCTAAAACCTTTGATTGTGTTTTTATTGGTTATGCTCAAAATAGTGCTGCTTAAAAATTTATGTGCTTAAATGATAAATCAATTTGTGAATATAGAGATGTTGTATTTTTTGAACATATCTTTCCCATGATTAAGGTAGCTAGTGAGTTAGCTAGTAATAAGAAAGTCGATATCTCAAATCATGACCAAGTAACTATACAAGTACCATCTACGTCTGATAGTTTGCATGAGTTTGAACCTAGAAGAAGTAAGAGGCAAAAATGTGATAAAAATTTTGGACCTGGTTTTTTAACTGTTTTTCTAGTAGAAAATTCAAATAAGATAGACAATCAATTTGCTTGCATGTTCTTAATAGATGAAGATCCTAAAACCTACCAAGAGGCCTTAAGTTTTGTAGACTCCAATTTTTGGAAAGAAGCAATTAAGAGTGAATTAGACTCTTTGGTTATGAATCAAACATGGGACTTGGTAGATTTACCTAAAGGTAATAAGCCTATTAGATATAAATGGATTTTGAAAAAGAAAATTAGACCAGATGGATCAATTGAAAAATTCAAGGCGAGATTAGTGGTTGTGGGATATACGCAAAAACAAGGTATAGATTACTTTGATACTTATTCTCCTGTGACTAAAATAGCTACTATTAGAGCTTTGATTGCATTTGCAGCTATTCGAGGTCTATTAATACATCAAATGGATGTAAAAACGACATTCCTCAATGATGATTTAGAGGAGAAAATATATATGACACAACCTGAAGGCTTTATAGTTACTGGTCAAGAGAACAAGATCTGCAAGCTTAAAAAATCTCTTTATGGCCTTAACAAGCTCCCAAACAATGGTATGAAAAATTTAACAAAACTTTAGTAAACGATGGTTTTAAAGTAAATTCTTTTGATACGTGTGTTTATTCGAAATTGTTTGGTGCTGATTGTGTGATTATATGTTTGTATGTTGATGATATGCTAATTTTCAATACAAACATAAATGTGATTAATAATACCAAGTCCTTTTTATCTTCTCAATTTGAAATGAAAGATTTAGGTGAGGCTGATGTGATACTTGGGGTTAAAATAAGGAAAACTGAAAATGGATTCTCGCTATGTCAATCACACTATATTGAAAAATTGTTAAAGAGATTTGATTGTTTCGATGATGCTCCTATAAGAACACCTTATGACGCTAGTATGAGTCCTAAGAACAATAAGGGTGATAGTGTTTCCAATATGAATATGCAAAATTATAGGAAGTGTTATGTTTCTGATGAATTATACTAGGCATGATATTGCATATGTTGTCAGTAGATTGAGTAAATATACACATAATCCTGATAATAATCATTGGACTGCTCTTCGTCGTTTATTAAGATACCTTAAAGGTACAGTGGATTTCTGTTTGCATTTTAACAAATTTCCTGCAGTATTAGAAGGATATTGTGATGCAAACTGGGTAACATATAACGATGAGGTAAGCTCAACTAGCAGTTATGTATGTCTTTTAAGTGGATGAGCTATTTCATGGAAATCAGCAAAGCAAATGTGCATAGCACGATCCACCATGGAATCAGAATTTATAGCTCTAGAGCTAGCATGGCAAGAGGCAAAATGGCTGAGAAGCCTTTGGAGACGTACCGTTGTGGGCGGCGTCTGTACCTATCTCTTTACATTGCATTCACAATCTACCATATAGGAATTGCCAAAAATAGTGTGTATAACGACAAAAGAAGGCATATACGCCTAAGACATAGAGTTGTGAAACAAATGTTGAAGAGTGGAGTTATCTCCTTAGAATATGTGAGGTCTGAGAGAAATCTAGTAGATCCTCTCACCAAAGGCCTAACAAGGAGAGTAATTCTAGAGTCTTCAACATGTATGGGTTTAAAATCCTTGAAATGAATCCATAGCCTAGTTTGTTTGGGTGGTCCAAATATGGACTTGAAGGACAATTGAAAAGTCTTCATAGCTCAGTTTTGAGTGGTTTGTCTCTGACAGACTGGATGAAGCAATTAACGTGATTGTGAATGTGTGGCCGCCTTCTATGAAAGAGTATAAGGATCTCTTTCTAGAGCACTCATGGTGACCCGAGGTTTTATATGCATGGCCATAAAAGCACAAGATATACTGTTGTATCGCGAAATCAAGATAAGACACAAGGACTGAAATGTGTTGTGGGGGTCTCAACAAAAATTATTGAAAGTTCAAGAGGTAACTCACTTTATTTAATTAGGTTGTTGCCCTACTTTTGTTGGGATTTATGCCCTAAAGCCTCGTAATTAATAATTTATTTAATAATGAATAATAATTTTGATTTTTTTTTTTGCAATATAATATTATCCATTATATGAAAAATTCAAGGTTATTAGTGTAATCTTGAACAGTATGTGGTTGACATACGAGAGGATCATGTTCAAGAAAATAACCTAAAGGGTCATAGTATATAGATAAGGTTGGGTGCCTTATCCTGGTAACACTATTGATACGGCCCACTTTGTAATAGTTACAAATGATTTGATCCAAATCATTCATGTGGAGACATGTGAGTGGGGGTATCTTATACAATGAGTTTGTATAAGACTAGACCACGAAATATTTAATCTCTCTTTATAAATCTGTTAATTGAGAAGATTAATATTTCATCAGGATGATCATATGTGACTCGATCTTAATCCTGAGTGAGTTATGAACTCCTGTCTGTGGGGCTAGTCCTTTGATTTGCATGGGTGAGAGTGGCTTTTGTAGCCGATTCAATATGTCTACCATTTTGGGGACTTAACCAAATAGGGAGCTGGGAACATAATCTCACAAGATGGAATTTACTCCTTCCCATATAGGGTAAGTAGATGAGTAGTTCCCTTAAGTGCTGATTTTGGGACTTGAACAATGGGGCCCCACCCTCTCACTGGCCCGAGAGGGACTTAGTTTATAATTAGATTATAAACAGATTGTTTATTAGAGGATCAGTGGTACTTAAGGTGCAAGATGTAATTATAGGGGTAAAATGGACTTTTAAATCAGCTGTAATTACGAACAACTTGTGAAGGATCAATTTGCATGAATTGATTATATCTATGGACACAACTTGTCCTACAGTGCATAAGAGTGCAACTCTAGGTCTATAGTGGAGTGACCTATAGTTAATGAATAAAAATTAATTAATTAAAGAATTTAATTAATTAATTTTGTATCATTGGAGCTTATAATCTGTAGGTCCATAAGGTCCCCTTGCTAGCTCATAATAACATTAAAAGATCAATTTAGTTGAAAGAAAAATTTGAAATGTTCAAATTAATATTTAATTTGAAGTGTTCAAATTAATATTTAATATATTAGATATATTAAATATAAAAGAGGAAAATATATTTATTGTATTTGATACATTAAATATTAAAATTTGAAATGTTCAAATTAATATTTAATTTGAAGTGTTCAAATTAATATTTAATATATTAGATAATTAAATAAAAGAGGAAAATATATTTATTGTATTTGATACATTAAATATTATAATAATTAATGTATATTAGATACATTAAATAAAAGATATTTATTAAATTTTAATTGGATTCAAATTAGGAAATAAATATCGTAGGAGAATTTTAAACGGTTTGAATAAGATTCAAATTGGTTAGATAAATATATTTTAATATATTATATATTAAAATATATTATTTAATTATTTTCCCTAGACCACTATAAATAGAACCCTAGGGGTGAGGCATTGTATATATTCTTCACAACACACTCCTCAATAGAGAGAATTAAAGAATTCTCTCTAGACCTCTTCCTCTCCAATCCCTTGTGGATTTTCTTTCAAGAGGCTCCCACAAGCCTTGGTCCTGTGTTCGAGTCATAGCCAGGAAGACTTTCTGGAAGAGATAAAGATCCGCCAGAAGAATCTCCATATTTGGAAGGTATTTACTGCTTAACCCTTGTATTTTAGTTTAATTCTAAATAAATCAAAGACGATTCATATGCTTCCGCTGTGGGTTTAATTCCATTATTCCCTTCAACTTTTACCTATGCATCAATTCAAATCAAAAGATATTGATGCTTAAGTTTATTTTCCTTTCTTTGCTCAGAAAATTATTCTTTTATTTTTTTTATTTTCTTTTATTTCGCAAGTCATTTGTGGGAGATTGTTGGGAATGACTTGAGCCTTGGGCTCAAAAAATCACATAGAAATGGAATATCATTGTCCCACATTGGAAAAGAAGTGAAAGTGGTTTATATACTATAGCTAATATGTGAGTTGGTAAAAAGTGGTTATAGTGGTATTAAAATACCTCTCCACACGCCCGCCGTCACCGTTGTCCGTCCGGTCGGACGGGTGGGTTTGGGTTCAGGTAAACGCGCTTGCCTGAAAAAGAAAATAATTTTTACTTCATTTATTCTTAAAACCAAAAAGTTTTTTTTTATATAACGTTTTGCCTTTAATTAATTTGTTTAACGTTTACGTTTTACCTTATTTTTCAAAACGTTTCTTATTGAATTGTAGATCTAAAAAACGTAAATGGTTATTCTCTCATTGGATTCTATTTATTTATGGTTTGTTTTGAATTCAAAATATAGAGGGTTGTTTTTCATTTTTCCAGTTCATATTAGGAAAAACAGAGAGTGAATTTTCTAGTTTCGAGTTTCTTCTTCTCGTTCTAATTTTCTGATTCTGAGCATCGTTTTCATCTTGTTCCAACCCTTCATTAACGAATGCACATCCGTGAAAGAGTGTTGTGTTAACCTTGGGGAGCAACCGACATAAGACGATTTAGCACCAAGGTCGTGTTGAAATTGCTTTCAAGGCAGTGGTATTCACGGCACAACGACGATCTATTTGATATATACATTTTTCAGCGTTCTAGTTGTCTTTGGCAGAGGTGTTGGGGGTCCAGCCCTTTGCGCCAATGGCGACTCTCCAGGCAGCAATGACAATGGAAACAAGTGTTAAAAGAAGGAAAATCTTCTCTAAATGGAAGCGAAAATGCCTAAAGAGAACATATTATTACGTTTTGTGAAGAAGAAAAATTCTGAGAAGTTGTTGGGAGCAAGCGCAAATTTTAATTTATGAGAAAATGGTACGCTAACACTCTCACAATGTCACTCTTTTCATCTCTTCAGTCTCTCCCTGTCTCTATATCACACATTGCTTTCAATTTTACAAGTAATTATGTACTTATACAAAAAAAAAAAAATCAGTTGTTAGAGTTTCGCCATGAATATTTTTGTCCTTTGAATACAAGGTATTTGGGTAGCTTAATGCTGTGAATACACAATATTTTTACCTTTTATGAAGAAGAAAATCTTTTAAGAAGATGGTAGGAGCAATCGCAAATTTTGATTTATGAGGAGATAGGACACTCTCACTGTCACAATATGTCCTTTTGTCTATCTCGCTCTCTCTCTGTCTTTATGTCACATATTACTTTCAATTTTATAAATGTTGTGTATTTATTCAGAGAAAAGACTAATATATGAGTAATGGAGATGAGAAAAAAAGCTCAAATTCCAAAATAGATGATAACAAGTGCAAAGAAGAAAAGCTACTATGAAGATGGTTGGAGCAAACTCAAGCAATGAAAGAGGTGGTATGGGCCAATATGTATGAGGGATGGAGATGCGAGGGTAAGTGTGAGAGGTGACTGAACAGCTCTCGATTTCAAAGAGAGTTTAAAGTCAATTATTTAATTTTATTGCTACAAAAGGGAAACATGTTTTGATGGTTAATTCTAGAGTTTTCCAATGGAGATGAAAGAGTTGCGGTTTGACCAATATTTTAGTAATTTTTTGAGTACAAGGTATTTGTATGACACAATGTTGAAACTTTGAGTTTTGAGTATTAAATTATGTTGATTTTTAATTTTAATTTTGTAAAAAATCAACTTTAACTATTTTCAATTTTAGCTTTTAGCATTTACTTACCATTTTAAATGAGTTTTAACTATCTTGTTTTACGAACTAGATTTTACATGTTATTTAAGTTCAATTTGATTTTATTAGATAACATGGTGTTCCATCTCAAAACCAATTGACTATGAGAGGAATAGTCCATGTATCTTATAAATGGTGAGATTTTTCTTCAGTTTTCGAATGTGAGATCCTCAACATATCCCTTCAAGATGGTGGATCTCAACATATCCTTTCAAGATCGTGTTTCTTTGGGTTCACGTCAAATCCCAATTTTTTGACCAAAAATCTGTTTGGGTTTAATGAGCTCTGATACTATATTAGATTACATGGGTTCCATCTCAAAACCAATTGGCTTTGAGATGGAACCTCATGTAATCTAATATGGTATCAAAGCTCATTAAACCTAAACAAGTATTTGGTCCAAAAATTGGGATCCGACCCAAGAATAGTGAACTGAAAGATGCACCATCTTGAGGGGCTTGAGGGGCATATTGAAGATCCCACATTGAAAAAATGAAGAGAGACCTCACAGTTTATAAGATACATGCTACTCCTCTCATTGTCAATTGGTTCGAACCCCATATGATCTAATAGATTTTTCAAATCTTGTTTTTGATTTGGTTATTTTGATTTGTTATTTGAATGGTTTTTAATTATATCTAAATGGGTTTGGTTTATTTGATTTGGTAGTTAGGAAGGGTTTTCTAATCCAATTTATTCTCTCAAATACACTCGTAGCTTATTGTTTGGTCAATTATACAAGAAAATAGTTAGTTGTTTGGCCCTGAAAATGCATACCTAAATTTTGTCATCTATGTTGTTACCCCATTTATTTATTTTTTATTATTATTTTTTTAGTTCAACCCAAAGGTAATTTAAATTATCTTAAAAAAAAAGGTAATTTAACATTTCTAAAATACGAAAAATGAACCCATAAAGAAAATGAGGGGCCAACTAGGAATGTCTATAAAAGGGGGTCGAAGGAAACAATGGGATTAAAGTGTGGAGAAAAAAATCAGAAAGGATCAGTTTGAAATGGATAAGAAAAATGAAGAAGAGAGTGAGAAGAAATTGTATATTACTTCAGAGAATGGTGAATCTTCCAGTTTTTCCATAATCTCCGGAGCCGATGAGCTTGATCAATTTTCCAAAACTGGAATCCTCCCTCAGGTAATTTCATTCAGTTTCAAATCCTCTTCTCAATTCATTCTCTTTAATTTCAATATTTTGTCTCCAATTTTGTGCCTTTTTTTGCTTTCTTTCGTGTTAATGGAGTTTTTCTTTTGCATTTCTTGTTTAATTTCTTTAGGATCTTCTTAAATTTCTCTTGAAAATGAAAACCCTAATGCTAATAATCAGAACTAATTACAGTACTAATTTAAGTTAATTATACTTCAATTTTCTTGTGCGTAGCGTTAATAGGGTTTCATGTTTTGATAGAGGTGCTTGCTTTTCTGACTTTTCATTTCAATATCTTTTGTAGAATTATCTTGGGTTGGTTTTGATTTCTTTTTTTATTTTCTATCTGGGATCTCTTGTAATTTCACTGAAAATTGAAAACCCTAGAGATAATTCATGAGAGTGTCGCAAATTAGAGAGAATTTTAAAAGGTTTTGAAACTGTGTGTGTTTTTTCAATCATTTTTTAACCTAAGACGAACTAGGTTCAACTCCAATATCGTTAACTTGGCGATAATGGGGTTTTCTTTTATGCTTTAATGGACGTTTGATTTCAATATCTAGGCTTTTATCTTTTTCTTTCTTGTTTTCTTGGGATCTCTTTTGATTTCTTTGTGAGAAATGAAAACCCCAGAGAGATAGAGAGAGGCCATGAGAGAAAGAACTATCAAATAATCTCACTCACACAAAGATTAGCGAGAATGAGAGAGGTAACATGAGAGAGAAAAGATAAAGTTTTCAAAAGTTAAGTAAATTGATCAAATATAAGATGCGCTGGATTATTCAAGAAATAATCCGTGGACTGACATAATATGGCTAATAGTTTTATATCTTCATGAAAATAGAGGGAATAATTGCTCCCCATCCTTAGATTAAGGAAATTATGTGGAAAAGTTCGATTTGTAAGTATTCTTTTACTAAATTTTTTATTTTATTAATATTTTTTATTTGTTATGGATTCATGTAGGGTGAAGAAACAATTGAAGTAGTCCTAAAACTTCCAGCACTTCGTCTTTCTTCTCTACTTGCAGCAATGGAATTAGAAGAGAATACAAAAATTTCAATTCCAGCTCCATTCTCAAACCTCCCAAGTATCTTAAGTGGCCGTTCACTAATCCCTCTCCCTCCCACAATTGAAGAACAACAACAACAATACAATACTCAGTCAAATGAAAGAACAATCACCTCTGGACCAAGCAGCTCTTCTTCTTCTGACCTCCCTCATCTCGTCTCCAATGGCACTCCGGCCCTTTTCCTTCGCATTGGCTCGTGGCAGGCATGCAAATTTTTTTTTTTTAATTTATTCGAGAAGAAGACTGGTGCATTGTGCCTGGTGATTTGACCCTCTTGGATATATGAGAAAGAAACTAAAACATACAGTTTCACCGTGCACCCAAGAGTTTAGATCAAGATCAGTCACAATGTAACAGTAACACGACCATATGGGATCATTTTCTCTAAACTTCTTCCTTTTTCACCATTAATTGAAATGGGGTCTCTCATTTTTCTTCTCTTTGGTTTGATATGCAGGCAGTACCCAAAAATGAAGGTGATTTGGTATTGAAATTTGATTATAGAACCAAGAAAATGGCTTGGGAGATTGTGAGGGAGGGGCCTTCCAAGCATAAAATTGAAATTGATTGGTCTAATATCATAGGGATTGAAGCTGCCATTGAAGACCATAGACAAGGAATCCTTCAACTTGAGGTTAGTTTAATTTTCTTCTTTCATTTCTACTTTTGATTAATTCATTTGTACCCATTTGGTTTTTATTTAGTTATTGCTTTTTAAAACTATTGAGAGTTTGATGTTTGGATAACCCGTTTCAAAATGAGAATTTTCTGCTCATGAAACTATGTTTAGTTATTTTTCATGGATGAATTTGATTTTTAGAAGAACATAAGTGAGGTTATTCTTCTTTTGATGCATATTTTCTATTTCATACCATTTAGTTTTTATTAGTTATTGTTTTCTGAATTATTGAAAGTTTGATGTTTGAAACCCCTTTCAAAGTAATAATTTACTGCTTATGAAAATATGTTTAGATATCACTTTCTTTTAGGGTTTCTTTTTCATGAACAAATGAGGTAATTATTCTTCACTTTGTGTCCAATAGTAAAAGCCATTGATATATTCATCACCCATTTGGTTTTTAGTTTTTATTTTAAAAAATTAAGACTTAGATGTTTGGAAGCCTTTTCAAAATAGTAATTTTCTGCTATTCAGACAAAAATTCAATGAAAATATGTTTAGATAACACACTTTCATTAGGTTTTTTTTTTCTTTTTCATGAATGATTTGATTTGTAGAACAAATTATGATGTATATTCTCTTCTTCTCAAAATTATGGATTTGTAAATAGTAACTTGCGTGCACAATTGTAATAGTCTTGAATTCATTCATACATATTTCGTTTTAGTTGTTTTTTTAAATTATCAGGCTATTGTTTGGAACCCTCTTTAAAATAGTGATTTTTCATTTTTTTTGAACATTCATGGATAATTTGATTTTTAGAACAAATGATTTTATTCTTCTTCTTTTCAGATTTATAGGTAACAATTTTGAAAACAAAAATAGGAGAAAGTCCTAAGTTTGTTGTCTTCGACATGTTCTTAGGAAAGATATATTTTTTTTTTTAGTTTTTAAAGCTCTGTTGTAATTATTTCATTTTTAAGTTTCTATTTTAAAAAGTAGACTCTTACTTAGAATTTCGCTATGTTAAATTTTTACACTTTTAGAACTACTCTTTGGTTACTTAGCTAATTTTTTTAAAAAAAAAAACAAAAGCAATAGTTTATTTTTAAAACTTGGCTAGAATTTCAACATAAAAAATTAAAATATAATGATTAGAAAACAAGCTCTTAAATCATCGAAAATTTTCAATCAATTTAATTGGTTCAAACTAAATAATTATGGCCCCGTTTGATAACCATTTGGTTTTTGATTTTTGGTTTTTGAAAATTAAACTTGTTTTCTCTCAATTTCTCTACAATGGTTTTCATCTCCCTTAAGGAAGCATTTGAATTCTTAGCCAAAAACTAAAAACGAAAACAAGTTTTTGAAAACTACTTTTTTTAGTTTTCAAAACATGACTTGGTTTTTGAAAACATAGGTAAAAAGTAGATAACAAAACAAGTATATATATAGGTGAGAGTAGTATTTATAGACTTAATTTTCAAAAACCAAATGGTTATCAAACGGTGCCTATGTTATACGTTTCGGTTTAGTTGAAATAGCCAGAAACTTTTATAGATTGAATTTCAATAAAATGTTCATATTCATTTTGTGAAGGACAAAATCAAGTTAGCTCAATATAAATTGTTGTATTTTTTCCCTTTTTGAAGCTGCAAAAACCACCAAGATTTTACAAGGAGATTGAATCCAAACCACAAAAGCAGTCCAAATGGACAGATGAATCAGATTTTACAGAAGGCAGAGCTTCTTTAAACAGGTAATCATCTCAAAAGGGAATGTTGTTAGGTAAAATAATGTATATTGTTTTTTTTTTCCAAAAAATATCTTAATGTTTTGAAAGTTTTTCTTTTTTAATGTTTCAAAAAAATTTAATTAGATCCTTCTTATTGATATGTTTTAAAATTGAATAAAGGAAAAAACTAATATGATCAGTTTTAAAATAAAAAATAGGACAATAAGATTAATAACAATCAGGTTGTTAACTTGTGAAATGGAACGAGTATCGAAATTAAATTTTAATACATTGTGAATCGCAAAGTATCGTATATCGTACGTTTCAATTTGGTATATAACATTAAAATATAAATAATTAATAGCACAGCCTAAAATTGTGAAATAAATAGCCAAAATTAAATAACTACAAAATAAGTATAAACTTACTCAAAGTTCAAAATACTCGAGAAAAGAAATCCACTCCACATTAATGAAGAGAGAAAAAAACCCACTTGAAAAGAAAATAATAAACAAATAAAATATACTGATAACAACGTTCCGATACAAGTCAATTCGTACAATTCAATTTTTTGAATCATACGATACCTCTCATTTTCTATTCAAATTCACGATCTGAATCGTTTTTCCTTCGTTTCGATTTGAATATACCTGTTTTGCTATCTACCTTTTACCTATGTTTTTAAAAATCAAGCCATGTTTTGAAAACTTAAAAAAGTAGTTTTCAAAAACTTGTTTTTGTTTTTAGAATTTGGCTAAGAATTCAAATTCTTTCTTAAGGGAGATGAAAAACCATTATAGAGAAATTAGGAGAAGACAATCTTAATTTTTAAAAACCAAAAACCAAAAACCAAATGGTTATCAAACGGGGCCTAAATTATTAGAAACATAGATAAATAGTAGGGACCAAAACTATATTCTTAGTACCATTTGTAAGCTATGATAATACCTCATCAAATAAGCTTTTCATTAAGGTGAGATAAATACTTTACGTACATGAGAGATGAATGTCAACTCATAAAATTATAGCTTTAAATGTCATATGTGGCCATTTAATAATTCAATTTCTATCTATGTAATTGAATAGAAATTACCAAGTTGGAAATTTTGAAACATTACAAATAATAGAAGTGAAAAGTGACGTAGTGAACAACCGAAATGACATGTTTAGCCCTTTGTATATACTAATTTAATTTATCGATGTTAATCCATTTTCAGGAGACACTTTTCTGTGTTTTCACCGGGAGTGCTTGGAGCACATTATAAGAGATTAATGAAAAACAAGCATTTGTTAGAAGTAAGCCAAAAGCCATTTCCAACGACTCATTCCCCTTACTTTCCTCAAGATTAGAATTATGCGATAGTTTTCTCTTTTTCTTTTTCTTTTTCATTTTTCCCTTACGTTTTAGAGTTTAGAGATCATGTAAAGTTGATAAAGATGTTTGGTACGGTATGCATGGTGAACTTGTTTTTTCTCAAGTTATGAATTCATTAGTTTCACAACCAGCATAAACTTTAGCTTCTAGAATAGATCATTCATGCTATTAGTACAAGTTACATATATGTATAATATATATATATATATATATATACACACACACACACTATACTATACATAAAATCCAATGTTTTTGCAACCTCATACTTCTTATTTAGAATCCTAACAAAAAAGTCAACCTGAACATAGTTTAACTAGTTAAGACATATGTTCTCTTGACCTACAGGTCAGAGGTTCAAATTCCCGTCTCCATTGTGTTGAACTAAAAAAAAAATCCTAACACACAAGATATATATTCAATCTTATTCTTCTTAGGAGTTAGACATCTCCTTTAATAAAAAGGTAATTAAGTTTTTTAAGGCATAAGAAGAAAAGAAGATGGGAAGAAGGAAAATGCTAGTTCAATATTAATGGTCAGTTAATTTTTCCCCCTAGGTGAATTTGCAAAAACCACCAACCTTTTAGGTTAAATTAAAAATTTAGTCCCTATGATTTTGAGAAAGTTAGAATTTAGTCCCTATGGTTTAAAATGTTAGAATTAGTCCCTAATGGTTTGATCAAATGCTAAATACTGTATGAGCTATTTATGATGATCTTTATCAAACCATAAAGACGAAATTCTAATTTTTAAAATCATAGGAACTAAGTTCTAACTTTTTCCAAACCATAGGAACCAAATTTTTAACCAACATTTTTATAAGGAGATTCAAGCCAAACCGCAGAGGCAGATTTTGCACAAGTCGACAAAGCTTCTTTAATCTGTAGATCAAAAGGACTGTTGTTTCTTATATACATATAATATTTTGAAATTTTCAACTCCATTCTAAATGTTGCAAAAAATTTCAATTAAATAAAGTGCTCAGATTGAGTAAACGAGAAAATAATATATGATTAAATACTTGGCATAAATATGGCAATATAAGAACTAACACACATAATCAATTAGAGAAGATCAAGAAAAGAAGTTGAAATATTAAAAGAGATCTTAATAGAAAATTTTGAGTATTCAAAAATCATAATATCAGACAATGAAAAAACGGATCATATTACAAAATTGTGGGACTGCTAAGGGATTTTTTTTTTTTTTTAATTTTTAGAATAGACCTTTACGGACTTGATGACTAAATTAGATACTGGAATAAACTTTAGGAACCAAAATTATCTTTCTTTTTTTTTTTTTTTAATGTTCTAAAGGTTTCATTTTTCATGAATTTTTACTTTGATGAGATATGAAGTCTAAAAACACCATACTGAGAGTTTTTCATTCTGGTAGAGCCTATTAAGTTTTTAAATCAAGTAGGGGTGAAGTTAATATTTAACATTAAAATTTTCAGGTACTGTTGAATAGAAATTTAATTGAAATGTTTTGAAACACAAGATAATAAATCAAAACTTTTGTTATGTATACATATACTTAATAAACCAAATGATATATCTAGTCATATTTTATTGATTAGTATGATATTTTTTTTTTTGGTGTGCACTTTGACTATTCTCACGGGACAACTACCTGACCTTACTATATTTGGTTGCAAAAGTAACTTGTACAATATTAAATTTAGGGAGGTGGCCACTATGGCTTGAACTCATTCCCTTTAATTGGATCTTTGTTATCATATTATTTAAATTATCCTTATTGACCACTAGACCAATCCAGTGTTTTGTCATATTTTCAACGAGAGTTCTTGACACACATTATAAGAGACTAATGAAATAAGCATTTGTTAGAAATAAGCCAAAAGTCGTATATCTCCAACACTCGAGTCCCTCTTACTTCCCCAAGCTTGGAGAGGGGTGATTTTGTTTACTTATGGAACATTTCATGCACGAGTCAAACTTGCAACATGAGATTGTAAAGTTGAGATGTTAATGATTAGAATCAAAAATCAAAATAGAATGTTGTCTGATATTGTCTACTAAAATTTTTAGAATGAGAATCAAATTTAAATAAACATAAGCTGATAAAACAAATAATAATAAAAGAACAAAAAAAGATAAATGAATAAAAGAGAGTGAGATACCTTCTACAAGAACACGAATAACAATCCTTAAAATTAAAAATTATAAAATCATTTACTTAAAAAAATTATCTTGCCATTTAATTTTGGCCGGTAACCAAGATAGAAATTCATTTTTTCCTCTCTTTCACGGTTACAAGAGTTTGATTTTAAAAAATCAAGGAATTGCAACAGGCTGATTTGGAGAGGTAATATTATCTTTATTGGATGATTTACAGAATGATGGCTCCATTGTATAAATAGAAATTGATTGGAGCACAATATGGAAAGAATAAACATATATGGAAGAGAATATTTTACAAGGAAATTATATTCATTGCATTAATCATAATGCATAACCAGAATATTGACCACATAATCAGGACAGTGGGCATGAGCTGTGAGATTGATTGAGTCATGGCACTGATGAGGTGTTGATTGAGAACACATGGACTGTTTAGGTTATGCCAGTTAATTCGTCATCTTCGTTTTCCTCAATATCCCCCCTCAAACGTGTGGGAGCGGAGCGAACACCAAGTTTGTTCTTCAAATGGAAGAAAGCAGAAGGCGTGATAGCTTTAGTAAGTGTGTCTGCGATTTGATCTCGGGATGGAATATAACGGACTTCAATCTCCTTTTTCAAGAGTTTATCTCGAATAAAATGTACATCCAGTTCAATGTGTTTTGTTCTTGTATGAAAAACAGGATTGGATGCAAGAGAAATAGCACTCATATTGTCACACCAGATGATAGGAGTTCGAGAAGGCAAGTGTTGAATTTCGGATAACAGCGAATTTAGCCATGTAATTTCAGATGAAACATGGGCAAGTGAGCGATATTCAGATTATGTACTTGAGCGAGCAATCACTGTTTGTTTCTTAGAGGACCAGGATACCAAAGAGCTACCAAAATACACACAGTAAGCAGCTGTAGATTTTCGGTCATCGGGGCAACATGCCCAATCAGCGTCTGAATAAGCAGTTAGAGATAAATCATCAGAAGGCGTGAGATGTAGACCATGATTGGACGTACCTTTCAAGTACCTGAGAACCCGTTTAATTGCTTGCCAATGAGTAGAGGTGGGAGCTTGCATGAATTGACTCAATCGATTGACAATGAAAGATATGTCGGGTCTTGTGTGTGTGAGATACTGCAATCCTCCAATGGCACTACGGTAAAGCGTGGGATTACCCAATGGTTGACCATCATGTTTTGAAAGATGCTTGCCATGGACAGCAGGGGTGGAACATGGCTTCAAATTGCTGAATCCTAGCTTTTTTAGAAGAATGGCAATATATTTTTGTTGACTAAGATAAATGCCACTTGTATCTCTGTATACTTCAATGCCTAGAAAGAAATTGAGATTACCCAAGTCCTTTAGAGAGAAGGAGCTGTTGAGACTGGTGATGAATTGTTGAATGAGATGAGAGCTATTTCCTGTAACAATAATGTCATCCACATAAATTAGAACCAATAATTTGATATCACCTTTAAAATAATAGAATAATTATGAGTCTGCTCGAGAATTTTTGAAATTCCACGATAGAAGTATGGTGCGGAGTTTGTTGAACCATTCTCGAGGAGCTTGTCGTAGACCATATAAGGATTTACGAAGTTTGGCAAACATAATTGGGCCGAGAGGAGTCAATAAAGCCTGCCGGTTGGGCCATATAGACATGTTCTTGAAGATCACCATTTAAAAATGCATTGTTGATGTCCACTTGTCTCAACTCCCAATTCTTAGAAATAGCCAATGTCAGGATAATTCGAATAGTGGATGGTTTAATGACCGGGCTAAAAGTTTCCATGAAATCAATTCCAGGTCGTTGATCCACCTTTGGCAACTAGACGTGCCTTGTATTTCGATATAGAGCCATCTGGATGAGTTTTGACTCTGAAAACTCATTTATTCCCAACCAATTTGTATGTGGAGGAGGGTGGTACAATAATCCATGTACCATTGTTCATAAGGGCATTATATTCCTCAAGCATCTCTGATTTCCAAACTGGGGAAGCTAAAGCCTCTTTTACTGTCTGTGGCTCAATGTAAGAAGGAATATGGGAGGGTATGGTGGAAAGGTAAACTTTGGGTTTGACAATGCCACTTTTGGCTCGTGTTTGCATCGGATGGTTGTTGGTAATGAGGGGTGGTTGTGAGGTTGATATTGTAGATGGTGAGGGTGAAATGGTGGAAGCAAAGGCAGGTTGGGAGGGGGTCGATTCAGGTTGATGGTGAAGTGGCAGTGGTGGGTTATCACAAGGGATATGAGAGGTGGGCATACCTGAGTGGCTATCAGCAGGAGAATCTTAAACAAGATCATCAAAGAAGTGATTTGTAGCAGTGGAGTCTTGTTGTGCTGAAGGAGTGGATGATGGAGTTGGTTGTTGAACAGAGACCGAAATTGGATAAGGAAGGATGAGAGGAGGTCCAATGGGTGTGATGTTATTTGGGTTGGAATAGTTTTCGTGTGATAAAAAACCATTTGCAAAAGGAAATTCACCTTCATTAAAAATTACATGCCTCGAGATATAGACACGACCAGATGAGTTGAGACACTTATACCCTTTGTGTTGTTCATTGAAGCTGATGAACACACATTTTATGGAGTGAAAACTCAATTTGTGTTTTTGGTATGGTCGCAAATAAGGAAAAGAGGCACAACCAAAAACTTTAAGAAATTGATAGTCAGGGGGACGATGAAAAAGTTTCTCAAAAGGGGATTGATTTTGAAGAACTGGAGTGGGCAATCTATTGATAATGTAAACAGCAGATTCAAATGCTTCCCACCAAAATTTTAAGGGCATGGAGGCTTGGGCTAAAAGTATGAGACCCATTTCGACAATATGACGATGTTTTCTCTCTACCTTGCCATTTTACTCACTGGTGTGAGGACAAGAGTGTCGAAAAAGAATCCCTAATTTGTCTAGAATGGGTGTAAAGGATCGAAACTCCCCTCCCCAGTCAGATTGGAGAATTTTTATTTTGCTATCAAAATAATTTTCAACCTGATTTTTAAAGAGTAAAAAGGCTTTGAGAGCATCAGATTTTTTCTTTAAAGGGTATATGAAGGTGAATCTAGTAAGGTCATCAATGAAACTAATGTAGTATCTATATCCAGAGGACGATAAAATAGGTGTTGGACCCCAAAGATCAGTAAAGACAAGTTCAAGAGGTTTTGAAGTGTGAGTTTGTGAAGAAATAAAAGGCAATTTATGAGACTTTCCGAGTTGACAAGCATCACAAAATTCATTTTCATTATTTAAAGAAACGTTCAGCTTACAGGAATTGAAAACTTGACTCAAGACTTTGTTGGATGTGTGACCGAGTCTTTTATGGCACACATTTCTAATAGACTCTGACTTGCAAAAAATAGGACCAAGGCAAGTATTATTTGACTCAACAAGGAAATTGGAACTGGAAAATGATGGTTGATTTTCAACTAGGAATGATGCTTGGGTTGGCACAGCAAGCTCCATTTGGTACAAACCATTCTTAAGTTTCCCTTGCAGCAGAGTTCTCCCGGTTGTTTTGTCCTTCACCAAACAAAAAGTGGAGTGAAATTCAACATATACTTTATTGTCGGCTGTAAGTTTAGATATGCTCATAAGATTTTTAGTAATTTTTGGAACATGTAGGACATGATTAAGGGACAGTAAAGAAGCTTTAGCATCAAGGCATGGTAAATCAATTTTTCCAACATGATTTATTTTAAGTTGGGAACCATTACCTATAACCAGAAACTCATTACCATTGTACTCCATTTTCTGATGTAGATTGTTTGCATCTGATGTAGTGTGAGATGTGGCTCCACTATCGGCGTACCATGCACTGTCATTAATAATTGTAGGAGTGGCTATATAGGCAACATTTTTGCCATTTCCATTTGAACTATTTGACCCATTGTTGGGACTAAATTGTCTATCAAATCTGTGGTGGCAAACATAAGCTGAGTGACCATATTTTCCACATATCTGACATGTAGGTTTTGAATTGTTTCCATATCTTCCTCCTCGGCCTCTCGGTTTTCCTCTTCCTCCTCTCTGATTGAAGTTTTGGTTTCTTTCTAGCCCATTTGATTGAGATTTGTTGAAGTCATTTCCTTTTGCAACATAATTGGCTGAGGAATTTGTAAGTTCACCTCCACTTTGTATGGAACTCATGTATTGCAAGGTACTCTCGAATGTAATAACTGTGGCATGAAATTCATGCCAACTGATGTCTCCTTTGCCATTAATCTGACATACGACAGGTAGATACTCTGAGTCAGGACAAGTTAAAATACTAGATATGAGAGAACTTACAGGAATGGCCTCTCCAGCTAACGATAGATTTTCTCCTATCAGTTTCATGGTGCTCAAATATTCTGACATCTTCATGCCATTTTTCCTGGTGGTTTGTAGGGCTCTCTTTAACTGATTCACTCTTGATTTGTTTGTGGATCCATATAGTTCTTCTAGGGCCTTCCAGACTTCTTTGGAAGTTTTGATGTTGATGACTTCAGATGCCACCATTGGTGTCATGGATCCATACAGCCAACCGAGGAGTGCCTGGTCAATAGTGATCCAATCTTCAAATTCTTTATTTGGTTGATGTGTCACGCTGCCATTGGGTCCTGTTGTTGGAATAAACTCTGCTGGACAGGCCTTGGTTCCAAGAATGTAACCATTTAATCTTTGGGCTCTGAGGACTGCAATTGCCATGGATTTCCACAGCAAAAAATTGTTCTCATCAAGCTTCACAGACAAGGCGGAATTGAGAGGATTCGAGAACGAAGTGACTTGGGTGTTGACCACAATGGGAGCAGTGGTGGATTGGGTGTTTTCGTTGACGACACTGGTATTGTTGGTGGAGTTTTTGGCTGCCATGTCTAGGTTTAAAAAAAAAGAAAAGAAACAGAAGAAAGAGGTTGGGGCAGCGTTTGCCAATTACAGCTCTGATACCAAGTTTGATTTTAAAAAATCAAGGAATTGCAACAGGCTGATTTGGAGAGGTAATATTCTCTTTATTGGATAATTTACAGAATGATGGCTCCATTGTATAAATAGAAATTGATTGGAGCACAATATGGAAAGAATAAACATATATGGAAGAGAATATTTTACAAGGAAATAATATTCATTGCATTAATATTGTTGGCTTTTTGGCCCATAATCTTAAATTAATTAATTTTAATTAATTAATTAATTAATATTTTGATGATAACAAACTTGATTTTGTTTACTAATAATTTTAGTGTTTTGAAGTGTCCATTTTGTAGAGCTCGGAATAACGATTTCAACGCCTCTTGAATTATTCAAATCGGAGCTAAAACGAAGAAGTTATGATCAAAACAAATCTGAACAGAAAATTTCCGACGCGATGACGTGGCGGCCAAATCAGCAATATGGACCAATTAGAAGATGACATGTGGAGCTATGGAAAAATGACATGTGGGTGGATGTTTAGTTGTTTTTAAAATAAAAGAAAATTATTATATTATATTATTATATAAGTTACCTTTTAACTTATTTATAAAAATTAAAAATAAAAAAAAATTATATATATATATATAAATGCATATAGCCGTTGGCCTTTAAAAAAAAATTAAAAAAAAATCCTTTAATGACCGTTGGTCATTTTGGAATTAAAAAAAAATTATTAAAAATAAAAAAATAATAAAAAAGGACCGTTGGTCCTCCTTTCTCTCTCACACGCACACACACATTTCAAAAACATCTTCTTACACACTCACTATTCTCTTAACCACTACTCTCTTACACACTTATTATCCTCTTACACACTCATCATCATCTTACACACTCATTATTCTCTTACACACCCACTATCCTTTGTTTTGTCTTTATTATTATTATTATATTAATATTTACCTTCTCTTTTAATCTCCACCATTCAATCCTCTTTTATCAATCCAATGGTTCAAATTAAATGTTGATTTTTTATTCATTTCCCTCTCTATAAATATCATCTTCTTCTCCCATTTTCAAACAACACAAGCATTCCATAATTTTCATCCTCCATATTCTAAAAATTTCCATTGTTGCTCTCTCCAAGCTCTCAATCTTTTTTATCTTTTTATTAAGAGAGAATTATTGTATTGTGAGGATTTTGTTTGTGTGAGCTTTGATTTGTACATCTACTCTTTGAGAGAGTTTTCTTCATCTTGTTCTTCAATTTCAAATCCATTGTAAGGGTTTCTCTTTATCCCGAAAAAGAGAGGTTGTAACGGTTTGATCCTGAACTGTGGAAAGGATCGGGTTTGTTCTTGCTCCCGCAAAAGGAACGTGTAACGGTTGGACTCTGAGCCGTGGAAAGGGTCGTTCGTTTTTCTAGTGAAATTCCCAAGAGGAGCTTGGTGAGTGGAGTAGGCCGGGTTGTGCCGAACCACTATAAATTTACGGTGTCAATTTCTCTATCCCTATCTTATTTCATTTTTACAATTAATTTGTTGTTATATTATATTGCATAAAATTAATTGTTCTTCTATGTCTATTTTGGTTGGTACAATTTTATCTTTACATATTCTTTACCAATCTTGCTTTTAGAATTAAATAGGGTGTTTGAAATTGTTAGATTTAATTTCTTGTTTAATTTGAGGTGAATTTATTTGCATGATTTCTTGTTTAAGTTAATTGTTGCAAAAAGTGTGTTAATTTGTTTAATTGGGCCCACATTAGTAAAAAGTTTTATAAAGTTTAAAGAAACCCTATTCACCCCCCCTCTAGGGTTGCCACACCGATCCTACATTAATCATAATGCATAACCAGAATATTGACCACATAATCAGGAAAGTGGGCATGAGCTGTGAGATTGATTGAGTCATGGCACTGATGAGGTGTTGATTGAGGAGACATGGACTGTTTAGGTTATGCCAGTGAATTCGTCATCTTCGTTTTCCTCAATAACAAGAACCACCAAGATTTTGTATCTAACTTTGGTTGTTATTTTGTTTTTCTACCAACTTTATCAAACCAATTATTATGTTAGTTAGTTGCTAGTTGGTTACGTCCCCATTATGTAATATGAGGCCTCTTTTGTAAACGTAACTGGATACTTTTTACCCTTTTCAATAAAATTTTATGATTTGTCCTACACCAAATTGATATTAGAGCTACAAGAACTTGGGCTTGATGGAGGGAAAGAAACCTACCAACCCAGCGGGTGGGGTTTCATCCCTAGTTGGCAAAGAGATGAATTCACTAGTCGTCCTCTCGCCAAAATCAAAGAGCCGACACTTGCTGTTAATCGAGGATTTAATTGAAGATGTTCAAAAAAATATTGGTGATCCTCAATCGAAGATATTCAAAAGAATATTGGTGGGATACATCAAATGATTGGAGTCATGGTTCATCAAATGGAACAACTCGTAGCGAACCAAAACCAATCGAGATCCAATAAAATGGGATGAGAAACAAGAGGAACAATTTCATCCCAGAAAGACTAAATCCTCCAACAAGAATACCACAACTTCCAAGAATATCCCCCTAAGATGTAAGAGTTAATCTTCACGAGGATATGAGGAATCTTGTGTCTTAGATATGAGAAACCATCAAGATTTGAATATATCCAGTGAGGAAGAGGAAGAAGGTGAAAGCAATGAAAAAGAAAGAAGGTATGGTGCAAACCATCAACAAATAGGGGAGGCAAACGACTACAAGATGAAAATCAACTTGCTTAACTTATGTGGAGAGATGGACATTGAAACCCTTCCTCGATTGGGTGAAAAGTGTAGAGAGTTTTTTTTTTAACTATATAAACACACTAGGGAGGAAGAAAGTTAAGCTTGTGGCCCTCAAATTGAAGGGGGCTTTAGCATGGTGGAACCAATTGGATACCAACATGTGAAGGAATGGTAAAATATAAGAATTTTTACATGGATATCTATATTAATTATACATATTTTCATAAATGTACAAATATTAGAAAATTTTCATAACTAGATTTTATGTGATTTCGAACGATTATGCCTTTGTTTTTTGTTTCTCCCTCCTTAATGAATACATATATTAATTTTAAATATTGTCCATTTTTTACTCAATATTTGGTTTCAAATCCCACAATTTTAGTTATTAATTTTTTCCATTTATCCATTTTTGTCACACTCATTTTTCTATGATTTTAGCATTTTACTTACATAGGACAACGTCAACATCCGGCCACCCATTTCACAGAAACCTACCTTCCATTTCTCATTTTGTCACCAAGACCCATCGTACACAGTTTTTCATTTTTGTATTATCTGTCTTCTTGTCCACTTATTTTCGATCTTCAACACTCATTTTTCACTAGTTTTCGATCTACAATACTTATTTTCTAGGCCAATATTGTCGATATTCAACCACCCTTTTTCATCAGTCTATAATATCAAACAATGGGTATGTTTTCTTTATTACACAATCTCGTGTTTTTAACATCATATCGCAATTCTATTATCATGAAAATTTACCATGTACAATGATACGAAAATATACCATGTAATTATATATGAACATAATTCAGGATATTCATATCCCCCGAATATACCATCGAATATGTGATATTCATAATAAACTTCAGTTATATTATATACTGCTTATATACCATGTTTACTTTTATGCGTATGTTTTCCTCATTGCACAATAACATGTTTTTAACATCAGTTCGCAATTCTGTTGTTTTGACAATTTACCATGTACACTGATATGAAAATATACCATGTAGGTATGTATAAACATAATACGATATATTTATAACCCCTAAATATACCATCGAATATGTGATATTCATAATTATGTTATGTTGTATTATATACTACTTATATACCATGTTTATTTTTACATAAATACACTAGCTTATATATTTTGATACCAATGTATATGTAGTTGTGTTGTACCAATGCTAGCTATATGACGGATCTTGAAACAAAAGTGATAATTATGTTGGTTACCAAGTATCGGAGATTGCTTTGCATGATGGAATGACTTTCATTGAGTTACAACAATCTATCATCCAAAAGTTGGACATTATAGGCAATTTGGATTCGCCTGATATATTTGCTTGCATAGGATCCCAAACTTTCATTAAGAATGATGTAGAGGTTACTGAAGATAAAGATGTAAAATGGTTGTTTAGCATAATGTCCATTGGTATTGAACAATATTATGCACTAATTATTGATCCAAAAAAATAACCTATCAGTTATTTTGGATAATATCCACCAAATATGTTCAAGTAGTAACGATCATTTTAGAGAAGAACATTTTTACCATATTATTGTTGTTTCAAAGATACCATCTAATTTTTAAATTCCATTGGATGACAATTTTTTCTAGAAAGAATGTATTAAAAAATGTGCTGCATTCTATTGCCATTAGAGACAACTTTTAATATAAAACTATCAAATCGAATCATGATTTTTTGGTTGTCCAATATGTTGTTGAAAATTGTCAATGGTTTGTTTGAGCTTATCATTTTGGAGATGATGGAAGTGACTCTTTGGTTGTTAGAAGGTATGACCATTGATATTGTCTTGACGGATCATAAGTAAGCAACATCTTCTATTATTAGGGATTGTATTTAAAAGTTGATTAGCATTGATGGTAGTCAATTGGTCATTCTTAAAGATAATATGGCTGATGCTCGTTTTGAACATGGCTTGAGAATCAATTATCAGAAAGTTTGGCATGCACGAGAACGTGCACTAAATGAAATAAGAGGATCTCGAGAACATACAAAAGGATCTCATATTTTGCTCATATGTTGAATACCAAGAATCCAGGTATATTTTTATTCTTATTTGTTATACATTCATTTATATCGACTTTTTTTTATAATCATTCATATGTTAGTTATATGATATATCAAGAGTATTTATTTTTTAAACTATGTATATATTTCCATTTATGTAAGTTCCATCACTGAGATTAAAGTTGACGATGATGGAAGATTTCGATATTTTTTTTCATGGCATTTTCAACTTGTATTTTGGTTGGCAACATTGTCGATCAATAATCTCAATTAATGGCACAACTATGAAGAATAAATATGGTGGACTCTTATTACTGCTTTTACGCCGGATGCAAATGATCAAATTTTCTCATTAGCCTTTTGCGTTGTTGATTCAAACAATGATATATAGTTCATGGTAGTGGTTCTTCAATCAGCTAAAATAAATAATTGGAGATCAAAGAGACCTCATTCTTGTATCTAATTAGAAGAACATTGGTAAAGCCATCCATACAGTACTTATATTTGTCATTGTATGTGCATGGTTCATCTATTGAAGAACTTGAAGTTGACGTACAAAAACAAGATTACTGATAACATATTTTATTCTCGTGTCAAAGATTTTAACATCGTTGATTTTGAATTTCAAATGTGCCAAATGGAGTTAGGTGCACGAGGTATACATACTAAATTGCAAACGATAGGATTGTCCAAATGTTGACAACATGCAATATACATACTAAATTGCAAACGATAGGATTGTCCAAATGTTGACAACATGCAATATACATACTAAATTGCAAACGATAGGATTGTCCAAATGTTGACAACATGCAATACCAAGTAATAGACGAAACCAATCAATATGATGTGCATTTATCAAACACGAGGTGCACTTGAAAATGTGGGACATTTTGCAGGTTACGTGTTCTCATGCATGCGTTGTTCTAACATCAAAACATATATCTATCAAGGAGTATATCTCACCGTACTACTTAAATAAAACATTTTCTTCAATTTACAGTGCCTTAATCATCTATTAGATCATGAGGCTAGTTGGCATATTCCTGAAGAAGTAAAAAACATCAATATTCTTCTACCCAATGTGAAGTGTTCTATTGGTAGACCTGAGAAGATCAAAATTCTATCACAAATGGAATTAAGAGACGCGTTAAATGTGGTCCTTGTGGAAGATTGAGTCATGATCGAAAGTCTTGCAAATTTTTCTTTACACATTAGAGTTGTATACTTCATTATTGTTGTTGTTCTTCATTATTTTTTTTATGCACTTTTTTTCCATAAACTCGAGTTGAACTTTATAGTAACTATAATGTGATGAGTATATTCACACTATACTATTGCTTTTGAAGTTTTATTAAGCAATGTTATAATTGTTAACCTTCAATTCAATTTTTGTGTGTACAACAAACATATGTTATGTTACAGCATTAATCACAACATTTTAATAAACTATGAATGAATTTGAAATATTTTTTAATATAATATTATTATATATTTGTTTCTATTCATTTATACATGAACTAAATTTATATACTGCAATATATAGCAATAATTTAAAATTCTATTATATATTGAATATGAATGAACTTAATTTGCTTGAGAATAAATTGTAAATATATACTTGTTTATTTTCAATAAACTACGACTTATTTTTATATACTTAAATCTATATTTTATTTGTCTTCATTATACTTTTCAGTGGAGATTATATGTGATACTATTAAACTTCTGATACTATTATACTATTTTATTTAAATATTTTATATACTTTCGATATTGTTAATATCGACGAACTTGAGATGTGTACATTTATTAATATCCTAACCATATCAAAATAATATTTGCAATTTCAAAATCAATATGTTATATCCTCCTATATATTATATCTGATGTATGCAGTTCTAAAACACATTATTTTTGTTGGAAATTCATATATATCCCATAATCATAACTAAACATAATCATATTAAGCAATAAACTTCCTCACAACCATCAAAATTATCATGTTTAAAACTAAGTAGGCCAATGTAAAAAGCAAACATTCTGATGTTCAAAAAAAAAAATTGTGTCTTAAACATCAAAACATATTATCAAACCATCACACTAAACAGACACATGTTTTTTTTTTTCTATCAAATTCGAGATGTTAAGTTAAAAAAAATCCATTTTAGTCTTGTGAGTTGAAAATTTTTAGGGCATTTTTTTCTTCGATTGTACCCAAATTTGAAGTGAATGTCAATCTCATTATCATTGACGGAACTACAGCTCTGCATTCGCGTCTACTTAAGGTTTTTTTCTCCGAAAACGGTTTAGTTCCTTTCAACTATCAATGTATATATTACCAAGTCAAATTCATATATACATACATATATACAACTTAATCAGTATACATATAGCTATATAAAAATGTAGATTTGCAGCATAAGTGTATGCTAAATTGGCATCAAACTGGTCATCTTTCTTCTTTCTCATTACATTTTTCCCCTACAACATATAATCGTATCAGATTCTGTCATCTCATAGTAAACTTTTATATTCGATTAAAGTATAAATATATACCTTATATAATATTGCAGCTTTTTCAATTTTTTTCAACCTCAACTAAGAAGTGTTTGCTAATAATATCATCTTCCATTAATATACGTGGCATATTCTATATTGCAAACGATAACACAAAACAAGATTTAACTCATTAATTGATGAGGATATGAATATCAATGTTTGTGGAATAGACTGTATCATGTTGCCCAGCATGTCCACGATTGTCATCTCCTTACTTTTGTACATCATTACCTCTAGATTCTTTACTTATGCTGGCTTTGAATTCCTCACCACCTTCAGAACCCGTCCCTCCATGTTGACTATTCCCCCCATTATCTTCCTCATCATCCTCTCCATCATCTTCCTTATCATCCCTCCATCATTCCTTGCACTACCCTCTGCATCTACATTTTCATTTTTATTTTTCAACACATTCTTCAAATTTTCAATCTCCCTAAAAAGTAACTATATCTTCATATTCAATTCTTGAAGACTATTAAGTACCATCTCTTTAGATTCCAACAGAAAATCTTGATGTCCACTAGGTAGGTTGGCCCCATGAGTGATCTTTTCGTTGCTATGAGATGTGGATGCATGAGAACTAGGCCTTTCCTCAATTTATTTGTTTGCTTCACGTATGATGACACCTTCGTTCTCATCAACCATCTCGTAGAACTCAAACTGAGAAGTTTTGCATCATTAACGTAAATATAAACGAGACATATAATAAAAACTAGAGTATATATGGTAGAAATATAGTTTGACTACTTACATTCTCATGTTTGAAGACCTTAATGGCCAACTCCTTTCGTTTGGGATGTACATCTACAACCCAATTGATCATTTTGGGCATTTTCAAAGAAATCTTCTGTGCATAAATAATTGTTGAACCAGACAACATGGAAATTGATAAAGAGCATGTCGGAGGTTCTATCAAATAGTATTATTAACCAGACCTCTAAAATTTGCAATAGTAGTGGCTAGGGTCGATCACAGTGATTAGATTACTTAGATTAATTAAGTATTATAATTACTCACACCTAATTTTATTTAGATAACCAAAAATCAAGAGGTGAAATAAAGGTAAACTAAGCTATGTATTTACAATGTTGGAGACAAGGAGAACCCTTTTAAACATTGATTTTAACAAAGAAACTCCAAGCTAATCAAATTAAGAGATTATTAATATATTCAACTATTATAAGCTAGGAAATCGCAAATATATTCATCTGACTTTCTCAAGCCCAACTAAAACTCATGCTCAATTATTAAATCAACTTTACAGTCTAAATTTCATAATTAAACATGACATTATATAAATTTCCTTAACAACTTCTATTAGCAAACAATTCATTCTTATGCTAAAGCTTACTAACAGTTATGCAAACAAGTCTAGATTCAAGTTCTACTCTTCCAAGCTGTAACTTAAATCATACACAATTAACTCTTGGCCAAGGAATTAATCAATAAACGAGAATGCATAAATAAAAGTTGAAATATATAAATCTCGAAATCAAACTAATTATCCATCAAAACCAAGTTTAAACAAATGAGTTCACTCACTCAAATCCACAATTACAACTATAAACTCATGTCAATATCTAAAAACAATAACTACAAAATAAATGGGAAAAACTCTCTGACGCGTGCCACCCTCGTTCCCGTCATGATGTCCCATGTTCCTGAGTCTTGAATGTCTTCCTTGGCTCTCAAAGGTGCTCCCTTAATCCCAATTATGAAGTAGAAATAAAATTCAGATTGGTTCCTCTCAAAATTTTCTCCCTTTTTCGCAGCTAAACTTTCCTTTTTATATTATCGTACCTAGTGATGGAGAGGAGAACGAGAAGGGCCATTAGCCCTAAACTATCTTAACAACTTAGTTTTCCTAGGTCAGTCTACAGGAACAACTCCACTCTGATACCAACTGTAACACTCCCAAAATTCAACCAAATCTAGAAAACGCTACTAAACTTATAACCATTATGCTCCGAAAATTTCGGCAATATAACGACGTAACTACAAGTTACCCAAAAAAATTTCAACACTTGTTAGATAGGAAACAACACTTCTATACCCAAAAAAAAAAACACAACATTTCACAAACTACAAGAATGAGTTAAACCTCGTGCCATTTAACACCTGATAAAGTTAGTAAAGTCACAACTACAAAGAAAATAAAAATTTCATCAACTAGTTGCAACACTTAAGAAAAAAAATCATTCTACTTTACTACGTCTCAAGAGCATCTCAAAGTACATAGCGATACTAATAACTCCCAATGCCAAACTTCTAAAAACAAGACAATCGCCAAACTATTACTAATACCTTCTCCAACAACAAATGAAGAAATATCTGAATGAATCACAATATCCCAATTCCCAACTAGCTCAACTACTAAAGGAAATAAAACCAGCTAGCTAGTTAATATAGTTCAACTAAACTAAGCTCAGCCAATAACAATGACTATAAGAAAGACAATCAGCTAATCGTCTTGATAGCACACAAAATATGTTATCTCTAGGCTTTACTTTTGTTAGTCTTTATACTTTATTCAATGTTTTTCACGAGTTTATTTATTTAAATTTTAGTTATTGAGCAATGGAAGCAGAACTGGAGATTTTAGAGATACCATGGCAAATATGGAACCAATGGCACTTAATTTGAGAAGTCATTTGAAGAAAATAAGCAAAATGCACTAAGAAGCCCGTGGGGCATAGCATTGAGACGCTAACTATAGTGTCTCAATGCTACAATAGCAGCCCAACAAGTCACAGAATCTGCACAGGCAACATTGAGACGTTGCAAGGTAGCGTCTCAACGCTACCTTTCCTTATTCAAAAACACGCATTTTTGGAATGACAGCGTCTCGATGCTGTCACAATTTCTATATAAGGTTCATTATTTGCTTGTGGAAAGGAGGGCCGTTTTGGAGAGACCTAAACCCTAAAACTTGATTTCTACACTGTTTGGGAGGCAAGAAACATTCTCGAGAGTGGAAGACGAGAGTTGGAAGCTCAAGATCGTGATGTGCATCAGGAACAAGGATCGACGCGTGATTAGAGTTTTTCTTTTCCCTTTTTGTTGTAGTTCTTGTCATGGATTTTATATTAAGTCTAGATTTTAGTTTTGTGGTAATGAGTGGCTAGACTTTTATCTAGGGGATTAATGTAGCCACTAAACTCGATGTTTTAGTTTAACCTTTTTAATTGATTTTACATCACATCGTTGTATGCTTTTATGTTCTTAATGCTAGTATTCTTTTGGCCAAAGTTTACTTGTTTTATTGGCTTTGATTGTTGCTTGTAAAAGAATCAATTAGGGCTAAACCAATTAATTGCAGATCTAACTGTAAATCCTTGCATGAGAATGGAGGGTTCTTTTAGAAGCATCATAGAAAGTAGCTTAATTTCATGTTATTTTATTAAAGTTTAGACATGCATGTTAGACTTCTAAAATTTGCACAAGTTTCAATTGGGCTTGAAAAAGTCTATTGGTCTTTTAAACTTCCTACTCGGTGTGTTGTATGATCAATCTTAAGTTAATTAACTAAAACATTAGTTTAGTTGGTGAAGTAAATTTCCTAGGTTTTCTCTCCTTGCAGTTCAACCATTTTTAATTGTTTTATTTGTCATTATTCTCTAAATAAAATTGGGTGTCAGTAACTATAATAGTCATTTGATCTAGAAAAACCATTCCTTTGAACGATACTTACACTTAACCACTACACTAAAACTTGACACTGTACACTTGCGGCTTTACATGGTCACAAAATCACGCAACAGATCTCTTCCAATGTCTCCTCCTCACCATCAAGCTCATGGGAACTTTAGTCACCTGCAAAATTGTTGGTGAGTCAGTATTTAACACGTACTCAGTAAGTAGCTCACACCTGATGAGCCAACAAGCATCAAGCAAGACATACAACATGTTTTTCACACGCATCCAACATACTGTTAAAAACGAATAACACATGTAATATGTTCAACGCACATAAACAAGTAAAACACGAGAATTGCCCAACACATGAAATCCTGCATCATGCCATGCACACTAAACTCCACTCAAGCTGCACGAGCTCACTCAACACTCATAGTTAGCTTTCACAAAAACTCTCCAAGATTGACCCTTCAAGTTGCATTAACTCCTGACCATGTTTACCCAGGGCCTCAACGCTTCTTTACGGAGCCCGACATTCGACCCTTGACCATTTGTACCCAAGGCCTTGATGACTAACAATGTATTGACCCTTGACCATTTATAACCAAGGCATCAAGAATCATCACACCGACCCTTGACCATTTATACCCAAGGCCTCGATGCTCCTCTTTATCCAAGATTGGCATGTCAACCCCCGATCATTTATACCTGGGGCCTTAACACCCAAAGTGACATATCAACCCTCGACCTTTTGTACTTGAGGCCTTGATATTCACTTACTTTCCTTAAACAATACCATCCCTCGACCATTTACACTCGAGGCCCTGAAACCCAAATCACTTCTTTTTATCTCAATGATAATCCTCGACCATTTATACTCGAGACCCTGCATCCTCCTTTATCTATAACTCAAGGTCCTCTGACCTCACTAATCAGGCTCACAACAAACCATAATGCAATACTAAACATGCTTTCTAGACCATGTTTACAACCCAATATCCATAAGATCATGTTTTCAACATAAACATCATAGCATCATACAATCTCAAGCAGTCTCAATATTCAGCATGCTCCAAACCACAAGGGTAAATAACTTAACATCACAGCAACTCACACATATCATAGCATAGCTCATAACAACTCATGGAGAAGTACATAGATGGCATAATAACATCACAAAAAAACATACAACATGCTTCACACAATCAAACAAACTCAACAAGTAGAAACTACTTACTTATAATACTCCTAAGATAGTCCAAGATATTCCTAAGCAACAAGTTCAAGGTGTAGAGGTTAGAAATCAATTCGAAGATCTTAATTGAACTGAGAGACTAATCAGAAGAGGTGTCCTTACCCCAAAATCACTCTTAAGCTGAGTTCGAACACTCCAAAACTGAACTAAATCCTAAAAAAAATGTATTCGAGGTTAGAGACCTATATAAAGTATTTTAATTAAGTTCGCAAATAGTCTAGAACGCACTATTACATACTGAACGCCGCCAAAGGGCCTCGAAACCTTGTTGGTCATTATTTGAAAGGGGTCGAATGAGCCCGAAACTGCACACCAAGGTTATCCAATGGTTAGCAACTAAACTAACACACTTTACAACACTTTAATTGATTTTCGAAAGGTACAGAACGTGCTGGAACTTACTGAACTTTGCCAAACATACTTGAATGCAGGCTGAAAAGTGTTCGATGGAGTTTAAATATGCACTAGACAGTGTGTGACGAATCCTAACCTGCAAATTTGGCTCATTAGAGAGTGTGTAACACAAATTCAGGGTCGATTTAGCATGGATCACGGCCAAACCTCTCCTAAACGAAGGGAACTCTACTGGTCGAACACCCACACCAGAAATAAGTCATCGTCGCTCGTTCATTGAGTCTGTCGGAGGACACCCACATCGGAGGAGGGCGACCAGTTGCTATGGTTGACGTAGAGGATTCGTGCGCCGCTATGGGTCTCGCGCAAAGCCACAAAAATGCGAGCTCCATCGCATGTCGCACTGCATGCTACAGGTCATCGGAGAAACAACAGGGTCATGCCCGAGAAGAAGATTGACGATGGGCTATGGCCTACAGCTAAACAAGAAAAAAGGAAGGGTTGAAGAAGAAGAAGAATATGGGTTTTGGGTCGGTGGCTTACATGTGAAAAGGGAGGAAGAATGAGGAAAAAATTTAGGACTTTTTGCTATCTTTTAATCCAATTTCTCTCAAAAATCCAAATAACTCCAATTAAGGGCTTCAAATTCTCTACAGAGATTAGGGCAAATCTTTGGGCAATTAAATTTCCAAAATTCCTCTTCTTTACTAAAATTATAAAAATTTAATTCACAAAACTTAAGGGGCTAAAGTTCAAATACTAATTTTTCATATTAGAACTCTAACGGAAACTAAGTCTAATTACTATAAAATATCCTAATTTTAAAATGCAGGGCATTGCACAATATCTAGAGGTGCTTCTTGTTGTAGCAAAACCTCTCCAATTTGCATCACAAAATGCATATAAGTTTAATGTGCTATTTTTAAAAAATGTGATACCATGATGCGTGGTCTTTCTAAGATATCGCAATATTCGTTTGACTTCCCTTAGGTGATTCTCTTGAGGTTGTTGCATATGTTGACATACTTTGTTGACTGCATGGACAGTATCCGATCTTGTTAGAGTAAGATATTGGAGAGATCCCACTAAGCTTCTGTAGAAAGTAGGATTGACTAGCTCTTCATCCTTTGGTGACATATTTGGAGTGAGAACCATAGGAGTTGATATAGGGGATGCATTTATCATTTCTTACTTCAAAAGAATATCCTTTGTATACTTGGTTTAAGTGATGTGATATCCATTTGAGATCTGATGAACTTCAATGCCTAGAAAGTAATGAAGATTACCTAAGTCCTTTATGGCAAATTCGGTACCTAGCTTTTGAATAATATACTTAACAAGATTTGTTTTATTTTTAGTGATAACGATATCATCAACATATACTAGCATAAGGATGAGAATAGTGTCATGTTGTATATAAAAAGAGATGGATCATATTTACTATTTTGAATCCTATGTATAAAAGAAAGTGTGAGAGGCAATCAAACCATGCTCTAGGAGCTTGTTTGAAACCATAGATAGCCCTTTTAACTTGCACAAATGATTAAGAAGTTCTGAGTTAGGAAAACCTGGAGGTTGAGCCATAAATACATCTTCCTTGAGAAAGCCATGGAGAAATGTGTTTTTCACATCCAACTGTCTTAAGTTCCCGATATAAGAGGATACAAGTGCAAGTGCAAGTACAAAACGAATTGTGGTAGGTTTGACTACTGGGATAAATGTTTCTTTATAATCAAGTCCCTCAACTTGTGAGTATCCTTGAGCTACCAATCTAGCTTTATGTCTCTATATTGACCCATCTTCTTTGAATATGACCTTGAAGATCCATTTGCAGCCTACAATATTTGTATTAAGAGGTTTACTTACGAGCTCCCAAGAATTATTGTCATGAAGAGCTTGCAATTCCTCCTCCATGGCATTTTTTTTCCAAATGGGTTAGAGAAATTCCCTAATTTTTGGGCTTACTTGTCTTTTTTTTCACTTAAAAGAGCTTTAGGTTGGTGATAATTGTTTTCAGTTATCTGTTTAGACTTTAATCCAGTGATCATAGGATGCACTGATTCAACTTGTTGGGTCATGAATGTTTTTCTAATTGAATGAGTAATAACATTATGTGTTGGTGAAACATTTGAGTAATGAGAGCTATCATTTTGCTCTCTAGTTGGAAGCTGGTGTGATACGATGCCTGCATCACAAAGAGGTAATTCAATAAATAAATTCTTACTAATATTAGGGAAAGAGTCAAAGGAGATAGAATGATCCTGATATGTTGTCTTGCAAATTTCAGATTGATGTTCCACTCCATGATGTATTCCTGATTGATTTTACTGCTGAGATGCATTGTTATCCTCTTGTTGTTTGTTGCTTTGAACTCTTGTATCAATATTGGTATTTTATTCTCTTAGATCCTCAAGATG
The DNA here is from genome assembly GCA_033996785.1 of Trichosanthes truncata. Classification (NCBI taxonomy): domain Eukaryota; kingdom Viridiplantae; phylum Streptophyta; class Magnoliopsida; order Cucurbitales; family Cucurbitaceae; genus Trichosanthes; species Trichosanthes truncata. Next base: position 45,368,526 of record JAWPNB010000013.1, on the reverse strand, counting down.
GTGGAGTTTATGGAGAACCATCTTTGTAGAGTCAAGTTGTGGTTGTTGTATTTCCTTTGTTGCACAAGGTGAATGCCAATCTGATGTATCTGAAAAACTTGTGAAATCTAAAGATTGACTATTAAGAGGTGTATTTGTAGTGGTCTGAACATAGGGCATGAGTTCCTCATCAAATATGGCATGCCTTGAGATATAAATTTTGTTAGTTTTAGGTTCAAGGCATCTGTATCCTTTATGAGATGAGCTATAAACTACAAACACACATAGATAAGTTTTCTTTGCAAACTTATATTTAGATTGACTTTTTAAATAAGGATAGCATCTACAACCAAAAACCTTCAAATTTCATAGTTATGTTCCTTATGAAATAGTTGATAAAAAAGAGTTTTCATGTTTATAGAAGAAGAATGCATTCTATTTATAAGGAAACAAGCAGTCAAAATTAGAGATGTCCACGGGGCGTCCCCGTCCCCATCTCCACCCCCCATTTGAATCCTCATCTCCGCAAAATTTCTCGTTAAATTTTGCAGGGATCGGGGCAAAGATTTTCTGTGGGAAATTTGCAGGGATCGGGTTCCTCGTGGGGAATTATTCTTTGTTTAGTGTTTTTTCTTTTTTTAAGAATCAAACAATTCTTTTGATAAATTTTCAAATAGTTAACTTCCATAGGAAATATCCATTAATTTTCAATTACATTGTTAATTATTCACAAAAAAATCTTCATTTAAATAGTTAATTTTCTATAAAAAAAAATCTCTATTTAAAGATAAAAATCTTAAACCTCATAATAAAAATAAAACAAAATTTCATATCAAATTATCTAATTAATCCATACATATAATTCAAATGTTTAACTATATAATTCAAACATATCTAATTATCTAAATCATTAACACTAAAATTTTAAATGATATATATATATACACTTATACACATATATACATATATATATTAAAAAATAAAAAATAAAAATATAAAAAAAATTAAACGGAGCAGCGATGGGGAACGAAGATGGGGAATACATTTCCCGTCCCCGTTTAGTTTGTGTGGAATATTTTTTCCCCCATTCCCAACCTAAACGGGGATTCCCTGCCCCGTTAAGGGTCTCCGCGGGAAAAATGGACATCTCTAGTAAAAAAAACTATGCACCCAATACTTTAAAGACATATTAACTAGAAATATAAGAGCTAAACTGGTTTCCACAATGTGCTTGTGTTTCCTTACAACAACTCCATTTTCTTGTCGGATATGAAGACAAGACATGTGGTGGTGGATTTCATTTTTCTCAAGGAGTTTTTCTAGCTTTAAAGAGGTGAATTCTCCTCTATCATCCATTTGAAAAACCTTAATTTTCTTATCAAATTGAGTTTCAACCATTTTATGAAATTTAAAAAATCATTCAAAGAAGTCTGATTTTCTTTTTAAGGAAACAACCATGTATATCTAGAGTGATCATCTATAAAACTTGCATAATACTTAAACTTTTCACAAGAAAGAGTAGGTGTGGGGCCCCATAGATCACAGTGCACTTTGTTAAAAGTAGACATGCTTAATTCATGATGCATAGTAAATGGCAATCTACACTTTTTCTTTGTTGACAGAACTCACAAACAACAATAGGTTTCTTCTAACCAAAAATAGTAATTAAATTTGTATAACTCATATGTTTAATAGAAGTTTCATTCAAGTGACCTAGGCATTTATTCCATATAGAGAAAGGAAATTTATTCAAATTGGTAGTAGCAAAATATGTGATTAATAGTGGACCGGGTAATTTATAGCTCCTTCGACAAGCTATACACATTCTAGCAATGACACCAATTTGAAGGGAGTTTGTCGAAGGCTCAATCAAATACAATTTATAATTACTTATCTAAAATTAACTACTTATAGTGATTAATTGTGGACCAAGTCGAACCACAAGGAACCAATAAATTGAATTTCTATTATTTGGATTTCTTATTGACACGGACTGACATGGACCAGGGGGAGTTTGAAAATAAAGCATAAAAGGACAAAAGGATTGATAGCAAATAAGATAAACGATCTCACCTTGGGCACCGAATGGAGATAAAACGAGGCAACAATGTATTTTTTTTATCACAGATGACCAACACGAAATCTAATCAATAATTGATCGCCTAATCTACCTTGACGAAAAAGCAGCTTAAAGCCCCTAAGTAAGCGGTCTCTTAATCTCAATTAACTCAACCTAGCATTGAATTAACAACCTAACTAGCCCTAATTAGCTGGCACGATAGCGTTCCATACTAATGTTGCTAGCCGTTTTAAGTTCTAGGGATTGATTCAAACAAACTAATTAAACGAGGCAACATTCCTAATTTAACTAATTCATTCTCTTGATTCTTTGATCCTATCGTGCAACCTACACGAGGAAGAAACTTCCTACTATGCAAACACGAGCCGGTTGTATTGCTACCTTAAGCTAGCGATTACAAGCACATTCAACGTGAATAGGTTGTCATACTATCTATGAACATGCTCAAACCTTAATCGTTAAAGCAAGAATCAAGAGATAATAAATATGGTAATCGATATTCGAGCTACCTGTTACTTTAAACTAGCCTAAAGCACATACTCGATTCGTATAGAGCGTCAATCTAACTACGAGCATGCAAGTTATTAAACTAAAATAAAGGAACAACAAGCTACTATAAAGCATAAAGAATTTAAGCATAAATCTCACAAAAAGTACATTGTATCGTTGTTTACAACTCGAATCAGCCTCAAAAGCCTAGTCAAACATGGAACAATGTAGCCTGACACTGAGGTTTGATGAAAACCTCCTAATCTATCTTAAACTACTGAAAAACAGAGAGGAGAAAGCTTAAAATGGTCTCATGACAGTTGAAAATTGGAGACAAATGACCTAGGGCACGAAAGAATCAATTTATAATAATTGCAGCAGCGTCTAAATGCTACCCAACATCACAGTGGCTCGCCGCAACATCGAGGGAGGCTTCATGGGACTATCAATAGTGTCTAGACGCTACTGAGCAGACAACACTAGTCATTTTTGCTCTAACTCTTCGCTCGAGTGTCCGAATGACCTTCAGTTTGATGTGTTGGAACCGTGATTCGATGTGAATCTCTCATAACATACCTTATGCTCAAATTACTACAAAATAATTGATTAATTACATTAAAACCTCCAAACTAACACAATTTAGGCATAAAAATATAGGACTATTTTGGTCTTATCAAGTAGCAAGTTGTTTTTTGTGGCTCCAATGCATAGAGTCCTTCTTTCTTATGCCCCTTTTCTATTAGCTGTCCCTCGTTCTTTATAACCAAACCATTGGCAGTGAATAAGATAGAACAATTGTTATCATTTGTAAGTTTACTGACAAACAATAAATTCTTTTTAATTTCAGGAACTATCAACACATTTTGTAGTTCTAGGTTTCTGTTGTATGCATTTAAGCGTCCTTGACCTATATGAGTGATATCCATACCATCACCATTTCCCACAAACAATTTTTGATGCCCTTTGTAAATTTGAGGGGGAAACAATTTGCTTATATCATTAACAATATGGAAGGTGGCACTAGAATCTGCATAAAGATTTGGATCCACAGCATCTTCAAAGTTAGTGCCATCAATGCTTTAGGGATTTCATCAGGTTGATATGAATGATCAAATCTATTCCAACACTTTAATGTAGTGGTTAGTTTTCCCACAAATTTGACAAAGTATAGTTTTACCTTGGCTTGAGTTGTGAGTTGATGAATGATTTGTTAGGCTAGATGATATTGAGTTTGGTGAGATAAATCTGGATTGTGTGTTGTATGTAGTATTGAAGTTGCCTCCCCTACTATTGCCTCTTGGATTGTATTGTCCTCCTCTTCCTCCTCCTTTTCCCCTTTGGCTGAAAAAGGCTTGGTTGACATCAAGAAGGGTGATTTTTTCTTCTTCACTTTCAAGGAGATGCATTTGTTCATGAGCTTTCAATGCCAAAATAAATTGATTGAAGGTTGGGTATGGTGCCTTTGACAACATAACAATTCTGAATTCCTTCTATTTAATGCCCAATCCGCGAGCCAATGTCACCTTACTCAAATCATCTAGAAGTTTTTTCATGCTAGCTAACTTATCACACAAACCTTTAAATTTCTTAATATATTCATCAAAGGATAGATTTCCCTTTTCAAACAATATAAAGTCTCACTAATATGGATCTCATTTTCTTTAGTTATTGTAAGAAGTGTATCCTCCAAAGAATTCCATACTTCATAAGCAGTGTCTTACCCTTCAATCATTGCTAAAACTTCCTCCGAGATGATCCCAAGCAGCCAAGAGGTCAGCAAACCATCATTCATGAGCCAAGTTATATATGTTGGATTGGTTACTGTTTTCCCTTCCTTGTCAACTATCTCCAACGATGGTGGAGATTCATTAGTTAGGTGATGTTCAATTTCAAGGCTTTTTACAAGAGAGAGAACTTGAGATCTCCATAGTAAAAAACTTAGTTGTGTTTAGTTTGATTGAAATCAAACTTGCACATTAATGAAATGATTGAATTGAAAGAGTGGCTTCATATTTGGCCATGTGAACAATCTGTTTAGAGAGGAAAGTTTGGATCCAAATTTTCCTATATGCTAATCTCTGATACCATAAAAAATTATGATAAAGCCAAGATGTTGTTCACACTCAAAAATAAGAACCAAAAACTGGAGTAGCTATCAATACAAAGATTGAGATATACTAGCACATAGGATGACAAAAAATGCAAGATTCTATCATAAAACAAAATAAAAGCAGAGAAATTAAAAGATATTAAAAAAGGAAAGGTATGGTCTTTTGATATGGAATGAAAACACTTTTGATATGGAAATAATCCCCAAAGGTAATTTCTTGATTGAAGAAAGAATGGTCCAATCATGAGTTGTACTTGGGGCCATTCTTTTATCATTTATCTTGTTGTCTATAAGGGAAATTGCATATCAATTTCAACCTAGTAGATTGTTGAGATTGTGTATATTATTTAGCTGATTAGTGATTGATTTGTTGTCTTTATTTACTATTGTTATCGTAGATAATTGATGGGCTATCGAACCGTTATTTTAGACTAGGAGTTGCTTTCTTTTACAGCAACGCGGGGTAGCCTGTAGTACCAAAATAAAATGACTAAACAAAAGGTATATATATATATATACACACACACACTCAGATGTGTTCTACATATCTTGTATACCTTTCCACCTTGACAATCTTATTTCGTCCATCATCTTTTTGCTCCACCTTCATTTTTACATAAACATCAGTATATGTACCAAATGAATAAAGTGATGATATAAATTGTACAAACTCTAGAAAATATACCTTCCTCTTCCCAACTTTATAAGATTCTTTAGTCCTTTTGATCGTAACTTGTTTCTTAGCAATCATAGATTGTCTTGTTAGCTAAATCAATCAAAATACATTGACTTTAAAATTCAAATTAAAAAGAAAACAATTTACTAATGTATATTTTATTTCTTATCTTACTCTTTTCTATTCTATTGTTCACTCATCATTCTTTGACTTCTTTGATTTCATTTCTTGAAATGTCATAAATATACAAACATTATTAATAAAGAACACTTTATATATTATGGTTGATTATATATACCTTAGTACAACTACAGTTCAAACAATATACATATAATATAATTAATTATATAGACCTTAGTACACTCATCTATTTGTTTTTATTTTCCCTTCTCATCTATTGGTCTAACAATTCTTTTAGTTATAATGATCCCATCTTCTTGAAAGTATAAATCGAACTGAGTTATACTTATAATATAGAATATATACAATTATATATTAGATATTTGCATTGAATCATATATTATATTTACAACTATTCATATTGTAATACCTCAAATTCATCAACATTCTCACTTTGTTCCTCATTGGTTTGCAAGTTTTCACCAGGAGCAACGTCCTCTACACTACTATCATTTTCGTTTGCAATCTTTCACTAGTAACAGCCCCTTGCATCAACATAGTTTGTTAGTAGGGAAATTTGCACAGATGACTCACTTTCACGCGTATCGATGCCATTTGACCCCTGTTTGAAATTAATGACATATGACCCTTTCCGTACTTTGCATCCCGTCCAAATTACTGTGAGGGCATCGTTGCTCTAGCTTTTCTCGCTCTCGCTCTAGATCGTTCTCGCTCTCGCTCTAGCTTGTTTTCTCTCTAGCTCGTTCTCGCTCTCGCTCTAGCTCGTTCTCGCTCTCGCTCTAGTTCGTTCTCGCTCTCGCTCTAGCTTGTTTTCTCTCTTGCTCTAGATTGTTCTCGCTCTAGCTCGTTCTCGCTCTAGCTTGTTTTCTCTCTTGCTCTAGATTGTTCTCACTCTCGCTCTAGTTCGTTCTGGCTCTCGCTCGTTCTCGCTCTCGCTCGTTCTCGCTCTCGCTCTAGCTCGTTTTCCCTCTTACTCTAGCTTGTTCTCTCTCTCGTTCTCGCTCTAGCTCATTCTCGCTCTAGCTCGTTCTCGCTCTCGCTCTAGCTCGTTCTCGCTCTCGCTCTAGCTCTGCTGTTCTAGCTCTTCTATGATGTAATTTTTTCTTGTCTTTTTTTTTTCTCCAGATTTTCAACCACTCATTTGAGCGAGAGCGAGAGCGAGAGAGCTAGAGCGAGAGTGTTTCCGCCTACGAGAGCGTGAACAAGCAAGACCACCTCATACTACTCTCATGTGTAATTTTGCGCACTATGTCATGTCAGAATGGGTCATATTTCATTATTTTCAGAATGCAGGTCATCAGTCATTAAAGCATTGGAAAACGGGTCATCCGTACAAAAACCCCTTGTTAGTATTAGTTGAATATATAACCAATAAAACATAATACATATACCTCTTGATTATCATCCCCCTTTGTATGGTTTTCATCAGTTGCAACCTGATCATTTGCAGTATGATCACCCTCATTTTCCTGATTAAGAATTCATTCGAATGATCAGAAATTCATATAGGCCAAATATAGTTATTACCCTTATTATTTATATATATATATATATATATATATATGATGTTTTTAAATACCTAGTATCTACAAACAATATACTTCAAAACAATATTCAGAATGAACTATTTACATCTCTATAACATCAACGAATGGGTCTTGATGTTGGGTTGGAATTGGTTGTGTTTGTCCCACTTCCTGCACAATCTCTTTTCCAACGTTTTCTTCTAATTAGTTATTCGGTGCATTACAAACTTCACGAGTCATATCACCAAATAGACGATTGAAAAATGGTGAGTTAGTTGGTACACTAATGTTGTCTGAATGAATGGTTCTAATGCTTGTTTCTTCGTCCTGCAACCCTAAATATATATACTATTGTATTATCAATATATATAACATAACACAATGTCACATATCAATAAATTTAATATACCTCAGATTCTATTGTGACAACCTCACTGTCATTCACTTTTTTTTTATGCTTTCTACTAGAACTACCCAAAATCCTTTGACTTCTTCGTATATTTTCACTATTTCCAGTGTATTTCACTCTAGCCATTACTTAATATATATCATATATACATTCTGACATATAACTATCTTACATATATAAAACAGAATTGTTAAAACATACCATTACAATAATACATGAACATTTAAAGAACATTCATAGGTATATACAAGTGAAAACAAATGTACAAAGGTTTAGTGTTCAATGTAATAGCAGTATATATATGAAACATACATAAACATTTACATGCACTGTAAACCATTGGAAATATACATGAACATTTAAAGAATATGGTATATACAAATATAATAGTGGTGTATATATGAAACATACATAAACATCTACATATACGGTAATACTATATATATATATATACACACACACCTTTTTGTGGATTGGACCTTTTATTATTATTATTATATACGTTTACGTGTAGCAAGACAACCTTTTGAAATTTTTTTAATGGTCGCGTCAGTGCATTGGGCAGTGTGCACTGACGCATTTTAAAATATATATATATATATATATATTATAATATTACTATTATTATAATATTATTATTATTATTATTATAATTATATATTATATATATGTACTGACGTTTCTTCTTAAAAAAAATTATATTATTATTATTATTATTATATTATATAATATATATATATATATATATATATTTATTTATTTACTTTCATGGGCGGCTGTTTTGCCGCCCATGTGTTTGAACTTTTTTTTTATTACTTATTTTCATTTTTTCATTTATATTATTTTTTATTATTATTAGTAATATTTTTTAGTTGTGTATAGGTGTACTTATTATTATTATTTATTTATTTAAAAAAATGATGCATACACTTTAAATGTTGTGTTTTTTTTAACACTTTTTTTTTAATGTTATTTTTGTGTAATTTAAATGTGAGTATATTTCTTACTTATTATTATTGTGAAATTGATATATGCATGTTAAGTAATACATGATTTTAATATTTTAATCCATACCGTTTATAAAAAAAACTATCCGACGATGGAATCTATAAATATTTGGGAGTCCAATTTTCTAGTTTTCCTATGGTGAGGATTCGATTCTTTGGAAGTCCAAGGTCGATTCCAATATATTTTTTTCCCTAAATTTTTAACATGCTTGTATATTGTGTTTGCTTGTTTACTTGCTTTGAATTAATTTATTTATTTTGCTAGCTTATTTTATCTTCAAATTGTATTTGTATATTATGCTTCATTTTGATTGTCTTGATTGTCCTTAATGTTTTCAAATTTTCTTTTCAATTTCAATTTTTTTTTAAAATCATTTCCAAATCTTTGAAAAGTGCACTTTTCAAGTTTGTAAAAAGATTCATAACCAAAGTTTTGTTTCTAAAACTCTTTTTGTAATATCTTTCTTAAAAAAAAAAAAAGAGGTTTTCTTTTTCAAAGCTTCTTCCTAAAAATTCTGACAATGGAACCTAGAAATATTTGAGAGTCCGATTTTCTAGAATTCTTGAGGTGAGGGATCATTATCTTTGGGAGTCCGAGATCTTGGTCCCCAAAAAAATGAATTTAATTAAAAAAAAAAAAAAATTTTTAAAAAAAAAAACTTTCTTTTATAAAAGGTTATTCTATGACGGAATTGAAAAAAATGTAGATTTTCTCATATTCTTGAGGTGGAGATTTTTCCTAAGTTTTGGGAATATATCTAATATAGTCAAATTGATGGATATTTATCCACTTATTTTATGGGATTATGGCTTCAAATATTGGAGGAATGAGAGGTAAAATAAGACATTGTTTTAAATTTTTTTTTTTCTAATAAAGCTTTTCTTCTAAATTCTTTTACAATTCAAGATTAAATTTGGCCACCAGTTTTAAACGGGTGTTGTGGCGTGCTAACACCTTCCCCATACACAAATAACCCCCGAGCCCAAATCTAGTTTTCACATACCCTTTTTTTTTTTTTTTAAAAGGTGGTTTTACTCTATTTTGGTGTCCAATCACACCATGAAAAAGGTTGGTGGTGACTCCTTTTAAAATTTCCCTTTTTTGAGGACGTCGGCCGCTCCGCGTGGCAGACACGTGGCGACAGTATCAATAATGTTGCCAAGATAAGGCACCCAACCTTATCCATATACTATGAGCCTTTAGGTTATTTCTCGAACATGATCCTCTCGTATGTCAACCACATATTGTTCAATATTACACTAATAACCTTGGATTTTTCATATAATGGATAATATTATATTGCAAATAAAATAATCAAAATTATTATTAATTATTAAATAAATTATTAATTACCAGGCTTTAGGGCATAAATCCCAATATATTCATGTGTTTTTCATAATATGATTTTTAAACTTATCGAATTGCATATATATACCAGATATTTATAATTATATACCATATATATCGGATTGCATATATACATACTTTATGGTTGTAATTGGAACTTAAAGAACAACTATGTTAACTACAAAGTTTCAAAGATAATGATGCAACTGAGAATGTCATTTCATCTTGTTGGAGACGAAGTTAGTTGGGATATACCAAAAGAATTGAAGAACTTAAAAATACTGCCACCAAATGTAAAGCATTTAGTTGGTAGACTGAAGAAAGTAAGCAATCCCTCAACGATGGAATTTAAAAGGAGAGTAAAATGCAAACAGTGTGTGATGAACTATATTTTGCACCTATATTTAGCACTTAATTTAGTTCATTTCTTGCTTAAAGTATGGTTAAGTGCATATGCCCTATACTCGTGTTTTTATTATTCAAAAGCATGCATAAGTAAGTTAGACATGTGAAAATAGGCATTTGATGTTAATTGAGTCTATTAAGGGATCATTTTTGTTCTAGTTTTAACTGAATTTGCTCTTTTGTAGAAAACTATCTATTATGCGACCTCAAAGTTATGCAGGCTTACATTATGTGGTAGCATAATGCCCTAAGTTCCAGTCAAATTCGTGAGCTTGGTGGTCCAATGATAGAAGGCTTGTCGAAGGCCCTATCAAGATTAAATTTATAAAATCGAACCTCTAAATATTTTGCAATAATAGTGGCTACGGTCATCCACGGGGATTGGAGTTCTTAAACTAATTAAGTACCACAATTAATTATGCCTAATTTTATTTAGAGAAACAAACTTTGAAGTGATCAAAAGAAAAATAAAATCTAAAATACTATGTAAATGCTTTAGAGTCCAATTTTGAGAAACATGCATGATTGATTACCTTAAGCCCAACTTGAATTGATTAATAACTTGATTTTATACTAACAATCTTAAGCCAAGAATTTCTAAATAATCAATATTCTCTCTTGAGCTCAATTGAACACATGCCTAGCAACAAATCAACTTCTCGGTCTATTTTCATTACTAAACATGGCATTAAGTTATTTTCTTAAGGCTTCTAGAATTAATCTACTCACTCTCATGCAATAAATTAAATCTAGTCATGCATCTAATGTTCTATAACTAAACTTACTTTCTCAAGCTAAATTTAGTTAAACAAGCAAAACCATAGCCAAAGGTTAAGACAATATAGCAAAATGCATAAAAGACATCAGTATATAAATTAAACTAAAAATCAACCAAATGTTCAACAACTGCAACCAAGCAAGGGTCTAAACACATAATTACAACATAAATACAGCCCACAAAAACTCCTAAATCTAAAAAAATAAAATAAAAGAAATAGAGAAGAAACTTAGGTCGCGTGCCAACACTCGTCTCCGACGTGATGTCCATGATCTCGAGCTTTGAGTCTCCTCCTCGGCTCTCCAAAGGTCTCCTCTATATCCTTAGACAGTACTTGAATTGAGTTTAGGGTTTTTGATCTCTCAAAACGGCTCCCTTTGCTTGAAATATAACATTTTCTTTTATAGAATCGAGACAGCATTGCAACGTTGTCCCTTCAAATTTTATACGAAAGGAAAAATATGCTGAGTAGCATTGCAACCCTATGTCTGATGGTCTCCAAAGCTGAAAGGCTACTGAAGTGGCATTGCAACGCTACGATGGCGTTGCAACACTATACTCTCGGGTTCACACGATTGTTTCCTTCTCTTCAACACTTGGATCTCCAATTACAGCTCCAATTTACTCCAAATTCAACCAAATACTTCTCAAAACTTCGATTTTGCTCCAATTGCTCGATTTCTGTAAAATATACATAAAAACACATGAAAGTACACACAATCATAGCAAAACTAGCATAAAACTAAGCCTAGAAATAGCACACTTATGCCCACTATCATCCAAACTGTAGAGTCAAAATTGCAACTTACACCCATTTTGACTCTAAGGGTTCAAAGTCAAGATCCAAGGCATGAAAATAGGCAAATATTCACCCTCCAAAGATCTAAGTAAAGGACGATTCGTGAAGCTTGAGAGGAGCAACGCAAGAGACAAAATGTAACGACACTAAAAACTGAATAGGCTAAAGTGGAAGCACAATTGAGTTATCCCGCTCATGCTCAAAATTAGGCAACATGACGGCATACCTATGAGAAAACAAAAATTTTATATGGACATGAAAGGGGTATTAACACTTCTATATTTCAAAGAAACTACTCAGCATCCACCAAACTATGAATTACATGCTGAGTTCAACCAACAGACACGAGTACAGGGCATCCTACAAACATAGAAAACAAAAGAAATTTCATATTTACAAGACAACCACACGACACAGAATAAAGACACAAAGTTAAACACTAAACACAGGAAAGAAACTTCGGTGGTGTCTCCATAGCCTCATCAAGTCATCACTTTCGTCACTTGCCTCGTGGTTGTGCACCATTTGCAAAGAATCAAGAAAGTAGCATAGGTGAGTATAAAAAAGAATACTCAGTAAGTAGTCTACCTAAGGATCTAAAGCTCCGAAACACACAACGAGTGATCCTGTTCGGTCATGCAAATTCTTCCTACAGCACAATGGACTTAACTACTAGCTACTCACTCATCTACCCCATCCACTCCCTCTCATCCCCAGACAATAAGTCATGCGACCTAGAAATGGGGTGTCGACTTCCCCTAAAACAAGCATAGCACATAAAGGAATGAAACCCTCTTGGCCAAAACAATGGGGATTCACCCCTAAGCTACACAACTTAGTGAAGGAAAGTATCCCTCACACTAATCATAATGGGGATTCGCCCCTAAGCTGGCACAGCTCGGCGAAGGAAAGGAACCCTCACGCTTATCACAATGGGGATTCGCCCCTAAACTACATAACTCGGTGAAGGAAAGCAACTCTCACTCTAATCACAATGGGGATTTGCCCCTAAACTAGCACAACTTGGTGAAGGAAAGCAACCCTCATGCTAATCACAATGGAGATTCACACCTAAGCTAGCAGAATGCAAAAGGGAAACCAACCCTCATGCCAAAACACATCTCACAACATCCTAGGAAGCATGCTCATATGAGGAAAAGGTAAGTGATGCTAGCCTAATGGTCTCTTTCTCCCTCGCAACATACCTAGAATGTCAGGGGATATATCATCACACCTAGCCACTCAACAGGCCATAAACCTCACCCACAACTTCAACCCATGGATCCCAAGCATAACTGTAAACACGAACTCAACAAAAAACATACTTAGGTAAACGTGGTTTGAGTATAGGATCAAGACAACCAAAGCCTTATGATGAAGTTCATCTGCCCTCAAAAGATTCTCAGGCCATGCCTCAGCAAACAACGAAATCACTAATCGTGACCTTTTCCACTAACCACAAACCATGAATCTCGAGCAAAGACTCGTGCTCAAGCTTAACAAGATTCTTACACAAGACCTTCACCTAGTCGTGGCCCCACGTACGCTGGCAGCATGCTGCCCTAAGTAGCTCCCTTCAAAGCTAACTCCCTTACCACGCTAGGAACCCTAACAATCATTATTCCCCCCATTCACGCTCAAGCCCCACATCAGTCAACCTGAACCAACCTAACACAAGAATCATGAATAATGACCTAAAACCATATATATTTTTAGGAGGTTCTAAATTGTCAACCAACCAACCTAACGAGTCAAGCATTCTGCATGCAGCCAACTCATCCAACATCTCAAGCAGACACTAATAAACATTTAGTCCAAAAGTTCAAACATTCTAAATTTTGCAGCCAACTAAACACTTTAGACAATCCAACTTTCATACTTCCTAAAAAGGCCACAATCATAGCCAAACATGCATTCCAAAGCTCCATTCCATAATCAAACCCTAACAAGTTACTTATAGAAAACATATCACACGGCTGATATCCCTTGAATACCATACTAGCAATCATGACTATTGCAAACTACTCAATTCAATCATCTAACTCCTTTAAATACCAAGCTAAAACATAATAAAGTGAGTCCCTACTTGAGCCCTTTACTCAACCTATCATCCAACGTCAACCAAGCTCAAGTACATACTAAAGGAATCATACTCTTAAGCACTCAAATATACATGCATACAAAAATCCATGAACCCCATGTCCAAAGCATTTAAGGGTTAACTAATTAGGCTACTTACAAGCATGGAACACAAGGTCGGGTCCCTTTGAACACCATACCAAAGATCATGCATATTGCTAGCATCAAAAATGTCGTGGAACCCCTTTAAACATCAAGACAAAGCATCATAATGTGAACCTCATACTTGAGGAATTTATTAAGCATACCGTACAATGTCTAACATGCTAGAGCGCATAATTGAAAGAACATACTCAATCCACTCAATCATACATGTATACAAAATCCAAGAACTCCGTATTCAAAGCATTAAAGAGTTAACCAACTAGGCTACTTACAAAAAAGAACGACTACGAGGCAAGCTTGGTCTTATCTACAAAAGCTCTTGCCCACCTAAAAAGTTTTGAATATCGTTCAACAATTTAAATACCCAAATTGAAGATTTAAGTGCTTGCAAGTCAGAAACTTACACTAGAGTATTCAGTAGCATTACCCAGTCTATTCTTCATTCAAAGTCGCCTTCACACCTTGGCCAACTAACCCAAACTACACATATGAGTGTTCCAAGAATTAGGACCTATAATACAACTTCTAAATTGAAGCCAAAAGGGTTAATTAGGGCATTACCCAGTCATTCACACCAACATGTAACTCTTAATCCTTGTTGGTTTGACTCCGAATAAGCTCAATTTTGCAAATCTAAGACCCCAAATATATGGGTATTCAGAATCTAAGTCAAAACAATCATGGGTTGACTTCAAAACATAAGAACGACACGAATCCTTGACTTAAATGAACTCACCTTGCAGATTTGAACTTGTTAGGCGATGGGTAATCGAATCTAAACTCAATCGGAGTGTGGGTCTTGAAATTGAAGTGATTCAAAGTGATCGAACTGAAACGTTGAGGCTTTTAAGAAAAGATTTTTAATTCAAAAAAAGCTCCAATCTAGTGCAAGTGCACACTGTCGATGCAAGTAATATAAAACTGGAAGAATTCCAGAGTATTGATCCTACAGGGAACGGATACAACAAAATTCAAAAGATAGCAAAAATTGTTTTCAAATTGCAATTTCGGTAACCAAGGTTATAAAAATGTTGGGAGGTGTTTTTGGTAAAAGAAAATAATTAAAAATAATAATAAGTATCAAAAAGGAAATTTTTGCACATGCCCCTTTGGAAAGAAATGCAACTAAAGTACAATTGCAATCATAGTTAACACAAGAAAACTAAGTAAACTAAATTCGACTCCTATTCAATTTTGCTTCAAAATTTTTAAACCTATATTTCTATGGCTAATCTAACTTAGATAATTTCGTGCATAATTCTAATGGTTTTGGAGTCTCGCCCTATGTCTAGGGTCGATGTTCAGAACTTATTTCTATGCCTTTTCCTCCATTTCTTTTTGTGACATCCCCTTTCCCTTAACCCTTTATGTATTAAGTTTAAGCTTGACAAGCAACACTAATTGGCCGACTAGGCTTACCCAACATTAAACTCAACAAAAAAAAACCAAGTTTCAAGTGTTGGCTATATTGATTATGCTTTTAAGCTTTACATCTTTCCTCTAGGGCATTCACTAACTTGAATCCCTAAAGGGAAATTAGCTTGTTATGGAGGGAATGAAAAACAACAATTTAATTGATACAAAACTCATAATTAAATAGCCAAAATAAAGGAAATAAAAACCCAGAATAAAAAGGCAACCCAAACTGAAAATTTATTAAGAAAACACTTTGAATAAAATCAATCCAACAAGTTCAAAAATACTCACAAAGGACAACAGCAACACTTACTGAAATTCAAACCTTGTGGAAATATAATTCCAAAGAACAAACTGACTTTTTATTAAAGAAGAACAAGATGCTAAAATTTGACAAAAAAATAAGGAACTACGAACTGTGGGCGAGCAGAAAAACTCAACCAGTTTTTTGGTTCATTCTTCCTTCTTTTATAGATGTCAGGGGCTAGGGCTTCCATCTTTGCTCTTCTTCAACCTTGGGTCAACTTGTGGGCATGAAATCGGGCTGAAGAATCTCCTAAATGACACAAAAATCTCCATAAATCTCATAATTTCTATGATTCTCGCATTTTCCATATTTTCCAGAAAATGCAATTGCATTTCAATTCAGGAATGCAATTGCATTTTTTGTGCTTTCACCATCTTGTTTTTCCAAATAAATGAAATTGCATTTCGAAAGTGGAATGCAATTGCATTTTCGTACTTGCTCCAAATCTACACAAAAACAACAACTTAGTTTAATTTCTATTCTCTTTTCAACTTCTTTCCTCTTTTTCAATACTCCGACAAGCTTTCATGACTTTATCTCATAAACACTATTTTTAGCTTGCTCATTATTCAACAAAACATACAAAAATGACAAGAACAACCTAGTTTAGGGTCAAATAATCCTCATAAATGGGAATTATCATAAAGCCTAAATCGCGTAAATTTGTTCGTTGGAACATGAGGGAAGGTTCATGTGGGTCTCAACAAACGCCTGCGATGCTGCTGTTGTCGATGGCTTGTGCTAGAACAAGCCGTCATCACCGAACGCTGAAGCGCCATTGGTGGAGAAGCCGCACGAAGACATGTGGCTCGTCAGATCTTCTCGTGCATCTATCGTCGGGAAGGGAAAACGAGAGAAGGTAGCATGGGTGTTGGCTTCGTGCGTGTGGGTTTCTTGCAGACGAGTGGTCCGGCGTGGGGCTGTCGGCGAGGAGGGAAGGAGAAGAAGAAGAAGAAGAAGTGGGTTGCACGATGGGTTGCTCTTTTTCTTTCTTTTCTTCTTTTTTTTTTCAATTAAAACAAAACCCAACAACCTTTATTTTTCAACTTTGCCCTCCTCCTTTTCTCTACTCCATAAACCCCAACAAACTTAAAAAAAGACACAAGTGGAAGTTTAAACCAAACACTAATATTGGAGGCGAAAATTAAACACTAAAAAGTGTCGGGCGTTATACGAAAAAATGATTTTTACCTTAAATTTCGAGTGTGAGACTGAGAACGGAGAACAAAGTGGTGTTGGAGAGAATTTCCTTGGAAGAAACTCATACTCCACACCCTAGAACCCTTAGCCTTCGAGTGAATTAGCTTGTATGGATTGATTCCACCTTGCAAGAGGCCTAGGTCAACTCTTAGAGTGATTTTTCCTTGAATGTAACTTAGTTTCTGCACTAGGAGCATTCATTTACTATTTTTCCAGTACGTATTACTTCTATTTCATTTCATCTTTATAATTATGAATTCTATTTTAATGAAGCATTCTACTTTTACTTATTCCATTATGAGCTAAGTTTCTTTTGGGATTCAATTATGTGGATGTCCTAGAAGATGAGCTAAGGTTGTTCCATATCATCACTTGTATATGTGTTAAATTATCTTTGTTGTAGTTTGGTTTTATTGATTGAACATGTTTATTATTGGTTTAGCTTGATCATCTAGACTTTACATACAAAGTTGTATTCAATATTGAAAGGGTTGGGTAATATATGGATGTCATAAAATCAATATAGGAGAAGAGCCCAGACATAGGACTTTGTTTATTGACCTTTGAAATAAGGCACGCCTATAGGATCAAAAGGATTGCATGCTTAATCATCTAAGTTCTAATTAGCCATTGAAATATATGTTTAATTACTTAGAATCCTAAGAGTGCTTGAAATCAAGGTTGAATAGAAGATGAATCTGATTTGCATGCATAGGGTAATGCAACAGATATGCGGGGGCAGAGTACAACTTACTCGCTTAGGGAGGAAATATGATTGAATTCCCACATTTCCATTTATATCTTTACTTTTACTTAGTCACTCACAACAACCATCTCCCAACTATTTTCTTGGTTACCTATTGGTTACCTACTTGTTGCAATTTGATAAAACGTTTTACTTTTAACACTTGAATTTATAACTAGTCTCTGTGGAATTAATACATTGGAATACATACTTCCATATATTACTCATTGACAGTGTATACTTACACTTGGTTGAATTCTCTTTCAAAATATTTTTCTTAAACATGCCACACATTTCAGTCATCAGTGTGGAAGAGTTGGTCACAATAGGAATACTTGCAAGTTCGCCCTTACACAGTAATAAAGTCTTTCAAATTTTGTTTTCCTGTGTTATTGTCATTGTTACATTCCCCTATTTTTTATACTTCAACTTCAACAAAACATTTCATGTTCTTAAAGATTGGTTTTGTTATTCGTTAGTCTTTAAACAATTAGATTATTTTTGGTGAAATTGTGTATTTTGAGTACTTCATATAATAGATACATAGGTATACATCAAATATAAAGGACAAATTCCATTAAATACAGTTTAATAACATTGGATGACATATATCTAGTATGAATTTTATACATATATCTAGTTTGAATTATCTATATGTTTAACATATACATCTTAAATATCTATTTATATACCAATCAAACTTATCATATTAAGTTGTCAAAACCTTGTATAAGACATTATTTATTGGAACAACATATAAGAACCGTTGATCACTTAAGTTTGAATAAAGGCTGAATAAAGTCTGCATTCACTCTAATTGATATACACTCTAATTGTTTACTATCATATCACTCTAATTGCATATATACACTGTTTCAATAAAAAATAACTGGCACATATTTCATATTAACCATCAAACAACATAATTCATGTATTTCATAAACCACACCAAAAAAAACATTGTTTACTACCATATCACTCTAATTGCATATATACACTGTTTGAATAAAAAATAATTTGTACATATTTCATATTAACCATCAAACAACATTATTCATGTATTTTATAAACCACAAAAAAAAAACAAAACAAAACAAAAAAACAAAACAAAACATTATCCATGGTCACTAAGTTGTGTTCCAAAACAGTGAAGCAAAAACATTTCATGAAAATTATAAAATGTCTAGAAAGAATCATATTGAACATCCTGATTAAAGTTGTGCCATAATGGTGAAGTTTGGGCAACCAAAATCTTGACTATCAAGCACTTTGTCTTTTTTCTTCTTTTATTCTACTGACCCAAACTTGGATGTAAATTGTAATTACATAATTTTTTTATGGAATGATCACTCTCCGTTCATTTCTCCTCGCATTCTTTCTGTTTTTAATAGTTTTTTATATCCTTCTGCGAACATTCCTTTACCTTGGAGTTACAAGATACCAAGAAACCCTCTCTTTCCGTCAAGAATGCAGAGATGATGAAACCCTAACTCAACGGCGACCTTTTTTGGTTTGCATATGAAATAAACGGCGGCTTTTAGGGATTAAAGGGAAAATGGAAATAAATTTAGGGAAGAGAGAGACTATGCCCCTTTTTTAGTCTGATATGCGCGATTTTATGAATTTATTTCAAATCATCATTTGAACGATTTTTACCTTATTTGTTTTTTTTTTTAAATAGAAATGCAGATGGCATGCATATAAGGGTACAAAGGTAATTGGGCTCTCCATAATAGTACACAGCCAGACATATATGTAAAATGTGGATTATATGAACAATTTTGTCAAATGATGCTCTATTTAGGCTCATTATGTAGTTAACTCTCCCAACAATTGTGTAAAAAATATAGGCCCATTGGCTACTTATGTTAAAAAATAGTGAATTTGGCCAATACTGAAATATGGGCCTCATTTATGGGCTACTCATGTAGTTGTCCCTAAAATATACCTTTAAGAACGTGAAAAAGAATGAAAATATTGATGAAAGATCGATTCTTACCAATCAACTATGAACAAATATTGTACAATCAGTACCAAAACTGCTGCCACGGGACAAGAACTATAGTCATACGGAGGAAGTCCATAGGTTGGGAACACGCACAAATCCTTTGGAGAATGAGCAATCACATAATAGCAAGATTTGTTGGGGGGCTTGCATTCTGATACCAAGGAAAAAGTGGAGTTACAACCCCTTAGATTCCTTACTAATGTCATGTCCTTAGCAGCAACAATTGAAGAACGAATGAGACTCGATACAAGAAACTTTCTACTAGCTAGGCGATGTCAATGGGATTCATCAAAAATGTGTATGGGAAGGGAAGTGCATCCGACTCGAAGCAATCACAATAGACCTACACTAGGAAAATGTCTCAACCACATTCATTCTTCAAGACCAAGGTGTATGGTGAATGGGAAAATCTGCACTGTTATTATACATAGTTAGTGGGAGCAGCAAAAATATTGTCTCAAGAAAGCTAGTGACAACCTTTAACCTCAAAGTTGATCCACATCCCAATCCATATAAAGTCAGTTGAATCAAAAAAAAAAAAAAAAAAAAGGAAAGGGAGAGAGGCACAAGTGTCTAAAATTTGCACAATTCCATTGTCTGTGGGAACACAACTATGAAAGGTTCAAGGAAGTAGGTGATCCTTCGAAAGAGTAAGTACAACGAGGATGATCAAAATTTCAATTCGGAGAGAGGAAGATCGACTAGCCAACCAAAGTGGAGGACCTCCTTGAGATGGAGATCTCGTTTGACCACTTATAGAAATGTTATTCAGCACCAAATGCGTGCAATGTAGCAGTGAGCTAGGAAAGAAAGAGGAGCGGAGGGGTTTGATTCCCAATTAAAAAGCTGAAAAACACAGAAAGAAAAAAGGTCTTGTCTTCAAAGGGGACCAGGTCAGTCATAGGTTCTTTGATCATGCCGGAATGAGGAAGAAAAGAATGCCGATCGTTAGCGAGAAGAAAAAACGAGAGCCTCCACTCTCTCCACAATATCAAATCGTGTGTGATATTATAGGTATGGACGATTGTCATATACTTGGATGCCCTGAGCAATATGACTTACAAGTAATCCACAAAGGAAGAGAGAACACCAATGAATTTACTTGGATGAGAAAGAAGATTATCATACTACATATGACAAGACAAGGAGAAATAATAAAAAAAACTTGGACCTTTCAAGGTTTAACGATGATTTGGTACCAATACCCACAAGAACGAGCTTCCTTCTTATTAGCATATTCAACGATGCTAATCTTTTTCCCTATGAGCCACCTTATGAGTTTAACTCATGGACGAGTTATTTTGGGTATGATGTATCTAACAAACTTTGGTTGTTATTTGGTTAGTTACGCTTTTACTTTCAAACTAACTTTGTCATTAACCGATTGTGTTAGTTGTTAGTTGGTTACAGTCCCATTATGTGTAAATATCTAGTAAACTGAATAGTTTTTACCCTCTTCAATAAAATTCCCTGATTTGGTCTACACCACTTTCACTCACCCTATATACATCTGTTCAAATCAACTTCTATTTGCAAACTTGTCATATATAATCGTCTGACTAAAGATTGTAGGCCACCTCAAGAAATTCGTAACCAAATGTGAGAGCCAGGTCGAATCAAGGAGTGAACAAATCAAGCAAGCATTATTAGTACAGAAGGTTGAGTTTCAACAATCATAAATATTGAAAGGCTATTATTTCTCAAAAAATAAATACTGAAAGGCTATGCTTATTACAACAGAGAAGTAAACCCCATGGCAGCTTCTTCAATTTTCCTGTTAGAGAAGGTCAGTGTTTACACTAATTTAAGTTCAGATGATGAAATTGGTCATTTCAAGATGGCTCCCATTAATATGATAGCCACAGCCCCTCCTCCAGCTTTAAATGGCCAATTGTTGAACCATCTTCATCAAAAAGATGCAAATGCAATCTAGTCTTTTGTGGATCATCTGCTTCAAAAACAACATAAGAATTATTCATTATTCAGTGATGTGAACTGACTGAAATGAATGGATTCAAAGGACTTCCAAATCTATGGGGAGGGGGATTTTCTTTTCCATATATTCTTTCGAGAAGAAAGTCATCTATCTAGATAGTCTTTTGGTTTAAAACTTATTTTCCTTCATCTTCTATCCCTAAACTTACAAATGTTCTGATTTAATATCTCTAACTTTTGATTTTGTTTTAGTTTTTCACTTTCAAATACTCTCTTTTAATCTATAAACTTTGAATAAAATGTATTTCAGTCGTTGTTGATGATTTATTCACTAACATAAATCTAAATCCATTTCGAATTTCCAACGCCTAACCTACTATATGTGGCTTCAATACTCTACATTTAAACATTTACTCCTAAAATAAATTAACTAAATATATGTCTATGTTAGACTTCTATTAAACAAGGTTAAATTACAAGTTTAGTCTCTAAAACTTTGAGGTTAGTGTCTAATACATCCCTAAACTTTAAAAAGTATCTAGTAGATCCTAAAATTTTCAATTTTGTATCTAATAAGATTCAAAATTTTAAGGGGTTGTTTGGGAAACTGAGTGGGTTATAATAACATGAGTTATAATAGTATGTGGGTTATAATAATATGTGAAATAATATAATATTATTTAAAATGCAGAGTTGTTTAGTCTGAGGTTATAATAGTCGGTGTTTGGGGTGCAGAGTACTCCACAGGTTATTATAACACGGGTTATTATAACCCTTGTCCCAAACAGCCCCTAAAAGTTTAAGAACTCAGTCAACACTTTTTAAAGTTTAGGGACTTATTCGACACAAAATTGAAAGTTAAGTAACCTATCAGACACTTAAATTCAAGGATTTATTAGACCCAAGCAAATTCTAGGAACTAAACTTATAATTTAACCATTAAATAATTTACAAAATTTTACCATTAAAATGACCATTGAGTACTATAAAAATAAAAAAACACCTCTTTTTCACTCAATGTGGGGCAAGAAATTTTCATAAATTAGCGCAAAATTTTATATTCTAACTTTTTAAATATATAATATGTGACTTCTAAAAATTTATGGTATAATATTTTAATGTAAAGAGAACTCTCCTTCATTTGTCACTTCCCCTCTGTTTCTACTTAAATACATTATGCTCTAAAATCTAGTTTAATAAAATTCAGATGCTAGATTACCATAAATCGTAGTACAACTTTACGGTTCATCTCCATCTTTGTCCAAGGATGTCGACAAATAGTTCAAAATAAAGCTGTCAAGATCTCCCTCAAGAACCGAGTCAGGATCCGAAACCTCGTAATTGGTACGAAGATCTTTTACCATTTGATAAGGCTGAAAAATCAAGCAATTGGTAGTTAGAGATGACTGAAGAATAATTCATAAACAATACACTACAGGTGAATTGAAATTACACCATGCTAAAATCAACTCACATGGAGCACATAACTACGAATTTGGTTTCCCCAAGTTATATCAGACAGACTCTGTGTGTGCTGTGCATTCATCTGAGCTTGCCGTGCCATCTCGAGCTGATTTAATCGAGACTGAAGTACCGCCATTGCTGAGGCCTTGTTTTGATGTTGTGATCTGTGTTATTTCCCATTCCAATAAGCAATGATCCAGCAGTAGTTTTATTCATCATAATGAACCAGTTTTAATCTTTCTTACCTTTCATTTTGACAAGTTGCTGTAATCCCTGTGGGTATATGGACTATCCTCACGGCACTATCAGTGGTGTTAACACTCTGACCACCAGCTCCTCCAGACCGGAAACGCTCAATTCGAAGATCTGATTCATTGATTTGTACATGAGTCGAAGCATCACCCGTGATTGGAATGACAGCTACAGCAGCAAATGAAGTATGTCGTCGCTTGTTACTGTCAAACGGAGAGATGCGAACCAATCTGTGTACGCCCACTTCCGCTTTGGCATATCCAAAAGCGTATTCACCATCTAATTTTATTGTCGCTCGCTGGAATAACAGAATAATTTGTCAAAGCTAGCGGTTTATAACTCAAGCAAGAGCTTGAATCTGCTTTGGCGATTTTACAATTAAGAGACCTAAGAGATATAAGAATCTTCAACTGTTAAACATTATATTAGTTAGCAGGAACATGCGCATGCAGATTTAAGCTCATACTCATTTTTGTGAGATATCACAATGAAGAAATAGACAATTGAAGTTAGCAGAGAGTGAACCTTGATTCCTGCAATCTCACCCGGCATTTCTTCCATAACAGTAACCTTGAAACCATGTCTTTGAGCCCACATTTTGTACATCTGCATGACCATCGCTGCCCAGTCCATGCTCTCGGTACCGCCAGCTCCAGCTTGAACCTGTTTGATCGACAAATATTCAAAAGGTTGCTGGCTGTACCTCTATATTATTCACTGTTAACATTTTTCAAAACTCGAATCTGGCAATGAACAAAGTAACACCATATATGAGAAAATTCACACAAGAAACAAAGATTAGCAGAGCACCAAATTAAGCTGACCTCGATATAACAAGAGCAAGAATCGTTCTCCCCAGCTAACAAAGCTTCAAGCTCTTTCTCTTTTGAATTTCTTCTCATACTGAGTAGAGCATTTAGTGACTCCTGCAAAAGGCGGTGCATAATACAGGATTAAAAGAAAAGAAAAGAAAAGATCTGTCAACTCCCTAAAAAAATTGGTCTAAATTCAAATGAAAAGATTTAACATTTATCTCACTGAGAAGAGATGACAGCTTCAGACTTACACGAAGTATTAGTTAAAGGGAAAGACTTAATACAAAGCAATAATAACAGCAATCTGTGTCAAACCTAGAATTCTCAATAAATATAAACAAAAATGGAAAACTCCATATGTCCCACTATTTTTTTATAGTCTGTGTCGGTGTCCCACTCTTTGCATTATACTCATGACGCACCCCACTAATTCTCGAGGAGACTCCAACCATTCCTTTGTTAGCTCCAGGAGTATTAAGTTTTCAGTTTGGGAGCTTGAACCCAGAACTCTAATCATCAAACATCTCGAGTTCTTACCACCAGGACACGTAAGATAACTCTTTCTTTCACACTAAAAAAATATCATGTTCAGGACATTCTTATTTACTCTGTTCTTGATTATGAGAAGACATAAACTACATAATTTACCTCACACACTGAGAGGGAGGGATGCATAAAACTCAACACATTCAAAAACAACAAAAACAAATAGAAAGAATACATGCCTAGAAGATGAATTTAGAGCCCACCGATTCCAACTCTGTATCTTTCTCTTCTCTTGCAAGCTTTATCATGTCGATATGCTCAAGCAATTCTCTCTCAAATGCCTTGATCTCTTTAATCTTACCCATAATAGAACCATGCTCCCGACTTATCTTCCCTGCATGTGCAGGATCATCCCACAGATCAGCCTTATTCAACTCCACAGATAACAACTCCAATCTCATCATCAGCTTCTTCCACTGCCATCGCCAAACATTCACAGCCAATACAAAAATGATAATCAAAACTTTAAGCATTTAAAAACATCAGGAGGGCAGAGCTATAAAATCATACAACCGGCTGAAAAACAGAAATTAGTTGATAAAATCTGATTGGGAGATCGTGTAAGAACCTGTAAACGCTTCTTGATTAGATGAATGGATTGGGCAATTGCAGCGGCATGGCTCCTCCAATCGCTCTCGCTTTCATCAAGAATCGTCCATCGATTTCCCATAATTCCTTCGACTGTAAGCCCATCGGCTGTTGAGGGGTCAACCGCTACCTGAGTGGAAAACAAGCGCAAGGTGCTAAAGGGGAACCCAGAAATCTTCTTAAAATCAGATATCCAGCGATTGAAAAGGACATAATTTTGAGGAGTAGCTGATGAACATTGAAGCTCTGGGATTAGCCGGTGCCTGGAGATTAATACGTCTCTGTGATTGAAGTTTCGGAAGAGGGAGGAGATCCGATTGCATACTCGTTTTCTGAGAGTGAAAATGGACATTTTTCGATTTGAATTGAATGAAGAATCATACAGATTTTCTTAACGAACCAACACTCTTACTGATGGGTTTAGGGTTTTGGAGAAGTCTTTCTTTGAATCATCATTTGGTCTTGTGAAATTTTTCCATAACAACAAGGGGATGTAGCTCAGATGGTAGAGCGCTCGCTTAGCATGCGAAAGGTACGGGGATCGATACCCCGCATCTCCATTTTATTTTTTATTTTATTTATTTTATTTTTTTGAGCTTTTTTTTATTTTTATTTTATTTTTTTTTAAAAAAAAGAAGACTTCATTCAAAACCTCCAGAGTTAGTTACACCCAAATTAGTAGTTTTGTCCTTCATTTTTTATTTAATCATAAATATTTTATTTTTTACATTAACAAATCTATTTTTTACGTTAATTTTCAATTTCATCCTTATTGTTTTAGGTTTTTTTAATATTTAAAATATTTGAATAAATTTAGGAGTTGTATCACTTTAACTTTCAATCTTATCAAAATTGAACCCTAAACATAGAAAAATGTTGCAATTTTTATTCTTTATTTAAATTTTGCTATTTTTTACCTTTTGTTCAAATTTTAAAAATCTCCCCCACAGTTTAATAAAAGTCTAACCTCAACTATTTGAATAAACTTGTATGAACTCACAAAATTCTACAAAAATCAAACTATAATGTTGTATTGTTCTGAAATCCAATTTTGTAATAGGAATATATTTTATTATTTATTAACGTACATTTTTTAATGTTTGTCAAACAAAAGTTTATGAGAAGTAAAAATTGAAACACTCATCTAAGTTTGAGGTTCAAACTTTTTAAATTGAAAGTTTATATTAAAAACTTATACAAGTAGAATTTGATATTTATAATTCATTTCTTCCATAAAAAAATGTGTTAAATTTTTTAACTCACCCATCACCAAAATGCGACCCATAATAGACAAAATTAATACACAACAAAAACTACGAAGTTGTCTTTTTAAATACAAAGTTGTTGACCTAAACTCACCATACGTGTTGCTTTTATCCACAACAAAAACTCAGTTCCTTTTTCCTCTCCCTAATCTCACTAAAAAATCTCTTCATTTTCTTCACTATTTTCCACCTCCTCCGTTGGCCTAACTTCCAACTGCCATGGCCTTTACATAAATATATATTATCACCCTTCTTATATTTTCTCACAACTCCAATGGCTTCCCCAATTAGCTTCCTCTTCATCGTTCTCGTTCTCACTCTCGCCACCTCGTTCCACTGCCCCTCAGGTCGTTGTCTCGTTCGGAATCTAATCCGACAAGATTCCCACCCTTTCGTTAATTTCTTCGAATTTTGTATCGGTTTCGATTCAAATTAAGATGCTTAATTCTCATGATATGATCTATTTGTTGTTGTTGTGACAGTTTGTGCTGAGGAAATTCAAGGACAAGTGGTAACTGAAGCCTTCAAATGTTTTGACAATAAGTTTGTGTGTTTTCATCTCTCTCCTTTTGTTTTGTTTTTTTGAGTTTCTTGTGTGTATTTCAATTTTACATTTTTTTTTAAGGATTTGTAAGCTTTTTTGGTATAGATATACAATGGGTGTGAAAGTGCTTATAGGTTGAACCCAAGTGGGAGTTTCAATGTCCCTCCTGGGGCTACTAATTTGTTTTGCAATGGACCGTGCTTGGTTGAAACACAACTTGTGCTCAATTGCCTTGACGACGCGTTCGAAAACTTCTTGTTTTACAACAAAGCCACTGTGCAAAACGTTCAAAATGCCCTCCGCGTCGGCTGTAGCTACTCAAGCCAAAGAGGTATGTGTGAAGTCATATTTTAAAAATGTACGTATTTAGAAACAATAAGACTTCAATTTAGTCAATAAAATCAAGTAACGAAAAAAGTAGTAGGAGAGTCAAATTCAATATAGTAAAGAGTGGACTAATAGATTATTATTTGAAGAAATGTTTGAATTGTCAGTCTTGTAAGAATCATTATCTATTCTCATGATAATATCTCTATTGGAACGAGACTTTTCTAGTAGAATTTAAAAGTAAAAGTGTGTCATGCGAATATATAATATAGGTTAAATAATTATACATAATACCTCTAAACTTTGAGGTAAGTTTCAATTATGCCCCCAAACTTTGAAAACTTTCATTTTTACCCTTGAAACCATTAAAGTCCTATTATATCTAATAAATTACACTAATGAAACTTATTTACACACTAATAAATAGAAGGGGAATTGAAATGGATAGTAAAAAATATTAGGATATTTGCAAATCTAGCCATGGTTTTTAAGATTTGCAAATATAGCAAAAAAATTTAAAATCTAATTTCTATTTTTTTATTATTCCAATTTTACCCTTATTGGTGTATCAGTAGGATATCTGATATACTTAATATTTGATATATTAGTCAACTAATATATACCTAAAACGAAGTATATTAGTAGTATATTACTGATATACTACTGATACACTTCTTTTTAGGTATATCAGTTAAATGTATACTCTCTATATACTTGTAGCATATCATGGATATTTTGCATATTTGGTATATCCTTAATATACTTCATTTTAGGTGTGTTCATTTTCCTGATATACCTAACATTGAGTATATCCATAGTATATTAGTGATATATTTCATTTTAGGTATATTTGATATACTAAATATGAATTTCTTATATACTACTAATCAAGAGTATCAATTAAACAAGTCTATTGACTAAAAACTAGTAAATATATAAACCATTAATAAAGTAAAGAACTAAAATAAAGTATATCAATGATATATTTTATATTATGTATATCTCATATGTGAATTACTGATATACTCTTGATAAACTTCATATAAGTATATGTTAGTAGTATATCAATTATATACTTTATATTAGATATATCATTATTATATCAACGATAAATCACTGATAGACTACTGACAAACTTCATATTGAAAAACGTGTGGAAAATAAAGTATATCAGTAGTGTATCAATGATATACTCTATTTTATGTATATGTCATATGTGACATACTTATATACTCTTGATAAACTTCATATAAGTAGATCAGTAGTTTATCAGTGATATACTTTATATTAGGTATATCAGTAGTATATCACTGATAGACTACTGATATACTTGCAGGAAATACAAGGGTATTTTTGACTTTTCGTGTGGTCTGTTTGGGGTGGGCCATTTTTTTTGCTATTTTTGCAAATTGAATAAACAATAGACACGGGTACAATTTAAGTAAATTTTTTTGCTATTCATGCAAAGTGGCCCCTAAATAGAAGCTAGCTCTCCTATATATAAAGTGCTTTTCATTCTATCATTTTCTCACAAGATAATACTAGTGAGTGAACTTTTAATAAGAGTGCGATTAAATTAAAATGTCTTGCATAAGTTAAATTTGTTAAAGCAAACAATATAGGTTCACGAGAAAAGAGACAACATCTTTACTAATACGAAAACTTTGGAATAGAACTCAACAATCTTTTTTTTTTTTTTGTTTTTTTTTTTTTTTTTTTTTTTTTTTAGAATTGCATGTTTTCTAACAACACTCTTTTCCATTGTTGTTTATTGCTGTAGGGAACTTCAATCCAGGATTGTTCATGCAAGGTGAAATCAGCAAAGCCCACAGCTTCCAAAAATGGTTCACATTATACAATGTTCTTTTTCTTGTTGGGTGTTGTTTTTTCATCTTCTTTCAATTTTGAATGAAAAACTTTCCATATTCCATTTCAATATATAAGAAATAAAGATATCCTACCGTGGAAGATACAAAAAAAAAACATAGTATAAACTAAATAGGAATAAGCAAATTATAATTCAAAAAATAGCTCTCTTGAGAATAAAACACTAATTATATAGCATCATGGCCAAACAAAAGAACGTAACAACTAACATATACCTCAAAAACACAACCCTTATTTAGAGGAACCAAACGTAACAATTAACACAACTCGAACAAACCTCTAATTATATACTAATATTGAAGAACAACATTACAACTAACACAACTCGAAAACACAATTCCAACTTTTAGTGGCTACGTGTGGGGCATCATCCAATGTCGTCGTTGCTTGCAACATATTTTCCATTCGTCGTAGTTGAATTTGTTTCTGCCTTTGGAGCCTTAACCATCACAAATGGCTCACATGAAGAAACATAATCTTTCAAGTTATAATCTTTCAAATTCTCAATGTACTCTTCTCTCTTTGGAAATTTAGACATCGTGACTTTCTCCTCTTTCTTCAGAGGCAAAGAAGAAACCTTTCTCTCCATTTTCTTTGCTTGTGATCTTTCTAAAGAGATTCAGTTCACATTTTTCTTTTTATAGAGATATAAACGATGGTTGTTCATATTCTTACATTTATAGTCAATGCCCATTTTTAGTATATTTATTCATCGTTTGAGCTTGATTTTCAATATTAATCGTAATTCGTGAAGTAAGGATTGTTGGGGACTGGTTTCAATGCAAAGATACATTGCATTTTGTATTTATTTGTACAAAGAGAAGTTCATACATCCAAAAGTTTTCTTGTACACACACAATTTACACACTCTGTTGAATTCTATTTGGAAAAATGTTAGTTCACATGTGTGGAAACTTTTAATTGTGTCAATTAAACCCTTGAACTTTCATATTTGAATCAATTTAGACTCTTCATTTGAAAATCGTTCATGTATCAATTCTCAAACGTAGACTTCTTCAAATATCGGATTAACGAATATGAGCAATTTTTTACCTTTTCTTCTTCCTCTATTTTGCTCTACCAATTTGCAAAGAGTTACATAATTTTTTTTTTTTTTGTTGCATCTTTGATTACCCTTTTAAATTATAAAAAATAAATTAGAAAAAAGTTAGCATATAATTTTTTTTAAAAATACCCAAATAGAATAATTCAAAATCAATGTAAATAATCAATGACAAAAAGACAACCATAAATTTTTCATATTTGAATCAATCGATATCATCCAAAGTGCACAATCATTTTATCATTTTCATGAAACAAATGTCTCTGTAACTATTTTCAATTGACTCCATTGAAAATCAATTCAAATTTACCTAAATAATATTGTTCTTCTCCAAAAATCTTGTCAAAATAGAAAAAAAAAACTAATAACGTAATTCTTACTAAATTGACGGAGAAAAATAGAGGAAGAAGAGAATATGAATTAAAACGGCTCATTTCGTTACTCTGACATTTTGAAAAAGTCTTTAATGTGAGAATTGACACATTGACGATTTTCAAATAGAAAGTCTAAATTGATTCACTTATGAAAGTTAAGAAGTTTAATTGATTCAATTAAAAGTCTCCACATGTGTGAACTGACATTTTTCTAACGAAATCTAACAAATTGTGCAAATTGATACACTTATGAAAGTTTAGAGTTTTAATTGATATGATTATTAGTTTAGGGTTCTAATTGATACAACCCCCAAAGTTCAAGAGTATAAATTGATTTTTGTCCAAATTTTTAGTAGGTCCAAGTTTCGTCTATTTGATTCTTGTACTTTAAAAAGTTTCTAATAGATTTCTAAAGTTTTAATTTTGGTCTAATAGGTCTTTATGCTAACTTTGTTAGTTATTTAACATTTACGCTGCTAAATACCTTTTTTTCTTTTTAGAGTTCAACAAAATATGGGGCCTATGGGGGGATTCGAAATTCCTGATTATTGGTTGAGAGTATATGTCTTAACCAGTTGAATTATACTCAGTGTGGCCACAACCAAACACTTGAAATTGCTCGAAATAAGCTCACCATGTAATTTGAATATACATGCAACATGACATGTAAACATTATATGGACAAAAATTAGCAAAGGATCTATTAGACACATCATTAAAAGTTTGAAAACATATTAGAAACTTTTAAAGCACAGAAACCAAATAGACACAATCTTGAAAGCTCATGAACTTATTAAAAGCTTTTTAAAAGTATAGGAACTTTTAGTCTCAACTTTTAAAAGATAATTATTTTAGTTATCATTATTTTTTTGTGATGCATGACATAAATTTCAAATATGTGCATTAATGTGTTGATGTGAGCACACCAGAGCCACACATAATTATAAATATTTTGAAAATTCAAACACCAAAATGGTTATTTTTTAAATATTCAAAGACTAAAAGTTATAGACCAAAATAGAATAAATTTAGAAAATAAAAATCATTATCAAAGAAGACCATAAATACATTTCCAAACCCAAAGAGGATAATTAATGAATTATTCCTTTTCAAAAAAAAGAAAAAAACCCTTAGTTAACGGCATAGTATAAAATTTCGGTCGACATGTCGAAATTTCGATCGAAATTTTGACATGTCGACCGGTTCGACATGCCGTACAGGGGGGGATGTCGTTTCCCCCCCAATTTCGCCGACATGTCGAAAATTCCTCGAAATTTCGAGGTGTCGTCGACATGTCGGCGAAATTTCGTTTTTTTTTTTTTTTTTTTTTTTTTTAATGTAAGATGGTCAAATTTGCATACTGATTACTAAATTACTTTTTTGTTTTTCATGTATTATTTTTTTTTATAAACAATAAACAATGAAACAAATTAATATTCAAATTTAAAAAGGGAAAAAGTTATCTACATTTTCAATATAGGATGGCTTGGGAGCAATATTATAATTTTTATCAGAATTATCAAGATTCTGGATTAGATGCTCCAAGATCATCTTTTTGGTATTAGACATGTACATTTTATATTAAATAATTTACTCTAATTACCAATATTTAATATTATTTTATGTAGTCAATTAGGATTTATGAATGGTTAATTATACTTAGTTTGATTAAATCATCATAATTAAAGTCTCATTGAATATAAATATTACATATAATTTACATATATTATATGATGTTAAAATAAATCAATATGTTATAATTAAGCCATAATTAAAGTTTCATGATATACTCAAATAATTTTAATCAATATCTATATTTTTTTTCTCAAATTCCTGCTCGCATCGACAATTCAAATATTCAATTGATATTTATATCTAAATATTATCTTTGTTTTTAGATGTAATGCTTAGAAATGGTCAATTATAGTCTAATTAAGCCACAATCAAAGTTTCATTGGCTAATTCAAACAATTTCTATCAATTTCCACGATTTCCGTAAATTCCCCCGAAATTTCCATCGACATTTCCATTTCCATCGACATTTCCATAAAATTTGGACCTCGATATTTCCATCGACATCGACATTTGTATTAGTTAGGTCAATATTAAAAAAGTTAAATTATGCTCATTTTTGTAAGTGAAAAATGATCATAAATGATTCAACTTTTGATATGTTTGAAAAATAACAGGTTTCTATTTATAAAGAATTTGCTAGCAATCAAAAAATGTAATAGGTTCATTATCCACCAAACTATATTTGTATTAGCTAAAAAATAAAATCTAAAAATTAGTTCATTCTTGAAAGTTATTAAAAAAAAAAAAAAAAAACCTAAATACCATTTTGGTCCCCAATTTTTTTTTTGCACCTATTCTATTTTGGTTCTTAATTTTTAATATTATGTTCCAATTCCAAAACTTTAAATATATTGTAAATATGACAAGTAAATGCCCATTCCACATGCCCATTTATATCCATGCCAAGTGGCTTTTTCTCCATAGCCAAAGTGTCCTCCATGTGTCCAACAAAGGCCATAGATTGGTGTCCAAATGGACCACATCATGCTCTCCAAATTGCCTATAAATAGTGGTTCATTTTGGATAAATGAGATATGCATTTTTGGTAAAAAAAACTCTCCAATTCTCTCTTTTCTCTTCTACTTTCTCTAATTTATTTGTTTATTTAATTTGCCATAAATCTCCATTTTCTTTCATTTATATTATCTATATATTATCCATTTATATTTTAACACTTGTATTATTATTATTATTATTATTATTATTATTATTATTATTATATATTATTATTATTATATATTTTGGTAAAGTTTTGGTGCCCGGTTTCGCCTCTCATTTTACAACACGTTATCAACACGAGACTCTATCATTTTTCCCGCTAAAGGTAAGTCTTATGGGTAAGTTTTTTTTTACACATTTGGTTTATGTTAAATTTCTAATATAAATATATATTATTATTTTGATAGTGTTATTATGGCAAACCTTACAAAGCTAGAATTTGCGGCCCTGGATATTAATGGAAATAACTACTTGTCATGGGTCCTTGACGCTGAGATCCATTTAGATTCTATGAATCTTGGAGAAACAATTAAAGAAGGAAATGATGCATCAAATCAAGAAAAAGCAAAAGCCCTGATCTTCCTTCGCCATCATCTTCACGAGGGATTGAAAATGGAGTATCTTACAATAAAAAATCCCTACGTTCTATGGCAAGGTTTGAAAGAAAGGTACGATCATCAAAAAACAGTTATTCTTCCAAAAGCTCGTTATGATTGGATGCACCTGAGGTTGCAGGACTTTAAATCAGTAAGTGAGTATAATTCCGCACTCTTCAGAATTAGTTCAAAATTAAAATTATGCGGAGAAAAGATTACTGATGTTGATATGTTAGAGAAGACATTTTCCACTTTTCATGTCTCGAATATGCTCCTGCAGCAGCAATATCGAGAGAAGGGTTTTGCAAAATATTCTGAACTTATCTCATGTCTTCTCGTTGCTGAACAAAATAACGAGTTATTGATGAAAAATCACGAATCCCGACCAACTGGAGCAACACCATTCCCTGAAGTGAATGCTGTGAATTTTAATAACTGTGGTCGAGGTCGTGGTCGTGGTCGAGGTCGGGACCGCGGTAGAGGAAGAAATACCTATTTTCGTGGTGGACATTATAATTTTAAGAAACCCACATGAAGTGATGATCATAAAGGAAAGGCTCCACAAGATAGAAGTTCGAAAGGTGATGAACATAAATGTTTCCGGTGCGGAATGACTGGGCACTGGTCACGTACCTGTCGTACATCAAAACACCTTGTTGATCTCTATCAAGCTTCCCTGAAGGAAAAAGGAAAAGGAAAGAATGTGGAGGTAAATTTTGCCATTCAAGAAGATGATGTGTTTGACCTCTCCAATATGATGCATCTTGATGTAGCTGATTATTTTGAATCTCCTGGAGAGAGAATTGATGCAATCAAACAAGTAGAGGATGATTTGTATGAAAATATATAATTAAGTACTGTTTAGTATGTTTTTGTTGTTGTTTTGTTTGTATATATATTTAAGACTCTTTGTAATCGTTTTTCTTTTCTTTTCAATGAAGAAATATGAACAATTTCAATATGTTGAGTAACTCGAAAATGAGCAATGATGATTTATGTCTGGCAGACTGCGCAACTACGCACACGATACTCATAAATAGAAAATATTTTACTAGATTGACAATGCTGGAAGCAAAAGTCAATACTATATCAGGTTCTGCAAATCTGATTGAAGGTTTTGGAAAAGCAAACTTTATTTTGCCTAGAGGAACAAGATTTACAATTAATAATGCTCTGTTCTCTAGCAAATCGAAAAGAAACTTATTAAGTTTTAAAGATATACGTGAAAATAATTATCATGTTGAAACTGATTGTAAAAATAATATAGAGTGTCTCTATATAACATCTATTGTTTCACATGAAAAACGTATATTAGAAACACTGCCTGCTTTTTCTTCTGGATTATACTATACTCATATACGAGTAATCGAAAGTTATGCAATAATGAACCCGAAGTTCATGAATCCAGAAATATTCAGTGTTTGGCATGATCGATTGGGTCATCCAGGGTCGATAATGATGAGGAAAATTATTGAGAATTCACATGGACATCCTTTAAAGAGCCAGAAGATTCTTCAATCCAATGAGTTGTCATGTGATGCTTGTTCTCAAGGAAAATTAATTATTAGACCATCACCAGCTAAAGTGGGGATTGAATCACCTGCATTTTTAGAGCGAATTCAAGGTGATATTTGTGGACCTATTAACCCACCAAGTGGTCCATTTAGATATTTTATGGTATTAATTGACGCATCCAGCAGATGGTCACATGTATGCTTATTATCAAGTCGAAATCTTGCATTTGCAAGATTACTTGCTCAAATAATTAAGTTAAAAGCACAATTTCCTGATAATACAATTAAGACCATTCGACTTGATAATGCTGGTGAATTTACATCTCAAACTTTTAATAATTATTGTATGTCAATTGGGATAAGTGTTGAACATCCTGTAGCTCACGTTCATACACAAAATGGTCTAGCATAATCATTTATAAAACGTCTGCAACTAATTGCAAGACCATTGCTTATGAGAGCTAAACTTCCTACATCAGTATGGGGTCATGCTATTTTGCATGCTGCATCACTGGCACGTATTAGGCCAGTAGCTTATAATAAATACTCCCCAATGCAATTAGCTTATGGCCATCAGCCAAATATTTCCCATCTAAGAATTTTTGGATGTGCAGTATATGTACCAATTGCTCCACCACAACGTACTAAGATGGGTCCTCAAAGGAGGTTAGGAATATATGTTGGTTTTGATTCCCCATCAATTATTAAATATCTTGAACCCCTGACGGGTGATGTATTTACTGCACGATTTGCTGATTGTCATTTTAATGAGACAAATTTTCCAACATTAGGGGGAGGAATTAAGAAGTTGGAAAAAGAAATTACATGGAATGCATCGTTATTATCTCATTTAGATTCTCGTAGAGATCAATGTGAACTTGAAGTTCAAAAGATAATTCATTTGCAAAATATAGCAAATTAACTACCAGATGCATTCACATATACTAAAAGTGTGACTAAATTATATATACCAGCTGCAAATGCTCCATCAAAAATTGATATCCCAAAGGAACAAGTTGTCAATAATGAGTCTGGAGCACGCCAGAAGCGTGGTAGACCAATAGGTTCTAAAGATAAAAATCCTCGGAAAAGAAAAGTAGTTGAGAATCAAAATGATTCAATAAAATGTATGGATGTTCCAGAAGAAATCCAGAATACAACTACTCAAAAGAGTATTGGTGAAAATCAAACGCTTGAGGATAATAATGAAATTTCTATAAACTATGTTACAACAGGAAAGAGATGGAACCGAAATGATATCATTATTGACAACATTTTTTCTTATGATGTTGCTCACGATATTATTCATGAAAGTGATGATTTTGACCCAAAATTTATCAAAGAATGTCAACGTAGAAAGGATTGGCCGAAATGGAAAGAAGCAATCCAAGCAGAGTTGAACTCACTTTCAAAACGTGAGGTTTTTGGACCAGTAGTCCCAACACCGAAAAACGTCAAACCTGTGGGATATAAATGGGTATTTGTAAGGAAAAGAAATGAAAAGAATGAAGTCACAAGATATAAAGCGAGACTTGTTGCACAAGGATTCTCGCAAAGGCCTGGTATTGATTATGAGGAGACATATTCTCCTGTGGTGGATGCAATAACGCTAAGATATTTGATTGGTCTGACTGTATATGAAAAGCTTGATATGCATCTAATGGATGTAGTCACGGCGTATTTATATGGATCTCTGGATAATGACATTTATATGAAAATCCTGGAAGGATTTAAAATACCAGAAACATATGAATCAAGTTCTCGGGAATTGTATTCAATAAAGTTACAGAGATCATTATATGGATTAAAACAATCAGGACGAATGTGGTATAATCGCCTGAGTGAATATCTGTTGAAAGAATGATACCAAAATAATCCAATATGTCCGTGCGTTTTTATAAAGAAATCTCAGTCAGGATTTGCTATTATAACTGTATATGTTGATGACTTAAATATAATCGGAACTCCTGAAGAGTTATCCAAGGCAATAGAATATCTTAAGAAAGAATTCGAGATGAAAGATCTTGGAAAAACAAAATTTTGCCTTGGTTTGCAAATTGAACATTTAGCAGATGGGATATTTGTTCATCAATCAACTTATACAGAGAAAATCTTAAAAAGATTCTATATGGATAAAGCACATCCATTGAACATTCCAATGGAAGTTCGTTCACTGGATGTAAAGAAAGATATATTTCGACCTCGAGATGACAGTGAAGAACTACTTGGTCCTGAAGTACCATATCTTAGTGCAATTGGTGCACTTATGTATTTGGCTAATAACACAAGACCAGATATTGCATTTTCAGTAAATTTATTAGCTAGATATAGTTCATATCCTACAAAAAGACATTGGAACGGAGTTAAGCATGTACTCCGATATCTTCGAGGGACAATTGATATGGGTTTATTTTATTCTAACAAATCAAAATATGATCTAGTTGGTTATGCAGATTCTGGTTATCTATCTGATCCACACAAAGCTAGATCTCAGACATGTTATCTATTCACATGTGGAGGAACTGCTATATCGTGGTGATCAGTGAAACAGACTATAACGGCCACTTCTTCAAATCATGCTGAAATCTTCGCTATTCATGAAGCAAGTCGAGAATGTGTATGGCTAAGATCGATGACACAACACATTCATGAGACATGTGGCTTATCTTCAAGTAAACCTCTTCCAACGATGTTATACGAAGATAACACAGCATGTATAGCTCAAATCAAGGGAGGATATATCAAAGGAGATAGAACAAAGCATATCTCACCAAAACTCTTCTATACTCATGATCTTGAAGAAAATGGCGATATCACTATACAACAAATTTGTTCGAAAGATAACTTGGCTGACTTATTTACGAAGGCATTACCAACTGCAACCTTCGATAAATTAGTATATAGCATTGGAATGCGGCGATTCAAAGACTTTAAGTGATGTCTCCATGAGGGGGAGTGAATGTATTATAGTAAACTATATAAAATATGTACTCTTTTTCCTTCACTAGGATTTTTCTTCCCATTGGGTTTTTCCCTAGTAAGGTTTTAACGAGGCATATTTTATATAAATGGGCATTTAAGGGGGAGTATTGTAAATATAACAAGTAAATGCCCATTCCACATGCCCATTTATATCCATGCCAAGTGGCTTTTTCTCCATAGCCAAAGTGTCCTCCATGTGTCCAACAAAGGCCATAGATTGGTGTCCAAATGGACCACATCATGCTCTCCAAATTGCCTATAAATAGTGGTTCATTTTGGATAAATGAGATATGCATTTTTGGTAAAAAAAACTCTCCAATTCTCTCTTTTCTCTTCCACTTTCTCTAATTTATTTGTTTATTTAATTTGCCATAAATCTCCATTTTCTTTTATTTATATTATCTATATATAATCCATTTATATTTTAACACTTGTATTATTATTATTATTATTATTATATATTTTATTATTATATATTTTGGTAAAGTTTTGGTGCCCGATTTCGCCTCTCATTTTACAACAAAATAAAAATTGTTATTAATTTCTTTGGTTAATAAATTTGATAGAAGTATCGACCCATTTCAAAATTTAGCACTCCCAACCAACCAATTAAATGTAGCTTTAAATACCCGTCCAAATAAATATTTCCACTACTAATAAATAAACAATAAAACATTCTTTCTCGTATTTTCTTGTTAAATGATTTATAATAATTAATATTTATACAAAATTTGAGAAACTAAAAGTAGTATATATATAAACAAAACTGTTATCCAAACATATTTCTTTTAAAATTTTGTTTTTGGAAACAATGTTCCACTTGAAACACATCAGTTGAGAGACAGAGTTATGCTTTGCTTCAATGGAGGGTAAGTGTGAGAGTAAATATTGAATTGATGTTGGGGCCTGTTTGGCTCTCTAGAAAATGACTACTGTTTTTTCAGTCAGTACTTTTTAAAATCACTTTTTGGCTATTAAATGTCCACTTGGATCTTCTGTTCTTCTACATTAATCAAATTATTCTGCTGAACTTCTATCCCTTTTATGAACTTTCAGAATTCCCTTTGAATTTTTATAATAGATTCTTACACTCAATATTCTGTCTATTTGATACCTTGATTTTAAAAGATTTTTTTAATAGTCTTAAACTTTCAATTTTGTATGTAATAAGTCTTTGATTTAATGTTTACATAACATGTTAAATTGTATTATTTATAAATTACGTAGCAGGCTATCGGCTTAAACATTTTGTAGTGTAAATGTTAAAATGATGAAGTTCACAATGGAAGTCTGTTAGAATCTTTTTAAAAACAGAGACTACACACTCAACTTTGAAAATGAAGAGAGTTTAGAGACCTAAAAAAAATTCCAAAAATAAAGTGACTAAATAGACACAACCCTAAAAATCCACTAAACTTATAATTTAACCTCAACAATATTCAAGGAAAAAAACAAGTTTTAAAGAACAATTATCCAAATAAATTTTGAACAAAACCAAGTATTATAGTTTTGACTGGATCAATGTAAAACAAGTCACCTCTATATAAAAAAAGAAAAAATTATCTTTAAAAAAATTAAATTATCATTTTAGTCCTAATAGTTTGCATTTGATTTCAATTGGATCTTTACGATTTTAAAAGTTAAAACTTGTAAAAGTTTAAAACTTTATATTTGACTCCTATAATTTTGTTAAATATTTAAAACACTATCGGGTTGATCAAGGACCAAGGTTGACAATTTCCATTTTACCCAACACCCATCAACCATCCTTCATATATTAACTCACCATCTCTCTAGCTACCACAAAAAAAAAAAAAAAAAAAAAAAAAAGTGTCACTTGAGAAAAGTATCCACATTTAATAATGTGAGAGACATTCAAAAGATTTAACAAAACCACACGGACTAAATTGAAACTCTTAAAACCAAAAGAAACTAAATTGAAATTAAGTACACTATAAAGACTAAAATGTTAAGTCATTCAAATAAAGAGTCCTAAGAAAATGAAAAATGTGGTATTGCTTAGCTTAGCTCTTTTGTGTATGGAACATTTTGCCCCATTCATATGAGAGAGAGAGAGAGAGAGAGAGAGAGAGAGGAAAATACAAGTTGGATGAGAAAAATGAAAAGATGCAGAAAGGACTTTAGGAGTAAGGTAGGTGGGCATATTCAGAGAGTACCTATTGACAATAAAAAGAGTGGGACCTCTTCATTTCAATATCAGTAAGCCCTTAGATTTTGACCAATCAACATCAGTGACTCATTGCTCTTTTTTCTTTTCTTTTCTTTTGCATCAGTAACATGTCTGATTCATTACAAGCAAAACCCCAACCCTCATGCCATGCCAATAATGCACCTAGGACCACTGATGTGATTTTCCCACTGTTTCAACTCCCAATTTTCTTTACTTTTCTCCCTACTCTCATTAAACACACCACATTCAATTAAGTACCTCTAAGCTCTACCTAAGAATGAATTACAAAAACTTTTAAGTATATGTAACCTTTATTTGGTCCATGCATTTGTATACTTTGGAAAAAAAAAATAATATTACCTAAAAGATGAGTGTAAGCCTCCTAAGCTTTCTGCATCAAAGATGACTTAGTATTTCTAATCAAGAGAAGGAAAAGTACAGAGAAAAAAAAAAAGTTGTTATTAGACAATCTTTTTGATTCTATCTTTGAATAGTAAAATGTTTGTTATCTAAAATAAGTGGCTACCAAGATTCATCTGATGACTTCAATAATATTTGTAGTCACATGTTAGACCAATTCACATGAATTTCCAAATATGGAGAAGTATTAGCAAATAATGATTTAAGCATCACATGAAGAAGACTGACAGGAAAAAGATGGAACCTAAAGAGAAGCTGCCAATTCAATAATAGCCAAAAGGAGTAGACAAATTGTGTGGGTTTGGTTTCACAAAAAAGTGTATATATAATTTGACTAGTGTCATTATCTGAAACTGCTTTATACATCAATGTCCAGAAAGAGAGACAAATATCCATTCATATTACAGAACCCCCCCCAAAAAAAAAAAAAAAAAAAAAATCCACTTGCAAATAAATGAAGCTGTTTTTGAGTGTTATGAAAAGAACATTTAGAACAAAAATCCAGTGGTCATAAAAAAAAAAAAGAGAACAAAAATCTAGTGAAATCATGACTTGCTAAATATTTTTTCCTTTATAGTTTATTTTTAGGCTTATATTTTATTTTGATCCTTCAACTTTTGAATATGCTATTTTAGTCTTTTAAAAAAAAACATTGTAGTCATTGGTGTCAATTTTTTTTAATAAAATGTATAACAAAAACTTATAGGAACATTTTTTCTTCATTTATCTAATCAATAGATTTCTATATAGATAAGGGTTCGAAGGTGCAACAAGTTAACTATTGAGTTTCTACATACATCTAAACCGTTATTAAATGATTGATGAAAAATTAACAACAAAGACAAAAGTAGGCTTCTATACAAAGTTCAGAAACTAAAATCAAATATTTGAAAGTTGAGAGACTAAGACTTCCTTTGAAAGTTTAGAAAACCTAAATCATTATTTTTATAAAATAACTATAAAAAGTCTTAACCAATCTTGACCTTGAATGCTACCCAAAAGCTATTCTTAAAACAAGTTATGAAGACAAAAGTAGAAAGTTGATTTTTAGAACAACACCCAACCAAAATGGGCACTCCAATCAACTCTTGTTTTCCAATCATCCCAACAATTGATGATCCAAAGTGTGCATAACCATCAAAAACATGGACCTAAGATTTGATGCAAAAAAGGAAAAGTTGTCCCAATGCAAAATTGTGTCATCTTCCTGCAGTTAATGACAAGCATGGCCATGTGGCCTTGCTTAGCTCAAAAGGCATTCTATCTATTTCATGAACACAATAACTAATCTATGTTGACATCAGCTTAAAATCTCAATATAATTAATTCAACATCAACCCTTCCCTTGTTGAAGGGAGCACAGAAATGAGAGACTCAAAAACAGATGCAGTAAGAACTAATTCATATTTCATAGGGATAAATTTACAAAACCACCATATTGGGGCAAAAATGGGGTCATGAGTAAGAACCCCATCAGTCAAACAGCCTTTTCTTTCACACTAAAATGGAGAAGAAGACATTATTTCATAGAACCTAAACAAGTGGGTTAAAGAAACCAGTCATCAAGAATAATCTATATAGCTGAGAAGAGGATTTTACCTGGAAGAGACAGAATTCAAAGCTTTGGCAAATCCATTCACAGCTCCATATCCCTTTGAGCTGAATCCCAAGCAGCCAAGCAATCCTTGCCTGTAAGGCAAGTAAGTCTTCTTCTTCATCTCCTCTGAGTGAGCTCTGTTAGCAGTGTAATGACGCTCATGCGGCGATGGCGGAACTCTCCTCTTTCCAACTCCATTTGCAGGCTTCCGAGCCCCATCTTTCTTCGCTCCAACTGTTCCTTTTGCTTTCTTCCCTTCTGAAGATCGACCCACCAATGGATTTATGAACTTTTGCTTAGCAACACTCTGGTTTGCTCCTCCTGATTTCTTCTCTTTCACAGGAGCAAACGATATGTTGGACCAGAAATTGTTGTTGCTTCTTCCTTCGCTTTTACTTCTATACAGAAAATCCTTCAGAAAAACCCATCTCTTCGAACTCCTTCCTGCCGAAGACGATCTCGAAGATGAAGCCGAAATCGACGGAGTACTGGTCTCAGAATTGGAAGCTGTTTCTTCAACCTTCTCGATCACTTCACTTTCTTCACAATTTTCCTTCTCAGTTACAGAGCATTCTACATTGAGTCCGTCTCCATTCTCGCTCTCCGTCCACTCAATCGGGGAATTTCTCAACGGCGACATGGATCTAGTTCTCCGCCGCTGCAATTTATCCCTCAGCCTCAGATCCCTCCCTCGAACATACTCAACGATTCCGTCCCCTTCTTCATCCCCAACCTCCAGGTCCAGCAATGGCGCCAATGGTAACTCCAAGTGCGTCGAGAGCTTCATCGGACGGATCTTCCCGTTGTGAAACAACTCATCGGCGGAGCTCATCGACGCCGTGGAACTCGAGCCGGCATTAGACCCAAACCTAGCGGAGAAATCGAACTCAAACGAAGAAGAATGATTCTCCATGGAAGCAGAAGAGGAGTGAGAGGTAGGGTTTTTGGTGATTGCGAAGTGCATAGGGCTGGCCGGAGCACTGTAAAAGAAGCCGGAAACGGTGCCGCGGCCGGGGCTGGAATGAGCACTGACGTAAGGAGTGGAGCAAGCGCTATCGAAATCTTCGAAAGAGAAGTCGTGGTAGGTGGAATCGAGAGATTCGCCATTGATGGAGCTTTGAAGCTTTGTTTGGGAGTCTGCAATGGGAGATTGGGATTCCATGACTTTGGTGCTCAGTTCACAGAGCTTCAAGGAAGAAAAATGGAAGCTCTCAGTTAATTAATAGACTCAAAGAAAAAAGCACCACTTCAAAATTTGAAAATAATAAAAAAGAAAATCAATCTGTTGAAAATTAATTCAACTTGATGACAACAATAAATGTCTAGTTGTATTGTACAAAATTTTAAAAAGTTTTAAATTTAATTAAATGGAAGCTCTCGGTTAATTAATAGACAAGATGTTTTTTTAGTTAGGACAACTAATGATATTTTTATAGTTTCTATTTTTGAATTCCATTATTCTAAGTGCCCCACGTTATTCAAGATGTTTTTCTTTGGAGAAAATATCAAAATTTACGTCCAATTTGGCGATGTAACTTCCAATTTCATCAAATTGTACCTTAAATTTAG
Organism: Trichosanthes truncata; assembly: GCA_033996785.1. Lineage (NCBI taxonomy): Eukaryota > Viridiplantae > Streptophyta > Magnoliopsida > Cucurbitales > Cucurbitaceae > Trichosanthes > Trichosanthes truncata. The sequence goes on along the minus strand of JAWPNB010000013.1, from coordinate 45,324,356 downwards.
ATAAATATTATAATTTTAACCTTATATTAGAATAACTGATGTAATTTTTCCTTTCCATAAGCTTTTGTTTGAACAATCATTAAAAGAAATATCCATTCTCACTCTCACATGCCTTTTAATGAATTTGAAAGCATATATTTGATAAGAAATTGATGGAACTTTAAAGAAAAAATAATATTCTTTAAAAAAAAAAACAGTATTAGATTGTTTTTTTTTTTTTTTTTTTGAACGAGTATTAGATTGTTTTTTTAAATTTGTGACTTTTTTAGATTTAATGGTTGATTGCATTGATGGGACTTAATTTTGTGCAAATTTTGATTTTTATTGGAATTTTAGGATATTTATACAATTTTTTTTAATTAGTGGATGAATTACCATAAATTAATTAAACATAAAATAAAAATTGCAACAACTATATAAGTGTAGAGTTCAATATGAAGAAATTGAAATTTTTGGTGGTAATTGATACATCTTGCTAAGTTTAGGAATAAAAATAAAATTTTCTCATTTTTCTCCACTTTATGTGTTTGGGATATTTTTCACTTTTTAATTTGGATTATGCTCCTATCAAACAATGAACTCTCCATATTTTTACAGAAGTAAGATTTTTTTTTCTAGTTTTGGTCAATTGAAACTAGCATGATTTTGATTTTGAATCCTACTCAAAATATCTTTGCATTATTGAAGATGTTGTTCTTACTTATGAATTCAAGATTATTCCCACTAATTTAGATTATGTTTGCATCAACCTAGTTATTCTCTAGTCGAACAAAATGATTATCAAGTCTTCCCTCTAATGGTCTTCCCTCTAATATTGATTCTCTAGTCAGAACAAAATGATTATCAAGTCTTCCCTCTAATGGTCTTCTCTCTAATGGTCAAATATTAGTTCCTCTTGATTGGAGCATAATGATAATTTAATTGAACTCATCAACTTGTGGAAAAACGAGATTACTAAACACAATTGAAATAATGTCACTCAAGAAAACAAAAAGGACATATTTTACAAAATATTTTATGGGTATTAAAGAAAAACTTATCTAAAAGAACATTCTTTTTAATTCTTTTTTACTTTTTTCAAAAGAATTTATAAACCATTTTCTTTATATCTAATCTATATTTCAGAAACTTCTTAGAACCATTGACAAATTTTTATAAATTCAGTTTTTTTTAATAGAAATCAACCCTAAAACATTTATTTTAAACCTTCAGGAAGCTACTGATAGCATGTAATTATGCTATCTTATTTTGTGAGCTTTTATGCCTATTTTTCTTAATTTTGTAGAAATCGAGCGTGAAGAGCAAAATCGAGTGTTTGGCAGTATTTTGATAGATATTGGAGCTTTTTGAAGCTTAATTGAAAATTCAAGAAGATTAAAGATGTTATTTGAGCATAAGGCACATTTGGGAGATTCTACATCGAAAATCACCGTTCCAATACATCAAACTGGAGATCATTCGTACACCCAAGCGAAGAGACATAGCAAAAATAGCCAGTGTTGTCTGCAGGGTAGCGTCGCGACGCTGTCCATTGCGTCTCGACGCTACGATAAACGTAAAAATGCTATTTTTCGCTCAGAAACGCGCCAAACCTCTTTTCTTGTAGCGTTGAGACGCTGATGCTGTAAGCAGTCTCACCGCTGCCTCGCAATTCTCTATATAAGCATCATTTTAGGGCACCGTTTTGGAGGCCAATCTGAGGGTTTCAGCCCTAATCTCGATTCCAAGCTAAAATTGAGGGTTTAGGGAGAAATTGAGAGCATTTGTGGAGCATTTTTGAAGAACCAGAGCTCAAGGGACGTGGAGATCACGACGGGAACGCGAGATCGACCATCGTTTGCTAATTTCTTCCTTTTCCTTTAGTTTTAGTTTTTGTTTTGTGGCTTTAAATTAGGAACTTAGAGATTTAATTATATGAATTTAAGTATCTATCTTCCTAATACTTGGGATTTTTATATGAATTGAATTAATTTCTATTAGACTTGAGGTTTTAATTGATTAAATATCTTGATTGAATGCTTTTATTTCATTCATACTTTTATGTATTTAATGCTTATAATCTCTTGATCACGAATTATTTGTTTTATTGGTCTAAATTTGTGCTTGAAAAAATCTTGTTTAGGCTAGAACTTAATTGCATGACTATTTGTAAATTCTTGCATGAAAGTGAAGAATTCTTTTAGAAGCCCTTAAAAGAAGATGTCTTGCATGTTATTAAAATCTAGATAGAAATATTAGGTTTATAACATTGCATGAGAGAAATTGTGCTTGAAAGAGTCAGTTAATACCCTCGCTTCTTGGCTTATGGAATATTTGCATGACAAATCTTGGTATCTTTGACTATAAGTCTAATCGGTGACATTGATTCCCCTAGGATATTTCTCTCCTATTGCATCTCCATTTATCTTTTGCTTTCTAGGTTAGCTCTTTAGTTTAACTTGTTTGCATCTGATTTCTCCTCTAAATAAAGTTAAGTGAGAGTAATTACGGTACTTAAATGAACTAAGAAATCCAATTCCTATGATCGATCCTGACCACTATTATTAAAAATTTTAGAGGTTTAAGTTTATAAAAATATTTGATAAAGCCTTCGACAAGCTCATTATCAGCTACACTTAGGGGAAGAAGACAAAGGCATTAAGACTAAGATAATGATAATGTTTGGTTAAAACGTTTACGTGTCAAAAGTATTATAATAGTCCTTTTTTTTTCTTTCTAAAGTTGTATTTAATTTTTTTTTCTAAAAATGTTTATCGACAAATATTTTATTTAAAAACAGTATTCATAAAAGCTATTGTAAATGCACTCTAAGAAACCTATATAAATTTGACTTATTAATTTTAGAATTTTAAGTATTTTTAAACTATATATACTTTTGTTTAACATTCAAATGAGGGGTGGGGAATCTAATGTTTGAGCCAAAATAAGAAACCACACATGTGTGTTTAGCATCACACGTGTTTTATCTTGCAACTATGCTAAGATTGACATTTTTTTCAATATGTACTTAGAATATGAAGAAGAATAAATTTCATAAACTTGATTTTATTATATGTATAATATGTCTAATGTTTGGTTTAAAAGCTATAATACTAGTGTTTGATTTGAGAGTTTGATTTTAGAAAGTCTAAATGTATTTAACAAGCTTCTAACATTGAATAAGCAAACTCCTAAGTCAAATGTCGATGTGGTTTCTAAACTTTAAGTTATACGAAACTAACTTATAACTCAAATGCACTTAAAAGAATCTTCCCTACAGTGTGCCCCTCCTTGAATTATTTGGTCATGCAATACTTATTGAATACAAAGAATAAAACACATTTCAACCTCGCATAGTTCTCGATCATTTCATGACACCAATGCATGGTTGAACCATCTACAATGGGAGGGGGATCGATTATACACAGGAAAGAAGTTTAGATAAGAGAATACATTATCGCATCGTGTTTGGCTGAAGCCAAAAAGTGGTTGACCTACTTTCATTCACCAAGCAAACGATCTTCACGTTTTGCAGGAACAAGAACAATAACCATCTCGCTCTTTCCTTTCGTCGGTGCCATCTTTTTCTTTCCAAGAAAGGAGGTTGGGATGTATAAGAGCAACCTTTTTTTTAGGGTACATGAGAACAACTTCTAAGTCAATTAAGGCTCAAATGCTGGAACCTCATGGGTCCTAAGGTAATAAAATTGATAGAGTAATTCATAGACCTAGGTGGGATAGGAGGATTGAAAAGGGAAATATAGAGATGATGATATATAGATATCATCCAGAGAAACAACAAAAGAATTCATAAGAAAAAGGGAACAACATGGTTATAAATGGAAACCAATGTATGATTATGTATTCTTTAATTAAATTATAATTTTAGTCCTTCCATCTTTAACATATTTTAAATTAGTCCTTGTGTTTTTAAAGGTTTTATTAATCGTCTTTATCCTTTCTTATAACACCTCCCTATATTTTTCTAGAACAAAATTAATGATAAAAGAACTTTTTTTGCATGTGTAAGTTATTGGTAGTTTCAATTCATAAAAAGTTATCAAAGTTCAACCAATTTTTTTAGTTGTACTCCAAAACGAGATTAAAATACCCCTTATATTTTTTTACTCAAAATAACTAAATGCAAATTCATAATTTTTAATCAATACGACTGGGCTATAGTTAATTTTTTTAAATGATAAAATTTAAATAAAAAGTAAATATTCAATCTTCAAACTTCTAAAAGAAGTTAATAATGCTTTGAACAATTAAATTATATTCAAGTCAGCATAAAAAAAATTATTTATCACATGTATAATAGATTTTTGTTACTTTGCACTAATAATGTGATAATAATTTTTTTTTTTCAAAAAAAGGTATAGAAACAAAATTGAAATTAAGGTTTAGAAAAGCACAGGGACTAAAGTTGTAATTTTAAATAAAATTCTTTAATATGTGACTTTGAGGGGAACTTTACTACATGAATAATTATTTTGCAACAAACGATATAAACTAAAATGGGAAAAATAAAGAGAAAATAAATAAATAAAAAAGGAACTTTAGAAAAAAATAATTATTTAATTTCACTTTATTGTGACGTCAGAGCACCAATTGTTATTCTGCCATTCCCCATTTAGATCACGTGGCATGTTCCCAATGCCCATACTCTTTGGGTTTTTATAATAAACATCTTTTCTACTTTTAACTTTTTTTCCACAACACATTCAAATCATAGCCGTCCAAGTTGACACAAATTCAATCATCATCATCAACTTCAAAATAAAATAAACTACTTATTAATATTAACACTATCATGATTCCTCACTTAAATTTAAATTTTGTCTTATGTTATTTCAATTAAATAAAAGAATTGTTTTAAAAAATTAAATAAAAGAAAAATACATTCTTTTAATAAGTTTGGATTTGTATAATTTTTGTTGAAAAGGTTGCAAAAATTTAGACTTTGTGTTACATGTTTTTTTCTTATCAAAATAAAATAAACTACTTATTAATATTAACACTATCATGATTCCTCACTTAAATTTAAATTTTGTCTTATGTTATTTAAATTAAATAAAAGAATTGTTTTAAAAAATTAAATAAAAGAAAAATACATTCTTTTAATAAGTTTGGATTTGTATAATTTTTGTTGAAAAGGTTGCAAAAATTTAGACTTAGTGTTACATGTTTGTTTCTTATTCAATAATTATGGATGGACAATTGAACCCTTAACTTTGGCGATGATATTGAGTGATTCATTAAGCTATGCTCAAATCGGTTACATGTATTTTATTTTTCGGGTTTATGATTTTTACAAATTAAATTAATATATAGGAAGATGAAAGGTGAGTTTTTTTAGATTGTAGATTTTTTAAAATTTATATTACATATTTGTATAATATTTTTAAAAAAAATCGGAAACATGATTTTTTTTAAAAAAGTATTTAGATCAATATGGTAGTTAAGGTCTAGATCATACTTAAAACCATTTGTGTAAAAGATATGATAATTTCTTACATGAGCAAAAACTACCACATTCTTTTTCAAATAATAAAAAAATTACCGTATTCTTTACAAATAATTTCAAAACTATAGTAATTTACGTTTTTAAAAAAAATAAACCATAAGATCTCTTTTCAGTCCTCTAAAATTGAGTTTGTGTAATTAATATATCTATAATAATTTACAGTTTTAAAAAAAAAAAAAAAAAAAAAACTATAAGATCTCTTTTCAGTCCTCTAAAATTGAGTATGTGTAATTAATATATCTATAGCTTGGGATAACCAAATTCATATACCAAAAATAAACTAAATTTCTTAATCTTAGATTATATGTATGTTGATGTCAAAATCTGGTCAAGGAAAAATCTCACATAACCTTCAGGTACTTCAATGGTAAATTTGTTTTAACTGGAGAAAGATGTGACCTGCAAAAAAAAAAAAAAGTTGAACACCAGTGTGGTGCTTGCCACACCAGCTCTGATGCTTAAGTTAGTTAGGAGAATTTGAGTGTAGCAAACTAGAGTTTAGAGAATGAGGGTTGTTTATATGTAATTTTAAAATAGAAAGAAATGAGACACATGTAAATAAATTTGTATTTGTATTAATTTGAATGTAGTGGAGTACAATATCTAATTTGTTCCTCTGATTCTTTCTCTTAAATATACATTTGTCTCAAGGGCTTTGCAGCTTGTTCTTGAATGTGGATTTGTCTCAAGGGCTTCGCAACTTGTTCTCGAATGTGGATTTGTTTCGAGGGCTTTGTAGCTTGTTCTCGAATGTAAATTTGTCTTTAGGGCTTTTGTAGCTTGTTCTCGAATGTGGATTTATTTCGAGGGCTCTGCAACTTGTTCTCGATTGTGAATTTGTCTCGAGGGCTTTTGCAGCTTGTTCTCGAATGTGGATTTATTTCGAGGACTTTGCAACTTGTTCTCGAATGTGAATTTGTTTCGAGGGCTTTTGCAGCTTGTTCTAGAATGTTGATTTATTTCGAGGGCTTTGCAGCTTGTTCTCGATCTTCAAAGTCTTATAGTATTCAAGGCTCTGGTTTAGAGAGTGTTTGATATTCAAGAGTTTAAGGAGTCTTCTGGTCTTTGTTTCTAAATTCTCTCTAAGTTCTCTAGAGAGTTTCAACTTCTGAACCTCTGAAATGGAAGAGAGAGCTCTCTATTTATAGAGTTCCTGAAGGCCTCCAAGTGGGCTTAGGCTTGTTAGTCGAACTAGGCCTAGTTGACTTTGGGCTTAACCTCTGGATTGGACTTGACTGACTTTAGGCCTAACCCTTTGGACTTTTGTCTAAAATTAGCCCAAATTTCACATAACCCATTTGTATATTGGGATTTGCCATAATTTAATTTAGGGATCCTTGGCAATTTAATCAATCCCTAATTAAATATAATTTCATCATCAATGTTGGGTAATGACGTGACAATTTTTTGATTGGCCAAAATTTCTATTCCAACAAGGGTTAAGTTGAACTCTTTTTCTTTGGGTCATAATGACATATTTATAGGATCATTTTATCTAGGTTTTTCATATATCTTTTTAAAGGATAGAAGAAGTTTTCCCTTCTATCTCTAGAAACTGGATTTGAAAAGGTTAATTTAAGTCTGTAGGGTTCCTTTGGGTCTGTTTCTCCTTTGGACTTTTATCTTTTTTACTTTTATTTTGTTTCGAGATATTTAATTAAATCTAAATTTCACCCATAACAATGACAAATCCAACTTGTGAGCCAAATATTGCGTAAATGTTTTTGAAAAATTAGATACTTGAAAGGAAGAATATATCAAAACCCATAATGATAGATGTGCTATTCTATGTTATATTTGTAATTTTCATAGACAAACATTTTAAAAAGTGTATTGCTTTTATTTAATGAATATAATCATAAACTTTAGGTTAGGAGATTTAGTTTTCTTTTGAATATTAAAATTCAAACATGGATGTAGATTCAAACTTACAACTTTTAAAGGAAGTTTGTAGTTCTTAAATCAATTAAACCATGGTCGAGCTGATTGGATTGAGTAGACATTTATATATATATTTTTTTTCATGTAATTTCATTTAATATATCAAAATAACCATGAACAAAGAATTATATATATGTTATGGGCAATAATCACATTTAGTTTTTAGTTTTCTATTTTTTAAAATTATGCTTATAAACACTACTTTCGTCTATCTATTCCTTTGTTTAGCTATTTATTTTTTTAACACGTTTTCAAATTCTAAGCCAAAATTTGAAAACTATAAAAATGTAGACCTCGGCTATTTGATAGCAATTAGTTTTTTGTTTTTAAAAATTATATTTATTTTCTTACAATTTCTTTACAATAATGTTGTTCATCTTTCTTATGGAAATATTTGAATTGTTAGTCAAATTCCAAAAATAAAACAATTTTTTACAAACTATTTTATTTTTTAGTTTTCAAAACTTAGCTTGGATTTTTAAAACATTTGTAGAAAGTAGATAACAAAACAAATAAACTCATAGGTGGAAATAGAATTTATAAGCTTAATTTTTAAAAATAAAAAATAAAAAATCAAATAGTTATTAAACAAGGCCCTAGTTTTTAAAAACTTGTTTTTTTTCGTTCTTTTTTTTTTAATTTAACTAAAAATTTAAATGTATTTGTAGGAAAGATGTACAACATACCTACAAAAATTGTAAGAAAGCAAACATAAATTTAAAAAATAGAAAATTAAAACAAAATCCCTTAGAATGGATATATTTTAGAAACTCCAAGCCATTGGATTCCATCCATGAAGCAGCTATTTACAAAGCTTAGAAGACATAGGTGTAGATCTCCCATTTTTTATTCTAAATAATAATTATAATAATAATCTTTTAATTACAAAAGAGTTATATGATTAAACATTAAACTATAATATCCAAAAGAGATTCACAAACTTATAGTCTACATTTCCTTTTGATATCTTTTCCCTATTCCCAATAAATAAAGAATATTGGTTCAAATGGACAGCTTTCTATGCCAACAAATTGCAACATCCAATCAAAACTACAAAACATGGTTCATATTATTTATAGGTCTCCAAGTTTTAGTACAATGAATAGGTTGAATAGTTGTAGTCCTCTAATATTGAAGTTTTAAACCTGCTTGAATATTTTTAATATTAATTTCTATATTTAAAAATGAATTAATGGGAACAAAAGTTTAATTAAATTTAAAATTCAAACAATGGATCAAAATATCAACAGAAAGACACTTAAAATTTGATAGTATCAACTAAAATCCTGAACTAATTAATTAATCAAGTCAAAATTTAATGATATTAAATTCTATCAACCAAGGCATGAAATTCTCAACTTTACTTCTAGATATTTTTACCAATATTAAAATCTTATAGCAACCTCTAAAAGGTTCTTAAATCCTCTAATTCTAATATATTATATATCTAGCCATTTTTTAGAGTGGGAGTATGATCTTTTAACATATTATTGTTATTTGATTCACAACATAGTATAGAGAAAAATGTCATACCCTCACTTCTAAAAGAGTGCATTTTATTTTATTTTATTTTATACTTTTAAGATTGGACCTTAAACCACTTTTTCAAGTTTAATTAAGATTTATTTATCGAAAACAATTAAATGTGAGATGAGTAGATTAAAGGTTTGGAGCATATAGAAGCACAAATGGAACTTTTAAATTCATGAAATCAAGACTAAATTAATCATCAATTCATAAAAATCAAAAGCTACAACAAATCCCCATGCAAAAAAAAAGAAAAAAAAGAAAAAGAAATAGCAATGCATGAAAATAATACATATAACAATCCATGAAAATAATATCATTGTAGTTCAAGTTGCCAAATTTCATAAATATAATCTAATAATCGTGGAAAAAGGAAACGAATTTGATGTCGTCTCGGAGTTGATAGAAAAAAACAGTCTTAAAATAATATAAATTTTATAACATAAAGAGATAAACACATGCATGCAATATATTATAACTTAATTTTTTTAATTAAAAAAAGTATGTATACGTAGGTTTAAATCCTATTGTAATCCTTGTTGCTTTTAATTTTGTCTAGTTTCGTTCTTAGAGTTTCAAAACGACCATTTTGATCCTCTTACTTTTAAAAAGTGATCATTTAATTTAGTTCCTATTTGCAACATCCAAATTCTACTTACATTTATTTTAATTCAAAATTATGACTATATTTCAAGAAATTTAGTGTGTGTAGTATTGCATTGAAATTGTTATTAAAAAAATATATAAAAAATAAATAAACCAAAACAATCATTTTTAAAAAATACAGCGATCAAAATGGACATTTCAAAAATTGTATAAGGACTAAAATAGATAAAATCTAAACATACAAAGATCAAAATAAACATGTTGAAATACAAAGGACCAAATGGACAAAAGTTGAAAATATAGAGATTAAAATGAAATTTAACATATATACAACATATACACACACAGAATTGGTAACTGGTAAGAATACTAGTCTGTTCACTAGATACCAAATGAGGGTCAATAATATAACTTGAGAAAGGGATGCCACACGCAGATTCTTTTGAGTTTTTCCATGTTTGTTAAATTTTAGATTTTTACAATTATGTAAATCACATCACACAAACTAATACATATAGACCATACAAATGAATTTTTTTATAGTTCATTTTTCTACCCAATTTCAGTTGCAAAATGTAACCCACAAAAATCAGTCAAAATTAACCCTAAATAAATAAATAAATAAATAAAGCCAACACCAACACCAAAACTTATGTATATAGATAAAATGTACATACATGTGTGAGTAACGATTTTATCTTTAGTTTCATGTAATTAGTGACCATAAAAAGGAGAAAATTAAGGGGAGGAGTTTGGTTGGAGGTTAAAATGAAAAAAAAAAAAAAGAAAATGAAAATTAGGTTTTATATAATGTTTTAGTCCATGTACTTTTCAATATTCAAATTTAGTATCACCTTGCAATAAATCTTGAAATTAGTCTCTATTAGCATTCCCTTTATAAATTTTGAAAACATATTCACGTTGTTAGAGTGTTGATATAATATTAAATTTACCATAGCCCTTCAGTTTAAGCTTTTGAGTTGATTGATGATTTACATGGTATAAGAGCAGTAGGTCATGAGTTCGAACCATGTAATGTCATTTTTTGTCTAATTAATATTTGATTCAACTTGTGGGCCTTCTCCACAAGTGAAGGAAAGTGTCAAAGTGTTGATATAATATTAAATTTCTCATAATCCTTCAACTTAAGCTTTTTAGTATTTAACACACGTTGAGTCTAAATAAAATGAGATCCAAATATCGAGGATCAAAATGATATTTTAATAGTGGATTTAAAAGCAAATTGGCTTGAGGAGGTGAGGAAAAAAAATGGTAGAGAGAATTTTTCTCTTTATGAGACAGCATCTTGTGAGGTCTGAGCCATGGGAACAAAACCATGGGATCCACATCCCCTCTTAGTCCCTATCTTATAATTATATAATATGCTCTCTAATGCAGACCTACTCACAGAAACAGAACTTTTATAAGAAAGAGAGAGAGAACTTTATTTGACACATCACTTGTGGTTTCATATCTGTCACAAAGGACACTCTACCCTCCATTATCTAGGGATTGATCAATGCAATGGATGTGACAATTGGATAAAATCATCATACATAGCTTATTCTTTTTCTCATTGGGCTCTTAAAGTTTTTTTTTTTTTTTTTGCTAAATTATTAAAAAAAAAAACAGGAACTTTACCCTTTTGTTTTAAAAATACAAATGTTCTTGTAAATGTTTCCAATATTATCCTTGACATTTCATAAATGTTTCAAAATTATATTTGAAGTAGAAATCTATTAGAATATTATATGAAAAGTTGACATAACAGTGACCTAAACGATGTGGCGGTGACTGAGACGCTTGTCTAGATTAAATTTGAAACAACGACGTTTTGCCATGTCGACTTTTCGTCCAACATTCTAACAGATTTTCTACTAGGTTCGAAATGTTTATGAAAGGTCAAAAAAATATAGCAACTTTTGAAAGAATAAAGGTATTTTTAAAACAAAGGGCAAAGTTTAAAGGTTTTTATTTTTTATTTTTGTTAAAATGGAAGCATACGACAGACAAGAAAATACAGAAAGAACAAAAACGACACAGATTTATGTGGTTCACTAACGATGTGTTAGCTACGTCCACGGGCAGAGGGATAGAAGTTTTATTATCTGAGGAGGAAAAACTGAATACATAATACATAGATATCTCAAATAAGAGTTTAGAGGGTTTATATACGGCACCCATATAACCCTAATACATAATAGGTCCAAAAGCCCAAAATTACATAAAATAAACTAATCTCGTATCACTTAGACCCCCGTACTTGGTCATTCGGAGCTCCAGGTAACAAATTCAAGGCATTTCTACATTTTTAGTTCAAAATCTTGTGAGGGTGAATATTCAAACTTCTAACTTTTTGGTAGAAAATATATGTCTTAATTAATTAAGCTATGTTCAAGTTAACAGTTAGTAGGCTTAGACTTTTTAGAAGGATGTTTATAAAATAAAACACATGTTTAGCCTAGTTTAAGGGTTGAACTTTTTTTTTTTGTGGGTCGTACATATTCATTTCTATGTAGTTAATGTATTAAGATAATCAATGATCTGTTGATGAAAATTATGTTTGAAATAGGTTTAAAGTATCCAATGTGGTAGCTGTTCACGTGTAGAAATTATTGTATTTGTTTCTGATTGTTTAGAAAGTGTCTAATTCCAATGTATATGTGAAGGAACTTGCAAGCTCGAGTAATATGGAACAAAGTTATAAGGTGCCATTGCCAGCACACAATTGAATCCATCACTTTAAAGTGAACTTTGCAATTGTGTTTGTTTTCCTATGGAAATGATCGAGACAATTAGATTGAGGGAATTCGAATATCTGACATTTTAGTCGTGTTAGGAGTGCAAACAAATGTCTCATATTGACTAGAGATGAGAGTGATCATGGATATATAAGTGAGAACAATTATCTCCATTGGTATGAGACATTTTGGGAAACCAAAAGTAAAGCCATGAGGACTTATGTCCAAAGTGAACAATATCATACAATTGTAGAGATATGTGGAGGTCCGTTGTCTATATCAAGTCGAAAATATATGTCAATTAACGTTGAGCTATTCTCAATTGTAAGGGAGATTGTTGGAAATATTATTGTTTTTTTTTTTTTTATTACAGGCTGTGATGGTTGACTACGGAATATGGTTTTCAGAAAATGCTTAGGACATTTGAAATGACTTTTCCCAACCAACCCAGTCAAAGATGAAAGAACCTTACCTAAAAAAAATGAAAAAGGAAGTCTTTTTTTATTTTTCCTTCAACATATATTTTTCTTGATCTCAACATTCAGTACTAAAGAACTTGTTAAATATTTAATATATTTTTTTGATATCTAAATATTTAATATCTTAACTGTCTAGGTAGGAAATCTGGAACTACATCCGAAAGCGTTTTTTAAAGAATGATTTCAGAACAAATGCTTTAAGCAAAAATACTAGGTACTTTAGTCAAAAAAAAAAAAAATAATAATAATAATAATAAATCATTTTAATGTTTAGTCTTAAATTCTTGAAAATAATTTTTAAAGGGTTTTCTCATCTACCAATCAAAACATTATTTATCTTCTTAAACGCTAGAGATATTATTTAAAAAAAAATAGAACCCTCATGGAACTCCCATTCTTGGTTGAACTTAGAAAAAAAAACAAACAAACAAATGCATTATCATAAAGCACCTTTTGTGCTTTTGATTTTTTCCAAAAATACTTTTATATTACTTCCAACACAAAATCATTTTCAAGGAGATGCATTTGAAGCATTTTGAAATATACCCCAAAGCCAACTTCAAGTAATTATAGTATGAATTGCACTATCAAGATGTAAACATTAGTTTGTTAAATCGTTTGCTTATAGGAAAAACTCTAGAAAATGGTTAACTCGAGCATAATTTAATTAGTTAAAGTACTAGTAACCTCTCTTAAAAATTATAGGTTTAAATGCCGGATCCTCTCTATATTTAAATTATAATATTTATAAGGAACAAAATCTTGTAGATGTATACGACTAAAACACACCAAATTTGTAACATACAACATCATGAGAAGATTTATAAACAAGAAAAAAAATCATATCAACCAGAAAATTGACGTTAACATTCTTAATTTGAAGACTTTCTTTGTGAGTAAAGTAAAAAATATCTTTCATTAATGTTATACATTTATTAACTATCTATGCTAGTTTAACTCCAGCCGTACAAAGAAAAGAGAAGGAAAGAAAAAAAAAACCTATTAATTTGATATCTATCTTAAACTTTTACAAGCTCATAAAAGGAGAATTCTTCACATTTTTCCTCACGAAAGAATAATGAATTCTCATACTTAATTTGACATTAAAAGATGTGTCACAAACAACATAATATTATTAAATTACTTTATAAAATTTAGCATCAAGGAACAATTTCCTTTTTTAAATTAAGTGCCATTATTATGACATTATTCTTCATTCCCACAATATTAATAATTTACAATATCTTCTTCACAGTTTCAATTCAGCCAATGATTTTCTTGGTTTTCCAAGCATTGTCAACCATATACTCCATCATCCTATTTTAGCACCTAGCTTCCCTCTAAATATTTCATGGGGGACCTCCACAAGTTTTTCACTGCAAAAGAGGGTCTTTTCCAAATTCTATTTTAAAATTGAGAACCTGCCTAGGTCACATGCTAAGGCTACTTTATGAATAAAAGAAAAGCAGTCCTCAAAAATCCTATTTTTCTGTTTTTTTTTTTTACACAATTGCCAAATTAAAAAAAAAAAAAGCTTTTAAAAGATGGAAAAGAAAGGAAATCAATAATAAATAGAAAAATTTTAGTAGGTGACAATTCACATTCTCATATTGACAAATATAATAATATGATTACAATTTTGCAAATTTGACAATTTTTTTGAACTTTCCACATGTTATACATGTTATCATAATATAGATATCCAAGTACCCTTTCTCCTTCATGCCTCTCCTTCTCCCTTAGAATAGCCATGAGACTCTCCCACTTTAGCTAATTATAGCCTTAAATTGCTTGTAGCCTACACATTGTAACACTATAAATATTGGGTGTGTGATGCTCTGGAAATACACAACACTTAAAGAATAAAATTGCTCTCTACTTTGCACCCTCCATCTCTTCTTTGTATTGTGTTCTTGTTGTTCTTATTGTTCATATTTCATAACACGTTATCAGCACAAGTCTCTACCATTTTTGTTCAGTTAAAGATAGGGGTTTATTTTCATCTTCGTAATTAGTGACAAATGTCTTCTGTACGTTTTATATATATAGTGTATATGTATTATATACCTTGTATATATACTGTATGTTGAACGTTGACAACATATATTTTATGCAAGATCAACATGTTATTTGTTGTTTTATATATTACACTCTGTAAGTTCATGTTTGTTTATCATATTGTGCTCGAATCTATTTTATTATTCAAGATTCTATATTTGAGCATAATATTTGTTATAATACATATAGTTCAAATAACACTTATTTATCATTTTTTTATATATGTAATTGTTATAAACTATTTGATCTATTTCAAGTATTGCATTGGGATGTTGAGTTTAAAATGCTTACTTGTTTAAGCATCCATATGGTTAAATCAAACCTAGTTTTTCTTAAAAACTTTATATTGAATTATTTTTTTCTTAAAAATGAATTTTACCAAATACATATTATTTTTTTTATTGCATTTCTAAATTTACAACCAAACATAGTTTTTCAATTTTGGATTCAAATTTAAAGTTTTTAAATTGGAACCAAACGTGTTTTCACATATAGTGAAAATAACAAACTTTTTTTTCGTTTTCTACTAAATTCTTTATTTTCGAAAACAATTTTTGAATCACAAACCAAATGGGGCCAAAGATTCCCATGCTGAGGGAATTACCTATTGACGTTTTTGCCCTTCTTTTTTCTTTTACATATATTTTCTTTATTAATCTATTTTTTTAAAATTTACAATTAAAATAAATTTGTGAATTCGTTCAATAATAAACATCTCTATGAAATTAACTATATATATGTGATAGCACAGTAAATGTGCTCTTTTATCAGCTTATGTCATGCTAATTTAGTTGCCCTCATGCGCTTATTTGTCTATTTTACAGGGAATTGAGAAATTCAGAACCAATCGGAAGACTTGGATGAATTGGGGTTAAAAGGAAGTCATTAGAACCTTTTTCGAGCATTAGAATGAAGAAAAGAGACCAATGAAGCCAAAGGATCCGGGTGCAGAGCGTCTAGACGCTGTTTTGGGCGTCGAGACGCTGCTGCATTATCATTTCAAGCTTGAGGAACCGCATGAATAGCGTCTAGACGCTATTTCAAGCGTCTAGACGCTCTCAATTTGAAGAAGAAAGGGCTTGCTCGACGCTGCGGAGAGGCTGTCCAAAACGCTTGTAGCGTCGAGACGCTACCCTGATTCCGCCAGATCCTTTCCTTATTCGCGGGTTAAGCGTCTAGACGCTACTCTGCCTTATTTAAACAATTTTTCTCTTTAGGGTTAGACACTTTTTGCCTCCTTGCACACACGATTTTGAGAGAATTTTAGGCCTTTTCCCTTTTACTTTTAGAGAGTTTATGATATCAAGGGGAGCTCGTGTAAACTTGATGTTTTCTATGAAGATGCTCGACTAGAGACCGTGATTCTGGTTCAGAGGTCGGTTATAAACAATTGCGACATTGTGAGTCTTGTACTTAAATTTAGTTTTCTTTTATTTGCAAGTGTTCTTTAATTCCCGCATTATTTTATAAGTATGTATCTCGATTAAATTGACGCCTTAATCCCTTTACATACTTTATTGCTAATCATGAGCATGGTCCGTAATTGTCATGGTGAATGAACCGGTAGCATTAGAATGATCACATGTGTATGTTTGTGGGTTTCCATATTACATGGCTTGCATGTTTAATTCTAGGAGTTAAAGAAGCATGTTAATTAGGTGAAAGTTGTTTTGCTTGATCAATTGTCTCGGTCGTTCCACTGTTTGTAATGCCTTTACCTAAATAAATTGAAGCGGTTTCGTAAAGACTTGTTTAGGTAATTAGCGTTAACTTGGCGTTCGTTAGAGTTAATGATCTTAGGGAACATACACTTTTTGGGGTTTCCTAAGAAGTTGACCGAGTACTTGCATGGTTAAGACTAAATACGTTGAATGCCTATGATCAATGTTTGCAATTGAATATAACCACATCTCTGAACTGGAAGTTGGTAAGAGTTAATTTTTATCCGTTTTAGCAATTGTTTATCTTTGTAAATTCTTATTTCCATTAAGTAAGCGAATATTTTTGAAACCCCCCCCCCCTCGTTTCATATTGTCACTGGAATTTGGTACTGAGAATATAAAATTTCTGGCTCCTTTGGGAAATCGACCTGGTCCACTATTTCTACAAGTTAGAGTAGGAAACCAGTTTAATTTTGGTAGGCCTCAACAACCTCACCAAAATTTGGCGCCGTTGCCGGGGAGCCATATTTAAATTCTCATTATTAAATTTCATTTACTTTCTTTCCTTCTATATATGACCCATTCTTCTCAGTGTATTGAATTTTAGTATTTTCCTGAACTTGGGAAGGAGGAGCGTAGATTGAAAAAAGAAGCGAAAGAAAAGGAACGAGCGCGAAAAGAAGATCTCAGTTTTGACTGTGCCGTCGGCGAATCCTCGATAATTGCTGAAATTGAGGAAAAATGGCCGAAAGAACATTGAAACAGCTGGCAGCACCAGACCTGAACCAGCAACCTCTATGCATCACCTACCCTACCGTTGAAGGTGATTTTGAATTAAAGTCTGGTTTAATACACTTACTTCCTATTTTTCGTGGTTTTGCAGGTGAGGATCCTCACAAACATCTCAAGGAATTCCACATTGTTTGCTCTGGAATGAAACCCCATGGAGTGACCGAGGAACAAATCAACCTAAGGGCCTTCCCTTTTTCCTTGAGAGATCAGGTAAAAGATTGGCTATACTTTCTACCATCGGGGACCATTAATACATGGAACGAGATGAAAAGGCTTTTCCTGGAAAAGTACTTTCCCGCCTCACGAGCTGCAGCCCTCAGGAAAGAGATCTATGGTATTCAACAAATTACTGGAGAAACACTCTACGAATATTGGGAGAGATATAACAGATTGTGTGCTAGCTTCCCAAACCACCAGATCTCAGACCAGCTCCTGATTCAGTATTTCTACGAAGGTTTGCTGCCCAATGACAAAGGTATGATCGATGCAGCAAGTGGAGGAGCTTTGGTAAATAAAACACCTGCCGAGGCGAAACAATTGATTCAGAACATGGCTGAAAACTCCCAGCAGTTTGGTGCGAGAGGAAGTGGAGGAATCCATCAAGTCAAAGAGGTAAATGAATTGAAAAGTCAATTATCAGATTTAACATCTCTTGTTCGTCAAATAGCTGCAGGTCAAGGTCATCAAGATTGCACTCAGGAAGCAAACGCTATTGGAGGATTTCATGGCCAAAATCAGAGAAAGTACGACCCCTATTCGAACACGTACAATCTTGGATGGAGGGATCATCCAAACTTCAGTTATGGAAATCAAGGAGGTCAACAGAGAGCACCTCAACAGAATTACAATAGACCCGCACAGGATTCCACACAAGCTCAAACTTCAACATCAGGTATGTCTCTAGAGGATATTGTAAAAAATTTAGCATCTAACACTCTCCAATTTCAACAGGAGACCATGAAATTTCAAAAAGAAACAACACAGTTTCAAAAGGAAACACGGGCTGGGATGCAACGTCTTGGAAACCAAATTACCCAGTTAGCCACTTCAGTTAGCAGGTTGGAAGCACAGAATTCTGGAAAACTACCTTCACAACCCGAGGTAAATCCTAGAGAGAACATATGTGCAATCTCTCTTAGGAGTGGAAGGGAAGTTCCTTCGAGCACTTTACCGAAGGAGAACGAACAAATCAAAGAAAAGGCTGACAAAGAAGATTCAGCCAAAGTAAAAAGGGGGGTAAGTTTTGATCCACCTTTATCTATGAATTCTCACCCCCCAATTGCTCCTTTTCCTAGCAGGTTAGCGAAGCCCAAGAAAGAAGATCAGGAAGAGGAAATCCTTGAAACATTCAGAAAAGTGCAAGTAAACATCCCTTTGCTGGACGCCATTAAGCAGATACCCAGGTACGCTAAATTTCTCAAGGAACTATGCATTAACAAGAGAAAATTAAAGGACAAAGAAAGGGTGTTAGTGAGCAAAAACGTGTCAGCCATGCTAAAGAGAAACATGCCAGAAAAATGCAGAGACCCAGGTATGTTTTCTTTACCTTGTGTGATTGGGGATAAGAAGATTGAGCATGCTATGCTAGATCTAGGTGCTTCAATAAATGTCATGCCTTTTTCTATCTACCAAGAGCTTAAACTGCAAGAACTACAAGAAACTGGTGTTGTTATTCAATTAGCTGATAGGTCATACATTCACCCTTTAGGAGTCGTAGAGGATGTGCTAGTTCAGGTTAAAGAGTTGTTATTCCCTGTTGATTTCTATATTTTAGAAATGGATGGGAAGTCTTCCTCTACTTCTGCTTCAATTCTGTTAGGGAGGCCATTTATGAAAACTGCAAAGACTAAAATCTCTGTGGATGAGGGTACTTTGTCGGTTGAATTCGATGGTGAAGTTGCTCAGTTCAATATCTCTGTTGCCATGAAATATCCTGAAAACATTCATTCTATCTGTCATGTTGATCTTTTTGATTCACTTGTGCAGGATTTGACTTTTGAAGAATATAATGAAACCTTTAGTATGGATGATGTCTATGATGAGATTGGACCAGAAGAGTTGTCATCAGCAACCCTTTCTGAACCAATCAAATCTAATGCTGAGATTTCTGCACAAACTAACAAGTTGTTACCTCCCATTGTGCAGGCACCTAAAGTGGAACTGAAAGCCCTGCCAGATCATCTCAAGTACGTATACTTAGGAGATGCTGAAACATTGCCAGTGATTATCTCAAAAGAACTCACACCTGAACAAGAGGAGAAGCTGGTACTGATTCTAAGGGAGCACAAGCTGGCTATCGGGTGGACTTTAGCTGACATAAAAGGTATAAGTCCAGCTATGTGCATGCACAGGATTCTTCTAGAGGACGAAGCTAAACCAACAAGAGAACCACAAAGACGATTGAACCCAGCTATGAAGGAGGTGGTAATGAAAGAAATTTTCAAGCTCCTAGATGCAGGTATAATCTATCCAATTTCTGACAGTAAATGGGTAAGTCCTATTCATGTAGTTCCTAAGAAGACTGGCATAACTGTAGTTAGGAACAATAATAATGAGTTAGTACCCATGCGTGTTCAGAATGGTTGGAGGATGTGTATAGACTATAGGAAGCTGAATCAGGTAACGAGGAAAGACCACTTCCCTATCCCCTTTATCGATCAGATGGTTGAAAGATTAGCTGGAAAACCCTTTTTCTGTTTTCTTGATGGTTTCTCTGGTTTTTATCAGATCCCTATTGCACAGGAAGACCAGGAGAAAACTACTTTCACTTGTCTTTTTGGAACTTATGCATATAGACGAATGCCTTTTGGTCTATGTAATGCCCCAGGTACATTTCAATGATGCATGATGAGCATTTTTTCTGACTATATTGAGAAATGTATTGAAGTGTTTATGGATGATTTCACTGTGTATGGAGAGTCATTTAATGAATGCTTAGATAATTTAGCTAGAGTCATGAAGCGCTGTATTGAAACTAATCTTGTGCTAAATTATGAAAAGTGTCATTTTATGGCCAACCAAG
This sequence comes from Trichosanthes truncata, assembly GCA_033996785.1. Taxonomy (NCBI): domain Eukaryota; kingdom Viridiplantae; phylum Streptophyta; class Magnoliopsida; order Cucurbitales; family Cucurbitaceae; genus Trichosanthes; species Trichosanthes truncata. Next base: position 45,304,023 of record JAWPNB010000013.1, on the reverse strand, counting down.
GCATTGTTTTGGGTCATGTAGTTTCCTCCAGGGGCATAGAGGTTGATAAGGCAAAGATAGATGTTATTGCTAACTTGCCCTACCCTACCAATGTTAGGGAAGTGCGATCTTTTCTTGGCCATGCAGGTTTTTATCGCAGGTTTATTAAAGACTTTTCCAAGGTTGCCTTGCCAATGACAAATTTATTGCAGAAAGATGTTCCCTTTGAATTTGGGACGAAATGCAAAGAGTCGTTCAACCTGCTTAAAGAACGATTGACCAGTGCGCCTATAATTCACCCACCCCAATGGGACCTACCTTTCGAGATTATGTGCGACGCAAGCAACTATGCAGTGGGAGCAGTTCTTGCCCAGAGAATCGACAAGAGAAGCCACGTCATCTATTACTCCTCCAGAACTTTGAACCTCGCTCAGTGCAATTATTCAACAACAGAAAAAAAGCTTTTGTCCATTGTTTTTGCTTTAGATAAATTCGCTCATATATTCTTGGTTCTGAAGTAATTGTTTTCTCTGACCATGCAGCTTTGAGGTACCTGATGTCAAAGAAGGAATCCAAACCAAGACTACTCAGATGGATCCTACTCCTCCAAGAATTCAACCTGAAAATTAAAGACAGGAAAGGAGCAGAGAACTCTGTTGCAGATCATCTAAGCAGACTAATAAGGGAGGAGGATACACTGCCGTTCAATGATGACTTCCCTGATGAACATCTATTTCAGGTTAAAGATATTATTCCCTGGTATGCAGATATGGTCAATTATCTTGTCACAGGTAACTTCCCTCACCATCTTTCTACACCAAGATGAGCCAAGGTAAAAAGTGACTCTAAATATTATGTTTGGGATGACCCTTACCTATGGAAATTCTGTGCTGATCAAGTAATTAGGAGATGTGTGCATGATGATGAGTTTGAATCTATCCTAGCTTTTTGTCATGACTATGCATGTGGGGGACATTTTGGGCCCAAAAGAACTGCTGGGAAAGTCCTAGATAGTGGGCTATATTGGGAGTCTTTGTTTAGGGATGCCTACCAGTTTTGCAAATCATGTGATAAGTGCCAGAGGGTAGGAACTATTTCTCGTAGGAATGAAATGCCCCAAGTACCTATTCTAATTTGCGAAATATTTGATTTGTGGGGTATTGATTTTATGGGTCCTTTTCCTCCTTCTTGCGAATTTTCTTATATTTTGTTGGCTGTGGATTATGTTTCTAAATGGGTGGAAGCAAAAGCCACCAAAACTAACGATGCTCGAACTGTTGTAGACTTTATAAAGACTAACATTTTCAGCAGGTTTGGGATTCCACGAGCCATTATAAGTGATCAGGGGACACACTTTTGCAATAGGTCTATGGAAGCTTTAATAAAGAAATACGGAGTAAACCATAGAGTAGCCACCGCTTACCATCCCCAAACTAATGGTCAGGCTGAAGTCTCCAACAGAGAAGTCAAGTCTATCCTGGAGAAGACCGTGAGTCCAGGAAGGAAAGATTGGAGCCTTCGATTGAACGATGCTTTGTGGGCGTACCGCACAACCTACAAAACCCCTATAGGAATGTCTCCTTATAGGTTGGTATTTGGAAAAGTCTGTCACTTGCCGGTGGAAATCGAACACAATGCTTATTGGGCAGTAAGGCGATGCAACTTTGACATGGATAAAGCAGGAGAGTCAAGACTACTACAGTTGCAAGAACTAGAGGAACTGAGACTTGACGCCTACGAAAACTCGCGAATTTACAAGGAAAAATCCAAAAGACTTCATGATAACATGCTTATTAGAAAGAAGTTCGAGATTGGTTAGAAAGTTCTCCTCTACAATTCGCGCTTAAAACTCATGCCAGGTAAGTTCCGTTCTAGATGGAATGGCCCATTTGTCGTTACTAATGTTTTTCCTTATGGTGCAGTGGAAATTAGAGAACTGGAGACAGATAAAACCTTCAAGGTAAATGGATAGAGGTTGAAGATATTCCACGAGGGAGATGCAGCACCGTGCCTAGCAAGTTTCGCATTAAAGGCACCCAATTATTCGAACGAGTAATCATTGGACCCGATCCGTCAGGCTAAGGACGTTAAACCAAGCGCTTATTGGGAGGCAACCCAATTTTCTATCTCTTTCTTTCATTTTTTTTGTTTGTTTTCTTTAAGTCTATTTAAAAAATACCTTTATCAAGTTTTTTTTTTTCATTAGGTTATTTAGAATTGAATAAACCCCTTTAAATTCTTTAAAAAAAAAAAAAAAAAAAACGGTCAGGAAGTAGCGTCAAGACGCTATTGTTAGCGTCTAGACGCTACGCGTCCAACATGCAGACCCGCAAGAACAGCGTCGAGACGCTGTATGTAGCGTCTCGACGCTACGTTGATTTTTAAAAACAAAGCAGTTTCTTCTTCTTCGTGAAACCGAAGCCCCTTTTCAACCCTAACCCATTCTTTTCGTCTTCTTCCTTTATTTTCATTCAAATTCGTCATTCCCTCTCTCAATTCCTTGCTTATTTTGCCCACACCACTCACATATTAGCTCATAGGCATTCTATTTTGGAGTTTATTTCGAAAAATTTGGCGATTTTGTGGGTTTCGGGGTTCAACTACCGTAAGCTTCTTCAAGGTAAATTTCTCTTCGCTTTTCCTCTAATTTTTGTGCTTTTTGCTTCATTTACCTAGCCTTGAATGATACTTAGTGATTTGGGTAGACCCATTGCATTTTCTGATTTTTGGTTGAGTTTTGGGCAACAATTCTCTTAGAATTTGATCAACCATGGGTTTTTTGTATCGTTTCTTGCTGCGGAGTTTGTGCATTGTTGATTGCTAAACTGAATTCTCCATTAGAGGCATGCCCCATGATTTCCCCCCCTCTGTTTCCCTTTAAATTGTCTCAGATAGAGTACCATTGCAGACCTTGTTGTTGCATTGTGGCTAGACTATTAGATTGATTGATAGAATGAAAGTTTAAGAAGCACATGGAGGTGGGTTATGACATTAGGCATTGAGTTATGGTTGAGCTCTAAATGGGGTTGAAATATTGTCTCTAAAATACTTGACTGTGCCGTTTGTTTTAGACTTTGCCCATGAGCTGCATTGATGTACCTTGCTGAAGTTGGGGGTATTTCTTGACTTGTATGGCACACTTAGAGTTGGGGGAATTGTTAGAATTGGGTCATTTGACATAATTGGCTGCTGCATTAGTTCCTAACTTTGCTAATATTTTGTCCTTTTGGTGTTAGGAACAAACCAATGGCTCCTAAAAGACCACGCTGTGCCTCTTCTTCCAGATCTTCTTTTGATTCTCACCGATTCGTCGATCAGGAGGCCGCTGACTGGTATCAGAGCCACGTCGTATCTCGATCGATAGTTGCTGAGCGCGGGATTGCACCAGATGACTCCCACCACCGTCACCTACATGCTGCCATTCTTGAGCGCGAGTGGAGTATTCTAGTCCAGCATCCCGATGCAGGCGTCGTGGACATAGTTCGGGAGTTCTATGCCAACCTCCGCGATGGTGATTCTCATTCTTTTGTGCGCGGACGCCAGATTCCATTTGATGTCGCCGCTCTCAACAACTACTACCAGCTGCCTTCTTACGACAGAGACGATTATACAGAGTATGCCGCTGGGCAGGTCGACTACACCCAGATCATTCAGCACTTATGTCGACCTGGATCAGAATGGACTCGGACACCACGGGGCGAGGTAGTTCGCTTCCGAGCTTCTGACCTGAGTGTCACCAACAGGGTATGGCACAGTTTCATATGCGCCAAGCTCCTCCCCGTATCCAGATTGACTGATGTGACGAAGGAACGGGCTGTTCTCCTCTACGCCATCGCCACCGGTAAGACCATCGATGCCTGTAAGCTTATCTGTCGATCTATCAGACACATCCGGCGCGGTGGCACCACCGTCGGGTTCGGCCATGCTTCCTTGATCACCGATCTATGCCGACTTGCCGGAGTCACCTGGGCCCCCGATGAGGAGCTCGTGCAGCCGTGAGCTATCATGGATCGCAACTTTATCATGGGCTTACGAGGCTGGGACTACCCACCGGGAGACGATGGTGAGCACGAGCACGAGGATGAGGCAGATTTGCAGGAGCCGCCCCCGTGCCTTCCAGCCCCACCTGCTTCTCACGGTCCATTCCAGGATTAGGCAGCTATTTCAGCGCGCCTCGATAGGATCGAGCGCTGCCAGATGCGCGACGAGGCCTATCACCAGCACCTCTACACCTGCCTGCGCCACATGTCTGGTGGCGACCCGACCTTCCCACCACCTATGCTGCCATACGCTTCTTCAGACGAGGAGTGAGGTCACTTGTTCAGGGCAGTCTTTCTCCTTCCCCCTCTCATTTTCTTTTATATCTACATTTGTCCTCTTTCCCTGTATTACCTATTTTCTATTGTCTTACATTGAGGACAATGTAATCTTTTGAGTTGGGGGTGTATGTTATTTTACTGTTGTCACGAACCTTATCTTTGATTATCTATTAACCACATGACTCCACTTAACTTTGAATTGCACGCCTACTAGTCAACTTACACTTCACTAATTGTTGTTATTATGGGCTAAAATAGTTATGTTCTTTGTTTTGGATGACCTGGGAAGATATTGATTCTGATTTTAGAATGATCATTTGGTTCGAGAAACCTGATTAGTTTTCTTGATTCTTATTAGAGTCAAACGCAGTTCTTGACTTCCCTTGCAATAGGAGACCACTTAGTCTACCTATACAGAGTCTTGAAGGCCTAGACCTAGGTTATGTAACCCATATGCTTGTTGTCACCTCGAAAGGTCTTAGGAACTAATTAGAGAGTCTACCTGCATGATATGGAGTAATATGACAATAAGGAATGCTTACAAGATTAATGTACAAAAAAAAAAAAATAATAATAATAATAATAATTCTATGGTGTTTAAAATGATTAAGGGCAAAAAGAGCTACCTCCTGTGTGATCAGTTAGGCCACCCATGAGCAAGTGCACTGGGTAAGGGTCCCTACATGGGATGTGTGAAAGCTAGTGCCCACTAAATTAAAGCGTAATCTAAAGTTAGGGGTGGGCCTACCCCGGGCCCTTGGCACCCTAGTGGCACATTACCCTTTTTAAGTGTAGGAATCCTTGAAAATTGGAACCTAATGCCAGAGTAGAGGGAAGATGTGTTGAGGGTCGCACAAAACAGGTCCGGGCTTATAAAGACTAGTTTGGGTCTGACGATCACACACACACACGTAAGGGATGATAGAACTGGATTTGAAACTTTTTGGATGAGAACTCTAATACCCAATCTCGGTTCTTAATGATTGTCTTAACTTCAAAATCTCTGAGGCTCGAGTCATCCATACATTTATTCTAGATATTCTTGAGGAATTGTTTTCATTTGTGTTGCTCGAGGACTAGCAATTATTTAAGTTGGGGGTATTTTGATAGCACAGTAAATGTGCTCTTTTATCAGCTTATGTCATGCTAATTTAGTTTCCCTCATGCGCTTATTTGTCTATTTTACAGGGAATTGAGAAATTCAGAGCCAATCGGAAGACTTGGATGAATCGGGGTTAAAAGGAAGTCATTAGAACCTTTTCCAAGCATTAGAATGAAGAAAAGAGACCAATGAAGCCAAAGGATCCGGGTGCAGAGCGTCTAGACGCTGTTTTGGGCGTCGAGACGCTGCTGCATTATCATTTCAAGCTTGAGGAACCGCAGGAATAGCGTCTAGACGCTATTTCAAGCGTCTAGACGCTCTCAATTTGAAGAAGAAAGGGCTCGCTCGACGCTGCGGAGAGGCTGTCCAAAACGCTTGTAGCGTCGAGACGCTACTTTCAAGCGTCGAGACGCTACCCTGATTCCGCCAGATCCTTTCCTTATTCCCGGGTTAAGCGTCTAGACGCTGTCCCAAGCGTCTAGACGCTACTCTGCCTTAATTTAAACAATTTTTCTCTTTAGGGTTAGACACTTTTTGCCTCCTTGCCCACACGATTTTGAGAGAATTTTAGGCCTTTTCCCTTTTACTTTTAGAGAGTTTATGATATCAAGGGGAGCTCGTGTAAACTTGATGTTTTCTATGAAGATGCTCGGCTAGAGACCGTGATTCTGGTTCAGAGGTCGGTTATAAACAATTGCGACATTGTGAGGCTTGTACTTAAATTTAGTTTTCTTTTATTTGCAAGTGTTCTTTAATTCCCGCATTAATTTTATAAGTATGTATCTCGATTAAATTGACGCCTTAATCCCTTTACATACTTTATTGCTAATCATGAGCATGGTCCGTAATTGTCATGGTGAATGAACCGGTAGCATTAGAATGATCACATGTGTATGTTTGTGGGTTTCCATATTACATGGCTTGCATGTTTAATTCTAGGAGTTAAAGAAGCATGTTAATTAGGTGAAAGTTGTTTTGCTTGATCAATTGTTTCGATCGTTCCACTGTTTGTAATGCCTTTACCTAAATAAATTGAAGCGGTTCCGTAAAGACTTGTTTAGGTAATAATTAGCGTTAACTTGGCGTTCGTTAGAGTTAATGATCTTAGGGAACATACACTTTTTGGGGTTTCCTAATAAGTTGACCGAGTACTTGCATGGTTAAGACTAAATACGTTGAATGCCTATGATCAATGTTTGCAATTGAATATAACCACATCTCTGAACTGAAAGTTGGTAAGAGTTAATTTTTATCCGTTTTAGCAATTGTTTATCTTTGTAAATTCTTATTTCCATTAAGTAAGCGAATATTTTTGAAACCCCCCCCCCCCCCCCCCCTCGTTTCATATTGTCACTGGAATTTGGTACTGAGAATATAAAATTTCTGGCTCTTTTGGGAAATCGACCTGGTCCACTATTTCTACAAGTTAGAGTAGGAAACCAGTTTAATTTTGGTAGGCCTCGACAACCTCACCAATATGTTTCATTTACATATAAAATAAACACCATTTAAATTGTATAATATATAACTCAATTTATTTTCAATTGACATCTGAAGTGAATTTTTTTATTTATTTTACTTTTCCAATGATGATCATCCAATATTTAAATAAATAAATAAATAAATAAATAAATAAATAAATAAATAAATTTTGATTCCCTAAAAACAAATAGCCCCTAAAGAGATTCAATATGGCTACTGCCAAATCAATATCTACACCCCTGCTCAACACTTCAAATTATGAAGGGACGATTCTCCTAAAGATAAAGAAGAGAGAAGACAAATGGAAAAAGTCCCCTATTCTAATACCATGGGTAGCCTAATGTATTTCATGATTTGCACAAGGCCTGATTTGGCTTATGCATTTAGCCTAACATGTAGATACATAGGGAAGTCCTGGAAAGGAACATTGGGAAGAAACTAAGTGGGTGATGAGATACTTAGTTGGCTCAACTAATCAAGGATTATTCTATAAAAGGCTAGGGAATCAAAATTTAGAACTCTATGGCTATGTTGACTCAAATTTTGCAGGGGGATTTAGACAGAAGAAGGTCACTCATTGGTATACATTCCTACTTGGGATAATGTGATTAGTTGGAAATCAAACCTATAGTCAATAGTTGCCCTATTTACAACAGAGGTTGAATACATAACAACCACAGAAGCTATTAAAGAAGCTATATGGTTACAAGGCATAATTTCTGAGCTAGGTTTCAATCAAAGAACCGTAAACATTCTTTGTTATAATCAGAGTGTAATTCATCTCACAAAAAATCAACAATTTCATGATAGAACTAAACATGTTGACATCAGATTGCATTTTATTAGAGATACAATATAGAAGGAGTGGTAAACATGCTTAAAATTAAAACTGAGGAAACACAGCAAACATAATGACCAAATTAAAGTACTGACACGTACCCAGTTTGAGCATTGCTATGGTTAAAAATGTTCTGAAAGAGGGAAAGCAGTCAATAAAGTATTTGATTCAATGGGAAGATTTGTTATAAAGGTAAAACAAATACTCAACAACAGTTTAAAATCAGTTACAAGTCTCTCAAGAAGTTACAACTAGCTAAAACAAACTCTATTATATATAGAGAGAGGAAGTAGGAAATCAAAAAATGTAAGAGATTTTTGTGTAGGAGAGAAGAGAAAAGAGAGGAAGAATGTTGTTGAATCCTTGTATTCAGATACCCTTTGTTCTTGAATAATAGACTTTACCTGCTGCTTTCTAAAATGGATCAAGGCCTTTGTGCTGGGCCACTATAAACACCTTGACTTCTTCTTCTCCTTCTTCATTGATTCTTCAATTTTTTGTTTTTTAGATTTTGAATTCATCCTTCTTCTTTGAGAGCATTTACTTCTTGAAAAATGGGTATGAAATGGGTAAAGTAAACAATCAATCAAAATGAGTGACAACTAGCTAGATTCACATGATTTGGCATTAAGAGTATATTGGGAATTTCACGTTTCCACTCACAGAGAGTTATGCTTGACATGAGTTTCCGTCAAAAAAAAAAAAAAAGAGAGAAAAAAAATCAATATGGGAGGAAGCAAGCAATGTTGACGTAAAAAAAAAAAAAAAATCCATTTGAAATCAAAATCATGGTAAAATTTAAATTTTACCTCAAATCAAAAGCTGCTCACACTTCAACTTTAACCTCAAATCAAAGTTGGAGTAAAATTCAAATTTGATTTAAGTTCAAGCCAAACCTAGGCAAACCTCCAAATTCTACCCGACGTCTAAATTAAAATTTGGGTAGAATTTGAAAGTTGTTTTGAGTTTAAACTTGGAATTAAAGTAGATTGTAAACACTACTAAAATTCAAATCAAAATTTCTATCAAAGGCAGAAAATCAAGGTCTTGCCTGAAATTCACATTTTGGTTGGTATAAATCTGCATTAAATTTAAATCAAAATTCATATTTTAATTACATTGACGCATCAAATGGAGTCAAAATTACGAACAAATTTTCAAATTTTAATTTTATATCATATTTTTTGAGATTCACACACATACTTGTACATAAATCTTGAAAATGGAGCATTTGTTGGAATATAAATTTCGGCTAATCAGAAATTACAACATCATTATTTAATATTAATGACTAAATTATTTATTTAATTGGTGACCAATTACAAATTAACATGGATCTCCAAATTAAATCATGGAAAACCTAAATATGCTACGTGTATTTCTTATGGTCATCTAATCATACCAATGGGCCTGATCAAATTCAACATGGTTGAGCCTGAGATCAAATGACAACTTGGCCTAAAGCCCAATTTAGTTGAAGTTTAATAAATTAAATTGGGTTGGGCTCAAATAAATCCAAGCCCATTAAGTGAATTGGGCCCAAAGCCCATATTTTGTCCAAACAAGCCCAGGTCCAAAAGATACACCCAAAAGCAATCAGGATTAACCCACATAGAACCTTGGGAGAACTCTATAAATAGAGGGCTCCTCTTTTATTAGCTTCAAGAAGACTTTGAACATTGAAACTAAAGCGTCCTGAAGACTAAAACAAAATTTTTCTGAAGACTGAAACTAAGGCGCCCTGAAAATTGAGGATTGAAGACTGAAACTAAATGATAAGACAATCGTAATTCTCAGCCCAAAAATCCGAGCTTTGATGAAGCAAGAACCCTTGAATTAAGAAATTAATACCTCCTTATACAAATTTTGGATCCACCAAGAGATAAGGCTAGAATTTGATTACCTCTTAAGATCAATGATCTAGATGCAAGATTGGAAAATCTTGTTTTAGATTGAGTCACTCCACAATCTAACTTGATCAAGGTTGGATTGAATGGCTTTATTGCAGTCTATCAAAAGAAATTCTTGGAAGGGTCTCAATCTTGAGAGAACAATTTTCATTCAACTAAATCAATTCTCGAAATGAAAAAATTATAGCCTTATTTATATTAATTGAAAAGTCATCTTGAAAGGACACAACTTTTCACCCTTGTAGTCTAAATTCATCCTCCAACCTTTCAACTCTTTACATGAATCTTCTTAAATGTAAATACATGATATAAATAGATACATAATGCATTATTGATGTGAATGAATCTGGATTTTCAAATTCATTAGGACTCTTGGTTGAAAAGATGTCTCATCAAGCTTGAAAAGTTGCAGCTCTTCACATTGTGTAGCACCTTAGCTTCGAGGTGGATATTAATTGAAGTCTTTTAGCTCTAGCTCTTGTCATTGGGCATTGTGGCATAATGATTGCCTCATGATTGAGTTGAATTGGAGCTGACTTCCATTGACTTTGAGCATGAACTTCTATTGAGCTTGATTGAGCTAGATTTCTATCTTGTAGACTTCCATCACAATCTTTTCAATTGCTCATTTGATTTCCATCTTGTAGACTTCCCTCATGATCTTTTTGATTGCTCATTTCCTTATCATACTCCTCCTCTTCGAAAGGATTCATCCTCGAATCTGTATCACCTACATCCAAAAAGAGATAAGTCAGCAACATTAAATGTAGCACTCGCATTATACTTACCAAGAAGATCAATTTTGTATGCATTATCATTGATCTTTTCTAAAACTTAGAATGACCCATCTCCCTGTGGATGTAACTTGGACTTCCTTCGGTTTGGAAAACCCTCCTTTCAAAAATGAAACCAAACCCAATCTCCTAGTTTTTAGAATGAGAGGTTTCCTTCCACGATTCACTCTTTTTGCAATTTTTTTATTATGATTCTCAATCCTTTCTTTCACTTGCTTATGTAGCTTCTTGACAAACCCAACTTTGGAATTGACATCAAGATGAACAAACTTGTTAGATTGCAAAGGTAATAAATCAAGAGGCGTTTTAGGGTTAAATCCATAAACTATCTCAAAAGGTGAACACTTAGTTGTGCTATGGACAACCCTATTGTAAGCAAACTCAACAAAAGGTAACATTTCTTCCCACATACGAAGATTTTTGTCAAGTATTAATCTAAGCAAAGTGATTAATGTGAGATTTACAACCTCAGTTTGACCATCAGTTTGTGGGTGACATGTGATAGAAAACAACAACTTAGTTCTTAATTTTTTCTACAAAACCTTCCAAAAATGACTTAAGAACTTGACATCTCTATCATTAACAATGGAACGAGGAATGCCATGCAATCTCACTGTTTCCTTAAAGAATAAGTCAACAATATTCTTACCATCATCAGTTTTATTACAAGCAATAAACTGTGACATTTTGCTAAACCTATCAACAATCACCAAGATGCTATCATGCCCTCTCCTAGTTCTAGGCAACCCAAGAATAAAACCCATAGACAAATCATTCCAAGGGGTATTAGGAACATGTAAAGATATGTACAATCCATGTGGTCTAGTCTTGGATTTAGCTTCTCTACATGTAATGCATGTACTACAAACTTTATGAACATCATGTTGCATGTGTGGCAAAAAAAAAAAAAAATCCTTAAGCGAAGCATATGTTTTATGTTTTGCAAAATGACGCATAAGTCCACCACTATTTGCTTCCTTAACAAGTAACACTCTATATGAACTCTTAGGAATGCAAAGTTTATCTTTCTAAACAAAAAACCATAAAAACCATAGAAATGATTTGCTATTATGCCATTCACACATTGAGAAAATATGTTACCAAAATCATCATCATTGGCATACATTTCTTTCAAAAACTCAAATCCTAATAATTTAGAAGATAACGATGACAACAAGCTAAATCTCCTAGATAATGCATCAGCAACAACATTATCCTCACCACATTTGTACCTTATAACATATGAAAATGTTTCAATGAATTCAACCCATTTAGCATGTTGACGATTTAATTTATCTTGTCCTTTGAGATGCTTCAAACCTTCATGATCAGTATGGATCACAAACTCTTTTGGCCATATGTAATGTTGTCAAGTGCAATGCTCTTACCAAAGCATACAACTCCTTGTCTTATGTTAGATAGCTCAATGCAGCTCCATTCAACTTCTCACTAAAGTACATAATGGACTTTTGTTCCTGCATTAAAACTGCTCCAATTCATATACCACTAGCATCACACTCAACTTCAAATGTATTTTCAAAATTAGGCAAAGACAAAGGTGCATAAGTTAATTTTTCTTTTAGAACAGTAAATGCCTTTTCTTGAGACTCTCCCCATTTGAAACAACATTCTTTTTAACCATCTCATTAAGTGGTGCATCAATGGTACTAAAATCCTAAATAAATCTCCTATAAAAACTAGCTAAGCCATGAAAAGATCTAACCTCACTAGTATTTTTAGGTTGTGGTCATTCTTGGATAACTTTAACTTTATCATTATCAATTTTAATACCATTTTCAGAAAAAACAAATCGAAGGAAATTAACTCTATTTAAGCAAAAAGCACACTTTTTTTACATTGGCATACAATTGAGATTCTCTTAATGCAAGCAAAATCTTCCTAACTTGCTCTACATGTTCTTTCAAAGACTTGGAATAAACAAGAATATCATTGAAGTAAACTACCACAAATTTTCCTATAAATTCACACAAAACATGATTCATGAGACACATAAATATACTAGGGGCATTCGTAAGACCAAAAGGCATAACTAACCACTCATACAGTCCATGTTTGGTCTTAAAGGTAGTTTTCCATTCATCACCAACTTTCATCCTAATTTGATGATATCCAAACTTAAGGTTAGTTTTAGTAAATAAAACATAACCATGCAATTCATCTAACATATCATCAAGTCTAGGTAACATATCACAATTAATTTGATGATGATACTTTACCGTAATCTTGTTGATAGCTCTACAATCCACACACATTCACCAAGTTCCATCATTCTTTGGCACCAATATGACCGGTACAGAACATGGACTCAAACATTCTCAAATGTAGCCCTTCTCCATGAGCTCCCCCACTTGTCTTTGAATTTCCTTGGTCTCGATTGGATTTTCTTTATAAGCTGGCCTATTTGGAATGGCAGCCCTTGAGATGAAGTCTATTTGATGTTCAATACCTCTAATTGGAGGTAATCCTTTAGGTATTTCATCCTAGAACACGTCCTCAAATTCCTGCAAAAGAAATTGAAACAGACTAGGCAAAGACAAGTGCTTATCGTTAGAGGCCAAATACCATTCCTTGTACATAAGTACAAAGATTGGTTTTTGGGAAAACATTGCCATTCTCACCTCTCCCACTCTAGTTAAACAACTTTCTTTCTTTTCTTTTCTTTCAATTTCATCTTTTCTTTCACTCTTCTTTCCACTCTTTTTTTCTCTCTGATTTTCTCTAATTTTTCACTCACCTATTTCTTTTCTTTCAATTCTTTTTCTTCAAGTTCTTTTCTTTTTTTTTTCTCCAACTTCAATTGATTAGCAAATACATCTTCAGAACTCAAAGGTACAAGAGTTGTTTTTCTACCATCTTTTGTAAAAGAATACCTATTCAAATATCTATCATACAAAACATTTCTATCAAATTGCCAAGGTCGACCAAGTAATATGTCTCCAGTATGCATAGGTAACACATCACATAGAGTCTCATCTTTATACTTTCCCAAAGTAAAAGAAATCAAAGCTTGAGAAACTACCTTCATTGTTTCACTATCATTGAGCCATTGAAGCTTGTAAGGTTTAGAATGGTGTTGAGTTGGAATTTGCAATCTTTTGATAAAAAATGTACTTACTACATTGGTACAACTTCCACTATCAATCACAAGACTACAAGGAGTCCCATTGACTAAACACCTTGTGTGGAATAAATTGTCTCTTTGGTCATCAACATCATTCTCCTTAACTTGGGTGTTAAGAAGTCTCATTGTAACAAGTGTCAAATGACTCCCATCTTCCAATTCCTCCTCATCTTCTTGCACTTCTTCTTCAACTAGCTCATCTTGGTCACTTTCCTCTCAATCAGTAACAACTTCTCCATTCTTAACGATCATGACTCTCTTGTTGGGACAATCACGACTAATATGACCAATCCCTTGACATTTCCAACATTTAATGTCTCTATTTCTCTCTCGAATTTCCACTTTTTCCTTGCCTTTAGAGCTCTCAGCCTTGTCCTTCTTGTCAAACTCAAACTTTCCTCTTAGGCTTGAAATCTACCTTCTCACTATTTGTATTCCTTTTTCAAGTGTTAGTAGAAAAAAAAGTAGACTTAGAAGAAGTATACCTTTTGGAGTTCTCCTTCTCCCAGGCTAATTGGTCTTCAATTTTGACAGCAAGGTGTAACAATTCATTCATATCAAAGTAAGGTAGCCTATCCACTTGATGAGCCAATTGTCGGTTCAATCTTCCAAGGAATCTCGTCATTGTATCCTCTTCATCTCCATCAATGCATGCTCTACTCATAAGGGCCCCCATTTCTTCGTAATAGTCTTCTACACTTTTTGATCCTTGTTGCAAAGAATAGAGCTTTTGCTTGAGTGCTCGAGAATAATGCTTAGGAATGTACCTTTTCCTCATTAAAACCCTCAATTCCTCCTAAGTTTCAATTCGTTCTTCATAGTTTCTCCTCCATTTTGTATTCAAAGATGTCCACTAAATATTGGCATAATCAACAAATTTGCCCATTGCAAGCTTTAACTTTCTTTCTTCACTAAAATTGTTGCAATAAAAAAACATGCTCAATTTTATTCTCATATTGCAAATACTCCTCTAGATCAGATCTCCCATGAAAGTTAGGAATTTTAAGCTTCACTCCCCCGACTCCTCGTTCTCCTCTCTCATGTTGGTACTCCCTCTCAACCATTCTTGGTGGTAACATTTCTCTTCCCTCTCTTCTTCCTCTTCCTCTCCCTCGACCTACATCTCTTCCACTCTTTGGATCGTATCCAGCTAAAAGGGTTATATTGTCATCTTCTTTATTTTCAACTCCTTCATTATTCATAACTTCCCTTCCTTGAGGATTACCTAAAGCTACTTCAATTCACTCCATTCGATCTGCCAAGGTGCTAATTACTTAATTTAAATGAGTAGCAGCCCTAGTTTGTGCTTCTCTCCACCTAGCTTCACTAATCTCCTCTCCATTTCTCTCATCTTGATTCATGGTTGTACAAACAGTAGTTGAATATGTATAGGACCTCACATACTCAACTCACTTATTTTACACTCAAGACACTCGTGTTTACACACGAAGGTAGACTATTTGGAAAAAATGGCTAAATGATGAATTTGAGTAGACTAATATGGATGAAGCAATTTTGATTATAGTGAGTTATTCAAGGCAACCAAGACAAGATAATTATGAAATAACAACAATTTAGAACAAAGAAAACAAAGAGAGAAAAGAAATGATCCAATAAGAAAGTTGCTGGAATTTTCGGGTAAATTGCACACTAACTTGAAATTTCAAAAAATGAACATACTATGTTATGATTTTGACAAAATGCTCTTCTTAACTTTGAAAGATAACACTCAGATCTAGCTTTTTACTTCAGCACAAAAAATCAAATTCAGAGGTTATCAAGGGGTTTAACATGGAATTAGGAGTATTAAGTGCATCAATTATAAAAACTGGACAGTTTCAGAAAATGTGTTTGGAAACTGATTAGACCTTCAAATAAACATGCAATTGGTCTAACACTTGATAGAAAATATTGATAACTGATGTCACAGCACTATTATCTCAAATTGGTTCAGATTTTACAGACCAAACACCAAATTTGAATATACAATTCATGAACAATTTCAAGATGCTTTTTTTTTAACCTTAAGATGGATATGAGATCAGAAGCAAAAATTGAAGAACAATGGATGAAATGGAAGGAATGAAATGAATGGATAGAATTTCAAGAAAAGATGAACAATTGCTTAAACGTAAGATAAAATCAATTCTAGACTAAGCCACAAAGATGTAACCTAGGCTTTGATACCAAAATGATAAAGCAACCCTAATTCTCAGCCCAAAGATCCAAGAAATGCTTGGAAGGGTCTCAATCTTGAGAGAACAATTTTCATTCAACTAAATCATGTCTTTAAATGACAAAATTACAACCCTATTTATACTAATTGAAAAGTCATCATGAAAGGATACAACCTTTCATTCTCGTAGTCTAAATACATCCCCCAACTTTTCAACTTCATACATGAATCTTCTTAAATGTAAATACATGAAATAAATAGATACATAATGCATTATTGATGTGAATGAATATGGATTTTCAGATTCATTAGGACTCTTGGTTGAAAAGATGTTTCATCAAGTTTGAAAAGTTGCAATTCTTCACATTGTGTAGCACCTGGATATTCAATGTTTCTTGAAGTCTCTTAGCTTTAGCTCTTGTCATTGGGCCTTGTGGCCACTAGTACAATTTCGATATTTTATGACATTGAAAAATTGTCATAAGCACATTACATGAATTTTTTTTTTCAATCCTAGAAGCCCCCATCAAGAAAACTCTATACATGATGCATCAAAAAAAAATTGTCATAATTAATTGTTTTATGACACTTAATCATGTAAAAAAAACGCATTCAAGACATGTGTTAATTGCCATAGTAGATTTTTTATTAACAAGTAAACATTGTCAATAAATAATGCCTAAAAATTACATTTCTGTCAAGATATATATATATTAACGACAATTATTAAATGTCATAGAAATTATATTGATGATAGTATTTTAGTGTCAAGCATGTTGTTTCTAGAAAAACAAAAAAAAATGTTCATGACAGTAATCTGGTGTCAAGCATTTGCTTTCTTTGATAGTTTGTAGTTGTCAACAAAAAACATGTCATGACAACATTCTGGTGTCAAGCATTTTTTTTTTAATAGTTTGTAGTTGTCAACAAAAAAACACGCCATGACAGTATCCAGTATCAAACATTTGCTTTCTTTGATAATTTGTAGTTGTCAACAAAAAATATATCATGACAGTTTTGAAAGTCATAATAATGCTTATAATGACAAGAAAAAAGTTGCACCCAAGAAATTTCTATGACATTGATGAACCGTCATAAATAGTGGAATATCACTATTGTCTGATACCTGTTAATACACATATATTTCGAAAATAAAATCACTCCAATTTTGGCACAAACTAAACACATACATAAATAACTTGTATATATCATTGAAATAAATTTGGTCAATTTTTTACATACAAACTAACTATGATCAAATTTATACATTAGAACAATTTTTACACTAGCTAATAACATGAGGGAGTGTATTATACGCTTCAACTAACATGAGGGAGTGTACTATAGGCTTTTGCCACTAACCCAACAAAAAAGCTAATCCATCAACTAGTTGCAATATGATTGTTTCGCTTCATTGAGTTCCTACAAGATAGCAAAACAATATTCATTTTAAGAGACGAGATAGAGACTAACAATGGGGTATGTTTAATATTGAGGTGGGCAAATGATCAAAGGTGGCTAACATGCACCAAAGCATAACAACAAAACTATCACGAACTTGGCTAAACCCATAAAAAATAAACACAAGCATAATAAACTTAACCAAAACTGAGGAACATAACAACACTAAATAAACTTACTAAAACTTAGGAACATAACAACAAAACTTATCATCAACCCAACAACTAAACTCATAAAAATGAACATAAACAATTAAACTTAACCAAAACTTTATGCCACTTAATTAAACTAAACTAAACTCAAGCCAACAACTAAACTCATAAAAATGAACCCAAACAATTAAACTTAACTAAAAATTTGAGCCACTAAATTAAACTAAACTTAACACTTAATTAAACTTTAGAATATAACACCAAATCAAATAACATAAACAAGTAAACCATAATAAGAAAACTAGATATCTAGTCATGTACCCTTAATTGTATGAACATTAGTAAGGGCATCTCCTATGGTTATATCAATACTTATATTCTAGAATTACATATAAGCTTGTGCTCAATTAAAAACATCAATATCAAGTGATTGTTATTGCAAGTTAAATAAGACAACAATTGGCATGAGCTTGAGTTGGAGATGTGTGGCTATGCTAATTTATATTCAAATATAGCAGAATAGTTCAAGTATGTAGGTGTATAACATAATATTAATCAATGCCTATGAAAGAAATCCTACCTAAACCATATTAATAAAAAAAATTATAAAATTGTCATAAAAAACTTGTACTTAATTTTCAAACATAACATAAAACATTATATATTATCTCAAGCCTTTATAAGTAAACATCATGGTTAAGTTAAAATTAAAGGCATGAAATAAAACACTCACTTATTCAATAAGCTGATGCTTTAGCCATTTCAACATTCAACTTCTTGATTACAAAGTTTGACCTAGAGAAGGCACAAGAGAGTGAAGTAAGAACAAGACCAGTCATATATTGGGGGAGATAGAAGCCCCACAGTTGTCAGAGTTTTTATCTAACAAGAATAAAATGAAACAAAGACTAATAAAAAAAAGGCAGTAAAGCTCTACCCAAGACTAGACACATTGTTTTATTGGTTTTTCTTTTTTGGGGGACCGGGGGGGGGGGGGGGGGGTGAGTTTATCTAAATAATGTATTGCATCTATTTCATGAGAATCTCGCACATGTATTACATATATTACAATTCATGCTCAGCTATACAAATGACACATGTAATTCTAAGTTATATGGCGTACCTCATAGATGCCAAAGATGCTCCAAATTCAAAACTTCTTCCTTGAATCTATTCCTTGTTCAAAACATTGCTCTCCTAAACTCCTCTTGGAACAAACTTTAAATACTCATATCAGTGTACCATCTACAATAACTTAAGGTAAAAAAATAAACAATTCATAAAATAATCAATATCTACCATAAGTCAAGTACCTAGCGTAGATAAATTAACAAACACTATACACACACCTTTCCATCTTCATGACTTACCATAAAATTTCTTCAAGTTAATCCCTCATCAAGAAGTCAACATGTTACAAAGTTAAATGTGAGGAAATCTTGAACTTTTCATGTAAGGTATTTGTCATGGGAAAGAAATAGTTTAGGCACTAGCCTCATTCTTTTATTGCCTATCAAAGAGAGATGGATACAACTATTTAGATCGGAGGCATATGAGTGAGTTTAAAGTAATCGTACATGATAGATCAAATGGCTGCACTATATACTGAACGAGCTTGCATCGCTTCCCCTCCTGAACCTTCATCTTTAAAATGGGAAAAGTAGATCAATGTCAAAGAAGTTAAAGTCCCATGAGAAAAGTGGCAAATACAACTATACAAAAAGAAAAAAAGTTAGATATATGTCAAGTAGTCTAAATAAACATCCATGACCATGCGAAATCCACAGTTTGATTACCTCATTTGCCACATTAGAAATGGCTTGATACAATCCAATCTAGACTGGTATAGCAATATATATCAAACCATTGCAACGAAAGAAAGAAAAAATGTACCAATTGAAGTTCTAATTGATCTAAGCTGATTCATAACTCATTAGTGGGTTGACAACTAACCTTTTTTTTTTCTCCAAAGATAATATTGGGAGATGCCTAATTATTGGCTAAATAAAAGTAGAAAGTGATTGAACTTAGTAGCAAAAATTCCTTTACAAAAAAATAAGTCCAAAAGAAACTCCCTCTGAAACCAATTGAAGTTTGGTTGATGATATTCTTGATCAACACTCATTTACCTACATACAAAAAATATAAAAATATAGTTAAATGTCAACACCAATCTCAGTTTCAGACATCAGCATAGTGGAAACTGGGGAGGGTTAAATTATTAAACATTCCCTCCAATCTCAGTCCCAGGCAACAACGTAGTGCCGCTGCAAATCAACCCAACAACTCAACATTAGTCAACCAGACAACTACAAACAGATGAACAAAATTCATACTAAATCAAAGTAAAAATTAGCTCTCTATCAAGTGGATAATTGGTTGTCCCATATGAATAAAATCAAGGTGAAATCAATATCTTCAATTACCATTGACGGACAACTATAGTTTCCATAAAAAGCACTTGCCCCATCTATATTAAAGTTGGTCAATGGACAACCTGTGGTGTAAAATGTCTTTGGACCCTTGGAGGCAAATTATAGACAAATCCTCTGTTGTATCTCAAATTTAACTTTTGCACTATTTCCTTGATTGTGAAAGGGCTCTTATGTACCATGCATCTTGTATATAAAATCCCTTTTTTTCGGGAACAAGAAAGATCAAGGGAAATGAGACATAGTTTTTGTATTGGTTCAAAGAATTGATCTTTAATTTTACAAATGATATAGAGTTATGAGAAGCTTACGCAAGTGCACACAAACTCGATGCAAGTAATATAAAAACTGTATTGGAAAGATTGTACCTTCAGAGACTTTTTTCTTTAGATTTTCATGAAAAATCAAGTATTCAATAACCAAAATAAAAAAATAATAAAAAACTAAACTTGCTAAGTTCTCCCTAATTGTGCCAACTTAATCAACTCTAAATAACTATCCTCAAACATCCAAATAAGATGGAATCCATACCTAATGCCACATAGGCTAGAAAACTCTACATAGTGCACAAATTTTTGTTTTGGTTAACTTAATGCCATAGTATATATCTAAAAATAGAACAAAAGAGAAACCATGAACAAATCTTTGAAGGATACTATATCAAGCTTAAGCTTCAACATTCACAAATACATCCAGGGGAGAAGATATCAAACTAAAACTATGGTATTCATAACCTTTTCATTCTTGAGGTGAAAATTAACATATCTGATACACAATTTAGAATTACAAAACAAAAGGCCTAAAAGGTAAACAAAAGCTGTCTAAAATACTTTTTCTTGAAATCTTTACAATCCTATATGAAAAAGAAAGCAACCTTACACCAACATTAGCAACATATTCATCCTTAAGTACAACACCCTTAAATTCAGCTGAATATCCTAGAGAATTGACATAACATTGCAGCCTGATAACGTGACCGATTGACAACAATTCTGCTCCTAAAATCAAGTGAAAGTGACTCTCCATCACACACCTCAATTGATAGAAGTGTTGGGATTTATGCCCTAAAGTCTCGTAATTAATGATTTATTTAATAATTAATAATAATTTTGATTATTTTATTTACAATATAATATTATCCATTATATGAAAAATTCAAGGTTGTTAGTGTAATCTTGAACAATATGTGATCAACATATGAAAGAATCATGTTCATGAAATAACCTAAAGGGTCATAGTATATAGATAAAGTTGGGTACTTTATCTTGGTAACACTATTAATGCGACCCACTTTGTAATAGTTACAAATAATTTGATCCAAATCGTTCATGTGGAGACATGTGAGTAGGGGTATCTTATACAATGAGTTTGTATAAGACTGAACCACGAAAAATTTAATCTCTCTTTAAAAATTCGTTAATTGAGAAGATTAATATTTCATTAGGATAATCATATGCGACTCTATCTTAATCCTGAGTGAGTTATGAACTCCTACCTGTACAGCCTTGTTCTTTGCTTTGTATGGGTGAGAGTGGCTTTTGTAGCCGATTCAATATGTCTGTCATTTTGGGGACTTGAGCAAATAGGGAGCTGAGAACATAATCTCACAAGATGAAATTCATTCATTCCCATATAGGGTAAATAGACGAGTAGTTCCCTTAAGTGCATATTTCGGGACTTGAACAATAGCGCCCCCACGCTCTCATTGGCCCGAGAGGGAGTTAGTTTATGGTTGGATCATAAACAAATTGTTCATTAGTGAATCAGTAGTACTTAAGGTGCAAGATGTAATTACAGGGGTAAAACAGACTTTTGACCCAACTATAATTACGAACAACTCGTGAAGGATTGACTTGCATGTAGTGATTATATCCATGGACACAACTTGTCATACAATGCATAAGAGTGCAACTCTAGGTCCATAGTGGAGGGACCCTAGAGTTAATGAATGAAAATTGATTAATTAAAGAGTTTAATTAATTAATTTTGTATCATTGGAGCTTATAATCTGTAGGTTCATAAGGTCCCATTGCTAGCTCATAGTAATACTAAAAGATCAATTTAGTTCAAAGAAAAAATTGAAGTGTTCAATTTAATATTTAATATATTAGATATTAAATATAAAAGACGAAAATATATTTATTGTATATGATACATTAAATATTAAAATAATTAATGTATATTAGATACATTAAAGAAAAGATATTTATAAAATTTGAATAAAGATTAAATAAATAAATATCGTAGGAGATTTCAAATAAGTATAAGATATATTTTAATATATTAGATATTAAAATATAATATTTTAATTATGACAAAGATTTACCATTGGTTTTTATAAATAGAACCCTTGAGTTGAGTCATTTGACACAACACATATCTCCTTAATAGAGAATTAGATAATTCTTTCTAAACCTCTTTCTCTCCAATCTCTTATGGATTTTCTTTCAAGAGGCTCCCACAAGCCATGATTCTGTATTTGAGTCATGGTAAGGAAGACTTTTGTAGAAGTCTTAGAATATGAGAAGTAAAGAACTGCCATAAAATATCTTCATATCATTTTCAAGGTATGTTTTGCTTAAACTTAATTTTTATTGTTTAATTCTAAATAAAATCAAAGTCGATTTCAACGCTTCCGCAGTAGGTTTAATTCGATTATTCCTTTCAAGAAGCTTTTTTTTTAATTGGGTCATGCACTAGCCGTTGTATTATGTAATTAGAATTGACTTCCTTCTCTATTTTTCATTCAATGCTCTATTCTTTTAGAAAGCAATTTATTCTTTTCCTTGTTGGTGATTTCTTTCCTTATCAACTTATGTGCTAGCTAAATAAGGGTAGGTAATTCTTCTTGTAATTATTAAAATATACATGTTTCTTGTATTTGTTTACATCAAGTACTCAAGAGCCCTATAAATTCTTGCAAGTAGTAAAAGACAAACTGAAAAAGAGAAAAAGAAAAAGAAATGAAAAATATGTGAAACTACTTAAAAACAGTAGTACCTCGTTAAAACAAGTTTGCAAAGCCCATGAAAAGTTCTCATCTAATCTTAATTAAACAAGTCAACCAATCAAGCTCTTGATATAGCACAAGCTTCCAAATGCATATAATTAAAATACAACCAACAAGTATATAGCAAAGACAGTAAAAAGTTAATAAGAATAAAACAAGTCCACATATTAGTGGAAACAAAAGTTTGCAATCACAACAAAGGAGTGTCATTCTGCTGAAAGCAAAAATATATAAAAAATGAGAGAAACTATTATGAAAAAGAAGAAAAAAATGATAACAAGCACATAAGTACAACATGAAGTTTCAGAATGGGCTAAATAATTACATTGCTCAAGGTAAGTAGCCATGTAACTCAATTACAAAGACAATAACTCCTAGTTCTACTCATTTAAAGTAGTGGGTGTCTACATATCTAAGTTTAGACGTTGGATTATCATTGTGAAAGCAATTAGAATTATATCGATAACTTTAGTTTGATTGAAAGTTACAATGAGCAGTAACATTAAAAAGAGCTACGATTACAATGAGCTAACCATAAAGATATTACTTGATAATATGATTGTATAGACAATTGTTGATCAATGATGTCACAATAGCTCACAACATACCTTATTGTACACACAAGAACATGAGATTTAAAGAGAAGCGATAAAGAGAAAAATAAACGTAAATACAAAACCAAAGAGAATTCTACTACCCACCTGTCTAGTTCTTGCTTAGCTAGAGTGTGGTCAATTCAATTTTAAAAGGAAAGACCTAATCTGTGCTAATTATAGAACAAAATTACAAAAAGGAAAAGGACCAATGTATGGAATATGAGCTGAGTTTACTTTATCTTCAGATATTAGCTTCAGTAAAAGATGGATCTAAAATTAAAATTGACATCACCTTTATAAACTTGGGTAAACATATTTACCTCTGCTAGCATGTATGACAGCCAATAGGTAAGCCATAAAAACTATTATCACAAGTTCACGCACACTCAATGTTTATAAGCAAATAAAAGTTCAAACTTGCACTGAGTTCAGGAGCCAACTTTGAAAATGTTGGAAGGAAAAGAAACTATGTACAAGATAAAAATGGAAGGAAAAGAAACTAACCTCTGGAAGGAAAAGAACAAACTTCCTTTTCCATATCTCTGTAACAAATATCACATTCACCCATTTGCTCTATTGTACAAAGAAAGATTTCAAAATCAATAAAAACCTACAAAAAAAAAATCTAAGAAAAGCACTAGAAACTAACCTCAAGACCCAAGGACAAAACTCAGTGGATTACTAAATATGATTTCTCCCAAATAACCCTGCATTCAATGGATTAATCACCATTTCCCACCTTCAATTTTCACTACAAACAAACGATTTACCAAACGAAGATGCAATAATCAAGTTGAAAAAAATAGAGGAAAAAACAAGTAAATGAAGCCCTCTCAAACTATTACAAAAAACAAACGGGATCCTTCGAGCAAAGAAGAAGGGGAAAACTTGCAATTGTTACTATCGGTGAGTCATCATTTGTGGTCCAAATGCCTTCGGAGACGATGTACTGAACAAATTCAAGAAGAGTAAAGGTATTTTACTCTTTTATTCAACTCACTTAATAATGATACATCTAGTGATATTATATATAAACACCTGTCAAAGAACTAACCTTTAACTAATCAACAACAACTTGCTTAACTAATTAATAACAGAAGTATATTTAGAACATAACTCTTCTAATATGCCCCCTCAAACTGAGGAAGGAGAAGCCTGCATAAGTTTGACAACCTGCTGCTGAAATAATGCCCCACCAAGAGGTTTAGTGAATAAGTCAGCAAGTTGAAGTGATGAAGGAACGAAACGAATGTCTAAATCCCCACGAAGAACCTTCTCCCGAATAAAGCGATAGTCAACTTCAATATGCTTTGTCCGCGCATGGAATACCAGATTTTTGGCCAAAGCTAAAGCAGAGATATTATCACTCCATAATAGGGGAGGTTTAGGCAGAAACATACAAAGCTCACATAGAAGCTGTCGAACCCAATACAATTCTGCAGCGATTTGAGCTAAGGAGGGGTATTCAGCTTCAGCGGATGAGTGGGAAACCGTACTCTATTTCTTAGCAGACCAAGAGACTAGAGAGTTTCCAAGAAATACAACAAAGCCTATCGTCGAGCGTCGATCTAGTCACCTGCCCAATCTGCATCATAAAATGCAGTAAGATCCAAGTTATCACCGGAAAAGATAACACCATGGTTACGAGTACCATTCAAATACCAGAGTATTCGTTTAACTGCTGCAAAATGCACCTCTGTTGGGGAATGCATATATTGACTAACTTTACTTACAACAAAGGTAATATTAGGCCTTGTGAATGTCAAATACTGTAATGACCCAACAACTTGTCTATAGACCGAAGGATCAACAAGTAAGGGTGGAGCTGCATTAAAATCACAAGAAGAAGCCATAGAAGTCTTGCACGACTTGGCATCATCCATTCTCATCTTTGCAAGGAAATCAGAAAGATACTCGACCTGATTAACATGGAATCCGACAGCATAAGACTGTACCTCAAGTCTAAGGAAGTAACGAAGAGAGCCAAGATCAGTGATATGAAATTCAGTACTGAGGGCATTCTTTAACTCAGAGACATAAGCAGAATCAGATGTGCCTTGAATCCGAACAAATAAAGATTTGTCAGTTAAAGATGCAGTAAATCCAAGAGTCAGTAAATGAGTTATGAACCCTTCAAACCACGCTCGAGGAGCCTGCTTTAAGTTGATCTTTAAATCCTGGAGGTTGCACCATATATACATCCTCTTTGAGATACCCATGTAAGAACACATTTTTGACATCTAGTTGATGTAAATTCCATCCAAAATGAGCAGCTAAAGTAAGGATAATACGCACTGTAGTTTTCTTAACAATAGGACTAAACGTTTCTTCAAAATCAACCCCCTCAAGTTTGTTATATCCTTTGGCAACAAGTCGGGCTTTGTACCTTGCAACCGAGCCATCTGGATTAAATTTGGTGCGAAACACCAATTTGCAGCCAACAATATTCATATTAGGAGTAGAGGGTACAAGACTCCAAGTATTTTGGGTTTCTAAAGCCTGAAATTCATTTGTCATAGTCTGTCTCCACTCAGGTACCTTAGAGGCAGCGGTATACGAGGTAGGTTCAGGTAGAATAAGGGAAGTAGTAGAGACATGGAACACTTTCTTTTTAGAAATATCGGATTTCGACTGAGTAGTCATTGGATGGGCGTTTTGAGGTGTAGGTTGAGCCATCGGAGATATAGGCTGTACAGACGAAAAAAGACAGGGTTGAGAGATAAGAGAAGTATTGCAAGAAGAACGAGGTGGAGCCGAGAATAATGTGGAAAGAGTGGTAGGATTATGAAAACTGGTGGTAGGTTGAGAAGTGTTTGGAGGGGATGACAGGTTAGTGGAAGATGATGGAGCCAAGCTAGCAAAAGGAAAAACATCTTCATGAAATACAACATGTCTAGTCACAATCATCTTCTTTGTGCTGATGTTATAGCAAAGATAACCTTTATGTTCGAGAGTGTAGCCCATAAAGACATGCTGGGAGGTTTTTGGTTGAAGTTTACTGGAGTTATAAGGTTTTAAAGAAGGATAGCACGCACATCTGAATACTCGAAGATGAGACAAATCAGGAGCAACGCCAAAAGGTTTCTGAAATGGAGTCATATAGTTAATGGAGCTAGATGGTAACCGGTTAACCAAGAACAAAACCGTTGCAAAGGCATGGTACCAAAACTCTAAAGGCACAGAAGCATGAGATAGGAGTGTCAAGGCAGTGTCAACAATAGATCGGTGTTTGCGCTCAGCAACACCATTCTACTCTGGAGTATATGGACATGATCGTTGATGTAGGATGACCTTCTTGGAGAAAAACTCAAAAACAGTATTATTAACAAACTCGCCACCCCTATTAGATCGAAAGACTTTTAAAGAACAAGATAATAGATTCTCAGCAAATGGAACAAAATGCTGAATCACAGAAGCAACATCAGACTTGTAAAGCAAAGGAAAGATCCATGTATACTTGATGTAGTCATCCATAAAACTGATATAATAGCGAAAACCAGAAATAGAAACAATAGGTGACTGTCCCCAAACATCACTATGAAGCAACATGAGAGGAGTATGAGATACTGATTCAGACAAGGCAAAGGGGAGCTTAGTCATTTTTCCTTTCAAACAACTAACACAATCACGAGATGACAGTTTAGTATCACATGGAATGGAATTGGCAGTCAACAGTTTATTCAAAACAATATAAGATGGATGACCAAGTTGAAAATGCCGAAGTATGGTATGAGGTAAATGAGAAACAGTAGTAGATGCTCAAAAAGGAAAGATAGAACCAGGTTTATCAGCAGCAAAGACTCTTGAATCAGAATCAGCCTTTGTCAAAGACACAGTGGGAATCGGATATAAGTCGTCTTTACTCTTGCCCTTGTGTAGGATCAATCCCGTGGCCTTGTCCTGAATCTACAACCAGTCAGCATCAAAAATAAAGATGCAATTATTATCAAGGCAGCACTGAGATACAAATAACAAGTTGGTCGATAAATGAAGGACACAAAGGGTTTTGGACAGATGTAGAGCAGTCTGAGGAGTGGAGAGGGTGTCCATTTGCAACAGTGAGGACATCTTCCCCATGGAAGTTTTGGTTGAAGGTCAGATTTGAAACATCAGATGTAACATGTGTGTTACAGCCACTGCTAGCAAGCCAAGTAGCAGGGCCCGAAGATGAATCTTAAACAGCAGCCATAGCAGCAAGCTTGGCTGGAGGATGTCGTCCTTGGTACGAAAAATTCATGCAGTTATAACAATCTAACGCGCCATGACCAGACTTGGTGCAAATTTGACAAATTATGCATCCTTGAGAACCGCCATAGGATGGAGAAAAAGTAGGTAGATTAGGACTGAAATTTCCATGACCTGGAGTGTACTGTCGCTGATTAGAACCACTACCTTGAGGAAAGTTTCCTTGACTAGAACCACGACCATGATTAGGGAATCCTCGACCGTGATTAGAGAATCCTCGACCTTGATTATTAGATCGTCCTCTTCCTAAAAAACTGGTATTGGAGCCTCTGGCCATAGAAGCAAGCATTGCGGTCGGATTGAATGGAGCAGAAGGTATAGCTTTGGCCTGTTGCTCAAGAAATTTTGCCTCAGATTTCAAGAGAGCATGAAGTTCATCAAGACTTACAGTTTCGCGGCGTGTATGAATAGACTTTCGAAAGGGATTATACTCTAGCGGTTATCCATTCAAAGTGTAAAGTAGTATATCTTCATCATCAATAATCACAGAGACAGTTACTAATTTGTCAACTAACTCCTTGATTCGGATCAAGTAATCATCGATAGATTCATTCGGATTCTTGGAGACAGTATGTAGGGCACATTTCAACTTATGGATGTGCGATCGAGTTAACGATGAAAAACGCTTTTCTAAAGCAGTCCATACCTTGCTAGACAAACTACAACCAATTACATAGGAATAAGCAACCTTTGAAATAGTCGCATTAATCAAAGTAATGAGAGCACTGTCTTGAGCAATCCACTGATTGTAGTCCAGATTAATAGTTGTGAGAGTACCTGCTTCATTGCGTAAGAATTTGTCAGAACAAGGCACAAAACCATCAATGATTCCATATAATGAGTGAGCCTTGAGCATCGATTCAACTTGAAACCGCCAGAAAAGATAGTTTGTTGAATCGAGACGAACTGGAACAAGATTGCATATATTTGAGAGAAGAAAAATCTAAGAAATAGGCTGAGAGTTAGAATTTTGCATATCTGAAACGTTTGAGGAAGATGAAGCCATGAACGTTTGTCCTTAAGCTCTGATACCATGAACAAATTCAAGAGGAGTAAAAGTATTTTACTCTTTTATTCAACTCACTTAATAATGATACATCTGGTGATATTATATATACACACCTGTCAAAGAACTAACCTTTAACTAATCAATAGCAACTTGCTTAACTAATTAATAAGAGAAGTATATTTACAGAAGTATATTTAGAACCTAACTGATAATGCTCATATTTTACATATTTTTAGCCCCTTTTACTTAAGCTATTTGCACAAATGCACGCTTTTATGTTTAATAAATATAGCAAATTAATGAGAAATTAGCCAAAAATTAGTTAAGGGATTGTTTTGTGCTAAGAAATAGGAAATAAGAGGAAAAAAATTGATTTTTGATGAGTTTTGGTGTTTTTATGCAGAAAAGTGAAAACTGCCAAAATTGCAACTGCAATTGCAACTAGGAGACAGAATTCCGAAAATAAAGGAGCAAATCTGGAAATTTGATTTTATGCTGATTTTTGAAGATATTATCCACGAATCAAGCTCATATAGATTCGATTCTTGCCTTAAACATCCAAGGAGCAAACCCTAGCATTTGGAGGCTATAAATATGAAGATTCAAGCCACGAAAAAGGAGTCCACAGTCGGCCACACTCAATTGAAGACCATTAGTTTTCTGCACTTTTATTTTTTTGTTTTATTGACCAAAAGGAGAAGAAACGTCACCAAAACTTCAATCCAGCCCAGTCGAAAATCTAGGGTTGTGAATATCTTCCTCTCCTTGAAAGAGGTTGAGTGTTGATTAATTGAAGAGGTGATAGTGATCTTCCTTGAGGTTCAATTTTTCCTTGTAATAGCAGTTTCTGTTTTCTGTCTTAGTTTAATTTTCAGCACTTTATTTTTCTGTTTTAGTCTCAGTTTCAGTACCTTATTTCAATTATTTTGGCATTCAGTTTACAAAGCTTTTGTTTCGAGTTCAGTACTTTCATTTGCAGCAAGATTACATTAATAAAGTTCTTTATTCAATTCATCTTTCTCTTCAAGTTCATTTATTTTCCAGTTTTGTTTTCTTTCTTTTCACTTCTTAATTCAGTATGCATTTTCTTTATTTTAATGTTTTGTTATTTATTTTCTCCATCATGAGCTAAATCCGTCCTTGGGATTCGGATATGTGGATGCCCTAAGGATTGGAAGCTTGACCTAAGCTGTAAAAGTAACTTTGCTTAATTCTATAGCATTGTTTGCTTGTATTGATTATCATTCTTATTGTGAATATAGCTTGATCACCTAGGTAAACATACAAAGATCGAGTTTAATAATGAAAGGGTTAAACGAGATTACGTGTTCATACAAAGCAATAGAGGAAAGGAGCTTAGACATAAGCACTTGTTTTTTTACCCTAGACATAGGGCGAAACCTCTAAGACCAAGGGTTGTGTTCTCATTAAACTAAGTTCGTATTAGCCAAAGACATATGGTTTAATCACTTAGGCTTCTAAAGGTTTTTACATTAAAGTCGAATAGAAGTTGAAACCGGTTTACATTGCTTGGTGTTTGAGTAAAGATTGCAATTGCATTTTAGGTCACAATTCTTTTCTAAGGGGCAAAAGCATATTCAGATTCCATCTTTTTATTATTGATTTTTAGTACACTCACAACCTTCCCAATTATTTAATATTGGTTACCGAGGTTGCTTTGTGTGAATATCTTTGCCTTCATCATGAATTTTGTGGTATCCGTTCTCTGTGGGATCGATACTTTGGAATATTTCCTTTACTACTTGTTTGACAGTGTGCACTTGCACTAGACTGGAGATTTTTTCTATTCAAAAGTTTTCTTCTAAAAGCCCACACGTTTTCAGTCGACCAATAACTCTTCTAATATGTACAAGTTCTCGCACTGACATTGAAAAAGACGTTGTCGCCACTTGGGTAATCGCCCTTGAGAGTCACCGATGTTGTGGATCGACACTGAAGCAAGTCTTTCGCGAGTCAGACATTGTGGGTCCATTGTGTTCAAGCGTTGTCGCCAATCGTGAAGGATTAAATCGGCTGCTACGTTGCTGGCGTGGGTGCTGAAGGAGACGATTGCAGTCGTGGTGGGTTGGAATCGCATCGATTTGCTACAATTGTAGTGTCAAGCGAGGAAGACACACCAAAACGCGGGTTTGGGGGTCGCGGGTCTGGACTCGACGGAGAAGAGGCATCACAGCTGCTTGCTGCTATCGCTGGTGAGGAGTCGTCAACCAGAGGAGAAGAAAATAGCAGGGGGCATTGGCAGAGGAGTTTTAGTAGAGGGGTCGGTGGTTGGAGATTTCATGAGAGGGAGAGAAGGAAGAAGATCAATTAGGGCTTTTGTTGGTTTGGCTTTTTAATTTTATTTTTAAATAAAAAATACTTATAAATAAAAATAAATTATTTTTAATTAATGACCGTTAATCAAAGTAAATTTATATAGTTGAAAAAATGTCATAATTTTCGAAAATACGAAAATCTCCATTTATTCCCGCCAAAAACGCACCTTCAACCATCTATGACATTTTTTTTCTCTCTTCCCTTTATTTGGTTTGGCTATGGTGTTATAGAAAGTCAAAATTGTAGTAGTGGGCATAATGATTGCCTCATGATTGGGTTGAATTGGAGCTGACTTCCATTGACTTTGAGCATGTGCTTCGGTTGAGCTTGATTGAGCTGGATTTCCCTCTTGTAGACTTCCTTCATGATCTTCTCGATTGCTCATTTGATATCCATCTTGTAGACTCCCCTCATGATCTTCTTGATTGCTCATTTTCTTTTCACTAATTTTCCTGAAGACTGAAGACTGAAGCTATATCTTTCTGATGATTGAAGAAACTGAAGATTTAAAATTAAATCTTTTTGAAGACTGAAACTAAATCTTCTTGAAGACCGAAGACCTGACAACTAAAAATAACTCTTCTTGAAATTGAAATTAACGCTTCTTGAAGACTGAAACTAAATCTTCTTGAAAACTGAAGACTTGAAGCCTTAAAAATTAAAAGCTTCCTAAAGACTTCAAAGATTAAAACTTCATTGACTTTATGAGAAAAAGAATCAAAAGGCTATGCAATAGAGTTGTAATCCACTACACTTATACAAGAAATTAATACAAAATTCAAGTTCAATTCCACAAATTAAATTTCTCTGAAAATCTCTTGTGAGTAGGGGCTTAAACTTTTCAAAGTCTAGAAGCATAATCGAAACCTACCTCAAAATTTAGAGGTATTTTATATAATAATTTAACCCTTTTATCTATACTAGTTTTTTAACATGTGATTTGCACCTGTATTTTCAATTATTTTATCATATTGATAGTATTTTTATTTCATTTTACCATCACTACAACAAATATGAGCTTTAATGACAGTCTTAATATTTCACAGGAAGAAATCATGACGGGCATAGAAAAAGGCGCTGAAAATGTCTAATTTTCGTAAATGGACCTATTAATGACCGTCATCATAGAAAAATCTCTTTCTAAATATTTTATTTTCTGTCTCTCAAACCCCAAACTCTTCTCCCTCGATCCCTTGCATTTCACTCGCAGCCGCAGTGCAACACTGATGGGGCTACGACGAATTCCTCCCTTGGTGTGACCAAGCCCAAGTCTGTGAAATACCTGACCAGCAACCCCACTTCGCAACAGATTTTTGCAACACCAGTGAAGACATGACGAGGTACAAAGTCTGATCGAGGCCAAAAAATGACTCAGAATGGATCTCTCTGATATACAATGTAAGTGGCTGGTGAGGAACGTGGTTGAGGGCTTTTTAGTTTCCTTCTTGGAATGTGAGGATAAGGGAAAAGAGGGAGAACTGGGGCCTAGTGTTTGTGACAATAATAAAGTGGTGGAGCAGGAGATAGTCACAAAGAAGGAGATTAAAGATGATGGTGATCGTGTGATTCGTCAGGTAAAGCCATGCCCTTTTTAATTCTTGAGAAAAGTTGTTGTGAATTTGAAAGGGAAAAAATTGGATTTTTTCATATATCTGGTGAACTAAACTTAGTAAATTAAACTTCAATGTAACGGAGCTAGCTGCCCTTCATGATTTTTAGGTTTGTTATTCTGCAGTTCTTTTCTTCATTTGCTTTTGTAGAATGCTTCTAAAATTGGTTATTTTTTTACCTAAGTAAATTGGAAAGTTTTATATGTTTGTATGGCTAGATTGTTATAAATTCCTTGTTCATGATCACTATTCTTTAGTCTTTTGTTACTATATTGTACCAAAAGGTTAGATTGTGGAAGAACTTTCTTGCAATTGATTCTCAAACAGCAAGCAATTGAAAAGACACAAATTAATTATATTTGAAATTCCTTGAGGGAAAAATTGAAAACTGCTTTACATGTCTGCTATTAAAGACTTCTGCCTTTTGACTTGAGAGGAAAATACAAAAGGAATGTACATAATAGCATATATGAAGCAAAGAATTGAAAGGAAAGCAATCAAAGGGATGGCTGTCTCCAATGGTAAAGGAATAAACTCTGGCTGAGATAATTGAGCAATTTGTGAGCAATTTGGCTATAAACTATCACCATAGCAGACTGTATAATGTCATTTGGAGTAGCCTTAAATTACGGAAGACTGGTTCATGAGATTGATGAGGCATTGCTGAAGTAAATACTGATTTAGCTTAAATCAGTAAGCTGTCAAATAGAAGTCAGAATTCACGAAACATTCTAAGATATCAATTAGAATAATGCATGCTTGGAATTCTTTTTTTAAACAAAGTTGCATCATTGCATTTGATAGATCAACATGGAACTAATAGGGACTTCACCACATCTCTAGTGTGTTTGTTATAATCTTAAAAAGATGACTTTCAAGATGATGTCTACATATGTTGTCTGATACAAATTATAGAACATGAATGTTATTGAATAGCTGCTGGCACTTACTTTGGGTCTTTAAAAAGATTGGCTTTCTTGTACTTAGACCGTAGGAAGGTGCTTCAAATTCTGAGAAATAGTTTAGTCACTAAAATGCTTTGTGAGAATGAATGCTGGATTCATAGTTTCTCATCCTTATCGTGGATTCTTGGTTTAGGAATGGGATAACATTTTCTGCTCATTAGTTTTTCAGTTCCTTATTATACTTTTGGTGGCATAACAAGATGTGATAGATATGAGTTGTTCTAGCTGTTGTGGGGAATGCATCCAACTTTGGTGCTTCAGAAAGATTGTGTTGATATTCAAATGGGAACAATTGTTTCTCATCGGCTCGGTCGTGTTTCTCCATGGTTAAACTCGACATCTCTGAATGTGGTTGTGTGTGTGTGTGTGTATATATATATATATATATATATATATATTGTAGCTAAACATGATTTTTTTGTTTTTTTTTGTAAACACTAAGTGAGATTCATCCTAAGAAAGTTATTTTTTTGTGACTATGAAGACTCACCTCAAATCAAAAGTTCTGTGTGGTTCTTTTTTGGTTGTGTTGTCTTTTTATTGTTATGGTCATGGTTTGATTCTAATTTTAATGACGTGTGCAATTTC
The DNA here is from genome assembly GCA_033996785.1 of Trichosanthes truncata. NCBI lineage: Eukaryota > Viridiplantae > Streptophyta > Magnoliopsida > Cucurbitales > Cucurbitaceae > Trichosanthes > Trichosanthes truncata. The sequence goes on along the minus strand of JAWPNB010000013.1, from coordinate 45,269,876 downwards.
AATTATTTAGGTACTTTGAAGGCCAAGCTGCCTTTGAGAATGCCAACCTCCCCTTCGATGCCATTTCCAACTCTGATTTCTATTCTATTCAAGTTTCTACTTGCCCCTCAAATTTCCATGATTACCAAGTATCACAAAGACCACAGAGCATGTAAACTTTGAATTGATCCCTTATGTTTGTCTATGGTTATAATGCTCCTCAGCAGGTCTCTCTCTCCTTAAATTTCCCCTTTCTTCTTCATATTTGTTCTTCTTTCTCCTTGAATTTTCGTTTCTGAGCCTGATGGCCTTGGCTACTATTTCTTGAGTCGGATGCTCTTAAATTATTTTCGTTTTCGTTTCTGATTGAACTTGGATGTGTTATAGGCTCTGGGTATTAAGGGTAAGATGTTCGCTAAGAAACAATATGCGAAGAAGGCTTTGATGAAGAAAACGTGAGTATCTTTTGTGGATTCTTTTAAAATTATGTTCTGGTTTCTAATGTCTTTGATTAAAACTTGTTCTCTTTTGTATTTCGATAGTTCTTTTGGGGTTTAATTTGTATCCTTCTGTCAATACTTTATTATGTGGGATTTGCTATAGTAGACTGGAGTTGTAATAGTTTACTTTTGATAAATGTTCAATACTTTAATTGTGCATTTGGTATTTTCCATAGTAGATAAGAGTTGTAATAGTTTCAATAAACGAAGTGACACACACTTGATTAGGTCGTTTGAAAAATTTAATTACATTAATGCATTTTGAATGAAATGAATTGAGATTTAGATTGGTAATTGCTATATGCTTGTTTCAACAGTTTGGCTATGCATGAGGAGTCTTCAAGTAGACGCAAGGTTGATGATGATGTTCATGAAGGTGCTCTTCCAGCCTATCTATTGGATGGTGAAAATACAGCTCGGGCAAAAGTATGTAATATTAGACACTTATTGAACTTCAGGCATGTAGTTTTTTTTGCATTCCTATTTGTTTATCTGATTGTCCACTGTAAAATAGATTCTTAGCAACACCATTAAGCAAAACATTATCTTTCAATGATTGGGAGTGGTTTAGGTAAGTTAGTTTATACGAAAGAATTTATTCATTCAATGAAGTAATTTCTACATGAGCCCTTTTACAACCTTTGATGGTTCTTCTGAACATATAAATAAATATAGATACCTCAAGCTTTCTTGACCATTTTATGTTTATTTCTCTATTCTTGCCACCAAATTAGTATGGTTCCTTAAAGTTACTGTGTTATTAGAGAACCTATTGCTTGTATTCTACTTATCACCATCACCTAAAAGCACATTGAATTTGAAATTATTCAATTGAGGTGTCAAAGTGAAGAGCTCAGACATATCAACCAATGACCAAATAATTCATTTTTGAGCTTCTCTTTCAAATTGTACAACATAATATACCATAGAAACTTAGGTTTGTGTAACTTGTGTTTTGTGAGTTTATGATTTGTAAAAAGTTATGACCAAATATTTACAACATCATGACTTTTTGCTGTGATTTTTTTTTCTATGCATTTCAAGGGACTGAATTTTTGTGTTTTTGCAGTGAATGCATTGAATGAAATCAATGCTTCTCTTGGTTGGAGAATTGTATGTCTGTTTATTTTATTTTCATGTGTCAAAAGAATGTGCATTTAAATAATTTTTTGATGGTTATTGACAAGTTCCTTGGGTGCAGTTGTCTGTTGTTTTGAATTATGGCTTCTTTGTATGTTGGTATGTTATTCCTATGCACCTTATTTGAACTTTAAAGGCTATCCCTCTATTGCATACATTAACTACGTAGATAGATTTGAGATTTTCTTTTGTAACTCTTTAACAACATTGGAAATTGTTTTATTAATATCTATAGACATCTTTGTGGAACAACCTGCATCCACAACCAGTGTAGTTTTGATCATTTGGATTTTATCTTTTTCTTTTCATGTCTTGAAAACATTTTTTAGCAAAACCATGATATTGCCTTTTATCACTTCTCTGAAACATATAAGAAACCAAATAACCTGATATATAGTGTTGTAGGTATATCGTAGGCACTTGTAGATAGTATTTTGAAGAATGTTATGAGGCTCAACTATAAACATAACAAAAATGAGAAGAGAAATCAGTACTTTAGAGACTAAATTTGTAATTTGGTGCCAAAAAAAATCAGCACCCTACCCACTTCTTGACATTTATTTCTGCTTCTAAGAAATTAAATATGAGAAGTAAATATTTGCCCCAACTTCCTGATTTTGTAACCAACACACTACCACTTTGAATTCCTTTTTGTTCACTCTAATTTCTGGTTGTTATTCACTTTAATTTCTAGTTGTTATAAACAAAACAAAAATGAGAAGGTAATGGATTTTATGATTAGTGAGTACTAACACTTGGAGTTGGAAGCTGGTTGTTATTCATTCAATTTCTTGCATCAAGGCGAGGTGGTAATTTCTGTGGCCATGGAAGAGGAGGATACAATGGACTTTAATTTGATTTACAGTAGGATGCAACCAATACTTACCAGCTCAAGGCCCTGGTATTTTCTCATTTCCTTCTTCAGTATGGGTCATTTAATTGATTTTTGATTGGGCTATTCAGCAAGGATATGCTGATTTTGTACAATGGAATTTGGATGACAGAGCTTCTAAGAGACTAGAAACTTCCATTGTGATATTGTCTATTAATTCATTTTCAATCATTGAACCTTTTCGTTGTTGGCAACATGACTACTACTACTCTTCTTAATTATTCTTCTTCTTCTCTTTTTGCCCCTTTGTTTTTCCATGCATTTTGTTTCAAATCTCAACCTTATGAGACGTTTACTGAAGATGTTCTGGTAATTGAATGTTCTGGGTTTTGGTTCATTGAGAATTTACCTTCGAATGTCACTTGGAATTTTTGTTTCTGATGCAGGGAATATTCAGCTTGGGCTTGAACTTGGTAGGATATGAAAGTAAGCTTCTTTGGCATTATAGTGCTAGGATTGTGCTTCTCATTTTGATAAATCTAGTTCTTCAAAGGATTGACGTTATGTGAATCCTAAATTTGAATACCCATATTTCTTTATTTTATTATTATACCTATACGATATGTTTGTTAGATAGTGTTTCGTGTTTGAATTATTAAGCCCATTGTTTTCTAATATGTTGGACTATTAATCTCCCTTATTTGGAAAAAAAGATGTAGAGCTGGTTCTAATGTCAAATATTTCTTTCCATTTTTCTCTTTGTGTTTCATGTAATATATTTAATGGGAACAAATTTTGTTTTCAAATCTCAATGTGGTCTACTTTCTAACCTTTTTGGATGGAAAGTTTTCGTTAACCAACTTTATGTGAACCTGACATTTATATTGATGTATTGTTCTGAGATTCATTCTTATTTCATTTTACATGTTAATTAGGTGATGAGTGCACGTATTCAGAAAGTACAATATAGCCATATCATCAAAATTCCAGTTTGTTCTTGGACTCAACTATCACTTTTAAGTAATTTCTCTTGGGTTGCGTAGGCTATTGCTATCGTGGTGACTACCCAGTGGCTTAACATTAATAAATTTCTAGTCTTAATTTTTAATTCATTTAATTTTCCAATGTTCATCTTTAATACATCTAAATTTGCATGTTTGAGGCGTGAGCTGTTCGTTCTTGGTCGTGGTAGCTGCTCGTGTTGCTTGGCCACATGATCAAGCGAACCACTTTTGATTCTGTCCAAGTACATCCTCTAAACTCCATTTTCTTTTCGATATGCTATTTCCTCCATTTTCTTTTTGCTTTATGACCTCAAGATCATATGCAAAACCACTTTGATTCAAGTTTGATGCTAATTTAATACCTATAATCTCAAAGGGTTTTCTTTTTAAAAAATATCATTCTTATGTTTAGTTAGATTTTCCAAAGTACTTTGTCTTTTAAACTAACTGAAGAGTCTTGTTTTCCCCCGCTCTTGTTAGGTGTACATGTGGGTTTTGCTCTTGTTGATGTCCTTATTGCAGTTCTTGCATTTTATCAGGTTTGCTCTGTTTCTATCAAGCATTTTGAAGCTTAAATTTTGCTTATTTTCATCCCACTTTTATCTATTCTCCAGTTTTAGAAACTTTGGAATGTAGGAAATATGAATGTGGGTCCGCATTGAATTGTTCAATGGTTGTAATTTGAGGTTAGGATTGTTGTTTCTTTGTGTTTGAATTGTTCTACAGCTTGAGCTTGCATGTTTTAATTGTTTGAAGACTAAACAATTAAGGATTGGTATCTTGTTGATTGGGTGGTTATTGAGTTTGTTTACTGTTTGATTTTCTGTAGATGACTAAAAGAGGGTTTCATATTGGATCTAGGTTTCCTTCACTAACAATTTTACCGTGCCTTCGTGTTTGTTCTGTTCATCTATTATTGAATCTAGATCTTACCATAATGCACTTAAATTCTGTTTTTATATTGTTAACATGGTTTGTAATTTAATGTCTTTTCTGTATACCTTTCATTGTTCACAACGAGTTTCAAATGGGCTAAGTTGTATTGTGGAATTAAACTTCCCCACGTTTTATCAGATTTTTAATATTTTAGGTTTCTAACATCAATTGGTAAATCTAAAATCTCCATGACACTAACTATAAAGTTCAATGAATTTGGCTTCACGCAGCATAGGATTTTCCTCTTCTTCTTTTAGGCTTAATTCATATTTTATTATGATATCAGTATAATCTTTTAGGTTTAATTCATATTTTATTTTTTTGGTTTGCTGATCTTGAAGTTTTAAGTTAGCAACAAAGAAATAAATTTTATTTTCTGCCTTTCAGTCTGTTGAGGGGTCTTTTTGTCTCTTGGTGCTTTTAAAGCAGTGATTTTTGGATTTTGTAGAGTGCAGGTACCATGTACAAAAATATATACGAGAAGTAGTTCATATACCAACAAGAAGAAATTTATGAGGTTCGAATAGAATGGGCAGAATTTTTCGGAAGATATATGTATAGACTTGTGAATTTGTTAATTTTGTATATTTGATGTAAGTACTTTTGTTTAAATTTTCATTCAGTAGGATATTTAGTTGATATTTTTAATTAATTGATATGTTATTAGTTAAATGATTTGTTAATTTTCTTATTGTATTCAATATTGTATATTTTATTAATTAAAGTTGTTTATTCAGTTAATTGTTGTTTAAAATTAGGGATGTCCATTTAACCGGTGGGGCCGGGGCCCCGCGGGGACCCGCCCCGAACGGGGCGGGGAATCCCCGTTTACACGGGGAATGGGAGAGGGAGCGGGGAGGGATTTTTCCCCGTTGGCTAAACGGGGACGGGGACGGGGAATATATTCCCCGCCCCGCCCCGCCGGCCCCGATTAATAATAATAATATATATATATTATTACCTATAAATAGAATTTTTTTTTTAAAAAAAAAAAAAACTATAGTAGGAATTAGTTTAAGAATATTTCGTTATAAAAAAAAATTAAAGTCTATGTTGTAATATTGAAATTTGAATTTTTAGAAATTAATTTGTTTCGACATTATAGTATTTTTACTTATGGTATATTATTGTTTTTATTATTATTTTTATTAGGAAATTTTATAACATTTACTTTAAATAGAATTATATTGAAAATTATTCATTTAGAAATAATTTTTTATTATGGTTGAGAATAAATTTAAAAAAATAAAAAAGATAAAAAAAAAAAAAACGGGGAAAAATTCCCCGCGGGGAACCCGATCCCCGCAAATTCCCCGGGAGGAATCCCCGCCCCGATCCCCGCAAAATTAAACGGGGAATTTTGCGGGGACGGGGAATGAAATGGGGGGCGGGGACGGGGACGGGGAATCCATTCCCCGGCCCCGCCCCGCCCCGTGGACATCTCTATTTAAAATTAATAATATTATCGATATTTTATTATATTGATATTTTATTTTGTGCATAGGTTGAGAAAGATAAATATTGTTGGTTAACCACATGTGCAACCAATATTTTTTTTTATTAAATTATTGGCCAAATGATGACGGGCATTGTCTGTCATTAAAACATTCAAAATTGATATTTAATGACGCACATTGATTTTTAATGCCATACATTGACCGATATTAAAAGCTAACTGTCATTGTAGGTTATGATGACAGACACTTTTTGATGACGGGCAATGTCTGTCATTAAAACATTGAAAACAGACATTTGATGACGTACATTTAATGACGGACATTGACTTTTAATGTCATACATTGACTGACATTAAAAGCTGACCGTCATTATAGGCTACAATGACACTCGAAATGATGACGGACGCATGTCCATCATTGTTTCCCTTTAATGACGGACAATGCCCGTCATTAAAACCCAATTTTGTACTAGTGCATATATTAAGAATAATTTTTATAAGAAAGGTTGAGTATGTATCCAACACACTCTGTTCATTTTTACTTGGAAGAAAGAGTTCTTTAATTATATAGTTGTTGAAGTTCAAAATTATTAAAATCTGAAAACTTTTAATATTCAAAATCTTTATATTCTAACTTTTTTACATTCTTCTCATTTGCTAATTTTATGCATACCATTTAAATTATTAGTTTCAATCTACTTTAGATTTTTATTTTTAAAAATTGACTATTAAAATTCTACAACTTTTAAAAATCCATTATCAATTATAATTGTAGGTAAAGTTATAAATTTTAGAAAGGCAAAATACACTTTTGGTCTCTGAGATTTGAAGTTTGTATCTATTTGGTCCCTCAATTTATATTATTTTAAACCATGCAAAAATATAACCCAAGAAAAAAAACAAAAAATGAAAACAATTATTGAAAAAACATTGGAGGCCAAAACAGAAATAGAAACTAAAATCTGTCTATAAACCATGGGTTGCAAAATGCAATGACACAAATGAGGAAAGTTGGAAATTCCAACCAATTCCACAGAATAATTTGCTATAAAAACAAAAAAGAAAAGAAAAAAGTTCCAAGAAAGAACCAAAAGAAGCAAAGTTCTTCTTGAGCCCTAAAAATGGCAAGTGGGCGAGAGATTTGCTGTCGGAAACTGAAATAAAAAGCCTCAGAAAATTCCAATTAAGATCGAAAAAGAGAGAGACATAGCGGCGATGGAGGCGGCAGCGGCGGGTGGTCGGAGCTCCGGCGGCATGGGGAATAATATGGAGACGATTAAAGAAACGAGAACTCGGAAGGAACGAGTGGTTGAGGCAACGAAATCGTCGAAGAAATCGGTGGAGAAATGGTGGAAAGATCCAGAGACGAAGAGGAAGCGGCGAGTGGTCAAATACAAATTCTACGCTGTGGAAGGCAAAGTCAAGCGTTCCATTAACAAAGGCTTCAAATGGATCAAGAATATGTGCATTTTGAATTACACACACTCAACTCCTACTCCTAATTAATTATAATTTACACCTAACAAACAATTAACACCTAAAATATTCTCATCTCACATAATCACACATAAACACAGTTTTTTTTTTTTTTAAAAAAAAAAAGAGAGAAATGGAAATGGGATTTGTAGATCGTTTTTATTGGTCTTCAATTTGTGTCCGTAATTAGTTTGTAATTTAAAAAAAAAAAAAAAAAACCCTAAATACATGTTTTTCTCTCTAAAGTTTGTTATCGGGTGTTTTCTTTTTCTTCAATTTAGTTCCTAATCTTTTAAAAATTTTAATTTGTCTTTTAATGTATTTATTTTTTTTTTCAATTAAGTCTTTCTTGTCACAAAATATAATGTTGTTGGTATACTAATAATTATTAAACTTATAAGATTATTGATTTAAAATTCATGTATCGTTGTTGTTTTAATATTTAGTGAGTTCAAGGATTTAGTTGAAAAAAGTTCAATACCTAAGAGATGAAATTAAAACGTACTCAAACACTATTAGACTGAAACATATATTTAACCTAAAAGTAAATATATGGCTTGTGATTTAGATTTCAAGAGCCTCTATTCATGTAATTCAAGCTTTTCAAGCTTTTAAATATTCGTAGATGTATATCCTATGTATCAAAGAGTTTGACAAATATGGTTTTGGAAAAGGAAATTGACATATGGGATTAAGGTGTAATAATATTAATGAAATTTGAAAAATGGTAATAAAATATTAGTAGTGAAAATATGAATATTAATAATAATAGTTTTTAATTTGAACATAGCTCAATGGATTAGATATTAATTACCAATTTCAAAAGTCGATGGTTTGAACCCACCAGTACCGCAAATGTTGAACTAAAAACAGAATAATAATAAGATTTTTTAAACTTATCTAAAAATTATGAAATGGTTGTTATTATTATTATTATTTGAGCAAAAATGGTTATTTATTTATCTACATATGTTTATGACTTTATTTTTATGATTTTTTAAAAAATATCTACCAACATTTATATTTTATTGACAATTGTGAGGTGGGGATCGAACCATTGTCATCTCAAAGTTTTGAGATGACATTTGATACCCTATCCACTGAGTTATGCTTGGATTGACTATTTAAACATTTGATATAATCTAGTCTATGCGTGTAATTAACAAATTTATAACTTATAATAAGCGAACTTATACTAATCCAAATATAACTCAATTAATAAGACATTTATTACCATTCTAAAGATTAATGATTCAATTTTTTACCACCATAATTATTGATCTAAAATAGGTCAATAGGTTTAAATCTCCCAACACCATTTGCAAGGAATTTGCGACAGTAGCCAATTTTATATTGCTTTATGAAACTAATTTTTTAGGTCGATTTAAGACCATTTGGTTTTTTGTTTTTTAAAATTAAGCTCATAAATACTATTTTTACATATGAGTGATGCACGCAAAAATGCCTATTTCAAGTGTACGGGTCAACTTTTAATATAGTGTAAATAAATATGAATGTCATCATTTGAATTGGGTTTCTAGTTCACTTAAGTACCATAGATAATAACATTCAATTTTATTTAGAGAAAGATATCGGATGAATGATTGAATTTAAATTGACAAAAACTAAAGTGAGTGAGAAAAATCAATGGAAAAGTGTCTTAAGGAGTTGATTTCACTAATTGGATTCATGATTTAATTCATGATTTAATTAAATTGAATGCGATAACAAAACATGCAACATTTTATAAGTCAAGAACTCTAAGGTCATAAATGTCTTTCTCGAGCACAATTAATTCTCAAGCAGATTAAGAAACCAAAATATTCCTATTTAGTTTCATTAACATGCAAGATCTTAAGTTTAATTTTTTTAACAACTTCTAAAGTAATCATAAATCTCCCGATCTTAGAACTGCTTTAATCATGCAAAGGCCTAACCTAAATCACCTCTCTCGAGCGTAAGATTCAAATGCAAATTACAATTAACCTGTGATCAAGATATTAAGACCATTACGCAAGTACTGCATGAATCAAATCAAGCACTAAATAAGCATTCAATTAATTAAATCATAAAAACCAATGACTACATGATAATTCTCATTCATGAGAATTATTTGGCCTTTAAACTTAGTTATGCTTGTAAATTTTATTTATATTATTTGATGAAAAATAGAAAAGTGGTTGAATTTAATCACATTATTGTTGGAAAACCTTTAAAATAAGTAAGTTGAGAAAAAAAAACAAAAGAAGAAAAAAAATTACACTTAATGTTTTGATGCAGGATTTTTGCAGAATGCAACAACATTGCAATTGTAATTTTCTGCAGATCTGGAAATTAAGAGAAATTCTGATAAAAAATTTACGAACATAAACTTAGTTATGCTTGTAAATTTTATTTATATTATTTGATAAAAAATAGAAAAGTGGTTGAATTTAATCACATTATTGTTGGAAGGCCTTTAAAATAAGTAAGTTGAGAAAAGAAAACAAAAGAAGAAAAAATTTATACTTACTTAATGTTTTGATGCAGGATTTTTGCAGAATGCAACATTGCAATTGCAATTTTATTGCAGATCTGAAAATCAAGGGATTTTGGGCCATAACATACCCACGAATTCAGCAAGATAATTAGTCATGATTGTCCATCAACCAAGAGGAAAACCCTAGCATGAAGTCCCTATATATTTGGAGGAGAAAGCCGTGAGAGAGGAGCTCGATTTTGGGAGAAGAAGTTCATTTTTATTTTTGGATTTTTAGGTTCCGTAGCTTCAGTTTTTTTTTTTTTTTTTTAATTTTCTGTGTTGTTCTTCTTCCTTTAAGTTCCTAACCTCTTCCTCAATCTCATCTCAACAAGAATTGGGTGTGGTTATGAACAATTGTCTTGTTCTATTGAGCCTCGATGAATGTTTTTTTTTGGGTAGTTGAGTTCTTATTCAATTTCTGCAAGCTTAGTAATTTTGTTTCTGTTATTTGATTTAAAATTAGCGACTGGTTTGTATGTTCTTTTTTTTTTTTAGCATTTTAATGAAGTTGAAAATTCTTCTAATTCCAAAGCATTATTTTGGCAAAGTAAGATTTTCATACAAGTTGTTTGCAAGAGTTCTTTAGATTATTTTCAATTTTCTTTCATACCAATGAATTTCTTTAATTCAAGCTTACTGTTTTTTGTTAGTTTTATCATGATGAGCTAAATTTCCTTAGGGGTTCAAGTTTGTGAGTGCCTTGAGGAAATGTGTAAGGCTCGATAGCAAAAACAATCTAGCTAATTTTTGAACTATTGTTTGCTTTTGGTGAGTTCAATGTTGGGTAAACCCTAGTTGGCCATCTAGTGTTGCTTGCCAAGCTAAACTTAATATCGAAAGGGTTAAGGGAAGCGGATGTGGCAAAAGCAATGGAGGAATAGGCTTAGACATAAGTCCTGAAACATCAACCCTAGACATAGGGCGAGACTCCAAAACCACTAGAGTTGTGCACAAATATATCTAAGTTAGATTAGCCATAAAAATATAGGTTTAATCACTTAGTCTCCTAAATATGCTTCATAGAAGGTCGAATAGGAGTCGAATTCAGTTTACATAGTTCTTGAGTTAGCTACGATTGCAATTATCTTCTTGTTGCATTTCTTTCCAAAGGGGCATTAGCATCTTGAATCCCTTCCTCATTTCCATTATTTTCTAAACAAATTTTTTTTTAGCCAAAACCCTTCACAAACCTTTTTATACCCACGATTAATTAGTTGCAATTTGTCAACGATTTTGTGCCATCTTAATAAATTTTATTAAAACCCGTTCCCTTGGGTACGATACTCTAGAATACTTCCAGTTTCTTATTACTTCGATCAGGTGCACTTGCGTGTAGCAATCCGATCACTACATCAGTCCTTAAGAACAAGAAGTTTAGGGCCTGTTTGGTAGGCAATCTGAAAACAGAATTTTGAAAACAAGAGATTCAATGAAAACAGAGTTGTATTTCATGTTTTCAGATATGTGTCGGTAGCAGATTTAAAAATTGAATTCCAATTTAAACAATTGTTTGAAATGTGTTCGATAATATATTTATAGACCATGAAACTAATTGTAGTTGTAAAACTAAATATTAGGTTGAATATAAACTATTATTAATTTATTTATGAACACATATTATATTATATTATATTATATATTTTTTAATTTAACAAAAAAAATTTGAGTTTATAACATGAAATACTATATTTATTAAAGTTTTATCTATTTTAATATATTTCTGCATTTTAAAATTTCAAATTCAAATTCAAAATATGGATACAATGAAACATAAAAATGTTGTTTTCAGAATTTTCACTATTTGGATCACAGAATCTGGAAATAGTTTTCGAAAACACATATGTCAAACGCATATTCACTAAACTCAATGAATCCAAAAACATAAAACAAAATCTAGATTGCCTACCAAACAGGCCCTTAGCTACGCATATTCAACGAAGAACAACAAACCAAGTTCTACATAAGCAATATCCTGTCCCCCAAGCTATCTCCACAATCTCGATTTTTGAAAATCCCTATTCTGGGCTCTAAAATCATCACCAAAGCTCCCCAATTTGTAATTTTTGCTTTTGGTATAATTTTCTCCAAAGAGTTCCTCCCTCCATCCAACGCTCAAAAGAGAGTATATATAGAAAAAAGGAGGTGGCGTTGAGATGCTAGAGGTAACATCTCAATGCCGCAACAAAAACACATGATAAATCAAAAAAGGAATCGTGGACAGCATCTCGACCCGAGATGCATCAAGACATGCGATGGCTTAATTTTATGGAAATGTTGATGCTTTGACCTATTTTTGTAGTGTCAAGACGCTATGTAGAGTCTTAATGTTACATTGGCGGCTTCATTGGCTTCTGCAAGATGGCGTTGAGACATTGCTGGATAGTGTTGCGTAAAATGCAATATCGCAAGTGTGCGAGTCAAATTTTAATATAGTGATTGAGTGTTTAAAGTATCGTCCACAGGATTAGTTTTCTAATTCACTTAAGTACCACAAATAGAATCACTCAATTTTATATAGAGAAAGAATTCAAAGGATGAGATTAAAACTAAAATAAACAATAAAAATGGAGACGAATCAGGAGAGAATTATCTTTGGGAATTGATTTCACTAACTAGACTAACAAATCAATTAATTAAACAACCAAAATTGATCATGCAAAAATTCTATGGGTCTAGAAATCTTATATCATGAATGACCATTTCGAAGCTAACAATTCTCATGTAAAATTATAAAACCTACATCCATGCTAATTTTTAATAATGTGCATGGTATTAAGACCCTTCATTACACAACCTCTAAAAGAGCCCTAATCATGGTCATGTCAGAACTACCCTTAGTCATGCAATTAAGATCTAATCTAAACTACCATTTCTAAGTGTAAATTTAGATCAACAAAACAAATAATCAATCCAAAATATTATAAGCATTGAGCACATAAAAGCATGAATAGAAGAGAAGCAATCAATCAAAGCATTTAATTAATCAAAACATTATATCTAACGGCTTCATCCTAAGACAAAAGAGTTTAGTTACTCATGTTCACTATAATAAATCCTAAACTCAACAACAACTTCATAATAAAAACTACAAATAAAGGAAAAGAAAGATATAACTATTGTCGAGTGTTGATCTTCCGTCCCAGTCCACGAACTTGAGCTTCAAAATATCTCTCTCATACTCCACCGAACTCCTTTAACTCTCTAAATAGTGTAGAATTCGAAAATAGGGTTGTGTCTCTCCAAATGGGCTTCCCTTAAACAGTAGCCAAAAGGTTGTATTTATAACAATCGAAGCAGTGTCAAAAGACTAGGGGGCAGCATTGGGACACTGCAACCTAATGCACGTGATAATTATAGAGATTCAGGTAGCGTCGAGACGCTATACCGCAATGTCTCAACGCTATGGACGAAAAATGCACTGAGAAGGGCACGCTTATGTTGTCTTTGACAAAAGCCTCAATTCGTAGTGTCTCAACGCTACTTAAGGGCATTGAGACACTATGCATGCAGGTTTAGTTACTTATTTTGTTGCCTATGGCATTGAGACGCATTTACTCCCTTGGGTTTCTTTGCTTGATTTTGATTTCCTTTTCACTTGGTGACTCAAATTGACGCCGAATAGGGTTCACCACATTAACTCCAAAAGCTCTGGTCTTACTCCAAATGCTCAATTTCTACAAAATGGACAAATATGGGCATGAAAGTAACTGATAAAGCTAAAAAAACTCGCAATAACTAAAGCCTAATGATAGCACAATTTGTGTGTTATCAGATAGTGCCTCGACGCTGCCCTCTTGAATTTTTTAGCTTTATTTTTCTTCTTTCTTTTTTGTTGCTTTCTTCCATTCTCGTACCATTGCTTGTAATTTGCTCGATAACTTATTTAAATGCTCTGATTTATTCCATTTGCTCAAATCCTATAAAATAACAAATTAAGTATGTAAAGTGGCCAATTGTTAATCAAAACTAGCAATAATTAAGCTCCAGAAATATCTCACAATGCGCGCTATCAATAAGTTTCTTTGTTTTCTTTATCTACTGTCTCAAAATGTTTTTAAAATCCAAGTCGAGTTTTGAAAACAAAAAAATTGAGAACTAAAAAAAATAAATTTGTTTTTTAACTTTGATTAAGAATTCAATCCTTTCTTTACAAAAAAAAAAAAAAAAGTAAAAACCATAGTAAAGAGATTGTGAGGAAACAAACATAAATTTCAAAAACACAAAACAAAAAATGAAATCGTCATCAAACGACATTAATTATCTATAGAAATAACATATCATTTCTTAAAATTTTAATAAATGAATAACTTTACTATGCAATTAATGTGTCAAATCATCGGTTTGGCATATCGATTTACCATTTCAAGGTACCGTTTGGGATTACTTTTGGGAGCGTAAAAAGCGATTATGGGAGAATCTTAACCACCTAGATTGTTTGGTAAAACAAATTATTTATTAATCTATCAAAAATCACTTTTCAATTTACTCTATATGCAAAAGTTGATAGATACCAACTTTTAATTTTAGCTTTCCTAAAAATCTGCCACTTTCTCTAACGATTTACAAATCTCAAATTTATCCTTCTACATATATATATTTTCACATCTATTCTCTCTTATATTAATAAAATTTTGATTGATTCAATTTTTATAACAATTATTTTCCCTAAATTTTTATCAAATAATTTAGATTAAACAAAATTAAATTCAATTTAAATCATATAAATTTTTAAATAATTATCTTATAATAAATTATAAATTAAATATCAATAGGAAAATAATTAAAATAATAAGCCTACTTTAGTCATTATAATTATGTCTCAACAATTTAGTATTAATTTATCAAACACTGTAACTAGTTGTTTCTAATTTAAAATTGAAATTTACTAAACACTATTTTACTTCATTTTAAAGTTGATTTTTCTAAAAGCAAAGTTGTCAACAATTATTTTAAAAGCTACAACAATCCCAAACTAAATCCAAATCGATCAAATAATATAATATTTCTTAATAATAGTCTAATAATAACAATTTTAAAAAATCAATAATTCATACCTTAAAATTAAAATTAAATGTGCTAAAGTGAGCATAGTTAAACAGTAATTGATATGTATCATTGATCAAAATGTCAGAAGTTTGAATCCATTCATTCCTAAATGTTACTAAAATAAAATAAAAAATAGATGTTGGTAAATCAAGGATTCACCTTGAATAATGATAATTATTTAACTTAAATATACTATCTAACTACAACAGTAATTATTTAAATTGACTATTTTTTAAATATTTTTCAAGTCCTAAATTAAGTCCTAAATTCATGGAGAAGTGGGCTGAGACACAATTGGGCTTGGAGATGGTTCAGCTGCAGCTGGGCTAGACGTCTGGGTTGAGAAAGGTGGGCTTCCATATGGGCTGATGGTGATGGACTCAGGCATTGGACCCAAAGCCAGATAAAAAAGGTTGTTCGACGCTAGCTTGGGCTGAACCTGAGGACCCAAAACCAGATAAAAAAGGAAAGCCAGCTTCATTAAATTTAGGGATATTGTAAGTAATGTCTACAAATAAAAGAGGTTAATGAAATATGGCTAAGATACTTTCAATATTGCGTTCATAGCTACCCCATTCTTAGGAGGAGGTTAATATAATGTTGATTTCTCATAATGTCCTTGGTGGACATTCGTATATACAGTCATGCCATCATTATATCTACAGCCTATAATTAACTCTCAGATTCTAGTTTGAAAGGAAATCACGATTTTGAAAAAAAATCATGTTGTTCATCTCAATTCGTAGAAATTTTGTTGGGTTGAAGACATACAAGCAGAAAAAGGAAAGTGAGCAATGAGGGAAGAAAATGACTAATTGGGGAAGGCAAATGAGTACTTGAAGAAGTCAGTTGGGCGTGACTGAGGATTAAGGAATCGACTCAGAAATCATTCAGCAGGGCTAGGAATCCTCAATCTCAAGCATAAAGGTATGAGGGATAAGGGTTCAAATGCATGACATTTTTGGGGGAATCAAATGTATAAACAAAAAAAGAGTTCATTGGAGGAGACGATGGGGTTTTCAAATCCATCATTAATGGGGACAGGTAGATAATTATTCCTATTTACTCGTAATCAACATTTGGTAAGTAATGGTTGTGATTTAGGAATTCTAAATCTTGTTTTCTCACCCACGTTTAGTAGATACTTACACATATTTATAGTTTGAGGATAAATACCTTGCCTGGATGCTTGTCGGGGTATCGAATGGGATGTACAAGGATTGTTGCTTTGTAGTTGATATTGGCGTTGTAGATACTAATATACACAGGAACGGGGCAAGTCTAAAGGAACCGATAAGCATGAGAAAATACGATCAAGAGAGGTTCCTATATATTGTAGGTCGTCAAGAGGAACAAGTAAATAAGAGGAAATACCTAATCGAGCTTAATCGGGTCCAACAAGTATCTGTACACACCTCAATGTAGGGTGGAGCTTTGTTCGCCATTCACTGGTGACGAGGGACGAAAGTGGGAGGCTCATAGATATAAACATTTTTTGGAATCTGAGGAAGATAGATACATAAGGTAGATACAAGAAGGTATATATATCTATAATCATCCAACACAGGAAAAAAAGGTAGATATATTTACTTACACAATGAAAGTCATCATTTTCATTTCTGGTCATCTCTAATATGTGTGTTTTACTCATTTTTAATCGTCTTTTGGTGCATTCTAGTGTTCTAGTGTTCTAGTTCAATTGGAGTTAATTGGAAGTGTTGGAGTAAAATCAAGATTGTTAAATTACGTCTAACAAAAAATCATCATCTCTCTTCCTCATGATTTTCCTGTTTTTTAGGATTTTATTTGGTTGTTACAAAGGAGAAAACTTAGGTAAGGGTATTTATGTCCATAAGTAAATAAAAAAAATTAAAAATTAAGTATAGACATTTTTGGAAAAAAACAAAAAGAGTTGTAGCTATTTTTCAGCATGCATTATTAGATTTTAGCCAATTCTTCTAGTTGCCCCTTAAATTTGACACTTCGTGAGATAAAGATTTTACCAAACAGTCTTAAACATCTGTGGCTTTTATGAAGTGGGTTTGGGCCCAAATACACACATTTTGTTGTGTGAAATTTAAACTTCTGCTTCTGAAATGGACGAAGCCAAAAATATGTAAATTCATATAATCAAACTTTTTGTTAAGCAACAACTCCATAAGTGATTTATCAGACAAAATTTGTGTTGGCATACTATTAATCAATAATGTAGCTGTTAAAAATGCATCTTACCAGAAAGTAAGCTGTAAATGTCCTTGAGAAAGATGTGTTAATCCGGTTTCAACAACATGGCGATGCTTGTGCTCGACACGACATTTTGAGCAGAAGTATAAGAACATGCTATTCAAATTTGAATTCCACATTGCTTACAAAGATTGTGAATTGGTAGGCATTCACCTCCTCCATCAGAATGTATAGTGATAATTTTGGTTGCAAATTGGTTCTCAACCATGGTTAGAAATTGATGAAAGGCATGTATAGCATCACTTTTCTTGCGAAGTGGGAATAACAATGTATAGTGTGTATAATCATCCAAAAAAATGAACGTAATAGCGATATCCTTCACCTGAAAGTACTGGGGTTGGCCACTACAAATTGGTGTGAATCAGCTCAAAACACTTAGTAGCGCGAGATTGTGAATTTGACAACGGGAGAATATGGGACTTCCCAAACTAACATGCCTCACAAAAACTTGGCTCTTTATTCAATTTTCACGACAAATTACACTATTTAATAACCTGATTTAAGACTCGAGCAGAGGGATGGCCAAGCCGTTTACGCCACACGGTCATGGTCTCCATTACATAAACTGACTCATTTTTGGAAATTAAAGAAATAGACTCAACAAAATGACAAATTGGGCCTAAATTATTGAAAGAAGAAGAACTAGACAACTCCACCAGCTTGTCCTGACCACAACCTTTACGATCAAGACGATGCAACCCATCCTTAAGCACTCTTTTCAGTAGGATATTGCCCGTAGTCTTGTCCTTAATTACACAAAAATTAGCATGAAATTCAACCACAATACTGTTATCATGTGCTAACTTTGAAATACTTATAAGATTCTTGGCAATAGATGGAACACATAGTATGTTTTTTAGATTCAGAAATCTATCAGATACACTCAATTTGCTACTACGAATATGAGAAATAGATAGTTGATTATCATTTGCTACAACAACACTTTCATTACCTATATATTCACTCTTTTGTTCCATATTTCCAGCATTTTAAGTCACATGACTAGTTGCCTCACTATCAACATACCAATGTGGATCCATGACGATTCCAGGAGAGGAAGTCACGACTGAGGAATTTTGAGCAGTAAAAGCAGTCAAGGTAGTCACCAGATTGGTTGTTTGAGTCATAGTATTATGCTGGCTTGGTTGAAGACCAACGTTTTCATCAAAACGATAGTAACATACTACACCTATAAGGCCAACTCGATTACATACCTTGCATGTAGGTCTATTTTTCAAATAATTGGTCATGTTTTTGTTAGAGTTATTCCAGCGACACCCTACCACGACCACTTGTTCCTCTCTGTCCACCATTTCCTCTAAAGGATACACCACTGCGAGACTGAAAACTTCCTTGAAAATTGTTTGATTTTCCCTGATTGTTGCTCCGATCAACAAAGTTCATAGTGGTAGGAGAGGTCTGAGTTTGATTTATCAGTACACCACTTTTTAGTGAGAGTTGGTAGTCTAATTGTTTCTAAGGAGTTTAGCCTAAAAATCAGATCAAGTGATTTGGGGTTGACATTGAATGGTCACCATAACTGGATTGTAGTCTTCATCCAAACCTGATAAAATTTGAGAAACAAGCTCTCAAGTGGAAATAGGACTACCATCAAGTGCTAAACTATCAACATTAGTTTTCATAATCTTCAAATATTCAGACATTCGTAAGGATCCTTTTCGAGTTTGGTAGAATACTTGTTTTAAGTAGGTTTCTTCTGCCCTTGATTGAACTTCAAATAGTTCTTGCACGACTCCTCAAAGCTCATAAGAAGTTTGGAAACCCATAACTAGAGTAGCAATATCACTAGTCATTGAGTTGTATAGTCACCCATGCAACAGTTGGTCAATCGCAACCCATGATTCATATGTTGGATTAAGTGTTTGTTGTTGAGCTTCAGTATTTGTGCTTGTTCTAGCTTTTTATTGATGAAGATACATCGGTGGACATGGTTTTTTGCCGATGAGATAATCATAGAGCTTATAGCTCCGTAAAATGGGGAGGGCTAAATTTTGCCAAAGCAGGAAGTTCTTGCAATCCATCTTATTGCTTGTGATTTGATTTAGAAGTTGATTCAATGGAGGACTTATGAATGTAGATGAGTCGTTTTCGATTCTAGAACAGTCACCATTGGAAGAGCAGCTGCCTGAGTGACTATGAATCAGTGACTTGGGGTATTTCTCCACTATTGGGCATGACCGATAGTTCTGATACCATATTACAAAAATAGAAATCTCAAACAAAGAGAAGAATTTCAAAGTATGATTTTATCTTTGTATATTTCCTTAGTATTGAATATAGAGCCTCTCATTACTTTAAATAGAGGAGAAAAGAATAATAATAAAGACCATATTGGCAGAATTTGTTACAAGGACAATGACTTGTCCAATCTACACAAAATATCAAGAGAACTAAACGACAAAAGCGAAGCTGTGGAATGCTTCAAATTTCCTTTTCTTCAACAGCCTGAACATCACCGTTTTGTAAATCATTTTCTTCTTTAACAGTTAGGAGCATAATATAAACCCTGTGATCAAGATTGAACAAATTGATTCCATCTATATAGTATTTAGTAATTCCTAGCCTTGACTCCTCATTCTACCTGTGCTAAAGGCAATGATACAGACATGAGAGTTTAGAAAGAAAAATTCATCCATCAAACATATTCACATAAGCATGCTTAATTATGTACACATTTACTATCTCAATGGAAACACATGGAAGATTAAAAAATAATTCTAATTTAAATGAATATGTACACAAGGGCATGCAATGTTAGAAAAAATTGAAAAGAACTTGTTGGGCCCTGAGAAAAACCATTGTCTTGAAAGCAATTTCGGTACGATCACAGTGCTAAAATCGTCTACACGCCGGTTGCTCCTCAAGGTTAACACAACACTCTTCTCGTTTGTGCACTCGATAGAGAAGGATTGGAATCAGGATGAAAAACTTATTTTTAAAACTTATTTTTAGCTTTGATCATATTGTATTTTTATAGGTAGAAGAAAACCGCCCTATACACTTTTTACAAGCCCAAAAAGAGATTTAGTACATATACCCTTCAAACAACTTAAAACTTTCCATGTGGTACAACTTAAAATCTTTTCATGTGGGACTTTGCTAGAGGAAAAAAGCCTAAGTCATTCCCAACAGTCCTCCACGAATGACTAAAGAAAAATATTTTATGAGTAAAGGATGGAACAAAAAACTTCAGCATTAATATCTTTCGATTTGAATTAATGCATAGTGAAGTAAGGCAACCACCTAATTAAAGAAAGTGAGTTACTTCTTGAACTTCCAATAGTTATGGTTTAGACCCCCACAACACGTTTCAGTCCTTTTGTTTTTTCTTGGTTCCACGATATAGAATTAAATCAAGTGCTATTAGTGGCCATGCACATAAAACCTCAGGTCATCATGAGAACTCTAGAAAGAGACCCTTTAAACTCTTTCATAGAAGGAGACCACACCTTCATAATCACGTTAATTGCTTCATTAAGTCTATCAGAGACAAACCACTCAAAACTGAGCTATAAAGACTTTAAAGTTGTCCATCAAGTTCTTATATAGACAATCCAAATAAAGGGCTATAGATTCGCTTTAAGGGTTTGAGTCCCATACATGTTGAAGACTCAAGAATTACTCTCCTTGTTAGGCCCTTGGTGAGAGGATCTTCCAAGTTCCTCTTGGACCTCACATATTCCAAGAAGATAACTCCACTCTTCAATAATTGTTTCACAACTCCATGTCCTATATGTATATGCATTCTCTTGCCATTATACACGCTATTTTTGGCAATACCTATGACCGTTTGTGAATAACAATGCAAAGAAACTGGTACTAATGCCTCCCACAATAGTACATCTCCAAGTAGGCTTCTTAACCATTCTGCCTCTTGCCCTGTTAGCTTGAGAGTTATAAACTCAGATTCCATGGTTGATCGTGCTATCCACATCTACTTTGTTGATTTCCATGAAATAGTTGCTCCACCTAAAATGAATGCATACCCACTAGCTCATGTCATCGTTATCTGTTATCCAGTTTGAATCACAGTAGCCTTTTAACACGACAAGAAATTTGTTAAAGTGCAAACACAAATCCATCGTACCCTTAAGATGCCTCAATAAACGACGAAGAGTAGTCCAATGGTCTTTATCAGGATTATGAGTATATCTACTCAATCTACTCACGACATATGCAATATCAGGTCTAGTATAATTTATCAAAAACATAACACTACCTATAATTTTTGCATATTCAGATTGAGATACACTATCTCCCTTATTTTTCTTAAGTCTCATACTAGCATCTTAAGGTGTTCTTACAAAAATATCATTAAAACAATCAAATCTCTTTAACATCTTTTCAATGTGGTGTGATTAACATAATGAGAACCCATTTTCGGCTTTTCTTGTTTTAACACCAAGTATCATATCAGCCTCACCTAAATCTTTCATTTCAAAGTGTGAGGATAAAGATAACTTGGTATTATTAATCACATCTAAGTTTGTACCGAAAATAAGCATATCATCAACATATAAACATATAATCACACAATCAGCACCAAACAATTTCGAGTAAACACACGTGTCAAAGGAATTCACTTTAAAATTGTTGTTTACTAAGGTACTATTAAATTTCTTATACCATTGTTTAGGAGCTTATTTAAGACCATAAAGAGATTTTTTAAGCTTGCATACCTTGTTCTCTTGACTAGTAACTACAAAGCCTTTAGGTTGTGTCATATATATCTCCTCCTCTAAATTACCATTAAGGATGTCGTTTTTACATTCATATGATGTATTAATAGGCCACAAATAGTTGCAAGAGCGATTAAAGATCTAATAGTAGCTATTTTGGTCATAGGAGAATATGTATCAAAATAATCAATAACTTGTTTTTGTGTATGGCTCAACCACTAATCTAGCTTTGAATTTTTCGATTGAACTATTTGGTCCAATTTTCTTTTTGAAAATCCATTTACACCTAAGAGGTTTATTTTCCTTAGGTATATCTACATTCCCATGTTTGTATCGTACTTAAAGAATCTAGTTCACTCTTAATTGCTTCTTTCCAGAAACTAGAGTCTACAAAATTTAAAGCCTCTTGGTAGGT
This sequence comes from Trichosanthes truncata, assembly GCA_033996785.1. Classification (NCBI taxonomy): domain Eukaryota; kingdom Viridiplantae; phylum Streptophyta; class Magnoliopsida; order Cucurbitales; family Cucurbitaceae; genus Trichosanthes; species Trichosanthes truncata. The sequence goes on along the minus strand of JAWPNB010000013.1, from coordinate 45,247,627 downwards.
TTTAGGATCCTTATCTATCAAGTACATGCAAACAAATTGATTGTCTATCTTATCATAATTCTCAACTAGAAAAACGGTTAAGAAATCAGGTCCAGAACATTTTCAATCTTTTGTCTCTTACTTCTTCTAGGTTCAGACTCATGTACAACATCAGAAGTGTATATGGAAAAGATACAAATACCTGATAAGTGTGTGTGTGATCGATCAGGTGAAACTTGTGGGTTAAAAATAAAGAAAAATGTTCAGCACAGTGTAGGTGCACATATTAATAAAATTGGAAATACTCTAAAGTATTGATCCCACAGGAAACAGATTTTAACAAAAAAAATAGAAATAGCAAAGATTGTTCAAAAATTGCAACTTGGGTAACTAAATTGCAAAATAGGATTGTGGTGGTGTAAAAAGCAAAGAAAAACAGAATGCTAAGGCCCCGTTTGATAACCATTTGGTTTTTGGTTTTAGTTTTTGAAAATTAAGCCTATAAATACTACTCCCACCCTTGGATTTACTTGTTTTGTTATCTACCTTTTACCTATGTTTTCAAAAACCAAGCCATGTTTTGAAAACTAAAAAAGGTAGTTTTCAAAAACTTGTTTTGTTTTTAGAATTTAGCTAAGAATTCAAATGCTTCCTTAAGGGAGATGAAAACCATTGTAGAGAAATTGAGAGAAAACAAGCATAATTTTCAAAAACCAAAAACTAAAAACCAAATGGTTATCAAACGGGGCCTAAGTGATAAAATTGCAAAACTAAAAATGGTCTCAAGAATGTTCATTGCCCTTAAGTTGTGAATTGTCATTTTAAATTGCAATTGCAATCTATACCTACACAAACAATTGTAAACTGAATTAAATTCCTATTCAATCTTGATTCCAAAATCTTTACGAAGATAAGTGATTTGACCTATATGTCTATTGCCGATTGTACTTAGCTAAATTTAGAACACAATTCTAGTTTTTTCAGAGTCTTTTGCCCTATGTCTAGGATAAAGAATGACTTATGTCTAAGCTCTTGTCTCCAATGTTTGTGCTAAATTTTCTCTTCACTAACCCTTTCGGTATTAGCTTTAAGTTTAGTATGCAACCCTAGTTGATCAATCTAGAATTACAAATTCAAATCAACTCAACACAAGCAAACAATTAGAGGTTGTTTGGAGCGCTGAGTTGGTTATAATAGTATGAGTTATAATAGTTTGTGAGTTATAATAATCTGTGGAGTTATATAATATGTGTTTAGGATGCAGAGTTATTTAGTTTGGGTTATAATAGTCTATGTTTGGGGTGTAGAGTATTCCACAAACTATTATAACCCACGCCCCAAACAACCTCTTAAAGTGTAGACTTGGTTGTTTTTACAATTTAAGCTTAATTCACTTCTTAGGGAATTCACATCCTTGAATCTCTAAAAAAGATTTAGCTCATAATTAACTTAAAAATACCTAAGCAAGACTTGTAAGTATTCTTCATGCCAAAAAATAAAATAAAAGAAAAGAAATGAACTCCAATAATGGATAAAAATCAGAATTGAAACGATTTTAATTTAAGTAATGCATAGAAAGAAATACTAGGAGTATGGAATTTAAGAAATAGGCACTGTTAATAACTCAAATTGAATAATAGACCCACTGGAAACAAAACCCACAAAAAAAAAAAAAACTTGCTATTAAAAACCCAAACCCACTGGAAAAGAAACCCACGAAAAAAAACTTACTGGAAAATTAAAAATTCAACTTCATAAAATAATTCTTTAGTGAAAATTTCCTCCAGTGCTTCAATACAAATTAGATTAAATAAAGTAATGCATCCAAACGTAAATAAATAGAACCAGAATTCAAACTAAGGAACTAAGAACAAGCTGAAGTAAAAAAACTTGAATAAAACCCGCTGCTCCTATATTTCTCAATCCATTTAACCCTTCTTTGTTAAAGGGAGTGAATCTTCACAATCCAACTTTCATTTGAATTGGATTGGAAGCTAAGGAATAACAATTCTGAAATAAAAGAAGAAAAGAAGAGCAAAAACGACAAAAAAAACAAAGGAAAAGAAAAATGTGTATTTTCAAAGATGAAAATTCGCCCTCTTTGTGTGTTTTTCCCTCCATTTTATAGACCATGGCAGCTAGGTGATAATTCTTATAATTAAGAATTATTTAGCTCATAAATGGAGGATATGTTTGGGTTTATTAGCAATTCTGTTTATAAAATCATTTAAATTCCAAGAAAAGCAGCATGAATCTTCCAAAGTAAATTAAAATCAGTAAATGGAAGGAAAATGTAAAGACCCGAACCTACTACTACTCTCTCTAAAGCGGGAGCACGACCTAGTTACCTCGCTCATGCCCGAAATTTCGGCAGCATGACGGTGTAACTAGGAGAAACCAAAATTTTACAACAACCTGATAAGAATGAAAGACACTTCTATACCTCAGATAAAACACTCAGCATCCAACAAACTACAACAAGTATGCTGAGCTTCAACATCAAACACAGAGTTCAAAGAAACTCTAGACAAGTACACGATAACTAAAGAATATTTAGATTTTACAACCAGCACACTACAATTCAAGGAACAAACTACGAAACTAAGAATAAACAATTAAAGAAAGGAAACTAGGGAAAAGACATTTGGTGGAGTCTCCATAGTCTCGTCAAGTCGTCGCCTGCGTCATCCACCCCGAGAATGTGCACAATTTGCAAAACAGACACAGTAGCAAGGATGAGTATAAACATACTCAGTAAGCAGCCCACTTAAGGGTCCAATGTTTAAAGAAATCATACCAAGCTCTTACTCACACTTGTGCTTAGATTTCAAATACTTTCTTCTACTATTTTAAAGGTCCATTTAACCTTCCACAACATTCACTACTACCTGACCCTAACTTCGTGTCATACCTGCGAGTCCTGTAACCTAGAACCCAAACCTGTGAAGGTCTATAACCCTCACACTCATCTCAATGGATAAATCACCCCTAGGCTAGCACACAGGCGCTAGGGAACGCATTCCCTACGCTCAACATACTGGGGAATCATCTCTCAGCTAGCACACGGCAATAGGAAATGCATCCATATGCTCAACACAGTGGGGAATCACCCCTAAGCTAGCTCATCGGCAATAAGGAACGCATTCCTTATGCTCATCACATCATGATAGCCACACAGGCAACCAGGGAACACATCCCCTCAGCTAGCATACAGGCAATAGGGAAACGCATCCCCTATGCTCAACACAGTGGGGAATCACCCCTAAGCTAGCTCACAGGCGCTAGGGAACACATTCCCTACGCTCAACTTAAATCTCTGGGGTCCTCGCCCCTATGCTAGCACCCACGGCAATAAGGATCGCAACCCTTATGCTCGTCACAAATCTCTGGGGATAACGCCCCTATGCTAGCCTCATCAACACAAAAGTTGTCCTGACACGTACATCTGCTTCTTAATCTCCACTCATCAACCATCCAACTATCGCTGGCACACTCTACCTGAGTCCATCCCGGTATGGCATTGTCTCGAGCACTGCTAACGAGCCATGTAACTTAGGTTGACTAAGGCCGTGAAAGCAAATAACTCTCACGCCTACATACAATAGAACATCACCCCTCTATGCTAGCATACAGGCAATAAGGGACGCATCCCTTATGCTCAACATAATTGGGGAATCACCCCTAAGCTAGCACCACAGGCCATAAGGATCGCAATCCTTACGCTCAACACAGTGGGGAATCACACATAAGCTAGCACACATGCCATAAGGATCACAATCCTTAAGCTCAACATAATGGGGAATCACCCCTAAGCTAGCACCACAGTGAAGGAACACAATCCCTCACTCTCATCACATCTAGTCAACCTAGAGTTACAGACTTGCCCAGGAGAGACATAAAATCAGGTGGCTCTTATTTTATCAAGCTCCTTGCATTTTCGCACTACTTTTGGAATCTCGAGGGTAAACTACCATACCAAAATCATTTGTTATATCCGGACCACATTCACAACCTGGCCCGTAATTCACAAGCACATACTTGTGCTAGCGGCACATAGCCCTCCATCCCTTTTAATCCAGAATTCAGTTCCATAACCACTCTAGAAATCAGGACGACCAGTAACTCTCTACTCACATTCGGACCCATCCAAAACTCGTTATATCAGCCCAAACATAAGACCATTCTGAACACATAAAATACGGTCCTCGACCCTGAGTATTGCATAACTTTAGGGTCTTCTACTTTAGCCTCTAACCCAACCTGAACCCAAAAGCATTGAACCCAATCAACCAATCAATCTAAAATTCAAGTTTTCTGCACTCCACAGCTAACCAAACATCTCAGAAGTCCAAACGATTACAACTGTTTAGTTTAACACAACTATCCACACATTTATACGTACAAGGGTAAGCTATAATCAAATTCATTTATAACTCCCGGCACATTTTCATCCATTCACTTGTAACTTTGAATCCCTTAACTAGAGTAACAACAAGTTTCCGGCAATCTTAAGCCCAGCACGATAATTCTTATATCGATTTAACCAACTACGACATCGCGCACATACTCATAATTTAGGCAAGAATGACTATTCACAAATCACCACATTCATGTCCAGACTTGTCCAATTACAACCTCGAACAAATTCTTAAAAAGGTTCATTTGCTAACATACTAAACTTGAAACTTTAAGCCACTAATTCCTTTATGACCACAACTTAGGCCGTTTTAGCTCAAGATTACTTCTAAACATAACCACTAACCTTTTCATATCTCATAACCACCGCTTTCAAGCATGCTTTCGAAATTAACAAACTATCAAACATTCATTTCAATCAAAAAGGAATTTAAATGGCTTAAATCCAAATGACTACTTACCTCGAATAGAATAATTAATATTATTCTAGCAGTGAGAATATCTTTCAAACTCTGGTCTTCCTGCTTAACCTTCAATAATCCAATAAAAATAAGGATTATAAAACTTGGTCCAAGATTCTTGAAATTTCATAATTGAGCTCCATTTAGTCCTTTTTATTTCCTTAGACCGATTTTAATTTAGCACAATATCTCACCCAAATAAAAATGACCGTGCCGAACCTTTAACCTTGCTGGAAATTTATCAAGTTGTCTTCAATTCGATAGTTTGATTCTCAAATCGATATCCTGAAATTAAGTCCAATACTTAACGATTAATCCGATTTCAAACTCTTTAAACCAATTTAAATCAGTGTCGAAAATACCCATTACAGAACACGATTCGGCACGCTGTTCGGGGCTCGAAACACTGACCGGAACAGGGTGGAGCTTGACCGGAGCACGGCGGCGCGCGTGAGAGCACGTGTGAAGGAGTTGCCTCCGGATCTGGGTAGATCCGAACTTGTGGGGTCGGATCTGAGCATGAACCGGCAAGTTGGGGTGACTGGTTTGGCTGAACCGGACGAAAACGCGGCTTCCAGCGAGACGACACCTGCGAATCCGACACCGGCGAGGCTGACGCATACGACGTCGACCGGCGTTCGTGAGCTTCGGCGAGGCTGAGCGTGACGAGGATGTTGGTCTGAGTTGCCCGACGAAGAAGAAGAAGAACGAGCAAACGGATGAGCTCAGCGGCGGCTTGCGTGGGTTTTTCGGCGGGATTTGCAGAAGACGAGGAAGAAGAAAAAGAGGAAGAAAAACGATGGAGGATGGGTGTTCGGCCAGAGGGAGAAAGAGAGAGAGAGAGAGAGGGAGAGTTATCGAGAGAGAGGGGGAGAAGATGGATGGAGATGGAGGGATAAGGATGGTATTTTCTTTTCTTTAAAAGAAAAAATTCCAATAATGCCCCTTAACCAAACATTAATTTCCAAAATTGCCCTTTTTAAACCATTATCTTTCAAATTAAACCCAAAACTCAAAATCCCTTCTTGAGAATTATTCCAACTAAGTTCCAAAATTTCAAAATAAAAAAAAAAATACCCCTAAATAAGCCGGGCGTTACAGAAAATAAAAGATTTGAACTAATAAAGTGTTTTTGGCTACAGTTTTCATGAAAAAGCACGATTGCCACATGATTTCTAATGAATTGCTATAGCAATTGGACAAGAAAGACAGAAAAACAGGATTTTCAAAATTTTTCATATTTGGAAAATTCCAATATTTATTTCTCCTTAAATCAAGCAACGATTTTATACATCAAGCCGTATATGGAGTGTGAAGAAACCCTAGCCGCCAATGTCTATAAAAAGGTATAAAAAACACAACAAAAGGAGGAATTCTTCCTTGGAAGAAACTCATTTTTTTGCATTTTTTCTATCTTCATCTTGTTGTTTTTCTTCTTCATTCAACTGTTTGACGCTGCACTTTGTTTTTCCTGTTATGTTCTTGTGGAAGCCCGAAGTCTAATCCTTGGCTCAACCTTGGGTTGCCAAGATCTCCCTTAACTCGAGAGAGAAGAAGGAAAATCGACTAACGGTTGAAATCAAGTTAGCTTAAAAGTAGTTGTAGTTTGTATTTTTTCTTTCTATTTTATCGAGTAGGACAATTCTCATTAAGTTCTTATATTCAGTTCTTGTATTTCTTCATTGTACTGTTTTATCCTTCATTTATATAAGAGTATCCATTAAGTTTTTCTGACTATTTTTCTTTTGCATACTATTTTATACCTCTTGAATTCATTAAGAGTTATTTTATATTTACTATTTCCATGGCATTTACCTTTAATTCAGTTCTCTTTTTCTACTTAATCATGAGCTAAACCATCCATAAGGATTCAAGAACATGAATGCCCTAAGGTAAGGATGCATAGCCAATAAACCCAAAAGCAATCAACATTAGCTTAAATGTGGTTTGTTTTTACTGATTTTATTTTTTTTATTGGAACCCTTGAATGATCAACATGGGTTGCTTTTAAGTCCAATCTAATACCAAAAGGGTTAGAAGAAGACGGATTTCGTAAAAGCAATGAGACAAAGAGTTTAAACATAAGTCAAACACGATCCTAGACATAGGACGTGCCCTTCAAAACCAAGAATACGATCTCAAATCACCTAAGTACGATTGACCATAGACATATAGGTTCAATCACTTAGTCTCGTAAAAGTTTTCAATCAAAAATGAATGGGAGTTGATTCTATTTACCACGTTTCTATAAAATGTCTGATTGCTGTAGCAATTGGTTGGCAATCTTACCAACAAACAGGAATGAACTTGAATCCCTTCATTCTCACGAGTGATCTTACTTCAGTTTTCATATTTCTTTATTGCAGTTCGTTATTCACTGTAAACTCCCAAAATATTTGTATTTTTAGATTTTTTGCTAATAAAATTGTTATTGTTCACAATCTTGTTACACATTAATTTTGTAGTGTCTATTCCCTTGGGTTAAGCTTTATTTTTATTAAATTTTACCCACAAGATTCACCCGACCACTAGGGTTTTTTTTTATCCTTCCATTGGCTAAAGAATCTCCATGGATTGTGCTAAAATCAAGCCAAAATCGTGGGTTTCCTTCCTTGAAAAATACAGCAGATTTTTTTGGTTCTTTCCATATCTGTCACTGCTGCTCAATTGCCAAATCAAATTGTAATTCTCCAATGCTCCCTTAATTCGTCCCAACATTTGTAGAGATCGTGTAAAAATCAAGGTAATTTGATTACTTTCCTTATTTGCTTCAATCGTAAATTTAAGCACTTTCCTTATCTGATGCTGCTCGATTGCTAAATCAAATTGAAAATTGCAATCTGATTTTGTAATTTTCCAATGCCATGCATCAAATACAACTTTTAGTCTTTCTTTCATTCTTTTTACTCTATTTTCTTACCAAATACAGTCTTCACAGAACTACTGATGTTTTCTATGATTTTCTAGCTTTTTCACATAATTTCTATGGATTACCAAGCATAACTTAAGTCTATTAGAGCTAAGTCTCAATACTGAGGCTTATCATACTCTCAAACTTAAGCTATTGCTTGTCCTCAAGTAATTAGAAAACAAATAGCAACATACACAAGTAAACACTTCACAAGATGCTTTCGAGTGGTGTTTTGAAAAAAAAGTTGCCCTTTAGGAGAGGTCTCAAAATCTTAGTACTTTACACAACTCCAAGATTTTCTTACATAAAACTTTTACTTTTATTTTTCAAGATAAAACATTTTTATGGAGCTAGATGTAAGTCGGCATTATTTAAGGCGAATGGCTCGAGTGAGGGACGACATTGCATATCAAATTTGGGCAACATTTGAAAGATGGATACAATTTTATTATTGTTTTTAATTTTTCATCGAGACTTATTTGTATTAGATACTCTAACTTTTGATAATTTCTTTTTATAAGTTTTTTAATGCATGTTATATCTTTTTTATATTATATATACTAAATTTTATTTTTTTTAAAAAAAAAAAGAAATAGGAAACAAGAAATAGTTATCAAACAAGTTCTGTTTCTGTTTCTATTTTTTATACGAAACAAGAAACAAAAGTAATTATCAAACATATTCCTATAATCCTATTTTTAGTTCTAAAAAAACAAGAAACGGGAAATAGGAAACGAGAAATAAGAAATAGGAAACAGGAAACAAAAATGTTATCAAACGAGGCTTGAGTGATTGGTCCTATATGTTTATGGCCAATTGTACTTAGATAAATTTAGAACACAATTATAGTTGTTTTAGAGTCTTTTGCCCCATGTCTAGGGTAAAGAATGACTTCTGTCCAAGCTCTTGTCTTCACTGTTTGTGCGAAATATGCTCTTCACTAACCCTTTCAGTATTAGCTCCAAGCTTAGTATGCAACCCTAGTTGATCAATCTAGAATTATAAATTCAATCAACTCAACACAAGCAAATAATTAAAGTGTAGGCTTGGTTGCTTTTGCAATTTAAGCTCAATTCACTTCTTAGGGAATTCACATACTTAAACCCCTAAAATGGATTTAGCTCATAATTAACTTAAAAAGACCTAAGCAAGGCTTGTAAGTATTTTTCATGCCAAAAAAATCAAATAAAAGAAATTAGCTCCAACAGTAGGTAAAAACCAGAAATGAAAGGGTTTTAAATTAAGTAATGAATAGAAAGAAACACTAGGAGTATGGAATTGAAGAAATAGGCACTGTTAATAACCCAAATTGAATAATAGACCCACTATAAATAAAATCCACAAAAAAAAACTTGCTATTAAAAACCTAAACCCACTGGAAAACAAACCCAAGAAAAAAACTTGCTGGAAAACTAAAAATTCAACTTCATAAAATAATCCTTCAATGAAAATACAAAGTAATGCAATCAAACTTAAATAAAAAGATCTGGAATTCAAACGAAGGAACTAAGAACAAACTGAAGTAAAAAACTTGAATAAAACCCACTACTCCTCCTATATTTCTCAATCGATTTAACCCTTCTTTGTCAAGAGGGAGTAAATCTTCACAATCCAACTTTTGTTTGGATTGGATTGGAAGCTAAGGAAGAACAATTCTAAAATAAAAGAAGAAAAGAAGAGCAGAAATGACAGCAACATAAAAAACAGAAAAATGAGTATTTTCAAAGATGAAAATCCGACTTCTTTATGTGTTTTCCCCTCCATTTTATAGACCATGGAAACTAGATTTTTTTTCGTCATTCCATTGGCTAAAGAAACTCCATGGATTGTGCTAAAATCAAGCCAAAATCGTGGGTTTCCTTTCTTGAAAAATGTAGCAGATTTTTTTGGTTCTTTCCATATCTGTCACTTCTGCTCAATTACCAAATCATATTGCAATTGCAATATGAAATTAAAATTCTCCAATGCTCCCTTAATTTGTCCCAACATCTGTGGAGATCATGAATAAATCAAGGTGATTTGATTGCTTTCCTTATTTGCTTCAGTCGTAGATTTAAGCACTTTCCTTATCTGCTACTGTTCGATTGCTAAATCAGATTGCAATCTAATTTTACAATTTTCCAATGTCCTACATCAAGCACAACTTTTAGTCTTTTTTTTTTTCATTCTTTTTACTCTATTTTCTTACCAAATAAATTTTTCACAGAACTACTGATGTTTTCTATGATTTTCTAACTTCTTCACATAATTTCTATGGATTACCAAGCATAACTATGTCTATTAGAGCTAAATAAGCCTCAATACTGAGGCTTATCAATGTGGTACCAACTAACTCATCAACAACCTTAATCATAGGAAAAATATATTAGAAGAATATAACATCTTGAAGAATATAACATCTCTATACTCACAAATTGAGTTATTACTTAAACCCATAAATCTATAAGCAACACTATTATGAGCATATCTAATAAATACACAGTCAAAGGTTTTAGATCCAACTGTAGGTTTCTTGAATGTCGGATATGCTACTGTGGCTAAGCACCTCCACACTCTCACATAGCTTAGATTAGGTGAATAGCCTCTCCAAAGCTCGTATGGTGTCTTATCCAACCTCTTGTGAGGAACTCTGTCAAGAATAAAACAAGTAGAAAGCACAGCTTCCCTCACATATTGTCAGATAACTCAGAACTCAATAACATAATATTCATCATTTCTTTAAATGTTCTATTCTTCCGTTCAACTATGCCATTTTTTTTAGGGGAATATGGTGTAGTAACTTCATGGATAATACCATTTAATTCACAAAATTCTTTAAGAGATTTATCACCATATTCACCACCTATGTCAGATCTTAACCTTTTTATCTTTTTATCTAGTTGATTTTCTACTTCAACATTGTATTTCGTAAACATACTACCAACTTCATCTTTTGATTTTAGGAGATAAATTTTTGTGTATCTAGAATAATCATCAACAAAAGATATATAGTATTTTTTACCTCCTCTGCTTGTAGTATTTTTTAAATTAGCTAAATCAAAATGAATTAATTCAAGTAATTATGTGCATCTAGTTGTGATAGGTTTAAAAGGCTTTTTGGTAATTTTTTCTTCTACACAAATAGAACATTTACTACTTTCATGTGCTTTAGATACATTAATAAGCTGTAGGTTTTTAGGCCTTTTAATCGATGCAACATTTACATGTCCTAATCTACCATGTGACACATCAATAGACTCAACAATATAAGTAAAATGGGAAGTACTTTCATTCATTGAAGAAGAAACATAATAGTGTTTAGAATAAATAAACCATCAGCTGATAACTTGTAGAAATACAAGTTATTTAGCCTTAAAACTAGCTTATCTTGCATCAAGAGTAGAAGAAAGCATGCGTTTGAACTTGAATTGCTATAACTTTTTAGTCAAATTCATTATCTATCTTTAATGCACCGAATTGAATAAAAGCATAGGATTGAAAGCCATTCCTAAGTTCTTAATGAGAATAGGAATGAGTTGCGACGAGCATAAGGAATGGGCATAAAGCGATGAACATCAAAACAATATTCAGCACAAGAAGCCATGCGAACCAAATTCGATACTTAATCAAGAACAGTCACATCAACTAATCATTACGTAAGATCAGTTAGATCAAGGCTCAAGAAGTTGACGTGGCATGCACTCATTGGACCATCACTAAAGGATATATTGTGGCTGAATTTGAATGGACCACAACTTCAACTTGCATTCAACAGAGCATGGGCTAGAGTCAATATCACATATGTGTCACCTTCTCATTGTCTAAGCGCATATATTTATACATCAAAGAAAGATGAAGATCAGGTTGGCTAGTTCCTCCAGTTCATTTTTTAATCATCAACAATTTCTTCTTCTACAACCTTCAACTTCCAAAGCTAATTGCAGAAGCATCTTGAAGCTTGAAGACTGAAGATTTCAACTTTATTTTTTATTGTTTTTAGTATATAACATTTTGTTAGTTTAAGCTTTTAATCAATTTGTTTAGATTGTAGTGTAAACTTACAGTTTAACAATTATCGTTTATTTGTACCAAACTCTCGCATTGTTGTTTAAAGTAATTCAATGGAATATTTTTCACTTCCATTCTTGTTTCTATGCATCATTTATGCCATGAGTAGCTAAATCCTTAAAGGGGATGGCTTAAGAGGAACTTAGTAGGCATGACTCTTATCATTCAATAAAATGTTTATCGTTCTTTCTTAGTTTTCTAGGTTGTAATTAATTTTTCCATTGCCAATCTCCATTTGGCCAACCGAGGGAGGTAAGAACATGTTTTTGTATTGAAATAGTGAAAGTGTATGGAAAGTCCTAGGAAAACAACAATGAGCATAACTCACTAGGTTGTCTTAGAAATATTATGACCACTTATAAGTAAAAGTGGGTCGGGAACTAAAACATTGTGTTGAGCATAGACATATGACTGCATAATAAGCTTAACATCCTTCTTGAAAGAGTTAGGATAAGTAGGAACTCATGCTTCTAAGGAAGACATGATCAGTAACTTATTGTATGAAAGAGTAATGCCTACTGAGGGAATCTAAGGTCATACCCTTGCTTTTAATCAATGTTTAGTCTTAGTTTTTTAGTATTCATTGTACTCATTTAGCAGTTTAAGCATTCTTACACCCAAAATCTTTTACTTCCCTCTCACTACGCTCAATCAGTTATTAAGAAATCAATTGTGGTCAGAACAAGTCCCTGAGGATTCGACCTCAGAATACCCCAAGTACTACTTTCTTGCGTTGAATTTATATTTGGGCTCAGCACAGGGTAGATAGAAATTGTGAATCAATTCGCATACATAACAAACAATTTTATATAATAATAAACACATATTATTGAATTTGCACGCATCCTTATACATAATTTATACCCTAGTTACAAATGAGCATCAGCCAAATACCCCTTACTAGCCATTTTTTTTATGGTAATCTTGCCAGCTTCAAACACAATCCTAAGTACAACCCTATTCAATAAACTGCCGGAAACCAAATTCCTACGTAATGAAGGAACATACAAAACAACATTGAGATATAATTTTTTCCAAAGGTAAGTTTCAAAAGAATCTTTCCTTTTCCAAGTACTCCAGTAGTGGCAAAGTTGCCCATGAACACACATTTTTCATTAGCAGTATCTTGGAAGTCGTGGAAAAGATCTCGGTTTGAGTAGAAGTGTCTCGAAGTATTAGTCTCGAGATTCCAGTCGGACTTATTCTCCATCAGATTGGCCACCACGACCAAAACAACAATGATGTTATCGTCCTTCTAAAAAATGTTGATTTGTGGATCAACATTGGTAGCAGGCTTTTGGTCCGACCTTCCTTTCCTCTGATTACACCGATATGATTTACTTCCTAATTTTCCATAAACAGAGCATATCATCTTGGACTTCTCAATTTTACCACCAGCAACCTTAAATTGATGTCCCTTCTTCTGCATTGGTTTGGCTCTAGCAACTTGCTTTCCCTTATTCTTGAACCTGCCTTTTGTCGCAATAGAAGACTCAACAAGATTAACATTAACAGAATTCAATGATTGAGAGTTCAGTTTATCTTTCTACCTATTGGCATCTTTATTGCGCATATGGCTGGTCAATTCTTGCAAAGTCAAGTCATTCTTCTTGTGTTTTAGATGGTTACAATAGTCATTCGAGGAAAGAGGGACTTCTCGAGCAACACATTCGCCTGAAGAATCTCGCACATCTTCATGGCCCTGGTTAGTACGTTCGACACTAAATTCTTGATACTCATGAACCTGGTCCATGACTAATTTGTCCTCCATCAGCTGTAACTGCAACCACTTGCCGAAGACGTACCTTTTCCTGCCTGCATAATTTTTTTTACTTTGAATTTAACTCAAATTTGATCTGGAATTGAATTATGATTCTACCTGATAGTGCACGAAAGTGTGCTATTACTTGAACTTAGATTAATGCTAGTTTATGGTTTTAAAATATGATATTGATGCTTTTTGTGTGTATTTTGTAGATTTTAAGCTAACAAAGCAAAACCGAGCAAAAGGCAAGTATAAGGATGAAAAAAGGAAGTAATTTGACTTCAATTGGAGCTAGCAAGTAAATAAGAGAAGAGAATTGAAGCAGAGAACCCAAGGCCAGAGCGTCGAGACACTGTGGAGAGCGTCGAGACACCATATGTGCAGCCTCACAAGTTAGACTTTCCGCACGCATAGCGTCGAGACATTACTTTATAACGTTGAGACGCTGAAAACACACGCACCAAGCTCTTTCCGTCCGTAGCATTGAGACGTTGCGTGTAGGGTCTCAATGCCACCTCAGTTTTCCTTCTTTATTGTGCGAATTAGGGTATAGCATCTCGACGTTGTCCCGATTATTATAAAAAGATCTTTTTGCCTGGGGATTAAGGGAGGTGTTTTGGAGAAAATAAACCCTAGTCTCAATTCACAACCAGTTTTTGGTACCTAGAGAGTACTTTTGAGAGCAAGGAAGGGATTCTAAGCTCGAGATTGCGTGACATCACTACGGGAATGAGGATTGGCACGCGTCTAAGAGTTTTTCTCTCTTTCCATTCTACTTTGTTACTGTTTTTGGAATATTTTTAGAGTTTAGATTTTATTATAGTAGACTTTGAGTAGCTAGACTCTTGTAGCTTGTGATGGTTGAGACTTGGATGAACTTTCGATTGATAGTATATCACAACATTATTCATGCATCTACGTTTTTTTATGTCTGAGCTTGTGGCCAAAGTTTAGTTATCTTCTCTAATTTGAGTTTTAGCTTGGGAAAGTAGAACTTGAGTTTGAGTATGGATGTGTGACTAATAGTTCATTATCGCATAGGAATGAATAATTTATTATCAGAGGTTGCAAGATATTTATTTTATTAACATGCTTAGTTGAAGATTTAGACGGGAAGGTTGAGGATTCATTTTGGCATGAACTTATTTGGGGCTTGGAAGAGCCAAATAACTAATCTAGTGATTCTCTTGGCTATTAATTTTTGTGTATGTTATTTATCATAATCACACCAAGTTAGGCGTCATGGCTGAACATTGCTTGCATATTTTCTCCAAAATTGTCTCCAATTTTGTAAATAGTATTTTAGGTTTTAATTTGACTTTATCACAAATTTTGGTCCTCTAGATAAAATTGAACATTAGTAATTGTAATACTTAATTAAATTAAGAAAACCAGCCCCTGTGATCAACCCTGGCCACTATTATTACAAATTTTGGAGGTTTAGGTTTATAAATATATTTGATAGAGCCTTTGACAAGCTCTTTTTCAGTACCCAAATTTTCTTAATTTGAGATCAAATCTAAATGACTTGAATTTGGAATGTACTTTCTTTTTTTTTTTTTGGGATAAAGTTTGGAATATGCTCAAATTTTAATTCAAGGTAATGATAACACTAAATTAATGCTATATTTATGCCTTAATTTAGCTAGTTTTAAGCTTTAAATGTGAGCTTTTATGTCGATTATTTGTTAATTTCAAGAATCCGAGCAATTGAGAACAGAATTATGAATTTTGGAGCAAAATGATGAATATGGAGCTTAATTAGAACTTTTGGACGAGCTAAGGACAAGAAGAGTTGAAGCAAAAGCTTTTAGGGCTAAGAGGACGGCGATGCAACCCTTGAAATGGCGTTGTAATGCCACAATTTGTTGGGCAAACCCGAGAGCTAACGTTGCAACACTGCCCTGTGGTGTTGCAACGCTAGAAACGCATGCAAGAGGAAAGCTCTGTCTGTAGCATTGCAATGCTACCCCTGTGCACAAGCCAAAACAATGCCGTTTTGGACAACGTTGCAATGCTGTCGCGACTGCAGCCTTTAAATTCATCATTTTCTTTCTGAATTAAAATAGGCCATTTAGGGTTTTAGACTCTCATTTTCGATTCCCTACCCCTTTGGGACCAGTAGATGCCGATTAGAGGTATTCGAGAGCTAATCTCGAGGCTCGAGAGCTTGGAATTCAAGGTGAAAGCTAAGATTTCGACGTCAACAAGTCTTGTATTAGTTTATTTCCCTCTTATCATGTCTTTACTTGCTGTATTATAGAGGGTGTTGCTATGTTTTAAGACTGTTGGACTAATTTTGTATTTAGGGTATTAGAGTACGATTAGGTTTGGTTTTATGTTAGATTAAACACTTTAGTCATTTAATTCAATTGTTCTATTTCATTTAATTGGATTGTTCTTAATGCTTCGTATTAACTAGTCATTAATATGCTGAATTAGTCCTAAATTGAGCTTGACAGAGGATGTTTAGGTTAGACTTAGTCCAATTAACACCCCTAAGTTGCTGAAGTGACATAGGAACAACAATCGACGAGTGAGGCTTAATATGAGCGGGCTTAGTATTAATTAACTAATCAATTAACGCTAAGGACACTTAGGTAAGCGATTAGTTAAGCGTGTTCGAATGAGACCGATAGGAGATTTCGACTAGTTTATCTCTAGGTCTATGAAATTGGCAAGGTGTAATTAAATGGCGGTTTAAGATTCTCATAAAATCAACCTAAGAGTGCTCGATTTCCTTAAATTCTCCTAAATGGTATCTCCTTATCGTGTGGCAACGTTTGATAAGGTAAATAATAGATTTTATCCAAAACTTGGTTTGGATTTGGAACATAATTCTAATAAGGACTTTTATGTAATTTTGATTTGGGATAAAAAAAATTTATTATGCCTAAATTTTGACAACAAATTCTCATGGTAATTTGTTTCAAATGAAATTTGAAGTTCATCCAACTTCGGCTTTTCATTTAAAGTTGGACCAATTTAAATTTTCCTTACAAATTGATTTGAATCAAATTCCATACTTGATCATAATTTGATTTGATTTCAGATTCGAACCACGATATTGAGATAATTTGATTCAAATGGAATTCAGATTTTTTTTTTCATATGAAGTTGAATCAAATCCTCCAATTTGATAACGATTCCCATTGAAGATATAATTTGATTAAAAATCAAATAAAATTAGGATTTGAATCTAAATCATCTTCTATAAATCAGGCTAAACTATACTTCCAATTTGTTTTTTCAACTCCAGAAAGTCTCAGGTAACTTCCAACTTTTTTTTTCGATTTATGTTAAAGCCCCCCTCTTATTCTTCTTCTTCTTCTTTTTTTGGTTAATCGCAACGCCAACCCCTCCCCTTTTTTTTCAATTCTTGTTCCTCTTCTTCTTCTTGATGATGTTGTCGTACCCCTGGTGGCTATGGTGGTCATCGCATGTCGCCAATCATTAAGGGAGCTGAGGCTTGCTGCCACCTGCTAACCTTCATTGGAGGTGATGCTCGAATGGAGAGGAAAGGCAGCTGTGAGAGAAAGAAAAAAAGAAGGGGAGAAATCATGCCTTCTGGGTTTTTTAATAATAATATTCTTATTTAAACTCACATTTCTTTTTAAACGCTCCCTTCCCCCCCCCCCCCCCCCCTTTTTAGAAGCTCACGTTTTTTTCAATTTAAACTTTTTTTCCCCTAATTCTTCATCTTCCAACTCATATTTTGGAAACTCTTTTTTTTTAATGCTCAATTCTGCTTTTTTATTTTTTTCAATTTCTAATGCAACCACTTTGTTTTAATTATTATTTATTGACTTTCTAATAACATGGTTTTTTTTTCTTGTTTTATAGTCAATATTAGCAACCTTATTTTGCAGTTCAGTTGCAACATAGATCATCATCATTCAAAAAGGTAAACTTTTGAGGTTGACCACATTTTTTTTCTTCAAGATGATTTTTCTAATTTTTCTAATTTGGATTGTTTTAGGGTAATCTTTTTTTTGACTTTGCTAACCACCTTTATTTTAGGAAGAAACTTTATTTGACAGCTCTTTTTTTTTTCTTGAGATGTATCTTTTGCCCATCAATTTGAGAGGTAAACTTTAAGGTAGCTCAACTCTCCCTTGTAATTTACTATTATTTATTACTTTCTTATTTGCAGCTACAATGCCCCTAGTGTTAGCTTAGGGATGTCACTTGTAGGATCTATATTGTGGCCCTCAGTGCTCCTGCAGCTACGATGCCCCCGATGTCAACTTAGGGGGTATCACTTATAGGACCTATATTTTCTCCTGCTATATTTGGGGCAGCATTTCGACTTCTCCTGCTATATTTTCTTCTGTCATTTAGTCGTTTTCTGTATTTAGTTTCATTATGACTACATTTCTATTGTTTTTCCGTTTTTCCTGTAGCATGAACTAATCACCATAAGGTGAGGATTAGAGGATGATTGTTTTTAGCTAATGTTATAGTTGAGTAGACTTCATCTCCTTCGATTTGGTTTTTAAGGGGTTTTATTCTTAGTTTGTTTCCGCTTGGCCAGCCGTTATGAACATCGTCCCTCTGATTTCTGGGAAGAATAGGAGGGGCTGAAAACTTGAAAATCACGTTAGCCTCTTGTTAAGGTTAGTAGCTAACTAAGTGGGTAGGTTAGGGATAGCCACTCGCCTAACGCACATAAAGTACAGTGGGGTTATTGTGCTGAAGTAATTTAATTGCGACAGCATATATTCGGTGATTCGGGAGAATACCGTGTAGTCTGTAGTGAATCGAATGGAATGAATGTGTACTCAGTTCGTAACTTAACTAATGCATGACTTACCTCTAATCCGAGCCTTCCCTTTAATTAAAAGTACAAGTTAATCGTTCTCTGTTTTCTGAATCTTTACTCTGTCGTTTCGTGCTTTAGCATTACTTTTGTTCCAGCATTTATGATTTCTTTTATTGCAATTCTATCGATAATTTTGAATGGTTACCAATTGAGTACTAAGAATTAATTTAGGTTCATTAGAAAGATCAATAGTCTCCGTGGATACGATAATTTTACTTGCCACTTGCTATAAAAAGGATGTGTACACTTGCGCATTGACACTCTAATTTGCACATTTCTTCACATTGCTCTCGCAAGCGCATCACTAGCCAACCTAGACTTCAAAGCTCAGCCAATATACAGACGCTCATTAGTAGGACCAACACGTGGCTTGGTAGTTGGTCTTTCATTGTTCCTCTATGCAGTGAAGCTAGACTTCAAAGCACAACTAGCATATGGATGCCCACTAGTAGGACCAATGCCTACTTGGTAATTTGTTCTTCGGTGTCCCCTTTTGCATCCTACTTTGGAGGTGAAGACTCCTTACTCAAAGTACTGCTCTTGATAGTGGCGTCTGCTTCCAAGCTGTTGCTAGGATCTTTCTTTCTTCTTCCTTTCTTCTTCTTCTATTTTTTTTTTTTTTTGCTTGCTCGTTCTACTTCTGTTGACTTCTTTTCTCCTATTTTGTAGAACCATGGTGCACTTTGTAGAGCATATTCTCTCTAAAAACAAACAACTCGCTCTCTTGAGAAATAATAACTAATCAACAAGAAGAAGGATCAATTCTTGGTAGAGGAGCCAAAGACTGGTCGTCTTGCAGACAAATGGTCTTAATTGCATGACCTAACTTTCCTATCTGATTGGTCTATAGAGAAACCCTTGGCTCAAGACTCTTCCTCCGAAGTGTGGATTTTAGGATCTTCGATCCACAAACAAGATCCTAATCAGGATTCGCAATTGACATTTGAACGTTAGATAATAGATGGCTCAGCTTGCTAGAAATTTGTATTAAAGATTCTTGGAAAATTCCTTTTTATTTCTCATTATTAGGAGTGGTTGGAGTTTATTGTCAATTAGAATGAAGAATTACTTCACACTACTCGCTTGTTTGATGAAGTGATGGCCTCTCTTTATACTTATGACCTTAACAATGACGTGGTTCTGGCTTTTTCCAAAGCTTGGTGTCCTACGAATAATACTCTTCATACTCAAGTTGGGGAACTTTCCATCTCTTTATGGAACCTTGAACGTTTGGAGGTTTCCTTATCAAGGGCAGGTTTTACGAGAAGGTCATCTCCTATCTTAGAGAATTGATTGGATCGAGCAAGTACCTCCCAAAGAGTTGTGAACACCTTTTCCACGCATTCTATCTGTTAATTGCTTCAATGATTAACCATTCCCATGTTATGATCAACTCTTGGATGTCTTTTTGGTTTAAGGGTGATTAAAGATATGGAAGGACCCCTTGTTGAAGGCTCAAGAAAACTTCTCGTTGTAGTTTGATCCACAACTCAGATGGTACAAACATCAAATATTGTGAATGGTTAGATGAAAAGAGTAACTTGTTCCACGATCTCAACATTGGGGGGATGGAGGGAGCATACGTACTTGGCTGCCTTTTTATCTTGTTGGCTTTACGCTTTTGTGTTCCCTCAAATGAGTGCTAACTATATTCGTCTTGGCATTTTTAGAGTTGCCAGTTTAATGGCTCAGGGGGAAACTTCTAGTCTTGTGGTCCTCGTTCTGGCTAACATTTACTATGGGTAAGGCAAAATCTTGAGGGCCTCTAATTCAATTGGGCAAATGAAGACTTGTTTCCCCATGCACTACGTTTTTGGCTAGTTAGCTCACTATTCAATACTAACTACAAAACTAAGTGAAGGTTCAAGGCTCGAGAATGGTTGACTTCTCCGGTAAAGGTGGAGCTATATATTTTGATGATTTTGAGGCTCGTGAATTGATCTACTAAAGTGCATCCATAGCATGGCACGTGAACCTCCAAAATAGGAATAAACATGAAATTTTAAAGAACGACGGTGTTATGAAATTTTTACCTTCTTTATACTTCTTGAGCCTCCGATCATACTACTTACCAGCGCGCTGTGAGATTCATTGATTATCATATAGTCCGTGTCTATTTGGTTGCCAGTTTGGATTTTATCAAGATGTACCAAATGATCTAGGGGAAGTCCTTCCTCTAATTAATTTGGACAACATTTTATACTACTGGAGGATTTGTACTTGAGTTGGTGCAGGGTCTTAGGTGTTTCTCCTAGCTCGTACATTGAATCCTCAATACCAAGTCACCGCACGATATAAAAGTTGGTGGTCGAGTAAGCACGATAATTATTTGGAAGTAGGTGTAAGTAAATTGGTAGGCAACATCATTCCTCTTCAACCCCAACCTAAATTACCTAACAGTAGCAAAGCTAATCTTGGGGAAAAAATATTTGTTTGATTAAGATAATAGGCGTCTCCGAACATTTCAGAACAGACCAAAGAGAGTTAGGTAGTACTAGAGACCATCATTAAAAAATAGCTAAGAAGTCCAAGATACCTTTTAATCTTGGTAACCATTTCTTTTACTATGTTCCAAGAGATTCTCATATTCCTAATAACATCAAAGCTTTAATTTAGTAACTTCTTGCCCACTTCTTTTTTGTTCATCCCTTTTCTTTTCATTTCTTTTTTTTTTTTTTTTTTGTTGCAGCTCCCATTGGATGATTTTATTCAAGAAGAAGATCAACATAGTGACCAATCTTTGACAAGTCCTGATGCTTTAGCCTCCATTGCAAAGTATATTGGAAGTTCGCATGCGCCCACGAGCAAGCGAGTTATAACTTTGTATCGTATCGCTATCAATGAGAACCCTCAAAAAACTCAAAATGAAGTAATTGTTCCAGCTTCCAAGGTATCTCATTAGTGCATGGGCGATGTGATTTCCACTCTTTGGCGACAGGCTACTACAACTATGTGGGAAAGCATACTGATAAAGAGCTTGTCAAAGGCTCTATCAAATATATTTATAAATCTAAACCTCTAAAATTTGCAATAATAATGGCCAAGGTCAATCACAGAGATTGGATTTCTTAGTTCATTTAAGTACCGTAATTACACTCACTTAACTTTATTTAGAGAAAGAAATCAAATGCAAACAAGCTAAACTAAAGAGCTAACCTAGAAAGCAAAAGATAAATGGAGACACGATAGAAGAGAGATATCCTAGGGAATCAATTTCACCAATTAGACTTACAGCGAAAACTACCAAGATTTGTCATGCAAATATTCCATAAGCCAAGAAGTGAGGGTGTTAACTGACTCTTTCAAGCACAATTAACTCTCATGCAATATTATAAACCTAATATCTCTATCTAGATTTTAATAACATGCAAGGCTTTAAGCAACTTCTTTTAAGGGCTTCTAAGAGAATTCTTCACTTTTATGCAATAATTTACAAATAGTCATGCAATTAAGTTCTAGCCTAAACCATACTTTTTCAAGCACAAATTCAGACCAATAAAGAAAATAATATTTGATCAAGATATTAATAGCATTAAATACATAAAAGCATGAATGAAACAAAAAGCATTCAATCAAGGTATTTAATCAATTAAAAAAACTCAAGTGTAATGGCTACATCAAAACTCCAAGTATTAGGAACAAAGATACTACTAATATTCATACAATTAAACCTCTAAGTTCCTAATTTACAACCACAAAATAGAAACTAAACTAAAGGAAAAGGAAGAAATTAGCAAACAATGGTCGATCCTGCATTCCCGTCGTGATCTCCACGTCCCTCGAGATTTGGATCTTCAAAAATACTCCACAAACGCTCCCAATTGCTCCCTAAACCTTCAATTTTAGCTTGAAATTGAGATTAGGGCTCCAACTCTCGAATTGGCCCCAAGCACCAATTCTCTAGCCTTCTTACACTCAAAAAGTTAATAAGCTACTAGGTGCCTGAAAATGAACAAATCGACCGGCTAAGCTTGCATCATTTTAATGTCAGGGGCACTAGCTTTCACACACCCATCGTAGGGACCCTTACCTAGAGCACTCGCT
This sequence comes from Trichosanthes truncata, assembly GCA_033996785.1. Lineage (NCBI taxonomy): Eukaryota > Viridiplantae > Streptophyta > Magnoliopsida > Cucurbitales > Cucurbitaceae > Trichosanthes > Trichosanthes truncata. The sequence continues at coordinate 45,225,182 of JAWPNB010000013.1, read as the reverse complement.
CGATAGGTGGCCTAACTAATCACGACAGGGGTTGCTCTTTTTATCCTCGACTCTTTTCAATACATTACAAGCTTAATTTTTTTTTCTTTTCTTTCTTTTCTTTTCTTTCATTAAAATGGTTTTTTTTTTTATCTCACTTTCTTTTCTTTTTCTTACAGGCAAAACAAACAATTTTTTTTTCTTCCTCCTAAGTGACACATTACACCTTATCATGCAAGTCAACCATCAAACTAGAGCTTAAGCCTATCGGAGTGACAATAAACTTTTGGACAATATAAAACTACTATGAGCCTTGAAAACTAACAAAAGACAGGCTAGGTGCTCATAACTTGCAAGAAATTCAAAGCAAAAATTTTAAATTTACTTGAATTCTAGACATGCTTTCATATTTCACAAAAAAATTGTAAAAATATTAATCAGAACACATCACAGGTCGTTCTCATCACACTCAATGCAACATGATCATCATATAATTCACAAAAAAAAAAAAAAAAAAAAAAGCAATAACAACTCAGATTCATATCAAAACAGCACACATCCCCCCCACACTTAAAACATATATTGCCCTCAATGTATAAACTATGCAGATCTATTTCAGCATGCTTAAGGACTGGTCGGTGGTACACGCAAGCGCACGCGATCGAAGTAATATAAAATGGTATCTGAGTACCAAGTATCGAATCCCACAGGGAACGGAGTAACAAAAATATTGTAAAGCAAAATGTAAGGAAAATTGCAACTTGGAAAACTAAATTGCGAAAATAATGTTGGGTTGGTGTGTTGATAAAGAGAAAAATTGCAGAATTTAATTGCAGAATCTAGAAATGACAATAATCGAAATAACAAAAATTGCAGAATTGAGAAATAGCAATATTGGAATGACAAACTAGATAAACTTAGAAAATTAAATTGCAAAGGGAATTTTAGATAAAGATGGGGCTCAAGAATGTCATTGCCCTAAGTTGTAATTGCAAGCCAAAATTGCAATTCCAACCTACTCCACACTCAATTGTAAACCAAAATTGCATCTCCTATTCACCTTAAATTTAGGTTTTTAAGAGGCTAAGTGAGAGACCTATATGTCTATAGTTTCTCTATCTTAGATAATTTGGCTCATAATTTTATGGGTTTTGGAGTCCTTAATCCCTATGTCTAGGGTAAGGAATTGGCTTATGTCTAAGCTCTTTTTCTCCATCACTTGTGTGAAATCCGCTTATCACTAACCCCGTCGGTATTAGATCTAAGCTTGAGTTGATACCCTAGTTGATCAATCTAGGATCTCAACGGAATTTTAATCAACACAAGCAAACAATTGAAATGTAGGCTTGGTTTTCATTGAAATTTTGGCTACAATTACTTCTTGGGGAATTCACATTTTTGAACCCCCTAAGAAGTTTTAGCTCATATTAAAACTAAAATTATTACAAATAATTTTTGAAAGAAAATTCATGTTAAAAGTTATGCAAATTAAATGATTAAAACAATAACTTGTAATATTATTCTTGACAACTACTAGGAATTCAGGGAAGGGATTCTTAATGGAAATTAAATAAAAATTCAAGGGCAATTAAGTAAACTTATGGTCTTCTTCCTCATGCCCCTTAGAAAAGCTTTAACAGTCAAAAACTTAGAACGTACTTGAAGAAAAACAGGGGCTTACAAAAATTTGTTTCAATACTTAATCAATCCAAATTGCTCCACTCCAATCGACTCAACCTTTACCAACATTAAGAGATGGTTAGTCTAAACAACCCAAATGCTACTTTGAGTCGGATTGGATAAACTGGAAAAGTGCAGAAAACTAAGAAGAAATCAAGAAGAAATTCTAGAGAAGCTTACAAAGGAATGCTGAATTGAACCACAAAATTAATTCCCAATTGAATGTCAACTGAGCACAAGGGAATAACTCCCACATCTATTTGTCAACAAGAGGAGAAATAAAGAAAAACAGTAGCCATTGATGAAATAAAAAGAACCAAAAAAAATGCAGGAAAAACAGAGTAACAAGCTTGAAATAAACCCACCAACTAAATCTTGAATTTAAACTTCAACGTAATTCAAAAGTACATCAATTGAAGAATAAAGATTGCTCAAGCATTTCTCCAAAATACAAAGCTAAAAAAAAAAAAAACAAGATTAAAATTGAGTTTCTTGGCTAAAAAACAGAAGAATAACGAAAACAGAGCATTCGAAGAAAAACTTAAAACCCACGAAATTGATCCTTGAAATCGCTCCCGAAATCGAAAATTTTTCTTCTAGCTTCTTCCCCCTTCTTTTTTAGATCTTCTTAGGGATGAAATTTGCCAAAAATCGCGATCCAATCCCTTAATTCGTGCGGAGATTGAATTTTCCATAAATGGGTTTCTTCGTTGTTGCAAAAACCCACAAAATTGATTTCTAAAATTGCCTCCCAATCCCGATGCTTAGCTCCAATTCTTCTTCCCCATTGATAAGCCTCCATTAGGGCTGAAAATTGCCCAAATTTCGTGCTCCAATTCCACCAAATCAGGCGGTAATTTGGTTTTCTATAAATGGGCTTCGCGCAAAATTTTTTCGTTTTTCCTTGAAATTTCTGCTGTCCAGAATTGCAAAATCCGATTTTGCAATTTTTACATTCCCTGCTCTAGAAACAATTGCAGAATCACGATTTTGCAATTTGATTTTGCAATTTCCACAATTTCTGCAACCAAGATCAATTTACTTAGAATTCTATTCCAAATGTCATCACATTCATTTCTTCCTTAAATTCAAGCAATCTTCCACTATTTTCAAGTGATCTTAAGTCAAAACAAGAATATTTTAAGCAAGTGGGAGTTAATTAAGCCTTAATCCTAAGGCTTATCAAGGACAATTTAAAAAGATAAAGGGAAGAGTAATATTGCCTTGAAGTGCGAGAGACTCCTCGATTCAGCCTAATCAATGGGTGCAATGTGAGAGATATTATTCTCGAGCTCCTAGAAATATCAACGAACAGGAAGACAAGATCAACACAAACAAAGATAAAATAAAAATAGAAAATCATAAAAATAAAAGAAAGACTAAGAGATAGAAAGCTTGGGTTGCCTCCCAAGAAGTGCTTGTTTAACGTCTCTAGCTAGACGGGACTTGTGTGGGCTCTCAAGGTACATAAAAATTCTCCCATTTCTTCGGGCCCCTCTTCCTAGAGTCAACAAAGCATACCAGGGCTAGTAAAAACACTAGCTTCTCATGGGACCCTGAAACATAAATATTTTTTGTATTTTTAATTAATGTAATAAAAGAAGAAAAATCAAAAGAAGGCAAACTAGACTTGTAAGTATAAGAAACAGAAAGATCATGATTAAGAGAAGTTTTTGGAGATAAAATAAGAGTAGGTTTTTCAGCCTCATACTCTATCACATGGATTTCCTCTTGCAATGTGGTTTCGCTACCTTTTCAATCTCACAAACCTGTTCTTGGTGTGCATCAAGCTGCTCCAACTCATCCCCACTATCATCTATATATATCATCCTAGAATGTCGTTCCTCAGTGGTATTAAAAAAAATTTGCTCATGTAGGGCCTTAAGTAATTCAACTATCTGACAAAGTTGTTGAGTTATACGATTTAGTGCATCCCCATTTTCTTCCACCTTTGCTTCTATCCTATTTAACCTCTTTGCTTCAGTCTGAAAAAAACTTCGAACCCTTGATTCCAAAATGTATTCTTGCAATAAGTCTTCAAGAGAAGAGTTTTCCTTAATTTGGTTAGGATAGACAAAGTTTTGGGTCCAAGTGCCCATATCATTACCATAAAAGGAATTTCCATAACTCATAGATTCAAAACGGTAATGATTAGGCACTTGATATCCATGGAAAACATAATTAACATTCACAGGTTCATAAGGGGGATAGTCTGCTAGGTAAGAATTGAAGTAGGATGTTTCTCCTTGGGTGGTTAGAAACTCCCCATAAGGCCACTCAAAATTGTAAAAAGCCATGGTCTAAATTAAAGAAGACTAAATTCAGGCTTTCACATAAATGCATACAATACCAAATCAATGCAACCAAGAACAAGAGACAAAGACTAAAAACAAAAATAAAGTAACAAAATAAAAGCAAACAAATAAAAACCTCTAAATTAAAGCAAGCAATTTCTTCACAATATTAAATGAATTAAAGTACGCCAATCCCCGACAATGGCGCCAATTTGATAAAGAGCTTGTCGAAGGCTCTATCAAATATATTTATAAACCTAAACCTCTAAAATTTGTAATAATAGTGGCCAGGATCGATCACAGGGATTGGATTTCTTAATTCATTTAAGTATTGTAATTATTCTTATTTAACTTTATTTAGATAAAGAAATCAAATGCAAACAAACTAAACTAAAGAGTTAATCTAGAAAGAAAAATATAAATGGAGACACAATAGGAGAGAAATATTCTAGGAAATCAATTTCACCAATTAGACTTATAGCCAAAGCTACCAAGATTTGTTGTGCAAATATTCCATAAGCCAAGAAGTGAGGGTATTAACTGACTCTTTCAACCACAATTAACTCTTATGCAATGTTATAAATCTAATATCTCTATCTAGATTTTAATAGCATGCAAGGCATTAAGCAACTTCTTTTAAGGGCTTCTAAGAGAATTCTCCACTTTCATGCAATAATTTACAAATAGTCATGAAATTAAGTTCTAGCTTAAACCAAACTTTTCCAAGCACAAATTCATACCAATAAAACAAATAATATGTGATCAAGAGATTATAAGCATTAAATACATAAAAGCATGAATGAAACAAAAGCATTCAATCAAGGTACTTAATCAACTAAAATCTCAAGTCTAATGGCTACATCAAAATCCCAAGTATTAAGAACAAAGATACTTAAATTCATACAATTAAACCTCTAAGTTCCTAATTTACATCCACAAAACAGAAACTAAAGCTAAAGGAAAAGGAAGAAATTAGCAAACGTTGGTCTATCCCGCGTTCCCGTCATGATTTCCATGTCCCTCGAGCTTTGGATCTTCAAAAAATGCTCCAATGCTCCCAATTGCTCCCTAAATCCTTAATTTTAGCTTGGAATCGAGATTAGGGCTACAACTCTTGGATTGGCCTCCCAAAATAGCGCAAAAAATGATGTTTTTATTGAAAATCTCGAGGCAGCATCGAGACGCTGCTTCCAGCATCTCAACGCTACAAGAAAAATGATTTCTGTGCGTTTCTGGGCGAAAAACAGCATTTTTTGCTTTTTCATAGCGTCGCGATGCTATAGACAGCGTCTCGACGCTACCCTGCAAACAGCACTGGCCATTTTTTGCTATATATCTTCGCTCGGGTGTCCGAATGACCTCCAGTTCAATGTGTTGGAACCGTGATTCAATGTAGAATCTCTCGAAACGTGCCTTATTCTCAAATAACATCTTTAATCTTCTTGAATTTTTAATTAATCTTCAAAAGGCTCCAATATCTACCAAAATATTCTCAAATACTTGGTTTTGCTCCTCAAGCTCGGTTTCTACAAAATTGAGAAAAATAGGCATAAAAACTCACAAAATAATCACAAAACTAGCATAAATAATAGGAAATAAGATAGCATAAATACATGCTATCACATACAACAGAAGATCGTGCATACCTCTTTTGAAAATGTTGCTAATCTTGAGCAAGAGACACATACGATATTAAATGTCATTGTAGAAAATCATACGAATAACTTGACTTCTTTACAAGAATTTATAGCTCCATTTTCGGAGGGTGATAGAATATAATAAGCTGCAATCTTCATTTTCCACCCACCTAACTTCAACAAGCATGGACCATCAATGGAGGAAAAGAAGTTTAGCTTGAAGCAAGCATTGCTTGGCGAAAGTCGTGTGTTTGATGAGAATGACGCAGTTCAGAAAAAGCTTGCTCGATCAGAGGCTGCAAACTTGGAAGCCTAGTTGAAAATTGCGAAGTCCATGTCTGAAAGGCTTTCTAATTTAGCCTTTGAGAAAGAGAAAGACTTCGATCAGGGAGGCTTGAGGTTTCGCAGGTACGCAAGGAGATCAGTAATATCGACTGTACTCCCACCATTGATGATGCAGATGTCCAAACCGTGGCAACTTTGTGGGCTTCTAGAGAGTTTCGCAAAGAATTGGAAGAATTTTAGTGGATACCTTGATTTGAGATCTCATTTTATTTTTAAATGTCATCAGTTGCAAAATAAAAGGAGATCTCAAATCAAGGTATCCACTTAAATTCTTTCAATTCTTCGTTCAAACTCTTTAGAAGCCCACAAAGTGTTGCCAAGGTTTGGACATCTACATCATCAATAATGGGAGTACACTCGATATTACTGATCTCCTCGCATACCTGCGAAACCTCAAGCCTCTCCCAATCTAAGTCTTTCTCCTTCTTGGAGGCTAAATTAGAAAGCCTTTTAGACTCGGACTTCACAGTTTTGAACTTGGTTTCCAACTCTGCAACCTCTGAGACCAATCGAGCAAGCTGTTTTTGAACTGCATCATTCTCTTCCAATGCACGACTTTCACCAAGCAATGTTTGCTCCAAGCTAAGCTTCTTTTCCTTCAATTGATGGTTTTTGCTTGTTGAAGTTAGGTGGGTAAAAAATAAAGATTGCAGCTTGTTATATTCTGCCACCCTCTGGAAATAGCCACCTACAAATTCTTGTAAAGATGTCAAGTTATTCGTACGAGTTTCTGCAATGGCATTTAATATTTTATGTGTCTCTTGCTCAATATTAGCAACATTCTCAAAAGAGGTATGCACGATCTTCTGTCGTATGCTTTCCCACATAGTTGCAGCAGCCTGTAGCTGAAAAGTGGAAATCACATCGTTCGCTCAATAATGAGATGCCTCGCAAGCTGGAGCAATTACTTCCTTCTGAGTTTGTTGAGGGTGCTCGTTGATAGTGGTGGGTTGCAAAGTCTTAACTCGCTCGCTCGTGGCCACATAGGAACTTCCAATATGCTTTACAATGGAGGCTAAAGCATCAGGACCAGTCAAAGATTGGTCCCTATGTTTATCCTTGACTTTTTGAATAAAATCATCCAATGGGACCTGCAACAATTAAAAACAAATAAATCAAGCAAATAAAAAAAATAAAAAAAAAAAGAAAAGGGATGAACGATAAAGGAGAGGCGAAGAAGTTACTAAACTAAAGGTTCGACGTTATCAGGAATTCGAGGAGCACTTGGAACATCGTAAAAGAAATGGTCATTAAAATTAGAAGGTCTCTTGGACTTCTTAGCTCTTTTCTAATGATGGTCTCCAGTACTATTCTAACTCTCTTTGGCCTGTTCTAAAACGTTCGAAGCTTTATCTTCAATGAAATGAATCTTTTTTCTCCCAAGGTTAGCTCCGTTATTTTTAGGTAATTTAAGTTGGGGTGGAGGAGGAATGGTGTTGCCCATCGTTTTACTTACACCTTCTTTCAAATAATTATCGTACTTACTCAACCACAAACTTTTATAAGGTGCGATAACTTGGCCTTGAGGATTCAATGTACGAGCTGGGAGAAACACCAGAGACCCTACGCTAGCTCAAGTACAAATCCTCCAATTGTATAAAACATTGTCCAAATTAATTAGAGGAAAGGTTTCCCCTTGTTCATTTGGTACGTCTTGATAAATTTCAAATTGGTGACCAAATCGACACATATTGTAGGGTTCAATAACCAATGAATCCCCACATTGTGTTGGTAAGTAGCATGATCGGAGGCTCGAGAAGTATGAATAAGGTAAAATTTTCATAACACCACCGTTCTTAAAAATTTCATGTTTATTCTTGTTTTGGAAGTTCACGTGTCATGCTATGGATGCACCTCCATGGATCAATTCACGAGTCTCAAATTCATCAAAATATATAGCTCACTGGAGAAGTCAACCATTCCCGGGCCTTGAACCTTCACTAGAGTTTTGTAGTTAGTGTTAAAATAGTGAGCTAACCAGCAAAAAATGTAGTGCATGGGGAAACAAGCGTCTATACCCCCAACAGAATTAGAGGCCCTCGAGATTTTGCCTCACTCGTGGTAAATGTTAGCCATAACGAGGACGGTAAGACTAAAAGTTTCCCCCCCTGAGCCATTAAACTGACAACTCTAAAAATGCCAGAACAAATCTGGTTAGCACCCATTTGAGGAAACACGAAGGCACAAAGCCAACAAGATAAAGGCAGCCAAGTACGTATGCTCCCTCCATTCCTCCTCAATGTTGAGATCGTGGAACAAGTTACTCTCTTCATCTGACCATTCATGACATTTGATGTTCGTACCATCTAGGTTGTGGGTTAAACTAGAACAAGAAGTTTTCTTGGGCCTTTAACGAGGGGTCCTTCTTCCATACCTTTGATCACCCCTTAAAGCAAAAAGAAACCCAAAAGTTGATCGCAATATGGGAGTGGTCAGTCCTTCAAGTAGTTAATAAAACCCGTGCAAAAGGAGTTCACAACTCTTTGGGAGGTACCTACCCTGCTTACCCGATCTAGTCAATTCTCTAAGACAAGGGATGACCTCGTAGTAAAACCTGCCCTTGATAAGGAGACCTCTAAACTTGCAAAGGTCCCATAAAGAGATGGAAAGTTCTCTCGCTTGAGTGTGAAGAGTGTTAGTCATGGGATATCAAGCTTCGCAAAAAAACCAAACCACGTCATTGTTACATTCGTAAGTATAAAGAGAGATCATCCCTGCATCAAACAAGAGAGCAGTGCGAAGTAATTCCTCATTTCGATTAAGAACAAACTCCAACCACTCTCAATAATGAGAAATAAAATAGAAAAGGAATTCACCAAGAATCTTTAATACAGATTTCCAGCGAGTTGAGTCATCTATTATCAAGACGCCCCAACATCAATTTCAAATCTTGGTTAGGATCTTGTTTTTGGATCAAAGATCCTAAATTCTACACTTTGGAAGAAGAGTCCTAAGCTCATTATTAGTGCAAATATATATTCTATATACCAAAGGCAAAGAGTTTGACATCCATATGAAAATACACTAGAAAAAATATCAAATAAATATGAAAAAGAATAAAATATTTTTAGTGCAAATATAAATATTAGATAATAAGAGATATTTTACTTATTTAAAAATTATGAAATGGTTATTTATTAATTTATCTATTTTTATTGACTTTTATTTGCTTGATTTTTTAAGAATATCTACCAATATGTATATTTTATGGACATTTTTTGTTGTCATCAAAATTTAAATATTTGAAAAAATCTAGTGCATGTAATTAAAAATTTCATAACTTCTTATTAGGGGACTTATATACGAGTTGACTTCACAATTTAAGTTATGACTTATCTTATGAACAAAATGCTCCTTCAAATGTTCTGTACATGGTTGATTAGGTTTAAATCTCCCTACATTATTTCCTGGAATTTGCAATGATAGCCAATTTTATATTACCTTAAGAAACTAATTTGTTATTTATCTATAAATAACTTTTACTTAAAATTACAATAAATGAATAATTTACTATGCAATTAACGTGTCAAATCATTGATTAGCATGGTGATTTGTTATTTCAAGTCAATCAATGTGAGAATGATAATGTCAATCCAAACATAGCTAATAGGTCATAATTCAATCTCCACCATGCAATTGTTCAACTAAAAAAAGTGATAATATTAACATAATATTTCTTAATAATAGTTTAATGATAATAAAAAATGGAAAGAAAAATCAACGTATACTCTAAACTTGGTGTAGTGTATCAATTTTTACACTAAATTTTCAATTTCATCTATTTAAACACTAAACTAGTATTGCAATTTTTACTCTTTCTTCAATTTTCACTATATTCACCCCTAATCTTAATAAATGTCAAGTAAAAGTCTTAAAAACTTACAAATTTCAACAAAAATAAAATCTTACACAAAATTAAGTCCGATTAATACATATGAACAAAATTTTCAAAACTCACAAATTTTCACAAATTTCAATAAAAATCCAACTTTCTTATCGCCTTTTTCTAAAAGATCATCAATTTGTTCTTGATATATGCTTTATAATTCATTAAAGGCACATAAGAATAATTTTGTTCACACTTTTTCAAAAAAAAACCTAAGGTAAAAATAGCAACAATTATTCAAGTTTAAAGTAAATATTACAACGCTTATCAAAGTTTAAGATGCAAATTGATGAAATTGATAGTTAGAGTAAAAATTGATACACTTGTCAAATTTAGGAATAAAAATGGATTCTTTTTACTTAAAAAAACCAATCAATAATTCACAATTAAAATTCAATGATTTCACCTTGATTAATGACATATTAATTCAACTTAAATACATTATTTAACCATACCAATAGCCAACCTAACTATAGCTCAAATGGTAAGGCATATATCCTCAACTAAAAAGTCAGAGATTCAATTCCTCACCCTTAAATGTTGTCCGACTAAAAAAAATAAAAATAATAAAAAACAATTATTTAAATTGACTATTTTTAAATATCCACTTGCATAGCAAACCTAGAATGTAGCATTCTTGTCTTTTATCGTCATTCTTGTTTAATCTAAACATATTGAACCATTTTCAAAATAGAGCTCATTTTCCGTAGGAAAGCAGGAACTAAAATGGAGTGCTTTTTTTCAGTTCAACTAGAAGTGTAAATCTAAACCTAGCTCAATTAATGTTGACATTAGAAACCTTATTTAAAAGTCAAAAGTTTAAATCTCTACTATAATACCTTCCGAGTCCTAAATTCAAGCCTCCAAGTTGGAAACTTAGTAATTTAAAACCTTTGTTGTCTCTTCGAACTGCCTTCAAGGTAGGCAAAGCTTGTCTAAAGATTAGTAGGGGCGGTTAGTAGCATAATGCAAAGCCCTATACGTAGATTAAAAAAATAGATTTAAGAGAAAAAAAGAAACTGATGATATCCATAATCCCAGTGATCAAGATTGAACAAATTGATCCCATCTACTTGGTAATTCCTAGTCCTTACTCCTCATTCTTCCTGTGCCAAAGGCAATGATACAAGTATGAGGTTATTCAAACAGAAAATTTGCTGCATCATTCATATTCACATCAGCATGCTTAATTATGTACACATTTACCATCACAATGGAAACACATGGAAGATTAACAAATAATTCTGATTTAAACGAATATGTACACGAGGGCAGAAGTCTACCATCAGGATCCTAACATGATTGACATTACAAGTCGGTTGCAACTTCTGGTTCCTTTTTGTTTTTGTTTTTTTTCTTCTTCGGTTTCGTGGGGTTATCCATGTGAGAAACCTACAAATTAATCCAGAGTTAAAAAAACAAAAAGATGAGTGAGGGAAGAGGATAGCTTGCTAAAGTAGCAACAAATCATTTTTCGTGGATGAGGATCCAAATTTTGCACATTTTGCCAATCGATAACAAATGTAAGAACAACAGACTTACAATAAAGGATTTCCACTCAAGTTTCTTTTGCCCTTCTGATGTCGTAGTTGGCTGTGACTGATCTCGAACATGTCGGAAGATATGGATGAGCACAACAGCATCGAGAGCTGCATATTCTAGCTGCTCAACAAGATTCCTTTAGCTTAATGAATGATTTATTCAATGTCTTTGGAAGAGGAATTAAAAGAAACATAAAAATATACAGAAGAAAGCAGCATGAGAAAACTCAGTTCGACAGCATCTTGTAAGTGGTAAACAACTGGGTGTAGGAGATAATTTCACCTTCTTTACAAGATTCATAAAATACATATTTCTTAGTGCAATGTGAAAAGGGGGAAAAGACAAAAAGAAACATCTTCCAGTCATTTATCTTTTCTACAGAACTTGAAAAAACTTCAATAAATATCCATTTACTAGTGACAGCTCTACTATCAAAGTTCAATTAGTTTAAAGAAAATGCAAATTGTGGGTTCAAATTTGCTTATCCTATTTTTACCTGTTGTCAACAATAATAACAAAGATCCAAATACAACATATCTTCTAACTCGCATCAAATGGTCATATACATACAATATTCATACACTTTCTGCTACTTATGTCGATTCCCCATCAATAGAGAAGCGAAACGAATGTAACATATCAGGAAAGAAAAGAAACTGACCTGATTCACCGTTAAGGGCCGCTGTTCCCAGTCACTATTTCTTCTTGTCTTGTTCAATCCAGCTCCCAATACTTTCTAAAACAATTACCACATAAAAAAAAACAATAGCTTAATTTCTAAAGAATATTTATTCTATATATCATTTTTAAAAAGAAAAAAAGATAAGCAGCCAATAAAGCTTTGCTTGATAAAGGAATTGTACCAGGAGTAGGTCATAGTATGAGAAAAACCAACTAGGTACCATATCAAATTCAAGGAAGAAGAGACTTTCGTGTAATTGCAGTTATGTTACCTTTGCAAGCCCAGATAGACCTCCACTATGGTCAAATACATTTTGAATGTCCAATAACATGTCATAGTGTTTGAAACATTGTAATGATTCATACGAATGGGACAGTTGCTTTATGTCGCATTGAAAATTATAACCTACGAAGGCAAGAAAGTATTTACTCAAATTAGCAATCCTAGAAAAGAAAAGGGAGTTGGTACATGTAAATAGAGATGCAGCAGCAACAGAGGCACTTTTTAAGACATGAAGAAGTTTATTTCTCAGGGATATACAAAGGAAGGTAGCGAACATGAGTTTAGCTCAGAGTTAAGGCATTTCTACTTCGTTCAAATCTCCTATCCCACAAATGATGTAATATTCTAAAAAAAAAGATATATATATATATATATATATCAGCTTGATCAATAAGAACAAAACTTCTAGACATGTACGGAGAAATTAAAGGCTTCAAGTGATTGCACTAAGTCGAACATTCAGATATCACTTACCAAGCTTCAAAATGCTAGAAGACTGCAAGATGCAGGTCAGGCAATTATCTAGAATGTCGGGGACATCGTCATATAACTTGATCAGGTCAAAGATGAAAACCATTTTCTCGGAAGCAATTTGCATAATAGATACCTGGACATAATATGATGAAACAAAAGGGAAATTTTCACACAATAAAAAATCAAGAGTTGCTTATACATAAAGTCAATTCTCTCAAAAAACAAAACAGCTAAAACACTATAAATATACTATTGGCCCAATAAATATTTTAAGAAAATCAATAACTACAGTTTGGATGGCAGCAACTACCAACAAACCAATGACTCTGCATCCTACAGATTAAAGATTGCCAATAAAAAATCTGATTCTGAAGATCATTTTTTTTCTTTTTCTGGTAAGAAGTAATTTCATTATAATATGAAAATTATACAAAGGGGAGTAAAACCAAGCCCCAAGCCAAGGAAATTATATAAAAAAAAAAACCTTTCAATTAGATTGCAAGTATTGTGAAGGGCGTAGATTTTATGCCATGAAAGGGCTACAAGAATAACATGATCCAAGAAGTTCCCAAAAGATTGGCTACAAGAATAACATGATCCAAGAAGCTCCCAAAAGATTTTCTTTGTTATTGAAAGCCCTATTATTCTCTTTCAATCCAAAGGAGCAAAATAACAGGTGCACTACTTCACTGTTCTCATAAGATAGAAAAGAAAAGGGTTAAAATATCATTTTGGTCCCTGTATCTTGGGACTTATTTTATTTTAGTCTTACATTCAAATGTTCAAATTTAGTCCTTGTACTTTCAATAAATCTAAAAATTAATATCTGTTAATTTATGGTTAATTTTTTCCAAAAAAAATCAATCTCTATTAGTCTTCCCTCAAAAAAAATTTGAAAACATATTCACATTATGTCTTTTCTTGAATGGAAATTATTATTATTATTTTACCAAGTTCGATAAAAATTAATTTCAAACTAACAATAAGGACTAATTTGAAGATTTGTTGAAAGTACTGGGAATCAATTTGGACATTTGAAAATATAAGGACTATAATGGAATGAGTCAAAGTCCAAGGACCAAAATGGTGTTTTAACCAAAAAAAAGGAAAAATAAAAAGAAAAAAAACAACCGGTGAAACACATACAAGGATACAAGAAACGAATCGGAGCAGGAGAAAAGCGCTTACAGAGAGCAAGAATTTATCAGTGATTACCTTGTTCGGTTTGTTGCCCTTTATATAGTTAGGTTTCCACTCACAGTCAACACCAATAACTTTACACTCCTCAATATGACATATTGCATGATGTAAAGCATCAGCGTTATCAACCCACAATATATCTCCAACAATTAGTTGATTAAGATTCATATAGTTATTTTGTCCAAAAGCTCCCTCACCTTCTACAGAAAACCAATATGCAAATTCGGTTAACCATTATGAATCAGAACAGGTGAAGTTTTATACAATACAAATAAAATTTAACTGCAGTGATTCAAAGCTCCATATAGCTAATGCCCAAGGGCAGTGAAGCTATATAATGTACAGGAACCAAGATTTAGTCCTAATAGTGGAAACCATCCGAGGTTACCCAAACATAATTTACAACTGAACTGATGGTTACCCAAATATTTCACAAGACTTGGCAAGCCACAAAAAAGATAACGTAGCAGAAAATTAGATAGTAGTGCATCGTGTTTTGGTCCTTAGTTTGTAATACAGTGATGTGGCAATACGCTACAGGAGTTGGGGGTATTTTGTATGTTGTGTTACATTTTGAAAAACCATTCGGCTAGTGGAACCTTTTCTTGGCCTGGGGCTTGCTCTAGAAAGGAGAGTACTCGGGCCTCTTGAACTGCTGAGATTAGTGTGTGTTTGTGGCTGTTTTCTCTGATGTTTTCCTGCTGTTTTACTCTGTAATTTTGTGAGATAGACCAACTGAGGTTTATCACTAACCAACGTGCTCTGTATTGGAAAGCCTTTGGATTTAGCTAGAGCACAAAAGGTAGCATGTCACAATAAAGGTTGTATTAGAACATCGACCACCCTCCCAAAGTTTTGCATTTGCCACTTTTCCAAAATTGCTCACAAGGAACTGGTTGAATGCCTTCCATGGGCTTTTTGAAGTGGTGTTGCAGGATCTTGTGAAAAAACCAAAGAAATCCTTGTCATACTTGCCAGGAGATTAGAGCTTTTGTTGGGACATGTTCTTTTATTCCTTAAAATATTTTTGTTTCTAAAATACGTACGCCAGAAGGCACTCATTGCCTGAAAAAGGGTAAAATGTACCTAATTAAAAGCCTTTTCCATCTCTTGTTGATCACCCAATGAAAGAAGGTAGAATTCTGTAAGGTATTCCCTTACTTGTACTTGTATTGATATTGGTAAGCTCTCCTCCCTCTATGATCTTACTAAAGCAACATAACAAAAAACCCCCCATGCTCTCATCCCTTCCCTATCGTATATACAATTCATCAGTGGTCCCCCCAACCCCTTGTAACTAACTTGCAGAAGGTAAATTCCCCTTCTTGCCCCTTCTCTCATATTGAATTGTGATTGGTAGCCTAACATCACCTTCTGGGGTCAAAGACACCTTGTCTTCAAGGTGGAAGTTAGGAAACTAGCAGCGGAAGTCCTCGAGCAGTTCCCTAGTGGCTTCATGCTCGAGTAGATTTTTCTAGCTAACCAACAGCTCGTTGGTTCCTATCTGCTTGTTCTTCCGATACCCAAAGATATCATCCGGCTCAGTAACCAACAAATTCATCAGTAAGGAACGGGGGGCTTGGCTGCACCAAATGCTTGTCGCCTACTGCTTTCTTTAATTGTGATAAATGGAACACCGGGTGGATTGTTGCCTCAGGAGGTAGCTGCAAACAGTATGCTACTTTTCCTATACGTTCCTTGATTTGGTAGGGACCAAAGAATTTAGGCGTGAGCTTCTCATTTCTTCGCTTAGCCAAAGAGGCTTGTCGATCTGGTCATATTTTCAAAAAGACCAAATCACCAGCATCGCATTCGACCTCTCTTCGCTTTTTATCTACGAATTTTTTCATTCTCTCTTGAGCCGTGATCAAATGATCCTTCAGAAGCCTTAAGGTAGAATCCTGATCACTAAGTTGCTGATCCAAGGATGAGTTGGTAGATCGTTGCTCCCCATACGATATCAATGGAGGTAGAAGGCGACCATAAACGGCTTGAAAAGGGGTAACCCCAATTGAGCTATGGAAGGTGGTGTTATACCAGTACTCAGCCCAACATAACCACTAATTCCACTTCTTTGGTCGTTCACTACAAAAGCATCTAAGATACTCCACACATTTGTTAACAATCTCCGATTGGCCATCTGTTTGTGGGTGATATGCGGAACTTCAACAGAGCCGAGTACCCTGAATTTTAAATAGCTCAGTCCACACAAACCACCCTCCTTTTATCACCTGATATAATGGGGCTGCGATACTACCATAGTTAGCTCCAAACCGTCAATAATAGCCTGTGAGGCCTATGAAACCCCACAATTCTCTGATATTTTGAGGCATTGGCCATTCGACCATAGCTCGAAGCCTCAAACCTTCTCTGGATCTACACGAACTCCCTCAGCTAAGACCCAATGGCCAAGATATTCAATGCTTTCCCTTGCGAACTGACATTTTCCCCGATTAGCGTGCAGGCGATTTTCTCGCAAAATATTCAACACCATGTCTAAGTGTTTCATGTGTTCGTCATAAGTAGTGCTATAAATCAAAATATCATCAAAAAATACCAGTACAAACCGTCGAAGGAAGGGTCGAAAGATCTTATTCATTAGTGCTTGAAATGTTGATGGCATGTTTGTGAGTCCAAATGGCATAACTAAGAACTCATAATGCCCTTCATGCGTTCGAAACACTGTTTTAGCCACATCTTTTGCATGAACTCAAATCTGGTGATACCCTGATTTAAGGTCAATCTTTGAATAATACTGAGAGCCATGTAATTCATCTAAAAGTTCCTCTATTACTGGAATTGGAAATATGTCTAGAATTGTGACATTATTGAGGGCTCTGTAATCGACACAAAATCTCCATCCCCCATCCTTCTTTTTGACAAGTAAAATAGGGCTTGAAAACGGACTCGTGCTTGGTCTTATAATTCCTGCCATTAGCATGTCATCTACTAACATTTCTATTTCCCCCTTCTGCACTCTCGCGTACCTGTAAGGTCTAACATTAATTGGTTGGGTACCCTCGATCAATTGAATTCTGTGATCGATATCTCTCTGGGGGGTAATCCTTCGGGCGCCCGAAATACATCTTCATAATCGTTGAGTACATACAAAACCAAATTTGACATTGTGGATTCTGGAACATGATCAGTAGGAACCAACGCATGAAAATCAGCCGTCAGGGCTTGGAATTCGACCAAAAATCCCTGATCATGGCTATCCCACGTCTTCATCATCTTCTTCAATGTAACACTAGCTTTTGTTAGAGTCGGGTCTCCTTTAAGCAATACCTGCGATGGCCCCATTTTCACTCGCATGGTCAGAGCTTTCCAGTCGACTTCAGTCACCCCTAACGTGTAAAGCCATTGCATGCCCAAGACTACGTCAACACCTTCTAATTCGAGTGGTAATAAGTTTTCTACGATCGTCAGGTCAGCGATGTTGAGAACTACCGCCTTGCACACGCCTTTCCCTTTAACCGTTACCCCGGTTCCCATTATTACGCCATAATTTGCTGTCACAGTCAATGGCAATTTCAAGGAGTCAACTAACCGTTGTGCAATGAAGTTGTGGGTTGCGCCGCAATCGATTAGGACTACCACCTCCTGTTCTTCGATTTTCCCCTTCATTTTGATTGTCCCCGGCGTTGTGAAACCCACTACTGAATTTAATGACAGTTCGGCAGCATCTCCTACCTCTACTGCTTGCATCGTTACTGGTTCCATGACCAAATCAACCTCCGATAACACTATCGCCTCCATTTCCTCATCGTGGACCAACATGATATTCAGCTCCTTTTGCTTACAGCAGTGCCCCTTAGTAAATTTCTCATCGCACCTAAAACATAACCCTTTTTCTTTGCGAGCCATGAACTCAGACTCTGATAAACGCTTGGATGGCCCCTCACGACGTGGCATGGTTTGCAATTGCCCACTTGGGATGGTGATGGTGCGCGTGGCAGCATTAGCTTGGGATTTATTTCCATCCTTCGGAGCATTGGGCTTAGGGCTGGATAGTTGGGTTTTCGTACTATTCGAAGCTGCCGTTCGGGCCTGCTCCTTTGCTTCTAATAACTGGGCTTTCTTCATTATGCATTCAGCCCATTCAATTCCCAGCATTGGATCTCTGCCCTAATCGTCGGATCCAATCCATTCAAAAATGTATTTTCAAGAACTTCGTTAGGTAAATGAGATAGCGACGCCACCAATCATTCAAATGTATTCCAATATTCCGTCACCGTTGACTCCTGTTTTACGGCGAGAAATCTCCCGCAAACGGTAGGCCACTCGAAAACGATCCAGTAGCCTGAATTTCAAGTCGTGCCAATCCTTGAATGGCTCTCGTTCCTCCCTTCCTCGATACCAGTTCAACGCTACCCCTTCAAAACTTACTACATCAACAAAAACCTTTTCATAATCAGTCAATTTATGGAGTTGAAAATACCTTTCAGCCCGAAACAACCAGGAATCTGGGTCATCGCCTCCGAATACGGGCATTTCCATCTTCTTAAATTTGATGCGATCCCCTCCATTACCCTCTGAATTTTTGTCCTTCGTTTCTGCTATCCTCTCCTTCGCTCAAAAGTCTAATGTCTCTCCGGTCTCTTCCGCTCCTTTATGTTTTTGGTGAGAGCCATCTATAATCGATGAAGACAAACCTCGGGTTCTCAAATATGCCATTTCCGCTGCAATCGCAGCTCAGGCCTTCACTGTTTCATCCGATGTCCTCGATAGGTTTGCTAAATTAATTTCTATCTCTAGAATCCATTGAACGTCAACCTTGATACTCTCCAACTCCGCATCTGTCGAGTCTAGGCATTCCTCTAGCCACTTGTGAGCCATTTTTCCCAGTGCGAATTGCTCTGTTACCAACATGTAAGGTATTCCCTTACTTGTATTGATATGAACAGAGGAAGAAATGCCCTTAGGCAATACAAAATGATCCCAACCGAGAGAGTTGGTAAGCTCTCCTCCCTCTATGAGCTTGCTAAAGCAACATAACAAAAAAAACCCCATGCTCTCGTCCCTTCCCTACGTATATACAATTCATCAGTGGTCCCCCCAACCCCTTGTAACTAACTTGCAGAAGGTAAATTCCCCTTCTTGCCCCTTCTCTCATATTGGATCGTGATTGGTGGCCTAACAAATTCTTGTCACCATTAGTGGGCCACTTAATTTTACTACACTGTCTCAAGAAAGAGAAATGTGAAACCAATATTCTAAGTGTTGCTACACAGTGGCATGCACTGATTGGTAGTAAGGGCCAAAGTTTTCAATTACATTCAGAGATTTGGAAGTGAAAGATTTAAGCTCGTTTGATAACCATTTAGTTTTTTATTTTTGGTTTTTGAAAATTGTGTTTGTTTTCTCTACAATTCTCTACAATGACTTTCATCTTTCTCAAGAAAACATTTAAATTCTTAGCCAAATTTCAAAAACAAAAACAAATTTTTGAAAACTACTTGTTTTTAGTTTTCAAAACTTGGGTTGGTTTTTGAAAACATATGTAAAAATTGGATAACAAAACAAGGAAACCCATAGGTCAAAGTAGTATTCATAGACTTAATTTTTAAAAACCAAATGGTTATCAAACAGGGCCTTAGCAATTATTTCTGGCTCCTACTACTTGGTCTAGTCTATCTAAACTATTTCTGGCATGCACTAATTGGTAGTAAGGGCCAGAGTTTTCAATTACATTCAGATATTTGGAAGTGAAAGATTTAGCAATTATTTCTGGCTCCTACTACTTGGTTTAGTCTATCTAAACTATTTTATAACAATTAGTATTTTTTTATCTATATCAATTGGAGTAATTTCTTGCAACTTCCTTTGGATCTTAGGGACTTTTAGCTCTTTCTATTGTACTCTTCAGTCTTCAAATTTTATGCAAAAAGTCTATGCTTTCTTATCAAATTAAGAAATAAATAAAGAGGGCGGACTTGGGGCAATAAAAAACAAAAGAAAAGAGGACTGACTTGGGGTAATAAGGAATGGACTAAGAAGCTAAGGCCTGCAAGATAGTTTGTAGTCCTCACTTCTGAATAATAACCTAATATGAGATATTGATTTTGATAAAGCTGGAGACAATGGCCAAACATTCACAATGATATATCTAAGTGATCAAGAGAATACAGTACAGATGTCATACCTTCGATATTCAAAAAACCTGTAAGGGAGTACCTACTGCAAAGTTCATCAACCTTTTCAAAATAACCAGCCTCCAATGCCAAGTAGACCTTAAAACACATAAAGCTTAGGTAAAAATGCGAAGACTGTGAGCTTTGAGAACTATTTGTCAAAAATCCAAAACTGACATTCAACAGTTAAAACATTTTCCTCGTGTAACAGGGCATTTATATTCATTAAAATCTTCAAAATATGAGTAATGAATCCACGGTCTACCCACCAGATATTCAAGAAATTGTTTATTGCTCTTTGTTTTTGCCTCAGCAACATCCCAGCATCCTTTTTCGGCTAAATTCTTCAAGGAGCTAGAGGTAGAATCATAATTATTCATAAGACTTTCAGCCAATGGAGACAGAGACCAATACCAAAAGCACAAGAAAAATGGAGTTCAAAGAAGAAAAATGCAGCATAGGGGTCCGGGTCATTGAAGTACCTCTCTTTACACTTCCGATAGACATCAGGGAATTCCTTCTGAAGATCATTTTTCTTTATAATGCCATATGCACTTTTTACCTTGTTTCTGTTCATCAACTCCTGGACAAGCAGACAAAGCATTGGCTTTCCCATGAATGTGGCCCATTTCTCAGCTGCTTTGAATTCATTATTCTGTAACATGCTATAGAGAAGAGACTGCCCAGATTGGTGAATAGAAAAATGCTCTAATAGATCAACAGCTGTCACGTAAGACTGAGATTCTATTAACTCAGAAACATACTGTTCAACGAAGTCTTTAGCTGAGCCAGAGGAACACCTACTTCTTGCCTTTGATGCATACAGAACATTCTCGATGTTGGTCAATTGAACATCAAATACCTGTAAAATCTTCACAACTATCCTCTCATCATGCTCAATGAATCCGCCAACAATATCCATAAATAACTGAGCAGCCAGGTCCCTTGCCTTGTCAAGGTCTGCCAGCGTCACAACTTTCAGAAAACGTTGGAGAGCTGATGTAATCAAGTGACTAAATCCTTCACTATATAGCCCAAATATAGGCAAGACATATAGGCAATGAATAACAAATGTAGCTGGTCCAGGTTGGGGACCATTACGAAGTACTAGATGAACTTGTTGCTGAAGAAATCGAAACTTCTTAGTTGCTTTCAATGTGCCTACATTTGCCCTCGGTGACATTAAAAATGGAGAACATAAGCAAATAGAATGAAGATAAAACAGAATAACTCGTATAAGGGTATGACAAAAGAAATGTGTACTTGATGAGCTCTATATATTGAAACAACTAACTTTATGTTTGGCAAAGGTTGAATATAAAAAATGACATATCAGGTGAAAAATTTAGACAAAACTGTTTAAAGGCAGGAAAGAAAATATTTGACACCTTTATTTCAAAAATTATCACAACTAACTTGAAGAATACTTGTTGACCACCTATGAAGCACGGACACTCTATTTTAGGTAGAGTGTCCGTGTCAGACACGAACACGCTCGGAAACTCTCCGAACACGTGTCCGACACGTCAGTTTACATTTCCCTTATTATTATTATTATTTTAATTTTGGGCACGCGTCGGACATGCCCTTTTGAGCCCAAAGTTAAAAGCTCATATAATTTTAAATTTAAACACAAAAAAGACATTAAAAAAAACATAAATAATAAAACTAAAAAGTAAAAAGTCTTCTTGCCATTCACGAACAGAACATGTTTTCCATTTCCTTTTTGTATGTAAAACTATTTTCCATTTCCTTTTTTGTATTTACTCTTGTTTGTATTGAAAACTTTGTTTGTTGAATGTTGGATAATGTGTTTTGTACTACTACTATTGTTAATTAACTTGACATTTTATGCTTTTTAGTGGATTACATTTAGTATTTTATGTTAAATCTACATATATCCTAAAAAAATAATTTAAAAAAAAAGATCGTATCCTAGTTTTTTAGAAATTGACATATCGTCGTGTCGTGTCCTGTTGTGTCTGTGTCCGTATTCGTGCTTCTTAGTTGACCCTAAGAAGAAAGTTGATTTTAGAGAGTGAGGACCAAGGTTGGCCAAATTATATCAAGTTCACATACGAATCAATTGGAAGACTTTCCTTCCTCATTTTACATTTTATTAAATCTAGTTTCTTCTTAAAAAGAAAAAAGTAAAATTAACATACGAATCAAAGCAATCAAAGCAAGACAAGATTTGCACTTCATATATACACTGAGACAAAAGTTCAAATAATAAGGAGTGCAGCAAAACAACAGAGCTTCTACATACATGATACATTATAAGAAACAG
The DNA here is from genome assembly GCA_033996785.1 of Trichosanthes truncata. Lineage (NCBI taxonomy): Eukaryota > Viridiplantae > Streptophyta > Magnoliopsida > Cucurbitales > Cucurbitaceae > Trichosanthes > Trichosanthes truncata. The sequence continues at coordinate 45,202,757 of JAWPNB010000013.1, read as the reverse complement.
GAGGAGACATACCACTAATATAACATTCTTTTAGGAGGTATAAGAATACAACAGGGGATGTATAAGATAGATCAGAAAGGGAATGCACAGTAATGTTCCACGCTAGATGAGTTTGATCTATAGGGTCAAGTGGTTCAGCAACACTTCGATCGAATCCCATGCCAATGAGAAAATGATGGTCCTAAAACATTAAGAAAAAGAAACTTGAATAGAGAATGAGGATGAAAATGATGCACTGGTTCCAGTAAAACTACACATCTCTTGAACAACGGCAAGGTAAGTGATTGGTGCTATTTAAATAGTCAACTTTAAAATGCTACAAGATAATCTCAGGATGCTATAGCTATCATAGTTACTTCAATATTTTTAAAAAGAAAAAAAGAGAAGGAGAAATAAAAGTCCTAGACAGTTCAGACTACAATTATTTAAAATTGAAAATTGTAAGCAAGGCGTATGACAATGGACTTGTAAGCAAAATAAATATGCCAAATTTGGAAAAAGGCATGATGATTCATGATGTAGATAGCCTGAGTTGTTTTTTAAGAAATATCTTATTGGGGAGACTGATAGGAAAATGGATCTACTTATTATATTAATTTCAATGTTAATTACAATTGGGTAACGGAACCATTACATATAGGCTTCAGTTTTAGGATTGGGATTAGTTTACAATTACCAGGAATTAGCCCTAGAGTAGCTACCTACAACTAAATATAACCCTACTAAACCTACAACTAACTAACTAATACAGATAAATAATTATAAATATGCCTACATAAGCCAACAGCATATCTTGTAAGCATCCAAATGCCATATCATCGATAATGAAAGAGCTAATTATGCTAAATACATTCTCCGTCGTTATTTCATCCGAACTACAACAATACCAAAGCCCTTTTTCCTTTCGTAATTTCTTCATGAACCTACTTGGTTTGTCACATTAGCTCCAGCCAACAACTACGGAAAGAAAATTACTCCAAAAAGAATTTGCTTATACAAAAGAAAGTTGCAGCAGTACAAACAGGAAAAACAAATAGCAGCTTTCAAAAACTTCATAAGGGAAAAGTAATTAAAGGGATATTCAAATATATTTTCTAAACATTGATCTCAATAATCATTTTGCAGACTAATTTTAACTGGTTTCCATTTTTTAATTTAAAAAGATTTCGAAGTCTTTTGTTTTCATGTTCTTCTAATATGTATAATTTAAAAGTATAAGATATTTTAATCAAGATGTACCGAGAAAACAATTGATAACTGTGTGCAAACAATTAACTTGGAAGACAGCCAGGAGAACGCACATGAAAATAACAAAATACCATCCCTAATTTTACTCTTATTTCTCCTTTTGCCACTGACCTCAAGGTGAACGATTAATCTCACCATTTTATTTCCATTCATACATTTTATAAGAGAGAGGCGATAGCCATGTTAATTCATGGCATATGACCATAAAACCCTTATTATATGGACTTCAAACACAACTAATAAGGAAGATAACTGTAGATTTCTAAAAAAAATCTTTTATTTTCTCTCAATGAAAGCTCGGTTTCTTATTTAAAAAAAAAAAAAGGAAGATAACGGTAGAAAGAACCACCATCTAGAGACCAAAAGAAAAGTAATTATCTCCAACACTTCATATAAAGGGGAGGGTTATATCTTTAGAGACTATAGATTACTCCCAAGCCAAATCGCCCAAATAACTGCAACAACTATTTCAATTTATACTTTTCTATTTTTACATGGAGGCCAAAGATACCTATAGCCAATAACCAAAAAATCCCCTCCCTGTGGATCATACACCAATTAAGGTTGAAAGGCTCACAATATCCCAGATATTCATTAAAAGAATGTAGTGCAGCACCAGATGATCCACTATGTTAGAATTGTAGAAAGGGTAGCTTGGATGAGGGTAAGTCTTTCCCTTCATTTTTTAAGTTCGCCCCTAATTTTCTCCACCATTGGGTTCCAGAAATTCAGTGAGTGAGGGTTGCCTCCAAGGGGAAGCCCTAGGTAATTGATAGGTCATTCAAAATAAGAACAAGAAAGGGTGTGAGAAAAAGAACTTACCTCTTCACATAGAACATCAATGCTGACAACAGTACTTTTCTTGTAAGTAATTTTGAGATGTGACATCTTTTAAAAGCCTCAATATTTCTCAATTTTTGTTAAATTTCCCAAGCAAAATATGTCTTCAACAAGTTGCAAATGTGTAATCTCTACTCTATTTGCCAAAAGCCTTCATGAAGCAAGTAGCTAGAGATATTGACAATATGAAGAAATGGGAAAGGGGAAAGGAGTCCTCTTGCCTTATATACCTTGAAAGCTATAGTCTTACGTCTCAAGCTAGTCACATTCCTTCAAATACTTTTAGCGTGCCCCAGAGGTTGAGAACATGTACACATCCTCAGAAATATTTAAAAGGTAGAAAACAACAGGAACCCACAAACATTTATGCTCTTCTTCTGTTTCCTTTGAGTATAAGTATTCGTGTACACTGGCATCAAAGTTCAGATCTTGGAAAGTTTCAACATTTCCTTATTTGTTTTTATAATTTTCTACCTCTTCATTTTTTGCAGCTATTTTTTTGAACCCAATAGTTTTACTAATAATTCTATTAGCGGTTACATCTTAAAGGACCAACATCTGTTAAAAAACTAGCTTTATCCTACGGTTGTCTGCCTATATAGCCTTAGTTCAATAAGGTTTTGCCCTGACTCTGCCTCTTGCCTTCAGGCACCTTCTAAACGTGTCTGTTATGTGCTTCCTAAACACTATTGTTCCTCTTGAAATTTGTTTTCTAGAATTATTCTGTCAAACAAGCAATCAACATAAAAATTAAAAAATTGAAGAAGAAAAAAGATATATTTTATATTTTTAAGACCAAACTCTATTTTTAGACATAGCTCCTAAACAGCCTAAAAATAGAGTTTAAGATGTGCAAATTCACAAAAGAACAGTGAACTTTGTCGATCTTTTTCTTTATGAACCACTTTAACTAGCTGACTTGTTCCCTACTTTTATCCCCGAAGTCAAGTCAAAAAAGGAGACCCCAGCTGACATTTCAAAACTGTGAAGTGTACATGAAGGATACTAAATTGTTTACACAAAAAAAGCCAAAATGTAATAAAGGTGACAAGAAACAATATTCTAAGAATAACACAACATATGCACTCATGGTCAATAACTCGATACTAAAAAATTATCAAAGAACGGCAGAAAAATTGCAACAAAGAGAACAAAATTGGTTTTCCAGATCAAGCGTTTCAGAGAAATATGTGAAAGCTCCAAAACAATTGAACAAAAACAGAACCAAATATAACGAATCCAGAAACATTCAAGTGAGATTAAGAACAACTCGGAGCCAAACAGTCAATCATCAAGCTTAAACGATCATATTGCCATAGTTACCGAAATGCTGTGGGAAGAAAAACGAATATAGCACCTCAAACTCGAAGAACTTCAAATTTCTTCCCAATTTTTCCTTCTTTTCGTCAAATTTCTCAGCGAAAAAACTCAGAGAAGCAAAACAACACAGCGAGGAAAGAACTTACCGAGCCAGAAGGAATCCGTGTTGTTTTGAAGAAGAAAAATTCTTCTGGGAGTACGTGCGATGCGACTGCGTCAAGAGTGCGAATTCAAATTTATAATATATTTAAATATTCTCATGACTATCGATATTCATCATATTAAGAGATCAAAGAAGAGAAACGGATTATGAAAAAATTAATGGAAAGAAAGATCAAATCCATGCTGGCCCACCGGATCCTAGATATATATATATATATATATATATATAAATATATTTGTTGTTTTTACTCCACCGGATCCGATTCCTATATGGAATTGGCAAATTTCGCTTTTTTTTTTTTTTTTTTTTTGGAAAAGAGCAAATTTCGCTATCTTTTGCATATGGAAAATCCGATTTTGTATGTCTACGTGTCTAGTCTAGTTATGGAATATAAAATAGTAAAATTGGAAGAAATGGTACAAATATAGCATCGTTCTAAGAAATGACCTATAATTTTTTTTTTAATGAAAAATAGCCACCGCATTTTTAGGGACGATTTTCCTTTAATTTTTTCCATCATAAATAAGTTGGTGGCTAGGCTCCTTGACTTAGGAAAGTGTAACTAAGATACATGTTTTCCAAATTTCAATTTCACAATCCCTAGAATCATGTTTTTTATTGTCGAATTTCACATTATCTTTCCAAATCTAATAATCTTGTTGTATATCCTAAATTGTATTAAAAAAATTTACGGTTTGTTTCTTTTCAATTTTAAGCATTATGTTCCATTATGGCAACCTTCACAATATTTCTTTGGCTAGTTACATCATCACCTACTCTCAATTTTCTGTCAAGTTTTAGATATCTAGATTATAGGTATTCTTGGACTTCCATTATTGGAGTTTCTATCTACCCTCAAAAAAATACATCATTCTCCTAAATGTTATTGCGTTCATGGCAGTCGTCTCTATGTTTTTCTCCTGTTCTTCAAACCACGATTCTCAAATAAGAGATCGCGTACAAGGACAAATGGGTAATTTTTGAGGTGATTCAGGATTGAAGAAATTGAAGCTAGTGTGGACAAAATTCGTTGGAGGAAGGTTTTGGCGACCAATGACAGAGGATGAGGGATTTACACTAGTGTTGAAGATGTAAGAGTAGTTGAGAAGAACATTTTAAATGCTTCTGAAATACTAAGTATTTGCATGTATGAAATTCTAAAATTTTCTATACTTGATTAAATCTTCCTATTGCTTGAAAGTTCAACTTAAAAACAAATTAATCTAAGTTTTTTTCATTTTTTAGGTTTTAGGAAATCTTCGTATTTATTTGTGTGTATGAAATTTTGTTGTTTTCAATTTATTTTGCTACCAAAATACTATGCATTTGCTTGTATGAATTCTAAAATGTTCTAAATTCAATTCAATTTTCTTATTATTTAGTTTTTTTTTTCATTTTCAAGTTTTAGATATATCTCAATTTGAATGAGTTTTAATTATCGCACAAATTTATGAAATCTTTTTATTTATTTATGTGTATGAGATTTGATTACCCATAATTTTAGGATTTGGTTTACTGCTATTTTAAATGTTCACGTATTTGCATGTATGAAATTTCAAAAAATTTTAAATTTGATTAAATATTTCTATTATTTGTTTTGAAAAAAATTAAATCTAACTTTTTTTCATTTTTCAAGTTTTAAATATACCTCGATTTTGAATAAGTTTTAATTATCTCGTAATTTTAGGAAATCTTCTTGTTTATTTGTGTGTATGAGATTTAGTTGTTTTAGATTTGTTTTTTTTATTTATTTTTAATTACCAAATTTTTTTTTTTTTTTTTTTGTTGTCCAAGCGATCCTTTGATTTATTGAATTTGAGTTGTTTTGATTTGAATTTGAGATTTTTTTTTAATTACTCTATAATTCCAAGATTTAGATCCCTATTTTGTTAGGGGAAATTTTAGTCTTTAATAAATACTAAGAATTTAGTAATTCATATTGTTACCCTTATAAATACTAAGAATTTGGTCATTTATATTGTTACCCTTATAAAATATTGGTTTAATCACATTTTGAGTATTTGTTTTTAAGATATAATTTTTTTAAAAAATTAATTATAAATTACTTTTTACACTAATTTAAAATTGTTCTAATTTTAAGAATTTCGTAGATACCCTGTTTTGGATTCCCTTTGTCCATATTGCCCTTATCTGTAACTTCTTTCATTTTTTTTGTCCAATGTTAGAGAATTGTAATTGAATGATGAAGGGAATAATCAAATTAAACCCATAACGGAAGCATTGGAGTCATCTTTGATTTATTTAGAATTAAACTAAAATACAAGGGTTAAGCAATAAATACCTTTGTATATTATGGAGAATATTCTGTAGAGTTTTTTTCTCCTTGTGCTCCAACTCCAATGATGTTGAATTCCAAGACTTCACAAAATCTTCCTTGCTATGACTCGAACAAATAACCAAAAAAGTTTGTGGGAACCTTCTAGAAAATAGAATGAGAGAATGAGGGGAGAATTCTCTAGAGTTTCTTTCTCTTATTTGGAATGTACACACATGGCTCACCCCTAGGGCCCTATTATAGTGGCCTAAAGAAAATAATTAAATAACATATTTTAATATCTAATATATTAAAATATATTTATCTAACCAATTTGAATCATATTCAAATCTTTCTAAATTCTCCTACGACATCTATTTTTTTATTTGAATCTAATTCAAATTTAATAAATATATTTTCTTTAATGTATCTTAATATATTAATAATTTCTTTAATACTTAATGCATCATATACAATAAATATGTTTTTTCTCATTTAATATATCAAATATATTAAATTTTAATTCGAACATTTCAAAATTTCTCTCAACGAAATTGATACCTATTTGTTTATATGAGCTAGCAATGGGACCTTATGGACCTACAAATTATAATACAAAATGATACAAAATCAATTAATTAAAATTTTTAATTAATTAATTCTCATTCATTAACTATAGGTCACTCCACTAAGACCTAGAGTTGCACTCTTATGCACTGTATGACAAGTTGTGTCCATGGATATAATCATGACATGCAAGTCGATCTTTCACAAGTTGTTCGCAATTACAGCTGGGTCAAAAGTTCGTTTTACCCCTATAATTGCATATTGTACCTTAAGTACCACTGATCCTCTAATGAACAATTTGTTTATGATCCAACCTTAAACTAAGTCCCTCTCGGGCCAGTGAGAGGGTGGCGCCCCATTGTTCAAGTCTCGAAACTCCTCATCTACTTACCCTATATGGAAAAGAGTAAATTTTATCTTATGAGATTATGTTCTTAGCTCCCTATTTGGTCAAGTCCCTAAAAGGGTAGGCAAATTGAATCGGCTACAAAAGTCACTCTCACCCATGCAAATCAAAGGACAAGCCCTCACAGGCAGGAGTTCATAACTCACTAAGGATTAAGATCGAGTCACATATGATCATCCTGATGAAATCAATCTTCTCAATTAACGAATTTATAAAGAGAGATTAAATATTTCGTGGTCCAGTCTTATACAAACTCATTGTATAAGATACCCTAGCCACATATCTCCACATGAACAATTTGGATCAAATCATTTGTAACTATTACAAAGTGGGTCGTATCAATAGTGTTAAAAAGATAAGGCACCCAACATTATCCATATACTATGACTCTTTAGGTTATTTCTTGAACATGATCCTCCCGTATGTCAACCACATATTGTTCAATATTTCACTAATAACCTTGAATTTTTCATATAATGGATAATATTATATTGCAAATAAAATAATAAAAAATATTATTAATTATTAAATAAATTATTAATTACGAGGTTTTAGGGCATAAATCCCAACAAATAATATATTGAAATTTACTATTGCAACCTTCCTAACCAAACTAAAATTCAAATATAAACAATTCAAAACCCAACAACCACCACTCCATCAATTAGAATACTTAAATTCATCAACTTGAGCATAACTCAATTGATTAAGGCATTATATCATCGACTAAAATGTTAGGCTCAACTCTCCACTTCCACATGTTGTTCAGCTCAAAAAAAAAAAAAAAACTTAAAATCATGCATTCCAAAATCTTAACAATACAATACTTATAAAATTATTCAATCTTTTCCCTACCTACGTCTTCTTCCTTTGTCTATCTTTATATTCGTAGTGATTACATAGTTCCAAAATATAGTTAAGTTGGGAGTTTCTAGGTGAGAGCCTTGCATTAGAAATTGGAGCATAATGCTAGAATTTTGGTTGTGGAACAAAAGTATGGAAGTTGTTATTGCCAAAATCCAGCCAAGGGAGATCACCTGACCTTCAGGTGACAGCAACGGTAAAATTTGTATTGAGAGGGGAAGAACGTGGCCTGAAAAACAAGAAAGAAACCTGCTCATCGGTGTGGTACTTGCCACATAGGCTCTGATGATAAGTTAGCTAGGAGGAATTTTATTGTAGTAAGGATTTAGATAATGAGAATGGACTTGCCATCTCCAACTTGAAAAAGGGTATTTATGTAACCCTCTTAGGGTTTTTGTTGAAAACTTTTCAAATTAGATAAAAGGAGAACCATAATGAGTTGGACCAAGATCACATGGACTGGGGCATGTTAGGCATGTGCCTCAGATGAGGTCGACCAGGTAACTTGGGCTTTAGCCCAAGTTTTCCTTTTCTATTTTGTTTGGTGGTGGTTCCTTACGTGTTTTGATTTGTGTTGGGTTTTTGTGCCCTATTTTCCTTTCAATTTCCTTTACATTCTGTGCTTGTTCTTATGGTCCAGTTTCATCCATAACATTAGCCACCACTCCCTAGTTGGGATTCATAGTTTGGCTTTATTATTTTAAGCTAACTACATGGAACCCAACTTGGGAGTAATTTCTTTGATTTTAGTTGTCTCTTTCTTGAGACATTTTTATTTGACCTTATTGGGTTATCTTCCCTTTGACATGATATTCTCCTCTAGAAAGATGAAAATTAATTTCTTGGGAGTTAATTTTAAAGGCTCCAAAGTGGTCCTTGGATTATCCCGAGGATTGCCCTTCACGCCCCATAGGGATGACTCTGATCTTCCTTGGGTATAAGATTGTCCTCTAGATTCATGAAGTTATGACTTTCCTAGAGAAAATTTTTAAGGCTCCAAGATGATCCTTAGAGTATCCTTAGGATTGCCCACCAAGCTCTGTAGGGATGACTCTGGACTTTCTTAGGTGTAAGATTCTCCTCTGGATTCATGAAATTATCACTTTCCTAGAGAAAATTTTAAGGCTCCAAGGTGGTCTTTGGATTATCTCTAGGATTGCAAATCGAGCCTCGTGATGACTTTGGTCTTCCTTGGGTGTAAGATTCTCCTCTAGATTCATGAAGTCATCATTTTCCTATAGAAAATTTTAAGGTTCCAAGGTGATCCTTGGATTATTCCTAGGATTGCCCATCAAGTCCCGTAGGGATGACTCTGATTTTCCTTGGATGTAAGATTCTCCTCTAAATTCATGAAGTTATCACTTTCATGGAGAAAATTTTAAAGCTCCAAGGTGATCCTTGGATTATTCCTAGGATTGCCCATCAAGTCCCTAAGGGTGACTCTAGTCTTCCTTGTGTATAAGATTCTCATCTAGATTCATGAAGTTATCACTTTTTTGGAGAAAATTTGAAGGCTTCAAGGTGATCCTTGGATTATCCCTAGGATTGCCCATCAAATCCTGTATGGATGACTCCAATCTTCTTGGGGTTTAACTTTCTTTTATGGATTTGCCTCCTAAGAGAATTTCATGATTTCAAGGTAGTTCTTGGATTACTCCTAGGATTGCGCATCAAATCCTGTAGGGATGACTTCGATCTTCCTTAGGTTTAATTTTCTCCTTTTGGGAGTTTGTCTTTACCCACATATAGAATTTTGGGTCGCTTTTTGCTTTTTAAAGCATTTTTAGGCTAATTGTAGTTTCTTGCAATGTGGAAAATGGGAAGCAGCATGCTACTTGGTCAAATTTAAATTGTGGTTGAGTATTAGGCCGAGCCAGGTATTTGTTAGCATAAGATAGGTCTAGCTTTGATTAGTTTTCTTTTTGTTGTCATCATTTCATCTCTTTAAAGCATTTATTCCGTCGTCTTTTTATTATCGAGCTGTCTTGCTCAATTTCATCCTACAACTTACATTGGAATTTTCAGTAGCATCCTCCTCACTTTTTCACCTCTATTCTAATTTTGCCTTTGACTTGGAAGAAAATTCCTTGTTTTTCTTGGCTTAAGATAATTCTTTTTAGTTGTTGCACGCTTTGAACTTCTTTTTGATATAAGTGAGGCATGCTTAATCAATGTAATATTCAAGCCCCTTTGTCCTTGCTATTGAAGGGTTCTCTCTTTTATGATTGGATTTATTGTCAAATGAGTAAGTTATAGTCTTATAGTCGAACTTGGCCAATTATGACCTCTATGGTCAACCTCGACGAGGTGTGACCTCTGATCGTCTTTGGTCATTTGAATTTTTTGAAAGTCTTGGCTCATATGCCAATGATTAGCACCTTAATGGAGCTAACCCTTGTGGTCAGCCTCGACCTATGAGGCTTGTGATGATTCTCATATTTTACATATTTTTAACTCTTTTTACTTAAGTTATTTGCATGAATGCATGATTATAAGTCTATAATTGTTGACAAATGGATATGAGTTAAGCCCAAATCAATAAAAGTGATATGTTGAGAGGAGAATGTGAAATTAGGGAAAAAGAGTTTAACTTTGCTGATTTTTGGTGTTTTCTATAGGAATTTTCACATGACCAGAATTGCAAATGGAATTGCAATTGCAATTCCTCCTGAAGATAGAATTCTGAAAAATTTGGAGCCCGATTTTTAGCAGGTTATTTTGAAGATATTCTCCAAGATTTGAGGCATTGAAGATTTGATTCTTTCCTTGGACAAACCATGAGCAACCCTAGCCTTTGGAGGCTATAAATAAAGGAAAATCAAGCCAAGAAACAAGGAATCACTCACGTTCCCCATGCCAACTTTCTGCATTTTTAGTTTTCTATTTTATCGATTCAAGAAGAGAAGACGGATGAACCTAGATCAATCCAGTCTTGTCGAAAGTCTAGGGCTAGTAAGATCTAAATCTCTTTGACAAAGGTTGAGTTGGATCAATTGAGATTGGTTGGAAGTTATCTCTTTTGGTCTCAGTTTTCCATATTGTTTTCGATTCTAGTTTGTAGCTTTATTATTCTTAAGTTTTAGTTCTTTGCTTCAGTTCAATTTTGTTCTTTAAGTTTATGTTTCTCCTTTCCGTTATTCAGACTTTCATTCTTTGTAATTCAGTTCTTACATTACCACAAGTTGATTTTTAATAAAGTTCAATTACTTACTGTCACACCCCTTCCCAGCTTACTTGCCTACCCTAGGAAGAGATGTAAAGACATAGACAATCAACCCTTTTACTAGCTCTCTCTGACCATCCCAACATATATCTGAAAATGAAGGTAACGCAACACGTTTGAACAAGTAAGTTTGGAACGCTCAAATACACATATGAGCAAGACCCATTAACTTTCAGTACTATGTTCTTTAACAAGTCATAACATTTTATAGTTATTACAACCCCGCTAAAATGCTTTTACTACAAACTATATACATAAGAAAGTGTATATACAAGGAGCTAAAACGGCGTGGTGGCAAACAGGTCTTGTCAAGGCTAAGCACCGGGAACTCGTCTGCTACCTGGGAAGAGAAAACATAATAAAAACGTGAGCTGGGAAGCCCAGTGAGTGTCTATCTTAAAAACATTATAAGCTCAAAGATGAAACATAATGATGGACAAGCTACAAGTTAGAGATAACTTATCACTTATTTGTAAACATAATCAAACCATGCTACCCATTTACAGGTTTAAGTCACCACATTATGTATAGCATAGAAACTCATAATGTAGTATCATACTGAATAATAGACATTTCAAAAGCGTAGAAGCTCATAACAATAAAACTCATATCATGATACCACTTTCGAACCTTAGCTGTGGTAGAGTCATCTCTATACCAACAACGTTCATACCTCTCTCACGTGCACGTGGAATTCCATTGACACACTGGTCTTCCCTAATACCTTCTCTATGTCCTTCAGTATTGGGTTAGACCAGTTACTACCCGAATACCTTCTCTTTGTCCTTCAGTATCGGGAAATCATAATTCCTCCCTCCCAAGTACCTTCTCAATGTCCTTCAGTACTGGGGGTTAACAACATACCGGGGCATACTTTGATTACCTTGGAAATCATGTTTTGATAACACAAACAACAAATTCTCAACATTTGCACTTTTCCTTTCTAAACATGTTTCCAAGTGGATTTACACAAAGCATTTTCTAAAGGAAGTCATACTTCCATAATTTAGTTTCCATGTTTGAATGTATAGTTACAAACTAATTCAAATCATGCTTAAGTTTCATCAATGACATTCTATTAAAAGCTCCATGAAAAGTATACAAAAGTAAGTCAAGCATGTTTCAATGATCAACATTTATGCTTTTGAAGCAAAACAAAGGTCAAGCATAGTTTTAAAATAGATTCACTCACAATCACCAAAAAGGGTTCCAAGGATTATAAGCTATTCCTATCTCTGTTTGCCCTGAAAAAAGAAATTACTAACATTAATTCCTTTCCTTATACACCTTAAAAACATATCTAATTCAGTCCCATAACTCAATTCATAATAACCATATGCACTTGGGTGTAAGGTATAAAGAAATGGAAGCACATCTCCTTCAATCTCTTGCTAGCAGTTTTTTTTCTTGCACCTAAAATTTCAGGTTCAACTTTCAGCTTGGGTTCCTCAAAATTTAGCAAAACAACCACCTAATATTTTTTGATAAACCTCAAGTAAAACATCTTAGCTTACTTACCTCAAAGTTTCAGCTTCTAATTCCTCCTCAAGAGCTCAAAAGAAACGGATTTCTTCACACTGTTCTGCTACCCGAGAATTATGTACCCTCAAAGTTTCAGCTTCTAATTCCTCCTCAAGAGCTCAAAAGAAACGGATTTCTTCACACTGTTCTGCTACCCGAGAATTATGTACCCTCAGAGTTTCAGCTTCTAATTCCTCCTCAAGAGCTCAAAAGAAATGGATTTCTTCACACTGTTCTGCTACCCGAGAACTGTGAACACCTCTCGGTTTTCTGCTATTTTCTCCTCCTTCCTCTTTCTATTTTCAAAACAGCCACCCACTTTCGTATTCTACACTCAATTTATGAGAGTTTGACTCAAAAATCATCGAATTTGGTGCAGTAAATTAAGAGATATGGCTGTTTGAAGTTGATCTTCTTCCAGAAGCTTCGAGCTGGACAGCACCCACTTGTCAAAGATAAATTCGTGGCTCCACAAATTTTTGCCACCTCCTACTTCCTTATTTACATCTTAATCCCCCTTTTTTTTTAAAAAAAAAACAAAACAAAGACAATATATTCACCTATCACATTTAGTCAACTTTACTTAAGTTTGTGAGAAATAAAAACTTTCATTCAATACATAATGCACCTAAAATTTACCCAACTTGTTAATGACCTTAACTTACTTCAATTCAACTCTTAATATGCTTATTCAATGGCTTACCTATCTCCTTATGAAGCTTTATACACATTATAGTTCACAATCCAAAAGATTCCCAAATCTCACCACGACATCTTTTAGTGCAACCTATATCAATTTGCATATGTCAAAACTTCAAATATGAGCACAATATGATCAAAAGAGAGTTTAGGGCTTACACTTACATTCAAGTTTCAACAAGTTCTTATATTCTTTAAGTTCAGTTTTTGTCTCTTTATATTCAGTTAAGCATGGGTTTTATTTTATTCAATGCTTGTTTATTTTCCTTGTCCATTATGAGCTAATTTCATCTTTGGGATTCGAATATGTGGATACCCTAAAGATAAGAAGCAAGACTTAAGATGTAAAAGTAACCTTGCTTGATTCTATAGCATTGTTTGCTTTTATTAATTAAATTCTTTTTATGAGTCTATCTTGATCGCCTAGGTGAACATACAAAAATCTAATTTAATACTAAAAAGGTTAAACAATATTAGGTGTTCATAAAACCAATAGAGAAAAGAAGTTTAGACATAAGCACATGCTTTTGACCCTAGACATAGGGCAAAACCTCTAAAACCAAAGGGTTGTGTTGTTATTAAACTAAGTTCGTATTAGCCATAGATATATCAGTTTTATTGCTTAGTCTCCTAAATATCTTTCCATTAAGGTTGAATAGGAGTTAAACTTGTTGGGATTTATGCCCTAAAGCCATGTAATTAATGATTTATTTAATAATTAATAATAATTTTGATTATTTTATTTGCAATATAATATTATCCATTATATGAAAAATCCAAGGTTATTAGTGTAATCTTGAACAGTATGTGGTTGACATACGGGGGGATCATGTTAAAGAAATAACCTAAAGGGTCATAGTATATGGATAAGGTTGGGTGCCTTGTCCTATTAACACTATTGATACTGCCCACTTTGTAATAGTTACAAATGATTTGATCCAAATCGTTCATGTGGAGACATGTGAGTGGGGGTATCTTATACAATGAGTTTGTATGAAATTGGACCACAAAATATTTAATCTCTCTTTATAAATCCGTTAATTGAGAAGATTAATATTTCATCAAGATGATCATATGCGACTTGATCTTAATCCTGAGTGAGTTATGAACTTCTGCCTGTGAGGGCTTATCCTTAGATTTGCATGGGTGAGAGTGGCTTTTGTAGCCGATTCAATAAGCCTACCATTTTGGAGACTTGACCAAATAGGGAGTTGGAAACATAATCTTACAATATGGAATTCACTATTTCCCATATAAGGTAAGTAGATGAGTAGTTCCCTTAAGTGCTGATTTTGGGACTTGAACAATGGGACCCCACCCTCTCACTGACCCAAGAGGAACTTAATTTATGGTTGGATCATAAACAAATTGTTCATTAAAGAACCAGTGGTACTTAAGGTGCAAGATATAATTATAGGGGTAAAATGGACTTTTGACTCAGCTGTAATTATGAACAACTCGTGAAGGATCGACTTGAATGTAATGGTTATATCCATGGACACAACTTGTACAGTGCATAAAAGTGCAACTCTAGGTTTATAGTGGAGTGACCTAAAATGAATGAAAATTAATTAATTAAAGAGTCTAATTAATTGTTTTTGTATCATTAAAGCTTATAATCTATAGGTCCATAAGGTTCCCTTGCTAGCTTATAGTAACACTAAAAGATCAATTTAGTTGAAAGAAAAATTTGAAATGTTCAAATTAATATTTAATTTGAAGTGTTCAAATTAATATGTAATATATTAGATATATTAAATATAAAAGAAAAAAGTATATTTATTGTATTTGATGCATTAAATGTCAAAATTATTAATGTATATTAGATACATTACAGAAAATATATTTATAAAATTTGAATAAGATTCAAATAAAGAAATAGATATCGTATAAGAATTTAAAAGATTTAAATAGATTTAAATATATGTATTTTAATATATTAGATATTAAAATATATATTATTTAATTATAGAAAAAAATTTTCTCAGGTCTCTATAAATAGGACCTTTGGGTTAAGACATTGTAGCACACATCTTCTCAATATATAATTAGAGAATTTTCTCTAAACCTCTTCCTCTCCAATCCCTTGTGGATTTTCTTTCAAGAGGCTCCCACAAGCTTTGGTCCTGTGTTCGAGTCATAGTACGTATACTTTATGAAATTGGAGTTTTAACCTCGTTGGAGTTAGAGCAAGAAGACTAAATACCTGTAAAGACCCTACTTTTCCTATTGGACTTTCTAGGGGCGTTGCATGCTAATGAAATCAAAATCAAACTTAAATAATCTTTCAAAAAAAATAAATAAATAAACCTTTATAAAAATAATCAAAAACCTTTACTTCGGGATCTCTTTATTTTAAAACATAAGAATAAACTAAAAACATTTAGCAATTGAGTTAATTTTCATAACACGTCTACTAATAAGATATTCTAAAAATGCTAAAAATGAAGAAATTGCGGAAGGAAAACTTCTATAGGTCACCCATGGCCTTTTGCAGCAACTATCCTGTCATTTGCCTAGGATGCCCTCGCCCAGGACTCAGTAAGTGACCTCACTACTGGGGTCAGGATATGCAAACACATACAACGTGATTTTTAAAACTTTTTCCTCTAGTGTGACATAAAATACTTCCATAGTGGAAATATTTCTCTTTTACTTTTCTCTTCGGCTTAATGTGGACAATTAACCCAACCTAACATTTCCTTTCCATTTAACATTTTCAGGTTCCTTTTTATTTTAACATTTTCAAGTTCTTTTTCATTTTAACCTTTTCAGGTTCCTTTCCATTTAGATGTACATCTTTAAATTTAGGGGGTAATTGCCACAGCCTTCGAAACCATTTTATCATAAAAATTCACATGTATGCATGAGGTCCCAAGCATTTTAAATTTTTCATTCCATGATGCAACACAAAGCAACATTCTCATAAATCATAAACCATAACTCATGCATCACGTACACAAGAATATTTGGCAATCAACAAGTGAAAATCCATTTTTATATAAAACAAGCATTTTAAAATTCATCAAAAATCCATAATAAAATATTTATAAAAGCTTTTCATTTCAAATCAAATTTTCTTTTTTTTCAATTCAGTTCCTAACTTGCATTTAAGCATACCGGCATAAAGTCCCTTACCTTGGCTCAAATAGCTCGTTTTCTCCTTTTATAGAAATCTTTCACTTCAGCCTATAATGATTTCAAAAGAACTTATTACTTGACCAACTCAACTTATGAACCTTAGGCAAGCTTACTTAAATTACTGTATATTCACATGAACCCACCATGGGCTTACTACAATAAATTCTTCAACAAGAATATTCACCTGCTTAGGTAGCTAAGTTTTACTCACAAATAGTTACCAGGATAACATAATTTCATCCATTTATTATTTTAAGTAAGTTCTTTTAATAATACACATGTTCCTCATAATAATTCCAATCCTTAAGCCCTCTATTCCAACATAGTCATAAACTTTGTCCAAATTTAATTCTAAATTACCCATGGTAAGATTTATCTAAACATAGCATGCTTCATAATTATGAATTACATGCTTACCTTCTAAAATTCATTATAATAACCAAGTCACAAGTAACTTAAAGGGCTTAATCCAAATAATTACTTACCTCAACAAGATAATTATTCTTATTCTGGGCATCAAAGTCTTCTCCAACTCTGGCTTCATGCTTATCCCAATTTAATTAATCTCGAGAGGTGGATGTGTAGTAATGAGTCCTTGCTGAAATTTTAACGAATTAACTTTAATTCGATTATGGGTATCCTGAAATAAATTGTAAACCAAATCTTAGCTCGTTATTCCAATAATTCTTAAAATTTCTTAATCCAAAACTCAGATCTTGACCAAGATTACCCAAATCAGGATACAATCAGAGTCGTCGGGATTTCGAAACACAAATCAGGAGGCGGCGGCACGGCGGCGTGTGGGAAGCAGTCCGCTGAATCTGGTGCCCGCACAGTGCTCTGCTTCGACAACGCGCGTGGGTTCGGTCACCTTGTGACGATGATCTGGTCTGCGGTGGGGAGTTCGTTGACGTGGCCAGAGCGGTGATCAGAGGTGGGCGTGCGGCACTTCGGGGTGGTGACTCTCAGCGAGTGGCGGCAGATCGGGGGAGGCGCAGATCTGGAGATTCGTAGTTCTGCAACGACGGTGCACGGCGGCTAGACGAGGTTCGTGGGTGCGGGCGGCGGTGCACGGCGACAGGAGCTACTGGGAAGACAGGAAAAAAAATCTCCTCTTGCTTCAAAGTGGCTGTTGAAGAAGACAAGGGAAGAAGAAGTTTGGAGAAGATGATGGCTTGAAGGCTTGACTCCTAACCTAGGGCTGAGTGAAATATAAAAATATTAGAGGGGGAAATTAGGGCTTGACTTAACTATGGGATTGGGCTTGGCTTAAAGTCTCTTAAATAACAAAATCGCCCTAAACATCAATTAAATCTATTTTTTTCTTCTTTCTTCCCAATCTACCCTCAAATTCTCTAATTTCAAATATGCAAAACTTCAAAATTAACTTCCACTACACAACTTTAAACATGAAATTGGCCTTACAATTAATTTAAATTTCAAAATTAAACTTTAATTAATACCTTAAAATGTCGGTCGTTACAAGACCCGTCAGAAATATTTTCATAATATACAAAAAGTATTTATTGTTTAATCTTATTTTTTTTTGTTTAATTTTAAGTAAAATGAAAGATGATTCAATGCTTTCGCCACGAGATGAAGTGTTCATTCCTATCAATTGGTATCAGGGTCTACTTTGATTTTTATTTAGAATTAAAAGTTCGTATGGTGGGCATTTTAATTTTGTTCATATATGTGATATGTGGTTTGCAAATTGACTGTTTAGGCTTTTTGGCATTAAATTTTTTTCACTTTGATTAGATCAAGTGTAAAACCCATAAGGGTTAGGCTTTGTTGTAATTTTTATTTTTATTTTAACAAAACAAAAATGCCGACAAAGAAGCAGACGCAAGAGAATTGAAGCTCGCGGTCATTCCTTCACTTTAGACAATAATTTTCAATTTGGATTCTTGTGTTTAGAAGATAGGGGTTTCTAAACTCTAAATTTGGATGGTTCAACAAAGGAAAGAGATTTTGAAGACCAAGATATGTCTTGGATTTAAATTATTGTAATTTAAATTGTTTTCAATTTCTTAGGATATGCTAAATATGTCGGTCAGTTTTTCTTTACTTTAATTTAATTATGCATGAGATGTATGTTTTAAATTAATTATTGCAAAAAGTATGTTATTTAGATTAAAATCTCACCATTGGTTAAGTATGATCATGCATTTTAATTACTTTTGAATATAATTGATATATTTGAATTAGGATGTTTCCTAATAGAATTAAGATGCTTTCCTAATAAGTTTATATTTTTCATATCTTTGAATATAATTGTTATATTTGAAAATTTAAATTAAGATATTTCCTTTCATAAATGAAATCCATGTTTTCCTAATAGGATTAGGATATTTCCTAATGAGATTAAAGTTTCCTTAAAATAAAGATATTTTGATTCATGCTTTAAATAATTTGAAATTTGACTTTAATTTATCTTTATTTGTTTCATAATAAGATTAGATTCTTTCAAAATAAGATTAGATCTCTTAATTTCTTAATAAGATTAAGTCTTCCATAAATAAAGATAATTTAATTCAAAGATAAAATAGTTTAAGTTTTGAATTTAATTTATCTTTTATTTTTTCTAATAGGATTAGAATAAAATATCCAGGATGATCTTTTAATTTGTTTTAAAAAGGGTTTAAAATGATAGAATTTAAGATTATTCAATAAGTGAATTAGTTTTTTAATGGGACTAAAAACAAGGCTCAATAATTCACTTGGGTTCATTAATATAAAAATTAATAGTTATTTAAAGATTAATGAATTTGAAATAAAAATTGACTATAAGGGAACTATGTCTATAAAAGGTTCTGTCTAGACTGGGGTATTTAAGCTGACCAAAAGGGAATACTTCTAACTGGAAGCTGACTTGGGAGTTGAATTAGTCAAATTTGTTTAATTTCACTAAGCATGCTCATAATGTGATTAATTTTTTTTGAAATAGTTTAAAAACTTGGTAATTCACATTAAAATCAATCTAACCAACATAAAGGTTATGATGGGTGGATTGACAAGAACGTAGATAAATGAGATTAGCCTAATTTGTCTAAGTAATAGAAAATCCTATGTCAAAATACTTAGTAGGAGAATGACATATGTCAAGATATCCTACGATCTCTATTATTGATTCACATCGTGAGATTCATGCGGGGCCTCGTGGCGGCTTTTGGACCGTCCTCCCTACGACAGGTGTTTGCATGGGTTAATATCAGTGTGAATTTCTTAAGGAAGTATTATAGTAACTGAGAGAAGGAAATGTGTCAACGTATCCTATGGTCTTCATCATTGGTTCACATCGAGAGATTCATGCAGGGCCTTGTGGCAGCTTTTGGACCATCTTCCTACGAAAGGTGTTTGCATGGGTCAATATTAGGGTGAACTCTTGAGAAGGATAGGATTGTAGTTTTATTTCCAATACTTGACCTACCCTACGGCGGCACTTGTTGGGATAAAACTACGAGATCTAAAATGATGGGTCACACTTACAAATGACTTATTAAGGTTGTTAATAATGTTCTTGACCAAAGTAATGGTAATTAAATATTATAGGAATAAGAGTTATTCTGGTATAATACTTGGTTGAGATTGTCTCAGTTTAGTGAATGAACACTTGACCTACCTTACGGCGGCACTTGTTCTTCTAGCTCACTAAAGTATCATAGCATTAGAAATAATTTATAGGGTTCATTTTTCAAATTGTTTGATTTCTATGCTAAAATTGAATGGTTAGTTGTTTGCATGATGTTAAATTTTATATATATTTCAATATTATGTCAGTTTCTCTTATAATTTTTAATTTTATTATTGATAAGTCAAAATTGAGAAAATTTTATTACTTGGAAAAGTAACGTTAACACTATAATGGCAGTGTAAAATTTTGAATTTGTCTTTATTGAGAAATGTTCTCAAAACTTTTTGTAAATGATAATCGAATAGTTTGTAAAGAAAATGATTAATGAATCAAAGGTAATGAGATATCTTATAGATATCTCTTAGTTGACATGTTAGATGTCAAGCTTAGAAGATTAAAAAAAATGACAACAACATATGAGATGTTGAAGTCAATAGAGTCTAAATGATCTCGAATTTAACTATTACAAAAATCTAAGAAAAGAAACAAAATGACTGAAGCTATATATAAGGAAATAGTTCCTAAATTAGCCAAGACATTTATAATGAGAAGAATTTTTTAAATTCCTCTCTGGGAAGAAGAATACAAATGAAAGTAAATTTGATTTACTAGATTTTCGGTGGAATATAAATAATGCCACTTAAATAGTCGATATAAGATCTATTATCAAGATTTATTCTTCATTATATTTAATATGTAATTCTTGGAAAATACTTAATATATAGAATAGTTTCTACATGTTGGCACCATGAAGCCCATCATTAATGTAGTAGGAGACATTAAGATGTCATTAAATGATAATTGTTACTTAATGTTGAATGTGAGATCTTATTGCCACAAGAGATATTCAATTTCTCAAACTTTAAAGTTCATATAGTATGAATTATTTTGAAGTATCATAGTTTATATTTTCAAAATTGTTTGAAAATTCATTCAGCTGAAAATAAGAACAATTTGTATATGTTAAAATGTTAACATGTTAACATGTACTATACTACAAAATACTGAAATATTTAAGATTATAGAATCTAGAATAGAAAGACATTGTTTTCTCCTAAAAGATGATACTTGATTTTGGCGTTTAAGATTGATTAACATCAACTTGAATCGAATAAAAAGACTGGTAAGAGGTAATTCTCTAAAAGTCAAAGTTAATTACTTTAGCTGTCTGTAAATCTTACCTTTCATACAAGATAATCATTGAGCCTTTATTGGATATGGCTATAAGGCTAAATAATACTTTAGGCTTACACATTTTGACCCAAATGATCTGGTGAATGTATAGGCCAAATAAAGTCATGAATATTTCATCACTCTCATTGATGATCATTCAAGGTACAAGTATCTTTATCTAATATAGTATAAGTCTAAATTTTTGAAAAGTTCAAGAAAATTAAGGCTAAAGTTGAAAATGAATTAGTTAAATCTATCAAGACATTATGATCAGATCATAATAGAAAGTACATGAACCTTACGTACTAAGACAAATTGATAGAAAATGGGTTTTATCCCAATTATTTTAAATACCAATTACATTTATGTGAAATTGTATTACAAGAGGAGAAACAAAACTTTATTGGACACAATCACATCAATAGTGAGTTACACGCCATTACAAAACTCTGGTTAGGATATGCAATAGAGATTGCATAGTGAACATTATTCCCTCCAAAAGTATCTACGAGACAATTTTGAGATTATAGAAGAATAGTAAAGCTAGTTTACAACACTTCACCATTTGGGAATATTAAGTTTACATGTTGAAACAAGCTCAAAGACTGTATATGTTCAAAAGATATGCCTAATTGTAGGCTACCCCTAAGGAGTAACAAAATGGTCTTTTATCTAGTTCTAAAAAGAATAGAGTATTTGTATGACAAATATCATTTTTCTATAAGGAATGTCAAATAAAAGACCACAAACCTTTAATAAGGTGAGATAGTGTTAATAAATTAGTCTCAAGTGAAGTCACTAAATAGTTAACAAAAGTTGTTAATAATTTAATTACATTTGAAAGTCAAATGGATCCAATCATGAATTGGATAAGCCTCATCGTAGTGGGAGAGTTATGAGATTACTCAACCTTTACAAAGACTTAATTGAAGCCCAAGTTTTCATGTTAGATGGCAAAGTAGAAAGGCTTATTGCCCACAAAGTGAGACTAATGGCAAAGGGTTAAACATAATAGGAGAAAATAGACTGCGAGTATATTTTCTCACTTGCTGCCATACTAGAGTCTATAAGCATTTTTTAATTCATTGTTGCATGTGGGATATGAAAAATGAATGTTTAGAATTATTTTATGAAAACAAGTCTTAGATAATGCATCCACACAAATCAATCAAAGAGGTTTACTTCCAAAGATCAAAAGCAAAAAGGTTTGCAAAATAGTAAATGTTCATTTATAAATAAATTTTACCATCTTTGAATATAAGGTTTGATAAAAGTATCAAAACCTATGACTTTGGATCAATATTAATGAAGCTTGTATAGACAAGAAAATCATTAATTGCTTAGTGGATTTTCTCATGTTTTATGTTGATGATATTTTACTCATTATGAATGATGTAAGATTTCTATCTAACATAAAAGGTTGACTAAGTAACCAATTCCAAATGAGTGATTTGGAAGGACATGTATATTTTATATGTCCAAAATGTTAACTTTGTCTCAAATGTCTTATATTGACAAAGTCGTTGTCAAATATTTGATATTTATGTCTAAGGAAGAGTATCCTAAGATACCTCAAATGTTGAGAGCATATAATTAATTATCTACTCTAAGTGAGAGACAATTAATACATAAATAAGACTTAACATTTAATATAAAGTTTGTTATGATATATCACTTACACGAATGGTATGACCATTGAATAGAAAATTAAAAACTTTATCAAATTATCTATGGATAATGAGAAATTTTTAGAATTAAAGACTTAATCTTTACAAGATTCATTAGTTCTTACAAAGATTAAGGGAAATCTATGTTAAGATAAAAAAAAATTTCTAAGTGGTGGAGTAAGGTATACAAGTTTAATATTTTTGCTTCTAAAGCAACAAAATGACTTGTATGACTATAATAGTTCCTTAAAAATTTGAAATGCGTTTTAGATATGATTTCGTTTATCCTTTATTATGATAATAATGGTGCAAAGACTAATATTAAGAAAATTAAAAAACACCAAGGTATAAGGAATCATATCGAGAGAGAGAAAGCATCATCGTAGTGACCAACATAGCTTTTAATGACAGTCGGTTGGATCTATATAAATGACTTTCCAAGCTAAAGTGTTTGAGGGTCACCTAGAATGTCTAGGATTATGAGATATGTCTCATCTTTGCTAGTGCAAGTAGGAGAACATGTTGGGTATAGAGTATGTCTTAGGATACATGTCTTGCTGACTTTAATGCAAATAGGAGATCGTTGGGATTTATGCCCTAAAGCCTATTAATTAATGATTTATTTAATAATTAATAATAATTTTGATTATTTTATTTACAATATAATATTATCCATTCTATGAAAAATCTTAGGTTATTATTGTAATCTTGAATAGTATGTGGTTGACATACGAGAGAATCATGTTCAAAAAATAACCTAAAGAGTCATAGTATATGAATAATGTTGGGTGCCTTATCCTGGTAACAATATTGATACGATCCACTTTATAATAGTTACAAATGATTTGATCCAAATCGTTCATGTGGAGACATGTGAGTGGGGGTATCTTATACAATAAGTTTGTATAAGACTGGACTACGAAATATTTAATTTCTCTTTATAAATTCGTTAATTGAGAAGATTAATATTTCATCATGATGATCATATGCAACTCGATCTTAATCCTAAGTGAGTTATGAACTCCTATCTGTGAGGGCTTACCCTTTGATTTGCATGGGTGAGAGAGGCTTTTCTAGCCAATTCAATAAGCCTACTATTTTGGGGACTTGACCAAATATGGAGCTGGAAACATGATCTTACAATATAGAATTCACTCCTTCCCATATAGGATAAGTAGATGAGTAGTTCCTTTAAGTGTTGATTTCTGGACTTGAACAATGGGGCCCCACCCTCTCACTGGCTCGAGAGGAACTTAGTTTATGGTTAGATCATAAACAAATTGTTCATTAGAGGACCAGTGATACTTAAGGTGCATGATGTAATTATAGGGGTAAAATGAACTTTTGACTCAGCTGTAATTACAAACAACATCGTGAAAGATCGACTTGAATGTAATGGTTATATCCATGGACATAACTTGTCCTACAGTGCATAAAAGTACAACTCTAAGTTTATAGTGGAGTGACCTAAAATGAATGAAAATTGATTAATTAAAGAGTTTAATTAATTATTTTTGTATCATTAAAGCTTATAATCTGTAGGTCCATAAGGTTCCCTTACTAGCTCATAGTAACACTAAAAAATCAATTTAGTTGAAAGAAAAATTTGAAATATTCAAATTAATATGTGATATATTAGATATATTAAATATAAAAGAAAAAAGTATATTTATTGTATTTGATACATTAACTGTTAAAATTATTAATGTATATTAGATACATTAAAGAAAATATATTTATAAAATTTGAATAAAATTCAAATAAATAAATAGATATCGTAGGAGAATTTGAAAGATTTGAATGAGATTCAAATATATTCAAATATATGTATTTTAATATATTAGATATTAAAATATATATTATTTAATTATAGCAAAGATTTTTCCCAGGTCTCTATAAATAGGACCTTTGGGTTAAGCCATTGTAGCATACATCTTATCAATATAGAATTAGAGAATTCTCTCTAAACCTCTTCCTCTCCAATCCCTTGTGGATTTTCTTTCAAGAGGCTCCCACAAGCCTTGGTCATGTGTTCAAGTCATAGCAAGTAGACTTTATGGAATTGGAATTTCAACCACGTTGGAGTTGGAGCAAGAAGATTAAAGACCTGCCAGAAACTCTCCATAATATACAAAGGTATTTATTATTTAACCTTATTTTTTCTTTAATTCTAAGTAAAATCAAAGATGATTCAATGCTTCCGCTGCGGGATGCAATGTTCATTCCTATTAGAACTCAGTTTACATTGCTTTGATGTTGAGTAAAGATTGCAATTGCATTTTAGGTCAATATTCCTTTCCAAGAGGCAAAATATGTTTGAATCCCATCTTTTTATCATTGATTTTTAGTACACATACAACCTTCCCAATTCATTTATATTGGTTATCGAGGTTGCCTTGTGTGAACATCCTTACCTCAATTTTGGATTTTATTATATCTTTTCCCTGTAGGATCGATACTCTGGAATATTTTCTATTACTACTTGTTTGACAGCGTTCACTTGTACTAGACTGAGAACCTTTTCTATTCAAAAGTTTTCTTTTAAATCCCACACGTTTTCAGTCGATCACTAGGGTCAGCCTCGACTTTTTCTGAAATTTGTACTATTTTGCTTATATTTGCTCTTGAACTTCTGAATTTCAACTACTTGTCTCTAGAGACGTGTCTCTATTTTCTCTTTGTCTTTCGTTTGATAGGGAGATATATTCCCTATGTTATGTAGCCCCTTGTTCGAGGAGGATTTTGATGTGACTAAATCGTTCTTGAGCATTGCTATATTATAAATCAGTTTGATATTCAAATGATCTTGACACGTAATTCCCAAAAGTCACACTTTTTTAATTAACTTATAAAGAAATTTTAGTAAAATTCCTATAACCAAAGAAAAGTAATTAAAGAAGCACAATGTTACGCTACTAGTAATAGATCTTCAAGTGCTCTACATTCCATGGGTGAAAGAGTCTCTTTCCTTTAGAGTCTGACAAGGCATATGTGTGATAACTTGTCAAAAGACAAGTTATTTATGTTCATAATTTGATCATTTATGCTTTGAGAG
This sequence comes from Trichosanthes truncata, assembly GCA_033996785.1. Lineage (NCBI taxonomy): Eukaryota > Viridiplantae > Streptophyta > Magnoliopsida > Cucurbitales > Cucurbitaceae > Trichosanthes > Trichosanthes truncata. Next base: position 45,176,958 of record JAWPNB010000013.1, on the reverse strand, counting down.
CATAGGAAGTATGCATGCATTGCATGATTTTATATAAAAATAGCTCAATGTTCATTCAAACCATAGTATGCACTCAACTCTTTTGATCTTGAAGGAAATGAGAGAAAGTTATGCATTGGAAAGAAAAGTAGAATTCACGTTCAATGCATAGTCGAAGTTGGAAGTCAAGTTCAAAATATCAAGCTTCTAGCATACCATGCTTCCAACTACCATGCGTTGAAGCATAATAATTGTTCATTGGAAAGAAAAGTAGAATTCATGTTCAATGCATAGTCGAAGTTGGAAGTCACGTTCAAAATATCATGTTTCTAGCATACCATGCGTCGAAGCAAGCACAAGCCACCACCAGTGCAAGTAAGAACATGCACCCAAAAGATGTCACATCAACTCATCATTACATGATTACAGACGAATCAGGGCTCAAGGAGTTGACATGACATGCACTCATTGGACCTTCACTTATGGGACTATTGTAGATGAATTTGATTGGACCAAAAATTCAACTTGCATTGACAAAAGGATGGGCTTGCACCGACATCAAACTCGTGGCAGCATTCTATTGGAAGCATAGATGTATATAAGAATGATTGGTCTTGAAGAAATGGACCTCCCTCTCCCCTGTCAATCCAAATGCCATTTTCTTTCATTCCCCTTTACAACTCCTATTTTGAAGGGAATAATTGAATTAAACCCACATCGGAAGCGTTGGAATCAACTTTGATTTTATTTAGAATTAAACAATAAAAATTAAGGTTAAAAAAAACATACTTTGAAAATAATATGGAGAATATTCTAGAGGGTCTTTTTCTCCTTGTGCTCCAACTCCAATGAGGTTGGATTCCAAGACATCTACAAAATCTTCTTTGCTATGACTCGAACAAAGGACCAAAGAGATTTGTGGAAACCTTCTAGAAAATATAATGAGAGAATGAGAGGAGAATTCTCTAGAGTTTATTTCTCTTATTTGAAATGCACACAAATGGCTCACCCTTATGGCCCTATTTATAATGACCTAGGGAAAATATTTAAATAATATATTTTAATATCTAATATATTAAAATATATTTATCTAATCAATTTGAATCATATTCAAATCTTTCTAAATTCTCTTACGACATCTATTTCCTTATTTGAATCTAATTCAAATTTAATAAATATCTTTTCTTTAATGTATTTTAATACATTAATGATTTCTTTAATATTTAATGCGTCATATACAATATATTTTTCCTCATTTAATATATCAAATATATTAAATTTTAATTCGAACATTTCAAAATTTCTCTCAACGAAATTGATCTCTATTTGTCATATGAGATAGCAATGAGACCTTATGAACCTACAGATTATAAGCTCCAATGATACAAAATCAATTAATTAAACTCTTTAATTAATTAATTCTCATTCATTAACTATAGGTTACTCCACTATAGACCTAGAGTTGCACTCTTATGCATTGTATGACAAGTTGTGTCCATGGATATAATCACTATATGCAAGTCGATCCTTCATAAGTTGTTCGCAATTACAGCTGGGTCAAAAGTCCGTTCTACCCCTATAATTGCATCTTGTACCTTAAGTACCATTGATCTTCTAATGAACAATTTGTTTATGATTCAACCCTAAACTAAGTCCCTCTTGGGCCAATGAGAGGGTGGGGCCCCATTATTCAAGTCTCGAAATCATCACTTAAGGGAACTCCTCGTCTACTTACCCTATATGGGAAGGAGTGAATTCCATCTTGTGTGATTATGTTCCTAGCTCCCTATAGAAATTGGTAAATCTTAAAGACTAATAAGAATCCCCAATAATAGTATCAATATGCGCTTGCGAGAAGGATAAAAGCTAGATATCAATGTCTTTTTTTTCCAAAGGATCACTAAGATGAAGGAAATAATCGAATTAAACCCACAATGGAAGCATTAGATCATATTTGATTTATTTAGAATTAAACTAAAATACAATTTTAGGCTAAGTAAAACATACATTTGAGATAATATGAAGATATTTCGAGTGGGTCTTTATCTCTTCCACAAAGTCTTCCTGGCTATGCCTCAAACACAGGATCAAGGCTTGTGGGAGCTTCTTGAAAGAAAATCCACAAGGGATTGTAGAGAAAAAAGTCTAGAGAGAATTCTCTAATTCTCTATTGATTAGATGTGTGTTATAATGACTCAATCCAAATGTCCTATTTATAGAGATTTGGGGCAAATCTTTTCCATAATTAAATGATATATATTTGAATATCTAATATATTAAAAAACATATATTTAATCTATTGGAATCTTATTCAAGTCTTTTAAATTCTCCTACGATATTTATTTCTTTATTTGAATCAGTTTATTCAAATTTTATAAATATCTTTTCTTTAATGTATCTAATATATATTAATTATTTTAATATTTAATGTATTGAATACAATAAATATATTTTCCTCTTTTATATTTAATATATCTAATATGTTAAATATTAATTTGAACACTTCAAATTAAATATTAATTTGAAGATTTCAAATTTTACTTTCAACTAAATTGATCTTTTAGTGTTACTATGAGCTAGCAAGGGAATCTTTTGGACCTACAGATTATAAGCTCTAATGGTACAAAATTAATTAATTAAACTCTTTAGTTAATCAATTTTCATCCATTAACTCTAGGGTCATTCCACTATAGACCTGGAGCTACACTCTTATGCACTGTATGACAAGTTGTGTCCATGGATATAACCATTACATGCAAGTAGATCCTTTACGAGTTGTTCGTAATTACAACTTGGTCAAAAGTTTGTTTTACTCCTGTAATTACATCTTGCACCTTATGTACCACTGATCTTCCAATGAACAATTTTTTTATGATCCAACCATAAATTAAAGCCATCTCGGGCCAGTGAAAGGGTGGGCCTCATTGTTCAAGTCCCAAAATCAGCACTTAAGGGAACTACTTATTTACTTACCATATATGGGAATGAGTGAATTTCATCTTGTAAGATTATGTTCTCAGCTCCCTATTTGGTCAAGTCTCCAAAATGATAGGCTTATTGAATCGGTTACAAAAGTCACTCTCACTCATGCAAATCAAAGGACAAGCCCTCACAGACAGGAGTTCATAACTCACTCAGGATCAAGTCGCATATGATCATCCTGATGAAATATTAATTTTCTCAATTAACGGATTATAAAGAGAGATTAAATATTTCGTGGTCCAGTCTTATACAACTCATTGTATAAGATACTCCCACTCACATGTCTCCACATGAACGATTCTAATCAAATCATTTGTAACTATTACAAAGTGAGCCATATCCATACTGTTACAAGGATAAAGCACCCAAACTTATCCATATACTATGACTCTTAAGTTATTTCTTGAACATGATCATCCAATATGTCAACCACATACTATTCAAAATTACACTAATAACCTTGAATTATTCATATAATAGATAATATTATATTGCAAATACAATAATCATAATTATTATTAATTATTAAATAAATCATTATTTACAAGGTTTTACGGCATAAATCTCAACATAAGCCTCTTCATCTACCTTCCCCATTCACACTCAACCCATCTTCCTTTCTCTGACTTCACGTGCTTGTGTTTTCCATTTTTATATTTTCTAGATTGGGCATTGGCTATCGGACCAACCTCTTCCAAAGCACCTTCACTTTCCTTCATGTCTAGACATCTTGAGGTCACGATCTAAGCAGAAGGGATTGGGCTATTCGAAACAACCCAATTGATTGCCCTTGGCCTCTTTTAAGCCCTTTGAATCTATTTTCTTAACAACTGGGACATCATTTAATTCTACATTGAATGTTGCCTCCAAGATGTCCTTTCCATTCTCCAAGCTTTTGTCCTTACCTGTCTTTACTTTAAAATTCCCCCACACACGTTTCCCTCGGACTCCATTTTTTGACATTCTTACTCATGATTGCTTCCCTTTTCCCCACATCTGATCACAACTGCTCCACCTTCTTGTTGCTCCCCTCACTGGAATCTGGTGACATTTTCAACAACATCTCCTCCACTGCCATGGGAAGAACCTGCTAATCGTTTCTCTGCCTAACTCCCCCCTCGAATCTTCTTCAACTCTCACCCTAGGCTCGCTCTAATTCTTTCCTTTCTTTGTACTGTAACCTTTATCTTCTTTTTTCTGCCCACTTCCTGCCCTCCCTTGGTCGTTGTCTCTTAGCCAAGCTCCATGTTGAGGGTTAAGATCCTCATTCTCAGTCTTGGCTTCACACTCGGCCTAGTCTTCCACACCCATAACAAAAATCTCCAGGAGTTTCTCATACGTCATGTTAAACCATTTGACCTCAGCCATAGATCCCACCTTGAGTTTGAACCCTCTCCTGAGAGGATGATTAACATCGATCATGATCATGATCCTCATTGTTTTGCCCCAACATCTCCCTTCCTCATCTACGTCCACTTTTTCATATCTCCCACCCATGTTTCCAAGAGCTTTGGCAATCTTTCTAGAAAATAAACTAGAGGTAAGTTGTGAAAATGGATTCAAAACAATGCATACTTGAATTCCAGAATATTAAGGTTGCTCATCCCCCTCGGTTCTTCAAAAAGGAGCAATGCCTTGTCAAAAAATCAAGGGCCCGTTTGGTTGGAGGTATAAAAGGATGGGAATGGGTATGGGTATATAAAACCCATGTTTGGTTGAAGGGATCAAATTATTTGCCTGGGAAAAGAGTTTTCCCAGGCATCAAAAAGTTGGTATTTAAAGGTTTTTTAATCCCATGTGAATTGATGAGTTTTGACAAAATCCTTCCCATTTTTTGCTTCAACCCCCTTTTATGCCTTTCTTTTTTCTTTTTTCTTTTCTCCTTTTCTCTCTTTCTGCTATCTTTCATTCTTCTTCTTCATTTTATTTATCCATTTATTATTATTATTTTTCTTTTCTTCCAAACTTTTTTTTCTATTATTTTTTTTCTTTTCCTCATTCTTCTTTCTTTTTTTCTTTCATTTATTTATTTTTATTTTTCTTTAATACTTTTTACATCTTTTTTTCCTTCTTTTTTTTTCTTTTTTTTTTCTATCATTTTTTTTCTTCTTCTTTTTCCCTCTCATATATATATTTTTTCTTTTTGTTCATTTTCTTTTTGTTTTTTGTTCATCATTGTAACGACCGGCACTTTCAAGTATTAATTAAGGCTTTAAAATTTGTTTTAAATTAATTGAAAGGCCAACTATGTGTTCAAGGTGTGTATTGATGTTTAATTTTGAAGTTTTGCATTTTGGAATTTGAGAATTTGAGGGTATAATGGGAAGAAAGAAGAGAAAAAGAGAATTAATTGATGTTTGGGGCATTCTTGTAATTTAAAAGTCATTAAGCCAAGCCCAAGCCCATGTTTGAGCCAAGCCCAATTATCCCTCTATAATATTATATCTTGCACGAAGCCCTAGGTGAGTTTCAAGCCATATCAAGCCAAGCCAAGCTACCTCCTTCATCTTCTTCTTCTTCCCCTTGGGTTTTTCGACAAGCACCACCATTGAAAAAAAAAAAAAAAAATTCCTTCCTTCTATGCTACAGCTCATCCGTCGCCGCCACCACCTCAGGCCACCACGAACTCTGTCGCACCACCGCTCGCCGCCCGACCGCCGTGCAGATCCGCGAATTGCTGCTCGCCGCTGCAACTCACGCCACCGATCCTCGCAACCAGCCCGACGCCGCTGCAGTCAACCTCTCACCCTCGCCCACACGCCCAGCGCCTCGCCGACCACAGGGCAAACCGCCGCCGAACGTCGCCCTTGACCCGAACCGCTGCAGATCGACGAACACCCGAGACCATCGCCTCTGGTTCGCCGCACCGCCGCCCCTGCTGATCCGCGAACCCGATCTGTTCAGCCCTCTCTTCTAGTTCGTCTAACTTGCATACGTGGGTAAGCAGTAGTTTTATGCGTTTTCTTGGATGTTTTTGGTCATGGGTAAGACTGATTCATAGATCTTGATGTGTTCTAAAGATACCCATTCCGTTCCGGCACCAAAATCACGAGCGCGACGCCCTTAAGCTGCTGTCCAACGAGTATTTGGGACTACTAAGAGTGAAATTTTTCAGTAAGTCACAAAGGTCCTAGTCTTAAGTTGTATGGTAGATTAAAATTGAAAATAAGATGGAACCATGGATCTTGTGACTTAAATTCAATTTTTACCCATCCATTTGAGACTAAGTTAAATGCAAGTAATTAATTCTAATTTTTAGAATTTATTTTGGTGGAGAAAACTTTGGGCTCAATTATGGATTTTAGGGATCTTTACTAACCTTAAGGATGACTTTGATTAGGCTCCAAATTGTTTGACTGAGGTTCAAGGCGAAGGAATTTTGGTGAACAATTGGGTGATTTGGATTCTTGAGCTTAGCCAAGGTAAGGGACTTTATGCCGGTATGCTTGAATGCAAGTCAGGAACTGAATTGAAAAAAAAAAATTTATTTGAAATAAAAAGTTTTTATAAATATTTTATTATGGATTTTTGATAAATTTCAAAATGCTTGTTATATATAAAAATGGATTTTCACTTGTTTTGCCAAATCTTCTCATGAATGTTATGCATGATTTATGATTTTGATTTATGATAAATGATGTGAGAATGTTGCTTGTGTTGCATCATGGAATGAAAAGTTTAAAATGCTTTGGGACCTCATGCATACATTATGTTTTCATGATAAAATTGATTTCGAAGGCTGTGGCAATTATCCTCCTAAATTTATTGATGTACATCTATATGAAAATGAGCCTTACGAGGCTATATGAAAAGGAACCTGAAAATGCTATATGAAAAGGAACCTGAAAAGGTTATATGAAAAGGAACCTGAAAAGGTTATATGAAAATGAACCTGAAAAGGTTAAATGAAAAGGAACCTGAAAAGGTTAAATAAAAAGGAACCTGAAAAGGTTAAATGAAAAGGAAATGTTAGGTTGGGTTAATTGTCCACATTAAGCCGAAGAGAAAAGTTGAAAGAGAAACGTTTCCACTATGAAAGGAATTTAGGTCCCACCAAAGGAAAGAAAGAAAATGTTTTCGAAAACTCATTATGTATGTATATGCATATCCTGACCCGGTAGTAAGGTCACTTACTAAGTATTTTAAATACTCATCCTTTTTCAAAATGTTTTTCTTTTCAGGTAAAGGTAAGGACATATCATAGGCGAGTGACAAGGTAGTTTGCTGAAATGGTCATGGGTGTCATGAAGAGTATAGTTTCCGCATCTAGTTTATGTTTTAACTCAAATTATTTTGTTAAGTAAACATAAGTTATTTTAACATTTTAATTCCAAGTATCTTTTGAAATGTTTTTCAAAAGGGATCCCGAATTAAAGGTTCTTTGGTTGTTTATGAAGAAATTTAATTCTTTTTGTCCAATACTAAAGTTTCAAAATTTTCATGTGCATGCAAGTAGTAACGTCCCTAGAAAATCTAATAGGAAGAGTCGGGTCGTTACTATCATTGATTACATTGAAGTTTTAATAATACAATATAAATTTAACCATTTCAATTTTTCAGTAAAATGCAATAAATTGATGCAATGCCATAGTAAAATAAACTACCAATTCATTAATTAACAATAATTTTAATTAATTAATTATAATTATGATTAATTTAGTATGAAGTTATTTTAAATAATTGTTATTAATTACTTCTTGATTAAATCTAATCAATTAATTTTTAATGATAAACTTTTAGAAAAAAATATATTCATTTTTTAAATTAATTTAGATTGTTTTATTAATTACTGCACCATAATTATATAAAATTCCTCATATTAATCTCATAATGTTGATATCACTTATTTTTATAAAAATCTGATAGCATTCCCATGCATAACCAAACACAGTCATCTTTGATTCTCAGCAATCTTATTCACAGGCATGTTATTCCCACGCATTCTTTATCCATGGAAATTTGCAAAACCTTAAACCAAACGGCCCCTAAGGGTTTCTTTCCACGATCCTGCTCTTCTCCTTTTCATGCCTAAACAAGCACATATAAATATATTTACTAACATTTTCCAACTTAACATTCTCTCACAAGTTTTAGATTCTAGGCATTAGGGTCCTGAAGACCTCAACGTTCACATTTTTTAAAGGTTCTTGTCCATTTTGTCTATTTCATTATCCTCAATCTCTAGCTTATTGTCCTTCTCTTTCGTAAACTTTGAGCTTTCAGATGTCTGTTAATTCTTTCTTCCTCCATAAGCACCAAAAGAAAGATCTGCCAATGAGGAAAAGACAGACACCCTCCCTACACTCCACCAAAGATCCTCAATCCAACCAAGATGGTTGTCGTTCTGTCCATAGGACTACTCCTCTGAACAAGATGGAGAAGAACTAGGACAACTATCTTGGGTGGCCATTTATGCATTAGGCCACCAAACGTATCATATTTGTCAACATCAATATTAATTTATATTGACAAATATGATTTTTATCTCTTGGAATGTTAGGGGTCTAGGCTCTTGGAAAAAGAGAGCCCTTATCAAGGATTTCATTCGTCTTCATAATCCAGCCCTCATCATCTTGCAAGAAACCAAATCTCAAGATATAGACCGGAAATTTATCAAATCACTTTGGAGCTCACGCAACATTGCTTGGGCATCAATTGATGCGGTTGGTGCCTCAGGAGGAATTGCCATTCTTTGGAAAGATTCTGCCCTCAAAGCCTTAGAAGTGGTGGAAGGTACTTATTCCCTATCTACCCATCTCTCTCTTACTGATGAATACTCTTTCTGGATTACAGGGGTATATGGCCCAAACTCATCAACTGAACGGAAGTTCTTATGGACTGAATTAACTGCTCTATCTGGGCTTTGTCAACCTAATTGGATTTTGGGTGGAGATTACAATATTACTAGATGGTCTTGGGAAAAATCTTCAGGGGCTGCCACTACACGAGGTATGAAAAAGTTCAACAGATTCATTAGCTCCAATGAGCTTACAGATATCCCTCTTAAAAATGGAAAATTTACTTGGTCCAATATGCGCACTGAAGCATCGATGAGTCTTCTTGATAGATTTCTGATTAAGGAAGGGATCTTTCAGAAATTTGTGGATGTCTCTGCCCGTAGACTAGAGAGAATTACATCTGACCACTACCCCATTTGCCTCACTTTGGGAAAGGAATCTTGGGGTCCTACTCCCTTCCGGTTTTTCAATGCTTGGTTGAACCATCACACCTTCGACAGGATGATCGATTCTTGGTGGTCGCGAACTCCTTCACAAGGTTGGCCAGGTCACGGTTTCATCCAAAAACTCAAAGGCTTAAAGAAAGAAGTGAGGTTGTGGAATCAAACTACCTTTGGCCATCAAAAGGAACTTAAAGCCAGCCTCCATCGTGAGCTTTTGAACATTGATGAAAAGGAGGAAGCATCCCAATTAACAAATGACGATTTGCAGCGGAGAATTGCCATAAAAGGAAATTTGCTTACTATCTCAGCTAATGAAGAAACCATGTGGAGACAAAGTTGCAAAACCAAATGGTTAGTTGAGGGGGACGAAAATACGGCTTTCTTTCATAGGATTGTGGCAGCAAACAGAAGGAAAAGCACGATTATGGAAATTCTTTCTGCAGACAGGGGCAGTTTGGTGCAGGATGAAGAAATTGAGGGAGAATTTTTGCATTTCTATCAGAACTTGTTTACAAAAAAACCTGGGGATAGAACTCTACCCCATATTGATGATTGGCGTCCCATTTCTTCTGACCAAAGGGATTCTCTGGAATTGCCTTTCACTGAAACTGAGATATATAAAGCTGTCAATGATCTAGGCACCAATAAAACTCCAGGACCGGATGGCTTCACTGCTGAATTCTTTAAAAAATCATGGAACATCCTTAAGGAAGATATTATAGGGGTGTTCAATGATTTTTTTAAGAATGGAATCATCAATGCAAACATGAATGAAACATACATTTGCCTCATCCCAAAAAAGACTGGCGCCAAAAAAGTGAGTGATTATAGACCGATTAGTCTTACAACTTGTCTTTACAAGATTATTGCTAGAGTGCTTTCAGAGCGATTGAAGCTTGTCTTCCCATACACAATCACGGCCCAACAGTCCGCTTTCGTAGCCAATCGCCAAATCCTTGACGCTTCCCTTATAGCCAACGAGATCATCGATGAATGGAATCGAAAGAAGAATAGTGGAGTGGTCATAAAACTTGACATCGAGAAGGCTTTCGATATGGTGGATTGGGATTTCCTTGAGAGTGTTCTTCGTGCAAAAGGCTTCGGGCAAACTTGGCGAAGATGGATTCGAGGGTGTATTTCGTCAACAAATTTCTCCATTATTATGAACGGAAGGCCTAGGGGTAAATTTCAAGCAACTAGAGGTCTTCGTCAAGGCGATCCCCTTTCTCCTTTCCTATTCATTCTTGTGGTCGATTGCTTTAGTAGAATGCTTTTATTGGCAAAACAAAAAGGATTGATTGATGGTTTCAATATGGGTAAACCTCCACAAGTGGTTTCTATCAATCACCTCCAATTTGCAGACGACACCATCCTTTTCTCTCCACCCAACGAAGTCTATCTCCGGAATCTCTTTCAAGTCATTCACGATTTTGAAGAAGCATCTGGATTGAACATAAATTGTCAAAAATCAGAATTTTTGGGGGTTGGTATCGACACACAAGAAGTTGAGTATCTTGCTTCTCTCTTTGGATGTAAGGTTGGTTGTTGGCCTTCTTCATATTTGGGTCTCCCGTTGAAAGGCAACTCGCGAACGACTAGTTTTTGGAGACTAGTCATTGAGAAGATAGAGAATCGCTTGCATAATTGGGGAAATTCTCATATTTCCAAAGGAGGAAGACACACTCTCATCCAAGCTACGCTCTCTAATCTACCCACGTATTATTTCTCCATTTTCCTTGCTCCATCAAAAGTCATAAAAGCTATAGAGAAACTATATAGGGCTTTTCTTTGGAGGGGTGGTATCGGAAAAAAGGGAAGCCATCTACTAAAATGGTCCACTTTACAAGCACCTTTTGAGGAAGGCGGGTTGGGTCTCTTTGAATTACACAAACGTAACATCTCCTCTTGGCGAAATGGAATTGGCGGTTTTACACCGAAAAGGAGGCTCTTTGGCGAAGGGTGATTGCGGCAAAATACGGTACTAGTCACTATAATTGCAAGCCGGGCAGTTTGTCTTTGAAAACTTCCAAGGGTCCTTGGAAATCTATCCAGAATTTGCAGCATTTGGTTTATAGCAACATTGACATCATTGTTGGAAAAGGAGACAAAACCCGATTTTGGAAGGATGTATGGTTGGGAGCTCAATCTTTTCAGTCAAAATTCCCCTCTCTTTACCTTTTATCCCTTAAGAAAGATTGGACTGTTGTTGACCATTGGAATCAAAGGGCTGGATCTTGGAACCTCTTTTTAAGAAGAAATCTAAATGAGTTTGAAATTGAAGAATGGGTTGCCTTATCTCACTTATTGGCTTCTTTTATCTTCAAAGAACAAGAGGATAGATGGGCTTGGACATTGGAAAAGGATGGCCTTTTCTCTACCAGTTCATTAACTCATAGGCTAGCATCTACTAGGAACTTGGAGAAATCAGCTTTTTACAAACATTTGTGGAGGGGTCCATCTAAAAAAAGTTAAGTTCTTTGTTTGGGAGCTTAGCCATGCGTGTATCAATACTTTTGACTTATTACAGCGAAAATCTCCTGGCATGGCTATCTCCCCAAATTGTTGCTGTCTATGTTACAGAGAAAGTGAATCACAAATCCATCTTTTCAGCCAGTGTGGTTTTGCCTCTGCATTTTGGTCCTTCATCCAGCAAGAGTTCGAATGGTTCACAGCATGGCCTGTGGATATTTATACATTGCTAGATATGCTAATCTCTGGCCATCCATTCAAAAAGGAAAAGAAGACCCTTTGGCTCAACTTCATCTATGCTTTTCTATGGAATTATGGCTTGAGAGAAATGCCCGAGTCTTCACAGAAACGCAACGGAACATTCATACCCTCATAGAATCTACTACTTTCCATGCTTTATCGTGGAGTAATCTATCTCCCCCTTTCTGTAATTATGGTTTAACAACTCTCTTATCTCATTGGAGATCCTTTTTGTAACTATCTCAGATAGTCTTCTTTTGTATCTATTTCAACAATCAATGAAATGGTTACTATGTTTCCTATCAAAATAAAAATATTAATTTATATATTTTTTGACTTTATTTTCCAAATTTAAAAAAATATATATCTACCGACGTCGATATTTTATTAACATTTTTAGTTATATCAATATTTAAATATTTGATACAACCTAGTGCATATAATTAAAAATTTATAACTTCTTATTATGGGCACATAAGAATATTTTTGTTAATGATTTTTCAAACAAAGGTCAAAGATAAAATTTTCAACCATTATTCAAGTTTAAAATAAATTTTGCAATACTTATTAAAGTTTAAGTTGTGCAATTCAATGAAATTGAAATTTTAGAGTAAAAATTGATACACCTTGTTAAATTTAGGGATAAAAATTGATTCTTTTCCCTTAAAAAAAGGCAATAATTTATAATTAATAATGTAGATAAATCAAGGATTCGCATTGATAAATGATATATTAATTCAACTTAAATAAACTGTTTAACTAATTCAATAATTATTTGAATTGACTATTTTTTAAATATCCTCTTGCATAGCAAATCTAGAATGCTGCATTATTGTCCTTTCCAATCGTTCTGGTTTACTTTGAACATATAGAACCATTTTCATAATAAATGAGTTATCTCATTTTCTGCATGCAAGCAAGAACTAAAATCAGAGTGATTATTTTAAGTTCTAACTACAACTGTGAATTTAAATCTTACTCAATTAATTGAGACATTAGTAATTTTATTTAAAAATCAGAAGTTTAAATCTCCACCTCATACCTTTTAAGTCCTAAATTCGTCGGAAAATAATAACGTAAAACTCTTGTTGTCTCTCTGAACTGCCTTTGGAGTACGCAAAGCTTCTCTAAAGTTTCGTAGGGGTGTATCAGGAGTGTAATGCGATCCCCATACTTCGATTTCAAAAAATTAGATTTAAAAGAAGGGAGCTGATGATACCCTTTATCCCTGTGATCAAGATTGAACAAATTGATCCCATCTAATTAGTAATTCCTAGACCATACTCATTATTCCTGTGCCAAAGGGATACAAGTATGAGAGTATTCAAACAGAAAATTTCCTACATCATCCATATTCACATAAGCATGTCTAACTATGCATACATTCACTATTCCAATGGAAACAAATGGAAGATTAACATATAATTCTGATTTAAATGAATATGTACACAAGGGCAGAAGTGTACCATAAGAATCCCAACATGATTGACATTACAAGTTGATTGCAACGTCTGGTTCCCTTTTGCTTTTGCTTTTTTTTCCTTCGGTTCCGGAGGGTTATCCATGTGGGAGACCTACAAATTACTCCAGAGTTTAGAAAGAACGAGTGAGAAAAATGATGGCTTGCCAATTGCTTTGAACAGATGATTCGTTTTGGATTAGGATCCAAAATTTTCACCTTGCCAACTGATAACAAATCTAAGAACAAAAGACTTACAATAAAGGATTTCCACTCCAGTCGTTTTTGCCCCTCTGCTGTCGTAGATGATTGTGACTGATCTCGAACATGTCGAAAGATAAGGATGAACAACAACAGCATCAAGAGCCGCATATTCTAGCTGCTCAACATTCAACAATACTACTCTAGTCTAATTAATATTTTATTACCTCTTTGGAAGAGGAATTAAAAGAAAAATTAAAATCTACAAGGGAACACAACATGAGAAAACCCAGTTAGAAAGACATCTTGTAAGTGGTAAACAACTGGGAGTATGAGATAATTTCACATCCTTTACAAAATTCATAAATATTTCTTACTACAATGTGGAAAGGAAAAAAAAAGAAAAAAAAAAAAACATCCTCCACAGTTATTTCTTTTTTATACAGAACTAGGAAAAACTTCAATAAATATCCATTTCAGTGACAGCTTTGCTAACCAAGTTCAATTATTTTGAAATAAAATGCACATTGTGGATTCAAATTTGCTTACCCCATTTTCACCTTTTGTCAACAATAATAACAAAGATCCAAATACAAAATATTATCCAACTCGCATGGCCAGATTCACCGTTAAGGGCCGCTGTTCCCAGTCACTATTTCTTCTTGTCTTGCTCAGTGCAGTTCCCAATACTTTGTAAAAGAATTACCACATAAAAAATAAAATGGAAAAAAAAAAAAAAAAGAAAAAAGTTTGGTTTCCAAAGATTACAATTTTTTTGAAAGGAAGAAGAGACTTTCGTGTAATAGCAGCTATGTTACCTTTGCAAGCCCAGATAGACCTCCACGTTGGTCAAATACATTTTGAATGTCCAGCAGCATCTCATTCTCATAGTGTTTGAAACACTGTAATGATTCATATGATGGGACAATTGCTTTACATCGCATTGAAAATTGTGGTACAAAGGCAAGAACGCTGTTACTCGAAATTAGCAATCCTAGAAAAGAAAAGGGTGTTGGTTCGCGAAAATAGAGATGCAGCAGCAATACAGGCACTTTTTAAGTCATCAAGTAAATTCTTTAGGTATGTACAGAGGAAGGTACACAACAAAAACTGAGCTCAACAGTTAACAAATTTCTTTTACTCCCTCTAAAAGATCATAAGTTTGAATCCTCCCATTCCACACATGATAATATCCTCAAAATACACACACACAAAGGTACTTTCTAGATGCGGCATCTTTGCGATAATTTCAACTTTAGGTTCACATTAAAAGTAAAAACAATTGAAAAACATCAGTTTGATCAATGTAAAGCTTCAAGTGATTTCACCAAGTTGAAACATTCAGATTTCACTTACCTAGCTTCAAAATTCTGGAGACTAAGTTGCAGGTCAGACAATTATCCAGAATGTTGGGGACATCCTCGTATAACTTTATCAAGTCAAAGATGAAAATCATTTCCTCGGAAGCAATTTTCATAATAGATAGATACCTGAACATAAATGTGATGAACCAAAGGAAGAAGTGCAGACAATAAAAAATCAAAAGGCGTATGCATAAAGTCAGTTTTCTCAAAAAACTAAACAGGTACAACACTATTTATTTATCCTATTGCCCTTGCCCTAATAAATATATTAAGAAAACCAATAACTACAGTTTGGACGGCAGCAACTACCGACAAACAAAATACTCTGCATCCTACAGATTAAAGATTACCATTACCAATGGGGCTGTTTGGGGCACTGAGTGAGTTATAATAACATGGGTTATAATAGTCTGTGGGTTATAATAGTCTGTGAAATAATATAATATTATTTAAAATGCAGAGTTGTTTAGTCTTGGGTTATAATAGTCTGCGTTTTGAGTGCAGAGTACTCCACAGGTTATTATAACACAGGTTATTATAACCCTTGCCCCAAACAGGGCCTAAAAGTTCTGATTCTGAATATCTTTTCTTTGGTAAGAAGAAATTTTATATATTATATGAATAAAATTATAAAAGAAGGGGAGTAACAAGCCAAGGAAGTTACAGAAAACACTTTCAATTAAATTGTAATTATTGTAAAGGGCGTAAATTTTATGCCATGAAAGGGCTACAAAAATAACATGATCCAAAGGAGCATAATAACAGGTGCACTACTTCACTGTTCTTATAAGATAAAACAAAAATAACCGGTGTTACAGATACAAAGAAACAAGAAAGGAATCAGAGGAGAAAAATGCTTACAGAGAGTAGCAAGAATTTATCAGTGATTGCCTTGTTTGGTTTGTTGCCCTTTATATAGTTAGGTTTCCACTCACAATCAACCCCAATAACACTTTACACTCTTCAATATGGCATATTGCATGAGCTTTATCAACCCACAATATATCTCCAGTAATTAGTTCAAGTTGATAGGATTCAAATAGTGATTCTGTCCAAAAGCTCCCTCACATTCTATAGAAAACCAATATGCACGTTAGGTTAACCAATATGAATCAGAACAGGTAAAGTTTTATTTATACAAATAAAATTTAACTGCAGTGATTCAAAGCTACATATAGCTAATGCCCAAAGGCAATGAAGCTATATAACGTACAGGAACCAAGATTTAGTCATAATAGTGGAAGCCATCCCAAATTACCCCAAGATAATTTACAACTGAACTGATGGTTACCCAAATATTTCACAAGATTAGGGAAGCCGCAAAAAAGATAACATAGCAGGAAGTTAGATAGTTGATAGGAATGCTATCCATTAGGATAGAAATGAGAATATTATAAGGGTATTAAGGGTCTATTAGTAATTAGATAGGGAAGTTGTTATGGTGATTTGTTATAAATGGAGTGAGTGAGAAATGGTAAAGGAAGACATTGATTTGGTTGGTTTAGTCTTGAGTGATCTCAAGAGAAGAAGGGTCCAAGTACCTTGAATTACTAGGCTTATCTTGAAGTTCTTTATATTTTATATTTCAATATTATTTGTCCTGTTTGGGTTCTATCTATAGTAGTGCTTGTGTTTGTGGTCCTTAGTTTCTAATACATTAACGTGGGAATAGGCTACAGGAGTTGGGGGTATTTTGTATGTTGTGTTACGTTTTAGAAAAACATTCGGCTAGTGAAACCTTTTTTGGCCTGGAGCTTGCTCATGGAAGGAGAGTACTCAGGCCTCTCGAACTGCTGAGATTAGAGTGTGTTTGTGGCTGTTTTTCTGGTGTTTTCCTGCTCTTTTACTTTGTAATTTTGTGTAATTGAGGTTTATCACTTACCAACGAGCTCTGTATTGGAAGGTCTTCAGATTTACCCAGAGGACAAAAGGCGGGATGTCATAATAAAGGCTCTATTACAACATCGAGCACCCTCCCAAAGTTTTGCAATTGCCACTTAAAAATTGAACAAAGGAACTGGTTGAATGTAGGGATACCTTTGGCAATTTCCTCCCATAGGCTTTTAGAAGTGGTTGCCGGATGTAGTGAAAAAACCAAAGAAATCCTTGTCATACTTGCTAGGAGATTATGAGCTTTTGTTGGGACATGTTCTTTTATTCCTTTAAAAGATTAATTTGTTTTGAAAATACGTGCGCCAGAAGGCACTCATGGGCCTGGAAAAAAGGTAAAATGTGCCCCAATTACAAGCCTTTTCCTTCTCCTGTCGATAAACCAATGAAGGTAGAATTCTTGTCACCATTAGTAAGCCACTTGATTTTACTATACTGTCTCAAGAAAGAGAAATGTGATATTAGTATTCTAAAGTGTTGCTGCACAGCAGCATGCCCTGCTTGGTAGAAAGGGCCAGAGTTTTCAATCACACTAAGAGATTGGGAAGAAGTGAAAGATTTAGCAATTATTTCTGGCTCCTACTACTTGGTCTAGTATATCTAAATTATTTTGTAATTACAATTATTTTTTTATCTATAACAATTGGAGTAATTTCTTGCAACCTCCTTTGGATCATAGGGACTTTGAGCTCGTTCTTTTTCACTTTTCAAATTTTATCGGCGACTTACCTTTGGATCATCGGTGACTTACCTTAAATGGGGGTGTCATTAGCCACCGCAAAGGGCCCATGGAAAAACATAGCCAAGCACCAAGGACTTATTACTAGTAGAATTTGTTATAATGTGGGGAATGGCGCTTGCACTTCATTTTGGACCAATGCTTGGGTGATTAATTCGCCATTGGCAATTCAGTTTCCTCTCCTCTTTAGGCTCACTCATCGGAAGAATGCCACGGTTCAAGAGGTTTGGTGCACAAATAGAAGCTTATGGGACCTTAAGCTTAGAAGGAACCTAAAGGATGAAGAAGCATCTAAATGGGCAGACCTTAATATCATTATTGATCCTATTGTCCCTACTTATGTAGAAGATACATGGAATTGGTCCCTTAACTCAAATGGGCTCTTTTCTAAAAAATCTCTCCTCACGGACATGGGGGGTTCAAATACGCTCATCGATAACTATCTGTCTAAGGCCATATGGAGGGGCAAATACCCCAAGAAGATTAAATTCTTCCTTTGGGAACTTTCCCACAAAGCCATCAACACTCAAGAAACTTTACAGAAGCGTTTTCCCAATATGGTCTTGTCCCCTGGCTGCTGTTTTTTGCATGGCTGATTTGGAATCACAAAATCACATTTTTATACATTGCTCATATGCGAGGATGTTCTGGACAAGGATTTGTGGAATTTTTGGGTGGTGTTTAAGGACCTTCTATCTAGTGTGTTGGTGGGGCACCCTTTCAAGAATGAATAGGCTTGGTTATGGTTGTGCATTACTAGAGCCTTTTTCTAGATTCTCTAGAAAGAAAGGAACCAACATGTCTTTCTCGATAAGAAGCTTGCTTTTGATGGTTTCTTCGATCTCATTATTTATTATGTTATTTCTTGATGTAAAGGTTCTAGTTTATTCGCCTCATACAATTACACTTCCCTATTGACAAATTGGGAAAGCTTTTTGTAATCTCATGGATTAGCATCCCTTTTGTAAATTTCATTCATCAATGAAACTGTTTCTTACCAAAAAGAAAAAACAAAATTTATACTTGAAATCTATGCTTTCTTATCAAACTAAGAAATAAATAATGTGGACGGACTTGAGGCAATAAAGAACAAAAAGTAAACAGGACTGACTTAGGGTAATAAGAAATGGACAAAACTAAAAGCCTACAAGATAGTTTGTAGTCCTCACTTCTGAATAATAATCTAATATGATATATTCATTTTGATAAAGCTGAAGACAACGGCCAGACATTCACAACAAAATATCTAAGTGATCAAGAGAATATAGTACAGATGGCATACTTTTGATATTCAAAAAACCTGTAAGAGAGTACCTATGGCAAAGTTCATCGACCTTTTCAAAATCACCAGCCTCCAATGCCAAGTACACCTTAAAACACATAAAGCTTAGGTGAAAATATGAAGATTATGAGCTTTAAAAATTATTTATAAAAAACCCAAAACTGACATTCAAAAGTTAAAACATTTTCTTCGTGTAACAAAGTATATATATTCCTTAAAAATCTTCAAAATATGAATGATGAATCCACGGGCTACCCACCAGATACTCAAGAAATTGTCTATTGCTCTTTGTTTCTGCCTTGGCAACATCCCAGCATCCTTTTTCGGCTAAATTCTTCAAGGAGTTAGGGGTAGAATCATAATTATTCATAAGATTTTCAGCCAATGGAGACACAGACCAATACCAAAAGCACAAGAAATTTTGAGTTCAAAGCAGAAAAATGCAGCATAGGGGTCATCAAAGTACCTCTCTTTACACTTCTGATAGATTTCGAGGAATTCCTTCCAAAGATCATTTTTTTTATGATGCCATATGCACTTTTTACCTTGTTTCTATTCATCAACTCCTGGACAAGCAGACATAACATTGGCTTTCCCATGAACGTGGCCCATGCACTAGCATGTTGGAGAAACATGAAACATGACATGCACTAGCATGAAACATGAAACATGACATGCACTAGCATGTTGATGGTTATGACACTAGACATTATCTTCTGGTAGCTTGTGCAATTTTTTTAAAAAAAAAAGGTTGAGAGTGGAGGAAGAGCAGCTGCATCTCAAGAAATTTCAATACAATCCTGGCTAATTTCATTTTCAATATGCCTCTTTCTAATATCCTTGCTCAATGATTTCACTGTCCAGACTATGTTTTCAATCTTAGGATGTGAATTGTGAACTGAAAAAAATGTAAAACTGGTTCCATGAACCTCAATAGAACTCCATCCAGGAATCTTTTTCAGACCAAGAGACCTCATTTGGGTCCATGCCTCCTCCACTCCATCCCATCTACTCATGGATGCATAACTATGAGCCAGTTGAACATAATTTCCAGCATCCACAGGCTTTAATTCAAACATATCTCTAGCAATAACCTCACCAAGTTCAACACTGCCATTAACACGACAAGCGTCCAGGAGTATGCCTAAAACATCTATTGACGGTTCTTTAAACATCATTTTATAGAAGCTATATGCCTCTTCAATCTTTCCCGCTCGACTAAGGAGGTCGATGATACAAGCTCGATGCTCGAGATTTGTTGGCATTCTGAAATCTTTAGTCATTGACTCGTATATGCTCAAACCTTGGCTAATAAGCCCACTGTGGCTGCAAGCAGAAAGAACTGAAAGGAAAATAACATGATTTGGTTCCATCCCTGTGCCAAGAAACTCTGAATATTTTCTCAAAGCAATTTTCCCTTTTCCATTAAAACCATATCCAGCAATAAGTGTGCTCCATGTTACAAGATCTTTTTGCAACATATAATCGAAACACTTCTGAGCATTCTCTAAGTTTCCACATTTGAAGTACATGTCAACTAGAGCCGTTTCAGTCATAATGCACGGCATAAGGGAACTTCTAAAAACGAAGTTGTGAATCCACTTTCCCTGACAAAGTGCACCAGCAGAACCACAAGCTTGAAGAAGTGAGGTCACTGTTATTGAGTCAGGCCTTTGAAAGCTTGTTCTCATTTCATTGAAGAAAAAGATGGCTTTGCTTAAATAACCATTTTTAGCATGTCCAACGACAATAGCATTCCAAGAAACTAAATCCTTTTCAACCATCTTATTAAAAATTGCACAGCTTTGCTCCAACCTATTACACTTTGCATACATGGTGACAAGGGAGTTTTGAGCAGGGATGTCTAGCATTATTCCTTGCCTTAATACATGACCATGAATTGAGGTACCAATATCATAGCAACCAAGTTGAGCACAGGCTGCCAGAGCACAAGCTAAGGTAGTAGTACCCGGCTCCACGTTTGATTCCATCATTTGATAGAAGACCCTCACTGCCTTGTCAGAACAATTGTTCTGAACAAGTCCTGATATCATTGCTGTCCACAAGACCACATCCTTCTCAATAGTTGATTCGAAAACTTTAAGTGCGAGATCCAAACTCCTACATCTCAAGTACAAAACTACAAGTGTCGTGTCTACTTGTTGATCCATATCTAACCCATCTTTAAGAATCAGACCGTGCACCAACTTACCTAATCTAATATCGCACTTTATAGCAGAAGCAGACACAGCAGAGCAAAATGTCTGCTTGTCAGGTTTGATATCCTCATTCCTCATAGCATGTACAAGCTGCAATATTTCTTCAATACCTCCAATTTTTGAGTAGGCCGATAATAATGAATTCCAAGAAACTATGTCTCTATAATCCATTGACTCAAACAAACTTCTTGCATCATCAATGTTGCCACATCTACCATACATATTCACCATGGAGTTTGATAAAGCTAAATCTGACCCAAAACCATATAAAATAATCCAACAATGCAAACACTGAAGAAGAGGAAGCTCTGAAATTCCAGGGATAAGACTCAATAAGGTAACAGAAGTGGGCTGAATTTCATTTTCCCGCATTTGTTTGAACATTGAAAAAGCAATGTCAATGTCTCTCTGCCGTGAATAGCACCCAATAATGGTTGTCCAGGGAACAACATTTCTTTCAGGCATTGTATCGAACACCTTGCGACCAAAATGAATGCACCCAAATTTGGCATAGAAATTAATAAGGGAAGACCCAACATAGGAATCATAAGAGAGGCCATTAACGATGACAGATTGATGAAGCGAGAGGCCATTTGAAAACAAGTTCAAAATGGTACAAGCTTTGAGAAGGCTTGGAAAAGTGTAAGCATCTGGTGGGGTATTGATCTTTTGCATAGAAATGTAGGTTTGAAGAACTTGATGGTGAGCGCCTTGAGAAGAAAGGCAATTTATGAGGGCGTTGAATGATTTTGTGCTGCCATGGGCTATCGGCTCATGGATTAATCTGTTCATATTACAACAACAAATTGAAACCTTCTATGCCAAGTACACCAACTCCATTGTAACTTGTAAGTTGAAATTTGTGTTGAATTGGATTTGAATTCGTTCCAACCAATTCCACAAAATAATTTTCTATAAAAACAGCAAAGCCAATAAAAAAATGAAAAACTTCCTAAAAAGAACCAAAACAAGAAAATTTAGAAAACTAAACTAAATTATAAAAGTAAATGAACTAGCTAATGGTCTCTTTCATCACGCCTTCTCTTTCTCATTACCAAGCTCATAGAGGTTCTCAACACCTGCAAAATCTATTGGTGGATCAGTACAAACGTACTCAGTAAGTAGCTCCCACCTGAGAAGTTACCAAACAACATATGACATACATCATAACATCATGCTTCTCACAATAAACATGAAAACAAGTAATATATGTGCCATACTCAACTCATGAATCATAATCATAACATGCATAATGCTCATGTTATGCATACCCATCCTCTAACTCAAGCTATAATAAGCTTGCTCAAACATCACTGAGTCCTCACAACTCTTTCTAGCTCTCTTATGATCTTTCCATCTCTTATCAATCTTTTCTACATCTTCGAGCCTTACTCTTTCAAGACCCGTCGACCCTTGATCATTTTTACCCAGGGTCTCAACACTTCTCTAAAGAACTCGACGTTCAACCTTATGACCATTTATACACAAGGTCTCGAACTGTGCATGATCCTTGACCATTTACACCCAATGTCTCGATGCTCCTCTTTATCCAATATTGACGTATCGATCCTTGATCATTTATACCCGAGACCTTGACACCTAATAGTGACATACCAACCCTCGACCATTTATACTCGAGACCCTGAAATTCACTTACTTGCCTTAACACAATACCATCCCTAGACCATTTATACCCGAGGCTTGATATTCACTTACTTTTCTTAACACGATATTAGCCCTCGACCATTTATACCCAAGGCCCTCATATTCATTTACTTTTCTTAACACAATACCAGACCTCGACCATTTAAACCCGAGGTCTTGATATTCTCCTTTCTTTCCTTTATCACAAACTCAAGGTCCTCTGACCCTTTTCACTAGTCAGTCTCACGACAACCCATGTATGTACATCCTAGACCATGCTTTCTAGACCATGCTTCCAGTCCATTAACCATGAACATGCTTTTAACACTGTCATCATGCTTTCATATAATATCAGGAATCTCAACATCACATCATGCTTAACATCCAAAAGCATAACTCAACATGCTTAACACATCAAAACACATAATCAGTCCAATATAGCATTCAATTAAATCACATTTATCAAACAAGTCAAATAAGGCACGCAGGGTACAAAGCATATAAAACATACAACAAACAGCTTCCACAAGTAAGAACTACTTACAACATGTTCTAAAGCCTTCCTAAATCGGTTCCTGAAACAAGAAAGACAAGATTTAGAGGTTAGAACTTAGTTCAAAGTCCTTATTTGAAGCCGAAAAGGTTATGTTGAGGGTTACCAACTAGTTCTTCCCCAACATCGATCTTAAACCTTAGTTCAAACAGTCTGAACCTAAATGCAGAAGAGTTCCAATGGTTAGAAACAGATTCTGAACACTTAATCGAATCCGAAAAGAGTTTACAGCAAGCATTACCCACCAATCCTTACCAAAATGACTTGGGTCCTTGCTCAATTGTATTAGAAAGAGTCCGATTTTGCAGATCTGATCTCTGGCTATGGGTATTCAGATCTGAAGTCGATGCGAGTGTGGGCTGCAAAACTGAAGCGATGTGAGCTCCTTAGTGAGTGGTCGCCGCTGCGAACAGTGTGTTGGATTGCAACAAAAATCAAGCCAAAGTGGAAAACGAGCAGTCGCCTGGGATGAGCTCGCACCGTCCGAACAAACTCCCGCTCTCACTCAAAGCTTCCACTGCCGAAGTTGCTGGAGGGCCACGCGCCGCCGCCTAGTCGAGGGTGCCGTGTCGCGCAGCAGGCGCCGAAGGAGAGCAACGTGTCGCCGGAAAACGCGTCGTGGAAGTGGTCGCCGGCGTTGGCAGAAGAGGTCGGTAGAAACATTAAAATGACATTTGGGCGCAGAGTGGGTTATAATAGTATGTGATTATTATGGGTTATAATAGTCTGTATTTGGGGGTAGATTATTTTAGTCTGAATTATAATAGTCTGTGTTTGGAGTGCATAGTATTTTGTCTGGTTATAATAGTCTGTGTTTGGAGTGTAAATTTATTTAACATAAAGTTCTAAATATTCTGTTTATGCTGACAGTTTTTTTTAAAATTTTTTTTTTGTATTATACAAGTAATGCTATATTAAATATCAAATTTTCAAATTTGAAATAAAAAATATTTATTCCATGAGTTGACCATTTTGGAGTTTGAGATGCATAAAATAATTGCTATCATTCATTATACAAGCTCCATATTTAGAGACATACAATGACAACTTATCTTCTAACTCCATAGGTACACAAAAAAAATGTTTTCAAAGAGTGATAATTGTCAATAAAAGCCACCACCCAAATGGCACAAAAGAATATCATAATATATACATAGTTCCCAAAAAACAAGATAGTTTGTTATCATTCAAAAAAATAATATGAAAAAGGGTTGATCAGTCGTCTTTCTCGAGGAGGAGCTGGCAGTAGTCCAATTTCAACTATGGAGGAACAGACAAGAAGCTCTCGGACGCCAAGATATCACGGAAAAGGATATTCATAATCTGTGCTCTGGCCTAGTTATTCAATTCTGTGATCTTATACAGCTAGCTCACAATTTCTGCGCGTACTTCGACCTCCACTGCACGCTTCTCTTTTGGCCATTCTGCAATCATCTTCAGGTGGGTCAATTGGATATTCATAGCATTTCGTACCACCTCTAACATCTCAGAGTGATAAGGAGATCGGTTCCTCTTGCTACTCCTAGAGAAAGTCCCTACTGCGTTGTTTCGACTGGTGGGTGTTCCTTCCATCTCCTCTTGGGCCATGTTCATTCCTGGGTTTGACCCCAGCGGTATTGGGACATAGTATTCTTGGGAGCCACCAAGGTGAATATCTTCACCCATATGCTCTCCTATATTAGATGTCATATCCCCAAGTGTCTCTGCAACTGCTCCTATAGCTCGATCTTTGCCGAAGACAACAACCAAATCATCAAAGTGGGGGAACGGCTTATTTTGCAGCCCTTTTGCAGCCAGATGACCTTGCATGAGGATAAAAATATATGTTATAAAATGTTACATATAAGTTATAAGGGGACTATACAATCTTACCTTTACCCACCCATCGAAAGTCTCCTTCTCCACCTCAATGCATTTAAATTCGTCATTCCAACCAAATTCCACTACAGCCTTATCCTAGCATCTCTGCAATCGCATGATATTATTTTTAAGGGTTCGAACTCTGCAATCAATGGTGTTTGACTAAATTTCACTGTCTGGTATCCTTTCCCTCATCATACGTTGCACCATCAAGTAACCAGGTCGGAATGTCCCGTTGTCTGATCTCAACCCTCCAAACTAGACCAACCACATAAGGCACTCCACTAGCTTCGTGTCCTCGTTCTCCATCCACTAGTGCTTGGGGGGCTCTCATTGCACCTAACATTCTGCTAAATGCACACATACATCGTTGTACAATTTAACTAGAACGTAAGAGAATGCTTCATTTACTTTTTAAAATAAAATACATAACATACTTAATTATAGTACAACATCGTGGTTCCAAAGCAACGGTTAATTTAGAAATATCCAAAAACATAAAAAAGTCCTAATATAACAAAACAATCAAGAAAGCATCAATTATTATGTAACTCCCATTTAGAAAACATTTGTTGGGCCAAATCATCTATCCACTGGCTCCATTCATTAGAAGTCTCAATGAAATTGATGTTGTCCCCCCCAATGGTAGCAGAAGCTAAGTCCACCTCGTCCAAGTCATCAGTCATTGAACTTTCTCCCATCTCTAGGTTGATGAGGTTGTAAATGATGCAACACACCGTGATGGTTCGACATTGGATGTGTACTGGGTAGTATGATTTTCCTCGAAGAATGGTCCATCTACCTTTTAACAGTATGAATGCCCTTTCAATCACATTCTGTAAGATGCAATTTTCTTAAGAGTTTGTTTAAAATTAGAGAAAAAAAACAAACAAAAGAAAAAGATCTTTTATTATTAAAAAAAATGGATTATTTATGAAAAAGAAAAAAAATGTGAATTAGCAAGACAAGTGTGTGTGTTAGGTTGGAAGAGTGGTGGTTTGATAAGTATTAGTTTTAGAAGCAAAAAGAATGAAGAAAGGAATGAAAAAATAATGAGAAAGAGAAAGAGGAAGCAGTTTTCGAGAAAAAAAAGAGAGAGAGAGAGAGAAAGAGGGAGAGATAGATTTCACAAAGGGTGAGAGTTAAAAGGAATCTTTATCATTGATTCAGAAATTTGAAGCTTGAAGATTGAAGCTGAAGGTTGAATAACTCGGGGTTAAGATCAGAAATGGAATTTGGTACGTTTTTCAAGGAAACTCATGAAGAGGAATGGGTTTTAAGAGAGGATTTATATGGGTTTTCTTTTCTTTGTTTGTAAATCTATCATGGATACTTTAAAATCAAATAAGAGTGAGGCTAAGGTTCTATTATGGAGTTAATCGATTATGTAGGAAATGGAAGAAATGAAACGTGGATTTTTGTAATATTGATTTGTTAATTGGGGATTTGATTGCTCAATGAGGGGAAAAGAAAGATTAGCAGTTGTAATAAAAAAGAATTTTCTTAGATGTTTTATAAGGAACACAAGTGGGTCACAGAATTTAAAAGAAAAGAAGAAGATGAGTTGTTGATAAGAAAAAAAAACACATAGAGTTTGTGAAGAAGAATATGAAGAGAAGGAGAAAATGAGAAGAAAGAGAAAATAAATAAATAAAAATAGAGAAATGTGATGATGGTACATTTGAGTTTAAATGAAGAGAGAGAAAGTTGATGGGGAATGTATATGAGACATGAGAGAGTTGTTTTGGAAGAAAAAAAAACATTATTTTATTACGGAGAAAAAAAATAGATGGCGTATGAGGGGAGAGAGAAAGATAATATTTTTTTTATATTATTTAATTATAGAAAAGGACAAGAGATACTTACTAACAAATGGATAAGAGAGAAGAAGTGATTTGAAGTTTGGATTAATTATGTTGCTGTTTAAGAGTGATAAATTGGACTAGTTGATATTTAATTGATGTTCCTTATGGGACCCCACATTATATTATTGTTGGATTTAAAAATGATTTGTACCTCAAACCATTTCCACTTCTCATTTGTACATAAGTTAGTGATCGACTCTAGTTTCTTCAACAGTATATCGTGTAGTCGCAATACTGCGTTAAGGACGAAGTTGAAATGCCTAGAAACGGTCTCACCAGACCTTGCAAATTATCTACGAACTACTATGTTCTTAACGTCATGGGCTAAGATGAGCAAGAACATGGCCACCATCTCTTCTACATCTACGACCTCTATTCCGACTAAACCTCTTGTTGACTTAAGTAAGGTACATAGTATGGCAAAACAACTTCTGTCCATCCTTGTACTCTCGCAATAAAATAAGTCAGACTGGTGGATGAGCCGAAAGAATGCTAGTTACCTAACGTGATGTCTGAGGTAGGGTGATTGGTGTTCTATTCTTTTATGGTCGTTCATATACAGTTCTAATATTAGAAGTAAATGATGTTGTGATGAGGTGAAGGCTGCTAATATAGCAATTAGTTCCCGTGAGTCCATAATATAGGAAACGATTTAGCTTGGTTCCTGAAAGACAAATGTCTAATCAAACACTAACTAGGATCAATATGGCAACTAATTCCCATGGGTTCAACCCACGATCTATAAATCCTTGAGTTACAATCAATCAATCAAATACTAACTAGGATTAGGGTTTTTAAGTTTTGTGTTTATGGTTTTTAAGTTTAGTTTATGGGTTTAGGGTTTTTAAGTTTGGGTTTGGTTTGGTTTAGGGTTTAGGGTTTGAGTTTAGGGTCAAAGAAAGCATCATATTTATCATATTTCTCATTCACTTTATATTTTTTTAACTCAAAAAAAGTGTAAAATTTCTTGTATCCAAAATTCATTTTTTTTTTGTTTTAATTATACAAAAAACATCCTATTATGTATGCAAAATTATTTTTCTTTTTTTAATTCAAAGAAATCATCATATTTCTCATTCAAATTTTTTTATTTTTGCTTAATCCAAAAAAGTCTAAAATTGATTGTATCCAAAGTTTTTTTTTTTTTTTTTTTTTTTTTTTTTTTTTTTTTTTTTTTAATTAGGAAAAAAAAACATCTTTTAATTCAAAGAAAGCATCATTTTCTCATTCAAAATTCATATTTTTTTTAACTCCAAAAAAGTGTACAATTTCTTGTATCCATTTTTTTTTAGTTATACAAAAAAATCCTATTATGTATGCAAAATTATTTTTCTTTTTTTTAATTCAAAGAAACCATCAAATTTCTCATTTAAATTTCTTATTTTTGTTTAATACAAAAAATCCTAACATTGGCTGTATCCAAAGTTCTTTTTTTAAAAAAAAAAAAATTATGTATGGAAAATTGATTTTCTGTTTTAATTCAAAGAAAGCATCATATTTGTCATTCAAATTTCTTTTTTTTAATCCACAAAAGACTAAAAATTGGTTGTATCCGAATTCCATTTTTTGTTTCAATTAAAAAAAATATCATATTATGTATGCAAAATTGATTTTCTGTTTTAATTTAAAGAAAACATCATATGTCTCATTTAAATTTCTTTTTGTTTTCTTAATCCAAAAACACCTACAACTAGTTGTATCCAAATTTCATTTCTTTGTTTTAATTAACAATCAAGATCCTAATTTGTATACAAAACTCATTTTCTATTTTATTTCAAATAAAAGCATCATATTTTCTATTGAACCCTCATTTTTTTTTTCATGTTCAAACTTCATTTGTTGTTTTACTTATAAAAAAACAATATTTTCTTTCAAAACTGCCCCTTTCTGTTTATTAAAAACAAAATTCTTTCTGTTTTGCATTCTTTTTTCAATTTTTTGGTTGCATAAAAAAAACAATAAACAATACTTTGTATCCACACATGCTTGGTAAAGGGTTAAAATTCCATCATAAATACTTCAATCCATATATAACATGTGACCAAACTGTTCTAAAGAATAAAATTTAAAACGGACACATTTTCAAGTATAAGAAAAATACATAATGAAATCAAGTGTCCCAATGTGTAGTTTGAATACATAAGGAAATAAAGTTAACACAATGTGCCATACAAATACATAACGAAAGAATCCTCAGCTTTAAATTAACGAACCTCAAAGAAGGTCTAGGAATGACGTACTTTCTAACCCTACAATATAAAAAAAAAAATTAGTACCAATCTCTAACAATTGTAAACTTAAATACATGCAAGTGGAAAAAAAAAGACCTTTTTGTAGGCGGTGATGAGCGAATGGGCATCAAATGTGACTGGATTTCTAGTAAGTAGACCCCTACACATGTATATATATATATATATATATATATATATATATATGAAAGAAATGGATAAGGAAGTGGTAAGAAATAACTCACCAAACAGAGCACGGAAGGTTAAGTGTGGAGTTATTCTCAAAGTATAGCATAAGTATGATTTTGTATATAAATAATATATGATGGAAGAGTAGTTGTTAGCAAAGGGTTAGGTGCACTTATTAGTGCACCTAACAAATTTAAGAGAACTAGTGAGATAAGATAGCCCCATTAATACCACCTTAACCATCCCTTTTAAAAAAAAAAAACAGAGGCAGTGGTACATTTTTTTATAAGGAATTAATAAATACCTCCACCTCATTAAAGGCACCAACCACCAACTAAACAAAATATAGCATATATCATAGAACATGGTTGTTCCATAAATCAAAGAACAATAGTATTGAAAATTTTGATTCATTTAGACCGGCCTCAAAGATATTTCTCGAAATTCATTCATAGAAATAGAATTTCAGAAAACATGGTTGTTCCACAAACAAGGAGTGAATGTCAAATATAACAAAGTGATAAAATAAAAAAAACAGAGACCAAAATACGACAAAGTGATAAAAAAAAAAGGGGGATATAATTGAATATTATAGAAGAATTGTACCAAAAACAGAGAACAAAAGTTAAATCAGATTTGATTATAGCAACAAATATTGCAGTGGATAGTAAAAAAAATGCAATTAGTATTAAAAAAAACAGAACGAAGGGATTTTATAACAGCCATGTCAATCTCAGCAAATAAGCTCGATAGAAACTCATAAGAAAAAACATAACAAAATCAACCCTAGGATGAAATTTACAAAAAAAACAGGGAACAAAAGTTAAATCAAAACAAATATGGCAACAAATATTGCAATGAGAAGTAAAAAAAAACAGAATGAAGAATTTCACAACAACCATGCCAATCTCAGCAAATCATCTCAATGGGAACTCATCACTGGCCGGTGAAAAAGAAAAGAGAACAAACCTTCATTAGTGATCGACTCCCCCTACCAAGCTTCGTTTTTTGTTCGAATGTCCCCTACCAAGCAATTCCAGGCCCGATTCCATCAAATGGAGCATGCAACTTCATATACCGAAACAACCAATGGAGATGAAAATACAGAGGATGAGGGAACGACAACAAAAGCAGCAAGGGACTCGAAGTGGCAAGGGACTCGAAATGGAAAAGGACTCGAAGCGGCAAGGGGAGTGAATAGTCGAGGTTACGAATCTGAAAAAAAAAAAAGAACAAACACAAATATGAGGTTGGTTAGGGGTTCGGCCGTGGAGGAAAAAAAATAAGGGATTGAAGTTATTCATTTTAGCGATTGAGTGAAAAAATAACAAGAGATGAAGAAAAATAAACCTCAACGTTTTAGATCTACAGAAAGGGAGAAAGAGATCGAAAACTCACCTCAAAGATGGTGAAGGAAAACAAACCAAATCGAAGGACAAAGTGGATGAAAAAAAAAACAGTGATTGAGTGAAAAAATAACAAGAGATTAAGGAAAATAAACCTCAACGATTTAGATCTACAAAAAGGGAGATAGAGATCGAAAACTCACCTCAAAGATGGTGAAGGAAAAGAGACCAAATCGAAGGACAAAGTGGATGAAAAAAAAAGCGATTGAGTGAAAAAATAGCAAGAGATTAAGGAAAATAAACCTCAGCGATTTAGATCTACAAAAAGGGAGAAAGAGATCGAAAACGAACCTAAAAAATGGTGAAGAAAAACATATCAAATC
The DNA here is from genome assembly GCA_033996785.1 of Trichosanthes truncata. Classification (NCBI taxonomy): domain Eukaryota; kingdom Viridiplantae; phylum Streptophyta; class Magnoliopsida; order Cucurbitales; family Cucurbitaceae; genus Trichosanthes; species Trichosanthes truncata. Next base: position 45,145,885 of record JAWPNB010000013.1, on the reverse strand, counting down.
GACGGACAAAGTGGACGGAACAAAAAAAAAAAAGATCGAACTCACTGGAAACCCTTCGATGAAGAAGACGAAAAGAGAGGAAAACTGAGGAAAATGGGAACAAAAACCAACCTCGCAACAGTGACGCTTGGAGAGAAGTGATGCAAACCCGTGGAATTTCATAAGAAACCGTGCAGAGTGAAACAGTGGGAACTATTCATAAACGGTGGGTATAATTATATTAACCCTCGTTTATAATAATTAGTGGGCCAAACAGGGAGTGGGTTATTTTAACCCACCCAACCCAACTCGTTATTGGGGCCCCAAATGGCCCCTAAAATTTCATTAATGCATTTAACCTTTCAAAAATACCCTTAACGAAAAACATTTCTTTTTCTTTTATTTTTCTCTCTGCAAATTTGTAACGGCCGGCACATGTACTAAATTAAATTGGTTGAAACCCAATTGAAGAGTTGGAGTTTTAATTTTCTTTTAAGTTTGGATTGGTTGATTATTATTTAGTATGATTAATTTAGGTCGATGTCAAAAAAAAAAAAAAGAAGATTAATTTAGGCTACTTTAATTTTATACAAGGTGGGGGGCTTGCCTAATTAGAAATAGGGAGTGCAGAGGAGGAATTGGGTTTTAAGTGGCTTCGGGGGCATTCTTGTAAAAAATGTGACTTCAAGCCAAACCTAAAAGAAAGGAAACCCTAGTTTTGGCTTTATATAAAGCCTAGCCAAACCACTTGAACCATCACACACCTCTAAGCATCCATTTGACTCCATCTTCCTCATCCTCCCCTTTGACTTTCACGAAATCAAGCTCCATTTTAGACCCATTCTTTTTTTCTTCTTAGTGCTTCACGACAACCATTTTTTTTGTCCCTCACTCACCATCCTCTTCGTCCTTCCAACCTCTCGCTAACGTCCCCTTCCAACAGCGAACCAGCATGCGAACGGTGATAAAAAAAAAAAAAACGAGTGGCTGCGTAGTTTCTATGTTTTCTGACGAGCCTTCTCCTACCAATGGTGATCCACAATCAACAACAACTACAGAGGACGCATGCTAGTGTTTTTCCGTCGATTGCTATAGGGATTTCGTGAGCAGCAATGTTCTCCTCGCGTGGGTGCTTCTATCAACATACCTCTCTCTCTCGACGTGTTTTTTAGGCGTGTAGGCGTTCTCCGATGAATTAGTGTTCCAGTGTGCTGATGTTGCTATTTCGGAACTAACCCATGAGATTTTGGATTCAATTTCAATTTACCCACTTCGATTTGGCTCTGAAACCTCAAGTTCTTCATAATTTTGGTTGCTGTCCAATGGGTATTTAAACCCTCGCAATAAATTTTGTGAGTATTAAAGACCCTTAAACTTGCAAAATTAATGGTGGATTTTAGAGTTTCTCTAATTTAGGAAGTTTGGGGGAAATTTCTCTTTGGACTCATAACTTAAAAACTATATATTGATCTTGGATTTTTGGAGTTTAAAGTGAGTTTCAAGGTGATTTTTGGCATTTGGAAAGTTAACCCATAATGTTTTGGAATATTATAGTGTGGTTTTGAATCGTTTATTCAAGGTTCAAGGTTGACTTCAATCCTTGGAATGTTTGAGAAATTCTCTAATTCTTTTACTGAGTTTTGGGATGAATGTTGGACTTTTGGGATGATTGTTGAAAGGATATGATGTAGAGAATTTACAATGCCAAACATTACTTGTTCTCTTTTCTCTTGCAATTTGTCTTAGGTGGTGAAAAAGACTTTTCTAGGAGAAGGAAATTTTAATTATTCTTATTTGGGCTAAAAAAAAGAGTAAGTTCAAAACGCTTGAGTTATTGTTTGATTGACTGAGTAAAGCATGCCTAAAATATTTGAATAATTGTCTATGTACAGAATTCTTGGGATGTTTGAGTGGTTGACTGCTTACAGGTTACTTAAGATATGGGATGAGTGGACTGCGTGCGGAATACTTGTGTTGTTTGACGAACTAGCTAGCAATTTAGGATTCTTTTAAAGTATAGAATGTACATATTCATGTATGGCTTACTCAGAATGGCACCAAATAGCATTTGAATGTTTAGCATGTTTTAGAGGGGACCAATTAAGGAATGGGTTGATAATGATTGTTATGTCCTCTAACATGTCGTGAGGGCCTCAGGGACATGCATGTTTAATCTTAAGTTCATGATGATGATGTTTAGTGACAATTACCTTCCCCTCGTGTCATGTATGTTTCATGCTTTTAGCTTGGGGGTCGTTTCCTTATGTCATGTATTTTCCATGTTTTTAGCTTGGGGGTCATTCCCTCATGTTTGCAGCTTGGGGGTCACTCCCTCATGTCTACAGTTATGGGGTCATTCCCTCATGTTTTTAAGTTGGAGATAGGTTAATTGTTCACTTAGGCATAAAGTTTTCATGTGTTCAATTAAAGTCTTATGTATTAGGACACTTTGTAGTGTAAACCAAGTTGGTAGAATGTCATGTTTCAATTATAGTCTTTTCAGTTATTCCGAACCCTACATGTTTCAAGTTTCATGAATATTTCTAATATTTGCAACTTTAGCCCTCAAGTGGGGCTACTTACTGAGTATTTTCATACTCGCCCATGCTACCCCTTCTTTTCTTTTAAGATGGTACATGACTTATAAGGTGTGTGGTGAAGGCATTCAGCTTGCTGAGGCTATAGGACAACATCAGACTTGAGTTCTTTAGGGTCTTAGAAAATTCATTGTTTCATATTTTATGCATTATTTGATTATTTCATTTGTGTGATTATTTAAAAGCTCAATGTCCATTAGCTTTTGTAAATTTAGGTTTTATCGAGATCCCGAATCAAAGTTTTGTAAATTCTGATCAGTTTTAATAACCAAATGTTTTCTTTTCGCCTACACAAGCTTCCGCTTTACTTTCAAAAGTCCATGTGTTTGCATGCATGAAGTAGCGATCCTCGTAAATCCAGTCTAGGAAGTTGGTTCGTTACAAAATTCTTCCTCCATAAAAAAACAATGTGTAACTTAATTATGTGCAATAGAACATCAGATGAAAACAAGGTTTGAAATCGAGCTTTCTCTTTCTAGAAGTGTAAAGAAGATAAGTTGAAGAAAAAATTAAAGTTTGTTTTTTCTTTTTGCTCTCACTATTTGTATGAGTTAGTGATATGTAGGAGATTAATGTGGTTTTCAATTATGATTAGTGGGTCGTGAAGGAAGAAATATGTTTTTTTTTTTTTTTTTTTTTTTTTTTTTTTTTTGTCTTTAGAGAGTTACAAGGGAGATCTATGGTTTTGGATTTTGGATTTTTTGAGCTTATTTGGTCAAATTATTGCTACGACTTTTTGGACTTTTTTTTTTATTATTAATATTGTAGTTTTTTAAACTTATTATAAAAATATTGTACTTTTCAAACTATTTACAAAAATATTGTAGTTTTTATTAGATGGATGAAAATCATCTCTTGAAGAGACGACCTACAACATGTAGCTGAAGGTCGTCTCTTCAAGAGGCGACATATACTCCGTTTAAAAAAAATAAGTGTACAGGTCGTCTCTTAAAGAGACGACCTTTACAAAAAAATCGAATGTAGGTCGTCTTTTCAATAGACAACCTACATAAAAATAAACTCAAATTTTCTTGTTGGTAAAGTTGGCTGCTGGACGTCATTAACTTGTAGGTAGGTTGGGGTTCGAGTCTAGAGTAATGTAAATCTTAAGTTTTTTTTTTCCTTTTCTTTTTTTTTTTCCTGTTTTTTCTTACTTTTTTTGTTTTTTACAAATCAAATATAACAACTATAGTTTTTTTTTAATGTTTTAAGTCAATTGCATATTAATTACAATTTATTCCATTTTTCTCAAAAAAATTGAAACTTAATTAAGTTTTAATTATATACAAAAAAAAAAAATCCTTTTTTTCTTTGGTGTTGTCCTTGCATTTTTTACCCCTCCATTTTTTCTTTGTTTCATTTGTTTTTTAAATATCAAATAATATAACTACAATTTTTTCTTTATGTTTTAAGTCAATTGAATATTAACTACAAAATAGCTCATATTAGAATTTTTTTATAATAATTAATACTTAACTAAATTTTAATTTCTTTAAACAAAAAGAATAAATTGTAATTAATATTTAATTGGCTTAAGCCATTAAAAAAACTACAGTTATTTTATTAATTATTTTATCTGATTTGTAAAAAACAAATAAAAAGAAAGAAAGAAAAAAACAAAAGTCAAAAAGAGAGAGGGGAAAAAACGAAAGAATTTTTTTAAAAAATAATTAAAACTTAATTAAATTTCAATTTTTTTGAGAAAAATGAAATAAATTATAATTAATTTGCAATTGGCTTAAAACATTAAAAAAAAAAAAGAGACTAGCTATTATATTTGATTTGTAAAAAAAAAAAAGAAAGAAAAAACAGAAAAAAAAAAGGAAGAAAAGAGAAAAGGAAAAAAACTTAAGATTTAAGTTACTCTGGACTGCAACTCATGCCTTTCTACAGGCTAACAACATCCAGCAGCGAACTTTACCAAGGAGGATTGTGTTTGTTTTGTGTAGATCATCTCTTAAAAAGACAACCTACATCAGATTTTTTTAAAGGTCGTCTCTTAAGAGACGATCTTTAGCCACATGTTGTAAGTCATCTCTTAAGAGAATACCTTTAGCCACATGTTGTAGGCCGTCTCTTCAAAAGACAGTCTTCATCTACCTAATAAAAACTACAATATTTTTATAAATAGTTTGAAAAGTATCATATTTTTATAATAAGTTTAAAAAACTGCAATATTAATAAAAAAAGTCTTGACCTTTCAAATGTTAATAAACTTGAGGAAGACGAGTTTGGTCTAATTTACAATGTTAATTAATCAAAAGTTTAATACGTTTTTTTTTAATATTTAGGTGGTGTTTAGATTGAGGAATAGGAGTTAATAACTCCCTCAATTCCTTGTTTGGGCCAAGAATATTTTAACTCAATTTGTGGGCTCCACAAATTTATTAACTCTTCCTCTAGCTCCCTATTATGGGCAAACTTATTAACTCCTACTCTATCTCCTCTATTGTGGGTCCCACAATTTATTAACTTCAACTCCAACTCTCCATTATGTGCCCCATAACTTTCCTATCTCATCTTTAATTCACCTCACATCACTCCTACCTCCATCTCTCTTCTCTTCTCTCTCTCCATTTTTCTTACATAAATTTTTTTAATTTCTTAATTTACAAAATTTTCTTTATTTTTATATAAAATTTCTCATCATTATTACTAATTAATTATTAAATATAAATCATTATTAAAAAAATATTTTTATTTTTATCTTTTAATTTTAATAATTTTTTTAACAACAATATTTTTATTTTTATTCTATAATTTTATTTTTTAAATATAAATTATATAAGAATGTTTTAGATATGATACTATTATTTAAATTAAAATTCTAATGTAAATTAGAGTACTACATAACAATTTTTTAATTGATAAAATTCTCCCTATCTCACTTCCTTCACATGTCATCTACAACAAATAACAATCTTATCATTTTTTTTTATTAATAACTCAAGAATATATATAATTTTATGATTTGAAGATAAGAAAAACACATTTTAAACTAACTTGTATTATAATTTAAGAAATTAGTATTTGAAAAGGTTAACGTATTTGTTGTTGCCAAATTTTGAACAAGAGAAATCTCACCTGACCTCCACGTGACAACGACGGTGAATTTGCATTTTAGGGGGAAGAATGCGGCCTGCAAGATAAGAAAAACTTGGACACTGGTGTGTTGTAGGCCACACAGGCTCCGATGCTTAAGTCAGAGAGAGTTTTGAGAGAAATTAGGAGTTCTAGGAGAGTGTTGTAGGTTGGAATGAACTTACCTTGCTCTCCCCTCGAGAGAGAGCTTAAATACCTTCCTTCCTAAGATTTTTCATGGGTATCCGTCTTCAAATGGGGAAAGGAAATATCAAATTGGGCTGGACCGAGGGCACACGGGGCCATGAGGGACTGATGCTGGGCCCTGCCAAACTTGTTGGCCTTAGCCGGGCCAACCACGGGCTTGGGCCGAAGCTCAAGCCCGTTTCTTCTCTCTTTCATTTTGGGCCAGTCCTCTATCGATTTCGGTCTGTTTTGACTTCGTATTGGGTTTCTTTCCTTGTTTGGCCCTTCGTTGCAACCCTTTAGCCAGCCTATTCTTGTTGGTCCAATTTCACCCATAACAGTATTAAAAAAAATTTGATTTTCAAATTAATCATATTCAAAGTAAAAAGATAAACGATTTCTCCTTCCAAACTTAATAAAATAAAATTAGTTCAATAAATGACATAAATATATAGTATTTTGAACGAAAGTATGTATGATATTCATTTTGAATGGTGTTAAAAAATATTTATTCATTTTGAACTTAATTATTTTAAAATAACATAAATATTTGATATTTTATTTTTAACTTAATTATTTTAAAACTTCAAAGAATATATATTATTTTCAAATTAATCAAACTTTAGATAATTCATTATATTGATTAGTTAGAAAAATAAAATTTTAATTTATGCAATATATATAATATATATATATATATATATATATATATTAGAACTTTTATTAAGCTTGGAAAACAAACATTAAATTAAAATTTTAAAATTGACGAAAACAAGTGTTCACACGAGATTTCAAAAGAGAAATGAGATGTGTGGAATGAACTTGTATTTGTATTGATTTGAGTGTAGTAGAGTACAATCTCTAATGTTTATCACTTGATTCTTTCTCTCTCTCATGTACCAATGTCTCGAGGGTTGAACAGCTTATTCTCGAGCACGTTGGTCTTTTCTAATCGGCCTTCCGACTTATTGATCTTGTTGGATTGACTCTTGACTTTTTGATTGTTGATCATCGAAGAATTTGTCGAAGTCTTGAAGTTTTATGATATTCAATAGTGTTTAAGACCCAAGGACTTCAGGGAGTTTTTTCTTGAAGAGTCTTAGATCTTCAAGGAGTTTTCATCACTCTAAGAATTCAGGGAGGGTTTGATCTTCAGGAGTTTTTTAAGCTTTGTTTCTGAATTCTTTCAATAGAGGGAAAAACTCTCTATTTATAGAGTTTCTTAAGACTCTTAGTGGACTTGGGCCTGACTATTGGATTGGGCTTGGTTGACTTTAGGTCTAGCCCTTTATGCTGGCACTTTGCTGGAGTAGGCCTCCCATTTTAACTTTGTGTAAAATTGACACAAATTTCATATAACCCAATTGCATATTTGAATTTGTCATAATTTAATATAGGAATGCTTGCAAATTTAATTAATCTCTAATTAAATAAATAAATTTGTCACTAACTTTAAGTAATGACATAGCAATTTCTTATTGGCCAAAATTTCGATTCCAACAACAAGTATTTAACAAAATTGTAAAATATTTATAAAATAATATAATTTAAAATCTCAATTTTAGGATTGATGAAAACAAATCTATATTATTTCTAGAATTGAGAGAATAAAAATATAAAAATTTTGAAGTTTATTTGAATTCCTTTAAATTAATGGATTGAAATCTTTCCAAATAACATGTAATATTTTAAAAATTATTGTAGACTTTCTTTTATTTGAAAACTATCAAAGGCAAATGAATAATTAATGTGAGAGATATTGAAAAAAGAGTATGGGGTATTTTGTTCAAAATTCTTTTTTTTTTCTTTAAAGAAATTTGTAAAATATACATAAATTAATAAAAACAAAAAATTCCAATCTTAGAATTCATGGGAACAAATCCTTAATTATGAAAATTTTAAAAATTGTAGAAAAAAACAGTAAAAAAAATAGCTAAAATCAACTAAGACTTCATAACTCTAGATTTAACAAATATGCACCCTAAACATAAACTTTGGATCTCCAGACTAAACAACTCCTTGTCCCAAACACAAACTTCCTAACTCTAGACTAAACAACTCTGCACCTTAAACACAAATTTCCTAAGACTCCAAACTTTCTAACTCTTACTCCCTGCAAATCTTTGCCCCAAACAACCTTTAAGAAGTGTTAGAAACACTATATGACAATATTTTCATTTATTTTACTTGAAATAAATTTAGGGAAAGCTAATGGATAGTGACTGGTGAGGAAATAACAGTGAAAATCAACAAAATCAAGTCAAGGACATGAAAAATTCCAGAATGAAGCAAAAGTCATCTTGATGCTTCAACATAAGAATATGGTCAGGCTTTTGGGATGTTGTGTTGAAGGAGATGAAAAACTTATGGTCTATGAATACATGACAAATTAGCAAAGCTTCTCATTCATTTTCATGGAGGAAGAATTTGCAGAGAGATAATGAAAAAGAAACGTTTTCTAGTAAAGGTATTTTTGAAATTTTTTGAAAGGTCAAGGGAATTAATGAAACTTTAACATTTTCCATTCAAAACTTAATGGTAAGGGTATTTTTGAACGTTTATGAAAGGTCGGGGGGTATTTTTGAAACTTTTTAAAGTTCAAGAGTATTATGGAAACGAGACCCATAGTTCAAGGGTATTTTCTATAATTTAGCCAATATACAGAATACTCCTCAACTTTGGGGTATGTTTGTTTCAATTATGCCTTTAGACTTTGAAAATTTCCCTTTTTACCCTTAAACATTGAAATTTGTTCCGAAAAAACACTCTTGGAAAGTTTTTTCATTAAAATAAGATGAAAATTCACGCAACAGCTACTATATAAATATTGAAAGTTATACATGACATCATTTTCAACATCATTCACTTAAATTGACATGGTAGTTGATGTGTAAATATTGATAATAAAAATTATTTTATTGATATTTGTTGAGATGAAATAAATGGTAACAACAATCTTAATATTTTATATAGTTATAAATAATATCACATACGCTTTCTAGTTTTTATACATCAACTACCACGTCAATTTTCATCACTTATTTCAAATGAAAAGATATTTTTTTTGGAACAATTTCAAAGTTCAAGGGTATTTTTTGGAAAAAAATTCAAAGTTCAAGGGTAGAAATGAAACTTTTCAAAGTCTAGGGGCATAATTGAAATCTAACCCAAAGTTTAGGGGTATTTTGTAAAATTTAACCGTTTGGAATATTTTGACATTGACCTAAAAAATTGCACCCAAATAACATTTGACCTGATTTTTGTTCTAACCCTTCACTAGCGTCAACAAACTTTTTTTTTTAAATTTCTCTTGCTCTATATTTTTCCTCTCCCTCTCACTCCCGATTTTTTCTCTAACTTTCACTCCCCATTTTCCCTCTCAGTCCCACTCCCTATGTTGTATATCACTCTCGCTCCCTATGTTCCCTCTCATTCTCGCTCCCACTTTTCTCTCTCGCTTGCTCCCTATTTTGTCTCTCTCGCTCTTACTCCTTCTTTTTCGATGAAGACTTCCGACTGAATTTTTACTAAATTTTCCTATGGATTGATTCTGGAACACTATTCCTTGTACTACTTGTTAGTGTCTAGTGTATACTTGTGCTGGATTTTGAATGCACATAGTGTGTGTCTCTGTCATTTTTACCATCATCGCTATCAAACATCTCACATTTCTATCCATTCCTTTCCATCACATGAATCAAGTCACATATACACCAAACCAAACACCCAAACAACAAGTTTTTGGTGTAGTTGGTGGGATTTTTTTTGTGTGTTAATTTTCAATTACATCATTGCTTATATTTGTAGCTGTTAGCACTCATTTAGTGCTATATTTATCATGATTATTTAGTTAGTTTTATGTATAAAATGTGAGATTTGATGTTAATTTGTGTTTAATTTTAGGAACCGAGCAATTCGAGAGGATTTGGTGAATTTGAGAGAAATTTGGTGTTTTGGAGCAAGAAATAAGTCAATTTTGAGGCTAAAGATAGAATCGAAGCCATTTTTGGAATTTGGACTGAGGCCAGAGCGTATAGACGCCATTTTGGGCATTAGGACACCCTCATTTTGGAGTTAGACTTAGAGAGTAAGTGTCAAGACGCTACTCTGCGGCATCTCGACGCCAAAAAAACATAGAGAGGCATCATTTCGTCCGCCTAGCGTCTCGACACTAACCTTGCGCACATAAGTGGATCGACATTGTTTTGGGCAATATCGAGACATTGAGATTTATGCCCTAAAGCCTCATAATTAATTATTTATGTAATAATTAATAATAATTTTAATTATTTTATTTACAATATAATATTATCCATTATATGAAAAATCCAAGGTTATCAGTGTAATCTTGAACAATATGTGGTTGATATACGAGAGGATCATGCTCAAAAAATAACCTAAAGGGTCATAATATATAGATAAGGTTGGGTGCCTTATCCCGATGCCTTATCCCAGTAACACTATTGATATGCCCCACTTTGTAATAGTTACAAATGATTTGATCCAAATCGTTCATGTAGAGACATGTGAGTGGTGGTATATTATACAATGAGTTTGTATAGGACTTGACCACAAAATATTTAATCTCTCTTTATATATCCGTTAATTGAGAAGATTAATATTTCATCAAGATGATCATATGCGACTCAATCTTAATCCTGAGTGAGTTATGAACTCCTGCTTATGAGAGCTTGCCCTTTGATTTGCATGGGTGAGAGTGGCTTTTGTAGTCAATTCAACATGCCTACCATTTTAGGGACTTGACCAAATAGGGAGCTGGGAACATAATCTCACAAGATGAAATTCACTCATTCCCATATAGGGTAAATAAATGAGTAGTTCCCTTAAGTGCAGATTTCAGGACTTGAACAAAAGGCTCCACCTTCTCACCAGCCTGAGAGGAACTTAGTTTATAGTTGGATCATAAACAAATTATTCATTAGAGGATCAGTGGTACTTAAGGTGCAAAATATAATTACAGGGGTAAAACAGACTTTTGACTCAGCTGTAATTACGAACAACTCATGAATGATCGACTTGCATGTAATGGTTATATCCATGGACATAACTTGTCCCACAATACATAAGAGTGCAACTCCAGGTCTATAGTGGAGTGACCTATAGTTAATGAATGAAAATTAATTAATTAAAGAGTTTAATTAATTAATTTTGTATCATTGGAGGTTATAATCTGTAGGTTCATAAGGTTCTCTTGCTAGCTCATAGTAACACTAAGGGGCTGTTTGGGCCACCAATAACGAGTTGGGTTGGGTGGGTTAAAATAGCCCACTCCCTGTTTGGCCCACCAATTATTATAAACGGTGGTTATTATTATCCTACCCACCGTTTATCAACAGTAACAATATTTTACTCCACGCGGTTTTCGAAGGGTTTCCTTCACTTCTCTCCAAGCATCATTATTGCGACTACGGTTTTTGTTCCCATCTACCTTCGTTTTCCTCTCTGTTCGTCTTCTTCCCCGAAGGGTTTCTGGTGAGTTCGATCCTTTTTTTTTCCTCTCTATTCGTCTTCTTCCCCGAAGGGTTTCTGGTGAGTTCGATCCTTTTTTTTTTCCTCTCTGTTCGTCTTCTTCCCCGAATGGTTTCTGGTGAGTTCGAACCTTTTATTTATTTTTTTCATATACTCTGTCCTTCGATTTCATCTGTTTTCCTTCACCATTTTGAGGTTCGTTTTCGATCTCTTTTTCCCTTTTTTGTAGATCTAAATCGTTGAGGTTTTTTTCCTTAATCTCTTGCTATTTTCACTAAATCGCTGTTTTTTTTTTCCCTTTTTCATCCACTTTGTCCTTCGATTTCGTCCGTTTTCCTTCACCATTCTTAGGTTCATTTTCGATCTCTTTCTACCTTTTTGTAGATCTAAATCGATGAGTTTTATTTTCCTTAACCTCTTGCTATTTTTTCACTAAATCGCTGTTTTTTTTCATCCACTTTGTCATTCGATTGGATCTGTTTTCCTTCACCAACTTTGAGGTGAGTTTTTGATCTCTTTCTCCCTTTCTATAGATCTAAAACACTGAGGTTTATTTTCGTTAATCTATTCTTATTTTTTTAACTAAATCCTCGATTTTTTTCTCCATGGTCGAAACCCTAACCGACCTCCTATTGGTCTCTATTATGTTTTTGTTTTTTTTTTTCCAGATTTATAACCTTGACTATTCAATCCCCTTGCCGCTTCGAGTCCTTCGTCGTTTCGAGTCCCTTGCCGCTTCAAGTCCCTTGCCGCTTCTGTTGCCGTTCCCTCTGTATTTTCATATCCATTGGTTGTTTCGGTATATGAAGTTGCATGCTCCATTTGATGGAATCGGGTCTGGAATTGCTTGGTAGGGGACATCCGAACAAAAAACGAAGCTTGGTAGGGGGAACCGATCACTAATGAAGGTTTGTTCTCTTTTCTTTTTCACCGGCCAGTGATGAGTTCCTATTGAGATTATTTGCTGAGATTGGCATGGTTGTGAAATTCTTCATTCTGTTGTTTTTTTTTTTTTTTTTTACTTCTTGTTGCAAGATTTGTTGCCATATTCGTTATGATTTAGCTTTTGTTCCCTGTTTTTGTGTACATTTCATCACACGGTTGATTTTGTTATGTTTTTTTCTTATGAGTTTCCATCGAGCTTATTTGCTGAGATATATATGGATGTTATAAAATCCCTTCGTACTGTATGTTTTAATACTAATTGAAAATTTTTTTTACTATCCACTGCAATATTTGTTGCCAGTATTTTGGTTTCTGTTATTATTTTTTTTTTTTTATCATTTTGTTATATTTGACGTTGGCTCCTTGTTTGTGGAACAACCATGTTTTCTGAAATTCTATATCTATGAATGAATTTCGAGAAATATCTCTGAGGCCGGTCTAAATGAATCAAAAATTTCAATACCATTGTTCTTTGATTTATGGAATAACCATGTTCTATGATATATGCTATCTTTTGTTTAGTTGGTGGTTGTGTGCCTTTAATGAGGTGGATGCATTTATTTCCTTATAAAAAATTGTACAACTGCCTCTGTTTTTTTTTTTTTAAAGTGATGGTTATGTAATTAATGGGCCTATCTTATCTCACTAGTTCTCTTAAATTTGTTAGGTGCACTAATAAGTGCACCTAACCATTTGCTAACAACTACTCTTCCATCATATCTTCTTTATATACAACATCACACTTATGCTATAATTTGAGGATAACTCCACACTCAACCTTCCATGCTCTGTTTGGTGAGTTCTTTCTTACCACTTTCCTATCAATTTCTTTCATATATATATGCTTCATTTATTTTATATTTGTAAGTTTCTATTAATATATCTTATCCCACATGTGAAGGGGTTTACTTACTAGAAATCCTTTCACACTTGATGCCCATTCGCTCATCACCGCCTACAACAAGGTATTTTTTTTCCACTTGCATGTATTCAAGTTTACAATTGTTATAGATTGGTACTAATTTTTTTTTTTTTATATTGTAAGGTTAGAAAGTACGTCATTCATTGACTTTTTTTGAGGTTCGTTAATTTAAAGCTAAGGATTCTTTCGATATGTATTTGTATGGCACATTGTGTGAACTTTATTTCCTTACGTATTCAAACTAAACATTGGGACACTTGATTTCATTATGTATTTTTCTTATACTTGAAAATGTGTACGTTTTATATTTTATTCTTTAGAACAATTTGGTCGTATGTTATATATGGATTGAAGTACTTATGATGAATTTTTTTCCCTTTACCAAGTATGTGTGAATACAAAGTATTGTTTTTTTTATTTTTGTTTTTATTTTTGTTTTTTGGATGCAACCAAAAAAATAAAAAAAATGGTTAACAGAAGTAATTTTGTTTTTAATAAAAAAGAAGGGGACATTTTTTTATAGAAAATATTATTTTCATATAAGTAAAAAAACAAATGAAGTTTGAACATGGAAAAAAAAAAAGACAGTTCAATAGAAAAACTGATGCTTTATTTGAAATAAAATATAAAATGAGTTTTGTATACAAATTAAGATCTTGATTGTTACTTAAAACAAAGAAATGAAATTTGGATACAACTAGTTGTAGGCATTTTTTGGATTAATAAAAAAAAAACAGAAATTTAAATGAGACATATGATGTTTTATTTAAATTAAAACATAAAATGAATTTTGCAGAAATAGTATGATACTTTTTTTGAATTAAAACATACAATCAATTTTACATACATATGATGTGTTTGTTTTCTAATTAAAACCAACCAAAAAAGAAATAGAACTTAGATACAACCAATTTTAGGATTTCTTTGGATTAAACAAAAAATAAGAAATTTGAATGAGAAATTTGATGATTTCTTTGAATTAAAAAAAGATAAATAATTTTGCATACTTAATAGGATGTTTTTTGTATGACTAAAAAAAAAAATGAAACGAGAAATTGTACAGTTTTTTGGAGTTAAAAAAAAATACGATTTTGTAATTAGAAATATGATGTTTTCTTTGAATTAAGACAACAAATCAATTTTTTCTACATAGTAGGATGTTTGTTTTTTCCTAATTAAAAAAAAAAAAGAGCTTTTGATACAACCAATTTTAGACTTTTTTGGATTAAGCAAAAATAAAAAACTGGAATGAGAAATATGATAATTTCTTTTAATTTAAAAAGGAAAATAATTTTGCATACATAATAGGATGTTTTTTGTATAATTAAAACAAAAAAATGAACTTTGGATGAGAAATACGATGATTTCTTTGAATTAAAAAAGGAAAATAATTTTGCATACCTAATATGATGTTTTTTGTATGACTAAAAAAAAGTGAAAACTAGAAATTGTACAGTTTTTTGGAGTTAAAAAAAATATGATTTTGTAATTAGAAATATGATGCTTTCTTTGAATTAAAACAACAAATCAATTTTTTCTACATTGTAGGATGTTCTTTTTTTTCCTAATTAAAATAAATGAGCTTTGGATACAACCAATTTTAGACTTTTTTGGATTAAGCAAAAATAAAAAACTTGAATGAGAAATATGATTATTTCTTTTAATTAAAAAAGAAAAATAATTTTGCATACATAATAAGATGTTTTTTGTATAATTAAAACAAAAAAAATGTAAAGTGAATGAGAAATGTAATGCTTTCTTTGACCCTAAACTAAAGCCCTAAACCAAATTCCTTATCATAAACCAAACCAAACCCAAACTTAAAAACCATAAACCCATAAACCAAACCCAAACTTGAAAACCCTGAACCCAGAAACTAAACTTAAAAACCATAAACACAGAACTTTAAAACCCTAATCGTAGTTAGTATTTGATTGATTGTCCATAACTCAAGGATTTATAGCTCGTGGGTTGAACCCATGAGAATTGGTTGTCATAATGGATCGCAGTTAGTATTTGATTAGACGTTTGTCTTTCAGGAACCATCTAAATCGTTTCCTAAATTATGGACTCACGGGAACTAATTGCTATATTGGGAGCCTTCACCTCATCACAACATCATTTACTTTTAATATTAGAATTGTATATGAACAACCATAAAAGAATAGAACACCAATCACCCTACCTCAGACATCACATTAGGCAACTAGCATTCTTTCGGCTCATCCACGAGTCTGACTTATGTTGTCGCGAGAGTACAAGAATGGACAGACGATGCTTTGCCATACTATGTACTTTACTTAAGACAACAGGAGGTTTAGTCGGAACAGAGGTCATAGATGTAGAAGAGATGGTAGCCATGTTCTTGCACATCTTAGCCCATGACGTTAAGAATCGAGTAGTTCGTAGACAATTTGCAAGGTCTGGTGAGACCGTTTCTAGGCATTTCAACTCTGTCCTTAACGCAGTATTGCAACTACACGATATACTTCTGAAGAAACCAGAGCCGATCACTAACTCATGTACAGATGAGAAATGGAAATGGTTTGAGGTATAAATCATTTTTAAATCCAACAATAATAAAATGTGGGGTCCTATAGGGTTAATTACGTAAATAAATATTCCATTTATTGTGTGAACGCAGAATTGTCTCGGTGCGTTAGATGGTACGTACATCAAGGTCAATGTTAGTGCCAGTGATCGCCCAAGGTATAGGACGAGGGAGGGTGACATTGCGACCAATGTGCTTGCTGTTTGCGATACGACCGGAGAATTCATATTTGTCTTACCAGGGTGGGAAGGGTCCGCAGCTGATTCTCGGGTGCTTAGGGATGCAATATCACAACCTAACGGACTGAAGGTTCCGAAGGGTAATGAGCACCTTATTATTTATTAACCATCCTAATAATAGGACAATAGATTAAATGGTTCCACATTGTACAGGATATTATTATCTATGCGATGCTGAGTACCCTAATGCAGAGGGTTTTTTGGCACCGTATAGAGGAGAACGCTACCATCTATCTGAATGGCGTGGGGGAGGGAATGCACCGACTAGTCCAAGAGAATTTTTTAACATGAAGCATTCTTCTGCAAGGAATGTGATTGAAAGGGCATTCGGACTCCTGAAGGGTAGATGGGCCATTCTTCGAGGAAAATCATACTACCCAGTACGAATTCAATGTCGAACCATCACGGCGTGTTGCATAATTCACAACCTCATCAATCGAGAGATGGGAGAAAGTTCAATGATTGATGACTTGGACGAGGTGGACTCTGCTTCTGCTACTATCGGGGGGGACAACATCAATTTCATTGAGACTTCTAATGAATGGAGCCAGTGGAGAGATGATTTGGCCCAACAAATGTTTTCTGAATGGGAGTTACGTAATAACTGAAGCTTTCTTGATTGTTTTGTTATATTTAGGACTTCTTTTTATGTTTTTTGGATATTCCTGAAATAATCGTTGCTTTGGAACCACATGTTGTACTATAATTAAGTATGTTATGTATTTTATTTAAAAAGTAAATGAAGCATTCTCTTACGTTCTAGCTAAACTGTACAACGATGTATGTATGCATTTAGCAGAATGTCAGGTGCACCGAGAGCCCCCAAGCACTCATGGACGAAGAACGAGGACACAAAGCTAGTGGAGTGCCTTATGTGGTTGGTCCAGTCCGGAGGGTGGAGATCAGACAACGGGACATTCCGACCTGGCTACTTGATGCAACTACAACGTATGATGAGGGAAAGGATACAAGGCAGTGAAATTCAGTCAAACACCATTGATTGTAGAGTTCGAACCCTTAAAAAACAATATCATGCGATTGCAGAGATGCTAGGATCAGGATGTAGTGGATTTGGTTGGAATGACGAATTTAAATGCGTTGAGGTGGAGAATGAGACTTTCGATGGATGGGTAAAGGTAAGATTATATAGTATCCTTATAACTTCTATGTAACATTTTATAACATATACTTGTATTCTCATGCAGGGTCATCCGGCTGCAAAAGGGCTGCGAAATAAGCCGTTCCCTCACTTTGATGATTTGGCTGTTGTCTTCGGCAAAGATCGAGCTACAGGAGCATCTGCGGAGACACCTGGGGATATGGCATCCAATATAGGAGAGCACATGGATGAAAATATTTACCTTGGTGGCTCCCAGGAATACTATGTCCCAATACCGCCGGGGTCAAACCCAGGAATGGACATGGCCCAAGAGGAGATGCAAGGAACACCCACTAGTGGAAACAACGCAGTTGGGACTTCCTCCAGGGGTAGCAAGAGGAAACGATCTCCTTATCACTCTGAGATGGTAGATGTGGTACGGAATGCTATGGATATGCAATCGACCCACTTGAAGATGATTGCAGAATGGCCAAAAGAGAAGCGTGCAGTGGAGGTCGAAGTACGCGCAGAAATTGTGAGCCAGTTGTATATGATCCCAGAGTTGAATAACCGGGCCAGAGCACAGATTATGAATATCCTCTTCCGTGATGTCTTGGCGTCCGAGAGCTTCTTGTCTGTTCCTCCAGAGTTGAAATTGGACTACTGCCAGCTCCTCCTCGAGAAAGACGACTGATTAACCCTTCTTCATATTATGTTTTTTGGATGATAACAAACCATCTTATCTTTTTTGGAACTATGTATATAGTATGATATTCTTTTGTGCCATTTGGGTGGTGGTTTCTATTGACAACTATCACTCCTTGAAAACCTTTTTTTTTTGTTCTGTACCTATGGAGTTAGAAGATAAGTTGTCATTGTACGTCTCTAAATATGGACCTTATGTAATGAATGATAGTAATTATTTTATGCATCTTAAACTCCAAAATGGTCAACTCATGGAACAAATATTTTTTATTTCAAATTTGAAAATTTGATATTTAATATAGCATTGCTTGTATAATTAAAAAAAATTGGAAAAAAACTTGTCAGCATAAACACAGACTATTATAACCCATACTAAAATAATCTGCACTCCAAACACAGACTATTATAACCCAGACTAAAATAATCTGCACCCCAAACACAGACTATAATAACCCCACAGATTATTATAACCCTCAGACTATAATAACCACAGACTATTATAACCAACTCTGCGCCCCAAACGGCCCCTAAAAGATCAATTTAGTTGAAAGAAAAATTTAAAATGTTCAAATTAATAAGATGAGATACATGTAGGGTTTTAGACCTCAATTTGCGGTAATTGGCTATTTTGGGAGACATTGGAGCCATTTTGGAGGCGTTTGGTGGAGGATCAAGGCTCGAGATCACAGAGATCGAGGCGAAAGTCAAAGATCGATGAGGTTTTTAGTCTTTCCTCTCTTTTATTTCCATTTTAGTTGTAGACCCTTAAATTTGTCTAATAATTTTTTTTATCATCTTTATTTTTGTTAATTGTGTGCTTTTCCATCATTTAGAATTATTATTGTTGTCTTTTAAAAATAAAGAAAAAAATCAAATATTTTGATTGATGATTTTCCATTTCCTTTTCTTAGTTAATAAAAAATAAAATAAAAGATTTTTTCCTTTTTTTCGTTGTAGAGAGAATAAAATTTTGAAAAGATTAATGTTCAAAGCTTTCTTGTATGAGAAATTATTTGATTTAGCCAATTTTTGGAAAGAACCAATTAAGCCAAATATTCTTAAAATCAATTCAATCAATTTTCTATTATTTGTTCCTTTAAAATTTGGTTTGATTTATGTTTTCCTAAATAAGAATGGTTTGGGATTTCTATAAATTGAAGGCCAAAAGACAAGCTTAAGGTGAGGCCATTTTCTTTTTTTTTCTTCATTTTCTCTCTCTCTTCCCATGTTTTCTCCCTCTCTACCTCAACTCTCGTACACTTCGCTTTTTTCTCACACATTCTCCTATTTTTTCTCTCCCACAAAATCTTTTTTCTTTCCCTTTTAACAGCCACATTTTTCTCCTCTCACTCCAACAATTTCTTTTTCTCTCTCTTTTTTTTTTCCTCCTCCAACTCTTTCTCATTGTTTCATTTACAACAAAAGCTGGCGAGAAAACAAAACACTCACAACCATCTTTAATGGTGAGTTTTTCTTATCCCAAATAGGACTTTTATATGTATGTGTTTTGCATATTATTGTTAGGTTTATTCTAGACTAATTTCATATATGCATTATGTATACTTGTAATGTTGAAATTTCATAAATCATGCCTAAATCCTTTTTTGGTTTATTGATTTCACTAATTGTGTTTCGATTTAATAGATGATTATGTATATTATGTCAAATTTCGTTAATGAGGTATTCTTGGTAATTTCTAATAATTGTATTATGAATTTTTTAGAAAACTTTTTAAATACTTTCCAATGATGGAACTCAAAATACTTGGGACGCCGATATTTTGGGTTCTTAAAGTGAGAAATCAATTTCTTGGAATGTCAAGATTTGATTTCAATATGTGTCTTTTAAACAAACATATTTAATAAAATTCTTTCCTTTTAAAAACAAAAAAAAAAGTTTGGTAAAATATCTTTTACTAAATTAAGATTTTCAATATATATGTATATTGTGTATAAACCATAGATATTCTAGAGTCTTTGATTCAATAGCTCTAAAAAAAAAAAATTCCAATGATAGAACTTTTAATTTTCAGAATGCTGACATTGTAAGATTCTTGAGGTGAAAAATCAAAATTTTGGGATAGTAAGATTTGATTTTTTATATGTTCCTAACAAAAAAAGAAAAATATATAAAAAAACATTAAAAAAATTGTTTCTTTTTTTCATTTTTCCTTTATGAAGAAATTTGCTTTGTAAAATTTCTTTTTCATAAAAACTAGTAAAAAAAAACATATTTTCATAAAAAAAAAATTTTCATAAAAAGACATTTTCCTTCCAAAAAATTTTCTTTTTTCATAAAAAGTATGAAAAAAAAGATTTTTATAAAGTGCATTTTCATAAAAGGAATTTTCTTTTAAAAGGAGATTTTGATTTTCTAAAATCATTTCATTGACTTCCTTTTCAAAGCACCAAATCAAAATTTAAAATTTATTTTTCCATAAAAAGTTCACATTTTTTTAAAATAGAAAATAATAAAGAATTTCCTTAAAAAGAATCCTTTTCTCACACATGTTTTTAAATTAATAAACCAAATGTTTTCTTAAATTTAAAAAAAAAAAAAAAAACTTTCCTTTGATGGAAATTGGAAAGTCAATATGTCGATTCTCCAATAATTTTGAGGTGATGAATTTATTTTGGGATGCTGATCGGATTGTACACGCAAGCGCACGCGATCGAAGTAATATAAAATGGTATGTGAGTACCAAGTATCGAATCCCACAGGGAACGGTGTAACAAAATATTGTAAAGCAAAGTGTAAGGAAAATTGCAACTAGAAAACTAAAATTGCAAAAATAATGTTGGGATGGTGTGTTGGAAAAAGAAAAATTGCAGAATCTAATTGCAGAATCTAAAAATGACAATAATTGAAATAACAAAAAATTGCAGAATTGAAAAATGGCAATATTGGATAGTAAACTAAAATTTCAAAAGGAATTTAGATAAAGATGGGGCTCAAAAATGTCATTGCCCTAAGTTGTAATTGCAAGCCAAAATTACAATTCCAACTTACTCCACACTCAATTGTAAACCAAAATTGCATCTCCTATTCACCCTGAATTTAGGGTTTTAGGAGGCTAAGTGAGTGACTTATATGTCTATAGTCCCTCTATCTTAGATCATTCGGCTCAACAATTTTATGGGTTTTGGAGTCCTTAATCCCTATGTCTAGGGTAAGGATTGGCTTATGTCTAAGCTCTTTTTCTCCATCACTTGTGTGAAATCCGCTTATCACTAACCCCATCGGTATTAGATCTAAGCTTGAGTTGCTACCCTAGTTGATCAATCTAGGATCTCAACGTAAATTTATTCAACACAAGCAAACAATTGAGATGTAGGCTTGGTTTTTATTGAAATTTTGGCTACATTTACTTCTTAGGGAATTCACATTCTTAAACCCCCTAAGAAGTATTAGCTCATAATGAAGATGAAAATCTTAAAACTAATTTTTGAAGGAAACATCATGTTAAAGACAATTGAATAAAGTTTGCTACTAATAATTAAAACTAAATGAATTGATAAACTACTTGGGTAAAATAGCCAACATAATGCTATACAGTAGCTACGTAAGCCTCCAAACTTCTCACTATGAATAGGAATTGAAAGGCAATTTGCTATTGATTTCCACTCAAAATATTAACTTCATGATTAAACAATTTGTGAATGACAGCACCCAATTAGCAGAACAACAAAATCAAGCTTCCTTGCAATTAACAAGTACAGGATAGAAATTTTCTGGTGCAAAGCAGAAATTAATAGACAAAAATAATTTCTAAAACAGAACCGAGTTCCTCATCTATTCCAATCGACTTCATCATTTCTCTATTTCTAGGAATTGATTAGTTTTAACACTCCAAGATTGCCTTGAATTGGATTAGAAGATCAAGAAGAACATGCAGTAAACTACCTGAATTCTGGGCATAAAACAGTGCAGAAAATTCCAGAAAAATAGAGTATTAATCGTGAATAAAACCCACGAATCAAAAACTGAATCAAAACTTAACTTAATACAAGAGGGAGTCAAATGGAGAGTAGAGATTGTGCAGCCAACGACTCTTGATAAAATAAGAAGAAATTGCAGAAAAATAAAGACAGAAACTGCAGAAAACATAGTAAAAAAAAACTGCAGAAAACAGAGGACAAAACTATGAAAATTGACTCCAAAAAGTCTCCAAAGACGAATTCGAATGATGAACAAAATGATACTACCAGCAATTATTTGTAATACAAGAAGAGATTGAAAGGAATTAAAAAAAAACAGAAGCTGAAGTTCTCACAAAAACAGAGTAAATTCTGCAGAAAAAAAAATAGAGCTTCGGTTTGGAAAACCCATGAAATTGACTCAAAAACGCCTCCCAAATCCAATTCCTTAGCTCCTTCTTTTCTTCCCCATTTATAGGCCTTCATTAGGGTTGAAGATTGCCCAAAAATCGTGCTCCAATTCCACCAATTCAGGCGGTAATTTAGTTTTCCATAAATGGGTTTCTCAGCTTTTTCAATTTCCATAATTTCCTTGCCATTCCATGCTGTCCAGAATTGCAGAATCTGATTTTGCAATTTCAATAATTCCTGCAAACAATATCAATTTACTTAGAATTCTATTCCAAATTCCATCATATTCATTTCTTCCTTAAATTTAAGCAATCTTCCAACTATTTTCAATTGGTCTTAAGTCAAAACAATAATATTTTAAGCAATTGGTAGTTAAATAAGCCTTAATTCTAAGGCTTATCAGATGCCAAATTAAATTCAAATAAATTTTGAATGGCTTTATGCCACTCATAAGTATTATTCATTATCTAATTTCATAATAGTGATCAATAAAATGTGAGACATTTAAAAATCAAAATAGAAATCTTCTTTTTCACAAATGTCGTTTTCTTTAAAAATAACACAAGAAAAGTAAAATTTAGTTCCTTGAACGAGTGTTGTGGGGTGCTAATACCTTCCTCATACACAGTCGACCCCCGAGCCCAAAATCTTTTATTCGTAGATCATCTTAACACATTTTGGGTGCGCAGTCACATCCTATAAATCAAGGCTGGTGGCGACTCCATTTTCCTACTCTTGGGAACAAAGTTGGCTGCTCTGCGTTGCAAACCCGTAGCGACATTAGTTACTATAATTGGGTTGTAATTATTGATTTAGGGACTGTTTTGAATATGTTTAGTGGCTAATTTCATTAGTTTAGGGAGTTAATGTAGTTATTGGACTTATGCTTTTAATTAATTGAAGTATTTTGATATTGTAGCTCATTTCAATTCCTTTATGCATTGAGTTCGTAATGCTTTTAGACTACTGGCCATAGTTTAATTGATCATTAGCCTAAATTGAGTTTGAAAGAGAGGTTTTAGGCTTAGAAATGCAATGTATAACGATTGGGCTTTGGCTAAATGACATAAAATTAACGAAAATCAATTGAGACTTAAAATGAAGAGTCTTAATGTCTTTCATTAATTAATTAGCGCTTGGACACATTGGCTAGTTGATTGGTTTAAGAAGATTAGATGAACTCGATAGAGAATTCCATGAAATTAGACTTCTAGGCCTAAGAATTGAGTGAGACATATTTATTAATTGATCGATTAGTTATTTGTATGTCCAATTAGTGAAATTAATTCAATAAACATTGTTACCCTATTTGTCTCATCAATTAGTTTAATTGCATGCTTCTTTGTTTTTATTTGTTTTTCAAAGTGCCATTTTGTTTTGTGCCCTAAATAATTTCAATTGCAAGTACACTTAGTAATCAAACACTCCAAAATACAATTCCTTGTGGATTACGATATCTGGTTGTAAATACTTATCATTTTATTACTTGGACACGTGCGCTTGCATGTGCTTAAGAATACTGAGGATATTTACAAAAAAAATAAAATAAAATTAGTTGGTGAGAGTTGACTTTGAATATGGGTATATACTAGGGGTATGAATGGAACAAAAACTATTCATTCTCTTCTCCTAAAATCATGGTAACCATAATTCTGAATATCTCTAGTTTTTAGATGTTTTTCATTGTGGCTATTTGTTGTTACATTTTAATATTTATTATTAATTTTAGAGAAGTTCTATCTTTTAAATGAGGTAGTAATTTTGAGATGTTTTCTTTTATCAAATTAAGGAAGAAAATGTTTTGGTAAAAGAAGTTAAAAAGTTTACATTTTAATTACTTATTTTTGTATTATATTCCTAGATCTAAAATTCTAGTATAAATACCTCTCTTACCACACTCTCCATCACACAACATTTCAATCTTCTATTATCTCTAATTTCTCATATTTCTCTACTTTGCTCTTTTAAGAGCAATTGGACAAAAGAAGAGTGTTCTTTGTTGTGGAGCTTTGAGCTCAACCTCATAGTGCAAAGTGGTTTGAGCTACACAACGTTTCAATTGGGTTGTTGTATCCTAGAGGGGACAAGCTAGAGAAGAACTGCTGCATCGGTGGTTGATAAATAAATATACGCTGCAGAGTGTTTTTGAATCTCCTTAAAGAGAGCGAGATACCCACGCCTCAACCTAATTGTTTACGTGTTTGTTTCTCAATATTTATCTCAATATTTACTCCATTTTTCTTTGTTATTTGTAATTCCCCCAAAAATTTTAAGGAGAATTCAACATGGAGTCTACAATTGAGAAGTCTAATGAGAATGTTGGAGATCTCAACAAGCCTTTTCTATTTAAAGGATCACACTTTAAGAGATGGTAGGGAAAAATGTTGTTCTACCTTAATCTTCTCAAAATGGCTCATGTCCTCACAGAAAAAAAACCCAAAGAAGATTGATATTGAAAACGAGGGCATTGAAGAGTTCATGGAACACCAAGAGAAAATTGATAAGAATGAGAAAGATGAGTACAAATGTCGGTACTATCTTTTAAATTGTCTTGCTGATCATTTTTATGATTATTATGATACTACTTTCACATCAGTCAAGAAAATATGGAAAGCTTTGCAGAATAAATATGATACTGAAGAAGCATGAGCGAAAAAATATGTTGCAAGTCACTTATTTCGCTTCCAAATGGTAGATGGAAAATCTGTAGTAGAGCAAGCATAAGACTTTCAGATGATAGTAGCTGAAGTAGCATCTGAAGGAATTAAGATTGGAGACAATCTTATGGTTGCCAACATAATTGACAAGCTTCCACCATCATGGAAAGAATTTTAGAAAAATATGCGTCATAAGCAAAAAGAAATTTCTTTAGAAGTGCTAATTACTCGCATTCGTGTGGAGGAAGAGGCAAGAGGGCAAGATGCATTGATTCAAGAAGGTAATGAAAATTCCAAAAAGGTAAATCTAATCTCTTCTAATGATAGTTTACCTAAGGGTCAGATTCCTAAAACTAGTCATTTAAAGGCAAAGAAGAGTTATATGAACAAGAATAATAAACCTCATAAGAAAAATCCAAGCCAAGTGAATAAGAATCAAGTATATCCTCAACACTCAAGAGCAGTTTGCTTTGTTTGTGGCAAAAGTGGGCATATTGCTCGATTTTGCAAATTTCGGAAACATGAACTTGTACCTCAGGCTAATGTTACCGAAGAACCATTTGTGGCTATGATAACTTATATTTATATGGTTCAAAGTGCTGAAGGATGGTGGGCTGATTCTGTAGCCAATAGATATGTTTGTTATGACAAAGATTGGTTCAAAGTTTATACTCCTTTCAAGGAGCCTAAAACAATAATGCTTGGTGATTATCATACTACCCAAATTATGGCAACTGGTGAGGTTGAATTAAAATTCACCTCTGGAAGGGTTCTAATTTTGAAAGATGTGATTTATACACCCTCCATGAGAAAGAATTTAATGTCGAGTTATCTTCTTAATAGGGCTAGCTTTAAACAAACTATGGAATCTGATTAATATGTGATAACAAAAAAGGAAATTTTTGTTGGAAAAGGTTATGGTTGTGATGGAATATTCAAATTGAACATTGAGAATATTAATAAAGCATCTACCAGTTCGATTTATATGCTATCTTCTTTAATTTTTGGCATGCTCGTTTTTGTCACATAAATAGTAAATATGTGGGGGTGATGAGTAGTCTTGGATTAATTCCTAGTTTAAAAAATGATTTTGAGAAATGTGAAATATGCAGTAAAGCTAAAGTTACAAAAGGACCTCATAAAAGTGTTGAAGAAAATACCGAAGTACTAGAGTTAATTCATACAGACTTGTGTGAATTTGAAGGAATTTAACTAGAGGAGGAAATAGATATTTTATCACTTTTATTGATGATTTTTCAAAATATACTCATGCTTATTTATTTAAAAATAAAAGTGATGCTTTTGAGAATTTTAAAAAATTTCTCCTCGAAGTTGGAAATCAATTCGGTAGAAAAATTAAAAGAATTAGAAGTGATAGAGGTCGAGAATATGGATCATTTGAATTCAATTCATATGTTGAATAATTGGGAATAATTCATGAGACTACTCCACCATATCACCTACTTCTAATGGAGTAGTTGAGAGAAAAAATATAACCTTAATTGGTTTGACTAATTCTATGCTATTAGAATCAGGTGCATCTTTTAATCTTTGGGGTGAAGTGGTTTTAACTGTTTGTCATGTGTTAAATAGAGTGCCACATAAAAAGACAAAAATTACACATTTTCAATTATGGAAAGGGTATAAGCTAAATTTGGGATATTTAAGAGTTTGAGGATGTTTAGCTTTTGTGAGGCTAACAGATCCAAAAAGACCTAAATTAGGGTCTAAAGCCACCACTTGTATTTTTCTTGGATATGCAGTTCATAGTACAATCTATAGATTTCTTAACATTGAACATAATGTGATTTTTGAATCAAGTGATGCAATTTTTCATGAAGAAAAATTTCCTTTCAATTCAAGAAATGGTGGGGGTCAAAGTTGTAACAAGCTTCCTATAAGTTTGGCTCTTTTACTCCTAATGATAATAATGAAAACAACTCTCCAGTTGAATTAAGGAGGAGTAAAAAAGCTAGAATTGTAA
Source organism: Trichosanthes truncata (assembly GCA_033996785.1). Classification (NCBI taxonomy): domain Eukaryota; kingdom Viridiplantae; phylum Streptophyta; class Magnoliopsida; order Cucurbitales; family Cucurbitaceae; genus Trichosanthes; species Trichosanthes truncata. The sequence goes on along the minus strand of JAWPNB010000013.1, from coordinate 45,119,122 downwards.
AAGATTTTGATCATGATTTTTATGTTTATAACATTCAAGAAACACCAATTTATCTGCAAGAAGCTTTGTCATCTCAAGATGCAATTTTCTAGAAAGAGGCCGTGAATAATGAAATAGAATCACTAATTTCTAATAAAATTTGGAAATTAGTTGATTTGCCACCAGGTTGTAAAACTATAGGGTGTAAATGGATCTTGAGAAAAAAACTGAAACCGGATGGTAGTATAGACAAGTATAAAGCTAGACTTGTCACAAAAGGTTTTAAACAAAAAGAAGACTTAGATTTCTTTGATACATTTTCTCCGGTTACAAGAATCACATCCATTAGATTGCTAATTGCAATTCCTACAATTTTTTATATGAGTATACATCAAATGGATGTGAAAATAGCTTTTCTAAATGGTGATTTAGAAGAAGAAATTTATATGGACCAACCTGAAGGTTTTATAGAACCTGGGCAAGAGAACAAAGTGTGTAAGCTTACTAAATCCGTATATGGCTTAAAACAAGCCCCAAAGCAGTGGCATGAGAAATTTGATTCTTTCATGCTAAATAATGGTTTTAAACCAAATGAATATGATAAATGCATCTATTATAAATCATGGGAAGATTCACATGTTATTATTTGCCTATACGTTGATGATTTATTGATCTTTGGCTCAAATATTTTTGTTATAAATGAAATAAAAAATTTATTGAGAAGCCATTTTGACATGAAAGATCTTGGTGAGGCTAATTTTTTTTTTGGGTATGAAAATAACAAAAATCTCAGATGGATTTTTCCTTGACTAATCACATTATATTGAGAAAATACTCAGAAAATACAATTATTTTGATTGTAAACATGTGTCTACTCCATTTGATTCAAGTGTTCACTTGTTTCCCATTGAAAATGAAAGTGATGTAATTAATCAAAAGAAGTATGCTAGCATGATGGTAGCCTACGATATGCAACTGATTGCACTAGACCTGACATTGCATATGCAGTAGGAGTTCTTAGCAGGTTTACGAGTAAGCCAGGTAAAGAACATTGGCATGCCATAGATTGTGTTATGAAATATTTATTGGGAACAAAAGACTATGACTTACTTTATAAAAAATATACTGCTGTTGTTGAAGGATTTCCTGATGCTGACTGGAATACATTGTCAAGTGATTCTTTATCTACTACAGGGTATATTTTTACCTTGGGAGGTTGTGCTATTTGTTGGAAATCTAAAAAACAAACAATTATTGCTAACTCTACTATGGAAGCAGAGCTTATTGCTTTATCTTCAGCTAGCGAGGAAGCAAGTTGGCTAAGAGATTTATTCTATGAAATTCCAATGTGGGAGAAACCAATACCTCCTATTTTGATAAATTGTGATAGCACTGCCACAATTGGTAGAGTAAAAAACCGTTTTTATAACGGTAAATCCAAACCTATAAGAAGAAAACACAGTACTGTGAGATCCTATTTGAGTAATGAGATTATTAATGTGAATTACATTAAATCTTGCGATAATCTTGCAGATCCATTGACAAAGGCATTGAATAGAGAAAGGGTCTGGAATACATCGAGGGAGATGGGGTTGAAACCCTTATAATTGTCATGAGCCATATATAAGGATACCCACCTAGTGATCATCCTGAGAACTAGGTTCAAAGGGAAAAACGAATTATAAGGTGGCCGTAAATATACATTATCTTTATATATTGATCCATCCCTATGATGTGATTGCATTTATCCTATAACGTAGTGAAGGGTTGAGTTTTTCAATAAATTCTTAATAAAATCCGTAGCTCTTCTGAGTGGGGTGTCGTTGTTATAGGAGCAACCCTTGACAGATTTTACCTATATGAGTATGAGAGTGAGGCAGCTCTCTATGAGGATATAAGGCTTATTCTCAAATACACTCATAAAATTCTAGGATCAGCACATGGCCATAATGTGCTAACTAATAAAGCTCATGTCAACACCTGGATAATTATGTGTGGATAATAGTTCTCTATTTCCCCTTAAGTGTTAGAGTTCAAGTCAGAGACCACTACTAATGTTGGAGTAGAGATTATTATTTCACTAGTAAAGGTTCAATGCAGAGTCACACATTTATGATGCATAATTATCTTTCTTTTGGTCAATTGATTTTGATTATTTTAAATATTAAAATGAGTGGGGGAATGTTGTTACATTTTAATATTTACTATTAATTTTAGAGAAGTTCTATCTTTTAAATGAGCTAGTAATTTTGAGATGTTTTCTTTTATCAAATTAAGGAAGAAAACGTTTTGGTAAAAGAAGTTAAAAAGTTTACATTTTAATTACTTATTTTTGTATTATATTCCTAGATCTAAAATTCTAGTATAAATACCTCTCTTACCACACTCTCAATCACACAACATTTCAATCTTCTCTTCTCTCTAATTTCTCATATTTCTCTACTTTGCTCTTTTAAGAGCAATTGGACAAAAGAAGAGTGTTCTTTGTTGTGGAGCTTTGAGCTCAACCTCATAGTGCAGAGTGGTTTGAGCTACACAACGTTTCAGTTGGGTTGTTGTAACCTGGAGGGGACAGACTAGAGAAGAACTGCTGCATATAAATAAATATACACTGCAGAGGGCTTGAATCTCCTTAAAGAGAGCGATATACCCGCGCCTCAACCTAATTTTTTTACGTATTTGTTTATCAATATTTATCTCAATATTTACTCCATTTTCTTTTGTTATTTGTAATTCCCCCAACACTATTTTTCTTTTAGCTATTCCTTACAATTTTCTAAAATAGATTTTTTAAGTCTGAGTTTGTTAAACTTGTGTTTGGATTGCATTAAGTTTGAGGTTGTTAAGTATGCGTTTGAATTCTAATTTGTTAAACATGAGTTTATTAAAAGTGTATTTGGTTGATAAATTTAGAATTTATAATAAATAATAGATAATTTATATATTTATTATTTGATTAAAGTAATAAAAACTATATATTAAGTTATATGTAAAATGTAACATTTATTATAAAATTAGATAGTATTAGCCAAAGTGAGCATAGCTCAACAGTAATTGGCATGTACTCTTGACCAAGAGATCAGAAGTTCGAATTCTCTTTGTTGAATAATAAATTTTGGTCAATCACAAATTGTCACGTCATTAATTTAAATTAGTGACAAAATAAATTGGTGACCAATTACAAATTTACACGTGTCCTCAAATTAAATTAAAAGATATGAAAAATTGGCAAATCAAATAATACCACATGTCTAGTATTGATCCCTTGACCACTTAAGTCAGTCCAATCAAATTATGACACATGGCAGTTGGACCCGACGGTAGTTTAGTCCGAGATCATCAAAAAAGGAATTGGGCCAAATTTAAATAATTCAAGTTTATTGAAAATGATTGAATTAAACTCATATAAGCCCAAGTCCAAAAGTTGGGCCTAAAGTCAACCAAGCCCAAGCCCATACAAGGTCCACCAAACTCTATAAATAGAGGATGCCACCCTTCATTTGGAGACATTCAGATGAGACAAAATCCAGAGCATTCAGTTAGAGAATTCAAAAGCTCCAAGAATCAGAATCCATATTCAGACTCAGATTCAGAGTAGTCAATCAAGATCAACAAACCGACAGGCCGATCAAAGATCAACAAGTTGACAAGTCGATCTAAGATCAACAAACCGATAGACCGATCCAAGATCAAAAAGCCGACAAGTCGATCCAAGATCATCAAACCGGCAGGCCGATCTAAGATCAACAAAACAATAGTCTAATCCAAGATCAACAAGCTAGCAAGTCAATCCAAGAGGATCAACAAGCCCATAGGTCGATCCAAGAAAATCAACAAGTCAGAGCTCAAAGCTTATACATTTGAGAGAAAGAATCAAAGGATAAATATTAGAGATTGTACACTTCACAAAAATCAATAAAATCAAGTTCATTCCACGAATTAAATTTCTCCAAAAATCTCGTGCGAACACTCTTACTCCCAAATGTTGTTGAACTAAAAAAAGATTTAAAAAAGATTAAAAAAAATAGAGAGTATTATTTTAAGAATAAATAAAATATTTTTAATATATACGTCCACTCAATTTTCTTCGAATAATTATTTTATAAAATAAATATTTGATTGCTTGTGAAAATATTTTTGGAGTATTTATCAAAGTGTGAACAAATATAAACAAATTCTTTCATACAAATATATACAACATAAAATTAACCATAAAGAAAATGTTATCAATTGCTTATTTAATTATTCATAACTTGCTATGCTAACTAAATTTATTTAATACTTATTGTCAAAATTACTATTGAACTTAACTTTCTATATTTAACTAATACATAAGGTTATAAAGTTAAAATATTTTAAAAGCTATTAACTTCAAGACAAACTTACCAAAATAGTTTAATTAATTAATTTTACAAATATTATGTCTTTAATTGACTATGATAACATGATTTTTACCTTTTCCCAAGAAAAGAGTTTGACAAAATTGTGGATCTAGAGAAATGGACATATTAAATCTAGGTTCGTGCATGGTTTGGATTTTATAATAAAATAAATTTTTTTTATAATTACATGTTAATAAAAATTTAAAATATAATAAAAAATTTCTTATAAATTATTAACTATTACTTTATTAATGCTAATTAATTTTTAATACTATTGTTAATCTGAACACTGTTTTAATAATTATTTTGTAAAACAACTATTTAGTTAGTTTTGTAATTATTTTTCCTAATATTTGTTGACGTGTGAACAAAATACAAAGAAATTCCTCCTTATTTATCATTATAATCGCTCTAAAACATAAAGTTTGTAACAAATGCAAATAGTTTTTGGGTTGGGTTGGTTCAGTTAAAATCGAAATATCAGTTTATGAAGTAATTATTACTATTTTCCATTTTAACTAAATTTATGTACTTATTTATTATATAATTATCATTAATTAATTATTTTTATTTAACTAATATATTTTATTAAAAATTTAATACATTTTAGAAGAGTAATTAAACACAAAATATGTACGAACAATAAAATGTTTGGCAGCAAATTTGAGTTTACGAAATTGCGGACCAAAAGGTAGGTTTTGTTAGTCCCTATCCTTGCTAATAGGGAACCAAAATTGGAAAAAACCCTCTAGGGTTTTGTTCAGCAACTTCCTGCTGTTTTAGTTCTTTTTCCCTTCTGCCGTTTTACTTCAGCTTTCTCCTCCTCTCAAGCTCAAGTAAACCCTACACGCACACAAGAGAGGTATTCTTTCTTCGATTATGCTGTGTTCAGCTTTCTTTTCATTCCATTCTTTTCGATTCTGCTCTCTACTTCTTGTGCATTTGATTCTTCGAACGAGTATTTTGATTCTTCAGCTGTAAATTCTCTTCGATTTTGGTGTTGTGTTGGGTTTCGGTCCGTGTTCTGTGTATTCGGTGGCTGACTTACAAGTATTTTGCATTGGATTTCTTCTGTGTGTTCTGTGTTCTCTTCGATTTTGGCTCTGTTCTGTGTATTCTTCAGCTGTAAATTCTCTCAGAAAACTGATGCAGGGATGAATAATCGATTTTGACTAGTATTCGATTTTGCCTTGGAGTTGTTCCGTGTATTTTGGGTTTTCTACGGATAATATATTCTCGATTCTGTGTTTTGTGTAAATTATCTTCAACTATCTAAAATGTCACATTTAGAAACAGCTCTGTAAAACAACTCTAGAATACTATTGCACATGTAGGAAAAAAAAACCAGACAATTCTCAGTCTTTCTTTTTACAGCTCTGATAAAGGTGTTGTTTTTGACAGTTCTGGAAGATGGGTCATATTAAAAGGGAAAACCCAGACATGAGTCACACTCTTTCTTAAGTTGTTGAAGATAGTTTGTATGAACAGAATGCCAAACACATAAAGGCAAAATACTCGAAGAAAATTTACTTGGTTGATGTTGTTTTGGCTTTTAACTGATTTGACTATGATTTTGTCTATATGTAAACAGAATTGATGATTGAACAACGCAAACTTGAGTTGAGGGATTGGTTTCTGTTACATTCATAATATATGTTCTCTTAGCAGTGTAGTTTAAGTGTGTTTTGTTTATTTCCCTTTTGTTTGGCAGCTGTATGCTGTTTGGTCTAACCTTTTATTTCCTCTATGGGGTGTGTTTCATCACAATGCTTGGTAGGGATCCCATTTCAAGATTTGTTTTATAATGGTTTCTTTCGGCTGAATATTGATTGCCCTTGCAGTTCTTGCAATTTTTAGCTTGTTAATAGCTTCTCCATTCAAACTCACTTGAACAGGATCTATTCTATAAGTTGTACAATGGTGTCTTTGAGTTCTAAAAAATAGCTTCTTTATTCTGGGGCATTAAATCAAAAGCTGATTGTTTTTAATTTATTAATAAGCTCGAAACATGGTTTAGCTCATCATGGTTAAGCTCCTACTTCTCGTTTTTAGTCTTATTGTCTTACCAAGTAGTTTTATTGTCTTCTTAATTCTTATATGACATTTTAGGACTGGTATGACTAAATTTTAAATTTTGGAATGATATTTTAGGTTGATCTGAGACTTTTGTTGGGTAGATTGTGCTTTTTTTTTTTTGGGTTTGTTAAAAGGAAAGTGGCTTGAATGGGTTAGTGTTAGGTTGGAATGTTGAATGAGACTATTATGTTTGATGAATGATGATATGATTATTAATGTTTTGTATGATTAATGATGATGTAGTTGTGAAAGCATCTTTTGTGTCTCTGCTTTTGGTCCCATGACGTCGACGTATCTTCTATATGAATCTGCTTCTGGTTATGCTCTGTTTCATGCCCATGGCCTCGACGAAATTGGGCAGAACACTGAAGCTGTTCGGAGCTCCGTCTCCGACCTCAACCGCTTCGGCAAGGTCGTGAAGCTTGCTGCTTTCCACCCCTTTGAGTCGGCTCTTGATGCGCTCAAGCAGTGCAACTCGGTGTCCGAAGGTAACTCCCTCATGGATTCAATCTTCCATGCAGTCGTTTGATTTTCAGTTATTTTAGGGATCTTGGATGATTAAATGTGCATTTTTCACCTTTTGAATTTGTTAAGTGTTTCTCTATTTCATTAAATAGTTACTTTTTTACATCATTCATGTTTATTTTGGTTCCTTGTTTAAGATATGACTTGATTGGTTCTTCTACTATGTGTTTGAAGTTAACCATGGTGTATTTCCGTGTTCAAGGTCATTCCGATATGTTGTTGTTTGAGTATCTTAGCTCTGTTTTATTTACTAAATTGTCTTGAAAGGAAAATAGCTTTTAGTTTCGGAAGTCTTATTAAGTTTGTTGTGCTTGTGTGTCATATTTAAAACTTTGACTTTGTCATGTCAGGGTTTTTGCAACTCACATTTTTAGGTTTCAAACAATATTTCTGTACATGTTGAAAGGGAAGATTGTGAAAAAAATGTACTTGTCGTTGCATTAGTGAGCAACCTAACCTCAGTTCTGAACGAAAGGGTGAAATGCTATATCATTCACAAGCTTTTTAGTTTGTGCTGTTTCCTGGAATTAATTGCATTCTTGGTTTCTCCATGTTCTACATGCTTATGTTTGAATCTTGAAGTTTCTGTTGCAAATAATCTATTGATAAATGTCAGGGCTCATGACTGATGAGTTGAGAAGCTTTCTGGAAATTAATCTTCCAAAAGTTAAGGAGGGCAAAAAGGCCAAGTTCGTTTTGGGACTAGCTGAACCCAAAATTGGGTCAAACATCTTTGAAGAGACTAAAATCCCATGCCAAAGTAATGAGTTTGTTCTGGAGCTGCTTCGGGGTGTGCGTCTACACTTTGACAAATTTATCAAGGACCTCAAGGTTTACCTGCTTGGCTGCTCGTAGTATTTCACTTTGGCTTCTAGTAGTATCGATGTTTTTTCACATGCGTTACTCTCTTACAAATTACTTTTATTCATCTAACCATTTATTTGTATCTACAGTCGGCAGATCTGGAGAAGGCTCAACTTGGTCTGGGACATAGTTACAGTCGAGCAAAGGTCAAGTTCAATGTTAACCGTGTTGATAACATGGTGATTCAAGCAATCTTCCTTCTTGACACACTAGACAAGGACATTAATTCCTTCTCCATGAGAGTCAGGTATTTGAATAAAAAGGAAGCATGCGTTTTCGACGAAACTTTACAATTTGGAAAAACTTGGTTAATGCTTTTAGCTCTTTCAAGATGGTGATTGTGGATACTATGTTAATGATTTTTAAGTTTAATTTCTCTCGGAAATCATGAGTGTTTTTCATTAATTATTTCATGCTTACTTTTATGATGCAGAGAGTGGTATTCATGGCATTTCCCTGAGTTGGTGAAGATTGTCAGTGACAATTATCTTTATGCCAAAGTTGCTAAATTTATCGAGGACAAATCGAAGTTGGCAGAAGATAAAATCCCTGGCTTGATTGACATAATTGGCGATGAAGATAAAGCAAAGGAAATTGTTGAAGCAGCCAAAGCCTCCATGGGTACATCTCTGGCATAATTTTATTTTTGATTTTTTATTCTCATTCTGTTACCTGATTTGACAACTGACCATGCTACAGGCCAGGATTTGTCTCCTATTGACTTGATTAATGTCCAGCAATTTGCACAAAGGGTGATGGATCTATCTGAATACAGGAAGAAGCTTTTTGATTATCTAGTTACTAAAATGAATGATATTGCTCCCAATTTGGCCGCTTTGATTGGTGAAGTTGTTGGGGCCCGTTTAATTTCGCATGCAGGTAGTCTCACAAATTTGGCCAAGTGCCCTTCTTCCACCCTTCAGATTCTTGGTGCAGAGAAAGCTCTCTTCAGGTTTGTATCTGATGTAGTTTGTTGAAATAATGGTGTATTATTCTCTGATCCTGCATCGTTTTATGAGATTTTTCATCCGTTCTGAAATATTGAACATTATTTCCTCTTTAAGACCAGATTGCCATGGGTTCGAATTTAGAAATGTTTTGTCCTTAAAACTAAGTTTAGAAATTAGCCACTTAATTCCTGAATTTTATTTTTAAGTACATTCCTGCCATGGAAAGTAAAGTATTATTACTAGTTGAGATTTGTTAAATGAAAACTGGTCCAATACATTTATTTTTCTTTCTATTCAGGGCTTTGAAAACAAGAGGAAACACCCCTAAATATGGTCTGATCTTTCATTCTTCTTTCATTGGGCGAGCATCTGCACGGAACAAAGGCCGAATGGCTCGTTATCTTGCAAACAAATGTTCTATTGCATCACGTATTGATTGCTTTGCAGGTAATTATTGTGTAGCCAACCTTTGTGTAGTTTTCTGCCTAGTACAATGGATCCTTTCTATAATAAGTTATAGCTACCAGTTGCTGGGTCTGATTTATAATTTTGTATTGCCATTTAGAGAGGAGTACCACAACCTTTGGAGAGAAACTTCGTGAGCAAGTTGAAGAGCGCCTTGACTTTTATGACAAGGGAATAGCACCTCGTAAAAACATAGATGTTATGAAAGCTGCAATTGAAAGTGCTGATAACAAAGGTATATATAATGTTGCGGTGGTGGGCGATATTCATTTGAGACATGGCATGTAGTGTGGCTCTGCAACCATAGTTTTTCGTGGTTCATTGTTTTCCGTCTATCGATTCTATTATTATATTTTCCTATGGTTTCTATTTTTCTGCTTTTGGTTGATGTTTTGACCATGTGACACTAAATGGGAAATATTGTGGCAGCAACTGATATGGATATAGAAGAAGTGCCAAGTGAAGCTTCAGGGAAAAAGAGCAAGAAAAAGAAATCAAAAGCTAATGCGAATGGTGAACTTGATGACAGGCCAAGTGCTGCTGAAAATGGCGATGTTGCTGAGGATGTGAAATTGGAAAAGAAGAAAAAGAAGGAGAAGCGAAAGTTGGATAGGGAAACAGAGGAGGAGCAGCAGCAGCAGGCAAATGGCGAGGAAGAAGCAGGCAAGAAGAAGAAAAAGAAGAAGAGCAAGGATGAAAATAAGGAGGATCATGTTGGTACAGAAGATGGTAAGAAGAAAAAGAAGAAAAAATCTAAAAGCGAAGATGCTGAATAGCTTGTAAAACCACAGCAACATGGAGACAGATGATTATTTATAGGTAGACATCCTTTTGTTGCTATAATATATTCTAGCTGTAGAAATGTTCCTGTGTGGCTCTTTTTGTTCTTCGATCCACACTTTGGTCCATCAACAAAACTTATGCCTATGTGCGTATGCTGTCGTTTTGTCTTGATCTGAAATGACTTCCGGTGGATGAAATGTATTCTACTCTAATTTTGTTTGAGGTGTTTTCTTACCTTAAGATTATCGTAGATGAAGTTCCCTAAGCCTCCCTTATTGCTCTGAGACTCAATATTTTACCTTTGTCAATGCAGTAGTCTCATCTTCGTCCTTGATATTACCTTCTTCATACAAAAGGAAAACTTGCATTCGTACTTTTAACCAGGTTATTTGATAAAGGAAAAGTTTCCTCATTTGGCTCTAATTTACCTAAATGATATTGTAAATGATGTTTACTTATATCTTCTAAATTTTAGACATTAGTTGCTGCATCAATTCCATTCATTTTTTTTAACGTAAAAACTCTTTAGAGGTTTTTTTTTTTAGTTTAACCATTGCCGGGTGGGAGATCAAACCATCGACCTTTGAATTAAAAAAAAAAAAAAGACATTATTGAAACTTACCCTAAATTTGGAGTTGGGGAATTTAATTAGAAGATTTACAAATAAAAAGGAGGGGACACACCAAACCAAGGTCATTTTTAAGTTAAACAAAGTTGAAGAGCAGAAAGGAGTTGGGGAATTTAATTAGAAGATTTACAAATAAAAAGGAGGGGACACACCAAACCAAGGTCATTTTAAAGTTAAACAAAGTTGAAGAGCAGAAAGGGGGTGGGGGAGTATGGGTATAACCCGCATCTTCCTGCCCTTCTTTTTCTTGTTTTCCTATATCAAACTTTCTTTCTTATGGTTCCTTTGTATTCTCTAGAGCTGTAGTGATCTTTTGTTCATTTGGAAGTTCAGGGTCCTCATATTCCAGTCCATTCTGCAAGGTCTGCTCTTTAGTTCATTTGCCAACTGTCTCATTTGAATTTCTAAGTTCTACAAAGATGTTGTATGACTTTGAATTACCGCGTTATTTTTCGCCATATTCCCCTTTATTAGGCTTTCCATAATTGAGGTTTGTGTGAGAGCTTGTGGCTGTGTTCTTTGTTGTGCATACTGTTGTAATGGTTGAGAGTTGAAACCAAGCGAGATGTTGTCCTCCCCATGAGAAATTTGGATACTGCCTCCAGCCAGGATTGTACATATTTGAGTAAAGATTCAGTCGACTCTGATTGTCTTGCTGCCATACTTAACAAATAGAATCAGGGTTATAAGGACAATTCTCAAATAAATGACTTTCATTACAATAAACACAAGAGATAGAAGAGATTTTGTTGACAGGAGCTATGAGATTATTATTTCCCATAGTTAATGTCTTCAACATGTTTGTAATGAATGACACTTGAGCGCTCAACACCGAAAGTGCATCTATTTTTAGAACTCCTGCAACATTCTTTGTTGGATGAGCTCTTTTTGAGCCCCAATGGTAGTGGTTGGTAGCAATTGTATCTAGGATTGCTGTCGCTTCATTCACAAATTTTAATAGTAGTGCTCCATTTGCTGAAGCATCGACCAATGTCTTTGAAGGCGAATTCAGTCCGTTGTAAAAAGTCTCAATTAGGATACATGCATGTAGGCCATGGTGAGGGCATTTCCTCATGAGGTTCTTGAATCTCTCCCAAGATTCATTTATTGTCTCATCATTTGTCTGCTTAAAGGTCACAATCTCCCCTCTTAATTTGACATTCTTGGTTGGAGAGATATTTTAGTAAAAATTTCTCTGATAAGTCTGATGTAATACAGCTTGGGGAAAATGAATCCAGCCATGCTTCTGTATTATTCTGTAATGAAAATGAGAAAAGCTTAAGTCGTAGAGCATCTTGAAGGAGTTGCAAATTAAAAGAAATGACCTGAGGTGATTGTGAGGATCTTAATTGGAATTGTCTGCAAATTGGCCGCCTAACGTCTGTAGCATTTGGAACATAGCAAGATTTAATTCAATTTGTTTTGCCTCGATGGGTGGTGATGAGGACATAAGAGCGCCAATACTACCACCTGGACCAATTCAAGGTCAAGGGCTAAGAAATTACAAGGAATAATGAATTACACCCTTCAAAGCATGATAAATGATCTCATCATAGAAGAATTAGAAGGAGGGAACACATTCAATGTAATCCAAATGGAAGTTAAGTAGAGCCCAAAGGTACTACTATCGAAAAGAGTGCTAGACTTAGGCCAAGTGCACAACACACCGCCGCTCGCACAAGCTTGCGCCCATGAGCTAACACCAAGCTCTCTCACATTTGAAGCCCCATCGCCCATGGATGTGCCTAAATGGCCCACCAGCACACCCCGTCCACGAAGAGCCCATGCCACACGGCCCCAGGCTGCATGCTGGCCTGCCCACAAGAGTCGATGACAGCTCGAAGGCCTAGCCTCGCACCCTTTGCCCACCAGCCATGGCTCGCACGCGACATTGACAACCCAGCATGGCTCACCTGTTTGCCCAAGCCCACACACAAGCTAGTCAGCCCAACCCGACACCTCCCGCACGCCCACCATGCATCTTTCCCCATTGAAGACCATGTGAATGTGGCCAAGGACATGTTCGACTTTTTGACTAGGAATTTTGAAGACTTGTTGACCAAGTTTTGTTAAGTTTAAAATTAAGATAGATAAGAAAGATCCATAGGAGAATTGTTAGAAGATCTTAATTATAGAAGATCGTAATTAACTTATTGTTATACAATTTCTTTTCTTAAAAAAAAAAAAATTGCTTTGAATTTAGCATGTTTTAATCGTACATGTTGATGTTTCTTTTGAAACCTTGAGTCTTTATTGATATCCTTGAATGCCTTGTAAGTTAAGGATGCATATTTGGTTTGAATTTTAATGCATGAGAGAGATGAGCATGATTAGTGTTTTCTTTAAAAATTATATGATAGTGTCTTATTGATTTATTGATTGAAAAGTGCACAAGGCTTGATGCAAATTACACTTCCCAGTGAGTTTTTGGGCCTATGAGCAACTCATTATATTTTGCTCCATTTATTTCATGATGAGTGTTGTCAAACTTAGTGTGCTTATTCTAGAACTTGCTTGTGAATGCATTTTGAGACCATATTTTTTGGATTGATGCTTTAATATGATAAGGGCAAATTAGGATTAACCAATTTTTTTGGACTCTCTCAAAATACCCACCTTTATGTTTTTCCCTTTAGTTAACCACTTTGAGCCTATTTTCCTTTTTTTTTTCTTGCTTCAAACACATTATGTTTAGCCTAAGACCTTTTCATTTGTTATCCTCAACAATTGTACCTTTGCCAAGACGAGAAAATTTTGCATGGTAGTTAATGTTTGAGTAAAAAAAAAAAAAAAAAAAAATCAAAAAGAGAAAATTTGTGGAAAAAAAAATATAAGGCAAAAAAAAAAAGTGTGCCTTAACATCAACAAAAAATAAAAAAATAAAAAAATAAAATGAAGTTTTCAAAGAAAGAGAAGAGAAAGATTTTGGAGAAAAGTTTGCCAAAAGCATTTGAATTATTAAATTGCTACTTCTCCAAAGTCCTTGGTGTTTGAATGAGGAATATAGTGTGTTTTGTGATTGTTATGTGACACTACTATCATGCAAGTAAAAAACTCTTGTCTTGATTGTGAAACACCTAAAAATTTTCCTCCTACCATACCCTTATCTAAGCCCCATTACAACCCTTGTTAAGTCCCTTTGATTTTTGCATTTAATTCATCTATAGTGTGGAAATTTGATTCATTTGCAAGCCTATGGTAATAACATGCTATGTTTTGATTTTGAGAGTAAAACACCCTAAATACTTCGAGTGTATTGAGTGAAACCATGTGAGGGTGTTAAGTTTTGTTGCATTTGATTTTGGTGAATTGATGAGATGCTTTAGTTTTTGTATAAAATGTATCCTATGAGTGCTCATTCTTTTGATTGTCACTTCAATTCAATTCGTTGATGTATAATTGGCTTTATTGGTATTCTTGGATGTTGTGAGAGATGAAAGGGAGTAGAGAGGAGAATTGGTATGTTGAGTTAAGGTATGCTTGAGGACAAGAATAGATTAGGTGTGGGGGAATTTGATAAGTATTAATTAATCACATTTATTATGTCTAATTTCCTTACATTTTAATTGAATATTGTGCTTAATTGTTAAAATTGTGTTTAATTTAGTTTAGGTGGTAAATTGCCAAATATTTTATGAAATTAGTCTAAAAAGCATATTTTAGATTAAATTTACAAATCAAAATGAAATTGGGAAATTAGAAATTGAAAAAAATATATAAATGAATAAGAAAAGAATTAGAATATGAAAAACAAAAAAAAGGGTTTATCCAGAATTCATAAATGAGTTAAATATATATATATATATATATATCTTTTATATGCACATGCTGGTTGCATTTGAAATTGGGCTCAAAATTGAGCCCAATTAACTAAACAAATAAGAAGTTACTTATTCATGTGGCTGCAGGACTTTCGTAGAAAAAAAAGGGAGCAGATATGTGGATGGGAATTGGAAATGCATAGTCATCTTCTTCTTTCATCAGCAGTTTCCCTCTTCTTGGGCAGAAATTGAAGGAGAACTATTCTTCTTCTTCTTAGCATATTTTTAGAAGGGAAAAAAGCTATTTTTAGTGGGAATTTCTACCTATAAAAGGGAGTGTAATGCAGTGAAGAGTTCTAGCTTCTTTTGTAAAAAGGGTTTAGAGAGTGAAAAGAGTGTTTTCAATTTTCTTTAGTTCTTTGAGTTTTCTGTTTTTTTTTCCTTTATGTTTTCTCCCCTTCATAGTTTTTATTACTTTTCCACCATGTGTGGCTAAGTTTTAATTTCTAATTCAAGGGTGATTTAATTTTCCAATTGTAATTTTGTGAGGCTTTGGGCCAAATTGAAATTTTGTCTTTAATTCAAGAATTCTTTGTTTCTTATTCCTATTTATATGATTGATTGTTATTTAATTAAATTGACGCCTTAATTTAGTATCAATTGATTTATTGCTATTTATGATTTGTGATCCGTAATTGTCACAATGGATTAAAATATGTAGCAGAGAGTTGGCTTATGTGTGTGTAATTATGGCTTTTCCATTTTACATAGCTTGCATAATAGACTCTAGGGAAACAAAGAAACAAAAATTAATTAATTTGTAGCTATCTCAATTAGTTAGTTTAGGTTTAGTCATTCTCATTGTTTTTAATGCTATTCTTTAATCGATATGGAACGCTATTGTACCCAATTGATTAAATGGTAAAGTTTGATTTTGATACTTGGTCAAGGTCAGTTAAAATATGAGAATTTACACTTGTTATGGCTTTTCCAAATAAGTAGACTAAGTTCTTGAATTTGAGAAATTGAAATTGATTTTTTTTTAAGCTTATGATTAAAATTACAATTGGATGAAATTTATACCCTTGAATTGGAATTTTCATAAAATTGATTTTTTTTATTCGTTTTTTTTTCATTATTTAATTAATTACAATTTTTGTTCAACAATTCAACCCCCCCTTATTTTATTATTATTTATTTATTAACTTTGAGAAATTAATTCAATTGGTTCCTTTGGGATTCGACCTGGTCCACTATTTCTACAAGTTAGATCTAGAGAATCAGTAATTATTTTGGAGGGCTTCGACAACCAGACCAAAATTTGGCGCCGTTGCCAGGGAGCTATTTTAGTTTCTCATTGTTTAATTTATTTGTTTATTTTACAATGTATGAGTCGTTCTTCTCGAAATATTGAATTGCAGTACAATCCTGAAATCGAGAAGACAGCACGTAGATTGAGAAAGGAGACCAAAGAAAGAAAACGTCGTCTTAGAGAGGAAGCCAATAGAAATTTTGATAGTGGTGACACATCTACATTTCAAGATCAACTTCAAGAGGAGATGGCAGACAACACGGCAGAGAGAACTCTCAAGCAGCTTGCAGCACCTGATTTAAATCAACAACCTTTATGCATTACTTTTCCTACAATTGCATGTGATTTTGAACTTAAATCAGGCTTAATTCACTTACTCCCTTCTTTTCGTGGATGTGCAGGTGAAGACCCTCATAAGCACTTGAAGGAATTCCACATCGTATGCTCTGGAATGAAACCCCATGGTGTCACAGAAGATCAAATCAATCTTAGAGCTTTTCCTTTTTCTTTAAAGGATCAAGCAAAAGATTGGCTCTATTACCTACCTTCCGGTTCGATTAGGACGTGGAATGAGATGAAGAGATTGTTCTTGGAGAAATTCTTCCCAGCATCAAGAGCTGCAAACATCAGGAAGGAGATTTATGGCATAACACAGATCACTGGGGAGACGTTGTACGAATATTGGGAGAGATTCAATAGATTGTGTGCTAGTTTTCCCCACCACCAAATTTCTGACCAACTTCTAATCCAATACTTTTACGAGGGATTGTTGCCAATGGATAGGAGCATGATTGATGCAGCCAGTGGTGGAGCATTAGTAAACAAGACACCTGAAGCAGCCAAACAATTAATTTCAAACATGGCAGAGAATTCCCAACAATTTGGGACTAGAGCTGGTGGAGCTGTTCAGCAAGTTAAAGAGGTAAGTGAACTTAAAAATCAAATTTCTGATCTAACTGCTCTGGTTCGTCAAATGGCTGTAGGGAAATTGCAGACATCAAAGGTGTGTGGAATATGATATCTTCCAGGACATCCTACAGAAGCGTGCTCTCAACTGCAACAAGATTCCTTTCAAGAAGCCAATGCCATAGGAGGATTTTCTAGTCAACCTCAAAGGAAGTATGATCCCTACTCTAACCATTACAATCCTGGATGGAGAGATCACCCGAACTTCAGCTACGGAAATCAAGGAGGACAACAGAGACAACCTCCTCAGAATTTTGGTAGACCACCACAAGCTCCTATGCAAGCTCAGACTTCAAACTCAGGTATGTCTTTGGAAGATGTTGTTAAGACTTTAGCTAACAGTACTCTTCAATTTCAATAGGAGACAAGGGCAGGCATGCAGAATTTGGGCAACCAAATTACTCAATTGGCTACATCAGTTAGTAAATTGGAAGCCCAAAATTCTGGAAAGTTACCTTCACAACCAGAGGTGAATCCAAGGGAGAATGTCAGTGCAATTATGCTGAGAAGTGGGAAAGAGATTCCCTCAGGAGAGATTCCACCAAAGGAGAGAGAATTAAGCAAGGAAAAAGAAGGAGAATAAGCTTCTTCTAAGGCACCAAACAGGGTAAAACTTGATCCTCCTCTATCTTTTCCTTCACATACTTCACTACCTCCTTTTCCTAGCAGGTTAGCAAAGCCAAAAGAAGATGAACATGAAAATGAGATCCTTGATACATTTAGGAAGGTAGAGATTAATATCCCATTGTTGGATGCTGTCAAGCAAATTCCCAGGTATGCAAAGTTCTTTAAGGAATTGTGCACAAGGAAGAGGAGAACAAAAGAAAAGGAAAAAGTTGTGGTAAGTAAGAATGTGTCGGCTATCTTGCAAAAGAATATGCCAGAAAAGTGTAAGGACCCAGGTATGTTTTCGTTGCCTTGTATTATTGGTAATAAGAAAATAGAGAGTGCCATGTTAGATTTAGGAGCTTCCATTAATGTCATGTCATTTTCTATTTATCAAGAATTAAAATTAAATGACTTACAAGAAACTGGTGTAGTAATACAATTAGCTGACCGTTCTTATATTCACCCTCTAGGAGTTGTTGAAGATGTCCTAGTGCAAGTTAATGAACTCATATTCCCTGTTGACTATTACATCTTAGAAATGGATAGTAATTCACATTCAAAATCTGCTTCAATTTTGTTAGGGCGACCATTCATGAAAACAGCTAAGACAAAGATTGATGTAGATGAGGGTACTCTCTCGGTAGAGTTTGATGGAGAGATTGTTAAATTTAATATTTTCGATGCCATGAAATATCCTAATGATGAGCATTCTCTTTGTCATATTGATGTGATTGATCCAATTGTACAAGATGTATTCATAGAGGAAAATATTGAGCATGAGCATGAATCAAATGCACAATCTAGTTTAGAACAAATTGATGATAAAATTGGTGTAGAAAAGTTGTTTTTATCAGAACCAATAAATTCAAATGCTGAAATTTCTACTTCAACTAACAAAATGTTATCATCTATCATGCAGGCACCAAAAATGGAGTTGAAAGCTTTGCCAGATCACCTTAAATACGTGTATTTGGGTGAAGTTGATACATTGCCTGTCATCATCTCGAAAGGACTCACAACGGAACAAGAAGAGAAGTTGGTTAGAACCTTGAAAGAATATAAGCTTGCAATTGGATGGACTTTGGCCGACATAAAAGGCATTAGTCCATCAATTTGCATGCATCGAATTCTACTTGAGGACAATACCAAAACATCAAGGGAGCCGCAAAGAAGGTTGAATCCAACTATGAAAGAAGTGGTAATGAAAGAGATACTCAAGTTGTTGGATGCAGGTATCATCTATCCAATCTCAGATAGTGAGTGGGTAAGTCCAATTCATGTAGTTCCGAAGAAAACTGGAATTACTGTGGTAAGGAATCAAAGCAATGAACTTGTACCCATGCGTGTGCAAAATGGTTGGAGAATGTGTATTGATTTTAGAAAACTTAATCAAGTGACGAGAAAAGATCATTTTCCTTTACCTTTCATTGACCATATGGTAGAACGATTAGCTGGCAAACCCTTCTTTTGTTTTCTTGATGGCTTTTCAGGTTTCTATCAAATCCCTATTGCACAAGAAGACCAGGAAAAGACGACATTCACTTGTCCCTTTGGGACCTATGCTTATCGGCGAATGCCTTTTGGTCTTTGTAATGCTCCAGGTACGTTTCAGAGATGCATGATGAGTATTTTTTCTGAATATATTGAGAAATGCATTGAAGTATTTATGGATGATTTTACTGTATATGGAGATTCATTTGATGAATGCCTGGATAATTTGACCAAAATTATGAAAAGATGCATTGAAACTAACTTGGTTTTAAATTATGAGAAGTGTCATTTTATGGCCACCCAAGGCATTGTACTAGGGCATGTTGTATCTTCTAGGGGTATAGAGGTCGATAAAGCGAAGGTGGATATTATTGCAAACTTACCTTACCCTACCAATGTTAGGGGAGTGCGTTCTTTTCTTGGACATGCAGGATTTTATCGCAGGTTTATCAAGGATTTCTCAAAAATTGCTTTGCCAATGACGAATTTACTGCAGAAGGAAGTTCAATTCGAGTTTGGAAAAGAGTGCAAAGAGGCGTTTGATAAGCTAAAAGAGTTGTTGACAAGCGCACCTATTATTCAGCCACCTCGATGGGACTTGCCCTTTGAAATCATGTGTGATGCAAGCAACTATGCAGTGGGAGCAGTTCTAGGCCAACGAGTTGACAAGAAAAGTCATGTCATCTATTATGCTTCCAGAACCTTGAATCCTGCTCAGTGCAATTATTCCACTACGGAAAAGGAACTTTTGTCAATTGTTTTTGCTTTAGATAAATTTCGATCTTATGTACTTGGTTCTGAAGTTGTTGTGTTTTCTGATCATGCAGCTTTGAAGTATCTTTTGGCAAAGAAATAATCAAAACCGAGGTTGCTTCGGTGGATTTTGCTTCTTCAAGAGTTCAACATGAAAATCAAAGACCGAAAAGGAGTGGAGAATTCTGTTGCAGACCACCTGAGTAGATTGGTAAGAAAAGAAGATGATCTACCATTTAATGATGACTTTCCAGATGAGCATTTGTTCCAACTCAAAGGTATGATTCCTTGGTATGCTGATATGGTCAATTATTTGGTTACAAGAAATCTACCTCATTGTCTTAGTAAGTCTAGAAAAGCAAAAATAAAAAGTGAGTCAAAATATTATGTTTGGGATGAGCCTTTCTTATGGAAATTTTGTTCTGATCAAGTGATTAGGAGATGTGTGCCTGAAAATGAATTCCAGTATATTTTAGCTTTTTGCCATGATTATGCATGTGGAGGGCACTTTGGGCCTAGACGAACTGCTAGAAAAATCTTAGATAGTGGTTTGTATTGGGAATCTATATTTAAAGATGCATATCAATTTTGCAAGAGTTGTGAGAGATTCCAAAAAGTAGGTGCAATAACAAGTAGGAATGAAATGCCTCAAGTTCCAATTCTTATTTGTGAAATATTTGATGTATGGGGTATTGATTTCATGGGCCCTTTACCATCTTCTTGTGGCTTTTCTTATATACTTTTGGCTGTGGATTATGTGTCAAAATGGGTGGAAGCAAAAGCCACCAAAACTGATGACTCTCAAGCTGCTGTAGGTTTTATCAAAGCTAACATCTTTAATAGGTTTGGAATTCCAAGAGCCATTATTAGTGATCAAGGAACTCATTTTTGCAATAGAACGGTCGAAGCTTTGATGAGGAAGTATGGAGTGAATCACCGAGTGGCCACCGCCTACCACCCTCAAACCAACGGACAGGCTGAAGTTTCCAATAGAGAAGTTAAAACCATCTTGGAGAAAACGGTGAATCCAGGAAGAAAAGATTGGAGCCTTCGTTTGGACGATGCGCTGTGGGCTTATCGAACGGCCTACAAGACTCCTATAGGGATGTCTCCTTATCGGTTGGTTTTTGGTAAGGCATGTCATTTACCGGTGGAGATTGAGCATAAAGCTTATTGGGCGGTTCGGCGATGCAACATGGACCTAGACAAAGCTGGAGCATCAAGGTTATTGCAATTGCAAGAATTGGAGGAGTTGCGGCTGGATGCTTATGAGAATTCGAGAATTTATAAAGAGAAATCCAAATTGTTTCATGATAACATGCTTGTTCGAAAACAATTTGAGATTGGCCAAAGAGTTTTGTTATATAATTCTCGATTGAAGTTTATGCTTGGTAAGTTTCGTTCTCGATGGATTGGCCCATTTGTTATTACTAATTTATTTCCTTATGGTGCAGTGGAAATAAAAAGCTTGGATTCAGATAAAATTTTCAAGGTGAATTGTCATAGATTGAAAATTTTCCATGGGGGTGAAATTGCTCCATGTCTCATTAGCTTCCGGTTGGATCGCCCCACTTATTTGGATGAATGAAACCTTTCTTGGCTCCGTCGAGCAAAACGACGTTAAACAAAAGCGCTTATTGGGAGACAACCCAAATGTTTTCTTTACTTTTCCAACTCTTTATTCTCTTTCTCTTGGTTTGTTTTATTTTTAGTTTTTATTTTTTGGTTTTTTTTTAATTTAATTTTGTTTGCAGGGCATTAATTTTTAATAAGGCGTGACCACCCATTCTCTCAACACCACAAACTATCCAGTCCAAGTTGTTTGCAAATTAGGGGAGTTTAATTTTCTTCTCTTGTTCATTTCTTTTGTGAACAATCTGCTTAGTTATACATTGAGGACAATGTATAGTTTAGGTGTGGGGGAGGTTTTTGTTATACAATTTCTTTTCTTAAAAAAAAAAAAAAATTTGGTCGGGTTGTCGAAGCCCTCCAAAATAATTACTGATTCTCTAGATCTAACTTGTAGAAATAGTGGACCAGGTCGAATCCCAAAGGAACCAATTGAATTAATTTCTCAAAGTTAATAAATAAATAATAATAAAATAAGGGGGGGTTGAATTGTTGAACAAAAATTGTAATTAATTAAATAATGAAAAAAAAACGAATAAAAAAAATCAATTTTATGAAAATTCCAATTCAAGGGTATAAATTTCATCCAATTGTAATTTTAATCATAGGCTTAAAAAAAATCAATTTCAATTTCTCAAATTCAAGAACTTAGTCTACTTATTTGGAAAAGCCATAACAAGTGTAAATTCTCATATTTTAACTGACCTTGACCAAGTATCAAAATCAAACTTTACCATTTAATCAATTGGGTACAATAGCGTTCCATATCGATTAAATAATAGCATTAAAAACAATGAGAATGACTAAACCTAAACTAACTAATTGAGATAGCTACAAATTAATTAATTTTTGTTTCTTTGTTTCCCTAGAGTCTATTATGCAAGCTATGTAAAATGGAAAAGCCATAATTACACACACATAAGCCAACTCTCTGCTACATATTTTAATCCATTGTGACAATTACGGATCACAAATCATAAATAGCAATAAATCAATTGATACTAAATTAAGGCGTCAATTTAATTAAATAACAATCAATCATATAAATAGGAATAAGAAACAAAGAATTCTTGAATTAAAGACAAAATTTCAATTTGGCCCAAAGCCTCACAAAATTACAATTGGAAAATTAAATCACCCTTGAATTAGAAATTAAAACTTAGCCACACATGGTGGAAAAGTAATAAAAACTATGAAGGGGAGAAAACATAAAGGAAAAAAAAACAGAAAACTCAAAGAACTAAAGAAAATTGAAAACACTCTTTTCACTCTCTAAACCCTTTTTACAAAAGAAGCTAGAACTCTTCACTGCATTACACTCCCTTTTATAGGTAGAAATTCCCACTAAAAATAGCTTTTTTCCCTTCTAAAAATATGCTAAGAAGAAGAAGAATAGTTCTCCTTCAATTTCTGCCCAAGAAGAGGGAAACTGCTGATGAAAGAAGAAGATGACTATGCATTTCCAATTCCCATCCACATATCTGCTCCCTTTTTTTTCTACGAAAGTCCTGCAGCCACATGAATAAGTAACTTCTTATTTGTTTAGTTAATTGGGCTCAATTTTGAGCCCAATTTCAAATGCAACCAGCATGTGCATATAAAAGATATATATATATATATATATATATATATATAAAACTCATTTATGAATTCTGGATAAACCTTTTTTTTTTTTTTTTCATATTCTAATTCTTTTCTTATTCATTTATATATTTTTTTCAATTTCTAATTTTCCAATTTCATTTTGATTTGTAAATTTAATCTAAAATATGCTTTTTAGACTAATTTCATAAAATATTTGGCAATTTACCACCTAAACTAAATTAAACACAATTTTAACAATTAAGCACAATATTCAATTAAAATGTAAGGAAATTAGACATAATAAATGTGATTAATTAATACTTATCACTTATTCAATTCTTGTATTTGAATTATTTTAGATAGGATCTTTATGTTTGAATTTAGGAAAGATTGTATCTTCCCTTGGCTATATAAACCCAAGGGAACCCCCTTATAAGCACACATATATAGAGAGTTGATAAGTTTAATAAAGAGAGTTTTCTCTTCTTAGAATTGCATGAGTGCATTCTGACCCTTTTAAAAGCCTTGTGTTTAGGTTGCATATTTTGAAGCATTCAAGTTTGGTTGGTCATCGAGTGTTTCAGCCTAGAGATTAGAACAAGTTCTCTTATCTCTTGGTTATTGACCATTAAGTACTCCGTTGCTTGCCTCCACCTTAGTTCGATCCAGGTTGATGCGAAGGCATTGTGACTTGTGTTTGGGAGGTTCACATATTCAAAGAATTGTCCATGCCAAGGCTCATAGTGTTGTCATATCAAGTGGCTTTAGAATTCCAGGATTCAAATTTTGCAAAATAGGTGTTGCATAGTCTCGAATTGCTCTGTCTCTCGGGTTCACAAGCTTGTTTCTTTCTCTTTAACACTGGATCTTCAATTATAGCTCCAATTTGCTCCAAATTCAACCAAATACTTCTCAAAACTCAGGTTTTGCTCCAATTGCTCGATTTCTATAAATTATACATAAAAATACATGAAAGTACATACAATCATAGCAAAACTAGAATAAAAATACGCCTAGAAATAGCACACTTATGCATGCTATCATTTCCTAAAATCATTCTTACACTAAAGTAACTTCATTTAGCACAACAAAGATAAAAACACATGCTTTCTCATTTTTGCATGATTTAAGTAGATTAGGCATGAATAATATCAAAATTATTTTCAAAGTACAAGAAATAAACTTACATTTAGAGTTAAATAACCCTTGTAAACAAGAGTTATCACAATTTCTCTCAAGTGTTTCAAAAACTATCCTTAGGTTTCATGATACTTCTTGTTTACAATTGAAAATACAAATGGAAGCAAATGTCCATTAGAATTGACTGATATTGCAGTCAGTAACTTTTCTCTATACTTGCATATAGGTGAACGACATCTATTTGAATGATGGGCTAACATTTCTTAAAAACCTCTATCAAGGACTCAAAAAGATGAGGTAAGGATGACATGATTTGCAAGGTGTGTAGTCTTTATCTTCCACTCTACATGTTCCAAAATTGGTATGCTTCATCATATACATCCACTTCGGCAAAAGTTTATATGATTCATCCCAATCACCAAACATTTTGACCAAAACTTTTCTTTTTCCTTCCCACACCCTATGATAAGGAACATGGTATTCATTTTTTTTCTTATTTCAGCTTGTAATTTTAACACATTGATAGAAGGTTGCTCATTCACAAACTTGCAGAATTCCATTGCAATCATTGGAGAATCTAGTTCCAAATGACTCTAATTTAATTTTGAGTAAAAACATGAGTGGGGATCAACGTACTGAGTGATCTCCCAAAGTCCATGTGATCTTTTTTAATGGCATGAAGTCACCATTTTCAAACCATCTCCTTACTTTATACATCGTGTTGCCCATATCGCCGGTGTTGACTCCACAACTTCGTAAGGTGAGTGACACTTAGAAGCAAAGCATTTCACCACATCCACATGTAGAAGGATGTCTTTGTCTTAACAAATTAACCCCTTGTATAATAGGTCATTTTGAATTGTCACTAGTACTACAACGGGTCATGTTTTATGGTGCTATCTATAGTATGACCATCTAATTCAGTGAATATTCATGAATAGATGACGTGTTCATGACCATCGAAGTCTAATTCTTCAAATTAATCATTTGTTTCAGTCTTGAGGTCTTTAAATTTGTTATCTATGACCACAACTTCACCATCATTTGGTGGCGCAACTGACTCAAACTTGGGGTCAAGACATTGACTAGAGCCAATACATTGGCTAAGAGTTTCTTGCAAATTTTGTACATTCACATCTATTATTCTCACATTGACATATAAATGTACTAGATTTGGGACAAGAAAAGCAATTAAAATATCAAATTCATCGTCTGATCATTAGGAATTAATATTATCATAAACTTAACTGATCCTGATAGTGTTAGCTCATGATGTCTATATACTATCTCTAACTAATTCTCCCTCACATCTACATTAAGTGATGACCTTATCATTTCAATAAATGATTCAAATATAATCCCACTTACATAAACAATGAAACTACCACATGTTGGTTGGTCATATTCGACTCCATCTACACTATCAATCATACAACCCATTTGTACACAAAACAAATCTCAAACACTTGTCTACCATTTTCTATGCAGAAATAAAGAACATATAATTAGTTTCTACAAAATACACTAATTCATATTTAACTATATTTAATAAACCAATTACATAACCAATCACTTAATTAATGCATACTATATATACCATAAACTTTAAACACCTCCCTAATCCTAAAAGTACAAAATTAAAATAATTATTAAGTAATTATGTAGCTATTTATTTAATTAAATTAAACTAATAATAACTAGTTACTAAACTAAAATTAAGTTTAAGTAAACTAAACTACATTTATTATTTATAATTAAATTTAATAATAAACTAATTAATATATACTCTAAACTTTAAACGTTTCTTAATCTTAAAAGTACAAAATTAAAATAATTATTTAGCTAGTTATTGATGATTGACTTTGCTAACGCAATTAAGTGCAAGTGTACGCTGTCTTTCAAGTAATATATGGAGAGTACTTCAAGTATCAAGCCCAAAGAAACGAATGTAACAAATTCTCAATTCAACAACAAAGACCTCCTCTAAGTATGCAACTAAGGTAGCAAGAAAATAAATGACATTTTTGGGGGTTTCGCAAAATAGAAAGTAAAAGTAAGCTAAAATGGAAAATGATGAGGAAAACACTATAAGAAAAGAGGGATTCAAATCTAGTTCAACCTCAAAGATTATGTGCCCACCATGTGCCAACAATTTGCCCAACTAAGTGAGGGTCATTTGGCGATTGCTGCCCATTTATGCCCACATTTGCCTCTTTTGAGTTTTGTACGGTTCGAGCAAAATGTGACCAAAATGCGCTCGCAACCTACCCTAATCAACACTTAACACCATGAATCGAGTTCAACACCTTTTTAGCCATTTTCTAAGTATTTTTAGGAGCCTAAACAATTAATTCATATGTCTATGGCTAATTTTAACTTAGACAAATAAAGAACACAACTCTAATGACTTTAAAGGTTTTTGTCCTATGTCTAGGTACAAAGAACGAAGTTCTATTTCTAGACTCCTCTCGTAGATTGATTTTATGAAGACGTGTGCTCAATCCAACCTTTTCATTATTGAATCTCACACAAACTATGCTAACTCAAGTGATCAGTTTAAGCTAACAATGAAACTTAAGCTCAATAAAAGAAAACAGTGCATAAGTGTTGAGCAAGGTTGTTAAGTACAAGGTGGGGCTTTCTTCCTTCTTAGGGTATCCACTTCATTGAACCTCCTCGAAGGAGTTTAGCTCATGATGGGAAAGAAAATAAAAGTGCAAAAGTAAAGAGACAAACTTGAATGAAAAGAATTAAACTCCATCGAGAAAGATGAACTTTGAATACACTTTGAAGTATAGAATTGAAATAACAACAACGTGAATTAAAACAAAACTGGAACTATAACTTAGAAACTTGAATTCAAAAGTTAGAATAGAAACTTACACTCTTAACAAGAACAAAAACAACAACTTCAATTCTAAAGAAAAGTAGAAAATACAACTTGAATGGAAAACTTAAAATCTTAAGTTTGTTCCTCCCTTCTAACTTATTCAACATTTTTCAAGGAGAACAAGTACTTACACCTCTGATCGGGTGAAACTTGTGGGTAAAAATAAAAGAAATAATTTTAGCCCCAGTGCAAGTGCACACTATCGATGCAAGTAATAAACAAGATTATTCCTGAGTATCGATCCCATAGGGAATGGTTTTAACAAAAAGGTCAAAATAGCAAATTGTGTTAAAAAATTGCAACTTGGTAACTAGACTGCAATCAGATTGTAGGTTGGTGCGAAACAGCAAAGAGAACAAAATGCAAAGGATAACTTTATGAGGGTAAAATGGGGCTCAAGAATGTTCATTTCCCTTCAGTTATGAATTGCTATGCAATCTGAACCTACACAAACAATTGTAAATCGAATTCAACTCCTATTCAACCTTGAATTCAAAATCTTTAGGAGACTAAGTGATTGGACCTATATGCTCGTACTTAGATAAATTTATGCAAGCAATTCTTATAGTTTTGGAGTCTTTTTCCCTATGTCTAGGGTTAAGAATGGCTTATGTCTAAGCTCTTGTCTCCATTGTTTGTGCGAAATCCGCTCTTCACTAACCCTTTCAGTATTAGCTCCAAGATTAGTATGCAATGCGAGTTGATCAACCTAGAGTTGCAATGTCAAACAACTTAACACAAGCAAACAATTGAAGTGTAGGCTTGGGTATCCTTGCAATTTAAGCTCAATTCACTCCTTAGGGCATTCACATCCTTGAACCCCTAAAAAGGACTTAGCTCATATTTAATTGAAAAAAAACTAAGAAATAACAATGGTCAATCTTCATGCTTACAAAGTGCACTTAAAAAACAGTAGCGTAAAAAAAACTCAGACATTTTTTTTTTAATACTTCAAACCTATTAAAAACAAAACAGAGGAAGGAAACCCAAAATACATGCCTTCACTGGAAGTTGAACTCAAGCTTGTGTTCTTCAACAAAATAGCCTCAAACTAGAACAACAATACTACACCCAACATTTGGTTACAACCTAAAGTAAGATTGAAACAGAAAACTAAAGAACAAAACAAGGAACTGAACTTATGCATTAACTGATAGGAATGAACACTTCATCCCGCAGTGGAAGCATTTGATTTTCTTTGATTTTACTTTGAATTAAACAAAAGCTAAGGTTAAGCAATAAATACCTTTGTATATTATGGATATATTTTTGGCGGGTGTTTAATCTTCTTGCTCCAACTCCAATGAGATTGAAACTCCAATTCCATAAAGCCTACTTGCTATGACTTGAACACAGGACCAAGGCTTGTGGGAGCCTCTTGAAAGAAAATTCACAAGCGACTGGAGAGGAAAAGGTCTAGAGAGAATTATCTAATTCTCTTTTGAGGAAATGTTATGTCTAATGGCTTAACCCAAAGGTCCTATTTATAGAGATCTGGGGCAAATCTTTGCCATAATTAAATAATATATATTTGAATATCTAATATATTAAAAAATATATATTTAATCTATTTGAATCTTATTTAATTCTTTTAAATTCTCCTACGGTATTTATTTCTTTATTTGAATCTTATTCAAATTTTTTAAATATATTTTCTTTAATGTATCTAATACACATTAATTGTTTTAATATTTAATGTATCAAATACAATAAATATATTTTCCTCTTTTATATTTAATATATCTAATATATTAAATATTAATTTGAACACTTCAAATTAAATATTAATTTGAACATTTCAAAATTTTCTTTCAACTAAATTGATCTTTTAGTGTTGCTATGAGCTAGCAATGAGACCTTATGGACCTACATATTATAAGCTCTAATGATACAAAATTAATTAATTAAACTCGTTAATTAATTAATTTTCATTCATTAACTCTAGGGTCACTCCACTATAGACATGAAGTTGCACTCTTATGCACTGTAGAACAAGTTGTGTCCATGAATATAATCACTACATGCAAATCGATCATTCAGAAGTTGTTTGTAATTATAGCTAGGTTAAAAGTCCGTTTTACC
The DNA here is from genome assembly GCA_033996785.1 of Trichosanthes truncata. NCBI lineage: Eukaryota > Viridiplantae > Streptophyta > Magnoliopsida > Cucurbitales > Cucurbitaceae > Trichosanthes > Trichosanthes truncata. Next base: position 45,090,253 of record JAWPNB010000013.1, on the reverse strand, counting down.
CCTATAATTACATCTTGCACCTTGACACGTCCTAGAGTAATGTGAATATTTCAGCAATAATATGGTGTCTATGCGCAAGTGTACACATACATTTGTAGCTAGTGCTAAGTAAATTATCGTATCCACAGAGACCAATAATCTTCTATTTTACCACAAATTAACTCTCAGTAAACTCAATTTGTAACCAATAAAAGTCATCAAGGAACTGAAATAAAATAAAATAACAATGCTGGAACAAAATACTTGCGAAAACAGAGTGAAACAGGGGAAAGGTAAGTAAACAGAGAACGACTAACTTGTACTTTGAACTAATTAAAGGCTTGGATTAGGGTTAATTTCTCGTTTTAATCTATTCTACAACTTTAATACATATTCATTTCTCCCAATCCACTACAGCTTAAAAAGCATTCTCCCAAATCACCTGAAATACATTGTTTCATTTCCATTACTAAATCGAAATTAAACCCACTGTATTGTGTGTGCAGGTGAGTGATTATCCCTAACCTCCTCACTTAGCTAGTTACTAACCCTAACACGGGACTAATGTGGTTTTCAAGCTATCAACTCCTCCTATTCCTCCCAAAAATCTGAGAAACAATGCTACAAAACGGTTGGCCAAACGGAATTGAACTAAAGAGATAAAAACTCTTAAAAACCAAGTTGAGTTAGATGAAATGCATTAGATTGTAAAAGAAATAAGAACATCCAACCCCTAATCCTCACCTTAAGGTGATTAGTTCATAGTGCAAGAACTATCGAAAATAAATCTAAATACAGCCATAATGTGAAACAGTGCTAAGAAATCAAAAGGAAGAAGAAGAAGAAATAGCCAGAATGTTGCCCCAAGAAGGTTGCAACAGCATTCGACACCAGCTCTAATGGAAGATCCTTCCTCTTTTAAGCTTTAAGCATACCTTGAATTGATCAAATAAGCTCATTAATTATTTAAATCATGCTCTAATAAGAATTTTACTAAATCAAAACGAAGAGCAAAATAAATCAAAGCTAGGAATTTTCTATGATAAAATGAGGTAAGATTATGACAAATTACTCCTAAAATGATAACTTATAACTCTTATTTTAAGAGTCATCACGTCTTAAGTACCATTGATCCTCTAATGAACAATTTGTTTATGATCCAACCATAAATTAAGTCCCTCTCGGGCCAGTGAGAGGGTGGGGCCCCATTGTTCAAGTCTCAAAATTAGCACTTAAGAGAACTACTTATCTATTTACCCTATATGGGAAGAAGTGAATTTCATCTTGTGAGATTATGTTCCCAGCTCCTAGAAGTGAATTTCATCTTATGAGATTATGTTCCCAACTCCCTATTTAGTCAAGTCTCCAAAATGGTAGGCTTATTGAATTAGCTACAAAAGCCACTCTCACTCATGCAAATCAAAGGACAAACCCTCATAGGCAGAAGTTCATAACTCACTCAGGATTAATTTCGAGTCGCACATGATCACCATGACGAAATATTAATCTTTTCAATTAACATATTTATAAAGAGAGATTAAATATTTTGTGGTCCAGTTTTATACAAACTTATTGTATAAGATACTCCACTCACATGTTTCCACATGAACGATTTGGATCAAATCATTTGTAACTATTACAAAGTGAGCTATATCAATAGTGTTACCAAGATAAGGCACCCAACTTTATCCATATACTATGACTCTTTAGGTTATTTCTTGAACATGATCCTCTCATATGTCAACCACATACTGTTCAAGATTACACTAATAACCTTGGATTTTTCATATAATGGATAATATTATATTGCAAATAAAATAATCAAAATTATTATTAATTACGAGGCTGTATGACATAAATCCCAACATTAACAAAAACCACTGCTAGTTCTTTTCCTTTATTCCTCAATTGATTAACTTTTCTTTGTTCAAGAGGAAATTAATCTTAACAACCCAGACTTTCATTCGGATTGGACTGAGAACTAAGGAAGGAAACGGGTCTGGAATTAATGGACAATAGATGAAAAACTGAAGTAGAAAAGAAACCCACAAAAGCGTCCGTACGAAAGTTCCATGAAACTTTCGTCCAATCTTCCCCCTTCTTTTGTCGAAACCTTATAGCTCTTTTATAGCTCTTAAAACTAGGGTTGTTTTCTTCAATCAAGGGCCCAATAATCTCTGAAAATTATGCTGAAATCAAGGGATGCATCGTGGGTATCCTTCCTTGAATGAGCTGGCCGTAAATTCTATTTCTTTCAATAACTGTCAATTTTTCGATTGCTAAATCAGATTGTAATTGCAATCTGATTTTGCAATTTTTCAATGCCCTGCATCAAACACAACTGCTAGCCTTTCTTTCATCTCTTACTCAATTTTCTTACCAAATACATTTTCCATAGATTTACTAATGTTTTCTAAGATTTTCTAACTTCTTCGCATAATTTCTATGGAATTTCAAGCATAACTTAAGTCCATTAGAGCTAAATAAGCCTCAATATTGAGGCTTCTTCTTTCAAAGTTAGTGATTGAATGGAGCTTGTGTAGAACTTAGGGAAGACTTGGAGTGGTGGCTGAAAAGAAAACGACAGAGTGTGGGAAGAATCTATGAATCTAAGCTCTCTTGAAACTAAAGCTTTAATCGCCTTTTATAGACCTCAAGGTCTAGGGTTTTCTGTCGAGATCAGTGTAAGATGGTGTAGTCAACATCGTCCCTTGATTCAAGGAGATATGTTGGAGAATCTTTGCGAAAATCTATCAAATCCGCGAATATGAAAAAATCTGTCGATTAAGTCCAAATGCAATCACTTGCTGGGCACATTCATTTTATTTTCATCTTTACTTGAAATTTTCCTTCTGCCTTCATATGCGGTCGCATACTAGGCGCATCTGGGCCATTTTTACACTTCTACACAAAAACATCAAAACTTAACATTTTCTTACAAAAAATGACTCTATTTACACCTATTTACTTATTTTTCACAAATCATGTTCTCAAACACATGCTAAACTAGCTTTTACTTAAATTCACTCTAAATGACACGAAATATAACAATAAATGTCCACTTTCTAAACAATAAGCTTGATTTTTAAAGCTAAATATTGAGGAAGACGATGACTCAGCACATTAATCTGTCCAGTTGTCCACCAACGGTCATGCAATTATACATCAAATTATTGCTATGCACACAGCTGCACCCTCCTTATTTTCCTTTATTCTATCTTAATTTACTTTCTTTGTACCCACTGTTTTATTTTATTTTCCTTCCTTGTATCAGTTAGTTTCCTTGTACATTTTTTCCTTTCCTTGTAAGCTCTAAATCAAGCATCTATAAATCAAAGATGCCTCTGTAAATCAAATCATTGAAAATAGTGAAGTTTGATTCAATCATCTGTTTGTATTTTCTTCTAAAAACAAACTTGGTATCAGAGCCACATTGGTTGACGCCCCCTATTTTCTCTTCAATTTTTTTCCAGCCAAAATGGCAACAAAAAGCTCTACCAGTGTGAATAACACCCAAACTAAAGTCGTCACCACCACTATAGTCAACTCCAATGTCTCTCCTTTCTTCAATCCCTTCAACTCAGCTTTGTCCATCAAACTTGATGAAAATAATTTTCTTCTATGGAAAAAGATGACAGCTACTGTGCTACGAGGTCAGAGACTTGATGGCTACGTTTTGGGCACCAAAATTTTCCCATTAGAATTTACCTCCACAACTGGAACTGATGGAAGTGTCACTTGCTCAATCAACAAGGAGTATGAAGAATGGGTGATAGTAGATCAAGCACTTTTGGGTTGGCTTTATGGATATATGACAACAGCAGTAGCATCAAAGGCAATCAATTTTCAGACCTCAAGAGAAGTTTGGAAGGCATTAGAAGAACTCTATGGATCAACAAATAAATCAAGGGTAACCCAACTAAAAGAGCTCTTCAAACAACCAGGAAAAATGGCATCAAAATGTCTGAATATCTCAGCACCATGAAGCAAATCGGAGATAATCTATCCTTGGCAGGGGAACCTATCTCCGTAAGTTCTCTTATATCCAGTGTTTTAACTGGTCTCGACTCAGAATATCTACCTATTATATGTTAGATCAACGACGGAGGAGATATGACTTGGCAAGATTTTCATTTCACCTTGATTACGTTTGAAAGTACCCTTCAATACATGACCTCAATGCAGACAGGTAGTGAATCTACCAACCTAACAACAAACTATGTAGCAAGAAATGGTGATTACAACCACAACCCAACTTCACCCCACTAAAATGGTCAAGGAAGAAACCAGAGTTTCAACCAGCGAGGAGGAGGTAGAGGAAAATCAAGAGGACGAGGAGGCAATTTGGAAACAATTTTGGAAATAACTCAAAACCCACATGTCAGGTATGTGGTAAGTATGATCATTCTGCCTTTGTATGTCACCATAGGTTTGACAAACAATTCTCTTAACATGGCTCCAACAACTCAAGTGGAAACTATCAGAATGTTGTCTACATTGCAACCCTTGAAATAGTAAATGACAATGCTTGGTATGCTAACAGTGGAGCCACCTCTCACACCACCTCACATGCAAACAATCTCCAATAAAAAGTGGACTACAATAGTAATGAATTTATGGTTGTAGGTAATGGCTTCAAACTCAACATAAATCATATTGGAATGATAAACCTATTAAGTTTGGATGCTAAATCTCCTTTACTATCCCTAAAGCATGTTTTACATGTCCCTAAAATTACCAAGAATCTAATGAGCATATCTAGACTTACTGTTGATAATATAGTCTATATTGAATTTCACTCTAATTTTTGCTTGGTGAAGGACAAAACAACTGGGAGAACGCTGCTGCAAAGGAGGCTTAAGAATGGCTTGTATCAAATGGATCATGTTGTGCACCATCATCTCTCATCAAAGAACATGCCAACTCCTTGATCCACTAGTCCTCAATCATCTTTTTTTTTTATTGAGTCCAACACTGTTAGTTCTACTTTCAAGTATTCCAATGAGTATGCATTAGTTAGAGATGTGTGGCATCAACTTCTTGGTCACCTATCTCATAAAGTCCTAAGTCAAGTTCTCAATTCTTGTACATTGCAAGTTTCTTTAAGCAATAAATATGATTTTTGCAATGCATGTCAAATGAGCAAATCTCACAAATTACCTTTCACTTCCTCACAAACTCACACATCTAAATCTCTTGAACTCGTTTTTACTGATCATTGGGGTCTCGCCCCTGTTTTATTATCCTCGGGATACCGATACTACATTAGCTTTGTTGATGATTTAACTCGGTTAAGTTACGTCTACCATCTTAAGAAAAAAATTGATGCTTTTCGAGCCTTCATTGGTTTCAAAACTTAGGCTGAAAACTACCTTGATAGCAAAATAAAAATCCTTCAATCGAATGGAGGAGGTGAATTTCGATCTTATACTCCATTTTTAAACCAATGTGGAATACTTTTTTGACACTCTTGCCCTCACACCAGTGAACAAAACGGCAAAGTAGAGCGAAAACATCGCCACATAGTTGAAATGGGTCTCACTCTCTTAGCTCAAGCATCCATGCCCCTCAAATTTTGGTTGGAAGTATTTGAAACCTTGGTTTACATTATTAATAGACTACCCACCCCCACTCTTCAAAATATTTCCCCCTTTGAAAAAGTTTTCAAACAAACACCAAACTACTCCTTTCTTCGAGTATTTGGTCGCACTGCTTACCCTTATCTACGACCATACTAATATTAGAGAAACATGAGGTTCCATCTCAAAACCAATTGGCAAATTCGTTAAATTGACATTAACAATGCCTTCCTCAATGGTGATCTACAAGAAAACATATGCATGGCTCAACCAGCTTGATTTGTTGATTCATCTCGACCTCATCATATATGCAAACTTCATAAATCCCTTTACGGACTGCGTCAAGCACTTAGGGAATGGTTTAACAAGTTGTGAACCATGCTCATATCCTAGAACTTCACCAACTCACGAGCTGATTCCTCTCTATTCTATCTACTTACAGGTGATACTAAGGTTCTTGTACTTATTTATGTGGATGACATTATTATCACAGGCAACAATTCCTAACTCATTCAACATTTCATCTACAAGCTTCACAAAACCTTTGCTCTCAAGGACCTTGGTCACCTTAATTTTTTCCTTGGCATTGAAGTATACAGAAACAAGAGTGGGCTTTATCTCACTCAACAAAAGTACATTGCCACACTAATAAGGAATTTTGGCTTCGAGCATTTGAAGTCCGCTCTTACCCCTGCTGTCCATGGTAAGTACCTCTCTACTCATGATGGACAACCCCGCACAACCCCACTCTTTATCGAGTGCCCTTGGTGGACTGCAATATCTCGTACTCAACTTGACATCTCCTTTATTGTCAATCGTCTAAGTCAATTTATGCAATCACCCACGACCTCTCATTGGCAAGCCATCAAACGAGTCTTCAGGTATTTAAAGGGGACACACAATCATGGTTTACATCTAATTCCTTCTTGTGATCTATCCTTAACAGCCTATACAGATACCGATTGGGCTTGTTGTCATGATGATCGAAAATCAACGGGAGCTTACTGTGTTTACCTGGGTAGCTCTCTAGTGTCATGGTCCTCAAAGAAGCAAAAATCCATTGCTCGCTCCAGCACCGAATCTAAGTATCGCTCCTTTGCACATGCTGCTTTAGAAATCACCTGGCTCACATCTATGCTGACTGATATTCGCCAGCCATCTCCAAACACACCCATACTATGGTGCGACAATATGAGCGTTATCTCCTTGGCATCAAATCCTGTATTCCACTCCCGCACAAAGCATATTGAATTGGGCGTCCATTACTGTAACGCCCCGCGTTATAAAATTAGGCTATTTTAGAATATTTAGACTCAATTATTCGTTATAGTTCTAATTTTGAAATTTAGAATTTTATTAGTTTATCCTTCAAGTTGGTAAATTAAAATTTCTAATAATCCTCAATTATTTAAGATCTTTTTCAAATCTTTAAGAGTTTAAAATTATGAATTCTTAAATTCTAGAATGTTTTATTTTACTTATTATCTTTTTACTTTTGGGGAATTAAAAGAGAGAAGGAATTAAAAATCAAAACAAAGAGGAAAAAAAAAAAAGCCCTAAGACCTTCACCTTCTTCTTCTTCTTTCTTCCTCCCCTCTCCCTCACGTTGACGCTGTTGGCTACCTCTCCTTTTCGTTTCTCCTTCTTCGACCAACACTCCCCTCCAGCGATCTTCCACGCGACGACAGTGGCTCAAGCAGATCCGTTTTGCAGCAACAGAACGAAACCCACACATTCTCCTTCAATTCCACGAGGTATAACTCATACCCTTGCTAAATGAACTTTAGTTTTGGATTACCCATATCCTAAGCACCTTTGATTTGTAATTTTATCTTGTTTGGACTCAAAATAGCCCACATTTGAAGCAGTTTTCTGCAAAAAACGGGATTTACAGCAGACCAACGTGAGTTCCTTCTTGTTTGACAAGGTTTGACACTTACCCATGCCTAATTGACTTTAGTTTTGGATTACCCATGCCTTAAACATCTCTTATTTGCGATTTTAGCTTGTTTGGACTTCAAATAGTCCACATTCGAAGTCAATTACTATAAAAAACGGGTTTTACAGCAGACTCATTCGAATTCCTTCTTGTTTGATGAGGTTTTTCTCTTACCCATGCTTAATCGACTTTAGTTTTGGATTACCCATGCCTTAAGCATCTCTTATTTGCAATTTTAGCTTGTTTGGACTCCGAATAGTCCACATTCGAAGTCAATTACTGTCAAAAAATGGGATTTACAGTAGAGTTTCAGTCTATTTGGCACTATTGGGTAAGTTTTAACATGTTTTGGACTTTTTGTAAATCACTTTAAGTGTTATGGCTTAGGTCCTAACGTGTAGGAACCTTACGTTGTAATTTTAGGTTGATTCGAACACTCTCGAACACCAACCAACAGTAATTCGAGCTCGTTTGGATTAGTTCAGTAAGTTCTAATAAGTTACAGCAAGTCTTTAAATCCTTCGAACTAAAATAAGATGCATTAGATTAATTTCTAATTCTTGTAAACTTGCATTCGTAGATTGGGCTTAATTTGGAGTATTCAAGTAATTCTCAAAGTTCTCTTTAGGTAAGAAAATCCTTCCAAACACTCCTTTAGTTTCAATCTAGGCTTTGGAGTTGTTTTCTAACTTCTAAATCTTTAACTTATCGTGTAGGAATACCTTGGAATATCCTAGGAACGTGGTAAGTAGAATTCTACCTGTGGGGTCTGTTTACTTGTGTGCTAGCATGCTGTGTGCCAAATTTCGTTATATTATTATATGATTATTTCACTTGAACCTCCATATATTCTAAGATTTTGTTGTGCTTAGTTGATACTTGGGATGTTGTGATGTTTAGTATGTTGTAATGACCTTTTGTGATGAGCATGTTGTCTTGTGGGAATTTGTTTGATATTGTGATATGTATGTACGATGAATTGTTGGCTTGGGTTTCCAAAGCATGTTATGGATGTGTCTATAGTTTTTGCATGCTTTAAGAATCATAATGTAGGAGTCATAAATTCTGATGAGTTTTAAAGGTCGGATAACCTTATGTGTGAAAAAGGAAAGTTGGGTGAGTACTAGGTGCCTCGGATAAAAATGGTCGAGGGGTGGTATGTCACAATAGGACTTAGAGTAACAGCGATGGCCTTGCTTTAAGATAGTTAGGGTCGGTGCGCTGGATCTAGAAAGGCAAGTATGTGAGATCCTTGAGAACGTTGATGGCCTTTGATGAAAAATCAGTTGGGGCCGGCGGAGCGCGTTGGTGGCCTTGGATGTAAATAGTTGGGGCCGGCAGAGAATGTCGGTGGCCCTGAATAAAATCAACGAGGATCAACGTGTGTCTCGAAGGAGCCGGCCTTAGAAAACTTTACGTGAGTTATAGTATGAGCATGGAGTGAACTCAAGGTTTGAGATTAGGTTGACTTGACTTTGCCTGAGATGTTGATTTATGGGTCTAGTATGTTGTGATTGCTACTTACTTTCCATGTATGATGAGCATGCCTAAGTTTATAATTATTATGTATAATATGATGTTTTGCCTTGTATATTGGTTGGTGGCTCCTCAGGTGTGAGCTACTTACCAGTACGGTTGTGTACTGACCCACTCACAGATTTTGTAGGTGATGATGATTAGGATGAGCCTGGTGGTGTTGAGGAGGAGACTTGAGAAGAGAAAGACCATAATCATATGTTACTCAATTAGTGTTGCATTTGTTGGACTTAGTTTAGTTTTATCTTGTTAGTAGTTGGACCTAGTTAATCGGGATATCATTATCTCCTTTTGTTGTCCAAAGAGTTAAATTTCGGTTCGTTTGGCTTGTGACTCTGGTATTTAAATTATAGATGAAGTTTTGTTAGCTTTAATAGTTGTTTGTCCCTTGGGTTGGGCATTTGTAGTGGACTTTGAGTCGTTACCTTAGTTGGAGTTTCATCTTGAGCTTGACTTTGAATTTAAAAACATGTTGTGCTTTTCATATGTTTAGAATGTTGGTGGTTCTGATTCTTAATGGTTCTTGGGTTGGAAATTTGGAGTTTGGAGTGATCCTTGGTGATTCTGAGTATATATGTGCATTTTGTTGTCTAACAGGTACTAGAAAAATTTTGGTATTATTGTAGTTACGCCGTTATGCTGCCGAAATTTTTGGGGCATAATGGTTGTTGGTTTAGTAATGTCCCTTAAGTTAGGTTAAAATTTAAAGGTCGTTATAATTACGTTCGTGACAAGATCCTCAAGAAAGAATTTGAAGTTCGTTATGTACCATCTCAAGATCAGATCGCTGATGCTCTCACCAAGGCCGTCTCTCCCACTATTTTTCTCCACCTAAAACACAAACTTGGTGTTTGATCTTCTCCCACACGTTTGAGGGGGGATATTGAGGAAGACGATGACTCAGCACATTAATATGTCCATGTGTCCACCAACGATCATGCAATTATACATCAAATTAATGCTATGCACACAGTTGCACCCTCGTTATTTTCCTTTATTCTGTCTTAATTTACTTTCCTTGTACCCATTGTTTTATTTTATTCTCCTTCCTTGTATCAGTTAGTTTCCTTGTACATTTTCCCCTTTCCTTGTAAGCTCTAAATCAAGCATCTATAAATCAAAGATGCCTTTGTAAATCAAATCATTGAAAACAGTAGAGTTTGATTCAATCCTCTGTTTGTATTTTCTTCTAAAAACAAACTCTAAATAACACTCATAAATGAACGATATCAATTATCTAATTAAATTGAACTAATAATAACTAATTACTAAACTAAAACTACGTTTAAGTAAACTAAACTACTTTAATTATTTATAATTAAAGTAGTAATAAACTAATTCAAATACATTATATTATATACTTTAAACATTTCTTAACTCTTAATGTACAAAACTAATTAAGATAATTATTAACTATAATGTAATTTATTAATATTGCACTTTTTAATGTTATTATACTAATATTACTCCAAAAATATTATTAACATAATATCTTGGACTAATCAAAACAATATCCAGCAAATACTAAACTAATATTCTAAAGATATTAAACTAAAATTTTCCAACAATATTCCAACATAAAACACAACAAATTCAATGTAAAACATAACAAATTTAACAGATCCAACATAAAACACAACAAAATAGTATTAAATCACAACAAATTAGTGAAAGAGGAAAAAAACTCACAAATCTGACAAAATTTTGTGGTCCTTGAATATTTTGCTCCCTTGTAGATCCAAACAATGACAAAAAATGTCTCTCTACTCAAATACTGACAAAAAAATATATTGTGAAGAACAGGTAGAGGTCAGCGGTGGCTAAAAAATGAAACAATCGAAGGGGGTGGGGGTGGGGTTGATGGCGATGGACGAAAATGGGAAAGGAAGGGTTTAAAAAAATAGAACTTGCAAGAGTCGACCTACACCAATTAATTAAATAATCAGGAGGTGGTACCTACTGATTGAACTGAAACGTGGGGGTTTTAAGAAAAGATTTTTAGTTTAAAAATAAAGCTCCAGTCCAGTGCAAGTGCACACTGTATATGAAAGTAATATAAAACTGGAAGTATTCCAGAGTATCGATCTCATAGGGAACGGATACAACAAAATTCAAGAGAATAAGCAAAGATATTTTCAAATTGCAATTGTGAGTTACCAGTGTAAAACAATGAGTGGGATGATTTTTTTTTTTTGAAAAGAAGAAATAAAAATGATAAAAGAGGGATTCAAATGTGTTTTTGCCCCATTGAAAGAAATTGCGGCCTAATTGTAATTGCAATCATTTGACTCAACACTTAAGCTTTGTAAACTGAATTCAACACCTATTCGACCTTCTATAAAGTATCTTTAGGAGGCTAAGTGATTAAACCGATATTTCTATGGCTAATACGAACTTAGTTAACTTGGTTTTAAAGATTTTGCCCTATGTCTAGGGTCAAAAACAAATTCCTATGTCTAGGTTACTTTCCTTTATTGCTTTTATGAAAACCCAATTTTTATCTAACATTTTCAGAATAAGACTTAATTTTTTGTATACTAATCTAGGTGATCAATCTAGACTAATAATAAGCATTAAAAATCAATAAAAGCAAACAATCTATAGAGTAAGCAAGGTTGCGCTCACAATTAGGCCTTTATTCATATTTCTAGGACACTCACATGCTTGAATCCCAAAGAAATACTTAACTCATAATTGAAAGAATGAAAAATAATGAATTAAAAGAATCAAAGTGCATAACTAAAATATAAGCATTAGGAGATAAAAATTCCAAAATTAATAAATACCTGAATTAAAAGAATTAAAGTGCATAACTAAAATAGAAGCAGTACATGATAAAAAATCCAGAATTAATAAATAATTGAATAACAACTTAATAATAATAAAAGAACAACCAAAATTCCATTAATCAAAACAAATTCAACAACAATTTAATTTCAAAAAGGAATTACAAATGGGAATAATAAAACAGTAGCTAAAAGATCAAAATTACAGCAACATCTAAATCTCTAAAACTAAAGCAAATAAACTTAGATAGTGCAGAAAATAAATTAAAAAAAAACGGAAGAACACAACCCCTTTTTCACTTCTTACTCAATCGACTCAACTCCACTTTTTTCAAAGGGAATTGAGCATTCACTTCCTTCAACTATCATTAAGGAAGGATTGAGTTTTGAAGTTGAAAAGGGCTGGAAAATAGAAGAAAAAACAACAGCAAACAGAAATAAAAATAGTAGAATGATGGACTTTTTCTTGCTTGAAAAACCCCATACGCTTTCTCTCTATTTCTTCCTTCTTTTATAAGCTTTATGGGCTAAGGTTTCCATATTTGTTCATGTGCAACTTGGGTCAACTTGCCTTGCCGAATTCGTGGAGAAGAATGACATAAAATCCCCAAAATTACGTTGGTCCTGTGTATGGTGCGTTTTCCAGATCTTTGTAGAAATGCAATTGCATTTCTATTGCATTTTTTCCAGATCTACCAGAATTGCAATTGCATTTCTGTTGCATTCTTCAAATTCCTACACAAAAACATCAAGTAAGTGTGGTTTTCATTTTCTTTTGCTTTCTTTTCTCCACTTAATTTAAAAGGCTTCCAACAACAATTCAATTTAAACCAACTTTTTGCTAGCCTTTTTATCTAATAACACATAAAATAACAAGAATAACTAAGTATAAAGGCCAAATAATCCTCATAAATGAGAATTATCACCTACCCAAAACCACCACTTACAAACGACGATTTTTTTAAAAGAGACGACACAAATGTAGAATAAAAACCACAATATTGAAATAATAAGTTTGGAAAAACAATATATTTTAATAAAAAATTTAAAAAATTGCAATATTAATAAGAAAAAAATCCATTTAAAAGAAGTATTTTTTAAAAAAATTGTTTTAGTAACGTTGTTTAATTAAGGCCCCTTTTGATAACCATTTTATTTATTGTTTTTTGTTTTTAAAAATTGTGCTTGTTTCTTCCCAATTTATTTATTATGCATACAACCTCTGTAATTGTGAAAGATTGCTCAAGACAAGAAAACAAATGAATTTGTGGTCATCACGATGAATTAACTGATCGCTTTTGTAGAAGTTGGCAATGTTAATCTCATAGTCACAATCACAATAATTTAAAAAATGGATTGGAACTATCATATTTTCTTTAATTAACAACATAATTAGTAGTGTATGAATTAGAAGAGTGGAATATATATATATATATATATATATATATATATATATATATATATATATATATATATATATATTCCACTCTTCTAATTCATACTTATATTTGGTTTATCAAAAAATATGTAAGAAAATCAGTTCGAAATGATGATTCATGCTTAGAGATGAATTAGAATCAATATAGTTCATTATTTAATAAAAAATTCCATTATAATACTCTACCAAAGTTATCAATATTTATCAAATTTGTTCATATTTCATAGAACTTAAGATGGTTTCCCCAAATAGAAATAAAAATGATCCAGTACCATGTACTTTTTTGAGTTCAACAACATATGGAGATAGAGATTTTAATCTCTGACCTTTTGGTACAATTATTATGTATTTAATCACATATTTGGTTACTTTTTCCATCATTTTTCTAGTGCAATGATAAATGTGTGTTTGACATGGCTTTTAAAGTGCTTATAGATAACCAAAAATATATATATATATATTTTAAATTGGAAAAGTGTATAGAGAGAAAGGGAGAAAGAGTTATGGTCTACTATTTATCATTTACAATCTACTACATCATCAAGTGATATATTATTTAATTTCATGGATCCACATTGTTCTTAAATACTACGAAAGTGGCAAATAATAAATGGAAGGGCAACACTAGTTGAGAGAGATTTTGTATTTATTAATTTTTTTCTGAGTTCAAGAACCTTTGGGAGTGGGGGGGATTTGAAGCCTCTTAGACGAAAGTACATGCCAATTACCATTGAGATATACTCACTTGACATTTTGTAATTATTTATAATGTCCCCCAAAAAAGATTATAAAAATAAATATTTGTATATTCCAGTTAGCATCCTAGTTAACATTCTATTAGAGCTACTGATCGACTGAAAACGTGTGGACTTTTAGAAGAAAACTTTTGAATAGAAAAAGTCTCCAGTCTAGTGCAAGTGCATACTGTCAAACAAGTAGTAATAGAAAATATTCCAGAGTATCAATCCCACAGAAAACAAATACTCAAAATCTAAAATGAAGGCAAAGATGTTAACACAAATCAACCTCGGTAACCAATATTAAATAATTGGAAATGTTGTGAGTGTACTAAAAATCAAATTATAAAAAGATGGGATTCAAACATGCTTTTGCCCCTTAGAAAAGAATAGTGACCTAAAATGCAATTGCAATCTTTACTCAAACACCAAGCAATGTAAATTGGGTTCAACTTCTATTCGCTTTAATGGAAAAACCTTTAGAAGCCTAAGTGATTAAACCATATGTCTATGGCTAATACAAACTTAGTTTAATGCATGAGAGCACAACCCTTAGTCTTAGAAGCTTCTCTCTTTGTCTAGGATAAAAAACAAGTTCTTATGTCTAAGTCCCTTTTCTCTATTGCTTTGTATGAACACGTAATCTCATTTAACCGTTTCAGTATTAAACTCGATCTCTGTATGTTCACCTAGGTGATCAAGCTAGATTCACAATAAGAATGATAATCAATAAAAGTAAACAATGCTATGGAATTGAGCAAAGTTACTTTTACATCTTAGGCCAAGCTTCCAATTCTTAGGGCATCCACATATTCGAATTCCAAGGATGGAATTAGCTCATGATGGAGAAAATAAATAAGAAAACAGTAAAAGAAAGAATACACATACTGACTTTAAAAGAAAGAAAAACATAAACTGGAAAATAAAGTGTTGAACTAAAAGGTAAAGAATAACTTGAAGGAATAATAATGAACTTTATTGAAATAAAACTTGCTGTAAAGTAAAGAACTACAAAAATTAAGGACAAATACTAAAAGTAAACTGAATTCAAGTACTGGAATTAAAGAACTTTAAATTGAAAACTAAACTTGCGAATACAAAGGAAAAGTCGAACTTGAAGGAGATAACTTTCACATCTTCAATCGATCTAAACTCAACATTTTTCAAGGAAAGTAAGATCTTCACAACCCTAGACTTTCGATAGGGCTGGATTGAAGTTTGGGTGGCATTCCTTCTCCTTTAAGTCGAGAAAACAGAAAACTAAAAGTGCAGAAAATAATGGGTCTTCAATCGATTGTGGCTGATTTTGGGTTGATTTTTCGTGGCTTAAATCTTCATATTCATATCCTCCAAATGCTTGGGTTTGCTCCTTGGACGTTTAAGGCAAGAATCAGATCTTTATGAGCTTGATTCGTGGCGAATATCTTCAAATATCAGGATAAAATCAAACTTCTAGATTTTTTTCCTTATTTTTCAGAATTCTGTCTCCAGGCAAAATTGCAGTTGCAATTAGAGTCACAATTTTGGTAGTTTTCACTTTTCTACCTAAAAACATCAAAACTCATTAAAAATCAACTCTTTTCCTCTTATTTCCTATTTCTTAGCTCAAAACAATCCCTTAACTAATTTTAGCTATTTTCTCATTAATTTTCTATATTTATTAGACATAAAAGCATGCATTTGTGCAAATAACTTAAGTAAAAAGGGCTAGAAATATTTAAAATATGAGCATTATCAGTTACTAATAGTTTTATTATGTTAGAAACTAAAATAAAAAGAAAAATAAAAAGAATTATTGAAATCCAAGGGTAAAAAGGTATGGTCTAGAAACCTAAGAATCAAATGAAAACTACACTCAAACCTGTGAATGGCACTGGGCTACACTCACTTTGGCAATTATTCAAGAAGGTTTGAACAACATCATAAGCATGAAAGGAAAAATAAAAACTATAGTTTAACCATATCATCTGCGCCGACTTGAGTATAGCTCTATTGGTTAAGGCATTACTTACCTTCTTAGAGGTCGAAGGTTCAAATTGCCTACTCCCTTGTTGAACTAAAAAAAAAAAATGAAATACTATATATGATGTGATACTTACATTATTGAACAATTTTTTTCAAATATATAGGGATGTGAATGGATTACGTTCAGAAAAGTGGGTATGCAGAACTTGCATAAGAACCGATAGGAGATTTACTCGTATGTCCAAAAAAAAGGGATCAATCGGTTTGGTTTTCGTTCGCAAGAGAGGACTATTGCAGTAAAATACTCAAGAATGAGTCTTCGAGAGTAGAGTAGGGATTTCAGTGTCATCTCTTTCTCTATACTCTTTAAATTTCCATTGCTTAAATATGTATTTGAGTAGATTGTTTGCTTAGGAAAATTGTTACATATTTCTAGAAAATTTTAGGGTGCTTATTTGATTAATTTACATTGAATTAATTTAGTTTAATTTCAAAATAATTGATTGGGTTTGTCGAGACCCGCCAAAATAAAAACTGATCCTAATTAATTTTTAGCATTAGTGGACCACATCGATCTCATGGAGAACCAGTAATTAATTTCTCTATTTGGATTTCTTTGTAACTAGAACCCGGAGGAGGGGGGAGAAGTTGTAAGAAAAGTGTAAATTAAAGTGCATTAAATGTAATTAAAGCAAATGAAATAAAACGATCTTACTAGGCACCGACTCAGAGATTATTGGGCTAATTTTGTAATGTGGATCATCAACAACTTAAATTAAACTCAATTTCTTAATTAAACGCTCAATCTACTTAATCGAAAAAGCCGCGAAAAGCACTAAAGTCCCCTAAATCAATTAACTAGACAAAGCATCCTAATTATTTCTAAATTAATCGATTAGCTGGGCACGATAGCGTTCCATACTAATTAATTAATCGCATTAAGCTTTAGGGATCAATAGAGACACCCTAATTATACTAGAAAGCCTAATTCAATTCAAGCATTCTTTTAATTCCAAGGCCTATCATGCAAGTTATGAATTAAAGGAAAAGCCTCTAAATCACACACACGAGCCAGTCCTATTTTTTACTAAAATCAAGCATGAGTTTATGACAATTACAAATCACAAATATCATGTCTAGTGGAATGAACATATAAGCGCGATTAATGCATCAATTGAATCCAAACTAGCATGCCCATCATCTAAACAAGAATTAAAAGATAATTAATTAAGTAAATTGATAGCAATTAACACAAGTCTCACTACATTACAAAACCAAGCCCGAAAAACCTCAGAATTGGTGACAACAACTTAGCCAGCTATCGGGATAGCATAGCAAAACTCCATGGTTCGATCAAAACTACTAAATTAAGGCTAAAAGACTAAAAAGTAGTAAAGAGAGTTTGAAAACATCTAAAAGTGGTTGAGAATGAAAGGGAATAATCGAATTAAACTCAAAGCCAAAGCATAAGAATCGCCTTTGATTTATTTAGAATTAAACTAAAATACAAATGTTAAGCAATAAATACCTTGAAAATAATATTATGGAGAATATTATGGCGGATCTTTATCTCTTCCAAAAAAGTCTTCCTAGCTATGACTCGAACACAGGACCAAGGCTTGTGGGAGCCTCTTGAAAGAAAATCCCCAAGGGATTGGAGAGGAAGAGGTCTAGAGAGTATTATCTAATTCTCTCTATTGAGGAGATGTGTGTTGTGAAGAATACTCAATGACTCACTCCTAGGGTCCTATTTATAGTGGTTTAGGGAAGATAATTTTAATATATAATATATTAAAATATATTTATCTAACAAATTTGAATCTTATTCAAACCTTTAAAATTCTCCTACGACATCTATTTCCTAATTTGAATCCAATTCAAATTTAATAAATATCTTTTCTTTAATGTATCTAATATACATTAATTATTTTAATATTCAATGTATCAAATACAATAAATATATTTTTCTCTTTTATATTTAATATATCTAATATATTAAATATTAATTTGAACACTTCAAATTAAATATTAATTTGAACATTTTAAATTTTTCTTTCAACTAAATTGATCTTTTAGTGTTATTATGAGCTAGCAAGGGGACCTTATGGACATACAGATTATAAGCTCCAATGATACAAAATTAATTAATTAAACTCTTTAATTAATCATTTTTCATTCATTAACTCTAGGGTCACTCCACTATAGACCTAGAGTTGCACTCTTATGCACTGTAGGACAAGTTGTGTCCATAGATATAATCATTACATGCAAGTTGATCCTTCACGAGTTGTTCGTAATTATAGCTGGGTCAAAAGTCCGTTTTACCCCTATAATTACATCTTGCACCTTAAGTACCACTGATTCTCTATTGAACAATATGTTTATAATCTAATTATAAACTAAGTCCCTCTAGGGCCAATGAGAGGGTGGGGCCCCATTGTTCAAGTCCCGAAATTAGCACTTAAGGGAACTACTCATCTACTTACCCTATGTGGGAAGGAGTGAATTCCATCTTGTGAGATTATGTTCCCAACTCTCTATTTGGTCAAGTCCCCAAAATGGTAGGCATATTGAATCGGCTATAAAAGCCACTCTCACCCATGCAAATCAAAGGACAAGCCCTCACAGGCAGGAGTTCATAACTCACTCAGGATTAAGATCGAGTCGCATATGATCATCCTGATGAAATATTAATCTTCTCAATCAACGGATTTATAAAGAGAGATTAAATATTTCATGGTCCAGTCTTATACAAACTCATTGTATAAGATACCCCCAGTCACATGTCTCCACATGAATGATTTGGATCAAATCATTTGTAACTATTACAAAGTGGGCCGTATCAATAGTGTTACCAGGATAAGGCACCCAACCTTATCCATATACTAT
This sequence comes from Trichosanthes truncata, assembly GCA_033996785.1. Taxonomy (NCBI): domain Eukaryota; kingdom Viridiplantae; phylum Streptophyta; class Magnoliopsida; order Cucurbitales; family Cucurbitaceae; genus Trichosanthes; species Trichosanthes truncata. The sequence goes on along the minus strand of JAWPNB010000013.1, from coordinate 45,071,405 downwards.
GACCCTTTAGGTTATTTCTTGAACATGATCCTCTCGTATGTCAACCACATACTGTTCAAGATTACACTAATAACCTTGGATTTTTCATATAATGGATAATATTACATTGCAAATAAAATAATCAAAATTATTATTCATTATTAAATAAATTATTAATTACGAGGCTTTAGGGCATAAATCCCAACAGAGAAATCCTCTAACGTTATGATCTAGAATGAAAAGAGCTATATAGTATACGTGACAGTGTCGTGGTGCTGGGAGTAGCATCGAGATGCTACCAACGTTGAGAGAGAACGATCCGTAGCGTCGAGGGGGACAGAAGCAAAGCGTTGAGCAACATCGAGATGCTGCTAGAGTTGAGCTTGCCAAACTGCAACATTGATGAGTGTGAGCACGAGAGTGAAAATTCGTAGCATCGAGACGTTCAAAGTAGTGTTGAGACACTACCCTGTATGCGAGCATTCTGCCTCTTGTAGCGTCTTGAAGCCCTTTCTGGCATTGAGACATCGTCGCCTTGCGTCAAAAAGCTTGATTTTCACTTCTTCCATGCCTTGGTTATTCAATTAACATCCATTTTGCTCTAATTTGATCCCAATTTGCCTAAAATGCTTTGAACAACTCCAATGGCCCAAATTCTTGTAAATTGATCATTAAAGTATCAAATTCCTTCGTACTAGCATTAATTAAGCATATTATATAACACGTTTACAATACTATCAACAATTTTAATGTATTAAGCAACCTTATTCACTCTCCTTTGGTGTTGTCATACGATCATACATAAATTTGGAGTAATTTGAGAAGTGAGGCACATGAAGGGAGAAAAAAGAAGGTTAAATATATGTTTGTGTGTTTTTTCAATCAAACCCTATTGTTTAAAAGTTTCAATTTAGTCCCAAATGCTTTAACATATTTAATTTAGTTCCTCACATTAATGAATGTTAAAATTGGTTGGTGATAAACTTATTCAATATAATACTTAGTGAATTTGAAGAAATTTAGAAGAAGAAAAGAGTTATTTAAGAGAGGAAAGTTTCTAATTTCTCCTCCAAATTTCTAAGAAATCTGTAGAAATTTCTAGTTGTATTCTCTTAAATGACATTTTTCTTTTCCAAATTTCTACCAATTTACTAAGTATTGTGTCATAGAATTTTATTATCAATTAATTTTAACATTTATTAACAACTAAGCCCCATTTGATAACGATTTCATTATTCGTTTTTTATTTTTGAAATTTATGATTTTTTCTCACAATTTATTTATTATGGTTTTCACTTTTCTTATAGAAATAATTGAATTTCTTAGTCAAATTCCAAAAAATAAAACAAGTTTTTAAAAACTACGGCTCTGTTTGAATACCATTTGATTTTTTGTTTTTGAAAATTAAGCCTATAAACACTACTTCGACCTTTGGGTTATTTATTTTGTTATCTACTTTTTACATATGTTTTCAAAATTCAAGCCAAGTTTTGAAAACTAAAAAAAGTTGTTTTGGTTTTGGAAATTTGGCTAAGAATTCAAATTTGTTCTTAAGAAAAATGAAAACTTGTAACGACCCTATAGGCTCAACACGCTACCTAAGAGTCATTACTAAGTCACGTCGCTATGTTACCAAAAATTTCGGCAACATAACGGCGTAACTACACGAAAACCAAAATTTGACCCTTCCTGATAAGACATAGAAAAACACACTTCTAAGATTTTCAAACAACCTCCTAGCATCCAACAAACTTCTTAATATGATGCTAGGGTTCAAACAGCAGAAATCAAATATACGTGCACGATTTACAAAGAAAGGTTAAAAGATTTTAAAACATCCTCCTAAACATTTAAAAAACTTAACATGAGTTCTATATACATCTAGAAACATAAAAGAAGCGGAATAGCGATCGGTCGGCTCCCATGACTCGAGTAGCTGATCTCCGGTCACGCGCTAGGGCCGATCTTAGCCTTACCTGAAAACATTTTAAAAAGGAAAAGGGTGAGTATTAACGAATAATACTCAGTAAGTCCATCATAGTTTTAAAATAAGAGTTTCAATCACATGCCACATGTCATTTTAAATCATAAAACCATCGTAAACCATCGCTTTAGTAGGGGACCTAAAATTCCTTTTATAAACCATGTACTTTTCCTCGCGGCTCTTGTGAACGATTAAATTCTCCCGAGGGCCTCTGAATAGTCCGAAGACATAGTTTTTCCATCGAATAGAGTCCTCCCTACCTCTGAGAGTTAAGCTCGAAAGCTAACATATATCATGGAGTCCGAAGACTCAGCCCGAAGGCTACCATCGTGGAGTCCGAAGACTCAAGCCCGTCGGCTACAGTCGTGGGGGCACTCTCGAACCCCGGGAGCATATAGAGTCCGAAGACTCGGGTTCCCTCAAAACCCACATAAAACTTTTGGGAGAATTATCGTCACAGCCTATATAAATCTTTTCATGAGCACACAACACATGCATGAGGTCCCATTCGTTTTAGAACATAGTTATGAATGCATAAGTCATAGCAATCGCATTTCAAAGACATACATATAATACACTTTCTTTCTTAAATACTTAACATGAAAAACATATACTTTCAAAGTAAACATAGAGCTCGCTCAAGGTTTTGAAAACTTCTTTAGTTGTGAGATCCCTTACCTTAACTCTTTACTTACTAAAATACCCTTTCTTCACTTAGTAATGAGCTTCTCGAGTTCCCACTCCAAGTACGATCCTAGGTCCTCGACAATTCACCTAAAAAGTGTTCTAAACGTGTCTTAAACCATCCGAATTACGCTAAAACACATTCTATCATTAATAACTCGACGAAACGGACCAATTGGAAATATTTACCCAACTCCGGCGAGCGGCGGCGCGTGGCCGGAGCACGGCGGCGCGTGGGCTTCACGGCGGCGGCGCGTGGGCGGCGCGTGGGGCTTCCAATCGGCGCATGAGGGCGCGTGGAGGTTCGTTTCTGGTGTGTTGCAGCCCGATCTACAAGAATATGAGGTCGTTTTGCTGAAAATCAATCAAACTCGAGCCCAAAACGCCAAACATCTCACGGAATCCAAAACCCATTTTGAAATCGCGGCTGAAATGGTGTTTTCCGGCGAGGGATTTGTGCTGTTCGTGAGTTCCAATGGCTGACGGCGTGCAGGTCGACGGGGCTGGAGCTTCGTTCGGCGGTTGGAGGGCTGCGCGCGGTTTGCTCGGCGAAAGGGAAGAGATCGGCGGATGGGTGTTTCGACGGCTGCTGCTCGGCGAAGACGAGGAGGGAAGAGGGGAAGGGAGGTGGCTGTCGGTGACGGCGTGCGGCGGCGGCGTGTGGCGGACGGCGGGAGCTGGGTGTTCGGTCGGAGAGAGAGAGAGAGAGAGAGAGAGAGAGAAAATCGGGAAGGAGGGCTTTTCGGGAGGAAGAAGATGAAGAAAGAAAAATAAAAAATAATAAAAAATAATAATAATAAAAATAAAAATAAAAATAAAAATAAAATAATAAAATAATATTATATAAAAAAATCAAAAAAATATCTTCTCTAAAAGACCATAATACCCTTTTTCTTAAATCCAAAATTCATATTAACCTTCAAATTTAATATACTTAAGAAATTTTATCCAACTTGATTTCCATAATTCGAAATTAATGCCTGTAAATAAACCGGGCGTTACAAAACTATTGTAGAAAAATGGTGAGAAAACAAGCACAATTTTTAAAAAACCAAAACCAAAATCTAAGGCCCCGTTTGATAGCTATTTGACTTTTGAAAATTAAGCCTACAAATACTACTATCACCTATGGATTTACTTGTTTTGTTATCTCCTTTTTACCTATGTTTTCAAAAACCAAGCCATGTTTTGAAAACTAAAAAAAGTAGTTTCCAAAAACTTATTTTTGTCTTTAGAATTTGGCTAAGAATTTAGATGCTTTCTTAAGAGAGATGAAAATCATTGTAGAGAAATTGAGAGAAAACAAACTTAATTTTCAAAAACCAAAAAAAAAAAAAAAATCAAATGGTTATCAAACAGGGCCTAAGAAATGAATAAGTTATCAAACACATCCATTTTTTAAAAACTAAAAACAAAAAATGAATTGGTTATCAAACGGAGCCTAAATGATTATCAAACAGGGTATACTTTTTTTAGTTTTCAAAGCTTGACTTGAATTTTGAAAGCAAAGCTTGGCTTGAATTTTGAAAACATTTGTAAAAAGTAAATAACAAAACAAAGAAACCTATAGATGGAAGTAGTATTTATAACTATTTCATTTTTAGTACTGTTTTTGTAATTTATACTTGTTTTTTTCCCACAAATTTTTCGTTGTGATTTTCACCTTTTTTAAAGATACTTTTAAATTCTTAGTCAAATTCCAAAAATAAAAACAAGTTTTTAAAAGCAATATAACTAAGAAATTTCGTCTAATCTCCAATTACCACGTCGTTATTCCAAATTAATGACGAAACTACAAATAATTAAATTTGGGACCAATGATAAATTGACATGTATCCCAAATTTAATTTGAAGACAAAAATTGGTAAATTCTAAAAATTAAGAGGTCACATGTCTTCATTATGACAATTTGACCAACCAATTTAATTTGGTCAAATTGGGTTATATGAAATTTGTGTCAAAGTTAAATAAAAACCAAATCCAAATGGTTTGGTCCAAAACCAACCAAAGCCCAAGTCCATGATTGGGCCCAAAGGCCACTAAAGCCCAAACCCACATGCTTATGGAAAACTCTATAAATAGAAGAGCTCTTCTTTATTTGAAGGGTTTAGAAATTTTATTCTCCAGATAACTCAGAGAAAATTGAGAGGAAAGAAAGCCCAAGTTCTTAAGTGCTGAATGCTCTAGGTACTGAACGCTTCAAGACAAGTAATTAGGTGCTGAATCTTCTTTGAAGACCAAAGACTCTTCAAGATTAGTCCTCAGGTACTGAATACTCTGTGAAGAAACAAAGACTTTTCCAGACCTCCGATCTCGAGAACAAGCACTCTAGCCCTCGAGTGACACACGTACAAGAGAGAGAATCAGAGGATTATACTTAGAGATTGTACACCCCACAATATTAATACAAATACAAAGTTTATTTACACGTGTTCTATTTCTTTTGAAATTACATGTGAACAGCTTTTTTTAGGTTTCAAAACTTGCCTTAGATTTCAAAAACACTTTTAGGTGTCGTTTGTTTCGTGGTAATTCAAGATTCCCATGGGATGGGCATCTTGATTACCTTGTTTGTTTTGCAGTAATGTAAAATGGTCAAGTATCTTGAGATGCTCGAGCATCCTTGGATGCCCATACGGGAGACATCTGAGAAGATTTTGATGCCCTCCTGATATATGGGTTTCTAAGATTCTCATGTTGAGAGAATTATCTATTGACGTTTTTTCCATTCATTTTTCTTTTATGTATATTTTCTTTCATCAATTTTCTTTATTTATCAATTTTTTAAATTTTATAATTAAAATAAATTTGTGAAGTCATTCACTAATGAACAACTCTATGAAATTAACTATATTTATATGTTTCATTTACATATAAAATAAACTCCATTTAAATTGTATAATATATAGCTTGATTCATTTGTAATTGAAATTTGAAGTGAAATTTTTTATTTATTTTACTTTTCCAACGATGAACATCCAATATTTAAAAAAAAAAAATCACAAATTGATATTATTTCTCTCAAAATTTTATCTATTTTGATAGTGTGTAAATATAATTCACTAAAAAAACACTATTAACTATATAATTATCTTCTCAAAATAAGTTCAAGTATTTCAAGTTAAAATCGAAATTAATATTTCATTCTAATTTTTTTTTTATAAAAATCTTAAATCAATATAAATTAACTTGTTTTACAAAATAACATATAAAATTAATATAAATTGAATGGATAAAATAAAAGATTAAATAATTTAAGACAAAAATTTTATAAACACTCAAATTACATTAAATTAATATATAAATTATCTAAAAATAGGTAAGGGTGTTTTTGGAATAATACATCATTTTAAAACATTTTCATACAGAAATCTTGCACAACTAACATGGCTATTTAAGTATTTCAAGACATCCTTATAAATTTTCTTGCAAAACAAACATGATAATATAAAGATGTCAGACATCTAAAACTCTGGGTATTTGAAGATGCCGAACATCCTGATTTCCTAAAAACAAATGGCCCATTAGAAAGTAGATAACAAAACAAAAAAATTCATAGATGAAAGTAGTGTTTATTAGCTTACTGTTAAAAAAAAAAACCAAATAGTTATCACACGAGACTTAAATCTATAAAATGTTAATAGATAATGAATAAGATTAAAATTTTTTAGGCTAAATTATAAAAATACTCTTGAATTTTGCTCTTTGTATAAAAAATACCCCCTATTCTTTTAAAGTTACAATATTACCCTTATCTTTTCATATATGTTTCAAAACTACTCTTGAAGTAGAAATCTGTTAGAAATCCATTAGAATGTTGTACAAAAAGTCGACATTCTTTTAAACTTAATCCTTACAAGCGTTTCGGTCACAATCACATCATTTCAAGTTACCACTATATCGACATTTCATTCAATATTTTAAAGGATTTCTACTCTAAAAATAGTTTTAAAACGTTTATAAAAGATTAAAAGTAATATTGTAACTAGAGATGTTCATTTTTCCCACAGGGACCCACCCCTAACGAGGCGGCGAATCTCCATTTAGACGGGGAATGGGGGAGGGACCGGGGGGGGAATTTTTCTCCGTTAGCTAAACGTGGACGGGGGTGGAGAATACATTCTCCGTCCCCGCCCCCGCCCCGATTAATTTATTTATTTTTAATATGTATGTGTATATATATATATATATATCCGCCCTGATTAATTTATTTATTTTTAATATATATATATATGTATATATATATACATATACATACATACATATAATAAATACTAAATTTAATCTTTTATGATGTATTATTTTATTTTTCTAAAGAAATTTTTTTAAAAAAAATCTCTTTAAATAGAAATTTACCATTAGAAATTAATAATTTAAATTGAAATTTTCTAAAAACATATTTTATTTAATCAAAATTAAAAAAATAAATAATATAAACGGAGAATAATTTCCCACAGGAAACTCGATCTTCGCGAATTTTTCGTGGAAAATCCTTGTCCCGATCCCTGCAAAATTAAATGAGAAATTTCGCTGAGACGGAAAATGAAATGGGGGATGGAAAATTCATCTCTAGTCTCGTCGCGTCTCGTAGACATCTCTAATTGTAACTTTTAAAATAATAAGGTATTTTCAGCCAAGTATTAAAATCTAAAAAATAACTTGGTAGGAAAAAAGAAAGAAAGAGAGAGAGAGAGAGTGATGGGAAGAGATATAGAGACGTGGAACGGTGGTTGGAGTGAAAAATGGAGGGGTATCGTGTCAGCAAAAGCCTTCACCTCCAGATCCACTGCGAAACAAAAATGTATGGAAGGAAATGGCATTTTCGTCAATCTCATTTCCCCCCTCCATTTCTCCGTTTAGGGTTTTGGCAAATTGCAATGCCGTCTAGGGTTTCTCTCTCTCTCTCTTCTCTTTTCATTTATTCTTCTCTTTTGCAGTCACAGTCTGTAATGTAATGATCCTACTTTCTCGCTCTCTCTCTCTCTCTCTCGTTTCAATTTTCTTCATAAAAGCTGAAAATGGGTATGATGGATGTGAGACAAAAGGTCAGTTTCACAGCTACCTCTTTCTAAATTAATGTAATCTCCTGTTTTCGACAACAGAAACACAGAGGAATCATTCTTATTTGAATTCCACTTCTGTATTTCAGGCCCAAGTACACGATGATACCAAAAAATCCTGTGTTCATTGTAAGACTACGAAGACTCCTTTGTGGCGTGGAGGCCCTGCTGGACCTAAGGTTTCTCTTATTTATGCCTTTCTCTTTTTTCTTCTCTTTTCATCTTCGATTCATGTTTCGTTTTTTGTTCTCGCTCATCATTCATTTCTTCTGCCCTGTTTTCCTATCCAATATTTAGCTTTTGGATTGGATTTCTGTTCTGTTTCTGCTTCTTCTCGACTTTCTTCTAACCTTCTGTGTTTGATTCGTGTTCTGTGGTTTCTAATTTTCTCTTGAAATTGGGTTTCTCCTCTGTTCATGAAGCAGATCGTCCATTTCATTCAACTGCTCCCACTTTTATTTTTGTTTGATCTTAAGCTTCTGATTGGTTTCGTTTTCGTTTTTGGTTCTGATTTGTTTACTGGGTTTCTCCTCTATTTATCAAAGCTAATCATCCATTTATTCTTGTGGAAAAATCTTCTTGATGAAAAATTTCCCTATAATGGGGTGTTTGCAGTCACTGTGTAATGCATGTGGGATCAGGTTTAGGAAGAGAAGAATATCAACCAACAGAGGATGTGACAGGAAGGGAGAGAGACCTCATAGTAATGGCTCCACCGCCACGGCCGCCGTGTCAGAGACCTCTTCTTCCACCAGCGGCGGCGGTAGTGGAGAAGTGGAGGAGGATTTGGGGGAATGTAGGTCATTGAGGATGAGGCTGATGATGCCATTCGGGGAGGAGGTGGTGCTGGTGCAGAATTTACCGTCATCTGTTAAGAAACAGCGGTGTCAACAGTCGAGGAAGCTTGGGGAGGAGGAGGAGCAGGCAGCGGTGTCGTTAATGGCGCTGTCGTGCGGCTCTGTGTTTGCCTGAGGTAAGGAAGAAGCAGAAGAAGAAGAAGAAGAAGGTACAGAAGTAGAGTATTTAGTATTTTACACATCAAAGTTCTAACCAATACTAATTACCAATCAAAACATCACCTCATTTTCTGTCTTATTTTGTCACTTTTTTTTTTGGTTGAATCTCTAAATTAATGAAATGGAAGAAACCCAAAATAGTAGGAATTGGGTTTCTTTCCAAAAGGGAATTAGTTTTAGGAAAATCAAGAAGGGAGATTAGGAAATTCAAAATGATGTTTTGTGTAGTTGTAGTATTGTTCTTTTCTTTTCTTTAATTCATATGTGTACATATATGCCACCAAAATATTACAAATTTACATGCTTAGTCCCTCTATCCATCCCCTTCCAACTTTTTTTATTTTATTATTTTTATTTTAGTATTTTGGTTTAAATAGAAAAGTTCTCTAGAGTCTGGTAATAACTTAATTTTGGTTTTAAATTTTAAACTAAATATACAAAATTAATGGTCCTAATAATAGATCTCATGATGGCCATCTCTGGCTAATTGTAATGATTATTATTATTATTTTGTCAATTCTCATCTTCAATCTTTAAAATTCTCGATTCTACTTTTAATGGATTAAAAAATTTTAATCATATCCTTCTATGAAAAATATCTTAAAATTTGTTAAGAAAAAGTTAAGTGTATTAATAAAATATGGTTTTATTAATAAAATAATATTTTAATGACAAATTAGTTTTATGCAAGCTAGTTTTAAGTTTTACACCCCCCGCCCCCCGCGTCATGAAATGATATAATTGAACATTTTTAATATATAGAGAGTAAATTTGAGAATTTTAAAAAATAAAGGACCAATTTTTAAAAGAACCTTAAAGATTTTGGTATATTTAGCATAAATATACCAAAAATTTCAGGGGAGGTTTAAGTTTATTAAGTTTAGGACCAAAATGAATAACATTATTATTATTATTGTTTTGATACATGAATAACATTTTCTAAAATAAACGTCTATGACTATTTTGATACTTTGGAAATCATTGTAATCGTAAATAGTTTTTGGTTAAATTATACATTTAGTCCTTGAACTTTGAGGTTTGTATCTATTTAGTTCCTAAACTTTCAAAATTACAAATTTAGTCATTGAACTTTTGAATTTTTTAAAATTCACGAGTCTAATAGACACAAAATTGAAATTTTAGGGTTCTATTAGACATAAAAATTATTTTTTTAAAATTTTGAATTTGGTAGACACAAAATTAAAAGTTCAGAGACTTATTAGACACAAAATTGAAAATTTAGGGCTTTATTAGACACTTTTGAAAGTTTAAGGATCAAATAGACACAAATCTCAAAGTTCAGGACTAAACTTATAATTGAACCATAATTTTTACTCCATTTTGTAAGTTTTTCTTAATTTGTTATTTTATAAACAAACATATGGCTAACCATGTTTATGTTTTCCTACCACTTCTCTTGAGGGGAAAAAAAACAAAATTTATAAAAAAAATTTAATAAATCAAAATTTGATTTAAAATGTAAGCTTTTTAATAAAAAAAAAAAATCTTAAAATCTTACTATCTTAAAAAGTGGCTTAGGGGGAGAATCATTTTTAGACTATTTTATGCCAAATCTTAAATTTACAAATCATGCCACTAATAATTATAAAATTTATTTATTTATTTAATTTAATTTAACTCAGAAAATATCATTTAAAAAGCTAGAATATGAAAAGTTTTATTTTTATTTATATAATTACTAATTTTAATTATAATTATTTTAAATAATAAAGATATTAAGAGTGACATTAAAAAAGCTAGAATATGAAAAGTTTTATTTTAATCTATTTACTCATTTGTATTTAATTATTTTTTTCTCAATTTTATCGTGAAAAGCTAGAATATAAAAAGTATTTAATTATTTAATCATTTTTAGACTATTTTACTACTTGGCCAAATTTTAAATTTACAAACCATGCAACTAATAATATAAAATTTATAAATGATCTAATAATCTAAGAGGAGTCAGCGCCGAAGGCCTATTTATTGGATATTGGGCTGATTTATCCTTGAACTAAATAGTTTATAAAGCCCCCACTAGATTTGGGCCTGCATAGAGTTTGGACTATGTTTGCTGGATCGGCCCAACATTGAAACTATTTAATTTTTATTGGCAACAAAATTTAGGACTAAGCTAAATATTAATTATTGTACCACATATATATTATTATTGGCGCAGTTAAATAAACATAAATAAAATTTTTCTTGCACTAGGTTTCTCCCTTAATTTTTCACAGTTCAAAAGTAAATTGGGTATGTAGAATATACATTTTTATTCGATGAAATTTCAAGAAAAAAATGAAAAAGAATAAGTGGTGGATTAAAATAAGGGTCTGTTTGGTTTAAATTTTTAAGTGTTTAATTTTGAAAAAAAAAAGTCAATTTTGTAAAATTTGTAGTGTTTGGCAACCACTTAAAATGACTTTTTCAAAAACGAGTTTGAAAAATAAGTCATTTTGAGAGAAATATTTGGAACTAAATTTTATAAAAAAATGTTTTTAAATGTTTAACTTGTAATCCCTACCAAATTTTCATGATATATGAAAATGACCAAAATACCCTCACACTACCCCATTCATTGCCGCCTGCCGCTGGTGACTATTTTGGCGACCACCACTGGTGACAACTCTGATGATCACTCTAGCAACCCCTTCGATGACCTCCTCCGGGGATCACTACTGCACGACCACTTCGACAACAACTCCAGTGATAACTTCAATAACCACTTGGCAACCACCGTTGGCGACAACTCCCACAACCTCCTTGGCGACTCGACTACCGCTGGTGACCACCTTTGATGCAACTCCAGAGACCACTATGACGACCACCCTCGTAACCCGACCACTTTGCAACCACTGCTAATGACCACCTTGTTGGATCGGTATGGCAACCCTAGAGGGGGGGGGGGGGTGAATAGGGTTTAATAAAATTTTTCTTAAGTATGCACAAATAATCTAATTATCAAACTTTTTATAAACAAATAAAAAGGATAATTAGTACAATGTGTAAAGTATGAAAAATTAATTCAATCTAATACAATAAACAATTAAGAACAAATTAAAACATGCAATAAATTACTACAATTAATGTACAAAAGTAAATGAGAAAGAGTTAGAGAGGATGACACCGTAATTTTATAGTGGTTCGGTCAAACTCGACCTACTCCACTCCCCAAGCGCCTCTTGGGAATTTGAATAAAAACTTTATCGACTCTTTCCACGGATTAGAGCCCAACCGCTACAACGCTCCTTTTACGAGTTCAAGAGCAAACTCGATCCTTTCCACGGGTTAGGATCAAACCGTTACAAAGTTTGAAGAAAATAAAGAACACACTTAAGAACTCTCTTAATAGAGTAAATTTGCAAATTTAACTCTCACAAATCAATCCTCACAACACAATAATTCTCTCTCAAGAATAAGATGAAAAGAAAAAATTTAGAGCTTGGAGAGAGCAACAATGGGGGCTTTTTGAGATTTTTGGAGGATTGAAAGTTGTAAAACTTGTTATAGAATTTTGAAGAAGAAGATGGTATTTATAGAGAGGGAAATGAGGTAAAAATCAAAATTTAATTTGGGCCATTAGATTGTAGTAAAAGTAAAATGAATGGTGGAGATTAAAAGAAAATAAAAAGTAAAAAGTAAAAAATAAATATAATATATAATATAATATAAATAATATATAAATAATATAATATATATATATAATTTTTTTTTTAAGTGACCAACGGTCACATGTTAATAATAATAATAATAATAATAATAATAATAATAATAAGTAACGGTAATATATATATGTATATATAATTTTTTTTTAAACAGCCCAACGGTCAGATGCATTTAATGCATTCTGATTTTTTTTTTTTTTTTAAAATTTAAAAACCGTTAGACACATAACAAATAATATATAATAATATAAATTTTCCTTTTTCTTTTTAAACAAACAAAAATCCCACCAAGTGTCACTTCCCCATAGCTCCACGTGTCACTCTCTAAATGGTCCACATTGCTGACTTGGCTGCCACGTCATCGCGTCGGGAATTTTTCCGTTCAGATTTGTTTTGCCCATAACTTCTTCGTTTTAACTCCGATTTGAGTGATTCAAGAGGCGTTGGAATCGTTGTTCCGAGCTCTACACCATGGACACTTCAAAACACTAAAATTGTTAGTAATTAATAGCAGGTTTGTTATCATCAAAACATTAATTAATTAATTAATTAATTTGAGATTAAGGGCCAAAAAGCCAACACACCTGACGACCACCCATCAACTGTCGCCGTTGACCATCCCAACAACCACGACGATGACCACATGGCGATCCGACCACCCCAGCAACCCGACCACTCCGACGATCACCTCGGCGACCCGACCACCTTGGCTACTCCACCACTCCACCAACCACTTCCGCAACCACTACTGACGACCACCTCGACAACCACTCTGGCGACTACTCCAACGACAACTCCGATGAAAACTTCGGCTACATCCTCCGACGGTAGCCAATCGGTCATACATATGAGTTTTTTAAATACAAATTTGAACTTATTAGTTCATAATATTTAATAGTCGCCATTTATAGTAATTTGACATTAGTATAAGCATTTTCAGTGTAGAGAAAACCAAACAAACTTGTGTATAAAAACACTTTTGAGAAAATGTAACCAAACATATGAGTGTTTTTGTTTTAAGTAGTTTTTATAAAAAAAAATGTATATAAGAAAATGAATTTTTGAAAAACATTTTTTTTTTCACAGGCAATCCAAATAGGCGCTAATTTAGGTTTTATTTGATAATTAATTTATTTTAAATTATATTTGTCAGGTTTATCCCTAGCATTTGAGAATGAAAACTTAACATGAATAGAAATTAATACATTCAAGTGAAGTGTGTGAATAGTATAAAATGCATAGCATAATTTTTTTTTATTATGGGTGAAATCAACCACAAAGGTCGTGAAGCTTGCCCTAGGTGAATCAAACAAAGGCCAAACATCTGCACTGGACCTAGGCTCAGGTTGAGCAAGCCAAGTCGAGTTGAGGTGAGCCAAGCAGAGCTAGCCGAGTTTGGTCTATCCCAAAAAGTGCACCCCCAAAACTCTGACTCCCTTCTATAAATAAGGAAAAACAATACGCCCCCAAGGTATGCTCACAAAACCCTAGCTCATACTACACATCTCAAAATCCCTAGCTGACTTAAGCATTGGAGTGTATGTGGTCGAGCACCACACCTAAGTTGAGATCGTGTGGATCTAGTTGAGCCAAATTCATACACAACAATTTTGCTTACTCTATAGGGAAGAGTGCTCTACCAATGAGAATAAGCAAGAATGTGAGCAATGCAAATTGAGATGCGGAGGAGGAAGAATCCGACCAGGATAGGCATCCTTGTAAGGTAACGACCCGTGGACAAACGTCTCAGGTCAACTCAAACCTTGAGGGTTAGCCTCCTATCGTAAATTCGTCTTGACCTCCTCCACCTCATCCAAAAAGAGGTCGACCGAGGGATCAATATGCCAATCTCGAAGAAAAGGTCCCTAGAATGGACCAAAATTTTGCTTTAATTTAGATATCCTAAAGTTGCCAAATCTGTTAATGGAAGCCCTAGAAAGAGTTGACTGATCTGAGGGAAATCTCGTTTATGACCCAGCTAAGGGAAAAGCTTTGATGTAAGAGGATGTAGGCAAGTCATGCATCCCTATTCGTCAGAGGCTCGACCTAGGCAGAGGTGAGTTAACCAAATCCAAGCGATAAAGGTCCATGGAAGACTAGTGCAGCCAAACCTCACGAGGCCCTCAACAGAAAATTGAAACTCTGGTGAATCGAAATCAAAGCTAGCCTCGACCCTCATACCAACCGCAGATCGAGAATTGAAAAGGAGAATTGAGGAGCTTCCTTGAAAGATGGAAAAAAGATCGAGCTCACATGAAGTTGAAAGCCGCCCTTGGATGAAGGAATTATTGAAGCTCCAGAATGAGATGGGCAGCATCATAAAAGCCAAAGAAGACGAGAAGCTTGACTTGGGAGGGCTACTAGAACATGTAGATCCACCATTTACAGATGACATCATGAGTATTGGATTGCCCTGAAAGTTCAAAATACCAACCATCAAATATTATGATGGGAAAACAGAGCTAGATACATACCAATCTTGGATGGAGCTCCATGGCATAGAAAATGCAATCAAACGTCAAGCCTCCTTCATTCTCATCGACTCGACTTGGGAGTGGTTTTGAAAGTTAAAAAGAAAGTTGATTGGGTCATTCAAGGAACTAGCTCGTGCCTTCATTACCCAATTCTTGGGTGGTCGGGATCAACGAAAATCCTTGATGATAGTTCACAAAAGGGAGCTATTTCTAGGGCTTATTTATTATTAGTTTTGAAGCTCAATGAGCAAATTTTATGTGCATAATCGTTTATTTTGTAGAAATTAAGCTTTTGGAGCGAAACAAAGCTTTTGAAGAATATTTAAAAAAAATTGAGCCAATTAGACAAAAATTGAAGAACTCAAGAAAATAGAAGAGAAAATGAAGCAAGTTTGAGGGATTATAAAATACATTGGTACAACATTGTTGATGATTGCACGATGCTACAATAATGCTATAACATCGTTGCGTATGCCAATTTTCCAACAAGGGTAGCGTCTTGACGCTACGGATTTTCAACATCACGCAAAACATGCGCACGCTAGCTTTTACACCTTTTCGTTTGTAGCATTGAGACGTTATGGACATCGTCTTGGATCTACCTCGCGATTTCCTATAAATTCATCGTTTTAACGCCAATTTGGGGAAAATTCTCTTTGGAAAATTAGACCGAAAAGCAAAGTTAAGAATTTGGAAGTTGGGAGGATGACTTTGGAGGTTAGAAGAAGGGTTTTCAGATCTCAAGATAGTGAAGATAGCGCTGGGGATGGGATATCGCCACGCCGGATCTGAATTTGTCTTCTTTTATCTATCTTCTAAACTTTGTTATGGATTTTAGCATGAGATTATGTTGCTATTCTTTGATTATGCTTAGCTAAATCTTTTGTTCTCAAAGATTGATGTAATCATTGGGTGCTTTACTGTGCTTGATTCCATTCATGTATTTATTTTCTTAATGCTTTCTATCTACAGGCCATACATTGAATGTTGAATTTTCTGAATCTTACGCTCGGGAGAGGGAATTTAGATTAGAACTTAAATGCAGACTAAAGTAGTTTTAAGATCAAGAGATTTAGGATCACTTTGTTAAAAGATTTAGACTTAAGGCTTTGCATGTTAATGAATCTAGATAGGAATATTGAGTTCTTAATATGATTGAGAATTATGTTTGCTCGGAAGAGACATTTATGATCTTAGAGTTCTTGACTTATGGAATATTGCATGTTTGTTATTGCATTTAGTTTAATTAATTCATAAATTCAACTAGTGATATCAACTCCCTAAGATCTGTTTCCCATTGATTTTCTTTATTATTTTGGTTTTGTTATTTTCTTTGATCAATTCATTTCATATTTATCTCTAAATAAAATCAAACGTTAGTATTTGTGGCAATTAAGTGAACTAGAAACCCAATCTAGAGGATGACATCCATAATTCACTTACACACTATATTAAAACTTGACCCGTACACTTTCGAGGTGAATTTTTGTGCATCACTTGATCCACCTATTAACCATTAAACAAGGAGTCAAGGAGAGTTTGCGAAAGTATATCGCATGCTTCAACGGAAAAGCTCTTCATGTTGAAGGCTACAAAGATGGGGCAGCCCTAACCGTAGTAGTGGCTGGTCTTGGGGATAAAAGTCAACTACGTATGTGGAGTTCATCACTTGAGCGCAGAAACATATGAGCGCTCAAGAACTGCTATGATCTAAAGGAATATTCGAAGGGACTCGAGCCAAGTCAGATCAGTTGAGGAAAAATCACAAGTTGACCTGAAGCAAAGGAAAACAGGAGATTGAGTATAGGCAAGACGAAATCATAGCAAATTCATTAAGTATACCCCCCCCCCCCCCCCCCCCCAATGGATACTCATGGAGGTACGACACTTAAATTTGTTGAAACCTCTTAAAAAGATGAAGACATGGCCAAGAAGAAAGGATAAAAGGAAATATTGTCTCTTTTATAAAGACCACGAACACACTACCTAGGAATGTCTCTAGCTCAAAGACAAAATCGAAGCCCTAATCCAAAATGAATATCTAAAAGACTATGTCCAGAGGAAAAGGTACCAAAAGGGGACGAGCCGAGTTGACTAGGCCGATTAGAAGAACAAGACCCAAGCTTATCGAAAATCCCCCCAGAGTGAAATCAAAACAATAATTGGTGGACCTGCTGGGGGAGAGTTTGGACGAAAATAGAAAGTAAAGGTTCGAGAAACCCGAAGCCCCCAACCCGTTTGGAGGAGTCTTCACGGTGTAACACCCAACCAGAGCCATTGAGTTTACATAGAAAGAAAGCATGAGCCTACTTAAATCCCACAATGATGTATTGGTAGTTAGGGTGAACACGAAAAATCAAAAAACCGATTCGACCAACCAAAACTAACTGAACCAACGTTGGTCAGTCAGTTTAACCAATGGTTTAGTCGAAGTTGATTTGTGGTTTATTAAAAACCAACCGTCGATTGGTCAGTCTAGTCAATAAGCAAAAAACTGGCCGATCGACCGACTTTTAAATTAAAAAAGAATTACAATAGATGCAGTACTTGATAAGAATGGACAATTCATCATGCAACAGAAGTCTATTGTTTCTAAACAATTAAGGGATCTCCTTTGATTTTATTTAGAATTAAACTAAAATATAGTTAAGCAATAAAATATCTTGAAAAACAATGGAGAATTTTTGGCAAAACTTCTGGGATTCCACAATGTCTTCCTAACTATGACTTGAACACAAAGTCAGTGCTTGTGGGAGCCTCTTGAAAGAAGTAATAGAGAATTGAAAGAAAATTCTTGAGAGTTTTCTTTCTACTTGAGGAGAACTGATGTTTTGGCTCAACTCAAAGGTTCTATTTATATACGAACTTAGGATAAGATATTTGCTAAATTTAAAATATAATATCTAATATCTAATATCTAATATATTTAATATATTTGAATCTCATTCAAATATCTTCCTACAACATATATTATCTATTTGAATCTTATTTAAATTTAATATATAATTTATTTAATAATATATTATTCTCTTGTAAATTTAGTATATCAAGTATATTAAATATTAATTTGAACATTTCAAAATTTTCTTTCGATTGAATTGATCATTTTGAGTGTTATTATGACCTAATAAGGAATCTTATGGACCTACAGATTATAAGCTCCAATGATACAAAATTAATTAATTAAACTCTTTAATTAATCAATTTTCATTCATTAACTTTCGGTCACTCCACTATAGACCAAGAGTTGCACTCTTATGCACTTTAAGACAAGTTGTGTCTATGGATATAATCATCACATGCAATTCGAACATTCACAAGTTGTTCGTAATTACAATTAGGTCAAAAGTTTGTTTTACCCCTATAATTACATATTATGCCTTAAGTACCATTGATCCTCTAATGAACAATTTGTTTATAATCCAATTATAAACTAAGTCTCTCTCGGGCCAGTGAGAAAGTGGGGCTTCATTGTTCAAGTCCCAAAATCAGCACAGAAAGGAACTGCTCATTTACTTTTCCTATATGGGAAGGAGTGAATTTCATCTTGTGAAATTTATGTTTTCAACTCCCTATTTGGTTAAGTCTCCAAAATAGTAGGCTTATTGCATCAGCTACAAAAGCCACTCTCACCCATAAAAATCAAAGGACAAGCCCTCAAAAGTAGAAGTTCATAACTCACTCAGGATTAAGATCAAGTCGCATATGATCATCATGTTGAAATATTAATCTTCTCAAATAACAAATTTATAAAGAGAGATTAACTATTTCGTGGTTCAATCTTATACAAACTCATTGTATATTATACCTCCACTCACATGTCACCAAATGAATGATTTGAATCAAATCATTTGTAACTATTACAAAGTGTGCCGTATCGATAGTGTTACCAAGATAAGGCACCCAACCTTATCCATATACTATAAACCTTTTAAGTTATTTCTTGAACATGATCATCTTGTATGTCAACTACATACTGTTCAAAATTACCA
Organism: Trichosanthes truncata; assembly: GCA_033996785.1. Lineage (NCBI taxonomy): Eukaryota > Viridiplantae > Streptophyta > Magnoliopsida > Cucurbitales > Cucurbitaceae > Trichosanthes > Trichosanthes truncata. The sequence continues at coordinate 45,052,551 of JAWPNB010000013.1, read as the reverse complement.
TAATAACCTTGATTTTTTATAACAATTGGATAATGTTACACACATTTTATATAAAAAATAAAAAAATATTTTATTCATAAATGATAAAATGTTATTACAAAACTATGAGGCTTTAGGACATAAATCCTAACAGTATTGCAAGTGTATTGTAGTTGCATGCATTGTGTAGAGTGCACACTATACTGCATGCATTGTGCAATGTACACACTGTATTATTTTTTAGTACACACTGTATTATTTTTTTCAAAAATTATAATATAATTTATTTCTCTCTCTCCTCTCATCTTCTTCCCTTTTTTTTCTACTTTCTTCCATCTTCTTCCCTTTCTTTTAGTTTCTTTCTTCTTCTTCTTCCCCTTCTTTTTTTTCTTATTTTTTCCCTTTTTTTCTTTTCTTCTTCTTCTTCTTCCCTTATGTTTTTTCTTCTTTCTTCCCTATTATGTTTCTTCTATTGCATTTATTACAAAGTATTATACATGGTTTGATTTTTGGTTTTAAGAACCAAACTAACTAGTTATGCATGCTCTTAGAAACTGTTTGAGAGTTTTTTTTTCTCATTCTTTTAGATCTATTCTTGGTGTTTTCTTTTTTTTTTTTTCATCTTTTTCCCCTTCTTTTTTTTTCTTTTTCCCCTTCTTTTTTTTTTCTTCTTCTTCCCATTCGTAATTTCTTCTTTCTTCCCTTTTCTTGTTTTCTTCTTTCTTCTTATTTCCCTTTCTTCTTTCCATTGTTTATTTTTTCTTCCTCCATACCCAAAACCGACTGCCATCATAATCAATCGGTCGGTGTTACAAACTCTAAAAAAATTGATTATCATCTACTGACGCAAATTGACAAGTTAGTTTTCGACGTCGATTTTAGCCCAAAATCAATGTCGACCGACTTATTACACTCCTACTGGTAGTGATACTTGTTAGCTCTTAGAATGAGAGCTATTAAGGGTATTTAAGTGGGGCTTCTTTGGATTGAAAACACTATCTTAGGTACTTTTGTATTGAGAAGCCTCCTTGAATTGATGCTTTAGTTGTACTTTTGAGCTTTTGAGTGCATAATTTTACTTAATTGTTCTATTTGTGACTTGTATAGGCCATTGATGAAGGTTAAAAAATGGCTAAGTTTGAAAATCCAACCTGCTGGAGCAATTTTTGTGCTTTTGATGAAGCATCAGCAAAGCTAGAGCATTCATCTAGGGGCAGTTACACAAATTTCATTAATTAAGGTGGACAATTTATGACGATTGTACTGAGTTAAGCCAATAAGAGGCTGCCACTAATCTTCAAATGTCCACTCAGCCTTGATTTCGAAAGAAAGAGAGAAGATATAAATCCTTTGCTTGCTACTTTTTGGGAGAGGAGACACAAGAAGGGAAGAATTCGAGAAGGAAAAAGATTTTCTACTTTTGGGAGGTGACCTACTTCTGGAAAGGAGAGGAATTTGCCATAAAGAAGCTGCTCAACATAGCTCTCTTGTTTATTCTTCCCTCTAGTCCTTTTTAGTATTTTCATTTTACATTGTAGACAGGTTTAGAATGTTCCTTAAAATTCCCTTTACTGTTTTATTGTTTTCTTTCATGGTTATTATGAACTAATTACCTTTTGGGTGATGGATTAGGGAATTTTATGTTGATTCAAGCTAAATGATGAAAAAATTAATATTAAGAAAGCGGAAGAAATTTTGGATCTTAAGCACTCTAATTTGATCAATTTTACCAAACTAAAACCATGCTCAAAACTGGAAAAAATAGAGAAGGAAGAACACTACCTTTGAAGCTCAAAATTGAAGCAATCCGTGGGCTTTATTTGACCACAAACCAGTTGTGGACCTCATCTAGAGTCTTCCATACTATCCTCAGGCCTTGGAACGGATTGTGGGATCCTTAATTGAGAGAATTTTTAAGAGAGAGAGCAAAGGTCTAAAACTAAAAAAATTCTTAATTTTCTGCAAAATTCCACTTAGCCATGGTGTTTCTTTGCTAATTAAAGCTATTAACAAGCTTCATCAAGCTTGCTAAACTTAACAACACATAGATGAGAAGGATTAATCAAGAAGGAGGTGGCCAATTTTGGTGAATTTGGAAATACAAGGAGGTTATTCATCAATTTATGAATTTGGTCAAAAATTCAATCCTAAATGAATTTGAATTTCTCTTTTAATTTTAATTCAAAATTAATATAAAATTAATTTTAAATTAAAATTAATTTTTAATTAATTAAACAATTTAATTAATTTTAAATAATTATTTAATTTAATATCAAATATCAAATTAAATAATTGGACCAATCCCGATTTCTCAAATCGAACGTTCGAACATGAATCCCTATTCATGTTTTAAACTGAACCAATATTTAAATCAAATTTAAATATGTCCACCTCTTCTTTATCATAGTTTAATTCATAATTAAGCTATGAAACGTTAAGTATATCGATATAATTAACGTTTTCTCTCAAAATCGAATTTGAACAATTCAAATTCTTTTCTCTCAAATTGTTACAAGGCTTAGTCCGAGCTAGTAAGGGGAACCTAATGGACCTATAGATAATGAGCTCCAACGATACGAGATTAACTGGCCAAACTCTTTAGCCTAGCTAATCAACATTCGTTAACCATCGGGACATACCACTAAAGCCCAGTGGCTGCACTTTCCTCACTATAGATATATTTCTATCCACTTGATATAACCATGATTAGTAAGTCGATCATTCACAGGTTGTTCGTAATTACAGCTGGGTCAAATAAACCGTTTTACTCCTGTAATTACTTCTTGTTCCTTAAGTCCCACTGATCCTCTAATGAACAATTGGTTTGTGGTCCAACCAACAAACCGAATCCCTCTCGGGCCAATGAGAGGGTGGGCCCATTGTTCAAGACCCGGAGTCAGTACTTAAGGGAACAACCTCTCTACTAAACCCTAAAGCAGGTAGGAGTGAATTCCATCTCGCATGACTATGTTCCCAACTATCTACCCAGTCTTATCCCCAAAATGGGAGGCTTATTGAGTCGGCGATCTCGGGCCACTCTCACCCATGCAAATCTAAGGATAATCCCGAATAAACAGGAGTTCATAGAACACTCAGGATTAAGATCGAGTTACCTAGGTCATCGTATGAAAATAGTCAGTTAAAACAATAAACGGAGTTAAAAAGTCTAAGTGACTATTTTGCGGTCCAGTCTTATGCAAACTCATTGCATATGACGCCCCCACTTTCATGTCTCCACATGAACGATTCAGGATCACATCATTAGTACTATACAAAGTGGGCCGCATCCATAGTGTCCCCAGGATAAGGTACCCAGCCCTATCCCTATACTATAGACCGTTCTGGCTATTACTTGAACTTGATCCACTTTGATGTCATACATAAAGTTCAAGTATACATCTTATAGTCAAGGGTTCTTAGTTCATTGGATTTGGGTTATGGGATACACAATTCACTTTATTCAATAACAACTTTACTGTATAAACCTCAATAACAACTTTATTGCAAAATAGAATATACATTCAGTTTACAAAACCACGAGTTTTAGGACATAAAACCCAACATATGAAATAGCAAGACTTGCATATTTTGCACTCCTATGCCTTGTGTGCTTAATGTTAGCTTGGATTTGTCTGACCAACTTGTCTTAGCTGCGTTTATTTTAACTTTGGAAAAAGGAGAGATAAACTGAATGCATAGCATAACATTAGTTCTGATTAGGAGCATGCTCTAAGGTAATTAGGGACACTAGGGATAGTAACCCACCTAATGTTTGTAGTTAAGGGCTTAATTTCAGAGGTTAATGTGAGTTAATTACTGTTTCTTTGAGAATTCTGGAAAGAATCCGCGGGATAGCTGCATTGAGTATTGAAGCATGATCTATGCTGTAACATTTAGTTTGATGAAGCAAATTTTCACCCCTAATCCTGACCCCTCTTTACAGAATCTGTTTAATTCCATTTCATCCACTGTGTTCCTATTTTCCAATCATTCTAGCATCCCACTTTTAATTTTGTTCCTTTAGACTTTTATTTCCCCTGCACAAATTGGTGTTGGTTACCTGTTACCTAACTAATTTTGCAATTGCAGAATTTAATTAACTAATCCCTGAGGAGAACGATATAAAACATACTTACCACTTACTACATAGTCTGTGTACACTTGCACATTTAGGGTGTTTCTATGCTGAAATTGCATACACTCTTCTAGGCAACAAGTTTTTGGCTTCGTTGCTAGGGATTAGTGAGAATTTTTTGCAGTGTGTGAGTTGTTTTTAGTGATTTGAGCTTAAGGATAAAACTGACTAAAGTTGATTTCATTCATTTCAGAGAGATCAAAGAGAAACCATGACAAATCCACAACTTCCTAGAGGCCATTTAGCTCAATAATTACCTAACCCTGAGATTAGACAGCAGCTAAATCCCGAGATTAATAGACCAGCTGTAGTGGGTAATCAAGCTATGGACCCTGTCAATGCTATTGTTTTAGCAGATGATAGGGAGAGAGCTATTAGGACTTATGCCAATCCCTTGGTTGATGAGTTAAATCCTAGGATAGTGAGACCTGAAATAGATGCCCCATCCTTTGAGCTAAAATCAGTAATGTTCCAGATGCTCCAAACAATTGGGCAGTTTCACGGATTAGCCACAGAAGACCGTACCCTCATTTACATTTAAGGTCTTTTTTAGGGGTTAGTGATTCCTTTATACTGCCAGGGTAGCTAAAACTTGGTTGGATTCATTACCACCTGGAGCCATTGATTCATGGACCACTTTAGTAGAGAAATTCCTCATTAAGTACTTTAATTCCTCCCACTAAAAATGCTAGACTAAGGAATGATATAGTAGCTTTCCAGCAATTTGAGGATGAGACAATGAGTAAGGCATGGGAAAAGTTCAAAGAACTGCTGAGAAGATGCCCCCACCATGGACTCCCTCATTTCATTCAAATAGAAACTTTCTACCATGGATTGAATACAACAACCAAGCAGGTTTAGATGCTTCTGCTAATGGAGCTTTGCTGTCTAAAACATACAATGAGACTTTTGAAATCCTTGAGAGAATATCTTCAAATATTGGCAATGGGCTGATGCAAGAAGCAATTCAGGTAAGAAAAATAAGAGAGTGCTAGAATTGGATGCTTTAACTGCCCTCAGATTTGCACTATGACTAACATGCTTAAGACTTTAACGGTGGGAGAGTTCTCCTGTACAGAATGCAGTCGTAGTGAGTCAAGTGATGAGTTTTAAGGCTTGCATTTATTGTGGTGAGGGGCATGTCTATGAGTTCTGTCCACACAACCCTGCTTCAGTGTGTTATGTGGGAAACCAACCTAACCTTAGGAACAACCCATATTCTAATACTTATAACCTCGAATGGAGAAATCACTCAAACTTTGCTTGGGGAGGTCATGGAAGCTATTCTCAAGCTCCTTAGGTGCAGCAAAATGTGAGTCATCCACCAGGTTTTGGGAATCAGAATTAGCAGAGTTATGCAAATCAGCCAATAATGCTCCAACATGAGAAAGCAGTGAACCCACAACATGTTCTAGGTACCTATCTTGAAAGTTTGTTAAAGGAATATATGGCTAAAACTGATGCAGTTATTTAGAGCCAGCAAGCTTCAATGAGGAACTTTGAAATGCAGTTGGGACAATTAGCCTATGAACTAAAAGCTAGACCTCAAGGTAAACTTCTTGCAGACACTGAAAATGCGAAGAGGGAGGGAAAAGAGCAAGTGCAAGCAATAGAGCTTAGAAGTGGAAAATCATTGACTAAAGGTGAAGAAGGAGGAAAGAAAAACCAGAAGGATAAAGTTTCTATCCAAACGAATGAAAAGCAAATTGAGAAGGAAGTGAAATCAAAAGAGTTGGAGAATGAAAAGATTGAGGAGATACCTAGAGCACAACCATCTAAGGTTCTAGAGGGCACGTCTACTACTGTTCTTGAATTCATACCCCCACCCCCCCACCACCACCCTTTCCTCAAAGGTTAAAAAAGAAAAAAAAAAGGAAGCTCATTTTGAGAATTTCTTGGATATTTTAAAGGAGATTCACATCGACATTCCTCTTATTGATGCCTTATGACAAATGCCAAACTACATGAAATTTCTTAAGGATGTGTGTTTAGAAAGGGAGAGATTTCAGGAATTCAAGGTAGTGTCTTTGAATGAGGAGTGCAATGCTGTTTTTAGGAATAGGATTCCACATAAGGAGAAAGATCTAGGTTCCTTCACCATTCCAGTCTCTATTGGAGGGAAAGAGTTAGGTAAGTGAAATAGAGTATGAGTGTCGTCCTCAGGATTGAGTTATTTAATTCAATTAATTACCACAAATTTAATCATCCAATTTTATTTAGAGATAAAAATCAAATGATAAGTGAAAATGTGTGAAACTAAAACAAGATAAAATTGAGACAATCAGGATAAATAATATCTTAGGGACTAAACTTCACCTATCAAGCTAACAACTTAATCGAAGGAATGATAAACTAATGTATTTCCATGTCATAAATCAAGAAGTTCAAATATCAACTGGCCTTATCAAGACAATTGAATCTCATGCACAATTTATAAGACTAACATATCTGTCTAGCCTTTAATAAGCATGCACGACATTAAGAACAATTCCTTTAATGATTTCTAGTAGAACTCTAGTCACTTTCATGCTACAGTAACTACGAGTCATGCAATCGGAGTCAAATCTAAATTACTCTTTTTCAAGCATAAATTTAGATCAATCAAGACAAATAAACTTTGATCAAGAGTTCATAGGCATTAATAAAATGATTGCACGAATAAATAGTAATACAATAAGTCAAATCATTCACATTAACAAATTATTTGGCCTAACGGTTCCATCTAGCCTTAAGAAAATAAATTTAGCTACTCATAGTCACTATAACACTCCTAAACTTGCATACAAAACCATAACAAAAATATTAAGAAAAAGGGAATGAAAAAGAACTAATGTGTCGTATGAAACTCCATTCCCGTCGCAATATCATGATCTCGAGCGTTAAAACTCTTCCTTGTGCTCCAAAGAATCTCCTCTCACGTCCCTCAACCTCAATTTTTAGAAATAGCTAGGTCTCTCCTAATTGGCCTATTCAATTACAGCTCAAAATTTGGTATTTATAAAAAATCGGGATAGCATTGAGACGCTGTGCCCTAATGCGCCGATTACTTAAGGAAAATCGGATAGCGTTGAGATGCTGTGGACAACATCTCAACACTACGGATGGAAAAACAAGCGCACAGTCCTCTTCAACGTTGAGACGCTGTGGATAGCGTCTCAACGCTGTACTCACAACATCACTGGTTGCATCATGGCAACGTTGAGATGCTGCTGGACAGCGTCTCAACACTACCCCCTCGGATCTCAATGCTGCATTTTCTTCCTCCTTTTCTTTAACTCTCCAATTCTTGCCCAAATTGCCTCGTTTTTGCACTGTGGTTGCCTTCATCTCTGATTCCTCATTCAAATGCTTAATTCCTACAAAATAAACATATGCGGCGTGAAAATATCCAATAAAACATAAAAAATAGCAATAGTTAAACTACAAAAATAGCTCACAAAAGTGTGCTATCAAGCTTTTCTTCTTCTTTTCTTAACTTACTTCTTCCAACAATAATTTAATTAACTTTAACCATTCTCTTTCCCTTTTATCAAATAATATGAATAAAATTACAAGCATAACCAAGTTTAAAGGTCAAATAATCCTCATGAATGAGAATTATAAGCCTCGAAGAAAGATCAAAATGTTCCCTACGAGGTTGGACATCAATCTTGGAGAGATCCAAGGTGAACCTTGGACCTTAAATTTTCTCTATGAAGTGGACAAACACACTATCCCAAGGAGAATCTTACCCACCAGGAAAGACCGAAATGTTTCCTATGGAGTTAGACGACAATCCTGGGGATGATCTGAGACTCGAAATAAGCGTTACAGAACCCTAAAATTCCCACAGAAAAATGGAGAAATCGACACTCTAGAAAGAATGAAATATCCCCACAGGGATAGACAACAATAACTAGAGAGAATTCGAGGCAGACCTCGAAATGTCACAAATGACTCCAAAATTAAATAGGCTACTCCCAAATCAGGCTCCATGCAATTATTTCACATGCTCCTAATCTCAAATCCTAACTAGGGAGTGAGGGCTAATGTTATGGGTAAAATTGGACCAACAAGAAAAGACTAAATGACAGGCTACAATAAAGGGAAAAATGAGGAAAGAAGCCCAATACAAAATCAAAACGGATTGAAATTGAGAGGAAACCGGCCTAAAAAGTGAAAGGACGAAGAAACGAGCTTGGATCGAAGCCCAAACCTGTGGTCGGCCTCGACTTGGTCGAGGTCGACCACATGGAAAGGCCCCTTCTTGGTCCCTCATGGCCCATGGAGTCCCGGTCCAATCCCTTTCGTTCCTATTAGGAGACAAAAACCCCAGAAAAAACCCTGGAGAGGAAGGTATTTAAGCTCCCTCTTGAGGGGAGAGCAATGTAAGTTCATTCCAGCCATCTAAACACTCTGAGAACTCTCTAATTCTCTTTAAAAACTCTCTCTGACTTAAGCATCGGAGCTTGTGTGGCCTACACCACACCGATATCCAGTTTTTCTTGTTCTTCTCCCAAATTACAAATTCACCGTCATTGTCACGTGGAGGTCATGTGAGATTTTTCTTGTCCAAAATTTGGCAACAACAAAAAGTAAGGAAAGTAGCCATTTTAACTCTGAAGTTGACAAGATTATCAATTTTCACTATAAAAATTCAATTTCATCAAATTGCACCTTAAACTTTGATAATTGTTACAATCTTAACTGTAAACTTGAATAATTGTTGTAATTTTCACCGTCCAATAGTTTTATAAAAAATGGTCCATGAGAAAACGATGTGCATTTAGTAAATATAAAATATATATATGATGTAAAATTAATGAAGCTTCAAAGAAAATTGATACTAAAACTAGATTTTTGTTGAAATTAGTGAGTTTGAGAGGTTTTTACTTTACTTTTTTTTAGAATTTGTGGTGAATTAAGTGGAAATTGGATATGGGGTAAAAACTAAAACGCGTATCGGATTTTATAGTAAAAATTGATACAACTTGACCAGTGATAGAATTTAATTTTACTTTTCCAAAAAAGTATTAGCAAATAAGTACAATCAAGTCTATTATTAAGGCCTATATTTTAAAGGAAAATATTGTTATTTGTCTTTCCAAAAATAGTAAGTAAATTATAGTAATTTGAAAAAGATTTCAATTTTTGAGATGTTTGGATGACATTGTAGAGAAAGTTAGCATTTTTTTAATAAAAATTCATGGAAAAATAACCTCCCATTTTTAGTAGTCTTCCACTCTTTCAAGAAAGGCACATTTACACAGTATATACCTTCTCTCTCTCAAGCAAAATATCAATTGCTTTTAAAATATATTTTTTTGTTTAGTATAAAAAGGTTTCCAATTATTATATAATTTTGTTAAAGAAAATGCACATGTTCTCACAATAAATCAATATATATATATATTCATACAAAATATACATATAAATATTTAAAAAAAAAAAAGAATATTCGTACACAATATTTATTAACTCTTTTTTTGCATATTATATATTGGATAATAATATGATATCTTTATCAAATGTCAGGGAAAAATATTGGAAAAATATTTTTCAACAATATTTCTTTTGCATTTTTTTTATAAACGTCTAAATTAAACTTGATTTTTTCTTAAAAAAAGGATATTTGACATGTTTTTGTTAAAATATTATGAATTTTTTTATTTCATTTAAAGATAATGTATTCAGTGAAAGTTTTGAGGGGAAGATGGTTTTAGTCATTCGTGTGTAATATATTACAATTTGGAATCTAAGACTTTTTCTAAAAGAAGAAACTTGTAGTTTCGAATTCCACAACACCAAACTCCAAGAGATAACAAAAGAGTTTCTTTTAGGGACAACAAGAGAAATATCTAATTTTAAATAGTCCAACTCAAAATATGACTAAACAGATTAGATTTTGGAAAAATACCTACACATATTTTTTAATAGAATCTTCAAATTGGGTTGGGACGAAATACCTCTCACTTTTAATTCAACTAAAAGACAGGCTAAAAAAGTGGAGCATATTAAGGAAGAGAGAGGTGAAGCTATCAAAAACAAAAGTAACAAACCATTTTTAAATCGTAATATGTAACATTAATTATCATAATCTATAACATGAATTCGAAATAATTTTCCAGCCTAATGATACGTATCGAGTACTAAAATGTTTATAGAGGTCTGTGAAAAACAATCTTCAAGATTAGGATTCTTAGTTTTCAAATGAACAAACTAATAAAAATGGTGACCGGAATAACTTCTATTGTATGTATATATTCGTAGTTACACCTATAACTATGTGTAGGTGAGTATAACATATGCAGTATATGTGCATATATACCCTAAACCCTTAAACTCTAAACTGTGCATATACCCTAAACCCTTAAACTATGTGCATCGGTCAATTAACATTAAAAAAATTAAATGACACTAATTAGGTTGCCTATTGAACTTATCGAGGGAAAAATATTCAATCAAGTGTATTATTTATTACCTAAATGCCAACAATAAATGAAGCGATTTGAAAATCTTTCATCAACCCACAAAACTAGCTAGGTTTGAAACCCCTCCCACAAAACCCTTTGATTATCTTCATCTTCGTCTCTTTTAACCTTCTGCACGCTTTTGAATGCTGAAATTTTGTCAACTGGTTGCATTTTTCATCTCTGTATACGCTGTCACTGTTTCAACCACGTCTGCAAGGTATACACGTCTGCAAGGTATATACATACACCTACCACTGTTTGTGCATCCGAAAAACTAACAAATTTGTTTTCTTCCTACTTCTGCTTGTTGTTTATGTTTTTGCTTCCTTTCATTTAATCAACCAAGGTTTTCCTTCCATTTGGGTAAGATGAACATGGTTTCCTTCTTGCTCTTTGCATTATAAATTACGATTTGCATTTTTAATTAAATATTTTAGATTCTAAAAGTTCATCTCATTTTTTAAGAGATTTTTTTTATTGTCGATAATTTTGAAAATGAATGCTTATAAGACTCATGTGTCTCACTTTGCCCTTTATTTAATACTGTTTATTCACTACTTTAATAACTTTTTCATCTTTGTCATTGATGACAAAGGAAAATGTGGAGTCCAAGACAAGAGCAAGTGCATGATTTAAAGTTGTAGGGGTAACTTCGAGTTGAAAATATAAGAAAAAGACGTCTTCAATACATTTGCAGAGCGAGGAAAAGCTAATTTATGTTTGTTTATGTCATTGTTTCTGTTTGTTCTTGGAGTAGTTTTGAAATGTACCGTGTATATACAAATCCAAGAGTCACATAGAGAGGTAATGAGTGCGTTGGATACTAAACAAAATAACCCACGAGGTGGAGAAGAGTGACAAGGATAATGGTGGGAGCAATAATGGGAAGAGCAGGGCAACAAAATCAAGGATTAAAAGTAAAAAAAAAAAGTTGGCGGTATAGAAAAAATCTGAAAATAATGAGGCACTGTTGCCTTCTAATGTGTAGCTTAATTTTCTTAAACAATTTACACGAGGAGGTGCAAGTGTACACAATAATTGCAGCAAGTGATAAGTAAATTATAATTCTCCACAGGGATTAGTGCAAGAGAATTTACTAAGCTAAACCTAACTTTTAGTGAACTCAACACGGTAACCAAATAATTAAAATTGGGTTAAAATCTAATCTAGTCATGCTTCAACGAAATAAAAGCAATAGCAAGAGCATAAAACTCAAAAAATGCTTAAACAAAAAGTGCGAGAAAAACTTGTAACAAGATATGTAAAACAAGCTCGGATTAAGAATTGTCTGTATTTTCTCGAAATAAGAATGCTGCGGCAAGAACTTTGCTCCCTCAACCCACACAGCAATAAACGCGGAATCCTCCCAGATTTCTAATAATTTGTGGTTTAATTCCCATTAACCCAGGCCAAATTAAGCTGCTGTAAATGTGCATTAGGTGGGTTGTTATCCCTAACCTCCCCACTTAGCTAGCTACTAACCCAAACAAGGAGCTAATGTGGTTTTGAGTAATCGGCTTCCCCTATTTTTTTCAAAACTCAAGGAGACAATGCCCAAAATGGTTGGCCAAACGAAATCGAGCATAAACAATAAAAACACTCTAAAACCAGATTGAAAAGAGCTAAGGAGCCTCAACTCCTTATTTAGATTAATACCACATTCCTAATCCTCACCCAAAGGTGATTTAGTTCATATTACAAGTTGAAAATAAAGGAAAACTGCAGTAAAACACCATAATGTAGAATCTAATTACAAGAGAGAAATCAAAAGCAAAAGAAAATAATAGAAGGGAGAAGAAAAGCCTGAAATAGAAGCTCTTGATGATGATTTCTCTTATCTCCAGCTCTCTTTCTGCTTGGGTTTTCTTCCTTCAGCCCCTTTATCGACTTCTTCCTCACAAAATTCGATTTTTGCCTCTCAAATTTGGCCTCTTCTCCTAAGGACGAATGCTTACTTTAAATACCGATGCCCATCTTGATTTTAGGGCTACTTAGGTCAAACAAGACACATGGCGACTTCTCATTAGATGGATGACGTCGTTTTGGTTCATTTACGCCAGCTCAATTAATGAATTATTTTCTCATGTGATATATCACGTGCTGTCTTTCTGTAACTTAAAATGCCAAATAATTTGCTATAGCAATTCCTTTGCTGGACAAATTCTCTCTCATAGTTCTGCTGACAGAAAATTATGACCTACAACACCAAATTAACATAATTTAGTACTTTTTTTAGCTCCCATTTAAGTAAATACAACAATTAAGAATATCCAAAGAAGCCATTTCAATAACAACGGTTTTAGGGGATTGTAAGCATGAAAATACTAGGATTAAACTCAAATAAAGAAACTTTAGTCATAAAGGACTAGCTAATAACTCTCATTTGGAGAGTTATCAAACCCCCAAACTTGAACTATTACTCGTCCTCGAGTAATGCTAGACTCACATAACTTTTCCTTAAATCTATCAACCCACTTATCAAAACTAGTTCAGTTAGGGAATATGTTCTGTTAGACATGGTATCTCAGTCACATTATCAGATCCACAAGTTGCTCCTTCAAAAGTGTTGGGACTCTCAAACATAATTTTTCTATCCTGCTATTTTAGCTTCTCACTTAGCTTATTGATGCTACCTTTTTCATCACTCTTTTGCACATGCTCATTGCTCAACTAAAAATCCCTTAGCCCTTAATCTCACACAACCAATGATCAAATCCTCAAGCTCACTATGCAATCCACTAACCAATCTCTAACTCACCTAACTTATTTAATCCTGTCTTCTTATTAAGAACTTTTTTTCCTTTTTTTTTCTTTTTCTTTTCAGCCTCTCAGAGATTCCCTAAGGTCATAGCATTTATTCTTGGAATGACAACATTTTATGATGAAGTGCACCCTAGCTTCCAGGCTCATCACCTAAAGGGAGTAACACTCATTTCTCCATCCATAACTAAGATTGGCCATCTTGTTACTTCCCTCTTGCTTCTCAGAATGGCGACATTTTATGATGAAGCTCACCTAAGCCTTGGGAAGGTTGTAACTGTCAGGCAAACACTCATCCCTTATTTTCAATTTTTTTTTTCAAAGAAACCCCTCTTTTCCTAAGTCACTGTGTCATAAATGCCTCTGGTTACTAGGCCCACTTAGGAAAGAGAAGTATCTCTTTTAAAAGGGAGAGGAGTGCATCTTTGGGAGAAAGAGGAATGCTCTCTAAGAGGTAACTACTTATATATATATATATATATATATATATATATATATATATATAATTTTTCTTCCTTTTTTTTTCTTTTATTTTTTTTTCGTAAGTGGCACCTCACCCCTAAACTTAAACTGCTTATTGTCCCCAATGAGTAGGAGATGGAAGGCAAGACCCCCAAACTTATTTCTACAGGAGCTATGATTAAAGTGGGAAAGTAAAGCTCGCTAAAGGGTTGGTTAATAGAGTGAGCTCTCCTAAAAACTGAACTGTACAAGGGTTGGTTTTAAAGGATATCATTTGGACACTAAGACTTACTGTGCAAAAGAGTAGTGAAATTGTAGACACAATAAACCCCAACTAAATTGCTAAAACAATTCATCCAGCATAATTAGCAACCTTAGTCCAACAACCATCATGTAACAGAGATAACACAATAATAGAACAAAATTCCACTAGGTAAAAACATTGATACACGTTGTGCACTACTATTAAGAAAGCAAATTTGAAACATGCATCATAAAAAAAAAATCATTTTTTCTTTTGTCATAACAACAAGGTGGAGCCAGCATCAACATATCCATTCATTTGCAAACATAGGCGAAGGAGATGGTGTTTCTTTTTCAACTTCTCTCTTTCTAACAACCCTAATTCAAAAGTTAAAGACACAAGCAAATACTACTAACATAACTAATGAAATAAAATAAAAAGAACTTGACCAACAACGAACTTAAACAGACAAAAGGTAGAGAGATTAAACCAATGTCCCTTGAATTAGGTGAATTTTCCTCTTTTACTTCAACTTTTAACATCCTCTTCCCTATGCTTTTTCTGAAAAGAAAACACCTACAGCAAAAATAGAACATGATTTAAAATTAAACAAAACAGAATTGAAACTAAAGACAAACAACAAACCATCTTAGGGAGCATAATTAATTTCTTGACTATCTCCTTTGCTCCCTCAAAACCTCTACTTGGTCAACTTTCTGATAATTGTAGAGAGGCTAGCTTTCGTTGAATTTCCTCCACCCAATAATGTTTGATTAGCTGCCCATTCACCTTATGGAAAACCTTTTTCAATTGTTGTTTTGATAAACTAGGGGGCAAAGTTCCACATGCAAGGTAGTTGATAAGGTCAACATACCAAGGTGTTTCCATTTCTGGGATGAACAACTGCTCCTCAATGAAGGAATTTGTAACTTCAGATTGCTGAAGCATTTTCAACAGCAAAGTTGTTGAAACAATGTTTGGAAAAGTTTCCTTCTCTCCTAGGTAGGCATAATTCAAATGGATGGGTAAAGGTTTCAAATCCAATTTGGGTGGCTCTTTAATAGAAGGTTGCATTGATGGGAACTTCCTCTCAACTAAATCTGAAGATTCAACTGCTCTAGCAAAACTTGAAACCTCCAAAACAGATTTTATCTCTTGTTTCACACTATTAATCCCCAGCTCATCTACTGTAATTTTTCCAAATGCTTGCGTATGTTGCTCCAACATTACCATTTCAAATTTTACCTCAACTACATTGTCTAGAGCTTGAATCACTGAGCATTCCTCCACATCATCTGAATATTTCATTGCTTCAAAAATATTGTACTTAACTTCCTGATCATTAACTTGCAGTGTAATTTCTCCTTTTGAAACATTTATCACGGTCCCTGCAGTAGCTAAGAAAGGTCATCCTAAGATAATAGGAATTTCCTTATCTGCTTCATAATCCAATATTATGAAATCAGCTGGAAAAATGAACTTGTCAACTTGCACCAGAATATCATCAATTTTTCCTTCAGGATAAGTAATCGACCTATTTGCAAGCTGAAGAGTTATTGTAGTTGGTCTAGCCTCACCTATACCCAATTTCTTAAAAATAGAAAGTGGCATAAGGTTGACACTAGCCCCTAAATCACAAAGTGCTCCTCCCATATATTGACCTCCTATAGATATTGGAATTGAGAATGATCCTGGGTCTTGAACTTTTGGGAGAATTTTGCTGGTAAAAATAACACTACATTCACCAGTTAAAGCAACAATCTCATACTCAGTTGTTTTCTTCTTCTTTGTTAACATATTTTTAAGATACTTAACATAATTTGGCATCTGCTCTAAGGCTTCAACCAAAGGGATGTTTATGTGAAGTTGTTTAAAAATATCGAAGAATTTCTTAAATTGAGCCTTTTGATTATTCTTTTTCTTCAACCTTTGAGGATAGGGTGGTGGTGGAGGCTTAAATTCTGCAGTATAGGAGGATGATGATAAATCTTTTGTTGGCTCAACAACTACTCTTTCTTGGGCTTCCTCTATTCCCTCTATGCTTGAATCATTTTTCTCACGATGATCCATTTCAACTCCTGATTCAGTCTGCACGATAGATTTTTTACTTTCATGTTTCTGCTTTCCCATATCATTTGTCCCAGCAAGAGGTCTACCACTTCTTAATTCAATTGCTTGAACTTGATCCTTACCTTCCCTCTTTGGAACTTCTGTATATGAAGGGAGCTTTTCTTGAGGTCTAGCCTTCATTTCACCAGCCAATTGACCAATTTGAATTTCTAAATTCCTCAAGGAGGCTTGTTGACTCT
Source organism: Trichosanthes truncata (assembly GCA_033996785.1). NCBI lineage: Eukaryota > Viridiplantae > Streptophyta > Magnoliopsida > Cucurbitales > Cucurbitaceae > Trichosanthes > Trichosanthes truncata. The sequence goes on along the minus strand of JAWPNB010000013.1, from coordinate 45,036,210 downwards.
GAATGATTGCATCATTTTTGGCCATATACTCTTTCATAAGGTTCTCCAAAGAAGTTCCTGGAATAGGCTGATTAACAGGCTTCTGGATTGGCTGTGTATACTACTGATTTGATTGACAAACCCTGGTGGATAATTCATCCTTTGTTGTCCTTGGAAGCTTTGCGAATTACTTCCTTGGCCATTCCAAGAAAAATTAGGATGATTTCTCCACCTAGGGTTATAAGTATTCAAGTAAGGGTTATCCCATCGATTTTTTTGGTTTCCAATGTAATACACTGAAGCATGATTGCTAGGGCAAAACTTGAATGTGTGTCCTTCCCCACAGTAAACACATGATACTGATGTGACCTGATTCACTGCTATAGCATTCTAAATCGCATTTCCCATAAACATATTCTTCAAAATATTTTCCATGGAAGCAATTTGTGCACTTAAAGATGACAAAGCATCAACTCCTTTACATTTTTTTCCCTGGATTACCTCTCACATCTGCCCACTGACAACTATTAATAGATATTCTCTCTAATATCTCATATGCCTCATTAAAGGTGTTAGACAACAAAGCTTCATTTGCTGAGGCATCGACCATGTTCTGTGTAGGCAAATTCAATCCATTATAAAAGGTCTCTATCTGAATGCAGTGAGGTAATCCGTGGTGTGGACATTTCCTTAACAACTCTTTGAATCTCTCCCAAGCTTCACTAAAAGACTCGTCCTTAAACTGCCCAAAAGCTACAATCTCAGCTCGAAGTTTGGCATTCTTAGTAGGGGGGAAGTATTTTATCAAAAACCTTTCAGCTAATTCATTCCATGAATTGATAGATCCTTGAGCAAATGTATTTAACCATGCTTTCGCTCCATCCCTTAAAGAATAAGGAAAAAGGTTAGCCTAAGAGCATCCTTTAGAACTCCTTGCATAATAAATGAATCACTCACTCCCAAAAAGTTTTTCAAATGTAGATGGGGATCTTCTGAAAGTAATCCATGGAATTGTCCCATTGTTTGTAATCTTTGGAACATAACTGACTTCATTTCAAAATTTGTTGCCTCAATCTCTGGCCTAACTATCCCCGGATTTACTTAGTCACACATAGGGATTGCATAGGCTCTAATGGCTCTCTCCCTATCATTGGCTAAGAAGACAGGGTTTCCAGCTTAGGATCACGTGGTTGCTGGTTTTCTTGTTCCACATTCCCTCTAGGTGGAATATGAGGCAAAATAGGTGGTGGTGGATCCATTGGGTTATTTCTACTCCTCTGTTCCCTTCTTCTCCTATGAAATGTTCTATCAATTTCAGGTCTAAGTGAAATTCACAATTGAGAAGTTTGCTCATGCACCACTTCCAGTACCTGAAAGAAAAACAAAACAACTAATTTAGTTTGCAAATCTACACCAATTCATTAAAAATTAACTCAAGCAAAGTAAAATTCAAACTAATCCCCGGCAACGACGCCAAAAACTTGTTGCCTTCTAATGTGTAGCTTAATTTTCTTAAACAATTTACATGAGGATGTGCAAGTGTACACAATAATTGCAGCAAGTGATAAGTAAATTATCGTTCTCCACAGGGATTAGTGCAAGAGAATTTACTAAGCTAAACCTAACTTTTAGTGAACTCAACACGGTAACCAAATAATTAAATTGGGTTAAAATCTAATATAGTCATGCTTCAACGAAATAAAAGCAATAGCTAGAGAATAAAACTCAGAAATTGCTCAAACAAAAAGCGCGAGAAAAACTTGTAACAAGTTATGTAAAACAGGCTCGGATTAAGAATTGTCTGTATTTTCTCGAAATAAGAATGCTACGACAAGAACTTTGCTCTCTCAACCCACACAGCAATAAACTCGGAATCCTCCCAGATTTCTAATAATTTGTGGTTTAATTCCCATTAACCCACGCCAAATTAAGCTGCTGTAAATGTGCATTAGGTGGGTTGTTATCCCTAACCTTCCCACTTAGCTAGCTACTAACCCAAACAAGGAGCTAATGTGGTTTTGAGTAATCGGCCTCTCCTATTTTTTCCAAAACTCAAGGAGACAATGCCCAAAATGGTTGGCCAAACAAAATCGAGTGTAAACAATAAAAACACTCTAAAACCAGATTGAAAAGAGCTAAGGAGCCTCAACCCCTTATTTAGATTAACTCACCCAAAGGTGATTTAGTTCATATTACAAGTTGAAAATAAAGGAAAACTGCAGTAAAACACCATAATGTAGCATCTAATTACAAGAGAGAAATCAAAAGCAAAAGAAAATAATAGAAGGGAGAAGAAAAGCACGAAATAGAAGCTCTTGATGATGATTTCTCTTATCTACAGCTCCCTTTCTGCTTGGATTTTCTTCCTTCAGCCCTTTTGTTTACTTCTTCCTCTCAAAATTCGATTTTTGCCTCTCAAATTAGGTCTCCTCTCCTAATTTTAGGGCTACTTAGGTCAAATAAGACACGTGGCGACTTCTCATTAGATGGATGACGTCATTTTGGTTCACTTACGCCAGCTCAATTAATGAATTATTTTTTCATGTGATGTATCACGTGCTGTCTTTCTGTAACTTAAAATGCCGAATAATTTGCTCTAGCAATTCCTTTGTTGGACAAATGCTCTCTCATAGTTCTGCTGACAAAAAATTACGACATGTGACACCAAATTAACATAATTAAATGCTTTTTTTAGCTCCCATTTAAGTAAATACAACAATTAAGAATATCCAAAGAAGCTATTTCAATAACAACGGTTTTAGAGGATTCCAAGCATGAAAATACTAGCATTAAACTCAAATAAAAAACTTTAGGCATAAAGGACTAGCTAATAACTCTCATTTGAAGAGTTATCAAGCACTTGAGTGTACTTACTATTTCCTATGCTAACGTTATATATTACTTTCTAACACTTACTACTGGATAAGGATGATGTTGGGACGAGCGATGAAGCTCCAGAGTGATGGTGGTGATTTAACTGATGATGAGGAAATGGAGGCCTCTGTAACATGTGTTTATTCAACCACCGATAGTGATGATCACACTACAACAATTTAGACTTTGGATGTAAGTTGGCATTTTGTAAACAATGATGGAAGATCTTAACGATGACGATTTTGTGAAAAAAATGTGCCATTTTTTACATAAATTTATGGAGATTTACAAAAATTTGGTATAAGATGACGATTAGTAACCGTCATCAAAACTAAGAATTAATGTCGATTAGGAGTTGCCATCATAAATGGTTCCCACGAGGCGTTGCCATCATAAATGTTGCCCACGCATAAGTAAAAGCTAAAAACGACATCATTTTTGCAAATTGTTATCGTTGGCTTTACCAAAACGAAATCGTTCTAATTTGAAACCTCAAAACGATATCTTTTTTGCCTATGATGATTCTCATATTTTACACATTTTTAGCCCTTTAAACTTAAGTTATTTGAAAGTATTCATGCTTATAAGACCATAATTGTTAGAAAATTGACATGAGATTAGCCCAAATTAGTAAAAATGTTGTTTTGTGATGAGAAATTTGAAATGAGAGAAAAAGAGTTGAATTTTACTGATTTTTGGTGTTTTTATGCAGGAAACTGTCAAATGCTCGAAATTGGAAAATTGAATCGCAATTTCAATCTCACCAACAGACAGAACTCTGAAAAATCTTGGAGCTCGATTTTCATATGGTATTTTAAATATATTCTCCACGATTCTAGGCCTTGAAGATTCAATTATTTCTGTAGACATATCTCGAGCAAAATCTAGCCTTTAGAGACTATAAATAGAGGAGAATCTAGCCACTGAAAAGGATCATAATCCACGTTCCCCACGTAACTTTATGCACTTTTTCAGTTTTTGTTTGTCGATTCAAGAGGAGAATAACGCCTAATCGATCCAGTCCAGTCGAAAGTATTGGACTATTAAGATCCAACTCTCATTGATAAAGTTAAGTTGGGTTAGATTGAGATTGGTCCGAAGTTGTCTCTTCTAGTCTCGGTATTCAAGCTTGTTTTCGATTCTAGTTTTTAGTTTTATTGTTCTTCAGTTTCAGTTCTTTGTTTCAGTTTAAGTTGCTCTTTACGTTTCTGTTTTTTCCTTTTGTTCTTTGAAATTAAATTTTTACATTACAGCAAGTTAGTTCAATAAAGTTAGAGTATTCATTTAATTTCCAGCAAGCTCTTTACTTCTTTAAAGTTTTGTTTTTATTTCTTTTGTTTAGTAAGTTATTTTCTGTAAGTTTAGTATGAAGTCTTCTCTACTTATGTTTTGTTATTATTTCTTTTGTTGAGTAAGTTATAAGCTTTTGTAAGTTTAGTATGAAGTCTTCTTTACTTAAAGTTTTGTTATTTTCTTCTTTCATTTTGAGCTAATGCTATCTTTGGGATTCAAATATGTGGATGCCCTAACGATGGAAAATTAGGCGTAATATGTAAAAGTAACTAGAGATGGGTATAAGGATATTTCCATATATACCCACCACATCTAGAGATGGCCAAGAAACAATTTGATCCTTCAACTTTCTACATCTATCAATCACTATTCTTGGACCTAAAATAACACACCAGCCTATTTGCTTCATTCCACCCTCGAGAAATGTTGGGGGAGGAGGACATGAATTTCCAACTAATTTCAATTGACCAAATATTGGCATTTGACTAGGAAAAGAAGACCTACACATTCACATAACCTAAAGAAGGAAAGAACTTCTCTAATTAAGCTATGGACTGTGTAGAATATAGGTTAACATATTTTTTAGAAAAATAGACAAAAAGTTCTTCGTTTTGTTCCTGTAAAAATTGGAAAAAGAATTTTGATTAAAAATCAACTTTGTATTTCTTACCACTTCAAAAGTCATTTTTTTTTTGTTTTTTTTGATATTCATGAGTGTTTGGACTAGCTTGTGCATACCTCCACTATTCTTAAGGGACAATTGCTTGACCCTACTACATTTGGCCATTAACATTTTATTTTCATATTTTTTCGTTGAGTTCCTTAGAGTACTTCTTATTTTTTATTTGCTACGCTAATTTTATATAGTATGTATCACTTAGATATAGTGCTAGTTCTTATCTTTTGGATATATATTCTTCAGTGATAAATTGTTATTCCTCTTTGATATTAGAGAGAAATATTGGTCTATCACTGATAGGCTTCAATATGTGATTGAAGTCTTTATCGTTGATTGATTGATATGTCTCTTTAATATCAGTCTATCACTAGTAGATTTTAGTCACATATTGAAGTCTATCACTGATAGATTGATATCCCTCTCTGATATCAGTCTATCAGTGATAGACTTCAACATGTGACTAAAGTCTATCACTGCCTCTTTGATATCAGTCTATCATTGATAGACTCCAATCACATATTGAAGTCTATCACTGACGGCCCGTTTGGATTGCAAATATAGAATATCTAGGAGTTAAAAACCTAGGATTTAAATACATGGGTAATAAATATATGTGTTTGGATATAGATGGAAATTAATATTTGGGAGTGTAATTATTACTTTTCTCTCTCTTCTCTTTTCTCCATTTCCCTAGGGAAAAAGTCCCAAGTAAAAAAAACATCTCCTACATGGGTAATAAAAGCCCATGGTTCATGGGTTATTTTTATCTATGGGTAATAATTATTTGGGTTTTAAAAAGTAAATAACAATAAAACAAACATTGGTTTTCTATACCATTGCCAAAACCCATCTCAAAACCAATGAAACAAATAGTGCCTGATAGACTACATTTATCTGTAATACAACAGTGATATCAAAGAGGAATCTCAGTCTATTCAATAATAGACTTTACTATGGGATTGAAGTCTCACTGATATTAGTATCATTAACTTACATAATATTTTTTTTTTGTATTTTTGTAGTAATTTGAAATTATGGTTAAGCTTCCAATAGTTGTTTTTCAGAGTGGACAATGGAATGATATAGATTGCTATGAGAATTACAAGACCACTAGAGTTTCGATTGATGAAATGATATTTTTTTAGACTTTTGTGGGTTTAATATTGAAGCAACTAAACATCAAACAAAACCAAATAGAAGATTACATTTACTGTGATTACTTCAAAGCCTATGACTGATAGACTTCATTCACAACATGCAGCCTGTCTCTTGTGCAAGTCCATCAGTGATAATAGTGTGATAGACTGCTATCACTGATAAACTAGTACAACAACACATAATCAACAATAATTGCAACTGTGATTGAAGTCTATCCGTGGTAGGCTTCTATCATTAACAGATTTCACTCACAATGGTAGTCTATCAGCTAAACTTTAATAATGCATTATATTAATCTAATTAAACATCAACCAAACAAAGAAAAAGCATAATAATGCAACCAAACAACAACCAAACATATTAGAAGATGCATAATACAAAGGGAAAAACAGTAAACTTATTATTTTATTTTTTTTGAGTTCCAAAAAAACAGTAAACTAAACCAATTTAAAACATTAAACAAAACCAAATAGAAGAAGGATTATGCAACATATATAAATAATTGGTTGAAATAAACAAACAAATTAAATTTATTGTGATATTACTCTTCATCAGTGATAGAAGCCTATCACTGATAGACTTCATTAACAACATGTAGCATGTCCCTTGTATAAGTCTATTAGTGATAGCAGTCTATCACTTCTATCACTGATAGACTACATGCGTTGTGATTGAAGACTATTAGCGATAGACTCCTATCATTGATACACTTTAATCACAATGCATTTAGCCTATTAGTGATAGACTGCTATCACTAATATACTGGCACCTAATCAGCAATAATTGCAACTGTGATTGAAGTCTAATCGTGATAGGCTTCTATCACTGATAGACTTCACCTACAATGGTAGTTTATCAACGATAGACTCCTATCAGTTATAGTCTATCGTTGATAGGAGGAGTTTTTAGTCTTTTTACATGGGCTAGATTTAATTTTTCCATATTTGCAAATAGTTTTAGGGTTTACTATTTTTTCTATTATTTTAGCTGATTTTTCTATATTTGAAACCACCCTTTATAAATATTGTAAAATAGTAGTTTTACAAAATTTATAACATAAAATATGTTGATAAATTAATTAATAATATTTGATATATTTAGCTAAATATTTAGCCAGTATCTACTACTATTTTCATTGTTTATATATATATTATTAAACGCACGTTGAACAATTTTTAAAAGTGAGATTCAATTTCTAATTTTGTTATCAAGCACATATTTTAAAATATCAAAATCGTAGAATACAGTTATGTTTTTTTTTTTTTAATTGAATCCTTGTTTTAAAATCTCACTTTTAGATTACTTACCGAACACAATCTTTGAGACCATAATTCTTGTACCTTTTATATGAACTCGTTTATGAATTTCTCTATTAAGTCCAAAAAGAATAAATGTGAATAAATCTAATTACCTCATGCTTGATGAAGGTTTATGAATCCATCCAATTATTAAGTGATTCTAAAGAACTTGTTTAAAGAGTCTTATAATCGAATTATATTAATATGCAGCCCACATAATAGCATACGAATAAGATATCTTAACATATTGAATTTATATCACTACGGTAAATTTGACCTTTATTGACGACTAAAAAATATCAATTGTAGTGATAGTTAACATCTTTTAGTCGTCAATAATACCAGTGTCAACCTTTTCCATTTTTGTTGACAGCTAATGAATATCAACTAGTATGCATTTATTGACTTTTTTGGCCATCAACAATGTTAATATTGACTTTTCTAGCTGTCAGCTTTACACTCTTGTTGATGCTTTTCGATGGTTAGTGTTATGGTTGAAATTGGACCAACAAGAACAAGCTGGCTAAAGGGCTGCAACTAATGGCCAAAGGAGGAAAGAAACTAAATACGAAGTCAAAACGGATCGAAACCAACAGGGGACCTGCTCAGGATGAGAAGGGACAAAGAAAAGGGCTTGGGCTGAAGCCCAAGTCCATGGTCGGCCTCAGCAGAGGTCGACCACATGGCAAGGCCCACTTTTGGGCCTTGCCTCGGTCTCTCATGGCCCGTGTACCCTCGATCTAGCCTAGTTCGGTCCTTTCATTTCCCATTCGAAGACGAAAACCCACAAAAATCCTAGGAAGGAAGGTATTTAAGCTCTCTCTTGAGAGGAGACCAATATAAGTTCATTCCAACCTACAACACTTTCCTAGAACTCCTAATTCTTTCAAAAGAACTCCATCTGACTTAAGCATCAGAGCCTGTGTGGCCTACACCACATCAGTGTCTAGGTTTTTCTTGTATTGCAGGTCGCATTCTTCCCCCAAGAATACAAATTCACCGTCATTGTGATGTAGAGGTCAGGTGAGATTTCTCCTGTCCAAAATTTGGCAACAACAGTTAGTATAAACCCAAACCATCAACAATAATATGTTTGTTGACACTTATTAGCCGTTAATATAATTATTTTGTAGCAATTAACCTGTACTATAATGAATGTTCGCCATCAACTATGACATTTTTATAGATGGTGTTTGTCGCCATTAACCTATATTATAATGAATGTTCTAAAACTAAAAACCAAAAAGTAAGGTCCTATTTGATAACCAATTTGATTTTTGAAAATTAAACTTATAAATATTACTTCTGCCAAAGGGTTTCTTTGTTTTGTATCTACTTTTTACATATGTTTTAAAAAACCAAGCCAACTTTTGAAAACTAAAAAAGGTAGTTTTTAAAAAAATTATTTTTGATTTTAGAATTTGGCTAAGAATTCAAATGTTTTCTTAAATATTAAAAAAATATCTAATAGATCAAGGACCGATTAGATACAAAATTGGAAGTTTAGAGATCTATTAGACATCTTTTAGAGTTTAGAGATCTATTAAACAAATTATTAAAAATTTAGGGCGTGTTTACTTACCCGTAATTGGAATGGGCTAGAATTGAAATGAAAAATTAATCAATCAGAATGAAAATGCTATTCATTTGATGCTGTTTACTAGGAGTTGTTTGGAATCGGAATTCGAAACTCACTGATGTTGTTTACTTCCATATGAAATCACTGATGTTGTTTACTTCCATATGAAATATACATGATTACTAAAATGTCATTTTATATTTCTAATCAATTAAAATGCATTAACTAAAAAATATGCTACAAGAATTAAAATTCCTTTTTTTATTTTTATTTACTTGATCAAAATTTTATTTTTTATTTACTTATTCAAATTTTTATACTTGAAAAAAAAATTCTAAATTAAAATAAAAAAAAAAGTAGGATTTTAAAAAATAAAATAGTAATTATCATTCCACTCATCTAATTGAAATTTCAATTTGGTTGTAAATTTTTTTCCCAAAATACGTAATCTTGATATAAATACTTTTAAAAGAAAATCTATAGTTAGATATTATTATTTAATTTATTTCAAATAAATAATATTATTTTATTCATTTTTAATGATATTACTTGTATTTTTAGAGTAGATTGAGCGAGAGAAAACACAAGATCAAAATAGATTGAGTGAGGGTTAGAACAAAATAAACCGAGCGAGAGCGAGCAATGTTTTTCTCCTATAGTGATTATTACGTTTAGATGTTGTCAGATTTTTTTGGAGATGAAGAAGATATGGCTACAAATCAATATTATTTTGACCCTTCTCTTATCTGTTTCCAATAACAACAACCCATGTTCTAATTTCTCCATTTTTTTTTGTGAGAGAACTCGTTTCAAATTCTCCTTCCTTGATTTTCCTTTGGGGTGGGTTTTTTTTCCTTCTCTGTTTATTTTGGTTTATGTATTCTCTGTTGAGACCTTTTTCGATCTTCTCCATCTTAGTTCTTGTTGTTTAGATCCGCCAGTTAGCATAAGGCTGATAATGTCTAAGTATCTACAAACTGGAGATGCCAAATCCAATTCCATTTTCATTTATTGTGACTCAAGTTCAAATGAAACAGTTGATGGTCGAAAATGGATTGGCGACTTGACTTTTGAAGGTAAAGTGGGTTAGACTGGTTGTAATTTATGAACTAGCTGCAGAGTTAGGAGAAAATGACGTATAAAGAAGAAGAAGATGAGGAATGTGAGAAGTAAGCGAGAGAGATGAGGGAACGAGAAATACAAAAATAAAAAATAAAAAATAAAAAAAAGTTTGAGTGAGGTTGTTACGTGATTTTGTGACCAAGCAAAGCCACAAGTGTACGATGTCAAGATTTAATATAGTGGTTAAGTTCAAGTATCGTCCACAGGAATGGATTTTCTAGATCAAATGACTATTATAGTTACTGACACCCAATTTTATTTAGAAAATAACAATTTTAGAAAAAAAATGACAAACAAATTAATTAAAAAGAGATGAACTACAAGGAAAGAAAACCTAAGGAATTGACTTCATGACTAAACTAATGTTTTAGTTAATTAATTCAGGAATGATCATACATCATAATGAGCAGGAAGTTTAAAAGACCAAAAGACTTTCTCAAGCCCAATTGGAACTTATTCTATTTTATAATCCTAACATGTCTGTCTAAAATTTAATAAAAGAACATGGTATTAAGCTACTTCCTATGATGCTTCTAAAAGCCATTCTCATGCAAGGATTTACAGTTAGATATGCAATTAATTGGTTTAGCCCAAATTGATTCTTTTACAAGCAACAATCAAAGCCAATAAAACATGTAAACTTTGGCCAAAAGAATACTAGCATTAAGAATCATAAAAGCATGCAATGATATGATGTAAAATCAATTCAAGAACTTAAACTAAAACATTGAATTTAGTGGCTACATCAATCCCCTAGATAAAAAATCTAGCCACTCATTACCATAAAACTAAAATCTAGACTTAATACAAAATCCATAACATGAAATACAAACTGAAAAGGGAAAATTAAAAACTCTAAATCTCGTGTCGATCCTCATTCTCGATGCACACCACGATCTCAAGCTTCAAACTCTCGTTCTCTACTCCCAAGAGTGTCCCCCCAGCTTCCAAGATAGAGTGAAAATCAGTTTTAAGGTTTGTGCTCTCCAAAACGACTCCCCATTTCTACAAACAAATAAAGAGGTATTTATAGAAACCATGGCAGCGTCTCGACGCTAGGTTGCAGCGTCTCAACGTTGTCCTTCCTAAAATGCGTGTTTTCGAAAAAGGGAATGTAACGTTGAGACGCTATGAGCAGCGTCTCAACACTGCCTGTGCAGACTTTCTGGCTAGTTTGGCTGTATTTATGGTGTTGAGACACTACTGATGGCGTCTCAATGTTGTGTCCTAGGGATTTTTGGTCCATATCTCTTCTTTGCTCCACTTGGTCCTTCAATTTGTGCTTCATTGACTCCAAACTCGCTATAGTATCTCAATAATCTGCGGTTTCACTCCAATTGCTCGAATACTGAAAGTTAAATAAATAAACTAGTGAAAAGCACTTAAATAACTATAAAGACTAACAAAAGTAAAGCCTAGAGATAGCACATTTTGTGTGCTATCAGAGGTTAAAGGGGAGAGAAAAGGAAAATAGTGTAAAGTAAACAAAAAAAATTGTATAGATCCCACGTAATAAGGAATAATTATGAGATTGGCCACCTTTCTTAGAGAATAAGAAATGGGAATGCAAAGGGAATGATGTGGGTCTCACAATTTTCATTCTCATTCATTGATTACATTTGTGAGGAAGTAAACGTGCCCTTAGAGACTCTGAGAGTTTTTTTTTTTCCTTTGAGTAATGTTAGGAATGCAAACAAAGTTCCACATTAGCTAGGAAAAGGAGTGATCATGGGTATATAAGTGAGGACAATTATCTCCATTGGTATGAGGCCTTTTGGAGGAAACCGAAAGCAAAGCAATGAGGGTTTATGTCCAAAGTGGACAATATCCTTAGTGGAGGAGTACGTAGATCTTTGTTCGAGAGGAAGAGGTAGAGATGATGCGATAGGTGATCGCTGTTATCAAGAAGTATCCCACAATGTGATCCGTGCTTGTGCAGGATAATGGACGAAGCAATCGACAGGGGAGGCTCAAGTGGTATTTTGTTCGAGGGGAGGATTGTTAGAAGTACAAACAAAGTCCCACATTGACTAAGGAAGGGAGTGATCACAACTATCTCCATTGGTATCAAGGCCCAATTAGCAAAAAGAAATTCAAATAGTATAAAAATAATTTATTTTCCATTTCATCTAAAAAATTCCCATGTCACTAGAATCCAGTCAACTAACAGTCAAATGAATCTAGAAATTACTTAAAATCTTTTTGCAAATATCAGAAACTAAAGTGTTTATTCTAAAACATTAGGGACCAAATAGACACTTATCTCATACATCAGGGACCAAAATGTATTTTACCCCATTTTTTATTATCATTTTTTTCAGCCGGAAGTAATAATGGCAAAGGCAATTACTACATCTGTCGAATACATATAAAATTCCTAAAGTGCTCCTCTTCAAGGTTCAGAAAATAGAGTTTCCATTTTTGATTTTTATCCTGACTAACTCTCTATCTGCAGCTTCATGTGGTCACATTGCCCCTTGGAAGTTGATTTTGTTTTGATATAAATCCTGTGAACTTCCATTATTTTATTTTCATCTCTCCAAAGTTCAATTTCCTATTTCAATTCTTTTTTGTTTAAATCCTATTTTAATTTTACTGTGTATTATATTCATTTTAAAATTGAAAATAAACATTTTAATACTCTTGTTAAACATAGTATATAAATTTAGGCCTAATCCCATTTTGATATGGAAACTTTCAGCTTTATATTTCATTTTTGTTTATCAACTTTTGGTCTTTATTATTGTTATTCTCGAATCAATTTCTATCTTGTCTAATACCCACATCTATGTAACTTTCATACATACTAACGACAATAGCTATATCAGTTATCAAAATTGACAAAAAAAAAAAGATAAGGTATTATTTTTTTTCAAAATTCAGAATTTAGAAACTAAAATACAGTTTTAAAAATTAAAAATCAAAACAGAATAAACTTAGAAGTGTGAAGGGAAAAATGAGAAATAAAACAATAAAACAACATAGATCATTATAAATATTTATTTAAAACAACATAGAAGAGGTCCATGGCCAGAGGGATTCGAGATCGAGAATGACCCACGTATGTCCACAAGTCTTTCTTGACTTTTTCACACTAATATTGAATGATTTTGTTGAATTGAAATTAGTAGATATAATTGCCATGAATTGCCTGCACTGAGAGAGAAAAGTAGGTACCTTTCGCTTTAACAATTGAAAGCAACGACGACTCACTCAACGCGTTAACTGTATGGTCTTTTGGTTCGTCATTACCGATCAAATATGGGTTTACTCGATGTTAGGGGGCCGATAAAATATAATATCAATCTAAAATCACCAACTAGATTCAGACAATATATATTTTATCTAAAAATCCTAGATCATATTACGGTTCCAAATACCGCAGAATGAAACAATTAGAACTCACAAATTTAAAAGAGTAGATAAACCAACCTAAACTTCTAAGCAACAAGAACGATAATTAAAAGATAAGGGAAGAGAAATTAACACCGAATTTATATTGGTTACCCAATGTTGGCTACGTCCAGTTCTCTGCTACCGATGCAGGTTCCACTAAAATATCAGGGAGAAAATTACAAGAGTTTACAATGCTCTCTAGAATGATTCCTCTAACTTTTCTCTCAAGAAAAGACTCACGAATCACTCTACAATAGCTCTCAAACTCTTCAATGGAGAAGAAAACACTCTTGCGAAGACACCCAAGAAAATTCTCACACGGACTCTTGGCTTATTCTTAACCAAAAAAACCAAAAACAAAGACTCACGGCCTTTTCTTCTGTTTTTATTTTTCTTCCGTAACACAGTCTCCCGCTTGAATTTTCTTCTTCTGTCGTAAACACACACACATATATTTATGTTAAAAGAATGTGATGGTGGGCCAACAAATATGGGCCAAGTTTTGGGCTCCATAATTTACTTAACAATCTCCCACTTGGGGACAAAACAAGCAACACGTCTCCCCTGCAACGGTAGCGACTCCTCTCTACTCATGGAGAAGTCCAACTGAAGTTGCACACAACTTCAGTTTGTCAACATGAACAACTTTGGTAAACATATCAGCTGGATTCTGACTTCCTGGAATCTTTTCAAGCACCAACACTCCATCTTCCGAAGCTAATCTGATAAAATGGTCCCTCACCTGTATGTGTTTTGTTCTCAAATGAAACACTGGATTCTTTGCTAAATGAATAGCACTCTGACTATCACAATGCAAAGTCCCATTTCCCAAATTTCAAGCCGAGTTCTTCTAAAAAAGACTGAAGCCATATCATTTCTTTACTTGCCTCAGTAACTACAACATACTCAGCCTCTGTAGTAGAAAAAACTACTATCTTCTGCAGTCTAGAAACCCAGCTAATTGCAGTATCACCCAAAGTAAAAACATACCCGGTAGTACTTTTCCTGCCATCTGTATCACTTGTCATATCTGCATGCACATAACCCTACAATTTAAAATCTGACCTCTTAAAATGTAGAGCACAATCAATTGTCCCTCTCAGATATCTGAAAATCCACTTCACAGCTTCCCAAGATTACTCATATACCTACTAACAACTCCCACTTCATGTGCAATGTCTGGTCTTGTGCAAACCATGGCGTACATCATGCTACCTATAGCTGAAGCTCTTTAGTAGGTGAGTAGTAGGTGAGTGCTCTTTAGATAATCTAAAATGACAAGCTAAAAGAGTACTCACAGGTTTTGCATATTCCATGTGAAATCTGTTCAACACCTTTTTCACATACTCTTCCTGCGACAATGTCAGTGTACCATCTTTCCTCTCAATTCTCATTCCTAAAATTTGTTTGGCAGCTCCCAAATCTTTCATATCAAATTCTTTAGATAATTCAGCCTTTATCTTCAAAATTTCCTATTTGTTAGCACATGCTATCAACATATCACCAACATATAGCAGTAAAATGATATATGAGTTGCCTTGAGACCTTATGTAGCAACAGTGATCTGCCTGACACCTCTAAAATCCATTGTTGCACATAAAACCATCAAATTTCTTATATCACTGTCTGGGAGCCTATTTGAGACCATACAGGCTTCTCTGAAGTTTGCAAACCATTTTCTCCTGCCCCTGTACTGTGAAACCCTGTAGCTGTACCATGTAAATTTCTTCATCTAAATCACCATGAAGAAAAGCTGTCTTTACATCCATCTGTTCCAAAAACAGATCCTCTTCTGCCACTATCGATAATACAGTTCTAATAGTAGTATGTTTGACTACAGGAGAAAATATCTCATTAAAGTCAATACCTTCCTTTTGTTGAAAGCCTTTGATTACAAGCCTTGCTTTGTACCTCTTGCTACCATCAAACTCTTGCTTGATTCTATAAACCCATTTGTTCTGCAAAGCTTTCTTACCTCTTGGTAACTCAGCAAGTTCCCATGTCTGATTCGTCATAAGAGAATCCATCTCATCCTTCATGGCCAACTCCCACTTCACAGAATCTTTCAGTTGAACCGCCTCATCATAACATTCAAGTTCACCTCTTTCAGTCAATAATATGTAATTCAAAGTAGAGGAATACCTTTGTGGTGGTTGAATAGTCCTGCTAGACCTCCTAACTGCTATAGGTGGCATTCTCTGAACTTCATCAAGTTTCACAGTTTGTTCATCAGGTTCCACAACTGGTTCCTCAGGAGTAACTGCATTTTGATCTTCAATTTTCATTGTCCTGGTCTCAACCTTAGGAAGACTTATATACTGAGTTTTCTCTTCTGTATTTTCATTTGACTCTGAATCAACTGTTGTTCTGTTTTTGTACAGAACTTCCTCATTGAAGATCACGTTCTTGCTTCTAAGTATCTTCCTGTTTTGGTCATCCCAAAACCTGTAGCCAATCTCAGCTCCACCATACCCAAGAAAATAACATTTCTTGGATTTGGCATCTAATTTACTCTTGTCTACAGCATCAATGTGAATGTAAGACACACAACCAAAAACCTTTAGATGAGAAAGGATTACCTATTTACTGCTCCAGACTTCTTCAGGCAACTTGAAGTCTAGTGATGTGGTCAGGCTCCTATTGATCAGATAGGTCACCGTGCTGATTGCCTCTGCCTAGAACATCTTAGGCAATCTTGCATGTAATATCATGCTCCTGGCTCGCTCATTCAGTGCCCTGTTCA
Organism: Trichosanthes truncata; assembly: GCA_033996785.1. Classification (NCBI taxonomy): domain Eukaryota; kingdom Viridiplantae; phylum Streptophyta; class Magnoliopsida; order Cucurbitales; family Cucurbitaceae; genus Trichosanthes; species Trichosanthes truncata. Next base: position 45,020,089 of record JAWPNB010000013.1, on the reverse strand, counting down.
TTCTCTTAGCCACACCATTCTGTTGCGTTGTCCTTGGAATAGCCTTTACCATCACAATCCCATTGTCTGCACAGTATCTTTTGAACTCCCCATCAACGTACTCACCGCCATTGTCTGACCTCAAGCTTGTAACTTTCAGACCTGTCTCATTCTCAACCATAGCCTTCTATGTTTTGAAAACAAAAAATACATTAGATTTATGTTTGAGAAAATAATTCCATACCTTCCTGCTTGAGTCATCTATGAAGGTCACATAGTATCTGGAACCACCAAGAGAAGATACTTCAGAAGGCCCCCACACATCAATGTGAACTAACTCCAACTTCGTAAGTTTTAGCTTTGCTCTTATCTTTGAGAAACTGACACGCTTCTGTTCCCAAATACATAGCCCTCACACAACTTGTGTTTAACAGCCTTTAGTCCCTGTAACTTCCCTTCAGAATGAAGAATTTTCATACCTTTTTCCCAAGCTGTTGTACCATAAATCAGTCTGACTCGAATGATCAACAACAGCCACCATGTCCTTGTCATTACTGTTGACATACAAAGTCCCTGATTTGCTTCCTCGGTCAACCACCATGGCACCTTTTATAACCTTCCAGTTTCCTTGCCCAAAGCAAATCTCATATCCTTCACTGTCTAACTGCCCTACAGAAATCAAGCTCTTCATCATATTTTGAACGTGACGTACCTTGCGAATTTTTCAGACTGAATCATTTGCCATTTTTAATTTCACGTCACCAATTCCAATGATTTCCAAAGGCTCTCCATCAACTAGATACACCTTTCCATGATTTCTTGCAACATAATTTTCAAGAATGTCACGTTGTCCTGTAGTATGAAATGACGCACCTGAATCTATAACCCATGTGTCATGAGCACTTTCCACTGCCAGAACCAAAGCATCATGCACCTCATTAACAGCAACATTTGCACAGGGTTCATTCCCCTCAATTCGCTTAGGGGCTTTGCAGTTCCTTTTCAGGTGTCCAGTCTTACTACAATTCCAACACTCTAATCTACTGTTTCTAGACTTGCTTCTGTTTTTTTTCAATTTACCTCGATTCCCATGACTTCTGTTATTACTCCTCCCTCTGTCCACATTCAACGCTAAACCAAAAGTAGAAACAATACTTGAGTCCTTTCTGCGAATCTTTTCTGCAATGGCAGAATCTCTAACCTGTGAAAACTGCAATTTCTCTTTTCCACATGAATTAGAAAGTGCGGCTTTCATAGTTTCCCAACTATCAGGCAAAGATCTCAACAACAAAATCACATTTACTTCATCAGTAAATTCTGACTCAACAGCAGTTAATTTGTTCATCAACAAATCAAATTCATTTATATGAGCAGTACAACCATTTTCAAATTAAAAAATTTGGTTGCAAGATATACCTTGTTGTTTACAGAGGGTTTTTCATATATGTTAGACAAAGCATTCATTAGCTCTGTTGTGGTCATTGCCTTCGCTACACTGCTTTGCACATTCTTTGTCAAAGTCAAGCGAACAGTCCCCATCACCTTTCTGTCCAACTTTTTCCATTCAACTTCTCCCATATATTCAGGCTTTCCTTCCAATGGAAAATCCAATTCCTTGGAATGAAAATAGTCCAATATCTGACACTTCCAAAATGAAAAATTTGATCCATTAAAAGTAACCAATTTCTCATCTCCTCCTGACATCGTTCTACAACCCGAACCCTCTGATACCAATTGTTAGAGGGCCGATAAAATATCATATCAATCTAAAATCACCAACCTGATTCAGACAATATATATTTTATCTAAAAATTCCAGATCAGGTTATAGTTCCAAATACCTCGGAATGAAACAATTGGAACTCACAAGCTTAAAAGAGTAGATAGACCAACCTAAAATTCTAAGCAACAAGAATGATAATTAAAAAATAAGGGAAGAGAAATTAACACCGAATTTATACTGATTCACCCAATGTTGGCTACATCCAGTTCTCTGCTACTGATGCAGGTTCAACTAAAATATCAGGGAGAAAATTACAAGAGTTTACAATGCTCTCTAGAATGATTTCTCTCACTTTTCTCTCAAGAAAAGGCTCACGAATCACTCTACAATAGCTCTCAAACTCTTCAATGGAGAAGAAAACACTCTTGTGAAGACACCCAAGAAAATTCTCACATGAACTCTTGGCTTATTCTTAACGAAAAAACCAAAAACAGAGACTCACGGCCTTTTCTTCTGTTTTTATTTTTCTTCCGTAACATAGTCTCCCGCTTGAATTTTCTTCTTCTGCCATAAACACACACACACACACAAACACAAACACACACACATTTGAGATCTATCATTTCTACAACTCGCCGCCATCGCCACCCCCTCATCGCACTCCCTCCTCACCCATATTGTCGCCGCCTCTACCTTCGACACCATGTACGTACAATCTTTTATGCAAATAGACATCATTTTCTTTTCTTCTTTTTGAATTTACAGTTTAGTTTGTATCAAGTGACTTTAAGGCATGTTGGAGGGTAATTTTAAAATAGTTAAAATCACTATGTTGTGTTTAAAATTATTTTGAAACATGCTTTTAATCCTTCAAAATCAACTTAATGTTTGATTTTACACTTTTAAAAGCGATTTTCATACCATAAACTTGATTTTGAATAATTATAAACATGTTTTAGAGTGATTTTGAATACGAAAAAAGTGATTAAAATCACTTCCAAACATGTCCTAAAGCGTGTTTGGAGTGAGAGTTGAATAAAGATTGTTTTTTTTTTTTTGAGTGAGGAAGAGAAGATAAAATAGGACAATGAGCAAACACCTTTTTAAAACCGTCATATGTAAATCTTAAAATTTATATGCCATTAATAACTGTTGGATATAAAAGCGAGTTTTACAATATCTTTTTCATATCATCCAAAATGCAAAACTGTCAGTCTCAACCCTTCATTGAGGCTCTACCCCAACAATCTGACACGTGTCTTATTTATTTATTATTTATTTTCTATGTCGTACTTTCAGTCCCTTTTTTTTTCGTGTTTTTTGAACTTTCCCAAATCCAGAATTTTATCCCATTTTTAGAAAATCCAGCTGATTTTGTTAATTTAACATCTCTTCTAACTTTTTAAATTTAGTGATCAAACACTACTACAAATTTGGCCTTTATTGACGCATGACTTAATCAAATTGTTGACGCTTGGGACAAAAAACCGTCAATAAAAGGTTAATTTTCACTTTAAAATAAATTATTAATTAAGAAATAAATATATTGACGGCTATTGAATGTCAAAAAAGGTCTATATTTAAGTTGACGCAATAAACCGTCAACATTGATAGCTTTATTGACAGTATTTTCAAAAAATTTCGTCAAAATTGGGCGAGCTCCGTGTTTTGTATTCGTTGATGGCCAATACACGTCAACTTTTTATTGTTTTGTTGACGCGCAGAAGGAGGCCTTTGTTGACAGCTAATAACCGTCAATATACATCACTTTTATAGACGGTCAATGACCATCAACATAGAGTGATTTATTATTAAAAAAATGAAAGATAAAAGCAAACCCTATTTGTTTCACACTCTTTCTCCCTCAAAATTACAGCCGTCGAACCCCCACTATCGAACGCCTACGCTCTCTTCTTCCTCTGAGTTGTCGCCGTCGAGTCCTCTAAGCCGCCGTAGCCATCAGATGCTGTCGCCGAGGGGGAGTTTGCGTGTGCGGCGGTTCCCGATTCCGGTTAGATTCTGGTGGTTGGAGGTGGGTCGAGACAAACGATGTTTGCGGCTGTGGGGAGTCGGATGAGCTTGGTGGAAAGGTACGGTTAAATCACAACTGAACTCGAAAACTTAAGCTAATGGGTTAGACTAAATTCTCATAAATTTAATATTGTATCAATTATTTAACACAGGTACGATGTTGAGAGAGACGAGTGGGTTGCGCTTGATGGGTTGCCGAGGTTTCGAGCTGGGTGTGTTGGGTTTTTTGTGGGAAATGGAGAGAAGAGAGAGTTTTGGGTGATGGGTGGCTATGGCGAATCGAGGACAATTTCAGGAGTGTTTCCTGTGGATGAGTATTACAGAGATGCTGTGGTGATGGAATTGAGGAATGGCAATGGCGGTGGGAGGTGGAGGCAAATTGGGGATATGTGGGAAGAAGGGGAAAGAAGGAGGCTAGGCAAAATTGTGGTGATTGAGGATCATAACCATGGACAACCTGGGATTTTCATGCTTGATGGAGACGACTTCTTCTTTTTAGTTGGCTATGTGTTATTCAAGATTCTCATAATAGTTAATGTTGTGAAGTTGAGAAAGAATTCAGTCCTGTTCATGGTTTATTAGAGGAAATAGCTTTCTGATCTTAAAGTTTAGATGGGAAACTTTTCATGGGCTTTGTAGTGTGGTGACTGGTTATTTTGGGGTGCTCCTTCATTGAGTAGTTAAAAGTGTTTGCTTTGGTTTTGTGACTGATTACTTTTCATATGCTTAACTATGGAAATTCCTTTTATCTCTCTTTTCTTTGGTTCTTTTTTCCCTATTTAGTGAGTAAAAAGGAAAAGTGTCTATTTTACCCATCCATTCTGTACTGTGGAAACCTATGGCTGTATTTGTTTATGGAGAAAAACTAATAGCAAACTAGAAGTATATGAGCCCATAAAAATAAATGTAGAGCATTAAATTATTTGCTTAGAATGCTTTAGTTTGCATGGTCCAAGCTCTGGATTTGGAAATGAAAATTTGGCTTGAACTTTGAGTGCAAGGTGGATGCTTTCCCTACGCTCTCTTCTTCCTCTGAGTCGTCGCCGTCGAGCCCATCGTCGCCGTCGTCTCCCAAGCCTTCAAGTTTCTCATTTTGTTGTTGTTGCCACTTAAAATCATCAGGTTTTCTTTTGGATTTCATGAATTGATTTTAGATGCAATGTAAAAAATTTATTTATGATTTCTTTGATTCTTGTTCCTGATTTTAATTAGGCAAGAAACTGGTTTTTTTTGTTAGTTTCAAGTATTGACTTTGTTTATTGATAAGATTTAGGATAATAATGAACAAAATCAGGTGCTAACTTATAATGCCTCAAGCTAGATATTTTTTAGAGGCATGAAGCTTCATAGTTTACGAACTGTTTGTAAATGGGAGGATGAAACTTGAGCAATATTTTCTGATAGTCAACCTTGAAAAGTCGTATTTTCCCTTTGTTTTGGATTTTTCTTTCAGTGATCATTGAAATTGTTTGAAATAAAGAGATTTACTGCAAGGTATTCACTATCAATTTATTTGAATGGATCCAAAACTTTTATGTATTTTTGCATACTCGTGTACAACTTGCTCTATATAGAAGCAGACCTTTTGATTTGTCTCATTCAACCTTTGATGAGTTGTTGATTTCCTTTAATTGTGCTAGGTTGAGCTCTGCTTTTAGGTGTGATCTGATATCTCTATGCTTGTTGACTTCAATGGGAATTCAAATTTTATCAAATCAGTTCATTTTCTGCCAAATGAGTTGTAGTTTGCTCATCTTTGATTGTTGTGTGTTTGAATAATTTGTGGTTGTGTCTTCTTTAACAATCATAGCATATTTACAAAGAGTACATTTGTTGAATATTGTTATTCAAATTCTCATTTTTCAATAATTTCTTTGAGAAATTTTACTCTGGAGCCAAATTTGAATGGTTGAAAACTCATGTATAGGTGGAGAATTTATAATACTACTAAAGTTACAATTTTGTCTCCACCGAAACTCTCCATTGTTGAAAATTCATGTCTAGGTGGAGAATTTCTAATTATAATCGAATAGCCCAGTCACTCAGCCTAACAAATTTGTTAAATCAACCATAAGGTGGCTTTTCTTTTTGCTTGGTGTTTTGCTCCAAATACCTTTTTTAGTTCACTCACTTTGGAAGCTTTGCATAAATATTTTCTTTCTAGAAGTTCCGTGGAGTAGAAACATAACCGTTGAATTCCAATATTTTGGTTCTCTCTCTTTTGGTTTCTATGGATATGTAATTTGGAAAACTTATTTTAGATTTTAATGGATTATTCCCTTGATTGATGAACTTGGTTGCATTATGTTGCTTACTATTGCCATTTTGATTGTCCCAATACCAGTATTTCACTATTTGAACATGCATTTTTGTTGTTCATTAGGATATGTTGCCTTTTGAAAAGACCATCTCATAGTTGTCTTGCTAGAAGCTGCTACTGGAGATGCTTCCATTCTGAAACAAACCAAGTTTAAGGTTAATTTAACACAAATTGTATGTTTTCCATGGTTAGTGATTGTGAATGTGAATGAATTCTTTTTTGTTTTTTTTATGTCATCCTTCATTCTTATTATTTTGATGTTTGGCCTGCTGTTGCTATTTTCATAACTATTATTGGTTGAAGTAAACTTGTGAAATTCTGGCAGGGCGCCCTATATCATGATCTCAATGCCTATAAAGTTGTTTTTGATAATGTGAGCATTTTTATATTGTACAAACTTTTTTCATCCCCTTATTTTTCTAGGGTGATGGACCTGGTGATTCTGTGTAAAATGTTGATATCTTCTCTCAGGATGGAAACCCCAGGCTTTCATGCTTTGGTATGATGAAAAACAGTAGAGATGGCAAAAGCTACTCTTTTTTCTTAATATTTTAACACAGTTGCATTTCTTAGGAATTGGCACACATGCAGCAATTTTACTTCTGGAAGAACTATAGGAACAATCGTTTGAAACATATTTTACCGTGACCACTTCCCGAACCTGCAGCTCTACCAACCCTAGTTTCTACTCCACCTCAGGAACCTGTGCCTACCACAGCCCCTGCCATGGCAGCTTCTCCTGCTGCTACACTTTCCCTTTCACCGATGCAGTATGGTATTTCCCCTGGGTCTGGACTTTCAAAGAACGACATGAAAAGTGCAGCAATTGATCGACGAAAGAGAAAACACGTAATTTATCACATATCATTTGTTTATTTATTTGTTTCTCTTTTTAAAACTTATCAATGTTCTTTAACTTTTGTTCTTAGTTTGAATGTGATGAATGTTTGTAACATTACTTGTCTCAGATGTTAGTTTTTAAATAACTTGCTTGATATGATACGTTGTTATGATACTTCTTTGTAGATACGTTTAGCTTATTAGTTAATGAAAATCTATTGGTTCATTTATGATTCTGTATTTGGATGAAATTTATTTCCGGATGAAAATGTGGTTAAAATTCATAAACTTGTTTAAGTGATGTTGTTATCTACTCTTATGTGAATCTATGCAACTATAACATTGAGAGCTATGTAATTGTTGGTTTGCAGTTGAATTAGTAGTTAGTTTTGTGTGAAATGCAGGTTGGTAGTTGTGAAACTGCAAATTTGATAGTTTTGTACCTTTAAATACAGGTTGTAGAGGAGGGATGAAAAAGATCTGGTTTTTTTTTTTTTTTTAATTTTCTCCAATTACGTATAGTTGACGGTTAAAAAACGACAACAAAACTATTATAATTGACGGCTCAAATCAGTCAACAAATGTGTCAAACTTGACAGCACACAACGCAAGTATAGTTATAGATGACGGCTAAAACACGTCATGACAAGATTATATTGACAGTCAAAAAGTATCAATAAAAGAAGTATTATTGACGTTTTGGTATGAATGTTGACGGTGACAAAATGTCAGCTATACCCTATATTGATGGCTCATAAACGTCAATAAAGATGTTATTGTTGACGGTTGTAGGTTATAGTTGATGGTTAATACATGTCAACATTACTATTATTGATGGTCAAAACACGTCAATAAAAACATAACAATTGACGTTTATTGACCGTCAACTAATATAGAATTGTTGACGTTTTATATATGTTGACACCGCCATTATTGACGGCCAAAAAATGTCAACAAAAGTGATAGTTGACATTTTTCAGCCGTCAATAAAGGTCAAATTTGTAGTAGTGAAATGATTTCAATAGATTTTTCTATCCTCTTGTTTTTCAAATTGATTTTAACGTTGTGTTCATTTTTTTAATGCGCATAGACATCTTTTTAAACAAAAAAAAAAAGAAAAAGAAAAAAGACATGTGGCAGATGGTTGGGGTGAACCAAGGTAGCCTCCTCTAATAATTGAAAAAAACTTGGATGCATCTTGGGCTACATCTATCTTTGTGCAACTCACTCAATTAGGGATGAGCAAAATATCTCAAACAATTGATCCGCCCGACCGAAATCGATCGAACCGAAGTCGGTCGGGCAGTTTATAGGTAATGTCAGTCGAGGGGCTAAAAAGCCCAAAACCAACCGACCAACCAATTTATTATATAATAATAATAATATTAATAATAATATTAATAATAATATTAAATTAAATTAATAAATAAATAATATATAATATATATAAATATAAGTTAAAATAAATACATATATTAAAAAAAAAAAAAAAAGAAATCGATTTTCCGCCAAAACTGATTAATCGAACCGACTTCGGTTCAGTCAATTTAACCCTTATGCTAAAAAAAAAATACAATTAACCGATAATCGATATGGTCGATTTGGCATCGGTTTGGGCGAAAAACCGACCTTGACTCACCGATGCTCACCCATACACTCAAGTGTCCATTCACAGTTTGCCACGTGACAAACTGTTTTTTGTTTTTTTTAAATATTTCAATTTTTTTTCTACTTCATGATTGGAATGGGCTGTACAAATATGGGTGCAGCCTGGATTGCACCCAAGTTTTGCTCTTAATAATCTCTCCATAGTAGGAGGAGAGAGAAGAAGAGAGTGGGGAGAAGTGTCACCTCTTTTTGCCACGTCACAGTCCAATTATCTAAAAAATATATATTTAATATATTTGACATGTAATTATAGTTCAATTAACGAATAATGACCGAAATCACTTTTCTATTAGTCAACTAAGTTGAAGACTATTTATAATCATTTTTCAAACCTCTAGACTAAAATTGTCCTTGAAACGTCAAAAATCAATAGGCATCAGCTTCAAACTTCAAAGACCAAAAAGTGTATTTTGCTTTTTACTTTATATTACTTTTTTATGATTAGACTATGCGAGTTGGCATCTTTTTCCTCTTTCTTTCTTTTATCTTCTTCTTTCTTTCTTCCTTCTCCTTCAATGACCTATGCCGGTACTGCCGTCTCCCTCTTCTCTCGTCACCTTCACGGCTGCTTCTACTACCATTCCATTTCTAGATCTGGAAGAAGATCTAGAAGAAGGCTGACCACCTTCTTTGTGTAATGGAAGTAAATGTGCTTCATCAGAAGGTCCCAATTCACGAAAATGGAAGATTGCTCTAATCAAGGTGTTGTGTGGCTGTCAACAACTTGTTTGAAATATTCGCTGGAATATCCATTGGAGTGGCTGAGCTGGTAGCTTGTTGAAATGGCTGATGGTGTGGCGTTTTTGCTGTAAACGTGGCATGATCATGAGCGTTGTTGTAATGGTGTTTATCACAACGATTGAAGTGGAATCGGATTCAGCCTAAGTGGTTTCTCTCATTCGTTCAACGGTTTAGAGACATCTCAAAGTTCGGTATGCTGGTGAAGGAAATCGTGGAGCATCAATATATATAAATATTTATGAAAAGATTTAAAAATTAAAACAATCGATTGCATTTTTGTTTGCTTAATGGACTATTGCCTTGCGAAGATGAGTCATCAGATCAGGCGGGTCGAAGATATCTTGGGGGGATTCTAGAATTATCGTTACCCACATTGACAGGTCACCATTCAGTTTTTCATAGCAATTTTGAATAGTTTTGTCGAATGATCATGTTGTTTGGAGGCGATGAAAGAAAGTAGACAAGATTTTAGAATGAAGATAAGATGTAGGAGAGAAACTTCTTTTGATTGAGTGCAATGGCACTTTGGTCAATTGGAGCTTGATTGCATCGAAGGGTTGAGAACACCTCTATTTATACGTATTTTAGTGAACATTCTAGATAGCCAACATAAACGTCATAGGAATTATCTATCTAGGAAAATACATTACGTGTTTATCCTATGGTCTTAATTTGTGTTAATTTCGTTACTCTTGTTAATTTTCCTATTTTGTAAGAATCAAGCAATTTGGAACTAATCCAAGCATTTTAGAAGAATCGGGGTCAAAAAGAAGCTTTTTGAACCCAATTTGAGCATGCAAGCTTAAGAGAGGGAGTAAATCAAGCCAAGAAAATCTAAGGGGTAGCATTGAGACGCCACTTTGGGCGGCGTCTCAACGCTATTGTAGCACTCCATCAAGTCCAATTTGCCGCACATGTAGCGTCTCGACGCTCTGAATTTGTAACTTAACACCTCGCTCGATGTTGCTCAACGCACTGTTAACCTTGCTCAATGCTGGCCTTGACGCTGCTTCATCAAAATGAATTCTTTCCTTATTTTAAAGCACAACATCTCAACGCTGTTGATGGGGGTCTCGACGCCACGAAGCTACCTTTAAATACATCTTTAACTCCTAGGGCAAAGACACACTTCATTCTACCTTTTAGCTTTTGATTTCTTAGACAATTTTATAACTTTTTGTTCATTTTCTGTAACGATCGAACCATAAAAAATCCAATTGTAAGACTGTGAGGCTTCGGGCTTCAATTTAATTTCTTTATCAATACAAGTATTTCTTTTATTCTTGCTTTTATTCTTACCAGTGACAAACACGTGCGATGCACGTGAAATTTTACATTTTATTTTAAAGCATAAAAATATAAAAAAATACTTAAAATTTTACTTATTAAATAAATTTGTTATTGTTTTAGTATTGTAAGAAAGCTAATGCGACGATTCTACTTTAATATTTTCGTACTCTTGTCATACAATATACAATTTTCCATATAAAAACAAATATATTTTTAAATTGTTTACATAGTAGTGTAATTTATATAGTGCTAATAATCTCATCTTATTTCATATTTTTGTAACATATAAGTATTGAAACAATTAATTATATTATCATTTTAAATTAACCATTAGCAAGTAAATTAAAATAAAATTTTAGAATAATAAAAATTTATTAGGGCAATGGGGGTTTTTGTTTTTCCCAAGGTCAATGGGGTTTTTTTTTACATGTGTATACAAATTAATTAATAATTGAATTAAAATATATTATTTAAATAATAAAAATTAGAGAAGGTAAAACAAAATCTAGCCTAATCCATCTAGCCCAACAACGCAGCCCACTCTATTAAATAAAATAAAAATAAATAAAAGAACAAAGAAACCCTAGGTGTTGCCTATCATTTTCAGTTTCATGCTTCTTCTCCTCTCTTGATCTTCATGTCAGCTCCCCTTCTTCTCACTCTATACTGCCTTGAATCCTACCTCTCATTTAGTGTTGTCGTTGCTGTTGAACCGTCTATCTTGTTCAGTATTGCTATCTTCGTCTCTCTCCCGCTCATGTCGCCGCCACCCTCTCTCGTTCATGTTGTCGTCGTCCCCTCTGTCTTAGCAATTTGTAGTGCAAGTTCTATACTATTTTTTTACTCTCATATTACTGGTAGTGCAAGAGAGATGAGATATTGAGGGCACCCTACAAGATTTTTCATTTTTCCCGACGCAACAAAGCATCGGGAAAAGTCTATATTGCGTCGGGAAAAGTCTTGGCCAACGAAAATATTTCGTCGGCAATTTCGTCGGCATAGAGCCGTCGGGAACGCTACTTCCCGACGAAAATGACATTGCGTCGGGAAACATGGACTTCTCCCGACGAAATGCATTGCGTCGGGAAAAACTTTCTTCCGACGACTAATGTATGCGTCGGGAGAAGTCTACTTTTGCCGACACAATGTGCGTCGGCAAATCCTGAAAAATATATCTTTTTATTTTTTTTAATTTATTTTTATACTACTTGATAGTTCATTATAGTATCATTTTAAAACAAAAAATAATATCATAAAAAAGCAATAGTATTGAAATTCAATAATTTGATTACAAAATGTTCAATCTCTATACGTACTAGAGTTCGAAAGAAGAAAACAAATACATAGGAAAGGAAACAATTAATCTTGAAGGCTTCAATCTTCATCTTCGTTTGTATTTTTGGAAAATAGGTCTTCAAGATTACGCAACTGCAAATCTGAAAAAAAAAATAATATGAAAAATTTTAAATACAAAACAAAAAATAAAAGAAAGTTCCTAAAGTGAAACTAAAGCACAAGAGAATATAAGTGTCATTTTGACTTTAAAAAAATCTTAGAAAGTGTCTAAAGCAAAACTTATGCATACAACCAACCCCCGATGCTACAAAAGTATCTTAAAGGTGCTTAAACATACTTTGAGGCCAAAAACTAACTCAAAATGTAAAAGTGTCTACTTCGCCCATTGGAACTTACAAAGTAGCTAAAAAGTGGCTAAAAAGAGTTTTAGTGTCATTTTGACTCTCAAGGAAACTTAGAAAATGCCTAAAATGAGCACACAACCAACTGTATGATGCTACAAAAGTGTCTTAAAAGTGTTTAAGCATACTTTGAGGCCAAAAACTAACTCAAAACATAAAAGTGTCTACTTTGCCATTTGAAACCTACAAAATGGCCAAAAAGTGCTTAAAAAGAGTCTAAGTGTCATTTTGATTCTCAAAGAAGTTTAGAAAGTGCTTAAAGTGAAACTAAATCACACAACCAACTCATCGATGCTACCAAAGTGTCTTAAAGGTGCCTTAAGTATACTTTGAGGCTAAAAACTAACTCAAACACACTCCACACACATCCCACTAACTTACCCAAACTAACCCTAAAAAAAGTGTCTAATTTATCTATTCTTACTTAAAATCCCACTAACTTATCCAATATCTAATCCTTAAAAAAATGTGTCTTAACTCACTAAAACTAACTCTCTATTTGAATGGCTACCATAACTGCAGGATAGCCATACAACCAAGCAAAAATTTTGACATTAAATGAAGAATTTTAATTCACCCAAACCAATTTCTACACCCAATTATGGGTACAATAACTTCTAAATAACCATATATGCTAATAATTAAACGTAAAATACAATATAACATACAACCAAACATATAAAAAATAATAAGTTTCATAATGATTTTATAACATCAAAGAAATCATCCATACCTAGTTAGAAGAGACCCTCTTGTGTGCTTGTTATTGTACGATAAAAATAAATCTGCTTCAAGAAATGGACAAACTATTATTAATTATAGATAAAGTTTAGTGAAAGTTTAGTGCCTAATTTACTCCAAAGTGTCTAAGGTACAAATTTTAGATGATTAACTCATCTCAAAGTCACTTCAAACTCTTCCGAAAGTGTCTAACTTCTCTCCAAATGTCTTAAACTAACTCCCAAACATTCAAAAGTACTTAATTTTAAATAAATATCATTCTAACCCTCCAAGGATATATTAAAGAAACGTGTTGAGTATAGCATTTTGTGCACCAACCTAATTCCAAGTACGTACATATACAAGGCACTTAGGGAACAAAATCACAATATAATTTTCACTAAGCTCAAAATATAGCACTCTAGCTCATCATATAACCTTACATTTTAATGTTCAATAGGCTCTATAGGATAAAAATCACAAAGTAGGCTATAAATCAAATTACACACAAGAGGCTCAAAATCAAACTAATCACACACTTGGACTCGATGTCGGAATTTATTCACACAAATATAGACTCAAAATCACACTTCTAATCACAAATTAAGTTCCAAATCAAACTTTAATCACATAAAGAGCCTACAAATCACAATTTAATCAAATAATTAAGCTTCAAATCACATTTTGAACACACAATAAATTCAAAATCACGATTTAATCATTCTTTAATCAAACTATAAGCTCCAAATCAAATATCAATCACTTAAATAGCCTCCAAATCACACAATTATTCTCCAAATTACACTTTGAACACATAATACACTCAAATAATTTTTTTTAACTTCAAAAGGCTCAATAACCAAGTTTAAATCTTAAATAAACTAACAAAAACACAATGTAAGAAATTCTATATACCTCCAAATGCTTAACTAAGAAGAAATTCAAGCTACTAACGAAATTTGTGAACAAAGAAAACAAAAAGTATTGAGAAAGAGAGAAAACCTCAAAATAACTAGACAAATATAAATTAAAATTAAATAAATACCCTTGAAAATAAAACCCACAAGCTTAAAATGGAACTAGATGATGAGAAGCACAAAAAGTAGCGAACTCCAAAAAAATTTCCCCTAAAAATGCCCAAAATCGGACCGCAACCTACAAGAAAAATACAAAAAATGGAAGAGAGAAGACATGAGTGAAGGAATAGGAAAGAAAATGGAGAAGAAGAAGAAAATATGAGGTGATGGTATGGGGTTTTGGCTGTAAACGGCGGAGAGAAAACGAGGAAGAAGATAGAAAAAGAAGAGAAGAATGAGAGGAGAATAAGAAGAAGAGAGGGCTAGGGTTTTATTTTTCGTGACTTTTCCCGACGCAAACATGCGTCGGCATAGGTCTAAAAAGCGTCGGGAGAAGTGAAACGCGCGTTTAACTTAATTTATTTCTCCCGACGCAAGCATTTTTGTCTGCATAGCCGACTTTTGCCGACGAAATTGGCATGCGTCGGGAAAAATCCCGACGAAAATGGAAAGCGTCGGGAAAAATGCTTATATTTCCTGACGTTTGCCATTTGCTTCGGGAAAAGTATGTTTTTCCCGACGAAAATACTTGCGTCGGGAAAAATTTCGTCGACAAATCTAAAAATTCTTGTAGTGGCATTTGAAGCACATAACTCGTTGATGAGACTGTGATGGGAGAGAAATTGTCATAAACATCAAAGCAAATAGGATATAAATGGAAGAGATTGTTCTTGAGGATGCAATTGGTGAATAGATGACAAAAGCATATGCTTTTGAGACGGACATTGTGAAGGATCAAACGCTCAGACTAAGAGATGTTGCATTCTTGGCAGGGAGAAAAATAAATGGATTGAATACAAATTAAAAAAAATTATTGGAAGGTATTGTCTTTTGTTTATGAATTGTCCTCATTTCTTTCTTCCATCAGACAACTCAAATTAGGACTTAGTTTGATGGACTTGCTTTGATTGACAGAATGATCTCTGCATATTTATAATCGTAAAATATAGTAGATTTTGATGAGTTCTTGAATTAAAGTTATGGTAAGGAAGACGATAAGCCATTTTTTTAAAACTGAAGTTGGGAAACGTAACAGTTCAAGAAGTTCAATGGATTTTCTTGATTTAATTCATTTCAACGAAAAAAAAAATTAATATAACCATAAATAATTAAAATACTGCTCAAATATTTAAAGTAGAATCAATGAGGAAATCAAACTTTGGGTAATTAGACCAAACCTTGGTGTAATTAAACCGCTGAATTTAAGTGGTTCACAATTAACAATTAATTCTTTTCTCAATCACCAAACAATAATAAAGAATATAACTGATTGCATTTAATTTTTAGAGAAGGTTGACATTTAATTCTCTCCTCAATCAGCAAATAGTTACGAAAAATTTGGACTTAAATTAATATTTAATTTTTTTCTCAATCACCAAACAATAATAGAGAATTTGAATGATTAATTGCATTTAATTTTTAGAGAAGGTTGACATTTAATTCCCTCCTCAGCAAATAGTTACGGAAAATTTTGACTTAAATTAACAATTAAATTCTTTTCTCAATCACCAAATAATAATAGAGAATTTGACTTATTGTATTTAATTTTCAGAGAAGGTTAGCATTTAATTTTCCCCTCAATCAGAAAATTACAGAAAATTTGGAATTGACAAAATTCCCACCAAAGTAATAGTGAAAAGCCTTATAATGAAAGGGCAAAATTGGCATAAAAAGTTTCTCCCTATTGTGCCTTTTATATATGGTATAGATGAGCTTTCATTGATTGAATTAACGCCTCATTGTATTGATTGCTTGTATGTTTTCTATGCATGAAATTTGTGATACGTAATTGTCATAAATTAATGCTTGATTTTAGTAGCAATAGGGTTGACTCATGTGTATGTTTTCCATGGCCTTTCCATGACTTCATAGCTTGCATGATAGACTCTAGGATTGAAGAAGTGAAATTAATTAGGTGTAGCTATCTCGCCTGATAAATGTCATCTTAGTCTTCCTATAGTTCTTAATGCTATTGTTTGGTTAATATAGAACGCTATCGTGCCCAGTTTAATTAAGCAATAAGATTTGATTGTAATGCTTGGTTAGAATTCTTGGGTTAGGGGAATTAAACTTCTCACGATTTTTTCGAATAAGTAGACTAAGTGCTTGGTTAATAATCAATTTATTTTTGAACGCTCGGGATTATTGTTACAATTGGATGCAACCGTACCTTGAATTGGACACTTTGGTAAGATCGATTTTATCCTTACATTTATTTGTTTTGAGTTTATTTTATTTTATTCACAAAACCCCAAACCTCCCTTTTTTTCTCTTTTTGTGTAAATTTAACATTGAGAAACTGATTGCTTTGATTCCTTTGGAAAATCGACCTGCTCCACTATTTCTACAAGTTAGAATATAGGAAGCTAGTTTTAATTTTGGCGAACCTCGACAACCTGACCATACATGAACTTAATGAACCCTTACCTATTCCAATGAGACTCCTAGAATGACACAAAAATAACTCATTGGAACTCACAAGTTCCCATTCACATAACATGAAAAATTACAAATTAACTTTCAACACTTGCAACACCTCTCCATAATTAATATAGGATTTGTTTGATAACGTTCTCATTTCCCATTTCTCATTTCTTGTGTCATATTTCATATTTTTTATTTTTTAAGAACCTAAAAACATATATATGTTTGATAAATATTTATGTTTCTTGTTTCTTTAAAAAAACAGAATAAGAAACAATGAAATATGTTTGATAGCTGTCTTTTGTTTCTTATTTTTTTAGATAGAAATAAAATTTAGTACATATAATAATATAATAAAATATATAACATGCATTAAAATAAATATACAACCATTATAAAGAGTTTTCTTTATATGTTTCTCACATACTCAATAAAAGTATCTTTTATCCAAAAAGAAATGTTTATAGTATTTATTTAGCCCCAAAGCAAAATTAAAAAAATATATAATAATAATAAATTTTATCCTTCAAATATTAATCAAATTTGATTTACAATGTCATCTCACTCCAACCAATTCACCTTAAATGATGTTGGCTTACATGAGTTAGTTCAATTAGACTAATTTGTAAATTGTCCAACATAAACTTTGTAAATTTTTAACGATCATTAATTTTTTGCACAACTTACTATTGATGTATATTTTTGTGTGTCGACTTAAGTAATGAGAAATTTATGTGAGGTTAGACAATCGATTGAGCATACCCACATTTCTTTAATTCAATAATAAACTTTTATTTATATTTTTTATTTAAAAATGCATGTGTTTCTTATTAGCCAATCATACACACAAATAAAATCTGAAAAAGATAAAGAAGAAATATTGTTAATTTAAACTTTTATTGATTTTCTTTAAAAATTAATGGTAAACATTGTTAATTTTAGGGAAGGAAAAAAGGAAAAGATAATACATAAGACGACTAGAGTGAATAGAGAATTGCATGAATGAAATACAAACCTAAAGCCTATTTATACTGAAACTAAACAAACATATCTTATCTCAAAACATAATTCAAACTAGAAATCTAAACCAATTCAAATTTTCTAATCTAAAACAAATCTAATAATATCTAATTTAATATACCATCCCCTTTCAAGATCACAATATACATAATTGTGAGTTTGCTAAATAATGTCAATTATATGTCGATGTCGAGGTAGATTCAAATAAATTATCTTATTAATTTGTTTATTTAAAAAACAAGAAAGTAAAACTCTACTGAAATTGGGAGAAAATAATAGAGATTTAAATAGAAAATAATAACTAAAGACTCCTTAATGAAAAGAAAAAAAGAAAAGGATAAAAAAAACAAAAAGAAGGAAAGGAGACAGAGAAAACAAAAAAACAAAAAAGGATATGGAAGTATTAAAAGGAAAAAAAAGTTATGATAGAAGAGAGAGAAAGAGGAGAGATGGGTGTAGAAGGGGGATAGAAAGAGAAATATGAGATACATGCATGGAAATTGAAAAAAAAAAAAACAGACTTTTATTTTGCTTGTTTTTTAGAAACGTTTCTGAAAATTTAGAAATAAGAGATAAGATGGTTATCAAACATGTTTGTTTCTTAAAAAATGAGAAACATGAACTAGAAATAAGAAACAAAAACGTTATCAAACGAGCCCTTAACAATTGCATAATTTTAACTTCACATCCATTTTTGTTATTGCTGAATTTATGTTTGAAATCTTGTTAAGAATATAATGTATACAAAATTAAATATATCACAATTTATCCCTTTAAATTGTAAGTTTAATGCAACTAGTTAAGATATATATTATCGACCAAAAGATTAGAGGTTCAAATCCTCGCCCTGCTTTTTGTTTAACTAAAAAGAAATTCTCTCCCATATGTTATTTAACTGAAAAAAAGAAGTTTAACGCAAGTACTTTCAAAATGTTTATTTGAGATCAAAATAGCATTTTGAAAATTCAATGACTAAAATGAACAAAAACAAAATATAGAGACTAAAATAGTATTTAAACCTTAATTTACTAATTACTTAAGTTTTAGGTTAATTTTCAAATTATATATTTCAAAAAAAAAAGAAAATTCAAATTATATTAAAGAATACGTATCTCGTGGGGTTGACTGATCGTCATAATGGTCAGCTTTGAGAATACGTATCTCGTGGGGTTGACTCATCGTCATAATGGGGTTGACTGACTCACGCGTCCCGTCAACTCTGTATGGTTTGTTAGTTCCTTTTTATAGATGGGCTTCCTCTAAATATTGTCCACAGAACGAAAATGGAGAAGGGAACTTCCAAAAACCTTTTTTTTCTTTGCTTCAGTGTCACATTCATGGTTTCAATCACGAATTCCCAGCCGGAATTCACAAGCCACTCATGTTCAAACAGCGGCAATTACACCAACAACAGCATTTACAAGCAAAATCTTGACAACCTACTTTCCTCCATCGCATCCAACACCGAAATAGATTATGGGTTTTACAATTTGACAGCCGGACAAGAGCCCGACAAGGTGAACGCCATCGCCCTTTGCCAGGGCGATCTGTCGGTGGAAAATTGCAGGAGGTGTGTCAATGATTCGACCCGACAGATCGTAAAGATTTGTCCGAACCAGAAAGAGGCAATCGGATGGTATAGCGAATGTATGCTTCGTTACTCAAACAAGTCAATATTTGGTATTGGAAACCAGGAATTGCTTCCGTCAATTATCAACGGTGCGAATGCATCAGACGTGGAAGGCTTCTCTCGAGCACTGAGGACGTTGTTGGACAGACTGAGAACTGAGGCTGCGTCGGGGGATTCTAGACGCAAATTTGCAGTGGGAGAAATTGCTGCGCCCAATTTAGACACCATATATGGGCTTCTTCAGTGTACTCCGGATCTGTCCTATATGGATTGCTACAATTGCCTTATTCAGGCTGGTAGAGGTCTTGGTACTCCAATTGGGAGACAAGGAGCAAGAATATTTGTGACAAGTTGTAATTTAAGATATGAGACCTATCTTTTCTACGTCTCGCCGCCACCACCCGCTCCCTCCCCACCGCCTCCAATACCAGGTACCATCGTTCATACGTGCACATGTACATAGACATCTTTCACCATATTTAATTTTTTATTCGTTCGTTCATTTTTTTTAAGAAAAAAATCAATTTATACCCCTAAATTTTGAGGGTTATATCACTTAAAACTTTAAACTAATTAATCAATTTAAACCCTAAACTACTGTTTTAAAACTGTGTTAATTCATAATTTTTATGTGTGTAAGACTTCTTTAAAGGCATAAATGAACATGTAATATTAGAGAGAAATGCTAGAATATTCAAATGGTGAGCAACGATTTTTTTTTCTATTAATATGAGTTATATTTCATCTTCTCGTCTTCCTCTATTTTTCTCTACTTATTTATATACTAGTACATGATAATTTTTCTTGCTACTCTAGGAGGATTTTAGGAGGGTCTAAATTGATTCACTTGCGAAAATTTAGAGTTTTAATTGATACAATTATTAGTTTGGAGTTTTAAGTGATATAACTCCAAACTTTAGAGGTATAACTTGATTTTTCCCCCTTTTTATGTTGTAATTCAAAGAACAATGAATATGAAGGAAGTTATTAATATAAGACCTTGGGAGAGTTCATTTTTCCTTGTATAATATATATTTTTAAAACTAACTTGAACATAGTCTAACGATTATGGTGTTTGAAACGTTCCACTTAGTTTGTGATATATATATATATATATATATATATATATATATATATATATATATATATATATATATATATATATTGTCACATCCCACCCCAGATTAACTCTACCAAACCTATGATGAGTTGTGACGACAATAGACCCCTAAGTGTGCAAAAGAATCTATTGCCAATTTCTATCTCTTTTATCATGATCATAACTTTATCCATGGATATCTCATAAATAACGCAGCCAAAATTTCTCTCTTTACTTACAATAGATGATATGCAATGACTTGGTGAGACTGGCGGCAGATTTTGACAAGCTAATTCTGGTTGAAACTCAAGAGTAACCTAGTGGAAAATTAAAAACAAAGAATGAGCTAAAAAAACCAGTGAGTGGTGACTCCATAAGAGAATAAATATTCAAGAAAAATTACTCTCTTACTAAACAGAAGTTCATAACTCTATAGAATAATGTAAAACATGAACACTTTAGATACCTTTAAGATCATTTTAAGACATTAAAATTTGTAAATAAACAACTCTTGAAACAACAACTATTAAGTCAACAATTCTTGAAAACATAAGCACAAGTTCGTAAAAACATAGATAGAGAAATATGCTATTATAGCTCTAGAAACCATAAGCATAAGCTAGTAAAATTTATCACCAAATCTGTACCCAAATATATGTCATACTGGCGTAAAGTAATCTCAATACACACAATAGAGCAATCTCTATCGTACTATGTACCGAGTAATCTCAAGGAACATAGCAAAGTCAATCTCTGTCATACGTGCACGTAGAGCAAACTCTAACATCTGTAATGCCTCAGGTCCAGGATTTGGACCAAGATTTGGAATCCGAATTTGGCACCTAATGGCCCCGGCATTCCCCTGCGACCTGAGCATGCGAGCATACTATGGAAACACATTCTCATAGCATACCGAGTAATCTCACCATGGGTACAAAGATCTAGTGGTTTGAAAACCACTTCCAACATAAACCTCTTAATCACAAATCACTATAAATCCTAAAAACTCTTAATTTTTATAGATCTCAAACTCTTTCTGAAAATTATACTCCTTCTCTAAAGCAACATTTCATACTCTTTCTGAAAATTATACTCCTCTAAAGCAACATTTCATAAACTTGAGAAATTCTCAAATAACATTAAATATTTATAAATCTTCAAATAATAATTATATAATCTCTCAAATGATAATTTCAGCTAAAAACATAAAATATCATAATTTCAATACCATTTCTAGAAATTCATAACAATTCTCTGAAAATCTCTTAGCAATTTCTTTAAAATCGCAAATGATTATAGAATTCTTGAAAATTCATAATAATAATCAAATAAAGAAAACAATTCGTAAAATAACCACTCACAAAACCATTATTGTTGACACCTCAAATCAAAAGCTATTCCAGCTTCTGTTCAACCTGTAATTTCAATAACAATACTCCAAATTACAAATACTACCAACAAGAAAATGTCATAAATTTCACCATAATCAAATTAAGCTAATTCTCCAATCCAGTTTTCTCAACCCAAATTTCAAATACAACTTTTTCTCCCATTCCATTTATTAACCAAGTACATCGTATCTTTTTCTCCAATTAATACTATCTCTCTCTCCTCTTTCACATCACAAATTTGCATAATTTAATTAATATACTTCTTTCTCCAATTTACCATTTCCTCACGTGAATAAAGTTGAAAAGTCTTCAAAATGAACTCTCTCTCTTCTTCATTAGCTTAATTGTACCACACACTTCTCTTTTCTTTATTATAACCTTATTCCTCTTCTTATTCTTCTTTTCTTTTACTTTCTCTCTCATACCTTCCTTCTTATTTCCTCCATGATAACCGACTATGTGTTCTCCCTTTGTGTAATCTTTTTATTTTTCATTCTCTTCCTTTTCTTTCCTTCATCTCTAATATTTTCAATGTCCCTATTTTTTTTCTCCAACCAAAAACCCTTGAAAATGAATTTCTTCTTCCTCCTCTCTATTTTAAAATTTCAGTTTCTGTATCTTTTTCCTTCCTTCCTATTTCGCCCAACACTTCCTTCCCTTTCTTTCTCCGATGTATAAACACTAACCATACTTAATTTCTCCCACAGATTAATTCTAAAATTCTTTATCAACCATTGTAGATACTTGGTACTTAAAAATGAAAAACCTATGAAAACTATTATTAAGGTTCCGTTTGATAACCATTTGATTTTTTGTTTTTTATTTTTAAAAATTAAGTCTATAAATACTACTCTCACATGTGATTTTACTTGTTTTGTCATATACTTTTTGCCTATATTTTTAAAAACCAAGCCATGTTTTGAAAACTAAAAAAAATAGTTTTCAAAAACTTGTTTTTATTTTTAGAATTTGGCTAAGAATTCAAATACTTCCTTAAGTGAGATGAAAATTATTATAGAGAAATTAGGGGAAAACAAGCTTAATTTTCAAAAACTAAAAATCAAAAACCAAATAGTTATCAAACGGAGCCTAAGCAATCACTTTACATGATTTCTATTAACAAAACTTACCTAATCAGAGGCTTCCTTCGCCCCAATCACTTTGAAACCTTCTTTCTTCAAACCTTTCTTGTGTTTCTCCTTGCTTTCCGCGGGTACTACTCCTCGGGCCTCCAGCTCCTTCTCTTCTCTCTCTCTGTACGAAAGCTTCTATTTGTTTTTCTGTTTTTTTTTCCACTAAAATCTTTACCACGTGTCAATCCTGAAACACCACAGCACACACCACACGTGCCTACAATTCCTTTTACTTTCCCAATTTCGGCTGCTAATATTTTTTTTTTCTTTTTCCAAATTTTTTCTTTTTCTTTCTTTACCAAAGGCTAAGTTTAACTAATCCCATTTTCATTTTTTTTTCCTTTCCTTTTTTTTTTAAAACTAATTTCTATTTTTTTTTTTTAAACAAACCTTAAACGCAGTTGGGTCCTTACATATATATTAAAAAACATATACTTTAAAAGATAGTTTTACATGAACATTAAAATTTATTTATATAAGTGGAGTTTAAGTTATTAATAGACAGATGATAATGTCAAAGTGAGCATAGCTCAACGATAATTGACATGTACCCTCGACCAAGAGATCAAATGTTCAAATCCCCCACCCCCAAATGTTGTTGAACTAAAAATAAAAAAAAGTAATTCAATAATTACAACCAACCTGAATCATTCAACTGGTTAAAGACATATACCCTCAACTAGAGGTAAAAAATTAATCAATATTAAAGTTAATCACATATTTATGTTAATCAATGATAATCCTGTAAAATAAAAGCACGCATAAGTTAATCCAATGATTTATATGCTTTATATGCTGTATAAAAGGTTATATGTGAAATTACTAAGTTTAGTTACTGAACTTTGAGGTTTGTGTCTATTTGGTCTATGGACTTTCAATTGGTGTCTAATAGGTCTCTGAACTTTCAATTTTCTATTTAATAAGTCCTTGACAAATTCAAAATTTTTAAAAAATTAATTGATCTATTATATACAAATTTGAATTTTATGTCTATAATGGAACTCTAAAATTTCAATTTTGTGTCTAATAGATATGTAAATTTTAAAAAATTAAAAATTTAGGGACTAAATTTGTAATTTAATCAAGATTATATTTATAAATATTTATATAAATAGCTATATTCTTAATTACTTATTTTTATAAAAAAATTATATGCATATATATTACAAATATTATAAAAAAAAAATAAAGCTATCCATTCAATTAATTCCTATTAAATATTGGGGTCAATGAGATTTGAAGATGTTCAATAAAATTACAATATGGAACAGAGGGCTAATATATGTTTTAGTCGGAAGGTTTAGGTGTTTTTGTCAATTTAGTTCATTTGGTTTAAAATGTTTTAATTTAGTCCTTTACGTTCGAACATTTTTCACTTGTATCATTTTTGTTGGGAATGTTAAACTTATACGACAATATGATAAAGTTTGAAGAATAAATTAGAACACGTTGATAGAAGATTGGATAAGTAGGCGACCTAAAAAAAGAAAAAGTCAAAAAGTTCTACTAGCTTTTTAGAAATTTAGTGGAGGAATTAGAAAATTTTCTCTATTTTATTTCTATTACAACCATTGTAGCAGTAATGATTTGAACCTCCAACCTAAAGAAAAAAAGTAGATAACACGGCTATACTCATGTTGGCAAAACTTTCTTCTTTTAATAGCTTAATTTTATTCTTTAAATTTATATCAACTCAATTATGTTGTATAAATTTATTATGAGTCAACTATTGTAACATTCATATAAAAGACTAAATTAGAAATTTTATTACTAAATTGAAAAAACACCGGTAATTCTAAAAAAAAAAAAAAAAGAAAAAACAAACCTCACATTAAGAACTAGAATACATATATTTAGCATCTATGATAACCATATTATTAGTTTTTCTTTATCTCTTGTTTTTTTTTTTTTTTTTTTTTGCTGACTACAGCTGAAGTTTATAACTTTTTTTTCTTTTTCTTGTTCTTCTCTTTCAGGAAATAAGGGTAATACTACTACTATCATCATCATCGTTGGGTCAGTTATTTCTACCGTCATTGTCGTTAGTGGCATTTACTTCATCTTAAGATTGAGAAAGCGAAAATACAGAATACCATCAGAAGAAGTTGAAAGTAAGCCCCCCTTTATGTGTTTGCTTGTCAATTTTGTGGCAACTTGAAAATTGAAATTTAAGCTACTAGTTGGATGATTTGTTTCGAGTCTGGTTTTAAAACTTTTTTTTTTTTTTTGGATGATTAATTGCTCAAATTATTCGTGTTTCAATTGTTAATTTTAATGTCTGCAAAAGCTGCTTCCTTCCAAGAAGCGACAGATGAAATTAGTAACGTGGAGATGATTCAATTTGATTTTGACACAATCAAAGAAGCAACAAATGGGTTCTCAAATGAAAATAAGCTTGGACGAGGTGGATTTGGAGCTGTCTACAAGGTATAAAAAGCTTATTAATTATTTAGATGGCCAAGGAGTTCAAATTTTTATTTTTATAAATACTTTTATGCTGAACAAACTGAGATCTATAACTCATGATATTTTTACTAATTAAAAATTGAGGTTAAATAATTTTAGGGAAAGTTGTTCAATGGAAATAACATAGCGGTGAAGAGGCTTTCGAGGGACTCAAATCAAGGAGATGTGGAATTCAAAACTGAAGTCCTTGTGGTGGCCAAGCTTCAACACAGGAACTTAGTTAGGTTGCTAGGATTTTGCTTGGAGGGAAATGAAAGACTTCTCATCTATGAGTTTCTACCAAATGCCGGCCTCGATCAGTTCCTAATTGGTATAATATATTTGATTTTGATATGCTCCTTTTTTCTGCATTCATTGAAATTAACATATGTATAAATATTCGTTATGCGTGGATGATGGTGTAGATCTCGTCAAGCGGACCATTTTGAATTGGGAAAGCCGATACAAAATTATAAGTGGCATTGCTCGAGGATTGCTATACCTCCACGAAGATTCTCGTATTCGAATAATTCATCGGGATCTCAAAGCTAGTAATATTTTGTTGGATGAAGAAATGAATCCTAAAATTGCAGATTTCGGCATGGCAAGATTATTCAAATTGGATGAGACTCGAGGTCAAACTAAGAGAATTGTGGGAACTTAGTAAGTTCTAGTTTCACTTAAATCCTCCCTGCTTGGAATTACATATAGATAACTTTTTTTTTGTCTTTTTATCATTGTAGTGGTTACATGGCTCCAGAATATGTCTACCACGGACAATTTTCAACAAAGTCAGATGTGTTTAGCTTTGGTGTTCTGATTCTTGAGATTGTATGTGGCAAAATAAATAATTATTTTTGCAACGGAGAAGATGCTGAAAATCTTTTAGACTTCGTAAGTATATACATATATATCTCCTTGTTTGAAGTATTTATGGGTTTTTTTTTTTTTTTTTTTGTGAAATATAATGGAAAAGGACATGAAGAATAGTTGATATAATTAATTGGCATTTGCCATCAAAGTGATATGGGTTACGTTGATGGTGGATTGTTTTGCAGGCATGGAAAAACTTGAGGGCAGGAACAACAGAAAATATCATAGATAGAACGTTAAGCTCAGGTCCGAGTACTGAAATGATAAGATGTATTCATATCGGATTATTATGTGTTCAAGAAAATGCAATAGATCGACCAACAATGACTTCAGTGATTTTGATGCTAAACAGTTATTCTTTCACTCTCCCACTACCTTCTCGACCTGCATTTAACAGGACCTTGTCAAATAATTCTCATCATTCCCAAAGTGCTGATCTTCTTCAACTTTCGGAAAATGAAACTTCCATTTCTGATCTTCATCCTCGCTAGCTCTCTCTCTATCTGCAGCTTCAATTTGAAATATCAGCTATCTTAAAAGTATTCTTCACTTGTAGGATACATATCAAAGATATTGCAACGAGAAGAAGCCATTGGCCCCTTGAAGTTGCTGCTGCAAGATTGATATATAATTTTGTTCTGGTATAAATCCTTTACAAACTTTCGTTGTTTTATTTTGATCATTGTAATTTTGCATATTCTATTTTTAATTTTTGGGTTTTATATAAAATTTACATCAGGTTAGTAAACAACGATTTTTTTAAAAACTTCAAGATATGTGAAAATTTGGATGTTATAATGCTATAATATAAACTTAGGATTATGTCTATTGAGTGATCAAAATCATTGACCAAACTGTCAACATAAGCTTAGCTCAGCGGTAATTGATATATACTTCTTCTTTTGAGGTCGGAGGTATGAATTTTCTTACTCACATTTTTTGTACTAAAAAAAATCAATGACCAAAACGGTACAATCTAACCTAGATCCATAGAGTGACATTAACCCTTGTAGTTTCACATGTTTAGTAAACATTTTAGAATCAGAAATTCTCGCTATCATATGGAGAACATGAGACTGAAGTTTGTTTGACATGGAAATTTTAGAATTGGATTTCTTTTTTTTTTAAAAAAATGTTTTGGATTATGTAATAAAAAAAGTGAACATTTTGAAAACAACTTTTTTTTTTTTGTCTATTTTATGTTTTAGTATTTTTAAATTTTAAATTTTAAAATTGAATATGCAGATTTCCAATAAAAAAGATAAAAACTTTGATAAGTATGCCGTTACATGTTATATATACTCATTTTATTTTTGCTTAGAATTAAAACATATATAACATTATGTATTAATTTATAAATTATAAATAGGGTAATTGTAATGGATGGCAAACTAGGTTTCTTTATTTGCAAATATAGCAATTTTTAAAAAGATTTGAAAATATGAAAAATCATTAAAATAAGATTTTGTTATTCCTATTTTACTCTTATTTTAAAGGAATGGGTATTCTTTTTCTTCTTTCTCACGTTTTTGGTTAAGGTTCAACAAAAAGGAACCTTCCATCACCACTGAATCGTAAAAGGATAACCCATTATGTAGTGTGGTATAAGGATATTTCCAGATATACCCACCACATCTAGAGATGGCCAAGAAACAATTTGATCCGTCAACTTTCTACATCTATCAATCACTATTCTTGCACCTAAAATAACACACCAGCCTATGTGCTTCATTCCACCCTCGAGAAATGTTGGGGGAGGAGGACATGAATTTCCAACTAATTAATTTCAATTGACCAAATATTGGCATTTGACTAGGGAAAGAAGACCTACATATTCACATAGCCTAAAGAAGGAAAGAACTTCTCTAATTAAGCTATGGACTGTGTAGAATATAGGTTAACATATTTTTTTAGAAAAATGGACAAAAAGTTCTTCGTTTTGTTCCTGTAAAAATTGGAAAACGAATTTTGATTAAAAATCAACTCTGTATTTCTTACCACTTCCAGGTCATTTTTTTTGTTTTTTTTTATATTCATGAGTGTTTGGACTACCTGTGCATACCTCCACTATTCTTAAGGGACAATTGCTTGACCCTACTGCATTTGGCCATTAACATTTTATTTTCATTTTTTCATTGAGTTCCTTAGAGTACTTCTTATTTTTTATTTGCTAAGCTAATTTTATATAGTATGTATCACCTAGATATAGTGCTAGTTCTTATCTTTTGGATATATATTCTTCAGTGATAAATTGTTATTGCTCTCTGATATTAGAGAGAAATATTGGTCTATCACTGATAGACTTCAATATGTGATTGAAGTCTTTATCGTTGATTGATTGATATGTCTCTCTAATATCAGTCTATCACTAGTAGATTTTAGTCACATATTGAAGTCTATCACTGATAGATTGATATCCCTCTCTGATATCAGTCTATCAGTGATAGACTTCAACATGTGACTAAAGTCTATCACTGCCTCTTTGATATCAGTCTATCATTGATAGACTCTAATCACATATTGAAGTCTATCACTGATAGACTGCATTTATCTGTAATACAACAGTGATATCAAAGAGGAATCTCAGTCTATTCAATGATAGACTTTACTATGAGATTGAAGTCTCACTGATATTAGTATCATTAACTTACATAATATTTTTTTTTGTATTTTTGTAGTAATTTGAAATTATGGTTAAGCTTCCAATAGTTGTTTTTCAGAGTGGACAATGGACTGATATAGATTGCTATGAGAATTACAAGACCACTGGAATTTCGGTTGATGAAATGATATTTTTTTAGACTTTTGTGGGTTTAATATTGAAGCAACTAAACATCAAACAAAACCAAATAGAAGATTACATTTACTATGATTACTTCAAAGCCTATCACTAATAGACTTCATTCACAACATGCAGCCTGTCACTTGTGCAAGTCTATCAGTGATAATAGTGTGATAGACTGCTATCACTGATAAACTAGTACAACAACACATAATTAATAATAATTGCAACTGTGATTGAAGTCTATCAGTGGTAGGCTTCTATCATTGACAGATTTCATTCACAATGGTAGTCTATCAGCTAAACTTTAATAATGCATTATATTAATCTAATTAAACATCAACCAAACAAAGAAAAAGCATAATAATGCAACCAAACAACAACCAAACATATTAGAAGAAGCATAATACAAAGGGAAAAACAGTAAACTTATTATTTTATTTTTTTTGAGTTCCAAAAAAACAGTAAACTAACCCAATTTAAAACATTAAACAAAACCAAATAGAAGAAGGATTATGCAACATATATAAATAATTGGTTGAAATAAACAAACAAATTAAATTTATTGTGATATTACTCTTCATCAGTGATAGAAGCCTATCACTGATAGACTTCATTAACAACATGTAGCATGTCCCTTGTATAAGTCTATTAGTGATAGCAGTCTATCACTTCTATCACTAATAGACTACATGCGTTGTGATTGAAGACTATTAGTGATAGACTCCTATCATTGATAAACTTTAATCACAATGCATTTAGCCTATTAGTGATAGACTGCTATCACTAATATACTGGCACCTAATCAGCAATAATTGCAACTGTGATTGAAGTCTAATCGTGATAGGCTTCTATCACTGATAAACTTCACCTACAATGGTAGTCTATCAACGATAGACTCTTATCAGTTATAGTCTATCGTTGATAGGAGGAGTTTTTAGTCTTTTTACATAGGCTCGATTTAATTTTTCCATATTTGCAAATAGTTTTAGGGTTTACTATTTTTTCTATTATTTTAGCTGATTTTTCTATATTTGAAACCATCCTTTATAAATATTGTAAAATAGTAGTTTTACAAAATTTATAACATAAAATATGTTGATAAATTAATTAATAATATTTGATATATTTAGCTAAATATTTAGCCAGTATCTACTACTATTTTCATTGTTTATAAATATATTATTAAACGCACTTTGAACAATTTTTAAAAGTGAGATTCAATTTCTAATTTTGTTATCAAGCACATATTTTTTTTACAAAAGTAAAAGCAAACTTTATTAAAGCTGCTTTTGAAAATAAATAAAAGACAAAATTACAAAAGCTGAAAATGAAAGCTGATAACATATGTCTGCACTTCATCGCCGTCCGTCTTCATCTTCTTTTGTTGAGGTGATGATGTCCCCCAGTGTTTCTCCTGAATGGCCTGGACTGATTGCTTTATGATTAGTATTTTTTCTTCTAAATATCTTGAGAATCCGGCGTTAACCACTGAGGGTGTGATCCCAGGACTTACTTCGGCTACCCCGCCATTGCTGCCTTACACACCTTACCATTTTCTCTTGATATTTAGTTGAATAAATTGATCATAGCAATCTGTATCCTGTTCAAGGACGTCCTTCGCTTCCCGCGCGGCCTGTGGATTGGTTATTTCCACCTGTTTCGGAGTGTCACTATCTTCATCATCCTCCCCTTTCAATCGGAGACTAGCATAGTTGACGATGATTTTGTTTATGCAGACTGGTTTTTAATTTACAAATTAATATTATTAATTTACAAATTAATTATACCCTTCAACTCGGTTGAGAATCCAGGTATGGGTCTAGAATATCAAAATTTAAATACGGATCGTATTCAAAATTGATATCATTGACAGAAGACTGTGATATGAGGTCGTCAATATCAGTGTCTTCCTTTTGAATTGGAACGTTCTCAGTAGGATTCTGAGAAACGTCTTGGATTACTGTCTTTAGTTCTGAAGCAGAAGATGCTCCAGCTAAAGAT
Organism: Trichosanthes truncata; assembly: GCA_033996785.1. Classification (NCBI taxonomy): domain Eukaryota; kingdom Viridiplantae; phylum Streptophyta; class Magnoliopsida; order Cucurbitales; family Cucurbitaceae; genus Trichosanthes; species Trichosanthes truncata. The sequence continues at coordinate 44,989,204 of JAWPNB010000013.1, read as the reverse complement.
GCTATAGTTGAACTTCTCTGTAGAAGGAATTGTTCTTCTTCTACACGAGAGTGGTGAGGATTAGCCTTTAAGAAATGGGCTATCCTTTCTTCTGTAAGATGAGAAATATCAAATTTTTCCCACCATTTGATCTTTAAAACCTTGTTTAGGGTTTTAAATTTTCCCTTTGGAGCTAACTGGTAATTCCAGCAAAAGATCCAAGGTAATTGAAAATTCAAAGAGAATCTAAACGTCATTGCAAGCGGTGACGAATGGACACTAGTTGAAAATAGATGAAAGGACTTTTGTATTTCTACAGGAAAAATTTCTTGCGAAATACCGAAGTGATTCCACCATCTTTGAAACCAATTAGGAAAGTTAAATTTGTAAGATTTCTTACAAAAAGTAACAAACCATGAGTGGTTATATGGTTCATACCAAAATATATTGTACCAAGCCATGATATAGTCATGGTAACAATATGTTTGTGGTCTGAAACTTCTTGAGAATCGTTTAGGAACCGACATCCCCTGAGACCAGTGAGATGGCGTAAGAACCCTTAAAATTCTCAATTTTGAAAATATTATTCTTGACGGATCATTTCTGTCCGGCACATGAGTTATTTCAATTGATTTTGTATCAACTAAAATAAACTCGTAGAATAATCTTGTTTTTGAAGTATCCTCAGGCATAAAGAGAAAGCCAGAAGGATATATTTGAGCACATACTTCATTAGGAGAAGGACCATCGAATTCGGGTTCGATGATAATTTCTTCTAAGGAAGTTTTTGTATGATAACCTGTTATCTGAGGTCTTGCCTGAAAGACAGCAGGTCGTAAAGTCCTAGCATAGGATTGATTTCGAGAAATCGGTCCTGATGCTGGCCTGATTGTATTTAGAGAAGAGGGAGCCTGAATAGGTCTTTCTCCTTCTCTAATTGATAAATTCCTCTGAGAGGAACCTTGACGTCGCCTGGAAATCATTGTATATTCGAGATCCATTGCGTAGTGGTCTGCATTCGTGGGTGCGAGTGCAGCCGTTTGAGAAATGGGGCGTTTTCCCCTTTGAGAACTAGTTCCGGAGGAACTAGCAATTGATTGTGTTACTCCTTGATTGGAGTTATTTGAGAGGGCTGGCCCTGGAGGCCTTCCCGTGGAGGGCGGACGACCGTGTTGCATTGAGGAGAGAGCTTAGAGATTGTTTGAGAGAGATGTTCTCTCGAGAGATAATCAGCTAAGCTGTTCTCGCTGCCTTTTATAGGCACAATTGAGAAATCAAAGCAAGATAGGATTGCTTGCCACCTTGCGAAGATTTGTTTTGAGACAAGATTTTTTATATCTTTTTCAAAGATATATTTACTTGCTTTTGAATCGGTTCTGACAAGAAAAACCTTGTTGATAAGATCTCCTTGGAACTTTTGAACGCAAAGTACTATTGCTAGCACTTCCTTTTTGATAGTGGAATAGTTCTTTTGAGCACTATTCCATACTCCGGAATGGTAACGGATAAGTAATTCCTTTCCGTTAACTTCCTGTTTGAGGATACCGCCGTAACCGAGATCTGAGGCATCGGTTTCAACGATAATTTTTGCCGACTCATCCACTAGCGATAAGCATGGGATGGCTTTTGATAAAGCCTTGATGGATTTGATAGCACTGGTGTGCTCGTCTTTCCATGGCTTTGGATTTTTCTTTAGTCTGTCGTATAATGGCAGACAAATGATACGGAGATCTTTAATAAAGTCTCCTATATAATTGACACAGCCAAGAAATCTCTGTAGCTGAGTCTTATCTTGAATAACATCTGGAAACTTATCCACGAAGTCTAATGACCGTTGGATAGGTTTGATGATTCCTTGATCGATTTCGTATCCTAAGAAACGAATCTTTGTTTGAAATAATGTTATCTTGGGTAGAGATACCACAAGACCATTTTTCTTGATTACATAGATAAAACATTTTAGATGTTTAAAATGTTCTTCTATTGTTTGAGAATATACAAGAACATCATCAATATAAATTATTGTGAAGTCTTGATATTGATTGAAAATGTCATTCATGATCTTCTGAAACTCCGAAGGAGCATTCTTCAGACCAAATGGCATTACATTCCATTCGTATTGACCGAATGGTACATTGAAAGCGGTTTTATACCGATCTTTGATATTGATTTGAATCTGCCAGAAGCCAGATTTCATATCAAATTTTGCAAAGACTTTTGCAGAAGCTATACGCTTAAGCAAATCTTGGCGATTAGGTATTGGATACCTAATCCATTTGAGAACATTGTTTAAAGGTTTATAGTTAATAACCAATCTAGGAATGCCACGTTCCTTTTCAGCTTGATTATTAACATAGAAAGCCGCACAAGACCATGGGCTCTTTGATGGGCTTATTAAACCCTTTTTGAGAAGATCGTCAATCTCGTTTTTACAAGTTTTGACTAGCTCTTTTGACATTTGAATGGGCCTTGCCCTAGTTGGGATTTGGGCCTCATCAAAATTATTCACATAGGGAAGTTCCACTATGTGATGTTTTCTGTCCCAAAAGGCATTTGGGATATTTGAACATATTTCAGTCTGAATTCTTTTCAGAATTAGCTGAATATTATTTTGAACAGAAGGTTTAGTGATTTCTTCAGAAATCCTTCTGCATTTGATATCATCTTGAAGGAATTCAATTTGTTTTTCCTTCCTAGAGATTTTATTGAGGCATTCCTCAATATTTGAAATATACTTTGGAGTTATGTCATCGCAGAACTCAAAAATAATTTCTTTTCCCAGTTTATGAGAAGTAATTCCTTCTTCAGAAACTTCGAATGGTAGAGTTGAGTGAGGAATGGCGTTCCGAGAATCACTTCCTCATTCAAATCTTTCATACAAAGAAATGTGTTTAGGAAACACACGTCTTTGTTGCATATATGGACTCCTGACAATTTGTAATTAATTGTCAGTTCCTGATTGTTTGCTCCCCTTAGAGTTTGGTGAGTTATTTCAAAATACCTTGAAGGAATAATACCTTCATTAAGGATATTTTGATCCGCTCCCGAGTCTATGAGGGCTATAACCGTAATTTTATAATCACGGATTTTTAAAGTGATTTTTGAATACCACTTTTGATTGAATATCTTGTTAATGTAATTAATATTATCATTAACAATTATTTGAGAAGATGATCCTGTTGCAACAGGTATCATCTGATTTGATCTTTCTTGAATAACAAGCATTTTGTTTTCAAGATTAGTGAGTCGTTGCTTAGAATCAGCAACTTCTCTTTTGAGATTTTTGATTTCCAATTGCAAGTCTTGGATTCTGACAGGCATTGGATTTGTTTCTGATTTTAGCCTATCTATTACTCCTTGGAAATTGAAGTAAATAGGCTTTCTTTCTTCTTCAGCTGATGTTTCTTTAAGCTCTTCTTTAAGCTTAATGATCATCTGCCTTTGAAGATTTTGATCAGGTATTGCTTCGATAGATTCGAAGAGTGCTTCCTGAACTTTTGTAAGTACGTTGATGCATCCTCCACATGGAATGACATCATCGTCTGATTCATTTGAAGAAGAAGGGTCAAAGTAATCAGTACCTTCTTCTATTTGATTGATCATATCTTTATCATCAAAGGATTCTGAAGAAGAATCTTCTTTGATAGATAGATCTTCAAAGATACTAAGTAGAGATTGTTTGACATCGTCATCGATCTCTAACTTGTTTATCTTTTTCTTGAGATCTGGACATCTGTTAGCATAATGCCCAGTTTTTTGACAATTGTAGCACTTAACAGTGCTCCTGTCAACGGCGGCTTGTCTTTTCTTAGCCTTCCGTTTGTTGTAGTATTTCCTTTTTCGAGGAATATACTCATTTGAGGATCGTTTGCTTTTGGAAAAAAGCTTTTTATTCGATCTCTTTTTTGAAGGAGGTTTATTTTCTACCCCATATTGTTTGCAAAAAGACCCCAGTTCCTTTCGGTAATTTGCGTCTGTTGCAACCCTTTTGTTATGGTTCTTCAAATCAGTAGCACTTCTGATAGGAAGAATCTTTGTAGCTAATCCAGAGGGATCAACCCTTTTGATCATATTCAAGTTTTCGTCTTTCTTAGAAAGTCCGAAAGCCTAACCTTTTTTCTTAGAACTTTCTGCTTTATCACTTGCAGTAGGTTCTACATTTGATAACTTCTTGTCGAGTTTTTCAAGAAGTTCTTCAATGTCAGTCTCTCCAAACTTTAGACTAGGATGTCTTGGGTTTGGTTGGACCGTTGGTCGAAGCGGGTCGATTTTTGGGAAACCGACACGTTCCTTGATTGAAACCGTTTTGACAGAATTGTCAGCGGTCTTTATTTCTTCAACTGATTTTGATAAAGTCGTAAGGACTTTATTAGAATAGTTGAGTTGTTGTTGGATGTTTTTGATTTCTCTAACACCAACAACTTTGGTTTTCTCTTCATCAATAATCTTATAAGGAGAAGAGGTAATTTTTGTGGATGAAACTAAAGGATGTGGAAAACTAGCTTCTTCTTCCGGAGGATAGTCAGAAACTATTTCTTTTCCAGTAGTTGTTAGCCAAATGGTTGGCTTTTTGATAACATTAACTTAGTGAGTACATAAGTCAATGAATTTTTCTTTAGTAAGCAGATCTGAAAAATCAGTTCGCTTACCAATCTTAAAATCATTGAAAGCTATGGTGAGATATTCATCATACCTTTCATCAATTGATCTTTTCTCAGAAGTGAGAGTATTAATCTGATCATAAACATAACCAGATTTTCTTTCCATATCAGTCTGAGTAGGAGCTAAAGATCATTCAGACTTTTCTTGTTGAACATCTGGAACTGGAAAATCATAATCCACTCTAAGGGATTTAGATCTACCAATAGATTTTTTATTAGTAGCGGAGCGCACAGTTGAACTGGTGCTGGGTCGGCTACTTAAATATTCTTGAATTAGAGGTGGCCTGGGGTTGTCCTGGAAATGGAATTGGACTTCCACATGACCATCTGCAAATTCAGAAATTTGAGCGTCAGAACTTTGTCTATTACTTGGGATAGTAGCATTGTAGCATTTTCTATCCTCCAAATAGGATTAGACGTAAGTTCTCACCAATTGAGTTGCTTAGGGACAGTCATAGAGGTTTTCTCAATATTGACTTCCATAAGCATAATATAATTTCTAGGAGAAACTCCTAGAGCTTTGGGTGATAGATTAGTTTCCATCACTTTGTAATACAGCCTGAAGATGATACCATATGGATATGAACCATCTTTCATGCGTAATCCTTGACCTCTAACATCTAGAGTAAGTACATCTAGAATGTTACGGTCTTGAAGAGAAACGTTGAATCCGGGTCTACAAGAAAAGCAAACCGGACCGTTCTCCAAATTGGACTGAACAATTCCCAGAATAGAATCTGAGAAATTCAGATGCCTTTTATCTCTTAGGGCGACGTAGACTGGAGAGTTTAAGCCTGTCCTATAGAGAGGTTTGATGGCAACTTGAACACATCCTATATGCAGATATTTGAAATGCTGCTTATAGGTGTCTAATTGTTCGTTTTCAAACAGACGATATTCGGTAATATCATTATCTGTTGAAATATTTGATTCGGAAATGTGTATAACATCCCGTTCTTTTTGTTTGAATATTGGGACCCTGTAAATGGTTCCAACTTCAAGCTTTGGAACAGACCAGTTAAGAAGTCTTTCTTCAACCTGGGCTATTTGATTCTCTGTACGATTTATTTTCGCCAGAGTTTTCTCAATATCCTTTGCAGGATCATTTGAAGACGTAGTAGTGTCTACTACGACGGGAGTGTAGAATATTTTTTTCTTTAATTTAGAAAGCATGGAGAAAAGGGATGGAGGAAACGAACTTAAGATGCATAATAACAATAATCTATAAACTTTAATTGATTCTTAGCTTTGGCTTAATTACTCATAGTATTTATTAGTTTATATCAATCGATCTAAGTTAGAAAGTTTATAAGGTTAAAATAATTCTTATTCAAACTTGAAGGTTAACCACGCCTTTACCAAGTTATTTTGAAAAGAATGATTCCTTCCTTTAAAACTTCTAAATTAGAGAGACAACTGACTAATAAATTAGAAGAAGTAATTAAGAACATTGATAAGAACCAAAGAAAGAGTTATAGAGAGAAGTTATTACTTATCTTAAGCTCTGGAAGAGTTTACTCCATAGAGAGAGAGAGTAGAGAGAAGTGAGAGAGAATGTTTGAGCTCATGGCTCTGATACCATTTAAGAGTTAGGAGTGTAGTCCTTATATAGAAGACCACAGTCTCTCAACAATTGTACAGGAAATCCAAGAGTGGCCGACAGGACACATCCCTGTTTTGCCTTATCTCTTTGGAATCTCAAAATTCTCAATAAAACAAAAAACTTTACAAAAGTAAAAGCAAACTTTATTAAAGCTGCTTTTGAAAATAAATAAAAGACAAAATTACAAAAGCTGAAAATGAAAGCTGATAACATATGTCTGCACTTCATCGCCGTCCGTCTTCATCTTCTTTTGTTGAGGTGATGATGTCACCCAGTGTTTCTCCTGAATGGCCTGGACTGATTGCTTTATGATTAGTATAAAAGCGGTTTTATACCGATCTTTGATATTGATTTGAATCTGCCAGAAGCCAGATTTCATATCAAATTTTGAAAAGACTTTTGCAGAAGCTAAACATCAACCAAACAAAGAAAAAGCATAATAATGCAACCAAATAGCAAACAACAACCAAACATATTAGAAGAAGCATAATACAAAGGGAAAAAACAGTAAACTTATTATTTTATTTTTTTTTGAGTTCCAAAAAAACAGTAAACTAAACCAATATAGAAGGATTATTCAACATATATAAATAATTGGTTGAAATAAACAAACAAATTAAATTTATTGTGATATTACTCTTCATCAGTGATAGAAGCCTATCATTGATAGACTTTATTAACAACATGTAGCATGTCCCTTGTATAAGTCTATTAGTGATAGCAGTCTATCACTTCTATCACTGATAGACTACATGCGTTGTGATTGAAGACTATTAGCGATAGACTCCTATCATTGATAAACTTTAATCACAATGCATTTAGCCTATTAGTAATAATTGCAACTGTGATTGAAGTCTAATCGTGATAGGCTTCTATCACTGATAAACTTCACCTACAATGGTAGTCTATCAACGATAGACTCCTATCAGTTATAGTCTATCGTTGATAGGAGGAGTTTTTAGTCTTTTTACATAGGCTCGATTTAATTTTTCCATATTTGCAAATAGTTTTAGGGTTTACTATTTTTTCTATTATTTTAGCTAATTTTTCTATATTTGAAACCACCCTTTATAAATATTGTAAAATAGTAGTTTTACAAAATTTATAACATAAAATATGTTGATAAATTAATTAATAATATTTGATATATTTAGCTAAATATTTAGCCAGTATCTACTACTATTTTCATTGTTTATAAATATATTATTAAACGCACTTTGAACAATTTTTAAAAGTGAGATTCAATTTCTAATTTTGTTATCAAGCACATATTTTAAAATATCAAAATCGTAGAATACAGTTATGTTTTTCTTTTTTTTTTTTAATTGAATCCTTGTTTTCAAATCTCACTTTTAGATTACGTACCGAACACAATCTTTGAGACCATAATTCTTGTACCTTTTATATGAACTCGTTTGTGAATTTCTCTATTAAGTCCAAAAAGAATAAATGTGAATAAATCTAATTACCTCATGCTTGATGAAGGTTTATGAATCCATCCAATTATTAAGTCATTCTAAAGAACTTGTTTAAAGAGTCTTATAATCGAATTATATTAATATGCAGCCCACATAATAGCATACGAATAAGATATCTTAACATATTGAATTTATATCACTACGGTAAATTTGACCTTTATTGACGACTAAAAAATGTCAATTGTAATAATAGTTAACATCTTTTAGTCGTCAATAATACCAGTGTCAACTATCTAAAAGTGTCAACCTTTTCCATTTTAGTTGACAGCTAATGAATATCAACTTGTATGCATTTATTGACTTTTTTGGCCATCAACAATGTTAATATTGACTTTTCTAGCTGTCAGCTTTACACTCTTTTTGATGCTTTTCGATGGTTAGTGTTATGGGTGAAATTGGACCAACAAGAACAAGCTGGCTAAAGGGCTGCAACGAATGGTCAAATGAGGAAAGAAGTCCAATACGATGTCAAAACGGATCGAAACCAACAGGGGACCTACTCAAGATGAGAAGGGACGAAGAAAAGGGCTTGGGCCGAAGCCCAAGCCCGTGGTCAGCCTCAGCAGAGGCCAAGGCCGACCACATGGCAAGGCCCACTTTTGGGCCTTGCCTCGGTCTCTCATGGCCCGTGTACCCACGATCTAGCATAGTTCGGTCCTTTCATTTCCCATTCGAAGACGAAAACCCACGTAGAAAGGAAGGTATTTAAGCTCTCTCTTGAGAGGAGAGCATGGTAAGTTCATTCCAACTTACAACACTTTCCTAAAACTCCTAATTCTCTCAAAAGAACTCCATCTGACTTAAGCATCGGAGCCTGTGTGGCCTACACCACTCCGGTGTCTAGGTTTTTCTTGTATTGCAGGCCTCGTTCTTCCCCCAAGAATACAAATTCACCGTCATTGTCATGTAGAGATCATGTGAGATTTCTCCTGTCCAAAATTTGGCAACAACAGTTAGTATAAACCCAAACCATCAACAATAATATGTTTGTTGACACTTATTAGCCGTTAATATAATTATTTTGTAGCCATTAACCTGTACTATAATGAATGTTCGCCATCAACTATGACATTTTTATTGATGGTGGTTGTCGCCATTAACCTATATTATAATGAATGTTCTCAAACTAAAAACCAAAAAGTAAGGACCTATTTGATAACCAATTTGATTTTTGAAAATTAAACTTATAAATAATTACTCTGCCAAAAGGTTTCTTTGTTTTGTTATCTACTTTTTACATATGTTTTAAAAAACCAAGCCAACTTTTAAAAACTAAAATAAGTAGTTTTTAAAAAATTGTTTTTGATTTTAGAATTTGACTAAGAATTCAAATGTTTTCTTAAATATTAAAAAAACATCTAATAGATCAAGGACCGATTAGATACAAAATTTGAAGTTTATAGATCTATTAGACACCTTTTAGAGTTTAGAGATCTATTAAACAAATTATTAAAAATTTAGGGCGTGTTTACTTACCCGTAATTGGAATGGGCTAGAATCGAAATGAAAATTAATCAATCATAATGAGAATGCTATTCATTTGATGCTGTTTACTAGGAGTTGTTTGGAATCGGAATTCGAAACTCGCTGATGTTGTTTACTTCTATATGAAATCAGAATGAAATATACATGATTACCAAAATGTCATTTTATATTTCTAATCAATTAAAATGCATTAACTAAAAAATATGCTACAAGAATTAAAATTCATTTTTTTTTTATTTACTTATTCAAAATTTTATTTTTTATTTACTTATTCAAATTTTTATACTTGAAAAAAAAAATTCTAAATTAAAATAAAAAAGTAGGATTTTAAAAAATAAAATAGTAATTATCATTCCACTCATCTAATTGAAATTTCAATTTGGTTGTAATTTTTTTTCCCAAAATACATAATCTTGATATAAATACTTTTAAAAGAAAATCTATAGTTAGATATTATTATTTAATTTATTTCAAATAAATAATATTATTTTATTCATTTTTTATGATATTCTTGTATTTTTAGAGTAGATTGAGCGAGAGAAAACCAAGATCAAAATAGATTGAGTGAGGGCTAGAACAAAATAGACCAAGCGAGAGCGAGCAATGTTTTTCTCCTATAGTGATTATTACGTTTAGATGTTGTCATATTTTTTTGGTGATGAAGAAGATATGGCTACAAATCAATATTATTTCGACCCTTCTCTTATCTGTTTCCAATAACAACAACCCATGTTCTAATTTCTCCATTTTTTTTTGTGAGAGAACTCGTTTCAAATTCTCCTTCCTTGATTTTCCTTTGGGGTGGGTTTTTTTTTTTCCTTCTCTGTTTATTTTGGTTTATGTATTCTCTGTTGAGACCTTTTTCGATCTTCTCCATCTTAGTTCTTGTTGTTTAGATCTTCCAGTTAGCATAAGGTTGATAATGTCTAAGTATCTTCAAACTGGAGATGCCAAACCCAATTCCATTTTCATTTATTGTAACTCAAGTTCAAATGAATTAGTTGATGGTCGAAAATGGATTGGCAACTTGACTTTGGAAGGTAAAGTGGGTTAGACTGGTTGTAATTTATGAACTAGCTGTAGAGTTAGGAGAAAATGACGTATAAAGAAGAAAAAGATGAGGAATGTGAGAAGTAAGCGAGAGAGATGAGGAACGAGAAATACATAAATAAAAAACAAAAAATAAAAAAAAAAGTTTGAGTGAGGTTGTTACGTGATTTTGTGACCATGCAAAGCCACAAGTGTACAATGTCAAGATTTAATATAGTGGTTAAGTGCAAGTATCGTCCACAGGAATGAGTTTTCTAGATCAAATGACTATTATAGTTACTGACACCCAATTTTATTTAGAAAATAACAATTTTAGAAAAAAATGACAAACAAATTAATTAAAAAGAGATGAACTGCAAGGAAAGAAACCCTAGGGAATTGACTTCATGACTAAACTAATGTTTTAGTTAATTAATTCAGGAATGATCATACATCATAATGAGCAGGAAGTTTAAAAGACCAAAAGACTTTCTCAAGCCCAATTGGAACTTATGCCATTTTATAATCCTAACATGTCTGTCTAAAATTTAATAAAAGAACATGGTATTAAGCTACTTCCTATGATGCTTCTAAAAGCCATTCTCATGCAAGGATTTACAGTTAGATATGTAATTAATTGGTCTAGCCCAAATTGATTCTTTTACAAGCAACAATCAAAGCCAATAAAACATGTAAACTTTGGCCAAAAGAATACTAGCATTAAGAATCATAAAAGCATACAATGATATGATGTAAAATCAATTCAAGAACTTAAACTAAAACATCGAATTTAATGGCTACATCAATCCCCTAGATAAAAAATCTAGCCACCTAAACCCTAAACCCTAAACTAAAATCTAGACTTAATACAAAATTCGTAACATGAAATACAAACTGAAGAGGGAAAATTAAAAACTCTAAATCTCGTGTCGATCCTCATTCTCGATGCACGCCACGATCTCAAGCTTCGAACTCTCGTTCTCTACTCCCAAGAGTGTCCCCCTAGCGTCCAAGATAGAGTGAAAATCAGTTTTAAGGTTTGTGCTCTCCAAAACGACTCCCCATTTCTACAAACAAATAAAGAGGTATTTATAGAAACCATGACAGCGTCTCAACGCTAGGTTGCAACGTCTCAATGCTGTCATTCTTAAAATGCATGTTTTTGAAAAAGGGAATGTAGCGTTGAGACGCTATAAGCAGCGTCTCAACGCTGCCTGTGCAGACTTTCTGGCTAGTTTGGCTGTATTTATGGCGTTGAGACGCTACTGATGGTGTCTCAATGTTGTGTCCTTGGGATTTTTGGTCCATATCTCTTCTTTGCTCCACTTGGTCCTTCAATTTGTGCTTCATTGACTCCAAACTCACTATAGTATCTCAATAATCTGCGGTTTCACTCCAATTGCTCGAATACTGAAAGTTAAATAAATAAACTAGTGAAAAGCACTTAAATAACTATAAAGACTAACAAAAGTAAAGCCTAGAGATAGCACATTTTGTGTGCTATCATACGTTAAAGGGGAGAGAAAAGGCAAATGGTGTAAAGTAACAAAAAAAATTGTATAGATCCCACGTAATAAGGAATAATTATGAGATTGGCCACCTTTCTTAGAGAATAAGGAATGGGAATTCAAAGGGAGTGATGTGGGTCTCACAATTTTCATTCTCATTCCTTGATTACATTTGTGAGGAAGTAAACGTGCCCTTAGAGACTCTGAGAGTTTTTTTTTTCCTTTGAGTACTGTTAGGAATGCAAACAAAGTTTCACATTAGCTAGGAAAAGGAGTGATCATGGGTATATAAGTGAGGACAATTATCTCCATTGGTATGAGGCCTTTTGGAGGAAACCGAAAGCAAAGCAATGAGGGTTTATGTCCAAAGTGGACAATATCCTTAGTAGAGGAGTACGTAGATCTTTGTTCGAGAGGAAGAGGTAGAGATGATGTGATAGTGTAGGATCGTATGGCAACACTAGAGGGGGGGTGAATAGGGTTGCTTAAAAAAAATTAAAACTGTTTTTTTAAAGAATTAAAATAAAATAATGTAATCCAAATTAATCAAAATAAACACCCTAAATTTTTTTAGAAATATAGAACAATTTTCCTAAGCATGCAATCTACTCACAAAAATATTAAGCAACGAAAATTTAAAAGAATAGAGAGGAAGAGATAACACCGAAAATTTTTATAGTGGTTCGGAAATCCCTACTCCACTCCCCAAGACTCATTCTTGGGTATTTTATTGCGATGGTCCTCTTACAGGTGAGAACCAAACCAATTGGCACTCTTTTTAAGGGTTCAAGAGTCAACCCCCAACTGATCCTTTTGCAGGTTCAGGATCCAACCTATATCGATCCTTTTAACGGGTTCATGATCAAACCACTACGATCCTTTTACTGGGTGCAAGATCAACCACTACAAATCCTTTTTCGGGTTCAGGGTTAAACCGCTCACTCAAAATCCCAAGGTGTACCCACACCTTAATACAAAACCCAATTGAAATGGTGAAATAATTTAAAGACCCACAAAGAAACTCTCACAAAGAGTAGCTTTACAAGTTTTAGCTCAAAAGAAACAATCTAATCTCTCATATAAAATTCTCTCACAAGAAAAATAGAAAAGGATGGAGCTTTGAAGAATGATCAACAATGGAGAATGTTTGAGAGAAAATTTCAGCAATTTTTGGAGATGAGAGTTATGAAATGAGAAAGAAAATGATGTTTAAATGGAGTTGAAAGAAATAAGTTTGATCCATTAGATCTAGGTTAAGATGGATCAAGGGTGGAGGAAATTTGGGAGGAAAATGACAAAAAAAATGATTAAAAAATAATTTTAAAATGCCTCTAACGGCTATTTAAAAATGCCACGTGTCGCAATATTATTCGTCCACGTCATTGCTAAATAACAGTTTCTCAATCTTCTTTTGGTCATAACTTTCTCGTTTGAAGTCCGATTTGAGCGATTCAAAATGCGTTGGAATCGTCTTTTCGAGCTCTACACTGTAGACACTTTAAAACACTAAAATCATTAGTAATTAATAGGTTTGTTATCATCAAAATATATAGTCTATGATTGAAGCTCATAAAGCTAACAGATAGGTGATCGTTGCTATCAAGAAGTATCCCACAATGTGATCCATGCTTGTGTAGGATAGTGGACGAAACAGATCGACAGGGGAGGCTCAAGTGGTATTTTATTTGGGGGGAGGATTGTTAGAAGTACAAACAAACTCCCCCATTGACTAAGGAAGGGAGTGATCACAACTATCTCCATTGGTATGAGGCCTTTTGGAGGAAACCAAAAGCAAGACCCAATCAGCAAAAAGAAATTCAAATAATATAAAAATAATTTATTTTTTATTTCATCTAAAAAATTCTCATGTCACTAGAATCCAGTCAACTAACAGTCAAATGAATCTAGGAATTATTTAAAACCTTTTTTCAAATATCAGAAACTAAAGTGTTTATTCTAAAACATTAGGGCCAAAATAGACACTTATCTCATACATCAGGGACCAAAATGTATTTTACCCCATTTTTTATTATCATTTTTTTCAGCCGAAAGTAATAATGAATCTAGGTTCCTAAAGTGCTCCTCTTCAAGGTTCAGAAAATGGAGTTTCCATTTCTGATTTTTATCCTCACTAACTCTCTATCTGCAGCTTCATGTAGTCACATTGCCCCTTGGAAGTTGATTTTGTTTTGATATAAATCCTGTGAACTTCCATTATTTTATTTTCATCTCTCCAAAGTTCAATTTCCTATTTCAATTCTTTTTTGTTTAAATCCTATTTTAATTTTACTGTGTATTATATTCATTTTAAAATTGAAATTAAACATTTTAATACTCTTGTTAAACATAGTATATAAATTTAGGCCTAATCCCATTTTGATATGGAAACTTTCAGCTTTATATTTCATTTTTGATTATCAACTTTTGGTCTTTATTATTGTTATTCTCGAATCAATTTCTACTCTGTCTAAAATCCACTTCACAGCTTCCTAGTGCTGCTTCCCTAGATTACTCATATACCTACTAACAACTCCCATTGCATGTGCAATGTCTGGTCTTGTGCAAACCATGGCGTACATCATGCTACCTATAGCTGAAGCATATGGCACTCTAGCCATATGATCTCTTTCCTGCTTAGTAGTGGGTGAGTGCTCTTTAGATAATTTAAAATGACAAGCTAAAGGAGTACTCACAGGTTTTTCATATTCCATGTGAAATCTGTTCAACACCTTTTTCACATACTCTTCCTACGACAATGTCAGTGTACCATCTTTCCTCTCAATTCTCATTCCTAAAATTTGTTTGGTAGCTCCCAAATTTTTCATATCAAATTCTTTAGATAATTCAGCCTTTATCTTCAAAATTTCCTATTTGTTAGCACATGCTATCAACATATCATCAACATATAGCAGTAAAATGATATATGAGTTACCTTGAGACCTTATGTAGCAACAGTGATCTGCCTGACACCTCTAAAATCCATTGTTGCACATAAAACTATCAAATTTCTTATACCACTGTCTGGGAGCCTATTTGAGACCATACAAGCTTCTCTGAAATTTGCAAACCATTTTCTCCTGCCCCTGTACTGTGAAACCTTGTAGCTGTACCATGTAAATTTCTTCATCTAAATCACCATGAAGAAAAGCTGTCTTTACATCCATCTGTTCCAAAAATAGATCCTCTTCTGCCACTATCGATAATACAGTTCTAATAGTAGTATGTTTGACTACAGGAGAAAATATCTCATTAAAGTCAATACCTTTCTTCTGTTGAAAGCCTTTGACTACAAGCCTTGCTTTGTACCTCTTGCTACCATCAGGCTCTTGCTTGATTCTATAAACCCATTTGTTCTGCAAAGCTTTCTTACCTCTTGGTAACTCAGCAAGTTGCCATGTCTGATTCGTCATAAGAGAATCTATCTCATCATTCATGGCCAACTTCCACTTGATAGAATCTTTCAGTTGAACCGCCTCATCATAATATTCAAGTTCACCTCTGTCAGGAAATAATATGTAATTCAAAGTAGAGGAATACCTTTGTGGTGGTCGGATAGTCCTGCTAGACCTCCTCACTGCTATAGGTGGCGTTCTCTGAACTTCATCAAGTTTCACAATCTGCTCATCAGGTTCCACAACTGGTTCCTCAGGAGTAACTGCATTTTGATCTTCAATTCTCATTGTCCTAGTCTCAACCTTAGGAAGAGTTATATATTGAGTCTTCTCTTCTGTACTTTCATTTGACTCTAAATCAACTGTTGTTCTGTTTTTGTACAGAACTTCCTCATTGAAGATCACGTTCTTGCTTCTAATTATCTTCTTGTTCTGGTCATCCCAAAACCTATAGCCAATCTCAGCTCCACCATACCCAAGAAAATAACATTTCTTGGATTTGGCATCTAATTTACTCTTGTCTACAACATCAATGTGAATGTAAGACATACAACCAAAAACCTTTAGATGAGAAAGGATTACCTATTTACTGCTCCAGACTTCTTCAGGCAACTTGAAGTCTAGTGATGTGGTTAGGCTCCTATTGATCAGATAGATCACCGTGTTGATTGCCTCTGCCCATAACATCTTAGGCAATCCTGCATGTAATCTCATGCTCCTGGCATGCTCATTCAGTGTCCTGTTCATTCTCTCAGCCACACCATTCTGTTGCGGTGTCCCTGGAATAGTCTTTACCATCACAATCCCATTGTCTGCACAGTATCTTTTGAACTTCCCATCAACATATTCATCGTTGTTTTCTGACCTCAAGCTTTTAACTTTCAGGCCTGTCTCATTCTCAACCATAGCCTTCTAAGTTTTGAAAACAAAAAATACATCAGATTTATGTTTGAGAAAATAAGTCCATACCTTCCTACTTGAGTCATCTATGAAGGTCACATAGTATCTAGAACCACCAATAGAAGATACTTCAGAAGGTCCCCACACATCAATGTGAACTAACTCCAACTTCGTAGGTTTTAGCTTTGCTCCTGTCTTTGAGAAACTGACACGCTTCTGTTTCCCAAATACATAGCCCTCACACAACTTGTGTGCAACTGCCTTTAGTCCATGTAACTTCCCTTCAAAGTGAAGAATTTTCATACCTTTTTCACTCATATGTCCCAACCTGTTGTACCACAAATCAGTCTGACTCGAATGATCGACAACAACCACCATGTCCTTGTCATTACTGTTGACATACAAAGTCCCTGATTTGCTTCCTCGATCAACCACCATGGCTCTTTTTATGACCTTCCAGTTTCCTTGGCCAAAGCAAATCTCATATCCTTCACTGTCTAACTGCTCTACAGAAATCAAGTTCTTCATCATATTTTGAACGTGACGTACCTTGCGAATTTTCCAAACTGAACCATTCGCCATTTTTAATTTCACGTCACCAATTCCAATGATTTCCAAAGGCTTCCATCAGCTAGATACACCTTTCCATGATTTCCTGCAACATAATTTTCAAGAATGTCACGTTGTCCTGTAGTATGAAATGACGCACCTGAATCTATAACCCAAGGTCATGAGCACTTTCCACTGCCAGAACCAAAGCATCATGCACCTCATTAACAACAACATTTGCACAGGGTTCATTCCCCTCAATTCACTTGGGGGCTTTGCAGTTCCTTTTCAGGTGTCTAGTCTTACCACAATTCCAACACTCTAATCTATCGTTTCTAGACTTGCTTCTATTGTTTTTCAATTTACCTCGATTCCCATGACTTTTGTTATTACTCCTCCCTTTGTTCACATTCAACGCTAAACCAGAAGTAGAAACAATACCTGAGTCCTTTCTGCGAATCTCTTCTGCAATGGCAGAATCTCTAACCTGTGAAAATTGCAATTTCTCTTTTCCACATGAATTAGAAAGTGTGGCTTTCATAGTTTCCTAACTATCAGGCAAAGATCTCAACAACAAAATCGCATTTACTTCATCAGTAAATTCTAACTCAACGGCAGCTAATTTGTTCATCAACAAATCAAATTCATTTATATGAGCAGTACAACCATTTTCAAATTAAAAAATTTGGTTGCGAGATATACCTTGTTGTTTACAGAGGATTTTTCATACATGTTAGACAAAGCCTCCATTAGCTCTGTTGTGGTCGTTGCCTTCGCTACACTGCTTTGCACATTCTTTGTCAAAGTCAAGCGAACATTCCTCAGCACCTCTCTGTCCAACTTTTTCCATTCAACTTCTCCCATATATTCAGGCTTTCCTTCCAATGGAAAATCCAATTCCTTCCAAAATGAAAAATCTGATCCATTAAAAGTAACCAATTTCTCATCTCCTCCTGACATCGTTCTACAACCCGAACGCTCTGATACCAATTGTTAGGGGGCCGATAAAATATAATATCAATCTAAAATCACCAACCAGATTCAGACAATATATATTTTATCTAAAAATCCCAGATCAAGTTATGGTTCCAAATACCTCGGAATGAAACAAT
Source organism: Trichosanthes truncata (assembly GCA_033996785.1). Classification (NCBI taxonomy): domain Eukaryota; kingdom Viridiplantae; phylum Streptophyta; class Magnoliopsida; order Cucurbitales; family Cucurbitaceae; genus Trichosanthes; species Trichosanthes truncata. Next base: position 44,971,508 of record JAWPNB010000013.1, on the reverse strand, counting down.
TGGAACTCACAAGCTTAAAAGAGTAGATAAACCAACCTAAACTTCTAAGGAACAAGAACGATAATTAAAAGATAAGGGAAAAAAAATTAACACCGAATTTATTCTGATTCACCCAATATTGGCTACATCCAGTTCTCTGCTACTGATGCAGGTTCCACTAAAATATCATGGAGAAAATTACAAGAGTTTACAATGCTCTCTAGAATGATTTCTCTCACTTTTCTCTCAAGAAAAGGCTCACGAATCACTCTACAATAGCTCTCAAACTTTTCAATGGAGAAGAAAACACTCTTGCGAAGACGCCCAAGAAAATTCTCACATGAACTCTTGGCTTATTCTTAACGAAAAAACCAAAAACAGAGACTCACCGCCTTTTCTTCTGTTTTTATTTTTCTTCCGTAACACAGTCTCCCGCTTGAATTTTCTTCTTCATACACACACACATTTGAGATCTATCATTTCTACAACTCACCGCCATCGCCACCCCCTCATCGCGCTCCCTTCTCACCCCTGTTGCCACCGCCTCTACCTTCGACACCATGTACGTACAATCTTTTATGCAAATAGACATCATTTTCTTTTCTTCTTTTTGAATTTACAGTTTAGTTTGTATCAAGTGACTTTAAGGTATGTTGGAGGATAATTTTAAAATAGTTAAAATCACTTTGTCGTGTTTAAAATTATTTTGAAACATGCTTTTAATCCTTCAAAATCAACTTAATGTTTGATTTTACACTTTTAAAGGCGATTTTCATACCATAAACTTGATTTTAAATAATTATAAACATGTTTTAGAGTGATTTTGAATACGACAAAAGTGATTAAAATCACTTCCAAACATGTCCTAAAGCGTGTTAGGAGTGAGAGTTGAATAAAGATTGTTTTTTTTTTTTTTGAGTGAGGAAGAGAAGATAAAATAGGACAATGAGCAAACACGTTTTTAAAACCGTCATATGTAAATCTTAAAATTTATATGCTATTAATAACTGTTGGATATAAAAGCGAGTTTTACGATATCTTTTTCATACCATTGAAAGTGCAAAACTGTCAGTCTCAACCCTTCATTGAGGCTCTACCCCAACAATCTGACACGTGTCTTATTTATTTATTATTTATTTTCTATGTCGTACTTTCAGTCCCTTTTTTTTCGTGTTTTTTGAACTTTCCCAAATCCAGATTTTTTTTCCCATTTTTAGAAAATCGAGCTGATTTTGTTAATTTAACATCTCTTCTAACTTTTTAAATTTAGTAATCAAATGATTTCAATATATTTTTCTATCCTCTTGTTTTTCAAATTGATTTTAACGTTGTGTTCATTTTTTTTAATGCGCATAGACATCTTTTAAAAAAAAAAATAAAACAAAGACATGTGGCAGATGGTTGGGATGAACCAAGGCAGCCTCCCCTAATAATTGAAAAAAACTTGGCTGCATCTTGGGCTACATCTATCTTTGTGCAGCTCACTAAATTAGGGATGAGCAAAAGACCTCAAAAAATTGATCCGCCCGACAAAAATATACCGAACCGAAGTCGGTCGGGCAGTTTATAGGTAATGTCAATCTAGGGGCTAAAAAGCCCAAAACCAACCGACCAACCAATTTATTTTATATATATATATATATATTATAAATAATAATAAAATTCAATAAAATTAATAAATATATAATATATAATATATATAAATATAAGTTAAAATAAATACATATATTAAAAAAAAATCGATTTTCCGCCAAAACAGACTAATCAAATCGACTTCGGTTCAGTCGATTTAACCCTTCTGCTAAAAAAAATTACAATCAACCGATAATCGATATGGTCGATTTGGCGTCGGTTTGGGTGGAAAACCGACCTTGACCCACCGATGCTCACCCATACACTCAAGTGCCCATTCACAGTTTGCCACGTGACAAACTGTTTTTTTTTAAATGTTTCAATTTTTTTTTTCTACTTCATGATTGGAGTGGGCTGTACAAATATGGGTGTAGCCTGGATTGCACCCAAGTTTTTCTCCTAATAGTTTCTCCATAGTAGGAGGAGAGAGAAGAAGAGAGTGGGGAGAAGTGTCACCTGTTTTTGCCACGTCACAGTCCAATCATCTAAAAAATATAAATTTAATATATTTGACATGTAATCATAGTTCAATTAACGAATAATGACTGAAATCACTTTTCTATTAGTCAACTAAGTTGAAGACTATTTATAATCATTTTTCAAACCTCTAGACTAAAAGTGTCCTTGAAACGTCAAAAATAAATAGACATCAACTTCAAACTTCAAAGACCAAAAAGTGTATTTTGCTTTTTACTTTATATTACTTTTTTATGATTAGACTATGCGAGTTGGCATCTTTTTCCTCTTTCTTTCTTTTATCTTCTTCTTTCTTTCTTCCTTCTCCTTCAATGACCTATGTCGGTATCGCCGTCTCCCTCTTCTCTCGTCACCTTCACGGCTGCTTCTACTACCATTCCATTTCTAGATATGGAAGAAGATCTGGAAGGAAGGTTGACCACCTTCTTTGTGTAATGGAAGTAAATGTGTTTCATCAGAAGGTCTCAATTCACCCTGGAAACTCTTCGTTGATGGATCCTCCAACTTCAAATGATGTAGAGCAATAATTCTACTTGAATCTCTTGAATGAGACATATATGAATATGTGCTCAGATTCAACTTTAAAACCTCAAATAATGAGGTAGAATATGAAGCACTTGTAGCAAGATTAAAGGTTGTCAAGGGAATAGGGATTTCTAATCTTTTAGTCTTGAGCAATTCTCAGTTGATCTGGAAGCAAGTAACTGATGAATATCCAGCTAAAGAATGGAGAATGGAAAAGTATATGTCAAAGGTCAAGGAACTATTTGCCTCATTCCTCAAACATGAGTGCATGCAAATTCCAAGATCACAAAATGTTAATGCATTCTTTAGCCTTATTAGCAGTAACCTATGAAACTGAACTAAGTAGAACAGTTCCAGTTGAGATCCTATTTGAGCCAACCATATGCACATATGAGATAATGGAAATTGACGCAACAATTTCCAGAGAGGAAAAGGCTGAAGCCATGGACGAGTTGGTTGAGTCCGAGGCTGGAAAAGATTCTTGTTGGATGAATCCCATATTGGAATACTTGAAAAAAGAAAAATTTCCCTTAAAAAGAGCAGAAGCCAAATGGATACCAAGGCGATAAGCTCATTACCTACTCAAAAAAAGGTAAATTCTACAAGAGTGGCTATTCAAGCCACTTCTAAGGTGTCCCACATCTACTAAGGCAGAATATGTGATGAAGAAAATCCATAAAGGAATTTGTGGTAATCATTCCAGAGGAAGATCCTTATGTCATAAGATTGTAAGACAATGAATAATTGGCCAACGATGTTTCAAGATGCTCGAAGCTTCACAAGATCATGTGACCAATGCCAACGATTTGCTCCAATACCAAGATAGCCACCTGAAGGACAAACTAAGTTTGCAGTGGTGGTAGTGGATTACTTTAAAAAATGGGCTGAAGCAGAAGCATTGACAACAATTATAAAAAAAAAGATAGCTAACTTTGCATGGAGAAACATAGTATGTCGTTTTGGAATTCCTAATGTCATTATTTCAGACAATGAAAAATAATTCGATAATGTAGCATTCAGAATGTTTTGCTCATATCTCAACATCAATCATCGGTGTTCGTCTACAGCACATCCACAAATCAATTGGCAAGTGGAAACAGTGAACAAAATTATCAAGCTAAATCTAAAGACAAAGTTAGAAAATATGAAAGGAGCATGGGCAGAGGAGTTGCCTAACGTGCTATGGGCATATAGGACAATTGCAAGGTCTACCATAGGTGAGACTCCTTTCTCACTTATTTATGGGGCAGAGGTAGTTATTCCTATTGAAATTGGTTTACCTTCACCAAGAGTAGAGGAGTTTGACCCTCAACAGAATGAGTAGTCAATGAGACTGTGCCTATACCTATTATAAGAGCACAGGGAAAAAGCTCATCTTTGATCAGCAGAATAGAAGAATAGAATTGCAAAATATTACAATGCAACAGTCAAAAGAAGAAACTTCAAAGAAGGAGATCTTGTACTAGGAAGAGTCATGCAGAACACTAAAGATCCATCAACAGGTGTACTAGGTCCAACATGGGAAGAACCATTCCAAATTGCAAGAGTTGTCAGACCTGCCACATACACTCTAATTGATTATAAAGGAAAGACTTTTTCCCATCCTTGGAATGCAGAACACCTGAAGATCTATTACCAATAAATTATTTTTCTATGATTACTACTGTTGTGTTTCTCGAAGACTGATTAATATATATAAAATGTTATTTTATTCTTCCTCGAAATTATCATGCACTATACAAATAAAGCATAGACTCAACATAACAAGATTTCCTCATCAAATAAGAAGCTACATAGGGTTTATGCCTCCCTGATAAACAAAAAGCAAAGAAGCTACCTAAACAAGCTGACTTCTAAAAAGAATTCCAGAATCATGAAAAATGGGATGGTGAGGCCGAGGAGGACCTGTGCACGACAGGCAAAACACGCCAAAGGCTGCAAGCATGGGCCTGGCACACACAGAAGAATCGCTAGAGGGCCTTGGCCTTAGCCCAGTCGAGGCCAATCAGACCGATTTGCAAGACGAGCCGGACACATATAAAACGTGTTTGTGTCGTTAGTTTTCCTCCAATCCTCACTTTGTTGGCCATTTTATCCTCTCGTCTCACAATATCAGCTTGGAATGAATCTACATTTGGTCTAAAAATGCTTACAAAAAGTAAAAAGCTACGAGGCTATTGAATAGCCAAGAATCCCCTCATACGTGAGGTCTGGAAGCTACACGGCTACTCGATAGCCAAAAGTTCCATCCCACAGGAGTTCAGGAAGTCCAGAATAGTCCCTACGGGGTTTGATGGCAATCCCATTTAAATTTAAGGATGCCCTTGAATTTAAATATTCTCTTCTGGAAAGCAGTACCGATCGTAAATCCAGAGGAGAGTCTTAGTCTCTGATCGGTGCCACACGCAAGCGCACGTGATCGAAGTAATAATAAACTGAAAGTATTTTAGAGTATCATTCCCAAGAGAACGAATTTTAATAAAATTTATTAAGATGACACAAAATTGTTGACAAATTGCAACTAAAGTAACCATTAGTGTAAAAAGATTTGTGAGATGTTTTGGGCTAAAACAAAAATTGTTTGAAAAACAATGGAAATGAGGAAGGGATTCAAGATTGCTAATGCCCCTTTGAAAAGAAAATACAACTAGAAAGCAATAGCAATCATAGTTAACACAAGAAACTAAGTAAACTGAATTCAACTCCTATTCGACCTTCTATGAAGTATCTTTAGGACGCTAAGTGATTAAACCTATATTTCTATGGCTAATCTAACTTAGATATTTCTACGCACAACTCTAGTGGTTTTGGAGTCTCGCCCTATGTCTAGGGTTGATGTTTAGGACTTATGTTTAAGCCTTTTCCTTAATTGCTTTTGCGACGTCTGCCTTTCCTTAACCCTTTTGGCATTAAGTTCAAGCTTGACAAGCAACACTAGTTGGCCGACTAGGTTTACCCAACATTGAACTCATCAAAAGCAAACAAAGTTCAGTGTTAGCTAGACTACTTTTACTATCAAGCTTTACATCTTTCCTCTAGGGTATTCACAAACTTGAATCCTTAAGGAAATTTAGCTCTTCATAATGAAACTAAAAAAAAAATAGTGCTTTGAAATTATAAAAATTTATTGAAACAAAATAGAATAAGGGTGAAAAACAACCATTTTGCCACAATGACTAATTCTGGATTAAAAAACCAACGAAATTTAAAGATCAACCAATCTTCAATAAGAAATTACAAGGAAAAGAAGAAAAACACAGTAGCTAAAAATTCTGAAATTAAAATAACAGAATGAAAATTTACAACAATCTAAGAATTTGAAAAGATACAAAACTACACTAAATTTGTTGCTCCTAGCTCAATAGAATAAGGTACTGTTCTTAACCACCTACAACTCACATTGAGATGGGATTGAAAAAGAGTTTTTATGGTCTGCAATGTAGGAAGAAAGTACAACAGCAACTGAACTTGAAAATAAAAACTACATTCGATAAGGAAATAAAACCCAAAATTCTCTTCGAAAAATGAGCTCCCCCTTCACGTTTTCTTCTCCAAAAATTATAGGGACTTCGTGCTAGGGTTTCCTTCTTGGTTGATGGACAAATACAGCTAAGAATCCAACTGAATTCGTGGGTATTTTTCTGCTCGAAATCCCTTGATTTGTAGTTTTCCTTAATTTTCATATCTGTCAAATTGCAATTGCAGTGTAATTGCAATTCTGTTGCATTCTGCGAAAACTTGCACCAAAGTATTAAGTAAGTTTGGCTTTTCTTCTTCTTTTCTTAACTTACTTCTTCCAACAATAATTTAATTAACTTTAACCCTTCTCTTGCCCTTTTATCAAATAATATGAATAAAATTACAAGCATAACCAAGTTTAAAGGCCAAATAATCCTCATGAATGAAAATTATCAACCTCCAAGAAAGATCAAAATATTCCCTACAAGGTTGGACATCAATCTTGGAGAGATCCAAGGTGAACCTTGGACCTTAAATTTTCTCCATGAAGTGGACGAACACACTATCCAAAGGAGAATCTTACCCACCAGGAAAGATCGAAATGTTTCTTACAGAGTTAGACGACAATCCTGGGGATGATCTAAGATTCGAAATAAGCGCTACAAAACCCTAAAATTCCCATAAGAAAACGGATAAATAGGCACTCTAGAAAGAATGAAATATCCCCACAAGGATAGACAACAATAACTAGAGAAAATTCGAGGCAGGCCTCGAAATGTCACAAATGACTCCAAAATTAAATAGGCTACTCCCAAGTCAGGCACCATGCAATTATTTCACACGCTCCTAATCTCGAATCCTAACTAGGGAGTGGGGGATAATGTCATGGGTAAAATTGGACCAACAAGAAAGAAATGAATGAAAGGCTACAATAAAGGGCCAAACGAGGAAAGAAGCCCAATTCGAAATCAAAACGGACTGAGATTGAGAGGAATCCGGCCTAAAAAGTGAAAGGACGAAGAAACGAGCTTGGGTTGAAGCCCAAACATGTGGTCGGCCTCAGCTCGGCGGACCTTTTCTTGGTCCCTAATGGCCCGTGGAGTTCGGATCCAATCCCTTTCGTTCCCATTAGGAGACAAAAACCCTACAAAAAACCCTATAGAGAAAGGTATTTAAGCTCTCCCTTGAGGGGAGAGCAATGTAAGTTCATTCCAGCCATCTAAACACTCTGAGAACTCTCTAATTCTCTTTAATATCGAAGTTTGTGTGGCCTACACCACACTGATGTCCAGGTTTTTCTTGTTCTTCTCCCAAATTACAAATTCACCATCATTGTCAAGTGGAGGTCATGTGAGATTTTTTCTGTCCAAAATTTGGTGACAACAAAAAGTAAGGAAAGTAGTCATTTTAACTCTGAACTTGACAAGATTATCAATTTTCACTATAAAAATTCAATTTCATCAAATTGCACCTTAAACTTTGATAATTGTTACAATCTTATATGTAAACTTGAATAATTGTTGTAATTTTCACCCTCCAATAGTTTTATAAAAAATGGTCCATGAGAATACGATGTGCATTTAATAAATATAAAATATATGTCTGATGTAAAACTAATAAAGCTTCGAAGAAATTTGATACTAAAACTAGATTTTTGTTGAAATTAGTGAGTTTGAGAGATTTTTACTTTTTTTTTTTTTTTGAATTTGTGGTGAATTGAGTGGAAATTGGATATGGGGTAAAAACTAAAACACGTATCGGATTTTATAGTGAAAATTGATACAACTTGACCAGTGATATAATTTAATTTTACTTTTCCAAAAAAGTATTAGCAAATAAGTACAATCGAGTCTATTATTAAGGCCTATATTTTAAAGGAAAATATTGTTATTTGTCTTTCCAAAAATAGTAAGTAAAATATAGTAATTTGAAAGAGATTTCAATTTTTGAAATGTTTGGATGACATTGTAGAGAAAGTTAGCATTTTTTTTTAATAAAAATTCATGGAAAAATAACCTCCCATTTTTAGTAGTCTTCCACTCTTTCAAGAAAGGCACATTTACACAGTATATACCTTCTTCCTCTCTCGAGCAAAATATCATTTGCTTTTTAAAATATATTTTTTGTTTAGTATAAAAGGTTTCCAATTATTATATAATTTTGTTAAAGAAAATGGACATGTTCTCACAATAAATTAATATATTATTCATACAAAATATACATATAAATATTTTTTTAAAAAAAGAATATTCGTACAAAATATTTATTAACTCTTTTTTTGCATATTATATATTGGATAATAATATGATATCTTTATCAAATGTTAGGGGAAAATATTGGAAAAATATTTTTCAACAATATTTTCTTTGCATTTTTTATATAAACGTCTAAATTAAACTCGATTTTTTCTTTAAAAGAAAAGGATATTTGGCATGTTCTTGTTAAAATATTATGAATTTTTTTTTATTTCATTTAAAGATAATGTATTCAGTGAAAGTTTTTGGGGAAGATGGTTTTAGTCTTTCGTGTGTAATATATTACAATTTGGCATTTAAGACTTTTTCTAAAAGAAGAAACTTGTAGTTTCGAATTCCACAACACCAAACTCCAAGAGACAACAAAAGAGTTTCTTTTAGGGGCAACAAGAGAAATATCTAATTTTAAATAGTCCAACTCAAAATATGGCTAAATAGATTAGATTTTGGAAAAATACTTAAACATATTTTTTAATAGAATCTTCAAATTGGGTTGGGACAAAAATACCTCTGGTGTAGATTTTTCACTTTTAATTCAACTAAAAGACAGGCTAAAAATGTAGAGCGTATTAAGGAGGAGAGAGGTGAAGCTACCAAAAGTAAAAGTAACAAACCATTTTTAAATCGTAATGTGTAACATTAATTATCATAATTTGTAACATGAATTCGAAATAACTTTCCAGCCTAATGATATGTATCGAGGACTAAAATGTTTATAGAAGTCTGTGAAAAACAATCTTCAGGATCAGGATTCTTAGTTTTCAAATGAACAAACTAATAAAATTGGTGTCCAGAATAACTTCTATTGTATGTATATATTCGTAGTTATACCTATAACTATGTGTAGGTGAGTATAACATATCCAGTATATGTGCATATATACCCTAAACTGTGCATATACCCTAAACCCTTAAACTGTGTGCATTGGTCAATTAACATTAAAAAAATTAAATGACACTAATTAGGCTATCTGTTGAACTTACCGAGAGAAAAATGTTCAATCAAGTGTATTATTTATTACCTAATGCCAACAATAAATTAAGCGATTTGAAAATCTTTCATCTACCCACAAAACTAGCTAGGTTTGAAACCCCTCCCACAAAACCCTTTGATTATCTTCATCTTCGTCTCCCTTAACCTTCTGCACGCTTTTGAATGCTAAAATTTTGTCAACTGGCTACATTGTTCGTCTCTGTATACTCTATCACTGTTTCAACCACGTCTGCAAGGTATGTACACACACCTACCGTCGTTTGTGCATCCAAAAAACTAACAAATTTGTCTTCTTCCTACTGTCGCTTGTTGTCTATGTTTTTGTTTCCTTTCATTTAATCAACCAAGGTTTTCCTTCCATTTGGGTAAGATGAACATGGTTTCCTTCTTACTCTTTGCATTCTAGATTACGATTTGCATTTTTACTTAAATATTTTAGGTTCTAAAAGTTCATCTCGTTTTTTAAGAGATTTTTTTATTGTCGATAATTTTGAAAATGAATATAATGCTTATAAGATTCATGTGTCTCACTTTACCCTTTTATTTAAGACTGTTTATTCGCTACTTTAATAACTTCTTCATATTTGACATCGATGACAAAGGAAAATGTGGAGTCCAAGACAAGAGCAAGTGCATGATTGAAAGTTCCAGGGGTAACTTCGAGTTGAAAATATAAGAAAAAGATGTCTTCAATACATTTGGAGAGCGAGGAAAAGCTAATATATGTTTGTTTATGTCATTGTTTCTGTTTGTTCTTGGAGTAGTTTTGAAATGTACCGTGTATGTACAAATCCAAGAGTCACATAGAGAGGTAATGAGTGCGTTGGATACTAAACAAAATAACCCACGAGGCGGAGAAGAGTGACAAAGATAATGGTGGGAGCAAGAAAGGGAAGAGCAGGGCAACAAAATCAAGGATTAAAAGAAAAAAAAAGCTGGCGGTATAGGACAAATTTGAAAATAATGAGGCACTTGAGTGTACTTACTATTTCTTATGCTAACGTTATATATTACTTTCTAACACTTACTACTGGATAAGGATGATGTTGGGACAAGCGATGAAAGTTCCAGAGTGGTGGTGGTGATTTAACAAATGATGAGGAAATGGAGGCCTCTATAACATGTGTTTATTCAACCACCGACAGTGATGATCACACTATAACAATTTAGACTTTGGATGTAAGCTGGCATTTTGTAAACAATGATGGAAGACTTAACAATGACAATTTTGTGAAAAATGTGCCCTTTTTTACGGAAATTTATGGAGATTTACAAAAATTTGGTATAAGATGATGATTAGTAACCGTCATCAAAACTAAGAATTAATGTCGATTAGGAGCTATCATCATAAATGTTGCCCACGTATAAGTAAAAGCTAAAAACGACATCATTTTTGCAAATTGTTATCGTAGGCTTTACCAAAACGAAATTGTTTTAATTTGAAACCTCAAAACGACATCTTTTTTGCCTAATTGTCATCATACCCTATGATGATTCTCATATTTTACACATTTTTAGCCCTTTAAACTTAAGTTATTTGAAAGTATTCATGCTTATAAGACCATAATTGTTAGAAAATTGACATGAGATTAACCCAAATTAGTAAAAATGTCGTTTTGTGATGAAAAATTTGAAATGAGAGAAAAAGAGTTGAATTTTACTGATTTTTGGTGTTTTATGCAGGAAACTATCAAATGCTCGGAATTGTAAACTTGAATTGCAATTTCAATTTCACCAACAGACAAAATTCTGAAAAATCTTGGAGCTCGATTTTCAAATGATATTTTGAAGATATTCTCCACGATTCTAGACCTTGAAGATTCAATTATTTCCGTAGACATATCTCGAGCAAAATCTAGCCTTTTTAGACTATAAATAGAGGAGAATCAAGCCATGGAAAGGGATCATAATCCACGTTCCCCACGCAACTTTCTGCACTTTTTTAGTTTTTGTTCGTCGATTCAAGAGGAGAATAACGCATGCACCTAAATCAATCCAGTCCAGTTGAAAGTATTGGACTATTAAGATCCAATTCTCTTTGATAAAAGTTAAGTTGGGCTAGATTGAGATTGGTCCGAAGTTGTCTCTTCTAGTCTCGATTTTCAAGCTTGTTTTCAATTCTAGTTTTTAGTTTTATTGTTCTTCAGTTTCAGTTCTTTGTTTCAGTTTAAGTTGCTCTTTAAGTTTCTATTTTTTCCTTTTGTTCTTTGAAATTCAATTTTTACATTACAATAAGTTAGTTCAATAAAGTTTGGGTATTCATTTAATTTCCAGCAAGCTCTTTACTTCTTTAAAGTTTTGTTTTTATTTCTTTTGTGAGTAAGTTATAATTTTCTGTAAGTTTAGTATCAAGTCTTCTTTACTTAATGTTTTGTTATTATTTCTTTTGTTGAGTAAGTTATAATTTTCGTAAGTTTAGTATGAAGTCTTCTTTACTTAAAGTTTTGTTATTTTATTCTTTCATTTTAAGCTAATTCTATCTTTGGGATTCGAATATGTGGATGCCCTAAAGATAGGAAGTTAGCCCTAATATGTAAAAGTAACTTTGCTAAATTCCATAGTATTGTTTGCTTTTATTGATTTAATTTCATATTGTGAGTCTAGCTTGATCAATTAGAGAAATCTACAAAAATTGAGTTTAATACTGAGAGGGTTAAACGAGATTTGGTTTTCATAAAAGCAATAGACGGGTTGTGTTCATATTAAACTAATTTCGTACTAGCCATAGACATATCAGTTTAATCACTTAGACTTCTAAAGATCTTTCCATTAAGGTCAAATAGGAGTTGAACCTGGTTTACATTGCTTTGGTGTTTGAGTAAAAATTTCAATTGCATATTAGGCCACAATTCTGTTCAAGGGGCAAAAGCATATTTGAATCCCGTCATGTTCTTATTAATTTTTCGTATGCATACAACCTTCCCAATTTATTTATATTAGTTACCGAGGTTACTTTGTGTGAGCATCTTTGCCACTCTTTTAAAATTTTGTTGTATCCATTCTCTGTGGGATCAATACTTTTGAGTACTTCCAATTTACTACTTGTTTGACAGTGTGCACTTGCACTAGACTGTGAACTTTTTCTATTCAAAAGTTTTCTTCTAAAGCCCACACATTTTCAGTTGATCACCCTACTTTACTTTTGTCTCCAATGTAGTGAACACCCTCACCCAATGTCGAGTGGGGAGTTGGCATGGGCGACTTACTCTACCACTTCTCTCTGTCAATCCATGGACATAAAAGTTTTCTTCTAAAGTCCACACGTTTTCAGTCGATCACTCTTTTCTCTCCAATGTAGTGAACATCCTCACCCTTTGTCGAGTGGGGAATTGGCATGGGTGACTTACTCTGCCACTTCTCTCTGTCAATCTCTCAAAACCTCCCAACGAGTTGTGATTCTCTTTCTTTTTCCCTTCCAAATCTCCCAAAATAGGAAAATCCATGGACTAAGTCATCTCACCGAGGACCTCATCAACGTCAATCTTCTCATGAAAATGGACATTTATGAGAAGATTGACGTGATAACGTTCACGTGATCTTTAGTGTTCAGCAGTCAAGGTGGTTCTCTATTGCAGCCATTTCAGGGTCATCCATGTGGGTTCTTTCTATTTAAATGTTCGACAAAATATTTAAATATTCAGTTATTTATGTTGATTTGTCGGTATCTTAGATATTTGGAATCCACGTATCAAGTTATTTACTATTTACAAAACAATGATCTTGTTGCAAATTTTAAAATGTGTAATTTTTTTTATTTACATCACCATTTCAATTAATTAGCAATATACATATTAACAATGACCTTTACGCTTCGCCAAAGTGAACATAGCTCAATGGTAATTAACATGTGCCATCGACCAAGAGATCAGGGATTCAAATCCCCCACCCCAAAAGTAAAGTAGTTTATAACATTTATTGTTAAATAAAAAAAATGAAATTCTCACTAAAAATTTTGAAAAAGTACAATTAATACCGTATTTAGAGAATGTTTTAAATTTGAAATAGTGTTTGGTGGGAATAACAAAAAAAAAAAATTAGAAAACATGAAAAGCCCAAATTCTAATTTAAATTTTGACGTTGTTAAATTTAAAATATATTTTGTGGATAGAAAAAAGGAATGAGAAAAAATTCCATTATAAATTTTGAAAAGAACAGTTAATATTTAAATTTAGAAAATGTTGATAGGTTTGAAATAGATTTGGGAGATAAGAGGAGATTTGAAAAATATTTTGCTGATGAGAGAAGATTTTTTTAAAAAAAAAAAAAAAGAAGGAAAACAATGTAGAGAAAAATTGAGTTAGGTAGAAGGACAAGGATGTAAAAAATAATACATATATATATATAGCTGGAAACAACATACTAAAATCTAGATGTGAAATATTTGATTAAACGTTTAACTATTTTTCAAATTTTCCAATTAGGATGGGAAGGTTGTCCCTCATCACGACAACAATAGGTCAATGGAAGTGATGTTTAACCCAAATAGCAAGATGATGTGCATTGGTGTGGGACAAGAATGAACCCCTCCACGTACCATAACTTCATTCTCAAACTAATCAATTCCCTCTAGTCATCCTTATCTTAACAAGGAAATCGATTGTGAATATTCTATCTCTTCATTAGTTATTACAATTCAAAACGCAACCAAGTGTTCTCACTCAATTTTAGATTTTTCAACTCCAATCTATGGAAAACTTCTAAAATTCCTTTCCCTAGATTTGCGTCATTTAATTCGATGTACGGACTATTGAGCGAGACTTTAATCTCTTTTTCTTTTTTCCAAAAAAAAACATAATATGTTACTCAGTCAAAGGTTTAAATCCCCTCATACCCCACATTTGTTGTACTGAAAATAAAATTAAATAATAGATTAAATTGTAAGTTTAATTCTTGGACCTTCACGATTCTGACCAATAAATCTCTAAATGTCCATTTTCATCATATTAAGCATTAAGCATCATAAGGCCCTGTTTGATAACGTTCATGTTTCCTGTTTCTTGTTTTTTAAGAACTAGAAACAGGAATATGTTTGATAACTATTTCTGTTACTTGTTTCTTGAAAAAAAAGAAACATGAACAGATAATTGTTTGATAACTATTTTTCGTTTCTTGATTTTTTTTCCTTTTTTTTTAGTATAAATAGAGTTTAATATGTATAATATAAAAAAGATATAGCATGCATTAAAATAATATTAAAAGTAATTATCAATATCTCAATGTAACATCATTAAAAAAACATATCTAATGCAAATTATACTAAAAAATAGTATCTATTACAAGTAAGTCCCGATGCAAAATTAAAAACAATAACAAAAATGTATTTATCCTTCACATGTTGCCCAGATTTGATCTGCAATGTTGTCTCTTACTCGAGCCATTCGCCTTAAATGATGTTGGCTCACATCTAACTCAATTATATTACTCTGTAAATGGTCCGGCAAACTCTGTGGATCTTCAACGATCATTGAATCATTGCTAAAATCATTGAAGAGATCATCTTGACGATCATTCAATCTAATGTAATTGTGAATAGTACAACATGTTGTTGGTAAATATTTTTGTGTGTTGACTGAGTAAGGAGGCATTTGTTTAAGAATAGGGAATCGAGGGTGATAGTGCCCAATAATGGATCCCAACCATTTCCTGACATATCACTCAATATTTTTTTGAAGTCTTTGTAAATTTGTCTTAATTTGTTGAACTTATTTTTCAATTGATCATGAGTATAAGCATATCCCGTACTAGCGTTCAGGTTGGTTCTCATATAATTCCAACTAGTCCTTGTAAATGTTGTGGTTGGTCGATTGCCCTTTGCAACCTCTTCATCCATTAAGTCAATAAATAGAGTCTCATTCTTGTCAGGCCATGGTCCTTCACTTTTCAACCCATCAATTTCAACGACCACATCAACGCAATGCTTTTCTGATGATTGTTGTGACATCCAGAAACATTAGTAGAAAATTTCTTATGTAAATTACAAACAGGGTTGACTCCAAGGTTCATTTGTTCTAAAAGAAACCTTTCTAGTCCAAAGGAATATCATGCCAACATTCATTGTAGAAAACAATCATAAGATTAAAAAAAATTTCTAATGTCCAAATCCCTAGAAGAAATAGAGATGTGAGGCATTTCAACAAACAGTTTAGGAGCATAAACCCAACATCCACGTTTCTCATGACCTTCCAAGAAATAGAGTTGAAAAATGGTATGATTCTATTTAGTAGTTGAAAATTGTAGAAATGCCTTGTGTTGTTGCCAAATTTTGGACAGGAGAAATATCACCTGACCTCCAGGTGACAACAACGGTGAATTTGTATTCTTGAGGGAAGAACGCGCCTGCAAGACAAGAAAAACCTGGACACCGGTGTGGTGTAGTCCACACAGGCTTCGATGCTTAAGTCAGAGAGAGTTTTGAGAGTTGTAGGAGAGTGTTGTAAGCTGGAATGAACTTACCTTGCTCTCCCCCTGAGGGAGAGCTTAAATAGCTTCCTTCCTAGGATTTTTCGTAGGTTTCCGTCTTCGAATGGGGAAAGGAAAGATCGAATTGGGCTAGACCGAGGGCACACATGGCATGAGGGACCGAGGCAAGGCCCAAAAGACGGCCTTGCCAAACTGGTCGGTCAGTTTTGACTTTGTATTGGGTCTTTTTCCTTGTTTGGCCCTTCGTTGCAGCCCTTTAGTCAGCCCATTCTTGTTAATCCAATTTTACCCATAACATTAGCCCCCACTCTCTAGTTAGGATTCAAGATTAGGAGCGTGCAGAGTAATGCATGGAGCCTGACTTGGGAGTAACATTTTAAGTTTTTGGAGTCATTGTTGACATTTCGAGGTCTGCCTCGAATTATCTCTAGTTATTGCTGTCCATCCTTGCTAGGATATTCAGTCTCCTAGAGTGTCGGTTTCTCCATTTTCCAGTAGGAATTTTAGAGTTCCATGACGCTTATCTTGCATCTTATTTTCTCCGTTTCCTATAGGAATTTTAGGGTTCTGTGACGCTTATTTTGCATCCCAGATCATCCCCAAGATTGTCGTCTAACCCCGTAGGTCGGTCTCTTCCTGGTGGATAAGATTCTCCTCTGGGTGTGTGTTCATTCACATCCTGGAGAAAATTTAAGGCTCCAAGGTTCTCCTTGGATCATCCCAAGATTGTTGTCCAACCCTGTAGGGAACATTTCGATCTTTCTTGGGGGCTAAGACTCTCCTCTGGATTCCCGATTTGTGCCGTTTTCCTGGAGAGAATATATAAATTCGAGGGCGTCCTCAAATTTAAGTGGGATTGCCATCAAACCCCGAAGGGACTATTCTGGACTTCCTGACCTCCCGTGGGAGGAAATTTTGGCTATCTTGTAGCCGTTAGCTTCATGACCTCCTACTGGAGGAATTCTTGGCTATTTTGTAGCCTTGTAGCTTCTCGCTTTTCGTAAGCGTTTTTGGAACAATTGTAGCTTCATTTCAAGTTGATACCGTGAGAGGAGTAGAGGAAATAAGCAATGGAGTGAGCATCGGGGGCAGGAGGTCTGGTCGGCCTCGGCCAGTCTGGTTGGCCTCGGCCGATCTGGTCTGCCTTAGCCAGTCGGTCGGCCGAGGCTTCCTTGGTGCTTCTGCTTGGCCTCCTTGCGCGTCGGTACGTTTTTTCGTGTACAAGTTTTCCTCGGTCTTACCATCCTCTTCTTCATTTTTTCTAGGAGCCAGCTTATCCTGGTTTTTCCCTCGTTAGTCAAGAGAATTTAATTAGAATCGGCTTTACTTCATACCTTCTTCTGGAAGGTTGGTTTTAACCTCAAATTCTTCTTGTAATCATTGTGCTGAGGAGATGTCGATTTTGGCCAAGGTGGTCGACCTCGGCCTATGTGGTCAGACCTCAGTTCCTCTGCTTTAGCTTCTGTCTCATGTGTTTTCATTAACTCATGATTTCGTTGCTTCTGTGACTGGAGTGATTTTGGCAACTTGCTCGGCCTCGGCCTATGATGTCGGCCTCGGCCTGTGAGCTCGGCCTAGGCCTGTGAGCTCGGCCTCAGCCTATGAGCTGGGCCTCCACTTCGGTTTCTCTGAGGTTGTTGACTTTTCTGGCCCTTTTGGTGTAGCTTCTGCCTTTTATTTTATAGAGAGGTATATCTCCTATGTAGCTTCTCATTTGATGAGGAAATCTTTGCTATGTTGAGTCTATGCTTTATTCACAAAGTTCATGATGATTTCAAGGAAGAATGAAATTTTATTCATGTTAACCACAACAGTAGTAACAATAAAAGAATAATCTATTGATAATAGATCTTCAAGTGTTCTACGTTCCAAGGATGGGAAAGAACCTTTCCTTTATAATCAATTAGAGTGTACGTGCCAGGTCTGACAATTCTTGCAATCTGATATGGTCCTTCCCATGTTGGACCCAGTGCACCTGCTGATGGATCTTTGGTGTTTTGCATGACTCTTCTTAGTACAAGATCTCCTTCTTTGAAGCTTCGTCTTCTGACTGTTGAATTGTAATATCTTGCAATTTTGTTCTTGTATTCTGCAGTTCGAAGATGAGCTTTTTCCCTGTGCTCTTCTAATAGGTCTAAGCTCAGTTTCATTGACTCCTCATTCTGTTGAGGGTCAAATTCCTCTACTCTTGGTGAGGGTAAACCAATCTCCACAGGAATGACTGCCTCTGCTCCGTAAGTAAGTGAGAAAGGAGTCTCACCTGTGGTAGATCTTGCAGTTGTTCTGTATGCCCATAGCACATTAGGCAACTCATCTGCCCATGCTCCTTTCAGATTTTCTAACTTTGTCTTGAGGTTTAACTTGATAATCTTGTTCACTGCTTCCACTTGCCCATTGGCTTGAGGATGTGCTGGAGATGAACATCGATGATTGATGTTAAGATCTTAACAAAATTTCCTGAAGGCTGCGTTACTGAATTGTTTTCCATTGTCTGAAATAATGACATTAGGAACTCCAAAACGACACACTATGTTTCTCCATACAAAGTTAGTTATTTTCTTTTCTGTAATTGTTGCCAATGCTTCTGCTTCAGCCCATTTAGTGAAGTAATCAACTGCTACCACTGCAAACTTAGTTTGTCCTTTGCCTTGGGGAAGAGGTCCAATAAGGTCTATTCCCCATTGTGCAAAAGGCCAGGGACTTACTATGTTTGTTAGTGGTTCAGGTGGTTGTCTTGGTACTAGAGTAAATCGTTGGCACTGGTCACACGATCTGGTGAAGCTTCGAGCATCTTGGAGCATCGTTGGCCAATAATATCCTTGTCTTACAATCTTATGACATAAGGATCTTCCTCCAGAATGGTTGCCACATATTCCTTCATGGATTTCTTTCATCATATATTCCGCCTCAATAGGTGTGAGGCACCTTAGTAGTGGCACTGAATAACCTCTCTTATAGAGTTTACCTTTTCTGAGTAGGTAATGAGCTGATCGCCTCTGTATTCGTTTGGCTTCTACTCTTTCTGAGGGCAATTTCCCCTTTTTCAAGTATTCTAATATGGGATCTATCCAGAAAAGGTCTTTCTCGGCCTTGGTCAAATTTTCCTCGGCCTCGGCCATAATGTCCTCGGCCTCGGCCAAGTTGTCCGCGGCCTGAGTTGGCTCGTTCCTAGTTTTGGCTTCTTCGTCTCTGAAAATCGTTACATCAGTTTTCAGTATTTCTTCTCTGCTTATGGTTGGTTCAAATAGGATTTCGAGTGGAACTGTTCTACTCAGTTCAGTTTCATAGGCAGCTGCTAATCGAGCTAAAGAATCAGCATTGGTGTTTTGTGATCTTGGAATTTGCCTAAACTCATGTTTAGGGAATGAAGTAAGCAATTCCTTGACCTTTGACAAATACTTTACCATCCTCTGCTCTTTAGCTTGATACTCTTCGATTACTTGCTTCACTATCAATTGAGAATCACTCAGGACTAAGAGATTGGAGATCCCTATTCCCCTGGCAACTTTTAATCCGGCTACGAGTGCTTTGTATTCTGCCTCATTATTTGAGGTTCTAAAGTTGAATCTGAGAGCATATTCATACCTTTCTCCTTCGAGAGATTCAAGTAGAATTCCTGCTCTGCATCCTTTGACGTTGGACGATCCATCAACAAAGAGTTTCCAGGAAAGATTAGGATCTTCTGGATGAGACGCCTCCACCTTCATTATGCATTGAAGGTGGTCGGCGTCGGCCTTTGCGTGGTCGGCCTCGGCCCCTGTGTGGTCGGCCTTTGCCCGTAGTGGAGTGAGCTCAACAATGAAATCCGCCACTGCTTGCCCTTTGATCGATGTCCTCGGTTTGTAATGAATATCGTATTCACTAAGCTCCACTACCCATTTCATGAGACGTCCTGAAGCTTCTGGCTTTTGCAGCACTTGCTTGAGAGGGAAGTTTGTGAGGACAGTGACTTTGTATACTTGGAAGTAAGGGCGTAATCTTCTAGCTGAGGTAACTAAAGCCAGTGCAAGCTTTTCTACTTGAGGGTATCTAGTTTCAGCCCCCACCATTGCTCTGCTTGTGTAGTAGACTGGTTTTTGGTGACCATTCTCTTCTTTGATTAGTGCATAACTTACAGCGGTGTTAGAAGCTGCTACATAAAGTAATAACTCATATCCCTTAATTGGTTTGGCTAGGAGGGGAGTTGAGCTTAGATAAACCTTCAATTCTTGAAAAGCTTGTTCACATTCTTTAGACCATTCAAATTGAAGACCTTTCTTCAGAATTTTAAAGAAAGGTTGGCATCTGTCAGTTGCTCTACTAACGAACCTGTTCAGTGCTGCAATTCTCCCATTGAGACTCTGAAGTTGCTTGAGATTGGTTGGAGAGGACATCTCTATGATGGCATTTATCTTGTCAGGATTTGCCTCAATTCCTCTTTGGTGTACCATGAATCCGAGGAATTTTCCTGACGTTACTCCAAAAGCACATTTGCTTGGATTCAGTTTCATCTTGTACTTTCGAAGTATTTGGAATGCTTCATGGAGGTCAGTTTCATGTTGATGTGCTTTAATGCTTTTTACTAGCATATCATCCACGTACACCTCCATATTCTTTCCCAGCAATGGGGCAAACATTCGATTTACCATTCTTTGGTAGGTTGCTCCTGCATTCTTGAGACCAAATGGCATGACTTTGTAACAGTAAAGCCCCCTATCAGTAATGAAAGAGGTCTTTTCTTGATCAGGTCCATACATCTTGATTTGATTGTATACAGAGTAGGCATCCATGAAGCTTAATAACTCATGGCCTGCTGTTGTATCTACTAATTGATCTATCATAGGCAAAGGGTAACTGTCCTTAGGACATGCCTTATTTAGATCAGTGAAGTCGATACACATGCGCCATTTGCCATTAGACTTTTTTACTAAAACCACATTGGATAGCCATTGAGGATAATGGACTTCCCTAATGAAATTGGCTTTTAGTAAATCATCTACTTGGCTGGCTATGATCTCATTCCGCTCCTGATTGAATGCACGTCGCTTTTGTTTTACGGGCTTGAAATCTCTGTCCATGTTCAATCGATGTACCATAACGTCGGGATCTATTCCCGACATATCTTCATGAGACCAGGCGAATAAATCTGCGTTGTTTCTAAGGAAACTGATCAGTTTTTCTCTCTGTTCAGCCCCTAGGTTTGTTCCAATGTTTATTCGCATGTCCTCTGATGTGAGCGGGACAGATTTTAGTTCTTCGGCTGGTTGCCCTCTCTGGTCGGCCTCAGTCTACTTGGGGGCAAGGAGCTGGTCAACCGCCTTCTTTGTCGCTTCTCCTTGTAATCCTTCAGGCCTGCGCTGCCATGTAGCTTGAACGATCTGGTCGGCCTCGGCTTCCTTCTGGTCGGCCTCTTCCTTTTTATGGTCGACCTCGGCCAACAAGCACAGGATAGCTTCTTCATGCGATCCTTCTGGTCCGCGCTGCCATGTAGCTTGAACAATCTGGTCGGCCTCAGCCTTTTTCTGGTCGGCTTCGACCTCGGTGTGAGGTCGATGAGGCCTGTTAGTTAGCATTTGTTGCAAGCGACGATCATGATCAGAATCGTCTTCTTTCTCTTTCCAGCGCTTTCTTTCCTGCAATCTGCTCATTTTCTCGTAGGATTGACTTAGGCACAAGGTTTTTCCAACAAGCGTTGTCGTTCCCCACAGACGGCGCCAACTGTTGTTGCCAAAATTTGGACAGGAGAAATATCACCTGACCTCCACGTGACAACGACGGTGAATTTGTATTCTTGGGGGAAGAACGCGGCCTGTAAGACAAGAAAAACCTGGACACCGGTGTGGTGTAGACCACACAGGCTCCGATGCTTAAGTCAGAGAGAGTTTTGTGAGTTGTAGGAGAGTGTTGTAAGCTGGAATGAACTTACCTTGCTCTCCCCCTGAGAGAGAGCTTAAATAGCTTCCTTCCTAGGGTTTTTCGTGGGTTTCCATCTTCGAATGGGGAAAGGAAAGATCGAATTGGGCTGGACCGAGGGCACATGTGGCATGAGGGACCGAGGCAAGGCCCAAAAGACGGCCTTGCCAAACTGGTCGGCCTCGGACTGGCCGACCACGGGCTTGGGCCGAAGCCCAAGCCCGTTTCTTCTCCCACTCACTCTAGGTCAGTCCACTGTCGATTTTGGTCCGTTTTGACTTCGTATTGGGCCTCTTTCCTTGTTTGGCCCTTCGTTGCAGCCCTTTAGTCAGCCCATTCTTGTTAATCCAATTTTACCCATAACACCTTGAATCTATTATCGAGCGCTTCGAATGACCTAGTACGAGAGAGTCGGGGTCCAGGGGCGAAGCGCCCTGGTGGGGGTTTGGGGGCAACGCCCCTGAAAACCTAAATTATATTTTGGCTTGGTTATATCAAATATAAAACATGTCAAAAGTGAACTTCCATTTCCATTTGAGCAGTGTATTACTAAATCAGGGCATCTAATTGCAATAAAGACATACAAGCTAAGACATACTTCCAAAATACAATGTTTGCTTCAAAGTTCAACCCAACCAAAAAAAAAAAAAGGCCCGTTTCTTAAATTTAGTTGTTTCTCATATTTGGGCCTAAAATGATAAACGTTTTTTTAAATTTTGGAAACAAGAAACGGGAATGGTTATCAAACAAGCCCGTTTCTTAAAAAATGAGAAACGGGAACAGGAAACGAGAAACATGATTGTTATCAAACGGGCCCTTACTTGTCGAGATCGTCACTACAATTATCAACCACAAGGTCAAGCCCAAATCTAACTAGAAATTCAAAAGTCCTATCAACAAAGAAGGTGATAGCAACCCGATTTGAAACTTCTTTATGAAATTTTTCGTCAATGAGTCTACTGCTAGGGCTAACAACGTTACCCTCGTTTTCATGCTCTTATGCCAACGAAATCTCAACCATAAGGATATCAACGAAGTCCATGTTCCAGCGAAAAGACTTATAGATTCTTCCATTGAGGGCAAAGGTGATTTGATACAACATCTTAGTCATTAGGTGAGAAAACCTTCTTGAAATCTCCAAAGAGCATTTTTGTCATTCTCTTTCATGAATTTTGTAAAGAATTGGTCTTTCAACAAATTTTTCACAAACTTTGTGAAGAACTGGTCTTTTCGTTAGTCTTTTCCACAAAACTTGTGGAATTTTGCTGTCAAATTTAGGGATAATTTATCATTTTAGGAGGACAAAAAATAATTTTCTTGTTTTTTTTTTTTAATTAGTCTTTTAAGCAGTTTCTGATCTTATACTGAAAGATTATATGTCTATCAATGAACTCTTGCCTCACTCTTTTCCACAAATTTTGTTAAGAATTGGTCTACGTTTAGATGTTGATTCTCCATCACTTGTTACACATTTACAAGATGTTTTCTACAAAATGTACAATTTCGTTATTATAGAAATGATATCTTTGAAATTTCTTCCATGACTATCTCTACCACTCGATCATCCGCTTTGACCTAAAAATCACATCGTTCATCTTTCTCAAAAAAGCTTTTTGCTTCGACATATATGGTTTTTTTTTTATTACAATTCGACTATTTGTAGGATTTTGATTTTTTTCCCTAAGCATAATTGTCATTCAGCATCTTATTATGAAATTGACTTGTAGAGAGATGAGAAACAATGAAATAGAGAGAGCTATGTTGGCATTCTCTACACTTTTGCCTTTTCTACGCTTAATTTTGGCTATGGGCTTCGTAATTTTACGGGGTCTCTGCTAACAATGAAGGATTGTGATTATGCTACCTTTTTCTCATTGTACCATTTATTTTATCAACAAGAGCATGTAGTTACGAACCGTATTTATGAAAATCTACTAGACATATGGCTAAACTCTCATTACTACCTACAAGGTTTATTTTGGACTAATTTCTTTAACAAAGGGTTCTTTGTGAATTTGTTGCTTTAATAGAATAGAAAATTATGTAATTGAGGTATATCAATGTCATGTTCACAATTTACTTGTGGGTCCTAAAATAGGTGATGCCCTAAATGCCTTCAAGTTGACTTTGGTCACAACAATGTCTTACAAAGTTGGAATACCATCCTTATGAATCCTTGCATATGGTTTCATGTTACATGTGATGAAAAAGAAAGTGTTACACGGGTGAAAGTTTATTCATCCGACAATATTTTGTTTATCTAATTAGTCACAACTCACAACTTATAAGCAAAAATTTTCCAATTACTATTTTGCAGGGTGATCTTGATTATGGGAATCTTTTTGGAAGAAAAAGTTCCACAACTTGATCAACTCACAAACTTGTTGTACTTGTAAGTCATTCTTATTTAAGATGAAGTCTATGCTTTCTTATTTAATTTTATAATTTATAACATTTAGAAGGTCATCCGTTGGTCTTCCCCCTTCTCTCTTCGATCTTAGCTTGGAATACACCATCCTATGACAATGAGCTTGGAATACAGGAGCACTCTAATCCCTCACTTTCACTTGATTTACCTGATATTAGTAATCAACTATACATTGACTTACCTCTTTCTCTTGCAGGTACATCTCACACTCAGCCTATCTCAACCCAAAATACTCATACTATGATCACTAGAAGCAAAAAGGTTGCCCAACTTCATTTTCTTATCGCCACAACTCCAATTAGTGAGCCAAAATCATATAAGTCAGCCCTTAAAGTCCCACATTGGCAAAATGCTATGAAAGAAGAAATGGACGCTCTTTACAAAAATCACATGTGGGACCTTGTTCCTTGTCCTCCAAACACAAACATCATTGGCTCCAAGTAGGTTTTTAAAACCAAACTCAAAGAAGATGGCTCAATAGATAGGTACAAAGCTCGTCTAGTAGCCCAAGGTTACTCTCAAGTAGAAGGAATAGATTATGCCGAGACTTTTAGCCCAGTTGTCAAGCCAGCAACCATTAGATTACTTCTTAGCATTGCCACCACATCAGGATGACCATTACGTCAATTGGATGTCAAGAATACTTTTCTCCATGGCATTCTCAAGGAACAAGTCTTCATGGCACAACCTCCAGGATTCAAAAACCCTTCCTTTCCCAACCATATTTGCAAATTGCACAAATCCCTTTATGGGCTCAAACAAGCTCCTCGAGCTTGGTTTGAACGCCTCTCCAATTATCTCATGAGCCTTGGTTTCTGTTGTGCCCATTCTGATCCGTCTCTCTTCACTTTTAGACAAGCCCAAGTTACCACCTTTATGCTCATCTATGTAGATGACATTATTATCACCGGTAATACCCCATCTGCAATTCAAACACTCATCACTACCCTTGGAAATGAATTTTCCTTAAAAGTTCTTGGTCCACTCCACTATTTCCTCGGCATTGAAGTTATTCGAACTAACCAAGGGCTCCTTCTATGCTAGAGCAAATACGCACACAACATCCTCACCAAAAGTCACATGTTGGAAGCTTCCAAAATCAGTACTCCAATGGCTGTTACCTCTAGTGATCATCCTTCAGATAACGAACTCACGAATGCCCAAACCTATCGCAGCCTCGTTGGATCCTTACAGTACTTGACTATCACACGTCCAGACCTTTCCCAAGCTGTCAATCGTGTCTGCCAGCAACTTCAAACTCCGACTGAGAAAGATCTACGAGCGGTTAAAAGAATCCAAAGGCACCATGGACTATGGTCTCCTTATCTTCAAAAACAGTACCTCTAACCTTTATGTATTTTGTGATGCAGATTGGGCGGGATGTGCTACAACGCGGCGTAGCACCACGAGCTTTTGTGTCTTTCTTGGATCCAACTGCATCTCCTGGTCTTCAAAGAAACAAACCACAGTCGTCAGATCAAGTGCAGAAGCTGAATATCGCACCATGGCTAGTGCCACTGCTGTTCACATGGCTTACCTTCCTATTTCGTGATCTTGGTATCCCACTCTATCACACACCACAACTCTTCTGTGATAATCTAAGTGCCCTACACATGACAGTGAATCCAGTGTTTCATGCCAAAACCAAGCACATTGAACTCGACTATCATTTTGTTCGGGAGAAGGTGGCCAATGGCTCTCTTATTACTCGTTACGTTCCATCCCATAAACAGTTGGCTGACATTTTTACAAACCCACTTCCTAAGGCCTGTTTTCATGATCTACGACACAAACTTGGAGTTCAAGCTTTGCAGCACTCCAGTTTGAGGAAGGATATTAGAGAATATTATTCCACCGCCTACCAACCAAGAGAGAATAAACATAATATTTCCTCAAGTCTACCACTGAGATTACACCACAATTCTCTCAAAAATATTCTGCCATTGAAGAATAATTGTGCTATACTTTTATCACTCTCCTTAAGGCTCATAGATTTCCCTTGATTACGGGAAACTATCATTATTGTATTTTCCAAATATTCTTGATTCCTTATTCTTCTCTGTACATTTACTCTCCCCCTTAATGTTTGTTCCTGTGAGATTTGTATAAAAGGAGTCTTCAATCTCCTTTCAAAATATGAGAATATTTTTGCTGATTTAATTCATTGAAATTGTTTTCTTTAGTAACTAGTAAGATTAGGGAGAGTATTGTAGTAACATTAGTTTGAAATTTTTTATTGTTAATTATTAGTTGAGTTTAATTGTTAGTTGGTTTTAGTATAGTAGCTAGTTGGGTATTTTGTTAGTAATTGGTTTGCTTAGTGGGTTAATATATTCTATAAATAGGAGGACAGTCTCTTGTATTTGCAAGATTTTTTTAATAATAAAAGACTTTTGTTAAGTAATCTTGAAGTCCAACATCTAAGGTTTTGTTTGATAATAATTTCGTTTCTAATTACACGTCTTCTAATAAGAAAATGAAGGATTCAAACGATAAAAAAAAGAATGTGGTGAAGATAACTTTTGGGTTGTTATTTGCACAGTATATAAATGTATGAGAAGGTAATTGAGTGTATGTGAATGGAAGAGGTCGTTGTTAAGAAGGATTCTACACCCAAGAGCAAACAGAAAGGGCAATGCCAAAAGAGAAGAGAAATCCAGAAGGGATGTTGTTGTTGAGGAGGTTGATGGAAAAAAGATAATGATGATAAATATTAATTACATGTAAATACTGTTGTATCCACCTATAGATTTAAGTGTAGACAATATTTTATCCACCTATTGATTTAAAGTTTTCGTGTTTTCCGACGTTTTCAGTGTAATCATTCATCATTTCATTCATTATTGTTGAGTTTTTATTGTTATGTTATTTCTATAACATCTTTTTATGATGTCAAACATTTGTCATTTATTGTGGTATAATATAACGTTTGAGTATATATGTTACTACTTTTGTTAATCTCACACATGATATTAATCATTTAATGTAAATATTTATAATTACAATGTCCTTCAATATGTTTACTTATTTTCAACACACTTTAATATTGTGTAATACTTGTATTTTATTCTACTATACATATTCTCTTTTTTGGAATAATTAATTATGATATATAAAGATATATATCTAAAGAGAATTATAGATACCCTGTACATTATTTGCTTTAGTTTGTAGCAAAAATATTGGATATTCAATTGACAATTAATAAATTTCATATACTATATTTGCAACATTAAGTTGGCAAACATATTCTATTTAATACTATAATATAATATGACAAAAAGTCATTTCACACAATTGATATGTTTGATTACATGTATACAATATGACATAAATACATATGAACATGACATGTATGTAGTAGTTTTTCATGTATATAATGCCACATGCATATGCATGAATGTGACATTTATTTGTTGGCTAACATTGAGACTTCTATGTTCTTTCCTTAAACCTAGATTATTCATTATAGTTAAATCTTCTCGGTCTTTGTATATGCTTGTATTTACACTATTTGTAATGCCATGCGTTATAAAATTAAGCTACTTTATAGTACTTAGACTTAGTTGCCATTAGATTTCTAATTTGCAAAATTAGAAGTTGAACTTTAGCCCCTAAAGTTTGGTGAATTAAATTTCTATAATTTTAGTAAAGAAGAGGAATTTTGGAAATTCAATTGCCCAAAGATTTGTCCTAATCTTTGTAGAGAATTTGAAGCCCTTAATTGGAGTTATTTGGGTCTTTCTTTTGGAGAATTAAAAATAAAAGAAAATAAAAGCCCTATGTTTCAACTTCTTTTTCCTTTCTTCTCACATTTGAAGCCCTAGCCACAATTCCTCTCTCCCTCTCACGCTTGCTACTCAAGCCACCAACCACATCTCTCCCATGTATCCTTCTCCTCTGGCGAGCACACCTCCTAAACTGTGTCTTCACTCCGACGACGTGAGCGAAAACCCACTACATTATTCTCCTTCGAGTGCCATCGACCAATGCGAGTAGCAAATCCCATGCAATCAGACTCATGTAGCAGCATTGATCTTCCTTTCAATGACGTTTTTCCGCTCCTTAACAAGGTTTGACACTTACCCATGCCCAATCAACTCTAGATTTGGATTACCCATACCTTAAACACCTTTGATTTTCGATTTTAGGCTGGTTTGGACGCCGACTAGTCTCATTCGAAGTCGTTTGGTGCCAAAAACGTGATTTTCAGCATTACCCACTCGATTTCGAACCTCAAATCTGTTGGGATTTATGCCCTAAAGCCTCGTAATTAATAATATATTTAATAATTAATAATAATTTTGATTATTTTATTTTCAATATAATATTATCCATTCTATGAAAAATCCAAGGTTATTATTGTAATCTTGAACAGTATGTGGTTGACATACGAGAGGATCATGTTCAAGAAATAATCTAAAGGATCATAGTATATGAATAAGGTTGGGTGCCTTATCCTAGCAACACTATTGATACGACCCACTTTGTAATAGTTACAAATGATTTGATCCAAATCATTCATGTGGAGACATGTGAGTGGGGGTATCTTATACAATGAGTTTGTATAAGACTGGACCACGAAATATGTAATCTCTCTTTATAAATCCGGTAATTGAGAAGATTAATATTTCATCAGGATGATCATATGCGACTTGATCTTAATCCTGAGTGAGTTATGAACACCTGCCTGTGAGGGCTTGTCCTTTGATTTGTATGGGTGAGAGTGGCTTTTATAGCCGATTCAATATGCCTACCATTTTGGACACTTGACCAAATAGGGAGTTGGGAACATAATCTCATAAGATGGAATTCACTCCTTCCCATATAGGGTAAGTAGATGAGTAATTATCTTAAGTGCTGATTTCGGGACTTGAACAATGGGGCCTCACCCTCTCATTGGCCCGAGAGGGACTTAGTTTATAATTAGATTATAAACAGATTGTTCATTAAAGGATCAGTGGTATTTAAGGTGCAAGATGTAATTATAGGGGTAAAACGGAATTTTAACCCAGCTGTGATTACGAACAACTCGTTAAGGATCGACTTGCATGTAATGATTATATCTATGGACACAACTTGTCCTACAGTGCATAAGAGTGCAACTCTAGGTCTATAGTGGAGTAACCTATAGTTAATGAATGAAAATTAATTAATTTTGTATCATTGGAACTTATAATCTGTAAGTTCATAAGGTCCCCTTGCTAGTTCATAGTAACACTAAAAGATCAATTTACTTGAAAGAAAATTTTGAAATGTTCAAATTAATATTAATTTGAAGTGTTCAAATTAATATTTAATATAAAAGAGGAAAATATATTTATTATATTTGATACATTAAATATTAAAATTTGAAATGTTCAAATTTAATATTTAATTTGAAGTGTTCAAATTAATATTTAATATATTATATATATTAAATATAAAAGAGGAAAATATATTTATTGTATTTGATACATTAAATATTAAAATAATTAATGTATATTTGATATATTAAATAAAATATATTTATAGAATTTGAATAAAATTTAAATAAATAAATATCGTAGGAGATTTGAATGAGATTCAAATAAATACAAGATATATTTTAATATATTAGATATTAAAATATAATATTTTAATTATGGCAAAGATTTTCCTTTGGTCACTATAAATAGGACCCTTGGGTTGAGCCATTCTTCACAACACACATCTCCTCAATAGAAAGAATTAGAGAATTCTCTTTAGACCTCTTCCTCTCCAATCCCTTGGGGATTTTCTTTCAAGAGGCTCCTACAAGCCTTGGTCCTGTGTTCGAATCATAGCCATGAAGACTTTGTGGAAGAGATAAAGATTCACCAGAATATTCTCCATAATATTATTTTTAAGGTATTTATTGCTTAACCCTTGTATTTTAGTTTAATTCTAAATAAATCAAAGATGATTCATATGCTTCTGCTGTGGGTTTAATTCGATTATTCCCTTCAGAATCACTTTGGAATCAAGACCCACACTCCGATCAGCCTTAATTTGGAGTACTCACGATTTGTGGGGCTTGTTTTAGCGAAGTCAAACTCGTTCGAACACCAACCAGCAAATAGTTTGACCTCTTGGGTGCTGATTGGTAAGTTTTACAATGTTTTATACCTTTCACAAACCAATTTAATTGTTGTAGCTTTGGTTCTAACATGTAGGAACCTTCAATTTGTAGTTTAGGATCTATTTGAACACATTCAAACAACAAACATCAAGTGTAAGAGCTCTTTCGGTAAGTTTTAGCACATTTCATATTTTTCGCAAATCACTTAAAGTGTTGTGATATGGTTTCTAACCTTTGGAAGTGTCTTCCTAGTAGTTCGAACTAATTTGGAGTCATTTCGAACACTTTTCATCGAGGTTCAAGCTATTTCGGTGAGTTTAAGGTAGTAAAGTTTGATTCAGACCTTTGCGAACTCAAATAAGTACCTTATAATTTTCTCTAACACTTTGAAACTCTTGTTTGTAGATTTGAACTAGTTTCGGAGTCCTTCGAACACTTTCTAGTAGGTAATCGAATCCATTTTGGTGAGTGTTAGGTGATAAGACTCTGTTTAAATCTTCCGAACTCGTTTGTAATACTTTGGATCAATTCCTAATGCTTGAGACTCTCTGTTCTAGGATTCAAATCGATTTTGGGTGTTCGAAGTGGCTTTTAAGGCTAAAATCTAAGCAAGTATATCCCTCTTTGAGTATGTTCTAGTTTATTTAAAGGTTTTCAAACTAAGTATAGCCTCTAAAAGTTATTCTCTTGGTTTATGAACTCTTTGGATAAGTTTAGGAGCGCTTTAGGTAAGTAGTTTCTACCTTTTAAGTCTGTTTGACTGTGTGATGCATGTTGTATGATTCTCTTGTTTGATTTGTGCATGATATATCTATTCTATGTTTTTGTGCCTTTTGATAAGCATGTTTAGATGTTGACTTATGAAGTTTATGTTTGCATGTTGATCTACTGAACTTGAATTATATGTTTGAGTATGTGTTATTGGGCAAGGATCATGATTTAGTAGCATGCCTAGGAAACATGTTTTCTGTTGTGATTGTGTAGTTAAGGGCAGAGCATGACGCGTTAATCATGTGTCGGGCTGAGTGTGCGTTGCATTGCGCACAATTCATGTATTGTAAGTGCAGAGCATGACGCGTAAATTATGTGTCGAGCTGAGTGTGTGTTACATGACGCATAATTCATGTGTTGTGAGTGCGGAGCATGATGCGTAAATCATGTGTTGGAAAGAATGTGTGGAGCATGCGTGCAAATCATGTGTGTGGGCAGTGAGTGCGTAGCATGACGCAAAATTCATATATGAGTGTGAGAAGCATGACACGTAAATCATGTGTTAAGGGGATTATGCATTGCATGATGCAGGAATTCATGTAATAATTGCATAGCATAGTAGGAAAATTTATGTGCTAGAAGAGTCTTCTGCTTAGTTTACTTGCGTATGTATGCAAAGCATGATGCTTGAGTTATTTCTTTGAAAACTGATGTTTTGGTGCGTGTGACAACATGTTGGTTGTTGTTTGTTGTTTGGCAGCTCATCAGGTGTGAGCTACTTACTCGATACACGTTATGTACTAATTCACCAACAGTTTTGCACGTGACTAAGGTTCCCATGAGCTTGGTGGTGATAAGGAGACGTTGGAAGAGACCATTAGCTGATCACTTTTCTTTAGTAATTGCTTTCCGCTGAGCTTAGTTTAGTAAACTTCGTTAGCTAGCTAGCTGGTTTTATTTTCTTTAGTACTCGAGCTAGTTGTTGATTGGGCTACCTTGTTTCTTTAGGATATTTGTTAGTTTGTTGTTAGAGTGGGTGTTGGTAATAGTTTGACAATTGTCTTGTTTGGAAGTTTGGCATTGGGAGTTATTAGTCTCGATATGTACTTTTAGATGTTCTTGAAACGTAGTAAAGTAGAATGCCTTTCTTTCTTAAGTGTTACATCCTGTTGATGAAAACCTTCCTTTCTTAGGAGTTGTGACATAAATGACTTTATCAAGTGATAAATGGTACAAAGTCTGACTTGTTCTTGTAGTTTGAGAATGTTGTATTGTTTCTGGCTATAGAAGTGTTGTTTTCTTATCTAACAAGTGGTAGAAAATTTTTGGATAGCTTGTAGTTACGTCGTTATGCTGCCAAAGTTTTTGGGGTATTATGGTTATAAGTTTAGTGACATTCCCTAAGTTAGGTCGAAATTTTGGGGGGGTTACACTATTAATATCCACAATGACACAACAATCGTTATACATTTTGTCGTGTATATACTAATATTTACATTGTCTGTGTCCACAATGACACAACAATCGTTACACATTCTGTTTGACAAAACCAAGAGCACTCAAACAACGTCTATTTCTTCTAAAACCCTTATGATAACCAATTTATTTACCCCATGTATAAAGAGGGAGAGACGTGAAATTCTCTTTCTAATAAGGAGTCTGAGGTAATTGCTGATGGATTCCATCAATTTGAGAACACATTGAATCATTCCTTAGACGATGTCAGATTTAAAATTATTGTAGATATTTTTTGTCCCAATTACCATTGTATAGAATTGTAATCGGTTGAAGAGTCATTGTTTAAGTAATTAGGATGGTTCAAAAAGTGTAGAATGATGATTAATTAGGGCATTGTTAAGGGAATAATTCAAGTATAAATGATAGAAAATAAAAAACAGTACTATCATGAATTAAGGTAAATTTAGTAGATTTGAAAATGATTTAAAAATTAGTAGATTTGAAAATTAAGGTGAAATTCAACATATTTGAATTTGAGTTGAACATTTAAAAATTAATAGATTTAAAGACTGAATGAAAATCTAGAAATTAATAAATTTAAAAATTAGCAGCTGGGGGACTGATCGTGAATACAGATATATACCAAGAGTATAAATGAAAAAAAAAATTATTCACTCTCCTCTTCTTAAAAAATGGCAGTCCTTATTCAAAATATCATATATTTTAGCCATTTTTCATTTTGGCTATTGTTTTATAGCCATTTCCTACCATTTCCCTTTTTTTTATTTAACAAATCCAATCGAAAAAGAGTTAACCTATTGACTGGCCTCTAACGCTTCTAAACTCGAAAAGCTCCAAGATCTAACTAATGATGCAGAACCTTGAGGGTTATTTGGTAAAGTTTCACAACATTTTGATGTTTTATAATTAATAACATAGATATTATAAGGATTATAATTTCACTAATAACTTTTTTTTTTGTTTGAGTTCAACACTAATAACATAGTTATTCAAAGAATTATTGAGAACTATTTTTTAAAATCTGAGTTAGAATACTCCTCTTACAATTTATTCAAGGGAATGGCTTGTTGGGTCAATCAAGTGTCTTCATTAGAGTGACAATACTACCTTGGTTGCAGGTGAGAGAAGAACTTAAACATATAATAAATGAAGTGAATGAGTACAAAAGTATCAATGGAGACCAACTTATAAAAATGTAGTAGAATTGGTGGGGAGGGAGAATCTTAATAAATTACAATTATTTTGAACAATTTTTTAATATATTTATATATAACATTCTAGTACTGCTAGTTGAAACTTTTTTAAAGACTAGTTGAATACTACATGCGTTGCATGTGTTTCATAATGTTCAAAATGCAATGTACATATAAAAGTTGAATGTAAAGTCCTATACATATAGAAAATGAAGAATTACACTAAATATTATTTTTTTATTTTGATTAGCATCATTTGATTACCTACTTAGTTTTAAACTTTAATTTAAACCAAAAATTTTTATTTTTTATTTTTTATTTGCATCATTTGATAATTCACTTAATTTCAAACTTTAATTTAAACCAAAATATTATTTTTTTTTCTTTTTTTTTAAATTTCGAATTATTTAGTAATTGAAAAAATCTTTTTTGTAATGAACTTTTCAAATTCAAGGGAATCCTTAATTAGATAGTGGTTCTAAATTTTAGAACTCTATGAATCTATGAAAGAAGTTTCGATGAGATATATTGGTTAATTTATTTTTATTTACAAAAGTTCACTAAATCAAGAAGATCTATTAATAAATTTATTTTTGTTTACAAAAGTTTAATTTGAAACTTTAATTCAAACCAAAATATTATTTTGATTTTGATTTTCATCATTTGATTACCCATTTAATTTCAAACTTTAATTTAAACCAAAATATTATTTTTTCATTTTAAAAAAAATCGAATTAATTATCTAGTAATTGAGAAAAAAAATTTGCAATGATCTTTCCGAATTTAAGGAAATCATTAATCATTAATTAGATACGTTGTTCTCCATTTTAAAACTCTTCGAATCTTTGAAAGAAGTTTTGAGGAGATCTATTAATCAATTTATTTTTGTTTGCAAAAGTTCACTGAATCCAGAATATTTATCAATAAATTAATTTAAACAAAAATATTGTTTTTTATTTCAAACTTTAACAATAGTAAATTAAGAAGTATTGAGTTTATTTTTGTATCATAAAATTGCAAGATAGAGATTTCAATAACCTATCAAATAAAATAACTTTTAGAATCTGAACGAATATTAATTGTTACGATAATATTGGAAATTACAATGATATTATATTTTTAATAACTATTACTAATTATATTTAAATATAATACAATTACATAAATAGGAAAAAAATGCAAAACTGTAACCAGTTCATAACCTAGTAAACTCCAATTTATCCATAAAAAAAAGGAAAATGAAACAAAAATAAAGAAAAAAATAATACAATTACATCACATTGTCTGTCATTTTCTGCTCCTCCTGCCTTAACGAACAAGAGTTGAATTGATTTCTTCTCCACCATCTTCTATATACCAAGGATCAGTAGATGAACTGGTGTGTATTTACAAATTTGAGAAGAGAAAAAGAAAACTACAAAAGCAGTAAATTACATTAATCACTCTTCTTGCCATTTGACAAAAAAAAAACTATAAAAGCACGTAAGGCGTATGATTACAAAAAGAAGTAAATTACATTAAATCACTTTCTCTTTATCTGCCATTTGCAAAAACAATTGGGGCAACTCATTCACTTCTCGACCTCTAACATCATCATAACGAAGTCTCTTCAATAATAAATTGTTTGAACCTTAAGAATTGAAAATTTGAATATGAATGATCTGGTTTATTGAAATGAAAGATTAGGCTTATTTAACCATAATCATCAAATGAAAAGGGAGAAATCAAAATTTCTCCCCTACATAGCTTTTGGAATCACTTTAGAAATACATGGAAGAATTCAGTTGTGGGATGTACTATATATAGACTAATGATGTATGACATTTAATTTATGTATATTAATCACAATAGATCATAATCTAATATTTGTTAATATACTTATTCAAAAAAAATCTTATCTTTATTTAAAAAAAAAAAAGTATTTCACTATTATTTTAATTTCGTATTCTCAAAAAAAATTGTTCAAATTTTTTTAAAATTTTTTGTTCTTTAACTTTTTAAATATGCATTAAAAAATATTTAAATATTAGTTTATTTTTAAAAAAATCATAATAAGTTTATATTCTCAAAAACATATGGGTTCAAAAATATTATTTTAGTTGTTGTTATTAACTTTTTAAATACTTATTAAAAAAATTTTAATATTAGTTTTTTTTTTTTTTTTAAATATTTTAAAATATGGTTTAATATATAATAAATAAATAAGTGTTGTTTTATCATTTTATTATTTAAATATATTTAATTCATCATTTTATTATTCAAAATTCAAATATGTTGAATTTATCATTTTTATTATTCAAATTATTCAAATATGCATTAGTTAGTTGGAAGATTGAAGATCATAGATCGTAGAGATTTTAGAACCTTAGATCATATATGTAGAGATTTTAGAACATTTATTCAAATTGAAGATAGAAATGAAGTCTTTAAATAAGGAAGGGCAAAATGAGAAGTCTCTAAATTAAGAAATGGCAAAAGGGAAAATCAAAAGTTTCTCCCCTTAAGCGCCTGTTGGAATAGAAATTTCGACCAACCCAAAATTGCAACGTCATTACCCAACATTGATGACGAAATTATATTTAAGTAGGGATTAATTAAATTTGCAAAGATTCCTATATTAAATTATGACAGGTTCAAATACACTATTGGGTTCTTTGAAATTTGGAAGACAAAAGCCCAAACTGAATGCCCAGTCCAGATGCTAGACCCAAAGGCAACTAAGCCCAGTCCAAAGAAGCTGGCCCAAAGTCAACTAGGCCCAGTCCAAATGGCTAGGCCCAAAGTCAACCAGGCCCAGTTCAAATGGCTAGGCCCAAAAGTCAACCAGGCCCAAAAGGCTAGCCCAAGGTCAACCAGATCCAATTCAAATGGGTTGGCCCATAATCAATTGGGCTCAGTCCAACAGGCCCAAGCCCACCTGGGGCCATGAAGAACT
This sequence comes from Trichosanthes truncata, assembly GCA_033996785.1. Classification (NCBI taxonomy): domain Eukaryota; kingdom Viridiplantae; phylum Streptophyta; class Magnoliopsida; order Cucurbitales; family Cucurbitaceae; genus Trichosanthes; species Trichosanthes truncata. The sequence continues at coordinate 44,935,051 of JAWPNB010000013.1, read as the reverse complement.
CTATAAATAGAGAGCTTCCTCCTTCATTTCAAGGGTTCAGAAGTTGAAACTCTCCAGATAATTGAGAGAGAATTCAGAAACAAAGCTCAGAATACTCCAGAAGCTCCTGAAGATCAAACACCATCTGAACGAAGAACACGTCACAGAAATCAAGAACACTCCAAGAATCCATTGAAGTTTCAATCTCGAGAACAAGCTATTCAGCCCTCGAGCAAAGCATACAAGTAGGAGAGAGAATCAGATGATCAAATACTAGAGATTGTACTCACTATACTGAAATCAATACAAATACAAAGTTCATTCCACGTGTTAAATTTCCTTGTTGAAATCTCGTGTGAACAGATTGGCACGCCCAGTGGGACAACTCTACCTCTCATCTCTTTCTCCTTCAGATTAAATCATGGCACCAAAGAAAGCTGCATCAAAGACTACTGCTTCAAGCGACACATACGCGGGACCAGTTACTCGCAGTCGTTCGAGAGGGGCTGAGATAAGTGAAGGCCGAACCCCTGACACAATTGCAAGCAGAATCATAAAACTGATTGATGAGTCTGCCAAGTGCAAAGTCACTATCAAAGACAACTCGCTGTTTGACCAGCCCATTCCCGCTTCCGATCAACTGAAGGAGACATCGAACCCGGATGTGATGTCTGTTATGATGGCTGATGTAGACCCCGATGAGAGGATGGCAGAGATGGAAAGAAAGATCAACCTCCTGATGAAGGCGGTGGAAGAAAGAGATCTTGAAATCCCCCATCTGAAAAATCAAATACAAAATAAAGAAATTGCTGAGTCAAGTCAAACCCCTATTACAAGAAAGAATGACAAGGGAAAGGCTATCATCCAGGATGAGCAACCACAACACCCTGCTTCAATTGCCTCTTTATCTGTCCAACAACTGCAGGACATGATCATGAACTCTATCAGGGCTCAATATGGTGGGCCCACTCAAAACCCTCTCATGTACTCCAAACCGTACACCAAGAGGATCGATAACTTGAGGATGCCTGCGGGGTATCAGCCTCCAAAATTCCAGCAATTTGATGGGAAGGGCAACCCTAAGCAGCATATTGCCCATTTCGTTGAAACCTGCGAGAATGCTGGGACGCACGGTGACCTCTTGGTCAAGCAGTTTGTTTGTACCTTGAAAGGAAATGTCTTTGATTGGTACACTGACTTAGAGCCCGAGACGATTGACAGCTGGGAGCAGTTTGAGAGAGATTTCCTGAATCGCTTCTATAGTACGAGGCGAACTGTAAGTATGATGGAACTCACCAACACCAAACAGCGCAAGGGTGAGCCTGTCATTGACTACATCAACCGTTGGAGGGCCCTGAGCCTCGACTGCAAAGATCGACTCACAGAAGTGTCCGCTGTTGAAATGTGCACCCAAGGTATGCATTGGGGACTACTTTATATTTTGCAAGGAATAAAACCTCGTTCTTTTGAGGAGCTAGCAACCCGTGCTCACGACATGGAGCTAAGCATCGCTGCGAGAGGGAATAAAGACCTCCTAGTCCCATATGTGAAGAAAGAAAGAAAAGAGTTTAAAGGCGTAGAGAAGGCTGCAAAGAGCTCCGCCAAGGAATCCATGGTCGTCAACACGACCCCTCTAGGGGCTGTTTGGCCCCCTGTCTTGGAATCAGAAACCTTGGAATCTGAACCCTGGGGGGTTTGTTCTGGGGGTTTCTGAACCCTGGGTTACAAAAACCTGTGTTTGGAGTGCAGTGTTCTGAAGTCTGGGAATCAGAAAACTGTGTTTGGGATGCAGGGTTCTGAAGCCTGGGAATCAGGAAGCTGTGTTTGGTGTGCAGTGTTCTGAACCCTTGGGTTTGTGCAGAATTTTTTCGTCCTTTTTTATGTAGCTGTTTAGTTCAATTACTTTCCTCTTACTTTTTAGTAAATGATTTTTGAATTGTAGAAGACTTGGGCAACATGGATCAATTTTGTTAACTAACTTTTGAATGTAAATTCCAATTTATGTTATAGTTGAAAGTAAGAAAATTATTACAAATAGTTGGAACATTTGTTATCATTCACAAAAAAATAAACCATGTCATGATAACGTTTTTTGCCATGAGTTGGCACACATAACTAAGCATATCACCATAGGCTACTTTAGTCAAATACCACAAAGCCTTACAAAAAAAAAAACCCAACGAAGAAAATAAGTAAAGATAACATGATAAGTAAAGTGAACGTAGTGTCTTCACCAAAATGATCCAACAAAAGTCAGTGCGATGATCCTGAAGAAGAGGGACCGGGTTGTCTTCCCAAAATCCGCATGCAACACTTGTATTTCCACTCTGGTGGGTAGTCGAGGAAGGAGTGAAATTTAGAGGTATCAGCTAGCAAAGTCTCGGCTACGACCAAACAGTCATCTATATCCATTCCGGGAATGGCCTGAAGTTCCCCATACAGTTGCTTACGTCGGGCGGACTCCATTTCATGTTTCTCTTTCGGCCAAAGGGCGATCTTCTCGATATGGGTCGATGCCCATCTCATCTCTGTGCGAAATACCTCAGCAAGTTCTCCGTGAACCATGCGCCTCTTCTTACTCACCATGGATCCTCCTGCCCCATCATTCCTTGAGTTAGGTGTGGTAGATACGTCCTCCCCAAATGCAGTTTCACATACAGGTGGGTCAGGTACTGGGAGATCATGGAACTCTGGGCTGATGTCATAGTCCACGTCTGTGCCTGTAGCTGAGGCCATGTCAATCGGAGTCTCTGCCCTCGCGCCGGTTGCCCTGTCTTTGCCGAAGATAATTGCTAGGTCATCAAAGAATGGAAATGGCTTGTTCCTAAGACCTCGGGCGTTGGGGTGTCCCTGCATGTCACACGTAAAGACCGTTAGGAATAACATATTCACTTGAACATGTTTTTTATGGCTCAAGCAGAAATCGTATTTGTGTTTTACCTTAACCGAGTCATCAAAAATCGATTTCTCTGCCTCAATACATTTTCGCTCGTCGTTCCACCCGAACCCACTGCATGCTGGGCCCATCATCTCAGCAATTGCGCCATATTGCTTCTTTAGAATCCTTACTCTTGATTCTAAGTTCGGCGAGACCTGGATGTCGCTTCCTGGTAGCTTTTCCTTCATCATTTTTTGTACTTGTACCAGATATCCAGGCCTAAATGTCCCATTATCACCTCTCCACCCACCCTGTTGAACAAGTTGCATCAAACACTGGACCAACACCTCGTCCTCCATTACATTCCAAACATGTTTATGGGCCTTTTCTTTAGAAGTTTCCATCTGCATGAATAAGATAATGAAAACACTTAAGTTAGATGTATATACTACAACAGTGTTCAAACCGGACATGCATATTATGTATATCATAAATCCAGATGTAAGAAACATAATGGTACTTTATTTAAACAGAAAATATAGTTTCAACCATGTTACAAATCAGCCAAGTACATTGTTCGTATTCAGATCTACGAAGCATAACAATTAGGAAATTCGATTTAAACACAAAACATAAGTGTAAATAGAAGATTAGATCATGTTACAAAAAATATTTCATGCATTGTTCCATGCATCAAACATTTGGTTTGCAAGTGTATCCCTCCATTCATTCCATGCCCCAGTTGATTCAATGAAATTTATGTTGTTGGAGTCCATCCCATTGGAATCAACTTCACCAAAATACGTATCCTCATACGTTGGATCAGGACCCATTTCTCTCAGTATCAAGTTATGTAGTAGGCAACAGGCAGTTATAGTCCTACACTGGATCTGGACAGGGTAATAAGACTTCCCTCGTAAAATGGCCCACCGACCCTTCAACATTCCAAAAGCCCTCTCAATAATGTTTCTAGCCCCATAATGCCTCATATTAAATAACTCTTTTGGACTTGTGGGTGGATTTCCTCCGCGCCACTCAGTGAGATGATAGCGTTGACCTCGGTAAGGGGCCAGGAATCCTTCTGCATTAGGGTATCCAGCGTCACACAAGTAGTAATAACCTGACCATTATGTTATTGTTACGAATGGGCAGACTTATATTCCAATGTACACACATTAGTACTGTTGGAATAAGGAGAAGAGTGTGAGTCATCTTACCCCTAGGGACTTGTAGACCGTTAGGACGTGATACTGCATCTCTTAGCACTCTGGAGTCTGACGCAGAACCTTCTCACCCAGGAAGGACGAATATGAACTCAGCATTCTGTGAGCACACAGCTAGTACGTTCGTAGCAACCTCCCCCTTTCTGGTTCTATAACGAGGCCGATCGGTTGCACTTACGTTCATCTTAATGTGTGTGCCGTCCAGCGCACCTAGACAATTCTGTTAATAGGCTACAAACTTCAGTGGTTCATTTAGGGTAGCATAACAGGAAGAGAAGTCATGGACGACACAACTTGTATACCTCAAACCACCGCCATCTCTCATCAGAACAATTATTCGTTATTGGGTCAGGTGTCTTCAATAGGACTTCATGAAGTTTGAGTACCGCATTGAGAACGGCATTGAAGTGTCTAGACACTGTCTCCCCAGAACGTGCAAAATGTCGTCGAACAACTCTATTCTTCACATCGTGCGCTAAAATATGAAGGAAGATTGCAACCATCTCTTCCACATCAACGCATTGAGTTGCTGATAAACCCCCAGTTGTTCTGAGTAATGTACACAGAATGGCAAAACATCTCCTATCCATTCGCGTACTATCATGACAAGCCAAGTCAGACTCGTGGATAAGGCGAAAAAAATTAAGCTGCCTAATTTGGTGTCGAATATTGATTTTCTATTCTCCCTTCTCCAAGTCTCATAGCCATGTTGAACAATATCGTCCATTGTTGTTGTGTTGTGCATATGATAGTGAGTATTGCAATAAACTCATGCGGTTCAACTCCTAGACCATCCATTAATACTGGGGGGAAAAAGCACAAGAAAGAAGGATCCTAGGTACATTAGGTTGAATGCTTTATTCATGTACCTAGCATTATAAGTATTCACCTAAGTACAACTATTGCAACGATTCCAATTATCAACCATATCATGACTAGGGAAAAAGAATAACATTGTCCTCCGAGCTGGATTGGCCATAAGACTTGTGTATTGCCCCACTAAAGGAATGCAATTCTCTATGGCATTCATACCATCTCCTATAAATCTCTGGCCTACGACCGATAAAGAGAACATATCACATCTTACCCCCCAATAGATTTCTATTTCAATGCCTCATAAGAAATAAAGTTATTTACCATGATCCAACAACAATGTAATATATAAAGACAAATTAGAATACAAATTTATTATTGGTTGCTAATACAAATGTTTTCTTTTTAAGCATTAATTAAGAGAAATTAGAAATGTCAAAATAGTTTGATTTTTTTTTTTGTAAAAGCTAATTCAAAAAATCTACCAATGTAAATAATTTTGGTTTTATAAATGAAGGAAAGAATAACATTGTACTTTTAAAAGTAAATTAAACAAATCGATTTTCATGAAAGAAAAAAGTAAATAGATGTTTCACGACGAAGCATAATTAATTTTTTTATGAAAACATGAATTAAAATAAATTGTAAATGAAGGAAAAAAATTATGTTGAGACCTCTTAGAATATGTATTTTATAAGAATATGTATTTTATAATCAAAGGAATGATGTCCATTAACTTTTTGGTGAAAATGAATTCGAAAAATTTAGAAATTAGAAGAATTTTTATTTTGTAAATGAAGGAAATACCACATTCTACTTTAACAAGTAAATTAATAACAAGTTATAAATGAAAAAAAAAAAAATAAACATCATTTTCTAATAAAGGAAGAAACATTATTTTTTAAAACATGACGTTATAAAGAAAAGGTTGACCTTATAAAATTTTCCACATTCTACTTCTCTCATTGTGTAAATTTTATTCAATACGAAATGAAATGGGGATAAAAATACATAGATAAATTTTTTTTATTTTATTTGAAAACACAAAAATATTTTTGAAACAAAATTAGAAGAATTTTTATTTTGTAAATGAAGGAAATACCACATTCTACTTTAACAAGTAAATTAATAACAAGTTATAAATGAAAAAAAAAACATCATTTTCTAATCAAGGAAGAAACATTATTTTTTAAAACATGACGTTATAAAGAAAAGGTTGACCTTATAAAAATTTTCACATTCTACTTCTCTCATTGTGTAAATTTTATTCAATACGAAATGAAATGGGGATAAAAATACATAGATGAAATTATTTATTTTATTTGAAAACACAAAAATATTTTTGAAACAAAATTAAAATAATACAACTGTACAATTCGTTGGATTTTTTTTTCAATTAATTGTCCAAATTTGTTCCCTACCATTTTTTAACCATTAAACCATGAAATTTGGGTTGAATGTTAAAATGCTCTTCATATTACTTTGAAAAAAGTATTTCCACTTTGCACATGAAATTATTCTTATTTTTAAAACACATTTCTTGAGAAAAAAAATTGTGAATCAACCAAGCGATCAAATGTGAGGCGGGTTTGTGCAAATATAATATTAGATACAGTAATCAAAAAAACAAGTATGATCATATTCATAACACAAAAAAATGCATACGCGATATATGGTGAAGTTCATAATAAACAAATAGAAATATATAAAAACAGAATGAAGTTCTTAACAACGAAATACAATAAATAAAAAAAATTATGTTCAAGTCCGTAACAAACAAATACATAGACAAAAATATGTTCAAGTTCTTGACAAATAAATAGAGTATGAAATCAAAAGACATTACGTAATGGTTTGTCTTCCTTTTTGAGATCAACAAGGTGCACACGATCTACTATAACCCTACAAGTAAGAAGAATTAAAAAAACTTAGCATAGGGAAAGGGAAAATGTATGTAAATACAAAGAAAAAAAATTGTATGCAATGATTACCTTAGATATGGTTTGTGGATCGTTCACCTTATGGTACTTGAATGTAGGAATGAATGTGAATAGCGTATGAAAGGTCGGCCACGTACAACGAATGGGGTATAAGAATATAGAAAAAGAAAATAGATTAGTTCACGAGAATGGATGTAAATAGACATAGAACATGAGCTAAGTGTATAAATGAGAGAAAAAAAATGAGCATACCAAGGCCAAAGAGAAGAGACAGCTAACTCCCTCAATGCAAATAGGCAGATACGTACACAAATGAGAGGGGTAATGTTCTTGTGGTGAGGGGTGGCTTATTTATAACAAAATAAGATTAGTTCAAGGCATTAGTGCATTTACTTAACCCAACCACCCATGAAAGAGAAGGAATGACATCATTACAATGTATTGAATAGGAAGATTTGAATGAGATAGAAAGGTCACTTCTCAACTTACTACTGTCAAGTTGCAATTAATTATGTTTAAATAATTTAATAATTAATAAAAATATTTATTACTGGTATAGAGGGTCAACTAGCAGCATCTAATAACATTCTTAACACTGTCTAAAAATAATCAGGTGGGTGGGGTGAGATGACATGTAATCAATTATGTGTTGTAAATGCAAATACTACCAAAGATCATCAGCAACCTTAATCAAAACCCAATTTTGAAAATTTTAGTTTGTCAACAAGATTAACAAGAACAAAGTAATTGTCAATTCAAGTAGACAATGGTGGAAGATGTAAATTCAAGTAGACATCAGGCATGTTTGCGTTATTCCAGAACAAATAAATTGTCAACAAGCATTAGAAATAGAAAATCACAATGGAGAATATAAATTCATGGAGGCCTCAGACATGTTCGTTACATTCCAGAACATAGAAATTGTCAACAAGCAAACAGAAATAGAAAATCACAATGGAGAATATAAATTCATGGAGGCCTCAGGCATGTTCGTTACATTCCAGAACAGAGAAATTGTCAACAAGCAAACAGAAATAGAAAATCACAATGGAAAATGTAAATTCAAGGAGGCCTCAAGCATGTTTGCTTCATCCCAAAACAAAGAAATTGTCAACAAGCAACCGAAATAGAAAATCACAATGGAGAATGTAAATTCAGGGAGGCCTCAAGCATTTTTGCTTCATCATTGACATATGAGACAGAAAACGATAGAACATGTTGATCATCATTGGCCATATAAGTAAAGAATAAACCTGTTAGACCGAATTGGAGAGCCTCTCCTACCAAACTCCATTCAATCGAACCAAGCCCCCTACCATGCCTGACGATAGTTCTGCTGGGAGGAAGATACATTTCGAGACGGCAAGGGGCCGGATTCTATTGTTTGGAGTGGCAAGCAATGCTATTCGACAAGGACAGGCCAACTGACAAGTCCTCACATAGAACCATCAGCCCTCGCCTCTTGTTCCTCCACCAACCCGCTCGAAACCCGACCCGATCCGATACCCCACACCAATTTGACGGTCCCTCGTCGATGTCCAAAGATCATTTCATTCACAGATCTTAGCAACTGCGCGGATCTGAGAGCAACCCACTGTCATTCGTTAGCCCACTGGAGCAAACACAGAGGACATCGAAGGGACGGTGAAAGTATGGGCGAACGAGGCAGACAGAAAGAGACGATGAAAGTATGGGCGAACGAGGGAGAGAGAGTAGACCGTCAACGGCAAGAGGATGGATTGAGGGTTAGGGTTTCTGTGGGAGGTGAGGAAGAGATGAGGTAGATGGGATAATTGATGAGAGAGATGACAGAAACCATCGATCGAGGAAACAGCTCACGCACAGAGTGAAGGCAGCGGAAAAGACATTGCATAAAAACGGGGGAATAGGGTTTCAATTACTGATATGCAAAACGGTGTGTAGGGGTTTGCAAAACGATGGTTTTCAAACCCTTTAGCCCAAACGTGGGCTTGTATTCAAAACCCAAACTGGCCCAAACCCTACACTGGGGGCCAAACGGCCCCCTAAAGTTTTCCTCAAAAGGAAAAGAAATCAATCCAAAAAAGCAACAAGAAGCGGGCGAGAGACGTCGTCCGACTTTGAAAGAGAGACAAGAGAAAGTCTATCCATTTCCAGACTCCGACATCCCAGACATGTTGGAGCAATTGCTAGAAAAGAAACTCATTAAGCTCTCGGAATGCAAGCGACCAGGGGAGCTTGGAAAGGTAGGCGACCCAAATTACTGTAAGTACCACCGCGTTGTTAGCCATCCGGTGGAAAAATGTTTTGTTTTAAAAGAGCTTATTTTGAGATTGACTCGGGAGAAGAAAATTGAGTTAGACCTCGATAAGGTAGCTCAAACAAATCATGCCGCAATAGTGACAAATCCAAGTGTTCAACCGTCTGCAATCCCCTTACACGAGAATGGAGAGTGCTTGATCCATTTTGGGTCCTTTGAACCCATTGCGGTTCGGTCACCGAAGATTGCCTCAAGCAAGGATGTTCAAGAAAGAAGCCACCAAAAGTACTCAAGCGAGGTGCGAACAGATTGAAGATGAAAATAGCGGGTGGATTGTCGTGACCCGTCGCAAAAAGCGACAACAAAACTACATTCAGAAGGAAACTCGTGTGTTTCGGGAGCAAAAAAGAAGAAATAGACTCCCGAGAAGAAAAAGCAAGAAGACTACCAGAAAGTTGAAGCTTGTAATGGAAGAAAACGAAGAGCTCTTCCGGCCTCGACAGACAGTTACTTTAGCGGAATACTTCCCAAGTAACTTCCTAGAAAACAGTCGAGAAGAAACACTTGAGGTTGTTGCATGCCACGCTATCAACACTAATGAAGATCCGACAAGCTCGTTGGAGAGGTCAACCGAGCTAGGAAGCTTATCATCTTTCAGTATAGAAGACTTGTTGTCACTCCCCCAGGCGGCCAAAGGTGCTCTCATCGAGGCCCTGATAGATTCTGATAGTGCAAGCGGCCCAACCTCTATGGCGCGCCCATGTGCCTCATGCTGCATGTCCATAGGTTTTACCGATGAAGACTTGCTGCTAGGGTCAAAGCCTCACAATAGACCGTTGTTTGTCTCGGGATACATTCGAGAACAGAAAGTCAGTCGGATCCTCATTGACGATGGATCAGCCGTCAATATAATGCCTAAGTCAACTATGAAACAGCTAGGCATTTCGATAGAGGAGTTGACGAACAGCAAATTGGTAATCCAAGGCTTCAATCAAGGGGGTCAACGAGCAATTGGCATGGTTCGCTTGGAGCTCATCATCGATGACTTAAAAGTTGAAACTTTGTTTCATGTCATCGACTCTAAAACCACCTATAGGTTGCTGTTAGGTCGCCCTTGGATCCATGGAAACGGGGTGATAACTTCCACATTGCATCAGTGCTTTAAGTTTTACCTAGATGGCATCAAGAAAGTGGAGGCGGACACAAATCCATTTTCAGAGGTTGAGTCCCATTTTGCTGATGGGAAGTTTTACATGAAGGGCGACAACGTAGGAGAAACTGTGCCCGCGGGAGTCCCTTTGATCAAAAGCAATGATAAAGTCAAGCCAGAACCACCAATTGAAAAGAAAAAGGAAGCCGTCAGAGAAACAAAGATATCTGATGCTAGCAAAAATGAAGCCTCAACAGACCTTGCAGGAGACAAAGTTTGGAAAGACAGAGATGTCCCAAGTCCCCCTGTCTTGCGCTACGTCCCTCTATCTCGACGGAAGAAGGGTGAATCACCTTTTGCTGAATGTTCAAGGAATTTGAGAGGCGGGGATATTGAAATCCTGAAAGAAAACTTTGTCACGCCTCTCACCAAGATAGCAAAGCAAGAGGTCAAAAAATCAGACGATGGTCAAGTAAAGGCAGTTTTACCTGAGAAACGAACGAAGGACGGATTTGACCCTAAGGAGTATAAGCTACTGGAAAAAGCAGGTTACGACTTTTCGAAGCACACCAAGTTTGAAAGTCTAAAGATCATTAATGAAAGGCCCGAACTTTCTTCGACGCAAAAGAAGCTTTTGAAAGAGGGTTACACCCTACCTACGTCAAAAAGGGGACTTGGATATAAGTCACCTGAGCCTGTTCGCATAACCAGAAGAGGGAAAGCAAAACGTCAGCCAGAGGATCTCCGCTTTTAGGAGAGTCAGGCCACCAGTTGCGCACACTTCAATTTTCCAGAGGATAGGCGAGGCTGCAACAGAAAAAGAGGAGCCACTCCTTAGTACTGGTTCTGCTCGGCTTTCAGCTTTTCAAAGGTTAAGTAAGTCCACTGCAGCAGAAGGAAATACATTGTCAGCTCAAGCTCCTAGTTCCACACGAACTTCAGCCTTTCAAAGGTTGAGTAAGCTCATAGAGGAAGAAGTAAGTCCTTCATCAACTTCAGCATCATTGCCACCACCAGTTTTTCAAAGATTGAATGTGACTACGACAAAAAGTAAAGCGCCTGCCACATCAGTCTTTGATCGGCTTCGTCATGAAAACTCGACGGAGGCTTCAGAAGATAAGTCTGTTGCCAAAATGAAAAGTGATGGGGACATTCGTAGCGTTGTTCCCTCTCAAATGAAGAGAAAAACCTTTGTTACCATCAACATGGAAGATTCGTTAAAGGTAAAGCGGCGTGATGTGGTCATCACTAATACTTTGGATGAAGACCTAGAGCAAGATGAAGGTGAGGCTTCTTGCCATCACATCACAATTGAAGAAGACATAGAGGTTGAGATGTCAGAAGAAGATGCAGATGAAGCCCCACCGTTGTTTGAAAATGGTAACCAATCGACAGTGGACGAACTTAAAGAAGTGAATCTTGGGATAGCGGAAGAACCACGCCCCACTTTTATAAGTTTGTCACTTACTCGTGAAGAGGAAGGCGATTACATGAGCCTTCTCATTGAGTATAAGGACATTTTTTCTTGGTCATACAAGGAAATTCCAGGGCTTGACCCAAAAGTAGCTATCCATCGCCTCGCGATTAAACAAGGATACCGGCCTACCAAACAAGCTCAAAGACGCTTTCGGCCAGAGCTCATCCCTCATATTGAAGTTGAAGTCAATAAGCTGATCGAGGCAGGATTTGTACGAGAAGTTAAATATCCGACATGGATAGCGAATATTGTCCCTATCAGAAAAAAGAATGGGCAACTTCGTATTTGTGTCGATTTTCGTGATTTGAACAATGCATGCCCGAAAGATGATTTTTCGCTACCTATTACAGAAATTATGGTGGATGCCACTATGGGTCACGAAGCTTTATCCTTCATGGATGGATCATCAGGATACAATCAAATTCGAATGGCTCTTGAAGACGAGGAGAAGACAGCATTTCGAACCCCAAAAGGGATATATTGCTACAAAGTGATGCCTTTTGGATTAAAAAATGTTGGTGCCACTTATCAGCGTGCCATGCAGAAAATATTTGATGATATGTTGCATAAACATGTTGAATGTTATGTGGATGACCTCGTGGTTAAGTCAAAAAAAACGACAAGATCATCTGTGGGACCTAAAAGTAGTCTTTGATCGCTTGAGGAAATATCAATTGAGAATGAACCCTCTCAAGTGCGCATTTGGTGTGACTTCAGGGAAGTTCCTCGGTTTCGTTGTAAGACATCGAGGAATTGAGATTGATCAATCTAAAATTGACGCCATCCAGAAAATGCCAAGCCCTAGAAACTTGCATGAGTTGAGGAGTCTTCAGGGTCGATTGGCCTACATCAAAAGGTTCATTTCCAATCTAGCTGATCGATGTCAACCCTTTCAAAGATTGATGAGGAAGAATGCAAATTTTAAGTGGGATCAAGCTTGTCAGAATGCTTTAGACAGTATTAAAAAGTACCTACTTAATCCTCCTGTCTTAGGTGCCCCAACACCTGGGAAGCCAATAATATTATACATTGCTGGGCAGGAAAGATCTGTTGGAGCGTTATTAGCACAAGAAAGAGAAAATCATAAGGAACAAACTCTCTACTACTTAAGTAGAACTCTAACAGGGGCTAAGCTGAATTACTCTCCAATTGAGAAAATGTGTCTCGCTCTGTTCTTTTCCATTGATAAGCTAAGGCATTATATGCAAGCCTTCACTGTACACTTAGTGGCAAAAGCTGATCCCATCAAATACATTCTATCTAGGCCTATCATTTCAGGACGCCTGACTAAATGGGCAATTATACTACAACAATATGATATTGTATACATACCCCAAAAGGCAGTGAAGGGACAAGCAGTGGCGGATTTCTTAGCCAATCATCCAACTCCCTCAGATTGGAAATTATGTGAAGATCTTCCTGATGAGGAAGCATTTTGTATTGAAATCGCAGAACCTTGGGTTATGTACTTTGACGGCGCAGCACGAAGAAGTGGAGCAGGCGTAGGCATAGTCTTCATCTCCCCTAAGAAGCACATGTTGCCGTATAGCTTCACCCTGAGAGAATTATGTTCGAATAATGTAGTTGAGTATCAAGCACTTCTCATCGGCCTTCAAATGGCTTTAGAGTTTGGGATTGCATACATGGAAGTTTATGGTGATTCAAAGCTGATAATAAATCAACTTTTACTCCAATACGATGTGAAGCATGAAGGCTTAAAGCCTTACTTCGTCTACGCCAGACAACTATTGGAGAAGTTTGATAACATCGTGCTAGAGCACGTCCCAAGATCAGAAAACATGAGGGCATACGCACTGGCGAATTTAGCTACTGCTTTGACTATTTCAGACAACATCGCTATGAACATCACTCTTGGCCAAAAGTGGATCATTCCACCAGGAGAAAATCAGTATGAGGAAGTCGATATGATATCAGTCTATGTAATTGAAGAAGAAGATTGGCGACATCCTATTATAGACTACCTCCAGCATGGAAAGCTCCCTGTAGAACCCAGACGCAAGGCTGATGTATGAAGAAGAGCTTCTCGATTCATTTATTATAAAGAGACTCTTTATAGCCACTCTTATGAAGGACTATTTCTTCGATGCTTAGGAACAAATGAGTCAATCAAAGCACTAGAGGAGGCACATTCAGGCATCTGCGGGGCTCACTAGTCGGGTCCAAAACTCCACTTCCAATTGAAAAGGATGGGCTACTACTGGCCTACGATGATCCATGACTCAATGGAGTATGCAAAGAAGTGTGAGGCCTGTCAGTTCCATGCAAACTTCATCTATCAGCCGCCAGAACCGCTACATCCGACTGTCGCTTCATGGCCTTTTGAAGCATGGGGGCTCGATCTCGTGGGACCAATAATGCCTAAGTCATCAGCAGATCACTCTTATATTCTTGCAGCAACAGATTACTTTTCAAGATGGGCTGAAGCAGTTGCACTAAGAGAAGCAAAAAAGGAAAATATTGTGGACTTCGTTCGAACTCATATCATTTACCGTTATGGCATCCCACATCGTATTGTAACAGATAATGGGAGACAATTCTCCAACAGTCTAATGGACAGGTTGTGTGAGAAATTCAAGTTCAAACAGTACAAGTCATCCATGTACAACGCTGCAGCAAATGGGTTGGCAGAAGCGTTCAACAAGACGCTGTGCAACTTGCTGAAGAAGGTAGTCTCTAAGACAAAAAGAGACTGGCAAGAAAAGATTGGTGAAGCACTATGGGCCTACAGAACTACGCATCGCACTCCCACCGGAGTTACACCTTATTCCCTCGTTTATGGGGTAGAGGCTGTGCTCCCTCTGGAAAGAGAGATTCCGTCATTGAGGATGGCCATACAGGAAGGGCTGACAACAGAAGATAATGCGAAATTGCGCCTTCAGGAGTTAGAAGCACTCGATGAGCGAAGATTAGATGCTCAGCAAGCATTGGAGTGTTATAAAGCACGAATGACGAAAGCATTTGATAAAAATCTCAGATTGCAGTCATTTCAAGTTGGTGACCTCGTACTCGCTGTTCGAAGACCAATCATCACTACGCGGCATACGGGAAACAAGTTCACACCTAAGTGGGATGGTCCCTACATTGTAAAAGAAGTTTACACAAATGGAGCATACAAGATCGTTGACAAAGACGACTTAAGGATTGGCCCCATCAATGGAAAGTTTCTAAAAAAATTCTATGCATAAAATGTAAACACTCCTGATCCGCTAACACGCAAGTGCACGTGATCGAAGTAATAAAGAACTGGAAGTATTCCAGAGTATCGTACCCAAGGGAACGGGGTTTAACAAAATCTATTTTGAACGCCACAAAGTATGTTTGCAAATCGCAACGGGGGTAACCGAAAGTTCAAAATGCGAGAGTTTGGTTTTAACAAGTGAGTGAAAAATTCAAAGAATAAAATAGGGATTCAAGTGATGCAAGCACCTTTGGAAAAATGCAACTCACTTTGCAATTGCAATCATAGTTAACATGTGAGACTAAGTAAACCGGGTTCAACTCCTATTCGATTTTGATTCAAAACCTTTAGGAGACTAAGTGATTAAACCTATACGTCTATGGCTAATCTAACTAAGATACTTCGCACACAACTCTAGTGGTCTTGGAGTCTCGCCCTATGTCTAGGGTCGATGTTCAGGACTTATTTCTAAGCCTTTTCCTCCATTGCTTTTGTGACATCGGCTTTCCCTTAACTCTTTCGATATTAAGTTCGAGCTAGATGAGCAAGCACTAGTTGGCCGGCTAGGTTTACCCAAAATTAAATTCAACAAAAACAAACAAAGTACACATGCTAACTAGATTGTTTATGCTTTAGAGCTTTACATTTTTCCTTAGGGCATTCACCAACTTGAACCCCTAGAGGAAATTTAGCTCATTGTAGATAAAACAAAAATCCTAAAATAATTGATTGAAAAATTCATAGTTTTAAAGAGGAGATAAATAATTTCAAGAAACCTAATTTAATTACCACAAGGAAAATATCAAATTCTCTAAAATTAGCTACTGGAGTTCAAATTTCTCAAAGGAATAAGCAATCCCACTGGTAAAGAAAAGAGAGATGTTGGAAATCAAGTTTCTGTTTTAAATAAAACAGAAGGGAAACCCACTGGAAACAAATAAAAAAAAATACTGGAATTAATATCTAATAAAAATAAGGAAACCCACTGGAAAATTCAAATATTGGCAAAATATTATTCCAAAGCAAAAGAAATACACAGAACAAGAATTGAAGAACGATAGAAGCCGAGAATGAAGACTGAAAAATAATGGAAAAACCCGTAGCAATGCAGAAAATTGCCTTCTCGATTGATTGAAGCTAAAATCGAAGAATTCGTAAGCGAAAATAACAAATAATTGAAATGGAATTGATTGAATAACAACTTGAATTCAAATGATTGCTGTCTACAAAGAAAATACCCAGAAAATTAGCTTCAGAAAAACAAAAGAATAAACCCATGAAAATAAACTCTCGGGAGAAAAGCAAAAACAGAAACTAAAACCCTAAAAACGGACTTCTAACTGTGGGCGAGCAGCAGAAAACCCAGCCACCATTTGCTTCATTTTCCACCATTTTTATAGGCGTTGAAGGCTAGGGTTTCCATATAAATCATCCTCAATCCATGGGCTAACTTCTAGGAATCAAATCGGGATGAAAATCTTCCAAAATCGTGCACAAAATCCATGATTTGCGTGATTTGCGTGATTTTCGGACTTGGTCTGTAATTCCAGAGAATGCAATTAGATTGCAATTGCATTCTCCTTCCTCTGTTCTTCACGTTACATTGCAAATGGATTGCAATTGCATTCCCTTTTGCAAAGTCTTCATTTCTTCAAATCCAAATTCTCCATAAACTGTGCAAATCACGCAAATCTTGGTGATTCCCGCGAATTTCGAGCTTGACTTGTTGTTCCATAGAATGCAATTGGTTTGCAATCGCATTCTCCCTTCCTCTGTTCTTCTGGTTACATTGCAAATGGAATGCAATTGCATTCCTTTTGCAAAGTCTTCAATTATGCACAAAAGACAACAACTTAAGCTACTTTCTTTATCTTTTCTCAAAATTCTTGTAATCATCAAGTTTCAACAAGCTTGCATGAATTTATACAAAATGTTACTTTTATCTTGCTTGTTGGTCAACAAAAATCCTCAAAATTAGCAAGAACAACTTGGTTTTAGAGTTGAATAATTCTCATAACTGAGAATTATCAACTCCTTATCGTAAGAGTATAAACTACATGTTGCTCCTGGCCCGCATGAGCTTAAAATGTGAACGGCCAAAAAAAAAATTAATAAACACTTTTGAACTACGTTATGACTTGATCCCTCTTCATCATAAAGGTACGTAAGCAGCTTAACTGAAATTTTAAGTTCAGTCATAAAAATTTAAAAAAAGGTTATCCATGAATAATACTCTAATATTTTATTGATTGAACGAGAAAGAACAACAAATAGATGGTTCATCTAACAAAGATAAAATAGAGTAAAAAAAATGTTTACAAAAGAATAGAAATTGATCAAATCAAGGCTTCCACTTGTAGTTTCTCAGCTCTTCACGCGTAGCCTCTAAGTTTTCATGGAGTAACGCCAAAGTTTTAGCATCCTCCTCGTCCACAATGGGGGCACACTCAATACTACTGATCTCATCACGGATCCGGGACACCTCGAGTACCTGCTGTTCTAAGGTTGTCTCCTTCTCATGAATCAAACTAGAAAGCTTCTCGGACTCGGCTTTTGCATGTTGTAACTTAGCTTCTAATTTCTTTATTTCCAGTGATGACTGCGTAAACTGTTGTTGTAGCGCATCCTTTTCCTTAAGTAATTGGCTTTCCACAAGTCGCACCTTCTCTAATTCAAGATTTTTCTCCCCCAGTTGGTGATCTCAACTTGTCGAAGTCAACTGGGTGGAATATGTGAATGCAAGTTTGTTGTACGTTTCCACCCTCGTGAAATAGTCTCCTACGAGATTCTGAAGGAAAGTCAAGTTGTTCGTCCGAGTCCCTGAAATGGCATCGAGTATCTTATGCGTCTCGGGCACAAGACTGGCGACATTTTCAAAGGATGTGCGTGCAATTTTTTGTTGCACAGCTTCCCACATGCCTATGGCTGCCTGTTGTTTGAAATTGGAAATCACAAGGTCAACACAAAACTGGGAAGCTTCAGGATCGCCAGCAGTGGGTTTATGTTGAGTTCGTTGAGAGCTTCCAGAAATTTGGAGAGGGCAATAAGAGGTTGTAGCTCCTTCCGATGATATCAATTTGGACATGCTCGCACGCCCGATAGCATTATCGACAGCATCAGGGCCCGTTAATGATTCCTCACTATGCTGCTCCTCAATTTCAAGATGGACATCATCTAGAGGAGACTACAAAAAAAAAACATGCACACAATAAGAGCAATGAAAAACACTTGATAATCATTTGATGGAAAAATTCACTAACCAAGAGCAGCGGTTGCGTCGGAAATTGCGAAGCACTTGTGACCCCTTCAAAAAAATTGTCCAGCCCGACGGGAGACACTTTCGACTTTTTCGGCGCTCTCTTCCAACAATGGTCTTGGGTGCTATTGTGGCTGGATTCGCCATGTTCTGACTTATCTTGTTCGGGGGTGATGGCATCATTCTCAGGCAAGCGTATCTTCTTACCCCCATGATCACCTCCAGTGTTCTTTGGTAATTTAAGGAGGGCTGGAGAAGGAATTACACTACCTACTAACTTATGCGCGTTCTCCTCAAAGTGATCACCATGCTTCTCCAACCACCAGTTTTTATACTGTTGGGAAACCTGCGTATGTGGGTCTAACGTGCGCGCTGGTAAATACACACGAGACAACGTATTACTTTTGGTGCAAATCCTCCAGTGGCGTAAAATATTTTCCAGGCTAAGAGCAGGCGGGTCTCCTCCTAAATCATTTGGCACATCTTGGTAAAAGCCAAACTGCCGACTGAATCGATAAGGACTATAAGATTCGATAATTCATAGGTCCCCACACCGCGATGATAAGTATGATGAGCGAAGGCTAGGAAAATATGAAGATTGAGAAAAGGATAAGGCGTTGCTGTCTTCCAAAAGCTCGTGCTTATTTCTGCCTTGGACATTTGCATGCCATATAATGGTTGCACCCTTGTGGATTAATTCGCGAGCATCGAAGTCCCCAAAGTATTTTGAGCCGCCCTCGCCAAAAAAATCAACCATCTTAGGGCCCCGGACCTCCACTGGGACCAAGTAGTGTGTGTTGAAGTAATGGGCTAGCCAACCATAAATATAGTGCATAGGCAAGCAAACTTCCATGCGCCCGATCGGATTGGTAGCCTCCGTTATTCTGCCTAGTCCATGATATATATTAGCCAAAGTCGGGACGGCAAGGCTAAAGATCTGTCCTTCAGCCATTAAACTAGCAACCCTAAAGACTCCAGGGCGAAGAGGCACAACCAACAGGATAGAAAGGTAGCTAGATATGTCTTTTCACGCCATTCATCTGCCACACCGAGATCCTGAAATAATTTGTACTCGTTGCTCGTCCAATCTCGAGGTTTGATCTTAGTACCGTCCGGGTTATGAGTAAGCTTGGAACGAGACTCTTTTCTTTGTTTTCGTGGGGGAGGTTTCTCGTACTTCGAAAGGCTATTGAACCAAAAGGAAATCCAAGACCCTATAGACACATGAGTGTCAATCTTTGAAGATGACCCTCGTTCATTCTTCGAAGAGGCTATTAGATGGTATGCTTCAAAAAGATACTCACAGCTCTTTGGAAGATGCCTATGCTTGTTCCGCGACCCAGTCAATTCTTTCAAGCAAGGGATAACCTCCTCGTAAAACTTGCCTTTAATTGGAAGACCGCCAAGAGTCCATAAATCCCACAAAGAGATAGACAATTCACCTGCTACAGTATGGAGAGTATTTGTTGTTGGACACCAACCTTCAAGGAAAGCTCGAACCACGTCATTATTGCTGTCGTAAGTATAGAGGGAGGTCATCACAGCGTTAAAAAGGCGAGTCTAATAAAGTAGTTGTTCGTTTCGACCAACTACAAATTCGAGCCACTCCCAATAACATGGAGTGAAAGTAAATTCTCCAGGAATCTTCATTATGGGGTTCCAACGAGTTTTGCCTTCTATCAAGCGACGCCCCAAAGTTAACTCTGGGTCTCGATTAGGGGCTTTATTGTGGATGGAAGATTTCAAAATCCATACCTTGTTGTTGGAATTTAAGGACTTCCTTGTCGACAGTTCATGTGGAAAGACAGCACCCAAGTCAGGCCATAAAGGTGAAAGAGGACCAGACATCGGCTCCTCAGCAAGAAGTGAAAGCCCATTTTTAATCGGTTGATCCTTATCTTTCAGAATGACAAGATATTTCTGTCCTGAAGAGATGTGTTCGACAAAGTGCACCATGACTCTAAAAAAAAGAAAGAGAAAAGTTTAGTCATACAAAAGAAAGAGAAAAGTGAAAGCCCATTTTTTTTTTTTTAAAGAGTCATAAATGGATTATAAAAAAAAGGGAAAGAGAGAAACAAAATTGGGAGAATTCTCTTCTAATGCAAAGTGGGGGATAAACATTGAGGGCACAATCACTGTTACATGTGATGGCCCTACTATGTGTCACCCCTACACTCGCTTCTGTCTTTGAATCAAAGGTTACATTATGCTCTGTTGCGAAGTGGGGGATAATCACCCCTACACTTGCTTCTGACTTCGAATCAGAGGTTGCATGATGCTCTGTGGCGAAGTGGGGGATAATCACCCCTACACTTGCTTCTGTCTTCAAATCAAAGGTTGCATGATGCTCTGTGGCGAAGTGGGGGATAATCACCCCTACACTTGCTTCTGTCTTCGAATCAGAGGTTGAATGATGCGCTGTGGCGAAATGGGGAATAATCACCCCTACACTTGCTTCTGTCTTCAAATTGGAGGTGGCAAATAAAGTTTTCTGAAAGAGAGTGACAAGACAAAAAGAAAAAGAAAAAAAAAAGAAAAAAAAACTTTATTTACCTTAGTGGTTGGATGAAAATAGTTGAAAGAGGCTGCAAGTAAAGTTTCCTGAAAAATAAGAAAGAAAAAGTTAGCAAAAAAAAAAAGAAAATAACCTTTGTAAAAAAAAAAAGAGAAAAAAAATAATAAGTTTGCAAAAAAAACAAACAGTAAAAAAAAAAAAGAAAGAAAGAATTTGTAAAAAAAAAAAAAAAGAAAAAAAGAAAAAAAAGAAAAAAAAAGAAAACAGCAAGTTTGAAAAAAAAAATGGTAAAAAAAACAAAAAATAATAAAAAAAAATTATATGAAAATTCGTAAAATAATAATAAAAAAAAATTTTAAAAAAAAAAGAAAAAGAAAAAAATAAATAGTCTTTTAGGCCTTTAGCCCATTTTGGGCTGCTTAAAAAAAGAGTCTCGTCTAAGTTTTTTTTTTTTATTAAAAAAAAAACAAAAAGTTAGGAAAAAAGCCTTGTGGGCCTAAATTTCATGCCCCACGTTTTGGGCTCATTTTTTTTAGAATAAAAGAAAAAAAAAGTTTTGTTTTTTTTTCAATTGGGCTAATGGGTATATTGTATGGGCTGTTCACTTTTGTTTAAAATAATAATAATAGTAATAATAGGAAGCAAATAAAGAAACAAAAAAGTCAAATCTATTGTAAATATAAATGTCCATTCCACATGCCCATTTGATATCCATACCAAGTGGCATTTTATCCATAGCCAAAGTGTCTTCCATGTGTCCAACAAAGACCATAGATTGGTGTCCAAATGGACCACATCATGCTCTCCTAATTGCCTATATATAGTGGTTCTTAATGGATAAATAAAGGGTAGACAATTGGTAAAGAAATCTCTCCAATCTTCTTTTTTCTCTCCCATTTTCTCTAATTTCATTTGTTTTTAATTTTCCATATATCTCCACTTTCTTTTGTTTATAATATATATATATATACTCCCTTTTATATTCTAACACTTGTATTATTATTATTATTATTATTATTATTATTATTATTATATGTTTTGGTAAAGTTTTGGTGCCCGGTTTCGCCTCTCAATTTTACAACACGTTATCAGCACGAGACTCTGTCATTTTTCCCGCTAAAGGTAAGTCTTATAGGTAAGCCATTTTTACGCATTTGGTTTATGTTAAATTTCTAATATGAATATATTATTATTTTTGATAGTGTTATTATGGCAAACCTTACAAAGCTAGAATTTGCGGCCCTGGATATTAATGGAAATAACTACTTGTCATGGGTCCTTGACGTTGAGATCCATTTAGATTCTATGAATCTTGGAGAAAAAATTAAAGAAGGAAATGATGCATCAAATCAAGAAAAAGCAAAAGCCCTGATCTTCCTTCGCCATCATCTTCACGAGGGATTGAAAATGGAGTATCTTACAATAAAAAATCCCTACGTTTTATGGCAAGGTTTGAAAGAAAAGTACGATCATCAAAAAACAGTTATTCTTCCTAAAGCTCGTTATGATTGGATGCACCTGAGGTTGCAGGTCTTTAAATCAGTAAGTGAATATAATTCCGCACTCTTCAGAATTAGTTCAAAATTAAAATTATGCGGAGAAAAGATTACTGATGTTGATATGTTAGAGAAGACATTTTCCACTTTTCATGTCTCGAATATGCTCCTGCAGCAGCAATATCGAGAGAAGGGTTTTGCAAAATATTCTGAACTTATCTCATGTCTTCTCGTTGCTGGACAAAATAACGAGTTATTGATGAAAAATCACGAATCCCGACCAACTGGAGCAACACCATTCCCTGAAGTGAATGCTGTGAATTTTAATAACCGTGGTCGAGGTCGTGGCCGTGGTCGAGGTCGGGACCGCGGTAGAGGAAGAAATACCTATTTTCGTGGTGGGCATTATAATTTTAAGAAACCCACACGAAGTGATGATCATAAAGGAAAGGCTCCACAAGATACAAGTTCGAAAGGTGATGAACATAAATGTTTCCGGTGCGGAATGACTGGGCACTGGTCACGTACCTGTCGTACGTCAAAACACCTTGTTGATCTCTATCAAGCTTCCCTGAAGGAAAAAGGAAAAGGAAAGAATGTGGAGGTAAATCTTGCCATTCAAGAAGATGATGTGTTTGACCCCTCCAATATGATGCATCTTGATGTAGCTGATTATTTTGAATCTCACAAGATAAAAGTTCGAAAGGTGATGAACATAAATGTTTCCGGTGCGGAATGACTGGGCACTGGTCATGTATCTGTCGTACGTCAAAACACCTTGTTGATCTCTATCAAGCTTCCCTGAAGGAAAAAGGAAAAGGAAAGAATGTGGAGGTAAATCTTACCATTCAAGAAGATGATGTGTTTGACCCCTCCAATATGATGCATCTTGATGTAGCTGATTATTTTGAATATCCTGGAGAGAGAATTGATGCAATCAAACAAGTAGAGGATGATTTGTATGAAAATATATAATTAAGTATTGTTTAGTATGTTTTTGTTGTTGTTTTTGTTTGTATATATATTTAAGACTCTTTGTAATCGTTTTTCTTTTCTTTTCAATGAAGAAATATGAACAATTTCAATATGTTGAGTAACTCGAAAATGAGCAATGAGGATTTATGTCTGGCAGACTGCGCAACTACGCACACGATACTCATAAATAGAAAATATTTTTCTAGATTGACAATGCTGGAAGCAAAAGTCAATACTATATCAGGTTCTGCAAATCTGATTGAAGGTTTTGGAAAAGCAAACTTTATTTTGCCTAGAGGAACAAGATTTACAATTAATAATGCTCTGTTCTCTAGCAAATCGAAAAGAAACTTATTAAGTTTTAAAGATATACGTGAAAATAATTATCATGTTGAAACTTATTGTAAAAATAATATAGAGTGTCTCTATATAACATCTATTGTTTCACATGAAAAACGTATATTAGAAACACTGCCTGCTTTTTCTTCTGGATTATACTATACTCATATACGAGTAATCGAAAGTTATGCAATAATGAACCCGAAGTTCATGAATCCAGAAATATTCAGTGTTTGGCATGATCGATTGGGTCATCCAGGGTCAATAATGATGAGAAAAATTATTGAGAATTCACATGGATATCCTTTAAAGAGCCAGAAGATTCTTCAATCCAATGAGTTGTCATGTGATGCTTGTTCTCAAGGGAAATTAATTATTAGACCATCACCAGCTAAAGTGGGGATTGAATCACCTGCATTTTTAGAGCGAATTCAAGGTGATATTTGTGGACCTATTAACCCACCAAGTGGTCCATTTAGATATTTTATGGTATTAATTGACGCATCCAACAGATGGTCACATGTATGCTTATTATCAAGTCGAAATCTTGCATTTGCAAGATTACTTGCTCAAATAATTAAGTTAAAAGCACAATTTCCTGATAATTCAATTAAGACCATTCGACTTGATAATGCTGGTGAATTTACATCCCAAACTTTTAATAATTATTGTATGTCAATTGGGATAAGTGTTGAACATCCTGTAGCTCATGTTCATACACAAAATGGTCTAGCATAATCATTTATAAAACGTCTGCAACTAATTGCAAGACCATTGCTTATGAGAGCTAAACTTCCTACATCGGTATGGGGTCATGCTATTTTGCATGCTGCATCACTGGCACGTATTAGGCCAGTAGCTTATAATAAATACTCCCCAATGCAATTAGCTTATGGCCAGCAGCCAAATATTTCCCATCTAAGAATTTTTGGATGTGCAGTATATGTACCGATTGCTCCACCACAACGTACTAAGATGGGTCCTCAAAGGAGGTTAGGAATATATGTTGGTTTTGATTCCCCATCAATTATTAAATATCTTGAACCCCTGACGGGTGATGTATTTACTGCACGATTTGCTGATTGTCATTTTAATGAGACAAATTTTCCAACATTAGGGGGAGGAATTAAGAAGTTGGAAAAAGAAATTACATGGAATGCATCGTTTTTATCTCATTTAGATTCTCGTAGAAATCAATGTGAACTTGAAGTTCAAAAGATAATTCATTTGCAAAATATAGCAAATCAACTACCAGATGCATTCACAGATACTAAAAGTGTGACTAAATCATATATACCAGCTGCAAATGCTCCATCAAAAGTTGATATCCCAAAGGAACAAGTTGTCAATAATGAGTCTGGAGCACGCCAGAAGCGTGGTAGACCAATAGGTTCTAAAGATAAAAATCCTCGAAAAAGAAAAGTAGTTGAGAATCAAAATGATTCAATAAAAGGTATGGATGTTCCAGAAGAAATCCAGAATACAACTACTCAAAAGAGTATTGGTGAAAATCAAACGCTTGAGGATAATAATGAAATTTCTATAAACTATGTTACAACAGGAAAGAGATGGAACCGAAATGATATCATTATTGACAACATTTTTTCTTATAATGTTGCTCACGATATTATTCATGAAAGTGACGATTTTGACCCAAAATCTATCGTAGAATGTCAACGTAGAAAGGATTGGCCGAAGTGGAAAGAAGCAATCCAAGCAGAGTTGAACTCACTTTCAAAACGTGAGGTTTTTGGACCAGTAGTCCCAACACCGGAAAACGTCAAACCTGTAGGATATAAATGGGTATTTGTAAGGAAAAGAAATGAAAATAATGAAGTCACAAGATATAAAGCGAGACTTGTTGCACAAGGATTCTCGCAAAGGCCTGGTACTGATTATGAGGAGACATATTCTCCTGTGGTGGATGCAATAACGCTAAGATATTTGATTGGTCTGACTGTATATGAAAAGCTTGATATGCATCTAATGGATGTAGTCACGGCGTATTTATATGGATCTCTGGATAATGACATTTATATGAAAATCCCGGAAGGATTTAAAATACCAGAAACATATGAATCAAGTTCTCGGGAATTGTATTCAATAAAGTTACAGAGATCATTATATGGATTAAAACAATCAAGACGAATGTGGTATAATCGCCTGAGTGAATATCTGTTGAAAGAAGGATACCAAAATAATCCAATATGTCCGTGCGTTTTTATAAAGAAATCTCAGTCAAGATTTGCTATTATAACTGTATATGTTGATGACTTAAATATAATTGGAACTTCTGAAGAGTTATCCAAGGCAATAGAATATCTTAAAAAAGAATTCGAGATTAAAGATCTTGGAAAAACAAAATTTTGCCATGGTTTGCAAATTGAACATTTAGCAGATGGGATATTTGTTCATCAATCAACTTATACAGAGAAAATCTTAAAAAGATTCTATATGGATAAAGCACATCCATTGAACATTCCAATGGAAGTTCGTTCACTGGATGTAAAGAAAGATATATTTCGACCTCGAGATGACAGTGAAGAACTACTTGGTCCTGAAGTACCATATCTTAGTGCAATTGGTGCACTTATGTATTTAGCTAATAACACAATACCATATATTGCATTTTCAGTAAATTTATTAGCTAGATATAGTTCATGTCCTACAAAAAGACATTGGAACGGAGTTAAGCATGTACTCCGATATCTTCGAGGGACAATTGATATGGGTTTATTTTATTCTAACAAATCAAAGTATGATCTAGTTGGTTATGCAGATTCTGGTTATCTATCTGATCCACACAAAGCTAGATCTCAGACATGTTATCTATTCACATGTGGAGGAACTGCTATATCGTGGCGATCAGTGAAACATACTATAACGGCCACTTCTTCAAATCATGCTGAAATCCTCGCTATTCATGAAGCAAGTCGAGAATGTGTATGGCTAAGATCGATGACACAACACATTCATCAGACATGTGGCTTGTCTTCAAGTAAACCTCTTCCAACGATGTTATACGAAGACAACACAGCATGTATAGCTCAAATCAAGGGAGGATATATCAAAGGAGATAGAACAAAGCATATCTCACCAAAGCTCTTCTATACTCATGATCTTGAAGAAAATGGCGATATCACTGTACAACAAATTTGTTCGAAAGATAACCTGGCTGACTTATTTACGAAGGCATTACCAACTGCAACCTTCGATAAATTAGTATATAGCATTGGAATGCGGCGACTCAAAGACTTTAAGTGATGTCTCCATGAGGGGGAGTGAATGTATTATAGTAAACTATATAAAATATGTACTCTTTTCCTTCACTAGGGTTTGTTTTTCTTCCCATTGGGTTTTTTTTTTCCTAGTAAGGTTTTTAACGAGGCATATTTTATAAATGGGCATTTAAGGGGGAGTATTGTAAATATAAATGCCCATTCCACATGCCCATTTGATATCCATACCAAGTGGCATTTTATCCATAGACAAAGTGTCTTCCATGTGTCCAACAAAGACCATAGATTGGTGTCCAAATGGACCACATCATGCTCTCCTAATTGCCTATATATAGTGGTTCTTGATGGATAAATAAAGGGTAGACAATTGGTAAAGAAATCTCTCCAATCTTCTTTTTTCTCTCCCATTTTCTCTAATTTCATTTGTTTTTAATTTGCCATAAATCTCCACTTTCTTTTGTTTATAATATATATATATATATACTCCCTTTTATATTCTAACACTTGTATTATTATTATTATTATTATTATTATTATTATTATTATTATATGTTTTGGTAAAGTTTTGGTGCCCAGTTTCGCCTCTCAATTTTACAACAAAATCCCTAAACTTTATTATTGTTTTTTTTATTCTCTTCTCTTAGCTAGCCGCATAGCCCTCCCCCAAGCTTTTCTCTCTCACCGAAACCACCACCACCTTGCACCTCTCGTTTCCGGCAATAACAAACCTGCGGCAATTGAAGTAAGGCGACTGGAGCTCAACGAACGGCGGTAACTCACAGGCTGAGCTCGACTGTGGCCATTCTCAATTCCGGCGACGCTTCAACTCTGCATACAGCAGGCGACTCGAATTAGTGGCGGGCAGCAGCACTCACGGCGATCCGGCGGCTTCGGCTTGGGGCATTCCACGGCTTAACAGAGGGAGATCGGACCCTCGAGCTTCGGCAGACAGCGGGCTTCAACAGTCGATCTTCACTCAGCTGATTGAATGATGAGTCCTCCCTCCTTGTGTTATTTATAGGAAAGCTTTGGGGAAGATTTTGTTGTTGGATCTTAGGGAAATCTAAACCAAAGTTTGATTCAAAGGAAATCTAAACTGAAATTAAAGAATTTTGATTTCAAAAATAAAAATTTGAAAATTCTAGATATTCAGTTGAATCGAGTTTGCTAGTTTTTCCATCTCAAAATCTAAAATTTTAGTTAAATTGGATCCAATCCAAAATCTTATTTTGAGGATTCAAACCAATTTCAAATAAATTTGAATGTTGGTTTAACTTTAAATCCAAGGGCAAGTTTCAAATTAACTTCAAATTATCTTGGGATTTTTTTTTTATTTTTGCTAAATTAAAATTTTGGGTATATTCAAGTTTCTCCAAAATTCAAGTCAAAATTGGATAAAATCAAAATTCTATCTTGGTAGAAATTAAGCTTAATCTCAAACTAAATTTCTCAAATTTTGGGCATAACTCTGTTGGGTTTTATGTCCTAAAACTCGTGGTTTTGTAAACTGAATGTATATTCTATTTTGAAATAAAGTTGTTATTGAGGTTTATTCAGTAAAGTTGTTATTGAATAAAGTGAAATGTGTATTCTATAACCCAAATCCAATGAACTAAAGAACCCTTGACTATAAGATGTAAACTTGAACTTTATGTATGACATAAAAGTGGATCAAGTTCGAGTTATAGTCAGAACGGTCTATAGTATAGGGATAGGGCTGGGTACCTTATCCTAGGGACACTATGGACGCGGCCCACTTTGTATAGTACTAACGATGTGATCCTGAATCGTTCATGTGGAGACATGAAAGTGGGGGCGTCCTATGCAATGAGTTTGCATAAGACTTGACCGCGAAATAGTCACTTAGACTTTTTAACTCCGTTTATTGTTTTAACTGACTATTTTCATACGATGACCTAGGTAACTCGATCTTAATCCTGAGTGTGCTATGAACTCCTGTTTATTCGGGATTATCCTTAGATTTGCATGGGTGAGAGTGGCCCGAGATCGCCGACTCAATAAGCCTCCCATTTTGGGGATAAGACAGAGTAGATAGTTGGGAACATAGTCATGCGAGATGGAATTCACTCCTACCCACTCTAGGGTTTAGTAGAGAGGTTGTTCCCTTAAGTGCTGACTCCGGGTCTTGAACAAAGGGCCCACCCTCTCATTGGCTCTAGAGGGATTCGGTTTGTTGGTCGGACCACAAACCAATTGTTCATTAGAGGATCAGTGGGACTTAAGGAACAATAAGTAATTACAGGGGTAAAACGGTTTATTTGACCCAGCTGTAATTACGAACAACCTGTGAAGGATCGACTTACTAATCATGGTTATATCGAGTGGACATAAATATATCTACAGTGAGGAGAGTGCAGCAACTAGGCTTTAGTGGAGTGTCCCGGTGGTTAACGAATGTTGATTAGCTAGGCTAAAGAGTTTGGCCGGTTAATCTCGTATCGTTGGAGCTCATGATCAGTAGGTCCATTAGGTTCCCCTTACTAGCTCGGATTAAGCCTTGTAACATTTTGAGAGAAAAGAATTTGAATTGTTCAAATTCGATTTTGGGAGAAAACGTTAATTATATGCGATATACTTATCGTTTCATAGCTTAATTATGAATTAAACTATGATAAAGAAGAGGTGGACATATTTAAATTTTATTTAAATATTGGTTCGGTTTAAAACATGAATAGGAATTCATGTTCGAACATTCGATTTGAGAAATCGGGATTGGTCCAATTATTTAATTTGATATTTGATATTAAATTAAATAATTATTTAAAATTAATTAAATTGTTTAATTAATTAAAAATTGATTTTAATTTTAAATTGATTTTATATTAATTTTGAATTAAAATTAAAAGAAAAATCAAATTCATTTTTGGACCAAATTCATCTTTTGATGAATAAGCTTTGTGCTTTTTCAAATTCACCAAAATTTCCCACCTCCTTCTTGTTTTATCCTTCTCATCTATGTGTTGTCAACCTTAGCAAGCTTGATGAAGCTTGTTAATAGCTTTAAATAGCAAAGAAACACATTGGGAAGTATGAATTTTGCAGAAAATTGAAGAATTTTCGGTTCTAGACCTTTGCTCTCTCTCTCAAAAAATTCTCTCAATTAAGGATCCCACGATCCGTTCCAAGGCCTGAGGATAGTAGGGAAGATCCTAAGGGAGGTCTACAAAGTGTTTGTGTTCTAATAAAGCCCACGAATTAAGAGAATTTTGAACTAAAAAGGTATGTGTTCTTATTCTCTGTTTTTCCAGATTTGAGCATGTTATTTAATTGATCAAATTGATCAAATTAGAGTGCTTAAGATCCAAAATTGCTTCTGCTTTCTTAATATTCACCCCTTCAAACTCAATTTTTTTTATCCCAAACTAAAATTTTGAGCCAAAGTTTAAATTAAGTTGCTCAATCCAAAATGCAGGCATACTTTAAATTTTGTTTCAAATCAAAATTGGGTAAGTTTTAAAATTTATTCCAATTTCAAACAAAAATTGGATAGAATTCCAAATCCTAATCCAATTTCAAATAAAATTTGGGATAGAATTTTAATCTTGCCCCAAATTTAGATTTTGAATTAAAGTAGATTCAAATTGAAATTTTATGCCAGAAAAGAAAATCAAAATATTGACTCAAATTCATATTTTGATGAATTGGCGTAAAAAAAAATGTGTCAAAAAAAAAAGTCAAAATTATGAACCAAATTCCATATTTTGATTAAATCGACATGTCAAATGGAGTCCAATTTTGGAGCACCTTAAGTTTTGATTCCAAAATAATTTTTCGAGGTTCACACACACATACTTGTGTGTAAATCTCGAAAAGGGGGCATTTGTTGGAATAGAAATTTCGACCAACCCAAAATTGCCACGTCATTACCCAACATTGATGACGAAATTATATTTAAGTAGGGATTAATTAAATTTGCAAAGATTCCTATATTAAATTATGACAGGTTCAAATACACTATTGGGTTCTTTGAAATTTGGAAGACAAAAGCCCAAACTGAATGCCCAGTCCAGATGCTAGACCCAAAGGCAACTAAGCCCAGTCCAAAGAAGCTGGCCCAAAGTCAACTAGGCCCAGTCCAAATGGCTAGGCCCAAAGTCAACCAGGCCCAGTCCAAATGGCTAGGCCCAAAAGTCAACCAGGCCCAAAAAGCTTGTCCAAGGTCAACCAGATCCAATTCAAATGGGTTGGCCCAAAATCAATTGGGCTCAGTCCAACAGGCCCAAGCCCACCTGGGGCCCATGAAGAACTCTATAAATAGAGAGCTTCCTCCTTCATTTCAAGGGTTCAGAAGTTGAAACTCTCCAGAGAATTTAGAGAGAATTCAGAAACAAAGCTTAGAAGACTCCAGAAGCTCCTGAAGATCAAACACCATCTGAACGAAGAACGCGTCACAGAAATCAAGAACACTCCAAGAATCCATTGAAGTTTCAACCTCGAGAACAAGCTATTCAGCCCTCGAGCAAAGCATACAAGTAGGAGAGAGAATCAGATGATCAAGTACTAGAGATTGTACTCACTATACTGAAATCAATACAAATACAAAGTTCATTCCACGTGTTAAATTTTCTTGTTGAAATCTCGTGTGAATAGCGCCATTTAGATAGTATATAGATAGTTGAACTTTTTAATCGGTGAATATTCAATAAATCAAAAAATTATGGATCTTTCTTTTTTCGTTATTTAGTTTCAACCATCCCATCATTTGACAGGGCAACTTATGTCTATTATTTTAAAACTCAAATTTAACAAAATTTCTGGTAAGTCCTTGAACTATCCATTTTTTGTCCAATAAGTCTTTGTCGTTAATTCATTTGACACTTATATACTATGCTAATGGCGTATTGTTTAAAGATCATGTGGTAAACTAATTTTGAGGTGATTCTTAAATAATATAGTCAACATGCAAAAATAAGCGTTAAACGGATGGAATCAACTACATACGCATAATATCTCAAGAAATAAAAAAGTAATAATAATAAAATAAACTACATAGGCATATTAAACAAAAAAAAAATAAAAAATAAAAGTTAGGGACTTAGAAAAAATTTAAGTTGAATTATAAGTTCGGTCCTTAAACATTAAAAAGTGTCTGATAAATCCCAAGATTTCAATATGTGTCTGAGAGATACCTCAATTTTATTTTACTAAACATTCAAAAAAAAGAAAAAAAAAACTTTATTTTGCTAAAACAAGATCCCTCAACTTTAAAAGGTATGTAATAGATCATTGAACTGTTGACTTAGTAGATTTTTTTTTTTATGTACAAACAACAATATAGATACAAATTTTTTTTAGTACAACAAATGTAGGATATGAGAATTTGAACATCCAACCTTAAAAGAATGAGTAAATGTCAATTACCGCTAAGCTATGCTTATTTTGGTAACAATATAGATACAACTTTAAAAATGTAGGAGCTAACTTATAATTTATAGCCAAAGTGAGTTTAGTTTAGCAGTAATTGACATGTACCCTCAAATCTCCCCACCCTTAAATGTTGTTGAACTCAAAAAAAAAATTATAATTTATTGATTAAATTACAAATTTGATCCTTGTAGTTTGGAGAAAGTTAGTCCCTTTGATTTTATCAAACCATAGAAACTAAACTCTAACTTTAGGTAAACTATAGGGACTAAATTTACAATTTATCCTAATTTAACCTAAAATTAAAAATTGTAAATAATTTAGGATAAAATTATATATTCATGGTGAACTAAAAAAATAAAAATAAAAAATATTCATGGTTTTAAAAAAATACTACTTAAAATTAGGAAAAAAAAATTACACGATCCGTAAGTTTAGATTTTTTATAATTAGAAAAAGCGACGAACTAAAAATCCAAGAACCAGTTTCTTCCGATTTCCATGTTTCCGAAAAGCACTTTTCCATCTTCTTCCCCACAATTTACACCCTCTCTCTCTCTCTCTCTATCTTTTAACTTACTTTATTCGGTCGGGATTTCAAAAAATGCAGCATAATCCTCCCTCAGTTTTCCTTTCAGGCAAGTTTCTCTCCCTCTCTCTCTCTCATTTTTTCTGCTAGTTTCCTGTTTCTGCATTGAAAAACTGGTTCAAAATGTGGAAAAGGGGGAAGAAATTCTGTTCTTCTGAAATACGAATGTAGATAGTT
Organism: Trichosanthes truncata; assembly: GCA_033996785.1. NCBI lineage: Eukaryota > Viridiplantae > Streptophyta > Magnoliopsida > Cucurbitales > Cucurbitaceae > Trichosanthes > Trichosanthes truncata. Next base: position 44,902,183 of record JAWPNB010000013.1, on the reverse strand, counting down.
CGAAGTTGCTCAACAATTTAATGGGTCGATAGCAGCTTGCACTGTATACCCTTTTTTTTTTTCAATCTGATGCAGCAGGTCTTAATTTGGAAGTTTTGAGTGCGAGCAATCAATTGGTTTGTGTTGCTTGATTCCGTGTTTATTTGATTTTTACTAATGAATGATTGGATTTCTCTTTGTGGAAATTCGGGGAAGGATTGGAGATGGCGGGAGTTGGAAATGTTCTTGGCTAAATGGATTTGATTACAAAGTGTTTGTCAAAATGCCTGAATGAGCTCATGAAAGATGAATTCTAATTTTTTTTTTCTTTGACATAATCGTGTCTGTTATTTTGAGCATTTGGGGCTTTTAACTTTGTTGTTTTGTTGGTTCTTCTGGTGATGTTGTTTGATAATCAACGTGAAGAAATTGAAGATGATCTTTTTTTTGTTTCTTGGTCTGATATGGTCTTTTTTACATTGTTTGTCACCCCATTATCTTCAGGTTGAAGACAATTGCTTCCGATGCTGAATTGTTTTGGATTTTCTGTCTAGTTTTCCTCTTGTTGTGTTGTGATTTCAAATGATAACAGTTCCAATGTGCTTTTCGATCTTGCGAGTTCCGAAATTTGGAGTCCACACTTTAGCTAATTTATGGAGGGAAAACTTCCATCCCTTGAACAGGAATTATGGTCATAGTTCTTGGTATGATCAGTTTGGTTTTAGAATCTATAGCCTTGAAGGAGGACAGAATAAGAGATGGACCAGAAAATCTGTGACCACAAAAGCAGGGAGGAAAGCGAAAGCCAACCCTAGCAATAAACCGAGCAATATCAGGAATGAAATCTTAGAGGATTCAATCTCGACAAGCTGTACAGTTAGCATTAATAAGTCTGAAAAAAGTGAAACTCAGAAGCTTCAATATTGTGATATTCAACAAACAATTATTAAGAACAAGGAATTGGCTCGACCGGTGACAGTTATAACCTTCGACATTGAAACGACAGGTTTTAGTAGAGATCTTGATAGAATAGTGGAAATTGCACTTCAAGATCTTTCAGGAGGAGAAAATAGCACCTTCCAAACATTAATAAATCCAGAGTGCTATATTCCAAATTCAGTTGTGCATGGCATTACAAGCCGAATGGTCAGTAGACCCGATGTTCCAAGGTATCAAAACACTCGTTGTAGTCTCATTCCTCTAATATTGGCTCCAATTTGAATCTTGGATTAGGTTTATGCTACGTTCCCTCATCTCAATTTTTCCAAGTCATTAACATTCATTTTATCTACTGTGATATTTGCAGAGTTGATCAATCATACCTAAACGTTTCTTTTCTATGTTCATATAGGATGAAGGAGCTCATACCAATTTTATTACAATTTATTAGAAGCCGTCAGAAACCTGATGGTTATGTATTGTTGGTAGCTCATAATGCTCGCACCTTCGATGTGCCTTTTTTGCTCAAGGAATTCAACCGTTGCTCCGTTGACATTCCTCTAAATTGGCTATTTTTCGATAACATCCTTTTAGCCCGTCAATTGATGAAATCCTCAGGTTAGTTTTCCCTTTGCACATATTATCTTGCTTTGGTTTCTTTGTGGATAAAAAGATTGATGTGATGTAATGCAATATCGATGGCAATATCGTGATCAGATTCGAAGATTACGAAAATATCATTACAAGCTCTTCGTGAGTATTACAATATTCCACTGGTGGGTTCAGCTCACAGAGCAATGTCGGACGTGTGGTCATTGTCGATGATTCTTCAGAGGCTTACTTTCGAACTCAAGCTAGGCATCCCGGATCTCGTTGAAAGATCTTTCACAGCTTCAGATCTGATCAATAAGAAGAAGAATTAGTGTTTTAAGTTATATGCACAAATCAATCTTAACTCAGTGATTAAGCTGTGCTTTTGTTGTAATGTTATTTATTAATTGTAACTTCAGTTCATTCTTATCAGCTAAATCTTGAGCCATTATATTTGTGGTCACTAGATTTGTCTTGATTTCCATATTCTCCAAAAACTAATGCCTGAATTGGAATATCATGACAGAAAATCTAGTTTTGTTTTCATGCTTTGAATGGATACTGAATGAAACAAGAATTGATAGAGAGTGGTGGTATGAAGATAGATGAAAAGAGGATATATGTTGGAAATGGTTGAAATGAACTAGTTTGAGGCATTTGTGGCAAGGAATTGAATGTTCATGTCTAAGTCTCAATTTTATAAAAATGTTTATGGATATTTCCAAAAGAAGATCAATGTTTTGACAGATATTTCTAAAATTTTAATATATCCTAATATTCTTTAGGGATGTAAGGAAGTCGTTTCTTTTCCATTTTGGGCTAAAATTGATGCCTAATTAATCTATCAATTTTTTTTTTTTTTTTGAGAATTTGAACTTTCGATTTCAAGGGAATGAGTATGTGCCAATTACCACTGAGTTTCGAATGAGTATGTGCCAATTACCACTGAGTCAAGCTCATGTTGATAGAAAATTTTCAATTTATACCTTTGAACACATGTGAGTGAATTATAACTTTAACCTTTTAATTTCATAAATTTAAACCCAATACATAAATGAGTGCAATTAATACTCTTGTAACAACCGAAAAAAAAATATTTATTTTATTAATTTCTAAAAGTTTTTTAAACTAGAATTTTATGTTCTTTTTAAATTATGAGATAACTCTTTATTATCTTTTTATTTTAAATGAGAAGATAATCTTTTAGGGGTAGTTTGTTTTTTGGGAATCTAGATAACTAGTATCTTCAAATGCCTAGAGTTATAAATAACCGGAATGAAATATGTCCGGCATATTTAGATAGTCATGCTTGTTTTATAGGAAAGTTTTAAGGATGTTTGGGAATATTTGGATCACTATGTTTGTTTTGCAGGATTTGTACTTGGGAATGTCTTAAATTTACATAATATTCCAAGAATGCCCTTACAACAATTCATGTAATTTATACATTAATTTAATATAATTTGAATTTATATAACATATTTTTTTTGTTAAATTTAAAATTTATTTTTAAATTAATTTAGTTCTATTATTTTTATATGTTATTTTTCTCAACAAATTAATTTATATTAATTTAATATTTTTTATAAAATAATTATTAATTTCAATTTAAATTGGAATATCTTTCCAAAAAGAAGATTATATATATATATATATATTTGATGGTAGCTTTTGTGGCATAATAAATGCTTTTACATGCTTATTAAAATTTGATAAAGATATAATTTATCCTGTAAATTGTGATTTGTATACTTGTTGAATAATAAATAATGCATGCATATAAATTTCATTTGCATATATTCAATATAATTCAAATAAAAGTGATACAAAAATCATCCTTATTTACTTCATGAAATAATGTTCCTTCTTATCTCTTATTCACATATAAACAAGAGACATAATGAAGTTTGAAACCTTTTTATTCTTCTAGTCTTTCAAACAACTAAGACCAGTTGAGACAAATAAATTGAATCTTGAGTTACACTCAATAGTTCTTTATACAAATAAAACACAAAAATGAAATTCCTATTCATACGAGTATTCTCAAAACACATCAAATCACTCTCATGTATCAACCTATGGACATTAAGTTGCCTAACTTGTAACCTAAGCAATGTACTTTCACCTTTTACATATTTATGAGAATCCTTCTTACATACAATAATTGATAATAATAATAATAATAAACTCAAAAAATACATTTGATTCAACAATGTTTATATAACAAATTAACATTGTCACAATATAATTCATCAATTCCAAAGAAAGATGATCCATATCTGCAAAGCATATAAATATATTTTTCATACATGAGTTTTAGAATATTATCAATATGAATACTAAATGTACCAAGTAAATATCTCATAAGATAAGAACAAATAATTAAAAAAACTATCTTATTGGTAACCTTTTAATAATAAAATATTAAAAAGACATAAAATTTGTTAAATTAAATTATAGAAAATTAAAATGAAAAGAAATTCTGAAAAAATTATTTATAAAAAATTAATATGCAGAAAATCTCAAAAAAAAAATTTGCATAAATGAAATATCACAAAATGAAAAAAAAAATCTAGAAAAATTCAGAATATAAAATAGCAGAAAATAAAAATGCAGAAAATTAATTTCTAGAAAAATGCAAAAAATAAAAATGTAAAAATGTAAAATTTTATTTTTCAGAAAAATGCAGAAAATATAACTCCATAAAATGTTGAGAATTCATATATATATATATATATATATATATATATATATATATATATATATATATATATATATATATATATATATATATATATATATATATTTCAAAAAATAAACAGAACTTAATTTTTTGAAAATGAAAAGGTTGAAAATGCAAAAAACCTAATTAACAGAAATGCAGAAAACTAATTTAATTTGAAGAAAATACAGAAAATTCATTTTCAGAAAATTATAATACATAAAACTAATTTGCAGAAAATTTTAAAAAAAATGTAAAAATATAGAAAATGAAAAAGAAAATGTGCAGAAAATGAATGGGCAGAAAATGAAAATGTAGAAGATATTGAAATTGAAGAAAATAAAAATGGAGAAATTTTGAAATGTTAAAAATATATAAAACAAAATGGAAATAAAGAAACTAATGATTAGATGATCCGTAAAATGAAGATACATTGAAGCTTCCAATTTCAAGGTCAATGTCTCAACATAAATCTCATATGAAAAAAGATTATTAAAATTGAATAGACAACATAATGAAAAAAAAAATGTGAAAGACAGAAAAAGGAAAAAAAAAAAGAGGAATAAAGTGAAAGGAAACATGAAAAATACTTGGAAGAACAGTAGAGCAAAGAATTTTTTAAAAGAAAAAAAATCCTAATGAAAAGTGACGGTTAATGAGACGACTTGGAGAGAAAGAAAGCGATTAGTGGTAAATAATTAGGGTTAAGGGTAAATAATATAATTTGACAGATGTCTGAAAGAAGGAAGTCTTAAAAACACATATTTTCAACGATATTCAAGATAGCTTAAAATGTGGGATTTTAAAATACCGGTATCTTTGGATGTCGGGCTATTTTAGGATTACCACAATCCAAACACGGTAATCTAGATAGCCAAAATGGGAATGTTGGATTACCACCAAACAAACGACCCTTAGGGGCCGTTTGTTTTTTGGGAATCTAGATAACCGGAATCTTCAGATGCCTGGAATTATAGATAATCGGAATGATAGATGTCCGGCATCTTTAGATAGTCATGTTTGTTTTGTAGGGAAGTTTTTAAGGATGTCTAGGAATATTTGGATAACTGTATTTGTTTCGTAGGATTTGTACTTGAGAATCTTTTAAATTTACATAATGTTCCAAGAGTGCCCTCACGACAATTCATGTAATTTATACATTAATTTAATATAATTTGAATTTATATAAGAACAAATAATTAAAAAACTTTCTTATTGGCAAACTTTCAATAATAACATATTAAAAAGACATAAAATTTGTTAAATTAAATTTTAGAAAATTAAAATGAAAAGAAATTCAGAAAAATTATTTACAAAAAAATTAAAATGCAGAAAATCCCAAAAAATTAATTTGCATAAAATATTGAGAACATAGAAAATTAATTTGCAGAAAATGCAAAAAAAAAAATCTAGAATATTTCATAATATTATTTTGCATAAATAAAAAAGCAGAAATAATGCATAAAATTAGTTTATAGACAAAATGAAGAATATAAAATAGAAGAAAATAAAAATGCTAAAAATGCAGAAAATAAAAATGCAAAAATGCAAAAATTTATTTTCAGAAAAATACAGAAAATAGAACTCCACAAAATGTTGAGAATTCATATTTTTTTTTAAAAAAAAAACATAACTTAATTTGTTGAAAATGAAAATGTTGAGAATTCAAAAATCTAATTAACAGAAAATGCAGAAAACTAATTTAGTTTGAAAAAAATACAGAAAACTCATTTACAGAAAATTGTAATACATAAAACTAATTTGCAGTAAATAAAAAAAATGTAAAAATGCAGAAAATGAATGTGCAGAAAATGAAAATGTAGAAGATATTGAAATTGAAGAAAATAAAAATGGATAAATTTTGAAATGTAAAAAATGTAGAAAACAAAAATGGAAAAAAAATCAATGAATAGATGATCTGTAAAATGAAGAGACATTAATTGAGACCTCCAATTTTAAGGTCAATGTCTCGACATACATCTCATATGAAAGAAAAAGGTGATCAAAATTGAATAGACAACATAATGAAAAAAAATGTGAAAGGTAGCGAAAGGAAAAAAAAAATGAGAAAGAAAGTAAGAAAGGAACATGAAAAATACCTGGAAGAGGAATAGAGCAAAGCAAAGTGTTTTTGAAAAGAAAAAAAATCCTAATGAAAAGTGCCGACTGATGAGACGACTTGGAGAAAAAGAACGCGATTAGTGGCAAATAATTAGGGTTAAGGGTAAATAATGTAATTTGATAGATGCCTGAAAGAAGGGAATCTTAAAAACCCATCTTTTCAACGGTATTCAAGATAGCTTAAAATGGGGGATTTTAAAATACCTGGTATCTTTGGATGCCTGGCTATTTTAGGATTACCACAATCCAAACACGGTAATCTAGATGGCCATAAGATGAGAATCTTAGATTACCACCAAACAAACGACCCCTTAAGGGTTTTAATGAAGGTTCTTTTTAAAAAAATCTTTTAAACCCTAACTTTTTGACAAAACATTTTGACGGCAAAAAAGAGAGAAAAGAAGACAATTTTCCATAATTTCTAGCTTTTATCTTCTTCTAAATTTGGGACTGGTTTTAGTGTTTTTGGGTTCTTTTTGCACAAGAAAGTTTTGCCAAATGTCTGCTTCTTTGAAGTGTGATTTATACATTTGATTTCTACACGAAAAGGGTATGGTTTAAAGGTTTTTAAAGCAGTTTTAGGCGCTTTTTCAGATCTGGTTTTATTTGTAAAACGATAGAAATCTTGATTCTTTTAGATAAAAAACTCTTGAAAATTTTTGTTTTATGAGCAGAAATTTTTCTAGGTTATTGGTCCATAATTTATGACAGTTTTGAAGGTTTTAAAAGTTTTAGAATTGAAAAATTATTTGGTATTTTATTACGTATTGAAAAGCATTGATTTTACCGATTTTAGTACATTTTTAATTGGGTTTTAAAGTGTTTTTAACCCAATTTTCTAGTGTTTTTTTGTTAGTCCAAGAACCCTATTTTCCCTAACTTTTTATGCAGAAAATTACTTTGAATGGAAAAAAATTAGGTATATAAGACTATGTCTATGTTTTAGATAAGCTTTTGGACCTTTAAAATAGAATTTTGGTTTCTGATCGTTGAAGTATTGGATATGTTTGGACTTCTATGAAGAGTTATGATTGTTCAAGAAAGTGTATTAGATTTGGAATTGAGATTGAGAATTGTAGGATTATTGATCAAAGTAAGTAGTTTCCACATCCCTTCCAAAATAGAAAATTTAGAGTAATTCCGTTTTGATTATTGTTATAGAGACAAAATATCTGAAAACATGTTTTTATATGATTTGATATTGATTGAAATTGTTTTATAAGTTTTGAATATTGTATATTTGTTAAATATTTGAAAGTATGTTTTGTATGATTTAAAATTGATCGAAATTGTTTATATGCTTTAAGGTGTTTTGCTATTTGAAAGTATTTTTGCCATTTTTTGATAATTTGAAATAAATGTGTTTTGATTGATTTTGAATTGAAAGCAAGTTTGTTTTGGTTTTGAGTTTGAATGTGGTTGATTTGATGAATTTTTATTGAAATTGTTATTTGAAACTACATGTTTTGTTTCAAATGTTTAGGAAAGAATTTTTGATCGATTTGATAAGGGCTATCTAGATATGTCAATTTTATGTTTTTGGGAATGTTTTGCTTATTCGTGGTAGTAGCCTGAATTGGAATTGATGGAATTGTTCTGGTTTATTTGTGAGAAGACACATTTGTGGGAAGACACATTTGTGGGAAGACACATATGTGGTTTGACATTCCTTTGGAATAAAGATTCATGTGTGTGTTATTCACTCACATGGCCTCACACTTAAGTAATTATTGATTGTTTTGGTCGATTCTATCGACATCTCTGATTGAAAATTCTGACTGATTGAAGCTTATTTGTGAGAAGGCACAATTTGTGGTTTGGCATTCCTTTGGAACGAAGATTCATGTGTGTGTTTCACTTGAAGGGAATAATCGAATTAAACCCACAGCGGAAGCATAGGAATCGTCTTTGATTTATTTAGAATTAAACTAAAATACAAGGGTTAAGCAATAAATATCTTGAAAATATGGAGATTCTTCTGACATGTCTTTATCTCCTCCACAAAGTCTTCCTTGCTATGACTCTAACAAAAGATCAAGGCTTGTGGGAGCCTCTTGAAAGAAAATCCTCAAGGGAATATTAAAGAGGAAGAGGTTTAGAGATAATTCTCTAATTCTCTCTTTGAGGAGATGTGTGTTGTTCAGAATGCTTCAACCCAAGAGTTCTATTTATAGAGACTAAGGGAAGATCTTTGCCATTATTAAAATATTATATTTTAATATCTAATATATTAAAATATATCTTTTATTTATTTGAATCTCATTCAAATCTCCTACGATATTTATTTATTTGAATCTTATTCAAATTCTATAAATATCTTTTATTTAATATATCAAATATATATTAATTATTTTAATATTTAATGTATCAAATACAATAAATATATTTTCCTCTTTTATATTTAATATATCTAATATATTAAATATTAATTTGAACACTTCAAATTAAATATTAAATTTGAACATTTCAAATTTTAATATTTAATGTATCAAATACAATAAATATATTTTCCTCTTTTATATTTAATATATCTAATATATTAAATATTAATTTGAACACTTCAAATTAAATATTAATTTGAACATTTCAAATTTTTCTTTCAACTAAATTGATCTTTTAGTGTTACTATGAGCTAGCAAGGGGACCTTATGGACCTACAGATTATAAGCTCCAATGATACAAAATTAATTAATTAAACTCTTTAATTAATTAATTTTCATTCATTAACTATAGGTCACTCCACTATAGACCTAGAGTTGCACTATTATGCACTGTAGGACAAGTTGTGTCCATAGATATAATCATTACATGCAAGTCGATCCTTCACGAGTTGTTCGTAATTACAGTTGGGTCAAAAGTCCGTTTTACCCCTATAATTACATATTGCACCTTAAGTACCACTGATTCTCTAATGAACAATATGTTTATAATCTAATTATAAACTAAGTCCCTCTCGGGCCAATGAGAGGGTGGGGCCCCATTGTTCAAGTCCCGAAATCAGCATTTAAGGGAACTACTCATCTACTTATCCTATATGGGAAGGAGTGAATTCCATCTTGTGAGATTATGTTCCCAGCTCCCTATTTGGTCAAGTCCCCAAAATGGTAGGCATATTGAATCGGCTACAAAATCCACTCTCACCCATGCAAATCAAAGGACAAGCCCTCACAGGCAGGAGTTCATAACTCACTCAGGATTAAGATCGAGTCGCATATGATCATCCTGATGAAATATTAATCTTCTCGATTAACGGATTTATAAAGAGAGATCAAATATTTCGTGGTCCAGTCTTATACAAACTCATTGTATAAGATACCCCCACTCACATGTCTCCACATGAATGATTTGGATCAAATCATTTGTAACTATTACAAAGTGGGTCGTATCAATAGTGTTACGAGGATAAGGCACCCAACCTTATCCATATACTATGACCCTTTAGGTTATTTCTTGAACATGATCCTCTCGTATGTCAACCACATACTGTTCAAGATTACACTAATAACCTTGGATTTTTCATATAATGGATAATATTATATTGAAAATAAAATAATCAAAATTATTATTAATTATTAATTACGAGGCTTTAGGGCATAAATCCCAACATCACTCACATGACCTCACACTTAAGTAATTATATTGAATGTTCTGGTCGATTTTTATCAACAACACTGAATGAATGTTCTGAATGATTTATTGGTGTTACCGATAGGTAACCATCATATATGTTTTGAAGGCTACTCGAATAATGCATATTCCCACTCTTATATTTGAAAGTATTGATTGAATGAAAGTAATGTTTGAATTGAAAGTTTCAATATTTGAAAATTTTGGTTAAATGAAAGTTTTGTTCAATTGAAAAGTTTTGCTTTTGAAAGTTTGTATGATTGAAATATTTTTGTTTTCTGAAAGTTTTGATTGAAGGGTTTTAGTAGTTGTATTAAAAGTTTTGCAAGAATATTTATATTTTGTTTACGATTGTTTTGAAAGAAAATGATCGAATGAATATTTAACTTTTGATGCAACTATTGAAATAATTTGTTAACATGAATTTCTATGTTTTGTTTCGAAGAAAATGAATTTTTGAACTTGATATTGAAATTGCTTATTGAGTATTTCTGTACTTATTTTTGTTTTTTTTTTCAAAATATTTTCAAACGAAGGATCAAGTGATAGTCTCGAAAGAAGTGAAGTTTAACGTTCTGGCACAAGATTTAGAAAGTCGTTGTTAAAGATTCAATAGTTTGTTTTAGAAATCTTTGTAATATTTTTGTTTCCGCTGAATTTGTTTAAGTTTGTTTTAGTTTTAATTGTTACGCTTCCACATTATTGTTAGAATAGCCGTATTAGAAAATACGGGCTATTACAACTCTTTTTTTCAAAAAGATTTGTGGCTAGCAATGAGCATCCTTATAGTTAGACGAGAATATTTTTACCTGTATTAATTCTTCTAAAATTATAGGATGCTTTTTAATTAGTTGGATTTAGACATTTTGTTGCTAAGTTTGAGCTTTTTTTTATTTGCTCAATTTTGTGGCTAGGTTGGAGTATTTTCATGATTGGGTTTAAGCACTTCTTTGGCATAATTTTGAGTGTTTTATTAGTTGAATTTTGTATAATTTATTGGTTGATTCATAAACAATTTTAAAAATGTGGTTTGTATCCTAAAGAAATATTAAGTGCAATATTTAGTCTAAGTTCAAAGTTTAAATAAATCAAATTAAAAGTTTAAGATTAAAATTGATTCATTTACTCAAATTTAATGGTAAAAGTTGAACTTTATCCAACTTTTTTACGTGTCATAAATATTTTCACAAAATTATTTATTTATTTAATAGTTCACCGAGAAGTTTAAACCTCTAACTCTTAGAGAAATAAATAATATTTTGATCGGTTGAGCTATGTCCATATCGACTTTCAAGATATTGTTGAATCATATCGAGTCAATTTGTTGAACTATTAAGTATGGCCTTCATACCTTCCTAAAAAAAAAACAAAAAAAAAGTATGGCCTTCATACTAGAGTTATCAAATATGACATTCCTTCAACAAAATCTGCATAAAAGCGTAGAAAGTGCTTAAAAAGGAAAAGGAGAAAAAAACCTCTTTAAATGTGCTTTCGTTGAGAGTCGAACTCAAGACCTCCCGCTTACTAAACGGGTGCTCTAACCAACTGAGCTACGAAAGCTGTTGTTATATTCTTTTATTAAATAAATAAATAGATTATTTTTTTTCAAGTAATCTTTTTGTTTTTTTTGTTTTTTTTTTTTTTAAAGTTCCCTTCTCACCTACTTTCTATTATAGGCTATGAAATTTATATATGCATAAATAAAAAGAGATCAGATGCAGTGGTCTATTAAAAAAAATGTATGACCGTACTTATGCCAACTGAAATATACCATAACTCGTTAAGATAGGTCGGTAATTTTTGTAGGTTGAAAGTGTAAATTTTTATCCTACATTCGTAATGTTATTTTTTTAAAAAAATAAAGTGGTTGTTTTTATATATGCAAATTTCATGAATAGAAAAGAAACTACTGAGTATATAATTTAGTCTATAATTTTCGAGTCTTTTTCAATTTGGTTATTTTTAAAATTTTAATTGTATCATTAACTTTTTTTTTTCAAGCAAAGTTATTATTATCGCAAAACATTGAAATTAACTAACAAAATGATGATATAATATCAAAATATACTTTATTAATTGATTATAAGATACTCTATGTTTAAATTTGATGAAATAGACTCTATATTTAAATTTGATGAAATAGACATATCACTCACCTATAGAATCGAAAACTTTGTTTATATGACTTAGTGTGTAATAACTTAATTGACCCATTAAAATGTTCGATATATATTAACAATTGACAACCTCATAACCATTATGATTTTTAAATTCAAATATGATTATTCTTTTAACATTTATTGATGGTAAAAATATAATTAAAAAAAATTCAATACATAACAATGAATTTTAAAATTTTAAAGAGTAAAATACACTTTTGGCCTCTAGGATTTGAACTTATTTTCTATTTGGTCCTTAGATTTTCAAAACTAACACTTTTGGTCATTGAAATTTGAATTTAGTTTTATTTGATCCTTGAGGTTTCGAAAGTAACATTTTTAGTTCCTGAGGTTTCAAATTGATTTGTAATTGGTCTTCAAAGTTTGAAATTTGTTTCTAATTGGTCATTGAGTATAAAAATACAAAATAAAAAATAAAATTTAGCTAATTTAAAAAATATATATCAGCATAGTTAGCATATGTTAATTGTCACGTCATCATTTCGTTAGGCCAACTAACAGTTAACACTACTCAGGGACTGCCAAAGTGAGCTTAACTCAGCAATAATTGGCATGTAGCCTAGATCAAGAGGTCAAAGATTCGAATCCTTCCCATCTCAAAATATTGTTGAACTGAAAGAAAAAAAAACACTATTCAGGGACTATTTAGACATCAATTTCAAACTTCAAATACCAATTTGAAATTAAATTCAAACATGTCACTTTTGAAATCTCAAGGACCAAGTGGAAACTAAATTCAAATCTCAAGGACTAAAAGTGTTACTTTTAAAAATTTAGGAAATGTATTTTATCCAATTTAAAATAATTGATAACGAAACCAAGGAGATTAAGTTGTAGTATTTGAAAGAAGTTTGCAACTCAATTTACACATGACAAACATTTACAAAGAGACAATTAATTAAGCTATAAAGAAAACAAGAGATAGAAAGTGATAGAAGGGAATTTAAAGTAATGAGAACTTACTTAAATGTACTAATTCGAGAATAATCTTAAGAAAAAGTGTCACAAAGAATAAATTCTAAAATGATTTCAAGATCTTTCAATCATAAAAAGAAAATTTTTTAACGTTAGCTTTTATTCTTATAATGTCATTTATTCGTATATATCATATAAACTTCAATTATTACTCTTAAAAAATACACAATTTATCTTTATCTCAAAATAGCTTTGAAAATAAATTTGAAATAGGCTTCATGTCATTTCAAAAAAGGAAAAGGTTTGTTAGATCCAACTTTATTGCGTCTAAGAGAATTCTTAAAAAAGAAAGAGAGTTCTTCAAAAAGAAAGAGAGAGAGGAGAAAAGATATTTCTATGATTAAAATTCTATCGGTCAAATTATTATTTTAATTTATATGATTGTGTTTTTTTTAATTTTTAATTTGATTTTTATTATTGTAAAAGTCTTGATTTAGTTCTTAATGTTTCTCGAGTTACCCATTATTTTTAGTTTTTTTACTGTCACACATTATCCTTTTCTTCTTTTATCAGTATAATAAATGTGGAGTATGGAGATTTGAAGCTCTAACTTCAATACAATAAGTACATTTCAATTATACGAACGGTTTTAACCAAATGAAAATCTACCATTTTTAATTTGGATTTAAAAATAAAAATAAAAATCAACCTCCAACACACCTATATTTTAGCAATAGTTTCAGTTCAAACCTCCCATGGTAACATAAATTTGAAAACAAGGAATTCAATGAAAACAGAGTTATATTTCATGTTCACTTGTGTTTAGTAATAAATTTAGAAATTGTATTCCAATTTAAACAATTGTTCAAAACTAGTTTTAATTTAATTGCAAAACTGAGTTAAATTTCATGTTTTCACATGTGTTTACTAACAAATTTAGAAATTGTATTCCAATTTAAACAATTGTTCAAAACTAGTTGTAATTGCAAAACTAAATATTAGGTTGAATATAAACCATTATTAATTAATTTATTTATCAACATGTTTTGTTATAAGTTTTGTATAATTATTATTTTACAATATCATATAATTTATTATATATTATATTATATTATACATTTTTTAATTTAACAAAAATTAATTGAGTTTAGAAATACTATATTTATTGAAGTTTATATATTTTTAATATAATTATACATTTTCAAATTTCAAATTCAAAATTTGGATATAATGAAAACATTAAAAATGTTGTTTTCAGAATTTCCATTATTTGGATCACATAATTTGAAAACAGTTTTCGAAAACATATTTGCCAAATGCATATTCACTTGAGTTTGAAAACATTAAACAGAATTTCGATTGTCTATCAAACATGCTAACGTCCATAAAAGTAAGTACTTATATTTTCTTGTTAAAATTCTTGTTTTTTTTTCCTTGTGTTTTCTACATTGAAATTGAAATGAAGAATGTAAATGAGCCAAACTTTTTAGACAAAAATTAGGCCATGATTGTGATGTTTGCTGTTTTTTTCTTGTGTATACATTTTGAAATTGGAATGATGTAAATGGGTCAAATTTTTTAGATAAATTTGGCCACGATTGCATTGTTAGCTGGTTTGTTCTCAAATTTTCTACTACATTAATTTACTTTTATGGCTACTTTTGCAATAATGTAATTTTACGGTACACCACTATACTTGGATTTACAAAGTAAATCCACTTTAAACACTCCTCATTTTAGTATAATATCTTATTTTGTTTTCATTTATTTTTGAGAAAAATACACTTGAAGTGTGGGTTTGCATTTGGGTCACATTTTAGCCCTTGAAATTTGAACCTTTGAAACATATGTTTTCAAATTAAAAAAATAAAATATGAAAATAATGGAAACATACCAATATTATTTTTAGAATTTTTACTATTGGGATCATAATGATTCAAAAACAATTTTTAAAAACAAATATGTTAAATCTATCTAGTGCCAACCAAAGCATAACTGATCAACTATGTATTATAACCTTGACCAAAATATCAAAGTTTCGAATCCTCACCCTTGAATAAAAAAGAAAGGGCTTTCTACATGAGTAGCCTACTAGTTCAACCCATATTATATGGTTGACCAAAACCCACCATTCTTTTTTTCAAATTTAGCTAATGGACCTTTGTTTATTACACAAAAGTTAATATCCATTTACTAAATAGCCCTCTACCATGATTTGACAATTTTTTTAAAAAAAAAAATTACAATTAAGGTATACGAACGGTTTTCATACCATTTTCAAAAAATATAACAAAGGTCTTTATGTTGAAGGAATTCCAAAAAGGAAACAACGGTCTCTATTCTGTAATTTTGGTCAAAGAAAAAATACTCTCCACTAGCGTCTGAAACCCTCGAAATTTGATAGAAGAAGAAGACGAAAATCGTTGGGAAGAAGAAGGATACGAAGATCGTTGGGAAGAAGAAGGATACGAACGTCGCATATGTATATATTACTGGTATGTTTTCCTTCCTTCAATATTTCCCTTGATATGAATGTCGTATATTTGATATTTTCCTTAGAGTTCGATCGTTTTTTACTTTTAAAGAAATCTTGTTCAATTGAACTAATTTTTTTCTTCATGAACACTGTTCATTGATGAATGTACAGAGGATTTCTTCTCAATCCCATGAAGAAGACGAAACCCACTACTATATGTTTCACATGTGTTTGTTTCCGAAAGCGAGTAAAGGAAAAATACCCTTAATATGCGACATTTCTATAATACACATTATCTTCACTGTAATCAAGTATGTTATGTGTATATGTTAACCAAACCATCTACTATTACAATGAATATTGCATATTCTGAAGTTCATGCAATATATTAAGGTATATTTGTGTCCACTATTTGTTAGGTGTGGAAGTATATTTCAAATGGTACGTTTTAATAATCCTTTAGTATATGTTGTATACATTTTATGCCTGTATGTATATATTGTTAAGCATTTTTTTTTTATGAAGCCAAAATAACAATGTTTTTTTTATGAACGAAGACCCAACACCAACACGTGTAGATTCAACTTTTCTTCTTGGGATGAAGATTTGGGCCTTAAGGCCCATTAGGTCTTAAACTTAAGACACACACACACACACACACACACACACACACACACATATATATATGTACTTTTTTGTTTGGCTTGCGGTAGACAGAAAGAAGAAAATCGAGAGTGCCTTTTTTATAAATCACAGTGAGTGATTTTATGAGCAGGCAGTGAGCTATTGTGAGAGACAAGAGTGTTTTTCTCTTGTGGGTTTGGGGTTTATTCTTCGTTGTTTATCCCAAGTTATCGCGTTGTGATACTTGGAAGTCAATAGCCATTGTTGGGCTATTGAGGGTTGGTTTGTAGCGCGATTTTGAGGCTTATTATAATCTCCCATTTAGTAGAACTGCAGTTGCAGAAACTGGACGTAGTCCTGAGTTTGGAGCGAACCAGTATAAACTTCGGTCTCATTCTCTTTTTCCCTATCTCTCTTTAAATTATTATTGTGACTCTTGTTTGGTTGGCTTATCCTGTGGAAGGGGAGATTTAATATTGTAGTAATTTTAAATTATTATTATTAAATTATTATTTTTTTCTCCCAACATATATTATATATAATAGGATAAGGATTAGTATAATCCAATTGAAAGAGTGGAAATATATGGAGTAGTTAATTAGTGTAAACGTTGTTATC
Organism: Trichosanthes truncata; assembly: GCA_033996785.1. Taxonomy (NCBI): domain Eukaryota; kingdom Viridiplantae; phylum Streptophyta; class Magnoliopsida; order Cucurbitales; family Cucurbitaceae; genus Trichosanthes; species Trichosanthes truncata. The sequence goes on along the minus strand of JAWPNB010000013.1, from coordinate 44,885,391 downwards.
TCAGTAAAATTAGCAAATGAGTACTTGTTTTTACTCTGATACACTTGTTCACTCGTAATTTCAAAATAGAAATAAATGAAACACGTGTAAATAAATTTATATATGTATTAATTTGAATGTAGTGGAGTACAATCTCTAATTTATTCCTCCGATTCTTTCTCTCAAATGTACATCTTTCTTGAGGGCTTTACAGCTTGTTCTCGAATGTAGATTTGTTTCGAGGGCTTTGTAGCTTGTTTTCGAATGTGGATTTGTTTCGAGGGCTTTGCAGCTTGTTCTCGGATGTGAATTTATCTCAAGGGCCTCACGTCTTGTTCTCGAATGTAAACTTGTCTTGAGGGCTTTGCAGCTGGTTCTCGGATGTGAATTTATCTCGAGGGCTTCACAGCTTGTTCTCGAATGTAGATTTGTTTTGAGGACTTTGCAGCTTGTTCTCGATCTTTAAAGTCTTCTGGTCTTCAAGGATTTGGTTCAAAGAGTGTTTGATCTTCAAGAGCTTAAAGAGTCTTCTGATCTTTTTGTTTCTGAATTCTCTCTGAGATCTCAAATTTTTGACCCCCTGAAATGGAGGAGAGAGCTCTCTATTTATAGACTTCCTGAAGGCCTCCAAGTGAGCTTGGGCTTGTCAATCGGACTAGGCCTGGTTGACTTTGGGCTTAACCTCTGGACTGGGCCTGGCAACAAGGCTTAGTCCTTTGGATTTTCATATAAAATTAGCTCAAATTTCACATAATCCAATTGTATATTAGGATTTGCCATAATTTAATTTAGGGATCCTTACCAATTTAATTAACCCCCTAATTAAATATAATTTCGTCATCAATGTTGGGTAATGACATGGCAATTTCTGATTGGCCAAAATTTCTATTCCAACAAATGCCCCATTTTCAAGATTTATGCACTAGTATGTGTAATTGAATCTCGAAAAAGATAATTTGGAATCAAAACTTAAGATGTTTGTTCCTAATTTAGACTCAATTTGATTTGTCAATTTAATAAAAATATGGAATTTGGTTCATAATTTTGATTTTTTTGACACACTTTTTATGCCAATTTATCAAAATATGAATTTGGGTCAATATTCTGATTTTCTTATCTGACATAAAATTTTGATTTGAACTTAGTAGAATTTATATTCTACCTTAATTCAAATTATGAACTTGGGGCAGGGTCTACCAAATTTTTTTACTTGAAATTGGAATAGGATTTGGAGTTCTATCCAACTTTTTTTGTTTGAACTTGAAATAAAATTTGACACTTACTCCAATTTTGATTTGGGATAAAATTTGAATTATGCCCAAATTTTGGCTTTGAATAGAATTCAAATTTTACTTGCTTTGAATTTGGAGTAAATTTTGAATTTGGATTTTAACCAAATCTTGATGTGAGGAAATTTGGATTATGCCCAAATTTTGATTTGAGAGATAAAATTGAAATTCTAACCATGATTTTGACTTCAATAGAATTAATTTTATTTATATTTTTGATTTGGGATAAAATTTGGATTATGTCCAAATTTTAATTTGAGAGATAAAATTGAAATTCTACCATGATTTTGACTTCAATAGAATTAATTTTATTTATATTTTTGATTTGGGATAAAATTTGGATTACATCCAAATTTTGGCTTTGAATAGAATTCCAATCTTGAATTTGGATCCTAACCAAATCTTGATTTTACGGAAATTTGGATTATGCCCAAATTTTGATTTGAGAGATACAATTGAAATTCTACCATGATTTTAACTTCAATAGAATTAATTTTATCTAATTTTTGATTTGGGATAAATTTTGGATTATGCCCAAATTTTGCTTTTTTGAGATAAAATTGAAATTCTACCATGATGTTGACTTCGATAGAATTAATTTTATCTAATTTTGATTTGAGATAAAATTTGGATTATGCCCAAATTTTAGTTTTTTTGAGATAAAATTGAAATTCTACCATGATTTTGATTTCGATAGAATTAATTTTATCTAATTTTGATTTGGGATAAAATTTGGATTATGCCCAGATTTTGATTTTTTTGAGATAAAATTGAAATTCTATCATGATTTTGATTTCGATAGAATTAATTTTATCTAATTTTGATTTGGGATAAATTTTGGATTATGCGCAAATTTTTCTTTGTGAGATACAATTGAAACTCTACCATGATTTTGACTTTGATAAAATTAATTTTATCTAATTTTGATTTGGGATAAAATTTGGATTATGCCCAAATTTTTCTTTGTGAGATAAAATTGAAACTCTACCATGTGTTGGAATAGAAATTTCGACCATCCCAAAATTGTCACGTCATTACCCAACATTGATGACAAAATTTTATTTAATTACGGATTAATTAAATTTGTAAAAATTCCTATATTAAATTACGGCAAATCGAAGTACACAATTGGGTTATGTGAAATTTAGAAGATAAAAGCTCGAATTGAATGCCCTAATTAGCAAAATCCAGGCCCAGTCCAAAAGGGCTTGCCCAAAGTCAACCTGGCCCAGTCAAAAGGCTAGACCCAAAGGCAACTAGGCCCAGTCCAAAAGAGCTAGCCCAAAATCAACTAAGTCCAGTCCAAATAGCTAGCCCCAAAGTCAACCAAGCCCAGTCCAAAAGGCTTGACCTAAAGTCAACCAGGCCCAATCCAAAGGGTTGGCCCAAAATCAACTGAGTCCAGTCCAACAAGCCCAAGCCCACCTAGAGCCCTTGAGGAACTCTATAAATAGAGTGCTTCCTCATTCATTTTAGGTGTTTAGAACTGAAGAAGCTTAGAGAGAATTCAGAAACGAAGGTCAGAAGAGTCCAGAAGCTCCTGAAGATCCAACATCGTCTGAACGAAGAACACGTTACGAAGATCAATAATGCTCCAAGAATCCATCGAAGTTTCAACCTCGAGAACAAGCTCTTCAGCCCTCGAGCAAATCATACAAGTAGAGGAGAGAATCAGAGTATCAAATATTAGAGATTGTACTCCACTATATAAAATTAATATTAATACAAATTCAAGTTCATTCCACGTGTCCTATTTTTATTTTTGAAATTACGTTTGAACAGATTGGCATGCCCAGTGAGACCATCTCTACCTCTCATCTCTTTTTCCTTCAGATCAAATCATGGCACCAAAGAAAGCTGCGTCAAAGGCTACTGCTTCAAGCGACACATACGTGGGACCAATTACTCGCAGTCGTTCAAGAGGGGCTGAGATAAGTGAAGATCGAACCCCTGACACAATTGCAAGCAGAATCATAAAATTGATTGATGAGTCTTCCAAGGGGAAAGGCAACTCGCTGTTTGACCAACCCACTCCTGCTTGCGGTCAACTGAAGGATACATCGGATCCTGATGTGATGTCTGTTATGATGGTCGATGTAGACCCCGATGAGAGGATGGCGGAGATGTAAAGAAAGATCAACCTCCTGATCAAGGCAGTGGAAGAAAGAGATCTTAAAATCGTCCATCTGAAAAATTAAGTTCAAAACAAAGAAATGGCTGAGTCAAGTCAAACCCCTGCTATAAGAAAGAATGACAAGGGAAAGACTATCATCTAAGAGGAGCAACCACAATACCCTGCTTCAGTTGCTTCCTTATATGTCCAACAACTTCAGGACATGATCATGAACTCTATTAGGGCGCAGTACGGCGGGCCCCCTCAAAACCCTCTCATGTACTCCAAACCATACACCAAGAGGATCGACAACTTGAGGGTGCTCATGGGATATCAGCCTCCAAAATTCCAGCATGTTGATGGGAAGGGCAACCCTAAGCAGCATATTGCCCATTTTGTTGAAACCTGCGAGATTGCTGGGACATGCGGTGACCTCTTGGTCAAGCAGTTTGTTCGTACCTTGAAAGGAAGTGCATTTTATTGGTACACTAACTTAGAGCCCGAGACGATTGACAACTGGGAGCAATTTGAGAAAGATTTCCTGAATCGCTTCTACAGCACGAGGCGAACTGTAAGTATGATGGAACTCACCAACACCAAATAGCACAAGGGTGAACATGTTATCAACTACATCAACCGTTGGAGAGCCCTAAGCTTCGACTCACAAAAGTATCTGTTATTGAAATGTGCACCCAAGGTATGCATTGAGGATTACTTTACATTTTGCAGGGGATAAAACCTCGTTCTTTCGAGGAGCTAGCGACCCGCGCTCATAACATGGAGCTAAGCATCGTTGCCGAGAGAACAAAGACTTTTTAGTCCCAGACGTGAAGAAAGAAAGAACAGAGTTTAAAGGCGCAAAGAAGGCTACAAAGAGCGCTGCTAAGGAGTCCATGGTCGTCAACACGACCCCTCTAAAGTTTCCTCAAAAGGAAAAGAAACCAAGCCAAAAAAGCAACAAGAAGCAAGTGAGAGACGCCGCCTGACTTTGAAAGAGAGACAAGAAAAAATGTATCTGTTTCTGGACTCTGACATCCCAGACATGTTAGAGCAATTGCTAGAAAAAACCTCATTGAGCTCCCGAAATGCAAGCGACCAGGGGAGCTCAAAAGGGTAAGTGATCCTAATTACTGTAAGTACCATCGTGTTGTTAGTCATCTAGTGGAGAAATCTTTTGTTTTGAAAGAGCTGATTTTAAGATTGGCACGTGAGAAGAAAATTGGGCTAGACCTCCACGAGGTACCTCAAACAAATCATGCCACAATAATGACAAATCCAAGTGTCCATCTGTCTGCAATCCCCTTGCACGAGAATGGAGAGTGCCTGATCCAGTTTGGGTCCTTTGAAACCATTGCAGTTCGGTTACGGAATATTGCCTCAAGAAAGAATGTTCAAGAAAGAAGCCACCAAAAGGAAAGCACTCAAGAAAGATGCGAACAAATGAAAGATGAAAATAACTGTTGGATTGTCGTGACTCGTCACAAAAAGCGACAACAAAACTACGTTTAGAAGGAAACTCGTGTGTTCCAGGAGCGAAAAAGAAAAAGAAAACTCCCAAGGAGAAAAGACAGGAGGATTACCAGAAAGTTGAAGCTTATGGTGCAAGAAAATGAAGAGCTCTTCTGGCCTCGATAAGCAGTTACTTTAGTGAAATTCTTCCCAAGCAACTTTCTAGAAAACAGTCGAGAAGAAACAGTTGAGGTTGTTGCATGTCACGCCATCAACACCAATGAAGATTCGGCAAGCTCGTTGGAGAGGTCAACCGAGCTAGGAAGCTCATATTCCTTCAGCATAGAAGACTTATTGTCACTCTCTCAGGCAGCCAAAGGTGCTCTCATCGAGGCCTTGATAGATTCTGATAGTGTAAAAGCCTCGACCTCTATGGCGCGCTCATGTGCCTTATGCTGCATGTCAATAGGTTTTATTGATGAAGACTAACCTCACAACAGGTCGTTGTTCGTCTCAGGATACATTCGAGAACAGAAGGTCAGTCGAATCCTCATTGACGATGGATTAGCTGTCAATATAATGCCTAAGTCAACTATGAAGCAGCTAGGCATTTTGACAGAGGAGTTGACGAACAACAAATTGGTAATCCAAGGCTTTAATCAAGGGGGTCAACGAGCAATTGGGATGGTCTGCTTAGAGCTCATCATCGGTGACCTAAAAACTGAAACTTTGTTTCATGTTATGGACTCTAAAACCACCTACAGGTTGCTGCTAAGTCGCCCTTGGATCCATGGAAACGAGGTGATAACTTCCACATTGCATCCGTGCTTCGAGTTTTACCAAGATGGCATCAAGAAAGTGGAGGCTGACACAGATCCATTTTCAGAGACTGAGTCCCATTTTGCTGATGCGAAGTTTTACATGAAGGGTGACAACATATGAGAAATCGTTCCTGCGGAGGTCCCCCTGATCAAAGGTAGTGACAAAATCAAACTAGAGCCGCAAATTGAGAATAAAAAGGAAGCCGTCAAAGAAGAAAAGATGTTTGACCCTAGAAAAGATGAAGCCTCAACAAGTCTTGCAGGAGGTAAAGCTTCGAAAGATGGAGACATCCCAAGTCCCCCTGTCGTACGCTATGTCCCTTTATCTCAACACAAGAAGGGCGAATCACCTTTTGCTAAATGTTCAAGGAATTTGAGAGTCGGGGATATTGAAATCCTAAAGGAAAACTTTGTCACGCCTTTCACTAAGATAGCAAAGTAAGAAATCAAGAAACTTGATGATGTTCTAGTACAAGCAGTTTTACCTAAGAGACGAACGAATGATGGATTTGACCCTAAGGCGTATACGCTTTTGGAAAAGGTAGGTTACGACTTTTCGAAGCACACTAAGTTTGAAAGCTTGAAGATCATTGATGAAAGACCTGAACTCTCTTCAACGCAAAAGAAGCTTCTAAAAGAGGGTTACACTCTACCTACATCAAGAAGGGGACTTGGATATAAGTCGCTTGAGCATGTTCGCATAACCAGAAGAGGGAAAGCAAGAACGGTGAATGAAGTTGATAATCAAAGAAAAGAGGAAAGCACCAACCAAAGAATTCCCACTCTTAGGCGCATCAAGTCGCCAATTACACGTACTCCAGTCTCGCAGAGGTTTGGTGAGGTTGCAATAGGGGAAGAGGAGTTACCGCTTAATACTGGCTCCACTTCAACTTTTCAAATGTTAAGCAATCCCACTAAAGGAGAGAAAAGTACCCTATCATCTCAAACTCTTGCTACCATTCAACCCTCGGCCCTTCAAAGGTTAAGTATGCCAGCAAGCAAAGGAAAAAGTACCTCATCAGCCCCAACTTTGGGGCGATCGTCAGCTTTCTAGAGATTAGGCACCCACGAAGGAGAGGAAAAACATACTTTCAATTTCGGCTGTGACACGACCATCAATTTTTCAAAGGTTAAGCATAACTACGGCGAGAAAAGAGGGGCCTACTGAGTCAATCTTCAACCGAATTCAACCTAAAAGTTCGGTAGAGACTTCAAAAGATTCGTCTTGTAGTGAAAAGAACTGACGGAGACATTCACAACGTTGTTCCCTCTTGAATGAAAAGAAAAACCTTTGTTGCGGTCAACATAGAAGGTTCGTTAAGGGTAAAGCAACGTGACATAGTCATCACCAATCCCGTAGAGGAGGATTTAGAGCAAGATGAATGTGAGACCTTTTGCCACCACATCATAATTGAAGAAGAAACGGAGGCTGAGATGTCTGAAAATGATGCAGACGAAGCTCCACCGCCACTTAAAGATGGTAGTTAGTCGACAACGAATGAACTTAAAGAGGAGAATCTTGGCACGACGGAAGAACCACGCCCCACTTTTATATGTGCGTCACTTACTCTTGAAAAAGAGGGCAAGTACATGAACCTGCTTACCTCGTATAGAGACGTATTTGCTTGGTCTTATAAAGAGATGCCAAGACTTGACCTGAAAGTGGCTATCCACCACATTGCCATCAAACAAGGGTGTCAACTAGTAAAGCAGGCTCAACGACGTTTTTGACCAAAACCGATTCCTCAAATTGAGACAGAGGTCAATAAGTTGATTGAAGTCGGATTCATCCGCAAGGTAAAATACTCAACATGGATTGCCAACATTGTTCCTGTCAGGAAAAAGAATGGACAGCTCTGCATCTGTGTTGACTTTCGCGACTTGAACAACGCATGTCCAAAAGACGACTTTTCGTTGCCCATTACAGAAATTATGGTCGATGCCACCACAGGACATGAAGCTTTGTCTTTCATGGATGGATCATCGGGTTATAATCAAATTCGAATGGCTCTCGAAGATGAAGAAATGACAACTTTTCGAACTCCAAAGGGAATATATTGTTATAAGGTGATGCCCTTTGGATTGAAGAACGTTGGTGCCACTTATCAACATGCCATGCAGAAATTTTTTTACGAGATGTTGCACAAAAATGTTGAGTGCTACGTTGATGACCTTGTGGTCAAGTCTGGAAAACGAAAAGATCACTTAGAGGATCTGAAGATGATATTTGATTGCTTAAGGAAATATCAGCTGACGATGAATCCTTTCAAGTGTGCATTTGGCGTAACATCTAGAAAATTCCTCAGGTTCGTTGTAAGACATCGAGGGATCAAGATGGACCAGTCAAAAATTGAGGCCATCCAAAAGATGTCTAGGCTGGGAAACTTACAAGAGCTGAGAGGTATGCATGGACGTTTGGCTATATCAGGAGATTCATCTCCAACCTAGCTGGTCGATGCCAACCTTTTCAAAGGTTAATGAAGAAGGGGGAAAGCTTCGAGTGGGAGAGGCATGTCAGAACGCTTTTGAAAGTACAAAGAAGTACTTGCTCAATCCCCTTGTATTAAGTGCTCCGGTAGTAGGGAAGCCATTGATATTATACATCGCCAAGCAAGAGAGATCGTTCGGAGCATTCCTACGCAAGAAAGGGAAAAAGGGAAGAAGCGAGCCCTCTACTATCTAAGTAGAGATTTGAATGGGGCTGAAGTAAACTATTCTCCTATTGAGCAAATGTGTCTTGCTCTTTTCTTCGCTATGGACAAAGTAAGGCACTACATGCAAGCATTCATAGTGCACTTAGTAGAAAAAGCTGACCCGATCAAGTACGTTCTATGAGATCGATAATTTCTGGGCGTTTAGCTAAATGGGCAATCTTGCTCCAACAGTACGACATCGTTTACGTGCCTCAGAAGGCAATAAAGGGACAAGAGTTAGCTGATTTCTTGGCTAGTCATCCTATTCCATCATACTGGAAGCTGTGCGAGGACCTGCCCGATAAGAAGGTCTTCTATGTTCAAAGCATGGAGGCATGGACCATGTAATTCGATGGTGGGACACGAAGACACGGAGCAAGGGCAAGCATCGTCTTTATTTCACCAGAGAAGCATATGCTTCCTTACAGCTTCACACTCAGTGAGCTATGTTCGAACCATGTGGCTGAATACCAAGCATTAATAATTGGCCTTCAGATGGCCATGGAGATCGACATCACATGCATAAAAGTCTATGGCGATTCGAAATTAATCATTAATTAACTCATACTCTAGTATGAGGTAAAGCATGAGGACTTGAAGCCTTATTTTGACTACGCAAGGTAACTGCGAGAAAAGTTTGACAACATAGCACTTGAACATATTCCAAGAGCAGAGAACAAGAAAGCATACGTACTACCAAACTTGGCCACTGCCATGACGATTCTAGGAGATGCGACGATGAACATTTCACTTTGCCAAAAATGGATTGTGCCACCCATTGAAGATGAACATGAAGAAATAAACGTAATATTTGTCTACACTGTTGAAGAAGAGGATTGGCGACATCCCATTATAGACTACCTCTAGCATGGAAAGCTTCATGCAGAACCTCGACACAAGGCTGATGTACGAAGAAGGGCTTCCCGATTCATCTATTATAAAGAAACCCTTTATCATCGCTCTTATGAAGGTCTATTCCTTCGATGTCTGGGAACTGATGAGTCAATCAAAGCATTAAAGGAGGCACATTTAGGCATTTGCGGGGCTCACCAATCGAGTCCAAGACTCTACTTCCAATTGAAAAGGATGGGCTACTACTAGCCTACGATGATCCATGACTCAATGGAGTATACAAAGAAGTGTGAAGCCTGTCAGTTCCATGCAAACTTCATCCATCAGCCACCAGAGCCTCTACATCCGTTTATTGCTTCATGGCCTTTCGAAGCTTGAGGGCTCGATCTTATTGGTCTGATAACGCCTAAATCATCAGCAGGTCACTCTTATATCCTTGCAACCATGGATTACTTTTCAAGATGGGCCAAAGCATCGCACTAAGAGAAGCTAAGAAGGAAAATGTTGCAGACTTTGTTCGAACTCACATCATCTACTGCTACGACATCCCACATCGTATCATGACAAATAATGGGAGGCAGTTCTCCAACAATCTAATGAACAGGTTGTGTGAGAAATTCAAGTTCAAGCAGTACAAGTCATCCATGTATAATGCTACAGCGAATAGGTTGGTCGAGGCGTTCAACAAGACGCTGTGCAACTTGCTGAAGAAGGTGGTCTCTAAGACAAAAAAAAGACTGGCAAGAAATGATTGGTGAAGCACTCTGGGATTACAGAACTATTCATTGCACTCCCACCAGAGTTACACTCTATTCCCTCGTTTATGGGATAGAGGCAGTGCTCCCTTTGGAGAGAGAGATTCTATCATTGAGGATGGTCGTGTAAGAAGGGCTAACAACAGAAGATAATGCCAAATTGCCTCTTCAAGAGTTGGAAGCACTCGATGAGAGAAGATTGGATGCTCAACAAGCGTTGGAATGTTATCAAGGACGAATGATGAAAGCGTTTGATAAAAGTCTCAAACCACAGTCATTTCAAGTTGGTGATCTCGTACTAGCTGTTCGAAGGCCAATCATCACTATGCGACATACAAGAAACAAGTTTACACCTAAGTGGGATGGTCCCTACATTATCAAAGAAGTTTACACAAATGGAGCATACAAGATCGTTGACAAAGATGACTTAAGGATCGGCCCCATCAACGAAAAAATTTTCAAAAAAATTTATGCATAAAATGTAAACACTTGATCAGTGCTATACGCAAGTGCACATGATCGAAGTAATAAGAAACTAGAAGTGCTTCAGAATATCGTACCCAAGGGAATAGGTTTTAACAAAATCTACTAAGATGACACAAAATTTGTTTGCAAAATACAATTGCGGTAACCAGTGGTGTAAAAGTACTTGAGAGGTTGTTTTTTTTGCTAAAGAAAATAAACGAAAGTCGATAATTAAGAAAAATGGGATCTAAGTTGCTTATGCCCCTTGGGAAAGAAATACCACTAAAAATGCAATTGCAATCATAGTTAACACAAGAGAACTAAGTAAATCGAATTCGACTCCTATTCAATTTTGCTTCAAAATCTTTAGGAGGCTAAGTGATTAAACATATATTTCTATGGCTAATCTAACTTAGATAATTTCATGCACAATTCTAGCGGTTTTGGAGCCTCGCCCTATGTCTAGGGTCGATGTTTAGGACTTATTTCTAAGCCTTTTCCTCCATTTATTTTGTGACATCCGCTTTCCCTCAACACTTTCGGTATTAAGTTCGAACTTGACAAACAATCACTAGTTGGTTGGCTAGGTTTACCCACGTTATTTCAACAAAAACAAACAAAGTCTCCAGTGTTAACTAGATTGAATATGCTTTTAAGCTTTACATCTCTCCTCTAGGGCATTCATTAACTTGAATCCCTAAAGAGGAATTAGCTCATTATGGAAGAAATGAAAACCCACAATTTAGTTGTTATAAATCCCATATTTAATAACCAAAATACAGAGAATTAATTCTGGGATAATGGAGCAAAATAAACTGAATTTTCTAAGGATAAAGTTGTATGAACCACAGCCAAATATGTAAATACTCACAAAAGGAATCAAAATCCAATACTGGAATTCAAATACAACACCTTGATTACCCTTTAACTAATTTCAAATAAATCTTCAAGGAAGTAATAATACTTAATGAAAATTTTCAAAACTTTTTGAAACTATAATTTCCTCAAATTAACGGATTCATTATAGAAAAACGAAGAAGACAAAACTCAAGATTCATTGATTAATTCAACTTCTACAACTTGCAAAAAATTGATTAAAACAAAGACCAACTATATGAATAAAATCAAGCAGAAAATAGAGGGATTAAAACAGAATTACACCAAAAACAGAGTAATGATGCTAACGAAAATTCCTTGCTTTGATCGAACCAAATACTCCTTCAAGGGCAGTTGGATCTTCACCTCCTCGAACTTTCGTTGAGGAGGGATCAAACTCGGGAATTACAGAGCGAAATACAAGAATAAAACTCTGAAAAATGACAGAAAACGTAAACTTCAGCTGCTGTCCGAAAATGAAAAACCAGAACAACCCATTCACGTTTTGCTTCGTTCTCCCCATTTTTATAGACATTGAGGGCTAGGGTTTCCATTTTTGTGCTCCTTCAATCTTGAGTCAACTTTAAGGCATGACATCAGGCTGGCTGAAAAATCTCCTAAAAATTGAATAAACTCCATGAATTTTGGTGATTTCCAGTGATTTTCGCAGTAATTGAAAATTCCAAAAAATGCAATTGCCTTTCAAAAGTGGAATGCAATTGCATTTTTTCCCTTTGTTCACCATCTTGTTCTCCCATGGAAATGCAATTGCATTTTGAAAGTGGAATGCAATTGCATTTTCGTACATGCTCCAAATCTACACAAAAACAACCAATTAGCTTAAATTCCATTCTCTTTTCCATTTCTTTTCTCATTTTCAATACTTCGACAAGCTTTAATGAATTTATCTCATAGACACTATTTTTAGCTTGCTCGTTATTTAACAAAACATATAAACATGACAAGAACTATCTAGTTTAGGGTTAAATAATCCTCATAAATGAGAATTATCAACACTCCTAATTGTAAGAGTATAAACTACATGTTGCTCCTGGCCCACATGAGCTTAAAAGGTGAACAACCCAATTGAAAGAAAAAAATATATGTACTTAGTGAACTACGTTATGACTTGATCCCTTCCAATAAAAGGGTACGTAGGCAGCTTAAAGGAAATATAAAAAAATAAAAACAAAAAAACAAAAACTTTAAGTTTAGTCAAAGCAATAAGCAAAAAATCCAAGCTAGAAGTATAATTTGAAGATATTTTTTTATTTCATGAGCAAATAGGGCTACAAATGGGCCAATGGAACATCACAAGATAATAGTAAAAACAAAGAAAAAGAAAGGCTAAATTGTCCACCTGTAGTCTCGTAGTTCTTGTCGCACACCCTCCAAGTAATCACTAAGCTCTGCAAGGCTCTCGGGGTCTTGTTCACTTCCGATAGGGGTGCTTTCAACCGCACTCACTTCTTCGCGTATCTTGGAGACTTCCAGTTGTTGCTGATCTGAGAACTTCTCTTCCTCTGAGATGTGGAGTAAAATTTTCTCGTGATTAGCCTCTAAAGTTTTGAGTTGGACTTTGAGTCTTTCAATCTCAAGAAGTGTCTGCTCAGACTCCTGCTGGAGTGCTTTCACGAGAGAGGTTGTCAGTTGATGAGATGTTGTGCAATTTACTTTGAAGCCCTGCCAAGATGTGATCCCTTTGAGCCAAGGTCAACTTGGAAGAGTGCAACCGCTTTAGTTCACTATACTTTCCCACATGGCGAAAGTAGTCATCTACGAACTGCCGAGGAGGTGGCAAGTTTATTGCATCAACTCTTGAGATGGTTCGAAATATCTTGTTCATTTCCGATTCGAGAGAGGGAACCTTCTCAAAAGGGGCACGAGCAAGTTTCTATTAGGCAGCCTCCCACATAGTTTGCGCAGTCTGACGTTGTATGTCAGAAAAGTGCGAAATCATGCTGTCGGCATTGAAGATAGAGGCCTTTGAAACAACAACTTGCACCTCCCTTGGCTCTTGTTGGGGTTGTGTATCAACAACAATAGAAGGGGTTGAAGTCATCACCCTATCAGATGACACTCTAAATGATTCGATCTGTCCATGAAGGGTGTCTAGAACGTGATGGCTTGTTGGCGATTGATCTCTCGAAGAGCCCTACAAGGTAAGAAAGGTTGCTTAAGTCAATATATAAATTCCTAAACAATTTAAAGAGAAGGGCGAAAGAAGGGGCACCAACCAGAGGTCTAGAAGGCTCAAAAGGCGACGAGGCCTTTGAAGTACCCTCGAAAAGGATGGCATTGGGAGTCGCCACCTTCTCCATTTTTCTCATTCTCTTCCAATGACGGTCATCATTGCTACTTTGGCTAGCGTCGTCACCATCAAAAAAATAAATTAAAAAAAAGTTGGATTGAAAACGAAAAAAAAAATCTTTGAAAAAAAAAGAGAACATTTTGGTAAAAAAAATGAAGAAAGCAATCAAATAAATTCATTAAATAAATAAAAGGGCAAAAAAAATGCCAAAAAAACGTAAAAAAATGTAAAAATTCAAAAATTCAAAAAGTGGAGGTCTTTGGGCCTTAGTCCATTTTGGGCCCTTTAGCATAAGTGGGTAAGTCTGTTGGTAGCCAAAATTTTGAACAAAAAAAAAGTAATGAATAAAAAAAATATAAAACCATTAAAAAAAGAAAAAAAAAAAAAAAGAAACCCCAATTCTCTTCTCTCTCTCCCCGAAGCATCTTCCCCCATCCTTTTCTTTTCTTTCCTCTATCCCACCAAACTCCATTTCCTTTCTCTCTCCACCTCACACCTCTCCTCAGGCAATAACCAACAGCGGTGACCCTTACCCGCTACGATGGCAAGCTCCGACGAGTACGTCGACGGCAACGTGCTATTGCAAGTGACGATGGCCAACACCCAGGCAGATCTGGCAGCGAGCGATGGGACTCCGGACGGCAGTAACGCGCAGCGGTTCGACGGCTCAAGTAGGTTTGGCAGTTGTAGATCGGGTGGTGAGGCTTGGAGAGCTACAGCGGTTTCGGCTTAGGTGGATAGCAAGACGAACAGTCTCACGGAGGTGGTGCAACGACGTACAGCATGACGAGCAACCTCGCAAAGGTGGTTCAACGGAAACGTCCACGGCGGTGCTGAAGCTTCGACCTCAGCTCTGGCGAGGTAATAGTAGTAATACTCGGGCTTGGCAGGCAACAGGATTCAACACTCGATCTTCACTCAGAGGATTGAATGATGAATCCTCCCTCTTTGTGTTATTTATAGGAAAATTTTGGAAAGATTTTGTTGTTGGATCTCATGAAAATCTAAACTGAAGTTTGATTCAAAGGAAATCTAAACGGAAATTAAAGAATTTTTATTTCAAAATGAAAATTTGAAAATTCAGGGTATATGTTCAGTTGAATTGAATTTGGGTAGTTTTCTCCAACTCAAAATCTAACTCACTTTATTGATTAAAGTAGAATTTCGGTTGGAATTCGAAATTCCAACCGAAATTCTACTTTAATGACCAAAATTAGATGATTTTTAAGGCTTTAATGTTAGGTTTATTTCACTGTAAAATTTGAGAATGCCCCAATTTTACTTAAACTTCAAATTATCATGAGAAATTTTTGCTAAATTAAAATTTTGGGCACATTCAAATTTCTCCAAAATTCAAGCAAAAATTGGGTAAAATCGAAATTCTATCAAAGAAGAAGATCTTGGTAAAAGTTAAAATTTTCAAATCAAATTTTAGGCATAACTCAAATTTTAGTCTCAAACCAACTTTTGACCAAATTTCAAGTTAAGTCCCCCAAATTGAAGTTTAAGCATAATCTAAAATTTGTCTCAAATCCAAATTGGAGTAGGCATCAAATTTTATGCCAAATTCAAACAACATTTGATAAAATTCTAAGCCCTAATCCAATTTCAAATAAATTTGGGATTGAATTTTAACCTTGCCCCAAATTTAGATTTTGAATTATAGTAGATTCAAATTGAAATTTTATGCCAGAAAAGAAAATCAAAATATTGAATCAAATTCATATTTTGATAAATTGGCATAAAAAAATGATAAGTGTAAAAAAAAAAATCAAAAGTATGAACTAAATTCCATATTTTGATTAAATTGACACATCAAATGGAATCTAAATTAGAAGTATCTTAAATTTTGATTTCAAAATAACTTTTTTCGAGATTCACTCACGCATACTTGTGTATAAATCTAAAAAAGGGGGCATTTGTTAGAATAGAAATTTTGACCAACTCAAAATTGTCACGTCATTACCCAAAATTGATGACAAAATTATATTTAATTAGGGATTAACTAAATTTATAAAGATTCCTAAATTAAATTACGACAAATCCAAGTACACAATTGAGTTATTTGAAATTTAGAAGACAAAAACTCGAATTGAAGACCCTAATTAGCAAAGTCTAAGCCCAGTCCAAAAGGGCTGGCCCAAAGTCAACCGGGCCCAGTCCAAAGGCTAGACCCAAAGGCAATCGGGCCCAGTCCAAAAGAGCTAAACCAAAATCAACTAGGTCCAGTCTAAATAGTTAGGCCCAAAGTCAACCAAGCCTAGTCCAAAAAGGTTGGCCCAAAGTCAACCAGGCCCAATCCAAAGGGTTGGCCCAAAATCAACTGGGCCCAGTCCAACAAGCCCATGCCAACCTGGAGACCTTGAGAAACTCTATAAATAGAGAGATTCCTCCTTCATTTCAGGAGTTCATAACAGAAGAAGCTCAGAGAGAATTCAGAAACGAAGCTCAAAAGACTCCAAAAGCTCCTGAAGATCAAAAATTGTCTGAACGAAGAACACATTACGAAGATCAAGAACGCTCCAAGAATCCATCAAAGTTTCAACATCAAGAACAAGCTTTTCAGCCCTCAAGCAGAGGAGAGAAACAGATGATCAAATACTAGAGATTATACTCCATTGTACAAAATTAATATTAATACAAATTCAAGTTCATTCCACGTGTCCTATTTCCATTTTTGAAATTATGTGTGAACACCATGATTTTGACTTTGATAGAATTAATTTTATCTAATTTTGATTTGGGATAAAATTTGGATTATGCCCAAACATTGCTTTTTGAGATAAAATTCTACCAAATTTCAACTTTGGATTTGGAATAGAATTTTAATTTGGCTTGCAGTCAATTTTTAATTTGAGATAAGATATACCAAAATTTAATTTGAGATAAAATCCTGCCCAATTTCTGTTTGAATTTTGGAATAGAACTTGAATTTGAGTTTGTAGTCAACTCATCCCAAAATTCAAACTTTAATATCCCAAAATTTGAATCCTGTATGATCATTGGATTCAAATCAGTTTTGATTTGATATTCTTGGCCTTATATTTGATTTCAAATTAGATGTGTTTTTATCTTTTCCTCCACTATAAATAGAGGAGATGAGTCTTCCATCAATTCACATAAACAAAGAGTGAGTGGAGCTTCACATTGAGAAATGAGGAATGGGCAAGTCCCAAATTTTGATTTTTTTTTTTTTTTTTTTGTTTAGTGTGTGGAAAACATACTTTTTTTTAGATTTTTTTTTTGTTTTTCCTTTTCTTTTCACATTTTCTTTTCTTTTTTTTAAAATCATTTTCCTTTATTTTCTTTTTTCTTTTTTTTTTTTCTCAACTTTTTTTTTTTTTACATTTGCAAGATTTGCAAATATTTTTACTGTAGAAGAGAATATCGTAATCCACAAAATGGTAAACAGGTAGGTAATTTTTTTTAATGTAATATAATACATGCCCCTTATTTTTATTCTTGATTTGCAGCTAAGATGTCTTCTTCAACTTTGAAGGTGACCAAACTCCTGGCTTAGGCTAAGGTTGGCTCACTTTCACGATTGCAACTTCAACACTAGAGGTGACCAAACTCCTTGCTTAGGCTAAGGATGGCTCACCTTCACAACTGCTTCTGCTTCAACATTGGAGATGACCAAACTCCTAGCTTAGCTAAGGATAGCTCACCTTCACGACTGCTTAAACTTCAAGATTGGATGTGACCAAACTCCTGGTTTAGGCTAAGGATGGCTCACCTTCACGGTTTCTTTTGCTTTAACGTTGGAGGTGACCAAACTCCTGACTCATGCTAAGGATGGCTCACCTTCACATTTGCTTCAACGTCCCCTCTACTTCAACTTTGAAGGTGACCAAACTCCTAGCTTAGGCTAAGGATGGCTCACCTTCATGACTGCTTCAACATCCTCGTTGCTTTAACTTTGAAGGTGACTAAACTCCCAGCTTAGGCTAAGGATGGTCCGCCTTTTACTTTGTTTCACCATGGTCCTATTTCACCCTTAGATTCATTCCAACTTTGGAGGTGACCAGATCCTTACTCAATTCATGACTCAGGTAGAGTTAAGGATGACCCTCCTTTTGTTAGCTTCACCCTTTTCTTTTTAGATTTGTTAGATTTGTTTCGAGGGCTTTGCAGCTGGTTCTCAAATGTGAATTTATCTCAAGGGCTTCACAACTTGTTCTCGAATGTAGACTTGTCTCGAGGGCTTTGCAGCTTGTTCTCGTGAATTTATCTCAAGGGCTTCGCAGCTTGTTCTCGAATGTAGATTTGTTTCGAGGGCTTTGTAGCTTGTTCTCGATTTTCAGAGTCTTCTAGTCTTCAAGGCTTTAGTTCAAAGAGTGTTTGATTTTCAAGAGCTTAAAGAGTCGTCTGATCTTTTTGTTCCTGAATTCTCTCTGAGATCTCAAATTTTTGAACCCCTGAAATGGAGGAGGGAGCTATCTATTTATAGAGTTCCTGAAGGCCTCTAAGTGGGCTTGGGCTTGTCAGTCGGACTGGGTCTGGTTGACTTTGGGCCTAACTTTTGAATAGGGCCTAATTGACTTTAGGCTTAGACTGAGCATGACTGACTTTAGACCTAACCCTTTAGACTTTCTTCTAAAATTAGCCCAAATTTCACATAATCCAATTGTATATTAGGATTTTGCATAATTTAATTTAGGGATCCTTACCAATTTAATTAATCCCTAATTAAATATAATTTCATCATTAATGTTGGGTAATGACGTGGCAATTTCTGATTGGCTAAAATTTCTATTCCAATAACACTGTTGAATTCTCGTTATATATATATATATATATATTAAATTAGATGATATCTTTGTAACATCAATATTGTGGTAAACACGTCCTTCTATAGGATGATCGTCACTAATTGAACCTATTAAGGGGATATTATCCAAAATAATTGATAGGGTGTTCTTTGAATCAATAATTAGTGCACAGCATTGTTCAATACCAAATGACATTATGCTAAACAACAATTTAACATCATTATCTTCAGTAACCTCTGCATCATTTCTTAATGAAAGTTCCTATACAAACAAATATATCGGGTGAATCAATATTGCCTATACTACCCAACTTTTGCATGATAGATTTTTGTAATTCAATGAAGGTCATTTCATCATGCAAAGCAATCTATGATACTTGGTAATCAACATAATTATCAGACTCATTCCAAGATCCATCATATAGCATTGGTACAACACAACTATTTATACATTTATATCAAAATATATCAGCTAATATATATGAACATGATATATAAAACAATATATACAACGTACAAATATTACGGATACACTACATACTATGGTATATTCATATATATATATATATATATATATATATATATACATACACGTTCGAGGTATACTTTGGTATGTTCGAAATAATATATATTGAATATATATTGTATATTGAACCAACAACAATATGTTAGAGAGTATACTCTAGTATGTTCGATATAATATAATATATATATATATATATATATATATATATATATGTTCCAATATACGTAAAGCATAATTACATCATATGTCTAAATATCAATGTACATTAAGGATAATTACATGGTATATTTACATATCAGTTTACACTGTATATTCTCATAACAAAAGATAAAATAACTAAATGAGATTCTGTAGTGAATAAACACATATAAATCAAATTTTCATACCCATTTGAAGGATGTTGACAAATGTGAAATGATGGCTGAACAATTAACTTGCTGAACAAATATGGTAGCTCAATGACGGATGTTGACAAATATGGTGGCTGGACGTTCACTATGTTGGCAGTAGAAACAAGAAATGTGGCTTCAAGAATATGGGATTGGAAAGGAGAAATGGAAGAAGGATTTCTGTGAAATGTAAAGACTCACGGGCTGCTGGACGTTGACAAATATGATAAAGTTAAAATCATGGTAAATTGAGGGTGACAAATCGCTAAAATTGTGGGACTGGGAATAAAATAAAGGCTAAATTTTAAAAAATACCCCTGAACTTTGTACTTTGTTTCAAAAATACCCCTGAACTTTCAAAAGTTTCATTAATACCCATAAACTTTTTTTAAAAAGTTCAAAATACCCACTATTAGTATATGGACAGAAATTATTAGTACCTCGTTTTAAAATACCCTTAAACTATCAAAAGTTGTATTAATACCATTAACCTTAAAAAAAAGTTTAAAAAAAATGTCTTTACTGTTAGTATATGGACGAAAAATATTTATCTACACCCCATTATATCTTCCTTCCATTTCTTCTCTTTCTTGATTTGCTTAAGGCCTAACACTTCTCTATTTTTTCTTTTTCTTTTTTTTTTCCCTTTCTTTTTCAATACCCTCTTTACTCTTTTCTTCCATTTTTCAATCTTTAAAACTACCCCTTTCAATCAAGGTATATAGACTATAGCAAGAAGACAGGAGAATAATGGAACCACCAAGGGACCATAAGACTTAAATGCTTTAACAAAGTTGTACATTAGTAATTTAAGTTAATATGTTTGGGTTTAATACTTAAAAAGAGAGACATGTTGAAAATTTGGGTCATAATTTTGAGGACATTCAGTGGGAGGAAAAAGAAAGAAAACATATGCATTACCAAATTTGTAGTGGATGAAGATTTTATTAATCCTTTTTGCAGTTCAAATTAGTCTATTTGTAGTGGTCAGTTAAGAAGGTTACTCATGATTGAGAATTTAACAAATGGAGAAAAAAATAAGAGTATCTATATGAAAAAAAAAATGAGGGTATCTATATGAGTTGTTGGCAAATTGGTTCTTTTCCAACTCAAAATAACTTCAAAGACATTGACTATTTGGGTGTTAAATTTCTTATATTTATGTTTGGGCATGCTTAGAAATGAGATAGAGCTCTTCCTGTTTATTTAAAGTTCTAATATTTAAGAATATGGGAGAAATGAGAGAAGTTTTAGAGATTGAAAAATGGAAGAAAAGAGTAAGAGGGTATTGAAAAAGAAAGGGAAAAAAAGAGAAAAAATAGATAAGTGTTAGGCTATAGATTGAAGCAAATCAGGAGAATGAAGAAATAGAAGAAGAGGGTAATCAAGTGTAGATAAACGGTTTTCGTCCATATACTAATGGCAAGGGCATTTTTTAACCTTTTTTTTTTAATGTTAAGGGTATTAATGTGAAAGTTCAAAGGTATTTTTAAAATGAGATACTAACGATTTCTTTCCATATATTAACAGTAAGGGTATTTTTGAACTTTTTTTGAAAGTTTAAGGGTATTAATGAAACTTTTGAAAGTTTAGGGATATTTGTGAAATAAAGTACAAAGTTTAGGGGTATTTTTGAAACAAAGCACTAACAGTTTCCATCCAAAACTAACGTTAAGGGTATTTTTGAACTTTTTTTGAAAGATTAAGGGTATGAATGAAACTTTTGAAAGTTCAGGAGTATTTTTGAAATAAAGTACAAAGTTTAGGGGTATTTTCTATAATTTAGCCTAAAATAAAATAAAAAATAAAAATAACCTTCCAAATTAATATACGGTTTAATTAAAGAGAGAAACAAATAAAAGGCTATAATAAACTGAAATTACATATTAAATCTAGATGTGAAAATATTCAAATCTTTGGACATTTATGAAAATACCTATTTAAATTTAATTATCTATGTAAAAACCTCAAAAAGAAAAACGAAAGTCTGTTTGGTTGCTGATAATTCTTATAATTGAGAATTATCTAGCTCATAAATTTAGGTTATGTTTGATTTTTTTTCTTCATAAATTCATATAAATTCCAAGAAAATTAGCATAAATTTACCAAAGTGAATTAAAACAATAAAATGGAAGGAAAAGAAGAGAATAACACTAATAAAGTATTTTTGGCTGCAGTTTTGACAAACATGCATGATTGCCACACGATTGCTAATCAATTGCTACTGCAATCGGACAAGGAAATACAGATTCAAGATTTTCGAGAATCAAGCAATCTGAGAGATTTTGTGCAATCAATATCATTAATTCAAGCAACAATTTCAGGAAATCAATTTATTGGTGGCCAAGGAAGAAACCCTAGATGCTTAAAGGCTATAAAATGTAAAAGCAAAAGGAAAGAAGAGAATCGAAGAGAAAACTCTTGATGTTCTATATTTCAGCATGCCTATCAAAATTATAGAAAATAAACCAAGAATTACAAAACTGAAATTGCAATAATAAAAGCCTAATCTGATGATTTAACATGCCCTCACAAGCTGGCTGGTGATGCACAACAGTGAGCTTGACTCATAAATTCTGAAAGTGAGAAGAATGGAGACCTTTCGTCATGATTTCAGCAAGTTGATCATTAGAAGGGACATACCGAACAACAAGCTAATTCTGAATGATGTTGTAACAACCCGAATTTTTCAATACGGTCATTCTAACAATAATGCGGAAGCATAACAATCAAAACTAAAATAGACTTAAACAAATTCAGCTGAAGTAATTTCTTACAAAGGTTTTCTAAAAGAAACTATTGAATCCATAACAATAACTTTCTAAGTCTTGTGCCAGAGTGCTAAACTTCACTTCTTTCGAGACTATCACTTGATCCTTCGTCTGAAAACATTTTGGAAAAAAAAAATGAATACAAAAATACTCAATAAGCAATTTCAACATCAAGTTCAGAAATTCATTTTCTTCAAAACAAAACATAAAAATTCAGTTTAACAAATCATTTCAATAGTTGAATAAAAAATCAAATATTCATTCGGTCATTTTCTTTTAAAACAATCATAAACAAAATACAAATATCCTTGTAAAACTTTTAATACAACTATTAAAATGTTTAGTCAAAACTTTTGAAAAACAAAAATCTTTCAATTGAACAAAACTTTCATTTAACAAAACTTTCAAATATCGAAACTTTCAATTCAAATAGTACTTTCATTCAATCATTACTTTCAAATATTAGAGTGGGAATATGCATTATTTGGGTAGCCTTCAGAACATATATGATGGTTACCCGTCGGTAACAATCGACCAGAACATTCAATTCAATTACTTAATTGTGAGGCCATGTGAGTGAAACACACACATGAATCTTCATTCCAAAGGAATGCCAAACCACAAATTGTGCCTTCCCACAAATAAGCTTCAATCAGTCAGAGATGTCGATAAAATCAACCAGAACAATCAATATAATTACTTAAGTGTGAGGCCACGTGAGTGAATAACACACACATGAATCTTCATTCCAAAGGAATGCCAAACCACAAATGTGTCTTCTCACAAATAAGCCAGAACAATTCCATCAATTCCAATTTAGGCTACTACCACAAATAAGCAAATTATTCCCAAAACATAAAATTGGCATATCCGGATAGCCCTTATCAAAACGATCAAAAATTCTTTCGTAAACATTTGAAACAAAACATGTAGTTTAAAATAACAATTTCAATAAAGATTCATCAAATCAACCATGCAAACTCAGAACTAAAACAAACTTACTTTCACTTTGAAATCAATCAAAATACATTTATTTTAAATTATCCAAAATGACAAAAATACTTTCAAATAGCAAAACACTTTAAAGCATATAAAACAATTTCGACCAATTTCAAATCATACAAAACATTCTTTCAAACATTTGTCAAATAAACAATATTAAAAACATAATTGTACCAAAATTGCTATTTTGGAAGGGATGTGGAAATTACTTACCTCGATCGATAATCCTACAATTCTCAATCTCAATCTCAATTCCAAATCTTGTCCACTTTCTTAAAACAATCATCAACTTTTCCTAGAAGTCCAAACATATCCAATACTACATTGATCAAAAACCAAAATTCTATCTTAAAGGTCCAAAAAGCTTATATAAAATATAGACAATCTTATCTACCCAATTTTTCCCATTCAAAACAATTTTCTGCATAAAAAGTTAGGGAAAGTAGGGTTCTTGGACTAAAAAAAACAGCACTAAAAAATTGGGTTAAAAGCAATTTAAAACCCAATTAAAAACGTATTAAAATCAGTAAGATCAATACTTTTCAATACGATGTAAAATACCAAACAAATTTTCAATCCTACAACTTTTAAAACCTTCAAAACTATCATAAATTATAGACAAATAACTTAGAAAATTTTATGTTTCATAAAACAAAATTCTTCAAGATTTTAACATTAAAAGAATCAAGATTTGCCACTTTTTAACATCAAAATCAGATATGAAAAATCTAGATAAAACTGTTGTAAAAACCTTTAAAACATACTCTTTTTCATGTAGAAATCAAAGGTATAAATTACACTTCAAAAACAAACATTTGGTAAACTTTCTTGTACAAAAAGAACCCAAAAACATTACAAAAACAGTCCCAAATTTGAAGAAAATAAAGGCTAAAAAATTCTGAAAAATTTTCCTTTATCAAACCTTTAGTTTAATCCAAAATCCATAAGATGAAAAACTTTGATAAAGAATTAAGCAAACCAAAAACCTAAAAACTTTTTAGGGCAAAAGATTTTAAGAATCTTTTCATTCTAAACAATCAAGAATGAAAACAAAACCCAAAATTTTTCAAGAAAGATTTAATCAAGAAAGAAAACAAACTTGAAAATAAAAGGGAAGAAAACTTACTGTTTTTTCTTTAGAGAGGAAACTATAGAATGTCTTTTTTTTCTCTCTCTTTTTTGTCGCCAAAAGGTTTTGTCAAAAAGGTTAGGGCTTAAGAGACCTTTTTTAAAAGAACTCTAATCAAAACCCTTAAAAGATTATCTTCTTTTTTTAAAAATAAATAAATAAATAAAGATTTATCTCCTAATTAAAAAAAAAAGATAAAATCCTAATTCAAAAAGGTTTTTTTTTTTAAAAATAATAAAATAAATAAAATAAAAAATTCTTTATTTTTCTTCGGTTGTTACAGATGTGCTCACAAACAAAATGTTGATCAATTTCAATGTGTTTGTTCGTTGGTGCATGGCCGGATTGGCGACAATATAAGTGGAACTTATGTTGTCACAAAGAAGAACAAGTGGGTTTAAGTGTTCTAGTTAGCTTGGTAGGCTAGCTTGAGCGTTCTAGTTAAAAGTTTGGTGGGTAGGTAAATTTGATGAATATGGGCTGCAGTTATGTGGGCCATTATGGGTTAAAAAGGCTTGAGGTGTAGTATGATTAGGAGGTTGAAAATTGAAATTGGCCCTGTGATAGCAAACCAAAGTTGTATGTCTAAATTTGTTGCAAATTTGACATTGGACCTTCCCACCAGCAGCTGATTGACAGTTGTTCTTGGGCTAATGCCCCTGATTATTAGATGATGCTGCGGATTACCCAAAATTCCAAGACTCGAGCGTTGATTTTATTGCTGAAAATAGTTAAATTGTTGCGAGCGCTTTGAATTCAAGGGCTGATTGTCTCAAAGTCTAGCCAAATTTCCTTGAATATTGTTCAATTGATCTACAGAATTTTACTTTTCCAAACAATAATCGTAACTCAAAGTAGAGTACAAACATCCTCCAGTGTAGGAATATCAACCCGATTCTGAATGGATGTTACAAAGGGATTATACTCAGCACCCAGACCTTCCAAGATGTAAGAAATATGGTCTTTGTGAGACATGGGTTCTCCTATAGCAGATAGTTTATCAGCATTCTCCTTAAATTTAGCTAAATATTGCGTTACGGGCATTTCTTCCTTCCGAATCTTTTGCAATTGTGATTTGAGACTCAAAACTCTAGTGTAGGAGGTAGACTCATATGATCGACGCAACGAGTGCCAAATGTCAAAGGCTGTAGAAAAGGAGACTATCTCTCCCATTTTTTCTTCAGTAAGGGATGCATACAGAAGGGACATAAATGATCGATTACATTTTTTCCAAGATTGAAAATATGGATTCAATTGTTGGGTCAGGTTATCAAGATACTGGGGTGGGCAACGGAGGGTACCATCAATAAAGTCTTCTAGACCATAAACATAAATCAGATTAAGTAGTTGATTTTTTCACAGCAGATAATTTGAATCATTTAATTTTGACAGATGTAGTTTAGGAGAGGTTGGGTATGGCTTGTGCCATAAACGAAACATAGGGTTGGGCAGTGGGTTGATGTGGGATAAAGGAAGGGAGCATACCGAACTGAGGTCGCGACATGGTGAAGACTGGCAATGTAGGGGAAAAACTAGAGGTGAAGGAAGCTATCCACTGCCGTTGGTGACCGAACATTTGAAGTTGTAATCAGTGAGTTTTGGCGTTGCCCTCCCATTGGCTTAGAAGAAAAAGAAGAAGAGGAAGACCCATTTGTTGTTCCAAATAAGATAGGCAACTATGCCATTTAAGAAGAAGAAGAAAGATGCCCACTGGTCTCTGATACCATAAAAGCAAAAGGAAAAGAGAGAATCGAGGAGAAAACTCTTGATATTCTATATTTTAATATGTCTATCAAAAACGACGCAAAACAAAACATAAAGAAAAGTCCTAACAAGCAAAAGAAGCCCTACATGTGTCAACCAACCATTGGACTACAAGATAAGCACTAAATGAAAAATTATAGAAAATAAACCAAGAATTACAAAACTGAAATCACAGTAATAAAAGCCTAATATGATGGTTTAACAAAAATGAGGAAAGTAAAGGCAAAAAGGAGAATTCCTCTATAGAAGAAAACCCATTTTTCTGTACTTTTTCCATCTTCATCTTGTTGTTCATTCTTCTTCATCCTCTCTTTTCCTCCATACCTAGTCCAATCTAGGTGAAAACCTAAGATTGTTAAGACTTACTTTACCTTGAAAAATGTTGGAGTAAGTTTGATTGAATAAAAGGTAAAGAGAGGTTGTCGAATATTCTTTTTCTTTGTTGTAATCCAGTTTGAGTCCTATTTGATTATCATTCAGTTTCAATTTTTATTACTATTTTTTGTTCCTTTGAATTTTAGCATATGGTCAATAATTGTAGTTTATCTTCTGCTTATTATGTTTAGTACTTCAATTTTGGAATATTTCCTTACCGCAAGGTTTTATTGAATTTCAGTTATAGATTTAGTTGGAAGCTTATTTTGTTTTTAATTCTGTATTTCAGCTGTGTAGTTATGCACTACATTACCATTCATGTTATGTTTTCTTTATTTTCAACCCATGAGCTAAATCCACCTAGGGATTCAATAACATGAATGCCTTAAGGTGAGAATGCTTAGCCAATAAACCGAAAGCAATCGACATTAAACATGAGCGTTGTTTGTTTTTACTGAGTTTAATTTTTTATTGGAATCCTTGAATGATCAACTTGGGTTGCTTTTAAGTCCAAATCTAATACCGAAAAGGTTAGAAGAAGACGAATTTTGTAAAAGCAATGAGGTAAATGCTTAGACATAAGCCACGCTTCATCCTAGACGTAGGACGGGATCTTCAAAACCAAGAATGCGATCTTAACTACCTAAGTACGATTTTCCATAGACATATAGGTCTAATTACTTAGTCTCCTAGGGGTTTTGAATCAAAACTAAATAGGAGTCGATTCAGTTTACAACGTTTCTGTGAAAATGTTCGATTGCTACGGTAATTGAATAACAATCGCACCGAAAGGCATAAGTGCACTTGAATTCCGCTTTTCATTATCTTGTTTCTTTTCATTTTTATTTTCTAGCAAAAACCCACCACAATCTTTCTATTTTTGGTAACCAAAGTTGCACTTTGAACATAATCTTGCTATTTCTTGAAATTTTATTGTATATGTTCTCTGTGGGATCGTACTTTGGAGTATTTCTAATTTTACATTACTTGCATTGATAGTGTGCACTTGCACTGGGTTGAAATTCTTTCTTTTATTTTTAACCCACAAGTTTCACCCGATCAAGTTTTTGGCGTCATTGCTGAAGAACGACATTAGTAACAAAATTTTATTTTTAGCAGAGATTGTGAGAAAATTGCAACTGCAATTTTTTTTTCTATTGCAGATTGTGAGAAGATTGAAATTGCAGTTTCTTCTATCGCAGGAGGAGCTGAATTTCACTTGCAATACTTGAAGCACATATTGCAATCTGATTGCCACTGGAATTTTCCTTTCCAACAGAAAGCCCAACTCCTGTTATATTGTTTTGCAGGTTGAGGGAGAACAATTTCAATAGGAGAAAGACACAACATAGGGTTTGATTGCTCGTGATAATCCACAATATGGAAGTAGACATTGTTGCAGCATTGAGCGCACATGTTTCATCATTAAGCTACATGATGGAAACTTTGATGATGAGAAATCCTATAACATATGTTAACTCTATCTCTTCTATTTCTTGTATTTATTGTAAAGGAAATCATTTATTTGAAAATTGTCCTTATAACCTTGATTCTTTATGTTATGGATTTTTACCCATCTTTGCAAATCAACATCAGTACCAGTGTTTTCAGCAAGGGAAGATGATTCCAAAAGAGTCTAACATCGAAGAATTCGTGAAGAAATATAGGACAAAGAATGATGTTGTGATGCAAAGTCAAGCTGCATCTCTACAAAATTTGGAGATCTAAATTGAACAAATTCCAGATAAATTGGAGAACAGGTCCCAATGAATCTTGCTCGATAACATAAAGACTTTAAAATAAGAAGAAAAAGAACAATGCGAGGTGGTGACGCTTAGAACTAAATTGAAACATGAAGACCTTGAACTCCTGGTAGAAACAAGAAGCGCTCCAACACTTGAAAACACTTAGGAGCCAAAAGGGAGAGAAAAGATCAACGAAGAACCACCTCAAGAAGAGAATGAACCACAAAAGAAAGTTGCAGTGAGCTATGTAGGCGCAATTCCACAGCAAATGACATCCAAAGTGCTCTCGATACTAGAATGCCCTACTTTCACTTATTGTAGCTTGTAGGAAACGCTATATGAAGAAGAATATAGAGAGGAGATCATGAGGGATGAAAATTTTCAGTATGCAACACAAGTTGCAATCGCAATTCCTACTTTCAAAGGCATATGTAGATCTCTTGAGCATACAAGGCCCGTTGTGATTAAAGCAATTTAACTAAGACTGAAATCTCGTCCATCATCGATACCTAGGTGAAAAATGAATGAACACGGTTGCAGTCTCCCTACTGGAATTGGATAAGTTTATATTTTCTTTCCTTTCTTTAAAATAGAAAAAAAAGAAAAAAAATATTTTGGTGTGGTTGATGGGACATGAATTCAAATAAAAAGTTTTTGATCAAGAGGGAACTCTGTCTAAGGCAGGTCCTGGCTAGGTTGAGGTACTTAAGTTGATCGTTAGGGAATACCTCTACCTAGGGACTTACCTGGGAGTTGAATTAATCAAGCTTTTAATTTGAAATTCATCCTTTTTTTTATTTGCTTAAAGTGCATGATTTTTTTTTTTATAATGTACTTGCGAGTCTCAACAAAAGAGCAAGTAAGAAAAGAGAAGAGGAAGTTGTGGCCAAGTTTGCAGTCACAACAAAAAGAATTCAAATCTGACTAGTTCTCACCACCATACCAAGAGTTGAAGAAAGGCCAATGAGGTCACATAAGAAGTTGCAGTTGCATCTCTACCACAACTGCATATACCCTATCTGCTGCCTCTTATGCACAATTCAAAGTTAAGCTCGCCCACATAAAGAAGTAGGACATGGTTGTCAAGCGTATGTTCGTGAGAGGGACAAGAAAAGCTTTCTTAGTGAGGACATCATTTTTGAGGCCTAAGGGAAGTTCTTTCTTCAACTTTATCTTTACTTGCTTTTGTTTAGATTAGATTTATTTGTTTTCTTTAGTTTGTTTTGTTAGGTTATAATTTATTGTTTTCCTAGTCATGTTTGTTGTTGTTTGTTTGTGTTTACTTTTGAGCATACTTTCTTCAAATAAATAAATAAATCTACACCTCACACAAGCATGCCATAAAAATCATGTTTCAAAAGCAAGTTGCAAATTGTTTTCTTTGGTGTTTTGTTAAAAAGCCCTTGATGATGATGCATAGAGCTTTCTTAACTTTCAAGTGCTTTTACACACAGCTTCGAGTTTTCAAAATCATGAAACTTGATAAATTATTTTTCTCCATAGAACATTCAACAAACTCCCATTGTGTTTATCTCATCTAATTTACTTAAGAGAGGTTAGCTTCGATGTTTAACATGTTAAGTGACCCAACTATGTACCCTAACCCTTGTTCTTCTAGTTCTTAGTCAATGGGGACATTGACCCATTTAAGTTTGGGGGAGGGCGATGAGTTTTGTAATGCTATTGTGTAATATTATGCTGTTGTAACAACCAAGGTTCGAAATGTCGATGTCGATGGAAATGTCGATGGAAATGGAAATGTCGATGGAAATTTCGGTGGAAATTTACGGAAATCGTGGAAATTGATGGAAATTGTTTGAATTAGCTAATGAAACTTAGATTTTGACTTAATTAGACTATAATAGACTATTTTTAAGCATCACATCTAAAAATTAAGATAATATTTAGATATAAATGTCAATTGAAAATTTGAAATGTCGATGCGAGTAGGAATTTGAAAAAAAAATATGGAAATTGATTTAAATTATTAAAATTATTTCATGAAACCTTAATTGTGAGTCGTGACTCAATTATAGTATAATTAATTACTCTTAAGTCTTAACATCATATATCTAAATATATATAATATTTATATTCAATTAGACAACTATGAAGGAAATTTGAGAGAATTGAAATGAATTTAAGAGAATTTGAGGGAATTTGAGAGAATTGGAGGGAAATTAAGATAATTGGAATTGGAGTGTAGAAATGCTTCGAACCTATTATCTAGCGCTTCGAATGACCAAGTACGGGGGTCTTGCTGACTGGTTAGGGGTCCAGGGGCGAAGCGCCCTAGTGGGGGTTCGGGGGCAACCCCCTCGAAACCTAAGTGATATGTAAATCAATTTATTTATACACCATTTAAACTCTTATCTAATTGTTCTTTGTATTTTGTACTCAATTTCTCCTCAATATAATAAAATTCTCTCTCCCTCTACATGTGGACGTAGGCTATTACTTATTATTTATTAACAAAGAAAAGATTAAATTCGAAATATATAATAATAATAATAATAATATAAAAACCCTGCTCTCATGTTTGTAAAAAAAAAATTCAAACTATGGACAACATGTCGTCGAAATGGGAGGGGGGGAACGACATCCCCCCAGGACGACATGTCGAACAGGTCGACATGTCGACCGAAATTTTCCACCGTGGTAACAACTGCTATGACTTAAAAAAAAAAGATACTTCTCCTTCTAGAGTTAACTGAGTAACCAAGGGCAGCCATGACACTCATGATTTTATTTGCATAAAAGGTTAATTTAGGAAGTGAGTATGTGAGTCTTAGCAGTGACTTGTGCTCGTAGTCAGCTACTTTCACCACAAAGTGTTAGTAAGTTGAAACGAAGGTACAAGTGATAGTGAGACTCTCTCTAAAAAAAATAAAAAATAAAAAATAAAAAATAAAAAATAAAAAATAAAAAATAAAAAGAGAAGAAAATGAAGCCTAGCAGCAGCTTTGAATAAGTTTGGGGGGGAAAGAAAAATGCTTGTAAGCTTAGCTTGTTGAACAAAGAAAATCACCCTAAACTCTATGACTAAGATTTAGGTAGTATAAGCATAATAGGTGGGTTTGCATAAGAATGTTTTATCTTAAAAAAAAAAAAAGTAAAGATTTTATGTGAGAAAATCTTGGAATTGTGTAAAATACTAAATACTTTGAGACCTCCTTGAAAGACAACCTAATTTTTTTCAAAACACTATTTGAGAAGCATTTTGTAAATTGTTTGTTTGTTGTTTTTGCTTGAAATTTCTTTAGGACAAACAATAACTCAAAATTGGGGGTGTGATAATTCTCATAATTGAAAATTATCTAGCTCATAAATTTAGGTTATATTTGGTTTTTTTCTTCATAAATTCATATAAATTCCAAGAAAAGCAGCATGAATTTACCAAAGTAAATTAGAACAATAAAATGGAAGGAAAAGAAGATAATTGCACTAATAAAGTGTTTTTTGGCTATAGTTTTGACAAAAGAGCACGATTGCCACACGATTGTTGATCAATTGTTACTGCAATCGGACAAGGAAAGGTAGATCTGAGATTTTTAGGAATCAAGCAATTTGAGAGATTTTGTGGAATCAATATCATTAATTCATGCAACAATTTCGGGAAATTAATTTATTGGTGGCCAAGGAAGAAACCCTAGACGCTTGAAGGCTATAAAATAGATGAAAGCAAAGGCAAATAGGGGAATTCCTCCTTGGAAGAAAACTCATTTTTCTGCATTTTTTCTATTTTCATCTTGTTGTCCATTCTTTTTCATCCTCTCTTTTCCTCCATACCCAGTCCAATCTAGGTGAAAACCTAAGATTTTTAAGACCCACTTCCCCTTGAAAAAGGTTAGAGTACGTTCAATTGAAGAAAAGGGAAAGAGAGGTTGCCGAAGATTCTTTTTCTTTGTTATAATCCAGTTTGAGTCTAGTTTGATCATCATTCAGTTTCAATTTTTGCTACTGTTTTTTTGTATCTTAGTTCCTTTGAATTTTAGCATTCAGTTAGTAACTGTAGTTTATCTTCTGCTTATTTTGTTTAGTACCTCAATTTTGGAATATTTCCTTGCCGCAAGGTTTTATTGAATTTCAATTACAGATTCAGTTGGAAGCTTATTTTGTTTTTAATTATGTATTTTAGTTGTGTAGTTATGAACTTCATTACCATTCATGTTCTGTTTTTCTTTATTTTCAACCCATGAGCTAAATCCACCTAGGGATTCAAGAACATGAATGCCCTAAAGTAAGAATGCTTAGCCAATAAATCGAAAGCAATCGACATTAAACATGAGCGTTGTTTGTTTTTACTACGTTTAATGTTTTATTGGAATCCTTGAATGATCAACTTGGATTCTTTTAAATCCAAATCTAATACCGAAAGGGTTAGAAGAAGACGGATTTCATAAAAGCAATGAGGTAAAAGCTTAGACATAAGCCACGCTTGATCCTAGACATAGGACAGGCTCCTCAAAACCAAGAATGTGATCTTAACTACCTAAGTACGATTGACCATAGACATATAGGTCCAATCACTTAGTCTCCTAAGAGTTTTTGAATCAAAACTGAATAGGAGTCGATTCAGTTTACAACATTTCTGTGAAAATGTCCAATTGCTACAACAATAGAATAGCAATCTCATTGAAGGGCATAAGTGCACTTGAATTCTGCTTTTCATTATCTTGTTTCTTTTCATTTTTATTTTCTAGAACAACCCACCACAATCTTTCTATTTTTGGTTACTAAAGTTGCACTTTGAACACAATCTTGCTATTTCTTGAAATTTTGTTATATATGTTCCTTGTGGGATCGATACTTTGGAGTATTTCCAATTTTATATTACTTACATCAATGGTGTGCACTTTTACTAGGCTGAAATTCTTTCTTTTATTTTTAGCCCACAAGTTTCACCCGATCAGTTGCTCAGGATTTTAAATCTAACATATTTCAAATGAATTTGGTTATGATTTTGATTTGTTATGATTCTGACTTATTTTGAATCTTAACATATTTCAAAATATTTTCTCTTTGTCGTAAAGAGAATAATTTGAAATTTGAAGCACTTTGAAATCATGTTTTCGCCTAAAAGTTTTTACTAACCAAAACAATTGGACGATTTCATAGAACTTTGAGACATATTACTTATTTAACTTTGTTACACTTTAATTTTCAATTGATAAATTACAATTAAAAGCAACCTTTCTATAATCTTTTCATTTCCAATCCGGTGAACATCTAGGCACACAAATTTAATTATTTTCATTTCAAATCTTTTTCGTTTCAAACAAAATAAAAATTTTAAAATTATTTCTAGAATTTCAAATTATAGAATTAAAATAATTTCTTGAAATTTCTTAATTCCAAATAATCAACAAATTAGAAACAAAATTTGAATTGCAAATCAAATAGGTCTTAATTTAACTTATTCCATTACGTGGACGACATGTCGTCTTTTCTCTCTCCATGTTGACAATGAGAGATGTTTCGAGTATTTTCTAAGGGCTCGTTTGATAACGTTCCTGTTTCCTGTTTCTTGTTCCTGTTTCTCATTTTTCAAGAAACAGACATGTTTGATAAACCATCATGTTTCTTGTTTCTAAATTTTTTAGAAACGTTTCTAAAAAAATGGCAGATTTTGATAAACTTCAAAAAGTAGTTTCTCAAATTCTATTTCTGTTTTTTTTCCAGGTTTCATGCATGTATTCCTATTTCTCTTTTTACCCATTTCTCCTCTCTCTCTTCTTCCTCTCTCTTCCATTATATTTTTTCTTTTAATACTTTTTAATCTTTTTTTTACTTCTTTTTTATTTTTATTTTTTGATTTATTTCTTTCTATTCGTTCTCTCTCTTTCATCATAATCTTTTTTCTTTTAATAGTTCATTATCTTTTTTTTTCTTTTTTCATTTTTACTTTTCTCTTTTCGTTTATGCTTTTCTCTTCTCTCTTATTTTCTTAATTTCTTTTACTTTACATTAACGAGCTTATAGTTATTATTTTCTATTTAATTCTCTATTATTTTTCCTTTTGGTACGATTTTATTTTTTTATTAAATAAATAAACTAATACTGTATTTCATGTTTACCATTAAATGTAAAAAACTATATACATTCTCTCTCTTTTTTTGATTTTACTTGTGTGTATTATTGGCTAATGCATTTAAAAAAAAATAAAAATAAAGTTTATTATTAAATTAAAGAAATGTGGGTATGTTTGATTGTTTGACCTTAGACAGTTTACAAATTCGTCTAATTGAACTAACTTTTGTAAGTCAAAATCGTTCAAGGTGAATTGATTGAAGTGAGAAATAACATTGAAAATCAAATTTGAACAACATTTGAAGGATATAATTTTTTATTATTATTATTAATCAGGTGTTGGGCATTAATAAAATACTATAACCTTTTTATAATTGTTTTATATTTATTTTAATGCATGTTATATGTTTTATTATAATATATGTACTAAATTTTATTTTTACCAAAAAACAAGAAACAAGAAAGAGAAATAGAAACAGGAAACAAGAAACGAGAAACGAAAACGTTATCAAACGGGGCCTTAGAAACCAAAAAGAAAACAGAATAAATAATAGTTTTTTTTTTCAATAACATCTGGGGTGGAGGGATCGAACCTTTGAACAAGTTGAAAGATCTCAACCATATGCTCATATCGACACAAAAATAATGAATGTTTTAATCTCAAATTTTTTTTTTAAAATTTAATTCCTAATTATTATTCCAGGTTCTTAAGAAATTAATAGATTTCGAGTTTTCTTTTCTTAGTTGATATTTTCTCTCATCTAAATTTTTGCTAACTCGGTAATAAGTATTATGTCAAGTAAGTTTATTATCACTCAATTTTAACGTCAGGGCGAACCCAGATAATATAGTTTGAGGGGCTAAATTTTGATAATATTTTGAGAGCAAACGTCATCCTTCCGTTATATAAACTAGAAATCATTTTCAAACTTTAGAGATAATTAAAAATCAAATTCAAACCCAATAACCAAACATCTCACTTTTGAAGACTGAATGACCAAATAAAAATTAAATTCGAATATCAATGACCAAAAGTGTTATAATTTCTATAATTTAGGAACCACATAAAAATTAAATTTAAATACCAGAGACAATCAAAAGTATATCTTACCCAACAAAAATTACAAATATAATAATTTAAAATACATAAGTTATTTATTATAGTATGTTAGAATACAATATTAAATAAGAACAATGAATATATAATTTAGTTCGGTGATTCTTATTGGTTATAGTTAACCAATATATAATTTAATTAGTGATTCTTATGATTACAGTTAATCAATATCTAAATTAATGAACAATGTATGTTCATAATTATCATATAGAATAAAACTATATCAATTACTATAATTTAAGTTAATCAATTATTACTGATATGGCCAAAGTGAGCATAGTTCAACATTAATTGACATGTACTACCCCCTTGAGGTTGAAGGTTTGAATCCACATTCCTCCAAATTTGTTGTACTAAAAAAGATAATCTCAATATAAGCATAGCTCAACTATCATTATAAAGTATGTATTCTCACCCATCACTGTCAATTTGAACATAGCTCAGTAGATTAAATATCAATTACCATTTCAAACGTTGATAGTTTGATTCCTCAAAACTGTTTATACTAAAAAATAACATTCACCCATCACTAACTTTGAGAATATTTTTTTTAATAATAAAAACTAAATTAAAAATATTAAAACATAAAAGGTCAATTGAATTTTTTTTTTTTGAAAAGCAAACATTAAGAGTTCCTAAAAAATAAAGAAATTCAAACATTAGGGAGCTGTTTGGAGGTACTGAGTGAGTTATAATAGCATGAGTTATAATAGTTTGTGAGTTATAATAGTCTGTGGTGTTATATAATATTGTTTAAAATGCAGAGTTGTTTAGTCTAGACTATAGGGGCTGTTTGGGGCAAGGGTTATAATAACCTGTGTTATAATAACCTGTGGAATACTCTGCACCCCAAACACAGACTATTATAACCCCAGACTAAACAACTCTGCATTTTAAACAATATTATATTATTTCACAGACTATTATAACCCACAGACTATTATAACCCCCTGTTATTATAACCCACTCAGTGCCCCAAACATCCCCTAATAGTTTGTGTTTGGGGTGCAGAGTACTCCACAGACTATTATAACTCACGCCTCAAATAGTTCCTAAGGTCCTGTTTGTTTCACTGGTTTTGAGATGAGTTTTGGCAATAATATAAAAAATAATTGTTTGTTTCATTGATCTTTACTTTTTAAAACCCAAGTAATTATTACCCATGGATAAAAATAACTTTTAAACCATGAGATTTTATTATTCATATAGGAGATGAGTTTTTTTTACTTAAGACTTTTTCTCTTGAAAAATGGAGAAGAGAGAAGAGAGAGAAAAGTAATAATTAAACTCCCAAATATTAATTATCATCTATATTCAAACACATACATTTATTATTCATATAATCTTAGATTTTTAACTCTCAAATATTTTATATTTGCAATTCAAATGACCCTAACAGTTAAACGAATATATTTTGCATTTTTCGCTCGGCATGAGACACACATTTAGACCGAAAATTAGAAAGGAAAAGGAGGGGAAAAAAAAAAGAAAAAAAGGGAAAAAAAAAAAAAGAGAAAAACAAATATATATAAATCTAGAGTTGCAATTATTTTTCCTCTCTCTATCTTTCCTTCATTTAGGTTCGTGAATTCATCTTCGAGAAAACCAATTTTTGATTTTCAGTTCGTAGTTCATCTCTTCTCTCACTCTCTCTCTCACAGCTCAAAACCCTTCAATCATCACTTTTCGTCCCCCTAATTTTGCCTCTGCAAGTTCCCCCTGCAATCTCTTTCTAGGGTTTTCGTTTTCCTGTCAATATACCCGGTTTTTGTTCTTATATCTGGGATCGCAAGCTTGTTGAAGTTGCTGCAAAGCTCCTGCAAATTGAAGCTGCAACTTGGAAAACCGAAAATTTCCACAAAGGGAAGAGCTATGGATGCTGATTCGTGGACTGCTCGCCTTTCTTCTGCTTCTAAGCGCTACCAATCTGCTCTTCTGTCACGATCTGGTTTAGGTGCCACTCTTTGATTTCTGATATATTTTTTTTTTTGTATGTTTGTTTCATCGCTTAGTAGCTTTGGAGTGATTTGGAAGTCATCGCGTTATAAATTGGTTTTCTGATGATGGGCTTCAAGAATCAATAATGACCTTTTTTTTTTTCATACACTGTTTTGTTTTTTGTTACCTTAATTTTCTTTTTTCCTTTGAAAATGTTGCCATCTTTGGATAAAAGGAAGAACAGATGACGATAATCAAACCAACCGAGACTATTGTTATTGTGCTTGTGTTGAAATTGTTTGCTGAAGTGTAGTGAAGATGATAGAATAATGAGATCAAAGACTTGAATTTCGATTGTGCCTTGTTTTCATGCCATCTTCTTTTTCCTTGTCATTGGAGTCTAATTTTTAACCATAGATTTTCTTTTTTAGACAAGAAATCGAGAATATATTAGATGAATTAGTCCAAGAAGTACTTTTTAGTGTCTGTATTGTGTATTTTGAAAAATATGGTCACAGTATGTGAAGAAAAGAAGTACCTTATGAATTAAGCAAGCCTGCTAATTTAGATTCTTTGGCTGACTTCTGAAAATGGCGATTAAGAAAATTACAGTATATGAAACTTAAGATTTTGTTATTAAGACACAGTGCATCGAACTTTCTGCTGTCAATCATGATATCACCTTCTGCTTCAATTTGTTTTAGATCATCATTTGTACGCGTCAATGCTTTTATGAGTCCCTCTACTCTTTTTTTATGTCCGTATCCTTTTGCCTTCACCTTCAGTTTCGGACTCATTCTGTAGTAGCTCAACATGCAGGTATGTTCATGGGGTTTGAAGAACTTGAAGGGGATGATGATATAAGGGAGGAGTTCCCATGCCCGTTTTGCTCAGAATATTTTGATATAGTCGGATTGTGCTGTCACATTGATGAAGAGCATCCTATCGAGGCAAGGAATGGGGTATGAATCCTTGCAAAACCGTTTATTTGAATTAGTATTTCCCTTCTGAAAGTAGTTAATTTTGATCGAGCTTTTGATATATGATCTTTGTCTGCCTTAAATACATATCTAACGTTCTTATTAAAAAAAAGTCCAAAAGAGAACTTTTCACTTTCTTTTAACTGAGAAGACGGCCCCTATTGTTTTTCATATAGTCTCATTTTCTGTCATGTATGGAGACAGCTTGTCTACTCTGCAAATGTTTAGGACACTCCAAGTAGAAGTAAAGACAAATTTTTACATAATAAAAGCCTCAATTTCCCCAACTACCATCAAGATATGAAGATCTGGGGTGTAAAAAAAATTGAGGAACTGTACATGGAATCTTGTCAAAGTTTCATGAATGGAGAAAATGGGGAATTATTTGAGGAGGGTCAAATTTTTTCTTTTCCTTCTTCTATGGATTGCTGCTTTTGGGTGTGTTATCACATGACGAAATTCATAAGAAAAACCCCTTTGTTTGTTGTTCTAGAAGGAAGGGGGGGGGGGGGGGGGGGGGGGGTGAACTTGACCCTCCTCAAATAGGTATTTCCAATGTAAACAAAGTACAGAAGATATAGACCACCTACTCTTGTAATGTCCATTTATTCCCCTTGCTGGCGGCTCCTCTTCAAGATATTTGGAATAAACAAATTAGTATTTCCAATGTAAACAAAGTACAGAAGATATAGACCACCTACTCTTGTA
Source organism: Trichosanthes truncata (assembly GCA_033996785.1). NCBI lineage: Eukaryota > Viridiplantae > Streptophyta > Magnoliopsida > Cucurbitales > Cucurbitaceae > Trichosanthes > Trichosanthes truncata. The sequence continues at coordinate 44,846,543 of JAWPNB010000013.1, read as the reverse complement.
TCGTCCATTTATTCCCCTTGCTGGCGGCTCCTCTTCAAGATATTTGGAATAAAAGGGTGCTTTGTTGAATTGAAGTATATCCTGTACAATCTTCCATGCTCCTCTCTTTAGGAATAAAGCAAGAGTATTACAGGGAATGCATCCTAGGTTATTCCTTGGAAGTTGGTTGGGAAATTTTCTTGGGGATTGAGAGGATGAGACAAAGTGTATCTTGTAGCTTCCACTTAAGAGTTATATATCAAGCATATTCAAACTACTCTACTTTGTAGAATGCTACTTAGTGTGTATTTTTGTAATCTCCAGGGCTAATGATTTGGAAGGATGTCTTGTCCTTCCTCCTTCTGACACTTATATTATTGCAAGCTCTGTTTTCTAACAAAATAAGTGAAGTCTCGAATTCCATGTATCTCAGGTTGAATCAATTGCAAGATACACTCATTCATCCCAAGTAGCAATTTTTCTTTTGGAGAGCTAAGAGTGTCTTTCTCATCATACAGTGCCAACAAATTGTTGCTGTACAATTTTCTAATTCTTGTGGATTTTGATTCTTTAACTTTGCTAATGTCCCTTTTTACAAAATAAATTAATTTTGTTTTCTACGTTCGATATATAAAACATATGTATTGACAAAATCTATTGTCGAGATTTAGGATATTTCTAGGCTCAATCACTTAAATATATTTTTTCAACTTGGGATGCTAGTAATCTCTAAATAAGTGGGGAAATGTAATTTTGATATCAGTGCTGTCACTCATCTACTTGTTCAATACATCTTCATTTTAGCCCATAGTGAATTCCTTAGTGTGCATAGTGCAGTGCATAATGCTATTCATAGTCTGAAAAGTGATAGTTTCGTTAATTTAAGATTGAGATATTATTAATCTGCAGGTGTGTCCAGTCTGTGAAATGAGGGTGGGAGTTGACATGGTTGCGCATATATCCCTGCAGCATGGAAATATTTTCAAGATATCCTTCTATTTATCAATTTAAAATGAGTTTATATCTTTTCTTTTTTCCACTCTATCATATCTGCTTCGTTAAAATTACTTCACATTCATGCTCTTCATGTAGTTCTATTCCATAAAAATTAGCTCAGTGTCCGCCTAGCTTCTTTATGTTCAATGATCTCTTTTGCATCTATCACATCTCTTTCATGTTCCTGGGAGGAAGAAGGAATGTGAACCTTTCTTCTATTATGCTCCCATTTGCCTTGCTGCTGCTGGAACTTTTTACCAGAATAGAACTTCTTTAAGACCTTGATATAAATTGCCACTGAAAATTATTCAATGAATTTTCTCGGAAGGGGGGAGAAAGTTAATGACTTGGTCTGTTTCATTTCTGATATCTACTACTGCTATATTTTTACTTTCCTTATTGGATAACATTATTTGGTGGTTCTTTCGCTGCTACTATTTTCTGTTCGAACTCTATATATATTTAAACAGAATGCAAGATTAACCCCATGCTTAGTTCCTTAACTAATGGTTACATGCAGCGTAAGAGGAAATCTCGTAAAGGTGGTTCACACTCGACGCTCTCTTTGTTGAGGAAAGAGCTTCAAGAAGGAAATTTGCAATCTCTTTTTGGGGGTTCTTCATGTTTAATTACCTCCTCCAATGCAGCGCCTGATCCACTGCTGTCATCGTTTATTCTACCCTTGGCTGATGACTATGGCAATGTTCAACCTCACTTGTCGGCTGAATCAAGCTCCATGAAGAGTAGTTCACAAGACAAATTATCAGAACGGTAAGTTTTATATATTCCTACTATTATAGTTCTTTAGTTTACAAGGTCATGGCCAAGATAATATCTTTTTTGTTGGGAAGTTCTGTCGGGTGGATTGTACAAAGTGTAGGCTGACAGACATTTTCCTTTAAATCTCTGACATCGTGAATAAATGTTTTTTCTTTGGCTATCTTGTCTGATATTATTGTCGTCAAGAATTTTTAACTAGAAATAGAATATGAGGATCTGGCTATGTTGAAATGAGCGCATGCTGCAAGCTAGTGCGGGGACTAGCTTTAGTAGATATGGAAACAAAATATTAAGTACATGTACCAAAATCTTGGCCATCGTTAGATACTTTTCCCTTAATGTCTATTATCACATTGATTTGAATTCCTGGATCTAAAATCTTGGTTTCGTGTAACAGAAGCGTCCCATCACCGCCCCTGTCCGTGCAAGATAAGGAAGAGAAAGCAAAACGATGCACGTTTGTGCAAGGGCTGTTAATGTCCACCATCCTTGATGATAATTTATAAAGAGTCAGTTGTTGCACACATCAAAGTTGGCTGCTGCAATAGTGGATGTAAAATTCACAAAGGCCCTCATTGGTTTGCTTGTAGCTCTCAAAATACTAGTATGCTTTAATGAGAGTATCAAAATAAGGTGTAGTGTAATTTATGTTGTTTGTAAAACACCAATTCTTAGGCCTGACAAGACTTCCATTTTCTGTTTAAATTTATGGTCATGCTTAAGTGAAAGAGGGGGAGGAAAAAAAAACCCTCAAAAAAAAAAAAAAAAGAAAAGAAAAGAAATCTTCTAGAAGCTTAAATTTGCAATATGTAACTTCTTTAATAGCTTCATTTCAATAATGGGAAATGACATGTAACTGGAACAATAAAACTATGACTTAAATGTCAGTGAATCAATTCTATGGACAAGTTAACAACAATTTAACCCTTGAATTAAAAGGATGCAAAATGGCAGCCTGCTTTTGCAAACAATCCCTATAGGGTGAGATTCAACCATGCATCGTCTGTAATCTTCTTCACTACGTCTCGAACATACGAGTCAAAACAAGTCGAGCAGAGGCCATTTATCAGGCTCCTTTGCTCTTCCCCCATTGACAATTCAATATGGGAACATCGAGATGGTGGCGATGTACAAGCCTCGTTTATTGAGTGTTTGAAACCACATGCAGCTAATATCGTGCCAGCAGCTTTTGTCGCAATGTCATTTGCTGTGCTCTGACCTGAACCAAAAGAAGATCAAAGAAACTGAAAAAAATCCATGAAGTTGATGTTTGGTCTGAAAACAAGAAATCATATCCGTTTTGCTTACATTTCTACATGGCTCCTCAGCCTAAGAAACTAAATTCTGAACAGAAAGTAAAAATGGAATTGAAGGGTAAGACCATACCTAGATCGACATCTCTGGATAAATGCTTCAAATGGTGTTCGATAACGGGTTGTAGGTGCTCCCTCGCTGCCCAATAATCTTTCTCTTCTCCGACCGGAGGAGGAAGTGAACCATTATCAGAGCCTGTGTTTAATACATTGCTGTATTGATGAATCTGCTCACAGTTTGATAGTGAATTCACTCCTGCAAGCTCATGCCACAATGCCCCATTCAAATTTCGATCAACAGTTGTCGAACCTTCGACTTCTAATCCTCTCAAAGTGTTCAACATTGTTCCATTGCTGCCGGTTCTATCTATTGGCATGCTCAGGTGAGAATCTTGCATCACTTGCCTAGACAAACGACTTGTTTCGGAGTCCAGAAAAACTACATGTTGCATCAATGAAGAGGGAGTGTCATGTAATAAGCTCTCCCCAAACAAAGTTTGGCTCGGTATTTCCGTTTCTTGAGTTATTGTATGTTCGGCTGTTGTTTCCCTACCTTGTCCCATCTGCGAACTTAAGGTACCTCCACCACAAGGATTAGCAGCAGAAACACCCTCAGTTCTGTTGTTTACTAATCCCATTTGATTTGAAGAGCGCATGTGATTGATGTGCAGCCGAAGAATTCGTCTTCTTACAAGAGTTGGTGCGACTGCTTGAGACATGGGAGAAGTTGATTGGACTTCAACAGGTAATCGAGAAGACAGGATGTTTCCAAATCCTTGAATATTTGGAGTACGTGGTGAAGATAGAGAATTCAAGTCTAAACCATCCCGATTTGCAACGGGGAAAGTTCTATTAAACAAATGGTTGGTTGTTCTTCGATCAGACAGTCGGCCTGGAGGCTGTGGACTTGATGATCCCTGAGCAATGGTTGTACAATCAACACAGTACCAATTCCCTTCTGGTACTTCTCTACCAAGACCGACGCAATAGGTGTGTGCCGGTGAGTCACATAGATCACACAGTAACATTAGATTATCATCCCCTCCTTCGTGACACTCGGTACAGATTACATTCTCATAGGGATCGAGATAACTCCTCAATTCTTCCTCGGATGGTTGATAGACCTGAAGGATACACAAAAAAAAAGAAGAAAGAAATTTATAGAAGCAACAGGTAGGAAAATAAGAACATACAAATTACGAGCATACCTGATCACGCTCGGGAACCTGTATGACGACTTCTCTTAAGTCAATTCCAGCAGTAGATCTTGCAGGCTTACTAATTGTCTGAAATCTCTGCTTGCATAAAGGGCATCGTGATTCGACCTTTGCCCACTCCATAATACAAGAGAAACAAAAAAAGTGAGAACAACAGTTGAGCGTTCCCCGAACTCTCCTCTTATCTTCTTCTGATAGGCATATCCCGCATACTTGCTTTATCATCTCAGCCTTGACTTCTTCCACTTTCTCTTTGCCTTTCCTAACAGGAGGTCGAGGTTTTCTCTGCTGGCGTAGATCAGACTCCTCAATCCTTGGGGGTGAAGGTACAGTCCTTGCTCTATTGCTCCAATGACCACACAACCTCTCAGCTTCTCTCACCTGCTCTCTCTCTTCTTCAGATATGGTATATTCATAATCTGATGACCCAGAAAGGAAGGTATCTAAATCTGATTGTGCAACATAATTTTTCCGCTTTGAATTAGGCTTTTTCCTTCTCGCATTCTTTATTACACGATAATTGTCCGAAAAATCATCTTCACCTGAGTTTCTTAGAGTCCGTGGGCCACTCTTCTTTCTCCGTTTACTCCTTGAAGGTTTCTTTGCAGCCTTTAGTTTCCTCTTTTTGCAAACTTTGCCAACAGTATTTTTCCTCACCCCTTGTCGACCCCGTTTCATATTGGTTGCTCTCTTTCTAACAAGGGGTTCTTCCTCATCTGAAAAATCTTCTTCTTCCAGCATAAAGTCCTCATCCTCATCCTCAACCTCCTCATCAACATCAACATCTTCCTCTTCCTCTTCTTCCTCCTCCTCCTCCTCCTCATAATCATTATCATCATCTACACTATAATCCTCATCATCCTCGTCCCCGTCATCTTCTTCTTCTCGATAACTAAATCTTTGCCTCTTTCGTCCATTTTTCTTCCTTGCTTTATGCGAACTGAAAGCATTTCTTGCCTTCGGTCCGACTCCTTTCCTCACCTTCTTCGGTTGCTGCTCCTCCACCTCCTCCTCCACAACAAAATTATCCTCTCCTGATGCATTTTCATCTAAATAGGAGCAATAATCCTCATCAGAACACTCAGAAACTCCATTTTCATCATTGGAAACAACATAATCCTCATCAGAATCATCCGAACCCTTATCTTTTGGTCGAAATTTCTTCTTGAAATTTTTCCTACTACCAACCTTCCCTCCCCTTACCATCTGTTCCTCGCACATAAAACAAATTCGCCAAAACAACAGAATCACACAAATTCAGTCGACACAAAAACACAATCACAACAATCAGAATTCCTCAACCAAACCAACCCCTCATCATCAAATCTAATCAAATCGAACGGAGAAACATAAATTGAAAATTCCTCGATAATTCCCACATAAATGTCCAAACACCCAATTTTGCATATGAAATTTAAAAACCCCACTAACTACAAACGATTCCCCATACTCGATCTGCTTCATTCCTGAACAAACAACATTGAAACCAAAACAAAACAAAAAACAAGATTCATTCTCACTGTGAACTACAATAAAAAGTTCGAAACATCAAACGCCCATTTCTCTAAAAAATCAACTAAAGGGTGTCATTCCAATGACAAAATTTCAACAGAAAAATACACAGAAATAGCAAAATTGAATGAAAATTCAAGGATTAAAGATACCCACGAAAATCCTAAACATGCCCAGAAACGAGTTAAGATTTGAATTCATACCTAGAGAGAGAAAATCGAAAGAGAAGGGGAGATAGAGAGAGAGAAGGGTACCTGAGAGGAGGAATAAAGCACCAGGAAACACCGCGGACAATTGGAAAACGTCTTCCGATTTCCCAAAAAAAATTTCTTTCGTTTTTTTTTTTCTTTTTTCTTTTTGAAAAAAAAAAATATATATATGTATATTTTTTAATTTATTAATTATACAGTGAGAGAGTAGGTGTTGGGGGCTCTTCTTATTATGCGATGCGATGGTCACCCCCTTGGATGTTATATTGTGAAATTACCAAAATATCCACACTTTTCTTTCAAATTTTCTTGTCTTTCTTTTGACAAATTGCCATTTTTGGGATCAAATTTAAAACCCACCAAAAAGAATAAGGCTAAATTATAAAAAAAATATTATTGAACTTTGTCATTTGTTTTAAAAATATCGATATTCTTTCAAAAGTTGTAATATTATCATTGACTTTTCATAAACGTTTCAAAACTATTTTTAGAGTAGAACTTCGTTAGAATGTTAGATAGAAAATCGGCATGGAGGTGACCTGGAACGACATAGCAGTGACTATGTTAAAGTGTTGATATATAATTAAATTTACTATAACCTATCAGCTTAAGTTTTTTGGTTGATTGGTAAGTTGACATAATATCAAAGCATGAAGTCTTGTGTTCGAACCCCTGTTGAGTCTTTCAAAAATTTCCAAGTTCACAAGTGAGGAGGAGTGTTAAAGTGTTGACATAGAATTAAATTTATCATAACCCATCAACTTAAGTTTGAACGACATTCAGACACGTTAACTTTTTGTACATCATTCTAACGGTTTGTCTATTGTAAGGGTATTTTTGAAACAAAAGACAAAGTACAATTGTATTTTTTATAATTTAGCCAATACACATACATACATAATATATATATATATCGAGAAAAATTAACAAAGTTGCCCTGTTTTATTGGTTTTTTTTTCTTTTTTGTCATTTGGAACTGAATTTTGTACCTACCATAATATGTATGTCAAATAATATTACCAAATAGTTGGTTTTTTTTCTCGTTTTGGGAGGGGGGAGAGAATAACGTCGGTTTTGGTAAGTGAATTTGTCGTGTTCATATATGGAAGCATCGAATTTAAGTTTGTGAGACGAGGGTTGAATGAAATGTTGTAACTATTGTAACTGTTCATTCTCTCTCAAATTTTGTGTATTTTGTGTCTCATCTGTAAGCAATTTCATTTAACCTTGTCCAATCACAATTTAATTGTAGTAACGAAGACTTGTGAATATAAATTTTGGGATTTGTTACTTGGTGACCCCTTGCATGTATTGTGACTTAGGCATGCTATTGTCATGTAGTGTCATGAGTTGCTTTTGAGATTTTCTTTTTCTTTTTTGGGTTCGTTTTTTAGATTTCATATTATCCCTGAAAATTAATTGAATTCATTTTAATATGGTTTGTTTTCGTGTATATGCTTTTAATATTCTTTAGAAAGTTGTCGAATAAAAATATTATTTTAAATAATAAAATATTTAGTGAATAGTTATCGAAAAGAAAAGTGCGTCTATTTTTTTTTATTTCTTTTAAACTTAGACTAGTCAAACTAGTAACTCCAAATTATTAAACTCACGACTTTTCCGAAAAATAGTTGTTGTTTTTTAAACCAAAAATTCATTTATTCCAATTATGGAAATATTGAATTCCATCTCACGTGAAAATATGATGAATGAATAAATTATTATTAAAATAATCTTTTTAAAAATAGTGTTTTTAGGAATTAAAAAATAGGTTTCATAACTTCGAAGATATATGTGTTTCCAAAATATAAGTTCAAATTTTATGCTAATATGAAGGCATAAAGCATATTTCGTCGATCAAGAGGTCAGAGTTTGAATCTCCTACTTTGCATATTGTTGAACTAATGTCTATTTTAGTTCTTAAATTTTAAAAAATAATTGTTGTGATCCCTATTATTATTATCTTTTATTTAGTATATATCTTTTTAATGTTTATTTTAGCATCAACTTGAGCATAGTTTAATTAATTAAGACATTGTTTATATGTCCTTAAAGGTTTGAGGTTTGAATTCTCACCTCTAAAAAAAAAACTACTTTAACCAATTTATGTGTTCCAACACATGCATTCCCACACTATATGCCAAATCCACATTATCTATATGGTTATACCATTAAAGAAAAAGAAGAGAGAACAAAAATGGTAATTTTCTTAAAATTTAGGAACTAAAATAAAAAATTTGAAAGTAAAAAAGAACTAATATTAAAGAAACCTAAAAGTTTAGATTCCGTTTGATAATCATTTAGTTTTTTAAAATTAAGCTTATAAACATCACTTTTACCTATGAGTTTTTTTTTTTTTTTTTTTAATCTACTTTTTACAAATATTTTCAAAATCCAAACCAAAATTTGAAAACTAAAAAAAGTAATTTTGAAAAACTTGTTATTATTTTTGGAATTTGGGTAAGAATCTAAATGTTTCTTTAAGAAAGTTAAAATCATTGTAAAGATATTGGGAGAAAATAAACACAATTTTCAAAAACCAAAAACAAAAAATCAAATGGTTATCAAGCAAAGACTTAGATATAAAATAGATATTTTCGAAGTTCAAACACCAAAATTAAAAAGTTGTAAGGATTGAGATACCAAAACAAGATTTGAAGTTAAAATATAATAAATATACGTGCATAATTATATTTACAAGAATATATTTATGGTTAAAATATCATTTTAGTCATTGTGCTTTCAAATGTTTAAATTTAGTCCATATATTTTCCATAAAGCTTAAAATTGGTCCCACTATTAGTTTATTGTTAACTTTTCTAAAAAAGTTTTAATTTCTATTCGTCTTTCCTCTATAAATTTTAGAAATATGTTCACATTGTATCTTTTCTCGTATGAAAATTATTATTATTATTTATCCAAACTCACAATAGAGACTAATTTTAAGATTTATTGAAAGTATAAGGACTAAATTTGAACATTTGAAAGTATAAGAACTAAAATAGAATGAAGTCTAAATTATATGACTAAAATGGTATTTTAATCTATATTTATTTAGGGGTATATGAATAGCAACACTTCTTATTCTTATTCTTATTCTTATTATTGTGTTAATTTTACAATTATGCCTAGGTAGAGTAGTTTAGCTGTACCTTTGATTCTAGTTTTATCAAAATACACGCCTACCCAATTTTAAAACAATGCAATCTTTTAAAGATAAATCGCAACCGTCCAAAAGTGCGAATCACAAGAGAAGTCGATCTCTGGTACACGTGGACGGTGGAAGCGATGCGTGAGGTGAGAGTGCTACGCTAGAAGTGGGTTTAGAGAATCAAAACCCGCATCAAGTTGTCTTATTTGGACAGCAAGGGATTTTAGGGAAAGCACATGGTGACCACCGAAAACCATGGGCCGGGTTAAAACTTAAACCCGGTTTTGGACATGGATGGAAATAACCAAAAAGAAGGGTTAGGTTTGCCGAGTCGAAATTGAAAAAATTGATGAAACTTATCGAACGGTTTGAGTAACACGTATTGGTTGGTTCAACTTGATATCTGTTCACACGTAATTTCATTACATAAATGTCATACGTGTAAGGAACTTGTGTTGTAATAATTTGAGTATAGTGAGTAAAATATTTAGTACTTAATCCTCTGATTTTTTCTCCTGTTTGTATGTTCACTCGAGGGCTAAAGAATTTGTTCTCGAGATTGAAATTTAATCGATTCTTGGGGTCTTGAAGTCTTCGAGTCTTGAAGTATTATTGATCTTTAAGGAGTGTTATTTATTCAGGAGGTATTTGATCTTTAAGAGCTCAATGAGTCTTTTGGTCTTTGTTTCTGAATTCTCTCTGATATCTCAAATTTTTACCCTTCAAATGGATGAGAAAACTCTCTATTTATAGAGTTTTTCAAGACCCCCAAGTAGGCTTGGGCCTGACTATTGGATTGGGGCTAGTTGGCCTTGGGCCTAAACTCCTTTGGACTGAGCTTGATTGACCTTGGGCCTAGCCCTTTGGGTTGGAACTTTGCTGGATTAGGGCCTCCCATTTGTGCTTTGTCTAAAATTGGCTCAAATTTCATATAATTTAATTTAGGGATGCTTGAAAATTTAATTAATCCCTAATAAATAAATAATTATGTCACTAATTTTAAGTAATGACATGACAATTTTTGATTGGCCAAAATTTCTATTCCAACAAATGCCCATTTTTTGAGATTTATACACTAGTATGTGTGAGTGAATCTCGAAAAAGATAATTTGGAATCAAAATTTAAGATGTTTGTTCCTAATTTGAACTCCAGTTGATGTGTTGATTTAATCAAAATATGAAAATTTTCATAATTTTGATATTTTTTTTTTGTTTTGACACTTTTTTTGTCAATTCGTCAAAATATGAATTTGGGTCACTACTTTGATTTTCTTATTTGACATAAAATTCTGATTTGAACTTAGTAGAATTTATGTTTTACCTTAATTCAAAATTTGAACTTGGGGCAAGGTTAAAATTTTACCCAAATTTTATTTGAAATTGGAATAGGATTTAGATTTTACCCAATTTTTGTTTGAACTTGGAATAAAATTTGAAATTTGATCTAATTTTGATTTGGGATAAAATTCGAATTATGCCCAAATTGAAGGAATGAATGTTTCATTCCGCAGCAAAAGCATTTGATCGTCTTTGATATTTGATTTTATTTAAAATTAAACTAAAAAATAAGATTAAACAAATTTACTTGGAGTAAATATGGAGATATTTTCTGACGGTTCTTTACTTCTCGTGTTCCAAGACTTCCACAAAAATCTTCCTTATTATAACTCGAACATAAGACCAAGGCTTGTGGGAGTGTCTTGAAAGAAAATTCATAAGGGATTGAAGAGGAAGAGGTCTAGAGAGAATTCTCTAATTTTCTATTGAGGAGATGTGTGTTGTGTCTAATGACTCAACCTAAGGGTCCTATTTATAGAGACCAAGGGAAAATCTTTGCTGTAATTAAAATATTATATTTTAATATATAATATATTAAAATATATCTTATACTTATTTGAATCTCCTTCAAATCTCCTACGATATTTATTTATTTGAATCTTATTCAAATTTTATAAATATCTTTTCTTTAATGTAACTAATATACATTAATTATTTTAATATTTAATGTATCAAATACAATAAATCTATTTTTCTCTTTTATATTTAATATATATAATATATGAAATATTAATTTGAACATTTCAAATTTTTCTTTCAACTAAATTGATCTTTTAGTGTTACTATGAGCTAGCAAGGGGACCTTATGGACCTACAAATTATAAGCTCCAATGATAAAAAATTAATTAATTAAACTCTTTAATTAATTTTTATTAATTAACTATAGGTCACTCCACTATAGACCTGAAGTTGCACTCTTATGCACAGTAGGACAAGTTGTGTCCATGGATATAACCATTACAAGCAAGACTACCATTCATGAGTTGTTCGTAATTCAGCTGGGTCAAAAGTTCATTTTACCCCTGTAATTACATCTTACACCTTAAATATCATTGATCATCTAATGAACAATTTGTTTATGATCCAACCATATACTAAGTCCTTCTCGGGCCAGTGAGAGGGTGGGGCCCATTGTTCAAGTCTCGAAATCAGCACTTAAGGGAACTACTCATCTACTTACGTTATATGAGAATGAGTGAATTTCATCTTGTGAGATTATGTTTCTAGCTCCCTATTTGGTCAAGTCTTCAAAATGGTAGACATATTAAATCGGCTACAAAAGCCACTCTCACTCATGCAAATCAAAGGACAAGCCTTCACAGGCAGGAGTTCATAACTCACTCAGGATTAAGATCGAGTCGCATATGATTATCCTGATGAAATATTAATCTTTTCAATTAATAGATTTATAAAGAGAGATTAAATATTTCGTAGTCCAGTCTTATACAAACTCATTGTATAAGATACCCCCACTCACATGTTTCCACATGAACGATTTTGATCAAATCATTTATAGATATTACAAATTTGGTCGTATCAATAGTGTTACCAAGATAAGACACCCAACCTTATCCATATACTATAATCCTTTAGGTTATTTCTTGAACATGATCCTCTCGTATGTCAACCAATACTGTTTAAGATTACATTAATAACCTTGGATTTTTCATATAATGGATAATATTATATTGTAAATAAAATAATAAAAAATATTATTAATTATTAAATAAATTATTCATTACGAGTCTTTAGGGCATTAATCCAAACACAAATTTTGTTTTGTGAGATGAAATTGAAATTCTACCATGATTTTGACTTCGATAGAATTAATTTTATCTATTTTTGATTTGAGATAAAATTTGGATTATGCCCAAATTTTACTTTTTTGAGATAAAATTGAAATTCTACCATGATTTAGACTTCGATATAATTAATTTTATTTAATTTTGATTTAGGATAAAATTTGGTTTATGCCCAAATTTTTCCTTTTTGAGATAAAATTGAGATTCTACCATGATTTTTATTTCGATAGAATTAATTTTATCTAATTTTGATTCGGGATAAAATTTGGATTATGCCCAAATTTTTCTCTGTGAGAGAATATTGAAACTCTACCATGATTTTAATTTTGATAGAATTAATTTTATCTAATTTTGATTTGGGATAAAATTTGGATTATGCCCAAACTTTGCTTTGTGAGATAAAATTGAAACTCTACCATGATTTTGATTTTGATAGAATTAATTTTATCTAATTTTGATTTTGGATAAAATTCGGATTATGCCAAAACTTTGCTTTTTTAGATCAAATTTTACCACATTTCAACTTTAGATTTGTAATAGAATTTTAATTTGAATTGCAGTCAATTTTTAATTTGAGATAAGATATGCCAAAATTTAATTTGAGATAAAATCCTGCCCAATTTTGGTTTGGATTTTGGAATAGAACTTGAATTTGAGTTTGTAGTCAACTCATCCCAAAATTCAAACTTTAATATCCCAAAATTTGAATCCTATATGATCTTTGGATTTAAATTGCTTTTGATTTGATCTGGTGAGCTTGAACATGATGACGATTCGTCTTCTGCTATAGAAGCGATTTAGAAATTCCTTTTCGAACTGTTCCCAACTGTTTATTGACTCAAGCCCTAGATCAGTGTACCAGTCGAAAGTGTTACCTTTCAGTGTTTGTACGAATTGTTTAACCGGTAGATCTCCTCATGTACCAGCATTGTCACATGTCTCGATGAAATGAGCAACGTGTAGCTTAGGGTTGCATTTTCCACCAAATTGCTAGAACTTTGGTGGCTGGTATCTGATTGACATTCTTAAACTATCAATTCTCTTAGTATATGGTTTAGAATACAAGAGAGAACTTTGAGAAACCCCACCATATTGAGCTTTGACAGAGTTGGTTATCATGTCCTGAAGTTGTTGGACGGATAGTGAAACAATCGAAGTGGAGTGTTGTGGTTGATTTTCTTGCACAATGATCTTCTCTTTAAGTATGCGATTTGAGAATCTCTTTCTTCAATCGCCTTCATTAAGGTGTTGATTTGCTCCTACATCTCTACCATTCTTTCTTCCACACAATGCTTGCTCTAGTTGCCATGACGTTCACTATGTCAGAATCAAGATTGAACAAGGGGTACACAATTAAAAATAAGGGTGGTTGAGAAAAAAAAAAGAAGGGCAAAATGCATTTTTGGTTCTTGAAGTTTGAGCCTGTGTCTAATTAGTCTCCGAAGTTTCAAAAGTGATAGTTTAGTCTTCGAGGTTTGAAAAATAGTTCTAAATAGTCCATGAATTAATTTTACCGTTAGTTGACTAATGAAAAAATGATGTAGCATGTTGATGTGACAAATTTTAAATGAGATGACTAATTTAATAATTTTGTATTATTACTTTTAGATTACATGTCATTTTCCTTTTTTTCTCTCTCTTTTCTTGTCTCTCTTCCTTCACATTATTTGTCCATCATTTCCGTCCAATTCTTTATCTCTCTGCCGTTGTTGCTTATAATCCATCCCCTCCGGCTAGCCCCAACACATCCGGCAACAAAAACTTCGCCTGAAAATCTCGTTGATTTACCTTCTCTTCAATTTCCTCTACCTCCAAGGACGTTGTCACCGTTGTGGTGGATGGCAATGAGGAAGAAGACGAAATCATTAATCGCGGCTTGGGATCAATCTTTCTGGAGTATCATCATGAGTAGAATTTTAGGGCGCACCAACACTTGTGAGGAGAAATGATGAAACAAAATGTTTAGAGACAAATATAAAATAGTGAAAGTAGTCAATGAAAAGAAGATGACACATCTACAAACTTTTAGATTTTTCCCTTTAACCGATTCTAAGTTTTAGAAATTGAGGATATTATTTTATTCCCTATAATCTTTAGCTATCTATATAGTTTGTTATCATAATTTTATTCTTTAATTTGTGCATTATGTATTTTTCAAAATCCCACAATATTGGGTGTCAAGTATAAATAAATTCTGAGCATTGCTCATCAATAAAATACAGAGGACCCAAAGAAAAATATTTTCTCCCTCTATCTATGTTTTCAACTCTTGTTTCCACTTTATGAAGAAACGCCATAATTTGTTGTTGTCATTTCTCCATAGTTTCGAGGCATTTCTTCATGGATGGCAATGTTCAATGAACATGCCTTGAATGCCTGGAGACGATGAAGAGGAGAAGAAAGAAGAAGAAAGAAGGTGGAGGGAAGAGAGAAAAAGAGAGAGTGTGGAGAAAAAAGAAAATGAGATGTAATTTTAAAATAATAATATAAAATTATTAAATTAGCAACCATTTAAAATTTGCCACCTCAACATGCCACATCATTTTTCTCGTTAGTCAACTAATGGTCAAATTGACTCAGGGACCATTTAGAACTATTTTTCAAACCTCGGGGACTAAAGTGCACTTTTGTTCAGGGACCAAATAGACATCAAGCTCAAACTTCAGAGACCAAAAATGTATATTATCCAAAAAAGAATTAGTTTAAAACATGTTATTGATGGCACGTACTTTTACATTTCTGCAAGCGCACGGGATAAAACGGTATTCCTATCGAGTATCGAATCCACATATATTGGTTTTAATTCAATTAATTATCATAAATACTCTCACTTAGCTTTATTTAGAGAACACAACCCAAAAGAAGATAAACTAAACTAACAATAAGAAAATAAAAGCAGGAAAATAAATGTGAGACAGAAACTTAAGGGATAGACTTGAGTTTAGGATTAATTACTAATTAACCAGACAAAAATGACTAACTTAACAGTGAACTCATAAGTCTAGTAGCCTATGGACATGGAATCTCCTGTCCATCTCCTCCAATCTCAAGTATTAATCAACTAACCTAGGTATCTCTAGCGCTAGCTAACTCATACAAGGCATTACGACTCTTCATTACAGACCTTTATTGATTAATTATTGACCTTGCTGTCACTTAGGTAGTTAACCAACAGTCATGCATTCGGTTCTCACCTAAGTTTCTCTTCGTTAAGTTTCCACTTAGTAACAACTCAATTAAACAACATCCAATTAATTAATCTTCAGCACAAACGACAACTAATTAACTTCTAATCTCGTTGTCACTCGGGTAGCTAATTAATCGTGCATTAAGCTAACTAAGTATATTCCATCAAGCTCAACTTAGTCCTACCTCAATTAATTAAAGAATACTATTTAAAAGCCTTAGGCTCTAAATGCATGAACAATTCAAAGCCTCAATGATCATAATCAACCATAAAAATAAGTAATTCCAAGTGATTCAACAATTAAGCATTAAACAATATTCAACAATCAATTTTCCAAGAATCTAAGGACTAATAAATACATAACCAGCTATTACAGCACAAAAGTCCCTAAATTAATGCCTATACAGTAGCTAAATTGAAAGAAAAAGAGAAAGAAATGCAAAAAAATGCAAATTAATGCCTACTCGAGCTCCAAGTTTGCAATTCTGCTCACAAATACTCCCCAAAACCCTCAAGAATAGCTTTGAATTGAGATTAGGGCTTTCTCAATCGGTTTGGCCTCCACTTTTGCGAAGAGAATGCGATGAATTAATACTGCCCATAGCGACAACGTGCGACGCTGTCCAAAAAGCAGCCATTTTGCAGTTGCGCGCAGGGGTAGCATTGAGACGCTGTAAGTAGCGTAACAATGTTACGGACGGAACTTGTCTTCAATGTGTTTTTAGTGTCGAGGCTAGCATTGAGATGCCACTTGATGGCGTTGAGACGGTATAAACAACGTCTGAACGTCGCCCCTTGGTTTTGGTTTCCAAATTGAGCTGCAACAGAGCTTTAAGATGCTCTGGACAGCGTCTCAATGCTCTCCCCTATTCTCAACACTTCATTCTTCATCTATTTTCTTCTTGGTTCTCCAAAATAGCCCAAAATAGCTCCAATATTCACCAAAATACTCCCAAACACTCGGTTTTGTTTCTTAAGCTCGATTTTTACAAAATAATCATGAAAACACTTAAAAACTCCCTAAATTATAACAAAACTAGCGTAATTATTAGGAAATAAAATATCATAATTACATGCTATCGGTTATGCATGTTTGCTCCATTGATTTTTATAGGGCAAAATACACTTTTGGCCTCTGAGGTTTGAAGTTGTTGTCTATTTGGTCTCTGAGATTTCAAAAGGACACTTTTAGTCCTTGAAGTTTGGAAAAATATTTTAAATGGTCTTTAAACATCTTTGACCGTTAGTTGACCATTAAAAAAATGATGTAGTAGTAACTTAATGATTGGATTGGCTGATTTGAATTTCTTTTTTAATGAGAAAGCTAAAAATAATAATCTTTTGGTTGAGGTGGCATTTCCCCTCTCTTCTCTCTCACTCCCCTCCTTCATTCTTTCTTTCTTCCAAAATAGGTGTTCTTTTTTAAACTTCAGAGACCAAATAGACACTAACCTCAACCTTAAGGACCAAAAGTATATTTTGTCATTTTTTTTACTAGCCCTTATTTTATTAAATTGATCTCCTCTCTTGTGTTATGTCGTATCAATTTATTATTTGCTAGTTTGGTTGACGTGTTCACCTAACATTTCATTAAGAGTGTTAACGATAGAAACTTATTGTAATAAAAATCTAAAAATTAGAGGGTTAATTGAAACTTTTTAAAGTTTATGAGTTAAAAAGACAAAATCATCCAAATTTTTGAACTAAATTTATAATTAAAAAAAAAAATTGGTCGATTGGTTTCAATTTAATATGTTTGATGCAAAATGGTTAGTTTGGAGTCGGTTTAATCAATCTTTGTTGGGTATTTGGAAAAAAGGTTTGATTATGTTTTTATTTCCCAACCTTGATACTTCAATTCAACATCAATATTAGTAATCCCCAACATGAGCCAAAGTGAGCATAACTCAGGAGTAATTGACATATACTCATTCCCTTGAAATTGGAGGTTCAAATCTCCATACCCCGCATATGTGTTGTATTAACGAAAATCCATGACATGCTAAAATAATATATTTTTGGACATACAAGTTCCTTTTTGTTTTTTAAGGTTTTTTTTTTGAGTTTAATATGTCGGAATGAGAATTCAAGTCTCTAATCTTTTGGTTGATGATTATGCCTTAACTAGTTGAGCTATGCTCATGTTGATTTTTGTTTTTTAAATTCAACATAAGATTTTCATAGTTTTATAATAATAGCATATTGTGTGGATTTTTTAAAACATGACATATGATATAAGAAGTTATCACTCATTAATTATCTTCTTTGCGTCAACCTGAACATAACTCAACTGGTTGAGATACTATATCCTTGATCACAAGGTTAGTTGAGGTTTGAATTCTCATCCACATATGTTTTGTTGAATTATAAAAAACATATTTCACATTTTGTTAATTTGTAAACGACTATGCATATGTTTTAGTCCCTAATATTTTGTTATTCTTTTCAATTTAGTCCCTACTTTTTAAAAAGTTTCAATTTAATTCCTTACGTTTTAATATTTTTTAATTCTACTATTTTTGTTGAGGAATGTTAAATTTGGCAGATGAGAAGTTCATATGGAAAAATACTTAGTGATTTGATATAAATTTAGAGAACAAATTAAGTCACCTAAGAAAAGAAAAGTTGAAATATCTACCAACTTCATACAAATTCGAAGGAAGATTTAGAAACTTCCTCATCTTAAATTGCCTAATTCCTGCCAATTTGAGCATTGCTCAACTAGTTAAGACTTCCTCAAACAAAAAAAAAAGGTTAAGACATTATAATCTCGATCCAAAAGGTTAAAGGTTCAAATTTAAACTTCCACATATTGTTGAACAAAAAAAATGTAGTCTAATTTCTCCTTAAAATTTTTGTTTCAACTCTAAAAGTATCAAACCAATGAAATTTGTCATCAACGAATTTCAACATTTATCAACAAGAGTATAATTGGCTGTGATTCATTTCTTTGATACTTGTTACTTGTCTCCAGAGATTAATGCTTACATCCATTACTTTGGTACCTAAGAAGCAGAATCCAAAAGGGTTGGGGGATTTTATGCCTATCTCTTGTTGTAATGTCATTTATAAGTGTATTACAAAAATTCTAGCATATAGGTTGTGTGTATGGCTTCCTGAGTTCATTAGCCCTACTAAGTCAACTTTTATGCAGGGAAGGAGTATTGTTGATAATATTTTGTTATGCCAAGAGTTGGTTGGTTAGTTAGTACCATTTGGGTCGAGGGCTTCGTCGGTGTGTGCTGAAGGTGGATTTGCAAAAGGCCTATGATTATGTAAATTGAGACTTTATTTTTGGTTTGTTGTTGGCCATTGGGACCCCGCTCCAGCTTGTTAGTTGGATTAGGGAGTGTATTACGTCCCATATGTTCTCTATCTTGGTGAAGGGTTCTATGCAAGGCTATTTCTCGAGTCGTAGGGGGCTTTGTAAGGAAGTCATTTGTCTTCGTATTTGTTTGTGATGGTTATGGAGGTCCTCTCTCGTTTGCTAAATAGTCTGCCTAAGAGTTTTAATTTTCACCATTAGTGTGAGAGGATTAAGTTGACATACTTATACTTTGCTGATGATTTGATGATTTTAGTAGTGCGAATCAAATTCCTTGAGTTTTGTTCTAGACTGCTTACAAAAGTTTGAGGCCTTGTTAGGGTTGCTTGCAAATCCTGGTAAGAGTCCGTTCTTTTATGTGGGTTTGCCGAATACATATGCTTAAACTTTGGCAGAGTTTTTGGGGGTTCCTTTGGCATCTCTTCCAATGCGTTATCTTGGTCTTCCTCTAATTTAAGGGAGGTTGACTTATCATAATTGTAAGCCATTACTAGAACGTATTACTGCCCCAATTAGTAGCTGGTCTAAGCGTTACCTGTCCTATGCTGGCAAGTTGCAGCTTATCCAGTCGGTGCTTCAGAATTTTTAGGTGTTTTGGGCCAGTGTGTTTGTGCTTCTAGCTTGTGTTGTCCATGAGGTTGACTGGGCTCTGTGTGCGTATCTTTAGTGTGGAGATCCTTCCTCTTTTGAGGGAGCCAAGGTGGCTTGAAAGGATATTTGCCTTCCCCATAGGAAGGGTGACCTTAGTATTAGGCACCACAAGTCTTGGAATTCTGCTGCTGTAATGAAGCTTCTCTGACTTTTGTTTGTGAGGGTCGGTTCTTTATGGGTGACCTGGGTTAAGGCTATTTGTTGTGTCGTTGTTCTATTTGGACAGTTAGGTCTTCTACGAAGGGGTCATGGTGTTGGAAGTCGATTCTCCATCTTTGTGATCAGTTTTGTCCATTGGTTTGATTATATATTGGTAATGGCCAACAATGTGGGGTTTGGTTGGATTCGTAGTTGCCAGTTGGTTCTATTTTGCCCCAGTATAGTGATTGGGTGGTTTATGCTTCAGGGAGTACTCTTTTTCTCTAGTTGCTATTTTTCTGCTCCCTGATGGGTCTTGAGTGTGGCCGTGTGTTCTGCATGATCTATTGCTTCTGGTTCATTATGTTTAGCCTTGTATGTCTCGAGAGAATAGACTTGTTTGGTGCTCAAATCGATCTGGTTAGGTGACGAGTGCTTGGGAGGCTATTAAGCCACGACACATGTTAGTGCCTTGGTATAGGCTTCTATAGTTTAGAGGGAACATCCCCATGTATTCTTTTATTACTTGGTTGACAGTACATGATAGGTTGTTTACTAGGGATCATTTTCACAAATGAGATTGTTCTACCATGACTGATTGCTTACTGTGTTAGTCTTTTGTGGAATCTCAGGATCATTTATTCTTTGAGTGTCCCTTTAGTTGTGCAGTGTGAGGTAGTGTGTTGTCTTGGAGAGACTCCACCCATCAAATTTCTTCCTAGACCACTGAGTTAGATTGGGCTTGCCAGGTGAATAGGGGAAGACATCGTTGTCGTGTTTAGAAGCTTGCATTGTGTGCTTCCATCCATCATATTTGGAGGGAGCGTAATCTTCGGCTTCATGGGTCCACTTCTCACTCTCCCCAGTCTGTCCTTTATGTTATTTAGGTGGATGTGGTTGCTTGTTGAGCCTCTTGGCTAGAGGAACAGTTGCTGCTTCCCTCTGATTTTCCATTGGTATGGTTCTCTTGATCTTTTGGGATTTTTGTTTTGATTTACTGTGTGTTTGGTTTGTGAACGTTGTTTTATGTTGAGCTAGCTTCTTTGTGCCTTGACCTCGGACTATGAAGTCTCCTTTTTTGCATTGAATACATCTACCTTTGCAAAAAAAAGAAAGAAAGAAAGAATATAACTGAAAAATATTTAATTGAAAAAACTTAAATAACGAAGACTAAATTGAAAAAAAAAACACTCAAACATTAGTACCTAAAGCATGTATTTAGTCCTTTGTAAATTTAAAATTAAATTGTTATAAATGCAATATATTGTTTTAATTATGTTATTTCGTAATTTCAACAAATTTTACTGTAGTTGAATCGGATTTCCTGAAACGTGATCAGTATGACTTACGAGTAATAATTAGGTTGCAATATGTATCGCTTGACATAGTTATTTTCTTTATTATAATTATCCATTTTAAGAATTAAATTGATAGCATATGGTACGAAATAATTTGATCCTCAAGCAATAAATAAAACGATAAAATCCCCCTCTATTTAAATTAGTAGATGCCATTGATTAATCAGATTGAATAATCTTGGCATTTTTAGTACCACAATAATATCAATAATTTAACACTATGTTCACTATTTAATGTCAATATTCCCATAAGTGAGATTTTTATTCTTATGGATCAATGATAATTCATTATCAATAAATAAAAAAAAAGAACAAACATGAGCATATCTCAACGGTAATTGACATGTACTCCTTCCCTTGAGGTCCGAGATTCAAGTCTCCATATCCCACATTTGTTGTCCTTAAAAAAGTAAAACAAATAAAAAAAAAATGATAATTCATTATTTTGTTTTGAAAATTCATTTTTACCCTTTACAATGTAAAGATCCAATCTAAATTTATAAGACATCGTTTGATAACTATTTGGTTTTTAAAAATCAAGCCTATAAATACTATTTCCATCTATGAGTTTCCTTAGTTTGTTATCTACTTTTATATGTATTTTCAAACTTATAATTATATCAATTAAACTCACGAACTTTCATAAGTGAATCAATTTTGACTATCCATTTCAAAGAATTTGATGATTTTTAAATGGAGAGTCTAGATTTTTGAAGAAGTCTACACACGTGTGAGAATTGATGTATGGACAATTTTCAAATTGAGGGCCTATATTGATTCATTTATAATAGTTTAGGGGTTTAATTGATAGAATTCTAAGTTTGCACACGTGTAAACTAATATTTTTTTAAATAGAATCTTATAGAAGGTGTAAATTGATACACTTATGAAAGTTTAGGGTTTAAATTGATATAATTATTAGTTTAGAGTTTTTATTGATACAACTCCTAAAGCTTATAGGTATAAATTAAATTTTGTCTAAAAAATTATTAACATAAAGTTGATATATCATTAAATTATTATTTTATTAACATATTTAAATATATCGAGATGTCACTTTCAGATACTCAAAAAAAAAAAAAAAAGAGGCCACTTTTATTTGATTTGAGACATAAAGCGAGGTCCAACTCATCTATTAACAAAATTCATTATTTTCAAATGACATGTTCATATATCGAAATGTGTAAATAAAATAATAATTTAATGACAAATCAATTTTTTTGCTTTTTGTTAACAAATTTTAACATACCTTTTATGAAGTGAAATGATTAAGAGCTTTTAATAAATTTAGAATAAAATTTAAAAGGTTAAAAGATTAAAGACAATATTAAGAATGACCTACAAGATTAGAAAACGTTTTTAAAAAAGTACTATGGTGTGTTTGAGAATGTTTTTAAAAAAGTATTTTAAATTAAAGCACTACAAGAAAGTTGACTATTTTCGAAGGTCACAACTTTTGAAAAAGTACTTAATAGACCTTCGATAAATCTTTTTTCAAAGGTTAATTCAACATTTGAAAAGTGTCAAAACAGATCCCGTCAAAAAAACTTTTTCAAAGATTTGTTAACCTACAAAAATTAATATCTTTCAAAGGTTTGTTAACCTTCAAAAATTAATATTTTTCAAAGGTTTATTGACCTACAGAAATAAATTTTTCAAAGGTTACATCTCGTCGATAATTGTCAAATTATTTGTTGATAAAAAAAAAGGTATTATCTTTTTCAAAGGTTCTCATTATTTTCAAGGGTTATAATGTTATTTTCAACAATATTTTAAACCTTAAAAAATAGTTCTTTATAGACAATTGTAAATCCTTAAAAAAAAATTGTTGAAATCTAAAATAAAATTGTATTGCCAATTGAACTTTCACAAAATTTTCTAAACATAGTATTAGATATAATAGATATATTAGTGCTAATTGACAAGACAACCACCAAAAGATTCATTTGGGCAGTCGTGAGAGATTTGTGGATTTGTGGGTGGAGCTAGACGCATGGGGATGTCTTCGTCATTGGTAACATTGTCATCAACCCCGTAGCATCGTTGCCCTACCAAACATAGACAAAAACATCAATGTATTCATCATTGGAATCATTGCCATCGGCCACAACAGACAAAACCATCAACATAAACCCATGTTTAAATTAACTGTAAATGAAATAGCTTTGAAGATCCTTCTATCAACAAACCATAGCTAACTAAAAGAACAGATGGGGCATAACTTCAAAACACTCATAGCTAACTAAGCAAATGAAAATTAAAAGAAGAAAATGGAATGAGATTTGATCTTCATCTAATCAACAAGGAGTCCAAGAATGCCTTGCGCAACATTATTTTCGAAGGTTTTTAACAATCTTCAATAAAAAGTAAATATTTATCAAATGTTTTTTAAAATCCTTCAACAAAAGGATAATATAATTTCCAAAGGTTTTTAATGTCCTTTGATAAATAGAATATATTTTTCGAAGGTTTTTAATAACATTTGACAAAAATTAGATATTTTTCGAAAGTTTTTTTAAATACATTTGATAAAGAATAATATAATTTTCAAAGGTTTTCAAAGTCTTTTGATAAATATAATATTTTTTTCAAAGATTTTTTATAACCTTCGATAAAAAATGGTCGAAATAGACCAACTTTTTTGTAGTGAAGTATCTTATCAAAAAGTGCTCAATGATAAATTATTTTAATATTTAATTCTACACTTTTTTTTGGAAGGTTGATTCCACACTCTTAAAAATGTTTAGTGTTTTTCTAACACTTATCACTTATGTCAAAAGCATTTTAAGCTTACTTTGTCACTAGCAATATTAAATCTTTTTTTTTCTTTGTTGAGCTGAAGCTTTTAATTTTTAGGTTGAGGATATAATGCCCAAACTAATTGAGCACAGTTAACCAACATTACATACTTTTAACTATATTAAAAACACTAATAAATCACTCTCAAACATTATAATTTTAAGGAAAAACTGCTTTAAGCACTTCCAAAACATAACCTTTCTTTCATAGTTGAGTTTAGATTATAATTAGAAACCAATTGATGGAAACACTATATAAGTTATTTTCAAATCATCGGTGAACATTTATATGTATATTTATAAATATACAAATTAAATTAAATATATAATTTTTTCTTAAAATATAAATAAAATTTTCTTTTGTCCCTAATCTTAATTTTTTAAAATTCACTTCGACCACAGTTCAATGAATAAACACCACAAGAAAGATAGAATACAATAGGTAACGAAAAATGCTATAATAGACTTTTGCAGAAGTCCTGACACCTTATATATTTATATATATTTGAGTTCAACAATTAAAGGGGTGGGGGATCGAACATCGACCTTTAAAATGGTAATTAGTACATTATCCACTGAGCTATACTTGAATTAGCAAATAAGGAAGACTATAACATATTTATGTTGTGATGGAAATATTTAATAGTGTTTCCTTTTAACGCTATTGTATGTTTATATAGCCATCAAATTGCATTAGCTTAAATCTATTATAACATTTTGTTTGTGGGATGGTATGGTATATAGAACTAATAAATCACACGGTCATGAACTTATAATAGTTCTTCTTACACTTTTATATGTCAATACAGCCCACATATATCATGCCATCATAGACTTATAATTGGCCTTTTTTTAACGCTATTATATGGTCAATATAGCTCACGATATTTACATTATTATAAATTTCTATAGTTTTTTTTCCATTGTTATAATTATATGGTTGATTTTTTATAGTTTTTTTTTGCTATGTAAACAATCGATATTTCTATGGCTATTACGAACTTAGTTGATTTTGAAATACAATCATTTCTGTCTTAAAGGCTTTGCCCTATATCTAGGGTCAAAAACAAATTTCTATGTCTAGGCTTTTTCCTTTATTGCTTTTATGAAATCCCAACTTTATCTAACCTTTTCAGTATTAGACTCAATTGATGTATACTAATCTAGGTGATCAATCTAGAGTAATAATGAGAATTAAAAGTCAATAAAAGCAAACAAGCTATAGAGTAAGCAAGGTTAGGCCTTTATTTCTTTCTCTAGGGCATTCACATGCTTAAATCACAAAGAAAAACTTAGCTCAAAATTGAAGAAGAGAAAATGAATGATTTAAATGAAAAAAAACTTCATATCTAAGAAAGATTAAACTGTTGAAAATGAAGCAAAACTTAAAAAGAAAAAGAAGCTTGTATAAACTGAAATTTAAAGCTTATTGAAGTACCCTTTCAAAAACAACTAAACAAAAACTAAAGGTTCAACTTGAATTCAAATACTGGAATGAAAAGGAAAACATTACAACAACATAACATAAAAATTACAGCCAATGAAATTGAAACAAAACTGAACAAAATGCGCGCTAAAAGAGTACACGAAATATAGTGCAATAAAACACTCTTCTCGCCCCTTTCATCAATCGAAATCGATCTCACTTCTTTCAAAGGGAATCGAGTCTTTACAATATGAGATTTTCGTCTAGATTGGACTGATTATCAGAGCTTGAAGGTGCTAGAAACAATAAGAAAAATAGCAGAAAAATGAAAAGACAGCAGCAACTTTGTGAGGAGGATCCTCCTTTGTTTCAGCTTCTTTATCCTCTTTTACAGGCCTCCATAAGCTAAGGTGTTTGTCAACTTTAGTGTATAGAAAGACACATGCCATTAATGTCGAGAATCGGGGAGAATATCTCAAGAATATCTTCGAAATCATCTAAAATCTGAAATTTTCGTTTTTTCTGTGTCTGCCCAGAATTGCAGTTGCAATTACAATTTTGGATTGCAATTGTAATTGTTCACTGTCGTCCATTCCTACTTTGTCCAGAATTGCAATTGTAATTTTTCATAATTTTCCAAACCTGCACAAAAAATAGAAAAATCAACTAGTTTATGCCTTTTTCATCCTTCTCTTGCTATCTTGACATATTCCTAATATGCCCAAGTGATTTTGTTCAAACTTGTTTCATTTCACTAAACTTTGTGGACCTAAATAGATGAATTCTTAGGAATAACTTGAATTTAAAGGCTAAATGACTCTCAATAATGAACATTATCAACTTTTTATACCTTTTTTTTTGTTTTTTTGTTTTTTGTTTTTGTTTTTTTGTGCAATGTAAACTCTCTTTATAGTTTGACCAAATTTTCTTTCACTTCTATTTGTAGTTGAATAAAAATACATGAAATACTACCTAACATATTAAATATTATTATTTTTAAGTACAACAACATTTGGGGTGGGAGGATTCAAACATTTGACCTCTTGATCGAAGGTACATGTCTAAACAAGTTGAGCTATACTCAAATTGACATGACGCATTAAATTATACTATCATATTTATTGAACTGTATTTTTTTTTTAAAAATTACGTCTAAAACATCATAATTTTGTAATTGATTCCCCATTCTACAATTCTATTAAAATTAAATAATAGGATATGGTAGTGAATCAACGGGATCTCATTGCCTGAGGGCAAGGCACAAAGAAGCTAAGTATAGAGGCTCACAACTCGAGGAAGGTAAAGAAATAAATAAATAACCTTGAACAATATAAATTTAGAAAAACATTAAAACCAATCCCACGACGAACCAGATGGAGGACTCGACAGCCCCCTCTAACCAGGACGAACAACACGTAACCATCTCTGCTAAATAACATAAAGTACATCCAGAGGGTACTAGCCGCCGACCTATGAAGTCGAAGATTCCTCTCCCTCCAAATGTGATAAATAGAAGCACACCAGGCTAATCTCCAGACACGACACCGATGACTTTTACTCCTACTTATTTGGTAGATAAGTCAGTATCCCAAGAGGAAATTCGATGGGTAGATCCACCTCAAGATAAAACACTACCCTAAACTGCTTTACTGAAAGGGCAATAAAAAAATGATCCCGAGATTCTACTAGAACTGAGCAAAGTAGACAATCTAGCGGAGTAGAAGCTACCAACCTATGGAGGTGATTCTGAGTAGAGAACCTATCACGAATTGCCTACTAGGTAATGAAAGAATACTTTGGGCTATTGCTCCCAAACCAAAGAAGCTTATCCCAAGCTACTAATGACCGCCTTGGCTTAATAGCCTCTCATGCACTTGCTACAGAAAAATAGCCAAAGAGGTCTGGAACCCAAACAGGCCTATCCTCCCGAATCATGCATGGTTGTACAAAATGTACAAAAGGCAAAAGCTCCATCAACACACATGACCAAACCCAAGACCCATATGGTAACAAGAAATAAGCAACAGGAGCATAAAGGAAACTCTTCACAACATAGACTACTTGATCACTTTACTGAGGCACAATAGGGCTAATTGATAACCAAGGGTCTAACCAAGCATGACATTTCAGCCCATTATCAAAAGAATATTGAAGCAAAGGCCGAAACTGATCCCGAAAGCAAAGTATAGATTGCCAACACCAAAAACCTTGTGCAAAAGGTTGAACCGTCCATAATGAGAGCCCATGAAGAACATATGCATCAATCCAGGCTACCTAGAGAGAACCCAACTTGATAACAAGCAACCATAATAACTTCATGATGGTAGTAACATTCCAAGATTGGATGTCACGAATGCCCAAACCACCCTCACATCACAGCATACACACTTTAAACTAAGCCACTTTCATAGAACCTAAATAGGACTGATGCCCATGCCACAGATAAGATCTAAGAATATGATTCACCTTATGGCTAATACGTGTAGACAAAATGAAAACAATCAATAAACTTAAAAACTCTGCAACACTGATTGTATAAACTGGAGTCACCTAGCATATGACAGTGCCCGAGCTGACCAACTACTAATACGTGCTGTGATACACTCTAACAAAGGTTAAAATCTTGAAAAGTCAATCCTGAACAAATGCTAGGGATTGTCAATCCCTGACCTTAAAAATCATCAACAAAGTAATAGTGAGTTAGCCAAAATCGATCACACTTATAATGAAAAGAAAAATCAGGTGGAGGAACATTTATAATATATGAGACAAAACCTCCATAACCATCACTAATAGGTAAGGAGACAGAAGGGTGCCTCAGACTCCTCCGCCCATGGAAATAGCCCTAAAGGGAACCATTAAGCAAAACAAAAAACATAGGGGAGGTGATACAAGCCCATACCCCGCTAACAAACTTTAGGGGAGTACCAATAGCCATCAGCAGACCATAAGCAAAATTCCAATGGACTGAATCATAAGCTTTATATAAATCAACCTTCAGCACATAACGGGGAGGACCTCTAACGTGGTGATACCCCCACAATCTTTTGACATAGCAAAATATTATCCACAATGCTCCTACCTTGCACAAATGCTAATTGACTCAAGCTAATAATCCTCGAGAGCCAAGCCCTTAGCCTATTGGCCAAAACCTTAGAAATACATTCGTAAACCACATTACAACACGAAATAGGTCAAAAACACCCATACACTCGAGATTCTGCTGCTTAGGGACTAAGGTAACCGAAGTAGCATTCACACCCAGAGGTAAATGAATAGTGTCATAGAAATGCATAACAACTGCACAAAAGTCATTACCCACTACACTCCATGTAACTTTGAAAAACCCTACTTGATACTCATCAGGCCCAAGAGCTTTTCCATTACTCATAGAGAATAAAACATCTTTGATCTTCTCAAGAGGGACCAGGCGACAAAGATCCTTAAGACATTCCACAAACCAACTAAACGCCACAATCTGCCCAATATGATCAGTAAGATCCCTATAACCAATCAATTGTGTCCCCAAACTACCACAAAAAACTCAACTGCTGCACTAGCAATATCAACATGGGAAGTAAGTCTATTACCCCCTTCATCCAAGATAGAGGACATACCATTACGAATTACATGGGACTTAACACATCTATGGAAAAAAGCATAATTCTGATCACCAAGAGATAGCCAACGCACTCAAGATTTCTGACGTAATGACGCCTCTTCTTGCTGAACAAACTCCCAAAACCTTTGGGAAGCTAAAGTGGCCTTCTCTTGTAAGGACGAAGATAGGAGGTTCAACCCAACTTCCGCCTGAGCTACCTCCATCACCTTACGAGCCTTAGTAACCTCCATACTAAGAATCTTAATAGAGCAACCAAACTTCATCCCATACTTTAACTTCTTAAGGTTGCGAGTAAGGCTAACCAAAGGAGACACGTCCAAAAATCTAGTCCAACAACCAGCCACAGTAGGTAAAAACTCAGCATATTTAGATTAATGATTGAAATACCAGAAAGAAGGGACATGCCTAGGAGCATCTATCCCCACATCAAGCACTAGGGGCAGTGATCGGAAACCCCCCGCCCATGTACTAGAACATCACACAATGGAAGAGTGGCTGCCTAAGCAGAGCTAACTAACACTCTGTTCAGCCTCCTCATAATATGCATTGGCCCCCTAAGTCTATCTATCCATGTGAACTAGCTACCTTGAACACAAAGCTCAACTAAATTACCCTGTAATAAAGTTCTATCAAACAACTCAATATTGACAAGATTCGAGTTACCTCCAAAATCCTCAAAATAACTTCAGATATATGCAGATTGTTTGAGAATTAAAGACCGTTTGTGTTTGACGAAGAGTGTTTACAGGCATTCAGTATACTCAAAGATGCACTAAGCACGACTCCTATTATAGTTAAGCATGATTGGACTTTCCTATTTGAACTTATGTGTGATGCCAACGATTTCGCTGTTGGAGCAAAAAAAAAAAAAAAAAAAAGAGAGAAAAACAAAGAAAAAAAAAGAGCCTAGCAATAGTATTGAATAAGTTTGGGGGAAGTTATAGTCTTTTTGTACTTAGAAACATTTAGACTTAGCTTGCTAGACAAAGAAATTACCCTAGACTTTATGACTAAGCCTTAGGTGGGATAAACGAGGTAGGCGGATTTGCATTTGAAAGTTTTGTCATGAAAAGGAAAAGGTAAGGTCTCGTGGACTGAAACTTCGAGGTTGCGTAAGTACTAAGAGTTGAGATCTCTCCTGAAGGGCACAAATTTTTTCAAAAGTAAGGTCTCGTGGATTGAAACTTCAATGTTGTTGCTTGTTTGCTTGTTTGTTTTTGCTTAAAATTGCTTGAGGACAAGCAATAAGCTAAGTTTGGGGGTGTGATAATGCTCATTTATGAGTGTTATTGAGCCCTAAAAACTAGCTTATTTTCTTAGAAAGTGAGTGTTTAATGTTATATTTCATGTCATTTAGGGCAAATTTAAGTAAAAACAAGTTTTGCATGCGTTTGAAGTCTTGATTTTGTAAAAAATAAGTTTTTAGGTGTATTTACGGTCATTTTTGTTAAGAAAGTGTTAATTTTTGTTGATTTTGTGTAGAGGCTAAAAAAGGACTCAAATGTGCCCACATTTTAACCGCAACTGAAGCAAATAAAAGATGATCCCGGGGATATGCGACCAGTATATGCCAGCTTTTGGGAGCAAAAGCCAAAGTTTAAATGTTGTAGGAAAGACCCAAAATGTGCCAAGATATGCGACCACATTTAGGCCATTTCGACAACAACACAATTGCGCCCACAAATGCAGCCGCATTTGGACCTTTTCGACAGATTCTCCAAGATTTGTGAGATTTGCAGATCATATCAAATCTCCAAAAATCAAGGGGTATGATCGACCAAGCTGCTCCACACTAATCTCGACAGCAAACCTTAGGCCTTGAGGTCTATAAAAGGCGACTCAATCATTCATTTGAAAGAGAGCTCGGAGTTGGGAATTCTGTTCATCCCAAATTTCTGTTGTTTTCTCTTTAGTTTTAGTCGCCACTCCTAGTCTCTCCTAAGTTTTTCATATATTTGGACTCCAATTTCGAAAGAAGGAAGAGTAAGTACTTGATTCTCCTTGAAAAAGGTAGAACAAGTTAGAAAGGAAGAACATCTTAGGGTTCTTTTTGTTCTTAGATTTTTCCATTCAGTTCTGTAAGTTTTAGGAGTTGTACTTGTTGTTTTATTTTATTTTCCAGCTTTGTAATTTTTTGTTTTTCTCTTAATTCAAGTTTTAAGTTCTTTTGTTCTTTTTTGGATTCATTCTTCAAAGTGTATTCAAGTTTATTTATTTCAATGAATTGTGTTCTTTCTTCTATTTCGTTTCTTTTTATTTTTTGCACTTTATTGATTTCTCCGATGAGTAGCTAAACTCCTTGGAGGGGATTCAATCATGTAGATATCCTAAAAAGGAGATAAGCAACCACCATGTGTTTATTGTAGATTTGCTCAACATTTAGCTAAGTTTACTTTTAGTGAGTTTAAATTTCATTGTTAGCTGAAACTGGTCATTTAAGTTAGCATAGTTTGTGAAGATTTCAATATTGAAAGGGTTGGAATCGACACAAGTTTTCCTAAAAGTAATCTAGGAAAAGAGCATAGACATAAGACTTTGCTTTTTGTACCTAGACATAGGACAAAAACCTTTAAAATCATAAAGTTGTGTTTTTCATTATCTAAGCGAATTTAGCCATAGACATATGAGTTTTAAATTGCGTAGTCTCTTAAAGGTTTTTGGAAAAGAAGTCGAATAGGTGTTGAACTTGATTTACTTAGCTAATTGTCGAAAATGGTAGGTTGCGGGCGCATTTCAACAGCATTCTGTCTGAACCGTATAGTGCTCGACAGAGTCAATATGCGGGTGCAAGAGGTAGGATTTCTGAAATAGCCGAACTTAGTCGAAAAATTTGTGGGCGCATGGTGGGCACATTTCCCAAGGTTGAACCAGAATTGAATCATTTGCTTCTCTTCTTTGTTTTTCTCATACCTTTTCAGTTATCTTTACTTTTTCATGCAAACAACCCCAAAAAATCAACTTTATTTTCTTGGTTACCCTTGGTTGAAACTTGTGAGCAGTTGTGTTGTTAACTGGAGAGTTTTTGTTAATTGTTTCCTTGGGTTCGATACTTGAAATACTCCATATATTACTTGTTTGTGACAACTTGAACTTGCGCTCTTTTGCGTTAGTAGTCCCCATCAAGTTTTTGATGCAAAGGAAATCATGGGTGTCATGACCGCCCCTGGTTACTCGGTTAACTCTAGAAGGAGGAGTATCTCCTTTTTTTTTTGTTTTTTTGTTTTTTTAGAAAGAGTCCCTAGCAGTAGTGTAGTATATTATACATCAACATCTTGGCATTATAACTGAAAACTACAATACAACTCACCAACTTACCTCCAACTTACCAACTTGGAAGGAGAGTCTTTTTGTCACACTGTACCTTGGCTCCAACTTACTAACACTTTGTGGTGAAAGTAGCTGACTACGAGCACAAGTCACTGCTAAGACTGTTTCCACATACTCACTTCCTAAGTCAATCTTTCATGCAAAGGAAATCATGGGTGTCATGATCGCCCCTAGTTACTCAATTAACTTTGGAAGGAAGAGTATCTCCCTTTATTTATTTATTTTATTTTTAGAAAAAGTCCCCAACAGTAGTGTAGGACATGATACATCAACATCTTGGAATTATAACTCAAAACTACAATACAACTCACCCCCCAAACTTAAATGGGTCAATGTCCCCATCGACTAAAAACATAAGGCATAAGAAGGGTTGGAGTACAAATTTTCTTGTTACTAGATTTTGCTAAGCATCGAACTAAACTCTCCTAAACACACTAAGTATTCTAAACACAAGAAGAATTTAGATTTGAATGGTTTATGAAGAAAAGTAATTGATAAGGTACATGAAACTTAAACCCAAGTTCGCATAAAGTATGTGGAAGTTGAGAAAGCTCTAAGTATCATCATAAAGGACTTTTTAACTCAACAACCAAAGAAAGCAAATTGAAAACTTATTTTTGAAATTTGATTTTTATTCATGCATGTCCAAGGTGTAAGGAAAATCATTCAAGCAGAAAGTGTTTTTAACACAAGCAAACAAACAAAAACAATTCAACCTATACTAGAAAGCATAAAATCTATCTTATGAAAGCAAGTAAACTAACCTAGAAGAAAAGCAAGTAAATTAAATATGAAAGCAATAAAGATAGAATAGAGAAACAATACTCCCCTAAGAGGTAGAGGATAATTCATCTCTTTCCTAGTCCACATGCTCTAGGAGAATAATAGGAAAGTCAGGTAGTGTAGGGGCCTTGCCTTTAGTCAACTAGCCTCGTCCCTTTCTCATGTATAGGCTCAATAAGCCCTATTCTGCTCCTGAAGTCTATGTATCTGAGGCTACATGTCTGCGTGTGGTGGCTCAAATGGTCCTGGAGTGGCTGGTGGAGGAGTAGATGCAGTCGCATAGTGTGGGATTGAAGGAGTAGCAGGTTGCTTCTTTGGAGAAGTCAGCTTCTGAGTGTGCAAGGCCTTCAATTTGTTGATAGCCATTAGATCCATAGTGAGTTTGCACCGATCAATCTCTTTTCCTTCTTCAGGTTATAATCTCACCCTCCTGCAAAGTTTAGTAATTAGGGCAGGGAAGAAAATGCATCCCACATTCCATCGAGCGCAAGCCACTATTTCTTCCCTCAGGATCTTGCCTAGGTTGATGCCTAGGACTTTGTAAATGTTGTACAACAGCATGACCCTCTTTTGTGAGATAGTGGTGTCATGTGTTGTGGGCAGAATCATGTTCTTCATTAAGTGGAGCCATACATACTACTCTGTCTTGATGTCTAAAGGCACCAAAGTCCGCACTCCAGTATGCGAAACTCTTCATCCAGTGCCCTCATGTGCAACGAACTTTAGGGCCTCTTGCAGTTGCTCCTCAGTGGGATTGTCAATGGCATCATTACTTGCAGGGTTCCTCAAAGAGGGTAGCATGTATATTTAGTTGATGTCGAGTGCAAAGCACTGCACTGTCCTCCCTCTGAGTTCAAGCTCGTTCCTTGTTTCATCCCCCAGATGGGCATAAAAATCTTGAACTAGTTGCATAGATGCTTTCTTGGGCTGCTCACAAAACTGTTTATATCCCATTCTGCGAATAATATTTGTAATGAACTCTGGGATGGGGCCTGTTTAATTGGTGAAGGCCTTCTCGCACATGAGTGCTCTATCCTCCATGATGGTTTTTCGTTTGTTGAGGTCGAATGGGGTAAAGCATTCAGCCACAAGGCTCTCTGCAGTGGCTTGACGAGTCCTTGGCTTAGGAGTAGTTTGAGGCCTACTCCTCTTTTTCTTCTCAGTCCTCCTTTCGGAGGATTTAAGCATCTCACTCTCTAAGATTTCCTGCAAGTCACTCTTAGAGAGGGGAGCTTTAGATTGCTCCCGGCCTTCTTCTTCTTCTTCAGCTTTTTTGGGGCTCTGATCAGGAGTGAGCCTCCTCGTCTCATACTCGAGCAGGTCATCAAATTCAGCTTCTCTATGCTCATATTCGTCAGGATGCACCCTGGATGTCGTCGCATCAGCAACATTGGCCTCAGATGGCCTTTGCTAGTGTCTTAGTGATGGTGGTGGTGTCTGGTCCAAATGCGGTCTGAATGTGGCCACATCTGCTTCCTGCACAAATTTTTGGTTTGCGGTCGCAATTCTGGCTGCATTCTATTCTTCATCTTATTTTCTTATTCTTTCAACCTCTTCTTAAAGCTTTTCAGCAAGCTCCGTAGCCTTGGCCTTTCCAACAGCGACCATGGCTGCCCACTCAGGTTTGGGGATGTCCTCTCGAGCCACCCGTTCGTCAGTTGATGGTGGTTTTGGCTCCACAGCTTCCTTTCCTTCTTTAGTCAGTGATATATCCCACCTTGACTTTTCTTGTGTGTGGAGAGGCTCTTAATCCTGAGTTTTCAAGGTGAAGGGCTTGAGATAGATACCTGAGTAGTTGCAGATGTGACTGACTATGTAGGAGTGGCGTGAGTTACCACTGACATCTCCAAATGCGCCGCAGATGCGGTCGCATTTCCTCATTTAGCAGTTGGAGGAATTTTACATTGTTGGGCCAAATGCACCGCAGATGCGGGCGTATTTAGCCTTTCTTTGTCAAGAAAGGTCTCTTGTGGATGCACTAGGGTTGTGGGAGCGTTGAGCTTCCTTGCCTCAAGCTTAGTAGGCTCCTGAAGTTGGACCAATTGCACCTCAGATTCAGTCGCAACTAGGCTTTTGCCTTCTCCTCGCCACTTGGAGCAAAATTTTTCTTTGTTTTCTTCTTCTTTGCATACACGACCATGTATGGTCGTGAACCTTTTTCTCTGCCAATTTCACTAGTCCTCGACGTGCCCTCGGGTTGTTTCATTGTTCTTCTCACGAACAGTGCCATCTCCTCTTCTTCGTCCTCTCGGTGAACCTCAAGCTCTCGATTGCCTCCTTGCTTAGTCGAGCAATCTTCCTCACGTCCTCCTCCCACTCTCTTGAGCGTTTCTTTAATGGTGGATCGGCAGGGAGAGTGTGCGAGGTTGACTGGCCCTTCCCTTCCTTGCACTTGACTGTTTGTCTAGGGCTTGAGTGTGTGGATTGATGGAGTGAATATTAACAATGCGGAAGCAATTTTGGATCTTAAGCACTCTAATTTGATCAATTTTATCATACAAAAAGCATGCTCAAAACTGGAAAAACAGAGAATAAGAACACATACCTTTGTAGCTCAAAATTCTCTTAATCCGTGGGCTTTCTTTAAACACAAACCAGTTGTGGACCTCCTCTAGAGTATTCCCTACTATCCTCAGGCCTTGGAACAGATTGTGGGATCTTTGATTGAGAGAATTTGGGAGAAGAATGAGTAAAGGTTTAAAACCAAGAGCTAGAGAATTTTCTTCAAAAAACATTCTACTTACCCATTGTGTTACTTCTCTATATATAGAAAACCAACAAGCTTCTATTTTTACTTAGTGAAGAAGCCAACACATTGAAGACAAGAAGCTTGTTCATTAAGTAATGAATTTGGTCCATATTTCATTTCCAAATGAATTTGAATTCTCTTTTAATTTTAATTCAAAATCAATATAAAATTAATTTTAAATTAAAATCAATTTATAATTAATTAAACAATTTAATTAATTTTAAATAAATATTTAATTTAATATCAAATATCAAATTAAATAATTGGACCAATCCCAATTTCTCAAAACGAACGTTCGAACATGAATCCCTATTCATGTTTTAAACCGAACCAATATTTAAATCATATTTAAATATTTCCAACTCTTCTTAATCATAGTTTAATTCATAATTAAGCTATGAAACTTTAAGTATATCGCATATAATTAACTTTTTCTCCCAAATTCGAATTTGAACAATTCAAATTCTTTTCTCTCAAATTGTTACAAGGCTTAGTCCGAGCTAGTAAGGAGAACCTAATGGACCTATAGATCATGAGCTCCAACGATACGAGATTAACCGGCCAAACTCTTTAGCCTAGCTAATCAACATTCGTTAACCACCGGGACACTCCACTAAAGCCCAGTGGCTGCACTCTCCTCACTGTAGATATATTTCTGTCCACTCGATATAACCATGATTAGTAAGTCGATCATTCACAGGTCGTTCGTAATTGCAGTTGTGTCAAATAAACCGTTTTACCCCTGTAATTACTTATTGTTCCTTAAGTCCTACTGATCCTCTAATGAACAATTTGGTTTGTGGTCCAACCAACAAATCGTATCCCTCTAGGGCCAACGAGAGAGTGGGCCCATTGTTCAAGACCCGGAGTCAGTACTTAAGGGAACAACCTCTCTACTAAACCCTAAAGCGGGTAGGAGTGAATTCCATCTCGCATGACTATGTTCCTAACTATCTACCTGGTCTTATCCCCAAAATGGGAGGCTTATTGAGTCGGCGATCTCGGGCCACTCTCACCCATGCAAATCTAAGGATAATCCCGAATAAACAGGAGTTCATAGCACGCTCGGGATTAAGATTGTGTTACCTAGGTCATCGTATGAATATAGTCAGTTAAGACAGTAAACGGAGTTAGAAAGTCTAAGTGACTATTTCGCAGTCCAGTCTTATACAAACTCATTGCATAGGACGCCCCCACTTTCATGTCTCCACATGAACGATTCAGGATCACATCGTTAGTACTATACAAAGTGGGCTGCGTCCATAGTGTCTCCAGGATAAGGTACCCAGCCCTATCCCTATACTATAGATCGTTCTGGCTATAACTCGAACTTGATCCACTTTGATGTCATACATAAAGTTCAAGTATGCATACTATAGCCAAGGGTTCTTAGTTCATTGGATTTGGGTTATAGAATACACAATTCACTTTATTCAATAACACATTTACTGAATAAACCTCAATAACATATTTATAGTAAAATAGAATATACATTCAGTTTACAAAAATACGAGTTTTAGGACACAAAACCCAACAAATGACATTACAGACTTTGCTGATGGAGAAGGTTGCTTCTTGGTGAGCCTTTGGTGCTTGTAGGTGACTTGATTTTGCTGCATTGCGCTCGAATTTTCCCGCAAAAGAAAGTGAAGAGGGAGTCAGTTCTTTCTGTGGAGAAAGAAAAGGGAAATATCGACGAGATTAATCGGAGATGGTGATAAGAGGAGTCGCCGGACTGTGATAGGAAGTGGTGCTTGTGGTGTAAGAAATGGCAAAGCACTTGGGTATTTTGAAAATTTGAATAAGTTGACCCAAGTCAATGGTGCGTCCTATTCATATGTTTCAAAATTTCCAAAAACAGCCCCCTTTCCTTTTTTAATTGACGTCACCACTTCCTTTCTGGTTCATGCGCCTGCAATCAGGCCGCATTTGCTCTATGTGCAGTTCTCAAAATGCGGTTGCAATTCCAAATGCATTTCTCCTGGTTGAAACCTGCAATAAATATTATACATTTGGAATGCAGTCACATTTGGGCCTTCATTTCCACTTTCACCTTAAGCCTTAAAATTTCACAAGTCCTTCAAAAGTCCCTACACACTAACTCAGAATATCAAAAAGTTCACACACTTAAACATAAAAGAAGAATCGAATCAGATACAAGGTGATAATGACTTAGACTTAAAAGTTTGATTAATTCACTCCCAGGTAGGTTCCCACGTAGAGGTATTCCCTTACAGTCAGCTTAAGTACCTTAGCCTAGACAGGACCCTCCTAAGACAGAGTTCTCTCTTAATCAAAACTTATAATTCTAATGCATTAAGTAACCTGTGCACCACTTACACCAAAATTGTTATTATTATTACACCCCCTTGTCAGAAAACTCTCCTTTAGAGCGCATATTCCAAGATTGTATAGATGAGTTTAGAGCTATTCATTTGAATCTTGCACAAATTCAGGAGAGAGCTTAGGTAGCCTAAGTAGAGGAAGAATCCCCTTTAGAGAGACAGTTGAGAGAGTTTATAGAGGAGTCTAGAGTTAATAGTTTGCACTTAGTAGAGTTGAATGAAAGACTCCAGACTATAAGGGAAGTTAGTGAAGTGGGATCCACTTCGTTAGGATGGCAAGTGAGTCACACTAATTCATTTGTACCATCTCAAGAGACTAATTCTTTCAATACCACTGAGTTTGGGTATTCAGGAGAATGGGTCGTAGATATTGGGGAAGAATGGGAGTATTTAGACACATACTAGGATCGAATCAGTGAGGAAGAAAAAGTAGGTGAGCCTATGTTAGAAGAGTTCGATCATGGGGTAAAGCTTGAGGCTGAACAACTTTCATCTGTTTCATCTCTTGATTTTTTTCTTTATCTTGAGTGTTCTTTTTCTTATTCTCATGAGTTCATGTTAGAGTTTATTTATTTTGATCTTTTTCCTTTTATGCTTTTATTAGTCAAAAATATAAAAAATATTTATGTTTTAGGGGCCCATGAGAAGCTAGTGAGCTTGCTAGCTTTAGTATGTTTCATGGATTTTAGGAAGAAGGGCCCAAAGAAATACAAGAATTTTTATGTGCCTTGAAAGCCCACAACACCCCGCCTAGCTAACAATGTTAAATAAGGGCTTCTTGGGAAGCAACCCAAGCTTCTTTCATTTAGTTTCTTTCTTTTTGTTTCCTACTCTTGCTTTTTTTTTTTTGTTTCTTCTTTTCGTTAGTTTGTGTTGTTCTTGTGTTCCCGTTGGTTGATTGTTATAGGATCTCGAGAGTCACAATTTCTTCACATTGCAACCCATTTGATCAGGCTGACATCAAGGATTCTCTCATACTCCAGGGCAATATCGTTATCCTTTATATTTCTTTTTAATTGTCCTTAAGCATACTGAATTAATATGAGTACGTAGTTTATACATTAAGGACAATGTATGCTTTAAGTTTCAGTGGATGTTATGTTGTTCTGTTCTGAGCTATTGTTGAAATTTTTTTGTGAATTATATGATGATTATGTTGCATCTGTGTGATGAGGATGGCCTGTGATGTGTTCTGAATAGTGACTTTTTTGAAATTTTTTGTGAAATATGAGAGCATGTTTGGGATTTGAATAAATTTAAATTTTTGCTTGAAATTTCTTGCAAGCTGGGAGCACTTAGCCTATCTATTGTTAGTTTTGAAGGCGTAGAGTAGTTTTATATTGTCTAATGTTTGTTGTCACTTCAATAGGCTTAAGCTCTAATTTGATGGTTGACTTACATCATAGGGTATAAAATGTTACTTAGGAGAAAAAACATGTTTATTTGCCTACATAAAAAAAATAAAGAAAAGAAAGAAAATAATAAAGAAAGAAAAAAGAACTTGTAGTGAGTAAAAATGATCGAGGGTATAAAGAGTCGCCTCTGTTATGATCAGTTAGGCCACTCATTGAGCGAGTGCTCTAGGTAAGGATTCTTACAACAGTAGTGTGAAAGCTAGTGCCCTTGAGTTAAAGTGATGCAAGTTTGGGAGACGCTCATAGTATTCAGGCGCCTACTGAGATATTACTCTCTTGAGTGTAAGAATACTAGATAATTGGTGCTTAGGGCTAGTGTAGAGGGAAGATGAATGGAGGACTTTATAAACCTATTATGGGCTTGTAAAGAGTACTTTAGCAGGGCTATACACACACATATGCAAGAAATGAGAAGCTTACATTTAAATTTCTTGATGAATTGACGTGTTTGAGTATTTCTGTTAATTCTGTTTTTTTGTTATTTAGAACATTGAGACATGAGTCATTTTGATGCAATTGTTGATTCATGTATGAGTTTTGTTTTAGCTTTGCTCGAGACTAGCAATTGTGTAAGTTTGGGGGTATTTGATGGCACTCATTTAGTGCTATCTTATTCCTTATATTTATGCTAGTTTTGTTATGAATTTGTGAGCTTTTATACCTATTTCTACTTATTTTGTAGAAAAAGAGCTTGAGAAGAAAAACTGAGTGTTTGAGAGTATTTTGGTAATTTTGGACCTCATTTGAGCCATTTTAAATATCCAAGAAGAGAAGAAGTAAAGTTTTGGCAAAAGAACTAGAGAGGAGAGTGTCTAGATCATGGAAATAGCTTCAAGATGCCATATTTGTAGTGCCAAACTCAAGAGCAAGCGTCGAGACCCTATCCTGTGTTGTCTCGACACCTAAAATACACACATAAGAAATATTTTGTTCGTAACGTCAAGACGCTGCTTATAGCATCTCGAGCTGGAGGCACGCGCTAAAGGAAAAACGTCGTCGTTTGGACAATGTTGAGATGTTGTCCCTAGCATCTCCACGGTGCCTCGATAGGAAGTATATATTCTTCTCATTCTCTTCATGGAAAAAGGAGGCCAATATGTGGGAAATAACCCTAATCTTGATTCCAGAGCAAACTTGAGGGCTTTTAGGAGCATTTGTAAGCAAAATTGAAGATTTAGAGCTCGAAGACTAAGGAGGTCACAATGGGAACGCGGGATTGACCACCGTTTGCATATTTCTTTCTTTTTCGTTTAATATTAGTTACTATAGTAGCTGTAAATTAGGGACTTAGAGGTTTAATTGAATGATTTTGAGTAGCTTTGTTCCTAATACTTGAGATTTTTGTATTAATTGGATTAATTACTTAATTGTTGGATATTTTGGATTAATTGCTTAGTTAATGGATGGTTATTTCTATTTGGCTTTTGATTTCATTTATGCATCGG
This sequence comes from Trichosanthes truncata, assembly GCA_033996785.1. Taxonomy (NCBI): domain Eukaryota; kingdom Viridiplantae; phylum Streptophyta; class Magnoliopsida; order Cucurbitales; family Cucurbitaceae; genus Trichosanthes; species Trichosanthes truncata. The sequence continues at coordinate 44,805,677 of JAWPNB010000013.1, read as the reverse complement.
TCGTTTAATGTCTTTAATTTCTCTAACTAAGGAATTAATTGTTATGATGATTTATGTTTAGCACTCGTGGAGGGAATTTGAATTAGATCATGAATGCATAACTGATAATCGCTTGGACATAACAGTGATAAGGGCAAATATTAGAGGTCCATAATGAAGAGTCTTAATGCCTTGTATTAATTAGCTAAGGTTATAGACACGTAGGTTAGTTTGTTAGTGCTTAAGGTTGGTTGAGACCGACAGGAGAATTCATGCTCTTAGAACTTCTAGACTTATGAATTCAATGTCAATTTGGGTTTAATTATTTGTTTAATTGAGTAATTGGTCATCTTCCTATGTTTATCCTAAAGAATTGCGTCTTCCATTTATTTTATGTTTTCCCCCCCTGTTGTTTAGTTTAGCTTTGTTTGCTATGCTTTTAGTGTTTGTTCTTTAAATAAAACTAAAGTGAGAGTATTTACAGTAATTAAATAAATTAACAATTCCAATCCCTGTGGATACGATATTCGGTATACTAGTACCACTTTATTACTTGACCCGTATGCTTGCAGAAACGCTAAATTGTGCGCATCAATCGGCCCAACGTTCGTGGATGAAGAAGAATGATCAAGGAGCTTCAAGTAGCAAAACTAAGAGCTAGAACCTTGAATCACGCATGCGGGACACTGTGCAGAGGGTAATTTCTCAACGAGTTTGGGAGGATTTGATCAAGACAGCTATGGATCAAGCAAAGGGGATGGCTATTGGGTACTATGCCGAGCAAGAATCCTTAGAAGATTTGAGGGCTAAAGTTGAAATGGAAAAGATAAAATTGAGGGAAGAAGAAGAATTAAACTTGAAGAGAGATGTTGAAGACAGACAAGAAAGTTTGATCAAAGAAGAAGAAAAGAAAAGACAAGAGGAAGGATAGAAAAAAAAGAAAATAAGAAGAGGAAGAAGAAATGAGAAGAAAAGAAGTTGAGGAATTTGATAACAGAGCTTGTCGAAGGCTTTATCAAATAAATTTATAAACCAGACCTCTACAATTTTGCAATAGTAGTGGCCAGGGTCGATCACAGGGATTAGAGTTCTTAGATCAATTAAGTACCCTAGTTAATTATGCCCAATTTTATTTAGAGAACCAAACATTAGAAACAAGGGAAAATAAAATCTAAACTAATATTTACATGCTTGGAGTCCAATTTTGAGAAACATGAATGGTTGATTGAATTAAACCCTACTTGCATTGATTAATTAATTTATTTTTATATTAATAATCTTAAGCCAAGAATTTCTAAGGTAATCAATTGACTCACTCAAGCCTAATTGAGCTCATGCAAAAGAATAAATTAACCTCTCGGTTTATTTCTATTTCTAAACATGGCATTAAGTCATTCTTTTAAGGCTTCTAGAATTGACCTACTCACTCTCATGCAATAGGTTAACCTAGTCATACATCTAATGTTCTTTAACTACATTTACTCTCTCGACCTAAATTTAGTTTAACATGCAAAACCATAGCCAAAGGTTAAGACAGTAAAAACAAGATGAATAAAAGACGTCAATATATCAAATAAACTAAAAATAAACCAAGTTTTCAACAATACAACCAAACTAATGTCTATAACATAGATAAATAGTACATAAATAGTTCACAAAAATTCCAAATTCAAAAGAAAAAGTAAAGGGAAAAAGAGAGAAAACTGAGGGACGCGTGCCAACATTCGTTCCCATCGTGATGCTCCGCGAACTCGAGCTTTGAGTCTCCTCCTTAGCTCTCCAAAGGTCTCCTCTAAGTCCCAAGAAAAAGTTTGAATCGAGTTTAGGGTTTTTGGTCTCTCAAAACGGCTCCCCTAACTCGTACATACAACTTCCTATTTATACACAGGGGACGATGTTGTAAGGCTAGGGGCAGCGTTGCAACGTTGTCCCTTTTCCATATTTACAAAATCGTGGTAGCGTTGCAACGCTACCCTCACGGGTCTTGCAACTTGTCCTTCAATCCCTTCTTCACCCAAATGCCAAATTAAGCCTCCAAATGACTCTTTTGCCCTCTTTTCTTCTCATTTGACAATTTTACCCTTGATTTCTCAATTCCTGAAAAATAAACACTTAATTGCATGAAAGTATTCGATAATGTCTTTAAAAGTGCAATAAAACCACCCTAAAAATGCATCATGAACTACTCTTATCATTATTCTTATCTCAGTTTGAGCCTGCCTCATTGGCACAAACTGAGGAGAGAGAGGAGGAAGCTACACCAAGAAAGTACGCTGAACCAGAGGCCTCAGTGAAGCCTAGTGAACCGCAAGACATGGTCACTCCACCACCACCATCATCATCTAAGGAGTAGAACAGTTACGAATGAATGACAAGATCAAAGTTTGTGATGGCATAGAACTCACAAACTACGGAGGCCAGAGCTGAACTACTTGTTGAACACTAAGGTGAAGTCCCATTGGAACCCTTATTTGAGTATGACACCTGAATGCAACTCTTCATCTGAGTAGAAAGATGAGAAAGGAAATGATGATGAGAAGGAAGAATAAGAGGCCATAAAGGATGATGATGAGATCAGGGAATTGGATTAAGACCAAGTTCCAATCCCCTTGGTTATGAGAAAGAGAAGAAGAGAGAAACATATCGAGAGAAGGACAAAGAACAAGCATGATCCCATTTTTTCCAAGAGGCGAAGGACGAGGTCCACTCAAAGCCTCACCTATGCAAGCATCAACATCATCAACATCGTAAAAGAACCCATTCTCTAAAGCATTCAATGAGGTACTTTTAAAGGGAAGATGGAGATAATAAAGGGAAGAGACATGATGGTTGAGAAAGGGTTCTCAGACATCGCTGGACCGCAACCTGAGTTTGTCACAAAAGTCATTGCCCTTTACTAATGGTAAGAGCTTTATGCCCATCCTTCCGCATCCACGATTAGCTTAGTGAGGAAATTCTATACAGGTATGACAGATGAAGAGGTAAGCATGTCGATAGTGAGAGGCAAAGTAGTAAGCTTCTCGACTGTGGACATCAACAAGATGTATAAGCTAAATTTGGCCATCAATGCTTGGGGTAATGAGATCATGAGGAACCCCAATGAGAAGCAGCTCAAGGAAGCTTTGAAGATTCTAAACCCACAAGGGGACTGAATGGAGGTTATCAACCACAATGATCAAAATCTTGGTGCCAAGTGATATCTTGGATGAGCCAGCTGTGTGGTTACACTTGATCAAGAATAGGATTATCCCCTTCACTATCTCTCAAGAAAGGGTCATGCTCCTCTACTGCTTATACAAGGGAATTGAGTTAAATATTGGGAGTATCATTCGAATGTAGCTAATTTCTTATGGGAAGAAGACTGTGGGTCGATTGTTCTTTGGCTCTTTGGTCACTCAACTTTGCCAAAAGGCAAAGGCTTCAGTACGAAGAGGAGAAGATGTGAGCTTCACTAAAAACTCACTCAATGCATGCCAGATTATCAAGCTCGAGTTATTGAATGCTTAAAATAGAAGGAAGGCCTTAGCTGCATAAAAACAACCTATTTAAGAAAATGCAGCCGGAACTCCTTCGCAAACTTCAACTCTAGCTCCTTCTTCCTCACACTCAAGCAGTTTCATGATGGGTCAATTTGAGCATATTTGATAACTCTTAAATTAAGAGTTATAGGCTAGCATTTCAAGACTAAATTGTTATATTTTATCTCATTATATTATGGAAAACCCCTAGCTTCGATTTATTTTGCTATAGGTTTAATTTTGATGTAGTAACATTCTTATTAGAGCAAGATTATTGTAATTAATGAGCTTTATGTGATTAATTTAGGGTTTGATTTAAGGAGGACTCCCGAAGCTAAGGGCAGCAGTTATACAACTTTTTGCTAGAGCAAATCTGGTAATTTAAGCCAACACAAATTTCACATGTCACAGATGCAACTCATTAAATGAGCTAGAAGCTGTCAAATTACTCAGCCTATTTCGACTAATAGAAGCTCGCCATGTCATGGGACCTGTCTAATAAGTCTTGATTTGCATAAATGAGGAGGTATATTTGTTGGGCAACCATTTTCTGGAGGGAGGAGCAAGGAAAGAAGTCGAAAAAGGAGATGGAGAGAAAAGGATAAGAACCTCTGGTTTTGGAGGCCATGGGCAAAAATTTCCAAATAAGGAAGGTTTCCTCTCGTGGATCTGACGCTAATGCTAAACCAAGTTATTTGGAGCAACATTCCGTTTTCTTCTTCCATTTAGTTTTTATGCACAAGTTTATTTCATGTTTGTATTTTGATTTCCTTGCTGTAGTTTTTACATTATGAACTAATCACCGTAAGTTGAGAATTAGAGGATGATTTCTTTTGATTAATGTTATAGTTGAGTATATTTCATTTCCTTCAATTTTGTTTTTAAGAGGTTTTATTTCATTAGCTCATTTTCGTTTGGCTAACCGATTTGCAGCAGCGTTCCTCTGATTTCTAGAAAGAATAGGAGGGGTTGAAAGCTTAAAAACCACATTAGCCCCGTGTTACGATTAGTAATTAGCTAAGTAAGGAGGTTAGGGATAATCACTCACCTAATGCACACACATTACAGTGGATTTAATTTCGATGTAGTAATGGGAATGAACCATCGTATATTAGGTGATTCGGGAGAATGTTGTGTAAGCTATAGTGGGTTGAGAGAAATGAACATGTACTTAAGTTATAAAATCGATTAAAACAAAAATTACCCTAATCCAAGCCTTTTAATTAGCTCAAAGTACAAGTTTAGTCGTCCTCTGTTTACTTATCTCTCTTCCGTTAACTCTTTTTTAGCAAGTATTTTATTCCAACATTGTTATTTCATTTTATTTCAGTTCCTTGATGAATTTTATTGGTTACGAATTGAGTTTACTGAGAGTTAATTTGTGGTAAAATAGAATATTATTGGTCACTGTGATACGATAATTTACTTAGCACTTGCTACAAATGTATTTGTACACTTGTGCATAGACATCATATTATTGCTGAAATATTCACATTACTCTAGTATGTGTCAATATTCAGGCTCAACTAAAGGCCTATTGGGCCTATATTAAGGAAAGAGATGAGGCACTTAAAGAATTCTACATCACGGTGGCCCCAAATGTTGCTCCTGACTTCCTAAACTTTCCAGAAATCCTGCTTGACCATCTTGACCAGGATAATGACGATGATGATGAGATCTTTTTAGACAACCATTGAGGGAGTTCTCTCTCTCTCTCTCTCTCTCTCTCTCTCTCTCTCTGTTTGCTTCGTTTGATTTATTTTTTTGCACCTTTGCTTATAAATGAAATGAAATTTTTTGTTAGGTTTAATAGGTTTTGCTAGGTAGGTTAGAGTTTAGTTTTCTTTTGATTTGTGAATAAGTTATTAGATTCTGTTTTGTGGATATGATAGAATTTATGAACTCTTGACTTTGTTTACTTAACTCTTTTGTTTTTGAGCATGCTTATCTTTCTTTATTTATCTGAAAATCCATGGTGATGATCACTAGAGCATATCTCTACTCATTAAAGTGTCAAAGAGAAAAAGACTAGAGCAAAATAAATTAATCAAGCAAAAAACTCATCATTCTTGAGTTGCCAAGTAACCAGAGATGGACATGACATCTATGTTTTCCATCGAATGGAAGGTTAGCTTAAAGAAGTTAGTACAAGTCCTAGTAAGTGACTCTTGCTCGTAGTTAGACACTTTCACCACAAAGTGTTAGTGAGCTAGAAAGAAGGTAAAAGTGACAACAAGGGCTCTCTCTGAAAAAGAAAGAAAAAGAAGGAAAATAAAATAAAATAAAAGTGAAGGCCTAGCAGTTACATAAGTTTGGGGAAAGTCTTAATTAGCTTTGTAATAAGGCCTTAAGCTTAGTTAGACTAAAAAGGGCAACCCTAGACTCAAGGATTAAAAGTTAGATGGATTAAGCATGCTGGTTAGGGAGGATTAAGAGAGCCTTGCTTTAAAAAAAGAAAAGTTAGGAACTTATGAGAGTAGAGACTTTCGAGTTATGAATGGCAGTAGAGTAGGATACCTCTCATGAAAGGAATCTTTCTAAGTAACTACTTTGATAACCATGTTTCCTTCCAAATGACTAGATGTTTCTTGTTCAGTATTACTTGAGGACAAGCAATGAGCTAAGTTTGGGGGTGTGATGAACTATGTTTATCACTTATATTTAACCTTAAATTTAGTTCATTTCTTGTTTAAAGTATGGATGATTGCATGGATTTATGTGCTTTTATTGTCCAAAAGCATCCATAAGTGAAAGAGTTATTGATCGGGTGAAACTTGTGGGTTAGGAGAAATTTCAACCCGGTGCAAGTGCACACCATTGATACAAGTAATAAATATGAGTATTCCTGAGTATCATCTCCCAAGGGAACGGGTTAACAAAAAATTGTAGTAGCAAAAAGTGTTTGAGACTTGTAACTTAGGTAACTAAATTGCAAAATAGGATTGTGGTTGTATGAAAAGTAAAGAAAAATAGAATGCTAAGTGGCAAATTCGCGAGAATAAAAAAGGGGGCTCAAGCATGTCATTGTCCTTGGGGTATGAATTGTAACTTAAATTGTAATTGCAATCCTAACCAACAATCACATTGTAAACCGAATTGTAACTCCTATTCAACTTACAATCTAAGTTTTTAGGAGACTAAGCGAGTACTCTATATGTCTATAGTTTTTCCAACTTAAATAAATGAAGTACAGATCCTTGCCCTATGTCTGGGATCAAGAATGACTTATGTCTAAGCTTTATTCTCCATTGTTTGTGTGAATTCCAGTCTCCTTTAACCCTTTCGGTATTAGAATCGAGTCTTAGTATGCAACACTAGTTGATCACTCTAGAGTTATAATTTCAATTTAAGCAGCACAAGCAAACAATGAAAGTGTAGGCTTGGACACTTTTTAAATTTAAGCTCAATTAATCCCGTTAGGTGTTCACATGCTTGAACTCCTCAAGAGGATTTAGCTCATAATTAATAGATGAATAGAAAATAATTAAAATGAAACAAAACCCATGAAGGTTGTAAGACAGAAACTTCAACTTGAATGAGGAACAATGCAATTGAAAGCTAGAACTTTTATTATGAAAATTACTTTTAAAAAATGCTTAACAAAACACAAGTATATTGGAAATGAACATAATTAACTTAGACGAGAGAATTATAGCAGGAAAATACTTAAAAAAAAGCTACTGTATTGAAAATGAAGAACAAAAATAAACTACAATGAAAAATTAAGAACAAAATTAAACTAACAACCCATTAATAAAAACCATGAAAAAGCTGCCCTTGTTGCCTTTTTCACCAATCGAATTCGATTTCTCTTTTGTCAAAAGGATTCGAATCTTCACAACCTTAAAATTTCATCCATATTGGATTGATAATTGGGCGTACAGGGTTGACGAATAAAAACATAGCAGAAAAATGATGAAAAATTCTAGAATTTTTGTGGTCGAACATTAATCCAAAAGTTTGTCTTTTCGTGTGTTTCTCTACCTTTCTATAGACCATAGAAAGTAGAGTTTTTTTCTCCTTCCATTAGCCAAAGAATCTCCATGGATTGTGCTAAATTCAAGGTAAATTTGTGGGTTTCCTTCTTTAAAAGATGTAGTAGATTTTTGGGATTCTTTCCATAATTGACAGCCTCATGATTGCTAAATGCGATTGCAACTGCAATTCTTTGTAGCATCAATTTCCTACATCAAAATAAAAATTTTAGCCACTTTTTCCTTCTTTCTACTTCTTTTCTTCATTTGGTTCATCTCTAACATGCTTACTAACTTTCACTAAATATTGATAAGATTTCCTAAGCTCATACACATAATTTCATGAAATTTTATGTATAACTTGAGTCCAATGGGGATAAATAATCCTCAAGAATGAGAATTATCTGTCACATGGAAATAGTCGTTTAGTGATATTTGAGTCATTTATGGGTTAAAAGAGTCATTTTTTGGTGAATTTAACCATAGTTTTCTCTTTTATAGGAATTTTCCAAAAATAGGACTTTGCGACCACAAAATTTCCAAGGCAAAAAGAATTGTGGCCGCATAATGCCCTAATTCTAATCAAACTGAGAATTTTTTGGTCTATTCTATTTGAGTCAAATCCGCAACTTACACCCTATTTTGACTCCAAAGGTTCAAAGTGGAGGTCTAAGGATTGAAGATCGCGAACTATTCACCCTCCAAAGACCTATAAAAGGGGCGATTCGTGATGCTTGAGGGAGAGGGCGTGAATAGATGAAAAAAGGGTTTTTACCCTAGATTTCGAGTGGGAGACTTAGAACAAGGAACGAAGTGATATTGGAGAGAATTCCTTCAAGAGAAACTCATATTTCACACCCTAGAATTCTTAACCTTCAAGAGAATTAGATTGTACAGATCGATTCCACCTTGAATGAGGCTTGGGTCGACTCCTAGAGTGATTTTTCTTTGAATGTAACTTAGTTTCTGTACTAGGAGTTCGTTGTTAATGTTTTTCTAGCTCTTGTTATTTTCATTTCCATTTGTCTTTGTAATTATAAATTCTATTTCAATGAAGCATTCTGTCTTTACTCATTCCATGTCTAGCTAAACTTCCATTTGGGATTCGGTTTCGTGGATACCCTTAAGGAATGACATATTGTTTTTGCTAATCACTAATTTACTTTGAGTTCATTCTTATTTTATTAATTTTAGTAATTAAATATTGGTTTAAATTGGCCACTTTAATTAGCATGCAAAGTTGAGTTTGGTACTGAAAGGGTCGGGCAATAAACAGTTTTCATAAAAGGGATATAGGAGGAAAACCTAGACATATGATTCGATTGTTGCCCTTAGACATAAGGCATGCCTATAGGATCAAAAGGGTTGCGTTTTTAATTATTTACTATAAGTTGACCATAGACATATAGGAGCAATTACTTAGCCTCTTAAGAGTGCTTGAAATCAAGTCTGAATAAGAGTTAAACTTGATTCATAGCACAAAGTTAAAAAGGTGATTATCCTGCCGCAGTGTTTTAGCAAAGTTTTCTAGGGTTGATACTTAACTGAATTTTCATGCTTTTCATTATTGTTTCAAGTCACATTACTATTACCATCTTTGCTTATGTTGTTGGCTACCTTTGGTTCCACTAAAAAGTACTTTATAAGTTGAAATTTTATTAACAGTCTTTGTGGGATCGATATTTGGACTTTATCCATTTTATACTACTTGTGGACAATGTATGCTTGTACTAGGGCTGAAAATACTTTTTAACTACTTTTTCAAAATGCTACATTCATTTTAGTAGCTATCACTGACTCCATCCCCTTCTTTAATCTCTCCATTCGCATAGTCTAGCCCACAAATATCTAGGTTGGACGAAGATAAAAGAGGTGAGAGAGAGGACGGTACCTTTTTTCCCCCATTGGAATTGAAAGACTCAAGTTGAATTCTTAAACCACCAATTTTTAAAGAAAGAGATGCTTCATCCATTACCCCATTTGACGAGACTCTCACTGTAGAATGATTGAAATTAAGATCCGCTGCTTTTCCCTTCAAACCCATCAACTCCAATGAAGTAGAATTTTCACGATCCTCCTGTCACACATTCATTGGCTTCTTTTTTTCAGGCGAGTTTTGTTTCGCCATCCCCTTCACCGGCCAGACGCAGCTCGTTGCCGACCAAAGAGTCCACTACCACCACTGTCTTGCAGCCCTTATGCTGCCTTCCCAGTTTCGTTAAGAGAGAGAATGGAGAAAGAGCCCATGCAAAACCCAAATAGTTTTTTTTTTCTCATAAATAACATTGATCATTTACCATAAAAAGGAAAAAAAACTTGGTTAAATTACGGATTTAGTCCCAATAGTTTTGAGGAGGTTAAAGTTTAGTCCCTCTGAATTTAAAAGTTAGAAACCATCCCTATGGTTTGATAATACCCTCATAAATAGTCTTTAGTAGGGACTATTTATGAGGGCTTTACCAAACCATAAAGACTATTCATGAGGTTTTATCAAACCATAAGAACAAAATTCTAACTTTTAAAACCATAGGGACTAAATTCTAACTTTCTCCAAACCATAGAGACCAAATTTATAATTTAACAAAAAAAACTTTGATCATTTGAAAAGCCAACCTCATCATGTGGTCCATAGCTCAAAAGCTAAGCAGACTCAAGATTAATACAAAATCAATATTTGATCGGTCCACCTTGTCATCCATTCATAAGTTGAATCGAATATGAATGACCACTTTTGAATTTAGAGAGACTAATTAAATTGCAACTATAACACACAATCCATGTCAACATATTATATATATATATATATATATATATAATATGTTGACATGGATTGTTTACCATGAATATATATGTATGTATATATGTATATATATGATAGCATGCATAAGTGTGCTATTTTTAGGCTTAGTTTTTGGCTAGTTTTTCTATGATTTCGTATGCTTTCACGTATTTTTATGTTTATTTCTCAGAAACCGAGCATGTGGAGAAAAATAGGAGAACTATGAGATAATTGGACAAATTTGAGCAACTTAAGGCTATATTTGAAGGTTCAAGTGTTGAAGAAGAAGGACAAGGCAATTGGACCCGAAAGTATAGCCTTGCAAAGCCAAAGAAGAAGCCTTTCAACCTTGAAGACCCGAAGGCACAATGTTGCAACGCTAACCAAAGAACATTTTTCCCTTTTTCAAAAAATGCTATGGTCAGCGTTGCAACGCTGCCCCTAGCATTGCAACGCTGTCTCGACTTTATATAAGGGAATGTTATACTTTGAGCAAAGGGAGTCGTTTTGAGAGACCAAAAATCCTAAACCCGATTCAAGCACTGTCTAAGGACATAGAGAAGATCTTGGGAGAGCCGAGGAGGAGACTCAAAGCTTCAGATTGTGGACATCACGTCGGAGACGAGTGATGGCACGCGGCCTAAGTTTCTTCTCTATTTCTTTTACTTTTCGTTTAGATTTAGGAGTTTTTGTGTGTTGTACTTATGTTGTAACTATGTGTTTAGACTCTTTCTTGGTTGTAGTTGTTGAACATTTGGTTGATTTTTAGTTTAATTTATATATTGACGTCTTTTATGCATCTTGCTATATTGTCTTAACCTTTGGCCATGGTTTTGCTTGTTTAACTAAATTTAGCTTGAGAGAGTAAATTTAGTTATAGAACATTAGATGCATGACTATATTTAATTTATTGCACGAGAGTGAGTAGATTAATTATAGAAGCCTTAAGAGAATAACTTAATGACATGTTTAGTAATGAAAATAGACCGAGAGGTTGATTTGTTGTTAGGCACGAGTTCAATTGAGCTCGAGAAAGGATATTGATTATTTAGAAATTCTTGGCTTAAGATTGTTAATATAAAATCAAGTTATTAATCAATTCAAGTTGGGCTTAAGGTAATCAACCATGCATGTTTCTCAAAATTGGACTCCAAAGCATGCACATAGTAGTTTAGATGTTATTTTTCTTTTGATCACTTCAAAGTTTGTTTCTCTAAATAAAATTAGGCATAATTAACTGTGGTACTTAATTAATCTAAGAACTCCAATCCCTGTGGATGACCCTGGCCACTATTATTGCAAAATACTTAGAGGTTCGATTTTTATAAATTTAATCTTGATAGGACCTTCGACAAGTCCTCTATCAAATTTGGCGTCGTTGCCAGGGATTGACATATTTTAGTTTAATTAATATCGTGGTGAAAGTGTTTGATCTTAATTTAGAGCGTAAATAGTGTATATTTGTAGTTCCTTCTTGTTGCTTTCATTTATAGGTTTATCTTTATTTTGTTTTTATCTTGCTTGTTTTGTTTTCTTTTAAGTTCTGGTTCATTTTTTCTAGTAGTGTGATTATTTGGTATTGCTTGAGAGCCTGTGATTATTTGTTGTTTTGTTTAATGGCTTCTAATAGATTTGGGTGGCCCTTTAGGGAATCTGAGCCCAAAGAACCAACATTGCGTTCTAGTTCTTTTTCCATTAGCTATCCATCTGTTGATCATGAGCCTATTAGTGAAGATTATGTGTTTCATGGTTATCAAAAGCCTAGTTATTATCATACTGAATCTATGAGTTATGGAAATCCCATGTATGGTAATGATGAATGTATTTGGACCCATGAACCATATCCTAAATTCTTTCAAGAAGCCCAAATAGAGGAAGAATCCCCCTTAGAAAGAATGTTGAGAGAATTTACAGAAGAGACTAGACTTAGGAGGTTACAGTTTGATGAGAAGTTTATGAGTTTCCAGACCCCTAGGGAGGTTAGTGAAGTGAAACCCACTTCCATAGGATGTCCAGTGAGTCAATTGATCACTGATTCACTGATAGCCTATCATGAGCATGATTCTTTCAACTCTACTGAGTTTGGGCAGTTGAGGGAGAGTGGTGTTGAGAATAAGGAGGAATTAGAAAGTTTAGATGCACACTAGGATCTAGTCAGTGAGGATGAACATAACTTAATTGAGGAAGTTCAGGAGGTAGAGTTTAAGGCTATAAGGCCTTTGTCTATTTTATCTTCTAATTATTCTTTTTATCTTGAGTGTTATTTTTCTTATTCTCATGAGTCCGTGTCGGAGTCTGTTTATTTTGATCTTTCTCCTTTTATGCTTTTATTATTTAAAAATACCAAAAATATGTCTGCTTAAGGGTCTCATGAGAAGCTAGTGTTTCTATTAGCTTTGGTCTGTTTTGTAGTTCCAGGAAAAGGGACCAGAAGAAATGGGAGAATTTTTGTGTACCTTGAGATGCCACATGAGTCTAGTCTAGTTGAAGACATTAAAGAAAGCGCTTCTTGGGAGGCAACCCAAGCTTTTTTCTTTCCCTCATTTACTTTCCCTATTTGTTTTTTTTTTTTTCCGTTCCTAGTATATGTTGTTTTGAAAAAGAGTGCTAAGTAAATCTCGTTCCCATTTTGCAGGACCTCGACCGCATTGAGAAACCTCCTAGTCAATTCAAAGAATTCTCATAAAACCGTCTCTCATTTTATCAGGCCAGTATCATTCACTCACTTTATCTTTGTCCTTAGTTATTTTAGTAAGCACATTACATTGAGGACAATGTAAGTTTTAAGTTTGGGGGTGGGTAACACTATGCAATCCTGATAATTCTGAGCAAAATTTTTGAGTATTTTGAGTAAAAAAATTTCGATCTTAAGTATGCTTGACTGATTTGTAATGCATGATGGCTGATTAGGATAGCCTAGGAAGTAATCTAATTGAATTTTTTGCAATAGAATAATTTCTGAAACATGTCCTGAATCGAGTATATTTGAAGTTTATCTTTGACTTCCTTGCAATACTATGAGCACATAACTAACTTTCTATTATGTTCGAACACTAGGATGTTTTTGTTGAGTCTAGAGGTAGTTGTTACCCCGATAGGCTTAAGAACTAATTAATAGTTGACTTACATGAAAGTTAGTGATTGAAATTTGTTGAGTTAAGAGAAACATTTTATCTTTATTTATTTTTAGCATGTTTATCGGAAACCAAAGCATGTTCCATCAATATTGTGTGCTTAATGTGTGGGGATCAAAAGAGCTACCTCCATTATGATCAGTTAGGCCATCCATTGAGCGAGTGCTCTGGATAAGGGTCCCTACAGTGGAAGTGTGAAAGCTAGGATCTTCATAAGAAGGAAAAAGATAAGTTTGGGGGTTAGTAACCCTTGTAAAATGAGTCAGAAAATGAATGTCTAAGTAGATTGCTCTCTATAGTGTGAGAAAGCTTAAAAATTGGAACTTAGGGCCAGTTGATAGCACGGTAATAATAGTTGCCCTCACGTGTTTATTTGTCTATTTTGTAGGGAATTGAGTAATTCAGAGCCAATTGAAAGACTTTGGATGAATTGGGCTTAAAAGGAAGCCAATCGAATCTATTTTGAGCATTAGAACGGAGAAGAGAGACCATTCAAGTTAAGGGAGCCGAGTGCAGAGCGTCTAGACGCTATTTCGGACATCAAGACGTCGCTGCACAATCATATTAAGCTTGAAGAACTGCAGGAATAGCGTCTAGACGCTCTCCCAAGCGTCTAGACGCTGGGAACTTGAAGAAGCAAGGCTCACTCGATGCTGCGGAGAGGCTACCCTCGACTCTATCAGCGTCGAGACGCTACTATCAAGTGTCAAGATGCTCCCCTGATTCGGCCAGATTTCTTCCTTATTTGCGAAGGCAGCGTCTAGACGCTGTAGTAAGCGTCTCGACGCTTGCCTGCCTTATTTAACCAACTTTTTCCTTTAGGGTTAGGGACTTTTGCCTCTTTGAAACACGTTTTGAGAGAGTTTTTCAGACCTTTTCCATTTACTTCTTAGAGAATTTATTGGATTGAATCGAGCTGGTTTGAACTCGAAGTTTTCTATGTAGATGCTCGGCTAGATTTCACGTTTCCAGTTCAGAGGTCGGTTGTAATCAATTGCAATATTGTGAGGCTTGAACCTTAACTTATTTTTCTTTCAATTGCAAGTATTCTTTGATTCCTGTGTTAATTTTATAAGCATGTGTTTTGATTAAATTGACGCCTCAATCACTCTACATGTTTGATTGCTAGTCATGATCATGATCCGTAATTGTCATGTTGAATGAACCGGTAGCATTAGAATTATTACATGTGTATGTCTTGTGGGTTTCCATATTACATGACTTGCATGTTTAATTCTAGGAATTAAAGGAGTTTCTTAATTAGATAAAAGTTGTTTTACCTGATTGGTTGTCTTGGTCTTTCCAAAGTTCGTAATACCTCTATCTAAATAATTTGGAACGGCTTCGTCAAAAATTGTTTAGGTAATTAGCGTTAACTTGACGTTTGTTAGAGTTAATGACCTTAGGGAATTTGCCACTTTTTGGGTTTTCCTAATAAGTTGACCAAGTACTTGCATTGTTAAGTTAAAATATTTTGAATGCCTATGATCAATATTTGCAATTGAGTAGAACCGCACCTTTGAATTGGAACTTGGTAAGAATTGACTTTTTTCTCCTTTTAAGTGTTTGTATTGTTATTATTATTTTGTTAAGATTTTCAAAACCCCCCGTTTCTCTTTTTACTGAAATTTAACATTGAGGAAATAAAATTTCTGGATCCTTTGGGAAATCGACCTGGTCCACTAATTCTACAAGCTAGAGTGGGAAACCAGTTTAATTTTGGTAGGCCTCGACAACCTCACCAAAATTTAGCGCCGCTGCCGGAGAGCCAGCCAATTTTAATTTCTCATTGTTAGATTTCATTTACCGTCTTTCTCTTTATATATGACTCGTTCTTCTCAATGTATTGAATTTCAGTATTTTCCTGAACTTGGGAAAGAGGAGCGTAGATTGAAAAGAGAAACGAAAGAAAGGAAACGAGCACCAAGAGAAGATCTCAATTTTGACTGTACCATCGGCGAATCCTCAATATTTGCTAAAGTTGAGGAAAAGATGGCCGAAAGAACACTGAAGTAGCTAGCAGCACCAGACCTGAACCAACAACCATTATGCATCACCTACCCCACTGTTGAAGGTGATTTTGAATTAAAGTCTGGTTTGATACACTTACTTCCTGTTTTTCGTGGTCTTGCAGGTGAGGATCCTCACAAACATCTCAAGGAATTCCACATTGTTTACTTTGGAATGAAACCCCATGGAGTGACTGAGGAACATATCAACCTGAGAGCCTTTCCCTTTTCCTTGAGAGATCAAGCAAAAGATTGGCTATACTTTCTACCACCGGGTACCATTAATACATGGAATGAGATGAAAAGGCTTTCCTGCCTCACGAGCTGTAGCCCTCAGGAAAGAGATCTATGGTATTCAACAGATTACTGGGAAAACACTCTACGAATATTGGGAAAGATATAACAGATTGTGTGCTAGCTTCCCAAACCATCAGTTCGCAGACCAACTCCTAATCCAGTATTTCTATGAAGGTTTGCTACCCAATGACAAAGGTATGATTGATGCAGCAAATGGAGGAGCAATGGTAAATAAAACACCTGCCGAGGCAAAACAACTGATTCAGAACATGGCTGAAAACTCCCAGCAGTTTGGAACGAGAGGAGGTGGAGGAATCCATCAGGTCAAAGAGGTAAATGAATTGCAAAGTCAAATATCTGATTTAATATCTCTTGTTCGTCAAATAGATGCAGGTCAAGGTCAGCAAAATTTCACTCAGGAAGCGAATGCTATTGGAGGATTTCAAGGCCATAATCAGAGAAAGTATGATCCATATTCGAACACGTACAATCTTTGATGGAGGGATCATCCAAACTTCAGTTTTGGAAATTAAGGAGGTCAACAGAGGGCACCTCAACAGAACTACAATAGACCAGCATAGGCTTCCACACAAGCTCAAACTTCAACGTCATGTATGTCTCTAGAAGATATTATAAAAAGCTTGGCATCTAACGCTCTTCAATTTCAACAAGACACAATGCAGTTTCAAAAGGAGACATGGGTAGAGATGCAAAATCTGGGAAACCAAATCACCCAACTAGCTACATTAGTGAGCAGCTTGGAAGCGCAGAATTCTGGAAAGTTACCTTCGCAACTCGAAGTAAATCCAAGAGAAAACATATGTGCAATTACTCTTAGAAGTGGAAAGGAAGTTCCTTCAAGCACCCAACCAAAAGCGAGCGAACAAAGCAACGAGAGAGCTGACAAGGAATGCTCTGCCAAGGTTCCAAAAGGGGTAAGTTTTGATCCACCTTTATCTATTAGTTCTCATCTCATGGTTGCTCCTTTTCCTAGCAGTTTAGCAAGGCCCAAGAAAGAAGATCATGAAGAGGAAATTCTTGAAACATGCAGAAAAGTGCAGGTCAACATCCCTTTGTTAGATGCTATTAAGCAAATACCCAAGTACGCTAAATTCCTCAAGGAACTGTGCATTAACAAGAGGAAACTAAAAGATAAAGAAAGAGTGTTGGTGAGCAAAAACATATCAGCCATGCTTAAGAGAAACATGCCAGAGAAATGCAGAGACCCAGGTATGTTTTCTTTACCTTGTGTGATTGGGGATAAGAAAATTGAGCATGCTATGCTAGATCTAGGTGCTTCAATCAATGTCATGCCTTTTTCTATCTATCAAGAGCTTAAACTGCACAAACTACAAGAAATCGGTGTAGTTATTCAATTAGCTGATAGGTCATACATTCACCCCTTAGGAGTCGTAGATGATGTATTAGTTCAGGTTAAAGAATTGTTATTCCCTGTAGACTTCTATATCTTAGAAATGGATGGTAGGTCCTCTTTTACTTCTGCTTCAATTTTGTTAGGGAGGCCATTTATAAAAACTGCAAAGACTAAAATCTCTGTTGATGAAGGTATTTTGTCAGTTGAATTCGATGGTGAAGTTGCTCAACTCAATATCTCTGATGCAATGAAGTATCCTGAAAATGTCCATTCTATCTGTCATGTTGATATTTTTGATTCACTTGTGCAGGATCTGACTTTTGAAGAACATAATGAATATGAAACCTTTAGTTTGAATGATGTCTATGATGAGATTGGTCCAAAAGAGTTGTCTTCAGCAACCCTCTCTGAACCAATTAAATCTAATGCTGAGATTTCTGCACAAACTAACAAGATGTTACCTTATGTTGTGCAGGCACCTAAAATAGAACTGAAAGCTCTACCAGACCATCTCAAGTACGTATATTTGGGAGATGCTGAGACATTGCCTGTCATTATCTCCAAGGAACTTACACCTGAACAAGAGGAAAAACTAGTATTGATTCTGAAAAAGCATAAGTTGGCCATTGGGTGGACTTTAGCTGACATAAAAAGTATAAGTCCAGCTATGTGCATGCACAGGATTCTTTTGGAGGACGAGGCTAAACCAATGAGTGAACCACAGAGGCGATTGAACCCAGCCATGAAGGAAGTGGTAATGAAAGAGATCTTTAAGCTCCTAGACGCAGGTATAATCTATCCAATTTCTGACAGTAAGTGGGTAAGTCCTATCCATGTAGTTCCTATGAAAACTGGCATAACTATAGTTAGGAACAATAATAATGAGTTAGTACCCATGCGTGTTCAGAATGGTTGAAGGATGTGTATAGATTATAGGAAGCTGAATCAGGTAACGAGGAAAGACCACTTCCCTATTCCCTTTATAGATCAGATGGTTGAAAGACTAGCTGGCAAACCTTTTTTCTGTTTTCTTGATGGTTTTTTCTGGTTTTTATCAGATTCCTATTGCACAGGAAGATCATGAGAAAACTACTTTCACTTGTCCTTTTGGAACTTATGCCTATAGACGAATGTCTTTCGGTCTATGTAATGCTCCAGGTACATTCCACGATGCATGATGAGCATCTTTTTTTATTATATTGAGAAATTTATTGAAGTGTTTATGGACGATTTCACTGTGTATGGAGAGTCATTTGATGAATGCTTAGATAATTTGGCTAGAGTCATGAAGCGTTATATTGAAACTAATCTTGTGCTGAATTATGAAAAGTGTCATTTTATGGCTAACTAGGGCATTGTTTTAGGTCATGTAGTTTCTTCCAGGGGCATAGAGGTTGATAAGGCAAAGATAGATGTTATTGCTAACTTGCCCTACCCTACCAATGTTAGGGAGGTGCGATCTTTTCTTGGCCATGCAGGTTTTTATCGTAGGTTCATTAAAGACTTTTCCAAGGTTGCCTTGCCAATGACCAACTTATTGCAGAAAGATGTTCCCTTTGAATTTGGAAAGGAATGCAAAGAGTCATTTAAACTGCTTAAGGAACGATTGACCAATGCACCTATAATTCACCCACCCCAATGGGACCTACCTTTCGAGATTATGTGCAATGCAAGCAACTATGCAGTGGGAGCAGTGCTGGGCCATAGAATCGATAAGAAAATCCATGTCATCTATTATGCCTCTAGGACTTTGAACCCTGCTCAGTGCAACTACTCAACAATAGAAAAGAGCTTTTGTCCATTATCTTTGCTTTAGATAAATTTCGCTCTTATATTCTTGGTTCTGAAGTAATTGTTTTCTCTGACCATGCAGCTTTGAGATATCTCATGTCAAAGAAGGAATCCAAACCAAGACTACTCAGATGGATTCTGCTTCTTCAAGAATTTAACCTGAAAATTAGAGATAGAAGATGAGCGGAGAACTCTGTTGCAGATCATCTAAGCAGACTATAAGGGAGGAGGACACACTGCCATTCAATTATGACTTCCCCGATGAACATCTATTTTGGATTCAAAATATTATTCCCTGGTATGCAGATATGGTCAATTACCTTATCACAGGTACTTTCCCTCACCATCTCTCTACATCTAGAAGAGCCAAGGTAAAAAGTGATTCTAAATACTATGGTTGGGATGACCCTTACCTATGGAAATTTTGTGTTGATCAAGTAGTTAGGAGATGTGTGCCTGATAATGAGTTTGAGTCTATTCTATCTTTCTGTCATGATTATGCATGTGGGGGACATTTTGGGCCTAAAAGAACTGCTAGAAAAGTCTTAAATAGTGGGCTATATTGGGAATCTTTATTTAGGGATGCCTACCAGTTTTGCAAATCATGTGAGAAATGCTAGAGGGTAGGAACTATTTCTCGTAGGAACGAAATGCCCCAGGTACCTATTATAGTTTGTGAAATATTCGATTTATGGGGCATTGATTTCATGGGTCCTTTCCCTTCTTCCTGAGCTTTTTCATATATTTTGTTAGCTGTGGATTATGTTTCTAAATGGGTGGAAGCAAAAGCCACCAAAACTGATGATGCTCAAACTGTTGTAGGTTTAATAAAGACTAACATTTTCAACATGTTTGGGATTCCATGAGCCATCATCAGTGATCAGGGAACACACTTCTGCAATAGATCTATGGAAGCTCTAATGAAGAAATACGGAGTAAACCATAGAGTAGCCACTGCCTACTAACCTCAAACTAATGGTCAGGCTGAGGTCTCCAACAGAGTAGTCAAGTCTATCTTGGAGAAGACTGTGAATCTAGGAAGAAATGATTGGAGCCTATGCTTGACAGATGCTTTGTGGGCATACCGCACGGCTTACAAAACTCCCATAGGAATGTCTCCCTATAGGTTGGTTTTTGGGAAGGCATGTCATCTACTAGTCGAAATCGAGCACAAAGCCTATTGGGCAATGAGGAGATGCAACTTCGACATGGATAAAGCAGGTAAGTTCAGACTACTACAGTTGCAGGAACTAGAAGAAATGAGACTAGATGCCTACGAGAATTCGAGGATTTACAAAGACAAATCCAAATTGCTTCATGATAACATGCTCATCAGGAAGCAATTCGAGATTGGTCAGAAAGTGCTTTTCTATAATTCGAGTCTAAAGCTCATGCCAGGTAAGTTTCGTTCTAGATGGAGTGGCCCATTTGTTGTTACTAACGTTTTTCCTTATGGTGCAGTAGAGATCAACGAATTAGAGACAGACAAAACCTTTAAGGTAAATGGACAGAGATTGAAAATATTCCACGAGGGAGATGCAGCACCGTGCCTCGCAAGTTTCTCGTTAAAGGAACCCATTTATTCGGACTTGTAATCATCGTACCAAATTCGTCAAGCTAGAGACGTTAAACCGAGCGCTTATTGGGAGGCAACCCAATTTTCTATCTCTTTCTTTCATTTTTAGATTTTTTTTTGGTTATTTAATTTTACTTATATTGAGTTATTTTTAGATAATTAGTTTAATTTAGATTTAATAAGCTCATTTCCTTTAATTAAAAAAATAATAATAATTTTTTTAAAAAAAAAAAAAGGCTCAGAGAACAGCGTCTAGATGTTGGGATTTATGCCCCAAAGCCTCGTAATTAATAATTTATTTAATAATTAATAATAATTTTGATTATTTTATTTGTAATATAATATTATCCATTATATGAAAAATTCAAGGTTATTAGTGTAATCTTGAACAGTATGTGGTTGACATACGGGAGGATCGTGTTCAAGAAATAACCTAAAGAGTCATAGTATATGGATAAGGTTGGGTGTCTTAGCCTGGTAACACTATTGATACGGCGCACTTTGTAATAGTTACAAATGATTTGATCCAAATCATTCATGTGGAGAAATGTGAGTGGGGGTATATTATACAATGAGTTTGTATAAGACTGGACCATGAAATATTTAATCTCTCTTTATAAGTTCGTTGATTGAAAAGATTAATATTTCATCAGGATGATCATATGTGACTCGATCTTAATCTTGAGTGAGTTATGAACTCCTGCCTGTGAGGGCTTGTCCTTTGATTTGCATGGGTGAGAGTGGCTTTTGTAGCCGATTCAATATGCCTACCATTTTGGGGACTTGACCAAATAGGGAGCTGGGAACATAATTTCACAAGATGGAATTCACTCCTTCCCATATAGGGTAAGTAGATGAGTAGTTCCCTTAAGTGCTGAGTTCGGGACTTGAACAATGGGGCCCCACCCTCTCATTGGCCCAAGAGGGACTTAGTTTATAATTAGATTATAAATAAATTGTTCATTAGAGGATCAGAGGTACTTAAGGTGAAAGATGTAATTACAGGGGTAAAAGGAACTTTTGACCTAGCTGTAATTACGAACAACTCGTGAAGGATCGACTTGCATGTAGTGATTATATCTATGGACACAACTTGTCCTACAGTGCATAAGAGTGCAACTCTAGGTCTATAGTGGTGTGACCTATAGTTAATGAATGATTAAAGAGTTTAATTAATTGATTTTGTATCATTGGAGCTTATAATCTGTAGGTTCATAAGGTCCCATCGCTAGCTCATAGTAACACTAAAAAGTTTAATTTAGTTGAAAGAAAATTTTGAAATGTTCAAATTAATATTTAATATATTAGATATATTAAATAT
This sequence comes from Trichosanthes truncata, assembly GCA_033996785.1. NCBI lineage: Eukaryota > Viridiplantae > Streptophyta > Magnoliopsida > Cucurbitales > Cucurbitaceae > Trichosanthes > Trichosanthes truncata. The sequence continues at coordinate 44,783,924 of JAWPNB010000013.1, read as the reverse complement.
AAAAGAGGAAAATATATTTATTTTATTTGATACATTAAATATTAAAATTTGAAATGTTCAAATTAATATTTAATATGAAGTGTTCAAATTAATATTTAATATATCATATATATTAAATATAAAAGAGGAAAATATATTTATTGTATTTGATACATTAAATATTAAAATAATTAATGTATATTAGATACATTAAATAAAAGATATTTATTAAATTTGAATTGGATTCAAATTAGGAAATAAATGTCGTAGGAGAATTTTAAACGTTTTGATTAAGATTCAAATTGATTAGATAAATGTATTTTAATATATTAGATATTAAAATATATTATTTAATTATTTTCCCTAGACCACTATAAATAGGACCCTAGGGGTGAGCCATTGTGCATTCTTTACAACACACATCTCCTCAATAGAGAGAATTAGAGAATTCTCCCTAGACCTCTTCCTCTCCAATCCCTTGGGGATTTTCTTTCACGAGGTTCCCACAAGCCTTGGTCCTGTGTTCGAGTCATAGCCAGAAAGACTACGCGTCAAACATGCAGATCTCGCAAGCACAGTGTCTCGACGCTACGTCGTTTTTTTAAAATGCAATTCTTCGTGAAAACAGAGCACACATGCCCCTTTTCAGCCCTAGCCCAAATTTCCATCTTTCTCCCTCTCTTTTTCTCCGATTTCTTCCATTTCTCTTCCACTCCCTCTCTTATGTTTCCCTAACCACTTACTTATTCACCCACACACATCCTATTTTGGGATTTCTCCCCCAACTTTGGCACCTTTTGCTGGTTTTGTGGTTCAACTGCCGTGGCCATCCTTCGTGGTAAGTCTTCTTTGACTCATGCTTTAAATTTAGTGCTTTACAATTCACTTACATAGCAAAGGATCATACTTAGAGGTTTGTATAGACCCACTGTCGTTTATGATGATTTTGGTTAAGTTTTGTTGAAATTTCTGTTAAACTTTGATCGAACAATGGTAATTTATGTTGCATCTTGGTGGGTAATCTGCAAGAAAATGTGCATTGTCATAAATTGGTGATTCAACCTGTACTCCTTGTTGTAGTGAGACGAGTATAAAACAGGGGATAGGTACATTCACATATATACTTGTTTTCTATGAATTGGGTATCCTTAGTCTGACACATATCTTGGTGGGTAATTTATGAATTGGGTATCCTTGGGTAGAGCTTAATTCTCCATTTTAGGTACGATTTACTCGATTTTTCCTTTAATTTTGCACCTTATGGCTCCATTTTAAACGTTCTACATTGCTGTAGATTGCTGAACATTGTTGGTACTTTTGATCTTTTGTGGAAAACTTAAAGTTGGGTGCATTATTTAATAGAGCCATTTGAAAATATTTGATGCTTGTGTTTGTTATTGGTTGGTTGAGCTCCTTTCATTTGACATATATACTGTTGTGGATGTGCTTTCTGTGGCTTTTGCCTAATTTAGGACGGTAGATAGCGTTACTCCTTCTAATATTTTGTCCTATTGGTGTTAGGAACATACCATGGCTCCCAAGAGATCGCGAGGTGCCTTCTCATCTCAATCTTCGTTCGATTCTCATCACTTTGTCGATCAGGAGGCTGTCGACTGGTATCAAAGTCACGTCGTATCTCGCTCGATCGCTGCTGAGCGAGGGATTGCCCCAAATGATTCCCATCATCGACACCTACATGCCACCATCCTAGAGCGTGGGTGGAGCATCCTGGTCCAGCATCCTGATGCAAGCGTCGTGGCCATTGTTCGGGAGTTCTATGCCAACCTCCGGGATGGTGATTCTCACTCTTACGTGCGAGGGTGCCAAATTCCATTTGATGCATCTGCACTCAACAACTATTACCAGCTGCCCACCTACGACAGGGACGAGTATATCGAGTATGCCGCTGGGCAATCCGACTACACTCAGATTATTCAGCACCTAAGTCGACCAGGGGCGGAATGGACTAGGACACCACTAGGTGAGGTAGTTCGCTTTCGGGCTTCTAATCTTAGTGTCACCAACAGGGTATGGCACAGTTTCATATGCGCGAAGCTCTTTCCCGTATCCAGATTGACTGATGTGATGAAGGAATGAGCCATTCTCCTTTATGCTATAGCCATAAGCAAGACCATCGACGCCAGTAAGCTTATTTGTCGATCTATCAGACACATCAGGCGAGGTGGCACCACCGTTGGGTTCGACCATGCCTCCTTGATCACCGATCTATGCCGACTTGTCGGGGTCACCTGGACCCCTGATGAGGAGTTGATTCAGCCACGAGCGATCATGGATCGAAATTTTATAATGGGCTTGCATGGCTAGGATTATCCTCAGGGAGGCGATAACGAGCACGAGCATAAGGATGAGGCAGATATGCAAGAGCAGCCTCAAGGCCTTCCAGCCCCACCTGCACCACACAGACCATTCCAGGATTGGGCTGCTATTTCAGCACGGCTCGATAGGATCGAGCGCTGCCAGCTGCGCGACGAGGCCTACCATCAGCATCTCTACTCTTGCCTGCGCCATATGTCTGGCGGTGACCCGACCTTTCCACCACCTATGCCGCCGTATGCATCCTCCGACGACTATTGAGGTCACTTATTCAGGGCAGTCTCTCTCTTTCCCCTTCTTGTTTTTGTTTATATCTGCATTTGTCCTCTTTCCCTGTATTACCTTTTTCCATTGTATTACATTGAGGACAATGTAATCTTTTGAGTTAGGGGTGCCTGTTATTTTGTTGTTATCTTGAACTTTATCTTTGATTATTTGTAAACCACATGACTGCACTTAACTTTGAATTGCACACCAACTATCCACTTTACATTTCACTAATTCTTTGGACTGAAATAGTTATGTTCTCTCTTTTGGATGGCTTGTGAGGATATTGATTCTGATTTTAAAATAATCATTAAGTATCGAGGTATCTAATTAGTTTTCTTGATTCATACTTGATTTAAACCCAGTTCTTGATTTTCCTTGCAACTGAAAAAGCACATAGTCTACGTATTCAGGGTCTTGAAGGCTTAGACCTAGGTTATGTAACCCATATGCTTGTTGTCACCACGAAAGGTCTTAGGAACTAATTAGAGAGTCTACCTGCATGATATTGAGTAATGTGACACTAAGGAATACTTACATGATTGATTTGCCTTTGATTAAAAAAAAAAATCAATCTCTTGTGTTTAAAAAGATTAAGGGCAAAAAGAGCTACATCCTGTGTGATCAGTTAGGCCACCCATGAGTGAATGCACTGGGTAAGGGTCCCTACATAGGATGTGTGAAAGCTAGTTCCTACTAAATTACAGCATAATATAAAGTTGAGGGGTGGGCCTACCCCAGGCCCTTTGCACCCTAGTAGCATATTACCCTTTTTGAGCATGGGAATGCTTGAAAGTTGGAACCTAAAGCCAGAGTAGAGGGAAGATGAGTTGAGAGTCGCATAAAACAAGTCCAGACTTATAAAGACTAGTTTGGGATAGACTACCACACACACACGCAAGGAACGATAGAATTGAATTTGAAACTTCTTGGACAAAAACTCTAGCCGCAAACCTCGATTCTCTATGATTGCTTTAATTTCAGAATTTCTGAGGCTTGAGTCATCCATACATTTTATCCTAGATATTTTGAGGAATTGTTTAAGTTGGGGGTATTTTGATAGCACGGTAATAGTGCTCTTGTATCAGCCTATTTCATGCTAGTTTAGTTGCCCTCATGTGTTTATTTGTCTATTTTGTAGGGAATTGAGCAATTCAGAGCCAATTGAAAGACTTTGGATGAATCGGGATTAAAAGGAAGTCAATCAAATCTATTTTGAGCATTAGAACTGAAAAGAGAGACCATTCAAGTCAAGGGAGTCGAGTGCAGAGCGAGATGCTATTCGAGCGTCAAGACGTCGCTGCACAATCATATTTTGCTTGAAGAACCGCAGGAATAGCCTCTAGAAGCTAGGAACTTGAAGAAGCAAGGCTCGCTCGACACTGCGGAGAAGCTGCCCAGCGTGAGGCGCTACTATCAAGTGTGAGACGCTAGTCTGATTCCGCCAGATTTCTTCCTTATTTGTGGAGGCAGCGTCTAGATGCTGTATTAAGCATCTCGACACTTGCCTGCCTTATTTAACCAACTTTTCCCTTTAGGGTTAGGGACTTTTGCCTCTTTGCACACACGTTTTGAGAGAGTTTTTCAGACCTTTTCCATTTACTTCTTAGATAATTTATTGGATTGAATCAAGCTGGTTTGAACTCGAAGTTTTCTATGGAGATGCTTGGCTAGATTTCACGTTTCCAGTTCAGAGGTCGGTTGTAATCAATTGCAATATTGTGAGGCTTGACCTTAACTTAGTTTTCTTTCAATTGCAAGTATTCTTTGATTTCTGTGTTAATTTTATAAGCATGTATTTTGATTAAATTGACGCCTCAATCACTCTACATGTTTGATTGCTAGTCATGATCATGATCCGTAATTGTCATGTTGAATGAACTGGTAGCATTAGGATTATTACATGTGTATGTCTTGTGGGTTTTCATATTACATAGCTTGCATGTTTAATTCTAGGAATTAAAAGAGCTTCTTAATTAGATAAAAGTTGTTTTACCTGATTGGTTTGTCTTGGTCTTTCCAAAGTTTATAATGCCTCTATCTAAATAATTTGGAACGGTTTCGTCAAAAATTGTTTAGGTAATTAGCGTTAACTTGACGTTTGTTAGAGTTAATGACCTTAGAGAATTTTTCACTTTTTGGGGTTTCTTAATAAATTGACCAAGTACTTGCATTGTTAAGTTAAAATATTTTGAATGCCTATGATCAATATTTGCAATTGAGTAGAACCGCACCTTTGAATTGGAACTTGGTAAGAATTGATTTTTTTCTCCTTTTAAGTGTTTGTTTTGTTATTATTATTTTGTTAAGATTTTCAAAACCTCCCATTTCGCTTTTTACTGAAATTTAACACTGAGGAAATAAAATTTCTGGCTCCTTTGGGAAATCGACCTGGTCCACTAATTCTACAAGCTAGAGTAAGAAGCCAGTTTAATTTTGGTAGGTCTCGATAACCTCACTACCAGTGTAGGGGGAAAACGAAGGAAAGTCTTGGTAAAAGTGTCTTAAGCCAGTAGAAACTAATAGAAAGGAAGTTAAACACACACACGCGCAAGGAATGATATAGATAGAATTTAAATTACTTAATGAAGGATGTGTTATGGCTTTATTCTATTGTTTCATGTCAACTAGATCATTGAGGCTTGAATCATGAATCTTGTACTAGAAATCTTATGAAATTGTTATTTTAGTTTTGTTTTGCTCGAAGACTAGCAAAATTCTAAGTTTGGGGGTATTTGATAGCATGCATAAGTATTCTATTTTTAGGCTTAGTTTTTGGCTAGTTTTGCTATGATTTCGTATGCTTTCATGTATTTCTATATTTATTTCTCATAAACCGAGCATGTGGAACAAAACCGGAGAACTATGAGATAATTGGACAAATTTGAGCAACTTAAGGCTATATTTGAAGATTCAAGTGTTGAAGAAGAAGGATAAGGCAATTGGACCCAAGAGTAGAGTGTTACAACGTTCCTTATATCGTTGGAACGCCAAAGAAGAAGCCTTTCAACCTTGAAGACTTGAGGGCACAGGGTTGCAACGCTGGTTGAAGAAGAGTTTTCCCTTTTTAAAAAAATGCTATGGACAGTGTTGCAATGCTATCTCGGCTCTATATAAGGGAATGTTATACTTCGAGTAAAGGGAGCCATTTTGAGAGACCAAAAACCCTAAACCTCTATTCAAGCACTGTCTAAGGACATAGAGAAGATCTTTGGAGAGCCGAAGAGGAGACTCAAAGCTCGAGATCGTGGACATCACGTCGGAGACGAGTGTTGGCATGCGGCCTAAGTTTCTTCTCTATTTCTTTTACTTTTCTTTTAGATTTAGGAGTTTTTGTGGGTTGTATTTATGTTGTAACTATGTGTTTAGACCCTTGCTTGGTTGTCGTTGTTGAACATTTGGTTGATTTTTAGTTTAATTTATATAGTGATGACTTTTATGCATCTTGCTATATTGTCTTAACCTTTGGCCATGGTTTTGCTTGTTTAACTAAATTTAGCTTGAGAGAGTAAGTTTAGTTATAGAACATTAGATGCATGACTAGATTTAATTTATTGCACTAGAGTGAGTAGATTAATTATAGAAGCCTTAAGAGAATAACTTAATGCCATGTTTAGTAATGAAAATAGACCGAGAGGTTGATTTGTTGCTAGGCATAAGTTCAATTGAGCTCGAGAGAGGATATTGATTATTTAGAAATTCTTGGCTTAAGATTGTTAGTATAAAATCAAGTTATTAATCAATTCAAGTTGGGCTTAAGGTAATCAATCATGCATGTTTCTCAAAATTGAACTCAAAGCATGTACATAGTAGTTTAGATTTTATTTTTCTTTTGATCAGTTCATAAAGTTTGTTTCTCCAAATCAAATTAGGCATAATTAACTGTGGTACTTAACCAATCTAAGAACTCCAATCCCTGTGGATGACTCTGGTCACTATTATTGCAAAATACTTAGAGGTCCGATTTTCATAAATTTAATCTTGATAGGGCCTTCGACGAGTCCTTTATCAATATATGTACACACACATATATTGTTGATGCACGAATTTAGTTCAACTAGATCAGCTGGAACTCAACTTAGAAAAGTGACGAGGCTACCTGTAAAATAGAGAACTAAGCACTGGTGTGGTGCTCGGTCAAACACACTCCGATGCCTAAGTCAGCTAGAGTTTTTTGAGTGGTGTAGTAAGAGTTAGGATTTTGTGAGCATATCTTGGAGGCGTATCCTACCTCCCTATTTATAGGAAGGGATTAGGGTTTGGGGAGTGCACTCACTAGGATGGGCTGGATTTAGGTCAGCTCAGCTCAACCCGATATGCTCAGCTTGGGCTTAGGCCAAGTGCAGGTGCCTGGCCTTCGTCCGATTTGTTCAGGATGGACTTCATGATCTTTGTGGTTGATCTCACCCATAACATGTGTGTGTATGTATATATAATTTCAATTTTAAAAATCTATTGGGACAAGTAATTAAAGAGGAGAGATTTTAGAATTTAAACTATTTTAGATATATTTTTTGAAATAATCGTCCATACCTATCTAAAATATTGATGGATAGGTTGTATCAAATTTGAATTTTTAGATGGTCTAGATCAACCTTTAGGCTAAGAAAATAAAGAAAATCAATTTTCTCACTATACTTTATTATTCTCTCTGACTCAATGAATGCATTTGTATTTTTTTTAGAGACATATTTAGATGATTTTGTAGAACAATGAGTTTTATAAACCTTGTGTTTGCAATATCTGTTAAATTTAATTTGATTGGTAGTTATTTTGTTAATATATTTTACCTATAATGGTTTGCACTAAAAACCATATTCCTAAATTTTAAACTAGAGTGTTTTTTTCTTCTTCTTTTTCGATTTTAACATTTGGGATGGGAATTTGAACCCTACCTTTAATCAAGTGTATATGCTTTGACCTGTTGAGCATGAATTATGCTTCGATTAACTTTGAGCTTCTACAAGAAAACTTTTAAAAGCCTTTGTAACAATTGATTTGAAAATTCTCTTTGAGCTTCTTAATTTTGCAAGGTGGTCTACCCATCTATAATTAGTTATCTTCTTAGTTATTAAGAAAATTGATGGACATTAGTGAGTTACATTGACTTTAAATGTATCAAAAGCCCAAATTCAATACTAATTAAGATTATTTCTTCCTAGGTGACCAATCATTTACCCGATCTCAAAAACTAGGTACGTTGTCAATTTGAACATTCTTCAACTATCAAGACACTAAAACCTCTCTTAAAAGTCAAAGGTTTAAATTCTAATTCCCTTAATTGCCAGACTCTATTCTAAACGAGAATGATAATAAATAAATTAATTGTTTAAAAACTAGGTTAAATTATATAGTTAGTCCTTGTTTCAATTTTATATCCAATAAGTCCTTGACATATTCCATATTTTTTAAATCATTAGATCTATTAGTAAAGGATTGTAAGGAATAGAGGTAGCAAAATGTACGGATCACAATAGTAAAATGCTCAGCATAATGGTATGGAGCAGAGCACTGAATATATGCATAAAAAGGTTTACACGTGTAGCACAGTAATTGGATAACAATCCAACACTAATAGAACATAAATAAGGGAAAATAGGCTGCAAGTAATATACCAAATATTAACCATGATTGAACTCATTTCATCATCCCCACAAGCTGAACTGGAGAGAACTGCACAGTGAGCTTAGTTCCTAAGCTACAAAAATGTCGTGATAATGGTTTGGTGAGAAATATCGGCAAGTTTTTAGCTCGTTTTCTAGAAATTTTATAGACAAAGTGTGATAAATTTTGATATGCTTTGTTCTATTATGGAATACTAGATTTGGAGCTAAAAAAGGATGAAGAAACGAAAAATAGGCCCATCCAAATATCTTAAGCAAATGATAATCAGAAATATTATTGTAAAGGATTTGATAAGGGGTTTTGGATTTTAAGAATCAAAGTAGAAAGATGATTGATAAGATGGATTGCAGTTTGAAAGGAAAAACTCCAAAACGATAAGGTAAACTCGAATGGGCAAGAAGAGACAATCCCATTCGTACTACGTATCTATTTTTTCTTTCAACCCTATCATTTTGTTGAGAGGTATAGGGACAAGAAATATGATGAAGAATGCCATGGGAAGTCAAATGAAGAAGCACGTCGAAACTCTCCTCCCCAATCAGTTTGTAAACTCCAAATTTTACATTAGAATTTTATTTTAACAAACTATTTAATTGGAGAAAGCAAGAGAAAGTTTCATCTTTGAACTTAAGTAAATAAAGCCAAGAATAGCGAGTATAACCATCAACGAACAATGGAAATTAACGTGCTCCATTAACAAAAATTTGAGGAGAGGGTCCCATACCTCATAATAAACCAATTGAAATGGTTTCATAGTGGTAGTTTCATGCAAGGAAAAAAAAAAAAGTAAATGATGGCCTTTAGCCATTTGACAAAAATTACAAAATTTTGGAAATTGACTATAAGACATGGACTCATTACATAAACTCAAACTTTGGTGCACAATGGGTACAACGAAATGACCATGTCTTTAGTGCCAATTTTGTGCAGTCTTGGTTGGGGACAAAAATACAGCATCGAAAAAAAGGCTTGAAAAATCGAAATTGATAGGAATGAACGATTCACTCTACAACAGAAGCATATGATTATTAAACGATTTAGAAACCAACTTTGGGATCGACATTGAATTTATTTAGAATTAAACTAAAAATAAGGTTAAGCAAACTTACATTGAAGTAAATGGAGAAAGTTCTGGCGAGTCTTTACTTCTTGTATTCCAACAAGTCGAATCTCCAAGACTTCCACAAAGTCTTCCTTGCCATGACTTGACACAGGACTAAGGTTTGTGGGAACCTCTTGAAAGAAGGTGAAAAAATTCGTAGAGAATTATGTGTAGGAAATGTCTCTTTTTGCGTTAACCCATGGGTCCTATTTATAGGGACTTAGGGCAACATCTTTTCAAAAAATCAAATAATATATTTTAATATCATTATATTAAAAAATATATTTTTAACATATGTGAATCTCTCAAATCTCCTACAATATATATTTACCTATTTGAATCCCATTCAAATTTCACATGTATTGTTTCCTTTAATTTATCTAATACATTAATATATTGTCCTCTTTAATATTTAATGTATCAAATACAATAAATATATTTCCCATCATTTAATATATCCAATATATTAAATTTTAATTTCAACATTTCAAATTTACTTTCAATGAAATTGATCCCTTAATGTTTTTATGAGCTAGCAATGGGACCTTATGGACTTACAGATTATATGCTCCAATTATATAGAATTAATTAATTAGTTTTCATTCATTAACTCTGGGTCACTCCATTATAGATCTAAAGTTGCACTCTTATGCAATGTCAGACAAGTTGTGTCCATGGATATAACAATTACATGCAAGTTGATTCTTCATAAGTTTTTCATAATTACAGTTGGGTCAGAACTCCGTTTCTCCTATACCTTAAATACCATTGATCCTCTAATGAACAATCTGTTTATGAACCAATCATAAACTAAGTCTCTCTCTAGGGCTAATGAGAGGGTGGTGCCCCATTGTTCAAGTCCCAAAATCAGCACTTAAGGGAGCTACTCATCTACTTTCCCTGTATCGGAATGGGTGAATTCCATCTTGTGAAATTTATGTTCCTAGCTCCTTATTTGGTTAAGTCTTTAAAATGATAAGCTTATTGAATCGGCTACAAAAGCCACTCTCGCTCATGCAAATCAAAGGACAAACTCTCATAGGCTAGAGTTCATAACTTACTCAGAATTAAGATAAAGTTGCATATGAATATCTTGTGAAATATTAATCTTCTCAATTAACAAATTTATAAACAGAGATTAAATATTTCATGGTCTAGTCTTAAACAAACTCATGGTATATTATACCCACACTTACATCTCTCCACATGAATGATTTGGATCAAATCATTTGTAACTGTTACAAAATGGGTTATATCAATAATATTACCAGGATAAGGCACCCAAGTTTATCTATATTCTATAGACTTTTTAGGTTATCTTGAATATGATCATCCCGTATATCAACCATATACTGTCCAAGATTAGACTAATAACCTTGGATTTTTCATGTAATTGATAATTTAATATTGCAAGTAAAATAATCAAAACTATAAAAATGATTAAACAATAAAACATTAATTATGAGACTTTAGAGCATAAATCCCAACAATCTATACTTGCACTAAAGCTGATGAGACATGTATCCAAGGGCATACTCTATACCCAACACGTTCTCCCATTTGCCCTAGAGAAGATGAGACATGTCTCGTAATCCTAGATATATTAGGTGACCCTCAAACACTTTAGCTTGTAGAGTCTTTTTATATAGATCAAACAATTGTCATTTAAAACCATCTTGGTCACCATCATGATGCTTTTTCTCAATACATTTATCATACATGGGTATTTTGTAAGTTCCTTAATTTTTACCATTACACCACCATTATCATAATAAAGTGTGATAGGCTGATTTATATTTGAAACACGCCTTTCAGATGGAATTATTTGAGTCATACAAGTTCTTTTGTTGCTTCACAAGCAAGAATATTTAATTTGTATACTATACTCCACCACCTAGGGTATGCTTGAACTTGACATAGATTTCCCTATGTATCTTATAAATATCAAATATTTAATCTCTAACACAAGAATATAATTTCTCGTTGTCCATAAATACTTTGAGAAAGTCTTTAATTTTCCACTCAATGGTCAAACAATTAGTTTAACTTATATATGCTAACCAACTTTAGTGTATATTATATGTTAAATCTCATTTATACATTAGATTGTCTCCTACTTGGTCGTAGATAGTCAATCATATGCTCTCAACATTTGAGATTTCTTAGGATACTCTTCCTTAAACAAAATGACTCCATGTTAGAATGATACCTTATCATTCCTTGAAGTTATGCATCAAAGTTAACATTTTGTCCTTGAAATCTCCATTTGGACATATAAAACATGCCGACTCAATCCAAAACATTCATTTGGAATTGGTTAGATAGTAAACTTTTTATGTTAGATAGAAGTCTTATATCATTTCCAATGAGTAAAATGTCATCAACTAAAATATGAGAAAAATCTACTAAGCAATTAATGATCTTCTTGTCTATATAAGTTTCATTAATATTTTGATACTTTTATCAAACCTTCTACGCAAAGATCCAAAGGTCAAATTCATTTCATAAATGAATATTTACAATTTGCAAACTTTTTGCTTATGATCTTAGAAAACAAACCCCTATGATTGACTTGTGTAGATGCACTTTTTAAAATTTCTTTTTAGAAAAGAATTCTAAACATCCATCTGTCATATCTCACATGCAACAATAGATTAGAGAATGCTTATAGACTTTAGTATGACAATGATGACTGAAATGTGTGTGAGCTATTTGGAAAAAAATCTTTTGAAAGAGAGGTTAGCCAAGTGTAAGTGCACACTGTCAACAAGTAATATATGGAAGTATTCTAAGTAACGATCCCACAAAGACTAGTTATAAATCTAAGTGTTTAAGTGAAAAGCTTTATCAAAGGCAACCAAAGGTAACCAAAAGTTGGGAGATGGTTGTTGTGAGTGACTAAGTATAAGTAAAGATATCAATGAAAATGTAGAGATTCAATCATATTTCTACCCTAAGTGAGTAAACTGTTACTATACGCTCGCATGTCTATCGCATTATCTTGTGCATGTGAATCAAATTCATCTCCTATTTAGACTTTGTATCAAAGCACGCTTTGGAGTTTAAGTAATTGCTCTTATATGTCTATGGACAATTTATCTTAGTTAATAAAGCATGCAATCCTTTTAATCCTATACCTATACCCTATGTCTAGGATCAAACAACAAAGTCCTATATCTAGGCTTTTCTCCTATATTGATTGTATGACATCTGTTTATTACCCAACCCTTTCAGTATTGAGTTCAACTTTGTATGTAAGCTTAGGTGATCAAGCTAGACAAACAATAAACATGTACAATCAATCAAACCAAACTACAGTAAGGGTAATTTGATAAATATGCAAGTGATGGATCAAGTTTAGCTCATATTGTAGGGCATCCACATAATTGAATCCCAAAATAAACCTAGTTCATAATGGAATTAAAAACAAAAGGATGCTTTATGAAATAAATGCCTTGATTACAAATTGAATTGAAATAATAAAGGATAGAATTAAGATTAGTGTGATCTCGATAAAGAAGAGGAAAGCACAAGGGAAGCTAATCGATAAGCTCAATCGTTCGTTTCAAGGAGAATTTAGCATTATACAACCCTAGACTTTCGACTAAAAGGCTTAGGGTAATCTAAATTGGGCAAACTTTAGAGGAGCTTTCACTCTTATTTCTAGGGTTTTCTTTTCCTCACGGCGACCTCCTCAAATTGTTGAATGTGGCTTCATTTATAGGCACGAGAGTGTTGCTGAGTTGTAGGTAGGAAGCTTGACTGGAAAACTCTTAAGTCGAAATACGAGGAAGTTGTCATGAAAATCTCATTCAATTTTGACTAGCTAAAATTCCATTGAAACGATCTAGGGCATTATACAGCTTCATAAAACTTTTGCCTTGCAGACTTTGTGGCTACATCTACTACATCTAGGGCTTTTTAACAGATTTCTTCAAAATAACAAAAAAACTGTTAATTCTCACCAAAAATGACTCTTTTATCCTCAAATTAAATTAATTAGCATGACATGACTACAATCACGTGACTTTATTACATTTGCACGTTTAGGACCATTCAAACACAAGAATAATTACCAAACATGCATTTTAAATATGAAATAAAATTGAATTTAGGGGTAAATATGTTATATAAATGAGGATCATCAGACAACAAGGAACAAAGTTTACTCATAGTTTACTTTTTCCATTAGTTTTAACCTTTTTTGCCCCAATCTCACTTTGAAGATTTGTACCTTCTTTTCTACATATCTTTTTCTTTTTTAGATCCATTCATAACCTATGGGTTTGACCCCATCAAGGAAATCTGCAAGTTTCAAACAGAGATGGAGTACATGGACTCTATCTCGAGATTCATGACTTTGACCTATTAATCGTTGTCAATATCCCACATTGTTACTTTAAGGTCAATAAGACCTCAACTTTTTAATCTAATATAGAAATTTGGGCTTCAATTAAGCCCTTGTAATGGTTGAATTGTCTCATGACTCTCCCACTATGATGAAGCTTATTTAATTCATAACTAAGATCCATTTGACTCTTAAATGTAATTTAATTGTAAACAATTTTTGTTAACGATTTAGTGGCATCATTTGGAACCAACTTATTAACACCATCTCACATTATTCAAGGTTTGTGGTATTTTATTTGAAATTCCTCAATCCTCATAAAAAAAACTACATTTGTCATACAAACACCTTATTCTCTTTAGAATTATATAAAAGACTATTTTGTTTCTCCTTAGGGATAGCCTAAGCACTTAGGCATATCTTTGAACATATTCCAGCCATTTCGAGTTTGTTTAAGCATGTACGCTTAACACTCCCAAATCTTGAAGTGTTGTAAACTAGCTTTACTGTACTTCTATAATCCCAAAGTTGTCTTAGAGACACTTTTGGAGGGAATCATATTCATGATGCTAGCACAGCTATGTGTTACCACAAGTTCAAGGCCCAAGTAATAAAGCGGTATGAGTATACCAAATATCGTATCCACAGAGGATTGTTATGGTTGGTTGAATACCGAAAATAATTGCAATTGATTATGTTTAGAGAAATGAAGCGAGTAGCAAGTGATTAAAACAAATTAAAAAAAATGCAAGGAAAGCTAATGATCGAGAGCAGTTAAAGAAGTTTAGGAAATTAATTTCACTAATTAGATTTTGCAATTAATTAATTGAGCAATTGATATTATTAACTCATTTAATTGACTAGACCTAGAAGTCTAAATTTAAGGAATCCTTTGTTGAGCTCATCCTAATCTTGGGTGTAATTAAAATCTCGTGTCTGTCTCATTAATTAATCCTCACCTGACATTACGAACCTTCATTTTAAGCCTCAATTAATTTCCGTTGTACCTATGTCATTTAGGTGGATTTTAATTGTCATGCATTGTTTTTCTAAGCTTAATCTACTATGTCGAGCTCAATTAAACTAACGATCAATTAACATTATGGCAAGTAGGTTAAAGGCATTGCAAGACATGAAGCTATTAAAGAGAGCTAAAATATCAATCAAATCCAATTAATCAACTACAAATATCCATTAGCTACATTAATTTCCTAAACTAATGTAATTAGCCAACAAACATATTCAAAATAGTCCTAAAACAAGTCATTACAACCCAATTACAACAACTCATATGGAAAAAAAGGGAAGAAAGCTAAAACCATGTCGATCCTCGACTTTTACCTCGATCTCCATGATTCCAAGCCTCGAACCTTCAACGAACAGCCTCCAAAAACTCCCCAGTTATCCCAAATTGGCATGTTTCCATAAAAGGAGTCTAAAACCCTAAAAGTTCTCCAAATTGAGAAAAGAAGAAAATTACTTAAAGCTACTGTTGCGACAACGTTGGAATGCTAGGGACAGCGTTGTAATGTTGTCCAAAATGATGTCATATTCACTGTGCGAATGAAGGCAACATTGCAACGCTATTAATAGCGTTGCAATACTATAGACGGAACGCCTCATCCTCTCGTGATTCTTGCATTGCAACGCCACAAGGTAGCGTTGCAACACTAGCTCTCGGGTTTGCCTTCTAAAATGAGGCGTTGCAACGCCATATCAAGCATTGCAACACCGTTGTCACAGCCTCAATAGCTAACACTTCATCTCTTCCACTCATTAGCTCCTCAAATGGTTCTAAATTAGCACCATCTTTAACATCTTGCTCCAACTTCATCCATTTCTCTTGGAATTGCTCGGTTTTCTGAAAAAGCAAATAATCAACGTGAAAGCTCACATTTAAACCACAAAGCTAGCTAAATAAATGTATAAATATAGCACAAAATTAGTGATATCAGTTCACTATGCAATCTCCATTGCATATCCTATCACACCCCACCCCAAATTATCCTACCAACCTAGGACGAGTTGTGATGACAATAGACTTCGAGTGTGCAATGGGATATATTGTCAAGTCTTTCTTGTATTATAACCCAACTTCATCTATAGACATTCCATATACAATGCAACAAAGATTACACTCTTTACATACAATAAATGATATGCAATAGCTAAGTGAGACTGGTGTTTAGATACACATAACGAATTAAACTTTAGTAAAATTCTCATAATCTATAATTTTATCAATCAGAGCATATCTTACTCACCAATTTTCAAATAGGACTTATAATTCATCCCTTGACAATTTATGCATTCAATTGATTAAAATCACCCAATAATATATATATATATATATATATTTGTATCAAGTACAACTTTTGAAACACCTGCCTTGCTTAAGGCACCAACGACCACGTTAATCTTTCTTAGATCATAGTTAATGGTACAACCATGATGTTTTTCCCGCTTCTATCATCTTCTCTGACACAAATTTCATTCTTACTAATAAAAGATATAATTTAAACCTTGTGATTTGTCCAGACATGAAACTTCTCTTCATATGGATAATGTCACTAATCTTTAAGTATCTCAATTTTCCATTAGATAACAAAATTTTCACTATGCCTTGGAAGTGTAAATATTGAGTGGCAACTAACATTTTCTTCATGTTCCAAGGATTGTGCTCATACTTAATTTTCCATTCAAATCTTAAATTCTCCTTTTAGTCACATTGGTTAATAGAAGTGCCAGCTTAGAGAATCCTCCAACAAAACTCCCCAACTAATTTAAAAAAGTTACAAACCTTTACAACTAGGGGTATGCAAGAACCAGTCTGAACAGACGAACTGAACCAAATCTAAGAGAACCAAATGGTTTGGTTTAGTTATTTTATAAAAAAAATGGTTTTTTCGATTCAGCCTCTCAAAAAATCGAAGGTTTCGATTTGGTTCTCGGTTACATATATTAAAGAACAGAACAAAACAAAACCAAACCGTTATTATATATTAAATAATTAAATTAAAAACAAATAACCCAACCCCTCTCTATCCTACGGTCCACCCCTTATTTTGGCCCTTATGTTTCTTTTTTCTTTCTTTTATTTGGCCCAGGCCCAACCCATTCTTCTCTTTTTTCTTTCAAACAAAAAGAAACTCATCATCCCCTACGTCACCTTTCGTATTTTATCTTTTCTTTCTTCCCTTCTCTTTCTCATCCATTTTTCAAACCCTAGCAACTTCAAGCCACGCCAACGCTGCCATTCTACTCGCCGATCACAACCTTCACAATCCGACTGGTCAATCCACGTCGTCCTCACTCTCCAATTTCTATTTTCTTGAGAAAATGCAAGTTGGTCAACTTATAGCTTTGGATCTTTCTCTTTATTTTCTCCAAAAATATATTTTTATGAAAGCATCTAAACCCCTTTCCACCTAAATTGTGATTCATTTTTTGAAGTTTTATGGATTTAATTTGCTTCTTCTTTCATTCTTAAATTAAGTTTTTAAAATTGGTTGGATAAAATTCAATGGGAAGCTACTGCACCTAATTTTGGAGATTTAATTTGTTTCCTCTACTGGACTAATATTTCTATGTAATGAGCTTTGTTTTTAATAATTAAAAATAGGGCAAGATTGAGGTGGGCAAAAATATTTTAAAATGACGGTTTTAACGGACTTGAACCAAACTAGGTCAGTTCGGTTTGAAACCAAAACTGAGGACCAAGTCGGTTTTCTCGGTTCATTCACCTTTAGAACTGAGGGGTTCAGTTCAGCTTTTAGTTCCGTCCAAAACTGAACTGAACCGTGCACACCCCTATTTACAACAGTTGTAGTCTGCCACCATTTAACTATTCCCTTAATCTTTTGGAGATCAACAAATATGTTCCTTGCATAAATAATGTGGTCCAAAACACAATAATCAAGCCAAAACTCAAACTTGCTAAATTTAGCATATATCCTATCTTACAATGTCTATAACTTTATTCTGAGATATTCCCTGTAAATAGTTGTTGCGTAAAATTGCAAGACCGCAAGTGCACGAGTCAAGTTTTAATATAGTGAGATAGAGTACAAGTGTCATCCACAGGATTGAGTTATTTAATTCAATTGATTACCATGAACTTAACCCTCCAATTTTATTCAGAGACAAAAATCAAATGGTAAAGTAAAATGTGTGAAATTAAAACAAGATAAAATTGAGACAATCAGAAGAAGGGAAATCTTAGGGACTAGACTTCACCTATCAAGTTAACAATTTAATTGAAGGAAAGATGAACTATTGTATTTCCATGCCATAAATCAAGAAGTTCAACTAACAACTGGCCCTATCAAGACAACTGAATCTCATGCACCATTTATAAGACTAATATACCTATCTAGCCTTTAATAAGCATGCACAACATTAAGAACAATTTCTTTAATGATTTCTAGTAGAACTCTAGTCATTTTCATGCTACAATAACTATTAGTCATGCAATCGAAGTCAAATCTAAATTAATCTTTTTCAAACATACATTTAGATCAATCAGGACAAATAAACTTTGATCAAGAGTTCATAGGAATTAATAAAACGATTGCATGAATAGAAAAAGAATACAATAGTTCAAATCATTCACATCAACAAGTTATTCGGCCCAACAGCTCCATCTAGCCCTAAGGAAACAAATTTAGCTGCTCATAGTCACTATAACACTTCTAAAATTGCATACAATGCCAACGAAAATATTTAATAAAGGGTTTGAGATAGAAATCTATCATCAAGAAGCTTTAAATTAATTATATCATTCCTTACGTGTGTGTGTGTTAGCCTTTCCTAATCTGGTCTTTATAAGCCTAAACTTACTATATGCCATCCTCAACTCATCTTCCCTCTACTCTGGCATAAGTTCTAATTCTCGAGTTTCCCTACGATCAAGGACCGTAATGTGCCACTAAGGTGCCTATAATTCAGGTGAAACTCCCCCAAACTTGAATTTTTATTTATTAAGTGGACACTAGCTTTCACACATCCACTGTAGGGACCCATACCTAAGGCACTTTTACTCACAAGCGGTCCTAACTGGTCACAGCAGAGGTAGCTCTTTTTGTCCTTAAGAGTGAAAAACAACAAGATGATTGATTGATTTTTTTTATATGAAGCAACACAATTAGGCATTATTTTTTTCTCCAAAATGTACATTACAACCCATCCTGCAAGTTAACCATTGAATCAACTCTATATCCTTTCGAGGTGACAACAAGCATCTCGACTACATAACTTAAATGTAAGCCTTCAAAACTATGACTAGGAGGGCTATGTGCTCTAAATTTGTAAGAAACTCAAAGAATAAATTTACTTCTAACTCGAGTCCAGAATTTAGTTACATACCTTGAACGAATGTGATTACTCGTAATTCAGACCCAAATATCCTTATAGACTATCATAGTTGACGAGCACGAGAGCATAGTACATAATTTTCAACTCAACTTAACATAATATCAAGCGATCAATAGAAAGGCTAAGTGAGATTAGGTGCTTTTGCATAAGTGTCATGTGCGGTTAAGTTCAACCAAATATGATAAACACCCAAATATGAAAAACACCCCCAGACTTTAAAGTGTGCATTGTCCTCAATGGAAACAGGAAAGAACATAACCAACAGAAGTACAAGAAAGAGAAAAAAAAATATAGGGAGAAATCGAGACTGCCCTGAACTCCAAATGATGGCTCAGTTCTCGTCAGAGGAGAGATACAGTGGCATGGGTGGGGGAAACGGTGTATCAGTACCAGCCAAATGACGCATACACTCATAAAGATGCTGGTGGTATGCCTCGGTGCGTCGCTGATGGCCCAGAGCGCGACGTTCTTGCTTGCGATCATGAAGCTCGTGCTGACGAAGTCTCACCTCTAACGCAGTCACCGCGGTGTATAAGCTCAGCAAGTCATGCTGGGCTGGTGGGTTGCGAGGATTGGACAGATCGTCCGCGTCATGCTCATGCACCTCTGCCTGATGATCTTCGGCTGCCCCGTGTTGTTGGTCGTCGTCTGCGAACCCGACATCCCATCCTCGAAGTCCCATGATGAAATTCTTGTTCATGCATGCTTTGGGGTGAATCAACTCTTCGTCGGGGGTCCAAGTGACCCCAGCATTGCGGCACAGGGCGGTGATCAGAGAAGCATGGCCAAGTCCACTGCTGCCCCGCAGATATGGCATATCAAGTGGAAAATAACTTTCCCAATGTCAATGGATCGCCCTGTGGCTATGGAAAATAGGAGGATGGCCCTTTCCTTTGTAACGTCACTCATATGTTCAATCGGTTGTAATTTAGCACAAATAAAGCTGTGCCAAACGCAGTTGGTCACGGTGAGGTCGGAGGTCTTAAATTTTATTACCTCACCACGTCGAGTCATCCACGTAGCGCCCAGGCAGCCCAGCTCAACAATGATCTGTGCTTGATCAACGTGCTCCTGGGCATAAACATTATACTCATCCCTATCAAAATTAGGTAACTGATAGTACCTGTTGATCGTAGAGGCATCGAACGGGATTTGGTGACCTCTCACAAAGGATTGAGATTCATCCACGCGCATATTAGCATAGAATTCCTTGACCATTGCTACTACACCAGCTTCAGGTTGCTGGACCAACAACTCCCAGCCTCGATGAATGATTGCATGATGTAACTGACGATGATGGGAGTCGTCAGGGGCGATACCCCATTCAGGAATTACTAATCGAGAAACCACATAACTGTGATAGCGCTGGGCAGCTTTGGGATCCCTGAACCTGTGGGCATCAAAGTCTTGGCGTGAAGAGGAAATTGACGAGGCTCGAGCCCTCTTTGAACTCATGATGAACACTACAAGTAAGTCAATGTTAGAAAGTGTGCTTCCCAAACCATCATAAGGCAAATAGAATTTGACAACTCGAAGCATGTATAGAGAATGCACCTGCCACTTTGACTCAGCACTTCATATGCAAATTTAAAAAAATTTGGACAACAATTAGAATCAGATATCTCAAGACAAAATAAAACTATGAAGACAAAATAAATCACATCGCAATGTCAATGCACACCAATATATCTATCCAAAAGCTATGAATTTGGTGCCCACACTTCAAGAATTAGAGAGTTTAGTCTCAATGGTCCTACCCACAATCCCACAGTAAGAGGAATTCGAAATAAAGCCAAACTAGCAATTTGTAACAGCAAAGTAAACCAACCATGGAGTCTAAACTAGATGTAAAGCCCAACTAATTGCTCAATGTGTTCGAAAGAATCATAAATTAAAAAGAAAATACCGACAAAGCTTGTTGGATTTGAATCGCGGATGGACGCCTTAATACCCACTTATTTGTGTGAAGATTCACTTCAAATTGATGCCAAATCTGAAAAATAAAGGAATTAGAGGGGAATGTGTGTGTGGGTAAGTGAAAAATTGGGGAAGAATGGGAAGAAATTAAGGGAGAAGAGAGGAAAAAAAGGGGGGGCAAAAGTTAAGGCAAGAAAATAGCCCCCCCTCGCGTGTAAGACTGGGATTTAAAATCCCAGTTTTTGTGATAGAGTCTCAACGTTATCCTTGCGGATGGTCAATCTGCAGTGTAGCGTTTCGACGCTACACAGTAGCGTCTCAACGCTACGATGGACCCTTTTTTTGTATTATTTAAAATAAATAAACAAATTTAAATAAACACTACCAAAATAGATGAACAAATTAATTAAAATAAATAACGCGGGAAGGGGGAATGAGAAATTGGGTTGCCTCCCAATAAGCGTTGTGTTTAATGTCTTTAGTTAGACAACTCGTGCGTATCATTTGGGATCATTCAGGAAGATGTTCTCCAAACGTTGTTCCTCATCACCACAATAGTGTTTCACCCGTTGGCCTTTTACTTTGAACGATTGTCCATCAATGGCTTGCAGCTCTATGGTTCCGTGCGGGAATACTTCTTTGACAGTGAATGGGCCGGACCATCGAGTCCTTAGCTTACCTGGAAACAACCGTAAATGAGAGTTAAAAAGAAGTACTTGTTGTCTAGGTGAAAAAGATCTTTTGTGAATCTGTTGATCGTGCCATCTTGCAGTTCTTTCTTTGTATAACTTGGCGTTCTCATATGCTTGACCTCGAAACTCCTCCATTTCATTGAGTTGCAATAAACATTGTTCGCCCACTTTCTGAAGATTGAAATTCAATTTCTTGATGGCCCAATAAGCTTTATGCTCCAATTCTAAGGGTAGATGACATGCCTTCCCAAACACCAAATGGTAGGGAAATGTACCAATAGGAGTCTTAAAGGCAGTTCAATATGCCCAAAGTGCTTCATCTAATTTCATAGCCCAATCCTTTCTATGAGTTCGAACTGTTTTCACCAGAATCTGCTTGATCTCCCTGTTTGAAATCTCCGCTTGGCCATTTGTTTGTGGATGATACGCTAGCGAAATTTTGTGCTTAACTCCATACCTAGCAAGCATAGAATCAAATAGTTTATTGCAAAAATGTGAACCCTCGTCACTATTAATGACCCCTTGGGGTGCCGAACCGAGTGAAAAAAAATTTGTGTAGAAATTGTACAACAACACGAGCATCATTTTTCTTAGTGGCAATGGCCTCTACCCACTTAGATACATAATCTACAGCAACTAAGATATACAAGTAATCATGGGAAGAGGGGAAAGGGCCCATAAAGTCGATACCCCAAACATCGAATAATTCTACCTCAAGAATAGGAGTTAGGGGAAGTTCATGGAGTCGAGAAATGTTACCTGTCCTCTGGCATCTATCACAAGTTCGTACAAAAGTATAACAATCCTTAAAAAGAGTAGGCCAGTAGAAACCTGATTGTAATACTTTCGCAACTGTTCGTGTAGGTCCGAAATGTCCACCATATGGAGAAGAATGACAATCATGAATGATTTTAGCTACATCTTCAAGAGGTACGCACCTTCTTATCAATTGATCTGAGCAAATCTTGAATAGTAAAGGTTCGTCCCAGAGGTAGAATTTCACATCATGAAGGAATATTTTCTTCTGCTGAGAATTTAAGTCTGGTGGCATGACTCCTCCTGCAAGAAAGTTCACGTAATCAACAAACCATGGTAATTTAGTTTCTACCTGATGTAATCGTTTGTCAAAAAAATCCTCTATGATCGGAAAGGTTGGTTGATTGCTTTCATGTTCTATTCTAGACAAGTGATCAACTACTACATTTTCACATCCTTTTCGATCTTTTATATCAAAGTCAAATTCCTGTAATAAAAGAATCCATTTGATCAAGCGAGGTTTAGCATCTTTCTTGTCAAATAAATATCTAAGAGCTGCATGGTCAGTATGAATAGTTACTTTAGTCCCTAATAAATAAGGCCTAAATTTATCAAAAGCAAACACAACTGCAAGCATTTCCTTTTCAGTGGTAGTGTAGTTTTGTTGTGCATTGTCTAGAGTCCTACTTGCGTAATAAATGGCCCTAAAGATTTTATCATGACGCTAACCTAATACTGCACCTACAGCATAATCACTAGCATTACACATGATTTCAAAGGTTGACTCCAGTCAGGTACAACAATAATAGGTGCAGAAGTCAACTTTCCTTTTAATAAATGGAATGCTAGCATGCAATCATCAGAAAATTCAAAAGTAGAATCTTTCTCAAGAAAATTACACAAAGGTTTTACGATTTTAGAGAAGTCTTTTATAAAGCGTCTGTAGAACCCTGCATGGCCTAAAAAACTACGGACTCCCTTTACATTCACTGGAGGTGGAAGTTGTTCAATCACAGAAATTTTTGCTCGATCCACCTCTAATCCCTTTTTAGAGACTTTTTGCCCTAACACTATACCTTCCTTAACCATAATGTGGCATTTCTCCCAATTTAATACAAGATTGGTTTCTTGGCACCTCTAAAACACAAGAGCAAGATTATTTAAACAAGCATCAAATGAAGATCCAAAAACTGAAAAATCATCCATAAAAATATCCATAATCTCCTCTATCATGTCATGAAAGATAGCCATCATGCAATGTTGAAAAGTGGCAGGAGCATTGCACAATCCAAACGACATTCTCCTGAAAGCATAAGTTCCATATGGGCACGTGAATGTCGTCTTTTCTTGATCCTCAGGTGCAATGGAAACTTGATTATACCCTGAATAACCATCAAGAAAACAATAGTAAGGATAGCCAGCTAATCTATCAAGCATCTAATCAATAAAAGGAAGAGGAAAATGATATTTTCTAGTAGCCCTATTCAACTTCCTATAATCAATGCAGACACACCACCCAGTAACTGTCCTGGTCGATATGAATTTACTGTTTTCATTTTTCACCACAGTCATTCCCTTTTTTTTTAAGAATGACTTGCACAGGACTAACCCATGAACTATCAAATATGGCAAATATAATATCTGCATTCAAAAGTTTTAATACCTCAGACTTTACCACTTCCTTCATTGCTGGATTTAATCTCCTCTGGTGCTCGACTGATGGGCTAAAGGTATCTTCCATAAGGATCTTATGCATGACAATGGATGGAATAATACCCTTGATATCAATAATGGACCAACCTAAGGCGTTATGTGCACGTAAGTCTCGCAGCAATTTTTCCTCTTCTAAGTTATTTAAATCAGCAAATATAATAATAGGATCAGTAGAGGAGTCACCTAAAAATGCATAATGAAGGTGTGCATGCAATTGTTTCAATTCTAATGTAGGGGGCTGAGTCTCCTCAATTTTATGGACAAGTAGTGACAACATTTTCTCAATCCTATATTGACCTATGGGTAACTAATCTAGTGCATTACAGTAAAAAGTAATTTCTTGATCTAAGACCCCTAGGTTCTCAAAAACTAAATTCAGCATGCTTTTTTCAAAAGGATCAACAGATAAAACTAACTCCCTAAAGTCATCTACAGTATCATCAACAATATTAATCATGTTACATGTACTAACCTCATTTGGATACTTCATAGATTGGAATATGTTGAAGACTACTTTCTCATCCTCTACGTGAAAAGTTAGTTTACCTTTGGGTACATCAATTAGCACCTGTCCAGTTGCTAGGAAGGGTCTCCCCAGAATAATAGGTACCTTTGAATCCTCCTCCATGTCCAAGATAACAAAATCTGTAGGGAAGATAAATTTATCAACTTTAACTAAAACATCTTCTATAATACCTCTAGGGTACGTGATAGAACGATCAGCAAGTTGAATGAAATTGTGGTGGGTTGCACCTCCCCAAGATCTAGTTTCCTGTAAATAGAAAAGGGCTTCAAGCTAATACTGGCTCCTAAATCACATAAAACCCGCTTAACAGAAATACTACCAATAGTGCAAGGAATAGTAAAACTCCCTGGATCCTTTAATTTCTAAGGTAGCTTTCTTTGTAGAATTGCACTGCATTCCTCAGTTAAGTTGACTGTCTCATATTTCTCAAATTTCTTCTTTTGTGATAACATCTCTTTCATAAACTTCATATAATTTGGCATCTGTTCCAAAGCATCTGCAAAGGGAATGTTAATATGAAGTTTCTTAAAAATCTCTAGAAATTTAGAAAATTGAGAGTCCAACTTTTTATTTTGAAAACGTTGAGGATAAGGAATTTTATTAGGCACAATAGGAATAGTAGAGTTAAGATGCTTCTCTATTATGGAAGATGTTGTATTCTCCTCAGCTACTTCCTCAACATTGTCCTTTTCCTCAGTGACTAGTTGCTTTTCAAGATGCACTTGCTCAGGTCCAGCCAACTGTTTTCCATTCCTCAGGGTCACAACCTTACAATGCTCCCTCGGGTTTACCTCTGTGTCACTGGAAAATTTACCTTTTTGCATTACATTCAAGGTGGATGCCATTTGACTTATTTGCACTTCCATGTTCTTGATGGCTTTCTCCTGGCTACTTACTGAATTCTCCAACTGGTTTGTTCTATTTCTAGATTCAGTAATGAATGCTCCTAACAAGTCCTCGATGGAAGGTTTCTTCTCTTGTTGTTGAGATGTTGATGCATAACCTGGAGGAGGCTACAAAACATTTTTATTATTGGCATAAGAAAAGTTCTCATGATTGCACAAACCTGGATGATAATGGTTGGGCAATTGATTTTGCACCTGGTTTCCTATGTATCTAAAATTCCTGTTGTTTACGTATTGAGCTTGTTCAATTTAAGGATCTTCACATAATTGGGAATTGTTAGTAGCTGCAATCAAAGCAATGGATTGGGAATTTCCTATTCCTGCAAGTTTGTTCAAAGCATTAGTTAGAGATGCCATCTGAAATTTTAGGGATCTTACCTCATTAATTTCATAAAGACCAGCCACATTCTTCGAAGTTGACCCTTCAGATGGCCAGTTGTAACTAGTGGCTGTCATATCTTCCAGCAATGTATGAGCCTCTTCAGCTGTCTTGGAAAAGATAGATTCTCCAACTGCTGCATCCAAGAGAGATTTATTACTACTAGTTAATCCATTATAAAATAGTTGGATTTGCAACCAATCTGGGTATCCATGTTGTGGACACTTCCTCAGGAGGTCTTTGTAACGCTCCCAAGCCTCGAACATTTGTTCTCCTTCATATTGTCTGAAGGTACCAATTTCCGTCCTCAACCATGTGGTCTTTGCAGGTGGGAATAATTTGTTCAAGAAAGCTTAGGCCAATTCCTCCCAAGTAGTGATGTTTCCAGGGGGCACAGATTCTAGCCAATATTTTGCCTTATCCTGCAAAGAAAAAGGAAAAAGTCGTAAACGATCATCAGACGGAACCCCATTCATTTTTACCGTACTACAAATTTCGATAAAGGATCGTAAGTGAGAGTTCAGATCTTCAGAGGGATGTCCTTTGAAAGAACTATCCCTGACCATTTCAATCAGGCCTGTTTTTATCTCAAAATTATTAGCATTAATGGGCACATGGACTATCCTGGGTTGTGCAGCAGGAAAAGTGGGCTGGAAGTAATCCCTAATGGCCTTTAGTTCTTCCTGTTGTTCGGCCATATCCTTAGTTTTCTCCTTAGTTTTCTCCTTGCTCTCTCTTAATTTTCTTTTATAAGTTCTGTCATTTTCAGGATCAAAAAGAGCAAGATTAGCTTCCTTATTACTTCGCATGCACAATTTATGCCCAAATAAAGCCATAGAAGAAAACAATCAAAAACTAAACACACAACAATACATAAAAATAGTAAAAATAAAATAAAATAAAAATTAACAAGCAAATAGAAAATAGAAAAACACAACACGTATAAATACACTCTAAAGTAAGACCGAATTGTTTCTTCACAATATCAAAAGAATTAAATAAACGCCAATCCCCAGCAACGGCACCAAAAACTTGTTGCGTAAAATTGCAAGACCACAAGTGCACGGGTCAAGTTTTAATATAGTGAGAAAGAGTACAAGTGTCGTCCACAGGATTGAGTTATTTAATTAAATTGATTACCATGAACTTAACCCTCCAATTTTATTCAGAGACAAAAATGAAATGGTAAAGTAAAATGTGTGAAATTAAAACAAGATAAAATTGAGACAATCAAGAGAAGGGAAATCTTAGGGACTAGACTTCACCTATCAAGCAAACAATTTAATTGAAGGAAAGATGAACTAATGTATTTCCATGCCATAAATCAAAAAGTTCAACTAACAACTAGCCCTATCAAGACAACTGAACCTCATGCACCATTTATAAGACTAATATACCTATCTAGCCTTTAATAAGCATGCACAACATTAAGAACAATTTCTTTAATGATTTCTAGTAGAACTCTAGTCATTTTCATGCTACAATAACTACTAGTCATGCAATCGAAGTCAAATCTAAATTAATCTTTTTCAAACATACATTTAGATCAATCAGGACAAATAAACTTTGATCAAGAGTTCATAGGCATTAATAAAACGATTACATGAATAGAAAAAGAATACAATAGTTCAAATCATTCACATCAACAAGTTATTCGGCCCAACGGCTCCATTTAGCCCTAAGGAAACAAATTTAGCTACTCATAGTCACTATAACACTTCTAAAAATGCATACAAAGCCAACGAAAATATTTAGTAAAGGGTTTGAGATAGAACTAATACGTCGTGTGAGTTCCGTCCCCGTTGCAATATCACGATCTCGAACGTAAAAACTCTTACTTATGCTCCAAAGAATCTCCTCTCACATCCCTCAAATTCAATTTTCGACAATAGCTACATCTTCCCTCTCCATCCCCCCAAATCGACTAAAAATCTCATATTTATACAACTCGGGCCAGCGTCTCAACGTTGTACCCTAATATGCGAATTAGTTAAGGAAATTCGGGTAGCGTTGAGACCCTGTGGACAGCATCTCAACGCTACAGACCGAAAAAATAAGCATGCGGTCCCCTTTAGCGTTGAGACGCTGTGGACAACGTCTCAACGCTGTCCTCACAGCATTGCTTGGCTACATCATGGCAGTGTTGAGACGCCGTTGGACAACGTTAAGACGCTGCTCCCTCGGGTCTCAATGGTGCAGTTTCTTCTTCCTTTCTCTTGGCTTTCCAATTCTTGCCCAATTTTGCCTCATTTTTTCCCTGTGGTTATCTTCATCTCTGATTTCTCTTTCAAATGCTTACTACTTGCAAAATAAATAGATACGGCGTGAAAATACCCAATAAAACATAAAAAATAGCAATAGTTAAATTACAAAAATAGCTCACAAAAGTGTGCTATCACCTGTGCTTTTTCGTATTTTTAGAATAAGCCAACTTGCCCTTAATGGATACCATCACACTTGTATAAATAAGAATTAAAAGCTCTGTTTCCAAGATCCATAACTTTGTTAGGTCATTAACTACTAACTTTGTATGGTGTAACAAAAACTCATTGTACATAGATCGAGTCCTAAAACCAATCTTTGAGTACATTTATTCCTCAATTGCTTATCACCTTGAAATACTATTTGTGTGTCGCGTGATTTTGTGACCATGCAAAGCCGCAAGTGTACGGTGTCAAGTTTTAGTATAGTGATTAGTGAGTGCAGAGTATCTTCCTCAGGAATGGTTTTCTAGATCGTTTGATTGCTGTGAATATTAACTTCCAATTTTATTTAGAGAAGTGATTTTCAGAAATTTATGATTAACAAAATTAAGTAAAAATAAAAGAAGATGTCAAAGAAAGAAAAAAACCTATGGAATTGACTTCACCAATTGAACCATTATTTTAGTTAATTAATCCAAGGGATGATCATGCATAATTATAAGCAAGAAGTAAGAATATCAAAAGACTCTTCCAAGCCCAATATGAACTTTCTAGTAATAAAATCACATAAATATAATTTCTCTTAAGGTATTAATAATAATATGTTCAACATTAAGTAATAATCATTACTTAATGACACCTTAACATCTCCCACTACATCAATTGAGATGGACTTCCTAGTACCAACATGTAGAGACTATTCTACATCATTAAGTAGTTTCTAAGAATTACATATTAAATGTAATTAAAAATAAATCTTGAATCAACTATCCAAGTGGGGTTGTTTATTCTCCACCAAAATTCAGTAAATCAATACTTTTATTTATGTTCTTCTCATAGAGGTATTTCGAAAATTCCTTTCATTATGACTGCTCTGACCAATTTAGAAGCCATTTCCTTTTATAGTTTCTGTCATTTGGTTTATTTTTTTGGGATTTTGTAATACTTAATCTCGAGACTATTTAGATAATTATCTAAATTTAGCTATTATTGATTTCAATATCTCATATGTTATTGTCATTTTCTTTATCTTCTAAGCTTGTCATCTAACATGTCAACTACGAGATATGTACAAGGATATCTCGTTACATTTGATTTATCAATCATGTACTTCATGAACCATTCAATTGGTATTGACAATAGGTTTTAAGAACATTTTTCAATAGATATAAATTCAAAATTTTGCATTGCCATTATAGTGTTAACGTTACTTTCCAAGTGATAAATTTTCTCAATTTGACTTATCAATAATAGAATTAACAATTAAGAGTACTAGACACGATGTTGAAATATATAAAAACATTATTTAACAACATGCAATCAATATCCATTAAATTTTTGCATAGAAAACAAACGATTTGATAAAATTGAACCCTATAAATCATTTCTAATGCTATGATACTTCAGTAAGTTAGAACAAGTGCCAACGAAGGGTAGGTCAAGTGTTCATTCATTGAACTACGACAATCTCAACAAAATATTATACCATAATCACTTTTAGTCCTATAATATATAGTTACCATTAATTTGGTTAAGGATATCATTAACAACCTTAATGGACCCTATGTAAGTGTGACCCATCATTTCAGATTCCATAGTTTTATTCCAATAAGTACCGCCATATGGTAGGTTAAGTATTGGATCAAAATTACAATCCTATCATTCTTAGAAAATTCACCCTGATATTGACTCATGCAGACACCGTCCATAGAGAGACGGTCCAAAAGTCGTTGCGAGGCCTCATATGGATCACACGTTGTGAACCAATGATGGAGACCGTAGGATGTGTTGCCACACATCCCTCTCCCATTACTATTTTGAAAATAGGGTTTTCTACTACTTAGACAAATTAGGCTAATCTCATTTATCTAAGTTCACAATCTACCCCTTCATAATCCTTATGTTGTTTAGATTGATTTTAATGTGAATTAACAAGTTTTTAAACTATTTAAAAGCTAATCACATTATGAGTCTACTTAATGAAATTAAATAAAATTTGACTTATCAACTCCTAGGTCAGTTCTCAAGTAGACGTGTTTCCTTTCGGCCAACTTAAATACGTCAGCCTATATAGAACAATCTATAGACAAAGTTCTCTTATAGTCAATTTTTATTTCAAATTCATTATATAATTTAAAACATATATTGACATGCATAATTAAATTAATCAAAACAAAATTGACCAGCATATTTTTCATAACCTAAGAAATTGAAGACAATTTAAATTACAAAAATCAAATCCAAGATTTATCTGGTCTTTAAGATCTTTTCCTTCTTGAGCCTCCAAATTTAGGGTTAAAAAATGATAATTTTATCAATGTAATTTTTAGGAGCCATCGAGAGGGATTGATGACGCTGCAAGTATTGACTCCACTCACTTAATTGCCGACAACCAATCCTTCCGCCATCACTAAATTGCTGGCAGCATGATCACCAACTGCAGAATTAAGGAACTCACACTAGTGCACGATTGAAGACGCTAAGTACACATTCACATTCCGATTGAAGAGAAATTCTGCGAAGCAAACGGGAACCAATTGATAGCTCATCGCCAGTGATACAAGGGAAACAGGTATCTTAATTTCCCAGTAGCTCATTGCCAGCGAAGGAACTCGCACGACGGGAGCTTTGTTGTTCGTTGAAGCTTGTAACCACTGATTGAAGTTCACCCCAACAACAATCAATCCATCGCCGATTGACCGCACCAAGTACTTTTGTGACGACCCTAAAAACTGAACACGCTAATGCAAAAGCATACCCAAAATTTCGGCAGCATGACGACGTAACTATGAGAAAACCAAAATTTACAAGGACTTAGAAAGAGACATAAAAACACTTATAGGACTCAGAGAGACTACTCAGCATCCACCAGATTATGATAATATATACTAAGCTCAACCAACAAACACGAGAATCTAAGAAGTTATAACCAAACACATGGAAACAAAAGAAATTTAAGATTTATAGACCAACACAAGACAAGATCTAAGATACAAATTTAAACACTAGACACAAAGATAGAACTTTGGTGGTGTCTCCATAGCCTTGTCAAGTCATCACCTTTGTCACTCGCCTCCTGGTCATGCACCATCTGCAAAGACAAACAAAGTAGTAGGATGAGTATAAACATACTCAGTAAGTAGCCCACTTAAGGGTCCAAAACTCATAATCACATCACAAAAGTTACCCTGGCTCACACGGGCTCCTACTTAACCTCAACTCACCGTCCAGGTAGCTAAAGCTTGCACACCCTACCCCAAGTCCACCCCTATATGGTATTGTCTCAAGTACTACATGCAAGTCATGTAACTTAGGTTGATTAAGGCAGTGAAAGAAAATAACTCTCACGCCTACAATCTTGGGGGAATCGCCCCCTCTAGCTAGCACAGAGCAATGAAGGAAAGCAACTCTCATGCTCGAAATGTGGGGAATCGCCCCTAAGCTAGCACATCGGGTGAAGGAAATCAACCCTCAACCTAAGGTGGTGATGTGGGTCTGATGGTGGGAGGGAGGAGAAGAGGAATAAGAATAAGAAAAGGAAAATGGGGTGTCGGGTGGAGAGGAAGAGGGGGAGAGAGAATTTTTTTTCTATCAAAGTCCAATAATGCCCTCCAACCCACTTACCATTCCCATTTTTTCCCTTTTAACCTCCCTAAATCTAAATTTAAATAATACCCAATAACTCAAGTAATGATTCAATAACCAATTGTTCCACTTAAAAAAAATTTGAGAATATTAGGTGTTACAACTTCCATCTTTCGGCATCAAATTTGCACTCACACTCACCGATAGCTACCACACTGGTTTAAACTATAGAGGAATCACCGACTGAGATTGATGAAAGTGTGAATAAAAGACTTCACCGACAACAATGTTTGAAGATAGACCAAGAATGCGTTCAGATATGACTAATCCAACGTTAAAAAGTTGGCTACCTAACCAATTCCAAATGAATTATTTTGAATGACTCGGTATGGTTTATATGTCCAAAATAGAAATTTCAAGGACAAAATGTTAACTTTGTCTTGTACATCTTATATTGACAAAATTGTTGTCAAATATTTTATGCAAAACTTCTAAGAATGATAATGTATCTGTAACGACCCACCTTAGATCGCCACTTGAAGCTTGCATAGTCATGTAAATGAAAGTTTAAACCAAAAAAAAAAAAAACAAAACTTCATGCTAATACGACCAGAAAAAAATTTCAACCTGGGATCCCGTTTCAATAAATAAAAACTTAAAACCACATTTCCAAATACTTTTATTTCAAGACCAGAGTTTCACAACAGAAGTAAACTAGATGTGAAAATAAAATTAAAAAAAAAAACTAAACAAAACGAAGAATCCAAACAACCAAAACAGCTCGATCCTAGGGAATAGGGAAACGGTTCTCTATAGTCTAGCCAAGCCAATGCCTCATACCATGCGTCTCCAGAGTCTACTGGCCACCTGAAAGGAAAACAAAGTAGCATCGAATGAGTATAAAAATACTCAGTAAGTAGCCCACTTAATCCAAGGTTCACTGTCCACCTCACAGACGTTCAACTCCTGATTTGACTTCAGTTATACACTCTCTCAGCTAAGTGACCACCTAACCTCCTCCACCTACGGTATAGTTTCATTGCTAAAACCCTAGAGCCATACTTCGGATCCATGGGCTTCATCCCCACAGCTAGCATATAGCAGGAGAGTCCATGACCCTCAAGCCACACTCGCTAGCACCTATCACTCAGTGGGTTTCATCCCCACAGCTAGCATACAACAAGAGAGTCCACGACCCCCGAGCCACACTGGCCAGCACCTGCAATGAAGGACACTCCCTTCATGCCATCACAAAACAGGGTATGCAACCCCTCATCTACCATATCACATAATCATCAAGGCAAGCATGCTCTAGGTGGGGTGGTAGGCGTCACTAGCCTAACGATCTTAAGTTATTCCCTAACCCTACCAAGGTTCTTAAGACTTTACAACAACACAACCACATCAACTTGAAGGTCAGGGTAATTAGGGTCTCAGGATTAACTTTCAATTCACATCAATCAAAGCTAATCACGAATTCAAGCACAACATAGGAGTTTCAAACATAATGCCAGTCAAGGTTATACACATGCTAAACCATTTAGCTCACAAATTTAAGCCCCTAAATCCACCTACCACATCCTCAGGTAACTATCAACTCAAGATGCAAATCAGAACTAACCACCCAGTAATACATGCTCAATAACAAAAATTCTAGGTATTTTACATAAATTTGCATTCATTTCTAACTTGATCCATGCTTAAAATAATAACCACAAAGGGACTTAATCCAAAAGCTACTTACCTCAGACAGAATAATTATTATTATTCTGGGCAGCGAAAGTCTTCTCCAAACTCTAACCTCTTGCTTACCCTTCAATAACCCATAAAGAATAAGAGTTATAAATTAAGACCAATTTCCTTGTAATTTCTTAATCCAACCTCCAGTTAATCCAATTTTATTTAAACTTTTGTGCTAGCACTTTATTTTAATTTTACTGAGCCCTAAGTTCACAATCCTGTTTGATAGTCCAAAAAGTCTCAAAAGGTCCCATAATTGTCTCCAAATGCAATGGGTGTCCGGTAAAATTTGTCCAATGGCTTGAGGTCATTTTAAAAGGTAAATCAGTCCCTTTTTATTTCCTTAGACTAATTTTAATTTAGTACAGAACGCTCA
The DNA here is from genome assembly GCA_033996785.1 of Trichosanthes truncata. Classification (NCBI taxonomy): domain Eukaryota; kingdom Viridiplantae; phylum Streptophyta; class Magnoliopsida; order Cucurbitales; family Cucurbitaceae; genus Trichosanthes; species Trichosanthes truncata. The sequence goes on along the minus strand of JAWPNB010000013.1, from coordinate 44,749,884 downwards.
CCCAAACGAAATGAAACCGGGAGGTGGTTGTACAATACTAGATCTGGGCTGGAATTTTATCGAATTAACTCAAATTCGACAATTTGTCCCCCAATAGCAATGGATATCCTGAAATTTAATTTGTCCAACCAAAAATTAGCTCATCGATCAAATAAATCCCAAAATTCTTAATCCAAAAATCAGATCAGTGACCAAAGTTACCCAAATCAGAACACAATTGGGAGCTTCGTTGTTCGGGTTTTGAAACACCAATCAGGAAGGGTGGCAGCGCGTGAAGGCGGATCTGGGCAGATATGGGCTCCGACGAGGGTGTGGTCGGCATGTAGGTGACAGATCCGGCGAGTTGGTGTGCACAGCTCGACTGAACCGAAGTCTGTCTAGTGGAAGCGTGAGCGTGGTTTGGGGATCGGGCAGAGCTGCAAGAGTTCAACGGCGTGGGTGTGCTGCCGGAAAGGTCGGGAGAGATCTAAGCTAGCATTTGTGGTCCTCGACGGCAATGTGCATTTTCTGGTGAGATTCAAGTTGGCGCAGCTGGTGCTGTTCAGTTCGGGAATGAGAAGAGGAAGAAGAGGAAGAAGAGTATACGTGGATGGTATTTTTGGGAAGGAGGGATGATGATGGGTGTTCGGTGAAGAAGAAAGGAAAATGGACAAAGAGAGAGAGAGAGGACGGGATAAATGGGGGTTTGATTTTTGGGGAGAGAGAGGGAGATTTGACCAAAAAAAAAAGAAAAAAAAAAAGGAAGGGATGAGAGGGATGTACGGGAGGGGAGAGATTTGGGGAAATGTTGATTGACTTTTCAAAATCTTTGTTTTTTCTTCTCTTTTTAAAACTCATTTCTTCCATCAAAATCCAAAACAACCCACTAAGCAAAATTTCCTTTTTGCCCCCTTTTACCACCAATAAATTCCAAACCAAGTTAATCAAATTCAACTTAAATAATCTCATACAACATTTAATTCTAGTAATGACCAAAAATAAAATGCTAGGTATTACAGTATCATTCTAACATGAAGATAAATAATGTATCATTCTAACATGAAGATGTTTTGTCAAAAGAAGAGTATTCTAAGACACCTCAAATGATGAGGACATAAGATTGATTATCTACACATGAGTAGGAGATAATCTAATTGTATAAACGAGACTTAACATTTAATATGCAATAAAATTGATTAGTTTATATCAGTTAAATCAATGATTTGACCATTGAATGGAAAATTAAAATTCTTTCTCAAGTATCTATGTACAATGAGAAATTATATTTTTTTATAAAGTTAAGGATTTGATCTTTAAGCGATACATTGGTTCTTACAAAAATTTAGGGGAAAATATGTCAAGATTAACTTGCTCTAAATGGTGGAATATGATATACAAGTTAAATATTTTTGCTTGTGAAGCAACAAAAGAAATTGTATGGTTCAACATATCATAACATTAGTTCTTTAAAGATCTGAAAGGTGTTTCAAATATGATTCAACATATCACTTTTTATTATGATAATAATGGTGCAAAGGCTAATATTAAGGAAATTAGAAAATACAAATGTATGGAAATCATATTGACAGAGAGAAAGTATCATGGTAGTAACCAAGATGACTTTTAATGACAGTTGTTTTGATCTATATAAAAACACTCTCTAGGCTAAAATGTTTGAGAGTCATCTAGAATGCCTAGGATTGCGAGACATGTTTCATCTTTTCTAGGGCAAGTGGGAGAACATGTTCTGTGTAGAGTATACCAGAGGATACATGTCTCTCCGACTTTAGTGCAAGTGGGAGATTGTTAAAGTTTCTGCCCTAAAGCCTCATAATTAATATTTTAATATTTAATAATTATTTGATAATTATGTTATTATTTTTATTTACAATTTATAATATCCATTATATATTAAAATTAAGGTTATTAGTGTAATCTTGAATAGTATGTGATTGACATATGAGAGGATTATGTTCAAGAAATAACCTAAAGGCTTTATAGCGTATGGATAAGGTTAAGTGCCTAAGAGTCTTATCCTGATAACACTATTGATACAGTCCACTTTGTAATAGTTACAAATGATTTAATCCAAATCATTCATGTGGAGACATGTGAGTAGAGATATCATATACAATAAGTTTATATAAGACTAGACCACGAAATATTTAATCTCTATTTATAAAGTTGTTAATTGAGAAGATTAACATTTCAACAGAATGATCATATACGACTCGATCTTAAGTCTGAGTGAGTTATGAACTCCTGCTTGTAAAAACTTGTCCTTTGATTTGCATGGGTGAGAGTGGCTTTTGTAACTGATTCAATAAGCCTACCATTTTGGAGACTTGACCAAATAGGGAGCTGGGAACATAAGTTGCACAAGAGGGAATTCACTCATCCCCATATAAGGTAAGTAGATGAGTAGTTCCCTTAAGTGCTGATTTTGAGACTTGAACAATGAAGCCCCACCTCTCATTGGCTCAAGAGGGATTTTGTTTATGATTGGATCATAAACAAATTGTTCATTAGAAGATTAGTTGTACTTAAGGTATAAGATGTAATTACAGGGGTAAACAGACTTTTGACCCAACTATAATTATGAACAACTCATGAACGATCGACTTGCATGTAATGATTATATCCATGGACACAATTTTTCCTACAGTACATAAGAGTGCAACTCTAGATCTATAGTGAAGTGACCTATAATTAATGAATAAAAATTGATTCATCAAAAAGTTTAATTAATTAATTTTGTATTTGGAGATTATAATCTGTAGGTCCATAAGGCCTCCTTACTAGCTCATAGTAACATTAAAATGATCAATTGAGTTGAAAGAAAATTTTGAAATGTTCAAATTAATATTTTACATATTAAATTTACAAGAGAATAATACATTATTAAATAAATTATAAATAAAATTTGAATAAAATTCAAATAAATAATATATGTTGTAGGAAGATATTTGAATGAGATTGAAATATATTTAATAGATTAGATATTATATTTTGAATTTGGAAAGTATCATATCTTAAGTTCCTATATAAATAGGACCATTGGGTTGAGCCAAAGTACAAATTCTCTACAATAGAAAAAAAAAAACTCTCTAGAATTTTCTTCCCAATTCTCCGTTACTTCTTTCAAGAGGCTCCCATGAGCCTTAACCATGCGTTCGAGTCATAGCAATTAAGTTCTTGTGGTGGAGATTCAAACTCACTGACAATCGATGGAATTGGGGCACAAAAAGTAAAGCCCTGCCAGAATTATTTTCCATTATTAATTCAAAGGTATGTATGCTTAACATTTGTTTTTTAGTTTAATTCTAAATAAATCAAAGCAATCTCAAATTAATTTCTAAATTGTTTAGAAATCATAGTCTTTTGCTGCGGGTGAAGCATTCATTCCTATCAATAGCAACTTTTAGAAGTTGTAATTATTTTGAAGGTTTAAATATCGGTTTTAGTCTTTAAACTTTTATTCCTTTTCTACTTTTGTCATCAAACTTTTAAGATTTCAACTTTTAGGCACTCTTTACTCAAGGGAATGAGAATCAAGGAATGAGAATAAAAATTTTCATCCTCTTTGATGATGTACTAAAATGCATGAATAGAATCTATTGATGGGACCCACCACCAATTTTGGAATCGCCACCCGACTATACAACCCTTATTAATCTCATTCTTTATGCCTTGGGCTTCACAACATTTTTATCAATTAATTTATAATTTTACCCTTTGTCTCTCATTTATAAATGAGATTCACAATTTTTCTTAATAATTATTTTACAACTTTTATTCTCTATTTGATGTACACTACTGATACTTTTTCTTCTAATAAAAAAACCATACTAATCTATTCTTCCATTTCATGTATTTTTGTTATAAAATTAAAATTTTCTATTTAATTTGTTAAATATTATATTATATAATTTTTTAAGATGTAATTTTTTTATTAGATAACATATACAAATAAAATTATTCTATATTATTCTAATAAAAAGCTATTTTAATATTTTCTTAACTGATTTAATTTAATTTTATAGTTAGTTATAATGGGTTAACATTAAATAATTTATTCAAATAGAATTCATTATTATTAAATATCATACCAATAAAACTTAATAATATTTTTATATTAACCATGGTTGCTTATAAAAGTTATATTTATATATATATATATTTGAGTTGTATGCTCTTATCATATTAATACTTTTAGTTGGGGTAATTTTATTTTAATTGGTTATTATTTATTAATAGTAAATATATGGTTAAAATAAAAATTATTACTATCAAATAAAATAGTTATAAGATCATAAATTTTTTTATTGATTATTGTTATTTTAATTAAAAATTATATTAACATATTATTTAATAATGCATTTTAATTAGTTCAAAAATATAAAAGGAGTATTTTAGTAATTATAACATGCCCTTCAAAAAAAATATAACATGTGTAATTCCTATTTCAATTTCCAATAGTTCCTAATAAATAGTATCAATGAGTTTTTTTATTTTGATTCTAGACAATTACTAGTAAACAACATCAATGGAATAACATTCTCATTTCAATTGATTTAATTCCTAAATTTCGATGCCTTTTCATTTTGATTTCTTGTAAGTAAATGGGGCCTTAGTTCTTATATCCACTTTTAATTCCAGTTCTAATTTTTAAATTTTAATTTGAGTCTTTTTTTATAAAAATTTTATTATAAGTTACTGAAAAGGTGTGATCTTGTTGGCTTTTTTGCCCTTAATCTCAAATTAATTAATTATAATAATTAATTAATTAATATTTTGATAATAAAAACCTAATTTTGATACCGTAGAGCTTGGAACAGCAATTACAATACCTCTTGAATCACTTAAATCGGAGATAAAATTAACGAAGAAGTTATGGTCGAAACAAGTTTAAAGGAAAAATACACGCGGCAATGACGTGGTAATGAATCTTTGCTCCAATCCAATTGGAGGCGACACATGGAAAGCTACGAGGAGATGACATGTGGTGGTCGTTGATTGTTTTAATATATATATAATGGTAAGTTTTGATTTTTTTTTTTTTTAAGAAAACTAAAACTTGTTGCAATTAGGGCTCGTTTACTTACTTGTAATGAAAATGGGCTGCAATTCATGATAAACTAGAATAAAATATATATGATTACTCTAATCAATTAAAATTTATTGACTAAAGAATATGCTACCAAAACTAAAACTCTCTTTTTATTTTTATTTACTCATTCAAATTTTTATTTTTATTTACATATTCAAATTTTTATACCTAAAATTTTTTTTAATTAAAATTAACACAACGATTAGAAATTTGATTATGCTTTTGTTGAAAAACAAAATGTACGATTATAAATTTGATTTAATGAAATATTATTATTTAATTTATTTCAGAAAAATAATTTACCCAGCCAAAACCTCGCTCTTGTTCTCGCGAGAACCAAAAATCACGGATAGGAAAAAAAGGGCTCGCTCTCGCACTGGAAAGAAAACTTTTTTTAAAAATCACGGATAGGAGATATATGCAATTCAAACATCGCGAGTTCCTCTGTTGGGTTTCGTCACTTTCCCATTTGTTCATATATATTCAATTATTATCTTTCAAATTCCTCCAATTTGAAATATTTTTCTGCTGAAATCGGAAGAGCTTATGTTTGGTAGTTTAGGGTAGGGGTGATATCGGTTCGGTTTTGGTCGGTTTTACACTAAACCGAAACCGAACCGAACCGATCGGTTTAGAGAAAATGGGAACTGAACCGATGTTCAATAAAGGATAAAATCAATGGTTCGGTTTTGGTCGGTTCGGTTTTTGGTCGGTTCGGTTTTCGGTTTTGGGCCCAAATGGGCTTTTGTTCTTTTTCTAACCCACTGTTCATTTTTTTCCCATCTTTGTGTAAAAAAAAAAAAAGAAAAGGGTTTTCGGTTTTAGGCCCAAATGGTTCGGTTTTATGTTTAAGGGTATATATATATACATACCTCGGTTCGGTTCGGTTTTGGATGGTTTTTTCAATCAAAAACCGAACCAAACCAAAAATTTTCGGTTTTCTCTAAATACAAACCAATATGTCCAATTTTGTGCTAAAAAACCGAACCAATCCAATGGATCAGTTCGGTTTGGTCGGTTTTCGGTTATTTGTATCACCCCTAGTTTAGGGTTCCTGTTTGCTTCACAAGCAAAGTTTTCCCGCTAGCTCAAACCGGGTAATTATTTATTGGTTAAAATATCATTTTGCTACCTGTATTTTGAGTTTTATTTATTTATGGTCCATGTACTTTCAATAAAGCTTAAATTTGGTCTCTACTATTAGTTTATAGATAATTTTTCTTTAAAAAAAGTTAGTCTCTATAAATTTTGAAAGTATATTCATGGTGTCTATTCTTATATTAAAATTATTATTATTATTTAACCAATTTTGATAAAAATTAACTTCAAACTTATCATAGGGACCAATTTTAAGCTTTATTGAAAGTACGTGGACTAAAATTTGAAAATACAAATACCAAAATTAAACAAACTTCAAAGTACATGGACCAAAATGGTATTTTAACCTTATTTCTTCATCTGTGTTTTACTTTTGAACTCTAGTGAAATAGTTGATTCGGAGAAGATTGGGAATCATTCGGGCAGTGAGAAGTTATTGAGATAGAAACCATAAGCAAAGCACTTTATAATTTTAACAAAAATCCCTCGAAGAATTCTAATTTCACCCAATTCATCTCTTACAAACTTGAAATTTACCCCAAATCCGTCTTGATTGAATAAAATTTGAGGCCTCGAAAAAGGCCAGAAAATCATTCAAGTACCGGAAGAAATTTTCATGGGAAGAAGGAAGAGGAACGAGAGAAACACATAAATACAAAATAATAAACAAAAGTTTGAGGGAGATTATGGGAGAGAGAAAGGGAAAATAGTATAAAGTAAAAAAAAAAAAAATGTTGTGGGTCCCATGTAACCATGGTATTAAATTTCCGTCGACATGTCGACATTTCCATCGATATTTCTACATGTCCATAGGTTCGACATCGACATAAGGGAGGAATCGACATTTCCACTATATCGTACAAAATCGATGAAATATTAAAAAAAATAGTAAGAAAATGTAACTTAATGTGAATATAATATTGTAACAAGTATTTTAACTCATTTAAAAAGTGTAAAATATTCATTTATTAATTTAAATTTTTTTTTGAATTTTTTGTTTTTAAATTTTTTTCAGAAATATCCATCGACATCGATATTTTATCGATATTTCCATCGACATTTCCATAAAATTGAGACTTCGACATTTCCGTCGACATCGACATTTAAAACCTTGCATGTAACAAGGAAAGGGAATGTGATTCATCATCTTTTTTGGTGTAATCAAAAAAACGTAATAGGATTGCAGATTTTGGGGTTTTATTCTCATTCCAAAATCAAATTTGGCCTTAATGCAGTACAAGTAACTGTTTGTTTTTTTTTTTCAACATACATACATACATACATATATATATATATATATATTATCTGTTTCTATTTTTTATTATTATTATTATTTTACTGTTAGTTTCCATTGTTACACTCTCGAATTTTTTTCTTTTTATCTTATTCTTAAGAGAGATTTAGTGGATTGATTTGTGTGAGTTTAAATTTGTAAATCTACTCTATTGAGAGAGTTGTAATTATGTTCTTTAATATTTTTCAAATTTTGTAAAGGTTTGATCCTAGCCCATGAAAAGGGTCAGGTTTGCTCTAGAACTCGTAAAAAGAGCAGTGTAGCGATTGGGCTCTTAATCCGTAAAAAATGTCAGAAAATGTTTATCCAAATTCTCAAGAGGCGCTTGAGGAGTGGAATAGGTCAAATTTGACTAAACCAGTATAAAGTTACGATGTCCTCTTCTCTATAAAAAGTTTATTAATTAGATTAATTGAGTCTAGTTTGAAAAAAAATTAATTAAACCTTATTCATCCTCTCTAGGGTTTGCCATATCGATCCAACAAATCTAACATCCTTGTCTCTCTCTTTTTTCAATTCAATTTCTTTATCATAGAGATGATCATTTTTATGACTAGAACTAAATGTAAACGTTAATGAAAGCTTTTGTTTTTTTAGTACAACAAATATGGGGTATGGAGATTTGAACCTTTGACCTCAAGAAAATAAGTATATAACAATTACCACTGAGCGAGCTCACTTGGATGTAACCTTTAATGAAAGTTAAAGGCTTTGTTGATAACAATTTTTGTTTTATTTGTTTGTGAGAATTAAGTTTACAATATGTACATATGTTATTTTATTTATTATTATTATTTTTTAAATCAAGATACGTTAGCCAAGTTGAAAACCACTATTTTTAGGGTATGTTTGGTATACGTATACCTTTCAGCACTTTTTTCTTAAATTATTTTTACTAATTTTTTTTTATATCTGACCTTTTTAAAAAAGTACTTTAAACAATAAATTTATTTAGTCACACTACATTGAAAAGTAGTCCTATTAATTATAAATATGTTCTTTTTTCTTACTACATATTCCACTTTAAAGTCACTTTTTGGATAATTCATCTCTCAAGGTTTTTTTCAAAAAGAGGTTTTAAAGTAATCTAATTTTTTTTTAAAAAAAGAGGTTTTAAAGTAATCTTTTTTTTTTTTTACATATGATGTTTATATAATTAAGATTTTTTTAAATAAACACTTTGATCGTCTAAAATCATTCAATAAAATATGGTAAACACATTTTACATTAGTAAATCTTCCAAAAATGCTTATGGAAAAAGTGGTTTTATTTAAAATGCATGTTTTTCAAAAGTTATTCAAAACACACTATATTAGTTTCACAAGTTTGACCTTGATTTTGAAAATGATTTTAATTGAAAGTATATAAGCATATGCTTTAATTTTTTTAAAAAAAAGTTATGAAATGGGACCTAAAAGATTAAAATTGATGTTTTAAAAGTTAATATACTAAAATAAAAGTGGACAAAAAGTTAAGGACAAACAATCAGAATTTTAATTTAAAAAAAAAAAAAAAAGGTTCAGGATTTTAGAAGCTTAGAACCAAATAAAAAAAGATAAAAGCTTGACCGCCTTTGATAATCATTTTGGTTTAGTTTTTTCTTTTTATGTTTTTGGTTTAAAACTAAACATGTTCGGTAACTATTTTTTTAAAGAAATCATATTTGAATTTTATGTTCAGTAACTCTTTTTTAAAAAAAAACATATTTGAATTTTTGTTTCTTTTTTCTAAAATGTTAGAGAGATTGAGAGAAATTTTTTAGAGACAAACAAAACATTTAGGGGCTGTTTGGGGCAAGGAGTTGCAGGGAGTAGGAGTTAGTCTGGGAAGTTAGGAAGTCTGTGTTTGGATACAGAGTTGTTTAGTTTGAAATTAGGAAATCTGTGTTTTGGCCAAGGAGTTGCAGGGAGTAGGAATTCTGAAGTCTGTGTTTGGGATGCAAATTTATTAAATTTAGAGTTCTGAAGTCTAAGTTGATTTTAGTTTTTTTTATACAGTTTTTTTCTATAATTTCTCAAATTTTCATTATTAAGAATTTGTTCCTATGAATTCTAAGATTGAAATTTTTTGTTTTTATTAATTTAGGTATATTTACAAATTTATTTTTAGAGAGAGAGGAGTTACATAGCAAAATAAATGTTAGAAAGAAAATATTAATTAGAGAAGAAAGAGAAAAACAATGCTTTTTCTTTTCTTTTTTTTTTTTGAAAAAAAAAACAATGCTTTTTCTTGAACACACTATTTTTTCTTATATTTTTCTAACGTTTTTTCTCACTAAAATGTTTACCTCTCTATGTGACTATGAATATTTCTTTTTAAAATTTCCCTCACTAAAGATTAATTTTTGTGAAAGAAAAATAAACTAAAGTTATACAGATGAATATTTTTTAGAGAGAAAGATAATTTTTTTTTCTGGATAATCTGAGTTTCAAGGTTACTAACTTTTTTAGGATGTGACTAAAACACGAAAATATTGTTTAGAATGTTGGTATGTTTTTGGCTACTTAATACCTTTTTCTATGTAATATTTTGAATATTTAAACTATCAACATATTAATTACATGTTGTTTATTTAATAAAAAATGAAACTAATACATTTAAAATATTAAACAAAATTTCCAAATATTTATATTTAAATAAAATTAAAGTAATATATTAGAAGTATGAAAACAAACTCAAAAAAAAAAGTTAATCAAATCAGATAAAAATGTTGGACATTTTGAAGAATTTTAATTTTGGTATTTTTATTACTTTTCATTATTCTCATTTTAGTCTTTTATATCCTAGTCTAGAAGAGAGTGGTAGACTTGTTCAACAAGTCGTCTATAAATGAGAGTGCTTCCTAATAAAAAGAGTAAGCACTAGTACTCCACGATGGAGTGATCTTTTCTTATTGAAATTTTGTTCTTGAGATTTCGATTTTGAACAGACAAGCAATTGAAAATTTGTAACAGAGCTTAGTTGCACACATGATCTCTTGAAGAATTGTTGTATTTTCGGAGTGGAGTATCAAATAACTCATTGTAGTGGAGAACATCTTCACTTTGGACAACGTTTATTAACGTGCCTCAATCCAAAAATTAAAGACTATTCTATCTCTTATTTTATTGTTTCTTTAATTTAAAAATTGATCTGTATTTATTATTTCAGAAATTTCTATTTCCCTTAAATTTATTTCCAACAAAAAAGTTTCAAATATCCTTACCATCCAGACTTTTCATCAAATATCCAGCTTAATTTCCATTAAGTAGACTTCTGCGAATTTCCTGATTTGGAAGTCTCAAGTCCTTCCATTGATTAAAAATCTCGAGATAACCCACACAAAGCCAAGCTTGAGGAAGATGACAATGTTAATCCAAAGTACAGCACGTGGGACAAGAATGACGGCCTACTCACTTCATGGATGCTAGGACTCATTACGAAAGATGTACTGTCAATGTTCCATGGAACATAATCTTCCCACCAGGTATGGAGTTCTCTACAAGAGATGATGCTTACCATGACTAAAGAAAGTGAGATTCACCTTAATGAAGCTCTCATAAGTTTTAAGAAAGTAAATTTGTCCATTGATGATTATCTTATCTTAAAAGGTTTAAGGGTCTTTGTGATAAATTGGCAGCAATGAAAAAGCCCATAGATGATGTTACTAAGTTATTCCATATCTAACTAGAGGTCTGGAAGCCACATATAATCAGTTTGTTCTTGGATTGAAAGCACATGAACTTCATATTACCATGGAGGAAGAAGGAGAAAAATCAAGTCACATACGACTCAACCAAGTTGTCTTTCCTCAACGAGGAGGAAGATACCGTGGGAGAGGGAGATCGTTCACCTCAAAAAGAAGAGGTTTTTATCACGGCAGAACTCCTAATCAAGCTGAAAACTATGAAAAAGCAAGTGCCAAAGAGCAGTCTCCACAAAGAAACAACAGCAACAACAAGATTTTTTCAAGAAATTTCAGCAATGACAAGTCTGTTTGCTGCCAAATATGTGGTAAGTTGAATCACATTGCTCTTCAACGTTGCAGTCGATTCGATCACTCATACCAGCCTGAGGAGGTGCTAAAAGCACTTGCTGCACTAGCCATCAATGAAGAAATTGATCCTAACATTTACGCTGACACTGGAGCAACCGCCCACATCATGACCGACACTGGTAATATCCCAAATCCTCACATATATACTAGTTGCAATAAACTCTATGTTGGTGATAGTAATGGTCTAGATATTTCTCACCTAGGAAACATGCAAATAACTCGTAAAAATGGCAAGTTAAATCTGAACAAAGTGTTGACGGTACCAAAAATACAAAAGAATTTACTCCCCATTAGCAAATTAGGCAAGGAAAATGATAGTGTGATTATTTTTTCTGCTAATCAGTTTATTGTTAAGGATAAACAGGGGAGAATAATGACCAAAGATATGAGAAAGATGGACTATATGCTTTGGAGCAACAAGCAGACTCACAAAAGCTGGATTTTAGGGCAATGTTTGTGTCAGATAAGGCTCCCTACAAGTGTGGCATAAACGAATGGGCCATATAAATGACAAGGCACTAAAGTTGCTTTGTCATGAAAATTTTATTGATGTCTCAAGTTAGAAAAAGGATAATAGCATTTGTGTTGAATGTCAACTCAGTAAAAGTAGGAAATTAGATTTTGATTCTAGTTGTAGTGTAACGCCCGAGTTTAGGAGGGTACATGGATGAACCGTGATCATATCCGAATGAGAGGGATCTTGAAGATATGCAAGTATGATTAAGAAAGGCTTCAAAAGAATTGATAGTTACTACCTGTACTAATAAGGTGCACTTTCCTTTTTTATGGTTCAATCATAGGAACTCCAAAGTTAAGCGCGTTTGGCTAGGAGCAATCTTATGTTGGGTGACCTCTTGGAAAATTTCCTAGAAACCATGTGAGTGAGGACAAACCATGCTGAAAGGACCTATGTTGGTTTGTGGGGACAGTCTTCACTCTTGCAAGTAGTTCAAGACAAGTAAGGTGGCGTGGCCAGGTCGTAGGAGATGTATGGGTGCTAAGACCACCAGGTGCCAAATCCGGATTCCAAATCCTGATATGAATCCTGGGCTTGAGACGTTACAGATTGTATTAGAACATAATCTCTCCCAAAACAATGTGGTTTAGGGACAAACCAAGCGAAAGCTGGTGGGCATGTGACACCCTGAGTATAAGAGGAGTACATGAATGAATCGACACCACATCTTAATGAAAGAGGATCCTGAAGCTATACAAGCATGATTAAGATATGCTTAAAAGAATTGATAGTTACTACCTATACCAACAAGGTACACCTTCCTTTTCGGTGGCTCAATTGTAGGAACTCCAAAGTTAAGCGTGTTTGGCTTGGAGAAATCCTATGTTAGGTGACCTTCTGAGAATTTTCCTAGGAAACATGTGAATGAGGACAAAACATGTTGAAAGGACATGTGTTAGTTTGTGGGGTTAGTCTTCACTCTCACAAGTAATTCAAGATAAGTAAGGCTAGGTCGCAAGGGATACAGGGAAATGTCGTGACCATCAATCAGAATTTCGAATTATGGTCTGAATCCTAGGCTTGGGGCGTTACAAATAGTTTAACTTTAAAACCATAAAATATGTTCTGACTTGTGGGGTTATGCCCTAGTTTTCTCTTGCCAATCATTCAAATATTATGCAAGTTTCACTTATGATAGTACTAGATTTACATGGCTATTTCCATTAAAGAAAAAAATATGATTTCTTTGAGTGCTCTGTCAAATTTCAAAAGCTAGTTGAAAATCAACTTGAAAGGAAAATTAAAATTTTTCAAAGTGATGGGGGTGATTAATTTCAATCAAAAAGTTTGTAAAAACATCTTGAAAATCATGGAATTCATCACCAATGCTCTTGCCCGTACACACCTCAACAAAATGGAATTGCTTAAAGAAAACATAGACACATAGTTGAAGTAGTTCTAAGTCTAATCTTTCAATCAAACGCACGCCTAAAGTATTGGGTAGATGTCTTTCTTATTGTTGTTTTGATCCTTAATCGCATGCTTACTAGAGTGTTAGATTTGAAATCTCCTTATTTCAAGTTGTTTGGTAAAGAACCTAGCTATAGCAATCTTAGAGTTTTCAGTTGTAGATTTTTTTCGTATCTTAGAAATTATTCCCAAAATAAATTCTCTAAAAGAATGTATCCATGTGTTTTTGTTGGGTATAGTCCCTCACATAAAGGTTTTTGTTGCCTTGATCTTAGTACAAATCAAATTTACATATCTAGACATGTTATATTTGATGAAAATTGCTTCCCTTTTGTTAAAAATACTTCCAGCTCACTGGAAAATTCTTTAGAAATAACAGAGTTTGCAGGTTTGGAAGAACAAATGAACTAACAGACTGCTGCACGGATCAACCCACATACCACTCTTTGGCTCAACGAAGAACAAAACAGGCAACTAACAAATAACAACACATCATCATCTGAAGCATTAAACATAAGAGGAATTTAACCACTGAAATCGAGGAAATAAGACTGGTCAAATCCATCAGATTCAAGCAAACATTATAGGCAACCAATTGAAATTGAGGGAGAAGAAAGTTTGACCAACATATCAAACTGGTTTTCAGAAGTTCTTGAAACAATGGAGATAGCATCACAAAATGAAATGAAAGAAAATGATTCTCGAGCCCTTGAGCTTCACTCTACACAAACCAACACAATGAGAATTCAAACAAGTCAATTGGTACAAAAGGCTACTGAAGCATAACAAACAAATGGATCAGCCACATTGGAAAACCAAGCTGAATTAATAATGACACCCATTTCTCCATCTATCAGTAAGAATCTTTTCCCACTAGTGTAGAACAACTCAAGTGAGATTGCCCAACTACGCAAGTTGAACAAAGCGTAGAAGTAAGTCACCCAATGAATACCGGAGGGAAACTTAAAGAAACTCCCAACCTAAATCCCTCTCTCAATAAAGAAGTGATGCGTTTTTAATGTGTAGTCAATAGATTTAAAGTAATATAAACCACAAGCACAAAGTAGAGAAAAATAGCGACACCAAGATTTACATGGAAAACCCCTCAGTGTAGGGGAAAAACCACGGGACGGCTCTGAAAATCTTCCACTATAATAATAATGGGTTACAAGAGTTTTTTCTCTAGTTGTAACTAGAGGATACAACAATCATCAACAAAATACATCACTGGCATACAAAACGGTACTTAAAAATACCCTTCATCAAGAAAAGATGGAGCATAAAAGTAAAATAAAGGTCTCACCGGCGAGGACGACTCAGAAAAACCAATCGAAAAAGTAATAACCCAATTCGATCACAAACTGTCAAAGAAAACAATCTTTTCTTCTTCTTCTTCGGCTGTTACACACAAAGCACCCTCAACATATTTCTTCCCCCCAACAACATACACAGAGCAAAGCTTTTTAAGAAAGTTCACTTTCTCAAACTTACACACTACACGTTCTCATCCAAAAATAAGATTAATAAAACAATAAAAACTAAATGGGCCTAAGGAGATGGGCCTATATTAGACAGGACCCAACAAACTCCCCCTCCCGACTATGTAGAAGGGTCAACCATACCCGCTATCATTATACATGTTTCATGCTTTGGATGAGAACGTGCAGTGTGTAAGTCTAAGAAAGTAAACTTTCTTAAAAAGCTTTGCTATGTGAAAGTTAAGCTTGCAAAGCAAGCTTTTGGTTAAAAACCAAATGGACCTAAGGAGACGGGGCTATATTAATCAGGACCCAACAAACTCCCCCTCCCGACTATGCAAAAAGGTCAACCATACCTGCTATCATTCTTCATGCTTCATGCTTTCCTCTGGGTAAGGCCTTTGTCATCATATATGAGCCATTATCATCTATGTGTATCTGTAGCAATGTATTTTGTCCGACTCACTTGTGTTAATTATCAATTAATTAGTGTGTATTGGCTTTAGTTATGTAGATTATGTTTATTAGGTCAATTTTAGTTTTTTTTTCAAATTCTTGCCTTTTTGGTATAAGGGCTCATTTTAAGCAAGTTTAGCCATTTTTTTGCCCAAAAGAAGAAGTGGATGGGGTTTTATAAACCCTTGCTTCTCAACCCTAGGGGACATTCGAAGCAACACAAAAAAAAAAAAAAAAAAAAAGAATCTCCTACAAGTATCCATTTCATTCTCAATAAGCAGATCACAAGGAAAAAACAAGAGAGTTATAGAGTAAGTTTTTTTTTGTTACTTTTGAAAAAGTCTTTCATAGAAGTACCACGAATCTTATAATAACAACAAGAATAACTCTATCTTAGTTGGAGGTTGCACTTGGTAGGGCCTTTGTCCCAAGGATCCGCACCTCAAACAACGAGTTAGTTTGTTCTTGACCCCCACCACTAGATCTTCATCGCTATCTCGAAATGCCCCTAAAAAATAGTAGTTGAGTAAGGGCTTTTTTGAGTTTTCATTCATTTTTTTATTATTCATACATTTTTATAATGTGAGCGTTTTTACCTATTTTTTTTTATGTGCTTATGCCTTAGATATGTTGTTATCTTATTTTCGTAAATTTTTTTTTATGTTTATCTCCCCCTGCTCATCTACTTTTATTATCTTATTTGCTTATTTTCCCATTTTTCTTGACTCTTAAGTTTGTTGTTTAAAAAAAAAGATAAGAGAACAAAAAGTAAAGTGTAGTAAAATCAAAAGAGAAGTGTTGTAACATACCTTAGAGGTGAGCGGACCTTCACTTCCATTGTAACCAAAGCCAAATATGATAGGAGTTGCTAAAAAAAAAAAGAAGAAGAAGAAGAGTGAGATAGTTTGAAGGAAAAAAAAGGGTAGAGATTGAAAATAGAGAGGAGATGAGATTGAAGTGGGTAAATGGGAAGGTTGTTGGTTTAAAAGAGAGAGAAAAAAAAGAGGGTTTGAAAACAGAGAGGGGATGAAGATAATGTGGGTGAGTGGGAAGGTTGTTGAGTTTTTTTTTTTTTTTTTTTTTTTTTTTAAAAAGAAAAAAAGTAATGTAAGTTTTGTTATAATATACAAATATATATACACTGAATTTGACCATTTATTATTATTATTATTATTGTTATTACACTTGATTTGACTGTTATTATTATTATTATTATTATTATTACACTTGATTTGACTATTATTATTATTATTATTATTATTATTATATATATATGTATATATGTTCACGTGAGGTAGGACGAAGTTTTGATTTTTTTTAAGTCGGTCAGTGTAGTGTACAGCACTGATGCACGTTTTTTTAAAAAAATTATTATTATAATAATAATATTATTACTATTATTATTATTATTTTATATATTTATATATGTATACATACTAATCCTGATGTGACTACACTACTTTTTATTATTATATTATTATTATTATTATTATATATTATATATATTATTATATTACTTTTATTATAATATTATTATTCTTATTATATATTATATATATACTTAGACATTTCTTTTCATAATGTTATTATAATATTGTTTTTATTATATATTACATATATGTATTTACTAACATTTGTTTTCATAATATTATTATTATATTACTTTTATTATATTACTATTATTATTATTATATATTATATATATGTGTAATTTAAATGCGATTTTTTATTATTATATATTGTTATTATTATTATTATATATTATTAACACATTTTTTTTTATGTTATTTTTGTGTAATTTAAATGTGAGTATGTTTCTTACGTATTATTGTTACTTATTATTGTTGTGAAATTGATATATGCATGCTAATTAGTACGTGGTTTTAATCTTTTAATCCATACCGTTTATAAAAAAAAACTATCCGACGATGGAATCTAGAAATATTTGGGAGTCCGATTTTCTAGTTTTCCTAAGGTGAGGATTCGATTCTTTGGAAGTCCAAGGTCGATTCCAATATGTTTTTTTTTCTTAAATTTCTAATATGCTTGTATATTGTGTTTGCTTGTTTACTTGCTATGAATTAATTTATTTATTTTGTGAGCTTATTCTATCTTTAAATTGTATTTGCATATTATTATTCGAATTTGATTTTTTCTTCTAATTTGATTTTTCTTGATTACCATCCATGATTTCAAATTTTTTAAGCGTTTTTTTTATTGCAAATTTATTTTCAAATCTTTAAAGTTGCATTCCTTCTTGTTTATGAAAGTTTATTAACTAAAAGCTTTATTTCCAAATTTTGTGATCTTTTTCTAAAAACAAAAAGTGTTTTTTTAAGGCCCTTTTTTTCCCTAAAACTTCGATGACGAAGTCTAGAAATATTTGGGAGTCCGATTTTCTAGAATTCTTGAGGTGAGGGATCATTATCTTTGGGAGTTCGAGATTTTGGTCCCAAAAAAAAAACAAGAAAAAAATGAATTTAATTAAAACAAAATTTTTTTTTTTAAAAAAAAAAAGACAATTTTCTTTTATAAAAGGTTATTCTATGACGGAATTGAGAAAATCGTAGATTTTCTCATATTCTTGAGGTGGAGATTTTTCCTAAGTTTTTTTTGGAATATTTCTAATATAGTCAAATTGATGGATATTTATCCACTTATTTTATGGGATCATGACTCCAAATATGGGAGAAATGAGAGGTAAAATAGGACATTGTTTTAAATTATTTCCTTTCCTAATTAAGCTTTTCTTCTAAATTCTTTTACAATTCAAGATTAAATTTGGCCACCATTTTTAAACAGGTGCTGTGGGGTGCTAACACATTCCCCATACACAAACAACCCCCGAGCCCAAATCTGGTTTTCGCATGTTTTTTTTTTCTTTTTTTTTTTCAAGTAGTTTTACTCTATTTTGGTGTCCAATCACACCATGAAAAAGATTGGTGGCGACTCCTTTTAAAATGCTTTTTTTAGGACGTCGGCCGCTCCGCGTCGCAGGCACGTGGCGACAGCTTAGCGACTCCACTGGGGACGTGAGGTTCCACCTCGAGGGTATGGCCATTTTTTTTTCTTGATTTGTTTGTTTTTATTTTATTTATTCTGTTTATTGTTCTTGTTGTATGATTTGCTTGGGTTATTATATTGTTTTGTTTCACACATCTTCACAAGCCTCCTACCCGAACTTTTTTCCTAATAGGATTAGATTTGAGGACGGAGTAGTGTCGACCTTCGAGAAGCTTATGCTTCCGTGTAGGCACACGAAAAATCCTCACTCCATTTGGTCACGTGGTCGTGTACGATTTTGAGACCATTTTGGGAACCTCTATCGTCTAGGATCTTAGAACTAACTTCACTTGCTTGAAGCCTTTTACTGCTCATCTTTTTTGTTTTGATCAACTAGCTTTATTACTTTATCTCACACACTATCACGAGCCTCCTACTCGGGCTATTTCCAATAGAACTAGAATCGAGAATGGAGTAGTGTCGACCTTCGAGAAGTTTATACTTGTGTGCAGGCACACGAAAAATTCTCACTCAATTTGATCATGAAGCCGTCAAAGTAATGATCAATTTGAAGACCTGTGTCATTTAGGACCCTAGATTTAGCCTCACTTGTTTGGAGTTTTTATGTCATTACTTTATTTGTTGCATTAAGCATTTTTTTTCTTCGTCTAAGTCAACCTTTAGACTCACTTCTTCTTCTTCTCATGTAAAGTCATAGGATGGTAGACACCAACTTGCCCGAGGTATTTTCCAAATCTACCCCTGAGGAAGACCTATGGGAAGTCGTATACCGAGGGTCGGAGCAATTATAGCAGGTATCGGGAACAGTTTGGCCAAGAGTTGCAGAAGTCTCACTTCTTCAAAAATGTCAGCTAGACTTTGTTCATAACAGCCTGGAAGATTTGAAAGGTTTATGGGAGAGTTTGAGCACAGAAAACAGAGTCAGCTTTACAGGAGTATATGGGAACATCGCAGATCTCATGTACGCAGATGTTAACTTGAATGCTTTACAAGCCTTATTCCATTTTTGGGATCCCATGCTTAAATGCTTCGCGTTTAGCACGTGTGACTTGACTCCCATGATTGAGGAGTATAGGGCTCTAATCTGTATACCGGCTAGCAGAGGAAGTAAAGTCTTTACTTATGATCGAAGGTCGTCTTTACAGAGGTCATTATCCAAGTTTTTGGGCAATATTCATGCATCAAATGTAAATAAGCAAATGAAGATTAAGGAGGGGAGGAATTGTATCCCCATTGATTATCTGGTCGACCTCACACGCACTTGTTTGCCTGATAATAAGGGTTTATCTCTTTTAGCCATGTGTATCTACGACATGATTATTTTTCCAAGAATTAAAGGGTACGTGGAAAAACAAGTTATTAAGATTTTCATTGGAATTGAACGTGGAATAGACCCTATAATTCCAATTCAAGGAACACAGTTAGAGATTTCATTGCTGCACGTTGGAACCCGACCTTTACTCCTATCGAAGCATGGAACATCTTTCTAAGCCACCTAACATTGGAAGAAGTAGTATGGAGGGCATCTGGTTACCTTTAAGCCCCATGACGTATCGGTGTGGGCAGTTGTCTTTTGTTCTGCTACTGGGACCTTGGGGAGGTATTGCTTATTCACCTCTATTGGTATTGCGACAGGTGTGGTTGAAGCAGTTTTCACCAATAATCCCTTGGTTAGAAGATTGGGAATTCTCGCATGACTCAGACATTGCAGGCGTTAGGTGCAATCAAGCAGTTGACGGTTGGAAAGCAATGAGGAGATTGAAAAATATGCAACATTGTGAAGGCACCACAGTACAGTACGAAAATTAGAGAGCAATTAGAATTGGGATTAAAATTCCCATTTTACCAAAACCGATCAACTCAGATGATGTCCTGAAGGTGGACCAAACTTATTGGGAAAGAGAATTGAAGCAGTTAAGAGAAAGAAATCTTATCCTGATAAAAGAGAATGAAGAATTAAGGGACGAGGTTAAGTTATGGATTGGACAAACTACCAGTACTAAGAGACAATTAGAGGAAGTTCAATGACGTCTACACCAGCAAGCAGAATTCGAAAGAGAAAATAGCTCTTTAAACACAGAGGTTGTCCAACTAAGAAAGAGAAATAGAAGCTTGTGGAGAGAAATTGAAGTCCTGCAGGGTGAAATGGAGGCTCAAAAAGCCCACATCAAAGATCTAAAGCAAGAAGTACGAAGAAGGCTTAATAAGGTCATGAGGGACTTCCAAGGTACACTAAATGAACAAGCCACCGCATCGTAAGAGACTGTTGTGTCTTTGCAAAAAGAAAAAGAAGCACTGTAGAAATTGACAGATAAATGCAAGAGCCAACTCATTGATGCAGAACATAAGAATGTGCTTCTTTAGGATGCCACTGTAACCTTTGAGCACCAATTGGGAATATATTGAAATGCCAAAGAAGTGGTAATGGAAGACCACACGCGACTAAAAGAAGAGCATCAAGTGATGAAGGCAAATTTTGCAATATGGAGAGTTGAGTACAGGAATCTAAGACGCCATTACGACGACATAAAGGGACAAATTGAACGAGCGGCTAGAAAGTTGAGGATGATGGCTAGAAGGGTAGATCGATTTGCTAAAAGGGCCAGTACTCTCTGACAGGGCATCGTACCCACACAACCTGGCGGTGAAGACTTGATTAGGTTCTTAGGGATGATAGGACGAGACCTCGAGCATTTCGGGTGCTACCATTAGGTCATTAAAGTGATTTTTTCTTTCATTCGGTACTAAAGTGTGCACTCGCTTTAAGCTTTTGTAATAGTTGACTTTGATTGTGGAATGAATCTTTGATTTTACCTTGCATTCATGCATTTCACGTTCATATTAACAAAGATTTACTTTGCTACTAAGACTTCTTTTTGACTAATCAAACCATTATTTCCTTCTTTTATAATAACAAAGTTTCAAAGTTTACAAAATAGCTCGAAGTTCACCTCCTCATCACTCTTATTGGACGAGAAGGAGAGCCAAGTTCATGGACGAGAAGGACAACCAAGTGAACGACCAAGTACAGGCAGTTCGACTAGAAGTAGAAAAGCTAAAAGAGCAAATGGCGAAGATTTTGGAGATCCTTATATCAAAAAAGGAGAAGTTTGTGGCAGAAAGGTCATTACAAGCTGAAGTGGGTCAAAACCAAGGGTTGGATGACACTCCCTCTTATCCTCCAGGGTTTACGCCACCAATGGTGTCAAACCCACCCATGGCAGGGATGGCATACCCTACCTCATTCCTTATGCAAGATCCTGGAAGAGTTCCACAACAAGTGAGCCATGTGAGTGACCCAGTATATGTCCCAAGTGCGAAGAACAGTAAAAAAGCTTTTGAAGATTTGTTGGGAAAGGGAAGGTTGGAGTTCCTCGAGGAAAGACTACGTGCGATTGAAGGTGCCGACGTCTATGGGGATATTGATGCGACACAACTATGTTTGATCTCGGATGTTGTTATTCCCCCCAAATTCAAGACTCCAGAGTTCGAAAAGTATAATGGGACTGCATGCCCGAAGAGTCATCTTGTCATGTACTGTAGAAAAATGTTAGCCTATGCCCATGATAACAAGTTGTTGATTCACTGTTTTCAAGACAGCCTAACTGGCCCAGCGTCTCGTTGGTATATGAATTTGGATAGCTCCGAAGTGCACAAGTGGAAGGATTTGGCAGATGCATTCTTAAAGCAGTACAAGTACAATATTGACATGGCACCTGACCGTTTAGATCTTCAGCGGATGGAGAAGAAGGGTGCTGAGACCTTTAAGGAATACGCTCAAAGGTGGAGAGAAATGGCTGCTCAAGTACAACCCCCTTTTAACTAATAGAGAATTGTCAGCCATGTTTATCAATACTTTACAAGCGCCATATTATGACAGAATGATTGGGAGTGCTTCAAAAAAAATTTCTGATATCATAACAATTGGTGAAAGGATAGAGTATGGAGTTAAGAACGAGAGAATTACAGATGCAGCATCTGAGGCAAGTGCAAGAAAGGTATTTACACCAAAGAAAAAAGAAGGAGAAGTCCATGAGGTGAGCTCAGGACAGAGAGTTGCGACCCATATGTCGTCACCAACTCTAAGACCAGCAAGTTATAACCATAGTCCTCAGTACGGAGGACAAAATCAGTCAAATCAGTGAGGTGCTAGTAGTAGTTGGAAGCAAACGCGTTTTGACCCCATTCCCATGACATACACCGAGCTTTTGCCTCAATTGCTAAAAAATCATCAAGTTGTCATTGTGCCTCAAGAACCATTGCAACCCCCGTATCCTAAGTGGTATGATCCAAACGCATGATGTGAATATCATGCTGGGACAATTGGACACTCCACGGAGAATTGTTATCCATTAAAGGCTAAGGTGCAAAGTTTAGTTAAAGCGGGATGGTTGAAATTCAAGAAAGCGAGAGAAAAGCCCGATGTCAATCAAAATCCTCTCCCAAACCATGAAAATCCTACTGTGAATGCCATTGAAGTACCTGAAAAAGGCTACAAAGATAAAGTTCAAGATTTGAGTACGCCTATGAGGACACTCTTTCAGGTTCTCCGCAATGTTAGGTATCTTTCAGTAGGACTTGAGAGTAGTAGCATGGATGAATTGGGCTGTGGTAACGAAGAAAGATGCCTTTTCCATAAAGGAATGGTCGAACTTTCCATAGAATATTGTGATGATTTTAAGCAAAGTGCAAAAGCTAATGGATTCAAAGCTATTGATTGTGAGTCAAACTATGTAGGAGACGGATATTGACATGATTACTCACGTTTCTTCTTCTAAAAAGACTCCAAGAGAGACGTCATCTCTACCAAAGCCATTAATCATTCACTATGATGGTAAATCGAGTACCACTCCTCATATTCAGGTACCCAAACCAATGATTGTAGAAGTACCTGGTCCCTTTGCTTATAAGGATAATCGAGCTGTGCCTTGGAAGTACGAATGTCAATTCATCACAGATAGTGGTACCTCTGCATCTGACATCTTAGTAGTTGGAGGGATGACTCATAGTGGCAGATGTTACACACCAGACAATTTGAAAGGAATTTTGAAAGAATAAGAGATTAGACAGCATAAAGGCAAAGCTGTAGAAGTAATAAATGAAGATGATTTAAAGGATTTGGACAAAGTTTTTGCTGAGAAAATGACCATAGTAGGAAAAACAATGAGTCAGGAGCCAGTGTCAGAAGACGAAGCGCGAGAATTTTTGAAATTAATCAAGCAAAGTGAGTATAAAGTGATAGAGCAATTGCATCACACCCTAGCTCGTATATCAATTTTATCACTTTTTCTGTATTATGAGCCACATCGCAAAGTTTTGCTTGATATCTTGAATCGAGCTCACGTAGGCCCTGACATTTCGGTAAATGCACTCAGTGAAATTGTGGGAAATATAACTGCTACGAATTGTATCTCTTTCACAGATGACAAGATCCCTCCTGAGGATACTGGGCACACTAAGGCGTTACACATTTCAGTGAGGTGCAAGGAACACTTCGTGGCCAGAGTTCTGGTTGATAATGGTTCCTCTTTAAACATAATGTCGAAGTCTACCTTGATGAAACTCCCTGTGGACTCATCTTATTTAAAGCCAAGTACTATGGTTGTTAGGGCCTTTGATGGTGCCCGAAGGGAAGTAATTGGAGACATAGAAATCCCTCTTCGGATTGAAATCTCTTCCTTCAATGTAACATTTCAAGTGATGGATGTAAACTCTTCATACAGTTGTTTGCTTGGGCGTCCTTGGATTCATTCGACGGGGGCTGTTCCATCTTCACTTCATCAAAGAGTGAAATTCGTTGTGGAAAGCGGCCAAGCCATTGTTTTCGGGGAAGAGGATATGTTTGTAACGAAAACAACATCGTTTCCATACGTAGAAGCCACTGAAGAAGCTTTTGAGTGCTCATATAGATCATTTGAGGTTGCCAACGCCACTACCTTCTCTACCGAAGGTTGGGATATAGACTGCTATCCAGCTAGGACAGCTTTGATGGTTGCAAAGGTAATGCTAAAAAGTGGCTTTCAAATGCATGAAGGAGTGGGACGAAATAATCAAGGAAACCCAAAGGTGATTTTCCTTCCTGAAAGCAAGGAGAGATTCGGATTGGGATACAAGCCAATAGCTTCTGAGTGGAAGAGAGTCAGAGCCGAAAAGAAAGAAGTGAGAAGCGCACGTCTCGAAGGTCGAGAAATCAAACAAGGAAGGATGTGTATACCACATATATCCGAGACTTTCAAACAGGGTGAAGTGCTTCACAATGACAACCAGCTATGCCACGAAGCCTCCGACGCCTTGATCGCTGTTGTCTCTGAAAGCACCAACATGCTGCAACAACTAGTTTACCCTTGTCCTCCAGGTTTTGAGTTGAACAATTGGGAAGTCAAAGAGATGTCAAATATCACTAGGGAGACTCCAAAGTAATAACTCACCCATGGTTGTGCCTAAGGCCATGGATTTATTTTTGTAATAGTGGCCTTTTTATTAATGCAATCTCGATGTCTCAAGAACTTGTACTTTTTGGTTGAGAAATGAAAAGGGGATTGTCGACTTTTGTCTAATCCATTCACTTAATCTATTTTTTTTTTCTTCCAAGTGTGTTATTATTCTTGATTGTCTTTCATTTCTCTTTTTCATCCTCCATCTATCACCGATACAAATCAGGATCATGACAGGGGTGGTGAAGATGAAAAAGTCAGTTTTGAAGTTCCAGTTTATAACGTTGACCAGAGCATGGAGAATGATTGTGATGTGCCACAAGAGCTATTGAGATTAATGATGCAAGAAGAGAAAGAAACTGTGCGTACCAGGAGCCGTTAGAAGTAATAAATTTGGGGTCATTAGAAGAAGTAAAAGAAATACGAATCGGCACCTTGGCCACAAAGCAAGATCGTTCGGATCTTGTAGCTCTGTTGTGTGAATATAAAGACATATTTGCATGGTCTTACCAAGATATGCCTGGATTGAATACAGAAATTGTAACACATTGGTTACTGCTCAAAGCTAAATGTAAGCCCATAAGGCAAAAACTTCGAAAAATGAAGCCTAAAATGCTGATCAAAGTTAAGGAAGAGGTCAAAAAGCAATTTGACGAGGCTTTCTTAGCTGTAGCTAAGTACCCTGAGTGGGTTGCTAATATTGTCCCAGTTCCAAAGAAGGACGGGAAGGTGGGAATGTGTGTGGATTATAGGGATCTCAATTGTGCAAGTCCCAAAGATAATTTTCCACTGCCTCACATCGATGTTCTAGTGGATAATACAGCGGGATATTCTACTTTCTCGTTTATGGATGGATTTTCAGAATACAACCAAATTAAAATGGCCCCTGAAGATCAGGAAAAGACGACTTTCATCACTTTATGGGGGACGTTTTGCTATAAAGTCATGTCATTCGGCTTAAAAAACGTCGGGGCAACTTATCAGAGGGCTATGGTTACATTATTCCATGATCTAATGCACAAGGAAATTGAGGTATATGTTGATGACATGATTGCCAAGTCTAAATTGGGAGAAAAGCATGTCGCCACTCTTCGTAAGCTTTTCGAGCGGTTAAGGAAATTCCAGTTAAAGTTGAATCCAGCAAAGTGCATATTTGGGGTATCCTCTGGAAAACTATTGGGGTTTGTTATCAGTCAAGAAGGAATCAAGGTAGATCCCAACAAGATAAAGGCGATAGTGGATTTAAAACCACCAAAAACTCAAAAGGAGGTGAGAAGTTTCTTAGGGAGGTTGAATTATATTGCACGATTCATTTTGCACCTAACTCAAACTTGCGAGCCAATACTAAAGCTGTTACACAAAAGCGAGGTATGTCATTGGAATAAAGATTGTCAAAGAGCTTTTGACAAAATCAAAGAATATTTGCAAAGCCCCCCGGTACTGGTGCCACCAACACCAGGGCGCCCTTTAATCCTTTATTTAACAGTAAACGAGGGATCAATGGGATGTGTGCTCGGGCAGCACGATTCTTCAAGAAGAAAAGAGCAAGCCATTTATTATTTGAGCAAGAAGTTCGCGAGTTGCGAGTCAAATTACTCGTTATTAGAAAAAACTTGTTGTGCCTTAGCTTGGACTGCTCAAAGATTGAGGCAGTATATGTTGTACTACACGACGTGGCTTATCTCAAAGATGGATCCCATAAAGTACATTTTTGAGAAACCATCTTTGTCCGAGAGAGTAGCTAAGTGGCAAGTTTTGTTATCTGAATATGATATTGTTTATGTTACTAGAAAGGCCATAAAAGGAAGTGCAATTGCTGATTGTTTGGCTGAGTTGCCTTTAGAAGATTATGAGCCTATGAAATTCGAGTTTCTAGATGAGGACATCATGACCGTATTAAAGATAGATGTGTCGCATGATTTAGAAACGTGGACAATATGGTTTGATGGAGCCACAAACAATGTGGGACATGGTATTGGAGCCGTGCTAATATCTCCCAAGGGGAAGCTATATCCATTAACTGCCAAGTTATACTTTGATTGTACAAATAACGTAGCTGACTATGAGGCATGCATTATGGGGATTCATATGGCATATGACATGAAGATAAAGAAATTGCAAGTTTTTGGAGATTCTCTTCTGGTGATACACCAATTAAATAGAGAATGGAAAATGAGGGACCCTAAGTTAATCCCCTATAATAAGTACATTTGGGAGTTGGCTCAGTCATTTGAGTCAATTATATTTGAACATGTCCCACGAGAAAGTAATCAAGTTGCAGATGCGTTAGCAACCTTATCCGCCATGTTCAACTTGGACTACATGGAGGAGATTCAACCTTTAAGGTTTGAAAAGCGAGAGACGCCGGCGTATTGTTTGAATGTTGAAGAGGAACCATATGGAAAACCTTAGTACCATGATATCAAACGCTACATTACATGTCGATAGTACCTACTAGGGGCATCATAAAACAATAGGCGTACCATCAGAAAGTTAGCCATGAGTTTCTTCTTGAATGGTGAAGTGTTATATAAGAGAAATCATGACATGACTCTCCTAAGGTGTGTTGATGAAGTGGAGGCTAAAAAGATAGTTGAAGAAGTACATGAAGGAGTTTGTGGGACCCATGCAAATGGGCACATGATGGCAAGGCAAGTCTTACGTGCTGGTTATTATTGGTTGACCATGGAGTCAGATTGCATCAGGTCTGCAAGAAAATGTCATAAATGCCAGATATATGCCGACAAAGTTCATACTCCAGCCTCATCTCTTCATGTACTAACCGCCCCATGGCCTTTCTCTATGTGGGGTATGGATGTGATAGGACCAATGGAACCAAAAGCATCAAACGGTCACCATTTCATTTTGGTAGCCATAGACTATTTTACAAAATGGGTAGAAGCTGCCTCATATAAGAGTGTCACTAAGCAAGTCGTGCTTAAGTTCATAAAAAGGGACATCATATGTCGTTATGGATTGCCTAAATGGATCATTACTGATAATGCGAAAAACTTTAATAACAAATTGATGGATGAGTTGTGTACTCATTTCAAAATTAGGCACTCAAATTCTACCCCCTACCGGCCTAAAATGAATGGTGCAGTGGAAGCGGCAAACAAGAATATCAAGAGAATTGTTGAGAAAATGACGGTCACGTATAAGGATTGACATGAAATGTTACCTTTTGCTCTACACGGTTACCGAACCTCCATTCGCACATCAACTGGGCAACTCCATTTTCCTTAGTGTACAGCATGGAGGCAGTTTTTCCTTTTCAGGTCGAGGTCCCGTCTCTCAGAGTGATTAGAGAAGCGGAGCTAGAAGAAGCAGAATGGACTCAAGCAAGATACGAGTAATTAAACCTCATTGAAGAAAGAAGAATGACTGCATTGTGTAGAGGAAAGTTGTATCAGAAAAAGTTGGCTCGAGCTTATAACAAGAAAGTATGACAACGCTGCTTTTAGAAGGAAGATTTGGTTTTAAAGAGAATCTTGCTGTTTCAAAAGGACTACAGGGGAAAGTGGACACCCAACTACAAAGGGCCATATGTGGTGAAAAAGGCATTCTCTGGTGGAGCTGTGGTGTTGACTAACATGGATGGCAGTGATCTACCTAATCCACTAAATGTAGACTTTGTTAAGAAGTATTACGCATAAGAGGAGTAACTTTTAGTCGTATGAGCTACTTTTTCTTTGGCTTTATTTTGTAAAGCCTGGAGGAAGGCTTTTGTTGGCCTCAAAGTTGTATCCATGAGTTTTTCCCGTCCAATGAACGTCTGGGTTTGTCTAATGAATTCGTGGGTTTTGTTGAACAAAATATTATAATACTTACTTTGCGAGCTATTTTATAAGCTTTAACCTTTTGAGCAAAATAAAAGAAAGGTAAGATAATGATGATGAATATGTCAAAAATGTGCATGCATACATGCCCGCGTAAGCAAGGTGTGTCCTTGTTCTCATTTTTGTTGTGTTTGTCATGTGACTCTTGTTTATCCCTGGCCCTCAGCGTGTTTTACTTTGTCATGTGGCGCTTGTTTATCCCTGGCCCTTGACACTCTTTTGTTGTAGTGGCGCTTGTTTATCCCTGGCCCTCAGCGTGTTTTACTTTGTCATGTGGCGCTTGTTTATCCTTAGCCCTTGACATTCTTTTGTTGCAGTGGCATTTGTTTATCCCTGGCCCTCAGCGTGTTTTACTTTGTCATGTGGGGCTTGTTTATCCCTGACCCTTGTAACTTTGAGTTTATGCTTCAGCCAAACAAAATAATGTCCACACCTTTGTCCAACTTATAATCCTATAAGGATGTACAAAGGGGGGCATGCTGTAGCCACGTATTTTGTCCGGCTCACTTGTGTTAATTATCAATTAATTAGTGTTTATTGGCTTTAGTTATGTAGATTATGTTTATTAGGTCAATTTTAGTTTTTTTTCAAATTCTTGCCTTTTTGGTATAATGGCTCATTTTGAGCAAGTTTAGCCATTTTTTTGCCCAAAAGAAGAAGTGGATGGGGTTTTATAAACCCTGGCTTCCAACCCTAGGGGATATTCAAAGCAACACAAAAAAAAACAGAATCTCCTACAAGTATCCATTTCATTCTCAATAAGCAAATCACAAGGAAAAAACAAGAAAGTTATGGAGTAAGTTTTTTTTGGTTACTTTTGAAAAAGTCTTTCATGGAAGTACCACGAATCTTAGAATACAATAAGAATAACTCTATCTTAGTTGGAGGTTACACTTGGTAGGGCCTTTGTCCTAAGGATTCGCAGCTCAAACAACAAGTTAGTTTGTTCTTGACCCCCACCACTAGATTTTCATCGCTCTCTCGAAATGCCCCTGGAAAACAATAGTTGAGTAAGGGCTTTTCTGAGTTTTCTTTCATTTTTTTTTATTATTTATACGTTTTTATAATGTGAGCGTTTTTACCTATTTTTTTTTATGTGCTTATGCCTTAGATATGTTGTTATCTTATTTTCGTATATTTTTTTTTTATGTTTATCTCCCCCTGCTCATCTACTTTTATTCTCTTATTTGCTTATTTTCCCATTTTTCTTGGCTCTTAAGTTTGTTGTTTAAAAAAAAAAAGAGAACAAGAGAACAAAAAGTAAAGTGTAGTAAAATCAAAAGAGAAGTGTTATAACATACCTTAGAGGTGAGTGGACCTTCACTTCCGTTGTAACCAAAGCCAAATATGATAGGAGTTGCTAAAAAAAAAAAGAAGAAGAAGAGTGAGATAGTTTGAAGGAAAAAAAAGGGGTAGAGATTGAAAATAGAGAGGAGATGAGATTGAAGTGGGTAAATGGGAAGGTTGTTGGTTTAAAAGAGAGAGAAAAAAAAAAGGGTTTTAAAACAGAGAGGGGATGAAGATAATGTGGGTGAGTGGGAAGGTTGTTGAGTTTTTTTTTTTTTTTAAAAAAAAAGAAAAAAAGTAATGTAAGTTTTGTTATAATATACAAATATATATACACTGGATTTGACCATTTATTATTATGATTATTATTATTATTATTACACTTGTTTTGATTGTTATTATTATTATTATTATTATTATTATTATTATTATTATATATATATGTATGTATGTATGTATGTATGTATGTATGTTCACGTGAGGTAGGACGAAGTTTTGATCTTTTTTTTTAAGTCGCGTCAGTGCAGTGTATAACACTGACGCACGTTTTTAAAAAAAAATATTATTATAATAATATTATTATTACTATTATTATTATATTATTATTATTATTTTATATATTTATATATGTATACATACTAATCCTTGATGTGACTACACTACTTTTTATTATATTATTATTATTATTATTATTATTATTATTATTATATTATTATATTACTTTTATTATAATATTATTATTCTTATTATATATTATATATATATACTTAGACATTTCTTTTCATAATATTATTATAATATTATTTTTATTATATATTACATATATGTATTTACTGACATTTGTTTTCATAATATTATTATTATATTACTTTTATTATATTACTATTATTATTATTATATATTATATATATGTGTAATTTAAATGCCATTATTATTATTATAAATTGTTATTATTATTATTATTATATATTATTAACACTTTTTTTTTGTTATTTTTGTGTAATTTAAATGTGAGTATGTTTCTTACGTATTATTGTTACTTATTATTATTGTGAAATTGATATATGCATGCTAATTAGTACGTGGTTTTAATCTTTTAATCCATACCGTTTATAAAAAAAAAATTATCCGACGATGGAATCTAGAAATATTTGGGAGTCCGATCTTCTAGTTTTCCTAAGGTGAGGATTCGATTCTTTGGAAGTTCAAGGTCGATTCCAATATGTTTTTTTTTCTTAAATTTTTAATATGCTTGTATATTGTGTTTGCTTGTTTACTTGCTATGAATTAATTAATTTATTTTGTGAGCTTATTCTATCTTTAAATTGTATTTGCATATTATTATTCTAATTTGATTTTTCTTGATTACCATCCATGATTTCAAATTTTTTTAAGCGTTTTTTTTTTATTGC
This sequence comes from Trichosanthes truncata, assembly GCA_033996785.1. NCBI lineage: Eukaryota > Viridiplantae > Streptophyta > Magnoliopsida > Cucurbitales > Cucurbitaceae > Trichosanthes > Trichosanthes truncata. The sequence continues at coordinate 44,718,510 of JAWPNB010000013.1, read as the reverse complement.
AAATTTATTTTCAAATCTTTAAAGTTGCATTCCTTCTTGTTTATGAAAGTTTATTAACTAAAAGCTTTATTTCCAAATTTTGTTATCTTTTTTTTAAGTGTTTTTTAAGGCCCTTTTTTTCCCTAAAATTCCAACGACGGAATCTAGAAATATTTGGGAGTCCGATTTTCTAGAATTCTTGAGGTGAGGGATCATTATCTTTGGGAGTTCGAGATTTTGGTCCCAAAAAAAAAACAAGAAAAAAATGAATTTAATTAAAACAAAAATTTGTTTTTTTTTTTTTTAAAAAAAGACAACTTTCTTTTATAATAGGCTATTCTATGACAGAATTGAGAAAATCGTAGATTTTCTCATATTCTTGAGGTGGAGATTTTTCCTAAGTTTTTTTTGAAATATTTCTAATATAGTCAAATTGATGGATATTTATCCACTTATTTTATGGGATCATGACTCCAAATATGGGAGAAATGAGAGGTAAAATAGGACGTTGTTTTAAATTATGTCATTTCCTAATTAAGCTTTTCTTCTAAAATTTTTTTACAATTCAAGATTAAATTTGGCCACCATTTTAAACGGGTGTTGTGGGGTGCTAACACCTTCCCCGTACACAAACAACCCCTGAGCCCAAATCTGGTTTTCGCATGTTTTTTTTAATTTTTTAATTTTTTATTTTTTTTTAAAGTTGTTTTACTCTATTTTGGTGTCCAATCACACCATGAAAAATATTGGTGGTGACTCCTTTTAAAATCCTTTTTTTTTGAGGACGTCGGCCGCTCCGCGTCGCAGGCACGTGTCGACAATATCTTTTCAATCTCTAACAACTTTTCATTTAACATATCTCGAATCCAATGATATCTAACATCAATATGTTTGGACTTCGAATGGAAGGTTGGATTCTTACTAAGATGAATAGCACTTTGACTGTCACAGAACAATACATATCTCTGTTGTTCAATACCCAACTCTTGCAAGAATTTCTTCATCCAAAGCATTTCTTTACAAGCTTCAATTGGAGCTATAAACTCAGCTTCAGTAGTTGAAAGAGCAACACACTTCTGTAACTTAGATTGCCACGATACAGCTCCCCCTGCAAAAGTAATCAGATACCCTAAAGTGGATTTTCTTGAATCAAAGTCACCAGCCATGTCTACATCTGTAAACCCACTGAGCACAGTTTTTCCATTCCCAAAACATAAACATACTCTGGATGTATCTCTAAGATATCTGAAAATCCATTTCACTGCGTAGAAGTAAGTCACCCAATGAATACCGGAGGGAAACTTAAAGAAAATCCCAACCTAAATCCCTCTCTCAATAAAGAAGTGATGGGTTTTTAATGTGTAGTCAATAGATTTAAAGCAATATAAACCACAAGCACAAAGTAGAGAAAAATAGCAACACCAAGATTTACATGGAAAACCCCTAAATGTAAGGGGAAAACCACGAGACGGCTCCGAAAATCTTCCACTATAATAATAATGGGTTACAAGAGTTTCTTCCCTAATTGTAACTAAAGGATACAACAATCATCAACAAAATACATCATTGGCATACAAAACGGTACTTAAAAATACCATTCATCAAGAAAATATGGAGCATAAACGTAAAGGAGAGTCTCATTGGCAAGGACGATTGAAAAAAACCAACCAAAAAAGGAATGAACCGATTCGATCACAAACTATTAAAGAAAACAATCTTTTCTTCTTCTTCTTTGGCTATTACACACAAAGCAACCTCAACATATCTCTTCCCTCCAACAACACACATAGAGTAAAGCTTTTTAAGAAAGTTCACTTTCTCAGACTTACACATTGCTCGTTCTCATCCAAAATAAGATTAATATAACAAGTCAAGCTTGCAAAGCATGCTTCTGTTTAAAAACCAAATGGACCTAAGGAGATGGGCCTATATTAGTCGGTACCCAACAAGAAGTTCAACGTCTAAAAGAAAAGAAGACAACCTCACATTGATTAGTGGCTACTCTTCAAGGACAAAAGCAAAATGGAGCAACTTTAAGACAACGGGAATCCGATGAATAACAAAAGTTGGAACCAAAGAACTTAAGACTAGCCTTATTAGAACCACATTGGAAAATACCATGGAAGAAGAATTGGATGCACTACATCAAAATCACGCGTGGGAACTCATGGAACAACCAACAAATATTAATATAATCGGTGTAAAATGAATATTCAAGGAAAAATACAAGGAGAATGGAGAGGTCAAGAGGTACAAGGCTCAATTGGTGGCCCAAGGATTCACTCAAGTAGAGGGAAGAAACCTATAGTCCAGTAGTAAAATTTTCCACTATTAGACTAATTTTGTTTGTAGCTGTGAGTGCAGGATGACCACTTCGACAATTGGATATGAAGAATGCATTCCTGCATGGGGTGATCAAAGAAGAAGTGTGCATGAAACAACCACTGAGATTCATTGATCCTAAGTATCCACACCATGTGTGTAAGTTGAGAAAGTCCATATATGGACTAAAAGTAGCTCCTAGACCCTGGTTTGATAGACTTGTCAACTATCTGTTACATCTTAGATTCACATGTTGTCAATTAGGTCTCTCTCTATTTATCTTTAAACAGAACTCCATCTTGCTATTCATGCTAGAGTATGTAGATGATATAGTTCTCACAGGTACCCATAGGGACATCATACAACAACTGATTGACAAGCTGAGAATTGAATTCGCACTAAAGGACCTTGGGACTTTACACTACTTCCTTGGAGTTGAAGTTAATTGTAATGAACAAGGAATTATGCTCACTCAAGGGAAGTACACTTGTGACCTTCTTAAGAAAACTAATATGCTAGGATGTACACCAAACAACGCTCCCACGTCTATCTCCATCTCTAATATGGCAAATGATAATGATAGTGTTAACAACAAAAAATATAAAAGCATTGTAGGATCGTTGCAATATCTATCTCTTACTACACTTGATATTGTTCAATCTGTGAATAAGGTGTGTCAACATATGAAGAATCCAATAATGAAAGAATTAGTGGCAGTGAAGTGCATCTTAAGATACCTAAGAACACAAAATCAGGGAATTAGCTTTTATAAAAATAGCGCTCTTAATCTATATGCCTTCTGAGATGTAAATTGGGGCGGATGTAAAGAACAAGGAGAAGCACAACAAGATACTGTGTGTTCCTAGGATCCAACTGTATATCATGGTCTCCAAAGAAACAAACAACCATTGTCAGATCAAGCATTGAATTAGAATATAAAGCTATATCAAAACCACAGTAGCAGAACTCACATGGATTAACTTCATCTTAAAAAAAACAGAATATCATTACTTCAAGCTCCTTAACTATTTTGTGACAATATGAGCACTCTTCAAATGTTTACCAATCTGGTTTTCCATGCCAGAACAAAACACGTGGAGCTGGATTACCACTTTGTTGGAGAAAATTTGGCATTGGGAACACTTGTCACTTGATACGTCTTATTCACTCAACAAATGCTGACATATTCACTAAACCACTTCTCAAGAGTCTGTTTTTGACTTTTTGAAACAACCTCGTGTTCGGTCTTCACCTACCATCCAAGTTAAGGAAGAATGTAAGGACACATTATTTGTTATATCAGCAAGCCACACACAACCTATCAAATCAAGCGTTGATGTCGCAGCCAAATAGCAATAATCTTCCTCCACCTCATGAAATCCATTCTACAGCTCACGCAATCAACCAAAGGTCGCCTTCCCCCTTTTTCCATATTTGCACTTCTTGCCTTCCAAGGTAGTCGTGCCCTCCTTTGCCATTGACCAGATTAGATATTCCTTCCTCTATAGATTCTATAATCCTAGGTTATTTTACTCTGTTTTTTCCTTCTATGATAAGTAGCCTCAATGCTATATTTTGTGCTAATGTAAGGGGAAATTGGCCACTTTTTGGGACCAAGTTTTGTATGAACATTCTTATCAATACATAACAATATTTTTTCTCAGTTTCATATAGAGGGTTGATTTCCTTTATCGACTTGCCCAACTTTCTAATATTGCTTCGACTTCCCCAACTCTTTACTACCTTCACTTCAAGGCAAAAACTTAATTGGAATTAACATTATAATCAACCTTTATAAATTTGCTAAAATGGTTCAAAAGATTTAAAAAAAAAAACTCATAATCTCCACAACTAGCTGCAAAAGAATGGGTAGCCAATAGTGTGACACGGTGGTGTGTTGTGTTTTGAAACAAAGTGGAGAGGAAGGACAGAGGGGTGCGGCTATGACAGAAATAGGTGATGGAGGCATCCCAAGGTACACGTGCATAAATAGTGGGGTGTTTGGTAGTCGATAGAAGTAAGGTGTGTCGCCGCCACATCAACTGATGTCGAAGTGACATATTTTCAACACCATCAGGATGTAAGGACATGAGATAACGGATGAGTTTAGAAAAAATAAGGAAAAGAAGGTGTTGAGATGTGCGACCACAACAAAAATGGGAGAGTGAGCACAAATTATTCAATGAAGTCGCCATAATGTTTCTACCTCTTTAAAACCGTCGAACGTAGATATTAAAATTTGTCTACCCAACCGCAAGATACAAAATTGAGATACTTTTTACAATTTCTCTCTCACACATCTAATGGTGCAAAATTGCCTGCCTCATTGTGGCGCTCTCCTCGAATACTTTTTGGGGAGTGAGGGGGCTAGATGAAGTTTTTTTTTTTTTGAAAAAGTAGTTTAGTTTTTTTTTTCTTCTTTTTTTTTTCTTTCTAATTTTAAATATGAAGGGTAGGATTTAGTTTTGTTTTTTCCTTTCTCATTTTAATTTTGAATATATGATAAATATATGTGAAAAAGAGTATATTTGTTAGTGTTCACACGAGATTTCAACAAAGAAATTTAGCACGTGTATTTGTATTGTGTTAATTTCAGTATAGTGAGTACAATCTCTAGTATTTGATCATCTGATTCTCTCTCCTACTTGTATGCTTTGCTCAAGTGCTGAATAGCTTGTTCTCAAGATTGAAACTTCAATGGATTCTTGGAGCATTCTTGATATCCGTGACGTGTTCTTCGTTCAGACGGTGTTTGATCTTCAGGAGCTTCTAGAGTCTTCCAAGCTTTATTTCTTAATTCTCTCTGAGCTTCTTCAGATCTGAACGCTTCAAATGAAGTAGAAAGCTCTCTATTTATAGAGTTCCTCAAGGCCTCCAAGTGAACTTGGGCTTGTTGGACAGGGCCCAGTTGATTTTGGGCCAACCCTTTAGATTGGGCCTGGTTGACTTTGGGCCAGCCCTTTTGGACTGGGCTTGGTTGACTTTGAGCCTGACCTTTTGGACTGGACTTGGACTTTACTGATTAGAGCCTTCAATTCAGGCTTTTGTCTTCCAAATTTCAAATAACTCAATTGTGTATTCGGATTTGCCATAATTTAATTTAGGAATCTTTGCAAATTTAATTAATCCCTAATTAGATATAATTTCGTCATCAATGTAGGCAATGACGTGACAATTTTGGGTTGGTCAAATTTTCTATTCCAACAAATGCCCCATTTTCGAGATTTATACACAAGTATGCGTGTGTGAATCTCGAAAAAGTTATTTTGGAATCAAAACTTAAGATACTCCTAATTTGGGCTCCATTTGATGTGTCAATTTAATCAAAATATGAAATTTGGTTCACAATTTTGATTTTTTTTGACACATTTTTTTTATGCCAATTCATCAAAATATGAATTTGAGTCAATATTTTGATTTTCTTTTTGGGCATAAAATTTCAATTTGAATTAAGTAGAAATTTATGTCCTACCTAATTCAAAATCTAAACTTGGGGTAAGGTTAAATTTCCAAGGATAAAATTCTATCCCATATTTTATTTGAAATTGGATTAGGACTTGGAATTCTATCCAATTTTTGTTTGAATTTAGCATAAAACTTGATGCCGACTCCAATTTGGATTTGGGATAAAATTTGGATAATACCCAAATTTCTGGTTTGAGGAACTTAATTTGGAATTTGGCCAAAGAATTTGGTTTGGGACAATTTTGATTTCACTCAATTTTGGCTTGAATTTGGAGAAATTTAAATGTGCCCATGTTAAAAAAAACCAATCAATCACGTTTTGATTTAGAAAATAACCTCAACAAAAGCTTAAAACAACTTATATCATAACCCAACCATGCATCTTAGACTTCATCCCTGAGATCATGCTTGTTCAACAACATTTTCATATTTGTTTTAGATTTGGTATGAAATCTAAACAGCAAACTATCAAATTTTGATTCTGAGTACTCCTATAAATACCACATCGATGGCTCCTTTCGTCTCCATTCAGTCTTGAACGAGTGTTGAATCTGATTGCTTGCTGAACCTGAGTATCGTTGCTAGTTTATTTCGAGTCGTCAAGCTTCAGCAGCTGTCGTCGTCATCCGATCTGCCAACATGAGCCTCGAAACGCCTAAGCGGTCGGCCCTGCAACATGCCGTTGCACCAAAGCCACTACACTCCCGAGCCGAAGCCGTGATTCGCTGCCATCGCTGCTAAGTCGAATTGGAGCGTCATCGAATCTGCATCATCGGAGTCATGAGTTGCTCTCTGTTCAGACTGTTGTGGGTCGAGTACAAGAGTCACCGGAGCTGGGGTCGAAGAGCGCTACAATGAGGTCCGCCATTGCATTAGCCGAAGCTTGTTGTTAGGTATTGACGCTGTTTGGGTGTCATCGCTTGCTGTGTCGAAGGTCACCATTTGTTTGGTTCAAGGAAGAAGGAAGGATTAAAAGGCGAGAAGAACCTTGAGGAGAGAGAAGAAAGAGATTGAAGTTTTTCTTTTTTTTTCTCTTATTTAATGCTGCTGTCAAGTGCATTTATGATTTTTTTTTTTTTCAAATCTCCAAGTCCAGTGAAGCCTTATTTTTTTTTCCTTTTTTTATTTTAAGTTTATGTTTTTTTTCCTTCTTGCTTTTCAACACATTGTTTTCATGTTTTTTTCTTTTTTTTAACAAATGTTTTTTTTTTTTTTACAATTTTTTTGTCTCAAAAAGTAAAGGCCAGCCTTTTTTTTTTAAATCAATTTTTTAAAAAATAAAATGTTTTTTTTTTTTGTTTTTTTCTTCTTCTTTTTTTGGATTTATTTTTTTTCCTTTTCTTTTATTCCACCATTTTTTCCCACTTCTTTTTTTTTTCCAATTTTCTTTTTTTTTTTTTTACTTGGCAAACTTTTTTTTCTTTTTGTAATTTTTTTTAATTCCCTTGCTTTTGCTAACTTTTTCAAAGTCCCTCCTTTTTTTTTTTTTTTTAAATTTTCGAACTTTTTCACCCTTTCGTTTTAAACTATCTTTTTGCAAATTCTTTTCCATTTCTCTTACTCATACTTTCTTTTAACTTAACTTTTTTTTTTAAAAATTTTGCTATTTTTTTTTTAATCTTATTCAATTGCCCTTTTTTTCTTATTTTTTTCCTTTTTTTTTCAGGCATTTTCATTTACAAGGCCTACAAACATCTTTTCTGCTAAAAGAAAGGTACAAACATTATGTATAAGTCGCATATGTTCCCTTTGTTGCTATGTTTCTTTTTTTTTGAATTGGAGCCAAGATGCCCCATTCCGTGGTGTTTCAACTCTAAAGGTGACCCAATTCCTTGCTAAGGATGGCTCACCTTCAAGGCGACTTCCACACCGGAGAAGGATGTTCAACACTACAGGTGGCCCTTTGCTAAGGATGGTTCACCTTCACGGCGGCTTCAACTTCAAAATTGGAGATGACCCAATTCCTTGCTAAGGACGGCTCACCTTCACGGCAGCTTCCACACCGGATAAAGATGTTCAACAATGGAGGTGACCCCTTGCGAAGGATGGTTCACCTTCACAGAGGCTTCAACTTCAAAACTGGAGGTGACCCAATTCCTTGCTAAGGATAGCTCACCTTCATGGCGGCTTCCACACCAGAGAATGATGTTCAACACTAGAGGTGACCCTTTACTAAAGATGATTCACCTTCACGGAGGCTTCAACTTCAAAACTGGAGGTGACTCAATTCCTTGCTAAGGATGGCTCATCTTCACGGCCGCTTCAACGTCCTCGCTGCTTCAATATTGGAGGTGACCAAACTCCTAGCTTAGGCTAAGGATGGCTCACCTTCACGACTTCTCCAACATCCTCGTTGCTTCAATGTTGGAGGTGACCAAACTCCTGACTTAGGCTAGGGTGGCTCATCTTCATGGCTGCTTCAAGTTCAACAATGGAAGTGACCAAATTCCTTGCTAAGGATGGCTCACCTTCACGGTTGCTTCAACGTCCTTGCTGCTTTAATGTTGGAGGTGACCAAACTCCTAGTTTAGGCTAAGGGTGGCTCACCTCCGTGGCTGCTTATGCTTCAACATTGGAGGAGACCAAATTCTTTGCTAAGGATGGCTCACCTTAGAGGTGACCAAACTCCTGGCATAAGCTAAGGGTGGCTCACCTCCGTGGCTGCTTCTGCTTCAACACTAGAGGTGACCAAACTCCTGGCCTAGGCTAAGGATGCCTCACCTTCACAGCTGCTTCAACATCCTTGCTGCTTCAATGTTGGAGGCAACCAAACTCCTAGCTAAGGCTAAGGATAACTCACCTTTACGGCTACTTAAATGTTCTTACTTCAACTTTGGAGGTGACCGAGTGGCTACCTTCTTTGCTGCTTCAACTTTGATGAAGATGAAGCGAGGCCAAAGACGAAGATGAAGACAAAGCCTTCTAACTTGGCAGAGGAGCGAACGATGATGAACAAACCCTCTTAGGAGGAGCGAGAGACGGTGAAGCCTTCTGACTTGGTGAAGAAGCAAGTGTCTGCAAACAAAGCCTCTTGGCTTGGAGATGCAAAGCAATGGCAAAGCGACCAAACCTAGAGACATAACAACGACGAAGGCTCCAGACTTGGAGATGGAACAATAGCAAATTTGAGGGGAACAAGGCTTAATCATACTTGGAGCAAAACTCGAAGTTGAATTTGACAGCTAAGCTCAAACTTAAAATTGAAGGAGCGAACATTCGTACTTGAACTTGAATGCGAGCGAAACTCGAACTTAAACTTCAAATAACCGATGCTTGAACTTGAACTTCAAATGAGTGATGCTTGAACTTAAGCTTGAATCAAGCGAAACTCAAACTTGTACTTGTAGCGAACAAGGCTCGAACATACTTGAACTTGAAGATGAGTGAAGCTCGAACATGAACTTGATTGCAATCGAAGCTCGAACTTGAACTTGAGGGAGTGAACGATTGGACTTGAACTTGAAGTGAGCAAAACATTAACCTCGTGCCTAGAGGAGCAAAGCATGAACCTCAGACTTGGAGGAGCAAAGAAGCAAAGTTTGAGATAACAAAGCTCAAACTTTGCATCCAACTTGTTGCCTCTGTTCCAGCTCGTAGGTGAATAATTTTACCATGTGGGAAAGTACAATAAAATGCAGTTATCGCACTCCTCTAAGCTGACCTTGGCCCAAAGGGACTAAAATTTGGTAGAGCTTCAAAATAGACTGGATGACATCTCATCAACTGATAACCTCTCTCTTGAAAAGAAAAGCGCACTCCAGCGGGAGTTTTAGCAACCACTTCTTGAGATTGAAAGACTCAAAGTCCAGCTCAAGACTATAGTAGTTAACCGTGAGAAACTTTTGACGCTCATCTTCAAGGTGTTGGGATTTATGCCCTAAAGCTTCGTAATTAATTAATTATTTAATAATTGATAATACTTTTGATTATTTTATTTGCAATATAATATTATCCATTATATGAAAAATCCAAGGTTATTAGTGTAATCTTGAACAGTATGTGGTTGACATACAGGAGGATCGTGTTCAAGAAATAACCTAAAGAGTCATAGTATATGGATAAGGTTGGGTGCCTTATCCTGGTAACACTATTGATACGACCCACTTTGTAATAGTTACAAATGATTTGATCTAAATCGTTCATGTGGAGACATGTGAGTGGAGGTATCTTATACAATGAGTTTGTATATGACTGGACCACGAAATATTTAATATCTCTTTATAATCCTTTAATTGAGCATATTAATATTTCATCAGGATGATCATATGTGATTCTATCTTAATCCTAAGTGAGTTATGAACTCCTGCTTGTGAGAGCTTGTCCCTTGATTTGCATGGGTGAGAGTAGCTTTTGTTGCCGATTCAATAAACCTACCATTTTGGGGACCTGACCAAACAGGAAGTTGGGAACATAATCTCACAAGATGGAATTCACTCATTCCCTTATAGGGTAAGTAGATGAGTAGTTCCCTTAAGTGTTGATTTTGGGACTTGAACAATGGGGCCCCACCCTCTCACTGACCCGAGAGGGACTTAGTTTATGGTTGGATCATAAACAAATTGTTCATTAGAGGATCAGTGGTACTTAAATCGCAAGATGTAATTCCAAAAGTAAAATGGACTTTTGACCCAGCTGTAATTACGAACAACTCGTGAAGGATCGACTTGCATGTAATTATTATATCAATGGACACAACTTGTCCTACAGTGCATCAAAGTGCAACTTTAGGTCTATAGTAGAGTGACCCTAGAGTTAATGAATGAAAATTGATTAATTAATTAATTTTGTATCATTGGAGCTTATAATCTGTAGGTCCATAAGGACCCCTTGCTAGCTCATAGTAACACTAAAAGATCAATTTAGTTGAAAGAAAAATTTGAAATTAATATTTGAAGTGTTCAAATTAATATTTAATATATTAGATATATTAAATATAAAAGAGAAGAATATATTTATTGTATTTCATACATTAAATATTAAAATAATTAATGTATATTAGATACATTAAAGAAAAGATATTTATTAAATTTGAATTGGATTCAAATTAGGAATAGATGTCGTAAGAGAATTTTAAAAGGTTTGAATAAGATTCAAATTGGTTATATAAATATATTTTAATATATTAGATATTAAAATATATTATTTAATTATCTTCCCTAGACCACTATAAATAGGACCCTAGGGGTGAGCCATTAGGCATTCTTCATACAACACATATCTCCTCAATAGAGAGAATTAGAGAATTCTCTCTAGACCTCTTCCTCTCAAATCCCTTATGGATTTTCTTTCAAGAGGCTCCCACAAGCCTTGGTCCTGTGTTCGAATCATAGCCAGGAAGACTTTGTGGAAGAGATAAAGATCCGCCAGATATTCTCCATAATATTATTTTCAAGGTATGTTTTACTTAACCTTAATTTTTATAGTTTAATTTTAAATAAAATCAAAGACGATGCAATGCTTTTGCTACGGGATGAAGAGTTCATTCCTTTCACAAGGAAGAGAAGTCTTCAGATCAGCGACAACTTGAAGTCTCCAAGATACGTAAACAAACGAGTGCGGTTGAAAGCACCCCTATCGCAAGTGAACAAGATACTGAGAGCCTTATAGTGCTTCGTGATTACTTAGAGGATGCGCGACAAGAATTATGAGACTTCAAATGGACAATTTAGCCTTTCTTTTTCTTTGTTTTCATTATTATCTTATAGATCTACTGTTGGCCCAATTGACCCATTTGTAACCTTATTTGCTCATGAAATAAAAAAGATATTCGAATTCTACTTCTAGCTTGGATTTTTATGTTTATTGCTTTGAATGAACTTAAAGTTTTTTTTTTTGGTTTCCTTTATGCTGCCTACATACCCTTTTAATGGAAGGGATTAAGTCATAACGTAGTTCATTTAATAGATACAGTTTTTTCTTTCAAATGGGTCGTTCACCTTTTAAGCTCATGCGCGCCAGGAGCAACTTGTAGTTTATACTCTTACAATTAGGAGTGTTTACATTTTATGCATTAAATTTTTTGAGAAACTTTCTGTTGATGGGGCCAATCCTTAAGCCGTCTTTATCAATGATCTTGTATGCTCCATTTGTGTAAACTTCTTTGACAATGTAGGGACCATCCCACTAAGGTGTAAGCTTGTTTCCTGTATGTCACGTAGTGATGATTGGCCTTGGAACAACTAGTACGAGATCACCAACTTGAAATGGTCGTGGTCTAAGACTTTTATAAAACACTTTCGTCATTCGTGCTTGATAACATTCCAACGCTTGCTGAGCATCCAATCTTCTCTCATCGAGTGCTTCCAACTCTTGAAGGTGCATTTTTGCATTATCTTCTATTGTCAGCCCTTCATGTACGACCATCCTCAATGACGGAATCTCTCTCTCCAAAGGGAGCACGACCTCTACCCCATAAATGAGGGAATAAGGTATAACTCTGGTGGGAGTGCGATGCATAGTTCTGTAAGCCCAGAATGCTTCACCAATCTTTCTTGCCAGTCTCTTTTTGTCGTAGAGACCACCTTTTTCAACACGTTGCACAGTGTCTTGTTGAACGCCTCTGCCAACCCATTCGATGTAGCGTTATACATGGATGACTTATATTACTTGAACTTGAATTTCTCACACAACCTGTCCATTAGACTGTTGGAGAATTGTCTCCCATTATCTGTCACGATACGATGTGGGATGTTGTAGCAGTAGATGATGTGAGTTCGAACGAAGTCTACAACATTTTCTTTCTTGGCTTCTCTTAGCGCTACTGCTTCGACCCATCTTGAAAAGTAATTTGTGGCTATAAGGATATAAGAGTGACTTGCTGATGACTTAGGCGTTATTTGACCAACAAGATCGAACCCCCAAGCTTCGAAAGGCCATGAAGCAACAGTCGGATGTAAAGGCTCAAGCGGCTGATGGATGAAGTTTGCATGGAACTAGCAAGCTTTGCACTTCTTTGCATACTCCATTGAGTTATGGATCATCGTAGGCTAGTAGTAGCCCATCCTTTTCAATTGGAAGTGGAATTTTGGACCCGAATGGTGAGCCTCGCATATGCATGAATGTGCCTCCTCTAGTGCTTTAATTGACTCATCTGTTCTTAGGCATCGAAGGAATAGTCCTTCATAAGAGCGGCGATAAAGGGTCTCTTTATAATAGGTGAATCGAGAAGCCCTCCTTCGTACATCAGCCTTACGTCTAAGTTCCTTAGGGAGCTTTCCATGTTGGAGGTAGTCTATAATGGGAAGTTGCCAGTCCTCTTCTTCAATAGTGTAGACGGATATTACGTTTATTTTTTCATGTTCATCTTCATTGGGTGGCACGATCCATTTTTAGCAAAGTGAAATGTTCATCTTCACGTCCCCTGAAATCGTCATGGAAATAGCCAAATTCGTTAGCCCGTCTGCTTTCTTGTTCTCTACTCTTGGAATATGTTCGAGTGCTATGTTGTCAAACTTTTCCAGCAATTGCTTTGCGTAGTCAAAATAAGGCTTCAAGTCCTCGTGTTTTACCTCATACTGGAGCGTGAGTTGATTGATGACTAATTTCGAATTGCCAGACTTTTATGCATGTGATGCCGATCTCCATGGCCATCTGAAGGTCGATTATTAATGCTTGGTATTCAGCCACATTGTTCGAACATAACTCACTGAGTGTGAAGCTGTAAGGAAGCATATGCTTTTCCAATTAAATAAGGATGATGCCTGCCCCCGCTCCATCTCTTCGTGCTGCACCATCGAAGTACATGGTCCATGGCTCCATGCCCTGAACATAGAAGACCTCCTCATCGGGCAAGCCCTCACACAACTTCTAGTCTGATGGAATAGAGTGACTAGCTAAGAAATCAGCTAACATTTGCCCCTCTATCACCTTCTGAGGGATGTAAATGATGTCGTACTGTTGGAGCAGGATCGCCCATTTAGCTAAACGTCTAGAAATTATCGGTCTTGATAGGACCTACTTGATTGGGTTAGCTTTTGCTACTAAGTGCACTATGAATGCTTACATGTAGTGCCTTAGTTTGTCTATAGCAAAGAAAAGAGCAAGGCACATTTTCTCAATTGGAGAATAGTTCACTTCGGCCCCATTCAAAGTTCTACTTAGGTAGTAGAGGGCTTACTCCTTCCCTTTATTCGGTTCTTGCACTAGAAGTGCTCCAAGCGATCTTTCCTGCATGGCGATGTACAATATCAATGGCTTCCCTACTACTGGAGCACTTAATACAAGGGGATTAAGCATGTACTTTTTGATGCTTTCAAAAGCGTTCTAACATGCCTCATCCCACTCGAAGCTTTCTCCCTTATTCATTAACCTTTGAAAAGGTTGGCATCAACCAACCAGGTTGGAGATGAATCTCCTGATATAGGCCAAACACCCCTGCAGCCCTCTCAGCTCTCGTAAGTTCCTAGGCCTCGGCATCTTTTGGATGGCGTCGATTTTTGACTGGTCTATCTTGATCCCTTAATGTCTTACAACGATCCTGAGGAATTTTTCAGATGTTAAGCCAAATGCATACTTGAGAGGATTCATCCTCAGCTGATATTTCCTTAGCAATCAAATACCATCTTCAGATCTTCTAAGTGATCATGTCGCTTCCTAGACTTGACCACGAGGTCATCAACATAGCACTCAACATGTTTGTGCAATATGTCATCAAAAACTTTCTGCATGGCACGTTGATAAATGGCACCAGCATTCTTCAACCCAAAGGGCATCACCTTATAACAATATATCCCCTAAGGAGTTCGAAAAGTCGTATTTTCTTCATCTTCAATAGCCATTCGAATTTGATTATAATGCGATGGTCCATCCATAAAAGACAAAGTTTCATGTCCTGTGGTGGTATCAACCATAATTTATGTGATGGGCAACGGGAAGTCGTCTTTTGGACATGCATTGTTCAAGTAGTGAAAGTCAACACAAACGCAGAGCTGTCTATTCTTTTTCCTGACCGGAACAATGTTGGCAATCCATGTTGGGTATTTTACCTCGCGGATGAATCCGACTTCAATCAACTTATTGACCTCTGTCTCAATTTGAGGAATCAGTTCTGGTCGAAAACGTCGCTGGGCTTGCTTTATTGGTCGATACCCTTGTTTGTTGGCGAGGTGGTGGACAGCCACTTTCAGGTCAAGTCCTGGCATCTCTTTATAAGACAAGAAAATACGTCTCTATACAAGGTAAGCAGGTTCATGTATTCGCCCTCTTCTTCAAGAGTAAGTGACGCAGTTATAAAAATGGGGCATGGTTCTTCCGTCGTGCTAAGATTCACTTCTTTAAGTTCGTCCACTATCGACTGACTACCATCCTCAAGTAGCGGTGGAGCTTCGTCTGCATCCTCTTCAGACATTTCAGCCTCTGTTTCTTCTTCAATTGTGATGTGGTGGCAAGAGGTCTCACTTTCATCTTGCTCAAAATCCTCCTCTGAGGGATTGGTGATGACTACGTCACTTCGCTTTACTTTTAACGAACCCTCCGTGTTGACAGCAACAAAAATTTTTCTTTTCATTCGAGAGGGAACAGCTCTGCGAATGTCTCCGTCAATTATTTTCTCGTTACTGGACGAATCCTTTGACGTCTCCACTAAAATTTCAGGTTGAATTCAGTCGAATACTGACGCCGTATGCCCTTCATTTCTCAACGTAGTTACGCTTAGCCTTTGAAAAGTTGATGATCGTTTCGCAGTCGAAATTGAAAGTATATTCTTCCTCTCCTTTGCGGACATGCCTAATCTTTGGAGGGCTGACGGTCACACCAAAGTTGATGTCTCTTTTCTTCTCTTGCAGGTATACTTAATCTTTGAAGGGTCAAGGTTCGAGTGGTATCAGAAGTTTGAGCTGATAAGGTACTTCCTTCACCCATAGTGGGCTTGCTCAACCTTTGAAAAGATGAAAGTCGAGTGGAGCCAGTATTAAGTGCGACTCCTCTTCCCTTGATGCAGCCTCACCTAACCTCTGCGAGACTGAAGTGGCCTAATGCGCCTAAGAGCGGGAATCCTTTGGTTGGCGTTTTCTTCCTTTCTTTGATTATCTAGTTCATTCATCATTATGTGATTTACGTCTGCCATTCTTGCTTTCCCTTTTCTGGTTATGCGAACAAGTTCAGGCGACTTATATCCAAGTCCCCTTCTTAACGTGTAACCCTATTTTAAAAGCATCTTTTGCGTCGAAGACAGTTCGGTTCTTTCGTCAATGATCTTCAGACTCTCGAACTTAGTGTGCTTTGAAAAGTCATAACCTACCTTTGCTAGAAGATTATACGCCTTAGGGTCAAATCAATCCTTCGTTTGTTTCTCAGGTAACACGCCTTTACTTAACCCTCGTTGGATTTCTTGACCTTTTGCTTTGCTATCTTGGTGAGAGGTGTGACAAAGTTTTCCTTCAGGATTTTAATATCCCTGACTTTCAAATTCTCTAAACATTCAGCAAAAGGTGATTCGCCCTTCTTGCGTCGAGATAGAGGGACGTAGCGCAAGACAGGGAGACTTAGGATGTTTCTATCTTTCGAAACTTTGCCTCCTGCAAGGCCTATTGAGGCTTCATCTTTCCTAGCATTAGACATCTTTGCTACTTTGACGGCTTCCTTTTCCTTCTTAATTTGTGGCTCTGGTTTGACTTTGTCACTGCCTTTGATTAGGGGAACTTCTGCGAGAACAATTTCTCTTATGTTGTCGCCCTTCATGTAAAACTTTGCCTCAGCAAAATGGGACTCAACCTCTAAAAATGGATTTGTGTTAGCCTCCACTTTTTTGATGCCATCCTGGTAAAACTTGAAGCACTGATGCAATGTGGAAGTTATCACCCCATTTCCATGGATCCAAGGGCGACCTAGCAGCAACCTGTAGGTGGTTTTAGAGTCGATGACATGAAACAGAGTTTTGGCTTTTAGGTCATCGATGATGAGCACTAAGCGGACCATGCCAATTGCTCGTTGACCCCCTTGATTGAAGCCTTGGATTACCAATTTGCTGTTTATCAACTCCTCTATCAAAATGCCTAGCTGCTTCATAGTTGACTTAGGCATTATATTGAAGGCTGATCCATCGCCAATGAGGATTTGACCAACCTTCTGTTCTCGAATGTATCTTGAGACCAACAACGACTATTGTGAGGTTTTAACCCTAGCAACAAGTATTCATCGATAAAACCTATTAACATGCAGCATGAGGCACATGGGCTCGCCATAGAGGTCGGGGCGCTTGCACTATCAGAATTTATCAAGGCCTTAATGAAAGCACCTTTAGCTGCCTGGGGGAATGACAACAAGTCTCCTATGCTAAAGGAATATGAGCTTCCTAGCTCGGTTGACCTCTCCAATGAGTTGTCGTATCTTCATTAGTGTTGATGGCGTGGCATGCAACAACCTCAAGTGTTCCTTCTAGACTATTTTCTAGGAAGTTACTTAGGGAGAATTCTGCTAAAGTAACTGCATGTCGAGGTAGAAAGAGCTCTTCGTTTTCTTGCACCATAAGATTCAACTTTCTGGTAGTCTTCTTTCCTTTTCTCCTTGGGAGTTTACTTCTTCTTTTTCGCTCCCGAAACAGACAAGTTTCCTTTTGAACGTAGTTTTGTTGTCACTTTTTGCGATGGATCACGATAATCCATCCACCATTCCCATCTTCAATTTGTTCGCATGTTTCTTGAGTGCTCTCCTTTTGGTGGCTTCTTTCTTGAACCTTCATGCTTGAGGCAATCTTCTGTGACCGAACTGCAACGGGTTCAAAGGACCCGAACTGGATTAGGCACTCATCATTCTTGCGTAAGGGGATTGCAAACGGTTGGACACTTGAATTTTCCATTATCGTGGCGTGATTTGTTTGAGCTACCTCGTCGAGGTCTATCTCAATTTTCTTCTCACGAGCCAATCTTAAAATCAACTCTTTCAAAACAAAACATTTCTCCACCAGATGACTAACAACACGGTGGTACTTATAGTAACTAGGATTGCCTACCTTTCCGAGCTCCCTACTAGCTTGCATTCTGGGAGCTCAATGAGTTTCTTTTCTTGCAATTGCTCCAACATGTCTGGGATGCCAGAGTCTGGGAATGGATACACTTTCTCTTGTCTCTCTTTCAAAGTTGGGCGACGTCTCTCGCCTGCTTCTTGTTGCTTTTCTGGTTTGATTTCTTTTCCTTTTGAGGAAAACTTTAGAGGGGTCGTGTTGACGACCATGGATTCTTTAGCGGCGCTTTTGTAGCCTTCTCTACGCCTTTGAACTATTTTCTTTCTTTCTTCACGTATGAGACTAGGAGGTCTTTATTCCCTCTGGCAGCAATGCTTAACTCTATGTCGTGAGCACGAGTCGCTAGCTCCTTAAAAGAACAAGGTTTTATCCCCTGCAAAATATAAAGTAGTCCTCAGTGCATACCTTGGGTGCACATTTCAACAGCACATACTTCTGTGAGTTGGTCTTTGCAGTCGAGGCTCAGGGCCCTCCAACGGTTGATGTAGTCAATGACAGGTTTGCCTTTGCGATGTTTGGTGTTGGTGAGTTCCATCATACTGACAGTTTGCCTCGTGTTATAAAAGCGATTAAAGAAATCTCTCTCAAACTGCTCCCAACTGTCAATCGTCTCGGGCTCTAAGTCGGTGTATCAATCAAAGGCATTACCTTTCAAGGTACGAACAAACTGCTTGACTAGGAGGTCGTTGCGCGTCCCCGTATTCTCACATGTTTCAATAAATTGGGCAATATGTTGTTTCGGGTTGCGCTTCCCATCAAACTACTGGAATTTTGGAGGCTGATATCCCGCGGGCATCCTCAAGTTGTTGATCCTCTTGGTGTACGGTTTGGAGTACATGAGAGGATTTTGAGTGGGCCTGCTGTATTGAGCCCTAATAGAGTTCATGATCATGTTCTGCAATTGTTGGATAGATAAGAAAGCAACTGAAGCAGGGTGCTGTGGTTGTTCCTCTTGGATGATAGTCTTTCCCTTGTCATTCTTTCTTATAGCAGGGGTTTGACTTGACTCAGCCATTTCTTTGCTTTGAACTTGATTTTTCATATGGGCGATTTCAAGATCTCTATCTTCCACCGCCTTCATCAGGAGGTTGATCTTTCTTTCCATCTCCACCATCCTCTCATCGGAGTCCACATCAGCCATCATAACAGACATCACATCAGGGTTCAATGTCTTCTTCAGTTGATCGGAAGCGGGAATGGTATGGTCAAACAGTGGGTTGTCTTTGATAATGACTTTGCTCTTGGCAGACTCATCAATCAGTTTTATGATTCTGCTTGCAATTGTGTCAGGGGTTCGACCTTTACTTATCTCAGCCCCTCTCGAACGACTGCTAGTAGCTGGTCCCGCATATGTGTCGCTTGAAATAGTAGCCTTTGTGCAGCTTTCTTTGGTGCCATGATTTGATCTGAAAGAGAAAGAGATGAGAGGTAGAGTGGTCCCACTAGGCGTGCCAATCTGTTCACACGAGATTTTGACAAAGAAATTTAACACGTGTAAATAACTTGTATTGTATTAATTTCAGTATAGTGAGTACAATCTCTAGTATTTGATCCTTTGATTCTCTCTCCTACTTGTATGCTTTGCTCGAGGGCTGAATAGCTTATTCTCGAGATTGAAACTTCAATGGATTCTTGGAGCGTTCTTGATATCCATGACGTGTTCTTCGTTCTAATGATGTTTGATCTTTATGATCTTTTGGAGTCTTCTGAGCTTTGTTTATGAATTCTCTCTGAGCTTTTTCAATTCTAAACTCTTCAAATGAAGTAGGAATCTCTCTATTTATAGAGTTCCTCAAGGCCTCTAGGTGGGCTTGGGCTTGTTGGACTAAGCCCAGTTGATTTTGGGCCAACAATTTAGATTGGGCCTGGTTGACTTTGGGCCAGCTCTTTTGGACTGGGCTTGGTTGACTTTCGGTCTAGCCATTTGGACTGGGCTTGGTTGACTTTGGATCAGCCTTTTTGGATTGGGCTTGGTTGACTTTGAGCCTAACTTTGCTGATTAGAGCCTTCAATTTGGGCTTTTGTCTTCCAAATTTCAAATAACCCAATTGTGTACTCGAATTTGCCATAATTTAATTTACAAATCTTCGCAAATTTAATTAATCTCTAATTAAATATAATTTTGTCATCAATGTTAGGCAATGACGTGGCAATTTTGGGTTGTTCAAAATTTCTATTCCAATAGTTAGGGTTATATATAATAATAATTATACATATATCAGTGTCTTTTCATCGGGTAAATTGGATCAATATTGTATTTTAAAAAATAATTAGGTAAAACAAGGCTATTTAAAACAATTTAGAAAAAACGAGGTTTATTTTTGTTTTTATTGAATTGCGTTTCTTCAGAAAACGTATTCCTCAAAATTTGTTAAAATTCCATCAGAATTTGTCGGAGTTTTTTTTTTCTTTCAAAAATAATGATTGAAAATTATTATTTATTCTTTTAGTTTTTTATTTTTCTTTCAAAGAGAAACCACTTTTTTTTTCTTTTTATTCATAATGATTAAAAACATAATTATTTATTATTTTAATTTATTAATTTTTTACAAGTTTTTTTTAAATAACTTACTAAATGGTTTTAAAGAAAATCAAATTGCACTAATACCGTTTGTGAATTGATAAGTAAAATTAAACACCTGTGTGATGTGCCAATTTGGGTGTGTGTAGCCAATTCTTTTACCCTGCAATACAGATATGCGATTGCACTCATATGACTTAAGGGGCATGCATGAATGGGATTGCGTTACTTATTTAGCTCCTCAAATAGAAATTTGGGATGATCGACAAAATTTAATTATTTCTAGATGATAAATCGAAGGGGGTGCAAATGTTTTGCCTGGGTTCAATGAATGGTATGCTAGAATTAGTAGATTATTTATCACAAAAGCAAGAGCTGCACAAAATTATTTAGTAAGAATTCATTAATTAATTTCATCGCTAGATATATTGAGAGATTGAAATTGTTTAAATTTTTTTATAGGACAAATTCGCCAACCTAACTATAACTATAAGAAAGTCTCTCGAACATCTAACATCTATATATCGAGTTCAACGTTTCGGTGGAGATATTCTAGTTCAAAGTCAAGATGATCAAGTTGAGAATCAAGAGGATCCAATTGAACATCAAGATGATCCACTTCAACATGTAGTGGAAAATGAAGCTCCAACACTTCTAATTGAGCAATCAGTACAGAACCTTATATTTCTGAATGCATGATGCACACTCCTATGATGTATGGAAACATTTCCGACAACCTTCTCTCCAGTTGAGAATCCATGAGTAATCACTACAGAAGAAGGTCAATTCTTACATGCTCATCACAATACTCAAGATCAGTTTATGACATACCAATCTCGTAGCGAGGGTATAAGCATTTGGGAGAAAGGTCAATCCTCAAATACACAAGGTCGTGGTGATCGTGGACATTATATGACTCACCAAGGTTGATCTAGGCATCACATGGAATCATTTTCTAGTCGTCAAATTTGAATGATGTAATTAGATTTTCTTTAAAATTATTTAGCAATTCACAAACAATATTATTGTGATTGAATTTTGTTTAAAATTGCATATCAATTCACAAACGGTATTAGTGCAATTAGATCTTGTTTAAAACTATTTAGTAATTTATTTCGAAGAAAAAACGACTTGTAAAATTATTTAGGGTATCTAAAAAATAAAAAATAAAAGAATAAATAATTATGTTTTTAATTTGGTATTTAAAAATTTTAACATAAAATTAAAATATGTATTTGTAATAATTTTGCATTTAAAAAATAAAAAGTAATACATTAATTTTCTAATCATTAGGTTAAAAATAAAATTAAAAATTAAAATAATAAATAATTTGTTTCTATTTGAGGAGCTAAATAAGTAACTCAATCTCGTTCATGCCTGCCCTGTAAGTGATATGAGTGCAATCGCATATCTGTATTGCAGGATAAAGGAATTGGTTGCACACACCTAAATTGGCGCATCACATGGGTGTTTAAAATTACTTATCAATTCACAAACGGTATTAGTGCATTGGATTTTCTTTAAAACTATTTAGTAATTTATTTTTAAAAAAACTTGTAAAAAATTAATAAATTAAAAGAATAAATAATTATGTTTTTAATCATTAAGAACAGAAAATGAAAAAAAAAAGTGGTTTCTTGTTGAAAGCAAAATAAAAAACTAAAAGAATAAATAATAATTTTCAATCATTATTTTTGAAAGAATAATTTTTTTTTAAAAAAAAACTCTGACAAATTCAGATGGAAGTTTGACAAATTTTGAGGAATACATTTTCTGAAGAAATGCATTTCAATAAAAACAAAAATAAGTCCCGTTTTCCCTAAATTGTTTCAAATAGCCTTGTTTTATCTAATTGTTTTTTGGTTCAATTACACATTTAGTCCCTAAACTTTGAGGTTTGTATCTATTTAGTCCCCGAACTTTCAAAATTACAAATTTAGTCCTTGGACTTTCAAAAATTTTAAAATTCACAGGTCTAATAGACACAAAATTGAAAATTTTGAGTTCCATTAGACATAAATTTCAAATTTATATCTATTAGATCAATTAATTTTTAAAATTTTCGAATTTGACAAGGATCTATTAGACATAAAATTCAAAGTTCAGGGACCTATTAGACACAAAATTGAAAGTATAGGGACCTATTAGAAACTTTTGAAAGTTTAGGGACCAAATAGACACAAACCTCAAAGTTCAGGAACTAAACTTGTAATTGAACCTTGTTTTTTTAAAATACAATATTGATCCAATTTACCCCTTTTCATCTATACTAGGAGGAGCTTTTTCTTTACCAATTTGGTCTTTTTTTTTATATAACAATAATTATAATTGTATTTTCTAGATAATTTTTGTATCAACTTTAGTTTTTCTTTCTTTTATAGAAAGCGTGTTATAAAGGATAAATTTTAGGTTTTCATTTTACCCTTATTTTTTTTGTCTGTTTCAACGGAGAAAACTT
Source organism: Trichosanthes truncata (assembly GCA_033996785.1). Lineage (NCBI taxonomy): Eukaryota > Viridiplantae > Streptophyta > Magnoliopsida > Cucurbitales > Cucurbitaceae > Trichosanthes > Trichosanthes truncata. Next base: position 44,695,806 of record JAWPNB010000013.1, on the reverse strand, counting down.
TCTGTGCCAATTTAATAACTTCATCTTAAATATTAAACTAAATAAAATGTGCTATTTCACATTTATTTTACACTTTAATTTTAAATATTAAATTAAATACAATGTATTGTGTTAACTACTTGAATTTCACATTTGTAGAACAAGTAAAAATATATTGATTGAAACTTCAATGAATTAAATCTTTAAAAATAGTGTATGGAGAGACAATAAATTGCATCTTATAAAATTGGATTTGGAATTAATTGAACATGAACAAAATTATATTAATATTCATCCAAATTTTAATAAAAGTATTTTCGCACAACATAAAATTAATTTCCAAAGGAACTAACACAATGCTTTTTAGAATAATTTATAAAAAATTTAAACAAAATTGTTGGAATAGAAATTTTGGCCAATCAGAAATTGTCATGTCATTAATTTAAATTAGTGGCAAAATTATTTATTTAATTAGGGATTATTTAAATTTGCAAGTATCCCTAAATTAAATTAAAGTAAATCCCAATATGTAATTGGGTTATATAAAATTTGGGCCAATTTTAGACTAAGCCCAAATAGGAGGCCCTAATCCAACAAAGTCTAGGCCCAAAGTCAATAAGTCCCAGCTCACAAGGCTATGCCCAAGATTAATCAGGCTCAGTCTAAGGACCAGGCCCAAAGTCCACTAGGCCTAGTCCAATAGTCAAGCCCAAGCCCATCTGGGAGTCCTAGGGAACTCTATAAATAGAGAGCTCCCCCTACATTTTGGGGGTTTAGAAATTTGAGATCTCAAAGAGAATTCCGAAACAAATGCCAGAAAACTCCTTGATCTCTTGAAGATCAAACACCTCCTGAACAAAGAACACTTCCTCGAAGATCAAGAACACTCTTTCGAGATCCCAAGAATCCATTGAAGCTTCAATCTCTAGAATAAGTTTTACAACCCTCGAGTGAAACATTCAAGCAAGAGAGAGAATCAGAGGATCAAGTACTAGAGATTGTATTCCACTACATTCAAATTAATACAAATACAAAGTTTCATTTGCACGTGTTCTTATTTCTTCACTGAAATTACGTGTAAACAAATTGGCACACCCAGTGGGACAATCTCTACCTCTCATCTCTTTCTCTTCAAAGTAAAGCAATGGCACCCAAGAAATCTGCATCGAAGGTTACTGCTTCAAGTGACGCATACACGGGACCAATTACTCGCAGTCGGTCTCAAGGGGTTGAAATAACGAAGATCGAACCCCTAACGCAATTGCAAGTAGAATTGTCAAACTGATTGCGGAATCTTCTAAGGATAAGGTTGTTGTCAAGGACAACCCGCCGTTCGATCAATCCACTCCCGTTGTCAGTCAATCGAAGACGACGTCAAATCCAGATGTGATGTCGTAATGATGGCCGATGTAGACTCCGATGAAAGGATGGCAGAGATGGAAAGGAAGATCAACCTTCTGATGAAGGCAGTCGAAGAAAGAAACCAAGAGATTGCCTATATAAAAAATCAAATGCAAAATCGAGAAGTTACTGAGTCAAGTCAGACCCCTGCTGCGAAGAAGACTGACAAGGGGAAGACTATTGTCCAGGAAGATCAACCACAAAACTCAGCTTCGGTTACTTCTTTGTCTGTCCAGTAGCTGCAGGATATGATTATGAGCTCCATTAGAGCTCAATATGGCAGACCCACTCAAAATTCTCTCATGTACTATAAACCGTACACTAAGAGAATTGACAACTTAAGGATGCCTGTGGGGTACCAGCCTCCAAAATTCCAGCAGTTCGATGGGAAGGGTAATCCCAAGCAACATGTCGCTCACTTTGTTGAGACATGCGAGAATGCTGGAATTCGCGGTGACCTTCTGGTTAAGCAGTTCTTCCGCACCTTGAAAGGAAATGCCTTCGACTGGTATACTGACCTTGAGCATTAGACGATCGATAGTTGGGAACAGTTTGAAAGAGAGTTCCTTAATCGCTTCTACAGTACGAGGCGAACTGTCAGTATGATGGAGCTCACCAATACGAAGGAGCGAAAAGGCTAGCCTATCGTCAACTACATCAATCGCTGGAGAGCTCTAAGTCTTGACTGCAAAGACCATCTCACTGAACTATCTGCTGTAGAGATGTGCATCCAAGGTATGAACTGGGGATTGCTTTACATCTTACAGGGCATAAAACCCCGCAGCTTTGAAGAGTTAGCAACTCGAGCTCATGACATGGAGCTAAGCATTGCTGCTAGAGGAAGTAAAGACATTTTAGTCCCCGAGGTGAAAAGGGAAAAGAAGGAAGTGAAAAGAATCGAAAAAGTTTCAAAGGGTGCTACTGCCAAACAATCTATGGTTGTCAACACGACCCTTTTAAAGTTTACTCCGAAAGGAAAAGAAATCAAGACGGAGCAACGACCAGATGGAGGCAAGAGACGTCGCCTAACTTTGAAAGAGAGGCAAGAAAAGGTTTATCCATTTCCATACTCAGATGTTCCAGACATGCTAGAGCAATTACTGGAAAAAAACTTATTCAGCTGCCTGAATGCAAACAACTGGAGGAGTTAGGAAAAGTAAATGATCCTAACTATTGCAAATACCACCGAGTCATTAGCCACCCCGTGAAGAAATGTTTCGTGTTGAAAGGGGTGATTATGAGATTAGCTCGTGAGAAGAAAATTGAGTTAGATCTGGATGAAGTGGCTCAAGCAAATCATGCAGTTGTAATGACTCATCCTAGGGTTCAGCCACCTACAAGACTATTTTATGAGGAAAAAGAAATCCTAATTCAATTCGGATCCTTTGAACCTATCGTTGTCTGGTCAAGGGAGGAAGCCCCGAGCAAGAACTATCAAAATAAAGACTTCCAAAAGAAAGTCGTTCAAATAAAGAATGAACAGACTAAAGATGAAGACGAAGGCTGGACTGTTGTGATTCGTCGCAAGAAGCGACAACAAATTTATGCTCAAAATGAATCTCGACTATTTTGAGAGCATAAGAGAAAAAAGAAGGTGCAAAAGAAGAAAGGAAAAAGGAATTCAAGGAAGCTAGTCTGCATTGTGGAAGAAGATGAAGACCTCTTTCGTCCTCGACAACCAATGACTCTACAAGAATTCTTTCCAAAGAATTTTCTAAGTAATGGCCAAGAAGAGGGGCTTGACGTGGTTGCATGCCATGTTGTCAGCCCAAGTGAGGATCCCTCAAGCTCGTCTGAGGTGGTAACTGAGCTAGAAAATTTATCCTCTTTCAGTATAGAGGATTTGTTGTCACTCCCTCATGCAGCTAAAAGCGCTCTTATTGTGGCGCTGATAGACTCCGACAGTGCAAGTGCTCCAACTTCTACGGCACATACATGCACGTCGTGTTGTATGTCAATAGGTTTTACAGATGAAAACCCGCTGCTGGGGTCGAAGCCCCACAATAGACCTCTGTTTGTCTCAGGGTACATTCGAGAGTAAACAGTTGGTCGAATCCTTATCGATGATGGATCGGTTGTCAATATAAGGCCGAAGTCAACAATGAAGCAGTTAGGTATCTTGATGGAAGAGCTGTCAAACAGCAAACTGGTGATCCAAAGCTTCAACCAAGGTGGGCAACGAGCCATTGGCATGGTACGCTTAGAGCTCATCATTGGAGATCTAAAAGCTGATACCTTGTTCCACGTCATAAACTCTAAGACTACTTACAAGCTGCTTCTGGGTCGTCCTTGGATTCATGGAAACGGGGTCGTAACTTTTACGTTGCATCAGTGCTTCAAGTTTTACCAAGATGGCATCAAGAAGGTGGAAGCGGACACTAATCCATTTTTGAAAGTCGAGTCCCATTTTGCTTATGCAAAGTTCTATATGAAGGGTGACGGCGTGGGAGAAACTGTACCAGCCAAGATCCCTTTGATCAAAAGTGGTAGTGAATCCAAGTCAAAACCATGAATGGACGTGAGAAAAGAAAATGTCGAAGAGACGGACGAGCCCTCCTCAAAACAAGGGGAAGCCTCTACGAGCTCTGCAAAGTCCAAGGTTTTGAAAGATGAGAAAACTTCAAGTGTTCTTGCCTTACGCTATGTCCCTTTTGTCGCGACGTAAGAAGGGCGAATCACCTTTTGCTGAATGTTCAAGGAATTTGAGAGTTGGGGATATTGAAATCTTAAAAGAAAACTTTGTCACTCCTCTCACGAAGATAACAAAGCAGGAGGTTAAGAAACCTCCAGATGACCAAACGAAGACGTTTCTGCCTGAAAGACGAACAAATGACGGATTCGACCCGAAGGCATATAAACTATTAGCAAAAGCAGACTATGATTTTACGACTCACACCGAGTTTAAAAGTCTCAAAATCTTCGATGAAAGACTCGAGCTTTCTTCAACACAGAAGAAACTTCTGAAAGAAGGTTACGCTCTACCAGTGTCAAAGACAGGACTTGGATATAAGTCCCCTGAGCCAATTCGCATAACGAGAAAAGGGAAGGCGAAGGTGGCAGACGCAAATCATATAACAGTAGAGGAGGTTGATGATTCAAATGTAAAGGAAGACGTTAGTCGAAGGACTTCTGTTTTTAGACGTGTCAAGTCATCAGTAGCGCAACCTTCAACTCTTCAGCGATTAAGCGTGGCTCCAATAGAGGGAGAGGGGCCACCTCCCACCTCTGGTTCCACTCGGCCCTCGGCACTCCAGAGGATAAGTATGCCTCCTAAGGAGGGAGAAAGTGCTTCATCAACTCCAACTTCTGATTCCATTCGACCTTCAGTCCTTCATAGGTTAAATATGGCCACATGCGAAGGAGAGAGTTCCTCATCGACTCCAACTTTGGCACGACCGTCAGCTTTTCGAAGACTAAGTGTGCCTACGACAGAGAGAAAAGATGCACTTTCAACCTCAACCATGACGTGACCATCAGCTTTTCAAAGGCTAAGTGTGCCTACGACGGAGAGAAAAGATGCACTTTCAACCACAACCGTGACGTGGCCATCAGCTTTTCAAAGGCTAAGTGTAACCACGTCAAGAAGTGGGGACTCTCCATCGTCAGTCTTTGACCGGCTTCAACATGATTGCCATGTGGAGACGTCAAAAGTAAGTCCTTTGTTGAAACGAAGAATGATGGAGAAATTCGCACTGCCTTTCCCTCTCGAATGAAGAGAAAAACTTTCGTTGCAGTCAACGCAGAAGGTTCGTTGAGGGTAAACCGACGTGATGTCATCATCACCAACCCCTCAAGAGAGGATTTGAAACAAGGGGAGGGTGAGACCTCCTGTCACCATATCACTGTTGAAGAGGAAGCAGAGTCTGAAATGTCTAAAGAAGATACAGACGAGGCACCATTTCTGCTTGAAGATGGCAACCAATCTACAGTGGTCGAGCTTAAAGAGGTGAACCTGGGTACACCAGAGGAGCTGTGTCCAACTTTTATAAGTGCATCGCTTACTTGTGAGGAAGAAGGAAAATATATGAGCTTGCTCACTTCGTATAGAGATGTCTTTGCTTGGTCCTACAAAGAGATGCTCGGACTTGATCCAAAAGTAGCCGTCCATTATCTTGCCATCAAACAGGGGTATAGACCAGTCAAGCAAGCTCAACAGCGTTTTCGGCAAGAGCTTATTCCCCAAATTGAAACAGAGGTCAATAAGCTGATTGAAGCAGGATTCATTCGCGAGGTAAAATATCCGACGTAGATAGCCAACATCGTTCCTGTTAGAAAGAAGAATGGGCAACTTCGTGTTTGCATTGACTTTCGCAATTTGAATAATGTCTGTCCAAAAGACAACTTCCCACTGCCTATCACTGAGATCATGGTCGATGCCACTACAGGACACGAAGCTCTATCTTTTATGGACGGATCACCGGGTTATAATCAAATTCGAATGGCTCTGGCAGATGAAGAGATGACAGCCTTTCGAACTCCAAAAGGGATATATTGTTACAAGGTAATGCCCTTTGGACTGAAGAACGCTGGTGCAACCTATCAACGTGCCATGCAAAAGATTTTCGATGATATGTTGCATAAACACGTCGAGTGCTATGTCGATGATCTCGTCGTCAAGTCCAAGAAAAGACAAGATCATTTGGAAGATCTAAAAGTGGTCTTTGATCGACTAAGGAAGTATTAGTTGAAGATGAACCCTCTCAAGTGTGCATTTGGCGTCACCTCGGGAAAATTCCTCGAATTTGTGGTAAGACATTGAGGGATCAAAATAGACCAATCAAATATTGACGCCATCAAAAAATGCTAAGGCCAAGAAATCTCCACGAGTTGAGAAGCCTTTAGGGTCGTTTGGCCTATATTCGGAGATTCATCTCCAACTTAGCAGATCGATGTCAGCCTTTTCAAAGGTTAATGAAGAAGGGGGAAAACTTCGAATGGGATGAAGCTTGTCAAAATGCTTTTGAAAGTATTAAGAAGCAATTGCTTAATCCCCCTATTTTAGGTGCCCCTATAGCAGGAAAGCCGCTCATACTGTACATCGCTGTGCAAGAAAGGTCGCTTGGAGCGTTGCTAAAGCAAGAAGGAGAAAAAGGGAAGGAACGAGCCCTTTATTACTTGAGCAGGACTCTGAATAGAGCTGAAGTAAATTACTCTCCAATCGAAAAGATGTGTCTAGCTCTTTTCTTCTCTATTGACAAACTAAGGCATTACATGCCAGCCTTCACAGTACACCTAGTAGCGAAAGCTGACCCTATAAAATACATCTTGTTAAGACTAATTATTTCTGGACGTTTAGCCAAAGGGGCAATTTTACTCCAGCAATATGACATTGTCTATGTACCTCAAAAAGCGGTAAAAGGACAAGCATTGGCAGATTTCTTGGCAAATCACCCAATTCCATCAGACTGGAAGCTATGTGAGGATTTACCTGACGAAGAAGTTTTCTATGTTGAAATCACGGAGCCTTGGACCATGTATTTTGATGGTGCGGTGCCAAGGAATAGAGCTAGGGCAAGCATTGCCTTTATTTCGCCTGAGAAACACATGCTCCCTTATAGCTTCACACTCCGTGAGTTATGCTCGAACAATGTTGCTGAACATCAAGCTCTAATAATTGGCCTCCAAATGGCTATAGAGATCGGCATAACATACATAGAAATCTATGGTGATTCGAAGTTGATTATTAGTAAACTCTTGCTTGAGTATGATGTGAAGCATGAGGACTTGAAGCCTTATTTTAGCTATGCAAGGCAGCTGATGGGAAAGTTTGATAGCATTATGCTGGATCATGTTCCAAGGTCAGAAAATAAGAGGGCAAATGCGCTAGCGAATTTGGCCACCGCCCTAACAATCTCAGATGATGTGACAGTAAATATCTCACTTTGTCAACAGTGAGATTGTGCCACCAGTTGATGATGAACAACAATAAGTAAATATGATCTCCGTCTACGCCATTGAAGAGGAAGACTGGCGACAGTCTATTATAGAATACCTTCAGCATGAGAAGCTTTCCACAGATCCTCGGCATAAGGCTGATGTATGAAGAAGAGCCTTCCGATTCATCTATTATAAGGAGACCCTTTATCGTCGTTCTTACGAATGACTATTCCTTCGATGCCTTGGAAAATAAGAATCAATCAAGGCATTAAAGGAGGCGCATTCAGGCATTTGCGGTGCTCACCAGTCAGGTCCAAAACTTCATTTTCAGTTAAAAAGGATGGGCTACTATTGGCCCACGATGATCCATGATTCGATGGAGTATGCAAAGAAGTGTGAAGATTGTCAGTTTCATGCAAACTTCATACATCAACTGCCAGAGCCTCTCCATCCAACTGTGGCTTCATGGCCTTTTGAAGCTTGGGGGCTCGATCTAGTTGGTCCAATAACACCTAAGTCATCAGGAGGTCATTCCTACATTCTTGCAGCGACAGATTACTTTTCGAGATGGGCCAAAGCAGTTGCATTAAGAGAAGCCAAGAAAGAAAATGTTGTGGACTTCCTTCGAACTCACATTGTCTACCGATACGGCATCCCGCATCTTATCGTGACGGATAATGGAAGGCAATTTTCCAACAGCTTAATGGACAAGTTGTGTGAGAAGTTTAACTTCAAGCAGTACAAGTCATCCATGTACAATGCTGCAGCGAATGGCCTGGCAGACGCATTCAATAAGACATTGTGCAACTTGTTGAATAAGGTAGTCTCTAAGACAAAAAGAGACTGGCAGGAAAGGATTGGTGAAGCGTTATGGGCCTACCGAACTACGCATCGCACTCCTACAGGAGTCACACCTTATTCCCTCGTTTATGGAGTGGAGGTTGTGCTCCAATTAGAAAGAGAAATTCCATCACTCAGAATGGCTATACATGAAGGGTTGACTACATAAGACAACGCAAAATTGAGTCTCCAAGAGCTAGAAGCGTTGGATGAGAGAAGACTAGATGCTCAACAGACGCTGGAATGTTACCAAGCACGAATGACCAAAGCCTTCGATAAAAATCTGACCCCGATCATTTCAAGTTGGTGATCTAGTACTTGTTGTTCGAAGACCTATCATCACAACACGACATACAGGAAACAAGTTCACGCCTAAATAGGATGGACCCTATATCATCAAAGAAGTCTACACCAATAGAGCATACAAAATCGTGGATAAAGACGGCTTGAGGATCGGTCCTATCAACGAAAAGTTTCTTAAAAAGTTTTATCCATAAGATGTAAACACTCCTAATCGTAAGAGTATAAACTACATGATGCTCCTAGCCCGCATGAGCTTAAAAGTTGAACGGTCCTAATAAAAAAAATGTATTTGTTTGAACTACGTTATGACTTGATCCCTTCCACGAAAAAGGTACGTAAGCAGCTTAAAGAAAAAAAAAACTGTAAGTTCAGTCAAATCAATAAATAAAAAAAAAGGGTTCAAGCTATAGGAAAAAAAATTATGATATTTTATTATAGCACGAATCAATGAAAAGACAAGTGATTCAACTAGGTCGATAAGACGTCGATAAGGGGGCCATGGAGAAAACATCTAAATAAAGAATAAATAAATAAATTTAAAAAAAAAAGAAAAAGAAAAGAAACTCAAAGCATCTAGTTGAAGTCTCGCAACTCCTGATGCGCAGTCTCTAGCACTCCACGAAGCACCTCTAAATTCTGTGCTTCATTTTCATTGACAGTTCGAGCGTTCTCAACTTCACTTATCTCTTCACGGAGGTTGGAAGCCTCACGCTGTCGTTGCTCTGAAGATGTTTCCTCCTCCAAGATGAGCTGAGAGAGTTTCTTGTGTTCAGCTTCTAAAGTCTTAAGCTTAGCCCTGAGCTCTCCGATTTCCAGTAGTGTCTGTCTAGATTGATGCTGAAGCGTGCCTTTCTTTTCTTGTGCAAGTCGGTCACTGGAAAGAATTTCCTCAAGATTGTTTTTAAGCTTTGTCAGATCATGAGCACCACTCATCGCATCTTGTTGGGAGGAAAACAAATGTTGGAGTTCATTATACCTGCTTACATTTTCAAAGTACTCGCTCACCAGTTCGCAAAGAAAGGCCAAATTAGTTACATCAATTGTCGAAATGGCATCAAATATCTTATCCACCTCTTGTTCAAGAGAAGGAACATGCTTAAAGGGAGTACGGGCAAGTTTTTGTTGAGCAGCCTTCCACATGGCTAAGGTAGTCTGACGTTGTAGGGTCGAGATTACAGTCTCAATATTAAAAGTTGAAATTTCAAGAGTATCAATTTTTGCCCCCTTTCGAACTTGTTGAGGCTTCGCATTAATGGTAGTTGGATGCGAATGGCTCGTCGTTTTTGCAGCTGGGGCTTTAAACTCTCTGGGCCGCACAATAACGGAGTCAAAAACTTTGGGACTTGTCCGTGACTCTCAGAAGATGCCTGTAAAAGAGAAAAAAGTGTATTAGTCAATGAACAAAGCTCTAAACAAGTTAAGTAGGATAAAAGGGGGTATTTACAGTAGATCTAGAGGACTTAGAATGCTTTGAAGTCTCCGACGTGCCATCAAAAGTGTTGTCATTAAAATTTGTCAACTTCTTCGTTTTCCTAGGTCTTTTCCAATGGCGGCCGTCATTGCTACTGTAGCTTCCGTCGTCGTCATCTGAGATGTCCACAGGAGGGGTTGGAGCCTCATTCGCTAGTATGTGAGTGCTTTTACCAGCCCCGTTAGAATGCGCGGCTTTATGAGGCTTTTGCTTCTTTGGATGATGGGTAAAGCTATCTATCAAAAGTTGTTTGCTGGCCTCAAGATAATCCCCATGTTTCCATGACCACCAACTTTTGTAGGAATGAGTGGTGTGATTGTTGGGATCCAACTCGCGAGCCGGGAGGTATACAGGTGATGAAGTCAAAGTTTCAGTGTAAAGTCTCCAACACTGATAAACGTTGTCCAAGCTAACATAGGGGGCATCCTCATGAAGGTCATCTGGAATATCTTGGTAAAAGCCAAATTGTCAACTAAATCGATTAGGGTTGTAGGTCTCAATAGTCATCAATCTCCCATGACGAGAAGACAGGTAACACGACCGAAGGCTTATAAAGTAGGAAGAGGAAGAGAATGATAAGCCTTTAATGTCGTGCAGGATTTCAGCCTTGTTGCAGGATGGAAGATTTACATGCCACATTATAGACGTACCTTGGTGGATTAATCTGCGAGCTTTGAGGCAGTTAAAATACTTGGCGCCGCCTGTCCCAGAATAATCAACCATCCAAGGACCCTTCAGTGTTGTGGTAAGCTTAAAATGTGTGCCAAAATAGTGTGCAAGCCAACCATAGACGTAGTGTATTGGGAAGCAAATATCAGAGCGCCCAGTTAAGTCAAGGGTGTTATAAATTTGGCCAAGGCCATGATATATGTTGGATAGAACTGGGACTGCAAGATTGAAAATAGCACCCTCTGCCATAAGGGCCGCAACTTTAAATACACTCGGTCGAAGAAAGTTTATGCCCTTATAAGGAAACACAAACAGACATAGCCAACAAGACAGAAAGGCAGCCAAATAAGTTTTTTCTTTCCATTCTTCCTCAACACTAAGAGTGTGAAACAACTCCTACTCATCCTTAGACCAATCGCACATCTCGGGAATAGGTCCATTTGGATTATGAGTGGAGCGAGGACGAGAAGTTTTCTTCTGCCTACGAGCTGGAAGTTTTACATACCCTAGCTTACCTTTGAACCAAAATGAAATCCATAAGTGAATGGGGATTTGCAATTTCTCCATTTGTTGGGATGTGATACGATGATAGGCGTAAAAAAGGTAATTACAACTTTTTGGAAGTTGTTCATTCTGACCTCATGGTCCCATCAATTCTTCACAACAAGGGATGGTTTCATCATAAAACTTTCCTTTGACGGGAGGCCCCCAAATTTCCACATATCCCATAAAGAAATGGATATTTCTCCAGATGCAGTATGAAGGGTGTTGGTTGAAGGACACCAAGCTTCACAAAAGGCTCGCACCACATCATTATTTCGATCATAAGAGTACAGAGAGGCCATAACCGCATTTAACAAATTAGAGCCTCGTAGTACTCCCTGATTTCTAGCAATCACAGACTCTAACCATTCCCAATAGTAAGGAATGTAAGTGAATTCTCCATGGAACTTTAAAAGAGGACCCCAACAAACCTAAGTTTCAATAATTCGATGCCCCAGCGTTGGTTCCAGATTTTCGTTTGGTTTCTTTTATGCAATAAAGATTGTAAGATCCACATTGGTGAAGAAGAATGTTGATTTAGGGGGTTTCTAAAGACCATTCAGGCAAAAAATGTGACTTGTCTAGCTCAAGTCTTGACCCCTTGATCGAGTCTTCCACTGGGAGAATGGTTCCACTATTTGTGGGATGGTCTGTATCACCTAAAATAACCAGACTTTTCTTCTCATGATCCAAAAGCTCTTGAAAGTGCACCATGGTTCTGTAAAAAAAAATAGAATTAAAGAGAAAGCAATCAAGAATCTAACACCAGTCAAAAAAAAAATGAGGGTCAACACAAGGTCAGGTAAAGTTAAAAGATAAGACAAGACCGCCCTCAACTCCACAGGAGTTAGGGTTTGGTCACTTCCAAGGGTAAAACAAGGCCGAAAGGTGTCATCCTTAATTCTGCCTGAATTAGGAGTTAGTCACCTTCGGAGTTAAAGAAGACGTCGAAGTTGCCGAAATGTGCCATCTTTAATTCCGCCTGAATCAGGGGTTGATCACCTCCGGAGTTAAAGAATATGTCGAAGCTGCCGAAAGGTGTTATCCTTAATTCTGTCTGAATCAGGGGTTGGTCACCTTCGAAGTTAAAGAATATCCCAAAGGTGTCATCCTTAATTCTGCCTGAATCAGGAGTTGGTCACCTTCGGAGTTAAAGAATATGTCGAAGCTGCCGAAAGGTGCTATCCTTAATTACTCTTGAATCAGGGGTTGGTCACCTTCAGAGTTAAAGAATATGTCGAAGCTGCCGAAAGGTGTCATCCTTAATTCCGCCTGAATCAGGGGTTGGTCACCTTCGGAGTTAAAGAATATGTTGAAGCTGCCGAAAGGTGTCATCCTTAATTCCGCTTGAATCAAGGATTGGTCACCTTCGAAGTTGAAGAAGACATCTCAAAGTTGAAGGAGGCATCTTAGCTGCAATTCAAGAATAAAAAAAATGGGCATGTATATTATTTTTCAAAAAAAAATTACCTACTTGTTTACCTTTTAGTGGATGAAGATATTTTTCTGTTATGGTGAAAATATTTGTAGGTCTTGCCAGCACTTGCAAATGCCAAATTCTGAAAAGAGAAGAGGGGGTTGTAAGGGAATTGAAAAAAAAAAAAAAAAGGAAAAATTACCTTTTTGATCCCTTAGTTTTTAGGTATAGGTGCGTTTGGTCCCTGAGTTTTCAAAACGTACCATTTTAGTACTCGAGTTTTGAGAAATAGGTTTAAAAGGTCCCTATGTTTTTTTTTTTCATTTATTAGTAATTTTATTATTTTTAATACATTTTATATTTTAAAAAATTCTCTCTCCCCTCTCTCCCCTCTCTCACCACATTCTCTCTCCTCCTCCGCCCTCCACCCTCCTTCCCTCTTCTTCTTCTCCCTTTCTCCAAAACATCTTCTTCTTCCTTTCCAAATGCAAATTATTATTTAAATAAAAACTAACACTCCTTGAACAAAATACACCATGACAACAAAACATACCTTTCATCTTCAAAACTCAAATTTTACATTTTTATTGATTTAATTTTGTTATTTTTCTTTAATGTTTCAATTTTTTTGTGATTAGAACTTGAAAGGAAAAATGGGTTTTGCATTCTACATCTGTTAGTGCTTATGGGTTCATTTGGGTTGTTCCTAACAGCGTAAACAAAACATTTAGCCCTTTAATTATGGAACATACTTCTCTGTTGAGTGTTAACAGGCCGCAAGAATTTTTGGTTGATCACCACAAAGTTTGAAGCTTGCTATGATGTATTTTCTTCGATTTTCTTTCAATTTTTTCAAATTTGTTTTATGGATTCGTTCAATCCAGTCTTGAATCTTGCATAACATAGCCAAATCAGCTCAGATGAACGATTTTATGACGAAATCATTCCTAAGTTATGTGGAATTAAAGAAATTGAAGCAATCCAAAGAAGAATCGAACCAGTCTCTATTTTTCGAACAAGTTAAGGAAATCAAGATCCAAATGGAAGAGACACCAACAACATCTTCGTCTGACATATTCAACCGCCCTGAATGGCCAAGAAGAAGTAAAAGGTAGAAGGGGGAGGGGGAGAGGATGAAGAATATGTTGCCGGAGAAGGGGAGAAGAAGGGTGAGGGCTGAGAGAGGAGAGAGGAGAGAGGAGAGAGGATGTGGTGAGTGGGGGGAGAGAATTTTTTTTAATTTAAAAGGCATTAAAAATAATAAAAAATTACTAATAAATGAAAAAATACCGAGACCTGTTAAACCTATTTCTCAAAATTCAGGGACTAAAATAGTACGTTTTGAAAACTTAATGACCAAACGCACATATTCCTTAAAACTCAAGGACCAAATAGGTAATTTTCCCAAAAAATAATATATATATATATATATATAAGGAGAGAAAAGTGGGTGGATTGCAGCTGTCCACGTTTTTTTTTTAAAAAATGGTTTATATATATATAAAAATAATTTACATAAAATTTAAAAAAAAAAAAAAAACCTGGGATGCCAGTAAAGCAAGCCACATTTTCCTTTAATAATTAAAATAAATTAAAATAAATAAATTGATCAAACCCCCACTAGCACTGTTCTGTTCCTACTTCTTCTCTTGTTCTCTCACTTACTCCCTCCCATGCTCATCCTCTCCAACGAAAAGAAAAAAAAAAACCTCACAGCAACTTCAGGCGTGCGACTGTACGAGCGGCGACCGGCTTCGTGCAGTGGGCGACGTGTGGCGGCGAAGGACTCTGTTTCGACGAAGGACAGCGGTGGCTGATGAAACACGACAGAGACCCACGGCAAGCGGCGACGATTTCTAGCGTGCGTTAGTTCGAGCTCAACGGCGAACTGCTGACCACTTGCAGATGTTTACAAATGCCTTCTTCATCAATATTTATACGAAAGTGTTATGAAATTACTTCTGAACACAAGCAATTTACAACAAAGACAAATGCCCAAAGATAAGAGAAAATAATAACACACAGAGTTATAGTGGTTCAGCGATGTTGCCTACATCCACTTTGAAGATGCTGCTATTTTATTCTTCTTTATGCTTCTCTACTTTTCAGAATACACCCAGAAGAAAAAAAGAAAATCTCTCTTCTAAACTATCTCCAGCCCTTCGTCTACCCTCTGTATTTTTCTTTTCTTCTTTTCTCTCTCCCACTCTCCAAAATACTGGTTACTCCACTAACCCTCATTCTAATAACCGAATGATAATTACAAAATAACCCCTCAAGGAATCTGGATAGAAACAAATATAAAGTGCCCAAGTAAAGAGGAAATACAAAGGCTTAAAGATTGGGCTTTATAGTTCCAGCCCATTACAGAAAGATTTCGGGGATTTGGTGTTGGATTTTAGATTTCATGAGATTTAGATTTGGAACTTTATGGGTTTTGAAATTGAAATAGGATAAATCTGATATTCAATTTTTTTTTAATTATATATATATTTTTTGAATTTCCAAATCCATTATCAAGCTTGACCATTTGTGATTTACGGTGATTCTACGGTAATCTTGGATTTTAAATTAATCTTGTAAGTTATTGAAAGAAGTTGGTCCAAATTCGAGAGAGATTTAGATAAGAACCAAATCCTATTTAGGAAAGGGAAATTTTGTTGAAATTTGAGATATGCCCAAATCAAATTTTGTCTCCATATAGATAAGAAAAGAACCCAATCCTATTTACGTGAAAGAAAAAATATATGAGTGAATTTTAGTTCAAGTAGAAATTTGGGTGTACTTCAAAATCAAATTTAGTTGGCTTTGTCCCAAGATAAAATTAGGTGCATCCCCAAATTTTACCCAATTTAGAATAAATTTCAAGTTCAAATGTTATTCTAAATTCAAGTCAAGATTGGAAAGTCAAAATCTTGAGGTCTTGGTGAAATTGAAATTATATTTCACAAAGTAGAAATTTGGGCATAATCCAAATTTTATCCCAAATAAAAATTTGATTGAAGCCCAAATGCAAGTTCTATCCCAATTCCAAAATATAATTGGGTAAACTTTTGTTTCAAAAAGTGAAATTTGGGAATAATCCAAATTTTATCCCAAATAAAAATTTTGATTGAAATCTAAATTCGAGTTCTATTTCAATTCCAAAATATGGTTAGGTAGACTTTTATCTCAAAAAAAAAGTGAAACTTGGGCACTCCAAATTCAAGCTTCAAATTAAAATTCATTGGTAGATTCTAAACTATGCCCTAAATAAAAAAAAAAGGGTATAATTTGAATACCACTTGAAATTCAAATAAAATTCAAAGTAGAATTAAGGTAGAACATTAATTTTACCAAAATTCAAATTAAAGTTCGCTGCCAAATAAGAAAATCAAAATTATGACCCAAATTCATATTTTGATGAATTGGCACATCAAATGGAGTCCAAATTAGGAGCAAATACCTTAAATTTTGATTCCAAATTATCTTTTTCGAGATTCATTCACACATACTAGTGCATAAATCTCGAAAATGGGGCATTTGTTGGAATAGAAATTTTGGCCAATCAAAAATTTTCATGTCATTAATTTAAATTAGTGGTAAAATTATTTATTTAATTAGGGATTATTTAAATTTGCAAGTATCCCTAAATTAAATTAAAGTAAATCCCAATATGCAATTGGGTTGTATGAAATTTGGGCCAATTTTAGACTAAGCCCAAATAGGAGGCCCTAATCCAACAAAGTCTAGGCCCAAAGTCAATAAGTCCTAGCTCACAAGGCTATGCCCAAAGTTAATCAGGCTCAGTCTAAAGACCAGGCCCAAAGTCCACTTGGCCTAGTCCAATAGTCAAGCCCAAGCCCATTTGGGAGTCTGGGGGACTCTATAAATAGAGAGCTTCCCCTCCATTTTAGGACTTCAAAAATTTGAGATCTCAGAGAGAATTCAGAAACAAAGGCCAGAAAACTCTTTGAGCTCTTGAAGATCAAACACCTCCTGAACAGAGAACACTTCCTCGAAGATCAAGAACACTCCTTCGAGATCCTAAGAATCTATTGAAGCTTCAATCTCGAGAATAAGCTTTACAGCCCTCGAGTGAAACATACAAGCAAGAGAGAGAATCAAATGATCAAGTACTAGAGATTGTATTCCACTACATTCAAATTAATACAAATACAAAGTTTCATTTGCACGTGTTCTTATTTCTTCACTGAAATTACGTGTAAACAAACATTTCCAATCTTTTGTCACATATGGAAGCTTAGCATTTTTTTTTTCTTTTATCATTTGCAGTAGGTCTACTCAACCCCAATTTTACCTGTGGTTGTCTTTGTTAATATACTAACCAAAAAAAAAAAGTTTATCCAGTATCAATCTTTTTTATTGTCAATTAATGAGTGTATAACATGCAATATTTTTACACATTTTAGGACCATCTTTATGGTAAGATTACAATTTTTTTATATGAAAAACACTTTTTTTTCTTCAAATTAAAACTACAGATTTCTTACTAGTCTATAATATCTATAATATATTAAAAAGCTACAATCTTTAAAAAAATAATTGGACTATTATACCCCTTTATCAAGTCTTAAATTTACAAAGTATGCCACTAATGATTGATTACTAATAATTATAAAAATTATATGTTTAATTTAACTCACAAAATAACATTTAAAATTAGAATGTGAACAGTTTTCTCTTTATTTATATAATTTCTAATTTAATTAACTAAGCTGTTAAAGCCTTAAAATCTCAAAAGTCTTACCATCTCAATAAATTATAGTTTAAATTTAAATTAGGAAATATAAAATAACATTTCAAATAGTAGAATATGAAAAAATTTCTCAAATTTATATTTTAATCTATAGTTATATATTATATTATTATATATAAAAGTATGAATGAAGAAGAAACGTTTTGTTTAATACCTAATTCATCCTCCCTTTTAAATTTATTAGAAAATATAAAATTCCACTTGAAAATTGATTACTAAATATTAAAAAAAAAACTGAACCTTAATCCACTAAATTTTTCTTAATGTCATGAGCCTCTCTCATCTATTTAACGCATAAATTAAATCCATAATCAAACGGTAGTCGATTGAATTTTATTTCCTATTTATAAAATCTCTCTCTTCTCCCTCCCCTGCATCTCCACTCCATCTTGCAACTTCCCTCCTCCTATTTATTCATTTTCACCCTTACGACAATCAGAGTTTTTTTTTATAAGTTGTTGTCTTCATTGGAGTTTTTTTTTTTTCTTTCTTTCTTTCTTTTTCTTCTTCGTTGGTTCTTTCTTTGTTTGTTTTTCTTTTCTTCTTCGTTGGTTCTTTCTTTCTTTTTCCAGCAATCAGAAGTTGAATTATTTGTGGGATTATTGGAGGTTATTCTGGTCAATCCAATGAAGAAGAAAGTGATTTTTTTTTTTTTTGTGGGCAATTGAAAGTATTGTAAATAGATAGAGGTTGGTATTTGATTTGTATGAATAATTGTGATGCAATTCACTATATCTTGGCATATGAATTTGAAATGGACAATCACCTTTTCTGTTCAACTCTTTTCATCTCCTCTCTCGAATTTAATCATGTACAAGTGTCCTCACCTACGTTAATTGTATGGTTAATAAGGAAAATCAAGAAAATTGGGTTCTCTACAAAAAAAGTGAATTGCTAGAAATTTGCAAGGAAAATAATGAATTGGAAATAGAAGATATATAGCGACGCAATAGAGGAATGTGAAAAATTAAAGCAGAGATGTGTTTCTAATTCCTTTGGTTTCGGTGTTGTTCCTTAGCTTTTGAGTCGAGTTGAGAGATTGAAGAAACTAAGTGCAAACTGCTACTGTGTGCAACACTTCAACAATCTGCTCTTGGAGATGTTAGTTTTAGGCTTTTTAGATAAGTCAAATTCCATATATAAATCAATCACATTCTTCTCACAAATATTACATTGAAGATTCTTCTTCCTATCTACAACTATGAATTAGAAGGAGATTCAATGATTCACAAAATGTAAATACTCATTATCTCACTCCATTATTTTAAATCGTTAAAAGGAACTTGAATTGATTCAATCTCTTCATCAATACAAATTTTTGTTATGCTTTTTCAGGAACATTTGTACTGCTTTTCAATTTAATAAAGCAGAGATTTCCTAATGAACTTGGGATGAATTTTGGAAAGATAAAAAAATAGAATTACTAAAAAAAATGCTTTTAATAGTAAAAAAGCACTAATCTTATCATATGTGAAAGGGAATCATCAAAAGCTCCAAGATTAAAATACTTCCACCACAATCCCCCAATCCCCCTCTCAAAGTACCCATTAATTTTATTGAATTAATGTATGAGATTTCTTAATCATATAAATTGATCTATTAAGTGTCATGACCTATAAAAATATAGGGTTTTTTTTTTCCTTCTTAAGTCCTTTCAGCATGAAGAGTTTGTAAAGCCCTCCAAATTCATAGAAATACCAATTGAAACTCATTAGAGTCCTCACCTACGTGGGAAAAAAAAACTTTCATACTCATTAGAGTTTTATTTTTTCCCTTTTTGGCTTTTTGTTACACTTGAAGAAACTATACATAAAAGCTTATCTATTCCCATTTGGATACCAGCCCATCATGATACAGTTTTTCATTTTCATTTTAATTCTAAAATTTATTACTTTACTTTTAGTTATACTTACCATTAATGATTATAAATTTTAATAGTTTAAGAATTTTAATAGTTGAATAATTTTTAAAATTAATAGTATAATAATATATATTGCAACTAATAATTTAAATGCATGTATAAAATTTACAAACGATAAGAACGTGAAAAGTTAGTACATGAAAATTTTAATATAAAAAGTTGTCAATTAAATTTATTAAAAAAATTTAATGACTTTACTTTTAATTATTACAATAATTGAATTTCAAAATTTTAAAAATTCTAATAGTTATATAATTTTTAAAAACAAAAATATAAAAATACATTAAAATTATTAATTTCAATGGATTCATAAAATTGCAAGAGAGTGAAAAGTTGGGATATGAGAAAATATTGAATATAAAAGGTTTTGTTAATTTATTTTTGATAATTAATTATAAAATTTATTATTTATATAACTTTACGTTTAATTCATTTTTTAAAAAAAATTTTACATTTAATTCTAATTAATAATATAATTTCACAATTTTTTAAAAATTAACTTTTTACAACCTTCTTCATCAACTCTTACAACTATATAAACAACTTTCCCTTTTTTTGTTTTTTACAAAAGAATTTGTGTCTTTTTCCTTAATCCCTTTTCCTACTTTTCCTACTGTTTCTAGATTTGGTGTGGTAGAACATAATAGGCTAGCACACTAATGTTTTTTCACAAATGACAAATTTAATTTGTAGTACATGATTGATTTATGATTATTAATTGATTTCTCTCTTTTCTAACTACAATATAAGAGAAGTCATATTATTTTTAGTTTTTTTAGTTTTTATTTATTTTATTTTGTTATGAATGTTACATAGTTGGTTCTTTGGTAATTATTAAATTTAAAAAAAAAAACTGAAAAGAAAATATTTAACATTTTAAAAAAAATTATTTAAAATAAAGAAATTTTATATTTAGTATAATTTGTCAAGCAAATAATTAATACAAATTTAAGGTAATTACAGAACAAAAATTCAAAAAAAAAATCTACACAAATTTAGGTAATTTACAAACAATATTCAATAGAACTAAATCACGTGCATTGCACGTGTTAAAGTACTGGTATATATATTTGAGGCTATGGAGGAGAATCTTTGCATTCCTATTTTACCCTTAAAATTTTTATAAATTTCTATTTTGTCCTCCGTTACAACTATTCGGGTCGAAGTGGTGTATCATTTCGTGTATGGGTGTGATCTAGACTATAGGTATGAAACATCACAATCTAACAATGGAGATATGTTTGAACGGATAGTCATGTCTGTCGCAACGTCATCGCGACGCGGAGCGGCCAACATCCTTTCCTAGGAGTCTCTTTCGAGGTACGAGGTCTGGAGTGACCACCAATCATCACAGGGTGTGATTGGTCACTCATTTTAGAGGAAAAATGTTGGTCTATGAAACCAGAAATTAGGCTCGGTAGTCAATTGAATGTAGGGAAGGTGTAGCACCCCTATAACATCCGTTTCAGAAAAACGATTACCACATTTTATTTAAAAATTATCATTTTATTTAATAGTCCAAAGAAAAATATTTTTGTGTTTTATTTTGAACGTTCCAAAATTTATTAATTCACATTTTTAAAATAAAATATGAACTAATAACTATGAGGGGCTCAAGGCCATTAGAAAACTTGGAACTTATTTTGATATTTCAAAACAAATTCCTTATTTTATAAAAATAAATTACTTATGAAAATAATTTTAAAAACGGAGGGTACTTATTTTAGAAATCCATTTTTAAAAGTAGGCAATTTATTTTATTTCAAACTTTATTACCAAAATACGATTTTGAGAAATTGGAAAGTTCTTATTTCAGAAATCCAATTTTAAAAGGGGCAATTTTGTTTTATTTCAAACTTTGTTGCCAAAATACAATTTTGAGAAATTGGAAGATTCTTATTTCAGAAATACAATTTTAAAAGGGGCAATTTTGTTTTATTTCAAACTTTGTTGCCAAAATGCAATTTTGAGAAATTAGAAGATTCTTATTTCAAAAATCCAATTTTAAAAGGGGAAATTTTGTTTTATTTCAAACTTTGTTGCGAAAATACAATTTTGAGAAATTGGAAGATTCTTATTTCAGAAATCCAATTTTAAAAGGGGGCAATTTTTTTTTATTTCAAACTTTGTTGCCAAAATGCAATTTTGAGAAATTAGAAGGTTCTTATTTCATAAATCCAATTTTAAAAGGGACAATTTGTTTTATTTCAAACTTTGTTGTCAAAATGCAATTTTGAGAAAGTTTCAATGAGATTAAATAAATTTTGACTAATTGGGCAGTTCCCAAGTAGAGGTGTTCCCTTTGGTCAGCTAAAATACTTCGGCCTAGACAGAACGTTGAGTCCCGTATAATCAATTTTGATTCCAAACTCATTAATTAGTTACAACTTGAGAGCTCATTTAGAAATTCTAAATTAGAACCAAATTAAAACTTTATTTTAGTTGGAATCAAATTAGAAATAAATCAATTGAAACTAAATTGAAATTGTATTTAGAAAATTTCAAATCAAATCAAATCATCTAATAGCAAAATTTAAGCAATTTGCAAATTAAGCAAATTAAGCAATTTAACGAATTAAACAATTTGCAATTTAATTCAAATCAAAACAAGCAAATAGCAAAATTCAAGCAATTTGCAAATTAAGCAATTTAACGAATTAAAAAATTTGCAATTTAATTCAAATCAACATGAAATTTCCTATTCAAATCAAATAGTAAATTAAGCAACATGCCATAAATCAATTTGCAAATTAAACCACAAACCATGAGTCAATTTACAAATTAAACAACAAATAATGAGTCAATTTACAAATTAAACAACATGCTAATTGGTCAATTGGAATTTAATCAACAAGTCATGGCTTAAATTGCAATTTAACAACATGCTAATGGTCAATTCAAAGATAATCCATCAAATAATTATGATTAATTGAAAATACACAACAATTCAATGGCTAATTGAAACGACACCAACAAATCAAGGTGTTAATTGAAATCTTAAATAGCAATTCAAGACTAATTGCAATTTAAACAACAATTATGGTTAATTAAAATTTAAATTACAATTAAGATTAATTGAAAATCAAACTAACAATGAAAATATTAAAGTGAAATCAATAGTGGTCCAATTGAAATTCACTCGCAAGTTAGGGGAAAATTGGGGATTTAGCACCAAAAAGAGAGGGTCAAAAGGGAAGTTAAAGAGAAGAAGCTTCTCTCCCTTCACTCCCAAATCTCACTTACGAAAGAGGAAGAAGAAGTTAAAGTGTTGGGTCGTCGGAATCCGATCTGTGCGTGACGGTTTCAAATTGCAATTGCAGGTTGCGTGTGCTGCTCAGGTGGGTCGCCGTCGAGCTCGTCGATGATTGACGGAACGGCGTCGGAGAGCTGCTAGTTGGTCTTTGTTTTGCAAGTGGATTTGTGGGTATTCACACCAATGGGTCACGTTCGTCTGTTGCAGAGCTGCATTACCAGAGGGTTGTTCGAGGCTGGATCCGTCTGGTTGTTGCCAAAAGCTCGCCGGAGTGTGGGTTTGTTGGTGTATTCGAGTTCGTCAACAAAATTATGTCTACTCTCTTAAACTCAACTCTTTCAAACTTCCCTCCCCTATGATTTCTTCAACTCCCTCACCTCTCTTTCTAATCAATCCTCCCCTTCAATCTCTAGTTCCCCTTTTTAAAACCATAAAACTTACTAAAAAAGGATTAATTTTTCCGTTATAGAACTGCTACAAATCCTCTTTTTGAGGAAGAACGTGGATGAGCAGTGACCTATTCTCATGGACAAGAAGAAGACTCGGGAAAAAAATGACATGGTGACTAAACGTAAAATAAAAAAGGAAAAAGATAATAATAAACGAAAATGAATAAATAAATAAATAAAAATCAAATCAAAACAAATAAAATCAAAATAAAATCTAATCTAATCTAATCTAAAATGGTAAAAATAAAATAAAACACAAAAGCTTTAAATAAAGCTTAAAAAATAATAATAATAAAGTAAACCAAAAATGAACCAAAGTAAACACAAGCATTAAACTAAAATCAAATAAAATTGAAGTATAAAAATTACCGGACCAAATACGGTATCTACAACGTCCTTTGTCCCGTTACAATTATTCGAGTCGAAGTGGTTACACGACAAAGTGGTGTATCCTTTCATGTATGGGTGTGATCTAGACCATAGATATGAAACATCACTATCTAACAATAGAGATATGTTTGAACGGACAGTCACATCGCTTGCCTTTTAAATTTTAATAAATTCATATTTTGTCTTTCTCTTCAAATAGTTACAACCATTTGGGTCAAACAATGTAAAAGACTATTTCATTAATTATGAATTTTTTTAATTTTTTTCCTATGTACTAAAATAAAACTATAAATTTCACATGCATCTCATGTGTTATGGGCTAGTATATATAAATAAGGCTATGAAGAAGAATTTTTTGCCCTTACAATTTTAATAAAATCCTATTTTGCCCTTCAGTCTTTGTTGATAGGATGTGGCTCTTCGAGTTGAGATGTCCATTGAGAGATGGGTCGAATAGTTGCAATTTATGCTAGCAGGAACTTTTCGATAGAGGTTGTTATACATTGAATCGGTGCATCCATTCGCATTGGGTGTGATCCAAACTGTATATATAAAACATTACGATCTAATAGTGGAGAGCCTAAAATGTTGTTTATAAAGACATTCTCTTACAATCAATGTTCGATTTATCAAATACTTATTTCTTTCTTTCTTTTTCTCCAAAAACCAATCTTTTCAAAGAACACTAAAGAAATAACCATGAGGTATCAAAGTATCTTATTATGCCACTTCTTTATCAATTTTAATTTACAACTTTTCTTTTAATTCCATTATATGTATTTTAATTTTAATCATCCATATGTTCTTTATCATTTTGATATTTTCATTACTTTTTTATTTCATGGCACTATGGACTATGGAGGAGAATCTTTACTTTCCTCTTTTACCTTACAATTCTAATAAATTCCTATTTTTCCATAAATTTTTGCAAAACATGACTCTTTGAGTTGAGGTGTCCATTGAGAGAAGGGTCAAATAGTTGCAATTTATGATGACGGGATACGACTGTTTAAGTGGAGGTTCACAATCGAATCGGCGCATCCATTCACGTATGGGTGCGATCCAAACCGTAAATGTAAAACATCACGATCTAGCAGTGGAGAGATGTGCTTAAAATGTTGTTTATAAATAGATTCTCCCATAATCAAGGTTAAGTTTCTTGAATACTTCTTTCTTTCTTTCTTTTTCTCTAGAAATCAATCTTTTTGAAGAACTCTAAAGAATACCATGAGGTAATAAACTATCTTATTATATCACTTCTTTATTAATTTCAATTCACAACTTTTATTCCACTACATTATATGTTTCTTAATTTTAATTTCATGAGGCTATTGAGTTCAATCCTTTTCTTTCTCCACTTGGACCAATTCTGTAACGCCCGAGTTCAGGAGGGGTACATGAATGAACTGAGACCACATCCAAATGAGAAGGATCCTGAGGCTATGCAAGGCATGGTTAAGAAAATGCTTAAAAGAATTGATAGCTACAACCTATACCAATAATGTGCATATTCCTTTTCGGTGGCTTAATCATAAGAATTCCAAAGTTAAGCATGCTTGGCTTGGAGAAATCCAATGTTGGGTGACCTCCTAGGAATTTTCCTAGGAAGCATGTGAGTGAGGACAAAACATGCTGAAAGGACCCGTGTTGGTTTGTGAGGACAGTATTCACTCTCGCAAGCAGCTCAAGACAAATAGGTAGCGTGGTCAGGCCATGGGGGATGTAGGGGAATGTCGGGGCCATTAGGTGCCGAATCCAAATTTCGAATCCAAATTTCGAATCCTGGGCCTAGGGCGTTACAGATGGTATTAGAACGGAACCTCTTCCAGTAAGATGTGGTTCAGGAACAAACCAAGACGGAAGCTAGTGGGCATGTAACGCTCGAGTTCAGGAGGGGTACATGAATGAACCGAGACCACATTCGAATGAGAGGGATCCTGAGGCTATGCAAGGCATGGTTAAGAAAAGGCTTAAAAGAATTGATTGCTATTACCTATACTAACAAGGTGCACCTTCCTTTTTGGTGGCTTAATCATAGGAACTACAAAGTTAAGCATGTTTGGCTTGGAGAAATCCTATATTGGGTGACCTACTAGGAATTTTCCTAAGAAGCATGTGAGTGAGGACAAAACATGCTGAAAGGACATGTGTTGGTTTGTGGGGACAATTTTCACTCTCACAAGCAACTCAAGATAAGTAGGTAGCATGGTCAGGCCGCGGGGGATGCAGGGGAATACTGGGGCCGTTAGGTGCCAAATCCAAATTCTGAATCCTGGTTTGAATCTTGGGCTTGGAGCGTTACAAATTCGCCTGTTGAATGAGAAATTCCAACCAATCATAAATTGTCATGTCATTAATTTAAATTAATGATAAAATAAATTTGGGACCAATTAAAAATTTACATGTGTCCTAAAATTAAATTAAAAGACATGAAAAATTGGCAAATCAAGTAATGTCACCTATCCAATATTTATCTATCGAGTGACTTAAGTTAGTCCAATCAAATTTTTCCATGTGGCAATTGGAACCAAAGCTAATTTAGCTCGAGATCACTAGAAATGGATTGGGCCAAATTTATATAATCCAAGTTTATTTTAAAAAAAAGATTGAATTAAGCTCAAGCCCAAAAGTTGGGCACAAAGTCAACCAAGCCCAATCCCATACAAGGTCCATCAAACTCTATAAATAGAGGAGACCACTCTTCATTTGAAGGCATTCAGATGAGTCAAAATTTAGAGCATTCAACAAGAGAGTTCAGAGTCTCCAAGAGAGTTTAGAATTCAAAAGCTTCAAGTTCCGTCAGAGAATTCAAAGAATTCAAAAAATCCACGATTCATAATTCAAAAGATTCAATGACTGGAAGACTTCAACAAATTGATCATCTCTTCACTAACTATGAGTTGAAGATTCAATCTCCCTCCGTTTGAGAAGAAACTTGCCAACCGTCAGATTAAAGTTTACATTCCAAGAGAAAGCATCAGAGGATTATACATTAGACTGTAACACTACTTCAAATTCAATAAAATCAAGTTCATTTCCACGATATCAAATTTCTCTAGAAATCTTGTGTGAACACTGCCTACTCGACTTTTTATACTTAAAGTTAGCTGTATAGATATTTCAATGATACTATTGTTCTGTACCATTATGGAAAAAGATTTAGGTAAAAATATACACTTCCTTGAGAATGAAAAAAAATTGATCCATTTTCATTTGCATTTAGTAATTTGGCTTAAAATCTTTGACTCTTGGATACTCAATCAAATCCTCTTTTTAAGGATTGAATGCACCCCTATTCAAGTTTATTTTCCTTGTACTTTACGAACTCTTTTGAGGTTATTCGTGCTTAACTTATCTAAATTAAGTAAGATTGAGAAAGACACGTGTTTTTATCCATGTTGTGCTAAATGAACTTGACTTTAGTGTAAAGAGAATCATTTTTTAAAGAATTTAAGTGATTGTTGTGTGTTTGTGAAGAATCTATTGGGAAGCCTAGTTGCGGCAACAAGGTCTGCAAGACAAAATCATTATGCTACCTCAAACCCCTCTTTGATTGTTTCAGCGAGAAACCAATGGGTCAAAACAATTGGAGCTTAATCTGCTAACTACACCCTAGTCTAACTCCAAGAGTCCATGATCAAGCCTTCCATATAATTTTCAACAACTACCACATCCATTCAAGTCTATAAAAGGAGCCACACTCATCGATTCAAGAGAAGAACAAAAGGCTACCATAGAGAGATCCCCGTAAGGAAGAGGAAACCCTAGAAATACTTAAAGAGGGAAATCTCCTCTGTTGTTCACCCATAATTATTCTAGTCTTCTAGTTGAGAGTCTACGGTTGTACAAAAGCTCAAATCTTCTTGATAAGGAAGAATTGAGCTAGTCGATCGACAACCCTAGTGTCTCCCCTTTCTTACTTAGATTGCCACTTGTTTAGATCAGAGCATCTATTATTTATTTCAGTTTTGTATTCATGTTGAATTTTTCATTTATCTCAATAAAATATTTTTCTGTTTTCAATTCCATTATGACCTAAAAAGCTTTTGGGATTCAATTATGTGGATGTCCTCAAAACATGAGCTAAGCTTGAAACATTACTTGCATGTTTGTCCATTACTCTTGTTTAGTTTGATTTTATTGACTTTAAAGTTCATTGTATGTCTAAACTGACCATTTAGATTTACACATTAAGTTGAACTCAATACTGAAAATGTTGGGTAATAAATGGTTTTTATAAAATCAATATAGGAAAAGAGCTTAGACATAGGATTTTGTTGATTGACCCTAGACATAGGACAATGCTTATAGGATCAAGAGAATTGTGTGCTAATTTATCTAAGTCAAAATTGACCATAGAAATATATGTTCAATTGCTTAGACTCTTAAGGGTGCTTTAAAATAAAGGTTGAATAGGAGGAGAATACAATATACTGCACAAGGGTACATTGTGGTATGCATGTGGGCGCATAGTAACGACTTTCTCACCTAGAGAAGAAACATGATTGAATCTCCACATTACCATTTTGACATCTTTGCACACCTTTTAGGCTTGCACTTTTTATTGCATTTTAAACTACAACTCACCATCATATTTTTCTTGTTACCATTTATTGCAATTTGGTAAAGTTTTTACTTAAACGCGCGAATTTATAACTAGTCTCTAAAGGATCTATTCTTGAAGTAGTTCGATATATTAGTCGTTGGTAGTGTGCACTTGCACTGAGTTAATCCTTTTCAGGGATTCCAACCATCATAGGAGACGACTATTCTGGTGGAAGTGGTTACACATCAAATTGGCACATCCATTTTAGTATGTGTGCGATCCAAATGGTAGATGTTAAAGCATCACGATCTAACGGTGGAAATGTGCCTAAAATGTTGCTTATAAAGAGATTCTCCTATAATTATGGTTAAAATATCATTTTTTTTAAATTAAAATCTTCTTTATTTTTTATTTTTTTTAATCAAGGTCTCTTCAATTCAAATGCAACTCAAAAGTGTTGGATAATGTTTGCATAGATATGAATTTCTTCAATAAATGTAAAATAATTTATTGAAATTTATGTACTGAAAACATTATTGAAACCAAACTTTATGTTCTTTCAACTTCCTATGTCCATTCAATCTAATACAAACTACAAAATCTTTAAAATCATAGAAGATTTGATCCAACTAAGTTCAAAATAAAAGATAAAAGAAGCACTTCCTGACTTAAACCAATTATAGAGTACATCAATATAGTAGTTACTTACATCTTCAAGAGCACCATAATGATTCTCCAATTAGTAAGTCTCACAACAAACCTACAAATTTAAGAGAAGTTTTGAAGTAATTTAACTTTGTTAGTATAGAAGTTTCATTAAACTCGTGAAAAAAAAAGTTTAGATTCTAATATACTAATAAGAAATGTAAATATAATAAAGAATGGAGGAACAATCATTATTGTCCAATTCAATCTAATTACTATTGCAAATTTAAATAAGGGACTGTACGGTTTATATGTACGATAGGATACAATATAGAAGTAGAATTTCACAAATTAGTGCATCTTAATGGCTACTACATTATTTTTTTGGTTGTTGTTTTTTAGGATTCAAAGTCAATTTTAGTTGTAACCAATTTACTTCTTTTACTGCTAAGTACTTGGTAGGAGTTTGTTTAGAATTCTTAGGAAAGTTTGTTGATTGCATTTCTATAAATTAAATGTAATTTTTCCTCAATTGACAGAACAAAAGAAGAGTATTCAATTCAGTTCTTTATTGTACTCTCTTTGTGTTATGGTATCAGAGCCAAGTTGAAGGCTCTTGTTCATTTCAGTCTTCTTGTCTATCAAATTCTTTGTTGGAGAAGTTTGAAAGTTCACCATGGAGATTAATGGTGGAAGTAGCTT
Source organism: Trichosanthes truncata (assembly GCA_033996785.1). Lineage (NCBI taxonomy): Eukaryota > Viridiplantae > Streptophyta > Magnoliopsida > Cucurbitales > Cucurbitaceae > Trichosanthes > Trichosanthes truncata. The sequence continues at coordinate 44,666,641 of JAWPNB010000013.1, read as the reverse complement.
AAACACACAATATGGTGTGGAGAAACTTGTAGGTACAAACTACAAGTACTGGAGATTATGAATGGAGGTGTTTCTCCAAGGTCAAGATCTTTGGGAACTAGTTTCTGGTTCTGCTCCAATTCTAGTTGACACTCCTAAAAATGCAGAAACTAGAAGGAAATGGAAAATCAAATGTGGGAAAGTACTGTTTGCTTTAAGGACATCAATTAGCAAGGAATTCATTGACCATGTTCGTAATGTTAGCTCACCCAAGAAAGTTTGGGATATTCTTGAGAAATTATTCTCTAAGAAAAACACAGCAAGACTACAACTCTTGGAAAATGAATTGTCGATGTTAAAACAAGAAGGTATGACTATCTCAGAATATTTCCTTCGTGTTAAAAATATATGTGCTGAAATTTCAAAGCTAGATCCAAAGGAAAAGATTAGTACGACTTGTTTACGAAGATTTCTTATTTGTGGCTTGAGAAAGGAATACACTCCTTTCATTACATCCATTCAAGGGTGGGAAAAACAACCATCAGTTGAAGATTTGGAAAGCTTGCTCTCAAATCAAGAAGCCTTAGCTAAACAAATGGCTATGAGTTCAAATTCTGAAGGTGATGATGCTCTTTTTTCTAGAGAAAAATTTTCTGGAGGTAGCACAAATGAAAGGAGAGGTAGTGAAAACAATCCACGGGGAAACAAATCCTTCAAATGTTATAGATGCAAGAAGCTGGGTCATATTAAGAGAAACTGCCGAGTAAAGCTTTCTAAAGCAAATGTTGCATGTGAAGAAGAAGATGGCGAACAACTTAGTTGGGAGCAATGCTTTACTACTGGAGTAGTTCAACGAAGAGACAATGTGACTCAAACAAATTACATTGACTATACCAAAGAATGGATCATTGACTCCGGTTGTTCACATCATGTAACTGGAAATGATTCATTATTTTCATAATTGCATCATCATAATGGAGAACGAGTCATTATCACAGCTGATAACTCAACCTATCCAGCAATGAAAGAAGGTGCTGTCAAGATTGGTGTTGACAATGCAAATGTCAAGTTGAACGATGTTTACCACGTTCTAGGTTTGAAGAAAAATTTGGTGCATGTTTCTTATATAACTAACTTTGAAAAATATGTTATGTTTGGTCCAAATGATGTGAAGGTGCTTGACAACGTGAAAGATTTTGTAGTTGATGTTGTTCTCATTGGTAAGATGAAAGACTCTCTATTTGTCATGTCAGCAGGAGAGGCATATGTGAGAAAGACAAGTCAAACAGAAAGTCCAACCATTTGGCATGCTCGACTTGGTCATTTAGGCTATCAAATATTGCAGCAAATGTCCACGAAGAAATTGGTAGATGGTTTACCAACTCTCAAAGATATACATGAGGAAGTGGTTTGTCAAGGTTGCCAATATGGAAAATCGCATCGTCTTCCTTTCAAGAGTTCATCTAGCCGTAAATCAGGTTCGTTTGAATTAATTCACACAGATCTAGTGGGACCAACAAAAACACCTAGTTATAGTGGTCTTCATTATGTGATGGTATTGGTAGATTATTATTCCAAGCACACTTGGGTTTATTTTTTGAAAGAGAAAAGTGAAGCATGACTTAACTTTGTTAAATTCAAGAATCTTGTAGATAAGGAGTTTGAGAAGAAAATAAAATGCTTGAGAGGTGATAATGGCGGTGAATTCATGTTAGATGATTTCTTTCAATACTGTGCCAGCAATGGTATTCAACGACAAATGACATGTCCCAACAACCCTCAACAAAATGGAGTAGCTGAAAGAAAATTAGCACATCTCTCTTCAACGAGTCTTTCATGGATTCATGGCAAGAACCTTCCACGTGAGCTTTGGGCAGAAGCAATTCAATGTGCATGTCATGTGATAAATCGATTACCTCCATGGTCAGGTAAAGAAAAGGCTCCTTTTGAGATCTTATATGGTATGAAACCAAGTGTAGACTATTTTCAAGTGTTTGGTTCAACTTGTTACGTTCATGTTCCAAAAATTAATAGAACCAAACTAGATCCAAAAGCAAAGAAATGTGTTTTTGTTGGCTATGACTAATGTAGGAAAGGGTGAAAATGCATGGATCCTGAGACAAAGAAATTGATCACTTCTAGAGATGTTGTATTTGATGAAATATCTTCCTATTCAACTATTGAGCCTGGTGATGATAAAGGCAAGCTGGAGATGTTTTCTCAAATAAATATTGAAGATTCCTATGATGACGTTCCTCGAAGTGAATCCTCAACATTAGATTCTCCAAATTTAGAGGATGGTGAGCAAATTGTTAGAGGATCAACAAGACAGACAAAAGAGCCAAATTATTTCAAGGATTATGAAGTCCAACTCAATCATTGCACTGTGGCCTCATGTTTTTTTATTGCAGAAAAGGAAGAGCCTACTTGCTATGAAGAAGCCAAAGGACATCTAGAATGGGAAGCGGCCATGCAAGAAGAGATTGATGCTTTAAAAATAAATGAGACATGGGAGCTTGTACCAAGACCAGAATATTCAAAGCCTATCACATGCAAATGGGTTTATCGATTGAAGAAGAAACCATATGGCAAAATTGATAGATTCAAAGCGCACTTAGTAGCTCGTGGTTTTTCTCAAAGTCATGGGTTGGACTATGAGGAGACCTTCAGTTCAGTGGAAAAAATGGTTACAGTAAGGACAATCTTTTCGGTTGTTGCTCATAAAAGTTGGAGGCTATGGCAACTTCGTAAAAAATGCATTTCTTTATGGTGAGTTGGATCGTGAAGTGCTTATGGAACAACCACCAAGATTCATCTCACAACAATTTCCAAATCATGTTTGTCGATTAAAGAAGGCGTTGTATGGTCTCAAACAAGCACCACATGCTTGGTATGGTAAAGTGGCTCAATATTTCATCTTTTGTGGATTTAAAGTTTCTGATTTGGATTCTAGCTTGTTTATAAAATCAGAATCAAAGAAGCAACTACTAGTTTTACTGTATATGGATGACATGATAATTACTGGAGATGATGAAGCTGAAATTTCTCGCTTGAGAAATGGTCTATCTGTCCGATTTGAAATGAAGAACTTGGGAGAAATTGGATGCTTCCTTGGTTTAGAAGTTGAAAGATTAGAACAAGGCTATTTTGTATCTCAAAAAAGGTATGCAAAAGAGCTCCTAGATCGTTTTGGTATGGGGGAGTCAAAAGAAATGGCCACTCCTATGGAGACACGTCTCAAGCTGGAGAGGGAGGACGGAGAAGTGTTGAAAGATGCTACAAGGTTTAGGCAACTTGTTGGTAGTTTGATTTATTTAACTATTACAATACCAGAAATTTCTTATTCAGTTAGTGTTATCTCTCAGTTTATGCAAAACCCTAGAATTCTAGATGCTGCAAAAAGAATCCTTCGATACATAAAGGGTACTCATGCACATGGACTTATTTATAGAAAGTGTGATAATTTTTTGCTTAAAGGATTTACCGATGTAGATTGGGCAGGTGATGCAACTGATCGTCATTCAACTTCAGGGTACTGTTTTAGCATGGGTGCAACAGTCATTTCTTGGTGTAGCAAGAAGCAATCTACCGTTGCTTTATCTAGCACTGAAGCTGAGTACATGGCAGCAACAATGGCCGCCCAAGAACGTGTCTGGCTAAAATGTTTGATGGGAGTTATTTTTTCTCAAATTGATTATGTTGTGTCAATTTATTGTGACAATGAAAGTGTCATCATACTCGCTTCGAATCGAATTTTTCATAGAAGAACCAAACATATCGATGTTCGTTATCACTTTATTAGAGAGAAAGTTCTGAGTCATGAAATTCTCAAAGGAATTCCGACCACAAATCAAGTTGCAGACATATTTACGAAGGCTCTAGACAAGTCTAAATTTGAGAAGTTTAGAGATTCCCTTGGAGTTATGGACTGTAAGCATGCACGAAGGGGGAGTATCACAAATTAGTGCATCTTAATTGCTACTACATTATTTTTTTGGTTGCTATTTTTTAGGATTCAAAGTCAATTTTAGTTGTAACCAATTTACTTCTTTTACTGCTAAGTACTTGGTAGGAGTTTGTTTAGAATTCTTAGGAAAGTTTGTTGATTGCATTTCTATAAATTAAGTGTAATTTTTCCTTAATTGACAGAACAAAAGAAGAGTTTTTAGTTCAGTTCTTTATTGTACTCTCTTTGTGTTATAAAACACCTTTCACCCAACATAATATAGATACCACCAAATGATTTTGCTAATTGAAGGGAAAATTAGGTTTGAAAAATTAGAGTTGGAGACCTCATCCATATTATCAAATAAACGGAAACCAACTTTACCTAGAGAAAATAGGTCAGAAAACTGGAAGAAATTGAATCTATCTTTGATTTTATCTAACCTTAAAACTTGTCGGCATGGGTTGGGACGACTGTGGCTATGGAGTCAAAATTGTTGCAGCAACAGTAGTCTTCATTAACAAATCCGATGGCAAGAGCACTTCTAGAAAGTGGCAGCACAATTGTAGTTTGGCGACAGGTTTGGTCATGAATGCAGCTTTCAACTTGCTATCATGAACTAGTCATGGCTCACGAACTTGGTGGCCACGACACAAACGTACAACGTCTCCCGAACGTAGCAACGAAAGAGACTCTCGAACACAGCTGCGACACTAACCGTAGGTAAGCCAAGGAACGTAAACTGCTTTCTCCCACAGCAGGCGCAAATTGAAGGTGCAGGATTTCTAGAAATGACACAACTATAGTTTGCTTAACTTTTATTAAACATGATGTAAAATTATATTTTAGACCACAATTTTAACTAATAACTTTGGTCTAATGTAAAATAATAATTGAACTTAGACAACAATTTCTTTTTAACTGTGGTGTAAATGTTAGCTTTCATCATCGATGCTTATTAAGTATGGTATACACTTTCGACCATGGTGTTAAAAAACCATAGTTTAAAGTAAAATAACAATCTAACTATAGACCATGATTTTTGTTATCCATAGTGTAGTGTTAATCTTTAAACCAAGGTTGTTAACACTATTGTCTACAACTAGATTTTAGACCACAATCTTAATTTACCATGGTGTAAATTTCATTTTTTAGACCATAATTTTATATGCTTGTAGTCTTTTATATGCTTTTAGACCATGTCTTTTATTGACGGTGGTGTAAAGTTAATTTTTGCACCCTTGTTTTAAAAACCTTGTAGTCTATAACATGCTTTTATAGACCATGATTTTAATTCATTGTGGAGTAAATTTAATTTTTAAATCATGGTTTTGTATGCCTATATTGTCGACTATAGGTATACAAAACCATGATTTATAATATGGTTTTAGACCATGATTTTATTGACCATGGTGTAAAGTTAATTTTTACACCACGGTTTTAATCCACTATGGTGCAAATTTAATTTTTAGATATGGTTTTAATACTTGTAGTCTATAATGTGCTTTTAGGCAATGATTTTATTGACCGTGGTGTAAAGTTAATTTTTACACCACGGTTTAAAAAACTCCATAGTCTATACATTCTTTTAGACTACAGTTTTAATCCACTCTGGTGCAAATTTAATTTTTAGACATGATTTTAATACCTATAGTCTATAATATGCTTTTTAGCCCAACATTTTTATTGACCGTGGTGTAAAGTTAATTTTTTTACACCATGGTTTTAAAAACCTCATGAACTATAACATGCTTTTAGACCACGGTTTTAATTCACTATGGTGTAGATAGTTTTTAGACCATGGTTTTAATACTTGTAGTCTATATTATGCTTATAGACCATGATTTTCATTGATCGTGGTGCAAAGTTAATTTTTACACCACGGTTTTAAAAACCTCAGTCTATAACATGCTTTTAGACCATGGTTTTTTATTCACTGTTGTGTAAATTTAATTTTTAGGCCACGGTTTTATATACATGTAGTTTATAATATGCTTCTAGACTATGGTTTTTATTGACCGTGGTGTAAAGTTAATTTTTACACCACAATTTTAAAAACCCTGCAGTCTGCAACATGCTTTTAGACCATGGTTTCAATTCACCATGGTGTAAATTTAATTATTAGACCATGGCTTTATATACATGTAGTCTATAGCATACTTTTAGACCACGGTTTTTATTAATCGTGGTGTAAAGGTAATTTTTATACTATGGTTTTAGAAACATGTGGTCTATAACTTGCTTTTAGACCACGGTTTTTATTAATCGTGGTATCTAAATGGGTGTATTTATTTTAGACCACGGTTTATTTAATTTCTGCAACATTAGACCACAGTTTTTTCAAAAATAATAGTTTTATAGTGTAGTGTATACTTGATACTAAGCTTGTCAAAGACTCATCAAATACATTTATAATTATCGATCTAAAATTAAATATTTGTAGTACTTAGTAGTGGACCAGGTCAAACTACAGGGAACTGAATAGTTGATTTCTATTAATTGGCTTTCTTATTTACACGGACTGACACGGACTAAGGGGACTTAAGCATAAAATAGAGGTGGAAGTACTAAACCAAAGGCAATAAAGATAATGATCTCACCTCAGGCACCGAATCGGGATAAATAGGTACTATGCAATAATTGATCATTGAAGACTAACCAAATAGGCAATTTTCCAGTATTTTAAGACCAACCGAACTCCTCAGAATACCGTGGCAGCCTCTCCTAAATAAGTCAAGATTTCAACACCTAAATCAACTCTAAACTAACTCACTAGCTGGGGGCGAACATTCCTGTTCACACGTAATTTCAAAAGAGAAACGAGACACGTAGAATGAACTTGTATTTGTATTGATTTGAGTGCAGTAGACTACAATCTCTAAAGTTAATCCTCTTATTCTTTCTCTCTCTCATGTACAAATGTCTCGAGGGCTGGATAGCTTGTTCTCGAGCATGTTGGTCTTTTCTAAGCAGCCTTCCGGCTTATTGATCTCGTTGGATTGACCCTTGGCTTGTTGATCGTTGGATCGGCCCTTGGCTTGTTGATCTACTTAGATTGACCCTTAGCTTGTTAATCGGCTTGGAGGATCGTCCTTTGGCTTGTTGATCATCGAAGAATTTGTCGAAGTCTTGAAGTTTTCTAATCTTCAAAGAGTGTTCAGGACCCAAGGACTTCAGGAAGTCTTCTCTTGAAGAGTCTTCGGTCTTCAAGAAGTGTTCAGCACTCTAGGACTTCAGGGAGGGTTCAATCTTCAGGAGCTTTTGGAGTTTTTTTTGCTTTGTTTCTGAATTCTCTCTGAACTCTTCTTCTGAGGTCTTCCACTTCTGACCCCTTCAAATGGAGGGGGAAGCTCTCTATTTATAGAGTTCGTTAGGGCCCCAAGTGGGCTTGAGTCCAACTATTGGCCTGAACCTTGTTGGCCTAAGGCCTTGGCCCCTTTGGACTAGGCTTCGTTGACTTTGAGCCTAGCCCTTTGGGCTGGGACTTTACTGAATTAGGACCTCCCATTTGAGCTTTGTCTAAAATTGACACAAATTTCATATAACCCAATTGCATATTTGGATTTGCCCTAATTTAATTTAGGAATGCTTACAAATTTAATTAATCCTTAATTAAATAAATAATTTTTTCATTAGCTTTAAGTAATGACATGATAATTTTTTATTGGCCAAAATTTCTACTCCAACAAATACCCCCTTTTCGAGATTTATGCACTAATATGTGTAAGTGAATTTTGAAAAAAAAAATTGAAATCAAAACTTAACATGTTTGCTCATAATTTGGACTATATTTTATGTGTCAATTTAATCAAAATATAGAATTTGGTTCATAATTTTGATTTTTTTTTTGTTTTGACACTTTTTACGCTAATCTATCAAAATATGAATTTGGGTCAATATTTTGACTTTCTTATCTAGCATAAAATTTTGATTTGAGGTAGAATAGAAATTTTACCCCGATTTTCACTTTGATAGAATTTATTTTATCTAATTTTGATTTGAGATAAATTTTGGATTATGCCCAAATTTTGCTTTGTGAGGTAAAATTGAAACTCTACCATGATTTCGACTTCGATGGAATTAATTTTGTCTAATTTTGATTTGGGATAGAATTTGGATTGTGCCCAAATCTTGATTTGAATTTGGGCCCAATTTCAATTTAAAGAAAAATTTGAGGTCTTCCCAATTTTTGGAGTAGAATTGTCCAAACTCTTCTTGAATTTTGAATGAATTTAGAATAGAATTTGAGTTCTATTCATATTTTTTAATAAAATTAGAAGATTTGAATTTTATTCAAATAATAAATTAAGTTTGAGATAGGCATTTGAAAGTTGGTTGGACTAAATTTGGAATCCTAATTTTGTTTGGATTCAAATTGTCAAATTTAGTTGTGATTTTTCTTTCAAAATGTCCAATTTTGTTGTGATTTGATCTTCTTCCTCCACTATAAATAAAGCAGTGAGTCCTTTGAAAATTTGCACCAATCTTCACTACCATTGTTGAGGGGAAGAAGAAAAGGTTATGAAGAACGATTTTTCCCTTGTTCTTTGTTGCCAAGAGAATGTGGACTAAGCGGGTTCATTTTGTAAGTCCATTGGTGGTCGATCAACTTATTGTAGAGGTCACGAGTTCTACCAGCGTCATTTGATTCACATCAATTTGATGCTGAGGAAATTTAATCCATTGCAATTGAATTTTAAATTGGAACCCTTCACAGTTGTCTACAATTTGAAATCAAATTGGATTTCAAATGGTTGTAGGCCCAATTCCAATCTTCTACTTAATTTTTTTTTTAATGTGCATGACCGCAAGTTTATTTATTCCTTTTCTTCTTTTTTTTCTAACTTTCTTTTCTTTCACGCCTTTTCTCTTCCCTTTTTCTTTTTTAAAAAAATTCTTTCTTCTATTTTTTTCCTTCCTTTTTTCTCTTCTTTTTATTTGAATTTTTTTTCAATGCTCTTATTTTATTTTATTTTTTTCTTCTTTTTTTCCTGTTGGATTTTTTTTTTTTACTTTCCTCTAACATCTTATATATATATAGATAGATATAGATATATATATGCCCCATTTGCTGTTGTTCTTGACCTACAGCTAAAATGTCTTCTTCAACTTTGAAGTTGACCAACCATTGATTCAAGTGGAATTCAGGATGGTTCACCTTCCTCTCAGCATCAACTTTGAAGTTGACCAACCATTGATTCAGGTGGAATTCAGGATGGTTCACCTTCCTCTTAGCATCAACTTTGGAGGTGACCAACCCCTGATTCAGGCGAAATTAAGGATGGTTCACCTTTCTCTCTGCTTCAACTTTGGAGGTGACTAACCCCCGATTCATGCAGAATTAAGGATGGTTCACCTCCCTCTCTGCTTTTACTTTGAAGTTGACCAACCCCTGATTCAGGCGAAATTAAGGATGGTTCACCTTCCTATCTGCTATAACTTTGGAGGCGACCAACCCCTGATTCAGGCAAAATTAAGGATGATTCACCTTCCTTTCTGCTTCAACTTTAGAGGCGACCAACCCCTGATTCAGGCAGAATTAAGGATGGTTCACCCTCCACTTTGTTTCAACTTTGGAGGTGACTAACTCCTGACTCAAGTGGAGTTAGGGATAGGTCCTCCTTGCACTTTGTTTCACCCTTGGACTTGTTTCAACTTCGAAGGTGACCAATCCCTAACTCATGATGAGTTAAAGATGACTCACCTTCCTTGCTGCTTCAACTTTGAAGGTGTCAACCCCTTGACTCAAGCGGAGTTAAGGATAGCTCACCTTCGAGGATGGGGCAATGACGGAGCCACCGAGCTTGAGATGAAGTGATGATGGAGCCATCGGACTTAGGTATGGGGTAACGACAGAGCCATTGAACATAAAGATGGAGCGACAACGAAGCCTCTTGACTTAGAGATGGACCTTCAATGAAATCCCTCGACTTTGAGATGCAGTGACGACAAAGCCTTAATTTGGAGATGGAACGAAGACGAAGCCTCCTAACTTGGAGGTGGAGCGACAATGGAGCCACCAGACTTGGAGATGGAGTGACGACGAAGCCTTTCGACTTGTAAATTGAGCGACGATGAAGCCTCCCGACTTGGAGGTGGAGTGACGACAGAGCCACCAAACTTAGAGATGAAGCGACGACGAAGCCTCATGACCTGTCAAAGGAGCGAGTGATGACGAGGCCTCTTGACTTGATGAAGGAGCGGGTGGCGACGAACGAACCTTCCTAACTTGGAAAAAGAGCAAGCGATAACGAAGCCTCCAAACTTGGAGATGAAGAGGTGACGAAGCCACTAAACTTCGAGACAAAGTGGCGATGAAGTCTCCAGACTTGGGGACAAAGTGATGACAAAGCTAGTAGACTAGGGGATGAAGCGACAATGAATCCTCTAAACTGTGGACGGAGCGACAACGAAGCCATCGGACTTGAAGGAGGAGCGAAACACAAACCCTAGACTTAAATGAGAAGGGACGACAAAGCCACCAAACTTGAAGATGGAGCAACAACGAAGCCTCCAGACTTGGAGATGGTGCTATGGTGAAGCCACTAATCTTAGAAACGGAGCAATGACAAAACCACTAAACTTGGGGATGGAGTGACGGCAAAGTCTTCAGAGTTGGGGAAAGAGCGACGACGAAGCCACCTGTCTTGGGGACGAAGCGACGACAAAGCCACAAGATTGGAGGAGTGAAGCGCGAACCCTAGAGAGCCACTAGACATGGAGATGGAGTGGCAATAAAGCCTCCAGGCTTAGAGATTGAGTGACAGCAAAGCCTCCTAACTTGACAAAGGATCAATAGTGAAGCTTCTAGACATGGCGACAGAGCGACAACGAAGCTTCTTGACTTGATGAAGAACCGAGTGATGGCAAAGCCTTCTGACTTGATGAAGGACTAAGTGACGGTGAAGCCTCCTAACTTGATGAAGGAGAGAGCAACGGCGAAGCCTCCTAACTTGGTGGTGGAGCAAACAATAACGATCCCCGAACTTGGAGGAGAAGCAAATCTTAAACCCTAGACTTGGAGACATAAGCCAAAGCTGCAAAATATAACTTAGAGACGGAGGCCGCCGAACATAACTTGGAGACGAAAAGCCACCAAACCTAACTTGGGGACGAAAGTTGCCTAACATAACTTGGAGACGGATGCTGTCGAACATAACTTGGAGACAGAAACCACCGAACATAACTTAGAGATGAAAACTCTCAAACTTCAATGTTAACTTGGAAGATGAAGTGACGAAGCCATTGAGCTCTTAACTTGAAGAGACAACGAACCCTTCAAACTCGAAGATGGAGCGACAGCCACAACTTTGAGGATGGAGTGACAACCTCGACTTTGAAGTTGGGGCAACAACCCCAACTTTGAATATGGAGCAACAATGAAACCCTTAGACTTGAAAATGAACAAAGCTAGAACATTTGAAAATGACGCGAAGCCGTCTCGCATGGTTCAACCTGTAGCGTTATATTCACAATGTTGCAATGCCTTCAATTTGCAGTTTCACCACTCTTAATAGGATTGAGCATCTTTAGTTTGTTGCATTTTCCCCAATAGAGAGTTCATCTTCAATTTTTAGGATCATGCTTCAACAGCTGTGACACATTTTTATTATTTAAAGACTGAACTTAATGTTTTCTTTAAGTTGCCTACATACCCTTGAAGAAAAGGGATCAAGTCATAACGTAGCTCAAAAAAAAATTCGATTCACCTTTTAAGCTCATGTGGGCCAGGAGTATCATGCAATTTAGGCTCTTGTGACAAAGAGTTTTTTACATTTTAGATGCTCTTTTCTTCATCATGGTCTTGATCAGATCCTTCATTTGTAAGATTTGTTAAGATGATGACATTTTTTTTACCTTCAAGGAACCTTCTGTGTTTATGAGAATAGAGAACTTTCTTTCATGCGTGAAGAGACAAGACTGTGAATCTTTTTGTCTTGGTTCACTTTATCGAATAGTTTCACCTCCAAGTGCTCATCTTTCTTTCATGTTGATCGCTTGCCACTTGGAGACGATCAAAGACAGATGTTGAAGATTGATTTTTCCTCAATGTGGCAACGCATAGCCTTTAGAAGACTGAAGGTCGAGTGGAACTAGAAGTTAGACCTTGGTTTTCTTCTATTGTCGCAGCCATACTCATCCTTTGGAAGACTGAATGTCGAGTAGTTGAAGGCTTGATGTGATTGAAGACAGAAGTCTTTTGCTCGACTTCTTTTGAATCATCAACTTCTTCTGCATTGATGTAACACGAACGTGCATAATTTTCTTCCTCTTTTTCCATGGAAATGAAATTTCTCAAGAAGAATTCTGTTAAAATCATTGGTTGGTGAGGTTTGGAAGATCTTTTATTCTCATTCCTCTCTGATTTAGGTTTCTTTAGCTTTTTCTTTCTTTAATGTTTGTCCTGTTTGTAGCTTCTAAATTTGCGAGACTCGCTTGAGGCTAAATTGTTCCTTTGATTCTTTAGATGAGTCAAAAGAACCCAAATCATTGATAGGTTTGACCATGTCTTGAAGTTTGTTTCTCGGTACCTCATGTTGAAACCAAATAGATATAGGTTCCAATGTTCCAAATTGGACTAGGTGCACCTCTTGATCATGAAATGAACTAAAGTGCATTTGATTGCACGTATTTGTTGTTACTGCAATATGATTTGACTGAGCTATTTTATCAAGGTCTAGCTCAATTTTTCCTTCTTTAGTTAACCTTGGAATTAACTCTTTTAATAGGAAACATTTTTCTGTTAGATGACTGACAACTCGATGATACTTACAGTAGTTGAGATCATCAACTTTTTTCATCTCATTTGGTTACTTACACTCTGGAAATTCGATCAATCGTGTGTCCAGTAGTTGTTCTAATATGTCAGGAATGTCAGAAGCAAGAAAAGGATAGACTGCCTTCTGCCTGTCCTTCATGGTTAAGCGATGCCTTCCATTTTCTTGTCTCTTTTCGATCTTCTTATATTTCTCTTTTGAAGATGACCTGAGAAGAGTTGTATTGACAACCATTGACTCTTCTAAAGTTGCCTCGATGTCGCTTCCTTCTTCTTTTATGGTATGGACCATAAGGTCTTTACTTCCTCGACTAGCAATACTTAACTCCATGTTGTGGGCGTTAGATGCTAGCTCTTTGAAGGTGCGGGGCATTATACCTTGGAGGATGTACAGAAGTCTCCAGTGCATACCTTGAATGCACATTTCGACAACAAATAGTTCAGTGAGACGATCTTTGCAATCGAGACTCATGGCTCTCCAACGATTTACGTAGTTGGCAATGGGTTCACCTTTTTGTTGTCTAGTGTTGGTAAGCTCAAATATGCTGACAATTTGTCTCGTGCTGTAGAAGTGATTTAGGAATTCCTTTTGAACTGCTCCCAACTATCTATTGTCTTAAGCTCTAGATCATTGTACCAATCGAAAGCGTTCCCATTCAGTGTTCGTACGAACTATTTGATCGATATATCTCCTCGGGTACCATCATTTTCACATGTCTCGATGAAATGAGTAACATGTTGATTTGGATTACCCTTCTCATCAAATTGTTGAAACTTTGGTGGCTGGTATCTAGTTGGAATTCTCAGATTGTCAGTCCTCTTAGTATATGATTTGGAATACAAGAGGGAGTTCCAAACAGGTCCACCATACTGAGCTCTGATGGAGTTTGTTTTCATGTCCTGAAGTTGTTGGACAGATAGTGAAACGATCGAAGTGAAGGGTCGTTGTAGTTTATCTTCCTGCACAACGACCTTTTCTTTGTTGCGATCTTTGACGGCAACAGTATGACTTAATGCAGCAACATTTTGAGTCTTAATCTAGCTCTTTAAGTATGAAATTTGAGAATCTTTTTCTTCAATTGCCTTCATTAAGGTATTGATATTTTCCTGCATCTTTTCCATTCTTTCTTCCATAGTGTTTGTTTCAGTCATGATTACGGACACTACGTTAGAATCGAGATCGAACAAAGGATTACACTTAACCAGGAACTTGTCATTAGTAAATGCCTCCGACAGTGTCATTACTTCATCTTCCTGCAGTCTTAGTTCATTGGAGCAACTATGGGTAACAGAACCGATGTACGAGTTGCTCATGAGAGAGATCACCGAAAAAGTCTGCTTGAACGTCATCACTTCACTTGTGTTTTGAGTTAAGGAAAAGAGATGAGAGGTAGAGATGGTCCCACTAGGCATGCCAATTTGTTCACACATAATTTCAAAGGAGAAACGAGACACTAGAATGAACTTGTATTTGTATTGATTTGAGTGTAGTAGAGTACAATCTCTAATGTTTATCCTCTGATTCTTTCTCTCTCTCATGTACAAATATCTCGAGGGTTGAACAACTTATTTTCATGCACGTTGGTCTTTTCTGCTCTGCCTTCCAACTTATTGATCTCGTTGGATTGACACTTGACTTGTAATCGTTGGATCGATCCTTGGCTTGTTGATCAACTTGGAGGATCAACCTTTGGCATTGTTGATCCTCGAAGAATTTATCGAAGCTTTGAAGTTTTCTAATCTTCAAAGAGTGTTTAGGACCCAAGGACTTCAAGGAGTCTTCTCTTGAAAAGTCTTCGGTTTCCAAGGAGTGTTCAACACTTTAGGACTTCAAGAAGGATTCGATCTTCAGGAGCTTATGAAGTCTTCAAAGCTTTGTTTTTGAATTCTCTCTGATCTCTTCTTCTGAGGTCATCCACTTCTGACCCCTTCAAATGGAGGGGGAAGCTCTCTATTTATAGACTTCCTCATAGTCCTAAGTGGACTTGGGCATGACTATTGAACTAAGCCTAGTTGGCCTTGGACCTAAACTTCTTTGGTCTGGGTCTAGTTGATTTTGGGCCAAGCTATTTGAACTGGGACTTTGCTAGATTAGGGCCTCCCATTTGGACTTTGTCTAAAATTGCCCAAATTTCTGAAGGGAATGAATGTTTCACTCCATAGTGGAAGCGTTGGATCGTTTTTGATTTTCTTTGGAATTAAACAATAAAAATTAAGGTTAAGCAAAACATACCTTGAAAATAATATTATGGAGAATATTCTGGTGGATCTTTATCCTTTCCACAAAGTCTTCCTGGCTATGACTCGAACATAGGACCAAGGCTTGTGGGAGCCTCTTGAAAGAAAATCCACAAGGGATTGGAGAGGAAGAGGTCTAGAGAGAATTCTCTAATTCTCTCTATTGAGAAGATGTGTGCTGTATGAAGAATGCCCAATGGCTCACCCCTAGGGTCCTATTTATAGTGGTCTAGAGATGATAATTAAATAATATATTTTAATATCTAATATATTAAATATATTTATCTAACCAATTTGAATCTTATTCAAACCTTTTAAAATTCTCCTACAACATCTATTTCCTAATTTGAATCCAATTCAAATTTAATAAATATTTTTTCTTTAATGTATCTAATATACATTAATTATTTTAATATTTAATGTATCAAATACAATAAATATATTTTCCTCTTTTATATTTAATATATCTAATATATTAAATATTAATTTGAACACTTCAAATTAAATATTAATTTGAACATTTCAAATTTTTCTTTCAACTAAATTGATCTTTTAGTGTTACTATGAGCTATCAATGGGACCTTATGGACCTACAGATTATAAGCTCCAATGATACAAAATTAAAGAGTTTAATTAATTAATTTTCATTCATTAACTCTAAGGTCACTCCACTATAGACCTAAAGTTGCACTCTTATGTACTATAGGACAAGTTGTGTCCATTGATATAATCATTACATGCAAGTCGATCCTTCACGAGTTGTTCGTAATTACAGTTGGGTCAAAAGTCCATTTTACCCCTGTAATTACATCTTGCACTTTAAGTACCACTGATCCTCTAATGAAAAATTTGTTTATAATCTAATTATAAACTAAGTCTCCTAAAGCATCGTAATTAATTATTTATTTAATAATTAATAATAATTTTGATTATTTTATTTGTAATATAATATTATCCATTATATGAAAAATCTAAGGTTATTAGTGTAATCTTGAATAGTATGTGGCTGACATACAGGAGGATCGTGTTCAAGAAATAACCTAAAGAGTCGTAATATATGGATAAGGTTGGGTGCCTTATCCTGGTAACACTATTGATACGACCCACTTTGTAATAGTTACAAATGATTTGATCCAAATCATTCATGTTGAGGCATGTGAGTGGGGGTATCTTATACAATGAGTTTGTATAAGACTGGACCACGAAATATTTAATATCTCTTTATAAATTAGTTAATTGAGAAGATTAATATTTCATCAGGTCCTCGATCTTAATCCTGAGTGAGTTATGAACTCCTGCCTATGAGAGCTTGTCCTTTGATTTGCAGGGGTGAGAGTGGCTTTTGTTGCCAATTCAATAAGCCTACAATTTTGGGGACTTGACCAAATAGGGAGCTGGGAACATAATCTCACAAGATGGAATTCACTCATTCCCTTAAGGGTAAGTAGATGAGTAGTTCCCTTAAGTGCTGATTTCGGGACTTGAACAATGGGGCCACACCCTTTCACTGACCCGAGAGGGACTTAGTTTATAATTAAATTATAAACATATTGTTCATTAGAGGATCAATGGTATTTAAGGAGCAAGATGTAATTATAGGGGTAAAACGAACTTTTGACCCAACTGTAATTACGAACAACTCGTGAATGATCGACTTTCATGTAGTAATTATATCCATGGACACAATTTATCCTACAGTGCATAAGAGTGCAACTCTAGGTCTATAGTGGAGTGACCTATAGTTAATGAATGAAAATTAATTAATTAAAGAGTTTAATTATTTAATTTTGTATCATTTGAGCTTATAATTTATAGGTCCATAAGGTCCCGTTGCGAGCTCATAGTAACACTAAAAGATCAATTTAGTTGAAAGAAAAATTTGAAATGTTCAAATTAATATGTAATATATTAGATATATTAAATATATAAGAGGAAAATATATTTATTGTATTTGATACATTAAATATCAAAATAATTAATGTATAGTAGATACATTAAATAAAATATATTTATAAAATTTGAATACGATTCAAATAAATAAATATCGTAGGAGATTTGAATGAGATTCAAATAAATAAAAGATATATTTTAATATATTAGAAATTAAAATATAATATTTTAATTATGGCAAAGATTTTCCCTTGATCTCTATAAATATGACCCTTGGGTTAAGCCATTAGACACAACACACATCTCCTCAATAGAGAGAATTAGAGAATTCTATGTAGACCTCTTCCTCTCCAATTCCTTGTGAATTTTCTATCAATAGACTCCCATAAGCCTTGGTCCTGTGTTAGAGTCATAGCCAGAAAGACTTTGTGGAGGAGATAAAGACATGCCAGAATATTCTCCATATATATCTCAAAAGTAAGTTTTCTTCATTAATCTTATTTTTTAGTTTAATATTAAATAAAATCAAAGACAATCCAATGTTTTCGCTGCGGAGTAAAACGTTCATTCCTTCAAAACAAACGCTGGAGCTCCTTAAACTTGCATTCTTTTGACTCAATGGCACTAGCTTTCACACAACTATCGTAGGGATCCTTATCTAGAGCACTCGCTCAATGGATGGCCTAACTGATCATGACAGTGGCAGCTTTTTTTACTCCTGATCACTCATACACATTACAAGCTTATTTTTTTCTTTCTTTTTCTTCTCTTTTCTTTCTCAAAATTAATTTTCTTTCTAAGCTCAATTTTTTTTCTCTTTTTCCTTTCTTTCTTACAGCCAAATATACATTCTTTTTTCCTAAGCAAGACATTACAGGCTATGATACAAAAATCGACCATCAACCTAGTCCTTAAGCCTATCGAAGTGACAACAAACATCTAGACTCCATAAAGCTACCCTAGGCCTTCAAGACAGCAAAAGGTTGGCTAATGTGCTCAAACCATGCAAGAAAATCAAAGAAATTTTTTTAAATATGCTCAAATTAGGACAACATGTTTCATGCTTCATCAAAATGCAAAGAAGAAGCTATAGAAAATATGTCATAGATCGTCCTAATCAACAAGCATACATCCAACTTCATCCATCAACTTAAGCTCAGAAATCTAAAAAATTTCAACAAAACCATGCTTAACATATCAATCAAAAGTTTGAACTCAAGTGCTGAAGGACTCAACCAACATGCAAAGCAGTCAATAAATTTAAAATTTTCAAATTTTTGCTCAAAAGTTAAATAGTCCAAACTCAGGTTCTCAGGACTCAACATTATGCTCAAGAACCTAAAACCTACATTGTCCTCAATGTATCTCAGTGAAAGCATAAAGACAAAGAGAGAGGAACAAAAAAAAACTCCCCTGAAATTCAGCATGTAGGTGGTTGGTAGTGCATCTCTAGCCTTCAAGAATGATAAAAAAATTCTCCTCAAAGGTCACCTTATTACCTACAAAAAACAAAAACAAACTAATCTAGGAAAAATAAAAACTGAAAGCAGTAAAGGAAAGCAATGAAAATTTAAATGCCCGACTGCCTCCAGGAAGTGTAAATTTTTATAGTTAATTGCTCGACTCATCGTGTGGCACGCATCAGGACACGTATAAGTTCTCACATTTTTTGGGCTCTTTCTTTCTCGAATCCACAAAGTCCACTGCACAAAGTAAGCTCTTCAACATCTGATGGACTCCATTTTAACACCAAGACAAAGTATAAAAATCTGTACCTCTTACTTGAGGAGTTTACTAGGTTCGTCTTACGGTAGCCAACATGTTAAAGTGCATACTTGCAAGGATATACTCATCACCAACCAGTCACACAAGTATCACAAAAATCCAAGAATTTTATATCCAAAGCATTAAGGGGTTATTCAACTAGGCTACTTACCTCAATAAGTGGCCATAAAGCAATCTTGGCTCCTACAACCAACATTCTTGCATAACTTGGACAAAATCTAACATCAAACACCAATGACCACTCCAACCCAGAGGTAAAATTCTTGAGAAATAGAAGCTTACTCACATAACAAGCTTAAGGGAAAAATCCAAGCAGTTCTATAACCCCAGCCGATCACAAAACTCAACCAACCCATCCTAAGTCCACATGTTATGGGTAATCCCATTCTAAATCAAGACCAAAAAGTGGTTGTATGAATGTCGGGCTTGCCGAAAAATGATCTCGAACCCATTACACAATCGTTGGTCGTTCAAACCGCGAGGAAAAGAGAGATAGAGAGCTGTAGGGATCTGGGCGACGGTGGCACAAACGAACAGCATACCCGACGATGACAGCAACAGACTAGCGTTTGGCTGAAGGAGGAGCAGCGGATCTGCAGCGGGACTGGCACGCGATTGGGCTGCAGTGTGCTGATCTGGCAGGGGTGTGCACGGCTTCAGGCAGCATACGCAAACTACAATCGAGGTGCACAATGCAGAGGCTAGTGGCAATCTAGGCGTGTGGCTGGGGTGTTGTTGGCATGGAGGGAGATGAAGAAGAAGAATATGGGTTTGGAGAAGGAAGAAATCATGAGGAGGAATGAGAAGAATGGAGAAAGTAGTTTAATACCCAAGTCAAACCTTTCAACATTCCTTTCCCAAATTGCCCATTCTTCAACTCAAATCCACCACAATGCACCTACACCTATTGCCAACAATTGTTTGGGATAATCTTATACCAAGCTTGACAATTGAATTCCCAATTTAAATTCTCCAAGAAATTTACCCGATAAAATGAAATTAACAGCACCTGAATTTTTCGGACGTTACAATAGGTCTCTAAAATTTCAATTTTGTGTCTAATAGATCTCTGATATATTTGACATTTTTTTAATAAAAAACAAAACTTAGTGAATCTATGAATTTTATGTCCAATAGAACCCTAAAATTTCAAATTTGTGTCCAATAGATCTGTGAATTTTTAAAAATGTTGAATAGGTTAAGGATCTATTAAACACAAAATTAAAAGTTTAGCGGTCTATTGACACAAAATTGAAAATTTAGGCCCCGTTTGGTTCGTGATTCATTTCCCTTTTATGTTTTTTCAAATAAAAATACAAGAAAAACAATGAAAATATATTTGGTATACTTATTTTCAAAAACAATTTTTATAAACAACTCCAAAAATAGCCTATTTTCATAAACAACAAATTATTGTTTTCTTTGTTCTTAAATTTTTTTTTTTCAAAAATTATGGAAACAAATGATACACTCTTTAGAAAAACATGTCTAACAATTTTTCTTTTTTCTTCAGAAATCGGAAGCCCACTTCTATCTACAAAGTGGATCTCTTATCAAATTTTTATTAAGAAGTTTTTATTATAAAAACCACAAATAGTAAAGATCAACAAACCAAAGTTACTGAATATATCAACAAATAACAAACATTAATCCTAAAAATTTGTCATTCTTCCTTTTCGATAAAAAAATTTCTTTTCCTTTCTCTTACTAGAAAGAATTTCTTTTCCTTTCTTATATTGGAAATGATTTATTCCTCTTATAAATTTTGCCTCTTGTATTTCAAGAACTAGAAATCTTGTCCCCCTCTAGAAACCTCTCCCTCCACTATCTTCATTTCTCTTTTTGACAACAATAAGTTCAAATTCTTTATAATAAGATATAATTATATTAAATTAGAATTTCTTTTCTTAAAGAATTGATTTTACCAAACATATATTAATATTTTCTTGCATTTTCCAATTCACAACCAAACACGGTTTTTAATTTTTGAATTCAAATTTAAAGTTTTAAATTGGAACCAAATGTATTTTCAGATATTAGTGAAAATAAGAATTTTGTTTTTGTTTTTTGTTGAATTCTTTGATTTAAAAAAAAATAGATCACAAACAAAACGGAGTCTTGGAAACCTATTTGACACTTTTTAATGTTAAAAAATATATTAGGCACAAAATTAAAAGTTCAATAACCTATTAGACGCAAAATTGAAAGTTTAGGCCCCGTTTGATAAACATTTGGTTTTTGGTTTTTGGTTTTTGAAAATTAAGCCTATAAATACTATTCCCACCTATGGTTTTACTTGTTTTGTCATCTACTTTTTACCTATGTTTTCAAAAACCAAGCTATGTTTTGAAAACTAAAAAAAGTAGTTTTCAAAAATTTATTTTTGTTTTTAGAATTTGGCTAAGAATTCAAATGCTTCCTTAATGGAGATGAAAACCATTGTAGAGAAATTGGGAGAAAACAAGTTTAATTTTCAAAAACCAAAAACCAAAAACAAAATGGTTATCAAACGAGGCCTTAAGAATTCATTATACTTTTTATAGTTCAAAAATTTATTAGACACAAAATAAAAAGTTCAATAACTCAGACGTCAAATTAAAAAGTATAAGAACCTAACCTAATATTTTATCTAAATTGACTACCTACCCCAAAATGTTCTCTCATCTCTTAAAAAGGTTCAATCCAAAGGCCCAAGAAATAGAATCAGGCTTGAGCCCAAATGGGAATCAAATGCATGAGGATGAGGAATAGAAATATTTGCAAATATATATCATAGAAAAAAAATAGGGTAAAATATATTTTTAGTTCTTGAAATTTAAACTTAATTTCTATTTAGTCCTCGGTTTCAAGACTAACATTTTTTATCTGTGAGATTTTAATTCAATTTCTATTTAGTTTTTGAGATTTCAAAAGTAACATATTTAGTCTCTAAGGTTTGAATTTGATTAATAATTGGTCCCTAAAATTGAAAATGGTTTCTAGATGGTCTTTCAATAGAGTTGATGTTTGTTGGCCTAACAAAATGATGGTGTAGCAGTTAACTAGACTTTGCTTATACATATTTTTTAAACAAGTTGGAAATTTTTATATTTTTGTTTACTTTTTATACTGAAGAACCAAAAAACTTCAGGGACCAATTAGAAACTAAAGTCAAACATTAGGGACCAAACATGTCACTTTTGAAACCTCCGAGACCAAATAGAAATTAAATTCAAATCTCATAAACCAAAAGTGTTAGTTTTGAAAACTCGAGAAACAAATAGAAACCGAGTTCATATCCTAAGGACGAAAAGTGTATTTTACCTCAAAAAATATTTACAAAATTACTTGTCAGGATCAATTAAAATTTTCTCTTTTTCATTTTTTTTTTTCATTTTTACTCCTATACTTTTTTCATCTATATTATATTAATTGATTTGTTGAGTCCATTTTAAACTTAAACTTCTCATTTTATCAAATTAAATCTTAAATTTGAACTAATGGCCAAATTAATATATTCTTAAAACTTAGATTTAGAAGATTAATAAAACTAATATATAAAAATGATATTAATTATCCATTAAAAAAATACATTAGGTCATGTCACTGCTTAATTGGTCACATCATTTTTCTTTTTTTTTTTTTCCAATATTTGGGGTGGGAGTTCAAACTTCTGATCTCTTGGTCAAGAGTACATGCTAATTACCGTTGAGTAATGCTCACTTTGGCATCACATCACGTCTCTCTTCTCTATTCAAGTTAGGGAAATTTTCTATTGTTACCTCTAAACTTATCACGTTGTATTAGTTTTTCTCCTAAACTTTCAATTTCATCAAATTGGATCCTAGACTTAGTTAAATATTGCAATTTCTTATCTCTATTTATTTTTTTGTTAATTCACCCACTATTTTTAATGAAAAGCAATGTAAAAATATCAATAAACTTATTAATTTCAAAATATTAAATTTTGCACAAATTTAAGTTTGATTAATGTACAAATAAACAATTGAATAACTTTATCAAACTCAAAGTTCTAACAAAAATTTAGCTCTAATGTTGTTTTTCTTTGAAATCTTATCAATTTTGTACCATACATATGTTTTATAATTCATTGAAAGTATATGAGACTACTTTTTTTTAATGAATTTTCAAACAAAAACTTATTAGAGGGTAAAAATTGCAACATTTTTTCACGTTTAAGGTTAAATTACAAAACTTATCTAAGTTTGGGGTATAATTTGATGGAATGGAAAGTTGAGAATAAAAACTTATACAACTTGACAAATTTAGAGATAAAAATTGGTTTATTTCCCCTTCAAGTAATTAACAATCAACTATCAAAATATCAACGACTATTTATTTAGCTACAAGGCGTATAAAATGTCAATTTTAAAAGTTTTAAAAAAGGATTAAAATATGTGAATCAATATATTCATTCATATATCCATAAGAATGACAGTTTATTATAGATATTAAAAATCAATCGCTATTTCAAATATCTCATATAAATGTCAATGAAATACAAAAAAAAAAAAAAAAAAAATTATCATCAATTAGTCACTAAGGCCCCGTTTGATAACGTTCTTGTTTCTCGTTTCTTGTTTCCTGTTTCTGTTTCTCATTTCTTGTTTCTGTTTCTTATAAACTAAAAACAGAAACACGTTTGATAACTATTTCTGTTTCTTGTTTCTTGTTTCTTATTTTTTGGTAAAAATAAAATTTAGTACATATACTATAATAAAACATATAACATGCATTAAAATAAAAATAAAACAATTATAAAGAGGTTATAATATTTTATTAAGGCCCAACACCTAATTAATAATAATAATAAAAAAAGTTATCCTTCAAATTTTGTTCAAATTTGATTTGCAATGTTATTTCTTATTTCAATCAATTCACCTTGAACGATTTTGACTTACAAGAGTTAGTTCAATTAGACGAATTTGTAAATTGTCTAAGGTCAGAAAATCGAACATACCCACATTTCTTTAATTTAATAATAAACTTTATTTTTATTTTTCTTTAAAAATGCATTAGCCAATAATACACGCAAGTAAAATCAGAAAAAGAGAGAGAATGTATATATATATTTTTAAATTTAATGGTAAACATGAAATACATTATTAGTTTATTTATTTAATAAAAAAAATAAAATTGTACCAAAAGAAAAAATAATAGAGAATTAAATAGAAAATAATAACTATAAGCTCGTTAATGTAAAGTAAAAGAAAATAAGAAAATAAGAGAGAAGAGAAAAACATAAACGAAAAGAAAAAAGTAAAAAAAAAAAAAAAAAAAAGATAATGAACTATTAAAAGAAAAAAGATTATGATGAAAGAGAGAGAACGAATAGAAAGAAATAAATCAAAGAAGAAAAAAAAAGATTAAAAAGTATTAAAAGAAAAAAAATAGAATGGAAGAGAGAGAAAGAAGAGAGATGGGAGAGATGAGTAAAAATAGAAATAGGAATACATGCATGAAAACTGGAAAAAAAACAGAAACAGAATTTGAGAAACTACTTTTTGAAGTTTCTCAAAATCTGCCATTTTTTAGAAACGTTTCTAAAAAACTAAGAAACAAGAAACAGGATCGTTTATCAAACATGTCTGTTTCTGAAAAATGAGAAACGGGAACAAGAAACAGGAAACAGGAACGTTATCAAACGGGCCCTAACATTGATATAAATACCACCAAGTTGAGCTAAAGCTCAATAGTTAAAACAACTACTCCTTTCTATGAAACCACATTTGTTGTACTAAAAAAACATGAACATAAATAGGTTAAATTACAAGTTTAGTCTTCAAACCTTATACACATGTAAAAATTATGCATTAACGATTTTAAAATGGAATCCTAAATAATGGTTTAAATTAATATAATTATTAGTTCGAGGTTTTAAATAATATAATCTCAAAGTTTATAAATTATTTTTTTTCTAATAAGATTTATAATTTATTTGGAAGAGAAAGAAGTTTATTTATTAATTAATGGAATATTGTTTATAGTTCTCGTTTACCAAGAATATCTATTTATTTATTTTTTGAAACAAAAATTCATAACAGAACCAGGAAAACCACAAACCAATCAAACCCTCTCAAGAATGAGGGATGACACGTCCGCTGGAAAAGACTTTTTCCAGACCAAAGAAATTCTTGAAGAAGAAGACAAAGCTGCAAGGTTGTGGGCGGCTTTGTTTTCCTCTCTAGGAATATAACAAAAATTACAAACATTTGTAGACGGAGCTAGATGAAGAGCTTCGTCAATAAAAACACTGACCTCCGACAAATCCGAGCTAGTGCGCTTCAAGAGGTTTATCACTTCCAGGGAGTCCGACTCCACAATTAGAGGGGGATTCTGCCCCTTCCAATGAGACACAACCTGCTTAAGCCCATCCACCACAACTTTGGCCTCAATCAATTTAACTGACCACTTACGGGAGACAAAACTCATCCCACCGATGATAGGACGACTACTATCATCTCTAACTATCCACCCCGTGCCACCTTTTATGAGACAATCAGACCAGGCAGCGTCCACGTTCAGCTTCCAAAACCCTACTTCGGGGGGCGACCAACGACGCTCAGCCAAACTAAGGCGATGAGCTAATTCACGCGGGCTCGAAACCGGCCTCTGTTCCTTCAAGTGCATATTGAGAAATCTTTCAGTCGAGAACTCCAGTGACTTTATATCGGCATTCTCTTTCCCCAGCCGGATTTGGTTCCTTCGTTGCCAGATGTTCCACATCAGGATCATAGGACCCTCCAGGCCCTCATTCGACATAGATCGTCTTAAGCAGTCCCAATAGTCAAGAGGGGACCACCTACCCCTGCCCACAGAAAAAGAGCTAACATAAGAAGGGAAAAACTGAAACCACAGATGTTTTGCATACCTGCACTCCCACATCAGATGGCAAGTTGATTCCTCAAAAGATCTACAAAAAAAACAAACTGGATTAGAAACAATTCCTTTCTTAGCTAGGTTGGTGGTCGTCGGAATGATGTCGTTCAGAATCCTCCACACCGCAATCTTAATCCTTGACATCACCTCCGTCCCCCATAGAGCTTTCCAGAGATCGTTCAGCTCACTTTTGTTCGACTGGGAGGAAGAACAAGAACGAGCTAGGTCAGAGGCAAGGCGATAGGCACTTTTGACAGTAAACATTCCTTTTTTATCATAATTCCAGAAAATCTCGTCCTCCTTACCTCTCCCACTTAACAGAATATTTAAGATGTCATCCGCATCGTGGGGAAGGAAGGCACCTCTAATTGTGTCCTCGTCCCATTCGCCGCCTTCCTTTATGAGGGTAACCACTCTCTTTAACTTAAAAGGATCCGGAGTCACACTTGGTTGAAAGTTTCCATCATTTGGCACCCATGGGTCTTCTCCAATATAAATGCGCCTCCCATTTCCCACCCGCCATCTATAACCTTTCTGAAACAACTCACGCCCCCAGAGAATGCTTTTCCAGCTGAGGGAGGGATTTGAGCCAGGACCCGCCTGAAGAAAATCACCATTTTTAAAATACCTCCCTTTAAGAACTCTGGCTAAGAGGCTGGACGGATTTCTCACCAATTGCCAACTATGCTTTGCCAACATAGCTTGATTAAAAAGCTTGAAATCTCTGAATCCCATCCCCCCTTCCTTTTTCCCAATACAGAGACGTTTCCAGCTCCTCCAATGAATTTTCTTTTTTCCCTCCGCTGAGCCCCACCAAAACCTACAACACATAGCTTCCAACTCCTTATAGAGCCCTTCAGGAAATTTAAAGCAACTCATAGTGTATCCCAGAATTGCTTGAGCCACGGCCTTTAGGAGAATTTCCTTTCCGCCCGCAGAAAACATCTTATCCTTCCTGCCTTGAAGAACTTTCCAGACCCTGTTCTTTACTTCATGAAACACCCTCTTCTTATTCCGAGAATTCTGAGAGGGGAGACCCAGATAGAGCCCAAAAGACTTCACATAGTTGAACCCGATCCAAGCCTTTAGATCGTTAATCTTGTTCTGACCCACGTTCATGCTCGTCATAAACAAGGATTTCTCCCTGTTGATCAATAGGCCCGACGCCTCTTCGTATTCTTTCAGCACCCTTTTGATAACACGACATTCCTGCAAAGTATCCTTGAAAAATAAGACACTATCGTCAGCAAAAAAGAGATGAGAAATAACTGGACAATAATGTGAAATTTTAAACCCTGAAATACGGGAACAAAGAACTTCCCTTTCAAGACGGGCCGAAAGACCTTCCGCACAAAGCAAGAAAAGGTATGGCGACAGAGGATCTCCCTGCCTGAGACCTCTGGACGGCTTGAAAATTGACCTAGGCGACCCATTGACAATGACCACAAAACTGACCGATTCAACACAATTCATAATTAGAGAAATCCACTGCTGCCTGAACCCGAGGCGAGCCATACTCTCGCGGAGATAGCTCCATTCCACCCGATCATAGGCCTTGCTGATATCAGTCTTCAAAGCAACCCAACCTGTTTTACCATTCATTTTGCAGTTGAGGGCATGGAAACATTTGAATCCTATTAGAGCATTGTCGGTGATATGCCAACCTGGGACGAAAGCCGATTGAGAAGAGGAAATAATATCATCAAGCACCTTTTTCAGACGATTTGCCATTGATTTCGCAATCAACTTGTAAATCACGTTGCAAAGACTGATAGGCCTGAAACTTGACATATGGGAAGGATTCTTTGACTTCGAAATGAGAGATATCAAAGTGTGGTTTAAAGACCCTAGGCTTTCTCCATCATTTAGCACTTTCAAGCAAATCTTCACCGTTTCATCCCCAACGATATTCCAATACCTTTGATAGAATAGGGCATGCATGCCATCTGACCCCGGAGCCTTTGTAGGATGCATTTCTTTCAACGCTGCTTCAATTTCCTGTCTTGTAAAAGCCTTACACAGATCTCTATTATGGGCTTCCGACACTTTTTCCTCCACACAACTAGTGATCTTCCAAGTATCTTCCGATGTTGGATTGGAGGAAGAAAAAAGGTTCATAAAAAAACCCGTTGCCAAAGAACTGATATTTGAATCCTCCGCGTGCCAGTGCCCGAAATCATCAAACAACCCTTCTAACCTATTTAAGGTCCTCCTATAAGAAGCTCTGTGGTGAAACCATTTTGTGTTACGATCCCCCCATCTAAGCCAATCTTCCCTAGATCTGACCTTCCAATGCCTTTCCTCTTCTTCCTTCATAATTTCAAGCTCACGCTCAGCCCGAATCCAATCTTTCCTCCACTCGCCTTTTTTCTCTCTTTCGATCGCAACAAGTTCAGCTTCTTTCCTAGAGATGGCCCCCAATAGAGAGCCCTGGAGCCTCTCTTTATCCCAAACTCTCAGTTTCTGGAGACAATGATCTAACTTCCGTTGGAACTGATAGAGATTCAAAGCTGTATTCTCCTGCCAAACTCTTTTGATTATCTCTTCACATTCTTCCATACTGGACCATTTTTCCTCGAATCTAACTAATTTTCGGCCTTTAGGAGTTGAAAATCTAGGGAGATTCAGAGATGGACCCCAAGCAGCTACAATAGGTCTGTGATCAGATCGGCAGAAATTTAAATGTTCCACTTTCAAAGAAGGCTGGCACTCCATCAGCTCACTATTTCCAAGGAATCTGTCCAATCTTTCCCAAATCAAATTTTCGGAGTAGTGTCTGTTTGTCCACGTAAAAATATCCCCAGTAAAGCCAAGATCTCGAAGGTAACAACAGTCCAAAGTTTCCTTGAAATCATTCATTTGCCATTCCTTCCTATCAGAACCCCCTTCCTTTTCGTTGTGGAAAAGAATCTCATTGAAGACTCCACCCACCAGCCAAGGGAGGTTACCCATTTCACTGAGTCTGGACAGGAGCCTCCAAGAATTTTCCTTTGCTTTATTATGGGATTTCCATAAAAGCCCGTAAAGCGCCAACAACCTCTGATCCCGTGATGATTGCATCAATGTGCCCATCCAAGTAAGATCGGATATCCACTTGTATAGAGTCCTGCCAAATGAGATATAAACCCCCACTTCGACCCTTGCAAGAAACACTAAAACAACCCGCCATGTGAAGATCAACCTTAAGGGTGTCCACATACTCGCCCCTCCTTTTTGTTTCAGATAAAAAAACCAACTGGGGATTTACTTTATCGACTAAAAGTCGAAGCTTCTGGAGTGCTCGGGGGTTCCCCAGCCCCCGAACATTCCAACACAAGGTTTTCATGGCGACCGGCGGGGTTGGCAACCAACCTCCGTCGATGACACAGGACCAATACCACCCTCTGTGCAAATCCTCTTGTGGTTGAGAGGAAAATCAGTGGGTAACAATTCATGCTTTCTTCCCGTAATCACTTCCCCTCCGTCAGCTCTAGGAATAACTACCTTATTGAGGCGCACTATTTGTTTCCAAGTTTTCACCGAATTGGCCCTTTTTGGCTCACTTTTGTCTTTTGCTGTCGCCCGAATGGACTTTCCAGTGTTGGAAAAGGCACCAAATTTCCTACTTTGAGCATTGAGATTCTGGGCCCCTTCTTTTACTAAACTCAAACCTATAAAATCATGTAAATGGCCCAGTCCTACTAACCCTTACCTACCAATAACCTTTTCCAACACACTGTCCAACTCCTTACTCACACCCAGGCCCACCCCCTCATTTTTTGTCTTCTCCGAATCCCCTTTAGAAACCAACTTTTGTATATTCACACAATCCTGCACATTGGTTGTCGGGTGTGACACTTCTCTAGTCATATCAGCCGTAATTGACTCCTGCATCCCTCTACCCGAGCCCCTCGATTGTTGCAAGTTAATTCTGACTTCATTAATCACCTGTTTTCCTCGGGCCTTGTAATTTGGCGACTGCTTCTTCTCCGTCGATTCGCCGGCCGTTGTACTGGACGATTTCGAAGCTCATTCGTAAGGCCGACCGTTCTCTTTCGCCTCACCCTGCTCTTCGGACTCATCAGGAAACCCAATACTTGTGCGATCTGGCATCAAGCCATGTCGTCCTCGAGCTTCCCCTCTCTGCGACTTCTCCATAAAAGCTCCAGCTCCTTTGGATGAGCCTCCATGTCGAAGCCAGCCTCCAAACGCCAAATCCCCTTCTGGGGTCTCTTTGTGTACGCCACAACCCTTAAGACTATGTCCTATTAACCCACATCCGTAACAGAAATCTCCCAATTTCTCATATGTAATCTGAACCCACTTTTCGTCCGCCATTGAGCCATTTCTCACCTTTACTGCCCGCTTTAGGGGTTTTTTGATGTCAATTTTCACTCTCACTCTAAGCGTTTGATTCCATTTTCGATCGATTTCCCCTGCCTCCACTCTTTCGTAGCTTCCCACCATATTGCCTAAAGTTATCGCGAGCTTCCTGGTGTACCCTGCGAAAGAGAGTTTATGGAAATGTATCCAAAAATAGACAAACCTGAAGTCCATCGAGTGGAGGCCATTGTTCCCTTTTGGCTCTTCTAGAACGAGCATGGCCTTTTCGAAAAACCAGGGTCCGTTTTCAATGATCTACTTTTTCTCCTTTTTCATCTTTGAAATAACACATAAAAAGGTTCCTCCCAACCTTCTCAATTTCGACCCTCTCTTCAAGATTCCAGATTCGAGGCATAAAGGTCTTAAAGAGATCAATCCTGATGAGTTTGGTTGTGAGGATCTTGCAAACTATCGTGGTCTTTAATTTCTTTCCAGCTTCGTCAATATCGTCATCTTCAATCTCAGCAATCTCGGTCCCCTCTTCTGCTAAACTTAGCTTTTCCATAAAATCGTTGAAATAGACCTCATCCATCCTTCCAGAAAACTGCTGAAAAACACCACAAGAAAGCCCCAACAAAACCCTGCAAACACTAAAGGTTGCCCTGATACAACACAAATGGTTGCCCTAAAATGCTCATCCCTTTCTCGCTCAAAGGAGAGAGAAAAAAGAAAGCCCTGGTTTTTACTTTACCAAGAATATCTATTGTTTATAGGTCTATTGATATCGAGATTTTAATATCTATATCATTGTTAGAAGTTAGAAACTTAGAACTACATTTTTCAAAAGTTTCTGTTTAAAAAAATTATATTTATTCATAAAAACTTTTTCTAATAGTCTTATATACTTATAAAAACATTTTAAAAATTCTGGCCAATATTTAAAAACTAAAAAAAAAAGTAAAAATAAATAAATAAGTGTTTCTCAAAATTTTGTTTTTTATTCATGAAATTTATAAAATTATAAAAGTATTTAAAAAAAACTGAAAACTAAGCAATAAAACATATATATACAAGTAGCTCATATAAGCTTTAACTTTAATAAAAATAAGTAAAGGTTATATTAAAATTTTGAGTTGATTTTCAATTTAGTCTCTATATGTAGTCTTTAAAAAAAACTGAAAAATTAAGCCCTCATTTGATAACTATTTGGCTTTTTTATTTTTGATTTTTGAAAATTAAGTTTATAAATACTACTTCCACCTATAATTTCCTTGTTTTGTTATCTACTTTTTACTTATGTTTTCAAAAATCAAGTCAAATTTTGAAAACTAAAAAAAGTAGTTTTCAAAAACTTGTTTTTGATTTTGGAATTTGGCTAAAAACTCAAATGTTTTGTTAAAAAAGAGAAAATTCATTATAGAGAATTGATGAGAAAACAAGCATAATTTCCAA
Source organism: Trichosanthes truncata (assembly GCA_033996785.1). Lineage (NCBI taxonomy): Eukaryota > Viridiplantae > Streptophyta > Magnoliopsida > Cucurbitales > Cucurbitaceae > Trichosanthes > Trichosanthes truncata. The sequence goes on along the minus strand of JAWPNB010000013.1, from coordinate 44,635,394 downwards.
AAACTAAAAACCAAAAACCAAATGGGTTATCCACGGACCCCAAGCAAATAAAACATATTTACAAGTAGTTCGTATAAGCTTTAACTCTAAAAAAAATAAATAAATAAAGGTTATATTACAAATTTGGTTTTTTATTGTTTGAGTCGATTCTCAATTTAGTCTCTATATATAGTCGTAAAAAAAATGAAAAACTAAGCAAATAAAACATATGTACAAGTAGTTCATATAAGCTAACTTTAAAAAAAAAAAAGTTATATTATAAATTTGGTGTTTATTGTTTGTATTTATTTTCAATTTAGTCTCTATAGTCTTAAAAGTTTCAATGTGAACTTTATATATGTACGTTGGATTTCAATATAGCCCCTATAATTTAATCAAGCCTCATCAATCGTCCCAACTCTTACCATATTTAATACATGAAACATTTTTTATTTACATGAAAATGTGAGTTTGTGTTTTCTTAACTTGGGATGACTTTGTTTGCCAACTTTATTAAAGTTTAGGTCTAAGTTATAGTGGGATAAAAACACTTTAGGAATGATTTATAAAGTTTAATTAATTCAATCCTTAAAATTAAATATTGAAACTAAATTCAAATCATGGTGGAGATTGAGTTTTTAAATTAACCAAAATAAAAAGACCAAAAACAAAATGATTATCAAACAGTTCCCTACATAAGAAAAAATAAAAAATCAAACAGTATCCCTAACTATCAAATTTAAAACACCTCCAAACTACATAGACAAAAAGTGAATTTAAAGTGAATTTAATCTTAATTAAAAGAAGGTTTTAGGATATTGTTTTTGGGTTTATAAAGTGAAAAGCAAATTAAAGCCTTTTGCTAATTAAATAATGAAAGAAAGAAAAAGTAGGATTTTGTATGGTGCTAAAGATGAAGACAGCCCTAATATATGTGAACAGTAAGCTGTCATGAATTTGTGAAGAAATGAGCCATAATTAATTGACCTCCATAAACCACAACATATGTCATCATATGCCTTGCTTTCTATTCATTATTATATACACATTGATAAATAAAGAGGAAAGAATTTTTTTATATTTTTAAGTTTTTAAAATAATTATAGGTTACTTTAAGATTAAGTTATACAAAATGCCCTTAACTACGTAACTAGTTCAAAATTTTCCCTTATGCTCTGTTTGACATATGGATTTGATAGGAAATGATTTCAAATTTTATAATTTTAAAAGATGGAAATGAATTCAAATTCCTATTTGCGTTTGGAACTAAATTGATTTAAAATCACCGAAATTAAAATTTCTTGTTTGGATGCTCATGAAAAATGAAAAGAAAGTATAACATTTTACTATTATGCCCTTATGGATTTTGTAGGAGATTATTTTAATTAATAACAAAATATTTTAATATCAAATAACATTATCAAATACATATCATCATGAAAGCATACCAATAATCAAAACAAATCAACTTATTAAATTAAAATTTACAAATGTTATCATTATTGTTAAAAATGAAAACAAAAAAAAATTACAAATGTCTTAATGTAAATTAAAAAAAAAGATTGAAATAAGTCGAAACAAAATCTATCAAAAGAGATTTGATTTGTTTTGTCCAACATGGAGGAAAAAAATCAAAAGAATATATATATATATATATATATATATATATATATATATATATATATATATTGTTAATTTCTTCTGCAACCCAATGTATGAAAACACAAAACTAAAAAAAATATACAGAAAAAAACTGATTGAATTAATATAGATAAAAAGGGACAAAAAAACATATTATTCATATCAAATAAATAAATAAAAATGTTTAAGAAAAAAAAAAACTCATTTCTAGTTTGCTTGTCTATAAAAAGAAACTTGTTAAAAATGTAAAAGCTGCATTGAAAATATTGAAATTATTGTTATCAATTTTTAAAAAATAGTAAAATACACTGGAGAAACAAAATAGAAACCTAACTTTGAGTTTGCTTTAATGGCGTTCAATAGAGAAAAACTATCATGAAGAAACTATCTTATGAGGTGGGGTAAAATTGGAAACAGATTTTTTGAAATTTAAAATCCTACCAAATTCGATCCATTTAGAACGAAAAAAATTTCAAAAAAACAAGATTTGAAATCATAAACGATTTTAAATTTCTCACTTTTTTTTGGCATCCAAATGCGTAAAATGATTTCAAATCCTAACTGATTTAAAATCATCTCAAATTAAGGGGTTCAAACAGGGGGTTAATATTTTAAAAGAGTATCAATTTTGCCCCATTCTTTTAATTTGTTAACCAAAAAAAAAAAATCTTTGTTAGCAATTTCTGTTATAATTAAAAAATTGAATATCAAAGATAGCATATAAATCAAGGGCACACTTGGAAACTAATTAAATAAATTACATAAATAAAAATAAAAATAAAAAAGGCTCCTCACAATATATGTCATTTGTTTCAATCTTACCACTAATTATTTTGAATATTTTAATTTTACTCTCAATCTTTTAACTACTGTTAGACATTTGAATGAAAATTGCTAATAGAAGATTTTTCTAAAACAAATTAAAAATGGAAGGTAAATTTTAAAATTTTAAAACATTAGAGATAAAATTGAAACTAGCACTTACGTTAATAGCTTAACCTTATTTTCTTCTATTAGATGGAGTAAAAGAAGAAAAAAAAAAACAACTGTTAGATAACCATTTTAGTTTTAGTTTTTTTTTATACGTTGAATACTTTGAACCTTTTTGTCTATTTATTGGTTCTTGAATTTAATAAAATTTTAACTTTGTGTATCAACTTTGATTATCTTTTTTTATTTTTTTTTTAGTTCAACAATTATGGAATGAAGATCAAACCATCGACTTTTCGGATGGTAATTGGTATCTTATCCAATGAGTTATGCTCAAATTCCCTATGAAATTTGAATTACATTAATGTGACATATCCATTAGATTTTCTTTTTGTTGAGTTTAACCTGATATGATAGACAACTAAATAGATTAATGGAATGTTTTGCATTAACATTTTATTGATAATATTGACTATAGAAATCAATAGACGTATAATTCAAAATATGATAACATATTTATAATTTTAAAAAAAAATTAAGGTCTAATTTCTAAGTCTCAAAATTTTTGGAATGTTGCAAAATAGATTAATGGAATGTCGCATTAACATTTCATTGATAATATTGACTATAGAAATCAATAGAAGTATAATTCAAAATTTGAGAACATATTTATAATTTTAAAAAAATTAAGGTCTAACTTCTAAGTAGACATGATTCTCAATATTTATGGACTAAATTTTAATCAAAATATATTATAATTATGACATTATTCATGATTTACAATAAAACTGACTACCTAAGCATAACTCAATAATTAGCATATTAATAACTTTTGTTATAGATTAAAGATTTTAGTCATTGTCAACCTCAGCATAGTTCAACTAGTTAAGGTATCTTCAACCAAAATGTTAAAAGTTTGAATCTCCACTCCATTAAACTCAAAATAAATAAATAAATAAATAAATAAAATCTTCCTATGCTCACAATTATAATGCTATATTCTCAAAATATAATAATAATAATAAAACTGCTCCAACGTATGCATATTTAATTTTAAAATATCCATACATTTTAGCGAATAAAATTGACAACATGGAAATAATTTTTATATTAGGAGAGACAATAATACCTGATCACTTGAATTATAATTAGGAGAATGTATGTATTAAGTGTGAAGTAGATATATAAATTAATAATGTGTAGATAATTTCTCTTTAAAAAAATAATGTATAGATAATTATTCAATGAAAATATATTTAGGAGTCGATTGGTTCGTAGGTTTGGAGGTTTGTTAAGTCTAGGTTTAAGTCTGGAGTTGCTTGAATTTGTTCAGCCTGTGTTTGGATGATACAGAAAATAGATTTGTTAAACTTGTGTTTGGATGGTACAAAAAATAGGTTTGTTAAGTCTAAGTTTATTAAACCTGTGTTTGGATGGATTGTGCTTGAATTTTATTTATTAAACATGAGTTTATTAAAAGTATATTAGGTTGGTAAATTTAGAATTTGTAATAAATAATAGATAATTTATATATTATATTTTTAATTAAAGTAATAAAAACTATATATTAAATCATATATAAGATGTAACTTTTATTATGAAATTAGAGAGTATTATTTTAATGATAAATAAAATATTTTGAATACATTTGTCCACTCAATTTTCTTCAAATAACTATTTTATAGAATAAATATTTAATTGTTCATGAAAATATTTTTAGACTCTTTTATAAAAGTGTGAACAAATATAGAAAAAATTCTTTTATACAAATATATTATTCAACATACAATTAACTATAAAGAAAATGTTATTAATTGTTTATTTAATTATTCATAACTTGCTATGCTAATTAAATTTATTTACTACTTATCGTCAAAATTACTATTGAATTTAACTTTCTATATGTAACTAATACATAAAGTTATAAAGTTAAAATATTTTAAATAATATTATTTGAAAAGCTATTAACTTCACAACAAACTAACTAAAATATTTTAATTAATTAATCTTATAAATATTATGTCTTTAATTGACTATAACATGATTTTTACATTTTCACATAAAAAAGAATTTGGAAAAATTGTGGATTTAGAGAAATTGACGTTAGGTTTATATAACATGTATGGTTTGGAATTTATAATAAATAATTTTTATTATAATTTACATGTTAATAAAAAATTTAAAATATACTTTTTATTTTTTTATAAATTAGTAACTATTATTTATAAATGAATAATTTATTTTCAACATGATTGTTAATCTGAATAATTTTAAATAATTAACTTTTTCAAAATTTATCAATGTGCGAACAAAAAATACAAAAAAAAAAATCATTCTTATAAATTTATCATTATAATTACTCTAAAACATGAAGTTTATAACAAATACAAATAGTTTTTGGGTTGGGTTGGTTTGGTCAAAGCCGACATATCGGTTTATGAATTAATTATTAATATTTTCAATTTTAACTAAATTTATTTACTTATTTATTAAAAAAATTACCATTAATTATTTATTTTTATTTAACTAATATATGTTATTAAAAATTTAATGGATTTAGAAGGGTGACCAAAGACAAAATATGTATTGTAGCAAACCTAAAGAGTATGAATAAAATACTGTGTAAGTAAGGGTAAAGTACTGTACAAAACCTGAAAAGTATAATAGTATTTACTATAGCAAATATGAGTTACAAAATTGTCAACCAAATAGGTTTGGCTAAGCTAACCTATACGCTCCACTTTCAAAATGGGGAACCAAACACTCCTTAAAATTTTAATTTTATAGGTATGTATATGTATGAATTATTGATTTGGGTTGGTCAAGGTAGCTAGGCCAGCCATTTGGTAGCTAGCTCTATATGGAGTTTTGCTAAGCCAACTCTTTCTTTTAACAACTCTTAAATCTTCAACGAACCAACTAACTAACGTTCAATTTCAAGCCTCTCTCTAGAGTCATAATCAAACCTTCCATTCTTTCATAATTTGATGTCTTAACATTTTCTAATTGGGAATATATAAAAGGAATCTAAAAAACCCTCCAAACTTATCAAATTCTAATATGACTATATATTTTACATTATATTAAATTCATGTTAAGGTGTAACGCCCGACAATTTCAAGTATGGTTAACTTCGATCTGTTAATTAAATTTCTTGGAGAAAGATTTAATTTAGCAATTTAGTTGCTAGGCTTGGTTTATTTTTATTTTTATTTTTATTTCTTTTTCCCAAATCTCAAATTTGTGGATATTAGATGGTGGGATTAATGTTAGTATGAGAAGAGGAAAGGGCAATTTGATAACCTACAAGGTCAAATAGGGTTTGAAAAAGGGCATTAAATACCCATTTTTGTCTTCTAGCAGGCATGCTTCCCGAGGACCTTCTTCACCACCTTCTTCTTCAACCTTCATGCAAGGAGACCTCCATTGGAGGTGTTTTTCGATCAGCAACTAGACGAGTCGTTGCCACCACTAACCATTGCACGCCACGCGTAGACAACCACAAGCCGCCACCACGAACTGCTACGCAACCGAACGCCTACGCGCAGACCATCGTGAGTTGCGAGCCCGAACCGCCGCACGCTGAATCGTCGCTCGCTAAATTGCAGCCATCTACTACAGATTTGCACGCTGCACGCACGTCGTCCCTGCAGATCACACGCCACCACACTTTGAGATCTCAAGCCACGTTGTCTTTGGCCGAAAATCATCTAGTTGCTCCTTTTGGGTTCGGGGTCAACGTGGGTTTGCACGAGCTTGCCATCGACCCTTCAGTTCGTGGGTAAGATTGAGTTTTCTACAAGTTTTTGGTGGTTTTTGGTTGTGGGTAAGTCTGATTTTTAAGTCCTGATCAGTTTCTAGGATACTCACTTCGATTTGATGTTGAAATCACAAGATTTCCACGGGTTTAGTCACTGACCAGAGGGCAATTTGGCTTTCAAGGTAAATGTTGGTGAGTATTGAAGACCCATAAACTTTCTAGATCAATGGCAATTGTTAAATTGATCCCTAATTTAAGAACTCTGATGGATAGGTCTGAAGATTGGTTCAACAGAGGTTCGAGTGCGGTCATAACTTAGGAAGCATTTGAGTAATCGTCCCTCAATCGTTTGGGGTAAGGAAGATTGTTGAAAAAAAAGTATATTACTAACAGAGGTTTAGTAGGAATTTGGAAGGCTTTATTCTAAAATTGTGATTGTCAAGTGATGGTCCTTTGAATTCGGTGTGGGCTGGTTGAAAGAGTTGCCTTGATAGGAGCTAGTATTTGGGATTGTTGAGTTTAAAGCTAAGGTAAAGGACTTTATGCCAGTTACTTAAATGTGTGAATTAAAAAAAAAAATAAATGCAAAGTTTTCATGAATGTTTTCCTTTGTGGTTGTGATGCATAAGATATGGTTTATGATTGAATTATGTGAGTATGTTGCTTTATGTTGCATGTGAGAATGTTGTTTTATGTGGCATCACCGGATGAAAATTTAAAATGATTTGGGACCTCATGCATATATGTGTGTGTTCATGACAAAATGTTTACGAAGGTTGTGGAAATTACCCTCCTAAAATTTATAGATGTACATCTAAATGAAAAGGAACTTGAAAAGTTAAATGAAAAGGAACCTGAAAGGGTTAGATGAAAAGGAAATGCTAGGGTGGGTTAATTGTCCACATTAAGCCGAAGAGAAAAGAGTTAAAGTAAAGTGTTTCCAAAATATGAAAAGGTTTTAGGTCCCACTAGATGAAAGTTTGCTTTTTTTTTTTTTAAAAAATGTTACATGTGTTTGCATATCTTGACCTGGTAGTGGGGTCACTTACTGAGTATTTTAAATACTCACCATTTTCTAAAATATTTTCTTTTTAGGTAAAAGCAAGCGCATCCAAGGCGAGTGACGGGTTCGCTTGCAGGGCTATAGGAGAAGTAGATAGTCATGTTTCCGCATTTCTTGTTCTATTTATTTGTTTTATTTATTTCATGAGATTTTATCTAAGAGTCACTTTCGCTATGTTGTTTTGAGTTAAGATTGTTAATTTGAAACTTTGAGGCCTTGACTTTAAGAGCTGTGTTTCTAGATTTTTGGTTGGGATCCCAAACAAAGTTTTTCTTTTTGTCTTTGTTATTCCACCTGTTCTAAGGTCTTTATTTTAAATAAAAACTTCCTTTTATGTTTTGTGGCCTCCAAAGCATGCATGTATAGTAATGGCCCTAGAGAGTCATGTTTAGGAGGTAGGGTATTTACATAAGGAATGCGTTTAACTCCATTAACAATATTTCCTGTCAAAGTGAGCATCGCTCAACAGCAATTGACATGTACTTTTCCTTTTCTTAAGGTCAGAAGTTCAAATTCTCACGCTCTATTTATTGTACTAAAAAAAACATTCCTTACATATAAATATTTATATTTGGCTATTATTTAAAAGTAATTTTTAATAAGTCAAAAGTACTGGAAAAAAAATTATTGATATATGTTTATTTATTGAATTCTCTTAGATTAAATAACTTTTTATTCTTTTAGGGGCGTTTGGTTCCCTGTTTTAGAAGTGGGGAGTATAGTTTAACTTAACCAAACTCACATTTGGTTGATAGTTTTCTAAATCCAGGCTTACTACAGTACATACTATTTTACCCCCAAGTTTGCTACAGTACTTTACCTTACTCACCAAGTTTGCTACAGTGCTTTATTCATACTCTCCAAGTTTGCTACAATGAATATTTTGTTTTTAATCACTCTTCTTAAATGCATTAAATTTTAATAAAAAATATTAGTTAAATCAAAATAATTAATTAATGATAATTTTATAATAAATAAGTAAATAAATTTAGTTAAAATTTTAAATAGTAATAAACTAATATGTCAGCTTTGTTATAAACTTCATGTTTCAAAGCAATTATAATCATAAATTTATAAGGAGGAATTTCTTTGGGTTTTGTTCCCACATTGACAAATATTAGAAAAAAATAATTACAAAACTAATTAAATAATTATTTTACAAAATAATTATTCAAAAAGTGTTCATATTAACAATAATATTAAAAATAAATTATTCATTTATAAAGTAATAATTACTAACTTATAAGAAAATTTGTATTAACATGTAAATTATAATAAGAATTATTTTAATTCCAAACCACACACGTTATATAAACTTAAATTTAATATGTCTATTTCCATTTAAAAAAATATATATGTCCATTTCTCTAAATCCACAATTTTTACAAACTCATTTTCTGGTGAAAATGTAAAATTCATGTTATCATATTTAATTAAAGATATAATATTTGTAAAATTAATTAATTAAACTCTTTTAGTTAGTTTATCTTGAATTTAATAGCTTTTAAAATATTTTAGTTGCATAATCTTATGTATTAGTTATATATACAAAGTTAAATTCAATAGTAATTTTGACGATATAGTAAATAAATTTGGTTAGCATAGCAAGTTATAAATAATTAAATAAATAATTGATAACATTTTATTCATGGTTAATTTTATGTTGGAATTTGTTCATATTTGTTCACACTTTAGTAAATAGTCCAAAAATATTTTCATGAACAATCAAATATTTATTGTATAAAATAATTATTGGAAGAAAATTGAGTGGACAAATGTATTAAAAATATTTTATTTATTATTAAAATAATACTCTTTAATTTCATAATAAAAGTTACATTTTAAATATAATTTAATATATAGTTTTTATTAAATTAATTAAATAATTAATATATCGATTATCTATTATTTATTACAAATTTCAAATTTACCAACCAAATACACTTTTAATAAATTCACGTTTAACAAATTAGAATTCAAACACAAACTTAACAAATTCATATTTAACACGATCCAAACACTGGTTTAACAAATCCAAACTTAACAAAACTATTAATAATATCTTAGATTTAATAAACTCAGGCTTAATAAATCTCCCAAACCAACCAAAGAATCCCTTAACTGTCAAGACAATGTTTTTTATTCTCACAAATTACTTTTAATTTACACTATTTTTTCTCATTTGACTTTATCTCCCTACCTATTTTCTCTCATCTTCTCTGTATCTACATATTTTCTTTCTTGCTAATTTCTCTTATCTTCACATATATTTTCCACTAATTTCTTATTGTAAACCTTTTATTAATCTCTCTTTTAAATCATTTTTTTCTCCCCGATGATATTTTTTTGAAATAACTCTAATCTTACTAGTGTCTCTCTACGAGAACATTACTATCGTACGTATACTTTCTCTCACTTTATTTTTTTTTTAAATATAGTTATTTTTCATATTACTAATTTAACTAATAGTAGAAATTATATTAGTTAATTAAGTGATCATTTTAATCGTTCAAAGACTAATTTATCTAGATTCAAAAGCACTTTTGAGGACCAAATGATAAAAATTGTCTATTGTAATATGAATATATTTTTTTATAAAAGCAATTTTTCTAAATGCACTCCTAAACACAACCTTATAAATTTAAGAATATTGTTTCCCCCAATGTCCATACACAATAATATAACGAGAATCTCTCTGTCTCTCAAAAGTGTCGGACAATATTTTTAGCAATTTAATTAAGAATTAGAGCTGGGTGCCCTACACTTTTCACAATTGTTTAGAGGGATAGAGAGAAAAAATAATAATAAAAGAAAGAAGTGAGGGTAGGGTTTCTCAATTAACTAGCTTTTCTAAGCATATGGGCATGTGCCATATGAAAAAAAGGTGTATCTCTTAATTTAATTATGGGTAGAGTGCCCTACAACTTTAGTTATCAAGTTTCTTATTATGGAAAGGATATAAGGGTCCTCCCACCTTACCTTACTACACCAAAGAAGCTTTTACCAATTTTTCCTTAGAGGGTCCTCATTTTTAAATTTTATGTCAATTATAATTTTTTTTTTCTAAAGATATATTTTCTTATCCTCCACTTTTTCTTGCATCTCACCAATAAAAAGAAAATTAAAATTTGTTATTTATTATAGTGATGCATGCATGCTCAACAACATTATTGAATTATATCCTTAATAAAAGTTAAAAAGAAAATAATTATTGTTTTTAAAAAATATTTCCATACTTTTCCCTTTGAAAACAAGTAATGTAGAATATAGAATATATTTGGTCAAAAAAGTTATTAATTGGCCATGATGGGATCTACTACAGGTGTCCATGGATAGGGTTTAAAAATAAGATATATTTTGTATTCAATTCAATTATTAATTGAAGTGGCAAATTTATCGCTAAAGTGAGTATAGTTGAACGATAATTGGTATGTATTCCTTTCTTTGAGGTCGGAGGTTCAAATCCTCCATATCTCCATTTGTTGTACTAAAAAAAAGTGGCAAATTTATTATTATAATTAAATTAACCAGTTAGATGATGAATGTGGCTTAATAATTTCTTTTTTGAACATCCAAATTTGGGTCAGCTTACACAAATTTCAATGACTAATTTTATGAGACAAATGTCTAAGATGACCGTACCATAACATTTACTCGTCAAGAGACTCTACGATTTTAATATTTGAAGTAAATGACCACCATGAGATTTGAATTCATTATCTCAATTAAGTCTTTAGTAATTAATTTGATATTTGAGTCATATTTATTTATTTCAAAATTTTGTAAAAGACAATTTTAGGATTTATTTTTGTTTCTATATACTAGAAATAAAAATAGTTTTTTTCTTTTTACACAAGAACAACAATAGTTCATCGTTGTATCTTACTTTATTTTGTGAAAATAACACATAAACCCAAGATTCGAAAAAATAGTTTTCTGTTTGGATGTTGTAAAAGATTTTTGGAATAGTCATTATCTTAGTACAACTTAATATCATTTCTCAGAAACTTTAGTAGTTTAAAATGTCATCTTTTAAAACTTATTAGGGATCAATATGAAATATCTCTCCAACTTCAAATATTAGTACTTGTCCCTAATCTCTATCAATTTAGTTTTTTTGGCTTGGTGTTGATTTAATATGATATAAGTGTAGGGGTTGAGTTTAAATCTTTGTGATATTTCTTGATCATTTTACAGCAACAATTCACTCACTAGTGCTTTCATGTTAAAATCTAATTTCACAATTAAAGAAAAATGCCAAGAATATATTTAAATATTTGAAGTTTCTAAAAAAAAATTAAATACTTATAATGTCAAGCTCTCAAGCTTACAATGAATAACGGTTGAACTATTTAACGAAATATTGATCTCGATAAATATTTCTAGAAAATTTAGGACAACCAATCAAGTGATAAATTTATAAATTAAAAAATATATATTTCATATACTTTTAAAATAAGTAATATAAATTCTTATTAGTATACGTACTTATATATATTTATATGATATCAAAATTTCTAATATTATATTGACCTTTCCTTTATAATGTGAGTCATTGGCATTTGCAATGGTTTTACTATATACCACCTCTTTCTTTTTCTTTTTCTTTTTTTATTTCTTTCTTCTTTTCTTTAGAGTATAACGTTATAAATGTGATGGGTAGAGATTCAAATATTTACAACCTAGAAAAAAAATTGGTTTTTAATTCATGTGGAACTTAATTACAGTAAAAGATGAATAAGCATAAAGGTAATAAGGACAAGGATTAAGGACAATATCTAAAATTCTCAAATATTTCATCAATGTTTTGAAGACTCGAAAAGTTAATAAAATCTTAACTAGTCTAGCTATATTCCAGTTGCCTTTAAATTTCTAATTCAGGAATATAGCTTTGTGAATAAGGTATATATTACGTTTTTAAAGTCGAAGATTCAATCTATCATTCTACATGCATCGATATAAAAATATATGTGTGAAAAAGAAAAGGATGTGTGGAAAAGAAAAAAGGTGTGTGGTGAGAATAATTTAAGTCTCATTTGATAACGATTTCGTTTTCTATTTTCTGTTTTTGAAACTTGAGTTTATTTGTTCACAATTTCTTTACAATGACTTTCATCTTTCTTAGAGAGACATTTGACTATTTAATCAAATTCTAAAAATATAAGTAAATTTTTATAAACTACTTTTTCAAGTTTTGAAACTTAGTTTGAATTTTAGTTTGAATTTTAGTTTAAATTTTAAAACATTTTTAGAAAATAGATAATAAAACCAACTCAAGTTTTAAAAATAAAAAAATAAAAAGGTTATCAAATGAAAGCCTAGAATTCCGAACCTTTTTTCTATCATTTTCTTTGCCGGCTGGCGGCTCTTCATCATCTTTCTCTAGATTTACTTGCCGGCCGGTATTGTCTTTTTGGGTCCCACATCATTTTTTATTATTATTTTTATTTTTTTATATTTATTTTCACCTTTCAGTTACCGAGCCTATCCGCCTCGGTTCCGAACCGAAGTCCCGCGTTTTGAATACTCGGGTAGCTTCAGCTTGGAGGGAAACGTGGTTTGTCAATTGACCTTAAGGCCCTTACTCTTCCACTTATTTCTACGATAATTCCAATCCTACTCAAAAAAATGACTTAATTTTAGATTTTTTTTTTTCCTGAGTTTAGTAATGATAAGGTGCGAAATTGAACCATCAATATTTGAGATAATAATAAGTAATTTATCTACTGAATTATGTTTAGATTGATTATTAGCTAGAGTATCTATATTTTATTGTTGAAAGTTCGAATTTTAACCCCCTATATTTTAAATTTTATATTTTAAAATTAGTTCAGAACTTTATTTTAGTAATAACATGTAAATTACTTTAATGTACGTCTAAGCTTGTTTTGATTCTTGAACTTTTATTCATAGATCATTTTTATTATTGTATATTTCTTTCAAGTTAAATATATATGTCATAGACTCATAGTCTCTAATGTTTGTATGTTTTTTTTTCAATTTAGTTCCTTCCGTGTATTTTAACATTTTCTACTACTTGTTTGGCCATTTTTAAAATCAACTTAATTATGATAAATTCGCAGTATTTATGAGTTATGAAATTGGTAGAAATTTAAGGGGATGTTAGGCCACTTAAGAGAAGAAAGCTTATATTCCTCCTCTAAAATAAAAAAAGATGGTAGATACTTCAACTTTTCCTTTTTTATGTGGTTTAATTTCTCTCCAATTTCTATCAATTCATTAAATATTAGCCAATTTTAATATTCACCAACTAAAAAATGTACCATTGAAAAATGTTGAGGACTAAATTGGAACTTTTTTAAGAATATTGGAAAAACACTCTAACATTGGAGATTTTTTTTTTTTTTTTTGAGTTCAACAACATTTGGAGGTGGAGGGATTCAAACTTATGATCTCTTGGTTATAAGCCCATATTTTATATCAGTTGAGTTATGTTCTTGTTGACTCTAACATTAGAGACTAACGTCATAAATATCTAGCATTTTCTTTATTACGTGGTAGTTTTTAAACTTCACATAAAATAGATTTTAGTTCTTATCACTGAAGTTACATGTGGTATTTAAAAAAAAAAAAAAATTGTGTGACATTACAAGAACGTGAATTCTAAGCCCATATGTTGAGTTTGGAATAAAAATTTAACAACAAAGACCCAAGAGAATATTCGTGAAAGTTGAAGGATAAAATATAATATTAAAATATAAGGATGAAAATGAAATGAGGATGAAAATTAATGTATGAAAATAATTATACCATCAAAGAAGGGAATTAGTATTTTAATAGTATGAATATATAAAACTAAAAGAAAAAGAAAGAAATAAGAAAAAGAGAGAAGCACTTGGTCTAATTATTGAGTCGATTCTTCTAATATTTTTCATTTGTTTCTTCATTAGATTTATTAGGACCACCCATGAAAATTTTACTTTTTTTCTACTTTTTTACAAAATTGCACATAAGAGATTTACTAAATAATTGCAAAAATGATTATACCTTTTCATATGAGGTTGACAAATTGAATCATTAAATCATATCAAAGGTGAATATATATATATATATAATTACTAATATTATTGTGTACAAATCTTTGAGTAATCATGAAGATCTTCAATGAAGTTTAATTAATATAGTTTTTAATAACCCATAAAATTTTATTGATTTTATAGTTTTATCTCTAAACTTTTAAAATTGGTCCTTAAATATTTAATGACTTTTCTCTTAGTCCTTAAAATTTTTAAGTTTTAATTTTAATTAATCCTTGTTTGATTCTTTCCTTAAAAATCTTATTTCGTAGTTAATAAAAATTGAGTTATCGTAAAGCGATCTATATAGTATCAATCTACTGTTATATCTTAATCATCATTTTTTTATGACAAAACTTCTTAAGATAAAACTTGATAATTAAGTTGAAAGACCAAAATATAGGATAATGGAAAAAAAAAAAAAAAAGAAAGTATAGAAGCTTAGATGAAAGATTAATAAATTCATAAACTGAAAAAACATATATATATGTAAAAATTTAGTGCCAAAACTATATATATAGAAATGAGAAGAAAAAAAAGTGACTTTTTAAGTCCTTACAAAAACAAAAATTTCTTAACTCTAATACTACATTAAATTATTGGTCATCTCATATTTTTCCCCTACAAAATCATATTTAGCATGACATTTTTTAAGAAAAAGTAATTTCTTCACTACAAAAACGTTAAAATTTGAACAACTTCTATAATAACTTCAAAAATCAAATATTTATATTTTTGCTACATCTTATTGATATTGAATGAAATCAATGGATAAAGTAGACTTTTTCATAGAATTTTTGTTGAAATATAAAAGACAAAATCTTTTTTTTACTCATACGTACTTAATAATTCAAGAATCAAATTTAACTTTAACATTTTGATTTCGTTAAATTAATTCTTTTTTTAAATCATCCATTAAATTAATTCTTGAAGTTGAATAAATATTAAAACCAGTTGATAGCTAGCAAGTTATTGTTTTTTTTAATGATTGAAACTTTAAAATTAAGATAGACTTAATGAATGAAAATTAGCTATTAGGAAAAGAAAAACAGAAAGGTAAATTTACAAGGAAAAGAAAATGAAAAAACCCACTGCAAAGAACCTCTTATTATCATATACCTTCTTTTAAAGCCAGCTCCTAGCTAATGCATGCCATAACATTCTCAATTACAATGAAAATTTTAAGAAGTGGATTCAATCATGAGAGAGAGAAAGTATCAAACAAATGGGTTAAAAAGGCTTAATTTCTAAGCAATTAAACAAATGGGTTTGTGTAAAAAAAAAAAAAAAAGAATTAATATAATAAGTTTCTTAACAGGTTTGTGTAAAAAAAGGAATCAATATAATAAGTTTCTTAATAGCTTTTATTTTTTTTCTTCTAAAATATATGTTTTTAGTCCCTAATATTTTAATACTTTTTTTTTTTAATTTAACATCTCTGATTTAAAAAGTTTCAATTTTGACCTTTATATGTTTAATATTTTTCAATTTAGTCATTTATTGTTGTAAATGCTAAAATTGGCTTATGATTAACTTACATGACCTACATAGTGAATTGATAGAAATTTCAAGAATGAAAGTGGTTATCTAAGAGAAGAAAGTTTTTAATTCCTCCTTCAAATTTCTAATAAATTGGTAGAAATTTTGAGTTTTTTTCTCTTAAATGACTTATTTTTTCCTTTAAGTTTTCGCACATTCACCAAATATTATGTCATGTAAGTTTATTATCAACCAATTTTAACATTTACCATTGATGCCAACATGAGCATAACTCAAAAAGTAATTGACATCTATTTTTTCCCTTGAGATCAGAGGTTCAAATTCTTATACCCTACATTTGTTGTACTAAAAAAAACATATATCGTTGATGATGGACTCAATTGAAAAATGTAACACAAGAAAAATCGATATATTTTAAACAATCAAAACTAAATTGAAAAAATACTCAGACTAAAATATATATTTAGCTTTTAAAAAATCACAGAAAAAATTATAAGTTTATATTCTTTTAGGCAATAAAGCAAACACATGATGTGTAGAATTCAAGCAAAAGCCAACTGATAATTGTTATTGTTCCATGAATGCATGAGAAGATGTACCTATGAAGGGAAAAGAGGAACCTAAAATAATTATACTCTCTTCTTTTCCCCAAATTTAATTAGTTTTATAATTCTAAATAAAAATTTTAATTAGTTTTAAACCAAATCATCTAATAGTTTTTATCTATTAGCTAATTGTTTAATTGACCCTTTTCCTTTTTTTCTTTTTTTCTTTCTTTCCTTTTTTTTGTAGTTCAATTGACAAATTTTAATTTATTGCATGGTTTTTGAAACAAAAGGCTTAATTCTCATTTTCATTACTCAACTTTCAAAAATAGTTTAGATTAGTCCATTCATTATCAAAATATTTATTTAGTCTCTAAACTTTCAGATATATTTCTTTTAAAAAAAATAAAAAATATTGCTTAAAATATGTGTATTAACATGTTGATATGTACATATATTTGAGACACATAAATTAACTAAGACGAATATTGAATGTAGACAAATAGTAACTATACATATGAGAAAGAACAAAATTTTTAAAGTTTAAAATCTACTTCAGATTGTGAACTAAGATTGATATTCAAAAGTTTCAAATTTAAAATAGAATAAACATTAAAATGTTGAACCAAAATAAAATGTAAAACTAAATATAAATATAAAAATATGATACAGAGAGAGAGAAAAAAAACTCTAGTTAGTACGTTTCAATTATAGTTTAACCACATCATTATTTATTTTAGGTTAAATTAGAAGTTTAGTCTCTGAACTTTCATATTTGTTCATGTTTGTGTTTAATATGTCTCTAAAGTTTAAAAATATCTAATATATCCCTGAACTATCAATTTTGTGTCTAATATAGGTCTCATGACTTTTAATGCAATGTCCGAGTTCAGGAGGGGTACATGAATGAACCGTGATCACATCCGAATGAAAGAGATCTTGAGGATATGCAAGTGTGGTTAAGAAAGGTTTAAAAGAATTGATAGTTACTATCTATACCAACAAGGTGCACCTTCCTTTTCAGTGGCTCAATCATAGGAACTCCAAAACTAAGCGTGCTTGGCTTGGAGCAATTATTCTATATTGTTGGATGACCTCTTGAAAATTTTCTTAAGAAGCATGTGAGTGAGGACAAAGCATGCTGAAGGGACCTGTGTTAGTTTGTGGGGACGGTCTTCATTCTCAGAAGCAGTTCAAGACAAAGTAAGGTGGCATAGCCAGGTCACAGGGGATGCAGGGAAATATCAGAACTGTCAGGTGTCAAATCCAGATTCTGAAGTCCAAATCCTGGGTTTGGGATGTTACATTTAAGATGTCAAATAGATTCTTGAACTTTCAATTTTGTGTTTAAGAAGTCACTAGCATATGCAAATTTTTTTAAAAGATTAAATTACAAAATTGGTCTCTATGGTTTGGAGAAAGTTAAAATTTAGTCCCTATGGTTTTAAAAGTTAGAGACTATTTATGAGAGTTTTATCAAAATATAAGAACTAATTCTAACCTTTAAAACCCTGGGGACTAGATTCTAACTTTCTCCAAACCATAGGGTCCAAATTTGTAATTTAACCTTTTTAAAAATTAACAAATCTATTAGACATAAAATTGAATTTTGTGTCTAATAGGACATTAAACTTTAAAATATTGTGTCCAATAGATTCGTGAATTTTAAAAAATAGTTGAATAGGTCAAATCCCTAATAAACACAACATTGAATGCTTAAGGACTTATTAGACATAAAATAAAAACTTTGGAGGCAATATTAGACACTTTTTAAAATTCAACAATCTATTATTACATACAAAATTGAAAGTTTAAAGATCTATTAGATATTTTTTTTAAAGTTTATGGATCTATTTCATGCAAATTTAAAAGTTTATTGGAGTAAACTTATAATTTAATCTTCATTTTATAATTAAAATCTTTGTTTTATTATTTTGTTTAACGAATCCCAAGTTACTTCAAGTATGAGTGATGTGACAAAAAAAAAATAGTGGCAATAGTAACATTGGAACTAATTTCTTCAATGTGATATCTAAAATGTGGTCATTTTTAGATTTTGTGGCAATTGAAGGGACAAAAACACACAAATAATTGGAAGAAAAACTTATAGTCTTCCAAATTATCAATAAAATAGTTGAACTGTTATATATCTCTTAAATTGTTAGTGTTATATTTTCTTTCAAACCATTAACAATAAAATCAACTTTAGATAGAATTTAAAAAAGTTGAACCAAAAAAAATAAAATCTGAGCATTAGTTCATTGGATAAAACACCAATTACCATCTTAAAAGTGTCAATCGTTCGATTCTCGATCTTCGCACAATTGTTGAACTCAAAAAAGAAAAAAATATTGAACCAATCTATTCATACTCTTAACCATTTTCAACAAACTTTCTTGATATGTACATGAATAATTTAAATATGACATCAAATCTTACATTTCCATCAAGAATTTAGATTGGTATCTTGATTTCTAAGCTTGATACCTTCTATAGATATATTTTGATGTGATACTTTTAACTATGTAACTAAAAAAAAAAAAAAAAATTGATGTTTGAATCATTAGATCATACCAATAACAAGTCCTTTTTGTTACATCAACACCAAAATTGGAATAGGAAACACTATCCAACAACAATTAATATTGTTTTTCTTTTTCCTATTTTTATTCCATTTTTTTTTCTCTCCTTTGGTGAATCTCTTAGATCCATTCTTATTCATCACACTAGATATTTTTCCATTTATAGATTAAAAAAAATGTTCATACTAAACATGCTTTTTGACTCTTGGTTTTCTCAAATTTTAACAGGTGGTGCTAATATATGTCCATATTATCATTTCCATGTCATGAAATATTAATTATACAGAAATGTTAATTTATGGTATAATAAATTATATCATTTTTTTTAGTTGTTACCTCAAATTTTACGATAAGAATTGAAGCTTGCTAAAATTTAAAAGTTATATATATATATTTTTACATTTAGAGATCAAATTAGAAGCAACGATGAATTTTAGATCATAACCAATTTTAACCTCTTAAAAAAATTACATTATTTTTAAAATTTAAACTTAGAGAGAAAATGATTTGCAATTGGAGATCAACTGAGAATTATAGTATAGGAGTTCGAAGAAAAAAAAGACATTCGTAAATTTAAAATGAAAAATTGAAAGAAAATGAAAAATGAAAAGAAAAGAGAAAACCCAACATTTTATAATAACAACAATAAAAGTTCATTTTTAAATTTAGAAAGAAAAAAATAACCTAACATCTTACAATTGTCATTTTAGTTTTCATGATTAGCTTTTGGTTTTAATTTAGTTTATAATTTTTTTTTTTATATAATTTGCTTCTTATGATTTGGTTGCAACTAATTCAGTTTCTTTATCAAATTTGGACAGCTTTTTTACCTGACATATTTTTCTTTCCAACATTAAAAAGAAAAAAAAAATCAATGTCTACAAAATATACAGTAAATAAGAAAGCAGTTAATATTTGATAATGTTGAGGCGTTTTTGAGAGATCCAACTAAATCACTAAAACAAATTTGAAAATTTTAAATTTCTAGACAAGACGAAACACTAATTATAGGGGCAAAATAGTAATTTTATTCAATAAAAAAACAAATTTTATTTTAAAAAGATTTAACTAATTCGGACAAATGTGTTTTGGTTTTAAATTTTCTCACCCGTTGAACACAAACCGTTAGGCCATCTTGTTCGCGGGAGGCTCGGAACTTGCTTCGGTCTCATTTTCTCCAACAAAATTTGAACGAACGCATAAAACTCAAAGACCGATTGAGATTTTTGAGAAACAGAGAGAAAAATCCCTGGAGAGAAGAAAAACGACTCGACCCACCAAAAAAGGAAGAAAAAAAATCTCTCCCTCTTTCTGTTTTCTTCAACTTTTTCAATGACCCTTCACCCAGAATCAACAATCGCCTTCTCCTAATCTCTCGTTTCGACCCTTTTCTCAAGATCATTTCTATTCGAACACCCAATTTGGTTTCTGGAAAATTGGGATTGTTTGGAGTAGCTTAGGATTTGATTTGATTTGATTTTTTTCGTTTTCTGTGGATTCTTGAGGATTAGTAATGGCGACAGAGCAAGTTTTTCCGTTTTCTGTTGCTTCTGTGATTGAGGATGTTCTTCAACAGCATGGAGTTCGCCCTCGTAACATCGATTTGGCTTCGAAGAAGGCTGAAGAAGACTGTATGTTCTTAGTTTTCTTGTTTTTGGGACTTGCATTTTGACAATCGATTGATTTTTTTGGTTTGAATGATGACTGTAGAATGAGATTAGTGTTTGGAATTTGTTTTTGTTTCTTTTCAATTTGATTGATGTGGTATGGACATTTCTGGTGTTGGAATGGATTTTGAGAACTCAGGTCGTTTGGGAATGTTCATGTTTTTTGTTTCTCATTTCTTAAGATACATATTATAAATTTTCATAAACATATTGGCTACCTTTTTAAATTCTTCATTCTGAATTATACTGTGATTAGATTTGATTGGGGTCCCTGAGTGCTCATTCAATTCAATCCCATTGTTCAGTTAGGAACTTAGATTGCTCTGGATATTACTAACATGAGATAAGGAAACAAAAAAAAAAACATATAGCTATGAATCTCAAAGAAATTGAAAAGTTCTGATGAAGTCGTTTCCCCCTTTCAAGTACACAAAATCATGTGAAAATGAAACTGAATGTTCATCATATTACTTTGAAGCCTTGAGAAGGTATGAAGCGGCTGGGTGGCTAAGGAAAACTGTTGGAGTTGTTGGTGGTAAAGACTTGCCGGCTGAGCCTTCTGAAGAGGAATTTAGGCTCGGACTAAGAAGTGGAATTATTCTTTGCAATGTTCTCAATAAGATTCAACCTGGAGCAGTGTCAAAGGTATATAGTTCGTCAATTTTTCCCTTATTCTAATTTACTATTGCATCTTGTGCCAACCACGAGAAGGAAGGAAGAAAGGAAGGAGACAATTTTCCTGTTTGTTTATCTTGGATTCAAAAGATTATATATCTCTAGAAAGCTGGAATATGAAATTTTTCCACACCTTGTGAAAATTTTTGGGTCTGCTATTGAGTACATCTAATATGATGGCCTTTCAATTCTTGTTCTTGTGTAGGTTGTTGAAGGCCCATGTGATTCTGTAATTATTCCTGATGGGGCACCCTTATCTGCATACCAATACTTTGAAAATGTGAGAAATTTTCTGGTGGCCATAGAAGAAATGGGGTTGCCAACCTTTGAAGCCTCTGATCTAGAACAGGTAAATCTAGTAGTTTTGGACCTTTTTTGGTAACTTGAACCATATTAATATTTCTTCTGGTTGTATTGATCTGTTGCAAATCTATGGCTATGTCAGGGAGGGAAATCTACAAGGGTTGTGAACTCTGTTCTGGCACTCAAGTCATATAGCACCTGGAAACAAGGAGGCGGAAACGGGGTGTGGAAATTTGGTGGGACAGCTAAATCACCAACATCGAGGAAAAATGTGGTGCTAAAAAATTCAGAACCATTCATGAATTCTTTGACAAAAACCTCATCAGCTGGTGATAGTTTTTCTCTTGAATCGTCTTCAAGTGATGATCCTAGCAATGAAGCAGTTAGTGAGCTTTTCATCCTTCTTTTCTTTGTTTACCTCTTCTACTTTTTATTACATTGTTTGTTGCTTGAGTTGATTTAAGACATCATAGCCTTTTTACAATTTCGACCACAGGAATCCTCTCGTCCTTTACATATGCTACTTTGTCAACTTCTTTCTAATAAACAGCTTGACGAAATCCCAAGTGTAAGTGTTGGCTTTTAATTCTTGAGTTAGATAGATCTTCTTGGGCTGAGTTTTCTTTTCTTCTCCCTTCGTTTCCTAACTCGTCCTCTACTTTTTTCTTTTTTCTAATGAATCTATAGATTGTGGAATGTATGATTGGTAAAGTCATGGAAGAGTTTGAGCAACGATTAGTAACTCATAACAATATGGTATACTCTCTATTTCCCACAATGTTTTATATTAGCAATCTATATATTTAATTGTTGCTGAAATACATGATTTCTCCCTGCACCTCAAGAGTGATTATTGAATGAGTTAGCCTCCGGAATTTTGTTTAGACCGTAATTTTGGTTTAGGGATGATTTTAACATGGTATCAGAGCTCGAGGTCCCGTATTCAAACTCCTATAATGTCTTTCCATTCCAATTAATATTGATAACCACTTAATAGACCTTCTGCAAAGTTCCAAGCCTACAAGTGAGAGAGAATGTTAAAGTATTGATAAAATAAAAGATTAAATTTTATTGTAACTCATAAGCTTAAGCTTTTGGGTTCAATTGTGATTACAATCACTCCATCTCCATTTATTCTGTGCTTATGGAATTCCATTCTGCCCATTTGATAGATGAAAGCAAGTCCAGAAGATGTGGCAGAATCTGTAACTGATAAATCTCCTCCACGAATCACTTCTGCTGATGAAACGGTAAGCTGTGAATTTATATATCTTATGAAAATGTTTTGGCACTAAGCTAATAGTTCAATACAATTTCTTCTTAAGCTGGATGGTATGCTAATATATTTTATGTTTTTGAGAGACTTAAGATGAGTTCTCCTGAAGAAATAAGTACTCCAGAAGCAACAAGTTGTTCTGAAGAAATAAATAGTCCAAAAGATAGTCCAGAAGCAACAAGTTTTCTTGAAGAAGAAAGTTGTCCTGAAGCAACAAGTTTTCCTGAAGAAGAAAGTTGTCCTGAAGCAACAAGTTTTCCTGAAGAAGAAAGTTGTCCTGAAGCAACAAGTAGTCCTGAAACAAAAGATGACGACCGTGATTGTAAGGATCAACGCGATGAGGAATTAGAACGCAAACTTTTGAGAAGACAGATGCTGTTAGAATGGCAACAGAGAAACATAGAGGTAGCTGGTGTTCTAGTGTACTAGCCAGTAGTTAATTACTTTTCTGAAATATGTAACTTCAAAGTTGGTTTTCCTCTGTAGATGTTGAAGGGTGCTCTTGGTGAAACCAAAGCAGGAATGCAGATTTTGCAAATGAAGTACCAAGAGGAATTCAACAATCTAGGTATAAGTTATGAATTAATTTAAATTCTTTTACTATTCTTATAACTTGTGCCTTCAAATGTATTCTCAGTCTAATTGCTTTGCTGCCTAAATTAGGTAAGCGCATGCATAGTGTGGCTTATGCTGCTTCAGAATACCGAAGAGTTCTTGAAGAAAATCGAAAACTATATAACCAAGTCCAAGACCTGAAAGGTAGGTAGCATTTGCAATGGCTTAAGTTTTTTGTTTTGTATTGTTAACTTCCTCATAAAATTTTGCTCTAATTCGGCTTTATAGTAGCAGTCTTCTAAATATTATAATGTTCATGCATTACAATCTATCAGGAAATATCAGAGTATATTGTAGAGTTCGACCATTCCTCAGTGGACATTCAAATCGACCCTCTACCGTTGATCGCATTGATGAAGGGAATATGAGCATTATGACACCATCAAAATCCGGCAAAGAGGGAAGGAAATCATTCAGTTTCAACAAAGTATTTGGGCCTTCTGCCACTCAAGGTTCAACTTCTTTTCATGGTCTTATCATATAATTTTTCTGCATTATGAATATTGTGTCAACATTCTGTCTATGCAGGGGAAGTATTTTCGGATACTCAACCTCTGATTCGATCCGTCCTCGATGGTTATAATGTCTGCATATTTGCTTATGGCCAAACTGGATCAGGAAAAACCTACACCATGGTAAGCGATTAAGCACCAATATTAAATTATGTGACTATTTTCATGTGTTTTTTTTAAAAGCTTTTTTCCAGTGGTGTTACTCATGATCTCATTTGTATAAATCCAGTCAGGACCAACAGAGCTTAATGAGGACACTTTAGGTGTAAACTACAGGGCATTGAGTGATTTGTTTGTCCTTTCACAACAAAGGAAACAGACCATTTCCTATGACATATCTGTTCAGATGCTTGAGATTTACAACGACCAAATTAGGGATCTCCTTGTGACGGATTCCACTAACAGAAGATATCCTTCATTGTTTTTCTGCTGTATTTCTTTATATTCTTTCATATAGTGAAGCTCTTGCTATAATGCATGTCCTTAACCGGTAATTACATTGGAAGTTCGTAACAGTACTCAAAACGGGATTAACGTACCGGATGCATGCCTTGTACCTGTATCATCAACGTCAGATGTTATAAATTTGATGAATCTTGGCCAAAATAATCGTGCAGTGAGCTCTACCGCCATGAATGATCGGAGCAGTCGTTCTCATAGGTACATTTGCTATTAACTGAGAAGGGAACTCTTCTTGAATAAGTTCAGTATGAAGATTTAGGCTTAACTCATGATCTCATATAATTTAATTATTCATTGCTTTGTGCTTTGCACATTTTCATATCTTCTTAGAGTGTCACAAAGTCTCCTTCTAATGTGCATAAACTATTAATGCAACAATTGCAGCTGCTTAACTGTTCATGTTCAAGGAAGAGATTTGACATCCGGGGCGATTCTTCGTGGCTGTATGCATCTTGTTGACTTGGCAGGAAGTGAAAGGGTTGACAAGTCTGAGGTAATAGGAGATAGATTGAAAGAGGCACAACATATCAACAAATCTCTTTCTGCATTAGGAGATGTTATTTCCTCTCTTGCTCAAAAGAATGCACATGTCCCTTATAGGAACAGTAAACTCACACAATTGCTCCAAGATTCACTTGGTATGTGTATATAATACTAGTGTCTGGCTTGGAGAGCTATTGAGTGTCTCCTTTTGGCTCTAATATCCTGGCTAACCACATTTGCTTCCATATCCTTTCAGGAGGCCAAGCAAAGACACTCATGTTTGTTCATATAAGTCCAGAGCCTGAAGCTCTTGGAGAAACATTGAGTACTTTAAAGTTTGCTGAAAGGGTTTCAACTGTTGAGCTTGGTGCTGCTCGGGTTAACAAAGATAGCACCGATTCGAAAGAGCTCAAGGAACAGGTCTTGTACTTTTATTGTCACTACAAATTCTGTTTGATTCATTAGTTATTGGCCTTTTACTTCCGCAAGGCAATTGAAAAGCTATTTGATCTGCATGTTTTTATATGCTTTTGATCAGTACCAAGAAGAAAAGTAACGGAATGCTCCGTCTCTCATGTTTTTACATGTCAACTTTATTTCTTATTACCAGATAGCTAGCCTAAAGGCAGCCTTAGTGAAGAAGGACGGTGAAACGGAGCAACATTCTCGATCAAGCACTCCCGAAAAAAGTAGGATGAAAACTTTCTTGTCATCCCCTTCACTTCCTAGCTGGAAAAGTGTTGTGGAGATGTCTGTTAATAGAACAAACTCATTGGAAGATGTTCGTAATGCTGAGGTACGACTTTGTATTGAAAATCAATGTGCAAAGTAAGGTATTACTTTTCACCCAAAGATCCGAAGCTAAACTTGATAACAAAATCTTTAACATGTAAGTTATGCCAAATTAGAGACAAAGCGAATGATAAATAATCCTTATGTAGGGATCCTTTCTCTTCTCGAGTTCATTATTGTATGCAGCTCAAACCACTTCTACTTGGATATTAGTGAAAATCTTGATTGGTCATCAAAACACATCTGTGCTCATACATGCTTATTTGCTTACAGGCTCAAAACAAATCTAATAACTCAAAGCTCAAAAGAAGAAGCTTAGATCCCCGAGACATGTTACGATCATCTCCATGGCCACCCTTGAGCGCAACACTTGTTAATGGGAGGCAAGACGACAAAGAATCTGTCTCGAGCGATTGGGACGACAAACTTATGGTTAACAAGAATGAAAACATTAGTAGAGATGAAACTGTTACAGGAAACTGGGATGCAAACAAGTTGCCTGAGACATTTGAACAGAATTTTCTTGTAGATCCTTCAAAGGTGTACCCTGAAAACCAGTTCAACAATTCTTCAGTGAACAAGAAGGAAAGCCAAGAATTTGATGTGCAGAGGAACCAGTATGAGGTGGCCAGCACTGATGATTCTGATGATCATGAGGCTGCAAATAGTGAGACATCAGAACCAGAAGTACTTTGGCAGTCAAGCCTTCCACTTCCAAAAGCTTCAAGCATTCCAGGTTTGGGATCAAAGCCAAAGAAAACAGCTAATTCTAAGCAAGCCAGGAGCCCAGAAGTTAGGTAATTAATCAATCTTTTACAATTCTTCCTGCTCTTTGGTCTACATAGAAGATTATATTTCTCTTAGTATGCAAAAAACCTGTGCTCCCAAGTCCCACATACCATGTCTTAAAAAGAATTAGTTCATGTCTCAAAAGCACTTCCCACTCAAAATCATCAGGTTTGAAAGTGATTTGAAAGTACTTTTAGAAAAAGTCAAAAAGTGATTTGTGAGAAATCACTTATAGAATGTTTTTAGCCCAAGTGCTTGTTAGGGAAGCATCTAAAAGCACTGTTAAGAGTATAGAACCAAACATCAAAGTAATTTGTCATTAGCACTTTTTACTAAAGTGCTTATAACCAGGGTAAAGTATTCCCATACATACCTATCGTAATGCACTTAGAAACCTTCAATTGATTACACTTTATCCTTATGCTTGCTACTCTAGATTGATATATTTGAATATTTTTTAAACTAGGAGCTTCATTCCATCCTTAATTCCTCCGCCATCACGGAAACCGCAGACCGGAGTTTCCCAACCGATGCCCAAGGCGGGCAAACAGGCAGTTCCAGTTGAAGGGAAGAAGAAGGGTGGCTATACTAAATGAGTATTGTGGGATGGAGTGTGTTCATGAATTGATTCTTCCTCATTTTTGTTTTCCCTTTTTTGTATCTATTTATTTGTTGTATATACAAAGAGAGAGAGAGAGTTTCTCTGTTGAATTGGCAATAGTTCAAGTTGCCTGAGTTTCTCTATTGAATCTTCAAATGCATGGTGAAATGGGCCCCCTCCTTGTAGAGTCCAATTTGTTTATATATTGGTCCTTAAGAGTTCTGTAATTGCAAAACTGTGACACAAGGAAGTTGCTAAGTTGTGAGGAAAAAGAAGAATCAAAACCTTGTATTTGGTCTGTACCATTTTTCTTTTTCTTGTACCCTTCCTTTGGAGGGTGAGAATTCGAAGTTTTAACATATAAAGAAGGTTACAAATGTTTTGACTAGTTGAGCTTGGTTCAAATTGGTTTCTCTTTTTGATTTCAGTGTTTTGTGCTAATTAGAATTGTTGATATAAATATTCATTATGTGTGTGGTCACTGATATGAGAATTTTTTTTTTAGTTTAATATGTTATTTAGTATGCAAGAATAAGAGTTGTGAAAAAGTAAAGGTTTCATATTTATTCCTTGGCATCTCATATACCCATGAATAAAGATATATTCTATACTCATCCTACTAAAAATAAAAATAAAAGAGTAATCTTTTATGCCCCACTATTATCAAGTCAACATACCTAAATAGTAAAATCATATATTGGGTTTAAATAATATTTGTGACATTTCTTCTCATTTCGAGATAACTCTAAGAACATAGTTAACCTCAAAATCAAATATATTTTTTAACATAACTATTTATTTGCAATAATTGATTAATTGAGACAATTACAACAATCACTTTTTCTTTTACTGCAACAATCAATTGTCGACATAGATTTACGATCATATTTACAATTATTCATTTAATTGTCTTTATATAATATTTAATCTTTAATATGTTATATTTCTACTCTTAAGCCTTTTCTTTTTTAGGGTGATCTAAATATAGAGATAGAGATTTGAATATTAGACATGATGAAAGAGGTTAGCTTTGCCTAAATTGAGTGTTAGATGGATGATTTAATTGAAGCAATTGTAGCACACTTTAATCTGTCTGAGGATAATTGTGATTTGGTGACATGATATCAAAGAGTTGGATTAAAATGACTGTGAGTGGTGCCTGATTGGGGAGCTCTGGAGAATGTGTTCCTTTTTTCCTTTCCAAATGGATTCCAACGATTAAAACAAAGGAGGACATCCCCAAGCGATGTGGTTTAATTTCTAAGTTCAAATTCACAAACTCCCTTTTGATTATCATGGCAATGCAGTCGCGAAAGCTGTGGGTCAGAAGGTAGGGAAGATCATAGATGAGGAATGGCGAAGGTCAGCATCTGTGAATGTAAAAAGTCTAGACGTCCCTCGAATCCTCTAAACATCCCATTGAGCATGGTGAGGGACTTCTTCTCTAGAGGAAGGTTGTTAAACCACACACATTGTGTTAATCCCAAAGGTACAAGTGCCAACTAACATGTCTCAGTTATGCAGCGAGGCCTATAAGATAATTTCAAAAATTGTTGTGGCTTAACAGGGTGCTCCCCAAACTTGTTAGTGAATGTTAAACAACTTTCCTGATAACATACTCATCGCCCATGAATTACTTACTTCACGCAATGAGAAGAAGTTAAGGAAGCATGGTAAGCAACATTTTATGGTTGTTAAGCTTCGCATGGCGAAAGGCATACGATCGAATTGAATGGTCTTTTTACAAGATAACAGTCTTTTAGAACAAGATATATATAAAATATGAATGAGGTTCAAATATGTTTAAAATATATTTTTTAATATAATGATATTAAAATATATTATTTGATTCTTTGGCAAAGATTATGCCTTAAGTCCCTACACACATAATTCTCTACGAATTTGTCCTCGATTTTCTTTCAAGAGGTTCCCACAAACCTTCATCTTGTGTTCAAGTCATAGCAAGGAAGATCTTGTGGAGATTCAAGATTTAGTGGAATATAGGAAGATTCGCTAGAATACAAGTAGTAAAGACCCACTAGAAATTTATCTCCATTTACTTCAATATAAGTTTGCTTAATCTTCGTCGCTACAAGTTTACGACATGGAGCGGCCGACTTTAGTCTCAAGAGGAGGAAAATGGAGTCGCCACTAGTCTTTTATTTAGAGGGTGTGATTGGGCACCCAAAATTTGCTAAAATGGTCTGCAAATAAAACGATTTAAGGTTAGGGGATCTTTTGTGTATGAGAAAGGTATTAGCACCTCACAACACTCATTCAAGTAACAAAATTTTACTTTCCTTGTGTTATTTAAAAGAAAAAGGGCCTTTGTAGAAAAAGAAGGCTTTTGTTTTGATTTTTAAATGTCCCATGTTTTATTGATCATTATTCTTAAATTAAATAATGAGCAATACGTATGAGTGGCATAAAGCCATTCAAAATTTAATTTGGCATCTCAAAATAAATTCATCACCTCAAGATTATTGGAGAATCAACATCTTGATTTTCCAATTTCCATCATAGGAAAGTTTTTTTTAAAGGAAAATGTTTGGTTTATTAATTTAAAAATATGTGTGAGAAAAGGATTCTTTTTAAGGAAATTCTTCATTATTTTTCTATTTTTAAAGAAGTGAGATTTTTATGAAAAAAATAATTTTAGATTTGATTTAATGCTTTGAAAAGAAAGTCAATAGAATGTTTTTTTTAGAGAAATCAAAATTTCTTTTAAAAAATTCGTTTTATGGAAATGCTCTTTATAATTTTTTTTTTTTGTATTCTTTTATGAAAAATATTTTTTTTTTGTTTTTTAAAGAGGAAAACTTCGAATTTAGAAAAAAACAAAGTTTCCTAAAAAAAATTTCCTTTTATGAAAATGCTCTTTATAAACATATTTTTGGTACTCTTTATAAAACAAAGTTTTTGCTTTTAAAGAAGGAAAACTTCAATTTTACTAAAATCAAATATTTCCCTTTTTTTTAAGAACTTCCTTTAAAAAAAAAAAAAGCTATTCATGCAAAAAAATTTTTGTATGTTTTATGAAATATGATAAAAAGGGAAGAATTCATGAAAAGAGAACTAATTACGCGCACACATACACACGGAAAAAAACTTTATTGAACCAATTTTATTTTTTTTAAAGAAAATATTAAAATCAAACCTTGGCATCCAAAGATATTGATTTTTCACCTCAAGAACCTTAAATTATCGGCCTCCCAAAGACTTAAGGTTCCATCATTGGAAAATTTTCTTATTTCAAATTAGAGGCCAAAAGAGGAAAATAATAAAAAGAACTATGGACTAAACATATAAATATGCATATATGTAACAAACAACATGATTTTAAAAAAAAAATAGAAAAAAAAAAAAAATATATATATATATATATATATATTTAACACACCAATTCAAAGAAGCTACACTACTAAATTCCAAGCAATAAAAATACAAGAATTTGCAATCTAAAATAACAACTCCATATGACAATTAACTCTAAAATTCTAGCTAAACTATCATGCAAACAAAACAAAAAATTGACATAATACATACTTGCAATTATTATGCCAATTAAAAAAAACTTTGAACTTATTTAATAACTCACTAAATGCTAAAAAAAAAAATTTAAACATGACATATACAAACAAAAAATAAATAAAGAAAATACCTAAACATGCATTCAATCATATAAAAAAACTAGACTAAAACAACTTTATTTTTATATATATTTTTTAAGGAAACATGCTAGAGAGAGAGTTTTAGTAAAAATAAGAAGAAAAAACCTATCGTTTTCTTTTGTTATTCTTTTTATAAAAAAATAGTTTACCTTGTGCGGGAGAATAATGCGACTAGATAAATCGCCGAAAGCTATCGTTATGCCGCCAATCATCAAAAAGATGCACACAAAGGTTGCTAAAAAAAAGTGATGGTATGGAAAAATGTTGGAGAATGGAGATTGGAGAGTGATCTTGTAGGTGGTAGAGAGTAAGAGATATGAGGGTGGTTTGGTTTTTGGGTGGAGGGAGAATGGAAGAGAGATTTTGTGGGGAGTAATGTAGATGTTGGAGAAAGAGAGTACAAGCCTTCTTTTCTAGTGGAAAAATCGTGAATCCTGAGGAGGGAGAGAGGGAGATTTGTGTTCTCAAAATCGTGTGCTCCAAGTGGGGAAGAGGTCCCCTTTTTATAGTAAAAACTTAAATTTTAATTTAGGAAAAGAATAAAAATAAATCTAAAAATGAAAACAATAAAACAAAATATTATCAAATAACACCCAAATGGAAACAAATAAATGATTGAGTTAAGTTGTCCAAAAACTTCAAGACTTGATTTGTCAATTAATGAAATCTCAATCCCAAATAAAAGAATATATTTAGCTTATGTTGAAATAGAAATTTTGGCCAATCAGAAATTTCCATGTCATTACTTAAAATTAGTGACAAAATTATTTATTTAATTAGGGATCAGTTAAGCTTGCAAGCACCCCTAAATTAAATTATGGCAAATCCAAATATGTAATAGGTTATATGACATTTGGGCCAATTTTAGACAAAGCCCAAATTGGATGCCCTAATCCAGCAAAATCTAGGCCCAAGGTCAGTCAGGCTCAATCCAAAGGAGTTTAGGCCTAAAGTTAGCCAAGCTCAATCCAAAGGCCAAGCACAAAGTCAACCAGGCTCAGTCCAGAGAACATGACCCAAAGTCCACCAGGCCTAGTTCAACAGTCAGGCCCAAACCCACTTGGGGGCCTTGGGGAACTCTATAAATAGAAAGCTTCTTCTTCTATTTGCGAGGTTCAGAAGTTAAAACTCTCTAAAGAGCTTAGAGAGAATTCAAAAACAAAGACTCGAAGACTCCCTAAACTCTTAAATATCAAACACTCTTTGAACTAGAGCCTTGAAGACTAGAAGACTTTAAAGATCGAGAACAAGCTACAAAGCTCTCGAGACAAATCCACATTCGAGAACAAGCTACAAAGCCCTCTGAACAAATCCACATTCGAAAACAAGCTACAAAGCCCTCAAGACAAATCTACATTAGAGAACAAGTTGCGAAGTCCTCGAGACGAAAGCTGCAAAGCCCTCGAGACAGAGGTATATTTGAAAGAAAGAATCAGATGAACAAATTAGAGATTGTACTCTACTATATTCAAATTAATACAAGTTTATTTACACGTGTCTCATTTCTTTCTATTTTGAAATTACATGTGAACAAATTGGCACGCCCAGTGGGACCATCTCTACCTCTCATCTCAAAGCACAAGAAAGTGATGTCATTCAAGAATTCTTCCATGACGGTTGTCATGAGCAACTTGTACACGGGTTCTATTACCTACAGTTGCTCCAATGAACTGAGGTTGCAAGAAGATGAAGCCTCAATTATTGCGACTGAAGTAATGATGCAGCTGAGGGCATCGACTAACAATAAGTTTTCTGTTAAGTGTAACCCTTTGTTCAAACTTGATTCTGACGCAGTGTCCGTCATGATGACTGAAACAAACACTATGGAAGAAAGAATGGCAAAGATGCAGGAGCAAATCAACATCTTGATGAAGGAGATTGAAGAAAGAGATTCTCAAATTACATACTTAAAGAGCTAGATTGAGAGTCAAAATTTCGTTGAGTCAAGTCAAACTCTTGTCGTCAAGGATCGAAATAAAGAAAAGGTCGTTGTACAAGAAAATCAACCACAGCCCTCCACTTCGATCGCTTCACTATCTGTCTAGCAACTTCAGGACATGATAACGAACTCCATTAAAGCTCAATATAGTGGAGCTTCTCAAAGTTCTCTCTTGTATTATAAGCCTTATACTAAGAGAATCGATAACTTGAGAATGCCAACTGGATATTAACCACCAAAATTCCAGCAATTCGATGGAAAAGGTAACCCTAAGCAACACGTTGCGCATTTCATTGAGACATGTGAAAATGCTAGTACGCGAGGAGATCTACTGGTTAAACAGTTCGTCCGAACGCTGAAGGGAAATGTTTTTGACTAGTACAATGATCTAGAACCGAGACGATTAACAATTGGGGAGCAATTCAAAAAAGAGTTCCTGAATCGCTTCTACAGCACAAGACAAACTGTCAGCATGTTTGAGCTCATAACACTAGACAACGAAAAGGTGAATCTGTTGTCGACTATATCAATCGTTGGAGAGCCATGAGTCTTGATTGCAAAGACCGTTTCACTGAACTGTTTGCTGTCGAAATGTGCATTCAAGGCATACACTGGAGACTTTTGTACATCCTCCAAGGCATAAAGCCTCGCACTTTTGAAGAGCTAGCAATTCGTGCCCATGATATGGAGTTGAGTCTCACTACTCGAAGAGACAAAGACCTTCTAGCTCCTAACTTAAAGGAAGAAAGAAATGACATCAAGGTAACTTCAGAGGAATCTATGGTGGTGAATACAACCCTTCTCAAGTTTTCTTCAAAGCAAACTTTGAAGGAAAGACAGAAAAAAGTCTATCATTTTCCAGATTCTGACATTCCTGACATGTTGGAACAACTACTGGACACACAACTGATCAAACTTCCCAAGTGTAAGCGATCAGAAAAGATGGAAAAAGTCGATGATCTCAACTACTGTAAGTGTCATCGAGTCGTCGGTCATCCAGTAGAAAAGTGCTTCATCCTAAAAGAGTTAATTCTAAGATTAGCTAAAGAAGGAAAAATTGAGCTAGACCTTGATGAATTAGCTCAAACAAATCATGTTGCAATGACAACAGACACATGCAGTCAAATGCACTCCAGTTTGCTTCATGATTAAGGAGTGTGTCTAGTCCAATTTAGAACTTTTGAACCTGTATCTTTTTTGTTTCAACATGAGGTACCAAAAAAAACAAACTTCAAGACATGGTCAAACCTACCAAACTTCAAGATGTCCTTCCAGTGGAAAAAATGGAAGAAATTTTGGCAAGTTCATATTGCACCAATGTGGAAGAAATTCATGATTCAAAAAAAGCCGAGCAAAGGACTTCTGTCTTTGATCGCATCAAGCCTTCAACTACTCGACCTTCAATCTTCCAAAGGATGAGTATGGTCGCGACAAAAGAAGAAAACCAATATCCAACTTCTGTCTCAACTCTAATTTCAGTCTTTCAAAGGCTAAGCATCTCCACATCGAGGAAAAATCAACCTTCAACATCTGTATTTGATCGTCTCAAAGTAACAAGCGATCAACATGAAAGGAAGATGAATTCCTTGAAGGCAGAACTGTTCGATGAAGTGAATAGTGACAAAGAGATTCACAGTCTTCTTCCTTCTCGTATCAAAATGAAGTTCTCCATTCTCACAAACACGGAGAGTTCCTTGAAGGTGAAGAAAAATGTCATCATCTTAACAAATCCTACAAATCAAGGATCTGATCAAGACCATGATGAAGACAAGAGCATCTAAGATGAAAAGAAAGCTCCTTATCGCAAGAGCCTAAATTGCATGATGCTCTTGGCCCACATGAACTTAAAAGGTGAACGACCTTAAAAAAATCCTTAAACTACGTTATGACTTGATCCTTTTCGCTAAAAGGGTACGTAAGCAGCTTAAAACAAAAACTTTTAAGTTTAATCTAAAAAATAAAAAGTGTTTCCATCCCCAAAAAAATCAGATGTTACAAGTTGAATGCATACAAGAGATAGCTCTACTCGCTTTAAATTCGAACTTCATTTCCCTCAAGATCGGTCCATCACTCACACCCCTAAAGTTTTGGCTTCGCTTACCAAGTCTAGAGGCTTTGTTGTTGCTCCTTCAAGTTCGGTGGCTTCATGCTTCCCTCCTTCAAGGTCAAAGGTTTCTTGCTTCGCTCCTCCGAGCCTGAGGTTTGTAGTTTGCCTTTGCACCTCCAAGTTTGGGATTTGCGATCCATGCTTCGCTCCTTCAAGTCTGGACTTTGTAGTTCACGTTTCACGAGTCTGAGTCCAAGATTGCGATTCGCACTTCGCTCGTTCAAGTCTGGAATTTGTGTTTCGCTCTTTGCTACTCTAAGTTCACAGTTTGCGCTTCGCTCCCTCAAAGTTCAGCGTTACACTCCAAAGTTTGGCATCTCGTCGCTTCAAAGTCCGGCAACTCTCTTGCTTCAAAGTTTGGCGTTTCGCATGTTCGAAGTTTGGCAACTCATCGCTTCAAAGTCCGGTGACTCTCTTGCTCCAAAGTTTTGTTTCGCTCGTTCGAAGTTTGGTATCTCATCGCTCCAAAGTTCCTCGACTTGCTCACTCCAAAGTTTGGTTTTCCTCGTTTGAAGTTTGGTATTCCACTCGCTCCAAAGTCCGACGACTCACTCGCTCCAAAGTTTTGCGTCTCCCCTTTAAGTACAGCGTTTCGCTCGTTCGAAATTTGGTGTTCTACTCCCTCCAAAATTCGACATCTTACTCATTTCAAGTCTGAAATTTTCTGCCTCTAAATTTGGTGTTTTGCTTTCTCCAAGGTTGGCGCTCGCCTCCAAGTTCAACATTCCACCTCTAAGTACGACGTTCTGCCTCTAAATTCGGCATTCTGTCTCTAAGTTCAGCATTCTATTTGTGCCAAGAACGACGCTTACCCTTCAAGTTTGGCAGTTTGCTTGTTTTAAGTTCGGTGTTTCACCTCCAAGTATGGCGTTCTACCTCCAAATTTGGCCTTTCGCCTTCAAGTATGCGTTCTGCTCTCAAGTTCAACGTTTCGTTTCCTCTCTAAGTTTTGAGGTTTCATCGTCACTCCATCTCTAGGTATAGAGGCTTTTTCGTTGCTTCATCTCAAGTCATGAGGCTTCGCCTACCGTTGTTTGCTCCTTCCCAAGTCAGAGGGGTTCTTCGTCGCTTCGTCGTAAAGTTTGGAAGCTTCGCCGTCTCTTCTTCTCGAAGTTGAAGGCTTTGTCATCTCTTCTTCTCCAAGTTCGAAGGCTTCGTCATCCCTTCTTCTCCAAGTTTGAAGGCTTCGTCGTTGCTTCTTCTCAAAGTTCAAACGCTTCGTCTTCGCTTCTTCTCAAAGTTCAAAGGTTGCGCCATTGCCCTACCGCCTCCAAGTTCGAAGGCTGCGCCGTCACCTCGCCTCCAAGTTTAAAGGCTTCGTTGTCGCTTTTTCTCCAAGTTCGAAGGCTTCTTCGTGGCTTCTTCTCCAAGTTCGAAGGCTTCATCGTCGCTTCTTCTCAAAGTTCAAACGCTTTGTCGTGGCTTCTTCTCCAAGTTTAAAGGCTTCGTTGTCGCTCTGCCATCTTCAAGTTTAAGGATTTTTGTCGCTTCATCTTCAAGTTAGAGGAGTGCACCGTCGCTTCATCGTCAAGACTGGAGGCTTTGTACCTTTCCATCGTAAAGCAAGGATGAACTCCTATCTTGGACTACAAGGAAGAAAGGACCATCCCTAGTTACAATGAACTCCAAGAATGAATTGTAGGGGAAAAAAGGTCATGAGTTGTGATCGGTGGTACACGCAAGCGCACGCGATCGAAGTAATATAAAATGGTATGTGAGTACCAAGTATCGAATCCCACAGGGAACGGTGTAACAAAAATTATTGTAAAGCAAGGTGTAAGGAAAATTGCAACTAAAAAACTAAAATTGCAAAAATAATGTTGAGATGGTTTGTTGGTAAAAAAAATAAAAATTGCAGAATCTAATTGCAGAATCAAGAAATGACAATATTGGAATAAAGAAAAATTACAAAATTGAATTGTAGAATCTAATTGCAGAATCGAAAAATGGTAATAATGGAAATAACCAGAAATTGCATAATTGAATTGCAGAATTTAGAAATGGCAATATTAGATAGTGAACTAAAATTTCAAAAGGAATTTATATAAAGATGGGGCTCAAGAATGTCATTGCCC
This sequence comes from Trichosanthes truncata, assembly GCA_033996785.1. Classification (NCBI taxonomy): domain Eukaryota; kingdom Viridiplantae; phylum Streptophyta; class Magnoliopsida; order Cucurbitales; family Cucurbitaceae; genus Trichosanthes; species Trichosanthes truncata. The sequence continues at coordinate 44,598,390 of JAWPNB010000013.1, read as the reverse complement.
TAAGTCATAATTGCAAGCCAAAATTGCAATTCCAACCTACTCCACACTCAATTGTAAACCAAAATTGCATCTCCTATTCACCTTGAATTTAGGTTTTAGGAGGCTAAGTGAGTGACTTATATGTCTATAGTCCCTCTATCTTAGATTATTTGGTTCAACAATTTTATGGGTTTTGGAGTCCTTAATCCCTATGTCTAGGGTAAGGAATGACTTATGTCTAAGCTCTTTTTCTCCATCACTTGTGTGAAATCCGCTTATCACTAACCCCGTCGGTGTTAGATCTAAGCTTGAGTTGATACCCTAGTTGATCAATCTAGGATCTCAACGGAAATTTGATCAACACAAGCAAACAATTAAAATGTAGGCTTGGTTTTCATTAGAATTTAGGCTACAATTACTTCTTAGGGAATTCACATCCTTGAACCCCCTAAGAAGTTTAGCTCAAATTGAAAGTAAAAATCTTTAAACTAATTTTTGAAGAAAAGTTCATCTTAGAGAGTGAAATAAATTGCTAATGAAAGGTGGAATTGATGGAATTAATGCAAAATTTCTATCCTAAACAGCTTGCTTATTGGAACAATTAAGACAATATATATATATATATATTTTATTGCAAATCTGGGCAAATAATAAATAAGAACTTCAAGAATACTCAATTTAATTTAAAAACAGAGAGTTAAAAGCATAAATGGAAAATTAGTCTACTTCCTTTTACCTTCGAATCAGACAAAATGATATGGGGGTAAGAATAAAGAAACAAAACCATAAAATAAACTGCAGTAGCTCTTGGTTAAAACAGAAAAAAAAAAAAAAAAAAAAAACAAGCAAAACAGAGCAGAAAAACTAAAAAAAAAAATAGAGGAAGAAAACTTGAAGAAAACCATGAAAAACAACTCTAAAACGTCTCCAAAACGACTTTGAATGATGAACAAAATGATACTACCAGCACTCTTGGTAATACAAGAAGAAAGTTAAAAAAAAAATAAAGACAGAAGCTTAAATTCGTGCAAAACAGAGAGCAAAAACTAAAAAAAACAGAGAAAAAAGTTGCAGAAAAACAGAGGAAAAACCCACGAAATAAGCTCCCAAAACGCCTCCAAAACCGAATTGTGTTGCTCCTCCTCTTCTTCCCATTTTATAGGCCTTCATTAGGGTTGAAGAATGCCCAAATTTCGTGCTTAAATTCCTCCAAATCAGGCTGTAATTGAAGATTTTCGGAATGGGTTTAATGCAGATTTTTTTTCCTTTTTTGAACTTTTCTACTGCTCCAGATTGCATAATTGATTTTGCAATTTTTACATTCCCTGCTCCAAAAACAATTGCAGAATCACGAATTTGCAATTTGATTTTGCAATTTCCACAATTTTTGCAAACAATATCAATTTACTTAGAATTCTATTCCAAATGCCATCACATTCATTTCTTCCTTAAATTCAAGCAATCTTCCACTATTTTCAAATGATCTTAAGTCAAAACAAGAATATTTTAAGCAATTGGGAGTTAAATAAGCCTTAATAGTAAGGCTTATCAAGTTGGTCACCTTTATGCTTGCTTTACAAACTTCACTAGGGGCATCCCAATAAAAAAAAAAAAAAAAAATTCACAAAACGAATTAAATCTTTATTTACCTGGATGGTGGATAAAGGTTATTTGGAGAAATAGAGATATAAAGTTTCCTGAAAAAAGAAATTAAGGAAAAAGTTAACAAAAATTTGCAAAAAAAAAAAGTTGTAAAAAAAATGCAAAAGAAGAAGGCGAAGCTAACAAAACGAGGGTCATCCATAACTTCACTTGAGTCAGGAATTGAGTAAGGATCAGTCACCTCCAAAGTTGGAACGAATCCAACGACAAAGATAACAAAAGGAGGACGATCCTTAACTCCACCTATGTTAGGAATTGAGTAAGGATTTGGTCACCTCCAAAGTTGGAATGAATCCAATGGTGAAGCAGGACCACGGTGAAACAAAGTGGAAGGCGGACCATCCTTAGCCTATGTTAAGAGTTTGGTCACCTTCAAAGTTAAAGCAGCAAGGACGTTGAAGCAGTCGTGAAGGTGAGCCATCCTTAGCCTAAGTCAAGAGTTTGGTCAGCTCCAATGTTGAAGCAGAAACAGCCGTGAAGGTGAGACATCTTTAGCCTAAGCTAGGAGTTTGGTCACCTCTAGTGTTGAAGTTGAAGCAGTCGTGAAGGTGAGCCATCCTTAGCCTGAGCTAGGAGTTTGGTCACCTCCAATGTTGAAGCAGAAGTAGCCGTGAAGGTGAGTCATCCTTAGTCTAAGCCAGGAGTTTGGTCAACTCCAGTGTTGAAGCAGAAGAAGCCGTGAAGGTTAGTCATCCTTAGCCTAAGCCAGGAGTTTGGTCACCTCTAGTGTTGAAGTTACAGTCGGGAAAGTGAGCCAACCTTAGCCAAAGCCAGAAGTTTGGTCACCTTCAAAGTTGAAGAAAACAACTTAGCTGCAAATCAAGAATAACAACAAGGGGCATGTATTATATTACATTTTAAAAAAATACCTACATGTTTACATTTTTTGTGGATTACGATATTCTCTTCTACAGTAAAAATATTTGCAAGTCTTGCAAATGTAAAAAAAAAAAATTGAAAAAAAAAAATCAAAGTGAAAAAAATAAAATAAAGGAAAAAATTAAAAAAAATAAAAGTGAAAAGAAAAGGAAAAACAAAAAAAAAATCTAAAAAAAAAAAAGTGTGTTTGCCATACACACAAAAAAAAAAATCAAATTTTGGGACTCGCCCATTCTCCATTCCTTAGTGTGAAGCTCCACTCACTCTTTGTTGATGTGAATTGATGAAAGACTCATCTCCTCTATTTATAGTGGAGGAAAAGATAAAATCGCATCTAATTTGAATTCAAAGATAAGGCCAAGAAGATCAAATCAAAACCAATTTGAATCCAAAGATCATGCAAGATTCAAATTTTGGGATATTGAAGTTTGAATTTTGGGATGGGTTGACTACAAACTCAAATTCAAATTATATTCCAAAAACCAAACCGAAATGGGGCAGGATTTCATCTCAAATTAAATTTTTGGCGTATCTTATATCTCAAATTAAAAATTGACTGCAAACCAAATTAAAATCTATTCTAAATCCAAAGTTGAAATTTGGTAGAATTTTATCTCAAAAAGCAAAGTTTGGGCATAATCCAAATTCTATCCCAAACCAAAATTAGATACAATTAATTCTATCAAAGTCAAAATCATGGTAGAGTTTCAATTTTATCTCACAAAGCAAAATTTGGGCATAATCCAAATTTTATCCTAAATCAAACTTAGATAAAATTAATGTTATCAAAATCAAAATCATGGTAGAATTTCAATTTTATCTCAAAAAAATCAAAATTTGGGCATAATCCAAATTTTATCCCAAATCAAACTTAGATAAAATTAATTCTATCATAGTCAAAATCATGGTAGAGTTTCAATTTTATCTCACAAAGCAAAATTTGGGCATAATCCAAATTTTATCCCAAATCAAAATTAGATAAAATTAATTCTATCAAAGTCAAAATCATGGTAGAGTTTCAATTTTATCTTACAAAGCAAAATTTGGGCATAATCCAAATTTTATCCCAAATCAAAAAAATAGATAAAATTAATTCTATTGAATTTAAAATCATGGTAGAATTTCAATTTTATCTCTCAAATCAAAATTTGGGCATAATCCAAATTTCCTCAAATCAAGATTTGGTTAAGATCCAAATTCAAATTTTACTCCAAATTCAAAGCAAGTAAAATTTGAATTCTATTCAAAGCCAAAATTTGGGCATAATTCAAATTTTATCTCAAATCAAAATTGGAGTAAATTTCAAATTTTACTCCAAGTTCAAACAAAAAAAGTTGGATAGAACTCCAAATCCTATTCCAATTTCAAGTAAAAAAATTTGGTAGAATTTTAACCCTGCCCCAAGTTCATAGTTTGAATTAAGGTAGAACATAAATTCTACTAAGTTCAAATCAAGATTTTATGTCAAATAAGAAAATCAAAATATTGACCCAAATTCATATTTTGATAAATTGGCATAACAAGTGTAAAAAAAAATCAAAATTATGAACCAAATTCCATATTTTGATTAGATTGACACATCAAATGAAATCCAAATTAGAAGCAAACATCTTAAGTTTTGATTTTAAATCATATATTTTTCGTGATTCACTTACACATAATAGTGCATAAATCTCGAAAATGGAACATTTGTTGGAATAGAAATTTTGGCCAATCAGAAATTGCCATGTTATTACTTAAAATTAGTGACAAAATTATTTATTTAATTAGGGATTAGTTAAGCTTGCAAACACCTCTAAATTAAATTATGGAAAATCCAAATATGTAATAGGTTATATGAAATTTGGGCCAATTTTAGACAAAGCCCAAATGGGATGCCATAATCCAGCAAAATCTAGGCCCAAGGTCAGTCAGGCTCAATCCAAAGGAGTTTAGGCCCAAAGTCAGCCAGGCTCAGTCCAAAGGCCAAGCCCAAAGTCAACCAGCCTCAGTCCAAAGAACCTGACCCAAAGTCCACAAGGCCCAGTCCAACAGTCAGGCCCAAGCCCACTTTGGGGCCTTAGGGAACTCTATAAATAGAGAGCTCCCTCTTCCATCTGCGAGGTTCAGAAGTTGAACTCTCTAGAGAACTTAGAGAGAATTCAGAAACAAAGACCCGAAGACTCCCCAAACTCTTGAATATCAAACACTCTTTGAACCAGAGCCTTGAAGACTAGAAAACTTTGAAGATCGAGAACAAGCTACAAAGCTCTCGAGACAAATCCACATTCGAGAACAAGCTACAAAGCCTTTGGAACAAATCCACATTTGAGAACAAGCTGCAAAGCCCTCAAGACAAATCTACATTAGAGAACGAGCTGTGAAGTCCTTGAGACGAAAGCTGCAAAGCCCTCGAGACAGATGTACATTTGAAAGAACGAATCAGAGGAACAAATTAGAGATTGTACTCCGCTATATTCAAATTAATACAAATACAAGTTTATTTACATGTGTTTCATTTCTTTCTATTTTGAAATTACGTGTGAACAACTTAATTAAAAACACCACATTTTCAAATATTTGATTTTGGCTAATTAATTAGTCAACAAGATATTTGCCCTAATTATTTTTACCAAAATTTTACATATTTGATTTGGCTAATTAATTTTTACCAAGATATACTCCTTTTCTTTTATTTTCCTTTTATTTTCTACAAAAATGCAAAATAAGAAGAAATAAAATATCGGACAAATTTAGGGATCTACAACTTTGTTTTTTGTTTAATTTTAAATAAATCAAAATCGATCCCAAAATTGATTTCTAAGGCCTCGTTTGATAACCATTTTGAAAATTAAGCCTATAAGTATTACCTCCACCTATGGGTTTTCTTGTTTTATTATTTACTTTTTACCTATATTTTCAAAAACCAAGCCAAGTTTTGAAAGAAAAAAAAAATAGTTTTCAAAAACTTTTTTTTGTTTTTGGAATTTGGCTAAGAATTCAAATGTTTTTTTTAAGAAAGATGAAACCTATTGTAGAGAATTGATGAGAAAAGAAGTATAATTTTCAAAAATAAAATACCAAATGTTTATCAAACAGAGCTTAAATAATTTAGAAATCATTGTATTCCATTGTGAGGTGAAATGTTCATTCATATCAATAGACTCAATGAAGATTTTTTTAAAATATTGTACTTTAAAAATAACAACAAAAATATAGTAGTTTTGAAACTAATTCCAAAAGTAGGGTAGGTAAATTGTGTATGTTGGCTACAATTTACCTAAATTGTATACATGGTACATGAGTATGATAAGCAAATAAATGACCGAAGAGATGACGAGAGAAGCCCACAAGATGAACACCAAGCTCGACCAGCTCAATCAAAGCTCATACTCAAAGTCAATGGAAATCAACTCAAATTCTAACCAATGATGAGCCAGTCATTATGCTACAAAGTCCAATCATTAGACCTAAAGGACCACAATGAGCCTTAAATGCTCACCTCCAAGCTAAGGGACACACAGTATGAAGAGTTGCATCATTTCAAGCTTGAAGAGGCACCTTTTCAACCAAGAGTCATAATGAATCTAAAAATCCAGATTCATTCACATTAATAATGCATTATGTATCTATGTATTCCATGTATTTACATTTAAGAAGATTCATGTATGGAGTTGAAGGGTTGAGGGATGTATTTAGACCACATTGGTGAAAGGTTGTGTCCTTTCAAGATGACTTTTCAATTAGTATAAATAGGGCTGTAACTTTGTCATTTGGAGACATGATTTAGTTGAAAGAAAATTGTTCTCTCAAGATTGAGACCATGCCAAGCATTTCTTGTAATAGAATGCAACCGAGCCATTCAATCCAACCTTGATCAAGTTAGATTGTGGAGTGACTCAATCTAGAACAAGATTTCCCAATCTTGCTTCTAGATCATTGATCTTAAGAGCTAATCAATTTTTGGCCCTATCTCTTGGTTGATCCCAAAATTCGTATAAGAAGGTGTTAACTTCTTAACTCAAGGGTTTTTGCTTAATCAAAGCTTGGATCTTTGGGCTGAGAGTTAGGATTGCCTTATTTTATCATTTTGGATCTTTGCTCTGATACCAAAATGTTAAGAAATGGACCTCACACACTCAACTCACTGATTTTATACTCGGGACACTCGTGTTTGCACACAAAGGTCAGTTATTTGAGAAAAGTGGCCAAATGATGAATTTGGGTAGGCTAATAGCGAGCTATTCAAGGAAACCAAGTCAAGATAATATGAAATAACAACAATTTAGAATAAAGAAAACAAAGAGAGCAAAGAAATGATTAAGTAAGAAAGATACTGGAATGTTCGGATAAATTGCACACTGACTTTAAATTTCAAAAACGAACATACTATGTTACGATTTTGACAAAATTCTCTTCTTAATTTTGAAAGATAACACTCAGAGCTAGCTTTTCACTTCAGCACACAGAATCAAATTCGGAGGTTATCAAGAAGTTTAACATGGAATTAGAAGCATTAAGTGCAGCAATTACAATACTGGACAGTTTCAGCAAAATGTGTTGACCTTCAAATAAACATGCAATTGGTCTAACACTTGATAGAAAATAATGATAATTGATGTCACAACACTATCATCATTTGGGATTTTATATATCAAACACCAAATTTGCATGAACAATTCACGAACAATTTTCAAATTTTTTTTTCTTTTTTTTTTTTTGTTTGAACTTTAAGATGGATATGAGATCAAAATAAAAATAAAAATAATTGGAGAACAATGGATGAAATGGAAGGAATGAAATGAATGGACAGAATTTGAAGAATAGATAAACAATTGCATAAACGTAAGATAGAATCAATTCTAGAGTAGGCCACAAAGATGTAACCTAGTCTCTGATACCAAAATGATAAGGCAACCCTAACTGATAAGGCAATCCTAACTCTCAGCCTAAAGATCCAAGCTTTGATTAAGCAAGAACCCTTGAATTAAGAAGTTAACACCTCCTTATACAAATTTTGGGAACAACCAAGAGATAGGGCCAGAAATTGATTACCTCTTAAGATCAATGATCTAGAAGTAAGATTGGGAAATCTTGTTCTAGATTGAGTCACTCCACAATCTAACTTGATCAATGTTGGATTGAATGGCTCGGTTGCATTCTATTACAAGAAATGCTTGGAAGGGTCTCAATCTTGAGAGAACAATTTTCATTCAACTAAATCATGTCTCCAAATGACAAAGTTACAGCCCTATTTATACTAATTGAAAAGTCATCTTGAAAGGACACAACATTTCACCAATGTGGTCTAAATACATTCCTCAACCTTTCAACTCCATACATGAATCTTCTTAAATGTAAATACATTGAATAAATAGATACATAATGCATTATTAATGTGAATGAATCTGGATTTTTAGATTCATTATGACTCTTGGTTGAAAAGGTGCCTCTTCAAGCTTGAAATGATGCAACTCTTCATAATGTGTAGACACCTTCGCTTGGAGGTGAGCATTTAAGGCTCCTTGTAGTCCTTTAGCTCTAATGATTGAACTTTGTAGCATAATGATTGGCTCATCATTGGTTGGAATGTGAGTTGATTTTCATTGACTTTGAGTATGAGCTTTGATTGAGCTAGATTGAGCTGGTCGAGCTTGGTGTTCATCTTGTGAGCTTCTCTCGTCATCTCTTCAGTCATTTATTTCCATATCATTCTCTTGATTGAGCTAGATTGAGCTGGTCGAGCTTAGTGTTCATCTTGTGGGCTTCTCTTGTCATCTCTTCTGTCATTTATTTCCTTACCAAAGTACCTAAATGAATTGTGGCCATAGGACGCGATTAAGGGTAAATTGCATACAAGGTACGTGACTTACCTTGATGTGGCTCGACACTTGAATGCGGTAGAGTAGTTACCACCTAGACACCATGTGGAGAATACCAAACTCGTGTACATGGTACATTATAACTCTCATTTATGAGAGTTATTTAGCTCTTAAACCTAAGTTTTTCGTTTATAAATTATGCGTTCATTGTTGTAAATCTTATCAAATAGAGCAAATTTGAGCAAAACCAAGTAGAGCATATATGTGTAATCTTAAGTTGTTAAATGATCTTAAAAAGGTGTGAAAAGAGTCATTGTTGAAAAATTTTATGTATTTTTATGGTTTTGTGCAGGAACTATCAAATTGCCCAGATGCGACCGCATAGATGAAAGGCAAAATGCGACCACAAAATAACTCAGTAACAAACAGTGCGTGAATTACGGATTTGACAATTTCTCCAATCAAATCTCAATCAATCTCCTTAAATCAAAGATATATTGTCGACCACAGCTCAGCACACTGATCTCAACAGAAACCCTAGACCTAAAGGGTCTATAAAAGGTGGCTAGAGCTCTCGTTTCAATAACTTCAAACGACTACAAAAATTTCATTCGTAGATAATTGTTGTTCTTCTTTTGATTTTCAATTTTTAGTCGCACTCCAAGTTCCCTAGTGTTGTAAACCTTGTTTAGTCACTCTATTCGAAAGAAGAAAAATGTAAACATTTGTCTCTCCCTGAAAAAAGTTGAGCAAGTTAGATTGAGGAACAAGCTAGGTTTATGCTTACTGTTTTTTCTTCTTATTTAAGTTTTTGCCTTTCATTTTTAGTTGTTGTTTTGTATTCCAATCAGTTTTTATTCTTTCAAGTTCGATTCTTTACCTTTGTAGTTTCATTTTCTTTACAATCATGAGCTAAGTTCCTCCTTGGAGATTCAAAGATGTGGATACCCTAAGTAGGAAGAAAGTCTCACCTTGTGCATAAGCAACTTTGCTCAACACTTAGCACCGTTTGCTTTTATTGAAGTTTAGGTTTCATTGTTAACTTAAATTGATATGTAACAAATCGTATTTTGAAATACAGTCATTCTAAAAATAATGCGAAAGCATAACAATTAGAAACTTAAACAATTTAGCAGAAGAAATTTCTTACAAAAAAAATTTCTAAGATAAACTATCAAATCCATAACAACAACTTTCTAAGTCTTGTGCCAGAACGCTAAACTCCATTTCTTTCGAGACTATCACTTGATCCTTCGTCTGAAAACATTTTGGAAAAAACAAAAATGAGTATAGAAATACTCAATAAGCAACTTCCACATCAAGTTCAGAAATTCATTTTCTTCAAAACAAAACATAGAAATTCAATTTAACAAATCTATTCAATAGTTGAATCAAAAGTCAAATATTCATTCGGCCATTTGCTTTCAAAACAGTCATAAAGAAAAATACAAATATCCATGCAAAACTTTTCATATAACTATCAAAATTTTCAGTTAAAACTTTCAGATAATCGATGCTTTAAAAGAAAACAAAAATCTTTCAATCAAACAAGCTTTCAAAACCAAACCTTTCAATTGAACAAAATTTTCATTTAACCAAAACTTTCAAACTAAAATTTTCAAATGTCAAAACTTTCTTTCAATTCAAACAATACTTTCAATTCAAACAGTACTTTCAAATATCAGAATGGGAAGATGCATTATTTGGGTAGCCCTTAGAATATATATGATGGTTACTCGGTAACACCAATCAATCAATCAAAACATTCAATCAGAGTTGTTGATAAAAATCAACCAGAACATTCAATACAATTACTTAAGTGTGAGACCATGTGAGTGAAACATACACATGAATCTTCATTCCAAAGGAATGTCAAACCACAAACTGTGTCTTTCCATAAATAAGGTTCAATCAGTCAGAGCTTTCAATCAGAGATGTCAATAAAATTGACTAGAACAATCAATATAATTACTTAAGCATGAGGCCACATGAATGAATAACACACACATGAATCTTCATTTCCAAAGGAATGTCAAACCAGAATTGTGTCTTCCCACAAATAAGCCAGAACAATTCCATCATTTCTAATTTAGGCTACTACCACAAATAAGCACAGCTTTCCCAAAATAGAAAATTGGCATATCTGGATAGCCCTATTAAACCAATCAAATACTTTTCAAAATATTCAAATAGTAAACATATACTTTTACTAAGCAAAACAATTCAAAACATACGAAATAATTTCAATCAATTTCAAATCACATAAAAAAACACGCGTTCAGATATTTTGTCAAATAACAATAATCAAAACAAAATTATTCCAAATTTTCTATTTCGAAAGAGATGTGGAAACTACTTACCTCGATCGATAATCCTACAATTCTCAATCTCAATCTCAATTCCAATTCTAATTCCACTTGAACAATCATCAACTTTTCCTAGAAGCCCAAACATATCCAATATCAGAAACCAAAATTCTATCTTAAAGGTCCAAAAGCTTATCTAAAAGCTAGACAATTTTATCTACCCACTTCTTTCCATTCAAAATAATTTTCAGTATAAAAAGTTAGGAAAAACAGGGTTCTTGGACTAAAAAAATAGCACTGAAAAATTGGGTTAAAAACACTTTAAAAACGTACTAAAATCGGTAAAATCAAAATGTTTCAATACATAATAAAATACCAAATAATTTTTCAATCCTACAACTTTTAAAAACTTCAAAACTATCATAAATTATAGACAAATAACTCAAAAAAAATTACGTTTCATAAAACAAAACTCTTCAAGATTTTAACATTAAAAGAATCAAGATTTTCCATTTTTAACACCAAAAATCAGATCTGAAAAAAGCCATAAAACTGCTGTAAAAACATTAAAAACATACATTTTTCATGTAGAAATCAAAGCTATAAATCACACTTCAAAGAAGCAATCATTTGGTCAACTTTCTTGTGCAAAAAGAATCCAAAATACACTTAAAACGGTCCCAATTTAAAAGATATTCAAAGCTAAAAAATTCTGAAAAATTTTTCATTATCAAAACCTTCCAAAAGCCCTAAGAAGAAAAACCTTGATGAAAATTAAGCAAACCGAAAATCTAAAAACTTTTTAGGGAAAAAGATTTCAAAATAAATTTCATCCTAATCAATCAAGAAGAGGACAAAACAATAATCAAAACCTAAAACTTTTTCAAGCAAAGCAGATATGGAAAACAATAAAAGCGGATATGGAGCAATCATTAGGAATGAAAGAGGGGAAGTTATGCTTACATTGTTGAAACCGATTAACTAGGTTATTGAAGTGGCTATAATGGAAGCCATTGCAGTGCGAGACGGAGTTGCAGTAGCCCTTGAGATGGGTCTTAATCGATTGGAAGTAGAGACTGATTCGACTAGGGTTGTGACTCTTCTGAAACAAAATAGGACAAATCTATCAGAGTTGGAAAGAATTATTGACGAAATTAAAAGCCTTTCTTACCAATTGCACAAATGTTCTTTCCTTTGGTGTAATCGACAGGCTAATTAAGTGGCGCATGAGCTTGCAAAACTTGCTCCTTCGTTGACAGACGAGCAAAGATGGATGGAGGAAACCCCTTGGTCATCCGTAGAGTTATCGAAGAAGAGAGAGTTCTAGAAGCAAAACTTCATTTATTAAGTGGAGGATCTTAATTTTATTATTTCTATTGTATTTTGTCATTATAAAAAAAAAAGCATGAGAAGGGAAGAAAACTTACTGCTTTTTCTTTGGAGAGGAAACTGTAGGACGTCTTCTTCTTTTTTCCTTTTTGTCGTCAAAATGTTTAGTTAAAAAGTTAGGGCTTAAAAGAACTTTTTTAAAGAACTCTACTTTAAACTCTTAAAAGATTATCTCTTTTTAAAAAAAAAAAAAAAAAAGAAGATAATAAAGATTTACCTCCCAATTTGAAAATAAGATAAAATCCTAAGTCAAAAAGGTTTTAGAAAATTAATAAAAGAAATATATATATATATATATATATATATATATATATATATATATATATATATATATATATATATATATATATATAGGTTACCATACTATGTGCTAGGTGTGATATCGATTCGGTTTTCATCGATTTTAGGCCAAACTGAGAATTGAACCGATCCATTCTGTTTTAGCAAGAGAGGAACCGAACCAATGTCCAATAAATGATAAAACCATTGGTTCGATTGTCCATTGGATCGATTCCTCATCGATTCGGTTTTTGGTTTTTTTGAAGTATGCACCTAGTTTAATTTATTTTATTTCAATTATCAAATACTAAAATGGACATTTACAAGAATTGCAGTTTAAAGAAAGTAATCCACTTCCAATGCTCAAAGGAATATTATTTCAAGGTTCCTCATCGGTTCGATTCGGTTTTAATGGTTTTTTTGAATGAAAACCGAACCGAACCAATATTTTTCGATTTTTCCAAAATAAAAATCGAGATATCCAATTTTCTTCTAAAAAATCGAACCAAACCACTGGATTGGTTTGGTTTGGTTCGGTTTGGTCGATTTTCGGTTAATACTATCACCCCTACTATGTGTGAAACTCAATACTAAAAATGTTGGATTGAGCATAGTTTTCATAACAGAAATATAGGAAAAGTACCTAGAAATAAGACTTTGTTTTTTAATCTAGAAATAGGAAAAAACCTATAGAGTCATTTTAGTTGTTTACTTTTCTTTATCTAAATTCAATTAGCTACAGACATATGTGTTTAATCACTTAGGCTCCTAAAAGTACTTAGAAAAAAGTTGAATAGGTGTTGAACTAGACTTACAGTTGCAAGTGTCGAAAAGGGTCGGTTACAGGCACAATTATATCGTATTTTACTCGAACCGTACATAACTCGAAAGAGTGAGATGCGGACAAATATGGGCAGCAATCGCTAATGAGCTCCACTTAGTTGCGACAAGTTACGGGCGCATAGGTAGACACATATTCCTCTGGGGTTGAAACAGTTTGGATCCCCCTTTCTCAATAGTATTTTATTAGGCTTTTGCATTTCGATTTACTTATCTTATGCCTTACAAAACCTAACAAAATCCTCACTTATTTACTTTTGGTTACCTCAGTTGCATACTTAGAGGAGGTCTTTGCTTTTAAATTGGATATTTGTTTAACCTTGTTCTCTTGGGATTTGATACTTAGAGTACTCTCCATTTTATTACTTGGTTAGGCAGTGTGCACTTGTACTTAGGCCTGGTATCTTTGTGATTCTACTGTGCTGTCAAATCAATACACGAGTTCCACTAAGGTTAATTTAGCTACTTTAGTTTACATTATTCAATCAGTGGGATATTTTCCCACAATACAACTATATACATTCATTCTAAAATATTTCCATATTTTGTAAACCTTCTATAAATTGAAAATAAAACATTCTAGCATAGTATTTACAGCATTACCATTTATTCTTATTTTTTTTATAATTATTTTTAGGAAAAAACACAGTTTTGGTCTATGAGGTTTGGGTTTGGTTGTATATAGGTTCTTGAGTTTTCAAACTCAATAATTTAGCCCCTGAAGTTTAGATTTGGTTCTATTTTGGCCCCTCTATCCAATTTTTCGCTAATTACTAATGAAATGTTGACGTCGCATTTTTTATTAAAAAAAAATATTTTTTAATTTTTTAATTTTTAAAATAAAAATATATTTTATCTTTTTCTTTTATCTTTTTTATTCTTTCTCTTTCTCTCTCCTTGATGACGGTGGGGGGCGGCCATGGATGAAGGAGGAAGAAAGATGGGAGGAGGGAAAGATAAGAAAGAGAAAGAAGAAAAAAGAAAAAGAAAAAATATTTTTTATTTTAAAAATTAAAAAATTAAAAAAAATATATATTTTTTAATTAAAAAAAAAACAAATGTCACATTAGCATATCGTTGGTAATTAATGAAAAATTGGATGGGGGGACCAAAATAGAACTAAATCCAAACCTCATGGGCTAAATTGTTGAGTTAAAAAACTCAATGACCTAAATACTGCCAAACTCAAAGTTCAGGGAACAAAAATGTATTTTTTTCCTTATTTTTATTTTCCTAAATTATATTTTCCACTGTAGAAATCCCCCTCCTCCATAAGTACTCCACCAATCTCTGTCCTTAGCTCATCATCTTCATTTCCTCTTTCTCTTTTTTGTAAATGCGTTACGCCTTCAACTTTTTCAAAAGAAAAAAATGGCCACCATTATTTCTCTATGCATTTCTTCTCTGCTCTCATTTTCTTTAGTTGTCAAAGCTAGAATCCCTTAACTTTACTGTTGGGATTTATGCCCTAAAGCCTCGTAATTAATTAATTATTTAATAATTAATAATAATTTTGATTATTTTATTTTCAATATAATATTATTCATTATATGAAAAATCCAAGGTTATTAGTGTAATCTTGAACAGTATGTGGTTGACATACAGGATGATCGTGTTCAAGAAATAATCTAAAGAGTCATAATATATGGATAAGGTTAGGTGCCTTATCCTGGTAAAACTATTGATACGACACATTTTGTAATAGTTACAAATGATTTGATCCAAATCGTTCATGTGGAGACATGTGAGTGGGGGTATCTTATACAATGAGTTTGTATAAGACTGTACCACAAAATATTTAATATCTCTTTATAAATTCGTTAATTGAGAAGATTAATATTTCATTAGGATGATCATATGTGACTCGATCTTAATCTTGAGTGAGTTATGAACTCCTGCCTATGAGGGCTTGTCCTTTGATTTGCATGGGTGAGAGTGGTTTTTGTTGTCAATTCAATAAGCCTACCATTTTGGGGATTGACCAAATTGGGAGCTGGGAACATAATCTCACAAGATGGAATTCACTCATTCCCTTATAGGGTAAGTAGATGAGTAGTTCCCTTAAGTGCTGATTTTGGGACTTGAACAATGAGGCCCCACACTCTCACTGGTCCGAGAGGGACTTAGTTTATGGTTGGATCATAAACAAATTGTTCATTAGAAGATCAGTGGTACTTAAGGTGCAAGATGTAATTACAGGGGTAAAACGAACTTTTGACCCAACTGTAATTACGAACAACTCGTGAAGGATCGACTTGCATGTAGTGATTATATCAATGGACACAACTTGTCCTACAGTGTATAAGAGTGCAACTTTAGGTCTATAGTGGAGTGACCCTAGAATTAATGAATGAAAATTGATTAATTAAAGAGTTTAATTAATTAATTTTGTATCATTGGAGCTTATAATCTGTAGGTCCATAAGGTCCCCTTACTAGCTCATAGTAACACTAAAAGATCAATTTAGTTGAAAGAAAAATTTGAAATGTTCAAATTAATATTTAATATATTAGATATATTAAATATAAAAGAGGAAAATATATTTATTGTATTTGATACATTAAATATTAAAATAATTCATGTATATTAGATACATTAAAGAAATGATATTTATTAAATTTGAATTGGATTCAAATTAGGTAATAGATGTCGTAGGAGAATTTTAAAATGTTTGAATAAGATTCAAATTGGTTAGATAAAATATTAAAATATATTTTTTAATTATCTTCCCTAGACCACTATAAATAGGACCTTAGGGGTGAGCCATTGGGCATTCTTCATAGAACATATATCTCATCAATAAAGAATTAGATAATTCTCTCTAGACCTCTTCCTCTCCAATCCCTTGTGGATTTTCTTTCAAGAGGCTCCCACAAGCCTTGGTTCTGTGTTCGAGTCATAGCTAAGAAGATTTTGTGGAGGAGATAAAGACATGTCAGAAATATCTCCATATTTACTCCAAGTAAGTTTACTTAATTTTATTTTTTAGTTTAATTCTAAATAAAATCAAAGACGATCCAATGCTTCCACTGGGGGATGAAGAATTCATTCCTATCATTTACTCCGTCAACGCCCGGTAGAATGCCCACTCCATTTTTCACATATTTTTAAATAATAAATTAAAAAAAAAAAAAGATAACTCACATATGATGTACACGATTTAGATGTAAATAGTGTACATAGTACGTAGTTTGCGTACGCCTGGCACACACCTCACCAGCCATGTGTACACGAGTTCACTGTTGGACAAATTTACCCTACTTTTGTCAATAGTTTGCACTTCTACCCCAAATTTATAATTTGATTTTTTTAACATTATTTAAATTCATATTTTGAAAACTACTCTATATTGGTAATTTCTTTTTTAAACAACATTATTCCTAAAATTTTCCCAATAAACTAAACTTGTAATTTAATCTTTAACTTAAAAGGAAAATTAAAGAGAATCCTAAAAAAATGAGAAGCTAGAGAATAATATAATTGCAAACAAGAGATATCGGTTAAAGAATTGCACAACAATCAATTTCACATGCTTTTCTTTTTTTTTTTGAGTTCATCAGTTTCACATGTGATGAACCTCATTTATATAACATATTTACCCCTAAATTCAAATTTATTTCTTGGTTAAAATGTATTTTTTGTAATTACTCTCGTGCTTAAATGGTTATAATCATGCAAAAGTAAAAAAGTCAAATGAATTTAGTTGTGTTATGTAATTTGGACTTAATTGAGGGTAAATGAGTCATTTTTGTAAGAATTAATCGTTTTTTGTTGTTTTGCAGAAAAATGTTGGAAGACTCCACTATGCAGCTACAAAGTCTATAAGGAAAATCACTATGTGGCTGCAAATCCACCTTTGACCAATTCAGCGAGATTTTAACAAGTCAAAACAGAATGAGATTTTCATGTCAACCACTTCCTATTCTCACTCAGAGTTGTTCTAGTCAAGCCTCCCACCTACAAATCAACAATGAATACCCACTCTCATGCCTATAAAAGGAGTCATACAACTCATGGATTCAAGGTATCATCGTGAGGAAGAGAAAACCCTAGAAACTCCAAGAGCGAAAACTCCTCTGTCCGCCATTTCCAGATTTCTTCAACCCTTAGTCGAAATTCTAGGGATATATTACAACTCAATTCTCCTTGACAAAGGATGAATTGAGTTCATCAAGTGGCAACCCTTGTGTTTTCTCTTTCTTACCGAGATCACGAGTTAAATTCTGTTTTTGTTATTACATTCATTTTTGTAATTATGACTTTTATTTCAATGAAGTATTGTTCCATTTTTAATTTCATTATGAGCTAAGTTTCTTTTGGGATTCAATTGTATAGATGCCCTTTAAAGATGAGCTAGCTTGATAGTAGCATTTGCTAGTTTGCCCGTTTACCTTGTCTAGTTTCATTTTATTGAATTTAAAGTTTAATTCTTAATCTAAATTGATCATTTAGGTTGGCATAAAATGTTGAGCTCAATACTGAAAGGATTGGGCAATAAACAGTTTTCGTAAAAGGGATATTGGAGAAGAGCCTAGACATAGGACTTCATTGCTTAACCCTAAACATAAGGTAACGCCTATAGGATCAAGAGGATTGCATGTTTAATTATCTAAGATAAATTGACCATAGAAATATAGGAGCAATTACTTAGACTCTTAAGGGTACTTTGATACAAAGGCTGAATAGGAGATAAATCTGGTTTGCTACCCAAAGAAAATTGCAATAATCGTGCGGGAGCAAACTGACATCTTCCCTAATTTATGGTAGAAACTCAATTGAATCCCTATGTTTTTATTACTATTTTTATCTTAGTGACAACACTCATTTCCCAACTATTTTATTAGTTACCTTTGGTTGCATTTTGATAAAGCTTTTCATTCAAAATATGAATTTCATAAATAGTCTCTAGGGATTCGATACTTAGAATATTTTCCATTACTACTTGTTGACAATGTGCACTTGCACTTGGCTAGACTCTCTTTCAAAATATTTTTCCAAATAACTCACACACATTTCAGTCATCAACATGCTTGAAAAATAAAATGCAATATATAATTTGTAAGCAGAAGGATGTGATTTAGATATTTAAATAT
The DNA here is from genome assembly GCA_033996785.1 of Trichosanthes truncata. Taxonomy (NCBI): domain Eukaryota; kingdom Viridiplantae; phylum Streptophyta; class Magnoliopsida; order Cucurbitales; family Cucurbitaceae; genus Trichosanthes; species Trichosanthes truncata. Next base: position 44,580,162 of record JAWPNB010000013.1, on the reverse strand, counting down.
TGGAAAAATGATCAATTTTACCCCTAAACTTATCAACTTGTATCAATTTTTACCCTAAACTTTCAATTTCATCAAATTGCACCTCAAACCTAGATAAGTGTTGCAATCTTAACCTTAGACTTAAAAAGTGGAACCTCTTTAAGTTTTCGTTTGAAATTTAAAAAAGGTATTCTCATATGAGTTTAATGAATTATAAAACATATATATGGTACAAAATTGGTAAGACTTTAGAGAAAAACGACATTAGAGCTAAATTTTTGTTGAGATTGGTAAATTTTGGCAAGGTTAATCAGTGGTTAATTAGTGCATTGATCAAACTTAATTTTGTGCAAAGTTTGATTTTATTGAAATTAGTGAGTTTATGAAGGTTTTTACATTTCTTTTTGTTAAAATTAGTGGGTGAATTAGCAGAAATTGAATTAGAGGATAAAAATTGCAACACTTTGTTTCGCCGAAGAAAACTGGAATCAGTTGTTGCACCGTGGATTACCACTACCTTGAAAGCAAATTTGGCACGACCTTGGTGTGAATTGTGTTTTGAAGGTTGCTCCTCAAGGTTAACACAACATCCACCTCAAACATGCACTCATTAGAGGAGGATTTGAATCAAAACAAACTTTGCTCAGAATTTTAGAATAGAAAACCAGAGGTAGACATGGATAGATTCTAAAGAGTAATAAAATTAATGATTTGTCCCAAAAATTAGAGAGGTTGATCATCAAGGTTAACACAACATCCACCTCGAACGTGAACTCGTTAGAGGAAGATTGGAATCAAAACATACTTTGCTCAGAATTTTAGAATAGAAAACCAGAGGTAGAAATGGATAGAATTTAAAGGGTAATAAAATTAATGATTTGTCCCAAAAATTAGAGAGGAAGGTAGTAAAAAATTACTTCTTTTTATGAGCGAGTGCAGTTACCCAAACCCGCCCGTTCAACCAAACAAAGAGCGACAACAATGCGCATACATGTGGGGAGAAACTTTACTACCACTCTATCCACCTTTTGCAAGCACTTTAAAAGACTATAGTATATATACCCACTTCCCAACTTGTAATTTTTTCACGTGGGACAATTAGGTTCTCTTTTATGTAAAGGCTTGCAATGGGTCAAAGGCTCAAGGGCTTGTAAGTCATTCCCAACACACTTGTCTAAGTTTTGAGTTTTGATTTGATGAAATTGAAAGTTTAGGATGAAAATTGATACAATTTGATAAGTTTAGGGGTAGAAATTGATTTTTTTTTCCTTATATATTTGTTATACTAGAAAATTTTTATGCATGTGATATATTTTAACTAATGTTTTTTTAATTCTATGATATATTTAATAATGGTTTTATGTCTTGTTTTCAATTTATTTATAAAATTTTAGATTTTTTTAATATTAAAAAAACATGAGTTTTATAAGATTGAAAGATTATAGTTTTATTCATCACTTTTAAAGTTCAGGAACTCATTAGACACGAAATTAAAATTTTAGGTATTTATTAAACATTTTTTAAAATTCATAAATTTATTAGACATAACCTTAAAAGTTCATAAACTAAACAAGTAATTCAACCCAAATCAATTAATACTATTTTTTTTTGTTAGTTCAACAAATGTAGGGTGTGGAATGAGAATTCGAACCTCTCACCTCAACGGAATAAAATAGTATCTTGAGGATCATCTTGGTTTTTCTTTTTTTTTTTTTAAATACTATATTGAATAAGGAAAAATAATGTAATAATTAGCCTTTCCCTATACGCCAATTGCCAACTCCAATATATGTCTATGTAATGCTAGAAAAATACATTGGATATTTAACTTTTGAAGGAAAAAATCAAACAAAGAGTGGACACGTGTCAGACGGAGAGGTAAGGTGTACAGAAACGGTGGGTGAGGTTAGCAAAAAAAAACAAAGAAAGGAATTGAACAGCAAACGTCCACTTGGTACCGAGCGGACAAATTGACCTTTCCAGCTGGAAGAGGGCGTAGGCCGACCCCTTTTAATTGAGTGGCTCATACACCCAACTGGGTCCCACCTTCACACGTGGCCACGTCACCTTTTCTTTTTCCTTTTTTCATACCAACAACAGCATTATTTTTTTGCCCCTTCAAAAATTGGGATTTATGATTTTTATGATTAGGGTTTTGAGATTTTTCTCCCACTACTACTACCACTTTCTTTTTTTTCTTTTCCTTTGAACTATTATTTTGACATGTGTGATTTTCCTTCTTTTTTTTTTCTTTATAATCTTATATTAAATTTTTTTTTTAATAATTTGAGCACGTGTTGAATAAAAAATTATCAGAGGTGGTCGTCACTTCCTGTGACTATTGGGTAAAAAATATGTTTGAGAGACGTTTTTAAAAAAATTTCTAGTACTACGGTAGTATATACTCTTTTCATTTACCATTTGATACGTCATTAATAGAGGTAGCATGAAAAAAATTTCATACTACCATAGTACTACAAATTTTCTGCATTTTTCAATCTCTCTTTATAGAGAGATTGACTGAAATGATTAAAATCAATTGCAAAAGAGACCAAAACAGAATAAAATGAAAACTAACAAAGTCTATCTGAATTGAATTTGTCTACCTATTTTTCATTTCTATATTTTATAAAATCGAAATGATCTGCACCCTATGTGATTATTGAGCATAGGATGGACACATATGGATCAACAAATTCATCAGAATGGATGAAAATGAGACATCCAAGTAGAGGAGAGGTACATGAATGAACCAACACTACATTCAAATGAGAGAAGGTCATAAGGCTTATGCAAATATTGTTAAGATAGACTTAAAAGAATTGATAGTTATTACCTATATCAAGAAGGTGCACCTTCCTTTTCGGTGGCTCAATCATAGAAATTCCAAAATTAAATGTGATTGACATGGAACAATCTTATGTTGGATGACTTCATAGAAATTTTCCTATGAAGCATATGAGTGTGAGGACAAAGAATCCTGAAAGAACTCGTGTTGGTCTGTGAGGATAGTCTTCTAGTATGAATCTTGAGTTTGAAGCGTTGCAGAAAACATGGTTAAGAATATTTAAAAAAAATTGATAGTTGCCACATATATTAACATACACTTTTTTTTTTTTAATTCATCTAAAAAATTTCAAAGTCTTTGGCTGTATTATGTCAGTTATATATTATGTATTAGGTAAATTTAAAATTTAAATTAAAAAAAAAAAAAAAAAAAAAAACTAACATCATTTTAGCTTTTCTTTTCAAATACTCTTTGGAATATCAATCATTAGGGATTTGATTTGTTCTCCCACGATCTCAATAACAATGTCTCCAATATAATATTTCTTATATCCATGAAAGCTTCAAACATTTGAGATTGTTATCTTTGAAATTATATATAAAACAATATTTAGGGGGTATTTTCCCCATCTAATCATATATATCCTTTTTACCATTTAGACAGTCATGTGTGAACATACATTTTCTTTTACGGATTTTTTATTCCAATGAGATTAGATAGGAATCACATTAAACAATATTTTAAATTTCACCTTCATTCTTGAACTTTTATCCTTATTTTGTTTTTGTTTTTAGATATGCTATTTTGATCTCCAAACTTTTGCTGATATTCATCTTGATCCTTATTGATTAATATTGAAATTGTATTTCATAGAAATTTTAGACATGTTTATGAGTAATTTTGAAATTGTCAAAATTACTTTTTTAGACATAACAAAAGTGATTTTGGTCATTCTAAAATCAATCACAAACATACTCTCAAACTGCATTTAGAATTAATTTTGCAATAACTATTTTGAGTGTTTGATAAAACTGATTGTAAATTAATTTTTTTTTCAATTACGTTGGTTTGTAAAATCTAGTAAAATATAGTTAGCATTTGAGATTTACTTACCAAAGATCTGTTCTAACCAACTCTTGGAAATTTCTATTTTATCCTCCTTTTTCGCATTTAATTTTGAAATATACCAATACTTATTTGTTATACTTCATATTACCGTTGATTTTTCTAAAAGTACATTTGACAACAATTATCTTAAAAGCTACCGCAATTCTAAATTAAGTCTTAATATATTTGGCTTTCAACACAATTCTATGTTGCCATACAAAGTTTCTATTAAATAAAGTAAAAATATTAATTTAACAATATAGAAATTTCAATATAAAATATAAAATAATTATACAGGAAAAAATAAATAAATTTAAGGACTAAAATATATATATATTTTTTAAAAAAATTACGTGATAAAAAAAATTGTGTATAAAAATATTGCAATTTTGATGAAAATCGTCATAGATTTGAATCTTCTATCTCCTAATAGAGTCAGCATCAACGCGCCTGCATTTTGGCATTGCTTGCAATATCATCCTAACAATTTTTTTTTTTTTTTGAATCAAGTAGGAGAAAGAGAGGTTATCTAGAGTTGTCTTCCATCTAGTTATAGGATTTTATAACTCGTTAGTCCGAAGCCTTTAGCTTAGGCAAAAAGAGACAAAAGAAGTAAGTCGTTTATGAACCAAAAGAATGGTTCAAAATTTCATATTAAAATAAATAATATGATGAATATTCTCTAAGGGATTGACTTTTGATGCAATTGATCAAAAGAAGAATCATTGATCAAAAGTTATACATAATGCTAATTGTTGGCATTACCTTTATTTTATTTTATTAGCCAACGACCATTCAAAGTCAAATCTTCGTTGGTGATAATATATTATTGTTCATATTCATTTTTTATGAATAAAGATATGTATAGGTTATTATAACTAGGCAAGTTTGTGACTTTTCTCAATTAATATAATGGATATTTTTCTATTACCATAGAATATATCATTTGTATTGTATTACATAGACCAATACATACATACATACATATATATAATTTGTATTGCATGAATTAAGGAATAAAATATTTTCAAGAATATAATAATTAATAGAAGATGGAGAAAAAATAGTATGAACATTGGTAGTACAACAATTGAGGGTAGAGGATTGAACTATCAATCTTTTTTTTTTTTTTTAGTTTAATAATGTATAGGGATGAAAATTTGAACTTCTAACTTTTTGGTCAAGATAATAATAATGCTTTAACCAATTAAGTCATGCTTAGGTTGGTTCGAACTATCAATATTAAGAATGGTAATAAGTATTTTATCCAATGAACAAGTATTTAAAAGTATTTTGTAGAACTGTGAAGCTAATATAAACAAGAAATGAAAAGAAAAAATAATTTTTCTATAAAAAATTGTTTAAAGTAGTTTAAAAGTAGTTTTAGAAGTACACCATAAAACTGGTATATTTTAGGTCATGTTTGATAACCATTTGAATTTTGGTTTTTTATTTTTTTTTAAAAATTAAACCTATAAATACTACTTTCACCTATGAGTTTCCTTGTTTTGTACATCTACTTTTTACATAGTCTTAAAAAACCAAGCCAAGTTTTGAAAACTAAAAGAATAGTTTTCAAAAATTTGTTATTGTTTTTGGAATTTGGCTAAGACTTCAAATGTTTTATTTAGAAATATGAAACTTATTGTAGAGAAATGATGAGAAAACAGACACAATTTTCAAAAACTAAAAACAAAAAATCAAATGGTTATCAAACGAGGCCTTAATGTTCATATTCATGTGTAATATTATGATTTATTAGATTTTTTTTAAGTATAACAAATGTTGGGTAGAGATTTTGAACATTTAACCTCAAAAGAATAAGTAGATATCTTAGGCCCTATTTGATAACCACTTGATTTTTTTAAAATTGTGTTTGTTTTCTCATCATTTCTCTACAATGAATTTCATATTTCTTAAGAAAACATTTGAATTCTTAGCTAAATTCCAAAAACAAAAATAAGTTTTTGAAAACTATTTTTTTTTAGTTTTCAAAACTTGGCTTAGTTTTTTAAAACATATATAAAAAGTAGATAATAAAACAAGGAAACTCATAGGTAGAAGTAGTATATATAAGCTTAATTTTGAAAACCCAAAAACTAAAAATAAAAAATCAAATGGTTATAAAATAGAGGTCTTAACTGTTGAACTATGTTTATGTTAGCTATTATATTAAATTAAAGCAATTAAAAATAAATGATTTTTTTTAGTTTAACAACATTTGAAGGTGAGAGATTCGAACATCAGACCTTTTGATTGAAGGTAAATGTCAATTACTACTGAGCTATACTCACTTGGGCAAATCGATATTTTGTTAAGACTATACACATGATACACATAATACATATCTACGAACATATACCTTAGATATTTTTTGCAAAAAGAGAGTATTTTGCTTTAAAGGAACCGTAGTTGTTTGAAAGGGTTTAGGAAAATTGATGATTTAGGCTCCATTTGATAATCATTTGGTTTTTTGTTTTTAGTTTTTAGTTTTAAAAAATTGTGTTTGTTTTCTCATTATTTCTCTACAATGGATTTTATGTTTTTTTAAGAAAACATTTGAATTTTTAGCCAAATTTCAAAAACAAAGACACGTTTTTTAAAACTACTTTTTTTGGTTTTCAAAACTTGCCATGATTTTTTAAAATATATGTAAAAATTAGATAACAAAATAAAAAAAATTATAGATAGAAGTAGTATTTATAGGTTTGAAATGTAAAAATTAGATAATAAAAAAAAAAAAAAATTATAGGTAGAAGTAGTATTTATAGGTTTAGTTTTCAAAAACAAAAAGTAAGAACCAAAATTATGTGTTGTTAAGACACAATATCCATGATGGTACTGTGTTTGTGCCAGTCAAGTATATGTTCTATTTTGTTTAAAAAGATAAACTTTTTTTATTCTTGCATCTTCATTTATTTTTTTTCTCCTGCCAATTAATTTGAAAATATAATACATTTGAATTTAGATATACTTAAAAAAAAAAAAACTAGTGATTATGTATGAGCACTAAATTTAACAAAAACATGAAGTCATACTATATATATATTTTTAATTGTTATAAAAATAGTTTAAAAAATTTATCCAACCGAACAGGTTCTCAACGATAAACTATTTTTATTTTTAAAAATAGAAAACTATTTCTAAACATGATTTTCCAACAAACCCTCGATCTTTTTTTTTTTTTTAAAAAAAGAAAGAAAAATCTACCTAAACCAAATATCCATTTCTTACCTTTTTCCACCTAATCTTTGCCTACCAACACCTCTCTTTGATGAGAAACATGCATTAAAATAAAAATAAAAATAAAAAATAAAAAATAAAAACCTATATGAACAAATAAATAGATTGATGAAAAGTCAAATAATATGAAAAAAGTAACTTAGATCCCAACCAAATGAAGAAAATACATGAATCAAATTCCTTCAATCAAGCAATTGATTTTAAACACTTTATATATATATATATATATAAAGTTAAATTATCAAAAATACCTCTGAATTATGGGGTTGGTTTCAATTATACCCCTAAATTTTAAAAAGTTTCATTTTAACCTTTGAACTTTGAAGTTTGTTTCAAAACAACCCTTGAAGGTTTTTTCCGTTAAATTTATGGACGACATATTTACATATGTTTTGATTTTTTTTTCAACGTATATGTTTAAATATGTTCACATAAGCAACAATACAAATGCAAAAACATCATTTTCCGACTATGAATTTAATGAAAAAAGCCTTCAAGGGTATTTTTGAAATAAATATCAAAGTTCAAGGGTTAAAATGAAACTTTCCAAAGTTTGGGGGTATAATTGAAACCAACCCATAGTTCAGGGGTATTTTTGATAATTTAACCTATATATTATTATTATTATTATTAAATCTAAAGCTTATTGATGGGTTTTTTATATAACATTTCACACATTCCACCTTCTTCCAAATATATTGGTTTTATTTTCAAACTCTTCAGGTTCATTGAAACAAAGATACAAAGAAAATTCAAAAAGTTCAATTGGATTGAATTTATACATATTTAATGTAATGAATATAATCGTTTTTTTTTTTTTTTTTTAATTTTGCTTTTATTTAAATTTGATTGAATAACAATTCTTTACACCTTTTTCAGGTATATTAAGATAACCTTGTGGTTTTCATATTTTGCAAATCACTCCCTATGTTTTAAAGAGTAGTTTTTTTTTTTTTTGGTAAAAGAAAAAAAATCATGTTAGAACAACAAACTCTTTCCTGTCTTCATAATTGTATATGATGCTTTTTAAGTTAAATTATAAGTTTGGCTCTTGAACTTTTAAGATTATGTCTATATTCTCTATACTTAATTTTTTTTTAATAGATCTTAAATTTTCAAGATTATGTGCATATTTAGTCTTTATACTTTTAATTTTTTTTTTATAGATCTCTAAATTTTTAATTTTGTATCTAATAGATCTATGTCATTAACTCCATTCATTTAATACTTATGTGTGACTTGTTAATTATATTATTTTAAAAAAATACACGTTGCAATGATTTTAGGAAGTTTCAAATATTTGGTGGTATAAGTGTTAACTAGCAGAATTAAAAAGAAAAATCTATTAGACACAATTCAAAAGCTTATTAGAATTTTCTTAAAATATAGGAACTAGATAGATACAATACAACTGTAAAAGTTCAAGAACATGTTGTAAACTTTTTAAAACACAAGACCTTGAAAATTTAGAGACCAAACTTATAATTTAACCATTTTTTTTTACTTTGGGCCTAAGCCCATTTAACTATATTGTTGAACTTTATGTAAAATGTCTCTCATCGATGGAGGTATTATCCTTACTTATCATCGATGGAAGTATTATCCTTACTTATATACTTAAAATATTCTCACTTTACATCTGGACATGATATGTAAGAATATTTTAGGATTGTTGATTATAATGAAATTAGTACACATAATACAGGTAGAATAAACCATGTGTGCTATGTTTCAAAAAAAAAAAAAAAAACCATGTGAACTAATTCTCTTAAAAATAACAATATCATTTAGCATAAGGGTATAATTTATATATCCCTAAAATTATGCCAAAAATGAGTATAGCTTTTTGGTAATTGACATTTTCTCCCGACTAAGAGGTCAAAAGTTTGAATTCTCTAACTTATAAATGGTGTTGAACTATATATATATATCCCTAAAATTATAGGAATGTTCGAAACAATTTTTCCTCGTTCAAAGAAGTGTGATAGATTATAAAGACAAGAATTATTTTGAGCTAGAGTGTATTTAGCATGCCTTTTAAAGTGCTTATGAATGACTAAAAGTGTATTTGTAAAAATTAATTGTGTTAAATTAGACCCAGTTTGATAATCATTTGGTTTTTGAAAATTAAGCCTATAAATATTACTTCCACCTATGGGTTTCCTTATATTATTATCTACTTTTTACATATATTTTCAAAAATCAAGTCATGTTTTGAAAATTAAAAAAATATATATATTTTTCAAAAACTTATTTCTGTTTTTGGAATTTGACTAAGAATTCAATTTTTTTTTAAAGAAAAATGAAACTTATTCTAGAGAAATAATAAGAAACAATCACAATTTCAAAAACTAAAAATCAAAAGTCAAATAGTTACCCAATGGACCTAAAATTTTTAAATATAACTAAAAAGGTACTTTAAAGTTTAACTCTTTAAAAGAGCGCACTTTTTTTAATTCTAGATAACCAAAAGTAATTTGTGAAATTCCAAAAACAGATAAAGGTACTTAAAATACCTTTTTTTTAAAAAAAAAACATTTACTTATTGTAAGTGTTAATTTTTCCTTAAAAACGTTTTTTTTTTCTTTTTTCAAAATGCATCTCAAACTCACATTAATAGATGAACGTCAATAGTGAATTAAACAAAAAAACAAATGAGAAAAAGGTAAAAATTTGGGGAGGAAAATAGAAATATGCACAATGGAAGGACTATTTTGCAAATAACAATAAGTAGGATAGAGTCAAAAGGACCCAAATGTCAAAAAAAAAAAAGAAGAAGATTGTTGAAGGGTATTATAGGCATTTCGAGAAAAATGTCATTATCAGAGACCTTGCCCGAAAATCCCATCTCCAACCCCACCTTTCCGCGTCTCTCTCTCTCTCTCTATCTCTCTCTCTATCTCTCTCTCTCTCCCAATCAAATCACTGAAAAAAAAACTGTGGGTTTCTCTCTTTCACTTCATCTTCATCTTCGTCTCTCTCTCTCTCTCTCTCTAACTCTCGCTGGGAATTTTCCCCGCCATTCGATCGAACTTGCTACGATTAGATAATTTCAAGGAAATTTTGAAGATTTTGTGAAAATGGGGTTGCAGAACTGTCCACTGTCCGATCCCCTCCGCTCGATCTGTTACTGACTCTGAATGTACCACCTGTGAGCTCTGTGGTCCCTTAATTTTCCTAATTTTCATCGCCATTGTGATTTTCTTTTCTTCTCAGGAACCTGTTTGAAACTGCCCTCAATTTGTTCTGTGCTAGGCTTGTAGAAGAGGGAATTTGAGAGGGGTTTGGTTGTGCTTTTTCCCGAATTTTGTTTGAATTGATTCTGTGAGTTTGCGTTACTGGGTTCTGAGATGGTCTCTGTGTTGTACATTTCTTTCATTTTGGGTTAGTTTTTGTTTATTGTTGTGTATCTGTAAATTATGCTGCTGAATCGGTTTTTGAAGATTTAGATCAGAAAGTGGGGATTGTTCTTTTAACAGGTAGTTTGTGTCAGAATAATTTGTGTTTTGGTCAAGATGTTGTTTATTACGTTTTGGCATATGAAAAATCTGTGGGTTTGTGATGTAATTGTTGAGAGACTCATTTAATTGGTTTGAATGATCAGGAATTTGGGCTGTGCTCTTGGAAATGTCGAAACATAGGATGAAATGAGTCAGACAGAAGTTTCAAGGATTAAACCCCCTCTCGTTCCACTCGCTACTTTGATCGGTCGCGAGCTGAGGAACGAGAAGGTTGAGAAACCTTTTGTGAAGTATGGACAGGCTGCTTTGGCAAAGAAAGGAGAGGACTACTTTCTGATAAAACCGGATTGCCAGCGTATTCCTGGAAACCCTTCAACTGCATTTTCTGTCTTTGCGGTATTATTTCCTTTCATACATTATTGTGCTCTTAGTTATCTAATAGTTTAGTTACTTCTCCTGGTACATGAATTCTATGACTAGTGGGGAACTGGAAAAATAGGTTGATTAATGATTACGAGTCTTAGACCCCCAAGGGGCAGCCCCATTGGCTAAGACTCGCGGCCTTTGAGTAACACCTACCCATATGTCGCGTGTCCAAATCTTCGGGTGAGATTAATAAGGAAAAATCTTGCATTTCTCCAAAGTTTGGCATAGGCAGGCACTGACTTTTTAACAAGAATGATCGTGAGTCTTACAAGGGATAGTTTTCATCTCAAATGGGATTACTGAAGACTGTCTGTTGCTGCTTTAAATATAAGGGGAACAGTGAGATTGAATGAACCTTCTATTTGCAGATTTTTGATGGGCATAATGGCATATCAGCCGCTATCTTTGCAAAGGAACATTTACTGGGTAATGTGTTAAGTGCAATTCCTCAAGGGGCCAGTCGAGAAAAATGGCTACAAGCCCTTCCTCGAGCATTAGTTGCTGGTTTTGTCAAAACTGACATAGAGTTTCAGCAAAAAGGTATGTAGCATGTCTTATATCGGTGATCTCCTTTTTGAATACACCATGCCATTATCCGCTGTGTCCTTATGTGACATTTAATCTTAATTGCAGGGGAAACTTCTGGAACTACTGTTACATTTGTTGTGATTGATGGGTGGACTGTTACCGTGGCATCCGTGGGAGATTCACGGTGCATATTAGACACCCAAGGAGGTGTGGTTTCTCTATTGACGGTTGATCATAGACTGGAGGAAAATGAGGAAGAGAGGGAACGTGTAACTGCAAGTGGTGGTGAGGTTGGGAGGCTCAATGTTTTTGGCGGCAATGAGGTATAATTTTATACATCTCTGCTGTTTCTAGTCATACATGATGACACATGGAAGTATTTTAATCACTTTATCCCCCTCCCTTATATAACTACCGTTTACAGGTCGGTCCTCTCCGCTGCTGGCCTGGTGGCTTATGTCTTTCTAGGTCCATTGGTGATACAGATGTAGGAGAATATATTGTCCCAATACCGCATGTTAAGCAAGTGAAGGTGACTTCTCAATCTGTCAGTAATTGTTTGACTACTTATTTAGAATGTACCTTGACTACTCTGCTATCTTTTTCTAATTGGTTGTGCAGCTTTCTAATGCTGGCGGAAGACTAATAATTGCTTCTGATGGTATATGGGATGCTTTATCGTCTGATATGGCTGCAAAGTCTTGTCGAGGTTTACCTGCAGAGCTTGCTGCTAAGCTAGTTGTGAAGGTGGGTTTCAACTGTAGATTTTAATGGTATGGGGGCAATGTTCTAAAGGCTTTTTCCTTGAGGCATGACTCTGTTTTGGCCTTGAACCTTACGTCTTCTTTGGATCATACGAGGCTTTCATCTCCAAAGAAAATATATTGAGTCTTCAATTCTTTTACGCCTTGTGATGTGACTAGGAAAATGATATCAATTTGTCACATATTTAAAAAAGGTTAACAGTTCACTTACGTGTTAGTGTCACTACACTAGTTGGTAATTTGTGTAGCTTATTACTACTTTTACCACCAGGGCTTAGAGAAACATTGATGACAAAAACTAAAAGAACAAGTTGATTCTATATTTGTGTTTAGATTGAGGCTTATGCCTCAGTTCTTATAGAGAAAAAAACCATCTTTAGCCTCTTGGAACATTGATAGGAGTTACATTTCTTTTCAATCCGGTCAATATTTTGATCTGTCCACATTGTAGGAGGCTTTGCGGTCAAGGGGGTTGAAGGATGATACAACTTGCTTAGTTGTTGATATTATACCATCGGAGCAACCTATATTGTTACCACCAACTCCAAGGAAGAAGCAAAATGTGCTTACCTCACTCTTTGGGAAGAAATATCAAAACTCTTTGGGGAAATCTGCAAATAAACTTTCTGCTGTTGGAGTTGTGGAGGAATTGTTTGAAGAAGGTTCCGCTATGCTTGCTGAAAGGTACGATTGATGCATTTCTTTGGGAGGTTTGAAGTAGGCTAGTAAGAAAGAACATGTATTTAGCCAAGTTCCATGTTGTCTTTGAAATAATGCTTTCTTCTTTCTTTTGTTTACTAGTTTATTTCTTTTTGCCTTGAAGCATGGAATGATGTCTGAACTCTGAAGACATTATTCTATTCATTTGTTATACATCATACTTCAATAAACCAAATATCATAGGTGCTGTTTACTTGTTATCCCACATGAAGTTTAACTAAGACTCCTGTTCTTCCTAACTTGTTATATTGATAGAAATAGTGCTATTAGGATAGTTTCCTAGGATTATTTTCCTCATTGTTGATATATTTTACTGCAATTAACAAGAGGCCTTTGATTTTCTTTCATTGTTGAAAATTCTTTGATTCATCCTAACTTGTTGTATTAATAGAAAAATTGTTGTTCTGCTGTAATATTGTAATTTCCATCTGAAAGTGACTGGAAACATGTTCACTTATTATTGTACCTTTCTCCCCTCTCAATGGAAATGCAGGCTAGGCAAAGATTTTCCTTCAGATCCAAACTCAGGGATCTTCAAATGTGCAGTCTGTCAAGTGGATCAACCCCCAAACGAAAATTTGTCGATGAATTCGGGGCCTTTCTTTTCACCGTCATCAAAGCCATGGGAAGGTCCGTTCCTCTGTGCAACTTGTCGAAAAAAGAAAGACGCCATGGAAGGAAAAAGGCCAACAAAACCTACAATAACCGTCTAGTAATTTATCCCATCCCATAACATAGTATATGTTGATAACTCCATATAATTTTTTTTCCTCATCTGGCAGTGTGAGCATGCTTGTTTTTTTGGCTTTCCCTGTGGTGATTGTTATAGATGCGTGTAAGAAAATGAGGTTGAGATAAAAGAAAGAGTTGGTAGAAGAAAGATGTTTTGGAGACTTCTAAAAAGCTTGCTTTCATTTGGTTTCTTGCTCAGCTGTTGGACTGACTGACTGACTGACAAGATAGACAAACATGGATATCAAACAAAATGTGTTTGACACTTTGATTGCTAACAACTTGAATTTTAGAGTCAATTGTAGATTGCTTAGTGATGATTGTTCCGTTGTCTTAGCATTCTGTCAACATCTTCTAGTTTGCTTGGCAATTATTTGCAACGATTTCATAGCTGTTGCTTAAATTAAAAGTTCAAGTGCAATTGTAATGACCTTTATATTCAAGAGTTTGCAATTTTCCCTTAAACCCTTCTTAAACTTAGCGTTTAGGGAACTTTCAGTAGCTCCCCACTCCTATTCCCATTTTTTAACCAGACTTGAAAGGGCTGCATGGGATTCAAACAGTAACATATTATTTAACAATTAACAGTCTTTTATTCAACTGTCTAATCTGTGGATTTCTAATGTTAGATGCCTTCATTTGAAATTGAGTAAGACATATATCTTTGGTTAAGAGGTTAGAGGCTCGAATTCTTTCCTTCCACATGTTAAACTCCAAACAAAAAAATTAAGGTTAAAATACTATTTTAGTTTTGAATTTTAGATTTCATCCCATTTTAGTTCTTATGCTTCCAAATGTTCAATTTTGTCTTTTTACTTTCAATAAATTTTAAAATTGGTCATCATTTAAAAAAAAAATTAAAAAAATTAGTCTCTATTAGTTGTCACTCTATAAAATTTGAAAACATGTTCAGTGTCTTTTATTTTTTTCAATGAAATTTAAACATTTAAAAGTACAAAGACAAATGGTATTTTAACCAAAAATTAAAGAGATCATCAGTAGTGACAACTCTTATGAACCTATAATTTACCTTGCGAATCTAACACAAAACTGGCTTAGAACCTTTAAAAAGAAAACGATACAATGTTAAACAATTACAGGAAGAGATTATGGGATTTTCAGTACTCAACTATGTAGCTCAATCTTTGAATAGAAAGTAACAGCGTCTCTCGTGCCCAAATTACAAAGCTACGCACACACTTCAACCGATAGAGGTTTTTGACATCGTGTTAGGTCTCGTTCTGAAACAACCCTTCTTCTTTCAGTTACAAAACCAGCAAAAAAGAACACATCAGATTGCCAGAATAAATGAAAAAGTTGCCATGCAATGCATTGTTACTATGTTAAGTAATCATATCAACAAAGTTTTATCAGGCAAACTCACTCAAATCGTCCAGAGAAATATTGCTGCCACTTTCTCCAGGCTTTAAAAGCCGAATCTTTCCTGCAATAATGAAGCATGGCAGTTAAAGGAGTCCCTAAAAAAGTCTTCCACAGATCAAACTTGAACTAACATGACTGGGAGTACTTTTCTGTTCAAACTGGATTAAGATTAGGTTAAATTACCATTTTAGTCTATGGATTGCCTTTGGTTTCAATTTGATCTCCATTACTTTAAAATTTTCAACTTGATCCCTATAGTTTGGATAAATTTCAACATGTCTCAAGATTTACTAAATATTAACAGGTTTTTTAAGTGTGTTCTTCGAACATTGACTCTTTACCTCCCTACCACATCCAAAGTAAATGTACCATGTGTTCAAAGAAAACATGTCATGTAATACAATCATTAACTTTTGGTGTCTGAAAGACCTAACAAAACTATGGGGACCAAATTTAAACTTTTAAAATGAAATCAAGTACAAATGATAGGGACCAAAATTGTAACTTAACCTTAAAGATTATGAACATGCAAGGACAACTTTTTTATATGCATAAAATGACCATAAAGAAATAGTCAAAATAGTTGAAAAAAGCACAAAAGTTATCAGATGATTCTCTTCATATTACTTTGACGTGTTCGACTGATTTCAGAGAAGCATCGAAAAGGAAATCAGAAGGATATGGTAAGTAAGAAGTATTGAAAAGGAAATCAAAAGATGTAGTATGTGTTGCAATACCATCACGTCGAATACATATTTCTGGCACATTTTTTACTTCACCATTGATGCTGTCATTGTAGACTCTGGTTTCAATGTCGCCCTCAACATAAACCGATGCGCTGACAGTCCACCAAGAATCAGTGAAATTATACAGACAAGCTAGTTTTTATGAGAAGTTCAAATCATACTTTTTAACAAGTTGTTGAACTGCATAAGCACCAAGAGGTTCATTATGCACAGCAATACGATGCCACTGAGCAGGCTTTGGCAAATCTTTTGCTTCAACAATTCGCTGGTCAAACATCCCTCCTGTTCCAACTGTAAAGATTGTTACCGTGCGCCCATTTCTCAAGATCTTCTGCACAGGGGCTTGCCCAACCCTTCCACAAATTATTGCCTGTAACATTCGATTACATTTATACACAGAACAGGACACCATATTGGGGACCCAAATTGTATTTCTGTTATTTCTATTTTCTGTCTAAACTTGGTTAACTGTTTAGCTGATTAGTTAGGCTTTCTAGTAAGCTTAGTTAAGCTGTATAATTTGTCTATAAGTAGCTGATTATGTATCCAATTATTATGTGAGAATAAAATAACTCTTTTACAATCAATGAAAGGTTTCAGAAACAAGGAAAGTTCCAGAGGTTTGGGTCTCTTCCAAACACACTCTAATTGTTGCCTATCATCTCTCTCAAGTCTCACTTACAAGTGATTCTTATAAGTCAGTTTCCTAACTGTCTAAGAAACTACTGATCCTACTTGCTCACCAGGAATCTTATGATACATCACACACATATATATATTCCTACTCACTTACATCATACTTCAAAGTTCAACTTCTAGCCACGTAAGTTCTTGTTCTTGCCCACATATCAATCCGTCACCCACTCCCTCCATCCCCTTCTTACTCTTTCTAAAACACGTAAAGTACACAAGTGGCTTCTCTTTCTCATCAGTTGCTATAAAACTCATCGACAAAAGAAGGCAAGGCACTAGACACATTTCTAAGAACCAAAAAAATGGAAGCTGTTCTTTTATTTTGTTCACAAAAGTAAAGCAGTCACCAAAAACACTAAGTATCATCACAAGAACAGAATACAAAGATTAAACTCCACTTATTTGGGTTAAATTCCCAGATCTAGATTTCAAATTCCAACTTCTTAAAATGGAACATCTCTGTGGACAAAGATCAAATACCTTATGTACGCCTCGAAAGCCCCAACCTCGCCTGGGATCCACACCTTGGGGCTGTAATTCAATTTTATCATTGAAAATATCATCATATTCTTCTTCTTCTCCATTATTCTTCTCAACATCAATGTCACTTTCAGAAGCACCGGTTGAGAACCACAACTTTGAGCTCGTTTGCCTACTTGCCACTACAATCAAACGTTCAATTATAATCCAAGTCATCCCTCGAGAACAAACATTACACTTATGATAAAACCAATACACGAGATTAACCAAATTCTTAGACCGACCTCTCAAATTCATAAACAAAAACAAATTCGCCCACCACGTGTTTGATAAAAATCCACTCCGAAGATCAGAAAGCAAAAAAGTCGAAAGTTGCGTTCAAATATCTAAAGACATTTTCTACACTAAACCATAGAAACGTCTTGGAAAAATCCTTCGGCTCTCAACCGAAAGCAATTCATATAACAGAAAGAACATACGCCTTAATCAACAAAATGAGAGAGAGAGAGAGAGACAGTACCAAATGAAGATGTGGGAAAGTTTGAAGAAGAAATTCTGAAATGCTTGACGAATCTCAATGCGACTGAACTCATGTTGATCGAGAGAGAGGAGAAATGGAAGTGAGGATTCGATCAGGGTAGAAGGAGGGTTTTAGGCCATTTGCTAGTCAATGACAACATATATATATGTAAAACAAGTTCGATTTCGAACACAAATGTGTACTTAGGTTTTATTTTACATTTACTCCACTCAAATCAAATGCCCATCCCCTATTTAAATTGTAATAATCTTTGGAAAAAAAAGTATAGATTTTTAAACAAAAATTATTCATGTGGATTGTGTGTGTGTTTTTTTTAAAGTTCAACAATATGTGGAGTGAGAGATTTGAACTTCAAACCTCTTAGTTGAAATTATATGCTTTATGTCAGTTTAGCTATGAATTGAATTAGCATGATTCGAATTAGGTCACATGAGTCATATGTTGGTGTCTAGGTATTTGGTAATTGGGTCATCAAGTAAGACTACAAAGCTTACTGGCGAATTGCAACTCTATCAGATGAGACTAAAGGCTATCGAGTATGGTTTGTAGGCCAACCTTTTAAGACCAAAAGACTACTAAGTGGATGTAGTCTAATCCACTAAGATAAGAAATTCACCTCACTTAAAGTAGATCTTAGATTCATTGGGCATCGAGTGAGAAGCCACCCAACCAATGGTCATAGTCCAACCTAATGAGACTTGTGAATTACAAATATAGATGTAAGCCCTAACTCAACACTACACGGAGATGATGACATGTTAATTCCTAAAAATCTATGACACAACACACAATAAATACATGTTTATTTTAATATACATTTTTAAAACATATATTATTTTATACAGTTCAATTATTTTCATTCTAAAAATGTATTTTAGTTTAGGAAGTTTGGGGTTTATGATAAAAATGTTTTATATCAAAATATTCTAGATGGATCTAGATCAACTCTTCAAATTTCTAAACAATTTAACATCTTAACTAAAAAGAAATTTAGCGTCAATGATGCTTATGCATTTATATATATTTCACTTCATGAGTGTTCGACACATATTTATTGTGTTTAATAAGTACTTGATAAATGCTTAAAAGTATCAGAGACTCGTGTTCAATTTGTATAACTAGTGTTTGATATTGTTTAGTATACTTAACAAGTGCTCAATATATGTTAGACACGCATAGCCCAAATTGATTGAAGTGTTCGTATTTTATAGCCAAAAACCATCCATAAGCAAGATATCCAAAAGAAGCATGATGTTGGGTGAGGTTACGTTAGAAGTTGTAACTATATAAACATGACCAAAAGATGAAAAGTGGTCGGTACAAAGACTAAAATAAATGGTTATTCCTCAATTTCTATGTTATAAATGGTAAATGATAGGAACTATGGATACATTGTATGTATAAGAATATAGACATAAAAAAGAAAGAAATAAAAATTCAAGGACAAAAAGTTAATTGGGATAACTACATAGATTAAAACAAAATGTTTTGAAATATTCGATTATATTAAAACTTGATATGCTTGATCTACATAGATTAATTTCAATGAAGCTCGGGTTCATTGATACTCTTTTGAAATGAAAATAATTTGTTGCGTTTTCATTCATAGATCTAGTTCATAGTCAAATTATTTGCATTTCCTCGTCAATTTTGTGACTCTTAATTGTTGACTTTAGTAATTGAGCTTAGGATTAAAAAATCATCTATTCTTCCTTTATTTTTAGTTGAGGTTTCTCTTATTTGTGCAAGCATTCTCAAAATTTTGGATTGTTGGACTTTTGTGCCAGTTTTTGTGAGCTGGAACAGTATCGTGGGCAGCAATGCCATAGCATTGAAACCTCAATGCTGGAAACATCATTTTTACGCACAAATAGTGGCTTACATTAGCCTTGGAGTCAGCAATTATTAAAAGAATAACAATTAGTCAGCAGCCACATGGAAGAGAAAGGTCAAATCAGCCTTTAAGAGAAAGAAAAGAAAAAACCTAAAGAATAAGGTGGAGATAGCCAAAAAAGGGAAGAGGTGCAAAAACTCATTGAAGAAGAAAAGGAGAAGAGAAAACAATAATGAGATTCATTGCCAAAAAGGGAGAAGAAGACCTTATTCTTCTTCTAGACACTTTCTTTCTCATTTTTCTCTTTGTTCTTACTGCTTAGCTTCTTTATTTTGTAATATCCTTAGTCTCTTTAAAATTTTGAGCTAGGTTTAGCATATTATTGAATTTGTTTTTGTGTAAACTTTGGATTATGCTCAAAATGTTTGGTATTTCTGATTTCCTTTGGATTATTTCATGTTTTGAAGTTATGGGCTTTTTTAGGGTTGGAATTTAAGTATTGAAGTATTTGTTTGAACCCTTTTGCTTCAATGCTCTTTTATGAGGTTATACATTCATTTGTGGTGTTTGTTGCAAGTTCTTATTTGAGATTGATCACCTTAGTAAGACACAAGCTAGTTCTCAATACTGAAAGGGTTAGGAATTAGTGGATTAACACAAATGAAGCAAGTAATTTCTCCTTAAGAGGTAAAAATTGTTAGGGTATAGACATACATTCTAAGCTTGTAATTTTGGGAGAATTTGGGTCTTATTAGTGTTCCTTAGCATTAGGTTTCCATAGGCATATGTTTGACTTTGTGTTAAAGACAAGAAAAATGAATTCGATGATCAGTTCCATGTAATTTTTTCCTTCTGTATAATTTGTGGCGTCAATGTTATAACATTGTTGTAGCAATTAGGCAAAAATAGACACAAACTTTAAGCTCCTAACTCTTTGTTTTATCATTTTAGTGTTTATTTTGTCCTCTTGAGTTGTTTATTATATTTAGCGTTTGCCTAGTTAATTCTCTCTTTAGTTTATTTGTCTAATTTATGCTAATTATATTAGATTTGTGAGTTTAATTGCGCTCTGATAGCACCTAAAATGTGCTATCTATAGCCCTTATTTAGTGCTAGTTCTGTTACTTTCACTATGTTATTTGTCCATTTTGTAGGGATCGAATAATTTGGAGCTAATTGGAGTTTTTTGAAAGAATCGGAATAAAAAATGAGCTATTTGGACTTAATTTGAGCAACCAAGTCGAAAGACGATGGAGTTCAAGCCATTTGACCAGAGGAGGTAGCGTTGAGACGACTCAAGGGCATTGAAATGCTGCTGAAGGCACTCTCAAACCATTCGAGCCCAACAAGTAGTGTCTCGACCCTATTTTGGGCGTCTTGATGCTACGGATATATGCATCAATGTCAAGCTCAACGCTACAATTTGGCATGCTCAACGCTGGTAGCAATGAAACACTCTTCACAGCATCAAGACGCTTGAAACATGAACGCCCAACGAGTTTCATCCGTAGCGTCTCGACACTGTGGAGCTTTCATGCAAATTTCCTTCTTTGAAGAGGTATCATTGACGTCTAGACGCTGTCGTGCACAATATAAAAGCATTTTTTTCCTCTTAGGGCAAATGGATCTTATGTTGAATGTTTAGGTTTTTAGACACTTTTAGATTTTTAGTTCTTTACTTTTCCTTTAACTTTTGTAACGATTGAACCATGACGAATTTTGGCTATATCGTCACAATGAGCAGCTAGATTTCATGTTTCTGATTCAAGGGTCGGATCAAGTCCTATGTGGCTTTAGACTAAATTGAAATGTCCTTTATTTATCCAAGTATTCATTTCTTCTTGCTTTTATTCTTATGGGCATTTAATTGATTGAATTGACTAAAGAGAATAATCTAATTAAACCCTAGCGAAAGCTTCGGAATCAGTTTGAGTTTATTTATAATAAAATAATAATATTAGGGTTAAGCATAAGCATAAAATATACCTTGAAAATAATATAGAAAATATTTTGACGAGTCTTTTTCTTTTTGTACTTCAACTTCAATGAGGTTA
Organism: Trichosanthes truncata; assembly: GCA_033996785.1. NCBI lineage: Eukaryota > Viridiplantae > Streptophyta > Magnoliopsida > Cucurbitales > Cucurbitaceae > Trichosanthes > Trichosanthes truncata. The sequence goes on along the minus strand of JAWPNB010000013.1, from coordinate 44,558,683 downwards.
AACTCTAAGACTTCCTTGCTATGACTCGAACAAATGACCAAAGAGGTTTATGGGAACCTTTTTAGAAATAGAGAGAAGGAGTGAGAGGAAAATTTCAAGAGTTCTTTTCTCTTGTGTAGAATCCACACAATGACTCACCTCTAGAGTCCTATTTATAGTGGCCTAGGACAAATAATTAAATAATATATTTTAATATCTAATATATTAAAATATAATTATCTAACCAATTTGAATCTTATTCAAACATTTTTAAATTCTCCTACAACATCTATTTCCTAATTTGAATCTAATTCAAATTTAATAAATATATTTTCTTTAATGTATCTTAATATATTAATAATTTCTTTGATATTTAATGTATCATATTCATTAAATATGTTTTTCCTCATTTAATATATCAAATATATTACATTTTAATTAGAACATTTCAAAATTTTCTCTCGATGTAATTGATCTCTATTTGTTCATTTGAGCTAGCAAAGGGACCTTATGAAACTACAAATTATAATCTCCAATGATACAAAATTAATTAATTAAACTCTTTAATTAATCAATTTTCATTCATTAACTCTAGGGTCACTCCATTATAAACTAAAAGTTGCACTCTTATGCACTGTAGGACAATATTGTGTCCATGAATATAATCACTACATACAAGTCGATCATTCACAAATTGTTCATAATTACAGTTGGGTCAAAAGCCTGTTTTACCCATGTAACTGTATCTTGCACCTTAAGTACCATTGATCCTCTAATGAACAATTTGTCTATGATCCAACCATAAATTTGAAAGAATGAACGTTTCACTCCGCAGCGGAAGCATTTGATCCTCTTTGATTTTATTTAAAATTAAACTAAAAAATTAAGATTAAGCAAACTTACTTGGAGTAAATATGGAATATTTTTTGGCGGTTCTTTACTTCTCGTGTTCCAAGACTTCCACAAAAATCTTCCTTGCTATGACTTGAACACATGACCAAGGCTTGTGAGAGCCTCTTAAAAGAAAATCCATAAAGGATTGGAGAGGAAGATGTCTAGAGAGAATTCTCTAAATTCTCTATTGAAGATATGTGTGTTATGTCTAATAGCTCAACCCAAGCGTTCTATTTATAGACCAAGGGCAAATCTTTGCCATAATTAAAATATTATACTTTAATATCTAATATATTAAAATATATCTTATACTTATTTGAATCTCATTCAAATCTTCTACGATATTTATTTATTTGAATCTTATTCAAATTTTATAAATCAATTTTTTAATGTATCTAATATATATTAATTATTTTAATATTTAATATATCAAATACAATAAATATATTTTTCTCTTTTATATCTAATATATTAAATATTAATTTGAAAACTTCAAATTAAATATTAATTTGAACATTTCAAATTTTTCTTTCAACTAAATTGATCTTTTAGCGTTACTATGAGCTAGTAAGGGGACCTTATGGACCTACATATTATAAGCTTCAATGATACAAAATCAATTAATTAAACTCTTGAATTAATTAATTTTCATTCATTAACTATAGGTCACTCTACTATAGATCTAGAGTTGCACTCTTATGCACCGTAGGATAAGTTGTGTCCATAGATATAATCATTACATGCAAGTCAATCCTTCACGAGTTGTTCGTAATTACAAGTGGGTCAAAAGTCTATTTTACCCCTATAATTACATCTTGCACCTTAAGTACCACTAATCCTCTAATGAACAATTTGTTTATGATCCAACCATAAACTAAGTCTCTCTGGGCCAGTGAGAGAGTGGGGCCCCATTGTTCAAGTCCCAAAATCAGTACTTAAAAGAACTACTCATCTACTTATCCTATATGGGAAGGAGTGAATTCCATCTTGTGAGATTATATTCCTAGCTCCCTACTTGGTCAAGTCCCCAAAATGGTAGGCATATTGAATCGGCTACAAATGCCACTCTCATGCATGCAAATCAAAGGACAAGCCTTCACAAGCAGGAGTTCATAACTCACTTAAGATTAAGATCGAGTCGCATATGATCATCTTGAGGAAATATTAATCTTCTCAATTAATGGATTTATAAAGAGAGATTAAATATTTCGTGATCTAGTCTTTTACAAACTCATTATATAAGACACCCCCACTCACATGTCTCCACACAAGCGATTTGGATCAAATCATTTCTAATTATTACAAAGTAGATCGTATCAATAGCATTACCAGAATAAGGCACTCGACCTTACCCATATACTATGACCTTTTAGGTTATTTCTTGAACATGATCCTCCCAAATGTCAACCACATATTGTTCAAGATTATACTAATAGCTTTGGATTTTTCATATAGTGGATAATATTATATTACAAATAAAATAACCAAAATTATTATTAATTATTTAATAAATCATTAATTACGAGGCTTTAGGGCATAAATCCCAACAATCTCCCACTTGCACTAAAGTCGGCGAGACATCATTTTAGTCTTGAATTGTCATATTTTATTTCAATTTATTCTTAAAATCCCGTAGCTTTGATTTGTTTTGCTCTAAGTTTAACTTTAATGTAGTAAAATTCTTATTAGAGCAAGATTATCATAGTTAGTGAGCTTGTTGTGATTAATTCATGGTATTATTAAAGATGGGATGATTGTTGTGAAAGAAAAACTCTGAAAGCTAAGGAGCAGTTTTATAATGTTTTGCTGGAGCAAATCGGGTAATTTTAGCCAGCACGAATTTTGCACGTGAGAGTTGTTGTCCATTTAATTAGCTGGAAGATGTCAGTACAGTCAGCGTGATTCAGCCAACAGAAGCTTGACACATCATGGGACCTGTCTAATCAGCCCTAATTTGCATAAAGAATGGAATATAATTGATGGGCTGCCGTTTTTTGAGGAGAAGAGAAGAAAGGAAGATCCCGAAAAAATAAAAATGAGGAAGAGGGAGTTGTCTAAAGTGGGAGCTATCGAAAATTTTCCAAAAGAGGTTCCACTTGAGCTAGTGCCGAACGCTGCTTCAACCTTTTTGGGGCAACATTTCGACTACTTCTTCTTCTTTCTAGTTTATTAGCACTGATTTACATTATGACTATTTTCTAAATTATTTTCTATTTTTCTGGCACTATGAATCACCTTAAGGTGAGGATTAGAAGTTGAATGTTTTGATTGATTTTATGTCTAAGTACATTTCATTTAGCTCAATTTGGTCTTCAAGAGTTTTTTTTTTTTTTTTTAATCTTTTTAGCTCGATTTCGTTTGGTCAACCGTTTCGTAGAAGTGTTCCTCTGATTTCTGGGAAGAATAGGATGAAATGATTGCGTGAAAACCACATTAGCCCGTGTTAGGGTTAGTAACTAGCTAAGTGAGGAGGTTAGGGATAATCACTAACCTAATGCACACACATTACAGTGAGTTTAATTTCGCTGCAGTAACGGGAGTGAACCAACATATTTCAGGTGATTCGGGAGAATGTTGTGTAAGCTGTAGTGGGTTGAGAGAAATGAATATTTATTTACGTTGTAGAATCGATTAAAATAGGAAATTACCCCTAATCCGAGCATTTAATTAGTTCAAAGTATAGGTTAACCATTTTCTGTTTAATTACAATTCCCCTATTTCGCTCTGTTTTAGCAAATATTTTGTTCCAGCATTGTTATTTTATGTTATTTCGATTCCTTGACAAATTTTATTGGTTACAAATTGAGTTTACTGATAGTCAATTTGTGATAAAGTAGAAGATTACTGATCTCTGTGGATATGATAACACGTGCTATAAATATATGTGTACACTTGCGCGTAGACATTATATTATTGCTAAAATATATACATTACTCTAGCTCGTGTCAAAGACACCCAACCTTACCCATATACTATGACCCTTTAGGTTAATTCTTGAACACGATCCTCCCATATGTCAACCACGTATTATTCAAGATTACACTAATAACCTGATTTTTCATATAATGGATAATATTATATTACAAATAAAATAATCAAAATTATTATTAATTATTAAATAAATCATTAATTATGAGGCTTTAGAGCATAAATCCTAACAAAATTAAGTCTCTCTAGAGCCAGTGAGAGGGTTGTTCAAGTCTCGAAATCAGCACGTAAGGGAACTACTTATCTACTTACTCTATAAGAGAATGAGTGAATTCCATTTTGTGAGATTATGTTCTCAGCTCCCTATTTGGTCAAGTCCCCAAAATGGTAGGCATATTGAATCGGCTACAAAAACCACTCTCACCCATGCAAATCAAAGGACAAATCCTCATAGGCAGGAGTTCATAACTCACTCAGGATTAAGATCAAATCGCATATGATCATCCTAATGAAATATTAATCTTCTCAATTAACGGATTTATAAAGTGAGATTAAATATTTTGTGGTCCAGTCTTATACAAACTTATTATATAAGATACCCCCACTCACATGTCTCAACATGAACTATTTGGATCAAATCATTTGTAACTATTACAAAGTGGGCTGTTGATAATGCTCATTTATGAGTGTTATTGAGACCTAAAAACTAAGCTATTTGCTTAGAAAGCGAGTGTTTAAAATTATATTTCACGTCATTTAGGGAAATTTTAAGTAAAAAAAAGTTTTGCATGTGTTTGAAGTCTCGATTTTGTAAAAATAAGTTTTTAGGTGTAATTAGAGTCATTTTTGTAAAGAAAAGTGTTAATTTTGGTTGTTTTTTAGTAGAGGCTGAAAAATGATCCAAATGCACCCACATTCAAGTCGCAACTGAAGCAAATAAGAAAATATCCATCAGATATGCGATCTGAATGCACCAACATTTGAAGGTAGAAGGTAGTTTTCAAGCAAAGCAGAAAATAAGCTGAAATGCACCCAGAAATGCAGCTGCATTTAGGCCATTTCGACAACAATACAAATGCGCCTACAAATGCATCTGCATTTGGACATTTTCAACAGATTCCCCAAGATTTGCAGGATTTACAGATCTTATCAAATATTCGCAATCAAATCTCCTCAAATCAAGGGATATGATCGACCAAGCTTCTCTACACTGATCTCGACAGTGAACCCTATGCGTGAAGCCTATAAAAGGAGGCTCAATCCTCCATTTAAAGGAGAGTTTGGAGTTGAGAAATTCTCTTCATCCCAAAATTCTGTCTTTTTATTTCTAAGTTTTAGCTGCCACTCCGAGTCTCCCCTAAGCTTTGTTCATATTTCATACAAACTTTAACTTCGAAAGAAGAAGGAGTAAGTACTTGATTCTTCTTGAAAAATGTTGAACAAGTTAGAAAGAAAGAACGTCTTAGGGTTCTTTTTACTCTTAGGTTTTCCATTCAAGTTTTATAAGTTTTTAGGAGTTGTACTTGTTGTTTTATCCTTATTTTCAATTTCTGTTTTATTTTAATTTGAGTTATAAGTTCTTTTTCAATTCCATTTAGTTCTTTCTTGGATTCATACTTCAAAGTGTATTCAAGTTTATTTATTTCAATGAATTGTGTTCTTTCTTCTATTTGTTATCTTTTTACTTTCTAAACTTTTTTTATTTCTTCGATGAGTAGCTAAACTCCTTGGTGGGGATTCAATCATGTGGATACCCTAAACAGGAGATAAGTAACCACCATGTATTTATTGTAGATTTGCTCAACATTTAGCTAAGTTTACTTTTAGTGAGTTTAGGTTCCATTGTTAGCTTAAACTGGCCATTTGAGTTCCCATAGTTTGTGAAGATTTCAATACTGAAAGGGTTGGAGTCGATACGCGTTCTCCTAAAAGTAATCTAGGAAAAAATTCTAGACATAGAACTTTGCTTTTTGTACCCAGACATAGGACAAAAACCTTTAAAATTATGAAGTTGTATATTTCATTATTTAAGCGAATTTAGCCATATAGGTACTGAACTTAGTCTCTTAAGGGTTCTTGGAAAAGGAGCCGAATAGGTGGTAAACTTGATTTACATAGCTAAGTGTTGAAAGGGTAGGTTGCGGGCGCATTTCAACAGCATTTTGTCTTAATAGTGCAGAACTAGACAAAGTCAATATGCAGGCGCAAGAGGCAGAATCTCTAAATTAGCCGAACTTAGTTAAGCAATTTGCCGGCGCATGGTAGGCGCATTTCCTCAAGGTTGAACCAGAATTGAATCCCCTGCTTTCTCATCATTGTTTTCTTGCCTTTTTCAGTTTTAGTTGTTTTTACTTATTTTCACAAAACCCCCCAAAATATCTTTGTTTTCTTGGTTACCTTCGGTTGCAACTTGTGGATAATTGTATTATTAATTGGAGAGTTTTTGTTAACCGTTCCCTTGGGTTTGATACTTGGAATACTCCATATATTACTTGTTTGTGATAGCGTGCACTTGCGCTTTCTTTCAATAGTGTTATCAGAATAAGGCACCTAACCTTATCCATATACTATGATTCCTTAGGTTATTTTTTGAACATGATCCTCCCGTATGTCAACCACATATTGTTCAAGATTACACTAATAACCTTGGATTTTTCATATAATGGATAACATTATATTGCAAATAAAATAATTAAAATAATTACTAATTATTAAATAAATCATTAATTACGGGGCTTTAGGGCATAAATCCCAACATTGATGCCTTGATTAATATTGATTGCTTGTTTGTTTGCTATGCATGAGTTTATGATCCGTAATTGTCATCAATGATTCAATAAGCAAAAGAGTTGGCATGTTGTGTATTTTTATGGTCTTTCCCTGATTACATAGCTTGCATGATAGACTCTAGAATTAAATAAGCAAAATTGATTAGGTTGTAGCTATCTCACCTAATTAATCTTTTCTTAGTCTTCCCATCGTTTTTAATGTTGTTATTAAATTAATATGGAACACTATCATGTCCAATTAACTAGATAACAAGATTTGATTGTAATGCTTTGTTAGGATCATTGGTTTAGGAGAATTAAACTTATCACGACTTTTCTGAATAAGTAGACTAAGTGCTTGGGTAGTTAATTGATTTATTTTTGTAAGCCTGAAATTAGAATTATAATTGAATGAGACTATACCTTGAATTGGAAACTTTAGTAAGATTGATTTTTCCCCTTGAGTTTATTTGCCTTTGTTTTATTTTATTTTAATTTACAAAAACTTCAAAATCCCCTGTATACTTTCTGTTTCAATTTAACATTGAGAAATTAATTAGATTGGTTCTCTTAGGATTTGACCTAGTTCCACTAATTCTACAAGCTAGAATAAGAGAATCAGTTTTATTTTGGCGGACCTCGACAACCCAACCATGCTCTTTTGTTTATTTTTTCCTTAGTGAATTCGTGCTTAATTTCAAACAAATTGAATAAATTAGTCCTCGTGGGATAGACCTTGTTTATCATTTACTACCTACAACGTCGTATGCTTGCGTAATGAGTTTTTGCATAATAAGTTTTTGGTGCCGTTGCCGGGGGCTAATTGTTTGTAAATTTTGTGAAATTGAGTACTTTTATTTTCTTCTTTATAGTATTTAATTAACAAACAAACATTTCATTAGTTACTCGTATATCGTGCTAGGTGCTAATTGCCTTATATGAATGAGGAGCACGATCCAGAATTGTTTCCCCTTGATCTCAAGTTCGAATCCATATTTCATCAAAGAAGAAGGGAACAAAGAGGGTTAGCAATAGTTGAAGAAATGGTTGATCTACTTTTTGAGAGTTAATAATAATGGAGGGAATGAAGCCAAAGCAATGGAAGATGAGAGACACTGGGTTATTCAATTGTACCAGTATTAATTCCAAAAAAATTGCCAGCAGAGATTCAAACACAACAGTTTGAGCTAAAGTCGGTCATGTTTCAAATGCTTCAACACACAAGGCAATTTGGTGGGAGCCCAATGGAGGATCCTCATCTCCACCTTTAGTTGTTTATAGGTGCTTGCAAATCGTTCATAATCCAAGGGGTGAGTGAGGAAGCCCTTAGATTAACATTGTTTCCTTATTCATTGAGAGGAAAGGCACTTGAATGACCAAATGCAGTACCACTTAGATCTATCACCTGTTAAAATGACTTGGTGGAGCAGTTCCCAACAAAGTATTTTCCACCCGCAAAAATGGCTAAGCTTCGAAGTGAAATCACTTCATTTAAGCTGTTGGAGGAGGAATCACTATATGAGACTTGGGAGAGGTTCAAGGAATTAGTGCAAAAATGCTCGAACCACGATATTCCTTATGGTATTCAAATGCATACCTTCTACAATATTCCTTATGGTATTAAATGCCCGAACCACGAAATATTTAATCTCTCTTTATAAATCCGTTAATTAAGAAGATTAATATTTCATCAAGAGGATCATATGCGACTCAATCTTAATTCTGAGTGAGTTATGAACTTCTGCCTGTAACGACTTGTCCTTTGATTTACATGGGTGAGAGTGGCTTTTGTAGCCGATTCAATATGCCTACCTTTTTGGGGATTTGACCAAATAGGGAGCTGGAAACATAATCTCACAAGATGGAATTCACTTATTCCCATATAAGGTACTTAAATGCTGATTTCGAGACTTGAACAATGGGGCCCCACCCTTTCACTGGCCCAAGAGAGACTTAGTTTATGGTTGGATCATAAACAAATTGTTCATTAGAGGATCGGTGATACTTAAGGTGCAAGATGTAATTACGGGGGTAAAAGAAACTTTTGACCCAATTGTAATTACAAACAACTCGTGAAGGATTGACTTGCATGTAATGGTTATATCAATGGACACAACTTGTCCTACAGTGCATAAGAGTGCAACTCTAAGTCTATAGTGGAGTGACCTAAAGTTAATGAATGAAAATTGATTAATTAAAAAGTTTAGTTAATTAATTATATATCATTGGAGCTTGTAATTTGTAGGTCCATAAGGTCCTCTTGCTAGCTCATAGTAACACTAAAAGATCAATTTAGTTGAAAGAAAAATTTGAAATGTTCAAATTAATATTTAATTTGAAGTGTTCAAATTAATATTTAATATATTAGATATATTAAATATAAAAAGAAAAATATATTTATTGTATTTGATACATTAAATATTAAAATAATTAATGTATATTAGATACATTAAATAAAAGATATTTATAAAATTTGAATGAGATTCAAATAAATAAATATTGTAAGAGATTTGAATGAGATTCAAATAAGTATAAAATATATTTTAATATATTAGATATTAAAATATAATATTTTAATTATGACAAAGATTTTCCCTTGGTCTCTATAAATAGGACCCTTGGGTTGAGCCATTAGAAATAACACACGTCTCCTCAATAGAGAATTGAAGAATTCTCTCTAGACCTTTTCCTCTCCAATCCCTATTGAATTTTCTTTCAAGATGCTCCCACAAGCATTGGTCTTGTGTTTGAGTCATAGCCAGGAAGACTTTGTGGATAAGATAAAGACGCCAAAAATATCTCCATATTTACTCCAAGTAAATTTGTTTAATCTTATTTTTTTTAGTTTAATTTTAAATAAAATCACAGACGATCCAATGCTTCCACTGCAGAGTGAAACGTTCATTCCTTCAAGTCGATGCTTCAGTTTGGGGAGCACTTATGTCCAAGACATATAATGATGCTTATGAAATTTTGGAGAAGACTGCAAAGAATGGACTTAGCAGGTAGCAAGAGTAAAAGTGATAGGAATGAACTTTTCACCCCATAGTGGAAGACTATGATTTCTAAACAATTTTGAAATTAATTTGGGGTTGGCTTTGATTTATTCAGAATTAAACTAAAAACATTGAGGTTAAACAAACATACCTTTGAATTAATGAATTAAATGGAGAATAATTCTAGCAGGTTTTTACTTCTTGTGCTCCAATTCCAACGAGGTCGAATCTCCACCACAAGATTTTACTTGCTTTGACTCGAATATGAGACCAAGACTTGTGGGAGCCTCTTGAAAGAAAAGAGAATTGAGAAGAAAATTCTTGAGAGTTTTCTTTTTTTTGTAGAGAAAAGATACTTTGGCTCATCCCAAAGGTTCTATTTATATAGGAACTTAGGATAAGATATTTTCTAAATTCAAATTATAATATCTAATATATTATATATTTAATATATTTGAATTTCATTCAAATATCTCCTACAACATATATTATCCATTTGAATCTTATTCAAATTTAATATATAATTTATTTAATAATGTATTATTCTCTTATAAATTTAACATATCAAATATATTAAATATTAATTTCAAATTTTCAAAAAAAAAATTCAACTCAATTGATTATTTTAGTGTTACTATGAGCTAGCAAGAGGATCTTATGGACCTATATATTATAAATATATAAAATTAATTAATCAAACTCTTTAATTAATCAATTTTCATTCATTAACTTTAGGTCACTCAACTTTAGACCTAGAGTTACACTCTTATGTACTGTAGGACAAATTGTGTCAATGGATATAACCATTACATGCAAGTTGATCCTTCAGGAGTTGTTTGTAATTACAATTGGGTCAAAAGACCTTTTTACCCATGTAATTCATCTTATGCCTTAAGTACCATTGATCCTCTAATGAAAATTTTGTCTATAATCCAATTATAAACTAAGTACCTCTCGAGCTAGTGAGAGGGTGGGCTCAATTGTTCAAGTTCCAAAATCAGCACTTAAGGGAACTACTCATCTACTTATCCTATATGAGAAAGAGTGAATTCCATCTTCTGAAACTTATGTTCCCAACTCCCTATTTGGTTAAGTCTTTAAAATGGTAGGTTTATTGAATCAGCTACAAAAGCCATTCCAACACATGCAAATCAAAGGACAAACCCTCACAAGCAAAAGTTCATAACTCACTCAGAACTAAGATCAAGTGGTCGGGTTGTCGAGGCTTGCCAAAATAAAAATTGGTTTCCTACTCTAACTTATAGATGAAGGGAATAATCAAATTAAACCTACAGTAGAAGTGTTGGAATCGATTTTGATTTTATTTTACAATTAAATTAAAATTATTTAGGTTAAGCAAAACATACCTTGAAAATAATATGGAGAATATTCTGGAGTGTCATTTTCTCTTTGTGCACCAACTCCAATGAGGTTTAATTTCAAGACTTCCACAAAGTCTTCCTTCCTATGATTCAAACAAAGGACAAAAGAGATTTGTGGGAACCTTCTTGAAAATAGAGAAAGGGAATGAGATGAGAATTTCAAGAGTTCTTATCTCTTATATAGAATGCATACAATGGCTCACCTCTAGGGTTCTATTTATAGTGGTCTAGGGAAAATAATTAAATAATATATTTTAATATATTAAAATATATTTATCTAACCAGTTTGAATCATATTCAAACTTTTCCAAATTCTCCTACGATATCTATTTTCTTATTTGAATCTAATTCAAATTTAATAAATATCTTTTCTTTAATGTATCTTAATACATTAATAATTTCTTTGATATCTAAGGTATCATATACAATAAATATGTTTTTCCTTATTTAATATATCAAAATATATTAAATTTTAATTTGAACATTTCAAAATTTTCTCTCTACGAAATTGATCCCTATTTGTTCATATGAACTAACAATGAACTTACATATTATAAGCTCCAATGGTACAAAATCAATTAATTAAACTCTTTAATTAATTAATTTTCATTAACTATAGGTCACTCCATTATAGACCTAGAGTTTCACTCTTATGCACTGTAGGACAAGTTGTGTCCATGCATATAATCACTCATGCAAGTCGATCATTTACAAGTTGTTCATAATTACAGCTAGGTCAAAAATTCGTTTTACCTTTATAATTACACCTTACACCTTAAGTACCACTGATCCTCTAATGAACAATTTGTTTATGATCTAGTCATAAACTAAGTCCTCTCGGGCCAGTGAGAGTGTGAGGCCCCATTGTTCAAGTCCCGAAACTAGCACTTAAGGAAATTACTCATCTACTTACCCTATATGGGAAGAAGTAAATTCCATCTTGTGAGATTGTGTTCACAGCTCCCTATTTGATCAAGTTCCCAAAATGGTAGGCTTATTGAATCGACTACAAAAGTCACTCTCACCCATGCATATCAAAGGACAAGCTCTCACAGGCAGGAGTTCATAACTCACTCACAATTAAGATCGAGTCGCATATGATCATCTTGATGAAATATTAATCTTCTCAATTAACGGATTTATAAAGAGAGATGAAATATTTCGTGGTTCAGTCTTATACAAACTCATTGTATAAGATATCCCCATTCACATGCCTCCACATGAACGATTTGGATCAAATTATTTGTAACTATTATAAAGTGGGTCGTATCAATAGTGTTACAAGGATAGGGCACCCAACCTTATCCATATACTATGACTCTTTTGGTTCTTTCTTGAACATGATCCTCCCGTATGTCAACTACATATTGTTCAGAATTACACTAATAACCTTGGATTTTTCATATAATGGATAATATTATATTGCAAATAAAATAATCAAAATTATTATTAATTATTAAATAAATCATTAATTACGAGGCTTTAGGGCATAAATAAAATAAATCATTAATTAGAGGACCTGGTCGAGATCCCAAGAGAACCAAGAAAATAATTTCTCAATGTTAAATTTCAACAAGAAAGTAAAAAAAAAAATGGGGGTTTTGAATTTTTGTGGATAAAAATAAAATAAAACAAAGAAAAATAAATGCAAGGAGAAAACCAATCGTACCAAAGTTTCCAATTCAAGGTAGTCTCATCCAATTGTAACATTGATCCGGTGTTTACCAAAAATAAATCAATTAACTCCCAAGCACTTGTCTACTTACACGGAAAAATCATGTTAAGTTTTATTCTCCTAATTTAATTGATTTTAACAAAGCATTACAACTAATTCTATTATCTAATTAACTGGGCGCCAAGGGCGGATCTACAGTAGGCCCAGGGGGGGCTTGAGCCCCCCCTGCAGTAAAAATATTAGTAGTTATGCTTCGTTAAAACATAAGGAAATGGGTATTTGGCGTGGTGGCATGCAAGCCAAGCCCCCACTGCCCACGCCTTGGTTTGAATCCCCCGTGCGTTTTGGGTGTATATATTTTCTTGACTTCAAGTCTTTACGTGTCTTCTTTATTTTGTTTAATTTTTTTCTATTTTATTTTGTTTAATTTTTTTCTGCCTTCATTGTTTTTAATGCACAGGGGATGGGTGCTTTAGTCTTGGGCCTATTTTTTCTTTTATTTTTTTTTTTCACAAAATGGTTGCTTTTAAGGTATTTTATTTTCTTTGGAAAAAAGTTAACATTTTTTTTTGTTTTATATATTGTTATAAAATGCTAATGTTTTTATTGATTTAGAATTTTTTTTTTCATTTAAGAAAATTGTTTAGATTTTTATTTTTTGTACATTTGAATAGTAAACTACACCACCTTTAAATAATTCTATCCATAAATATTTATAATTTACAAATATTGAATAACAACCTTTAAACTTATTTATTTATTCTTGATATCAAATATAAATGAGAAAGTAAGAAAAATATTTTTAAATTTTATTAAATTATTTATAAGACATTAATTCTATAAAAATTATAACTCTTATTAAACAAAAAATTTTACTTTTTATTCCAAATTTCATGAAAATAACAATTTAGTCTCTATATTTCTTTAAATTTTATAACAATTTAGTGCTTGAACTATAATAGGTAACAATGTAGTCTCTACCAAGGTTCGAAATGTCGATGTCGATGGAAATGTCGAGGTCCAAAATTTATGGAAATGTCGATGGAAATGGAAATGTCGATGGAAATTTCGGTGGAAATTTACGGAAATCGTGGAAATTGATGGAAATTGTTTGAATTAGCCAATGAAACTTTGATTGTGCTTAATTAGACTATAATTGACCATTTTTAAGCATTACATCTAAAAACTAAAATAATATTTAGATATAAATATCAATTGAATATTTGAATTGTCGATGCGAGCAGGAATTTGAGAAAAAAAATATAGATATTGATTAAAATTATTTGAGTATTTCATGAAACTTTAATTATGGCTTAATTATACCATATTGATTTATTTTAACATCATATAATATATCTAAATTATATGTAATATTTATATTCAATGAGACTTTAGTTATGATGATTTAATCAAACTAAATATAATTAACCATTCATAAATCCTAATTGACTACATAAAATAATATTAAATATTAGTAATTAGAGTAAATTGTTTAATATAAAATGTACATGTCTAATACCAAAAAGATGATCTTGGAGCATCTAATCCAGAATCTTGATAATTCTGATAAAAATTACAATATTGCTCCCAAGTCATCCTATATTGAAAATGTTGAACATAGTTGCTTACATGAAAACGATATGACTCGTATGACCAACATATAGACCCTATTCGTGGATACATCTCATCAGTCGATGGTCCTTGATTTTCAGATGGATGATAACTCTGTGGTGGAAAGTTAGGCTGAACATTGCTATGATCAGAACTTGAAGAATCATCATAATTTGAGTAAGAATAATTACCTTGACCATAGCCTCGTTGTGTGTTATTGCTGCTAATGCTCATCATTTCCATACTTGAAAGTAAGGAATTCTCATCCGAATTTGTCGAATAAAAATATCTTGCATCTCTATGTCGATAGAACGGTTTACCAATAGCAGCAATCCCATCACCACCCTCTCGAGATCCATGGTCCTCGTCTTGGGTGACTGAAAGGAATGAACTCTTCATCCCGCAGCGGAAGCATTGGATCTTTTTTAATTTTATTTAGAATTAAACAATAAATTAAGGTTAAGCAATAAATACCTTTCAATATGGAGATTCTTCTGGCGGATCTTTATCTCTTCCACAAGGTCTTCCTAGCTATGACTCGAACACAGGACCAAGGCTTGTGGGAGCCTCTTGAAAGAAAATCCACAAGGGATTTGAGAGGAAGAGGTCTAGAGAGAATTCTCTAATTCTCTCTATTGAGGAGATGTGTGTTGTATAGAATGGCTCAACCCAAGGGTCCTATTTATAGAGACCAAGAGAAAATCTTTGCCATAATTAAAATATTATATTTTAATATCTAATATATTAAAATATATCTTATATTTATTTGAATCTCATTCAAATCTCCTACGATATTTATTTATTTGAATCTTATTCAAATTCTATAAATATCTTTTATTTAATATATCAAATATATATTAATTATTTTAATATTTAATGTATCAAATACAATAAATATATTTTCCTCTTTTATATTTAATATATCTAATATATTAAATATTAATTTGAACACTTCAAATTAAATATTAAATTTGAACATTTCAAATTTTAATATTTAATGTATCAAATACAATAAATATATTTTCCTCTTTTATATTTAATATATCTAATATATTAAATATTAATTTGAACATTTCAAATTTTTTCTTTCAACTAAATTGATCTTTTAGTGTTACTATGAGCTAGCAAGGGGACCTTATGGACCTACAGATTATAAGCTCCAATGATACAAAATTAATTAATTAAACTCTTTAATTAATTAATTTTCATTCATTAACTATAGGTCACTCAACTATAGATCTAGAGTTGCACTCTTATGCACTGTAGGACAAGTTGTGTCCATAGATATAATCATTACATGCAAGTCGATCCTTCACGAGTTGTTCGTAATTACAGCTGGGTCAAAAGTCCGTTTTACCCCTATAATTACATCTTGCACCTTAAGTACCACTGATCCTCTAATGAACAATATGTTTATAATCTAATTATAAACTAAATCCCTCTCGGGCCAATGAGAGGGTGGGGCCCCATTGTTCAAGTCCCGAAATCAGCACTTAAGGGAACTACTCATCTACTTACCCTATATGGGAAGGAGTGAATTCCATCTTGTGAGATTATGTTCCCAGCTCCCTATTTGGTCAAGTCCCCAAAATGGTAGGCATATTGAATCGGCTACAAAAGCCACTCTCACCCATGCAAATCAAAGGACAAGCCCTCACAGGCAGGAGTTCATAACTCACTCAAGATTAAGATCGAGTCACATATGATCATCCTGATGAAATATTAATCTTCTCAATTAACGGATTTATAAAGAGAGATTAAATATTTCGTGGTCCAGTCTTATACAAACTCATTGTATAAGATACCCCCACTCACATGTCTCCACATGAATGATTTGGATCAAATCATTTGTAACTATTACAAAGTGGGCCGTATCAATAGTGTTACCAGAATAAGGCACCCAACCTTATCCATATACTATGACCCTTTAGGTTATTTCTTGAACATGATCCTCCCGTATGTCAACCACATACTGTTCAAGATTACACTAATAACCTTGGATTTTTCATATAATGGATAATATTATATTGCAAATAAAATAATCAAAATTATTATTATTATTAAATAAATTATTAATTACGAGGCTTTAGGGCATAAATTCCAACAGTGACATGGTCGAATCCAGCCTCACAGGTAAAAGGACTTATTCCCAGTTCATTAGATTGTCCTTCTTCAGCTTGGTAAGCACTTGAAGTCCCAGCATTTGTATCACCTCCTCCACCATATGTATTATCATCATCATTGCTATCGTCTGTACTGTCATCGTCTTCATCATTTGCTAACTTACCTGTACGAAGCTTTTTTCTCACTTTTTGAAGTTCCGCTTTAGAATAACCAGCTTCTAAACAGACATTAAATTGATAGTCATTTAATTGGTCGTCAGGCATCCTAACTTCTTTATTTATTACTTGCTCCACATTGACACCGATCTCTGCAGCCATGTTGGCAATCTCAGGGTCTGGATTGCCAGACTCATCATCCAAATGTGCTGGTCGGACCCATTGAAAAAGTGGGTCATCACCATTTGGATGTGCCACGACATCCACCAAATCGAGGTAATCTTTTTCTGCTACTTTTTCACTTTTGGCCCCCATATCTCTAAGCTTCAATTTCATGTTGTAGTAGCAAAAAACAAGTTTGTAGAGTTTTTCGTAAGCTAACCGATTACGTTGTTTTGTATGGACTAATGCAAACGTACTCCAGTTCCGCTCACATGCAGATGAGGAAGCCGTTTGAGACAAAACCAGCATAGCTAGCTTCTGTACTGTAGGAGCACTTTTACCATACATGCTCCACCACTGGGCTGTACAAACACAAAAAAAAAAAATTAATAGATAAAAAATTAGTATTTTTTTTATCTTTACTTTAATTTAATTGGTAGTAGATTATCATAATTTTAAATGCTACTAACATGGTTGCAATTTGTTTATTGATTTTATCGCACCTCGTTCTCCAAAACTCATTTTGGCATCTCTAAAATATATAAGCTGCATTAAAAGATTATCTATTAGGTGAATTTATATGAATTTAAATTTAGATAATTATCTATTGATTTCTTTTCTATAATTACCTCCATTCCGAAATCTCCAGCATTTGAGCATTTTGGAAATAATTTATAATATACTGTATGTACAGCCTCAATCAAATTGAAATCCATTCCAATACCATGAGGGTATTGATATTTTGGATTCAAATAATGAGCTACAAATGATATCATATAACAATTTGGTTAGTAATATTAAAAAAATTCATAATTGATGTGATGAATAAAATTGACAAATTCATTTTCCAAATTAGTCCCCAGGTAGGGGTGTTCCCTTATGGTCAACTTAAATACCCCAACCTAGACAGAACTATCTTTAGAAAAAATCATTTAGCCAATTTGTTCATGCTCAGCTAATAGTAATCAACGAGAGTGAATAAAATTAATTTAATAATAGAAATATAGAATAATAAATACAATTAATGAAAATAAAAACATACTTACTTTTAATTTAATAATTAATTTTACCTGCAGTATGAAGAGGATGATAAAGTGTCTTGTCCCATCGATTTTCAATGACTTTGTTGACCCACCCTCTGTCTTTGATATGGCTGATTCTAGATTTCAAATTTTCAACCAAGCTATAGATAACAGGCATCGTTGGAACAACCTCAGAGTCCACAATTCGAAGAGCAGTGTACATGGGCTCAAAAATATTGACAATGCTCTCCACTTGATCCCAAAATAAGTGATTCAATACGCGAGATTCAATTTCTTTTCCAATTTTCGTCCGACTCAACTTGTCATTAAACCATGCATCATTAGTGAATAGTCGTTTTAATCCAGCTTTCTTCTTCAGCATGCTACTTAATGCAAGATAATTTGTTGCGAATCTAGTGGCACCAGGTCGGACAATATCACCTTCACATATCTCGCGCATTTTACTGAGTAAACATCCATGATTATATATATAATTTGTTACCCCTCGTGCAGCTCTAATAATATTGTCTACTGAAGCCCTTTTATCTATATCCTCAAACATTAAATCTATGCAATGCGTTGCACAAGGGGTCCAATAAATATTAAATTTTTGCATTATCAATTCTCCAACCTTCTTGAAAGCAGAGCCATTGTCTGTCACAATTTGGACTACGTTCTCACTCCCTATCTCTCAAACGACATTCTTCAAGAGATTATAAATATATTTATGGTCTTTAACTTGTTTAGAAGCATCAACTAACCTTAAGAAGACGGTAGTACCATCAGAATAGACCATAAAATTGATGATGGATAATTTGGTTGGTCCTGTCCATCCATTAGACATGATCGTGCAGCCAAAAGTTTTCCACTTTTTCTTCTGTTCTTGAACATATTTTTCCATATCTTCATACTCCATATCCAAATATTTATTGCGAGTTTCGTACGGTGAGGGTACTTCAACTCCCATACCTACAAAATGAAAACTCATTTGAATTAGGATTTATGTAAGTACAATTAAATTACAAAAAAAAACATGCTTGAAAATAGTTAATAAGCACACTTACCAGCTTTTTGTATTCCCACAACCATATTTTTAAAATGATGCGACTTTAGTTTATTGGGTGCGATATTGTCATAAATAAAAAAACGGGAGATTAGGCGTCCAACACTTTGTCTAATGGCTCCTCCTGACAACATATCCTTTAAATTTTTTTGTTTAGCTCCTTCAGACTTGTAGAATGATGGCTCCTTCATACTACTAGACCGTTGGAATTGACTAGAGCATTGACCTCGCTCAAGTCCACTTCGTCGCATATCTTCCTCTTCTTCGGCCGTCTTTCTTGAGTTACGTATAACTTCACGATACTGTTTTTTTTCTGAGTAACTCATAGTCATATCAAAGACTTCAATATCCTCATCGTCACTACTGTCATCAACTTCATGACCTTTCAGATTGGATCGTAAATCCTTTTGAATTTCTTTCATTTTTTTTGTTTCTCTAATTTTTTTCGTCTCCTTCATTTTCAGTTGATCTGCAATTTGCTTCTTCACCTCTAGTGGCACATTCAAACAGGGTCTGGTGTTCTTTTTGGGATCATTTCCAGATAAATGATGTTTGAATCTGGTGATGCCACCACTTTTAATCACCAACTGGCAAAAATTGCATACAGTGCCAGATTTGTTTCCATCCAATGGAATGCAATAAGCCCAAGCTGAATCTGAACGTCCTCCTTCCATCTATGAACACTATTAATAAACCAAAAAATAAGAATGAATATACAATCTATACTTTTTAAAAACTAATATAAAATTATCACCACTAACAGAATATATTATTTACTTCACAAACATTCAAAAAAAAAAAGATTGCATAAAAATGACTAGCTCCATTTCCAATTTAGTTCCCAGGTAGAGGTGTTCCCTTATGGTCAACTTAAATACCTCAGCCTAGACAGAACAGTGTGTTGGACTTGGAGGAGAATAAAGTATAGCCAATTTATTCAAATTACAATAAACTAGTATATAAATGAATTATTTAATTCATAAACAATATAATATAACTAATAAGAAAATTATAAAATTAAGAAACATAAGAACAACACTTCAATATCAATCCATAATAATAACAATTATAACAAAAAAAAAAGTAATAAACAATCATTGACTAATGAAGATAGTTTAAATGAACAAAAAAATAATCATTATTATTAATAAAACAAAAGTTAAATAATAATATAAAGGAGATAATAAGTAAATAACCTTGAAAGTTGAAACTTAAAAGTAATGTAGATAGACTAAAAAGTAAATTAGAAGCTAAAACTCCTAATTTAAGAAGGAAATTTGAGGGAATTAGAGGGAAATTGAGAGAATTGGAATTGGAGAGAATTGAGAATTGGAGATTGAGTTGTTGTGGGAATGGAGAAGTGGGTATTTATAGATGGTAAATAATAATAAAAAAATCAAAATGTAAAAAATAAAAATAAATAAAAATATTTTAAATTAGAGACAAGTTGCTTTGTTTTTTAGTTTTAAATAATAAGACAACTACAAGAGGACTCATTTATGATGGCGTGTGTCAGTGTAGATGACTTTTTCCCTTTGAAAATTTGAATATTAATTTGTTTTATTGTTTATTGTTTATAAAAAGAAAAAATAATACATAAAAAACAAAAAAGAGAGCAGATGGATGGCGTGTGTCAGTCATAGTGGACACTATCAGTAATACTCGTAATGGCGTGTGTCAGATGGATGCGAATTTGACCATTTTACATTTTTTTTTTAAAAAAAAAAAAACGAAAAAGCGGACGACATTTCTTCGAAACCTCGAAATATCGAGGTTTCGACGACATGTCGTCGAAAGGGGGGGGAAACGACATGTCGAGCCGGTCGACATTTCGACATGTCGACCGACATTTTCCACTATGGTCTCTACTTTAAATTTTGTTACAATTTAGTCTCTATCATGAAATATATTGTTAAGATTTAATGAAATTTCTTACATACATAGATCGATAAACTAATTAGGAACCAAATGTGTTTATAAATAATAAAGCCTACGTCATTACATAATAAAAATTGACACTTAATTTGATTAAAATTTTCACAGTAGTAGGTTTAAATTGTTATAAATATTAAAGTATAGAGACTGAATCGTTATAATTCATAGTTCAAAGACTAAATTGTTATTTTTATGAAAGCTTAGGGACCAAAAGTGTTTTTAACCTTTAAAAAGACAGTTATATTTTCTATTAGACAAACTAATATCAAAATATATCAAGCCATCTGCCACTGCTGGGCGCGATAGTGTTCCATATTAATCAAACAATAGCATTAAGAGCAGTGAGATGCCTAAGACAAGAATGATTAATAGAGATAGCTACACCCTAATCAATTTCACTCCTTAACTTCCTAGAGTCTATCATGCAAGCTATGTAACTAGGAAAATCCTAAATTATCCATACGAGAAAACTCTATTACTACTTAATTCAAGCATTCATTTATGACAATTACGGATCACAAACTCATGCACAACAAACAAACAAGCAGGCAATATAAATTGAGGCATCAATTCAATTAACATTACATGCTCATAAGAATAAATCAAGAAGAAAAGAAATACTTGGATTGAGGAAATTGCATTAAACCCGAAGCCTTACAGTCTTACAATTGGACTCGAATCGACCCTTGAATCAGTTATAATGCTAATATTTTACATATTTATAGCACTTTTTACTTAAGCTATTTGCACAAATACATGCTTTTATGTCTAATAAATATAGCAAATTAATGAGAAAATAGCCAAAATTAGTTAAGGGTTTGTTTTGAGCTCAGAAATAGGAAATAAGAGGAAAATAGTTGATTTTTAATGAGTTTTGATGTTTTTATGCAGAAAAGTGAAAACTGCAAAAATTGCAACTGCAATTTCACTTGGGAGACAGAATTCCGAGAATAAAGGAAAAAATTTGGAAGCACGATTTTATGATAATATTTGAAGATATTCTCCATGAATCAAGCTCAAAAAGATTCAATTCTTGCCTTAAACATCCAATGAGTTAACCCTAGCATTAGCAGGTTATAAATATGAAGATTCAAACCACAAAAGAGGAGTCCATGATCGGCCACACTCGATTGAAGACCATTATTTTTCTGCACTTTTTAGTTTTCTGTTTTCTCGACTAAAAGGAAAAGAAACGCCACACAAACTTCAATCCAGCCCTGTCGAAAGTCTAGAGTTGTGAAGATCTTACTCTCCTTGAAAGAGGTTGAGTTTAGATTGATTAAAGATGTGATAATTCTCTCCTTGAAGTTTGACTTCTCTCTTGTAATAGTAGTCTATGTTTTTCTATTTTAAGTTAAATTTCCAGCAGTTTAGGCCTCGTTTGATAACCATTTGGTTTTTGGTTTTTGGTTTTTGAAAATTAAGCCTACAAATATTACTTCCACCTATGGAGTTCCTTGTTTTGTTATCTACTTTTTGCCTATGTTTTCAAAAACCAAGCCAAGTTTTGAAAACTAAAAAAAAGTAGTTTTCAAAATCTTGTTTTTGTTTTTGGAATTTGGCTAAGAATTCAATTGTCTTGTTAAGAAAGATGAAACTAATTGTAGAGAATTCATGAGAAAACAAGCACAATTTCCAAAAGCCAAAAACCAAAACTCAAATGGTTATCAAACGGGGCCTTAGTTTTATGTTTTAAGTTTAATTTTCAACAACTTTATTTCTGTCATTTTGACTTCAGTTACTTCTAGTATTTTGTCCTTAATTATTGTAGTCCTTTACATATAGCAAGCTTACTTCTAATAAAGTTCAATATTCTTTCTTCACAACATTCTTTAAGTTTACTGCATAGTTAATTTCCAGTTTTTGTTTTCCCTTTTTGCCTAAATCAGTATGTATTTTCTTTCTTTTAATGTTTTCTTATTCATTTTCTCCATCATGAGCTAATTCCATCCTTGGGATTCAGATATGTGGATGTCCTAAGGATTGGAAGCTTGGCCTAAGATGTAAAAGTAATTTTGCTTGATTACATTGCATTGTTTGCTTTTATTGATTATCATTCTTCTTGTGAATCTAGCTTGATCACCTAGGTGAGCATACAGAGATCGAGTTTAATATTGAAAGGGTTAAACGAGATTACGTATTTCATACAAAGCAATAGAAGAAAGCAATAGACATAAACACTTGTTTTTTATCCTAGACATAGGGCGAAACCTCTAAGACCAAGGGTTGTGTTCTCATTAAACTAAGTTCGTATTAGCCATAGACATATGGTTTAATCACTTAGACTTCTAAAGGTTTTTCCATTAAAATTGCATAGAAGTTGAACCCGATTTACATTGCTTGGTGTTTGAGTAAAGACTGCAATTGCATTTTAGGTCACAATTCTTTTCTAAGGGTCAAAAGCATATTCGGATTCCATCTTTTTATCATTTGATTTTTAGTACACTCACAATCTTCCCAATTATTTAATATTGGTTACCGATGTTGCTTTGTGTTAACATCTTTGCCTTCATCTTGGATTTTGTGGTATCCATTCTCTATGGGATCAATACTTTGGAATATTTCCTTTACTACTTGTTTGACAGTGTGCACCTGCACTAGATTGAAGACTTTTTCTATTCAAAAGTTTTCTTCTAAAAGCCCACACGTTTTCAGTGACCAATTAAAAATGTGAACTCTAGCCACTCATCGTGACAATATAGCTAAAATCCACCATGGATTGATCGTTACAAGAATTCAATGGAAAAATACAAAGAAAACTCGCTAAACGTGTCTAAGAACAAAAGCTTAACACAAGTCTCATTTGCCCTAGAGAAAGAGAAGAATTTATATGAATCATGGAAACATCGAGAGAAGCAACGTAAAGACGCTGCCCTTACAAATCGCAAAATATCCCATAGCATCGAGATTCTTCAAATGGACTTCCTTGAGCACGCGTGTTTAGAGCGTCAAGACGCTACCAGCATTGAGCATGGTGTATTTGCAGCGTCAAGCATGACATTGTTTGGCAATTTTTGTAGCGTCAAGACGCTCCAAGGAAGCTTCTCAATGCTACCTACACGGGTCTTCTGGCTTGATTGCTTACTGTAGTAACATCTTGACACCCAAAATGGGGTCTCAATGTTATCCTCTCGGGTCAAATGGCTTGGACTTCATCTTTCCTTGACTTGGTTCTTCAAATTAAGTCCAATTAGCTTCTTTTTTATCCCGATTCTTCCAAAATGCTCTGAATAGCTCCAAATTGCTCGATCCCTACGAAATAGACAAATAAACACATGAGAGTAACATAACTAGCATGAAATAAGGAAATTAAATAGCATATTTTAGGTGTTATCATCGAGTCCCATATGATCATCCTGTTGAAATATTAATCTTCTCAAGTAACAGATTTACAAAGAGATATTAAATATTCCGTGGTTCAATCTTATACAAACTCATTGTATATCATACCCCCACTCACATGTCTCCATATGAATTATTTGGATCATATCATCTATAACTATTACAAAATGGGTCGTATCAATAGTGTTATCAGAATATGACACCCAACCTTTTCCATATACTATAGACCCTTTAGGTTATTTTTTGAACATGATCCTCTCTAGTATGTCAACTACATATTATTTAAGATTACACTAATAATCTAGGATTTTTATATAATGGATATTATAAATTGTAAATAATAATAATAATTATCAAATATTAAAATATTAATTACAAGGCTTTAGGGCATAAATCCTAATAGCAAGTTATTAGTGCAACAAATCTGGCAGCACAAATTTCCACTCGTAATAGTACGCTGAAATCGTTGAATATGGGTTCAAGAAGTCCAGTTGTGCTACCAGTAGTAGTGACATGTGTTTATTATGGTGGGGGAACACTTTTGAGGTATGTCCATCAAATCCAACCTTCGTGAACTATATTGGATTTAAAAAGGACTTCAGTCCTTATGCCAACATATAATTCGAGTTGGAGGCAACACCCAAACTCTTCATGGAACAACCAAGGAGCTGGACCCACACACCTTTAAGTTCGATCACATGCACCCTCAAGTTTTCAACAACCATCCCATCCTCCACAAACTTCACAACCACAAAAGATACAAATCTAAGATTCTATCTTTCATTGAAAGTTTGTTGAAAGAGCACATGGCCAAGACCGATGCCATAGTCCAAAGTCAAGTTGATGCCCTCAAAAACTTGGAAACACAAGTGGGTCAATTAGCTTCAGCCTTAAATAATAGAGCTCAAGGTACCTTACCACGTGATACTGAAAACCCAAGGAATAAAGGCAAAGAAACTTGCAAGGCATTAGAAGAACCTAAAACCAATGCCCTTAAGGCAAAAGAGCCCACTTCAATCCAAGAGAAGGTTGAGGAAAGTGGAAACCATGTAAAGGTTAAAGGTGAACAGAACGTTGTTATAGCATCACCATAGCAACAAAGTGTAAAATAGAGTAATGTTGCAACATCACAACGACAATAGAGTGTAAAATAGAGTAATGTTGCAATATCGTCATAGTATCAACCATCCTAATGGGTGAATATGAGACCACCTCCACCATTTTCCCAATGGTTCAAAAGAAAGATCGAGACAAGTAATTTGATAAATTTGTAGATATTTTGAAGGGTTTGTACATCCATATTCCGCTTGTTGAAGCCTTGAAGCAAATGCCCAACTACGCCAAGTTCATGAAATATATTTCGACCAAAAAGTGAAGACTTGGAGAATTTGAAATAGTGGCTTGTTGCAATAAATTTTTGCAAGACCGCAAGTGCACAGGTCAAGTTTTAATATAGTGAGATAAAGTACAAGTGTCGTCCACAGGATTGAGTTATTTAATTCACTTGATTACCATGAATTTAACCCTCCAATTTTATTTGGAGATAAAAATCAAATGGTGAGTTAAAATATGTGAAACTAAAACAAGATAAACGTGAGACACTCAGGAGAAAGAAAATCTTAGGGACTAGACTTTACCTATCGAGCTAACAAATTAATTGAATGAACAATTAACTAATGTATTTCCGTGCCAAAAATCAAAACGTTCAAATAACAACTGGCCCTATCAAGACAATTGAATCTCATGCACGATTTATAAGACTAATATAACTATCTAGCCTTTAATAATCATGCACAGCATTAAGAACAAATTCTTTAATGATTTCTAGTAGAATTCTATTCACTTTCATGCTACAATAACTACTAGTCATGCAATTGACGTCAAATCTAAATTAATCTTTTTCAAGCATAAATTCAGATTAATGAGGGCAAATAAACTTTGATCAAGAGTTCATAGGCATTAATAACACAATTGCATGAGTATGAAGAAATACAATAGTTCAAATCAATCACATCAACAAATTGTTCGACCCAACGGCTCCATCTAGCCCTAAGGAAACAAATTTAGCCACTCATAGTAACTATAACACTTCTAAAATTGCATACAAAACCAAAATAGTAAGTAAATATTAAGTAAAGGGTTTGAGATAGAACTAATGCGTCGAGTGAGCTTCGTCCCCGTTGTAATATCACGATCTCCAACGTTAAAACTCTTACTTGTGCTCCACAGAATCTCCTCCCTCGGTCCTCAAACTTAATTTTCGAAAGTGGTTAAGTTTCTCCCAGTGGACTCCCCCCCATTCGCATACAAAATCCCAAATTTATAAACTCGGGACAGCGTTGAGACGATGTGGACAGCGTTGAGACGTTGTGCCCTAATACACTGATTAATTAAGGGAAAATGGGGTAGCGTTGAGACGCTGTGGATAGCATCTCAACGCTACAGACGGAAAAATACGCGCGCGTCCCTTTCAACGTCTCGACGCTGTCTTCACAACATGCCTGGCTACATCACGGCAGTGTTGAGACGCTGTTGCACAGCGTCTCGACACTGCCCCCTCGGGTCTCACTGATGCCATTTCTTCTTCCTTTCTCTTAGTTTTCCAATTCTTGCCCAATTTTGCCTCATTTTTGTCATGTGATTGTCTTCATCTCTACTTTCTCTTTCAAATGCTTAATACTATTTGTTAGTCCTCGAGCAAAACAATTAGGTACAACTTCTCTTGACTGCTTATATTGGGGCTACTAACAACTCAAGCCTCAGAGATTCTGAAAAAATAGAGTACTCACATAAAATCAAGATTTATAACTGAAATTTGTCATCAAGGAGCTTTAAATTGATTCTATCATTCTTTACGTGTGTGTGTGCTAGCCTTCCCTAATCTGGTCTTTATAAGCCTAAACTTACTTTATGCAATCCTCAACTCATCTTCCCTCTACTCTGGCATAAGTTCTAATTTTCGAGTTTTTCCTACAATCAGGGACAGTAATGTGCCACTAAGGTGCCTAGAATTCAAGTGAAACTCCCCCAAACTTGAATTTTTATTTATTAAGTGGACACTAGCTTTCACACATCCACTGTAGGGATCCATACCTATGGCACTTTTACACATAGGCGGTCCTAACTAGTCACAGCAGAGGTGGCTCTTTTTGTCCTTAAGAGTGAAAACAGCAAGATGATTGATATATTTATTATTATTATTATTATTATTATTATTTTTTCAAAATGTACATTACAACCCATCTTGCAAGTTAACCCTTGAATCAGTTCTATATCCTTTCGAGGTGACAACAAGCATCTAGACCACATAACTCAAATCTAAGCCTTCAAAACTATGACTAGGTGGGCTATGTGCTCTAAATTCGTAAGGAACTCAAAGAATAAGTTTTCTTCTAACTTGAATCCAGAATTTAGTTACAAATCTTGAACAAATGTGATTACTCGTAATTCAGACTCAAATATCCTCATAGACTATCATAGTTGACGAGCACGAAAGCATAGTACCTAATTTTCAACTTAACTTAACATAATATCAAGAGATCAATAACAATGCTAAGTGATATAAGTGTGTCATGCGCAGAAATATGAAAAACACCCCCAAACTTTAAAGTGTGCATTGTCCTCAATGGAACCAGAAAAGAGCAGAACCAACAGAAGAACAATAAAGAGAATAAAAGGAAAAAATAGGGATGAACCGAGACTGCCCTGAACTCCAAATGATGGCCTCAGTCCTCGTCAGATGAGATATGAGGTGGCATGGGTGGGGGGAAGGAGGCATCGGTACCCGCCAAATGTCGCATACACTCTTAAAGATGCTGGTGATATGTCTTCACAGCATGCCTGGCTACATCACGGCAGCGTTGAGACGTTGTTGGACAGCGTTGAGACGCTGCCCCCTCGGGTCTCACTGATGCCATTTCTTCTTCCTTTCTCTTAGTTTTCCAATTCTTGCCCAATTTTGCCTCATTTTTGTCCTGTGATTGTCTTCATCTCTACTTTCTCTTTCAAATGCTTAATACCTGCAAAATAGACAGATACTGTGTGAAAATACCCAATAAAACATCAAAAAATAGCAATAGTTAAACTATAAAAATAGCTCACAAAAGTGTGCTATCAAATAATTTGATAAAGAGCTTGTCGAAGGCTCTATCAAATATATTTATAAACCTAAACTCTAAAATTTGCAATAATAGTGGCCGGGGTCGATCACAGGGATTGGATTTCTTAGTTCATTTAAGTACCGTAATTACTCCCACTTAACTTTATTTAGAGAAAGAAATCAAATGCAAACAAGCTAAACTTAAAGAGCTAACCTATAAAGCAAAAGATAAATGGAGACACAATAGGAGAGAGATATCCTAGGGAATCAATTTCACCAATTAGACTTACAGCAAAAACTACCAAGTTTGTCATGCAAATATTCCATAAGCCAAGAAGTGAGGGTGTTAACTGAATCTTTCAAGTACAATTAACTCTCATGCAATGTTATAAACCTAATATCTTTATCTAGATTTTAATAACATACAAGGCTTTAAGCAACTTCTTTTAAGGGCTTCTAAGAGAATTCTCCACTTTCATGCAAGAATTTACAAATAGTCATGCAATTAAGTTCTAGCCTAAATCATACTTTTTCAAGCACAAATTCAGACCAATAAAGCAAATAATCTTTGATCAAGAAATTATAAGCATTAAATACATAAAAGCATGAATGAAACAAAAAACATTCAATCAAGGTATTTAATCAATTAAAAAACTCAAGTCCAATGGCTACATCAAAACTCCAAGTATTAGGAACAAAGATACTTAAATTCATTCAATTACACCTCTAAGTTCCTAATTTACAGCCACAAAACATAAACTAAAACAAAAGAAAAAGGAAGAAATTAGCAAACAATGGTCGATCCCACGTTCCCGTCGTGATCTCCATGTCCCTCGAGCTTTGGATCTTCACAAATGCTCCACAAACGCTCCCAATTGCTCCCTAAACCTTCAATTTTAGCTTGGAATCGAGATTAAGGCTCCAACTCTCGAATTGGCCTCCCAAAACGGAGCAAAAAATGAGGTTTTATAGAAAATTTTGAGGCAGCGTTGAGAAGTTGCTTAATGGGGGGCGCATGTTTTTTGCGGAAAAACAGCGTTTTTTTAGTTTTCGTAGCGTCGCGACGCTATAGACAGCGTCTCGACGCTACCCTGCAGACAGCACTGGCCATTTTTGCTATATCTCTTCGCTCGGGTGTTCGAATGACCTCCGGTTCGATGCGTTGGAACTGTGATTCAATGTAGAATCTCTCGAAACGTGCCTTATGCTCAAAAAAATTCTTTAATCCTCTTGAATTTTCAATTAAGCTTCAAAAGGCTCCAATATCCACCAAAATATTCTCAAATACTTGGTTTTGCTCTTCAAGCTCGGTTTCTACAAAATTAAGCGAAATAGGCATAAAAGCTCACAAAATAATCACAAAACTAACATAAATAATAGGAAATAAGATAGCATAAATACATGATATCATGGCTCTTACAAAAGATTGCAGTTCAATCCTTCAGAGCATGCCTCCTCCTAAATTAAAGGATCATGGTACTTTCACTATCCCTCTCTCTATTGGTAAAATCTATAATGGAGGCTAAAGGCTTGATGTGATTTGGGAGCAAGTATCAACTTGATGCTTATGCTTGTGTTTAAGAAGCTTAGAATTGGAGAAGCAAGGCCCACTATAGTCACTCTTCAATTACCGGATCATTCTTATACTCATCTTGAAGGAAAAATTAAAGATGTTTTTGTTCAGGTTGATAAATTCATCTTTCCTATGGATTTCATCATATTGGACTATGAAGTTAATGCAGAGGTTCCTATAATCTTAGGTAGGCCATTTCTAGCTACTGGGAGAACGTTAATCGATGTAGAAAAAGGAGAGCTTACCATGAGAATGAATGATCAACAGGTAACCTTTAACGTGTTCAATACTATGCAATCCTTTAGTAGAAGAATGTTATCTATTTGTGTTTTAAACTCAACTGGAAATGTAGAAATGAACAAAAGTTGCAATGAGGGCTTAGCAAACGAAATCTCGTTTGAACATGTTTTGGAAGAAAGTGAAGTTGATGATGAACACATCTCATGGTTGGAGAATAAATAACTATTCATAGAAAGGAAGGAGTTTGAAATACTAAGTTTATCAAAAAAGATGTCCTACCCAAATGAGAGAGAGAAGAATTAGTGGGTGTGGCACTTTGAATCAAGTAATTTCAAGAAAATGCGAAATCAAATAACAGGGGTTCCAAAAAGAAGAGGAAGAGAATGAGGAAAAAGGAATGGAATGAAACTTCAAGTCCTGTGAAAGTCTCATGAAAGATGTTGTTGACTTGGGTTGTAGGCTTTAATTTCTATGCTCAATGAGACGACCTAATCAAGCTAAGTATTTTCATTCTTTTTGTTGTTATTTTTTCTTCATTTTCTTCTATTTTACACTTATGTTTTTGTGGTACTTTGTTGTGTTTGAAAAGTTGTTGCTTTAGAAACTTTTGAGTATTTTAGGTGAAGAGGGAGAAAGCTCATAAAAGAAAGGAGGAGTTAATGTTTGAGGGTCGAAAATTCTCATTTTTTATGTGCAAATATGCTCCAGTTGACGCAACAACATTGCTGCAACATTGTAGCAACAAAAACAGAAAAGTTTTCTTACTTATTTTTTATTTTTTTATTTTTCTTTCTTTTCATGCTAGTTGATCCCTTGGTCCTGGTTTTGGTTGGTTGAATACTGAAGTACCAATAAAGTATTGGATCATTGGTTAATCTTGTTTAGGCTATGTTCATTCCATTTTCTTTTGTGTTGTGGGACACAACACATCTTAAGTTTAGGGGATAGCAATGGTTGTTTTTAGCTTTTGCACCTTTTGAATTGTTGGTTGTGTGGTTTGACAATGCTTGGTTAGGTTGATAAGTTGATTTCATATCTTTTGGCTTGATGATGTTGGTTGAATGCATATTGTTTGGCACTTCTTATGAGTTTTTCTTGGAAATCTTTGCTGCTTTTAGTTGTTTTCTGATGATGTAAATTTAGATTTAGATCTCTTAATTTTCAAGTGGCACTTATGTTTGAAAGGTAGCAAAAAGGCATGTTCTTGTTAGTAACCCCCCACCCACTTTCATTGAGATCCGAGTTAGTTAGTTTGCAACTACTAAAGAAGTCTTGGAATGTTGAGGAAGCTTTAGGGTTGAGAGTACTTCTCTTATGTGTCTTGAACTTAAGTTTGGAAGTAAAGTCTAGGGCAGAGCACTTTCTTTAATATTTTTGTAATGTATCAAGTTTGGGGGAGGCCCTTGAAAAGAGAGAGAGAGAGAGAGAGAGAGATACTCCTCTATCGCAAGTGACCTAGTAGACCAGGGCTAGACATTACACTCATGTTTATTTTTGAGTCAAACAGTGGCAATAGATATGAGTATGCAAAAGCAACCCATTTTTGTCATAGTGCTCATAGTTAGGCATCTTCATCACCAATGTTGGCATTTAAAGCAAAGGTGCAAATGACTAGTTGGGTTCCTTTGAAAAAAAAAAAAAGAGAAAGAAAAAGAAAAGGAATATTTGTTTGAGGGCCTCTTATCCCTGTTTATGCTCCAACATTTTTTGTAGTTACTAGTTGTTGGGAATAGAATAAAGATGAAGAGTTGAGGTAGACATTCTTGTATGTTTTGAACTCTCTTGATTAAGCTTTTAAACTTTTGTTGTTGAGCATGTGTTGAGTTGGCTTGAACTCCACTAACTAAATCTAGAGAACCAAACTTTAAGACTTTGATAATGCAAGGCTAAATTATTAGGGTCTCGCACAAACACACATTTGGGTGTTATGCTTTTACATGCATTTTTTTACCTTTCTAATAATGTCAATTGTAGAAAAAGATATGATAATTTACTTGAAGGCTAAACATCTTAAGGTTGCTTTTGATTTCCAATTCAATCTCATTGTAGTGTCCTTTCTTGTAATTAAAGTGTTACTTGAGAAAGAGCAAAATTTGAGGGTGTGATATTCCCATGAAATGAGAGTAATTTGTTACATTTTCATTCGTAGGTCTAGCTAATAGTCAAATTATTTTCATTTCCTAGTCAATTTTGTGACTCTTAATTGTTTACTTTAATAATCGAGCTTAGGATTAAAAAGTCATCTATTCTTCCTTTATTTTAGTTGGGTTCTCTTTTATTCGGGCAAATATTCTCGAATTTAAAGTTAGGTTGAAGCAATTTTGAGTTGTTGGGCTTTTGGGCCAGCTTTTGTGAGCTTAAAAAGTATTGTGGGCAACAATGCTATAGCATTGCAACCTCAATAATGGAATAGAACTTTTACGCAAAAAGAATGGCTTAAATCAGCCTTAAAGTCAACAATTGTTAAAAAAAATGGCAATTAATCAACATTAGGAGTGTACATGGGTTGAGTTGGGTTGGGTTGAAGGGTTTTTTGGGACCAACCCAAAAATTCGGGTTGGTCGAGTTGGCTACCCGAATGACCCAATCAAGGGTTACAACCCAACCCAACCCAACCCTATATTTTCGGGTTGGGTTGGGTCACCGGGTTGAGTTTTTTATTTTTTTAATAATTTTCTTAATTATTTAAAATATTTTTTGCTTGAATTAATAACTAAAATCACATAAAATTCAAATATCAAACTTCAAAGTTCATAACATCTTAATCTTCATTACAATCCTAGATGAAAAACATTAAAAGTTCACAAATAATTCATTTATAAGTATATATTTTTTTTTTTAAAAAAACATAAATTTTGGGTTGGGTTGGTCAGGTCAACCCGAGCCTAAAAAGGCCAACCCGAGAACCAACCCGAAAATTCAGTTCTCCAAAATTTTAACCCAACCCAAACCGAAAAAAAAACCTAACCCAACCCAATCCTTATGGTTTGGGTTGAGTAGTCCGGGTTGCTCGAGTTACCGAGTTGTTTGTACACCCCTAATCAGCATCCACATGGGAGAGGAAGGCCAAAATCAGCCAAGAGATATAAAAGAAAATACCTAAAGAATAAGAGAGGGGGGATAGCCAAAAAGAGGAAGAGGAGCAAAATCCAATTGAAGAAGAAGAGGAGAAAACAAAGTTGAGATTCACGGCCAAAAAGGGAGAAGAAGACTTCATTCTTCTTCTAGAGTTTTTCTTCCTCATTTTTCTTTTTGTTTTCTTATAGATTAGCTTCTTTATTTTGTAATATCTTACTCTCTTTAAAGTTTTGAGCTAGGTTTAGCATATTATTGAATTTATTTTGTGTAAACTTTGGATTAAGCTCAAAATATTTGTTGTTTCTGATTTTCTTTGGATTATTTTCTGTTTTGAAGTTATGGGCTAAACTTTTTAGGGCTGAAATTTAAGGATTTAAGTGTTTGTTTGAACCCTTTTGCTTCAATGCTCTTTTATGAGGTTATACATTCATTTGTGGTGTTTGTTACAAGTTCTTATTTGAGATCGATTACCTTAGATAAGGCACAAACTAATTCTTAATACTAGAAGGGTTAAGAATTAGTGGATTACCACAAATGAAGCAAGTAATTTTTCCTTGAGAAGTAGAAATTGTTAGGGTGTAGACATACATTCTAAACTTGTAATTTTGGGGGAGTTTGGGTCTTATTAGTTTTCCTTATCATTGAGTTTGCATAGACATGTTTATCATAGTGTTAAAGACAAGACAAACGAATTCGATAAGTTTTTGGTTTGGTTTCATGTAATTTTTTTCCTTGGGTTGGTTTCATGTAATTTTTTACTTCTTTATAACATTGTGGCATCAATGCTATAGCATTGTTGTAGCAACTGGGCAAAAATAAACGCAAAAACCTTAAGCTCCAGCTCTTGTTTTATCATTTTAGTGTGTATTCTGTTCTATTTGAGTTGTTTATTATATTTAGCGTTTGCGTGGTCAATTCTCTCTTTAGTTTATTAGTCTAATTTGTGCTTAATTATATTAGATTGTGGGTTTAATTGCGCTCTTTAGTTTAGTTTTGCATTAGTGAATTCATGCTTAACTTCAACAAATTTGCATAAATTAATTTTTGTGGGATCGACCTTATTTACCATTTATTACCTATGACTGCGTATGCTTGCATAGTGAGTTTTTGCACAACAATCATTGTTTCCTCGTGAAATTTTTGAGGTATATGGTGCAAAGTCAGTTTTAATTTTTTTTTTTTTTTTTTTTTTGTATTAAGTAGTAACAATTGTAATATTTAAATTATTCAAAACTTTTTTAACCAAGGTGATCTTTAGTTCGTTGGGCAGCGGGCACGTTGCGATCATGGTATGTTGCAGTTCGATTTTCAGTTGACATATTCACTCAAAATGAATAATAATTCAGAATCTTATCTTTTTAATTTTTAGGAACGAGAATTTGCGAAAGTTAGGAACGAGAAAGAAGGTTGGAGGGGAGAGAGCGGAGATGGTAAAGAGAAAATGCCATATAAACAAAAATAAAATAAAAAATTATTATTTTAGCCAACTCATTAAAAAAATGTCACATCAGTCAAGTCCTGACATTTTGTTGGCTCCACATCATAATTTCTAACGGTCAACTAACGGTCAAAATGCTTAGTGACCATATCAAACCTCAAAGATTAAAAATGTCAATTTTGAAACCTCAAAAATCAAATAAACACCAACTTAAATTTTATGGATCAAAAGTGCATTTTTTTCCATAAAATAACATTCAACTATTATTAATATAGCTCATTAAAATAAAAGGGATACCAAGAACTCTTTAGAACTATTTCTTAAAATTTATGGGTTAAACCTTAACCTTCAAAAACTTAAGGGCCTATTTAGTAGGTAATTTGGATTCTGTTTTATGTTTTCAAATTTACCAAGCAGCAAATATGCGTTTGGCATATATGTTTTTTAAAATTGTTTTTAGATTCTGTGATCCAAATAGTAAAAATTCTAAAAGCTATGTTATAAACTCAATTCATTTTTGTTAATTTAAAATATATACGTATAATTATAATATATTATAAATTATATGATATTATAAAATAATAATTATACAAAATTGATAACATAAAACATAATAATAAATTAATTAATCATAATTTATATTCAACCTAATATTTAGTTGATAACTACAACTAGTTTTACGGTTTATAAATATATTATCAAACACATTTTGAACAAGGGTTTAAATTGAAATCCAAATTCTAAATTTGCTACACACCCTAAGGGGCTGTTTGGCACCGCTTGTTTGGAATAAGAAACCCTGAGGTTCTGGAACCCTGGGGTAGGGGTGATACAAATAACCGAAAACCGACCAAACCGAACTGAACCGAACCGATCCATTGGATTGGTTCGGTTTTTTAGCACAAAATTGGACATATCGGTTTGTATTTAGAGAAAACTGAAAATTTTCGGTTTGGTTCGGTTTTTGATTGAAAAAACCATCCAAAACCAAACCGAACCGAGGTATGTAGATATATATATACCCTTAAACATAAAACCGAACCATTTGAGCCTAAAACCGAAAACCGAAAACCCTTTTCTTTTTTTTTTTTTTACACAAAGATGGGAAAAAATGAACAGTGGGTTAGAAAAAGAACAAAAGCCCATTTAGGCCCAAAACCGAAAACCGAACCGACCAAAAACCGAACCGACAAAAACCGAACCATTGGTTTTATCCTTTATTGGACATCGGTTCGGTTCCCATTTTCTCTAAACCGATCAGTTCGGTTCGGTTTCGGTTTAGTGTAAAACCGACCAAAACCGAACCGATATCACCCCTACCCTGGGGTTTCTTGGCTGGAATCAGAAACCCTGGGGTTTCTGATTCCTGTGTTTGAGGTGCAGGGTTGTGTTGGGCTGGTTTGCTGAAACCTGTGTTTGGGGTGCAAGGTTGGGTTGGGCTGGGTTTGTTTAGTTTGTTTTTTTTTTTTTAATAATTTTTCAAACTGTTTATTATTTTTTAAAAAATCTTACACTTTTTTTTTCCTACTCCATTTTTTTAACTTCATAATTTTTTTGGTGTGTTACATACCAATTATTTAACCAATTATGTAGAGCAATTGTTACAACTATAGTTCAATTTGAATTATACTATGTGTAGTTTGTATAACTATATGCTATCTCATTCACTCCACTCATGATGACATAAAATTGAAGATTATGCGTAGCAACAGATAATTACTAGGTGCAATGTAAGAATGGTGTTGCCAATGGTAAAGTAAAACCAAAAATTAGAACAAGATCTAGTTCTAAAAATATCATAACACACATTCAAGATGAAATGACAAGAAAGTAGAAGTAGTTGTCCAAACACAAATGTAAGTCATAAGAGTGGTAGATAAAAGTGATGAAAAGAGAGTCAGGTTCTAGGTGCTTTCCCCAAAATTTTCACGTAGTAATCATACTTCCAATCTGGGGTGAATGTAAAGAAGGAGTTCAACATCATACTATCCGAGAGAATAGTCTTTGCAACAGCCATTCAGTCTTGCCTTGTCATCCCTGGGATCGCCTTTAGTTTTGCATATAGCTCGTCCACGCTGGCCCTTTTAAAATATTGACTAGGTGGTTGGGTCGTTAGGGTGATTGTTGGAGTGGTCGTTGGGGTGGTTGGATTGATGGGGTGTTTGGGTATGCCGAGGTGGTCGCCGGTGGTGATTGCACGGTGGTTAGGTCGCCGGAATGGTCGTTGGGTGGTTTTCAGCAGTAGTTGTCGGGTCGCTGGAGTGGTCATCAAGGTGGTCATGTCGCCGGAGTGGTCGCTGGGTGGTTGTGGCAGTGGTTGGGTTGTTGGAGTCGCCAGAGTGGTCACCAAGTGGTCGTCAACAGTGGTTTTGGGTGGTTGGATTACCAGGTCGTCGGGGTAATCGCCGAAGTAGTCATCAGGGTGGTCAGGTCATCGGAGTGGTCACTAGGTGGTTGTCTACGGTGGTTGCTAGGTGGTCAGGTTTTCGAGGTGATCGTCAACTATGGTTGTCGGGTGATCCGGTCATTGAAGTGGTTGTTGTCGGTGGTTCGGGCAAGTCGGGTTGTTTGAGTGGTTGGGTTATCGGGGTGTCTAGTTGTTGGGGTGGTCGAGTCGCAGGGGTAATCGTCAGACTGGTCTCTCGAGTTCTCATCGCAGTGGTTGTCTGAGGTAATCGTCAGCGGTGGTCGGGTCACCGTTGTAGTCTTCAGAGTTGTTGTTATCCGTGGTTGTTGGGTGGTCGCCGGAGTTGTCATCAGAGTTGTTGTCGAAGTAGTCGCTAGAAATGGAGAATGGTAAATGGAACTGGTCTCTAGAGTTCTCATTGCAGTGGTCGTCGGAGGTAATCGTTAGCGGTGATCGGGTCGCCGATGTGGTCGCCGGAGTTGTCATCGGAGTGGTCGCCGGAGTTTTCATCGGAGTGTCGCCTGAGTTGTTGTCGGAGTGGTCGCCGGAAATGGAAAACGGCAAATAGAAGAGGAAAACATGGCACAAACCCCATGGGGTTGCACTGTTGTAACCCATGGGGTTGTGTTTCAACACCTTGTGCCAAACATGGTTTTGGGTTTGGAACCCAAACCCATCCCAACCCAAACCAATGGGCCAAACGGCCCCTAAAAGATTAAAAGGATCTATAAGTAAAAAAAATCAAAGACTAAAAAGGTGTAATATTTTCTAAAGTTTAATTTTATGTAATCCATAAGACTAGCAATACCATTATTTAAAACAAATAAAATCAAAAATAAACTCATTGATGAAGATAACGTGGACTAAAAAAAGATTATTTTCCATAGTCCATGGTTGTACAATTCCCAAGAAAAGAGTCAGTTTACTTGCAAAGTTGATGGGGTTGGTTCTAACGCTTCACAAATTGTTCCTCATTTATTTGATCCTTGGAGGGATCGATAGAACAACCATTCTAACAGTAGTTCAAGAAAGACAATTTCACTCCCTCCATCACTAACCCAAGCTTACGGCAAATTCTGTTCCACTTAGTCCATATTTCATCTTTTCATTTTTGTTGCCTATTCTATTTGAATGAAGTTTGAGTCATCTTTTTCTTCAAGATCATGTGTAAAATGTCTCAAAAGCAAATCCCCAATGTAAATAAACAAAAAAAATAATTGGGCTTAAAAAGGGCCAATTGAGTCCATAAAAGTGCTATTCAGCAGCAGAACATCTCACCAAGGCCTCCCTCAATAGACAGAAAGAACAAAAAAAATAACCAAAGAAAATATAATAAAATTCTGGCCTATAAATTGGTAGCCATGTAGTACATTCATTAAATTAAGAAAACAAAAGTACAACTCTTCCCACCAATAATCTTCTGCCACGTAAATGGAGCACAACAGACCACTACAAATATTACTACAACCTTTTTGCTGCTGCTTCTTCCCTTCCCTTCCCTTCCCTTTCCTTCTCAATAGTAGCAAAAACAACTGATTATTTTTTTTTTCCAGAAATGATTAAACCTTTTGATCAAACCCAAAATTTTTCTTCCCTTCAATTCATATCACGTCGCCAGACAGCCATCACAATCAGCGTTCCGTGCTACCACGAGCAGGAACTCGGGACGAGGACCATGATGACCTTGAACTTCCAAATGCAGGTCTACGATCATCATTGCGCCAGCTGTCTGGCTGAGATTGTCGATTGTCAGGCCTGCTGCTTCCCCATCGATCAGATTCAGGAGGTGGTGCATTGGGGCTGGAACTTTCAGTCCGTTCTCTTCGGAACTTTGGCACATATTTACCTGTGGACGGGGGGGCAGCAGCCGCAGCTGCAGGAGCAGCAGTCCCAGACTCCTGAGGCCCAGAAGCGGGAGCAACATCAGGCCTAGCAGGAGCATCGCCTGATCTGCCACCACCAAAGAGCATTTCCTTCCGCAGTCTTTCTTTTTCTTCCAATTCTCGCTCTCTCTGCCTCTGCTTCTCAGCAATCTCATCCAATTTCGCCTTGCGTTCAGCTTCCTCCCTTTTCCTCCTCTCGGCCTCTGCAAAGTTCAAAAAATGCAATGAGCAAAAATAGACAGAAAAGGAAACAACATATCCTCACATTTTTTGACACAGACCGACACTAGACAAAATAATTCTGAATCACAGCTAGAAGACCATGACAAAAGATGGAAAAAGAAGTTTGAGAAGATACATTTTAAAAACTCAGATATTTTATATCCATATCTTCATATATATGAACTCAGATCATTGAAAGAAACTTTTGAAAAAAGAGAAAATTGGACCGATCTGGGGAGTATATAGCTTCCATCGAAGAGGGGTCGAGTACATTTTTAGATGGCAGAGGTTGGTTTGCGTGCCCTTTTTATTTTGTCAAGGGGTTTCTTAGGTCTTGAAAACACACCCATCTACAAATGAAGACTCCACACTAATGTATATTATATTAAAAACTACGGATGCCTTCTCAGAAGTTGTTTCAATTCATGCTCTACGCCCCCCCCCCCTCCAAAAAAAAAAAGAAAACCAGAAAACTTTAAACAAATACCTTCATGCTTGCGTGCTTCCTCCTCTTCACGCAATATTCTGATCCTCTCCTCTTCACGCCTTACATAAAAGATTTTCTTCCTCTTAGCCTCCCTGTCCACTTTCCGAGCCTGAATTATTTGCCTTATCTGTTCTTCTCTCTCAGCTCTACGTTTGTTGAACTCCTCTTGGCGAAGACTGATGACTCTTTCTTGGAAAATTTTCTGCAGAACAAAAAGTAAAAGGTTAAGTTTGATCGTGTGTCAAAAGTCAACAATTTCTGCAAACATTCATACACCCGTGTTTCATTTCACAACACCTAAGAATTTTTTTTTTTTTGATATCCGTGAGTATCCGAGGGAGCTTGCACGCACCTCGACTAATCTCACGGGACAACCGCTTGACCCTACTACATTTGGTGTCGGTAAACGCATAGGATATTAAATCCGAGGTAGGTGGCCACCATGGATTGTTCCCTTCCCTCTAAACCCTTTATTTTTGTCCACAACCCTTATTTAACCACTAGGCCAACCCACGAAGTAAAGAATTATATTAAAAAATTAAAAAAATTAAGAAATGGGCACAGCACAACATACCGGATAATAATGATTAAACTCTCGTATAGTTCCAAAATACCAAACATCCTCAGTTGAATTAATGATCACTATATTAAAAATTTTTGGGAACTTACTAATTAAAATTGAAACGCTCTCAACATTTTTTCTAAGTTTACTTAAATAAATTATATGCCAAATAATCCTAAAAATGGGTCACGTAGTATATAATGATTCATTCATCATTTCCATTTCCATTTCGTATGACAATTATCAAATATAGAAAATTGTGGTTTAAAACATACGTGTAAAGAATATACTGTATTATTATAAAGGATAGCTTCATATACTAACATTGACATTGATATGTAGTTCCATATGATTATGATAATTTAAATTAGTTGTATAATATATTAAACAAAAAGAATTTTACTAATTTAAATTACCCATAAGATTTTGTTAAATCACAAGATAATTACATATAAAATATCAGGATCCCAGTACATGATAACCTAGTGAATACTAAAAGTTTGAGCAGACATTTAACTCAATAAAGCCATATGACACTAACTATTAACCTTACCAACCTAAGTATAACTCAACTGATTAAGGCATATACTCTCTGCCAAGAGGTTCGAATCCCACATGTTATTAAACTCAAAAAATAAAATAAACTAACCTTACTCTCCAACATTCGAGCCAATCTATTCTTCTCCTTGAGGTCACCTTCATGGCGCTGCTTGCTTAACTCAACCTCCAGCTGAAAAGCAGAAAAGAAACTCAATTTTTTAATAAATAAAACTTGAAAACACCCATTAACTATTAACATATCATCAATGGTAGCAGGAAAAATCTGACAAACAAAATGAAAGCACAATAATTTGTAGAGAATAATGAATAGATGGAATCCATACATTATACATGTTTAATTAACTATGTTCCCTAAACACACTAACAGATGTATTTTCACGCATTCAGAATTAAAAAAGAAAAAAAGAAAATGAAAACTACAACCAAATACAGATAATCATAGTCAAAATTTCTTTCAATATAATGGAAAAATAATTCAGAAAGCAAGACCTGCTGATCACGTTCATGAATCATCCTCTCTTCAAGCAAACGTTGCTGAAATGCAGCTTCAATTAACGTTGCCGCCTCTTCTCTTTTTGCTCTTTCTAGATAATCCATAGTTTTGGCTAGCTTCTGTAATTTCTTTTCCATTTCCTGCCTCTCCCTTAATTGTTCAGTAAGGGCCAATTGCATTAAAGTTTGTTTCGTCAACTTTTCCTGGAGACATGTACCCACCCAATGTTATTTATCAATTCTACATCTTTCAAAAATAAGAAAACGAGTTAACAAACAAAACTCACAGAATCAAGAACCGGTTTCCTGCTTCCCTTCTTTTTACCAACACGCTTTTCAGCTTCCTGAAGTAAAGCTTGTGCTTCTTCAAGTTCTCGCTCTTCTATTTCCCTACGAAGCCGTTGACTTTTCCTTTGTTCATATTCTGCAGCAAGCCGCTTCTGCTCAGCCTCTTCAGTTATCTTCTGTAATTTTAACCTTCTCGATTCCTCCTCACGTTCCTAAACACAGTTCATCACAATTTTTACCATTTATACACCCCCAACAGAGAAAATGAAGGCTATTCACAGTTTGATGAGGGTACCATTTCCAAAAGTTGCCGTTCCTGCTCTTCCTTCCTTTTCTCAATTATTGATTTCCGAGCAAGAAGCCTCTTATGCTCTTTATCCACAATATCTGCCAAATCAGGTAATATTTCACCTGTTTTTGATGCTTTCTTTACTGGAGGGTAGATCATGGCTCTTGCTTTGTTTAGGGATTCAGCAAGAGCTGTCAGGTGGTCGCGAAGCCCATCTGATTCAATACCCTACATTGATTCATAAAAAAATTATGCTATAAACATAAATTTAAAACATATACAACAAAGAATACCATTTCCCTAAATCCTATATAAAGAGAAAGAGAAAGATGGTCATTCCCCTAAATTCTACATAAATTAACTGAATGAGATCTAAAGACACAGAACATGATGTCAACTAACACATACAAAAAATGCAGAGTCAAAATCAGAAGGGTTTAATTGTAATCTTCAACAGCAGTCAAAAATCAGTTGGGCTACATTATAATGTAAAAGCAATTATTGATCATGGCTCAAATCTCACTGCCCTTTGTCCATTAGTGCAAATAAGAGAAGGGGGAAAAAAAAGAAATTTCCAATACCAAATTGCCAAATAACACGACGTTCCTTGAATGATCGACTTTCATGGCAATGAAATTTTGTTTAACTGCGTCAACTGATATTTTCTCCACGGCAGAAAAATCAAAAAATGGGATTATGTGGGATAGACTCTCAATTTTCATAGTCTGGTACACCTGAGAGACCTGGCATAAATAGATAAATAAAAATTTCAGTGCATTCTAAATAACATGAGATTAAGCAATGTTTTTCTTTATCTATGAACAATAGCTTTGCAAAGTTTACAATATATAAAAGATATACAAAAAGTACCTGCTGAAGCAGCCTCAGGGTAGCAAGTTTTTCAAGAGCTGGAACATATTGGGACAATTGCACTTCGGGTACAGACGAGGCTGATGAAAGCTTACCTCCAAGCTTTGATATTTTGGTCAACAACGGTTGCAATTTTAATGCAAGATCAAGAGGGAAGAAATCATGCTCCAAAAGATGATAAAGATCTTTAATTTCCTGAGTTGCACAGCTCAGGACTCCTTTAGACACCTAAACAAACGACAAATCTACTAAGAAAATAGAACAAAAATTATTGGCAACATACTAAAAGTTGTCGTGATATGTACTTGGCATGGCATTTCACTGTAAATGAAAATGTAGTCCTAAAAGAAAAAATGAGGCAGAGATGATTGCAGTATACATCAGCCATAATACAAAATTTTCAAGAGCCTTCATCTTTGGCTAACACAGTATGAAGCTTATTAAAATTAGTTGCTAAACTTCCAATATGAAGCATGACGTTAATTCCAGAAGGTATCAAAATTTAACATCCACACTAATCAATTCAAAAAAATGAGAGCCAATCAAAGTATCATAAATTTAGAGGGCAGAAGGAAATAGTCAACAAAAATGTCCAAGTCAACCGAGTCAAACATACCAGTTCAGAAAGAAGATTTGCCCTCGAAAGCTGGATAAAACATAAACAGAAAAGGAGTAAGGCAATATTCAGGTTGTGAAAAATATAAAAGAAAATCCAATTAGGCAAAATG
The DNA here is from genome assembly GCA_033996785.1 of Trichosanthes truncata. NCBI lineage: Eukaryota > Viridiplantae > Streptophyta > Magnoliopsida > Cucurbitales > Cucurbitaceae > Trichosanthes > Trichosanthes truncata. The sequence goes on along the minus strand of JAWPNB010000013.1, from coordinate 44,515,430 downwards.
CATTACCACATCTCTACTTTCAAGTTTGGAGTCTAAATTGAACCCTATGAGATTAGCCATCCTCAAATTGCGCTCTTTCTCATGTTCAAGTTCTAAATGTGATGCACCATGCTTGGAGTCATAGGGGGACACTGCAAGAGCTGCTAAAACAACAGATGATGCTATCAGCTGTAGGTCCTTCTGGCTTAGATTTTTGTTGAAACTCTTCTGAAGGGAGAAAAGTTTAAGCCATGAATAGGCATGATAAAGATTGCTCTCCGATATCCAGAAGATCTCTGTTAATTTGACATAATAAACCACCATCAACGATGGTTTAGGTGTTTTCTTCACCATGCACATCAAACCATGAATATCTTCCACAGAACGAAAAGCTTCCTGCAAATAATGGTAATAAAAAAATCATTTGAATTGGCATCATTCGTAGAGAAGAATCATGATATGAATCTTTGGAATCTTGACATTAACTCACTTCACTATATAGGGAGAAAAATTAGTGAAATGAAAAATTCAGACCTGCCAGAGTTCAAGCTCTGTGGCAACCTTCAGCTGTTCAAATCTTGTGTCAAGGTACAATTGCAAGCTCTCTGGGGCAGATAGGTCAGGCCGATCTCTTTGGTCTCTATACTTGTTAAGGTTAGCAAGATGATTCCTGATAATTTCACATAATCTGCGAAATTCTGTTGTTCTTTTATACAGCTTACAGAACTGGAAGGCACGATGGGCTGTCATCTACAAATGAAAAACACCAGAAGAAATATTACATCTTGGTACAAAATTCTGCTTGCTTCATCCAGTCTATACAGTGTACAGAACACATCAAGGGCAATAAAAAAAATGCAGATCCTTCTAATATCATTTAGAGGAGATTATGATAAGAAAACTCGTTATTGTCAACGTTCTAACTAATGCTAAATAAACAATGTCCAAACTGAGTAAGGCACATAACCTTGTCAAGAATAATCTTTGTCCGTCCTCTTTGAGAATTCATGTTATGTACAGGGTAAAGAATGAAATTGTGAAAGAAATCCTACAAAAAGCCAGCCTGCCCACGCCCACCCAAGGTTCAACACACCAATCTTCATAACATTAACTATTTAATTCATAGCTTTCATGTTACCATTAAAAAAAATAAAATTCTTTTGGTAAAATAGTTCCACGAAGCCCTAAACATAGCCAGGTACAGATGAACAGAAGTTTTCTTAAATCCTCCAACCATCAGAACTATTAGGAAGCTAAGCTACAATTTGACAAGATTTTAACAACCATCCCCAGGCCCAACATCAATTTCCACTGTAATACTAAAAATTTTAGGTATGACGTACTTATCATTTATCCCATTGATATAAACTGAAAAATTAACTCATACACCAAATAGCTAGCAATTTAGGCATGGCCTACCGCATAAAGTGCCTCCAACTTAGAGTTATTCCTTAGTATCTCAAGAACTGTTCGATACGTCTCCCATAGAAATTTAAACCAAGGGGTAACGAGTTCGCGATCGGATCTGTCCTTTCCCTTCTCCCCACTGACATAACTAAGCATCAGATCTTCTGGTCTTTTATCAGCTTCCAAGTCATCAACATCCAGAGCTTCTTCTAATGCTTGAGCTTGACTACGAGCCTGCTCTGCCTTCTCAGTGGAAAGATGCATAAAGTGCTTGATTACTTCCTCTAAAGAAGTAACATTAACTTGCTGGCAAACAATACGATATTGAATTAAACCATCCTTTGCAAACCTCCCTTTTCTCATGTCCACACAAAGCTCAACATACTTAAACATAATCCTTTCAAGAGGTTTCTGCCATGCTCGATATTTCTTTGAAGTGATAAGATCGTGAAGAGCTTGCAAGGCATCTTGTTTCTGGCCAACATTTATCAGCTCTGGATATATGCAAGGAGAATAAAATTAATACTTGCAATCTTTTATTTCTTAAAAAACCAGTAAACACAAATTCATTTCAACAGAGGCATGAATACATCATCAGTGGTGGACTAAAAACACATACAGGGAACTCAAGTGACAAGAAGCACAAGTCACAACAAAGGTAAAATGACATTTTGTATACCCAGAATTATGTCATACACATTATAAAATAAGAAAATGAATTGAGTTGAAAAAGCACAAACAAAAAATTGAAGAACCAAATTACATGTTTTTAACAATGAAATATCTTTTTAAAATTTAAAACATAAACATGTTATCTAAATTATAGTGTTCATACGTCATAGGTCTATAAAAAAACAACTTCCACTTAAATGGGATAACAACTTGTACAAGTTATCAAACTTAAATTTCAAAAAGTAATAATAATGTAATATGAAGACTAACATATAGCAATTTTCAAGAGAAAACTTCCAAAATTCAAATTACTTAATCCACAGGTGTCCACACCCGAATAATGTATATATTCTCAATGTCACTCAGAACAAATATACTACTGAACCAACTTTCCAACAAACAATAAATGGAAAAAATTCATTGAGTATTCAGAATTCACAAAATAGTCATATATAGAACAAAAACGAAATACACCATAAAATTCATGGCATAATTGCAAATACAATGCAATCTATAGAAAACCCATAAGAGAAAACTATGTCCGTTCACCTTCAGCTCGTTTTAAAGCATTCTCTGGCTTGACAAAAGAAGCCATATCTCAATCCAATATTTAGCTCACTCAAGGACAGCATGCAACGCCAAATGACCTGAGCCACCCATGAAGAACCATTATCAAGACAAAAACCAAATGAAAGAAGTGAATGAGCATTACTAATTCAACATCAAAGTCCATACTGAATAACAGGAAGATTCAAATTCTGTTAATGCAGAAGAATTTTATTTTGTGGGGGGAGTCTCGATAGATTCACCTCATATATGACATTCAAATCAGTTTGTCAACCCAACCGCAGGCCAAAATTATAGATTCAGAAACGCATAGTATTGACAAAAGAATTGAAAGAAATAAAAAAAATTACCAATCAATGTAATAAACTAAGACTGGTACTTAAAATACAAAAAAAAAACTAAGGAGAAATGCAGTCGAATTGTCTCACTTTAATCTGCTCACAAAACCATGATATTTATTCCACTCACATAAGCATAATACTCCAAATTATTAACAAATTCCCCAGTAAGGGAATATACACATCAAAATCGATAGCCCTCCCTCGACCCAAGAAGATTTTGATTCTAAAACGTTCGAAAAATTCTAGCGAGGGCAAAAATGCATAATAGCACATCCGCTCCACAATAATCAGATTGAAGGCCGATCTCCCAAAAAAAAAAAAAAACAAACAAACAAATAAACAAAAGTACTCTTTTCAAGGGACGAAATCCCAGTTCTCGCCAACGTAATAACTCCCAAAATCATTCTAGAAATAATATACCATAAACATACACCTCGCAGATCTACAAAAACATAACCCGTTACATGAAATTGTACGCCGAAGAATATCGAAGGTACCCGAGGAACCCTATGATTGTAATTTGTCGGATTTCAGCGTTGTTTCACCAACATAAAATCCCAAAAGAAAAAACCCCTCAATCGGTTAACGAAAAATTCAGAGGAAGATGGAAAAAGAGAAATTGAAGATGTACCAGAAGAAGAAGAGATATTCGACGACGGAGGTGAGGAGAAGAAAATTACCTGAGAGAGCGAAGTGATGAAGTGGCCGTCGCTGAGGGGAAAGACAGACACAAACTAGGGTTTTAGGAGTCCTTTTCATTTTGGGCTTCATAGGAATGGGCCTAATAAGAGGGTTCATTGAAATTTGTTTACAAAAAGCCCATTTAAAACAATCATTTTTAAAAATAAAATTACAAACTGAATTTTTATATTTGTGCTCGTTGGTCTCTCAACTTTGAACACGTGTCTTTGGAACTTTTTTATTTCATAAACTTTAAAAAATTCGAATAAGCACTTAAATTTTTAATTGTATATAATAAATTTTTAATTTTCGATTTTATATCTAATAGATCAGTAATTTATTTGACATTTTTTAAAATTCACGAATCAATTATACATAAAATTTAAAGTTTGAAATTTTATTAGACAAAAATTAAATTTCATATTTATTAGATTAGTTTATCTTTTAAAGTTTTAAATATGGAAGGAACTTATTAAAAGTTTATGGATCTATTGAACAATTTTAAAATTTAAAAACCAAAGTATAAAATTGAAAGTTTAGGGACTTAATAAATACTTTTTATTCCCTTAAAAAAAAAAAATTTTTTCTTTATTGGCCTCCCCAAGACTTGTGTATTTAGTTTTTGTCTTTTAACTATTTCTTTATTTAATTCACTAAATTAAAGAATTTTATTTCAATAATGTCTTATTGGATTGTGGTTATTTTTTATTTTATTTTATTTCTTTTTTTATAATTGGATTGTGGTTATTATTCTATAAAATGTCATGGCAAAACTTATTTCAACTTGGAAGTTCTCAAGTTCTCAACAAAAAAAAAAAATGGAAGTTCTCAAAATATTTCAAGTTAATTAGAGCCTCCTGTTTCTAGTTTTCTGTTTTCTTGTTTTCAATTTTTTAGAAATAGAAATGTTTGATAACTATTTTTGTTTGTTGGTTTTCATTTTTCAAAAACATTTTCAAAATTGTGTACAAATTTTAGAAACAACAAAATCAAGTTTCTTGTTTCTATTTCAAATTTTTTTCCATAACATAAATAAAAGTATTATTTTATCAATTTTGTACTTCTAAGATATATAATAAATATCGAAAAATATGAAACAAAAATAATAATAAATATAACATAAAATAATATGAACTCAAAAAAAACAAATAAATAAATATAACATAAAAGTTTTCGATATTTAATTTTAAAAACGTATTTTCATTTAAAAATTTTATATTTTTAATTTAAATTTTCAAGGAAAATAAACGAGAAATGGCTATCAAACATGTTTTTGGTTTTTTTTTCAAAAAAAAAAAGAAACAAGAAACATTTACCAAATGCACTTTTGGTTTCTTTTATTAAAAAAGAGAACCGAAAAGGAGAAACAAGAAACAAAAACATTATCAAACGACCCCTAATTACTACTTTTCTTTCAAATTTTAAGAAAAATGCAATAAATATATATATTGTATTAGTATAGAAAAAATGGTATTGGTCATTTTATGTAGTGATATGATCAAATTTTCTATAAGAGCTAATTTTAATATTATGGAAAAGATTGGTCATTTATGTGTCATCCTTCTCTATCTAATTTGCTCTTTGCTTTCTTGATATTGATCGATCATTATGTTTTTTGAGGTAAGCTGAGAGTAGTGATTGAAACCCCACAAAAACTTAAGGGGGCGTTTTGTCACACCCCCTCCCGTACTAACCGCTAACTTAGCCCGGAAGATAGCATGAAGCCATCAGACATCGTTTACCTTTCTAACGATACCTGTGACTTTGTAACATCTGATAAACATACTATGCTGGCATATGAAATACTTTAAACACAACACAGCGGAACTTTGTTAATTACTATACGTACGTAAGGAGCGGCTCTACTTAAACCTCACTTGAAAATTAGAACGGGTAGAGAGCACTACAACCCAAAATATACCCAACCATGATTTACACAACCACCACCACTAGTGCATACATGAACATAACTATACGTTCCTTCCAAAATATCTACAATGTATATACGGACTCGCTACAAAACCCCACCCACGTACAAAATATCAAACTTAGAGAGTGCTCGGCAGACTGTGGCAGGATCTCAGGCATCAGGAGCTCGATCTCTACCTGAAAAGTTGGAAAACATTGAAAGAATGAGCTATGAGGCTCAGCGAGTGACTTAGTTTAAGCTACTAACTCGCAAATCATATCACCTGATAATCTATGAGCATATGAATCTGTATTCAAGCGTTAAATATAAATGTATAGTCACAATAGTTTTTCCTTTCAGCACTCCAACAGGTATGTCATTAAAAACTCACAAGGCATATCAAGAATATTAACCATTTAAGGAAAAACCATATGACAATCTACGTTGTGTAGGGCACGCCCAGTACAACCAACATTCATTCTACGATGTAGTGGGGCCCGCCCAGCACTCCCATCGTCTTTGTCGTAGTGGGCCCCGCCCAGCACTCACGACAGCATTGTTGTCACGGAGTACACTCAACGTCGACAACAGAAAATGACCTGTGTGCACACGGTACTATACAGCCTCGGCTCAATATCTTAATCATTTCCTAGGAAACCATGTATGCTCTTAAGTATGTGTTCAATGTTTCAGAAAAAACATAAAGCATTTAAACTAATTCATTCTTAGGAAGTCTTATATTTCCATAAGCATAAATTCAGGCATAGAAATCGTTTTCGAAATTCGTTTTGTCACTCACAGTGTTAAAACTAGATCCTCGGCCAGTAAACTTGACCTACTTCCTTCTGGCCTGTCAAAAAAAACCAAAACCAAGCATTAGAACTTCAATCTCATGACTTTCAAACTTAAGATTACAAATATCACTCCATCTATTTCCCAGCATTCTGCAGATTTCATACTCTAACCTCACATACTCATAACTTCTTCATTACTTGACCAAAAATGATGTACTTTATACCAAGCTCTTCCTTTTTGAACCCTCTAAAACTTATCTGAAGGAATGGAATCGAAATTCCCAAAGGATGTGTCCGTAAATACCTCGAAAACTACTTCCCTAAAATTAAATTTCTGAAATTTCCAGAATCGTTTTTCTGCTGCACACCACACCTGACCTGAATTTTAAAGCCACTTCCAATCATTTTTTACTCACGACTTCTTCATGAAAGTTATAGGAAATTAAATAAGCTTTCCAACCATACCTAATGGAGCTTCTGATTCAAATCCTACAGATCAGCATGTCTCAAACACCAGAGGTTTCTCAGATTTGATAGCAAAATCTCTCCTCTGACTTCCCCTTCACAAATCAATAATTTAAAGTCATATTTTGCTCGAGCTTCCTTCACGAAATTTGTTCGAAAATGGGTTAACTTTCAACAAAATCAAACCTCACCTCTTAAATCTTCTTGTGGAGCTCAAAACGATCTAAACATCATTAGTGAGTAGAGTTGATCACCTAGTTGCCATGGAGGCTTGTGCTGAGTTTTGCCCCCTTCTTCTTCAACTTCCAACCCCAGCAAGCTCTCTTTTCCTCTTTCTTCCACCTTCTCCCATGAAATGCTCTATTTTTCTTTAATAAAAGAGAAGCAAATGGGAGAAAATGGGTTAGGAAGCTTATTTAATTACTTTTGGTGGTGAGTGCTCCAAAGCTTATCCCTTTCTTTTGTTTTATTCCTCTTTTCCTTATACATCAATTTCCCAAAAATGTTTTAACAATTATTATTTTTTATTTTTTATTTTTTTATAGGAAATTTCAAGGAAAAATCTCGGGTTTACACGTTTGGAGCACCGTTTCGAAATCAGAACCCTTGGAATCGAAACTCTGAGGGGTTTATTCTGGGAGGTTTGAAAGCCTGAGAATCAGAAAACATTGTTTGGAGTGCAGTGTTCTGAATCCTCAAAATTAGAAAACAGTGTTTGGAGTGCATTGTTTAAAACCATGAGGTTGTGTTTCAAACTCATTGAGTTTTGAACACAATGACCCAAACAACGTTTGGATTTGGATTCTACCATCCAAATCCAACACGGTGCTCCAAATGCCCCCTAATTATTTTGATTTTTATGTTTTGTTTAATTTTCTTGTTGGCCTTTTAATTTTTGGGATTTTGTTAATTGGGTCTATTTTTATCGTTGTCAGATTTTAAAATAACATAGATTTCATCGTGGCATTGAAGTTTTTGCCATGGATTCCAATTCCTGACATAGACTACAAATTAATCTCAATATGCATCTTCTCGATGATTCAACATTGGAAGGGTTTCTTCATTTTCGTGTCTGTTTTTGCCATGGGTTTGAACGAGCTTCTAGCCACAACCATCATATCTACCATATATTGCTACATGTGTAATTAACTTAAAAACAATGTTTTCTCTAGTACAACAAATATAAATGAGGGATTTGAATCTTCAACCTTATGAAAAGGTATAAGTACTATTAGAAGTCAATTAACAACTAATATCAGCACTAGCTAATTTTAGCATTAGAGGTAATAAAAAATGAAACTAACACTAGTTGAGCTTATTTAATAAAAGAAAATATCGAGACACTGACCAAAAAAATATATGAAACGAAATTACATATTAATAAATTTTAACGTGTTAGATGATAATATTTGGTTTGTTTTAAAACTCAAAAGGAAAAATTACAAATTAATATAAAATTTAGAAAAATAAATTAAAACTTTAACCATTAACGAATTATATATATCTAGAATTTATAATATATATATCTATATCTATTAGTATATATAAATATAAATATTATATATAAGAGGCACAATAGGAGGAGAAACTTTGTGTTTCAAATTTGCACTTACATTATAAGATGTGTGTCAAATCTATGCGTGATATCGGTTCGGTTTTTCTCGGTTTTAAGCCAAACCGAGAACCGAACCGAACCAATCGGTTTGTCTGAAAGAAAAACCGAACCGATGTCCAATAAAGGACAAAACCGTCGGTTCGGTTTTCTCTCGGTTCGGTTTTCTGTCGGTTTGGTTCGGTTCTTTTTTTTTTTTTACAAATTTCTTGCTTTGTTTTATTTACAGCCCTGTTTTAGTTTTTCTTGCATCAAAATTTCTCTAATCCAATTAATCAATGAAAATAATAACCAAAGATACATTATACATATCTAGATAATAACCATACATGTCAAATTCAAGTTGAACCATTTCTAAAATAAAGTTCACATCCAAACATATTAACATAAAATATACATGTCTATTGTCCAACATATTAAAATACAAAATACGAATACATATGACATGATACATAAAGTTTAACAAAGTTTGAAGTCGAATTCCATATAGCCAAGAAGCCAACCCTACAAAAAAAATAAATTAAAATAATCCAATTCTTCCTCAATCATCAATTGTCGTAATTCCACTACTTGCTGATTGAGATTCTACAAATCAAAGGGAATAAATTAACATAATAAACCTTCTATAAATTAAAACAAAAAAAAAACAAAAAACATTCAATTTGAAGCAAATCAAACTCATGAAATGATGAAAATAAAGGTATTTAACGCCACGGAACAAGCATTCTCTTTTGTAATTAGATTACTATAATTTCTACATTGTTTGGTTGGTAAAGAGGTTCCATGTAGAACGCCAACCAAGTAAAAGAGCCACTCCAGCTAACCAAAATATATTTCCTAAAGCAAGCAATGCCCTGTCAAAGAAAAGGATAACACCCAAAAATGTGAAAAATAAGCCAAACCCAATCAGCCCAAGTACAAACATCAGTTCATTAAAATACGGAAGGATGCTAGTTTTTCACATTTATGCATTAAGATCATGGGTGAGTAAATGTAAAGCAAAAGGTAAGGTGCCCCACTCTAGTGAAGTACGTGCAATGCAATTTCCTTTTTTAAATACTATGCAAAAAAGTGTTTACATTAAAGGATGAGAGGTGAAGAGATGAATATCAAAGAACTAGAGAATAGTATAAAGGATTTGGGAGGAAGAAAAACAGAGTTGAGATCATGCATCTAGTAAAGAGTATTTCCAATTTCTTCTGGAGTATAGTTAGATACCTGAACTGCCTTGCCTTCGTACTTGGATGGAAACAAAAGATGTTCCTTGCCAAAAGGAACAAGTTAAACACAGCCTCAATAATTAATGAAGTTATGAACAACTGAGACCTAAGAATACAAAATGAGTATTCAAAACAGCTATCCAAGAAACCAGGTAATGGTGCAAACTGAATTATTTTTCCTTCAACATGAGTGGATCAGAAATTCGCCAATGCAGATCCAACTTCCTTCCTACGCATATCTATTCAAGGATTCTTAAAAGGGGTAAAAACAACATAGTAAAAAAATCAAATGAAGAGACTTCCTTAACTAAATTCAGACTTTCTCCGAATATAAGGCACATCAGACAAATATTCATTTGTTAAAATCAACATGTAACCTAGTTCATAAAACCTTAATTGCGAAAACGAATGCAGAGGCATGCCTAAAGCAGAATAGTGAGAGAAGTGACCTGATTATTTACAATAACGATCCGCTTTCTTTTTGACACGGTCATCAAGAGCTTCCTCCACATATTTGAACTTGGAGGTGAGCCTACCTCTTTTCGCCCTTGCAAATGGATCCGACATCGTAGCGCAAGAAAGAAAATCAGCCGGGAGAAAAAATAAATAGCATAAGAAAGAAAATCAGCAGAAATCCATAACTAATGATTACTGAATTACCTGAAAAACCCCACCCTCCTGAAAAAGAAGAAAGTAAAAATCAGTTGCAACGTTTTTTATGGAAAAACGAGAAGAAGGAAGAGCGATGGGGGAAGAGAAGAAAACTCAAAATCGAATGGGAATGAAGATGAGTGATGAAGATGAGAAGAAACCTTGAAATCGGTCTCTCTGTGACTCTGTCGAAGATGAAGAGAATAACGGCGCCACCCACAACACAAGGAGTAAAATCGATGGGCTTTGTCACTTAGGGTTTCTTTATAAAAGGTATATATATATATATACACTTCGGTTCGGTTCGGTTTTTTATTGGTTTTTTCGAAGGACAACCGAACCGAACCGAAAATTTTCGGTTTTTGAAAAATACAAACCGACGTGTCCAAATGTTTGCTAAAAAACAGAACCAATCCACTGGTTCGGTTCGGTTCGGTTCGGTTTCCTCGGTTTTTGGTTATTTGTATCACCCCTAGTCAAATCTACCCTTTCATTATTTGATTATTTATAATATTATAAATAGTAAATATTTAAACTTCAAAAGATGGTAAATTGTGCTTATTTGAAGGGATTGTGTGTTTTTTTTTTTTTACTAATCTTTTGAAATCACGAGATTAATTCTTAATATTTCAAATTGCTGGACTGGTGTGGTGACAGCTGTATTAATATATCCAGCAGCGACAGCTGTATTGTAGTTTAACTCTTGCATGTCGCCGCTAGATAGTGGGTCGAGGGAGCTGTGCGGAAAATGAGTTAAAACTTGTCTCTATAATCTATAATTTATAATCTATATCTATAATATATTAAAAAGCTACGATCTTTGAAAAAAAAATTAGACTAAAATTTTATAATTACAAAGCATGTCATCCACAATTAATTACTAATAATTATTAAAATAATATATTTAATTTAATTCACACATAATGACATTTAAATAGTTGAAATATAAAAAATTCTCTCTTTAGTTACATAATTACTAACTTTAATTGCCAAAGTGAGTATAACTCATTGATAGTTGGTATGTACTATCGACCAAGAGGTCAAAAGTTCGAATTCTCCTACCTCAAATATTGTTGAACTAAAAAAAAACTAACTATAATTATATTTAGTGTTGGATGTTGTAGTAAAATTTTGTGAAAGAAAGTGTTGGTTTGAAACATCAAAAATGAATTGATGTTTCATTTATGTTGTTGTTACTTGACTTGAAATTCAAAGATTTCAAAATGGTTTGAAACATCAAAATGTGTTGATGTTTCTTTTACAAATTAAGTTAAATTTGTGAGTTAGTTTGAATTTTTACAAGTAACTACACAATTAAGTTACTTTTTATGTATGTTTCATATTGTTTATATTAATTTTATTTTTGGAGAGTTACTAAGTTACTAGCCTATAAATAGCAACTTGTTTCTTCATTTGAAGCATCTCATTCCATTTTGGAGTATCTCATTCCAATTGAAGAGTTCTTCTCTCCTCTCTTTCTTCTCTTTAATCTTGAGTCAAGTTGAGAGCAAGTATCCAAGAGTTTTGCTAGATCCGAGTAGTTCAAGGTTGTTGTTTTATCGGAGTTAGTTGTTGTATCTTGCTGAGACGATCGTTGTAGCCTGCTTACAACCCGTGCATAGCGAATAATTGTCTTCAGGACAACGCTTTATAAGCGTGCCTCGACTACTTATTATCTTTTACTCTTGAGTTTTGAAATTGTTATTACATATAGTGTATGTATTATTGTTTACACTGTAATTGTTTGTTGTCAATTAAGTTGTAATCAAATTTACTAGTGTTACTCAATTCTTATACACAGCGAGTTATTATTTCCAACATTAGTTCTCTCTCTCCTTATTTTCTATCCATCCAAATTCGTTCTCCCACTATAAAATGGCATACAAATACTATAAATAGATCTTTAGATTAAAAATAAAAAATAAAAAATAAAAAAAAATAATAAAAAAAAAAAAACCTCCTCCACTCACATATAAATAAAACCAATATTTTTTCTCATATGGTTAAACCATTCTATATTCTATAATCTATATCTATACTATATGAAAAAGTGTGGATGTTAGAAAAACATTTTTGGACACTTTTGTCCTTTCTTTAATTTACTAATTTACAAAATATGTCATTAACAATTAATTATAAATAGTATATTAATTAATTAATAATTAATTTGAATAATAGTGTTTGTCTAACAATATTTGTCAAGTGAACATATTAATTTTAAGAAATGAGTGTATATCTAGGATCTTTGGATTTTTTATTACTATTTTTGTTATTGTTCCTTTATAATTCGTGTATTGTTTTTTTTTTATCTAAAATATTCGTTGAAAAATAAAATTTTATTGATCAATTACAAGTTTATGTTTCTTTTGTCGAGAGAAAAAAATATCATCTGTAACTTAATGTCTCATCAAATTTTCAATTAATTATAAATATTAAATTAATTGATTAATGAATTACTAATAATAAAATAAAAGTTCATTATCAAGAATAAATTAAAAATTATTTATCAACAAGAATTTGTATGAAATTTAAAGAGTTGGAATACAAAGAGTTTTGTTATTTCATTCCCAAACAAAAAAACAAAAAAAAGAGTCCAAAATCAAAATTCGGTTTACAAATTTGTCCATTTAGTTTAAAAATTACATATATGGATTTTAACCATTATTAGAAAAATTATTCTATTTTTTTAGCATGAAATAACCCCTACAAACGTGTATCTTTTTTTTTATTTATATAAAAATTAAAATGCATTAATTGGATATATATAAAAATAACTATTTCCTTATTTGAATATTAATTAATGTTATCTAATTCAAATTGTTTTTTATATATTATTTATTTCCTTATATACATTATTTCCTTTAATGCATTTGAATCATAATTAATGTTTTAATATTATCTTTTTATTCCACAATCATTAATATTCCTTAATTATTACCAACATTAATGTACAAAATTTGTTTTCAAATCTTTCATATCTATGTACCACCATCCATTTCCTCCACAAGCATCCATAACCTTAGTCTTTTTTTTTTGTTCATCAGTTCATTCGTCAAGTTGCCGTTACTTTGTCTTCTTACCAGAAAATGATTATGAGTATGTTTATTATTATTTTCGATCACATTTTTATTTGGTTCAATTCCCGTTTTCATATCTGACAAATGAGTAAGTTTCCAATACATTTAATATTTAATTTTACATTATTTTTCTAAAAAAATTACATTATTTTAATATTTGACATTAATAATTTATCTCATATATAATCCATATATACCTAGATGTATATACTCATACTATGATATTTTTTTTGTATTCAATTTGACATTGATAGTTTATCCCACATATACCTCACATATATCCATATGTATATAACCATAAATGATAATTGTTTGTGCATATATTTGTTCATATATATCCAATATCTTTTTATCATACTTTATTCTACAAATATATCTTATACTTATATAATAATTGTTTATGTATCCATTTTGTAATATATACTTGATATTTTTAGCCTTTAATTTGCAAATATATACTTGATATATATATCCATTTTTTCTTATTAAAGTGGCTATGAAATTGAATCAGGTTTAATCCTAGTATGAACTATATATTCATCGTCTATATCATGTTATACGCATAATAATTGTTCATGCATCCATTTTTCCATACATATCCGATAAATTTAGCATTTAGTAGATATATACTTGATATATACCTTTTTTTTTTTGGTTAAAATGGCTATAAAATTGAATCAAGTTTAATCCTAGTATAAACTATATATCCATCGTCTATATCAAGTATTACATATATTTGTCCATAATTGTGATAAAGGAGTACTCCATTCATAAACACTAGATTATATCCATAATTCAAATAAACTCCATTAGAAATATAAATTAATAGTCAATAGGCGACCAAATATATTTAAAAAGAATATATTGTTGTTAATAGATATAAAATTTAAAAAAGAAATAGATTACAAAGGGGGTCATATGATGTGGATTTGAAAGAAAGGATAGAAGAACGAATAGAAGAATTCAATGTCTATGATATATGAGGCATATAAATATACAAAATTCTTTTAAGTTAGGCATGGCACAAAAAAATTCTCCAACCCCACTATATCCACACTGCTACATCTGTGATAAAAATTTGAATGTTGGCTACTGAAATTTTTCGCGCTCTACAAAACCAAACTTCGATGGGAAGGGCAATGTCAATATCTTCTTTGATGATATGAAGACCCTACATTTGGTTCTTTACAATGGTTGTATTTGGCTTAACAAATTGCATATCTTTCACCTTGTAGTTTTGTTTTTTCTTAAACGGATATGTCACCCTTAGATGTATAATATACACATGTATTATACATACACATGTATACCACATGTTTTGATATACACATATAAAAGACTCACAACATGTATATATATTAATGGTATTAATATACATACCATGCACTAATAAAACATCATCTATATATAAAACATACCTTAACTGATTTGCAATATGTTTTACTCTCACCATAGTTTAGTATAACAATATATACAAATATCAATAATCTATCATACCACCATTTTTTTAGAAAAAAAATTATAGATTAATTTCTACGACAATGTCACTCATATATACCATGTATACATAACCATTTTGTCGTAATTTAGGGTAACAAACAATAAAAATTCATCTTGTTGAAACCAAAATTGAAATAATATACTAAAACATATCGATTTCAAAAGAAAAATAGACACAATGGTTACCGAAAACTAACAAATTTCGCCAAACAAAAATATGCAAAAATCGATTATACTACAATGAGAAGCTAAAAACATAAAACTTACCAAAAATCGATTTTCCTACTAAACTTGCTTCTTCTTAGGTCAACGATGGAGGATTGAGGACTGAGAGTAATGCATGCAGAAGAAACACATGGAAACAACGCAAAAGGCGAAAATAGAATTCATTTGATTTTGGTTATTGGAGATATTGGGACAAGATTTTTGTTAAAAAAAAATAATGGGCATATTTGTTACAATTATAGAATGGAGCAAAATTTTAGGAAAAGATTTAGGGCAAGATTATTGGGATTTTTATAAATTATGTTTTTTTTCCATGTTTATTATTATTATTTTAAAATACCATTTTTCCATATAAATTATGTTTTTTTTTCCATATTTATTATTATTATTTTAAAAATTTTAGAGAAGTTTTATTTCGTCCAAAGAGAGCCGTTTTTTATAGACCAAAACCCTAAATCAATTCACACAATGTCTAAAGGCTTAAAGGAGACTTTAGGAGAGCCAAGGAGGAGACTCGAAGCTCGAGATCGTGGAACTTTATGTCGGGAACGAGTGTTGGCACAACGACCTTAAGTTAATCTCTTTCCCTTTACTTTTCTTTTGGTTTTTGGGAGTTTTGTTATGGACTTTATTGTTTATCTCTGTATTTAGACAAGAATGGTTGTATGTTTTAGAACTTTGTTGATTTTGTAATTGAATGCTTGTATTTATATCTTGGGAAAATTACCTTTTTGGTCGCTGAGTTTTTAAGATTAGGTGCGTTTGGTCTCTCAGTTATCAAAATGTACCCTTTTAGTCCCCGAGTTTGGAGAAATAGGTTTAAAAGGTCCCTAAGGTTATTTTTCCGTGTGCTACAGTAACAGAATAATTTTTTTTTATTAATTTTAATAAAATAAAATAATAATTAAAATAAAAAATCAATGGAAATAATATTAAAACAAAAAACCCCACTCTATCTCATCTCTCTCCTTTCTCTCTCCTCTCCCTCACCCCATGCCCCCACCTCCACTCCCTCTCTACAGAAGCTCCCAGCCGGCGCCACTGTGTCCTCTCCACCATCGTCGGTGCCTAGTTTGAATCTTTGCTTATAAAGTTCCATTTTCAAATCTAACGTGTCCCCAAATTTCTTCCAACATTTCGGTATTTATGTTTACTTTATCTCTGTGTTTTCTTCACCAACGTTTCTGTATTTATGTTTACTTTATCTCTGTGTTTTCTTCAGTGAAGAAGACCTTTCTCTTTGCTCGTGTCCCATTGTCTTCTCCAATTCTACACATAACATAAAACCCCAATTTCTCTTCACAATCCAATTTCATCTGCACCCCAAGATTGTTTCAATGGAGGTCAAACTTTGGAACGACAAGCGCGAGAGAGAAATGTACGACAACTTTGCAGAGCTCTACGAAGCATGGAAGAAATTTACATATGAAAAAATGGAAGAAATGACAATTTATTTTTGCTTTGGCAGAGAGGGAGTGGAGGTGGGGGCATGGGGTGAGGGAGAGGAGAGAGAAAGGAGAGAAAGAGGAGAGAGAGTGGGGTTTTTTGTTTTAATATTATTTCCATTGATTTTTTTACTTTAATTATTATTTTATTTTAGTAAAATTAATAAAAAAAATTATTCCGTTATTGTAGCAAACGGAAAAATAACCTTAGGGACCTTTTAAACCTATTTCTCAAAACTCGAGGACTAAAATGGTACATTTTGAAAACTGAGGGACCAAACGCACCTAATCTTAAAAATTTAGGGACCAAAAAGGTAATTTTCCCTTATATCTTTTATGCATCTCGATTTTATTGCTTAAACCTTTGGCCATGGTTTTGAATGTTAGGCTAGATTTAGCTCAAGAGAGTAAATTTATCCTTAAAACAATAGATGCATGACTAGATTTAATTTATTGCACAAGAGTGAGTAGATTAATTCTAGAAGCCTTAAGAGAATCGCCTAATGCAATGTTTAGTAATAGAAATTGATCGCATTGATAAGCACTTTCTAACAAGCCCGAGTTCATCTAATTCGGAGTCTTGTAGCCTAAGATACATTATTTTCTTTGAATTTTCAATATCTGGAAATTTCTGCTGCACAAATTAGAATTGTTGTTTCTTTGACAAATTTTTTCTCTATGATCGGAATATCAAATTATATCAAACCTAAGCCTAAACTGTAGAAAATTGAATTAGATTTGTGGGAATAATATATTTTTTTTGAAATATCGTATATTCTGGGAGATATTATTTGAATACAAGGTGCTTTGAATCTTGTTTAGTAGTTTTTCCTTTTTGTTTGTTTATCTTGCATAATTTCTTGAATTTTGAATATTAAATTCTTAATTCTAGATATCTTATTTTTGTTACTTCTTATCCTAGTTTGATCTTGAATATTAGGTTCTTGATTCCTAGTTTCCTTATTTTTGTTGGTTCTACTTGTTTCTTTGCTTGAGTGTCAATACTTCACATCATTCTCGCTTTTGTGTTCAAGGCTTGCTCATTAAGTATGTGATATTGCAAACTCTTGTCTACTTGTTTTCTATTTTGAGAGAGTTTACTATTTGTGAGGGAGTGCTACATCTTTGAGCATAAACACGAGTGACCATTCATATTTTGAGTGAAATATGTGAGGGAGTGATTGTGAGGTCCAATTTTTTTTATACTAACATCTTTTTGGAGCCATATATACTGAAAGAAGAGCCCCAAGAAATGACCATCATGTTTACCAAAACATGTTCTTTGGGAGTATTTCAAATCCAAAGGAGTACCTTTCTTTGGGAGGAGGAAATTGATGTCATGTTTGACCACCACCACTATAGTGAAAAGGGAAAAGTAAAACTTATCATCTCTACATTTGAGGAATATGCACTAACATAGTGCAATGTTTTATTGTCGAAAATGAGGAAGAGTGGAAATCATGGAATACCCTCATGGGAAGAAATCAAGCATCTAATGAGGAATCATTTTGTTCCAAAGTCTTTCCACAAATTGCAAACGTTGAAACAAGGGAGCAAAAGTGTGAAAAAATACTATGAAGAGATGCTCCAATTAATTGAGGAGATTAACTTAGATGAGGATTAGGAAGCTACCATGGACCGATTATACCAAGGACTTAATGAGGAGATTGTCGAGATAGTTGCTGATCGTGAAGAAATTCAACCTTGTGATGATTTAGAGGACATGGTGCATGTTGGCATCAAGGCCATGCACCAAGGTAGCAAAGAAGCCCCAAAAAAAGATCTTGAAGGTACACTAAATCTAAGCTTAACTACAATTCCAACATATTCATGAAAAAGATAGTTAGTTTACCTATCATATATGAGCATGTTGATAAGGTAGAAAGTAGTAAAGAGAAGCTTGTTACTGTTGTACCCATGCATGATAATGATATTTTGCTTAGTAGGTCATTAGATAGTAAGGAGTCACATGATTGTAATCCTACTGCTACTGTTGTACCACTTATTTTTGGAGAAGCATGTGTTGATAGTTGTGGAGTGGAGAAAGTAGATGGTAGTGAGTTTGAAACTAGAGTGCTTTGTGATGACATTGTTAGTACATTCAATCACAAAGTAACATGTGATCCTACTCTTGTATCATTGTTTCCAAGAGAAGTAAAACTTGATGTGTGTGAGTTGAAAAACAAATGGTATGAGACTGAGGAAAAAGCAATAGACATCTATGAAGAAGAAAAATGCGAAAACATGAATGAGAGAGAAAAGCAAGTGAGCAGTACTTAGCCTAGAGATCAAAATGAGAAAAAGCCAAGTATTTGCCTTTAAAACTTGTGAGGACAAATCTTTCTTTATTTCAAAACAAAACATTCTTGAACTTTTTGATAAAATAGTTTGTTTTCTAACAGATGAACTTCAACCAAGTTTCCCTAGTTTTTCTTTTGAGTTTTTGCAGGTTGTTAAAATATTGATCATGAAGCAAAACTCAAAGATTAGCCCAAATTCTTTCTATGGTTGCAAGCTACATGTGAATTGGAAGAACCATCATTCTTTCCAAAATAGATGGAATCCAAGAACATATGAGCTTTTGACATCTCTTATTTATGAAGTTGCTTTACAAGGGAGACCATCCAAGAGAAACCCAAGAAGAGTCACACCATTTTCTTCTTGTGATTTAAAATTTCTTTACAAGGTATTGATTTAGATTCGAGGACGAATCCTTCAAAATAATGAGAGGATGATATGAACTAAGGACATCAAATTATTATTTTATAATTTTGATGTAATTTTATTATTTTCTAATTTTATCCTTTTTATGACATTTTAAGTAGGAATATTTTTGTCATTTTTCTATGATCAATGATGTGGCATTTAGTGTTTGGGAAGCTATCTAAAGCTTGGTCATTAGGTTGTACAAGGTTTTTTTTTTTTTTAAATGATGAATGAGGTTTTAGTCTTTGAGCTTGTTCTTTGAAGTTTAGCCAAGAGAGCTTCTTGAATTTTGAAATTCATGTATTGAGTTGTTGATAACACTAAATTAGTGCTATATTTATGTCTTAATTTAGCTAGTTGTATGCTATAAATGTAAACTTTTATGTCGATTATTTGTTAATTTCAGGAATCTGAGCAATTGAGAGCAGAATTATGAATATTGGAGCAAAATGGTGGATATGGAGCTTAATTAGAGCTTTGGACGAGCTAAGGACAAGATGAGAAGGTGCATAAGCTGTTGGGGCTGAGAGGACGGCGTTGTAATTCTTGAAATGGCATTGCAACGCCATAATTTGGTGTGCAAACTTGAGAGCTAGCCTTGCAATGTTGCCCTGTGGTGTTGGAACGCTAGAAATGCGCTAAAAAGAAGAGCTTTGTCCGTAGCGTTGCAACACTAACACTATACACTTGAAGAAACGCCAGTGTTTTGGACAGTATTGCAATGTTGTCGCGACTGCAACCTATTAATTCATCATTTTGTTTCTGGATCGAATGAGGCCATTTAGGGTTTTAGACCCCCATTTTCGATTCCCTACCCTTTTGGGACCTGTAGATGATGATTAGAGGTGTTCGGGATCTAATCTCGAGGCTAAAGCTGGGATTTCGGCTTCAACGGGACTTGTATCAGTTTCTTTCCCTCTTTTCATGTATTCACTTGTTGTATTACAAAGGGTATTGCTCTATTTTAAGACTATGTTGGGCTAATTTTGTATTTATGCAATTAGAGCACGATTAGGTTTGGTTTTATGTTGGATTAGGCACTTTAGCCATTTAATTCAATTGTTATATTTCATTTATTTGGATTGTGCTTAATGCTTCATATTAACTGGCCATTAATATGTTGAATTAGTCCTAAATTGAGCTCGACAGAGGATGTTTAGGTTAGACTTAGTTCAATTAACACCCTTAGGTTGCCAAAGTGACATAGGAACAAAAATCGAAGGGTGATGCTTAATATGAGCGGGCTTAACATTAATTAACTAATCAATTAGCGCTAAAGACACTTAGGTAAGCGATTAGTTAAGCGTGTTCGAATGAGATCGACAGGAGATTTCTACCGGTATAGCTCTAGGCACTGTGTAAAATGTCGGTCAACATGTCGTCTAGGGGGGGATGTCATTTCCCCCCCCCTTTTCGACGACATGTCGTCCACTTTTCTTTTTTTTTTTTTTTTTAATGTGAAATGGTCAAAAGTGACTGACACACGCCATTGAGTCTTGACTCTCTTGTCTCTTCTCTCTTTTTTGTTTTTCATGCAGTATTACTTTACTTTTTCTTTTTATAAACAAAACCATAAACATTTGTTTGATTTTGATGGTAGTAGTTACAGACTTACAGTACTAGTAGATAGTAGATGTACTCTTGACTCTCAAGTCTTTTCTCTCTTTTTTGTTTTTTATGTATTACTTTTTATTTTTATAAACAATAAACAAATAAATATTCAAAATTTCAAATTTCAAAGTTTGATTTTGATGGTAGTAGATAGTAGATGTAGCCATGTAGGTCATGTAGATCATAAATGAGTGACTCTGACACACGCCAATGTCACATTTTGATTTATTGTCTTGTTTAAAACTAAAAAAGCAAATCAACTCTAATTTAAAATATTTTTATTTATTTTTATTTCTTACATTTTGATTTTTTTATTATTATTTACCATCTATAAATACCCACTTCATATCACTTTCTTCTTCACCAATCACCACAACAACTCAATCTCCAATTCTCAATTCTCTCCAATTCCAATTCTCTCAATTTCCCTCTAATTCTCTCAAATTTCCTTCTTAAATTAGGAGTTTTAGCTTCTAATTTACTTTTTAGTCTATCTACATTACTTTGAAGTTTCAACTTTCAAGGTTGTTAACTTATTTTCTCCTTTATATTATTATTTAACTTTTGTTTTATTAATAATAATGATTATTTTTTTTGTTCATTTAAACTATCTTCGTTAGTTAATGATTGTTTATTACTTTTTTTTTTGTTATAATTGTTATTATTATGGATTGATATTGAAGTGTTGTTCTTATGTTTCTTAATTTTATAATTTTCCTATTAGTTATATTATATTGTTTATGAATTAAATAATTCATTTATATACTAGTTTATTGTAATTTGAATAAATTGGCTATACTTTATTCTCCACTCCAACACACTGTTCTGTCTAGGCTGAGGTATTTAAGTTGACCATAAGGGAACACCTCTACCTGGGAACTAAATTGGAAATGGAGCTAGTCATTTTTATGCAATCTTTTTTTTTAATGTTTGTGAAATTATATGTTTGTGAAGTAAATAATATATTCTGTTAGTGATAAATAATTTTATATTAGTTTTTAAAAAGTATAGATTGTATATTTATTATTATTTTTTGGTTTATTAATAGTGTTCATAGATGGAAGGAGGACGTTCAGATTCAGCTTGGGCTTATTGCATTCCATTGGATGGAAACAAATCTGGCACTGTATGCAATTTTTGCCAGTTGGTGATTAAAAGTGATGGCATAACCAGATTCAAACATCATTTATCTGGAAATGATCCCAAAAAGAACACCAGACCCTGTTTGAATGTGCCACCAGAGGTGAAGAAGCAAATTACAGATCAACTGAAAATGAAGGAGACGAAAAAAAATTAGAGAAGCAAAAAAAATGAAAGAAATTCAAAAGGATTTACGATCCAATATAAAAGGTCATGAAGTTGATGACAGTAGTGACGATGAGGATATTGAAGTCTTTGATATGACTATGAGTTACTCAGAAAGAAAACAGTATCGTGAAGTTATACGTAACTCAAGAAAGACGGCCGAAGAAGAGGAAGATATGCGACGAAGTGGACTTGAGCGAGGTCAAGGCTCTAGTCAATTCCAACGGTCTAGTAGTATGAAGGAGCCCTCATACTACAAGTCCAAAGGAGCTAAACAAAAAAATTTAAAGGATATGTTGTCAGGAGGAGCCATTAGACAAAATGTTGGACGCCTAATCTCTCGTTTTTTTATTTATGACAATATCGCACCCAATAAACTAAAGTCGCATCATTTTAAAAATATGGTTGTGGGAATACAAAAAGCTGGTAAGTGTGCTTATTAACTATTTTCAAGCATGTTTTTTTTTTTGTAATACAATTGTACTTACATAAATCCTAATTCAAATGAGTTTTCATTTTGTAGGTATGGGAGTTGAAGTACCCTCACCGTACGAAACTCGCAATAAATATTTGGATATGGAGTATGAAGATATGGAAAAATATGTTCAAGAACAGAAGAAAAAGTGGAAAACTTTTGGCTGCACGATCATGTCTGATGGATGGACAGGACCAACAAAATTATCAATTATTATTTTTTTGTGTTTGTACAGCCTAGTGGTGGAGCATGTATGGTAAAAGTGCTCCTACAGTACAGAAGCTAGCTATGCGAGTTTTGTCTCAAACGGCTTCCTCATCTGCATGTGAGCGGAACTGGAGTACGTTTGCATTAGTCCATACAAAGCAGCGTAATCGGTTAGCTTACGAAAAACTCCACAAACTTGTTTTTTGCTACTACAACATGAAATTGAAGCTTAGAGATATCGGGGCCAAAAGTGAAAAAGTAGCAGAAAAAGATTACATCGATTTGGTGGATGTTGTGGCACATCCAAATGATGATGGTGATGACCCACTTTTTCAATGGGTCCGACCAACACATTTAGATGATGAATCTGGCAATCCAGACCCCGAGATTGCCAACATGGTTGCAGAGATCGGTGTCAATGTGGAGCAAGTAATAAATAAAGAAGTTAGGATGCGTGACGACCAATTAAATGACTATCAATTTAATGTCTGTTTAGAAGCTGGTTATTTTAAAGCGGAACTTCAAAAAGTGAGAAAAAAACTTCGTACAGGTAAGTCAGCAAATGACGAAGACGATGACAGTACGGATGATGGCAATGATGATGATAATACATCTGGTGGAGGAGGTGATACAAATGCTGAGACTTCAAGTGCTTACCAAGCTGGGGAAGGACAATCTAATGAACCGGGAATAAGTCCTTTTACCTGTGAGGCTGGGTTCGACCATGTCACCCAAGACGAGGACCATGGATCTCGAGAGGGTGGTGAGGGGATTGCTGCTATTGGTAAACCGTTCTATCGACATAGAGATGCAGAATATTTTTATTCGACAAATTTGGATGAGAATTCCTTACTTTCAAGTATGGAAATGATAAGCATTAGCAGCAATAACACACAACGAGGCTATGGTCAAGGTAATTATTCTTACTCAAATTATGATGATTCTTCAAGTTCTGGTCATAGCAATGTTCAGCCTAACTTTCCACCAAAGAGTTATCATCCATCTGAAAATCAAGGACCATCGACGGATGAGATGTATCCACGAATAGGGTCTATATGTTGGCCGTACGAGTCATATCGTTTTCATGTAAGCAACTATGTTCAACATTTTCAATATAGGATGACTTGGGAGCAATATTGTAATTTCTATCAAAATTATCAAGATTCTGGATTAGATGCTCCAAGATCATCTTTTTGGTATTAGACATGTACATTTTATATTAAACAATTCACAATTACTTTGTCACATACAAATATGTCATATCTTCTCTAATTACCAATATTTAATATTATTTTATGTAGTCAATTAAGATTTATGAATGGTTAATTATATTTATAGTTTGATTAAATCATCATAATTAAAGTCTCATTGAAAATAAATATTACATATAATTTAGATATATTATATGATGTTAAAATAAACCAATATGGTATAATTAAGCCATAATTAAAGTTTTATGAAATACTCAAATAATTTTAATCAATTTCTATATTTTTTTTTCTCAAATTCCTACTCGCATCGACAATTCAATTGATATTTATATCTAAATATTATCTTAGTTTTTAGATGTAATGCTTAAAAATGGTCAATTATAGTCTAATTAAGCCACAATCAAAGTTTCATTGGCTAATTCAAACAATTTCTATCAATTTCCACGATTTCCGTAAATTCCCCCGAAATTTCCATCGACATTTCCATTTCCATCGACATTTCCATAAAATTTAGACCTCGACATTTCCGTCGACATCGACATTTCGAACCTTGGCTATAGGTCTATGAAATTGACAAGGTGTAATTAAATGGCGGGTTAAGATTCTCATAAAATCAACCTAAGAGTGCTCGATTTCCCTAAATTTCCCTTAATCGATACCTCCTCCCATTTATTTTGCTTTCTAGGATTAGTGTTTATTTCCCTGTTTGCTCTTGCTTTCTATTCTCTAAATAAAGTAAAGTGAGATTATTCGCAGTAATTAATTGAATTAAAAGCCAATCCCAGTAGATACGATACTCGGTAGAAATATTGTTTTATTATTACTTCGATCACGTGCGCTTGCGTGTCATGTCCGATCAGTTGCATGCTAAGAACATTCAAGTAGGATTGATCATCCTATCTTGTAGAGTATTCGACTCTTAGGCAAGGAACTTAATCTTTGTCTCAAGAGCTTTAATCTTAAGGCAATCCATGTCTAACCTAATCCTTAGGGTTGAAATCGAATCGATTTGGGGGTTTTAGTGTTTGTGAATTAGGGTTCATATACCCAAAGGGTTCCTAATTCTAATTCACTAGAGTTTTCATATACCCAAAGGGTTCCTAATTCTAATTCACTAGAGCTTTAATCTTAAGTAAGTTTTGTATTTTAATTTGTTGTTTAGGATGTGAGAGTTGAGTACTACTATAACGCCCCCAAATTTGGCTTAATTTAGGGAATGCTACTGAACTTACAACCAATATGCCCCAAAAATTTCAGCAGCATAACGACATAACTACAAGCTAACCGAAATTTTTTCTAGCACTTGTTAGACAAGAAAGCAACACTTCTATAACTAGAAAAACTACAACATTCCCCAAACTACAAGAATGAACAGAATCACCTCAACTCAAAACAAACTTAATCCAAATAAACCATCAGGAACACAAGTAAGTCTTTAACAACCAAAGCTTTTATTTCATAACCTAAGTTCTACCTTACCTATCCATATTTTCAGATAATACGAAAAAAAACTATAAATAATGGAAAGTAAAGCTTATACATAGCATCTATTCAAAAACAACTAGAGTCCTATACATGCATTTCAAGGGAAACTCCTACTAAAACCACATGCCACTAATGGTGTCCTCTCAGCGTGTCTTATTGTATGCATCACCAAGTTCGTATAGCTTCTCATCATCTACAAAATCTTTTGGTTGGGGAGGAGTCAGTACAAAGGTACTCAGTAAGTAGCTCACACTTGGTGAGCTACCAAATATCAAACAACAAACAACATGTTGTTCACACGCACCCAAACATGCTTATTCAAAGTAATATCACAAGCATCATGCTACACATACATAAGCAAGTAAACTATGCATAAGACTCGCTTAACACATGAATTCCCGCACCATGTTGTGCAACTAACGAATGAATTCCCGCATCATGCCATGCTTGCTCAGTTTTTACTCAATACTCATTTTTACCCCTCACCAAGGCTCTCCAATACTGACCATTCGAGAAGCATCAACCTCTAACCTCTGTTACCAAGGCCTCAACACTTCTCTACGGAGCTCGGTGTTGGACTCTTAACCAATGTTACCAAGGTCTCGAACTGTGCATCACCACTTGACCATTTGTACCCAAAGTGCATTAATGATTTAGCAATGTATTGACCCTTTCCCAGGCGCCCAACACATGTTTTTTAGACTCATCACATAGACCCTTGATTAGTTTTACCCAAGGCCTCAATGTTCCTCTTATTCCTATGGTGACAATACCACCCCTTGACTATTTATACCCAAGTGCACTGGTACTCACCGTACAAACCTTAGCAAACTCACAAGGTCCGCTGACTTACTCACAAAATCACCAAATGCACGTTACCTAAGCATGCTATTAGACCATGTCTCCTACCTAAACAACACATGCTCACCCATATAATTCAAGCTTAATAAATCAACATGCTAACGTCACACAAACTTCACAAGTCAAAATCCAAGCATGCTCATCAAGTGGCACAAAAACATAGAATAGATATAGATATATAAATAACAAAATTTAAAGCATACATCATACTCCACACAGGCAAACAGACTCATCAGGTAGAACTCTACTTACCTAAAGCGCTCTTGGAATATTTCAAAAAGTTCCTAAACAAAGAAATAAGGTTTAGAGGCTAAACTTAGTTCGAAAACCTTTAAACAAACTAGAACATGCTCAAGGAGGGATGTACTTACTTAATTACAACCTTAAATGCTTAAGCGAACTTTCCAAATTCAATCCAAACTGTAACCAGCATGATCTAAGGGTTAGAAAACAACACCCTGCACTTAAACGAAGTCCTTAAAAGCCTAAACAAGACCTTACCATCCGATACTTATTGGAAAGGACTTGGCCACTTGCTATAAAGTGCTTGAAAAGACTCCAAAGTGGTTCAAAACTACAAGTAACAACTATCCAAGAGTTAGAGATTCATCCAAATAGTTTTAATAGGGTTCAAATGGGTTTAAAGTGTACTAAACTTACCAAAAATGACTTGGGTCGTTGCTGTAAAGTGTTCAAAGGGACTTTGCATTAGTTCGAACTGCAAATAAGACACTTCCAAAGGTTAGAAACCAAATCACAACACTTTAAATGATTTGCGAAAGGGATGAAACGTGCTAAAACTTACTGAGAAGGCCCAAACAGACTTGGTACCTTGCTGGATGGTGTCCAAATATGTTCGACTTCTCCAATAAGAGCCCAACAACATATGGGTACTCCAAATCAAGGCTGATTGGAGTGTGGGTCACGAAATCAGAGGGGTTTGAAGTCTAATTCTCGAGTGGGTTAGTGCCAAAATCTGCGAATCGACACCAACGACCTTGAATACGTGTTGGTCATTGTCCAAACAGGCCTAAAATTGCAAATCAAAGACATTTAAGGTATGGGTAATCCAAATCTAAGATCGATTAGGCATGGGTCAATGACAAACATTGTCAAAAAAGGAGGAAAACGTCACTAGATTGCCACTAGATCGCTGCTAGAGCTTGCAGATGTGTGTTGTTCGTGGATGTCGCAGGTCACCGGAGAGCCTTGTTCACGTTGCTGCTTGAGTGTCGTTGCTTGGGGAGATGCTACGTGTGGCTGGGTTGCTCACGTAGGGAGCTACACCAATGACAAGAGGAAATCGATGGTGCTGGGGGCCGCTCGCGCGTAAAGAAGAGAGAAGGAGAAAGAAATCAGGAGAGAAGATGTGCATAAGGCTCGCACATGGGTCACTGGTGGGTGGGTGTGCACCGTCATCGGGAAGGCTGTCGGAGGACAAGAAATTGTCAAGGGGCCTACGATTGACGATGTGAAGGAGAGGAAGAAGAAGATGAAAATAGAATGGCTAGGGTTTCCCTTTTGGTTTCCTTCTTAGTTTCCTTTCCATTCTTTTACTCTTTAATAGACCAATAAAAAAAACCCAAATAAGCCCCAAAATAACTCTCAAATCTTAAGCAAATCTAAGAAAGATCTTTAGGGTAAATCTTTAGAATTACCTTTGATTTACTTCAATCTCCAAAACAAAACCCAAAGAAGGTTAAACTTTCAAATTTATGAATTTTGAGACTTAACCACAATTTCTCATCCAACAAAAACAAAAAATTCGTTTATCTAAATTAGCTCACTAATCCCACTTCAAGGTTTACACCAAGCAATTTAACTTAGTCAAAATAAAGTCCATGTGATGAATTTAATCGCACTTGAGAACGCGGGGCATTACAACTACATTTATGTTTGAGAGTTTTGTATGTTCATAAAATTAAGTTGTACGCTCATAGATCTAGATGGGAGTTGATCCGCTAACACGCAAGGCCAAAAACTTGATCCGCTAACACGCAAGTGCACGTGATCGAAGTAATAAAGAACTGGAAGTATTCCAGAGTATTGTACCCAAGGGAACGGTTTTAACAAAATCTATTTTGAATGACACCAAATATGTTTGCAAATCGCAATGGGGGTAACCGAAAGTTCAAAATGCGAGAGTTTGGTTTTAACAAGTGAGTGAAAATACAAAGAATAAAATAGGGATTCAAGTGATGCAAGCACCTTTGGAAGAATGCAACTCACTTTGCAATTGCAATCATAGTTAACATGTGAGACTAAGTAAACCGGGTTCAACTCCTATTCGATTTTGATTCAAAACCTTTAGGAGACTAAGTGATTAAATCTATATGTCTATGGCTAATCTAACTTAGATACTTCGCACACAACGCTAGTGGTCTTGGAGTCTCGCCCTATGTCTAGGGTCGATGTTCAGGACTTATTTCTAAGCCTTTTCCTCCATTGCTTTTGTGACATCGGCTTTCCCTTAACTCTTTCGATATTAAGTTCGAGCTAGATGAGCAAGCACTAGTTGGCCGGCTAGGTTTACCCAAAATTAAATTCAACAAAAACAAACAAAGTACACATGCTAACTAGATTGTTTATGCTTTAGAGCTCTACATTTTTCCTTAGGGCATTCACCAACTTGAACCCCTAGAGGAAATTTAGCTCATTGTAGAAAAAGTAAAAATCCCAAAATATTTGATTGAAAAATTCATAGTTTTAAATAGGAGAAAAAAAATTAATTTTAAAGACAACTTAAGTAACCTACCAACAAGAAAAATATCAAATTAAGAAAATTAATATCTCCTAAAATTAGCTACTGGACACAAATCTTATTTTCAAAAGAAAAAGGGGAACATATAAGAAAAACTTCATAATTCAATTTCTAAAAAGAAAAACTGGAAACCCACCGGAGAAAACCAAGAAAAATACTGGAAATAAACTTCTGTTTTAAAAGAAAAATGAAAACCCACGGGAGAACAAAGACGAGAAAAACTGAAATTAAATTTCTATTTCAACGAAACCTGCTAGAAATTCGAAGAGTGGCAAACGTTATTCAAATGCAAAAGAAATACTAAGGACAGATCTGAGAATGATAGAAACAGAGAACAATGTCAAAATAATGGAGAAACCAATAACAATGCAGAAAATTTTCCTTCTTGTCGATTGAAGCTGAAAATCGGAGGATCTCCGTGAGTACAATGTAACAATTAAACATCAAATTGAAATGAAACTGATCTAAAACAACATGGAATTGAAATAGCTGCTGTCTACGAAGAGAATTAACAGAACAATTGCTTAAAAGAGAAGAACATAAAGGAATCCCCAGAAAAACTGCTCTCGGGTAAAAGAAAAACAGAGACTAAAAACCCAAAACGAACTTCGAACTGTGGGCGAGCAGCAGAAAACCCAGCCACCATTTGCTTCGTTTTCCACCATTTTTATAGGCGTTGAGGGCTAGGGTTTCCATATAAATCATCCTCAATCCATGGGCTAACTTCTAGGAATCAAATCGGGATGAAAATCTTCCAAAATCGTGCACAAAATCCATGATTTGCGTGATTTGCGTAATTTTCGGACGTCTGTAATTCCAGAGAATGCAATTAGATTGCAATTGCATTCTCCTTCCTCTGTTCTTCACGTTACATTGCAAATGGATTGCAATTGCATTCTCTTTTGCAAAGTCTTCATTTCTTCAAATCCAAATTCTCCATAAACTGTGCAAATCATGCAAATCTTGGTGATTCCCGCGAATTTCAAGCTTGACTTGTTGTTCCATAGAATGCAATTAGATTGCAATTGCATTCTTCTTCCTCTGTTTTTCACGCTACATTGCAAATGGGAATGCAATTGCATTCCATTTTGCAAAGTCTTCAAATCTGCACAAAAGAACAACAACTTAAGCCATTTTCTTCATCTTTCTTCTTAATTCTTTTAATTATCAAATTTCAACAAGCTTGCATGAATTTATCTCATAAACGCTATTTTTAGCTTGCTCGGTAATCAATAAAGCATGCAAAAATGGCAAAAACAACTTAGTTTTAGGGTTAAATAATCCTCATAAATGAGAATTATCAGGAGTTAATATGTGAAAGGATCCAATTATCTGCTAAAATATTACATAAGCTTTGTAGACTTAATTAATGAATATTTAAATTATTTATCGAATGCAACGGTGAATTAAAAATGTAAAACAATTTAAGAGAGATGACACAAGACATTTTTAATGTGGTTCGGTTTCTCAACCTACTCCATGAGGCAATGCCCAGAGAATAAGATTAATCAATCCAAAGTTAGTACAATTTAGAATCAATATTGACTTATGCATAAAAGAACTTCATTCTTAAATCATGTCACAATAGTTGATCAACTCCTCCTTAGATTGAATCTTTTCAAACACAAGCTCCCCTTGTGTCGTGGACCATCGTTTGAACCAGGGGCAAATTTACCCCCCGAAGTATAAAACATTATATTTTATGTATAGAATTATTGGTCTATAATAACAAGATTAGTGTTTGGCTTGGTGGCAAGGGTCCTTTTAATCCCCCTTTGCAACATGTGTTCGAGCCAAGGTTCGAAATGTCGATGTCGATGGAAATGTCGAGGTCCAAAATTTATGGAAATGTCGATGGAAATTTACGGAAATCGTGGAAATTGATGGAAATTGTTTGAATTAGCCAATGAAACTTTGATTTTGACTTAATTAGACTATAATGGACTATTTTAAAGCATCACATCTAAAAATTAAGGCCATATTTAGATATAAATGTCAATTAGAAATTTGAAATGTCGATGCGAGTAGGAATTTGCAAAAAAAAAATTGAAAGTTGATTAAAATTATTTGAATTATTTCATGAAACCTTAATTTTGACTTAATTATAGTATAAATATAATTGATTACTCTTCTTAACATCATATATCTAAAATATATGTAATTTTTTATATTCAATGAGACAATTATGAAGGAGAATTGAGAGAATTGAAATGAATTTAATAGAATTAGAGGGAAATTGAGAGAATTGAAGGGAAATTAAGAGAACTGTAATTGGAGTGTAGAAATGCCTTGAACATGTTATCTAGCGCTTCAAATGACCAAGTACGGGGGTCCCTCGAAACCTAAGTTATGTGTAAATCAGTTTATTGATTGTGTCTATTCTGTATTGGGGTTTAAGAGAGTGCCATATATACACATTCTAAACTCTTTTCTAATTGCTCTCTATATTTTGTTTTGTTTATATAATAAAAAAAAGAAATACAAAAACAAAAAATAGAAAAGAAAAGAAGGAGAGAAATAGAGAAGACATTTGAAGTTAAAAAAAAAAAAAAAAGAAATTTCGTCGACATGTCGTTGAAAGGGGGGAAAAACGAAATTCCCCCCCCCCCCCCCCCCGACGACATGTCGAGCGACATTTAATACACTGGTTCGAGCCCATCTCTCACACTTTGTTTCTTTTCCTCGTTTTTATCTGTAATTTAAAGAAAATGATTTGTCCTTCTTATTAATTTAAAAAAATATATAGGAAAAAAAACTGTTTTACTCCCAACTTCCAAGAAAATAATTTGTCAGAAAAGAAAAAAAAACTAAGTAAATAATTTAGAACTTGTAACATGTAAATCATATTTTTCTTTAAAATCTATAATTTTAAGAATAAACCACTCTTCTTATAAATAAAAAAAAAGGAAAAAAAATTAATTTGTACCCTTAAATTTTGCATATAGAATCAATTAAAATCTCAAACTAATAATTGCATAAATTAAAATCCTAAACTTTCATAAGTTAATCTATTTAGACACTTTGTCAGGATTACGTTTTAAAATTGTTAATACATAATTATTTTTTA
Organism: Trichosanthes truncata; assembly: GCA_033996785.1. Taxonomy (NCBI): domain Eukaryota; kingdom Viridiplantae; phylum Streptophyta; class Magnoliopsida; order Cucurbitales; family Cucurbitaceae; genus Trichosanthes; species Trichosanthes truncata. Next base: position 44,483,196 of record JAWPNB010000013.1, on the reverse strand, counting down.
TGCAAAATTTATTTAAATGAAGGGACAAATATAATTATATATATTAGAGGATAATATTGGAATCAAGTGGGTAGTAGAAAATTTTATTAATATGGGAGGTTTTTTTTTATTTTCTCTTCTTCATCTATTTTTCTCTATTTATTTATGGAGAATTATGTGATAATTTTTTTTATGTTACTTTAGTAGGTTTTTTGGAGAAGAATAATGAAATGTTGAGTTAATTTTAAATAGAATTTAGTGTAAATAGTTATCATAGTTGAACTATGCTCATGTTAGCGAAATTTTAGGATTTTAATTGATACGAATATTAGAGCTTTATTTGATTCAACATGCATAGTTTCAAGATATAAATATATTTTTTTCCAAAAAAAAAAAATACTTATTATTTCAAGTTGCATTTTTTTTCTTGTATATTTAGGTAAAAAAAAAAGACTCATACTTTGTATTCAACAAAATAATATTTTAAAAAAAAAACTACTAGAAAAAGCTAATATAAAGAAATATAAATTAATATCAAAATATATTAATGCGTTTAAAATTATCGTTATACAAATTTATGCCCCAACATAAAGTTCTAGATTTGCATGATGCATATAAATGTATTCAAAATTATATTCATACGAATTTAAGCCCCCAATATAGAGCTTTGGACCAACTATTAATTTTAAGTGAAGTCTCCCCTCAACAAAATATCTGGATTCGCCATTAGTTTAAATTCAACCAATTAAACCACAATCACCTCCATTGAAATTATAGTATCAATTAGGAAGAAATGTCAAAATGAGAATATAGTCGTTAGACACTTACACAAAGCAAATTGAAATACAATTTCAATCTCAAATTCAAACATACTATAAATAAAGAAAAATTAATAAACAAACCTTAAGAGTTTTTGCCAAAAATGCCGATAAATAAAATTTCTTTCAATATGGATCTAGATGTGGGAGTTATAGATCTAGATTTTTCCACAAGTCTTATAAATATGATGTATTTGGTATGTGTTGAATCAAGTGTGTGGAGAAGAAGAAAAACAAAGTGATTTGGAGAGAAAAGTGTGAACCAAGTTTTTGTAGCTTTTTGAATAGTTTTTTCAATACAAGCGAATTGTTTTTTTTCAAATATTCCTTGTTTGATTATTTACTTGTGAGTATCCATCACATGTTTCCAACAAATAAAAGTATAAAATTATAATCAATCTATGTGTATGTTTTAATTTTGTTAGATCGACAAGGTTACCATTGTAAAAATTGGAGAATAATATTTTGATGAGAAGATGGCGGATGGAGTAGAAGAAATTTAGATTTTAAATTGAGAATGCTGTTTGGGGAAAAAAAATGAGGAAGAAGAAGAAAAATCAAAGATCCGTGGCTGATTTCTTTGGGGGAGAATAACGATATTCAACATTTGTTTCCACTCTCACGCAGATCAATATACATACCTAACCCGGGGATCTCCCATCTCACGCAGATCAACATTTGGGGGAAAAGATGGCAGATTGGGTTGGATTGTTCATGACCCTCGGAGATCTCCCATCTGTGCCTCCCATCTGTGCTGGCTTTCAAAGATAGAGCAGGAAATGGTCGATCAAGTCTCTTGAAGCTACTACTATTCGTGCCGGCCTGCGCTCAATCGCTCATTTGTCTAGCCAGCCTGTCTTTGTTGGTTGAAACCAGCCTTATGGCTCCCGAGACGGATTTTTCTAAAACAAAAAATGTTTTGAAAGATATTGGGTACCTTTCTGAGGCAGACTGAGTTTTCTGTTTTGCACTGACCTCGTTCTTGTAATATGGCAGCCCATTATCTTGCTCGGCCAGTTTTTTTGGAGCAGTCTTTATGGCCGTCTTCCTCCACTTCAGAGGACCCTGTCGTTTGGATGTCAAATTTCCCTTCATGGGTTGGTCGTTTGTGTTGAGAACTGGTTATCTGCTGTTGTTTAATGAATTCTATTTTCTTCCAATATATAAATATATATATATATATATATACATACACCCACACACATACCTAACCCAAGTTAATTTCTCTCTCTTCCTTTCAATACCATCCATGGTCGCTGACTGGTAACCAAGCCATATGGGAATGGCAGTGGAAGCCAACCAGTGTGGGTAAATATGAAGTTGTATTCGTATACGTTGAATTGTTTAGGGTAAAACAGAATTTAAATTGCCTACCAAACATGCTCTTTAAGAAAGATGGATGAGAATAAAAATAATTAAGATGGATTATAAAGGGAAGGAAAAAGGTAGTCACACCACACATAAACAAAGAGAAACGCCTACTTAGTTTCTAGATTAGTTTGAATAAAAAGATATTGCTTTCAAATATATTTTTCTGGCCTATCATCTTTTGAACGTTCGTTGTAGAAGACGAAAATTTTTAAAGCTGTAATTTCATCCATATGCCATAAAAAACTTTATTAAGTTGTTCAAGACATAGAGTGACAAAATGTATGCAAACTATATGTCATATTAAGATCATCACTATTAGTTAGAAACTCAACCAACACTATTATGGTAGAAACTAGATATGAAATATAATGAACAGTTGAGACAAACAGAAAGGAATGAAAGGTTTATGAATCAAAACCAAAATTCCCAAAGTTTAGCAACCAAAATAGAAAAAGAACGATTTAGGAACTAAAACCAAACTTCAAACCAAAATATTATCGAGGCCATAAAAATAAATCATGTAACAAAGTTCTATGAGAAACTTTTTGTTAAAATATGCAAACTAATGCACCAAACCAAATTGTTTTTGAATCAGAAAAACAATTTAGACACCAAGCTCATCTCATCAACATGAATATTTGAACAATTAAGACCAGAATAAAGCTCCACACTGGGGTAAGAAGAAAAGGCACCAAAACTGAACTAGGATAGAAATTAAACAAGATGAACACGAGATTAACATAAGAATTGAAATTACTCCAGATTTAGATTGAACATAGAAGTAAGCCTAAAGACTACATGAGTTTCTCTTCGATAAGTTCTTAAATTGAGAGGCAAAAGTTCAAACATCTAACTCTACATCCTTTGTCTTCTCCACAACTAACATAACACTTAAATAGGTTCAAAACAGGATGAAGAGCAAATCACAAGAGGAACACCTCAAAATCCGAGCTTAGTGCGGCGCCAGTGTCTTCGCTTAGCATTATACCTGGAGAATACATCAAAATGTGGCGTTACATTTAAAATTGAGAAGAATAGAAATGATAATATGAATAAAAACAGAACAGAAGAGCTAAAGACCTGATGGTATTGTCAGTCCTCAAGCGGATCCAGTGAGGAATAGGCCTGTTCTGCCTCATCTTCTTCGCCAACTTCTTCTTAATTCTGAAGGTCTTGTGAGACGGCTGTGCACATTAAAGAAAATTCACATCACAAAACACAAACTCCCAAAACAAAATCAATCTGGGTAACTAAGGCCCCATTTGATAATCATTTGGCTTTTGGTTTTTGGTTTTTAAAAATTGTACTTGTTTCTCACAATGCTTGTTTTCTCACAATTTCTTTACAATGGTTTTCATCTTCTCTACCCTGATTTTCATCTTTCTTAAGAAAACACTTGAGTTCTAGCCAAATTCCAAAACGAAAAACAAGTTTTTTAAAACTACTTTTTTTAGTTTTTAAAACTTGGCTTGATATTTGAAAACATATGTAAAAAGTAGTATTTATAGGCTTAATTTTCAAAAACCAAATGGTTATGAAACGGGACCTAAACAAATCACTAGAAGAAATTAAAAAAAAAAAAGCACTTCCAAGGAAGAAACACTTACCATCTTCGAAATTTAGGAATCAGCCAACAACTGCACCCTACAACAAATTACCTGACCCATGAAGAACCATTATCAAGACATAATCCAAATGAACAAAATTAAAGAGAATTACTAATTCAACATTGAAGTTCAGACTGAATAAAAGGGAAATTCATATTCTTTAATTGCATAAGATTTTTTCCATTCCTAATTTTTTTGGCGCGCGTGCACGTGTGTGGGAGTCTAGAAGATTTGCCACAGCTATGATATCCATCCAAATGAACGATGGTATAGTTAAAATTAGTCAACAGCGTGCCAAAATTATAGATTTAGAAACATAAATTATGGAGAAAAAAAATAGAAAGATATCGGAAATTATCAATCATCGTAATAAACTAGACTGGTACTTTCAATACAAAAAATTAAGGATTCATCCAGTCCAATTGTGTCGCTTTATTCTAATCACAGAACCATTACATTATTCCACACACATAAGAATAAAACTCCAAATTAACAATAAATTAGTACTCCCTCGACTCGAAAAGTAAATTCTGATTCTAAAACGCCTTAAAAAAAATTATAGTTAGCGCAGCACACAAATGCTAAATAGCATAACAGTTCCACAATAATTAGATTGGAGGCCGACAAAATCGATCTCTAAACAATCAAAACCTAATCTTTAAAAGGAACGAAACCCCATGTTCTCACTAATTTAAAAATTCCAAAATCATTATATAAATTGACAATACAAGGGATGGAACTCGCAGATCTACAAAAACGTATCAAAATCGTAAGCCGAACAATATCGAACATAATGACTAATTAACCGAGTAACCCTATGAATGTAATTCTCGGATTTCAGCGTTGCTTCGCTGACAAAAAATTCCAAAAAACGAAACTTCGCAAATAAACTAATGAAAAATTCAAGAGATTAAAGATCTACCGAAGAAGAAAAGATAATCGATGACGGAGGAGAAAAAAAGAAAGATAACCTGAGAGAGCAAAGTGAAGAAGAGGCCGTTCTGGTCGGGAAAGACGATGAATTAGGGTTTTAGGAGCATTCTTCGAGTTTGGGCTTCGAATAAATGGGCTCAATAATAGGGTTCATCGAAAACAATAAAGCCCATTATTATTTCAGCCAATTTTTAAAAAATATATATAGTTTTTTATTTTGAAAAATACTATATTGCTAAATAGTGTTTTAGTCCCTAATTGGATATCTTTTCACTTTAGTCTTTATTGTTTAAATATTATTGGTGAATATTAAAATTGGCTAATTTAGGTCTCATTTGAAAATCATTTTAGTTTTTGACAATTGTGTTGTTTTCTTATCATTTCTTTACAAATTACAATGAGTTTCATATTTCTTAAAAAAACATTTGAATTTTTAACCAAATTTCAAAAACAAAACAAGTTTTTGAAAACTATTTTTCTTTTTAAATTTCAAATTTTGGCTTGGTTTTTGAAAACATATGTAAAAAGTAGATAACAAAACAATGAAACCTATAAGTAGAAGTAGTATTTATAGGTTTAATTTTCAAATACTAAAAATTAAAAACCAAATGGTTATCCAATAGAGTCTTAGTAGTTTTCATTTAAGAGAATAAAACTTGAAGTTTCTACCAATTTCTTATAAATTTGGAGGAGGAATTTAAAAAAAAAAAATTCTTAGATGATATTTTTCTCATCTAAATTTCTCTCAAGTTACGAAATGTTATGCCATGTAAATTTATTATTAGCTAATTTTAACATTCATCGATAGTGAGTGTTGAATGAGAAATTTCGGCCACTCACAAATTGCCATGTCATTAATTTAAATTAGTGATAAAATAAATTTGAGACCAATTACAAATTTATACGTGTCCTCAAATTAAATTAAAAGACATGAAAAATTGGCAAATTAAATAATGCCACATGTCTAGTATTGATCTATTAGACGACTTAAGCCAGTCCAATCAAATTATGCCACATGGCAGTTGGACACAAAACTAGTTTAGTCCGAGGTCATTAAAAAGAAATTTGGGCCAAATTTAAATAATTCAAGCCTATTAAAGAAGGATTGAATTAAGCCTAAATAAGTCCAAATCCAAAGGTTGGGCCTAAAGTCAACTAAGCCCGAGCCCATACAAGGTCCACCAAAGTCTATAAATAGAGGAGGCCACCCTTCATTTGAAGGCATTCAGAGGAGAGCATTCAACCAGAGAGTTCAGAGTCTCCAAGAGTTAGAATTCAGAAGCTTCAAGTTCAGTCAAAGAATCCAGAGAATTTAGAAGACCCAAGATTTAGAATTCAGAAAATTCAACGACTGAAAGACTTCAAGAAGATCAACAAGCCTACAGGCCGATCCAGATCAACAAGCCAACAGGCAGATCCAAAATCAACAAATCGACAGGCCGATTCAAGATCAACAAGCCAACAAGTCGATCAGAGATCATCAAACTGACAGGCCGATCTAAGATCAACAAGACAACAATCCAATCCAAGATCAACAAGCCCACAAGTCAATCCAAGAGGATCAATAAGCCCACAGGCCGATCCAAGAAAATCAACAAGTCAAAGCTCAAAGCTTACATATCCGAGAGAAAGAATGAAAGGATAAATATTAGAGATTGTAACACTTCAAAAAAAAAAATCAAGTTCATTTCCACGAATCAAATTTCTTCGGAAATCTCGTACGAACAAATTAGCACGCCCAATGGGACCGTCTCTACCTCTCATCTCTTTCTCTCTCCAAGAAGTCATGACATCCAAAGAAATTTCTTCAAAGCTTGCTGCTTCAAGTAACTCCTACATAGGGCCAATCACACATAGTCGCTCTAGAGAAATACAACATGAAGAAAGTCAAACACATGTCGTTGCAAACAAAATGTTGAAACGCATGACAGAATCTGCTCAAACTAATGCCGCCATTGCAGAAAATCTTGTGTTTGGCATAATTACTTTTCCTTCTCTTCAACCAAGTGAAACATCAAATTCTGATGTGATGTCTGTTATGATGACTGATGCGGGCACTAGTGAGGAAAGAATGGCTGAAGTTGAAAAGAAGATCAACATGCTACTGAAGGCAGTTGAAGAAAGAGACTACGAAATCGCTTCTCTCAAGAACCAAATTGAAAGTTGGGATGCTGTTGAATCAAGTCAGACCCCTACCGTCAAAAACAAGGGAAAGACCACTGTACAAGAAGTTTAGTCACAACGTTCCATTTCAATTGCTTCACTGTCTGTCCAACAGCTTAAGATATGATAATGAACTCTATCAGAGCACAATATGGTGGACCTAGTCAGAATTTCCTCTTGTATTCCAAGTTGTATACTAAAAGGATTGACAACCTAAGGATGCCTAGCGGATACCAGCCACCGAAGTTTCAACAATTCGACGGAAAGGGCAATCCCAAGCAACACATTGCTCACTTCGTCGAAACATGCGAAAATGTCGGTACCAGAAGGGACCTACTAGTCAAGCAGTTCATCCGAACACTGAAGGTAAACGCTTTTAACTGGTATATTGACCTCGAGCCAGAGACTATTGACAATTGGGAGCAGTTTGAAAAAGAGTTCCTCAACCACTTCTACAGCACAAGAAGAATCGTCAGCATGCTTGAACTCACCAAAATTAGACAACAGAAAGGGTGAACCAGTTGTTGACTACATAAATCGATGGAGAGCTTTAAGTATTGTTTGTAAAGATCGACTCACTGAGCTATCTGCTGTCGAGATGTGCACCCAAGGCATGCACTGGGGACTACTCTACATCCTTCAAGGTATAAAACCTCACACTTTTGAAGAACTAGCAACTCGCGCCCACGATATGGAGCTGAGTATTGCTAGTCGGGGATAGGGGTGTACATGGGTTGGGTTGGGTCGGGTTAGGGGAAATTTTTGGACCAACCCGAAAATTCGGGTTGGTCAATCCTCCAACCCGCTCAACCCTATCTATGAGAGCAACCCAACCCAACCCAACCCTTATATTTTCGGGTTGGGTCATCGGGTTGCCTTTTTTTTTTTTTAATATTCCATCTTATATTCGAATTTAAATTTAAAATTGTTTGTGTACCTTCGATTTTTATATAAATCAACATAAATATAAAAAAAATCAAGAATTAAAAAACTCCAATATCTTCAAACTACATAAATACGATAAAAGTTGAGTATTTCTATTACAATCAACAAAATACACTTTAAAATAAACCACAATCATTTAAAAAGGTACAAGTTTCAATCATGCAACTACTAGTCTATTACAATACTAAATTCTTAAATTTAAAGCACAACGAGAATTAACAACCGTTACAACATCACAAACATTAGATTTAGTTCTTCAATCTTGAGCTTTCACTTTTTAATGCTAGAACTTGAAAATACAAATGAAAATTTAGATTATAAAGAATTGTACCTAAGAAAATAAAACAATATTAATCATTAATCAATATAATGATAGAAAAACTTACAATTAAAATCATCAATCCATTTGAATCCTATTTCATAGCAACAGAGGGCGATGCAATCTCTGAAAAACAAACCAAACAAAACTAAATATCTATTATTTGATTATAGTACACTTTAAAATCCACAATAATAAGAAAATAATTTAATGACCTGACTCAATCTTATCACAAGCCTCCAACTCTTCAAGCTATGGAGGAAGATCTAATAACGTTGAGCTGCCACGAATCCAATTTTGCGTACATATCAAGGCCTCTACCGTTTTAGGAGTCAAAGAACTCCTAAAAGAATCAAGAATCCTCCCTCCTGTACTAAATGCAGATTCAGATGCCACAGTAGACACTGGAATCGCCAAAACATCTTGGGCAATTTTGGACAAAATACGGTATTTATGACCATTCAATTTCCACCAAGACAAAACATCTAAATCATCATTAACTTCCTCATTTGGCTCAGACAAATACCGATCAACGTCATTCTTCACTTCCAATGAACTTTTCTCTTCTCTCCTTTTCTTATACCTTAATTGCATTGGGCTTTCCTCTTCGTCACCATCATCACTATTGTCTATACTAGTGACAGTGCTTGGTTGTTGAGAATCACTACTACAACCTCTACTTCCTCGAGTGCCAATGTCATGTGATTTGTAAAAGTCATACATACGATCTAAATATATCTTGACATCATCCATCATCGATTTGACCACAACATCCTCATAAACATTAGAAAAGCAAAATGACACATAATCCAACTTGTAACGGGGATCAAGCACCACAGTAAGAAATAACAACTTATTAATCTTTTCAATTGAACCCCAATACTTGTCAAACTTTATCTTCATATTTTTAGCCATATTACATAGAATAGAGTTGGGATTCAAGCTCCATTTGATTAAAGTATATTGAATGCCATAAAGTTCATGAAATCCAACATTAGAAGTCACATATAAAGAACCACTTATCTTTGTAGTGACATCATAAAACTTCTTCAAAAACTTAACAAACACCTTGACATTTGCCCAATCAAATTTAGTTGGTGGCCCCAATCTTTTATTTCCATGGTCATCTTCCTCGAAATAATCACCATAATCTGACATCTTTTTCTCTTCCTCTAAAATTTTAAAAGCCTTCTCAAATTTTATTGCATGATCAAGCATTAAATAAGTAGAATTCCATCTGGTTGACACATCTAAACAAACAAGAGCTTTACACTCAATTTTCTCTTGTTTCACACAAGCTTTGAATTTTTCCAATCTCTTAGGTGATGATTGAACATATCTTACTGCATTACGAACACTAACAATTGATTCATGCATATCTTTCAACCCATCATTGACAATCAAGTTAATTATGTGAGCACAACACCTCATGTGTAATAGTTCTCCATCTAAGACAACAGATTGCCAGCTTTTGAGTCTTTTCTTAATGTAAGCAATGGCAACATCATTAGAACTTGCATTATCAACAGTGATGGAAAATATTGTCGATCCCCCAATCCAACAAACAACTCTCAATCACCTTGCCAATGGTTTCTCCCTTATGATTAGCAACTTGACAAAAGTTTAAAATCTTCTTATGCAAATTCCATTCAGTATCAATAAAGTGTGCAGTGACTACCATGTAATTAACATTTTGCAACGAAGTCCAAGTGTCTGTTGTAAGACAAACCCTCTGAGAGTTTTTACCTAAAAAGGATTTCAACTATTTTTTCTCTTCAAGATAAAGTTGAAATACATCTCTAGCAATTGTTACTCTTGATGGAAGGTCAAACTTAGGACATGAAATACTACAAAAGTGTCTAAAACCCTCATTCTCTACGAATCTGAAAGGTAAATCATCAATAATTATCATCTTGGCACATGCTGTTCTACATGCTTGTTGACTAAATAATGTAGTCACGAAGTTACTAGCATTTCCTCTTTTTCCATCATTAGAAGGGACAAGAGTTAAGGTGGTTTGTCCTTTTTCTTGTTCTCTATATGGATACTTTTTACATTGATTTTTTAAGTGCTTCCATAAAGTGCTAGTTCCACAACTATTAGTGTCACAAGCATAATCCTTATCACAATAATTACACTTGCACCTAGCTCCATCATTAGCACTCACTTCCATTTTTGTGAAATGGTCCCAAACAGAAGATGTTGGTTTACTTGGTCTCTTTTTGCTAGACTTTATAGGCAAAGGTGGTTTAGGAATTTAGCTAGGTTGGGAAGATAAGGAGTTTCATCATTACATCGTGATTCTGATCCACTTGTATTTGCATTACTACTATTGCTGTCCATCTATAAAATAAATTAAACTGGAATAAATCACAACCAACTTACAACATATGAATCAGAAAATCAAACAGCCCAAGTATATGAAATCAAAAAGAATTGGACAAATTTAACTATGAAAGCCATAAACTATAAATAAGAAAAAGAAATCAGAAGGTTGGAAACTTAAAAGCCATAAAGATAAACCATAAAGGCATAAATCATAAGAGAGACAAACAAAAGAAAAAAAAGCCAGCTAATAGTGAGCACACTACATAAAGTCATAAAACAGTGAACACAATGTATAAACACTAATAGTGAGCACAATACAATAAGAATTAAACAAATTTAACTCACAATGAAGTTATATATGGGTGATTCCTCCGAGTTCGACTCCGTGGTGACGACTTTGAAAGAATCAAGTATTATGTAAAATACAAATAATATAAAATATATATATATATAATTTTATAAACACATATCTCAATTCTCAGATTCTCAAACAACAACAACAAAATATAAAAAAAAAAAAACTAGAAGGTGCTATTTGTTTAAAATATATATATATGTGCTATTTGCCTTCTTCATCATCATATTCTTCTTCTTCTTTAGCTCTCTATTGTGCTATTTGTTTAATATATATATATATGTATGTGCTATTTGTTTAAAATTATAGGTGCTATTTGTTTAAAATATATATATGTGTTCTTAAAGTGAACATCCACTGTGATGGGTGTAAGCAGAAAGTGAAGAAAATCTTGCAAAAAATTGATGGTGGGTTCTCGCATTCCCTGTAGTTTTAGTCCAGATTTGTCAAATATTTTATAATCAAAAGAAAGTTTAAAAGTGGGGATAAAAAGAGGATAAAAAGAGGACAAACAGAGGAATATTATTAAAAGTGGGGATAGGGAACATGATAAGAATTCACATTTCATAAAGTTTGTCCAACCAATCCTTCTAATCCCATTCCCTGTAGTTTTAATCTATCACACATTATACTCACTGTGAACGACCAAGGCGGCAAGGGCTTCAGTGAGAAGACGACCAACGGCAGAGAGAAGATGACCAACAGCAGCAGAATGGAGTTGGCGGAGAGAAGACGACCAACAGTGGCGAAATTTTGGAACCAGGCGTGCTCCGGTGGGCGGCGGCAAGCAGACGACCAACAGAGGGAGAGGCAAAGTCTTCGGAATCTCAAAACTCCAGGCCAGACGAAGTCGACTACACGAGAGAGAGGAGAAGAATCGGAGTTTGGGAGCAAAATTTCGCCTTTCGGAAAGATGAGGAGAGGAGACGCGCGACGCTTTCGTTTTAGGGGTTAGGGCTGCTTCGATTTACTTGTTATTTATACATATATATTAAAAAAAACATAATTTTCGGTTCGGTTCGGGTTGAACCGAGCCAAAAAATGGTCAACCCGTGAACCGAACCGAAAATTCAGTTTTCTTAAAAAAGAACCCAACCCAACCCAAAAAAAAAAACCTAACCCAACCCAACCCTTACGGTTTGGGTTGGGTAGTCCGGGTTGCTCGGGTTATCGGTTTATTTGTACACCCCTAGTCGGGGAGACAAAGACCTTCTAGTCCCTAACTTAAGAGAAGAAAGAAATAACATCAAGCTACATTCAGAAGAGTCTATGGTTGTCAATACAACTCTTTTCAAATCATCTTCAAAAGGAAAAGGCAAGCGGATTGAGAAGCAATAAGGAAATGAGAAACGTCACATAACTTTGAGGGAAAGGCAAGAAAAAATCTATCATTTTCCTAATTTTGACGTTCCTGATATGTTAGAACAACTTTTAAAGATGCAATCGATTGAATTGCCAGAGTGTAAACGACCAAAAGATATGGAAAAAGTTGATGATCTCAACTATAACAAGTATCATCGAGTCATCAGTCATCCTGTGGAAAAATGTTTTGTCCTAAAAGAATTAGTTTTGAAATTGGCTCAAGCAGGGAAGATTGAGTTGGATCTCGATGAAGTAGCTCAATCAGCGAAAAAGAGCACTTAAAATGAAAATGCTCATTATCCCAAGAGCCTAACCTGCATGATGTTCCTTGCCCACATGAGCTTAAAAAGGTGAATGGTAAAAAAAAAAAAAAATAAAAAAAAAAATTGAACTACGTTATGACTTGATCCCTTCTATTGAAGGGTACGTAGGAAACTTAAAGAAAACTTTAAGTTTAGTCTCTGAAAAAAAAAGTATGTCACTACTATTGAAGCATGACACTACAAATTGAAGATGAACTCCCTATTGGGAGCAACAGAACAAACTGAAGATGCTCAATACTATTGAGGGTAGTGACACTGCAAATTGAAGGCGTTGCATCGTTGTGAAAGTGATGCTACAAGTTGAATCCATGCAAGACGGTTGCGGAACATCTTCAAAGTTTGACCTTCATTCCTCTTTAAGTTTAAAGGTTTCATCGTTGTTTCATCTCCAAGTCTGGCGGCTTTGTCATCGCTCCATCCTCAAGTCAAGAGACTTCGTCGTTACTTCATCTTCAAAGTCGAGGTTGCAACTTCAAAGTAGAGCTTTGTTGCTTCATCTTAAAAGTTTGACGACTTTGCTTCATCTTAATAGTCGAGCTTGTTGCTTCACCAGGGTCGAGGTTGCAGCTCTCTTTCCAAGTTCGAGGTTGTCACTCTCTCTCCAAAGTAGAGGTCGCAGCTCTCTTTCCAAGTTCAAGGTTGTCGTTCTCTCTCCAAAGTCGAGGTTGTCGCTCTCTCTCCCAAGTTGAGGTCGCTGCTCTCTTTCAAAAGTCAAGATTGCCACTTTCTCTCCCAAGTTGAGATTGCTGCTCTCTCTCCCAAAATTGAGGTTTCCGCTCTCTCTCCCTAAAGTAGAGGTTGTCACTCTCCCTAAAGTAGAGGCCATTGCTCTTTCTCCAAAGTCAAGGTCGTCGATCTCTCTCCAAAGTTGACCTCGTCGGTCCTTCCAAAGTTGACCTCGTCGCTCCTTCTAAGTCTCCAAAGTAGAGATTGTCGCTTCATCTCAAAGTTGATGTTGACACACTAATAAGCCTTAGAATTAAGGCTTATTTAACTCCCAATTGCTTAAAATATTATTGTTTTGTCTTAAGACCAATTGAAATTAGTTTAAAGATTGTTCAATTTAAGAGAGAAATGAATATGATGGCATTTGGAATAGAGTCTAAATAAATTGGTCTTGGTTGCAGGAAATATAGAAAATGCAAATTTGAAATTGCAAAATCAGATTCTACAATCTGTGGACAGCAGGGAAGGGCAAAAGCTCTCGATAAACCTGGCGCAAGAAAAGAAACCCATTTATGGGAAGCTAAATTACCGCACGAATTGGGGAAATTGGAGCACGATTTTTGGCTAATTTCAACCCTAGGAAGATCTACAAAAAAGGGAGAAAAGAAGGGCAAAGGGAATCGGAATTTTAGAGAGAAATTGGCTAGTGATTCAGTTTTCGTTTTATGCTTTGTTTTTCGGATTTGCTGAAAATTTTGGGTTGCCGAGGATGTGCAGCTCCTATTTTCCATTCTCTTTGAGTTTTTCCTGTAATTCCGACAGTATTAGCAGTACCCAGTCGTTGTTATTTTGATTTCTTCGTTTGTGTTACGTTTTTGTTCAATTTAAGATCGAAATTTTGAGAGAATTCAGCTGGTGGTTCCAATTCAGTTTACACTCTGTTTTTCTGAAATTTTCTAGAATTTCTGTTTGCCGAGGGATTCAATTTCTTGTCTTAATTCTTTTCAATTCCTTATTGTATTAAAAATAGTGGCTGATTACAGCTTAAGATTTTCTTTCAATTTCTTCTTTTATGTTAAGTTCCTGGTTGATTTAATTTGTTTTGATGAAGTTCAAAGGTTTTCTTCCTCGTTCAATCTTATTACCTCTATAACATGTTGTTTAATTCTGATTTCTAATCCGATTCAAGTAATACTTGGATTGTTAATATTAATCTTCTCCTGAAATTGGTGGGGATTGAGTCAATTGGAATACGGGAGGATTCATAGATCAAGTATCATTTTTGCCTCTGTTTTTAGTGAAGTTTGTATTCTGCCTTAGAAAAGTTCATCAATTATTTGCAGACTTTATCGAAATTGAAGGGAGGAGGAAGTGAGACTCACCAATACCTTTGATTCTTGACTTAATTCCCATTGAGTATTTTCCTTAAATTGCCCAGAATTGTGTTAGTTTTTATAACCATAAGTTGTTCAATTAAGCAATACTAATTAGAATAAAATTTGTGTTAATTTGGCAAATTACGCAAATTCCCAATATGAACTCTTCTTCAAAAATTAGTTGTAATATTTTTATCTTTAATATGAGCTAAAACTTCTTAGGGCGTTTAAGGATGTGAATTCCCTAAGAAGTAAATGTAGCCAAAATTTCAATAAAAACCAAACCTACATCTCAATTGTTTGCTTGTGTTGAACAAATTTCTGTTGAGATCCTAGATTGATCAACTAGGGTAGCAACTCAAGCTTAGATCTAATACCGACGGGGTTAGTGATAAGCGGATTTCACACAAGTAATGGAGAAAAGAGCTTAGACATAAGCCAATTCCTTACCCTAAACATAGAGATTAAAGACTCTAAAACTTATAAAATTGTTGAGCCAAATTATCTAAGATAGAGGGACTATAGACATATAAGGCACTCACTTAGCCTCCTAAAACCTAAATTCAAGGTAAATAGGAGAAGCAATTTTGGTTTACAATTGAGTGTGGAGTAGGTTGGAATTGCTATTTTGGCTCGCAATTACAACTTAGGGCAATGACACTCTTGAGCCTCATTTTTATCCAAATTCACTTTGAATTTTCATTCACTAAGTCTATCTAATTTGCTCTCAATTATTGCCAAATCTAGATTATGCAATTCAATTATGCAATTTTTCTTATTTCGATTATTGTCATTTCTAGATTCTGCAATTGTTCTTTTTACCAACACACCAACCCAACCTTATTTTTGCAATTTTTAGTTTTCAAGTTGCAATTTTCCTTACACTTGCTTTACGATATTTTTGTTACACCGTTCCCTTGGGATTCGATACTTGGTACTCACATACCATTTTATATTACTTTGATCGCGTGCGCTTGCGTGTACACCCGATCAAGTTTTTGATCTCCAAAGTCGAGGTCGCAGCTCTCTCTTCAAAGTCGAGATCGTTGCTCCCTCCAAAATCGAGGTTGTCGTTCGCTCCAAAGTAAAAGGTTGTCACTTCATCTCAAAGTCGATGTTGACACACCATCTCCAAAGTCAAGGTTGTCGCTTCATCTTCAAAATCAAGGTTGTCACTTTCTCTTCAAAGCTGAGGTCGTCGCTCCCTCTCCAAAGTTGAGGTCATCGATCTCTCCAAAGTCGAGCTCGTCGCTCCCTCCAAAGTTGAGGTTGTTGTTCGCTCCAACAAAGTAGAGATTGTCGCTTCATCTCAAAGTCGATGTTGACACACCATCTCCAAAGTCGAGGTTGCAGCTCTCTTTCCAAGTTCGAGGTTGACATTCTCTCTTCAGAGTCGAGGTTGTCGCTTCATCTTCAAAGTCTAGCAGAAGTGACATCACTATAAGTGAAAGTGACCACCGCTGCAGGCTACTCATGTCACCCAATAAATTAGGTGTCTGGTCTAGCAGGAGTGACATCACTATAGGTGAGGCCGGTAACCATCGCTGTATGCTACTCAGGTCACCCAATAAATTAGGTGTTTGGTCTAGCAGGAATGACATCACTATAAGTAAAGGTGGCCACCGCTGTAGGCTACACAGACTACCCAATAAATTAGGTGATTGGTCTAGCAGAAGTGACATCACTGTAAGTGGAAGAATGGTTGCATCATTGGATAAGAGGCATCTTCACAACAAGTCAAGAGCAATAATAACAAAATATTTACATATTTAAGCAAAAAGAGAACAAAGTAAGAGAAACAATGACAAACAAAAAAAAAAATTTATGGTGCAATAGAAGCAGTTCATATTACAGATTCAATAGGGGGCATCGCTAAATTTAAAAAAAAATTGTGAATATGTATGTACCTTTTAGATGGCGAACAAAGATCAGTTGTGCAGTGGAAGAAGTTGCAAAATAATATTGTTTCCTAAAATGGAGAAAGAAGGTATAATTAGCAAATATGGGAAAAAATGCCAAGATAGTGTAATGGGTGGATTCAAAATAGTGCAATGGGTGTGTTTGTTATATATATATAAACAAAATTTGACAGCAAGCAAATAAAAAAAAAAAAAAAATCTCCATCCGGACGACGGAAGCACACATATCATTTTATGTGTTTGAATTTTTGAGTGGCATCATGCATTGAAAAAATGCAGACGGAAAGGGCAATTATATATATATATATATATATATATATATATATATATATATATATATATATATATATATATATATATATATATGGCAGCAACTCACAGTTAAAGAAAAAGCAATTCACAGCTTGTATATGTATGTGAAAAAGCTACAAGCATTAAAAAAAAACCACATTTGAAGCGACAGTGGCAGCAATTCAAAAAAAAAAAAGTTGAGGTAGTAGCATGGCGGCAGCAATGATATGCATCGAATAAAAAAAAGTTTCTAAATTTTTTTTTACTTACCAAATGGCTCACAAAGATGTATGAAAGAAGATTATTGCTCCAAACAAGAAATATTCAAGACCTACACAAAGAAGAAGTTGTATGAGTCTTAGAAGTCAAGTAAAAAAAAAGAAAGAAAGAAAGAAAGAAGATTGAGAAGAAGAATTCATCAAATACCTAAAGCTTTTTGATGGAATGCTTTTGTGTCTTGGCCTATGCAATCTCTACAATTTATAAAGGGAGAGATTAGGTCAAAACATATAAGGAGAGCTCTAATTTTGGAAAAGATTTTGGTCTAATTAAACAATATTGGCAAACTAAGTGTAGGAATCTCTATAATTGCTATTAAGGAAAAGATTTACCTCTAAAATTATGTGAGGAAAATCTTGGCTTAACCAAACAAAATTGACATGCCAAATTTGGGAATCTCTACAATTGATATTAAGGAAAAGATTTACACTCAAATATATGTGAGAGAAATTTTGACCTAATCAAAATATTTCTAAAATTTGGATAATTATCTACTTCCAAATTGGAGGAAAATTTTTGCCAAATACAAGAATCAAAATTTTGGCATCAAAATTTGGGGTATACTTCAAATTTTCTCCCAAACAAAAATTTGAGTAAGTCTCGAATCCAAATTCCATTCCAAATTCATGCCAAGATCCATATAATTTTGGCAAAAAGTTTTCAAATCAAAATTTGGTTATACTTCAAATTTTCTCCCAAATCAAAATTTGAGTAAGTCCCAAATTCAAATTCTATTCCAGATTCAAGCCAAGATGTAAAACCGAGATTTCACGAGATTTTTCCTTGAATTTTCTAAAAAAAAAAAAAAAAATGTTTAAAACATTTGTTTGGGGTATTAAGGAGAAAATAATATGTGTGGGTTTTTTTTTTAAAAAAAAGAAAGAAAGGAAAATAGGGAAAAGGGGAAAAAAAGAAAAAAGAAAGTGGAAGTTTTTTTTTATTCATTTTACAAATATACCTTATTCTACCCATCTTGCATCTCATTTACCAAAGAGAAGAAAGGGCTTCATGGGAGAGGATGAGAGAAAGAGAGGAAGGAGGATTTTCTTAGTTTTGAAGTTGAAGAAGAAGGGGAGAAGATTCAATTCAAGGTTGCATGACAGATTTGGTGATCAATCCTGCTCACTACTGATATTTAGATCGTTTTGAGTTCCACAAGAAGAATTAAGAGGTGAGGTTTGATTTTCTGGAAAGTTAGCTCATTTTCGAACAAATTTCGTGAAGGAAGCTCGAGCAAAATCTGACTTTAAGTTGTTGATTTGTAAAGGGGAAGTCAGAGGGGAAAATCTGCTGTCAAATCTGAGAAACCTCTGGTTTTTGGGTCGTGCTGGTCTGTAGATTTTGAATTAGAATCTCCATTAGGTATGGTTGGAAAGCTTATTTAATTTCCTAAAACTTTTATGAAGAAGTTGTGGGCGAAATATGATTGGAAGTTGCTTTAAAATTCAGGACAAGTTAAGGGTGCAGCAGGAAAACGCTTCTGGAATTGCAGAAACTGAATTTGAGAGAGGTAGCTTTCGAGGTATTTACGGACACATTCTTTGGGAATTTCAATTCCATTCCTTCATATGAGTTGTAGAGGGTTCAAAAAGGAAGAGTATGGTATAAAGTACATCATTTTTGGCCAAGTAATAAGGAAGTAATGAGTATGTGAAATTAGGGTATGGAAGTGGTAGAATACTGGAAGTAGATAGAATGGTTTTGCAATTCTAAGCTTGGAATTCATGAATTTAAAGTTTTAATGCTTGGGTTTTGGTTTATTTGACAGGCCAAGAGGACATAGGTCGAGTATACGGGCCGAGGATCTAGATCTAACGCTGTGAGTGACAAAACGAATTTCGAAAACATATTCTATGCTTGAAATCGTGTCTATGTGAATATAAGACTTCTTAGGAAGGAATTAGCTTAAATGTTTTATGTTTTCTGAACACATGGTTATGAGCATACATGATTGCCTAGGAATGATTTTAAATGCTCGTGGTGAGCTTAGATTTTTCCAACGAAATTTACATGTGAGCATGTGTTTATTGATTTGCTAAAATCTAGCGAAAATGTTATGATTTCAGGCAAGCATGCTCTAGCAAGTAATGTTTAAAGATTATCATGTGTTTTTCTGAGACTCGAATGAGTAATGAGTGAGATATTGAGCCGAGGCTGTATAGTACCGTGTGCACACATGTCATTTTCTGTTGTCAACGTTGAGTCTACTCCGTGACAACAATGCTGTCGTGAGTGCTGGGCGGGCCCCACTACGACACAGACGATGAGAGTGCTGGGCGTGCCCCATTACATAGTAGAGTGAACGTATGTTGTACTGGGCGTGCCCTACACAACGTAGATTGTCATATGTTTCTAGATGGTTAATATTCTTGGTATGCCTTGCGAGTTTTTAATGACATACCTGTTGGATTTCTGAGAAAGACTGTGATAATTATACGTTTATATTTAGCGCTTGACTACCGACACATATGCCCAGGGTTTACCATATGTTGTAATTTGCGAGTTAATAGTTATAAACTCAGTCACTCACTGAGCTTCCCAGCTCATTCTTTCAATGTTTTCCAACTTTTCAGGTAGTGATCGAGCTCCCGGTGCCTGAAATCCTGCCATAGTCTGCCGAAAGCTCTACGAGTTTGATATTTTGTACGTGGGTGGAACTGTATAGCAGGTCCAAACATTTTGTAGTTATTCTGAGAGGAACGTATAGTTATATTCGTGTATGCACTAGTGGTCGTGGTTGTGTAAATCATGTTTGGGATGTATTTTGGTTGTAGTACTCCCTACCCGTTTAGAAGTTCAAATGGGGTTTAAGTAGGGCTGCTCCGTATGTATGTATAGTGACTTTCAAACTTCCGCTGTGTTGTGTTTAGACATTTAAATTCAAGTATAGTATGTTTATCAGGTTTAACAGGGTCACAGGTATCGTTAGGGAGGAAACGATGTCTGTTGGCTTCACGCCATCTTCCGGGCTAAGTTAGCAGGTGGTTCGGGAGGGGGTGTGACACAAGATCTATATAATTTTGGCAAGAGACTAAACTGCATGATGCTCCTTGCCCACATGAGCTTAAAAGGTGAATGGTAAAAAAAAAAACAAAAAAAAAATTGAACTACGTTATGACTTGATCCCTTCTATTGAAGGGTACGTAGGCAACTTAAAGAAAACTTTAAGTTTAGTCTTTCAAAAAAAAAAAAAATGTATGTCACTACTATTGAAGCATGACACTACAAATTGAAGATGAACTCCCTATTGGGGTCAACAGAACAAATTGAAGATGCTCAATACTATTGAGGGTAGCGACATTGCAGATTGAAGGCGTTGCACCGTTGTGAAAATGACACTACAAGTTGAATCCATGCAAGACGGTTGTGAAACATCTTCAAAGTTTGACCTTCATTCCTCTTTAAGTTTAAAGGTTTCATCGTCGCTTCATTTCCAAGTCTGGCAGCTTCGTCATCGCTCCATCTCCAAGTCAAGAGACTTCGTCGTCACTTCATCTTCAAAGTCGAGGTTGCAACTTCAAAGTAGAGCTTTGTTGCTTCATCTTCAAAGTTTGACGGCTTTGTCGAGGTTGCTGTTCTCTCTCCAAAGTTGAGGTTGCCGCTCTTTCTCTTCAAAGTTGAGGTGAGGTTGGCGCTCTCTCTCTAAAAGTCGAGGTTGATGCTCTCTCTCCAAAAGTCGAGGTTGTTGCTCTCTCTCCAAAGTCGAGGTTGCCGCTTTATCTTCAAAATTGGGGTTGCAATTTCAACATCGAGGTTGTCGCTCTCTCTTCAAAGTTGAGGTCGTTGCTCTCTCTCCAAAGTCGAGGTTGCAGCTCTCTTTCCAAGTTCGAGATTGACATTCTTCTTCAAAGCTGAGGTTGACACTCTCTCTCCAAAAGTCGAGGTTGTTGCTCTCTCTCCAAAGTCGAGGTTGCGTTTCATCTTCAAAATCGAGGTTGCAATTTTAAAATCGAGGTGGTCGCTCTCTCTTCAAAGCTGAGGTTGCCGCTCTCTCTCCTGAAGTTGAGGTTGCCGCTCTCTCTTCAAAGTCGAGGTTGCCACTCTCTCTCTCTCTCCCAAGTTAAGGTTGTCGCTCTCTTCAAAGTCGAGGTTGACGCTCTCTCTCCAAAAGTCAAGGTTGATGCTCTCTCTCCAAAAGTCGAGGTTGTTGCTCTCTCTCCAAAGTCGAGGTTGCCGAGTCATCTTCAAAATCGAGGTTGCAAATTCAACATCAAGGTTGTTGTTCTCTCTTCAAAGCTGAGGTCGTCGCTCTCTCCAAAGTCGAGGTTGCAGCTCTCTTTCCAAGTTCGAGATTGACATTCTCTCTTCAAAGTCAAGGTTGACGCTCTCTCTCCAAAAGTCGAGGTGTTGCTCTCTTTCCAAAGTCAAGGTTGCCGCTTCATCTTCAAAATTGAGGTTGCAATTTCAAAATCGAGGTGGTCGCTCTTTCTTTAAAGCTGAGGTTGTCGCTCTCTCTCCAAAGTCAAGGTTGTAGCTCTCTTTCCAAGTTCGAGGTTGTCATTCTCTCTCCAAAGTCGACGTTGCAGCCTTAACAAATAAAGATATATTAAATTCTCTCTCCTAAATTCTAACAAATAAAGATATATTAAATTCAAATTTTAAACTATTTAAAGCATGAATTCGAAATATCTTTATTTTAAGAAAATCCTAATCTCATTAGGATATATCCTAATTCTATTAGGAAAACATGAATTTCATTTATGAAAGAAAATATCCTAATTTAATTTTCCAAATATAACAATTATATTCAAAGATATGGAAAATATAAGCATATTAAGAAAATATCTCAATTCTATTAGGAAACATTCTAATCAAATTTTCCAATATAACAATTATATTAAAAAATTAATCTTAATTCTATTAGGAAACAACCTAATCAAAAATTTCAAATATAACAATTATATTAAAAAATAGATAAGTTGCATGATCATGCTTAACCTATGGTGGGATTTTAAATTTAAATGACATACTTTATGCAACAATCAAACAATTTAAAACATACATCTCATGCATAATTAAATTAAAAATAGCAAAATTGACTGGCATATTTGGCATATCCTAAGAAATTGAAAATAATTAAAATTACAATAATTTAAATTCAAGACATATCTTGGTCTTCAATATCTTCCTTGTTTGGACCATTCCAAATTTAGGATTTAGAAATCCTAAATTTTCAATTGCAGAAGCTTGACTTCAATTCACGTTTTTTTTTTCGCGAACGTTTTTTGCTGTCGACTTCTTCAGCCCATATAATCAAAATTTGCAGCTATCGTAGTCATTCAAGTAAAATACATGAAATCCTAACCCTTATGGGTTTTACAATGATCTAATCAAAGCAATAAATCTAATGCCAAATAGCCTAAACAATCAATTTGCAAACCACAATATATCAAATATATTTGATAAATTAAAATACCCACCATCACAAAACTTTAATTCTAAATAAAACTCAAAGAGGCTCTGATACCAATTGATAGGAATGAACTCTTCATCCCACAGCGGAAGCATTGGATCGTCTTTGATTTTATTTAAAATTAAACTAAAAATAATATGATTAATTAAGAAAACTTACTTTTGAGATAAATATGAAAAATATTCTGGCGGATCTTTATCTCTTCCACAAAGTCTTCCTGGCTATAACTCGAACACAGGACCAAGGCTTGTGGGAGCCTCTTGAAAGAAAATCCACAAAGGATTAAAGAGGAAGAGATCTAGAGAGAATTCTAATTCTCTCTATTGAGGAGATGTGTGTTATAAAGAATGCCCAATGGCTCACCCATAGGATCCTATTTATAGTGGTCTAGGGAAGATAATTAAATAATATATTTTAATATCTAATATATTAAAATATATTTATCTAACCAATTTGAATCTTATTCAAACTTTATAAAATTCTCCTACCACATCTATTTCCTAATTTAAATCCAATTCAAATTTAATAAATATCTTTTCTTTAATGTATCTAATATACATTAATTATTTTAATATTTAATGTATCAAATATAATAAATATATTTTCCTCTTTTATATTTAATATATATAATATATTAAATATTAATTTGAACACTTCAAATTAAATATTAAATTGAACATTTCAAATTTTTAATATTTAATGTATCAAATACAATAAATATATTTTCCTCTTTTATATTTAATATATCTAATATATTAAATATTAATTTGAACACTTCAAATTAAATATTAATTTGAACACTTCAAATTCAATATTAATTTGAACATTTCAAATTTTTCTTTCAACTAAATTGATCTTTTAGTGTTACTATGAGCTAGCAAAAGGATCTTATGGACCTACAGATTATAAGCTCCAATGATACAAAATTAATTAATTAAACTCTTTAATTAATTAATTTTCATTCATTAACTCTAGGGCCACTCCACTATAGACCTAGAGTTGCACTCTTATGCACTGTAGGACAAGTTGTGTGGGGTTTTTGTACGGATGACCACTTTTTCAATGGGTTAATGTGATTTGACATGTCATCCAAATTCAATGAAATATGACACATTCTGACGTGGCGACGCGCGCAAAATTACCTAGAAGGGAAGTATGAGACCGACTCGCTTATTCACGCTCTCGGATAGGGTAATGCTCTTGTTGACTGTTCTCGCTCTCGTTCTCGTTTGTCACGTTAGTAAATTTTCTCTCACACGTTGACTTGTTCTCGCACTACTCGTTCTCACTCTCGTTGTCGTTCTACTCGCTCTCGCACTCAAACATTATTTGCCGTCACTCGAACGCTGTACTCGTTCTCGCTCTCGTTGTCGTTCCTGCGTTTAACAACATTTTTCGTTAATTATTACGCACACGTTGACTCGTTCTCGCACACGTTGACTCGTTCTCGCAGGACTCGTTCTCACTCATCACTCTACTAATGTTCTGCTCGCTCTCGCACTCGAAAATTATTTGCCGTCACTCTACCAATGTTCTGCTCGCTCTCGCACTCGAGTACAGCATTCGAGTGACGGCAAATAATTTTCGAGTGCGAGAGCGAGAGAACATTGGTAGAGTGACGAGTGAGAACAAGTCTTGCAAGAACGAGTCAACGTGTGCGAGAACGAGAACGAGTCAATGTGTGCACAATAATTAAAGAAAAATGTTGTTTAACGCGGGAACGAGAAAAAGTGACGTAAAAGAACAACAACGAGAGCGAGAATGAGTACAACGTTCGAGTGACGAAAAATAATGTTCTAGTGCGAGAGCGAGCAGAACGACAACGAGAGTGAGAACGAGTAGTGCAAGAACGAGTCAACGTGTGCGAGAAAATTTACTGACTTGGCAAACGAGAACGAGAGCGAGAATAGTCAACGAGAGCGTTACCCTATCCAAGAGCGTGAACAAACGAGCCGGTCTCATACTGCTTTTCTGAGTAATTTTGCCCTCGTTGCCACGTCAGAATGGGTCATATTTCATTGAATTGGGATGACAGGTCAAATTGCATTAACCCATTGAAAAAGGGGTCATCCGTACAAAACCCCAAGTTGTGTCCATAGATATAATCATTACATACAAGTCGATCATTCACGAGTTGTTCGTAATTACAGCTGGGTCAAAAGTTCGTTTTAGCCCTATAATTACATCTTGTACCTTAAGTACCACTGATCCTCTAATGAACAATCTGTTTATAATCTAATTATAAACTAAGTCCCTCTCGGGCCAGTGAGAGGGTGGGGCCCCATTGTTCAAGTCCCGAAATCAACACTTAAGGAAACTACTCATCTACTTACCCAATATGGGAAGGAGTGTCACACCCCACCCCAGATTAACTCTACCAAATCTAGGATGAGCTGTGATGGCAGTAGACCCCAAATGTGCAATGAAATCTATTGCCAAATCTTTATCTCTCTTTACTTACACTAGATGATATACAATGATTTGATAAGACTGGTGGCAGATTCTGATTAGCTAACTCTGGTTGAAACTCAAGAGCAACCTGTTGGAAAAAATTAAAAACAAAAGAATGAGCTAAAAAGCCCAGTGAGTGGTGACTCCATAAGAAAATAAATGTTCAAGAAAAAATATTCTTTTACTAAACAGAAGCTCATAACTCTGTGGAACAATGTAAATCAAGAACAGTTTAGAAACCTTCGAGATCATTTTAAGACATTACAGTATGTAAATAAACATCTCTTGAAACAACAACTCTTAAGTCAACAATTCTTGAAAACATAAGCACAAGTTCGTAAAAACATAGATAGAGAAATCCGTAATTATAGCTCTGAAAAGCATAAACATAACTAGTGAAATTCATCACCAAATCTGTACCCAAATCTCTATCATACTATGTACCGAGTAATCTCCAGATATATAGCAGAACATATCTCTGTCATATGTGCACGCAGAGCAAACTCTATCATCTGTAATGCTTCAGGACCAGGATTTGGACCAGGATTCGGAATCCGGATTCGGCACCTAATGGCCCCGGCATTCCCCTGCATCCCCTGCGGCCTGAGCATGCGAGCATACTATGGAAACACATTCTCATAGCATCTCGGGTAATCACCATAGGTACGAAGATCTAGTGGTTTGAAAACCACTTCTAGCATAAAACCCTTAACTTCTCAAACTTTTTCTTTTTCTTAAAATCACACTCTTTCTCTAAAATAGCCTTTCATGAACTTGAGAGATTTCTGAAATAACATTAAACCTTTATACTTTCTCAAATAGTCATCAAATCTCTCAAATGTTATAAAACATTTTCAAAGTCATATTTTCTCTAAGACCACATCTAAAAAAATCTCATACATTTCTCAATAAACATTAAAACTCTTTAAACATCTCATTGATCATAAAATATCTCAAATATTTCTCAAATAATAAATTCAGCTAGAAGCATAAAATATTGAAATTTCAATACCATTTTTAGAAATTCATAACAATTCTCTGAAAATCTCTTAGTAGTTTCTCTAAAATCACACATGATTATAGAATTCTTGAAAATTCATGATAATAATCAAATAATAAAAATAATTCGTAAAATAAACCACTCACAGAACTGTTATTGTTAGCGCCCCAAATTGTATATTAATCTAATTTCCATCCAACATGAAATTTCAATAGTCATATCACTAATAATAATCCAAGCAAGTAATTGTAAACTTTAAACATCAATTAAACCAATTTCTATTCTCCCAACCTCCAATCACATCTCTCTTTTCTCTTTCATCTTATTAATACTCAAGTATATATATATATATATATATATATATATATATATATATATATATATATATATATATATATATATATATATATATATATATGTATGTATGTATGTATTTGTCTTTATTCTAATTAAACAATACTACTTTCTCTTTCCTCACAAATATATATTTTTTATAATTAAAGCAATACTTCATTTCCCCAACTTTAAATCTCCACATGCATAATCATCTCCCAATGCACACACTCTCTCCTCATTAAACCCCTCTTGTACCAAACATGTCTTTTTCATACCCAATAACAATTCATTATTATTATTACTAATTTTCCATTTACATCATCTTCTTCCTCCCATTCCCTCTCATCTTCCTCCATAGCCAAACTTATGGGTGGTTTCTTTCCTCCATTTCTATTTATTTATTTCCTCTCTTACTTTTCCTATTTTTCATTTCCACTAACAATTGAGTTTTCTATTCTCTTTTACTTCTTTTACTTGAGCCAATTCCAAACAAAGAATACCCACAAAGATCTATGAAATTTCTTGGACCATAGATAGAAACCCATAAGATTTTTGTACTTAAAGAAAAGAAATCCATGAAATTATCATTCAAATTATCATTTTTCCTTGCTATTTTCAGAAGAAAAATTGCTTACAAGTCGAGTCCTTGCTAGAAGCTTCTTTAGACCGTTTCTGACATTATCCATGGCTTTTCCGTTGAGTTCCAATGAGCTCCAAGTCTCTCCCCATTCTCTCTTTCTCCTTGTTTATTTTCTCTCTTTGTTTTCTCATTTCTTCTCCATCCTTCCCGAACACTCCTTTCTTTCCCTTTCTCTCTCTCTCTCTCTCTCTCTTTTTATTTAAAACCAAAAGCTTCCACTAGAAGTTTCTTTTGTTTTTATTATATATATATAAATATATATATATATATATATATATATATATATATTTATATTTATATATTTATTTATTTATTTATTAAATACAATTTGTATTCCATTTTCAAAGTTTCAAATTTCTTGTATTTCTATTTTGATCTCAAACTTTAATCTCTCCATCAACAATTTCAAAATTGAATAATCCATATATCAAATGCATATATCCAATTGCTAGAAGACCAAAATTAGGTATTACAAATTATTACTCCCTTTTGAGAATTTCGTCCTCGAAATTCAATTAAGGAATGCATTTGAACTTCATTTTTCCATGTTGCATCTTCATTGCATGTTTTCTTTTTCTGAGTTCTTGAAGACATAAGAGGGTGTTACAAAATATTAACCTCTTTAAGAATTTCGTCCTCGAAATTCAGCCTTGCGAGTGAAGTTAATAACTAAGGATTTTGAACATGTGAGCAGCATTTTTTTTCCAGGGCATAATTTGTTTCCCCATGAAACCTTGCTAACAAATAATCTTATTGCAACACATTTTCCTTTCTCATAAAAAACTATCACAACTATATCTCGTGTAGAACCTTGACTCAACTTTATACAATCATCCATGATCTTATAAGCTTCTCAAATATTGTTTGTTATGACAATTTCCAATTGACATAATTGTCCCTAATTAATTTGATAACAACCTCGACATTTTATCAACACTCAATTGAAATTGTGAAAGAAATATGGAGTACATAAAATAATATTCATCCACAATCATGAGCATCCTTGTCAAATGTGATTTATGTACTCGAATCGACATATGGTCTCTCTTTGACTTCATGTCGAATCACTACACTAACTCTTTCTTATTTTCATCTTTTCGCTAGTCAATATTGCCCTCGTTACAAATATTTTGAGTAAGTTCATGGTTTGTTGATTTCCTCTGACCACTTTATTACAACAAATGGAGTTTTCTCTCTCTACATACAAAGCTTTAACTAACATCATCTCTCTATATTTGAATAACGACCCTTATTATAAGCAAACTCCACAAACGACTCATGAGTTTCCCATCTTTCCTTGAACTACAGATAGGCTCATAACATAACTTCAAAGTTTAGATAGCTCTTTTCATATATCCCTCATCTATGGCGAGAATTTGTACCAAAATATAGTTTAGTACCCAACATTAGGCCATAATTGAAAAGTAATTTCCAAGCTCTGTTCAATACATTTAACTCCAGAAGTTCATTTATCTAAAGGACTTGTAATCTTGGTCAACAGTGGTTTGCAATATGGACCAACCTATGTCATCAACTAGACACCATCATAACCACTCTTAGTGCAAAATAAGGCCAAATAATAAATCCATCTTGATATGCTTCCATTTCCATTAAGAGCAAGATAGAGAAATCAAAAGTCTTGGTGACAACTCAAGCATGTCGTAACACATTTTATTTCTCTTACCATATCTTGCTATCAATAATGTTTCTTCAACCCTTAGTTCATTTGGTACTTCATGAGTGCATATACTAAGCCAAAATATGAGCTCCCCAAGTATCTCATTTCTTATACTTGGGTGGTTAAACGTTCATAACCAATTAAACTTAGTCAAATCCTCGTCATCCATAATTCTATCAATCCAAGCAAGTTTTATACTCAACAATTTGCAAATATGGTTTCTAATTCATAAACTGAAAAATTCTGCATTCATTTGTTTGAAGTCACCCCATAAAGGAAATCTAATTGCATCTCTCTTAAACAACTTACCTCCTTGCTTAAGGCACCTATAATAAATTACTCTTTTTCTTTTTGGGTTAAGTCAATGATACAATCATAATGTTCTTTCAACTTTCGTCCTCTTCTCTTAAACAGACTTCATTCTTTCTGGTTAAAGATATTCTTTAATTCTTGTGATTTGTCCATATGTGAAACTTTTCTTCATATAGATAATGTCACTGCTCCATAAGTATCTCATACCTTAAGGCTAATACCATTTTAGTCAATCCTCAATCACAAGTTGGATAATTATGCTTGTGATTCTACACCATTCTGAAACATAAACCATTAACTTTTCATGGTACATCAAATACACAACCAACCTAATGTCCCTGTAGATAACAAGTTATTCACTATGCATTGGAAGTGTTATATTGAGTGGCAACTAGCATTTTCTTCAAATTTCAAGAACTTTGCTCATACTTATTTGCCTATATACATTTCAAATTCTTTTTAATCAAACATATCAGTAGAGCATCTATCATGAATAATCTTCCAATAAAACTGGCCAACTCATCCCAAAAGCCATGTACTTCAATAACAGTTCTAGATCATCCCAGTTAAATCTTGCCTTAATCTTTTGATGATCAGAAATTGTGTCATTTACATTATTCAAGTCCTTTACATGATTCACTTGGTCTAGAAACACAACTTGATCAAACCAAAACGCAAACTTTCTAACCTTAACATATAACCCCTTCATCTTACGATATTTGTAGCTTATTATGAGATATCCCACGTGCTCTTCTTTACTGTTAGAATTTGCCAACTTGTCCTTAACGAATACAACCATAATTGTATTATTAAGAGTTGAACACTTTGTTTCCAAAATCCATAATTTTGTTGGTTCATTTACCACTAACTTGTATGGTGCAATCAAAAACTCATCTTACATAGATAGAGTCCTAAAGGCAATTTTCGGTACTTTCGTTCCTCAAATATTGGCGGTATTCCAATCGCATAACATTTCAAGAATATGTTGAGATATCTTTGAACTACTCAAGCAATTCCTCTATTTAGGTAGTGGATACTTACTATGTGCAACCACCTTATTCAAATGATTAAAAACAATGCACCACCACCTCATAATGTCATCCCTTTTTCCAACAATTAATACAGTTGTACCATCTGGTAAGACGTTAGGTCTAGTGAAGTTTGCTAATCGCTTGACTTATTAATTGTACTAGCTAAAGAGCCATGTACATTCTCCAATGGTCCTTTAGGCTTAACCTACTCTTTCAACTCTAATAGTCCTTTTTCTACGTACTTTCCATTCATTCCATTTCCTTATCAAGACATGAGCTTACCCTTTACTCTTTAATACTTCAAGATGATCATTGATCTTTGTACTATCTTTAAAAACTCATTTTGTATCAAATCTCTCTATATGACCACAAACGAATGTTCTTCATAGAAGAATTTCCTTGAAATCACTTTAATTTCTTATTTCAAAGTCTCGATTTCAATTCCTTAATTTTAAAGTCTATTACTTAAACTCCAATTAACTAAAGGCTCTTTCTTTGAAAAGGAAGTGATAAACACCACTTCTTATCCTTTAAGCATCTTAATACATCAAACATTTTCCTAACTTCCCCATCATATATCTACTTTTATAGGTTCGTCATTTTAACAATGAGTTAACTCCTTTAGCTTCCCCTTGCTAAAATTTGAATTTTCCTCAAGTTCTTGAGCATTGTCATTCCAAATGCTACAACATAAAGTAAATTCACCATCTTTATTTATTTTTTCTTTTTTTCTCATAGTTGCTTCAATTAATCTCCCAATTACTCTCCATTCTGACCCTATACAAAAGTTCAAATTTTCTCTCATAAACCATCCTCAAACCTCTTACATTTGTCAATCTTATCCTCAATTATCATGGTTGCATATTTGGAAAAGCTCAATATACTGACTCTGTTACTCGACATGATGTCATCGACTCTTGCTCCAAACTCAGAAATTCCTTTCACTTCCCATCTTTATACACTGGTGGACAATATTCCTCATATAAAACTTTCTTGAATTCATTCCAACTAATCTCACGACAATTTGATCGCCTACCAGTATTTGATTTCCACTAATCCTGAGCCACTTCTTCGAAAAGAAATATAGCAAGGTCTTATCACCTTTTATTTTCAAGGCATTCCATTAACTCTAAATACATTTACAACTTGTCCATCCAATTTTCTATATCAACTGGATTCGAGGCCCAATATATGGCTTTGCTCCCAACTCTATCAATCATTAAATCATATAGTTTTTCTTCTTTTTTTTTTTCATCCCTTCAACTATACCATAAGTAATTTTAACCATAAACGATTTTTCTCTATCGTTCGCATCCCCTTGTTCCTCATCTTCTGAGTGACCAATCTCTCTAGCAATTTCTTCATCCATTATCCTTTGCCTCCAGTAGCTCATTGAGTTTCAATTTCTTGTAACATACGTGATCTGTCACCATGACTCATGATTACTTACCATGTCATTGCATATCACACACTACATCCATTAATATGCACTTACTACTTATGTCAGGTAGAATCTTATTGCTATGATACCAAAATCATACATATGTTCACTTTTCTCTTTCCTTTTTCTTTTAACAAAAATTTACCCAATAAATTTCAATTTTCTTTTATTTCTAATTTATTCCAAACTTCTCCTCTTTCAAGACATTTGAAAATCAAATAACCATTATGCCATATAAATACTAGAAATCCAAAATTGGATCTTACAAAATATTACCACCTTTTTAGAATTAAGAATTTTATGTTAAAAGTGGATTTTCAAACCACTAGATCTTTGTACCCATGGTGATTACCCGGTATGCTATGAGAATGTGTTTCCATAGTATACTCGAGTGCTCAGGCCGCAGGGGATGCAAGGGAATGCCTGGCCATTAGGTGCCAAATCTGAATTCCGAATCCTGGTTCAAATCCTGGACCTGAGGCATTACAGATGTTAGAGATTACTCTACGTGCACGTATGACAGAGATATGCTATGCTATGTATCTGGAGATTACTCGATACATAGTATGACAGAGATTGCTCTACTGTGTGTATTGAGATTGCTCAATGCCAATATGGCAGAGTTTTTAGTACATATTTAGTGATGAATTTTTCTAGTTATGTTTATGCTTTCAAGAGGTGTAACCTTGATGTGTTACTCATTTTTTCAAGAGTTGTTTTATTTACAGATTTTAATGTCTTAAAATGATCTCAAAAGTTTCTAAATTATTTGTGATTTGCATTATTTCACAGAGTTATGATCTTCTGTTTAGTAAGAGAATAATTTTTCTTGAACGAGTATTTTCTTATAAATCACCACTCACTAGGCTTTTTAGCTCATTCTTTTGTTTTTAATTTTTCCACCAGGTTGCTCTTGAGTTTCAACCAGAGTTAGCTAATCAGAGTCTGCCACTAGTCTTATCAAGTCAGTGCATATCATATATTGTAAGTTAAGAGAAATCTTGATTGCGGTGTTCATGGGATTTCCTTAGATAAAGTTATATAATGAGAGAAGAGATAAGGATTTGGCAATAGATTCCATTACACATTTGGGGTCTACTGCCGTCACAACTCATCCTAGGTTTGGTAGAGTTAATTTGGGGTGGGTTGTGACAAGGAGTGAATTCTATCTTGTGAGATTATGTTCCCAGCTCCCTATTTGGTCAAGTCCCCAAAATGATAGGCATATTGAATCGGCTACAAAAGCCACTCTCACCCATGCAAATCAAAGGACAAGCCCTCATAGGCAGGAGTTCATAACTCACTCAGGATTAAGATCGAGTCACATATGATCATCCTGATGAAATATTAATCTTCTCAATTAACAAATTTATAAAGACAGATAAAATATTTTGTGGTCCAGTCTTATACAAACTCATTGTATAAGATACCCCCACTCACATGTCTCCACATGAATGATTTAGATCAAATCATTTGTAACTATTACAAAGTGGGCCGTATTAATAGTGTTACTAGGATAAGGCACCCAACCTTATCCATATACTGACTCTTTAGGTTATTTTTTGAACACGATCCTCATGTATGTCAATCACATATTGTTCAAGATTACACTAATAACCTTCGATTTTTCATATAATGGATAATATTATATTGCAAATAAAATAATCAAAATTATTATTAATTATTAAATAAATAATTAATTACGAGGCTTTAAGGCATAAATCCCAACAGAGGTTGTTGCTCTCTCTCCAAAGTCGAGGTTGCCTCTCTCTCTCTCCAACGCCGAGGTTGTCAATCTCTCTTCAAAGTCGAGGTTGTCGTTTCATCTCTAAAATCAAGGAGGTTGTCGCTTTATCCCTAAGTTGAGGTTGTCGCTTCATCTTCAAGGTCGAAGTGTTGCTTTAGAGGTTGTAGCTTCATCTTCAAAGTCGAGGTCGTTGCTTCATCTTCAAATTAGAGGTTGTCGCTTCATCTTCAAAGTCGAGGTCGTTGCTTCATCTTCAAATTCAAGGTTGTCGTTTCATCTTCAAAGTCTGGCATGAGTAACATCACTGTAAGTGAAGTTGGTGACCACTGGTGCCGGCTACTCAAGTCACCCAATAAATTTGGTGCTTGGTCTAGTAGGAGTGACATCACTGTAATTGAACGTTGACCACTGCTGCATGCTACTCAAGTCACCTAATAAATTAGGTGTTTGGTCTAGCAGGAGTGACATCATTGTAAATGAAGGTGACCACCGCTGCAGGCTACTCAAGTCACCCAATAAATTAGATGATTGGTCTAGCATGAGTGACATCACTATAAAGGGAGAATGGTTGCATCATTGAACAGAGGGCATCTTAACAACAAATCAAGAGCAATAATAATAAGATTTAGACATATTCGAGCAAAAGAGGAACAAAGCAAGAGCAATTATGACAAAAGATCTATGATGCAATAGAAAAAGTTTGCATATGCATATTCAAGAGGAGCATCGATAAATAGAGTACATGCAAAGAGTTTTGAATATGTATGTACCTTTTAGATGTCGAACAAATATCAATTGTGCAGTGGCAGTAGTTGTTCCCTAAATTTGAGAAATAAAGTGTAATCAATGATAGAAAAAAAAGAGGGAATATATATATATATATATATATATATATATATATATATATATGAAGTGGCATCATGCTAAAAAAAAAATCTTGAGGCTGCAGTGCATGAAAGGTGGGTGGAGGATTGTGTAATCCTTAAATTAAACGAAAATATATATACACACACAAGGGTTGTTTCATGCAATAGCCATTTTTTTTCTTTCATCCACCAAGTCGCCAAACTACGGACAGAGGCAGGGAAATAATAGCAACGACAGTGTGTACTAAAAAAAAAGAAATAAATGTTTGGGAGCAGTAACAATGTATGAAAAAAAAAACCAGTCAAGACTTCTTTTCTCTTACCGTGGCATGAATAAAGTGTGTGAAAGAAGATTATTGCTCCAAACAAGAATTCAAGACCTACACAAAGAAGAAGTTGTTGAGCCTTAGAAGTCAAGTAAAAAAAAAAAAAAAGAAAGAAGATTGAGAAGAAGAATTCATCAAATACCTAAAGCTTTTTGATGGAATGCTTTTGTGTCTTGGCCAATACAATCTCTACAATTTATAAAAGGGAGGTATTAGGTCAAAACATATAAGGAGAGCTCTAATTTTGGAAAAAAATTTGGGTCTAATCAAACAAAATTGACAAGCTAAATTTGGGGAATCTCTACAATTGCTATTAAGGAGAAGATTTACCTCTAAGATTATGTGAGGGAAATCTTGGCTTAATCAAACAAAATTGACAAGCCAAATTTGGAGAATCTCTACAATTGCTATTAAGGAAAATATTTAGCTCTAAAATTATGTGAGGGAAATCTTGGCTTAATCAAACAAAATTGACAAGCCAAATTTGGAGAATCTCTACAATTGCTATTAAGGAAAATATTTAGCTCTAAAATTATGTGAGGGAAATCTTGGCTTAATCAAACAAAATTGACAAGCCAAATTGGAGGAATATCCTACAATTGTTATTAAGAAAAAAAAACTCAACCTCCAAATGAGGAAGAAATTTTTGGCTTAATTGGTAAGCCAAATCTAGAGGCCTCCTACAATTTTTGTTACTCCAACTTTATGTCTAAATTAGGAGGAAAATCTTAGCCAATCAAAATTTTTGGCTAAAATCAAAGATTTGGATTATTAGACAAAAATGTTGGATGTCAAAATTTTGACAAATTTTTCTCAAATCAAAATTTGGGTATACTCTAATTTTTTTTTCCAAATCAAACCTTGAGTAAGTCTCAAATTCAAATTCCATTCCAAATTCAAGTCAAAATTTAGGCATACTTCAAATTTTCTCCCAAATCAAAATTTGAGTAAGTCTCAAATTCAAAGTCTATTCCAAATTCAAGCCAAGATCCATATAATTTCGGTAAAATGTCTCAAATCGAAATTTGGGTATACTTCAATTTTTTTTTCAAATAAAAATTTGAGTAAGTCTCAAATCCAAATTCCATTCCAAATTCAAGCCAAGATCCATATAATTTTGGCAAAATTTCTCAAATTAAAATTTGGTATACTTCAAATTTTCTCCCAAATAAAAATTTGAGTAAGTCTCAAATCCAAATTCCATTCCAAATTCAAGCCAAGATTCATATAATTTTGGCAAAATTTCTCAAATCAAAATTTTGCCAAACTCTAGATTTTCTCCAAGTCAAAATTTGAATACGATTCAAATTCAAATTTCATTCCAAACTCAAACCAAAATTTAGGGACATCTTAAATTTCCTGCAAGGAAGTCAAAATCATCACATATTTTGATCCCAAAGTATCTTTTTCGAGATCCATCCACTGTATACTTGTGTATAAATCTCGAAAATGGGCATTTGTTGAATGAGAAATTTCAGCCACTCACAAATTGCCATGTCATTAATTTAAATTAGTGATAAAATAAATTTGAGACCAATTACAAATTTATACGTGTCCTCAAATTAAATTAAAAGACATGAAAAATTGGCAAATTAAATAATGCCACATGTCTAGTATTGATCTGTTAGACGACTTAAGCCAGTCCAATCAAATTATGCCAGATGGCTGTTGGACACAAAACTAGTTTAGTCCAAGGTCATTAAAAAGAAATTTGGGCCAAATTTAAATAATTCAAGCCTATTAAAAAAGGATTGAATTAAGCCTAAATAAGTCCAAGTCCAAAGGTTGGACCTAAAGTCAACTAAGCCTAAGCCCATACAAGGTCCACCAAACTCTATAAATAGAGGATGCCATTTTCATTTGAAGGAATATAGAGGAGTCAGAATTTAGAGCATTCAGCCAGAGAGTTCAGAGTCTCCAAGAGTCAGAATTCAGAAGCTCCAAGTTCAATCAAAGAATCTAGAGAATTTAGAAGACCCAAGATTTAGAATTCAGAAAATTCAACGACTGAAAGACTTCAATAAGATCAACAAGCCTACAGGCCGATCCAAGATCAACAAATTGACAGGCCGATCCAAGATCAACAAGCCAACAAGTCGATTCAAGATCATCAAACCGACAGGCCGATCTACGATCAACAAGACAACAATCCAATCCAAGATCAACAAGCCAACAAGTCAATCCAAGATGATCAATAAGCCCACAGGCCGATCCAAGAAAATCAACAAGTCAGAGCTCAAAGCTTACATATTTGAGAGAAAGAATCATAGGATAAATTAGGGGTGATATCGGTTCGGTTTTGGTCGGTTTTAGGCCAAACCAAGAACCGAACCGAACCAATTGGATTTTCTAAAAAGGAACCGAACCGATGTCCAGTATGGACAAAAATCATCGGTTCGGTTTTTTCTCGGTTCGGTTCCCCGTCGGTTCGGGTCTCGGTTTTTTTTTTTTTTTTTCCTCCCTCCTCCTCCTCCTACTTTCTTTGCTTCCAGCCCAACCCCTATGTTAATATTTTTTGCATCAAAATTTCTCTAATCCAATTAAATGATTAATCAATGAAAATAATAACCAAACATACATTATAGTCCTCAAATTTCATACTTTCTTTCCTTCTAGCCCAACCCCTGTGTTAATATTTTTTGCATCAAATTTTCTCTAATCCCATTAATCAATGAAAATAATAACCATACATGTCTCCAAATTCAAGTTAAACCATTTCTAAAATAAAGTTCACATCCAAACATATTAAACATTAAATATACATGTCCATTGTCCAAAATATTAAAATACGAATACATATGACATGATACATAAAGTTCAACAAAGTCTAAAGTCGAATTCCACATAGCAAAGAAGCCAACCCTACAAAAAAAAATAAATTAAAATAAAAATGAACAATAAGCACCTAAGAAGTAAAAACTAACATATAAAAGGAAAAAAAATGTATACTAACCAATTTATTTTCCATCATCAATTGTCGTAATTCCACTACTTGCTAATTGAGATTCTACAAATCAAAGGGAATAAAAATATTATACAACACTATATAAATGAACAATAAAGTGATTGAATCACAATAATTAAAATTTATTACCTTCTGCAACCTTTGCTATTTCATCAAGAGCACCCTCCCGAATCTCTTCGATGTTACTAATAGGTGATGAGCGAATCCAATTCTGTAAACAAATGAGAGTTTCAACTGTTGTTGGAGATAGAGTACTACGAGATGGATCAAGTACTCTACCTCCAGTACTAAAAGCCGATTCTGAGGCTACTGTAGAAAGTGGAATTGCCAATATATCCTTAGCCATCTTGGAAAGAATTCTATATTTATTAGAGTTTTGCTTCCACCAACCCAAAATATTAAAAACATCATCATCACCCCTCTCACATGTTTCAGAAAGATACCTATCCAATTCAGATTTACTTTCTACATCATCAGCAGTATCCAAGAAATCAGTAAAATCTAGAGCTACATCCACAATATCCACATCTTTACCTCTAGATTTATTTTTTGACAAGTTCGCAACTTTTTTATTTTCAGCCTCACCTTCCATGTAATTGTAAACACTTTTGTAGTCCTCAAAAATACTTCGAAGCACACATTCAACTTTCTTTCTAGTTTCAGCAACAACAACTGGATCATCATCTCCAAAGTAGGTAGAAAGGGAAAATAAAATAAACTTAAGCTTGAAACGTGGATCCAACACAGTGGCAACATACAGAAGAAAGTTTGTCTTATCCCCACTATTCCCCCAATATTTTTCATACTTTAACTTCATACTTTTTGCCATATTAGTCAACAAAATATTATCGGAGTTCAAATATACTTGAAGTTGTTTCTGAATCACACAAATTTCACGAAAATATCCATGTGATGTCAACGTTGAAGAACCTGAAATCCTCAATGTCATATCTCGAAAAATCTTTAAGAACTTTATAAACACACGGGCGTTGTCCCAATCTGCAATCATTGGGGGCCCTCCTTTTTTTTTTGCCTTTGTCCTTATCTTTCACAGTCCCAATCCCAGTTCCAGTCTCAGTGCCATTCTTATTCCCACTCCCACTCCCACTTAGTTCTACAATATACTGCTCATCCTCAACCTCTAGTCTATCAAATGCTTTTTCAAACTTCTCAGCAACACTAAGCATAGTATATGTAGAATTCCATCTTGTTGGAACATCTAAAGAAACGGAACTCTTGTAAGATAGCTTCTCATTCTTCATACACCTTTTAAATGTGGCTAATCGAGAAGGTGAGGATCTTACATATCTTACTGCATTTCGAATCTTTAGAATTGATTCATGAAGCTCCTTCAAGCCATCATTAACTACAAGGTTGAGAATATGCGCAAAACATCTAACATGCATAAATTCTCCATTTAAAATATCCCCATTCCAATTTTTCACTTTTCTAGCTAAATATGATACAGCACCATCATTAGAGCTTGCTTTATCCACTGTCACAGTTAGAATTCTTTCAATCCCCCAATCTAACATGCATTTCTCTAAACATTTTCCAATTGTATCTCCTCTATGATTTACAACTAAGCAGAAGTTTAAGATTCGTTTGTGATATCTCCAATCATCATCAATAAAATGCGCAGTAACAACCATATAATTCAAATTTTGAATCGATGTCCATGTATCAGTTGTTAAGCACACTCTTTGATTAGGTTGTGTCAATGCTTTTTTCAAATCTTTCTTTTCACTCAAATAAAGATTCCAAACATCCTTAGCAATTGTCATACGACCGGGCAAAACAAATTTTGGTTGAAGTGTATTACTATACTCTCGAAATCCTTCAGCCTCTACAATTTTAAATGGCAACTCTTCCTTCACAATTAACCTAGAAAGCATCATCCTACATTTTTCTTGAGAGAATGTAGTTGCAATTAAGTTTGAACTCCCTTCTTCCTCTTTAGGTTGAACAAAAGTTAAAGTTTTTTGGTGATTATCATTCACTCTTCCAGGATACTTCTTACATTTTGATTCTATGTGTTTCAACAAGTTTGTGGTGCCATTTCTTTGAGTGTCACATGCATAAGTTATACCACAATATTTACATAATGCTCTAGGATTAGATTCTGTACCACTTTTGGTAAAATGCTCCCACGCACTTGAAGTTTTAGTTGTTTTAGCCTTTTTACTCTTTCTTGGAGATTGGACTGATGGTGATTCCCCATCTTGATCTTCTACATTCTCATTCCGAGTGTTGTAAGTTTCGACATCGACAGTAGGTTGAGATTCCATCTATAAACCCAAGAAAATAGTTCAGTTAGTTTATACTTTATAGAAACATGTCTATTCTTGGTTGCTTCATTCTTCTAAATTGAGAAGTTTAGTGGTAATTGAGATAATCTCACAATCAAAGCACAACATAATCAAATTACAAATCAAAAGACGCAAAAAAGAGAGGAAGAGAAAAGAGATAACACCAAGATTATAGTGGTTCGATGACAATGTCTTCATCCACTTCCGAATTAAAGAGCTAGCAAATTCATTACTCAAAGGAAGAGTCGAAGTGTACAACCAAATGACAAATACTCACAAGTCCACTCGAGTCATAACCCCCAATTCACCCTCAATTATAATGAATAGAAGAGAAGACTTTTAAGTTAACCATATTCTTATTCTCAGAAGAATGAAAGAACAACAAAGCCAGAAAAACAAAAAGAAAGCCTGAACCAGAAGGGAGCCCACAAAAGATGAAACAAGTGATTGTGATCCAAAGGGTTTAGGACTTCAATTAATATGGCTTGGGCAAGATTCAAATTTAAGTTTTGGCTAGTATAGCATCCACTTCTTGGAGTCTCAAAAAAAAAAATGGTAAGAACTGCGCTTTCATTGATAAACATGAAAGAAAAATAAGGGCATACAAAAAACAAGTCCCACAAAAGAACGTCCTAGTAACTACACAAAGGGACTCCAATCCAACAAAATCAAATCAATATCATAATTACAAAAAGGCCTAGTGACCGACGCACACAACAAGACATTAAACTTCACCAACTCCCAAACCTCGTCACAACACCGCTCCACCTCTCTAAAAATTCTACTATTCCTCTGAAGCCAAACCCCCCACAACATCGAAAAGAAACTAGCAAAACAGTGCCCTTCTCACAAAAAGGAGAGCTCGGGAGAACCTCCTCAATCACTGCAATAGGGAGCAAAAAGGCAAATACTCACAAGTCCATCCGATTACATACGTCCTTCACTTCACAACTTCTTTATTTTCTTTAATTAGATACTATGGTACTAATAATTGAAATAGATAAATACTAAGTTGGATCAAAAAAGGAAAAAAGAAGTCCACAAAACTTGGATCATGATAATAACAACTTCAAAACCTCCATTCCTTTCAGAAACCAAGCAATTAACCCAAGAATGAATAATATGTGTTTTAATACATATAAATTCCAAAGTGCATAAAAAAATTAAGTGTCATTCACTATTCAATTGAATATCCAAGTCCTAAAGCATATAAATCAACATTCTTCGTTCGATCACTCTGTGAACAATATCCCAATTGCATATCCAAGTCCTAAAGCATGGATCAAAATTAAAATCATCCTGGACCATGTACCTAAAGTATTGTTGACAAGCTTTCCCAGGCCACCATTGCAACCAAATTCAACTTGAGATAATCAATAGAATCCCACAAGATTTCGAGTTGGAGTAATATTCGCATATATCTCAAGACACAAACTAATTTGGGACCAAAATTAAAAAAAAAATTGAACTCTTTGATACTAAATCGACCTGTTAAGTTACAATTATTCATACTTTGAACTTGAATCCTGATTGATTAGTGATTTTGATCGAAAAAAAAGGGTAAAGAATGACAAATCTATCTAATACAGTAACACCAAGTCACCAATTTTAACTTCACGGCGAATCGAAAAAAAGGGTAAAGAGCGACAAACGATGAATCGAAAAAAGGGTTACCTTATCGGCTTCACTGTCACGCCGTCGTATGCAGGTTGCAGAGGTAGAGGCTTCACCTTTACTAATTGTTAGGTTACGCAAGTCGCATGTCACAGAGGCTTCACGACTTCGCCTTTTACTTGTGCGTGGGAGAGGGAGAGAGAGAAGTCGATGTGATGGAGAGTTGAGAAGAGATGACAGTGGCTGACTGGCTGCTGATGGTCGGCACTCGGCACAACAGCTGCGAGTGGAGACTGGAGAATCGACGTGAAGAGGAGAGGGAGGAGACGATGGGTGTCGACTGCGTGAATTTTGATCAACGAAAGAGAGAAGGAAACGCGAGAGGCGAGAGTCGAGACTGCGAGAGTTTTAATTTAGGGTTTTTTAGTTCCATTTATATATACCCGGTTCGGTTCGGTTTTTAGAAAGATTTTTCAGCCCCGAACCGAACCGAACCGAAGATCTTCGGTTTTCTCAAAATCAAAACCGACCTGTCCAATTTTTGGCTAAAAAATCGAACCAATCCACTGGATTGGATCGGTTCGGTTCGGTTTCCGGTTTTTTGTATCACCCCTAGGATAAATATTAGATATTATAACACTTCAAAAAAATTAATAAAATCAAGTTCATTTCCACGAATCAAATTTCTCCAGAAATCTCGTATGAACAGTGAGGGACTAACTTAAAAAATATAAAATGAAAAGGACTAAATTAAAAACTTTTAAACAATAAAGACTAAATTGAAAAAACACTCTAGATTAAAGACAAAAACATACATTTAGCTTTTTTTGTTTTGTTTCTATTCCCTTTTGTTTCTCTATTTTTTCTCATCTCTCCCACCTCTAGCCTCTTACTCTTTCTTTCTCTCATCAATATCCTCTCCTTTTTCTTCCCAGTATTTTTCTCATTTTTTTTTTCTATATTCTTCAATTTGCTGCTTCCTACCATCTTTATTTATTTTTCTTATATTTTACTGAGTGTCACAATTCAACTTTTTTAGCCAACTTGAACATAGTTAAATTGGCCAAGACATTATATTCTTGACTAAGAAGTTATATACTATTTTATTTTTGAAAAAATAATATTTTATAAATTTAACAAATTCTCTTAAATAATTTCAAACAATCTATTTTATTTTTCCCTTATCAAAAGTCTGACTTATTCTTTCGCTACAATAAATCAAATTTCCAAAACTTCCTATGACAGAAATTAGAAGGCTCAAAATGTTGACTCTTCCTAATACTTTTTGAAGGAATGAACTTTTCATCCCGCAGCGGAAGCATTGGATCGTCTTTGATTTATTTAGAATTAAACACAAAATATACAAGATTAAGCAAAAACTTACATTGAAATAAACATGGAGATTCTTCTGGCGGGTCTTTATCTCCTCCACAAAATCTTTCTTGCTATGACTCTAACAAAAGATCAAGGCTTGTGGGAGCCTCTTGAAAGAAAATCCTCAAGGGATTAAAGAGGAAAATGTTTAGAGAGAATTCTCTAATTCTCTCTATTGAGGAGATGTCTGTAGTATAGAATGGCTCAACCCAAGGGTCCTATTTATAGTGACCAAGGGAAAATCTTTGCCATAATTAAAATATTATATTTTAATATCTAATATATTAAAATATATCTTGTATTTATTTGAATCTCATTCAAATCTCCTACGATATTTATTTATTTGAATCTTATTCAAATTCTATAAATATCTTTTATTTAATATATCAAATATACATTAATTATTTTAATATTTAATGTATCAAATACAATAAATATATTTTCCTCTTTTATATTTAATATATCTAATATATTAAATATTAATTTGAACATTTCAACTTTTAATATTTAATGCATCAAATATAATAAATATATTTTCCTCTTTTATATTAATTTGAACACTTCAAATTAATATTAATTTGAACATTTCAAAATTTTCTTTCAACTAAATTGATCTTTTAGTGTTACTATGAGCTAGCAAGAGGATCTCATGGACCTACAGATTATAAGCTCCAATGATACAAAATTAATTAATTAAACTCTTTAATTAATCAATTTTCATTTATTAACTCTAGGGTCACTCCACTATAGACCTAAAGTTGCACTCTTAGGCATTGTAGGACAAGTTGTGTCCATTGATATAATCACTACATGCAAGTCGATCCTTCACGAGTTGTTCGTAATTACAGCTGGGTCAAAAGTCCGTTTTACCCCTATAATTACATCTTGCACCTTAAGTACCACTGATCCTCTAATGAACAATATGTTTATAATCTAACTATAAACTAAGTCCCTCTCGGGCCAATGAGAGGGTGGGGCCCCATTGTTCAAGTCCCGAAATCAGCACTTAAGGGAACTACTCATCTACTTACCCTATATGGGAATGAGTGAATTCCATCTTGTGAGATTATGTTCCCAGCTCCCTATTTGGTCAAGTCCCCAAAATGGTAGGCATATTGAATCGGCTACAAAAGCCACTCTCACCCATGCAAATCAAAGGACAAGCCCTCACAGGCAAGAGTTCATAACTCACTCAAGATTAAGATCGAGTCGCATATGATCATCTTGATGAAATATTAATCTTCTCAATTAACGGATTTATAAAGAGAGATTAAATATTTCGCGGTCCAGTCTTATACAAACTCATTGTATAAGATACCCCCACTCACATGTCTCCACATGAATGATTTGGATCAAATCATTTGTAACTATTACAAAGTGGGCCGTATCAATAGTGTTACCAGGATAAGGCACCCAACCTTATC
The DNA here is from genome assembly GCA_033996785.1 of Trichosanthes truncata. NCBI lineage: Eukaryota > Viridiplantae > Streptophyta > Magnoliopsida > Cucurbitales > Cucurbitaceae > Trichosanthes > Trichosanthes truncata. The sequence continues at coordinate 44,439,235 of JAWPNB010000013.1, read as the reverse complement.
CATATACTATGACCCTTTAGGTTATTTCTTGAACATGATCCTCTCGTATGTCAACCACATACTGTTCAAGATTACACTAATAACCTTAGATTTTTCATATAATGGATAATATTATATTGCAAATAAAATAATCAAAATTATTATTTATTATTAAATAAATTATTAATTACGAGGCTTTAGGGCATAAATCCCAACACTTTTGACATGAAGAGTATTCACTTGAGATGTCCAAATAAACTCTAATAAATTTTGACTGACTTTATGTCACTCAATTATTGTTGAAGTCGTATTTTTAAAGGTATTGATCAATAGACATGAGATGTTTAAAAAACAAACACAAACATTGTATTTTTAAAAAGGCCATCTCTCTTCAATTAACAAAAAATTTTCAAAAAAAAAAAAAAAGTTATCGATCTTTGAATGAGTGTTGTGGGGTATTTATACCTTCTTCATACACTAAAGACTCTCAAATCCAACTCTTTTATTTGCAGATCAATTTATTTGAACTTCTAAATGATAAGTCACACCATACAATTCAAGATTTATGATAACTCAATTTTTCTTCTTTGAAAACAAAGTCGGTCACTTTTTTTTCTTTCTTCTTTTTAAGTTTAACAACATTTAGAGGTGAGAGGATTCGAACCTCCAACCTCTTGGTTGAGAGTACATGCTAATTACCGTTGAGCTATGCTCACTTTGGCAAAGTCAGTCACTTTATGTTTCAAACAGTTCACGATAATTACCTTCAATGTAAGATAAAATTTGAAGCCAAAATGGGTATATCTTGATATGTCGTACAATACCAAGATATTTAATTTCAATTGTCGACATCTAAACTAGCATTATTAAATTGTTAAATGTTACATCAAAGAAAGATACTGATTATGAGAATAACATCAAACTTTTAAAACATCATAGGATAGAAATGATATCATTATGACAAAAATATGAATGATATGACCCCATCCTCATCTAACATATAACAATTGGTATACAAGATTCTCTTATTTTATTTTATTTTTAGATAATAAGAATTAAAATAACTTCTCAAACAAAAGACAATTTTTTAAATAGTATATCATCATGAACATAACTCAACAATAAGATATTTTTATTTCCTCTTAGGTAGCAGGTTTGAATCTCCACTTCCTATAATATGTAAAAAAAATGTGAAAATAATAATAATATACAAAAATCACATTGTTTATAATAGATTACATGTTTATAAATAATATATAAAATCATATGCATAAGATTATTGATTAAATTTTAAAAATAAAAACAAAAATTGAGTGAAAAATATTATACCTAGGTATTTATAATTTTCGTGTATATTTTCTAAAATCATGGTAATTAAATACGTATGAATCCCTAAGGATTGACGTATTATTATTTGTAAACCTTTTTATAGCTAGGTAGTATTCCAATATATCACCTCTAGTGGTTGCCAATTTAATTTATATACATCCTTTAATATGGTACTTCATGTATTATTTTCTCTGTTATATAGATGTGATGTTTTTCCTTTGTCGTTAGAGTTAAAATTAGAGGTGTGTATCAATTGATTGGTGTCAATTTTGGCACAAATCAACATTGGAAGAACTCCACTTATTGATATCACTAATGTAGATCTGTTGTTAAAATTCATGTAAATCAATTGATTGGTTCCATCAATTCGACTTTGATTGAAAGCATTGATATTTTTATGGTTGATGACATTAGTTTTTCATAAGCTGATTTGGATGTAATTTGACAAATTTAGACTTGTTTTTTTTGGGGGGGGAAGAAATTTTAGACTTGTTTATATATATATATAATGGATTTATTTATTTGTTTTTCTAATTGCACAATAGCTTATGTAGTTTTTTTTCCCCATTGGATTATGCCTATTTAGTATTGTTTTAATTAGATAAATGATGAAATAATTTAATATTTATTTATTGAGCATAAGTTATGGGTTGAAGAATCGGTTCCATCGGGTTGGATGGAAAGGTTTGTCAATAAATTCGTTGGTCATTAAACACAATAATTATTAAATTTTAAAGAAAATGTCATGAGTGAATCAGTTATTGAATAAATGAGTCTTCCTGCTAATTTGACCAATTGAAATACATGTCGGTCTAAACAAACCAATCCATATCATTGTATTTTTGGAATTTATTGTTCACCCAATTTCAAACATTGAGGTATTAAATCAGTTGCAGGCTACAAGAATATTTGGTTTGAAATTTATGCTAATTGTGTTATGGTAATCTTTGAAACTCTTCGGGGCTGTTTAGGATATGAGTTATAATAGTATGTAGAATACTCTACACTCTAAACACAGACTATTATAATCCAAACTAAATAACTCTGCATTTTAAACAATATTATAAATTCCATATATTATTATAACCCACAGACTATTATAATCCACAAAGCGTCCCAAACAGCCCCTACCTTTCTATTATGGTAGTTTTGATAGATAATTACATGTAGAAGGGCATATATAAAAAGTAAAAAATCTATCCTTTGTACTTTGTTTTGGAAATATCCTTTCAAAAGTTGCAATAAATAATCTTTACATTTTAAAAACATTTCAAAAATACCCTTAAAAAAACGATTAGAGGTTTGACAAAAAGCTGGCATGGCAGTGTATTAAGTGGATACGAATGACCAACGTGGTAGCTTACATGGAAACATTTTAAAAATTAGGTGAAGATACCCTTTCTTCATATTCTTCTCTTTGGCTTTATTTTCTGACTTTTCACTCAATAGCATTTGTTCACATGAGATTTTAAAATAGAAAAAAAAAAATGAGACATGTGTCAAGAATTTGTATTTGTATTAATTTTGTGTGGGTGTATAATCTCTAATGTTTATTTTCTGATTCTTTCTCTCCCATGTACAAATGTCTTGAGAGCTTTGCAGCTTGTTTTCGAATGTAAATTTGTCTCGAGGACTTCGCAACTTGTTCTAAATATGGATTTGTCTTGAGAGCTTTGTAGCTTGTTCTCGATCTTCAAAGTCTTATGGTATTTAAGGCTTTGGTTCAAAGAGTGTTTGATCTTCAAGAGCATATGAGTCTTCTAATCTTCTATTTATAGAGCTTTCCATGGGCATGTGAGCTTAAGCTTTCATGACCTTTATGAGCCTAACTATTGAACTTGGGCTTTGTTGGCTTTGAGCATAATAATTTGAATTTAGGTTTTGTTTAACTTTAACCTAAATTCTATATGACCTAATTTGATCAAATTAAGTTTAATTATTTGGTCAAATGGTCGAAGACATGTGGCCTTATAATTTTAGAATTTGTCAATTTTTGTATTCAAATTAAATTTGGGACACATGTCAATTTATAATTGGATCTAAATTAATTATTTATAATTTTGTCATTAATTTGGAATAATGATGTGGCAATTTGGGATTGGTCAAAATTTCTCATTCAACAAATGCACATTTTCGAGATTTATGCACAAGTATGTGTGAGTGAATCTCGAAAAAGATAGTTTGAAGTCAAAATGTAAGTTTTGTTTTTTCCTAATTTTGATAGTTTTTTTTTCCTAATTTTGATTCTTCTGATGTGTTAATTTAATCAAAATATAAATTTGGCTCAAAATTTTAATTTTTTTGACACACTTTTCATGTCAATTAATCAAAATTTAAAATTTGGTCAATTTGTTTTTTTCTTATTTGGCATAAAATTTTGATTTGAATTTAGTAGAATTTATGCTCCACCTTAATTCAAAATTTGAACTTGGGGCTAGGTTAAAATTCTACCTAATTTTTGTTTGAACTTGGAATAAAATCTAATTTACTCTAATTTTGACTTGGGATAAAATTTGGATTATGCCCAAATTTTACTTTTTGAGATAAAATTGAAATTCTACCATGACTTTGATTTGGATAGAATTAATTTTATCAAATTTTGATTTGGGATAAAATTTGGATTATACTCAAATTTTGATAATCAATTCTCATGGTATTTTGATTCAAATTAAACTAAATTTAAATTTTATCCAACTTAACTTTTGATTTAAAGTTGGACCCATTTAAATTTGATTTGCAAATTTATTTGAATCAAATTCCATACTTGATCATAATCTAATTTGATTTTGAATTTGAATTATGAAAATGAAATAATTTGGATCAAATGGGATTTAAATTTTAGAATTGATTTGAACTAAAATTTAATTCCAATTGGGAATTGGGTTTGAACCCAAATCTCTCTTCAAATTTTTTTTTTTCTAAATTTTGCAATATAACAGACCTTACCCTTTTATTTTATTTTTTGTTTTTTTTCCCTTCTATGTCTATTCTTCCTGCTTCATCCGTGTAAGCATCAAGTGAATACTTTTTTTTTCATGATTTCACGTTGGAAGGGCAAAGACTCACTTTTTTTTTTCTTTTTCTTTTTAATCTTCTTTTTCTTCTTATGGCTACTAGAGATGTCCACGGGGTAGGGTGGGACCAGAGAATGACTTCCTCGTCCCCAGCTCTGCCCCCCATTTCATTCTCCATCTTCGCGAAATTCTTCATTTAATTTCGTGGGGAATGGAGCGGGGATTCCCCACGGAAAATTCACAGGGATCGGGTTCCCTGCGGGGAATAATTCCCTATTTATGATTTCATTTTTTAAATTTGATTAAATAAAATATTTTCTTTTTGAAAATTTCTATTTAAAGTGTTAATTCCTAATAAGAGACTTCTGTTTAAGAGAAATTTTTTTAATTTCCTTAGAAAAAAAATAATATTTAATAAAAGTTTGAATTTATGGTTTATTATATATATACAATATATATATTAAAAAACAGAAGAAATCAGGGCGAGGTCGGGATCAATGATATGAGCGTTATTTGGCTCTAAAAACTAAGCTATTTGCTTAGAAAGAGAGTGTTTAATGTTATAATTCATGTCATTTAGAGTAAATTTAAATTAAAACAAGTTTTGCATATGTTTGATGTCTTGATTTTATAAAAATAAGTTTTTATGTGTATTTAGAGTCAATTTTTGTTAAGAAAATGTTAATTTTGGTTGGTTTTGTGTAGAGGCTGAAAAAGAACCCAAATGCACCCATATTTTGGACGCAACTGAGTCAAGTGAAATATGATCCAAGAGATATGCGACCAGGATGCGCCAGCAATTGAGAGCAGAAGCCAAATTCCAACTATTGCAGAAAGAACTCAAAATACGCCCAACTATGCGGCCGCATTTAGGCCATTTTGACAAAAGCACAATTGTGCTCACTATGCGACCGCATCTAGACCTTTTCGGTAGATTCCCCTAGATTCGCGAGATTTGCTGATAAAATCAATTATTCTCCATCAAATATCCGAGGATCAAGGGATATGATGGGCCAAGCTTCTCCACACTGATCTCAGCAGCAAAACCTAGGCCTTGAGGTCTATAAAATGCGACTCAAGCTTCAGTTTCAAGGGAGCTCAGAGTTGGGAATTCTTTTCATCCCTAAATTTTGTCATTTTCTTTTTAGTTCTAGCCACCACTCCGAGTCTCCCCTAAGCTCTATTCACATTCCATTCAAACTTCAACTTCGAAAGAAGGAGGAGTATGTACTTGATTCTCCTTGAAAAAGGTAGAACAAGTTAGAAAGGAAGAACATCTTAGGGTTCTTTTTGCTCTTAGTTTTTCTATTCAATTTTGTAAGTTTTTAGGAGTTGTACTTACTGTTTTATCTTTATTTTTCAGCTTGTAAGTTTTTGTTTTTCCTTTGAATTCAAGTAGTAGTTCCTTTTTAATTTTATTTTATTTAGTTCTTCATTGTTTTCATACTTCAAGTGTATTCAATTCCATTATTTCAATGAAGTGTGTTATTTCTTATTCTCGTTTCTTCTTTATTTTTTGCACTTTAGTTTTCTTTTCAATGAGTAGCTAAACTCCTTGGAGGGGATTCAATGAAGTGAATACCCTAAAAATGAGATAAGCCCCACCATGTGATTCTAGCAACTTTGCTTAACATTTAGCACCATTTACTTTTATTGAGTTTAAGTTCCATTGTTAGCTTAAACTGATCACTTGAGTTAGCATAGTTTGTGTGAAATTCAATATTGAAAGGGTTGGATCGAGCACGCGTTTTCATAAAAGCAATCTAGGAGAAGAGTCTAGACATAGAACTTCGCTTTTTGTACCTAGACATAGGATAAAAACCTTTAGAATCGTTGAGTTGCATTCAATATTTATCTAAGTTAAAATTAGTCATAGACATATGGGTTTAATTGCTTAGTCTCCTAATTGTCGGTTATGGTAGGTTGCGGGCACATTATAGTAGCATTTTGTCTGAATCGCACAGAACTCGAAAGAGTCAGTATGCGAGCTTAGTTAAGCAAGTTTGTGGGCGCATGGTAGGCGCATTGCTTCAGGGTTGAAACAGATTTGAACCCCATGCTTCTCATTACCGTTTTCTTATCTTTTCTTTAGTTTCTTTTATTTTTATTGCACAAAACCCCCAAAACATCTTATTTATTTAGTTACCTTCGGTTGCAACTTGAAAGTACTTGTGTTGTTGATAACATGCATAAATGTGCTATTTTTAGGCTTAGTTTTTGGCTAGTTTTGTTATGATTTTGTGTGCTTTCATGTATTTTTAGGTTTATTTCTTAGAAACCGAGCATTTGGAGCAAAACCAGAGAATTGTGAGATAACTAGACAAATTTGAGCAACTTAAGGCTATATTTGAAGATTCAAGTGTTGAAGAAGAAGAACATGGTATTTGGACCCGAAGGCATAGCTTTGCAACCCTCCTTATAGCGTTGCAATGCCATTTGAGTAGCCTTTCAACCTTGAAGAACTGTAGGCATAGCGTTGCAACGCTACTCAAACAGATTTTTTCCTTCTTTATAAAATTCGAAGGGACAGCGTTGCAATGCTATCTTGACTCTATAAAAGGGAATGTTATATTTTGAGTAAGGAGAGCCGTTTTGGAGAGACCTAAACCCTAATTTCGATAGAAGCATTGTTTGAGAGGTCTAGATAGCACATTGGAGAGCTAAGGAGGACACTCAAGGCTTGGGATCACGGGACATCATGTCGGGAACGAGTGTTGGCACGTGTCGTCCAGTTTTTCTCTTTTCCCTTTCTTTTGCATTCTTAATTTTAGGATTTAGCGGATTGCAACTGCATGTATTTGAGTGTATTGGACTTTTAGTTAATTGCATGATTGTATAAAACTATGTTTGATGTTTGAATGTGATTGTAACGTTTTATTATGCATCCTGATTTAATATTCTAAGCTCTCGGCCATAGCTTTGTATGTTGAGTTAAATTTAGCTTGAGAAAGTAAATTTAACCAACAACTTAGATGCATAACTAGGATTAATCTATTGCATGAAAATGAATAGGTCAATGCTAGAAGTTATTAAGAGAATCTCATAATGCCATGCTTAGTTGTAAAAATAGACCGAAGGTTGATTTACCTCTTGCATGAGTTCAATTGGGCTCGAGAGAGTCAATTGAATATTTTATTAATTCTTGACTTAGAACTGTTGCATGTTTCACAATTCGGTAGTCAATTTCACAGTTGGGCCTCACGAATAGTAATTAACGAATGTCTCTCTAAAATTGGACTCCAATTCTGTATATAATAGGATAGGTTTTATGTTTTTATCTGAAAAACCAATTCAAAGTTAGTTTTCTCTAAATAAAATTAGGCATAAGTATCTATGGTACTTAATTAAATCTAAGAAACTCAATCCCTGTGGATGACCCTGGCCACTATTATTGAAAAATACTTAGAGGTCTGGTTTTATAAATGTAATCTTGATAGGACCTTCGACAAGTCGTCTATTAGTTGTTAACTGAAAAGCTCTTTGTTAACCGTTCCCTTGGGTTCAATACTTGGAATACTTCCATATATTACTTGTTGGACAACGTGCACTTGCGCTTGCTTTTAACGTATAACAGACTCCCCGTCAAGTTTTTGGCGTCGTTGCCAGGGAACGACTTTTTAACAAACATTTTTTAGTTTTTCAGCAGAATTGCAATCGATTTGCGACCCCATTTCCACTATGTCACAGGAATCTGAGTCTATTTTGCAGGTTTTGCAGGTTACAGTTGGTGTATGCGCAAAGGGCCTTGCCCTTGTGATTTTGATCCTGAGATAGAGCGAACTTTTCGCTAGCGCCTTGAGGAGCATAGGAGGAAAAGAAAAGATCTACAAGAGTTAAGCGCACAAGAGAATTCAGAAGGACTTGTTTTGTAGGAACTTTCAATGGATCCACTTGGAATTGATCCTCTTGGTGAGTAACATAGAAGAGCACAACCCAATAATGTGCCGCAACAACAACCACAACAGCAAGCGGAGCAACAAAATTCCATTTTTATTGCAGATGAACGAGATAGAGCTATAAGGGATTATGCGGCTGCAACTTTCCATAATCTTAATGTAGGAATTGTGGAACCAAACATTGAGGCATCTCATTTTGAGTTGAAGCCGATAATGTTTCAGATACTCCAAATTATAGAGAAATTTGAAGGATTACCAAACGAGGATCTTCACAAGCACATGAAGCAAATCTTGAGGATATGCAACTCGTTCAAGCTGAATGGAGTATCAAGCGAGACATTGAGTTTGAAACTTTTCCTTTTTCCTTGTAGGGTAATGTAGAAGCATGGCTAGATTCTTTCCTACCGGACTCGATCACTTCTTGGGATGACTTGTCGGAAAAGTTTCTTCTGAAATATTTTCCTCCAACCAAGAATGCTCAGATTCGAGGGAAAATTATCACTTTTAAACAAAGCCTAAATGAAGGCGTGGATACAACATGAGAGCGATTTAAGAAGTTAGACAGGAGATGTCCACATCATGGCTTACCAGCCTGCCTTTTGATCGAGCATTTTTATAACGGATTGACCCAGGCCGCTAAGATCTTGGTTAATGCGTCATAAAATGGATCTCTGTTAAGAAAGAAAGTCAATGAAGCTAACGAGATTTTAGATGCAATTGTCTCCAATAACAGTCAATGGGGAGATGAAGACACACATTCTACTAAAAATATTGCAGGTGTATATGAGGTGAATGCAATAGCAGCACTGAGCCTGCATATCTCAGCAATGAATAACACTCTGAAGAATTTTACTATGGGGAACCCGGTCCCTGTTGCTGCTTTAAATCAAATCTCAACACCTACTTTCGTTTGTTGCAGTGAAGACCATCTATATGACAATTGTCCTTACAATCCTACCTCTGTGTGTTTTATAGGACATATCAGGTCAAATTATTACTCGAATACGTACAACCTAGGTTGGAGGCAACATCCTAACTTCTCTTGGGGAGGACAGAATGCGAGCACGTCAAATTAGTATGTGAAGCTGGGATTTTCACCAGGTTTCAATAATCAAGCATAACAGCCATACACACAGAAGAATGCTATACAAATGCAACCACAATCATCAGCTAAAAACTTTTCATTAGAGACCCTTATGAAAGAGTTCATGGCTAAGAATGATGTCATCATTCATAGTCAAGTTGCTTCATTAAGAAATCTTGAATTGCAGGTTGGACAATTGGCAAGCGAGATGAAGAACGTGCCTTAAGGAGCATTAACAAGCAATATGGAGAATCCGCATAGAGAAGGAAAGGAGCATTGCAAAGCAATCACTCTTAGGAGTGGACTTAAGTATGCTGAGCCCGAGATGCCAGTGGAGTGCAAATCTCCACAAGTTTCTTTTGATTTCTCTTTACAGGAAAGTGCTGTTGGCAAGGAAGTGAAGAAGGACTTAAACAAAGAAAGTGTAGGTGATGCTACCACTCTTGCGACCGCAATGCAACCTAAAGAGCAGAAGGACATTCCTAGGAATTAAAATTTTGCAGGAAATGCGGCTAAGGATGCGGTAGCAAAGCACAAAAAAATGAACTTGAGAAGAGGGCGACACTAATGAAGAAACAGAAAATTTTATATTAAAGTGTCAGGCCTTCATCACCATTCCCACAAAGATTCCACAAGAAGAACCAGGATGAACAATTTAATAAGTTCTTGGACATACTTAAGCAATTACACATCAACATTCCGTTGGTGGAAGCTCTTGAGCAGATGTCCAACTATGTCAAGTTCTTAAAGGACATATTGACTATAAAAAAAGGCTAGGAGAATATGAAACTGTAGCTCTCATTGAGAGATGCAGTGCTCTCTTAAAAAGCAAAGTGCCATCCAAATTGCAGGATCCATGCAACTTTACTATACCATGCATGATAGGAGGGCAGGACATTGGATGAGCATTATGCAACTTAGGAGCATTATACATTCCTCGTCAGGGATAGGGACGAAGAATGTATTCTCTATCTCCATCCCCATTTAGCTAACGAAGAAAAATTCCTCCCCACTCCCTCTCCCATTCCCTGCCTAAACGGAGATTCTCTGCACTGTTAGAGGCAGGTCCCATGGGAACTCGTTGATACCTTTGCTAGTTTATATTACTTAATTTAGCAATAATTAGGTTCTAATATGCACAAGTGTACACATAAGCTGTAGCAAGTGATAAGGAAATTATCGTATCCTTGGAGATTAGGAATCTTTCTTAAGGCAAAAATTAATATCTAGCAACTCAAATTGGTAATCACAATAATTTTGAGGTAATTAATAACTACGACAACAAGAATAAAAATAAATAATGCAAGGATAAACATAGTGCTAAAATAGAAATTTGCTTAAACAAAGCGTTAAATGAAACTAACTTGCAAATGTGAGTAAATAGGCTCGGATTAGGGTAAATCATGCATTAACAGGGAACAATCCTGAATCAATAAATTGTTAACTCAACCCACTAACAGTCTTCTAGGAAAATTTCCCGAAATCCCTAAGATAAGTGATTAACTCCCATTAGCTTCTTAGTTTTTAGCCCACTGTTTCGATAGTGCATTAGGCAAGTTGTTATCCCTAATCCATTTGCTTAGATAGCTTCTAACTTTAATAAAATGAGCTAATGTGGTTTTTAAGAAACAACCTCCTCTATTTCTCCCGAAAATCAAGAAAACAATACAAAAATTGAGCTGACCAAACAGAACTTTGCTATAGCAGTAAACACACTTAAAAACCATATTAAGATTAACAAAATACGAATTAGCAAAAGTTCAAGCCAATACAGTCATCCCCTAATCCTCACCTCGTGAGTTTTAGCTCATAGTGCAAGTTACAATACAGAAAAATCGAAAACTAAAATCCATAACTATGTTGTATAAAAACTAAAGGAGGAAAGAGAAGAACAAAAAGTTTCCCAAAACGGAACAGAATGTTGTTGCGAACCACTCCACAGTGACTCTTTCCTTTCCTAGAAAATTGGTGTCGACAACTCGAGGCGTCTTCTTCTTTCCTTTCTCGATTCACTCCCCCAAGAAAAACAACTACAACCTCTTAAATATGACTCTTCTCGTGAAAATAAGGGTTGATTAGACCTGTCCTCCAATTGGCATCCTTTTAGAGGGTAAACGTGCTGACTCATTTGACCAAACTTCTAGGTCATAAATGAGCTGCATTCTCACGTGCAAAATTCGTGCCTTTTGCTCACCGAAATGATCTAGCAACACAATGCTTTCTTCAGCTTCCAGATTTGACCAATACCAAAGCTTTCTTAATTTCCTGTATTAGTTACAAAATCACTCAATTAGAGCCATAATTGCTCTAATATAAACGTTGCAACCACTCAAAATACTACTGAAGCAATTAGAGATAAACCATGAGCTTGGGTTTACAATTGATCTAATCAAAAGCAATTAAATCTAATGCCCATATAGACTAAACATTCAATTTGTAAACTACCACATATCACATATATGATAAATTAAAATACCCACCATACAAACTTTTAATTCTAAATAAAAATCAAAGTAGGCTCTAATACCAATTGAAGGAATGAACGTTTCACTCCGCAGCAAAAGCATTGGATCGTCTTTGATTTTATTTAAAATTAAACTAAAAAAATAAGATTAAGCAAACTTGCTTGGTGTATATATGGAGATATTTCTCACGGGTTTTTATCTCTTCCACAAAATCTTCCTGGCTATGACTTGAACACGGGATCAAGACTTGTGGGAGCCTCTTGAAAGAAAATGAGAGTTGAGAAGTTCAAAGACAATTCTACAATTCTCTATAGAGGAGATATGTCTCTTATGAATAATACACAATGGCTCACCCCTAGGATCCTATTTATAGTGGCCAAGGGAAAATAATTAAATAATATATTTTAATATCTAATATATTAAAATATATTTATCTAACTAATTTGAATCTTATTCAAACCTTTTTAAATTCTCCCACGACATCTATTTCCTAATTTGAATCTAATTCAAATTTAATAAATATATTTTCTTTAATGTATCTTAATACATTAATAATTTCTTTGATATTTAATGTATCATATACATTAAATGTGCTTTCTCTCTTTTAATATATCAAATATATTAAATTTTAATTTGAACATTTCAAATTTTTCTCTCAACGAAATTGATCCTTATTTTTTCATATGAGCTAACAAGGAGACCTTATGAACCTACAGATTATAAGCTCCAATGATACACAATTAATTAATTAAACTCTTTAATTAATCAATTTTCATTCATTAAATCTAGAGTTACTCCACTATAGACCTAGAGTTGCACTCTTATGCATTGTAGGACAAGTTGTGTCCATGAATATAATCACTACATGCAAGGCGATCCTTCACGAGTTGTTTGTAATTACAGTTGGGTCAAAAGTCTGTTTTACCCCTGCAATTACATCTTGCACCTTAAGTACCATTGATCCTTTAATGAACAATTTGCTTATGATCCAATCATAAACTAAGTCCCTCTCGGGCCAGTGAGAAGGTAGGGCCCTATTGTTCAAGTCCCGAAATCAGCACTTAAGGGAACTACTCATTTACTTACCCTATAAGGGAAAGAGTGAATTCCATCTTGTGAGATTATGTTCCAAGCTCCCTATTTGGTCAAATCCCCAAAATGGTAGGCTTATTGAATCGGCTACAAAAGCCACTCTCACCCATGAAAAATGGGACAAGCCCTCACAGGCAAGAGTTCATAACTCACTTAGGATTAAGATTGAGTCGCATATGATCATCCGATAAAATATTAATCTTCTCAGTTAACGAATTTATAAAGGAGATTAAATATTTCGTAATCCAGTCTTATACAAACTCATTGTATAAGATATCCTCACTCACATGTCTCCACATGAACGATTCAGATCAAATCATTTGTAACTATTATAAAGTGGCTCGTATCAATAGTGTTACCAGGATAAGGCACTCAATCTTATCCATATACTATGACTCTTTAGGTTATTTCTTGAACATGATCCTCCCATACGTTAACCGCATATTTTTCAAGATTACACTAATAACCTTGGATTTTTCATATAATGGATAATATTATATTGTAAATAAAATAATCAAAATTATTATTAATTATTAAATAATTCATTAATTTACGACGTTTTAGAGCATAAATCCCAACAATACTTACTTCTAGGGTGCTCCGCCTCAGCCTCCATAGAGTTACTCGCTTTTTTTTTACTTGTTTTGTGTAGCTTCTGCCTTTTGTTCAACAGAGAGGCATATCTCCTTAGTAGCTTCTTTGCCTTTTGTTTAATAAAGAGACTTATCTTCTAAGTAGCTTCTTTGTTTTTTGTTTAATAGGGAGACATATCTCCTTAGTAGCCCCCTACTCAAGTAGAAGTTTTGGTTGAAATCATGCTTGAGTGACACAATTTTGTAGCTTGAAAAATAGAATTTTATTGCTAATAATATTTGAATCTTACATGAATTTTCTGGAATTAATGAAAGCAAACTTAACTAAAGGAATTTTTTTTTTAAAAAAGCCCACTAATGATTAATTAGGGTGTTGTTGGCCTCGGCCTTGTCGAGGTGTGCTTCCTACTCGTTGCTTAATCTTTTAACTTCTTTCAGTGTTGTGAAGTAACACTCTCTTGAAGCTTTTTGCTCCTCTTTCACTATTCCTACTCCATTCAAAGTAGGAAATTCTAGTAATTGATGATAGGTAGAGGCTACTGCTTTCAATTGATGGAGTGTTGGCCTTTCTAATATGACATTATAGGTTGATGTGTACTCTATTACCAAGAAGTAAATCATCTTAGTAGTTGTATTTAGTCCATCCCCAAAGGTGACAAGAAGTTCGATGCTACCTTCTAGAGTCACTCTTTCTCCCCCAAATCTAACTAGGGAGTTAGATTCTCCTTCAGTAGATTTCTCTCTAACCTCATTGATTTGAAGGTAGTTAAAGATAAAACATCAACTAAACTTCCTTCCTCTATGAGAGCCCTGTGAACTTTCACATTGGCTATAGTTAGAGTCATGACCAAAGCATCGTTATGAGGCTGATGGATGATTCTAGCTTCAGTTTTAGTGAATTCTAGGGTTTGGTTCATAGTTTTAGAATCGACTGAATACATACCTTGGTAATTTGGGTCGGTTTGGCCTCACGAGCAATTGTCTTCCATTTTTTGCTTGACTCACCCCATGTTGGTCCTCCAAATATGGCCTTGATCTCATATGGGGGTTCTTCATCTGGTCGACCTCGACCTTGAGTCAACTTTAATGTACTCTTTCAAATACCCTTCTCTGATTAAGGTTTCGATATTGTCTCATAATTGATAAAAGTGATGGGTTGTATGGCCATGATCTCTGTGAAAGAAGCAGTATGTGTCTTTGTCTCTCTTTCTAGAGGGAGTCCTCATCTTGCCTGGAAATTTCACCAAATTCAAATAGCAAATTTCCATCAAGATTTTCTCAGGAGGGAGAGTCGTGGAGGTGTACCTCTTGAATCGTTGGCTAGGGACAACCTTAGAGTTTGGTTGGCCTCGACCGCTCTCCTCGGCCCTCCTTCTTTTTGAGCTGGGAAAGTGATTTTCCCGTGTCTAGTCGTATCCTTCATGTTTGCTTCTTCTTTCTCGATCAGATGTAGCTTTCTTTGACCGTATTAATTCTTCAGCGCTCATACACTTTTGAGCCCTGGTTATGAACTCAACATAGGACGTTGGTTCTCTTTTTCCAATTGACCTAAGTAATCATTTGTCCTGCAAACCTGCAACGATAGCGATCAAAGTGATGGTGTCTATGAACCCTTCCATTTGCAATGCTTCCTTGTTGAAGCCCGAGACATAATTGTGGAAGGTTTCTTTAGGCCATTGCTTTATGGCGAGCAAGTGCATTTGAGGCTTACGCTGATCTCGACCTCCCAAGAATTATGTTACAAGAGCTCTTGCTAACTCCTTGAAAGATTCGATGGATTTTCTCTTTAGCTTCCTGTACCATTCTCTTGTTGGTCCTGTTAGGGTAGAAGAGAATGCCCTACATTTGATTGCTTCTGAAACTCCATGAAGTTCCATCTGCGCTCGGTAAGTGTCAAGGTGTTCAACAGGATCAGTATTGCCATCATATAGGGTGATGGCTGGCACCTTGAACTTTTTAGGGACTTTCTCTTTCATGATCTCATCAATGAGAGCCTCTAGTTCCCATCTTTCGATCTCGTGAGATTTGAGAACGTTCCCTTGTAGGTTTCCAAATTCTTGCTGAATTCTTAGGATGTCGGCTTTCCAAGGAGGACTTTGGGTTTGAGCTTTGCGTCTATCCTCCACCAACTTGGCCTTAACCTGGTTGGCCTCGGCCTGTAGCTTCTTCTTCACATTTATCAGACTTCGTAAGTCTGACGTCACTTTGCTATTTCGAACGATCGTCACTTCCTTGTCACTTAGTCAACCTCGACCATCAGATTGTGAGATGACCTGCACTACAAATTTTAACCTGCAGGCCTTACTCGTTATATTTTAGCTATGGGCTAACGAGGTTTTTCGTTTCCTCCCAGGATCAACTTCTCAATTGGTTTTTGGGCATGGGATTTTGACTTTTCCGTATCCTCAACCAACTTTACTTTTCCTTTTTTTGGGTCTCGAACCAAAGGTGGTTCTTTTTCTCACTTTTCCTCATTCTGAATGTTCTGTTTGTCGAGCTTTTCTAATATCTTTAGCAGATATCTATCTATGTTGTTAACCTTTATCTTCAATTCGACCATTTTCTCCTCTGGTCGACCGATGTCAGTATGAGGTTGAGGAGGGGTAACCTCTCTTGTTCATCGTGGGTGACGATCCTGATCAGAATTGTCTCCATCCTCGTTCCAATGCTTGTGTACCAACATTCTAATCATCATTTCAGATGATTAAACTCAAGCAATAAGATTTTTCAAACAAGCTTTGTTGTTCCTCACAGATGGCACCAACTGTTGTTGCCAAATTTTGGTTAGGAGAATTCTCACCTGACCTCTACATGACAACGACGATAAATTTTTAATTTGGGAGAAGAATGCAACTTGCAAGACAAGAAAAACCTAGACACTGGTGTGGTGTAGACCACACAGACTCTGATGCTTAAGTTAGAGAGAGTTTTTAGAGAGAATTAGGGAGTTCTGAGAGAGTTTAGACGGGTGGAGTGAGCTTACTCTCTCTCCTGAAGAAAGAGCTTAAATACCTCATTTCTAGGATTTTCGTGGGGTTTTTGCATTGAATCGAGAGTCGTAGGATCAAATCGGGCTAAACTAAGGGTATACAGGCCATAAGGGAACAAGGCAAGGCCCAAGGGAGGGCCTTGCCATGTGCTCGACCTCGGCTGGGCTTCGACCCAAGCCCGTTTCTTCATTTTTTTGTGTCTTGGGCTAGTTCCCTATCGGTTTTGGTCCGTTTTGATGTTGTATTAAGTCGATTTCCTTGTTTGGTCCTTTTAGTGTAGCCTTTTACTTAGCCCTTTCTTGGTGTTCCAATTTTACCCATAACAATGTCAATTCGTGTTCGGATACTGGGGGCCATCAACCATGCAACGAATGACTTGAGTAACTTGACTATCATATTAGATTATGTAGGGGGACAACAAATAAGAATGGGCAATGGATCAAGTTTGTCCATTCTTAATATTGGTGCCACTTATCTTTTACTTTTTAATTCTCATATAAATAAATCGTTTCTTTAGCGTGACATACTTTATGTCCCTCAAATTACTAAAAATTTAATTAGCGTTAGTCAATTTGCTTAAGACAATAAAGTATTTTTTGGATTTCATCCTTGTGTTTGTTATGTGAATGGTTGACTTTTCCTTCAAGGCCACCTCAATAATGGATTGTATAAATTCTCCATGAGCAATCTTTCACAAGGAAAACCTCTTTCACTACCAATGTTGCCTCTTCTTTTGAGAATCTAATAGGAATGGACACTTCACCCTGTTGGGATTTATGCCCTAAAGCCTCGTAATTAATAATTTATTTAATAATTAATAATAATTTTGATTATTTTATTTACAATATAATATTATCCATTATATGAAAAATCCAAGGTTATTATTGTAATCTTGAACAGTATGTGGTTGACATACGGGAGGATCATGTTCAAGAAATAACCTAAAGGGTCATAGTATATGGATAAGGTTGGGTGCCTTATCCTGGTAACACTATTGATACGGCCTACTTTGTAATAGTTACAAATGATGTGATCCAAATCATTCATGTGGAGACATGTGAGTGGGGGTATCTTATACAATGAGTTTGTATAAGACTGGACCACGAAATATTTAATCTCTCTTTATAAATCCGTTAATTGAGAAGATTAGTATTTCATCAGGATGATCATATGTGACTCGATCTTAATCCTAAGTGAGTTATGAACTCCTGCCTGTGAGGGCTTGTCCTTTGATTTGCATGGGTGAGAGTGGCTTTTGTAGCCGATTCAATATGCCTACCATTTTGGGGACTTGACCAAATAGGGAGCTGGGAACATAATCTCACAAGATAGAATTCACTCCTTCCCATATAGGGTAAGTAGATGAGTAGTTCCCTTAAGTGCTGATTTTGGGACTTGAACAATGGGGCCCCACCCTCTCACTGGCCCGAGAGGGACTTAGTTTATAATTACATTATAAACAGATTGTTCATTAAAGGATCAGTGGTACTTAAGGTGCAAGATGTAATTATAGGGGTAAAACGGACTTTTGACCCAGCTGTAATTACGAACAACTCGTGAAGGATCGACTTGCATGTAATGATTATATCTATGGACATAACTTGTCTTACAGTGCATAAGAGTGCAACTCTAGGTCTATAGTGGAGTGACTCTAGAGTTAATGAATGAAAATTGATTAATTAAAGAGTTTAATTAATTAATTTTGTATCATTGGAGCTTATAATCTGTAGGTCCATAAGGTCCCCTTGCTAGCTCATAGTAACACTAAATGATCAATTTAGTTGAAAGAAAAATTTGAAATGTTCAAATTAATATTTAATTTGAAGTGTTCAAATTAATATTTAATATATTAGATATATTAAATATAAAAGAGGAAAATATATTTATTGTATTTGATACATTGAATATTAAAATAATTAATGTATATTAGATACATTAAAGAAAAGAAATTTATTAAATTTGAATTGGATTCAAATTAGGAAATAGATGTCGTAGGAGAATTTTAAAGGTTTGAATAAGATTCAAATTGGTTAAATAAATATATTTTAATATATTAGATATTAAAATATATTATTTAATTATCCTCCCTAGACCACTATAAATAGGACCCTAGGGGTGTGCCATTGGGCATTCTGAACAACACACATCTCCTCAATAGAGAGAATTAGAAAATTCTCTCTAGACCTCTTCCTCTTCAATCACTTGGGGATTTTCTTTCAAGAGGCTCCCACAAGCCTTGGTCCTATGTTCGAGTCATAGCCAGGAAGACTTTGTGGAAAAGATAAAGATCCGCCAGAATATTTTCCATAATATTATTTTCATGGTATTTATTGCTTAACCTTTGTATTTTAGTTTAATTCTAAATAAATCAAAGACGATTCATATGCTTCCGCTGTGGGTTTAATTCGATTATTCCCTTCAATTGGTATCAGAGCCTCTTTGAGTTTTATTTAGAATTAAAGTTTTGTGATGGTGGGTATTTTAATTTATCATATATTTGATATATTTGTGGTTTGCAAATTGATTGTTTAGGCTATTTGGCATTAGATTTATTGTTTTGATTAGATCATTGTAAAACCCATAAGGGTTAGGATTTCATGTATTTTACTTGAATGACTACGATAGCTGAAAATTTCGATTTTATGGGCTGAAGAAGTCAACAACGAAAAACGTTCGAAAAAAAAAATGTGAAAAAAATTTAGGATTCCTAAATCCTAAAATTGGAATGATCCAAACAAGGAAGATATTGAAGACCAAGATATGTCTTGGATTTAAATTATTGTAATTTAAATTATTTTCAATTTCTTAGGATATGCCAAATATGTCGGTCAATTTTGCTATTTTTCATTTAATTATGCATGAGATGTATGTTTTAAATTGTTTTATTGTTGCATAAAGTATGCCATTTAAATTTAAAATCCCACCATAGGTTAAGCATGATCATGCATCTTATCTATTTTTGTATATAATTGTTATATTGGAAAATTTGATTAGGATGTTTCCTAATAGAATTAAGATATTTTCCTAATTAGTTTATATTTTCCATATCTTTGAATATAATTGTTATATTTGGAAATTGATTGGAAAATTAAATTAGGATATTTGTTTTCTTAATTAGAATGCATGTTTTCTTACTGAGATTAGGGTTTCCGTTTATTAAAGATATTCTTGATTCTTGTTTAAAATAGTTTAAAATTTGAATTTAGTTTATCTTTATTATTTCTAATAAGATTAGAATTTAGGGTAATCTTTTAATTTTTTTTTTAAAGGGTTTAAAATGGTAGTTTTTTTAAGACTATCCAAGTGAATTTTTTTTAATAGGATTAAAAATATTTATTTATAAATTCACTTATGTTCATTAATCTAATAATTAATAGTTAATTAAAGATTAATGAATTTGAAATAAAAATTGACTATAAGGGAACTCTGTCTATGGAAGGTTCTGTCTAGACTGAGGTATTTAAGCTGACCGAAAGGGAACACCTCTAACTGGGAACCGACCTAGGAGTTGAATTAGTCAAATTTTATTTAATTTCACTAAGCTAGCTCATAATGTGATTAATTTTTTAAAAAATAGTTTAAAAACTTGGTAATTCGCATTAAAATCAATCTAACCAACATAAAAATTGTGAATGGTAGATTGAGGAACTTGGATAAATGAGATTAGCCTAATTTGTCTAAGTAATAGAAAACCCTATTTCAAAATACTTAGTGGGAGAATGACACATGTCAAAAATCCAACAGTCTCTATTATTGATTCACAACATGAGATTCATGTGGGGCCTCGTGGCGGCTTTTGGACCGTCCTCCCTACGGAAGGTGTTTGCATGGATCAATATCAGGTTGAATCTTTTGAGAAAGTATTATAGTAAGTGGGAGAAGGAAATGTGTCAACATATCCTACGGTCTCCATCATTAGTTTACATCGTGAGATTCATGCGGGGCCTAGTGGCAGCTTTTGGACCGTCTCCCTACGGAAGGTGTTTGCATGGGTCAATATCAGGGTGAACTCCTGAGAAGGATAGGATTGTAGTTTTGTTTCCAATACTTGACCTACCCTACGGCGGCACTTGTTGGGATAAAACTTTGAGATCTAAAATGATGGGCCACACTTACAAAGGGCTTATTAAAGTTGTTAATGATGTCCTTGACCAAACTAATGGTAACTAAATAGTATAGGAATAAGAGTTATTCTGGTATAATACTTGGTTGAGATTGTCTCAGTTTAGTGAAGGAATACTTGACCTACCCTACGGCGGCACTTGTTCTAATTCACTAAAGTACCAGAGCATTAGAAATGATTTATAGGGTTCATTTTTCAAAATGTTTGATTTCTATGCTAAAATTGAATGGATAATTGTTTGCATGATGTTAAATTATATATATATTTCAATATTATGTCAGTTTCTCTCATAATTTTTAATTTTATTACTGATAAGTCAAATTGAGAAAATTTTGTTACATGGAAAAAATAACATTAACACTATAATGGCGGTGTAAAATATTTATTTGTCTTTATTGAGAAATGTTCTCAAAACCTGTTGCTAATGCCATTCGAATTGTTCGTGAAGCACATGATTAATGAATCAAAAGTAAACGAGATAGCTTGTACGTATTCTCCTAGTTGACATGTTAGATGTCCAATTTAGAAGATAAAGAAAATGACAACAACATATGAGATGTTGAAGTCAACATAAGCTAAATTTAGAAAGTTGTCTAAATGATCTCAAAACTAAGTATTACAAAAATACAAGTGAAGAAACCAAATGATTGAAGCTATATAAAAGGAAATAGTTCCTAAATTAGCTAGGACAATCATAATAAGAGGAATTTTTGAAATACCTCTAGGAAGAAAAATATAAATGAAAGTAAATTTGATTTACTAGATTTTTGGTGGAATATAAATAATGTCACCTAGATAGTTGATATAAGATCTACTATCAAGATTTATTCTTCATTACATTTAATATGTAATTCTTGGAAAATACTTAACATGTAGAATATTTTCTACAAGTTAGCACCAGGAAGCCTATCTCAATTAGTGTAGTGGGAGACATTAAGATGTCATTAAGTAAAAATTGTTACATAATGCTGAATATGGTGTTTTTAGTAATCATAAGAGAAATTCAATTTCTCGAACTTTATTACAAAAATGTTCATATAATATGAATTACTTTGAAGTATTAAAGTTTATATTTTCAAAATTGTTTGAAGATACATTCAGTTAAAAATAAGAACAATTTGTATATATTAAAAATGTTGGCATATACTATACTACAAAATACTGAGATATTCAGGATTATAGAATCCAAAATAGAAAGACATTGTTTTCTCCTAAAAGATGATACTTGACTTTGGCTGTTAAGGTTGATTAACATCAACTTGAATAGAATGAAAAGACTAGTAAGAGGTAATTCTCTAAAAAGTTAGTTAATTACTTTACCTGTCTGTAGATCTTGCCTTTCATGCAAGATAATCATTGGGCCTTTATTAGATAGGGCTAGAACGCCAAAGAATACTTTGGGCTTACACATTCTGACCCAAGTGGTCTGGTGAATGTAAAGGTCAAATAAAGTCATGAATATTTCGTCACTCTAGTTGATGATCATTCAAGGTACAAGTATCTTTACCTAAAACAACATAAGTCTAAATTTTTAAAATGTTCAAGAAAATTAAGACTAAAGTTAAAAAAATCGATTAGGTAATTAAATCTATCAAGATGTTATGATCAGATCATAATAGACAGGAACCTTACGTACTAAACTAATTGATAGAAAATTGGTTTTTATCCCAATTATCTTAATACCAAGTGGAATTTTGTGAAATTGTGCTGCAAAAGGAGAAACAAGACCTTGTTAGACATGGTCACATCAGTAATGAGTTACACACCATTACCATACTTCGGTTAGGAAATGCAATAGAGATTGCATGGTGAACATGATTCCCCTCTAAAAGTGTCTACGAGACAATTTTAAAGATTATAGAAGAGTAGTAAAGCTAGTTTACAACACTTCACCATTTGGGAATGTTAAGCTCACATGCTAAACACAAGCCTAAAAATAAAAAAAAAACAAAAAAAAAAACTTGTATATGTTCAAAGATAAGCCTAAGTGTAGGCCACCCCTAAGGAGTATAAAGTGGTCTTTTATGTAGTTCTAAAACGAATAAGGTATTTGTATGACAAATATCAATTTTATAAGAAATGTCAAATAAAAGACTACAAACTTTTAATAAGGTGAGATAGTGTTAATAAATTGGTTCCAAGTGAAGCCACTAAATAGTTAACAAAAGTTGTTAACAATTTAATTATATTTGAAAGTCAAATGGATCCTAGTCATGAATTGGATAAGCCTCATCGTAGTGGGAGAGTTATCAGATGACTCAACTTTTACAAGGACTTAATTGAAGCCCAAACTGTCATATTAGATGACAAAGTTGAAGGTTTATTACTCTCAAAGTGAGACTAATGGCAAAGGGTTAAACCTAATAGGAGAAAGTAGACTAAGAGTAAACTTTCTCACTTATTGTCATACTAAAGTCTGTAAGTATTATTTAATTCATTGTTGCATATGGGGTATGAAAATGAATGTTTAGAATTCTTTTATGAAAAGAAATCTTAGATAATGCATCTACACAAATCAATCAGATATGTTTATTTTCAAAGATCAAAAGCAAAAAGTTTGCGAAATAGTAAAAGTTCATTTATGAAATGAATTTTACCATTAGATCTATGAATATAAGGTTTGATAAAAGTATCAAAATCTATGACTTTGGATAAATATAAATGAAGCTTGTATAGACAAGAAAATCATTAATTGCCTAGTGGATTTTTCTCATATTTTATGTTGGTGATATTTTTACCCATTATGAATGATGTAAGATGTCTAACATAAAACGTTGATTAAGTAATCAATTCCAAATATGTGATTTGGAATGACTCAGTATATTTTAAATGTCCAAAATGAAGATTTTAAGGACAAAATGTTAACTTTGTCTCAAACATCTTATATTGACAAAATTGTTGTCAAATATTTAATTTTTATGTCTAAGAAAGTGTATCTTAAGACATCTCAAATGTTGAGAGTATATGATATGCATAAATGAGACTGAACATTTAATATACAATTGGTTAACATATAAACGAATGGTATGACCATTGAGTAGAAAATTAAAAACTTTATCAAATTATCTATGGATGATGAGAAATTTTTGTGTATGGAGTTAAAGATTTGATCTTTACAAGATACACTGGTTCTTACAAAGATTTAGGAAATCTATGTAAAGATAACCCTAGGTGGTGGAGTATGGTATACAAGTTAAATTGTTTTGCTTATGAAGTAACAAACGGACTTGTATGACTCAAATAGTTTCTTGAAGATCTGAAAGGTATTTCAGATATGATTTAGTCTATCATCTTTATTATGATAATAGTGGTGTAAAGACTAATATTAAGGAAAATAGAAAACACCAACGTATAGGGAATCATATCAAGAGAGAGAAAGCATCATGGTAGTGACCAAGATGGCTTTTAATGACAGTTGTTTAGATCTATATAAAAAGAATCTTCAGGCTAAAGTGTTTAAGGGTCACCTAGAATGTCTAGGATTACGAGACATGCCTCATCTTTGCTAGGGCAAGTGGGAGAACATGTTGGGTATAGAGTATGCCCTAGGATACATGTCTCGCCGGCTTTAGTGCAAGTGGGAGATTGTTGGGATTTATGCCCTAAAGCCTCGTAATTAATAATTTATTTAATAATTAATAATAATTTTGATTATTTTATTTACAATATAATATTATCCATTATATGAAAAATCCAAGGTTATTATTGTAATCTTGAACAGTATGTGGTTGACATACGGGAGGATCATGTTCAAGAAATAACCTAAAGGGTCATAGTATATGGATAAGATTGGGTGCCTTATCCTGGTAACACTATTGATACGGCCCACTTTGTAATAGTTACAAATGATTTGATCCAAATCATTCATGTGGAGACATGTGAGTGGGGGTATCTTATACAATGAGTTTGTATAAGACTGGACCACGAAATATTTAATCTCTCTTTATAAATCCGTTAATTGAGAAGATTAATATTTCATCAGGATGATCATATGTGACTCGATCTTAATCTTGAGTGAGTTATGAACTCCTGCCTGTGAGGGCTTGTCCTTTGATTTGCATTGGTGAGAGTGGCTTTTGTAGCCGATTCAATATGTCTACCATTTTGGGGACTTGACCAAATAGGGAGCTGGGAACATAATCTCACAAGATAGAATTCACTCATTCCCATATAAGGTAAATAGATGAGTAGTTCCCTTAAGTGCTGATTTCGGGACTTGAACAATGGGGCCCCACCCTCTCACTGGCTCGAGAGGGACTTAGTTTATAATTAGATTATAAACAGATTGTTCATTAGAGGATCAGTGGTACTTAAGGTGCAAGATGTAATTATAGGGGTAAAACGGACTTTTGACCCAGCTGTAATTACGAACAACTCGTGAAGGATCGCCTTGCAAGTAATAATTATATCTATGGACATTACTTGTCTTACAGTGCATAAGAGTGCAACTCTAGGTCTATAGTGGAGTGACTCTAGAGTTAATGAATGAAAATTGATTAATTAAAGAGTTTAATTAATTAATTTTGTATCATTGGAGCTTATAATCTGTAGGTCCATAAGGTCCCCTTGCTAGCTCATAGTAACACTAAAGAATCAATTTAGTTGAAAGAAAAATTTGAAATGTTCAAATTAATATTTAATTTGAAGTGTTCAAATTAATATTTAATATATTAGATATATTAAATATAAAAGAGGAAAATATATTTATTGTATTTGATACATTGAATATTAAAATAATTAATGTATATTAGATACATTAAAGAAAAGAAATTTATTAAATTTGAATTGGATTCAAATTAGGAAATAGATGTTGTAGGAGAATTTTAAAGGTTTGAATAAGATTCAAATTGGTTAAATAAATATATTTTAATATATTAGATATTAAAATATATTATTTAATTATCCTCCCTAGACCACTATAAATAGGACCCTAGGGGTGAGTCATTGAGCATTCTGAACAACACACATCTCCTCAATAGAGAGAATTAGAGAATTCTCTCTAGACCTCTTCCTCTCCAATCCCTTGGGGATTTTCTTTCAAGAGGCTCCCACAAGCCTTAGTTCTATGTTTGAGTCATAGCCAGGAAGACTTTGTGGAAAAGATAAAGATCCGCCAGAATATTCTCCATAATATTATTTTCAAGGTATTTATTGCTTAACCTTTGTATTTTAGTTTAATTCTAAATAAATCAAAGACGATTCCTATGCTTCCGCTGTGGGTTTAATTCGATTATTCCCTTCACACCCTGCAGCAGAAGACTATGATTTCTAAATAATTAAGAAATCAATTTGGGATTAAATTTGATTTTATTTAGAATTAAACTAAAAAATAAGGTTAAGCAATAAATATCTTGAAATAATATGTAGAAAGTTATGGTGGGTATTTACTTCTTTGTATTCTATTAAATTTCCACGTGTTCCAACGAAGATCTTCCTTGCTATGACTCGAACATAGGACTAAGGCTTGTAGGAATCTTTTGAAAGAAAAGGAAATTTGAAGGAAAAATTTTGAGAGTTTCTTTCTCTATTGAGATCTTGCTTTTGGCTCAACCTAAAGAGTCCTATTTATAGGGACTGGGTAGAATCTTTGTTAAAATCAAAAAATATTATAATATTAACATATTTGAATCACAATCAAATCTCTTAAAATCTCTTACAATATATATTTACTTATTTGAATCTAATTCAAATTTAATATATATTGTTTTCTTTAATATAATGTATCTAATACACAATCCATTATTCTCTTTAATATTTAATGTATCAAATATAATAAATAGATGTTTTCTCATTTAATATATCCAATATATTAAATATTAGTTTTAACATTTCAAAATTTTCTTTCAATTAAATTAATCATTTTAGTGTTACTATGAGCTAACAAGGAAACCTTAATGGACCTACAAAGTATAAGCTCTAATGATACAAAATTAATTAATTAAACTCTTTAATCAATCAACTTTCATTAATCAACTCTAAGTCACTCCACTATAGATCTAGAGTTGTACTCTTATGCACTGCAGAACAAGTTGTATTCATAGATATAACCATTTCATGCAAGTCGATCTTTCACAAGTTGTTCGTAATTACAGTTGGGTCAAAAATCTGTTTTACTCCTATAATTATATATCTTATACCTTAAGTACCACTGATCCTCCAATGAACATTTTGTTTATGATCATATCATAAATCAAGCCCCTCTCAGACCAATGAGAGGGTGAGACCCCATTGTTCAAGTCTCAAAATCAACACTTAAGGAAATTGTTCATCTGTTTTTCCTATATGAGAAGTAGTGAATTCCATCATGTGAAATTTATGTGCTCAGCTCCCTATTTGATCATGTCCCCAAAATGGTAAGCTTATTGAATCAGCTGCAAAAGTCACTCTCAATTATGCAAATCAAAGGACAAGCTCTCACAGGGAGGAGTTCCTAACTCACTCAAGATTAAGATCGAGTCACATATGATCATTCTGTTGAAATATTAATTTTTTCAATTAATGAATTTGTATATGATACCCCCACTCACATGTCTCCACATGAATGATTTGGATCAAATCATTTATAACTGTTACAAACTCGACAGTACCAATAGTGTTACCAGGATAAGGCACCTAACCTTATACATATATTATAGACTCTTTAAGTTATTTCTTGAACATGGTCCTCCCGTATGTCAATTACATACTGTTCAAGATTACACTAATAACCTAAAATTGTTATATAATGGATATTATGAATTTCAAATACAAATAATAAAATAATTATCAAATAATTATTAAATATTAAAACATTAATTATGAGGCTTTAGAGCATAAATCTCAACAAAATCATGTTACTGAATAGAACTCAAAATCTTTGAATATTAATGTTGATTCTTTTGCATTATGGCATGCTAGATTAGATCATTCTGCTTCTAATATTGTATCTTCAATTCTTAATTCTTGTAACATCAAATCTTTCAATAATAAAAGTACTCAAATTTTTCATTCTTGTGCTCAAGGTAAAATTCATAAACTTCCCTTCCCCACATCTTGTATTGTTTACACTAATCCTTTACAATTAATAGAGTCGGATCTTTTGGGGTCCTTCACCACATTTTTTCACTAATGGTTTTAAATATTATATATCATTTATAGACGTGCATTCTAGATATACTTGGATATACTTCTTACCCAATAAATTTGAGGCTTGTCTTATTTTGTTCAATTTTGAAGTTTGGTTGAAAAACAACTTAATAGTTCTATTAAATGTATTCAAACTGATTAGGGAGGTGAGTTGCGTGCTTTTTTCTTATCTAAATGATAATGGTATAGGTCATCGTATTACTTGCCTTCATACTTTGAAATAAAATGACATAATTGAGCAAAAACATAGATACATTGTAGAATTAGGTTAACTCTTATGGCTTATTCCTCCATGCTTCTTGTCCATTGGGATGATGCTTTTAGTACTGTTAACTGCCTTATCAATAGGTTACCCACCCCTATTTTAGATGAGCTAAGTCCTCAAGAAAAGCTCTTCGGTGATAAACCTTATTATAAAATGCTTAAAACTTTTGGTTGTCTTTGTTTCCCTTATCTTTGACATTATAACAACACTAAACTTCAGTTACGTTTTTCCCCTTCTCTTTTTCTAGGATATAATAACCAACACAAAGGTTATAAACATCTTGATATGTCATCCAAATGTATATACATAGGTCAACATGTTTTATTTGATGAGTTTACTTTTCCTTGTGCTAACACCATTACACTAAGTGATGAAAGCTTGTCTAATTCCTCCTCCTACTTGTTGTTTCCCCTACTAAGTAGTTCTCTTGATTCTCCTAATTTTGCCACTACAAATATTCCTTTTTCTAGTTCCCTGCATGCCTACTTCCCAATCTGACATCGCAGAATCTGTACAACCTATTTTAGAAACAGCTTCTTCAACCTCCGTTCCTCATTCTTTTGCACTCCCCACTCCTTCATCTACCTCTGTTGTGGCTATTATTTCTAGAGAACCTTCCAACACCCATCAAATGACAACAAGAGCCAAAGCTAGAATTTTTATAAACCTCATGTTCTCTTGCTGAATATCTTGATAATGAGCCTCCTAGTTTCAAATTATCCTTAAAATGCCCTCATTAGACTAAAGCAATGAAGGATGAATATGATTCTCTTCTAAAAAACGAAACTTGGGATCTTGTTCCTTATCCTAAAGATAAGAAGATCATAGGGTGTAATTGAATTACAAGGTAAAAAGGTACAAAGCTCGTTTAGTTGCAAAGGACCTTCATCAAACTGCAAACATAGATTACGGTGAGACCTCTAGTCCTGTTATTAAACCAACCACCATTCATATTCTTCTTACCCTTGCTTTAGCTCATAATTGGACCTTGCGCCATGTTGATATTAACACTGCCTTTCTTCAGGTTTATTAACAGAAAAAGTCCTCATGGAACAACCTCCTAGATTTGTTATCGCCCATCCTTCATCTTTGGTCTACTTGGTTTGTAAATAAGAGCAAAGAAGTCTTGTATGGCCTTAAGTAAGCCTCTTGTGCTTGGTATGATAGACTTAAGAACTTTCTTTACAATGCTAGTTTTGTTAACTCAAAGGCCGGCACTTCCTTATTTATTAAATCTTCCATGAACATTCATATTTATGTGTTGATTTATATGGATGATATGATTGTGCTTGGTTCCTCTGCTAATGCTATAAATGACTTGATTTCTACTTTGCATAAGACCTTTGCCTTAAAGGACTTAGGTTCTTTAAATATTTTTCTTAGAATTGAGGTTAGGCGCACTCATAATGGTGGTTTATTCATGTCTCAATCTAAGTATATTCGTGAATTGCTGGATCAAGCTAATTTTTTGGATGCATCATTTCTACTCCTATGATAAGCTATCACATTCTCTCAGCAGGGGGTTGAGGTCTTTTCCGATCCCAAATCTTATAGGAGCATTTTTGAAGAGCATCAATATGTAACTCTCACTCGTCCTGAGATTGCTTATTCTATAAACAAGGTGTGTCAACTCATGCATTCTCCAACATCCTCTCATTGACAAGCTGTTAAAGCGGATTCTTCGTTATCTAAAAGGTACAGTTGATTATAGTCTTGAGTTATATTGTCTCAATATTTTGCAATTGTAGGGCTTTGCTGATGTTGATTGGGCTTCGGTTCTAGACGATCAGAAATCTCCTTCGGGCCATTATGTTTTTTCTTGGAGGAAATCTAATAACTTGGGGTGCAAAAAATCAACATATCATCTCTCGTTCCAGCTCTAAAGTAGAGTTCAGATCTCTTGCCAATCCCGCCACTAAATTGGTTTGAATTCAATCTCTTCTAAGTGAACTTGGGATTTGATCTTTGCCTAAGCCTATCCTTTGGTGTGACAATCTTAGTGTTGTCCACCTTTTCACTCTCATACATTTACTTTGTGCACGATTTGGTTCTTCAAGAGAAATTAGTCATCCAACACCTTTCTTCCTCGGCGCAATTGGAGGAGAAACCAGATGAGATTCTTTGTTTCCACCTCTTTTCCATTTTTTCTCTTTGGTTGTTCTTCATTGCATGCCCAACTTCTCTCCTAATCTTTTTAAACAAAGCTTAAAAACGACATCGTTTTCACCTAATTTTTAAAATGCTTCCACCTAAGTTGCCATGTAGGTTGTTTGTATCCATGTAATCTATCAATTAATTACCACATCAACTTTCTGTCAAACCTCAAACATAAGTTTTCTTTAAAGGTATTTTTGAAACGTTTTGAAAATGTGAAGATTATTATTGCAACTTTTAAAAGAATAGAAGTATTTTTTAAGAGATAAAAGTTATATATATGTTAAAAAGATAAGTAAATTAGACTGAGAAAGTGAAAAGTATAGAATTTATCTAAAAAAAAGTGAAAATTATAGAAAATGAGAAATTTTAGAGAGATGTTAGGAAAATGAATTAAAAGGAGATGGACATTTTTAAAGAGAGAAAAAAGTTTTTTCGAGAGAGAAATTTAGAAAAAGAAAAAAAAAATGAGAGAGAAAACTTAAGAGGGAAAGATTTGTTAGATAGATATGTGAAAGAAGAAGCAATAGCAACAAAAAAGTGAGATTTTGAAAAATAGAAATATATTTCTAAAAACTTTTTTCTTAGTCATTTTTTTCAATTCATTGGTTTTTGAAATTTACTTCCAATTGGTTATTCTACGATTTTGAAAAACTATAATCCAAGATTAGAAAATAAAATGATTATCAAACCGGACATAGATTGTTTTTATTCAATTTGGATACCTAAAGTTCCGTTCGATAACTATTAAATTTTTAGTTTTTGATTTTTGAAAATTAAGCTTATAAATACAACTTTCACCTATGAATTTCCTTGTTTCGTTATGTATTTTTTATCTATGTTTTCAAAAACCAAATCAAGTTTTGAAAACTTAGGGCCCTGTTTGATAACCATTTTGTTTTTAATTTTTGGTTTTTAAAAATTAAGCCTATAAATACTACTCTCACCTATGGTTTTACTTGTTTTGTCATATACTTTTTGCCTATGTTTTCAAAAATCAAGCCATGTTTTGAAAACTAAAAAAAGTTGTTTTCAAAAAGTTGTTTTTGTTTTTAGAATTTGGGTAAGAATTCAAATACTTCCTTAAGGGAGATGAAAACCATTGTAGAGAAATTGAGAGAAAACAAGCTTAATTTTCAAAAACCAAAAATCAAAAACCAAATGGTTATCAAACGGGGCCTAAAAAAGTAGTTTTGTTTTTGGATTTTAACTAAGAATTCAAATGTTTTGTTAAGAAATATGAAATTCATTGTAGAGAATTGATGAGAAAACAAACACAATTTCCAAAAACCAAAAACAAAAAATCAAATGGTTATCAAACGGGCCTTAATGTCTTAAATATCTATTTTAGCCCCTAAATTTTCAAAACATAATTATTTTTGTTCCTTACAGAGATTTTGGTGTTGTGTTAAATACTTATTTTGGGGTGGTTTTAGTTAATAAATGAAACTTTATGAGTTGAATTGGTTTATCAGTTCATTTGAAATTAGTTTGACTTGAACGAAACAAACCGAAATATATTATTAATTGTGCAATTTTCTCTTTTACTAATGAAAAAAAATTATATATGCATCATTCAGAAATTCCTATTAAATTATTTACTCTTTAACAAATTTTTAAAAATAATTTCTTAAGTCCTTGGAGTATAATTTTAATTATATAAATTAGGGAATGAATCAAATGTTACCTAAACTTAACAAAAGTGTATCAATTCTAACCCTTAACTTTAAATTTCATCAAAGTGCTCCTTAAACTTCGATAATGTTGCAATCTTTACATTAAGCTTGAAAAAAAAAACGTTGCAATTTTAACCTTCCAATAAATTTTCGTTCAAATAATCATTAAAATATATATATGCTCATGTGTGTTTAATGAATTATAAATCATATGTATGGTATAAAATTGATAGAATTAAAAAAAGAAAAAGACATTAGAGAGATTTTTATTGAAATTTGTGAGTTTTGGTAAAGTTACTCGATGGTTGATTTTGTGCATTAATCAAAATTAGTTTTGTACAAAGCTTGATTTCATTGAAATTAGCTAGTTTTCGGAGTTTTTACATTTCTTGTTAAAATTAGTGGACGAGTTAGCAAAAATTGCATAGAGGGTAAAAATTACAATATTTATCTAAGTTTATGGCTCAATTTGATGAAATTGAAAATTTATAGCAAACATTGATACAACTTACCAAGTTTAGGGGTGAAAATTGATTTTTT
Organism: Trichosanthes truncata; assembly: GCA_033996785.1. Classification (NCBI taxonomy): domain Eukaryota; kingdom Viridiplantae; phylum Streptophyta; class Magnoliopsida; order Cucurbitales; family Cucurbitaceae; genus Trichosanthes; species Trichosanthes truncata. Next base: position 44,406,910 of record JAWPNB010000013.1, on the reverse strand, counting down.
TTTCCTAGGTCTAATTAAAATTGAATTACCAATCTTAATTCAAAGTTTGAAAGTAAGTAGATAGATGCAAAAAAGACTAAAACAAATTATATATTTTAAACAAAAATTTGAACAAATGATCCACGTAACCGAAACCATTTCATGGTTGGATTGAGTTGGATTCTTCATCTAATGAGGATGGTTTGGATTGAAAAAAACTTACAACTCAAACATTTAAAATGAGTCTAAAAAGTTCCTCAATCCAATTCAGTCCAGTTCATGAACACCGTTATTTATTAACGGTCAATTATTTAATAAACTAATGGCATAACTTTAATTACGTAGATTAATATGCTAATGTGACATGTATTGAAATCATATTAGTTGGTTGAGACATATATTGTATGAGATAGAATAATCTCCTTGCATAACTCAGAGATCAAGACATTTCATAGTAAATTTTATGCACGAGAAGCTACATTCATTATTGAATAATCTCCTTTCTCTCTTTGTTGTTCAAAGAAGATCTAGTAGGCCTTAATTTAGCTACAACATCTCCCATTTTGACATTAACATTTTCTAACAATAAGCAACCCAAAACTGGGAAGATAATAAACAAACAGCAGCTACATAAACATTCAAGCTCCTTTTAACAATGGAGCTACAACAAAAGTTTGTTGATGCAAAGGTGAAGAATGGAGGAAGAGGACGATAACTGACATGTCATCTGCTGCCATTCCCGGCCTCTTCCGCTTCCATGCTCGGGTAGCATAATCAACCAACTGCCGAGCTGATTTTGCTCTATCTACTGTTGAATGGACGATCTGCACTGCTTCTTGATTCGAGACCACATCCCATATCTGATAGAAATAGATGAAACGTTTGATAGAACTTCATAAGAACATTCTCTAGCTGAAGAAAGAGTGCTATTTTTGAGCTGCAAAACGAAGTGTGGCGAGGCTTACCCCATCAGTTGCAAGTACAACAAATAAGTCTTTGCTGGTTACAGTTCTTTGTGTTACATCAGGCATAGAAATGAGTCCAAATCGCTTAAGACAAAAATCGCCAAACGATCTCGACATCGACAGTCCCAGTGTTTCCCCATTCGGAAGCCAGAGACGGTGAGTCCCTGGTTCATCTTGCAAGCAGAAAACCCTCCCATTGCATTGTGCTATCCTCTCAGCCTCCTCTGAAACATAACAAATAACCAAAATGTTAGAGCTTTATACTCTCCCTTTTCATTGTCCATTTATATACAAAGAGAGGAACGAACGAGGTAGATTCGGCTTGAAATCGATAGTTAGCTGAATTGGTAACGGTACCGAGTTTCCATCATCAGAAGTTGTAGCCAACACAGCCCGAGAGTCGCCAATGTTTGCAATAACAATTACATCACCCTGATAAATCAGAAGTTGAGATCAGAAATCTTGTTGAAGTCATAAAAACTTGATAAGAAAATGAACACTAGAAATCGCATAGAAGACGGATAACATAATATTACTTTTCGGACAATCGACAGGGCCGTTGTTCCACTATGAAACGTGTCGATTTTACGGTGTTGCTCGAGTTCTTGATCGACGGTAGCACAGGCTTCTATATAAGAATGCTCCCATAAATTGAACTGTAGATGTGTTTTACCTGAGTTGAGTTCCAAATGTGGGTGAAGAGCAGTTTGAACAAGTGCTTTTTGCCAATTGCAAAGCAGAGCAGTTGGCATTGACTTTCTAACCTTTTTTGCAACAAAATGGCCCCATGGTCCATGGCCATCAAAAACCCCACAAAATATCATATCCTTTTGACACCCAAATTCCTATCACCAAAACCAGTTTTCCACATTTTAAAACTCACAAACAAAGAAGCAAAAAACATAAACATACTTTCTTCTGTCATTTTTTGGTGAAAAATATGAATAGCTCTGTTCGAATCTTTTGTTCGTTCGCAATATTACGAGCGCGAGAAAGCAACTATATTCAACATCTTTATACTTTCTTCATTTTCAATTCTTATTTCAAGCAACAATTATGAAGAAAAGTTCTGGTTTTTAAGCTAAATTTGCATACCTCCCACACAATGCAGCAGTCCTGATTGATTCCTTTCTCGCCTCGCTTCGAAAAACTCGAGACGAAGTTGCTCGAACTGTCAATATTTATACTCCCGGAACCATGGATGATCATATCCTTCTTCTTTGCAGACTTTGCCATTGCTTCTGCTTCTTCTCTTCCACTCACAACAGAAGCATTTTCAGAGTTTCTCCATTTCTTAGTTCTAAGTGACTTTGTTAGTTCATTGAACTTCAAGAACAAATGCTCCATCGCCTTTTTGATGTGTAGTCGGTTTCGTGTACTCGTCGTTCTTCCCCGAGTCCTAGTCAATGAAAACTTGGAGAAGGTCAGATAGAATCAAATAAAAGATTTGGATAACACAAGTGGAAATAAAGAAACATTGATAAAAAAATGTTTTATTTTCATCTTATTGATTAATTTGTTTGGTTTCTTTTTGTATCTTCTCTTTCCTTTTCAAACATTCTGTACTCAGAACCAAAAGGAATGCTATTGGAGAGTAAAAGACAGAATCTGACTCAGAAGGCTCATTGTCTTATCTCAAATTTTAAATTTAGAGCCAAATAAATAAGACCATGAATCTAAAGTACAAAATATGAAATATTCATTCAAAACTTGAATAAACTATTTTGCAACAAGTCTTTCCACATTTCCACTATGATATGATATTGTCCATTTCAGATCTAAGTCCCTATAATTTTACTTTTAAATTCTATTGGAAAGGACTCATACTACTAACAAACAAACACGAAGATAGTGTCCTTACTTTTAAATCAAGGGTCTTTCTCACACCTAATTGATTCGAGCGGGACTAAGTTCGCATCCCAACAAACATTGACGAATGAGGCTCTAGCACAATTAACATCGATTTTTAATTATCAGCACTATCTTTTAATTTTACTAGAAGTTTGAAATGAGAAACAATATTCTAAGTTGTTGGTTATAGAAGACAAAAGGGTGGGTTAGAAAGAATCTTGTGATGTTTTTCCATCAATCTGCTAATCAATGATCCACCAATGAAATGTTATTAAGGTTCAAAGACTTGTTTGGCCACTGAGAAAATGAGAGAAAAAGTTGGGTTTGTTTATAAAACAATCTTTCTACCAAATCCTAATGGCATCATGTAAAAAATCATCAGGTGTAAGAAAATCCCAATAGCTATCTGAGAGTGGAACAACATTTGCTACTTTAAATATTAGCAATAAAAATATTAATTAGGGCTAAAAGAAAAACTTTTGACCTTGTTGAAGAAATAATTTAGTCTATAAATTTTATCATTAAGATTTATTATATGTGGAAGAACATTTGCTACTTTAAATATTAGCAATAAAAAATTATGGGCTAAAGAAAACACCTTTTAATCTTGTACTTTTCAATGATTTAATCTGGATTTTAGTCATTAAGTTTAGTATATAATGATTTAGATCATATAGTTTAAAATTTATGACGATTTAATTCTTAAAAAATTCTATGAAACTGTTATAAAAATAAAAGTGATGTGTAATGAACTAAAATCCTACAAAAAGAATGGACGGATAGATGAGATCCAAGTATACCTCTAAAGATTAAATCATTACAAATTTTAAACTAGAACAACAAAATTAAATTGTACATATTGCACATCAAGGACTAAATGGTTACAAATTTAAAACTATATAGAGTAATTGAGTAAATGATTAGGATTAAATCATTGCTTTAATGAAACTACCAGACCAAATGTGTTTTTTAATCATCATTCTAAGCTTTTGGGAAGGGGAAACAAATAAAAAAAAAGGGAAAAAAAAATACTGAATCACAACAGTAAAAAGAAACCCAGATGAGAAAATGACAAAAAAAAAGCAGAAAGAAAACTTTAATTTGTTTCTCTTCTTTTCTTTTGATCTCTGCAGCATTTTCTCAGCAACAAATGAAAAGAATGTAAAAAACAAAATAGCAAACAGAAAAGAAAAGAAAAAAAAAACCAGTAAGGTTAAACAGAACGAACAGTGATTTTCCGGGAAAATGAACAGGAAAGTGAGAGCTAGAGCACTGCAATCTGAAGCATTGACCGGAAATCCGATATTCCGGCGAAATTCCAGCGACTCAAGAAGGAGAAGAGAGAAACAAGCCGCTGAAACTGATTGGAATCCATAGAAGCAGCTCGGCTCGGATTCTTGTCCAGTTTATTAATTTTCTCGGGAAACAAACAGAAACAGAAACAGAAGCAAAATCAAACAAAAAGGGCTAAAGGGTCTCCAGCTTTCTTGGATGTGAAGAAGTAATTTCCTTTTCCCTTTTTCGAAAAAGGGAACTTCGATTATATTCTGTGCATCTTTTGGGTCAGTTTCTTCAGCATTAAATAAACAAACAGATATCAGAGAAATATTAGGGCCTGTTTGGTATGCAATCTGAAAACGGAATTTTGAAAACAAGGGTGTTCACACGAGATTTCAACAAGGAAATTTAACACGTGGAATGAACTTTGTATTTGCATTAATTTCAGTATAGTGAGTACAATCTCTAGTATTTGATCCTCTCTCTCCTATTTGTATGCTTTGATCGAGGGCTGAATAGCTTGTTCTCGAGGTTGAAACTTCAATGGATTCTTGGAGTGTTCTTGATTTCTGTGACGTGTTCTTCGTTCAGATGGTGTTTGATCTTCAGGAGCTTCTGGAGTCTTCTGAGCTTTGTTTCTGAATTCTCTCTGAGCTTCTTCAGTTCTGAACCCCTGAAATGAAGGAGGAAGCTCCCTATTTATAGAGTTCTCCATGGGCCTCAGGTGGGCTTCGGCCTGTTGGACTGGGCCCAATTGATTTTGGGCCAACCAATTTGGATTGGATCTGATTGACCTTGGGCCAGCCTTTTGGGCCTGGTTGACTTTTGGGCCTAGCCATTTGGACTGGGCCTGGTTGACTTTTGGGCCTAGCCATTTGGACTGGGCCTAGTTGACTTTGGGCCAGCCTCTTTGGACAGGGCTTAGTTGCCTTTGGGTCTAGCATCTGGACTGGGCCTTCAATTTGGGCTTTTGTCTTCCAAATTTCAAAGAACCCAATAGTGTATTTGAAACTGCCATAATTCAATATAGGAATCTTTTAATTAATCCCTAATTAAATATAATTTCGCCATCAATGTTGGGTAATGACGTGGCAATTTTGGATTGGTCGAAATTCCTATTCCAACAAATGCCCCCTTTTCGAGATTTATACACAAATGTGTGTGTGTGAATCTCGAAAAGATTATTTTGGAATCAAAACTTACGATGCTCTTAATTTGGACTCCATTTGACGTGTCAATTTAATCAAAATATGGAATTTGGTTCACAATTTTGACTTTTTTTTTTTGACACATTTTTTTTTACGCCAATTTATCAAAATATGAATTTGAGTCAATATTTTGATTTTCTTTTCTGGCATAAAATTTTGATATGAATCTAGTTTAATTCAAAATCTAAATTTGGGGCAAGGTTAAAATTCTATCCCAAAATTTATTTGAAATTGGATTAGGATTTGAAATTCCATCCAATTTTTGTTTGAATTTGGAATAAATTTTAAAGCTTATTCCAATTTTGATTTGGAACAAAATTTAGATTATGCATAAATTTTGGTTTGAGAAAAACTCAATTGAAATTTGGCCAAAACTTCGGGAAAACTTTGGGATAAAATTTGAGTTATGTTCCAACTTTAATTTGAGACAAAATTTAAAATTTACCGACTCATAATAAAATTTAAATTCTCACTTGAACTTGGGGTGGAACTTGGACTCTATTTGAATTTTAATTTGAAAAAGAATTTGGGGTATGTCATTCTGAAGTAGAATAATCCCGCTGCTCAATTTTTTTTGGACTTTATTCAACTTTGGATTGGATTATAAAGATAGGATTGACTCTGCGAGATTTTTTTTTTTTTTTTTTTTTTTTTTGTTACATAAAACTTGAATGCAAACTAGATTTAAAACAAGTTCAATTCAGATTTATTTATGAACCTAAATTCAGTTTAAATTGTGTATGAAATCCAACCAAAAATCAGAAAATCTCGGTTCCAAATTTTCTCTATAAATGCCAGTGAAAGGTGGGTGTTCATTGAATAAAGCTGAAGATATATGGGTGGATGAATTAAATTTCATCCAATTTTGGTCAAATCGAGTAGGATTTCAAATTCCAACCAAAAATTCAGTTTTAAGCAATGAAGAGAGTTAGATTTTGAGATGGAGAAACTACCAAAATCGATTCAACAGAATATCCAGGATTTTCAAATTTTCATTTTTGAAATCAAAATTCTTTAATTTCAGTTTAGATTTTTTTTTTTTTTTCCACTTCAGTTTAGATTTGAATAAAAATCCATCAACAAATCTTCCCAAAATTTCCCCTATAAATAACGCAAAGAGGGAGACTAATCATTCAGTCCAGAGTGATCATCCAGTGCTGAAGGCAGAGTGTTGAACCTCCACTGCTTAGCCCGAGTATCGCCGTCGTCCGATCTAAGCCAGGCCGTCACGTCGAGTTGGAGCTGTAGATAGCCTCGGAGCGCTGTTGCCGTTACGCCGATTCCGCCGCTGTGCTCGCCGCCTGATCTGCCATCGTGCACCGCCGGACGCCGCTGCACTCAAGCCGAAGCCGTGGAACCGCTGCTGCCATCACGCCGATTCCGCCGCCATCTAAGCTCGTCGGTAAGTTGCGGCAGCCGTGGGTCTTTGGAGTTGAGGAAGTGAGAGTGAGAGGGGGATAGAGAGGAGAGAGAAAGGAGATGGAGAGAAGGTGAGAAAGATGAAGTACGTTTTGCTGAGAGAGATGAAGAAGAGAGAAGAAAAAGAAAAGAAGAAGATAAAAAGAAAAAAAAATGGGGGGCTTCGGGGAGAGAGAAAGAAGATGGAGAGAAGAAGAAATTCTTTTAATATTTTAATATTTTATTATTTTATTATTGATTTTTTTTTTTTTTTTTTTATAATTTTTTATACAACCCTTTTACGAAATTTTTTTGTTTTTTTTTTTTTTCAATTTATATTTTTTTTTTTCTTTTGAATTTCCATTTTTTTTTTACATATATATATTTTTGTTTTATTCTTTTTTTTTTACCAACAATTTTACATTTTTTTTTTTTTACTTTTTTCTTTTCTTTTTTTTTTTTGCAAACTTACATTTTTTTACAAGTTTTTTTTTTCAAACAAACGTTTTTTTTTTTTAAGTTTTTTTTTTTTTTTTTTTACAGTGTCTCATTCCAATTTTTTTTTTTTTGCAGAGACTTGCATACTTATCAAGACCCATAAATATTTTTTTGGAGTGAGCCTCTATTTATAAAGTAAATTATAACAATCATGCATGCTTTTTTTTTTTTTTTTGGCAGCTAAGATGCCCTCCTTCCACGATGTTTCAACTCTGGAGGTGACCCAATTTCAAAACTGGAGGTGACCACTCCTTGCTAAGGCTGGTTCACCTTCACAGCAGCTCACCTTCAAAATTGGAAGTGACCACTCCTTTCTAAGCTAGTTCACCTTCATGCGGCCTCCCCACCGAAGAAGGATGTTCAATGCTGGAGGTGACTCCTTGCTAAGGATGATTCACCTTCATGGCGGCCTCCCCACCGGAGAAGGATGTTCAATGCTGGAGGTGGCCCCTTGCTAAGGATGGTTCACCTTCATGGCGGCCTCCCCACCGAAGAAGGATGTTCAATGCTGGAGGTGCCCCTTGCTAAGGATGGTTCACCTTCATGGCGGCTTCCCCACCGAAGAAGGATGTTCAATGCTGGAGGTGACCCCTTGCTAAGGATGGCTCACCTTCATGGCGGCCTCCCCACCGGAGAAGGATGTTCAATGCTGGAGGTGACCCCTTGCTAAGGATGGTTCACCTTCATGGCGGCCTCCCCACCGGAGAAGGATGTTCAATGCTGGAGGTGACCCCTTGCTAAGGATGGTTCACCTTCATGGCGGCCTGCATTTTGAAACTGGATCGTGATTTAGATCCTCAGCCTCACAATTGCCTCCTCCAATTCGAAGACAGAATGAAGCCGTCGAACTTCGAAAATGAAGCGAAGCTGTCAGACTTTGAAGATGAAGCAAAAAACCTCGACTTTGAAGATGAAGCGGCAACCTTGACTTTGAAGATGAAGCGAAGCCGTCAGACTTGGAAAACGAAGCGAAGCCGCCAGACTTTGAAGAGGAAGCTAAGCGCCAGACTTTGAAGACGAAGCGGCAACCTCAACTTTGAAGATGAAGCGGCAACCTCAACTTTGAAGATGAAGCGGCAACCTTGACTTTGAAGATGAAGCAAAGTCGTCTGACTTTGAAGACGAAGTGAAGCCGCCAGACTTTGAATATGAAGCGAAGCGCCAGACTTTGAAGACGAAGCGGCAACCTCGACTTTTGAGATGAAGCGGCAACCTCGACTTTGAAGATGAAGCGAAACGCCAGACTTTGAAGACGAAGTGGCAACCTCGACTTTTGAGACAAAGCGACAACCTTGACTTTGAAGATGAAATGAAGTCGTCAAACTTTGAAGACGAAGCAAAGCTGCCAGACTTTGAAGATGAAGTGAAGCGCCAGACTTTGAAGACGAAGCGAAGCCGCTAGACTTTGAAGATGAAGCGAAACGCCAGACTTTGAAGACGAAGCGGCAACCTCGACTTTTGAGACGAAGGGGCAACCTCGACTTTGAAGATGAAGAAATGAAGTCTAGGAACTTGAGAATGGAGTGGCGACGACTCCTCCTAAGATGAAGGTGGAGCAGCGACGAAGTATCCGGACTTGAAGATGGTGAAGCGACGGTGAAGCCTCTTAACTTGAAGATGACGAAGCCTCTTGAGATCTCCTGACTTGAAGATGGCAGAGCGACGACGAAGCATTCTGACTTGGGAGCAGTAGCGACGACGATGCCTTTGAACTTGGAGAAGCAGCAATGACGAAACCTTCCGACTTGGAGAAGAAGAGACGAGGAAGCCTTCGAACTTGGGAGAATAAGCGACAACGAAGCCTTCGAACTTTGGAGAAGAAGCAATGACGAAACCTTCTGACTTAGAGGAGGAGCGACGACGAAGCCTTCGAACTTTGGAGAAGAAGCAACGACGAAACCTTCTGACTTGGAAAAGGAGAGGCGAAGCCCTTCGACCTTGAGAAGAACGAAGCTCTAACCTTAGGAGGAGTGAGCGATGAACCGAACTTAAAGAGGCTGAAGTTCGAACTTTAGTAGAGTGACTGACGAACCGATCTTGAAGGGGTTAAATGTCACTCGTAAGCATCAAACTTGCAACGTTTTATTTCTTGGGATGAAATTTTTTTTTTTTGGAGACTGAACTTAAAAGTTTTTTTTTAAGCTGCCTACGTACCCTTTTAGCGAAAGGGATCAAGTCATAACGTAGTTCAATTGATACATACATTTTTTTCTTTCAAATGGGTCGTTCACCTTTTAAGCTCATGCGGGCCAGGAGCAACATGTAGTTTATACTCTTACGATTATGAGTGTTTACATTTTATGCATAAAATTTTTTGAGAAACTTTCAGTTGATGGGGCCGATTCTTAAGCCATCTTTGTCAACAATCTTGTATGCTCCATTTGTGTAAACTTCTTTGACAACGTAGGGACCATCCCACTTAGGTGTGAACTTGTTTCCCGTATGTCGCGTCGTGATGATTGGCCTTCGAACAGCTAGTACGAGATCGCCAACTTGAAATGACCGTGGCCTGATACTTTTATCAAATGCTTTCGTCATTCGTGCTTGATAACATTCCAACGCTTGCTGAGCATCCAATCTTCTTTCATCGAGTGCTTCCAACTCTTGAAGGCGTAACTTTGCATTATCTTCTGTTGTTAGCCCTTCCTGCACAGCCATTCTCAATGATGGAATCTCTCTCTCCAAAGGAAGCACAACCTCTACCCCATAAACGAGGGAATAGGGCGTAACTCCTGTGGGAGTGCGATGCGTGGTCTTATAAGCCCAGAGTGTTTCACCAATTCTTTTTTGCCCGTCTCTTTTTGTCTTAGAGACTACTTTCTTCAGCAAGTTGCACAACGTTTTGTTGAACGCCTCTGCCAACCCATTTGCTGCAGCGTTATACATTGATGACTTGTACTGCTTGAACTTGAATTTCTCACACAACCTGTCCATTAGACTGTTGGAGAATTGTCTCCCATTATCTATCACGATACGATGTGGGATGCCGTAGCGGTAGATGATGTGAGTTCGAATGAAGTCTGCCACATTTTCTTTCTTGGCTTCTCTTAGTGCTACTGCTTCGGCCCATCTTGAAAAGTAATCTGTGGCTGCAATGATGTAAGAGTGGCCTGCTGATGACTTAGGCGTTATCGGACCAACAAGATCGAGACCCCAAGCTTCGAAGGGCCATGAAGCAACAGTCGGATGTAGAGGCTCTGGTGGCTGATGAATGAAGTTTGCATGGAACTGACAGGCTTCACACTTCTTTGCATACTCCATTGAGTCATGGACCATCGTAGGCCAGTAGTAGCCCATTCTTTTCAATTGGAAGTGGAGTTTTGGACCTGACTGGTGAGCCCCGCAGACGCCTGAATGTGCCTCTTCTAGTGCTTTGATGGATTCGTCTGTTCCCAAGCATCGAAGGAATAGTCCTTCATAAGAGCGGCGATAGAGGGTCTCTTTATAATAGATGAATCGGGAAGCCCTTCTTCGTACATCAGCCTTCCGGGGTTCTGCAGGGAGCTTTCCATGTTGGAGATAGTCTATAATGGAATGTCGCCAGTCCTCTTCTTCAATAGTGTAGACAGATATTACGTTTATTTCTTCGCATTCATCATCTCTGGGTGGCACGATCCATTTTTGACAAAGTGAAATGTTCATCGTTTCATCTCCTGGAATTGTCATGGCAGTGGCCAAGTTTGCTAGCGCGTCTGCTTTCTTGTTCTCTGCTCTTGGAATATGTTCGAGTGCTACGTTGTCAAATTTCTCCAGCAATTTCCTTGCGTAGTCAAAATAAGGCTTCAAGTCCTCGTGCTTTACCTCATACTGGAGTGTGAGTTGATTAATGACTAATTTCGAATCTCCATAGACTTCTATGCACGTGATGCCGATCTCCATGGCCATCTGAAGGCCGATTATTAATGCTTGATATTCAGCCACATTGTTCGAACATAATTCACTCAGTGTGAAGCTGTAAGGAAGCATATGGTTCTCCGGTGAAATAAGGACAATGCCTGCCCCCGCTCCATCTCTTCGTGTCGCGCCATCAAAGTACATGGTCCATGACTCCATGTTTTGAATATAGAAGACCTCCTCGTCGGGTAGGTCATCGCACAACTTCCAGTCTGATGGAATGGGGTGACTAGCCAAAAAATCAGCCAACGCTTGCCCCTTTATCGCCTTCTGAGGCACGTAAACGATGTCGTACTGTTGGAGCAAGATCGCCCATTTAGCTAAACGCCCATAAATTATCGGTCTTGATAAAACGTACTTGATCGGGTCAGCTTTTGCTACTAAGTGCACTGTGAATGCTTGCATGTAGTGCCTTAGTTTGTCTATAGCGAAGAAAAGAGCAAGACACATTTTCTCAATTGGAGAATAGTTCACTTCGGCCCCGTTCAAAGTTCTACTTAGGTAGTAGAGGGCTCGCTCCTTCCCTCTTTCCCTTTCTTGCGCTAGAAGTGCTCCGAGCGATCTTTCTTGTGCTGCGATGTACAATATCAATGGCTTCCCTGCTACCGGAGCACTTAATACAGGGGGATTAAGCAGGTACTTCTTGATGCTTTCAAAAGCGTTCTGACATGCCTCATCCCACTCGAAGCTTTCTTCCTTCTTCATTAACCTTTGAAAAGGTTGACATCGACCAGCTAGGTTGGAAATGAACCTTTTGATGTAGGCCAAACGACCCTGAAGACTCCTCAACTCATGCAAGTTTCTAGGGCTTGGCATTTTTTGAATGGCATCAATCTTTGACTGATCTATTTCAATCCCTCGGTGTCTCACCACAAATCCAAGGAACTTTCCCGAGGTGAAGCCAAATGCACACTTGAGAGGGTTCATTTTCAATTGATACTTTCTTAGTCGATCAAAGACCACTTTTAGATCTTCCAAATGATCTTGTCTTTTCTTGGACTTGACGACTAGATCATCGACATAGCACTCGACGTGTTTATGTAACATCTGCATGGCACGTTGATAGGTTGCACCAGCGTTCTTCAGTCCAAAGGGCATTACCTTGTAACAGTATATCCCTTTTGGAGTTCGAAAGGCTGTCATCTCTTCATCTGCCAGAGCCATTCGAATTTGGTTATATCCCGATGATCCGTCCATAAAAGATAGAGCTTCACGTCCTGTAGTGGCATCAACCATGATCTCAGTGATAGGCAGTGGGAAGTCGTCTTTTGGACATGCATTATTCAAATCGCGAAAATCAACGCAGACGCGAAGTTGCCCATTCTTCTTTCTAACAGGAACAATGTTGGCTATCCACGTTGGATATTTTACCTCGCGAATGAATCCTGCTTCAATCAACTTATTGACCTCCGTTTCAATTTGGGGAATAAGCTCTGGCCGAAAACGCCGTTGAGCTTGCTTGACTGGTCTATACCCCTGTTTGATGGCAAGATGATGGACAGCTACTTTTGGATCAAGTCCAGGCATCTCTTTATACGACCAAGCAAAGACATCTCTATACGACGTGAGCAAGCTCATATATTTGCCTTCTTCCTCACAAGTAAGCGATGCACTTATAAAAGTTGGACGCGACTCTTCTAGCGTACCCAGATTCACCTCTTTAAGCTCGTCCACTGTAGATTGAATACCATCTTCAAGTGGCAGTGGAGCTTCGTCTGCATCTTCTTCAGACATCTCAGTTTCCGACTCTTCTTCAATTGTGAGATGGTGGCAAGAGGTTTCACCTTCATCTTGCTCTAAATCCTCCTCTGAGGGATTAGTGATGACTACGTCACGTCGTTTTACTTTTAACGAACCCTCCGTGTTGACTGCAACAAATATTTTTCTTTTCATCCGAGAGGGAACAATGCTACGAATGTCTTCGTCAATTCTTTTCTCGCTGCAAAGCGAATCTTTTGAAGTCTCCACCGAACTTTCAGGTTGAATTCGATCGAATACTGACGCGATATGCCCTTCATTTCTCGACGTAGTTACGCTTAGCCTTTGAAGAGCTGATGGTCGTGTCACAGCAGAAATTGAAAGTATATTCTCCCTCTTCTTTGCGGACATGCCTAATCTTTGGAGGGCTGACGGTCGCACCAAAGTTGGTGTTGAAGAGGTACTCTTTTCTTCACCTGCAGGTATACTTAACCTTTGAAGGGCCGAGGGTCGAGTGGTATCAGAAGTTTGAGTTGATAAGGTACTTCCTTCTCCCATGATGGGCTTGCTCAACCTTTGAAAAGCTGAAAGTCGAGTGGAGCCAGTATTAAGCAGTGACTCCTCTTCCCCTGCTGCAGCCTCACCCAACCTCTGGAGTGCGTGCGATTGGTGGCCTGATGCGCCTAAGAGCGGGAATCCTTTGGTTGGCATCTTCTTCCTTTTTATCATCAATCTCATCCACCGTTATGTGGTTTACGTCTGCCATTCTTGCTTTCCCTCTTCTGGTTATGCGAACAGGCTCAGGTGACTTATATCCAAGTCCCCTTCTTGACGTAGGTAGGGTGTAACCCTCTTTCAAAAGCTTCTTTTGTGTCGAAGACAGTTCGGGTCTTTCGTCAATGATCTTCAGACTCTCGAACTTGGTGTGCTTCAAAAAGTCGTAACCGGCTTTTTCCAGAAGCTTATACGCCTTAGGATCAAATCCATCCTTCGTTCGTCTCTCAAGTAATATTGCCTTTACTTGACCATCGTCGGGTGTCTTGACCTCTTGCTTTGCTATCTTGGTGAGAGGCGTGACAAAGTTTTCTTTCAGGATTTCGATATCCCTGACTTTCAAATTCCGTGAACATTCAGCAAAAGGTGATTCACCCTTCTTCCGTCGAGATAGAGGGACGTAGCGCAAGACAAGGGGACTTGGGATGTCTCTGTCTTTCGAAACTTTGTCTCTTGCAAGGTCTGTTGAGGCTTCATCTTTGCTAGCATCAGATATCTTTGTTTCTTTGACGACTTCCTTTTCTTTTCAATTGGTGGCTCTGGCTTGACTTTATCACTGCCTTTGATCAAAGGGACCTCTGCGGGCACAGTTTCTCCTACGTTGTCGCCCTTCATGTAAAACTTTGCATCAGCAAAATGGGACTCAGCCTCTGAAAATGGATTTGTGTCAGCCTCCACTTTCTTGATGCCATCTTGGTAAAACTTGAAGCACTGATGCAATGTGGAAGTTATCACCCCGTTTCCATGGATCCATGGATCCAATGTGGAAGTCATCACCCCGTTTCCACTGGGCGTGCCAATCTGTTCACACGAGATTTCAACAAGGAAATTTAACACGTGGAATGAACTTTGTATTTGTATTAATTTCAGTATAGTGAGTACAATCTCTAGTATTTGATCCTCTGATTCTCTCTCCTATTTGTATGCTTTGATCGAGGGCTGAATAGCTTGTTCTCGAGGTTGAAACTTCAATGGATTCTTGGAGTGTTCTTGATTTCTGTGACGTGTTCTTCGTTCAGATGGTGTTTGATCTTCAGGAGCTTCTGGAGTCTTCTGAGCTTTGTTTCTGAATTCTCTCTGAGCTTCTTCAGTTCTGAACCCCTGAAATGAAGGAGGAAGCTCCCTATTTATAGAGTTCTCCATGGGCCTCAGGTGGGCTTCGGCCTGTTGGACTGGGCCCAATTGATTTTGGGCCAACCAATTTGGATTGGATCTGATTGACCTTGGGCCAGCCTTTTGGGCCTGGTTGACTTTTGGGCCTAGCCATTTGGACTGGGCCTGGTTGACTTTTGGGCCTAGCCATTTGGACTGGGCCTAGTTGACTTTGGGCCAGCCTCTTTGGACCGGGCTTAGTTGCCTTTGGGTCTAGCATCTGGACTGGGCCTTCAATTTGGGCTTTTGTCTTCCAAATTTCAAAGAACCCAATAGTGTATTTGAACCTGCCATAATTCAATATAGGAATCTTTTAATTAATCCCTAATTAAATATAATTTCGCCATCAATGTTGGGTAATGACGTGGCAATTTTGGATTGGTCGAAATTCCTATTCCAACAAAGGGATTCAATGAAAACAGAGTTGTATTTCATGTTTTCAGATATGTGTTTGGTAGCAGATTTAGAAATTGGATTCCAATTTAAACAATTGTTCAAAATGTGTTCTATAATATATTTATAGACCATTAACTAGTTGTAGTTGCAAAACTAAATATTAGATTGAATATAATCCATTATTAATTAATTTATGAACATGATTTTTATTATAAAATTTGTACAATTATTATTTTACAATATCATATAATTTATAATATATTAAATTATACATAGTTTAATTTAACAAAAATAAATTGAGTTTATAACATCAAAAACTATATTTATTAAAGTTTTGGTATTTTCTAATGTAATTCTGCATTTTAAATTTTCAAATTCAAAATCTGGATACAATGAAAACATAAAAAAGTTGTTTTCAGAATTTTCACTATTTGGATCACAGAATCCGGAAACAGTTTTCGAAAACAAGTCTGCCAAACGCATATTCACTGATTTTGTGCTTTTGCATTATTCAAACAACATTATAGTATTAATTAATTACCTCGTTTTTTTTTTCCTTTAAAAAAAAAAAAAACTCTTTTTTCACGAAGGAGGTCCCACCGGATAATACAAACTTTTTTTAAGATATTTTTGTGGGTTTAAAATTAAAATCTTTGCTAAGATATTTTGGTGTTTTTCTTTTATAATTTCAAACGTTTCTATTCTTAGTCTCCTGCATTTTCTTTTCTATGGTTAAGTTTCTCATGTTTTAATCCTACTTCTTTCCATATTCAAATAGGTTAAATTATCAAAAATATCCCTGAACTATGAGATTTGTTTCAATTATACCCACAAACTTTGAAAAAATTTCATTTTAACCTTTAAATTTTGAAGTTTGTTTCAAAACAACCCTTGAAGGTTTTTCCGTTAAATTTATGGACGAAAAATGACGTATTTGCATATGTTTTGATTTTTTTTCAATGTATATGTTTAAATATGTTCACATAAGCAACAATACAAATGCAAAAACATCATTTTTCGACCATGAATTTAATGAAAAAAAGCCTTCAAGGGTATTTTTGAAACAAATATCAAAGTTTAAGGGTTAAAATGAAAATTTTCAAAGTTTGGGGGTATAATTGAAACCAACCCCATAGTTCATGGGTATTTTTGATAATTTAACCTTTTCAAATATTGTCTACCTTAGAGCCTTAGTATTTTTTTTTTCTTTGAGTTGAACAATATGTAAGTTGGAGGATTCGAACCTCTGACCTTTTGATCGATGGTACATGCTTTATGTCAGTGGAGCTATGTTCATGTTAATCGAGGTATTGTCCTCTACTTACATACTTATGATCTTCTTCTCAATGAGTAAATATTTATGAGAAAAATACTTGGAGCCACATATATAATACATCGTGTGTGTTGGATATAGAAAAAATAGTCAAGTTTATATTAAATAATTAATGAAAATTAATGGTGATAACTAAAATAAAAATTAAACTATATAGAGAGAGTGTGTATCCATACAAGTTTAGAGAGTAAAAAAATTAAAACAAAATATTTAAAAATTTAAGCACCAAAATGTAAAAAAAAAAAAGATAAAAGTTGAGGGATTAAAGTAATTGGATTGAGGAGTTGGGGGAAGTGGAATTGGGAGGAGTTAATAACTCCCTCGAACTTCTTGTTTGGTCCATGGATATTTTAACTTCTATTGTGGGCCTCAAAAACTTATTAACTCCTCATTCAACTCTCTATTATCCCACAAACTTATTAACTTATTCTCTAACTCTCCATTGTGGGCTCCACAACTTTTCTATCTCAATTTTTGTTCACCTCACCTCACTCCTACTTCTCTCTCTTCTCTCCTCTCATTTTTCTCTCTATTTTTATACATAATTTTTGTTAATTTCTTAATTTAAAAATTTTTCTTTATTTTTTATATAAGTTTTCTCATCATTATTACTAATTACTAATTAAATATATATAATTATTAAAAATATTTTTATTTTTATTCTATAACTTTAATAAATTTTTAACATAAATATTTTTCTTTTTATTCTATAATTTTATTTTTTAAATATAAATTATATATGATAATATTATTTAAATTAAAATTCTTAATGTAAATTAGAGTATTACATAACAATTTTTTTTAATTGATAAAAATCTTCCTATCTCACTTCCTACCATGTCATCAACATTTTTTTTTAAAGTTTAAACAAAAATTACTTATAACAAATAATAATCTTATCCTTTTTTTAGCTTTTCTTTTTATTAATAGCTAAAAAATATATATAATTTTATAATTTGATGATAAGAAAAACATATTTTAAACTAACACGTATTATAATTTAAGAAATTAGTATTTAAAAAGGTTAACGTATTAAAAAAAATTGATTTCAAATTAATCATATTCATAATAAAAAGATAAACAATTTCTCCTTCCAAACTTAATAAAATAAAATTATTACAATAAATAACATAAATATATAGTAATTTGAACAAAAGTATATATGATATTCATTTTGAATGGTGTTAAAAAAATATATATTCATTTTGAACTTAATTATTTTAAAATAGCATAAATATTTGATATTTTATTTTTAACTTAGTTATTTTAAAACTTCAAAGAATATATTATTTTCAAATTAATCAAACTTTAGATAATCTATTACATGATTAGTTAGAAAAATAAAATCCTAAATTTTACAAATTTTTTTTTATTAAGCTTGAAAAAAAAATCTTAAATTAAAATTTTAAAATTGACGAAAACAAGTCTTTAAAAAAAGTGTAAAATATTCATAAAATAAAATAACTTAAAATATCAATTTTAGAATTGATGAAAACAAATCTATATTATTTCTAGAATTGAGAGAATAAAAACATAAAAATATTGAAGTTTATTTGAATCTCTTTTAATTAATGGATTGAAATCTTTTCGAATCACGTGTAATATTTAAAAAAGTATTGTAAGACTTTCTTTTATTTGAAAACTATCAAAGGCAAATGAATGAAAAAAGAATGTGGGGTATTTTGTTCAATTTTTTTTTCTTTAAAGAAATTTGTAAAATATACATAAATTAATAAAAACAAAAAATTTCAATCTTAGAATTCATGGGAACAAATTCTTAATAATGAAAATTTGAGAAATTGTAGAAAAAAACTGTACAAAAAAAGCTAAAATCAACTCAGACTTCAAAACTTTAGGTTTAACAAACCTGCACCCCAAACACAGACTTCAGAACTCCTACTCCCTAAACTCTTTGTCCCAAACACAAATTTCCTAACTACAGACTAAACAACTCTGCACCACAAACACAGACTTCCTAACTCCCCAAGCATACGAACTTCTACTCCCTACAACTTATTGCTCCAAACAACTTCTAAAGTTTATGGAGTAAAACAACCTAAATAAAAGTTCATAGATCAAATATATTTTAAACCAATTTTTTTAATATATCTAACAAAAATCTTACAATTATTACTTGAAATTTATAATTTTAGTTAATTTAATTTTTTAGTACATCCTTTAAAAAAAAAGTTATTGTAAGAATATTGAAATATTTAAGGAAATCTTATTCTCGAATTTTAAATCTGAGAAATTATTACTCCCTCTACCAGCCTGAAATAAAGGATTAAAAAGACTAGACCATACTAAATTCAAAAGTCATTTAGGAAGCAACTAATTATTTCTAGTCTAAGTGTCCATCAAGCCAACTACTACATAAATAAAGTGTTCATATCAAGTTTAGAGTTTATTTCTAACAACTTTCTTTATTCAAAAGGGTTTTAAACATTTTTCAAGTTGCAACCGACCAATTCTAAAGAAAATGATTTCCTAAGTTTGAAGAGAGACTAATGGTTCAAACTTGTGATTGTAACAACTTATTTTTTGAGGAGATAATTATTTGTTCGCTATTTTTCTTTCCATTTTGTACCCTTTTCATTAGATTTTGTGCTTAGAGATAATTTAAAATTAAAAGCAAAAATAAAAAGAGACTAATTTTTGTTTCTTATACAATATTACATCACATGTGGAATTAGAAAATTTTAAACTTAAAACTATAGAAGAAGTAGAAATACTGTATCATAAGATGTTAACTTATTAAAGAAAGTAAATATATTTTATCTATTAAGTTATGTTAAAAAAAAAAAAACAAAAGGCATAATGAAAAGGGTTGAAGTTCAATAGTGTCATTATTGTCTGAAAAAATGCCATGTGTAAGTTAGCTGTAAAAGATGGAGACATGACATTATTGTCTCCCAAAATTGTGAAAGAGAATCAAACGTTGCCAGAGAATCTGAACGCAATAAATTTTGTTCTTTTTTTTTTAAAGAAATAAATGTTGTTCATAATACTTGGTTACATGGATTATGGAAATAAGAGAATATAGGGTAAAATGTACTTTTGGTCCCTAAAGTTTTGGATTGGTGTCTATTTGGTTTCTAAGGTTTCAAAATGGACACTTTGGTTCCTGAGGTTTGAAAAAATGTTCTAAATGGTCCCTAAGTTAAATTTGACCGTTAGTTGACTAACGGAAAATTATGTGGCATAAGTGACGTGGCAATTTTAAATGATTTGGTAACTTTTATTATTTTTTTAATTGATTTAGGCTTATGTGTCTTTTTTATTTTTCAATTTCCTTTCCCACCTCTCCTTCCTTCTTCTTAGTCCTTCCTTACATCGTGTTTCTCTATTTTCCTTTTTTTTTTTGTTTTGTTTCACTTTTTTTTTACTGTTAGTTCTATTGCACTAATCCCCAAACGAAAGCTGTTTGAGATTCAAATGCCTTCTTTGTTCTTTCTTCTTCCTCTTCCTGTTCATGTTGGATGGAGAAGGTGAGTTTACTTTTAGATACATAAGGAGAGTTCAGAAAGGTTTCAAAAAAATTGCTAATCTATCTGGTTTTTCGGACTGTATCGAATAAATTAATGAGAGTTCGATTGAAATTAAGCAGGAGAAATTTACGGTAGTTCTTGAAGGTTTCGGGAAAATTTCCTAATCTCTGGTTCGTCGAACTTTAGCAAGCAAGTTTTCGAGAGTTCGATTGAAATTAAGCTCGAGATTAAACTTACGGAAGTTTTGGAAAGGATTTGAAGGTTTAGAAAAAAGAAAAAAAAAAGCTCCTAATCTCTCTGAATTCGATGAGATTAAGCTCAAGATTGAATCGGGGAGAAAGATTAGGATTTAGGAATCTCACTGTGTGATTTATCGCTGTTATGTGATTTTTTTTGTTTTAGAGAGAGAGAGAGAGAGAGAAAGTACCTTCGCAGGAGTTAGGCGCCACGGCGGAGGAGACGGCACTTTTCACCGGCGTCTTCATTGTTTTCCGCCGTACGTGGACTCCTCAGGTGATTGAATAAATGTAAAAAAAAAACAAAACCAACCACCAAAATCTCACTGGTTCATCTTCTCCAACGAAAAGGAAATCTCCAGTAGCTTAAAGAAAAATAAAATAGATCGAAGAACCAAAAGTTATGGAAAAAGTCAGCTTTAATCACTCTTCAGCTAGCCGGATTAGCTCCCCAAAAAAAAACAAAAAACGAAACCCAAAACCCAAAAAGAAACAAAAGAAAGAGGAAAGTCCCCCAAATTTTCCCAGAAAAGAAAAAAGAAAAAGAACCAAAGAGATTGAGAGACGCCAAAGAAGAACAAGGTCAACAACACTGAAACTCCGGCAAAGTGGCCGAAAAAGCAAAAGTTACAGAGAGACCAAAGGCTAAAATCAATTAAAAAACTAATAAAAGTTGCCAAATCATTTAAAATTGCCACCTCACTTATGCCACATCATTTTCCGTTAGTCAACAAACGGTCAAATTTAATTTAGGGACCATTTAGAACATTTTTTCAAACCTCAGGGATCAAAGTGTTCATTTTGAAACCTCAGGTACCAAATAGACATCAATCCAAAACTTCAGGGACCAAAAATGTATTTTGCCCGAGAATATACGATAATGTTTGGAAAAAAAATATATTTTTAGCACATGAAATTTGATTTAGGTTATATTTGAGTTGTTAAATTTTCAAATTCAACAAATATATTCTTGAGTTTTACATTTAGTTTCATCTTTGTCCTTCCGTCATTTTTTTATTAATTACTATCTGTAGGCATTAATTTTTTTTATTTTTAATATTTTCTAAATTTTTAATTAAAATAACATTTTTTTCTTTTTTATCTCTCTTCCTTCTCCCTCTTCCCTCTTCTTTCACCCCCTCCTCCTATGGCTACCCACCGCCGTCCACCATCCACCGCCGTTCGCTGCCATCGTCGCCGTCGTTCATTATCCACCCATCGACGCCGCCGTTCATCGTCCACCGCCTTTCTCATTTTTTTCTCTTTTCTTCTTCTCTCCTTCTTCCCGCTCCCTCCCTTCTTCTTTTCTTTCCCTTCCCCTTCTCCTCCTTTCTCCCATTCTTCCCTATGCTTTAAAAAAATATAAATCAAAGGGAAAATGTCCTTTGATTTACATTTTTTTTACATAATCCATTTAAAACATTAGTAGGTAACTGATTTATAAGGAAGGTTGCTTTGGTAAAGGCATCATCCCAATGTTTTGTAGGCACGAAGGAATGGACAAGAAGAGTAAGGCCAAGCTTGACTATATGTCAATGCTTTCTTTTGACAATTCCATTTTGCATGGAGGTGTGAGGACAAGTAAGGTGATGAGTTATTCCTTCATTTTTAAGATAAGAACTAAAAGAACGAAAATTTTCACCCCAACCGGTTTGTATATATGGCTTTGATTGAAGTATTCAAAGACTTCTCTATTTTAGTTTTGAAATCAATAAAGCTAGTTAAAGCCTCTGCTTTTGTTTTTAAAAAGTAAATGTAAGTGAATCTCGAATAGGTATCTACAAAACTAATGTAATACTTAAAATCATTCATTGAAGAAGTAGAAGAAAGACCTCAAAGATCAACTTCAATTAATTGCAAGGGATGAGAATAAATAGTAGTTGAAGTGGGAAAATGAAGTTTATGTATGTTTCCTTAAGCACAAGAGTGACAAATTTGATTGACTTTATTTCTCGAATAGGAATATCACAAGAATTCAAAATTTGACATACAAAAGTTAAGCTAGGATGACCCATTCTATTATGCTAAAGAGAATAAGAATATAAAGAAACAGTGTTGAAAAGATCATTAACAGCAGATATTTGACTGTCTTGAGAGATGACTTTAGCACTGAAAGCTTTGATTTGATCATGATCTTTTCCAAGAGCAGAAGTTGAGGGAGAAGCACTAGAAATGGTAAACTTGTAGTGGCCATTATGAAGGTGACCCTTTAGAAGAAGACGCCCATTTACTTGGTCCTTGACATAGCAAATATAAGGATGAAATTAAAAAAAGACATTATTATTCACTTGCAAATTGACTTACACTAATCAATTTTTTTTTGTAATATTAGGAACATACAACATTATGCAAATGGAAAGAACGATTAGAATGTAAAGAATCTGAAGGAATTAGATAGGAAGAGCCTTTATTAATTATAGACAAACCTGCTGTAGTTCCCATATGGATTTGTTGGCCTCTAGAGTACTTTGATGCCATTAAGATATTACTCAAATAATTGGTAACGTGATTGGTGGCACCAGAGTCAGGGTACCAGTTACTATCAGCATTATAATAATGAATATAAGCGATGGCATCATTGGAAGGATTACTCATAGTTGCAAGGTTGATAGAACTACTAGGAAAGGAGAAATTTGGGAAAGAATTGGGAGGAAAGTTTGATCTTGGAGGATTATTGGTAAGGATATTGAAACTTTAATCAAACCAAAAGTAACATCGAGGGGTTGTATGACCAATCTTGCCACAAAGTTGACATTGGGGTTTATTGTTATTCCAACCCCTTCCTCCTCTAAAATTACGTCCACCCCTCCCACTAAAATTATTGGATGGTTGAGAATTTGATTTGAGATTATTACTGATTTGATTTATTTTTCATTCTAGGATGAAGAGTAGCTAAATTGACTGAAGGGAGGGTGGGTTTAGGAGCAGAGGAATGTTATTAAATTCTTGCTTCGCTAGATAACAAGAGGGCATATGTCTTGAAGTGGTTTGGTCTTTGTTTTAGCAAAAATCACAAATACTATAAATTCATATTCAGTCCCTAAACCAGAAAGAATATAGCATATTGATAGCACTGTAAAATTGCTACTTGATAAACTTAATTCATGCTATTTTAGTGGCCCTCGCGCATTTATTTGCTTACTTTGTAGGGATTGAGCAATTCATAGCCACTTGAAAGACTTTGGATGAATCAGGCTTAAAAGGAAACTAATCGGGTCTATTTTGATCATTCGAACTGAGAAGAGATGATATCCAAACCAAGGGAATCGAGAGCAGAGCGTCTAGACGCGATTTTGGGCGTCAAGACACTGCTGCATGGCCAGATCAAGCTGGAAAATCTATAGGAATAGCATCTAGACGCGATTCCAAATGTCTAGACGCTAGCCAAATTGAGGAAGCAAGGTTCGCTCGACGTTGCGGTGAGGCTACCCTCAATTAGTAGCGTCGAGACGCTACCCTGATTTTGCTAGAATTTTTCCTTATTTGCGAGTGCAGCGTCTCAACGTTGCCTTGGTGTCTAGACATGGCCCTACCTTGTTTAAAGAACTTTTCACTTTAGGGTCAACACTTTTTGCCACCTTTGCCTACACGTTTTAGAGAGATTTTGAGACATTTTTACCTTTTCTCCATATACTTCTATTGTATCAAATCGAACGATGTTGAACTTGAAGAATTCTATTATGATGCTCAGCTAAACGTCGCGTTTCCGATGCAGAGGTCGGTTGTAGCCAATTGCAATGTTGTGAGGCTCGAACGTTAATGTAGTTTTCTTATAATTGCAAGTATTATTTTATTCTTGTTTTCAATTTATGAGCATATGTCTTTGATTGAATTGACGCTTTTGTCACTGTATATGCTTGATTGTTATTCATGATGCATGACCTGTAATTGTTGTGTTTGATTGAGACCTGTAGCATTAGGATTATTACATGTGTTTGTTTTATGGTTTTCCATAACTGCATAGCTTGCATGTTTAATTCTAGGAATTAAAGGGGCATTTTGGTTAGGTTGAAGTTATTTTATATAATTGATTTATTTTGGTCTTTCCAAAGTGCTTAATGCTTTTATCTAAATACTTTGGAACGGTTTCGTGCCTAATTGTTTTGGTAATTAGTATTGACTTCGACGTTTGTTAAAGTTAATGACTTTAGGGAATTTGTTGCTTTTTGGTTTCCTAATAAGTTGACCAAGTACTTGTATAATTACGTTTAAATTTTTTTTTGAATGCCTATGATCAATTTTGCAATTGGATAAAACCGTACATTTGAATTAGACTTTGGTAAGAATTGATTTTTCCTCCTTTTCAATTACTTGTTTCTTTATTGTTGTTTTCTTTTAAAAAAAATTCTAAAAACCCCCCGTTTCGCTTTTGACCCAACTGTAATTACGAACAACTCGTGAAGGATCGACTTGCATGTAATGATTATATCTATGGACACAACTTGTCCTACAGTGCATAAGAGTGCAACTCTAGGTTTATAGTGAAGTGATTTATAGTTAATGAATGAAAATTAATTAATTAAAGAGTTTAATTAATTAATTTTGTATCATTGGAGCTTATAATCTATAGGTGCATAAGGTCTCCTTGCTAGCTCATAGTAACACTAAAATATTAATTTAGTTGAAAGAAAATTTTGAAATGTTCAAATTAATATTAATTTGATATTTAATATATATTAGATATATTAAATATAAAAGAAGAAAATATATTTATTGTATTTGATACATTAAATATTAAAATTTGAAATGTTCAAATTTAATATTTAATTTGAAGTGTTCAAATTAATATTTAATATATTAGATATATTAAATATAAAAGAGAAAAATATATTTATTGTATTTGATACATTAAATATTAAAATAATTAATGTATATTTGATACATTAAATAAAAGATATTTATAAAATTTGAATAAGATTCAAATAAATAAATATCGTAGAAGATTTGAATGATTCAAATAAGTATAAGATATATTTTAATATATTTGATATTAAAATATAATATTTTAATTATGGCAAATATTTACCCTTGGTTTCTATAAATAGGATCATTGGGTTGAGCCGTTAGACATAACACACATCTTTTCAATAGAGAATTAGAAAATTCTCTTTAGACCTCTTCCTCTCCAATCTCTTGTAGATTTTCTTTCAAGAGGCTCCCACAAGCCTTGGTCCTATGTTCGAGTCATAGCTAGGAAGACTTTGTGGAAAAGATAAAGATATGCCAGAAACATCTCCATATTTACTCCAAGTAATTTTGCTTAACCATAATTTTTAGTTTAATTTTAAATAAAATAAAAAACAATCCAATACTTCGGTTGCAGAGTGAAACGTTCATTTCTTCAGACATAAGGTGCAGTCAAACAACGTTGTTAGGCGCGTCCTCCTCTTTCTTGACTCCGGTGGAATCAAGGTTGACCAGAAAACTTGAAAGAAACTAAAGAATTAGAAAATAAAAGCCCATTACAGAGGACAAAAAAATAATAATAAAAAAGTGAAAAGAAAATGTTGGAGTAGAAGAATGTGTTGATTGAAGCAAGTCATATGGACCCCTTAATAAACCTAAAAAGTATGTACATTGGGTGTCTTATCCTAGTAACACTATTGATACAACCTACTTTATAAAAGTTACAAATGATTTGATCCAAATTGTTCATGTGAAGATATGTGAGTAGGGGTATCGCATACAATGAGTGCGTATAAGACTAGACCGCAAAGCATTTTATCCCTCTTTATAAATCCATTAATTGAGAAAATAAATATTTTATAGGATGATCATATGTGACTCGATCTTAATTCTGAGTGAGTTGTGGACTCTTACCAATGAAGACACATCCTTTGATTTGCATTGGTGTGAATGACCTTTATAGTTGATTCAATAAGTCTACCATTTTAGAGACTTGACCAAATAGGGAGCTGAGAACATATGTTTCATAAGATGGAATTCACTCATTCCTAATTGAAAAAGTAGATAAGTAGTTCCCATAAGTGCTGATTTCGAGGCTTGAACAATGGGGCTCCACCATCTCAGTAGCCCTAGAGAGACTTCGTTTATGATTGGATCATAAATAGATTGTTCATTAGAGGAGGATCAGTGGTACTTAAAATATAAAATGTAATTACATGAATAAAATGAACTTTTGACCCAACTATGAACAACTCATGAAGATCGACTTGCATGTAATGGTTATATTCATAGATACAATTTGTCCTACAGTGCATAAGAGTACAACTTTAGGTCTATAGTAGAGTGACCTAGAGTTAATCTAATGAATGAAAATTAATTGATTAAAGAGTGTTTGATTAATTAATTTTGTATCATTGGAGCTTATAATCTATTGGTCCATAAGGTCTTATTGCAAGCTCATAGTAACACTAAAAAGATCAATTTATTGAAAGAAAATTTTGAAATATTCGAATTAATATTTAATATATTTGATATATTAAATATAGAAGCGAAAAATATATTTATTGTATTTGATACATTAAATATTAAAGGGAATAATTCATTAATGCATTACATACATTAAAGGAAAAAATATATATTAAATTTGAATGAGATTCAAATAAGTTAAATATTTATTGTATGAGATTTTGTGAGATTTGAATGAGATTCAAATATGTCAAATATATGTATTTTAATATATTATATATTATAATATATTATTTGATTTTGACAAAGATTATACTCTAGCTGCATCTATAAATAGAACCTTTGGGTTAAGAAAAAAAAACACATCCCTATAGAGAATTTTCTCTAAACTTCTCATCTCCCAATCCTTGTGGATTTTCTATCAAGAGGTTCATTCCTAGCTACAAGCCTTGGTCCTTTGTTTGAGTTATGACAAGGAAGATCTTGTGGGGGAGAATTGACTCATTGGAATACAGGAAATCCAAAAGTTTTGCTAGAATTTTCTCTATATACTTCAAAGGTTATTTATTTCTAATTGCTTAACCTTTATTTTTTGTTTAATTCAAAATAATTCAAAGGCGATCCAACTCGATTTCTAAATTGTTTAGAAATTATAGTCTTTCATTGTGGAATGAACAATTTTCATTCCCATTCAAATAATATATTGACGCAAATGTGATACTGTATTTTTAATTCTCTTCAAGTTTTATTTTGAAAGAGGATTATTTTAAAGATAAAGAAAACACATTTTTTATCCCACTTGTACATCTTTTGTTAATAGAAATTTTTTTGTTACATTCCATAAATGTTAACATGTAAAGTATGCATTTGTATGACCTACATGGATGTAATATCTATTAAAAGAATTTTGATGGTCACAGATTAGATGCAGAGTAAAAGAAACTCAATAGAGTAACGATGAATCGAACTGTAGAATCTACTCTTAGTTTTCAAAAGAGGAGGACAAAATGATATTTATAGAGCTAAAATAGTTTGTTACGATGATGGGAGCATGGTAATTAATTTTCCAAAACTTGCCAAATTCATGTTTGTTTGCTTCATAAAAGACTTTATGGCCTTAAACATAGAGATGTCCATGGGACAGGGAGGGCCTGGGAATGGCTTCCCCGTCCCTATCCCTGTGAAATTCTCCATTTAATTTTGTGAGAAACGGGGCGGGGAATCCCTGTGGAGAATTCGCAGGGATCAGGTTCCCTACAAGGAATATTTTTCCGTTTATAATTTTCATTTTTTAAAATTTGGTCAAATAAAATCTAATTTTTTAATTTCTATTTAAATTGTTCATTCTTAATAAGAGATTTTTTAAGAGATTTTTTTTATTTCCTTAGAAAAATAAAATAATATTGAATAAAATTTGGATTTATGGTTTATTATATATATACAAATATATATATTAAAAAAAAAAGATATCGGGGCAGGGTTGGGGAACAGGGCAGCGAAGGGGATGGAGAATGCATTCCCCATCCCTGTCCCCGTTTAGCTAATGGGGAAAAAATCTTCCCCACTCCCTCCCCCATTCCCCACCTAAACGGGGGCGGGGCCCCGCAGGAAAAATGGACATCTCTATCTAAACAAGCTCATCGAACTTGGTTTGATCAATAGAGGTCTTATTTATTAACCTTGGGATTTGTTATTTTTGCTGTTGACTTATCATTATTTATGCGTCAATTGGATCCTCTTTGACCTACTTATTGCTTTATGTCAATGATATTATTATTACAAGACCTGATGTTTCTTATCTATCTATCTTAACAAAGCAATTGGCAACTAAATTGAATTTCATATATCAAATCGTGGTGCATTGAAATACGTCCTTAGCTTGGAAGTCCATACTTCTTCTTATGGTATTTTTGCAAATCAAGTTAAGTATCTTATTGATTTGCTTCAAACCTAAAAAATTTCATCTGCTAAGTTGTGCTTAACTCCTATGTCTACATCTATTGATCTCTATGCTTCTACACCTTTATGCAACGATGAAACTCTTTATCGATAGCTTGTTGGATCTCTTCAATATCTCATTTTTACCAGACCTGACATTGCCTTCGCAGTTAATCAAGTAAGTCAGTTCATGCATCGTCCCACAATTATTCATTTCTTTGTTGTCAAACACATCTTAAGATATCATATGCTCCAATTGTCCATTCTTTTATTCTTGCTTTAATTCACATGAGCTTTCATTGATTGAATTGACGCCTCAATTATATTGATTGCTTGTATGTTTGTTATGCATGAAATTTGTGATCTGTAATTGTCATAAATGAATGCTTGATTTTAGTAGCAATAGAGTTGTCTC
Source organism: Trichosanthes truncata (assembly GCA_033996785.1). Taxonomy (NCBI): domain Eukaryota; kingdom Viridiplantae; phylum Streptophyta; class Magnoliopsida; order Cucurbitales; family Cucurbitaceae; genus Trichosanthes; species Trichosanthes truncata. The sequence continues at coordinate 44,378,037 of JAWPNB010000013.1, read as the reverse complement.
ATGCGTATGTTTTCTATGGCTTTTCCATGACTACATAGCTTGCATGATACACTATAGTATTAAAGAAGCAGAATTGATTAGGTGTAGCTATCTCGCCTATTAAATCTTGTATTGGTCTTCCCATTGTGTTTAATGCTGTTGTTTGAATTAATATGGAACACTATCACGCCTAGTTAATTAAATAACAAGATTGGTTGTAATGCTTTGTTAAAATCAATTAGATTAGGGGAGTTAAACTTATTACGACTTTTCGAATAAGTAGACTAAGTGCTTGGATGTTTAAATAATTTATTTATGGTAAGCCCGGGATTAGAATTACAATTGGCTGATATCGTACTTGAATTGGAAACTGTAGTAAGATTTGTTTTATCTTAATTTTTATTTGTTTTATGTTTTATTTTTACTTTACTCTTAAAAAACACCAAATCCCCCTTTTACCTTTTTGTGCAAATTTTTAACTTGAGAAACTAATTATGTTGGTTCCCTTGGAAGTTGGACCTGGTCCACTATTTCTACAAGTTAGAGTAGGAAGCCAATTTAATTTTGGCAGGCCTCGAAAACCCGACCAGTGTACATAACAGTGATGTACATGAAACCATGTGTATGAAAGTGATGAACGTTTGGAGAAATAGAAAAGGAGTGGAAAACCAAAAAGGAAAAGTTTTAGGCAGGTAGCACAAGTCATGTTGTGTGTGTTTGCATATCCGGACCCTAGTAGCTGGGTTACTTATTAAGTATTTTTAATGCTCAATATTTTCCAAAACCATCTTTTCAGTTAAAGGCAAGGGCATCTTGGGCAAATGATGGGGTTTGCTAGAAAGGCCATGGAAGTCTTAGGAGTGCATGTTTTTGCATTTAGTAGTTTCCATGCATGTATCTTCTTTTTAGAAAGTTTTGTTCTGTGCAGACTTCATTTGAAGAGTTTTAAATTCTCTTTTAGTTTTGTTGCCATGAGGCGAACCTTTTAGCATGCATGTAGTAGAGATCCATTTAAGTCACGTTTTAGAAGTTGGGTTGTTACACTTTTAGTTTTGATTAATAAAAGTATAAAATTACTCTCTCTTTGATATGAATCGATAAGGACTTCAAATTATGATCAACATCTTTATTTAAAAGTTTTGATTGTTTTCCAACTTTGCCTTTTAATCATGTTTATGTAAGGGTATTTTAATATTTTTGGGGCATCAAGTTAGGGTTCCATTTCTAGCCAATATTGTTAGGGTTAGTTGAGCCATAAAATTGGTTATTTAAAGCCTAAGTTATTACAATGTAAAGGTTGGTTGAGTTTAAATAAAACTGTAGTGTTTCTACACTTGAGAGCCATGAGCCTCATCACTTTGCAATTCTTGTTCTAGAGTTGCATGCTTGAACATTTAAGTTGGGATTGATCAACCCCTCTTGTGGAGTGTTCAACTTGAGTAAGGAACTAGTTCTCCTTATCTCTTGGTCTTCGATCATCAAGGTAATCCTTATCTAATCCTTCCCTTGGGATTGAAATCTAGTGATTTGGGAGTTTTAGTATTTGATAATTAGAAGTTCACCTAACCAAAGGTTCTAAATTACAAAATCACTAAGGTTTTCACATCACTCTTGAATTTCATTATTTTTTGTTACTGATATCTTGATTTGCTCAAGAAAATGATTTTTTTTTTAAACTAAAAGTAACGAATAAACTATCATTGGTGGGTAGGTTTGAAAATCTAAACTCAAAGAGAGGTAAATAATTTCAAAAATAATTCTTAATCCCAGTAAAGTTATAAATATTTAGCATACGGATTGTACAACCAAGACCGAAAAATCAATTTATACCCCTAAATTTTGAGGTTGTATCAATTAAAAACTCAAAATGAATAATTATATCCATTTAAATCTTAAACTTTTATAAGTGAATCATTTTATACACTTCATGATTTATAGCTATTTTCACTTATTTAATTTAAAATTAGAATTACTCTTCTCCTAAAGTTCTATCAAAGTAGCTGTTAGATTACATGGGATTCCATCTCAAAACCAATTGGCAATGAGAGGAGTAGACCATGTATCTTATAAATTGTGAGGTCTCTCTATATTTTTTCAATGTGGGATCCTCACCAGTAGCAAGAAAGATTATTACGTAATTCTTACTAAATAAGCTAAGTAGAGAAGATAAGAGGAAAACGAGAGGATGAATTTTTTTTATATTAATTAAAACCTGTACTATTCTATTTACGTTAATTTCTGCATTTAAAAAAGTCTTATATACGTGTGAATATTATGAATTGACGGTTTTAAAACGAAATTCTAATAGAGTCTAAAATTGATCCACTTATGAAAGTTTAGGGTTTTAATTGATACAATTATTAGTTTAGAGTTTAAGTGATATAACACCTAAAGTTTAGAGGTATAAATTATTTTTTTCCGTTCTTTTATTAAAATGGTTTAGATTCCTTTTTCCTATTAAAATGTTACATATCACATGGGTTGGACCAATTGTTTGGGTAGCAACTTCCTCAGCAACTTGGATGCGGAGTGGTTAGGTTTGATTGAGCTAAATCCCTACTTAGGTCAAAAAGGTTACAAGTTGCAACTTTTTTAAATGTTCATAAAGTATCTGCTTAGTCAAAATTCATATGAACATAGATGTTAGCTTAATCGAGAACCATTGTTTGGATAATATGATGTTACACTTTGACTATCTCGCTTGAGTTATGTTGAGATTGATGGCTTGATCACCGACAGCCCCATGGAAATTATGAGAGGATGAGGCCATGCACTTTTATAAAAAAAAAAAATGTGAGATAGAAAATAAATTAGGTAGGAACAATGTTATTGAATTAAAGTTTAAGATTTTATTTTAGTCTCTCAACATTAAAATTTATTATATTTTTATCTTTAAAATTTTGAAATATTTACTTGAGTTCTTTAATCTTAAAAAGATAACCATTTTGGTCCACTCTGAACTCTCAAAATGTTTATTTCAATATCCAAACTTTAATTTTAGTCCTTACTATTATTTTGTATAAAAAAAATCCGCTCACTTCAATACTAATCGATCTTAGCCAACCTATATCACTCCTAACACATACCTTTTGTTAACATGTTGATACATATATATATTGGATAACTGGGAGTTGGAGCTTTGTTCTCCTATACCCGAGGGTTCCCACGCCTGCTTCAAGGCCGGAATCCAGGAAACATCAAGGGTTTTTATTTATTAAGCTCACTCGAGGACTCAAACTTGAGACCTTTAAGCTGGTATGAACAAGAGACCCTAAGCCCTTACCAACGGGGCCGCCCCTTAGGGGGTTGATACATATATTCAAAGTCATGTTTTGCATATGTTAAATAATTAACCAAAAAAAAAAAAGAGGAGAAGAAAAAAATGGCAACGAACCAAAACTTTATTTTTTTAAAATTCAAGGACGAAAATAAATATTCTAAAAATTTAGTGAGTCCAATAGAATAAATTTTTTGATAACCATTAGTTTTTGGTTTTTGAAAATTGGTTCTGTTTTCTCATCATTTCTCTATAATGAGTTTCATCTTTTTTAAGAAAATATTAGAATTCTTAACCAAATTCCGAAAACAAAAACAAGTTTTTGAAATCTACTTTTTTTAGTTTTAAAATTTTAGTTTGGTTTTTGAAAAAATATATAAAAAGTAGATAACAAAACAAGGAAACCCATAGGTGAAAGTAGTATTTATAGGTTTAATAATTTTCAAAAATCAAAAACCAAGACCTCATTTGATAACAATTTGGTTTTTGAAAATTAAGCTTGTTTTCTCGTGATTTATCTACAAAAGTTTTCATCTTTTCTTAAGTTAACATTTGAATTCTAAGTCAAATTCTAAAACCAAAAATAAGTTTTTTAAAACTATTCTTTTTATTTTTCAAAACTTTGACTTAATTAGTTTTTCAAAACATATGTAAAAAGTAGATAACAAGACATGAAAATTCATAAGTGGAAGTAGGATTTATAGGCTTAATTTTTAAAAACTAAATGATTATGAAATGGAATCTTAAGAAATTTAAAATAGAAAATTTAAATGTTGTAGGGACCAAGTGGGAAAGTCTTCACTATGACATTTAAATATCTCGCATTAATTATAAAATTATTAAAAAAAAAAAAGAAAGAGAAGCTTACTTTGTTTTTTCCTATATGTCAAATGTCTTGTATGTACTTATCTCAAAAAAAAAAAAAAAAAGGTCTTGTACGTAATGGAACTCTAACAATTTAAACGTGTAACATTTATAAAGAACAGAAAACAAGACCAAAACTTCATTGAAGTATCAATGTTTTCATTGAACGAGAAAACTCTGGAGGGAAAAATCGATTTTTACCTAAATCCGATAAAGTTTATAAACTTTTACTTAAAAATTTTAATTTCATCAAATTATACCTTAAATTTAAATAATTATTGCAATGTTTACCTTAAACATGAAAAAGTGTTACAATTTTTACCTTTTAAAAGGTTTGGTTTGAAGAATCATTGAAAAAAATAAGTACTCTTATGCGTGTTCGCAGGAGATTTCAACAGAGAAATAAGACACGTGCAAATGAAAGTTTTGTATTTGTATAACTTTGAATATAGTGGAATACAATTTCTAATACTTGATCATCTGATTCTCTCTCCTGTTCGTATGTTTCACTCGAGGGCTGCAAAGCTTATTCTTGAGATTGAAGCTTCAATGGATTCTTGGAGTCTCGAAGAAGTGTTCTTGATCTTTGAGGAAGTGTTCTTTGTTCAGGAGGTGTTTCATCTTTAAGAGCTCAATGAGTCTTCTGGTATTTGTTTCTGAATTCTCTCTGAGATCTCAAATTTCTCAACCCCAAAAATAGAGGAGAGAACTCTAGAGTTCCCAAAGGCCCCCAAGTGGCCTTGGGCCTGACTGTTGGATTGCGCCTGGTGGACTTTAGGTTAGGTCCTTTAGGCCGTGCATAGTTGACTTTGGTCTTGGCCTTTGGACTGAGCCTGGTTGACTTTGGGCTTAAACTCCTCTGAACTGGGCCTTACTGACCTTGGGTCTAGACTTTGCTGGATTAGGGCATCCTATTTCGGTTGTCTAAAATTGGCCAACCCAATTGCATATTTGGACTTGTCTTAATTTAATTTAGGGATATTTGCAAATTTAAATAATCCATAATTAAATAAATAATTTTGTCACTAATTTTAATTAATGACATGACAATTTCTTATTGGCCAAAATTTATATTCCAACAATGTGTATGTACTGAATTATAAAGCATAAATGTGATATTAATTCAATTTTGGTATGAAATTGATAGAACTCCAAAGAAAAACAAAATTATAGTTTTTTTGTTTAAATTTGCGAATTTTAGTAAAGTTATTCAATGACTAATTTTTCTTATTAATTTTTTTTTGAGCTTCAATTTTGTTCATTAAAACTTAATTTTGTGTGAAACTTGAATTTCATTGAAATTGGTAAATTTTTGACTATTTTTCCATTGCTTTTAATGTGTTAAAATTCTTGAGTAAGACGATGAAAATTGAACATAAGGTTAACAATGTAATGCTTATTAAGTCTAGAATTCAATTTCAAATTAAAAGTTTAGGATGAAACTTGACATACCGTGCTAAGTTCAGCCCTATGCAAATGGATTTTTCTCCAACTTTAATGTGTAGTCAGCATGACATTTTATTATTATTATTATTATTTTGAGTTCAACAACATTTGGGGTTGGAGAATTCAAACCTCTAACCTCTTAGTCAAGAGTACGTGCTAATTACCACTGAGCTAGGCTTACTTTGACCAGTATGACGTATTAAAACATATGTTTTTGAACTTTAAACCCTTATTTGATAAGAATTTCCATGTTTTATTTTTCTAAAGAATAAAATTATTATTATTATTTTTTGTTTTACTTTTTTGTAGATTTTAAAAATATTTTAATTTAATACTATTCATTTTAATTTTAGAAGGTAAATACTTCTTTTTTCGTTTAAAAGTTTTTAAAGTAGATAGTAAGTTTAGTTCTCAATATTTACTGTCACTAGTTTTAAAAAGTTTTTTTTTTAACCGATTTAAAAGTTTCTTAAAAGTTATTTGGAACTTTTATAATAAATTATATGTCATTATAACTTGCACTTTTAGTTTAGATCAATAAAAGTATAAAATTACTTTATCTCTTGAATTTCATTATTTCCTATTGTTGTTGCTAAAATCTGGCTTGAGAAAATCCAACCTAGCCTTCACATGACAACAATAGTAAATTTGTAATTCAAAGGAAAGAGATGACCTGCAAAAAAGAAAAAGCTAGGCACTAGTGTGACGCTTGCCACACTAGCTTCGATGCTTAAGTTATCTAGGAAAATTTGGTTGTAGCAAACTAGAGTTTAGAAAATGAGGGCTAAGTCGAATTCATTTATAGGTGATCGGGCGTACACGCAAGCGCACTTTATCAAAGTAATAATAAAACGACACAAGAGTACCGAGTATCGTATCCACTGGGATTGGTTTTTAATTCAATTAAATACTGTGAATAATCTCACTTTAGATAACAGAAAGCAAAGTGCAAATAGGAAAAATAAGCATCTAATCCTATAAAGCAAGATAAATGCGAGGAGGTACCAATTAAGTGGAATTTAGGGAAATCGAGCACTCTTAGGTTGATTTTATGAGAATTTTAACCTGCCATTTAATTATGCTTGCCAATTTCATAGACTTAGAGCTAAACCGATCGAAATCTCCTATCGGTCTCATTCGAACTAGCTTAACTAATCGCTTACCTAAGTGTCCTTAGCGTTAATTGATTAGTTAATTGGATTAAGCCTGATCATATTAAGCCCCACCCTTCGATTGTTGTTCCTATGTCACTTCAGCAATCTAGGAGCTTTAGTTGGACTAAGTCTACTCTAAACATCCTTTATTAAGCTCAATTTAGGACATAATCAGCATATTAATGGCCAGTTAATACAAAGCATTAAGCAAAATCCAACTAAATGAAATATAACAAAAAAATTAAATGGCAATAGTGTTGATTACAACATAAATGCAAGTCTAATCGTGCTCTAATCTCCTAAATACAAAATTAGCCCAAAAAGGGAAACAAACTGATACAGTACCCGTTGAAATCCCAGCTTTTGTCTTGAAATCCATGCTCCCGATCCTTGAGATCTGCTCTTGAACATCTCCAATCAGCATCTACAGGTCTTGAATGCGTAGGGAATCGAAAATGGGGTCTAAAACCCTAAATGACCTCCCTTAATTCAGAAAGAAAATGATGAATTAATAGGCTACAGTCACGACAGCGTTGCAACGTTAAGGACAGATTGCAACGTTGTCCAAAACGACAACGTTTCTTCAATTGCACAGCTGCAGTGTTGCAACGCTTTGAATGGAGCTCCACATTCCAACGTGTTTCTAGCGTTGCAACGCCACAGGGCAGCGTTGCAATACTAGCTCTTTGGTTTGCATACATATTTGTGGTGTTGCAACACTCTTTGAAGCGTTGCAATGCTGTCCTCTCGGCCCCAACAGCTTGTGCTTCAACTTTTTTTGTCCTTAGCTCCTCTGAACGCTCTAATTAAGCTCCATATCCATAAAGCTCCAAAATTGATAATTCCGCTCTCAATTGCTTGGATTCCTAAAATCAACAATAAATCAATGAAAAAACATCACAAATGTAGCATAAAAATAGCTAAATTAAGGCATAAATATAACACTAATTTAGTGCTATCAAATACCCTCACACTTAAACTTTGCTAGTCTTGAGCAAAACAAAATCAAACTCCAACTGAAAGATAAATGCTTTAGAAAATTGCATGCAAAAGATGACTCCATTCTCAATGTACTCAAAAGTGGAATTAGAGAACAAGAACAATGGAATGAAAACATGCCTAAATCACAAAAAATTTAAAAGAAACTCTGAACTCTTTGTGTGTGTGTGTGCACAGCCTAATAACGATTCATTTACTAATTCAGAGAAACTTTATGCACTCCTCCATTCATCTTGCCCCTACACTGGCTCGAAAGACCTAATTCAACTCCCTCACAATCAAGAAAGTAATAACAAGCTAGGTGCCTAAACTCACTATGGGGTAACACTCCCCCACGCTTGCTTTTTATCACAATTAGGGACACTAGCTTTCACACAACTATCGTAGGGACCCTTATCCATAGCACTCGCTCGATGGATGGCCTAACTGATCATGATAGAGGTAGTTCTTTTTACCCCTGAACACTTAAAGCTCATGCAAGAAACTTTTCTTTTCTCACTACCATTTTATTTTTTAAGCTCAATTTTTCTTCTTTTCGCAAGCAGTTTAACAAAAAAAAAAATTTCCCCTAAGCTTAGCCTTACAAACTATCTTGCAAGTTCACTTACAAACCAAGCCTTAAGCCTATCGGAGTGACAACAAACTTCTAGAAAATATAAAACTCCTTTAAATGCTCAACTTATCAAAACTAGGCTAAGTGCTCAACATTTGCAAGGAATTCAAAGCAAAAATTTAAATTTACCTAGATTTTAGCATGCTTCAAATTCCACAATACTTGCAAAAACAATCCATTAAAAGGCACAAATAATAGAATTTCATAATAACCTCAGCATGCAACATCCTAAAACAACTTTACAGCACACATTCTCAACAACAAAAATTTTCAATTAAGTCCAAATTCTTCAAAATTCAATAGAATATCATAATCTCAACAACAGCCTAATCCATTCCCCCCACACTTAAATCAAACATTATCCTCAATGTTTAAATAAAGCATTCAATCAGAAAAAAGGAAAAATAAGAGATAAAGGGGGTAACGGTACTTCCCTGAATTGAAGAGACCTCCACTAATGAGCATGATCGAGTCCAATGCTAAAGGGAGCTGCAAAACAGACAAAAGCTATTTATTCAACTAAAACAGAAACAAAAGCAAACTAAAACTAAACAACTGAAATAAACCTTGGGTTGCCTCCCAAGAAGCACTTGTTTAACGTCATTAGCTCGACGTGGTATCGTGTGGGCTCTCAAAGTACATAGAAATCCTCCCATTTCTTCAGGCCATTCTTTCTAGAATCTACAAAACATACCAAAGCTAGTAGAAACACTAGCTTCTCGTGAAACCCTAAAACATAAATATTTTTGGTATTTTTTATTATAAAAAGCATGAAAGGAGAAAGATCAAAATAAAAAGACTCAGACTCAGACTCGTGAGAACAAGAAGAAGAACACTCAAGAACAAGAGATGAATTAGAAGATAAAATAGATAAAGGCCTTAAAATCTCAAACCTTACCCCTTAAACTAGCTCTTCTAACAAATAAGGCCCGTCCTCTCTCTCATCCTCACTGACTCAATCCTGGAGTATGCTAAAACATTCTAATTCTTCTACACTATCTATACTCCACTCCCTTGACTGCCCACACTCAGTAAAATCGAAGGAATTATGCTCCTGAAGGAGTACAAGCGAATCAATGGCTAGTTGATTCACTGTCCTACCTACTTTACTAATGCTCGCCCCTTGGTTCTAGAGACTCATTCAACTTCTCTAAGCTCTCAAGAAGAGCTCTAGTCTCCTCCGTATACTCTCTCATATTTCTTTCTAGGGAAGATTTTTCCTCTACGTGGGCTTCCTAAAAATAATTAGGATATGGTTCATGGGTCCAAATGCACTCATCATTACCATACATGGGACTTCCATAACTCATAGATTTAGTATGAGAATAATTAAGCATTTGATAACCATGAAATCCATAACCCTCACTAAAAGGCTCATATTCTAAAGAAGGATAACTAAAAGGAAAGAACTAGAAGGTGGTGTTTGTTCTTCGGGCTCAGATTCCCTAAAAGACCACCCAAATATATCAAAAGCCATCTAAATAAATCAAACAAATAACAGCAGGCTCTAAATCAAACACATGGTGCAACAAAACAAGAAACAAAGGACTAAGACTCAAAGCCAAAAAAAATTATAATAAAAGAAGGCATGAAAAAGAAAAAATAAACCTCTAAAGCAAGAAATTTCTCCACAATATTAATCGAATTAAAAGCCACCAATCCTCAGCAACGAAACCAAAACTTGATCGGGCATATACGCAAGTGCACTTTATCGAAGTAATAATAAAATGGCACAAGAGTACCGAGTATCGTATCCACTGGGATTGGTTTTTAATTCAATTAAGTACTGCGAATAATCTCACTTTACTTTATTTAGAGAACAGAAACAAGAGCAAACAAGAAAAATAAGCATCTAATCCTAGAAAGCAAGATAAATGGGATGAGGTATCAATTAAGGGAAATTTAGGGAAACCGAGCACTCTTAGGTTGATTTTATGAGAATTTTAACCTACCATTTAATTATGCCTTGCCAATTTCATAGGCCTAGAGCTAAACGGGTCGAAATCTTCTGTCGGTCTCATTCGAACATGCTTAACTAATCACTTACCTAAGTGTCATTAGCGTTAATTGATTAGTTAATTGGATTAAGCCCACTCATATTAAACCTCACCCTTCGATTGTTGTTCCTATGTCACTTTGGCAATCTATGGGCCTTAATTGGACTAAGTCTACCCTAAACATCCTTTGTCTAGCTCAATTAAGGACTTACTCAGCATATTAATGGCTAGTTAATATGAAACATTAAGCACAATCCAACTAAATGAAATATAATAAGAAAATTAAATGGCAATAGTGTCGATTACAACATAAATGCAAGTCTAATTGTGCTATAATCCCCTAAATACAAAATTAGCCCAACATATTTAGATAACAGTACAAAATCCTTTGTATTACAACAAATAGATACATGAAAAGAGGGAAAGAAACTGATACAAGACTCGTTGGCACTAAAATCCCAGCTTCTGCCTTGAAATCCATGCTCCTGAGCCTCGAGATCTACTCCTGAACACCTCAAATCAACATCTACTGGTCCTAAATGGGTAGGGAATAAAAAATGGGGGTCTAAAACCCTAAATGGCCTCCCTTAATTCGGAAAGAAAATGATGAATTAATAGGATGTAGTTGCGACAGAGTTGCAAAGCTGTCCAAAAGGGCAACGTTTCTTCAATTGGACAACTGCAGCGTTGCAATGCTTTGGACGTAGCTCCACATTCCTGCGTTGTAACACTAGCTCTCAGGTTTGCATACCAATTTGTGGCGTTGCAATGCTTTTTCAAGCATTGCAACGTTGTCCTCTCGGCCCCAACAGCTTGTGCTTCAACTTTTCTTGTCCTTAGTTCCTTTGAACGCTCTAATTAAACTCCATATTCACCATAAAGCTCCAAAATTCATAATTCTGCTCTCAATTGCTTGGATTCCTTAAATCAATAATAAATCAACGTAAAAGCTCACAAATGTTGCATAAATATAGCACTAATTTAATGCTATCAATAGGATCTTTGACATAGGCTTTCCATATCCCTTTAAAGATAAGGATTTAAAGAGAATTTCCCTTTCTATCTTGGAATTGGATTTAAAAAGATTAATCTAGGTTTGCAGGATTTCCTTAGGCCTATTTCTCTTAATTTCCCTTGAAATTTGAGTTTATTCTCTTGGTTCAATTTCACCCATAACATTATCCCCCACACTCTAATTGAGATTTATGTTGTTACTTAATGTTATTTGCTTAAAGTATGGAGCTCAATTTGAGAATATAACCCTTTTTAGTTCTGAGTATAATGCTTTTTAAGTGCTCTGAAGTCGTGTTTCGGATTATCCTTAGGATTTGCAAGTCAAATCCTGTGGGAGTGACTCAGTCTTCCATAGGTCTAAGATGCTCCTCTGGAAAGATGAAGATCGATTTCCAGGAGAAAATTTTAGGGCTCCAAAGTTGTGCTTCATATTATCCTTAAGATCTGCAGGTCAAACCCTGTGGGAGTGATCCAATCTTCCACAGGTCTAAAATTATCCTCTGGAAAGATGAAGATCAATTTCCTGGAGAAAATGCATGTTAGGGCTCCAAAGTCAGGCTTTGGATTATCCTTAGGATTTGGAAGTTAAACCTCATGGAATGACTTAGTATTCCATAGGTCTAGATTCTTCTCTGGAAAGATGAAGATCAATTTCCTAGAGAAAATTTTAAAGTCCTCCTCTTAGAAAGATGAAAATTAATTTCTTGGGAGGCTATCATTGTTCGCTATTCTCCTCTTAAAAAGATGAAAATCAATTTCTAGAGAGAGTTTTTGTTTGTTCTTTTCTTTTGTTTAATGGGGAAGCATACCCCTTTTTAGTCCCTTAATTAATGAGGACTTTCCTTGCAAGGAAAAATTGTATGATTATTCATGTAAAATATCGTTACCTTTAGCTTGGCTTCTTATTTGTTGGGCACGCTGAGTTTGAAGCATTTAGGGTAGCCCCAAATTTTGGGGTTTATTTGGATTAACTTTTTAGGCTCATTGAGCTCTAATTAGCCTCTATGCTAGTATTCCTTATTTTTTATAAGTAAAATCTATAGTTTATTATGCTAACAAACTTGTTTTACCAACTATTATGCATTTAAAGTATAATTTTTCATGAACATGATACTTTGCAAGTGATCAAAAGTTCAATGAAAATACTTTTGAGTGATTGATGCAGATGCTATGAATTAAACATATTCACAATTTCACATATGAGGAATTAATGTTTTTATGAATTTCATAAAATGGGTATGCATTCAAATAACTTATTACATAAGTAACTGCATAACCTCCAGGATTCCACAAATTTTTATCCAAATATTTTATGGCATTTCTAGTTATTCGTGATGTTCAATCATATCACTAAGTCACATAAAGCTTTATTTTCGACAGTCTCAAATGGTAGAAATTATTGGGCATGACGACTAAAATTTTAATGCTCATGCTAACTAGAATTAGCGAATTGTAGAACACAGAGCAAGGAGATGCCATTTTATAAAGAAAACAAGATATCAACTATTGTTTGATGATTGTATCATTTAATATCTGCAGTATTTAGAAAATTTCAAGTTTGAATAAGACTTATCTAGGATTTGAAGTTTCATAAATATCTTTGAAGTTAAGGCTTCGAAATTTTCTATGATTGATGTATGGATCTTTACAATTATCTTGTCCCAATAAGTCTCAAAACTTTGTTGGTTTGCGTTCGAAGGAGTTTTCAAATTTGTATTCACAAATTTGAACTCTATGGATTATGGTTAATCCGATTTGGGTCGTTTGGGTTGTGAGTCACACCCAAAAATCATCAATCTCTCATCAAACCCATTAGAGAGGAGCTCATCATCACTGAAAATAGATCTTTGGCTCGTGGGAGAGTTGCACAGTCGCTGAAAACTGTGCGCTAAGTCACTATAATTGTGAATCTTGTGCTTGTCGGAGGAAGTTGCGAGCATGGGTGTTGCTGTAATTGAAGCTCGCATCATTGATAGTTGTGTTGCACAAACGATTGTCCGTTGTCGCCGATGGGAAGAAGATTCACATGGGTTCCTCAGTACTGCTGTAGATCTCGGTTTGTCGTCGCTGAAGGAGAAAATTGGGTTTGTGGTCTATACCATTGCGCAATCGTTGTTGGTGTTCGTGCACTCCATTGGAACCACATGTTGTCAAGAACTGATCTGATTGTTCATGGAGTGTCATCAATCGTATCTCAAAGACATTTGCCATAGATTCGTCGGATGCGCATCGTGGGTGAGTCACTTGCTACCGTCCATTGATCGCAGCAAGTGAATGCCACTAGTGGTGGGTACTGCCGTTGCCAGTCGTCGGAGGATGAGTGAGGTCCATTCTTCGCCGTTTGTAGTTGCTGGAGAAGAAATTGCTCAAGGATGTTATGCTCGTGCGTGTGCCACTACAACTAGTGGGTGAGTTTTCAAATGAGCGCCCACACTGGTAGTCATCGTAGCTGTCGCAATCGCCGTGAAACTCATCGTCGTCACTTGACCGTGGATGAGATGTAAGAAGAGCAAGTCGTCGGTCGAAAATTGAAGACCCCTCCATTGTGGTTTGTAGTTGATCTGGCGGAAGAAGGAAGAAGATGATAATTGGAGTTTTCTTCCACTTTTTACCTTTTTTTTGTCTTGTTTCTTTTTTTTTCAATCCAAGCCCCCATGTCTTCATTCTTGTTCAAGACTTTTTACTCTTTAATTGAATCTTGATTTTCTTGGTCTTTGCATTGGTAGAGCACTCTTGATCCCCACAAATGGCGCCAACTATTGTTACTAAAATATGGCCAGAGAAAATCTCACCTAACCTTTACTTGACAACAATGGTAAATTTGTAATCTAGGAGAAAGTGACCTACAAAAGAGAAAAAGTTAGGCATCGGAGTGGCGCTTGCCAAACCAGCTCTAATGCTTCAATTAGTTAGGAGAATTTAGGTGTAGCAAACTAAAGTTTAGAGAATAATGTTAGCTTTACAAGCTTCAATCATACGATCATATATTTTGATGATAACAAACCTTTAAATTATTAATAATTTTAGTATTTAAAGTATCCATAGTGTAGAGCTCAAAAAGACAATTCCAACACACTTTGAATCGCTCAAATTGGAGGTCAAACGGAAAAGTTATGGCCAAAAGAAGATTGAGAAGAAAATTGTTATTTTGCAGTGATGCGAACGAATAACATTGTGACACGTGGCTCCATTTTTTGACCGTTGCAGCCCTTCTTTAATTCATTTTTATTACTGTTTTTACCACTTTCTTCTCCATTAAATCTCCACCTTTCATCCATCTTAACCTAGATCTAATAGCTCAAACTTATTCAATACAACTCCATTTAAACATCATTTTCTCTCTCATTTCACAACTCCTATCTCCCAAAAAATGGCTGAAATTTTCTCTCCAACATTCTTCATTATTGATCAGTCTTCAAAGCTTCATCCTTTTCTATTTTTCCTCCATTATTGATCAGTTTTCAAAGCTATATCCTTTTCTATTTTTCTTGTGAGGGAATTTTATATGAGAGATTAGATTGTTTCTTTTGAGCTAAAACTTGTAAACCTACTCTTTGTGAGAGTTTCTTTATGGGTCTTTAATTTATTTCACTGTTTTAATTGGGAATTTGTAAACAGCTGTGGGTGCACCTTGGGATTAAGTGAGTGGTTTAATCTTGAACCTAAAATTTTTTTTTTGGAGTGGTTTAATCCTAAACCCAAAATAGGATTTGTAGTGGTTTGATCTTGAACCCGGTAAAAGGATCGTAGTGGTTTGATCTTGAACCCGTTAAAAGGATTGATATAAGTTTAATCTTGAACCCGTTAAAAGGATCGATATGGGTTTGATCCTAAATCTGCAAAAGGATCGGTTGGGGGTTGACTCTTGAACCTGTAAAAAGAGTGACTAGTTGGTTTGGTTCTCACCTTTAAGAGACCATCACAGTAAAAAAACCCAAGAAGGCGTCTTGAGGAGTGGGATAGGGATTTTTGAACCACTGTAAAAATCTTTGGTGTTATTCTTCCTCTCTGCTCTTTTAAATTTTTGTTGTCTAATTATTTATTTGCGTAGAATGCATATTTAGAAACTAGTATTTCCCTTTCTATCTTGGAATTAGATTTATAAAGATTAATCTAGGCTTGCAGGATTCCCTTGTGCCTATTTCTCTTGATTTCCCTTGAAATTTGGGTTTATTATCTTGGTCTAATTTCACCCATAATTCCTGTAATTAAATCTTGATTTACTCAAGAAAATTATTATTTTTTTTAACTAAAAGTAAGGAATAAACAAAATGTAAATATCATTGGTTGGGTAGGTTTAAAATTTTTAAAATTAGAGAAAACGTAAATAAGTCCAAAAACAATTCTTAATCCCACCTTTTAACATTGTAAACCTTTTCAAAAATTTAAAAAAAAAAAAAAGAAAAGAAAAAAGACATTGTAAATATATAAATTTTAAGCATATGGGTTGTACAACCAAGACTTTTTTTCTTTTAAAAGCTACCTACTATGTGGTGGTCGAGGGTGTAAATTTGAAGCTATGACCTTTTAGAAAAAGTAGTGATACCTTAATTGTTGAACTATGTTCATGTTGGCTTTAGTAGTTTAAATCATAGATATTGAAATGTTTGGTTGAATTGCTTCACTGCTTTTTCAAATTTGAAGACCTTAATTAATCTAGGTTAAATTACAAGTTTAGTCTCTGAACTTTCATGTTTGTGTTTGATAGATTCATAAACTTTAAAAAGTATCTAATAGGTTTTCGAACTTTTAATTTTGTGTCTAATAGATTTTTAAAATTTAAAAATGTCATTAGTTCTTGAACTTTCAATTTTTTTTTTCTAATAAGTAATTGACGTATTCGACATTTTTAAAATTAACTAAACAATTATATTTAAAATTGAATTTTTGTATCTAATATGACATTAAACTTTCAATCTTGTTTCCAATAGATTCGTAAATTTTAAAACTTATTAGACACACTTTTTAAAGTTTTGGGACCTATGAGGCTTAAAGGTGAAAATTTAGAGACTTATTAGATAATTACTTTTTAAAGTTCAAGGACTTATTTGACATAAAACTGAAAGATTAGGCCACTTCAAGTTCTTTTGACTTTTCCTTAGTGTCAGATATTTGGTTATCTGTGGGATCCTCAACATCCCCTCTTAAGATATTACCTCTTTGGGTTCATCATTCTTGGGTCGGATCCCAATTTTTTGATCGAATACCCGTTTGGGCTTCATGGGCTTTGATACTATATTAGATAAACATGGGTGATGACTTGCAAAACCAAAAGAAAGTGCAAGTGCACTCTGTCAAACAAGTAATATATGAAGTATTCCAAGTATCGAACCCAAGGGAACGATTAACAAAAACTCTCTAGTTAACAACACAATTGCTCACAAGTTGCAACTGAAGGTAATCGAGAGAAAAAAAAGTTAATTTTGGGATTTTGTGCATGAAAAAGTAGAGATAATTGAAAAGACACTAAGAAAAACAAGGATGAAAAGCAGGAGATTCAAATCTGGTTCAACACTAGAAAATGCACCCACCATGCGCCCGCAAATTGCTCAACTAAGTTCGACTACTTCAGAGATCTGCCTCTTGCACGCACATACTGACTCTGTCGAGTTTTGTATGATTTAGACAGAAAGCCGTTGAAATGCGCCCACAACTTACCCTTTTCGACACTTAGCTAAGTAAATCAAGTTCAATACCTATTCGGCTCATTTTCCAAGAACTTTTAGGAGACTAAGCAATTTAAAACTCATATGTCTATGGCTAAATTTGCTTAGATGATGAAAAACACAACTTCAAGATTTTAAAATTTTTTGTCCTATGTCTAGGTACAAAAAGCAAAGTTACAAAATAAGGATAAAACAACAAGTACAACTCCTAAAAACTTACAGAATGGAAAACCTAAGAACAAAAAGAACCCTAAGATGTTATTCCTTTCTAACTTGTTCAACATTTTTAAGGAGAATGAAGTACATACTCTTCCTTCTTTCGAAGTTAGAGTCTGAATGGAATATGAACAGAGCTTAAGGGAGACTTGGAGTGGTGGCTAAAATTTAGAAATAAAAAAGACAGAATTTTTGGATGAAGAGTATATCCAACTCCGAGCTCTATTTCAAATGGAGGATTGAGGCGCCTTTTATAGACTTCACGCCTAGTTGCTGTCGAGGTCAGTGTGGAGAATCTTGGTCAATCACATCCCTTGATTTGAGGAGATTTGATTGAGAATAATTGATAAAATTTTCAAATCCTGCGAATCTTGGAGAATCTGTCGAAAATGTCCAGATGCGGGCGCATTTGTGGGAGCATTTGTGTTGTTATCGAAATGGCCTAAATTTAGGCTCATTTTTGGGTGCATTTGGGCTATTTCTGCAACATTTTTAATTTGGCATCTGCTCTTAAATGTTGGCGCATCTTGGTCGCATATCTGATGAATGTTTTCTTATTGGCTTCAATCGCGGTTGGAATGTAGGTGCATTTGGGTCCTTTTTCAGCCTATACACAAAAACAACTGAAAGTAACACTTTTCTTGACAAAAATGACTCTAATTACACCTAAAAACTTATTTTTACAAAATCAAGACTTCAAACACATGCAAAACTTGTTTACTTAAATTTCTCTAAATGACATGAAATATAACATTAAACACTCATTTTCTAAGCAAATAAGCTAGTTTTTAGAGCCAAATAACACTCATAAATGAGCGTTATCAATGGGGTTCCATCTTAAAACCAAATTAGCAATGGGAAGAGTAACCCATGTATCATATAAAGATTGTGAGGTGTCTTCATCTTTCTGATGTAGGATCCTCAACAGAAATCAATAAGTTTCTAATTGAAACTTGGGGTTATTTGGGGTTAGAATTTGAACCTCTAACTATTTGATCAAAGTTATAATGCTTTAACTAGACGAGCTATTGTTGCTTGCTTTCGCAAGTATGCAAATCGTTACAAGTAATATAACTAGTAGTTTGAGTACCAGTATTGTTCTCCACAGAGAATGAATGCTTCCAATTCCCAAATTCGTTAACCTCAATTTTATCTAAACACCGATTAATCAAAGAAGGATGAAATTTTAAACTTGCTTGCAAATAAACGAAATAAAGTTCTAAATCTAATGAAAATAGAGGGATAAATTCAATTGCTAAAAGTTTTAGAGCAATGACTTCACCATTTATCCCTTCCTACTCTTCATTCAATAATTGTTGAAGAAATTTCTAATCCTAGGTTGTTGGCAAGTTCTACCCTATATACTCGATATTCTCTCTCAAGTAATAAGGATATTCTTTGAAAAGTAAATTGTTGGGATTTATGCCCTAAAGCCTTGTAATTAATGATTATTTATAAATTAATAATAATTTTGATTATTTTATTTGCAATATAAAATCCAAGGTTATTAGTGTAATCTTGAACAATATGTGGTTGACATACGGGAGAATCATGTTCAAGAAATAACCTAAAGAGTCATAGTGTATGGAGGATAAGGTTGGGTGCCTTATCCTGGTAACACTATTAATACGACCTACTTTGTAATAGTTATAAATGATTTGATCCAAATCGTTCATGTGGAGACATGTGAGTGAGGGGATCTTATACAATGAGTTTGTATAAGACTGGACCACGAAATATTTAATATTTCTTTATAAATCCGTTAATTGAGATGATTAATATTTCATCAGGATGATCATATGCGACTTGATCTTAATCCTGAGTGAGTTATGAACTCCTGCTTGTGAGGGCTTGTCCTTTAATTTGCATGGGTGAGAGTGGCTTTTGTAGTCGATTCAATAATCCTACCATTTTGGGGACTTGGCCAAATAGGGAGTTGGGAACATAATCTAAGATGAAATTCACTCCTTCCCATATAGGATAAGTAGATGAGTAGTTCCTTTAAGTGATGATTTTGGGACTTGAACAATGAGGCCTTACCCTCTCACTGGCCCAAGAGGGACTTAGTTTATAAATAGATTGTTCATTAGAGGATTAGTTGTACTTAAGGTGTAAGATGTAATTATAGGGGTAAAACGGACTTGTGATCCAACTGTAATTACAAACAACTCGTGAAAGATCGACTTGCATGTAATGATTATATCTATGGACACAACTTGTCCTACAGTATAAGAGTGCAACTCTTGGTCTATTGTGGAGTGACCCTAGAGTTAATAATAAAAATTAATTAATTAAAGAGTTTAATTAATTAATTTTGTATCATTGGAGCATATAATCTATAGGTCCATAAGGTCCCCTTGGTAGCTCATAGTAACACTAAAAGATAAATTTAATTGAAAGAAAAATTTGAAATGTTTATATTAATATTTAATTTGAAGTGTTCAAATTAATATTTAATATATTACATATATTAAATATAAAAGAAGAAAATATATTTATTGTATTTGATACATTAAATTTTAAAATTTGAAATGTTCAAATTAATATTTAATTTGAAGTGTTCAAATTAATATTTAATATATTAAATATAAAAGAGAAAAATATATTTATTGTATTTGATACATTAAATATTAAAATAATTAATGTATATTAGATACATTCCATAAAAGATAGTTATAAAATTTGAATAAGATTCAAATAAATAAATATCGTAGGAGTTTTGAATGAGATTCAAATAAGTATAAGATATAGTTTAATATATTATATATTAAAATATAATATTTTAATTATGGCAAAGATATGTCATTAATCTCTATAAATAGGACCCTTGGGTTGAGCCATTAATATAACACACAACTCCTTAATATAGAATTAGAGAATTCTCTCTAGACCTCTCCTGTCCAATCCCTTGTGTGGATTTTCTTTCAAGACACTCCCACAAGCCTTGGTCCTGTGTTTGAGTCATAGCCAGGAAAACTTTGTGAAGGAGATAAAGACCCGCCCGAAATATCTCCATATTTACTCAAAGTAAGTTTGTTTAATCTTATTTTTTAGTTTAATTACAAATAAAATCAAAGACGATCCAATACTTCCGCTGTGGAGTGAAACATTCATTCCTTCATAAATTTCCTATATCTTTATGACAATTCCAACTATTCAAATATGTAGAATGTAGAACCTAAAATTGCCACAAAATCTACAAGGATATGTCTATTTCATGTATAAATCAGGAAAAACCGTTTAGATCTATCAATAATTCTTGTCTCTCAACCTCGAATTATGAAATGAAATCAATACAAAGAGTGGCCAAATCTAAACATGTATTAAGCCTAGAAAAGTTTTAAGCAAGCAAAAAAAAAAAAAGAAAGAAAAGAAATATCAACTACTAATTACAAAGAACTCGTGAAGGATTGACTTGCATGTAGTGCTTAAATCCATGGACACAACTTGTCCTATAGTGCATAAGAGTACAACTCTAGGTCTATAGTGGAGTGACCTTAGAGTTAATAATGAAAATTAATTAATTAATTTTGTATCATTGAAGCTTATAATCTGTAAGTCCATAAGGTCCCCTTGCTAGCTCATAGTAACACTAAAAGATCAATTTAGTTGAAAGAAAAATTTGAAATGTTCAAATTAATATTTAATTTGAAGTGTTCAAATTAATATTTAATATATTAGATATATTAAATATAAAAGAGAAAAATATATTTATTGTATTTGATACATTCAATTTAAAAATTCGAAATGTTCAAGTTAAAATCTAATTTGAAGTGTTCAAATTAATATTTAATATATTAGATATATTAAATATAAAAAAGGAAAATATATTTATTGTATTTGATACATTAAATATTAAAATAATTAATGTATATTAGATACATTAAATAAAACATATTTATAAAATTTGAATAAGATTCAAATAAATAAATACCGTAGGAGATTTGAATGAGATTCAAATAAGTATAAGATATATTTTAATATATTAGATATTAAAATATAATATTTTAATTAAGGCAAAGATTTTCTCTTAGTCTCTATCAATAGGACGTTTGGGTTGAGCCATTAATATAACACACATCTCTTCAATAGAGAATTAGAGAATTCTCTCTAGACCTATTCCTCTCCAATCCCTTGCGGATTTTCTTTCAAGAGACTCCCATAAGTCTTGATCTTGTGTTCGAGTCATTGGCAAGAAGAGTTTGTGGAGGAGATAAAGACCCACAAAAAATATCTCCATATTTACTCCAAGTAAGTTTGTTTAATCTTATTTTTTAGTTTAATTTTAAATAAAATCAAAGACGATCCAATGCTTCTGCTGTAGAATGAAACATTCATTCCTTCATAAATTTTCTATATCTCTATGACAATTCCAACCATTTAAATATGAAGAATGTAGAACCTAAAATTGTCACAAAATCTACAATGATATATCTATTTCATGTATAAATCAAGAAAAACCGTTTAAATCTATCAATAATTCTTGTCTCTCAACCTCGAATTATGAAATGAAATCAATGCAAAAAGTGGCCTAATCTAAACATGGATTAAACCCAGAAAAGTTTTCACCAGCCAGAAAAAATGAAATATCAACTACTAACTAAGAAGAGTATGATTCAATAATCGATTACATCAAAACTCTAGAAAAAGAAAATTAGTTCATAACGAAAATTTCAACAAAAGTCTTAACTAGAACAATTGAAGTCATTACAAACAAGAAAATGGAAGAAAAAATGGAAAAGAAACAAATCCCGACGATTCCCCAAGTCTTCAAGCTTCACACTCACTCCATTCGGCACCCCGAGATCTCAAAATTGTGTCTCCTGTCATTTTCTATTAGAATTTTCCCTCAATTTTAACAAAGAGATGTAATTATAGGCCAAAAAACCCTATGCGCACGTCGTTGATTCACGTTTCAAAGTTCATAGCACCTAGGTGTCAAAAGAAGCATCTAGGTGCTACTATTTTGTCTTCACTAATTGACTGTGGCTCCTAGGAGTTGGTTTGGGCAACTAGGTACTGTAATTTTTTTTATTTTTTATTTTATTATTATTATTGTTTTATTATTCTTCAACTTGGAAATTCTCTGATTTTGACCTTAAAAATGTAATCTATGTTCACCTACAAAAATAAATGAAATGCATGAATTAAAACCCAAAAACTAAGGGAAAACTAACTAAAAACAACCTAAACAAGATATAATAAATAAATATATAATGAACTTATCAGCTATGCTCAGATTCACCGGGGGATCCAGCATGGGCCTAGGGGGGGCTCGAGCCCCCCCTAACCTTAACACTTTTAGTATTAGTAAAAAAAAGTTAATCATGAAGACCAACAATTGTTACATGCTCTAATGGTATTTTTGCTTCAAGCCCTCCCTCAAGAGCTGGGTTCGACACTTCAGGCTGCAAATAACAAGTAATTTTACAAATGGTACTTTCTTTTGTGGGCCACGTGGGTGTAAGTCCAGGTAAGGCAAATATAATATTCATATATATATTCAACAAAAATAGTAAAAAAAACGTAATTATTTTTTTCATTTAAAAATATATATATCTATAAATCTTCTTTTTTTTTTTCCAATAATTTAAACTTTTATATTTTATAAATTAAAATTAGAAGTAAATTTTTTACTCCTAAATTTTTTTTGACCTTTATTGATTTTTGCCTTACACTTTTAATTTCATCAAATTGCACCTCAAACTTAAACAAGTGTTATAATCTTAATCTTAAATTTGAAAAACTATTGCAACTTTTACCTTTTCATAATTTTTTTTAAAAAAAAATCATTAAAAAAGTATTATAATATATACATTTAATGAATTATAAAACATTGATAGGATTTGAATGAAAATAATATTAAAGCTAGATTTTTGTTGAAATTTTTAAGTTTGACAAATTATTACATTGTTAATTTGTCCAATAAGCAAACTTAAATTCAGGAAAAACTTAATTTTATAGAAATTAGAGAGTTTACCGAGATTTTTACATACCTTTTTATTAAAATTAGTTTATTAACAGAAATTGAATAGATATAAAAATTGCTACATTTATCTTAATCTAATTTGATGAAATTGAAAGTTAAGAGTGAAAATTGATACAACTTTACAAATTTATAAGTTATAAGTTATAATTCGTTTAATTTTTTTTTAGTTAAAAAAAAAAACAAGTATATAATATTATAATTTTGTTTTAATTTCTCCTTTGAATTTGATTTTTTATATAAATATAAATAGAATGAATAAAAGTATTTTTAATTTTTTTTAGGTAAAAGTATATTTAAATTTTTGGATCATTATTTTTTTAAAAAAAATTAATCCTATAATATTAAAATTTGTTGAAGACAATTGTGATGTATTAAATTAATAATTCTATTTTATTAATTATTTGTAAATTACTTTTACGAAAATTTAAATGAAGCCTCTCCTCAACAAAAATTCTGGATCCGCCACTGCTCAGATTAACGTTTAATTTGTACTCAAGTCTATGTTTGATATGTGAAACTGTTTATTCTATGCTAATGATTTCCTTAATCTCACGTGTTAGAAAAAATAAAATTATATTGAGTTCTAAAATGTATGTCTTAGTTACTTAGGCCCCGTTTGATAACTATTTGATTTTTGGATTTTGGTTTTTGAAAATTAAACTTATAAATATGTAACGTCTGACAACTCCAAGTATTGTCAATTTTCCACTATTGGAATTGGTTGGGATTTAATTTGATTAATTTCAGTTTATTGAGTCTAATTGATTTGATCCCAAATTAATTAAGCTTGACAAGTGAATAAGGTTATTTTGTTTAAGATTTGTTAGGATTATTTGAATTAGAGAAGGGATAAATTGGGAAAGGGCAAAAAGAATTAGATCTTTTGTCTTTGAGTGCGACACAACCCAAGGCAAACATCTTCTTCCCCAATATTCTTCTTCCTGTTCACGACAAGGTCTCTCAATACCTCCATCTCCTTGTTTTAATTTCTGATTGGCAGCCTCACCTTTCCCCATCTCAGTGCCGGCGAATGCCACGACCATTGGCGATGGTGACAACATGGAGGCAATGAGTAGAGCAATGTGTTTCGCCAGCAGAGCTCTTCTGATTGGCGATTTATTTCTCTCTCCAATGCGTTTTGTGCACCAATCTACACGAGCATGCATTGGGTGTTGGCCAACGAGACTTCTAATGGTAATCTTTCCCCTCTGTTGCATTTTTTGACCGGTACATGTTTTCTTCAACGTGTTTTTCGGCCTCACCTCAGCCGCCGCCGACGGTTTCAACCTAAGAAGGTTTTGGGTTTTTTCCTACCTACAAGTTCCAATGAGTTTCGTGCAGCGTTTGGGTTTTTGGCCATAGCGCAAGGTGAACGTGGGCTTCGATAAGCTTGTGTGGTGTTTTGTTTCTGATTTTAAGAGTGACCCATGAAATTTCGACCCAGTTCAGGACTTCCATAGGCTATAAAGTGCAAATTTGCAACGTTCGGGCATTTTGAACACTTTCCAGCAAGCATAGAGGTCGTTTTGGGTAAGGATTCTGACTAACTAACGCTAATTTTGACCTTTTTGGACTCAATTTTGAAGTTTTGTGTAAGTCCCGACCCTTAGATTTCTCTTAGTTATAATTTGCATTGATCTTTTATAGTTCGAAAGTGACTTTGAGTTGGGGAGCACTTGGATAATTCTCCTATTAGTATTTTGAGATAAGATAAGTTATTAAAACTAAAGTCCCAAGTGAATTCGAAAGTTAAAATTTAAAGGTTATGTACGTCAGGCACTAATTTCCTTGAAAATTGTTATAGGTTGAGCGAATGATCTCCTTATTAGTAGTTAGCGATTTAAAATTGTTGAGTTTATAGTCAAGGTAAGTGGCTTTACTGCTGGAATGCCTTAGGGCTAGGTTGGGTGTTTGAATGATGTTTGAATGATGTTTTGAGAGTCATGTATGTCATATAATATGAATTTAAAGTAAACATGTATGCCATGCATGTTAAAGGATGATGCTAATTATGTATAAAAAATCTTCTATGTTGCATCATAATAATGAGTTGATGTTTTATTTATGGGACCTCATGCATATGTATGTTGCATAAAATTCATGAAATTTTGAAATGGTTCATGCCTGTCCAGGAGCTCTAAGCACATGAAAGTTGTGTGTATGAAAGTGATGTGCACCTATGCATGAAAGTGATGCATATGTAGAGGATTTGGTGTGCATGAAAGTGATGTATACCTAGAGGGCTTGATGTACATGAAAGTGATGTATATAGAGTTGATGTGTATGAAAGTGATACACATCCAGAGGTGATGTGTATGAAAGTGATGCACACCTATGCATGAAAGTGATGCATACCTAGAGGGTGTGCATGAAAGTGATGCATGCCTAGAGAGCTCGATGTACGTGAAAGTGATGTACATGGAGCTAATGAGTATGAAAGTGATGCACATCCAGAGGTGTAGAAAAGTAGAGGAAAACCAAAAAGTAAAAGTTTTATAGGTCGCACTAGAGTCATGGTATAGCACAAGTCATGTTGCATGTGTTTACATATCCTGATCCCAATAACGGGGTCACTTACGGGATATTTTTAATACTCATTCCTTTCAAAATTATTTTTTTTTCAGGTAAAGGTAAGAGCATCTTTGGTGGTTGACGGAGTTATCTATGAAAGTCATGAAAGAGTTAAGATAGAATATTCTTTCTGCATTTGCTGTTTTATATTATTTCTTTGAAGTTGGTTTTTTTTTTTTTAGATTTGATGGAAATGCCTAAGTTTTGTTTGTAATTTTGAAATATATGAATTTTCAGACTTGCTTTAAAGTTTTTCCTATGATCCCAAATAAAGGTTTTTCTTTTAAATTCTTCTACTTTTAGTGAATTTGTTGTAGTTGCCAATTTTCTTCTTATTTGTGAGGTCTCCATTGCATGCATGTGTTGGGATTTATGCCCTCAAGCCTTGTAATTAATAATTTATTTAATAATTAATAATAATTTTGATTATTTTATTTGCAATATAATATTATCCATTATATGAAAAATCCAAGGTTATTAGTGTAATCTTGAATAGTATGTGGTTGACATACGGGAAGATCATGTTCAAGAAATAACCTAAAGGGTCATAGTATATGGATAAGGTTGGGTGCCTTATCCTAGTAACACTATTGATACGGCCCAATTTGTAATAGTTACAAATGATTTGATCCAAATCGTTCATGTGGAGACATGTGAGTGGGGGTATCTTATACAATGCGTTTGTGTAAGACTGGACCATGAAATATTTAATCTCTCTTTATAAATCCGTTAATTGAAAATATTAATATTTCATAAGGATGATCATATGCAACTCGATCTTAATCCTAAGTGAGTTATATGAACTCCTGCCTGTGAGGGCTTGTCCTTTGATTTCCATGGGTGAAAGTGGCTTTTGTAGCTGATTCAATATGCCTACCATTTTGGGGACTTGACCAAATAGGGAGCTGGGAACATAATCTCACAAGATGGAATTCACTCATTTCCATATAGGGTTAGTAGATGAGTAGTTCCCTTAAGTATTAATTTCGGGACTTGAACAGTGGGGCCCCACCCTCTCACTGACCCAAGAGGGACTTAATTTATAATTCGATTATAAACAGATTGTTCATTAGAGGATCAATGGTACTTAAGGTGCAAGATGTAATTATAGGGGTAAAAAGGACTTTTGACCCAGCTGTAATTACGAACAACTCGTGAAGAATCGACTTGCATATAATGATTGTATCTATGGACACAACTTGCCCTACAGTGCATAAGAGTGCAACTCTAGGTCTATAGTGGAGTGACATATAGTTAATGAATGAAAATTAATTAATCAAAGAGTTTAATTATTTAATTTTGTATCATTGGAGCTTATAATTTGTAGGTCCATAAGATCCCTTTGCTAGCTTATAGTAACACTAAAAGATCAATTTAGTTGAAAGAAAATTTTGAAATGTTCAAATTAATATTTAATATATTAGATATATTAAATATATAAGAGGAAAATATATTTATTGTATTTGATACATTAAATATTAAAATAATTAATGTATATTCAATACATTAAATAAAAGAATATTATAGAATTTGAATAAAATTCAAATAAATAAATATCGTAGGAGATTTGAATGAGTTTTAAATAAATATAAGATGTATTTTAATATATTAGATATTAAAATATAATATTTTAATTATGACAAAGATTTGCCCTTGGTCTTTATAAATAGGACCCTTGGGTTGAGTTATTAGACACAACATATATATCCTCAATAGAGAATTAGAGAATTCTCTCTAGACCTCTTCCTCTCAAATCCCTTGTGAATTTTCTTTCAAGAGGCTCCCAAAAGCCTTGGTCATGTGTTCGAGTCATAGCTAGGAAGACTTTGTGTAAGAGATAAAGACATGCAGGAAATATCTACATATTTATTGCAAGTTTACTTAATCTTATTTTTTTAGTTTAATTTTAAATAAAATCAAAGACGATCTAATGCTTCCGTTGCAGAGTGAAACGTTCATTCCTTGAATTGGTATCAGAGAAATCTTTGAGTTTTATTTAGAATTAAAGTTTTTTTATGGTGGGTATTTTAATTTATCGTAAATGTGATATATTGTGGTTTGCAAATTGACTGTTTAGGCTATTTGACATTAGATTTAATAGTTTTTATTAGATCAATTGTAAAACCCATAAGGGTTAGGGTTTGTTGTATTTCTTAAAAAGAAAAGGTCGTTCATCGGTGCTGCATGTGGTGATGGTCATTCAGTCTGTGGCAAAGTTGAGTCCGGGTGGTATGTTCCATTCAGTCAACAATTTAAACTTGTGATGTTTAGTCGGTGAGATCTTTCAAAATTGTTGTCGTTTAGCGTGATGATTCAATCGACCGTAACAAGGAGTCCAAGCAACTTTCATGACCGACTGATGAAAGGTCTAAGTCTTCAATCGGTGGTCAAACCAATATGTGATGAATAGCTGATTCATAAGTATAAGTGGAAGTTTCAGACGATGAGATTGAATTGCAATAGATGAAATTAGGGTTTCAAAATCTAAATTTGGATGGCCAAACAAGGAAGATATTGAAGACCAAGATATGTCTTAGATTTAAATTATTGTAATTTAAATTGTTTTCAATTTCTTAGGATATGCCAAATATGCCGGTCAATTTTGCTATTTTTAATTTAATTATGCATGAGATGTATATTTTAAAGTGTTTGATTGTTTCATAAAGTATGTCATTTAAATTTAAATTCCCGCCATAGGTTAAACATAATCATGCATCTTATCTTATTTTTTTAATATAATTGTTATATTTGAAAATTTTGATTAGGTTGTTTCCTAATAGAATTAAGATTACTTTTTTAGTATAATTGTTATATTGGAAAATTTGATTAGGATGTTTCCTAATAAAATTGAGATATTTTCCTAATACGTTTATATTTTCCATATCTTTGAATATAATTGTTATATTTGGAAAATTAAATTAGGATATTTTCTTTCATAAATAAAATTCATGTTTTCCTAATAGGATTAGGATATATCCTAATGAGATTAAGATTTCCTTAAAATAAAGATATTTCTAATTCATGCTTTAAATAGTTTAAATTTTGAATTTAATATATCTTTATTTGTTTCTAATAAGATTAGAATTTAGAATAATCTTTTAATTTAGTTTTAAATGGTTTAAAATGGTAGAATTTCAAGATTATCCATAGTTTAAAATTTGAATTTAGTTCATCTTTATTTGTTTCCTAATAAGATTAGATTCTTTTAAAATAAGATTAGAATTTTTAATTTTAAAATAAGATGAGATCTTTTAATCTCCTAATAAGATTAGTTCTTCCATAATTAAAGATAATTTAATTCAAAGATAAAATAGTTTAAGTTTTGAATTTAATTTATATTTTATTTTTCTAATAAATAAAATATCCATGATTATCTTTTAATTTGTTTTAAAGGGTTTAGAATGATGGATTTTTAAGACTATCCTAGTGAATTATTTTTTAATATGATTAAAAATATTTATGTTCATTAATCTAATAATTAATAGTTAATTAAAGATTAATGAATTTGAAATAAAAATTGACTATAAGGGAACTCTGTCTATGGAAGGTTCTGTCTAAGACTAAGGTATATAAGCTGACCGAAAAGAAACACCTTTAACTGGGAACCGACTTGGAAGTTGAATTAGTCAAATTTTATTTAATTTCACTAAGCATGCTCATAATGTGATTAGTTTTTTGTTTTTTTTATTTTTTTTAAAAATAGTTTAAAAACTTAGTAATTCCCATTAAAATCAATCTAACAACATAAGAGTTATGAAAGGTAGAGGAACTTAGATAAATGAGATTAGCCTAATTTGCTAAGTAAGAGAAAACCCTATTTCAAAATAGTAAGTGGGAGAAGGAAATGTGTCAACATATTCTATGATCTCCATTATTGGTTCACATTGTGAGATTCATGTGGGGCCTTGGGGCGGCTTTTGGACCATCCCCCTACGGAAGGTGTTTGTATGGGTCAATATCAAGGTGAACTCCTGAGAAGGATAACATTGTAGTTTTGTTTCCAATACTTGACCTACCCTACGGCAACACTTGTTGGGATAAAACTACGGGATCTAAAATTATGAGTCACACTTACAAAGGGCTCATTAAAGTTGTTAATGATGTCCTTGACCAAACTAATGATAACTAAATATTATAGGAATAAGAGTTATTCTAGTATAATACTTGGTTGAGATTGTCTCAGTTTAGTGAACGAATACTTGACCTATCCTATGGCGGCACTTGTTCTAACTCACTAAAGTATCATAGCGTTAGAAATGATTTATAGGGTTCAATGGACTTCACTGCGCCTCGAACCTTCTGGTGATCGCCACAATTAAGATAATCGAACACTGCTTCCAGTTCAGCGACCCATCGTTCCAATGTTATGACATCCTCTGACCGTCCATCGAAGGTAGGAGGCCCATATATCTTAAAGTCTTTGATGAATTGGGCTTCATCCTACGGATCCGGAGCCCAGTTTTGGTTGTGAGGCTACCTATCATTCCTTTGGGTCATGTTGTCGAATAGAGTTTGGAGGGCCTCCATCTTGAGGAGTACAGGTGAGGCTGCATGAGGAACATGTGGATTCGCTCCCTCCAGGGAAAGTGCATCAACTTCCTTTGGGGCAGGTGTATTGACTTCCTCTGGGGTAGGTGGATCAACTCCCTCTGCAATGCTTTCTTCGTCCTCGAGCCTGTCCACTCCAACCCTCTGTCGACCTCTTCGTGGTGGCATGGTCTAAGTAAAGGGCACTAGAGTCACATATCCAACTTACTAATAAACAAAATAGGATTCAAAGTACTAAACTTAATCTTAACGCAACATCCTAACCCTATTACTATACAATAAGCACATAAACAAAACACAAACTATCTCGCCAACTATGGGAGCATCTTAAGCCTACTAGCAAGCAATAAGCACACATCTAACTAGTTAGCTAAAGGGAACATCCTAGGCCTAGCTATTTATACATCAATGTACACTCAAGTCAAAGTATAATCATATAGAGCAAACAAGCAAGTCATTCCAAGCAATTCAACTATATAAGCAAAAATAAGTCAACATACCTGGTGATGGAGATGAGACTGAGAAAGACCATTAAGCCTCAAACAACTTAACAACCTAGTTTTCCTAGGTCAGTCTATAGGAACAACTCCGCTCTGATACCAACTGTAACTCCCCCAAAATTTAGACTAAATTAGGGGACATTACTAAACTTACAACCATTATGCAACAAAAATTTCGGTAGCATAACGACGTAACTACAACAATACCAAAATTTTTCCTTGTTAAGTTTAGAGAATTAGGGTTTGAAATCTCATCAATATATTTTCTTCTCTTTTTCCTTTTTTGTTAGATTGACATATTTATATAAAGTAATTTTTAAGAAATAAAACTTGAACATATATTACAAAAGAGATATGATTTTGACTTAAAAGGAAAAAGATTAAAATAAAGAAGGATGTTAATTTACACTAAATAAGGAAAATTAAATATTTTCAATTAAAAGGGAAAATAAGGGCGGAAAACAAGCTGTAAAAAATAAGGAAAATTAAATATTTGCAATTTGAAGGAGTGGAGCTAGAATTGGAGCTCAGGGGTGCTCAAAATCAAGAGATAAAATTAAATTCCAAATTGACAAAGGTGGGGCTCGAACCTAGGAACTTAGGGACGCTCAACATCAGGGGGGGCTGGAAGCACCTCAACCACTAAGCCATGAAAAATAGTTGGATTTTATTATTGATACATTAAACTAAAAAAATTGCAGGGGGGCTTGAGCCCCCTGGGCCTTAATTGAATCCGCCCCTGGGTACAAATGATTCGATCCAAATTGTTCATGAAGAGACATATGAGTGGGGGTATCTTATACAATGAGTTTGTATAAGACTGAACCACGAAATAATTGATATCTCTTTATAAATCAGTTAATTGAGAAGATTAATATTTCATCAGGATGATCATATGAAACTCAATCTTAATCTTGAGTGAGTTATGAACTCCTTCCTGTGAGGGCTTGTCCTTTGATTTGCACGGGTGAGTGACTTTTGTAGCCAATTCAATATGCCTACCATTTTCGGGACTTGACCAAATAGGGAGGTGGGAACATACTCTCACAAGATGGAATTCACTCCATCCCATATAGGGTAAGTCGATGAGTAGTTCCCTTAAATGCTGATTTCGGGACTTGAACAATGGGCCCCCACCCTCTCACTGGTCTAAGAGGGACTTAGTTTATATTTAGATTATAAACAAATTATTCATTAGAAGATTAGCGGTACTTAAGGTGCAGGATGTAATTATAGGGATAAAACGGACTTTTGACCCAGTTGTAATTACGAACAACTCATGAAGGATTGACTTGTATGTAATGATTATATCTATGGACACAACTTGTCCTACAGTGCATAAGAGTGCAACTCTAGGTCTATAGTGGAATGATCTATAGTTAATGAATGAAAATTAATTAATTAAAAAGTTTAATTAATTAATTTTGTATTATTGGAGCTTATAATCTGTAGGTCCATAAGGTCCCATTGCTAGCTTATAGTAACACTAAAAAATCAATTTAGTTGAAAGAAAAATTTGAAATGTTCAAATTAATATTTAATATATTAGATATATTAAATATAAAAGAGGAATATATATTTATTGCATTTGATACATTAAATATTAAAATAATTAATGTATATTAGATACATTAAATAAAATATATTTATAGAATTTGAATAGGATTCAAATAAATAAATAACATAGGAGATTTGAATGAGATTTAAATAAATATAAAATATATTTTATTATATTAAATATTAAAAAATAATATTTTAATTATGGCAAAGATTTTTCCTTGGTCTCTATAAATAGGACCATTGGGTTGAGCCATTAGACATAACACATATCTTCTCAATAGAAAATTAGAGAATTCTCTCTAGATCCCTTCCTCTCCAATCCCTTGTGGGTTTTCTTTCAAGAGGCTCTCACAAGCCTTGGTCCTGTGTTCGAGTCATGGCTAAGAAGACTTTGTGGGAGAGATAAAGATATGCCATAAATATCTCCATATTTACACTAAGTAAGTTTACTTAATCTTATTTTTTTAGTTTAATTTTAAATAAAATCAAAGACAATCCAATGTTTCTGCTTCTAAGTGAAACGTTTATTCCTTCAGCATGTATACTAGCGATCCTCGCTAGTTGATGTCTAGGAAGTTGGGTCATTACAAAATAGTACTTCTACCTATGAGTTTCTTTGTTTTATTTTTTACTTTTTAAGAACCTATGTTTTCAAAATCCAAACCAATTTTGAAAACTAAAAAAAGTAGGTTTTGTTTTTAGAATTTGACTAAGAATTCAAATGTTTTCTTGAGAAATATGAAAATCATTGTAGAGAAATAGTGAGAAAGAAGTACAATTTTTAAAAACCAAAAGCTAAAAACTAAGGTCTCGTTTGATAATCATTTCGGCTCCGTTTGATAATCATTTAGTTTTTGGTTTTTTGTTTTTGAAAATTAACCTTATAAATACTATTGTTACTTATGGTTTCCTTGTTTTGTCATCTACTTTTTACACATGTTTTTAAAAACCAAGCCAAGGTTTGAAAACTAAAAAAAGTAGTTTTCAAAAACTTGTTTTTGTTTTTGAAATTTGGCTAAGAATTAAAATGGTTTCTTAAGATAAATGAAATCCATGGTAGAGAAATACTGAGAAAACAAGCACAATTTTTAAAAACCAAAAATAAAAAACTAAATGGATATCAAATGGAGCCTTAGTTTTTGGTTTTTGGTTTTCAAAAATTAAGCCTATGAATATTACTTCCACCTATGGGTTTCGTTGTTTTGTTATCAATTTTTTACATATGTTTTAAAAAACCAAGCCAATTGTTTTGAAAAAAAAAATGCAATTTTCAAAAACTTGTTTTTGTTTTTGGAATTTGACTAAGAAATCAATTGTTTTCTTAAGAAAGATGAAACTCATTGTAGATAAATAATGAGAAAAAAAGCCCAATTTTCAAAAAAAAAAATGTTATCAAACGAGGTCTAATGGTTATCATATAGAGCCTTGATTTTTGGTTTTCGATTTTAAAAAATTAAGTTTGTTTTCTCACAATTTCTTTATAGTGGTTCCATTTTTCTTAAGGAAACATGTGATTTCTTAGTCAAATTTTAAAAACAAAAATAAGTTTTTTAAAAACTACTTTTTTTTAGTTTTCAAAGCTTGTCTTGAATTTTGAAAACATTTGTCAAAAGTAGGTGTAACGCCCGGCTCATTCAGGAGCGTTAATTTCAAAATTTTGGAATTAAATTTGAATAATTCTCAAATAAGTATTTTGATTTGGGTTAATTGGAAATTTGAGAGTTGGAAAGGGGCAAAACTGGAAGGAAAATGTTGGTTTGAGGGCATTTTTGGAGTTTGAAAAAAATAATAATAAAAGAGAAAATCTCTTTCTCTCTCCCCAAATCCTATGTTCTTATTATTATTATTATTATTATTATTCCCTCTCTCTTCCCGTCGACTCCCTCTCCCCCGTCGTGCAGGCAAACACTCCACACCACCTCCATCCGCCACGAGTGGCCACATCACCTGCTGCCGAAAGCACACGAACCAACCACCAGCGCCACCTGTTCGGTCCAGCGTATTCTTCTTCCTCACATTTTGGCCATGTTGCTTCAGATTCGACGAAGACAGTGTGCAAGTCTTCTCCCCAGGTTGCAGATTCGTGTGACTAATGTTAATTCACAGTGGGAATGACTTGCGAATGCCTCTGTTCCAGCGTGACCTCTATTTGACAGGAGGTTTTTGATTCAGCGGGTGACCCACACGGTTTCTGGAGAGTTCAGGTAGGCCGATCGAGCTTTCGGTAGCAAGCTGAGTATGCGGTGAGTTCATTCTGGGGAGTTCTTGTTTTCGGCGTGGTAATTTTCAATTTTTAGTTCAAGATGTAGGTTATTTTTGGGTATTTTTTAAGCTGATCCATGGATATGTGGACTTAGTTTCAGAATACCCACTCCATTACGACATGAGATTTATGGACTCCAATGCATTTGAATACTGTCCAGCAAGGAGTCAGGTAGCATTAGGCAAGTTTTCTTTCATAACGTTTGTACCTACTCTTTTGAATTTGAGTAAAATTTTAGATTGAGTTCTAGAGTTGGAGCTTGCTTGTGGGAAAATTTGAACTAAGAAAATTAGGATTCAAGGGAGGTTGTGGTTTAAACAAATTTGTTTGGGTATTTGGCCTAAGCTTTTGGGTAAGCTTTTTCCACTGTTTTAAGGAAATTTATTGAGTTTTAAGGGCTAATTTGGTTAGTAATTGGCCATTTATAATGACCCGTTGATTGTATGATTCAATTACAGGACACCCATGCGTTTAAAGGCCGTTTTGGGCAAGATTGGGTTTATTCAAGTTGTTGTCCAGCAACTTCCAACACTTTTGGGGTTACACATGATCTCTTTAGTAGAACTGGGAAGTTCCTTATTCTTGGATTCATAGCCGATGTAAGTAACTTAATTGGACTTAACTTCCTTAAGATCTTGAATAAGATTGGTGTATGTATCTTTCTTTGGAGTTGTGTGAATGAGTAAGCATGCTTAAAATTGTGTATGTGGAGCACGTGGTTGTTGGCTGACTTGTTCTGAAATCTTTCTTGAGCTTAAGTTGCCTAAGCATGTATTATATTAGTATTAAGGGGTTTAATTTTTGGAACGCTTAGGACTATTGATTGCTAGTATGGTATTTAAGGGGTCTCGGTCGTATGTTATGTTTTCTAAGAGTAACTTGTTAGAGCTTGGTTATAGAAATTTGACTTGGACTTTGATTATAGTTCTCTATAAGCGTGAGTGTGTGGATGGTTGTTTTAAATTGAATGAACTATTTGAGATGTTTGGTTGGCTGCAAAATGCAGAATACTTGAGCTATTAGACTGAGTGGTCAAGTAAGGTTTACCTGACTTGTTGGGTTGGTTGACAACTTTAGAACACCCTAAAAGCATATAAAGTTTAGAGTCATTATACATGGTTCTTGTGTTTAGAATGGTTCAGGATGACTTGTTACACTTAACACGATTTAGTTGGGCTGAGATGTAAATGGGAGAATAGTGACCATTATGGTTCCTAACAGATTTAAGGGATTAACATTGGAAGGAGTTGCGTAGGGCTTTATGCCGCTCGTAACTTCCTAGAAGTAGGAGAAGTTGGTTGCTTTCGTGCTGGCCTAAAAGGTAGATAGCCAATTGGACTAACCTGTTAAGGCTGTGTATGAGAAGAATTGATATGAGGCATGCTTAGTTTGGTTATATGTGGATCTTGTTCGCTCGAGTGGTTATATAGCATGCTTGCTTGAACACATATGGGCATTGGTGGCGAATAAATTACTCTGAACTTTTATGTGAGTCTTGGCTACCTAAGTATGTGTGGTATTGAGTTTGTGTTTACGGTTATGCATACGATTCTTGGGTCGAGGTAAGAGTGAGGTTTATGATCTCTTGAGTGGTATATCCCTTGATGATCTGAGTACGTTGCAGCTAAGAAAAAGTCCGTTGGGCTAGTGCCACCTACCTTTTTTCCCGTGTGAGCGCGTATTCCTAGGCTCAGTGTGAGTGTTGTGCTAGCTTAGGGGGCGATTCCCCCACTATGAGTGTTGTGATCATTATGAGTGTTGTGATCATTATGAGTGCTGTGACCATTATGAGTGTTGTGACCATTTTGAGTGTTGCAACCACTATGAGTGTTGTGATCATTATGAGTGTTGTGACCATTTTGAGTGTTGCAACCATTTTGAGTGTTGTGATCATTATGAGTGTTGTGACCATTTTGAGTGTTGTGACCACTATGAGTGTTGTGATCACTATGAGTGTTGTGAGCATTTTAAGTGTGCGACCATTATGAGTGTTGTGACCATTTTGTGTGTTGTGACCATTATGAGTGTTGTGATCATTTTGGGTGTTGTGACCGTTATGAGTGTTGTGACCATTGTGAGTGTTGTGCTAGCCTAGGGGGTGTTTAACCCCATTGTAATTAGCGTGAGGATTGTTTTCCTTCATTGCTTTGAACCTAGGTTACTGAAGGGAATAATCAAATTAAACCCACAGCGGAAGCGTTGGAATCGACTTTGATTTTATTTTAGAATTTAAAAAAACATTTTAGTCTAAGCAAAACATACATTTGAGATAAATATGGAGATATTTCTGGCTGATCTTTATCTCTTCCATAAAATGTTCCTAACTATGACTCGAACACAAGACCAAGGCTTGTGAGAGCCTCTTGAAAGAAAATCCACAAAGGATTTGAGAGGAAGAGGTCTAGAGAGAATTCTCTAATTCTCTATTGAGAATATATGTGTTGTTTCTAATGGTTCAACCCAAAGGTCTTATTTATAGAGACCAAGGGAAAATCTTTGCATAATTAAAATATTATATTTTAATATCCAATATACTAAAATATATATTATATTTATTTGAATCTCATTTAAATCTCCTACGATATTTATTTATTTGAATCTTATTCAAGTTCTATAAATATCTTTTATTTAATGTTTCTAATATACATTAATTATTTTAATATTTAATGTATCAAATACAATAAATATATTTTCCTCTTATATATTTAATATATCTAATATATTAAATATTAATTTGAACATTACAAAATTTTCTTTTAACTAAATTGATCTTTTCGTGTTACTATGAGCTAGCAATGAGACCTTATGGACCTACAGATTATAAGCTCTAATGATACAAAATCAATTAATTAAACTCTTTAATTAATTAATTTTCATTCATTAACTATAGGTGTTGATCGATTTCGCAAGTGCACAAATCGTTACAAGTAATACAGTGATTGAAATCAAAGTTCGTTCTCCACAGGGACTAAAAGCTATCAATTACCAAATTCTCTAGCCTTAAGTTTATCTAAGCACCGAATTATCAAAGATGAAATGGAAATTTTAACTTGCTTGATGAATAAATGTGATTAATGCTCTAAAATTGATAGTGAAAAAACAGAGGATAAAACTAAATTGGTAAAAACTCTAGAGCAATGACTTCATCATATACCTCCTCCTACTCTTTGTTCATTAATAGCCAATGTTTTCTTCTATTTCTAGGTTGTTGACAAGTTCTATCCTATAAACTCGATATTCTTTCTCAAGCAATAATGATATTCATTGAAGTGTAAATTGCCTATATCTCTATGACAATTCAAATAATTCAAGTATTAAGCCCGTAAAAAATAAAATTGCCACAAAACCCACAAGGATATCTCTATCTCAAGTGTAAATTAGGGAAAACACTTCAGTTCATCAATGATTCTTGTCTCTCAACCTCAAATCATGACATAGAAACAATGTAAAGAATGGCCACATCTCAACATGCTTTAAGTGCAAATGTATTCTCACAACCACAAAGGAAATAGAAACATCATCTATTGACTAAGAAATAGTAGGATTCGAGTATTCGATTACATCAAAACTCTAGAAAGAAAAACTTAGTTCATAATGTAAAACTTCACAAAACTAGCAAAAATTGTCATTAGGGTCATTACAAACAGCAAAAGAGAAAGAAGAAATGAAAATAGATACAATTCAAGCTTAGCTCTCACTCCTTTTGGTTGCTCGATCCTCTAAGGTGATGAGAACTCCCTTTCTCTTCGTGTTTTCTCCCTTTTTTCCCTGTTTCTGACCTTTTCAATCCCTAAAAATTGCTCCCAAAACTGATAAAAGATGGCTATTTTAAGTTAGAGCAGTCAACGTAGCGCCTAGGCGCCGTAAAGAAAAGGTGTTATACATTTTCGAAGAGCCTAGGCGCTGGCTCTCTGCCTTCCCGCTCGGGTTTGGGCATTTAGGAGCCGAGATTTCTTTATTTTTTATTTTTTTATTTTTTTAAGTCTTCAACCTAAAAGTCCTCAAACTTGATCTTCAAAATACAATATTTTATCACCTATAAAAATAAAAGAAATGCAAGAGTTAAAATTCAAAAACTATATGAAAACTAAATAAAAACAACATAAACAAGATATAATAAATATATATAAAATGAACCTATCAATAGGTCACTCCATTATAGACCTAGAGTTGCACTCTTATGCACTGTAGGACAAGTTGTGTCCATAGATATAATCATTACATGCAAGTCGATCCTTCATGAGTTGTTCGTAATTACAGTTGGGTCAAAAGTTCGTTTTACCCCTATAATTACATCTTGCACCTTAAGTACCACTGATTCTCTAATGAACAATCTGTTTATAATCTAATTATAAACGAAGTCCCTCTCGAGCCAGTGAGAGGGTGGGCCCCACTGTTCAAGTCCCGAAATCAGCACTTAAGGGAACTACTCATCTACTTACCTTATATGGAAATGAGTGAATTCCATCTTGTGAGATTATGTTCCCAACTCCCTATTTGGTCAAATCCCCAAAATTGTAGGCATATTGAATCAGCTACGAAAGCCACTCTCACCCATGCAAATCAAAGGACAAGCCCTCACAGGCAGGAGTTCATAACTCACTTAGGATTAAGATCGAGTCGCATATAATCATTCTGATGAAATATTAATCTTCTCAATTAACGGATTTATAAAGAGAGATTAAATATTTTGTGGTCCAATCTTACACAAACTCATTGTATATGATACCTCCACTCACATGTCTCCACATGAATGATTTGGATCAAATCATTTGTAACTATTACAAAGTGGGTCATATCAATAGTGTTACTAGGATAAGGAACCCAACCTTATCCATATACTATGACCCTTTAGGTTATTTCTTGAACATGATCCTCCCGTATGTTAACCACGTACTGTTCAAGATTACACTAATAACCTTGGATTTTTCATATAATGGATAATATTATATTGTAAATAAAATAATCAAAAATATTATTATTTATCACTAATTACGAGGCTTTAGGGCATAAATCCTAACAGTTACATGACTCGCATGTATAGCATAAGGAAATACCAGAGAGGGGTAGGCTTGGGGTAAGGTGGGTAGACACTTAACTAACTTAAGTGAATGTTTAAGGCTGAGCAGGAGCCTATGAGATAAGGTAGAGCCCTTCTTTGTATGGCTTTCAACTTTGGACCCTTAATTGGATTGCTTACTGAGTATGTTTATACTCACTTTTTCTTGTGTCTTTGTAGATGGTGCACAACCACGAGGCTGGTGACAAAGGCAAGGACTTGACGAGTCTATGGAGACACCACCGAAGTTCTGTTCTTGTGTCCAGTGCTAGTTTTGAACCTTTGTTCTTTATTGTGTTGTTGGTCTGTAAATCTTAAATTTCTTTTGTTTCCATGTCTGTTGGTTGAGCTCAGCATATTTTATCATAGTTTGGTGGATGCTGAGCAGTTTCTCTAAATATAGAAGTGTTGTTTTGTCTCTTCCCAGGTTCTTGAAATTTTGGTTTTCTCTAATTATGTCGTCATGCTGTTGAAATTTTGGGCATGAGCAAGGTATCTTAGTCGTACTTTCACTTTAGAAGGTTCAATTTTTAGGGTCGTAACAGTAGGTAACAAATCAAAGAAACTCATAGGGTGGAAGTAGTGTTTCTAAGCTTAATTTAAAAAAAAAACAAAAAAACAAAAACCAAATAGTTATCAAACGGTGCCTTACATTTTCAAATTTAAATGTATATTATATTGTACAATTGATACTTTTAAAATTAATTATTTTACATAATTTAAACTACATAATATATAAATGTAAGATTTCCACCTTTAGAGGTTACACAAATTCAATTTTTTTAAACATGTGGTTGTACTAAAATTAAAAATAGGATATGAAGATGTATAATATATTTGTCAATCATTGAATGGAAAAATTGAAGAGAGGTTTAACAAATCAAATAGATATTGGATTCTTTTTGTCCATGTGGGGGTCACTTTATGGGTCATATTATTTGGAAAAGAAGAAAGATACCCATAAAAAGGATGTAAATGCAAGTTCTCTTTATTTTATACCACAAATTTGCGGATATAGTGTCTCCCCTCTTTGATTCTCATATTTTGTTATTACCTTTCTAAATAAACTTGTAAAATTTTCATAATTTTATAACCCACACATTCAAATATAAAATGACATCTAATAATGTTATTGTTTGATTAAAAAAATAATATTACATCACAAAAACGAGTGGAAAAATTTAAACTTATGATCCTTTAAGGATGATAGAAATACTTTAACTATTGAGCTATGTATGTTCGCGATGTCATTTGGAACTCTATCCTTTTATATAAATAACAATTAATGAAATATAATTTTTTTTATTCATTTGGTTGGAAAAACAACTCTATTTGGGCTTTGAAGTTTAAATAATGATGGGTATAATCTCAATTTAACCATTGTATCAGCATATACAAATTACATTTAAATGTAGTTTTTGTTTCTAAAATTTTAAAATTTTAGTTGTAGTCCTTAATCTTTTATCCACTTTATCCATTTTAATTATTTAAGTTTTAAAATTTTGAATTTTTTTTACCCACTTTCTATTTCGATCATTGATTTTAAATTTTTAAATTTGGTTTTTTAGACATTGTTTGATAACTATTTTGTTTCTAGTTATCTATTTTTGAAAATTAAGTCTTATAAATATTATTTCTCTCCTATAGTTTTCTTACTTTATTACCTACCTTTAAAAAGTGTTTTAAAAAATCAAACCAAAATTTGAAAACTAAAAAAAGTAGTTTTTAAAATTTTCATTTGGCTTTTGAAATTTGGCTTAGAATTCAAATGCATTTTTAAGGGGGTGAAGCTTACCAAAAAATTTGAAAGAAACAAGCATCATTTTCAAATACTGTTAAAATATAATTATAATGTTAATCTCATTTTGTCATTTGAGGTCATATTTAGATTATCGCCCTTCTAGTTAATAAAAAAGTAAATATAAAAATTTAGGTCATGTTTGATAACCATTTGGTTTTTTTATTTATGGTTTTTGAAAATTGTGTTTATTTTCTCACAATTTCTCTACAATGGTTTCCATCTTCTCGACAATGGTTTTCATCTTTCTTAATGAAACATTTATGTTCTTCGCCAAATTCCAAAAACAAAAATAAGTTTTTGAAAACTACTTTTTAAGACTTGGCTTAGTAGACAACAAAATAAGGAAACTAATAGATGAAAGTAGTATTTATAGGCTTAATTTTAAAAAACCAAATGTTTATCAAACGGGGTCTTAAAAATTGAGATATTAGTACTAGAATGAGAAATAGATAAAGTTGAGGGACCAAAATTGCAAATAGAAATTAACAAAATTCCATTTTTACCCCCAACAGTTGGATGTCCTCATCCATGCTTTTGATGTTGTCATATTCGGTAGAAAAAAGACACCAAAATGTGGTCATCTTAACGATATAACTTGAACTTTCTTTCAGCAACCAAACAAACTATATAAATATTAGATCAGTTTGTTCTTAGCATTCAAACTTCAACAAGCGAGAAATCTCCATTCCCCTTTCTTCTTAGCTTTCTTCAACAATAATGAATTTGGATCTGTTGCCTCAAGATTGTGTAGCTCACATCCTCTCTTTCGCCTCCGCTCGTGAAGCATGTCGGTTGTCAACCGTCTCCGAGACGATGCAGTCGATGGCTGATTCTGATGTTGTATGGGAAAAATTTCTCCCATTTGATTGTGAGAAAGTTTTGTCGAGATTAGATTCTCCGGTGCTTTACCGTACCAAAAAGGAGTTATATTTCAAATTATGTTGTCCCCATCATGTTGATGGAGGCAAGAAGGTACATGTGCATATTCATATAGCAATAATTACACAAATGTCGTATTAAATTATATATTTATTGTATTTTTGTTTAAAGCCTAAATGCATGTAAACTTTGGATGGACTTCAAATTCTGAGCAAAGAATTTTTGTTGATCCATCAAAAGTGTATGCACATTAGTAGGGGTGTTAATGGGGTGTGGTGGGGACAAGCCATCTCCTTCATTACCCCTAAATGTCACTCTCCATTCTCACGAAATTTCTTGTATAAATTTCACTGAGATTGGGTTAGGATTCCCTGTCGTGAGGGCCGAGTTTTCCATGATCAACTTTTCTCCATTTATAACTTTTTTATTTAATTAAGAAAATGAAAGAATGTTAAAATTTATGTTTATGGTCTCATTTGGGGAGGATAAACAGAAATAGGGGGACTAAGCTAAGGGAGTGAGGGAAAATAAATAAATAAATATATATATATAGGAAAATAGAGCTTGAAAACATGAAAAGAGATTGAAAAAGTATAGGTAGCATTTTTAAGAGGTTATTTTTGTATGAACAGGCGGTGGATCAAATATGAATTTTGAATGGAAAAAGAAGTTCATATTTGTTCCATTGCTTGTTGATGCATCACTCGCCTTTGAAATGCTTCTACAAATGGATGGGTCATTTTGTCATAAAAACATTTGGGCTGACCCTTCTTTCATGGGCCATGTTGTCGGAAGAAAAAAAGTTATTTTCACGTACTAATTTGAAGGCATGTTTGGGTTGACTTTTTAAGTGGAAAAAAAGTGTTTTCAAGCACTTAAAAAAGTATTTTTATGTTTTTTAAATTAAGTTTATAAGCACTTCTTTTACCTATAAATTTGTATTTTTTTACCTACTTCCTAAAAATGTTTTCAAAATTCAAGTGAAGTTTTGAAAAACTAAAAAAAAAATAGTTTTTAAAAAGTAATTTTTTGTTTTTGGAAAATGGCCTAAGAATTCAAATATTTCTTAAAAAAATTAAAACCATTGTAAAAAAAATGGTAAGAAAACAAGCACAATTTTCAAAAACAGAAAACTAAAAAAGAAATCGTTATTAAATGGGGTCTTGAGAACTTTCACATTCCATTTGAAAAAGCTCCCTATAATTAAAGACGGAAGAATTCGAGTGTAAAGAATTCTTTACCTCCACTAATCTTTTTAATTTCTTAAGCCAATTTTGACAACATAGTCGTTTCTTTTTTTTGACAATATGTGGGGTAAGAGGATCGAATCTCTGACCTTGAGGTCCACAATACATGTTTTACGCAAGTTGAGCTATACTCATTTTGGTAACAACATAGTTGTTTTAATTAGAGATATTTGACTCCGGAGTTAGATTTATGTAGTCTAAATATTGAAAATTCAAACTCAAATTTCATATGTGGGTTTACACAAACTCAAATTTCATATGTGGGTTTACACAAACTCAAATCCCACAAATTAAAAGAAAATAAGATTACATTAACTTCTAAAATTTAATTATTTTTAATCTCTCAAGCTACACACTAGCTTTACAAATCTCAAATCTAACCACACATAAACTATATAAATCTATACTATTGATACTCATTTTTCTTATCTGATCTAAGGACAATTTACATTCATTTAGAATTTTCAAACTTGCAATCCAATCGCCTCATTAGCGATTTAACATGATATCAGCATAAGAGGTATTAAGTTTAAAATTTTTGTTTCTTCCTTGTTTAATATTAATGATTCACATGTTGGGTAAAATGCAGATCTTTTATATTGATAAAGAGACAAGTAAGAAATGCTATATTTTAGGTGCAAGGGAACTTCAAATCCAATGGTCAAACGATCCTCTATATTGGTCTTGGAATAGGCAACCCTTCCTCAAATCAAGGTCTTTACTTATCTTTAACCTCTCACATGTTCTTATAGAATAATGAAAATAATATAGAAAATAAATTTTTATGAAATATTGAAACTTATCAAAATATACTATAAATTTTATCTTGAAAAAAAGGCTTCAGTGAGAAATTTTTTTTTATTTTTCAGAAAGCTTTTGTTACATTTTTCTAATCTATTTTATAAAATTAGATATTTAGGCTATCGAATTGCTCGATGTCTGTATTATTTTAAAACTGATTATCACACTATATTATTCTAGTGATTATCCCCCTACTCCCATTTGATGTACTAAATATATATATATATATATATATATATATATATATATATCACACTAAATGTTTTGAGTTCCATAAAAAGAGTCATAAATGTTTTACTCAATATCTTCGGACTTTTTTTTTTATTAATATGTTAAAATTTTAAACTTATTGTAAAAATATTGTATTTTCCAAACTATTTATATTAATATTGTATTTTTCATACGCAGCTTGATAGTCGTCTTC
Organism: Trichosanthes truncata; assembly: GCA_033996785.1. Taxonomy (NCBI): domain Eukaryota; kingdom Viridiplantae; phylum Streptophyta; class Magnoliopsida; order Cucurbitales; family Cucurbitaceae; genus Trichosanthes; species Trichosanthes truncata. Next base: position 44,333,170 of record JAWPNB010000013.1, on the reverse strand, counting down.
AAGAGATGACCATGTTTAGATTTTTAGGAAAAAAAAAAAAAGACAGTTCGAGAGACGGCCATCACATAATATTTAGTAAATATTTAAGTTGACCACTCTAAAATACATTGTGCCGAGGTTTAAATATTGTGGAACATAGTTTTCAATTTTTTATTTCTTTTTTTCCTTCCGTTTTTTCTTTCTTCTTTTTCATCTATTTTTTCCTCTCTTTTTTTTCTCTTTTTTTTCCTTTCTTTTATTTGTTTTATTTAAATCAAATAAGATATCTTTAGTTTTTTTTTTAATATTTTATGTAAATTGAATATTATATTGTAATTTATTATTTTTTTAAGAAATTAAAATTTATTTTAAGTATTAACTATTTAAATATTATATTGCAATTTATTCTTTTTTTTAAGTAAATTGTTAATTTTTCTTACTGCTTCGATAAGACTTTGGGAGAAGAACAACTTCGTTTACGTCATTTTAAGTTGATTTTAAATATTGTGGAACACAATTTTTTTTTTCTTTTTTTCTTTTTTTCTTTCCATTTTTTCTTTCTTCTTTTTCATCTATTTTTTCCTCTACTGTTTCTCTTTCTTTTATTTATTTTATTTAAATCAAATAGGATATCTTTAGTTTTTTTTTAATATTTTAAGTAAATTGAATATTATATTGTAATTTATTCTTTTTTTAGGAAATTAAAATTTATTTTAAGTATTAACTATTTAAATATTATATTGCAATTTATTCTTTTTTTAAGTAAATTGATAATTTTTCTTATTGCTTCGATAAGACTTTGGGAGAAGAACAACTTCGTTTACGTCATTTTGAGTTGATTTTAAATAAAATTATCACGTTATTCAAAATTATGATCATGTAATTCTTTCTAAATAAATAAAGAAAAATACAAAAATACGAGAGAATAAAAAATCACTCATATTAGAAAAGAAAATATTTAAATATTAATACCTAAACAAATATCAATTTCTTACAAAAAACTTGGGCCCTTTGCGTTTTAGAGTAGTCAACTGACTAATATATCAGCTGGAATATTTACTAAACATTTGTGATGGTCATCTCTTGAAGAGACGACCATCGTGCCGCGTATGGATGGTCGTCTCTTCAAGAGACTACCATCAAGTTGTGTATGGATGGTCGTCTCTCCATCCTCCACGCCATTAAAACAACAATATTAATATAAATAGTTTGGAAAATATAATATTTTTATAATAAGTTTGAAAATCTACAATATTAATAAAAAAAATCCAGTATCTTCCATTTGTTTTCTATTCTTAAAATGTTTTTTGAAATCTTAATATAATGTTGTTTAAAACAACAATAATTTACTTCTTTTTTTTTTCTTTCTTGGGAAGATTTCAAAAATATTTCAAATATAAATTCTTTAAAAGAAAAGGAGCATTAGATAGGTTTTTTTTTCTAATTAAAAATTTATAAAATGGATCCTTATTTATTTTACATATTCAATTTTTGAAAAGATATCTCTCTTATTAATTAATTATGTTTTAAAATTTTATTTTTATTAACAAAATAAATATGTTTCACTCTCAGTGTATTTATTTTATAATTCATTTCCTCTAGACAATAGTTAAAACCTCAAAAAAAAAAGTGTAAACAAAATAAAGAAATTGCAAATAAAAAGACTAAATTAATCTCTGAAACAACGTAAAAGGAAAAACGAAACCATCATCAAACTAGACCTTATAACATCTGAAATAAAAACATATTTGATGCTATATATATTTTTTTTCATGTGGTTACAAAAAAATTGAAAGCAGATTTGAAGAAGTTGCAGAATTGAGAACCATATGGTGGCTAGAAATAAAAGGATCAATCAACATCAAATTGCTTTCCCCAAAAACACTTTACTTCGTATATCTTTTGGTGAAGTTTGCAGACAGAGCTTATGGTTTAAACACTCATCCATCTCAAGCCTCAGTTCAACTCAACTCTGTGACATCTAAAAGAAAAGTGTATTTGCACAAGGAAAGAAGCTCCAAAAATGGAGGGTCGAACAAAAATCGAGTTATCGTTAATGGAGACAATGAACCCGAAGAAGGCGATGACAGTTGGGTCGAGATTGAGTTAGGAGAATTTTACGTTAACGATTTAGGAGACGGAGTTGTGGAGATGTGTTTGAAAGAAGTTGAGAGTCAGCATTTGAGAGGTGGTCTTGTTGTTGAGGGAATTCAACTTAGACCTAAGACTCTAAAAGTATAGCTTAATTAGGGTTTTTTTTATGAAAGTTTTAATTCATGATATAATAAAATAATATATTTGTGACAAAGATATGCTGCACTTTTACATTTTTATGAAAAATAACGTTAAATTATACAAAATACTCATGAACTTTAGGGTAGGTTTGAATAATATTTCTGAACTTTTAAAAGTTTCATTTTTACATTTGAATTGTAAATTAACTTGTTTAAAAATACTACTTCCATCAACTTTTTCATTAAAATGAAGACGGAAATATGACAATTGTGATGACCTGTAAAGTAGTGGTATATGTGGCATAAGTGATTTGTTTCAATTATACTCTTGAACTTTGAGATATGTTTCAATTATATCCTTAGCATTTCAAAATTTTTATTTTAACCCTTAAACCATAGAAATTGTTTCAAAACAATCATTTCATTAGCTTTTCTGCTTAAAATGATGATGAAAATATGACATGGTGGAAAGTTGTAAACAAAAATCCAAAAAGTCTTAGTTACATTCAAAATGAAGTAATATTATTTGGAAATTTAGATAAAATAATGTTTTCTTCATCTTACAATCAAAAGATTTGAGAAGAAACAAAATTTTGGAGTGGTAAAGTAGGCCACAAAGGATGCACCAAATTTGGAGCCTCTATCTCACAATCAATTGATGAAAATTAGTATTAGAGCATTAATGGAGAAGAGAAAGAGACAAACAAAGAAATCAAAGATAATGAAAAATAAGTACAATTTTTTCTCCATAGATTTCTTACATTTGAGGATGAAGAATGCTTCCTTCATTGGTGAATCTTTTTCTTTGTTATTCTCCTAGTTTCCACAAACCAACATTTTCAATTGACCTCACTCTTCCACAATTTTGGCCTCATTAATTTATTCCTCTCATGAAGTTCTCTCTTGGCTCCTCTATTCTTCAACTTTTTCAGTGTTTTGATTTTTCATATAGAGACTGTAGATTTTTACCAGTGCATTACTTTTCTTACAATATGTGGTTTCACCCACAATTTCAACTAAAACTCTATATATCTCCTAAATTTTTTACTCCCCTAATTGACACCATTTTAAATGTGATTAAAAACCTTCAATTTTTTTATAGCTCACAGCCAAAGTATACTCTCGTCAAATTTTTATTTTTCATCTAATTGCCACACTATAATTTTGTCTTCATTTTATTGGGAAAACTAATGAAATTAAATAGTTGTTTTGAAACAATTTCAAATGTTAAGTTTGAAACTTTGGGCATAATTGAAACCCACTACTTATTCCCCCTGTACCACTATATTTTATAAATAATAGCCACGCCACTTTTCGACTTCATTTTACGAAAAAGTTGACTAAATGATTATTGTGAAACAAATTTAAAGCGTAAGGATAAAAATGAAAATTTTAAAAGCTTAAGGATATAATTGAAACCTGCTGTTCACAAGTAATTTTGAAAGAAATTAGACACCTAAAATGAACTTCTGTTTGTATTAATTTTGTGGGTGTGGTACAATCTCTAAAGTTTGTCCTCTAATTCTTTCTCTCAAGTATACAAATGCCTCGAGGGCTGGAAGCTTGTTCTCGAGCGAGTTTGTTGATATTTTCTGATCGGCCTTCGACCTGTGATGATCTTGTTGGATCGACCTTTGGTTTGTTGATTGTTGGATCCACTACAACAAATCCTACCTTTAATGACGGTACTAAAATTTCGCTGAATAGAATCAATGACGGACATGTGAAAAATGCGCCGGTGAGATAGTTTTTGACAAAGTGACCGTCATCGAAGCAAATAAAATAAAAAAACCCGTAATTCTCTTTTCTCTCAATCCCTCTCACTCAAACCCTAACTGAATGTCTGATTCTCTCTCTCAAGCCCTCATGAAGAGCTGTCAGCCCCATGGCAATAGTTAAATTGTGTTATGCCAAATCATGTCAATCGTCGATCTCACTGGACTCGGAGCATTTCTTTTTGGTGGGTTTTGATAGAATTGCAAAAGAGTAGTGATCTGATGAAGAGGAGTTCGTGGACATATCTAGATCTGGATCCGGACTGAGTTTTGATGCGGCGGACTCGCGGATCTGGGAGTCGATCGGATCTAGCGGTCTGATCTGAAGGTCGGAGCGTGAACAACGGAGAACGGCGGAATCGACGAGTGGCGAGAGACTGAGCTTGATCTCCAGATGGGCGTTCGTGGATCGGCGAGATTGGACGCCTGTGTCCAGATCTGATTTTGTGTGAGATCGAGGCTTGGATATGTGAGATGTAAAAAGATGGCCGGAGAAGTTGGTTGCCGGATCTGGGAGTCGATCAGATCTGGAGTGGCGAGCGACTGAGCTTGATCTCCAGATGGGTGTTCGTGGATCGGCGAGATTGGACAGGTTTTCTCGCTGATTCTTCTTCATCTTTTCTATTTAATGTTTTGAAATCCTGTTCTTGATCATTGTTTGTTTGAGGGCTTGGAACAGAGGAAATGAAACTTTGCCTTTCAGCTTCAAACAACAGAGGAAATGAGACTCACGATTGACAGTGACTTTTCTAGATGAAACTTTGAAATGTTTTGGTTAGTGAAAATAATTCATTTCCTGTTTGGTCCCAATTTGGCTCTTCCATATAAATGGCGTTATACAAGTATACCATAAACCTGGTTTTGTAGTTGTCCTGATGTCTGACAGGCCACATATTAAACTATCGACCTCCCAGAAATTGACATTGAATTTTTGTTGCTGCAGTGTTCTAAGCATTTCATCACTGGGAATCTAAGAATCAATCTTCTGCTGAATAGTTTCAAGCAAAGGCTATGCGGACGAGTAGAGGAAAACGCTCCGAGGTATGCTTTGAAGAACTCTGGTATTTTCACTTTTTGAACAGCTTGTGTTGATCAAGGATTCTAACTTATTTCCATCTTGCAATTCTTTGCAGGCTTTTTGGCCTTCCATTGTGATGAAGAAATGGTTGAATATCAAGCCCAAGGTGTATGATTTTAGTGAGGATGAAGTTGATACTGAAATGAGAGTGAAGACGATGGTATGTGTCACAGGGTCATTGCTCGAGGGGCCAAGCCAACAGTAGCATGCCGTTGTTATTACCAAAATTGTCTATTTTGTCATTTCGTTTTCTTGGATTTCACCCTTTTTTTCAATTTCCTTTCAGTTTGCCCTCTGAAGAATGAAAGAACGCATAATCAAGAGGATTGTGCTCGTAGGGCACAAAGGAACTTATCTACATGTTCAAGTCGAATTTCAGGTACCACCTCCATGTCAGTATTCTGATGTTTTTATGAATAACCCACTTCCTCTTCTGTAATTTAAGTATTTGAAAATATCCTATCGCATCCTTACTATTAAAATTCTGGCTTGGACTCACCTACTCCTTTTCTCCCCCCCGCCTCACGTTCTAGTTAAGCTGGATTTGGCTTAAAGTGTTATGAACTCTTGACTGTGGATCTAATATTGGCAATGCTCATTCTGTTCTTTTGTACCCTCTAGTTCTAGAGTTCTTTATAGGTAGGAATATATTGACCAAAGATTCCTTACGTATTGAATGCTAAGTTTGAGCTTGTATTTTAAGCTTTCATGTCATACTTGGAACAGATTATGGCATAAAAGGTGAAATATCTATATATAATCAAATCTTTCGAGGGTTTGTTTCAACCTGCATTTCTATGTCAAGATTTATATATCTGTTGAACTATTTCCTTTTTCTTATATTGCAGCTGTTTAAAAGTTAATGATTCCTTATTTTAATGGTCCAGACGTTCCTAGTAGTTACCAGCCAAGACACAGACGAGGGAAGTCTGAAACTCTTCGAGTTCAGTACATAAACACGAAAGATCTGAGGTTTGGCTGTAAACTACTACTATATGAATCATGATCCTGGAGATGCTACTTTGATTCCCACTAATTTTTAGAAATATGGATTTCTGTAGGGTGACAATAGCTACGTGGAATGTTGCTGGAAGAGTTCCAAATGAAGACCTTGAGATAGATGATTGGCTCTGTGCAGAAGACCCAGGAGATATTTATATTATAGGGTGAGAGAAGATCCTTATTCTTATAATTCCAATAGTTAATATCATGTGAGTTACAGAAGCTGATATTTTTAGTGAATATGTTTTGCTGCAATGGGAAATGTTATGTGTGCGCATGCATATAATGTCTCAGTTTTGCTGAAGATTATCCAAGTTGCATCATGTCTGTATTTTTATGTTAGATGAGTGAGATGGTATCTAGAAGATCAAGGCTCTTTTCTCTTTTGTTCCTTTAGTTTATCGAATTGATCATAATTATTTGTAATTCGCCTTGTTGTTCGTTGTTTGGTTTCTCGCTTATTGTTATAAGTTGGGTATTATCTGTATGATGCGTTAAACTGGGGTTATTTATCTGCTACTGTAGGGAAGTTTATGCAGTTTCGATTGTCGGTTCATTTCCCACTGCTGTAACCAATCTCTTGGATCTTACTAGGCTGTAAGTAATTCCAAGGTCTTGATCTAATTTTGATTTTTTCATCTGCTTTGAGCTTCATTTATTTGTGTTTTTTTTTTGCTGGAACTGTATCAAATATGGTGTGGTTGTTTAGTTTTTTTCCCCTCTAAGTTTCAATCAATTTTTTAGGAGGATTTGTTGTTGAAGAGAAATATTTGAATTTTGATTTTTTCATCTGCTTTGTGCTTCATTAATTTGCTTGGATTTTTGTTGATCATGTTTTTGTAGTTTAACATATATTGGAAGAAGTGAAAAAGTTCAATGGCTTTATGCTAATGGTTGTATGTCGTTTCCAAATGTTTTAGTAGTGAAGCAAGCTGTTAATTTTGATTTTTTCATCTGCTTTGAGCTTCATTAATTTGCTTGGATTTTCTCTTGTTGATCATGTTTTTGTAGTTTAACATATATTGGAAGAAGTGAAAAAGTTCAATGGTTTTATGCTAATGGTTGTAGCCCTAATTCCAAATGTTTTAGTAGTGAAGCAAGTCGTTTCCAATGCTAATGGTTGTAGATCAATTACCTTGCACCTTGATCCATCTATATAATACCCTTTTGGATATACTGGATGATTTTGTTGTCTTTATTTGTTAATCAGATAACAGGAGTTTCTTAGGTTTTGGAAGAGTTTGAGAAAGAGTTTTAAATAGATCGATGGGGGAGGTAGACGCAACAAGTTCTCATTCTTCAGACTTCGAAGCTCTACGTATATATTGATTGATGTACCTTGTTGATAGGTTACAAGTTAAATGAATTATTACTTTCTATGTTGTAAATTATTAATTAATTTTTGTTAGGGTAATAATGCCTAACATTTGAAAACTTATGAGTAAATGTTATATGTTATATTTATTTAATTGAAGTTTTATTTTTTGAGTTAATTGTTGTATAAAAGTATAATACTATTTTAACTTTTTTATTAGATTGAGAGAGAAATATCGTTGGTTAGTCATGCTTGACAACCAACAATATATATTTTTTTATTAAATTATTAATGAAACAATGATGGGCAATGACCGTCATTAAAACATTCATTTAATGACGCACATTGATTTTTAATGTCATACATTGACCGACATTAAAAGTTGACCGTCATTGTAGGCTATGATGACGCACACCTTTTAATGACGGGCATTGCCCGTCATTAAAAGGTGTCCGTCATCGTAACCTACGATGACACTCGAAAAGATGACGGACGCGCGCCCGTCATCGTTTCCTTTTAATGACGCGCATTGCCCGCCATTAAAAGTCAAATTTGTACTAGTGATCGGCCCTTTGGCTTGTTGATCTTTGGATCGATCCTTGGCTTGTTAATCATCCTAAAGAAACAATCGAAGTCTTGTACGCTTCAAATGCCTTCAACTTGTCTTCAAAGTCCTCAGATCTTCAAAGAGTCTCATGACATAACTTTTAAAAATAAAACATCATAAAGGCGGAAACAGACTCACTCAGATTCCATGGTACCATCAACAAATAATCTTGTCACTTGCCTTGTATGTCCTTGCCGTTACCTAAAAAAAAGTTTTGGAAAAGTTTGAGTGTTACAAATACCCAGTAAGTGACCCTATTACTGGGGTCAAGATATGCAATCACATGCAATATGATTTATATGCTATCATGACTATAGTGAGACCTAAAACTTTTCCTTTTAGTTTCCTCCCATTTTTCATTTTTTTTGGGATGTGCATCACTTTCATACACATGGTTCCATGCAATGATGAAAATATATGTCGATATGTCGATATATCCGTTGATATATCAGTAAATCGAAGGGTTCGACATAGATATATTAAGGATCAATCGATATCTCCAATATCTTTTATAAATACCCATAAAACATTGAAAAAGTCATCTATTAACTCCAATATAAATAGTAATAACAAGATGTATAACTTAGTTTGGAAGTAAAAATAACTTAATTATTAATTTAAATATTTTTTTTTAAATTTTTTGATTTACACAAATATCAGTCAATATCGATATTTTATCGATATATCCATCGATATATCCGTAAAATTAAACTCTTGATATTGATGTTGACATCGATATTTTCATCCTTGGTTCCATGTAAATCACTTTCACGTAGATTAAACCCATTAGGCGTGCATCACTTTCATACACCCTAGGTCTCTTTATAGGTATGCATCACTTTCATACACCCTAGGTCTCTTTATAGGTATGCATCACTTTCATACACCCTAGGTCTCTTTAGGTATGCATCACTTTCATACACACCAATCCTACGCACATCACTTTCATGTACTTAGAGCTCTTGGGCATTATTACTTCCATGCAGTAAAATCATATCGAAAAGGAGGGAGTTTGCTTTAACATTTCATGACTTTTATGAGCATACACATGCATAAGGTACCACATACAAACATCAGTTTAGTAACATGATGCAACATAGAAGATTTCATTCATACAACACTATTCTTTAGCATGCATAACATCTACATACTTTGTCATTCACAACACATATCATTCATATCATATAAAACTTTCCAAGAAATAAAAAAACACTCAACCTTTCTAGCAGTAAAGCCACTACTTACCTTGGTCTCGATTAGAAGAAAAAAATTACTAACTCCTTTTAAAAGACCTCCGCCTAACATATAACAATTTTTCAAGAAATCAATGCTTGAAATTTATAACATTTGAACTTCAACTTTTGAAAGAAACTTTAGACTTTAATTTTAATGGCTGAACTTATCCAAAATATTTGGAGGGAAAATTTACGCAAATGTTTTCCAACTCAAAGTCACCTGCAACTTTTAATCAATCAGTTCGAGCTACCCAAAAGAGCAGGTAAAAACTTCTAATTTAAGTCTAAAAAACTTGTCAGTAAGTTACCCACTAATTTTTCCCCAAATTACAAACTCAAAAATTTGCTGAATTGACTCCGAATAGGTTCAATTTTATAGATTCATGCTCCAAATATTATAGGTAATCTTGATCCATCGTTGGAGAACACATCCATGCCAACCGAAGAGGTTACCACCGCCGGAAAGGAGAAAACCTCGGTCGGAAACACGTGGGTCACGCTGGAGATGTCAACGCTTGCTTGGTTTTGCCGGAACTCGTGAGTAATTTTTCAGATTTGGAGCATTATGGCTAGAAAACGCGAGGAAGAAGACCGATCGAAGAAGATGGAGACTGCCGTGAAGCTTGTTGCTAGAGGAAAGAAAAAAAAATCGTCAGACGCTACTCACGAAGGACGCTGGAATTGCCGTCATCGTGCACTTGCTTGCTGGAAATGGAAGGGGAGAATAAGAGAGATGAAGACCATGCCCAAGGGAAGAAGAAGACAACCAAAAATGGAGGTGTAGAGATGGGTATCGTGAAGAGGAAGAAAAGCTTGGGGAAAAAGATGCATTGCTTTGCATGCACACTAGAAGACAAAGTACAGTTTTTTTCTTTTTTTTTTGTTCTTCTTTAATAACCAACAACCTACATTTTTTTCCTTTTTCTAATTTTACCCATCCTCTATTATTTTCTTTTTCCCTTTAATTAGAACTTCTAATTAATTTAAAAAAAAATTGTTGTAAAAATCTTAGGGATAATTTTGAAGACAAAAGTTTGGACTTTTCAAATTTAAATAAAAAAACCCAACGAATGATGAAATTCTCAAAATTATGAATTTAAGGCTTAAATTAAAATCATCTCATCTAAAATTTGAGAATTTAATTATCTTAATATAACCCAAGTCTAATTTACTCAAGTTAGATTTTAAATAACAATTCAAATTAGTCCAATCAAATCCAAATTAATCTCAAAAATATTAAAATTAGCCTAACCTGAAAATGTGGGGCATTACATTAGTCTTTGAAGAGTTCTTCAATCTTCAAGGGTTTTAGAGAGTCTTAAGTCTTTACGAGATAGTTTTTTTTTACTAAATTCTCTCTCTTGTATGTGTGTTTCACTCGAGGGCTAGAGCGCTTGTTCTCGAGGTTGAAGCTTGAATCAATCTTTAGAATCTTGAAGTCTTCAAGTCTTAAAGAGTCTTTAGTCTTCAAAGAGTATTCAACACCCAAGGACTTCAAGGAGTCTTCTGATCTCCTTTACTCTAAATTCTCTCTGAGTTCTCTGGGGAGTTTAGGCCATATTTTGATATGCTTCAAAGAAGACACATCATGCCAAATGGGTCAACCAAAGAAGAAAGAGATCTTCACTTCAATCTTTAGAGTATTGAGCTTGATAAGGAAGGATAACAAGTGGAGAAAGAAGCTTCAAGGCAACATGAAGACATCAAATCTTAAAAGCCTCAATTTAGGGGTTATTTAAGATTTAGGGGTTATTTGGTTCTTCCTCTTGTAAAATATCCCTTCAACCTTACTTTTACCTTATTGGCAATATGTTGTTTAGCTCCTATTTTGGAAACCCTCATACAACTTGTAACTAAATACTATTCATGTTAGATTAGTTTTAGGGTTTAGTTTATTTGGTTTTAGTTTCTTTAGTTTGCCAACCATATGAGGCTATTTAAACCCTTTATTTGTAAATGTGAAGAGGTTGGACATTTTGGTGAATGAAAATAGGGAGAGTTCCTCTCTTTACTCCAAACCAAGAGCATGTTGCATCCTAGCTTAGGTTTGTATGTTCCTTAGAAACATTCAAGTTTGATTGGTCATCAAACTTGTGGAGTGTTTCGACTTTGGATTGAGAACGAGTTTTCCTTTCCAAATACTTGACTATCAAGGTTAGTTCTTTCTTCTTTCCCTTGAGTGATTCTTTGTGTGTGTACTAGGTGTTACCGTGTGTGTTTAGGAGGTGCTTGTAAATACAAGGGTTGTCTAAGCCACTTGTAGTAGGGTTGAGTACATCATTTGGTATCAGAGCTTAGGCTCAAGATCGGACATATCCAAATCTATCCATCTATCTTTACTTTGCTTTTCATCTTGTTGTTTTCAAGCTCCAACCATTGTTTGTATTACAAAGGTAATTGTTGAAGCTTTCTATGTTACTTCTGTTGGGATTTATGCCCTAAAGCCTAGTAATTAATGATTTATTTAATAATTAATAATAATTTTGATTATTTTTTTGCAATATAATATTATCCATTATATGAAAAATTCAAGGTTATTAGTGTAATCTTGAACAGTATGTGGTTGACATATGGGAGGATCATGTTCAAGAAATAACCTAAAGAGTCATCGTATATGGATAGGGTTGGGTGTCTTATCCTGGTTACAAGATTGATACGACCCACTTTGTAAAAGTTACAAATGATTTGATCAAAATTATTCATGTTGAGACAACTGAGTAGGGGTATCTTATACAATGAGTTTGTGTAAGACTGGACTACGAAATATTTAATCTCTCTTTATAAATCCGTTAATTGAGAAGATTAATATTTCATCAGGATGATCATATGCTACTGATCTTAATCCTAAATGAGTTATGAACTCTTGCCTGTGAGGGTTTGTCCTTAATTTGATTTGATTGGGTGAAAGTGGCTTTTGTAGCCGATTCAATAAGTCTACCATTTTGGGGACTTGACCAAATAGGGAGTTAGGAACATATAATTTCACAAGATGGAATTCACTCTTTCCCATATAGGATAAGTAGATGAGTAGTTCCCTTAAGTGTTGATTTCAGGACTTAAACAATGGGGCCCCACCCTTTCACTGGCCTAAAACGGACTTAGTTTATGGTTGGATCATAAACAAATTGTTCATTAGAGGATTAGTGAAACTTATGGTGCAAGATGTAATTACAAGGGTAAAGCGGACTTTTGATCCAGTTGTAATTAAGAACAACTCGTGAAGGATCGACTTGCATGTAGTGATTATATCCATGGGCACAACTTGTCTTATAGTGCATATGAGCAAAACTCTAGGTCTATAGTGGAGTGATCCTAGAGTTAATGAATGAAAATTGATTGATTAAATAGTTTAATTAATCAATTTTGTATCATTGAAGCGTTTAATCTGTAGGTCCATACGATCCCCTTGCTAACTCATAGTTACACTAAAAGATCAATTTAGTTGAAAGAAAAATTTGAAATGTTCAAATTAATATTTAATTTGAAGTGTTCAAATTAAAATTTATTATATTAGATATATTAAATATAAAAGAGTAAAATATATTTATTGTATTTGATACATTAAATAATAAAATAATAAATGTATATTAGATATATTAAAGAAAATATATTTATAAAATTTGAATAAGATTCAAATAAACAAATGAATATCGAAGGACAATTTAAAAAATTTGAATAAAAAATAAATAGATTAAATATATGTATTTTAATATATTAGACATTCAAATATATATTATTATTATGACAAAGATTTACCTCAGATCTCTATAAATAGGGTCTTTGGGTTGAACCATTATAACATATATCTCTTCAATAGAGAATTAAAGAATTCTCTCTAGATTTTTTCCTTTCCAATCCCTTGTGAATTTTCTTTCACAAGGCTCCCACAAGCCTTGATCCTGTGTTCGAGTCATAGTCGGGAAGACTTTGTGGAGGGATAAAGACTAGCCTGAAATATCTCTATATCATCTCAAATGTATGTTTTGCTTAGCCTAAAATTGTATTTTAGTTTAATTATAAATAAATCAAATGCAATCCAATGCTTCCACTGTTGGTTTAATTTGATTATTCCCTTCAACTTCCTTTCTTGAAACTTGTTTTATCTCAAGTTTGTTGTTAAAAAAAATAATAAATAAATAAATAAACAAAAAAAAAAAAGAGAAATCAATAGAAAATAAGGAAAGAAAATAAGTTTGTTTCTACATAATTGAAAAGTTTCTACTTCAAAATGTATTAGTTATAACTTTATGCTCCGAGACTCAAATGATCTCCAACTTGTATCTAAAATGAAGCTCTTCAAGTCTACTTTTGATCTGAAAGTTTCAAAACTTTTGGTGTTCATTTGACCAAGAAAAATTGGTGAGTAATCAGACTTGTTCCTAGACCATTGTGTCAGAGAGTATGACTGCATTGTGTTAAATTTTTTTGGTTGAAACATGATGATCCAAAACTAAAATTCCATCAAATCAGTGACTATTGTGAAGCTCTTTGAGTCTTATTTGTGACTGAAAAGTTGAATCTAATTTGGAGCTCATTAAGGAAAGAAAAAACGAAAGGGAAACATAAGCTGTCTAGAAAAAAAAAACAGTGCAAAATAGTGAGTACCCTAACTTTCTACTGCTAAATCCAACACACATTTCCTGAAATTCACATTACCTTATTTTAGAGACAATTTCAAATCTATACATTCAATTTTGTGTCAATCCCACTCTTGCAAGTGCTCTTTTTTGCTGAAAAATTATTGTTGATACCAAATAGTGCACTGATAAACTGTGAACTGTACAACTTGCTGCCTATCTTGAATTTTAGACCTTGTACCTCTTTATCTACTTATCTAAATAAATATGAAGCTATCAAGTATTAAACTTTGAGCTGTCTACTTACATTTATTGTTGGTTTTCAACCAAAACCTTCTTTCTACACTAAATACCATCATTTCAAAAATTGTTGCTCACTGTGTCTGCTACAACATTTTTTCTCAGCCTTTGTTTTAACTTTGAAGTTGTCCAGAGCCCAAACCAAAATACCAAATTCTGTTACAAGCCTATATAAACAATCATTTAGGAGTTTATTTTCATTTGATACTAATTTTAGCCAAATCCAAGTTTATTTATGCTAAAATCAACCAGAAAACCAAACACTATTCAGACACTACTCACCCAAACAGCAGTTATTAGGTTTTGACCTTCTTAACTTCCAAGGGATATTAGTCCAAATCTAATGAACCAATTCGTATTGCAGCCCTATTACGTGTACTTAAGTCAAGTACATGTATAGATGTGCTTTTATTTCAAATTGGCACGAGCCATTTTCTCACGTCAATAGCTTTAAATCGAGTATGTTGCTGAATTTCACCGTTGCATTGAGTTACTAAGTAGTTTGTCTTTTTTCCTAAATTTATCCCAACCTAGATTTGTTCTCTTTTTGAAATTTTACATTCTTAAACTAGACTTCTTAAGCTTTCCAAATCATCTTTTAAATCTAAATTTTCACGAATGGATTGTTCACACCGATGCTTCAAATTTTTCCTTAATTCTGAAAACATTGGTATTTGACTGATGTTTGTTGTGTTGTCTTTAGTTTACATTTGTTGCTTAATTGTGTTGTTCTTTGTTTCATCTTGATTTCTTTGTACTCTAACTTGATCTTAGTCCCGTTGTTGATTCGCCATAAGCAAGCAAGCTTGGTGCATCTAAGGAATCACTTAACTAAGTTAGCTTGCACACTCTCGATTTTAAATCTACTTATATTGTCATTGTCTGTGTGAGTCGAGTGACTTCCCAAATTGAATGTTAAACATGAGTGGATGAGTGAACAAGTGAGGGAGAGTATATTGGTAAGGTCCATATTTGTTTTCTCTAACATTTTCATGTAGTCATGTCAACATCCACAAAAAGAGTTCGGATAAAGAAGGAAAAAGCTAGTGACAACATGGTTGGTAATCAAGTAGAAGGTGTGAATCAAAGCCTAGGCCTAGTCGAACCTATGCTCAAAAGAATGGAGAAAATGCTAGAAGCCATGGAGAGACCTCAAGTCTTAATTTTACCACAAACTCCTCACCAAAGGAAGATAGACCAAGAGAGAGAAAGAAGCAACAAGTTCCCTGCATTTCATGGCACAACCAACCTAGAAGAGTATCTTCAATGGAAGAAGCAAGTAGAAATATTCTTTGAATGTAACTACTTGAGTGAAGAAAGAAAGGTACGTATTGTTATATCTCACTTTCAAGACTATGCTCTCACTTGGTTGGACAAATTATTATCTTATAAGTATAGGAACCAATTGCCAAGGATTGAGACTTGGAGTGAATTCAAGAAGATCAAGGATGCACACTTTGTCCCAAAAGCTTACTCCAAATTAAAAAAGTTGAAGCAAGGAGACCAAGATGTGAAATCCTACTACCTCAAGTTGGTAGCACTAGTGGAAGAACTTTGTGTTTATAGAGAGGATGAAGCACTCATGAATCAATTCTTCAAGGGGCTTAGAGAACACATCGCCAAGAGAGTTGTTCTTCAACCTTGCTACACTTTGAGAGAAACGTTGCATTTAGCTCTCAAGGTTGAGGGGAGACTACTTAAGAAAAGCTTAAGGTCTGAAAATCCTAATCCTAATATTGATGATCATGTTGTTGGGTTAGAAAATAGGGGGCTTAGAAAAACATTGCTTGCTAGTGCCACCATTACATGGCATGATGTCGTGCCTACTAATTCTTTCTTGCATAATGTTCCTAAAGAAGCATGTGTGGAGTCAAACATGTTAGAAATAGATAGGAATAAAATTGAAAGCTTAGAAATTGAACCAATTAAATATTTTGATATTCAAAAAAGAACCAATGGTGAGAATGGTGATGTGTTGACACCTATTGAAGAATCATTGCACTATACCTTACCGTTTCACCGTGTACTTTCATGTGATGAACACTTATCCGTTTCCACAATAGAGAACCTAGAAGTGCATGACCCTAATATTATTCCTTTTATTGTGTTTCCTTGTCAAGATGAAATAAGTGTTAATCCATGAATTACATCAAAAGAATCTAGTGCCAAACACTTAGAGATTGAATTACTCGACCATGACTTGCATGAAAATTGGCCTAGTGATAAACAAGAAGAGCTTAATGTTAGGTGTTTTAAGGTCTATGCTATCACACTCACAAAACACCACATTCTTGAAATTTTACAACTCAAAGAGTGTTATCTAACAGGAGAACTTAAACCATGTATGCCTATTCTTTCTTATGTATTTTTGCAAGATATTAAAGCTTTTCTTATGAAGAAAGATGCAAGGAGTTGGAGTCACCTTAGAAGAGAAATGGACATAGGCCCAAGTGTTGCAAAGATCAAATTTAGGAGAGCAAAAACCTTCACGTTTCATGACTACAAGAGTAGTCTACAAGCTAAGTTAAACTTAGTTCATCCTTGACGTTACTAATGTATTTTTTTTTTGTAAATGTAGGCTTGGATTTGAGGTCCAATCCCTTTCAAGAGGGAGGGGGATGATATGCTTCAAAGAAGACACATCATGCCACATGGGTCAACTAAAGAAGAACGAGATCTTCACTTCAACCTTTAGAGTATTGAGCTTCATAAAAAAGGATAACAAGTGGAGAAAGAAGCTTCAAGGCAACATGAAGACATCAAATCTTAAAAACTTCAATTTAGGGGTTATTTAAGGTTTAGGATTGTTCCTATTGTAAAATATCACTTCAACTTTACTTGTACCTTATTGGCAATATGTTGTTAAGCTCTTAGGCCAAAAGTGAAGCGAAATGTGTTTAATTGGCCCATTTTGGAAACTCTCATACAACTTGTAACTAAATACTATTCATGTTAGGTTAGTTTTAGGGTTTAGTTTATTTGGTTTTAGTTTATTTAGTTTGTCAACCACATGAGGCTATTTAAAGCCTTTATTTGTAAATGTGAAGAGGTTAGACATTTTGGTGAATGAAAATGGGGAGAGTTCCTCCGTTTGCTCCAAACCGAGATTATTGTTCATCCTAGCTTAGGTTTGCATGTTCCTTAGAAACATTCAAGTTTGATTGGTCATCAAACTTGTTAAGTGTTTCGCCTTTGGATTGAGAATGAGTTTTCCTTTCCAAAGGCTTGACTATCAAGGTTAGTCCTTTCTTCTTTCCCTTGAGTGATTCTTTGTGTGTGTATTAGGTGTTACCGTGTGTGTTTAGGAGGTGCTTGTGTTGGGATTTATGCCCTTAAGTCTCATAATTAGTAATTTATTTAATAATTAATAATAATTTTCATTATTTTATTTGTAATATAATATTATCCATTATATAAAAATCCAAGGTTACTAGTGTAATCTTGAACAGTATGTGGTTGACATACAAGAGGGTCATGTTCAAGAAATAACCTAAAAGGTCATAGTATATGGATAAGGTTGGGTGCCTTATCCTGGTAACACTATTGATACGACCCACTTTATAATAATTACAAATGATTTGATCCAAATCGTTCATATGGAGACATGTGAGTGGAGATATCTTATACAACGAGTTTGTATAAGAATGGACAACGAAATATTTAATCTCTCTTTATAAATCTGTTAATTTTCATATTTATTGCAAGTAAGTTTACTTAATCTTATTTTTTTAGTTTAATTTTAAATAAAATCAAAGACGATCCAATGCTTCTGCTGCGGAGTGAAACGTTCATTCCTTCACTGAGATAGCTGGTTCTTGCTGAAAGAACTTGGAACATTATCTTTTTTTTCTTGGCATTCATGTATCATATATTCGTAATGGCTTGCACTTGTCCCAATATAAGTACATTGTAGATCTTTTGAAGCGAGCTGAGATGTTTGATAGCAAGCCAAGTCCAACTCCCATGGATTCAGGTACCTCATTCTCCCGACAGGATGACAAACTTCTCACTAATCCAAAAAAATATTAGAGAATTGTCGGTGCCCTTCAGTGTTGCACCATTACTCGACCGGACTTATCATTTGCTGTAAATAAGGTATGTCAATTTCTACATGCTCCAACAACGGTCCACTAGAATAATGCTGTAAAACACATTCTTCGTTACTTTAAGAGTACTCCGAACCATGGCATTATGTTTACCCTGTCATGTTTCTCAGTGAAATGTTACACTGATGTCAATTGGGCCATTTTTTCAGATGATCGTCATAGGACAAGCGGATATTGTACCTTCTTGGGTCATAATTTGATTTCTTGATCTTCTTCAAAATAGAAGACAGTTTTCTTTGTGATAATATCAGTGCAACTTATATTGTCGCTAATCTAGTCATGCACCAACGAACCAAACATATTGAAATTGACCAACACTTTGTTCATGAGTGCATCATTTAGAATAAGCTTGCTATTTGGTATGTTTCTCTAATGACCAACTTGCTAATACCATGACAAAAGGGCTACCTTCTTCACTCTTTTAGAATTTACGTGTCAAGCTTACTGTTGTGCATCACCCAGTAAGCTTGTTGGGGGCCGTTAAACCATCAGATTAAGGGTTCTATTTTCTATGCTTAATATTGTAATACTTACTTTATTTTTTGTTGAGTCTTTTATTATTATTTTTTCTTATATCCCAATAGTTGTAAGCCACATGTAGGGCTTCTTTTTGGGCTTGCTAGGTCTCTTTTATGTTTTGTCCCACGCTGTTTCTTCGTGGTTGAGAAATACATAATATAAAAAATAGTTCCTCAATTCTTTTCCTTTTCGTTTTCAGTTTTAGCTCATAACTTATTAAATCCACAAGCCAACCTAAATCTATTTTCAAAATCAAGTACTTAACCAAACTAATCCTGAAACTTATTTAAAGGTTAATAACCGACCAAAAACTTAAAACCTTATCCAATGTCATTGTTATGGCTTGTTCGATTAGTTCGAACTAGTCTGAAACTAAATGCAAAAGGGTTCCAATGGTTGGAAACTATTCTAAATACTTTAATTCAATTCGAAAGGAGTTTAAAGCAGGCCTTACCGAAAAGCTTAGATCCTTGCCGATTTGTGTTCGAAAGAGTTCGAACTCGCAAATCCGACCTCCACAGGATATGAGGAAATGGATATAGTAGCCATTATTGGATTAAAGGAACAAAATTGGTAGATAATGAAATTGAACACTTAAAGCAAACAATAGCATGAATGAAAAAATAATAAAAAATAAAACACACAAAATTGAAAGGGTGAGTCAAAAACTAACACCAAAAAAAATAGAAAGGAATGAGCATACACATGTTTTTATTTATAACGTTGCGAAGAAAAAGACAGAGATACACAGAAGAGGAAGAGCTAAAGGTAGAATAGGATGCAGATGAAGAAAAAATAGACAGAGAAGAAGATGAAAAATGAAAAAAAAAAGGATAATTAGAAACATAATTTATAAACCAAATATTTGAATTGTGTAATAATGGAAAAAATTATATGTGCAATAATTAAACATCATCAAATTGGGAAATGATTTTTTTTTTTTAAATTACATCATAATAAATATCTTATATAATTACCTTAATGAAATATGTATACTAAGAAACTCAAAATTTAAAATTAACATAATAAATATGGGGAAAGAATATTAAGAAAGAGTAATTTTGTAACATAAAAAATCACAATTAAACATAAAAATCTAAATCTGAAATATTGACAAAGATAGATATTTGTGAAAGATGGTAACGAAAACAACCTACAGGATATAATTTATTTTTGGGTAAAATACACTTTTGGTACCTGAGGTTTGAAGTTGATGTCTATTTGGTCCCTGAAGTTTCAAAAGCAACACTTTGGTCCCCAAGGTTTGAGAAATAGTTCTAAATGATCCCTCAGCTTCTTTGACCGTTAGTTGACTAACGGATAAAATGATGTGGTGGTTAAATGTACGACTATATCAGTTGATTTGGCAAAATATTTTAATTTAATAATTTTTTTGGACTCTCTCTCATCTTCTCTTCTCCTTCCTCTCCTGGCAAACCTTGCCCTCGTCGGAAGCTTTGTTGTTGCCATCGGTGAAAGCCCATAGACAATGAAGCAAAAGTTCCTAGCTATAAACTGTTTTTTTTCTCAATAGTGCTTGGTTTTGGTTCTATTGATGATGTCCATGGCCAGTACTGTTTTCGTAGGAATGATTCGGTTGTTTTGGGACCTGGGTTTTGGAGAGAAGTTTTTGGACTTGAGATTATTACTTAGTGATTCTGTGTGATTTTTTTTCTTGCTGGGTGGATGTGGGTCCTCTGGTTGGATTCTTTGATTAACTTCTCAAAGCATATTGTTGTTCTGATTCTGAAAAGATCGAGAGCTTTCTAGGTTGGTCTGAGAATGTCGGAATCTTCTTGTTTTTTTGTTCTTGTTTGAACTCTCTGTCTCTGTCTCTGTCTCTCATTTTGGCTATTTTCTAACCCTGAACCTGGTGATGGATTCACTTAAAGAAAAGGGTGTCATCATTTTTCTTGTTCTAATGTTGGGTTCTGATTTGATTTTGATTTCTTAGCAATTGACAGACTCCGAACTCTGCAACAATCCAGCCACAATTTCGCCGGCCATTGTAATGTTAAAAAATCCTACCCAAAGGTGAATGACGGCTTAAATTTGTTCTTCTGGCGCATTCCTCGTCAGAGGGCTCCTTCTCCGACGAGAAACATTCCAGATCTGGCATAACTTTTCAGATTGAATGTTGAAGAACTCTTTCCTTCACATTATGGGCTTTCACCGGCATAGAAGATGAGGGCTCCGACAACAGTGACGATGACTGCTTCCGGCGATGACAACGGCTAGATTCGCAGGAGATGAAGAAAGGATGGAGAAGAGTTAAAGTCCAATCAGCGAAAAAAAATTATTAAATTAAAATATTTTGCCAAATCAACTTATACAGTCATACATTTAACCACACATCATTTTTTCCGTTAGTCAACTAACGGTCAAAGGAGCTGAGGGACCATTTAGAACTATTTCTCAAACCTTGGGAACCAAAGTGTTGCTTTTGAAACTTCAGGGATCAAATAGACATCAACTTCAAATCTCAGGGACCAAAAATGTATTTTGCCATTTATTTTTCCATATAATTTCCTTTAAAAAAAGGGATAAATTTCATTTTTAGTCCCTCATGTTTGGAGATTGTGTCTATTGAGTCCTTAGGTTTTAAAATCGAACAATCAAGTCTCTGAATTTTATTAAATACTTCTATGGAGTCCCTCACTTAATCGTTTCTATTAAATAATTAATGAAGTGCTGATGTCACCATTTTTATAATAAAATAATAATTTTAAAAATTAAAATAATAATAATAATAATATAAAAACAAAAAATCTCTCCCTCCCCTCCCCGGAGTTTTTTTTATTAATATTGTAGTTTTTTAAAGTTATTATAAAAATATTGTTGTTTTGAAAGTATTTATAAGAATATTGTAGTTTTAAATAGCTGGCGGATGGTTGTCTCTTCAAGAGATGACCATGTACACGCGTTTAAGATGGTCGTCTCTTGAAGAGACGACCAAGTGTACGCGGCAGATGGTCGTCTCACCTAGAGACAACCATCTGCCGCCTTTTCATTTAAAAAAAAAAAAACGCGTAGATGGTCGTCTCTTGAAGAGACGACCATCATGAGATTTGTTTTTAAAAAAAGACGCGTAGATGGTTGTCTCTTCAAGAGACGACCATCTCGCTCATGTTTCCCACGTTGCGCGAGTTGAGACATGGTCGCCTCTGAGACGACCATCACTGAAACGTTACGAATGCTTTAAAGATGGCCGTCTCTTGAAGAGACGACCATACCCGAGCCATTCAAGTTAAAAACCAACCCCACCTTTCTTCTTTTCAATTCGAAAACAAGCCCCACCAATCTTCTCCCTCTTGTTTTACATTCTCTTGACCCCACCCACCATTCTTCTCTCGTTTTCTACTCATTCTCTCGACCCCACTTGAAATTTTTGTCGCCATTTCAATAAACAAAGTTGATCTTTGTCGGCATTAGAGTAAAGAAGAGCATTTTGTGGAGAAAGATCTAAACAGCAAAAACATCCACCACCACGAAGGAGTACAAAATCTGTCTGATTCGTGAGTTTTATTAAATCTTTCTCAATATTTAGTTATACTTTCACTTATTTTTATTGTAGATCTATTGAATGAATTTGTTAGAATGGTTGAATTTGATCATTGTTGGATATATATATATTTTATAAGATTTGTCAATTTTACATATTTTTGTAAGATATATTAGATTTAATTTAAAAAAAATGGTAGGATTGAATTTTGTTTTAATAATTCGTTGGATTTAATTATTTGCAAATATTTATTGGACTTATGTTAGGTTTAGGGTTTAGAAATTGGGTGGTTAAATTTTAGAAATTGAATTTAATATAGAAAGAAATTATTTATTTTGTTTAAACTAGAAATTAAGTTATATAATTTTTTGTTTGATTATAAAATGTTGTAGATTTAATAAATTTTAGAAATTGAATGTAATATAAAAAAAAATTGTTCTGGTTGCTTTTTAAACTAGAAATTAAGTTAGATAATTTTTTGTTGAATTAGAAAATGTTCTAGATTTAATAAATGTTAGAAACTGAGAGTAATATAAAAAGAAATTAGTTTTTTGTTTTTTAAACTAAAAGTTAAGTTAGATAATTTTTTGTTGAATTAGAAAATGTTATAGATTTAATAAATTCTAGAAATTGAGTTCAATATAGAGAGAAATTAGTTGTTTGATTTTTAAACTAGAAATTAAGTTAGATAATTTCATGTTTTTTATTTTTTTAATTTATAAGGTTATGTTAAATTTTGGTTATTTATATTGAATATGAATTGAATTTCAATGTATTGATTTTTTAGGTTATGGATATCAATCCAGGCCAATTGATCCATCAGTTTTATATGCTCAACCGTCTCATAGATCAGAGCTTGTTTGGCAAGATCGAAATTTAGAAGAGCTACACTGTAGACGCCGAGAAGCAGTTGTCTCTCGCAACATCCCATTGCACACCCATATATTGCCTCATCTTCGTGCAGTAGGGTTGGATGGGGTGGCCAGATTAGGATTCATTCAGTTAGACTGGCACTTCATCACTGCACTCGTAGAGAGGTGGAGGCCGGAAACACATACTTTTCATGTGCCTGAAGGGGAGTGCACTGTTACGCTACAGGATGTAGCAGTTTTACTTGGATTACCAGTGGACGGTGAGCCTATCACTGGAATGATGACCTACAATTGGAGTCACAAGTGAACGATTGCTTGGGATGACTCTAGGCCCTAACCAGATCAAGGGTTCCAGGTTAAGTTTGCCTTGGTTAGCATCTCAATTTCCAGGGCTAAATGATGATGCAGATGAAGTGACCATAGCGAGGTATGCCCGAGCACACATTTTACAGCTATTTGGTGGGAGCTTATTATGCGACAAATCTGGGAACAAAGTGCACCTCATGTTCCTGCCACTTCTGTCCGACTTTGGGGTTGCAGGAATATATGCTTGGGGTGAAGTTTGTCTAGCATGGTTATATAGGCAGCTTTGTAAGGCGAGTCGATCAGATGCTGGCGAGATTGCTGGCCCTATGATTCTCCTACAACTATGGGGTTGGGTACGATTCCCAACGATGGCTCCTCAACGTCGCCACATAAACGATGCAGTATTAGTTGGGCGTGCACTTGGTTCTCGGTATGTCAACAAATTTCAAATTTAATTTATTATATATGTTTATTTTGTGAATAACTTTTATTGAAATTAAAATTTTAATATTAATGTAGGTGGAGAGACCAATTTTGTGTCACTGGGTCAGCTACTCATGTACTTGTCCAGTACAGATATATGTTTGACCTCCTTAAATCGGACTTGGTACGTGCTTACTAAAAGAACTTATATACTTTTTGATTTGTTTTACAAGCACTAATCG
The DNA here is from genome assembly GCA_033996785.1 of Trichosanthes truncata. NCBI lineage: Eukaryota > Viridiplantae > Streptophyta > Magnoliopsida > Cucurbitales > Cucurbitaceae > Trichosanthes > Trichosanthes truncata. Next base: position 44,309,098 of record JAWPNB010000013.1, on the reverse strand, counting down.
TCTATATTTTGGAATTTTAAATGATTTGGGAGCCATACACCAATGTCATGGCCATATTGCCTGACACTTGTAGAAATGGTGAAGATATTTGGCATACGATGAGTCCACTCGTATGTTTTCATATTATTGAGTGGCATCTGCCGAATAGAGTGGTGAGACAATTTGGGCTGAAACAAGCTATCCCAAAAGTGTGTCAGACGGAGCCAAAGCTGCATGACATAGACCATCGACAACAAGATTGGTCGATCGCGCTGACACCATATGTAGATAGATGGCATAGACGTCGAGAGATTGTAGCTGATGCTCCTCCAGTTGATGCATATGGTCATACCACTCCAGATTACATTGACTGGTATATGAATATTACTCGACGCTACATCACTTGCGAGGGAGCGTCCTATGGTCGAGCAATACAAGTTTTAATTAAATTCTAAAGTTATATTTACTTTAATTATGAATTCATTTATCAATATTTGTCTACTTTTTCTTATCATTCGCAGAGGTCCTGCTTCAGACAAATTCGAGACATTTCACAAAATCTAGAGATTATGAATTTGTGCGACAGTGGGGACCTACATATGGAGCAGTTACATTATTTGTATAGCATCCCTATTGCTCCGCAATCGGGTCGTAGACAAAGAAGGCGTGGTCGACGGCAGAACAATGCTCAGCAGCAAGATGTTGCAGTAGATGAGGTTCGTCAGGATGAGGTTCACCATGATGCGGACGACATGCCTCCCATCACTCAGACGCAAGATAGTGCTGGCTCTTCCACTTCGATGATGATGATACCAACTCCAGGTTCACACCATCACATTATGTTTCTGAGGCTGGTCCATCATCATCATCACAGGCTTGGGGAATCGGACGTGGACGTGGAGAACATGATACATATTTGTACCATACTGGAACACAAGAAGAAGAAGAAGAATTAGATTAATTGACGACCTCCACCATGTGGCACGCACTAGTTTTTTTTTATTATTCTTATATGTAAAGTGAACATTTGCTTTGGTTAATATTTTATCGACTATTTTATTACTTAGCAATTAAAATATTTTTGTTTAAAATTAAAAACTGCACATGTTCAATTTCTGAAAAAGACATTACGATAATTAGAAAGTAGATAATCATTATTATCTTAAAATGAATGAACAAAACAAAACACTAGAAATAAAAAGAAATAAAAAACATGAAATTGAATTTAAACGATGCCATTAAGTACCAAATGACAACAAAAGTCAACAAATAAATATAACTTATGTCACCCTAAACCAAACAGACAATAAAAGGCAACAAAAAAAAAATACTACGAAGGTGCTTCGCTTTGTCTCAAAGGACAATTCCTTCAATTGTGATCCAATTGATTACACAACCCACAACGATGTTGAGTACTTGGCTCGCTCCAATCCATTTCTAATTTAAAAACCAAAAGAAAGCTAATTTCTTCCTATATTAAATTCAATTTCTAAAATTAAATTAAAATTCGAATATTAATTTCAAAATTATCTAACTCAATTTATAGTTTAAAAACCAAAAGAAAACTAAATGTACAACATTTTATAATCAAACAAAAAATTATCTAACTTAATTTCAAATTTAAAAAAAAAAAATTTATAATAAATTCAATTTCTAAAATTTAACTACCTAATTTCTAAACCCTAAACCCTAAAAATAACATAAATATTTGAAAAAAATTAAATCCAACGAATTATTAAAACAAAATTCAATCCTACCATTTTTAAAAACTAACAAATCTTATTAAAAATATATATATATATATATATATATCCAACAATGATCAAATTCAACCAAATTCATATTCATTCAATAGATCTACAATAAAAATAAATGAAAGTATAACAAAATAGTGAGAAAGATTTAATAAAACTCACGATTCAGACAAATTTTGTACTCCTTCGAAATGGTGGACGTTTTTGCTGTTTAGAGCTTTCAATACCCACAAATTCTCTTCTTTACTCCAATGCCGACAAAAATCAACTTTGTTTACTGAGATTGCGACAAAAATTTCAAGTGGGGTCGATAACAAGTAGAAAACGAGAGAGAAAAATGGGGCTGTGGAGGTGTGGGGCTGGTTTTTGGCTTTGAAAAGTCAAATGTGGGGACGTTATGTTTATTTTGAAGAAGAATGAGTGTATTTGTTCTCTGTTATGGTCGTCTCTTCAAGAGACAATCATGTCTAATCCATCAGATGGTCATCTATTGAAGAGACAATCATCTGTCTACTCGTGTTTTTTTTAAATATGCAAGAGATGGTCGACACGTTTTTTTAAAAACGAAAAGGCGGCAGAGAGACGACCATCTGCCGCATACACTTGGTCGTCTCTTGAAGAGACGACCATCTTAAACGCGTGTACATGGTCGTCTCTTCAGAGACGACCATCCACCAGCTATTTAAAACTACAATATTCTTATAAATACTTTCAAAACAACAATATTTTATAATAACTTTAAAAAACTACAATATTAATAAATAAAAACTCCAATTTTAATATGGTAACTAATATTAATATTTAATAATAAAACAATATTTCAAATTTTTCTTTCTATTTCAAATTTTTATTTGATTCTTCATTTTTATGATAGATTTAGTTTTAAAAATATTGTAAATATGGCACATATAAATGCCCATTCCACATGCCCATTTGATATCCATGCCAAGTGGCATTTTCTCCATAGCCAAAGTGTCTTCTAAAGGCCATAGATTAGTGTCCAAATGGACCACATCATCCTCTCCTTATTATGGCTATAAATAGTGGTTTTTTGTGGATAATTTGATATAGAGATTTGAAAAAGAAATCACTCCATTTTTCTCTCCCACTTTCTATAATTTCTTTTGTTTTAATTTGCCATAAATCTCCATTTTGTTTTGTTTATTATATATATATATATATATTCCTTTTATATTCCTTTACTTGTATTATTATTATTATTATTATTATTATTATTATATGATTTGGTAAAGTTTTGGTGCCCGATTTTGCCTCTCAATTTTACAACACGTTATCAGCACGAGACTCTGTCATTTTTCCCGCTAAAGGTAAGTCTTATAGGTAAGCCATTTTTACGCATTTGGTTTATGTTAAATTTCTAATATAAATATATTATTATTTTTGATAGTGTTATTATGGCAAACCTTACAAAGCTAGAATTTGCGGCCCTGGATATTAATGGAAATAACTACTTGTCATGGGTCCTTGACGCTGAGATCCATTTAGATTCTATGAATCTTGGAGAAACAATTAAAGAAGGAAATGATGCATCAAATCAAGAAAAAGCAAACGCCCTGATCTTCCTTCGCCATCATCTTCACGAGGGATTGAAAATGGAGTATCTTACAATAAAAAATCCCTACGTTCTATGGCAAGGTTTGAAAGAAAGGTACGATCATCAAAAAACAGTTATTCTTCCTAAAGCTCGTTATGATTGGATGCACCTGAGGTTGCAGGACTTTAAATCAGTAAGTGAGTATAATTCCGCACTCTTCAGAATTAGTTCAAAATTAAAATTATGCGGAGAAAAGATTACTGATGTTGATATGTTAGAGAAGACATTTTCCACTTTTCATGTCTCGAATATGCTCCTGCAGCAGCAATATCGAGAGAAGGGTTTTGCAAAATATTCTGAACTTATCTCATGTCTTCTCGTTGCTGAACAAAATAACGAGTTATTGATGAAAAATCACGAATCCCGACCAACTGGAGCAACACCATTCCCTGAAGTGAATGCTGTGAATTTTAATAACCGTGGTCGAGGTCGTGGTCGTGGTCGAGGTCGGGACCGCGGTAGAGGAAGAAATACCTATTTTCGTGGTGGGCATTATAATTTTAAGAAACCCACACGAAGTGATGATCATAAAGGGAAGGCTCCACAAGATAGAAGTTCGAAAGGTGATGAACATAAATGTTTCCGGTGCGGAATGACTGGGCACTGGTCACGTACCTGTCGTACGTCAAAACACCTTGTTGATCTCTATCAAGCTTCTCTGAAAGAAAAAGGAAAAGGAAAGAATGTGGAGGTAAATCTTGCCATTCAAGAAGATGATGTGTTTGACCCATCCAACATGATGCATCTTGATGTAGCTGATTATTTTGAATCTCCTGGAGAGAGAATTGATGCAATCAAACAAGTAGAGGATGATTTGTATGAAAATATATAATTAAGTACTGTTTAGTATGTTTTTGTTGTGGTTTTGTTTGTATATATATTTAAGACTCTTTGTAATCGTTTTTTTTCTTTTCAATGAAGAAATATGAACAATTTCAATATGTTGAGTAACTCGAAAATGAGCAATGAGGATTTATGTCTGGCAGACTGCGCAACTACGCACACGATACTCATAAATAGAAAATATTTTACTAGATTGACAATGCTGGATGCAAAAGTCAATACTATATCAGGTTCTGCAAATCTGATTGAAGGTTTTGGAAAAGCAAACTTTATTTTTCCTAGAGGAACAAGATTTACAATTAATAATGCTCTGTTCTCTAGCAAATCGAAAAGAAACTTATTAAGTTTTAAAGATATACGTGAAAATAATTATCATGTTGAAACTGATTGTAAAAATAATATAGAGTGTCTCTATATAACATCTATTGTTTCACATGAAAAACGTATATTAGAAACACTGCCTGCTTTTTCTTCTGGAATATACTATACTCATATACGAGTAATCGAAAGTTATGCAATAATGAACCCGAAGTTCATGAATCCAGAAATATTCAGTGTTTGGCATGATCGATTGGGTCATCCAGGGTCAATAATGATGAGAAAAATTATTGAGAATTCACATGGACATCCTTTAAAGAGCCAGAAGATTCTTCAATCCAATGAGTTGTCATGTGATGCTTGTTCTCAAGGGAAATTAATTATTAGACCATCACCAGCTAAAGTGGGGATTGAATCACCTGCATTTTTAGAGCGAATTCAAGGTGATATTTGTGGACCTATTAACCCACCAAGTGGTCCATTTAGATATTTTATGGTATTAATTGACGCATCCAGCAGATGGTCACATGTATGCTTATTATCAAGTCGAAATCTTGCATTTGCAAGATTACTTGCTCAAATAATTAAGTTAAAAGCACAATTTCCTGATAATACAATTAAGACCATTCGACTTGATAATGCTGGTGAATTTACATCCCAAACTTTTAATAATTATTGTATGTCAATTGGGATAAGTGTTGAACATCCTGTAGCTCACGTTCATACACAAAATGGTCTAGCAGAATCATTTATAAAACGTCTGCAACTAATTGCAAGACCATTGCTTATGAGAGCTAAACTTCCTACATCGGTATGGGGTTATGCTATTTTGCATGCTACATCACTGGCACGTATTAGGCCAGTAGCTTATAATAAATACTCCCCAATACAATTAGCTTATGGCCAGCAGCCAAATATTTCCCATCTAAGAATTTTTGGATGTGCAGTATATGTACCGATTGCTCCACCACAACGTACTAAGATGGGTCCTCAAAGGAGGTTAGGAATATATGTTGGTTTTGATTCCCCATCAATTATTAAATATCTTGAACCCCTGACGGGTGATGTATTTACTGCACGATTTGCTGATTGTCATTTTAATGAGACAAATTTTCCAACATTAGGGGGAGGAATTAAGAAGTTGGAAAAAGAAATTACATGGAATGCATCGTTATTATCTCATTTAGATTCTCGTAGAAATCAATGTGAACTTGAAGTTCAAAAGATAATTCATTTGCAAAATATAGCAAATCAACTACCAGATGCATTCACAGATACTAAAAGTGTGACTAAATCATATATACCAGCTGCAAATGCTCCATCAAAAGTTGATATCCCAAAGGAACAAGTTGTCAATAATGAGTCTGGAGCACGCCAGAAGCGTGGTAGACCAATAGGTTCTAAAGATAAAAATCCTCGAAAAAGAAAAGTAGTTGAGAATCAAAATGATTCGATAAAAGGTATGGATGTTCTAGAAGAAATCCAGAATACAACTACTCAGAAGAGTATTGGTGAAAATCAAACGCTTGAGGATAATAATGAAATTTCTATAAACTATGTTACAACAGGAAAGAGATAGAACCGAAATGATATCATTATTGACAACATTTTTTCTTATAATGTTGCTCACGATATTATTCATGAAAGTGACGATTTTGACCCAAAATCTATCGTAGAATGTCAACGTAGAAAGGATTGGCTGAAGTGGAAAGAAGCAATCCAAGCAGAGTTGAACTCACTTTCAAAACGTGAGGTTTTTGGACCAGTAGTCCCAACACCGGAAAGCGTCAAACCTGTGGGATATAAATGGGTATTTGTAAGGAAAAGAAATGAAAAGAATGAAGTCACAAGATATAAAGCGAGACTTGTTGCACAAGGATTCTTGCAAAGGCCTGGTATTGATTATGAGGAGACATATTCTCCTGTGGTGGATGCAATAACGCTAAGATATTTGATTGGTCTGACTGTATATGAAAAGCTTGATATGCATCTAATGGATGTAGTCACGGCGTATTTATATGGATCTCTAGATAATGACATTTATATGAAAATCCCGGAAGGATTTAAAATACCAGAAACATATGAATCAAGTTCTCGGGAATTGTATTCAATAAAGTTACAGAGATCATTATATGGATTAAAACAATCAGGACGAATGTGGTATAATCGCCTGAGTGAATATCTGTTGAAAGAAGGATACCAAAATAATCCAATATGTCCGTGAGTTTTTATAAAGAAATCTCAGTCAAGATTTGCTATTATAACTGTATATGTTGATGACTTAAATATAATTGGAACTCCTGAAGAGTTATCCAAGGCAATAGAATATCTTAAGAAAGAATTCGAGATGAAAGATCTTGGAAAAACAAAATTTTGCCTTGGTTTGCAAATTGAACATTTAGCAGATGGGATATTTGTTCATCAATCAACTTATACAGAGAAAATCTTAAAAAGATTCTATATGGATAAAGCACATCCATTGAACATTCCAATGGAAGTTCGTTCATTGGACGTAAAGAAAGATATATTTCGACCTCGAGATGACAGTGAAGAACTACTTGGTCCTGAAGTACCATATCTTAGTGCAATTGGTGCACTTATGTATTTGGCTAATAACACAAGACCAGATATTGCATTTTCAGTAAATTTATTAGCTAGATATAGTTCATGTCCTACAAAAAGACATTGGAACGGAGTTAAGCATATACTCCGATATCTTCGAGGGACAATTGATATGGGTTTATTTTATTCTAACAAATCAAAGTATGATCTAGTTGGTTATGCAGATTCTGGTTATCTATCTGACCCACACAAAGCTAGATCTCAGACAGGTTATCTATTCACATGTGGAGGAACTGCTATATCGTGGCGATCAGTGAAACAGACTATAACGGCCACTTCTTCAAATCATGCTGAAATCCTCGCTCTTCATGAAGAAAGTCGAGAATGTGTATGGCTAAGATCGATGACACAACACATTCATCAGACATGTGGCTTGTCTTCAAGTAAACCTCTTCCAACGATGTTATACGAAGACAACACAGCATGTATAGCTCAAATCAAGGAAGGATATATCAAAGGAGATAGAACAAAGCATATCTCACAAAAGCTCTTCTATACTCATGATCTTGAAGAAAATGGTGATATCACTGTACAACAAATTTGTTCAAAAGATAACATGGCTGACTTATTTACAAAGGCATTACCAACTGCAACCTTCGATAAATTAGTATATAGCATTGGAATGCGGCGACTCAAAGACTTTAAGTGATGTCTCCATGAGGGGGAGTGAATGTATTATAGTAAACTATATAAAATATGTACTCTTTTTCCTTCACTAGGGTTTTTTTCCCATTGGGTTTTTCCCTAGTAAGGTTTTAATGAGGCATATTTTATATAAATGGGCATTTAAGGGGGAGTATTGTAAATATGGCACATATAAATGCCCATTCCACATGCCCATTTGATATCCATGCCAAGTGGCATTTTCTCCATAGCCAAAGTGTCTTCTAAAGGCCATAGATTAGTGTCCAAATGGACCACATCATCCTCTCCTTATTATGGCTATAAATAGTGGTTTTTTGTGGATAATTTGATATAGAGATTTGAAAAAAAAATCACTCCATTTTTCTCTCCCACTTTCTATAATTTCTTTTGTTTTAATTTGCCATAAATCTCCATTTTGTTTTGTTTATTATATATATATATATATATATATATATTCCTTTTATATTCCTTTACTTGTATTATTATTATTATTATTATTATTATTATTATATGATTTGGTAAAGTTTTGGTGCCCGATTTTGCCTCTCAATTTTACAACAAAAAAATATATTGTTTTAATTATTACACATAATATTTCATAATTATTATACAATTATGATTTTCAAAAATAATTTTGAGTTTTTCGACAATGTTGTACGTTATCAACCAAAAATTTCTCCTCCTTTTTATTTTTAATTTATATTTTCCTAAAATACTTATTTTCATTTAAGGCAAACATTTCATATCATTTTATTACATGTCAAATTTTTATAAAAACATTATTTTTTTTTATTTTAATCTATTTACTTTCATTTTGACATTCATATATAAATTCATATATATCTCATATATACCATATACACAGGTTTTTTTGTTTTGCTCATTGTAGCCACATATGGTGGATTTTTTTTTTGTCATACATATAGTTGCAAACACAACAATATAATATTCAATTAATATAATCCACATATATGCTATGTTTATATATATTATTTCATATTTATTGAGATATATAGTCCACCTATTACGAATTTCGTCATATACGCTCGGAATATTTAGTTATTTGCAAATATATACTCAGTATATTTATTCGTTACCACCATCATGTTGTTTGCAATTATATACTCGATATATATATATATATATATATATATATATATATATCTTTTGCAAAAAAAAAAAAGAGAAAAACAAAACAAAAAAACTTGTATACAAAATATATACACCTCATATTATTGAATATATCCCTACATTTTATAAAGAAATATATAGATGGTATGAAACAACTATACAACCATAAGAACCTTATTGTAAAAAAAAAAAACTCTTCTCGAGCAAAGAAAGGAATGGTAAGACAGTGAAGAAAAGAATGGAGAGAGAATAAATGAATTTTCCTTATTTGAGGCAAGTTCTGAGTTTGTTTTTTTAAACAAAGAAACAAATTGTTTCTTTATTTGATTTTTTTATTGTCATTATTATAGTTGAGGGCTTAAATGTAATTGGTGTTGGTCTTTTGTGTAAAAAAATTATTGTGGACAAAAATGAAAAATGAGTCTACGTACTATGAAGGTCATCTTGTAGTTAACCCACAAAATTAATGGTGGTTAATGGTAGAGGGACTTAATAGACCTATTTCATAAAATTTGGAGACTTGATTATTTGATTTTGAAACCTAAGGATCTAATAGACACAATTCCCAAACATGAGTAACTAAAAAGATAATTTACCCAAAAACACCCTTTTCGTTATATGAACTTCCAACTATCTTCAACAAAGTTCATTTAGCTTACAAATCAAATTTGTATAGAATGAAATCATAAAATAGGAATATTCTTGCACTGTGTGAGTAGTTTATTTTAGATTAGATTATAAATTTAATCATTATGGTTTAGACATCATTTCAATAGTTAAAAAATGAATTAAAAAAATATTAGAATGTGTATATACAAATAAAGGTATATTTATAGAAATTGAAGAGTGGATTTTGAATTTTGAAAGACATGATAAACATAGACTCAAATTTATAATTTTGATTGATACAAATGAAATTGGTAAGCTAAATACTTGTTCAAATTAGAGGAACATGTTGAAGATGGTTGGAAGTTGCATAGAGAGAAATGGTCAAAATTCAAAAAGTGCTGAATATTATGTGACGGGCTACCTCTTCTTTTTCACACATAAAAAAATGACTTAAAAAGTAAATAAGGTAATCACCTTTTGATTCTAAATCTAAAAATCCAATGTTTGTTGGACAAAGTCAAAGCTTTCTTAATTCAATTGAATATACATCAAGAAAGACTTTTTTTTTTCCATTTTCTTAATTATTAATATTTGTTTTTATAAAAAATTAAAATAAATTGATAATGATTATGATTTATGGTGATGGTTCTTGATTGCTGGCTTGAATATGCAAAGTATTATCCTTTACAAAAGAATATCGACATTATTATTTTATTTTATTTTTATTTTTATTTTTTACTTAATTTTTTGGTGAGGAGGTGAACCTTTTTTTTTTTTGGACAACATGTGGGGTGGGGGATTCGAACTTCGGACCTCTTGGTCTAAAGTATACACTTTATGCCAGTTGACCTATGCTCATGTTGTCGAAGAGGTAAATTATTTATCATTTTATTTTTTACTATATCTTGAGATAAAGTTAAACGGAAAGTAATTGGTATAAGAAAATAATTAATAGATTTTTTTCTAGTACAACAAATGGAGGTATGAAAATTTGAACCTCCAATCTTAAGGAAATAAAAAATACATGTCAATTACTGTTTAGGTAAGCTCACGTAAACCGTAAATTTTCTTGTTTATTTTGGGTAAAGTCAAATACTAGATTTGGTTATTTAAATTAACCATTGAAATCTTTTGATTAATCTAACTTCTAATGTTCTATTTTAATTAAGTTACACCATCTACCCATCTATCTGGAAAAAAGTGAGAGTTTTCACTTTTAAATGATTAGCTTTTTTTTTTTTTGTTAATATATTTTATAATTAATAACTCAAAGAGCCTTTTTTTAACTGATAAAGTATTTCTCCGGTGGGCAATAATTAATTTCAAACCAAAGGGATCATTTTTAAATACAAAAATTAAGGACCTGTTTGGTAGGCAATCTGAAAACAGAATTTTGAAAACAAGGGATTCAACTAAAACAGAGTTGTATTTCATGTTTTCAGATATGTATTTGGTAGCAGATTTAGAAATTGGATTCCAATTTAAACAATTGTTCAAAATGTGTTCTATAATATATTTATAGACCATTAACTAATAATAGTTGGAAAACTAAATATTAAATTGAATATATCCATTATTAATTAATTTATGAACATGATTTTTGTTATAAATTTTATATAATTATTATTTTACAATGTCATATAATTTATAATATATTATATTATACATATTTTAATTTAACAAAAATAAATTGAGTTTATAACATGAAATACTATATTTATTAAAGTTTTGATTTTTTCTAATGTAATTCTGCATTGTAAATTTTCAAATTCAAAATCTGGATATAATGAAAACATAAAAATGTTGTTTTCAGAATTTTCACTATTTGGATCACAGAATCCGGAAACAGTTTTCAAAAACACGTCTGCCAAACGCATATTCACTGAACTCAATGAATCTGAAAACATAAAATAGAATCCATATTGTCTACCAAACAGGCCCTAAACAACCAGGTTTTATTCATTTAACTTGATAAGTATTAAATAACCACATTTATTGTATCCAATTTCCTTGCATTTTAATTGAATATTGTGCTTAATTATTAAAATTGTGTTTAATTTAGTTTAGGTGGTGAAATATAAAAGTTTGGTAGAATTCAATTTAAAAGTACTTTTTAAACTAAGAAAAAAAATGGTGGCAGTTTGAAATGAAAAATTAATATATATGAAGTTGAAGTTTGAATGTTTAATTTGCAAGCTTTGTAAAATTGAAGTTCATTTTTTTATATCTAAAAAAAAGGAAAATTGAAGTTATTCTTAAATTAGGTGGCAGAATGTAAGGAAGTTGGTGGACACCTCTCAAGACTTTTTCTTCTTCTCCACATCTTGGGCAAAAGCTTTAGGGAGGAATTCTTCAACATTCTTCAAAGGAGTTTTTTTGTTTGGCTGAATTAAGGGATGAAAGTGTCTATTTTTAGTAGAGATTTCTCTCTTCCTCAAGTATAAAAGGAGCAGAAGAGGAGCAATGAAAGACACAACATTTTTCTTCTTCTCCACAACATTCTTTGTGAAAAAGCTTAGAGAGTGTAAAGTTTGGTGCTTCCAATTTCTTTGGTTTTTTTTATTTTATTTTTAGTTCTTTGAGTTTTATTTTATTTTTATGTTGCTTCCTCTTTACAGTTATTATTGCTTTTCCACCATGTGTGGCTAAGTTTTAATTTCTGGTTCAAGGGTGATTTAATTTCCAATTGTAATTTTGTGAGGCTTTGGGCCAAATTGAAATTTTATCTTTAATTCATGAATTCTTTGTTTCTTGTTATTTTTATGATTGATTGTTATTGAATTAAATTGACGCCTTAATTTAGTATCAATTGATTTATTGCTATCTATGATTTTGTGATCCGTAATTGTCACAATTGATTAAATTATGTAGCAAGGGGTTGGCTTATGTGTGTGTAATTATGGCTTTTCCATTTTACATAGCTTGCATAATAGACTCTAGGGAAACAAAGAAACAAAAATTAATTAATTTGTAGCTATCTCAATTAGTTAAGTTTTGGTTTAGTCATTCTCATTGTTTTTAATGCTATTATTTAATTGATATGGAACGCTATCGTGCCCAATTGATTAAATGGTAAGGTTTGATTTTGATGCTTGGTCAGAGTCAGTTAAAACAGGAGAATTTACACTTGTTATGGCTTTTCCAAATAAGTAGACTAAGTTCTTGAATTTGAGAAATTGAAATTGATTTTTTTTAAGCCTATGATCAAAATTACAATTGGATGAAATTTATACCCTTGAATTGGAATTTTCATAAAGTTGATTTTTTTTATTCATTTTTTTTTATTCATTATTTAATTAATTACAATTTTTGTTCAACAATTCAACCCCCCCTATTTTATTATTTATTTATTTATTAACTTTGAGAAATTAATTCAATTGGTTCCTTTGGGATTCGACCTGGTCCACTATTTCTACAAGTTAGATCTAGAGAATCAGTAATTATTTTGGAGGGCTTCGACAACTCGACCAAAATTTGGCGCCGTTGCCGGGGAACTATTTTAGTTTCTCATTGTTTAATTTATTTGTTTATTTTATAGTGTATGAGTCGTTCTTCTCGAAATATTGAATTACAGTACAACCCTGAAATCGAGAAGACAGCACGTAGACTGAGAAAGGAGACTAAAGAAAGAAAACGTCGTCTTAGAGAGGAAGCCAATAGGGATTTTGATAGTGGTGACACATCTACATTTCAAGATCAATTTCAAGAGGAGATGGCAGACAACACAGCAGAGAGAACTCTCAAGCAGCTGGCAGCACCTGATTTAAATCAACAGCCTTTATGCATTACTTTTCCTACAATTGCATGTGATTTTGAACTTAAGTCAGGCTTGATTCACTTACTCCCTTCTTTTCGTGGATGTGCAGGTGAAGATCCTCATAAGCACTTGAAGGAATTCCACATCGTATGCTCTGGAATGAAACCCCATGGTGTCACAGAAGAGCAAATCAATCTTAGAGCTTTCCCTTTTTCTTTAAAGGATCAAGCAAAAGATTGGCTCTATTACTTACCTTCTGGTTCGATCAGGACGTGGAATGAGATGAAGAGATTGTTCTTGGAGAAATTCTTCCCAGCATCAAGAGCTGCAAACATCAGGAAAGAGATATATGGCATAACACAGATCACTGGGGAGACGTTGTACGAATACTGGGAGAGATTCAATAGATTGTGTGCTAGTTTTCCCCACCACCAAATTTCTGACCAACTCCTAATCCAGTACTTTTATGAGGGACTGTTGCCAATGGATAGAAGCATGATTGATGCAGCAAGTGGTGGAGCATTAGTAAACAAGACACCTGAAGCAGCCAAACAATTAATTTCAAACATGGCAGAGAATTCCCAGCAATTTGGGACCAGAGCTAGTGGAGCTGTTCAACAGGTTAAAGAGGTAAGTGAACTTAAAAATCAAATTTCTGATCTAACTGCTCTGGTTCGTCAAATGGCTGTAGGGCAATTACATACAGCAAAAGTGTGTGGAATATGTTCACTTCCAGGACATCCTACAGAAGCGTGCTCTCAACTGCAACAAGATTCCTTTCAAGAAGCCAATGCCATAGGAGGATTTTCTGGTCAACCTCAAAGGAAGTATGATCCCTACTCTAACCATTTCAATCCTGGATGGAGAGATCACCCGAACTTCAGCTACGGAAATCAAGGAGGACAACAAAGACAACCTCCTCAGAATTTTGGTAGACCACCACAAGCTCCTATGCAAGCTCAGACTTCAAACTCAGGTATGTCTTTGGAAGATGTTGTTAAGACTTTAGCTAACAGTACTCTTCAATTTCAACAGGAGACAAGGGCAGGCATGCAGAATTTGGGCAACCAAATTACTCAATTGGCTACGTCAGTTAGTAAATTGGAAGCCCAAAATTCCGGAAAGTTACCTTCACAACCAGAGGTGAATCCAAGGGAGAATGTCAGTGCAATTATGCTGAGAAGTGGGAAAGAGATTCCCTCAGGAGAGATTCCACCAAAGGAGAAAGAATTAAGCAAGGAAAAAGAAGGAGAAGAAGCTTATTCTAAGGCACCAAATAGGGTAAAACTTGATCATCCTCTATCTTTTCCTTCACATACTTCACTACCTCCTTTTCCTAGCAGGTTAGCAAAGCCAAAAGAAGATGAACATGAAAAGGAGATCCTTGATACATTTAGGAAGGTAGAGATTAATATCCCATTGTTGGATGCTGTCAAGCAAATTCCCAGGTATGCAAAGTTCTTGAAGGAGTTGTGCACAAGGAAGAGAAAAACAAAAGAAAAAGAAAAAGTTGTGGTAAGTAAGAATGTGTCGGCTATCTTGCAAAAGAATATGCCAGAAAAGTGTAAGGATCCAGGTATGTTTTCGTTACCTTGTATTATTGGTAATAAGAAAATAGAGCGTGCCATGTTAGATTTAGGAGCTTCCATTAATGTCATGCCATTTTCTATTTATCAAGAATTAAAATTAAATGACTTACAAGAAACTGGTGTAGTAATACAATTAGCTGACCGTTCTTATATTCACCCTCTAGGAGTTGTTGAAGATGTCCTAGTGCAAGTTAATGAACTCATATTCCCTGTTGACTTTTACATCTTAGCAATGGATAGTAATTCACATTCAAAATCTGCTTCAATTTTGTTAGGGAGACCATTCATGAAAACAGCTAAGACAAAGATTGATGTAGATGAGGGTACTCTCTCGGTAGAGTTTGATGGAGAGATTGTTAAATTTAATATTTTCGATGCCATGAAATATCCTAATGATGAGCATTCTCTTTGTCATATTGATGTGATTGATTCAATTGTACAAGATGTATTCATAGAGGAAAATATTGAGCATGAGCATGAATCAAATGGACAATCTAGTTTAGAAGAAATGGATGATAAAATTGGTGTAGAAAAGTTGTTTTTATCAGAACCAGTAAATTCAAATGCTGAAATTTCTACTTCAACTAACAAAATGTTATCCTCTATCATGCAGGCACCAAAACTGGAGTTGAAAGCTTTGCCAGATCACCTTAAATACGTGTATTTGGGTGAAGTTGATACATTGCCTGTCATCATCTCAAAAGAACTCACAACGGAACAAGAAGAGAAGTTGGTTAGAACCTTGAAAGAATACAAACTTGCAATTGGATGGACTTTGGCCGACATAAAAGGCATTAGTCCATCAATTTGCATGCACCGAATTCTACTTGAGGACAATACCAAAACATCAAGGGAGCCACAAAGAAGGTTGAATCCAACTATGAAAGAAGTGGTAATGAAAGAGATACTCAAGTTGTTGGATGCAGGTATCATCTATCCAATCTCAGATAGTGAGTGGGTAAGTCCAATTCATGTAGTTCCAAAGAAAACTGGAATCACTGTGGTAAGGAATCAAAACAATGAGCTTGTACCCATGCGTGTGCAAAATGGTTGGAGAATGTGTATTGATTTTAGGAAACTTAATCAAGTGACGAGAAAAGATCATTTTCCTTTACCTTTCATTGACCAGATGGTAGAACGATTAGCTGGCAAACCCTTCTTTTGTTTTCTTGATGGCTTTTCAGGTTTCTATCAAATCCCTATTGCACAAGAAGACCAGGAAAAGACGACATTCACTTGTCCCTTTGGGACCTATGCTTATCGGCGAATGCCTTTTGGTCTCTGTAATGCTCCAGGTACGTTTCAGAGATGCATGATGAGTATTTTTTCTGAATATATTGAGAAATGCATTGAAGTATTTATGGATGATTTTACTGTATATGGAGATTCATTTGATGAATGCCTGGATAATTTGACCAAAATTATGAAAAGATGCATTGAAACTAACTTGGTCTTAAATTATGAGAAATGTCATTTTATGGCCACTCAAGGCATTGTACTAGGGCATGTTGTATCTTCTAGGGGTATAGAGGTCGATAAAGCGAAGGTGGATATTATTGCAAACTTACCTTACCCTACCAATGTTAGGGGAGTACGTTCCTTTCTTGGACATGCAGGATTTTATCGCAGGTTTATCAAGGATTTCTCAAAAATTGCTTTACCAATGACGAATTTACTGCAAAAGGAAGTTCAGTTCGAGTTTGGAAAAGAATGCAAAGAGGCGTTCGATAAGCTAAAAGAGTTGTTGACAAGCGCACCTATTATTCAGCCACCTCGATGGGACTTGCCCTTTGAAATCATGTGTGATGCAAGCAACTACGCAGTGGGAGCAGTTCTAGGCCAACGAGTTGACAAGAAAAGTCATGTCATCTATTATGCTTCCAGAACCTTGAATCCTGCTCAGTGCAATTATTCCACTACGGAAAAAGAGCTTTTGTCAATTGTTTTTGCTTTAGATAAATTTCGATCTTATGTACTTGGTTCTGAAATTATTGTGTTTTCTGATCACGCAGCTTTGAAGTATCTTTTGGCAAAGAAAGAGTCAAAACCGAGGTTGCTTCGGTGGATTTTGCTTCTTCAAGAGTTCAACATGAAAATCAAAGACCGAAAAGGAGTGGAGAATTCTGTTGCAGACCACCTGAGTAGATTGGTAAGAGAAGAAGATGATTTACCATTCAATGATGATTTTCCAGATGAGCATTTGTTCCAACTCAAAGGTATGATTCCTTGGTATGCTGATATGGTCAATTATTTGGTTACGAGAAATCTACCTTATTGTCTTAGTAAGTCTAGAAAAGCAAAAATAAAAAGTGAGTCAAAATATTATGTTTGGGATGAGCCTTTCCTATGGAAATTTTGTTCTGATCAAGTGATTAGGAGATGTGTGCCTGAAAATGAATTCCAGTCTATTTTAGCTTTTTGTCATGATTATGCATGTGGAGGGCATTTTGGACCTAGACGAACTGCTAGAAAAATCTTAGATAGTGGTTTATATTGGGAATCTATGTTTAAAGATGCATATCAATTTTGTAAGAGTTGTGAGAGATGCCAAAAAGTAGGTGCAATAACACGTAGGAATGAAATGCCTCAAGTTCCAATTCTTATTTGTGAAATATTTGATGTATGGGGTATTGATTTCATGGGCCCTTTACCATCTTCTTGTGGCTTTTCTTATATACTTTTGGCTGTAGATTATGTGTCAAAATGGGTGGAAGCAAAAGCCACCAAAACTGATGACTCTCAAGTTGTTGTAGGTTTTATCAAGGCTAACATCTTTAATAGGTTTGGAATTCCAAGAGCCATTATTAGTGATCAAGGAACTCATTTTTGCAATAGAACGGTCGAAGCTTTGATGAGGAAGTATGGAGTGAATCACCGAGTGGCCACCGCCTACCACCCTCAAACCAATGGACAGGCTGAAGTTTCTAATAGAGAAGTAAAAACCATCCTGGAGAAAACGGTGAATTCAGGAAGAAAAGATTGGAGCCTTCGTTTGGATGATGCACTGTGGGCTTATCGAACGGCCTACAAGACTCCTATAGGGATGTCTCCTTACCGGTTGGTTTTTGGTAAGGCATGTCATTTACCGGTGGAAATTGAGCATAAAGCTTATTGGGCGGTTCGGCGATGCAACATGGACCTAGACAAAGCTGGAGCATCAAGGTTATTGCAATTGCAAGAATTGGAGGAGTTGCGGCTGGATGCTTATGAGAATTCAAGAATTTATAAAGAGAAATCCAAATTGTTTCATGATAACATGCTTGTTCGAAAACAATTTGAGATTGGCCAAAGAGTTTTGTTATATAATTCTCGATTGAAGTTTATGCCTGGTAAGTTTCGTTCTCGATGGATTGGCCCATTTGTTATTACTAATATTTTTCCTTATGGTGCAGTGGAAATAAAAAGCTTAGATTCAGACAAAATTTTCAAGGTGAATGGTCATAGATTGAAAATTTTCCATGGGGGTGAAATTGCTCCATGTCTCATTAGCTTCCGGTTGGATCGCCCCACTTATTTGGATGACTGAAACCTTTCTTGGCTCCGTCGAGCAAAACGACATTAAAAAATTGCGCTTATTGGGAGGCAACCCAAATGTTTTCTTTACTTTTCCAACTATTTATTCTCTTTCTCTTTGTTTGTTTTATTTTATTTTATTTTTGTTTGCAGGGCATTAATTTTTAATAAGGCGTGACCACCCATTCTCTCAACACCACAAACTATCCAGTTCAAGTTGTTTGCAAATCAGGGGAGTTTAATTTTCTTCTCTTGTTCATTTCTTTTGTGAACAATCTGCTTAGTTATACATTGAGGACAATGTATAGTTTAGGTGTGGGGGAGGTTTTGTTATACAATTTCTTTTCTTAAAAAAAAACAAAAAAAAAAAAAAAAAAAAAAAAAATTGCTTTGAATTTAGCATGTTTTAATTCGTACATGTTGATTTTTCTTTTGAAACCTTGAGTCTTTATTGATATCCTTGAATGCCTTGTAAGTTAGAAATGCATCTTTGGTTTGAATTTTAATGCATGAGAGAGATGAGCATGATTAGTGTTTTCTTTAAAAATTATTTGATGGTGTCTCATTGATTTGTTGATTGAAAAGTGCTCAAGACTTGATGCAAATTACACCTTCCAGTGAGCTTTTGGGCCTATGAGCAACTCATCATATTTTGCTCCATTTATTTCTTGTTGAGTGTTGTCAAACTTAGTGTGCTTATTCTAGAACTTGCTTGTGAATGCATTTTGAGACTACATTTTTTGGATTGATGCTTTAATACGATAAGGGCAAATTAGGATTAACCATTTTTTTTTTTTTGGACTCTCTCAAAATACCCTCCTTCGTGTTTTTCCTTTAGTTAGCCAAGTTGAGCCTATTTCCTATTTTTTCTTGTTTCAAACACATTATGTTCAGCCTAAGACCATTTTGTTTGTTAGCCTCAACATTTGTACCTTTGTCAAGACAAGAGGGAAAGTGTTGCATGTTTGAGAAAAAAATTGGGTTGAAAAGAGAAAATTTGAAAAAAAAAAAAAAAAAAAAAAAAAAAAAAAAAAAAAAGAGAGAAAAATTTTGGAGAAAACTTTGCCAAGAATATTTGAATTATTAAATGTTACTTCTCCAAAGTTTTTAGTGCTTGAATGAGATGTGAGAATAAAATTCAAAGTCTTCGTTAGTGTGTTTTGTGATTGTTATGTGGCGTTAATATCATGCAAGAATGCAACTCTTGTCTTGATTGTGAAAACACCTTAAATTTTCCTCCTACCATACCCTTACCTAAGCCCCATTAACACCCTTGTTAAGTCCCTTTGATTTTTGCATTCAATTCATCTATAGTGGTGGAAATTTGATTCATTTGCAAGCCTATGGTAATAACATACTATGTTCTGATTTTGAGAGTAAAAGCACCCTAAATACTTTGAGAGTATTGAGTGAAACCATGTGAGGGTGTTAAGTCTTGTTGCATTTGATTTTGGTGAATTGATGAGATGCTTGAGTTTTTGTATAAAATATATCCTATGAGTGCTCATTCTCTTGATTGTCACTTCAATTCAATTCATTGATGTATAATTGGCTTTATTGGTATTCTTGGATGTTGTGAGAGATGAAGGGGAGTAGGAAGGAGAGTTGGTATGTTGAGTTAAGCCATACTTGAGGACAAGCATGGATTAGGTGTGGGGGAATTTGATAAGTATTAAATAACCACATTTATTGTATCCAATTTCCTTGCATTTTAATTGAATATTGTGCTTAATTATTAAAATTGTGTTTAATTTAGTTTAGGTGGTGAAATATAAAAGTTTGGTAGAATTCAATTTAAAAGTACTTTTTAAACTAAGAAAAAAAATGGTGGCAGTTTGAAATGAAAAATTAATATATATGAAGTTGAAGTTTGAATGTTTAATTTGCAAGCTTTGTAAAATTGAAGTTCATTTTTTTATATCTAAAAAAAAGGAAAATTGAAGTTATTCTTAAATTAGGTGGCAGAATGTAAGGAAGTTGGTGGACACCTCTCAAGACTTTTTCTTCTTCTCCACATCTTGGGCAAAAGCTTTAGGGAGGAATTCTTCAACATTCTTCAAAGGAGTTTTTTTGTTTGGCTGAATTAAGGGATGAAAGTGTCTATTTTTAGTAGAGATTTCTCTCTTCCTCAAGTATAAAAGGAGCAGAAGAGGAGCAATGAAAGACACAACATTTTTCTTCTTCTCCACAACATTCTTTGTGAAAAAGCTTAGAGAGTGTAAAGTTTGGTGCTTCCAATTTCTTTGGTTTTTTTTATTTTATTTTTAGTTCTTTGAGTTTTATTTTATTTTTATGTTGCTTCCTCTTTACAGTTATTATTGCTTTTCCACCATGTGTGGCTAAGTTTTAATTTCTGGTTCAAGGGTGATTTAATTTCCAATTGTAATTTTGTGAGGCTTTGGGCCAAATTGAAATTTTATCTTTAATTCATGAATTCTTTGTTTCTTGTTATTTTTATGATTGATTGTTATTGAATTAAATTGACGCCTTAATTTAGTATCAATTGATTTATTGCTATCTATGATTTTGTGATCCGTAATTGTCACAATTGATTAAATTATGTAGCAAGGGGTTGGCTTATGTGTGTGTAATTATGGCTTTTCCATTTTACATAGCTTGCATAATAGACTCTAGGGAAACAAAGAAACAAAAATTAATTAATTTGTAGCTATCTCAATTAGTTAAGTTTTGGTTTAGTCATTCTCATTGTTTTTAATGCTATTATTTAATTGATATGGAACGCTATCGTGCCCAATTGATTAAATGGTAAGGTTTGATTTTGATGCTTGGTCAGAGTCAGTTAAAACAGGAGAATTTACACTTGTTATGGCTTTTCCAAATAAGTAGACTAAGTTCTTGAATTTGAGAAATTGAAATTGATTTTTTTTAAGCCTATGATCAAAATTACAATTGGATGAAATTTATACCCTTGAATTGGAATTTTCATAAAGTTGATTTTTTTTATTCATTTTTTTTTATTCATTATTTAATTAATTACAATTTTTGTTCAACAATTCAACCCCCCCTATTTTATTATTTATTTATTTATTAACTTTGAGAAATTAATTCAATTGGTTCCTTTGGGATTCGACCTGGTCCACTATTTCTACAAGTTAGATCTAGAGAATCAGTAATTATTTTGGAGGGCTTCGACAACTCGACCATAACTCAAAGAGCCTTCACCATTATAATATAATATTATCTGGCTGTTTTCTTTTATATTAAACAAATATCTAAATAAAACATATCAATATATTAATCAAAGCATTTTGGTATAAATTTCCGATGGAAGAAAGATACTAGTGATATAGAAAATAGAAAAAATATGTATTATTACAACATAAATAATCAAATTAAATTTACCACAAAGAATTAATTATACACATTACCAATTATACATTTGAATAACTATTAAAATCACAAACAAACTTGAGCATAACTTTATTGATTGAGACATATATTTTCGATTTAAAAATCAAAAGTTTGAATCTACACCCTACATGTTATATGTTATATATATTGAAAACTTAATATTGAGTAAAATTTAAAAATAAATCAATCAAAACCATCAAATATTATTTACTATTTTTATAATTAATTATTAAAAAAACCTAAATTTTGTGGACCAAAAAGTAACGGTATTATTCTAATTTTTCAATATTCATCAACTAGCTTTTAGGTCAATATGTCATAGAAATAAACAAAATCTTGTGGGATAATGTAATTTGTGGCTTTTTTTCCCCTCCATCGTTGTCCTTTTGACCATGTTAAATGATAATCAAAATTATAACATAAGCAAATAAATTAAAAAGTGATTTGTTATTAAATATTATGATCACTATGGGCCTAGGGCTATGTGTTGGTGATTTGGAATAATTGATGATCTAAAATGGATTAGCTTTTAGAATCAGAAGATTGGAGTTAAAAATAAATAAAAATTGGTATATAGAAACTCGATTTGACACAAAAACATTGTATAAATCATAAATGATAATTGAGATTCTTATAATTTTAGAAAGAAACACAACAATACATAAAGAAACAAAAGAACATTCTTACAACAAACTATATGAAAATAACAGAAAACAAATTTAGATTTACAAACCTGTTCTCACTCAACAATCTCTTCTCCAAGATTGTCTTATTGTCCTATATGTGTAACCTGTTCTCACTCAATTTTGTTTTCTTTAAAAAAACATTAAAAAAAAAGAAAAAGAAAAGCAGCTCCAAGATTGTCCTAGGGTCCTATATGTTTGTTTCATTTTATTATGACCATCCATTTGCATCAGTTGGGTTCTTGGCCTCAGCTCCTTGGAAGTATTGGTTGCCTGTGTATGTATTTTCCCCTTGATAATCTAAAAAATGAAAAATAATATTTTTACATATAGATATTAGATCGAGAGATTTTTCATGAAAAAGAAAAAATAAGACATAAATCAATTCATAATTAGTTGCAATACCTTCAAATATGAGACTGTAATCTTGAAATTCGTTGTCAAAGAATGTCTCTGCAAACCCATGGCCATTAGTTGCTGGATTAATGATCTTTTGGTCGTTGACTTCCATGACTTCATTATTTTCCACCAAAATTGGCTGATTTCATATAACATATTAATTCAGTTTTAACCCAAAAATATGAAGATGTGCATGAGCTAGCATGTAGGGAGAGAGAGAGAGAGAGAGAGAGAGAGACCTCAAAGCTTATTGGATCAAAAGTGTGGATCAAAGGAACATATTCCAAAGCATGTTTCACCATTGCCTTCCATTTCTTGTCTGAAACCCTTTTACCCAGCAACTGCATGCAATTGCAAACAAGCAAAAATCAAATTCAAAACCTTTTCAATTGTCGTTCAAATTAAAATTAACTAATTAGAGATTATGAAAATGTTTTTATTTTTCTCTTAGCTATACCTTTCTTAGATAGCGAGGATCCTTTTCATAAGCCTTCACAAAATCATCCACAGTTTTGATACCTTCGGAAGATAAATGTTTGTGACGTTCACCATCTTTCCCTATCCCTTCTAATCTGTATACTTCGTCTTCTCCCTTTGGAGGATGGCGCTTCTTGTTCGCTGATGTTTCCAAAGGAAATTAATTAAAATTATAGAGAGATGGAGAAAAACAAAGATATATTAGATAAACAATCTTTTCGAGATGAAATAATCTCAACATGCCCCTCAACATGGTGCCTTTTGGGTTCACCATTCTTGGGTCGGAATCTCAATGATTGGACCAAATATCCGTTTAGGCTTCATAGACTCTGATAACATATTAGATAAAATCAATTGGTAATGACATGAGTATCCATGTATCTTATAAAGATTGTGATAAAAGAATATAAACCTTGTCCTCGGTAATCCTTGACTCTGAAAGGGTTAGACACAGCCTCTCCGATTCTCGGGTAGTTGGCTAAAATCTCATCATCTATGATCCTTACTCCCAATCGGATCATTTTAGTTCTGCTCCTGCTCGAGTTTTGAGTGAAGGTCAAATTGTTGATGAAGGCAACTCCATTTTTCAAACGAATGGTCTGATCATTACCAACGAGTGAAGGTCTTTCTTCCGCTCTTCGAGTCACAATGCTTTTGTTGAACTCAGCCACAGTCCAATGAATTCCCTCGTCTCGTTGGGCAGAGGCAAATTCTCCATCTAGGACGACGAACTCAATCAACGCCGATGACAAAGGATGTGTCGTCGTCTCGACAATAATGTTATTAAAGTTGTTGGTGATATCACAGAGTGCAACTTGCAGTGGCTCATCGTTGTCGGCTTGAATCTGGTTGGTGGTGAAAATGGTGGATGGAATGTTGTTGAGGAAGCATAATTTGAGCTTCACGGTTCCAGATCCAGCGGCAACAACTTGATCTTGATCTCCAGTTTCATCATGAACTTGAACTTGGCTGCTACTTGAATATGATTGAGGAAGGTTAAAGTAAGCCTCAACCTGTCTCTCCGCCTCCTCACGTACCTAAAAACCAATTAATTTAATTACATCATGTTCCTTCATAGAAAGAGAGAGGTCAGAGAGGAGTTTCAATAGAAAGTACCAGCGGACGAAGAAACTCAGTTTCAATATATGACAATGATTCAGGAGAAAAAAGCTCAGCTCCAAACCTGAGAGAGAAAAAAAAACCCAAATGAATTATGAAAAAAAAAAAAAAGAACCCTAATAAGAAATGGAAAAAGAAGAAGAAGAGAAAGAAAAATACCCAGCTGATAGAAAAGAGTGAGAGGTTGTTCTTTTCGGTGGCTGTTGATGGTCTTGAAGATAATGGGGAAAGTCCCTCTTTTTGTTTGGGTGGGCCATTATCGATGTTTGAATATAGAAATAAATAATTCAAAATCAGAGATTTTGGACAAAAGTAGGAAGAATCTTGGTTGTTTCGACTCGAGGTTTGGTGGGACTTGAGAATAGGCCCCTCTTATATAGGGGAAAGTGATTCCTGAGGAATTTTCCACTTATAATATCCAAGAACCTACCACGAACCTTCATATGATGTGTTTAATTTAAGTCCTAGAAAGAGATAAATAGATTTTATGATTTCTGAGTAATTTCTTCCATGATTTCAAACCTGTCTTTAATTTAAGTCATAGAAAGAGATAGAGATAGACCTTTAGTGAATCTCAACCAGATAAAATATAATTCAAATTACATACTATATTGACTTTTAGTTTTAGGTGTCTTAACAGATTATTGCTCTTAATTTGGTAATTTGAATGCATTCGGTCCAAAATTAGTCCACTAAGACTATGTAATCCTTAAATAATTCATATGGTGCACTACACTAATGGAGTAGTCAGGTGCGGAGCTACAGTAGGCCCAGGGGGGGTTCGAGCCCCCTGAACTTGAAAATTATTTTATATTAGTATAGCTTTGGTCCATATTTTGTAAAGAAAGCTCCTTTTGGTAAGGTGGTTTGAGTGTGAAGCCCTCCTGATGTTTAAAGTTGAGTGCCAAGGTTCAAACATTCTCTAACGCACACATACAGATTTTTTTATTTCCTTTCAAACAGACCAATGTATTTTATAATTTTTTTTTTACCTTTTGGTAACATTTTATTGTGTTCTTATTTTTTTTAATATATTTTATTGTTTCTTTTTACACAACGTTTTCTTTTTTTATTTTTCTTTTCTCTTTTTCATTTTCTTCTGTGTAAATATTAATGTTTTTTTTAATAAAAACGTTAGCTTTATCTTTTATATTTTTTAAAAATAAAACGCTGATATTTCCTAAATTATTTTTTGTTGATATCAAATATAAATAAAAATAAAAATAAATATATTTTTAAATTATAGTAAATGGTTTTTAAGAAATTAATTCCATAAAAACTGTTATAACTCTTATAAAGAAAAATATTATCTTTTATTATTCCAAGTTTTATTCTCTTTCTTGTATATTTATATACAAAATGTTAGAAATAACTTTTAGTCCCAAAACTTTCATGGAAGTAACAATTTAGTCAATGAATTATAGTTTGTAACGATTCAGTATATGTACTTTTAATTTTGTAATAATTTAGTACCTATTGTGAAAAATATTAAAGATTTAACAAGATTTGATACCTGTATAGATCGATATACAAATTAGGGACTAGATGCGTTTATAAATAACAAAGACTAGGTTACCACACAATTAAAATTGACACTTAATTTTGAAGCAATTTTTCACACTAAGTTAAATTGTTAAAAATTTTAAAGTACAAGGGCTAAATAGTTATATACTAAAGTTTAAGGACTAATTATTACAAATTTGAAAGTAGAAGAACTAAATTGTTACAATCCATGGTTTAAAAACTAAATTGTTACTTCCATGAAAGGCTAGGGACTAATGTTTTTTAACCTATAAAAAATATTAGCTATACTTTTTATTGAACAAACTAATATTAAAATTTATCAAATCCCCCATAACATAAAATTTTGGATCCACCACTGGAAGTAGTAACAATACAAATTAAACTTAAGTTTGTGTAGAGACAACTTAGTGGGGAAGCTTTTTAAATTACAAAAACTAAACAAACATAATTTTAAAAATTTTAAGAACCCATTATATATTTTTTATGGCTAAATTATAGAAATAATCCTTGAAAATTGTCCCTCATTTCAATAACACCTCTAAAGTTTAAAAAGTTTTATGGATACCTTTGACCTTTCAAAAAAAAATTCAAAAATACTCTTACCCTTTAAGTTTTGTATAGAAAATATTAAAGTTTCATTAATACCCTTGACCTTTCAAAATTTTCAAAAATAAAAACATTTCTTCTTCTTCCTGCCTCTACAAATTCTTCCTCCATGAAATTAATGAGAAGCTTGGTTTATAAAAGTTAAGAGAGTATACGCGCTTTGGACGAGGTGAAGAAAGAAAGTGAAAAAAAAATGGTAGGAGACGACTTGGGGGTGGGTCTTCTTCTACCACCAACGATGAAGATGACGTGGCAAAACATGCTTCAATCCAATTAAGTGAAGAACTTACCGTATAATAAAAGAATATCAAACATTAAAAAAAACTTACCGTATAATATAATTAATATGATAGGTTCAATTATAATTTGATATTTTGTAATAAGTAACTGTTGTCAACATCGTTATTTAAATATTTGTGTCACATATTAATTAGACTAATAAATGATGATTTGACGTAACGTGATACAAAAAGTGTATTAGTGAGATAAAATAAAGATATACAAGTAAGATGTAATTTGGATGGACATTAGGAGGCATATTAGTAAGTATTTTGAATGTTTTTTTTTCTTGCCCACCATTATATTTTTTCCAACTGTACTAAATCATCATTAATCGATCTACTTAGAGTGCCCATCAGCATTTAAGTAGTGATTTCAACGGTAAAAATTTACTAGAATTAAAATTAAAAGTTCAAAAGACATGAACTTAATTGATTTTTTAAAATTCGAAGGACTAGTGAGACAACTTTCTAAATTTAAAGATTAAATAGGTAATTTAATCAATATAATATAGGATAAATTATAAAAAATACCCCTAAACATTGCTCCTTATTTAAAAAATACTCATATTCTTTCAAAAGTTGCAATGATATTATCCTTGACCTTTCATAAATGTTTCAAAACTACTCTTGGAGTAAAATCCATTAGAATTGTTGGATGAAAGATATGACAATGACCTAGAACGACATGGTGGTGACTAGGACACTTGCCTATATTAAACTTGAAAGAACGACCTTCAGACACGTCAACTTTTCGCCCAACATTCTGACAATTTTTGTACTCCAAAGATAATTTTGAAATATTTATGAAAGGTCAAGAGTAATATTTGTAACTTTTAAAAGAATATGGGTATTTTTGAAACAAGGAACAAAGTTCAAGGACCAATTTAGCCTATAATATATAATCATTCTATTTATTTTATAATTTATCATATGCCTTTGCCTAGTACATTCAATTATATCACTATCATTACCCAGTACATTCACCAATATCACTTTCTTTTTGTTATTTTATTTTGTTAGGTTACTATTATTGTTAAGCAATGTTTGACTTGCTTGTTATGTTTATATAATCTGAGAGGTCGAAAAACTCAAGCTAATTATATGAAATTAATTTGTTCATCCTATGCTTGTTCGGCAAATTTGCTTATCCTACTTTCCAACTTACATAAATCTAGGCTCAAGCCACTCACATTCTTGTACTACACAATCAATTTAACAAATCATTTATTTAGAGGATGATTAATGGTAATTAATAATGTTAGAAAATATAATTTATATTACTATAGTTGCACCAACTTTTATCATTTAATATTCTGTCACATGAATAATATTTTAGTGGGTGGGTCTCATATATTACTTTTAAGAAATGTTTCTCATGAATTTTATAAACTTTTATGTAATTTAAAATTGAAAAATCTATATTTGTGTATCTTAGGCGGGTTTAAATTTTAGAATAATATTAAGTTATAGATACTAGGTTTATGCAATGAAAGAGCTTGTCAAAAACTCAATCAAATACATTTATAAACCAATTGACTGAAATTTGCAATATCGGTGGTCGAATCAAACACAGGAAATCGAATAAACTAATTTCTATTAATTGGTTTTCTTAATGGCATGGACTATGGAGGATTAAACATAAAAGAGAGACAAAAGGACTGAAACGGAAAGCGATAGAGATAAAGATCTCATGTCAGGCACTGAATCAGGGGTAAATAGCTAATTATGCAATTTATTGATCATTGAAACTATCCTAATAGGCAATTTTCCAGAAGACCGACCGAACTCCTTGCAACACCGTAAGAGCCTCCCTTAATTAAACCAATTTACAAACAACTAATTGGTTCTAATTTAACTAACAAATTTGGCACGACCATACCAAAAGAGTTAATTGAACGCATTAAATCCAAGGGATAAGCCGAAACGAGTTAACTAATTAAGATTGGTCAATCTAAATTAACTAAGCCCCCGCAAACAATTCTAAGGCCTACTATGTTCACGTAATCAAGCAATTATTCTACGTAATTTAACTAACGTGTGGCAACCGGCCTATTTACTACTCAAATTAAGCTAGAGATCGAAGACACCTACGAGTACATCTAGCATAGATAAGAAATCTCTAAATTAATTGATTCATCAGGTCAATCAAAGTAGAAATAACTAGGATTAAGCACAAGAATTGCAAGCCATAAAACATATTGAGAAAACATAAATATGCACAAATACAATATTTACATCCTGAAAAAACGTCGAAAGTCTAGCAATCCATCGCACCGACATTTCTCGACACCGAGAATGAACCTAAATTACCTAATATAGCCTAAAACTAAGAAAAACTGAGAAAAAATAACTAAAAATGCCTCATTTCGATGGGGAAAACGAGACAAATGATCTAGCTAGGTTACGAAATTTTCATTTTATACTAATGCGGTAGTGCGAAGATGCTACCTAACGTTGAGAGGGGCTTGTCGCGGTGCTCAAGACTTGCCACTACAAGAATTTTCAAATCTGTCGACGCTCTTTTTCTCGATGCAAGCTTTTTCGTCAGGATAAGTGCATATATGCCGACGCATAGAAGCGCGTCGGCCAAAGAGGCATAAAGACCAATGCAATGTGCGTTAGGACTTCTGCGATAAATAAAACGATCGTTTTTGCATTTCTCCTAATGCAAAAAAAACTTATGCCAACGCAAGGTGCGTCGGCAAAAAAATTAATAAAAATAAATCCTAGCCTTTTTTTTTTCTCATTTTCCTCTTCTCTCCTTCTTTCCCTCTATACTCCCTTTCACCTGACGCAGAATTTTGGACTTGGGCGTTTTCTGGCAATTTTGCCCGATGGTGGCCATTTTCGACGGTGGGTTAAACGAGGATTCTTTTCTTTCTCATTTTCTTATTTTCTCCTTTTCTCTTTGTGCTGTATGTTCTCCTTTTCACTCGACGACAGAAACTTTGTATTTGGACGTTTTCTGGCAATTTCGACGACAATAGTGGCTATTTTCGGTGGTGGGTTTGATGAAGACGAAAGTTCTGACAGTGGGTTCGATGAAGAGAGCATTTTTCAGCGAGGTACCGACAACGGTGAGCATTTTTAGCAGTGGGTTCAATGAGGTAGGCATTTTCGATAGTGGTTTCAATGAAGTGAGCAAGGAATGAACGTTTCACTCTGCATCGAAAACATTGAATCGTGTTTGATTTTATTTAAAATTAAACTGAAAAAAAAGATTATGCAAACTTACTTGGAATAAATATGGAGATATTTCAAGCTGATCTTTATCTCTTCTTCCTGACTATGACTCGAATATAGGATCAAAGCTTGTGGGAGCCTCCTCCTGAAAGAAAATCCATAAGGGATTGGAGAGGAAAAAGTCTAGAGAGAATTATCTATTTTTCTATTAATGAGATGTGTGTTCTAATAGCTCAACCCAAAGGTCTTATTTATAGAGATCTGGTATAAATCTTTGCCCTAATTAAATAATATATATTTGAATATCTAATATATTAAAAAATATATATTTACTTTATTTGAATCTTGTTCAAAATTTTTAAATTATCCTACGATATTTATTTCTTTATTTGAATCTTATTCAAATTTTATAAATATTTTTTCTTTAATGTATCTAATATACATTAACTATTTTAATATTTAATGCATCAAATACAATAAATATATTTTTCTCTTTTATATTCAGTATATCTAATATATTAAATATTAATTTGAAAACTTCAAATTCCTTTTTCAACTAAATTGATATTTTAGTGTTACTATGAGCTAGCAAGAGGACCTTATGGACCTACAGATTATAAGCTCAAATGATACAAAATTAATTAATTAAACTCTTTAATTAATCAATTTTCATTCTTTAACTCTACATGGACCTAGAGTTCCACTCTTATGCACTGTAGGTCAAGTTGTATCTATGGATATAATCACTACATGCAAGTCGATCATTCACGAGTTGTTCGTAACTATAATTGGGTTAAAAGTCCGTTTTACCCCTATAATTACATCTTGCACCTTAAGTACCATTGATCCTCTTATGAACAATTTATTTATGATCCAACCATAAACTAAGTCCCTCTCAGGCTAGTGAGAGGGTGGGACCCCATTGTTCAAATCTAGAAATCAGCACTTAAAGGAACTACTCATCTACTTACCCTATATGGAAATGAGTGAATTCCATCTTGTGAGATTATGTTCCCAGCTCCCTACTTGGTCAAGTACCCAAAATGGTAGGCTTATTGAATCGGCTACAAAAGCCACTATCACCCATGCAAATCAAAGGATAAGCCCTCACAGGCAGGAGTTCATAACTCACTCAGGATTAAGATCGAGTTGTATATGATCATCTTGATGAGATATTAATCTTCTCAATTAACGGATTTCCAAAGATTGATTAAACATTTCGTGGTTCAGTCTTATACAAACTTATTGTATAAGATACCCTCACTCACATGTCTCCACATGAACGATTTGGATCAAATCATTTGTAACTATTACAAAGCGAGTCGTATTAATACTGTTACCAAGATAAAGCACCAAACTTTATCCATATATTATGACCATTTAGGTTATTTCTTGAACACGATCCTCCTGTATGTCAACCACATACTGTTCAAAATTACACTAATAACCTTAGATTTTTCATATAATGGATAATATTATATTGTAAATAAAATAATCAAAATTATTATTAATTATTAATTAGAGGCTTTATGGCATAAATCCCAACATTTTTTACATTATTTATAGATAATCTAGAAATTTCTATGATTGATTCCTTGTTGTTTTTTATTGTTACGTGCATTGAAATTACTGAGATCTCTTTAATTTTGGTGTGTAGTTATGAGATTCTGATTATGTTTGCATCGTTTTTGCTTTGTGTGTTTTATGTATTTTGATTTTCTTGCTATATATGATAAATTCATGAACAGAATGGTTGTTTTATCCCATTTCAATTGGATATGACTTGAAAGCTTGAATTACTTGCAAGACTTCTAGTTTAAACGATGTAGGTTCTTCTAGTTTAAATTATCCATACTTCAATGCATAATTTTTCAAAGGTGAGGGTTAGATACTTTTAGATATGTGTTTCAATGCAAAATTATTAGATATGGTAACTTGAAAGCTTGAATTACTTGCAATGCAGGATTATTTACTATTTGATATGTGGTTCAATTGTTTTAATTTACTTTTGATAAAATTTCTTGTGATTCAAAGGTTAGGGTTATATCCTTGAAGTGGTCAAAATTTTAAATAGTGAGCTTGTGGTTATCTATGTTTAATTGGGGTGAGAGCACTGAAAAGACATTAATAATCTTGGCGAACTAAAATTATTTTGTACTTCTTGCTAGAATATTTAAGGCCCTTGATTACATGCTAGAATATTTAAGTTATTTGGTACTTTTTATTATTAATTACTCATTGGCCTAAAGATGGTAGCAACTAAGTGAGACTTGAATCTTGACCTTTTGAATTTAAATGTTTGGTTGTGTTGTCAATTTTTGGGCTCAATTTTGAGCTTTTTGGTTGGATTTTTGGCCTGGATGTTTCTAAGGGGCCATTTTTGCCTTTAAAAGGAGCTTGTATGCTTCTCATATGCTCTACTTCTACTTGCGGCCTTGTATTCTGTTCAACTAAGGTTTTCGTTTTCCTCCTTTTGATTATGTTTAAATTTAAATTGGTGGTTTAGAGCATAAATTAGAATGGTGTTTGTAACCACCCTAACCCACACGGCTCTCTAAACGTGGAAGAATGACTGAGTTACCTCGCTCATGCCCGAAATTTCTGCAGCATGACGGCGTAACTACAAGAAAATCAAAATTTTTAAAGACCAAATAAGAATGAAAACACTTCTATATCTCAGATATAACACTCAGCATCCAACAAACTACAACAAGACATGCTAAGCTCAACCATCAGATACAAGAATCTAAGAAACTCTAACCAAATACACTGAAACAAGAGATATTTAAACTTTACAGACCAACACTACCACAAAGAACAAAACTACAAAACTAAAAGCTAATACACGGAAAGGAAATTTGGTGGAGTCTCCATAGCCTCATCAAATCATCGCTTTCGTCACTCGCCTCGAGAATGTGCACCATCTTCAAAACACAAACAAAGTAGCACAAGTGAGTATAAACATACTCAGTAAGTAGCCCACTTAAAGGTCCAAAGTTCGAATCCATACAAAGAAGGGCATCGCCCTAACTCTCATATTCCAGCTTAGTCTCAAACCCAAACATTTACTTCAGTTAGCTAAGTGCCACTCACTTTTACACCTGCGAGTCATGTATCCTAGGTCCAACGCAGTGAAGGAAAGCAACCCTTACGCTCATCACAATGGGTGAATCGCCCCCTAAGCTAGCATACACGGTGAAGGAAAGCAACCTTCACGCTCATCACAATGGGAGAATTGCCCCCTAAGCTAGCACACACAGTGAAGGAAAGTAACCTTCACGCTCATCACAATGAATCACCCCCTAAGCTAGCACACACGGTGAAAGAAAGCAACCTTCATGCTCATCACAATGGGGAAATCGCCCCCTAAGCTATCACACTCAGTGAAGGAAAGCACCCTCACGCTTAATCACAATGGGGTAATCGTCCCCTAAGCTAGCACACTCGGTAAGGAAAAGCAACCCTTACGCTCATCACAATGGGGGGATTACCCCCTAAGATAGCACATTCAGTAAGGGAAAGCAACCGTTACGCTCATCATATCACATAACATCCTAGGAAATACGTGCTCGCACTGGAGAAAAGGTAAAAAGGAAAAGGGAGGTGGCTCTAATATACCAAGCTTTTGCGCATTCGCAACACTCCTGAAAATCCCTGTGGTAACTCACCCTACCAAAACTTTTTGAGAAGCAATGAACTTTGGGCCTTCACCTAGAGCCCAAGGTCCAAGGTCTATAGTCATCCAGCGGTCCTTCAGTAACATGTTTTAGCCCGACACTCTGTACAAGGGACAATCTCCAACGAGGACATGCCAGGGTAAGAGCAATTGCATCGAGTGTCCACCTACGCAAGGTCACAACTGGAGAACCCTTGATCAACCAACAACCCCACCCAGGAAGCTAACATGCTTTGATACCAACTATATCCAACTCTCTACTAGAATAGTTAGGTTGATGAGTCACTCCCAAGCCCCAAATTGATGAACTGATCCAAAATGCAACCACTTTAAAGCCCTCAAATGGGTGACAAGCTCCCATTACTACTCATCGTGTTGAAACCACACCACTCCCTAAACTAGAGTTCACCAACACAACCACAACAAGATTAGGTGGACACGACTAATGTATAGGATCAATGAATCCCACTTCACCTAAGTCTCATTCATATTTAAGCGTTTGAGGTTCCACAGCCGCTATGGGATCCACCGCAAACCACACAACACAAACAGTCCAACAATTTAGTTTAAGTCAACTTTCCTTACATTCACACTTATCGAGAAACTACAATAGAATCATACATGCATTCCAAGGCTCCTCTCAATGATCGAGCTCCAAAAAGTTAATTCCAGAAAAATATACATACGACCAAGACCCCTTGAACACCATACTGGCAATCACAACTAATGCAAAATCACCCAACTAGGTCAACAAGTTCCTAGGTCTACACTCATCCAGCGACCAACATGGCTACATGCTTACGTTACACTTAAAAGAATTACATCCATGATCTCTTAAACATATCCCAAACTCAATCAATCACAACTTTAGGTAAACTCTTAAAGATGATAATCATAATAAACTCGAAACTTTAAGCCCCTATTTCCATTATAGCCACAACTTAGGTCGTTTTAGCTTAAGACTACTTCCGAATAGATCCACTAACCATTGCATACTTCATAAACATAGTTTTCAAGCATGCTTTCACAATTTACAAATTATCAAACATACATCCAAATTAAATAGGAATTTAAAGGGGCTTAAATCCAAATGACTACTTACTTAAATTACTCCAAGAGCCAAGGTAGCCCATAAATTGAATACAATCTTGAAATGCCAAACAAAGTCCTACCAATAATTAACAACTCATTATAAGATCCAACTATGAGTTCAAATAGGTTGAGATGAAAATCACGCAAGAAAACTTACCCAAACAGGACCTTTACTTGCTGAATCAATGTTGACAGTCCAAACTCGACAACCCGACCTCCTAATACAATGAGTAACCTTGAACAAAGTATAACGCGTTATGGGTAAATTTTAAAACACCAAAACAGTCTCTAAACTCATAGAAAATCCTAATACATGGGCCAAATTAAACCCAACTCAAGCTTAGTCTTAATCGTGTAATTACCAAAATTCCGTTAAATCTTACCCAAATCAACGTTCCCGCTTGCTGGACAGTAGCTCGAACGATTCAAATTCATCCAAAACAACCCTCAATCGCGATGGGTATTCTATAATAAAATCCAAAACATTGTGGGTTAGTTTCAATTCACTAAATCAACCCTTCAATTCAATCTTACAACCCATATTTTACTTCGAATAACTTTCGAAACATTTACCCACGATGAATCGGAACCAAACAAAGTTGTACAATGACAAGCTCACCAAAAATTTGACCCCAAAACAGCCTCTTCCTTGCTATCTGTACAGAATGCTTGAAAGGGAGAGAAGATGCAACTAGACGGACTACAAACGGTCGGCGGTGGGGAACTACAACGAAGGACGTGCGACGGCGAGCAGCTGCATGTGTGATCTGCAACGGAGATGCTAGCTGGGTGTACGACACAACTGTTTCAGAGGAATTGGCGTGGTGCGACGGTGGTGAATGGAGGAGAGCTGCGACAGCTGGGGTGTGCTATGGCAGAGCTTCACGGAGAAGAAGAAGACTCCCAGAGGATGCTCGCGAAATGGGGAAAGGGAGGGGGAGAGAGAGAGAGAGAAGAAAAGAAAAAAAAAGGATGGGTCTTCGGTGAGGAGAAAGAGATGAAGAAGAAGAAGATAAGGGAGAAGAAGAAGAATTTTATCTCATTTTCATTTAAAAAAAAAAATTCTTAAACCAAAAAACCTATAATGCCCTTTGATCAACTCTTCCCTTCCATTTTTTCCCTTCCAACCATCCTAAACTTCAAATTAGCCCTATTCAAAATTCAATTTGAGAATTATTCCAAATTAAATTTCAAAAATTTAGAAATTAACGCCCCTGAATAAGTTGGGCGTTATAGTGTTCTTGGTGTAATATTTCAAAAATTGAAATCATGGAAACTTGTAAAAATGTTGGCATGGTGTTCTGTTTAGAAATTGTGTTTAAACTTGTAGTTTTTTTGTGTTCTTGGTGTTCGCTGATACGTGTTATAATATTTTACAAATTGTGAAAGTATATTCCTCATTGAAATAGTGGAAACTTGTGGATTTTAGTTCATTCCTTTGAATTGAGGTAACGAAACTAAGAAAAAGTTTGGCATATGATTAATTGAACTAAAGTTATCATGGTTTATTTATGCTTCAACTTCTTTTTGTGGAAGTTGAGATATGAAGTGAAAATAAAATGGAAAGGTTACATTATGATGAAATCGATTAGTTTTTGGTGCTTTGTGTTTTGATGTATGATATTTTGGAGTTTTAGCGGTGAATGAAAAAGGTTATCCATCTTCTTCTCAATTTTCTCCTTCGTTTTTGGTGCTACAAGAAAATAAAGAGAACTCTTACTCCTGAATAACATGTGTATTTCTTATTTCAATTTAGATCTCGTTGCTTTAACTTTGCTACACATAGACGATTCTAATGCACTATTTAGGATTAGATATATAAATCATGTAATATTATTTATGTTTGGTGGTTTGTTTAAGGAGTTGTAGATTTGGATGTAATAGATAAATAGTTAACTACTTTTTATAATTTTTTAAGTGAATGTTCGAATGATTTGTGAATTGGTATGATATTTTGTCTATGAAGCACACCCAACCTAGACAAAATGACATGTCCATATTTGACACGTATTGGTCACTTGTTAGGTCATTTCTAGCTAGGTTTCCGCCTCCAAGGACATTAGACATGTTTTGGACACTTGGCTAGCTTCGAGGGTGGGTTCTTTGGGTGTGAATCTTTCTTAGGGCACATTCAAGTACGTTTTGGCTCCCATAGGATACTTAGGCACTTTTTTGACTCTTTTAGGCCACTTTGAAGTTTTCAAAGGATGGAGTAGATACCTCGGGGTTATTTCTAGCTAGAGTTTCCACTTCCAAGGGCACTTATGTTGGGATTTATGCCCTAAAGCCTCGTAAATTAATAATAATTTTGATTATTTTATTTGCAATATAATATTATCCATTACATGAAAAATTCAAGGTTATTAGTGTAATCTTAAACAATATGTGGTTGACATACGGGAGAATTATGTTCAAGACATAACCTAAAGGGTCATAGTATATGGATAAAGTTAGGTGCCTTATCCTAGTAACACTATTGATACGGCCCACTTTGTAATAGACAAATGATTTGATCCAAATCGTTCATGTGGAGACATGTGAGTAGGGGTATCTTATACAATGAGTTTGTATAAGACTGGACCACGAAATATTTAATCTCTTTATAAATCTGTTAATTGAGAAGATTAATATTTAATTAGGATGATCATATGTGACTCGATCTTAATCCTGAGTGAGTTATGAACTCCTGCCTATGAAGGCTTGTCCTTTGATTTGCATGGGTGAGAATGGCTTTTGTAACCGATTCAATATGCCTACCATTTTGGGGACTTGACCAAATAAGGAGCTAGGAACATAATCTCACTAGATGAAATTCACTCCTTCCCATATAGGTAAGTAGATGAATAGTCCCCTCAGGTGCTGATTTCGGGACTTGAACAATGGGGCCCCACCCTCTCACTAGCCCGAGAAGAACTTAGTTTATAATTAGCTTATACACAAATTGTTTATTAGATGATCAGTGGCACTTAAGGTACAAGATGTAATTACAAGAGTAAAACGGACTTTTGACCCAACTATAATTACGAAGAACTCATGAAGGATCTACTTGCATGTAGTGATTATATCCATAGACATAATTTTTCCTACAGTTCATAAGAGTGCAACTTTAGGTCTATAGTGTAGTGACTCTAGAGTTAATGAATGAAAATTAATTAATTAAAGAGTTTAATTAATTAATTAATTTTGTAACATTATAGCTTATAATCTGTAGGTCCATAAAGTCCCCTTGCTAGCTCATAGTAACACTAAAAGATCAATTTAGTTGAAAGAAAAAATTAAAATGTTCAAATTAATATTTAATTTGAAGTGTTCAAATTAATATTCAATATATTAGATATATTAAATATAAATGAGGAAAATATATTTATTGTATTTGATACATTAAATATTAAAATTTGAAATGTTCAAATTAATATTTAAATTGAAGTGTTCAAATTAATATTTAATATATTAGATATATTAAATATAAAAGAGGAAAATATATTTATTGTATTTGATACATTAAATATTAAAATAATTAAAGCATATTAAATACATTAAATAAAAAATATTTATAAAATTTGAATAATTTAATTATGACAAAGATTTGCCCTTAGTCTCTATAAATAGGACCCTTGGTTTGAGCCATTAGACATAACACACATCTCCTCAATAGATAGAATTAGAGAATTCTCTCTAGACCTCTTCCTCTCCAATCACTATTGGATTTTCTTTCAAGAGGCTCCCACAAGCCTCGGTCCTGTGTTCGAATCATAGCTACGAAGACTTTGTGGAGGAGATAAAGACCTACAGAAATATCTCCATATTTACTCCAAGTAAGTTTGCTTAATCTTATTTTTTAGTTTAATTTTAAATAAAATCAAAGATGATCCAATGCTTCCGCTGCGGAGTGAAACGCTCATTCCTTCAACTTAGATACGTTTTGGACACTTGGTTAGCTTTGAGAGTGGGTTCTTGGGGCTTGAAGCTTGCTTACAACATGTTCAATTTTTTCTTGGCCCTCATTGGAGACTTAGGCACTTTAAGCACTATTTAGCAACTTTCAAGGTCAAATGCACTCATGAGCATTTTCTTTTCCTATCTTTTATTTTTTTTTTTATGTTTAGT
Source organism: Trichosanthes truncata (assembly GCA_033996785.1). NCBI lineage: Eukaryota > Viridiplantae > Streptophyta > Magnoliopsida > Cucurbitales > Cucurbitaceae > Trichosanthes > Trichosanthes truncata. The sequence continues at coordinate 44,270,204 of JAWPNB010000013.1, read as the reverse complement.
TTCAATTTGTTTTCATATTATTTCTTTTTTCATTCAAGTTTGTAGTTGTGTTCGTGTAATCTTCAAGACGGCTTTTGGAGCATAGAAGTTAATGGATGTCTTTTACATCAGAAATATCTTTCTTTTAAATGTATTTTCTTTGGACAACTTACTATTTTATCTGGATAATGTATTGAACTATACTGGATATGTTGGATTTTTTGTTTGTGACAAATTATCATACTTCTCGAATATTTATTGTCTTTGATGATATTATGATCGGTAGGTTATTCAATTATGAAATTTTAGTTATTATAAGCTAGCAGGTATTATTAAACAAAATTAAAATTCTAAAATTAAAAAAAAACATAATGCGAATATTTGTCAACACAGAAAGCATCGGGAGAAAATTGAAAAACAAGATTAAGTCAACTTTTTGCCAACGCACCCAGCATCGGCATTTAGTTGATTGAAGTTGGTTTTTCAACTTTTTTCTGACACTAGCGGTGTCGAGAGAAAAAATTTCAGTCGACGCAGGTTGTTTTGCGTTGGCAGAAGATAAGCCGACGTAGCTATGGCGACGAAATTGCTGACGAAATATTTTTGTCAGCAAGGACTTTTCTGACGCAATTACATTTTTTGCCGATGCAAAGTTACGTCGACAAATCCCCAAAATGTTGTAGTGTGCGATAGCATTGAGATGTTGTCCTGTTCCTTGACATTCTGCTTTCTTCCAGCGTCTTGACACTCTCGTTAGGGGAATTTTGATAATTTTCCTTTTACTTTTCCTTGGTTGCTAAAATGACCTCCTAATTGATCTGAATTATCTCCGTTTAGACACAAATGCTCCAAATTACTTCTCTTGCTCGTTTTCTTGCAAAATAATCAATAAACACATAAAAACCACAAAACTAACACGATTTAAGTACAATAAATATAGAACTATTTTGGTCCTAGCTGCAATTTTTTTTTAAAAGTTGGTAGGATTCTAATTATTAGTGATAAGTGTGTAGGCTTGAATAGATATATTTCATAAGGGTATTTAATAAACTCACAATCTATAATAATAAATTTATTTCTCACTCTAATAAACTTTGATTTCATAATATTTTAGGTTATACCAACTCAATTTGTGTGCTAAACAATTATTTATTTATTTATTATTATTTTTAGTTCAACTACATCTAAATTTTTATGCCTTAACTTTTGAGATAAAACACTAAACACCTTTAACTGTAGTAAAGTATTTCTAAATTATTATAATATTGAAACTTTCTTCAAAAGTATTTGTAACGACCCAACCAGATACACAAGAAATCCTGTGATCACTACTATACATGCAACCAAAAATTGACCTTAAACACGGAAAAAGGAAACACAAAAAGAAAGCCTTCATAATATATCAGATAAAATTCCAACAAAATCCATTTTGGTTCGGGATCCTGATTCAAAAACAAAACTACTTGCAAAACAAAGTCAAAACTGAAGACATTTCAACCAAAAAGTTAAGGTAAACAAATCACAACTAACATCGAATTAAATCAAAAAGAACTGGGTGAATTCTACAATTCTAGGAGATAGGGTCCAGTTCCATCTCCATAACCTCGCCAAGCTGACACCCTTGCCATCTGCCTCATATGTCTAAGCGCCATCTATAAAAGAAACAAAAATACAACATGGGTGAGTATAAAATACTCAATAAGTAGTAGCCCCCTCAAAGGCAAGAGATTCCAAAACACAACTACAGCCAGCTCGATCACACAGGCTTTTGGCTAAACTTGAGCACCACCCTCTCTTAGGTAAGTGACCACTCAACCTATCCCACCTAAGGTATTTACTCATTGCCATACTTTTGAGCCATGCAACCCATCCATGGGGAATCGCCCCTCCAGCTAGCACACGACAATGTAGGACCACAATCCTCATGTCCACACATCGAAGGTACACAAACCCTCTAGCTAGCTAATCAATAAAGGAAAGCTTCATGCCCACGTAGTTCACAATCATCCAAAGACGCATGTTCAATATGGTGAAGGTAGATTCACTAGCCTAATAGGTCTTAAGTCATTTCCTAACTCTAACAGGGTTCTCACGGCCATTCAATAATGTTGAACAAAAAAAAAATTCAAGATTTTCCAGCCATAAACACAATTCATGATCTTCATGCACCACACTTAACCAAGGTGTTAAACATACTAGCAACAATTAACTCATAGATTTAAACTCCTTGATACCAATATAAATACATGCTTAGACAAATTTAAGCCCACAAAAAATTCCAGAACAAAACAGCCAACAACCCATGCTCTACACACACAAATTTATGCATGCGTAATTATTTGCAAATCTCCCAAAAATACATACACCAATTTAATTCAAGATCTTAAAGGGGTTTAGTCCAATTGACTACTTACCTTTTGAGCCTAAAAAGGAAACTAGCAACTCTTTCTCTTAGTAAAAAACCTTGGCACCACCTAAGAAAATTTCTAAGGAAATTAATGTTTAGCATTTATATGGAATATATATATATATATATATATATATAAATCACTTAAATCTTATTTCAACACTTTGACTTATCCAAGAAGAAGGGAAGTTACCAAAAAAGATTTCAAACTTAGATTGTCGTCAACCTCAATCGACCCAATTTGTAACTTGACCAAAAAAGATCCTAAATCAAAAATAAAACCAAAATCCAAATTTGAACTTGTGGGTTTCCAAAAGTCATAATCCAAGCTTCTACTAATTTACCCAAGGGTCCAATTAAGTTTAGAAAAGAGCCTTACCCTTCACTTCTCACCCAAATAGTACCACCGCTTGCTGAAAATGGTACCGAATTATCCAAATTCGACAATTCACCCTCCAATCGCAATGGGTAACCTAAAATTTGAGTCCGACAATCAATGGGTCAACCTTAAATCACTAAATTAATAACTAAAACTAACTTTACCAATAAAAATCCACCTTGTATCAATGCTATGATCCCGAACGCACCCACAGCCTCTGGTCGTTCAATCCGAGAGAGAGAGAGAGAGAGAGTTGTAGGAATTTGGGCGTGCGACAGAGCAACGGATCGACGTGGGCGCATGGTGGCTTGGCAGTTCAAGCAGGCAGCAGTTCGGGCATGGGCGAATGGCGGTCTGTAGTGGTGCGACTGTCGAAGGGGAGAAGAAGAAGTGAAGAAGAAGGAGGGGAGGAAGAAAAGAAAAACACCATGGAAGGTCTCCTTGTCGTGAGGAAGGAGGAGAGGATGAGGGAGAAGAAGTCAATGGCTTCTCCTCAGGCTGCGTGTAGCTACATATAAGGACAAAATTAGGGTTGGCTTGGTTCAAACTCCACTTATTCACAACAATACCCCCAAACACTTTAACTCTCCTTTGCTTCATAAAAAAAACTTTATTTTTCAATTAGGCCCCAACCTTGACTTAATTAACTAAAATAGAACAAAAATTAATCCAATACGAAGTTTAAATCACCAAATTAAAACAAAAATTAACTCAACATTAAAATCAAAAGTTGGGAGTTAATTACCTGAAAGAGCCGAACGTTACAATAATCCATTCATTAGTGGTTGTATTGGAGTTATCTCCATAGCCCAATAATTAATATTTTAACCTAAAGTCTTCAAGATTACTATTTTTAATTATAAGAAGAACAATTCCAAGAAGAAACAATATCTCTCTAGAAAATATTATAGAGTAAAAAAGTCTTCCACATTTCTCATCTTTTATTACAAGTTTCAAATCTGCTGACGCAAGCTTTGATCTTTTCTTGATTGTCTTTTTCTTTTTTTGATATTTTGTTTTAAATATTTAAGATAGAATTTTTTCTAAAATAATAATAAGAAGAAGAAGATAGATTCATGTGTGTATATATATATATTGAGCTTAGGTAGAGTTAGATACCCACTTATAAAATGGATTAATTTGATAAAAAAAAAAAAAACTTGTTAGATTTAAGGGGTAAAATATTTAATTTTAAAAAGTAAAAATAATCATAATATATTGTTATTAATGATTTAAATTAAAATTAAAATTTTTTATTAAAAAAAAATGTCTGCAACGATTATCTTATCATTCCACTATAGATTAATTAAAGAAAAAAATTGGTATTAATTAGCTAGTTAAAACATCTTATACGTATTATAAATTTATAACTAAAGCACTTTAAATTGAAAAATTCATACTATATTGATCATTACCCATCTTCTGATGGGACTTCCTATAAGTTAAAAAATTGATTGATAAAAATAAAGTTTTTTCATAGAAATTTTTGTCATGCTAGATCTAAATAAAAGTGCCATTCATGCATATATACATTCCTTAATTGGAATATTCTTCCTACCAATGGAGACTTTAATGAAAAAGAAGTGGGCTTCACATGATTTGACTAGGATTTTTGTTTTCAATATATATCTTTTAATTAATTTATATGGCTTTATTTATTAAATGACATTTTAATTTTTCTTGTTTCATGTATAAAAACAAAGAGTCAACATGTTTGAAATTATTGAAACAATTATTCCAACCAAATTTTAGTTTAGCTCTCTATTTTTGCAATATCCCATAAACATTGAAAAATATGAAAATTAACAATCATTCCCCATGTTTTTTTTTCTTTTTTTTTTTTGTTAATTACAAAATTTAAGGAAAAAAAGGTAAGAATTACTCCTGAATTATAAGAATTGTTCTATCGATTGCATTTCCAAACTTATGAACATTATTGTTGCAATTAAACTTGCCGTCATAGCTTTGTTTATTATAATTAAAAAAAGGAGAGCAAACCACTATAAAAGATAGGGGTTATTACAATTAAACTCTAAACCTTATATCCTAAAATTTCCATCAAACTATGAGGATTTATTACAATTATGTCTTAATCAGTAAGATATATGAAACTTTTTGAAAGACACATCAAACAAATTGATTGACATGCATATTTTCAATTGATATTTACATCAAATATTTGAACAACTCAACATTTTTGTTAACATTAAACTTTAACGCTTTGAGTACTACTTTGACGTGATATGATGGGTTGGCTGCGTTTTTTTTTTTTTTTTTTTTTTTTTTTTTTTTTTTTTTTTAAATAAATAATATTTTACTGAGTTATTTATTTTAATTTGAATAAGAATAAGTTGAATTTTAAAATCCATCAGACGTGAATAAATATTTAATATTACAAAGTTACTAATTTAGATAGAATCATTTTATTAAATTCCACATCGTCATTTCTATTATTGAAGGAAAATAATAAAACTTTTAAAATGTTGAAGATGAAATAAAACAGTAGCAATGAGATTTTACATTTCACATATAATTTTTTAATTAAATAATAGTAGTAATTATCTTCTTACATATTCTATTTAACCCTTAACTATCTAACCGTGTTATTTTTATTCATATAAAATAAAATATTACATGTTGTGTATAATTTCAAAATTTAACGTGAACCCTTTAAAATTAAAGAAGGGAAAATTAAAAGTTTGAAATTATATTTTGATCTCAAGGATTTAATATTTATTTTATTTTATTTTTTACTTATATTTATTTAAGTAGAGAAAATTTTATCAAAAAATGAATCAAAAATGAATCAAAAATCATTATCAAACCAAATATTGATAAAAGAAAATGAATTGATAAGTCGATTGATTAAAGCCCTAAAAGCAATATAAGTTGAAAAAAGGAAAAAGGCAAAGCAGAATTTTATGCCTCTCTGACCAAAATTAAAAGAAATAAATCTATAAAGATGAGATTATGAAGTCAATACAATTTGTGTTCCATAGGGTTAATATCATCAAAGCACTTCACAGAATCACAACCCATCTGCATTTTCCTCTTTAATTTTCCCAACAATTTCTCTGTGATTTCCTCCTATATTTTCGAGGAAATTTGTATTGCTTCTGCTAAGAAAATTCTAAGATTTGTATTAAAATTAAAATAATCTCTTTAGAAGATAATGGGTGAACTAAAAAAAAGGCAATATCTACCGTAAATTAATGAAATTGTTTATTCAAAAAAGGGAAAAAATAAAACTATTTTGGTACCCCAATTTTTTAGTTTAGCTTAAATTTATCCCTGAATTTTAAAATGTTACACTTTTAACTCAAAGTTTTGAGTTTGGTTTTCATTTGGTTCTAGATTTATGTTAGTCTTTGATGTCCGATGATTAATTTTAAAAAAAAAATGATGTGACATTTTTAATTAATTTTAACAGTGATGTGACCAAACAATTATTATTTTTTTTTAAATTTAATAATATGTGAAGTTGAAGATTTGAACCTATAACCTTTTTGGTTGAGGTTATAATGTCTTAACTATCAAATAAAATTAAACTTGATAATTAAAAGTGCTAACTTGGAGCAATTCAAAATTAGGAGATCTCTCAAAAGAATTTTCCTAAGATACACGTGAGTAGAATATCCAAAGTGGTTAATTGCAAATTTGAGGTAATACATGGATAGCAAAGTGATGGCAAAACGTCAACTTTAAAAAATTAAGGCCCAATTTGATATAACTACTTGGTTTTTTGTTTTTGCTTTTTGAAAATTAAGCCTATAAATACTACTTCCACTATGAGTTTCCATGTTTTCTTATCTACTTTTTACATATATTTTCAAAAACCAAACCAACTTTTTAAAACTAAAAAAAGTAGGTCTCGTTTGATAACTATTTGGTTTTTGAAAAATGTGTTTGTTTTCTCACAATTCTCTACAATGATTTTCATTCTCTATAATGGTTTCCATCTTTCTTACGGAAATATTTGAGTTTCTAGCCAAATTTCAAAAACAAAAACAAGTTTTTGAAAACTAAGGCCCCGTTTTGTTAACCATTTGGTTTTTGAAAATTAAGCCTATAAATACTACTCTCACTTATGGTTTTACTTGTTTTGTCATCTACTTTTTGTCTATGTTTTCAAAAACCAAGACATGTTTTGAAAACTAAAAAAAGTAGTTTTCAAAAACTTGTTTTTGTTTTTAGAATTTGGCTAAGAATTCAAATACTTCCTTAAGGGAGATGAAAACCATTATAGAGAAATTGGGGGAAAACAAGCTTAATTTTCAAAAACCAAAAACCAAAAACCAAATGGTTATCAAACGGGGCCTAATTTTTTTAGTTTTCAAAACTTGACTTGGCTTTTGAAAACATAGGTAAAAAGTAGATAAGAAAACATAGGAATCCATAGGTAGAAATAGTATTTATAGGCTCAATTTTCAAAAACCAAAAACCAAAAACTAAGGCCCCATTTGATAACCATTTAGTTTTTGGTTTTTGATTTTTGAAAATCAAGCTTGTTTTCTCCTAACTTCTCTACAAATGGTTTACATCTCCCTTAAGGAAGCATTTGAATTCTTAGCCAAATTCTAAAAACAAAAACAAGTTTTTGAAAAATACTTTTTTTAGTTTTCAAAACATTGCTTGGTTTTTTAAAACATATGTAAAAAGTAGATAACAAAACAAGTATATCCATAGGTGAGAGTAGTATTTACATGCTTAATCTTCAAAAAACCAAAAACTAAATGGTTATCAAAAGGGGCCTAAATAGTTATCAACGGGCCTGTAGTTTTCAAAAAGTAGTTTTTGGAATTTGGAATTTGGAATTTGGCTAAAAACTCAAATGTTTCCTTAAGAAAGATGAAAACCATTATAGAGAAGATGAAAACTATTGTAGAGAAATTGTGAGAAAACAAGAACAATTTTCAAAACCAAAAACCAAATGGTTATCAAACGGTCTTAAGGTATCTAAAACTAATCTAAAGTGTGACATTAATTGTTCAAATCCATGCTAACAACATTTCATTTGAATCAACCATGAAAATCAACCATAAACGAATTTGTGTAGATCACGCGACACATTAAAAAATGCAATTCCTCAAACGTTTCTTTGTTAGGGATGTGGAGTCAAAATTGAAGGTCCACTTTCAAGGGCCCATTTGTCTTACGGCCAACTTTTGAGTTGGGTTTGCGGTAGATATACATATATATTTGAGACAACTACATGTATTACCATTTGAAAATTCAATTTACACAGATGTCTTGTAATGCCCGAGTTTAGGAGGGGTACATAAATGAACTGAGACCACATCCAAATGAGAAGGATCTTGAGGCTATGCAAGGCATGGTTAAGAAAATGCATAAAAAGAATTGACAGCTATTACTTATACCAACGAGGTGCACTTTCCTTTTCGGTGGTTCAATCATAGGAACTCCAAAGTTAAGCGTGCTTGGCTTGGAGCAATCCTATGTTGGGTGACCTCCTAGGAATTTTCCTAGGAAGCATGTGAGTGAAGACAAAGCATGCTGAAAGGACATGTGTTGGTTTGTGGGGACAGTCTTCCCTCTCGCAAGCAGCTTAAGACAAATAGGTAACGTGGTTAGGCTGAGAGGATGCATGGGAATGTCGGGGCCATTAAGTGCCGAATTCAGATTCCAAATCCTGGTTCAAATCCTGGGCATGGGGCATTACATGTCTAGATTTCATAAAATTTTCAACTTTCTCAATGGCTCAGCCAATTGAAGCCCAAAATAGGCTTGAAATTACTTATGTGCTGATTAGCTCACATAATTGGATATTCTTCCAAATAGACATTAAATTTGAAATGGAACATTGGAAGCTAAATACCAACGCCTCGTGGTGTGAAGCTCAAGGTCGAGGAGGGCTTGGCTGGGTCGTTCGTGACTTCGATGGATCTACAATTTTTGCTGGTGGAAAGTAAATCAACTCTCGGTTGCCAATTAAAGTGTTAGAAGCCAAAGAAATTTGGGCAGGATTACATTACCAGTGCATGAGTAATCTCACACCCCTCCCCCATTTGATTGTCGAATCAGATTCTGGAGAGGTGATTAACCTCTTATGCAAGTCGAGTGAAGACCTCTCCAAAGTGAGCTTCATCGTCAATCCCGTTGGAGATCTAAAGAGGGAGCTGGAGGTCGTTTCTTTTTTCGTTTGTCCAAAAGCCAGAAACTGGACAGCTCACTCTTTGGCACATGCACCTATCAAGCAAAATGAGAAAGCCCTACATCTGATTGCATTCTGTACTCCATGGAGTTCCATCCATGATCGATATATGTCCAAATGCTCTACAGGGTCCCTCTTACCATTGTAGGGTTTGATCGTTGGCACTTTGAATTTTGAAATTTTTGAGGGAGTTCCACTTTCATAATGCTGTCAGTAAAAAGAGAATCTACCTGATCCAACAAAGCGTCAAGATCAAAACAAGTATCCTTTACCTTTTGCATATTTCTACCCAACTCGCTATGCATCTTCAGCAAGTCGGCCTTCCATGGTGAACTTTCCACCTCAGCCTCGACCAAGGCTTTATGTTGCTTCTTTTTCTCAATCACGCTTCTCAAATTCGAGTCCCAGTATGCTAATCTACAGTTAGGGTTTTGTCCTCACCTCGACCATGGTGGGGTCGGCCTTGACTTCAACTTCCCTGACTGTGACTTTTTGATACTTTGAGGGTGACAGATTTTGATCCATCAACTTAATTGACTCTACTTCATTATCCGTTATTTCACTTCGTTTGTTCATTCTCTCTAAGGTTTATCCTCTCTTTTGGTTTTTGGTTAAGGTTTTGGGTATCAGTATCGCCCATATCCTCATCCATTAAGGCTTTTCCCTTTGCACGATATCAATCTAGGATTTCCAGAATGTGCATCAAGTTCTGATCTATTCCATTGACCTTCTTCTTCAATGCTTTGAACTCCTCAGGTCAGCGATTCCTTTGTTGAGGTCGAGGTGTGTCCGTCATCAATGGTGGATTCTCCATTGTTTGAGGAGTATTCACCCTTGTCTTTCGAGGGTGGTGTTCTTGGTCAGAGTTGTCCCCATCTAGGGCATGGTTTGAATTCATCACCTTCTTATTGATAACACACAAAATGTGCTATTCTTAAGCTTTACTTATTGCAACTTTTTTGGCTTTATCAGTTACTTTCACATCTATATTTATCTATTTTGTACAATTGAGCATTTGGAGAAAAACCAAAGTTTTTGGAGTTATTATGGTGAAAAGGATCTTATTTGGACTTCAATTTGAGTTACCATGTGAAGAGAAGATAAAAAAATCAAGCTAAAGAGACCAAGGGGATAACGTTGAGATGGTAACAATGCGTTAAGATGCTCTAAAATGAACCAAACAAGCCAAAATTCCCATACAGATAGCGTCAAGAACTTGCAATTGGCATTGAGACGCTAGCCTTGTTCAAGCCATTCAAACTGTGGGGAAAGTGTTGAGACGTTGTTGGGAGCATCTCAACGCTATGAACTTTATTGTCACAAGTCTCTCCGTCAAAACGCAGGCGCGCTAGTGAAGAAATGAATGTTTCACTCCGTAGAGGAAGCATTGGATCGACTTTGATTTTATTTAAAATTAAACTAAAAATTAAGATTAAGCAAACTTACCTGGAGTAAATATGGAGATATTTATGCCAGATCTTTATCTCCTCTATAAAATCTTCCTGGCTATGACTCGAACAAAGGACCAAGGATTGTGGGAGCCTTTTGAAAGAAAATCCAGAAAGGATTGGAGAGGAAGAGGTCTTGAGAGAATTCTCTAATTCTCTATTAAGGAGATATGTGTTGTGTCTAATGGCTCAACTCAAGGGTCCTATTTATAGAGACCAAGGACAAATATATTAAAATATTATATTATTTAATATCTAATATATTAAAATATATCTTATACTTCAAATCTCTTACGATATTTATTTATTTGAATTTTATTCAAAATTTATAAATATCTTTTATTTAATGTATCTAATATACATTAATTATTTTAATATTTAATATATCAAATACAATAAATATATTTTCCTCTTTTATATTTAATTTATCTAATATATTAAATATTAATTTGAACATTTCAAAATTTTCTTTCAACTAAATTGATCTTTTAGTATTTCTATGAGTTAGCAAGGGGACCTTATGGACCTACAAATTAGAAGCTCCAATAATATAAAATTAATTAACTAAACTATTTAATTAATTAATTTTCATTCATTGACTATAGGTGACTCCACTATTAGACCTAGAGTTGCACTCTTATGCACTGTAGGACAAGTTGTGTCAATTGATATAATCACTACATGTAAGTCGATCCTTTACGAGTTGTTCATAATTACAGCTGGGTCAAAAGTCCGTTTTATCCCTATAATTACATCTTGCACCTTAAGTACCATTGATCCTTCAATGAACAATTTATTTATAATCTAATTATAAAGTAAGTCCCTCTTAAGCCAATGAGAGGGCGGAGCTTTATTGTTCAAGTCCCGAAATCAGCACTTAAGGGAACTACTCATCTACTTACTCTATATGGGAAGAAGTGAATTTCATCTTGTGAGATTATGTTCCCAGCTCCCTAGTTGGTCAAGTCCTCAAAATGGTAGGCATATTGAATCGGCTATAAAAACCACTATCACTCATGCAAATCAAAGGACAAGCCCTCATAGGTAGGAGTTCATAACTCACTCAGGATTAAGATCGAGTCGCATATGATCATCTTGATGAAATATTAATCTTCTCAATTAACAGATTTATAAAGAGAGATTAAATATTTCATGGTCCAGTCTTAAACAAACTCATTGTATAAGATACCCCCACTCACATGTCTCCACATGAATGATTTGGATCAAATCATTTGTAGCTATTACAAAGTTGGTTGTATCAATAGTGTTACCAGGATAAGGCACCCAACGTAACCTTATCCATATACTATGACCCTTTAGGTTATTTCTTGAACGTTGATCCTCCCGTATGTCAACCACATACTGTTCAAGATTACACTAATAACCTTGAATTTTTTATATAATGGATAATATTATATTGCAAATAAAATAATCAAAACTATTATTAATTATCATTAATTATGAGGCTTTCGGGCATAAATCATAACAATCTCCCACTTGTTCTAAAGCCGACAAGACATGTATCCTAGGGCATACTCTATACCCAACATGTTTTCCCACTTGTCCAAGCAAAGATTAGATATGTCTCGTAATCCTAGACACTTTAGGTGATCTTCAAACACTTTAGCCTGGAGAGTCTTGTTATATAGATCAAAATGACTGCCATTAAAAGTCATATTGGTCACTACCATGATGCTTTCTCTCTCTCGATATGATTCCCTATACATTGGTGTTTTCTGATTTTCTTAATATTAGTCTTTGTACCACTATTATCATAACAAATAGAATAGACTAAATCATATTTGAAACACCTTTCAGATCTTCATAGAAATGTTTGAGTCATACAAGTCATTTTGTTGCTTCACAAGAAAAATAATTTAACTTGTATATCATACTCCACCACCTAAGGTAAAATTCCTCTTAACATAGATTTCTTAAATCTTTGCTAGAACTAGTATATCTTGTAAAGATCAAATCTTTTACTCCATACACAAAATTTCTCATTATCCATAGATAATTTGAGAAAGTTTTTGATTTTCTACTCAATGGTCATACCATTCGTTTAACTAATATATGCTAACCAACTGTATATTAGTTGTTAAGTCTCATTTATGCATTAATTTTCTCCTACTTAGAGTAGATAATTAATCATATGCTCTCAACACTTGAGATTGTCTTAGGATACTCTTCCTTATCATAAACATATAAAGATAAATTAAATTCAAATTTTAAACTATTTAAAGCATGAATTAGAAAAATATATCTTTATTTAAAAAAAAATTCTAATCCTATTAGGAAAGATCTTTATCTTATTAAGAAAACATGTATTCCAATTAAGAAAACAAATATCCTAATTCAATTCTCCAATAAATTTCCAAATATAACAATTATATTCAAACATATGGAAAATATAAATTTATTAGGAAAAACATCTTAATTTTATTAGGAAACAACTTAATCAAATTTTCCACATATAACAATTATATTCAAAAATTAATTAAGATGCATGATCATGCTTAACCTATGGTGGGATTTTAATCTAAATGATTTCTTATTTAAGTTTTTAAATTTTTTTTTTTATTTTCTGCACTTTAGTTTTCTTTTCAATGAGTAGCTAAATCCTTGGAAAGGATTCAATGAAGTGGATACCCTAAAAAGGAGATAGGCCCCGCTATTTATTTTCTTTTTATTTTCTGCACTTTATTTATTTATCCGATGAGTAGCTAAGGGTCTGTTTGGTAGGCAATCTGGATTATGTTTTATGTTTTCAGATTCATTGAGTTTAGTAAATATGCGTTTGACAGTTGTGTTTTCGAAAACTGTTTTCGAATTCTGTGATCAAAATAGTGGAAATTCTGAAAACATCATTTTTATGTTTTCATTATATCCAGATTTTGAATTTGAAAATTTAAAATGCAGAATTACATTAGAGAAGACTAAAACTTTCATAAATATAGTATTTCATGTTATAAACTCAATTTATTTTTGTTAAATTAAAATATGTATAATATAATATATTATACATTATATGATATTGTAAAATAATAATTATACAAAATTTATAACAAAAATCATGTTCATAAATTAATTAATAATAAATTATATTCAATTTAATATTTAGTTTTGCAACTACAACCAGTTAATAGTCTATAAATATATTATAGAATACATTTTGAACAATTGTTTAAATTGGAATCCAATTTCTAAATCTGTTACCAAACTCATATCTAAAAACATGAAATACAACTCTGTTTTCATTGAGTCCCTTGTTTTCAAAATTTAGTTTTCAGATTGCCTACCAAACAGGCCCTAAACTCCTTGGAGATGATTCAATCATGTGGATACCCTAAAAAGGAGATAAGCACCACTATGTGTTTCTTGTAGATTTGCTCAACATTTAGCTAAGTTTACTTCTAGTGAGTTTAAGTTTCATTGTTAGCTTAAACTGGCCATTTGAGTTAGCATAGTTTGTGAGGATTTCAATACTGAAAGGGTTGGAATCGACACGCATTTTCCTAAAAGTAATATAGGAAAAGAGCCTAGACATAGGACTTTGATTTTTGTGCAGACATAGGACAAAAACCTTTAAAATCATAAATTTGTATTTTTTTATTATCTAAGCGAATTTAGCCATAGACATATGAGTTTTAAAATGCTTAGTCTCCTAAAGGTTCCTTGAAAAGGAGCCGAATAGGTGTTGAATTGGATTTACTTAGCCAAGTGTCGAAAAGGGTAGGTTGTGGGCGCATTTAAGCAACATTCTCTCTGAATCGTACAGAACTCGATAGAGTCAGTATACAGGCGCAAGAAGCAGGATCTCTGAAATAATCGAACTTAGTTGAGTAATTTGCAGGCGCATGGTGGGCGAATATCCCAAGGTTGAACCAAAATTGAATCCCCTACTTCTCATCTTTGTTTTTCTCATACCTTTTCATTTTTCTTTACTTTTTCATGCACAAAACCCCAAAAATCAACTTTATTTTATTGGTTACCTTTGGTTGCAACTTGTGAGCAATTGTGTTGTTAACTGGAGAGTTTTTGTTAACCGTTCCCTTGGGTTCGATACTTGAAATACACCATATATTACTTGTTTGTGACAGCGTGCACTTGCGTTTTTTTTTTTTTTTTTTTTTTTTGCGTTCGCGTAGCAGCCGTTCATCAAGTTTTTGGCATCGTTGCTAGGGAACGACTTTTTAATCAAACATTTTGTCAGTTTTTCAACAAAATTGCGATCGGTTTGTGACCGCATTTGGACTTTGTCCTAGGGACCCGATTCTATTTTGCAGGTTTTTGCCGGTTAGAGTTGGTGCATGCGCAAAGGGTCTTGCCCTTGTGATTTTGATCTTAAGATAGAACGAACTTTTCGCCATCACCGTAAGGAGCATAAGAGGAAAAGAAAAGATCTACAAGAGTTGAGCGCACAAGAGAATCCAGAAGGACTTGTTTTGCAGGAATATGTTTTGCAGAACTTTCTATGGATCCACTTGGAGTCGATCCTTTTGGTGAGCAACAAAAAAGAGCACAACCCAATGATGTGCCACAACAACAATCACAGCATCAAGCGGAGTAGCAAAATCCCATGTTTATTGCAGATGAACAAGATAGAGCTAAAAGGGATTATGCAGCCATAACTTTCCATAATCTTAATGCAGGAATAATGGAACCAAACATTGAGGCAACTCATTTTGAGTTGAAACCTATAATATTTCAGATGATCTAGACTATAGGGCAATTTACAGGATTACCAAACGAGGATCCTCACAAGCAATTTTTGAGGATATGCAACTCGTTCAAGCTGAATGGATTTTCGAGCGAGACATTAAGGTTGAAACTTTTTCCCTTTCCTTGCAGGGTAATGCAGAACCATGGCTGGATTCTTTCCCACCGAACTCAATCACTTCTTGGGATGACTTGTAGAAAAAATTTCTTTTGAAATATTTCCTGCCAACCAAGAATGCTCAAATTCGAGGAAAAATTCACTTTTAAATAGAGTCCAAATGAACGCGTGGATGCAACATGGGAGCGATTTAAGAAGATAGTCAGAAGATGTCCACATCATGGCTTACCAGCCTGCCTTTTGATCGAGCATTTTTACAACGGATTGACCCAGGCCTCTAAGACTTTGGTGAATGCATCAGCAAATGGATCCCTGTTAAGAAAGACATTCAATGAAGCTACTGAGATTCTAGATGCAATCGTCTCCAACAACAGTCAATGGGGAGATGAAGACACACATTCCAATAAAAAAAATTACAGGTGTATACGAGGTGGATGCAATAGCAGCACTGAGCGGACAGATCTCAACAATGAACAACACTCCGAAGAATTTCACTATAGGAAACTAGGCCCCTGTTGCTGCTTTGAATCAAATCTCATCACCTACTTGTGTTTATTGCAGTGAAGACTATCTATATGACAATTGTCCTTACAATCCTACCTCTGTGTGTTTATAGGGAAAAACAGGTCAAATCCTCACTCTTATACGCACAACCCAGGTTGGAGACAACATCCTAACTTCTCTTGGGGTGGACATAATGCGAGCACATCAAATCAGTACATGAAGCAGGAATTTTCATCGCGTTTCAATAATCAAGCACAACGACCATGCACACAGAAGAATGCTACACAAATGCAATCGCAATCAACTCAGAACTCTTCATTAGAAACCATTATGAAGGAGTTCATGGCTAAGAATGATGCCATCATTCAAAGTCAAGTTGCTTCATTGCAAAATCTTGAATTGTAGGTTGGACAATTGGCGAGCGAGATGAATAACAGGCCTCAAGGAGCATTACCAAGCAATACGAAAATCCACATAGAGAAGGAAAGGAGCATTGCAAAGCAATCACTCTTAGGAGTGGACTCATGTATATTGAGCCTGAGATGCCAGTGGAGTGCAAATTTCCACAAGTTTCTTTTGATTTCTCTTTATAGGAAAATTTGCATGAAAGTGTTGTTGACAAAGAAGTGAATAAGGACTTAAACGAAGAAATTGCAGGTGATGCTACCACTCTTGCGACCGCAAGGCAACCTGAAGAACAAAATGACATTCTTTTGAATTAAAAATTTGCAGGAAATGTGGCCAAAGATGCGACAGCAAAGCACCAAGAAGCTGAACTTGAGAAGAAGGCGACACCAATGAAGAAACAACAAAATTTATATTAAGGTGTCAGGCCTCCACCACCATTTCCACAAAGATTCCAGAAGAAGAACCAAGACGGGCAGGTTAATAAGTTCTTCGACATACTCAAGCAGTTGCACATTAACATTCCGTTGGTGGAAGCTCTTGAGCAGATGCCCAACTATGTCAAGTTCTTAAAGGACATTTTGACTAAAAAAAGAAGGCTAGCAGAATATGAAACTGTAGCTCTCACTGAAAAATGTAGTGCTCTCTTAAAAAGTAAAGTGCCACCTAAATTGCAGTATCCAAGCAACTTTACTATCTCATGAATGATAGGAGGGCAGGATGTTGGACGAGCATTATGCGACTTAGGAGCCAACATCAACTTGATGCCTCTATCAGTTTTCAAGTAGCTAGGAATTGGAGAAGCTAGACCCATGACAGTGACTTTGCAGTTGGCAGACATGTCTATAGCGAGGCCCATCGAGAAGATTGAAGATGTCCTTGTTAAGGTGGACAAATTTGCTTTTCCTGCAGATTTCATAATCCTAGATTGCAAGGCGAACAGGGAAGTTCCAATCATCTTGGGAAGACCTTTTCTAGCCAAGGAAAGAACGAACATAGATGTCTAAAAAAGGGAGCTGATTATGCGAGTAAATGACCAATACATTACATTCAATGTGATGAAGGTGATGCACTACCTAGGGGAATCATAGGAATGCTAAAGTTTAGAACTCTGTGATCCATTTTATTTTTATGATTTGCAGGAAGACAACTTCACAGGTGAAAGTTTTGTAAAAGAAAAGTTTGAAGAAGAATCTGAACAGCAGTAGATTGCGGCAGCATATGCACCCGCATTTGATGAATCAAGTGCATTGAGATCAGCAGATGATAAAATAGTACCAATGAACCCTTCAGTGATTCAATCACCAGAGCTTGAGCTCAAGCCATTTCCGTCTCATCTGAAATACAAATTTCTGGGAAAAGATGAAACTTTACCAATTATCATCTTTGCAAACCTCACGGATGAGGATGAATCTTCTTTATTAAAGGTACTCTCCAAGCACAAGAAGGTGCTAGGATGGACATTAGTAGACATACGAGGAATTAGCCCTTCTTTTTGCATGCACAAGATCAATCTAGAAGAGGGAGCCAAGAAGTCGATAAAGAACCAGAGGAGATTGAATCCGGTGATGAAGGAGGTGGTTCGCAAGGAAATTTTGAAGTGAATTGATGAAGGAGTAATCTACCCCATAGCATATAGTAGCTGGGTTAGCCTAGTGCAATGTGTGCTAAAGAAAGGGGGGATGACTGTTGTAACAAATGAGAAGAATGAGCTTATTCCAACCAAGACTATTGCAGGATGGAGAGTGTGTATGGACTATTGTCACCTCAACAAGGCCACAAAGAAGGACGACTTTCCATTGCCTTTTATCGATCAAATGTTGGATCGTCTTGTAGGAAAGAAGTACTACTGCTTTCTAGATAGATATTTAGGTTACAACCAGAACACAATAGCTCCAGTAGATCAGGAGAAGACGACATTCACATGTCCCTATGGAACCTTTGCTTTCAGAAGGATGCCATTTGGGCTGTGCAATGCCCCAGCAACCTTCCAGAGATGTATGATGGCCATTTTCTCAGAGATGGTGAGATAACCGTGGAGATTTTCATGGATGATTTCTCTATTTTTGGAGAATCATTTAATCATTGTCTTATAAATCTTGAACAGGTTTTGTAGTGCGTGAAGACACCAACCTAGTGCTCAACTGGGAGAAATGCCACTCTATGGTGCAGGAAGGCATTGTCCTAGGGCACAAGATCTCTCGGAAAGGAATCAAGGTGGACAGAGCAAAAGTAGAGTTGATTGCAAAACTACCTCCACCTACATCAGTAAAGGAGATCTGAAGCCTTTTAGGTCATGCAGGATTCTACAGACAATTCATCAAAGACTTCTCCAACATTTCTAAACCTTTATGCAGGTTGCTAGAAAATGACAGACCATTTGTGTTCGACCAGGGTTGTTTAATTTCTTTTAATAGGTTGAAGGATGCATTAAGCTTGGCCCCCATAATGATTAAACCTAACTGGAGTCAGCCGTTTAAGCTTATGTGTGACGCAAGTGATTTCTCTATAGGTGCAGTGCTGGCACAGAGAAGAAACAAGATAATATATTCTATTTACTACACCAACAAGACCATGAATGACGCACATGTTAACTACACCACAACGGAGAAGGAGTTACTTGCAGTTGTATTCACATTCGAAAAATTCAGATCATATCTGGTCGAGACAAAAGTGATTGTCTACACAGACCATTCGGCGCTCAAGTATCTTCTGTCAAAGAAAGATGATAAGCCCTGACTCATCAGATGGATTTTGCTTTTGCAAGAATTCGATATGAAGATCTTAGACAGGAAAGGAACAGAAAACCAGGTTGCAAATCACTTGTCAAGATTAGGGTTGGAGGCTCAGAAGGATGATTCAAAGGAGATACATGGTACTTTTGCAGACGAGCAGCTGTTGGCAGTCAAAGCAATTGAGTACCATGGTATGCTGATATAGCTAACTACTTAGTTATGGGCTTACTCCACCATGTGCAACATCGCAGCAATTGAAGAAGTTCTACCATGATAATAAGTACTACTGTTGGGATGAACCTTATTTGTATAAGATGGGACCAGATCAGTTGCTCAGTGTTGGGATTTATCCCTTAAAGCTTTGTAATTAATAATTTATTTAATATTTAATATATTATCCATTATATGAAAAATCAAAGGTTAGTAGTGTAATGTTGAACAGTATGTAGTTGATGTTGGGATTTATGCCCTAAAACCTCGTAATTAATAATTTATTTAATAATAAATAATAATTTTGATTATTTTATTTGCAATATAATATTATCCATTATATGAAAAATCCAAGGTTATTAGTGTAATCTTGAACAGTATGTGGTTGACATACGAGAGGATCATGTTCAAGAAATAACCTAAAGGGTCATAGTATATGGATAAGGTTGGGTGCCTTATCTTAGTAACACTATTGATACGACCCACTTTGTAATAGTTACAAATGATTTGATCCAAATCATTCATGTGGAGACATGTGAGTGGGGGTATCTTATACAATGAGTTTGTATAAGACTGGACCACGAAATATTTAATCTCTCTTTATAAATCCGTTAATTGAGAAGATTAATATTTCATCAGGATGATCATATGTGACTCGATCTTAATCCTGAGTGAGTTATGAACTCCTACCTGTGAGGGCTTGTCCTTTGATTTGCATGGGTGAGAGTGGCTTTTGTAGCCGATTCAATATGCCTACCATTTTGGGGACTTGACCAAATAGGGAGCTGGGAGCATAATCTCACAAGATGTAATTCACTCCTTCCCATATAGGGTAAGTAGATGAGTAGTTCCCTTAAATGCTGATTTCGGGACTTGAACAATGGGGCCCCACCCTCTCATTGGCCCGAGAGGGACTTAGTTTATAATTAGATTATAAACATATTGTTCATTAGAGGATCAGTGGTACTTAAGGTGCAATATGTAATTATAGGGGTAAAACGGACTTTTGACCCAGCTATAATTACGAACAACTCGTGAAGGATCGACTTGCATGTAATGATTATATCTATGGACACAACTTGTCCTACAGTGCATAAGAGTGCAACTCTAAGTCTATAGTGGAGTGATCTATAGTTAATGAATGAAAATTAATTAATTAAAGAGTTTAATTAATTAATTTTGTATCATTGGAGCTTATAATCTGTAGGTCCATAAGGTCCCCTTGCTAGCTCATAGTAACACTAAAAGATCAATTTAGTTGAAAGAAAAATTTGAAATGTTCAAATTAATATTTAATTTGAAGTGTTCAAATTAATATTTAATATATTAGATATATTAAATATAAAAGAGGAAAATATATTTATTGTATTTGATACATTAAATATTAAAATTTGAAATGTTCAAATTTAATATTTAATTTGAAGTGTTCAAATTAATATTTAATATATTAGATATATTAAATATAAAATAGGAAAATATATTTATTGTATTTGATACATTAAATATTAAAATAATTAATATATATTTGATATATTAAATAAAATATATTTATAGAATTTGAATAAGATTCAAATAAATAAATATCGTAGGAGATTTGAATGAGATTCAAATAAATAAAAGATATATTTTAATATATTAGTTATTAAAATATAATATTTTAATAATGGCAAAGATCTTCCCTTGGTCTCTATAAATAGAACCATTGGGTTGAAGTATTCTGAATAACACACATCTCCTAAATAGAGAGAATTAGAGAATTCTCTCTAAACCTCTTCCTCTTTAATCCCTTGAGGATTTTCTTTCAAGAGGCTCCCACAAGCCTTGATCTTTTGTTAGAGTCATAGCAAGGAAGATTTTGTGTAACGCCCGGCTTATTTAGGAGTTTAAAATTTTAATTTCTGAATTTAAGAGGAATGATTTTTCATTTGGAAAGTAAATATGAAGGTTAAATTGAAATTTGGAATGAGAAAAAGGGTAATTTGGTGATTTTTGGAAAAGGAAAGGGCATTTTGGTCTTTTGGAGAAGATATTTTGATTTTTTTTATATATAATATTATTTTAATTATTTATTATTATTTTTATTATTATTTTTATTTTTTATTTTTATTTTTTTTTATTTTTTTTTTCTTTTCTTTCTTCTTCTTCTTCGCGACACCGCAGCCCTCATTCCCGATCATCCTCCATCTCTCGATCGTCTCCCTTTCCGAAATCGCTCTCTCTCTCTCTCTCTTTCTTCCATCGACAGCTTCGCCGGAGTTTGTTCTTCGCCGCCGGCTTCGTCTTCTTTGCTCGCTGCAACTCACGGAGAACACCCATCTTCCGGCGGTTTCTTCTTCCTCTTCGTCCGCCGGTCGTTTCCCTCGTTTCCACTTCAGTCGGAGCTCCTACAGCAGCACGTCGGTCGGAGAACGGTTGCAATCGTCGAACCTGTCCATTTAACCACCGACCAGCTCGCCGGAAGTTTCAACTCACAACCCACGCCAGTGAACGCCATAAGCTCGCCGGAATTACAGCCTGAACGCCTCGAAACTTGCCGGAAAGTCCAGATCCGTGAGTTTCGCGCAAAAACGAGCCTCCACGCGCCCTCACGCGCCGATCGGAAGCTCCACGCGCCGGCCACGCGCCGCCGTCCGCCGCCGCACGCGCCGCCGTGCTCCGGCCACGCGCCGCCGCTCGCCGGAGTTGGGTAAAAATTGCCATTAGGTCCGTTTCATCGAGTTATTAATGATAGAATGTGTTTTAGCGTAATTCGGATGGTTTAAGACACGTTTAGGACACTTTTTAGGTGAATTGTCGAGGACCGAGGATCGTACTTGGAGTGGGAACTCGAGAAGCTCATTACTAAGTGAAGAAAGGGTATTGTAATAAGTAAAGACTTAAGGTAAGGGATCTCACAACGAAAGAAGTTTTCAAAAATTGAGCTAGCTCTATGATTTCTTTGAAAGTTTATGTTTTCATGTTAAGTATTTAAGAAAGAAAGTGTATTATATGTATGTCTTTGAAATGCGATTGCTATGACTGATGCATTCATAACTATGTTCTAAAAACGAATGGGACCTCATGCATGTGTTGTGTTCATGAAAGGATTTATATAGGCTGTGACGATAATTCTCCCAAAAGTTTTATGTGGGTTTTGAGGGAACCCGAGTCTTCGGACTCTATATGCTCCCGGGGTTCGAGAGTGCCCCCAGACTGTAGCCGACGGGCTTGAGTCTTCGGACTCCACGATGGTAGCCTTCGGGCTGAGTCTTCGGACTCCATGATATATGTTAGCTTTCGAGCTTAACTCTCAGAGGTAGGGAGGACTCTATTAGACAGAAAACTATGTCTTCGGACTATTCAGAGGCCCTCGGGAGAATTTAATCGTTCACAAGAGCTGCGAGGAAAAGTACATGGTTTATAAAAGGAATTTTAGGTCCCCTACTAAAGTGATGGTTTACGATGATTTTATGATTTAAAATGACATGATGCATGTGATTGAAACTCTTATTTTAAAACTATGATGGACTTACTGAGTATTATTCGTTAATACTCACCCTTTTCCTTTTTAAAATGTTTTCAGGTAAGGCTAAGATCGGCCCTAGCGCGTGACCGGAGATCAGCTACTCGAGTCATGGGAGTCGACCGATCGCTATTCCGCTTCTCTTATGTTTCTAGATGTATATAGAACTCATGTTAAGTTTCTAAATGTTAGGAGAATGTTTCAAAAGTTTTTAAACCTTTCTTTGTAAATCGTGCACGTGCATTTGATTTCTGCTGTTGAACCCTAGCATCATATTGAGAAGTTTGTTGGATGCTAGGAGGTTGTTTGAAATCTTAGAAGTGTGTTTTTCTATGTCTTATCAGGGTCAGAATTTTGGTTTTCGTGTAGTTACGCCGTTATGTTGCCGAAATTTTTGGTAATATAGCGACGTGACTTAGTAATGACTCTTAGGTAGCGTATTGAGCCTATAGGGTCGTTACATTTTGTGGAGGAGATAAAGACCCGCCAGAAGAATCTCCATGTTTATTTCAATGTAAGTTTTTGCTTAACCTTATATATTTTGTGTTTAATTCTAAATAAATCAAAGACGATCCAATGCTTCCGCTGCGGAATGAAAAGTTCATTCCATCAGTTGACATACGGGCGGATTATGTTCAAGAAATAACCTAAAAGGTCATAGTATATGGATAAGGTTGGGTGCCTTATCCCGACAACACTATTGATACGTCCCACTTTGTAATAGTCACAATTGATTTGATCCAAATTGTTCATGTGGAGACATGTGATTGGGGGTATCTTATACAATGAGTTTGTATAAGACTGGACCATGAAATATTTAATCTCTCTTTATAAATCCATTAATTGAAAAGATTAATATTTCATCAGGATGATTATATGCGACTCGATCTTAATCCTGAGTGAGTTATGAACTCCTACCTGTGAGGGTTTGTCCTTTGATTCTCATGGGTGAGAGTGGCTTTTATAGTCGATTCAATATGCCTACCATTTTAGGGACTTGACCAAATAGGGAGCTAGTACTTAGAGCGCTCTCAACTTCCACATACTTTATACGAACTTGGGTTTAAGTTTCATGTACCCTATAAACCACTTTTCTTCATAAACCATTCAATCTAAATTCTCCTTGTGTTTAGACTACTTAGTGTAATTAGGAGAGTTTAGTTCGATGCTTAGCAAATCTAGTCACAAGAAAATTTTTACCCCAACCCATTTTATGCCTTATGTTTTCAGTCAATGGGGACATTGGCCCATTTAAGTTTGGGGGTGAGTTGTATTGTAATTTTGAGCTGTAATCCCAAAACGTTGATGTATAGTGTACTACACTACTGTTAGGGATTCATCTAAAAGAGAGAGAGAGAGAAAGAAAAAGCAAAGGAGATACTCCTTCTTCCAGAGTTAACCGAATAACCAGGGGCGGTCATGACACCCATGATTTTCTTTACATGAAAGGTTGACTTAGAAAGTATGTGGAAACAGTCTTAGCAGTGACTTGTACTCGTAGTTAGCTACTTTCACCACAAAGTATTAATAAGTTGAAGTGAAGGTACAATATGACAAAAAAGATTCTCAGAAAAAAGAATGAGAAAAAGAAAAAAAAAAGAGCCTAGCAGTAATATTGAATAAGTTTGGGGGAAATTATAGTCTTTTTGTACTTAGAAAGAATTAAACTTAGCTTGCTAGATAAAGAAATCATCCTAGACTTTATGACTAAGCCTTAGGTGGGATAAACAAGGTAGGCAGATTTGCATGCGAATGGTTTGTCTTGAAAAGGAAAAAGTAAGGTCTCGTGGGCTGAAACTTTAAGGTTGCGTAAGTACTAAGAGTTGAGATCTCTCTTGAAGGGCACAAATTTTTTAAAAACTTCCTTAGAATGCATGTTATTGCTTTTTTGCTTGTTTGTTTTTGCTTGAAATTGCTTGAGGACAAGCAATAAGCTAAGTTTGGGGGTGTGATAACGCTCATTTATGAGTGTTATTTAGCCCTAAAAACAAAGATATTTGCTTAGAAAGTGAGTGTTTAAAGTTATATTCATGTCATTTAGGGAAAATTTAAGTAAAAGCAAGATTTGCATGTGTTTGAAGTCTTGATTTTGTAAAAATACGTTTTTAGGTGTATTTAGAGTCATTTTTGTTGAGAAAGTGTTAATTTTTGTTGATTTTGTGTAGAGGCTAAAAAAGGACTCAAATGCGCCCACATTCTAACCGCAACTGAGGCAAGGGAAATATGATCCAAGAAATATACGACCAGGATGCACCAGCAATTGAGAGCATAAGCCAAATTCTAACTGTTGTAGAAAAAACTCAAAATGCGCCCAACTATGCGGCCGCATCTGGACCTTTTCGACAGATTCTCTTAGATTTGCGAGATTTGCAGAGAAAAT
Source organism: Trichosanthes truncata (assembly GCA_033996785.1). Taxonomy (NCBI): domain Eukaryota; kingdom Viridiplantae; phylum Streptophyta; class Magnoliopsida; order Cucurbitales; family Cucurbitaceae; genus Trichosanthes; species Trichosanthes truncata. The sequence goes on along the minus strand of JAWPNB010000013.1, from coordinate 44,245,246 downwards.
CAATTATTCTCAATCAAATCTCAAAAAATCAAGGGATATGATCGACCAAGATTCTCCACACTGATTTCGGTAGCAAACCCCAGGTGTGAAAATTATAAAAGGCGACTTAATCCTTCATTTGAAAGGGAGCTCAGAGTTGGGAATTCTCTTCATCCCTAAATTTTGTTATTTTCTCTTTAACTTAGCTGCCACTTCGAGTCTCCTCTAAGCTGTGTTCATATTCCTTTCGGACTCCAAATTCGAAAGAAGGAGGAGTAAGTACTTGATTCTTCTTGAAAAAGGTAGAATAAAAGGAAGAACATCTTAGGGTTCTTTTTGTTCCTAGATTTTTCCATTCAGTTCTGTAAGTTTTTAGGAGTTGTACTTGTTGTTTTATTTTATTTCCAGCTTTGTAAGTTTCTTTTTCTCTTAATTCAAGTTTTAAGTTCTTTTGTTCTTTCTTGGATTCATTCTTCAAAGTGTATTCATGTTTATTTATTTCAATGAATTGCGTTCTTTCTTCTATTTGTTTTCTTTTTATTTTCTACACTTTATTTATTTCTCCAATGAGTAGCTAAACTCCTTGGAGGGGATTCAATCATGTGAATACCGTAAAAAGGAGATAAGCAACCACCATGTGTTTCTTGTAGATTTGCTCAATATTTAGCAAAGTTTACTTTTAGTGAGTTTAAGTTTCATTGTTAGCTTAAATTGTCCATTGGAGTTAGCATAGTTTGTGAAGATTTCAATACTGAAAGGGTTGGAATAGGCACACGTTTTCCTAAAAGTAATATAGGAAAAGAGCCTAGACATAGGACTGTGCTTTTTGTACCTAGACATAGGACAAAAACTTTAAAATCATAAAGTTGTGCTTTTCATTATCTAAGCAAATTTAGCCATAGACACATGAGTTTTAAATTGCTTAGTCTCCTAAAGGTTCTTGGAAAAGAAGTCGAATAGGTGTTGAACTTGATTTACTTAGCTAAGTGTCGAAAAGGGTAGGTTGCGGGCGCATTTCAGCAGCATTCTCTTTGAACCGTACAGAACTCAACAGAGTCAGTATGCGGGCGCAAGAGGCAGGATCTCTGAAATAGTCAGACTCAATTGAGTAATTTGCAGGCACATGGTTGGTGCATTTTCGAGGGTTGAGCTAGAATTGAATCCATTGCTTCTTATCTTTATTTTTCTCATACTTTTTCAGTTATCTTTACGTTTCATGCATAAAACTCCAAAAATCAACTTTATTTTCTTGGTTACCTTCAGTTGCAACTTGTGAGCAATTGTGCTGTTAACTAGAGAGTTTTTGTTAACCGTTCCCTTGGGTTCGATACTTTGAATACTCCATATATTACTTGTTTGTGACAGCGTGCACTTGAGCTTTCTTTTGGCGTTCGAGTAGTAGCCCCCCATCAGAAGGTGAGAGATATCTCTAGACCTAGACTCTCTAGATGACCCTCAAACACTTTAGCCTAGAGAGCCTTTGTAAACGGATCAACACAATTGTCTACAGTAGCTATCTTCATGACCATCACATCTTCTATTTGCACAATCACTATAATAAGATGATATTTTCTCTCTATATGCTTCCCTCTTTTGTGACTTTTGGGTTCTTTGGAATTATCCACAATACCACTATTATCACAATAAAGTGTGATGGGCTTATCCATGTTTGGAACTACTTCCAAATTAGTTAGGAACTTTCTTAGCCCCATAGCTTCCTTCACTGCTTCGCAAGTAGCTATGTACTCAACTTACATGGTAGAGTCTACAACACATTCTTGTTTGATGCTTCTCCACACTATTGCTCCTCTACATATGGTGAACACTAATCCTGATGTGGATTTCCTCGAATCCTTATCAGTTTGAAAATTAGAGTCAGTGTATCCTATAAGGATCAAACCCGTAGTCAGTGTATCCTGTAAGGATCAAATCCTTAACTCCATGCACAAGCATATAATTCTTTGTTTTTCGTAGATACTTCAGGATTGTTTTGCTGCAATCCAATGATCATGTCCTAGATTTAACTGATATCTACTGACAATTCCTACTGCATAACATATGTCACATCTTGTACACAACATGACATATATGAGACTGCCTACAGTTGAGGCATAGGGAATCTGTCTCATATCCTCAACTTCTTGAGGTGTCTTAGGACACTGTTCCTTAGATAATGTAATTCCATGCCTGAAAGGCAAATTACCATTCTTAAAATTTTGCATTGAATATTTGACAAGAATCTTGTCAATATAAAATGTCTGAGACAAGGCTAGCATTTTGTTCTTGCGATCCCTTATAATTTGGATTCCTAGAACAGACAGTGCTTCTCCCAAATCTTTCATTTGAAATTGGTTAGCTAGCAACTTTTAATGTCACTAAGAAAACCTACATCATTCCCAATGAGTAGGGTATCATCCACATATAGGACGAGAAAAGCTACTGTTTTCTTGATGATTTTCTTGTATACACAATGTTCATTGATATTTTTCTCAAAGCCATATGATTTGATCGCATAGTCAATTATAATATTCCAAGATCTTGATGCTTGTTTTAATCCATAAATAGATCTTTTAAGTTTGCAAACCTTTTGCTCCTAACCTTGGTTTACAAACCCCTCTAGTTGATTCATGTAGATGCTCTCTTCAAGACTGCTATTCAAAAAAGAAGTTTTAACATCCATTTGACATATCTCAAAGTTAAAATATGTGGCAATGGATAAGAGAATGTGTATAGACTTCAACATGCACTACAAAAAATATCACAACGATAGCAATAGAAAATGCTATCATAGACTTTTGATAGAATTTTTAGGCACGTGGTCATAGCCGAAGTTATTGTAAGTCTCTGACTTATCATAGCATTTTTTTGATGCTATAACAAATGCTACAAAAAGTCAATTTTCGATAGCGTACTTTTAAAGCTATAAACTTTTCATAGCACTGGAAAAAAAATGCTATGATTGCTCTTTCATAGCGTATTTTATAGCAATAAAAAAATGCTATAAAAAACATATCATAGCGTTTTTAGGCACACTGTCGCAGCCGATGTTATTGAAAGTCCCTAACTTTTCATAGCATTTTTTCGATGATATAGAAAAGGCTATAAAAAGTCCGCTTTCGATTGCATCATTTTAATGTTCATGAAAACTTTTGATAGCATTAGAAAAAATGCTATAGTAGATGATGTTATGAAAAGTTGGTAACTTTTAATTGCATTTTTAAAAGCTATACTAAAAGCTATTAAAATTTATACAATTACTGTCTAATGTAGTACATTTAAAAAACCTATTATAGCATTTTGAAAATGTAATCAATTACTTTCAATAGCATCATATGTCCGCCATTGTAAATATTATATAATTAACCATCAAACTATATCAAAGAGCAAGTATCAAGACAAAATAACATATTCTATTACCATATATTGATAAAAGTACGTACATAAATTTGACTACATATCAAAGATAAAATAAATGTATATATTTAAAGCATGTTCAAAAGATTGATAAACATATCTATGGGGGATAAACATATCCATTGCAAATCCTATTTATTAAGTAGGAAGAGTGTGTCATCTCATTCACCTATAGGAAAAAAATATTGTAAAATTTAAGTTTATTTTACAAATAAACATAATTTAACTCTAATGTATTCAAATTAATCAATAGATTTATGGCTTTTTTATTTACTTTAATTGGATTAGATTGATATGTGGTAGGGCAAGAGTGTAACGAAATATATAACAACCAAAAGGCAAGTAAGTAATTGAAATATAATAGATCTAGTATTTCAAGACACTATGTACATAATTCAACCAAACCAATTTCTACAAATTTCAAATATACTAAAACTTGAAAAAAACCATAAGTTACTTGCAAAATATTGCATGAAAAGATAGAAGTTGAAGATAAATAAAATTTTCACATATATCTAATATGGATTAAGTTCTTAAACTTGAGCATGCTTTCCTTTTAAGAAAAAATAAAAATGAAAGGAAGTGGAATGGCATAACAAAAGTAACATGAAAACTAAAGACAAGGCTTCAAAATGTATAAAGAATGTGCAGGATAAGAATCTTTAAGCACTGTCATTATAAGAGAAGAGGACAATAAGTAAAGCCCTTTTTTGCATTTGTGACTGTATCCAAATAAAATGGTTCTATCTATTGTGTTTCCAAACTTGGGTTTCTTAAACTGACTATAATAAATATTGGGTTATTGAAAAGTTTATGCTATTACTCTTTTTTAATGTTCACTAGCATTTATGTAGAAAAAAGTGATATGTTGCACATAGGTCAACTTCTACATAGTACATGAATTTCATAGTGCATTCTAATGAATCCAAATTGGTTCAAAATAATTTGGAGAAGATATAAGTTACATCTTCTAGTGTATGTTAAGATTCATTTTATGATGCTCATAAATTAGCAAAAGGGAAAAACAACACTCAACCACCACAAAAGTCAACATTGAAGTCGAAGCATTTAAGAGGAAGTGTATACCAAGACGTTACTTCTTCCTATGAAAATTATACACCACCAACTGGAGCTCTCAAGGCTACTGTAAACTGACATTAGAGGGTTGAGGAGCCTATACCAACATTATCATGACATTAGAGGATTGAACTAGGAAACTCGAATTTGACAGCACACCAAAGGAACATAAGAAAAATATACATCTTCAAATATTTTATATTATAAGAGTGCACAAAAAAAAGCTTAATAAAAGAGTACATGTACTATGTAAATATCTATTAACTTTCTTCAACTAAATCAACAAAGAGAAACTACTATGGATAACAGCAGTGAAAGAAAACAACAAAAGAGCGAATAATGAAGCAAGTTAAATAGAATAAACTAGAAGCATTGATGCAAGTTAAATATATAAGTACACTTCATCCGATTAGAATGTTAACCTTTGCTTTATTTTATCTTGGATACACTCTCATTTGAGAAAAAAATGATTTTTTTTTCCATAGAAATGAAAAAATGAACCAGAGAGTTTACCAAAAGTTGACCAAAACTTGAAATTTGTAACAGTGTTGCAATAAATTATAATATAAAAAATTTTAAGTAAGAACTGTTGGAATTTATGCCATAAAGGCTCGTAATTAATAATTTATTTAATAATTAATAATAATTTTGATTATTTTATTTACAATATAATATTATTCATTATATGAAAAATCCAAGGTTATTAGTGTAACCTTGAACAGTATGTGATTGACATACAGGAGGATCATGCTCAAGAAATAACCCAAAGAGTCATAGTATATGGATAAGGTTGGGTGCCTTATCCTGACAACATTATTGATACAACCCACTTTGTAATAGTTACAAATGATTTGATCCAAATCATTTATGCGAAGACATCTGAGTGGAGGTATTTTATACAATGAGTTTGTATAAGACTGAACCATGAAATGTTTGATCTCTCTTTATAAATCCGTTAATTGAGAAGATTAATATTTCATCATAGTGATCATATGCGACTTGATCTTAATCTTGAATGAGTTACGAACTCCTGCTTGTAAGGGCTTGTCCTTTGATTTACATAGGTGAAAGTGACGTTTGTAGCTGATTCAATATGCCTACCATTTTGGGGACTTGACCAAATTGGGAGTTGGGAATATAATATCATAAAATGGAATTCACTCCTTCTTATATAGGGTAAGTAGATGAGTAGTTCCCTTAAGTGCTGATTTTGGGACTTAAACAATGGAGCCTCATCCTCTCACTGGCCCGAGAGGGACTTAGTTTATAATTAGATTATAAACAGATTATTCATTAGAGGATCAGTGGTACTTGAGGTGTAAGATGTAATTATAAGGGTAAAACGGACTTTTGACCCAGCTGTAATTACGAACAACTCGTGAAGGATTGACTTGCATGTAATGATTATATCTATGAACATAACTTGTCTTTCAGTGCATAAGAGTGCAACTCTAAGTCTATAGTGGAGTGATCTATAATTAATGAATGAAAATTAATTAATTAAAAAATTTAACTAATTAATTTTGTATCATTGGAGCTTATAATTTGTAGGTCCATAAAGTCTCATTGCTGGCTCATAGTAACACTAAAAGATCAATTTAGCTGAAAGAAAAGTTTGAAATGTTCAAATTAATATTTAATATATTAGATATATTAAATATATAAGAGGAAAATATATTTATTGTATTTGATACATTAAATATTAAAATTTGAAAATTTCAAATTAATATTTAATATATTTAATATATTATATATAAAAGAAGAAAATATATTTATTGTATTTGATACATTAAATATTAAAATAATTAATGTATATTTGATATATTAAATAAAAGATATTTATAACATTTGAATAAGATTCAAATAAATAAATATCGTAGGACATTTGAATGAGATTCAAATAAGTATAAGATATATTGTAATATATTATATATTAAAATATAATATTTTAATTATGGCAAAGATTTACCCTTGATCTCTATAAATATGACTCTTTGGTTGAACCATTAGATATAACACACATCTCCTCAATAGAGAATTAGAGAATTTTCTCTAGACCTCTTCCTCTCCAATCCCTTGTGGATGTTCTTTCAAGGGCTCCCACAAGCTTTGGTCCTGTGTTCGAGTCATAGCTAGAAAGACTTTATGAAGGAGATAAAGACATGTCAAAAATATCTCTATATTTACTCCAAGTAAATTTGATTAACCTTAATTTTTAGTTTAATTTTAAATAAAATCAAAGACGATCTAATGCTTCCGCTATGGAGTGAAACGTTCATTCCTTCAGAAACATCAAGAGAATTGTACTGAAAATTTTAAGTCACATTAGATGTCATCATAGAATTACAAGTACAATTTTTTCAAAAAATATAAAAAAAATGTTCAAATGAAAAAAAATTACTTTCTGTTTTATACTTTTCTTTTATAAACTTATTGAGATAAACTAATTGAATAGTTCTTAGATGTTCTTTCAAACAACCTCTTGATACAATATGTCCTATATATGAGGAAAATACACCATATACAAGCAATAAAGAAAAATAAATAGAAATTTACAAAAATAGATATAGCATTGAATGTGCAATAAAGGCATGATTGTTCATTCAGAGTGTTTCAGATAGTGTATATAATAATTGTAAGACAAAGAATATACCCATGTCCATCAAGATATAATTCATGACGAAGAGTGCAAGAGTCAAGAGGTTGACCATCAACAACCAATTAATCCAACGAATACAACAAGGAAATTCACACTTATGGAAGATGAAGAAAAATCACAAAGGACAGCTATTGAATGCCCACAAAATCAACCCCAAAATCATATATAGATTATTCAAATCTGTTTGATTCACAAAAAGAAAAGGATAGCAAAATTTCTGCCTAATGCTTTGTATAAAATCTCATTGATTTTGCACAAATTCCTTAGCTTTATTGTGTTCCTTTTTTATTTTACTATTGCTTGATTAGAGGTCAAATACTCTCGCCTCTATCACAATCAATGCAACATAAATCTCCTTTGTTCAAGTATATATGTCAATAGTCTGTACTCAAAGATTATCGTTGAAAAATACATACCTTTGTACTAGTTTTCATTTGAAATCCGCTACTGTCAATTTATCATACAATTGTTCATTTTTGTTCACATGAGACCTTAAAGCCCAATCCTTCTCTGAATAGGATCTACTAGGGGAATAAAATGAAAGAAAAAGAGAAGAAACAATGATTAATACATCACGCAAGTGCTACCTAAATATGAACTATACAGTTGATTTCGAAAACTAGCAACTATATTAAAATAAGAGAATTCTACCCACCTACTAACAATTGTTTTTTTCTTTTAAAAGTCAATCATTTAGTTATGATGTAAAAGTAGTTAATTTCCTCTCCTTTTTAATTCTCAATCCTCTACTTGAAGAACTTGGGAAGATTGACCAACAAGTGAGAGAGATGAAAATATCACTTGACAAAGCAAAGCTTTGTTATAAATCATCATTTGGATAAAAATCAATTATGCCAGTGATAGATTTATCAACTTCCAAGTTGAAAAACAAAAATACCCATGAGGAGAATAAAACCCATTTTAATATAATCACAAAACCTAAAAAAGAAAGGAAAAGGGGCCTAACAAAAGAAGAGAGAGAAAGAAACAAACCTAGTTGAAAGAGAGGACATGTAGCTTTTATTCGGCTAAATCAATGGAGAGTTATCGTATTCAATATCATTAACTCATCAAGAGAGCCCTCCTTTTTGCTTCATTTTTCTTTGGCCAACGCCTATAAAATCCATTCAACTTACTTAGTGGAAGACGATTGTACTTAAATGTTCTACCACAACCTAAGAAAGAGTGAGAGGAAATAACTTTTGCTAGTCAGCCCATGGATAGACCATGAGAGGGAGGTAAAGGGAGCTTCTAAAGATGGTTAGGAAGAGCACCAGTTAGTGAATCATTTGGCACCTGCATTGCTTTTAATATTACTCTTGCCATCCCTTATTAGAGGTTCCCCAAGCCGAATAATTAATGTGAACTCTGTTATATATTATGTTCGTTTTGTTGACACAGAAGACATGAATCTCGTTTCAGCAAAAAGGAAATTCACAAGCTTAGTTGGATACTCTAGCAGTAAGTTGGCACAGGTTATGTTTAGCAGTGTTCTTCATAAGAAGGTGCCTACTAAATCAGGCATCAATGTGGCGTGTGTATCACCTGGGATTGTTCACACAAATGTGGCAATGGATCTTTCCAAATTTGTTCAAGCTGCTTATCACCCAATTGCTTATTTTATCTTTAGTCCTTAAGAAGGTTCTAGGAGGACTCTCTTTGCTGCCACTGATCCTCAGGTTCCAGAGTACTGTAAACTACTTAAAGTAGATAACTGTCCTGTTTATGCATTTCTTTTACAAGAGTGTCGTCCAAACAAATCCTTCATAAGAGGCACATAACATTAAGACTTCTTACCAACTGTGGGAGAAAACATTGGACATGACTGGCTTGCCTTCGGATGTGTGGTAGAGAAACTATTAGAAGGGGAACAAGTTACTCGTCTGGTAGAGAAACTATTAGATGGGGAACAAGTTACTCGTCGCTATGGAGTTGATTTGGCTGAGACTTAACTAATGGTAATTAGTTTTCAGCTTCAACCTCATAAATCAATTCACCGAATTTAATCTCATGAAAAATTTCCGTTAGTATTTGATAGACATGGATAAGTCATCATACATAATAACAAACAAAAATTAAGATTTCGTTGTATTATTCTGTTCAATTGCCATTAACCTCTTTGGCTCTCCTTAAATGGATTTATAAAGGGGAAAAAAAAACAAAACAAAACAAACAAAAACTAATGGAACGTGGATATATTAAATTCATAGTATAGTAAAAGTTTTGAAAGTTTTTGATTTTCAAAAGAAATAAAATTAATTAAAATTAAATACTTGGATGATCCATCTATTAATAAAATTCAACGAGAGAACCATCAAACTAGACATTAAAGAAAAATGAGTAGATGGAATCATCTTTTCAATAATTCATAAAGATAAGAATCTATTCAGAATAGATATCAAATGAAAGAATGAGAAACAAAAATAAAATGAGTGTGTATATTTTTATCTTAAAAGTACTTCTCTTCAATAGGAAACAATGAAATTTGGGTGCTTGTCCCATGAATATCTTCCTCTAAAAAGTCAAAACACAATGTAAAAATAACCAAGAACATCATCTTAAGAAAAAATGGAATAACAATTGTTGTGGCGCAATTGAATACTTGTTTGATTCTGTCCAAAAACTAAAATAAAGAATACACAATATTCCAATTCTAAAAGAAAAATAAGGTAACTCTGGAATTTTCTCTAATGGACTAACAAATAATGCAAGGTCTACCAAATGAAGATATGTGTAGCTTTGATGGTTATTTCTTTATGTTGTTCCAGCAACTTTAAACTTAAAAGCACATAGACCAAAGAAATCTTTAATCACATAAATCTCTCAGCATATTAGTCTAATTCAAAATTGGAGACTACAAAGTAATCATATAAAACGTTGGCCCAAAATTTCATGAGATTTTTCACTTGGTGAAAAGGCAACTTTCTCTTTGAAAATTTATAATAAAAGATGCTCTGTATCCCTCTGCACCTTCTCTTTTTCTCTACATTTTAAGCTCATATATGAGAGGGGTGGGCATTTTATACTAAAACCCATATGAAATCTCAGCACGAAAAGGCAAAGGAGGGAAGTTAGAGAGAGAGGAGAAAGTGCAAAGAAAGGAAAATAAAAAGTGATTTATGGATCAAACGCAAAGACAACTCAAGAATAGATCAACAACAAAATATCAACTTTTTAATTCCTCACCTAAACATTTCCAGCAAATTTTCGTATGATGCCTAGACTCTTCTTCATCTCACTTGGATGGGTCACTCTACTAGATTAATGATTTGAGGAATAACTCTCACAGTTTAGAGAGAAATTTTGGCTACAATTCATTTTTAAGATTTGTAAGTGAATGATTGAAATTTAACAAACATACCTTAAGAATTAGAGGGCTGTAGAGATGAAGGCATTGAAGACGGCAGAATTTGAGATTTCAAGGGCTGAATTAGGTGTCTCTCCTTTGTCTGTGTCTCTTATGAAAATGAGACAAATCAAACTATTAGATTTAACCTAAATGAAAAGAAGAAGAAGAAAAAGAAAAAAAAAACAACTTGAGCATTAGCACCCAAGACATTTGCCAAATAGTTAGGGTCGTTACAGTAGGTAACAAATCAAAGAAACTCATAGGTGGAAGTAGTGTTTCTAAGCTTAATTTAAAAAAAAAAAACAAATACCAAAAACTAAAAACCAAATAGTTATCAAACGGTGCCTTACATTTCAAATTTAAATGTATATTATATTGTACAATTGATACTTTTAAAATTAATTATTTTACATAATTTAAACTACATAATATATAAATGTAAGATTTCCACCTTTAGAGGTTACACAAATTCAATTTTTTTAAACATGTGGTTGTTGTACTAAAATTAAAAATAGGATATGAAGATGTATAATATATTTGTCAATCATTGAATGGAACAAATTGAAGAGAGGTTTAACAAATCAAATAGATATTGGATTCTTTTTGTCCATGTGGGGGTCACTTTATGGGTCATATTCTTTGGAAAAGAAGAAAGATACCCATAAAAAGGATATAAATGCATGTTCTCTTTATTTTATACCACAAATTTGCGGATAGAGTTTCTCCCCTCTTTGATTCTCATATTTTGTTATTACCTTTCTAAATAAACTTGTAAAATTTTCATAATTTTATAACCCACACATTCAAATATAAAATGACATCTAATAATGTTATTGTTTGATTAAAAAAATAATATTACATCACAAAAACGAGTGGAAAAATTCAAACTTATGATCCTTTAAAGATGATAGAGATACTTTAACTATTAAACTATGTATGTTTGAGATGTCATTTGGAACTCTATCCTTTTATATAAATAACAATTAATGAAATATAATTTTTTTTATTCATATGGTTGGAAAAACAACTCTATTTGGGCTTTGAAGTTTAAACAATGATGGGTATAATCTCAATTTAACCATGGTATCAGCATATACAAATTACATTTAAACGTAGTTTTTGATTCCAAAATTTAAAAATTTTAGTTGTAGTCCTTAATCTTTTATCCACTTTCCATTTTAATTATTTAAGTTTTAAAATTTTGATTTTTTTTTTACCCACTTTCTACTTTGATCATTGATTTTAAATTTTCAAATTTGGTTTGTTAGGCTTTGTTTGATAACTATTTTGTTTCTAGCTACCTATTTTTGAAAATTAAGTCTTATAAATATTATTTATCTCCTATACTTTTCTTACTTTATTTATCTACCTTTAAAAAATGTTTTAAAAAATTAAACCAAAATTTGAAAACTAAAAAAACTAGTTTTGAAAAACTTGATTTCGTTTTTAAAATTTGGGTTAGTATTCAAATGCATTTTTAAGGGGTAAGAAGCTTACCAAAAAATTTTAAAGAAAGAAGCATCATTTTCAAATAATGTTAAAATATAATTATAAAGTTAATCTCATTTGTCATTTGAGGTCATATTTACATTATCGCCCTTCTAGCTAATAAAAAAGTAAATATAAAAGTTTAGGTTCTGGTTGATAATCATTTGATTTTTTAAAATTGTGCTTGATTTCTCACAATTTCTCTACAATGGTTTCCATCTTCTCGACAATTGTTTCTATCTTTCTTAATGTAACATTTAAGTTCTTAGCCAAATTCCAAAAACAAAAATAACTTTTTGAAAACTAATTTTTTTTTTTTTTTTTTTTAGTTTTTAAAATTTAGCTTAGTTTTTGAAAACAGATAACAAAATAAGGAAACCTATAGATAGAAGCAATATTTATAGACTTGATTTTCAAAAACTAAATGTTTATCAAATAGGGTCTTAAAAATTGAGATATTAGTACTAGAACGAGAAATAGAGAAAGTTGAGGGATCAAAATTGCACATAGAAAATTCCATTTTTACCCCTAACAGTTGGATGTCCTCATCCATGCTTTTGATGTTGTCATATTCCGTAGAAAACAGACAGCAAAATGTGGTCATCTTAACGATATAACTTGAATTTTCTTCCAGCAACCAAACAAAACTATATAAATATTAGATCAGTTTGCTCTTAGTATTCAAACTTCAACAAGCGAGAAATCTCCATTCCCCTTTCTTCTTAGCTTTCTTCAACAATAATGAATTTGAATCTGTTGCCTCAAGATTGTGTAGCTCACATCCTCTCTTTCGCCTTCGCTCGTGAAGCATGTCGGTTGTCAACCGTCTCCGAGACGATGCAGTCGATGGCTGATTCTGATGTTGTATGGGAAAAATTTCTCCCATTTGATTGTGAGGAAGTTTTGTCGAGATTAGATTCTTCAGTGGTTTATCGTACCAAAAAGGAGTTATATTTCAAATTATGTTGTCCCCATCATGTTGATGGGGGCAAGAAGGTACATTTGCATATTTTATATACCGATAATTACACAAATGTCATATTTAATTATTTGAACTATATTAATTAACGCCGTATATTTATTTATTGTATTTTTTTAAAAGGCTAAATGCATGTAAACTTTGGATGGACTTCAAATTCTGAGCAAAGAATTCATGTTGATCCATCAAAAGTGCATGCACATTTTTACGGGTGTTAATGGGGTGTGGTGGGGACAAGCCATCTCCTTCATTACTCTTAAATCATTCTCCATTCTCACGAAATTTTTTGTGTAAATTTCGCTGAGATTGGATTAGGATTCCCTGTCGTGAGGGTCGGGTTCCCCACGATCAAATTTTCTCCATTTATAACCTTTTTTTCTTTTTAAGGAAAATGAGAGAATGTTAAAATTTATGTTTACGGTCTCACTTGGGGAGGAAAAACAGAAATAGGAGAGCTAAGTAAAAGGAGTGAGGAAAATATATATATATATTTTCGAAAATAGAGCTTAAAAACATGAAAAGAGATTGAAAAAGTATAGGTAGCATTTTTAAGAGGTTATTTTTGTATGAACAGGCGGTGGATCAAATATGAATTTCGAATGGAAAAAGAAGTTCATATTTGTTCCATCGCTTGTTGATGCATCACTGGCCTTTGAAATGCTTCTACAAATGGATGGGTTATTGTCATAAAAACATTTTGTCTAACCCATTTTTTCATGGGCCATTTTGCCAGAAGAAAAAAAGATATTTTTCTTTTCCAATCTTATTGGTTTTCAGAATTTTCTTTTGGCTCCCTTTGATTTTTAAAATCAAGCTTATAAACACTTCTTTCACCTATAAATTTGTGTTTTTTTTACCTACTTAATTTGTTTTTTCAAAATTCAAGTGAAGTCTTAAAAACTAAAAAAAAAAGTTTTAAAAAACTTGTTTTTGTTTTGATAATTTGGCGGTTTTTATTAATATTGTAGTTTTTAAAACTTATTATAATAATATTGTAGTTTTCAAAATATTTATATCAATATTGTAGTTTTAATTAGCTGGCAGATGGTCGTCTCTTGAAGAGACGACCATGCCTCGCATTTGCATTTAAAAAAAAAAGACTCCTAGATGGTCGTCTCTTGAAGAGACGACCATCTATTTCATTTTTTAAAAAAAGACGCCTAGGTGGTCGCCTCTTGAAGAGACGACCATCTGAGTGAACTGAGAGGTGGTCGTCTCTTCACTAAACGCCCGAAAACCACTTTAAAGATGAGACAACCATAACAGAGAACAAAACAACCCATTCTTCTTTAAAATAAACAGAACACCCCACATTCGAATCCAAAAACCAGCCCCACACCTCCACAACCCCACTTTCCTCTCTCGTTTTCTACTCTTTCTCGACCCCACTTGAAATTTTTGTCACCATCTCTGTAAAGAAAGTTGATCTTTGTTGGCATTGGAGTAAAGAGGAACATTTTGTGGGTATTGGAAGGTCTAAACAACAAAAATGTCCACCATATCGAAGGAGCACAAAATTTGTCTGATTCGTGAATTTTATTAAATCGTTCTCACTATTTTGTTATAATTTGACTTATTTTTATTGTGGATCTGTTGAATGAATATGAATTTGGTTAGAATGGTTGAATTTGATCATTGTTGGATATATAAATATATTATAAGATTTGTTAATTTTACATATTTTCTTAAGATATATTGGATTTAATTTTTTTAAAATGGTAGGATTGAATTTTGTTTTAATAATTTGTTGGATTTAATTTTTTTCAAAGATTTGTTGGACTTATGTTATTTTTAGGGTTTAGGGTTTAGAAATTAGATAGCTAAATTTTAGAAATTGAGTTTAATATAGAAAGAAATTAGTTTTTTTTGTTCTTTAAACTAGAAATTGAATTATATACTTTTTTGTTAGATTAGAAAATGTTCTAGATTTAATAAATTTTAGAATTTGAGTGTAATATAAAAAGAAATTAGTTTTTTGTTTTATAAACTATAAATTGAATTAGATAATTTTTTGTTGAATTAGAAAATATTCTAGATTTTAATTTAATTTTAGAAATTGAATTTAATATAGGAAGAAATTAGTTTTCTTTTTCTTTTAATACTATAAATTGAGTTAGATAATTTTTTTGTAACTGATTGTTAGAAAATGTTCTAGATTTTGATTAGAATTAGGAAACTAACTAAAGCATATATTAGTTAGATTAGTTCTAATTGATATCTTGTTTACTTCCTTATTGAAGATGAGAGACAAATGTTTGGGACTTGTTTTGCATACAAATGGTTCTACGATTGATGGGGTAGATGGAGTTGATTATGACCAACCAGCATGTGGAGGTGTTTCTATTAATGTGAATAGTGGGGTCATGTTTGAACAATTGATTGAAATGGTAGGATTATCACTTGGTGTAGATGTGAGGACAAATCAGTTAGAGATAGTATATAGACACCATGAGTTAACACTATCTGGATCGATAAGATATACACCAATAACAATTCATAAATAACAAGCAATGAACTTAATGTTTTCAATTGCGATGCCAGTTCCGACTTTAGTGCATTTATACATCAGTGTGAGAAGGGTCGACATGAATATACAAAACTTGGGAGAAACCTCTAGCCAATGTATTGACCCCGAGCCTGAATCAGTTGCCCCACCATGTGATGGTAAAGATATGGTGGTGGATAATACGTATAAGGATTTCAGAACTGAAATAGATGATGAGTTTGAAGAACTAGACTTTGGTGGTAATGAACATGTTATCCCTTCAAATGCATTCAGTGAGTTGGATAACAATGTAATAAATAGCACTATGGAACATAATATCATCCAAGAACCATTGGTTGTTGAAGGGAACCTATTATGTAAGGGGTTAATTTGTAACAATAAAGAGATTCTTCAACATTTGGTAAAATGTTTTGCTGTTAGGTGTCACGCACCATATGAAGTTGTGGAGTCAACACCTGCGATATGGGCAGTACGGTGTAAAAAATGGGAAGATGGTTGTAGATGGCGGCTTCGTGCCATAAAAAAAATCACATGGTTTTTTCGAGATAACTCAATATGGTGAGCAACATATTTATTTTTATTCAGAATTAAATTAGAGTCATATTCGTTACGTATTTTCATATTAGTCAAATTACTTTATTTTAATATAATCATACTAAATGAAATATATATCAGGTATGCTCTTGAAAAGATTGTGAAGTGGGCATCACGATCCAGTAAGCATGAAGTGGTATCCTATGATCGAGAAACTGGTGTATTTCACGTAAAAAGTGGACTCCGTTACTTCAATGCTAAATGAGGGAATATTCAATCTTTGAGGTTAATTAGAGTAGAAAATGGTTTAGTCCATTATTGTTCTTGCAATAAGTGGCAATCCTATGGCATTCCATGCTCACAATTCATGGTTGTTTGCTCGCACTTGAAGTTGAACTTTGAAGATTTCATTGAGGACATTTATAAGCTTTCAACATACACTGAATGTTATTCTCCTTAATTTCAACCGATACCTCATGAAGACTATTGGATCACACCTCCTAACATGCTTGTTCTATATATTGACCGAAAGTTGTTGAGAGAACCTGGTAGACCAAAGAGTTCTCGCTACCACAATGAAATGGATTGGAGAGAGCCAAGTACTCAATAGCGTTGTGGGCTGTGCAATCAATTGGGTCACAATCACAAGAGTTGTCCTTCGAGACAAAGAGAAGAACCTTTGTAATATTTTTTTGTTGTCTTTTATTGTCTTTGTTGTCGTTTGTTGTAATTTTGGTTCGTAATGACATAAGTTATATTTCTTTAATGACTTTTGTTGTCATTTGGTACTTAATGGCATCATTTAAATTCAATTTCATGTTTTTTATTTCTTTAATTTATAAGTTTATGTTAAATTTTGGTTATTTATATTCAATATGAATTGAGTTTCAATGTATTGATTTTTTAGGTTATGGATATCAACCTAGGGCCAATTGATCCATCAGTTTTATATGCTCAATAGTCTCATAGATCAGAGCTTGTTTGGCAGGATCGAAATTTAGAAGAGCTACACTGTAGACGCTGAGCTGGTCGTCTCTTCATTCTTGTTGACAGTTTTTTTTTCTTTCTCTAATTTTCTGAATTCATTTTTGCTTTTTCATAATATGAATTTCTTCTTTTTTTAATGTAAACACAAATATTTTATTTTTAATTGTCAACTAATTAAATAGTAGATCAAATATTAAACCAAAGTGAATGTTCATTTTTTTATTTAGTGTTTTGTTCATTCATTTTAAGATAATAGTGATTTTTTCTTTTCTAATTATCTTAATTTCTTTTTCAGAATATGAATTTCTTCGTTTTTAATTTAAACAAAAAAAATTTAATTGCTAAGTAGTGGAATAGTAGATAAAATATTAACCAAAGTGAATGTTCACTTTACATATAAGAATAAAAAAAGAGCTAGTGCGTGCCACATGGTGGAGGTCGTCAATTAATCTGATTCTTCTTCTTCTTGTGCTTTAGTAGGGTACAAATAGTTATCACATTCTCCATGTCCACATCCGCGTCCCTGAGCTTGTGATGATGATGATGGACCAGCCTCAGAAGCATAATGTGGTGGTGTATGGTATTGTGAACCAGGAGTCGGTATCATCATCATCGGAGTGGAAGAACTAGCACCATCTTGCGTCTGAGTGATGGGAGGCATGTCGTCCGCATCATGGTGAACCTCATCATGACGAACCTCCTCTATTGCAACATCTTGTTGTTGAGCATTGTTCTGCCGTCGAGCACGCCTTCTTTGTCTAGGACCCGGTTGAGGAGCAATAGGGATGCTATACAAATAATGTAACTGATCCATATTTAGGTCCCCATTGTCGCACAAATTCAGAATCTCCAAATTTTGTGATAGTTCTCGAATTTGTCTGAAGCAAGACCTGTGCTAATGATAAGAAAAATTAGACAATATTGATAAATGAATTTATAATTAAAGTAAATATAACTTTAGAATTGAATTGAAACTTTTACCAATTGACCATAGGATGCTCCCTCGCGAGTGATGTAGAACCGAGTAATATTCATATACCAATCAATGTAATCTGGAGTGGTATGTCCATATGCATTGACTGGGGAGCGTCGGCTACTAACTCTTGACGTGAATGTCATCTCTGTACATATGGTGTCAGTGCGATCGACCAATCTTGGTGTCGAAGGTCTATGTCATGCAGCTTTGGCTCCGTCTGACACACTTCTGGATAGCTTGTTTCATCCCAAACTGTCTCATCACTATGTTCGGCAGATGCCACTCAATAATATGAAAACATACGAGTGGACTCATCGTACACCAAATATCTTGACCATTTCTACAACCATCTGCCGAACAGACAACCATCTGCCGCATACACTTGGTTGTCTCTACTCAAACGCGTGTACATGGTCATCTCTTCAAGAGACGATCATCTGCCAACTAATTAAAACTACAATATTGATATAAATAATTTGAAAACTACAATATTTTTATAATAACTTTTAAAAACTACAATATATTAATAAAAAAACTTCGAATTTGGCCTATGAATTCAAATATTTATTAAAGAAAATGAAAACCATTGTAAAGAAATAGTAAGGAAACAAGCCCAATTTTCAAAAACAGAAAACTAAAAATGAAATCATTATCAAATGGGTTCTTGAAAACTTCCACACGTTCCACTTGAAAAAAAAATATCTATTTTAAAGATGGAAGAATTCGAGTGCAATGAATACTTTACCTCGACTAATCTTTTTAATTTCTTGAGTAAGTCAGTTTTGACAATACAGTCATTTTAATCGGAGATATTTGACCCAGGAGTTAGATTTATGTAGAAATTCAAACTCAAATTTCATATTTCATAAGTGGGTTTACTCATTTGAAATTTATTGGTTTGTGCTAAATCCCCAAGTTAAAAAAATAAATAAAATTACATTAACTTCTAAAATTTATTTTTTCATCTCTCAAGATACACACCAGCTTCACAAATCTCAAATCTAACCAGACATAAACCATATAAATCCATACTCTTGATACTCATTTTTCTTACATGATATAAGGATAAACTGCATTATTTAGACTTTTCAAACTTGCAATCCAAACTTCTGCTTAGCGATTTAACATGATATCAGCATAAGAGGTAATTCCTCATTTTAAATTAATGGTTTACATGTTCGGTTTATTTTGTTACATTGATGATGAGAAATGTTTTCTTTTGTAAAATGCAGATCTTTTATATTGATAAAGAGACAAGTAAGAAATGCTATATTTTAGGTGCCAGGGAACTTCAAATCCAATGGTCAAACAATCCTCTATATTGGTCTTGGAATAGGCAACCCTTCCTCAAATCAAGGTCTTTACTTATCTTTAACCTCTCACATGTTCTTATAGAATAATGAAAATAATATAGAAAATAAATTTTTATGAAAATATTGAAACTTATCAAAATATACTATAGATTTTATCTTGAAAAAAAGGCTTCAGTAAATAGACTAAACTAATTTTTAAAACAACATAAAACTAAAACGAAATCATCATCAAATTAGACCTAACGTCACAAAAATAAAAATGTATACAATGGTAATTTTCTTTTTTATGAAAGCAGGTTTGAAGAAGTTGCAGAATTGAGAACCATATGGTGGATAGAAATAAAAGGCTCAATCAAAACCAAATTGTTTTCTCCAAAAACACTTTACTTTGTATATCTTTTGGTGAAGTTTGCAGACAGAGCTTATGGTTTAAACACTCATGCATCTCAAGCCTCAGTTCAACTCAACTCTGTGACATCTAAAAGAAAAGTGTATTTGCACAAGGAAAGAAGCTTAAAAAATGGAGGGTCGAAAAACAATCGTGTTATCATTAATGGAGATGATGAATCAGAAGAAGGCGACGACAGTTGGGTCGAGATTGAGTTAGGAGAGTTTTACGTTAATGATTTAGGAGATGGAGTTGTGGAGATATGTTTGAAAGAAGTTGAGAGTCAGCATTTGAGAGGTGGTCTTGTTGTTGAGGGAATTCAACTTAGACCTAAAATGAAACTCTAAAAGTATAGCTTATTAGAGTTTTTAGGGTTTTTTTTTCATGGAAATTTTAATTCATGATATAATAAAATAATATATTTTTCACATAGATATGTTTCCACTTTTACATTTATATGAAAAATAGCTTACTTTGTTTTAGACTAAATTATACAAAATACTCTTGAACTTTAGGTAGTTTTCACTAATGCTCCTGAACTTTCAAAAGTTTTATTTTTACTCTTGAACTTTAAATTTGTTTCAAAAAAGAACCCTTCCGTCAACTTTTCTATTAAAATAAAGACGAAAAAGTGACAATGGCGATGACCTGCAAAATATTGGTATACGTGGCATAAGTGGTAGGTTTTAATTATACTCTTGAACTTTAAGACATGTTCAATTATGCCCTTAGCGATATAAAATTTTTATTTTAACCTTTTAACCATAGAAATTGTTTCAAAACAATCATTTCATTAGATTTTTTGCTTAAAATGAAGATGAAAACGTGACATGGTGGTAAGTTGTAAACAAAAATACCAAGAGTCTTAGTTACATTCGAAATGAAGTAATATAATTTGGGGATTTGGATAAATAATGTTTTCCTTAACTTACAATCAAAAGATTTAGGGAGAAACAAAATTTTGGAGGGGATAAGGTAGACCACAAAGGATGAACCAAATTTGAAGCCTCTATCTCACAATCAATTGATAAAAATTAGTGTTATGGCATGAATGGAGAAGAGAAAGACGCAAACAAAGAAATCAAAGATAATGAAATTAAGTACCATTTTTTCTCGATAGATTTCTTACATTTGAGGATGAAAAGTGCTTCCTTTAATTAGTCAATCTTTTTCTTTGTTATTCTCAGAGTTCGTCCTTGCCAATTCCTCTAAGGGGGTGATTAGAGATGGTCCTCTCTTCCTTTCAATTCAAGCAAAGAGTTCTTCTTTGCCAGTTCCTCTAAAGGGGTGACCAGAGATGGTCATCTCTTCCTTGTAGTTCAAGCTCAGAGTGTCCTTGCCAGTTCCTCTAAAGGGCTGACTAGAGATGGTTCTCTCTTCTTTATAGTTCAAGCTCAGAGTTTGTCCTTGCCAGTTCCTCTAAAGAGGTGACAGAGATGGTCCTCTCTTCCTTGCAATTCAAGCTTAGAGGCTCATGCTATTAGGATTTGTGCCATAAAGCTCGTAGTTTTATAATTAAACATTTTCTCATTTATTAAATAAAATAATTTATTATTTTATATTGTGCATAACATTATCCATTATTGTGAAAAATCTAAGGTTATTAGTGTAATCTTGAATAGTATGTGGTTGACATACGAGAGGATCGTGTTCAAGAAATAACCTAAAGGGTTATAGTATATGGATAAGGTTGGGTGCCTTATCCTGGTAACACTATTGATACGACCCACTTTGTAATAGTTACAAATGGTTTGATCCAAATCGTTTATGTGGAGACATGTGAGTGGGGGTATCTTATACAATGAGTTTGTATAAGACTGGACCACGAAATATTTAATGTCTCTTTATAAATCTGTTAATTGAGAAAATTAATATTTCATCGGGATGATCATATGCAACTCGATCTTAATCTTGAGTGAGTTATGAACATCCTGCCTGTTAGGGCTTGTCCTTTGATTTGCATGGGTGAGAGTGGCTTTTGTAGCCAATTCAGTATGCCTACCATTTTGGGGACTTGACCAAATAGGGAGCTAGGAGCATAATCTCACAAGATGGAATTTACTTCTTCCCTTATAGGGTAAGTAGATGAGTAGTTCTCTTAAGTGCTGATTTCAAGTCTTGAATAATGGGGCCCCACCCTCTCACTGGCCCAAGAGGAACTTCGTTTATGGTTGGATCATAAACAAATTGTTCATTAGATGATCAATGGTACTTAAGGTGCAAGATGTAGTTACAGGGGCAAAACGAACTTATGACCCAGCTGTAATTATGAACAATTCATGAATGATAGACTTGCATGTAGTGATTATATCCATGAACACAACTTATCCTATAGTGCATAAGAGTGCAACTCTAGCTTTATAGTGGAGTGACCCTAGAGTTAATGAATGAAAATTGATTAATTAAAGAGTTTAATTAATTAATTTTGTATCATTAGAGTTTATAACATGTAGGTCCATAAGATCCCCTTGCTAGCTCATATGAACAAATAGGGATCAATTTCGTTGAGAGAAATTTTTGAAATGTTCAAATTAAAATTTAATATATTTGATATATTAAATGGGAAAAAACATATTGTATATATATGATACATTAAATATCAAAGAAATTATTAATGTATTAAGATACATTAAAGAAAATATATTTATTAAATTTGAATTAGATTCAAATTAGGAAATAGATGTTGTAGAAGACTTTAAAGAGATTTGAATAACGTTCAAATTGGTTAGATAAATATATTTTAATATATTAGATATTAAAATATATTATTTAATTATTTGTCTTAGGCCACTATAAATAGAACCTTAGGGGTGAGCCATTGTGTGCATTCATAACAAGAGAAAGAAACTCTAGAAAATTTTCCTCTCACTCTCTCACTCTATTTTCAAGAAGGTTCGCACAATAACCCTTCTTTGATCCTTTGTTCGAGTCATAACATGGAAGACTTTTGTGGAAGAGACCAAGAACACAAGAGGGACATCTATATTTTCAAGGTATGTTTATGCTTAACCCTAACATTATTATTTTATTTTAAATAAACCCAAACCGATTTTGAAGCTTTTGCTAAGGTTTAATTATTATTCCTTTCACATCCTTGCCAGTTCCTCTATGGGCTCTCTTGCAGTTCAAACTCAGAGTGTCCTTGCCAATTTCTTTAAGGGGGTGACCAGAGATGGTCCACTCTTTCTTGCAGTTCAAGCTCAGAGTTCATCCTTATCAGTTTCTCTAAGGGGGTGACAGAGATGGTCCTCTCTTCCTTGCAATTCAAGCTCAAAGTTTTTTCTTGCCAGTTCCTCTAACGTAGTGACCATAGATGGTCCTCTCTTCCTTGCAGTTTAAGCTCAAAGTTCTTCGTTACCAATTCCTCTAAGGGATGGCCAGAAATGGTCCTTTCTTCCATGCAGTTCAAGCTTAGAGTGTCCTTGCCAGTTCCTCTAAGGGAGTGACCAAAGATGTGAAGGAATGAACGTTTCACTCCGCAGCGGAAGCATTGGATCGTCTTTGATTTTATTTAAAATTAAACTAAAAAATAAGATTAAGCAAACTTACTTGCAGTAAATATGGAGATATTTTTGGTGGATCTTTATCTCCTCCACAAAGTCTTCATGTCTATGATTTGAACACAAGTCCAAGGCTTGTGGGAGCCTCTTGAAAGAAAATTCACAAGGGATTGGAGAGAAAGAGGTTTGGAGCGAATTCTCTAATTCTCTATTGAGGAGATGCGTGTTATATCTCATGGCTCAACCCAAGGGTCCTATTTATAAACACCAAAGGAAAATCTTTGCAGTAATTAAAATATTATATTTTAATAGCTAATATATTAAAATATATCTTATACTTATTTGAATCTCATTCAAATCTCCTACAATATTTATTTATTTGAACCTTCTTCAAATTTTATGCATATCTTTTATTTAATGTATCTAATATACATTAATTATTTTAATATTTAATGTATCAAATACAATAAATATATTTTTCTCTTTTATATTTAATATATCTAATATATAATATATTAATTTGAACACTTCAAATTAAATATTAATTTGAACATTTCAAATTTTTCTTTCAACTAAATTGATCTTTTAGTGTTACTATGAGCTAGCAAGGGGACCTTATGAACCTACAAATTATAAGCTCCAATGATACAAACTTAATTAATTAAATTCTTGAATTAACTAATTTCCATTCATTAACTCTAGGACCACTCCACTATAGACCTAGAGTTGCACTCTTATGCACTGCAGGACAAGTTGTGTCTATGGATATAATCACTATATGCAAGTCGATCCTTCAAGAGTTGTTCGTAATTACAGTTGGGTCAAAAGTCCGTTTTACTCCTGTAATTACATCTTGCACCTTAAGTAGCATTAATTCTCTAATGAACAATTTTTTTATGATCCAACCATAAACTAAGTACCTCTCGGGCCAATGAGAGGGTGGGGCCCCATCGTTCAAGTCCCGAAATTCGCAGTTAAGGAAACTACTCATCTACTTACCCTATATGTGAAGGAGTGAATTCTATCTTGTGAGATTATGTTCCCAACTCCCTATTTAGTCAAGTCTCCAAAATGGTAGACTTATTGAATCAACTACAAAATCCACTCTCATCCATGCAAATCAAAGGACAAGCCCTCACAGACAGGAGTTCATAACTCACTCAGGATTAAGATCGAGTTGCATATGATCATCCTGATGAAATATTAATCTTCTCAATTAACAGATTTATAAAGAGAGATTAAATATTTCGTGGTCTAGTCTTATACAAACTGATTGTATAAGATACCCCCACTCACATGTCTCCACATGAACAATTTGAATCAAATCATTTGTAACTATTACAAAATGGGTCGTATCAATAGTGCTACCAGGATAAAGCACCCAACTTTACCCATATACTATGACCCTTATTTCTTGAACACGATCCTCCCGTATGTCAACAACATCCTGTTCAGGATTATACCAATAACCTTGGATTTTTCATATAATGGATAATATTATATTACAAATAAAATAATCAAAAATATTATTAACTATTAAATAAATCATTAATTACGAGGCTTTAGGGCATAAATCCCAATAAGATGGTCCTCTCTTCCTTGCAGTTCAAGTTCAGAGTTTGTCCTTGCCAGTTCCTCTAAGGGGGTGACAAAGATAATCCTTTCTTCCTTGCAATTCAAGTTTAGAGTTTGTCCTTACTAGTTCCTCTAAGGGGATGACTAGAGATGGTCCTCTTTTCCTTGCAGTTCAAGCTCAGAGTTCGTCTTTACCAGTTTCTCTAAGGGGGTGACCAGGGATGGTCCTCTCTTCCTTGATATTCACGCTCAGAGTTTGTCCTTAGAGTTTACCCTTGCTTTCTCCAGACCACATATCAAATGTCCAACATCGCCAACATTTACCTTACTAGTGTTATCCCCTTCATTTTAATTTCCTTCTTCCTTCTTTGTAGGACCATGGTGTATTTCACGAAGCTTTTGGACCACGGGAAGAAGAGTCTTGTTATTCTAAATGATAGGGACCAACCCATCGGTAATGGAACTGTTCTTCCAATGGAGGATCCGATCAGGGAGTCAAGATTTAAATTGGACAGGTCACATTTTCTGTCTAAATGGTCTGTGAAAAATCTCAACATCAACGCTCTTCTGCGCCGATGTGGATCTTACAATCTTCCATACACAAAAAAAAGAGCCAAATGTCAGTCCGACACCTCCTTGAGACATCGAATTATCAAAGAATGGATTTGTTGGGGTCCCCTACTGAAATTCAATGGCGAGTTCACCTATATTGCTTATTACTAGGAGTTTCTAGAATTTTCTATCATTCGAAATTAGGGAGTACTACAAGGTTCTGGATTATTAGTAGCTGTAACTATTTCTTTGTACTCTTATGATCGTAATAATGATGTGATACGTGCCTTTTGTGAAGCCTAGTGTCCTTCAAGCAACACCCTTCACATTTCTTCCAGGGAAGTATCCATTTCTTTATGGGACATGTGGAAGTTTGGAGGTCTCCCTATCAAGGAAAAGTTATACAATAAAACCATCTCGCATTATAGGGAGCTAACAGGATCCCGAGACCAAATCAACCATCTTCCAAAAAGCTACGATTATCTTTTTGATGCCTACCATCGTATTGTATCTCAACAAGTAGAAAAACTGCAAATTTCTATTCATTGGTGGATCTCTTTCTGAGCTTAAAGGCGATTTAAAGTATGCAAAACCTTCTACTCGTAGGCCAAAAAAAAAAAACTTCTCGCCCTCGCTCGACTAAAAATCCCAATGGATCGATTGCCCATGCACACTACTAGTCTGACAAGGAACAAGAATTATTCCATAAACTTGGTGTGGAAGAGAAATTGAAGAACTGAACATATTTGGCCACCTTTCTTTCTTGTTGGTTGTGTTTCCTTATAAGAACGTGAACTTCTTTGTCCTAGTGTGTTCCAAGTTGCAACTCTCATGGCTGTAAGCAAACTTTTCAACCACACAGTCCCAATTCTATCCAACATTTTGAAGGGAATAATAGAATTAAACCCACAGCGGAAGCATAGGATTGTCTTTGATTTATTTAGAATTAAACTAAAATACAAAGGTTAAGCAATAAATACCTTCCAAATATGGAGATTCTTCTGGCGAGTCTTTATCTCCTCCACAAAGTCTTCCTGGCTATGTCTCTAACAAAAGACCAAGGCTTGTGGGAGCCTCTTGAAAGAAAATCCTCAAGGGATTAAAGAGGAAGAGGTTTAGAGAGAATTCTCTAATTCTCTCTTTGAGGAGATGTGTGTTGTTTGTGTAGAATGGCTCAACCCAAGTGTCCTATTTATAGTGACCAAGGGAAAATCTTTGCCATAATTAAAATATTATATTTTAATATCTAATATATTAAAATATATCTTGTATTTATTTGAATCTCATTCAAATCTCCTACGATATTTATTTATTTGAATCTTATTCAAATTCTATAAATATCTTTTATTTAATATATCAAATATACATTAATTATTTTAATATTTAATGTATCAAATACAATAAATATATTTTCCTCTTTTATATTTAATATATCTAATATATTAAATATTAATTTGAACACTTCAAATTAAATATTAATTTGAACATTTCAAATTTTTCTTTCAACTAAATTGATCTTTTAGTGTTACTATGAGCTAGCAAGGGGACCTTATGGACCTACAGATTATAAGCTCCAATGATACAAAATTAATTAATTAAACTCTTTAATTAATCAATTTTCATTCATTAACTATAGGTCACTCCACTATAGACCTAGAGTTGCACTCTTATGCACTGTAGGACAAGTTGTGTCCATAGATATAATCATTACATGCAAGTCGATCCTTCACGAGTTGTTCGTAATTACAGTTGGGTCAAAAGTCCGTTTTACCCCTATAATTACATCTTGCACCTTAAGTACCACTGATTATCTAATGAACAATATGTTTATAATCTAATTATAAACTAAGTACCTCTCAGGCCAATGAGAGGGTGGGGCCCCATTGTTCAAGTACCGAAATCAGCACCTAAGGGAACTACTCATCTACTTACCCTATATGGGAAGGAGTGAATTCCATCTTGTGAGATTATGTTCCCCGCTCCCTATTTGGTCAAGTCCCCAAAATGGTAGGCATATTGAATCGGCTACAAAAGCCACTCTCACCCATGCAAATCAAAGGACAAGCCCTCACAGGCAGGTGTTCATAACTCACTCAGGATTAAGATAGAGTCGCATATGATCATCCTGATGAAATATTAATCTTCTCAATTAACGGATTTATAAAGAGAGATTAAATATTTCGTGGTCCAGTCTTATACAAACTCATTGTATAAGATACCCCCACTCACATGTCTCTACATGAATGATTTGGATCAAATCATTTGTAACTATTACAAAGTGGGCCGTATCAATAGTATTACCAGGATAAGGCACCCAACCTTATCCATATACTATGACCCTTTAGGTTATTTCTTGAACCTGATGCTCTCGTATGTCAACCACATACTGTTCAAGATTACACTAATAACCTTAGATTTTTCATATAATGGATAATATTATATTGCAAATAAAATAATCAAAATTATTATTCATTATTAAATAAATTATTAATTACGAGGCTTTAGGGCATAAATCCCAACACATTTATCATGGCCCTAACCAAATTTAAAATACACCTTACTCCAAGTTAACTTAAATCGTCTTGGAGAACTGAAGACTTCAAAGAATAAAAGTTTCATGAAGACCTAAAGACTGAAATGAACTTAAATTGTCTTGAAGACTGAAACAAACTTAAATTCTTCTGACAAGTTGAAGGCATTCAAAAAGTTGTAAGCTAAAAGATGAAGAACTTCAATAAGCTATAAGCCAAAGACCTTCAAAAAGCTACAAGCTCAAGACCTTCCATAAGCTAAAAGCTGAAGAGCTTCAATAATCTAAAAGCCGAAGATCTTCAATAAGCTGCAAGCTCAAGACCTTCAACAAGCTCAAAGCTAAAGACTTTCCACAAGTTCAAAGTTGATGATTCAACCTCGAGAACAAGCGTTCTAGCCCTTGAGTCAAGTATACTGATAGTTGGCAAAATAGTACTATTTCTTGGCTTAGTTTTATGTTAGTTTTGCTATGATTATGTGTGCTTTCATGTATTTTTATGTATATTTCTAAAAAAATTGAGCATATGGAGCAAAATCGGAGAATTGTGAGATATTTGGACAAATTTGAACAACTTAAGGCTATATTTGAGGATTCAAGTGTTGAAAAGGAAGAACAAGCCAATTGGAACTGAGGGTATAGCTTTGCAACGCCCTTTGAGAAGCCTATCAACCTTGAAGACCCGAGGTCACAGCGTTGCAGTGCTGGCCGAAGAAGATTTTTTCCTTTTTTGCAAAATTCTAAGGACAACATTGCAACGCTAGAGTATCGACTCTTTAAAAAGGAAAATTTGCCATTTGTAAAGTGGGGCCGTTTTTGAGAGACCAAAACCCTAATCTCAATTTTTACACTGTCTAAAGGCTTGGAGGAGAGTTTTGGAGAGCCAAAGAGGAAACTCAAAGCTCGAGATGACATCACTTCGGGAACGAGTGTTGGCACGCAACCTTAGTCTAATCTATTTCTCTTGCTTTTCTTTTGGTTTTAGGAGTTTTGTTATGAACTTAATTACTAATTATCTTTTTATTTAGACAAGTATTGGTTGTGTATTTGAATCTTTGTTTATGTTTTGATTGAATCTATGTTTTTACATCTTTTATGCATCTTGTCATTATTGTCTTAACCTTTGGCCATGGTTTTACATGTTATGCTAGATTTAGCTCAAGAGAGTAAATTTATCCTTAGAATAATAGATGCATGACTAGATTTAATTTATTGCACGGTGAGTAGATTAATTCTAAAAGCCTTAAGAGAATAACCTAATTCCATGTTTAGTAATGAAAATAGATCGAGAGGTTGATTTGTTGTTATGCATGTGTTCAATTAAGCTCGAGAGAGGATGTTGATTGCTTAGTAATTCTTGGCTTAAGATTAAATGCATGAAATCAATTCTTTATATTCAAAGTTGTGCTTAATTTAATCAACTACTATGTTTTTCAAAAATTGGACTCCAACTTTGTAAATAGTAGTTTTAGATTTTCTTTTGTTCTTGACCTCATCTAAAGATTTGTTTCTCTAAATAAAATTGAGCAAAAGTAACTATGATACTTAATTAATCTAAGAACTTCAATCTCTGTGATCGACCCTGGCCACTAATAGTGTAAATTTTTAGAGGTCCGATTTATAAATTTATCTGATAGAGTCTTCGACTAGCTTTCTTCTATCATATACATACAAGAGAAAGAATCAGAGGGCCATATATTAAAGATTGTGCTCCACTACACTTACATAAATCAATACAAATTAAAGTTTTATTCCACGGATTAAATTTCTCTAGAAATCTTGTTGAACAAATTGGCACGCCCAACGAGATAATATCTACCTCTCATCTCTTTCTTTCATCTCAAAGCACAAATGAAGTGATAACGTTCAAAAGGATTTCTTTGATGACCACTATCATGATGCTACCGGGGGCATTTACGAATGACAAGTTTCTCATTACGTATAACCCCTTGTTCAATCTTGATTCTAACATAGTGCCCATCATGACGTTCAAAACAAGCACTATGGAAGAAAGAATGACAGAGATGCAAGAGAAAATCAACATCTTGATGAAGGCGATCGTAGAAAGGGATTCTCAAATTGCATACTTAAAGAGCCAGATTGAGAACCAAAATGTCGCTTAGTCAAGTCAAACTCCTGCTATCAAGGATCGGGATAAAGAAAAGGTCGTTGTGCAAGAAGATCAACCACAACACTCAACTTCGATCGCTTCAATATCTATCCAAAAACTTTAGGACATGATAACCGACTCCATCAGAGCTCAATATGGTGGAGCTTCTAAAAGTTCTCTCTTGTATTCTAAGCCATATACTAAGAAAATTGATAGCTTAAGAATGCCAATTGGATACAACCACCAAAGTTTCAACAATTTGTTGGAAAGGGTAATCTAAAGCAACATGTTGCTCATTTTATCGAAACATGTGAAAATACTGGTACACAAGGAGATCTACTAGTTAAGCAGTTCGTTCAAACACTGAAGGAAAATACTTTTGACTAGTACACTAACCTGGAACCTGAGTTGATTGAAAGAGAGTTCCTAAATCACTTCTATAGCAGAAGGAGCATCGTCGGCATGTTCGAGCTCACCAACTCTAGGCAATGAAAAAGTGAAGTTGTTGTCGACTACATAAATTGTTGTAGAGTCGTGAGTCTCGATTGCAAAGATTATCTCACTGAACTATATGTTGTTGAAATGTGCATTCAAGGCATGCACTGGAGACTTTTGTACATCCTCAAAGATATAAAGCCTTGCACCTTTGAAGAACTAGCAACTCACGCCCTCGATATGGAGCTAAGGATTGCTAATGAAGAGATAAAGGCATATTAGTTCCTAACATAAGGAAAGAAGGAAATAACATCGAGGCGATTTTAGAAGAGTCTATGGTTGTCAATACAACTCTTCTCATGTCTTCCTCAAAAGAAAGACACAAGAAGATTGAAAAGCGATAAGAAAATGAAAGGAGTCACTTAACTTTGAAGGAAAGATAGAAAAAAAAATCTTATCCTTTTCCTAATTCTGACATTCCTGACATATTGGAATAATTGCTGGACACGCAACTAATAGAACTTCCCTAGTGTAAGTGGGCATAAGAGATGAAAAAGTTGATGATCCCAACTACTATAAGTATCCTTAAGTCGTTAGTTATCTTGTGGAGAGATGCTTTGTTCTAAAATAGTTAATTCTAAGATTAGCTAAAGAAGGAAAAATTGAGCTAGACCTTGATGAAATAGCTAAATCAAATCATGTTGTAGTAACAATAAACACATGCATTCAAATATGCTCTAGTCTGCTTCACGATCAAGAAGTGCACCAAGTCCAATTTGGAACTTCGAAATTTATAGCTATTTGGTTTCTACATGAAGTGCCTAAAAATAAATTTCAAGATGAGATAGAGCCTATCAATAATGAAGATAAAGCTTGGGTTTGTTGGGATTTATGCCCTAAAGCCTCGTAATTAATAATAATTTTGATTATTTTATTTTCAATATAATATTATCCATTATATGAAAAATCCAAGGTTATTATTTTAATATTGAACAGTATGTGGTTGACATACGACATGAACATGTTCAAGAAATAACCTAAAGGGTCATAGTATATGGATAAGGTTGGGTGCCTTATCTTGGTAACACTATTGGCCCACTTTATAATAGTTACAAATGATTTGATCTAAATCATTCATGTGGAGACATGTGAGTGGGGGTATCTTATACAATGAGTTTGTATAAGACTGGACAACGAAATATTTAATCTCTCTTTATAAATCCATTAATTGAGAAGATTAATATTTCATCAGGTTGATCATATACGACTCGATCTTAATCCTGAGTGAGTTATGAATTCCTGCCTGTGAGGCCTTGTCCTTTGATTTGCATGGGTGAGAGTGGCTTTTATAGCCGATTCAATATGCCTACCATTTTGGGGACTTGACCAAATAGGGAGCTGGGAACATAATCTCATAAGATGGAATTCACTCCTTCCCATATATGGTAAGTAGATAAGTAGTTCCCTTAAGTGCTGATTTCGGGACTTGAACAATGGGGCCCCCCCTCTCATTGGCCCGAGAGGGCCTTAGTTTATAATTAGATTATAAACAGATTGTTCATTAGAGAATCAGTGGTACTTAAGGTGAAAGATGTAATTATAGAGGTAAAACGAACTTTTGACCCAGCTGTAATTACGAACAACTCGTGAAAGATTGACTTGTATGTAATGATTATATTTATGGATGCAACTTGTCCTACAGTGCATAGGAGTGCAACTCTAGATCTATAGTGGAATGGCCTATAGTTAATGAATCAAAATTAATTAATTAAAGAGTTTAATTAATTAATTTTGTATCATTGGAGCTTATAATCTGTAGGTCCATAAGGTCCCCTTGCTAGTGTTCAAATTAATATTTAATATAAAAGAGAAAAATATATTTATTGTATTTGATACATTAAATATTAAAATTTGAAATGTTCAAATTTAATATTTAATTTGAAGTGTTCAAATTAATATTTAATATATTAAATATAAAATAGGAAAATATATTTATTATATTTGATACATTAAATATTAAAATAATTAATGTATATTTGATATATTAAATAAAATATATTTATAGAATTTGAATAAGATTCAAATAAATAAATATCGTAGGAGATTTGAATGAGATTCAAATAAATACAAGATATATTTTAATATATTAGATATTAAAATATAATATTTTAATTATGGTAAAGATTTTCGCTTGGTCACTATAAATAGGACCCTTGGGTTGAGCCATTCTTCACAACACACATCTCCTCAATAGAGAGAATTAGAGAATTCTCTCTAGACCTCTTCCTCTCCAATCCCTTGGGGATTTTCTTTCAAGAGGCTCCCACAAGCCTTGATCCTGTGTTCGAGTCATAGCCAGGAAGACTTTGTGGAAGAGATAAAGATCCGCCAGAAGAATCTCCATATTTGGAAGGTGTTTATTGCTTAACACTTGTATTTTAGTTTAATTCTAAATAAATCAAAGACGATTCCTATGCTTCTGCTGTGGGTTTAATTCGATTATTCCCTTCAGGGTTCTTGTGACTCATCTAAAGAAGCAAAGGAAAAATTCATCCTTAGGCAAGTTTCGCCAAAGCCACAAAAGAAAAAAAAAGATGTCGAGAAAAAAAGAATCCAAGGAAGCCTAAACTTGAAAGGAAGAGGAATAAATTTTTTTTCTCAACCTTGCCAACCAGTGACCATTAAAATGATTCTTCCTTACAAATTTTCTTTCCATCGAAAAGGAGGAAGAAAACTTGACAAGTTCATATTCATCAATGTGGAAGAGGTCGATGATTAAAAAAAAAGTCAAGTAAAGGACTTCTGTCTTCAATCAAGCCTTCAACTACATGACCTTTAGTCTTCTAAAGGATGAGTATGGTCATGAAAAAATAAGAAAACCAATGTCTAACTTTTGTTTCTACTCAACCTTCAGTCTTCTGAAGGCTAAATGTCTCCACATCGAAGAGAAATCAACCTTCAACATCTGCTTTTGATCGTCTCAAAGTAACAAGCGATCAACATGAAAGAAAGATGAACGTCTTGGAGGTAAAACTATTCGATGAAGTAAATGATGACAATAAAATTTGTAGTACTATCCCTTCGCATATGAAAGGGAAGTTCTCCATTCTCATAGGTACAAATAGTTCCTTGAAAGTGAAGAAAAATTGCATCATTTTAACAAATCCTACGAATAAAGGATATGATCAAGACCATGATGAAGATAAGAACATTTAAAATGTAAAAGCTCATTATTGCAATAGCCTAAACTGCATGAGCTTAAAATGTGAATGGTCCAATTTTTTTTTTGAACTATGTTATGACTCAATCCCTTCGTTAAAAGGGTACGCACTACAACAAAATAGACCTTTAACGATGCTCCATAAATTTCACGTGCAGAAAATAATAATGGATGCTTAAATAAATGTGCTATTAACGGTGATTTTTTGAAATTTTGCTATACAATGACGGGTGCTATAATATGGGGTATTATCCGTCATTGTAAGTGAGGATAAAAAACGTATTTTCAGTGCATAATTTTCTCACTTCATTCATCGATCATCTCCTCAATTCTCTCAGACCTAGATTGCATCTTTCCATCGTTTTCCATCACCCCTCGTCGTCATCCCTTTCACTCCCAGCTGACCAGACCTCACAGTTTTCCTCTAGTTACTCAGTCCAAGATCATATACGAGCAGCAGGGAAGAATGATCGGTACACCTCTTTCTTTATGATGGTTGTCACGACACTTTTTGCCACTTCTTTGGCTTGTTTTGAATCTAATGCGTTGTTCGAGAAATTGGCTCAAATCTCTCATCTATCTCAAAAAGTCATGTCCAGTTGTTGTGCATTATTTAGATGAACGATTCCCTAATTTCCATTTTGATGGCTAATGACATTTTTTTAATGGGGTTTTGTTTTATTATTCTATCGGAGAAAGTTGGGATCAGAGCAAGAAGAAATGGAGGTTGTGGAGGAGTGTTTCTAATGGATATGGATCTTTGGGTAAAACTTCGAATAGGGAATTTGTTGAATTAACAGAATCTCATGACAAATCTTCCTGATTAGTTTCTCTCTTTTTTTTTGTTCTTGATTTAAGTAGTCTCTGATGGAAAATCTATGTGTTCTTGATCTAGTTTAAACGATTTTTCATGCTCAAAATTTTAATTAAATATATTGTCAAAATTTTGAGGAATAAGAGATTTATAAATTTATAAGTTTGAGAACAAGATAATTCCTTTAGGATATCAGTCTACACATTGTGACCAAATTGTATATTCTACTAAGTACAGACAGCTTTAGTTGCATTGAAAACCTGTAATTTGTTGAATTACTTTCAAAAACTTTCCAGCTTTATGAGAATGATTTCATGTAAGATTTTCATTTGTAGCTACTGATTTAAATTTGATAAGCATTTGGAAGTAGTGTTGATGTTTGCTATAGAAGGAATGGAGAAGCTGATAAATGAAAATGAGAAGGAGCCATCATTGGAGGGAAGCTTGAGGTTAATTTCTAAACATTTTCCTTCTTTTATAAACTCCTCCCTTGAAATCCTTGACTTTCTCCTTCTCTGCAACAAGTTTACATCAAGATGACCACAATGACATAAGATCATTGAAATCTGATGGTTTCATGTGCACTTAAAATACAAACTTTGATATTAAGATGGGCGAGGTAAAATGTCGAAAACTTATCTTCTTCAAATAAGCTAGTTTAAAACCTGCCTAAGAGAACTTTTTTGTTTCCTTTTTTGAATTATAACTTGCATTATGGTTAGTCAATAAAGAGACTAAAGTTGAACTTTATACTAATTGAGAGCGTATTTTATCATCTTCTGTGGTTTTCACCACTCCACTTCAGTTGGTTGATCTTAAGTTCAAGTTGAAAGGTTTTAGTCTTGTGTTTACTTTGCTTAGCAATTTTGCTTCTCTTTGTAACTTGGATGTGGTTTGTAGAGGGACCAAGTGTAACGCCCCACATTTTCAGGTATGACTAATTTTGTCATTTGGAGTTATTTTAGAATTTGGAATTAAGTGATTGAATTAAGATAATTAAGTTCTTTTTGGATTATTGGACGAAGCTTATTTTAAAGTCCCGAATTCAATAATTTGGGAACTTAGTATATGTTGAATTTTAGATTTAAGTTTGAAAACCCAAAGATTTACTCAAAGATTTTCTCCTTAATTTCATATAGATTTAGGAGATAATTTAGGAGTTTTTATGGACTTTATTTGGGCTTTATGTTTGTCTATTAAAGAGTAAAAAGGAATTAAAAGAAAAGAAAGAAAGAAAGAAAGAAAGACCTAGCCTCCAACACATTCTCTTCTTCTTCTTCTTCCCCATCTCCCTCTCACGTTTGTGCATCCAACAAGACCCATCTCCCAACATTCTTCTTCTCCTCCTCCGACAAGCACCTCACGTGAACAGAAGCTTCACCTCACGTTGCTCGAGTTTGTTGTCGATTGAAGCTTGGATGCGAGACCCACGTGATTTCTCTCCATTCGACAAGGTTTATCCCTTACCCATGCCTAATCGACTTTAGTTTTGGATTATCCATACCTTAAACACCTTTGATTTGTAATTTTAGCTTGTTTGGACTCCAAACAGCCCACATTTGAAGCTGTTTACGGCCAAAAACGGGATTTCCAACATTGCCCACATGAGAATTTGCATTTTCCAGCAGTACCGACACGAATCGGACCTCGTATCACCTTAGTCTTGTGACCCACGCTTCCTTTGGCCTTGGATCTAAATACCCATGGTTTGACGACTTCAGATCTGCGATTTCAAGGCCATTCGATCACCAACCAGAAAGCTTTCCAGTCCTTTAAGCGTTGATCAATAAATTTTAGCATGTTTTGGACCTTTCGCAAATCCATTTAAGTATCGTAGCATTATTTCTAACATGTAGGAACCTTTTGTTTGCAACACTCTTGAACTCAACTAGCAAGGTGCAAGCTTGTTCTGATAAGTTTAGAGTGTTTTAGTCTTTCAAAATTCTTTATTAAGTGTTGTAAAATAGCACCTAATCATTGGAAAGCTCTTAAATGTAGGTGGAACAATCCAAATAATTATCCATGCTATTCTTGGTAAGGATTAGGTGGTAAGGCTTCACCTAGACCCTTTTAATTGAGTTTGAAGTGTAGTAAGGCAGTTGTTTAATCTTGAAATTTCTGTTTGTAGTTCGGTTGGGTTTTGGAGCATTCGCTTTACCATTTAAGGCTGAAATCTAAGTAAGTATACCCCATTTGATCATATTCTAGTTTGCACAAAGGTTTTCGAACTAAGCTTAGCCCCTAAAAGCTTGCCTCTTTGTTTAGGAGCCTTTTGGATTATTTTTAGGAGCGCTTTAGGTAAATAGTTTCTACTTGGTGGGTCTGTTTGATTGTGTGTAGCATGTTCTATGTTTCTTATCTGATTTGTGCACATCATTATATATTTTTTGCTTTGTTATACCTTTTGATGAGCATGATTATATGTGGATTTGTGAAGTTTACATGATGTTAGCATGTTGATTAATTGAGCTTGAAAGTATGTATGAGTAGGTGTTGTTTGGCATGAGACATGGTTTAGTAGCATGCTTAGGTAATATGCATGTGGTGAGGTTGTGAGGAGGTCAGCGTACCTTGAAGGATTATAGGGTGAGTACCAATACACCTCGAGTACACATGGTCGAGGGGTGGTATTGTCTCCATTGGAATAAGAGGAGCATTGAGGCCTTGGGTACAAATGGTCAAGGGTCGGTGTGGTGAGTCTAAAAAGCATGTGTTGGGCACCTGGGATAGGGCCAATGCATTGCTAAGTCATTGGTGCACCTTGGGTAAAAATGGTCAAGGGGCGATGCATAATTCGAGGCCTTGGTAACATTGGTCAAAGGTCGAACACCGAGCTCCATAGAGAAGTATTGAGCCTCTGGTAACAGTGGTCAGGGGTCGATGATTCTTGAAGGGTCAGTCTTGGAGAGCTTTGGTGAGGGCTAAAAAACATGAGTGTTGAGTAGAACCGAGCGAGCATGGCATGATGCGAGAATTCATGTGTTAAGCAAATCTGATGCATAGTTTACTTGTTTATGTAAGCATGGCATGATGTTGGTAAATTTACTTTGGATAAGCATGTTTGGGTGCGTCTGTATAGCATGTTGTTTGTTGCTTGATGTTTGGTGGCTCACCAGGTGTGAGCTACTTACTAAGTACTTTTGTATTGACTCCCCCCCCCCCCCCCCCCCAAACCAAAAAATTTTGTAGGTGAGGAGAAGCTATATGAAACTGGTGATACAGATGAGGAGGCGTGATGGGAGGACACCATTAGAATTACGTGCTTTCTTAGTATTGATTTTCTTTGAATTGCATAGATAGGATTCTAGTTGTTTTGTATAGGAATTTGGCGTAGGTCTTTCCATTCTTTATTGTTTTTGAAGTATAGATAGGTTCTTTTGGTAGATTTAGGTTATGAAATAAAAATCCCTTGCTGATAGAAATTTATTTGTGTTTCTGATGGTTTATCTAAATTAATATTGTTTTGGGAAATGAGGTTTTTTTGTTCGTTCTAAAGTTTGGGAGTGTTGTGTTAATGCTAGGAGGTGTGGTGTTAGTTGTTGTGTCGTTCTAAAGTTTTGGCTATCTTGTAGTTACGTCGTTATGCTACCAAAATGTTTTGGGCATAATGGTTATAAGCTTAGTAATGTCTCTAAGTTAGGTTAAAATTTGGGGTCGTTACACCGAGAGTCATATTTGTATTATGTATTGATAGCTCTTAGAATGAGAGATATTGAGGGTATTTTAATGAAGTTTATGTGGCTTAAAAATACTATCTTAGTTACTTTTGTATTGAGAAACCTCTTTGAATTGATGTGTTAATAGTAAAAGAGTCTATTTTTATGCGAAAAGCACTTTTGAGCTTTTTAATGTATAATATTACTTAATAGTGCTATTTGTGACTTGTGTAGGCCATTGCTGAAGGTAAAAAATGGCTAAGTGTGAAAATCCAACCTGCTATGTTAGAGCTTTGTTGTTGATAAAAAGTCAAGCTTGTTGGAGCAATTGTTGTGCTTTAAATGAAGCATCAGCAAAGCTAGAGCATTTATTTGGGATCAGTTACATAAGAAGCACGCGGGAGTTATTTCATTAATCGAGGTAGAAAATTTATGACATTTGTATCGAGTTAAGCCAAGGAGAAGCTGCCATTGGTCTTCAAATGTCCACCCAACCTTGATTTCAAAGAAAGGAAGAGGTATAAAGCCCTTGCTTGTTGTTTTTGAAGAGGAATGAATTTTGGAGAGATTAGACAATTGGGAGAGAGGATTTCGAGAAGAGTAGAATAGCCTGTTTTGGGAGGTGGTCTACTTCTGGAAAGGAGGGAAATCTACCACAAAGAAGCTGCCCAACATTTCTTTCTGGTCAATTTCTCCTAGTTTCTATAGTATTTCTTTATTCTCAACATTTTTTATATTATAGACAAGTTTTAAAATGTTGCTTAACACTTTCCTTACTGTTTTGTTGCTGTCTTTTCCTTTAAATATGAACTAATCACCCCTTGGGTGATGGATTAGGGGATTTATTATTGACTCATGCTGAATGAAGTAGCAAGACTTGCATATTCCTCACTCCTATGCTTTGTGTGCTTAATTTTAGCTTAGATTTATCTGGCCAACTTGTCTTAGCTACATTTATCTTAACTTTGGGAAAGGGAGGGATAAACCGAATGCATAGCATAACATTAGTTCTGATTAGGTGCATGCTCTAAGGTAATTAGGGACACTAGGGATAGTAACTCATCTAATGTTTGTAGCTAAGGGCTTAATTTTAGAGATTAATGGGAGTTAATCACTGTTTCTGTGAGACTTCTGGAAAGAATCCGTGAGTTAGCTGCATTGAGTGTTGAGGCATAATCTATGTTGTAGCATTTAGTTTGATGAAGCAAACTCTCACCCCTAATCCTGATCGCTTTTCACAGAATCTGTTTAATTCCATTTTATTCACTGTATTCCAGTTTTTCAAGCATTCCAACACCATTTTAATTTTGTTTCCTTAGTTTCTTTTTAGTCCCTTGCACCAAACTAGTTAAGCATGCTTAAGGAAAATTTAAAAGAAATAGAAAGGTCGATACTGCCTTGGAGTGCAAGAGAATCCTCGATTCAGCATGATCAACTTGGGTGCATGATAAAAGAGATAACCTAAATCTCCAAGTCCTAGAACAATCAACCAATGGGAACATGAGATCAACACAAAACAACTAAAAGAAAAAAAAAACAAAAGCTAGAAAATAAGAAACTAAAGGAAAGAAAGCATGGGTTACCTCACAAAAAGCGCTTATTTAACTTCTTCCATTTCTTTGAGCCCTTCTTTCTTGAATCAACAAAGCAAACCAAAGCTAGCAAAATTACTAGCTTCTCATGGGATACTACAACTTTGTTCTTTACTGACGTTTGACTTTTTGTATAGTTGATGCTTGTGACAAAAAATTGTCAAAAAAAAGTTCATTTTCACTTTAAAATAAATC
Organism: Trichosanthes truncata; assembly: GCA_033996785.1. Taxonomy (NCBI): domain Eukaryota; kingdom Viridiplantae; phylum Streptophyta; class Magnoliopsida; order Cucurbitales; family Cucurbitaceae; genus Trichosanthes; species Trichosanthes truncata. Next base: position 44,205,418 of record JAWPNB010000013.1, on the reverse strand, counting down.
ATTAATTCAGAAATATATATATTGACGGCTATTGAATGTCAAAAAATGTCTTCTTTTAAGTTTACGCAATAAATTGTCAACGTCAATAGCTTTATTGATGGTATTTCCTTAACATCCCGTCAAAATTGGGCCAACACCGCATTTTTGTCTTAGTTGACGGCACCATCAATAAAAAAAGTTAGTACCCACGAGAAAATCTATAGCGGTGGCGATGAGGCTATGCAACCACACACACATTTTGATGGTGAGATGATCGAACAGAAAGGTGGGGCTTAAAGAAAATATTTGTAAATTAAAACAAAGCTCTAGTTCAGTGCAAGTGCACACTGTCAATGCAAGTAATATAAAACTGGAAGTATTCCAGAGTATCGATCCCACAGGGAATGGATACAACAAAATTCAAATGATAGCAAAGACGTTTTCAAATTGCAATTTCGGTAACCAAGGTTATAAAAATAAGTGGGATGATTTTTGTTGTTTTTGAAAAGAAGAAATAAAAATGATAAAAGAGGGATTCAAATATGCTTTTGCTCTATTGAAAGAAATTGCGGCCTAATTGCAATTGCAATCCTTTGACTCAATACTTAAGCTTTGTAAACCGAATTCAACACCTATTCGACCTTCTATGAAGTATCTTTAGGAGGCTAAGCGATTAAACCGATATTTCTATGGCTAATACGAACTTAGTTAATTTTGAAACACAATTCTTTTGGTTTTAAAGGTTTTGCCCTATGTCTAGGGTCAAAAACAAATTCCTATGTCTAGGCTATTTTCCTTTATTGCTTTTATGAAAACCCAATTTTTATCTAACATTTTCGGAATTAGACTCAAATTGTTGTATACTAATCTAGGTGATCAATCTAAACTAGTAATGAAAATTTCAATCAATAAAAGAAAACAATGCTATAAGATTAAGCAAAGTTGCTCTTACATATTAGACCTTTATTCCTTTCTTTAGGGCATTCACATGTTTGAATCCCAAAGAAATACTTAGCTCATAATTAAAGAAAAGAAAAATAATGACTTAAAAGAATCAAAGTGCATAACTAAAATAGAATTAATAAATACTTGAATAACAATTCAACAATAATGAAAGAACAACTAAAATTCTATTAATCAAAATAAATTCAGCAACTAATTAATTTCAACAAAAGGGAAGAAGAAAACAGTAGCTAAAACCTCAAAATTACAGCAACAATTAAGTTCCGAAAATAGAAGAAAATAACTTAAATAAAACAGAAAATAAATTCTAAGAACGGGAAGAACACAACCCCTTTTCCACTTCTTATTCAATCGACTCAACTCCACTTTTTTCCAAGGGAATTGAGCCTTCACTTCCTTCAATTTTCATTGAGGAAGGATTGAATTTCGAAGTTGCAAGGGGCTGGAAAACAGAAGAAAAACAGCCGCAAATAGAAATAAAAACAGCTGAAAATTGACAGCAGAAATTTTGACAGCAGAAATTTGACAACTGAAAATCGTGGACAGCAGCAACTGTGGCCGAAAATGGCAGAAAACTGATTTATTCTCTTGAGGCTTCTTCTCCAATATTTATAGATGAATGGGCCAGGGTTTCCTTCTTGAATGAGGCACAATTATGGCTAAAATCTCAGCTAAAATCGTGGAGCCAATATCTCACAAAATTCCTAGATTTTAGGAGATTTGCAGATTTTCCTTTAATTTTCAGATCTATCAAAATTGCAATTGCAGTGCAATTGCATTTCTATTGCATTCTTCAAATTCCTACACAAAAACATCAAGTAAGTGTGGTTTTCATTTTCTTTTGCTTTCTTTTCTCCATTTACTTAATTTAAAAGGCTTTTAACAATAATTCAATTTAAACCAACTATTTGCTAGCCTTTTTATCTAATAACATACATAAAATAACAAGAATAACTAAGTATAAAGGCCAAATAATTCTCATAAATGAGAATTATCATGAGACGTAGACGACAACGCGATTTCACCTCCGGCAAACTCGCTACAGCAAGCTCTAATAATTGGTTCTTCTCCAAATTCAACAAGACAACATCTAACGATTACCCACAACTCGAACATCTTCAGGACTGAATACCCTTTGTCCCTGGAGTTCATATATGTTAAGTCAGGCTTATTCGAACATAATCAAGCAAGACCTAAGTCCTTTTCGGTAAAGATTTAGGTGATAACTCTTCGTTTCGACCTTTTCGAATCTGACTACAGTGTTTAAGAGTATCTGATAATCATTGGAACTCTTTTATTTTTAAAATTGGACTAATCAAAAATGGTTTAAGGTTGGTGTTGGGTAAGAACTCGTTGATAAACCATTTGAACACCCTTGCTAACTCCTTTTAAATACCCCTGCAGTTTCAATGAAGGTTTTCGAATGAAGTTCTAATCTTGAAACTTTGTCTTTGTTGTTTCAGGAGCCTATCAAATACTTCAAGAGCGCTTTTGAATTTTTAGTAAGTGGTTTATCATTTGTTGCTTTATATTGTCTCATATTGACTTGGATTTGTTTTTATGTTTGAATCATTGATAACATGTTTATGATTGTTGGGTTGCTGAAATACGTGTTCAAATGTGTTATTGTGTTGAATGTGTTAAGAAATTATTTGTTGGATTGCTGATGATTCAAACGTATGTTTGTCTACTTCTAGAGAAGATGGGGCTCAGATGAAAAGGACAAATCTACGAAGAAGAAATGGTTTAACTTATTAAGTAAGTTGGGTTTGTTGGTATTAGCATTTTATTTCCTTTTTCTTTTATTGGTCATTGCTTTGAAATTAAGTATCTTGCAATTCAAAAGCTTCATATTTTGAGCTTTTATTACATAATGATTGGAGATTATGGAATTTAAGTTTTCACTCAAGTTTTTGTTAACACATTATTGTTAAGACTTTGATTAATATGAAATTTGAGGAGTTAAAAGTTAGAGTAATGTCATGTCGAAGAACGTTTATTCACTTGATCGTGCTTACTATGAACTTTGGGATTGAAGTTCTTCTCTGAGGTATAGCAAAGAAATGTTTGTTTGAAGTTTTTCTCTATAAACTCGAAGCATTGAAACATCCATGTTGATACAAGTTTTTCTTTAATATTTTGTTCGATAGGTGGTGAAGAAAAAAAAACTTACCTAAGTCACCAACTGCTAGATACAAAGGACAGTAAGTTGGAAAATCCTTGACAAATAAATCAGACTTGAAAAGTTTGTATTGTAGCTGCCTTTTCTATGTGTGGCCTCTCAATCAGTCAAATGATAGCAAAATTTTCCATGGTTAATTTGCCAATCCCTCGGTTAAATGATAGAGGCAAATCAACTTTAATTTCTGTAAACAATCTTCAATTGATTGCCTTATTTTATTTTGTACTGTTGCCAAAAATAGAGGATTGCCTCCCCTTCTGCTTTTTCTATTTCGGTACTTATTTATTCCTTTTTTTTTTTGTCTCCTCTGTGCAAGGATATATATTCAACCTTTTGTACTCAAACTTCAATATGAATGAATACAGAATTATTCTCTTATTCTTGAGTTTGTACTTCTGCTATTAGATATTGCTTGCTTGGAAATTATACCAACAATTCTTCATTTCTTGTTTATGAAGTGACGATTTTACAAATATTTGGAGATATATGACAACTTTCTTACCCTTTGTATTTTATACTCTACATTGCTATAATTTTGTAAACTTGTAAATTTTGTATTATTCTACATTGTATTTGTATTGTTGGAAATTACTAATTCAGTTTATTTATTATTTCTAGTTGAAATATATTCTCAACAAAGGTGCCCTTACATTACAGGTCAGTTGGTTAGTTTACTTGCAAAATATCTTTCCAATGTATGTTAGCTACATAATTGTTGGTTTGCAGCTACTAGCAAATTTTTTTTTATAACAAATGGTATAGAATTTATATACTTACTATCTCTGTATAATTTATTGACAAAGAGACGTACATTTAAGCAGATCATGTGACAAAATTTGCATTGAATGGAGAAAATTTAATTTGTTTGACATTGAATAACAGTCAATATTATTAGAAATACTCAGAAAATATCATAAAGTTATACTTCTAATATTTTCTATCAGTGTGTAGAAAATATTTCAGGTTAGTTTTCAGTTTAAATGAATTGTGTTAAGGACAAATTGAACCTAAGTTATACTTTTACCTTTTTTATTCACAAATTAATTTTGCTTAGGTTCTTCTCTTTCTATGTTTTTGCACAGTTCATGTATTTCTAGAAGAAATGAGGTAATATGAATAAAATTTTAACTTTGATTTTTATTAGTTCTTATAGATGTTTTAATTTTGCTTGGGCGATGAAGCTTGATTTTATACTCAAGAGTTGTTATGTCTTAATAATTGATGTAAATATCAAGTTTAATTCAATCAAATCTTATTCCTTTTAATTAATATTTATATTTATAGTTAAAACAATTCTCAGTTAAAATTTATCAATCTTATATTTATATTTTCTATAAGGATGTATATGGCTGCAGAGAATTTGAGGAGTTGAGAATGTGGAGATTGAGTGTGTTTTTCCCCTCTTGTTAAATTTATGAAAAAAAACAAACATTTGATCTTCATACTTGAATTAAGTTTTATAATTAATTTTCTTATGTTGTTTTTGTTTGGTTTTGTAGAAGCCAGAAGAGGCGTTGTGGAATAGGGGGTAGTGGAGAGACATCACTGTTGTGCAATTCTAAGTTCATCAATTTTAGAAGTGAGCTTTGCATAGTAAACACTCAATTTTAACTTTTATGGCTATGTTTTGGGCATGACTTGTAAGGGATCATAATGTATTACCTCTACTATCATATATATGTAAAGATCTTTTGCGAAAATCTTGAACTTCATTAACAGGCAAGAATACTTTTTTTGTGTTGATAAGTTTTGCTTATGGGTTAATGAAAACCTATTAGATCATTCATTGCTACCTAGTTTTTTATTCTGTAAATGCAGGTTGTAGAAGAATGGTCAAAATGACCTGTAGGTGTCGTTTAATTTTTTTTTATTTTGTTCAAATACGTAAATTTGACGGATAAAATCCGTCAACAAAATAATTATAATTGACGGGTCAAGTCAATCAAGAAATATGTCATAGTTGACGACACACAATGTCAACTATAGTTATAAATGATTGTTACAACACGTCAAGCAAGGATTATATTGACAACCAAAAAGTATCAATAAAAGGAATATTGTTGACGTTTTGGTATGATAGTTAACTATGAAAAAACGTCAACTTTATTCTACATTGACAGCTAGAAAACGTCAATAGAGACATAACAGTTGACATTCATTGGCCGTCAACTAAAATAGAAATGTTGATGTTGACACTGATATTATTGACGGTCAAAAAACGTCAACAGAAGTGATAGTTGACATTTTTTAGTCGTCAATAAAGGCCAAATTTATAGTAGGTAAAGCAAAAATATTTTTGGCATTTTTAATTATAAAAAACATAAAAGGAAAAAGATCAAAAAATAAAGACTACGACACGGACTCGTGAGAACAAGAAAAAGAACACTCAGGCTGAAGAGAACTATCAAGAGATAGAACAGACGAAGGCATTACAGCCTCAAGCCCCCTGAACTAACTCTTCTAAAATTATGCTAATCTTTTTCTTCCTCACTAATTCGAATATGGTATGCATCTAAACTCTCTAATTCTTCCCTATTCTCTACAAAGCTCACTCCTGAATACCCAATCTCAGTAAAATCAAAAAAAATTAGGCTCGTGAAAGGCTATCAGTGAATCAGTTGCTAATTGACTCACTAAACATCCTAAAGAAGTGGATTGCACTTCACTAACCTCCCCTTGGGTTTCGAGTCTCTCTTAGAATTTTCTAAATTCAAATGAATACGTCTAAAATCCTCCAAAAACATTTGGAAATATGCTTTCTAAGGAAGGTTTTTTCTTTAAATGGGCTATCGGAAGGGGTTCTTCCTCTACTTGAACTACCTGAGGTCTCATGACAGAGCTTGTCGAAGACTCGCCAAATTACATTTATAACTCCAGACCCACAAATACTGTAGTATGACTGGTCAGGTCGATCCATAGAGAGAAAAACTGTTTAGTATTTGCTCGCTCAATCTGGATTCATAGTAACCAAAAGAGGGGGGTTTGGTGCTTTATAAAATAAATAGTGAGAGGAATAATAGAACACATAAAAGAGAATGAGAATAAAAGCAATGAAGGTTAACAAACTAAGATGATACTAATTCGTAGGATCACGTCGAGATGGGATTCAGTAACACCAATCATGGGTAATAAGAGATAAGGCAATTTCATGCTTGATTATACTCACATGTCCAAATGAAGCACATATGAACTTCTAATTAATCCTAGTGCAGTTTAATTAACAAGGAGCTAATTTAAGGAAATAATCAAATTAAACCTACAACGGAATCATAGGAATCGTCTTTGATTTATTTAGAATTAAACTAAAATACAAAGGTTAAGCAATAAATACCTTGAAAATAATATTATGGAGAATATTCTGGCGGATCTTTATTTTTTCCACAAAGTCTTCCTGGCTATAACTCGAACACAGGACTAAGGCTTGTGGGAGCCTCTTGAAAGAAAATCCCCAAGGGATTGGAGAGGAAGAGGTCTAGAGAGAATTCTCTAATTCTCTCTATTGAGGAGATGTGTGTTGTACAGAATGGCTCAACCCAAGGGTCCTATTTATAGTGACCAAGGGAAAATCTTTGCCATAATTAAAATATTATACTTTAATATCTAATATATTAAAATATATCTTGTATTTATTTGAATCTCATTCAAATCTCCTACGATATTTATTTATTTGAATCTTATTCAAATTCTATAAATATCTTTTATTTAATATATCAAATATACATTAATTATTTTAATATTTAATGTATCAAATACAACAAATATATTTTCCTCTCTTATATTTAATATATCTAATATATTAAATATTAATTTGAACACTTCAAATTAAATATTAAATTTGAACATTTCAACTTTTAATATTTAATGTATCAAATACAATAAATATATTTTCCTCTTTCATATTAAATATTAATTTGAACACTTCAAATTAATATTAATTTGAACATTTCAAAATTTTCTTTCAACTAAATTGATCTTTTAGTGTTACTATGAGCTAGCAAGGGGACCTTATGGACCTACAGATTATAAGCTCCAATGATACAAAATTAATTAATTAAACTTCTTAATTAATCAATTTTCATTCATTAACTCTAGGGTCACTCCACTATACACCTAAAGTTGCACTCTTATGCACTGTAGGACAAGTTGTGTCCATTGATATAATCACTACATGCAAGTCGATCCTTCACGAGTTGTTTGTAATTACAACTGGGTCAAAAGTCCGTTTTACCCCTATAATTACATCTTGCACCTTAAGTACAACTGATTTTCTAATGAACAATTTGTTTATAATATAATTATAAACTAAGTCCCTCTCGGGCCAATGAGAGGGTGGGGCCCCATTGTTCAAGTACCGAAATCAGCACTTAAAGGAACTACTCATCTACTTACGCTATATGGGAATAAGTGAATTCCATCTTGTGAGATTATGCTCCCAGTTCCCTATTTGGTCAAGTCCCCAAAATGGTAGGCATATTGAATCGGCTACAAAAGCCACTCTCACCCATGCAAATCAAAGGACAAGCCCTCACAGGTAGGAGTTCATAACTCACTCAGGATTAAGATCGAGTCGCATATGATCATCCTGATGAAATATTAATCTTCTCAATTAATGGATTTATAAAGAGAGATTAAATATTTCGTGGTCCAGTCTTATACAAACTCATTGTATAAGATACCCCCACTCACATGTCTCCACATGTATGATTTGGATCAAATCATTTGTAACTATTACAAAGTGGGCCGTATCAATAGTGTTACCAAGATAAGGCACCCAACCTTATCCATATACTATGACCCTTTAGGTTATTTCTTGAACATGATCCGCTCGTATGTCAACCACATACTGTTCAAGATTACACTAATAACCTTGGATTTTTCATATAATGGATAATATTATATTGCAAATAAAATAATCAAAATTATTATTAATTATTAAATAAATTATTAATTACGAGGCTTTAGGGCATAAATCCCAACACTAATTAGACCCAAAATCAATCTAGAGTTGGAGACGATACTAATCCTAGCCTAAGACTGTCACGCGCCATATTATAGACCAATCGTTTAAGCTCTACGGCCAATTAGAATTAGTGAGCTACTCATACTAATCTAAGTGGCAAATTTAGATTTAGTCCTAACACTTACTACCTCCTTAGGCAATAGATTCTTTTAGTCGTTCATGACCGTTCTCAACTCACGAACTCACTTATTCTAATCCCTAATGCTACTTAAAGACATGCTAAGATAAAAGAAAAACATGCATAGCAAGGGTAAGCTCATTCGACGCGTATAGGGTTGTTAACCCCAACTACGAACAATCTTAGGAATGAAAACAAAGAGGCAAAAGATAAACAAGCTGAAGTTAATAAGCATTCATGACAAAACCTCATGGCGTTACAAGCAAATCCTGACGATCACCTTTGAATCGATTTTCCGCTTAGCTGGAGCCAGTTGTCTGAATACAAACGTCCATAATTGGCATTAGCTAAGCCAAACTAAATTAAAACTAAGAGTAATGAATGAAATACAGAGGAAAAATGGGTGAAAAGAGGGAATGAAGGTTGTCTAATCTATGGGTATTGCCCTAAAAATGGAAAAGATCCTTTTATATAAGTCGAAGCAGCGTCGAGACACTACCCTTAATTAGACCAGCGTCTTTAAGGCTCGTCGCAGTGTCGACCTTGTGCTCACTGTTCAAGCGTCAAGACGCTTGGGACAGCATCTCAACGCTATCCTGCATCTTGACATTCTGTCTTTCAGCACCGAGTAAGGGCTCTATGAAGCGTCTCGATGTTGTTCCCTGGGGCGAGGTCATTTCTTCTCCAATTCTCCAATTAGGGTTTGTATGACCTCCAAATAAGCTCGAATCAATCTCGAACACTCCAAAAATCTCAAAAATTTCCAAATAAGCTTCAAAATGCTCTTCAGCCTAATTTTCCCACAAATTGGGAAATTAAGCACGTTAAATCATTAAATACCACAAGATTTAGGCATAGAAAATTAGGACTTTTTGAGTCCTATCAAATACCCCAAACCTAAGCCTTGCTAGTCCTCAAGCAAGACTAGAATAAAAGAAAGAATAAAAGATCAAATGGAAGCAAGCAACATGACTCTAACCTCGATGGTCAAGAGAGTAAATTAAATGCAAAAGGTTAAAGCACAATCAAGCACGCCATCAAAAGCATATTGAAAAACTTTTCCAATCGTTTCTCGCGTGAGTGTGTGCAGTTAGCTTACCTAGCCAGGCCTTTACCAACACGGGGTAGGTTTACAGGGCTCTCAACCCATCTTCCCCCTACACTGGCCCTAGACACCAATTATTTAAGCTTCCTAACACTCAAGAAAATAATAAGCTAATAGGTGCCTGAAAACATCCCTGGGGCAAACTTGCATCACTTTAATGTCAATGGCACTAGCTTTCGCACAACTATCGCAGGGACCCTTACCTAGAGCACTCGCTCGATAGGTGGCCTAACTGATTGATGACCTTGCTAGAGTGATGTGAAATTATGCAATATTAGGATGTCAATGCGCAAGTGTACACATTCTTTTTATAGCAAGTGGCAAGTAAAATTATCGTATCCACGGAGACTATTGACTCTTCTAATTATCCTAAATTAATTCTTAGTAACTCAGTTGGTAACCATTCAAAATTATCAAGGGAAATGCAGTAAAAGAAATCATAAATGCTGGAACAAGATTAATGCTAAAGCATGAAACAACAGAGTAAAGATTCAGAAAACAGATAACGATTAACTTGTACTTTCAATTAAAGGAAAGGCTCGGATTAGAGGTAAGTCATGCATTAGTTAAGTTACGAACTGAGTACACATTCATTCCATTCGATTCACTACAGACTTCACGGTATTCTCCCGAATCACCGAATATATGCTGTCGCAATTAAATTACTTCAGCACAATAAACCCACTGTACTTTATGTGCGTTAGGCAAGTGGCCATCCCTAACCTACCCACTTAGTTAGCTACTAACCTCAACAAGAGGCTAACGTGGTTTTCAAGTTTTCAGCCCCTCCTATTCTTCCAAGAAATCAGAGGGACGATGTTCATAACGGCTGGCCAAGCGGAAACAAACTAAGAATAAAACCCCTTAAAAACTAAATCGAAGGAGATGAAGTCTACTCATCTATAACATTAACTAAAAACAATCATCCTCTAATCCTCACCTTATGGTGATTAGTTCATGCTACAGTGAAAACGAAAAAACAGTAGAAATGTAGACATAATGAAACTAAATACAGAAAACGACTAAATGACAGAAGAAAATATAGCAGGAGAAGTCGAAATGCTGCCCCAAGTTTCTTGACCCAGCATCGGCGTCTTTCCGACTGGAAACCTTCCGTTTTGGGCAAAACTCCGGTGGTAGCTCTCTAGTCGACGCTCTTCTCCTCTGCTGCTTCCTCTCCCTGTTATTTCGAGAACCTCACTTCTCATCCTCCCTCTTATTTCGGGAACCTCACTTCTCCTCCTCCCTCTAACAACAAAAACGGTTGCCCCATTATAAAATTCACCCTTTATGAAAACGAGGGCTGATTAGACTTGTCCTTGTGACGTGGCGGGCTCTGGTTGGCTGAAAACACGTGACTAGACTAACAGATTCCAGCTCAATTAATGAATAACAGCTCCCACGTGCGAATTTCGTATAAGCCTGAATCGCGAAATTTGCTCCAGCAATTAGTTGTAAAACTGCTGTTCTTGGCTTCTTGAGTCCTCATTAATCCAACCTAATTTAATCACATAAAAGACCTTAATTAGGATCACTTTGCTCTAATAAAAATATTACTATATTAAAATCAGTCCTAGAGCAAAATGACTCCAAGCTAGGGGATTTTCAAGATATAATGAGATAAAATATGGCAATTTAGTCCAAAAAAATACAAGCATATAACTCTTAATTTAAGAGTTATCACTGATCACAATAGTGGCAGCTCTTTTTACCCTTGACTCTTTTCACAACATTACAAACTTTTTTTTTCTTCTTATTTTTTTATCTTTTCTTTCACTAAAATGATTTTTCTTTTGAGCTCACTTTCTTTTCTTTTTCTTGCAGGCAAATAAAGCATTTTTTTCTTCCTCAGCAACACATTACTAGCCATCATGCTCGGTTACCGTCAAATTAATGTCTAAGCCTATCAAAGTGACAATAGACATATGAATCTCATAATGCTACCCTAGGCCTTCAAGACATCAAAAGGGAAGCTAAGGCCCCGTTTGATAATGTTCTCGTTTTCTGTTTCTTATTTCTTGTTTTTTGTTTCCTGTTTCCTGTTTCTTGTTTTTTAAAAACAAAAAACAAGAATATGTTTGGTAACTATTTCTGTTTCTTGTTTCTTGAAAAAAAAAAAGAAACAGAAATAGAAACTTGTTTGATAACTATTTCTTGTTTCTTTTTTTTTTTTTCGTCTTATTTTTCTCTAATTTATAATTTAAATAGAATTTAGTTATATAATATAAAAAGTATATAACATGCATTAAAACATATAAAAAATAATTATCAAAAGTTTACATTATCTAAAACAAACAAGTCTCGATGCAAAATTAACAACACTAATAAAATTGTTTCTATCTTCCAAATGTTGCCAAATTTGATCTGTAGTGTTATCTCCCACTCGAGACATTCACCTTAAATGATGTCTACTCATATCCAACTCAATTATATTGCTCTATAAATGTTATGGTTGTAAAATATTAAAGTGAGGCCAAAAAAATGTTTAAGTGATCAAAATTTATATATTGCAAAATTCTAATTGGTTCTAACTTTCAAGTGTACTAAAAATTAAAATAATATATAAATATATATATTGCAAAATTCAGATTTAAAATAACATATAGATATATATATTTCAGAATTTAAAATTTAAAATTTAAATTAAATATATAAATATACATATTTCAAAATTGAAAATTGAAAATTAAAATAATATATGAATATACCTATTGAAAAATTAAGATATAAATAAAAATAATATATAAATATACATATTGCAAAATTAAAAATTAAAAATTAAAATAATATATAAACTATACATAGCAAAATTAAGAGCCCTCGAAACCAGGACCCAAAGACAACATGGGGTGTCTGGTGTCACGGTCATGCTTTTTCAGGGCATGTTTCCCATGGCCGCATGTCCATTTTAACCCTCTTTTTTTTTATCATGCTTTCATGTTATGTCTTTCATTTAGCATTGTACTTTACTTTCCTTGTAATTTTGTTGGCGTATGACTCCTTACCATTTTCATGTTCACGTCTATCGTAGGCATAAATCCTAGAATGTACTATAGGTGGATGCGACTAGTTGCCAATGAAGGGAATAATCAAATTAAACCCAAAGCGGAAGCGTTGGATTGTCTTTGATTTATTTAGAATTAAACAATAAAAATTAAGGTTAAGCATAACATACCTTGAAAATAATATTATGGAGAATATTCTGGCGTATTATTATCTCTTCCACAAAGTCTTCCTGACTATGACTCGAACACATGACCAAGGCTTGTGGGAGCCTCTTGAAAGAAAATCCCTAAGGGATTGGAGAGGAAGAGGTCTAGAGAGAATTCTCCAATTCTCTCTATTGAGGAAATTTGTGTTGTATAGAATGCACAATGGCTCACCCCTAGGGTCCTATTTATAGTGGTCTAGGGAAAATAATTAAATAATATATTTTAATATCTAATATATTAAAATATATTTATCTAACTAATTTGAATCTTATTCAAACCGTTTAAAATTCTCCTACGACATTTATTTCCTAATTTGAATCCAATTCAAATTTAATAAATATCTTTTATTTAATGTATCTAATATACATTAATTATTTTAATATTTAATGTATCAAATACAATAAATATATTTTCCTCTTTTATTTAATATATATAATATATTAAATATTAATTTGAACACTTCAAATTAAATATTAATTTGAACATTTCAAATTTTTCTTTCAACTAAATTGATCTTTTAGTGTTACTATGAGCTAGCAAGGGAAACTTATGGACCTACAGATTATAAGCTCCAATGATACAAAATTAATTAATTAAACCCTTTAATTAATTAATTTTCATTCATTAACTATAGGTCACTCCACTATAGACCTAGAGTTGCACTCTTATGCACTGTAGGACAAGTTGTGTTCATAGATATAATCATTACATGCAAGTCGATCCTTCACGAGTTGTTCGTAATTACTGCTGGGTCAAAAGTTCGTTTTACCCCTATAATTACATCTTGCACCTTAAGTACCACTGATCGTCTAATGAACAATCTGTTTATAATCTAATTATAAACTAAGTCTCTCTCGGGCCAGTGAGAGGGTGGGGCCCCATTGTTCAAGTACCGAAATCAGCACTTAAGAGAACTACTCATCTACTTACCCTATATGGGAAGGAGTGAATTCCATCTTGTTAGATTATGTTCCCAGCTCCCTATTTAGTCAAGTCCCTAAAATGGTAGGCATATTGAATCGGCTACAAAAGCCACTCTCACTCATGCAAATCAAAGGACAAGCCCTCACAGGCAGGAGTTCATAACTTACTCAGGATTAAGATCGAGTCGCATATGATCATCCTGATGAAATATTAATCTTCTCAATTAATGGATTTATAAAGAGAGATTAAATATTTCGTGGTCCAGTCTTATACAAACTCATTGTATAAGATACCCTCACTCACATGTCTCCACATATATGATTTGGATCAAATCATTTGTAACTATTACAAAGTGGGCCGTATCAATAGTGTTACCAAGATAAGGCACCCAACCTTATCCATATACTATGACCCTTTAGGTTATTTCTTGAACATGATCCTCTCGTATGTCAACCACATATTGTTCAAGATTACAATAATAACCTTGGATTTTTCATATAATGGATAATATTATATTGCAAATAAAATAATCAAAATTATTATTCATTATTAAATAAATTATTAATTACGAGGCTTTAGGGCATAAATTTCAACAGTCAATTCTTCCTACTCGAAGTTGTATGCTATTTTAGTCGTTGTTGTCCCTTACTAGCTTACTAGTGTATAACAATATTTTTCTCAAATGTTTTCAAATACTCTCTCTCACACATTTTAATAAAACCATTTCCTCTAGAAACGTGAGCGGAGGCTAGACCTTATATCGAAGTTGTCTGCAACTTCTAATTTTCATACGACTAACTTGCTCATCGGGTTAGAATAAGTGACGCGCAATCATTGTCCAGTTGCAAAAGAGTACGATTGTGACATTCAGCGCGCACACCATGCCAATGGGCTAATGAACATATTTATAAATCTAATGGAACAAAATGATATAAGTAGATACGGAACAAGAAGAAACTCCTATTTGTAGTTTCTAAAATTCAGCCCAAATTTTAGAAATGTTTTTCAAAATTTAGAATCAAGAAATGGGATGAATTATCAAACATATCTGTTTCTCAAAAAATTAGAAATAGGAACAAGAAATAGGAAATGGAAACGTTATCAAACAGATCCTAAGATGCTCAAAAACATACAAGAGACTCAAGAAATTTTCTTTGAATATGTTGAGATCATGACAAGATAATCACGTTTCAACAATTTGCAAATAACAAAACTATGGAGAGCGTCTCATAGATTGTCCTAATAATGCGGCATACATCCAAATCATCCTTCAAGATAAGCTCAAATTTTCAAAAATTTTAAAGATTTTCAACAAGGCATAAAACAACAAAATAACATGCTTGGCTTAGTCAATCAAAAGTTCGAGCTCAGATGCTCAAGGACTACATAATCAAAGCGTATTATGCAAACCTAAAGATTGGTCCGAGCTCAGAATGACTCAATTAACAAAGCTGAAGCATTACTCAAAGCTCCAATCACACTAGATTTCCAACCCCCAACCTAAATCATACATTGTCCCCCAATGTATTGAACAAATATTATAAGAACAAAATAAGGAAACTGAAACTTCCCTGACATTTCAAGCACATAGGTGGGTGTGGTAGGGCGGCTCCTCCTACGAGAATAAATATCCTCCTTTTCAAATTCGGGTCAACAAAATCCTTCAGAACAAACAACCAACTTAAGTAAACAAACTAGAAAACTAAGAAGCAAAGAGCTAAGAAAAACTAGAGAAAGCCAATTAAAGTTCAACGTCTGGCTGCCTCCAGGAAGGGAAAATTTTTAATGTCGATTGCTCGATGGGCCTTTTGGCTCTTCGAAACTAGCCAGGATCCTCCAAACTCGATTATGCTCCAATCATTGATCGATCAAAAGATGTTTCCTGAAAATCCAAATTCTCTATCCCAACCAAAAAATCAAAACAATCATAATAATCAACAGAGTCAACAACCTTGAACTCAAAAATTTCTCCATTAAAACTAACAGAGACAGTCCCATCATCAACATTAATCTTTGTCCTAGAAGTTTTCATGAAAGACCTACCTAGCAGAATAGATGCAGATGTGTGCCTAAGCCTATCTCCCATGTCTATATATAAAAATTCGCAGGAAACAAAAGCTCGTTAACTTTGACAAGTAAAATCTCTATGATCTCTAGAGGTTTGACAAAAGAACGATATGCTAATTGAACCATGATATTACTTTCATGAACTTCGTTGAAGCCCAGTTCATGATACAAAGAAAAAGGAATAACATTTATCGATGCACCTAAGTCTAACATGGCATGATTTATTTCTTTTCCTCTAATCACACACTGTAATGTAAACATGCCAGGATCATAAAACTTTTTGGGCATAGATTTCAGTGAAAAAGCATAAACATTCTTACTAACCTCCTTTTTATTCTTACCTCTCGCAGACCTCTTGATAGCACACCACTTCTTCAAGAATCGCACAAACTTAAGGATTTTCCTCACAACATCTAGAAGTGGTACATTCACCTCCACCTTGCTGAATATCTCGTAGACATCCTTCTCCGATCATCTGGGTTATACAATATATCTCTTTCCTTAAATATGTGGCTCTTGACGTAGGGAAAAACTTCTCTAGGAAAAGTATCTTCATTATGTTCCATGTCATCACGGAGCTAAGAGGCAGGAAAGATATCCAGTCCTTTGCTTGATCTTTCAATGAGAATGGGAAGGTTGTGAGATTTATTTGTTCCTCCGTCACTCCATGTGGTTTCATACCAAAGCAAACTAAATGAAATTCCTTCAAATGCTTGTGCAGATCTTCACCTAAAGATCCACGAAATGAAGGCAATAAGTGAATAAGACATGCTTTAAGTTCAAACACACCTTGCGTCTCGAAGTAGGTGATGCACATTGGTTGTTGGTTAAGATCAGGAGTAGCCAATTGCTTCAACGTGTGCTCAGCCATCTCTTTTTCTTTTGATGATTCTTCCAAATTTGATAATTCTCCAAGATCAATGAAGAAATCGCCTTCTTTTTTACTCCAACTCTCTCTCACTTCTCTTCTGATTCGCTACTCTTCTCAAGTAATTTCTGCGAAAAATTGAAGTCAAACTTCTCGTGAAGAGTGAGTAAACATGGATGAACAAGAGAGATCAATCAAACAAAAAGAATCCAAATTAAACAAGAAAATACTAAAAACACATTTGTGCTCCCCAGCAACGGTGTCAATTTTGACAGAGCTTATCGAAGGCTCGCCAAATTACATTTATAACTCCAGACCCACAAATAATGTAGTATGACTGATTTAGTTGATCCATAGGGAGGAAAACTGTTTAGTATTTGCTCAATCATTTTGGATTCATAGTAACCAAAAGAGGGGGGTTTGGTGCTTTATAAAATAAATAGTGCGAGGAATAATAGAACGCATAAAAGAGAATGAGAATAATAGCAATGAAGGTTAACAGACTAAGTGGATACCTATTCATAGGATCACGTCGAGATGGGATTTAGTAACACCAATCGTGGGTAATAAGAGATAAGGCAATTACATACTTGATTATACTCACATGTCCAAATGAAGCACATGTGAACTTCTAATTAATCCTTGTGTAGTTTAATTAACAAGGAGCTAATTAGACCCAAAATCAATCTAGAGTTGGGGAGGGTACTAATCCTAGCATGAGATTGTCACGTGCCATACTGTAGACCAATCGTTTAAACTCTACAGTTAATTAGAATTAGTGAGCTACTCGTACTAATCTAAGTGGCAAGTTTAGATTAGTCCTAACACTTACTACATCCTTAGGAAATAGATTCTTTTAGTCGTTCATGACCACTCTCAGCTCACGAACTCACCAATTCTAATGCCTAATGCTACTTAAACACATGCTAAGATAAGAGCAAAACATGCATAGCAAGGCTAAGCTCATTCGACACGTATAGGTTGTCAACCCCAACTACGAACAATCTTAGGAATAAAAACAAGTAGGCAAAAGATAAACAACCTGAAGTTAATAAGCAGTCACGAAAAAACCTCATGGCGTTACAAGCAAATCCCGACAAACACTTCCAAATCAGCGTTTTTGCTTAGCTAGAGTCGGTTGTCTCGATACAAACGTCATAATTGGCATTAGCTAAGCTAAACTAAACTAAAACTGAGAATAATGAATGAAATTCAAAGGAAAATGGGGTGAAAAGAGGGAATGAAGGCTATCTAATCTATGGGTATTGTCCTAAAAATGGAAAGGATCCTTTTATAAAAGTCGAAATAGCGTCGAGATACTACCCTTAATCAGACTACCGTCTTTGGGACTCGCTGCAGTGTCGACCTTGCACTCACTATTCAAGTGTCGAGACGCTTAGGACAACATCTCGACGCTGCCTTGCATCTTGACATTCTGTCGTTCAGCGTCGAGTAGAGGCTCCGTGGAGCTTCTTGACGTTGTTCCTTGAGACATCTTGGTCATTTCTTCTCCAATTCTCCTATTAGGGTTTGTATGACCTCCAGATAAGCTTGAATCAATCCTGAACGCTCAAAAAATGTCAAAAATCGCCAAATAAGCTCTGAAATGCTCTTCGACTAATTTTCCTACAAAATGGGGAATTAAGCACGTTAAATCATTAAATACCACAAGATTTAGGCGTAGAAAATTAGGACTTTTTGAGTCTTATCATCTCACAACTCATTCTTCTAACTTCAAGCTTGGAGCTCTAAAATCAGAAATACACTATTGCATTAAGAGTTCTAAGGGAGGCATCTCCTCACTAAGGCTAACAGAGGGATAATTAATAGGAAAAGAACTAGGAGGCGGTGTTGGTTATTCAGGCTCATATTCCCTAAAGGCCACCTAAATTTATTAGAAGCCATATAAATAAATCAAAAAAATAAACACAAGCCCTCAATCAAACACCAGATAACAACACAACCAGAAAAAAGGACCAGGACTCAAAGTAGGAATAAAAACAAGGCAGATAAAGAAAAAATAAATCTCTAAATTAAAATCAAATAATTTCTTCACAATATTAACTGAATTAAAATACATCAATTCCCGGCAACGGCACCAAAAACTTGATGCGTACAATTTACGTTTCTGCAAGCGCATGAGTCAAGTAATATAAAACAGTATTCCTATCGAGTATCGAATCCATAGAGATTGATTTTAATTCAATTAAATACTATGATTACTCTCACTTAGCTTTATTTAGAGAAAACAACTGAAAGAAGGTAAACAACTAAGCAACAAAAAATAAATGCAGAAAAATAAATGGGAGACACAAACCTAAAGGATAAACTTGTGTAAGGATTAAATACTTAATTAAATAGACAATTACAACTAAATCAACAGTGAACTCATAAGTCTAGAAGCTCTAAAGGCATGGACTCTCTAAGTACTAATTAACTAACCTAGGTGTCCCTAGCACTAGCTAACTCATACAATGCATTAAGACTCTTCATTACTAACCTCTAATAATCACCCCTTCCCATTGTCGTGTCAAGTGATTATCAGTCATGCATTCGGTTCTAAACTAGCTTCTCTCCGTTGAGTTTCCACTAGTAAACAGATCAATTAATCAGTGCTCTATGAATTAACCTTCTCAACGACTACATTTAATTAAGCACTAATCCCGTTATCACTCGAGTAGATAATTAATTGCCATTTTTAATCCTAACTATGTTTCTTCTTTCAAACTCAACTTAGACTAATTCAATTAACCATAGAACACTAATTAAAAACATTAAACAAATGGATTCAAAACCTAATTAGTTACAACAACCTAATCCAACGTCAACCTCAATTAAGCATAAATCAATATCCAACAATAAAATTCCATGTAGTTAAGGTCAATGATACTTAAAATAAGTCAATTACAGCCCCCTAAATCCCTAATTATAGCAACTACAATAACTACAAATGAAAGGAAAACATATGAAATTGCAAACGAAGGTCGATCCCTCATTCTCACAGTGATTTCCTAGGTCCTCAAGCTCCAGATTCTTCAATTTCGCTCCAAAAACTCTCACAAATACTCCCAAAACCCTTAAGAATATCATGGAATCTAGATCAGGGCTTTTTCCCTCAGTTTGGCCTCCCCTTGGACGAAGAGAAAATGAAAAATAAATACCCTTTATCGAGACATATAGTCAATGAAGACGTAGCGTCGATGGAAATGGTCTTCAGCATGTTTTGAGCATCGAGGCTAGCGTTGCAATCATGTCTGCCGGTGTTGAGAGGCTGTAGACAAGGTCTCAATGCTATCCTCATGGTTTTGACATCCAATTTGAGCTGCAGCACGATGTTGAGATGCTCTAGACTGCGTCTCAATGCTCTCCCCAGTTCACAACACTTCATTATTCATCTCTTCTCTTCTTTGATTTCAATATGGCTCCAAAAGGGCCCAAAACTATCCAAATAACCCACGAACACTTAGTTTTGCTCCTCAAGCTCGGTTTCTACAAAATAAACATAAAAACACTTAAAAGCTCACCAAATCATAAGAAAACTAGCATAAAAACAAGGAATAAGTTAGCATTAAATGAGTGCTATCCATATAATCTAAATTTGATCCCAAGTCCAAACTAAATCCTATTCCAAATGCAAGTCCAAAGTGTCATGGAATTACTCCAAGTTCAAATGAAAATTGAGGTAAAGTTCGAAATTTACACCGAGCACAAATTTGGATCTAAGGCAAAACATAAATTCTACCCAAAACAAGTCCAAATAAAATTTTTTCGTGAAATGGAAATATCAAAATTTTGACAAAAATTCATATTTTGATTAAATTGACACATCAAATAGAGTCAAAATTTGTTCATTTCGAAAAAAAAATCACATTTTGATTCTATGTCATCTTTTTCTAGATTCACGCACACATATTTGTGCATAAATCTCAAAAAGGGGGCATTTGTTGGAATAAAAATTTCGACCAATTAGAAATTTCTATGTTATTACTTAAAA
Organism: Trichosanthes truncata; assembly: GCA_033996785.1. Classification (NCBI taxonomy): domain Eukaryota; kingdom Viridiplantae; phylum Streptophyta; class Magnoliopsida; order Cucurbitales; family Cucurbitaceae; genus Trichosanthes; species Trichosanthes truncata. The sequence continues at coordinate 44,184,986 of JAWPNB010000013.1, read as the reverse complement.
TTAATAACAAAATCATTTATTTAATTAGGGATCAATTACAAATTTACGTGGATCCCCAAATTAAATTATGACAAATCTAAATATGCCATATGTCTTCATTATAAAATTGCGTTATATGTAATTTTGGTTGATTTTAAACAAAACCCAAATGAGAGGCCCTAATCCAACAAAGTCCTAGCCCAAAAGGACTAGACCCAAAGTTAACCAAGCCTATTCCAATGGTTGGGCCCAAAAACATTCGGGTCCAAGCCCACATGGAGCCTTAGAGAACTCTAAAATAACCACATCCATTTCAGGGATTCAGATGTTAAAGTTCTCAAAAGTAAAACTTAGAGAGAATTTAGAAACAAAAAGATCAAAAGACTCCCTAAGCTCTTGAGCAAAAACACGAGATAAGAGAAGGAAGAAGGGACAACAAAGACCTTTGAGACCGAAGATTAAGGTATTTACAAAAAATAATTTAAAAATATTCTCTAATCTTTAGAGAAGATACAAGGTAGAAATATATTAAAATATAAATAGATTATGTTTTTGTATTCTAAACTTTAAATTAGCTAGTTTGTTATACCTAATTTACTGAGATTAAAAGATTTTGAACAAACATTTGAAGATATGGTAAAAGGAACGATGCAAACTAAATATTATGTTCATTACTTGTGTTATATTATGTAATGTTATCTTCTATTATTTAAAGTGTAATTTCATTATTGCTCAGTTTTTTACAAAATAACCAAATTTTATGTTAATTAATTTTGTTTTAAATGTTTAGATCAACCAGAACATACAAAATGATGCATTCAGTGGTCTAAAGCCAACCAGGATATACATTGATGTTTTACGTGGAACGTATAAGTCAACCGATAACGCACAGGGCACATCCTTGACATATGGCCCTACATTCGACCTCCACCTCAGCCAGACAAAAAATTAATGAAAAATTCAGAAAACTGATCAAGACTCTTTAAGAACTTCACTTTTGATCACAAAATTAGACTTTTGTTAAATTTTTAGACTGAACTGCTTTTAGTATACTTTTGTTAAATTTATAGATTGAATCTTATAGTATTTTGGGATTATTGACAAACTAGTTTATAATATGAATTGTTATTGATAAATTTTGTGTCTTTAACTTATTTGCTAGTTAATGTTTTGAAGTGATATAAACTTCTGAAAGTTTCCAACTTGTGAACACATACAATTTAAATAAGTAGTATATGTCACCTAAAGTATTCAGAAAATACAAAGAATCTAAATTATAGAGTAGCTATTACTATGAATTATATAAAAAATACAAAGTACTTCCTACAATTTTGAAATTCAACATATAATAATAGTACACAACAAAAAATATAAATTATACAGTAGCTAGATCATGCATACATAGAAAGACAAAAGCTGAATTAAGTTAAACAAAAGAACATGGAAATACAGTGTATTTGAATTATATAAAAATTACAAAGTATTTCCTACGAATTTGAAATTTCAACATATAATACTAGTACACAACAAAAAATATAAATTATATAGTAGCTAGATCATGCATACATAGAAAGACAAAAGTTGAATTGAGTTAAGAAAAGAACATAGAAATACAATGTATTTGAATTATATAAAAATTACAAAGTACTCCCTATGAATATGAAATTTAAACATATAATATTAGTACACAACAATGAATATAAATTACATAGTAACTAAATCGTGCATACATAAAAAAACAAAAGTTGAATTGAGTTAGGAAGCAAAGGATGGGGAAATACTATGTATTTGTAAGAGATAAATAGAGAATTTTAGAAAGAATAAGTATACTGTAATTGTTCTTAGAATGATCCAAATTTTTACATACACTGTAATTAGAGGTATCCGTATTTGAACAGTCTAATTCGGCAATTTTTGAATAATCAACAACAACATGAAGATTATTAGCAACACTCTTTGAAATAATAGAAAGGACCCACATAACATCCTTGTCCTCAGTAATTCTAAGTTACTGGATTTATTCGAACCATCCCTATAAACAGTCAACCGAGTAATAACTTGATGACTCGAAAGATGAAGTTTGTTACGAATACAATCAGTAAAATGCAAAAAACTAGAATCCAAACGTACCAATATATTAGCAACTTTAAAAGTCTGGTATCGATTAGCTTCATCACAGATCCCATCATACAATATACTTACGGATTGGAAAGACATCTGAACCTAAAAAAATGTATCAAGCTACAACCTAGAAAATAACGTAAAGAAGAAGTGGAAAACCAAAAACAGTGAAAAAAAACATAAACAAACCTGAAAATTGGAAGGAAGAAGCTAAAATACGAGTTGACGAATGAAAGCGAAAAAATAGAAAGTAAAGATACGAAAAAATAATAAAAGAAAATAAATTAAACAATTTGTATGTCGATAAGGACTTGAAAAATAAGAAAATCAGATTAAAAAAATGAAGCTTATAAAATAAAATCTTTAGAAATTTCGAATTTTAAATGATTTTAAATAGGTATAAAGATACTAACTGCAATGTAAATATTTGAAATTTCAGTTTAGATACACCTTAAATAAAATAGGAGAGAGAATGATTTTTTTTTAAAAAATTGGAAATGTGTAGATACACAGGGGCAAATCAAGCATTTTTAAAAGAGTACACCACATGTGCACCTAGCGTGTGGCCATAATTAAAAAAAGAATGTAGATAGCCATTAATCAAAACCACCAATTTTTTTTGGCCATATCTAGAATTATCCCCTTTTTTTTAGCGGTTACTTATATGGTATTGAATAATCATTATATTATGTTATATTTTCAGTGGATCTTAAATAGGGGGCCTCAAATGCACCAGCTGAACTTTTAGCCCAATGAGTCTGCCTTATTTCATATATTGGGCTTCACTCAATACAAGTCCTTTGAGTTTGGGCCTGAAAATTGCCTTATGGGCCCAATAAAGTGATCAAATCTAAGCTGGTAGTCCACATCACAAAGAACATACCCTTCAAAATGAGATGGCTAAATTTAAATACGGTTTTGAACTCTGGCCAATTTTATTGGATAATGATAAATTGACAGAGATAATACAATTGACTAAAATAACTTCCGTATCAAATTAGATAAACCAAATCCTAAAATCGGATAAACAAAATCCTAAAATTATGGCGTATTTAAAAACATATCAAAAAATAAATCAAAACAACCAAATCAATCGATTTCCTAAAATTCTGAAATAATTAAAATTAATGTATATCTAGAACCAGAAAATGGAAGAAAAAACTTAAAATTGATTTTTTTTCTCAAAACGAACATTCAAATAATAAGATTTAATCGAAGGTAATTAAATAGCCAAATTCTAAAATCTAAAATTATGGGATAATGAAATTGAAGTATATCTAGAACTTGAAAATTAAATTTAAAAATTAAAAAAAAAAAAAACTTAAATTTGATTTTTTTTTCAAAAACGAACTTCAAAAGATTTTATCGAACTTAGAAAATTTTGGAATTTCATACACGCAAATATTTTGTACTCGATTGATAGATAGAGTGACAATGCGACAATAATAGTGCCTCATCATCTCAAAAATTGAAATTTGCGCTTGCTCCCATTATATTCTCAATAGCTTTTCTTCTCCATAAAAATAATAATACTGTGTATGCAGCATTGAGCCATGACCTTGTACTCAAACAAGAAAAATATTCATGGCACGAGGGGCGATTTAGAACTCCTAGTAAACTGATTGTATTTCTGTATAAATACACAATATTTGTACTTTCTCTCTAGGCATTTTTCAGTTCCACATTGCACTTAAAAAAATAGTCATCGTTGTTTCCTTGAACGCTTCAATCATAAAGCTCAGGAAGCTTTTGCCATAGAACTTTGAGTACATATTCGTTCTAAAGGCATTTTTTTTCTAGAAATTAAATCGTCTTCAGTAACATTAATTATACTAACATTAATTTTTCCATTGGCATTAGTTTCAGGAAGATTAGCTACTCTCTCAACATCTCTAAATCTATTCAAACACTGAAATTTTTTCTCTCTCACCATCTTGATTAGAGCCCTCCAATCAATGTTTGAAAACGTGGCCATGCACGACCGCTCGTCGGAATCTGTACTATCATCATCATTCAACTTTGTAACTGAGCGTTCCATTAACTCCAACTATCTCATTGTTTTTTCTCTACTCAATGCCATGGATGCAATTAGAGAAGGTTCAATGATGAAACTCATGACATACCTAAATTTGACGAATTCAATAAGGGGAACCATATAATACCTAGATTTCCAATATCTGATAACTCAAGTACACTAAGGAAATGTAACAACATGACTTCTTTAATTGGATTTTTAAGGGTTGATACTACATGCATGCAAACATAAGAACTTTTGAAAGTTAAGTGGAAGCTTAAGTAAACCAAATAAAACATTTCACTATTAAAAATTGATCATAAATCAAGATGCTTTGAATTCGAGATCACAAATTAAAAGTTATTTACAAAACTTAATAAATATAATAAAGAGCATTTGAATAATTGCAAATAGTTAAATAAATGAATCAAAGAATAAACAATGCATAAATCATGAAACTAGGAAATTCCTAAGATCCTAGAGACTCTGGTCTGGTACTGTCTCTATAGCCTCGCCAAGCTAAACACTCTCACTACACGCATCGTAAGTTTATGTACCATCTAAAAAAAAAGTAAGGTAGCATGGGTGGGTATAAAAATATACTTAGTAAATAGCCCCACTTGAGGGGCTAAAGCTGTAACTACTTATAACATTCATGATGCTTGAAAACGTGTGGGGTCCTGAATAAAGTACACATTCGTGTTCTAATACCTTAAAGGCCTTAACTGAAAACTTGCAAACATTCTGTCTAAGTGAACAATTATCCTTTTCCAAAACTGAACCAACTATGGTATTTGTGTAGGTCAGTCCTATAAGACCAAGCGCACATGAGGGCAGCTACCCCTAAGCTATGCTAACTATGGTGCCTATGTGGGTCAATTCTATAAGGCAAGGCACCACTAGAGTTTAGTTGGCGATCCTCTAGTAGAATTAGGTCTATCCCAGCATAGTACCTCATGAAAACATAAATGAAAACATACATGGCACGCTGGGAAAGGTAATTGTCATTAGAACCTCATTAACTTAGGAATTATACATTTAACTGAGGTCCTCTAGACATGCTTAGAAAATCACTGAGCAGATCATCCATAAACCAACATGCTTGAACACATACGTAAGAGAAATCATAAATCACAATCGTCCTGTTATCCATGCATTTCAAAATCGATAAATCATCCTATCATCCATGCATTTCAAAATCCATGTACTCCATATTCAAGACTTTAGAGAGAATCCAATTGGTTGCTTACTTCAAAAAAAAAAAAGACTAAAAGTAAAGTGGGTCCTTTTCTATAAAAAAATTTTGGCGAAACCTAAATAATTTCACACTAGTCAACAACTTGTCATTCAAAAAAATAAGGGTTTCATTTTCTTTTAAGGTTACTACCTTACCTGGAGGAAAGCCCAAATAATCCAGTAATCCAAGCTAACCTCAAACCTTGATTAACCAATCCAAAACTATACACAATAAGGTTCCCAAAAATCAGAGTTTAATTCTAGCATTTAATAAGAGTTTGATTGGGTTTAGAACAAACTTTACTCACTAGTCCTTATGATCCACTGAAACATATGGGCTTTAGAGGAAAATCTTTAATAAGAAAATGTCTTCAGTCTAGTGCAAGTGCACATTGTCAAATAAGCAGTATAAAATTAGAAGTACGCCAAAGTATCGATCCTACAAGGAACTGATACAACAAAATTAAAAAACATAGCAAAAATTATTCTCAAATTGCAATTAAAGTAACCAAAGTAATCAAAGATTGTGACAAATTTTTGTGGAAAAGCATAATAATAAAAAGAAGGGATCCAAGCACATTCATACCCATTTGTTTGGAATTGCTGCTTAATTTCAATTGCTATCCTTTGACTCAACACTTAGGCTTTGTAAATCAAATTAAACACCTATTCGACCTTTTATGGAGTATCTTTAGGATGCTCAGTGATTAAACGGATAGTTAAATTTAAACACAATCCTTTTTTGGTTTTAAAGTTTTTGTCCTATGTCTAAGGTAAAAAACAATTACCTATGTCTAGGCTTTTTCCTTTATTACTTTTATGAACTCCCAACTTCATCTAACCTTGTTAGAATTATATTCAATTGACATATACTAACCTAGACGATCAATCTAGACTAATAATGAGAAATAAAAATCAATAAAAGCAAACAAGCTATAAATTACGCAAAGTTTCTCTCACAATTAGGCCTTTATTTATTTCTCTAGGGCTTTCACATGCTTGAATCCCAAAGAAAGACTTAGATCATAAATGAAAAAGAGAAAAACAATATTTATTCAAGAGAAAACTCATAGCTAAAAGAAGTACAAAATATTGTAAACAAGTCAAAACTTGAAGAAGAAATCAATTGAGATAAACTGAATAATAACTAGTCAAGGGAATGATGATAAGCCTTAGAATTAAGGATTATTTAACTTCCAATTGCTTAAAATATTCTTGTTTTGACTTAAGATCAATTGAATTTAGTTGAAAGATTGCTCTCAATTAAGAAAGAAATAAGTATGATGGTATTCGGGATAGATTTCTAAATAAATTAATCTTGCTTGTAGGAAACATGGAAATTGCAAATTCCAGATTCTGCAATTTGTTGACAGTAGAAGAAATTAAGGAAAGAAGGAAATCTGGTGCAAAGAAACCCATATATGGAAAGCTTAAATTACCGCACGAATTGGGAGAATTGGAGCGCGATTTTTGGTCAATTCCAACCCTAGGAAGATCTACAAAAGATGGAGGAAGAAGAGACGGAGGGAGGATTCGATTTTTGGAGAATTTGGCTGGTGGTTCCATTTTTGGGTTTTACACTCTGTTTTCTGCAGTTTCAGTTTTGCCGAGGAGTTCCAGCTTTTGTCTTTCATTTTTCTTTGAATTTCTCTTGTAATATCGACAGTGTTAGCAGTACAACTTGATGTTTATTCGATTTCTTGGTTTGTGTTACGTTTTTGTTCATTTAAAGTTTTGTTTTTCATGAGTTCAATAGGCTGCCATTTTTGTTTACTCTTCATAGTTATGTCATAATCTGAAAAATTTATGCAATTATTCCAGTTGTCCAATCCGATTCAATGGCACTTGTATTGTTAAGACTAATCATCTCCTAAAATTGGTGGGGAGGATTGAGTCGATTGGAATGGAGTAAGTTGTATTGAACAATTATTGAATGAATTTTGTTTTTAGTTGATTTTGTCCTCTATTTTTATTCAAGTTCAAATTTTGTCGGAATGTTTTTAGACCCATCAGAATCAAGGGCAAAAGAAAGAAGACTGAAAATTCTTATTTAAGCCCTTGATTCTTTTTGTTTATTTCAAAATTGAGAGTTCTAGAAATTCTTGAGAGTATTTGCCAAGAATTGTGAAGGTTCATTGACATAATTGTTTCAATAACACTTAGGATAGAAAGTTATATTAATTAGCAATTCACTCAATTTTCCAATATGAATTCTTTTTCAAAAATTAGTTGTAAGATTTTTATTTTTAATATGAGCTAAACTTCTTAGGGGGTTCAAGAATGTGAATTCCCAAAGAAGTAATTGTAGCCTAAATTTCAATAAAAACCTATTGTTTGCTTGTGTTGAATAAATTTCCGTTGAGATCCTAGATTGATCAACTAGGGTAGCAACTCAAGCTTAGATCTAATACCGACAGGGTTAGAGATAAGCGGATTTCACACAAGTAATGGAGAAAGAGCTTAGACATAAGCCAATCCTTACACTAGACATAGGCATTAAGGACTCCAAAACCCATAAAATTGTTGAGCCGGATGATCTAAGATAGAGGGACTATAGACATATAAGTCACTCACTTAGCCTCCTAAAACCTAAATTCAAGGTAAATAGGATAAACAATTTTGGTTTACAATTGAGTGTGGAGTAGGTTGGAATTGCAATTTTGGCTTGCAATTACAACTTAGGGCAATGACATTCTTGAGCCCCATCTTTATCTTAAAATTCTTTTGCAATTTCAATTTCTAAGTCTATCTAGTTTGTTATTCCTATATTGCCATTTCTCGATTCTGCAAATTAGATTATGCAATTTTTTTTTATTCCAATATTGTCATTTTTTGATTCTGCAATTTTTCTTAACACACCAATCCAACCTTATTTTTGCTATTTTAATTTTTAAGTTGCAATTTTTCTTACACTTGCTTTACAATATTTTTGTTACTCCATTCCCTTGGGATTCGATACGTGGTACTCACATACCATTTTATATTACTTCGATCGCGTGCGCTTGCGTGTACACTAACCAAATGAGAAATACAACTTGAAAGTACACTTGCTAGAATGAAAAGAAAAAAAGAACAACAACTAAATGTTGACTTTGAAGAACAACTTGAACTGAATCTAAAACAAATACATGAACTACAATGAATAAAACACCCTTCTCGCCCCTTTCATTGATCGAACTCGATCCTACTTCTTTCAAGGGAAATTGGGTTTTTAAAATATAAGACTTTCGTCTAGATTGGATTGATTATCGAGGCTTGAAGGTATTGGAAACAAGAAGAAAACAGCATAACAATGAAAATATGACAACAACTTCGTGAAGGAGGTGGTTGTGTTGCTTCGACTTCTTTGTCCCTTTTATAGGCTTCCATAAGCTAGGATTTTTGTCAACTTTAGTGCATATAAAGATCCATGCCATTAATGCCAAGAATTAGGAAAAGTATCTCGAGAATATCCTTAAAATTGAGCAAAATCTAGAATTCTCGTTTTTATTCTTGTTTTTTCTGTTTCTGCCCAAAATTGCAATTGCAATCTAATTGCAATTTTCACAATTCTCAGTTTTCTATCTTTTATAGACTAGGAGCAACAAGGGTTTCTTTCTCCTTTCATATGTGAATTAATGCTAGACAATCTTGCTAGAAATCAAGATAAAATCTTGCAGGAATCTTCCAAATTGAGCATATGCTAGATTTTCCTGATTTTTCTACTATTGCACAGAATTACAATTGCAATCTGGTTGTAATTTTTCACTGCTACTCATTACTGCACCAAACCAGAAAAATCAACAAATTTATGCCACTTTAAGCATTTTTCTTGTTGTTTTGAGATATTCTTAGCATGCATAATTGATTTTGTCCATACTTGCATCATTTTGCTAAACTTTATGAACATAAACATATTATTTCTCAAGAATATCTTGAATTTAAAGCTAAATAACCCTAAATAATGACCATTATCATCTTACCTTAAACAGAAGGTTTTGATTTCAAATGGGTTAATTCGCAACCAAACCACCACAAAAACGCTATCGAAAATAAAAATTCACCTCTCTGAGACTTAACCACACCAAACGAAATCGCTGGTGTGCGCGAAAATTCAACTTCGAGGCCATCGGATTCACGCTGCTGAAGGAAAAAAAAAACTTGCCAGAAAATGTTGGGTATCTCAACCCACTAATATTCGTCGTCAACCATCCAGATCCATACACGTAAGAGTTCTGATCGAAGAAGAAAACGTCGCCTGCACCTACTGTCGTCAACACCCACTCCTACAAACCCGAGAAGAAGACACCCACGTGCGAGGGGACACCGACACTTGCCATTGCCGGTGCTGGTGGTATCATTGAAGCACGAAAAGAAGAAGAAGGTCGAATGTAGTGGCTGTTGGCAACAGAAGAATGAGAACGAAATAAAAAAAATGGAGGTTTGGAGATGGCTATCTTGAAGTGGAAAAGGGAGAAATTGGGAAGAAGATACTCCGTAAAGCGTGCCCACTAAAAAAGACAAAACTTCTATTTAATGTCAAGTCAAAACCCTAATCCAAACTTCTTTTCTTCCCACAATACCCTTCCCTTAGGTTAAATTAACAACAAACTCCCACACAAATCCTTTGTAAAAACTAATTTGAGATTTGTTTAAACTCCAATTTAGTACATGGCCACAATCTTTTCAAATTAGAAAATCGTCCACCATTCGCAATAGCTTAACAACAAAGAATTAACTCCAAAAATTAATTTTAAGTGGAAATTTAAACTAAAATAATAATTCCAACAGGGAAAATTATTTTACATGAGAACGTATGGGGGTTAATGGCATTAATTTGAAATTTGCCAAATCGAAAAAAGTGGTTATTTTTAGGAATTAAAAAAATAAAAATCTCAATATTTTAAATTTGATTTCTAGTAAAATAAGATCACGCAACAAATCTAAAAGGATAATTCAAAGATAATTATAATTCAAAACTAAAAAAGATAATAGAAAGATAATCCTAAAATGGAAGGGAGAATCCAATTAGAGTTTCCATGAAAGGGGAAAATCCCAAGGGGGGGAGGAGGGAAGGGGGCGTGTGGGGGTAGAAGTGGAAGAAAATGATGCAAGCTGGAGCCCTCCTAAATACACTTGGCCAATTTGGTTGGTCATTTTTTTAAAATTAGGGTGTATTTCTATCCATCTAGTCCAATTTTCCACTAAATTATGTGGTTTGGTTTATATTTCATCAATTTACAAACCAAAAAGAGAAAAGTCAAAATCAAATATATTTTATATATCAAATATGGGACAGAGATGAACCTCCAACCTCAAGAAAAAGTGTATATGTCTTAACTGTTATGCTTGATGGGATAAACACTATATTTTGGAGATCAATTATCCCATCTTGTGTGAACCTAATAGGAAATTAGTCAAGTGGAAATTAGTCAAGTACAAACAATAATAATAATAATCAATCACAGAATACCAACGATTTTAACGTGGAAAAACCTCCCCAAGGCGAGGAGTAAAAACCAAGGACCTAAGTCAAAATCTCCACTATAATCAATAATGGTTACAACGAGTTCTCCCTAGTCACAACTATAGGCATACAATGATGGATATCTCAAGATAATAAATCTTGGCAACAAACTACAATAATACAAGAGATTAAATAAGAAATATCTCACTCAATGTGGAACCAAACTACCCACTACAATCTCGTCGTAGGCAGCTCCAAAAGAAATCTCCACCATTCATATTGAAGATTGTTGTGCAAAAACTCACTACGCAAGCATACGCAATCGTAGGTAGTAAATGGTGAACAAGGTCGATCCCACGATGACTAATGTAAGTAAAGTTGTTGAAATTAAGCACAAACTTACTAATGAAAAACTAAACTAAAAAAATGCAACTAAACTTGAATATTAACTAAAAACGGGCACAAATGTGGCTATTAAACTACGAGAGACTTAGAGTTGCAAAGTATAACTTTAAACAAGGATTAGAGAGGCTAAATAACGTACTAAAATTATGAAAACAGGGGCTGGAAATTAAGAGAGCAGTAGCTGTTTTTTGCCCAATTGAGGTTGTCAATGCTACAGCATTAAACACCACAATGTTAAACAGAAGGGGATTTTCACCTACAACCGACCCAAAAGCTTATTGAACTCGATTTTCTTATCTTCCACACTGAATTAAACATATGTCTATGAAAACCCAATGCTAGATAACACTAATGAGACCCAAATTCCCCAAAATCACAAGTTTGGAATGTATGTCTACAACCCACAATTTCTACCCCTTAAGGAGAAATCACTTGCTCCATTTGTTTCAATCCACCCATTCCTAACCCTTTCAGTATTAAGAACAAGTTTGTGCCTTATTCAAGGTGATCAAACTCAAATAAGAACTTGTAATAAACACCACAAATGGAAATATAACTTCATAAAAATTGCATTGAGTCAATAGGGTTCAAACAACCACATACAACCTTAATTTCCAACCCTAAAACACTTAGCCCATAACTTTAAAACTGAAAATAAGCCTTAAGAAAGCAGAAGTCATCAACATCAAGATTTAATCTAAGAGTTTACCCAAATGCTACAACAATATGTAACCTAGAAAAAGATTAAGAAAAAACTTAGGGCAAAACAAAAATCAGCAAGCTAGAAGGTAAAAACTAGGAAGAAATGAGAAAGAGGGAGTAAAGGATGATGAATCTTCTTATTCTTCTTGAAAATCTGCAGAAAATCGCTGCTTCGTTCTTCTTTTTTGCTCTGTTTTCTGGTTTTCTCTTCACCTTCGGGCCTCCCCTCCCTTGTTCTGAGATCCCCCTTTTTCTTCGATAGTTGATTTTGACTACCCACTTCATTTAAGGGTTTTTCGTTGCAAACTATCCACGTGGCTACTGCTTATTAGTCTTTTTTTAACTCCCACGATTTAATTTTTGCACAAAATCCCGTTTCCAGATTTGGTCGTAATGCTATAGCATTGTTTCCAACATCAAAATGTGGCTAACAATGCTATAGCATTGGCAACCACAATTCAGCATTCCAGCCCACAAAATTTGCTGACCAACTCGGAAAAACCTGCTGAAAATCAGAAAAATACTCAACCAAAGAAGGGAATAAAAGAAGATTTTTCCACATTCACGCTTGCTTAAATTAGTACCCAAATAAGCATTATAAAACTGACAATGGACTACAAACAACTCGAATTTTAGCGAGGTTTAAGAGTGAAATTTGTGATAATTTACTCCCATTTCATGGAATTATCACACCCCCAAACTTAGACCGTTGCTCGTCCTCGAGTAACCCTTTAATCACAAGAAAATGACACCACAACGAGAATGAATTGGGAATCAAAGGCAACCAAAAGATGCTTAGCCCTCAGGTAGTTTATCATCTCTTTTCCTACAAATGGCATTTAGGGAAATGACCAAAAAATACATGCAAAAGCATAACACCCAAGTGTGTGTGTGCGAGACCCTAACCACTTAGCTTTGCATTACCGAAGTCCTCTTAAAGTTTGGTTCCCTAGATTTAGTTAATGGACTTCAAGCCAACCCAACATATGACCAACAACAAAAAAAAAAAATTCAAAAGCATATTCAAGCGAGCTAAAACATACAAGAATGTCTACCCCATATTCTTCATCTTTATTCTCTCCCAAACAACTAGAAATAACAAAACTGATGAAGCAGAAACGAGGATAGGAGGCCCATAATCACATAAATTTTTTTTTTTTTTTTTTACTCTTTTTCTTTTTTTCAAAGAGAACCCAACTAGTCATTTGCACCTTCGATTTAAACGTCAACATTGGTGATGAAGACGCCTAACAACAAGCACTATCACTAAAAAGGGTTGCTTTCACATACTCATATCTACTGCCACCGTTCGACTCAAAGATAAACATGGGTGTCATGTCTAGCCCTGATCTAATAAGTCACGAGAGATAGAGGAGTATCTCTTTTTTCTTTTTTTTTTCTTTTTCTTTTTTCTTTTTCATTTTTTTTTTCACTTTCATATCCCTTTTTTTTTCAAAGGCCTCCCCCAAACTTGATACAAAACACAAAAAGACAAAATTAGCGCCTCGCTCTAAACTTTACTTCCAAACTTAAGCTAGAGACACATGAGAGAAGCACTTTTCAGCCCCTAAATCTTCCTCAAGACTCCAAGATTCTTTTAGTAACACAAACTAAGCAGCTTGGATCTTAGTGTGGAGGCGTTACTAACCAAAACATGCATTTTTTATACCTTTCAACATAGACGCCATTTGCAAGCTAAGAGATTTAAATCTAAATTTTCATCATCAGAACACAACTTAAGGCAGCAGAGATTCCCAACAAAACTCATATGCAACACCAACCAACACAGCATTAACCATTATCAGAAACAAAAGATCACAAGCAAGAAGCAAAATCTCACAATCACTTAAATCCAGAAACTTCAACCAACCTCTTCAAGCATTGCCCCACAAAACACAAAAGTTAAAGAAAGCCCTTGCCACCCCCAAACTTACGATGTGTCGTGTCCCACAACACTGAAAAACAAAATGAGCATCCTCCAAGCAAGATTAACCAATGATTCAACACTTTAATGATACTTCAGTATTCAACCAACCAAAACTATGACTAAGGGATCAAATAGCATGAAAAGAAAGAAAAACATGAACAATATGAGTAAGAAAACTCCCATGCTTTTACTGTTATAATGCTGCAGCAATGTTGCCTCAATTGGAGTAGATTTGCACATAGAAAACGAGAATTTCCAGCCCTTGAGTATTAATTACTCCTTTCTTTCATGAGCTTCCTCTCTCTTCACCTAAAATACTCAAGAGGCCCTAAGCAACAAATTTTCAAACACAACAAACTACCACAAAAACATAAGTGCAAAATGAAAGAAAAGGAAGGACAAAGAACAACAAAAAGAATGAAAATACTTAGCTTGATTGGGTTGCCTCATTGTGCGTTTTAATTTAAGTCCACAACCCAAGTCAATAACATCTTTCATGAGACTTTGAAAGGACTTGAAGTTGCCTTCCATTCCTTTCTTCTTTCCTTTTTCCTTTTTCTCTTCCTTTTCTGTTTTGGAACATTTGTTCTTTGATTTTGCATTTTCTTGAAATTACTTGATTCAAAGTACCACACCCACTGATTCTTCTCTTTCTCATATAGGTAGGACATCTCTTTTGATGACTTGAGTATTTCAAACTGTTTCCCTTCTATGAGTGGTTGTTTATTCTTCAACCATGAGATGTGTCCATTTTCAACTTCACTTTTTTCCGCAACATGTTCAAAAGAGATTTCATTCTCTAAGCTCTCATTGCAACTTTTGTTCATTTCTTCATTTTCAGTTGAATTTAGAACACCAAAAGCAGAACATTCTTCTACATCATCAAAAGGTTGCATGGTATTGAACACATTAAAGGTTACCTGTTGATCATTCATTCTCATGGTAAGCTCTCCCTTTTCTACATCGATCAACGTTCTACCAGTAGCTAGAAATGGCCTACCCAAGATTATAGGAACCTCTGCATCAGCTTCATAGTCCAATATAATGAAATCTGCAGGAAAGATGAATTTATCCACTTGAACAAGAACATCTTCAATTTTTCCTTCAGGATGAGTATAAGAACGATCTGCTAATTGAAGAGTGACTGTAGTGGGCCTTGCTTCTCCAATTCCAAGCTTTTTAAACACGGACATAGGCATCAAGTTGATGCTTGCTCCCAAATCACATAAAGCCCTTCCATTATAGGTTTTACCAATAGAGAAAGGGATAGTGAAAGTACCAGGATCCTTTAATTTAGGAGGAAGCTTGCTCTGAAGGATTGAACTGCAATCTTTTGTAAGAGCTACTATTTCAAATTCCCCAAGTCTTCGCTTTTTGGTCAAAATATCTTTCATGAACTTGGCGTAGTTGGGCATTTGCTTCAAGGCTTCAACAAGTGGAATATTGATGTGCAAACCCTTCAAAATGTCCAGAAATTTATCAAATTTCTTGTCATGTTCCTTTTTCTGAAAACGTTGAGGAAAAGGAGGTGGTGGTCTTGTATTCACCTGATCAGCTGGCTGTTGCTGCGACAATGCTGCAGCATTTTTCTGTTCTGCCTTCTGGTGTTGTGGTATTGTTGCAACATTACTCTGATCATTCTCCTGATGTTGTGGTGATGCTACAACATCGTTCTAGTCATTCCCACACTCTGCTTGACTTTCACAGTCCTTAACCTTCTCTTGGATTGAAGTGGGCTCTTTTTCCTTAAAGGCTTTGGTTTTAGGTTTTTCTAACTTCTTCCCACTTCTAAGTTGGATTGCCTTGCAAGTTTCTTTTCCTTTATTCCTTGGATTTTCGGTATCACTTGGCAAGGTGCCTTCAGCTCTATTATTTAAGGCTGAAGCTAGTTGACCCACTTGTGTTTCCAAGTTTCTAAGTGCAACGGCTTGGCTTTGAACTATGGCCTCAGTCTTGGCCATGTGCTCTTTCAATAAACTTTCAATGGAAGATGTAGCATCTTGAGCTTGTACCTTAGGTTGCTGAAAATTTTGCTGAGGATACCCTTGTTGCTGAAATCTTGGAGGTGTAGGAGGTCTCATTTGCTGATTAGAAGGTCCAACTCCTTGATTGTTCCATGAAAAGCTTGGGTGTTGCCTCCAACTCGGGTTATATGTATTGGCATAAGGGTTGAAGTCCTTGTTAAATCCAATATAGTTCACAGATGCTGGATTTGACGGACATACCTCAAAAGTGTGCCCCTCACCACAATAAACACACGACACTGCTACTGGTGGTGCAAATGGACTTCCTGAACCCATATTTAATGATTTCAATGTACTAGTGAGAGTGGCAATCTGTGCCGCGAGGTTCGCTGCACTAGCATCTTGCATTCCCGCTACCTGTCGAGTCGGGTTAAGGCGTGAAGTTGGCCACTGATAGTTATTCTTCGCAATCTTCTCCAAAATCTCGTAGGCATCATTGTATGTCTTTGACATAAGTGCTCCCCCAGCTGAAGCATCCACTACCATTCTTGTGTGCGTATTCAACCCATTGTAAAAAGTCTGCATCTGAATACCATAGGGAATACCATGGTTTGGGCACTTTCGTAATAACTCTTTAAATCTCTCCCATGTCTCATATAGAGATTCATCCTCCTGTTGTTGAAATGAAGTGATTTTGCTCCTAAGCTTGGCCATCTTAGTGGGTGGAAAATATTTTGTCAGAAACTGCTCCACCAACTCGTTCCAACTCGTGATGGCTCCTGATGGTATAGAATTCAACCATTCTAGTGCTTTTCCTCTCAATGAATAAGAGAATAGTGTCAATCTGAGAGCATCCTCACTCACTCCACGAATTATGAACGATTTGCAAACGCCCATAAACAATTGAAGATGCAAATGAGGATCCTCCATTGGTGTACCACCAAATTGGCCTGTATGCTGAAGCATCTGAAACATGACTGGTTTTAGTTCAAATTGTTGTGCCTCTATCTCTGGTGGCAAAATTCCTGGAATTAAGATTGGCACCGCATATTCCTGAATAACTCGGTCTCTTTCATCTTCCACTATTTCAGCTCCTCCATTATTATTAATTCTCAATGGTGGATCAGCCATCTCTTCAACCACTCTTTTTATTCCCTTCTTCTGTGATGAAATGTGTGTTCGATCTCGGGATCAAGAGGTAACAATTTAGTATCGTGCTCCTCGTTTGTATAATAAAATTAGCACCTAGCACGATACACAAGTAACCAATCAAATTTGTGTTAGTTAACTAAAAAAAACTAAAAATAGTAAATAAAAGTACTCAATTTCACAAAATTCACAAACAATTAGTCCCCGGCAACGGCGCCAAAAACTTGTTGTGCAAAAACTCACTACGCAAGCATATGCAATCGTAGGTAGTAAATGGTGAACAAGGTCGATCCCACGAGGACTAATGTAAGTAAAGTTGTTGAAATTAAGCACAAACTTACTAATGAAAAACTAAACTAAAAAAATGCAACTAAACTTGAATATTAACTAAAAACGGGCACAAATGTGGCTATTAAACTACGAGCGACTTAGAGTTGCAAAGTATAACTTTAAACAAGGATTAGAGAGGCTAAATAACGTACTAAAATTATGAAAACAGGTTCTGGAAATTAAGAGAGCAGTAGCTGTTTTTTGCCCAATTGAGGTTGTCAATGCTACAGCATTAAACACCACAATGTTAAACAGAAGGGGATTTTCACCTACAACCGACCCAAAAGCTTCTTGAACTCGATTTTCTTATCTTCCACACTGAATTAAACATATGTCTATGAAAACCCAATGCTAGATAACACTAATGAGACCCAAATTCCCCAAAATCACAAGTTTGGAATGTATGTCTACAACCCACAATTTCTACCCCTTAAGGAGAAATCACTTGCTCCATTTGTTTCAATCCACTCATTCCTAACCCTTTCAGTATTAAGAACAAGTTTGTGCCTTACTCAAGGTGATCAAACTCAAATAAGAACTTGTAATAAACACCACAAATGGAAATATAACTTCATAAAAATTGCATTGAGTCAATAGGGTTCAAACAACCACATACAACCTTAATTTCCAACCCTAAAACACTTAGCCCATAACTTTAAAACTGAAAATAAGCCTTAAGAAAGCAGAAGTCATCAACATCAAGATTTAATCTAAGAGTTTACCCAAATGCTACAACAATATGTAACCTAGAAAAAGATTAAGAAAAAACTTAGGGCAAAACAAAAATCAGCAAGCTAGAAGGTAAAAACTAGGAAGAAATGAGAAAGAGGGAGTAAAGGATGATGAATCTTCTTATTCTTCTTGAAAATCTGCAGAAAATCGCTGCTTCGTTCTTCTTTTTTGCTCTGTTTTCTGGTTTTCTCTTCACCTTCGGGCCTCCCCTCCCTTGTTCCGAGATCCCCCTTCTTCTTCGATAGTTGATTTTGACAACCCACTTCATTTAAGGGTTTTTCGTTGCAAACTATCCACGTGGCTGCTGCTTATTAGTCTTTTTTTAACTCCCACGATTTAATTTCTGCACAAAATCCCATTTCCAGATTTGGTCGTAATGCTATAGCATTGTTTCCCACATCAAAATGTGGCTAACAATGCTATAGCATTGGCAACCACAATTCAGCATTCCAGCCCACAAAATTTGTTGACCAACTCGGAAAAACCTGCTGAAAATGAGAAAAATACTCAACCAAAGAAGGGAATAAAAGAAGATTTTTCCACATTCACGCTTGCTTAAATTAGTATCCAAATAAGCGTTATAAAACTGACAATGGACTACAAACAACTCGAATTTTAGCGAGGTTTAAGAGTGAAATTTGTGATAATTTACTCCCATTTCATGGAATTATCAAAGATCCTCGTGGCAAGAACAAGCTGTCAAAATTTTAGCTTGATCGGACCACAAATCTACCCCCAAAAGACTAAAAAATGAATATGTACGGAAACCTTTTCTTTTTTGTTCTCTCTCTTTCCTTTGCCGTTTCTGTCTCTCCCATATATCCTATGATCGACGGCTTCAATTTCTATATAAACATAACCTAGCCCACATGAGCTCTTAGTAGGTTTCTTCCACAAAGTGAAAAATAAGCCCAACAAATCTCCCCCTTTTCACTGTGTGGAGGAACTTGTCATTCTAGCAACGAAACGAAAAAACTCAAGCTTTTCTCTTGGTATATAATTAGTCAACATATTAGATCCATTACGATCAGTATGTATCTTCTCAAGCTCAAAGAGACCATCATTCAATCCATCTCTCATCCAGTGATACCTCACATCTATATGTTTAGTTCTAAAATGAAACATAAAGTTCTTACCAAGAAGAATAACACTCTAGTTATCCCAAAATATCACATACTGTTGTTGCTTGAAGCCAAGCTCCTGTATAAACCGCTTCATCCACAACATCTCTTTACATGCTTTTGCT
This sequence comes from Trichosanthes truncata, assembly GCA_033996785.1. NCBI lineage: Eukaryota > Viridiplantae > Streptophyta > Magnoliopsida > Cucurbitales > Cucurbitaceae > Trichosanthes > Trichosanthes truncata. Next base: position 44,165,735 of record JAWPNB010000013.1, on the reverse strand, counting down.
GCTGCAATGTATTCTGGTTTAGTCGTAGAAAGTGCAACACACTTCTGTAGTATTGACTGTTAAAACAGAAGCAGACGACATACAAGAAAATATAGAAAGAACAAAAACGACACAGATTTACGTGGTTCACTAACGATGTGTGAGCTACGTCCACGGGCAGAGGGGGAGAGAAGTTTTATTATCTGAGAAGGAAAAACTGAATACATAATACAGAGTTATCTCAAATAAGAGTATAGAGGGTTTATATAGGGCACTCATCTAACCCAAATACAGAATAGGCCTAAAAGCCCAAAATTACAGAAAATAAACCAATCTCCGTATCACTTAGGCATTCAGAGCTCCATGTAACAAATTCAAGGCATTTCTACATTGACTGCCAAGACACTGCACCACCTGTAAATGTTATCACGTAGCCGAAAGTGGACTTTCAGTTATCTAAATCACCTGTCATATCTGAATCTGTGTAACCGACAAGCACTGGCTTTTCGCCTCCAAAAGTGAGCTTTAAATTGGAAGTACCTCGCAAATATTTCATGATGTACTTGACTGCCACCCAATGTTGTTTTTCTGGATTTGACATAAAATGACTAACAACACCAACAACATGGGAAATATCTTGTCTAGTACATACCATGGCATACATCAAGCTCCCAACTGCTGAAGCATATGGGACTCTTCCCATGTCTTCCTTCTCTTTATCTGTAGAAGGGCTCTGTTTGCTACCCATGTTGAATCTTTCAAGCACCGTCTCCAAGTATTGCTCTTGTGACATATACAATTTCTTGGATGTTATGTCTCGTATGATTCGAATCCCAAGAATTTTCTTTGCTAGCCCTAAATCCTTCATGGCAAATGATTTTCTCAACTATTTCTTCAACGTGTCAATTCTCGAAACATTCCTGCCAACAATCAAAATGTCATCAACATATAGCAATAATATAATAAAATCATCATTAGAAAATTTTTGCACAAAAACGCAATGATTAGAAGTAGTCTTCTTATAGCCTTGCTCCCCCATAATTGACTCAAACTTCTTGTACCATTGCCTTGGTGACTATTTCAACCCATAAAGACTTTTCTTCAACTTGCACACAAGATCCTCTTTGCCTTTCTCCTCAAAACCCTTTGGTTGTTCCATATAAATTTATTTGTCTAAGTCTCCATGAAGGAATGACATCCATTTGCTTAACCTCATCAAACCCAAAACATGTATAGAAGACATCTTAACAACAAGAGCAAAAATTTCATCAAAGTCAACACCTTTCTTCTGATTGAACCCTTTGACAACTAGTCTCACTTTATAACGCGGCCTTGAGGTGTGTTCTTATTTCACTCGATAAACCCACTTATTTTTCAGTGCTGTTTTTCCTTTAGGCAATTTGACAAGCTCAAAAGTATGGTTTTCATGTAAAGACTTCATCTCATCTTTCATTGCATCAATCTACTCTTTTTTGTACTCATCTTCTATGGCCTCTTCATAACTCTTAGGTTCTTCCCCGTTAGTCAATAACACATATTCATTAGTGGAATATCTTGTTGACAGACATCGATCTATGATAGATATCCTGAGTGAAAAATCTGTAGGAACTTCTGTCTTTGACAATTGTTCATGAACATTATCATCTACCTCAACCTGTTAAGAACCCTCTACCTTATCTGTGCCATCAAATTGATCATTCTAAATTTCATTCTCAGTCTTCGTAGAAAGTTGGGCCAGAGTAATTGAGTCTAAGTCAATCAGATCATCACTATGTTCAAATTCTATTTTATCTGTCTTCTCGATGTCTTGTATGATTTGGTCTTTTATAAACACAACATCTAAACTTCTAATGAGCTTCATATGCACTGGATCATACAACATGAAACTAAGCCAAGGAACACACATGGTCTTGTCTTTGCATCAAGCTTTGATCTCTCATGTTTAGGAACATGAACAAAAGCTTTACAACCAAAGATAAGTAGGTGATTGTAAGATATATCCTTCTTTGACCAAATTCTGTTTGGAACTTCAAATCCCAAAGGAACACATGGTCTGAGATTCAAAATATGTACAACAGTACTTAATGCTTCACCCCAAAACGATCTTGGTAACTGTGACTGTGAAAGCAAGCATCTCACTCTTTCAACTAGTGTTTTGTTTATTCTCTCAACTAGCCCATTTAACTGAGGAGTCTTAGGAGGTGTCTTTTGATGTCAAATACCATGATTTCTACAATACTCATCAAAAGGTCCACAATACTCACCCCCATTATTGATCGTAATACACTTCAATTTTTAACCAGTTTCTCTTTCAACAAGGGCATGAAATTGTTTAAACACTTGCAACACTTGATCTTTAGTCTTCAAGGTATAAATCCACGTTTTCCTCGAATGATCATCTATAAACATCACAAAATATGATGCACCTCCAAGTGTTTTTATTTCCATAGGACCACACACATTAGAATATACTAAGTCAAGCATATTTGGCTTCCTAGAATGTTGAGATGCCTTAAAAGAAACTCTTGTTTTCTTTTCTGCCAAACAATGATCACATCTTTTCAGAGGTGCATTCTTTATACCAAGAAGATGATTTTCTTGGCTAGAATCATCAAACCCTTTTCACTAATATGACTGAGTCTCTTATGCTCAAGCTCAACACTCTCTTCATTGTCCACTGTATTTATATCGCAATCAATAATCTTGACCTGCATCAAATACAGTGATGAGTGATTCTTTCCCTTAGTTATCACCATAGAGCCTTTAGTAAGCTTTCATTTATCATCATAGAAGGTATTCTAGAAACCTTCATCATCAAGCTTACTTGTCGAGATTAAATTGATGTGAATATTAGGGATATGTTTCACATTCTTTAAAATTAGCATAGAACCATTCTTGGTCTCTAAGTGCACCTCTCCAATGCCAACTGCTTTTGTTGATCCATCATTACCCATCCTAACACTGCCAAAATCACCAGATGTAGGATGCAAAGAAATCCCTCCTCGACGTAGCATGAATGGAGGCGCCACTGTCAATCACCCAACTACTCTGTTGTGTAGCAAGATTTATAACATCACTGTCGAATAAAATAAGGAACTCTTCGATGGCTGCAACAACTCTGTCTGCATCATTACCATCATCGTTCTTCTTTTCCTTACATTTATCATTTTTATTTTCTCTCTTCAATTGTCAACAATATTTCTTTATATGCCCTTTCACACCATAATGAAAACACTCAACATTTGCAAACCAGCCACTCTTGCTTTTGCTTCTGTCTCTACCCTTCGAACCTTTGCTCTTACCCCTCCCCCTTCTTTCAATAACAAGCACCTCTGATTGTGAAGAAGAGCCCTGTGACTTTCTTTTCATCTCTTCATTCAAAACACTACTTTTTACTAAGTTCATACTTAGTACTCCATTTGAGGCTGAGTTCGATAAGGAAGTTCTAAATGTCTCCCACGAGTCCGGCAATGAACCAAGAAGCTATAATCCATTTATCTCTTCGTCAAACTTGATATTCATTCTAGCTAGCTGATTAATGATACCTTGAAATGTATTCAAGTGATCTGACATAGATGTTCCATTTTGGTACTTTAAAGCCATCATTTTCTTGATCATAAACGATTTACTATTACCAGTTTTTGGGGCATATAATGACTAAAACTTGTTTCACAAAGTGCGTGCATGATTTTCTTCACCAATGTGATTTAGAATATTCACTCCTACCCAAAGTCTAATAATGCCACACACTTTCCTATGTCATATTTTCCATTCTGAATCAGTTTTATCTTCAGGCTTCTCAAGTGAAAAAGCCGAAAAATACAAATCCTTCACATATAGAATATCTTCCATCTTTCTTTTCTAGACTTGATAATTTGAGCCATTTAGAGTAACCATCTTACCTGTACTAGTTTCCATGTTCAACACAAGGTACTTAATTAATCACAACCTCGCTCTGATACCACTTTGATGGGATAAACACTATATTTTAGAGATCAATTATCCTCTCTTGTGTGAACCTAATAGGAATTTAGTCAGGTAGAAGCAATAATTATAATAACCAAGCACAGATCACCAGCAATTTTAACGTGTAAAAACCTCCCCAAGGCAAGGAGTAAAAAACCACAGACTGAAGTCAAAATCTCCACTATAATCAATAATTGTTACAACGAGTTCTCCCTAGTCACAACTAGAGGCATACGATGATGGATATCTCAAGATAATAAATCTTGGTGATAAACGAAAATAATGCAAGAGATTAAATAAGAAAGATCTCACTCAATGTGGATAATAAATCTTGGTGATAAACGAAAATAATGCAAGAGATTAAATAAGAAAGATCTCACTCAATGTGGATAATAAATCTTGGTGATAAACGAAAATAATGCAAGAGATTAAATAAGAAAGATCTCACTCAATGTGGAATCCAACTACCTACTGCAATTTGACTGTAGGCAGCTCCAAAAGAAATCTCCACCGTTCAAATTGAAGACCCACATGCCAAGAACATGCTGTCAAAATTTCAGCTTGATCGGACCACAAATCGACCTCCAAAAGATTAAAAAAAAAAAACAAAAAAAAAAAAACAAAACAGAACAAAAAAAACAAATCTGTACGGAAAAATTTTCTTTTATGTTTTCTCTCTCTCCTTTGCTGTTTCTCTCTATCGCACATATCCTATGACCGGTGGCTTTAATTTTGGGCTGACTACGCAAATGGCCATTTTTTATTTCACGTTTTGAAAAATGGTCGAGCAATCTTAATTTTTTAAAAATGGCCAAATCATTATTCATAATTTTAATTAGTAATTATTAAATGACCAGACTACCCCTAACCACTTCCATGACTAAGATTCCCTAATTATCAAGTAATTAAATTTAATTTAAAATTAAAATCTAAATTTGAATAGATAAATTCGGTAATCTAAACAACAAAAGTTGTTAGGATTCAAAATTCAAATAGATTATCTACAATTCAAAATTCAAAATTCAAACAGATTATCTACAATTCAAATAAAAATACAGAGCAATTAAAAATTGATTGCATAACAAAAAGATTAAAAAAAATAGTTAAAATAATAGATTAACAAACCAATAAAATGACATGCAATATGAAATACTAAACTAAAAAATAAAAGTAACCCAAAAACAACGAAGATTAACGTATTTACACATTTTTTTAACATATAATCCGATATTTTGAGAAAATACAAGGTACAAATATAATAAAATATAAATAGATTCGGCTTCTTTATTCTAGAGTTTAAACTAGATAGTTTGTTATACCTAAACTTACCATTGTCATCTATCTCTTGAGCTGTGTATGTGCCTGAAATAAATATAGAGTAAAAATCAACTGAACAAAATACCTAATTCAAACAGATTATCTACAATTCAAACAAAAATACACAACAATTAAAAAGTGATTGCATAACAAAAAGATTAAAAAATTAGTTAAAATAATACATTAACAAATCAATAAAATGACATGCAATATGAAATACTAAACTAAAAAATAAAAGTAACCCAAAAATAACGAAGATTAACGTATTTACACATTTTTTTAAAATATAATCCAATATTTTGAGAATATACAAGGTACAAATATAATAAAATATAAATAGATTCGGTTTCTTTATTCTAGAGTTTAAATTAGATAGTTTGTTATACCTAAACCTACCATTGTCATCTATCTCTTGAGCTTAGTATGTGCATGAAATAAATATAGAGTAAAAATCAACTGAACAAAATACCTAATTCAAACAATTATCTACAATTCAAACAAAAATACACAACAATTAAAAATTGATTGCATAACAAAAAAAGTACAAAAAATAGTTAAAATAATAGATTAACAAACCAATAAAATGACATGCAATATGAAATATTAAACTAAAAAATAAAAGTAACCCAAAAATAACGAAGATTATCGTATTTACACATTTTTAAAAAAATATAATCCGATATTTTGAGAAGATACAAGGTACAAATATAATAAAATATAAATAGATTCGGTTTCTTTATTCTAGAGTTTAAATTAGGTAGTTTGTTATACCTAAACCATAAATATAGAGCAAAAATCAACGGAACAAAATACTAGAGAAATACACCGTACATAAAAAGAATAAAAAGTTCGAACACTACCATGAATTCATCTACCTCTTGAGTTGTGTATGTGTCTGAAATAAATATAGAGTAAAAATCAACGAAACAAAATACCTACAGAGAAATACACTATAAATAAAAATAATAATAAAAAGTACGAACACTACCACGAACCTGGATTTTTATCAATAAGAGCAGCAAAACAGGCATGAATAATAAGCGAATAGAAGGCTGCAGGTGGACCATGAATAGAATCCAAGGCAAGTTCGCGACCCCTCTACGCCTTCCCCATCAATGGAACCAACAACCACCTTGTTCCCGACTAACACTCTGCTCTTCATCTTCTTCAGCACTGCCTTCACCACGCATAGCAACTCAACTCCAAGCCTCGAAGATTCCTACGAATCACCTTCTAAGCCTCCAAAAAGCTCTGAATCGTTGTTCGAACTGTCAGAAAGTTGAGAAGTAAGTGACTGAACAATTACGCTCATGAAATTGGCTTGTGCAATAGCGACGGTGCCGATGGCTTGAGATTTGAGATTCGGAGAGAGGATGATTGTCTTGGGGAGAGAAAATCAGAAAAATACCGATGGCTTAGGATTCAGAGAGAGGAGAGAGGAGGATTGTCTTGGGGAGAGAAAATCGAAAAAATACCGATGGCTTAAGATTCAGAGAGAGAAGAGAGGATGGTTGTCTTAGGGAGAGAGAATTTCAGATAGTAGAGATGGAAGCAATTGAACAATTACACACATGAAATTGGCTTGTGCAGCAGTGATGGTTACCAAAAAAAATATGGCTTAAGATTCGAAAAGAGGAAGATTGTCTTGGGGAGAGAGAATCGGAAAAATAAGCATAAAGATACTAATTGCAGTGTAAATCTTTCAAAATACAAATTAGATATAGTTTAAATAAAATAGGAGAGAGATATTTAGATTTGAAGAGAGGATGATTGTCTTGGGGAGAGAGAATTTCGAAGAGAGGAAGATTTTCTTGGGGAGAGAGAATCGAAAAAATAAATATAAAGATAATAACTGCAATGTAAATATTTCAAAATACAGATTATATACAGTTTAAATAAAATAGGAGAGAAGGAGATTTCATGTACGAGGACAAAATGGGGATTTGAAAAAAGAAACGCCACACGTGCACCTCACGTGTAGCCATAATTAAAAAGAAAAATCGGATGGCCATTAACCAAAACAACTCATTCTTTTTAGCCATTCCTAGAATTTTCCCTTTAATTTTTAGGGCTAACTACGCAAATGACCATTTTTTATTTCACGTTTTGAAAAATGGCCGAGCCATCTTAATTTTTTAAAAATGGCCAAATCATTATTCGTAATTTTAATTAGTAATTATTAAATGACCAGACTACCCCTAACCACTTCCATGACTAAGATTTCCTAATTATCGGGTAATTAAATTTAATTTAAAATTAAAATCTAAATTTGAATAGATAAATTCGGTAATCTAAACAACAAAAGTTGTTAGGATTCATAAACCAAACAAAAATTCAAAATTCAAACAGATTATCTACAATTCAAACAAAAATACACAGCAATTATAAATTGATTGCATAACAAAAAAATTAAAAAATAGTTAAAATAATAGATTAACAAACCAATAAAATGACATGCAATATGAAATACTAAACTAAAAAATGAAAGTAACCCAAAAACAACGAAGATTAACGTATTTACACATTTTTTAAAATATAATCCGATATTTTGAGAAGATACAAGGTACAAATATAATAAAATATAAATAGATTCGGTTTCTTTATTCTAGAGTTTAAATTAGATAGTTTGTTATACCTAAACCTACCATTGTCATCTATCTCTTGAGCTGTGTATGTGCCTGAAAAAATATAGAGTAAAAATCAACCGAACAAAATACCTAATTCAAATAGATTATCTACAATTCAAACAAAAATACATAGCAATTAAAAATTGATTGCATAACCAAAAGATTAAAAAATTAGTTAAAACAATAGATTAACAAACCAATAAAATGACATGCAATATGAAATACTAAACTAAAAAATAAAAGCAACCAAAAAATAACGAAGATTAATGTATTTACACATTTTTTAAAAATTTAATCCGATATTTTGAGAAGATACAAGGTACAAATATAATAAAATATAAATAGATTCAGTTTCTTTATTCTAGAGTTTAAATTAGGTAGTTTATTATACCTAAACCTACCATTGTTATCTATCTCTTGAGTTGTGTATGTGTCTGAAATAAATATAGAGTAAAAATCAACGGAACAAAATACCTACAGAGAAATACACTGTACATAAAAAAATAAAAAGTTCGAACACTACCACGAACTCATCTACCTCTTGAGCTATGTATGTGTCTTAAATAAATATAGAGTAAAAATCAACGGAACAAAATACCTACAGAGAAATACACCGTACATAAAAAAAATAAAACGTTCGAACACTACCACGAACTCATCTACCTCTTGAGCTGTGTATGTGTTTGAAATAAATATAGAGTAAAAATCAACATAACAAAATACCTACAGAGAAATACACTATAAATAAAAATAATAATAAAAAGTACGAACATTACCACGAACTTGGATTTTTATCAATAAGAGCAACAGAACAGACATGAATAATAAGCGAATAGAAAGCTGCAGGTGGACCATGAATAGAATCCAAGGCAAGTTCGCGACCCCTCTATGCATTCCCCATCAATGGAACCAACAACCACCTTGTCCCCTACTAACACTTTGCTCTTCATCTTTTTCAGCACTGCCTTCACCACGCATAGAAACTCAACTCCAAGCCTCTCGAAGATTCCTACGAATCACCTTCTAAGCTTCCAAAAAGCTCTGAATCGTTGTTCAAACTGTCAGAAAGTTGAGAAGTAAGCGACTGAACAATTACTGAAATTGGCTTGTCCAGTAGCGACGGTGCCGATGGCTTGAGATTTAAGATTCGGAGAGAGGAGGATTGTCTTGGGGAGAGAAAATCGGAAAAATACCGATGGCTTAAGATTTAGATAGAGGAGAGAGGAGGATTGTCTTAAGGAGAGAGAATTTCGGAGAGTGGAGAAGGAAGCAACTGAACAATTACGAGCATGAAATTAACTTCTGCAGCAGCGATGGTTACTGAAAAAATACCAATGGCTTAAGATTCGAAGAGAGGAGGATTGCCTTGGGGAGAGAGAATGGAAAAAATAAATATAAAGATACTAACTGCAATGTAAATCTTTCAAAATACAAATTAGATATAGTTTAAATAAAATAGGAGAGATATTTAGATTTGAAGAGAGAATGATTGTCTTGGGGAGAGAGAATTTCGGAGAGAAGAAGATTTTCTTAGAGAGAGAGAATCGGAAAAATAAATATAAAGATAATAACTGCAATGTAAATATTTCAAAATACAGATTAGATACAGTTTAATTAAAATAAGAGAGAGGGAGATTTAGTGTATGAGGACAAAATGGGGATTTGAAAAAAGAAACGCCACACGTGCACCTCACGTATGGCCATAATTAAAAAGAAAAATCAGATGGCCATTAACCAAAACAACCCATTCTTTTTAGCCATTCTTAGAATTTTCCCTAATTTTTATAAAAACATAACCTGGCCCACATAGACTATTAGTGGGCTTCTTCCACAAAGTGAAAAATAAGCCCAACAACGCTCGTATTAGAATCATATCCTTTTAGATACTAAATGAACTTAAGGTTTAAGGATACGTTCTTTTTGTTTTGGGAAAACATTAAATTAGGTTTTTCAAAAAGTAATCAAATAGATAAAAATATGTTATATTTATGTATACTAAAATTTTAAAAAACAATTACCAAAAAAATATAATTTTTCTTATTTCAAAAATTAATTTATGCCATAGGAATAAATTATACCAATTTGCTACCAAGCCTTCGAAATATATTCAAGTAAATTTTGACATAATCTAAACAACTTATTTGAAGACCAAATCAAGTATCTGCAAAGAAGTACTATAATGCCAAAAGTTTAGGCCCTGTTTGAAAACCATTTAATTTTTGGTTTTTAGTTTTTGAAAATTAAGTTTGTTTTCTCCCAATTTCTCTACAATGGTTTTCATCTCCCTGAATGAAGCATTTGAATTCTTAGCCAAATTCTAAAAACAAAAACAAGTTTTTGGAAACTATTTTTTTTAGTTTTCAAAACATGGCTTGGTTTTTGAAAACATGGGTAAAAAGGATATAAGAAAACAAGTATATCCATAGGTGGGAGTTGCATTTATAGGTTTAATTTTCAAAAACCAAAAACCAAAAACCAAATGATTATCAAATGGGGCCTTAATGATTGGGTTTTTCAATCACCTATTTTCAATGGCCTTCCATATGAATCAAATCAAATTGAGAAGGCCCCCATCGTCCAAGTGATAGAAATTATGTCAGCATTTCATCAACCATTTTGAGTGGATTAAAAAAATACATTATCAAAGAAAATTGCAAAGAACAAAAATTTTAGAAATTTTTGTTCCATGTCTTTTCCATGATTGTTTGAAGTATTTTATGGAAATAGAAATTTATGAAATAATTGGCACAAAATAATGAGTCAAGTAACAATAAAATAAAAATATTAGAAACACGAGTAATTTCTAGATTGAGGCACATTAAGAGTGTTAATAGAGCAAGACAGTGATGACTTCTTCGTCTCCGCCCGTTCAATATCATTTTTCATCCTCACAAAATTCTCCATTAAATTTTATGGGGATATGAGTGGTCATGTTAAAAAAAAATCTTGAATCTTTATTTAAATAGGACCTATGCATGGGAGTAAGCTAAAATCAATTGAGGAATAAGAATTACCTAGGTTCATAACACAAAAAGTATGTAACCATTAATAGCTAATCTTCATGGTTTTTGTTTTCCTCATTTATGCTGTTAAACGAAAGATGGGCAATCCTCACTCTAATGAAGAATAGAAGGCCCTAGTAGCAAAGTGTTAGGACCTTGAGATTCGGGCATTTGACATGGTTGGGGTGAGGCCTTGCATTAGTCAAAGTCATGAGGTGTGCATTGGGCAACACATAGATGAAGGGTAAAGCATACAACATGACAACCAACAACGGGCACAAGATTTAGACTATGAGGTTAGCATGAAGCATTGGCAGGTTGTTTAGAGGTTATCGTGAGTGTGGCTTGCGCACACCCTCACAGCTGATAGGAGTACACTAGCTAAGCATGGCCCAAAGTAGGACAGTAGGCATGTTGATCGAGCTCAACATGTGCATGGGATAGATATCATCAGTTGGCAGCGCACAGGGCACACGTGCGTTTTGACATGGCTGGGGCAGGGCCTAGATCTATAGGATGAAAAATATGTAACATTTAATAGCTAATCTTCATAGTTCGTGGTTTTCTCAACTATGCAACTTAAACTAAAGATGGACAATCCTCACTATCAGATGGGGAATAGAAGCCTTTAGTAGCATCGCATTAGGACCTCGAGATTTGAGCATTTGTGATATGATCATGATGCCATAAAGCATACACCTTAAAAATCACAACCTTTGAGATCTTTTGTTGTGAATCCAAATTACTACACCAACTTCGACCAATTATATCATCCTATTTTGAGCTTCAAATATATTCGAATTTGGTGCCAAATTAAAGTTTATTGAATTAGATTTTCAATGGCGTATGATTCATTACATTTCATTAAATGTTGTGAAAGTTATGACCTTTAGAGCAAACACTTCTCATGTTGGAAAACTGTTACACCTAAGACTGTTTTGTACTAAGATGAAAAAATCGCTGAAAATTGCCAAAATATCGACAAAATATCGTTATTTTCAAGTGGTCGACAGAGATTTTTTTACCGTTTATCTCTGCAATATCAGCGATATATGGACGAAATAGCTAATATTTTCTCGATATCACCAATATTTTACTATTATATGATTTTATTTTTCCTACATTGACATTAATAAGTATTACCGATTGCAATTACTTATATGAAAATGCGTTTGGTGCAAATGGTAGATCATATGTGTGGGTTGTTTTTTCTCTCCCCTTAGTCCGACATCACCCGTCTCTTCTTCATTTTTCATTTTTATTATTCTAACACTATTTTTTTTTCAACTTTTTTTATTATATAATTTATATGTTTTTTTTTTTCTCTCTCCAGTCACTACCCACCTCTTTCTCTCTCCTTCTTTTCTTTTCTTTTATTCTCTTACTATTTCTTCTTCTTGTTTTTCAACTTTTTTTGTATTACTCGTTTTTTTACCACGTGCATTGCACGTGTAATCAAAATAGTATGAATTAAATTGAACTTACAATAAATTTAACTAATTAAATTTTTTTATACATTCTTATATTAGTTTTGTTTTTTCTATTTTTATTATGATTTTATATTTTTTAGTGTGACTAATTTAAATATAATATAATATTTCTATTATAATATAATTTTTTATATAATATAACATAATTCTAATATAATATAATTTTTTATTCAATTTTTTAATTATTATTTCTATTATTATTATTATTATTATTATTTATAATATAATATATACTTTTTGTAATAATAAATTTTGTTTAATTTATGCAATACTTCTTAATGCAATTTCATAACGATTATTTTTTATTTAAATTTGGCATACAATTATTGATAGATAATTAATTAAAAAAAATACACACACACATATATATGTGGCATATCATATCAAATGTAGTAACAATAATTATGCTAAATAATATAAAAATACATTTTAAACAAATTGGTTTACAAAGTCAAATGTTTTTGGTCAAATTGTCATTTTGCACTACATCAAGTGAGGACCAATGAGCTATGTTAAATTAAAAAAATGTCATTCAATAGAGTTGTGATTTTTTTTTTTTTACTTTTTGAAATATTTTTTTTAAGAAAGCAAGAAACTTTTTAAAATTAATAAACATCTTCTTAAAATTAAAAGAGTATCTTCTAAAATTAAAGTGTTTACATTATTGCTAAAATTTTAAAATCAAAAGTAATATTTTAAAAATCAAACACAAAAATAAACTAACCCCTAATTCAAAACTCAAAATAATAATTTAGTTATAAATAAATTAAAATGATGAGTAAAAGAATATGTAAAAGAAAAAACGCGGGCTAACGAAATTTATCTTCAAAAAGAAAGAAAGGAAGAAAATTGGATGAGATGGACATTTTAGATCTGGAAAAAAGAAGCATCAACAACACAACATAAGTGGTATCAACTATCATAAGTTTGTGTAAAAATAACATGAAAGAAACGAAAAAAACGTGGGCTAATTTAAATTTATCAAAAAAGATCAAAGATACCTAATGAGAGTGTGAAAGATACTTGATCAAAAATTGGAAGAGATGGATATTTTAGATCTAGAAAAAAAAACATCAACAACACAACATGACTGATATCAACTAACATAATTTGGTGTAAAAACGTAAAAGAAAAAGAAACAAACTAATATATTAATTTGCACAACATCAAATGAGGACCAATGAGCTATGTAAATTAAAAAAATGTCACATTCAATATAGTTGTGGTTTTTTTTTTCTTTTCTTTTTGAAATATTTTTTTAAGAAAGCAAGAAACTTTTTAAAATTAATAAACATCCTCTTAAAATTAAAAGAGTATCTTCTAAAATGTCATTTAATATAGTTGTAGTTTTTTTCTTTTCTTTTTGAAATATTTTTTTTAAGAAAGCAAGAAACTTTTTAAAATTAATAAATATCATCAGTAAATTAAAAGAGTATCTTCTAAAATTAAAGTGTTTACATTATTGCTAAAATTTTAAAAGCATAAGTAATATTTTAAAAATCAAACACAAAAATAAACTAAACCCTAAATCAAAACTCAAAATAATAATTTAGTTATAAATAAATTAAAACGATGAATAAAAGAATATATAAAAAAAAACGTGGGCTAACAAAATTTAAATTAAAAAAAAGAAAGAAAGAGATACCTTATTAAAAATTGTAGGAGATTGATATTTTAGATCTGAAAAAAAAAAAACATCAACAACACAACATAAGTGGTATCAACTAATATAATTTTGTGTAAAAAAAAAAACATGAAAGAAAACGAAAAACGTGGGCTAATTTAAATTTATAAAAAAAGAAAGAGATACCTGATCAAAAATTGAAAGAGATGGATATTATAGATCTAGAAAAAAGAAAATCAACAACATAACATGATGAAAAACTGTATGAGATGGCTATTTTAGATTTGGCAAAAAAAATTGGAGGACATGTGAAATTTATGGAAGACATTTATATTCAAATTCTAAATTGATTTGATTTTGAATCAAATTAGATGTCTTATCAAATTAAGAATAAAAATTAATTCAAATTCTTTTCAAATTTTGAATAAAAAATGTGAAAGAAAAAAAAGTTAATTCAATTAAATTATATATCTCATTAAAAGAGTAGGATAGGAATTGATTCAAATTATTTTTTCATAAAAAGATGTGAAAGAAAAATAAATAATTCAATCAAATTAGATATCCTATCTAATGCGTAGGAATTGATTCAAATTATTTTTGAATAAAAAAACGTGAAAGAAAAAATAACTAACTCAATCCAATTGGATATGTTATCAAAAAATATCAAATTAAGAATCAAAATTAATTCAAATTGTTTTTGAATTTTGAATAAAAAAACATGAAAGAAAAAAAATTAATTCAAGTTCTAATTAGATATCCGATCAAATAAGTAAGAATTGATTCAAATTCTTTTTTAATAAAAAAACGCGAAAGAAAAAATAATTAATTCAATCCAATTAGATATGCTATCAAATATCAAATTAAGAATAACAGTTAATTCAAATTATTTTTTAATTTTGAATAAAAAAGCATGAAAGAAAAAAAAATAATTCAAATTCTGTTTTAATCAAATTTGAAATTAAATTGGATTATGATGATTTGATTGATGTAATTAAGTAAAATTTAAAGAAATATTTTGGTCTAAAAATATTTTTCAGAATCTCTTGTTTTGGACTAAAATATTTTTTAGTAACTCTTGCTTTTTAATATATTATAGGTTATAGATTATAGATATACATTATAGATATTGATTCAAATTAATCGATAATTAATCAATTTAAAATTAAATCAAATATTCATTTTGAATCAAATTATCAATTTGGATTAGGATGATTTGAATCAGATTATGATGATTTGATTAAAGTAATCCAATTTGAAATTAAATCAGATATTCATTTTGAGTCAAATTATCAAATCGGATTTGGATGATTTGATTAATGTAATTAACTAATTAACTAAAATTTAAAAGGGTATTGTGATCTAAAAATATTTTTTAAAAACCCTTGCTTTTTAATATATTATAGAATTATAGATTATAAATATTACTAATATTATTATTATTATATTATAGATATATTTTTTAATTTTTGAACTAAAATAATTGGATACACAAAGATGTAATTAATTGGAGGTACCTAATTTTTTTAAGCCAAAAACTTAATTTGAAAAAGAGATAGAATTCCGAAAAAAAAAATCGAAAAAGGTTGGAAAGAAATAAAGAGAAAAAATGTAACAATATGATGTCCAATAGTCATGCCAAAAACTTAATTTGAAAAAGATAGAGTTCTGAACAGAATTTGAATTAAAAAAAAAAGAAGAAGAAGAAGAAAGATGTGTGATCTGATGAAAAATTGGAGATAACTATTTTTAGACTTGAAAAAAATAGTTATTAATAAAAATTAAAATCTCATATGAAAAAAAAAAAAGACGAAGATAATTGGATGCAAAATAAGTTAGAATAATTTGAATGCGTGAAGGAAAAATTGTGTATATATTAACAAAGACGTAATTGTAACAAAAAAAGGGAAACATAATTAGCATCCAGCCAACCAGTCTTGATTTTTGGGCTATTATAACTCAATAGCATAAGAATTATAATTGTGTGTATATAAGAATTCCAGTTTTAAAAAAAAACAAAAGAAATATAAGAATTTCAGTTTCAAAAAATCAAAAAAAAAAAAAAAAGAACTATAAAAACTAAATAAGAAATAATAAGAATTATGAGAACTTCAATTTAATAAAAAAAAAAAAAAAAGAAATATAAGAACTTCAGCTTCAAAAAATAAAATAAAATAACTATAAGAACTCCAATTTCAAAAAAGAAATATAAGAACTTCAATTTCAAAAAAAAAAAAAAGAACTGTTAAGAACTAAATGAAAAAAAATGTACTTGAAGAAGAAGTCCAATTTCAAAAAAAAAAAAGAAATATAAGAACTTCAGTTTCAAAAAATATATATATAAGAACTAAATTAAGAAACGTACCTAAAGAAGAACTCTAGTTTCATAAAAAAAAAATTTTAAAATTATAAAGACTAAATGAAGAAAACGCAGTTGAAGAAGAACTCCAGTCTCAAAAAATCGACAAAAAAAAACTATATGAACTATATAAAAAAATGTAGCTGAAGAATGGGATATAAAAATTATGTATGATAATTTGATACAATTTATAGAAGCAAATTGGATTTGATTTTGAATCAAATTGCTTATCAAATTAAGATCATTGATTCAAATTCATCCATTTGAAAATAATCAGTTATTCATTTTGATTCAAATTATCAAATTGGATTCGAATGATTTGAGTAATGTAATTAACTAAAATTTAAAATGGTATTTTAGTCTAAAAATGTTTTTCCGGAACTCTTGCTTTTTAATATACTAGTTTTTTTACCACATGCATTGCACGTGTAATCAAAATAGTATGAATTAAATTGATATTAGTTTTGTTTTTTCTATTTCTATTATGATTTTATATTTTTTTAATGTGACTAATTTGAATATAATATAATATTTATATTATATTATATTATTATAAAAAAATTATATTGTTTCTATTATAATATAATTTTTCATATAATATAATATAATTTTTTTATTAAGTTTTTTTAATTTTTATTTCTATTATTATTATTATTTATAATATAATATATATTTTTTGTAATAATATAATTTGTTTAATTTATGCAATACTTGTTGTTCACACGAGATTTCAACAAGGAAATTTAATGCGTGTAAAGAACTTGTGTTTGTATTGATTTCAGTATAGTGAGTACAATCTCTAGTATTTGATCCTCTGATTCTCTCTCCTACTTGTATGCTTTTACTCGCGGGCTGAATAGCTTGTTCTCGAGGTTGAAACTTCAATGGACTCTTAGAGTGTTCTTGATTTCTGTGACGTGTTCTTCGTTCAGATGGTGTTTGATCTTCAGGAGCTTCTAGAGTCTTCTGAGCTTTATTTCTGAATTCTCTCTGAGCTTTTTCAGTTTTGAACCCTTGAAATGAAGGAGGAAGCTCTCTATTTATAGAGTTCTTCATGGGCCCCAAGTGAGCTTGGGCCTGTTGGACTGAGCCCAATTGATTTTGGGCCAACCCATTTGAATTGGATCTGGTTGACCTTGGGCCAGTCTTTTGGGCCTGGTTGACTTTTGGGCCTAGCCATTTGAACTGGGCCTGGTTGACTTTGGGCCTAGCCATTTGGACTGGGCCTAGTTGACTTTGGGCCAGTTTCTTTGGACTGGGCTTAGTTGCCTTTGGGTCTAGCATCTGGACTGGGCCTTCAGTTTGGGCTTTTGTCTTCCCAATTTCAAAGAACCCAATAGTTTGTTTGGACCTGCCATAATTTAATATAGGAATCTTTACAAATTTAATTAATCCCTAATTAAATAAATTTTGTCATCAATGTTGGGTAATGACGTGGCAATTTTGGGTTGGTCGAAATTTCTATTCCAACAAATGCCCCCTTTTCGAGATTTATACACAAGTATGCGTGTGTGGATCTCGAAAAAGTTATTTCGGAATGAAAACTTAAGAAGCTCCTAAATTGGATTCCAATTAATGTGTCAATTTAATCAAAATATGAAATTTGGTTCATAATTTTGATTGTTTTTTTTTGACACATTTTTTAATGCCAATTTATCAAAATATGAATTTGAGTCAATATTTTGATTTTCTTTTCTGGCATAAAATTTTGATTTGAAAATCTACTTTAATTCAAAATCTAAATTTAGGACAAAATTTTATCCCAAATTTCATTTGAAATTGGATTAAGATTTGGAATTCCATCCAATTTTCGTTTGAATTTGGAATAAATTTTAACTCCCATTTTGATTTGGAACAAAAATTAAAGTATACCCATATTTTGGATTGAGCAACTTAATTTAAACTTTGGCCAAAATTTTAGTTTGGGATAAAAAAAACTTGAGTTATGCCCAAAATTTGAGAAATTTAGTTTGAGATTAAACTTAATTTCTACCAAGATTTTCTTCTTTGATAGAATTTTGATTTTACCCAATTTTGACTTGAATTTTGGAGAAACTTGAATATACCCAAAATTTTAATTTAGCAAAAATTTCTCATGATGATTTGAAGTTTTAAATAAAATTGGGGCCTTCTCAAAAATTTACAGTGAAATAAACATAACCTTAAAGCCTTAAAAAAACATGTAATTTTAGGCATTAAGGTAGAATTTTAAAATTCCAACTAAAATTCAGTTTTTGACCAATCAAGTGAGTTAGATTTTGACTTGGAAGAAATTATCTCAAATTCGATTCAAGTGAACCTATATCTTGAATTTTCAAATTTTCATTTTGAAATCAAAATTCCTTAATTTCATTTTAGATCTCCTTTGAAACAACTTCAGTTTAGATTTCATGAGATCCAACAACAAATCTTTCTATTTATTTTAGATTTTGTATGAAATCTAAACAGAAAATTGCAAGCTTTGATCTTGAGACTCCTATAAATAGCACATGAGATAGCTCATTCATCATTCAAATCCTCTGAGTGCAGATCGAGTGTTGGAGCTCATTGCCTGCCGAGTGTCACAATCGGACTCTTTCGCAACGGGTCAACGATTGTGCGGCACTTGCTTTAGCTCGACAAGCAAGTCAGCCGTACGAAAAACGGAAGTTGCGGACTACTTTCGTATATGGTCTAGCCTCCCCTCGGGTCTCGGGAGAAAATGTTTTAGAAAACGGGAGAGAGAAAGTGTTTTGAAAGCTTTTTGAGAAAGTATTTTGTTATACGCAAGCAAGCAAATAAGGGACAAACAACGGCTTGATTATCATATAACTCCGGGTAGGAAGGTTGGACAACTAGTCATACCCCCCTATAGTACATTCTAGGATTTATGCCTTTGACAGGCTTGAACATGGAAAGTGGCGAGGAGTCATACGCCCATAAAAATACAAGTAAAGCTAACTATTAAGCAACATGAACTAAATACAATGAAAGCATGATAAAAAGGGGTTGAGATGGGCATGCGGCCACGGGCAACACGCCCTGGACAAGCATGACCGTGACATTCTCCCCCACTTAAATGGTTGACGTCCTCGTCAACCGTCCCCGCTCGAACTCAGCAGTCGCACGAGCGTCTTCTCTTCAGGTCTTTTCAAGGCCGTCCCAGCGGACCTCTGTGTTCTGGCCTCTTCTCCAGTTTTCAAGGAACTTCTTCATACTCTCGCTTTGGTTCGCTCCTTGAGGTGCCTTCTCGACCAAAGCATCAAAAGAGTTCTTCAAGGTGATCGGTGGGATCGAAGATTCTTGCCCTCTCGACGAACTGTACCATCTTCGTTCGACCCATTCTCTTGTACTCATTGGTGCTTCTTTTGTATTCTTTCGAGCAACTTCTGGCTTCGGTTTAAACTCCACAGAGGAGTTATTACTGTGCTGATTCTTTCTTCTCCAAGGCTGATCAACGTCACGGGCCTTGGTGTTGCAATGTGCGTCTTGGCCCTTATTCAACTGAAGGGCTGACAACAATTTTGCCTCATTCGGCTGCCTCAACTCGGCATGGACCACGGTGGGTTTGGACCCCGTGATCACTAAACTCTTCGCAGTGGCATCGGTATTACCTTGTGTTCGAGGAGAAACTCCATCCCCAACACAACGTCAAAGTCGTCCATCTTGACGACCACGAAGTCTGCTTGCCCACTCCAAGCATCTAACTTCACTGGCACTCTTCGTGCGACACCCAAGACGGGTAAGGCTGCTGAATTTACAGCTTTAATTTTTCCCACGTCTCTAACCCAACGTAGGTTCAATCAACGTGCTTCTACTTTTGTTATAAAGTTGTGGGTTGCTCCCGAGTCGACCATGGTATTTCTCGCTGGCTTATGATTTATCCATGTGTCAACGTACATGAGCCCACGTGGAGTGGATCCTTTACCTCCCTCCACCTTCTTCTGCAAGACTGATAAATATTTCAAGGCCCCAATTCGGGTGTCGCCCCCATCTTCTTCAGAGGTTTCCCCCTTGGTTCCTGATGAACTCGCCAACACAGCTTGGAAAGCATTGAATGATGCTCGATTTGGGCATTCATACGCCCGATGGGCCCCTTTACATATGTAGCAGAATGGGGGCTTTTGGTTGTAGTTGTTCTGATAATGTGGCCTTCGCCATGAATTTCCCCCATTCTGTTGGAAAGATCTATTCTCTCTTCCTTCATTCGTCATTTGGTTCCCTCCTCCATTCTTTGGAGAGTTAGGCCGAGAGTTTCTATTCTCTCTACTTGGGGAAGATTGGGTTCGTCTTTGTCTCGCATCCTGGGACTGCTCGCTGCATATTTCGGTGGTGAGATCGAACAAGCGTTCTGCGGCCCCATAAGCTTCTGACAAGCTTTGTACTCTCTGCTCGTATAACTTGGACTTAGCCCACGATTGCAACCCTTCAACGAAGCAGAAGACCTTGTCTTTCTCTGACATATCTCGGATGTCTAACATTAACCCAGAAAACTGCTTCACGTAGTCTCGAATGGTCCCAGTATGCTTCAACTCGCGCAACTTGCGCCTTGCCAATATTTCGACGTTTTCTAGGAAGAACTGAGAACGAAGTTCTTCTTTAAGCCTTTCCCATGTATCTATGATGCACCGTCCTTCTTGAATATCCATGTATCGGGACCTCCACCACAACTTGGCATCATCCTTCAAGTGCATTGTCGCTAGAGTAACTTTTGACTCTTCGGATGTTGTACTCGTGGCCCTGAAGTATTGCTCCAAGTCAAATATGAAGTTCTCCAGGGCTTTTGCATCTCGTGCCCCACAGAAGGGCTTTGGTTCAGGCACTTTCACTTTGTTCAACTGAATTACGCCCCCAGTTGGGGCTTGATTTCCTACCGCTCTCATGGTGAGATTCACACGGGCGCTCAAATCTGCCACTTCTGCTCTCACAACATCGATGGTAGCTCTTACATCCTCAGATAGGTCAAACACCATCTGAACTATCGCTCTTTGCGCACTGTCTAAACTCTCGACGCGCTCTTCTAAATGGGCAACAGAGCCCGACGAGCTATCTCCACGCTCGAAGCCAACAGGTCTTGTGGCTTTGTCTTCCAGGGCCTCAACCATCACCATCAATTCTCTGAAGGGCATCCTGTCCAAGCGGCCAGCCACCGCATCAATCGTGTCGGCCTTTGCGGCAATCTCATCCAGGCGAGATTCCAAGAACCAAACATTATCAGGGACTTCTCTTAGGAAGAGCATTTGCTCTTCGAACTCAGACCATCGGTCAACATGGGCCTTTCCCAACTCTTCGGTCATGGACATGATCGCTATTTTTCAATCAGAGGAGCCAACTAGGCTCTGATACCACTTGTCACAATCGGACTCTTTCGCAACGGATCAACGATTGTGCGACACTTGCTTTAGCTCGACAAGCAAGTCAGCCGTACGAAAAACGGAAGTTGCGGACTACTTCCGTATATGGTCTAGCCTCCCCTCGGGTCTCGGGAGAAAATGTTTTAGAAAACGGGAGAGAGAAAGTGTTTTGAAAGCTTTTTGAGAAAGTATTTTGTTATACGCAAGCAAGCAAATAAGGGACAAACAACGGCTTGATTATCATATAACTCCGGGTAGGAAGGTTGGACAACTAGTCATACCCCCCTATAGTACATTCTAGGATTTATGCCTTTGACATGCTTGAACATGGAAAGTGGCGAGGAGTCATACGCCCATAAAAATACAAGTAAAGCTAACTATTAAGCAACATGAACTAAATACAATGAAAGCATGATAAAAAGGGGTTGAGATGGGCATGCGACCACGGGCAACACGCCCTGGACAAGCATGACCGTGACACCGAGCCCGCGTACCGTAGCCGTCCGACTTGAGCTACGTCATCGCGCCGCCTCTGAGAATCCATTAGATTTGCAGCCGCTGAACGCCACGAGCTAAAGCTTTCGCCGTCGAGTCCTTCGAACACGCTCCTCTGAAACTGTTGTCGTCGGGTCTACCGTCGTTGGATCCGCTGGTGAGTTGCTGCGGCCGTGGGTCTTCGCCGGAGGAGAGGTGTGAGAGTGAAAGGGAGATGGAGAAAAAAAAAGAGAGAGAAAAAAAATGAGATGAGTTTTGATGAGAGAAAGAGATGAAGAAGAAAGAGAGAAGAGATGAGTTTTATGAAAAGGAGAGAGGTGAAGAAGAAAAGAAAGGGGGGCTTCGGGGAGAGAGTAAGAAGGAGAAAAAAATCTGAAATTTTTATTATTTTATTATTTTAATATTTTAATATTTTAATATTTTATTTATTTATTTATTTTTTAAATTTTTTTTATACATCCCTTTTTTTTTACGAATTTTTTTTGTTTTTTTTTTAATTTTTTTTCTTTTGAATTTTTTTTACACATATATATATATATATTTTTTATTTTTTTTTATTCTTTTCTTTTTTTTTTTTGCAAGTTTTTTTTTCTTTTACCAATTTTTTCCTTTTTTTTTTTTGCTAACTTGTTGCTCTTTTTTTAATTCTTTCTTTCTTTTTTTTTTTTGCAAAGTTTTTTTTTTCAATTTCTAACAGTTTTACATTTTTTTTACTTTTTACTTTTTTACTTTTTTTTTGCAAACATACATTTTTTCCAACTCTTTTTTTTTTACAAGTCTTTTTTTATTTCAAACAAACCCCCCCTTTTTTTAGTTTTTTTTTTACACTGTGTCATAACTTTTTTTTCCTTTTTTTTTTTCAGAGACTTGCATACTTACCAAGACACAAATATTTTTTGGAGTGAGCCTCTATTTACAAGGTAAATCTTGTTTATAAAACCTTGTATGTCTCCCTCGATTTTTTGAATTGCAGCTAGAATGCCCCTTTCCATGATCCTTCAACTTAGGAGGTGACCCAATTTCTTGCTAAGGAGAAGGGTGTTCAATGCTGGAGGTGACCCCTTGCTAAGGATGGTTTACCTTCATGGCGGCCTCCCCATCGGAGAAGGATATTCAATTCTGGAGGTGACCCCTTGCTAAGGATGGTTCACCTTCATGGAAGCCTCCCCACCGGAGAAGGATGTTCAATGCTGGAGGTGACCCCTTGCTAAGGATGGTTCACCTTCATGTCGGCCTCCCCACCAGAGAAGAATGTTCAATGCTGAAGGTGACCCCTTGCTAAGGATGGTTCACCTTCATGGCGGCCTCCCCACCGGAGAAGGATATTCAATGCTGGAGGTGACCCCTTGCTAAGGATGGTTCACCTTCATGGCAGCCTCCCCACCGGAGAAGGATGTTCAATGCTGGAGGTGACCCCTTGCTATGGATGATTCACCTTCATGTCGGCCTCCCCACCAGAGAAGAATGTTCAATGCTGGAGGTGACCCCTTGCTAAGGATGGTTCACCTTCATGGCGGCCTTCCCATCGGAGCAGAATGTTCAATGCTGGAGGTGACCCCTTGCTAAAGATGGTTCACCTTCATGGCGGCCTCCCCACCGGAGAAAGATGTTCAATGCTGAGGTGACCCCTTGCTAAGAATGGTTCACCTTCATGGCGGCCTCCCCACCGGAGAAGGATATTCAATGCTGGAGGTGACCCCTTGCTAAGGATGGTTCACCTTCATGGCGGCCTCCCCACCAGAGAAGAATGTTCAATGCTAGAGGTGACTCCTTGCTAAGGATGGTTCACCTTCATGGCGACCTTCCCATCAGAGCAGGATGTTCAATTCTGGAGGTGACCCTTTGCTAAAGATGGTTCACCTTCATGGCGGCCTCCCCACCGGAGAAGGATATTCAATGCTGGAGGTGACCCCTTGCTAAGGATGGTTCACCTTCATGGCAGCCTCCCCACCGGAGAAGGAAGTTCAATGCTGGAGGTGACCCCTTGCTAAAGATGGTTCACCTTCATGGCAGCCTCCCCACCGGAGAAGGATATTCAATGTTGGAGGTGACCTCTTGCTAAGGAGGGCTCACCTTCATGGCAGCCTCCCCACCGGAGAAGGATGTTCAATGCTGGAGGTGACCCCTTGCTAAGGATGGTTCACCTTCATGGCGCCCTCCCCACCAGAGAAGGATGTTCAATGCTGGAGGTGATCCCTTGCTAAGGATGGTTCACCTTCATGGCGCCCTCCCCACCAGAGAAGAATGTTCAATGCTAGAGGTGACCCCTTGCTAAGGATGGTTCACCTTCATGGCGGCCTTCCCATCAGAGCAGGATGTTCAATTCTGGAGGTGACCCTTTGCTAAAGATGGTTCACCTTCATGGCGGCCTCTCCACCGGAGAAGGATATTCAATGTTGGAGGTGACCCCTTGCTAAGGATGGTTCACCTTCATGGCAGCCTCCCCACCGGAGAAGGATGTTCAATGCTGGAGGTGACCCCTTGCTAAAGATGGTTCACCTTCATGGCGGCCTCCCCACCGGAGAATGATGTTCAATGCTGGAGGTGACCCCTTGCTAAGGATGGTTCACCTTCATGGCGGCCTCCCCACCAGAGAAGGATATTCAATGTTGGAGGTGACCTCTTGCTAAGGATGGTTCATCTTCATGGCAGCCTCCCCACCGGAGAAGGTTGTTCAATGCTGGAGGTGACCCCTTGCTAAGGATGGTTCACCTTCATGGCGCCCTCCCCACCAGGGAAGGATGTTCAATGCTGGAGGTGACCCCTTGCTAAGGATGGTTCACCTTCATGGCGGCCTTCCCATCGGAGCAAGATGTTCAATGCTGGAGGAGACCCCTTGCTAAGGATGGTTTACCTTCATGGCGTCCTCCATTTTGAAACTGGACTGTGATTTAGATCCTCAGCCTCACAATTGCCTCCTCCACAACTATTTTGATGTCGCCTCTTCCGTTTTTTTTTCTGATCCTTTTTTTTCTTTTGTAGGACCATGGTGTACTTCACGGAATTTTCAGATGAGGAGGCGAGATGGCTTGTCATTTTAGATGAAGCGAAGCAACCTACCAGAAGCGGGACCATCCTACCAGTGGGGGAATCCATTAAAGAGTTGGGATCTGAGCTGGACAAAGTGCATTTCTTGCCTGACTTATCTGTGGACATGCCTTTAAACAAGAACTCCGCAAACAGAATATGGATCTTGCAATCTCCCCTCCATAAGAAGGAACCGAATGAAGATCCAACACCAACATTAAGGCGTCGAATCATAGAAACCCAAGTCCGTTGGGGTCCCCAACTGAAATTAAATGGGGAGTTTGGCTACATTGCGAAATATTGGGAATGGCTAGAACTTGCTGTGGCTCGAAATGATAGGGTCCTGCGAGGCTCCAATTTGCTAGGAGCTGTGATGGCCTCCTTATACACCTATGATCGTAACCACGACATTATCCGAGCTTTTTGTGAAGCCTGATGCCCTGCAACAAACACCCTTCATACCTTAGCCGGAGAGGTATCCCTATCTTTGTGGGATATGTGGAAGTTTGGAGGTCTGCCTGTCAAGGGAAAATTCTACGATGAGACTATTCCCCCTTGTGAGGAACTGATGGGGGCACAGGACCAAGCTGACTCCCTGCCAAAAAGCTGTAGTTATCTGTTTCACGCCTATCATCATATCGCGTCTCAACAGATGGAGAGGCAACAAATTCCTGTGCATATGTGGATTTCTTTCTTGTTTAAGGGTGGCTTGAGGTATCTAAAGCCCCCAGCACGCAGGCCAAGGAAAACTTCTCGCTCTCGTTCTACACATAATCCTGATGGCTCCACCGCTCAGGAGCGTGGTTGGTCTAACGACGAGCAGAAAATGTTTCAATCCCTTGGCGTAGAAGAGGGATGGAAAGACCAGACATATTTGGCCACCTTCCTTTCATGTTGGCTGTGTGTTTTTGTCTTTCCCTATAAAAGTACAAGCTTTCTTCGCCCTGGTGTATTTAAGGTTGGGCTCTCATGGCAGAAGGGACCTTATTTAACCTTGCAGTGCCAGTTTTGTCCAACATCTACCATGGCCTTGGCCAGATTTACAACACCCCGCACTCTACTGGACATTCAAAAATTTTCTTTCCCATCCACTATGTCCATGGCTGGCTTGCCCATTATTTCGACACGCATTATAAGCCTTCGTCCAAAGTGATGGGGCCCTGGATGGTTGACTATTCCGGGGAAGGTGGCGCAAAATACTTTAGCCCCTCTGAAGCTCGTCAGTTGATCCACCGAGGTGCATCCATATTGTGGGATGTGAATGTTGCTTCCAGGAAGAAGGCCGAGACTTTACAAGATGTCAAAGGCCTATCATTTTCGTGTTCCTCATTTTTCACAAGTCTTCGGTCATGCTACTTATCCTCCAGCCATGGAAAGCTAATGACTATCGAGGCTTACAACCCCTATCGCTTTGGTCGGCAATTTGGCTTCTACCAAGATGTGCCCAATGACTTGCATGAGGATTCTCCTCATGTTAGTCTGGAGAATGTTGTTTGTTCTTGGCGGCTTTGTACTAAGGCGTTGACCTCATCCCGAGTGTATCTCCCTGCGTTTGAGTTGAATCCTCGTGCTCAAACTACTTAGGCTTACAAGAGCTGGTGGCAATGAAAGCATGGAAACTATCTCGAGGCAGGCCTTCGACTTTTAGTGGACAGTGTACCCTCTCCTCCGGCTAAGAATAAATCTGCCAAAGATCCCAGTGCCAGTGGCGCGGGCAAGATTGTTTGTGAGGTACCGGCTGAAACACCAGGCAAAAGAGATCCAAGTACTAGTGGCTCGGGCAAAACTGTTTGTGAGGTGCCTGCCGAGACACCAGCCAATCAAGGAGGGGCTCTTGATGGCGACGATGCTAGTTATAGTAGCAATGATGACCGTCATTGGAAGAGACCAAAAAAAATGGAGAAGGTGGCGACTCCCAATGTTATCCCTTTCGAAGGTACTTCAAAGGTCCCACCGCCTCTTGAGCCTTCTAGACCTCTGGTTAGTACTTTTTTTTGTCGTTCTCTTTAAATTGTTTAAGCATTTATATATATTGACTTAAGCAATTTTTCTTACCTTGTAGGGTTCTTCGAGAGATCAATTGCCGACAAGCCGTCACATTTTGGACACCCTCCCTGAGCAAATCGGATTATTTAGAGTGCCATCCGACAGGGTGATGACTTCGACCCCATCTATTGCTGTTGGTACCCAACCCCAACAAGAGCCAAGAGAGGTGCCAGTTGCTATTTTGGAGGCTTCCAACTTCAATGCCGACAGCATGATTTCACATTTTTCTGACATACAACGTGAAGCTGCGCAAACTATGTGGGAGGTTGCCCAGCAGAAACTTGCTCGTGCCCCTTTTGAGAAGGTTCCCTCTCTTGAAACGAAAATGAACAAGATATTTCAGACCATCTCCAGTGTTGATGCAACCAACTTGCCACCACTTCGCCAGTTCGTAGATGGCTACTTTCGTCATGTGGGAAAGTATAGCGAACTAAAGAGGTTGCATTCTTCCAAGCTGACCTTGGCTCAGAGGGATCACAACTTGGCAGAGCTTTAAAGTAAATTGGACAATATCTCATCAATTGAGAGCCTCTCTCTTGAAAGGAAAAGCGCACTTTAGCAGGAATCTGAGCAAAAACTTCTTGAGATTAAAAGGCTCAAAGTCCAACTCAAAACCTTAAAGTCTGATCATGAAAAAATTTTACTCAGCATCTCAGAAGAAAAGAAGTCCTCTGATCAGCGACAACTGGAAATCTCCAAGATATGCGAAGAAGTGAGTGCAGTTGAAAGCACTCCTATCGCAAGTGAAGAAGACACCAAGAGCCTTACAATGCTTGGTGATTACTTAGAGGGTGCGCGACAAGAACTGCGAGACTACAAATGGACAATTTAGCCTTTCTTTTTTCTTTGTTTTCATTGTTTGTAGACTTACTATTGGCCCAATTGGCCCATTTGTAACACTATTTGCTCATGAAATAACAATATCTTCGAATTCTACTTCTAGCTTGGATTTTTTTGTTTATTGCTTTGACTGAACTTAAAGTTTTTTTTTTTGTTTCCTTTAAGTTGCCTACGTACTCTTTTAATGGAAGGGATCAAGTCATAACGTAGTTCATTTAATACATACATTTTTTCTTTCAAATGGGTCGTTCACCTTTTAAGCTCATGCGGGCCAGGAGCAACATGTAGTTTATACTCTTACGATTAGGAGTGTTACATTTTATGCATAAATTTTTTTGAGAAACTTTCCGTTGATGGGGCCGATCCTTAAGCCGTCTTTGTCAACGATCTTGTATGCTCCATTTGTGTAAACTTCTTTGACAATGTAGGGACCATCCCATTTAGGTGTGAACTAGTTTCTCGTATGTCGCGTAGTAATGATTGGCCTTCAAACAGCGAGCACGAGATCACCAACTTGAAATGAGCGCGGTCTAATACTTCTATCAAACGCTTTCGTCATTCGTGCTTGATAACATTCCAACGCTTGTTGAGCATCCAATCTTCTCTCATCGAATGCTTCCAACTCTTGAAGGCGTAATTTCGCATTATCTTCTGTTGTCAGCCCTTCCTGCACAGCCATCCTTAATGACAGAATTTCTCTCTCTAGAGGGAGCACGACCTCTACCCCATAAACGAGGGAATATGGTGTAACTCTGGTGGGAGTGCGATGCGTAGTTCTGTAAGCCCAGAGTGCTTCACTGATCCTTTCTTGCCAGTCTCTTTTTGTCTTAGAGACCACTTTCTTTAGCAAGTTGCACAACGTCTTGTTGAACGCCTCTGCCAACCCATTCGCTGCAGCATTATACATGGATGATTTGTGCTGCTTGAACTTAAACTTCTCGCACAACCTATCCATCAAACTATTGGAGAATTGCCTCCCATTATATGTCACGATACGATGTGGGATGCCGTAGCGGTAGATGATTTTAGTTCGAACGAAGTCTGCAACATTTTCTTTTTTTGCCTCTCTTAGTGCTACTGCTTCGGCCCATCTTGAAAAGTAATCTGTGGCTGCAAGGATATAAGAGTGACCTGCTGATGACTTAGGCGTTATCGGACCAACAAGATCGAGACCCAAAGCTTCGAAGGGCCATGAAGCAACAGTCTGATGTAGAGGCTCTAGCGGCTGATGGATGAAGTTTGCATGGAACTGACAGGCCTCACACTTCTTTGCATACTCCATTGAGTCATGGACCATGGTAGGCCAGTAGTAGCCCATTCTTTTCAATTGGAAGTGGAGTTTTAGACCCGACTGGTGAGCTCCGCAGATGCCTGAATGTGCCTCTTCTAGTGCTTTGATTGACTCTTCTGTTCCCAGGCATCGAAGGAATAGTCCTTTATAAGAGCGGCGATAAAGGGTCTCTTTATAATAGATGAATTGGGAAGCCTTTCTTCGTACAGTAGCCTTGCGTCGGGGTTCTGCAGGGAGCTTTCCATGTTGGAGATAGTCTATAATGGAATGTCTCCAGTCCTCTTCTTCAATAGTGTAGACTGATATTACGTTTATTTCTTCATGTTCGTCTTCGACTGGTGGCACGATCCATTTTTGGCAAAGTGAAATGTTCATCGTTTCATCTCCTGGAATTGTCATGGCAGTGGCCAAGTTTGCTAGCGCGTCTGCTTTCTTGTTCTCTGCTCTTGGAATATGTTCGAGTGCTACGTTGTCAAACTTCTCCAGCAATTGCCTTGCATAGTCAAAATAAGGCTTCAAGTCCTCGTGTTTTACCTCATACTAGAGTGTGAGTTGATTAATGACTAATTTTGAATCTCCATAGACTTCTATACATGTGATGCCGATCTCTATGGCCATCTGAAGGCCGATTATTAATGCTTGGTATTCAGCCACATTGTTCGAACATAATTCATTGAGTGTAAAGCTGTAAGGAAGCATATACTTCTCTGGTGAAATAAGGACGATGCCTGCCCCTGCTCCATCTCTTCGTGTCGCGCCGTCGAAGTACATGGTCCATGGCTCCATGCTTTGAACATAGAAGACCTCCTCGTCGGGCAGGTCCTCGCACAACTTCCAGTCTGATGGAATAGGGTGACTAGCCAAGAAATCAGCTAACGTTTGTCCCTTTATCGCCTTCTGAGGCATGTAAACGATGTCGTACTGTTGGAGCAGGATAGCCCATTTGGCTAAACGTCCAGAAATTATCGGTCTTGATAGGACGTACTTGATCGAGTCAGCTTGTGCTACTAAATGCACTGTGAAGGCTTGCATGTAGTGCCTTAGTTTGTCTATTGCAAAGAAAAGAGCAAGACACATTTTCTCAATTGGAGAATAGTTTACTTCGGCCCCGTTCAAAGTTCTACTCAGGTAGTAGAGGGCTCGCTCCTTCCCTTGTTCCTTTTCTTGCGCTAGAAGTGCTCCAAGCGATCTTTCCTGCGCGGCGATGTACAATATCAATGGCTTCCCTGCTATCGGAGCACTTAATACAGGGGGATTGAGCAGGTATTTCTTGATGCTTTCAAAAGCGTTCTGACTTGCCTCATCTCACTCGAAGTTTTCTCCCTTCCTTATTAACCTTTGAAAAGGTTGGCATCGACCAGCTAGGTTGGAGATGAATCTCCTGATATAGGCTAAACGCCCCTGCAACCCTCTCAGCTCTCGTAGGTTTCTCGGCCTTGGCATCTTTTGGATGGCATCGATCTTTGACTGGTCTATCTTGATCCCTCGATGTCTTACAACGAACCAGAGGAATTTTCCAGATGTTACTCCAAATGCACACTTGAGAGGATTCATCCTCAGTTGATATTTTCTTAGGCGATCAAATACCATCTTTCAGATCTTTTATATGATCTTGTAGCTTCTTAGATTTGACCACGAGGTCATCAACGTAGCACTCAACATGTTTGTGCAACATGTCATCAAAAACTTTCTGCATTGCACGTTTATAAGTGGCGCCAACATTTTTCAATCTAAAGGGCATCACCTTATAACAATATATCCCCTTAGGGGTCGAAAAGCTGTCATTTCTTCATCTTCAAGAGCCATTCGAATTTGATTATAACCCAATGATCCATCCATGAAAGACAAAGCTTCATGTCCTGTGGTGGCATCAACCATAATTTCTGTGATGGGCAACGAAAAGTCGTCTTTTGGACATGCGTTGTTCAAGTCGCGAAAGTCAACGCAGACGCGAAGCTGTCCATTCTTTTTCCTGACAGGAACTATGTTGGCAATCCAAGTTGGGTATTTTACCTCGAGGATGAATCCGGTTTCAATCAACTTATTGACCTCTGTCTCAATTTGAGGAATAAGTTCAGGTCGAAAACGTCGTTGGACCTACTTTACTGGTCGATACCCCTGTTTGATGGCAAGGTGGTGGACAGCCACTTTCGAGTCAAGTCCTGGCATCTCTTTATAAGACCAAGCAAATACGTCTTTATACGAGGTAAGCAGGTTCATGTACTCGCCCTCTTCTTCAAGAGTAAGTGGCGCACTTATAAAAGTGGGGTGTGGTTCTTCCATCATGCCAAGATTCACTTCTTTAAGCTCGTCCACTGTCGACTGAATATCATCCTCAAGTGGCGGTGGAGCTTTATCAGCATCCTCTTCAGACATCTCAGTCTCCATTTCTTCGTCAATTGTGATGTGGTGGCAAGAGGTCTCACCTTCATCTTGCTCTAAATCCTTCTCTGAGGGATTGGTGATGACTACGTCACGTCGTTTTACTTTTAACGAACCCTCTGTGTTGACCGCAACAAATATTTTTCTTTTCATCCGAGAGGGAACAATGCTACGAATGTCTCCGTCAATTCTTTTCTCGCTGCAAAGCGAATCTTTTGAAGTCTCCACCGAACTTTCAGGTCGAATTTAGTCGAAGACGACTCGGTATGCACTTCATTTCTCGACGTAGTTACACTTAGCCTTTGAAAAGCTGATGGTCGCTTCACAGCCGAAATTGAAAGTATATTCTCCCTCTTCTTTGCGTACATGCCTAATCTTTGGAGGGCTGACGGTCGCACCAAAGTTGGTGTTGAAGAGGTACTATTTTCTTCACCTGCAGGTATACTTAACCTTTGAAGGGCCGAGGGTCGAGTGGTATCAGAAGTTTGAGTTGATAAGGTACTTCCTTCTCCCAGATGGGCTTGCTCAACCTTTGAAAAGCTGAAAGTCGAGTGGAGCCAGTATTAAACGGTGACTCCTCCTCCCCTGTTGCAGCCTCATCCAACCTCTGCGAGACTGGAGTGTGTGCGATTGGTGGCCTGATGCGCCTAAGAGCAGGAATCCTTCGGTTAACGTTTTCTTTCTTTCTTTGATTATTGATTTCATTCACTGTTATGTGATTTACGTCTGCCATTCTTGCTTTCCCTCTTCTGGTTATGCGAACAGGTTCGGGGGACTTATATCCAAGTCCCCTTCTTGACGTAGGTAGGGTGTAACCCTCTTTTAAAAGCTTCTTTTGCGTCGAAGACAATTCGGGTCTTTCGTCAATGATCTTCAGACTCTCGAACTTGGTGTGCTTCGAAAAGTCGTAACCGGCTTTTTCCAGAAGCTTGTACGCCTTAGGATCAAATCCGTCCTTCGTTCGTCTCTCAGGTAACACTGCCTTTACTTGACCATCGTCGGGTGTCTTGACCTCTTGCTTTGCTATCTTGGTGAGAGACGTGACAAAGTTTTCCTTTAGGATTTCGATATCCCCGACTTTCAAATTCCTTGAACATTCAACAAAAGGTGATTCGCCCTTCTTGCGTCGAGATAGAGGGACATAGCACAAGACGGGGGGACTTAGGACGTCTTTGTCTTTCGAAACTTTCCTCCTGCAAGGCCTGCTGAGGCTTCATCTTTCCTAGCGTCAGACATATTTGCTTCTTTGACGGCTTCATTTTCCTTCTCAATTTGTGACTCTGGTTTGATTTTTTCACTGCCTTTGATTAAGGGGACCTCCGCTGGCACAGTTTCTCCTATGTTGTCGCCATTCATGTAAAACTTTGCATCAGCAAAATGGGATTCAACCTCTGAAAATGGATTTGTATCAGCCTCCACTTTCTTGATGTCATCTTGGTAAAATTTGAAGCACTGATGCAATGTGGAAGTTATCACCCCGTTTCCATGGATCCAAGGGCGACCTAGCAGCAACCTGTAGGTGGTTTTAGAGTCGATGACATGAAACAGAGTTTCAGCTTTTAGGTCACCGATGATGAGCTCCAAGCGGACCATGCCAATTGCTCGTTGACCCCCTTGATTGAAGCCTTGGATTACCAATTTACTGTTCGTCAACTCCTCTGTTGAAATGCCTAGCTGCTTCATAGTTGACTCAGGCATTATATTGACGGCTGATCCATTGTCAATGAGGATTCGACCGACCTTCTGTTCTCGAATGTATCCTGAGACGAACAATGGCCTATTGTGAGGTTTTGACCCTAGCAGCAAGTCTTCATCGGTAAAACTTATTGACATGCAGCATGAGGCACATGAGCGCGTCATAGAGGTCGGGGAACTTGCACTATCAGAATCTATTAAGGCCTCAATGAGAGCACCTTTGGCTGCCTGGGGGAGTGACAACAAATCTTCTATGCTGAAGGAAGATGAGCTTCCTAGCTCGGTTGACTTTTCCAACGAGCTTGTCGGCTCCTCATTGGTGTTGGTGGTGTGACATGCAACAACCTCAACTGTTTCTTCTCGACTGTTTTCTAGGAAGTTACTTGGGAAGTATTCCGATAAAGTAACTATTTGTCGAAGCCGGAAGAGCTCTTCGTTTTCTTCCACTACAAACTTCAACTTTCTGGTAGTCTTCTTGCCTTTTCTCCTCGGGAGTTTACTTCTTCTTTTTCACTCCCGAAACAAACGAGTTTCCTTCTAAACGTAGTTCTGTTGTAGCTTTTTGCGACGGGTCACGACAATCCATCCACTATTTTCATCTTCAATCTGCTCGCACCTTTCTCGAGTGCTCTCTCTTGGTGGCTTCTTTCTTGAACATTCTTGCTTAAGGCAGTCTTCTATGATCGAATCGTAACGGGTTCAAAGGACTCGAACTGGATCATGCACTCTCCATTCTCATGTAAGGGAATTGCAGACGACTGGACACTTGAATTTGCCATAATTGCGGCGTGATTTGTTTGAGCCACCTCGTCGAGGTCTAGCTCAATTTTCTTTTCAAGAGCCAATCTCAAAATCAGCTCCTTCAAAACAAAGCATTTCTCCACCGGATGGCTAACAACACGGTGATACTTACAATAATTAGGATCGCCTACCTTTCCGAGCTCCCCTGGTCGCTTGCATTCCAGGAGCTCAATGAGTTGCTTTTCTAGCAATTGCTCCAACATGTCTGGGATGTCGGAGTCTGGAAATGGATAGACTTTCTCTTGTCTTTCTTTCAAAGTCGGACGGCGTCTCTCGCCCCTTCTTGTTGCTTTTTTGGATTGGTTTCTTTTCCTTTTGAGGAAAACTTTAGAGGGGTCGTGTTGACGACCATGGATTCCTTGGGGCGCTCTTTGTAGCCTTCTCTGCGCCTTTAAACTCTTTTCTTTCTTTCTTCACGTTTGGGACTAGGAGGTCTTTATTCCCTCTCGCAGCGATGATTAGCTCCATGTCGTGAGCACGAGTTGCTAGCTCCTCAAAAGAACGAGGTTTTATTCCCTGCAAAATATAAAGTAGTCCCCAATGCATACCTTGAGTGCACATTTCAACAGCATACACTTCTATGAGTCAATCTTTGCAGTCAAGGCTCAGGGTCCTCCAACGGTTGATGTAGTCAATGACAGGCTCACTCTTGCGCTGTTTGGTGTTGGTGAGTTCCATCATACTAACGGTTCGCCTAGTACTGTAGAAGCGATTCAGGAAATCTCTCTCAAACTGCTCCCAACTGTCAATCGTCTCAGGCTCTAAGTTAGTGTACCAATCAAAGGCATTTCCTTTCAAGGTACGAATAAACTGCTTGACCAAGAGGTCACCGCGCGTCCCGGCATTGTCGCAGGTTTCAACGAAATGGGCAATATGCTGCTCAGGGTTGCCCTTCCCATCAAACTGCTGGAATTTCGAAGGCTGATATCCCGCGGGCATCCTCAAGTTATCGATCCTCTTGGTGTACGGTTTGGAGTACATGAGAGGGTTTTGAGTGGGCCCACCATATTGAGCCCTGATAGAGTTCATGATCATGTCTTACAGTTGTTGGACAGATAAAGAGCAACTGAAGCAGGGTGTTGTGGTTGCTCCCCTTGGATGATAGTCTTTCCCTTGTCATTCTTTCTTACAGCAGGGGTTTGACTCGATTCAGCTATTTCTTTACTTTGAACTTGATTTTTCAGATGGGCGATTTCAAGATCTCTTTCTTCCACCGCCTTCATCAGGAGGTTGATCTTTCTTTCCATCTCCGCCATCCTCTCATCGAGGTCGACATCAGCCATCATAACAGACATCACATCAGGGTTCGATGTCTCCTTCAGTTGACAGGAAGCAAGAATGGGCTGGTCAAACAAGGGGTTGTCTTTGATAGTGACTTTGCTCTTGGCAGACTCATCAATCAGCTTTATGATTCTGC
This sequence comes from Trichosanthes truncata, assembly GCA_033996785.1. NCBI lineage: Eukaryota > Viridiplantae > Streptophyta > Magnoliopsida > Cucurbitales > Cucurbitaceae > Trichosanthes > Trichosanthes truncata. The sequence continues at coordinate 44,130,047 of JAWPNB010000013.1, read as the reverse complement.
TTGCAATTGTGTCAGGGGTTCGACCTTCACTTATCTCAGCCCCTCTCGAACGACTGCAAGTAATTGGTCCCGCGTATGTGTCGCTTGAAGCAGTAGCCTTTGATGCAGCTTTCTTTGGTGCCATGATTTGATTTAAAAGAGAACGAGATGAGAGGTAGAGTGGTCCCACTGGGCGTGCCAATCTGTTCACACGAGATTTCAACAAGGAAATTTAATGCGTGTAAAGAACTTGTGTTTGTATTGATTTCAGTATAGTGAGTGCAATCTCTAGTATTTGATCCTCTGATTCTCTCTCCTACTTGTATGCTTTTACTCGCGGGCTGAATAGCTTGTTCTCGAGGTTGAAACTTCAATGGACTCTTAGAGTGTTCTTGATTTCTGTGACGTGTTCTTCGTTCAGATGGTGTTTGATCTTCAAGAGCTTCTGGAGTCTTCTAAGCTTTGTTTCTGAATTCTCTCTGAACTTCCTCAGTTCTGAACCCTTGAAATGAAGGAGGAAGCTCTCTATTTATAGAGTTCTTCATGGGCCCCAGGTGGGCTTGAGCCTGTTGGACTGAGCCCAATTGATTTTGGGCCAACCCATTTGAATTGGATCCGATTGACCTTGGGCCAGCCTTTTGGGCCTGGTTGACTTTTGGGCCTAGTCATTTGGACTGGGCCTGGTTGACTTTGGGCCTAGCCATTTGGACTGGGCCTAGTTGACTTTGGTCCAGTTTCTTTGGACTGGGCTTAGTTGCCTTTGGGTCTAGCATTTGGACTGGACCTTCAGTTTGTGCTTTTGTCTTCCAAATTTCAAAGAACCCAATAGTGTATTTGGACCTGCCATAATTTAATATAGGAATCTTTACAAATTTAATTAATCCCTAATTAAATAAATTTTGTCATCAATGTTGGGTAATGACGTGGCAATTTTGTTTGGTCGAAATTTCTATTCCAACACTTGTTAATGCAATTTTATAACAATTATTTTTTATTTAAATTTGGTATATAATTATTGACAGAGAATTAATTAAAAAATACACACACATATCGTATCATAGCAAATGTAGTAACAATAATTATGCTAAATAATACAAAAATATATTTTAAACAAATTAGTTTACAAAGTCAAAACTTCTTTATAGACAATGTTTTTTTGTCAAATTTTCATCTTGCACTACATCAAGTGAGGACCAATGAGCTATGTAAATTAAAAAAATATCATTCAAGTTTTTTTTTTTTTTTTTTTGAAATATTTTTTTTAAGAAAGCAAGAACTTTTTAAAATTAATAAACACCCTCTTAAAATTAAAAGAGTATCTTCTAAAATTAAAGTGTTTACATTATTGCTAAAATTTTAAAATAAAAAGTATTATTTCAAAAATCAAACACCAAAATAAACTAACTCTTAATTCAAAACTCAAAATAATAATTTAGTTATAAATAAATTAAAACGATGAGTAAAAGAATATGTAAAAGGAAAAACACGGGCTAATGAAATTTAAATTAAAAAAGAGAAAGAAAGAAAGAGATACCTTATTAAAAATTGGATGAGATGGACATTTTAGATTTGAAAAAAAGAAGCATCACAATACAACATGAGTGATATTAACTAATATAATTTTGTGTATAAAAACATGAAAGAAAACGAAAAGAACGTGGGCTAATTTAAATTTATAAAAAAAATAAAGATACCTAATGAGATTGTGAGAGATACCTCATCAAAATTTGGATGAGATGGATATTTTAGATCTAGAAAAAAGAACATCAACAACACAACATGAGTTGTATCAACTAACATAATTTGGTGTAAAAGACATAAAAGAAAAATAAAAAACTAATATATTAATTTGCACAACATCAAGTGAGGACCAATGGGCTATGTAAATTTAAAAAATGTCATTCAATATAATTGTGGTTTTTTTTTTCTTTTCTTTTTGAAATATTTTTTTAAGAAAGCAAGAAACTTTTTAAAGTTAATAAACATTCTCTTAAAATTAAAAGAGTATCTAATTCTAAAATGTCATTCAATATAGTTGTGATTTTTTTCTTTTCTTTTGAAATATTTTTTTAAGAAAGCAAGAAACCTTTTAAAATTAATAAACAACATCTATAAATTAAAAGAGTATCTTCTAAAATTAAAGTGTTTACATTATTGCTAAAATTTTAAAATCAAATGTAATAATTTAAAAATCAAACACAAAAATATGCTAAACCCTAAATAAAACTCAAAATAATAATTTAGTTATAAATAAATTAAAACAATGAGTAAAATCATATATAAAAGAAAAACCGTGGGCTAATGAAATTTAAATTAAAAAAAAAAAAAAGAAAGCGATACCTTATTAAAAATTAGAGGAGATGGATATTTTAGATCTAGAAAAAAAAAGCATCAACAACAAAACATGAATGGTATCAACTAACATAATTTTGTGTAAAAGAAGCATGAAAGAAAACGAAAAACGTGGGCTAATTTAAATTTATAAAAAAAGAAAGATATCTGATGAGAGAGTGAGAGATAGCTGATAAAAAATTGGAGGAGATGGATCTTAGATCTGAAAAAAAGAACATTAACAACATAACATGATGAAAATGTAACGACCCTAACTCATACGACTCTCTAATGCGGAAGCACGACTTAGTTACCCCGCTCATGCTTGAAAATTTCGGCAGCATGACGACATAACTATAAGAAACCCAAAACTTTACAACAACCTGATAAGAATGAAAACACTTCTATAACTCAGATAAAACGCTTAACATCCAACAAACTACGACAAATATGCTGAGCTTCAACATCAAACACAGGAATCTAGGAAACTCTAGCCAAATACACAATGACTAAAGAATATTTAAATTTTACAAACCAACACACTACATCAAAGAACAAGCTACAAAACTAAGAGTAAACAACAAGGAAAGGAAACTAGGTGGAATCTCCATAGTCTCGACAAGTCATCGCCCTCATCTCCCGCCTCGTGGATATGCACCATCAGCCAAACAAACAAAGTAGCAAGGATGAGTATAAACATACTCAGTAAGTAGCCCACTTAAGGGTCCAAAGTTTAAAAAAACCATACCAAGAAGGAAACTGCCCTTACTCACACTCGTGCTTAGATTTCAAATACTTACTCCAATTATTCTAAAAGTCCATTTAACCTACCTCAACATTCACCACTCCCTGACCCTAACTTCGTGTCATACTTGCGAGTCCTATAACCTAGAACCAAACCTGTGAAGGTAAGTAACCCTCACGCTCGTCACAATGGGGAATCACCCCTAAGCTAACACACATGCAATAAGGAAACGCATCCCCTATGCTCAACACAATGGGGAATCACCCCTAAGCTAGCACACAGGAAATAGGGAAACACATCCCCTACGCTCAACACAATAGGGAATCACCCCTATGCTAGCACACATGCAATAGGGAAACGCATCCCTTAAGCTCATCACATCAAATAACATTCTAGGCTTACAAGCTCACACGAAATGACAGAAATAGGGTAGGTAGCACCAATCTAACGGGCCTTTGTACTTTCACCACACTTTTGGAACCTTTCGGGGTCATCCATCACACCAAAATCATCCATCAAGTCCGAATCACAATCACAAACTAGCCCAAAATTCGCAAGCACATACAATGGGGAAAAACATCCCCTAATTCACACAAGCAAAGAGGAAAAGCAAGCCTCAAGCCTTTCCAACATTTACAACGTCTTACGCCTCATATATATATATATATATATATATATAGGCGAACACAAATCCTAACGGACCAATCCGAAAAGCTACTTATTTTCTAGGCTAGCACCAAGACAACCCACTTTTCTTTCTTTTAAGAAATTATTAGTGGCATATGATCCAGGTCCACCCTCAACAAACAACCACAATCTCATCATAGTGACTTTTCGCCATAGATCACAAGCACGAATCTCAAGTAAGATCTTATATCCTAGTTCAACAACACTTCTAAACAAAACTATACTTAATTCGAAACCCATATGTGTGCTAGTGGCATAAAACCCTCAACCATTTAACTCAGAAATCGGCCCCTAAACCGTCTCAAACAAGTTAAACACAACTCGTCATTCCAAATACTCCAAACACAAGGATTACTAGACCATTTAGTCCTTTAGCTCAGCGTTCGAGGTTCTACAGCCACTCTGGATTCCATCTCAAGCCGCAGATCACAAACAATCCAAATTTGCGTGTTTATACAATCAAAACTAACTTCCCATACGTTCTAGAGCGTTGTTCCATAATTGAACCCTTACTAGGTCACAAGGTCAAGTCCTTATGAATACCCCACCAGGAACCATGACCTATGCATAGTCACTCTACTAAGTCGACAAATTCCTTTAGATTCCCGGTTATAGGTACAATAAGGCAAAATCTCATTTTCAAAACATTTACTAAGCGAAACATCCACGACAAACATGGTCACACTTATACTTCATACTTGAAAGAATTACACCCACAACCACTTAACATACACCAATTCAAACAACCACTCTCTCAAAGAGCTACTCATGCTAAATCATAAATCATTTGAAAACTTTAAGCCCTTGATTTCCATTATAACCACATAAAGACCATTTACAGCTCAAGCAACACCCACCTCAATCCACAAATGATTACATACTTCATAAACATGGTTTTTAAGCATACTTTCACAATTTCTAAATTATCAAACATACTCCAAATTTAAATGGAAACATAAAAGGCTTAAATCCAAATGACTACTTACAATTTACTCCAAGGTTCAAGACGGCCCGAACTTGTATACTTGATCTTGAATCGACAAACAAAGGCCTACGCGTTATGGTAAATCATAAATCACCAAAACAGTCCCTAAACTCATAGAAAATCCTAATACATAGGCCGATTTAAATCCAACTCCAACTTAGTCTTAATCTTGTTGCAAAAATTCAATACCCACGAAAAATCTTACCTCAAAATAGTGACTAATTTTGCTGGACAGACCCGGACGACAGCTCAAAACTCTCCAAACGACCTTTAAACGCAAGGGGTGTTCTGAAACTAAGTTCAAAGATCCATAATTAACTCAAAATACTAAAAACAACCAAAATTCACCTTGTATTGAAGTTGGGAAGCTTACCCACACCAAATTGAAACCAAACAAGGATGTACAAACACCGGGCTTGCAGGAAATTGACCCCGAAACAACCTCATCCTCATTGTCTATACAGAATCGAGAGAGGGAGAAAGGGAGACAACAGCCAACGTCTACTACAGAAGTTCGCGAACGCAGTGTGCTGCTGCAAACGCAACAGGTCGACGGTGTGGGTCGGGTTCACGGCCAACTGGGCGGCGCGCGACTGTTCCAGCGATGACCTGTGGCCGGCGGTGAACTCGTTCTGCGAGCAGGGGAGGGAAATTGGAGGCTGGGTGTTCAGTGAAGAAGAAGAAACGAAAGAAAAAAAATGTGAAGGTGCTCGGGTGAGAGAAATTTGATAAGAAACTATAAGAGCTAAATGGTCTTAATTTGATAAGAAACTCTTGCTTTTTAATATATTATAGATTATAGATTATAGATTATAGATGTAACAAAAAAAAAAAAAAAAGAAACAGAATTAGTATCTAGCCAGCCGATTCAGATTTCTGGGTTATTGCAACTCAATGGCAAAAGAATTATAATTGTGCGTATATAAGAACTATAAGAACTCTAGTTTCAAAAAACAAAAAAAAAAACAAAAAAAGAAATATAAGAACTTCAGTTTCGAAAAAAAAAAAAAAAAAGAACTATAAGAACAATATAAGAACTTCAATTTAAAAAAAAACAAAAAACAAAAAACTATAAGAACTAATAAGAACTATAAGAACTTCAGTTTCAAAAAAAAAATATATATATATATATATATATATATATATAATAACTTCAATTTAAAAAAAAAAAAAGAACTATAAGAACTAAATGAAGGAAAAAAAAAACATACTTGAAGAAGAAGTCCAATTTCAAAAAAAAAAAAAGAAATATAAGAACTTCAATTTCAAAAAAATAAAATAAAGAACTATAAGAACTAAATGAAAAAAACGTGCCTGAAGAAGAACTCCAATTTTAGAAAATTAAAAAAAAAAACTATAAGAATTAAATGAAGAAAACGTACCTGAAGAAGAATTGTAGTTCAAAAAATAAAAAAATAAAACAATAACTATAAGAACTAAATGAAAAAAAAAAAACGTAGAAGAAGAATTGAGTATAAGAATTGTGTATGATAATTAGATACAATTTATAGAAGCAAATTTGATTTGATTTTGAATCAAATTGCTTATCAAATTAAGACTATTTATTCAAATTCATCAATTTGAAATTAAATCAGATATTTATTTTGATTCAAATTATCAAATCAGAATAGGATGATTTGATTAATGTAATTAACTAAAATTTAAAAGGGTATTTTAGTCTAAAAATATTTTTTAGAAACTCTTGCTTTTTAATATATTATAGATATAATTTACTTTGTTTTTATATTATTTTACATTATTTTTTAATACAATGTTTTGTGTTGCATTATTATAAAATGATGTATTTGTTTGTAATCACATTTCTATTAATTAGTGAATTAATTAAGTTTATATTCATTTCTTGACATAAAGATTATTCTACTAAGTTTTGTGTTGCATGTTTAACATATAAAATGCATATTTTGTGAATATCATTAAATATAGTAAATAAATTATCTCCATCTTTAAAAAAAATTAGCAGATACTTTGATAATTTTAATTTTTCGTGTCATAAATTTTTAATTCTCTTTTTCTTTTAAAATTTGATTTTATTTAGAATGCACACTTTTTGAATATTATGACTTTTAATTGGGAGCAATACTATCATTGTCAAATCAACTATATTAATATTTGTATAATATCCCAAGAACATCATCTTATTATTGAATTATGAATCATGTATTTATTCACTAAAAATTTTTATCTACAAATTATTCAAGTTTATATTTATTTTACAACATTCAATACTATCTATTATTGTATGAATGCATATATTTGGCGTTAATTATTCATATATTTGCTTAGAGTAGTAGTTTAGCTTAAAAAAAGTTGTTCTAAATTTTCACAAAAAGAAAAAAAATCAAAATATTTTTACAAATTTTTGTGATATCCTTAATTTTTTTCGGAATACCCGTCGCTATATTCCGTAAATCTGAGCTATTAATATAGATGTGGATATCAATTTTTTCACCCTTGGTGCCAACTTTGATTGCAATATACTGACAGCTTTCGTAAATGTAGCTGAATTGGGTATCATGTTAAAGCTTTTTGAACTCTCTTTCTAGCAATATAAAGCACAATCAAATTCGAGCACTAGAGAAAAAGTTATCGTCAAAATATCAAAGAGTGTCCAATTTAGAAACTTTTCATCCTTTATTCTCTACTAATTTATGGAATGTAATCTTTCAGTCTTTTAAGAATGTTTTATCCAGATTTTCTTATTAAGTATTTATTTTAATTTAATTATTATAATAAGAATCATTTTCCATAATTTTTTTGGAAAATTATCTAGAATTTTATTTTATTTTCTAGATTTGATTAGCTTTTCCCATGTTGGGAATTAGAATTTTCTTTTCCTTTTAAGTGCCATCCCTGGTAGGCTATAAATACTCTTCTCATGCCTCATTGTAAGACATCTTGGATCATGAATGATTTTCGAGTGAATTTCTCTACGTGTCTTGACTTGTCTATTGCCTTCGCGCACAAAAACCCCTCTCTTTTGTAATTTTTTGTGTAGCTTAGACATGCATGTTTGGAAATATTCAAGTTGATTGGTCATCAACCTTGTAGATTGTTTTAAGTCTTGGAGAAGTAAGGGGCTTGGATTTTTACTTTTAGGTATTCAACGATAAAGGTAATCCGCTTCTAATTAACTATTCTTTTGAGTTAATCTAACTGATTGTGGGTTTTAGTGCTTGTGTGTGAGGGGTCCGCATAGTCAAGAGGTTCTTGAGCCAATTCACTAGGGTTCATTTGCATTTTATGGTATTAGAGCTAAAGACTCTAGGTTGGGTATATCATTTATTTAGGTTCCGTTTGATAACCATTTGGTTTTTAGTTTTTTGTTCTTGAAAATTAAGCCTATAAATATTATTTCCACATATGGGTTTCCTTGTTTTGTCATCTAATTTTTAGATATGTTTTCAAAAATCAAGCCAAGTTTTTAAAACTAAAAAAAGTAGCTTTTAAAAACTTGTTTTTGTTTTTAGAATTTGACTATGAATTCAAATGTTCTCTTAAGAAAGATGAAACACAATGTAGAGAAATGATAGGAAAACAAGCACACTTTTCAAAAATTAAAAACAAAAAACCAAATAGTTATCAAACATGGCTTTAGTTATTTATTTTTTGCATTGTCTTTACTTTCATTTTATGAAAAACAATCCAAAAAAGTATCATTTTGATTCTTTTTATCTTGTCTTTTGTGAGCATATTGTTGATTGTCGATTGTTTGAAGTTTAAAATTGCATTAAAGTGTGTTAAATTTGTGCTTATTTTGTTCATCACGAAATTAATTATCTTTTCAACAAGAAAAATCTCACTTTAATCCAAGTCCTATTACATAAGTTATGAGTTTTTCTTCAAATTACAGTCATAGGTACTTTTTTTGTCCAAATTCTCAGAAATTTGAACCAAATTCGATTGATTAAATCTTGATGTTTTGTAATTCAAATATAGTCAAACTAGGTGTCAAATTGAAGCTTATTTTGTTATCTTTCCAGACGTGCAAGTTTCATTGAAATGCATACAATCGAATTAAAGTTATGAATTTTTTAATGCACCCTACTATGTCTGGAAAACTTTTGTGTTGAGTATGCGACTGTTCGAATTTTGAAATTTTTTATCTTGTTGATCCCTACTGAGAGTATAGTTAAATTTGACGTGATTTTAAAGATCATTGAAAGAGCTTTCTAACCACATAATTTTGTGCAAATCTGAGCTCTGAGTAAAATGTTATCGCACCAAGAGTGAAGGTTATTCATGGAGGAAACTTTCTATATTTGGATTTCCAGCAATTCAAGAAAGCATTGGAGAATTTCTTTGACAGAGAAAATAAGGTTATTTTTGGTAACTTCTTGCATTATTCTAGTATTTAATCTCTGCATTAGATTGTCCCCTAGTTGCAAGAAAAGTTGGACACCAAAAGAATTCTAACCGTTGTCCAGAGGAACTTTATTGTCGAGGTTGTATTTGCAGCCACTTAATTTTTTTTTTCTGAGTACAGTTCTATCAAACCATCACCAAACTAAGAGGAAGCTCTAGTAAGTCAACTACATTCACATATCTTTTTGTTGTCACTTGTTTCACATCAATCTAAGCCTTCTAGAAATCACACCACTTTTTTAAAGCTAACCTAACTGCAATCCTAAGTCTTTGTTGAATTGGTTAATTTCAAGTGAACAAAAGAAGTTCTGAAATATATGCTTTGATCCTTATTTTGAATTTTCATACATATTGACTTACCACATCCTCCAAATACACCTCTACTTTCAAATTTTGTTTCATGTTTGTTTTGTTCTTAGTCCCAAGCATTTAGCATTAGGATTTGTGCATGCTTATCTCGCATCTTTAATTGGTTCTTTGTTCTTAGTCTTTGTTCATTGGGTCTACTTGTTGTTGTTTCTTTGTTATTCTTGTCTTTTGATTTAATAGTTGATTCACCACAAGCAAGCAACATTGGTGGAATATAAACTTACTCTTTGGCCAATTCTTGAATTGAATACAAAAAGCCTACCCAAGAAAAAGAGAATTCCAAGAGTAACTCAAGTGAGTGTGAAGTGAGGATATATTTTTGTACAAACTTATTTATCTAACACTCTTTTCCAACACCTAAATGATGAGAAGATGAATATCACATACAATAAGAGGTATTCGGTGGTAAGGTTTCCAATCCAAGGAATGATCACTACATTAATTTCAATATTGGAAGCTTTTCATTTAAATTTCCTAAGTTCCATAAAAGCACCAAGTCTTTGTAGGGAATAATCGAATTAAACCTACAATGGAAGCATTGGATCGCATTTGATTTATTTAGAATTAAACTAAAATACAATTTTAGGCTAAGCAAAACATACATTGACTTAAATATGGAGATATTTCTGGCGGGTCTTTAATTTTCTTACTCCAATTCCAATAAGGTTCAAACTTCAATTTCATAAAGATTACTGGCTATGACTTAAACACATGATGAAGGCTTGTGGGAGCCTGATCTTGAAAGAAAAGGAGATAGAAAAAGTTCAAAGAGAATTCTACAATTCTCTGTAGAGGAGATGCGTCTCTTATGAAGAATACACACAATGACTCACCCCTAAGGTCCTATTTATAATGGCCTAAGAAAAATAATTAAATAATATACTTTAATATCTAATATATTAAAATATATTTATCTAACCAATTTGAATCTTATTCAAACCTTTTTAAATTCTCCTACGATATCTATTTCCTAATTTGAATCTAATTCAAATTTAATAAATATCTTTTATTTATTGTATCTTAATACATCAATAATTTTTTTGATATTTAATGTATCATATATATTAAATATGTTTTTCCTCATTTAATATATCAAATATATTAAATTTTAATTTGAACACTTCAAAATTTTCTCTCAACAAAATGGATCCCTATTTGTTCATATGAGCTAGCAAGGAGACCTTATGGACCTACAGATTATAAACTCCAATGATACAAAATTAACTAATTAAGCTCTTTAATTAATCAATTTTCATTCATTAACTCTAGGGTCACTCCACTATAGATCTAGAGTTTCACTCTTATGCAATGTAGGACAAGTTATGTCCATGGATATAACCACTACATGCAAGTTGATCTTTCACGAGTTGTTCGTAATTACAACTGGCTCAAAAGTCTGTTTTACCCGTGTAATTACATATTGCACCATAAGTACCACTGATCCTCTAATGAACAATTTGTTTATGATCCAACCATAAACTAAGTCCCTCTCGGGCTAGTGAGAGGGTGGAGCCCCATTGTTCAAGTCCCGAAATCAGCACTTAAGGGAACTACTCATCTACTTACCCTATATGGGAATAAGTGAATTTCATCTTGTAAGATTATGTTCCCAGGTCCCTATTTGGTCAAGTCCCCAAAATGGTAGGCTTATTGAGTCGGCTAAAAAAGTCACTCTCACCCATGCAAATCAAAGGACAAGCCCTCACAGGTAAGAAATCATATCTCACTCAAGATTAAGATCGAGTCGCATATGATTATCCTGATGAAATATTAATATTCTCAATTAACGGATTTATAAAGAGAGATTAAATATTTTGTGGTTCAGTCGTATACAAACTCATTGTATAAGATACCCTCACTCACATGTCTTCACATGAATGATTTTGATCAAATCATTTGTAACTATTACAAAGTGGGTCGTATCAATAATGTTACCAGGATAAGCCACCCAACCTTATCCATATACTATGACCCTTTAAGTTATTTCTTGAACATGATCCTCCCGTATGTCAACTACATATTATTCAATATTACACTAATAACCTCGAATTTTTCAATAATGGATAATATTATATTACAAATAAAATAATCAAAATTATTATTAATTATTAATAAATCATTAATTACAAGGCTTTAGGGCATAAATCTCAAGAATATCCCACTTGCACTAAAGTCGACGAGACATGTATCCTAGGGCATACTTTATACCCAACATTTTCTCCCACTTTTTCTAGCAAAGATGAGACATGTCTCATAATCCTAGACATTCTATGTGACCCTCAAACACTTTAGCTTGAAGAGTCTATTTATATAGATCCAAACAATTGCCATTAAAAGCCATCTAGGTCACTACCATGATGTTTTCTCTCTCTCGATATGATTTCCTCTACGTTGGTGTTTTCTAATTTTCATAATATTAGTCTTTTCACCACTATTATTATAATAAAAATAATAGATTAAATCATATCTGAAATACATTTCAAATCTTCAAGGAATTATTTGAGTCATACAAGTCCTTTTGTTGCTTCACAAGCAAAACAATTTAACTTATATATCATACTCCACCACCTAGGGTAACAATTATCTGAACATAGATTTCCTAAATCTTTGTAAGAACTAGTGTATCTTGTAAAGATTAAATTCTTCACTCCATACACAAAAATTTCTCATTATTCTTAGATAACTTGATAAAGTTTTTAATTTTCTACTCAATAGTCATACCATTCGTTTAACGGATATATGTTAACCAACTGTATATTAATTGTTAAGTCTCATTTATGCATTAATTGTCTCTCACTTATAGTAGATATTTAATCATATACTCCCAACATTTGAGGTGTCTTATGATACTCTTTCTTAGACATATATATCAAATATTTGACAACAATTGTGTCAATATAAGATGTTTGAGACAAAGTTAACATTTTGCCCTAAAAATCTCCATTTTGGGCATGTAAAATATAACGAATCATTCCAAATCACTCATTTGGAATTAGTTACTTAGTCAATTTTTTTATGTTAGATAGACATCTTACATCATTCATAATGAGTAAAATATCATTAACATAAAACATGAGAAAAATCTACTAAGTAATTAATGATTTTCTTGTCTATACAAGCTTCATTAATATTTATCCAAAGTCATAAATTTTGATACTTTTATCAAAACTTATATTCAAAGATCTAATGGTAAAATTCCTTTCATAAATGAACATTTATTATTTTGCAAACTTTTTTGCTCTTGATCTTTGGATTTAAATCTCTCTAATTGATTTGTATAGATACATTATCTAAGATTTCTTGTCATAAAAGAATTCCAAATATTCATTTTTCATATCTCATATGCAACAATGAATTAAATAATGCTTACAAACTCTAGTATGGCAATAAGTGAGAAAGTTTACTCACAGTCTACTTTCTCCTATTAGGTGTAACCCTTTTCCATTAGTCTCACTTTTAGGACAATAAGCCTTTCTACTTTGTCATGTAATATGAAAACTTGGGCTTCAATGAAGTCCTTGTAAGGGATGAGTCATCTCATAACTCTCCCACTACGGTGTGGCTTGTCCAATTCATGACTAGGATCTATTTGACTTTCAACAGTAATTAAATTGTTAACAACTTTTGTTAACTATTTAGTGGCTTCACTTGGGACCAATTTATTAACACTATCTCGCCTTATTAAAGGTTTGTAGTCTTTTATTTGACATTCCTTATAGAAAAATGATATTTGTCATACAAATGCCTTATTCTTTTTAAGACTAGATACAAGACCATTTTGTACTCCTTAGAGGTGGCCTACACTTAGGCATATATTTGAACATATACAACATTTTTAGGCTTGTTTCAGCATGTAAGCTTAACATTCACAAACAGTGAAGTGTTGTAAACTAGCTTTACTACTCTTCTATAATCTCAAAATTGTCTTGTAGACACTTTTGGAGGGAATAATGTTCACTATGCAATCTTTATTGCATATCCTAACCAGAGTCTTGTAATAGCGTGTAACTAACTATTGATGTGACCATGTCCGACAAGGTTTTGTTTCTCCTCTTGCAGTACAATTTTACATAAATGTACTTGGTATTTAAAATAATTGAGATCATCAATTAATCTTAGTACGTAATTAGGTTCTTGTATTTTCTATTATGATCTGATCATAATGTCTAGATAGATTTATCTAATTGATTTTCAACTTTAGTCTTAATTTTCTTGAACTTTTAAAAAAAAAATTAGACTTATGATGTATTAGGTAAAGATACTTGTACCTTGAATGATCATCATCTATAGTGATGAAATATTCATGACTTTATTTGGCCTTTTACATTCACTAGACCACTTGGGTCAGAATGTGTAAGCCCAAAGTATTCTTTAGCCTTTTAGCCTTATCTAATAAAGACCTAATGATTATCTTGCATGAAAGGCAAGATCTACAGACAGGTAAAGTAATTAATTCTAACTTTTAGAGAATTACCTCTTACTAGTCTTTTCATTCTATTCAAGTTGATGTTAATCAACCTTAACTGCCAAAGTCAAGTATCATCTTTTAGAAAAAAACAATGTCTTTTTATTCTGGATTCTATAATCCTGAATATCTCAATATTTTTGTAATATAGTGTATGTCAACATTTTAACATATACAAATTGTTCTTCTTTTCATCTAAATGTATTTTCAAACAATTTTGAAAATATAAACTTTAATACTTCAAAGTGATTTATACTATATGAACATTTTAGTAATAAAGTTCGATAAATTGAATTTCTCTTATGGTTACTAAAAATATCATATTCAGCATTAAGTAACAATCTTTACATAATAACATCTTAATGTCTCCCACTACACTAATTGAGATGGGTTTCCTAGTGCCAACTTGTAGAAACTATCTCATATAAATCTTGATAGTAGATCTTGTATCAACTATCTAGGTGGCATTATTTACTCTCCACCAAAAATCTATTAAATCAAATTTACTTTCATCTATATTATTCTTCCCATAGAGGTATTTCAAAAATTCCTCTCGTTGTACTGTCCTTACTAATTTAGGAACTATTTCCTTTTATATAGCTTCAGTCATTTGGTTTGTTTTCTTGAAATTTTGTAATACTTAAATTCGAGATCATTTAGACAATTATCTAAAATTAGCTTCTATTGACTTCAACGTCTCATATTTTGTTGTCATTTTTTTCAAATCTTCTAAGCTTGACATCTAACATGCCAACTAAGAGATATCTATAAGTTATCTCATTAACTTTTGATTCATTAATCATTTGTTTCTCGAACAATTCGATTAGCATTGGCAACAACTTTTGAGAATATTTCTCAATAAAGACATTAAAAAATTTACACTGCTATTATAGTGTTAACGTTACTTTTCCAAGTACTAAAAAATTCTGAACTTGAAAAATCAATATTAAAAATTAAAATTATGAGAAAAATTGACATAATATTGAAATATATAAAATATATTATTTAACATCATGCAAACAATTATCCATTCAATTTTAATATAGAAATCAAACAATTTAAAAATGAACTCTATAAATCATTTCTAATGCTATGGTACTTTAGTGAGTTAGAACGACTATCGTCATAGGGTAGGTCATGTGTTTCTTCACTAAACTGAATCAAGTATTATACCAGAATAACTCTTATTTCTATAATATTTAGTTACTATTAGTTTGGTCAAAGACATTGTTAACAACCTTAATAAGCCATATGTAAGTGTGACCCATCATTTTAGATCTCGTAGTTTTATCCCAACAAGTGTCGTCGTAGGGTACGTCAAGTATTGGAAACAAAACTACAATCATATCCTTCTCAGGAGTTCACCCTAATATTGACTCACGCAAACAACTTCCGTAAGGAGGACGGTCCAAAAGTCGCCACGAGGCCCTGCATGAATCTTACAATGTGAATCAATAATAGAGACCGTAGGATTTTTGACATGTGTCCTTCTCCCACTAAGTATTTTGAAATAGAGCTTTCTATTACTTAAACAAATTAGCTAATCTCATTTATCTAAATTCTCCAATCTACCCTTTCATAACTCTTAAGTTGGTTAAATTGATTTTAATGTGAATTGCCAAGTGTATTAAACTATTTAAAACTAATCACATTATCAGCCTACTTAATAAAATTAATAAAATTTGACTAATTCAACTCCCAAGTTAGTTCTCAATTAGAGGTGTTCCCTTTCGGTCAGCTTAATTGCCCAAGTCTAGATAGAACCTTTCATAGACAGAGTTCCTTTATAGTCAAATTTTATTTCAAATTTATTAATCTTTAATTAACTATTAATTACTATGTAACGCCCGGCTTATTTAGGAGTTTAAATTTTAATTTTTGGAATTAAGAGGAATGATTTTTTTCATTGGATAAGTTAAATATGAAGGTTAAATTGAAATTTGGAATGAGAAAAAGGGTAAATTTGAATTTTAGAAAGAGAAAAAGGGCATTTTGGTCATTTATGGAGAAGATATTTTGATTTTATTATTATTATTATTATTATTATTATTATTTTTAAAAAAAAAAAAAAAAAAAAAAAAAAAATCTTCTTCTTCTTCCCGAGACCTCTCTCTCGCGCGCGCTCTCCCCTCCCTTCCGAACTCTCTCTCCGGAGCTCCTCACGTCGCCGGTCTCCTTCCCGATCGCTCTCTCTCCGATCTCTCTCTCTCACTCGATCGTCTCCCTCACGGCAAACGAGCAGCTCCCTCCGACTGAACAACCTCCACCGCCGGCTGCTTCTTCTTCTTCCTCGGATTCTCGCCGCCGCACGCCGGTCTTCCTCTTCTTCTTCCCCGCCGCTGCTCGCGAGTAGCTTCACCGGAGCCTCTCTCCGACTGCCCAGATCCGCTCGCACGAAGACCCACGCACCTCCGTTGTCGATCGCCGGTGAAGCCTACTGCAGCTCGCTGCCGAACGCCGCCGAGCGAGCGCCCCCTCGACGGTTCTGCAGCTCGTGAACCTCACTCCAACCGCCGCAGCTTCGCCGGAAGTTTCAACTCACAACCCACGCCAGTGAACGCCATAAGCTCGCCGGAATTACAGCCTGAACGCCTCGAAACTTGCCGGAAAGTCCAGATCCGTGAGTTTCGCGCGAAAACGAGCCTCCACGCGCCCTCACGCGCCGATCGAAATCTCCACGCGCCGGCCACGCGCCGCCGTCCGCCGCCGCACGCGCCGCCGTGCTCCGGTCACGCGCCGCCGCTCGCCGGAGTTGGGTAAAATTTGCCATTAGGTCCGTTTCGTCGAGTTATAAATGATAGAATGTGTTTTAACGTAATTTGGATGGTTTAAGACACGTTTAGAACACTTTTTAGGTGAATTGTCGAGGACCGAGGATCGTACTTGGAGTGGGAACTCAAGAAGCTTATTACTAAGTGAAGAAAGGGTATTGTAATAAGTAAAGACTTAAGGTAAGGGATCTCACAACGAAAGAAGTTTTCAAAACTTGAGCTAGCTCTATGATTTCTTTGAAAGTTTATGTTTTCATGTTAAGTATTTAAGAAAGAAAGTGTATTATATGTATGTCTTTGAAATGCGATTGCTATGACTGATGCATTCATAACTATGTTCTAAAAACGAATGGGACCTCATGCATGTGTTGTGTTCATGAAAAGATTTATATAGGCTGTGACGATAATTCTCCCAAAAGTTTTATGTGGGTTTTGAGGGAACCCGAGTCTTCGGACTCTATATGCTCCCGGGGTTCGAGAGTGCCCCCAGACTGTAGCCGACGGGCTTGAGTCTTCGGACTCCACGATGGTAGCCTTCGGGCTGAGTCTTCGGACTCCATGATATATGTTAGCTTTCGAGCTTAACTCTCAGAGGTAGGGAGGACTCTATTAGACAGAAAAACTATGTCTTCGGACTATTCAGAGGCCCTCGGGAGAATTTAATCGTTCACAAGAGCTGCGAGGAAAAGTACATGGTTTATGAAAGGAATTTTAGGTCCCCCACTAAAGCGATGGTTTTATGATTTAAAATGACATGTTGCACGTGATTGAAACTCTTATTTTAAAACTATGATGGACTTACTGAGTATTATTCGTTAATACTCACCCTTTTCCTTTTTAAAATGTTTTCAGGTAAGGCTAAGATCGGCCCTAGCGCGTGACCGGAGATCAGCTACTCGAGTCATGGGAGTCGACCGATCGCTATTCCGCTTCCTTTATGTTTCTAGATGTATATAGAACTTATGTTAAGTTTTTTAATTGTTTAGGAGAATGTTTCAAAAGCTTTTAAACCTTTCTTTGTAAATCGTGCACGTGCATTTGATTTCTGCTGTTTGAACCCTAGCATCATATTGGGAAGTTTGTTGGATGCTAGGAGGTTGTTTGAAATCTTAGAAGTGTGTTTTTCTATGTCTTATCAGGGTCAAAATTATGGTTTTCGTGTAGTTACGCCGTTATGTTGCCGAAATTTTTGGTAATATAGCGACGTGACTTAGTAATGACTCTTAGGTAGCGTGTTGAGCCTATAGGGTCGTTACAGTTGGTATCAGAGCACTAGGTTATAGGTTCTGTAGACTAGCTTACTTCGTAAGCATCAGGTATCCCATGACTAAGTAGTGATTTCCAGTCATCGCGCAGGTATGCCTCTGAAGTAAACTTTTAATTCGTTTGTTGAAAAGCATGTTATTTTTATGAGATGATTCATATGTGAAATGTATTTTAAGTTAAGGAAAGTTTAAGAAAAGTTGAGAAGTGTGATCCCTTTTGATGTGAAGGTTAACTTGATTGTGTTTGTTTATTAAGTATGCCGCCTAGAAGGAGAGGTAGAGGACGGGGTAGAAGACGTGGTGCTGGTAGAATACATGACTTACCTCCTGAGATGCCAGTGGAACAGGAGGTGAATTCTGGGGTAAATTCCCCTGTTGCTCAGGGTCAACCTGACCCAGTTATGGAGCCTGCAAATCCTACAGTTGCGTCATTGATGTTAGAGGCGATGCAGAACTTAGTACAAGCGACCGTGACGACCCAGTTAGCGCAGATGGGTCAAGCTTCTACGCCAGCTTCATTACAAGCCCGTCACTTGAAAGATTTTAGAAAGTATGATCCAAGGGCGTTTGACGGATCCTCTGGGGATCCTACAGTGGCGGAGTTATGGTTGTTCTCTATGGAGAACATTTTTCAGCTGATGAGTTGCCCGGATGAATATAAAGTTTCTTGCGCCACATTTATGCTGAGGGATGATGCGTACCTATGGTGGGAATCTGCTCAGAGGACCATAGGTACAGGAGGAGGTGTAGTGACGTGGCCGATGTTCAGAGAGGCTTTCTGGAATAAATATTATCCTGCGACTGCACGATATAAGAAACAAGAAGAGTTTCTACAACTTAAACAGAATCGACGTCCAGTGGATGTCTATGAGAGGGAATTCACAAGGTTATCTCGTTTTGCTCCCGAGCTGGTAGATACTGAGGCCAAGAAAACGGAGCGTTTTGTAATGGGTTTGGATCCTCAGGTTAAAGGTGTGGTACAGGCTGTAGCACTTCACGACTATGCTGCTGCGGTAAGGACAGCAGAGTTTATTGTTGCAGGCCAACAGAGTGAGATTCCTATGGTCCAAAACCCGAGTCAGTCATCTTCGGATCACAAGAGGAGATGGAGTCAGGCGAACTCGAATCCCCAGCGTTCTCAACAGTCTTCACAGTCGTCTATGAGGTCACAGGCCGCTTTTAGCCAGAGGCAGCAAGTAAATAGGTCGGGACCTAACATTGGGGAGAAACCTCGTTGTAATGAATGTGGAAAGTTTCATTGGGGACAGTGCCTGATGCGGTCTGGGTTGTGCTTTCGATGTAAAAAGGAGGGACACAGAGCTGAAAATTGTCCTACCCTCCCAGATAGGAGAGGCCAGTCTTCAGGTTCAGGTGGAGTAGGACTTAATAGGCCCGCACCATAGCAAGGGAGAGTTATTGCTAGTACCAGCAGGGAGGCTGGTAACTCAGATGCTGTAGTTACAGGTATGCTTCCCGTTTTGGGATATTTTGCGTTATGTTATTTGATTTCTACACATTCCTTTATTTCTGCGTCTTTTGTGAGACAAGATGAGTTAGAACTTGAGTCTATTAGTTACTGAGGGGATTAAGAATGGTAAGATGATAGTTTCCAACCATGAGATGGATGTGAATTTGATAGTCCTTGAGATGGAAGGGTTCGATGTTATTCTAGGCATGGATTGGCTGACTTTGAACCATGCTAATATTGATTGTTTTCGTAAAGAAGTGGTGTTTACGCCACCAAAACAGGCCAGTTATAAGTTTAAGGGGACTAGAACTGAATTAATCCAAGAGTGGATTGGTGGGGAATGAGGAACCCCAAATGAGGGAGATATGAAGGAATGGAAAATAAGGACAAAAGAGAATATGATTGATGATTCGCAGGTCATTTGAGACTTTGGAAAGGATTAGCCCCGTACTCGTGGTTTAACTTGTTCACCTTTCTCTCTATAGTTATGATGTGCTTTATGTTCCTCTCGTTGAGAAAAGGTGTTGCTCGGTGATGGAAAAGAGACTTAATGGATTTAGTAAAGGAAGAGAAAGGTGATATAGAAAAGATATGTTTGTCTCAAGAAATAAAAAGGAAACGGTTATGTTGAGGTGCCTAATACTCAAGTATGGTGTGCTTTAAGGATAGAAATCCTTAAATGTGGTGAAAGAAATTTGGTTAGTATTTGAAACTCAGAACTTCGTAAGCTTTGGCTGAAGGTAAGAACTTGAGACTTTGGTTATGGAGCCTAGCTTAACATGTGAGATCTTACTCCTAAGGTAAGAGTTTAAATTTGTGAAACTCAAGAATTGGAAGAGAATTTCGTTAAGATTTTGTTTTAGGCTTGCAAAGGAAATGAAGAGAGCAACTTTCTAGTTGAAAATGGTTATTGGCCTATGTTGCTAAATAGTTGGAAAGAGAAACAAAAGGAGTGGTTCGAATATATGTGATTCCAGTGGATGAAGTTGACAAGGCAATAGTGGAAGTCTGGATTAGATAGAATTGAATTTGGAGGCCGAGGCCGTGTGAGGTGAAACCCAGAAAGCGATTCAAATGATGGTGACAATGCGAATAGACTTGCAAGCTGGAGTTCGGGTTTGGATGAGAAAAGAGTTTGGAGTAGTGGTGGTTGTACAAGGTCCTAGAACCGAGAAAGTGAATGGAATAGCCAACGACGGAGTTGGAAATCGAACAATGATGATGGTGATAAGTTGAGTGTTCAGGAATTAGGTTGGAAGGTGACATCAAGAGAAATGAGCACAATAATTGGAAAGTATTAAGTCGTCCTTGAGGTTTGAATCGAACTATAGGTGGAATAGAGGAACTGAGAATCAAACAGCAAATAAGGATGAAAATGCAGGTGCTAGTAATGTTGCAAGTTGGAGTAAAAGTAGCCCTGCAAATAGAGAAAAGTTGTCATTTGATTTGGAGCAATGATTGATGGTAATGTCTCAGTTCGAATACGAGATCTAGTTTCAGAAGATGGTTTTCCTAAGACTCGTGGTATCAAGGGATCGGTTTCAGTGGTTCCAGCAAGGACAAAAATTAGCAACCAAATGACTTTGTGTAGTTGCAGTTAGAAAGGTGCATGGTTTGCTTGGGTTTATGGGTTGCTTTCTATGTTAGAACCTCTCCAGTATAGTAATGTCTCAAACTTAATTGACTCAATGATGCAGTTGTTCATATAGAGTGAGACTTATGAAGTGAGCTTTTAAGAGTTCAAGCAAGATGGACATTTAGTATTAGTGCTCGTTGTGGAGCTGGAAAGTGGTTATTCATGGTATTGTTCTCGAGAAAGGGTTGGTTGAGAGTCGATATAGCTGTGTAAGGTGATTGTTTTCTTCAGGATTGGATGAAAGGTTTACGAATGCAACTACTCGACCTATGGTTTGGTAGGGATAGATAAGGACTTTGCTTTGAAAGATTGCAAGGCACTATGGGTGTCAGAAGAAGGTTTGAAACCTTTCGTAGCCTTATGAGCCTAGAGTATTGTTCATCCAAGAGTTGAGCATGTGACAGCTTAGATCGTTTGAGTTATTAAGAGTTTATGATGACAAGTTATGTGCCACAAGATGGAAAAAGGGGAATGGAGTTCGAAGATGGTGGTTTAGTATCCTTAAGGGTAGCATGAGGAAAGAAGCTTTGAGGTTAGAACAAAAAGAAAGGTGACTGATGTTTGGTTGAGTCGTTTGAGAGGCGAACATGTATTCAAAGTTTTGTAAGACTAGCCACTTTCGAGGACGAAAGTTTTCTTAAGGGGGGAAGAATGTAACGCCCGGCTTATTTAGGAGTTTAAATTTTAATTTTTGGAATTAAGAGGAATGATTTTTTTCATTGGATAAGTTAAATATGAAGGTTAAATTGAAATTTGGAATGAGAAAAAGGGTAAATTTGAATTTTAGAAAGAGAAAAAGGGCATTTTGGTCATTTATGGAGAAGATATTTTGATTTTATTATTATTATTATTATTATTATTATTATTTTAAAAAAAAAAAAAAAAAAAAAAATATCTTCTTCTTCTTCCCGAGACCTCTCTCTCGCGCGCGCTCTCCCCTCCCTTCCGAACTCTCTCTCCGGAGCTCCTCACGTCGCCGGTCTCCTTCCCGATCGCTCTCTCTCCGATCTCTCTCTCTCACTCGATCGTCTCCCTCACGGCAAACGAGCAGCTCCCTCCGACTGAACAACCTCCACCGCCGGCTGCTTCTTCTTCTTCCTCGGATTCTCGCCGCCGCACGCCGGTCTTCCTCTTCTTCTTCCCCGCCGCTGCTCGCGAGTAGCTTCGCCGGAGCCTCTCTCCGACTGCCCAGATCCGCTCGCACGAAGACCCACGCACCTCCGTTGTCGATCGCCGGTGAAGCCTACTGCAGCTCGCTGCCGAACGCCGCCGAGCGAGCGCCCCCTCGACGGTTCTGCAGCTCGTGAACCTCACTCCAACCGCCGCAGCTTCGCCGGAAGTTTCAACTCACAACCCACGCCAGTGAACGCCATAAGCTCGCCGGAATTACAGCCTGAACGCCTCGAAACTTGCCGGAAAGTCCAGATCCGTGAGTTTCGCGCGAAAACGAGCCTCCACGCGCCCTCACGCGCCGATCGAAATCTCCACGCGCCGGCCACGCGCCGCCGTCCGCCGCCGCACGCGCCGCCGTGCTCCGGTCACGCGCCGCCGCTCGCCGGAGTTGGGTAAAATTTGCCATTAGGTCCGTTTCGTCGAGTTATAAATGATAGAATGTGTTTTAACGTAATTTGGATGGTTTAAGACACGTTTAGAACACTTTTTAGGTGAATTGTCGAGGACCGAGGATCGTACTTGGAGTGGGAACTCAAGAAGCTTATTACTAAGTGAAGAAAGGGTATTGTAATAAGTAAAGACTTAAGGTAAGGGATCTCACAACGAAAGAAGTTTTCAAAACTTGAGCTAGCTCTATGATTTCTTTGAAAGTTTATGTTTTCATGTTAAGTATTTAAGAAAGAAAGTGTATTATATGTATGTCTTTGAAATGCGATTGCTATGACTGATGCATTCATAACTATGTTCTAAAAACGAATGGGACCTCATGCATGTGTTGTGTTCATGAAAAGATTTATATAGGCTGTGACGATAATTCTCCCAAAAGTTTTATGTGGGTTTTGAGGGAACCCGAGTCTTCGGACTCTATATGCTCCCGGGGTTCGAGAGTGCCCCCAGACTGTAGCCGACGGGCTTGAGTCTTCGGACTCCACGATGGTAGCCTTCGGGCTGAGTCTTCGGACTCCATGATATATGTTAGCTTTCGAGCTTAACTCTCAGAGGTAGGGAGGACTCTATTAGACAGAAAAACTATGTCTTCGGACTATTCAGAGGCCCTCGGGAGAATTTAATCGTTCACAAGAGCTGCGAGGAAAAGTACATGGTTTATGAAAGGAATTTTAGGTCCCCCACTAAAGCGATGGTTTTATGATTTAAAATGACATGTTGCACGTGATTGAAACTCTTATTTTAAAACTATGATGGACTTACTGAGTATTATTCGTTAATACTCACCCTTTTCCTTTTTAAAATGTTTTCAGGTAAGGCTAAGATCGGCCCTAGCGCGTGACCGGAGATCAGCTACTCGAGTCATGGGAGTCGACCGATCGCTATTCCGCTTCCTTTATGTTTCTAGATGTATATAGAACTTATGTTAAGTTTTTTAATTGTTTAGGAGAATGTTTCAAAAGCTTTTAAACCTTTCTTTGTAAATCGTGCACGTGCATTTGATTTCTGCTGTTTGAACCCTAGCATCATATTGGGAAGTTTGTTGGATGCTAGGAGGTTGTTTGAAATCTTAGAAGTGTGTTTTTCTATGTCTTATCAGGGTCAAAATTATGGTTTTCGTGTAGTTACGCCGTTATGTTGCCGAAATTTTTGGTAATATAGCGACGTGACTTAGTAATGACTCTTAGGTAGCGTGTTGAGCCTATAGGGTCGTTACATACTAGATTAATGAACATAAGTTAATTTAAGTAATGTTTTTAATTCTATTAAAAACTAATTCACTTTATGGATAATCTTGAAATTCTACAATTTTAAACTCTTTAAAACAAATTAAAAGATCATCCTGGATATTTTATTCTAATCCTATTAGAAAAAATAAAAGATATATTAAATTCAAAACGTGTATCTTTGAATTAAATTATCTTTATTTATGGAAGACCTAATCTTATTAGGAAATTAAAAGATCTAATCTTATTTTGAAATTAAAAGATCTAATTTTTCTTATTAGGAAATTAAAAGATCTAATCTTATGAGGAAACAAATAAAGATAAATTAAATTCAAATTTTAAAATATTTAAAGCATGAATAAAAATATCTTTATTTTAATATAAACTTGTTAAGAAAACATCTTAATTCTATTAGGAAACATCCTAATCAAATTTTACCAAATATAACAATTATATTCAAAAGTAATTAAGATGCATGATCATACTTAAACTATAGTAGGATTTTAATTTAAATGGCATACTTTATGCAAAAATCAATTAATTTAAAACATACATCACATGTATAATTAAATTAAACTTAGCAAAATTGACCGGCATATTTGGCACATCCTAAGAAATTGAAAGCAATTTAAATTAGAATAATTTAAATCCAAGACATATCTTGGTCTTCAATATCATTCCTTGTTTGAACATTCCAAATTTAGGACTTAGAAATCTTAAATTTTCAATTACAATAGCCGGCTTCAAGAAACACATTTGAATTGAACAATATTTTCAACAATTACAACAAATTCTAACCCTTTTGGATTTTACAATTGATCTAATCAAAGCAATAAAGTTAATGCCAAATAGCCTAAATGATAAATTTGCGAACCACATATATCATATATATGAAATTAAAATACCCACCATACAAATGGCTTGTAGGAGCCTCTTGAAAGAAAATGAGAGATGAGAAGTTTAGAGAGAATTCTACAATTCTCTATAGAGGAGATGTGTCTCTTATGTAAAATACACACAATGGCTCACCCCTAGGGTCCTATTTATAGTGGCCTAGGGAAAATAATTAAATAATATATTTTAATGTCTAATATATTAAAATATATCTATCTAACCAATTTGAATCTTATTCAAACATTTTTAAATTCTCATACGACATCTATTTCTTAATTTGACTCTAATTCAAATTTAATAAATATCTTTTTTTTAATGTATCTTAATACATTAACAATTTCTTTGATATTTAATGTATCATATACATTAAATATGTTTTCCCTCATTTAAAATATCAAATATATTAAATTTTAATTTAAACATTTTTAAAATGTTCATATAAGCTAGCAAGGGGACCTTACGGACCTACAGATTATAAGCTCCAATGATACAAAATTAACTAATTAAACTCTTTAATTAATCAATTTTCATTCATTAACTCTAGGGTCACTCTACTATAGACCTAGAGTTGCACTCTTATGCATTGTAGGACAAGTTATGTCCATGGATATAATTACTACATGCAAGTCGATCATTCACGACTTGTTCGCAATTACAATTATCTCAAAAGTCTGTTTTACCCGTGTAATTACATATTGCACCATAAGTACCACTGATCCTCTAATGAACAATTTGTTTATGATCCAACCATAAACTAAGTCCCTCTCGGGCTAGTGAGAGGGTGGAGCCCCATTGTTCAAGTCCCGAAATCAGCACTTAAGGGAACTACTCATCTACTTACCCTATATGGGAATAAGTGAATTTCATCTTGTAAGATTATGTTCCCAGGTCCCTATTTGGTCAAGTCCCCAAAATGGTAGGCTTATTGAATCAGCTACAAAAGCCACTCTCACCCACGTAAATCAAAGGACAAGCCCTCACAGGCAGGAGTTCATAACTCACTCAAGATTAAGATCGAGTCGCATATGATCATCCTGATGAAATATTAGTTTTCTCAATTAATAGATTTATAAAGAGAGATTAAATATTTTGTGGTCCAGTCGTATACAAACTCATTGTATAAGATACCCCCACTCACATGTCTCCACATGAATGATTTGCATCAAATCATTTGTAACTATTACAAAGTGGGTCGTATCAATAGTGTTACCAGGATAAGGCACTCAACCTTATCAACATACTATGACCCTTTAACTGAATTAGTTTTTAATAAGATTAAAAACATTACTTAAATTAATTTATGTTCATTAATCTAGTAATTAATAGTTAATTAAAGATTAATGAATTTCAAATAAAAATTGACTATAAGGGAGTTCAGTCTATGGAAGGTTTTGTCTAGACTGGAGTATTTAAGCTGACCAAAAGGGAACACTTCTAACTAGGAATCGACCTGGGAGTTGAATTAGTCAAATTTTATTTAATTTCACTAAACATGCTCATAATGTGATTTTTTTAAAAATAATTTAAAAACTTGGTAATCAAAATCAATCTAACCAACATAAGATTTATGAAGGGTAGATTGAGGAACTTAGATAAATGAGATTAGCCTAATTTATCTAAGTAAGAGAAAACTCTATTTCAAAATAGTAAGTGGGAGAAGGAAATGTGTCAACATATCCTACGGTCTCCATTATTGGTTCACATCGTGAGATTCATGTGGGGCCTCGCGGCGGCTTTTGGACCATCCTCCTACGAAAGGTGTTTGTATGAGTCAATATCAGGGTGAACTCCTAAGAATGATAGGATTGTAGTTTTGTTTCCAATACTTGACCTACCCTACGGCGGCACTTGTTTGAATAAAACTACTAGATCTAAAATGATGGGTGTTGGAATAGAAATTTCGACCAACCCAAAATTGCCACGTCATTACCTAACATTGATGAAAAAAATTATATTTAATTAGGGATTAATTAAATTTGCAAAGATTCCTAAATTAAATTATGGAAAATCCAAGTACGTAATTGGGTCATTTGAAATTTGGAAAACAAAAGCCCAAATTGAAGGCCCCAATTAGCAAAGTCCAAGCTCAGTTCAAAAGGGGCTGACCCAAATTCAACCAGGCTCAGTCTGGGGGCTAGGCCCAAAATCAACCAGGCCCAGTCCAGAAGGGTTGGCCCAAAGTCAATCAAGCTCAATCCAAATGGTTGGCCCAAAAACAACTGGGCCTAGTTCAACAAGCCTAAGCACACCTGAAGCCCTTAAGGAACTCTATAAATAGAGAGCTTTCTCCTTCATTTTAGAGGTTCAGAACTAAAGAAGCTTAGAGAGAATTCATAAACAAAGCTGTGAAGTCTCCAGAAGCTCGTGAAGATCAAATACCTTCTGAACAAAGAATACTTCTTGAAGATCAAGAACGATCCCAAGAAGTTCAACAAGCAAGAAGTCGATCATCCAACGATCAACAAGTCAGAGGCTGATCATCAAGTAGATCAATAAGCAAGAAGCCAATCATCCAACGATCAACAAGCTAGAGGCCGATCATCAACTAGATCTAAAAGCCAGAAGTCGATCATTAAAGAAGATCAACAAGCTACAAGCAGAAGACCTTCTACAAGCTACAGGCCGAAGACCTTCAACAAGCTCAAAGCTGAAGACTTTTCCACAAGTTCAAAGTTGACGATTCAACCTCAAGAACAAGCGTTCCAGCCCTCAAGTCAAGTATACAACAAGAGAAAGAATCAGAGGATCATATATTAGAGATTGTACTCCATTATACACAAATCAATACAAATTAAGTTCATTTACACGTATTAAATTTCCTTGTCGAAATCTCGTGTGAACAAATTGGCACGCCCAGTGGGACAATCTCTACCTCTCATCTCTTTCTTTCATCTCAACATACAAGTGAAGTAATGTCATCCAAAAATATTTCTTCGATGACCGTTATCATGAGCAACTCGTACACGGGTTCTGTTACCCATAGTTGCTCCGATGAACTGTGGCTGCAAGACGATAAAGCTTCTATTGCAGGGGAAGTAATGGCACTACTGGGGGCATCGACTAACAACAAGTTTTCTGTTAAGTTTAACCCCTTGTTCGATCTTGATTCTGACATGGTGTCCGTCATGACAACTAAAGCAAGCACTGTGGAGGAAAGAATGGCAGAGATGCAGGAGCAAATCAACACCTTGATGAAGGCAATCGAAGAAAGGGATTC
The DNA here is from genome assembly GCA_033996785.1 of Trichosanthes truncata. Lineage (NCBI taxonomy): Eukaryota > Viridiplantae > Streptophyta > Magnoliopsida > Cucurbitales > Cucurbitaceae > Trichosanthes > Trichosanthes truncata. The sequence continues at coordinate 44,102,006 of JAWPNB010000013.1, read as the reverse complement.
TCAAATCACATACTTAAAGAGCTAGATTGAGAACCCAAATTTCGCTGAGTCAAGTCAAACTCATGTCGTCAAAGATTGCAATAAAGAGAGGGTCGTTGTGCAAGAAGATCAACCACAACATTCCACTTCGATCGCTACACTATTTGTCCAACAACTTCAGGACATGATAATGAACTTCATTAGAGCTCAATATGGTGGAGCTTCTCAAAGTTCTCCCTTGTATTCTAAACCATATACTAAGAGAATCGATAATTTGAGAATGCCAATTGAATATCAACCACCAAAATTCCAGCAATTTGATGGAAAAGACAACCCTAAGCAACACGTTGCTCATTTCATCGAGACATGCAAAAATGCTGGTACACGAGGAGATCTACTGGTTATTACAAACGCTTTCGATTGGTACACTGATCTAGAGCCTGAGTCGATAGACAGTTGGGAACAGTTCGAAAAGGAATTTCTCAACTGCTTTTATAGCACAAGACGAACCGTCAGCATGTTCGAGCTCACCAACACTAGACAACGAAAAGGTGAATCCGTTATCGACTACATAAATCGTTGGAGAGCAATGAGTCTCGATTGCAAAGATCGCCTCACTGAACTGTCAGCTGTGGAGATGTGCATTCAAGGCATGCACTGGGAACTTCTTTACATCCTCCAAGGTATAAAGTCTCGCACCTTTGAAGAACTAGCAACTCGTGCCCACGACATGGAGCTAAGTATTGCTAATCGAGGAGACGAAGATCTTATAGTCCCTAACGTAAAGAAAGAAGGAAATAGCATCGAAGAAACTTCAGAAGAATCTATGGTTGTAAATATAACCCCTCTCAAGTTGTTTTCGAAAGACGAGAAGATTCAAAAGCGACAAGAAAATGGAAGGCGTCGCTTAACATTGAAGGAAAGACAAGCAAAAGTCTATCCTTTTCCAGATTCTGACATTTCTGACATGTTGGAACAACTACTGGAAACACGACTGATCGAACTTCCCAAATATAAACGGCTGGAAGAGATGGAAAAAGTCGATGATCCCAAATATTGCAAGTATCATCAAGTTATCAATCATCTAGTGGAGAAGTGCTTCGTCCTAAAAGAGTTAATACGATTAGCTAAAGAAGGAAAAATTGAGCTAGACCTGGATGAATTAGCTCAAACAAATCATACTGCAGTGACAACAAACACATGCAGTCAAATACACTCTAGTTTGCTTCATGATTAGGAGGTGTGCCTAGTTCAATTTGGAACCTTAGTACCTGTATCTATTTGGTTTCAACATGAGGTGCCAAGAAGCAAACTTCAAGACGTGGTCAAGCTAGCCTATCAAAGATCGAGATAAAGGCTAGATTGTTATGTCTCATCAGAAGAAATTGAGGCAACATGTTGTTCAGAATGAACATTGCCCATTCAGAAGAAAGAACAAGTGTCAAAGAAAGGATGATCCAAGGAAGCCAAAACCTGAGAGGAAAGGAAATAAAAATTGTTCCCAACCTCGCCAATCGGTGACCTTAAAGGAATTCTTCCCAAGAGATTTTTTTTCCATTGAAAAAAAGGAAGAAGATTTGGCAAGTTCATACTGCACCAATGTGGAAAAAATTGATTATTCAAAAGAAGCCGAGCAAAGGTCTTCTGTCTTCGATCGCATCAAGCCTTCAACTACTCGACCTTCAGTTTTCCAAAGGATGAGTATGGCCACGACAAAATAAGAAAACCAATGTCTAACTTCTGTCTCAACTCGACCTTCAGTCTTCAAAAGGCTAAGTGTCTCCACATTGAAGAAAAATCAACCTTCAACATTTGTTTTTGATCGCCTCAAAGTAACAAGCGATCAACATGAAAGGAAGATGAAGTCCTTGAAGGCAGAACTGTTCAATGAAGTGAACCATAACAAGATTCATAGTACTGTCCCTTCACGTATGAAAAGGAAGTTCTCCGTTCTCATAAATACAGAGGGTTCCTTGAAGGTGAAGAAAAATCTCATCATTATAACGAATCCTACAAATGAAGGATCTGATCAAGACCATGGTGATGATAGAGGCCTTTAAAATGTAAAAGCTCCTCGTCGTAAGAGCATAAACTGCATGATGTTCCTGGCCCGCACGAACTTAAAAGGTGAACGACCCAAAAAAAATTCCATTGAACTACGTTATGACTTGATCCCTTCGCTAAAAGGGTACGTAGGCAGCTTAAAAAAAACTTTTAAGTTCAGTCTCCAAAAAAAAAGATCATCCCAGAAACAAGGCGTTGCAAGTTGGACGCATACGAGCGAACTCCAACCCCTTCAAGATCGGTTCGTCGCTCACTCCCACTAAAGGTCGAGTTTCATCCTCTTCCAGTTCGATTTTTTTTTGCTCACTTCACTAAAGTTTGAGCTTCCTTCTCCTTAAGGTCGAAAGACTTCGTCGCTTCTTCTCTGAAGTTCGAAGGCTTCGTCGTTGCTTCTTCTCCCAAGTTCGAATACTTTGTCGTCGCTCATTCTTCAAGTTCGAAGGCTTCGTCGTAGCTTCTTCTCCAAATTTGAAGGCTTCGTCGTCGCTTCTTCTCCAAATCAGAAGGTTTCGTTGTTGCTTATTCTCCAAAGTTTGAAGGCTTCGTCATTGCTTCTTCTCCAAATTTGAAGGCTTCGTCGTAGCTTCTTCTCCAAGTCAGAAGGTTTCGTCGTTGCTTCTTCTCCAAAGATCGAAGGCTTCGTCATCGCTTCTTCTCTAATTTCGAAGGTTCGTCGTCGCTTCTTCTCCAAATTCGAAGGCTTCGTCGTCGCTTCTTCTCCAAGTCAGAAGGTTTCATCATCGTTTCTTCTCTCAAGTTCGAAGGCTTCGTCGTCGCTCATTCTCCAAGTCAGAAGGTTTCATCGTTGCTTCTTCTCCAAAGTTCGAAGGCTTTGTTGTCTATTCTTCTCTAATTTCGAAGGTTCGTCGTCGCTTCTTCTCCAAAGTTCAAAGGCTTTATTGTTGCATCTTCTCCCAAGTTCGAAGGCTTCCTCGTCCATTCTTCTCCAAAGTTCGAAGGCTTCATCATTGTTTCTTCTCCAAGTGCGAAGCCATCGTCATCGCTACTTCTCCCAAGTCAGGATGCTTCGTTGTCGCTCCACCATCTTCAAGTCAGGAGGCTTCATCGTCGCTCCGCCATCTTCAAGTTAAGAGGCTTTGTCATTGCTTTTCCATCTTCAAGTCAGGAGATCTCAAGAGGCTTCGTCGTCACTTCGCCATCTTCAAGTTAAAAGGCTTCATCGTCGCTTCGCCATCTTCAAGTTTGGATACTTCGTCGCTGCACCGCCATCATCTTAGGAGGATTCGTCACCGCTCCATCCCCAAGTTCCCAAACTTCATTTCTTTATCTTCAAAGTCGAGGTTGCCTCTTTGTCTCAAAAGTCGAGGTTGCCGCTTCGTCTAGCGCTTCGCTTTGTCTTCAAAGTTTGGCAGCTTCGCTTCGTCTTCAAAGTCTGACTGCTCCACTTCATCTTCAAAATCAAAGTTGCTGCTTCTGTCTTCGAATCGAAGGTTGCATAATGCTCTGTTGCGAAGTGGGGGATAATCACCCCTACACTTGCTTTTGTCTTCGAATCGGAGGTTGCATAATACTCTGTTGCGAAGTGGGGGATAATCACCCCTACACTTGCTTTTGTCTTCGACGTGGAGACTTCATAATTTGTTGCAGAGTAAGGAATGAACGCTGAGGGCACAATCACCTTTACTTGTGTTGGCCCTATATCAGTGTCCCCTATACTGGCTTTGTTGGAGACTTCATAATCTGTAGCGAAGTAAGGGAATAACACTAAGGGCACAATCACCGTTACTCGTGTGACCTCTCCTAAGTGTCACTCATATACTTGCCTAGTTTCATCCATTAGGGGCATTGTAGCTGCAAATAAAGAACAACATGGCAAAGAAAAATTCACAAAGAAAAAAATTAAAGTTACCTCAAAAGTTTACCTACCTCACGAGTAAAGGTCGTTGTTGAAGCAAAGTATCAGAACAAGGTTGTTGGGATTGACTCTGAAAAAAATATATTTCATATTATTAGCAAAGCAATGAAGGAAAACAATCAAAGCTCAAAAAAAAAAAAAAGAATAAATGAAGGAAGGAAAGTTGGAGTTTGTCAAAAAAAAATCAAGTGAACAAAGAAAAAAAGTCTTTCGATAAAAAAAAGAATGAAAAAAAAAACAAAAATCAAGGTGAGAAAAAAATTATAAAAAAAAAAAGAAGAAAATTATTAAAAGAATCAAAATTAAAATTAAAAAAAAAAAAAAAAGATTGTGAGGTGTGAAAAAATGGTTTACAAAAAAGTTTGGTTAAAAAAAAAGGGGTGATATTTCCATGGAAATCCATAATTTGGCATGGGCCATTCCAAATTCATGTTGGCCCAAAATGTTTGTTGATACAAAGTGAGAAAAAGAAGAGCAGCCAGTGGAAGCTTAGTATGTTGTCTCCATCGTCATTATCTTCCAGAGCGATTTTTTTTTTTAAAAAAAAAAAAAGACAACTTTAGACAACTCACTCGATGGAGCAACCAACAATGCAGGCGACTGAGTGAACTCTTCGACTCGAACGCTGGCTGCAGCTCACTCCGGCAGCCTCTCGGACATTGCAAGACTTGCAACCTCATAGAATCTAGTCGCCAGATCCACGTTGGGCTTAAGCAAGGCCATCATCGGATCAAATGATTGAGCTTGATGGCTGTATTATCTGGTCACCAGACATTGCAAGACCCATCAAAGGTTGTCGGCACCAAAGCAATGTAATCTCTTTGCTAGAAAGAGATGTTTGAAGGTTGTCTTATCGTCCTCTCTCAGTGGGCAGTAGAGAAGGCTTTGAATTTTGTTGAAACAATCCATCCTATTTATAGAGGAGAAATATGAAATCACAACTGACTTGGCAAATCCAAATGAAATCCTCTCAAATCACCTCAACTAAATCATTCATAATTTGGGTGGTTAACAAATTTTTTATTTCTCTGATCCTGTAAGTGGTTAAGAAATATCTTCCAAAATTCTGTGAGTAAAAAAAAAAATCAAAGTTGAGTTGAAATCACAAATTTTACTCAAAATTTGGTTGAGTTTCATTTCAAAATAAAATTTGGCCAAAGTTAAAATGCAAATTCTTCAAATCAAAATTTTCATGTAGTCCAAATTTATCTCAAATCAAAATTTGTCAAAAGTTCAAATTTAAATTCTTTGAATCAAAATTTGGGCATAATCCAAATTTTATTCCAAATCTCAAATTCAATTCAAGGTAGAATCTAAATTCTATCGAAGTCAAAATCGGGGTAGAATTTCAATTTTTACCTCAAATAAAAATTTTATGCCAGAAAAGAAAATCAAAATATCGACTCAAATTCATAGTTTGATGAATTGGCATAAAAAAAATGTGTTAAAAAGAAATCAAAATTGTGAACCAAATTCCATATTTTTGATTAAATTGACACATCAAATGGAGTCCAAATTAGGAGCAAACATCTTAAGTTTTGATTCCAAAATGACTTTTTCGAAATTCATACACACATACTTGTGTATAAATATCGAAAAGGGGGCATTTGTTGGCAAAGAAATTTCGACCAACCCAAAATTGCCACGTCATTACCCAATATTGATGACAAAATTATATTTAATTAGGGATTAATTAAATTTGCAAAAGATTCCTAAATTAAATTATGGCAAATCCAAGTACACAATTGGGTTATTTGAAATTTGGAAGACAAAAGCCCGAATTGAAGGCCCTATTCAGCAAAATCCAGGCCCAGTCCAAAAGGGGTGGCCTAAAGTCCAGGCCCAATCCAAAAGGTCAGGCTCAAAGTCAACCAAGCCCAGTCCAAAAGGGCTAGCCCAAAGTCAATCAAGCCCAGTCCAAAAGGGCTGGCCCAAAGTCAATCAGGCCTAGTCCAAATGGCTAGGCCCAAAATCAACTTGGCCCAGTCCAACAAGCCCAAGCCCATCTGGAGGCCTTGAGGAACTCTATAAATAGAGAGCTTTCTCCTTCATTTGGGGGGTTCAAAATTGAATAAGCTCAGAGAGAATTCAAAAACAAAGCTGTGAAGTCTCCAGAAGCTCCTGAAGATCAAATACCTTCTGAACAAAGAACATTTCTTGAAGATCAAGAATGATCCAAGAAGATCAACAAGCAAGAAGCCAATCATCCAACGATTAACAAGCCAGAGGCCGGCCGATCATCAAGTAGATTAATAAGCAAGAAGCAGATCATCCAACGATCAACAAGCTAGAGGTCGATCATCAACTAGATCTAAAGCCAGAAGTCGACCATTAAAGAAGATCAACAAGCTACAAGCCGAAGACCTTCTACAAGCTACAGGCCGAAGACCTTCAACAAGCTCAAAGCTGAAGACTTTTCCACAAGTTCAAAGTTGACGATTCAACCTCAAGAACAAGCGTTCCAGCCCTCAAGTCAAGTATACAACGAGAGAAAGAATCAGATGATCATATATTAGAGATTGTACTCCATTATACACAAATCAATACAAATCAATACTTGACCTACCCTACGGCGGCACTTGTTGGAATAAAACTACTAGATCTAAAATGATGGGTTACACATACAAATGGCTCATTAAGGTTGTTAATGATATCTTTGACCAAACTAATGGTAACTAAATATTATAGGAATAAGAGTTATTCTAGTATAATACTCAGTTTAGTGAAGGAACACTTGACCTACCTTACGGCGGCACTTGTTCTAACTCACTAAAGTACCATAGCATTAGAAATGATTTATAGGATTCATTTTTCAAATTGTTTGATTTCTATGCTAAAATTGAATGGATAATTGTTTGTATGGTGTTAAATAATATATATATTTCAATATTATGTCAATTTCTCTCTTGATTTTAATTTTGAATGCTAATTTATCAAGTGAGAAAATTTTGTTACTTGGAATAGTAACATTAACTCTATAATGGCAGTGTAAAATATTTTTATCTTTATTGAGAAATGTTCTCAAAACATGTTGTCAATGCTAATAGAAATGTTCGTGAAGCACATGATTAATGAATGAAAGCTAACAAGATAGTTTTTAGATATTTTCTAGTTGACATGTTAGATGTCAAGTTTAAAAAATAAAGAAAATGACAACAATATATGATATGTTGAAGTCAACGGAAGCTGAATTTAGAAAATTGTCTAAATGATCTCGAAAATTAAGTATTACGAAAATCCAAGAAAAGAAAACAAATGATGAAGTTGTATAAAAGGAAATAGTTCCTAAATTAGCTAAGACAGTCATAATGAGGGGAATTTTTTGAAATACCTTTGTGGGAAGAAAAATATAAACGAAAGTAAATTTGATTTACTAGATTTTTGGTGAAGAATAAATAACGACATATGGATAGTTGATACTAGATCCACTATCAAGATTTATTTTTTTTATTACATTTAATATGTAATTCTTGGAAATACTTAACATGTAGAATAATTTCTACAGATTGGCACCAGGAAACCCATCTCAATTAGTGTAGTGGGAGACATTAAGATGTCATTAAGTACAAATTGTTACTTATTGTTGAATATAGTGTTTTTAGTAACGATAAGAGAAATTCAATTTCTCGAACTTTTTACTAAAATGTTCATATAGTATGAATTACTTTGAAGTATGAAAGTTTATATTTTCAAACTTGTTTGAAAATATAGCTAAAAATAAGAACAATTTGTATATGTTAAAGTGTTGACATATACTGTACTACAAAATACTGAGATATTCAGGATTATAGAATCCATAATAGAAAGACATTGTTTTCTCCTAAAAGATGATACTTGACTTTGGTTGTTAAGGTAGATTAACATTAACTTGAATAAAATGAAAAGACTAGTAAGAGGTAATTCTCTAAAAAGTTAGTTAATTACTTTACTTATCTATAGATCTTACCTTTCAGGCAAGATAATCATTAGGCTTTTATTAGATAAGGCTACAAGGCCACAAGGCCAAAGAATACTTTGAGTTTACACATTTTGACCCAAGTGATCTGGTGAATGTAAAGGTCAAATAAAGTCATGAATATTTCATCACTCTAATTGATGATCATTCATGGTACAAGTATTTTTACCTAATACAACATAAGTATAAATTTTTGAAAAGTTCAAGAAAATTAAGATTAAAGTTGAAAAATAATTAGGTAAATCTATCAAGTTATTATGATCATATCATAATAGAAAGTACAAAAACCTTATGTACTCAGATTAACTGATAGAAAATGAGTTTTTATCCTAATTATCTTAATATAAAGTACAATTTTGTGAAATTGTGCTACAAAAGGAGAAACATGACATTGTTAGACATGGTCACATCAGTAATGAGTTACACACCATTACCAAACTCTAGTTAGGAAATGCAATAGAGATTGCATTGGTAAACATGATTCCCTCCAAAAGTGTGTATGAGACAATTTTAAGATAATAGAAGAGTAGTAAAGCTAGTTTACAACACTTCATCATTTGGGAATGTTAAGCTCACATACTGAAACAAGCTTTAAACAAGCCTAAAAAGCTTGTATATGTTCAAAGATAAGCTTAAATGTAGGCTACCCCTAAGGAGTACAAAATGGTCTTTTATTTAGTCATAAAACGAATAAGGTATTAGTATGACAAATATCATTTTTATAAGGAATGTCAAATAAAAGATTACAAACCTTTAATAAGGTGAGATAGTGTTAATAAATTGGTTCAAAGTGAAGCCACCAAATAGTTAACAAAAGTTGTTAACAATTTAATTTACATTTGAAAGCCAAATGAATCCTAGTCATGAATTGGATAAGCCTCATCGTAGTTGGAGAGTTATGAGATGACTTAACTTTTACAAGGACTTAATTGAAGCCCAAACTGTCATGTTATATGACAAAGGTTAAGATTTATTGCTCTCAAAGTGAGACTAATGACAAAGGGTTAGACCTAATAGGAGAAAGTAGACTAAGAGTAAACTTTCTCACTTGTTGCCATACTAAAGTCTGTAAGTATTATTTAATTCATTGTTGCATACGGGATATGAAAAAGAATGTTTAGAATTCTTTTATGAAAAGAAATCTTAGAAAAATGCATCTACACAAATTAATCAGAGAGATTTATTTTCAAATATCAAAAGAATAAAGGTTTGCAAAATAGTATAGGTTCAATTATGAAATGAATTTTACAATTAGATCTTTGAATATAAGGTTTGATAAAAGTATCAAAACCTATGACTTTGGATAAATATTAATGAAGCTTTTATAGACAAGAAAATCATTAATTACTTAGTGGATTTTTCTCATGTTTTATGTTAATGATATTTTACTCATTATGAATGATGAAAGACATCTAACTAACATAAAAAGCTGACTAAGTAACCAATTCCAAATGAGTAATTTGGAAAGATTCGATATATTTACATGTCCAAAATGGAAATTTTAAGGACAAACTATTAACTTTGTCTCAAACATTTTATATTGATAAATTTGTTGTCAAATATTTGATATTTATGTCTAAGGAATAGTATCCTAAGGCAGCTCAAATGTTGAGAACATATGATTAATTATCTACTTTAAGTGAGAGACAATTAATACATAAATGAGACTTAACAATTAATATACAATTGGTTTACATATATCAATTAAACGAATGGTATGACCATTGAGTAGAAAATTAAAAACTTTTTCAAATTATCTATGGATAATGACAATTTTTTGTGTATGGAGTAAAAGATTTGATCTTTATAAGATACACTGGTTCTTACAAAGATTTAGGAAATCTATGTTAAGATAAATTTTACCCTAGGTGGTAGAGTATGGTAAACAAGTTAAATTGTTTTGCTTGTGAAGCAACAAAAGGACTTGTATGACTCAAATAGTTCCTTGAATATCTGAAAGGTGTTTCAGATAAGATTTAGTCTATCCTCTTTATTATGATAATAGTAGTGCAAATACTAATATTAAGGAAATTAGAAAACACCAACGTATAGGGAATCATATCGAGAGAGAAAGCATCATGGTAGTGACCAAGATGGCTTTTAATGACAGTCGTTTAGATCTATACAAAAAGACTCTTCATGGTAAAGTGTTTAAGGATCACCTAGAATGTCTAGGATTACGAGACATCCCTCGTCTTCGCTAGGGCAAGTGGGAGAACATGTTGGGTATAGAGTATGCCCTAGGATACATGTCTCGTCGGCTTTAGTGCAAGTGGGAGATTGTTGGGATTTACGCCCTAAAGCCTCATAATTAATTATTTATTTAATAATTAATAATAATTTTGATTATTTTATTTGCAATATAATATTATCCATTCTATTAAAAATTCAAGGTTATTAGTGTAATTGATCGCTATGCTTTGCTACAACACGCAAGTGCACGTGATCGAAGTAATAAAGAAACTGGAAGTATTCCAGAGTATCGTACCCAAGGGAACGGGGTTTAACAAAATTCACTTAGAGTGACACAAAATTGGTTGCAAAACACAATTGGGGTAACCGAAATTTCAAAATATAAGAGTTTGGTTTTTTTAACAAGAGTGAATGAAAATTCAATGAGTTAAAAATAGGGATTCAAGTGATTCAAGCACCTTTGGAAGAATGCGATTCAATTTGCAATTGCAATCATAGTTAACATGTGAGAACTAAGTAAATCGAGTTCAACTCCTATTCAATTTTGATTCAAAATCTTAGGAGACTAAGTGATTAAACCTATATGTCTATGGCTAATCTAACTTAGATACTTCGCACACAACTCTAGTGGTTTGGGAGTCTCGCCCTATGTCTAGGGTCGATGTTCAGGACTTATTTCTAAGCCTTTTCCTCCATTGCTTTTGTGACATCGGCTTTCCCTTAACTCTTTTGATATTAAGTTCAATCTTGATGAGCAATCACTAGTTGGCCGGCTAGGTTTACCCAAATCTAAATTCAACAAAAGCAAACAAAGTTCACATGCTAACTAGATTGTTTATGCTTTAGAGCTTTGCATTTTTCCTTAGGGCATTCACCAACTTGAACCCCTTGAGAAAATTTAGCTCATTGTAGAGAAAATGAAAATCCAAAAATTATTTGTTGAAAATTTCATAGTTTCTAAAAGAGGAAATGATTAACTTCAATGAAAACCTAAATGATTCTCTAAGTATAATTGCCCAAAATTCCTAGAATATACTACTGGACTTCATATTTTGCTTACTAAAAGAAAAAGCCTACGGGTAAATACACTTATAAAGGGAAACTGAAGACTTTTGACTATTAAACTTGACACTTCTTCTCCTTCCCACGACGTACAATCTGTAAATTTTGGCAAAATTCAGAAAGTGGTGCAACCAAAATACCGCCCAAGATCCCTTACTTCGATCGATTCAAAATTCGTTCAACTTTGAATCTTAATCTCTTCAACATTTGTTGAGGAGAGATCTTATTTCGGGAACTCGAAGTAACCAAATCACGAGCAAAAGAAAGAAAAGAAAACAGAGAATGAATCTTGAACTGCTGCTATGTTGAAGAAAAGTAGAAAAGCCCATAAACAAAAAGTGCAGAAACTTGAATTCTCGTTGAATGAAGCTAAATTCAGAAACTCTTTGAGCTACAATGTAAGGAATAATTGCAAAAATAACATAGAATTGAAATAGAACTGAACTAATAACAATTGGAAATCAAATGTTGCTGCTGTCGACGAAAGAAAACAGAAAAATTAAAACCCAGGACGAACGCCCCTCTCCCTCCTCGGCTTCCTCCCTTTTAAAGTAAATTCGAGCCTCCTTTCCTTCCAAATTTGGATCCTTCATTAGTGGGTAGAATTTGGACAAGATTTTCTTGCTGGAAATTCTCCATAAACTGTGCAATTCACGCAAATCTCGGTGATTCCCGCAAATTTCGTTCTTGACTTGTTGATTCAGAGAATGCAATTCACCTTGCAATTGCATTCTTCTTCCTTGTTCTTCACTTTACATTGCAAATGGGAATGCAATTGCATTCCCTTTTGCAAAGTCTTCAAATCTGCACAAAAGAATATCAACTTAAGCCAACTTTCTTGGATCTTTCCACTTAATTCCTTTTTTATCAGATTTCAACAAGCTTGCATGAATTTATAAAAAATGTTATTTTTTTCTTGCTTGTTATTCAACAAAATCCACAAAACTGGCAAGAACAACTTGGTTTTAGAGTTAAATAATTCTCATAATTGAGAATTATCAGTAATTTTGAACAGTATATGGTTGACATACAGGAGGATCGTGTTCAAGAAATAACCTAAAGAGTCATAGTATATGGATAAGGTTGAGTGCCTTATCTTGGTAATACTATTGATACGACCCACTTTGTAATAGTTATAAATTATTTGATCCAAATCATTCATGTAGAGACATGTGAGTGGGGATATCTTATACAATGAGTTTATATAAGACTAGACCACGAAATATTTAATATCTCTTTATAAATAATCTTCTTCTTTTTCAAATTTCCAATAACACACTCTCTCTCCTCATAACTCCACTTGTACTACACAAGTCTTTTCCATACCCCATTATCAATCCAATTATTATTATTATTATTATTTTTCATTTACATCACTTCTATTTCCTTCCTTCTCACGTTAACCTTACCTTCAAAACCCCTTCCTCTCTCTTAGTTAACACAACTTCTTCTAAAATTTTATATTCTTTGTTTTTGTTTTTTCTCTATTCTCTTCATTCTTCTTCGACTTCTTATATCTTTGTTTGTTTTCCAGCCTCTCTGTTTTTTTTTGGGTGACTTCCCCATTAATAGAAATCCAGTGAGGTAAATTGTTTCTCTTAATCTCCTTTTGATTATTTCAACCATGACTAACCCGACAAGTTCCGACAAGCTATGAACCCTTTTTTACCACCACTATCTTTGTCTTCCTCTTTCTTCATTTCTTTCTCTCTTTATGTGGTTTCCATAAGCCACACGTTGCCTCCATTTTTTTTTCTTTTTTTTTTCTTTTTTAAAACCACAAGCTTCCCATGGAAGCTTCTTTATTTTCCTATATTTTTTATTTTTTATTTTATATAAATATAATAAAACCAACTTGTGTATGGCTTCATTACTTCTATTTTTAAAAAATTTATTTTTCCAAACATAAACAAAATTAAATTCTCTTTCACTACTTTTCCAAATTGTTTCTTTTCTAAAATAATACAAACTTTCTCCTTTTAATTTTTCAAAATAATATAAGTTGTATCCCATTTTCAAATTTTCAAATTCCTTGTATTTCTATTTTTGTTCTAAACACTCTTCTCCTTCAAAAAAGAAAATTCCAATATCAAATGCATATCCAAATGTTTAAAGGCCAAAATTGGATCTTACAAATTATTACCTCCTTTTGGGAATTTCGTCCTCGAAATTCAATTAGAAAGTGCATTTGAAAATTTGCTTTTCCATGTTGTCTTTTCACTGCACGATTTCTTTTCCCAAGTGCTTAAAGATAGAAGATGTTGTTACAAAATATTACCTTCTTTTAAGAATTTCATCCTCAAAATTCATTCATACTAACAAAAGATAAATGCTGAGGATACCAAATGTTCATTTTCTTCATCTCCAAATTACTTCTTCCAAACATGAATTTTCACTTAAACTTTCGTAAATGTAGAGAACACACCTTTTTGATCTATAATTTAACCAAGCTTAAAAGTATAAAATTCTCAATCAAATCTATGTCCCATATGTGGTCATGAGCCCATCATATACAATCTACTATCACAAATTCTCAAATGGAGTAATGTCCCTTAACTAGAGATAACGACCTCAACATCTTACTAATGCCCAACTAAAATTGTAGAAGAGATGTTGAGTATGCAAAGCCAGGATTCATCTAAATCATGAGCATTCTTGTCAAAGGTAAATAATATATCCAAACCAACATATGGTATCTTTTTAGCTTCATGTTGAATCATCAACGTTACCTTTCCTTTGTTTCAACTCAATTGTGACGTAATAAATTTGGTGGATGCTAACACAACACACAACATGATATATACATTCATGAATACTAGGAGTTTTCTATGGATAGGACCAAAAAATAACTATTGATCCAATACTCTTGAGATCTCTTAATGATCGATATATCCATAACTCAATTTTCCCTTCCTGTTAAATTTTATTACTAATTTCCAAAATACGTTGGAAATTACTCTTGTCACCAATTTCAAATTCCATGTTTCTTTTTCATTTACCTAATTCCACTTTGTCAATTGTGTACAAAATTTCAACTTTTCACTCGTCAACATTGCCTTCTCTACAAATAATTTGAACAAAATCATGGCCAATCAATTCCTTTTGACCATTTTATTACAACAAGAATAGTTTTTGTACTTCTTTTCACACGATGCTTTAGCTAACACCATCTCTATACTCAATAATAACCTTCATTATAGGAAAACTTCACAAGAGAGTAAGGACTGCTTCATCTTTCCTTCAATTACCAATAGTCGTGTGACATAACTTCCAAAGTCTAGATATAGTTCTCTCCAATTATCCAACAATTTGGGGTGGAAGACTATACTAAAATGTAGTTTGGTACCCAATACTTACTGTAAACTACGCTATGATTGGAAAGGAATCTCGAATTTTGTCTAACATTTTTTGGCTCAATGTCTCATTTAGACTGATTATCTCATCCATATACAACTTTGCCCATTTATCCAAGTAATTCACAATCTCGATTGACAATGCTTAGCAATCTTGACCAACATAATAACCATCAACCAATATAATTTCAATCGTAACCACTTTAAATACCAAGAAGACCAAACAATAAGTCTGTTTTGACATGCTTCCATTTCCATTAAAGGCTTGGTAGGGAAATTTAAAAAAAAAAAAAAATCTTGGTGACAACTAGGGGTGTTCGTGGGTTGGGTTAGGTCGGGTTGAGGTACGTTTTAGACCCAACCCAATTATTCGATTGCAAATTTCTTCAACCCAAACAACCCTTATTAAATAATGAACCCAACCCAACCCAACCATGAAATATTTGGGTTGGGTTGGTTCGGGTTGGTCGGGTTATCAACTCAAAATTTTATTTTAAGAAAAAGTTAAGTATTGATATATAAAATATATATTTATTTATTTTTAAATATTGAATTAAGATTAGCAATTCAATTTCAATTTATATCATGAATTTTTACCTTCCAAAGACTCAAAAACTTATTTTAAAAAGTTGTTGAATAATAAATAATCTAAAAATAATTATAAAATTAAAATAAATATATGTACATATAGTTGTAATATAAGTAAAAAAAATTATTTTTTTAAATTAATAAGAAGTTTGGGTTGGTTCGGTTCAACCCAAACTTCTTTTTGGTGAACCCACGAACCAACCCAACCCATAAAGTTTCCATTTGTTTGAACCCAACCCAACCCAAACAAGTTGATAACCCAACCCAAACCGTTGAATTGGGTTGGGTTGATCGGGTTTTTCGGGTCATCGGGTTTTTTGAACACCCCTAGTGACAACTCAAGCATTTAGAAATATATTTGTTATTTCTCTTTCCATACCTCTCTACCAATATTATTTCCTCAACCTTTGGCGCATTTTGTGCCTCTTATATGTATAGAATAAGCAGAATTGCAAGTTTCTTCAAATATCTCATTCCTTAGACTTGGTGTTTAGGTACACATACCCAATTAAACTTCAGTCAAATATTTACCATTCATAATTCTATCAATCAAGGCGTGTCTTACTCATCAATTTGCAACTAGGACTTCTAATTCATCTCCTGACAATTTCTGCATTCAATTGATAATTGAAATCACCTAATTAAGGAAAATCTAAATGCATTAAGTAAAGCTCTTGAACTGTTTGTCCTCTCATTTAAGGGAACTACAACAACATTACCCTTTCTTGGAAAATAGCCAATAGTACAATCTCAATATTTTTCCAATTTTAAGTATTTTTTTTTTTTTTACACAAATTTGATTCTTTCTAGCTAAAAACATACTTTATGTCCTTGTGATCTGTCCATATGTAAAACTTTTCTTCATAAGATAATCAATATCTTCAAGTATCTCAAACTCTTAATTAGGCTAATACCATCATAGCGTTAGTCCTCAAGCATGAGTTGAGTAAGTTTGCTCATGCTTCTATAACCACCCGATTGAAACACAAGTTATTAACTTCCCAATTTGTATCAGAACAAACTCCAACCTTGATGAAAATGTCATTATAGATAACAAATTCTACTTTATGCCTTAGAAGTGTAAGCATCTCAGTGACAACTAACATTTCCTTCTTGTTCTATAGACTGTGCTCGCACTTATATTTATCCATACAAATCTTAAACTCTCTTTTTAGTTACACTATGCAACAGAGGTTTGAATTTGGAGAATCTTCTATATGAAACTCACCAATTAACCTCAGAATGCTACAGCCTTAATAACAATTATAGACTGCCCTCATTTATTACAGCCTCAATCTTTTGAATATTAACAAATATATTCCCGCATAAACATCGTGGCCCAAAGCACAACTTGGTCAAGCCAAAGTTCAAACTTGCTGCATCTAAAATATAACCCTTTAGCTTGTAAAGTCTATAACCTTGTCCTGGAATATTCTATGTGTTCTTCGGTACTTTTAGAATAATCCAACTTGTCCTTAGTGGATACAACCATAATTGTATAAACAAGAATTGAATGGTTTGTTTCTATAATTCATAACTTGTTGGGTCATCAACTACTAACTTATATAATGTAACCTAAAACTCATCATACTTAAATCGAGTTCTAAAAACAATCTTCGATACATTTGTTCCTCAAATATTGGTGATATCCTTCATCGCATAACAATTTCAAACACAGGTATCCTTGAGTTGGACAAACAAGTTCTCTATCCAAGCAATGAATACTTATTATATCAACAATTGCCTAATTCAAGTGATTATAAACCATACTCCACTTTATAATATCATCCTTTTTCCAATTAAAACAGTTGTACCTCATGGTAAAACATTGAGTCCAACGCAATCCCACTTTATGCCTATTGAATGTATCGGCTAATGAGACTACGTACATCCTCCAATGGCTCCCTCGACAGCCTCGTTTCTAATTGCTTTTTTTTTTTACTCAAATAGTTGCCTTTACTTAATTTCCCAGATTGAACTTCTCCCATTCTCTTCTACCTTTTGATCTTCTCTTTAAAGAGGAGTGTGACAAACTTAGTGAGTCTCATATATTTCTTAATAATTTGGAATGGTCATTGCTCTTATACTAACTTTGAAAACTCACTTCATTCCCCATCTCTATATGATCACAAACAAATACTTTCTGATAACAAACTTTCTTGGAATCGCTTTAACTTATTAATTCAAGGTATGACCTCTTACTTACTATTGAGTCCAACTAACTATTAGGCCTTTTTTTTTTTTTTTAAGGAATGGAACAAACTCCACTTCTTATCTTTTGTGCAACCTAGTGCAACAAACATTTTCCCAACTCGCCTATCATACACCTGCATTGATGACTTTGTAGTTTTAGTAATGTGTTAACTCTTTCAGAATTCTCGTGCTAAATTTTAAAATTCCCTCAATCTCTTGAGCATTTAAATGCTTTTCAACCAATTTTTCATTTCTCCATTCTAACCCTTCAACATAAATTTAAATTTCTTCACATACACCATTCTCAAATCTCATACACTTATCACCCTCATCTTCTATTGTCGTCCTTTCAATTTGAAAAGCTCAATATACTTTTTCTGATATTCGCCACAATGTCACCAACCCTTGCTCCAAACTTCGAAATTCCTTTTGCTTCTCATCCCTATATAATCATGGACAATATTCCTCATAGAAAACTTTCTTAAATTCATTCCAGCTAATTATCAAAACTTATTGCTGTTGGGATTTATGCCTTAAAGCCCGTAATTAATAATTTATTTAATAATGAATAATAATTTTGATTATTTTATTTGCAATATAATATTATCCATTATATGAAAAATCAAAGGTTATTAGTGTAATCTTGAACAGTATGTGGTTGACATACGAGAGGATCATGTTCAAGAAATAACCTAAAAGGTCATAGTATATGGATAAGGTTGGGTGCCTTATTATGGTAACACTATTGATACGGCCCACTTTATAATAGTTACAAGTGATTTGATCCAAATCATTCATGTGGAGACATGTGAGTGGGGGTATCTTATACAATGAGTTTGTATAAGACTGGACCAAGAAATATTTAATCTCTCTTTATATATCCGTTAATTGAGAAGATTAATATTTCATCAGGATGATCATATGCGACTCGATCTTAATCTTGAGTGAGTTATGAACTCCTGCCTGTGAGGGCTTGTCCTTTGATTTGCATGGGTGAAAGTGGCTTTTATAGCCGATTCAATATGCCTACCATTTTGGGGACTTGACCAAATAGGGAGCTGGGAACATAATCTCACGAGATGGAATTCACTCCTTCCCATATAGGGTAAGTAGATGAGTAGTTCCCTTAAGTGCTGATTTCGGGACTTGAACAATGGGGCCCCACCCTCTCATTGGCCCGAGAGGGACTTAGTTTATAATTAGATTATAAACAGATTGTTCATTAGAGAATCAGTGGTACTTAAGGTGCAAGATGTAATTATAGGGGTAAAACGGACTTTTGACCTAGCTGTAATTACGAACAACTCGTGAATGATCGACTTGCATGTAGTGATTATATCAATGGACACAACTTGTCCTACAGTGCATAAGAGTGCAACTTTAGGTCTATGGTGGAGTGACCCTAGAGTTAATGAATGAAAATTGATTAATTAAAGAGTTTAATTAATTAATTTTGTATCATTGGAGCTTTTAATATGTAGGTCCATAAGGTCCCCTTGCTAGCTCATAGTAACACTAAAAGATCAATTTAGTTGAAAGAAAAAAATTTGAAATGTTCAAATTAATATTTAATATATTAGATATATTAAATATAAAAGAGAAAAATATATTTATTGTATTTGATACATTAAATATTAAAATAATTAATGTATATTAGATACATTAAATAAAAGATATTTATTAAATTTGAATTGGATTCAAATTAGGAAATAAATTTCGTAGGAGAATTTTAAACGGTTTGAATAAGATTCAAATTGGTTAGATAAATATATTTTAATATATTAGATATTAAAATATATTATTTAATTATTTTCCCTAGACCACTATAAATAGGACCCTAGGGGTGAGCTATTGTGCATTCTACATAACACACTCCTCAATAGAGAGAATTAGAGAATTCTCTCTAAACCTCTTCCTCTTTAATCCCTTGATGATTTTCTTTCAAGAGGCTCCCACAAGCCTTGATCTTTTGTTAGAGTCATAGCCAGGAAGACTTTGTGGAGAAAATAAAGACCCGCCAGAAGAATCTCCATAATTTCAAGGTATGTTATGCTTAACTTTATTATTTTTAGTTTAATTTTAAATAAAACCAAAGACGATCCAATGCTTCCGCTGCGGGATGAAGAGTTCATTCCTATCAATTGCCTACTCATAATTGATTCCCACAAATTCCGTATCACTTTCTCTAAAAGGAATGTAGCAAGTATTACCTTTTTATCCTCTGGCATTTTCATTACATCTAATCACATTTCTAATTTACCCATCCAAATTTTTGCATCAATTAGGTTTGTTGACCCAATAAATGATCTTACTCTCAATTCTATCGATTACTTAATCCTTTAAAAAAAAAAATTTCAACTATCTTTCTTTATCAATTATAGTACCTTGTTGCTCATCTCTTGAGTAACTAATCTCTCCAACAAATTCCTCATTCAATATACTTGCCTACCAGTAGCTCATTGAGTTTCAATTTCTTGTAACTTACGTGATCTGCCACCATGACTCATGATTACTTACCATGCATTGCATATCATTCACTACATGCACTTACAACTAATGTCATGCAGAATCTTATTGCTCTGATACCAAACTGTCACAACCCAACCCAGATTAACTCTACCAAACCTAGGATGAGCTATGACGGCAGTAGACCCCATATGTGTGCAATGGAATCTATTGCCAAGTCTTTATCTCTTATCTCATTTGTCTAACTTTATCTATAGATATCTCATAAATAATGTGTTGGAATTTCTCTCTCTTTTTTTTTCTTCCCCGATGGGTTTTCCCCCTTTTTTTTTTCTCTCTTTATGTGGTTTCCATAAGCCACACGTTGCCTCCATTTTTTTTCTTTTTTTTCTTTTTTAAAACCACAAGCTTCCCATGGAAGCTTCTTTATTTTCCTATATTTTTTATTTTTTATTTTATATAAATATAATAAAACCAACTTGTGTATGGCTTCATTACTTCTATTTTTAAAAAAATTATTTTTTCAAACATAAACAAAATTAAATTCTCTTTCACTACTTTTCCAAATTGTTTCTTTTCTAAAATAATACAAACTTTCTCCTTTTAATTTCTCAGAATAATATAAGTTGTATCCCATTTTCAATTTTTCAAATTCCTTGTATTTCTATTTTTGTTCTAAACACTCTTCTCCTTCAAAAAAGAAAATTCCAATATCAAATGCATATCCAAATGTTTAAAGGCCAAAATTGGATCTTACATTGGTGATATTTGAGGTGTCTCCTCAGAGTTGTTTGCAGTGAATTTTCTCCATTAAAGAGTTTTTGGGACTTGTTGTAGAGTGGTTCGTGAGTCTTTTTTCTTGAGAGAAAAGTGAGAGAAATCATTCTAGCGTTGTAAACTCTTGTAACTTTCTCCCTAATGTTTTAGTGGATCCTGCATCGGTAGTAGAGAACTGGACGTAGCCCACATTGGGTGAATCAATATAAATTCGGTGTCAATTTCTCTTCCCTTAGCTTGATTTATTTATTGTTCTTGTTGTTTAGAAGTTTAGGTTGGTTTATCTATTTTTCTAAGCTTGAGAGTTCCAAATTGTTTATTCCACGGTATTTGGAATTAGAACTTGAACTGGGATTGAGATAAAATAGATATTGTCTGAATATGGTGAATTTAGATTAATTATATTTTATTGCTCTCTAACAAATGTTTATTTTATTTTTATTTTTTACTTATATTTATTTAATAGAGAAACTTTTATCAAAAAATAATTTTTCAAATGACTCAAAAATCATTATCAAACCAAATATTGATAAAAGAACATGAATTATGGATAAGTAGAGTAGTTAAAGCCCTAAAAGCAATTAAAAGTTTTAAAAAAGGGAAAAAGGCAAAGCTGAATTTTATGCCTCTCTGACCAAGATTAAAATAAATAATCTATAAAGTTGAGATTATTGGATTAAATTAAACAGTGATAAGGGTTCACTTTCTACTTTTCCCAAAAAAGGAAAAAAGAAATTTGTGTTCCACAGGGTTAATATCATCAAAGCACTTCACAGAATCACAACCCATTTGTATTTTCCTGTTTAATTTACCCCAACAATTTCTCAGTGATTTCCTCCTATATTTTCGAGGAAATTTATATTGCTTCTGCTAAGAAAATTCCAAGATTGAGTATTAAAATTAAAATCATCTGTTTAGAAGATAATGTCTGAACTGAAAAAAAAAGGACAATATCTAACGTAAATTAATGAAATTGTTTATTCAAAGAATGGAAAAAAAAATTTGGTGCTTGGAATTTTGAGTTTAGTTTCAATTTGTCCTAAATTTTAAAATGTTATACTTTTACTTAATTTTGAGTTTGGTTTTTATTTGGACCTAGGTTTATGTTGGTCTTTGATGTCTGTTGTTTAATTTAAACGAATTTTGATGTGACAATTTTTTAATTAATTTTAGTAGTGATGTGACAAAACTATTACTTTTTTTTTTCTAAATTCAACAATATGTGGAGGTGAAGATTTTAACCAATAACCATTTAGTTGAGGTTACAATGTCTTAACCAATTGAGCTATATGACGCAAAACAATTGCTTTGAAATTATTATTTATGGCGATAGTAGAATTCTTTTTAAAAAATGTTCTCTCAATTTGCTATAACGTAACTCTCTCTCTAACTTTTTTCTACCCCTCCCTGCCGTCATTGCCCATTTCCATTGTCAATCATTTCCGTGAGAACATTTGTTTTAAAAGAATTCTACATCACCTAAAATAATAATTTAAAAGATTTTTTTTGCCCGTCACTGTTAAAATTAATTAAAAATATCACATCATAATAATGTATAATAATGTAACGCTCCCAAATTTCAACATAAATTAGGAAACATTACTAAACATTCTTTCTTCAATTAAACTCAACTTAAACAATAAAGTCCTTCAAGCCAACCTAAAATTCTACTATTTTCCTAAAACGAAACTTGCCCAAAGATTTGGATAAAAACTTCAAAATCTCAACTCACCAAAAGCAAATAAAACAACAGTACTAAGGAAACAAATGATACACTCAAACCTCGGACTTTTTTTATTAATATTGTAAGTTTACAGAGACGACATTGAACATGTGGCTGAAGGTCGTCTCTTCTTTGCTGTATTTTATAAAAATAAAAAATAAAATACACATGTTCAGGTCAGAGACCTGTGCCATATACACAAAAACATGAATTGAAAAAGTGGCTGGGTATTTGGCTTAGCATCCAAAAAAACTTGGGTTTGAGTCAAGGCTTATGCAATTTATTTTATTTTATTTTATTTCATTTTTCTTTTTCTTTGATTTTTTTTTTTAATTTTAAGAACGATTTTTTTCTTATTTTTTCTTTAAAAAGTTGAAATAGAAATAGAAATATTTTCTCTTCTCTTATAAAATAAAATAATTACTAATATAAATAGCTATAATTAATGTACCAATTCATTTTCTTATATATACTAAAAAAAACATTTAATAATATTTATTTATGATTTATTATAATTTTTTTAGAAGTGTTCTTTTTTTTTTTTTTTAATTTCATTTATCTTTTTCCTTGAGTATTTTTTTTTCTATTTTTGAGGACAATTTTTTTCTTCTTTATTATTTAAAGAATTAAATTTTTTTTGAAATATTTTCTCTTCTCTTATAAAATAAAATAATTACTAATATAAATAGCTATAATTAATGTGCCAATTCATTTTATAATTGATTATAGTTTTTTTTAGAATAATAATTATTCTATTTAGTAGTTAAAATATAACTATTATAATAATGTATCTAAAAAACTATAATAATAATAAATAAATAAATATTCTAAAAAAACTATAATCAATAATAAATAAATATTAACATAATATAAAACGAATTGGTACATTAATTATAGTTATTTATATTAGTAATTATTTTATTTTATAATAGAAGATAAAATATTTCAAAGAAAATTTTAATTCTTTAAAGAATAAAGAAGAAAAAAATTGTCCTAAAAAATAATTAAAAAAAATACTCAAGAAAAAAGCTAAATGAAATTAAAAAAAAAGGAACAATTCTAAAAAAATTATAATCAATTGTAAATAAATATTATTAAATGATTTTTTTAGTATATATTATAAAAAGCTAAATGAAATAAAATAAAAATAAAAACTTACATAGGCCTCAACTGAAACTCAGGCATCCAAGGATGCTAAGCCAAATATTCAACCACTTTTCTTTTTCCAATTCATGTTTTTGTGTATATGTTAGCACAGGTCGTCTCTTGAACGACCTATACATGAGTATTGTTTTCTTTTTTATAAACTGCAGCAAAGGTCGTCTCTTGAAATAGACGACCTTCAGCCACGTGTTCAAGGAAAAACTTTATAAATAGCAAAACTCTCATTTATTTGAAGGGTTCAAAAATTAAACTCTCCAAAGAATTTAGAGAGAATGTCTTTAGATACTCAACAATCCCTAAAGGTCTTTGGTGCCAAACACTCTTTGAAATTCTTGGGAGCAACTACCTCTCTTCCTCCTTCCTTCTTCATTCCGTCCATCGAATTTATTAGGTGTGTACTGCAAGGCATAGTTGAAAAATTGTTAGAGAGAGAGAGAGCATACGCGGTTAAGAGAGAAGATAGAGAGAGAGAGGTGAGTGTGAAAAGAAATTGTAGAGGGAGACGACTTGGGGTGGGTCTTCTTCTATTTCTTTGCTAACGCTAAAGACGACGTGGCAATACATGATTCAATTCACTTTTTCTCTTTTCTTTCTTTTTATTATTATTATTATTATTATTATATTTTAGTATTTCCATTAACTTGACTACCGATCCTTAATTAATACATATTTTTCTTCAAACGAACTTATCTTATTTAACTCAAAACGTTTAAGCGAATAACTTACCGTATAATAAACGATGGATTTTTGTACGAATGGCCTCTTTTCAGTAGGGTTATCGATGGATGACTTGCTTTTAAAAGTTAACGATGCATAACCTTCTGTTATCATCAGCACTCTTGGTCTAGACTGAAAGATCGGCAAAAGTCGCATTTCAAAGGACTCTCGCTCTGAGTTCCAAAAGACTCATTAACGCAGTGTGATTCACTTCCGTACTTCCGTTAATGCAATGCGGTTTTTTCTTTTATTTTCTTTTAACAACAAAACTCTCAGTCTAGTGTGATTCACTTCTTTAGTTTATTTTCGTGATTTTGGGCCTATTCTGTGTTAGGGTTTAGGAGATGTGCCATATATAAACCCCCTAAACTCTTATCTGAAAATTGTAAGAATCCCAATGAAAAGGGTCGAAACTCACCGAGTAGGAGAGAAAAAAAACCACAGGGTGCGATCGTTGGAAATAAACCAGGACGCAAGGATTTTGCTCATTTTTCTCGGTGTTTGTTGGTATATTCACATCCTGTAATTTTTTATCTTCACACCCGGTGATTGTTGAATTTTTCCTCAGGATTTTATAATATTCCTCTCACTTTGGTTGCATTTGCACCTTCCGACCCGATGCCTTTTTCCCCTCCATAATATCGGGCGTGTGAAGTATTTCCACTGGGCCTAAAGGAAAGTATTTCTATCGGGCTTGTTGGATTATTTCTGTTATACACATTGCATTAACGAGTCTTTTGAAACCCAGAGCAAGAGTCCTTTGAAATGCGATTTTTGCCGGTCTTTTCGGCCTAGACCGAGAGTGTTGAAGTCAACAGAAGGTTATGCATCGTTAACTTTGAAAATCAGTTCATCCATCAATAACTCTGCAAAAAGATGTCATCCGTTCCAAAACCCTAATAACCGATTAAAGATTAAAAAAAGAAAAAAAAAGCCTTACCGTATAATATAATATAATAGGTTAAATTATAAATTTAATCATTCAACTTTGATATTTTGTACCTATTTAGTTTTTCATCTTCAAGTTTTTAATTTTTTTTTTTTTATTATTATAATAAGTAACTGTTGTCAACATTATACTTAAATATAGGTAGTATAATTGGTGTGACAAGTTAATTGGGCCAACAAATGATAATTAAATTTTTTTTGTCTTTCCCACCATTATATTATATCCAATTGTACTAAATCATCATTAATTGATCAACTTAGAGTGCCACATCAACATTTAAGTAATGATTTCAACAGTAAAAATTTATTAGAATCAAAATTACAAGTTCAAAGAGACATGAACTTAATTGATTTTTTAAAATTCAATGACTAATGAGATAACTATCTAAATTTAGAGATTAAATAGGTAATTTAACATATAATATACATTAAATTATAAAAATACCTCTGAACTTTGAACTTTGCCCCTTGTTTACAAAATAGCCATATTCTTTCAAAAGTTACAATATTATCCTTAACCTTTAATTTCAAAACTATCCTTAAAGTAAAATCTATTAGAATGTTGGACGAAAGATCGACGTGGCAATGACCTGAAACAACATGGCAGTGACTAGGACACTTTCCTAGTTTAAGTTTGGAAGAACTACCTTCAGATACGTTGACTTTTCGTCCAACATTCTAACGATTTTTCTACTCAAAAGATATTTTTAAACATTTATAAAAGGTCAAGGGTAATTGTTGGAATAGAAATTTCGACAAATCCAAAATTGCCACGTCATTACCCAACATTAATGACGAAAGTATATTTAATTAGGGATTAATTAAATTTGCAAGTATTCCTAAATTAAATTATGGCAAATCCAAGTACACAATTGGGTCATTTGAAAATTGCAAAACAAAAGCCCAAATTAAATGCCCCAATTAGCAAAGTCCAGGCTTAGTCCAAAAGGGCTGACCCAAATTCAACCAGGCCCAGTCCAAAAGGGGTGGCCTAAAGTCCAAGCCCAGTCTAAAAGGGCTGGCCTAAAGTCAACCAGGCCCAATTCGAAGGGTTTGGCCCAAAATCAACTGAGCCCAGTCCAACAAGCCCAAGCCCATCTGGAGGCCTTGAGGAACTCTATAAATAGAGAGCTTCCTCCTTCATTTGAGGGGTTCAGAACTGAAGAAGCTCAGAGAGAATTCAGAAACAAAGCTGTGAAGCCTCCAGAAGCTCCTGAAGATCAAATATCTTCTGAACAAAGAACACTTTTTGAAGATCAAGAACGATCCAAGAAGATCAACAAGCCGAAGATTTTCAACAAGCTACAAGCCGAAGACCTTCAACAAGCTACAAGCCAAAACCCTTCAACAAGCTACAAGCTGAAGACCTTCACAGCTGAGGACTTTTCCACAAGTTCAAAGTTGACGATTCAACTTCGAGAACAATCGTTCCAGCCCTCGAGTCAAGTATACAACGAGAGAAAGAATCAGAGGATCATACATTAGAGATTGTACTCACTATACTGAAATTAATACAAATCAAGTTATTTACACGTGTTAAATTTCCTTGTTGAAATCTCGTGTGAACAGTAATATTGCAATTTTTGAAAGAATATAGATATTTTTAAACAATGGACAAAGTTCAAGGGTATTTTTTTTTATATAATTTAGCCTATAATATATAATTATTCTATTTTTTTTTAATTCATATGCCTTTGCAGAGTACATTCAACTATGTCACTATCTTTTTGTTATTTTATTTTGATAGGTTACTATTATTGTTAAGCAATGTTTGACTGGCTTGTTAAGTTTGTATAATCTGAGAGGTCGAAAAACTCAGCTAATTATATGAAATTACTTTGTTCATCCTATGCTTGTTCGGCAAATTTGCTTATCCTACTTTCCAACTTACATAAATCTAGGCTCAAGCCACTCACATTTTTCTACTACATAATCAATTTTACAAACCATTTATTTAGAGGATGATAAATGGTAATTAAAAATGTTAGAAAATATAATTTGCATTACTATAGTTGCACCAACTTTTATCATTTAATATTCCGTCACATGACTAATATTTTAGTGGGTAGGTCTCATATATTACTTTTAAGAAATGTTTGACTCACAATTTTTATAAACTTTTGTGTAATTTAGGATTGAGAAGTCTATATTTGTGTATCTTAGGCGGGTTTAAATTTTATAATAAAATTAAGTTATAAAAATTAAACTAGGTTTATGCAGCATTTTTTTTAGTTTGTAGGATTCTAATTATTAGTAATAAGTGTGTAGGCTTGAATAGATGTATTTCATAAGGGTATATTTAGTAAACTCATAATCTATAATAATAAACTTATTTCAGATTTTAATAAACCTTGATTTCATAATATTTTAGGTTATACTAATTCAATTTGTGTGCTAAATAGTTATTTATGCATTATTATTTTTAGTTTAACAATATATTAGAGAGATTCAAACCTCTAACCTTTTATATCTTAATTTGTTGAGATAAAATTTAAGCATCTTTAATTGGGGTAAAGTATTTTTATATTACTATAAT
The DNA here is from genome assembly GCA_033996785.1 of Trichosanthes truncata. Lineage (NCBI taxonomy): Eukaryota > Viridiplantae > Streptophyta > Magnoliopsida > Cucurbitales > Cucurbitaceae > Trichosanthes > Trichosanthes truncata. The sequence continues at coordinate 44,074,412 of JAWPNB010000013.1, read as the reverse complement.
ATTGAAAAGAGTATTGCATTCATTAGAAATTGCATTGGAGTTACCTATGCCCATAATTAATATTTTAATCTAAAGTCTTCAAATAAGACCATTTGATGTACCCTTTGAATAAATAATTACCCGATCACTATTTTTAATTATAAGAAGAACAATTCCAAGAAGAAACAATTCTCTTTAATTTATCTCTCTAGAAAATATTATAGAGTAAGAAAGTCTTCCACATTCCTCAACTTTTATTACAAGTTTCAAATCTGTTGACGTAAGCTTTGATATTTTCTTGATTGTCTTTTTTTTTTTGATATTTTGTTTTAAATTTTTAAGATAGAGTTTTTTCTTAAAAAAAAGAAAAAAAAGATAGAGTTATATATATATATATATATATATATATATATATATATATATATATAGAACTTCGATAGAGTTGATATGCACACTATATAAAATAGATTAATATGATCAAAACTTTTTAAATTTAAGGGGTAAAATATTTAATTTTAATAAGTAAAAATAATCATAATATATTGTTATCAATGATTTACATTTAAATTAAAAAAAATTTATTTAAAAAAAATATCGATAATGATCATCTTATCATTTCACTGTAGATTAATTGAAGAAAAAATTGGTATTAGCTAGTTAAAATATATTATACGTGATTATAATTAAAGAACTTTAAATTGAAAAATTCAAACTATATTGATTATAACACCGCTTCTGATGGGACTTCCTAAAAGTTAAAAAATTGATTGAAAGAAAATTAAAGTTTGTTCATATAAATTTTTGTCATGATATCTTGTCAAAAATCATAAGAGGATCTACATAAAAGTGGTCATTCATGCACATATGCATTCCTTAATTGGTTGATTCTTCCTGCCAATTGAGACTTTAATTATATGATGAGTCTTTTTCAAATGGAAGAAGAGGTGGGCTACACATGATTGACTAGGATTTTTTTTCAATATATAACTTTTAATTAAATTATATGGCTTTATTTATTAAATGATATTTTAATTTTTCTTGTTTCATATATGAAAACAAAGAGTTAACATGTTTGAAATTATTGAAACAAATATTCCAACCAAAGTTTAGTTTAGCTCTCTATATTCGCGATATCCAATAAACATTGAAAAATATGAAAATTAACAAGCATTCCCTATGTTTCTTTTTTTTTTTTTTGTTAATTACAAAATTAAAAAAAAAAAAAGAGTAAGAATTACTCCAATTATAAGAGTTATTACATCGATTGCATTTTCAAACTTATGAAAATTATTGTTGCAATTAAACTTGCCGTCATAATTTGTTTATTATAATTAAAAAAGAAGAGCAAACCACTATGAAATACAGGGTTATTACAATTAAACTCTAAACCTTAAATTCTAAACTTTCCATCAAACTATGACGATTTGTTGCAACTATGTCCTTTAATTTATGAAATTGTTGTAACTAAACTAGCCATTAATGAAGTTATAACGATAGGGTTTAATTGCAATGATTTCACAATTTTATAGAAGAGTACTTGGTTATCAAAGGAAGTTCAAAAATATGATTATAACCATCTTTAAGATTTAAATGTGGTTTTTATAATTTTCTAAAAGATTAACTATAAGATCTAAAAAAAATATTGATGAAAAGTTTACAAACATAATATTTAAAAGGATAGAGAAAATAATAGCTTGAAGGAAAAAGGGAAGCAAAGTTTGAGTAGTGTTAGATTATGTTATTCGTATTAGATTAGATTTAGTTTAGATTTGCAATTTGAATTAGTTTTAGATTAAGTTATTTGGTTTAGATTTACTTATTTGAAAAATGTTATTAGATTTACTTTTAGTTACTATAAATAGGTCTTTTAGGTTTGTATCTCAGAAATATAATTTATATAAATGAAAACCTAAAGTTTTGCATTCTCTCCTTCCCCTAAAACTCTCTAAAATTAATTATCCTGGTATCAGAGCTCTAGCTCTAAGAATTTCTGGTCATTCGTCTAGCCGTGGTTTTGATTTGAATTTGTGGTCAGTTGGTGGAATTTTGATGGTTTGTTGCGCTTCTATTAATATGGAGGAAGAGGAAGAAGATGAAGATCTATGGCAATCTGGAGTTGGAATTTGCATGGATTGGCATTTGGAATTTGAATTGACATGAAATTGGCATAAGCATTTACAGGAATTTGTAGCTGAAATTTGGCAATTGCATTAGCATTTAGAATTTGCATTGGCATTAGCAGTTGAAATTTGCATTAGCATTAGCAGTTGAAATTTGCATTGGCATTGGCAGGAATTTGTGGCAATTACATTGGCAGTTGGAATTTGCAGTATTTGGAATTTCGCTTCATCAAACAAACTCATAATTTAGTATCATGAGTTTGAGAGAGGATGTTAGATTATGTTATTCAAATTAGATTAGATTTAGTTTAAATTTGCAATTTGAATTAGTTTTAGATTAAGTTATTTAGTTTAGATTTGCTTATTTGAAATATGTTATTAGATTTATTTTTGTTACCATAAATAGGTCTTTTAGATTTGTATCTCAGCAATACAATTTATATCAATGAAAATCTAAAGTTTTGCATTTTCTCCTTCTCTTAAAACTCAAGTAGATCCTTAGAAGTCAAACATCATCACTGTAAGCGACTTCAAATTCTTTTTGTTGTTGCTAAATTTTGGACAAGAGAATCTTACCTGAACTCCACGTGACAATGGCGATAAATTTGTAATTTGGGGGGAAGAACGCGGCCCTGCAAGGCAAGAAAAATCTGGTCACCTGTGTGGTGTATGCCACACAAGCTTTGATGTTTAAGTTAGAGAGAATTTAGGAGTTCTAAGAGAGTTTAGACGGCTGGAATCAGGGTGAAGATTAACTTACCCTTTCTCTCTTCTCAAGAGAGAGTTTAAATACCTCATTCCTAGGGTTTTCGTAGGTTTCCTTGCAAAATTGGGATCAAAATGATCGAATCGAGCTAGATTGGGAGTGCACAGGCCAAGAGAGACAAAGGCAAGGCCCAAAAGTGAACATTGCCATGTGGTGGCCTAGGCTGACCACATGCTTGGGCTTGGCCTAAGCCCAGTTCTTCTTTGTATCACATACTGGACCGGCTCTCATTTTGTATGGGTCTGTTTTGATCCGTTTTGGGCTTTTTTACTTTGTTTAGCTCTTAATTGTGTTCCTTTTCTCAATCCATCCCTGTAGTCTAATTTTACCCATAACATTAGCCCCCACTCCCTAGTTAGGATTCTAGGATGTGAATGTGTGAACTAAATGTAAGGAGCTTGACTTAGGAGTAGCCTATTTAATTTTGGAGTCATTGTGACACTTTGAGGTCTACCTCGAATTCTCCCTTGGATTGTTGTCTAACCCCATGGAGAATATTCCAATTTTTCTAGAGTGTCAATTTCTCTATTTTTTCGTAGGAATTTTAAGGTTCTGTGGTACTCTTTTGCGTCTCAGATCATCCCCAAGATTGTCGTCCAACTTCGTAGGGAACATTTCGGTCTTTTTTGGTGGGTAAGATTCTCCTCTAGATAGTGTGTTCGTCCACTTCCTGGAGAAAATTTAAGGCTTCAAGGTCCGCCTTTGATCTATCCAAGATTGTCGTCCATCCCCGTAGGGAACATTTCAATCTTTCTTGGAGGCTAGGACTCTCATCTGGATTCGCGATCAATGTCGCTTTCCTGGAGAGAATATGTAAATTCAAGGGCGTTCTTAAATTTAAGTAAGATAGCCATCAAACCCTGTAGGGACTATTCTGGACTTTTCTATTTCTTGTAGGAGGAAATTCATGGCTATCTAGTAGCCTCGTAGCTTTCATTTTTTTTGTAAGAGTTTTCTGACTAAATGTAGATTCATTTCAGGCAAATATTGTGAGAGAATAAGAGAAAATAGGCAGCGGAGTGAGAATCAAAGGAAAAATAATGACCTAGACACGTTTTACACGTGTCCGATTGGCCTTGCTAGACCGATTTGGCCAAATCGGTCTGGTCTGCCTCGGCCTTTGACGCCTCTAGCACGCACGCGCTAGGCGTAGGTTCTCCTCGGCCTCAACATCCCCTTCTTCATTATTCTAAATTTTTTTCCTAGGAGTCAGATCGATTAGATAGCTTCTTTGCTTTTTGTTTAATAGGGAAACATATCCCCTGTGTAGCTTCTTATTTGATGAAGGAATCTTGCTATGTTAAATCTTATACTTTGTTCATAAAGTGCATAATAATTTTGAGAAAAAATAATATTTTATTCATGTTATCCATTTTCTTGGAGATATGATAAAAGAAGAATATACAAAATTGTTATGAAAAGCATAATAATCTGTTGGTAATAGATCTTTAGTTGCTCTGCGTTCCATGGATGGGAAAGAGTATTTCCTTTATGATCTATCAGAGTATATGTGCCAAGTCTGACAACTTTTGCAATCTAGTACAGTTCTTCCCATGTTGGACCTAATGCACCTGTTGATGGATCTTTAGTATTCTGCATGACCTTTCTCAATATTAGATCTCCCTCTTTGAAGCTTCGCCTTTTGATTGTTGTATTGTAATATCTTGCAATTCTGTTCTTATATTTTGTTATTCGGAGATGAGCATTTTCTCTGTGTTCTTCTAGTAGATCCAGACATAATTTCATTGACTCCTCGTTCTATTGAGAGAAAATTGCTCTACTCTTGGTAAAGGTAAAACAATTTCCACATCAATGTCTACCTCTGTGAAGGAATGAACGTTTCACTACACAGTGGAAGCATTGGATCATCTTTGGTTTTTTTTAAAATTAAACTAAAAAATAAAATTAAGCAAATTTACTTGGAGTAAATATGAAGATATTTCAGGCGGGTCTTTGTCTCCTCTACAAAGTCTTCCTGGCTATGACTCGAACACAGGATCAAGGCTTGTGGGTGTTGGGATTTATGCCCTAAAGCCTCGTAATTAATAATTTATTTAATAATTAATAATAATTTTGATTTTTTTATTTGCAATATAATATTATCCATTATATGAAAAATCCAAGGTTATTAGTGTAATCTTGAACAGTATGTGGTTGACATACGGGAGGATCATGTTCAAGAAATAACCTAAAGGGTCATAGTACATGGATAAGATTGGGTGCCTTATCCTGGTAACACTATTGATACGGCCCACTTTGTAATAGTTACAAATGATTTGATCCAAATCATTCATGTAGAGACATGTGAATGGGGGTATTTTATACAATGAGTTTGTATAAGACTGGACCACGAAATATTTAATCTCTCTTTATAAATTCGTTAATTGAGAAGATTAATATTTCATCAGGATGATCATATGTGACTCGATCTTAATCCTGAGTGAGTTATGAACTCCTGCCTGTGAGGGCTTGTTCTTTGATTTGCATGGGTGAGAGTGGCTTTTGTAGCCGATTCAATATGCCTACCATTTTGGGGACTTGACCAAATAGGGAGCTGGGAACATAATCTCACAAGATGGAATTCACTTCTTCCCATATAGGGTAAGTAGATGAGTAGTTTCCTTAAGTGCTGATTTCGGGACTTGAACAATGGGGCCTCACCCTCTCATTGGCCCGAGAGGGACTTAGTTTATAATTAGATTATAAACATATTGTTCATTAGAGAATCAGTGGTACTTAAGATGCAAGATGTAATTATAGGGGTAAAACGGAATTTTGACCCAGCTGTAATTACGAACAACTCGTGAAGGATCGACTTGCATGTAATGATTATATCTATGGACACAACTTGTCCTACAGTGCATAAGAGTACAACTCTAGGTCTATAGTGGAATGACCTATAGTTAATGAATGAAAATTAATTAATTAAAGAATTTAATTAATTAATTTTGTATCATTGGAGTTTATAATCTGTAGGTCCATAAGGTCCCCTTGCTAGCTCATAGTAACACTAAAAGATCATTTTAGTTGAAAGAAAAATTTGAAATGTTCAAATTAATATTTAATTTGAAGTGTTCAAATTAATATTTAATATATTAGATATATTAAATATAAAAGAGAAAAATATATTTATTGTATTTGATACATTAAATATTAAAATTTGAAATGTTCAAATTTAATATTTAATTTGAAGTGTTCAAATTAATATTTAATATATTAGATATAAGAGAGGAAAATATATTTATTGTATTTGATACATTAAATATTAAAATAATTAATATATATTTGATATATTAAATAAAATATATTTATAGAATTTGAATAAGATTCAAATAAATAAATATCGTAGGAGATTTGAATGAGATTCAAATAAATATAAGATATATTTTAATATATTAGATATTAAAATATAATATTTTAATTATGGCAAAGATTTTCCCTTGGTCTCTATAAATAGGACCCTTGGGTTGAGCCATTCTGAACTACACACATCTCCTCAAAGAGAGAATTAGAGAATTCTCTCTAAACCTCTTCCTCTTTAATCCCTTGAGGATTTTCTTTCAAGAGGCTCCCACAAGCCTTGATCTTTTGTTAGAGTCATAGCAAGGAAGACTTTGTGGAGGAGATAAAGACCCGCCAGAAGAATCTCCATATTTTTAAGGTATTTATTGCTTAACCCTTGTATTTTAGTCTAATTCTAAATAAATGAAAAACGATTCCTATGCTTCCGCTATGGGTTTAATTCGATTATTCCCTTCAATTGGTATCAGAGCCTCTTTGAGTTTTATGTAGAATTAAAGTTTCGTGATGGTGGGTATTTTAATTTATCATATATTTGATATATTTGTGGTTTGCAAATTGATTGTTTAGGCTATTTGGCATTAGATTTATTGCTTTGATTAGATCATTGTAAAACCCATAGGGGTTAGGATTTCATGTATTTTACTTGAATGATTACCGTTGCTGCAATTTTCGATTACATGCACTGAAGAAGCCGACGACGAAGAGGTGCACGGAAGATTAAAAAAAAAAAAAAACGGAAAAATCGAAGTCCATCATATTCGGCTGACGCTTTATATTATTATTAAACATTCCAATATCCGATAACAGTGTTTGGTTTAGTGGTGAATGAGGCTTCTTGTTATACTCAAGGTCTTGGGTTCAACACTTGGGTAATGCAGAGTTTTTTCTTTTTAATTTTTGTGGCTGCTGGTACCATAATTGGAAGACAAGATTTAGGTTTTTAAACTCTAAATTGGGATGGCCGAACAAGGAAGATATTGAAGACCAAGATATGTCTTGGATTTAAATTATTGTAATTTAAATTATTTTCAATTTCTTAGGATATGCCAAATATGCCGGTCAATTTTGCTATTTTTAAATTTAATTATGCATGAGATGTATGTTTTAAATTATTTGATTGTTGCATAAAGTATGCTATTTAAATTTAAAATCCCACCATAGGTTAAGCATAATCATGCATCTTATCTTATTTTTTAATATAATTGTTATATTTGAAAATTTTGATTAGGTTGTTTCCTAATAGAATTAAGATTAATTTTTTAATATAATTGTTATATTGGAAAATTGATTAGGATGATTCCTAATAGAATTGAGATATTTTCTTAATATGCTTATATTTTCCATATCTTTGAATATAATTGTTATATTTGAAAATTAAATTAGGATATTTTCTTTCATAAATAAAATCCATGTTTTCCTAATAGGATTAGGATATATCCTAATGAGATTAGGATTTTCTTAAAATAAAGATATTTCGAATTCATGTTTTAAATAGTTTAAAATTTGAATTTAATATATCTATATTTGTTAGAATTTATGATAATCTTTTAATTTAGTTTTAAATTGTTTAAAATGGTAGAATTTCAAGATTATCCATAGTTTAAGTTTTGAATTTAATTTATCTTCTATTTTTCTAATAGAATTAGAATAAAATATCCAGGATTATCTTTTAATTTGTTTTAAAGGGTTTAAAATGATGGATTTTTAAGACTATCCAAGTGAATTATTTTTTTTAATAAGATTAAAAATATTTATGTTCGTTAATCTAATAATTAATAGTTAATTAAAAATTAATGAATTTGAAAATAAAAATTGACTATAAGGGAACTCTGTCTATGGAAGGTTCTGTCTAGACTGGGGTATTTAAGCTGACCGAAAGGGAACACCTCTAACTGGGAACCGACCTGGGAGTTGAATTAGTCAAATTTTATTTATTTTCACTAAGCATGCTCATAATGTTATTATTATTTTTTAAATAGTTTAAAATCTTAGTAATTCACATTAAAATCAATCTAACAACATAAGGGTTATGAAAGGTAGATTGAGAAACTTAGATAAATGAGATTAGCCTAATTTTTCTAAGTAATAGAAAACCCTATTTCAAAATACTTAGTGGGAGAAGGACACATGTCAAAAATCCAACGGTCTCTATTATTGATTCACAACGTGAGATTCATGTGGGGCCTCGTGGCGGCTTTTGGACCGTCCTCCCTACGGAAGGTGTTTGCATGGATCAATATCACGGTGAATCTTTTGAGAAAGTATTATAGTAAGTGGGAGAAGGAAATGTGTCAACATATCCTACGGTCTCCATCATTAGTTTACATCGTGAGATTCATGCGGGGCCTCGTGGCTGCTTTTGGACCGTCCCCCTACGGAAGGTGTTTGCATGAGTCAATATCAGGGTGAACTCCTGAGAAGGATAAGATTGTAGTTTTATTTCCAATACTTGACCTACCCTACGGCGGCACTTGTTGGGATAAAACTACGGGATCTAAAATTATGGGTCACACTTACAAAGGGCTCATTAAAGTTGTTAATGATGTCTTTGACCAAACTAATGGTAACTAAATATTATAGGAATAAGAGTTATTCTGGTATAATACTTGGTTGAGATTGTCTCAGTTTAGTGAATGAATACTTGACCTATCCTACGGCGACACTTATTCTAACTCACTAAAGTACCATAGCATTAGAAATGATTTATAGGGTTAATTATTTTTTTTTCAAATTGTTTGATTTCTATGCTAAAATTGAATGGATAATTGTTTGCATTATGTTAAATTATATACTATATATTTCAATATTCTGTCAGTTTCTCTCATAATTTTAATTTTATTACTGATAAGTCAAAATTGAGAAATTTTATTACTTGGAAAAGTAACATTAACACTATAATGGTAGTGTAAAATTTTGAATTTGTCTTTATTGAGAAATATTCTCGAAACCTGTTGCTAATGCTATTCGAATTGTTCATGAAGCACGTGATTAATGAATCAAAAGTAAACGAGATAGCTTGTACGTATTCTCCTAGTTGACATGTTAGATGTCAAATTTAGAAGATAAAGAAAATGACAACAACATATGAGATGTTGAAGTCAACATAAGCTAAATTTAGAAAAATATCTAAATGATCTCGAATTTAAGTATTACAAAATTCCAAGAAAACAAACCAAGTGACTGAAGCTGTATACAAGGAAATAGTTCCTAAATTAGTCAGGACAGTCACAATGAGAGGAATTTTTTGAAATACCTCTAGGAAGAAAGATATAAATGAAAGTAAATTTGATTTACTAGATTTTTGGTGGAATATAAATGCCACCTAGATAGTCGATATAAGATCTACTATCAAGATTTATTCTTCATTACATTTAATATGTAATTCTTGGAAAATACTTAACATGTAGAATAATTTCTACAAGTTAGCACCAAGAAGCCTATCTCAGTTAGTGTAGTGGGAGACATTAAGATGTCATTAAGTAATTGTTACATAATGCTGAATATGGTGTTTTTAGTAACCATAAGAGAAATTCAATTTCTTGAACTTTATTACAAAAATGTTCATATAGTATGAATTACTTTGAAGTATAAAAGTTTATATTTTCAAAATTGTTTGAAAATACATTCAGCTGAAAATAAGAACAATTTGTATATGTTAAAAATGTTGACATATACTATACTACAAAATACTGAGATATTCAGGATTATAGAATCCAAAATAGAAAGACATTGTTTTCTCCTAAAAGATGATACTTGACTTTGGCTGTTAAGGTTGATTAACATCAACTTGAATAGAATGAAAAGACTAGTAAAATGTAATTCTCTAAAAAGTTAGTTAATTACTTTACATGTCTGTAGATCTTGCCTTTTATGCAAGATAATCATTGGGCCTTTATTAGATAGGGCTAGAACACCAAAGAATATTTTGGGCTTACACATTCTGACCCAAGTGGTCTGGTGAATGTAAAAGTCAAATAAAGTCATGAATATTTCGTCACTCTAGTTGATGATCATTCAAGGTACAAGTATCTTTACCTAATACAACATAAGTCTAAAATTTTGAAATGTTCAAGAAAATTAAGACTAAAGTTAAAAAAAAAAACGATTAGGTAATTAAATCTATCAAGATATTATGATCAGATCATAATAAAAAGTACAGAAATCTTGCGTATTAAAACTAATTGATAGAAAATGGGTTTTTATCCCAATTATCTTAATACCAAATGCAATTTTGTGAAATTGTGCTGCAAGAGGAGAAACAAGACCTTGTTAGACATGGTCACATCAGTAATGAGTTACACACCATTATCATACTCAGGTTAGGAAATGCAATAGAGATTGCATGGTGAACATGATTCCCTCTAAAAGTGTCTATGAGACAATTTTAAAGATCATAGAAGAGTAGTAAAGCTGGTTTACAACACTTCACCATTTGGGAATGTTAAGCTCACGTGCTGAAACAAGCCTAAAAAGCTTGTATATGTTCAAAGATAAGCCTAAGTGTAGGCCACCCCTAAGGAGTATAAAATGGTCTTTTATGTAGTCCTAAAACGAATAAGGTATTTGTATGACAAATATCATTTTTATAAGAAATATCAAATAAAAGACCACAAACCTTTAATAAGGTGAGATAGTGTTAATAAATTGGTTCCAAGTGAAGCCACTAAATAGTTAACAAAAGTTGTTAACAATTTAATTATATTTGAAAGTCAAATAGATCCTAGTCATGAATTGGATAAACCTCATCGTAGTGGGAGAGTTATGAGATGACTCAACCTTTACAAGGACTTAATTGAAGCCCAAACTGTCATGTTAGATGACAAGTTGAAGGTTTATTACTCTCAAAGTGAGACTAATGGCAAAGGGTTAGACCTAATAGGAGAAAGTAGACTAAGAGTAAACTTTCTCACTTGTTGTCATACTAAAGTCTGTAAGTATTATTTAATTCATTGTTGCATATGGGATATGAAAATGAATGTTTAGAATTCTTTTATGAAAAGAAATCTTAGATAATGCATCTACGCAAATCAATCAGATATGTTTATTTTCAAAGATCAAAAGCAAAAGGTTTGCAAAATAGTAAAGGTTTATTTATGAAATGAATTTTACCATTAGATCTATGAATATAAGGTTTGATAAAAGTATCAAAATCTATGACTTTGGATAAATATTAATGAAGCTTGTATAGACAAGAAAATCATTAATTACTTAGTGGATTTTTCTCATGTTTTATGTTGGTGATATTTTACCCATTATGAATGATGTAAAATGTCTAACATAAAACGTTGATTAAGTAACCAATTCCAAATAAGTGATTTGGAATGACTCAGTATATTTTAAAAGTCCAAAATGAAGATTTTAAGGACAAAATGTTAAACTTTGTCTCAAACATCTTATATTGACAAAATTGTTGTCAAATATTTGATTTTTATGTCTAAGAAAGTGTATCTTAAGACACCTCAAATGTTGAGAGTATCTGATATGCATAAATGAGACTGAACATTTAATATACAATTGGTTAGCATATATCAGTTAAACGAATGGTATGACCAGTGAGTAAAAAATTAAAAACTTTCTCAAATTATCTATGGATGATGAGAAATTTTGTGTATGGAGTTAAAGATTTGATCTTTACAAGATACACTGGTTCTTGCAAAGATTTAGGAAATCTATGTAAAAATGAATCTTACCCTAGGTGGTGGAGTATGGTATATAAGTTAAATTGTTTTGCTTGTGAAGCAAGAAAATGACTTGTATAACTCAAATAGTTCCTTAAAGATCTGAAAGGTGTTTCAGATATGATTTAGTCTATCCTCTTTATTATGATAATACTGGTGCAAAGACTAATATTAAGGAAATTAAAAAAAAACCACCAATGTATAGGGAATCATATCGAGAGAGAAAGCATCATGGTAGTGACCAAGATGGCTTTTAACGACAGTTCTTTGGATCTATATAAAGAGACTCTCCAGGCTAAAGTGTTTGAGGGTCACCTAGAATGTCTAGGATTACGAGACATGTCTCATCTTTGCTAGGGCAAGTGGGAGAACATGTTGGGTATAGAGTATGCCCTAGGATACATGTCTCGCCGGCTTTAGTGCAAGTGGGAGATTGTTGGGATTTATGCCCTAAAGCCTCGTAATTAATAATTTATTTAATAATTAATAATAATTTTGATTATTTTATTTGCAATATAATATTATCCATTATATGAAAAATCCAAGGTTATTAGTGTAATCTTGAACAGTATGTGGTTGACATACGGGAGGATCATGTTCAAGAAATAACCTAAAGGGTCATAGTACATGGATAAGGTTGGGTGCCTTATCCTGGTAACACTATTGATACGGCCCACTTTATAATAGTTACAAATGATTTGATCCAAATCATTCATGTAGAGACATGTGAGTGGGGGTATCTTATACAATGAGTTTGTATAAGACTGGACCACGAAATATTTAATCTCTCTTTATAAATTCGTTAATTGAGAAGATTAATATTTCATCAGGATGATCATATGTGACTCGATCTTAATCCTAAGTGAGTTATGAACTCCTGCCTGTGAGGGCTTGTTCTTTGATTTGCATGGGTGAGAGTGGCTTTTGTAGCCGATTCAATATGCCTACCATTTTGGGGACTTGACCAAATAGGGAGCTGGGAACATAATCTCACAAGGTGGAATTCACTTCTTCCCATATAGGGTAAGTAGATGAGTAGTTCCCTTAAGTGCTGATTTCGGGACTTTAACAATGGGGCCCCACCCTCTCATTGGCCCGAGAGGGACTTAGTTTATAATTAGATTATAAACATATTGTTCATTAGAGAATCAGTGGTACTTAAGGTGCAAGATGTAATTATAGGGGTAAAACGGACTTTTGACCCAGCTGTAATTACGAACAACTCGTGAAGGATCGACTTGCATGTAATGATTATATCTATGGACACAACTTGTCCTACAGTGCATAAGAGTACAACTCTAGGTCTATAGTGGAATGACCTATAGTTAATGAATGAAAATTAATTAATTAAAGAATTTAATTAATTAATTTTGTATCATTGGAGTTTATAATCTGTAGGTTCATAAGGTCCCCTTGCTAGCTCATAGTAACACTAAAAGATCATTTTAGTTGAAAGAAAAATTTGAAATGTTCAAATTAATATTTAATTTGAAGTGTTCAAATTAATATTTAATATATTAGATATATTAAATATAAAAGAGAAAAATATATTTATTGTATTTGATACATTAAATATTAAAATTTGAAATGTTCAAATTTAATATTTAATTTGAAGTGTTCAAATTGATATTTAATATATTAGATATAAAAGAGGAAAATATATTTATTGTATTTGATACATTAAATATTAAAATAATTAATATATATTTGATATATTAAATAAAATATATTTATAGAATTTGAATAAGATTCAAATAAATAAATATCGTAGGAGATTTGAATGAGATTCAAATAAATATAAGATATATTTTAATATATTAGATATTAAAATATAATATTTTAATTATGGCAAAGATTTTCCCTTGGTCTCTATAAATAGGACCATTGGGTTGAGCCATTCTGAACTACACACATCTCCTCAAAGAGAGAATTAGAGAATTCTCTCTAAACCTCTTCCTTTTTAATCCCTTGAGGATTTTCTTTCAAGAGGCTCCCACAAGCCTTGATCTTTTGTTAGAGTCATAGCAAGGAAGACTTGTGGAGGAGATAAAGACCCGCCAGAAGAATCTCCATATTTTTAAGGTATTTATTGCTTAACCCTTGTATTTTAGTTTAATTCTAAATAAATCAAAGACGATTCCTATGCTTCCGCTATGGGTTTAATTCGATTATTCCCTTCAGTGGGAGCCTCTTAAAAGAAAAGAAGAGATGAGAAGTTCAGAGAGAAATCTACAATTCTCTATAGAGGAGGTGTGTCTCTTATGAAGAATACACAATGGCTCATCACTAGGGTCTTATTTATAGTGGCCTAGGGAAAATAATTAAATAATATATTTTAATATCTAATATATTAAAGTATATTTATCTAACCAATTTGAATCTTATCAAACCTTTTTAAATTCTCCTACGACATCTATTTCCTAATTTGAATCTAATTCAAAATTAATAAATATATTTTCTTTAATGTATCTTAATACGTTAATAATTTCTTTGCACATTAAATATGTTTTCTCTCATTTAATATATCAAATATATTAAATTTTAATTTGAACATTTCAAAATTTTCTCTCAACAAAATTGATCCCTATTTGTTCATATGAGCGAGCAAAGGGACCTTATGGACCTACAAATTATAAGCACCAATCATACAAAATTAATTAATTAAACTTTTAATCAATTAAGTTTCATTCATAAACTCTATGTCACTTCACTATAGACCTAGAGTTGCATTCTAATGCACTATAGGACAAGTTATGTCCATAGATATAACCACTGCATGCAAGTCGATCCTTCACGAGTTGTTCATAATTACAACTAGGTCAAAAGTCCGTTTTACTCCTATAATTACATCTTGCACCTTAAGTACCACTAATCCTCTAATGAATAATTTGTTTATGATCTAGCCAAAAACTAAGTCCCTCTCGGGCCAGTGAGAGGGTGGGGCCCCATTGTTCAAGTCCTGAAATCAGCACTTAAGGGAACTACTCATCTACTAACCCTATATTGAAATGAGTGAATTCCATCTTGTAAGATTATGTTCCCAGCTCCCTATTTGGTCAAGTCCCCAAAATGGTAGGCTTATTTAATCAGCTACAAAAGTCACTCTCACCCATGCAAATCAAAGGACAAGCCCTCAGGAGTTCATAACTCACTTAGGATTAAGATCGAATCGCATATGATCATCTTGATTAAATATTAATCTTCTCAATTAACGAATTTATAAAGAGAGACTAAATATTTCGTGGTTAAGTCTTATACAAACTCATTGTATAAGATACCCCCCATTCACATGTCTTCACATGAACGATTTAGATCAAATAATTTGTAACTATTACAAAGTGGGTCGTATCAATAGTCTTACTAGGATATGGCACCCAACCTTATTCATATACTATGACTTTTTAGATTATTTCTTGAACATGATTATCTCGTATGTCAACCACATACCATTCAAGATTACACTAATAACCTTGGATTTTTCATATAATGGATAATATTATATTGCAAATAAAATAATAAAAAAATATTATTAATTACGAGGCTTTAGGGCATCAATCACAACACTCTACCCCATACGTTAGTGAGAAATGAGTCTCATCTGTGATAGGCCTTACAGTTGTCCTGTATGCCCATAGCATGTTGAGCAACTCTTCTGCCGGCATGGGCGCCCATGCTCCTTTCATATTTTCTAACTTTGTCTTCAAATTTAATTTGATAATCTTGTTCACTACTACCATTGGTTCATTGGCTTGTGGATGTGTTAGAGATGAACATCGATGATAGATGTTGATATCTGAACAAAATTTTCTGAATGCTGCATTGTGAAATTGTTTTCCATTGTTTGAAATAATGATATTAGGAATTCCAAAATGACATACTATGTTCCTCCAGACAAAGTTGGTCATCTTCTTTTCTGTAATTGTTGCTAATGCTACAACTTCAGCCCATTTTGTGAGGTAGTCCACTGCTACCACTGCAAACTTAGTTTGTTCTTTGCTTGGGGAAGAGGTCCTATAAGGTCTATTCCTAATTGTGTGAAAGCCTATGGACTCATGATGTTTGTCAATGGTTCAGGCGATTGTCTTGGTACAGGAGAAAATCGTTGGCACTGATCACATGCTTTTGTGAAGCTTTTAGTGTCTTGGGGCATTGTTGGCCAATAGTATCCTTGTCTCACAACTTTTGTGACCTACCTCCTAAATGATTGTCACATATTCCTTCATAGATTTCCTTCATCACGTACTGTACTTCAGTAGATGTGAGACATTTAAGTAGTGGCATTGAATAGCCTCTTTTATAGAGTTTACCTTCTTTTAGTAGATAATGAGCTGATCGTCTTTGTATTTGCTTGGCTTCTGCTTTTTCTGAGGGTATTTTTCCCTCTCTAAGGTATTCCAATATGGGATCCATCCAACAAGGATTTTTCCCTTTCTCAGCCTCAACTTGCTCTTGCTCGGCCTCAGCCTCGTGCTCGGCCTCAACTTATTTGGAAATCTTTGCTCCAGTTTCCATTATCTCTTCGCTACATATGGTTGACTCAAATAGGATCTCTACTGTAACTATTCTACTCAATTCAGTTTCATAGGCTATTGCTAAGCAAGCTAAAGAATCAACATTGACGTTTTGTGATCTTGGAATTTGTCTGAACTCATGATTAGGGAATGAGGCAAGCAGTTCCTTGACCTTTGACAAATACTTTTCCATTCTCCATAATTTAGCTTGATATTCATCAATTACCTGCCTCACGTCAATTGAGAATCACTTAAGACTAAGAGATTGGAAATCCCTATTCCTTTGGTGACCTTTAGTCCAACTACAAGTGCTTCATATTCTACCTCATTATTGAGGTTCTAAAGTTAATCTGAGAGCATATTCATGCCTTTCTCCTCAGGAGACTCAAGTAGAATTCCTGCTCTGCATCTTTTTCGATATTGTGAGGGTGATAGATTTTGATTCGTCGACTTAGCTGACTCTTCTTCGTTGTCCATCTTGTCGCTTCTTTTGTTCGTTCCCTCCAAGGTTTAGGCTCTCCTTTGGTTTTTGGTTAAGGTTTTGGGCATCATTATCACCTATGCCCTCATCCATTAAGGCTTTTTCCCTTCGCACGATCTCGATCTAAGATTTTCAGAATGCGCGTCAGGTTCTGATCTATTCTGTTGACCTTATTCTTCAATGCTTCGAACTCCTCGAGTCGGCTCTCCCTTTGTTGAGGCAGAAGCAGGTCCGTCATCAATGGCAGATTCGCCATTGTTTGAGAAGTATTCACCCTCATCCTTAGCGGGTGGTGTTTTTGGTCGAAGTTGTCTCCATCTAGGGCATGGTTAAAATCCATCACCTTTTTACTGATAGCACACAAAATGTGCTATACTTAGGCTTTACTTATTGCTGGTTTTATGGCTTATCAGTTACTTTCACGTCTATATTTGTCTATTTTGTAGAAATCGAGCATTTGGAGAAAAATCCAAGCGTTTAGAGTTATTATGGTGAAAAGGACTCTATTTGGGCTTCAATTTTTTGAGTTACCAAGTGAAGAGAATATCAAAATCAAGCTAAAAAGCCCGAGGGGATAGTGTTGAGATGCTCCAAAATGCACCAAAGAAGCCAAAATTCCCGCACATAGAGCATCAAGATCTTGCAATTGGGGTTGAGGCGCAAGCCTGTTCAAGCCATTCAAACTGTGGGGCAAATGTTGAGACGTTGTTGGGAGCGTCTCAACGCTACAAACTATATTGTCACAAGTCTTTCCGTCAAAGCACATGTGCGTTGGGATGTTCTGTCCGTAGCATTGTGACACTGCAGTATAGTGTCTCAATGCGTATGTCTCGACGCTGCTTCGAATTTTATAAATACAACTTTTTTCTTGTGAATTGAGGGAGCCACTTTGAAGAGATAAACAAATGAGGGTAATAGGAGATTTTAAGAGCAAAGAATAGAGATATTGAAGCTCATGTTAGTGGAGATTGTAATGGAGACAAGAGATTAGCATGCCACATTAGTTTTTCTCTCTTTCCCTTTATTTTTGTAGTTTTCATAATGTTGTTATTAAAGAATCTGGATTTTGTTGTAGTGAGCATGAGTGGCTAGATTCTTGTGTTCTAGGGATTGATATAGCCATTAGACCATTTGTTTTAATTGTTAAACTCTTTGATTGATTGGCATTGATTCTATTCATGCATTTATTCCCTTAATGCTTTTAATCTCTTGATCACAGATTAAATGTTTTATTGGTTTAAATTCACAACTGAAAAATGGGTGGTTTAAGCTAGAACCTAATTGTGTTACTAAGGGTAATGTTGACATGATATTGATTATAATTCATTTAGAGGTTGTTTAAAGAGGGAACTTAATTCTATTCTTGTTATTAAAAGTCATCAGGGATGCCAGTTTTATAATATTGTATAAGAATTGTGTGTCATCGAACAAGTCATGCCTGATATTAGACTTCTAGACTTATGGAATATGTGTTCAATTAATCTTGGATGTTTAAGTAATTAATTGTTGGTTTAATAGGTGAAATCAACTCCCTAGAATAGAATTTATTTCCGTTTTTGTTTGTTTAGATATTGCTCTCTAAATGAAATTGGGTGTTAGTATTCATGATACTTGAGTGAACTAGAAAATCTAATCCTGTGGACGATACTCTGAACTCACATTCACTATATTAAAACTTGACCCATACACTTGCAGTATTGCAAAAATCACGCAACACTTACTCATCCACGATGTTCATGTGCAATTTTCTTGGTAGAACACTCTCGTTCCCCACAGACGACAACAACTGTTGATGCACAAATTGTCACAACCAGCCCCAGATTACTCTACCAAACCTAGGATAGGCTGTGACGACAGTAGACCTCATATGTGTGCAATGGAATCTATTGCCAAGTCTTTATCTCTTATCTCATTTGTCTAACTCTATCTATAGATATCTCATAAATAATGTAGTCAAGATTTCTCTCTTTACTTACAATAAATGATATGCAATGACTTGAAAAGACTGGTGGCAGATTCTGATTAGCTAACTCTGGTTGAAACTCAAGAGCAACCTGGTGGAAAAATTAAAAACAAAAGAATGAACTAAAAAGCCCAGTGAGTGGTGATTCATAAGAAAATACATTTTCATAATAAACATAAATCAAATCTCTGTACGTGCAAACAATGTAGTTTATGCTTGAGATCATTTTAACACGTTAAAAATGTGTAACAAATAACTCTTGAAAACATGAATGGCGCAACTAAGATTTCAGCTCTTGAAATAATAAACTCTTAAAACATAAGCACATGTTAGTAAAAACATCGATAGGAAAATCCGTAATTACAGCTCTGGAAAGCATAAACATAGCTAGTAAAATTCATCACTAAATTTGTACCCAAATCTCTGTCATACTGGCGTAGAGTAATCTCAATACGCACAGCAGAGCAATCTCTGTCATACTATGTATCGAGTAATCTCCAGATACATAGCAGAGCATATCTCTATCATACGTGCACGCAGAGTAAACTCTATCATCTGTAATGCTTCATGACCAGGATTTGGACCAGGATTCGAAATCCGGATTCTGCACCTAATGGCCCCGGCATTCCCCTGCATCCCCTGCGGCCTGAGCACCCGAGCATACTATGGAAACACATTCTCATAGCATACCGGGTAATCACCATAGGTACAAAGATCTAGTGGTTTGAAAACCACTTTCAACATAAACCTCTTAACTTCTCAAACTTTTTCTAAAAATTACATTCTATTTCTAAAATAGCCTTTCATAAAATTACATTCTTTCTCTAAAATAGCATTTCATAAACTTGAGAGATTTCTGAAATAACATTAAACCTTTATACTTTCTCGAATAATCATCAAATCTCTCAATAATATAAAACATTTCTAAAATCATATTTTCTTTGAATCCACATCTCATATAAATTTGATACATTTTTCAAGAAACATTAAAACTCTTCAAATTCAAATATGCTAAATCATGAATTCAATTTAGTGATCATATGTCACTCTCTTATCAAATTAGTAAATCATCAATCTCAATAATAAACAATTTGTGAAATACAAGTAATTTCCTCCAAATTTTCAAATAACTAAATCATTTGCATTAATATTAATTGCAATTGATTTCAAATCTCACAAAAATATCATCAATTACTAAAATAATTGAAATACTTTATAAAATAACCACTCACATAACTGTTATCGTTGGCGCCCCAAATTGTGTATTAATCTAATTTCCATCCAACCTGAAATTCCAATAGTCATATATAACACTCTTTTATGTCTTTGAGAACTCGGAAAAAAGAAAATGTGCAATGAAGTTGTAACATGAAAAGGTGAAGTTCAAATGTACTTCTTGATTGAATTTCGAGGACGAAATTCTTAAAAGGTGGTAATATTTTGTAAGATCCAATTTTGGATTTCTAATATTTATATGGCATAATAGTTATTTGATTTTCAAATGTCTTGAAAGAGGAGAAGTTTGGAATAAATTGGAAGTAAAAGTAAATTGAAATTTATGGGGTAAATTTTTGTTAAAAGAAAAAGGAAAAAGGAAAGTGAAAATATGTATGGTTTTGGTGTATTTTTGAAATAATAATAATAATAATAAATAAAATAAATAATGTGTGGCTTCAAAGAAGCCACATATATTCTTGTTTGATAAATTGCAAGCCACACATATTATTTTGGTTTTAAAAAGAAAAAAAAAAAAAAAAAAAAAAAAAAAGAGAAAAGAAAAGATGTTCACGAAAAACAGAGAAGGAGAGGAGGAAAAGAAAGGAGAGAGGAAGAGAAAGAGAAGGAGAGTTACATGAGAAGAGGAAGTTTATTAGGCAAGATTTCAAGCCGGGGTAAGTTTTGTTTTCTCTGAAAGTTGAAAGATTAAGAAATATGGAAGTATTTGACACTTTAAAGTGGGGTATTTGTACAAGGATGATCATGAAAGGTTGAGATTTATGTTGTGGATCTCTTTGATTTCTTCTACTTTTTGAAAGCTTTTATGAGGTTTACTAATTTATTGTGTTCTTGCTCGGTTTGGTTGTATGAAGAAATTTGTGAATGAGCAAATCATGTTGTTTTTGGTAGACTATTGCAATATAAATTCTAGAGAGAGAGAGAAATTTCCAAGAAAGGAATAGTTGGTGTGGAAAGATCAATGGAAAAATTTATAATCATAAAAAGAAAGAAATGAAAGGGCTAGATTGGAAGTTGTAGATTTGTGAAAGGGAAGAAATGTTTTGAGTTTAAGGAAGAAGATGATGAATAGTGAAAAGAGGTGATAGATTATTTTATCATTAAAGGTACATTGGTAATAAAAGAAATTAGAAGAATTTGATGGTTGAGATGGGTGCCCACGTGAGAGAGAGAATTGAATTGGAGTAGATAAACCATTATTTTATTGACAATTTGTAATATGAAAGGAAGAGATGTAAATGAGGAGAGAGGTAGTTTGGAAATAAATAAATAAATAAATGTTATTTGATTTTAAGAAAAAGATGGATTGTGGAAGAGAGAGAGAAGAAAATATTAGTTGATTGGAGAAAAGACAATTATGTTGTCTACATTATTGGAATGAGGGAGAAAGTTTAATTTGAGAATTTCGATTAAGATGGAAGAGAAAGAAATTGGAAATTGATTTAGTTGATTAATAGGAAGTTTATGTTTATTTCTCTTGGAAATAATTCATAATCTATGGTATGGTTATTGAAAATTTCAGATTGGACAGAAATTGGACTAGCATATGATCTGAAGAGCTAACGATGATATTTCTGTGAGTGGTTATTTTATAAAGCATTTCAATTATTTTAGTAATTGATGATATTTTTGTGAGATTTGAAATCAATTGCAATTAATGTTAATGCAAATGATTTAGTTATTTGAAAATTTGGAGGAAATTACTTGTATTTCACAAATTGATTATTATTGAGATTGATGATTTACTAATTTGATGAGAAAGTGACATATGATCACTAAATTGAATTTATGATTTGGCATATTTGAGAAATTTGAAGAATTTTAATGTTTATTGAGAAATGTATAAGATTTTTGAGATGTGATCTCAAAGAAAATATGATTTTAGAAATGTTTTATATTATTGAGAGATTTGATTATTATTTGAGAATTTATACATGTTTAGTGTTATTTGAAAATCTCTCAAGTTTATGAGATGTTTAAAGAAAAAGCATGGTTTTCAGAAAGAGTTTGAGAAGTTAAGAGATTTATGCTGGAAGTGGTTTTCAAACCACTAGATCTTTGTACCCATGGTGATTACCCGATATGCTATGAGAATGTGTTTCCATAGTATGCTAGCGTGCTCAGGCCGCAGGGGATGCAGGGGAATGCCGGGGCCATTAGATGCCAAATCCGGATTCCAAATCCTGGTCCAAATCCTGGACCTGAAGCATTACAGATGTTAGAGTTTGCTCTACGTGCACGTATGACAGAGATATATTCTGCTATGTATCTGGAGATTACTCGGTACATAGTATGATAGAGATTTGGGTACAGATTTGGTGATAAATTTCACTAGTTATGTTTATGCTCTCCAGAGCTATAATTACGGATTTCCCTATCTATGTTTTTTACGAACTTGTGCTTATGTTTTCAAGAGATGTTGATTTACAGACTTTAATGTCTTAAAATGATCTCGAAGGTTTCTAAACTGTTCGTGATTTACATTATTCCACAGAGTTATGAGCTTCTATTTAGTAAAAGAATAATTTTTCTTGAACATTTATTTTCTTATGGAGTTACCACTCACTGGGCTTTTTAGCTCATTCTTTTATTTTTAATTTTTCCACCAGGTTGCTCTTGAGTTTCAACCAGAGTTAGCTAATCAGAGTCTGCCACCAGTCTTGTCAAGTCATTGCATATCATTTATTGTAAGTAAAGAGAGAAATTCCAACGCGTTGTTTATGAGATATTCATAGTTAAAGATAGTTAATGAGAAAAGAGACAAAGATTTGGCAATAGATTCCATTGCACTTTTGGGGTCTACTGCCATCACAGCTCATCCTAGGTTTGGTAGTGTTAATCTGGGGTGGGTTGTGACATCATATCACTAATAATAATTCGAGCAAGGAATTGTAAACTTTAAACATCAATTAAACCAATTTCTATTCTCCCAACCTCCAATCACATCTCTCTTTTCTCTTTCATCTTATTAATACTCAAGTATGTATATATATATATTTGTCTTTATTCTAATTAAACAATACTACTTTCTCTTTCCTCACAAATATATATCTATATATATTTTTTAATTAAGACAATACTTCATTTCCCCAACTTTAAATCTCCACGTGAATAGTCTCCCAAGACACTCTCTCTCTCCTCATTAAACCCCACTTGTACCAAACATGACTTTTTTATACCCAATATCAATTAATTATTATTATTACTAATTTTCCATGTACATCATCTTCTTCCTCATTTTCTCAACTTCTTCCACAACACTCTGTTTTTCTTCCTTCCTACCCATACCTTTATTTTTTCTTACAACTCTCTAAACTTTTAAGCTTTCTTAAATTAAGTTTCTAGTAATTTCTTTTGGCATGACAAATTTTTCTCTTAACTAATTTATCTTTCATTCCCTAAAATTAAAACAACCTCCCAACAAAATTGAACATTTCAAATACCCAAATTTCATTTCTTAACTTTCAACCTACCCAAATAATAACATAAGCAAACTACAAACTTCATCCTCCTATTTCAAAGTATCCATAAGAATTTCACAAGCATAAGAAGAAAAATCCATAAAACGCTCTTTAAAGACCACCCCTTTTCATGGTTTCCCTAAAAATAACTTACCAATCTTAATCTTCTCGCTTGAGCCTCTCAACACCACTTTCAATTTCATGCTTGGCATGCTTAAGCTCCTCAATTTCATTTATGTGTTGTTTCTCTCTCTCAAAGCAAAGTTTCTTTTCTCTTGGTTTCTCATTTCTTCTCCATCCTTCCTGAACACTCATCTCTTTTCCTTTCTCTCTCTCTCTCTTTTTTTTTTTATTTAAAACCAAAAGCTTCCACTATAAGTTTCTTTTATTTTTATTTATTTTATATAAAAATATATATATTATTTTCCAATTTCTTTCCAATATAATACAATACAAACTCTCATTTTCCTTTCTTTTCTAATTTATATATTTATTAAATAAAAGTTGTATTCCATTTTCAAAGTTTCAAATTTCTTGTATATCTATTTTGTCTCAAACTATAATCTCTCCATCAACAATTTTCAAAATTAAATAATCCATATATCAAATGCATATATCCAATTGCTAGAAGACCAAAATTAGGTCTTACACAAATTCAGGCAAAAGGGAACAACTTGATCTGCACGTGATTCAACAGTGAATTTGTAATTCGAGGGAAAGAGGTGACCTGCAAAACAAAGAAAACTACGCACCCATGTGGTGCTTGCCACACACACTCCAAAGCTTAAGTCAGAAAGGTAAAAGTATAGCAAACTTTAGGTTTAGAAAGTGGGGATGAAGTTATTTTCAATGGCGTTTTCATAATCTATTTATATGAATGAACCTAGGGTTTTCCCTCCCTTCTTTTGAATAGGATTAGGAAAAGATTGAACTGGACATTCCCGGGCTTCAGTGGACCGTAGGCATGTGAGGTGCACGCCCACATGTGCATGGCCCACCTCGGCTCGAGGTGGGCTTTTGGGCCTTTTGGCCTAGTAACTTCAATTTATCTTTTCCTAATCCAGCTCCGAGATGCATAATCCCAGTTTGACCTCTAGTAGTCCTTTATTCCTTTGGATTTGATTCTATTGTCCAAATTTACCCATAAAAGTTTTTATTCATTTTTAGGTATTGAGGTAACTTATAATTTATAATTCTATTTTTCTCTACATTTAATATTAAGTTTAAATCAAAGTAATTGGTCCAGACGAAGAAAAAAAAAACAGAGATTTATTTTCTTGATTATTCTGAATAGTCTTAAATTAAAACAAGATAATACTAAATTTAATTTACAAATCTTATAAAATTTTAAACAATTACAAATAAATTTAAAAATATTTGGAAAGAAATTAGAGGGAGGAAGGGAGAGAATAAGATTTAAAAAAGAAAATAAAAACTATTTCCCCATTTATCTCATAGCCAAGCCAAGTACATTCTGATTTTTTTTTTATAAAAAAATTATACCATTCAATTTTGTCTTGTTGGTCTGTTATTTAAAATTTTTAAATTACTTATGCATATTTTCTTCTTTATTTAGTTTTCCAATCTTTAAAAGTACTCATGAATACATCTGAACTAAAATTTAAAAACAAAAAGTATATTTTTGAAAACTATATATGTATATATTTCAAAACTTGGATAGAATTTCAAGATTGGGATTGAAAGTAGATAATATATATATATATATATATATATATATATTAAC
The DNA here is from genome assembly GCA_033996785.1 of Trichosanthes truncata. Lineage (NCBI taxonomy): Eukaryota > Viridiplantae > Streptophyta > Magnoliopsida > Cucurbitales > Cucurbitaceae > Trichosanthes > Trichosanthes truncata. The sequence continues at coordinate 44,049,170 of JAWPNB010000013.1, read as the reverse complement.
ATAAAAAAAAGATTAACATAAATACGTTTTTTTTTTTTTTTTTTTCTTGAAGTTAGAATTAGAAACACGTTTTTTTTATGATCATAAATATCTTATAATTAGCCATTGAAATCTTTGGTTGATGTAATCTTTAATGTTATATTTAATTTCTGATTAAATTAATACCTTCTACTGGACCCCATTTGTCTTGGAAAAAGTGAGACTTTTTCCGTTTTAAATGATATATATATATATACATATTGGGGTTTTTTTAAGCAATTATTTTTTATTAATAGTTTATAATTAATAACTCAAAATGCATATTTTTAACTGCCAGTGCAAAGTCTTTCTCCAATGGACAATAATTAATTTCAAAATAACCAACAAAATCAATCCTACTTTACCTTTTTGAAAAAAAAAAATCCAAAGAGATCATTTTTTATTACAAAATTAAGTAACCAAATCTTATTCCTTTAGGAATTAAAAATTATTCTTCACCAGAAAAATATAATATTCTTATTTTAAATTATTTTTACATACTTTACATTGAATAGAACTGAACTATTTTAGTTTATATTTAACATATATTAAAATAAAAAGTACAGATATATACTAATCAAAGTATTTTGTTATAAATTTTCTGTTGAATAAAGTTACAAGTGATAGCAAAAGGCAAAAAAATGTATTATTATAATATATAAATAATCAAATTAAATTTATCCCAAGAACTAATTGATGTACACATTGTCAATACTACATTTTAAAAACTATTGAAAGCACGATATTGAGGAAACTTTAATAATTAATTAATCAAAACCATAAAATATTATTTACTACTTTTATTAATTATTAAAAATTGTAAATTTTTTGGACCAAAAAATAAAGGCATTATTCTATTTTTTTTTCCCAAACAAACACCAACTAGCTTTAAGGTCAATATATAGCATAGAAAGAAACAGAATCTCAAGGGATAATGTAATTTGTGGCCCCCTTTTTCCACCATTGTTGCCCTCTTGATTCAGGTTCCTTTCTAATGCAAACACATAAATTAAAAAGCGATTGGATATTTGTCTTCTATGTGGTGGTAATGTGAAATAATCGATACCAAAGGATTGAATTTAAAAATATAAAATAGAAAAAAAAAAAAAAAGGAATATAAAGACTTGATTTGACACAAACGTTGTATAAATCGTAAATGGTAATTAAGATTCTTGTGCATTTTTGAAAGAAACAGAAGTACATAAAAGAAACAAAAGAACATTCTTACAACAAACTATAAGAAAATAACAGAAAATAAATATGGTCTTACAAATCTGTTGTCACACACTATATTCAAGGAAAAAAAAAATTGTTCTCACTCAATTTTATTTATATATATATTTTTGAAAGAGTTATTTTTTTTTATAAAAAGAAATAGCTCCAAGACCAAGATTGTCTTATGGCCCTATATGTGTCGTTTGAGCATCCATTTGCATCACTTGGTCCAAACTGGTGGGGAGTATTGGTTGCATGCATTTGTATTTCCCACTTCATGATTGTGGTTATTTGAGTTTGAGGTTGAAGCTTCTCCATGTGACAACAATGGTGAGCAATGATCTAGAAATGAAAAAATAATATTTTTAAATATAGATATCAGAGATCGAGAGAGGGAGAGAGAGATAAATCAATGAATTAGTTAAAGTTGCAATACCTCCAAACTTGTGTCGAAGTTCATCAATAAATTCATGAACTTCATTTTCCTCCAAAGTTTGCTGCTTTCATAAAATATGATCGAACTCAGTTTTAACCCGAATGAATGAAGATATTGATCATGAGCATATATAGAGAAAAAGAAGAGTGAGTGTGAGAGAGAGAGACCCCAGAGCTTCCATCAGAAGTAGGGATCTTATGATTCACCATTACATTCATATCTTGTTTGGAACTTTCCTACCCAGCAACTGCATGCACACAAATAAAATTATGAACTAATTAATTAGGGATTATGAATGAATGGTTTTTTTCTTAGCTACCTTCCTTAGAGGGCGAGGATCCCTTTCATGAGCCATCACAAAATCACGTACAGTTTTGGTATCGTCAGAAAATAAGCGTTTGCGATATTCACCATCTTTGGCTATCCCTTCCAAACGCCATAATTCATCTTCTCCCTTTGGAGGATGGCGCTTCATGTTTGCTGATGTTTGGGAGCAAGGGAAAATTATAATAGCTAGAGAGAGAAAGAGAGAGATAGAAAGAGATAAGCTAGAGCTACCTTGTCAGTGAAACTTGACTCTAAAAGGGTTAGATATAGCCTCTCCGATACTAGGGTAGTTGGCCAAAATTTCATCATATATATGAAGGGAATAATCGAATTAAACTCACATCGGAAGCATAGGAATTTATTTAGAATTAAACTAAAATACAAGGGTTAAGCATAACATACCTTGAAAATATGGAAATTCTTCTGGCGGATCTTTATCTCTTCCACAAAGTCTTCCTGGCTATGACTCGAACACAGGACCAAGGCTTGTGGGAGCCTTTTGAAAGAAAATCCCCAAGGGATTGGAGAGGAAAAGGTCTAATTCTGTCTATTGAGGAGATGTGTGTTGTGTAGAATAGCTCAACCCAAGGGTCCTATTTATAGAGACCGAGAGAAAATCTTTGCCATAATTAAAATATTATATTTTAATATCTAATATATTAAAATATATCTTATATTTATTTGAATCTCATTCAAATGTCCTACGATATTTATTTATTTGAATCTTATTCAAATTCTATAAATATCTTTTATTTAATATATCAAATATACATTAATTATTTTAATATTTAATGTATCAAATACAATAAATATATTTTCCTCTTTTATATTTAATATATCTAATATATTAAATATTAATTTGAACACTTCAAATTAAATATTAAATTTCAACATTTCAAATTTTAATATTTAATGTATCAAATACTATAAATATATTTTCCTCTTTTATATTTAATATATCTAATATATTAAATATTAATTTGAACACTTCAAATTAATATTAATTTGAACATTTCAAAATTTTCTTTAAACTAAATTAATCTTTTAGTGTTACTATGAGCTAGCAATGGGACCTTATGGACCTACAGATTATAAGCTTCAATGATACAAAATTAATTAATTAAACTCTTTAATTAATTAATTTTCATTCATTAACTATAAGTCACTCCACTATAGACCTAGAGTTGCACTATTATGCACTGTAGGACAAGTCGTGTCCATAAATATAATCATTACATGCAAGTCGATTCTTCACGAGTTGTTCGTAATTATAGCTGGGTCAAAAGTCCGCTTTACCCCTATAATTACATTTTGCACCTTAAGTACCACTGATTATCTAATGAACAATCTGTTTATAATCTAATTATAAACTAAGTCTCTTTCAGGCCAATGAGAGGGTGGGGCCCCATTGTTCAAGTCACGAAATCAGCACTTAAAGGAAATACTCATCTACTTACCCTATATAGGAAGGAGTGAATTCCATCTTGTGAGATTATGTTCCCAGCTCCCTATTTGGTCAAGTCCCCAAAATGGTAGGCATATTAAATCGGCTATGAAAGTCACTCTCACCCATGCAAATCAAAGGACAAACCCTCACAGGCAGGAGTTCATAACTCACTCAGGATTAAGATCGAGTCGCATATGATCATCCTGATGAAATATTAATCTTCTCAATTAACCGATTTATAAAGAGAGATTAAATATTTCGTGGTCCAGTCTTATACAAACTCATTGTTTAAGATACCCCCACTCACATGTCTCCACATGAATGATTTGGATCAAATCATTTGTAACTATTACAAAGTGGGCCGATCAATAGTGTTACTAGGATAAGGCACCCAACTTTATCCATATACTATGACTCTTTAGGTTATTTCTTGAACACGATCCTCCTGTATGTCAACCACATACTGTTCAAGATTACACTAATAACCTTGGATTTTTCATATAATGTATAATATTATATTGTAAATAAAATAATCAAAATTATTATTAATTATTAAATAATTAATTAATTTCGAGGCTTTAGGGCATAAATCCCAACACTATGATCCTTGCACCCAATCAAAATTGTTTAGATGTCCCCCAGTTTGAGATGTCAGTGAAGCTTAAATGTTTGATGAATGCAACTCCATTTTTCAGACGAACCTTTTGTTGAAAATAAACTTGATTTTGGGTATTTAGTATTTGGGCCTAGTTTAAATAAAAGCCCAATTTCTAGAAACATTTTAAGTTCTAGAATATTCTAGAGAATTCTCTTCTTGAAGATATTTTAGAGTATGATGTAGAATTCTCTAGAATGTGAGAGACAAAAGTGTATTTGTAAAGAACATTCTAGAGAGTCATTTGTAACCACTAGATTGTATATGTGTTGGCAAAACCATAGCCATAAGTTTAGGAGGTGCAACTAGTATAAATAGAGGTGATATCTTAGAGTTTGTATCAAGCCAAAAAAAGCTAGAAGTGACCAATAATACAAGTAGCCTTTTTCTCAAAAATTTATCTTTCAAGTCTAACCTCCAATCTCCAAAAGTTTCTTTCCAACAAAGTGGTATCAGAGCTTGAAGATCCTTTTTAGATGATGACAAGTAACAACATGGTCCCATTCCAAGTCCCAGTGCTCAACAAGAGAAACTATGATAATTGGAGCATCAAGATGAAGGCTCTCCTTGGATCGCAAGATGTATGGGAGATAGTAGAGAAAGGACATGTCGAGCCAGAGAATGATGGTAGTCTTTCTCAAACACAAAGGGATAGTTTGAGAAACTTAAGAAAGAGAGATAAGAAGGCTCTCTATCTAATCTATCAAGGATTAGATGCGATGCTTTTGAGAAGATTTCAGAAGCAAAGACGGTGAAAGAAGCATGAGAGAAGCTTCAAATATCGTACAAGGGAGCGGATCCAGTCAAGAAGGTACGTCTTCAAACTCTAAGAGCTGAGTTTGAAACTTTGAATATGAAAGAAGGGGAAGTCATCTCCGACTATTTCTCTAGAGTTTTAACGGTCACCAATCAACTTAAGAGAAATGGTGAAAAGCTCGATGATGTAAAAATTATGGAGAAAATACTAAGATCATTAGATCCAAAGTTTGAACATATTGTTGCCATAATCAAAGAAACAAAAGACTTGGAGGCTATGACCATTGAGCAACTCTTGGGTTCGTTGCAAGCATATGAAGAAAAGAAAAAGAAGAAGGAAGGAATCACAGATCAATTACTCAAGTTGCCAGATGACTCAACTATTGGAGGAATCAGTCACAATGATAGAAGCCAATGAGGATGAGGTCATGGTGGACATTACGGGCGAGGAAGAGGTCATGGACAAGGACAAGGACGAGGTTGGAGGACCTACGATGACAACAATAACTTCCAAAGAGGAAGAAACTCAACAAGAGGTCATGGACCAGACAACTCAAGATCAAGGTACAATAAGTCAAACATTAATTACTACAATTGTCAGAAATTTGATCATTATGCATCTAAATGTAGAGCTCCTAGCAACAATAAAGTTGAAGATAAGGAAAACTACATTGAAGAAAAAATTCAAGAACGTGGCACCTTATTAATGGCTTGCACTGATAATGAATTGAACAAATATAATAGATGGTACCTAGACACTGGGGTAAACAGCCATATGTGTGAAAGAAGGAGCATGTTCGTAGAACTCGATGAATCGATGAATCAAGAAGTGGTATTCGATGAAGGTGGATGAGATTGGAGACAACATGATGAAGACTACAACTTCTTTTCATACTTTGAAGAAAACGACATAGAACAAACAAGGATAGAACAAACAAGGGAGGAGCTTTCTACACCACCAGCTTCACCAACTACAAGTTCTCAAGAGGATGAAAGTTCAAGTGAAAGATTTCACCGCTTCAAAAGCTTGCAAGAACTTTATGAGGTAACTACAAATCAAGATAATCTTACTCTTTTTTGTCGATTGTGAGCCCATGAACTTCCAAAAAGTTATGGAAAACAAAAATTGGAAAAGCTCTATGGATGAAGAGATTAAGGAGATCAAGAAGTTCAGGGTGGATGACTCTAATTCGGACAACACACTCATGGAATGTGGAATCAAACTATAAAATCACGAGGAAGGAGAAAAGGTGGATCCAACACTATTTAAGAGCTTAGTTGGAAGTTTGCGATATTTGACATGCACAAGACCTGATATTCTATATGCGATTAGAGTTGTTAGTCGCTATATGGAGAAACCGATAACTACACATTTGAAGGCAGTAAAGAGAATTCTTTGGTACATCAAAGGTACGATAAAGTACGGTTTGTACTATTCTATTTCTGATAATTATAAGTTTGTGGGATACAGTGATAGTGATTGGAGTGGAGATATGGATGACCATAAGAGCACAACTGGTTTTGTGTTCTACATGGGAGACACTGCCTTCACATGGACGTCAAAGAAGTAACCAATTGTTAATCTTTCTACATGTGAAGCAGAATATGTAGCTACTACCTCATACGTTTGCCAAGCAATTTGGCTAAAAAATATGCTAAAAGAGTTGGGTTTGTCACAAGAGGAGCTGATAAAGATTTTTGTGGACAACAAGTCAGCTATTGCTTTTGGTAAGAATCAAGTTTTTAGAGAGTGCATCGCAAGAAATGATGTGCATTTAGAGTACGTGAAGACTCATGATCAAGTAGCTGATATCTTCACCAAACCACTTAAAAAAGAAGACTTCACAAGGCTGAGAGTTTTGCTTGGAGTAATAAAATCAAGTTTAAGAGGGGGTGTTGAAAATAAACTTGATTTTGGGTAATTAGTATTTGGGCATAGTTTAAATAAAAGTCCAATTTCTAGAAACATTTTAAGTTCTAGAATATTCTAGAGAATCCTCTTCTTGAAGATATTTTAGAGTATGATGTAGAATTCTCTAGAATATGATCTCTAGAATATGAGAGGAAAAAGTGTATTTGTAAAAAACATTCTTTTCTCTCACATTCTACAGAGTCATTTGTAACCACTAGATTGTATATGTGTTGGCAAAACCATAGCCATAAGTTTAGGAGGTGCAACTAGTATAAATAGAAATGATGTCTTAGAGTTTGTATCAAGCCAAAAAAAAGCTAAAAGTGACCAATAATACAAGTAGCATCTTTCTCAAAAATCTATCTTTCAAGTCTAACCTCAAATCTCCAAAAGTTTCTTTCCAACACCTTTCGATACTCACCCACCATCAAAGGTCGTCTTGTTTCTTCTCTTTTAGTCAAAACATGTTTGTTGAAATCAGTCACATCCCAATGGCCATCACCAAAGTTTCCATCTAGAACCACCACCTCAATCAAGGCCGATGATAAAAGACCTGTCTTCACTATGTTATTTGAGTTGTTGGTATCACATAGTTCAACTCGCAGTTGCTTGCCCTTCTCGGCTTCTATGTAGATGCCGGTGAAAATGGTGGATCGAATCTTGTTGTCTAAACGTAACTTGAGCTCCATGGTTCCGAATCCAGATCCAGCACCAGCAACTTTTTCGTTATGGACCTACAAATTATAAGCTCTAATGATACAAAATTAATTAATTAAACTTTTTAATTAATCAATTTTCATTCATTAACTCTAGGGTCACTCCACTATAAACCTAAAGTTGCACTCTTATGCACTGTAGAACAAGTTGTGTCCATTGATATAGTCACTACATGCAAGTCGATTAATCACGAGTTGTTCGTAATTACAGTTGGGTCAAAAGTCCATTTTACCCTTGTAATTACATCTTGCACCTTAAATACCACTGATCCTCTAATGAATAATTTGTTTATGATCCAACCATAAACTAAGTCCCTCTCGGGCCAATGACAGGGTGGGGCCCCATTGTTCAAGTCTCGAAATCAGCTCTTAAGGGAACTACTCATCTACTTACCCTATAAGGGAATGAGTGAATGCCATCTTGTGAGATTATATTCCCAGCTCCCTATTTAGTCAAGTCTCCAAAATGGTAGGCTTATTGAATTGGCAACAAAAGCCTCTCTCACCCATGCAAATCAAAGGACATGCCCTCACAGGCAAGAGTTCATAACTCACTCAGGATTAAGATCGAGTCACATATGATCATCCTGATGAAATATTAATCTTCTCAATTAACGGATTTATAAAGAGATATTAAATATTTCGTGGTCCAGACTTATACAAACTCATTGTATAAGTACCCCCACTCACATGTCTCTACATGAACGATTTGGATCAAATCATTTGTAACTATTACAAAATGGGCCGTATCAATAATGTTATCAGAATAAGGCACCCAACCTTATCCATTTATTATGACTCTTTAGGTTATTTCTTGAACACGATCCTCCTGTATGTCAACCACATACTGTTCAAGATTACACTAATAACCTTGGATTTTTCATATAATTGATAATATTATATTGCAAATAAAATAATCAAAATTATTATTAATTATTAAATAAATAATTAATTATGAGGCTTTAGAGCATAAATTCCAACATGGACATCATGTAGCTTGACTAAATACCTAACAATCAAAAAAGCTTGATATATTAGACTTTTATTTCAGTAATGGTTGCCAAATGAAACTTATTTCCATTATAATATGTGAGAAATTTAAACAAATACATAAGATTTCTTTTCCATTAACTTCTGTTATACACCCCACACTTTATCCAGATCAACTGTTACAAGAATCTATAGTTTGATTAATTTGTAATTGTTGACCTACCGAAGTTAAAAGTAATCAAAATAGAAGTTCAATCAATGCTTGGTTTATTGCTTGACCTTGTGAAATTTGGTACACTACCCTGATTGTGATTAATTAAGTTGCTAAGTGTTTTGGTGATGGATGTGAGTTACATTATTGTTATGATTCTGAGGTGTTTTGATAAAAAATGATTGTTAAATTACACATACAATAGTTAAAGTACATGTACATTAATGACACACTAGCTGCATATTTATGGGAGGATATGCCAATCTCAATCTTTTGAACCATGTGTATATTATTGAAATCAATGTATCTTGGATTTATGTTTATGTTATTGAAATCAATGAAATAATGACACACTAGCTGCATACTTATACTTTTATGTTCAATTGCATTTCATTTTACGCACTATATTATAAAAATATTGACTAATGAAAGGCATTGGATTCTCCAATTGATAGGAAAACACATAAAGAAATAAAAAGGAAATGGGAGCTCAATGGATCAAGGGAGGGAAACAAGGGAAATTAGCTTCATTTGCGTGCATCGGGGCCTTAAGCCTTTACAGAGAGAATTGCTTTTGAGTTTACATTTGGTATGAGTTTTCTCTAGTCTTTCCTTTTGTTTTCTTTTTTGGGTGTTGAGGTTAAACACTTATCTAGTTATTGTATTGTGTCCAATGTTAGAAATAATGTTAATATATGAAACTTGTTGGAAAAATTAAAAAGTGTCATTTTGATGTGTTTATTTTCGATCTAATAGATTTAGATAATCTATATGGGAGATAGAATAGACAACAAACTCATAGAATTACGATAGAGAAGAGAGGTTAACAAAAGTTTTTTTTTTTTAATTATTATTACTTGAACATGAATATAACCTTAGAATATGCTCAAGATTTTCAATGAAACATATTTGATAAATGCGTCAAGAAAGTTATTTTTTCTTTTTTCTTTAGTGTAGTTTTAGAATAAAAAATCAATGAAAACATGTTGGATATTGTTTTTCCTATAAGTAGTAGATTACAGTACATAATTTATATAAATACTCATTTGGAATGGACTTTTGTTGATTGTCTATTAATGACTAACCCCTTACATTTTCAATTAGAGGTTGCAATAGAATGAACACTTTTATTCATTCTAATTTTGTTTCTTATATGTTGTAGAGTAGAAGGTACAATGATTTCAACTAGGATTGATTAAGAAAGAGATCTAATTCACATTCACTAAAGAATAATTGTTTCTATATGTTTTTATTACAATGGTTTGCACATTTTTATACAAAACAGAAGGAAAAGAGCATGGGCTAGTGAGTGACAAGGTGAGTTGTCCGACGGTTGAAATCCTTAATTGATGTGCTGAAATGGATTTTTCCTCTGAGACAAGTAAATAAATTTGAATACTCCTTGTATTAGTCTAACCTCATCGTCTGCTGAGAAAGTCTAGAATATGGAATGTTCTGCGTATCAATCAACATGTTTCCAAAATGACTGAATCAAATATTTTCCAATTTTATTACATCGTATGTTGGTTGAGAGGAATTTGTGGCTGAGAATAATTTTCCTTGTTTAACTGCTGATCTAGAGGATTTTCCTTGATTTATTGCTGATCTAGAATTGTTGTAGGTACACTATTGATTTGTTGTTGAACTGAAATTGCTAGTTTGGAATTGAATGGTGCTAGCTAATTTGAGTTATTGGCAAGCTCTTCTTGCTTTCTATCAAAAAAGGTTCATTTTTTATTTTGAGAACTTGAATTAATTTTATAAGGTTTAACTCCAATGTTCCAATTTTAATGTACCCAGAAATATAATGGCCAAGATAATGACAATACTTTAATGTAAGTTATTATTGACAACTTTCTACTTTTTGTTGCTAGATTTACCTATCAAGTTCTTATGAAGCTTAATTTAGCCAAAGCAACAAACAAGAAGTTTAAACAAGTAAGCACTTCATGCTAAATCTACCTTATCGACCTTTTCATTTATGTTCTTGTGTGCAGATGCCAGGTGATTTGATTTGAAGTACATGTACAATTGTTATGATTTTGAGGCGATGTGATTATTATTTAGCTAATTCTTTACTTTCTTGTGTGACCTTGACCCATACCTTTTATATAAAAATACATTGTACAAAGCTTAACAACAATGAGAAACAAATTATTCATGGGATTTTTGGATAGTAAATTTACTTTAGACTTTATTTGCCATTTTTGTGCAAACATATATTTGATTAATTAGTTTGAGGTGAATTTGACAGTAAATTTATGTTCCTTTTGTAGCAGTCAAGGATAAAAGACTAGTCATATAGAGAGTTGGATGTGGAGACTAATTAGGATGTAACCTAAAGAAACTAGAGAGGATTTTTTCCCCCGTTAATTATAATGCAATTTGAAAACAATGGTTTGTCCCACAGAAAAAAATAATGGTTATTTATGTCTATGAAGTGTTGTAGTGATAAGAATCACATTAATGTGTCCAAACTCTTCAACAATTAATGTTCATTATTTCCTATACAGATTTAATTGTCTAAATTCCAAGTTTTCAATTTTGCTATGTATGTAATTAAATTAGTACAAAAGTTAAAGTGATTTTAACAATCTTATTTGATATGGTTTAATAGCTATTAAATGTTATTTGATATGGTTTAATAGCTATTAAATGTTATTTGATATGGTTTGATAGCTATTTAACAATCTTAAATTGTGACATACTACTTGAAAATGGTACAAATGTAAAAAAAAAAATAAAATATTAAAAAAAATGCTATTAAAAGTCACCTACTATCCATTACATCAGCTACTATGAGACAAAAATAGTTACTATAAAAATGCTATTAAAGATCAATCATAGCGTTTTTGCTAATGCTATGAAAAGTTTTCATAACATTAAAATTATGCAATTGAAAATAAACTTTTTATAGTGTTTTTTATAGCGTTGAAAAAATGCTATGAAAAGTCAGAGAATTTCAATAACATCGGTTACAACAGCGTGTCTAAAAAAGTTATGATATGTCTTTCATAGCGTTGTTTCACTGTTACAAAAAACGCTATGAAAGACATATCATAACATTTTTGCTAATGCTATGGAAAGTTTCTATAGCATTAAGATTACGCAATCGAAAATAGACTTTTTATAGCTTTTTTTTATAGCGTTGAAAAAATCTCTATGAAAAGTCAGAGTCTTTCAATAACATCGGCTATGACAGTGTTTCGAAAAATGCTATCGAAAACTTACGATAGTGTTTTTTAAATGCTATCGTATGTGATATTTGTTGTAGTGTAGGTTCTTCCAGTTTAAATTATCCATACTTCAATGCATAATTTTTCAAAGTTGAGGGTCAGATACTATTAGATATGTGGTTCAATGCAAAATTATTAGATATGTGGTAACTTGAAAGCTTGAATTACTTGCAATGCAGGATTATTTACTATTTGATATGTGGTTCAATTCTTTTAATTTACTTTTGATAAAATTTCTTGTGATTCAAAGGTTAAGGTCATAGCTTTGAATTGGTCAAAATTTTAAATAGTGAGCTTGTGATTATATATATTTAATTCGGGTGAGAGCACCGAAAAGACATTAATCATCTTGGCGGATTGAAATTATTTTATACTTCTTGCTAGAATATTTAAGGCCCTTGATTACTTGCTAGAATATTTAAGTTATTTGGTATTTTTTATTATTAATTACTCATTGGTCTAAGATGGTAGCAACTAAGTGAGACTTGAATCTTGACCTTTTGAGTTTAAATGTTTGGTTGTGTTGTCAATATTTGGGCTTAATTTTGAGCTTTTTGGTTGGATTTTTGGTCTAGAAGTTTTTAAGGGGCCATTTTTTCCTTTGAAAGGAGCTCGTATGCTTCTTGTATGCTCTATCTCTACTTGTGGCCTTGTATTTTGTTCAACTAAGGTTTTTGTTTTCCTCCTTTTGATTATGTTTTAAATTAAACTTGTGGTTTAGAGCAGAAATTGGAATGGTGTTCTTCGTGTAATATTTCAAAATTTGAAATAATGAAAACTTGTAGAAATTGGCATGGTGTTCTATTTAGAAATTGTGTTTAAACTTGTAGTTTTTTTGTGTTCTTGGTATTCGCCTACATGTTATAATATTTTACAAATTGTGAAAGTATATTGCTCATTGAAATAATAGAAACTTGTGGAATTTAGTTCATTGCTTTGAATTGTGGTAATGAAATTAAGAAAAAGTTTGGCATGTGATTAATTGAACTAAAGTTATGATGGTTTATTTATGCTTCAACTTCTTTTTGTGGAAATTGAGATATATGAAGTGAAAATCAAATGGAAAGGTTACATTATGATGAAATCGATTAGTTTTTGGTGCTCTGTGTTTTGATGTATGATCTTTTGGAGTTTTAGCGGTGAATGAAAAAGGTTACCCATCTTCTTCTCAATTTTCTTCTTCGTTTTTGGTGCTACAAGAAAATACAGAGAACTCTTGCTCGAGAATAACATGTGTATTCCTTATTTCAATTTAGATCTCGTTGCTTTCACTTTGCTACACTTAGACGATTCTAATGAACTGTTTAGGATTAGATATATAAACACTACTACAAATTTGGCCTTTATTGACAGTGATAAGCCTTAGAATTAAGGCTTATTTAACTCCCAAGTGCTTAAAATATCCCTGTTTGTCGTAAGATCAATTGAAAATAGTGGAAGATTGCTTGAATTTAATGAAGAAATGATTGTGATAGCATTTGGAATGGAATTCTAAGAAAATTGATCCTTTTTGCAGAAATTATGGAAATTGCAAAATCAAATTGCAAAATCTGATTTTGCAATTCTGGGCAGAGAAGTTATGGAAATTAAAAAGCTGCGCAAACGAAGAAACCCATATATGGAAGAATCAATTTTCGCACAAATTGAGGGATTGTGGCGCGAATTTTGGCAAATTTCAACCCTAGGAAGATCTACAAAAGAGAGGGGAAGAAACTCGAAGAATCAATTTGGATTTTTTGGGGCGATTTCAAGGATCAATGTTCGTGGGTTTTTGGAGTTTTTCCGAAACTCTGTTTTTCCAGAAACTCTTTGTGTTGTTGCTGTTTTAGCCGATGAAGTACAACCTTGTTGATTTGTCTTCAATTTTCTATTGTAATATTGTTTGAACAATCTTTATTTTCCATTGATTTATTTTTGAGTTAAGCTTCAGTTTGAATTCTTCAATCCTAGTTGGTGGGTTTCTTTAAAAAATGTTGCTCTGTTTTTCCTGCACTTTCTTAGTTCTTTTTGTTCACCAATGGTTACTGTTTTTTTTATTTTCCTTCTTGAATGTCGAATAGTTGTGGGAGTTCCCCTTTTGTTCTCAGCTGAATTCAAGTGTGAATTAATTTGTGGGGTAATCCAGTTTCATTCGCAAGTTTCTTTTAGACTTCCTTCTTGATTTCATCTTTATATTGATGCAAGATTGTCCAATTTAATTTCTGCACTTTTCTTCAGTTTATCCAGTCCGATTCAAGAGTTTCTTGAATCGTTAAGATCAATTGTTCCCTAAAAGTGGAGGAGATTGAATCGATTGGATTGGAAGGAGTTGTGTTGATTATTGAAAGAATTTATGTTATCAATTGATGTTATCCTCTGTTTTAGTTAATTTCAATTCTTCACCAATGTCAAAGGCAGAAGAAAGAATAATTAAAACTCAATTAGACACCCTTTGATTCCTTGTTTAATCTCCTTTGAGAAATCTCTTCTTGAATTTCTTGTTGTTTAGCCTAGAATAGCACTACATTCATTGTTTTAACTATTCAATTTACAAAACTTTCAAAATGAAATTTTCCTAAAAAATTAGTTGTTATATTTTTATTTTTGATATGAGCTAAAACTTCTTAGGGGGTTCAAGAATGTGAATTCTCTAAGAAGTAATTGTAGCCTAAATTCCAATAAAAACCAAGCCTACATTTCAATTGTTTGCTTGTGTTGATCAAATTTCCGTTGAGATCCTAGATTGATCAACTAGGGTAGCAACTCAAGCTTAGATCTAATACCGACGGGGTTAGTGATAAGCGGATTTCACACAAGTAATGGAGAAAAGAGCTTAGACATAAGCCAATCCTTACTCTAGACATAGGGATTAAGGACTCCAAAACCCATAAAATTGTGAGCTGAATTATCTAAGATAGAGGGACTATAGACATATAGGTCTCTCACTTAGCCTCCTACTAATTTCAAGGTGAATAGGAGATGCAATTTTGGTTTACAATTGAGTGTGAAGTAGGTTGGAATTGTAATTTTGGCTTGCAATTACGACTTAGGGCAATGACATTCTTGAGCCCCATCTTTATCTAAATTCCTTTTGAAATTTTAGTTTACTATCTAATATTGTCATTTCTCAATTCTACAATTAGATTCTGCAATTCAATTCTGCAATTTTTCTTTGTTATTTCAATATTGTCATTTCTTGATTCTGCAATTAGATTCTGCAAAATTTTTCCAACACACCAACCCAACTTTATTTTTGCAATTTAGTTTTCAAAGTTGCAATTTCTCTTACACTTTGCTTTACAACATTTTTGTTACTCCGTTCCCTGTGGGATTCGATACTTGGTACTCAGATATCATTTTATATTACTTCGATCGCATGCGCTTGCGTGTTACAGCCGATCAGACAGCTAAAAAATGTCAACTATCGCTTATGTTGATGCTTTTTGGCTGTCAATAATGGTGGTGTCAACATATATCAAACGTCAACATTGCTATATTCGTTGACGGCTAATACATGTCAACAGTTATGGTTTTCTTGACATGTTTTGACCATCAATAATAGTAATGTTGACAAGTATTAGCTGAAGGAGTTAATATTAAGAATGCGGAAGCAATTTTGGATCTTAAGCACTCTAATTTGATCAATTTTATCATACAAAAACATGCTCAAAACTGGAAAAACAGAGAATAAGAGCACATACCTTTGTAGCTCAAAATTCTCTTAATCCGTGGGCTTTATTTGAACACAAACTAGTTGTGGACCTCCTCTAGAGTATTCCCTACTATCCTCAGGCCTTGGAACAGATTGTGGGATCTTTGATTGAGAGTATTTGGGAGAAGAATGAGTAATGGTCTAAAAACAAAATAGCTAGAGAATTTTTTTCAAAAATCTCTTTATTTTTCTCTTCTCTTCACCTTCTCATTTTAATTGTGTTTCTTCTCTATATAGAAAAACAACAAGCTTCTATTTTTACTTAGTGAAGAAGCCAACACATTGAAGACAAGAAGCTTGTTCATTAAGTAATAAATTTGGTCCATATTTCATTTCTAAATGAATTTGAATTTTTTTTTAATTTTAATTCAAAATTAATATAAAATCAATTTTAAATTAAAATCAATTTTAATTAATTAAACAATTTAATTAATTTTAAATAAATATTTAATTTAATATCAAATATCAAATTAAATAATTGGACCAATCCCAATTTCTCAAAACGAACGTTCGAACATGAATCCCTATTCATGTTTTAAACCGAACCAATATTTAAATCATACTTAAATATTTCCACCTCTTCTTTATCATAGTTTAATTCATAATTAAGCTATGAAACGTTAAGTATATCGCATATAATTAATTTTTTCTCCCAAATTCGAATTTGAACAATTCAAATTCTTTTCTCTCAAATTGTTACAAGGCTTAGTCTGAGTTAGTAAGGAGAACCTAATGGACCTACAGATCATGAGCTCCAACAATACGAGATTAACCGGCCAAACTCTTTAGCCTAGCTAATCAACATTCGTTAACCACCGGGACACTCCACTAAAGCCCAGTGGCTGCACTCTCCTCACTGTAGATATATTTCTGTCCACTCGATATAACCATGATTAGTAAGTCGATCCTTCACAGGTTGTTCGTAATTACAGTTGGGTCAAATAAACCGTTTTACCCATGTATTTACTTATTGTTCCTTAAGTCCCATTGATCCTCTAATGAACAATTTGGTTTGTGGTCCAACCAACAAACCGAATCCCTCTCGGGCCAATGAGAGGGTGGGCCCATTGTTCAAGACTCGGAGTCAGTACTTAAGGGAACAACCTCTCTACTAAACCCTAAAGCGGGTAGGAGTGAATTCCATCTCACATGATTATGTTCCCAACTATCTACCCGGTCTTATCCCCAAAATGGGAGGCTTATTGAGTCGGCGATCTCGGGCCACTCTCACCCATGCAAATCTAAGGATAATCCCGAATAAACAGGAGTTCATAGCATGCTCAGGATTAAGATCGAGTTACCTAGGTCATCCTATGAATATAGTCAGTTAAGACAGTAAACGAAGTTATAAAGTCTAAGTGACTATTTCGCGGTCCAGTCTTATACAAACTCTTTGCATAGGACGCCCCCACTCGCATGTCTTCACATGAACGATTCAGGATGACATTGTTAGTACTATACCAAGTGAGTCGCGTCCATAGTGTCCCCAGAATAAGGTACCCAGCCTTATCCTTATACTATAGACCATTTTGGCTATTACTCGAACTTGATCCACTTTTATGTCATACATAAAGTTCAAGTATACATATTATAGCCAAGGGTTCTTAGTTCATTGGATTTGAGTTATAGAATACACAATTCACTTTATTCAATAACAACTTTACTGTATAAACCTCAATAACAACTTTATTGCAAAATAGAATATACATTCAGTTTACAAAACCACGAGTTTTAGGACACAAAACCCAACATTAGCCATCAACTATAACCTACAACCGTCAACAATAACATCGTTATTGATGTTTCTAGGCCGTCAACGTAGGGTATAGTTGACATGTATTAGCCGCCAACTATAACCTAAACCCATCAATAATACCGACGTTATTGACGTTGCTGAGCAGTCAACGTAGGGTATCGTTGACATGTAAGAGCCGTCAACTATAACCCCCAACCGTCAACAATAACATCATTATTGACATTTTTGCGTCGTCAATGTAGGGTTTAATTGACATTTTCTCACTGTCAACATTCATGCAAAACGTCAATAATACTTATTTTATTGATACGTGTTAGCCGTCAATATAAGTTTGGCTTGACGTGTTTTAGCCGTCATCAATAACTATAGTTGACATTGCGTGCTGTCAAATATGATATATTTATTGATGGCCATAATCGTCAATTTTAATTTTTTTAATGTCGTTTTTTAACCGTAAACTATACGTATTTGAAAAAAATAAAAAAAATCTGGATATTTTTCACCCCTCCTCTACAACCTGCATTTATATGTAGATATCTAGCAAATTCACATTTTCAAAACTAGCTAACAATTATCAACTTGCATTTCACACAAAACTAAGTAATAATTCAAATGCAACTCAATAATTACACAGCTAGCTACAGATTTCATCCAAAATCAGAATCACAAATGAACCCATAAATTTCCATTAACTAACTAATAAACTAAACACATCATTCCAAGCAAGTTGTTCAAAAATGCTAACATCGGAGACAAGTATATGTTACCAAAGATTCATCACATGTATTGGGATACAAAATCACACAACTCAACTCTAATCTCGTTGAACTCTGATTGGCTAAATTTACCTTCTCTTGTCAACTGCAAACAAATAAGTGTACATAATACATTAAAAAAGTTTAACAAATTAAAAAATAAAAAATAAGATTAAATTTGTACCACATCTGTAATCAGTCTGCTTTTATGGGTTATTATATATCGTATGAACTTCATAGTGTAGTATCCACACTCCATATTACCCAATTGCTTAGCACACTATATAAATAGTTTAAAACGTGTAATAAGCATACTTGTATACATATTGATAGTAAAAAAATAAATTGAAATGATTACCTGAACAGCTACCTAATTAAAAATTGGACTTCTAATATTGGTTTGAGCATAAAACATCCTTATAGCCCTACGTACAAATAAGAATAAAAAGAAGTTAATAATTATTTTAAGGAAAAAAATCATTTTTGACCCTAAACTATGCATGTTGTATCAATTTTAACCCTAAACTTTCAATTTCATCAATTTAAACCTCAAACTTTGCAAATTGTATCAATTTTAACCCTAAACTTTTAATTGCATCAATTTAAACCTCAAACTTGAATAAGTGTATCAATTTACACCCTCGGTTAAGTTTCCAATTCAATCCCTATTAGAAAAGTTTTCCACATATATCCAAAGTCACGTAATGCTCTATAATAGGTACGTATTTGTTATTTTTTTTAAAAAAAACATTAAAATTGCTAAAGAAAATTGGAGTAGACTCTCCATAATGTCTTTCAATTGTAAGGCATGATTCTACTCGATCCACCGGCTTTTAGTAGAAACAAATCTTATTTGTACCATATTTTTTCTCAATAGAGTACTCTCCTTCTTGAATCGTTTGCCAATATTTTTTTTAATTTGTCATCAGCCTTTAGGTTGATTTGTCCTCCATCCACTGCATGGACGTGGAACTTTCAGAATCATCACCCTCGTTAGAATTTTTGTCTTTTTTCTCTCCAGCATCGATGTCACTTTAATTCTCTATAAGATTATCGATGGGGCCGACAAGGTCGACTAGACCAGTTCATTGTGTTCATAGGCATCATTTTGTCTGTCATCGCCTTTCCTATTCTCTTCTGCATTTTAGTTAAGCTCAATCTTCTTTATACTTGTCGTCATTGGTATCGACACCAATGGCGAGGGAGACACACACGTGTTCATTTTGTGTGAGTCCTACTTTTAAAAGTCGGGTTTGTGGTTTTCATGATGGTGGCGATTCGATTTGGAATTGTTTAATTATTCTTTTAGTAAAGTTATTTTTAAAAAAATAACAAATAAGTACCTATCATAGAGCAACATGTGGCTTTGGACATATGTGGAAAATCTTTCTAATAGTGATTGAAAAGAAAACTTAAACAAAGGTGTAAATTGATACACTTATTCAAGTTTGAGGTTTAAATTGATGAAATTAAAAGTTTAGGGTTAAATTTGATACAATTTGCAAAGTTTGAGGTTTAAATTGATGCAATTAAAAGTTTAGGGTTAAAATTGATACAATTTGCAAAGTTTGAGGTTTAAATTGATGAAATTGAAAGTTCAAGGTTAAAATTGATACAACATGCAAAGTTTAGGGGTCAAAATTGATTTTTTCCCTTATTTTAATAAGAAACATACATATGCTAAAATAATAATATACTTACGTATTAACTATAGTTTTCACATAGTCGCGAATGCCATGTCCGATGGAGTCAATCGACCAAACTGTAGAACTCTTCAATGATATAACCACCAACATCCAATGGTTTCTAAATACACAATAATCAGTCAATAAAGTTAGAATATAAACAAAAAGATACAAGGAAATTAATAATGACATGTTTTTTGCATACTTACCCTGGATTACAAGGACATATCAACAATTTGTTCTTAATCTCTCTTAGCCTATTGCATAGGAATCGAGAGCGTTGCTCTTCAGGTCCTGAGCCATGCGAAATTAATGATGGCTGAAGGAATGCATATTGTTCTAGGATGATTGGTTCAGATTCGCACAAGTATCTAAGATTAAAGAAAAACATATTAAAGTTAAAAAGATAGAAGGAAATTAATAATATTTGACAAAATTAAAAACTACTTACGCGATATAAGCCGATATAACTAAGCTTGCTAGTTCCTCCATCATGCAGAACTGCTTCATGCTATCTTTCATCAAGTGAAAGTTGAAATCATAGCCAAACACGTGCTTAGGTATTGGGATGTCTAAATACTCATCTTTCATGTCCTTTAAATATCTAAGCATGTATTTAACTGCTACTGGCATTTGCAATCATGACACATCATTCTTGGGTCTCTTCTCTTTTAATGCAGCTAGCTCACGATGAATTTTCTTACGTTCCTATATAAACAATGTTATATATTAAAACAAATAGACATTAATCTAACAATTAAGAGTGCTTTTAAATAAACTTACATTTTCTTCTTTATCTACAATTACAAGACTTTTTGGCCATGGAACATGAGAGCCAATTGCATTGGAAACAGTCTCAATACTCCCAGGTACAGGTATGGGCAATAGAGCATTGAAGTTAGATACAAGAGTTATGAGTACTCGCACATCGTTCGGTGAGAGAGGTACCCCGTAAACAACTTCATGAGACTTTATCCTCTCATAAACAATTCCTGATGCCACAATATTTTTTATATTGCCAATAGCTAAATCACAAGATTTGCCCTACGAAGTATATTTAAACCATCACTTAGTATTTCTATCAAATAATACATACACCACATTTAATGAAAATTTAAAAGAAGAGTTACCTGATCAACTTTTTCATCAGACGTCGAAGGTTTTGGTGCTTGTAGTTGACAACTACCCCTATCTGATAATGGAGTTAGTTCGCCACTATTTTTTTCGTCATTCTTCTCAAGCACTTTGCAGTTTCAATCATCTCAACAATATTATCATCAGAGTTCTCTTCATACACTTGTTCATTGATGCTGTAATCTAAATTTGACTCTACATTACTTCTAGAATAGCTAGTAAGGGTTTCTCTGTGCCAAATCCAATTATCATATCTTTGGTCGATACCATATGCAACTAAGTGGTTCCTGACTTCATTAGTGTTGAGAATCTTCAAATTTACACACTTAACACATGAACATCGTATAGAAGTTTTACCACTCGCATGTCCACGTGCAAAGTCAATAAAAGTTTCAACACCTTCTTCATACTCTTTAGATATAAGGCTATACATTCTTCATTTTTATTCTTCTAATCTACACAACTCATTAACTCGTATTAAGAGAGGTCAACATGTTATTTTTCATTGATTAGAATCGAGAAAATTTTTTAAATATGTAAGTGGGGCAACATTATTTTTGCTATGAAACTTTTTGGATAGAATCTAAAAGTAAAACCATGCAAACGTAAAACGGAATCAAACAACATCATAATATTTAAAAGTAAGTTGTAAAAATGAAGATTCTTTTGATGCATGCCCAATTTGAGACTTAGATTTTGCTCCAAGATTTTAAAACTTAGAAAATGTGGCAAAAATAACATCTTTGTACGCTAAAATGACACTACACCTTGGTATTTCTTACCAACAAAGACTCAAGTGTATTGGTAACTACACATGATATAAGAAATATTAAAATGAAGGGTTTAAATTTTAAGTTTCATTTATCGTGTCTATTTAGTTTGTGTACTTTAAAATTCTTTTAATTGATCTCTAAACTTTTAGATTGAATTGTGTTTATTTAATTAGTTTATACACTTTTAAAAACTTATAGGTTTCTAAAGTTTCAATTTGTGCTTGATTAGTCCCTATTAATTTTGTCAATTAACGTGTATGCACCGATATATATAATAAGTTAAAATTTCTAATTGTAAGTGTCATGTCATTTTTTTGACATAATAACGAGTCAAGAGATGTCCTTCAAGCTTATTTAAGCACTATAGATAATAATGCTTAATTTTATTTTTAAAAAAAATGAATTAAAACATGAGAACTAACTAATCTATCGCAAATGGTAAGGAAAATACCAATGGAGAAAATACATTAGGGAGTTATCTTTACATACTAAATTTATGATTCAATAATCTCAAATTCTATAGGTTAAAAAACACATTAATCTCAACTACCTCTCTTGAGCTTTTTATTTCCCCTTTCTTTATTTTTTAGAAGTCTAGTTAATACTCTTTGCTAATTAAGAAACTAGCAAAGATTGGATACCAAGTTTATCTAAGCACTATAGATAATAAAAATATAAATTTTGAAAATCTATTGCAAATGAATCAAGACATGAGAACTAACTAATTTTGAACAAATTGTTCTCAATTTTTGCAACACAAGCAACCATCTCCCTCAATTACAGTTGTCTAAAACAGACTGCTAAGTTTTGATTATGGTTCAATCACTCAAAATGTGGTTTGATTTTTTTTTTTCAGAATCGGATCGGGGGAAGGCAATAGAACCACAATCACATAAAGGATGAAAAATTTCTCAACACAACAAAAAATCCTAAAGTTCGGATTCCAACTTGAAGAATATAGCAGACCAAAATCGAAACAAATTGAATTCATAGAGCAGAGCACCTCGACGGCGGCGGCAAGGGCTTGATAGTCAATGGCGTGAAGCAACGGGCTGTTCGACTTACAGCGTAAAGCAATAGGGCTGTCGGCAGGGCGAAACAAGGGAGGCAGGCGAGGAGAGGAAGTCGACAACGGCGAAGTTTTTTGGGTGTTTTGTATGAAAATAGAAGGAAGTCGACGACCACTGCTCAAAGGAAGAAGAAAGAAGTCCACGACGATAATGGCTAGAGGAAGAATAAGGTGTGAAATCGAGTAGGGTTATTTGGTTTTATCTTTTATTTTTTTAAATAATAAATAAACTAAACGACGTCGTTTTGATTAAAATGATTTTATTAACAAAACAAATCCCCTATGTTGACGGTCAATGCCCGTCGACAAATGCCATATATGTTAACGGTTATAGACCGTCAACAAAGACCTCAATCTGCGCGTCAACAAAAGAATCAATAGTTGACGTGTAATAGCCGTCAACTAATACAAAACATGGAGTTCATCCAATTTTGACGGGATTTTTCGGAAATACTGTCAATAAATCTATCAATGTTGACGGTTTATTGTGTCAACTTAAATATATACCTTTTGTGACGTTCAATAGCCGTCAATATATGTATTTCTTAATTAATAATTAATTTTAAAGTGGAAATTAACCTTTTATTGACAGTTTTTTGTCTCAAACGTCAACAATTTGAATAAGTCACGCGTCAATATAGGCCAAATTTGTAGTAGTGAAATCATGTAATATTTATTATCTTTGGTGGTTTGTTTAAGGAGTTGTAGAGATTTGAATGTATTAGACAAATAGTTAACTACTTTTTAAATTTTTTTAAGTGAATGTTCGAATGATTTGTGAATTGGTATGATATTTTGTCTATGAAGCACGCCCACCCTAGACAAAATGACATGTCCATATTTGACACGTATTGGCCACTTGTTAGGTCATTTCTAGCTAGCTTTCCGCCTCCAAAGACACTTAGACACGTGTTGGACACTTGGCTAGCTTCAAGGGTGGGTTCTTTGAGTGTGAATCTTCCTAGGTTGTTTTGGGCCCCAGGATACTTGGGCACTCTTTTGATTCTTTTACTCCACTTTGAAGTTTTCGAAGGACGGAGTAGAGACCTCGGGGTTATTTCCAGCTAGAGTTTCCGCCTCCAAGGGTACTTAGACAAGTTTTGGACACTTGGTTAGCTTCAAGGGTGGGTTCTTTGGGCGTGAAGGTTGCTTAGAGCATGTTCAATTTTTTTTTTGGCCCTCATTGGAGACTTAGGAATTTTAAACACTTCTTAGCCACTTTCAAGGTCAAATGCACTCATGAACATTTTCTTTTCCTATCTTTTATTTTTTTATGTTTAGTTTCAATATTTTTTCATATTATTTCTTTTTTCATTGAAGTTTGTAGTTGTATCCGTGTAATCTTCAAGACAGTTTTTGGAGCATAGAAGTTAATGGATGTCTTTTACATCAGAAATATCTTTCTTTTGAATGTATTTTCTTTGGACAATTTACTATTTTATCTAGATAATGTACTGAATTATACTGGATATGTTGGATTTTTTTTTTGTGACAAATTATCGAACTTCTCGAATATTTATTGTCTTTGATGATATTATGGTCGATAGGTTATTCAATTATGAAATTTTAGTAATTATAAGCTAGCGGGTATTATTAAAAAAAATAATATTCTAAAATTAAAAAAAAAATATGCGAATATCTTTCGACACATAAAGTTTCGGGAGAAAGTTGAAAAACCATCTTAAGTCAACTTTTTTCCAACTCACCGAACATCGGCATTTAGTTGATCGAAGTTGGTTTTTCAACTTTTTTCCAACGCTAGGAGTGTCAAGAGAAAAAAATTTCGGCCGACCTAAGAGCCATGTGTCAGTAAAAATGCCAACGCAAGCTATTTTGCGTCGGTAGAAGATACACCGGCGCAGTTATGCCGACGAAATATTTTTGTCAGCATGGACTTTTGCCAACGCAATTACAATTTTTGTCAATGCAAAGTTGCGTCGGCAACTCTCCAAAATGTTCTAGTGTCCGACAACGTTGAGATGTTGTCTTGTTCTTCGACATTCTGCTTTTTTCTAGCGTCTTGTCTCTCAATTGGCATTGAGACGCTCTCGTTAGGGGCATTTTGGTCATTTCCCTTCTACTTCTTCCTCGGTTGCCGAAATGACCTCCAAATTGATCCAAATTATCTTCAATTGGACGCAAATGCTTCAAATTACTTCTCTTGCTCGATTTCCTACAAAATAATCAATAAACACATAAAAACCATAAAACTAACACTATTTAGGTATAATAAATATAGAATAATTTTGGTCCTGTCATGCTGCATTTTTTTTTAGTTGGTAGGATTCTAATTATTAGTGATAATGTGTAGGCTTGAATAGATATATTTCATAAGGGTATATTTAATAAACTCACAACCTATAATAACAAATTTATTTCGGACTCTAATAAACTTTGATTTCATAATATTTTAGGTTATACCAACTCAATTTGTGTGCTAAACAATTATTTGTTTATTATTATTATTTTTAGTTAAACCACATGTTGGAGAGATTCCATCCTCTAACTTTTTATGCCTTAACTTTTGAGATAAAATACTAAACACCTTTAATTGTGGTAAAGTATTTCTATATTATTATAATATTGAAACCTTCTTCAAAAGTATTTGTAACGACCCAATCAAATACACAAGAAATCATGTGGATCACTACTATACATGCAACCAAAAATTGACCTTAAACACGAAAAAAGGAAACACAAAGAGAAACCCTTCATAACAGATCAGAAAAAATTCCAACAAAATCCATTTTGGTTCGGGATCTTGATTCAAAAATAAAACACTTGCAAAACAGAGTCAAAATTGAAGACATTTCAACCAAAAAGTTAAGGTAAAAAAATCACAACTAACATCGAAGTAAATCAAAAAGAACTAGGTGAATTCTTCGATTCTAGGAGATAGGTTCCAGTTCCATCTCCATAACCTCGCCACGCTAACACTCTCACCATCCATCTCATATGTCTAAGTGTCATCTATAAAAGAAACAAAAATATAGCTAGGGGTGTACATGGGTTGGGTTGGGTAGGGTTAAGGGAGTTTTTTGGATCAACCAGAAAATTCGGGTTGGTCAATTCTTCAACCCAACTAACCCTATTCATGATAGTAACCCAACCCAATATTTTCGAGTTGGGTCGGGTTGGGTCATCGGGTTGGATCATTTTTTTTTCTTTTTTAATTTTAATTTAAAATTTATTTGTATACCTTCAAATTTATATAAATTAATATAAATATAAAAAAAAAATCAAAAATTAAAAAATTCCAAATGTCTTTATACTAAATAGCAACCATAAAATTTAAATGATTCTATTACAATCATCACAATAAACTTCTAAATAAATCACAATCATTTAAACAAAGTTCAAGTTTTCAATAATGTAACCATTAGTCTATTACAATACCAAAGTCTTAAATTTGAAGCACCACAAATTAAAAAACTCCAAATGTCTTTGCACTAAATAACAATCATAGAATTTAAATAGTTCTATTACAATCATCACAAGAACTTCTTAATAGACTTCTAAATTCTTAAATTTGAAACACCACGAAAATTGACAACACCACACACATTAAATTTAGTTCTTCTATCTTGAACTTTCACTTTTTAATACTATGTCCTGAAAATACAAATGCAACAAACAAAATTTTAGATTATAAAGAATCGTACCTAAGAAAAGAGAAAAATATTAATCAATATAGTGATAGAAAAACTTACAATTAAAATCATCAATCTGCTCGAATCTTATTTCCCAACAACAAAGGACGATACAATCTCTAAAAAACAAACACAACAAAAGTAATATATATTATTTGATCACTGATAATTCTCATTTATGAGGATTATTTAACCCTAAAACTAAGTTGTTTTTGCCATTTTTGCATGCTTTATTGATTACCGAGCAAGCTAAAAATAGCGTTTATGAGATAAATTCATGCAAGCTTGTTGAAACTTGATAATTAAAAGAATTAAGAAGAAAGATGAAGAAAATGGCTTAAGTTGTTGTTCTTTTGTGCAGATTTGAAGACTTTGCAAAAGGGAATGCAATTGCATTCCCATTTGCAATGTAGCGTGAAAAACAGAGGAAGAAGAATGCAATTGCAATCTAATTGCATTCTATGGAACAACAAGTCAAGCTCGAAATTTGCGGGAATCACCAAGATTTGCGTGATTTGCACAGTTTATGGAGAATTTGGATTTGAAGAAATGAAGACTTTGCAAAAGAGAATGCAATTGCATTCCCAGTTGCAATGTAAGGTGAAGAACAAGGAAGAAGAATGCAATTGCAATCTAATTGCATTCTCTGGAATTACAAACCAAGTGCGAAAATCACGCAAATCACGCAAATTATGGATTTTATGCACGATTTTGGAAGATTTTCATCCCGATTTGATTCCTAGAAGTTAGCCCATGGATTGAGGATGATTTATATGGAAACCCTAGCCCTCAATGCCTATAAAAAAGGTGGAAAACGAAGCAAATGGTGGCTGGGTTTTGACTGCTCGCCCACAGTTCCGAATTTTCTGTTTTTATACTTCTTTTATGTTGTTTTGCTGCTGTATTTTTCTTCTTCACTTTTAAAACCTTCATTGTTCAGACTCTCAATCCTTCCTCACGAAAATGAAGGAAGTTTTTGCTGCTGTTAGTTAGTTTTCTGCACTTTATTTTTGTGGGTTTCTTTCATGAACGAACTGTGTTCTTCATTTTTATTTTCTGTTTTTATTTTCTGTTTTGTTTTTATTATTTTTATTTTCTGTTTTGTTTTTAATTAAAG
The DNA here is from genome assembly GCA_033996785.1 of Trichosanthes truncata. Lineage (NCBI taxonomy): Eukaryota > Viridiplantae > Streptophyta > Magnoliopsida > Cucurbitales > Cucurbitaceae > Trichosanthes > Trichosanthes truncata. The sequence goes on along the minus strand of JAWPNB010000013.1, from coordinate 44,021,621 downwards.
ATAGCTACTAATTGTATTTTTTTTTAGCATTTTAATAAAGTTATAATTTCTTCCATTTTGCTTTAAAGCTTTTTTTGGGCATAATAGAATTTCCATACAAGTTTGTTTGCTAGCATTCTTTAGTTTATTTTCCAAATTTTCTTTTCTACCAATGAATTACTTTAACTTTAGCTTACTGTTTTTTTTTTAATTTAATTATGATGAGCTAATTTCTTCTTTGGGATTCAAGCATGTGGATGCCCTAAAGATAGGAATAAAGGCCTAATTGTGAGAGCAACTTTGCTTCTTCCATAGCTTGTTTGCTTTTATTGATTTTAATGCTTATTATTAGTCTAGATTGATCACCTAGATTAGTATACAAAAATTGAGTCTAATTCTGAAAAGGTTAGATAAAAATTTAGATTTCATAAAAGCAATAAAGGAAAATAGCCTAGACATAGGAATTTGTTTTTGACCCTAGACATAAGGCAAAACCTTTAAAACCTGAATTGTGTTTCAAAATTAACTAAGTTCGTATTAGCCATAGAAATATCGGTTTAATCGCTTAGCCTCCTAAAGATACTTTATAGAAGGTCGAATAGGTGTTGAATTCGGTTTACAAAGCTTAAATGTTGAAGTCAAAGGAATGCAATTGCAATTAGGCCGCAATTTCTTTCAATGGAGCAAAAACTCGTTTGAATCCCTCTTTTATCATTTTTATTTAGTTTCTTTAGCAAAAACAACCACTCAATCATTTTCACACCATTGGTTACCACAATTGCAATTTGCAAACATATTTTGTGTCGTCTCAATAGATTTTGTTAAAACCCATTCCCTTGGGTACGATACTCTGGAATACTTCCAGTTTCTTTATTACTTCGATCACGTGCACTTGCGTGTTAGCGGATCAATCACAATAGTCCACAATAATTAGAAAATAATTTAATTACCTGATTCGATCTTATCACAAGCCTCTAACTCTTCAAGCTGTGGATGTAGATCTAATAATGTTGAGCTGCTACGAATCCAGTTTTGTGCACATATCAAAGCTTCCACCGTTTTAGGAGTCAAAGAACTCCTAAAAAAATCAAGAATCCTCTCTCCCGTACTAAATGCAGATTCAGAAGCTACTGTAGACACAGGAACTGCCAAAACATCTTGGGCAATTTTTGATAAAATACGGTATTTATGACCATTCAACTTCCACCAAGACAAAATATCTAAATCATCATTAACTTCTTCATTAGGCTCAGACAAATATCGATCCACATCATTCTTCACTTCCAATGAATTTTTCTCTTCTCTCCTTTTCTTATACCTTAATTGCATCGGACTTTCCTCTTCTTCACCATCATCACTACTGTCCATACTTGTCACAACCCGCCCCAGATTAACTCTACCAAACCTAGGATGAGCTGTGATGGCAGTAGACCCCAAATGTGCAATGGAATCTATTGCCAAGTCTTTATCTCTTCTTTCATTATCTAACTTTATCTATGGATATCTCAATAACAGCACAGTAAAAAAAAAATTTCCTTTACTTACACTAGATGATATGCAATGACTTGATAAGACTGGTGGCAAATTCTGATTAGCAATCTTTGATTGAAATTCAAGAGCAACCTGGTGAAAATTAAAAACAAAAGAATGAGCTAAAAAGCCCAATGAGTGGTGATTCATAAGAAAATACATTTTCAAGGAAATTATTCTCTTACTAAACATAAGTTCATAACTATGTGAAATAATGCAAATCACGAATAGTTTAGAAACCTTCGAGATCATTTTAAGACATTAAAGTCTGTAAATAAACATCTCTTGAAACAACAATTCTTAAGTCAACAATTCTTGAAAACATAAGCACAAGTTCGTAAAAACATAGATAGGGAAATCCGTAATTATAGCTCTGGAAAGCATAAACATAACTAGTGTAATTCATCACCAAATCTGTACCCAAATCTCTATCATACTATGTACCGAGTAATCTCCAGATACATAGCAGAACATATCTCTGTCATACGTGCAAGTAGAGCAAACTCTAACATCTGTAATGCTTCAGGTCCAAGATTTGGACCAGGATTCGGAATCCGGATTTGGCATCTAATGGCCCCGGCATTCCCCTGCATCCCCTGCGGCCTGAGCACGCTAGCATACTATGGAAACACATTCTCATAGCATATCGGGTAATCACCATGGGTACAAAGATCTAGTGGTTTGAAAACCACTTCCAACATAAACCTCTTAAATCACAAATCACTTTAAATCATAAAAATTCTTAACTTTTCAAGATCTCAAACTCTTTTTGAAAATTATATATTTCTCTAGACAATTGTTCGTAAACTTGAGAGATTTCTGAAATAACATTAAACATTTATAATTTCTCAAATAATCATCAAATCTCTCAAATAATATAAACATTTTCAAAATCATATTTTCTTTGAAATTACATCCCATGAAAGTCATACATTTCTCAATAAATATTTAAACTCTTCAAACATTTCAATAATCATAAATATCTCGAATATCTCTTAAAACAATAATTCAATCTAAAATCACAAAATTACTGAAAATTTATACAATTTTTCTCAAACATCTCTAAACCATAACTTCAGTAAAAATCATAAAATATTGAGAATCTTCAATAATTCTCTATAAATCTCATAACAATTTCTTTAGAATCATATATAATTAAAGAATTCTTGAAAATTCCATCATAATAATTAAATGATGAAAATATTTCAAAAATAAACCACTCATAGAAATATCAACGTCGGCTCTTCAGATCATAAGCTAGTCCAATTTCTGTCTAATCTGAAATTTCCAATAACCATACCATAACTTATGAATTATTTCCAAAAAGGAAATAAAAACAAACTTTTGATGTTAACCATTAAAATCAATTCTTCATCCTTTAATATCACTAATTAATCAAATATTCAATTTACACATTTTCAAGGCACATTTTTTGTTCTTTTCCTTCATTTATTAATATTTCATTCTCTTCCCTCACACATCACTTCCTTTTCCCATAATAAAATAATATTTAATCTCCCCAATATCCATTTTCCAATCCCACGTGATATACCTCCAATGCACATCTCTCTCCTCATTAATTCCTTTGTACTACTCTTGTGTCATGTCTTTTCTTTTTCCATATCCCAATAATAATTAATTAACTTATTTCCCAATTACATCTTCTTCTCTTTTCCTCTATTCTTTCTTCTTCTCCTTCAAACCCACGAAAAGCTTCCATCTCCTCTTCTTTGTTTTAATGTCTTCTTTCTTCTTTTCTTATTTAAACATCACCAAACTGCAAACATGAATGATAAGCAAAGAAGAAAAACCCACACATAAATCTAAAATTTTTCCATGAATTTCTTAATAAAAACTTACCAAACCTGTAAGCTTTACTCAAAAACCACTATCAACTCCCAATTTCAAGTAATTGGAGCTAAAACTTCCAAACCAAACTTCTTTCTTCAAACTCCCATCTCTCTCATATGGTACAAATGTAGTATAATCTCTGTTTTCTCTTAGAACTCAATAAACTTCAAGCTTCCTCTTAAAAAAATGTCCTAGCATCTTCCTTAAAAAAACAAAGGAAGACTCCATTAAAATCAATACAGAAATTAAAAAAACCCAAATTACATTCTCCATAATTAACCAATTAGCACCATAATCAAATCTTAGACCCACTCTTTTCTGTTTTTTTAAACACCCATAACAGATTTACACACCATGGCAAGAAAACCCACACAATCCTCTTTTAAAACCCATTTCTTTGCAAGAATTTACTTGAAAAACTCACCAGATCCAGCTCTAGTCTTTGATTAGCAAGTTCCTCAACACTGAAATTAATTAGACCAAGTGTCATCTCTCCAAATCAAATGGTAAGATCTCCATCTTCCTGAATCTTGACCCCTCTCTGCAATTTCCCCCATCTCCCTCGACTTCTCCCTTTTTCTTTTTCTTTCCATATCATTTCTTTTTTCTAAAACAAATTGGCCACCACATCCACTATCAACACACGTGCCTTAATTTTTTATTTTTTATTTTTATTTTTTTTTTAAAACCAAAAATTGCCACATGTCAAGGCTTAATTCCACCACATCACCATACTCTATAAGTCCAACACCTCATCTCCCAATTTTTGGTTGTTCTCTTATTTTCCTTATTTTCTCTTCTATTTTCTCTTTTTATTTATTTATTATTATCATTATTATTTTAACCAACAATAGATCCTTACAATACTAGTGATAGTGCTTGATTGTTGAGAATCACTACTACTAGTAACTCTACTACCTCGAGCACCAATGTCATGTGATTTGTAAAAGTCATACATACAAATTAAATATGACTTGACATCATCAATCATCGTTATGACCACAACATCCTCATAAATATTAGAAAAACAAAACGACACATAATCCAACTTGTAATGAGGATCAAGCACCACAGCAAGAAATATCAACTTATTAATCTTTTCAACTGAACCCCAATACTTGTCAAACTTTTTCTTCATATTTGAAGCCATAGTACATAGAATAGAGTTGGGATTTTGACTCCATTTGATTAAAGTATATTGAATACCATAAAGTTCATGAAAACCAACATTAGAAATCACATATAAAGAACCACTTATCTTTGTAGTGACATTTGCCCAATCATCTACAGATGTGGTGCTTGACATTTGCCCAATCATCTACAGATGGTGGCCCCAATCTTTTATTTCCATGGTCATCTTCCGCAAAATAACCAACAAAATCAGACTCCTCATTCTCTTCCACTAAAATCTTAAAAGCTTTTTCAAATTTCATTGCATGATCAAGCATTAAATAAGTAGAATTCCACCTAGTTGAAACATCTAAACAAACAAGAGCTTTACACTCAATTTTCTCTTGTTTCACACAAGCTTTAAAATTTTCCAATCTCTTAGGTGATGATCGAACATATCTTACTGCATTACGGACACTAGCAATGGAGTCATGCATATCTTTCAACCCATCATTGACAATCAAGTTAATTATGTGAGCACAACACCTCACGTGTAATAGTTCTCCATCTAAGACAACAGATTTCCAACTTTTGAGTCTTCTCTGAATATAAGCAATAGCCACATCATTGGAACTTGCATGATCAACAGTGATGGAAACAATTTTGTCGATCCCCCATTCCAATAAACAACTCTCAATCACCTTGCCAATAGTCTCTCCCTTATGATTAGCAACTTGACAAAAGTTCAAAATCTTTTTATGCAAATTCCATTCATAATCAATGAAGTGTGCAGTGAGTACCATATAGTTAACATTCTGTAATGAAGTCCAAGTATCTGTTGTAAGACAAACCCTTTGAGAGTTTTTACATAAAAATGATTTCAACTGCTTTTTCTCTTCAAGATAAAGTTGAAACACATCTCTAGCAACTGTTACTCTTGATGGAAGGTCAAACTTAGGACATGAAATACTACAAAAGTGTCTAAAACCCTCATTCTCTACGAATCTGAAAGGTAACTCATCAATAATTATCATCTTAGCACATGTTGTTCTACATGCCTGTTGACTAAATAATGTAGTCACGAAGTTACTAGCATTTCCTCCTTTTCCATCATTAGAAGGGACAAGAGTTAAGGTGGTTTGTCCTTTTTCTTGTTCTCTATATGGATATTTTTTACACTGATTTTTTAAGTGCTTCCATAAAGTGCTAGTCCCACAACTATTAGTGTCACAAGCATAATCCTTATCACAATAATTACACTTGCACCTAGCTCCATCATTAGCACTCACTTCCATTTTTGTGAAATGGTCCCAAACAGTAGAGGTTGGTTTACTGGGCCTTTTTTTCCTAGACTTTGGAGGTAAAGGTGGTTTAGGAATTTGGCTAGGATTGGAAGGAGGAGTTTCATCATTACATCCTGATCCTGATCCACTAGTATTTGCATTACCACTATTGCTGTCCATTTATAAAATAAATTAAACTAAAATAAATAACAACAAATTTACTACCTATGAATCAGAAAATCAAACATCCTAAGTATATAACTATATATAAAGCCATAAACTATATATAACAAGCCTTTTACATTTAACTATGAAAACAAAAATTTTAAGAGACATACTATATGCATAAAGTCATAAAACAATGAACAAGCTTGCATAAGCACTAATAAGCTCCATACAAAAAGGGTGGGACAAATTACTCACAATGAAGTTGAATATGGGTGATTCTTCCGAGTTCGACTTCGTGGTGACGACTTTGAAAGAGCCTAACTATGCTACAAAATAGAAACAATAGAACAAAATTATATATAACCATATCTAAAAAAACAGGTTCAAATTTTCAAAATAGAAACAATAGAAACAAAATTATAATTTCATGAACCTACATCTAAAAAAATAGAAGGAAATAGATATGAGATTTTGTGAGATCGGCGACCAAGCGAGCTCTGTTACCTTCAGATCTGCGAACGATGACTACGGGTACGAGCGAGCTCTGTTACTTTTAGATCTGAGAAGGATGACTACAAGCGAGCTCTGTTACCTTCAGATCTGAGAACCACAACTACAGATCGAAGATTTTTGAGCGAGAGAGACGAATGAAGACAAATGACCTACATAGTTGAAACGAACGGCTTCGCGTTGCTCCCGGCGAGAGAGACGAGAGAGACGATCGTTCGGCGAGCGTTCGGCTTTTGACGGAGAGACGAGAGAAGAGAAGAAACTGGAAACGGCGTTCGGCAGAGAGAACTAGAGAAGAGAGAAACTGGAAACGGATGGGGCTGTCTGCGACTCTACGTTTGGCGTTCTGTGTTCGGCGAATGAGGCGTGACTGCGTGAGGTGAGACTTGAGTGACTTAGTAGGGTTTCTTTTCTATTATATATATATATTTTAAAAAACACACTAAAGTTCGGTTCGGTTCGGGTTGAATAGAGCCAAAAATTGGTCAACCCGAGAACAGAACCGAATTTTTGGTTCTCCTTAAAAAAAACCCAACCCAACCCAAAAAAAAATCTAACCCAACCCAACCTTTACGATTTGGGTTGGGTAGTCTGGGTTCATCGGGTTATCGGTTTATTTGTACACCCCTAAATATAGCACGGGTGAGTATAAAATACTCAGTAAGTAGCCCCCTCAAAGGAAAGAGAATCCAAAGCACAACTACAGCCAGCTTGATCACACAGGCTTCTGACTAAACTTGAGCACCATCCTCTCTTAGGCAAGCGACCACTCAACCACCTAAGGTATTTACTCATTGCCATACCTCTGAGCCATGCAACCCATGGAGAATCGCCCTTCTAGCTAGCACACGACAATGTAGGACCACATTCCTCATGCCCACACATCGAAGGTACACAAACTCTCTAGCTAGCTCAATGCAATGTGGGAAAACAATGCTCATGCCAGCACAACGAAGGTACACAAACCCTCTAGCTAGCTAAGCAATAAAGGAAAGCAACCTTCATGCCCACGTAGTTCACGATCATCCAAAGAAGCATGCTCAACACGGGAAAAGTAGATGTCATTAGCCTAATGGGTCTTAAGTCATTCCCTAACTTTATCAGGGTTCTCAAGGCCATTCAATAATGTTTAACAAAAAAATAATAATAAAAAATCAGAATTTTCCAGCCATAAACACAATTCATGATCTTTAGGCACCACACTTAACCAAGGTGTTAAACATGCTAGCAACAATTAGCTCATAGATTTAAACCCCTTGATACCAATATAAATACATGCTTAGACAACTTTAAGCCCACAAAAAATTCCATAACAAAACAACCAACAATCCGTGCTCTACATACACGAATTTAAGCACCTTCAACTATTCATAAATCTCCCAAAAATACATACACCAATTTAATTCAAGATCGTAAAGGGGTTTAGTCCAATTGACTACTTACCTTTTAAGCCTAAAAAAGGAAACTAGCAACTCCTTCTCTTAGTAAAAAAAGCTTTGCACCACCTAGGAAAATTTCTAAGGAAATTAATGCTTAGCATTTATATGAAAATGTGTGTGTGTATATATATATATATATCTATTAACCAAACCTTCCAAAAATCACTTAAATCTTATTTCAACACTTTGACTTATCCAAGAAGAAGGGAAATTACCCAAAATTTTTCAAACTTAGATTGTCGTCAACCTCAATCAATTCATAACCTGCCCACAAAAGATCCTAAATCTGAGATAAAACCAAAATTCAAATTTGAACTTGTGGGTTTCCAAAAGTCATAATCCAAGCTTCTACTAAGTTAAACAATGGTCCAATTAAGTTTAGAAAAAGGCCTTACCCTTCACCCAAACAATACCATCGCTTGTTGAAAATGGTACTGAATTAATCCAAATTCGACAATTCGCCCTCCAATCGCAATGGGTATCTTGAAATTTGAGTCTGACAATCAATGGGTCAACCTTAAATCACTAAATTAATAACTAAAACTTACTTTACCAATCAAAATCCACCTAGTATCAATATTGGAAAACGATCCTGAACACACCCACAGCCGTTGGTCGTTCAATCTGCTCGGGAGAGAAAGAGAGAGAGAGAGAGAGAAAGTTGCAAGGATTTGGGCCTATGGCAAAGCGGCGGATCGACGTGGGCGCATAGTGGCTTGGCAGTTCAGGCGTGCGACAGTTCGAGCATGGGGGAATGGCAGTCTGCAGCGATACGATTATCGAAGGGGAGAAGAAGAAGTGAAGAAGAAGGAGGGGAGGAAGAAAAGAAAAACACCATGGGAGGTCTCCTTGTCGTGAGGGAGGAGGAGAGGGTGAGGGAGAAGAAGCCAATGCAGCTACATATAAGGACAAAATTAGGGTTGACTTGGTTCAAACTCCACTTATTCACAAAAATACCCCCAAACTCTTTCAACTCCCCTTTGCTTCATAAAAAAAACTATATTTTCAATTAGGTCCCAACCTTGACTTAATTAACCAAAATAGAATAAAAATTAACCCAACATGGAGTTCAAATCACCAAATTAGAATAAAAATTAACCCAACATTAAAATTGAAAATTTGGAGTTAATTACTTGAAAGAGCCGGACTTTACAATAATCCATTCATTAGTGGTTGTATTGGAGTTATCTCCATAGCCCAATAATTAATATTTTAACCTAAAGTCTTCAAGATTACTATTTTTAACTATAAGAAGAACAATTCCAAGAAGAAACAATATCTCTCTAGAAAATATTATAGAGTAAGAAAGTCTTCCACATTCCTCAACTTTTATTACAAGTTTCAAATTTGCTGATGCAACCTTCGATCTTTTCTTGATTGTCTTTTTCTTTTTTTGATATTTTGTTTTAAATATTTAAGATAGAATTTTTCTAAAATAATAATAATAATAAGATAGATTCATGTGTGTGTATATATTGAGCTTAGGTAGAGTTAGATACCCACTATATAAAATGGATTAATTTGATTAAAAAAAACTTGTTAGATTTAGGTAAAATATTTAATTTTAATAAGTAAAAATAATAATAATATACTGTTATTAATGGTTTAAATTTAAATTAAAATTTTTTATTTAAAAAAAATATCTGCAACGATTATCTTATCATTCCACTATAGATTAATTAAAGAAAAAAATTGGTATTAATTAACTAGTTAAAACATCTTATACGTCCGTATTATAACTAAAGCACTTTAAATTGAAAAATTCAAACTATATTGATCATTACCCATCTTCTGATGGGACTTCCTAAAAGTTAAAACATTGATTGAAAAAAAAATGAAGTTTTTTCTTAGAATTTTTTGTCATGAGAGATCTAACTAAAAGTGTCATTCATGCATATATACATTCCTTAATTGGTATATTCTTCCTACCAATTGAGACTTTAATTATATGATGGGTCTTTTTCAAATGGAAGAAAAAGAAGTGGCCGGCTTCACATGATTTGACTAGTATTTTTGTTTTCCATATATCTCTTTCAATTAATTTATATCGCTTTATTTATTAAATGACATTTTAATTTTTCTTGTTTCATGTATAAAAACAAAGAGTCTACATGTTTGAAATTATTGAAACAATTATTCCAACCAAATTTTAGTTTAGCTCTCTATTTTCGCAATATCCCATAAACATTGAAAAATATGAAATTAACAACCATTCCCCACGTTTTTTTTCCTTCTTTGGTTAATTACAAAATTTAAGAAAAAAAAAGGTAAGAATTACTCTTGAATTATAAGAATTGTTACATCGATTGCATTTCTAAACATATGAAAATTATTGTTGCAATTAAACTTGCCGTCATAGCTTTGTTTATTATAATTAAAAAAGAAGAGCAAACCACTATAAAATATAGAAGTTATTACAATTAAACTCTAAACTTTATATCCTAAACTTTTTCATCAAACTATGAGGATTTGTTGTAATTATGTCCTTAATTTTATGAAATTGTTGTAACTAAACTAACCATTAATGAAGTTACGACGAGGTTTAATTACAATAATTTTGCAATTTTATAGAGGAGTAATTGGTTATCAAAGGGAAGTTCAAAGATATGATTGTAGCCATCTTTAAGATTCAAAAGTGGTTTTTATAATTTTCTAAAAGATTAACTATAAGAACTAAAAAAAATATTTATGAAAAGTTTACAGCATAATATTTAAAAAGATAGAAAATAATAGCTTGAAGGAAAAGGGAAGCAAAGTTTGAGTAGAGCCTTGGATGTCAAACATCACCACTGTCAGCAACTACTTCAAATTCAAATGAGCTTTGTTTTTTCACCAAATAAATTACCACAAAGTATCATTATCAATTAATCTTAATCAATAAGACATATGAAGCTTTTTGAAAGACACACCAAACAAATTGATCGACATGCATATTTTCAATTGATATTTACATAAATTTGAACAACTCAACATTTTTGTTAACATTAAAATTTAACTTTTTGAGTAATACTTTGACGTGATATGATGGGTTGGGTGTTTTTTTTTTTAAATAAATAATATTTTACTAAGTGAGTTATTTTAATTTGAGTAAGAATGAGTTGGATTTTAAAATCCAGTAGAGGTGAATGAATATTTAATATTACAAAGTTACTAATTTAGATAGAATCATTTTATTAAATTCCACATCGTCATTTCTATTATTGAAGGAAAATAATAAAACTTTTAAAATGTTGAAGATGAAATAAATCAGTGGTTTATTTAACTTTATTCCTTTCAATGAGATTTTACATTTCACAAATAATTTTTTAATTAAATAATAATAGTAATAATCTTCTTACATATTCTATTTAACCCTTAACTATCTAACCGTGTTATTTTTATTCATATAAAATAAAAATATTACATGTTGTGTATAATTTCAAAATTTAACATGAACCCTTTAAAATTAAAGAGGGGAAAATTATAAGTTCGAAATTATATTTTGATCTCAAAGATTTAATATTTATTTTATTTTATTTTTTACTTATATTTATTTAAGCAGATAAAATTTTATCAAAAAATGAATTTTCAAATGACTCAAAAATCATTATCAAACCAAATATTGATAAAAGAAAATGAATTGATAAGTCGATTAATTAAAGCCCTAAAAACAATATAAGTTGAAAAAAGGAAAAAGTCAAAGCAGAATTTTATGCCTCTCTGACCAAAATTAAAAGAAATAAATCTATAATGATGACATTATGAAGTTAATAAAATTGGATTAAATTAAACAGAGATAAGGGGTCACTTTCTACTTTTCCCAAAAAAGAAAAAGAAAATGTGTTCCACAGGGTTAATATCATCAAAGCACTTCACAGAATCACAACCCATCTGCATTTTCCTCTTTAATTTTCCCAACAATTTCTCAGTGATTTCCTCCTATATTTTCGAGGAAATTGTATTGCTTCTGCTAAGAAAATTCTAAGATTTGTATTAAAATTTAAATAATATCTTTAGACGATAATGGCTGAGCTAAAAAAAAAAGGCAATATCTACCGTAAATTAATGAAATTGTTTATTCAAAAAAGGGAAAAAATAAAACTATTTTGGTACCCTGATTTTTTAGTTTGATTTTTTAGTTTAATTTCAATTTATCCCTGAATTTTAAAATGTTACACTTTTACCTCAAAGTTTTGAGTTTGGTTTTCATTTGGTTCTAGATTTATGTTGGTCGTTGATGACATTGATTAATTTTTTTTTTAAAAAATTGATATGACATTTTTAATTAATTTTAACAATGACATGACAAAAAAATTATTTTTTTAAAATTTAATAATATGTGGAGGTGAAGATTTGAACCTATAACCTTTTTGGTTGAGGTTATAATGTCTTAACTATCAAAGAAAATTAAACTTGATAATTAAACGTGCTGACTTGGAGCAATTCAAAATTAGGTGACCTCTCAAAAGAATTTTCCTAAGAAACACGTAAATAGAATGTTGAAAGTGGTTAATTGCAAATCTGAGGTAATACATGGATAGAAAAGTGATGGCAAAACATCAACTTTAAAAAATTAAGGCCCTGTTTGATATAGCCATTTCGTTTTTTGTTTTTTATTTTGAAAATTAAGCCTTATCAAAAATAAATTATCTGTTTTTGTAAGTAATATACATTCGATTGGTTCAAGCTCCCCCTACTTAGTTGAAGGTGAGGGTTGATTTCATCTGAATATTGATGTTGCAAAGCTGCCTCTGAGACAACAACATCCTCTACACAACCATCTGACTGAGTTTTATGTTCCCCCTAAGCAATGTGACTATTAATAAACCATATCAATGAATAATATATGTAAACCATCAGCACACTTTAATTTATACATACCTCCAATATAGCTTCATTTCGAATTACAGGTGCCCTAATCACTTCCTCGTCTACATCTTTATCCATTACATACTATCAACATTTCTATGCGATTAGTTTAAGAATCATAATATGTGTTAGACCAAGATTGTCTGATGGTCCTATATGTGTTAGAGCATCCATTTGCATCACTTGGGTTTGGGCACCGACTTGGACCAAGCTTGTTGGAAGTATTGGTTGCATGTACTTGTATTTTCCACTTCATGATTGTGGTTATTTGAGGTTGAAGCTTCTCCGTGTGACAACAATGGTGGGCAATGATCTAGAAATACAAAATAATATTTTTACATATTGATATCAGAGACCGAGAGATTTTTCATGAAAGAAAGAGAGAGACAGAGAGAGATATAAATCAATGAATTAGTTAAAGTTGCAATACCTCCAAACTTGTGTCGAAGTTCATCAATAAATTCATGAACTTCATTTTCCTCCAAAGTTTGCTGCTTTCATAAAATATGATCGAACTCAATTTTAACCCAAATGAAGATATTGATCATGAGCATATATAGAGAAAAAGAAGAGTGAGTGTGAGAGAGAGACCCCAGAGCTTCCATCAGAAGTAAGGATCTTAGGAACATATTCCAAAGCATGATTCACCATTGCATTCCATATCTTGTTTGAAACTTTCTTTCCCAGCAACTGCATGCACACAAATAAAATTATGAACTAATTAATTAGGGATTATGAATGAATGGTTTTTTTCTTAGGTACCTTCCTTAGAGAGCGAGGATCCCTTTCATGAGCCATCACAAAATCATGAACAGTTTTGTTACCGTCGGAAAATAAGCGTCTGTGATATTCACCATCTTTGGCTATCCCTTCCAAACGCCATAATTCATCTTCTCCCTTTGGAGGATGGCGCTTCATGTTCGCTGATGTTTGGGAGCAAGGGAAAATTATAATAGTTAGAGAGAGAAAGAGAGAGATAGAAAGAGATAAGCAAGCTAGAGCTACCTTGTCGGTAAAACTTGACTCTAAAAGGATTAGATATAGCCTCTCCGATTCTAGGATAGTTGGCCAAAATCTCATCATCTATGATCCTTACTCCCAATCGAAATTGTTGAGATGTCCCCCAGTTTGAGGTGTCAGTGAAGCTTAAATTTTTTATGAACGCAACTCCATTTTTCAGATGAACCTTTCGATCCTTAACCACGATCAAAGGTCGTCTTGATTCTTCTCTTTTAGTCAAAATACTTTTGTTGAAATAAGCCACATCCCAATGAATTGGGTCCTCTCCTTGGCCATTGCCAAAATTTCCATCCAGAACCACCAACTCAATCAAGGCCGACGATAAAGGACCTGTCTCGACAGTGTAATTGGAGTTAGTTGTATCACATAGTTCGACTCGCAGTGGCTGACCGTTCTCGGCTTCTACGTCTATGCCGGTGAAAATGGTGGATCGAATCTTGTTATCGAAACGTAACTTGAGCTCCACGGTTCCGGATCCAGATCCAGCACCAGCAACTTCTTCATTTTGACCATTAAGTTGGCTACGTAAAAATTCAATTCAACAAATCAATATTACACAGTGAGATTATATATATTATAGATGGTTCAACAACAAACAACCACAAATCCTTTGTCTATAGACGTACTATAATCATAATCAATAATAATTTAGTTCAAAATTCCAACCTTGAAGATGATAGACAGCGGTCAAAGTAAGGCTCAAACAACCTCTCCACGTCCTCACGTACCTAAAAAACCATGAAATTTTAGGAGAAAAAAAAAAGATGGAAAAAGAGAGAGAGAGAGAGAGAGGAGTTTGAAAGTACCAGCGGGCGAAGGAAAGTTTCAAACTTAGACAATGATTCAGGAGACAAAGGCTCAACTCCAAACCTAAGAAAAAGGAAAACAAAAAACCCAAATAAAGGTCACCAAAACAAAACCCTGAAAGAAACGGAAGAAGAAGAGAAAGAGAGAGGGAGAAAAAAGAAAAAACCCATAGAGAAAAGGGAAGCAGGTTTTTTTGGGGTGTTGTTGATGATGATTCTGAAGATCATGGGTAAATTTCCTCTTGTTGTTTTGATGTGCCATGTTTGTTTGAATATGGAAATTCAAGAGAATTTTGGTCTATGAGGAAGATACGAGGTTGTTTCGGGGTTTGTTGGGGCTTGGACAATGGGGGTTTTTATAAAGTGTCGTGTGAAGGGAGTTGTGGACACTAAATTCCAATGCATTTTCCACTTCCCATATCCAAGAACACGCGAGGAAGCTTCATATATGTTGGACGAGGTTGAAGTAATTTCTTCCATCATTCTCAAAATTCAAACTTGTCTAAACTTTTGGAAAAGGGAACTTTTCAAAATTCAAAGTCTTGGTTTAGTCCATAAATTTTCATATTTTTGCCTAATAAGTTCCTAAACTTTAAAAAGGTCCCCTAACTTTCAATTTTGTGTTAAATAAATCATTAAATTTTCAATTTTGTGTCTAATGAAAGTTCCCGACATATTCAATATTTTTTTAAAATTAACAAATCTACTCTACATCATCACTTTTACAAACCCTTATATTTATTTGGAGGATGATAATTGGTATTTTAAAATGCTAGAAAATTTATATTACTATAGTAGTACAGATTACTTTCATTTCATATTTCCTCACGTAGCTAGCTAGTACTATTTTAATATTTTACTTAGTGGGTCTCATATTACTTTTAACAAGGGGAAGTCTCTATTTACATAACATAAAGGATGGGAATGAAGAACGGGCGCCCAAAGTTTAAATTTTGTAATAAAATTGAGTTATAGAAACTAGGGTCTGTGCAACATTATTTAGTTTGTAGGACTCTAATTATTAGAAATAAGTGCATAAGCGTCAACTTAAACATGGTTCAATTGGTTAAGACATATATATGATAGTGCACTTTGTGAGCTATTTTTAAGACTTATTTATTGTTAGTCCCAATGATTATTTGACTACTTTCACACACATCTTTATATTTTATAGGAATCGAGCAATCGGAATAAAACAAAGGTTTTAAAGAAATTATCGAGAAAATCAAGTGAATTGGGCAAGGATATATGATATCAAGGAACTTAAACATAACAGAAAATGGAAGAATAAGAACTATGGAGACAACGATGAGATGCTATCCACAACGTCACAACGCTACCAAGAAGCCAGTCAAGATCTACAAAGGTAATGCTCATATGCCACATCATAGTGTCTCAACGCTACAATTAGAGAAGCCCAAGCTACTTAAAGCGTCGTGATGCTACTAACGCAAATGGACTGCTTCTAGGGTACAACATTGAGACGTTGTTTCTAGCATCTCAACACTATTGTGATGTGGCTTTAAACTAGAAGTTTATGCATGCCATTTTGGGGGAGAAACCTATTCAAAAATTTATCATTGAGCAAAGTTACGAATTTAGAGGGCAAGGAAACAACATTGAAGTGG
The DNA here is from genome assembly GCA_033996785.1 of Trichosanthes truncata. Taxonomy (NCBI): domain Eukaryota; kingdom Viridiplantae; phylum Streptophyta; class Magnoliopsida; order Cucurbitales; family Cucurbitaceae; genus Trichosanthes; species Trichosanthes truncata. The sequence continues at coordinate 44,005,449 of JAWPNB010000013.1, read as the reverse complement.
AGAAAATGAATTTTTGAGGCTTGAGATCGTGGATATTCCTTCAGGGATGGAGGATCGACACGCCGAATTTGATTTGTTTCCTTTCCCTTGACTTTATGTAGTTTTCTGATGAGATTTAGGCTTAGTGTTGAATTGTTGTAGCTTTTAAAATAATTGCTTGTAACTGTGCTTTTAGAAAAATCAACTGTGAAATGAAGTAAAATAGTATTTAGTAAATTTCAATTTTCAATTAGAAAACACTAGTTATGGTGTTTGGTAGATTAATATTAAATTATTGTGATTTATTATAATGACCAAAGTAGGCTTATTATTTCAATTATTTTCATATTGATATTTAATTTATAATTTATTATAAGATAATTATTTAAAAATTTATATGATTTAAATTGCATCTAATGTTGTTTGATCTAAATTATTTTATAAAAGTTCAAGAAAAATAATTGTTATAAAAAATTGAACCAATCAAAATTTCATTGATATAGGAGAGAATATAGGTGAAATATATATATATATATATATATATATATATATATATATGGAAGGATAAATTTGAGATTTGTAAACGGTTAGAGAAGATGGTAGATTTTTAGGAAAGCTGAATTTAAAAAGTTGGTATCTATCAGCTTTTGCACGTCAGAGAAAATTAAAAAGTGATTCTTCATAGATTAATAAGTAATTTGCTTTACTAAACAACCTAGGCAGTTAAGGATTCTCCCATATATAATTTATTTTTACGTTGTAAACGCAATCCCAAATGGGACCTTAATATTGGATTGTGATGTTATGTTATGAACATGAGTTGCTAAATTCATAGTTCAGTCTTAGGGATTGGTGTAGCCATTAGATTTATGACTTGATTAATTGAATGCCTTTGTTTATTGTCTTTATTCCATTCATGTATTTTATGCACTTAATACTTTTAATCTCTTGATCACGAATTAATTGTTGTTAACTCTTATTCTTACACTCCAAAGAGGTAGTTTATATTATACCTTAAATGTATGATTGAGGTAGTTTTAAGATGGAGAGATATATAGGATATGTTGCTTTAGAGTATTGAGAAATTGGTGCTCAAACAAGTTGACCATATTAAACGTTGGCCCACCCTTACACATAATAAACCTAATTTGTGTGGCTGCTAGGTGGGGTTGTTTTTTACGAAAACAAAAAGAAATAAATCAAGAGTTTGAGAGACAGTGTGCCTGTTCTTCTCCATTAATGAGTTTTGAGAGCTATTATTGAGTGTTTCATGAGTCTTTTCCTTAAAAGAAAAGTGAAAAAAATCATTCTTGAACGGTTGTAAACTCTTGTATCTTTATCTCTAGCATTTTAGAAAAACTTGCATCAATAACAGAGAACTGGATGTAGTTTACATGCATTGGATGAACCAATATAAATGTGGTGTCAATTTCTCTTCCTTTAACTTGATTTTAATTATCATTCTTATTGCATACAAGTTATAGGTTGGTTTATCTCTATTCTTTTAAGCTGTGAGTTTCAATTGTTTATTCTACGATATTTGGAACCAGAGAACCTGAATGTGGGATTAGATAAAATATATATATATTGTCTGAATCTAGTCAAGTGAATTTAGATTGATATATGGTATTATTGCCTAACATATAGGATGTTAAAAGAAGTAGACCCAAGACCTTTGCATGTTTTATTGAAACTAGAAGGGGATATTGTGGTTTCTTAATTATCAAAGAGAGTTAATTGTGCTCGTGAGAGACAGTTACAACCTATGACTTCTTGACTTATGGAATGATTGCATGTTTAGTCTTGGCGTTATAATTAGTTGTGTTTTGTATGTCTAACTGGTGAAATTTATTCCCTAGGATCTTTTCCTATTGATTTTCTCATTCGTTTTAGTTTATGGTTAGTTTTTATTCATTCATATCTGGTGTTTTTCTCTAAATAAAATTAAGTGATTATATATGTGGTACTTAAATAAACTAGAAAACCAATCCAAATGACAGACCCTCTCAAAGCCATTCACTATATTCGAACTTGAACCATACACTTGTAGTAAACAATTTTTGGTACAATATCATCAACCAAAAATTTAGAGGATCAAATTTCTACCCCTTACATGTTGATCTAAAAAAAATAATTGTGTATGCTTGGAACAGATGTATTTAACTCATAGCCTTTAATAATAAACTTATTTCGAATTATAATAAACCTTGATTTCGTAATATTTCAATTTATACCTTACCAACTCAATTTAGGGGTGTACATGGGTTGGGTTGGGCCGGGTTAGAGTAATTTTTTGGACCAACCCAAAAATTCGGGTTAGTAAAACCTTCAACCCAACTAACCCTATTCAAGAGAGTAACCCAACCCAACCCAACCCAATATTTTCGGGTTGGGTTGGGTTGGGTCATCGGGTTGGATCAATTTTTTTCCTTTTTTTTTTAAATTTCAATTTAAAATTTATTTGTATACCTTCAAGTTTTATATAAATCAATATAAATATAAAAAAATCAAGCATTAAAAAACTCTAAATGTCTTTATACTAAGTAGCAACCATAAAATTTAAATGATTCTATTACTATCATCACAATAAACTTCTAAATAAATCACAATCATTTAAAACAAAGTTCAAAATTCAATAATGTAACTAGATGTCTATTACAATACCAAAGTCTTAAATTTGAAGCACCACAAATTAAAAAACTTCAAATGTCTTCGCACTAAATAACAATCATAGAATTTAAATAGTCCTATTACAATCATGAAAATTGAAGCACCACAAAAATTGATAGCACCACGAGTTCTTCAATATTGAATTTTCACTTTTTAATGATAAGTCCTGAAATTACAAATACAACAACAAACAAAATTTTAGATAACAACAAATTTACGAATTAGAAAATCAAACATCCCAAGTATATAAAGCCATAAACTATAGATAACAAGCCTTTTACATTTAAAATGGGTGATTCTTGCATAAACACAAATAAACTCAGTTCAATAGGTTTCTTGGTTCAAAGTTCCATCAAGCAAAGAAGAAAAGATTCAATTATCCCAAATCATTAGCTCAACTATAAGCAATAGTAACAACCCATCCCAAATCATCAGCTCAAAATTCAAATTTCCATCAAGCAAAGAAGAAAAGATTCAATTTTCCCTTGAACCAATACTAATATCTAATCGATCTAACAAAAAAAACACAAACTATCCATACAAGTACTTATGCATAAAAGTAACTCTTAACAAACTTCAACCAATTCAACATAAATTCAACATAAGGAAATGTAATTTGAGAAAGCTGTGAAAGATCTTCTCAAGGGAGGTAAGAACAAGGCTTACTGATAATAAACATCTCAGCAATTCTTTCCTAATATTTATCTCCTGATAATTAAGGTTAGACTTATCTATGCGAATCAGAATGGAAACAAACATATTCCAACGAAACAAAAACACTTAGTATAAGAATAGCAATAGTAGAAACTTTCCTCTCCCATCCCACAAAATTTAAAATTAAAAAAAATAGACAAAAAAAAAACTGAAGAAGAATACTCACAGCGGAAAAGAAGAAGACTAGACCATGTTTCAAAAAAAAAATAACTGAAAAATAAATCTGTTTAAAAAAAAACTGAAGAAGAATAGTGTCTCACAGTCAGTCACCGGAAGCTTAGATGTCGACGACGGGGAGAAAGAAAGGGAGAGGAGCGACGGCCAGAGAGGGAGAGGAGCGACGGTCGGAGTGTTGCGATTGCGATTGTTACCGCCGGAATGACTGTGCGAACTGCGAAGAGAGGGGCAAAGGGCAAACTGCAAAGAGAGGGCAGAGGGTGTCGAACTGCGAAGCAAGGGGATGAGGAGAGGACGAAGTTGAACTGGAAAGAGAGGCAGAAGGTGAAGTCGAAGTCGAACTGCGAAGATAGACCGAAGTCGAAGTCGAACTACGAAGAGATGGTGAAGTCGAAGTCGAAGTCGAGCTGCGTGAATTGAGGATTGAGAATGAGAGCAGTTAAGGTTTCCAATTTTTACTTATATATATATATATATATTTAAAAAAAAAACGAAATTTCGGTTCGGTTCGGGTTGAACCGAACCCAGATTCTTCCAACCCGCGAACCGAACCGAAATTTCGGTTTTTTCAAATTTTAACCCAAACCAACCCAAAAAAAAATTTAACCCAACCCAACCCTTCTAATTTGGGTTGGGTAAGCCGGGTTGGTCGGGTTATCGGTTCATTTGTACACCCCTAACTCAATTCATGAGCTAAACACTTTAACTGTGCTGGCAAAAACTTTCTATATTATTATTATAACATTGAAACTTTTTTCGGGGAGTACTCCATTCATTATCATAAAAAGATTGATTGACTAGAATTTTTTTTTCAATGTATATCTTTTAATTAATTTATTTATATGGCTCTATTTAATTAAATGATGTTTTAATTTTTCTTGTTCATATATAAAAACAAAGAGTACATGTTTGAAATTACTGAAACAATTGTTGGAACCAAATTTTAGTATAGCTCTCAATATCTTCTGGAAAATTATTTGTTACTATGAGATTTTATTGCAATTATATTCCAAAACTTATGAAATTGTCGTAATTAAGTCTACCCCTAATAAAGTTAGGATGGTAGAGTTTAATTATAACAATTTTGCAACTTCATTTGAGTAACTTCTTAAAATCAAAGTTGAAGAATATAGTATTGTAGCCAACATGAATATAACTCAATTGACATAAAGCATGTAACCCTCAATCAAGATGTTAGAGGTTCAAATCTCCCACCCACATATTATATATGTGTGTGTGTATATATAGAGGAATGTAAACCAACTTTAAGGTTCAAAAGTGACTTTTATAATTTTCATAAAATTTAGGCCCGTTTGATAATTATAACCATTTAATTTTTTATTTTTGGTTTTTAAAAATTAAGCTTACAAACACTACTTCTACTAAATTTGTATGGTTGTCTACTTTTTGCAAATATTTTCAATGTTTTCAAAATCCAAGCCAAGTTTTGAAAACCAAAAAAAATAGTTTTTAAAAACTTGTTTTTGTTTTTGGAATTTGGCTAAGAATTCAAATGTTTTCTTAAGAAAGATGGAAACCACTGTAAAGAAGTTGGGTGAAAACAAGCACAATTTTCAAAAACTAAAAACTAAAAACCAGATGGTTATTGTTGTGACTTTAATTGTGGCAGCAGCTAAACACAACACATGGTCTACACATTGCACTCAGTTAAACAACTCTAACATGCAACAATGTGATTTTCACGAAATGGGTTAATCTCACTCAAACATAATTGAACGAAGAAGAAAGATAGATGACAAATAAGATGAAAACAAAGCAAAGAAAGACAATGGTTTAGAGTGATGTAGCCAAGGTTGCCCTACATCTACTATGAAGGAGCAACACTTTTATTCAAGATGAAGAATTACAAAGCTCACAGATAAGTTCCTCTCAACTCACTCATACATTTAAGATAGAATGAGAAACTACTTTTATACATCAATTTGAGAAATAGTAGCTTAACCAACTTCTATTTACAACTGATTTATTTCATAACTGTCGTAATAGCCTTCAGAATAGTATAGACAAGCTGAAAACTAAGCGGGTAAATAACTTTTGTATAAAAGGAGCTTCTCATTCTATCTTAAATGTATGAGTGAATTGACAGGAACTTATTTGTGAGCTTTGTAATTCTTCATCTTGAATAAAAGTGTTGCTCCTTCATAGTGGATGGAGGCCAACCTTGGCTAAACCACTCTAAACCCATTGTCTCTCTTTGCTTTGTTTTCATCTTCTTTGTCTTCTACCTTTCTTCTTCATTCAATTATGTTCGTATGAGATTAAACCATTTCTTGCAAATCACATTGTTGCATGTTAGAGTTGTTTAATTGAGTGCAACGTGTAGTCCATGTGTTGTGTTTATGTAACACCCGAGACTCTTTGGTAAAGTTTTATTATGAATTTAATTATTTTAAGGGTATTTTGATAATTTTTGGAAAAGAAAAGGGCTTTTTGGTCTTTTGGAAAAGATATTTTGATTTTATAATAATAATTATTATTATTATTATTATTATTTAAAAAAAAAAAAAAAAAAAAAAAAAAAATCTTCTTCTTCTCGCGCGCGCTCCTCCCTCCCCGTTTACTCTCTCTCTCTCTCTCTCTCTCTCTCTACCGAACGCCGGCCGCAGAAGAAAACTCCAGCCACGAATCTCGCCGGCGAGTTTTCTTCTTCCCCGATCCGACCAGAACGCCGACCGTCCAGCTCGTTTCTCCGTTCGCCGGTAGTAGCGATTTCGCGAGTCGCGAGCTTCTCGCCGGAGTCGATCCTCGCCGCCGGTCTCCTTCCCATCTCTCTCTCTTCGACCGAACACCCACCCTCTGTCGACTTCTTTTTTTTCTTCCTCGCCGGTCGCGCAGAAGCTCCGCCGCCACGAACGCCCAGCGACCCGATTCTTCTGCAAGTTCCGCCGGACGAAATCATTCGCGTTAGCCTCACCGGATTTACAGCCTGCACGAAGCTCAGATCCGACCGAAAAGCCCAGATCCGCGAGCTCGCGCGAAAACGAGCCTCCACGCGCCCTCACGCGCCGATCGGAAGCTCCACGCGCCGGCCACGCGCCGCCGTCCGCCGCCGCACGCGCCGCCGTGCTCCGGTCACGCGCCGCCGCTCGCCGGAGTTGGGTAAAAATTGCCATTAGGTCCGTTTCGTCGAGTTATTAATGATAGAATGTGTTTTAGCGTAATTCGGATAGTTTAAAACACGTTTAGAACACTTTTTAGGTGAGTTGTCGAGGACCGAGGATCGTACTTGGAGTGGAAATTCAAGAAGCTTAATTACTAAGTGAAGAAAGGGTATTTTAGTAAGTAAAGACTTAAGGTAAGGGATCTCACAACGAAAGAAGTTTTCAAAACTTGAGCTAGCTCTATGATTTCTTTGAAAGTTTATGTTTTCATGTTAAGTATTTAAGAAAGAAAGTATATTATATGTATGTCTTTGAAATGCGATTGCTATGACTGATGCATTCATAACTATGTTCTAAAACGAATGGGACCTCATGCATGTGTTGTGTTCATGAAAAGATTTATATAGGCTGTGACGATAATTCTCCCAAAAGTTTTATGTGGGTTTTGAGGGAACCCGAGTCTTCGGACTCTATATGCTCCCGGGGTTCGAGAGTGCCCCCAGACTGTAGCCGACGGGCTTGAGTCTTCGGACTCCACGATGGTAGCCTTCGGGCTGAGTCTTCGGACTCCATGATATATGTTAGCTTTCGAGCTTAACTCTCAGAGGTAGGGAGGACTCTATTAGACAGAAAAACTATGTCTTCGGACTATTCAGAGGCCCTCGGGAGAATTTAATCGTTCACAAGAGCTGCGAGGAAAAGTATATGGTTTATAAAAGGAATTTTAGGTCCCCTACTAAAGCGATGGTTTTATGATTTAAAATGACATGTTGCATGTGATTGAAATTCTTATTTTAAAACTATGATGGACTTACTGAGTATTATTCGTTAATACTCACCCTTTTCCTTTTAAAAATGTTTTCAGGTAAGGCTAAGATCGGCCCTAGCGTGTGACCGGAGATCCTCTACTCGAGTCATGGGAGCCGACTGATCGCTATTCCGCTTCCTCTATGTTTCTAGATGTATATAGAACTCATGTTAAGTTTTTTTTTAAATGTTAGGAGAATGTTTTAAAATCTTTTAACCTTTCTTTGTAAATCGTGCACGTATATTTGATTTCTTCTGTTTGAACCCTAGCATCATATTGAGAAGTTTGTTGGATGCTAGGAGGTTGTTTGAAATCTTAGAAGTGTGTTTTTCTATATCTTATCAGGGTCAAAATTTTGGTTTTCGTGTAGTTACGCCGTTATGTTGCCGAAATTTTTGGTAATATAGCGACGTGACTTAGTAATGACTCTTAGGTAGCGTGTTGAGCCCCTAGGGTCGTTACAGTTGGTATCAGAGCACTAGGTTATAGGTTCTGTAGACTAGCTTACTTCGTAAGCATCAGGTATCCCATGACTAAGTAGTGATTTCCAGTCATCGCGCAGGTACGCCTCCGAAGTAAACTTTTAAATTCGTTTGTTGAAAAGCATGTTATTTTTATGAAATGATTCATATGTGAAATGTATTTTAAGTTAAGGAAAGCTTAAGAAAAGTTGAAAAGTGTGATCCCTTTTGATGTGGAGGTTAACTTGTTTATGTTTGTTTGTTAAGTATGCCGCCTAGAAGGAGAGGCAGAGGACGGGGTAGAGGACGTGGTGCTGGTAGAACACATGACTTACCTCCTGAGATGCCAGTGGAACAGGAGGTGAATTCAGGGGCAAATTCCCCTGTTGCTCAGGCTCAACCTGATCCAGTTATGGAGCCTGCAAATCCTACGGTTGCGTCGTTGATGTTAGAGGCGATGCAGAACTTAGTACAAGCGACCGTGACGACCCAGTTAGCACAGATGGGTCAAGTTTCTACGCCAGCTTCATTACAAGCCCGTCACTTGAAAGATTTTAGAAAGTACGATCCGAGGGCGTTTGACGGATCCTCTGGGGATCCTACAGTGGCGGAGTTATGGTTGTTCTCTATGGAGAACATTTTTCAGTTGATGAGCTGCCCGGATGAATATAAAGTTTCTTGCGCCACATTTATGCTGAGGGATGATGCATACCTATGGTGGGAATCTGCTCAGAGGACCATCGGTACAGTAGGAGGAATAGTGACGTGGCCGATGTTCAGAGAGGCTTTCTGGAATAAATATTATCCTGCGACTGCACGATACAAGAAACAAGAAGAGTTTCTACAACTTAAACAGAATCGACGTCCAGTGGATGTCTACGAGAGGGAATTCACAAGGTTATCTCGTTTTGCTCCAGAGCTGGTAGATACTGAGGCCAAGAAAACAGAGCGTTTTGTAATGGGTTTGGATCCTCAGGTTAAAGGCGTGGTACAGGCTGTAGCACTTCACGACTATGCTGCTGCGGTAAGGACGGCAGAGTTTATTGTTGCAGGCCAACAGAGTGAGATTCCTATGGTCCAAAACCCGAGTCAGTCATCCTCTGGTCACAAGAGGAGATGGAGTCAGGCGAACTTGAATCCCCAGCGTTCTCAACAGTCTTCACAGTCGTCCATGAGGTCACAGGCCGCTTCTAGCCAGAGACAGCAAGTGAATAGACCGGGACCTAACACTGGGGAGAAACCTCGTTGTAATGAATGTGGAAAGTTTCATTGGGGTCAGTGCCTGATGCGGTCTGGGTTGTGTTTTCGATGTAAAAGGGAGGGACATAGAGCTGAAAATTGTCCTACCCTCCCAAACAGGAGAGGCCAGTCTTCGGGTTCAGGTGGAGTAGGACTTAATAGGCCCACACTTCAGCAAGGGAGAGTTTTTGCTAGTACCGGCAGGGAGGCTGGTAACTCAGATGCTGCAGTTACAGGTACGCTTCCCGTTTTGGGATACCTTGCATTCGTGTTATTTGATTCAGGTTCTACACATTCTTTTATTTCTGCGTCTTTCGGGAGACAAGCTGAGTTAGAACTTGAGCCATTACCCTCTGCTTTGTCTGTTGCTACCCCGATGGGGTTGAGTCTATTAGCTACTGAGGGGATTAAGAATGGTAAGATGATAGTTTCCGACCACGAGCTGGATGTGAATTTAATAGTCCTCGAGATGGAAGGGTTCGATGTTATTCTAGGCATGGATTGGCTGGCTTTGAACCATGCTAATATTGATTGTTTCCGTAAAGAAGTGGTGTTTACGCCACCAAAACAGGCCAGTTATAAGTTTAAGGGGACTAGAACTGGAGTTAATCCAAGAGTGATATCTGCTCTTAAAGCGAGAAAGCTAATTCTGAAGGGATCATGGGGTATCTTAGCTAGCGTGTGGAAGTGAGACACACCGAGGTTCACGCATCGTCTGTGCCTGTGGTGAATGAATTTCTAGATGTGTTTCCTGAAGATCTTTCAGGGTTGCCTCCCGTGAGAGAAATAGACTTCACCATAGAGCTTGAACCAGGAACCGCTCCTATCTCTAAAGCTCCTTATAGAATGGCACCAGCGGAATTGAAGGAGCTGAAGTTGCAACTGCAGGACCTATTGGATAAAGGTTTTATTCGACCTAGCGTATCTCCTTGGGGAGCACCGGTCTTGTTTGTAAAGAAGAAAGATGGAACCATGCGATTGTGCATTGATTACAGGGAGTTGAACAAAGTTACGATTAAGAATAAGTACCCTCTTCCTCGTATCGACGACCTCTTTGATCAGTTACAGGGAGCGTCGGTGTTTTCAAAGATTGATTTGAGGTCAGGGTACCATCAGTTGAGGGTCAGAGAAAGAGACATCCCTAAGACGGCATTTAGATCACGATATGGACATTTTGAATTCACGGTGATGTCTTTTGGGTTGACTAACGCCCCTGCAGTTTTTATGGACTTGATGAATAGAGTATTCAAGGAGTTCCTAGATGCTTTCGTGATTGTATTCATTGATGACGTCCTTGTATACTCTAAAACTGAGAAAGAACATGAAGAGCATTTGAGAAGAGTGTTGACGACTTTGAAAGAGAACCACTTATACGCGAAATTTTCCAAGTGCGAGTTTTGGCTTACAAAGGTGTCTTTCTTAGGACACGTAGTGTCAAGGGCAGGGATTTCAGTAGATCCAGCGAAAGTAGAGGCTGTAACGCTATGGCCTCGTCCGACTACAGTTACCGAAGTACGGAGTTTCCTGGGTCTAGCAGGTTACTATAGACGGTTCATCCAGGATTTCTCTAAGATAGCTACGCCTTTGACTCAACTAACTCGCAAAAGTAAGTTATTTGTCTGGACTGACGAGTGTGAAGCAAGTTTCCAGACACTTAAACAGAGACTGGTATTAGCCCCTGTTCTTTCTGTGCCTGAGGGAACAGGTGGATTTGTAGTTTTCACTGATGCATCGAGAAAAGGGCTAGGAGCAGTGTTGATGCAAAGTGGAAAGGTTATAGCCTATGCGTCTCGCCAGTTGAAAAGTCACGAGCAAAACTACCCAACCCATGATTTGGAGTTGGCCGCAGTTGTCTTCGCCTTGAAGATCTGGAGGCATTATTTGTATGGTGAGAAGATTCAGATCTTCACGGACCATAAGAGTTTAAAGTACTTGTTTACACAAAAAGAGTTGAACATGCGGCAACGTAGATGGTTAGAGCTGGTAAAAGACTACGAACTAGAAATTCTTTATCATCCCGGTAAGGCAAATGTTGTCGCAGATGCTCTCAGTAGAAAGACTGTACATACTTCAGCTCAGATCACTAGTCAGGATGAGCTACAGGTAGAGATGGAGAATGCTGAAATTGCAGTTTTGATAGGTGAAGCGACTACACGCTTAGCTCAGTTGACTGTGCAACCAACTTTGAGGCAACGTATTATAGTCTCTCAGCGATTGGATCTTAGTTTAATGGAAAAGCTACGACAAATCGGCACTGAGCAAGCTCAAGAGTTTTCTATGTCTTCAGATGGTGGACTTCTATATCAAGGGCGATTATGTGTACCTAATATTGATGAATTGAAGAGTGAGATTTTGACTGAAGCGCATAGTTCGCCATTTTCGATGCATCCTGGTAGTACCAAGATGTATCAAGACCTAAAACAGATTTTCTGGTGGCACAGTATGAGAAAGGATGTAGCGGAGTTTGTCAGTAAGTGCTTAGTTTGTCAACAGGTTAAAGCGCCGAGACAGAGGCCGGCAGGATTGTTGCAACCATTGAATGTGCCTTTGTGGAAATGGGATGAAATCTCTATGGATTTTATTGTTGGGTTACCCAGGACGATGAGAGGTTACACGGTGATTTGGGTCATCGTCGATAGGCTTACCAAATCGGCGCATTTTCTTTCGGGTAAGTCTACATATTCTACAGAGAAATGGGCGCAAATCTATATGCAGGAGATAGTGCGATTACACGGAGTTCCTGCTAGAATTGTCTCGGACAGGGATGCCCGTTTTACTTCTAACTTTTGGAGAGGCTTACAGAAAGCTATGGGTACTCAGTTGGATTTTAGCACCTCTTTTCATCCCCAAACGGACGGACAGACCGAGCGATTGAATCAAGTTTTGGAAGATATGTTACGTGCATGTGCGTTGGATTTCCCAGGTAGTTGGGATACTTACTTGCACCTGATGGAGTTTGCCTATAACAATAGTTATCAGGCTACTATAGGAATGGCACCGTTTGAAGCTTTGTATGGTAAAAGATGTAGGACTCCAATATATTGGGATGAGGTCGGTGAACGACAGCTTTTGGGGCCAGAGTTAGTTCAAGTCACGAACAATGCTATTCAGAAAATCAGGGTAAGAATGCAGACTGCACAGAGTAGACAGAAGAGCTACGCTGACACAAGACGAAGGGATCTAGAATTCGAAGTAGGCGACCATGTGTTTCTTAAAGTGGCTCCGATGAAAGGAGTGTTGAGGTTCGGCCGGAAAGGAAAGTTAAGTCCGCGGTTTATAGGGCCGTTCGAGATTCTTGAGCGAATAGGCCCTGTGGCTTATAGATTGGCATTACCGCCATCTCTCTCTGCGGTCCATGATGTATTCCATGTCTCGATGTTAAGAAAGTATGTGCCGGACCCTTCGCATGTGATTGACTACGAGCCATTACAGTTGAATGAAAAAATGAGTTATGAAGAATGGCCGACTCGAATTCAATTATGTTCGTATGAGATTAAACCATTTCTTGCAAATCACATTGTTGCATGTTAGAGTTGTTTAATTGAGTGCAACGTGTAGTCCATGTGTTGTGTTTATGTAACACCCGAGACTCTTTGGTAAAGTTTTATTATGAATTTAATTATTTTAAGGGTATTTTGATAATTTTTGGAAAAGAAAAGGGCTTTTTGGTCTTTTGGAAAAGATATTTTGATTTTATAATAATAATTATTATTATTATTATTATTATTTAAAAAAAAAAAAAAAAAAAAAAAAAAATCTTCTTCTTCTCGCGCGCGCTCCTCCCTCCCCGTTTACTCTCTCTCTCTCTCTCTCTCTCTCTCTACCGAACGCCGGCCGCAGAAGAAAACTCCAGCCACGAATCTCGCCGGCGAGTTTTCTTCTTCCCCGATCCGACCAGAACGCCGACCGTCCAGCTCGTTTCTCCGTTCGCCGGTAGTAGCGATTTCGCGAGTCGCGAGCTTCTCGCCGGAGTCGATCCTCGCCGCCGGTCTCCTTCCCATCTCTCTCTCTTCGACCGAACACCCACCCTCTGTCGACTTCTTTTTTTTCTTCCTCGCCGGTCGCGCAGAAGCTCCGCCGCCACGAACGCCCAGCGACCCGATTCTTCTGCAAGTTCCGCCGGACGAAATCATTCGCGTTAGCCTCACCGGATTTACAGCCTGCACGAAGCTCAGATCCGACCGAAAAGCCCAGATCCGCGAGCTCGCGCGAAAACGAGCCTCCACGCGCCCTCACGCGCCGATCGGAAGCTCCACGCGCCGGCCACGCGCCGCCGTCCGCCGCCGCACGCGCCGCCGTGCTCCGGTCACGCGCCGCCGCTCGCCGGAGTTGGGTAAAAATTGCCATTAGGTCCGTTTCGTCGAGTTATTAATGATAGAATGTGTTTTAGCGTAATTCGGATAGTTTAAAACACGTTTAGAACACTTTTTAGGTGAGTTGTCGAGGACCGAGGATCGTACTTGGAGTGGAAATTCAAGAAGCTTAATTACTAAGTGAAGAAAGGGTATTTTAGTAAGTAAAGACTTAAGGTAAGGGATCTCACAACGAAAGAAGTTTTCAAAACTTGAGCTAGCTCTATGATTTCTTTGAAAGTTTATGTTTTCATGTTAAGTATTTAAGAAAGAAAGTATATTATATGTATGTCTTTGAAATGCGATTGCTATGACTGATGCATTCATAACTATGTTCTAAAACGAATGGGACCTCATGCATGTGTTGTGTTCATGAAAAGATTTATATAGGCTGTGACGATAATTCTCCCAAAAGTTTTATGTGGGTTTTGAGGGAACCCGAGTCTTCGGACTCTATATGCTCCCGGGGTTCGAGAGTGCCCCCAGACTGTAGCCGACGGGCTTGAGTCTTCGGACTCCACGATGGTAGCCTTCGGGCTGAGTCTTCGGACTCCATGATATATGTTAGCTTTCGAGCTTAACTCTCAGAGGTAGGGAGGACTCTATTAGACAGAAAAACTATGTCTTCGGACTATTCAGAGGCCCTCGGGAGAATTTAATCGTTCACAAGAGCTGCGAGGAAAAGTATATGGTTTATAAAAGGAATTTTAGGTCCCCTACTAAAGCGATGGTTTTATGATTTAAAATGACATGTTGCATGTGATTGAAATTCTTATTTTAAAACTATGATGGACTTACTGAGTATTATTCGTTAATACTCACCCTTTTCCTTTTAAAAATGTTTTCAGGTAAGGCTAAGATCGGCCCTAGCGTGTGACCGGAGATCCTCTACTCGAGTCATGGGAGCCGACTGATCGCTATTCCGCTTCCTCTATGTTTCTAGATGTATATAGAACTCATGTTAAGTTTTTTTTTAAATGTTAGGAGAATGTTTTAAAATCTTTTAACCTTTCTTTGTAAATCGTGCACGTATATTTGATTTCTTCTGTTTGAACCCTAGCATCATATTGAGAAGTTTGTTGGATGCTAGGAGGTTGTTTGAAATCTTAGAAGTGTGTTTTTCTATATCTTATCAGGGTCAAAATTTTGGTTTTCGTGTAGTTACGCCGTTATGTTGCCGAAATTTTTGGTAATATAGCGACGTGACTTAGTAATGACTCTTAGGTAGCGTGTTGAGCCCCTAGGGTCGTTACAGTTTAGCTACTTCCACGATTAAAGTCACAACAAATTGGTATTAGAGATTCAGGATCACTCAAAGAAGAAGATAAGAAAACTTTCTTGAAATCAAGAAAATCAAGAATGTCTGTTACAATTAAAGATTGAGATAGACAAATTTGATGGCACAGGGGACTTCGAGCTATGGAAGGCTAAGATCACAGCGATTCTTGGACTACAGAAGTTTGTAAAAGCAATCCAAGATCCTAAAAAACTTCCTAACTGATGAAGAAAAGGAAGCAATGGAGACAATGGCCTATGGAACTCTAATGTTGAATCTCAGTGACTGTATATTGAGGCAAGTAATTGATCAAGACACTGTCTATAATATGTGGATGAAACTCGATGCCCTGTACCTGTTCACACGAGATTTCAATAAGGAAATTTAATACGTGTAAATGAACTTGATTTTGTATTGATTTGTGTATAATGGAGTACAATCTCTAATATATGGTCCTCTGATTCTTTCTCTCGTATGTATACTTGACTCGATGGCTGAAACGCTTATTCTCGAGGTTGAATCGTCAACTTTGACCTAGTAGAAAGTCTTCAGCTTTGAGTTTGTTGAAGGTCTTCGGTTTGTTGCTTATTAAAGGTCTTCGGATTGTAGCTTATTGAAGATCTTCAACTTGTAGCTTGTAGAAGGTCTTCAGCTTGTTAGAAGAATTTTAGTTAGTTTCAGTCTTCAAGAAGATTTAAACTCGTTTCAGTCTTCAGGTCTTCATGAAGCTTTTAATCTTTGAAGTCTTCAGTTCTTCCAGACTCTTTAGTTTCAGTCTTCAATGTTCAGAAAGATTTAATTTCATTCTTTAGTCTTCAGGAAGATTTAAACTTTGTCTTCAGATCTTCAAACTTCAATCTTTAAGAAGAGTTAATTTCATGATGATAGTAATTGATCTTCAAGAGCTTCTAGAGATTTCACAGCTTTGTTTCTGAATCATCTTTGAGCTTCTTCAGTTCTGCCCCCTCAAATGAATGAGGATGTAACGACCCACCTTAGATCGCTACTCGAAGCTTGCATAATCATGTAAAGGAAAGTTTTAAAACAAAATAGAACTTCATGCTAATATGACCAGAAAACAAATTTCAACTTGGGATCCCATTTCAATAAATTAAAAAAAAAAACTTAAAACCACATCTCTAGATATTTTCTTACAAGACCAGAGTTTCACAGCAATAATAAACTAGAAGTGAAAACGCTTAAACAAACAAGGAATCCAAACAAACAGAACATCTCTACAATCCTAGGGAACAGGGAGACAGTTCTCCATAGTCTAGCCAAGTCAATGCCTAGAGTCATGGATCTCCAGAGTCTACTGACCACCTGAAAGGAAAACAAAGTAGCATTGAATGAGTATAAAAATACTCAGTAAGTAGCCGACTTAAACCAAGGCTCACCGTCTACCACACAGAAATCTCAAACTCCTGATCTGACTCCCGCACTGCACACTCTTTGCTATGTGACCACCCAACCTACTCTACCTACGGTATAGTCTCACCACTAAAACCCTAGAGCCATGCTTCCAATCCGTGGGCTTCATCTCCACAGCTAGCATACAGTAAAAGGGTCGGCAACCCCCATGCCACACTGGCTAGCTCTTATCGAATATTGGGCTTCATCCCCACAACTAGCATACAACAAGAAGGTTTGCAACCCCCAAGCCACACTGGCTAGCCTTGCAATGAAGGACATGCCATCCATGCCATAAAAAAAATAGGGTACGCAACCCATCATCTATCATATCACAAAAACATCAAGGCAAACATGCTCCAGGTGGGGTGGTAGGTGTCACTAGCCTAAAGGTCCTAAGTCATTCCCTAACCCTACCAAAGTTCTCAAGACTTGACCACATCTTAGCCACATCAACACGAAGGTGAAGGTAACTAGGCCCTCAAGTTTACTTTCCAACCACACAAACCAAAGTTAACCAAAATACAAGCACAACACATGAGTTTCAAACATAAAGTCAGACAAGGATTTACACATGCTCCAAAACTTTTAGTTCACAACTTTAAGCCCTTAAACCCACATACCACATGCTCAGGAAACTCCTAACTCAAGAAGAATCTCGGAACTAACCACCCAATATTACATGCTCCACAATCAAATTTCAAGCACACCACAGAGATTCACATTCGTTTCCAGCATGGTCCAAAATTAAATTGATAACTCAATAAGTGCTTATCCCAAAAACTACTTACCTCAAAGCAGAAACAAATTATAACAACTCAAGCCCAAAAATTACTTGCTAAAAATATAGGCACCCCTGGCAATAACGCAACAATCCAAAAATCAAACTAATTAAATTTTAAATAAAATTAACCAAGGACTCTATACTTAAATTCTGGGGTTTGATTTAAAAGGTGGTGAAAATCTCACCTTTCTAATTTCTGGTCAATAACACAGCTTCTTGAAATCTGTGAAAAATCCTCGAATTCCAAACTTGGCCTCCTATTAACCTTCAATTTAATTTCAACCATTGGAGTCAATTTAACTTGTAAAAACAGCCACTCAAAAATCATAGCAAAACCCCAAACATGCATCCAAAATTAAATCTAATTTATTCAAGGCCCCTCTGCATTAATAACTTACAAAATCCAATTTAATCTTACCTCGTTCGCGTTGTACAGTAGCTTTAAAATGTCTCAACAACGCCCCAAATGGTCTCGAATCGAGATGAAAAATCCTAGACTTGAATTCAAATAACTTGAGTAAAAATTAAATGGTCTCTAATAAAAAATCAGCCCCATAACTCAACAATATTGCCTTAAATAGTGGTGGAAAACTTACCCAATCAACACGAGGCTATACAGTGTTGAAAACTCACAAAAATGCTGCTGTAAAAAGGTCTAAATATGAACCGAAGACAGCCCTTTGCTATTTATGCAGCCGGAGCGGAAGGGGAGAGCGGCGGCATGAGCTTCACGGAGGCGGGCGCTCGGTGGCTTCTGGCAGGGCTTGCGGCGGCAGCTTGCTGCTCAGAGAAGGAGAAGAAGAAAAACTAAGGGAAGGGTGTTCAGCGAGTACCTGTGACATGCGGCTTCGATGGAGACGGACTGCAATGGTCGGTGGCTTCGAGGAGGCAGCACAGTAGGTGGCGACGTGCTCTACCCCGATGTAAGGGAGAAAGGAAAAACAGGGAGAGGGTTGACGTGCGATTCATAAACGGAGAGAGAGAGAGAGAGAGAGAGAGAGAGAGAGAGAGAGAGAGAGAGGTGGGGGTTTAATTTAGGGAGCAAAAATAATAATAATGAAAAGGGAAAAGAAAAGGAAGGTGGGGAGGGGATTTTGGGAAGAGGGGATAGAAAGAAGGAAATTAGGGTTGACTACCTTTAAATTCAAAATTGATTTTTGATTCGATTTGATTTTTTTTTCGGGCACTGCAGAGGAAGCTCTCTATTTATAGAGTTCCTCAAGGACTCCAGGTGGGCTTGGGCTTGGGCTTGTGCTTGTTAGACTGGACCCAATTGATTTGGACCAACCATTAGGATTGGGCTTGGTTGACTTTGGGCCAGTCCTTTTGGAGTGGGTCTAGTTGACTTTGGGCCTAGCCATTTGGACTGAGCCTGATTGTCTTTGGGGCCAACCCTTTTGGACTGGGCTTGGTTGACTTTAAGTCTGACCTTTTGGACTAAACTTGGACTTTAGGCCAGCCCTTTTGAACTGGGCCTGGACTTTGCTGATTAGGGCTTTCAATTCGAGCTTTTGTCTTCCAAATTTCAGATAACCCAATTGTGTACTTGGATTTGCCATAATTTAATTTAGGAATCTTTGTAAATTTAATTAATCCCTAATTAAATATAATTTCATCATCAATGTTAGGTAATGACGTGGCAATTTTGGGTTGGTCGAAATTTCTATTCCAACAGTACCTTTCAAAGGAACTTCCCAATAAGACATATATGAGAGAAAGATTCTTTACATATAAAATGGATGCAAGCAAATCAATGACAAACAATCTAAATGATTTTAAGAGATTATCATCAAAATTTAAACATATGGGAGATAAAATTGGGGAGGAAAATGAATCTTTCATCCTTTTGAACTCATTGCCAGACTCATATAAAGAAATAGGAAAATTATGTCAAAGAGCACGTTTTCCACCATATATTTCACAAATGACCAATTTTAAAAAAATATATCAGCCTTAGCATGGCTCATCCTTATAGAAATATTTTATTCCATTTATACCCTTAAATAAATATTAATGATATTAATGTGATTTAATGTTTCCATAATGAAACAAGCAATTTAGGCAAATCATTATACCATTAATTACATATATATTCTTTTTTTATATATATTAATTACATATATACTCATTTGTCGTCCACGACTAGAAAAAAGTTGTTTTGCTAAATATCTTTTTCCTCTCTCATTTTTTATTCCGACAGCAAATTATTCTTGCTACAGTTTTCATTTCGGCAGCAACTTCAACCTCAACCACCTGAAATACGAATAATGTTTCTCCATGAATCACTATTTTTATTGTCAATTTACTTAGAACACATGTTTTATTATGTATTGTTCGTCATAAACTCCACCATATATATCGTTTTTCTCATATATATTATGTTCATTATTTTTTCCTCGAAATTATATATAAACTTTTATAGTTAGATATAATATAAAATAATAAAATCATACATGGTATATGTGTTATAAACATCATTAGTGATATGGAACATTCGTGAAAATACTTGACGTCAAATATATAATATTAAGTATACTGTAGAAAACAAATATACATAGAATATATATGCATCTGTATATAATTTTATTATATTCTATATAGACAATAAGTATAGTTATATTCACAGACATATATTATATAAACATAGGTAAATAATCGTCATATATTTTGTATTGGTAATAATCCTATTAATTTTGAGATAACCTTACAATATATAGCTATAATGTCAAAACATGATCTATCCATTTTATACTTATTGTATGCAATATATAATGTTTAATGGGTTCCTAAACATATACTATGTTGTATATTGTACCCATAAATATATATGTTAAGGTATAGAATATATACATCAGTATATAATTGATCCGCTAACACGCAAGTGCACGTGATCGAAGTAATAAAAACTGGAGTATTCCAGAGTATCGTACCCAAGGGAACGGAGTTAATAAAATAAATTTCAGTTGGCACGAAATTTTTGGCAATTTGCAATTCAAAGTAACCAAGGATGAAAATAAATTGAGAGGTGTTTTAACTAAAAATGTGTTTGAAAATTCAATGGAAATAAAGAGGGATTCAAGTATGCTAATGCCCCTTTGGAAAGAAAATGCAACAAGAAAGCAATTGCAATCGTAGCTAATTCAAGAACTAAGTAAACCAAATTCAACTCCCATTCGACCTTCTTTGAAGTATCTT
This sequence comes from Trichosanthes truncata, assembly GCA_033996785.1. Taxonomy (NCBI): domain Eukaryota; kingdom Viridiplantae; phylum Streptophyta; class Magnoliopsida; order Cucurbitales; family Cucurbitaceae; genus Trichosanthes; species Trichosanthes truncata. Next base: position 43,985,262 of record JAWPNB010000013.1, on the reverse strand, counting down.
TAGGAGACTAAGTGATTAAACCTATATGTCTATGGCTAATCTAACTTAGATAGTTTTGCGCACAATTCTAATGGTTTTGGAGTCTCGCCCTATGTCTAGGGTCGATGTTTCAGACTTATGTCTAAGCCCTTTCCTCCATTGCTTTTGCGACATCCGCTACCCTTAACCCTTTCGGTATTAAGTTTTAGCTTGACAAGCAACACTAGATGGTCAGCTAGTTTTACCCCACAATTTACTCACCAAAAGCAAACTTAAGTCCAAGAATTAGCTAGATTGTTTTTACTCTCGAGCTTTACATCTTTCCTCTAGGGCATTCACAAACTTGAATCCCAAAGGAAATTTAGCTCTTCATGATGGAATAATTTGAAAATGGTAAATTAGAATTGTAAAAATTCATTAAAAGAGACTCAAAGGAAAAAATGCAATTAAATTGCAAATGCTATGCAAGTGAATATTTTAAAGGAACAACCCAAGGATTCAATCCCACTCACTTACGGAAAAACTGAATTAACTTTTCTAAATAAAAAAAATGGATCTAAAATGCCAATGACAGAAACTAAATACTGAAATTAAAAACAACCAATATCTCATAAGTAAGAAAATTGTAGGCACAATTTAATTTCCAGTAGGCTTCAAATGTTCAAATACAAATGGGAGAAAGTAAATTGCTGAAACTTTAAATTAACTCACTGAATAAATAAAAAAAAAAAAAACAGAAAGAAAAATGCTGAAAATAAAAAGACAAAACAGTGGCTATTTTGACCCAATTGCAGAATTTCAAGTGCGAAGAACAAGACTCTAATCCTTCCTAAAAACCCATTATCCCTAACTCAATCGAACAAAGAAATGTCCATAACCATAACCGATTCTTAGGTATATGGGATTGAGAATGAGTCTGGAGAGTTTAAGAGGAGAACAAAAATGAAATGAAAACCCAAAAATAAAAAAAACTGCTGCTGTCGAAGAAATAAAACCCAAAACGAAAGTATTTTCTCCCCAAAATCTTCTACAATCGAATAAGTATTGCTTTCTACCAACACATACTTCGTTGAGATAAGATTGAGGAAGAAATTCGAACTGAGATCTACAAGAAACTAAAACAAAACAACAATGAAAAACTGAAAATGAAAACTTGAAGAAAGTAAAAAAAACCCAAAAACATAAACTAAAATCTTCTCCAAATCCCGCTCCCTTTGTTCGGCTTCTTTGTTCAATATTTATAGGGATCTCATGCTAGGGTTTCCCTCTTGATTGATGGAAAATCATGGCTAATCATCTTGCTGAATTTGTGGGTCAAATTTCCTTCAAAATCCCGAAATTCACGTTTTTGACTTAAATTCCAGATTTTCCAAATTGCAATTGCATAGCATTTGTACTGCTGTTGCATTCCACGAAATTTCTGCATCAAAACATTAAGTAAGTGTGAATTTTTTTCTTCTTTTGTTTTCTTTTCTCAACTTACTTAATTTAAAGGTCTTCCATCAATCATGTGATTAAATTCAAGCATTTTTTTATTTTTCATCAAATAATATGAATAAAAATCACAAATATAACTAAGTTTAAAGGCCAAATAATCCTCATGAATGAGAATTATCAATAATCATTCTATATGTTTGGGATGACATGATAATTCTATTATATTCTCAGATATATATTCTATATACCCCTACTATATTCTCAGATATATATTATATATACCCCTACGTATGAAGAATGGAACTATCGATAATGGAAAGGGCTATCTAGTTTTAAAAATTTAGGGAAAAAATCATGAAAATATTTTCTCTATTTTAGTTCTTATACAAAAATAAATGATGTTTAGAGGGAAGGATATAGGTTTTAACAGTTATGGTAAGTATCTCTATATTTTATTTCTTTTATATATATTTTTTATCTTTAGCAATAAATAGAGGGGTAAATGAGTAATGTTCCTCTAGATTTGGTTTGAAAAGTGACAAAGCTGATATTAATAACAAAACGTGCAATTTATGTAAAATTTAGTTTCAAATATGTTATTCATGTAGTTAACCCAATAATAAGGGTTGCAATGAAATATGGAAGAGACAAGATCATAACAGTTATCAAATGAGACCTTAGCTATAAGAACTAAAATAAATATTTATGAAAAGTTTACAAACATAATATTTAAAAAGATAAAAAGATAGAGAAAATAATAGCTTGAAGGAAAAGGGAAGGAAAGTTTGAGTAGAACCTTGGATGTCAAAAGTTTAACCATCACCATCGGCTTATTAAATTTGCTCTCATTTCACCAAATAAATTACTTCAAAATGCCCCTATCAGTTAATATTAATCAATAAGATATATGAAACTTTTTGAAAGACGTCAAACAAATTGATTGACATCATATTTTCATTTGAAATTAACATAAACTTGTAGAACTCTCCATTTTTGTTAACATTAAAATTGAACTTTTGAGTGCTACGTACTTTGAGGTGATATGAGGGGTCGAATTGTTAAAGCATTTATATAATTAAATTTACAGTAACTTATCAGGTTAAGCTTTTGAATTGATTGGTGATTTAACATGTATATGTTTTTTTAATTAAATGATATTTTATTAGGTGAATGCTTTTAATATTAAGTTGGATTTTAAAATTGAATGAATATTTAATATTACAAAATTATTGTTTTTTATCAAATCATGTTATTAAATTCCACATCATCATTAACGTTATTGAAGGACAAAGTTAAAAACTTTTAAAATGTTGAATATGAAATAAAACAACACTATATACGTTAGGATCAAATGGTTTATTTAACCTTATAAATTTTATATAGTAATTATAAACTTTGCTTAATTAAATAGCCATAATAACAATTTTATTATTGTTTCAAAAAAAATCTTATTATGTATTTTATTTGATCCTCAACTATCTAACCATGTTATTTTCACTAAAAATAAAATATTATGTGACGCGTAGAATTTTTGAATCAACTTGAACTCTTAAAAAAAAATTTTGAACTGTAAAAAGAGGGGAAAATTATAAGTTAAAATTAATTTTGATCTCAAATATTTACTATTATTCATATTTATTTATTTTTTAACTTATATTCGTTTCAAAAGATAAAATTTTATATGAAAAAAATGAATTTTCAAACGTCATAAAAAAAATCAGACCAAATATTGATAAAAAAAAAAAAAAAGAATTGATAATTAGATTAGTTAAAGCCCTAAAAAGTAAATAAAAGTTGAAAAATGGAAAAAAGAAAAAAAGCAAGCTGAATTTTATTCCTTTTTGACCATAATGATAATAACGAATCGAGAAGATGAGATTAAGAAGTCAATTAATTGGATTAAATTAAACAGTAGCTGAGGGGTCACTTTCTACTTTTTCCCAAAAAACGATTTTTTGTGTTCCACAGGTTAATATCGTGGAAGCACTTCACAGAATCACAACCCATTTGCATTTTCCTGTTTACTGTACCCAACAATTTCTCTGTGATTTCCTCCTATATTTTGGAGGAAATTTCTACTGCGAGATTGATTATTAAAATTAAAATAATCTCTTTAGAACATAATGTTCCAACTAAAATTAAAAAGTTGGTTAAGTGGTAATTGACATGTACCCTCGATCAAAAAATTTGATGTTCAAATCTCCTAAATTTAAATGTTGTTGAACTTAAAAAAATTTAAAATTAAAAAAGAGGACAAAATATCTGTAAATTAATGAAACTTTGTATTAAAAGTAATAAATAGTTTCTTTTACTTGTTTCCAAAAAAATATCGTGGGTAGCTAATCGAAATATATCTCATAAGGGAAAACATTTAATACTATTTTAAAGTTTAGTGGTTTGATTTCTTACTTTGCAATATTGTTGGAGTAAAGAGGAGAAGACATAGATTTTGAAGTAAATTTTCAAGAAACAAATATAACCAAATAATTTGTTTAAACCACCAAAATTTTCTACTAAACTCTATATTTGAAGAAACCTCTAACACTCATTTAATAATTTTTATTAAGCCATAAAGATTAATTTTTCAAAAACAAAAAATTCAAAATGTGAAATCATTGTTAATAAAATAAATATATCCTTGCAAATATAAAGAGAAACGATACGCATATGCCCCGTTTGATAACGTTCTCGTTTCATGTTTCTTGTTTCTTGTTTTCTATTTTTTTAGAACTAGAAATAGAAATATATTTGGTAAATATTTATGTTTCTTGTTTCTTAAATAAAAGAAACAGAAAGATAAACTCATTCGATAACTATTTCTTATTTTTTGGTTTTTTATAGTTTAAATAGAATTTATTATATATAGTATAAAAAAGATAGCATGCACTAAAAGACATATATAAAGCAGTTATCAAAAGTTTAGAGTATGTAATACAAATAAGTCATGATACAAAATTTAAAAAAAAATCAAATATTTATGTAGATTAATTTTGAGTGTTTTTTTAAAGTTGAATTTTGAAACCTTTTATTAGTTGATTCACTAGTAACTTTATTAATTGAGTTTTGAAGAAATATTAATTTACCAACGAAAAAGATTTGTCTTCATATAAGTAATCTTATAATTTAGTTTTAAAATGGTTTTATTTTTTATGAACAAAAAAAATATTAGTAGAAGCCATTCTATTTATTAATTGCAATATTGGTCTATGCTCATGTTGAAGAGAAAGTTAAAAATTAAATTAAAAATTAAAGATTAAAAAGGATAAATATAAATTTATAATTCAAATGTAATACAAATAAGAAAAAGACTGACATGTGTGTGGAAAGTGGGGCCTAGGTGGTGTTTGCATAGACGTGCTTGCAAAGTTGTTTCTCAACCTTTATAAAATGGAAACATTGATAGGACCAACATAGTTCTATATTTTCATACTTAAATTATGTTAGTTTTGAGGTTTTAATGTAATTAATTGATCATTTTTGTAGGGATTTGAGCACAAGGCATGTTTCGAGAGATTCTACGTTGAATCACGATTCCAACGCATCAAACCGGAGGTCATTCAGACACCTGAGCGAAAAGTTAGAGCAAAAATAAGCAGTGTTGCGCGCTGGGTAGCGTCTAGACGCTATCGGCAGTTTCCTGAAGCCTCCCTCAACGCTGCGGAGAGCCCCTGTGACGCTGGGAGAGTCTAGACGCTGTCCAGAGCGTCTAGACACTCTGTCGATTCCTATATATAGATTTTTTCGTCCTCTAGGTCATTTATCTCCGATTTTCAGCCGTCAAAAGACCAATTTAGGCTTTCTCCTCTCTGTTTTTCAGTAGTTTTAGGATAGATTAGGAGTTTTTTTTCATCAAACCTCGGTGTCGGGCTACATCATCACGATGAGCGGCTAAGGTAAGTGTTCCAATTCATAGGTTGGTGTAGCCAATTGCAATGTTGTGAGGCTTGTATTTTAATGTAGTTTTCTTTCAATTGCAAGTATTCTTTGATTCCCATGTCAATTTTATAAGTATGTATTTTGATTAAATTGACGCCTTAATCACTCTGCATATTTTATTGCTAATCATGATCATAATCCGTAATTGTCATGTTGAATGAACCGTAGCATTAGGATTATCACATGTGTATGTTTTGTGGGTTTCCATATTACATGGCTTGCATGTTTAATTCTAGGAATTAAAGAAACTTCTTAATTAGGTGAAAGTTGTTTTACCTGATTGGTTGTCTTGGTCGTTCCAAAGTTCGTAATGCCTTTATCTAAATAATTTGAAGCGGTTTCGTAAAAATTTGTTTAGGTAATTAGCGTTAACCTTGACATTTGTTAGAGTTAATGACTTTAGGGAAATTGTTACTTTTGGGGTTTCCTAAAAAGTTGACTAAGTGCTTGCATAATTAAGTTACACATTTTGTGTGCCTATGATCAATTTTGCAATTGGATAAAACCGTACCTATGAATTGGATTTTGGTAAGATTTGATCTATCTTTATCTTTATTGTTTATGTTTCATTTTATTTATAAAAACACAAAACCCCCATTTTTAATTGCTTTCTCCTTTGCAAATTTAACTTGAGAAATTAATATTCGGTTCCCTGAGATCGACCCGATCCACTCAATGCTATAAGTAGCTTAGGATCAGTTTATAAATTTTAATTTGACGAGCCCTCGACAAGCTCGCTTCAAACGTAACGAGAGAAACTTGAACGAGCTTGTCGAAGGCTCATCAAATACATTTATAAGTATCGATCTAAAATTAAGTACTTGTAATATTTAATAGTGGATCGGGTCGAACTACAGAAAATCGATTATCGACTTCTTTTAATTGGATTTCTTATTGCACAAACTAGGGGGAATTGAGACATAAAGCAATAAAATAACTAAAATAAAGACAATAAGGATAAATGATCTAACCTCAAGTACCGATTCGAGGTAAGTCAGACACAATGTAATTTCGATCATAGATAACCAATGTGAGATCAATTCAATAATTTATTACTTAATCGACTGGACCGGGATAGCAGACCAAGCTCCTAAGCTACCTTAGATCCACTTAAACAAGCTAATCCAACCTTGCATTGAATTAACTTCTAAATTAACCCGTTATAACTGGACACAATAGCATTCCATACTAACGAGGTTAATCGCATTACGAACAAGGATTGACTAAGACGAATCAATTAAACTAGATTGGCTAATCTAATTCAAAGTATAGGATAACCACTGAAAGACACAAGTCACCAAGTTAGATGTTGGCCTTCACTATTGGTTGAGACTTTTATCGGGGGCATCTTAGCTACAAATAAATAACAAAAAAAAAAATACTGTGAAAAAGTAAGTTTGTTTGCCTCAAAAGTCTACCTGCCTCACAAGAATTTAAGTGAAGATCAACGTTTCGATGCAACAAAACTGCAAAATAAATTTGCTAACCTAGACTATTGGAAAAAAAAAAGAGCTTATTAGCAAAGTTAAGAAAGAGTAAAAAAAGAAAGAAAAAGAAAAGATTGAGGTCAGCCTCTTTTACAAAAAAAAAAAGAAAAGAAAAAAAAAGTGATAAAAGGGGTGTACAAATAATAAGTCAACAAAAAGGATAAAAAAAAAATTCTTTTAGTGACCACTCTTGGTTGGGTTGTCGAAGCCCTCCAAAATATTTACTGATTCTCTAGATCTATCTTGTAAAAATAGTGACCACTCTTGGTTGGGTTGTTGAAGCCCTCCAAAATAATATTTAATTAATATATATTAGATATTAAAATATATTATTTAATTATTTGTCTCAGGCCACTATAAATAGGACATTTGGGATGAGTCATTAGAACACACATCTCCTCAATAGAGAATTAGAGAATTCTCTCTGGACTTTTTCCTCTCCAATCCCTTGTGGATTTTCTTTCAAGAGGCTCCCACAAGCCTTAATCTTGCGTTCGAATCATAATCAGGAAGACTTTGTGGATGAGATAAAAACCCGCCTGAAATATCTTCATATTTATTCCAAGTAAGTTTGCTTTCATATTTTTTCCAAGTAAGTTTGCTTAATCTTATTTTTTTGGGTTTAATTTTAAATAAAATCAAAGACGATATAATGTTTCCGCTGCAGAGTGAAACATTCATTCATTATGGGAAGTTTATGTTTTCAATTTCTTTGGGTTTTTCTTGTTTAGTTCTTTGAGGGTTTTTTTTTCTTTTTCTTTTTTTTTCCTTCTTTCCCTCTACAGTTTTTATTACTTTTTCTACCATATGTGGCTAAGTTTTAATTTATGGTTCAATGGTGATTTAATTTCCAATTGTAATTTTGTGAGGCTTCAGACCAAATATAGATTTTATCTTTAATTCAAGAATTCTTTATTTCTTGTTCTTATTTTTATGTTGATTGTTATTAAATTAAATTAACGCCTTAATTTAGTATCAATTTAAGGCATGTTTGGGATAATATGCAGCACAATTTTCAACAAACTCTTTCTTCTTATCTTTGAGGGCATGTTTGGGAGTGATTTTGGAATGTTCAAAATCACTTTTGACATGTCCAAAATTAATTCTCTTTCAAAATTATGATGTTTGGCAATGATGAGTAAGTGATTTTGGAAACATCCAAAATCACTTTAAGTGATTCCTGTCAATCACTTGAGAGGTGATTTGCAAGTGATTTTTGTCAAGTGATTTTGTTTTTAAAATGAGAATTTTTCATATTTAAAAAATATTACTTTTTGTGATAATTAAAACCTGTCATCTTATATAAAATTCATTAATTTCCATTGAAAAACATGTTTTCTCAAAATCGTCACCATTGAGGTCATTTATCATTGTTTAAAAAATGCCAATTTTTCTCTCTCTAAAGTTTTTATAATATTTATCTCTTACTTTATTCTCTTTTTAAAAATTTTATTATTTTTTCTCACTTTTTTTCTCTCCAAAGGTTTTAACTCTCTAACTTTTTTTATCTCTAATTTTTTCCTCTCTATAATTTTTATCTCTCTTTAACTTTTTATCTCTAATTTTTTTCCTCTCTCTATAATTTTTATCTCTCTTTAACTTTTTCTCTCTAATTTTTTACCTCTTGCTCTAACTTTTTACTCTTGAACTTTTTGCTCTAACTTTTTGTATATCTTTCTAACTTTATTTTGCTATCTTCGAATTTTTTGTTCTCTATTAAATTTTGTTCTCTCTTATTTTTTTGTCCATCTCTCTAAAATTTCTATCCCTCTATGTCTTTAACATTTTGTTCTCTTTGAAACTTTTCTCTAGCTTTATATTTTTTCTCTTAATTTTTTTAGTGCTCTTGGTATAACTTTTGTCTACCACCTTCTAATTTTTTTAATCTCAAATGTAATATTCTTTTTAGTAATTTGATGATTCTAAAATCACCATTGAATACAAACATTAATCATCTAAAAAAATACTTTTAATTAAATTTAAATCACTTTTACAAGAGTGAACCAAATATTAAAATGATTTATAACTAAAACTTTTACAACATTAATTATAATTAAATCACTTAGCATAAAACACTTATTCTAAAATCAATCCCAAACATATCTTTAGTCCTTAAAAATTACTTTTAATTGTATGAAAATCACTATTAAAAGTGTAGAACCAAACATTAAAATTATGAGATAGTGTGCATAAGCATGATTGAAGGTAACAAGCATTACATAGAGTTGCAAACAAGAAGAAATGTAAGCATACTGATCCAAAAATGATAAAATCACATGCAAGAGCATGATTGGAAGCAAACAAATACCTAAATACAATGGAGAAAAAAACTAATGAAAAAGGGATCAATAGGTGACCAACAATTGGGCATTCTTTTCTCTATTGGACAGTGCAGAACTGAAGTGTCTGCTATTGGGCCCTTGGTGAAACTAGCCCAAAAAATTAAAACATATTTTAAACAAGGCTAGTCAGTCTCAAATTTTAGTACTAGGGTTTAAAACTCATAATCACACACAACTCTACAGAATCAAATGTTGCCAGCTAAATTATCTTTATATTAAGTTCAACTATATTCATACAATGAGATTCTATTGAAAAAAAATATATTATACCTTGGGAAACAAAAAGATATTCATAATAGAAAACTTGAGATCATGATTTCATAGTCAAAGACTAGTTTAGTAAAATGTTCTCTGTTAGCTAGGCAACCTGTCAAGATAGACCAATGTCTCCAAGCCTTCTATTGAACTTCACTTGCCATAGGTAGCAAATAAGGTAAGCCTCCAACCTCTAACAAATTTTTGGCATACTTGTTTCAGAATCAATAAAGATGACACAATAAAGAAAAATAGGCTTATGATTTATCAATAACTTATGCTCTAGTTTATGGAGGGTAAAGGCATGGGAAAAACATTATTGCGTTATAAACATGGTATAGTCCAACCATTCTTGTTCTCAATCACCTAAAAACCCAAGAATCTTAGAAGACATACCTGTATAAGAAACTTTTTAAAGAGTCAGCTGCACCATCTTGAACAAGGACAACAAATTTACCATGTCTGCAAGCAAAGAACAAAGAAAGTGATTTCAACTTTTCCAAAAGCTCCATTAATTCACCCTATTCAAGAAAATGTACATTCCTTATAAGCCTCTTATGGCTATAGCACGTTCATCAAATGTGAACTTCAAGCAAGCTTCCCCTCTTTTGGACTACTGTCACATTGCTCTAATTTATAGGCTTAAGTAAGTTCTTTGAAGTTTAATTTAGTTAGTTCTTTTCCTGAGATTAAAACTTTTGTTAATTTTGTTATCTTAAGCAGGTAATTTGTTATATTGCACAACAATCTGTATCAAAAGCTAGCCTCAATGAACTTTTGTAGCTCTTCACCGTCAAGATATTATCTTTGCTAATGATTGGAACTTGTGTAGTCTTTTAGGTTCATATTTCAATTTTGCAGGGTCTTCCTCACTTTTTTCCAGTCCCTTTTTTGACCTATTGAAAAAGAGATAACCATTTTCACTCTTTGAGTGTGATGTTTGGAAAGAACAATGAATAATAAATCTATATATTGATATACTTTAGCATTATGCAAATAGTGTGACAAAAATGGTGCTTCTAAAGTTAGAAAAGATTATTAAGCCTACAAGATGTTTGACAAAAGGCATAAAACATCAAATAGAACAAGTAAGAACCAAAACTCACAAAGAGAAAAAAAATGAAAAATGTCTTATTGAGCATAGATCAGCAAGAATAACACTTCATTGAAATTGATCATAAAAAGAATAAGAATATGGTACATGTATAGAAATTTCAAACTCGTTAATCTTCTGAAAAGGAAATAGAGAGAACAACTAATTTTGAACTGTACAAAGACAACTTATAGCACTTATAACAACCAAGGAACAAATTTTTGTTAAGACTCAACAAGTATAAATAACTACCAAAGTTTTAGGTTTACCAAAAGATCCAACAAAAACTTTGAGAAAATAAGATCAACGAGAGTTCTCTTGAAACACTTTTAGGCATGTTCATCAGTTGAACAAGAATATTTAATCATATATGACAGTGAAACACTGTCAAAAAGGTATTCCTTGACATTTTTTTTGAGTCATTGAATCGACCCTCAAGGAAACTCAATACATGACAGTTCGAAGAAAACCGTCACAAATATATTAATTATGACAATTTCAAACTGTCAAACTACTAATTTTTCTTGACATATTTTTAATGTCAAACTAATTTGTTTGATGACAATTCTACAATATCATCATAAAACTAATAAAAAACTATATTACTGTCAAGATATATATATTAACGACATATTTTAAATGTCACAGAAATTTTGTTAATGACAATATTTTAGCGTCAAACAAATGTTTTCTTTGATAGTTTTTGGTTGTCAACAAAAATCATGTCATGACAGTTAAGAACGTCACAAAAATGCTTATAATGATGATGATTAGTTGTCACCCAAATAATTTCTATGACTTTGATAAACCATCATAAATAGTGATATATCACTATTTATTTATTTATGATGGTTCATCAAAGCCATAGAAATTATAGTCTGATACCTGTCAATAAACATATATTTTCAAAATAAACTACTCCAATTTTGACACAAAATAAATACATACATAAATAACAAGTTCTATATATTATTGAACCAAAATTGGTCAAATTTTTACATCCAAACTAAGTATGATCAAATTTGTACATTACAACAACTTTTATATTGTACTTCAACTAACATAAGGGAATGTATATCTTTTGCCACTAACCCAACAAAAAGGTCATACATCAATTAGTTGCAATATGGCTTCTTCACTTCACTAAGTTCTTGCAAGACCTAATCAACAAAACAATATCCATTTTAGGGTTGAAACTTACATCAAAACAAGAAAAAGAATATTCATTTTAACAGTAGTATCCATGAGTTACATACCTTTTAACGTCAATAATACTCCCAACTCAACACATTCGATCATTGCTTGTATCTACTTCTTGCTCAAAACATTGGTCTCGCAAACTAAAAAAAAAATGAGCACAAACAATCAACTAAAATAACTTAAGGTAAAAACAAATACTTCATAAAATAATTAATATCTTATTACAACCTAAAAAGTAATAATATAGAACTATTGAGAAAAAAAAAAAAGAAAAACAAAGAATAAAGTACAAACTTTAGAGAAAATCTCATTACAACTTTACAAGAAAACTTGAACCCTCTTTGTACATATATATAACCTACTAATAAGCATGAATTATTAGTCTAGGATCATAGATCAAAGCATTATTGCAACTTAAAAACTAAACTTGACCCCCCCCCCCCCCCCCCCCCAAAAAAAAAAAAAAAAAAAAAACTTTTGAAGAAAAGAAAAGAAAAGAATATACATTAAACTTACCAAAACTTATTCATAACAACATGTACTAACTTTAAAAAACTTAGAGAACAAAACAACAAAACTTATCATGAATGGTTGTTGGGTTCATGATAAGTTTTGTTGTTTATAAACACAAAAAATAAAAAATGAACACAAACAATACGTACTAAACTTACCAACACATAGGAACATAAAAAATGAACACAAACAATAAAACTTACCAAAACTTGGGAACATAACAACACTTACTAACTTACCAAAACTTACGAACATAAAAAGAAAATGTATCATGAACCCAACATCTAAACTTATCAAAAATGAACACAAACCATTAAACTTACCAAAACTTAGGAACATAATAACACTTACTAACTTACCAAAACCTTTGAACATAACAACAACACTTATCTTGAACCCAACAACTAAACTCTTAAAAAATTGAATACAGGCCAATGAATTTAAAAGTTTTCCTTCAAAACTTGAATGAAAATAACTCAATCCCTTAAATTCAAATTGATATGAGAAGGTACAATTTAACAAGACTGCACAAAAAAGACTTGAAAGGAAATTCCCTTGATTGCTCAAGGGTGATTTCCAAGTCTATGGAATGTGCTTGATCTACCGACCATTATTATTGAAGGATTTGCTAAGGTAAGTAAATAAGTGATTAAAAAAACAGCAACTGCAAATCAACTATGTAGATGGAAAGGCAGAGGAGCAGAATCTTCAAATTAAGGAAAGATTGTGCCTGTTAAGCAGTAGCTGAATTGTTTTGATTTGGAAGGGGAAAAAACATTATAACTTTCATGTAGTAACGTCCCTAGAAAGTCTAATAGGAAAAGTCGGATCGTTACAAGAATATATATATATATCACATCACAAGCAAGAATCCCCAAACTACGTATATATCTATTTTAGTTTGTACTTACGATAAAGAAAACTCAATGAAAAATAATCAACCTCCAAAATACATAAGAAGATTCGTCTGAATATAGGTGTGAGAGAGGTTCATAGATGAAAGTAATTTGTATTTTTCAATGTGTTAAGAGTTTTGAACCAAATACTCAAGACTGTTAGGTCAGTTACAAAAATAGCAGATCAACACTCTTTTCCCACCAAAATAACTAACTATCAGCTTACAACAAACTCTGTATTAAAGTAAGGAAGCTGAGCAAGAAAGATACAGATTCATGTAGAGTGAGAAGAGAGTGAGAGAGAGTTCTTGACTGTACCTTTTTGATCTGATTTCTTTTATCTGATGAATAAAGATTTACTTGCTCCTCTTGCTAGTGGATGTACGAGTTTAACTTTGAATCACGTAAACTTTGTGTGTTCTTTGTCTTCTCTAATCAAGCCTTAGTTTTGAAGATTTTTGAACCAGTCATTTCTGGAACTCTTTCTGTCTTTCCCTTCCGCATGTTTGTCTTTGAGACCTAAAACAAGCAATTGTAATCTATGAGATTGTCGTGCTCACAACACAGCAAAAGTAAGTTCAGTTGTGTGCAATGGATATGTTAATGTGACATCAAGCTCTGCCGAGCAAGTGTAGACTCTTGAGTTGTTTTCATAAAGATGATGAAATAGTCCTATGCAAGAATTAAAAAAAAATAATAATAATAAAGACTTTGGCAAGGGAATGACTTGATAAAAAAACCATCTCCACCAAACCCATTTCAATAGATTCTTTAGGAAGAAAAGTGTGTCATCTTATCCAAATATACACTACCAGATGTTTGAATGTTTGAGGGTTGTCATTTTCAAAACCACATATGTCACCCTTATCCCTGATCGAATACCACCTTTAGAGGACATTTCACGATCATAGTTCAACTCTCCAACATTTGCATGGTTTTTCCTGAAACACAACATTCTGAAACTCAAAAACAATGGCAAAGCTAGAGAAGAAGAAAGGCCAAAAACAAAAGCAAATGCAAGAGAAGAGTTTACCATTCTTGGTCAATCAACATCTCATCTGTAAGTCCAAATTGTCTTAGCTCTTCCTAGTCATGAGTCCCTTTACTTGATTGAATCCTAAAACGTACTTGGGCATAAATTTTCTAACATTCCAGTAAATTATAATGTAATGAGCATCAATAGCACAAATGGTTTGGCAATTCACTACAAACTAAATTACCCTATAACACATTATCTTAACTGTTCTAGTTTTTGGAAGTGTTTTGGTGCAATTTCTCAAAGAAATATTAGAAATAGGCTATACCAACAACTTCGTAATTATTGAAAAAAAGAAGTTATCATGATGAAATGTGGACCTTTGTTCATCATCATTTTTGATAGGTTTACATGAGCAACACTATTATTATTGTTAATACCTTGTACCTATGTGACTATGAACTTGGTATGGTGGAGGCTCACACATGGTTTGTATATATTTTCATCTGAAATCTCCATTAAGGAACACTTTTTTATCTGGCTCTCTTTTGGAGGGTTCGTACCAGAAGTTTGCTGTAGCTAGCACACCTATGTGTCACAGGGCAGTTTTAACAACAAATGTCATATGCTTATCGTGTTTCTTGGATTTTAGCTTAAAATTGATGTTGGAAACTTCAAGTACCGTATCTGAGGGACCATTGAATTCTAGAGTAACTAACTGAAGCCATATTCCACAGCAGCATAAGACTAGTATCAAACATTTTTAGGCAGGAAGTGTTCAACTATAATTAGTGCAGTAAGTCCTATTCTTCATTGAGATTAATCGTCATTATATCATTAAAAGGATATGAGAATGATTTATTTACCAACCTACAACTCAACAAGTCCCCACTTGCAGACATATTTACAAAGTCACTCTCTAGAATTACACATGAAAATCTGATATGAAAGGATATAAGGGAGATTTATTTACCAATCTCCAGTAATTGCAGATATGTTTACAAAGGCACTTTCAAGAATTACTCATGAAAATTTGAAAACCAATTTCAACTATCTATATTTGAGAAATCCAGACATGTGCAAATCCTATAACACCAAAAACTTACATTAAGCATAGGCTAGCTAGAACTGGTTGGGGCTTCCCAAGCTATCATAATGTCAAATGTCAAGCATCGAAGTTTTTTAGCATCCACATAGCCTGTATTTTGTGTAGATAGTGCATGTGCCATGAAATTGCAAAACTCCAGAAAGTTTCTCGCATAATTTGAGGAAATCTTGATTGAATCAATTGCCTCCATATTGAAACTTTGTTGAAGTTAGCTAGCAATTCATTTCAATCTTTGAACACTAATTTACTAGCCTAATATAAATGACTAATGCCCATAACCAATTCATTTCAATTTCTTCAAGTTCTTCATCGAAAAACCTTTGCGTCCCTAACAAGCATTTCAATGAACTATATCTAACAAGGCCCTCGAGTGTACTTCTTTTTTTGCTTACCACAACCATCTTATTCAAAATCTTGCAATAGTTTTATTGAGCTTAAAGATACCCATAACTAATTAAGGACCATGTCAATCACACACGTTCCCAACATCTTATTCAAAAGCATGTATAAAACAGAGGATTACTCTTCATACTGTAAAATTTGCAAACATTACCTCAACGCCGACAACTTCAACCTTTCTCTCACCACATTGTATCATTGGAAGCAAGCACAACGCCGTCAAACAAACAGAAAGCACGTTGCCAACGATTCATCTCAATTGCAAACATCGATGGAATCGGCCGCATTGAGGAGCATGAAGAGCCGTTGAACCATCGATCAGCCACGCTTGCGCCACTGAACCAAGTTACCTGTAATTGATGAAATCATCGAAGATTTTGGAGAGAGTGTGAGAGAAATATGAGATTGGAAGAAGAATGAAGGAGGAAATGGTGAAGAGGGCCAACCAGAAGCTATTGCTTTTGGGGCGCTTAGGGCATGAGTGTTAGAAATTTTGCAGAAATAGAAATGAAAATATTTAAGTTATAATTTATGACAGTAAATAATCGACATATATTTTCTAAAATCCAAAAAAATTCGTCAACAATTCCGAAACGAGCGCCTTTTTCATTTATGACAATTTTTGGTTTGTACCTTTCAAAATTTTCAAATTCCAGGCGTCATGGTTTCTTAAAATTGTAGTAGTGATATAAACCACTTAAATTAGTTTAACATGCATGAGAAAAAAAGTAATTCATTTGTAGTGATTACATGTAATAACTCTTAATGGGTTCTCTTTTCGTAAAACTTGCCTAAATGTGCAGCCTTTCCAATCTCAATTCTTGAATCGATCTCTCATTTTTGTGGAGGTTTTAATAAGGGAACATGTATTTCTCGTAGTAAAAAGGATATCTAGGTTAGTTATGCAGTTGTGTCTGCCATTGCTCGGTATTCAGCTTCGGAACTAGATCGTGCCACTGTGGGTTGTTTCTTTGAGGACCAAGATATGAGGTTTGAGCCAAGGAACAACAGAAGCCGATGGTGTTTCTTCTTGTTTTTGGATACTGTAACGACTCGACTTTTCCTATTAAACTTTCTAGAGACGTTACTACATGCATGCTAATGGAATTTAAAAGTCTTTAATAGTAGACAAAAAGAATTAAACTTTTTGCTAAACAATCAAGATCTTTTGGTTCAGGATCCCTTTAAAAATCATTATAAAACATAATATGAATTAAAACGTTAAATAAACTGAAATAATTCCACAACATATCATTTACTAATAATATGTTTTTAAATAATACACAATCTAAATGCGAAAATCATGCTCCTCTATCTCACCCATGACTCTTTCAGCAAATTACCTAGTCAATCGCCTAGGATATGTCTTTGCCTTTACTTGAAAAGAAAAACATTTTTGAAATAAGATGAGTATTTAAAATACTCAGTAAGTGACCTTACTACCGGAGTCGGAATATGCAAACACATATAGAATGATTTTTAAAATTTTTCCTCTAGTGGGACCTAAAACCTTTTCATAGTGGAAACATTTCTCTTCGGCTTAATGTGGACAATTAACCCAACCTAACTCTGCCTTTTCATTTAACCTTTTTTAGGTTCTTTTTCATTTAACCTTTTTCAGGTTCCTTTTCATTTAGATGTACATCTATAATTTTAGGAGGGTAATTGCCACAGCCTTCGAAATCATTTTGTCATGAAAACACACATATATGCATGAGGTCCCAAAGCATTTTCAATTCACATTCAGTGATGCAACATAAAGTAACGTTATCACATAATTCATCAAAAATCATATATTATGCATTGCAATCATAAATAAAACATTCATGAAAACTTTTCATTTCAAATGATAGCTTTTCAATTCAGTTCCCAACTTGTATTTAAGCACACCAGCATAAAGTCCCTTACCTTGGGTAGAAATTTGGTAATTCCCAAAACACTACCTCTCACAAGGAGATCTTTTGCACAACCTATAGTAATTCCCAAAGAAATTGGTGTCAAACATTAATTTAGCTTGCTGAAAAATTACGTCAAAATAATCCAAATCCAATTTTCCAGCTTCTCCATACAATGGGTAATCTTTAATAAATTCCAAAAATATTTGGGTAAACTTAACATAGTAAAATAGCCTCTATACTCTGCGAAAAGTCCTAATTCATGGGTCAATTTAATTTTAAACTCAAGCTTAGTCTTAATTGTGTTATCGAACACAATACCCATATAAGACTTACCACCCAACATTGACTAAACTTGCTGGACGGACCTGGACAGTAGCTCAATTGGCCCCAAAAATGCCTCAAACGGTCTCCACATGCGATGTGTATCTTATAAATTAATTCGACAATCAATGCATCACTCTAAATAGCCATTTGCCCATTAAATCAATCCAAATAACCCAGAAATCCATTGTCTGAAATTTACCCAAGACGGTTCAAGAGAGGGTTATCCAAACCCTCCCTAAGTTAAAGACGCCTTCAAACCACAATTGATTCAATCTTTGAAACCTGTCTAAAAAGACCCCAGAGTAAAGATCAATCCAAAAATTTGACACTTAAACTAGGAAACTAATGGATCTTTAATAACAGCCAAAACTTACCACGAGAGTTAAATTGCTAGCTGGTCAGTGGCTAAAATTGTGCAAGTTTCGTGTTTTCGATGTTGAAACGAAGCGGGTATCCTTGAAACAAAGTCGAGATCCATGGATTAGTCTTACCCATAACCAAGAATATCAAAGAAAACGTGCACAAACTAACGCATAACCCACAGGAGAAGGTTCGCCGGACTGGAAGAAGGCCGGTTGGTTTGTGGATTTGCAGGGACGGCAACGAGTTTGGTCGGCAAGGAAAAAGAAGAAGAAGAAGAAGAATAATAAGAAGAAGAAGAAGAAAGAGAGAATCAGTGTTCGAGGAGAGAAGAGTGGGAAGAGAGAGAGAGAGAGATGGGTGAGGGAAATAAATGAAAAAAAAAATTATAAAAAATAAAAAGAAGATCCCAAAATGAGGGGGGGTCAAGAGTGAAATGAGGAGAAAAATGGGGAGTGGTTGTCTCCCTTTTATTTTTTTAATGTTTTTAAAAAACTGGTATTATAGATACCCTCCCCAATCTACATCACAGAAAGCATATAAATTAGTAAAACTATCCTTAGAGAAGGATATACCATGTGTCATTATGCCTTTCAGGTAGAGAAGTGTCCTTACTGCGCATAGGTGTTGTAGTTAAGGTTGTTGAAGGTGTTGACAAACTTTGTAAACTGCTTGAACAATATCAGGTCGAATCAAGGTCAAGTATTGTAGTGACCCAACTAAGCTTCTATAGGTAGTGGGATCTACTAGTTTTTCATCCTTTGGTGACTTGAAAGTGGAGGTGGACATTGGAGTTGCTTCCAGCATGTCACCCTTTGCTAGAACTTCCTTTGCATATTTTGCTTGAGTCATGTGAATTCCATGATCTGTGGATTGTACTTCAATCCCTAAGAAAAAACTTCAAATTTCTTAAATCCTTCAAAGAAAACTTAGTGCTTAGTTTTGATATAAGTTGAGTTAAAAAGGTGAGATGAGTTCTAGTGAGAATGATATCATCAATGTATATAAGCATGAACGTAATGATAGTGTCATGTCTAAAAATGAACAAGGATGGGTTATATCGACTACATACAAAATCATGTGTAATAAGATATTGAGGCAACTTATCAAACCAAGCCTGAGGGGCTTGTTTTAACTCGTATAGAGACCTGTTCAACTTGTAAACATGATAAGGAAAGTTAGGATGTTTATAACATGGTGGTTGTGTGCTCATGAATAACCCTATACATGCAAATCTAAAATTAAGGCTCACTGCTCAATATGCTCATGAATAACCCTAAACATGCAAATCTAACGTTCTCCACACTCAACCTTAATTGATACATTGTCCTCAATGTATTGCTAAACAGAGTTACACAAACAAAAAGCAAGAGGAACAGAAAAACTCCCCTAGTTTTTGGATGGCTTGTAGGTGGTGGTGCATCTTTATCCTCAATTTCTCCTCTCAAGTGCAACACCTACAAAAGAAAAACAAAACAAACTACGAAAAGGAAATAAATCATTGAAAGAAAAACAAATAAAACAATTAAAGCACATGGGTTGCCTCCCAAGAAGCACAAATTTTTAACGTCGTTATGCTCGACAGGGTTCGTAAGTGTCAGGGCACGTAAAATTCTTCTACTTTCTTCAGTCCCTTCTTGCTTGAATCAATGTAACCTTCCAAGTTTAGAAGGTTTTCCTGTTTCTCTAGGGTACCAGACATATCATTATTTTTTATATTTTCTATATAAATAATGAAAGGCAAAAAGTAAGACTCAACTGACTCAAAAGAAATAAAAGACTTTGAGGACTCATGACAATAAGGAAAAGACAATTCAACATTAAGAGAAATGCAAGGGCATAGAATAGGTGAGGGCTTTTTAGCCTCCAACTCTATCACCTGAATCTCCTCTTCGGGTGTAAGCTCAGACTCCTCCTTAACCTCACAAGTTACCTGTTCTTGGCATGGCGTGAAATTCACAACCCCTTCGTCACTGTCTATGTCGATTTCCTCATAAATTCTTACTTCAGTGGTGTCAAAAGAGTGTTGCTCTTGTAGACTCTCCAGTCTTCTCACTGAATCAGCCAACTGGGTAATTTGGTCACCCAGGCTTCGCATTCCAGCTCGAGTCTCCTTTTGAAATTGGAGGTTTTCCTTTTGAAATTGGAGAGTATTATTAGAAATTTCATGAACTAAAGCCTCTAAAGACATACTTGAGTATGAAATATGACGGTACTGGCTTTGCTGCTCCTCCTGGTATCCATAGCCATAACTGGATTGATCCCATTTAGGATAGTAGGGATCATAAGACTCGTAGTTCACTTGATGACCAGAAAATTCTTCCAAGGCGTAAGCATTTGGCACAAAGTTCCATTGTAGCTGAGGGCATGCTCTGGTGGGGTGCCCTTGAAACGAGCATAATCTACATGTCTCCACTGCTTTGAGCCTCCCTACAGCCACTTGAAGAATAACAGAGGTTAATTCAAAATTTTGAGTTTTGAGCTCACTAACCTCATCAACATATGGGGCAACTCCACCATTTGTCCAGTAGTGTTGAGAATAATCTGCCATTTAAAGAACAGATGAAAAAAACAAAAATACAAAAGATTTTTTTTTTGTTTTTTTTAGAGAAAATTTAACAAAGAGAAACTAATAGTGGTTCCCCGGCAACGGCGCCAAATTTGATGCGAGCTTGTCGAGGGCTCGTCAAATTAAAATTTATAAACCGATCCTAAGCTACTTGTAGCATTTAGTGGATTGGGTCGATCTCAGGGAACCGAATATTAATTTCTCAAGTTAAATTTGCAAAGGAGAAAACAATTAAAAAGGGGGGTTTTGTGTTTCTTTTATAAATAAAATAAAACATAAACAATAAAGATAGAGATAGATCAAATCTTACCAAAATCCAATCCAAAGGTACGATTCTACTCAATTGTAAAAACTGATCATAGGCATTCAAAATATTTAAACTTAACAATGCAAGCACTTGGTCAACTTATTAGGAAACCCTAAAAAGTAGCAAATTCCCTAAGGTTATTAACTCTAACAAATGTCAAGTTAATGCTAATTACCTAAACAATATTTTGACGAAACTGCTCCAAATTATTTAGATAAAGGCATTAAGTGCTTTGGAAGGACCAAAGCAACAAATTAGGTGAAATAACTTTAATCTAATTAAGATGCTCCTTTAATTCCTAGAATTAAACATACAAGCCATGTAATATGAAAACCCATAAAACACATACACATGTAATAATCCTAATGCTACCGGTTCATTCAACATGACAATTACAGATCATGATCATGACTAGCAATCAAACATGTAAAGCGATTAAGGCGTCAATTCAATGAAAATACATGCTTATAAAATTAACACGGCAATCAAAGAATACTTGCAATTGAAAGAAAACTACGTTAAGGTTCAAACCTCACAATATTGCAATTGATTACAACCGACCTCTAAACTGGGAACGCGAAGTTTAGCCGAGCATCGTGATAAAATTTGATACCATTATTGTCTAAGGAGAAAAGAGAAAAATGAGTCTAAAAACTCTCTAAATACGTCTTAAGCCAAGAGGCCAAAAAAAGATCCCCCCTTGCTGTCCATAAGAAGGCTTAAATAGCCTTGAAGTAGACAACTTACACAAGTAAGAAACCCTAAATTCTAGAAAGATATTTTCCCAAAACAATTAGGAAATAATATTTAAAATAAAATAAAATAAAGTAAATAATGTTCTCTCTTGTAAAATGCTGGAAAATACATCTAAAACTCGAAAATCCTTCCCTAAATTCTCAAAACAAACATAGAATGTTGCAAATAAGGAAAGTTTCTGGATTGCATAGTCTTCATTATTTTGCCCATAACTTCTTCTCCAAACCTTGGATCAACGTGATATTTATATGGTTGGAAAGATAATTCCGAGATATTTAAAATGATATCTAATTTGGCTATATTTCCAAACGTGAGAAGCAAGATAATGGGAACGGAAGTTGGCACAAAATATTCTGGGGTACAACAGTTTTCCAGCAGGAGCAGTAATCACTCAAAATGTCATAACTTTCATAATACTTATTGGAATGCAATGAGTCTTATACCGTTGGAAAGATAATTCAATAAGCTTCGATTTGATACCAAATTTGAATATATTTTCATTCGAAATATCATTATATGATCGGTCAAATTTTTTATAAAAATTCAGTTGCTCGAATCACCTCCAATTTGGTCCGAATTAATTCCGAAATAGTGCAAACTCCTCAAAACACGTGAATTGCTCGAATCCCTAAAAAATAATAATAAAACACATAAAATCCTTCTAATTAACAAGAAATAAGTGTAATTAAATAGGACTTTATAGGTCCTATCATTGTGACATATAGACATCTTCTTTTAGGTAACCATGGGGAAATGCAGTTTTCACATCTAGTTGTTGAATTGTCTAATTTTGATAAACAACAAGAGCAAGTACTAACCTGATGGTGGTATGTTTAATGACTGGACTAAAAGTTTCGGTGTAATCTATACCTTCCACCTATGAGTATCCTTGAGCTACCAATCTTGTCTTGTATCGTTCCACCGATCCATCCTCCTTTAGTTTTGTTTTGAAAATCCATTTGTGGCTAACAATGTTTACATGTTTGGTTTTCATGAAGTGCCTTCATCTCATCATTCATGGCTTCCTTCTAGTGAGGAATTTTGACAGCACTTTTATATCCTTTAGGATCTGTAACTTGTCTCATAACTAAACAATTAGGAGAATTATGAATTTGACTACCTACAGGGAATGTTTATCACGCAGAACCAGGCTTGATTCTTTGTTGTTTTGTTTCGGGTGAGCATTGGGTGAATATTAAGAATATTCTTTTGTGTTCTAGTGGTGTCCTGCACTTCATTTGACATGTTTGTTATGGAGTCAGTAGTTATTTCAAAAGTTAAATCAATGTAAAAGTCTTCATTACTACTTGGAGTTGGAGGCAGGTAGGTTGTGGTTCTAGAACTAAGAATTCCAACTGCATTTTCTTCTGCCATGTTATTGTTTGATTCTTCATCATTGCTTGAGGCTGGAGGCAAGTGAGCAATGGCTTCAGTACTGGGAGTTGCAGCTGCGTTGTCTTCTTTTGATTCAAGTGTGGTTAATGTAGTGTCATTTCCATTGGCTACTGTATTTCGAAGATTTGGAGTTTCATTACTTGTGTGCATAGTTCTGTTGCTTTCCTCCTCATTAATGGCTTGTTGATAGTAGGAATTGTCATACCTATTGTTGGTTACAAAATTGTTTTTTACATGTTGAAGTTGTGAGACACCCTTAGAGTTGGAAGATGGCCCATTTTCCTCTTATGCAAAAACAATGACATCTAGACTTGTGGAGGTGTTAGTAATATGTTGGGATGAAGGACAAAAAGGGAATACTTGCTCATCAAATATAACATGTTTTGATATATAAACTCTATTTGTTTTTGGATCAAGACATCTATATCCTTTATGAATAGGGCTATAACCAATGAACACACATGGGTAGGTTCTTTTAGAGAATTTTTCTTTCGTGTAGTTTCTTAGGTAAGGGAAACATTGGCCTGAAGATTTTAAGGTTGCTATAGCTAGGTTTCTTTTAATACAACTGTTCAAAAGGTGTGCTCATTTGTAAGATTTTTTTTGGCATCCTATTTATTAAGAAAGTAGCATTAAGAAAAGAATACACCCAATACTTTAAAGGAACATTGGACTGAAACAGAATAGCTAAACCAATTTCTACCGCATGTATATGATTTCGTTCAACTATGCCGATTTATTGAGATGTGTGTGGGCATGACATTTGATTCCTAATTCCATTTTGTTCTAAGAGTGTTCTAAGATTAAGGGAAATAAACTCACCCCTCCATCGGTTTGCAACATTTTTATTTTTCTAGCAAACAGATTTTCAACTAAATTATGGAACTTAGAGAAGCAAGAGAAAAATTCTGACTTCTTTTTCAATAGATATATCCAAGTAAATCTAGAATAGTCACCTACAAAGCTAACATAATACTTAAATCCTTGACATGAAGTAACTGGAGCTGGGCCCATAAATCACAATGAACTTTATTGAGGGGTATAAGCTTATGAGAGTTAAATGGAAGCTTGCAACTTTTACTTAATTGACAACTAGAGCAGATAGAGGACTTCTTTTTCCAATTTCAAACATGAATCATGTGTTGGTTACAAAGAGTTCTCAAAGCATTCTTTATTAATATGACCTATTTGCCTATTCCATATAGTAAATTAGACACATTAGAAAAATGATTAAAAAAATGATTAAAAAATCAATTTTATAAAACTTCAAATTCAAGGGTGTAAATTTCATCCAATTGTAATCTTGATCATAGGCTTTAATAAAAAACATTAATTTCAATTTCTCAAATTCAAGAACTTAGTCTACTTATTTGGAAAAGCCATAACAAGTGTAAATTCTCATATTTTAACTGACTCTGACCAAACATCAAAATCAAAACTTCCCAATTAATCAATTGGGCACGATAGCGTTCCATATCGATTAAATAATAGCATTAAAAACAATGAGAAGGAGTAAACCAAAACTAACTAATCGAGATAGCTACAAATTAATTAATTTTGTTTCTTTGTTTTCCTAGAGTCTATTATGCAAGCTATGTAAAATGGAAAAGCCATAACTACACACACATAAGCCAACCCCTCTTGCTACATAATTTAATCAATTGTGACAATTACGGATCACAAAATCATAGATAGCAATAAATTGATTGAAACTAAATTAAGGCGTCAATTTAATTTAATAACAATCAATCATAAAAATAAGAACAAGAAACAAAGAATTCATGAATTAAAGATAAAATTTCAATGTGTCAAAGCCTTACAAAATTACAATTGGAAATTAAATCACCATTGAATTAGAAATTAAAACTTAGCCACACATGGTGGAAAAGTAATAAAAACTGTAGAGGGGAAGCAACATAAAACAAAAAATACAAAAAATACAAAAAAAAAAAAACTCAAAGAACTAAAGAAATGGAAAACACTTTTTCACTCTCTAAACCCTTTTTTACAAAGAAAGCTAGAACTCCCTTTTTTTTTCCTTCAATGTTCCTTCAATGCTCCTTTTATAGGTAGAAACCCCCACTAAAAATAGTTTTTCACACTCCCTAAATTTTGCCAAAAAGAATGCATGAAGAAGTCTTCTCCACAAATGGTGGCCAATTTTGTTTCTCCTTAAGACTTTGAAGAAGCCCAGTCAAGAAGTCTTCCATGCCATCTATACAAAGAAAAAACAACAAAGTTTGTTATGTATATTTATTATTTATTTTAAGTTTTTATATTGCTTTCTGTTTTTTTTTTAAATTTTATTTTCATTTTTTCATTTTTCCTAATTCTTTTCCTATTTCATTTCTATTTATGAATTTAAACTAATGTATGCTTTTTAGACTAATTTTATCAAATATTGGGCAATTTACCACCTAAACTAAATTAAACACAATTTTAACAATTAAGCACAATATGCAATTAAAATGTAAGGAAATTAGACATAATAAATGTGATTAATTAATACTTATCAAATTCCCCCACACCTAATCCATGCTTGTCCTCAAGCACACCTTAACTCAACATACCAATTTTTCCCTCTACTCCCTTTTCATCTCTCTCAATATCCAAGAATACCAATAAAGCCAATTACACATCAATATTGAATTGTAGTGACAATCAAGAGAATGAGCACTCATAGGATACATTTTATACAAAAACTCAAGCATCTCATCAATTCACCAAAATCAAATGCAACAAGACTTAACACCCTCACATGATTTCACTCAATACTCTCAAAGTATTTAGGGTGATTTTACTCTCAAAATCAAAACATAGCATGTTATTACCATAGGCTTGCAAATGAATCAAATTTCTACCACTATAGATGAATTGAATGCAAAAATCAAAGGGACTTAACAAGGGTTGTAATGGGGCTTAGGTAAGGGTATGGTAGGAGGAAAATTTAAGGTGTTTTCACAATCAAGACAAGAGTTGTGTACTTGCATGATATTAATGCCACATAACAATCACAAAACAAACTACCCAAGACTTTGAATTTTATTCCCATGTCTCATTCAAGCTCTAAGAACTTTGGAGAAGTAACATTTAATAATTCAAATGCTTTTGGCAAAATTTTCTCCAAATATATATATTTTCCTCTTTTTTTTCTTTGTTTACTTCACCCTTCTTTTTTCTTTTTCTCTGTTTTTTTTTTCCTGATGTTAAGGCACTTTTTTTTCCTTATATTTTTTTTCACAAATTTTCTCTTTTTGATTTTTTTTCCTCTCACTCAAACATTAACTACCATGCAAAATTTTCTCTTGTCTTGGCAAAGGTACAATTGTTGAGGATAACAAATGAAAAGGTCTTAAGCTGAACATAATGTGTTTGAAGCAAGAAAAAAAAATGGAAAATAGGCTCAAAGTGGTTAACTAAAGGGAAAAACATAAAGGTGGGTATTTTGAGAGAGTCCAAAAAATTGGTTAATCCTAATTTTCCCTTATCATATTAAAGCATCAATCCAAAAAAAAAAGTGGTCTCAAAATGCATTCACAAGCAAGTTCTAGAATAAGCACACTAAGTTTGACAATACTCATCTGCAAAATATAATGAGTTGCTCATAGGCTCAAAAACTCACTGGGAGGTGTAATTTGCATCAAGCCTTGTGCACTTTTCAATCAATAAATCAATGAGACACCATCAAATAATTTTTAAAGAAAACACTAATCATGCTCATCTCTCTCATGCATTAAAATTCAAACCAAAGATGCATCCTTAACTTACAAGGCATTCAAGGATATCAATAAAGACTCAAGGTTTCAAAAGAAAAATCAACATGTATGAATTAAAACATGCTAAATTCAAAGCATTTTTTTTTTGGAAAAGAAATTTCATAACAAAAACCTCCCCCACACCTAAACTATACATTGTCCTCAATGTATAACTAAGCAGATTGTTCACAAAAGAAATGAACAAGAGAAGAAAATTAAACTCCCCTGATTTGCAAACAACTTGAACTGGATAGTTTGTGATGTTGAGAGAATGGGTGGTCACGCTTTATTAAAAATTAATGCCCTGCAAACAAAATTAAATTAAAAAAATAAAAAAAATAAAAACTAAAAATAAAACAAACCAAGAGAAAGAGAATAAAGAGTTGGAAAAGTAAAGAAAACATTTGGGTTGCCTCCCAATAAGCGCTTTTGTTTAATGTCGTTTTTCTCTACGGAGCCAAGAAAGGTTTCATTCATCCAAATAAGTGGGGCGATCCAACCGGAAGCTAATGAGACATGGAGCAATTTCACCCCACAGAAAATTTTCAATCTATGACCATTCACCTTGAAAATTTTATCTGAATCCAACCTTTTTATTTCCACTGCACCACAAGGAAATAAATTAGTAATAACAAATGGGCCAATCCATCGAGAACGAAACTTACCAGACATAAACTTCAATCGAGAATTATATAACAAAACTCTTTGACCAATCTCAAATTGTTTCCGAACAAGCATGTTATCATGAAACAACTTGGATTTCTCTTTATAAATTCTCGAATTCTCATAAGCATCTAGCCGCAACTCCTCCAATTCTTGCAATTGCAATAACCTTGATGCTCCAGCTTTGTCTAGGTCCATGTTGCATCGCCGAACCACCCAATAAGCTTTATGCTCAATCTCCACCGCTAAATGACATGCCTTACCAAAAAACAACCGGTAAGGAGACATCCCTATAGGAGTCTTGTAGGCAGTTCGATAAGCCCACAACGCGTCGTCCAAACAAAGGCTCCAATCTTTTCTTCCTGGATTCACCGTTTTCTCCAAGATGGTTTTGAAAGAGTTAATATTAAGAATGCGGAAGCAATTTTGGATCTTAAGCACTCTAATTCGATCAATTTTATCAAACAAAAAACATGCTCAAAACTGGAAAAACATATAATAAGAACACAAACCTTTGTAGCTCAAAATTCTCTTAATCCGTGTGCTTTCTTTGATCACAAACCAGTTGTAGACCTCCTCTAGAGTATTCCCTACTATCCTCAGGCCTTGGAACAGATTGTGGGATCTTTGATTGAGAGAATTTGGGAGAAGAATGAGTAAAGGTTTAAAACCAAGAGCTAGAGAATTTTCTTCAAAAATCTACTTACCCATTGTGTTTCTTCTCTATATATAATAAACCACAAGCTTCTTTAAGCTTTTTGAAGAAGCCAACACATGAGTAATACAAAGAGGAGTTGGCCACAAGCTTCTTTAAGCTTCAAGAATAAGCCAACACATGAGTGATTGCCAAGCTTCTTTGAGCTTCAAGAAGAAGCCAACACATGAGATTGATATCTTTTTAATTCAAAATTAATATAAAATTAATTTTAAATTAAAATCAATTTTTAATTAATTAAAAAATTTAATTAATTTTAAAATTATTTAATTTAATATCAAATATCAAATTAAATAATTGGACCAATCCCGATTTCTTAAATCAAACGCTTGAACATGAATCCCTATTCATGTTTTAAACCGAACCAATATTTAAATCAAATTTAAATATGTCCATATCTTCTTTATCATAGTTTAATTCATAATTAAGCTATGAAACGTTAAATATATCGCATATAATTAACTTTTTCTCCCAAATTCGAATTTGAACAATTCAAATTCTTTTCTCTCAAATGGTTACAAGGCTTAGTCCGAGCTAGTAAGGAGAACCT
This sequence comes from Trichosanthes truncata, assembly GCA_033996785.1. Taxonomy (NCBI): domain Eukaryota; kingdom Viridiplantae; phylum Streptophyta; class Magnoliopsida; order Cucurbitales; family Cucurbitaceae; genus Trichosanthes; species Trichosanthes truncata. The sequence goes on along the minus strand of JAWPNB010000013.1, from coordinate 43,956,349 downwards.
AATGGACCTACAGATCATGAGCTCCAACGATACGAGATTAATCGGCCAAACTCTTTACCCTAGCTAATCAACATTCGTTAACCACCAGGACACTCCACTAAAGCCCAGTGGCTGCACTCTCCTCACTGTAGATATATTTCTGTCCACTCGATATAACCATGATTAGTAAGTCGATCCTTCACAGGTCGTTCATAATTACAGCTGGGTCAAATAAACCGTTTTACCCCTGTAATTACTTCTTGTTCCTTAAGTCCCACTGATCCTCTAATGAACAATTTGGTTTGTGGTCCAACCAACAAACCGAATCCCTCTCGGGCCAATGAGAGGGTGGGCCCATTGTTCAAGACCCGGAGTCAGTACTTAAGGGAACAACCTCTCTACTAAACCCTAAAGCGGGTAGGAGTGAATTCCATCTCGCATGATTATGTTCCCAACTATCTACCCGGTCTTATCCCCAAAATGGGAAGCTTATTGAGTCGGCGATCTCGGGCCACTCTCACCCATGCAAATCTAAGGATAATCCCAAATAAACATGAGTTCATAACACGCTCAGGATTAAGATCGAGTTACCTAGGTCATCGTATGAATATAGTCAGTTAAGACAGTAAACGGAGTTATAAAGTCTAAGTGACTATTTCGCGGTCCAGTCTTATACAAACTCTTTGCATAGGACGCCCCCACTCGCATGTCTTCACATGAACGATTCAGGATCACATCGTTAGTACTATACCAAGTGAGCCGCGTCCATAGTGTCCCCAGAATAAGGTTTCCAGCCTTATCCTTATACTATAGACCATTTTGGCCATTACTCGAACTTGATCCACTTTTATGTCATACATAAAGTTCAAGTATACATATTATAGCCAAGAGTTCTTAGTTCATTGGATTTGGGTTATAGAATACACAATTCACTTTATTCAATAACAACTTTATTGTATAAACCTCAATAACAACTTTATTGCAAAATAGAATATACATTCAGTTTACAAAACCACGAGTTTTAGGACACAAAACCCAACAGGTTTTAACTTCTCTATTGGAAACTTCAGCCTGTCCATTGGTTTGAGGGTGGTAGGCGGTGGCCACTAGGTGATTCACTCCATACTTCCTCATCAAAGCTTCGATCGTTCTATTGCAAAAATGAGTTCCGTGATCACTGATAATAGCTCTTGGAATTCCAAACCTATTAAAGATGTTAGTCTTGATAAAACCTACAACAGCTTGAGAGTCATTAGTTTTGGTGGCTTTTGCTTCCACCCATTTTGATATATAATCCACAACCAAAAGTATATAAGAAAAACCACAAGAAGAGGGTAAAGGGCCCATGAAATCAATACCTCAGACATCAAATATTTCTCAAATAAGAATTGGAACTTGTGGCATTTCATTCCTATGTGTTATTGCACCTACTTTTTGGCATCTCTCACAACTCTTACAAAATTGATATGCATCTTTAAACATAGATTCCTAATATAAACCACTATCTAAGATTTTTCTAGGAGTTCGTCTAGGTCCAAAGTGCCCTCCACATGCATAATCATGACAAAAAGCTAAAATAGACTGGAATTCATTTTTAGGCACACATCTCCTAATCACTTGATCAGAACAAAATTTCCATAAGAAAGAGGTAGATTTCTTGTAACCAAATAATTGACCATATCAGCATACCAAGGAATCATACTTTTGAGTTGGAACAAATGCTCATATGGAAAATCATCATTAAATGGTAGATCATCTTCTTTTCTTACCAATCTACTCAGGTGGTCTGCAACAAAATTCTCCACTCCTTTTCGGTCTTTGATTTTCATGTTGAACTCTTGAAGAAGCAAAATCCACCGAAGCAACCTTGGTTTCGATTCTTTCTTTGCCAAAAGATACTTCAAAGCTGCGTGATCAGAAAACACAATAACTTCATAACCAAGTACATAAGATCGAAATTTATCTAAAGCAAAAACAATTGACAAAAGCTCTTTTTCCGTAGTGGAATAATTGCACTGAGCAGGATTCAAGGTTCTGGAAGCATAATAGATGACATGACTTTTCTTGTCAACTCGTTGGCCTAGAACTGCTCCCACTGCATAGTTGCTTGCATCACACATGATTTCAAAGGGCAAGTCCCATCGAGGTGGCTGAATAATAGGTGCACTTGTCAACAACTCTTTTAGCTTATCAAACGCCTCTTTGCATTCTTTTCCAAACTCGAATTGAACTTCCTTCTGCAGTAAATTCGTCATTGGCAAAGCAATTTTTGAGAAATCCTTAATCAACCTGCGATAAAATCCTGCATGTCCAAGAAAAGAACACACTCCCCTAACATTGGTAGGGTAAGGTAAGTTTGCAATAATATCCACCTTCGCTTTATCGACCTCTATACCCCTAGAAGATACAACATGCCCTAGTACAATGCCTTGGGTGGCCATAAAATGACATTTCTCATAATTTAAGACCAAGTTAGTTTCAATGCATATTTTCATAATTTTGGTCAAATTATCCAAGCATTCATCAAATGAATCTTCATATACAGTAAAATCATCCATAAATACTTCAATGCATTTCTCAATATATTTAGAAAAAATACTCATCATGCATCTCTGAAACGTACCTGGAGCATTACAAAGACCAAAAGGCATTCGCCGATAAGCATAGGTCCCAAAGGGACAAGTGAATGTCGTCTTTTCCTTGTCTTCTTGTGCAATAGGGATTTGATAGAAACCTGAAAAGCCATCAAGAAAACAAAAGAAGGGTTTACCAGCTAATCGTTCTACCATCTGGTCAATGAAAGGTAAAGGAAAATGATCTTTTCTAGTCACTTGATTATGTTTCCTAAAATCAATACACATTCTCCAACCATTTTGCACACGCATAGGTACAAGTTCATTGTTTTGATTTCTTACCATAGTAGTTCCAGTTTTCTTTGGAACTACATGAATTGGACTTACCCACTCACTATCTGAGATTGGATAGATGATACATGCATCCAACAACTTGAGTATCTCTTTCATTACCACTTCTTTCATAGTTGGATTCAACCTTCTTTGCGGCTCCCTTGATGTTTTGGTATTGTCCTCAAGTAGAATTCGGTGCATGCAAATTGATGAACTAATGCCTTTTATGTCGGCCAAAGTCCATCCAATTGCAAGCTTGTATTCTTTCAAGGTTCTAACCAACTTCTCTTCTTGTTCTGTTGTGAGTCCTTTTGAGATGATGACAGACAATGTATCAACTTTACCCAAATACACGTATTTAAGGTGATCTGGCAAAGCTTTCAACTCTAGTTTTGGTGCCTGCACGATAGAAGATAACATTTTGTTAGTTGAAGTAGAAATTTTAGCATTTGAATTTACTGGTTCTGATAAAAACAACTTTTCTACACCAATTTTATCATCAATTTGTTCTAAACTAGATTGTGCATTTGATTCATGCTCATGCTCAATATTTTCCTCTATGAATACATCTTGTACAATTGAATCAATCACATCAATATGACAAAGAGAATGATTATCATTAGGATATTTCATGGCATTGAAAATATTAAATTTAACAATCTCTCCTTCAAACTCTACCGAGAGAGTACCCTCATCTACATCAATCTTTGTCTTAGCTGTTTTCATGAATGGTCGCCTTAACAAAATTGAAGCAGATTTTGAATGTGAATTACTATCCATTTCTAAGATGTAAAAGTCAACAGGAAATATGAGTTCATTAACTTGCACTAGGACATCTTCAACAACTCCTAGAGGGTGAATATAAGAACGGTCAACTAATTGTATTACTACACCAGTTTCTTGTAAGTCATTTAATTTTAATTCTTGATAAATAGAAAATGGCATGACATTAATGGAAGCTCCTAAATCTAACATGGCACGCTCTATTTTCTTATTACCAATAATACAAGGCAACGAAAACATACCTGTATCCTTACACTTTTCTGGCATATTCTTTTGCAAGATAGCCTACACATTCTTACTTACCACAACTTTTTCCTTTTCTTTTGTTTTCCTCTTCCTCGTGCACAATTCCTTCAAGAACTTTGCATACCTGGGAATTTGCTTGACAACATCCAACAATGGGATATTAATCTCTACCTTCCTAAATGTATCAAGGATCTCCTTTTCATGTTCATCTTCTTTTGGCTTTGCTAACCTGCTAGGAAAAGAAGGTAGTGAAGTATGTGAAGGAAAAGATAAAGGAGGATCAAGTTTTACCCTGTTTGGTGCCTTAGAAGAAGCTTATTCTCCTTCTTTTTCCTTGCTTAATTCTCTCTCCTTAGGTGGAATCCCTTCTGAGGGAATCTCTTTCCCACTTCTCAGCATAATTGCACTGACATTCTCCCTTGGATTCACCTCTGGTTGTGTAGGTAACTTTCCATAATTTTGGGCTTTCAATTTACTAACTGATGTAGCCAATTGAGTAATTTGGTTGCCCAAATTTTGCATGCCTGCCCTTGTCTCCTGTTGAAATTGAAGAGTACTGTTAGCTAAAGTCTTAACAACATCTTCGAAAGACATACCTGAGTTTGAAGTCTGAGCTTGCATAGGAGCTTGTGGTGGTCTACCAAAATTCTGAGGAGGTTGTCTCTGTTGTCCTCCTTGATTTCCGTAGCTAAAGTTCGGGTGATCTCTCCATCCAGGATTGTAATGGTTAGAGTAGGGATCATACTTCCTTTGAGGTTGACCAGAAAATCATCCTATGGCATTGGCTTCTTGAAAGGAATCTTGTTGCAGTTGAGAGCACGCTTCTGTAGGATGTCCTGGAAGAGAGCATATTCCACACACCTTTGCTGTCTGTAATTGCCCTACAGCCATTTGACGAACCAGAGCAGTTAGATCAGAAATAAGTTCACTTACCTCTTTAACTTGCTGAATAGCTCCACCAGCTCTGGTCCCAAATTGATGGGAATTCTCTGCCATGTTTGAAATTAATTGTTTGGCTGCTTCAGGTGTCTTGTTTACTAATGCTCCACCACTTGCTACATCAATCATGCTTCTATCCATTGGCAACAATCCCTCGTAAAAGTATTGGATTAGGAGTTGGTCAGAAATTTGGTGGTGGGGAAAACTAGCATACAATCTATTGAATCTCTCCCAATATTCGTACAACGTCTACCCAGTGATCTGTGTTATGCCATAAATCTCCTTCCTGATGTTTGCAGCTCTTGATGCTGGGAAGAATTTCTGCAAGAACAATCTCTTCATCTCATTCCATGTCTTGATCGAACCGGAGGGTAGGTAATAGAGCCAATCTTTTGCTTGATCGTTTAAAGAAAAAGGAAAAGCTTTAAGATTGATTTGATCTTTTGTGACACCATGGGGTTTCATTCCAGAGCATACGATGTGGAATTCCTTCAAGTGCTTATGAGGATCTTCACCTGCACATGCACGAAAAGAAGGGAGTAAGTGAATTAAGCCTGACTTAAGTTCAAAATCACATGCAATTGTAGGAAAAGTAATGCATAAAGGCTGTTGATTTAAATCAGGTGCTGCCAGCTGCTTAAGAGTTCTCTCTGCTGTGTTGTCTGCCATCTCCTCTTGAAGTTGATATTGAAATGTAGATGTGTCACCATTATCAAAATCTCTATTGGTTTCCTTTCTAAGATGACGTTTTCTTTCTTTAGTCTCCTTTCTTAGTCTACGTGCTGTCTTCTCGATTTCAGGATTGTACTGCAATTTAATATTTCGAGAAGAACGACTCATACACTGTAAAATAAACAAACAAATTAAACAATGCGAAACCAAAATAGTTCCCCGGCAACGGCGCCAAATTTTGGCCGGGTTGTCGAAGCCCTCCAAAATATTTACTGATTCTCTAGATCAAACTTGTAGAAATAGTGGACCAGGTCGAATCCCAAGGGAACCAATGAAATTAATTTCTCAATGTTAAAAAAAAAATATAATAAAAAAAAAAAAATAATAATAATAAAATAAAGGGGGGGATTTGAATTATTGGACAAAAATTGTAACTAGAAAAATGAATAAAAAAATGATTAAAAAATAAATTTTATAAAACTTTCAATTCAAGGGTGTAAATTTCATCCAATTGTAATCTTGATCATAGGCTTTAATAAAAAAAACATTAATTTCAATTTCTCAAATTCAAGAACTTAGTCTACTTATTTGGAAAAGCCATAACAAGTGTAAATTCTCCTATTTTAACTGACTCTAACCAAGCATCAAAATCAAAACTTACCAATTAATCAATTGGGCACGATAGCGTTCCATATCGATTAAATAATAGCATTAAAAACAATGAAAAGGAGTAAACCAAAACTAACTAATCGAGATAGCTACAAATTAATTAATTTTGTTTCTTTGTTTCCCTAGAGTCTATTATGCAAGCTATGTAAAATGGAAAAGCCATAACTACACCACATAAGCCAACCCCTCCTGCTACATAATTTAATCAATTGTGACAATTATGGATCACAAAATCATAGATAGCAATAAATCGATTGAAACTAAATTAAGGCGTCAATTTAATTTAATAACAATCAATCATAAAAATAAGAACAAGAAAAAAAGAATTCATGAATTAAAGATAAAATTTCAATGTGTCAATGCCTTACAAAATTACAATTGGAAATTAAATCACCATTGAATTAGAAATTAAAACTTAGCCACACATGGTGGAAAAACAATAAAAATTGTAGAGGGGAAGCAACATAAAACAAAAAAAAACAAAAAAAACAAAAAAAAAAAATCAAAGAACTAAAGAAATGGAAAACACTTTTCACTCTCTAAACCCTTTTTTACAAAGAAAGCTAGAACTCCCTTTTTTTTTCCTTCAATGCTCCTTCAATGCTCCTTTTATAGGTAGAAACCTCCACTAAAAATAGTTTTTCACACTCCCTAAATTTTGCCAAAAAGAATGCATGAAAGAGTCTTCTCCACAAATGGTGGCCAATTTTGTTTCTCCTCAAAACTTTGAAGAAGCCCACTCAAGAAGTCTTCCATGCCACCTATACAAAGAAAAAACAACAAAGTTTGTTATGTATATTTATTATTTATTTTAAGTTTTTATATTGCTTTCTGTTTTTTTTTTTTTAATTTTATTTTCATTTTTTAATTTTTCCTAATTCTTTTCCTATTTCATTTCTATTTATGAATTTAAACTAATGTATGCGTTTTAGACTAATTTTATCAAATATTGGGCAATTTACCACCTAAACTAAATTAAACACAATTTTAACAATTAAGCGCAATATGCAATTAAAATGTAAGGAAATTAGACATTATAAATGTGATTAATTAATACTTATCACCAGCATAATTGGAAATAGCAGAAAACTTAGAGTATTGGGCTGCATCAGTAGACTTGAGATTGGCAGAAAAAACAGAGACAGGAACAACATTTGATCGTGATGTATCCTCCCAGGCATATAAACCTTCTCTTCTAATTCCTTTGGCAATGATTCTCCCCTCTTTGCTCTTTATAACAACACCATTAGCAAAAAAAGTTATTAAACAATCATTATCGGAAATCGATTTGCTCACAGAAATTATATTTTCTTCATGCTAGGAACTATTAAAACTTTTTCCAGATTGATAGGTGTGGTGTAAGTGTGAATCTTACCCTTACCAATGTGAGTAATTTTTAATTCATCTCCATTGCCAACATTCCCCATATATTTATGAGTGGAAAACATCATACGTAGGTCATTGACCAGGTGTGCTGTAGCTTCAGAATTTGCGTATAGGTTTGTATTATTCCCTTCTTCTAATGCCAGTGCAACAAGTGATTTGGGGATTTCTTCTTGCTGATAAGTGTGATCAAATTGTTGGGAGAAAATTAATAATATAATAATAATAAAATTACTACAATATTAAATCTCCCATTCCACAGGATAAGCTAATCAAACAAGAGTCACAATAATGATTTAAAGAGATAGGAAAAAGAGAACGAGACCGAAGTTTATACTGGTTTGCTCCAAACTCGGGACTACGTCCAGTTTCTACAACTGTAGGTTCTACTAAATGAGAGATTACAAGAAGCCTTAAAATCGGCATTACAAACTAACCTCAATAGCCCAACAATGGCTATTGAGTATATCACAATCTGATAACTTTGGATAAACAACAAAGAATAAACCCCAAACCCACAAGAGAAAAACACTATTGTCTCTCACAATAATGCACTCACGGCCACACTCTGAAAAATATACTCACCGTATATTTTTATCGAAGAAGCGATTTACTATTCTCGGTTTTTCTTCCCTCAAGCCATAACAGTACATATATATATGTCTTAAGTTCAAGACCTAATGGGCCTTAAGGCCCAATGCTTCATCTGAAGGAGAAAAGTTGAATCCGCACGTGTTGGTGTTGAGTCTTCGTTCATAAAAATAAACATAGTTATTTTGGCTTCAAAAAAATGCTTAACACAAATCTGTTCCAATATTTCCATTGCAGTGTGATTAGCTCTACCACAAATTTGACAAGGGCTTGACTTACTTTTATTGGTGTTTGGAGTGTTTCCATGAGTAGATTGAGTGCTGTAGTTGCTGTCCATGAGTGTTTCTTGTGAATGTTGGCTTCTACTTGGTTGAAAACCTTTCCCTCGTCATTTTCTTTTGTGATTGACAACAAAATATCCTCCAAAGAGGTCCAAACTTGATGTGCATTTCCCATTCCTTCAATCATTGCAAGTACTTCCTCTGAAATGATTCCTAATAACCATGAGGTAAGAGGCTGTCATTATTGAGCCAAATGACATACTGTAGATTGGGAGTGGTTACACCTTCTTTTCTTGTAAGTTTTGCATAAGGTGTTTCACTTTCTTTCAAGTGATGTTCAATGCCAAAGCTTCTCACCAAGAGAATCACTTGTGACTTCCATAACAAATAACTTGTGGAACTCAGCTTCAATGATATTAAACTTGAGCGTTGATGAAAAGCCTGAATCGTGAACGCAGTTTCTGCTTTTGCCATTGATTTTGTGGACAGAAACCAGAAGAAATGGACAGAAAATAAAAGAGACTGACAGAGGATCGGAATGTATTCCTCACCTTCGTGTAAGCTCTGATACCATGAAAAAATTGGATGAATCCTTGGTATCTTAGACTTACAAAATTATTGAATCAATTTTAATTGCAATTCGGTGAGAATTGATCCTCCATTTAACTACACAAAGGTGAGCACTCATTCCCAAATAAAGAAGGAAGAAGGGCTTAAAAAAAGCAACAAAAAAGACAGCACAAACTACTGTCATATGGACTAACGGGTAGAAACAATACAACCATCTACAGGAAAAGTAAAAGGCATTTACAAGGAAAGAAAATAATAGCAGATTGCACTGGTGGAGAAAAGAATTTGTGCTGCATATCACACTCCATTAAAGATCCATGGAGAGAAATTAGAATGGCATAAATCAATTTTCCTTTAATTTGGAAATCAATCTCACGGCAGAAGCTTAAATTGGACTGGAGACAATCTCTCATTTTGTCTCAATTATTTGCTTTCTTTCTTGATTCTTGATAGGTGTTGGTGAGGTGGTAGTATCTGTAGTGTTTGTTGGATGAATACGTGTTTGAATTATTTGATTGTTATCAGTACTAAGCTACATTTTATATTATTTCTCACTCCCATATAGATGGATAATTGGAAGGGACTAATCTAGACTTTGGAAGAAGTGTTACAGGTCTATTTGTAGTTAAAAGGAAGAAGAGACACTCATTAGTCTCTTATGGAGTTCACTTATAGTAGTGATTATTATTCGAGTATAGAGATGAGGTTAATTAAAGCATTCTATGGAAGAAGTGCAAAAACTCTACTTGTTGTGATAAAGTAGAGAGAAGGAATTGATAGACCATGAACTTGTTCTATTTATTTGTAGAGAGAAGGTGATATTTATCAGTGAAAAGTTGAAATCAGTGGAGTTTGGTAAATATATACATAAGAATCATAGAATTTGAAATTGGCGACAAGATTAATCTCAAACTTGTTATTGGAAAGAAAGTGTTGAGATTTGGTAGGAAAAGATGATTGAGCTATAGATATGTAATGTAAATTATTAAGAAACCTTTAAGTGTGTTTGATCAGTATAGTATATCGTTTGGTTTTATCAATGGAACTTTCCTGCATTTATGGTTTTACCACATACTTTACTAAGCCTAAAATTAACTCATCGATGGAGACATCGTCTTTTACCTATATACCATGAATCTTTTTATTTTCTAGAAAAGTTGTACATTGTTCACATTATTAATATTAGGCTTCAACCAATTTAATAAGATATATAATCATTATATCATTTAGGCTTAGTATGAGATCGCTGTAGCTTTTAAAATAATTATTGGCAACTATGCTTTTAGAAAAATCAATTGTAAAATGAAGTCAAATAGTGTTTGGTAAATTTAAATTTTAAATTAGAAAAAAACTAGTTACGTTATTTGGTAAATGAATACTAAATTATTGTGATTTAGTTATAATGACCAAAAATAGGCGTATTATTTCAATTACTTTCATATTGATATTTAATTTATAATTTATTATAAGATAATTATTTAAAAATTTATATGATTTAAATTGCATCTATTTTTTTTTTAATTTAAATTATTTGACCAAGTTTTTATAAAAAATTGAATAAATCAAAATTTCATTGATATAAGAGAGAATAAATTTGAGAGATTTGTAAGCGGTTAGAGAAGGTGACAAATTTTTAGGAAAATTGAATCTAAAAGTTGGTATCCATTAGCTTTTGCTCATTAGAGGGAATTGAAAAGTGATTCTTAATAGCCTAGGCTATTAAGATTCTACCATAACTGTTTTTTTATGTTTGCCAATGCAATCCTAAATGGGCCTTTTTGTTAATTCGGCGATGTACGCGTTCTAAGCTAATCACAATAGGAAGGAAAGCAACCTTCACACTAAGTACAGTGGGGAATCGCCCTAGAGCTCATAGAATGGCAAAGGGAAAGTAACCCTCGTGCTAACTGCGTCTCACAACACCCTAAAAGGCATGCTCATATGAGGAAGGCATAGATGATGCTAGCCTAACGACCTTTTTCCTACTTGTAACATACTTAGAACGCCTAGCCACTCAACAGGTTGTAAATTGCTCCCCCAAATCCAACCTATGGATCTAAGCACAACCGTAAACATAACTCAACAATGAACAAGCTAGGCAAACATGGTTCGAGTGCAAGATCAGATAACCAAGGCCTTATGATTAGGTTCATCTACCAACAAAGGATTCTCAAGCCACGCCCCGACGAACAACAAATTCATTAATCGCGATCTTTTACCAACCATCAATCATGAATCTCGAGCATAGACTCGCACATAAACTCAGCAACATCTTTAAACAAGACCTTTGCTCGACCGTGGCCCTACGCATGCTAGCGGCGTGCTGCCCTAAGCCTTTTCCTTCCAAACTAACCCCCTAATCACGCCAGGAACTCTAGTGGTCATTATCTTTCTCGTTCTCGCTTAAGCCTCACTACAACCCATTAAGTATAACAAGTCATCCAAACCATTCCAACACAAGAATCATGGACAATGGCCCAAAACGTTGTATACTTTTAGGGGGCTTTAACTCCTAGTCCACCCAACCAGACAAGCATCCTACACGCAACTAACACCTAGCACTGCAAGGAGCTAAACCTTAGCGAATCATTCTAGCGTTTCAGGCACCCTATACTCAAACAAATCTCCAAACATTTATGCTAATTCCTATTCAATCCACTATCTACACGTTTGCACTTAACATAGATGACACAAACACACTCACACATGCATTCCAAACCTACTTCGTAACCAAGCACTGAAAAGTTGTTCTAAACTAACTACTTGTAAGTACGTAACACGAGGTCGGGTCCCTCCGGCCACCACACCAAAAACCATGCATATTGTTAGCTAGATAAAACGCTTGCGAAATCCCTTTAAACATCAAGACAAAGTATTAAGATCTGAACCTCATACTTGAAGAGTTTACTACGCACGTCATGTGATAACCAACACGCTAAAGTGCATACTTGCAAGAACATACTCACCACCAGTCAGTCTCACCAGCATCACAAAAATCCATGAATTCAGTACCTAGAACATTAAAGAATTATTCAACTAGGCTTCTACCTTCAAGGCCGACGCATGACTAAACAATTCCTCATCCTGCTAGGAAGACACTAGCTCCTCCCCCAAAGTACCAGAGAAAATAACTATGCGAACACCACACCCAATGCCGCCTTCTAGCTTGGGCTATTGCATCAACTTGCACATAACCTAGTTCAACAAAGCAGTATTCTATCTTACTCTAACTAGCCTGATTTTAAGTGGTAGTTCAAACAGACTCTAGGCTTCAAACTTACCTACATCGCAATTAACACTGCCGGATCAACGCTGGAAGGGCGTGCGCAGGAAAAAACGGAGTGTTTTGTACAACGTCTCGACGCTGCTTCGACAGACAGTATAAAATCATCATTTTCTCTTCGAAAAAGGGGAGCCAATTGAGGGTTTTTGACCCTAATTTCGATACCTTACCTTATTGGGACCTGTGGAGCACAAGACGGAGTATTCGGGAGTGGTGTTCGAGGCTCGGTAACGACGGTCTTCTTTACCATTTTCTTTCCTCTATTTTATGTATCTTAGGGCTTTAGAATGTCTGTGTTGTGCTGTTTATGACAATTATGGGCTGATTTTAGTTGTTTAGGGGCTAAGAACACAATTAGGAGTAGAATTATGGTTTAATTGTGGTTTAAGACATTTAATTACTTGTTACGTTGCATTCAATTGAGTTTTGCTTACTGCCTCTAATTAATTAGCCATTAATTAGTTGATTCTAATCTTATATTGAGCTCGATGGAGGAAGTTTAGGACCAAACAAATTCAAATAATGCCCTAAAATTGCCTAAGTGACATAGGATTAACAATTGACGGGTGAGACTAATTATGAGTGGACTTAATCCCAATTAATTAATCAATTAGCGCTAAGTACACTTAGGCAAGCGATTAATTAGCGTGTTCGAATGAGACTGAAAAGAGATTTCGACCGGTTTGGCTCTAGGTTTATGTAATTGACAAAATTAATTAAATGTCAGTTCTAATTGCCATATTTGTACCATAATTCATGCTCGATCCCCTAAACGCCCCCTTAATTTGGTATCTCCTCCTTTTTAACTGCTTTCTTAGTTTAGATTTGATTTTCAAGTTTTTGTTCAGTTTAGCTTTTACCCTAAATAATTTCAAATATGAGTTTTCTTAATAATTAATCAACTTAAGAGAAAACTTCCCTATCTGCTTCTTTGAGGATTTAATACTCGATAATATTTACTGTTTTATATTACTTGATTACGTGTGCTTGTTCGACCACTAATAGTGGCGTCTCAATGGAATGAAGGCGTGCACAACTAAGGTTCTGTCTGAAGAATTACGGCGCTGAGGGCTTATGCGCTTAATTGAAACGGAGTGCAACGACAGCGTTGAGATGTTGTCTTCAGCGTCCCAACGCTGCTACGATACCAGACATAAAAGCATCATTTTGAGACTAAATTTTAGGAGACCATTTTAGGTTTAGAGGCCTTTTTACTATTCCTTTCCATATTTGGATAGTGGAGCTTGATCGGAGGTGTTTAGGAGAGGATTTTGAGGCTCGAGAACACAAAATCGAGGCAAGAGTTGAGATTACAACTTTGACAGGTCTAATTTTTGTTTTGTCTCTTTTTTAAGTTTCATATGGTTGTAAAATAGAGGATTGGGTACTGTTTTGATATGATTATGGGCTAATTATAATTGTTTAAGGGTTAGAGCTCAATTGGATTTATAATTATGGTTTAATTTGAATGCATTTCCACTGTTCTAGTTTGAGTTCATTTGAATTGATTGTGTTTAATGCTTCTAATTGATTGGCCATTAATTAGGTGATTTTAGTTCTAAATTGAGCTTAAAAGAGAGAATTTAGGATATAATTAATTCATCCAACACCTTGAATTTTCTGATGTGACATAGGATTAACAAATGATGGTTGAGGCTTCATACAAGCAAGCATAATTCAAATTAATTAACTTAATTAATGTTAAGGACACTTAGGTTAATGGTTAATTAAGCGTGATCAAATGAGATCGATAGAAGATTTCGACCGGTTTAGCTATAGGCTTATGAATTCACAAGAATTAATAAATTGACATAATTATAATCTAAATTGAGCTCAATCCCCTAAACACCTTTTTAATTGTTGTCTCTACCACATTTTATGTGCTTTCTAGTTAGAGTTTTAATTCCGAGCATTGTTCATTTAGTAGTTTTCCGAAATAATTCTAGTTGCCTGCATTTCTAATAATTAATTATTTTAAAATAAATCACATTATGCCTCCCTGTGGATTCGATACTATGTAGGAATACCGTTTTATATTACTTGACCTGTGCACTTGCAACGCATCAGCAGGCTTTAGGAAATTCTGTTCAGATCTCAACATCGACTATTGATGTTCATCTCCAACACATCTGCAAGCCAATAGATAGGTGGAAGCAGTGAACAAAATAATTAAACTGAATTTGAAGACAAAGCTGAAGGATTGAAAGGATCATGGGTAAAAGAATTATCTAATGTGTTATGGGCATATCAAACTACATCAAGAACAATTACTGGAGAAACTCCTTTTTCACTCTCTTTTGGTGTAGAGGCAGTTGTCTCAGTAGAAAGTGGCCTACCTTCACCAAAGGTAGAAAATTTTGATTCGCAGCAAAACAAGGAATTAATGAGACTGAACTTAGACTTACTAGAGGAACGTTGTGAAGCAGGTCGCCTTTGCACAACATAATACAAAAAAGAATTGCTCGTTGTTACAACACAACAATTAAGAGATGAAGTTTCAAGAAAGGAGATATTGTGTTGAGAAGAGTTATGCAAAAAACTAAAGATCGGTCCACTGGTGCGCTAGGTCCAATATGAGAAGGTTCATATCAAATTGCTAAGGTGGTTCGACTGGGCACATATGCATTAAATGACCATAAAGGAAAGACCCTCCTTCATCCATGGGATGTAGAACACCTGAAGATCTATTATCAATAGCATACTAGTTTACTCTCTTAATTATTATTGATTTTGTTAATTCTGTTAAAATTTATTTGAAATTGATTGACATGAATAAAATGTTATTTCTAAAAATTGCATATTAAATTATTTGGATGCCAATTTAATCTCATAACACAGCAGTACTCAAGCATGAGTTTGTTACAACAAAATCCTAATTGAGCAGGGGGCTACACAGGGGATATTCCTTCCTATCAAACAAAAAGCGAAGAAAGGGGATATGACGTCATTTCAAACAAAAAGCAAGAAAAAGGGTACATATCTCCCTATCAAACAAAAATCAAGAAAAAAGGAATATGCCTCCCTATCAAACAAAAGGCAAGAAAAAGGGGATATGTCTCATGTTGGTCAATTTTGCAAGTATATGAATCATTACAAGTAATATAGTAGTTGAATACCAAAATGGTTCTCCACATGGAATGAATGCTACCAATTACCAAGTTTGTTAGCTTTGATTTTATCTAAATACCAAATAATCAAAGAGGGATAGAATTTTAAACTTGATTGCAATTGAACGACATAAAGCTCTAAATCTAACAAAGTAAAACAAAAGGATAAATTGAATTTCTAAAGGATCTAGAGCTATGACTTCACCGTTATCTCTTCCTACTTTTCATTCATTAATAGTCCATGCAATTTTTCTATTTCTAGATTGTTGGCAAGTTCTACCCTATAGACTTGATATTCTCTCTCAAGCAATAACGATATTTTTTAGAAAGTAAATTGTCTATATCTCTATGACAATTACAACAGTTCAGTTATGACGAACGTAGAACCTAAAAACTGCCACAAAATCTACAAGGATATCTCTATCTCATATATAAATTAGGGAAAACAATTCAAGTTCATCAATAATTATTGTCTCTCAACCTCTAATTACGACATAAAATCAATGTAAAGATTGGCCAATTTAAAACATGCATTAAGCCCAAAATAGTTTTCAGAACCACAAATGAAATAAAACGATCAACTATTAACTAAGAAATAGTAGGATTCAATAAACAACTACATCAAAGCTCTAGAAAAAAGAAAATTATTTCATAACAAAAATCTCAACAAAAGTCCTAACTAAAACTATTGAAGTCATTACAACCAACAAAAGAGAAGGAAAAAGAGAAAAGAAACAAATTCCAAAAATTCCACAAGTTTCCAAACGTCGCTCTCGCTCTGTTCGGTTCCTCAGATCCTAAAAAACAGTGTCTAGCCGTCTTCCACTCGTTCTTCCTCCAAAATGTTCATCAAGTTTGACAAAGAGATGTATTTATAGGTGAAAAGACCCTAGGTGGGTGTCCCATATTTATGCTTCAAAGTTTGTAGCGTCTAGGAGCCAGCATTGTGTATTCTCGCATTGTCTGTTGCTCATAGGTGTTGTATTTTTTTTTTTTTTTAGTCTTCAACTTGGAAATCCTCTAATTTCGACCTTCAAAGTGCAATCTTTGATCACCTACAAAAATAAATGAAATGCATGAATTAAAACCCAAAAACTAAAGGAAAACTAACTAAAAACAACCTAAACAAGATAAAATAAATAAATATATAATGAACTTATCAAATACCCCCAAACTTAACATTTTGTCCATCCTCAAGTAAAGGACAAAGGAGTAAAAGAATTTACACTAGGCAGCCCAAAATATCATTCAAGAGTGGTAGACTCAAGCTTCAAAATAAAGTTCTTCAACTTACAGAATAAAAGAAAACTAAGTTCAAGCAATGCCAACAATTTCTAACAACTAAGCTAGATTTTTCTCCATTTTAGTTCTTATGTGTGTGCACAATTTTTCAAATTCTGCCACTTTTAAACTCAAAGAAAAAATTTTATGCACACCAAAACTTATCCAAATTCCAGTAAACTCTAAAATCTCACCTTCAAGTCATCCTTAACTAAAGCAACACAATACCAACTAGGATCATTAGGTTTTCACCAAAAATAAAGATCAACGAACTTATCAAGTTTTTTTCTTTCAAGACTGTAGCTTTCACACATCCCTTGTAGGAGTCCTTACTCATGGTAGTTCATCCTCTACCTATTGGATAATACATAGACTCAGATTACTCAAAAGTGACTCTAACTAATCATAAAGAAGGTAGCTCTTGGTAGTTCGTCCTCTACCTATTGGTTAATACGTAGACTCAGATTACTCAAAAGTGACTCTAACTGATCACAAAGAAGGTAGTTTGTTCTTTGCAGTTCATCCTCTACATATTGGTTAATACATAGACTCAAATTACTCAAAAGTGACTCTAACTGATCACAAAGAAGGTAGCTCTTTTTGTCCTTTTTTCTCTTTCTTTTTTTTTTCTTCTTTGTTTTTCTTCTTCCTTTTTTTTAAGCAACCTAAATCATCTCCTATTATAGGACTATCTCACCTTTGCTTCAGAGGACTTTCTAGCAAGTTCTAAAGTCTTCCCAAAACTTAAACAAGCCCCAAGTTTATAAAAAAATTTCTTTAAGTATCAAACAACAAAATACTTGGAATTGTGTGCACAATAAGACTGTAAAAGAGCCAAAAATAGAGTCAAACGAACTACTAAGTCATAAATTCCAACATACTTGAACTAATTCTTATTTTTTTTATAAGAAAGGAAGCTCATACAGTATCACATTAGCCATCATAGTCTAACTAGCTCAATAAGAAACTACACCAATACCCGCAAACTTATATCATGCCGCAAACTTATATCATGCATTATCCTCAATATATGAAAGGAACAAAAAGGACAATAATAAAAATCAAATGTAAAGGGTTAATGAGACTTCCCTGAATGTGTTGACTTTCAATAATCCATAGTTCCAATGACCTCATATTTGCTTGTTGTCGGTTCTCTTTCCTTCATTCAAAAAATTAAAGTAACAGACAAATAAAGTTTTAAAAAATAAAAGTTGCAAAAGAATCCTTTGGGTTTCCTCTCAACAACGCTTGATTTATAGTCCTCAGTCTGGCTTTTCTTTTTCTCTTTAAGGTGGTTTAAAATAGCAGTAAGATGCATGTGACTCCGAAGAAGGTTGGGACGATGGTGATTCACTTTCAATGATGTCTGAATAATTCGTATGACATGAAGGGCTGGGATCCTTGAAAACTTTGAATATGACTGACTCATCTTGAATTTGTAGCTTCAATGATTCTCCATGGATGCCTGTTGCGTGATTTTGTGATCATGCAAAGCTGCAAGTGTACGGTATCAAGTTTTAATATAGTGGTTAAGTGTAAGTATCGTCCACAGGAATGGTTTTTCTAGATCAATTGGCAATCTCTACCCTTGCCTCCTTGCCTCTCGCCCAAAAATAATAAAATCACGAGGAAAAGATTTGCTGCAAGAAGACGACGAAAAGAACTTTAACAAAGGAACTTTAATAAAGCAACTTTATTAAAAGAAGAAAAGAAACATTGCAGAATTCCACTATCCTTATCTTTCCACATCTCCAACCTTATCCACTTTTACTTTTATTATTTTGTCCTTTTATTATTTTGTTTTTTGTAATTATTTCACTTTTGATAAAAGTAGATTCTTTTGTTTTCCCTAAACACGACTCAGACTGGGCATGTCTTGTCGGGCCATCCGTATCTTTTATTTTCTTGCATTTAATTTTTACTTTAGTTATGGGGTCTATATAAGGACTCCCAAGTTGTATTCAAAAATCAAAAAAAAAAAGAGTAGGAAGTGAGAAGGAAGAAAAACTTGTAAGTTCGCTCTTAATCTTTTACTTGAATACAAATTTTGTAAACATCAAAATTATCCTTCCGATGTTAAACTTGCAGCATTACTCAAGATACAACTTCCTTTGTGTCAAACATTTGCGAAAATTTGAAGCTATTTTATTTAATCCTTTTATTTTATCCTCAAAGCTAAGAACCAATATTGAAGAAATTCAATATTGTCTTTCTTAATTCTTTGTTTCCAGTCCTTGCGACGCTTGTTCGACAGCAGGTGTTTGGCAAGGGTATTGGTGTTCCTGACAGCAGTGTAAGTCCATTGGTAAGCCTCATGTTCCCCCTGCAAACGAGTACTTGGTGGAGAGAAAGAAATTTGAAGGATAATATTGTGTTACTACAATATTATTTTTATCTTTGAAGAGAAAATATTCTGATTTTATGAAATAATGTCTAAATTACTCAAGTCTTTGATTCCAAAGAAGTTACTCAAAGATACTCAAGATGGTGCTAGTTCTAGTACTCAAGATGCCATTACTCAAATATCGAGTAAAAGTGATACTCATAAGGCAGAAAAGAATGCCGAAGATCTCAAGGGTTCCAATTAGCAACTTTAGATCGCCCAGATAGGGAGCGACTCGCTAACTGGAACATTCCTCAATTAGATCCAAGTACGATCTACCTCAAAAGTACATTCAACTTTACTAAAAGCTGGGGTGTGAAAATCATGGAAGACACTGTTGCCATCCGTGACAACCCAGAATCTTTAAATCTTTTCACTAAAGATTTAATACACAAACATCGTGCTGATTACTCATACATGCACCTTGGAGTTGTTCAAGTTGCACACAAGCCATTGTTCAGAACTGGCTTAAATACTCCTGTTCTTATCACTCTCAGAAATAAAAGATTCTTAAAATTCCAAGATTCTCTTTTGGGAATGATAGAAACCAATCTAGAGAATGGTCCATCCTACTTTAACTGCTATCTAGGCTATTCACTCTCGCTTCAAAATCCAAAAATACTAAGTTCATTAATCCTTGACATCCACTTCAAGGATATGAACATGGTGCTAGAATCCCATGCATTCGTGGCCATTTTTAGGATTTGTTATCTCTTGATGAAGACGCAAATAGCACCAGGAGTTTTAAGGGCATCCACTAAAGGCACAACTGTACTCATAGAAGCAAATACTTCAAAGACAATGGTGGAAACTCCCACAGTATTATCCTGTATGTTGGTGTTTTCTAATTTATTTAATATTAGTTTTTGCACCACTATTATCTTAATAAATAGGATAAACTAAATCATATCTGAAACACATTTCATATTTTTAAGAAACTATTTGAGTCATACAAGTCCTTTTATTGCTTCACAAGCAAAACAATATAACTTGTATACCATACTCCACCACCTAGGTTGAAATTTATCTTTACATAGATTTCCTAAATCTTTGTAAGAACCAGTGTATCTTGTAAAGATCAAATCCTTAACTCCATACACAAAAATTTCTCATTATCCATAGATAATTTGAGAAAGTTTTTAATTTTCTACTCAATGATCATACCATTCGTTTAACTGATATATGCTAACCAATTGTACATTAAATGTTCAGTCTCATTTATGCATATCATATACTTTCAACATTTGAGGTGTCTTAGGATACTCTTCCTTAGACATAAATATCAAATATTTGACAACAATTTTGTCAATATAAGATGTTTGAGATAAAGTTAACATTTTGTCCTTAAAATCTCCATTTTGGACATGTAAAATATACTAAGTCATTCCAAATCACTTATTTGGAATTGGTTACTTAATAAACTTTTTATGTTAGACATCTTACATCATTCATAATGGGTAAAAATATCATCAACATAAAATATAAGAAAAATCCACTAAGCAATTAATGATTTTCTTGTCTATACAAGCTTCATTAATATTTATCCAAAGTCATAGATTTTGATACTTTTATCAAACCTTATATTCAAAGATCTAATGGTAAAATTCACTTCATAAATGAATCTTTATTATTTTGCAAACCTTTATTCTTTTGATCTTTGAAAATAAATCTCTTTGATTGATTTATGTAGATACATTATCTAAGATTTATTTTCATAAAAGAATTCTAAACATTCATTTTCATATATCATATTCAACAATGAATTAAATAATGCTTACAGACTTCAGTATGGAAACAAGTGAGAAAGTTTACTCGCAGTCTACTTTCTCCTATTAGGTTTAACCATTTTCCATTAGTCTCACTTTGAGGGCAATAAGCCTTCAACTTTGTCATCTAACATGACAATTTGGGATTCAATTAAGTCCTTGTAAAGGTTGAGTCATCTCATAACTCCCCACTACGATGAGGCTTATCCAATTCATGACTAGGATCCATTTGACTTTCAACTGTAATTAAATTGTTAACAACTTTTGTTAACTATTTAGTGGCTTCACTTGGAACCAATTTATTAACACTATCTCACCTTATTAAAGGTTTGTAGTCTTTTATTTGACATTCCTTATAAAATTGATATTTGTCATACAAATACTTTATTCGTTTTAGGACTAGATAAAAGACCATCTTGCACTCCTTAGAGGTGACCTACACTTAGGCTTATCTTTGAAAATATACAAGCTTTTTAGGCTTGTTTCATCTTGTGAGCTTAACATTCCCAAATGGTGAAGAAACCAACTTTACTACTCTTTTATAATCTTAAAATTGTCTTGTAGACACTTTTGGAGGAAATCATGTTCACCATGCAATCTCTATTGCATATCCTAACCAGAGTTTGGTAATGGTGTGTAACTAATTATTGATGTGACCATGTCTAACAAAGTCATGTTTCTCCCCTTGCAGCACAATTTCACACTATTTACTTGGTATTAAGATAATTGGGATAAAAACCCATTTTCTATCAATTAATCTTAGTACGTAAGGTTCTTGTACGTTCTATTATGATCTGATCATAATATCTTGATAGATTTACCTAATTAATTTTCAACTTTAATCTTAATTTTCAAAAAATTTAGACTTATATTGTATTACGTAAAGATACTTGAATGAGCATCAACTATTGTGATGAAATATTAATGACTTTATTTTGCCTTTACATTCACCAGACCACTTGGGTCAGAATGTGTAAGCCCAAAGTATTATTTGGCCTTGTAGCCTTATCCAATAAAGGTCCAATGCTTATTTTGCATGAAAGGCAAGATCTATAGATAGGTAAAGTAATTAACTCTAACTTTTTGAGAATTACCTCTTACAAGTCTTCATTCTATTCAAGTTGATGTTTATCAACCTTAATTGCCAAAGTCAAATATCTTTTAGGAGAAAACAATTTGTCTTTCCATTTTGGATTCTACAACCCTGAATATCTCAGTATTTTGTAGTATGATATATGTCAACATTTTAAAATATACAAATTGTTCTTATTTTCAACTGAATGTATTTTCAAACAATTTTGAAATATAAAAATAATTCATACTATATGAACCTTTCAGTAATAAGTTTGAGAAATTGAATTTCTCTTGTGGTAATAAAACACCACATTCAACATTAATTAACAATTATTACTTAATGACTTCTTAATGTCTCCCACTACACTAATTGAGATGGGCTTCCTGGTGCCAATATGTAGAAATTATTCTACATGTTAAATATTTTCCAAGAATTATATATTAAATGTAATAAAGAATAAAATTTAATAGTGGATCTTGTATCAACTATCTAGGTGGAGTTGTTTATTCTCTACCAAAAATCTAGTAAATCAAATTTACTTTCATCTACATTATTCTTCCTATAGAGATATTTCAAAAATTCCTCTCATTATGACTGTCCTAGATAATTTAGGAACTATTTCCTTTTATATAGCTTCAGTCATTTGGTTTCTTTTCTTGGATTTTTGTAATACTTAATCTTCGAGATCATTTAGACAATTTTCTAAAATTATCTCATGTTGACTTCAACATCTCATATGTTGTTGTCATTTTCTTTATCTTTTAAACTTGACATCTAACATGTCAACTAGGAGAATATGTAAAAGCTATCTCGTTTACTTTTGATTCATTAATTATGTGCTTCACGAACAATTCGAATAGCATTAGCAATAGGTTTTGAGAAGTACATTTCTCAATAAAGACAAATTCAAAATTTTACACTGTCATTATAGTGTTAACGTTACTTTTCTAAGTAATAAAATTTTCTCAACTTGACAAATCAATATTCAAAATTAAAATTATGAGAGAAATTGACATAATACTGAAATATATACAATATATTATTTATCATCATGCAAACAATTATCCATTCAATTTTAGAATAGAAATCAAACAATTTGAAAAATGAACCTTATAAATCATTTCTAATTCTATGGTACTTTAGTGAGTTAGAACAAGTGCCGCCGTAGGACAGGTCAAGTGTTCCTTCACTAAACTGAGACAATCTTAACCAAGTATTATACCAGAATAACTCTTATTCCTATATTATTTAGTTACCATTAGTTTAGTCAAGGATATCATTAACAACCTTAATAAGCCCTTTGTAAGTGTGACCTATCATTTTAGATCCCGTAATTTTATCCCAACAAGTGTCGTCGTAGGGTAGGTCAAATATTGGAAACAAAACTACAATCCTATCATTCTCAGGAGTTCACCCTGATATTGACCCATGTAAACACCTTTCGTAAGGGGACGGTCCGAAAGCCTTCACGAGGCCTCGCATGAGTCTCACGATGTGAACCAATGATGGAGACCGTAGGATATGTTGACACATTTACTTCTCCCACTTACTAATTTGAAATAGGGTTTTCTTTTACTTAGACAAATTAGGTTAATCTCATTTATCTAAGTTCTTCAATCTACCTTTCATAACCTTTATGTTGTTAGATTGATTTTAATGTGAACTACCAAGTTTTTAAACTATCTAAAAAAAATTAATCACATTATAAGCATACTTAGTGAAATTAAATAAAATTTGACTAATTCAACTCCTAGGTCGGTTTTCAGTTAGAGGTGTTCCCTTTTGATCAGCTTAAATACCCCAGTTTAGACAGAACTTTCTATAGGCAGAGTTCCCTTATAATCAATTTTTATTTCAAAATTCATTATTCTTTAATTAACTATTAATTACTAGATTAATGAACCTAAGCGAATTTAAGCAATGTTTTTAATCCTATTAAAAACTAATTTCACTTCATGGATAATCTTGAAATTCTATTATTTAAAAACCTTTAAAACTAAATTAAAAAATTATCGTAAATTCTAATCTTATTAGAAACGATAAAGATAAATTAAATTCAAATTTTAAACTATCTAAAACATGAATTAGAAAAATATATCTTTATTTTAAGGAATCCTAATCTCATTAGAAATAATCCTAATCCTATTAGGAAAAATGTGTTCCAATTTTGAAAGGAAATATCCTAATTTAATTTTCCAAATATAACAATTATATTCAAAGATATGGAAAATATAAACTTATTAGGAAAGCATCTCAATTTTATTAGGAAACAACCTAATCAAATTTTCAAGTATAACAGTTATATTCAAAAATTAATTAAGATGCATGATCTTGCTTAACCTATGGTGGGATTTTAAACTAAATGCTATACTTTATGCAATAATCAAATAATTTAAAACATACATCACATGCATAATTAAATTAAAACTAGCAAAATTGACCGACATATTTGGCATATCCTAAGAAATTGAAAACAATTTAAATTACAATAATTTGAATCCAAGACATATCTTGGTTTTCAACATCTTTACTTGTTTGAACCATTCAAATTTTAGGATTTAGAAATCCCAAATTTTCAATTGCAGCAGCTGGCTTCAAGAAACACATTTGAATTGAAGGATCTTTTCAACAATTACAACAAATCCTAACCCTTTTGGGTTTTCTTTTCAACAATTACTACAAATCCTAACCCTTTTGGGTTTTACAGTTGATCTAATCAAAAGCAATAAAGCTAATGTCAAATAGCCTAAACAATCAATTTGCAAATCATATATATCACATATATGAAATTAAAATACCCACCATACAAAACCTTAATTCTAAATAAAATTCAAAGACTGCTCTGATACCAATTGTTAGGAATGAACATTTCACTTCACAGCAGAAGCATCAGATCGTCTTTAATTTTATTTAAAATTAAACTACAAAGAAAATAAGATTAAGCAAAAAATACCTTTATATATTATGGAAATATTTCTGGCAGGTCTTTATCTCCTCCACAAAGTCTTTCTGGCTATGACTAGAACACAGGACCAAAGCTTGTGGGAGATTCTTTAAAGAAAATCTACAAGGGATTGGAGAGGAAGAGGTCTAGAGATAATTCTCTAATTCTCTATTGAAGAGATATGTGTTGTGTCTAATGGCTCAATCCAAGGGTCTTATTTATCGAGACTAAGGGAAAATCTTTGCCATAATTAAAATATTATATTTTAATATCTAATATTTTACAATATATCTTATACTGATTTGAATCTCATTCAAATCTCCTACAATATTTATTTATTTGAATCTTATTCAAATTTTATAAATATCTTTTATTTAATGTATCTAATATACATTAATTATTTTAATATTTAATGTATCTAATACAATAAATATATTTTCCTCTTTTATATTTAATATATCTAATGTATTAATTATTAATTTGAACATTTCAAAATTTAATATTTAATGTATCAAATGCAATAAATATATTTTATTCTTTATATTTAATATATCTAATATATTAAATATTAATTTGAACACTTCAAATTAAATATTAATTTGAACATTTCAAATTTTTCTTTCAACTAAATTGATCTTTTAGTGTTACTATGAGCTAGCAATGGGATCTTATGGACCTGCAGATTATAAGCTCCAATGTTACAAAATTAATTAATTAATTTTAATTCATTAACTCTAGGGTCACTCCACTATAGACTTAGAGTTGCACTCTTATGCACTATAGGACAAGTTGTGTCCATGGATATAATCACTACATGCAAGTTGATCCTCCACGAGTTGTTCGTAATTACAGTTGGGTCAAAAGTCCGTTTTACTTTTTAATTACATATTGCACCTTAAGGACCACTGATCTTCTAATGAACAATTTGTTTATGATTCAACCATAAACTAAGTCCCTCTCGGGCCAGTCAGAGGGTGGGGCCCTATTGTTCAAGTCCCGAAATTAACATTTAAGGGAACTACTCATCTACTTACCCTATATGGGAATGAGTGAATTCCATCTTGTGAGATTATGTTCCCAGCTCCCTATTTTGTCAACTCTCCAAAATGGTAGGCATATTGAGTCTGCTACAAAATCCACTCTCACCCATGAAAATCAAAGGACAAGCCCTCACAGGTAGGAGTTCATAGCTCACTCAGAATTAAGATTGAGTGGCATATGATCATCTTGATGAAATATTAATCTTCTCAATTAATGGATTTATAAAGAGAGATTAAATATTTCGCGGTCCAGTCTTACACAAACTCATTGTATAAGATACCCCCACTCACATGTCTCCACATGAACGATTTGGATCAAATCATTTGTAACTATTACAAAGTGGGTCGTATCAATAGTGTTACTAGGATAAGGCACTCAACCTTATCCATGTACTATGACCCTTTAGGTTATTTCTTGAACATGATCCTCCCGTATGTCAACCACATACTGTTCAAGATTACACTAATAACCTTGGATTTTCATATAATGGATAATATTATATTGCAAATAAAATAATCAAAATTATTATTAAATATTAAATAAATCATTAATTACCAGGCTTTAGGGCATAAATCCCAACATGGGCATGTCCTGTCGGGCCATCCTTATCTTTTATTTTCTTGCATTTAATTTTTACTTTAGCTCCGGGGTCTATATAAGGATTCCTAAGTTGTATTCGAAAATCAAGGAAGAAGAGTAGGAAGTGAGCAGGAAGAAAAACTTGTAAGTTCGCTCTTAATCTTTTACTTGAATTTATAAACATTAGAATTATCCTTATGATCCTAATTCTCCTAAGCTAAAACAAATTCGAGTAAAGAAATTTATGCCTTAAAAAAATTTCTTTAAGTATCAAAACAACAAAATACTTGGAATTGTGTGCACAATAAGACTGTAAAAGAGCCAAAAATAGAGTCAAACAAACTACTAAGTTAGAAATTCCAACGTACTTGAACTAATTCTTATTTGTTTTATAAGAAAGAAAGCTCATACAGTATCACATTAGCCATCATAGTCTAACCAGCTCAATAAGAAACTACACCAATGCTTGCAAACTTATATCATGCATTATCCTCAATATGTGAAAGGAACAAGGACAATAATAAAAATCAAATGTAAAGGGTTAATGAGACTTCCCTGAATGTGTTGACTTTCAATAATCCATAGTTCCAATGACCTCATATTTGCTTGTAGTGGGTTCTCTTCCCTTCATTCCAAAAATTAAAGTAACAGACAAATAAAGTTTTAAAAAATAAAAGTTGCAAAAGAAACCTTTGGGTTTCATCTCAACAACGCTTGATTTATAGTCCTCAGCCTAACTTTTCTTATTCTTTTCAAGGTGATTTAAAATAGCAGTATGATGAATGTGACTCCAAAGAAGGTTGGGACGATGGTGATTCACTTCCAATGATGCCTGAACAATTCGTATGATATGAAGGGCTGAGATCCTTGAAAACTTTGAATATGACTGACTCATCTTGAATTTGTAGCTTCAACTCTCCCAACTCTACACCAATCTTTGCTCTTCCCATTGCCATGAATGGTCTTCCTAAAATTATCGGCATGTTCTCATCTTCCACCATATCCAACACCAAGAAATCTAGAGGAAAGATAAACTTCTCTACCTTGACTAGAACATCCTCAATGATTGTCCATAGGTGCCTGTTGCTTGATTTTGTGATCATGCAAAGCTGCAAGTGTACGACATCAAGTTTTAATATAGTGGTTAAGTGTAAGTATCGTCCACTGGAATGGTTTTTCTTGATCAATTGACTATTATAGTTACTAACACTCAATATTATTTAGAGAATAATTATTTTAAATAAGAGTGTTAAACAAAAAAAATAATTAAAAGGGTTGAACTACAAGGAGAGAAAACCTAGGGAATTGACTTCACTAACTAAACTAATGTTTTAGTTAATTAACTCAAGATTCATGTTTTAGTTAATTAACTCAAGATTGATCATATAACCCATTGAGCTGGAAGTTTAAAAGACCAAAAGACTTTCTCAAGCCCAGTTGGAATTCATGTAATTTTATAAGTTTAACATGTCTGTCAAAACTTTAATAAAAGAACATGAAATTAAGCTACTTCCTATGATTCTTCTAAAAGAACTCTTCATTCTCATTCAAGGATTTACATTTAGATATGCAATTAATTGGTCTAGCTTTAATTGAATCTTTTACAAGCAACAATCAAAACTACTGAAAACAAGTAAACTTTGGCCAAAAAGAATACTAGCATTAAGAGCATAAAAGCATACAATGGTGAGATGCAAAATCAATTCCAGAAATTATACTAAAACATTGAGTTTAGTGGCTACATCAATCCCCTAGATCAAAGTCTAGCCACTCATTACCACAAAACTAAAATCTAGACTTAATACAAAATCCATAACATAAAATACAAACTAAAAAGGGGAAAGGAAAAACTCTAAAAATCGTGTTGATCCTCGTTCCTGATGCACGCCACTATCTCAAGCTTCGAACTCTCATTCTCCACTCCCAAAAGTGTCCTCCAGCTCCCAAGATAGAGTGAAAATTAGTTGTACGGTTTGTGCTCTCCAAAAATGGCTCTCCTTTCCACAAGCAAGTCAAGACGCTAGGTTGCAACGTCAAGACATTGTCATTTCAAAAACGCGCGTTTTCGAATATGGCAAGGTAGCATTGAGACAATACCTTGTAGCGTCTCAACACTACTTGTGCGGGTTATGTGGCTTGTTGGGCTATGCCTATAGTGTTTAGATGCTATACATACCATCTCAACGCTATGCTCTCAGTTATCGTTGCCCAATTCCTTCCTTTGGTTCACATGGCTTTTCAATTTATGTTCCATTAGCTCCGTACTCGCCATGGTGTCTCCAAAATCTCCGATTTTGCTTTCATTGATCTCTAACTGCATTTAAATAAATACACGTGAAAAGCACTGAATAAACTATAAAGACTAACAAAAGTAAAGCCTAGAGATAGCACATTTTGTGTGCTATCAGTGCCTAATTGATCTGTCAGCCAGTTGCAAAGAAACAGTTGATGGTCTCACCTCTCCTAATCCTAATCTCTTAAAAATAGACAAAGACATCAAGTTAATAATGGCTTCTAAATTACATATGGCATTAATAAAGATAATATCACCAATCGAACAAGGAATAGAAAAACTCCCTGGATCTGTCAGTTTGGGTGGTAATTTTCTTTGCAATATGACACTTCACTTCTCTGTGAGTTGGATCATTTCGTAATCCTCCAACTTCCTTTTCTTCTTCAAGATGTCCATCATGAATTTGATATAATGTGGCCTTTGTGCAAAGGCATCTGTAAAAGGAATTTTAATATGCAGTTTATTAAAAATATTAATAAACGTACTGTACTGTTTATCCTTTTTGTTCTTTTAGAGGCGTTGAGGGAATGGAATGGCTGATAAAGTAGCCAACTATGGTTTATCCTCAACTTGCTTAGTAGATGATTTTGGTGTAATCTATTTTTCTTGAACTTCTTTTATGAATTTCTTGTTCTACACTGGCTCAACCAACTCCTTACCACTCCTCAAGGTAATTGCCTTATAGTGCTCTACTGGATTAATTTCAGTTGTGCTCGTTAAATTACCTGGAAGCCTATCCACCATCATGTTGGCTAGCTAACCAACTTGCACCTCTAAGTTTCGAATGGATGCTACTTGATTTTGAAAGTTGGTCTTTGTTTCAGGCATGAACTGATTTGTAGTGTTCACCAACTGAATCATTGCCTCTTCAAGGTCATTTTTCTTTTCTGATTGCTGAAATCCTGGTGGTGGTAGATTTTGAGTCTGATTCTGCTTCCATGATAAATTAGGATTATTACGGCACCTAGGATTATATGTACTGGAGTGGGGATTATTTGGTTGGCCATTAAAATTTCCAACAAATTGAACTTATTCACTGTGCCCTGGCATAAATGGATTCCCAACTTGACAATCTTCACTCTTATGGCTCCCATGGCAATATTCACAATACATAGGCGGTGACTAAATAGCATTTACCACTGGCTAACTTGAATGAAGTTGTTTAGTAAGCGAAACAATCTGTGTGGTCAAAGTGGCAATAGCCTCTACCTCATTCACTCCCATTGCCTTTTTCTGGACTGATCTCTCACTTGGTCTTTTGTAGTGATTCCTTATCATTTCTTCCAGCAATTCAAAAGCTCCATTCTCTATTTTACTCATGAATGCTCCTCCTAAAGCTGCATTAATGGTGCTCATTGTATTGCCATCTAACCCATTCTAAAATTTTTTAAGTTGCATCCATTGAGGCACCCCATGATTAGGACATTTTCGTAAAAGCTCCTTGTATATTTTTCATGCTTCATATAAAGTATCCCCTTCATACTGAGCAAAGTTACCAATCTCACTTCAAATCTTAGTCGTCTATGCTGGTGGAAAGAACTTGGCTAGAAACTTTTGAGCTCGATCATTCTAAGTTTCAATAGAAGCTACTGGCAAGGAGCTCAACCACTGCTTAGCTCGAGCCTTAAGATTGAAGGAAAAAGCCTTAGTCTAATATGTTCATCAGTTACACCATTATATTTAAAGGTATCACAGATTTTCAGAAAATTAGAGATGTGAGAATTTGGGTGTTCACTTTGTAACAACTAAAATTTACTAAAGTCTGAATCATCTAAAGTGTAGCTTGCTTGATCTCAAAACTATTAGCCTGAATTACTTGTCTACGAATAGCAGAAATGATCTTAGTTACATTCAGCAACACATAATCCCTCAAGGTTATGTTCTCATTCTGTCCTCGTCGTCTACCGTCCTTTCTCGTTCTTGTGCAATACGCTCTCTCTTTTCTTTTATGTTTTTTTCTACAAGTGCGTTTGATCTCAAAACTAATAGGAAGTAGATTGTTACTTCCAATTTTTTGCATACACGTGCTTCAACTCTTGACAAAAAGAAAAACAAACAACTAAATTAAAATAAATAAAGCTCAGATTAAGACTAAAGCTATAACGACAGACACTTTCAAGTATTAATTAAAGTTTTAATTTTGAAATTTAAATTAATTGTAGGGCCAATTTCATGTTTGTGTGGTGTATTGAAATTAAATTTTGGAGGTTTGCATAGTTGTAAATTAGAGAATTGAAGGAGAAAAGGAATTAATTGGGTTTGGGGTATTTTTGTTATTTACTTGAACTTTAGCCAAGCCCAAGCCAAGAGTGAGCTAGCCCTATTTTTTCCTCTCTATTTAAGGGTAGCCAAGCCAATTTCAAGGCCAAGCTACACACAGCCCTAGGCATCTTCTTCTTCACCTCTTTCTTCTCCTCCTTCATGATTTAGGCCTCCATTGTTACCAATCTTCCTCTTTTCATAAACAACCCACTTTCACTCTCATCACTTTCAATCTCTCCCTCTTCTCATCACGTTTTCCTTCCGACGAAGGGTGCACACTTCGGCAGCAAGCAGTCCTGCAGCGGTCCCATCTCCGGCGATTTTTTTCTCTCTCTCTCTCTTTCTCTCGAATTAGGACAGCAGGCGGGGGGGGGGGGGGGAGGTTCTGGGTTTTTTCTCTTGCGTTGGTGTCGGTTTGGGGCTGCTTTCTCGAGCACAATTGGTCGAAAACAGTGGGCATTTTTCCTCCAGCGAGTTGCTCTATTTTGGGCTATTTTTCTGTAATTTTTGGGCACTGTTCAGCCGCAAATCGCCTTTGTTCTTGCGTGGGTAAGTTTTTCGTATGGTATTCCTATGGTTTTTGTATGGTAGATTTAGTTTTGGGCACTGTTTTGTGGTTTGGAGGTTGACCCATTGATTTTCGTGCTCTATTTTAGAACACCCATTGTAGGTGGAGCTTGGCTCGACAAAAATCGAATCAAACCATCATTTAATCGACAAGCTTTGGTTCCGTTTTGGGGAAGGAACGGAGGAAACATTCTCATTTTAAAATCAAGCAATCCTTGAGTATATTCTAGGCTTCAATTCTAAGTTTTGGGTTGTGTTGAAAAAAAAAAATTATCTCATAATTCTTTTACTAAGTTTGGGAGGTAGTTTGGACTTTAAGATGATTATGAAGTATGAGCTTTGGAACACATGTGTGATTATGACTATGAGTTCCTCCTAGCTATGAGTTTCTTTGGAATAAGTTGAGTTACTAAACCAACGTCTTAGGTTGTTTTGAGAATTGGAGTTTAAAGGCTATGAATGTCAAGCATGATCTTTTGAAAATTGTTATAGGTGTGCCAAGGAATTTCTGAAATAGGAGTTTGAGGATCCTTTCTTGAGCTTAGCCAAGGTAAGAGACTTTATGCCGGTATGCTTAAATGCAAGTTAGGAACTGAATTGAAAAAAAAAAAAATTACGTTTGAAATGAAAAGCTTTTATAAAAGTTTTGTTATGATTTTTGGTGAATCTTAAAATGCTTTATCATATATGAAAATGGATTTTCACTTGTTGATTGCCAATTATTCTTGTGAATGTGATGCATGGGTTATGGTTTATGATTTATGAGAATGTTGCCTTGTGATGCATCATGGAATGAAAATTTAAAATGCTTTGGGACCTCATGCATACATGTGAATTTTCATGATAAAATGATTTTGAAGGCTGTGGCAATTACCCCCTAAATTTAAAGATGTACATCTAAATGAAAAGGAACCTGAAAAGGTTAAATGGAAATGAACCTGAAAAGGTTAAAATGAAAAGGAACCTGAAAAGGTTAAATGGAAAGGAAAGCTTAGGTTGGGTTAATTGTCCACATTAAGCTGAAGAGAAAAGTTAAAAGAGAAACATTTCTACTATGAAAATGTTTTAGGTCCCACTAGAGGAAAAAGTTTGAAATTTTTTTTTTTGTATGTGTTTGCATATCCTGTCCCCGGTAGTGAGGTCACTTACTTAGTATTTCAAATACTCACCCTTTTCAAAAATGTTTTTTCTTTTCAGGTAAAGGCAAGGGCATCCTAGGCGAATGACAAGATAGTTGCTGCTAGGGGTGAGCAAACCAAACCGAAAAATCGAGCCGACCGATCGAAACCGACGGGACCGACGTCTGTCGGTCGGTTTTATGACTTAGTCGGCCGGTGGTCGGTTTTTCATATAAAAAAACCGACCAAAAAAATGCCAATGAAAATGTGTTATTATATTAAGAAAAATAAAAGAGGGAGAGGAAAACAACATATGCCAGCACATGGTTTTAAAAAACTATGTCTTCTCATAGTAGGTAATTATTACCTATGAAGTAGGTAATGATTACATATTTAAAAAATTACTTTTTAATTATTTTTATTTTATTTTATATCCTTTTCTCTTTGATTTTTTTTCGTATCTCCCCATCTCTCCTCCCTTCTTTCTTCCTCCTCTTCTCTGTGTTCAGTTTCTTTCTCCCATATGAATGATCTCTTCTCCCTTTCTCTCTTCACAGTTCTTTCATCGCCGCCTGCCGAAGCCCATCCACCAACGGTTCACTTGTTTTTCTTCTTCCTCCTTCTCCGTTCACTCTTTTTCATATTTCTCCTTCTTTATTTCTCTATTCTCTCTATTCATTTTTTATTGAAGCTTTCTCCATCGCCTGCCCGAGCCCACTGTCGCCATGGACGACAACCTTTTTCTCAACAGCTCCAAACAAACCCAGAACTGAACGATTTTTACGTGCCTTCGGTTGATCGGTTCCATAACCACTTTCGAAACCGACTATTACCGACCGATCAAAACCTACTTGTCGGTGATCGGCGTCGGTTTGAGCCCAAAACCGACGCCGCCCGACCGATGCTCACCCCTAGTTGCTGCAAGAGGCCATGGGTGACCTATAGAAGTTTTCTTTTCGCAATTTCTTCATTGTTAGCATTTTTAGAATATCTTGTTAGTAGACGTGTTATGAAAGTTGACTCAATTGTTAAATGTTTTAATCTATTCTTATGCTTGAAACAAATTTAAAGGGATCTCGAGGTAAAAGTTTTTGATGGTTCTGCAAGAGCTTATTCCTTTTTGTGAGATTATTTAAGTTTTTTTTAAATTTCATTAGCATGCATGTAGTAACGCCCCTAGAAAGTCTAGTAGGAAAAATAGGGTCTTTACAAAAGCTATTGATTTTGACATTGATAAAATAAACATTCATTCTTCATCAACTACGCCAAAAACTTGTTGGTTGATTTCGCAAGTATACAAATTGTTACAAGTAATATAGTAGTTGAATACCAAAATCGTTATCCACAGGGAATGAATGCTACCAATTGCCACATTCATTAGCTTTGGTTTTATCTGAACATCGAATAATCAAAGAGGGATGGAATTTTAAACTTGCTTGCGATTGAACGAAATAAAACTCTAAATCTAACAAATTAAACAGAAGCATAAATTAAATTTCTAAAGGATCTAGAGCTGTGACTTCACTGTTATCTCCTCCTACTCTTCATTCATTAACAGTTAATGCAATTTTTCTATTTCTAGATTGTTGGCAAGTTCTACCCTATACAATCGATATTCTCTCTCAAGCAATAATGATATTCTTTGAAAACTAAATTACCTATACCCCTACCCTATACAATCGATATTCTCTCTCACGCAATAATGATATTCTTTGAAAAGTAAATTACCTAGTCTGTTGTGTCTAGGCACCAATTTGGGCACCTAGGGGCTGTATTTTTTTTTAATCTTCAACTCGAAAATCCCCTGATTTTGTCCTTCAAAATGCAATCTTTAATCACCTACAAAAATAAATGAAATACATGAATTAAACCCAAAAACTAAAGGAAAACTAACAAAAAACAACCCAAACAAGATAAAATAAATAAATATATAATGAAATATTAAAGAAGTTATTAATGTATTAAGATACATTAAAGAAAATATATTTATTAAATTTGAATTAGATTCAAATAATGAAATAGATGTCGTAGGAGAATTTGGAAAGGTTTGAATATGATTCAAATTGGTTAGATAAATATATTTTAATATATTAGATATTAAAATATATTATTTAATTATTTTCCCTAGGCCAATATAAATACGGCCAATATAAATACGGCCCTTCGGGTGAGCCATTTGTGTGCATTCCAAATAAGAGAAAGAAACTCTAGAGAATTCTCCCCTCATTCTCTCATTCTATTTTCTAGAAGGTTCCCACAAACCTCTTTGGTTCTTTGTTCGAGTCATAGCAAGGAAGACTTTGTGGAAATCTTGGAATTCAACCTCCATGGAGTTGGAGCACAAGGAGAAAAAGACCCTCCAGAATATTCTCCATATTATTTTCAAGGTATGTTTTGCTTCACCTTAATTTTTATTGTTTAATTCTAAATAAAATCAAAGTCAATTCAAAACGCTTCTGCTATGGGTTTAATTCGATTATTCACTTCAATTGGTATCAGAGAAATCTTTGAGTTTTATTTAGAATTAAAGTTTTGTGATGGTGGGTATTTTAATATATGTGATATATTGTGGTTTGCAAATTGATTGTTTAAGCTATTTGACATTAGATTTATTGCTTTGATTAGATCCTTGTAAAACCCATAAGGGTTATGATTTCATGTATTTTACTTGAATGACTATGATTAAAGCAAATTTCAACCACATGTGCTGAAGAAGCCAACGACGAAAAGGTGCACAAAAAAAAAAAGAAAAAGAAAAAATCAAAGTCAAACATATTCGGCTGCAGTTTTGTCTTATTATTAAGCATTCTAGCATCACAAAACATGTGTTTGGTTCTTTATGAGGGAATGGTTGTTATTAAACTCCAAGTTCTTAGTTCGACACTTGGGTAATGCAATTTTTTTTTCTGCGACTAGTGCTATAGTTAGAAGACAAGATTTAGGTTTCTAAACCCTAAATTGTGAATGGTTCAAACAAAGAAGGATATTGAAGACCAAGATATGTCTTGGATTTAAATTATCGTAATTTAAATTATTTTCAATTTCTTAGGATATGCAAAATATGCCGGTCGATTTTCCTAAGTTTAATTTAATCATCACTACTACATATCAGACCTTTAATGACGGTCTTTAAATTTCATATCTTGGAAATAATGACGGACAACATAAAAACGGACTATTGATGTTGCGTTTTGGAGGGGGGAAAAGGTAATGGCTACAATTAAGGGCATTGCCCGACATTATAGGTGAAAATAAAAAAAACTTTTTATTCCTAATTTTTTATTTCCTTTTAAGACCACATCTTTTCTCTCTTTCTCAATCAATCACTCACCCATCTCTCTCTCTCCACCAAAGAACTCTTTCAATCCTCCGTTCTTCCTCTACTACTTCGCCAAATAGCAGCAGCTTGACCCTCTCCCTTGCGAGCTTTGCTGCCAGCCAGCTTATGTTCGCTAGTTCCGTCTGTTCGTCGGAGCTTAAGCCCTATTTGTTCGCAGATCTGCTTCTTCGTTTTTCATCTTCTCGCCGAAAGCAACAACGCGCCGTCAGCCATTGGATCTGCACGACCAACTCCGAGCAGCTCTGTCGCACGCCCTATTTGTTCGCAGATCTGCTTCTTCGCCATCTTCTTGCCAGTTGCTTAGCCTCAGTCTTTGGCTCCGGCTCCTGCTCCCACAGTGACGGATAGTTCTTTTTCTTTATGTTTTATTTTGCATTTTTGTTTCAGATCTGTGTGGAATGGTTTGATTATATATTGTAGATATTAAAATTTTGATTTTGTTGTTGAAATGATTGTTTGTATGTTGTATGTTGGTTTTCATCATAAATGTTTGTTTAATCTGTAGGCTTTTTTCTTTATCGGCACATATTTTCACAGTAATGAATGCTCTTTTTTCTTGATCTGCAATAAAGTGTAGTCTTGAAATCCAATTATAACAGTTCTTGATCTACGCAAAAATACGTGGAGAGAACTCAAGTGGTAGTGTTTTTTATACTTGGAAAAAAGATTTTTGTCAAATTTGTGGCTGTTTCTTGATATTCTTGTTGATCTGTAGCCTTTTTTTTTTTTTTTTTGTTAATATGAAAGGCTTTTTTTTTTGTTGAGAAATAGAGGTTTCATTAACATCTTCAAATGTTAACCATATCAGTCCTAAATTTGTGATAAGTATTAGGTTTAGTATGGTGTGGATAAGTTTTTCCACTATATCCTCTATGGATGACTTATACAATATCTAATCCCTCTCCTCTTTGCAATTTGCAAGTCAAGAATACCATTAATTTTTGTTGGCAGATAGATCATACTGTATGAACTGAACGGAGGTTTTTGTGGACTTAATGAATTGACTGGAAGTTCTTGACTTTGCTCCAGTATGTGCTCTTCTTTAGACTTTTCTTGTTTCATTGTGAGTAGACAATAAATTCCTTTTGTTGTTTTAGTTTCTTGAGTTTCATTGTTTTGAATTTGTAGTGGAAAGACTATTATTAAAATGATCAACTATGTGTAAAATTGGAGTGGTTTTGTCCGAATTTGTTTCGGAGTCAAGCTCCTTGGGCTATAGAGTTTAAATTTAGATGCACTACAAGAATTATGCTTCTTCATTCTATTTAATTGCAGTGCTTTACTAAATTACTATTAAGGGTTATACAAATTCCTATTAATTTAGGCTCTCTCTTATAAATTGGAAGCAAATTTATTGTTTTTCATCTCACTCTTATCACTCTCGCTCACTGAAAGTTACACACACATCCTCATATTCATATCACTCGTATAGGTGTTGATAGATTTGGCAAACCCAACCCACCTTCTTCGGTGTCATCTGAAATTGTTTTGAAGGACAATAGAGAAAGATAACGGTAGTCCATTTGTGGTGGAGGTGCTTGGAGAACTACACATGGGGTTTTTATGACCTTGACCTAGATAAGTCACCACCACAACATATAACTTTGTTGTTGTTGTTATCAATTTTCATTTTCCATGGAAATAGACTCAACTTTTCAATCTTAGCTTTCCATTTTTCTCTTTTATTTTTTCAACTCATGTTTCACTTCCTTTGCATTTGTTCAGTGCTAGTAACATGATTATTATTCTTTTTTTTACAATATATATGTTGGATGAGAAAATAATTGTATGAAATCTCCTTCATTACAATAAATTGTCTAGGGATTTGAAGCTACAACAAAAAATTTTGTGAAAGGTGTTTTTCATTTTTCAACAAAAAAAGTCCTGGGTGTCTTTACAATTATCTTTTATGCTTAAAGATTCACCATCTATACTCATCCACCTTGAGATAAAATGAAACAACAAATATAGATGTAAGCAGAGACTACTTTACCCAAATAGAATTCTTATTTGTTGACATTCCATTGTCATTGCCCCAATATGGAAGGGAGACTTATCCTTTATTCGTTTTTTTCTGCTAGATAATCTTAAATTTAATTCGATGTCATTTATCTTTATGACACTTAGACAATGTAGCTTTTCTTTATCTTGCTAAAGACCTAGACTGCTACTAATGGTTTGTTTTCTTACTGTGTTGTTTTTGTATTCTTTGTAGATCAAACTCTGCACTTACTGCTTAGCCTTCATGGTGGTTTTATTGAGTCTTTTTTAATGTCATTAATAGGAAGTACATCCAGGACAAGAGATGATCTGCTGCAAGTAAGCTTCAATATGCTAATTCATTGCATACGGAAGTTTTGTGTAGTTCTTCTATATAAGGTTGTTTTCTGTTACAATAATATTACATATGAAGTTGGACATGTTGGATAGTTATATCATGTTTCTAATTTCAACTGCTTCCCTATTTTGAAGTTCAATTGTCTTACTCTTCTTTGTTTTCCAGCAGGTTTAAGATTTTGGTTTGGATGTTTTGTTGTATTTTTTTTAAAGTTTGGTCTCTTATTCTTGGTGGATCTTTATTCTAGTTTGGTGGTTCTCGTTGATGTCATGCTTGTTTTTTTGCCGTCATTTTATTCTTAATGGCTTTTTCTTTTTACCATTGCAGTCTATTCTATGCAACTCAAATGTAATTTTAATTCCACACATCTCAAATCAACATGTTGTATCATACAATTTTTTAATGCTAGTTTTGTTCTATGAGGCTTTGTTTCCTTCTAGGATGGTTGGGCCTTTGGATTTTTCCTACTATGTAAGGTTCAATGTTTGTAAGGAATGACATCTTGTTTCAATTTTTGTTAGTTTGGTGTTTAGATGTTCTTTTGGTTCTCTGTGGTGATTTTGGGTTTTCTTTTGCTCTGGTGGGGAGTTTTTCATGGTTTTCTTTATGGTTTGGAGTGTTTTCTTTGTAAATCTAAAAGTTAGATTTAGGTTCTTTGGTTTGGTTTTTTTTCTTTTTTTAAATTTTATATAATCAAGAAAATCTTAATTTCTATGTATCTCTGGCTCAATTACTAGTTTTTGTGTATTTCGTTACTTGCTCCAAGAGGCATATACTTGTACAAGAAATGTTGACTATTGGTAATAAAGAGAATAAGAGGGTAGAAAAGCTGGGCAGATTGAGAAAATCGTAAGGCCTTATTACACCATCTCATATACAAGAATTAAGTATAACAAATGAATAACACTCACTTGGTAGGTTGGTTTTTGCTTTTGCAATGTGTGAGTTAAAGTTATTAGAGAGTGAGTTTACTGCTTGTTGTTGTGCGAGTGTTTCAAGGAGTTTGTTGCTAGTGTACCTATCAATGGCCTTATCAAAGATGGATGGCTGAATATTGAAATTCTCTATTATGCATTTGGTCAAATATTTACGAAATCATTGGATAAAGATGTAGTATAAGGCATTGTTATTAACCAACAGGGTTTCATGAACATCTCAGTTCTTCCATTCTTGATATGCTCTCAGTTATGCATATGGATTTTTTTTTTTTTATCAGGAATTGTAATTTTATTGTTTTAGTTTTTCTATTTTCCTTGTTAGATACTATAATTTTAGGCAAAAGTCTGGATTGATATTTCTTTTAGTTTTGATTGTGAGATGTTTGTATTTACAAATTGGTTGCATTGCTTTGGAAATTCAGGGTCTTGAGGCTTCAGGCCGGACATAAGTACTGCTCGTTGGGCAGACTTTATTCGGAGGTGGGATGGAACCATTATGATACCATCAAGGTGAGAATTTCATGTGAATTGAAATTAGGGAACTATGTCTTAATGAAGTTCATTGTGAATGTTGTTACTACTTCGTATTGCTGTTTGGAGTGGAAATAGAATTTTGTTAATTGGCTGAGTTCAACTGCAATTGGTATCTTTGGACTCAATTATGGGTGGTCTTTGTGATGTTGTCTTGTTTAAATAAATGCTAATTATGCTTGTTGGGCGTTATATGTTCACCCTTCTTATTGCCTGTCATTGCTTTTATGTTCACTTCTTACTGGTGATCTCCAACCTTGCGTTTCAATTTTTAGAATTTTAGAATTGTTTTGATTATGCAAGTTAACTCTCTTGTTTAATTGTATATTGATTTTACTTTGTACTCCTGCTATCATTCCCTTGTACTTATGAAGCAAAGCGCATATCATCTGTTTTTTCATATGGCTGACGATCGTGAAGATCTCAAATTTTTGTGAGTCCACTCCTTTTGAGATCAAGTTTGTAACACTTTCTTTCCTGCTTTTAGAGAAACTCATCATAACTTGTAATATTTACTAAATATTTTTCTATCTTAGCTTTCGAGTACCTTTGAAATTTGAAGGGTTGGTTTTACTTTGTTTGATGTGTTTCTTATTGTTTGTTTTTATACTTAGATGGGAGTTTGTGTTAATTAGCTATGCTTTCAGTTAAAATTGTAGAGTTTGTATGGTCCTAAAAACAAGTGTTAAATTCTCTCTCAACTAAGCTTTTTTTTTTTCTTCATGTTTATGTAAGTTTTGTGTTGCAATTTGTTCAATTTTCTGATATGTTGTGGAACTTGCTACAGATATATGAGGTATTAGGTGAGAAATTGGCGTGATCGAACTACTCGAAGGGGGAGATTTTGAATAGATATATAAAAGGCTTATGAAGCCTTGGGTGGATATCAACTCAAGTCAAATTTTCTCATTCGATTCATCAAGTTTCTCATTTTTGAACCAGCTTCAAACTTCAGTTTATTATGACTAATTTCGCATTTATTATCCTTAATGTTGTCGGATTCTTGTGTTGTTTAATATATATAACAATCAAAGATGAAATGTATTTATATATATTACATTTTATTAATTAAAGTTATGTTTGTTAAGTTGATTGTTGTGTAAAAATATTATTGAGATTTTATTTCGTGCATAGGTCAAGAAAGAAAAATATTGTTGGACAACCAACAATTTTTTTTAATGAAATTATTAAGGAAAAGTTGACAGACATTGCCTGTCATTAAAACAGACATTTAATGATAGACATTGACTTTTAATGACATACATTGACCGACATTAAAAAGATGACCGTCATTATAGGCTATGATGACAAACGACTTTTAATGACGGGCAATGTCCGTCATTAAATAGTGTCTGTCATCGTAACCTACGATGACACTCGAAAAGATGGCGGACACGCATCCGTCATTATTTCCTTTTAATGACGAACAATGCTCGTCATTAAAACCCAAATTTGTACTAGTGCATGCAAGTGATGTTTGATTTAAATTAATTGATTGTTGCATAAAGTATGTCATTTAGATTAAAATTCCACCATAGGTTAAGCATGATCATGCATCTTAAAATTTGATTAGGATGTTTCCTAATAGAATTAAGATGCTTTCCTAATAAGTTTATATTTTCTATATCTTTGATTATAATTGTTATATTTGGAAAATCAAATTAGGATATTTCCTTTCATAATTGGAATCCATGTTTTCCTAATAGGATTAGGATATTTCCTAATGAGATTAGGGTTTCCTTAAAATAAAGATATTGTGATTCATGTTTTAAATAGTTTAAAATTTGATTTTAATTAATCTTTATTTGTTTCCTAATGAGATTAGATTCTTTCGAAATAAGATTAGATCTTTTAATTTCCTAATAAGACTAGGTCTTCCATAAATAAAGATAATTTAATTCAAAGATAAAATAGTTTAAGTTTTGAATGTAATTTATCTTTTATTTTTCTAATAGGATTAGAATAAAATATCTAGGATGATCTTTTAATTTGTTTTAAAGGGTTTAAAATGATAGAATTTTAAGATTATCCAATAAGTGAATTAGTTTTTTTAATAGGACTAAAAACATTACTTAAATTCACTTAGGTTCATTAATTTAGTAATTGATAGTTAATTAAAGATTAATGAATTTGAAATAAAAATTGACTATAAGGGAACACTGTCTATGGAAAGTTCTGTCTAGACTGAGGTATTGAAGCTGACCGAAAGAAGATACCTTTAACTGGGAACCAACCTGGGAGTTGAATTAGTCAAATTTTATTTAATTTCACTAAGCATGCTCATAATGTGATTAGTTTTTTGAAATAGTTTAAAAACTTGGTAATTCACATTAAAATCAATATAACCAACATATGGGTTATTAAGGGTAGATTGAGGAACTTAGATAGATGAGATTCGCCTAATTTGTCTAAGTAAGAGAAAACTCTATGTCAAAATAGTAAGTGGGAGGAGGAAACATGTAAACATATCCTACAGTCTCCATCATTGGTTCACATCGTGAAATTCATGCGGGGCCTCGTGGCAGCTTTTGGACTGTCCCCTACGGAAGGTGTTTGCAAGGGTTAATATCAGGGTGAACTCCTGAGAAGGATAGAATTGTAGTTTTGTTTCCAATACTTGACCTACCCTACTGTGACACTTGTTGGGATAAAACTACGGATCTAAAATTATGGATCACACTTACAAAGGGCTTATTAAGGTTGTTAATAATTTTCTTGACCAAACTAATGGTAACTAAATATTATAGGAATAAAAGTTAGTCTAATATAGTACTTGGTTGAGATTGTCTCAGTTTAGAAATGATTTATAGGTTTATTTTTTAAATTGTTTGATTTCTATGCTAAAATTGAATGGAG
Source organism: Trichosanthes truncata (assembly GCA_033996785.1). Taxonomy (NCBI): domain Eukaryota; kingdom Viridiplantae; phylum Streptophyta; class Magnoliopsida; order Cucurbitales; family Cucurbitaceae; genus Trichosanthes; species Trichosanthes truncata. Next base: position 43,913,628 of record JAWPNB010000013.1, on the reverse strand, counting down.
AATTGTTTGTATGATGTTAAATAATATATTTTATATATTTTAATATTATGTCAATGTCTCTCATAATTTTAATTTTGAATACTGATTTGTCAACTTGAGAAAATTTTATTACTTGGAAAAGTAAACACTATAATGACAGTGTAAAATATTTATTTGTCTCTATTGAGAAATGTTCTCAAAACCTATTGTCAATGCTAATCGAATTGTTCGTGAAGCAAATGATTAATGAATCAAAACTAACGAGATAGTTTGTAGATATTTCCTAGTTGACATGTCAGATGTCAAGTTTAGAAGATAAAGAAAATGACAACAACATATGAGATGTTAAAGTTAATAAAAACTAAATTTAGATAATTGTTTAAATGATCTCGAAATTAAGTATTTAAAAAATCCAAGACAATAAACCAAATGATTGAAGCTATATAAAATGAAATAGTTCCTAAATTAGCTAAGACAGTCATAATAAGAGGAATTTTTGAAATACCTCTATTTATATATATATATATAAATGAAAGTAAGTTTGATTTACTAGATTTTTGGTGGATAATAAATAACGCCACTTGGATAGTTGATACAAGATTCACTATCAAGATTTTTTTTATTACATTTAATATGTAATTCTTGAAAAATACTTACCATGTAGAATAGTTTCTATAGTTTGGCACTAGGAAGCCCATCTCAGTTAGTATAGTGGGAGATATTAAGATGTCATTAAGTAAAAATTGTTACTTAATGTTGAATATGATGTTTTTAGTAACCATAAAAGAAATTCAATTTCTCGAACTTTATACTAAAAATGTTCATATAGTATGAAGTACTTTGAAGTATGAAAGTTTATATTTTCAAATTTGTTTGACAATACATTCAGTTGAAAATAAGAACAATTTGTATATGTTAAAATGTTGACATATACTATATTACAAAATATTGAGATATTCAAGATTATAGTATCAAGAATAGAGATACATTGTTTTCTCCTAAACGATGATACTGGACTTTGGCAGTTAAGGTTGATTAACATCAACTTGAATAGAATGAAAAGACTAGTAAGAGGTAATTCTCTAAAAAGTTAGTTAATTACATTACCTGTCTGTAGATCTTGCATTTCATGTAAGATAATCATTGGGCCTTTATTAGATAAGGCTACAAGGCCAAAGAATACTTTGAGCTTATACATTCTGACCGAAGCGGTATGGTGAATGTAAAGGCCAAATAAAGTCTTGAATATTTCATCACTCTAATTGATAATTGACACGCTTGCTAGAGTGATGTGAATATTTCAGCAAGAATTTGATGTCTATGTGCAAGTATACACATACATTTGCAGCAAATGCTAAGTAAATTATCGTATCTACAGAGACTAGGAATTCTCCACTTTACCACAAATTAATTCTCAATAAACTCAGTTTGTAACCATTTAAATTCATCACGGAAACGAAATAAAATAATTCAAATTTGCTGGAACAAAATTAATGCTAAAATAGAGTTAACGGAAGAAAAAGAAATGAACAGAAAACGACTAAACTTGTACTTTGAGTTAATTGAAAGGCTCGGATTAGGGGTAGTTTCTTGCCTTAATCGATTCTACAACTTAAACACATATTAATTTCTCTCAATCCACTATAGCTTACACGACATTCTCCTGAATCACTTGAAATACGTTGTTTCATTTCCATTACTCCAGCAATAATCAACCCACTGTACTGTGTGTGCATTAGGTGAGTGATTATCCCTAACCTCCTCACTTAGCTAGTTGCTAACCCTAACACGGGCTAATGGGGTTCTTAAGCTATTAGCTCCTCTTATTCTTCCTAAAACTTAGAGAAATGCTGCAACAAAACGGTTGGCCAGACAAAATTGTGCTAAAGAGATAAAAACTCTTAAAAACCAAATTGAGCTAAATGATATGTACTAAGCTATAAAATAAATCAAAACATTCAACCCCTAATCCTCACCTTAAAGGTGATCAGTTCATATTGCAAGACAAACATAAAATAATTCGAACTACAGTCATATTGTAAAACAGTGCTAAAGAACTAAAAGAAGAAGAAGAAATAGCCGAAATGTTGCCCCAAATAAGTTGAAGCACCGTCCGGCATTAGTTCCGGTGGAAGTCCCTTCCTCTTTTTGGAAAATTTTCGGCAACTCCCTCTCTTTCCGACAGCCCCCTCTCCTCCTCTTTTTTTGTTTTCTTGGGATCCTCCCATATATAAATGGCTGTTCAACCCTAAATAGCTTATAGTTTGTGCAAATAAGGGCTGATTAAATAGGACCCGTGAAATGGCGAGCTCCCATTGGCTGAAATAGGCTGAGTCATCTGACATTTTCCAGCTCATTTAATGAGCTAATTTTCTCACGTGTGAAAATTGTGTTGGCTTAATTCACCAAATCTGCTTCAGCAACACTTGATAAAATTGCTCCTTAGCTTTGAGAGTATTTTTTCCCCATAATCATCCCATCTTTAATAATACACTAAATTAATCACAATAAGCTCATCAACTATGATAATCTTGCTCTAATAAGAATTTTAGTACATTAAAGTTAAACTTAGAGAAAACTAAGCAAAGCTACAGGATTTTCAGAATAAATTGTGATAAAATATGACAATTCAATACAAAAATGATGACACATAATTCTTATTTTAAGAGTTATCAATAATCATTCAAGATACAAGTATCTTTACCTAATACAACATAAGTCTAAATTTTTTGAAAAGTTCAAGAAAATTAAGGCTAAGTTGAAAATCGATTAGGTAAGTCTATGATAGGACCAAAATAGTCCTATATTTTTTTGCCTAAATCATATTAGTTTTTTTAATATGATTAATTGTTCATTTTGTAGGGATTTGAGCACAATCCATGTTTCAGGATATTCTACCTTGAATCACGATTCCAATGCATCTAATCGGAGGTCATTCGGACACCCGAGTGAAGAGTTAGAATAAAAATGACTAGTGCTACGCGCTGGGTAGTGTCTAGACGTTGTCTAGAGAGTCGAGACGCTATCGATAGTCCCTTGAAGCCTCGCTCGATGCTGCGGCGAGCCCCTGTGATGATGGGAAGCGTTTCGACGCTATCCAGAGCATTTAGACGCTTCGTCGATTTGCATAAGTAGATTCTTTTGCGATTTAGCTCATTTAGTCTCCATTTTTCTGCCAAAATGGGGCTGTTTTAGCTAGGTTCTCTCTGTTTTTCATTAGACTAGGAGAGTTTAGGAGTTTTTGGTTAATCATTGGTGTTGGGCAACATTGTAATGATGTTCGGCTAAACTATCGACTCTGTTTCAGGTTGTAAATAAGATACTATGTTACTTTTTGTGAGATTTATTCATATTTCCAGTATTTTCCAACATGTTCTATTGTTTCTTGATTCTTGCTTGAATGCTCATAGCATGTATTCTTTCGTAGATAGATCAACAACCTATTCGCATCGATTGAATACATGATCGTTAGTTTAGCTAACACTAGGATCAACTCATGCTTGCATAGTAGGAGGTTAGTCTCTCATGTAGATTGCATGATAGGACCTAAGAATCAAGAGAGCTAATTAATTAAATTAGGAATGCATGCTTAGTTTAATTAATTGGTCTTAATCAATCCCTGGAACTTAAGGTGATTAGCTACGTTAGTATGGAACGCTATCGTGCCCAGCTAATTGGGGCTATATAGGCTAATTAACTTGATGCTAGGTTGGTTTAATTGGGATTTAGGGTACCTAAGTTTTCTTAGGGGCTTAGCCAGCTTTACTAGTGAATCGATTAGGTAATAGAAGGCTAGGAAATAGCTTGCATTTAGGCGTTCTGTGATAAAAAAAATAGCATTGTGCCGAGTTTTATTCTGAAACAGTGTCCAAGGTTAAACATTAGCGTTTATCTTACTGCTTTTAGTCCTTTTGTCTATTTTATGCTTAATTCCCCCAATCCGTGTCAATAAGAAATCCAAATAATATAAATTTATTTATTCAATTCCCTGTGGTTCGACCCGGTCTACTATTATTACTACAAGTAGTTAATTTTAGATCGATATTATAAATTGTATTTGATTGAGCCTTCGGCAAGGTCTTCTATCAAATTGGCGTCGTTGCTGGGGATTTCATTTATTTGATTTCTCTAACTCGCTCCAATTCTGATTTTTATGAAATTGGCATCGTTGTCGGGGAACCGCCAATTAAATTAATATCTTGATTTTGGTTTTCTTATTTTTAATAAAAACAAAATACAAAAAAAAGGAGTCAATACCTTGTTTCTAGTTATGGTTGACGATTTCATATATTATGAAGTTTGTTTGTCATTTGAGGAACAAGTATGTGAGGCAGAAGAAGTTGAGCTTCAATTCGAACAGGAAGTCCAGGTGATGGAGTTGAAGGCCAAAAGGCCTGCGTCTGTTCTATCCTTTAGTTCTTCCCTATTATGAGAATGTTCTTCTTGCATTCACGAGTTAGAGACAGAATCGTTTTTCTTTGATTTTTCAATTTTTATGTTTTTAGAGTCAAAAAATACAAAAAGACCTGCATTTCTGGAGCCCATCAAATGTTGAGAAGCTTGCTTAGTGCAAAGGGCTTTGTCGATTTGAGGAAGAAAGAGCCAAGGAAATGGGAAAACTTCTATATGCCCTAACACGTGCCACACGGCAAGTCGAGCAATTGACTATTAAAATTTGCGCTTCCTGGAGGCAGCCAGGCGAAAAATTTACTTGCTTTCTTTACTGCTTTCTATTTTTCCTTTTTTGTAGTTTAACTTGTTTAGTTTATTTTTGTAGGTAATAAATTGACCTTTGGGCAGAAGAATTTTTATCATTCTTGAAGGAGGTCTTTGCTACCCCACCACCATCTGCCTACATGCTGAAATTTCAAGGGAGGTTTTATGTTCCCCTTTCTTTTTGTCCTTTAATTTTCACTGATTTTTGCACATTGAGGACAATGTAGAATTTAGGTTGGGGGTGGAGGTTATTATTGTGCTTTGATGATGTGTCTAGCATGATTGGTTGAGTCCTTGAGCAGTTGAGCTCAGACTTTTGATTGATTGTGCTAAGCATGTAATTTTTTTTATTGATTGAGTGAAATTTGAGATTTTGTTGAAAATCTTTAGAGATTTTGAAAATTTTGAAAATTTTGAGCTTTATTTTTGGATGAAGTGGTTGCTTTGTGCATGATCATGACATCCTAGGATTTGCTAATTTTGCTAATTGTATGCATCTTATGAGAAGATGAGCATGTTGTTCTAATTTGAGCTTCTTTAAAAAAAATTCTTACATTTATTGAACACTTTTGAGCACGTATTAGCCTTTCTTGTATGTTTTCGAATGCCTAGAGTAGCTTTATAGGGGCTAGATGTTTGTTGTCACCTCGATAGACCTTTTACTAGCTTTAGGGTAATTTTTGCATGAAGACTTGTAATGCATTGCTTAGGAGGACAAGATGTGCTTATTTGCCTAGAAAAGAAGATGAATGAAAAAAAAAAAAAAAAAAGAGCTTAAAAGAGAAAAATCTTGTTGATAAGAGAAAAGAAGAAAAAGAGAAAAATAAACTTGTTGTGTGCTTATGGATCATTGGCGAAAAGAACTACCCTTGTCGTGATCAGTTAGGCCATCCATTGAGCGAGTGCTCTGGATAAGGGTCCCTACAATGGGTGTGTGAAAGCTAGTGCCTTTGAGGTAAAAGAATGCAAGTTTAGCCTGGGTTTGTTTGAATTTACGTACCTAAGCTTAGCATTACTTGTTTGATTGTTATATGCTATTTTGTTAATTCTTTGGCTAGTGTAGATGGAAGATGGCTTTGAGGTCCTTGTAAATCTATCCTAGGAAGCATGTTATAATGGCTAATTGCACGCACACACACCCAAGGAGTGTCAAGAATCTTTTTAAATTTGCTCATAAGTGGATAGAGCATTGTTCCGTACTTCTCATTCGTGCATTTTTAGTGAGCCTAATTTCTTATTTTTTTATTTATGTCTTGCTTGAGGAATAGCAAGATTTAGGTTGGGGGTTATTTGATAGGACCAAAATAGTCCTATATTTTTATGACTAAATCATGTTAGTTTGCTTAACATGATTAATTGATCATTTTGTAGGGCTTTGAGAACAAGGAACGTTCCGGGAGATTCTACGTTGGATCACAATTCCAATGCATCAAATCAGAGGTCATTCGAACACTCGAGTAAAGAGTAAGAGAGAAAATGACCAGTGTTGCGCGCTGGATCGTCTAGATGCTATCAGCAGTCCCCTGAATCCCCGCTCGATGCTGCGACAAGCCCCTATGACGTTGGGAAGCATCTAGATGCTATCCAGAGCGTCTAGACGCTCTGTCAATTTGTATAAATAGATTCTTTTGCGATTTAGGTCATTTAGTCTCCATTTTTCTGCCAAAATGGGGCTGTTTTAGGTAGGTTCTCTCTGTTTTTCATTAGATTAGGATAGTTTAGGAGTTTTTGGTTAATCTTTGGTGTTGGGCAACATTGTAATGATGTTTAGCTAGACTATCGACTCCATTTCGAGTTGTAAATAAGGTACTATGTTACTTTTTGTGAGATTTATTCATATTTCTAGTATTTTCCAGCATGTTCTATTGTTTCTTGATTCTTGCTTGAATGCTCATAGCATGTATTCTCTCATATATAGATTGACAACCTATTCGCATCGATTGAATACATGATCGTTAGTTTAGCTAACACTAGGACTGACTCATGCTTGCATCGTAGGAGGTTAGTCTCTCATGTAGATTGCATGATAGGACCTAAGAATCAAGAGATCTAATTAATTAAATTAGGAATGCATGCTTAGTTTAATTAATTGGTCTTAATCAATCCCTAGAACTTAAGGCGATTAGCTACATTAGTATGGAACACTATCGTGCCCAGCTAATTGGGGCTAAGTCGGCTAATTAACTTGATGCTAGGTTGGTTTAAGTGGGATTTAGAGGACTTAAGTTTGCTTAGGGGCTTAGCCGGCTTTACCAGTGAATCGATTAGGTAATAGAAGGCTAGGAAATAGCTTGCATTAGGCGTTCTATGATAAAAAATGGCATTGTTCCAAGTTTAATCTTGAAACGGTGCCCGAGGTTAACCATTAGCGTTTATCTTACTGCTTTCAGTTCGTCTGTCTATTTTATGCTTAATTCCCCCCAGCCCCTGTCAGTCCGTGTCAATAAGAAATCCAAATAATAGAAATTTAATTTATTTGGTTCCCTGTGGTTTGACCCAATCCACTATTAATTACTACAAGTAGTTAATTTTATATCAGTATTATAAGTTGTATTTGATTGAGCCTTAGACAAGGTCTTCTATCAAATTGGCACCGCTGCTAGGGATCTCATTTATTCTATTTCTTTAGCTCGCACCAATTCTAATTCTTATCAGTATATCAAGACATTATGATCAAATCATAATAGAAAGTATAGAAACCTTACGTATTAAGACTAATTGATGGAAAATGGGTTTTTATCCCAATTATTTTAAATACCAAGTACATTTATGTAAAATTTGTACTAAAAGAAGAGAAATAAAAACGTGTTGGACATGGTCTGTGAGTTATACGTCATTATAAGAATCTGGTTAGGATATACAATAGAGATTGTATAGTGAACATTATTCCCTCCAAAAGTATCTACAAGACAATTTTAAGATTATAGAAAAGTAGTAAAGCTGGTTTACAACACTTCACTATTTTGGAATGTTAAGCTCACATGCTGAAACAAGCCTAAAAAGCTTGTATATATTCAAAGATAAGTCTAAGTGTAAGCCACCCCGAAGGAGTAAAAAATGGTCTTTTATCCATTCCTAAAACGAATAAGGTATTTGCATGACAAATATCATTTTTATAAGGAATGTCAAAAAAAAGACTACAAACCTTTGATAAGGTGAGATAGTGTAATAAATTGGTTCCAAGTGAAGCCACTAAATAGTTAACAAAAGTTGTTAACAATTTAATTACATTTGAAAGTCAAATGGATCCTAGTCATGAATTGGATATGCCTCATCATAGTGGGAGAGTTATGAGATGACTCAACCTTTACAAGGACTTAATTGAAGTCCAAATTGTCATGTTAGATGAAAAAGTTGAAGACTTATTGCCCTCAAAGTGAGATTAATGGCAAAGGGTTAAACCAAATAGGAGAAAGTAGACTGCGAGTAAACTTTCTCACTTGTTGTCATACTGAAGTCTGTAAGCATTATTTAATTCATTGTTGTAGATGGGATATGAAAAATGAATGTTTAGAATTCTTTTATGAAAAGAAATCTTAGATAATGGATCTACACAAATCAATTAGAGAGGTTTATTTTCAAAGATCAAAAGCAAAAGGTTTGCAAAATAGTAAAAGATCATTTGTGAAATGAATTTTACAGTTAGATCTTTGAATATAAGGTTTGATAAAAGTATCAAAACCTATGACTTGGATAAATATTAATAAAACTTGTATAGACAAGAAAATTATTAATTGCTTAGTGGATTTTTTCTCATGTTTTATGTTGATGATATTTTACTTATTATGAATGATGTAAAATTTCTATCTAACATAAAAAGTTGACTAAGTAACAAATTCAAAATGAGTGATTTAGAATGACTCGGTATATTTTATATGTCCAAAATGGAGATTTTAAGGGAAAAATCTTAACTTTGTCTCAAACATCTTATATTGACAAAATTGTTGTCAAATATTTGATATTTATGTCCAAGGAAGAATATCCTAAGACAACCTCAAATGTTGAGAGCATATGATTAATTATTTACTCTAAGTAGGAGACAATTGATGCATAAATGAGACTTAAAAATTAATATACAGTTGGTTAGCATATATTAGTTAAACGAATGGTATGACTATAAGTAGAAAATTAAAAACTTTCTTAAATTATCTATGGATAATGAAATTTTTTTATGTTTAGAGTAAAAGATTTGATACTTACAAGATACATTAGTTCTTACAAAGATTTAGGAAATCTATGTTAAGATGAATTTTACCCTAGGTGGTGGAGTATGGTATACAAAGTTAAATTGTTTTGCTTGTGAAGCAACAAAAGGACTTGTATGACTCAAATAGTTCCTTGAATATCTGAAAGGTGTTTCAGATATGATTTAGTCTATCATATTTATTATGATAATAGGGATGCAATGACTAATATTAAGAAAATTAGAAAACACCAATGTATAGGGAATTATATCGAGAGAGAAAGCATCATGGTAGAGACCAAGATGGATTTTAATGACAATCGTTTGGATCTATATAAAAAGATTCTCCAGGCTAAAGTGTTTGAAGGTGTTTAGGATTACAAGATATGTCTCATCTTTGCTAAGTCAAGTGGGAGAACATGTTGGGTATAAAGTATGCCCTAGGATGTTGGGATTTATTCTCTAAAGTCTCGTAATTAATGATTTATTTAATAATTAATAATAATTTTGATTATTTTATTTGTAATATAATATTATCCATTATATGAAAAATCCAATGTTATTAGTGTAATCTTGAACAATATGTGGTTGACATACGAGAGGATCATGCTCAAGAAATAACCTAAAGGATCATAGTATATGGATAAGGTTGGGTGTCTTATCTTGGTAACACTATTGAGTGGGGGTATCTTATACAATGAGTTTGTTTAAGACTGGACCACGAAATACTTAATCTCTCTTTATAAATCTGTTAATTGAGAAGATTAATATTTCATTAGGATGATCATATGCGACTTGATCTTAATCCTTAGCGAGTTATGAACTCTTGCCTATGAGGGCTTGTCCTTTGATTTGCATGGTTGAGAGTGGCTTTTGTAGCTGATTCAATATGCCTACTATTTTGGGGACTTTACAAAATAGGGAGTTGGGAACAAAATCTCACACGATGGAATTTACTCCTTCCCATATAGGGTAAGTAGATGAGTAGTTCCTTTAAGTGCTGATTTCGAGACTTGAACAATGGGGCCCCACCCTCTCACTCGCTCGAGAGGGACTTCATTTATGGTTGGATCATAAACAAATTATTCATTTGAGGATCAGTGGTACTGAAGGTGCAAGATGTAATTGTAGGGGTAAAACGAACTTTTGACCTAGCTATAATTACGAACAATTCGTGAAGAATCAACTTGTATGTAGTGATTATATCCATAGCCACAACTTGTCCTACATTGCATAAGAGTGTAACTCTAGGTCTATAATGGAGTGACCCTAGAGTTAATGAATGAAAATTGATTAATTACAGAGTTTAATTAATTAATTTTGTATCATTGGAAATTATAATCTGTAGGTCCATAAGGTCCCCTTGCTAGCTCATAGTAACACTAAAAGATCAATTTAGTTGAAAGAAAATTTTGAAATATTCAAATTAATATTTAATATATTAGATATATTAAATATAAAAGAGAAAAATATATTTATTGTATTTGATACATTAAATATTAAAATAATAATGTATATTAGATACATTAAAGAAAAGATATTTATAAAATTTAAATAAGATTAAAATAAATAAATTTCGTAGGAGATTTGAATAAGATTCAAATAAGTATAAGATATATTTTAATATATTAGATATTAAAATATAAGATTTTAATTATGGCAAAGATTTTTCCTTGGTCTCTATAAATAATACCATTTGGTTGAGCCATTAGACACAACACACATCTCCTCAATAGAGAATTTGAAAATTCTCTCTAGACCTCTTCCTCTCCAATCCTTTGTGGGCCTTGGTCTTGTGTTCGAGTCATAGCAAGGAAGACTTGGTGGAAGTCTTGAAACACAAGAAGTAAAGAACCGCCAGAAAATATCTTCATGTAATCCTAAGGTATGTTTGCTTAACCTTAATTTTATGTTTAATTCTAAATAAATAAAAAATGAACCAATGTTTTCTCTGCAGAGTGAAATGTTCATTCCTTCATAGGATACATATCTCGTCAGCTTTAGTACAAATGGGAGATTATTGGGATTTATGTCCTAAAGCTTCGTAATTAATTATTTATTTAATAGTTAATAATAATTTTGATTATTTTATTTACAATGTAATATTATCCATTATATGAAAAAATCAAGGTTATTAGTATAATCTTGAATAGTACTTGGTTGACATATGGGAGGATCATGTTTAAGAAATAACATAAAGGTTCATAGTATATGGATGAGGTTGGGTGCCTAATCCTTGTAATACTATTGATACGGCCCACTTGATAATAGTTACAAATGATTTGATCCAAATCGTTCATGTGGAGACATGTGAATGGGGGTATCTTATGCAATGAGTTTGTGTAAGACTGGACCACAAAATATTTAATCTCTCTTTATAAATTCGTTACTTGAGAAGATTAATATTTCATCAGGATGATCATATGCGACTCGATCTTAATCCTAAGTGAGATTTGCAGATAAAATCAAATAAAATCAAATATTCTCAATAAAATTTCTAAGGATCAAGGGATATGATCGGTCAAGCCTCTCCACATTGATCTCGACAGCAAACCCTACACCTTGAGGTCTATAAAAGGCGCCTCAAGCTTCAATTCCAAAGGGAGCTCAAATTTCTATCTTCTACCCCAAATTCTACAATTTTTTTTTCAGCCGCCATACCGAGTCTCCCCCAAGTTTTGCTCATACTTCATTCGGACACGAACTTCGAAAAAAGGGAGTGTAAACACTTGTTCTCCTCGGAAGAGGTTGAACAAAGTTAGAAAGAAGGAGCAAACTTCGGGTTCTTTATCACTTTCATTTAAGTTTTTGTACTTTATGTTTTTCTTTAAAAGTTTAGCTACTGTTTTTATTCTTTCATTCAAGTTGTAAGTTTCTATTCTTATTTAAATTTTAATTCTTCAAGTTGTAAGTCAAGCTTTGTTTCAATTCCACATGATTAATTCAATGAAGTTTATCTTTTCTTATTCAAGTTTTCTTTTTATTTTCTGCACTTTAGTTTTCTTTACAATGGGTAGATAAATCCTTGGAAGGGATTCAATGAAGTGGATACCCTAAAAAGGAGATAAGCCCCGCCATGTGATCCAAGTAACTTTGCTTAACATTTAACATCGTTTGCTTTTATTGAGTTTAAGTTTCATTGTTAGCTTAAACTGATCACTTGAGTTAACATAGTTTGTGTGAGATTCAATACTGAAAGGGTTGGAACGAGCACGCGCTTTCATAAAAGCAATCTAAGAGAAGAGTCTAGACATAGGACAAAAAACCTTTAGAATCATTGAGTTGTGTTCTTTATTTATCCAAGTTAAAATTAGCCATAGACATATGTGTTTAATTGCTTAGTCTCCTAAAAACACTTAGAGAAAGGGCTGAATAGGTGTTGAACTCGATTCATGGTGTTAAGTGTCGATTAGGGTAGGTTGCGGGTGCATTTCAGTAGCATTTTGTCTGAATAGCACAGAACTCGAAAGAGGCAGTATGCGGGTGCAAGAGGCAGAATCTCTGAAATAGTCGGACCTAGTAATGCAAGTTTGCGGGCGCATGGTGGGCTCACTTCCTCAGGGTTGAAACAAATTTGAACTCCCTGCTTCCCATTACTGTTTTCTTATCTTTTCTCTTAGTTTACTTTATTTTCATTGCACAAAAACCCCAAAATATTTTCTTACTTGGTTACCTTCGGTTGCAACTTGAAAGCACTTGTGTTGTTAACTGAAAAGTACTTTTGTTAACCGTTCCCTGGTGTTCGATACTTGGAATACTTCCATATATTACTTGTTGGACAACGTGCACTTGTGCTCTTTGCTTCCCCCAACACCATCAAGTTTTTGACGCCGTTGCCGGGGAATAATTTTTTAACAAATATTTTTTTAGTTTTGCAGCAAAATTGCGATCGGTTTGCGACCTCATTTAGACTTTGTCCTAGGGACCCGATTCTATTTTGCAGGTTAGAGTTGGTGCATGCACAAAGTGCCTTGCCCTTGTGATTTTGATCCTGAGATAGACCGTACTTTTCGCCAGCGCATAAAGAACCATAGGAGAAAAGGAAAAGATCTACAAGAGTTGAGGGCACAGGAGAATCCAGAAGGACTTGTTTTGCAGGAACTTGTTTTTGTAGGAATTTGTTTTGCAGGAACTTACGATGGATCCACTTGGAGTCAATCCTCTTGGTGAGCAACAAAGAAGAGCACAACCCAATAATGTGCCACCATAACAATAACAGCAACAGCGAGCGGAGCAGCAAAATCCCATTTTTATTGCAGATGAACGAGATAGAGCTATCAGGGATTATATGGCCGCAACTTTCCATAATCTTAATGCAGGAATCATGGAACCAAACATTGAGGTAGCTCATTTTCAGTTTAAACCAATAATGTTTAAGATGCTCCAGACTATAGGGAAATTTGCAAGATTACCAAACAAAGATCCTCACAAACACATGAAGTAATTCTTGAGGATATGCAACTCGTTCAATTTGAATGGAGTATCAAGCGAGACACTGAGGTTGAAACTTTTTCCTTTTTCTTTGCAGGGTAATGCAGAAGCATGGCTAGATTCTTTCCTACTGGACTCGATCACTTCTTTGGATGACTTGTCGAAAAAGTTTATTCTAAAATATTTCCCTCCAACCAAGAATGCTCAGATTCAAGGAGAAATTATCACTTTTAAACAGGGACCAAATGAAGGCGTGGATACAGCATGGGAACGATTTAAGAAGTTAGTTAGGAGATGTCCACATCATGGCTTACCAGCCTGCCTTTTGGTCGAGCATTTTTACAACGGATTGACCCAGGCCTCTAAGACCTTGGTTAATGCGTCAACAATGGATCCTTGTTAAGAAAGAAAGTCAATGAAGCCAATGAGATTTTATATGCAATCCTCTCCAATAATAGTTAGTGGGGTGATGAAGACACACATTCTACTAAAAATATTGCAGGTGTATACGAGGTGGATGCAATAGGAGCACTGAGTGCACAGATCACAACAATGAATAACACTCTGAAGAATTTCACTATGGGGAACCAGGCCCCTGTTGCTACTTTGAATCAAATCTCAACACCTACTTGTGTATATTGTGGTGAAGGCCATCTATATGATAATTGTCCTTGCAACCCTTCCTCTGTGTGTTTTGTAGGGCAGAACAAGTCAAATGCTTACTCAAATACGTACAACCTAGGTTGGAGACAACATCCTAACTTCTCTTGGGGAGGACAGAATGCGAGCACATCAAATCAGTACGTGAAGCAAGGATTTGCATTAGGTTTCAATAATCAAGCACAACAGCCATACACACAGAAGAATGCTACACAAATGCCACTGCAATCATCAGCTCAGAACTCTTCATTAGAAACCCTGATGAAGGAGTTCATGGCTAAGAATGATGCCATCATTCAAAGTCAAGCTGCTTCATTGCGAAATCTTCAATTGCAGGTTGGACAATTAGCAAGCGAGACGCAGAACAGAACTCAAGGAGCATTACCAAGCAATACGGAGAATCCACATAGGGAAGGAAAAGAGCATTGCAAAGCAATCACTCTTAGGAGTGGACTCAAGTATGTTGAGCCCGAGATGCCAGTGGAATGCGAATCTACACAAGTTTCTTTTGATTCCTATTTGCAGGAAAATTTGTAGGAAAGTGTTGTTGACAATAAAGTGAAGAAGGACTTAAACGAAGAAATTGCAGGTGATGCTACCATTCTTGCGACGGCAAAGCAGCTTGGAGGACGAAAGGACATTCCTAGGAATAAAAATTTTGCAGGAAATGTGACGAAGGATGCGACAGCAAAGCACCAGGAAGTTGAGCTTGAGAAGAAGGCGACACCAACGAAGAAACAGGAAAATTTATATCAAGGTGTCAGACCTCCACCACCATTCCCATAGAGATTCCAGAAGAAGAACCAGGACGAGCAGTTTAATAAGTTCTTAGACATACTCAAGCAGTTGCACATCAACATTCCGTTGGTGGAAGCTCTTGAGCAGATGCCCAACTATGTCAAGTTCTTAAAGGACATATTGACCAAAAAGAGAAGGCTAGGAGAATATGAAACTGTAGCTCTCACTGAGAAATGCAGTGCTCTCATAAAAAGCAAAGGGCCACCCAAATTGCAGGATCCAGGCAGCTTTACTATTCCATGCATGATAGGAGGGCAGGACGTTGGACAAGCATTATGTGACTTAGAAGCCAGCATCAACTTGATGCCTCTGTTAGTTTTCAATCAGCTAGGAATTGGAGAAGCTAGACCCACGACGGTGACTTTGCAGTTGGCGAACATGTTAATAGCTAGGCCCATTTGGGAAGATTGAAGATGTCTTCGTTAAGGTGGACAATTTTATTTTTCTTGCAGATTTCATAACCCTAGATTGCGAGGCGGACAGGGAAGTGCCTATCATCTTGGGAAGACCTTTTCTAGCCACAAGAAGAACGATCATAGATGTCCAAAAAAGGGAGCTGACTATGCGAGTAAATGACCAATACATCACATTCAATGTGATGAATGTGATGAAGGCAATGCACTACCCAGGGGAATCGGAGGAATGCTCAAGTTTAGAACTTTGTGATCCGTTTGAATTTTTTGATTTGTAGGAAGAAAGCTTCACAAGAAAAAGTTTTTTATCAAACAAGTTTGAAGAAGCATCAGAGTAACAGATTGCGGCTGCATATGCACCCACATTTAAAGAATCTAGTGCATTGAGACCAGCAGATGATAAAACAGTGTCACTGAAACCTTCAGTGATTGAACCACTAGTGCTGGAGCTCAAGCCACTTCCATCTCACCTAAAATACAGATTTTTGGGAAAGGATGAAACTCTACCAGTTATCATCTCAGCAAACCTCACTGATGAGGATGAATTTTCTTTATTGTAGGTACTCTCCAAGCACAATAAGGCGGTAGGATAGACGACAACTGATATACGAGGAATTAGCCATTCTTTTTGCATGCACAAGATCAATCTGGAGGAAGGAGCCAAGAAGTCAATAGAGAACCAGAGGAGATTGAATCCGGTGATGAAGGAAGTGGTTCGCAAGGAAATTTTGAAGTGGATTGATGCAGGAGTAATCTACCCCATAGCAGATAGCAGTTGGGTTAGCCCAGTACAATGCGTGCCAAAGAAATGGGGGATGATAGTTGTAACAAATGAGAATAATGAGCATATTCCAACTAAGACTATTACAGGGTGGAAAGTGTATAAGGACTACCGCCACCTCAACAAGGCCACAAAAAAGGACCACTTTCTAGTGCCTTTTATCGATCAAATGTTAGATCGTCTTACAAGGAAGGAATATTACTGCTTTCTGGACAGATATTTAGGTTACAACCAGATCCCGATAGTTCCAGAAGATGAGGAAAATACGACATTCACATGTCCCTATGGAACCTTTGCTTTTAGAAGGATGCCATTTGGACTGTGCAATGCCCCAGCAACCTTCCAGAGATGCATGATGGCCTTTTTCTCAAAAATGGAGAAAATCGTGGAAAATTTCATGGATGACTTCTCTGTCTTGTCTTATGAATCTTGAACATGTTTTGCAGCGCTGTGAAGACACCAACCTAGTGCTCAATTGGGAGAAGTGCCATTTTATGGTGCAGGAAGGCATTATCCTAGGGCACAAGATCTCACGAAAAGGAATCGAGGTGGACAGGGCAAAAATGGAATTGATTGCAAACTTACCTCCACCTACATCAGTAAAGGAGATCAGGAGCTTTTTAGGTCATGCAGAATTTTACAGACGATTCATCAAAGGTTTCTCCCATATTTCTAAACCTTTATACAGGTTGTTAGAGAATGACAGACCATTTATGTTCGACCAAGATTGTTTAATTGCTTTTAATAGGTTGAAGGATGCATTAAGCTCGGCCTCCATAATGATTGAACCTAATTGGAGTCAGTTGTTCGAGCTTATGTGCGACGCAAGTGATTTTGCTGTAGGTGTAGTGCTGGCACAAAGAAGAAACAAAATAATACACCCCATTTACTATGCCAGCAAGACCATGAATGATGCACAGGTCAACTACACCACAACATAGAAGAAGTTGATTACAGTCATATTCGCATTCGACAAATTTAGATCATATCTGGTCAGGACAAAAGTGATTGTCCACACAGACCATTTGGCGCTCAAGTATCTTCTAACAAAGAAAGATGCTAAGCCCCGACTCATTAGATGGATTTTTCTTTTGCAGGAATTCGATCTGAAAATCTTAGACAGGAAAGGAATAGAAAATCAGGTTGTAGATCACTTGTCAAGATTAGGGTTGGAGGCTCAGAAGGACGATTCAAAGGAGATACATGATACTTTTGTAGATGAGCAGCTGTTGGCAGTCAAAGCAATTAAGTTACCATGGTATGCTGAAATAGCTAACTACTTAGTTAGTGGGCTTACTCCATCAGGTGCAACATCGCCGTAATTGAAAAAATTCTATCATGATAGTAAGTACTACTGTTGGGATGAATCTTATCTTTACAGAAAGGGACCAGACCAGGTACTCAGAAGATGTGTTGCGAAAGAGGATGTCCCTAAGATATTAGAAGTTTGTCGTACAGCCCCATATGAAGGTCATTTTGCAGGTACAAAGACATCAGCTAAAGTACTCCAGTGTGGATACTTTTGGCGAACTCTTTTTAGGGATGCACATTTGTTTACTAAAGGATGCGATCAATGCCAGAGAACGGGGAATTTAACAGCAAGACATGAAATGTCGATGCACTACATGTTAGAGGTGGAAATCTTTGACGTGTGGGGCATAGATTTCATGGGACCTTTCCTGCCATCTTTTGGAAATGTGTATATTTTACTTGCAGTAGACTATATGTCTAAATGGATCGAGGCTGTGGCAACACTTGCTAATGATGCTAAGACAGTGAAGAAGTTTCTTCATAGGAACATCTTTACTCATTTTGGTAGGTTGTTGGTTAGCGACGAAGGAACTCATTTTGTGAACAGGGTCATAGGAAATTTGCTTGCAAGGTACAACATAAGGCAGAGAATTGCGACTACATATCATCCACAGACGAATGGACAAGCGAAATTATTGAACAGAGAGATGAAGATAATCCTAGAAAAGACAGTTGATCCGCCACGAAGGAATTGGTCTCTCAGGCTCGATGATGCATTATGGGTACACAGGACAACTTTTAAGGCTCCATTGGGAATGTCTCCATCAGAATAGTCTTTGAAAATGCTGAATTTTAATTTGAATGATGCAGGTGTATTAAGGAAGATGTAGTTGAACGAGCTTGAAGAACTAAGACACTTCTCCTACAAAAATGCTAAACTCTATAAGGAGAAGGTAAAGCAATGGCATGACAAGAAGATTTTTGACAAACGATTGCATAAAGGACAGCATGTGTTGCTGTTCAATTCGAGATTGAAACTTTTTCCAGGGAAGCTCAGATCTAGATGGTCTGGATCATTCAAGATTGCTAAAGTATATCCATACAGAGTTGTTGATTTGTAGGATAGTAAATGGACCATTTTTAAGGTAAACGGACAGAGAGTGAAACCATATTGGGGAGAAGGCCTAAGCAGGAACAAGGTCTCAGTCTCCCTACGGGAGCCAGATTGAGAATATCAGGTGATGTGTTGTAAATATGTAAATATTGCTTTTGTTTTTATTTTCTTTATATATAAATAAAATTAAAATTAAAATTAAAATTGTTTAAGTGGTGCACAGGTGACTTAATGCATTACAACTATAAGTTTTGTATTAAGAGGGAACTCTATCTTAGGAGGGTCCTGTCTAGGCTGAGGTACTTAAGCTGACCGTAAGGGAACACCTCTACTTGGGGACCTACCTGGAAGTTGAATTAATCAAACTTTTAAGTCTAAGTCATTATCACCTTGTATCTGAGTCAATTATTCTTTTATGTTTAATGTGTGAACTTTTTGATACCTTGAGTTAGTGTGCAGGGAATTTTGACGGACTTGTGAAATTTCAAGGGTTAAGGAGAAAATGTGAAATGAAGATCTAAATGTGACCGCATTCCAAATGCATAATGTTTATTGCAAGTTTTTAGCTCAGAGAAATGCATTTGGAATTGCGGTCGCATATTGGAAGATGCATACAGGGCAAATGCGGCCTGATTGCTGACGCATTTGGCCTTGAATCTTTGTTTTGCAGGAACCTCGCACCAAAGGAGAATTGTGGCCAGAATTACGGCAGCATATGGACCTCAAGACGGATAAGGAAGTGGTGACGTCAATTAAAGAAGGAAAGGGGGCTGTTTTTGGAAATATCGAAACATATAAATAGGACCCACCATTGACTTAGGTCAATTTATTCGAATTTTCAAAACACCCAACTCCTTTCCGTTTCTTACATCTCAAGCACCACTTCCGACCACACTCCGGTGAGACTCCGATCATATTCTCCGACCAAATCCCTCGATAAAAATCATCCCTTTCTTCACAGAAAGGACCGACTGCCTCTATTCTCTCTTTTGCAGGTAATTTCAAAAGCAATGGAGCACGAAAAAGTCACCTACAAACTCAAAAGACTCGTGAAGAACCAGTCCTTCAGGACGGAAATTTCTGTAATGTCGTCCACACGTCCAGCCCCAGATGAAAAGCAAAGCACAAGGAAGTACAGGGCAAATCGACTGGCAGACTCTTCCTACTGGTTCGCCATTTCCAAAACGCTCGAGAGAGCAGGAAGAAGACGTGCGAGAGATAACTCGATTGAGCAGAGAGGCCATTTTGAGTTTGAGGTTGCATTCGGAAGATGAAGAAGAAGAGTTGGCCCCTCTTTTGCGGAAATCCACGAAGCAACCAAAAGACACACCGAAGGCTGGAGAAATCAGCGCTGAAGGAGGTTCATGACCTTACATGGCCGTATATGTGAAGAAAAGAAAGTTGGAGAAGAAGATGTTGCCAAGTGACAAAGACAAGGCGAAAGGCCCAGATGCAACTGCATTTGCAGCGCATCTGGAGAAGCCTCAGGAGTCTGCCAAGCCTGAGGCAAGAAGAGAAGTTGGGCCCGCAACCCTAGCTCATCCTAACAAAGCCAGTCCTGTCGAAGAGTGGTAAATGCGCCCACATCTGCGGCACATTTGGCCCAGCAACCTGAAAATTCTCCAGCTGCTGAAGGAGGAGATGATCCCGCATCTGTGGCACATTTGGAGGTGTCTATGCCGACTCACACCACTCCATCTAAGTCATTCACCTCCGCCGCTACTCAGGTATCAACCTCAAGCCCTTCACCTACAAAACGTAGGGTCAAGATGCTCTCCACGCACAAAAGGAAGTCAAGGTGGGACATCTCACCAACTGAACAGGGAGAGGATGCTGCAGAGCCTAAACCACCACAAACTTACGAACAGGTGGCTCAAGAGGACATTCCCACACCTGAGTGGGCAGCCATGGTCACTGCTGGAAAAGCCAAGGCTATGGAGCTTGCTGAGAAGCTCCGTGAAGAGGCTTAGAGAAGAAGAAAAGAAAAGGAAGAAGAAAATGTGGCCAGGATTGCGGCCGCAAACCAAAAATTTATGCAGGAAATAGATATGGCCGCATCTAGACCGCATTTGAACCAAACACCACCACCACCACTAAGGGACCAGCAAAGGCCATCTGAAACCAATGCTACAGATGCGGCCGAATCAAGGGCTCATCATGACGAACAGGGACAGAGAGAAGCTAATTTTGACGACCTGTTCAAGTATGAGACAAGGGGACTCACTCCTGATCAGAGCCCTAGAAGAGATGAAGAAGAATAAGGTCGGGAGCAATCTGAAGCTCCCCTCTCTGAGGATGATTTGCAGGAAATCTCAGAGAGCAAGATGCCTAAATCCTCCAAGAGGAAGATTGAGAAGAAGAAGAGGAGTAGGCCTCAAACTACTCCTAGGCCGAGGACTCGTCACGCCACTGCAGAGAGTCCTGTGGCTAAACGCTCTACCCCATTCGATCTCAACAAATGAAAAATTATCATGGGGGACAGAGCTCTTATGTGCAAGAAGGGCTTCACCAACAAAACAGGCCCCATCCCAGAGTTCATTACAGACATTATTCGCAGGTTGGGATGGGAGAGATTATGTGAATAGCCCAATAAAGTCGCGGTGCAACTAGTTTGGGAGTTTTATGCCCACCTGGGGGATGAAACTAAGAATAAACTCGAATCAGAGGGAAGACAGTGTGATTCTCTGCACTCAACATTAACCGAATCTACATGTTACCCTCTTTGAGGAACCCTGCAGGTAATGAAGCAATGGATAATCCAACTAAGGAGCAGCTGTAGGAGGCCCTAGAGTTCGTTGCACACAAAGGCACAGAATGGAGAGTCTCGCAACAGGGAGTGAGGACCTTGATGCCTGCCAACATCAAGACAGAGCTGTATGTTTGGCTCCACTTCCTGAAGTATAGGAATCTGCCCACAACACATGACACCACTATCTCACAGAAGAGGGTCATGTTGTTGTATAGCATTTACAAGGGCTTGGACATCAATCTATTCTCCTAGAGTTTGTGAACCCACAGAGAGAGGATTCATCCTCTACCTCTTAGGGGAGTATTATTTCTCTACTCTATCTTTATTGCTTTCATAGTTAGTTTACTTGTTTTTGTTCAGGATAGTTTACTTGCTTTCATAGCATAAATTTGATGCTTTCTAGTATAGGTTGAATTGTTTTTGTTTGTTTGTTCTTGTTAAAAACACTTATTGCTTAAATGATTTTCCTTACACCTTGCACATGCATGAATAAAAATCAAATTTCAAAAATAAGTTTTCAATTTGCTTTCTTCGGTTGTGGAGTTAAGAAGTCCTTTATGATGATACTTAGAGCTCTCTCAACTTCCACCTACTTTATGCAAATTTAGGTTTAAGTTTCATATACCTTATCAATCACTTTTCTTCATAATCATTCAAATCTGAATTCTCCTTATGTTAGACGACTTAGTATGCTTAGGAGAGTTTAGTTCAATGCTTAGCAAGCCTAGTCACAACAAAAGTTGTACCCCAACTCATCTTATGCCATATGTTTTTAGTCAATGAGGACATTGACCCATTTAAGTTTGGGGGGGGGGGGGGTGAATTGTATTATAGTTTTGAGTTGGAATGCCAAAATATTGATGTATCATGTACTAAACTACTGCTAAGAACTCGAAAAAAAAAAAAAAAAGGAGATACTCCTCCTTCCAAGGTTAACTAAGTAACCAGGGCGGTTATGACACCTATGATTTCCTTTGCATGAAAAGTTGACTTAGGAAGTGAGTATGTAAAAAAAAAAAACAGTCTTAGTAGTGACTTGTGCGCATAGTCAGCTAATTTCACCACAAAGTGTTAGTAAGTTGGAGCAAAGGTACAGTGTGACAAAAAGACTTTCCTTAGAAAAAAAAATGAAAAAAAAGAAAAGAAAAAAAAAAGCCTAGCAGTAGCATTTAATAAGTTTGGGGGAAGTTATTATCTTTTGTACTTAGAAAAGTTTAGACTTAGCTTGTTAGACAAAGAAATTATCTTAGACTTTATGACTGAGCCTTAGGTAGAATAAACAAAGTAGGCTGATTTGCATGCGAATGGTTTGTCTTGAAAA
This sequence comes from Trichosanthes truncata, assembly GCA_033996785.1. Taxonomy (NCBI): domain Eukaryota; kingdom Viridiplantae; phylum Streptophyta; class Magnoliopsida; order Cucurbitales; family Cucurbitaceae; genus Trichosanthes; species Trichosanthes truncata. The sequence continues at coordinate 43,891,232 of JAWPNB010000013.1, read as the reverse complement.
ATGAAAGATAAAGTCTCATGGGCTGAAACTCCAAGCTTGTGTAAGTACTAAAAGTTGAGATCTCTCATGAACGGCACTATTTTTCAAAACTTCCTTAGAATTGCATATTGTTACTTGTTTGCTTGCTTGTTGTTTTTGCTTAAAATTGCTTGAGGACAAGCAATAAGCTAAGTTTGGGGGTGTGATAACTCTCATTCATGAGCGTTATTTGGCTCTAAAAATTAAGCTATTTGCTTAGAAAGTGAGTGTTTAACGTTATAATCCATGACATTTAGAGCAAATTTAGGTAAAAACAAGTTTTGCATGTCTTTGAAGTGTTAATTTTGTAAAAATAAGTTTTTAGGTGTATTTAGAGTCATTTTTGTTAAGAAAGTGTTGATTTTTGTTGATTTTGTGTACATGCTGAAAAAGGGCCCAAATGCGCCCACATTCTGGCTGCATATGAGGTAAAAGAAAGATGAAACAAGAGATATGCGACCAAGATACGCCAGTTATGCAGTCGCATTTAGGCCATTTCGACAACAACACAATTGCGCTCAACTATGCGGCCGCAATAGGACCTTTTCGGTAGATTTTCCCAGATTCTCGAGATTTGCAGATAACATCAAATAAAATCAAATATTCTCAATCAAATCTCCGAGGATCAAGGGATATGATTGGTCAAGCCTCTCCACACTGATCTCGGCAGCAAACTCTAGACCTTGAGGTCTATAAAAGGTGACTCAAGCTTCAATTTCAAAGGGAGCTCGGTTTTCTATCTTCTACCCCAAATTCCACAGTTTTTCTTTCAGCCGCCATACCGAGTCTCCCCTAAGTTTGTTCATAATTCATTCGGACACGAATTTCAAAAGAAGATAGTGTAAGCACTTGTTCTCCTCAAAAGAGGTTGAACAAAGTCAAAAAGAAGGAGCAAACTTCGGGTTCTTTATCGCTTTCATTTAAGTTTTTGTACTTTATATTTTTCTTTAAAAGTTTAGCTACTGTTTTTATTCTTTCATTCAAGTTGTAAGTTTCTGTTCTTATTTAAATTTTAATTCTTCAAGTTGTAATTCAAGCTTTGTTTCAATTCCGCATGATTAATTCAATGAAGTTTATCTTTTCTTATTCAAGTTTTCTTTTTATTTTCTGCACTTTAGTTTTCTTTTCAATGAGTGGCTAAATCCTTAGAAGGGATTCAATGAAGTGGATACCCTAAAAAGGAGATAAGCCCCGCCATGTGATCCAAGTAACTTTGCTTAACATTTAGCATCGTTTGCTTTTATTGAGTTTAAGTTTCATTGTTAGCTTAAACTGATCACTTGAGTTAACATAGTTTGTGTGAGATTCAATACTGAAAGGGTTGGATCGAGCACGCATTTTCATAAAAGCAATCTAGGAGAAGAGTCTAGACATAGAACTTCACTTTTTGTACCTAGACATAGGACAAAAAACCTTTAGAATCATTGAGTTGCGTTCTTTATTTATCTAAGTTAAAAGTAGCCATAGACATATGTGCATAATTGCTTAGTCTCCTAAAATCACTTAGAAAAGGGTTGCATAGGTGTTGAACTCGATTCATGGTGTTATGTGTCGGTTAGGGTAGGTTGCGGGCACATTTCAGTAGCATTTTGTCTGAATTGCACAGAACTCAAAAGAGGCAGTATGTGGGGGCGCAAGAGGAAGAATCTCTGAAATAGCCGGACCTAGTTAAGCAAGTTTGGGGCGCATGGTGGGTGCATTTCTTCAAGGTTGAAACAAATTTGAACTCCCTGGTTCTCATTACTGTTTTCTTATCTTTTCTCTTAGTTTACTTTATTTTCATTGCACAAAAAACCCAAAATATTTTCTTACTTAGTTACCTTCGGTTGCAACTTGAAAGCACTTGTGTTGTTAACTGAAAAGAACTTTTGTTAACAGTTCCCTTGGGTTCGATACTTGCAATACTTCCATATATTACTTGTTCGACAGCGTGCACTTGCACTCTTTACTTCTCCCGGCACCATCACAGAGTCATCCCTACTGAGTTTGATGAGAAATCCTAAGGATAATCTAAGACCCACCTTAGAGCACTTAAATTATCTCCAAGAAATTTATATTTATCTTTCTAGAGGAGAATCTTAAACCTGTGTAGACCTAGAGCCATTCCTATGGTGTTAGATGGGCAATCCTAAGGATAATTCAAGGCCCACCTTGGAGCACTAAAAATATTTCTTAAAAATTGATATTCATTTTTCTATAGAAGATTCTTAAACCTGTGGAGACCCAAAGTCATTCCTACTTGATGGGCAATACTAAAGATAATCCAAGGCCCACACTGGAGCACTTAAATTATCTCCAAGAAATCGATTTTCATCTTTCTGGAGGAGATTCTTAAACTTATGGAAACCTGGAGTCATCCCTATGGATTTTGATAGGCGATCCTAAGGATAATCTAAGGTCCACCTTGGAGCACTTAAATTATCTCCAAGAAATCAATATTAATCTTTATGGAGGAGATTCTTAAACCTGTGAAGACCTAGAGTAATTCTTACGGGGTCGTCAATCTATCTTCCCTACATTGGCCCTAGACACCAATTCTTTAGATTTCCTAACACTCAAGAGAGTAATAGGCTACTAGGTGCCTGAAAACTATCTTCGATGCAAACTTGTATCATTTTAATGTCAAAGGTACTAGCTTTCGTAAGGCTATTGTAGAGACCTTTACTTAGAGAACCCGCTCGATAGGTGGCCTAACTGATCACGATAGTTGCAGCTCTTTTTTCTTCTTATTTTTTCTTTCTTTTCTTTTCTTTCGCTAAAATGATTTTTCTTTTGAGCTCACTTTTTTTTTCTTTTTCTTGCAGGAAAATAAAACACTTTTTCTCCCTCAGCAATGCATTACTAGCTATCATGCTCGTGTTGGGTTTTATGTCCTAAAACTCGTGGTTTGTAAACTGAATGTATATTCTATTTTGCAATAAATATGTTGTTGAGGTTTATTCAGTAAAGGAATTATTGAATAAAGTGAATTGCGTCCTTTTTAACCCAAATCCAATAAATTAAGAACCCTTGGCTATAGTATGTATACTTGAACTTTATGTGGAGACATAAACATGGATCAAGTTCGAGTAATAGCAAGAATGGTCTATAGTATAGAGATAGGGTTGGGTACCTTATCCTGGGGACACTATGGATGCGTCCCACTTTGTATAGTACAAACGATGTGATCCTAAATCGTTCATGTGGAGACATGTGAGTGTGGGCGTCCTATGCAATGAGTTTGCATAAGACCGGACCACGAAATAGTCACTTAGACTTTTTTAACTCCGTTTACTGTCATAACTGACTATGTCAAAGGATGACCTAGGTAACTCGATCTTAATCCTGAGCACGCTATGAACTCCTGTTTATTCGGGATTATCCTTTGATTTGCATGGGTGAGAGTGGTCCGAGATTGCCGACTCAATAAGCCTCCCATTTTAGGGATACGACCGGGTAGAGAGCTGGGGACATAGTCCTGCGAGAAGGAATTCACTCCTACCCGCTTTAGGGTTTAGTAGAGAGGTTGTTCCCTTAAGTGCTAACTCCGAGTCTTGAACAAGGGGCCCCATCCTCTCATTGGCCCGAGAGGGATTCGGTTTGCTAGTTGGACCACAAACCAATTGTTCATTAGAGGATCAGTGGGAATTGAGGAACAAAAAGTAATTACAGGGGTAAAACAGTTTATTAGACCCAGCTATAATTACAAACAACCTGTGAAGGGTCGACTTACTAATTATGGTTATATCAAGTGGACAGAAATATATCTATGGTGAGGAGAGTGCAGCCGTTGGGCTTTAATGGAGTGTACCAGCGATTAACGAATGTTGATTAGCTTGGCTAAAGAATTTGGCTGGTTAGTCTCATATCGTTGGAGCTCATGATCTGTTGGTCCATTAGGTCCTCGTTGCTAGCTTGGACTAAGCCTTGTAACAGTATGAGAGAAAAGAATTTGAATTGTTTGATTCGTTTTTTGGGAGTAAACGTTAATTATATGCGATATATTTAACGTATCATAGTTTAATTATGAATTAAAATATGAGGAAGAGAGATGGACATATTTAAAATGATTTAAATATGGGTTCGGTCTAATATATGAATAGGAATTCAAGTTTGAGAGGTCAGTTTTGAGATCGGGATTTGATCCGGTTATTTAATTAATATTTGATATTAAATTAAATAATTAAATTAATTAATTAATTAAATTGTTTAATTAATTATTAAATAGCCAATTTTGTTTAAAATTAATTTGGAATTAATTTTAAATTACAAAATTGATTTTCAAAGTGGGAAATTTTGATGTTTATGGTGGTTTGATGACTAATCTCTCTTAAACTCAAAATTCACCAAAATTGGACACCTCTTTGATGATTAACCTCCTTGATTATGTGTTGTCAAGTTTAGCAAGCTTGATGAAGCTTGTTAATGGCTTTACTTAGCAAAGAAACACAAGAAAATGAAAAGGTTTTTTAAGAAGAAGAAAAAAAACTACTGTGTTTTTTTTCAGACCTTTGATCTCTCTCTCTAAAAATTCTCTCACACTAGGATCCCACAATCCGTTCCAAGGCCTGAGAGTAGTAGGGAAGACACTAGAGGTGGTCCACGAAGTGTTCGTGTTTAGAAATTTGAAACGAGTTTGGAGAATTTTAGCTTCAAAGGTAAACTTTCCTATACTCTGTTTTTTTCGGTTTTGAGCATGCTGTTTGTTTGATCAAATTGATGTAATTTGAGTGCTTAAGATCCAAAATTGCTTCCGCTTTTGTGATATTAACTCTTTCAGCTCGATCATCGTTAAACTAATGTCTAAGCCTATCAAGGTGACAACAAACATATGGACCCCATAACACTATCCTAAACCTTCAAGACATTAAAAGGGAAGCTAAGGTGCTAAAAAACATACAAGAAACTCAAGATTTTGTTTTTTTGAATATGCTCAAATTAGAACAAGATAATCATGCTTCATCAATTTCCAAACAATAACGCTATGGAGAGTATCTCATAGATTGTCCTAATCATGCAACATACATCCAATTTCTCCTTCAAGATAAGCTCAAATTTTTCAAAAATTCTCAAGATTTTCAATAAAAGCACAAATGTCACATTTAATCAAAAAAATATTACAAAGGAATCATGCTTAGCACAATCGATCAAAAGTCCAAGCTCAAGTGCTCAAAGACTCACCATTAAAGCACAACTATCAAACCAAAAGAACGAGGTCCGAGCTCAGATGCTTAAGGACTCAACCAATCATGCTAAAACATTTAATCAACCAAAGATCAATAATCAAACTAAACTTCCCACCCCCAACCTAAATCATACACTGTCCTCAATGTATCTAACAATAAAATTTCAAGGACAAACAAGGGAATCGAAACTTCCCTAACAGACAAAGCATGTAGGTGGGTGTGGTCAAGCTCCTTCAAGAATAATCATCTTCCTTTCCAATTTTAGGTTCAATCAGGACCTTCAAAATAATTAGCGAACTTAGCAAACAAACTAAGGAGAAAATAACTAAATAACTAAGATAAACTAAGGAAAGAAAATTAAAGTTCAATGTCTGGCTACCTCCAAGAAGCGTAGATTTTTAACGTTGATTGCTCGATGGGCCTTGTGGCTATCTGATAACGCCTCGAATGAGAGTTATTATTTGTAGTTTTAGATTTTAAAGTTTCAGCATTCTGAGTTATAAGTACAATTTATGCCTCAAAAGATGTTAGAATTATGAAACATGAACTTAGGTTATCTAGCCTACATTAGATTGAATTTGGTGACCATTTTAGAGCATTTATGGCATAATTTGTGAGTGCAAATTGGTAGCTGAAGTCGTTATAGATGAAGGATTGCTTGAGCATTGCGAAATGCTGATTTCTACTTAAGAGAATAGAGATGAGGATGGAGCATTGTTTCTACAAAGATTTCCCAAACTGACACATGACAACAAAATTTTAATTGAGCTGGACGTTTTTGACAGCTCAGCTGGTCCAAACTAATAGGAGAGGTCCCTCGGGTCTGTCCTTGTCTAGTTAGCCCTGAAATTTGGGGGAAAGGTCATCTTAAAGAGGGGAGCCATTTTTTGGGGACGGTTGTTGAACAAAGGAAGGGAAGAAAGCGAAGAAGAGAGAGCATGGGATTTTAAGCTTGAAGAAGAAGCTATTGCTGCAACTTCATATGGGCAACATTTTTTACTACCTTTCTTTAGTTTTATTCTGGTTTCTGTAAGTCCGTTGGTAAGCTATACCCTTGCTTCCTTGCCTCCTTGCCTAACAAAAGCCAAATCGCGAAAGAAGAGACTTGCTGCAAGAAGACGACAAATCAACTTTAATAAAGTCACTTTATTGAAGGAAGAAAAGACGTTGCAAAATTCGTTGTCAACCTTATCTTTCCACATCTCCGGCCTCAACCATTTTCAACTTTATTTCGTTTGTCAGTTTGTAATTATTTCTCTTTTACTGTTTACTTTATTAAAGCATCAGATTACTGTTTGCTTTTTTAAAGTAGATACCTTTACTGTTTTTGTCTTTTTACTTTTTGTCGTTTATAATTATTAAAAGTTGATTCCCTGCTTTCCATAAAGATGATTTAGACTGGGTCTGTCCTTTCGAATCATCCAATCTTATCTTTTAATTCTTCGCATTTTATTTAGTATTGGAGTCTGGAGTCTATAAATAGATTCCCAGTTTGTATTCAAAGGCAGAAGCGGATAAGCTAGCAAAAGAGAAGAAGTAAAAATCTCTCTAAAGCTTTTATTTGCAAAACACTTGTATTCTGCAAAGATCCTAAATCTCCTAATCTTTTAGCAATCTTCGAATAAGATTGTGGATTTTTGGAGCAATTGGTATCAGAGCCCCTTTACTCATTATTCAATAATACTCCAAACTTTGAAGCAATTTCCAGTGTTTCAAATTTTTGCGTTATTCAAGATTAATTTAGATTAATATTTTTATTCTTTAAAGAAAATTATCAATATTGATTTAGTTCAATATTGTTCTTCTTAATTCTCTTTCTTTGGTCCTTCCGTCAGCTCGTGTGACAGCAACGTTTGTAAGTACAGGTGTTTCAGGCAGCAGTGTAAGTCTGTTGGTAAGCCGCATGTTCCCACTGCAAACGAGTAGTTGGTAAAGAAAGAGGAGTTTGAAGGATAATATTGCATTGAAGCAATATTAATTTTTATCTTTGAAAAATATTTTGATTTTTATGAATTAATGTCGAAGTTACTCAAATCTTTGATTTGAAAGAAATTACTCAAAGGAGATAGTTTTCAATGTAATACTCAAATGGCTCATACTCAAATATTCGATGATGCTCACGACGCAGAGAAGAATGCCGAAGAACTCAGAGGTTCAAACGAACTACTCCAAATAGCCAAGATTGAAGAACAATTGGCAAATTGGAATATTCTAAAGTTAGACCTAAAAATAGTCTACTTCAAGAATACTTTCAATTTTACTCAAGAATGGAGTGTCAGGATCGTTGAGAACAAGATCCCCATCATCAACAACCCAGAGTCATTGAATCTCTTTACTAGAGATTTAGTCCTTTCACACCGAGAGGAGTACTCATATTTGAACATTGAAATGATCCAAGTAGCAATCAAACAACTATTCATATCAGGTTTGAAGACTCCTATCCATTTAACTCTAAGGGATAAGAGATTTCTCAGGTTTCAAGATTATCTTTTGGGAATGGTTGAAGCCAACCTAGAAAATGGTTCGACATGCTTTAATTTCCATCATTACCTTACTCTATCACTCCAAGATCTGCATATACTGAGTTCCTTGATATTGGACGTCTACTTCAAAGACCTAAACATGAAGCCAGCATCTCATGCGTTCGTGGTTATCTTCAGGATATGCTATTGACTAGTGATGACACAGATAGCTCCAAGAGCCTTAACGGTTTCTCCTAAAGGCACCACTACACTCATTGAGGCGAACGCCAAAAGAACAAATATAGAGGTACCTAAACCTCTATCATGGGTCGATATCACTAGGAATTCTCATTGGATTCTTGAACGAGCAATCGCCCCAAGTTAAACACCTCCAAAGGTTCCTACTCAATTAGTTGAGCATCCAGATGGAACTGTTGAAGTAAGCTTCAGACAACAAATTCCATCAGCTCCTAAAGTTTCAACTTTTGCCCCTTCAAGGCAAAGTGCTTCGGAATTCAAAGAGGAAGCTTCATCCTCCACCAGTTTCGAACAACAAGGTCCATTGAGAAGATCTCTTTTTGCAAGAATCAACTTAGTAGATTTCAATCATCGCATACCAAAAAGCATGTATGTAAGGCCAGGATCACCTACTTAAACAGATATGGATTCAGCAAGCCAATTTAATGAGCTTAATGTCATATATGAAGGTTTCAAAGTTGACATGGAATACCTCAAAAGAGATTTCCTAGACAACAAATGGAAAATGCCTAGAAAATTCTTTTTTAAGGCATACACAGAAAAAGAAAGGGAAAGTTTCAAACAAACTTAGATTTCCACCATGGAAACCCTTGAGCAAGAAATACCCTTCTTTGAATGGTTTGCCAATCATGACAACTATTGTCATGAGTAAATACTCTCAAAGAGACTCTCTGGAGAACTCTGGAAGGAGAAGTCTCAAGTACTCATCCATCATTGGAGCAAATAGAATTCAGAAGCTCTTGGGGAAATATAGTTGTTGCTTCTCCATTCAAATAAATATCCTTGGACGAAGAAGGAAAGAACCCCTCCAAAGGCATTAGAGAAGTTCATATTCAAAACAACTATACCAACAAAATTATGTCAACCATGGCAAAACAAATGTGCAGGATTGAAGAAAAGGTTTTCACTTCATCCAGCACCCAAAAGGGACTCCTAGTAGAAACCTCTAGTGTCCCAAAGATCAACAATTCCCTTCCAGCCTTCAGGGTACTAGATGGATCCGTCCCTTTACTCAAAAGCAACGAGTTAGTTATGTCGAAAAAATTCAAGAAGAACTTACTAAATTAAACAAAGGACACTTTGATCATGATTACGCCCATCTCATAGTTGCAGGATTCACTGCAAACGCAGCATATTCTTCAAAAAAGATACTTGCTCATAGATCTCCAATTGACCCTGGAGAAATAGCTTCTTCAAAATCTCCCAGGAGAGAATTTGTATCCTCGCCAAGACGAGAGCATGAAGAAACCTTTTCAACAGCACAGAGTGTTGTAGCTTCAACACCACAGGTTGAAGTCAGTAGAGAAATGAAAGATGACGTCGTCGTCACACTCTGCTATACTATAGTCAAACACTTCATTGAAAGCGAATCAAATTACCAAAATCAAGCAGGAGAATACCTTCAAAGGTTAATCTGTCCAAAGCTCCAAGACTTCCAATGGTACAAAGACACTTTCTTAACGGAAGTATTCAAAAGAACAGACGCTCAAAGCTCTTTCTGGAAGGAAAGATTTATAATAGGTCTGCCAAAGCTTTTCGGCTCAGAATTGATGATCTATCTCCAATAATATTACAAAGGAAATATTTCGTTGAGTTAAGTCACCTATGGTGAAATATGCCAATTCATCATAAGCCAAGCTGGAAAACAATGTCTTAAGGTCGCAAGGATCGAGAAGCAGAATAAAACTCACGAAAAGAAGCAAGAGTTTGGAAAATTATGCAAAATGTATTATTATCAAAACCATACTGAACCGCCTTCAATAAGGGCAAAAAAGAAGCTTGGAAAACCCAAAGCTTACTACTCAAATTATTCAAAACCATACAATAGTAGGCCAACCGTGCATAGGTCATACCGGCAAAATCCCTACAGAAATACTTCTTATGATAAGAAGAATCGTAAGGGAAGAAAATTTTCCAGAAAAGATTCTTCAAAGGTCCAGTGCTACAAATGCAGAGGATTTGGGCATTATGCTCCAAGATGCCCCATGAAGAAGAAGATCAATAAACTTAGTATCAATGAAGATATTAAGAATGAATTACTCAATGAAGGACAACTTCTCTATCTTCAAGAAGAGTCAGATACCTACTCTTCATCAGAAGGAGAATTTCAGCCTACTCATAAACCTGGATGTGATGGTAAAATGTTATGTAAGTGTTTTGATTACATAAATGTTTTAACGAAAGACCAAGAATTACTTTTGAAGCTGCAGAGAAAATTACTGATGAAGCTCTCAAAAAGAACATACTCAACAGATTGAAGACTTCTCTTCAAAAAGAACTCAAGAAAGAAGAAGGAGATTCTTCTTTGGTTACTCAATATCTGAATATTGCAGACGTATTTGCACTATTCAAGAAAGAGAAACAAGATGTCAAAGTTTCGGATTTAAAATTCAAAATAAATCAGCTCAAAGGCGAAGTTAAGAAACTCCGTGCTGATTACCAAAGGGATATTACTCAATTATCAATCGAGGTTACTTTGATCAAATCTAAGCAAGCAATCTCCTCAAAAAATAACGAAGAATATGAGGTAGAATCTTCAGAACCCTCTTTAGAGGAAACACATTTTTGGCCAGTCTGCAAAGAATGCAATATCAAAAATGGTATGTCAATATATCCTTAAAAATATAGGATTTCAGGATAAGTGCAACAGCTTTGGTCGATTATGGAGCTAACCAAAACTGCATTCATGAAGGCCTAATCCCATCAAGGTATTTCGAAAAAATAGTTGAAACCATGAGAGGAGCAAATGGTCAACCACTATTCATTAAGCACAAGCTACCTAAAGTTCATATTTGCAATAGCGGAGTGTGTTTTGTGACTTCTTTCTTATTCATCAAAACTTGAATCAAGGTGTGATTCTAGGTACACCTTTTAGTACTCAACTTTATCCTTTACAGGTTACAGATGAAGGAATCGTCTCAATAGTCTTGGATAAAATAATTTTATTCAAATTTATTGATCCATTAAGGGAAAGCAACCTTAATGTTATCGATAAAATAAACCTCAAAGAGAAGCAAATCGATTACTTGAAAGAAGAGTCAATTTCAAGAAGATCGAATAGCAGCTTCAAGCACTTGGAGTTCAAAGAAGAATCCAAGGTATTCATGTAAGCCCTAAACTCTCTTTTGATCATATTGTGCTCATATATGATGTTTTGACATATGCAAATTGATATAGGTTGCACTAAAAGATGTCGTGGTAGAATTTGGGAATCTCCTAAGTTGTGGATATTAACGTACACAAAGTTTCATAAGGAGACAGGTTACGCATTGGGATAAGCATATTAAAAGTTGAGTTGAAGTAAGTTAAGGTCATGAGCAAGTTGGGTACACATTAGGTGTATGTTGTGTTGAATACAAAAGCTGTAATTTCTAATTAATTTAGTTAAAATTTCTTTACAATTTAGGTGGATTGAAAGAGACTTAAAGTCTAAAGAGAGAAAGAGGAGCTGGCCATTTTAGTTACATTTTCGTTGGAGTTTTTTTTGTTATAGTGGAAGGATGAGCTGTCCAACACTTGTGACTGCAGTAGACAGCTGGAAGCTCTAGGAAGTGGATAAACTTAAAACAGTCATATCTCTCAATCCACTTGAGAAAATTCGATGATTCTTGAGCCAAAATCTCAGAAATTGAATGAATATTAGGTCTGTGAGAAAATATGAAGAAGAAGGTCGTGAAAATTTAAGAAAACCGAAAGGTGTTCCCAGTTTTTCGGCCAGCAGAACATGGTGAAGAAATCTGGTGATTTTGAGCTCTTGAGGACGAATTAGAAGCTAAACTTTTGAGGTAAGTAAGTTTAGATGTTGTATTTGAGGGTTATCAAATAAAATTTGGTGGTTGTTTTGCTAAATTTTGAGAAACTCATGCTGGAAGTCGAATCTGTAATTTTTGGCTCAAAACAGAGGGTTCTAAAGAGCTTAAGGAAGTTGTGTTCCAATTTGTTATACCCTATTGCCAAGTGTGTGCAATTACTATCCTATGAGTTATGTGACTGAGTTAGATCAATTTTTGGGCCAAGTAGCAAAAGGGATTAATGTTATGGAATTCATTTTCAGGGCAAACGAAGATAGGAGAAGCTTATAAGCCTTGGGAGCCTTCCGGTGTTTGTGAGTAATTTTGTTTGAAAACCTATGCGTTGATCTTTATTTATTCAAAAGCTTACTAGTGATGGATATTGAAGCATGCTTAAACTAAGTTATATTCATTTTTCATTGAATTCCTACTAATAAATGTCGGTGTTGAAAGTTAAGCATAATTGTAACTAGTTTGTTACTCCGCGTTCAAGCATGAAACCTAAGTTTGGAAGTAGGGTTTTTCTTGGAAGTACCATGCATTAATCCACTCTAAAACATGTTTGAATTGCTTGAAACTTAAAGTATGATGGTTTGGCTATGTTAAAGAATTTATGCGTTGAGAACACGAAAAATGAGTTTGGTTAATGAGTTCTCTTTTAATCATACGATGAACTACACTTGAAGTTGGAAGCTTGTTTAATGATGAAAGTTTGTGTTTATGTTGAGAACTTGCTGAATGTGATTCCAAAACATGTTTCCTAACTATTTAAAGCATGCCCTTGTATATTATTAACCCCCGGTACTGAAGGACATGGAGAAGGTACCTGGGAGGGAGAAAACTTGACCCCCGATACTGAAGGACAGTGAGAAGGTATTCGGGTGGTAGTTGGTCTGACCCCAATACTGAAGGACATGGAGAAGGTATTAGGGGAGACCAGTGAGCCTTAATGGCATACCACGTGCACGTGAGAGAGAGAGGTATTGAAGTTGTTGGTTAGAGAGGACTCTACCATAGCTAGGGTATCATGCTACAAGTTTTCTTTATCATGAGTTTTGATGCATTGATTATCGTGGTGCTTAAAGCCTGTAATTTGGCGACATTGTTTAATTACTTTTGATACTTTACCTATGAACGCATAACTTATTAAATAGTCACTCACTGGGCTTCCCAGCTCACGTTTTCAACATGTTTTCTCTCCCCAGGTAGCAAACGAGTTCCCGGTGCTTAGCCTCGACAAGACCTGTTTGCCACCACGCCACTTAGCGCCTTGTATATATATACTTCCACCTGTATATAGTTTTGAAATAAAAGCATTCTAGTCGGGGTGTAATACTTAAGTATGTTATGACTTGTTATGAAAACCTAGTATGGAAAAATGATTGCATCTTATTCAGGTGTGCAACCGTGCGCTCAATTTTACTAGTTCATATATGCTTCGTTGTATAGAATTTCAGGTTAATGTTAGGTTGGGCAGGGAGTGGCAGTAAGAGGGCTGCTATTCTCTGTCTTCGCATTCCTTCCTAGGATTAGGCAAGTGAGCTAGGAGGGGGTGTGACAATTCAAAAGCAAATTGAAGCACAAATTTGCTCCACTCATCCAGACGCATTCTGGGAAAGAAAGAAACATATGGTTAATCTACCATATGAGAAAGATTTAAAAGAATCAGAAATCCTGACAAAGGTGAGACCAATTCAGATGAATGTTGAATTACTAGGCCATTGCCGAAAGGAGATTGATGAATTACTCAAAAGAAAGCTCATCAGACCCTCCAAAAGACCTTGGTCTTGTGCAGCATTCTATGTCAACAACCAGGCAGAAAAGGAGTGTGGCGTTCCACATCTGATAATTAACTACAAACCCTTAAACAAGGTTTTGGAATGGATTAGGTATCCAATTCCAAATAAAAATGATTTACTCAAACGATTTTCAAATGCCAAAGTATTTTCAAAATTCGACATGAAATCAGGATTCTAGCAAATCCAGATTGACAAAAAAGATAGGTACAAAACAGCATTCAATGTACCTTTTGGACAATACGAATGGAACGTAATGTCATTTGGGCTAAAGAATGCTCCATCCGAATTCCAAAAGATCATGAATGATATTTTGGAACCTATTCAAGAATTCTCAATTATCTATATTGATGATGTTTTAATCTTCTCTTCAAATATAGATCAACATTTTAGCCATTTAAAAAGCTTTATTCAAACAATAAAATATAATGGTTTAGTTGTTTCGGCTGCAAAGCTTAAACTTTTTCAAACTAAGGTTCGATTTCTTGGCTTGGATATCCATCTAGGACTAATCAAGCCTATTCAAAGGTCTTTACAATTTACTAAAAATTGTTCTAATGAAATTTTAGATAAAACTCAGCTACAACGTTTTCTGGGTTGTCTAAATTATGTTTCAGATTTTATCAAAAATCTTCGACTTCTTTACAAACCCTTATTCAAAGGCTGAAGAAATATACTATTCCTTGGGGACCAGCCCAAACAGAACATGTCCAAAAGATAAAAGAATTAGTCAAAAGCATCCCATGCTTTAGTCTTATTGACGAAAAATCAAATCTTATCGTTGAGACAGTTGCATCAGACATTGGATATGGAGGAATCCTAAAACAGTGTCTCAATAACAATGAATCTGTTGTACGATTCCATTCAAGGATTTGGAATAGTACTCAAGTTAATTACTCCACAGTCAAAAAAGAGATTTTGGCCATCGTTTTATGTGTCCAAAAATTTCAAGGGGATTTAATTAATAAATTTTTTTTAATTAAAACTGATTCTCAAGCATCTAAATTTATTTTAGAAAAAATATGTAAAAAATCTTGTTTCAAAACAGATTTTTGCCAGATGGCAAGCGATATTATCTTGCTTTGATTTTCAAATTTCCTCTATAAAAGGAACTGAAAACCCGCTTGCCTATTATCTCTCAAGAGAGTACCTTTCTCAAAGCTCCCAAACCTCTCGAGAGAACATATCTCTCCTCTCTAAAGGAGAAACCTCCTCATCTCCCTTTCTCTTTCCCAAACCTGAGCGAAAGAAAAGGAAAAGGAAGAGTTTCCTCTTCCACTTCAAAATGAAAGGCTTTTGCCTCTTCCAAACCTACTCCAATGACGTTAGAGCAATATGCTCTTCTAGATGATGATTTTACTCCAGTTAGAACATGCTCTCATCGTCGTTTTATTCAACTTTGAGAACCACAGGGTCTTGAAGAAGTGTTACCCTCTGTGACACATCCTACTCAATCTGCTGCCGGTTCTTCAACCTACAACACAGCGGTGTCACCTACACCACAATTTACTCCAAAAAAGCTTGTCAAGGGTTATTATCAAAAACCTCATGTAATGACTAAAGTCCCTATCGAACCCGAATGGGATTCAGATTCATTTCTCTGAGATTACTTCTCATATATTCCCAGAAACTGTTTCATGCCGGAATCAATACATAAAACTAGACAGTTTTATGAGCTGATTCTTGTTGATTCGAAATCAGCAAAGATTACTCATATATCCGATAATAAGGATCTCGTTGTTACCGCTTACTCAAAACTGAAGATTTTCAAGGTTCTTAATCCAACAAAACGGAACCAGAAAATCTATACAGAGAAAAAAAATCTCAATCAGGTTTAATCCTCCATCGTACTCATACAGGGATTATGTAAAGGCTTGGACTACTATCCTCTGGTATAAAGCTTTTAATCATTCTTGGTTTATTCAATTTTGTAAACAGGCACATAAACAAAAATTTTCCATCTGGTTTATAACTTGGTGGAAATATTTTGTCCTTTGTGAAGAAATTTTTCCTGTACCAATCCAA
The DNA here is from genome assembly GCA_033996785.1 of Trichosanthes truncata. NCBI lineage: Eukaryota > Viridiplantae > Streptophyta > Magnoliopsida > Cucurbitales > Cucurbitaceae > Trichosanthes > Trichosanthes truncata. The sequence continues at coordinate 43,875,717 of JAWPNB010000013.1, read as the reverse complement.
GAATCATTTCAATATTTTTCTCAAAATATTTACAAAAATTCTTTTCCATTAACCTTTCGGTTCTCTCTTCATTTCCAGATTCCATGGATTTTTTGTTGGAATCTAACTACTAAAGTCATTGAACCAAATAACAAGTATTTGGTAAAAACTTTGAAAGTTAAATGGTAGGAACAATATAATGTTTCTCACATTTCTCTTCCAAAAAACAATCTTTGGTTTGTTCAAACCCCTCATTACCAAGACGTTTGAAAAACAAACCAACAATTATTCAATAAGAATAAAGCCGATTTAATGGCTTCTCTTGCTCAAACAACCACTGAAGTTGACCTTGAATGAGTTCTCCTTCAAAGAAACTCGAATTCAAATAGATCGTCTTCTCCATCTCTTTCTATCATGATGAAGAAGAAGACGAAATCAATCTTAGTGATCCTTGATCATTAGACCAGACCGCAATTGTCATTAAACTACGGCTCGACTGGAATCGTCGTTAAACCATCTAGACTGCAATTGTCGAAAAATGACAATTTACTCAATACTCAGTCCATCTTTTAAAAGATGAGACATTGGAGTACAATGTCTCATCTTTTAAAAGATGGATTGAGTATTTAATCATGGATGAAGAAACCACTCAAGGAGGATTCTGTATTTAATGCTGAGGGAGCAAAGTTCTCGTTGGAGCATCCTTTTTAGAAAGATAATCCAAGCCCAACCTTTATTCTCTTGTTGCAATCGTTTTATTATCGCATTTAGTCTTGCTTATGCAATAGTTAAATAGTTAGCAATTTAAGTTTGTTTTAGCAAGGTTAATGTTCTTGGATTTAAGTTTGTATACTTAACTTAGTGGAACCCCCCAACTATATTTTTGGTTACCCAATTGAATTTGCTAGTAATTAATTTGAGGAAGAGAAAATTGTATCACTAACCCCTGTGGAAGTGATAAATACTTATCACTTGCTGCTGACTATGTGCACTGCATAGCCAATATTGAGAATTATTGATTATTTTCCAATACACTCTTTGAGGCAACAAGTTTTTGGCACCGTTGCTGAGGATTAGTTGAAGTTAATTTTTCTTAGTGGCGTGTGAAATGTGATGTGTGTTTAACGTGGTGAGCGACATCGGTGAAAAATATAGGCAGATGAAAATGACACGGTGCAAATGAGAACAACACACAAGCATTCATCACCAAGCCTGCCCAAGTATAAGCAGACGCACCAACAAGTAATTCCTGGCTTGTATTCCAGGGTCGAATCCTCAGGGCATAGATTAGATTTTTAATTGAGGTGCACGAGAAATTTTACAAGTAGAATGCGTGGTACGGCGTCACAAGATACAAGAACAAAAGATGGATTGTTGATGCTTTGAAATTAAAGAACATAAAGTAAACTAAGGCAAACGAACATAAAGGAAACTAAGGCAGACGATGCAAATAATGCAAGGCAAACGAAATAAATAAGCTAAGGAAGATGAACATAAAGAATGCAAGATAGACGAAATAAAGAATGCAAGGCTTGGTTATTCGGCCGCCCTATGTTGAACCTCCTCCTAATTGTTATACCTCCACTTCTACTCCACAACTTGGTGATGCTAGGCAAGGGAACCTTTGAATGCCTTCCTCCCAATATCGCATTCCCACACAAAAGTAGTTATATTTGTACGTGCTACTAATGTTTATTTTCCACCGCCCAGTTTTACATGCTTACAAGTGATTGAGTTATCCCTAAAACAACCTAGCAAACTATGTTCACTCTTACTCTACATGAGTATTTCGACGTGCCTTGACCCTTCCGGTGCCTAAAACATGCTACTACTCTATATCGGTTGATAAGGCAAACAAGAGCAATTTCGACACATGAACTCTCAAGTAGAAGAATACCAAGAAGTTTCATAGAGGCAACTCAAGTCTTACAAGAAAAACTAACTCATGCTTGAAAGTAAAGAAACTAAAACTACACAGGAAAAGATGCTGCTAGAAATAAACTAAAGCTGTAAAAATACTAAGGCAGATAAAAAATGAAGGCTGATGAACTAGAGTTGCCTCTCAACCTTTTTAAACTCTTCAATGGTGTCTGTCACTCCACCATGTGAGCTTCTAGAGATTGAGGATGAAGATGAAAGGATGGTGGATGGAGGAAGTGATCATCGGGATGGACTCTCCTAGATACCTTAAAAATGAGATTGAATGTCTATTTAAAATACGTTCCGGCCAATCAAGTTGAGGCACGAGACAAAAATGCTTTATCCAGGTGGTGCATGTTAGGCAGATACAGTGGTCCCCCTTTGGAGCGTGATTTTGGTCGACCTTAACTAGAAGTGTTGTACGATAGTGGTCCCCTACCATTCTCGGCGCCTCATTTTTGGTCTCCTCCGTTTTGACTGCATCACCTTCAGTTACGTCACTTTCAAGCGCCTTAACATTCAGTTGCCTCATTTTCGATTGCGTCACTTTCAGCTGCGTCCCTTTCAGGCACCTAAACATTCAGCTGCCTCATTTTCGTCTGTGTCACTTTTAGGTGCCTCATTTTCAGCGTGTCAAGCCTTCTCTTTACATAATTCACCTCAATTGAATGTGTTTAAACTTCAGCACCTTCGATTTGAATTCATCTGCACAAACAGTTGTTAAAAATGGCACAATAATAGATGAAATTTGAAGGTTTTCAATAAATTTACTGCGTTAGACATGTAATGCTCCCAACGTACATACTTATGCAATTCTTGCTCTATTTTCTTCCATTTATGCTTCCTTTTACCGCGTTGAGGCCAAGAATAGTCAAATTACGGCACCCAAATAACTTGTTATTACAAGTTATCAAACCTCCAAACTTGAACTATTGCTTGTCCTCAAGCAATGCCATACTCACTCTTTTAAAAATATTGTCTCAACGCCTCATGCCACACTGCAGACCTCGACACGCTTAACACGGGCTTCCTCATCTGTACACTATAGGGCTTTACAAAACAATCTAAACTTACTTTTAGCTCTGCCCTAACTTCCTCTACTCATTTCCTAGCCTTAGAAAACAAAACACCCTACACTTCCTAAAAACTAGCTGAGCTTACTTAACGACCATCTCTAATGCTCTACAAAGAAAATAGCTCAACACTTTGGAATCTCTAGTCAATTATTAGTATTCTTTTCTTTTCTTTTCTTGACTTTTTATGGACAAGCAGAAATCCTTTTAGACGAATCACCTTCGTTCTGGCTTACTGACATTAGTGATGAAGGCATGCAACTACGAGCAACGCGTCTAAACAAGGGTGCCAAGGCATACTCACTTTTGTTCAACATTTTCATGCAAAGGTAAACGATGAGTGTGATGAATGACCCTGATTACTAACACATCACAAAAGGTGGAGTACTCTACTTTCTTTTTTTCTCTCTTTTTTTTTTGAAGATGTGATAATGACTCATACAATGATTTTTAAAAACATATAAAACTATCCTTGCTCGTTGAACAACAATGCGCGCACCCCAAAACTTAAAACAAATAATGTCCTCATTGGACCCCCAAACTTAAAACGTACTATGTTATACAACTGGGTCAGGTAGGGGAAAAACTTAAGGCACTCGAAAATGGGAAAACGACGTTCAGTGCCTTGGCTAACCAGTAGGATGCATCAAAGTACTAATTGCACTTGTGAACGCATATAAGACTAAGGAAATGAGTGATTCACTAAGGCAGGGCATGTAGTAAGTAAAAGGGAAGTTAAGAAAAGAAATTACAATGCCTAGCTTCATAAGGTCTTAATTGGCATTACTCCTCATCATCCCTACAAATGAGGGCATTAGCTGCTCTATTCTTCAATTCATTTTCAAGATGCCCCATTTGAGTTTCAAGGCTACGAAGGGATGATGCATTTCTTTGGAGCGCATCATCATTTTTTGCCCTATACTCATGCATCAACGCCTCAAATTCTAGCCATTGATACATACACTCTGCTGGTTCACCTTGTTCAAAGTCTTGCACATCTTCCTCCATGTCATTAAAACAATGCCATCACCTAGGGGCATCCTCATATCAATAAGAGTTGTCATAAATTTGGTATTGATGCCCTTCATAATAAGTTGATTATGAATTTGATGGGCAGTCCTAAAAGAAATAACTTCCTCCATAGTAAGCACATGATACTTCTTCTTGGCAATTGAATGCTCTGAACTACTACAGGTTGTTTCTTCCCCATGAGCTTGATAGCGTTGACACTGCGACTGCTAACTCTGCTAAAGCATTAAACATATCAGCGTAAGCCATTTTATTTTCTTTCCTTTTTTATTTAAAGTAACACGCAAAAACTTGTAAAATAAATCCTACACTCAATTAAAAACAATAAGCTATTCCCCAATAATTGTGCCATAAACTTGGTGTGTGAAATGTGATGTGTGTTTGACGTGGTGAGCGACGTTGGTGAAAAATATAGGCAGATGAAAAGGACACGGTGCAAATGAGAACAACATACAGACATTCGCCACCCAGCGCATTTGCCCAAGTATAAGCAGACATGCCAGAAAGTAATACCTAGCTTGTATTCCAGGGTCGAATCCTCAGGGAATAGATCAAATTTCTAATTGAGGTCCATGAGAAATTTATACAAGTAGAATGCGTGCTACGGGGTCACAGGATACAAGAACAAAAGATGGATGGTTGATGCTTTGAAAGTAAAGAACATAAAGTAAACTAAGGCAAACAAATATAAAGGAAACTAAGGCAGACGAAGTAAATAATACGAGGCATATGAAATAAATAAGCTAAGGCATATGAACATAAATAATGCAAGGCTTGGTTATTCGGTTGCCTTATGCTGAGCGTCCTCCTAATTGTTATACCTCCACTTCTACTCAACAACTTGGTGATTCTAGGTAGGGGAACCTTTAAATGCCTCTCTCCCGATATCTCATTCCCACACAAAAGTAGTTATATTCCTACGTGCTACTAATGTTAATTTCCCACTACCCCTTTTTACATTCCTACAAGTAGTTGAGTTATCCCTAAAACAACCTAGCATACTATGTTCACTCTCGCTCTACATGAGTATTTTGACATGCCTTGACCCTTTCGATGCCTAAAACATGCTACTACTCTACGTCGGTTGATCAGGCAGACAAGAGCAATTTCGACACATGAACTCTCGAGTAGAAGAATACCAAGAAGTTTCATAGAAATTTAAGTTAAAAAAGGAGATATTACAACATAGGACTTTTAACCAAGCCTTACAAGAAAAACTAACTCATGCTTGAATGTAAAGAAACTAAAACTACAAAGGAAAACATGCTGCTAGAAATAAACTAAAGCTGTAAAAATACTAAGCCAAATGAAAAACTAAGGGAGATGAAAAACAAAGGAAGATGAACTGGAGCTGCCTCTCAGCCTTCTTCAACTCTTCAACTCTTCAATTGTGTCTATCACTCCACCATATGAGCTTCTGGAGGTTGAGGATGAAGATGAAAGGATGGTGGATGGAGGAAGTGATCATGGGGATGGACTCTCCTAGATAACTTAAAATGAGATTGAATGTCTATTTAAAATATGTTCCAGCCAATCAGGTTGAAGCAGTGGACAAAAATGTTTTATGCAGGTGGTACATGTCAGGCAAGTACAGTGGTCCCCCTTTGGAGCGTGCTTTTGGTCGACCTTGACTAGAAGTGTTGTACGATAGTGGTCCCCTACCATTCTCAATGCCTCATTTTCGGTCGCCTCAGTTTTGACTGCGTCACCTTCAGTTGCGTCACTTTTAGGCGCCTTAACATTCAGCTACCTCATTTTTTGATGCGTCACTTTTAGGCACTTAAACATTTAGCTGCCTCATTTTCGTCTGCGGCACTTTCAGGTGCCTAATTTTCAGTGTGTCAAGCCTATTCTTTACATAATTCACCTCCATTGAATGTGTTCAAACTTTGACACCTTGGATTTGAATTCACCTACACATACAGTCGTTAAGAATGGCACAATAATAGATGAAATTCTAAGGTTTTTAATAAATTTACTGCATTAGACATGTATTGCACCCATTGCACATACTTATGCAGTTCTTGCTCTATTTTCTTCCATTTATGCTTTATTTTACTGCGTTGAGGCCAAGAATAGCCAAATTAATGCGCCAAATAACCTTTTATTATAAGTTATCACTCAGGCTAATTAATAGTGAATTGGTGCATAAGTGTTCTGGATTAGTTTGTTCTTATCTTCGATGATTGATAGTTGTGTATGAACGAATTCCCTGAGTGGGAATTTAAATTGGATCTGGAGCCTGAAAGAACATTTCATTGGAGAAGAAGAGAGCAAAGAAAAGCCAGAGCTAATAACATGAATCAACTTCCTCCTATCAAACAAGTGGACCCAATCAATCAGCAAAAGCAAGAACTCGAAATGAATAAGCAAGCTAGGGTAGAATATCAAGCTGACAACCCTGTTCTTCAGGCTAATGACAGAGAAATAGCTATTTGGGACTATGTAATACCGATGTTTGATGAGCTTAATCCAGGAATGGTCAAACTACCTATGGATGCAATCAATTTCAAGATTAAACCAATTATGTTGCATATGTTATAGAAAGTAGGGCAGCTTCATGGTTTGGGTTTTGAAGATCCACATCTTCATTTGAAAACATTCTTAGGGATAAGTGATTCATTTAAATTTCAAAGAGTACCTAATGATGCAATCAGATTGATTTTATTTCCATATTCTCTTCGAGATGGAGCGAGGGTGTGGCTGGATACAATACCATCAGGCTCTATTACATCATGGATGGATTTGGTTGAAAAGTTCCTCCCTAAATATTTTCCTCCCACCAAAATGCAAAGTTGAGAGCTAAAATTGTGTCGTTTAGACAAATTGAAGAAGAATTGGAGTTGTTGAGAAAATGTCCTCACCATGGTCTACCACATTGTATACAAATTGAAACATTCTACAATGGTTTGAACTTAGCTACTCAGAACATGGTTGATGCTTCAGCCAATGGAGCATTGCTTGCAAAAACTTATAATGAGGCTTCTGAAATTCTAGAGAGAATTTGTACAAACAGTTGTCAATGGTCTGATGTAAGAGATAATTCAAGAAAGAAGGCCACCAGTAAAGGAATGTTAGAAGTGGATGCCTTATCCTCTCCAAGTGCACAGATCGCTTCAATGGCTAATATGTTGAAGAACATGTTAGTTGGTAATGCTCAACAGAATGCAGCGCCAGCGAATCAAGTTTCAGCAGTTTCTTGTGTGTTGTGGTGTTCGACATTTGTTTGAATTTTTTCCATTGAATCCAACTTCAATATGTTATGTTGGGAATCCAAATCAGAGAAATAACCCTTATTCCAACACCTATAACCCAAGGTGGAGGAATCACCCCAATTTTCATGGGGAGGGCAAGGAAGCAACTCTCTATGCCTCCAACACAGCAGAAACATAATTATCAAGTCGGATATGGTCAGCATAATCAATAGATGCAGTTTCATCAAAAGCCTGTCAATCAACCGATTCCAAGGACTTCTTTAGATGGCCTTGTGAAGGAATACATGGCCAAAAAAGATGTTCTTATACAGAGTCAACGGCCTTCTTTAAGGAATATTGAAATCCATATGGGGCAGTTGGCAAGTGAGTTGTGAGCACGGTCAATAGGACAATTACCCTCAGATATAGAAAATCCAAAACAAGAGGTGATCAGATGAACTTTGGGTGAAGAAAAGTAAATGAATACGTTCAACCTCAGTGCAAGTGCACACTATCGATCCAAGTAATATAATAGGAGTATTCTTGAGTATCGATCCCACAGGAAACGGTGTAACAAAAATATTGTAAAAACAACAACGTAAGTAGAATTGCAATTTGGAAACTAAAAAGTGCAAAAATAGATTTTGGGTTGGTGTGAAATAATAATGGAAATAAAAGTCAAAGTGCAAAAACAGTTTGCCTAATCGAAATTGCAAAATCAAAATTGCAAAAACAGATTGCATAATTAAAATTGCAAGAACAGATTTGAGAAACAAATTGCAAAACGAATTTGCAAAATCAAACTTGCAAGAAATGTAAAATAGAAACAAAGATGCAAGGAAAATTACTCAATAATAGAAGATGGGGCTCAAGTATGTCACTGCCCAAAGTTGTAAATTGCAAAACTAAAATTGAAAATCCAACCTATTCTACATACAATTGTAAACCAAAATTGCAATTCCTATTCACCTTGAAATTAGGTTTTAGGAGACTAAGTGAGTGGCATATATGTCTATAGTCGCTCTATCTTAGATCATTTGGCTCAATAATTTTATGGATTTTGGAGTCTTTAATCCCTATGTCTATGGTAAGAATTGGCTTATGTCTAAGCTCTTGTCTCCATCACTTGTGCCAAATCCGCTTATCACTAACCCTGTCGGTATTAAATTCAAGCTCAAGTTGCTACCCTAGTTGATCAATCTAGGATCTCAACGACATTTTATTTAACACAAGCAAACAATTGAAATGTAGGCTCGGTCTTCATTGTACTTACTTCTTAAGGAATTCACATCCTTGAACCCCCTTAGAAGTTTAACTCATAATTATCTTAAAATTCTCACAACAAAACTGTGAATTAAATTCCATGCCTAGAAAAGTTACTAAAAACCTATAAGAAACCAAGCGACATAGAAAGATGGAAATTGGCTTGTATTATTAGAGTATGAAGAATGAGGAATAAATAAAAGAAAACAAGTAGTAACTTCATACAAAACCCATCTCCTGAACAAAACCCATGAACTTGAAAACTTCAAGAAGAGATAAATTCAACTCTTCTTCCTTCTAAATTTGAATCCAACAGAAATACAAAGTGTATAGATACAAAGATTGAAAATGCTACAACTCAACTGAACATAAAACAAGAACTGAATTGAAAACAGAGCAATTTCAACAACCATTCAAACCAATGTTCATAAATCTTCCCTTAATCCTCAATCGACTCAATCCCTCGACAATATCTAGGAAGAGATTGAGTCTTAACAACCCAAGTTTTTTCTTGAATTGGACTAAAAAAATCGAGGAATAACAACACTACAACTCACAACAGCTCTCAACCAAAAATAGAGGAAAACGAAAAAAAAACAAGAACAAAAAGCCACAAAAATAACTCATTCGTTAAGCTCCAAAAATCCCTCCTTTTGTGTTAATAACCCAAGTCTATAATCCATCCATTTTGTGCAAGAATCAAGTGCTTTCCAATTTTGGGTTTTGTTGATTTTTTTCCTTTCTTGCGTTTTTTATACTACTGCATATTGCAAAATCGATTATGCAATATTGATTCTGCAATTTCTAAATTTCCTGCACAAAAGATATTCTTCTTAGTTTATCTTTCTTTTTTCTTCATTATTTCTTTCACATGCACTTCTCACAAATTATTGATGTTTTTCAAGCCTTTACCAACTTTTTCCTATGATTTCTAAAGCAAAGCAAGCATAAATTAAGCTTATGAGAGTTAAATAAGCCTTAATTATAAGGCTTATCAAGAGGCCAACGAGCAAGTTCATGCAATAGAACTTCGAACTTGTAAGCCTTTGGTGCCATCAAGGAAAATGATGAAGCAAAAACAGAAGGACAAAGAAATAACAGTACAAATTGAAGTCCAGAAAGATGTAGAAGATGTGATCAGTTCAAAAGAAGCAGTGAATGATAGTGGGAAAAATAGTGGTATTTCTAGGCTTAGTTTTATGCTAGTTTCGTTGTGATTATATAGGCTTTCATGTATTTTTATGTATATTTCTCAAAAATCGAGTATTTGGAGCAAAACCAAAAAATTGAAAGATATTTGGACGAATTAGAAGCAAGTTGTGGCCTAAATTGAGGATCCAACTGTTGAAGATGAAGATAAGGCAATTGGACCCAAGATGAGGGAGTTGCAATGCCCTTTATAGCGTTTAATGCCAAAGGAGAAGTCTTTCAACATGGAGGACCTGAGGCCACAACGTTGCAACACTGCTTATAGCATTGCAACACTGGCCGAAGAAGATTTTTCCTTTTTTGTAAAATGCTAAGGACAGTGTTGCAACGCTGCCCATAGCGTTACAGCGTTGCAATGCTATCTCAACTCTATAAAATGAAACTTTTCATTCGAGTAATAAGAGCTGTTTTTTAGAGACCAAACCCTAAAATCGATTCATACACTATCTAAAGGTCTAAAGGAGACTTTTGGAGAGCCAAGGATGAAACTCAAAGCTTGAGATCGTGGACTTCACGTTGGGAACGAGTGTTAGCACTCAACCTTAGTCTAATTTCTTTCCCTTTACTTTTTTTTTTTTTTTTTTTAGGAGTTTTTCTATGGACTTTATTGTTGTTTATCTCTGTATTTAGGCAAGAATGGTTGTATGTTTTAGAACTTTGTTGATTTTGTAATTGAATGTTTGTATTTATATCTTTTATGCATCTCAATTTTATTACTCAAACCTTTGGCCATGGTTTTGCATGTTAGGCTAGATGTAGCTCGAGAGAGTAAATTCCATAGAATAATAGATGCATGACTAGATTTAGTTTATTGCACTGGAGTGAGTAAATTAATTCTAAAAGCCTTAAGAGAATCGCCTAATGCCATGTTTAGTAATAAAAATGGACCTAGAGGTTGATCTATTGTTAGCCATGAGTTCAATTGAGCTCGATAGAGGATATTGACCATTTAGTAATTCTTGGCATAAGATTAATTGCGTGAAATCAATTCTTTATTTAACAAAGTTCTGCTTAAGTTAATTAACCATTAATGTTTCTAAAAAAATTGGACTCCAACCATGTAAATATTAGTTTAGATTTTATTTTTCTTTGATTCCTAAGTTTTGTTTCTCTAAATAAAATTGGACATAATTAACTATGGTACTTAATTAATCTAAGAACTCCAATCTCTGTGATCGACCTTGGCCACTATAAATCTTCTCTTTTTATTTTTTTTTCATGTGTAAATTATGTATATTTTGTGTATTAGTGTAATTTTTGGTTTTGTTGTATATTATGTATATTTCTTGTGTTGTATACTTTGTATTTTGTTTTAGTCTATGTATTTTAGTGTAAAGTATGTATATTATTTTTTTTGTGCATTTTCGTGTATAGTTGTGTAGTTTAAGTTTTTTTCTTTTTTTTGTAAATTATGTATTTTTCTTCTTGTGTTTTTCCTTCTTGTTGTTTAGTTGAGTTTCCTGTACTCTATGTAAATTTCTTTGTTTCCTTATTTTATTTTTGTTAAGTTCCTTTGTTTCATTGTAATTATAGTCTGTTAGTTTGTTTAATATGTTTTGCTATTTACTTGGGTCTTTTGTTTTTCTTGTGTTTAGGTCTCCATAGTGTATGCCCAGAATTCGAGATACTTTAGTACCATTCAATCTTGAGATTGAGGGTACTTGTACTCGAAACCGTCGAGCTCAAAGAGACCATCTAGACTTATCAATGGAAGAAGAGTAGATCGATCAGCAAAAGGCAATCAGGGACTACTTTAAATCTGTGTTCCCTGCTGAGAGCTTAGGGATAGTCCATGCACCTATTGCTGCAAATAATTTTGAGCTGAAAACTGGCCAGATTCAGATGACCATAGACAGCCCCTTCAAAGGACATCCTTCAAAGGACCGGAACTCCCATCGTAAATCTTTTCTTGCTTTGGAACTATAAGAATGAACGGTGTTTCTAATGATTTCATTCACTTATGTTTGTTTCCCTTTACTTCCCTGGACAAAGCTCGAGATTGGTTGGAAAGTCTGGAGCCATAGAGCATCTCCACCTGGGAGGAGCTTGCCCAAGCATTTCTATCCAAATTATTTCCACCAGCCAAGATTGTCAGACTTAGAACGGAGATTGGAACATTCAAGTAGCTTGAAGGGGAACAATTGTTTGAGGCTTGGGAGAGATATAAAAACCTCTTGAGGAAGTGCCCACAGCATGGGTACCCTGACTGACTACAAATCCAGTTGTTCTACAATGGGTTGAGAGGAAACACCAAGACAGTATTTGATGCAGCAAGTGGAGGGACAATTTTATCTAAAACAGTGGTTGAAGCCAAGACTTTACTAGAGAAGATGGCTGCCACAAGCTATCAATGGCCCACAGAGTGATCAATGGCAAAGCCAGTTGTAGGCATCTATGAAGTCAGTGAGGTAAGTGCTTTGAATGCAGAAATGGTGTCTCTAACCAATGCTTTATCTCAATTGAAAGGTTTAGCGAGTAGTACTTCTATTGCATCATTGGCAACATCTCAACAATCACATTTTGGGGGAGATTCGAATATGGAGCAGGTGAACTATGTGAACAACAGAGGATACAACCAAGGGAGAAATCACATGCACAATGTCGTTCCCACTCATTACCATCCAGGTTTGAGAGGCACTGGAGATGATTCCAAGCTATACAAAGTTCATGAAGGACATTCTGACCAACAAGAAGAAATTTGGGACTCTAGAGACAGTACACATGAGAAAGGAGTGTAGCGATGCACTACATAAGAAGCAGCCAACCAAATTGAAAGATCAAGGGAGTTTTACTGTTCCATGTACTATTGGCCATTCTTACTTTCATACGGCTTTATGTGATTTTGGTGCTTCTATTAGTTTAATGCCTTTCGTGTGTATAGGACCTTGGGTCTTAAGGTGCTTAAACCAACCAACATCTCTCTACAGCTAGCGAATCATTCATTGGCTTTTCCTAGAGGTATAGTAGAAGTTGTTATTGTCAAGGTTGATTAATTTTTTATTCCTGTGGACTTTGTGGTGCTTGTTGATAGGACGTATAAAGTTTTATTTAATCACACTTAACTCTTGTTAGTTGGATAGTTTTTATGTGTTTTCATGTTTATTTTGTAGGGATTCGAACAAAGATGTATTTCGAGACTATATGTCGAATAACGATTCAAACGAGCCAAACTGGAGGTCATTCGGACACCTGAACGAAAAGTTAGAGAAAAATTACCAAATCTATCTAGGGAGCAGTATCTCAACGCCGCTCAACGCCATGCTCAACTCCAGCAGCGTCTCAACGCCAAACTTGACGCTGCTCAACGCTAAGCTACTATTTTTGCTCAACGCTACTCGATGCTGCTGTTTGGCTTACTCAACATTAGTAGCATCTCGACGCCGCTCAACGCCACACAAAATAAGCAATTATTCTTTCCTTAACTGCAAGGGCAGCGTCTCAACGCCACCCTTGGCATCTTAACGCTGCCCAAATCCTATTTATAGCACTTTTTCACTTTAGGTCATGGACTTTTGCCTCCTTTGCTTAGACTTTTAGAGAGAGCTTTGGAGAGCTTTTCTCCTTCTACTTTTACACTTTTATTGTAGCAAATCGAACCATGTTTAACGGGAGATATAATATCACGATGCTTGGCTAAACTCGTCGTTTCCAATTCAGAGGTCGGTCGTAATCAATTGCAATGTTGTGAGGCTTGGACCTTAATGTAGTTTTCTTTCAATTGCAAGTATTCTTTGATTCCTGTGTTAATTTTATAAGCATGTATTTTTTATTGAATTGACGCCTCGATCGCTTTACATGTTTGATTGCTAATCATGATGCATGATCCGTAATTGTCATGTTGATTGAACCGGTAGCGTTAGGATTATTACATGTGTATATTTTGTGGGTTTCCATATTACATGGCTTGCATGTTTAATTCTAGGAATTAAATGAGCATCTTAATTAGATTAAAGTTATTTCATCTAATTAGTTGTCTTGGTCCTTCCAAAGCACTTAATGCCTTTATCTAAATAATTTGGAGCGGTTTCGTCAAAATTGTTTAGGTAATTAGCATTAACTTGACGTTTGTTAGAGTTAATGACCTTAGGGAATTTGCTACTTTTTGGGGTTTCCTAATAAGTTGACCAAGTGCTTGCATTGTTAATTTTAAATATTTTGAATGCTTGTGATCAATTTTTGCAATTGAGTAGAAATGCACATTTGAATTGGAACTTGGTAAGATTTGATTTATCTTTATTTGATTTGTTTATATTTTATTTTATTAATAAAAATACAAACCACCCCTTTTTTAATTTTTTTTTCCCTTTGCAAATTTAATTTGAGAAATTAATATTCGGTTCCCTGAGATCGACCCGGTCCACTCAATGCTACAAGTAGCTTAGGACCGATTTATAAATTTTAATTTGACGAGCTCTCGACAAGCTCATGTCACTTGTCATGGAGGGAGATGATGACATCGCCATCATTCTTGGACGTCCTTTCCTTGCTATGGGGGAAGCCTCTATCAGAGTATAAGACAATAAGTTATCTTTCAAAGTCAACAATGAGAAGGTAACTTTTGACATGCATGACGCAATGAGGTATCCCCTAGAAGTAAGTCAAGGTATGGCTATTGATACATCTGATTGTTTAGCTAATGAATTTTCTGAGATGATTGTGAATAAGGATCCACTAGAATGGGCATTGACAATGAATTGCAGTAGTGAGGGTTCCAACTCAAATTGATCTAGCACATGGGTCTAGTCTAGCTAAAGACGTTAAAGAAAGCGCTTCTTGGGAGGCAACCCAAGATTTTTATTTCCCTAGCCTATTTACTTTGTTGTTTTTCTTTTCTAGTGTAGGTTGTTTTTGAACAAGAGTGCCAAGTAAACCTCGTTCCCATTTTGCAATACCTTGATCGTAATGAGTAGCTTCCTAGCCAATTCAGGAACTCTCATGGAACAGTCTCTCATCTTATCAGGCCAGTATTATTCACTTAGTCTATCCTTGTCCTTATTTATTTCATTGATTATGTTACATTGAGGGCAATGTAAACTTTAAGTTTGGCAGTGGGTAGTACTTTGCAGTCCTAAAAATTCTGAGTAAAAATTTTTTCGATCTTAAGTATGTTGAACGATTTATAATGCATGATGATTGATTAGGATAGCCTAGGAAGTAATCTAAGTGATTTTTTTTTTTGCAACAGAATGATTTCTGAAGCATGTCCTGAATCGAGTGTATTTAAATTTTATCTATAATTTCCTTGCAACACATGAGCACATAATTGACTTTCTATTATGTTCGAATGGTAGGATACTTTTGTTGAGTCTAGAGGTTGTTGTCACCTCGATAGGCTTAAGAACAAATTGATAGTTGACTTGCATGAAAGTTAGTGATTGAAATTTGTTGAAATAAGAAAATCTTGTATCTATATTGATTTTTTAGCATGTTTAAGGAAAACCAAAGCATGTTCCATCAATATTGTGTGTTTAATGTGTGGGGATCAAAAGAGCTACCTTCATTGTGATCAGTTAAGCCATCCATTAAGCTCTGGATAAGGGTCCCTATAGTGGAAGTGTGAAAGCTAGGGTGTCCGTAATTAGAAAAAAAATACGATTGTGGGTTAGTAACCCTTGTGAAGAGTAAGAAAAGAAAAAGAACACACGTTTAAGTAGATTACTCTCTATAATGTGGGAAAACTTGAAATTTGAACTTAGGGCCAATGTAGGAGAAAATGAAAGAAAGTCTTGGTACGAGTATCTAAAGTTAGTTGAAACTAGTAGAACACACACACACGCAAGGAATGAGATAGAAAGAATTTCAATTGCATGAGGAAGAGCGTGTTAAGACCTTATTCTATTGTTTTATATCAATTAGAAAACTGAGACTTGAGTCATGAATCTTGCATTGAAATCTTGTGAAATTGTTATTTTGGATTTGTTTTGCTCGAGAACTAGCAAAAATCTAAGTTTGAGGGTATTTGATAGTGGGCAAAATAGTGCTATTTCTTGGCTTAGTTTTATGCTAGTTTTACTATGATTATATGTGCTTTCATGTGTTTTTATGTATATTTCTCAAAAACAGAGCATTTGGAGCAAAACCGAGGAATTGAAAAATATTTGGACGAATTTGAAGCAATTTGTGGCCTAAATTGAGGATCCAATGTTGAAGATGAAGATAATGAAATTGGACCTGAGAAAAGGTCGTTGCAACGCCAAAAGATAAGCCTTTATCCATGGAGGACTCGAGAGCACAGCATTGCAACGCTGCTTATAGCGTTGCAATGATGGCCAAAGAAGATTTTTTCCTTTTTTGTAAAATGCTAAGGACAACGTTGCAACGCTGTCTCGACTGTATAAAAGGGAACTTTTCATTTGAGCAATGGGAGCCGTTTTTGAGATATCAAACCCTAAAATCAATTCATACAATGTCTAAAGGTCTAGAGGAGACTTTTGGAGTGCTAAGGAGGAAACTCAAAGCTCCAGATCGTGGACTTCACGTCGAGAATGAGTGTTGGCACCTTACCATAGTTTAATCTCTTTCTCTTTACTTTTCTTTGGATTTTTAGGAGTTTTGTTATGGACTTTATTGTTGATTATCTCTGTATTTAGACAAGAAGGTTGTATGTTTTAGAACTTTGTTGGTTTTGTAATTGAATGTTTGTATTTATATCTTTTATGCATATCGATTTTATTACTTAAACCTTTTGCCATGGTTTTGCATGTTAGGCTAGATTTAGCTCGAGAGAGTAAATTTATCCATAGAACAATAAATGCATGACTAGATTTAGTTTATTGCACGAGAGTGAGTAAATTAATTCTCGAAGCCTTAAGAGAGTCGCCTAATGCCATGTTTAGTAATAAAAATGGCATGAGTTCAATTGAGCTCGAGAGAGGATATTGATCATTTCGTAATTCTTGGCATAAGATTAATTGCATAAAATCGATTCTTTATTTAACAAAGTTGTGCTTAAGTTAATCAACCATTAATGTTTCTCAAAAAATTAGACTTCAACCATGTTTTGATTCCTAAGTTTTGTTTCTCTAAATAAAATTGGACATAATTAACTATGGTACTTAATTAATCTAAGAACTCCAATCCCTATGATCGACCTTGCCACTATTATTTTAAACTTTTAGAGGTCCGGTTTATAAATTTATCTGATAGATCCCTCGACAAGCTGTTTATCAGTGCATAAGGAAATTGAGGAGATATTCAGGATAGTACCTACTACAACAACAGAATGTAGACCTGTCTCCATTCCACCCCTTAAGCCACCCTCACTTTCTTATCCCTAGAGGTTAAAAGAAAGAACAAACACTACTGGAGAGGAATTTCAAAGAAAATGTGCCTCTCTCAAATTGATGGAAAAATGACGGAGCATGAACAATGAGGGAGCATTGCAATTCAAAGACAAGACATGATTGCTCCCAGAAAATTAAATAGTGTTTGATTCCTTTACTGATTATTTTTGTTGTGTATAGGAGTTTTATTTTTGTTTTATTTCTTTCTTTTTACTGGTTATTTTTCTTTGCGTCTTTTTGGTTGTAGGGAAGAACGACAGTTTTCTTTTTAATCTCCAAGTAGAAGAAACATTAACACTTTGCAAAGCAAAGTTATTTCGAATTCAAAAGGAGATGGTAATTAATTTTAAAAGGCATAAGCATAAGTTAGGTGGGAAAAGTGGCGATTCAATTTGAATGAATTGCCAAAAATGGAAAGGATCTTGTGTGAAGAATCCCAGTCATACTATCTAAAAAAAAGGGTTGTGATTCAGTCTTACAATGATCATGAAACGGTCCCTTTCCTTACGAAAAGGAGAGGAAAAGTCGAATATACCCTTGCTGTGTAAGGTAGTTTAAAAGGAGAAGTTTGCGCAAAAAAAAAAAAACACTCCCTTAGATATTCGAAGCCCTTTCTTCTTCTTCGTTCTTGAAAGTCAAAAACAAAATTTCGATTGTAGTAATGGCCAAAACCAGAGCTAATCCCAAGAGAAATGTTGGTGGATCTCAATTAGAAAAGGGGAACAATAAAGTACTAAGGGTGAAGAATGAGCAAGGAAAGAAGAAAAGGGTTTTGCAGAAAAGGGCTGATGTTGAAGCAGAGCAAAGATCGAAAGTCGTAGAAGATAGAACCTCTGTGAGAGAGCAAGATGCGATAATGAAGGATGAGGTGATTGCACCAAAAGTCCTAGCGACTTGTTAGGATATTACTGTACCAGAGCCCCGGTTCTTCAAGAAAACGTGACTTTTCCTAAAACCCCTATTATCCCAAAAGCTACTATGATACAAGACTCTTCTAATCAGACTGAAGTCCTTGGGGTCCTAGACATTCCAAAGGATTCTGAGGGGCCAAGTACTCAACTCGTTGTTAAAGAAAAAAAAAAGCATAAAAAGGCCAAGCCTAAGGTGAAAGTGGTAGTGCGATGAGTCATGCTCAGAAAAGAGTCCAAGAGAATACACTCTATATTGAAGCCGCTCAAAGTTCAAAGACTGAAGCGAAAGGAAAAGAAAAAGCAAACATGGAAGCCCCTAGAGATTCCGAAAGATTTGTCAATGAAGCTGCTAGAGTAAGGTATAAAGAATTGCTAAAACGAGACCTGTTGCCTGAGAGAGCATTTGATTCTGCACTTAATCAATTTCTACAATATTTGAAAGACCCAATCCAAGACCCAATCCTCGAATCACCACTGAAATTGACTCCGAATAATTTGATATCATGAATCCAAGACCCAAATGCTATTGGTAATCTAAATCCAAGTCCAAAATACTTTAGTTTAATCTCCAAAATTGCTAGAACTACCAAAAACATCATTACTAACCGAAAAATCACTTTGAATCAACATTTGCATACTTACCCACTTCGAATTGGAACCAAGCATAGTGAGAAGGAGAGAAACGAGATGGAGGTTGGAGTTGGGAGGCGGCGGTGACGTCTTTGCATGCGGTGGCCGCATTTGCAGCGGTTGGGATTGCTTCAGGCATGGCTGCAGGGGCCTGCACGGTGGGGTAGATGAAAGGCATCCCAAGCAGAGGCGGCTGAGACTTGCTGTGGCTGGGCGTGCAGAGCGTCAACGGGAGGGACAGAGAGAGAGAGAGAGAGAACAATAAAATAAAATGGGTGTTCGGTGAGCAAAAGGAGATGATGAAGAAAAAAAAAGAGGAAGAAGAAGATAAGGGAGAAGTCTTTTCTCCTTTTTTTTATTTATTTATGGTAAAAATATCTTTTTGGTCCCGGAGTTTTCAGCTATAGGTGCATTTAGTCCCTGAGTTTTCAAAATGGACCCATTTGGTCCCTGAGTTTTGAAAAATAGGTTTAAATGATCCCCCACGTTATTTTTTCCGTTTTCTACAGTAACACCCTAATTTTTATTTTTTTTTTTAATATTCTAAATGCTTACAGGTAAAAATAATAATAATAAACTCTTCTCTCTCTTTCACTCACCTCAGCCCCACTCCCCCTTCTTCTCTCTCTCTCCTCTCACTCACGCCTAACCCTCTTCCTCGACAATAAATCAAAACTTCTAAAACTGCCCCATCCTGCAGAAATTTTCGGTGCTCTAGATATTCTGACCCAGTCTGCTCCACCATTTCTCGACCCCCTAAGCGAACTCTTTCTTGGATGGCCAAGGCCATTGTGTTTGGTACCATTCTGGTCAGTTGTTAATTTTAGTGTCGTTTAGTTTTTTTCAACGCTTTCATTGTTCGTTTTTTTAACAATTGGTTTTTTTGTTCTGTTTTACATCAAAAGAGTTCGTGAGAGATACCATCAACAAAAAATCATATGGACGAAAATGAAGTTTATCAATGAATTCTTAAAGTTCCCCCCTAAAAGAAGACGAGGAGTCAGTACAAAGAGAATTAGGTCGAATATACAAAAAAAAAAAAACAGAGGCAAGAAATTAGTTTTATTGCATTCTCTTCCATCTGGGTCATCTAATAAATTTTGAATAAAAAGACCAATGGCAGTAGAACCAGTGGCGTGACGCCAAGAGACGCTGACAGGACAAATTGAATCTTACCAGAGAGCTTGGTCTTCCTACGACCTGTGGAATTTCTACTCCTCTACTTGATTGCAGCAGTGTGTTTAGGTTCATTCTTATTTTGAAATTCATTCGTAAGTTTCAAATCGAGATTCTGATTTTGAGGTTTTTTTTCTAGAAGTTCCTCTTCCTCTTGGTATGGCCCCTGCTCTAGTTCCAAATTCTAAAGCACCATCGCTAGAATCAAGAGAAAACCAAAAAAGGTTAGGCGTGAGTGAGAGGAGAGAGAGGAGAAGGGAAAGTGGGGGGCATGAGTGAGAGGAGAGAGAGAAAGGAGAAGGGGGAGTGGGGCTGATGTGAGTGAGAGAGAAAAGAGTTTATTATTATTATTATTATTATTAGTTTACCTGTCAACATTCAAAATATTAAAATAATAATAATAATTAGGTCGTTATTGTAGAAAACAGAAAAAATAATGTGAGGGACCATTTAAACCTATTTCTCAAAATTCATGGACCAAAAGGGTTCATTTTAAAAACTTAGGGACTAAATGCACCTATAACTGAAAAATTCATGGACCCAAAAGGTATTTTTCCCTTTATTTTTTTTTTTTTCAAATAACCAAAAACCATATATGCCCTCAACCAACTTCTTCATTCCATATTTGCCCTTTCTTAAAACGAAAATTTCAAAATACAAACTTGAAATTTATTTCAACCATATTTCCAAAATTTCAAAATTAACGCCCGTGAATAAATTGGGCATTACATTCTACACACCTTAAAAGAAACTTTCATCCTTGAAAGTGGCTAGTCTTTGAAAAACGTTGGATACTTATCTGCATCTCAAACAACCTAACCAAACATCAATTACCTTTCCTTTTGTCCGAACCACAAGGCTCCTTTCATTGTGCTACCATCAGGGATACAAGACCACGAACTACGAACTCCACGCCCCTTCCATCTTGTGACAGCATAACCCGACACCATAAACTTTTACTAACTCAAACGATCCAAGCTACCCCATGCTTAACTCCGAAATGAAAAGTACTTTAGGCTCCTAAGGGCGACGAAAGTTTCGAATTTTCTCCTCAAACCAATAGTGCCTTGAAATCCTCAAAGCATGACCGTAGTTACCTTTGGTGGGTAACTACATTCGTAAACCTTCAACTTGCATGAAGCAACGATCACCTTACCAAGCTACACTAAGGCTCAATCAACCCCTTCTCGAGAACATCACCATAGACAACAACTCTCCAGCTCCACAGCGAGCACTGACACTGAAAACCCACCCCTACCTGAGCTTTTGAAAGCTCAATTCATAAGCCTCACTCCAAATGAACAACCGCACCACTGAGTTAACTCAATTAGAGGCGTTACTACGTTAAAGAAGTTTTGACATTGAAAGTAACCTACAACCCCTAGCAAACCATCTGCCGCACTGACTGCAACTTGACAAGGCCAGTTGGTTACTAATTCTGCCCTTGCTGGAACCACTGAAACTGATCCTTTTATACCATGTGTCCTAGGAAGGTCACCTATCGAAACTAGAGCTTGCGCATGAATTGAGCATTACCATCGATCACTGACCCCAACAAGATGACAACTTCCCTCTATCTGCAGAGCTGGCTAAACCCCCAACCTGCAGCATTGCTAGCACATGTGTTCACACCCTTCTTTGTTGTTTGATTCTCAGTTTCCTCCATTCCAACTAGAACTATGATCCACGCCACAAGAACAACTCGATACTTTCCAATTATTGTGCTCATTCCCCTTAGGTGTCATCTTCCAACCTGATCCCTAAACACCCAACTCGTCACCATCATCATTACCCGACTTCCAACTCTGCTGTTGATTCTTCTCATCACTTCCTCAGTTTCAGGACCCTGCATCGCCACCACTGCTCCAACATCCTTTGTTACCTAAACCCACACTTCAGTTTGCAGGTTTATCCTTATTGTTACCATTGTTTGAATCACTATCTAGGTTCCTTCAACCAAGACCTCAGCCTCCAAATTTGTTTCTATCTAATCCAGACTTCCAGCTATCACCTTCTCAACTCCATCCATCGGAGTCACTAATATTCGAACCACCCTTTTTGGTTCCACTCTAGCCCTTTAGCAACTAAGGCCAACACTTGTTTTCAATTAAAAGGTTGCCTCATTCAACTCCTTCGCAAGCCTAAGACGAAGTCTTAAAGAAGTTTTATCCCAAGGATTGAATCTCGCAGGATTAAACGCTTAACTTAGGAGAAAGATCTCACATACTATGCTAAGTTCCATAATCAAAGTCTCATGCATTTGTCTTGAGCTAAAACTTACAAAGTTTTGAATGTTAATTACTAACAGGATTCCTTTCACCATAACTAACGACTTCTAAATGCAAGTCATGCCATACTTGAGTATTAGAAATCTCATAATCGTTCCCTTTCTTAAGACAATTAAGTTTCTTTCCATCACTGTGCAAGCATTCCCTCAACGAGAGAGAAGCATGTTTCTGTGCCCCAACCTTTCATAATTCATTCATTTGAGGTTCCTCATTCCCTACCAATCTACTCTACGTCTAGTTGCTCATGAGCTTCATCATTCTTTTAGCCCGATAGGTGAGGAACGATGAAAGTAACCTTCTCGATTCACGAACCTTAAACTCTGAAGGAAGGAACCTGAGAGGTAGTTTCCTCTAAACCACTATCCCTAATGTCCAAAGACATTTAAGAATTTCATCCTACTTAAATCATCTCATCCACAAGGTCACAATCTAACACACATAAATCAACTTAAATGTTACTACATAATCCACATGCCAATAAACATTGAACCACCAAGCAAACATTAACTCTATGTTACTTTTCACATTGGGAAGAAGACAAACCTAGTGGTGACGAGGTGACTTTCTTGGGCACAGCTATGGAGAAATCGATGCTTACAATGTAAGCGAGTCTACAGAACCTATAACCTAGGGCTCTGATACCAACTGTAACGACCCTAACCCACACGACTCTCTAAAAGCGAAGGCACGACTTAGTTACCCTGCTCATGCCCAAAATTTCGGCAGCATGACAGCGTAACTACGAGAAAATCAAATTTTTCAAGGACCTGATAAGAATAAAAACACTTCTATATATTAAAGAAATCACTCAGCATCCACCAAACTACAATAAAATATGTTGAACTCAACCAACTAGACAAAAGAATATAAGAAACTCTAACCAAATACACGAAAACTAAGGAATATTTAGAATTTATAGACCAACATACTACAACAAAGAACAAAGCTACAAAACCAAAGGTAATACAAGGAAAGGAAATTTGGTGGAGTCTCTATAGCCTCATCAAGTCATCGTCTTCGTCACCCGCCTTGAGGATGTGCACAACCTATAAAGACGAACAAACAAAGTAGCACGAGTGAGTATAAACATACTCAGTAAGGAGCCCACTTAAGGGTCCAAGGTTAACAACCATACACAAGAGCGTTCAGCCCTAACTCACAAGCTCTTACTCAAACTCAAACCCAAATATTCACTTCAGTTAGCTAAGTGCCCACTCACTTTATCCAAAGCCCATTCACTTTATCCAAAGCCCAACCACTTTATCCAAAGCCCACCCCTCTATAGTATTGCCTCATGCTACACCTGTGAGTCATGTACCCTAGGTCCAACGCAGTGAAGGAAAGCAACCTTCACGCTCATCACAATGGGGGAATCGCCCCCTAAGCTAGCACACACGGTGAAGGAAAGTAACCCTCACGCTCAATCACAATGGGGGAATCACCCCCTAAGCTAGCACACACGGTGAAAGAAAGAAACCCTCATGCTCAATCAAAATGAGGGAATCACCCCTGATCGGTGTACACGCAAGCGCACACAATCGAAGTAATAATACAATGGTATGTGAGTACCTGGGACTGGTTTTTAATTCAATTAATTACCGCAAATACTCTTACTTTGCTTTATTTAGAGAATAAAATGCAAGAGCATATGGAAAAATAAATTCTAATTCTAGAAAGCAAAATAAATGGGAGACACAAGTCGATAGGTAATTCTATGGGTCTTGATTGCATTCTTGGACCTTAATTTACTTAATTAAGTTAGCAATTAGGAAAAACTAAGTGTTTGATTCATAAGTCTAGAAGCCTAAAATTATGGAATCTCATGTCGGTCTCCTCCAAATTTTGGGTGTAATTAATTAAATCTCGTGTCCGTCTCATTAATTAATCCTCAACCAGCATTAACGAACCTTCATTTTAAACCTCAATTAATTTCCGTTGTTTCTATGTCACTCAGGCGGAATTTAATTGTCATGCATTGTTTTTCTAAGTTTAATCTACTTTGTCGAGCTCAATTAAACAAAAGATCATTTAACCCCTATTCCTTGCTTTGTTAAAGGCATTAAGACCCCAATGCATAAATGAACTAAAACACTTAATCAAGCCACAATTACTACTTAAATAAGCAAATTAAGTGCAATGGTCCAAAAACTACAACAACCCATAGAATCTACGAATTTAACTAAACATGTTCATCAAATACAAATTAGAAATCCCTAAATACAACCTACTAAAATAATTATAAATGAAAGGAAAAGGGAAAGAAAGTGCAAATGAAGGATGATCCCGCGTTCCCGAGGTGATCAATCTCGAACCCAAGCTCCAAGGTCTTCAATTCTGCTCCAAAACGCTCACAAATCCTCCCTAAAACTCTCAAGAACAGCTTTGAATCGAGATTACGGCTTTCCCTATCAAAATGGACTCCTTTTGGATGAAGATGAAGCGATGAATATATATTGTCTATCGAGACAGCGTTGCAACGCTATCCAAAACACTGTCGTTTCGATGCTACGCACAGTAGTAGCGTTGCAACGCTAAGGACGAAAATCTTCACATCAGCGTGTTTATAGCGTTGGAATGCCACAGGGCAGCGTTGCAACGCTAGCTCTCGGGTTTGCTCAATACAAATGGGCGTTGCAACGCAATTTCAAGCGTTGCAACGCCGTCCTCTCGGCCCTAAATGCTAAATTCTTCAACTCTTCTCTTCTTGACTCTCCAAATTGGCCCAAAGTAGCTCCAAAATGACTATATTACCCTCGAACACTCCGGTTTTGCTCTTTAGCTCTGTTTCTACAAATTAAACACAAATAGGCATCAAAGCACACAAAATCATAACAAAACTAGCCAAAATAATAGGAAATAAGATAGCATAATTGCATGCTATCAAATACCCCCACACTTAAACCTTTGCTAGTCTCAAGAAAAGAAAAACAAAACCACAAATATGAATCAATTAATTGCATAAGCATGACTCCTACCTCAAAGTTCTAAATAGCGACATTATCACAATTCAAAGAAACATTCAAACACATCAATTCATCAAGCAAATTTAAACTCAAACTTTTCATCTCTTGCGTGTGTGTGTGCACAGCCCTCTTAAAGTAGTCTTTACAAGCCTAAAATAGGTTTATAGAGTCCTCCATTCATTTTCCCCTACAATGGCCCTAAACACCAATTCTCTAGCATTCTTACACTCAAGAAAGTAATAAGCTACTAGGTGCCTTAAAATAAACATATCAACCAGCTAAACTTGCATCACTTTAATGTCAAGGGCACTAGCTTTCACTCACCCATCGTAGGGACCCTTACCTAGAGCACTCGCTCGAAAGGTGACCTAACTGATCACAACAGGGGTAGATCATGATTTCTCCACCCAAGGTTATAAGTATTTGAGTAAGGGTTATCCCACTGATTTTTTTGTTTTCCAATGTAATACACTGAAGTAGGGTTGCTAGGGCAAAACTCGAATGTGTGTCCTTTCCCACAGCAAACACATGATACTGATGTGACTTGATTTACTGCTGTAGCATTCTGAGTCGCATTTCCCATAGACATATTCTTCAAAATATTTGCCATGGATGCAATTTGTGCACACAGAGCATTAACTTCCAACACTCCTTTACATTTTTTCCCTAGATTGCCTCTCACATCTGCCCACTAACAACTATTAATAGATATTCTCTCTAATATCTCATATGCCTCATTAAAGGTTTTAGACAACAAAGCTCCATTTGCTGAGGCATCGACCATGTTCTATGTAGGGCAGATTCAATCCATTATAAAAGGTCTCCATCTGAATGCAGGAGGTAATCCGTGGTGTGGACATTTCCTTAATAACTCTTTGAATCTTTCCCAAGCTTCACTAAAAGACACGTCCTCAAACTGCCTAAAAGCTACAATCTCAGCCAGAAATTTGGCATTCTTAGTAGGGGGGAAGTATTTTATCAAAAACCTCTAAGCTAATTCATTCCATGAATTGATAGATCCTTGAGCAAATGTATTTAACCATGCTTTCGCTCCATCCCTTAAGGAATAAGGAAAAAGGGTTAGCCTAAGAGCATCCTTTGGAACTCGTTGCATAATAAATGAATCACTCACTCCCAAAAAGTTTTTCAAATGTAGATGGGGATCTTTTGAAGGTAATCCATGGAATTGTCCCACTGTTTGTAACATTTGGAACATAACTGACTTCATTTTGAAATTTGATGCCTCAATCTCTAGCCTAACTATCCCAGATTTACTTCGTCAAACATAGGGATTGCATAGGCTCTAATGGCTCTCTCCCTATCATTGGCTAAGAAGACAGGATTTCCAACCTGATTTACTGCCTCAACTGGCTGATTTCTTTCAGGATCACGTGGCTGCTGGTTTTCTTGTTCTACATTCCCTCTAGGTGGAATAGGAGGCAAAATAGGTGGTGGTGGATCCATTGAGTTATTTCTACTCCTTTGTTCCCTTCTTCTCCTACGAAATGTTCTCTCAATTTCGGGGTCTAAGTGAAATTCAAAATTGAGAAGTTCGCTCATGCACCACTTCCAGTACCTGAAAGAAAAACAAAACAACTGATTTAGTTTGCAAATCTGCACCAATTCACCAAAAATTAATCAAGCAAAGTAAAATTCAAACTAATCCCCGGCAACTGCGCCAAAAACTTGTTGCCTTCTAATGTGTAGCTTAATTTTCTTAAACAATTTACACGAGGATGTGCAAGTGTACACAGTAATTGCAGCAAGTGATAAGTAAACTATCGTTCTCCACAGGGATTAGTGCAAGAAAATTTACTAAGCTAAACCTAATTTTTAGTGAATTCAACACGGTAACCAGGTAATTAAAATATGGTTAAAATCTAATCTAGTCATGCTTAAATGAAATAAAAGCAATAGCAAGAGAATAAAACTCAGAAAATGCTCAAACAAAAAGTGCGACAAAAACTTGTAACAAGATATGTAAAACATGCTCGGATTAAGAATTGTCTGTATTTTCTCGAAATAAGAATGTTGCGGCAAGAACTTTGCTCCCTCAACCCACACATCAATAAACGCGGAATCCTCCCAGATTTCCAATAATTTGTGGTTTAATTCCCATTAACCCACGCCAAATTAAGCTGCTGTAAATGTGCATTAGGTGGGTTGTTATCCCTAACCTCTCCACATAGCTAACTACTAACCCATGGTTCATGGGTCCAATTGCACTGGTCATTATCATACCTAGGATTTTCATAATTCATAGATTCAGTATGATAATAATCAGGCATTTGATAACCATGAAACGCATAACCCTCACTAAAAGGCACATAATCAAAAGAAGAAGAACTAGATGGTGGTGTTTGATCATCAGGCTCAGATTCCCTAAAGGGCCACCCAAATCTATCAGAAGCCATCTAAATAAAATCAAACAAAAAAAAACCATGGGCTCTCAATCAAACACCAGATAACAGCACAACTAGAAACAACGGACCAGGACTCAAACAGAAACAAAAACAATCAAGAACTAAAAGCAAAACAAAACAAAGATAAACCTCTAAATTAAAGCAAGCAATTTCTCCACAATATTAATCAAATTAAAATACGCCAATCCTCGACAACATCGCCAACCCCCTAAGCTAGCACACACGATGAAGGAAAGCAACCCTCACGCTCAATCACAATGGGAGAATCGCCCCCTAAGCTAGCACACACGATGAAGGAAAGCAACCATCACGCTCAATCACAGTGGGGGAATCGTCCCCTACAGCAAGCACACACAGTGAAGGAAAGCAACCCTCACACTCATCATATCGCATAACATCTTAGGAATACATGGTCGCACAAGAGAAAAGGTAAAAAGAAAAGGGTAGGTGGATCTGGTCAACAGGCTTTTGTGCATTCGCAACACTCCTGAAAACCCTTGTGGTAACTCACCATGCCAAAACTACTCGAAAGCAATGAACTTTGGACCTTCACCCAGAGCCCAAGGTCCAACTCCCTACAGGAATGGCTAAGTCGGTGAGTCACTCCAAAGCCTGTAACCGATGGGCTGATTCAAAATCCAACCACTTTAAAGCCTCTAAGTGGGTGTCAAGCTCACATTACCACTCACCGTGTCAGAACCACAACCACTTCCTGAACTAGAGTTCACCAACACAACCAAAGATACAAATTCAACATCGAACACAATTAAATAGACACGGCTTAAATATAGGTTTGAATGAATCCCACTTCATCAAAGTCTCACTCATGTTCAAGCAAGACACAATTCTCCAACAATTAAACACTACTTAACCATTTAGTCCATTAGTTCAAGCGTACAGGGTTCCACAGTCACTCTGGGATCCACCTCAAACCACACATCACAAACAAACCAAACATGTATGTTTATAAAATTTTAAACTGACCTCTCACACGTTCATACTCCATAGAGAAGCTACGTTCTCAGTCATCCATTCATTCTAGAGCATTAATCCATGCCCAAGCCCTTACTAATACACAAAGCCAAGACCCTATGAATACCCTGCCAACAATCATGACTTTTTCCAAATCACCCAACTAGGTCGACAAGTTACTTTAAATCCCAGGTTGAGGTACAACAAGGTAAATCTCATTTTTAAGAGATTTACTAAGCAAAATATCCAATGATCAGTATGGTTACACACATACTAATCGGTGTTACACGCAAGCACACGCGATCGAAGTAATATAAAATGGTATGTGAGTAGCAAGTATCGAATCCCACAAAGAACGGTGTAACAAAAATATTGTAAAGCAAAGTGTAAGGAAAATTGCAACTTGAAAACTAAATTGCAGAAATAATGTTTGGTTGGTGTGTTGGTAAAAAGAAAAATTGCAGAATCTAAAAATGACAATAATTGAAATAACAAAAAAAATTGCAGAATCTAGAAATGGCAAACTAACTAGACTTAGTAAATGAAAAATCAAATGGAATTTGAATAAAAATGGAGCTCAAGAATGTCATTGCCCTAAGTTGTAATTGCAAACCAAAATTACAATTCCAACCTACTCCACACTCAATTGTAAACCAAAATTGCATCTCCTATTCACCTTGAATTTAGGTTTTTAGGAGGCTAAGTGAGTGACTTATATGTCTATAGTCCCTCTATCTTAGGTAATTCGGCTCAACAATTTTATGGGTTTTGGAGTCCTTAATCCCTATGTCTAGGGTAAGGATTGGCTTATGTCTAAGCTCTTTCCTCCATCACTTGTGCGAAATCCGCTTATCACTAACCCCGTCAGTATTAGATCTAAGCTTGAGTTGCTACCCTAGTTGATCATTCTAGGATCTCAACGAAAAATTTATTCAACACAAGTAAACAATTGAAATGTAGGCTTGGTTTTTATTGAAATTTAGGCTACAATTACTTCTTAGGGAATTCACATTCTTGAACCCCCTAAGAAGTTTTAGCTCAAATTAAATATGAAGATCTTACAACTAAATTTTGAAGAAAAGTTCATATTGGGAAATTGAATAAATTGCCAATTAACACAAAATTCTATTCTAATTAATATTACTTAAATAAACAACTATGGTAATAAACATTGACACAAATCTGGGCAATTTAAGGAAAATTCTCAATGGAAATTAAGTCAAGAATCAAAGGTATTGGTGAGTCCCACTTTCTCCTCCCTTCAATTTCAATGAAGTCTGCAACTAATTGATGAACTTTTCTAAGGCAGAATACAAACTTCACTAAAAACAGAGGCAAAAATGATATTTTATCTATGAGTCCTCCCTTATTCCAATCAACTGAATCCTCTCACCATTCCTAGGAGATGATCAATCTTAACAATCCAAGTACTATTTGAATCGGATTGGAAATCGAGAATGAACTGGCTGGAACTTTCGACAGAACTGGAAAAAAAATAGAAAATAGAGGAAAATCTGGACAAAAACCCACGAAATAAAAGCTGGAATTAAACAGAAACTTAATGCGAAACGGAATTTAAATGAAGAACAAATGTGTACTACCAATAACTCTTGATAATACAAGAAGAAAATTCATAAAATAAAAAACAGAAACTGCAAATTTCGACAAAAACAGAGTAAAAAAAAATCTACAGAAACAGAGGAGGAAAAACTTGACAAAAACCCATGATGTAAAGCTCCAAAAACGCCTCCAATCCGAATTGCTTAGCTCCTCATCTTCTTTCCAATTTATAGGTCTTCATTAGGGTTGAAGATTGCCCAAATTTTGTGCTCAAAATCCCCCAAATCATACTGTAATTAAGTTTTCCATATATGGGTTTTTCGCATGAATTTTCGTTCTTCCTTGAATTTTTTGCTGTCCAGAATTGCAGAATCTGATTTTGCAATTTGATTTTGCAATTTCTACATTCCCTGCTCCATAAACAATTGCAGAATCACGAATTTGCAATTTGATTTTGCAATTTCCACATTCCCTACAAACAAACTTAACTTTTTTAGAATCTTATCTAATTGCATTCATTCTTATTCCTTTCTTATTTTCAAGCAACTTTCAACTATTTTCACATGATCTTAAGACAAAACAAGAATATTTTAAGTAATTAGGAGTTAAATAAGCCTTAATTCTAAGGCTTATCACATACTTCATGCTTAAAAGAATTGCATCCACCACCACTTAAACATACACCAAACTCAACCAATCACAACCTTAGGCAAACTCTTAAAGTGCTACACGTGCTAATTCAAAACTTTAAGCCCCTACTTTCCATTATAGCCACATAAAAGGCCATTTATAGCTCAAACAACATCCACGCCGATCCACAAATCATTACATGTTTCATAAACAAAATTTTCAGGCATGCTCTTACAATTTACAAGTTCACAAACATACATTAAATTCAAAATAAGGAACTTAAAGGGGCTTAAATCCAAATGACTACTTACAAATTTAAGTCACAATAATAGGCACTTACAAAGCATCCTAAATCGCCAAATGAAGTCCTAACAATGATTAACAGACCATGCTAAGATCCGACTATGAGTTCAAACAGGCTGAGATAAAAATCACCCAAGTAAACTTACCCAAACAGCACCTTTACTTGGTGAATTGATGTCGAATTGATCCGAACTCAACAACCCAGCCTTCTAACAGAATGGGTAACCTTGAACAAAGTACAACGCGTTATGGGTAAATTTTAAAACACCAAAACAACTCCTAAACTCCACGAAAAAGTTCCTAAAATATGGCTAACTAAAACCCAACTCACACTTAGCCTTAATTGTGTTGGAAAATTCGATACCCACATAAAACTTAATTCAAACAGTGCTAGACAACAGCCTGAGGATCCAATTTTGTCCAAAACAATCTTCAATCGTAATGGGTAATCCTGAAATTTAGTCCGACAATCAATAGGTCCACTTTAAATCACCAAATTAACAACTAAACCAACTTTAACAACATGCTGAGCACTTACCCACAATCTCACCTTAGATTTCGAACTCGAATCGCCACTAAAATTGACTCCGAATAATTTGATTTCATGAATCCAAGACCCAAATGCTATGGGTAATCTAAATCCAAGTCCAAAATACTATGGTTTAATATCCAAAATTGCTAGAACTACCAAAAACATCATTACCAACCCAAAAATTACTCTAAATCAATTTTTTCATACTTACCCACTTCGAATCGCAACCAAACGAGCTGTACAACGCCAAGCTCGTCGAAAATTTAACTCCGAAACAGCCTCCTCCTTCCTGTTTGTACAGAACACACGAGAGGAAGAGAAACGAGATGGAGGTTAGAGCTGGGAGGTGGTGGCGGCGTCTTTGCTTGCGGTGGTCGCATTTGCCGCGGTTGGGACGGCTTCAGGCATGGCTGCAAGGACCGGCCCAGCGGGGTAGACGGAAGGCGTCCTAGGCGAAGGCTGGCTAGCGACTTGCTGTGTCTTGGCATGTAAGGCGTCGATGGGAGGAACAGAGAGAGAGATAGAGAACAAAATAAAATGGGTGTTTGGTGAGCAAGAGGAGATGATGAAGAAGAAGAGGAAGAAGAAGATAAGGGAGAAGTCTTTTCTCCCTTTTTATTTATTTATTTATTTATTCAAATAACCAAAAACCATATATGCCCTCAACCAACTTCTTCATTCCATATTTGCCCTTTCTTAAAACACCAAATTTCAAAATACAAACTTGAAATTTATTTCAACTTAATTTCTAAAATTTCAAAATTAACACCTATGAATAAACCGGGCGTTACAATAGCCTTTTCAAAAAACTTGCAGAAAATGAACCTTACTCACAGATTGAACCCACGCGTGGAAAAAAACCGATGTTCACTAGCAAATTCCCGTAGAACCCACGAGAAAACAAAGCCAAAATGCTGCAGCAACTCACATTTTCTCATAGATCCTCTGCGACGGGGATTCAGAGGTGCGACGGAGGCACGGGCTAGACAACAGCAACTGGTGTTGTCGACGGTGATCCTGTGGCTGTCGGTTAACAAGGGGAAGGTTGAAGAAGAAGAAATCGTGAGGGAGGGAAGGAAGAAGAATACCTCTTTTTTCTTTTCTTTTTTTCTCTTTGCCTAGGGTTTTGTGCATACAAGAGGACAAAAGCCTATTTTATAAAGATTTTGCCTTAAAAAAAACTCTAAAACCTCCTTTTTTCTCCTTTTCCAATTTTATCCTTCTTATAACCCAAATAATCTCAAACAATTTTACCAAAAAAAAAAAAAAACTATTCCCTATCCAACTTTAATTAGGACCAAAATCCATTAGACCGAATAACCAAATTTAACCAAATTAAATTTGACCCCACTTTAAAACACTTGGGAACCCAATTTAATTTCTTGAACCAGATTCTTTGATTTGAACTCCAACCATAAAACAAATAGGTCCAAAGAACACAATAAATGTAAAATTAATCCAAAATAAGTTCCAAAAGTTAAAATTAGTCTTATTAAAAAATGTGGGGTGTTACATTATGAATTGGAATGGGGAATATAATTGACAATTGATGAATACTTTGAAATGCTTATAGTCAAGAAGGTATGGGTGCAGAAGAAGGTATACAATATATTGATTTGCTTGGTTTTCTTTTATAGAAAAATATACACAGGTGAAACTAATTATTGATATGTAATTTATGTACAAGATTGTTGTTAAATTTTTATGCCCAATGATTGTCGGGGTGGTTTAGAAATTCTTACTTTTTACCTGTTCTTTTGATATAGTCTTTTCTATGGAGTGGTTCTAATCATATGAGAGTTCCTTTTGCAACATTAATTTCATGTAGCATTGTACCAGAAAAATTAAAGCATTGTTACAGGTTTTATATAGGACGTGGATTTGAATTATGCTAATAAATTTTTTGTAGGTGGAATTAGAAAAGATGTAGTGTAGGGTTATCGTCTTATATCAAAATAATGACAGTTATTATGTAGGATCGGTATGGCAACCCTAGAGGAGGGGGTGAATAGGGCTTTTCTAAACTTTATAAAACTTTTTCCTAATGTGAGCCCAAAAAACAAATTAACACACTTTTTGCAATAATTAATTTAAACAAGAAATTAACACAAGAAATAATTTTAAACACCCTATTTAATTCTAAAAACAAGATTGGTAAAGAATATGTAAAGATAAAATTATACTAACCAAAATAGAGATCCAATAACAATTAATTTTATGCAATATAATATAACAACAAATTAATTACAAAAATGAAATAAGATAGAGATAGAGAAATTGACACCGTAAATTTATAGTGGTTCGACACAACCCGGCCTACTCCACTCCCCAAGCACCTCTTGGGTATTTCACTAGAACAACGACTCTTTCCACAGCTTAGAGTCTAACCGTTACAACATTCTTTTTTCGGGTGCAAGAACAAACCCGATCTTTTCCACGGTTCAGGATCAAACCGTTACACCCTATCTTTTTCGAGATCAAGAGAGACTCTTACAATGTTTAAAAAGTGAAGAACAAGATGGAAAAACTCTCTCAAAGAGTAGATACACAAAGTTTAGCTCACACACTTTGTAAGAAGGAATTCTTACAAACTAAAGCCCTCAAATGGCTAAAGAGAAATTAAAAATAGAAGCTCAAAAATTGCTCAAAAATGGTGGAAGTGCTCTCCAAGAATAATAGAATTTTTCAAAATTTTTTTTCCATTTTTTCAAATTTTTTTCGAGCCTTAAATAGAAAGAGGAAGAGGAATATAGCCATTGGCCACGTGGCAGCTTCTGATTGGCTGAAATAAATAAATCAAAATTAATAATATTATAATAATAAAATAATATTATATTATTATATTAATAAAATAATAAAATAATATAATATATTAAAATAATAATAAAATCAAAATTTGACCGTTGGTTTTTTTTTTTTTAATATTGAATTCTTTTTCTTTTTCTTTTTCTTTTTTTTTAAAAACTCAAATATGCCACGTGTCAAACGCTCATTGGTCCACATCATTGCCACATCATTTGCCACGTCAGCAAATATGATCGTTTGAAGTGCCACGTCATCGGCCACGTCGGTGCCACATCACTGCCACGTCATCAATGTTGACCGTTCACCTTCCACGTCATCTGCCACGTCATCACTATATGCCACGTATCACGCCATGTAGGATTTTTCTTTGATTTTGTTTTGCTCATAACTTCTTCGTTTGAGCTCCGATTCGAATGATTCAAGATGCGTTAGAATTGTTATTCTGAGCTCTACGCTATGGACACTTCAAAACACTAAAAATTGTTAATAAACAAAATCAGGTTTGTTATCATCAAAACATTAATTAATTAATTAATTAAAATTAATTAATTTGAGATTAAGGGCCAAAAATCCAACAATCTCCCCCTTTTTTTATGATGACAAACTACTACAGAAAAATAAAGTTCAAAGTGGTGTGTGATGTTAGATTTTAGCTTGATGCACAATCAACACACATACATAATAACAAGATGCTTTCATTTTTCGTATTACCTCTCCCCCTTTTGGAATCAATCAAAAAGGAATAATAAGAAAAATAAATAGAATGTAACCACAACTTTGTCAATTTCAAATAACTTCTCAATTTTAATCCAAACTTCACAAATCTCTCCCCCTTTTTGAAATCAATTTAACACTCCCCCTTAATAAGGGACAAAAAGACATTTAACACAAAATTCAACTAGAGGGTAGAAATATCAATCAAAAAATTTCAAAAAAACACTTATCGAATAAAGCAAAAGAGCGCAAAATATATAAGCGATTCTGAAATAATTTTACTCCAAAGTTAATGACTCCCCCTAAAAAGATAAATAAAATGCATAAGAGGGGTACATATCAAAAAAACAATTTGGAGAATCAATAATATCAAATTCTCAAAAAAAAAAAAAAGGTATAACTCCCCCTAAAAATAAGCATTCTCCTCCTAATAAGAAATATCAATAAATGCCAAGGAGATAAATCATTCAAGTAAAAATTCATTCAAGAAAATATGACATAAGACATGTAAAATTCAAAAGAGCAATTTAATACTCATGAATATGCACTAAAAGTTTCATATCTATAAAAAGATACATTAAGCAAAATAATCTCATAGAAATCAACTTATCAAATACAAGTAAAATTCAAACATTAGATACCAAAATATCAAATGTTAAAAAATAAACACCAATTGATGAAAAACAAATATTGATACCGAATAATAGCAAAATGTCATTATGACCAAATATAAGCATGATAGCAATAAAAACAAGATTTATGCTAATTTGAGCAAAATAGCATCAATATATTAGATAACATAATATTATCAAACATTATAAGCATAGTAGCATCTCAAATAAGGATTATACCAATTTTGAGTAAAATGCTAATGGGTTTCAAGAATATAAATTATTTCAATAAATATATTCCTCCTATGAAATAGAATTCAACAAATCTTCTTAAGCATTAATTAAGCACATTCTTTTAAAGATAGAACAAACAATATGCTCAAAATAATTCTCATTCAACAACATACTTCATATAAAGAACAAATATATTAAAGAGAAACAAATAGTCGACCAAATATTGAATATTTTTCTTCAAGACATCAAATTTTAAAGAAGGCAAAAATTATCATCAAAACATAAACTTTATCTTCAAGAAGGATACATAATTCATGCCAAAAAGCATATAGTAAAATTCTAGTCTATTTCATCCAAAAGAGTAAACAATTCAAGTATTGGGCATTTTGGATGAATCTCAAAATCATAATCCCAATAACTCAAAAATCAAACAATCAAAATATCAAGAAATTATGAATAAATTAAATTTCAATAATGAGTAACATTGATAAATGCCAAAATATAGATATTCAAGCTTTTCTCATGGCATGTATAATTCAAATAATGAGCAATAGGGATTATGGATAAATTTCAAAAGTAATTTACCACAAGATTTGAGAGCATATAATCCAATAATCCAAAAAGAAAACAATCATAGATATAAATGCCAAAAATAGATATTCAATTTACTCAATGACGTTTAATCTAATAATCAATAAAATTTAGGAAATCAAATTCAAACATTTAAAACATTCAAGAGATACAATTTCCATAATAAATGTCAATAGAATATTTATCTCAATAATTCAAAAATATATAGAATATAGAAAATGTGCTCCCTAAAATAAGCAAGCATGTTCCCTAAATGTGCAACACACACGTATATGCATTAACATTCAAATTCAAAGGTGTACAAAAAAAATTCAAATTCAATTATTTCAAAATCAATCAATAATTTCAAAAATATAAAGTTACCAAATATGTAATTTCCTTTTGTTGGATTCAAGGAAGCCATAATAGTTGCTTCATTTGAATTCATTTTACCAATTGAAGTCCAAGCCACCCAATTACTTCTTGAAATCACACATACAAAGAAAGCTTAATCAAAGGATTTTGGTACCCATTTCTTGGGTCCTTCATTGTTAGTGAACATGGATTTTGGAACCCATTTCAAATTAGTTTCGACATTAATAGCATTCATTATTGGCAAATAACAAGTATGATATTTATGACCAATTTTTCCACATGAATAACAAGTAACATTAGGCAAGAATTTCTTTTTAACAAATTGATTTTTCACAATATTTTTCTTAAAGAAATTCTTTCT
Source organism: Trichosanthes truncata (assembly GCA_033996785.1). Lineage (NCBI taxonomy): Eukaryota > Viridiplantae > Streptophyta > Magnoliopsida > Cucurbitales > Cucurbitaceae > Trichosanthes > Trichosanthes truncata. The sequence continues at coordinate 43,838,709 of JAWPNB010000013.1, read as the reverse complement.
AGGAGTATTTTTCAATTTAAAACAATTAGGTATAATATGACCTTTAACTCCACAATAATGACATGTAGGCACAAATTTTGATTTCAAATGCATATTTCTAGTTTTTCCATGATTATGAACAAATTTAGCACTATGCATGCATTTGGATAAAGCATGATAATGTTTAGGCTCTAATTTTGATTTTTCATATATAGGTTAAGCCTTTTCATGCTTATGCTCAAATTTCACATTATGACCACATTTTGATCTAGCATGAAATTGTCTAGGCACAAAATTTGAATTTTTATAGACATTTCTAGATATTTCATGCTTTGGCACAAATTTAGATGCAACAAGATTAGGCACATTGGGTAAAGCATCTTTAGGCATAGTAGGAGTAGCTTTAACAAAAATAGTTTTAGAGCTAGATGAAGAATTTTCATCCACATAGCCTAATCTCCTTTTATCATTAAAAGGTTTACCCATGTCAATAATTTTATCTAATTTTTGTGCACCTATTGTCAATTTCTTAATTGACTCTTTTGCAATTTCAAGCTCTTTACTAGCAAGTATTTCTTTTTCTTTAAGCACATGCAAAAGATCATTTTTCTCATGATTATCACATTCAAGAAATTTAATCTTGTCAACAAAAGAACATTATTCTTTTTCTAAAGAATTATTGCTAGTTTTCAAGTCAATAATTTTATCTTTCAAAGCTAGCAATTTCATCTTTTAATTTCAAAGAACAAGATTCAATTTCCTCATTTTTATTTCTCAAATCACTCAATTCAATTTTTAATTCACATGATAAAGATTTGAGCTCATCATTCTCAATTTCAAGAAATTTAATTTTATCATTCAATGCATTTTTCTTATGACAACAATCATCAATTTCATTATGCAACAATACATTATTAGTTCCATTTTTCATACATGCATTTTCATCTATCAAAGATTTATTCTCAATACATAAGGTTTATACTTCTTTGATAGTTTGACATATTTAGAGCTAAGTTTTTCTAAATCATGTTGCATGCTTTCAAAAGCATCATAAAGTTCATTATAAGAAGGGGATTGATGATTTACCTCATTTTCATCACTTTCATTACCGGAATCGTTATCGAAATGACCCATCAAGCATAGAGAGGCTCCATCACATTTTTCTTTCCCCACTTCATAAAATTTTTCTTGATTTTGAGAATTACAATTCTCCTTCACATAAAATAAATCATTAATAGTACAAGGAGAATTTTCTAAACTATACACATTATCAAGAAAATTTAAAATATCATATGCATATGTAAAATGTAAAATCTTATCACATATTTTTCTATCTAATGCACAATATATGATATTTATGGCTTGGGCATTAAAAGAGAGCAATTTAAGCAATTTATCATCCAATTTCAATTTTGATAAATCATGCTCACAAACATACATAATATTGAAATCAATACCAAGCAAAAAAGTTTCCATTCTCTTTCTCCAAACATAATAGTTTCTACCATCAAAGAAAGGAGGTTTATCAATACAATGACCTTCAAGAAAATCTAAAATTGCCATAACTCTTAGCAATTAAGCTTTTAAAATAAAATTTTAAAATATTAATAAGATACTTTAAGAATCAAAATAATATTTAAAATTTATTTTATCAAAAGAGCAACCAATCTAATACCAATTGTTGGAGTGAAAACTCAATAAACAATGGATATCGAAAGGAATAACTTTTGAAAAATATATTTGATTAAAAATAAGAGCAACCTCGCTCTGATACCAATTGTAGGATCGGTATGGCAACCCTAGAGGGGGGGTGAATAGGGTTTTTCTAAACTTTATAAAACTTTTTCCTAATGTGGACCCAAAAAACAAATTAACACACTTTTTGCAATAATTAATTTAAACAAGAAATTAACACAAGAAATAATTTTAAACACCCTATTTAATTCTAAAAACAAGATTGGTAAAGAATATGTAAAGATAAAATTATACTAACCAAAATAGAGATCCAATAACAATTAATTTTATGCAATATAATATAACAACAAATTAATTGCAAAAATGAAATAAGATAGGGATAGAGAAATTGACACCGTAAATTTATAGTAGTTCGGCACAACCCGGCCTACTCCACTCCCCAAGCACCTCTTGGGTATTTCACTAGAACAACGACTCTTTCCATGGCTTAGAGTCTAACCGTTACAACGTTCTTTTTTCGGGCGCAAGAACAAACCCGATCCTTTCCACAATTCAGGATCAAACCGTTACACCCTATCTTTTTCGAGATCAAGAGAGACCCTTGCAATGTTTAAAAAGTGAAGAACAAGATGGAAAAACTCTCTCAAAGAGTAGATACACAAAGTTTAGCCCACACACTTTGTAAGAAGGAATTCTTACAAACTAAAGCCCTCAAATGGCTAAAGAGAAATTAAAAATAGAAGCTCAAAAATTGCTCAAAAATAGTGGAAGTGCTCTCCAAGAATAATAGAAAATTTCAGAATTTTTCCCCATTTTTTCAAATTTTTTTCGAGCCTTAAATAGAGAGAGGAAGAGGAATCATTGGCCACGTGGCAGCTTCTGATTGGCTGAAATAAATAATTCAAAATTAATAATATTATAATAATAAAATAATAAACTAATATTATAATATTATATTAATAAAATAATAATAAAATCAAAATTTGACCGTTGGTTTTTTTTTTTTAATATTGAATTCTTTTTCTTTTTCTTTTTCTTTTTTTTAAACTCAAATATGCCACGTGTCAAACGCTCATTGGTCTACATCATTGCCACATCATCCACCATGTAAGCAAATAGGATCGTTTGAAGTGCCACGTCGGTGCCACATCACTGTCACGTCATCAATGTTGACTGTTGACCTTCCACGTCATCACTATATGCCACATGTCACGCCATGTAGGATTTTTCCTTTGATTTTGTTTTGCCCATAACTTCTTCGTTTGAGCTCCAATTCGAATGATTCAAGATGCGTTGGAATCGTTATTCTGAGCTCTACGCTATGGATACTTCAAAACACTAAAATTGTTAATAAACAAAATCAGGTTTGTTATCATCAAAATATTAATTAATTAATTAAAATTAATTAATTTGAGATTAAGGGCCAAAAAGTCAACATATTAAACGTCATGAAAACAAATCGGCATAGCTTTTTCAATCGGGACCGTTTAAAGTCATCATCAATTTAAGAATACAATGGTAGTTTATCTTTACAAACCGTCATCATGAGTGTTCGATGACATCAAGTTCGTTGTCAATTCTTAACTATCATCGTAAATGTACAATGACACTAGGTTCAATGTCAGTTTTGAACTGTCATTGTTGGAAACCGTCATCGTACATATCCGATTACAGTAGTTTTTTTATGTCAGTTTTGAACTTTCATCATTGAACAACAGTCGTTGTACCTTACAATGACACCTAGAAAGATGTCAGTTTTAGAACCGTCATCATACTGGTATGATGACAGTGCAAAATCGACATCGAATGCCGAATTTGTTATGGTGCCCCCAAGGTTCAACGTACATCTACTGTCGACTGCCTCTTAGTTTGGTGATGGTTTGGTAAGGCTACACTCAAGAAAGAATTTAGTAGCTGCAAATACACCTCCTCTTAGTAATAAAGGCTCCTTTGGGCAGTGGTTAGGGATCCTTTTGTGTCCAACTTTCGTTACAACTAGGGCACAATCAAATGCAGAGATTAGATACCACCTTCATTGATCAGATAAAAAGTCCTCCATTCTTTCCCGAATTGTTTGAAATCCAAATATGGAAAGTTTCTACGAGGAACAACTTTCACTTTTGGTGTGATAACATTTTACTCAGAGCTCGAATTAGCACAAAATTTATATGGTTAAAAGGCTCTTTCAATTATCTTTAAAATGGAACTCAATTTGACTATATTCTCAATAGGTATCAGTAAGATTAAAAATAAAAAAAATTGAAATTCTTAGCAATCATTGACTGAATACAACAGTTTTTCAGACAGTGTAGTATGCATTAAAAAATCTATAACTTTCATTCTATTGCATGGATTTCAATGAAATAGCCCGGGAGAATATTCAAAAAGGGTAATTTTGGTAAGAAAAAAAATCATAAAACATATAAATTTAAAGTTGACAGATGGATATTTGTGAAATAGGGTATCGAAAACAACAATTTCTTTTTTCATATATTCCATTCCAAAAAAAAAATCCTTTTCTTTATGAACTTCCAACTATCTTCGACAAATCATTTAAAATGAATATTTGGCTTACAAATCAAATTTGTATAGAATGAAACCATAATTAGGAATCCACATTCACTTACTGTGTGAGTTTGTTTATTTTAGATTAAATTATAATTAAATTTAATCCTTATGGTTTAGACATCATTTCAATTTAGTTTCTATAGTCTTAAAATTTCCAATATGATTCCTATTGTTTAACTAAATCTCATAAACCATCCCTAAACTATCTTTTACCTGCTTGAATAATTCATCTAACTTTTCCTAAGCCTTGACATAAAATAATTAGAATCAATATTCTCCTAAATTTGAATTTGTAAGAATCTTTTAAGCCCATTCTAGGAGAGTTTATCACACAATTTTTATAAGCCTGGATTTGTATAGGTTAATGGGGTTGGAAAGTTTAACTCTATACAACTTGTATTTGGGTTATTTAAAAAATGAGTTAAAAGAAATTAGAATATATATGTTTAGTTATGAGATGATGATTGTGAGTTCTGTTATATCATATATACTATATATTGATGATGGTTGGAAGTTGCATAGAGAGAAATGGTCAAAATTCAAAAGGTAATGTGATATGAAGGGTTGTTGAAATCCCCCCACCAACCACACACACAAATATATACATAATAAAAGACTTAAAAAGTAAGGTAATGACCTTCCTTCTCAAAAAAAAAAAAAAAAAATAGTAGGGTAATGACCTTTTGAATCTAAACCCTAAAAATCAAATTTTTGTTCGATAAAGTCAAAGCTTTCTTAATTGAATTGAATATACATCAAGAAAGATCTTTTCTTTTTCCCTTTTTTTTTTAATATTTAATATTTTTTTTTAAAAATTAAAATAAATTGGTAATGACTATGATTTATGGTGGTGGATCTTGATTGCTTGAATATGCAAATTATTATCCTTAAAAAAATATATATATATCCATTTTATTATTATTATTATTATTATTTTATTATTTTATTATTTATCATCCTTATCATCGTTTATGGCTGGAAATCATCGCATGAAATCTTGGTCTAAGACAATAATGGTAGATTTTTTTTAGGAACAACAAATGAAGGTATGTAGATTTGAACCTCTAACTTCCAGGAATGAAATACAAGCCAATTACCGTTGACCTAAGCTCATTTTAATAGTCAATTTTCTTGTTTAGGCTCGATGATGCCAATTACTAGATTTGATTTAAATTAAACGTTGAAATCTTTTGATTAATCTAACTTTTAATGTTCTATTTTAATTAAATTAACACCATCTACCGAACCCCATCTATCTTGAAAAAAGTGAGAGTTTTCACTTTTAAATGATTAGTTTTTTTTTGTTTGTTAATATTTTATAATTAATAACTCAAAGAGCCTTTTTTAAACTGCTAAAGTATTTCTCCAATTGGCAATAATTTATTTCAAACCAAAGATATCATTTTTAAAGTACAAAATTAAACAATCAACTTTTATTTTAACTCAAAGAGCCTTCACCATTAATTAATATAATATTCTCATTATAAAAAAATTCATTGAATATAACTTGGGTGTTTTCTTTTATATTAAACAAATATCTAAAAAAATATCAATATATTAATCAAAGCATTTTGGTATAAATTTCCAAGGGAAGAAAGTTACCAGTGACATATCAAATAGAAAAAATATGTATTATTATATCATAAATAATCAAATTAAATTTACCACAAAGTGAACTAAAAAAAATTACCACAAAGAATTAATTGTACACATTACCAATTATACATTTTAATAACTATTAAAATCACAAACAAACTTAAGCATAGTTCAATTGGTTAAGGTATATATTTTTTATCGAAAGATCAAAAGTTTGAATTCCCACCTTGCATGTTATTAAACTTGAAAAAAAATATATTGAAAACTTGATATGAGTAAATTTAGTAATAAATAAATCAAAACCATCAAATATTATTTATTATTTTTATAATTTATTATAAAAGGAAAATGTAGATTTTGTGGACCAAAAAGTAACGGTATGATTCTATTTTTTCAAAAAACACCAACTGCTTTTAGGTCAATATATGTCATAGAAATAAACAAAATCTTGTGGGGATAATGTCATTTGTGGCCTTTTTTTCCTCCATCGTTGTCCTTTTGACTCATGTTAAATGATAACCAATATTATAACGTAATTAAGCACATAAGTTAAAAAGTAATTTGTTATTAAATATCATGACTGTGTATGTGGTTGGTGTCTTGGTGATGTGGAATGACCGATGATCTAAAAAGGGTAGCTTTTAGAATCAAAAGATTGGACTTAATTTTTTTTTTTTTTTTAAATAGTATAAAATTTTTAGTATTCTAAAACCTCGATTCAACACAAACATTGTATAAATCACAAATAATAATTAAGATTCTTATAATTTTAGAAGGAAACATAAAAGTAAGAAACAAAAGAACATTCTTACAGCAAACTATATGAAAATAACAGAAAACAAATTTGGACTTACAACCTGTTCTCACTCATTTTATTTTCTTTATAAAAAGAACTTAAAGAAGAAGATTAAAAAAAAAAAAAAAAAAAAAGCTCCAAGATTGTCTTATGACCTATATGAGTTTCATTTTATTATGACCATCCATTTGGGTTGTTGGTCCAAGCTCCTTGGAAGTATTGGTTGCATGTGTTTGTATTTTCCACTTCATAATTGTGAGTATTTGAGGTTGAAGCTTCTCCATGTGACAACCATGATGAATAATCTAAAGAAATAAAAATAATATTTTTACATATAGATAAGAAAGGAGAGACAAATCAATTCATTGTTGCAATATAATAATACCTTCAAATATGAGATTGTGATTATCTTGAAATTGGCCCAAGAATAATGTGTCTGCTAACCCATGGCCATTAGTTGTTGGATTAATGATGTTTTGGTCGCTGACTTGTAAGTTTTTGGTGAAATGTTCACTTTCCATGACTTCATTTTTCTGGTTTCATAAATATGATCAAACTCAGTTTTAACCCAAATGAAGATGTTGATCGTGAGCATATATATAGAGAGAGAAAAAGAAGAGTGAGAGAGAGAGAGAGACCCCAAATCTTCGATCAAAAGTGGGGATCAAAGGAACATATTCCGAAGCATGTATCACCATTTCGTTCCATTTCTTGTCTGAAACTTTTTTACCCAACAACTGCATTCAAAGCAAATCAAATTAATATTGTTCAAAATTTATTAAGTAATTAATTAGGGATTATAAATGGTTTTTTTTCTTAGCTAGCTACCTTTCTTAGAGAGCGATGATCCATTTGATGAGCCTTCACAAAATCATCCACAGTTTCGATACCTTTGGAAGATAAACGTTTGTGACGTTTACCATCTTTACCTATTCCTTCTAATCGGTATACTTCATCTTCTCCCTTTGGAGGATGGAGCTTCTTGTTCACTGATGTTTCGAATTAGGAAATGAAATTGTTAAAATAGAGAGAAATTAAATAAAGAAATATATATCTATATATATATGGTAGTTATATACCTTGTCCTCGGTGATCCTTGACTCTAAAAGGGTTCGACACAGCCTCTCCGATTCTAGGGTAGTTTGTTAAAATATGATCATCTATGATCCTTACTCCCAATCGGATCATTTTAGTTCGGGTCCTGCTCGAGTTGTGAGTGAAGGCCAAATTGTTGATGAAGGCAACTCCATTTTTCAAACGAGTGGTCTTATCATTACCAACGAGTGAAGATTTTTCTTCCACTCTTTGAGTCGTCACAACGCTTTTGTTGAACTCAGCCACAGTCCAATGAATTCCCTGATCCTCTGGTTGTTGGGCAGAGCCAAATTCTGCATCCAGGACGACCAACTCAATCAACGCCGATGACAAAGGATGTGTGTTTGTCTCAACAATAATGTTATCGAAGTTGTTGGTGATATCACAGAGCGCAATTTGCAGTGGCTCGTCGTTGTCGGCTTGAATCTGGTTGGTGGTGAAAATGGTGGATGGAATGTTGTTGAGGAAACATAACTTGAGCTTCACGGACGTTCCAGATCCAGCACCAGCAACTTCTTCTCCAGTTTGATCGTGAAGCTGTCTGCTACTTGAATCTTGTTGGTTAAAGTGAGCCTCAACCTTTCTCTCCGCCTCCTCACGTACCTACAAACCAATGAATTTAATTAGCTACATCCATCATGTAATTCCTAATTCATACAAAGAGAGAGAGAGAGAGAAGAGTTTGAAATTAGTATACCGGTGGGCGAAGGACAGTTTCAATATAAGACAATGATTCAGGAGAATAAAGCTCAGCTCCCAACCTGAGAAAAAGAAAAAAAACAACCATAAAAAGAAATATAATGGAAGAAGAGGAAGAAGAAGAGAAAGAAATTAAAAGTACCATGCAGATAGAAAAGAGTGAGAGGTTGTTCTTTTGGGTGGTTGTTGATGATCAGCTTGAAGATAATGGGGGAAGTCCCTCTTTTTGTTTTGGTGTACCATTATTTCTGTTTGGATTTGAAAATAATTTAAAAATCAGAGAAATTTGGACAAAAATAGGAGGAAGATAAGTGGGTGTTTCGAGGTTTGGTGGGACTTGTGAAGAGGCCCCTCTTATATATATATATAATATATATAATATATAAAGGTAATACTAAGGAATTTTCCACTTACCATATCCAAGAACCTACCTCGAACCTTCATATAATGTATTTAATTTCAGACCTCGGGAGAGAAGACAAAACCTAGATTTTATGGGTTTTATGACTTCTGAGTAATTTCTTCAAAGGTCTCTTAACTTTTAGCTAGACTCTTCGGAAATAAAAATCGTTAAGGTTTGGATAATCAGTTGATTTTTTTTTTTTGTTTTTAAAAATTAAATTTATGAATACTATTTTCACTTATGAGTTTCTTTATTTTGTTATTCACATCCTACAAGTGTGTTTTTAAAAGTCGGACAAATTAGAAAAATGGGGGTCTTTTCATAATTTATTACAAAAAATGAGTTCAAACCCAAACTATTTACAAAAAATAGCCAGTTTTTTTTGTCCTTATTAGAATGTGTCTCTTAAAGAGACGCATTCCTTGTTGTGAACAGTAGTAGTCAACTCGTACTTTGACCAACTTTGACCTCCAACATTGACCAGACGATTTCGTTTATAATTTCAAACGAAAACATATTTTTTTCACTAAAATAATACCATCAAATCTTTTCAATTAATATTTAACTACCCATCAAATCAACTAATCATTTATTTAATTTTTCTTTAAAATAAATATTTAATAAATTATTCATCATCACACAATCATTCACCAATCAATTTTTTTTTGTTTTTTAAATCTTTAATTGAAAATAATTAACTAATATTGTCTTCATTTTCAATTAAAGATTTAAAAATTAAAAAAAAAATTCACTTCATAATTGTAGTTTATAAGCATGTCTAATTTATATCATATAAAAGTGAAGTGTTTAGAAATATTTTTTAAAATAAAAATTCAAAAAACTAATCAAAGAAACAGAAAAATAAGAAGCCTGTAAAAATGAAATTTTTGATTAATGTATTTGAAAAAAATAATAACTAAAATTTAAAAAAAAAATAGGAGAAAGAAATATTTTTTAAAAAATATAATAAAAATTGATTGGTAAATGTATTTTAAAAAAAATATTTTTTTTGAGATCATAATTAAGATAACTTTTTTATATAATTTTTTATATGAGATCATAATTAAGATAATTTTTATAAAAATTGATAGATAAATGTATTTAAAAAAATAATTTTTTTTAGAATAATTGAGAAAATGATTGGTGAATGTGTTTATCAAAATAATAATAAAAAACTTGATTGGTGAATGATTGTGTGATGATGAATAATTTATTAAATATTTATTTTAAAGAAAAAATTAAATAAATGATTAGTTGATTTGATGGGTAGTTAAATATTACTTGAAAGGATTTGATAGTATTATTTTAGTGGAAAAAATATGTTTCCGTTTGAAATTATAAACGAAATCGTCTGGTCAAAGTTGGTCAAAGTTGGCAGTCAAAGTTGGTCAAAGTACGAGTTGACTGTTACTGTTCACAACAAGGAATGCGTCTCTTGAAGAGACGCATTCTAATAAGGACAAAAAAACTGCATGTTTTTTGTAAATAATTTGGTTTTGAACTCATTTTTTGTAATAAGTTATGAAAAGACCCCAATTTCTCCAACTCGTCCTTAAAATTCAAACAACGTTTTGAAAACTAAAAAAGTATAGTTTTTAAAATTTTGTCTTTGTTTTTGAATGTTAGCTAAGAATCCAAATGTTTCTTTAAGATGAGTGAAAACAATATTAAAGATATTGTGACAAAACAAGCCCAATTTTTTAAAACTTAAAAAAAAATGGTTATGTATATAATCTTTCGAATTTAAGAATCTAGAGAGTATTAAATTAGACAAAACTTTAAAATATTATTTGATAACTATTTTGTTTTTGAGTTTCTGTTTTTAAAAATTAAGCTTTTAAACACTACATCCATATCTATAGTTTTTTTTTATTTGTTACCTACTTTTTTTTAAATGTTTTAAAAAATCAAACCAAATTTTATATACCAAAAAAAAAAAAGTAGTTTTTAAAAGTTTGATTTTGTTTTTGAAATTTGGTTCGAATAAAAATGTGTTTTAAAGAAATGTTAAAAATTTACCAAAAATATTGTTAGAAGAAACATATATAATTTTAAACAGAAAGTAAAAAACAAAACAGTTATGAAACTGGATTTTAACTATAATTCTAGAACAAAAATTACCTGCTATCTGGGCTGCACCCAACTCCTGCAGCCTAGCCACATGTCAATCCAACTTTTTTTTTTTGTACATTTTTCCACCTCTCTTTTTCTAAATTGATATTATCAGAGTTTGTAAAAAAAAAAAAAAAAAGAAATGTTATCACTTAAATGAAAAAGAAAATTTTTAAAAAAAATGAAAAGAAAGTAAAAAAACTTAGAAAAAGAGATGTGAAAAAATATTTAAAAAAAAATTTTGAATTGCCACATGGTATCTTTATAAAGATAGGCCAAGTGGCTAGGCTGCAGAAGCTGGGTGCAGCACATGTACGACGTGAGTTTTGCTCATAATTCTATATAATTTTTTACAAGAAAGGCGCAACGACCTCTCTTCCTCTTTCCCCCTTATTTCCAGTTGAAAATTTGTAGAGAGAGAGAGAGCATACGCGGTTTTGACCAGGTGAAGACAGGAGAGAGAGAGAGAGGTGAGAATGTGAAAAGAAAGAGAGGAGACGAGACTTGGTTGGGTTTAGACCAAAACATGCTTTTATCCAAATTTTCTCATTCTTTCTTTTTTTTTTTTTAATAACTACCCATCCTTAATTAATTAATTAATACCAATCTTATCTTTATTTAACTCAAAGGAAGTGTTTGGACCATCGTTTTGAATGTTGGTGGATTTGGCTTCCGAAGCCAAACTCATGTTTAGGGCAAGGAGTTGGGTATCTAAGGCTTGACCCCTCAAACTTATTGGGTACGCCCTTCAAACTCATGATTTCTCTTTCTTCCATAAGATTGGAGGGGCCTACTATTTCTCTCTTCATTTTTATCATAATTTTGGTGAGTCCCACCATTTCTCTCTCCATTTTTTTTTCATAATTTGAGTGGGTTTCATTATTTCTCTCTCTATTTTTCTCATAATTCTTTGTATTGATCTATATTTGATTAACAATAGCTCAATTTATATATAATTTTATAATTTTAACATAAGAAAAATATATTTTAGACGACTTACTCATATAAATATTTTTAAAATAACATTTGATTTTAAGTTGACGTATTAAAATTTTAAAGTTATATATTTTGTTTTTAAATTAACAATATTTAAAGTAGCAAAAATAAATGATATTTTATTTTAAATTTATTAAAATAAAAAAATAATATTTAATTTTAAATTAGTTATAGTAAAAATAGTATTTAATTTTTAAATTACATAAAAAAAAACCAAATGTATATATATATAATATTCATTTTGAACTTATTTATATTAAAATAACATAAATATGTATTATTTTATTTTTAATTTAGTCATTCTAAAATAACCTATAGAATGCATTTTATTTTATTTTAATTAATTTAAAATTACAAAAATTATACAAAATTTTCTCTCTATGTAATTTTATGTTTCAAATTTCTCTTTTTTCATGAACTATGTCAACCTTTAATTCAAATGACATACTAAATAGACCTTTAATTTTGTGTCTTAACAGGTTATTGCTCTTAATTTGGTAATTTTAATGCAATCGGTCCAAAATTAGTCCACTAAGACCATGTAATCTTGAAATAATTCATTTGGTGCACTAAATTAATGTAGTAACAATAAAAACTTAAAGTTTAGAGACATCTCAGGGGAAGCTTTTTAAATTACAAGAGTTAAATGGGCACAATTTCAAAAGTTTTAAGAATCTATTATAATTTTTTAAAGGTTAAATCATAAAAATAACCCTTGAACTTTGTTCCTCATTTCAGTAATACCCTTGAACTTTAAAAAGTTTCATTAACACCTTTGATTTTTCAAAAATATCTTTATCCTTAAGTTTTGGATGGAAAACGTTAAATTTTCATTAATACCCATGACCTTTCAAAAAATTTCAAAAATACCCTTACTAGAAATTTTTTCTTCTTCTTCCTCTCTCTACAAATTCTTCTTCAATGAAAATTAATGAGAAGTTTTGCTTATAAAGGCTATATGCAACAGAACACCAAATGAAAACAAAGTTTCAAATCGAGTTTTTTTTTCTTTTTAAAAGTGTAAAGAAGATAAGTGTGGAAGAAAAAATGGAAGCTTTTTTCTTTCTTTTCGTTTTGCTCTCCCTGTTTGGTGTGTTAGTGATAAGCTATGGTCATGGATTTTGGGTCTTTGAGCTTATTGGTCAAATTGATAGTATTTAACCACCTTGGTTTTTTTTCCTTTTTCTTTTCTAGTCTTCTTTTCTAAATAAGTTATATTGTTTTTATATTATCTTTCAACCATTTATTTTGAATATTATATGTTCTATATTCTCTTAAGTTTAATTTAGCTTGAGGAGGAAACATTTGAATGCAACAAATCAAGAGAATGATGGAGATATGCATTACTTTCGTTTGTGCACTCTAAAGATTGCTACATACGACTTTTCAAATGCTAATAAACTCGAAGAAGGCGGGTTTGATCCAGTTTATAAGGTTAATCAATCAAAAATTTGATTGTGATTTTTTTTTTTTAATATTTAAGAAGTGTTAGAACCACTATATATGACAATGTTTTCATTTATTGTGCCCAAAACAAATTCAAGGAAAGCTTATGGGTAGTGATCAGTGAGGAAATAACAATGAAAAGACTATCAACAAAATCAAGTCAAGTCATAAAGAATTCAAGAATGAAGCAAAAGTTATCTTGAAGCTTTAACATAAGAATTTGGTCAAACTCTGGGGTTGGGCTTTGTTGAAGGAGAGGAAAAACTTATGGTCTATGAATACAAGGCAAATATGCAAAGCTTCTCCTTAATTTTCATAGAGGAAAATTTTGCAAAGAGAAGAAGAAGAAGAAACATTTTCCAATATGAATATTTTTTTGCAATATTTGAAAGGTCAAGGATATTAATGAAACTCTAACGTTTTCCATCTAAAGCTTAATGATAAGGGTATTTTTGAAATTCTTTGAAAGATCAAGGGTATTGATGAAACTTTTTAAAGTTCAAAGGTATTATTGAAATGTGAACAAAGCTCAAGGACATTTTCTATAATTTAGACATTTTTTTAAAAAATATAGGGAGAGACAGGAGTCATTCTTATAATTTAGATACTTTTTAAAAAAATATAGGGAAAGAAGGGAGTGGTGCTGGTCTATGAGGTGAGAATTGAAACTTCTAACTTTTGCTTGAAAATATACATCTTAACCAATTGAGCTATGTTAGTTTTTGGTTACCTAAAATAAACTTCGAATTATATGTATAATCTTTTGAATTTAAAAATTGAAAGAGTATTAAATTAGTCATAAAACTTTAAAATCTTATTTGACAACCATTTTATTTTTGAGTTTGTGTCTTTAAAAATTAAGCTTATAAACACTAATATCACCCTATAATTTTCTTTTTTTTAACTTACTTTTTAAAAACATTTTAAAAAATTAAGCCAAAATTTGAAAACTAAAAAAAAAGCAATTTTCTAAAACTTAGATTTTTTTTCGAAATTTGGTTTAGAATTCAAATTTGTTTTTTAAGAAAGGTGAAAAACTTATCATAAAATTGTGAGGAAGCAAACATAATTTTCAAAACCAAAAAACCAAAAATAAAATGGTTATGAATGAGGCTTTTAACTATTCTATATTAACTTTTTACAGGAAGACGATTTAGGAGCAACTACCTCTCTTCCTCCTCCCTTCTTCGTTCCGCCCATGGAATTTATTAGGCGTGTGTGTAGTGCAGGCATAGTTGAAAAATTGTTAGAGAGAGAGAGAGAGAGAGGTGAGAAAGTGAAAAGAAATTGTAGAGGGAGACGACTTGGGGGTGGGTATTCTTCTACGTCTGAACTAACCATAAAGACGACGTGGCAAAACATGACTCGATTCAATTTTTCTCTTTTCTTTTATTATTATTATTATTATTATTATTATTTTAGTATTTCCATTAACTTGACTACCGATCCCTAATTAATACATATTTTTCTTCAAACTATCTTATCTTATTTAACTCAAAACGTTTAAGTGAAGAACTTACCGTACAATAAACGATCAAAGATTAAAATAAAATTAAAAAAAAAAAAAACTTACCGTATAATATAATATAATAGGTTAAATTATAAATTTAATCATTCAACTTTGATATTTTGCACCTATTTAGTTTTTCTGTTTTTTTATTCTAATAAGTAACTGTTGTCAACATTATATTTAAGTATAGGTGTGCATGTTGATTGGGCCAACAAATGATAATTTAACAAAATGTGATACAAAAAAGTGTATTAATTAGATAAAATAAAGGTAAGAGTAAGATATAATTCGATGGACATTAGGTCGAGCATATTAGTAAGCATTTTGAATTAAATTTTTTTGTCTTGCCTACCATTATATTATATTCAGTGTGTACTAAATCATCATTAATTGATCTACTTAGAATGCCACATCGACATTTAAGTAATGATTTCGATAGTAAAAATTTATTAGAATCAAAATTAAAAGTTCAAGGAGACATGGACTTAATTAATTTTTTAAAATTCAATGGCTAATGATAGTTTAAATTTAGAGATTGAATAGGTAACTTAACCAATATAATATAGACTAAATTATAAAAATAGCTTGAACTTTGAACTTTGCGCCCTTGTTTACAAAATACCTCATATCTATATCTATACTATATTATAAAGCAAGGATGTCTAAAAAATATTTTTAGACCATTTTACCCTTTTAATTTTTAGTGAATTGCAAACATGTCATTTATTTATGACCATCTTATCCTTTTATGTTTTACAGAATTATAAATATACCATTTTTATAAAGAAGAAAATGGTATAAACGAAACATGTGGAAACAAATAAATTATTTTTGTAACTGAAAAATTACCTTGACATTAAAAAATATTACGTGAAAATAGTTGTAGTTACAAATTTACTCTTATTATCATCATTATTAAAATAAAAACTGATGACTATTAGAATTCCACATAAATTATATAAATACACTCGTTTGTGAAACAAAATCTAAAACCGTCAAAAATCAAAATTCACTCATGTGATGGACAAGATTCAGGTATGCAACTCACCTTTCTATTTTATTTTTCTTGAGAATGATCAAGATTCAGGTATGCATATTTTCTTCTTTTTTTTTTCTTTCTCTTTCTTTCAGAAAATGAGAATTACACTGCTCATAGTATTTTTTTTTTTTTGTTCTCAGAATACACTACCTATACTTCTAAAAAAAATCAAACAACAAAGTTTAATATTACTTTTAGATGAAATCGAATGAACAAAATAGAGAAATCAATCTAATTCGGGTTGATTATTTGGACTTTAGTTCATCTAAATCTCATGGAGTGTCAGTAACAGAGACGATGGGGTAAGATGAAGACGAATGACACAAGATGAATCTAAGCGACACAACTACAAAAGCAAGCAACAAAAAATTAAAGTGATGAATGAATAAAAAGACAAGTCATAAGATGAAATCAAATCCTCTTTATCCACGGTAAAAGAGACGAAAATTATACCATCCATGAAGTTGCTGAACTCACTGTTAGATGAAAATATGGAAGATGTTTGGTTAGAAAAAGCTCCCCTGCCATGTTTGGATTGCTCACCAAAGATCTTGAACTAGTTCAACAATAATGTACTTTCTCAATTTAAGTTTATTTATTTTCTTATTGAACCATTTAAAAAAAAAATGAAAGAAGTTGAATATAGAGAGAGATTTAAGGGGGAAGGGATATGGGCGTTTGTTCATGTGACAACAAACATGAAAAAAAGTGAAATGAGATTTGGAAGGATGATCAAGGTTTTGAAAACTTATGGACCCTTGGATATAGTTGTGGCTTGCATTCTTTACTTATTTTTTTTAGGAAACCATAAACTTTCACCAAAATTATTAAATTTATTTATATATACGTATTTATATATTGTACAATTAAAATAAAAATAAAAACTATATCCAATAATTAAATTATATGTTGAAACAATAATAAAATTGTAATTCAGTTATCAATTATGTTCAGTTTTTTATAGGCCCAATGACAAATATTGTAGTAATTAAGTTTTTTTTTTAATATGCTCCATTGAAAAAAATCTATTAACAAACATATACTAAAGCTTTTTAAAAGTTTTCAAAGTTACTCCATATGAAATGATATAAAAGGTTAAGCATGTATGTATTAAAATTTCTACTTTGCTAATCATACTTATAATGCTATAAGAACCACAAAATAATTACATAAATATAAATAAAAATCAATAATTTTGAGAATGTTCATAATTTATTTGACCAAAGTCATCTATAAAAAAGTAAGCATTTCAAAACTATGTATATACTCTTATGTTTTTAAACATGATGCTCATTTACATAATAATAATAATAATAATAATAATAATAAAACTTTAATTTAAAAAACCGTTAAAATTTCTAGCCAACATTTAAAAAATAAAAATTAAACCCAAAACTTGATTAAGTGAACAAATTAGTTCATCTAAAAAATAAATTAAAAAATTTACAAAATATAAATCATATTAAATAGTTTTTATTTTTAATTTGCAAGTCATGTTAAGTAGTTAGATAAAAAAAAAATTGAAATGTATAGAATAAGTTATTGAAAATAAATAAATACCACATGGTTATATGATCTTGTATTTATTTCTGTTCATAAATTTGGTTGTAGTAGTGGTGGTTTGGGTTGGATAATTCGTGACTGGAATGGACGAATTATTGGTGTTGAACATAATTTTGAGCTGAATTTTATTGCTGACAGAGATGTTCTTTTGGTGGTAGAATCGGATTCCTTAGTTGCTATTCGTTTGATTAATAATGAGATGGACGATGCAACGAAGGTTCATAGCTTTGTTCGAGATGTGCAAGAGTTGTCTCTCTCTTGGCCCAAAGATTCGTTTTTCATATATCCAACATGACAGAAATGAGGCAGCACACATAAACTTGCTCAGAGGGCTCAACGTCTACAGAAGGATGAAGTTTGGTCTAAAGAACCTTTTTGTCCTCTTTAGAATTTTATAGCTTAATGTTTCTTGTCTTTTTGTGTACTCCAAAAAAAAATTGATCATTTTATATTCCTATGCAAGTTACTAAATTCACCTACAAGTAAATTAAAAATTAAACATATATATAAGTCCTATAATACATTAACCATCCACGTTTATAAACTCAATATGTATTATTTTACTATTTACTATAACTATAAGTTATCCACATTAGATGAGCATGTGTTATCATAATAAAAAATTGTTGATTTATGATATGAAAGTTAATTTATAAATTTATTTCCATGGGTCAATATTAATTATTAAAATTACAAGGTTTGGTAACCTAGCCAAATTAAACATGTTTGAGCTATGTATTTATGTTGTGCATTAATAAAATTAGTTGTCTCAGTTTTTTTTTTTTTTTAAATAACAAAACTTAGAATCTTTACTCTTACAATTATAATACTATATTCTAACAAAATTTTAAAAAATATTTAAGAAAGTTGCATCAAAATTAAATTTACAAGAAATACAATACATAAAAGACATTCAACCAACTAAATAAAATAAAATTATAAAAATATATTAAAATGAATCTTAATTTTAAGAAATAATTATACTTAAAATATTTCACCCAAATTATATAAAACTTAAATTATTTTAAAGTTAAAAAAATACATGTGCATTGCACATGGTAACACACTAGTTCTTTCAAAAGATACAATATTATCCTTGACTTTTCATTTCAAAACTACCTTAAAAAGTAAAATCCATTAGAATGTTAGATGAAAGATTGACGTGGCAATGACCTGGAACGACGTGGCGATCACTAAGACACTTTCTTAGTTTAAGTTTGGAAGAACGACCTTCAAACACATTGACTTTCCGTCCGACATTCTAACAATTTTTCTACTCCAAAGATATTTTTAAACATTTATGAAAGGTCAAAGGTAATATTACCATTTTTGAAAGAATATGGATATTTTTTAAACAATGGACAAAGTTCTAGGGTTTTTTTTTTTTTTTCATTTTTATAATTTAGCGTATAATATATAATTATTCTATTTTTTTTATTCATATGCCTTTACACAGTACATTCAACTATGTCACTATCTTTTTGTTATTTTATTTTGTTAGGTTACTATTATTGTTAAGCAATGTTTGACTCGCTTGTTATGTTTATATAATCTGAGAGGTCGAAAAACTCAAGCTAATTATATGAAATTAATTTGTTCAGCCTATGCTTGTTCGGCAAATTTGCTTATCCTACTTTCCAACTTACATAAATCTAGGCTCAAGCCACTCACATTTTTGTACTACATGTCCCAACGTGCTTGCAACGCGGAACGGCCGACTTCCTCAAAAAAGGGAAATTTTAAAAAGAGTCACCACCAATCTTTTTCATGGTGTGATTGGACACCAAAATAGAATAAAACAACTTTTTTTTTTAAAAAAAAGGTATAGGAAAACCAGATTTGGGCTCGGGGGTTGTTTGTGTATGGGGAAGGTGTTAGCACCCCACAACACCCGTTTAAAAACGGTGGCCAAATTTAATCTTGAATTGTAAATGAATTTAGAAGAAAAGCTTAATTAGGAAAAAAAATTAAAACAATGTCTTATTTTACCTCTCATTCCTCAAATATTTAAAGTTGTGATTTCATAAAATAAATGGATAAATATCCATCAATTTGACTAAACTCAGAAAAAATCTCCACCTCAAGAATATGAGAAAATTTACAATTTTCTCAATTCCGTCATAGAATAGCTTTTCATAAAAGAAAGTTTTTTTTTAAAAAAAAAACAAAATTTTGTTTTAATTAAATTCATTTTTTTTGGACCAAAATCTCGGACTCCCAAAGATAATGATCCCTCACCTCAAGAATTCTAGGAAATCGGACTCCCAAATATTTCTAGATTCCGTTGTTGGAGTTTAAAAAAAACGACCTTGAAAACCACTTTTTAAAAAAAAGAGATTACAAAAGGTTTTAGAAATGACCCCTTTTGTTATAAAACTTTCATAAACTCAAAAAATAACAAAAAAATTTAAGGATTTGGAAATAATTTAAAAAAAAAAAAGATTAAAAAAATGTTAAGAAAAACAAGAAAATAAAAAATTTAAGCATAATAAATAAATAGATTTTAAAGATAAATTCAGTTATCATAATGATCTATTCATTAGCAAATAATCAAACAAGTCCTATATACAAGCATGTTAACAAATTTAAGAGAAAAAAAAAACATATTGAAATCGATCTTGGACTTCCAAAGAATCGATTTCTCACCTCAGGAAAAAATTAGAAAATTGGACTTCCAAATATTTCTAGATTCCGTCGTCGAATAATTTTTTTTTATAACAGTATGGATTAAAAGATTAAAAATCTTGTACTAATTAGCATGCATATATCAATTTCACAACAAAAATAAATAAGAAACATACTCACACTTAAATTAAACAAAAATAACACAAAGAAAAAGTGCTAATAGAAAGAACATAACACTTAAAATAAAGCAGACATGCTCTTTTAGAAAATAAAAAATAATAATAAAGTAGACATAAATTTAAGTACAAACATACCAAGGTTAACAGTTGGTGAAATAAAAGAAGAAAAAAAATGCAAAAAACGAAATGACATAAAAAAAACATACAATACAAAATAACAATAGAAT
This sequence comes from Trichosanthes truncata, assembly GCA_033996785.1. Lineage (NCBI taxonomy): Eukaryota > Viridiplantae > Streptophyta > Magnoliopsida > Cucurbitales > Cucurbitaceae > Trichosanthes > Trichosanthes truncata. Next base: position 43,818,181 of record JAWPNB010000013.1, on the reverse strand, counting down.
TAAAAAAAAAAAAAGTGCGTCAGTGACACTACCACTGACGTGACAACACATCAAAAAAGAAAAATTGTTTTGAAAGAAGTCACATGTTACTTAAGGTTATACAACCATAATAATAATAATAATAGTCAAATCAAACGAAATATATAATAATAATAATAATAATAATAATAATAATAATAGTCAAATCAAACGAAAATATATATGATGATGATGATATGATAATAATAATAATCATCAAATCAAGCGAAAAAAATATATAATAATAATAATAATAAAACAAACTAAAATCACATTTTACTCTTTCAAACCATAAGTTTTTTTACTTCACTTTTTCTTTCTCATTTTCTTTCTCTATTTTCAAACTCCACTTTTCTCTCCCTTCCTAACTCCTCACATTCTTCTCCTCTCTTTCCCTTCACGTCTACTTCTCTTTCTTTTTTTTTTTCCTCTCCCTCAAAGTCATTTTTTTCAACAAAGGATTCACACTTTCTCTTCTTTTTTAGCTCATCTCCTTCAACCAAGTTGACTTTTTTCTTCAAATGCAAAGCAAGAACATAAAGTTTTTTTTTTTTTTTTTTTACAACAAGAGCGAAGATCCGTTCATCTATAAGGTACGCACATAACTCTTTTTTTTTTCTCACACCCCTTTTTCTGTAGTAAATAAATCTCATAGGAGAAAAAGAAAAAAAAAGTGAAGGTCATAGATAGATAAGTAAGATTTGGAGCAAGAACGAAGATCCAAAGTATATGCGTAAAGATAAAAAAAGAAAAAGAAAAATCACATAGTAAAAAACGCAAGAAGAGATGTAAGATAAAAAAAAAAAAAAGCAAAAATGAAAGAGAACTCATAAAAACTCTTACTCAACTACTATTTTTCAGGGGCATTTCGAGATGGAGATGAAGATCTAGAACTCAAATAACACCCTTACTCAACTACTGTTTTTCAGGGGCATTTAGAGATAGAGATGAAGATCGTCTAGGGGTGGGAGTCGAGAACACACAACCAGCTCGTTGTTTGAGGTGCGGATCCTTGGGTCGGCGCCCTACCAAGTGCAACCTCCCAACTAAGCTATGGTTATTTTACTGTGTTCTAAATTTTTTTGATTCTTTCCTAAAGGACTTTTTGCTAGCTTCTAGAATAAAGACGTACTCTGGAACTTTCTTTTTTCTCTGTGATGGGGTTGTAGTTGAGAAATGGAAATGGATGCTTGTAGGTGTTTTTTTTTTTTTTTAAAGTTGAAATTGCTGAGAATCCTTTTCTAGGGTTGAGAAGCAAGGGTTTATAAAACCCCATCCACTTCTTCTTTTGGGCAAAAAAATGGCTAAATTTGGTCAAAATGAGCCCTTATACCAAAAAGGCAAGAATTTGAAAAAAAAAAAAAAAACCAAAATTGACCTAATAAACATAATCTACATAACTAAAGCCAATACACACTAATTAATTGATAATTAACACAAGTGAGCCAGACAAAATACGTGGCTACTCTACATAATCAATTTTACAAACCATTTATTTGGAGCATGATAAATGGTAATTAAAAATGTTAGAAAATATAATTTATATTACTATAATTGCACCAACTTTTATAATCAATTTTACAAACCATTTATTTGGAGCATGATAAATGGTAATTAAAAATGTTAGAAAATATAATTTATATTACTATAATTGCACCAACTTTTATCATTTAATAGTCCGTCACGTGACTAATATTTTAGTGGGTGGGTCTCATATATTACTTTTAAGAAATATTTGACTCACAATTTTTATAAACTTTTTTGTCATTTAGGATTGAGAAGCTATTTGTGTATCTTAGGTGGGTTTAAATTTTATAATAAAATTAAGTTACAAAATTAAACTAGGTTTATTGTAACGACCCTAAAAACACAACTCTTTAAAGCAGAAGCACAACTGAGGTATTCCATTCATGCTCGAAATTTCGGTAGCATAACAACGCAACTACAAGGGAACCAAAACTTACAAAGACCTGATAGAAATAAAAACACTTCTATATCTTAAGGAAAACACTCAGCATCCACCAGACTACGATAAAATATGCTAAGCTTCATCAACAGACACGAGAATCTAAGAAATTCTAACCAAACACACGGAAACGAAATAAATTTAAGATTTACAGACCAACATACGACAAGAACTAAGATACAAATTTAAACACTAGACACAGGGACAGAACTCCAGTGGTGCCTCCATAGCTTTGTCAAGCCATCGCCTCCGTCACTCACCTCGTGGCCATGCACCATTTGCAAAGACAAACAAAGTAGCAAGGATGAGTATAAACATACTCAGTAAGTAGCCTGCTTAAGGATCCAAAATTCACAGTCAAATCACAAAAGTTGTCCTAGCACACACTGGCTCCTACTTAACCTCAAATCACCGTCCAGCTAGCTAAAGCTCGTACACCCTATCCCAAGTCCACCCCTGTATGGTATTGTCTCGAGCACTACCGCAAGTCATGTAACTTAGGTTGACTAAGGCAGTGAAAGAAAGTAACTCTCACGCCTACACTTTTGGGGGAATCACCCCCCTTTAGCTAGCACAGAGCAATGAAGGAAAGCAACCCTCATGCTCGAATGGTGAAAAATCACCCCTAAGCTAGCACACTGGATGAAGGAAAGCAACCTTCATCCTACACAGTGAGGGAATCGCCCCCTAAGCTAGTACACTGAAGAAGGAAAGCAACCCTCAATCTAGACGTGGTGGTAGAATCGCCCCCTAAACTAGCACAAGCAAAAAAGGAAAGCAACCCTCATGCCCACTCAGATCACATCAACCTAGAGTTGCAGACTTGCCCAAGGGAGACACAAGGGCAAGTGGCACTAGTCTAACGGGCTTTTGTACCTTTGCAATGCTTTTGGAACCTCCAAGATAATCCATCATACCAAATTCATCCATCATGTCAGATCCACAGCCACAACCTGGTCTGAAGTTCAAAAGCATATACAGTGGGGGAATCGCCCCCTAAACTAGCACAAGCAAAGAGGAAAAGCAACCCCCATGACCTTCCATACATTCACAACACCTACACCTCATACATATCTAAGCGAAATGCAAATCCTAACGAACCAATCCAAATGGCTACTTACTTTCTAGGCCAGCACCAAGGCAACCCACTTCTCTTTCTTTTAAGAAGTTATTAGCGACATAAACCCAGGGCACACATCAACAAACAACAACAATCGCAACATTTTTTCCATTGACCACAAACACGAATCTCGAGTATGAACTTATGCCCTAGTTCAACGACATTCCTAAACAAGAACTTTACTTAAGCGTAGCCCATACATGTGCTAGCGGCATATAGCCCTCAACCATTTAATCCAGAATTCAGCCCCCTAAACATGCTAGAAATCAGGATGACCAATATCCTTCCACTCAAGTTCGGACCCATCTAAAACATGTTAAACATGCCTAGTCATCTGCACCATTCTGAACACACGAAACTTGAACACTATATACTTCTAAGGCATTCTAAGTAGCCAACTAGCCCAATCCGACAACTCCAACGTCCTGCACACAGTCAACTCATCCAACATCCCAAGAGAACTAACCTCATCCAACCATTCAAACAAGCATTACTTAACCATTTAGTCCATTAGCTCAAGCGTTCGAGGTTCCACACTAACCAAACATCTCAGCCAGCCCAACCATTCAATTTACAATTTTGAATCCTTTAACAAGCATAGCTACACGTTTAGGTAACCTTAAGCTCATCGCGATAATTGTAAGATTAATTTAGCAAACCTGAGATGTTTGGTTAGTGTGGAACCCAGAACGCTTGAGCTCATCTTTAGCCAACCTTAAGCTCATCTTCCACATACCCATATTTAGGCAAGCATGTTATTCACAAATCACCACAAACATGAACCAAACCCATCCAATCACAACCTTAGGCAAATTCTTAAAGTATCACACATGCTAACTATAATCAACTCGAAAATTTAAGCCTTTATTTCCATTGTAGCCACATAATTAGGCCATTTTCAGCTCAAACAACCTCCACACCGATCCACTAAACATTTCATGCTTCATAAACACAATTTTCAGGCATGGTTTCATAATTTACAAAATTTTCAACATACATGAAATTCAAATAAGAACTTAAAGGGCTTAATTCCAAATGACTACTTACACAAATTACTCTAACATTCAAGACACCCTAGAACTCAAATGCTTGATCCTGAATCGCCAAACGAAGTCCCAAAACAGCATATTCACTTGCCGAATTTGATGTCGAATTGATCCAGACTGGACAACCCGACCTCCAAACGTAATGGGTAACCTTGAACAAAGTCCAACACGTTATGAGTAAATTTTAAAACACCAAAATAGCCCTTGAACGCAATAAAAAAATCCTAAAACATGTACCAATTAACTCCAATCTTAAGCATAGCTAATAAGGTGAAAACTATAGCATCCAAAGAGAACTCACCCCAAAATCGAGATCAATGCCTACTGGACAGCAAATCAAACGATCCAAATTCACCTAAAACGACCTTCAATCGCAAAGGGTATTCTAGAATAAAATCCAAGACATTGTGGGTTAGTTTCAAAACACCAAATCAGCCCTTTCAATTCAGTTTTACAACCCATAAATCACTTAAGAATCGTTGTTGGAACACTTACCCATGCCAAATCAAGACAAAAAGTGGTTGTATGAATATTGGGCTTGCTGGAAAACGATCCCAAAAGTACAACCCCCTCTGTTGGTCGTGCAAATCACACAAAAGAGGGTAGATCCGGCGGCTGATCGGCATTGCCTTGGTGTGGTAAAGGTGTGCGAGGGACGACGGCGGCGAGATCCGACGAACGGAAGTTGGATGCGTGAATCGACTAGCATGTGCTCATCAATTTCAAGCAGCGAACGCACAGATCTGCAGTGGAGTGCTAGTGCTGTTGTAGGCAACGTGTGGAAGGGTGCAGCCATCGAAGATCCGGTGAGATCCTACGAACGCCAGTGAGGTTGGAGGCGGCTGCAGCCGTGCTTGAAGAAGGAAGAAGAAGAAGCAAGATGGGAGCTTGGCGCACGATTACGGGAGAGTGAGAGAGAGAGAGAGATAAGTTTTTGAGTGAAAGAGAGGGAGAGGAGGAGGAGGAGGAGGAGAAGAAGAAGAAGAAGAAGAAGAAGAATGGGATTTCGGGGAGAGAGGAGGAGAGTGAGGGAGAAGATTTTTTTTTTTTCAAATAATCCAAAAATCAAAGATGCCCTCAAACCAACTTTTCATTTCAATTATGCCCTGTTCAACTTCCTAAATTTCAATTTAACCCAACTAATACCCAATAACTCAAGTAACAATTCAATAACCAATTATTCCATTAAAAAAAATTACTTGAGAATATTGGATGTTACATTTATGCAGCATTTTTTTTAGTTGGTAGGATTCTAATTATTAGTAATAAGTGTGTAGGCTTGATTAGATACATTTCATAAGGGTATATTTAGCAAACTCATAACCTATAATAATAAACTTATTTCAGATTCTAATAAACCTTGATTTTATAATATTTTAGATTATACTAATTCAATTCGTGTGCTAACTGCTAAACAATTATTTATTTATTTATTATTATTTTTAGTTCAACACTATATTAGAGATTCAGACCTTTAACTTTTTATGTCTTACCTTGTTAAGGTAAAACACTAAACATCTTTAATTGTGGTATAGTATTTTTATATTATTATAATATTGAAAAGTTCTTGAAAGAGTATTGCATTCATTAGAGATTGTATTGGAGTTATCCATAGCCCATAATTAATATTTTAATCTATAGCTTTCAAATAAGACAATTTGATGTACCCTTTAAATAAATAATTACTCGATCATTATTGTTAATTATAAGAAGAACAATTCCAAGAAGAAACAATTCTCTTTTATCTCTCTAGAAAATATTATAGAGTAAGAAAGTCTTCCACATTTCTCACAAGTTTTAAATCTGCTGATGTAAGCTTTGATCTTTTTTTTATTGTCTTTTTCTTTTTTTGATATATTTTTTTAAATATTTAAGATAGAGTTTTTCTCAAAAAAAAAAAAAAAAAAAAAAAAAGAAGATAGAGTATATATATATAGATATATATTGAGTTTAGATAGAGTTGATACACCATATAAAATAGATTAATATGATAAAAAAATTTAAATTTAAGGGTAAAATATTTAATTTTAATCAGTAAAAATAATCATAATATATTGTTATCAATGATTTAAATTTAAATTTAAATTTTTTATTTAAAAAAATATTGACAATGATCATCTTATTATCATTTCACTATAGATTAATTGAAGTAAAAAACTGGTATTAGCTAGTTAAAATATATTATACGTGATTATAATTAAAGCACTTTAAATTGAAAAATTCAAACTATATTGATTACTACACCTCTTCTGATTGGACTTCCTAAGAGTTAAAAAATTGATTAAAAAAAAAAGTTTGTTCGTAGAAATTTTTTTCATGATTGTTGTAGCCAAATTTTGGACAGGAGAAATATCACCTGACCTCCACGTGACAATGACGGTGAATTTGTATTCTTGGGGGAAGAACGCGGCCTGCAAGACAAGAAAAACCTGGACACCGGTGTGGTGTAGACCACACAGGCTTCGATGCTTAAGTCAGATAGAGTTTTGAGAGTTGTAGGAGAGTGTTGTAAGCTGGAATGAACTTACCTTACTCTCCAATTGACTGAGAGCTTAAATAGCTTCCTTCCTAGGGTTTTTCGTGGGTTTCTGTCTTCGAATGGGGAAAAGAAAGATCGAATTGGGCTGAACCGAGGGCACACGAGCCATAAGGGACCCAAACTGGTAAGCCTCGGCGGGCCTCGGCCTCCGCTGAGGCCGACCACGGGCTTGGGCCGAGCCCAAGCCCCAGTTTTCTCCCTTTTGTCTTTGGACCATGGCAAGGCCCAAAATGGAGTCTTGCCATGTGGTCGGCCTCGGCCTCAGCCGAGGCCGACCACTGGCTTGGGCTTCGGCCCAAGCCCGTTTCTTTGTCCCTTTTCGTCCTGGGTCGGTCTCCTGTCGGTTTCGGTCCGTTTTGACTTCGTATGGGGCTTTTTTCCTTGTTTGGCCCTTCATTGCAGCCCTTCAGCTAGCCCATTCTTGTTGGTCCAATTTCACCCATAACATTAGCCCCCACTCCCTAGTTAGGATTCGAGATTAGGAGCGCGTGGAGTAATTGCATGGAGCCTGACTTGGGAGTAACATATTAAGTTTTGGAGTCATTGTTGACATTTCGAGGTCTGCCTCGAATTATCTCTAGTTATTGCTGTCCATCCTTACAAGGATATTCAGTCTTCTAGAGTGTCGGTTTCTCCATTTTCCATTAGGAATTTTAGAGTTCCATGACGCTTATCTTGCGTCTTGTTTTCTTCGTTTCCTATAGGAATTTTAGGGTTCCGTGACGCTTATTTTGCGTCCCAGATCATCCCCAGGATTTCCGTCTAACCCCGTAGGTCGGTCTCTTCCTGGTGGGTAAGATTCTCCTATGGATGTGTGTTCGTCCACATCCTGGAGAAAATTTAAGGCTCCAAGGTTCTCCTTGGATCATCCCAAGATTGTCGTCCAACCCCGTAGGGAACATTTCGATCTTTCTTGGGGGCTAAGACTCTCCTCTGGATTCGCAATCTGTGCCGTTTTCCTGGAGAGAATATATAAATTCGAGGTCGTCCTCAAATTTAAGTGGGATTGCCATCAAACCCCGTAAGGACTATTATGGACTTCCCGACCTCCCGTAGGAGGGAATTTTTGCTATCTTGTAGCCGTGTAGCTTCATGACCTCCTGCTGGAGGGAATTCTTGGCTATTCTGTAGCCTTGTAGCTTTTCGTAAGCATTTTTGGAACAACTGTAGCTTCATTCCAAGTTGATACCGTGAGAGAAGTAGAGGAAATAAGCAATGGAGTGAGCATCGGGGGCAGGAGGTCTGGTCGGCCTCGGTCAGTCTGGTCGGCCTCGGCCAGGCTGGTACGTCGGGCTGGTCGGCAGAGGCTTCCTTGGTGCTTCTGCTTGGCCTCTTTGTGCGTCGGTACTTTTTTTCGTGTACAAGTTTTCCTCGGTCTTACCATCATCTTCTTCATTTTTTCTAGGAGCTAGCTAATCCTGGTCTTTCTCTTGTTAGTCAAGAGAATTTAATTAGAATCGGTTTTATTCCACCCCTTCTTCTGAAAGGTTAGATTTAACCTCAAATTCTTCTTGTAATCATTGTGATGGGGAGAGGTTGGCATCGGCCAAGATGGTCGGCCTCGGCCTATGTGGTAAGATCTCAGTTCCTCAGCTTTAACTTCTGTCTCATGTGTTTTCGTTAACTCATGATTTCGTTGCTTCTGTTTTTCAGATATGCCTCCACGATCTACTTCTTTGTTTGAAGGCAACATGAGGAGTTGAGCCTTTGAGGGTTGGTGGCTCTAGCTCAGACATGGGAGGTGTTTCTACTTTTGAGATTTCAAATCCTCCTCCTCGACCTTAGGGTGTGAGTACTCTCCAACAGACCAGCGTTCCAAAGGCAGAGCTGGTTCAAACTCAAGCTAGCTTGACTCAAGTCAGTCGTCTATTGGCTGAGGTTAGGATTGAACTTGATTTCACAAGGGTTGAGCTCCAATCAGTTTGAACCCAATTGGATGAAGCCCAAGCTCATCTATCCAATGCAGAAGACCTGACTGAAGAGTTTAAGAAGACAGAGGAATATGTTGTGATGCAGGATGAAATCTTTGACTGCGGATTTAACTGGACTGTCAAACGCTTTTCCAAACATCATAAGGACTTAGATTGTGAGGTCATTCAAGAAGATTATGCTTCTTTCAAGAAAGATCCCTATGCATTCCCTGATTCAGATGATTCTAATGGCAGTGGAGGAGTAGACATGAATGAGGGCTAAATCTTATGTGCTTTCCCTTTTTTCTTTTTATCTCATTGTAAGACTTTTATTAATGAGAATATATTTTCTGTCCATCATCCTTGTCTCTCTTTAATGAATCTTGACTTTAAAGAGGTAAACTCCGTTGAACAGAATTATAGAAGTCTTACTAAACAAGATAAATTGATAAAAGGGGTCCTCATACATGCTTGCAAACCACAAACCATAAAATCACTTACTTGTAATTGCTCGGCCTCGGCCTTGGAGGTCGGCCTCGGCCTTGGAGGTCGGCCTCGGCCTTGGAGGTCGGCCTCGGCCTCTGTTTTCCTCCAAATTTTGACTTTTCTGGCTCGTTCTATGTAGCTTCTGCCTTTTGTTCAATTAGAGAGGCGTATCTCTTTAGTAGTTTCTGCCTTTTGTTCATCAGAGAGGCATATCTCCTATGTAGCTTCGATGCTTTTTGTTTCATAGGGAAGCTATCCCCTTAGTAGCCCCCTACTCAAGTAGGAGTTTCTTGGTTGAACTCATGCTTGAGTGACACAACTTGCAGCTTGAAAATTTAATTTTATTGCTAATAAAATTTGAATCTTACGTGAATTTGTTGAAGTTGACAAATGTAATCCTAACTAGAGATGAAGTAAACAGAAGAAAGCCCCCTAGTAGTCCATAGGGGTATGGTCGACCTCGACCTTCCTCTAGTCGGCCTCGGCCTTCTTCTGGTAGGCCTCTGCTTCACTTGATCTCTCGTGGGGGTTCTTCATCTGGTCGGCCTCGGTCATCTTCTGGTCGGCCTCGGCCATCTCGGATGTATTCTTTCAGATACCCTTCTCTGATCAGGGTTTCGATTTCGTCTCGTAGCTGATAGCAATTATGAGTAGCATGACCATGATCTCGGTGAAAGAAACAGTATTTGTCTTTGTCTCTTTTTCCAGCTGGGGTTCGCATCTTATCTGGAAATTTCACCAAATTCAAGTGGCGAATTTCCATCAAGATCTGCTCAGGAGGGAGAGTTGTGGAAGTATACCTTTCGAACCGTTGGTCGGGGACGACCTTAGGGTCTGGTCGGCCTCGACCTCTTTCCTCGACCTTCATTCTCTTCGAACTGGAAAAATTGTTGTCCCGAGCTCTATCTTGCTCTAGGTATCTGTTGCTTCTTTCACGATGAAATGTAGCTTCTTTCGATCGTATTAGCTCCTCAACACTCATATACTTTTGAGCCCTAGTTATGAACTCAACATAGGAGGTCGGTTCTTTCTTGCCAATTGATCTAAGCAAGCTTTTATCTTGTAAGCCTGCAACAATGGCAATTAGGGCAGTCGTGTCTGTGAATCCTTCAACTTACAACGTTTCCTTGTTAAAGCGCGAGACATAATCACGTAAGGTCTCTTTTGGCCCTTGCTTTATAGTGAGCAAGTGCATCTGAGGCTTACGTTGGTCTCGTCCTCCCAAGAATTGCGTTACAAATGCTCTGGCTAACTCTTTGAAAGAGCCAATGGATCTTCTCTTCAACTTTCTGTACCATTCTCTGGCTGGTCCTGTGAGGGTAGAAGAGAATGCTCTGCATTTAATTGCTTCTGAAACTCCATGAAGTTCCATCTGCGGTCGGTATGTGTCCAGGTGTTCAACAGGATCAGTATTGCCATCGTATGGAGTTATGGCCGGCACCTTGAACTTCTCAGGAACTTTCTCTTTCATGATCTCGTCAGTGAAAGGGGGATCGACTTGCTCGATGAGAGCCTCGAGATCCCACCTCTAGATCTCACGAGTTTTGAGAACGTTCCCTTGAAGATCTCCAAACTCCTTTTGGATTTTCAGAATGTCTGCTTTCCATGGAGGACTTTGGTTTCGTGCATCATACCTCAATTTGATCTCCTCGGCCTCGGCATGTTTCTGGTCGGCCTCGGCCTCGACTTGCAGCTTCCTCTTCAAATCGATCAGACTTCTCAAGTCCGATGTTGCTTCAATATTCTCGTCGACCGTCGCTTCAACTTTACCTGGTCGGCCTCGGCCATCAACCTGGGAGACGATATGCACAACAGATTTCAACTTACCTGCCTTACTCGTCTGGCTTTTGACCGAGGGTTGATGTGGCTTGTTGTTTCCTCCAAGGATCAGCTTCTCGGTTGGCTTTTAGGTATGGGATTTTGATTCTCCCATCCCCTCAACCACCTTCGCTTTTCCTTTTTGTGGGTCTCGTACGAGAGGTGGTTCCTCCTCCTGTTTTTCTTTTTTCTGATGATCTTGGTTTTCCAATTTTTCCAAGATTTTTAGAAGATATTTGTCCATGTTGTCGACCTTTTTCTTCAGCTCGGCAATCTCCTCTTCTGGTCGGCCTGTGTTAGGATGAGGCTGAGGAGGAGAAACCTCTCTCGTACGTCTCGGGGTGACGATCCTGATCTGAGTCGTCTCCATCTTCATTCCAGTGTTTATTTTTTGGAGTTCTACTCGTCTTCTCGTAGGATTGAATTAGGTACAAGGTTTTTCCAGCAAGCATTGTCGTTCCCCACAGACTGCGCCAACTGTTGTAGCCAAATTTTGGACAGGAGAAATATCACCTGACCTCCACGTGACAACGACGGTGAATTTGTATTTTTGGGGGAAGAACGTGGCCTGCAAGACAAGAAAAACCTGGACACCGGTGTGGTGTAGACCACACAGGCTCTGATGCTTAAGTCAGAGAGAGTTTTGAGAGTTGTAGGATAGTGTTGTAAGCTGGAATGAACTTACCTTGCTCTCCCCTTGAGGGATAGCTTAAATAGCTTCCTTCCTAGGGTTTTTTGTGGGTTTCCGTCTTCGAATGGGGAAAGGAAAGATCGAATTGGGCTGAACCGAGGGCACACGAGCCATAAGGGACCGAGGCAAGGCCCAAAATTGGGCCTTGCCAAACTGGTCGGCCTCGGTGGGCCTCGGCCTCTGCCGAGGCCGACCACGGGCTTGGGCCGAGCCCAAGCCCCAGTTTTCTCCCTTTTGTCTTTGGACCATGGCAAGGCCCAAAATGGGGTCTTGCCATGTGGTCAGCCTCAGCCTCGGCCGAGGCCGACCACGGGCTTGGGCTTCGGCCCAAGCCCGTTTCTTTGTCCCTTATCGTCCTGGGTCGGTCTCCTGTCGGTTTCGGTCCGTTTTGACTTCGTATGGGGCTTCTTTCCTTGTTTGGCCCTTCACTGCATGTCACACCCCGCCCCAGATTAACTCTACCAAACCTAGGACGAGATGTGATGGCAGTAGACTCCAAATGTGCAATGGAATCTATTGCCAAGTCTTTATCTCTTCTTACATTATCTAACTTTATCTATGGATATCCCATAAACAGCACAGTAAAAATTCTTTCTTTACTTACACTAGATGATATGCAATGACTTGACAAGACTGGTGGCAGAATCTGGTTAGCTAACTCTGGTTGAAACTCAAGAGCAACCTGGTGGAAAATTAAAAACAAAAGAATGAGCTAAAAAGCCCAGTGGGTGGTAAGTCAATAAGAAAAATTAACTTTAAGGAAAATCTCTTTAGATGGAAAACATAATTCACACTCTATAAAAAATATATATATAAATCATGAAAGTTTTTGAACTTCTCAAGATCATGAAAATAGAGTGAAATTTGTAACAAGGTCACCGTTACGAAATCTCTTAGACACATAAGCTGCACAAACCGAGATTTCAACTCTTGGAAACAACAACTCTTTAAACAATAACTCTTGATACATAAATATGGGCTAATAAAAACGTGTGTAAAGAAATCTCATAATTTCAACTCTTGAAATATAAGCATAAGTTCTAATCACCAAATTTGTACCCACAACTCTATCATACTGGCGTAGAGTAATCTCCATACGCACAGCAGAGCAATCTCTATCATACGTGCACGTAGAGCAAACTCTAACATCTGTAATGCTTCAGGTCCAGGATTTGGACCAGGATTCGGAATCCGGATTCGGCACCTAATGGCCCCGGCATTCCCCTGCATCCCCTGCGGCCTGAGCACGCAAGCATACTATGGAAACACATTCTCATAGCATATCGGGTAATCACCATGGGTACAAAGAATTAGTGGTTTAAAAATCCACTTTTAACATAAAACGTCTCTTGATTCTCAAACTCTTTATGAAAACCATGCTTTTTCTCTAAACATCTCATAAACTTGAGAGATTTTCAAATAACACTAAACATGTATAAATTCTCAAATAATAATCAAATCTCTCAATAATATAAAACATTTCTAAAGTCATATTTTCTCTAAATACACATCTTATAAATTTCATATAAAAATAAATCTCTTCAAATTTCTCAAATATGCCAAATCATGAATTCAACGTAGTGAACATATGTCACTTTCTTATCAAATTAGTAACACATCAATTTCAATAATAAACGATTTACGAAATACACACAATTTCCTCCAAATTATCGAAATCTTCAATAACTAAATCATTTGCATTAATATAAAATGCAATTGATTTCCAATCTCACAAAAATCTCATCAATTACTAAAATAATTGAATACTTTGGAAAATAACCACTCACTGAACAATTGTCGTTGACACTCCAAATCGTGAGCTATTCCAATTGTCATTCAACCTAAATTCCGATAACCACAACAAAAATCATTCTCCAAAACATGTAATTATAAAATTACAATGCTAACTAACCAAAAATCAATAATCCAATTTCCAATCTCTTTCTTTTCCCCATAAGTCCAATCTTTCACATTTTACTTTCTCTTCCAACTATTTATTATCAAAGTTATTTTGTCTTTTTCCTCCAATTAAAAAAATCCTATTCTTTCTCACCCTTACACAACATTTTCATTCCATACAAATAATCCATTTCCCATAAGTCCTCTCTCCCACGTGAATATCTCTTAAATGGGTTTCTCTCTCTTCATTATTTAATTATATATATATATATATATATATATATATTTTACTTCATCAAGTCCCAATTTTATTTCAACAAATTCTTTTATTAACCTTTTCTCTCTCCAACAACCCACCATCTTCTTCTTCCTTGCACAACTCTTTCTGTAAACCCGGAATCCCTCCTTGAAAATTCTTAAGAAAAATATATTGGTAAACTTGTTAAAAAAAAAAAGAGAAAGAAAGGTAAAAAAGAAAGAAGAAAGAAAGGTGGAAGGTGTATGTTTTGTTATCTAAATAAAAAAAAAGAAAGTGGAAAGGTGGAATTTTCACTCACCTCCTTTCTTTATAACCCACTCACACACTTTCACCCAATTTAGAGTTTCATTTACCAAAGGAAAACAGAGGGGTTTGGAGGGAGAGAGTCTGGAAAGAAGAAGAAGGAGATTTTGAAGGTGGAATTGAAGAAGAAAAGGGGGAAACGCAGTCCAAGTTGCATGGTGAATTCTGGTGTTCAATTCTGCCAACGTCTGGTTTTCTGATCATACCGAGCTCCACAGGAAGAATTAAGAGGTAAGGTTTGATTCTTCTGAAATTTAATTCATTTTAGAACAATTTTCGTGAAGGAAGCTCGAGCAAAATCTGAATTTATGTTATGGGTTTTTGAAGGGGAAGTCAGAGGAGTGTTTTTACTGTCAAATCCGGGGAACCTCTGGTTTTTGGAATATTCTGATCTGTAGACTTCGAATTAGACGCTGTATTAGGTATGGATGGAAAGCTGATTTACTTTCCTATAACTTTCATGAAGAAGTCGTGGTTAGAAATTAATGGGAAGTCGCTTTAAATTTCAGGTTAGTTTTGGGCTGCCGCAGGAAAACAGTTCTGGTTTTAGCTGAAACGTGTTTTGGGGAAAATAGATTTCGAGGTAGTTACAGACACATCCTTTAGGAATTTCGATTTCATTCCTTCATATAAGTTTTAGAGGGTTCAAAAAGGAAGAGTTTGGTATAAAGAACATCATTTTTGAGCAAGTAATGGAAAAGTTATAGGTGTGTGAGTTTAGGGTATAAAATCTGTAAAGTGCAGGAAATAGATGGGAAGGTTTTTGCAATCCTAAACCTTAAATTCATGAGGCCAAGATTCTAATGCTTGGTTTTGTTTATTTGGCAGGCCAAGAAGGAATAGGACAAATTTACGGACCGAGAATCTAATATTAACGCTGTGAGTGACAAAATGAATTCTGAAAATAAATTCTATGCTTGAACTTGTGTTCATAAAAAGAAAAGACTTCCTAAGAATGATGTAGCTTAAAGATTTATGGTCTCTTGAGCACGTATTCATAAGCATATATGGTTTCCTAAAAATGATTTAAATTGTTCGTTTTGAGCATATGTTTACTGGTTTTTCTGAAACTAGAAGAAATACCTTAATTCCAAGTCTACATGTGTTAGCAAGAACTGTTAAAGGTTTTCATGTGTTTCTCTGAGACCTGAATGAGTTAATGGTTGAGATACTGAGCCCGAGGTTGTATAGTACCGTGTGCACACAGGTCATTTTCTGTTGTCGACGTTGAGTGTACTCCTTGACAACAATGCTGTCGTGAGTGCTGGGCGAGCCCCACTACGACAAAGACGATGGGAGTGCTGGGCGGGCCCCACTACATCGTAGAATGAACATTGACTGTACTGGGCGAGTCTTACACAACTAGTTTGTCATATGTTTAAAATGGTTAATATTTTGACACACTTGCTGGACTTCTGTAAAAGCTATTGATGTTATATGTCATGATTTACGAGTTAATAGTTTTAAACTCAGTCACTCACTGAGCTTCCCAGCTCATTCTTTCAATGTTTTCCAACTTTTCAGGTAGAGATCGAGCTCCCGGTGCCTGAGATCCTGCCACAGCCTGCTAGAAGCTCTACGAGTCTGATATTTTTGTATGTGGATGGTGTAGTATAGCAAGTCTGCTCGTAATGTACATAACTTTGTAGGGATGTGTAATTAGGTGCGTGAACGAAGCTAGGGGTCTTGGTTATGTAAATCTTGGTTCGTGATATATTGAGTTGTAGTACCCCTAGCCGTGTTGGTTGTTCCACAGGGGTCTTTACCAGAAACGCCCTATATGTATACTTGGTAACGTTTACCAAGATTCCGCTGTGTTGTGTTTGAGTAACTTATACTTCAAGTATAGTATGTTTATCAGGTACAACAGGGTCACAGGTATCGTTAGGGAGGAAACGATGTCTGTTGGCTTCACGCCTTCCTCCGGGCTAAGATAACAGGTGTTTCGGGAGGGGGTGTGACACTTTCTCTCTCTTTCAAATCTTTAGCTCCATGAAAAAAAACAAAACCCCATATTAAACACTATCTTCTCTCATATAATCAAAGAAGAAGACTCACACACAAGCTTGAAGTTTCATTGAAAATTCTTAAAAATTAAACTCACTAAACATGAAATTCCTACTTGGTAAAACTTCTCCACCTTCAAATTTCAAAAAGTAGAACAAACTTTTAGTCTTCTCCTTCAATTATTCCATCCATAAACACAATTGCAACCAACCTCCATCAAAACTAAAACTAACAAAGTATTCTAAAAAAAACACAAAATCCTTCATATTAACCCTTTAATCTCTAGCAAAACGACTTACCGAGCTAAACTTACGTGATTTAGAGCTTCCTCCCAACTTCAAGACACCAATTTTCGTTTCCTCCATGGCATGGGCTACCATTTTCTCATCTCTCCAAATATCCCCTCCTTTGAACTTTCTTTTTCCTCCTCCCTCTCTGTTTTCGTGACCCCCCTTTTTTTTTTTTTTTTTTTTTTCTTTTTTTTTAAAACCACAAGCTTCCTATGGAAGATTCTTTATTTTCCTATCTTTTGTATTTCTTTTATATAAATATAATAAAACCAACTTGTGTGTGGCTTCCAAGAAGCCACACCATTACTTCTTTTTTTAAAAAAAAAAATTCCTTTTTCCAAATATAAACAAAACAAAAATTCTCTTTTACTACTTTTCCAAATTGCTTCTTTTCTAAAATAATAAAAACTTTCTCTTTTTAATTTCTTAAAATAATACAAGTTGTATTCCATTTTCAATTTTTCTAAATTCCTTATATTTCTATTTTGTTCCAAACAATCTTCTTCTTCAAAATTTCAAAATCAAGTAACTCATATGTCAAATGCTTATCTCCAATTGCTAGAAGACGCAAATTGGGTCTTACACTGCAGCCCTTCAGCTAACCCATTCTTGTTGGTCCAATTTCACCCATAACAATGATATCTCGTCAAAAATCATTATAGATCTACATAAAAGTGGTCATTCATGCACATACACATTCCTTAAATTGGTTGATTCTTTAATTATATGATGAGTCCATTTCAAATGGAAGAAGTGGTGGGCTTCACATGATTGACTAGGGTTTTTTTTTTCAATATATATCTTTTAATTAATTATATGGCTTTATTTATTAAATCATATTTTAATTTTTCTTGTTTCATATATAAAAGAAAAGAGTCAACATGTTTGAAATTATTGAAACAATTATTCCAACAAAATTTTAGTTTAGCTCTCTATTTTCGCAATGTTACTTGAATATTGAAAAACATGAAAATTAACAATCATTCCCTATGTTTCTTTTTCTTTTCTTTTTCTTAATTACAAAATTAAAAAAAAAGAAGTAATAATTACTCCTAAATTATAAGAGTTGTTACATCGATTGCATTTTCAAACTTACGAAAATTATTGTTGCAATTAAACTCGTCGTCATAACTTTGTTTATTATAATTAAAAAATAAGAGCAAACCACTATGAAATATAGGGTTATTACAATTAAACTCTAAACCTTAAATTCTAAACTTTCTATCAAACTATGATAATTTGTTGCAATTATGTTCTTAAATTTATGAAATTGTTGTAACTAAACTAACCATTAATAAAATTACAACGATAGAGTTTAATAGCAAATGATTTTGGAATTTTATAGAGAAGTAATTGGTTACCAAAGGGAAGTTCAAAAATATGATTATAACCATCTTTAAGATTCAAAAGTGGTTTTTATAATTTTCTAAAAGATTAACTATAAGAGCTAAAAAAATATATTTATGAAAAGTTTACAAACATAATATTTAAAAAAATAGAGAAAATAATAGCTTGAAGGAAAAAGGGAAGTAAAGTTTGAGTAGTGTTAGATCATGTTATTGAAATTAGATTAGATTTAGTTTAGATTTGTGATCATTCCATGAAATGGGATTAGTTTAGCATCATTTCTTGCTTATTCTTGGTCAAAGTTGAGTGGAAAGCATACTTTTATCTTGTTTTTAGTAAGTGTCTAGTTAAGTTTAATTAAGAGTCGAGTTTTTGCTTAGTTTTCTTTTTTCTTATTTCTTTTACTCTTTTTAGTCTTTTGTTGTAGTTTGGTTAATTGTAGTTTTGTTTGTTGTTTTGAAGCCTAAGGATTGAAAAAAAAGCATGTTGAAGCAGTAATGTTATAACATTTGTGTAGCATCGTGCAGCATCCTACAACATTGGCAGTCTGGCATAAAATGGGAATGTGGGCCCACTTTTGATGACGTACAATAGATTTTGGTCTTTAAACCCATTTAGATGGGCCAAAAATGGAAAAAAAAAAGAAAGTCCAAAGCAATTGTTGGAAAGAAGAAAACCCTAATTTAGGGTGTATGTGAAAAAGGGGAGGGAGGGGAGAAGAGATCTATCGCAAAAATAGAAGGAAGGAAAAGAAGAAGAAAAACGCAGTAGGGAGAATAAGCTTTTTCTGGAATCTCCTTTAGCCACTCATTCTCATTTTCTTCTTATTCTAGAATTTATGTATCTTGCTCTTTAATTTTCTTGAAGTTTAGTTAGGCTAAGTTGTTCCTAGTGTTGTTATTTTGTGAATCTTCATTTGAACCTAAGATGTTTATGAGTAGTAGCTTGTTTCTGGTTATTTTCATTGTACAAGTCATGAACTAACCTCTGTAGGCTGGAATTTATGGAGAGCATTAACTCTATTTTTAGAGCCCTTTTGCTATAGAAATGCTATAGAAGTGTACTTTGGTTATGGTTTTTTTTTTTTTAATTTCTTATTGTTCTTCTTAAGAGTGATCAACTTAGGAAAGGATACCAGCTTGTTTTAATTCTGAAAAGGTTAGGATGAATGGAAATAGGCATAAGCATTGCAAGTAGGTTCATGTCTTGAATTAGGGATGAATACAAGGGTATAGACATATACTTTTGACTTGTAAACTTAGGAAATTTGGGTTATCCTGGGTTTAAAGCTGGGTTTTCATAGACGTATGTTAAACTTTGATTTAGAAATGAAATTTGAGGATTAGAAATAATTTTTCAGAATTTATTCTAAGGTTTTCTCGTTACTACACAATGCAGTAATGTTGCACAGTGCTATAGCATTACACAACATATGGGAGCTAAAATTAGCAGTGAAATTCCATAAATTCCAGCACCTTAGTTAATTGATTCTCGTCTTATTTGTTATCAATGTTTAGTGTGTATTTCCTTTAGATTGCTAGAGTTTAATTCCCTCGTATCGAGCTTGCTTTTGTTAATTTTAGTTCGCTTAATTGCTTTAGAATTAGTTATTAGTGGTACTCACTTTTATAGAATTTGCATTATTTAATTCTCATGGGATCAACCTTGTCTACCAATTACTACTTATGATTGCGTGTGCTTACGTGGTGAGTTTTTGCACAACAATTTGCCATTTGAATTAGTTTTAGATTAAATTATTTAGTTTAGATTTACTTATTTGAAATATGTTATTAGATTTAATTATAAATAGGCTTTTTAGATTTGTATCTCAGAGATACAATTGAATTTATATAAATGAAAATCTAAAATTATGCACTCTCCTTCTCCTAGAACTCAAGTAGATCCTTGGGACGTCAAACATCATCACTGTCAGCGACTTCAAATTCTCCTTAATGAGCTTTGTCTTTTCTACAAAATATCACTAACAATTAATGTTAATCAATAAGATATATGAAACTTTATGAAAGACACATCAAACAAATTGATTGGCATGCATATTTTCAATTGATATTTACATAAATTTGAACAACTCAACATTTTTGTTAACATTAAAATTTAACTTTTTGAGTACTACTTTAACGTGATATGATGGGTTGGGTGTGTGTGTTTTTTTTTTTTTTTTTTTTTTTTTTGTTTAAATAAATAATATTTTACTAAGTGAGTTATTTATTTTAATTTGAATAAGCATAAGTTGGATTTTAAAATCCATCCGACGTGAATGAGTATTTAATATTACAAAGTTACTAATTTAGATAGAATCATTTTATTAAATTCCTCATCGTCATTTCTATTGTTGAAGGAAAATAATAAAACTTTTAAAATGTTGAAGATGAAATAAAACAGAAGCGTATATGTTAGAACTAAATGGTTTATTTAACTTTATTTTTATTCCTTTCAATGATATTTTACATTTCACATATAATTTTTTAATTAAATAATAATAGTAATAATCTTCTTACATATTCTATTTAACCCTCAACTATCTAACCGTGCTATTTTTATTCATATAAAATAAAATATTACATGTGTATAATTTCTAAATTTAACTTGAACCCTTTAAAAAGAGGGGAAAATTAAGTTTGAAATTATATTTTGATCTCAAAGATTTAATATTTATTTTTTACTTATATTTATTTAAGTATTGAGAAATTTTATCAAAAAATGAATTTTCAAACGACTCAAAAATCTTTATTAAACCAAATATTGATAAAAGAAAATGAATTATTGATAAGTAGATTAGTTAAAGCCCTAAAAGCAATTAAAAGTTTTAAAAAAGGGAAAAAGGCAAAGCTGAATTTTATGCCTCTCTGAAAAATAAATAATCTATTAAGTTGAGATTATGAAGTCAATACAATTGGCTTAAATTAAACAGAGATAAGGGTTCACTTTCTACTTTTCCCAAAAAAAGAAAAAGGAAATTTGTGTTCCATAGGGTTAATATCATCAAAGCACTTCACAGAATCACAACTCATTTGTATTTTCCTGTTTAATTTACCCCAACAATTTCTCAGTGATTTCCTCCTATATTTTCTCGAGGAAATTTGTATTGCTTGTGATAAGAAAATTCTAAGATTTGTATTAAAATAAAAATCATCTCTTTAGAAGATGATGGCTGAGCTAAAAAGGGCAATATCTACCGTAAATTAATGAAATTGTTTATTCAAAAAAGGGGAAAAAAAAAAACTTTTTTGGTACCCTAAATTTTGAGTTTGGTTTCAATTTATCCCTAAATTTTAAAATGTTACACTTTTACCTCAAAGTTTTGAGTTTGGTTTTCATTTGGTACTAGATTTATGTTGGTCTTTGATGTCTGTTGATTAATTTAAAATAATTTTGATGCAACATTTTTAATTAATTTTAACAGTGACGTGACAAAACAAATTTTTTAAAATTTAATAATATGTGGAAGTGAAGATCTGAATCTATAACCTTTTTTGTAGAGGTTATTTTGTAACGACCCACCCTGGATCGCTACTTAAAGCTCACTCAACACACTCTTATCTAAGAAAATGGAAGCTTTAAAACCACTTGCAATAAGAATAGAAAATATTTCACAAAACATGCTTTATTTTGGGATCCCGACTCAAAATGAAAACATTTCCAAAACGTTTCGATACAAGATTAGAGTACTACAATGAGCAACAAAATAGAAGTAGAAAAACTTTAAAACGTAAAAAAAAAAAAAAAAAACAAGGAATTTAAAAGCAGAACAACTCCATGATCCTAGGGACACAAGGACACAACCTCCATAGCCTAGCTAAGTCAATGCCTCGTGCCACACGCCTCCAGAGTCTACTAGCCACCTGAAAAGGAAAACATGGTAGCACTGAACGAGTATAAAAATACTCAGTAAGTAGCCCACTTAAAATCCAAGGCTCACAATCCACCACACAATCACTCAAACTCCTTATCTTACTCCAATTCTGCACTCTCTTAGTTAAGTGACCATCTAACCCACTCCCACCTACTGTATAGTCTCATTACTAAACCCTAGAGCCATGCTCCCGATCCTTGGGGCTTCATCCTCACAGCTAACATACAACAAAGAAGGTCCACAACCCCCAAGCCACACTGGCTAGCACCTGCCAATCAATAGGCCTTTATCCCTATAGCTAGCATACAACATGTAACGCCCCAGGCCCAAGATTCGGACCAGGATTTGGAATCCGGATTTGGCACCTAACGGCCCCGGCATTCCCCTGCATCCCCCGCGACTTGACCATGTCACCTTACTTGTCTTGAATTGCTTCTAGAGTGAAGACTATCCCCACAAACCAACACGAGTCCTTTTAGCAACTTTGTCCTCACTCACATGCTTCCTAGAAAAATTTCTAGGAGGTCACCCAACATAGGATTGCTCCAAGCCAAGCACGCTTAACTTTGGAGTTCCTATGATTGAGCCACTGAAAAGGAAGGTGCATCTTGTTGGTATGTGTAGTAGCTATCAATTCTTTTAAGCCTTTCTTAACCATGACTTGCATAGCCTCAGGATCCCTCTCATTCAGATGTGGTCTCGGTTCATTCATGTACCCCTCATGACTTGGGGCGTTACATGTGTTGTAATACCTAGCTTTTTATTTTTGTCATTCTTGGGTTAAATATTGTATGAGATTATTCAAGTTGAATGTGATTAACTTGGTTTGGAGCTTGTTGGTGGGGAAAAGGGGAAAAAAAGGGAATTTTGCTTCGTGGGTTGTTTGGACTTTATGGAAAGGTGAGTTTTTTTTAAAAAAAATAAATAAATAAAATGGGAAAAGTCAATCACTCCTCCCCAAATCTCTCTCATCTCCCGTACTTTCCTCCCATCATTTCCTTTTCCTTTTTATTTTTTCTTTTATTTTGTCAAATCTCTCTCTCTCTCCCCAGAATCAAACCCCCATCCCATCTCTCTCTCTCTTCGAAAAAAAAACTACAGCCGCCCCTTAGTTTTTTTTTCTTTCTTTCTTCTTCTTCTCCATCGACTTGTTTCTCCATCGCTGGTCGGCCGCCGATCCTCTGCGCGAGCACAGTCTTCTTCCGCCGTATGCACGCCCATGCCGACCAGACCCCCTGTTTCCGTCGAATCGTCGCCACCCTTCCTGCTTGCATACGTCGTTCTCTCTCTCTTGGTTTGAACATTTAGCAGAAAAGGGGAGTGTTTTCCGGAGGATTCGACACTGTGTAGCCTCGTGTCAATTGGGTAAGTTTCCACTGCTATGTAAGATATTATTGACGAGGTCATGAGACTGTTTTATTGATTGGAAGCCATGGATTTTAACCCGAGTTACTTGGATTCAAGTTTAGGAATTTCATCACGATTGGAGGCCATTTGGGGCATTCTTGAGGCGTTTTAAGCTGCTATATGACACTAAAGGGGTAAGATTAAATTAATTTTTTTGGTAAGTTAGTAATGCGATAAGACCTTTGGATAAAGTGGATTTGATTTTAGGATGCATGAATGGGGGTTTTTTTGTGAGTTTTGAGTGGCTATTTTTGCAAGTTAAATTGACCTTAATTGTTGGAATTAAATTGAAGGTTATTAGGAGGCAAAGTTTGGAATTGGAGGAATGGTCACATATTTCAAGGAGCTGTGTTATTGACCAAAATTTGGGAAAGGTGAGATTTTCACCACCTTTTAAATAAAACCCCAAAAGTCAAGTATGGAGTCCTTGGTTAAGTTTATTTAAAATTTAATTAGTTTGATTTTTGGGGCTGTTGCGTTATTGTCAGGTGCCTTTATTTTTTTCAGCAAGTGATTTTTGGGCTTGTGCTGCTATAATTGGTTTCTGCTTTGAGGTAAGTAGTTTTTGGAATAAGCCCCTATTGAGTTATTAAGTTAATTTTTGGACCATGCTGGAAAAGATTGTAAATCTCTGTGGAGTGCTTGAATTCTGATTGTGAAGTATGTAATTTTTGGGTGGTTAGTTTTGAAATTCCTCTTGAGTTAGGATTTTCCTGAGCATGTGGTATATGGGTTTAGGGGCTTAAAGTCGTGAACTAAATGTTTTGGAGCATGTGTAAATCCTTGACTGACTTTATGTATGAAACTCCTGTGTTGTGCTTGTTTTTTGGTTAACTCTGGTTTGTGTGGTTGGAAAGTAGACTTGAGGCTCTAGTTACCCTAACCTTCATGTTGATGTGGCTAAGATGTGGTAAAGCCTTGAGAACCTTGGTAGGGTTGGGACTTGCCTTGATGTTTATGTGATATGATAGAGGATGGGTTGCGTGCCCTGTCTTGTGATGGCATAGAGGGTATGTCCTTCATTGCGGGGGCTAGCCAGTGTGGCTTGGGGGTTGCGAACCTTCTTGCTGTATGCTAGTTGGGGGGATGAAGCCCACGTTCGATAGGAGCTAGCCAGTGTGGCTTGGGGGTTGCAGACCCTCTTGTTGTATGCTAGCTGTGGGGATGAAGCCCACGGATCGGAAGCATGGCTCTAGGGTTTTAGTGGGAGACTATACCGTAGGTGGAGGAGATTAGGTGATCACTTAGTTGAGAGAGTGTGGGACTGGAGTAAGATTAGGAGTTGAGCATCTAGGAGGTGGACAGTGAACTTTGGATTTAAGTGGACTACTTACTGAATATTTTTATACTCATTCGATGCTACTTTGTTTTCCTTTCAAGTGGCCAGTAGACTCTAGAGACGCGTGGCACGAGGCATTGGCTTGGCTAGGTTATGGAGAACCGTCTCCCTGTTCCCTAGGATCGTAAAGTCATTCTGGATACTTGGATTCTTTGTTTTGTTTTGTTTTATTTATTTATTTACTTATTCAATTATTTATCTTATTTTCGCATCTATTTTATTTCTGTTGTGAAACTTTGGTCTTGAAATAAAAGTATTTGGAAATGTGGTTTTAAGTTTTTATTGATTGAAACGGGATCCTAGGTTGAAATTTATTTCTGGTCGTATTAGCATGAAGTTTTGTTTTGTTTTTGTTTGGTTTCAAACCTCCCTTTTCATGACCATGCAAGCTTCAAGTAGCGATCTAAGGTGGGTCGTTACACAACAAGAAGGTTCACAACCCTCAAGCCACACTGGCTAGCACCTACAAAGGACACACCCTCCATGTCATCACAAAATAAGGTACACGACCCACCATCTATCATATCACATAATCATCAAGACAAGCATGTTCCAGGTGGGGTGGTAGGTGTCACTAGCCTAAGGGTCCTAAGTCATTCCCTAACCCTACCAAGGTTCTCAAAACTTTACAACATCATAACCACATCAATATGAAGGTCAGGGTAATTGGGGCCTTAGGATTAACTTTCCAACCACGCAAATCAGAGCTAACAAAAATACAAGCACAATACAGGAGTTTCAAACATAATGTCAGTTAAGGGTTTACACATGCCAATAACATTTAGCTCACAACTTTAAGCCCCTAAATCCTCCTACAACATTCTCAGGTAACTACCATCTCAAGATGAATTTTAGAACTAATTATCCAATATTACATGCTCCATAATCATAATCCAGGCATGCTACAGAAATTCGCCTTCTTTTCCACCATGATCCAAAAATCAAATAATAAATCGAAAGGGCTTAATCCAAAAGATACTTACCTCGAGGCCAAAAATGATAAAAAATTCAAGCACAAAATCTTTTTGGAATACTTAATTAACACCCCCTAGCAATAAATACAACACACAAAAATTAATTCAAGCCTTGGCTGAAAATTACCCAACTAAATCCCAATAATTAATCTAAGAGCTCCCACACTTAATTTTTGGTATTTGATTTAAAAAGGCGATGGGAATCTTACCTTTCCACTTTTCTAAACAGTAACAACTTTCTGAAATTTGTGCCAAAACACATAGCTCCAAACTTTGGCCTTCCTTTACAGTGGTTAACCTTCATTTTAATTTCAACAATTAAGGGTCAATTTAACTCATACAATCAGCCACTCAAATCTCACAGAAAGCCCGAATCATGCATCCAATTAATTCCAATTTATTCTAACTTAGGTCTAATCTTTACTGCATTAAAACTAATAACAAATCCAGCTAAATATTTACCCAAATAGTGCTTAAACAGTGCTTAATACTTGCTAGACAGACTCGAACAGCAGCTTCAATCGCCCCAAAAAATGTCCCAAATGGTCTCCAATTACGATGGGTGTCCTGTAATATCAATCCAACAATTGGAGGTCACTTTAAATGACCATTTGATAATAAAACTGCCTTTATAAATCCATAAACCCACCTTATCACAGTGGAAAAACTTACCCAATCGGAGTGAAGTCAGTCTGTACAACACTGAAAACTTGTTGGTTCAGTGGTTGGTTTGATTCCAAATTGACGATTCGGCCTCCACGCACGATAAGTTTACTAAATTCGAATCCAAAACGCTTTGGGTTAATTTTAAATGGCCACCGAAAAGATAAAACAACTCCAAAAACTCAATAATTCACCTTAAAATAGTGACGAAAACTTACCCAATCGAACGATGTCGGAAAACGATTGTACACTGCGGACTTGCCCAAAACTCTTGCTTCCTTCTTTTCAACTGGCCAAATCTGGGTGATTTTCAGACCGACGGTGGTGCGACTAGGACTCTGGCTAGGGGATGGCAGAGGCGTGCACGGCGCGGAGCTTTTGGCAAGGACCTGCGAACGTGTGGCTCCAGCGACAGTGTTGCTGAGGGGTGGCAGTGTGCTATGTGTGAAGGGAATAATCTAATTAAACCCAAGTGGAAGCATAGGAATCGGTTTGAGTTTATTTAGAATTAAATAATAATATTATGGTTAAGCATAACATACCTTGAAAATATGGAGATTCTTCTGGCAAATCTTTATCTCTTCCACAAAGTCTTTCTGGCTATGACTCGAACACAAGACCAAGGCTTGTGGGTGCCTCTTGAAAGAAAATTCACAATGGATTAAAGAGGAAGAGGTCTAGAGAGAATTCTCTAATGCTCTCTATTGAGGAGATGTCTGTTGTGTCTTATGGCTCAACCCAATGGTCATATTTATAGACACTAAGGGAAAATCTTTGCCATAATTAAAATATTATATTTTAATATCTAATATATTAAAATATATCTCAAATTTATTTGAATCTCATTCAAATCTCTTACGATGTTTATTTATTTGAATCTTATTCAAATTCTATAAATATATTTTATTTAATATATCAAACATACATTAATTGTTTTAATATTTAATGTATCAAATACAATAAATATATTTTCCTCTTTTATATTTAATGTATCTAATATATTAAATATTAATTTGAACACTTCAAATTAAATATTAAATTTGAACATGTCAAATTTTAATATTTAATGTATCAAATACAATAAATATATTTTCCTCTTTTATATTTAATATATCTAATATATTAAATATTAATTTGAATACTTTAAATTAATATTAATTTGAACATTTCAAAATTTTCTTTCAACTAAATTGATCTTTTAGTGTTACTATGAGCTAGCAAGGGGACCTTATGGACCTACAAATTATAAGCTCCAATGATACAAAATTAATTAATTAAACTCTTTAATTAATTAATTTTCATTCATTAACTATAGGGTCACTTCACTATAGACCTAGAGTTGCACTCTTATGCACTGTAGGACATGTTGTGTCCATAGATATAATCATTACATGCAAGTCGATCATTCACGAGTTGTTTGTAATTATAGTTGGGTCAAAAGTCCATTTTACCCCTAAAATTACATCTTGCACCTTAACTACCACTAATTCTCTAATGAACAATCTGTTTATAATCTAATTATAAACTAAGTCCCTCTCGGGGCAATGAGAGGGTGGGGCCCCATTGTTCAAGTCCCGAAACCAGCACTTAAGGGAGCTACTCGTCTACTTACCCTATATGGGAAGGAGTGAATTCCATCTTGTGAGATTATGTTCTCAGCTCCCTATTTGGTCAAGTCTCCAAAATGGTAGGCATATTGAATCGGCTATAAAAGCCACTCTCACCCATGCAAACCAAAGGACAAGCCCTCACATAACTCACTCTGGATTAAGATCGAGTCACATATGATCATCCTGATGAAATATTAATCTTCTTAATTAACGGATTTATAAAGAGAGATTAAATATTTCGTGGTCCAGTCTTATACAAACTCATTGTATAAGATACCCCCACGCACATGTCTCCACATGAATGATTTGGACCAAATCATTTGTAACTATTACAAAGTGGGTCGTATCAATAGTGTTACCAGGATAAAGCACCCAACCTTATCCATATACTATGACTCTTTAAGTTATTTCTTGAACACGATCCTTCTGTATGTCAAGCACATATTGTTCAAGATTACACTAATAATCTTGGATTTTTCATATAATGGATAATATTATATTGCAAATAAAATAATCAAAATTATTATTAATTATTAAATAAATAATTAATTACGAGGCTTTAGGGCATAAATCCCAACAATCTCCCACTTGCACTAAAGCCAGCGAGACATGTTTCCTAGGGCATACTCTATACCCAACATGTTCTCCCACTTGCTCTAGCGAAGATGAGGCATGTCTCGTAATCCTAGACATTCTAGGAGACCCTTAAACACTTTAGCCTAGAGAGTCTTTTTATAACTGTCATTAAAAGTCATCTTGGTCACTACCATGATGCTTTCTCTCTCTCGATATGATTCCCTATACGTTGGTGTTTTCTAATTTCCTTAATATTAGTCTTTGCACCACTATTATCATAATAAAGATGATAGACTAAATTATATCTGAAATATCTTTCAGATCTTCAAGGAACTATTTGAGTCATACAAGTCCTTTTGTTACTTCACAAGCAAAACAATTTAACTTGTATATCATACTTCACCACCTAGGGTAAAATTTATCTTTACATAGATTTCCTAAATTTTTTTAAGAACCAATGTATCTTGTAAAGATCAAACTTTAACTCCATATACAAAAAATTCTCATCATCCATAAATAATTTGAGAAAGTTTTTCTTTTTTTTTTTTTAATTTTCTACTCAATGGTCATACCATTAGTTTAACTGATGTATGTTAACCAATTGTATATTAAATGTTCAGTCTCATTTATGCATATCATATACTCTCAACATTCGAGGTGTTTTAGGATACACTTTCTTAGACATAAATATCAAATATTTGACAACAATTTTGTCAATATAAGATGTTTGAGACAAAGTTAACATTTTGTCCTTAAAATCTCCATTTTGGACATGTAAAATATACCGAGTCATTCCAAATCACTCATTTGGAATTGGTTACTTAGTCAACTTTTTATGTTAGATAGACATTTTACATAATTCATAATGAGTAAAATATCATCAACATAAAACATGAGAACAATCCATTAGGCAATTAATGATTTTCTTGTCTATGCAAGCTTCATTAATATTTATCCAAAGTCATAGGTTTTGATACTTTTATCAAACCTTATATTCACAGATCTAATGGTAAAATTTATTTCATAAATGAACCTTTACTATTTCGCAAACCTTTTGATTTTGATCTATGAAAATAAATATATATGATTGATTTGTGTAGATGCATTATCTAAGATTTCTTTTCATGAAAGAATTCTAAACATTCATTTTTTTTATATCACATATGCAACAATGAATTAAATAATACTTACAGACTTCAGTATGACAACAAGTGAGAAAATTTACTTGCAGTCTACTTTCTCCTATTAGGTTTAACTTTTTGCCATTAGTCTCACTTTGCAGGTAATAAGCCTTCAACTTTGTCATCTAACAGACAATTTGAGCTTCAATTAAGTTCTTGTAAAAGTTGAGTCATCTCATAACTCTCCCACTACGATGAGGCTTATCCAATTCATGACTAGGATCCATTTGACTGTCAAATAGAATTAAAATTTTAACAACTTGTGTTAACTATTTAGTGGCTTCACTTGGAACCAATTTATTAACAATATCTCATATTATTAAAGGTTTGTAGTCTTTTATTTGACATTTCTTATAAAAATGATATTTGTCATACAAATACCTTATTCGTTTTAGAACTACATAAAAGACCACTTTATACTCCTTAGGGGTGACCTACACTTAGGCTTATCTTTGAACATATACAAGCTTTTTGGGCTTGTGTTCAACATGTGAGCTTAACATTCCCAAATAGTGAAGTGTTGTAAACCAACTTTACTACTCTTCTATAATCTTTAAAATTGTCTCGTAGACACTTTTAGAGGGAATCATGTTCACCATGCAATCTCTATTGCATTTCCTAACCGGAGTATGGTAATGGTGTGTAACTCATTACTGATGTGACCATGTCTAACAAGGTCCTGTTTCTCCTCTTGCAGCACAATT
This sequence comes from Trichosanthes truncata, assembly GCA_033996785.1. Classification (NCBI taxonomy): domain Eukaryota; kingdom Viridiplantae; phylum Streptophyta; class Magnoliopsida; order Cucurbitales; family Cucurbitaceae; genus Trichosanthes; species Trichosanthes truncata. The sequence continues at coordinate 43,788,154 of JAWPNB010000013.1, read as the reverse complement.
TCACAAAATTACACTTGGTATTAAGATAATTGGGATAAAAACCCATTTTCTATCAATTAGTTTTAGCACATAAGGTTCCTGTACTTTTTATTATGATCTGATCATAATATCTTGATAGATTTAATTACCTAATCGATTTTTAAACTTTAGTCTTAATTTTCTTGAATAAATCAAAATTTTAGACATATGTTGTATTAGGTAAAGATACTTGTACCTTGAATGATCATCAACTAGAGTGACCAAATATTCATGACTTTATTTAACCTTTACATTCATCAAACCACTTGGGTCAGAATGTGTAAGCCCAAAGTATTCTTTGGCGTTCTAGCCCTATCTAATAAAGGCCTAATGATTATCTTGCATGAAAGGCAAGATCTACAGACATGTAAAGTAATTAACTAACTTTTTAGAGAATTACCTCTTACTAGTCTTTTCATTCTATTCAAGTTGATGTTAATCAACTTTAACAGCCAAAGTTAAGTATCATCTTTTAGAAGAAAACAATGTCTTTTTATTTTAGATTCTATAATCCTGAATATCTCAGTATTTTGTAGTATAGTATATGCCAACATTTTTAACATATACAAATTGTTCTTATTTTTAGCTGAATGTATTTTCAAACAATTTTGAAAATGTAAACTTTCATACTTCAAAGTAATTCATACTATATGAACATTTTTGTAATAAAGTTTGAGAAATTGAATTTCTCTTATGGTTACTAAAAACACGATATTCAGCATTATGTAACAATTTTTACTTAATGACATCTTAATGTCTCCCACTACACTAACTGAGATAGGTTTCCTGGTGCTAACTTGTAGAAACTATTCTACATGTTAAGTATTTTCCAAGAATTACGTATTAAATGTAATGAAGAATAAATCTTGATAGTAGATTTTATATCGACTATCTAGGTAACATTATTTATATTCCACCAAAAATCTAGTAAATCAAATTTACTTTCATTTATATTTTTCTTCCTAGAGGTATTTCAAAAATTCCTCTTATTATGACTGTCCTAGCTAATTTAGGAACTATTTCCTTTTATATAGCTTCAATCATTTGGTTTATTTACTTGGATTTTTGTAATACTTAGTTTTGAGATCATTTAGACACCTTTCTAAATTTAGCTTATGTTGACTTCAACATTTCATATGTTGTTGTCATTTCTTTATCTTCTAAATTTGACATCTAACATGTCAACTAGGAGAATACGTACATGCTATCTCATTTACTTTTGATTCATTAATCATGTGCTTCACGAACAATTAGAATAGCATTACCAACAGGTTTTGAGAATATTTCTCAATAAAGACAAATTCAAAATTTTACACTACCATTATAGTGTTGATGTTACTTTTCCATTTCCAAGTAATAAAATTTCTCAATTTTGACTTATCAGTAATAAAATTAAAAATTTGGAGAGAAATTGACATAATATTGAAATATATAAAATATATAATTTAACATCATGCAAACAATTATCCATTCAATTTTAGCATAGAAATCAAACAATTTGAAAAATGAACCCTATAAATCATTTCTAATGCTATGGTACTTTAGTGAGTTAGAACAAGTGTCGTTGTAGGGTAGGTCAAGTGTTCATTCACTAAACTGAGACAATCTCAACCAAGTATTATACAAGAATAACTCTTATTCCTATAATATTTAGTTACCATTAGTTTGGTCAATGATATCATTAACAACCTTAATAAGCCCTTTGTAAGTGTGACCCATCATTTTAGATCCCGTAGTTTTATCCCAACAAGTGTCGTCGTATGGTAGGTCAAGTATTGGAAACAAAACTACAATCCTATCCTTCTTAGGAGTCACCTTGATATTGACCCATGCAAACACCTTTTATAGGGGAATGGTCTAAAAGCAGCCACGAGGCCCCGCATGAATCTCACGATGTGAATCAATGATGTAGACCGTAGGATATGTTAACACATTTCCTTCTCCCACTTACTATTTTGAAATATGGTTTTCTCTTACTTAGACAGATTAGGCTAATCTCATTTATCTAAGTTCCTCAATCTACCTTTCATAACCCTTATGTTGTTAGATTGATTTTAATATGAATTACTAAGTTTTTTTTTTTAAAAAAAATAATCACATTATGAGGATGCATAGTGAAAATAAATAAAATTTGACTAATTCAACTCCCAAGTCAGTTTCCAGTAAGAGGTGTTCCCTTTCGGTCAGCTTAAATACCCCAGTCTAGACAGAACCTTCCATAGACAAAGTTCCCTTATAGTCAATTTTTATTTCAAATTCATTAATCTTTAATTAACTATTAATTATTAGATTAATGAACATAAATATTTTTAATCCTATTAAAAAATAATTCACTTGGATAGTCTTTAAAAAGCCATCATTTTAAACCTTTTAAAACAAATTAAAAGAAAATTATGGATATTTTATTCTAATCCTATTAGAAAAAAAAAATAATAAAAGATAAATTAAATTCAAAACTTAAACTATTTTATCTTTGAATTAAATTATCTTTATTTATGGAAGACCTGATCTTATTAGGAAATTAAAAGATCTCATCTTATTTTGAAATTAAAAGATCTAATCTTATTTTAAAAGAATTTAATCTTATTAGGAAACAAATAAAGATGAATTAAATTCAATTTTTAAACTATGGATAATCTTGAAATTCTACCATTTTTAACCCTTTAAAACTAAATTAAAAGATTATCCTAAATTCTAACAAATAAAGATATATTAAATTTAAAATTTAAACTATTTAAAGCATGAATTCGAAATATCTTTATTTTAAGAAAATCCTAATCTCATTAGGATATATCCTAATTCTATTAGAACAACATGAATTTCATTTATGAAAGAAAATATCATAATTTAATTTTCTAAATATAACAATTATATTCAAATATATGGAAAATATAAACATATTAAGAAAATATCTCAATTCTATTAGGAAACATCCTAATCAAAATTTTCAATATAACAATTATAATAAAAAAAAATTAATCTTAATTCTATTAGGAAACAACCTAATCAAAATTTTAAAATATAAAAATTATATTAAAAAATAGATAAGGTGCATGATCATGCTTAACCTATGGTGGGATTTTAAATTTAAATGACATACTTTATGCAACAATCAAACAATTTAAAACATACATTTTATGCATAATTAAATTAAAAATAGTAAAATTGACCGGCATATTTGGCATATCCTAAGAAATTGAAAATAATTTAATTACAATAATTTAAAGCCAAGACATATCTTGGTCTTCAATATCTTCCTTGTTTGGACCATTCCAAATTTAGGATTTAGAAATCCTAAATTTTCAATTGTAGAAGCTAACTACAATTCAAGTTTTTTTTTTTTCGCAAACGTTTTTTGCTATCGACTTCTTCAGCCTATATAATCGAAATTTGCAGCTATCGTAGTCATTCAAGTAAAATACATGAAATCCTAACCCTTATGGGTTTTACAATGATCTAATCAAAGTAATAAATCTAATGTCAAATAGCCTAAACAATCAATTTGCAAACCACAATATATCAAATATATGATAAATTAAAATACCCACCATCACAAAACTTTAATTCTAAATTAAACTCAAAGATAGCTCTGATACCAATTGAAGGGAATAATCTAATTAAACCCAAGCAGAAGCGTAGGAATCGGTTTGAGTTTATTTAGAATTAAATAATAATATTATGGTTAAGCATAACATACCTTGAAAATATGGAGATTCTTCTGGCAGATCTTTATCTCGTCCACAAAGTCTTCCTGGCTATGACTTGAACATAAGACTAAGGCTTGTGGGAGCCTCTTGAAAGAAAATCCACAAGAGATTAAAGAAGAAGAGGTCTAGAGAGAATTCTCTAATTCTCTTTATTGTGGAGATGTGTGTTGTGTCTAATGGCTCAACCAAAGGGTCCTATTTATAGAGACCAAGAGAAAATCTTTGCCATAATTAAAATATTATATTTTAATATCTATAATATTAAAATATATCTCATATTTATTCTAATCGCATTCAAATCTCATTCAAATCTCCTACGATATTTATTTATTTGAATCTTATTCAAATTCTATAAATATCTTTTATTTAATATATCAAATATACATTAATTATTTTAATCTTTAATGTATCAAATACAATAAATATATTTTCCTCTTTTATATTTAATATATCTAATATATTAAATATTAATTTGAACATTTCAAATTTTAATATTTAATGTATCAAATACAATAAATATATTTTCCTCTTTTTTATTTAATATATCTAATATATTAAATATTAATTTGAACACTTCAAATTAATATTAATTTGAACATTTCAAAATTTTCTTTCAACTAAATTGATCTTTTAGTGTTACTATGAGCTAGCAAGGGGACTTTATGGACCTACAGATTATAAGCTTCAATGAATCAAAATTAATTAATTAAACTCTTTAATTAATTAATTTTCATTCATTAACTATAGGTCACTTCACTATAGACCTAGAGTTACACTCTTATGCACTGTAGGACAAGTTGTGTTCATAGATATAATCATTACATGCAAGTCGATCCTTCACGAGTTGTTCGTAATTACAGTTGGGTCAAAAGTCCGTTTTACCCCTAAAATTACATCTTGCACCTTAAGTACCACTGATTTTCTAATGAATAATCTGTTTATAATCTAATTATAAACTAAGTCCCTCTCTGGCCAATGAGAGGGTGGGGCCCCATTGTTCAAGTCCCGAAACCAGCACTTAAGGGAACTATTCGTCTACTTACCCTATATGAGAAGAAGTGAATTCCATCTTGTGAGATTATGTTCCCAGCTCCCTATTTGGTCAAGTTCTCAAAATGGTAGGCATATTGAATCGGCTATAAAAACCACTCTCACCCATGCAAATCAAAGGACAAGCCCTCACAGGCAGGAGTTCATAACTCACTCAGGATTAAGATCAAGTCGCATATAATCATCCTGATGAAATATTAATCTTCTCAATTAACGGATTTATAAAGAGAGATTAAATATTTCGTGGTCCAGTCTTATACAAACTCATTGTATAAGATACCCCCACTCACATGTCTCCACATGAATGATTTGGATCAAATCATTTGTAACTATTACAAAGTGAGTCGTATCAATAGTGTTACCAGGATAAGGCACACAACCTTATCCATATACTATGATTCTTTATATTATTTCTTGAACACGATCGTCCTGTATGTCAACCACATACTGTTCAAGATTACACTAATAACCTTAAATTTTTCATATAATGGATAATATTATATTGTAAATAAAATAATCAAAATTATTATTATTATTAAATAATTAATTAATTACGAGGCTTTAGGACATAAATCCCAACAGTGTAGGGGTGAGACTCCGATGCGTGTGTCGACGAGCTACTCTCGGGTGATAGGGGTATGGGGGTCGACGGTGGATTCGTCCTCAGTGCGTGAAGGAAGAAGAAACATGGGAGAGGGGTTCGGTTTGCCAATCGGGGGAATGAGAGAGAGTGTGAGAGAGAGAGAGTAGGGGGTTTCGGTTGAGAGAAAATAAATAACCAAAAGAGGGAGTGGATTGCGTGAGAAGATAAGCAAAATTAGGGTCGTTATTTGACTTTCCAAATACATATATATACCTATATTATTATTATGCTTTTTTTTTCCTTATTTCTTTAACTAGCCCAAAACAAAATTATCTTTTTGTCCTTTTCCCAATCCTTAAATCCAAATTCAACATAAATAGGTTAAAATTTCCAATTTACCATAAGGTATACTCTCCTACAACATTTAATTCCAGTAAAACATAAGAAAAATGTCGGGCGTTACAATTATAATGTCTTAACTATCAACCAATTGATAGTTAAGAAAAAAAAAACTTGATAGTTAAGATATTATAACCTCGACCAATTTCAAAAGAAAAATTTTGATAGTTAATTAAGACATTATAACCTCAACCAATTTCATAGTTAAGATATTATAGCCTCAACCAATTTCAAAAGAAAAATTTTGATAGTTAATTAAGACATTATAACCTCAACCAAAAAAGTTATAGGTTTAAATCTTAACTATCAAAGAAAATTAAACTTGATAGTTAAAAGTACTCGATTTGGAGCAATTCAAAATTAGGTGACCTCTTAAAAGAATTTTTCTAAGAAACACGAGAGTAGAACGTTCAAAGTGGTTAATTACAAATATGAGGTAATACATGGTTTTCAAAGTGATGGAAAAACATCAACTTTGAAAAATTAGGACCTCGTTTGATAACCATTTGAATTTTTGTTTTTGGTTTTTGAAAATTATGCCTATAAATACTACTTCCACCTATGGATTTTCATGTCTTCTTATCTACTTTTTACATATGTTTTCAAAAACCAAACCAACTTTTGAAAACTAAAAAAAGTGGCCTCGTTTGATAATGATTTAGTTTTTTGTTTTTGATTTTTGAAAATTGTGCCTTGTTAACTCACAATTTCTCTACAATGGTTTTCATCTTCACTACAATGGCTTCTATCTTTCTTAAGGAAATACTTTAGTTTCTAGTCAAATTCCAAAAACAAAAACATGTTTTTGAAAACTACTTTTTTTAGGTTTCAAAACTTGGCTTGGTTCTTGAAAACATTGTAAAAAGTAGATAAGAAAACATGGAAACCCGTAGGTGAAAATAGTATTTATAGGCTTAATTTTCAAAAACCAAACACAAAAAACTAAATGGTTATCAAACAGGTTCATAGTTTTCAAAAATATATTTTTGTTTTTGGAATTTGGCTAAAATCTCAAATGTTTCCTTAAGAAAGATGAAAACCATTATAGAGAAGATGAAAACTATTATAGAGAAATTGTGAGAAAACAAGTACAATTTTTAAAAACTAAAAATCAAATGTCAAATAGTTATCAAACGGATCTAAGGTATCCAAAACTAATCTAAGGTGTGGACATTAATTGTTCAAATCTATGCTGACAACATTTCATTTGAACTAACCTTGAAAATCAAGCATAAACAAATTTGCGTAGAACATGTGACACATTAAAAATGCAAGTCCTCAAACTTTTCCTTGTTAGGGATGTGAAGTCAAAATTGAAGATTCACTCTCAAGGGTCCATTTGTCTTAAGGCCTACTTTTGAGTTGGGTTTGCGGCATATATACATATATATTTGGGATAACATGTATTACCGTTTGAAAATTCAAATTTACACAAATGTCTAGACTTCATAAAATTTTCAGCTTTCTCAATGCCTCAGACAGTTGAAGTCTAAAATAGGCTTGAATTTACGTATGTGCCCATTAGCTCACATAATTGGACATTCTTCCAAATAGACATTAAAATTGAAATGGAACATTGGATGCTAAATATCGACACCTCGTGGTGTGAAGCTCAAGGTCAAGGAGGGCTTGGTTGGGTCATTTCTTGACTTTGATGGATCTACAATTTGTGCTGGTGGAAAGCAAATCAACTCTCGGTTTTCAATTAAAGTGTTGGAAGCCAAAGCAATTTGGGAAAGATTACGTTACCAGTGCAGGAGTAATCTCAGACCTTTCCCCCATTTGATTATCGAATCAGATTCTACAGAGGTGATTAACCTCCTATGAAAGTCGAGTGAAGACCTCTCTGAAGTAAGCTTCATCGTCGATGCCATCAGATATCTAGAGAGGGAGTTAGGGGCTGTTTCTTTTTCCTTCTGTCAAAGAGCCAGAAACTCGACAACTCACTCTTTGGTACATGAACCTATTAAGCTAAATGAGAAAGCCCTACATCTGATTGCATCTTGTACACCGTGGAGTTACATCCATGATCGATATGTGTCCAAATGCTCTAAATGGTCCATCTTACCAATGTAAGGTTTGATTGTTGGCACTTTGAATTTTGGAATTTTGGAGGGAGTTCAATTTTCATAATGTTGTTAGTAAAAGGAGAATCTACATGTTCCAACAATGCATCAAGATCAAAACCAGTATCCTTTACCTTTTGCATATTTCGACCCAGCTCTGCTCTGCACCTTTAGCAAGTTGGCCTTCCATGGTGAACTTTCTACCTCAACCTCGGCCAAAGCTTTCTGTTGCTTCTTTTTTTCGATCACGCTTCTCAAATCTGAGTCCCCAATATACTGATCTATGATGGCAGGCGTCTGCTATACCCCAAAAGCAAGTGAAAGTGCATGTTGTCCAACAAGTAATATATGGAAGTATTCCAAGCATTGAACCCAAGGGACCGGTTAAGAAAGAGCATTACAGTTAACAACATAAGTACTTTCAAGTTGCAACCGAAGGTAACCAAATAAATAAGATGTTTTTTAGGGTTTTGTGCAATAAAAAAAATAAAGAAAATTAAAGGACAAAATAAGAAACAGTAATGAGAAGCAGGAGGTTCAAATCTATTTCAACTCTGAGGAAATGCGCCCACCATGCGCCCACAAACTTGCATAACTAGGTTCGGCTATTTCAGAGATTCTGCCTCTTGCGCCAGCATACTGCCTCTTTCGAGTTCTGTACGATTCAGACAAAATGCTACTGAAATGCGCCCGCAACCTACCCTACCCGACATTTAACATCATGAATCGAGTTCAACACGTATTCAGCCATTTTCTAAGTACTTTTAGGAGACTAAGCAATTAAACACATATGTCTATGGCTAATTTTAACGTAGATAATTAAGAAACACAACTCAATGATTCTAAAGGTTTTTGTCCTATGTCTAGATACAAAAAGCGAAGTTCTATGTCCTCTTCTCCTAGATTGCTTTTATGAAAACGCGTACTCGATCCAACCCTTTCAGTATTAAATCTCACACAAACTATGCTAACTCAAGTGATCAATTTAAGCTAACAATGAAACTTAAACTCAATAAAAGCAAACGATGCTAAATGTTAAGTAAAGTTAGTAGAATCACATGGTGGGGCTTATCTCCTTTTTAGGGTATCCACTTCATTGAATCCCCTCCAAGGAGCTTAGCTACTCATTGAAAAGAACACTAAAGTGCAAAAAATAAAGAAGAAACGAGAATAAGAAATAACACACTCCATTGAAATAATGAAATTGAATACACTTTGAAGTATGAAAACAAGGAAGAACTAAATGAAATTAAATTAAAAAGGAACTACTACTTGAATTCAAAGGAAAAATAGAAACTTACAAAGCTGGAAAATAAAGATAAAAAAATAAGTACATCTCTTGAAAACTTACAGAACTGAATAGAAAAACTAAAAACAAAAAAAAACCCTAAGATGTCCTTCCTTTCTAACTTGTTTACGTTTTTCAAGGGGAATCAAGTACTTACTCTTCCTTCTTTAGAAATTAGAGTCCGAATGAAATATGAACAGAACTTAGGGGAGACTCGGAGTGGCAGCTAAATTAAAGAGAAAATGACAGAATTTAGGGATGAAGAGAATTTCCAACTCCGAGCTCCTTTGAAACTGAAACTTGAGCTGCCTTTTATAGACCTTAAGGCCTAGGGTTTGCTACCGAAATCAGTGTGGAGACGCTTGACTGATCATATCCCTTGATCCTCGAAGATTTGATTGAGAATATTTGATTTTATTTGATTTTATCTATAAATCTTGCGAATCTGGGAAAATCTACCGAAAAGGTCCAGATGCGGCCGCATAGTTGAGCGCAATTGTGCTGTTGTCATAATGGCCTTAATGTGCTGCATAGTTAGGCGCATTTTGAGTTCATCCTGCAACATTTGGAATTTGGCTTCTACTCTCAGTTGCTGGCGCATCCTGGTTGCATATCTCTTGAATCATCTTTCTTTTGCCTCAGTTGCGGATCGAATATGGGCGCATTTCAATCTTTTTTCAGCCTTTACAAAAAACCAACAAAAATTAACACTTTCTTAACAAAAATGACTCTAAATACACCTAAAAACTTATTTTTACCAAATCAAGATTTCAGACACATTCACAACTTGTTTTTACTTAAATTTGCCCTAAATGACATGAATTATAACATTAAACTCTCGCTTTTTAAGCAAATAGCTTAGTTTTTAGAGCCAAATAACACTCATAAATGAACATTATCAATCTACAACTAGAGTTTTGTCCTTGCCTTAGCCATGGTGGGGTTGGCTTTGACTTCCCTGGCTGTGACTTTTCAATACTGTGAACGTGACAGATTTTGATCTGTCAACTTAGCTGACTCAACTTCGTTGTCCGTTGTGTCGCTTCTTTTGTTCATTCCCTCTAAGGTTTAGTCTCTCTTTTGGTTTTTGGTTAAGATTTTGGGTATCGGTATCACCTATATCCTCATCCATTAAGGCTTTTTCCCTTTGCGCGATCTCGATCTAAGATTTTCATAATGCGCATCAAGTTCTGATATATTCCATTGACCTTCTTCTTTAATTCTTCGAACTCCTCGAGTCGGCTCTCCCTTTGCGAGGCCAAGGCCAGTCCATCATCAATGGTGGATTCGCCATTGTTTGAGAAGTATTCACCTTCGTCCTTCGTGGGTGGTGTTCTTGGTCGGAGTTGTCCCCATCCAAGGCATGGTTCGAATCCATCACCTTCTTACTGATAGCACACAAAATGTGCTATTCTTAGGCTTTACTTATTGCTAGTTTTATGGCTTTATCAGTTACTTTCACTTCTATATTTGTCTATTTTGTAGAGATCAAGCATTTGGAGAAAAACCAAAGCTTTTAGAGTTATTATGGTGAAAAGGAACCTATTTGGGCTTCAATATTTTGAGTTACCAAGTGAAGAGAAGATCAAAATCAAGTTAAAAAGCCCGAGAAGATAGCGTTGGGATGCTAATAGAGCGTTGAGATGCTCCAAAATGCACCAAAGAAGCCAAAATCCCCACACAAAGAGCGTCGAGACCTTGCAATTAGCATTGAGGTGCTAGCAAACCGTGGGGCAAGTGTTAAGACTCTGTTGGGAGCATCTCATCGCTATGAACTTTATTGTCACAATTCTCTATGTCAAAACGGGCACGTGCTAGGATGTTCCGTCTGTAGCATTGTGACACTGCAGTATAGTGTCTCAACGCTACATCGATTTCCTTTATTATATGTGCGTCTATCTTGACGCTGCTTTGAATTTTATAAATACAACTTTTTGCTTGTGAATTAAGGGAGCCACTTTGTAGAGGTTAACAAATTACTTATGAATTTTACACTCAATTGAGGGCAAGAGGAGATTTTGGGAGCAAAGAATAGAGATATTGAAGCTCATGTTCATGGAGATCGTAACGGGGACGGGAGATCGACATGCTACATTAGTTTTTCTCTCTTTCCCTTTATTTTTGTAGTTTTCATAATGTTGTTATTCAGGAATCTAGATTTTGTTGTAGTGAGCATGAGTGACTAGAATCTTGTGTTCTAGAGATTGATATAGCCATTAAGCCATTTTGTTTTAATTGCTTAAACTCTTTGATTGATTGACATCCAAATTTACCCATAATTTTTTTTTATTCATTTTTAGGTATTGAGGTAACTTATAATTTATTATTTTATTTTTCTCTACATTTGATATTAAGTTTAAATCCAAGTAATTGGTCCGAATGAAGAAAAAAAATGGATTGATTTTCTTGATTATTATGAATAGTCTTAAATTAAAACAACATAATACTAAATTTAATTTACAAATCTTATAAAATTTTAAACAATTACAAATAAATTTAAAAATATTTGGAAAGGAATTAGTTGGAGGAAGGGAGAGAATAAGATTTAAAAAAGAAAATGAAAACTATTTCTCCATTTATCATAGCCAAGCCAAGTACCTTCTGATTTTTTTTTATATGATTCAATTTTGTTTTGTTTGTCTGTTATTTAAATTTTTTAAAATTACTTATGCATATTTTCTTCTTTATTTAGTTTTCCAATCTTTAAAAGTACTTAGGAATACATCTTAACTAAAATTTAATATATATATATATATATATATATATATATATATATATATATATATATATATATATATATATATATATATATATATTTGAAAACTATATATGTATATTTCAAAGATTGGATAGAGTTTTAAGATTGAGATTGAAAGTAGATAAAAAATATAATAAAAATATTAACACGATTCAAAAATAAAAATAAAAGATTAACAGAAACACGTTTTTCTTTTCTTTTCTTTTCTTTTTCTTTCTGAAGTTAGAATTAGAAACACGTTTTTCTTGTGATCATAGGGCTGTTTGGATGGGGGAGTTGGATTGGATTGAGTTAGGTTTAAAACCCAACTCCTCATTTGGCCCATCAACATCCCAACTCCCCCACTTCATAACTCAACCTAACAAAGTTGAGTTGTAAACTCACTGCCCTTCCACGAATCTCATGCGTCCTTTCTCTCTCAACTCCCCACCCACTAAGCTCTCATGCGTCTGTCTTTTCTCTCTCATAATTGATGCTCTCTGATCTGGTCAGTTCTCTCATCTTCCTCTCTTTCATCCTAAATGCTTTCTCTAGTCAGGCTAGTTCTCTCATCTTCAATCTTTCCTCCCTCTAGTCAGGCTAGTTCTCTCATCTTCAATCTTTCCTCCCTCTTCCCTCAGTCATTCGTCAATGGAGGTTTTAGGGTTTGATCTGCAAAATAGGGTTAGGGTTTCAATCTCTCATCCCTCTTCCCTCAGTCTTTCACCTTCTCCCATCTTCCCCCTTATTTTCTTCAATAATCGAACCCTAGCCCTTGGAAGAAGATGATTCGCCTTCTCCTTTTCCAAATCTAACCCTTTTCCCATTTTACTACAAGAATTTTTGGCTATACCAACGTTATTTTTCCCGACGCAACCAAATGCGTCGTTATAGCTTTCTTTTCCCGACGCCATACTTGTCGGAAAAATTTTAAATTGTACAGATGCAAATAAGAGCTACTACCGACGCACCTTGAGTCTGGATAGTTAAGTTCAAAATGCGTTTCGTTGGGTGTCAAAAACAAAACCCTAAGTTTTTTTTTATTTCATTCATTTTGCGCTGCCTCCTTTCTCTGGTTCGACTTCTTCATTTTCGCAAAACAAAAAATTGGAGCTTATAAACCAAAACCCAAAGTCTGACCCACTTCTTCATCCTCTTCTCTTTTGCAACTTTTCACTTCCCGATGGCAATGGTTGAGGTTTTTGTAACGACGACGAGCACGATATCTGGGATTTTGATGTAGCCGAATTGGTGATGCTCGTTTGATGATTTCATGTATGCCCGTGTTTCTTTGACTCGATCTATGTTCATTTTCTGATCTGGAAGTTTTTGCTTTCCCTATGAGCTTCTGCATCTTTTTTGAGGGGGCATTGTAGACGGGGAATTCTGAGTTTGAGCTATTTTGTGTTATCGATTTGCCTGATCTTTGAACAAGTTGGTTTCTTCTTTGAAATTTTTAGTGCATTTTCGCAATCGTGAGGTTTTTTATGGAGTCAAAGATAATCCATGTGTGAGATCTCCAAATCCTTATATTCCAAGTACTTCTCTTTGTTCTTACAAAGCTGGACTTGCGGGATTTGCCTCCCTCTTTTTTTGGCTTTTCTTATGAATGTTTTCTGCATTTGAATTAATTAGTCAGTCTTAATCACTCTATATATGAGACCAAAGAAAACAGAAACTTGAAAACTGAGGCTGAGGTACACTAGAGATGATTTTGCAAGAAGATGTTTGTTTAAATTCAACAACAAAGAAACATCGAAGTAGATGTTTCTTTGCAACATGTAATTTCTAAATAAGGAGGGAAAACTTGGAATTTAATTCTATAGGCGGCGTTTGGAGTGTGGGTTTGACATTTTAGGTTTGTAAATGTCAAGTCAAGAGGTTTAAGAAATAGAAATAATTATTATTTGAGTTCTTATTATCAAGTTGAGTTCAAATTCTATTAGAACAATTCTGTGATACTTTTAGCGTTTTATATTTTCCTGTATTTTAGCTCATTCTTTCTGGTTAGTTAACATATCCTACATATGCCTTTTGGAAAACTTGAATATAACACAAAAAAATTCACCCAAACAAAATCCCACAACTTGGATCTTAACTGCTTCTAATCCTAAATGCAAACAGATCCACTTTACCCACCCCTTCATCTACATATATAGACCATCTTTCACTCTCATTTTAAACTCTCACATTTTTCTCTCTCTCATGGCGTGCCATTCCTTAATGATTTCTTTGCCCAAATATAATAATACACATTAGTTTACCCAAGTCTTCCATTGTTGGCAGGGGATTGATTCTTTGTCTAGTTTGTAGGGTTGCAACTCTTTCTCTTGTATTCTCTCTTACTTAGGCTTGCCTCTTGGGACAGTCCTAGTAAGATTGAGTTTTGGACCCCATGATGTAAAGAATTAGAGGAAGCTTTCAAATGGATGAAGTTGTTGAAAGAGTTAATATTAAGAATGTTGAAGCAATTTTGGATCTTAAGAACTCTAATTTGATAAATTTTATCATACAAAAAATATGCTCAAAACTGGAAAAACAGAGAATAAGAACACATACCTTTGTAGCTCAAAATTCTCTTAATATGTGGGCTTTCTTTGAACACAAACCAGTTGTGGACCTCCTCTAAAGTCTTCCCTACTATCCTCAGGCCTTGGAACAAATTGTGGGATCTTTGATTGAGAGAATTTGGGAGAAGAATGAGTAAAGGTCTAATAACAAAGGGCTAGAGAATTTTCTTCAAAAATCTCTTCTCATTCTTTTTTTTTTTTTTAATTTTTATTGTGTTTCTTCTCTATATATAGAAAAACCACAAGCTTCTATTTTTTGCTTAGTGAAGAAGCCAACACATAGAAGATAAGGATAAACAAGAAGCTTGTTCATTAAGTAATGAATTTGGTCCATATTTCATTTCTAAATGAATTTGAATTCTCTTTTAATTTTAATTCAAAATTAATATAAAATTAATTTTAAATTAAAATCAATTTTTAATTAATTAAATAATTTAATTAATTTTAAATAAATATTTAATTTAATATCAAATATCAAATTAAATAATTGGACCAATCCTAATTTCTCAAAACGAACGTTCGAACATGAATCCCTATTCATGTTTTAAACCGAACCAGTATTTTAATCATATTTAAATATTTCCACCTCTTCTTTATCATAGTTTAATTGATAATTAAGCTATGAAACGTTAAGTATATCACATATAATTAACTTTTTCTCCCAAATTCGAATTTGAACAATTCAAATTCTTTTCTCTCAAATTGTTACAAGGCTTAGTCCGAGCTAGTAAGGAGAACCTAATGGACCTACAGATCATGAGCTCCAACAATACGAGATTAACTGGCCAAACTCTTTAGCCTAGCTAATCAACATTCGTTAACCACCGGGACACTCCACTAAAGCCCAGTGGTTGCACTCTCCTCACTGTAGATATATTTCTGTCCACTCGATATAACCATGATTAGTAAGTCGATCCTTCACAGGTCGTTCGTAATTACAGTTGGGTCAAATAAATCGTTTTACCCCTGTAATTACTTCTTGTTCCTTAAGTCCCACTGATCCTCTAATGAACAATTTAGTTTGTGGTCCAACCAACAAACTGTATCCCTCTCGGGCCAACGAGAGGGTGGGCCCATTGTTCAAGACCCGGAGTCAGTACTTAAGGGAACAACCTCTATACTAAACCCTAAAGCGGGTAGGAGTGAATTCCATCTCGCATGACTATGTTCCCAACTATCTACCTGGTCTTATCCCCAAAATGGGAGGCTTATTGAGTCGGCGATCTCGGGCCACTCTCACCCATGCAAATCTAAGGATAATCCCGAATAAACAGGAGTTCATAGCACGCTCAGGATTAAGATCGAGTTACCTAGGTCATCGTATGAATATAGTCAGTTAAGACAGTAACGGAGTTATAAAGTCTAAGTGACTATTTCGCGGTTCGGTCTTATACAAACTCTTTGCATAGGACGCCCCCACTCACATGTCTCCACATGAACGATTCAGGATCACATCGTTAGTACTATACAAAGTGGGCCGCGTCCATAGTGTCCCCAGAATAAGGTACCCAGCCTTATCTTTATACTATAGACCATTTTGGCTATTACTCGAACTTGATCCACTTTTATGTCATACATAAAGTTCCAGTATACATACTATAGCCAAGGGTTCTTAGTTCATTGGATTTGGGTTATAGAATACACAATTCACTTTATTCAATAACACATTTACTGAATAAACCTCAATAACATCTTTATAGTAAAATAGAATATACATTCAGTTTACAAAACCACGAGTTTTAGGACACAATACCCAACAAACTCCCACTTGTACTAAAACGTCAGTAGAGTCAAACATGTTGAGGTGAAAAGCTGCCCTACTGTATAACCCGTAGTCCTAGACTCTCTAGGTGTCCCTCAAACACTTTAGCTGTGAGGGGCTTTGTAAACGGATCAGCAGTGTTGTGCACTGAAGGGATCTGTGTGACGATCACGTCTCCTCGTTGCACAATCTCCCTAATGAGATAATATTTGATCTCTATATGCTTTCCGCGCTTATGGCTTCTAAGTTCTTTAAAATTTGCCACTGCACCACTATTATCACAATAAAGGGTGATAGACAAATTCATATTTGGAACAACTTCCAAATCAGTAAAGAATTTTCTAAGCCATACAGCCTCCTTCGCTGCTTCGCAAGCTGCGACATACTCAGCCTCCATGGTGGAGTCAGCAATACAACCTTGCTTTATACTTTTCCAAACTATTGCTCCTCCATTAAGAGTGAACACTGATCCCGATGTGGATTTCCTTGAATCTATATCGGTTTGAAAATCAGAGTTAGTGTATCCTGTAAGGATCAGATCCTTCGCGCCATACACAAGCATATAGTCCCTCGTTCTCCTAAGATACTTGAGGATGTTTTTAACAGCAGTCCAATGATCAAATCCTGTATTGGACTGATACCTGCTGACAATTCCCACTGCATAGCATATGTCGGGTCGAGTACACAGCATGGCATACATCAAACTACCGACAGCTGATGCATAGGGAATGCGTCTCATATCCTCAACTTCTTGAGGTGTCTTAGGACACTGTTCCTTCGACAAATGAATTCCATGTCTGAAAGGTAATTTCTTGGAATTATGCATCTTATATCTAACCAACATTTTGTCAATATAAGATGACTGAGACAATGCTAGCGTTTTGTTCTTGCGATTCCGAACAATTTGGATTCCAAGGACAAACTGAGCCTCTCCCAAATCTTTTATTTGGAATTGGGTCACTAGCCATTGCTTTACGTCAGTCAGGAATCCTACTGCATTTCCAATGAGTAGGATATCATCTACATATAAGACTAAGAAAGCTACAGTAGTATTGACTATCTTCTTGTAAACACAAGGTTCGTCAATATTCTGTTCAAAGCCATAAGACTTAATCATAGTATTAAATCTTATATTCCGGGATCTAGATGCTTGCTTTAATCCATAGATGGATCATTTAAGCTTGCAAACCTTTTGCTCTTGACCCTGAATTATGAACCCCTCTGGTTGAACCATATAGATACTCTCTTCAAGATTACCATTCAGAAAGGCTGTCTTGACATCCATTTGCCAAATTTCATAATCATAAAACGTGGCAATGGACAAGAGTATTCTAATCGACTTAAGCATGGCAACAGGGGAAAAGGTTTCTTCATAGTCCACCCCTTCTCGCTGGGTATAACCCTTTACCACAAGTCGAGCCTTAAAGGTTTGCACCTTACCAACTAGGTCTCGTTTCCTCCTGTAGATCCACTTGCAACCGATTGGTCTTTCACCATCTGGTTGGTCTACAATTTCCCAGACTGAATTGAAGTACATTGACTCCATTTCGAGGTCCATGGCTTTAATCCACTGGTTCTTTTCTATGTCATTCATTGCCTATTTATAGGTCAATGGATCCTCAATGCCATCATCAAGTATGACGACATGGGTTTCAGTCAAATCCATGTAACGGTTGGATTGTCTAACATCCCTCCCACTACGTCAAGGCGTTCTCAACTCTTGAGAAGGACCAGCTTGATCAACAACTTTTGTTGATTTATCTGTAGCTTCCCAGAAAGTTCGCTCAATACAATTCTACTTTGAGGTCGATGATCTCTTATGTGGTCTTCCTCTAAGAACATGGCGTTTGTCTACACAAGCACCTTGTCCTCTTGAGGATCGTAAAATAGACCACCTTTCGTTTCCTTGGGGTATCCTATGAATAGGCATAATTTTGAACGTCGTTCCAATTTCTTTAGATTGGGCACTAGCACATGTGCCTGGCACCCCCAAATCCTGAAGTGACGTAAACTTCCTTTACGCCCTCTCCATAACTCATAAGGTGTTTCTGAAACACTCTTAGAGGAAACCATGTTCAAAATATATGCAGCAGCCTCTACTGCATATTCCCAAAACGAACTAGGCAGTTGAGCATAGCTCATCATAGACCGAACCATGTCTAACAAGCTTTTGTTTCTTCTCTCGGATACACCATTCTGCTGAGGTGTACTGGGCGCTGAGAGTTGGGATACGATTCCATGTTCTATCATATAGTCTTGGAATCTCAAATCCATATACTCTCTACCTCTATCTGATCGAAGTGTTTTAATCGTCTTACCTAATATGTTCTCAACCTCTGTCTTATACTCCTTGAAATTTTCAAGGGCTTCGAACTTATGATGTATTAGGTAAAGATAGTCGTACCTTGAGTAATCATCGATGAAACCGATGAAGTATTCATACCCTCCTCGAGCTTTGACATTCATTGGACCACAGAGATCCGAATGTACAAGTTCTAAGGGTTCTTTGGCCCTATAACCTTTTTTAGAAAAAGGTCGTTTGGTCATTTTTCCCTCAAGACAAGACTCACATGGTGGTAAGGAGTTGTCTTCTAACTGACTTAGGAGACCACTCTTAACCAATCTCCCAATCTTATTGAGATTAATGTGGCCTAGTCTCAAGTGCCAAAGATAGGTACTTGGAGAAAATTTCTACCTTTTATTTTGAGTATCAGCTGTTGAAACATCTCGGTGTTCAAAATAGCTTTTACCTCTGTTGGTCTTAACACATATAAGTTGTTTTCAAGTTTAGCATAACATATTCGTACACCTCTTTTGAAAATGAACACTTCATTATAATCAAAAGATACTTTATACATATGTTCAAGCAAACAAGAGATAGATACAAGATTTCTTTTGATTCCAGGAACCAAAAGTACATTTTCTAGTAAAATGAATCTATCTCTAAACAACAACTTCACCGCTCCCACTGCTTTGGCTGAGACAACCTCTCCTGTTCCAACCCTGAGAGTTATCTCACCATCTGCAAGCTACCTCCAGGAACTAGTTTCCTGAAAAGAAGTACACACATGGTTAGTGGCTCCTGAATCTAATATCAAGGCTGAATCATCATCTTCCACTAAACATGTTTCAACAACAAGTAAATCATATTTACCTTGTCTTGCCTTCTCAGCTTTCTTTTTTGCAAGGTACTTCGGGCAATTCCTCTTCCAGTGCCCATCTTTACCACAGTGGAAACATTTTCCTTTATCTCTGGCTTTAGCCTTGCGTTTATTCATGGCAGGAGTTTTTCCCTTCTCATTATCCTTCTTTTTCTTTTGAATACCCTTATTCTTAGAAGAAGAAGAACCAGACTTAGTCCCAAAGGACGATCCTCTTGGGAACTTCTTCGAAGTGACAACATTTGCCTCATTCTCTTTTCCCTTTGTTTTCATCAGGGAATCGAAAGTCTGTAGCTCGTTGAGGAGAGTAGTCAGATTATACTCTATCTTGTTCATCACCGCATTGGTGCGGAACTGTAGGAAGCTCTTCGGAAGAGATTCCATTATAAAGCTAACCTGATTTTTCTCATCAATGACAGCTCCGTTTACCTCTGCCACGTTGAAGTGGACCATCATGTTAAGGACATGCTCCCTAACAGAAGTTCCCTCCTTCATACAGGAGTTGTAAACATACTTGAGAGCATCATGACGGATCGATGAGGACGGTTGGCCAAACATCGCCTGTAATGATCCCATGATCTCCTTAGCAGTAATCATGCTCTCATGTTTCTTAGATAGCACATCAGATATGCTAGCTAAGATATAGACTCGGGCTTTATCATTAGCCCTAGTCCATCTGTCAAATGCATCCCGAACAATTCGATTTGCAGACGAGCCGGGAGGGGGAGGACATTCCTCCGTTAAGACAAACCTTAGATCATCGATAACTAGAATCGTATTCAAGTTCGATTTCCAAGTCGCGTAATTATCACCGTTTAACTTATCGGAGGCTAGTAACTGAATTAAAGAGCTCGACATGTTGAAAAATAGAACATATTCTATTAGTGAATTGCTTCTAACCCATTACATGCATCCAATTAAGAAATTTAGCAAAAGTAATAATGTACCCATAAACTCATTATTGTTTTTCAACGATACTTCAGTGAGTCAGAGCAACGGCTACCGAGGGGCAGTCAAACACTCCTTCACTGAACCAAGACATTCTTGACTAAATGCTAATACCGGAATAACTCTTATTCCTATAGCATTCTAGTTATCGCTACTTTGGTCAAGAATTCACTAACACTTAGTAATTCTTGTAAGTGTGACCCACCATTTTTAGACCTCAGAGGTCGGCCCCAACAATGCTACCGAATGGAAAAGACAATGTTGGGAATGGACCTAGGAGACCTTATCCATTTCTGGAGTTGACTTGTTCCAATTCCTATGTTACGACCCTCCGAATGGATGGTGCTACTACGAGAAACCTGCAGGCAGAACATAGGAATCTCACGGTCCAATCTAATGGAGGAGACCGTAGCATGTGTTGACACACTTCCTTCTCCCACTTACTATAAATACTTTCTCCATTCACCTTGTTATTGATTTATACAAACACCATCCGAATGGGGATGCCCCATTGACATCACGAGGCCGAGCATAAATCTCACGATGTGAACTTTGCAGAGAGCGTAAGAGGAAATTGATATATCATATATACCTTTTCACTCCCACTAAGTATTTTAGACGGTTTGGGTATAAATTTACTCAGGCATATTCCGGCTAAGACAATATAACCTAAGTCTAGGTAAAAACCATTTTTACCTATGATGTCTAGGTGATAAACACTTTAAAACCTTGCATCTCACGCGTGCATGCTCATAAAACTGGGTTAACATAACTCAAGAACCATATCGATCCCCAGGTAGGAGGTGTTCCGTAAACCGTCAGCTTAAATACCCCCAGCCTTAGACAGGATCTCACCGGGTGAGTTCTCTTGTAATCTTAGTTTTACAAGTTGTCGACCTATTTTAACTATTAAAACGGATCGAGTCCTTATTCCTAATTGCATTTGGAATTTGTTAACCCAAAGTGAGCATGCCTTTATCTTTGTTATAGGTTTTAAAAGTCTATCTCATTTTATAACACTTATAAAATAAAGACAACCTATAACATGCTTCTAACAATGAATATAACAATTATATTCTACTAAGGCAACTATTTGTTGTATGTTTAATTTTTAATTAATATAACACTTATATTAATTTACAATTAAAACATATAACATTTGTTTCATTAATTAATATAACTCTTATATTAATTTTTATGAAACCCCAAACATGCATACTATATATTATAACACTTATAACATACTTTCAATGCATGGAGCATGCTTCCTATGGTGGGATTTTAAAATCTATATGGCATACTTTATGCACATACAAACATGGATTTAATTAAAACATACATTCACAATGCATAATTAATTAAACACACTAAAGTGGACCGATTTTGGCATCAGAAACAAGCAAACAACTAAATTATTACAATAATAATCTAGCAATTAGGCCGAGCCGCTTCTGAACCCTTCGAACCACCCCGAACCAGCTTGAAAAAAGTTGAACCGGCTGAAAACCTGCTGAACCGAGCTTCAAAAGGGAAAAACCGGGCCAAACTTACCTGAACCGGACCAAACATACTGAACCGAACCCCAAGAGCTAGAGAGTGAGGAACCGGTTTGAACCAAGCCCGAACCGGACAGAAAACGACGAACCAGACCTCTTTTTCAACATTTGCATGAACCGGTTTTTGCTGGAAAAACACAACAGCTTCTGCTCTGTTTTCCAACTTTACCTTTCGAGCTTCTCTCTTCAAATTGAAGGCCTTCCCGGACTCTGATCGACTCGAAACTTTTACAGACTCTTCTTAACACAATAAATCTCAAACACTCATGAGAAATTACAAAACAGACTACAAATTGAAACTCAATTTTGATGCCAAATCTGAAAGTATCACTTTAGACGCCCAGAAAATTCAATTTCAAAAACATACCCACCAAGCTCAAATTGAATCAAATTGAGTGCTCAAAATTACTCTGATACCAATTGAAGGAGTTAATATTAAGAATGCGTAAGAAATTTTGGATCTTAAGCACTCTAATTTCATCAATTTTATCATAGAAAAAACATGCTCAAAACTGGAAAAATAGAGAATAAGAACACATACCTTTGTAGCTAAAAATTCTCTTAATCCGTGGGCTTTCTTTGAACACAAACCAGTTGTGGACCTCCTCTAGAGTCTTCCCTACTATCCTCAGGCCTTAGAACAGATTGTGGGATCTTTGATTGAGAGAATTTGGGAGAAGAATGAGTAAAGATCTAATAACAAAGGGCTAGAGAATTTTCTTCAAAAATCTCTTCTCATTCTTTTTTTTTTTTTTTTTTTATTGTGTTTCTTCTCTATATATAGAAAAACCATAAGCTTCTATTTTTTGCTTAGTGAAGAAGCAAACACATAGAAGATAAGGATAAACAAGAAGCTTGTTCATTAAGTAATGAATTTGGTCCATATTTCATTTCTAAATGAATTTGAATTCTCTTTTAATTTTAATTCAAAATTAATATAAAATTAATTTTAAATTAATTAAACAATTTAATTAATTTTAAATAAATATTTAATTTAATATCAAATATCAAATTAAATAATTGGACCAATCCTAATTTCTCAAAACGAACGTTCGAACATGAATCCCTATTCTTGTTTTAAACCGAACCAGTATTTAAATCATATTTAAATATTTCCACCTCTCCTTTATCATAGTTTAATTCATAATTAAGCTATGAAACGTTAAGTATATCGCATATAATTAACTTTTTCTCCCAAATTCGAATTTGAACAATTCAAATTCTTTTCTCTCAAATTCTTACAAGGCTTAGTTCGAGCTAGCAAGGAGAACCCAATGGACCTACAGATCATGAGCTCCAACTATACGAGATTAACAGGCCAAACTCTTTAGCCTAGCTAATCAACATTCGTTAACCACCGGGACACTCCACTAAAGCCCAGTGGTTGCACTCTCCTCACTGTAGATATATTTCTGTCCACTCGATATAACCGTGATTAGTAAGTCGATCCTTCACAGGTCGTTCGTAATTACAGTTGGGTCAAATAAACCGTTTTACCCTTGTAATTACTTCTTGTTCCTTAAGTCCCACTGATCCTCTAATGAACAATTTGGTTTGTGGTCCAACCAACAAACCGTATCCCTCTCGGGCCAAAGAGAGGGTGGGCCCATTGTTCAAGACCCGGAGTCAGTACTTAAGGGAACAACCTCTCTACTAAACCCTAAAGCGGGTAGGAGTGAATTCCATCTCGCATGACTATGTTCCCTGTTGAGTTTTGTGTCCTAAAACTCGTGGTTTTGTAAACTGAATGTATATTCTATTTTACAATAAAGATGTTATTGAGGTTTATTCAGTAAATGTGTTATTGAATAAAGTGAATTGTGTATTCTATAACCCAAATCCAATGAACTAAGAACCCTTGGCTATAGTATGTATACTTGAACTTTATGTATGACATAAAAGTGGAACAAGTTCGAGTAATAGCCAAAATGGTCTATAGTATAAGGACAAGGCTGGGTACCTTATTCTGGGGACACTATGGACGCGACCCACTTTGTATAGTAATAACGATATGATCCTGAATCGTTCATGTGGAGACATGCGAGTGGGGGCGTCCTATGCAAAGAGTTTGTATAAGACCGAACCGCGAAATAGTCACTTAGACTTTATAACTTCGTTTACTGTCTTAATTGACTATATTCATACGATGACCTAGGTAACTCGATCTTAATCCTGAGCGTGCTATGAACTTCTGTTTATTCTGGATTATCCTTAGATTTGCATGGGTGAGAGTGGCCCGAGATCGCCGACTCAATAAGCCTCCCATTTTGGGGATAAGACCAGGTAGATAGTTGAGAACATAGTCATGCGAGATGGAATTCACTCCTACGCGCTTTAGGGTTTAGTAGAGAGGTTTTTCCCTTAAGTACTGACTCCGGGTCTTGAACAATGGGCCCACCCTCTCGTTGGCCCGAGAGGGATACGGTTTGTTGGTTGGACCACAAACCAAATTGTTCATTAGAGCATCAGTGGGACTTAAGGAACAAGAAGTAATTACAGGGGTAAAACAGTTTATTTTACCCAGCTGTAATTACGAAACAACCTGTGAAGGATCGACTTACTAATCATGGTTATATCGAGTGGACAGAAATATATCTACAGTGAGGAGAGTGCAGCCACTGGACTTTAGTGGAGTGTCTCGGTGGTTAACGAATATTGATTAGCTAGGCTAAAGAGTTTGGCCAGTTAATCTCGTATAATTGGAGCTCATGATCTGTAGGTCCATTAGGTTCTCCTTGCTAGCTCGGACTAAGCCTTGTAAGAATTTGAGAGAAAAGAATTTGAATTGTTCAAATTCGAATTTGGGAGAAAAAGTTAATTATATGCGATATACTTAACGTTTCATAGCTTAATTATGAATTAAACTATGATAAATAAGAGGTGGAAATATTTAAACATGATTTAAATACTGGTTCGGTTTAAAACAAGAATAGGGATTCATGTTCGAACGTTCGTTTTGAGAAATTGGGATTGGTCCAATTATTTAATTTGATATTTGATATTAAATTAAATATTTATTTAAAATTAATTAAAAATTGATTTTAATTTAAAATTAATTTTATATTAATTTTGAATTAAAATTAAAAGAGAATTCAAATTCATTTAGAAATGAAATATGGACCAAATTCATTACGTAATGAACAAGCTTCTTGTTTATCCTTCTCTTCTATGTGTTGGCTTCTTCACTAAGCAAAAAATAGAAGCTTGTGGTTTTTCTATATATAGAGAAGAAGCACAATAAAAATAAAAATAAAAAATAAAAAAAAAAGAATGAGAAGAGATTTTTGAAGAAAATTCTCTAGCCCTTTGTTATTAGACCTTTACTCATTCTTCTCCCAAATTCTCTCAATCAAACATCCCACAATCTGTTCCAAGGCCTGAGGATAGTAGGGAAGACTCTAGAGGAGGTCCACGACTGGTTTGTGTTCAAAGAAAGCCCACAGATTAAGAGAATTTTGAGCTACAAAGGTATGTGTTCTTATTCTCCGTTTTTCCAGTTTTGAGCATGTTTTTTGTATGATAAAATTGATCAAATTAGAGTGCTTAAGATCCAAAATTGCTTCCGCATTCTTAATATTATCTCCTTCATTCCCAACTATCTACCTAGTCTTATCCCCAAAATGGGAGGCTTATTGAGTCGGCGATCTCGGGCCACTCTCACCCATGCAAATCTAAGGATAATCACGAATAAACAGAAGTTCATAGCACGCTCAGGATTAAGATCGAGTTACCTAGGTCATCGTATGAATATAGTCAGTTAAGACAGTAAACGGAGTTATAAAGTCTAAGTGACTATTTCGCGGTTCGGTCTTATACAAACTCTTTGCATAAAACGCCCCCACTCACATGTCTCCACATGAACGATTCAGGATCACATCGTTAGTACTATACAAAGTGGGTCGCGTCCATAGTGTCCCCAGAATAAGGTACCCAACCTTATCCTTATACTATAGACCATTTTGGCTATTACTCGAACTTGATCCACTTTTATGTCATACATAAAGTTCAAGTATACATACTATAGCCAAGGGTTCTTAGTTCATTGGATTTGGGTTATAGAATACACAATTCAATTTATTCAATAACACATTTACTGAATAAACCTCAATAACATCTTTATAGTAAAATAGAATATACATTCAGTTTACAAAACCACGAGTTTTAGGACACAAAACCCAACAGTTGTATGTATTTAGACAGCAAAGGTGTAAGGCATATATCAATCCTATTCAACACAACCAATATTCCCACTTACTTTATCTCCTTCTTCAATTACCAAGTAAAGTGGCCAACCTAGCCGAAACATTCCTTAGGTGCATCCTTCCTTAAGGGTTGGGATTCAATGGTAGTTGTCACTTGGTGCATTGGAAGGTTGTTTATTTGTCTTTTAAAGGATGGAGGCTTGATAGAGGGAGTAGGCAGTTTTAGTAAATGAAATGCCTCTCTCCTTGCTAAATGGTTTTAGAGATTTCAATAAGCAAAAACAGAGCATTTGGTACAAAATTATTTCTAGTAAATATGCAGTAATCTTTTTGGATGGTATATTAGTAAATGCTCTCATTCCTCGGCCAATAGCCCTTGGGTATCCGTTGAGTGCCCTTGGGTCTGCTCCTTCAAAGTTTGATGTGGAAGTAGAAACGGTTAGATTTTGGGATGCCAGTAGAATTGATGATGAGAACCTATGTGTTTCTTTTTGGAGATTGTATGCACTAGCTTCTTGGTAATCTCACTAATATGGGTTGCTGAAATGTTGTTGAAAATGGGTTGAATTTTTTTTAGATTGAGTGGATTTGCTTGAGCTCTTGACTTGACTCCTTGATTTTGTGATTCTAGGGATTGTAGAGTTTGAAATATTTTGACTTCTCATTGAATTTCTGCCATATCCCTATTTTTGACTTTACAAATATAGGGAAGCATTTCCAACAGGATTTCTGCAAATCCATTTAGTAAGGAAAGTACTTGGCTCTTGAAGGAAACAGTACCAACGACAATGACAAGCGTTTAAGAACGTTGGATGTAGCTACTAATTAGTGCCTTCTTTGAGGACAAAATAAAAATCTTCCAATTATAGATTTATTTCGTACCCATTTAAACTCTAGCTTTGATTGGACATTTTGAATGAAGTCAATTTTCATTACACCCTTCCTTGGTTTGTTCTGAAGGGAATAGTCTAATTAAACCCAAGCGGAAGCGTAAGAATCGATTTGAGTTTATTTAGAATTAAATAATAATATTATGGTTAAGCATAACATACCTTGAAAATATGGAGAATCTTCTGGTGGATCTTTATCTCTTCCACAAAGTCTTCCTAGTTATGACTCGAACACAGGACCAAGGCTTGTGAGAGCCTCTTGAAAGAAAATCCACAAGGGATTAAAGAGAAAGAGGTCTAGAGAGAATTCTCTAATTCTCTCTATTGAGGAGATGTGTGCTGTATGAAGAATGCACAATGGCTCATCCCTAGGGTCCTATTTATAGTGGTCTAGGGAAAATAATTAAATAATATATTTTAATATCTAATATATTAAAATACATTTATCTAATCAATTTGAATCTTATTCAAACCGTTTAAAATTCTCCTACAACATTTATTTTCTAATTTGAATCCAATTCAAATTTAATAAATATCTTTTATTTAATCTATCTAATATACATTAATTATTTTAATATTTAATGTATCAAATACAATAAATATATTTTCTTCTTTTATATTTAATATATCTGATATATTAAATATTAATTTGAACACTTCAAATTTTTCTTTCAACTAAATTGATCTTTTTAGTGTTACTATGAGCTAGCAATGGGACCTTATGAACCTATAGATTATAAGCTTCAATGATACAAAATTAATTAATTAAACTCTTTAATTAATCAATTTTCATTTATTAACTCTAGGGTCACTCCACTATAGACCTAAAGTTGTACTCTTATGCACTGTAGGACAAGTTGTGTCCATTGATATAATCACTACATGCAAGTCGATCCTTCACGAGTTGTTCATAATTACAGCTGGGTCAAAAGTCTGTTTTACCCCTGTAATTACATCTTGCACCTTAAGTACCACTGATCCTCTAATGAACAATTTGTTTATGATCCAACCATAAACAAAATCCTTCTCGGGCCAGTGAGAGGGTAGGGCCCCATTGTTCAAGTCCCGAAATCAGCACTTAAGGGAACTACTCATCTACTTACCCTATAAGGGAATGAGTGAATTCCATCTTGTGAGATTATGTTCCCAGCTCCCTATTTGGTCAAGTCCCCAAAATGATAGGCTTATTGAATCGGCAACAAAAACCACTCTCACCCATGCAAATCAAAGGACAAGCCCTCACAAGTAGGAGTTCATAACTCACTCAGGATTAAGATCGAGTCGCATATGATCATCCTGATGAAATATTAATCTTCTCAATTAACAGATTTATAAAGAGAGATTAAATATTTCATGGTCCAGTCTTATACAAACTCATTGTATAAGATACCCCCACTCACATGTCTCCACATGAACGATTTTGATCAAATCATTTGTAACTATTACAAAGTGGGTCGTATCAATAGTGTTACCAGGATAAGGCACCCAACCTTATCCATATACTATGACCCTTTAGGTTATTTCTTGAACATGATCCTTTCGTATGTCAACCACATACTGTTCAAGATTACAATAATAACCTTAGATTTTTCATATAATGGATAATATTATATTGCAAATAAAATAATCAAAATTATTATTAATTATTAAATAAATTATTAATTACGATGATTTAGGGCATAAATCCCAACACGTTCTTAAGGTTCTTCTATTCATGCCAACTCAAGGATGTTTTTGTGATCGCCTAGGCTTTGGAAGTAGGATGTCTTTTCTTCCTATTTTTTTCTTTCTTTCTTTCATTAGTTAATTTCTACGAGATATCAACGAAAAATATTCCGAGTTGCTGCTATTGAGGCATGTGGATGCTTTAAATTTCATGTTCAGCATTCTATCAAGTTAAAGAACTGAATTTTAGTTACACCATTGACCTTGATCCAATTGTATGTAAATATTTTTTCACAATGATTTTCAATAAATGAATTGGATAGTTATTTAGGCTCTGTTTGATAACTATTTGGTTGTTGGTTTTTGAAATTATGAATTACAAGTTTGGAATAGTGGCAAATTTATTATAATGCAAAATCACTCCCTTGAATATGCTCTAAATCACAAGGATAAATTGAACTTCTTAAAGTTATTAGGACCTGTGCTCTAAATCATAAGGATAAATTGAACTTCTTAAAGTTATTAGGACCAAATTAAAACTATGATCAAACCATCTAGATTAAATTTTGATTTGCACTTTTCTCTCGAATTTTAGCACCTTAAAAAAAATTCAAAAGAGGGATTTCAAAAGGAAAATCGTAGATCATATTGGTGTTCTTAATTAAAACTACAAACAAAGTTTATATTTTATTGGTTTCAACTTTCTAATTCATATCCTAAACTTTGCTAAATTAAATTGTTTGATTCAATTTTCTCAAACAAGATTTTAATTATGTTAAGTACTCTTTTTTTTGTTCTTACTGCTCTCATTTTCGTGTATTTGATTGCCTGTTTTGATCCTAAGTTATCGCCAAATCATTTGATCCTAAGTTATATTTAGTATTGCATGGAGTCATCTAATTGGGCACCAATAATTAAATTGGATATTTGTTTCAGTTTTGGCGGTGGGAGCTGCAATTGTTGGATCCTTTGCATTTTCAAAAGAACTTGCTCCTGAGGAGTTTTTATTTACAACATTGAAGGTCAGAACTTTGTATGGTGATGGTGAATTAGGATGCATCTTGAATATGTAAACATAGTTTAAGCTATGACTTTGTTAACTTTTTTCTATTTGTTAGTATCTCGATAACGAATTAGAACCTTTTACTTATCTATCAATCTTTTTGGTGTGCGTGTATGTGTATTGCTCAATACCAAACCACTAGATCATATATGACTGATAGAACCAACATAGTTCTATATTTTCATACTTAAATCATGTTAGATTGGAGGTTTTGATGTAATTAATTGATCATTTTGTAGGGATTTGAGCATAAGGCATGTTCCGAGAGATTCTACGTTGAATCACGATTCCAACGCATCAAACCGGAGGTCATTCGGACACCTGAGCGAAAAGTTAGAGCAAAAATAGCAGTGCTACGCGCTGGGCAGCGTCTAGACGCTGTCCAGAGCGTCTAGATGCTATCGGCAGTTCCCTGAAGCCTCCCTCTTCGCTGCGGAGAGCCCCTGTGACGCTGGGAGCGTCTAGACGCTGTCCAGAGCTTCTAGACGCTCCGTCGATTTCTATATATAGACTTTTTCATCCTCTAGGTCATTTGTCTTCGATTTTCAGCCGTCATGAGACCAATTTAGGCTTTCTCCTCTCTGTTTTTCAGTAGTTTAGGATAGATTAGGAGTTTTTCATCAAACCATGGTGTCGAATCGAGCTCGTTTGCACTCGAAGTTTTCTATGGAGATGCTCGGCTAGATTCTGCAATTCCGGTTTAGAGGTCGGTTGTAATCAGTTGCGACATTGTGAGGCTTGAACCTTAACTTAGTTTTCTTTCAATTGCAAGTGTTCTTTAATTCCCGTGTTAATTTTATAAGTATGTATTTTGATTAAATTGACGCCTTAATCTCTTTACATGCTTTATTTCTAATCCCGATCATGTTCCGTAATTGTCATGTTGAATGAACCGGTAGCATTAGAATTATCACATGTGTATGTTTATGGGTTTCCATGATACATGGCTTGCATGTTTAATTCTAGGAATTAAAGAAGCATGTTAATTAGGTGAAAGTTGTTTTACCTGATCGATTGTCTTGGTCGTTCCAAAGTTCGTAATGCCTTTTCCTAAATAAATTGAAGCGGTTTCGTAAAGATTTGTTTAGGTAATTAGCGTTAACTTGGCGTTCGTTAGAGTTAATGACCTTAGGGAATTTGCTACTTTTTGGGGTTTCCTAATAAGTTGACCAAGTACTTGCATGGTTAAGATTAAATATTTTGAATGCCTATGATCAATGTTTGCAATTGAATATAACCGTACCTCTGAACTGGAACTTGGTAAGAGTTGATTTTTCCCTTTTAGTGTTTGTTTTGTTTTGTTATTTTTATTTCATTAAGTAAGAAAATTTTCAAAACCCCCCTTTTTAATTGCTTTCTCATTTGCAAATTTAACTTAAGAAATTAATATTTGGTTCCTTGAGATCGACCCGGTCCACTCAATGCTACAAGTAGCTTAGGATCGGTTTATAAATTTTAATTTGACGAGCCCTCGACAAGCTCGCTTCAAATTTGGCGCCGTTGCCGGGGAACCACTATTAATTTCTCTTTGTTAAATTTGCTCTAAAAAAAACAAAAAAAAAAATCTTTTGTATTTTTGTTTTCTTTTTATCTGTTCTTTAAATGACAGATTATTCTCAGCACTACTGGACAAATGGTGGAGCTTCCCCGTATGTTGATGAGGTTAGTGAGCTCAAAACCCAAATTTCTGAATTAACCTCTGTTGTTCTTCAAGTGGCTGTAGGGATGCTTCAAGCAGTGGAGACATGTATTTTATGCTCGTTGCAAGGACACCCCACCGACGCATGCCCTCAGCTGCAATGGAACTTTGTGCCAAATGCTTACACTTTGGAAGAATTTCCTGGTCATCAAATGAACTTTGAGCCTTATAGTCCCTATCTTGAATGGGATCAATCTAGCTTTAGCTATGGATACCAGGAGGAACAGCCAGTCAATATTTTCAAACTTTAGACTCAGCTACGTCTTTAGAGGCCATAGTTTACCAAATTGCTAATAATACTCTTCAGTTTCAGCAGGAAAATCTCCAATTTCAAAAGGAAAATCTCCAATTTCAAAAAGAAAATCTCCAATTTCAAGAGGAGACTCGCGCTGGAATGCAAAGTCTGGGTGACCAAATTACCCAGTTGGCTGATTCTGTGAGAAGACTGGAGAGTCTAGAAGAGCAATACTCTTTTGACATCACTGAGGAAAGATTTTTTGAGGAAATCGACACCGACAGTAACGAGGAAGTTTTGAATTTTGGGCCATGCCAAGAACAGGTAATTTGTGAGGTTAAGGAGGAGTCTGAGCTTACACGCAAAGAGGAGATTCAGGTGATAGAGTTGGAGGCTAAAAAGCCTTCGCCTGTTCTATTCCCTAACTCTCCTCTTAATTTTGAATTTCCTTTTCTTTATTCTCGTGAGTACTTAAAGTCTTTTGTTTCTTTTGAGTCAGTTAAGTTAGTTGAGTCTTACTTTTTGCCTTTCATTCCTTATATAAAAAATAACAAAAATAATGATTTGTCTGGTACCCTAGAGAAGCAGGAAAGCCTTCTAAACTTGGAAGGTTACATTGATTCAAGCAAGAAGGGACCGAAGAAAGTAGAAGAATTTTACGTGCCCTGACATGTGCCACACGGCAAGTCGAGCAATCGACTATAAAAATTTGCGCTTCCTGGAGGCAGCCAAGCTTGAAAATTTAGTTGCTTTCTTTTATTACTTTCTGTTTTTATTTTTCCTATCTTAGTTTGTTTTGCTTTGTTTTGTAGGTAACAAATTGACCTTTGAGTAGAAGAATTATCATTCTTGGAGGTTTCCACCGTGTCACCACCCACCTACGTGCTGAGTTTTCATGGGAGGTTTTCTGTTCCCCTTTCTTTTTGTCCTTTCATTTTCACTGATTTTTGTACATTGAGGACAATGTAGAATTTAGGTTGGGGGTGGAGGTTATTATTGTGCTTTGATGATGTGTTTAGCATGATTGGTTGAGTCCTTGAGCACCTGAGCTCGGACTTATCTTTAGGTTTGATAGTTGCGCTTATATGTTGTCCTTGAGCACCTGAGCTCAGACTGTTGATCAATTATGTTAAACATGATTCTTGTGTGATTTTTTTTTTTTTAAAAAAAATTGTATGAATTATGAGCTTGAATGCTTGATGATGTATTTGCTTGTTGCTTGATGAGGACAATTGATGACATACATGGTATGTTGCTGTAATTGCATTAGCTGAAGTATATAAATGCTATCCTGCTTTGAGTCTTTTTGTGCCTAACTCTCAAAATTTTCTAGTCTTTCTTGCACGATCTGAACACGTTAGCCTTTCCTTTAGTAGTCTTGAAGGCTTAGGGTGGGATTATAGAGCTTGTATGTCTATTGTCACCCCGATAGGTGTAGGGCTAGTTGTTGAGTGGAAATATTGATAGCTTGTAATGCGTTGCTTAGGAGAAGTAAAAATGTGATTTGCCTAGAAAAAGAAAGAAAGAAAGAAGGAAAGTGTGCTAGAAAAGAAGATGATTTTTGAAAAAAAAAAGGAAAGAAACAGAAGAAAATAAAATAAGCTTGTAATGAGTTTAGTGAATCAAGGGGTAAAAAGAGCTACCCCTGTTGTGACCAGTTAGGCCACCCATTGAGCGAGTGCTCTGGATACGGGTCCCTGCGACAGGTGTGTGAAAGCTAGTGCCCTTTGGTTTTTAAAGTGATACAAGTTTATCCCGCGGGTTTGAGTTCAGGCACCTAGTAACCTATTACTTCTTTCATGGTTTGGAAACTTGGTAGCAGTCCTAGTGCCAGTGTAGGGGGAAGATGGATTGAGAGCCTTATAGACCTTCTCCGAGCTTGCAGAGACTACTTTACGAGGCCACACACACACGTGGGAAAGAATAGAAAGAATTTTTAAAAGTGTCTCAAAACATGGATAGTGTATGTCTGCTTCTCTTTTGTAGTTATTGCAATATTCCTAAGTATTGAAACTATAGTCTCGTGCATGTAATCATTGATTCATATTTTTATTATTTTTTGATTGGGTCTTGCTCGAGGACTAGCAAGATTTAGGTTGGGGGTTATTTGATAGAACCAACATAGTTCTATATTTTCATACTTAAATCATGTTAGATTGGAGGTTTTGATGTAATTAATTGATCATTTTGTAGGGATTTGAGCATAAGGCACGTTCCGAGAGATTCTACGTTGAATCACGATTCCAACGCATCAAACCGGAGGTCATTCGGACACCTGAGCGAAAATTTAAAGCAAAAATAGCAGTGCTGCGCGCTGGGCAGCGTCTAGACGCTGTCCAGAGCGTCTAGACGCTATCGGCATTTCCCTGAAGCCTCCCTCTTCGCTGCGGAGAGCCCCTGTGACGCTGGGAGCATCTAGACGCTGTCCAGAGCTTCTAGACGCTCCGTCGATTTCTATATATAGACTTTTTCATCCTCTAGGTCATTTGTCTTCGATTTTCAGCCGTCATGAGACCAATTTAGGCTTTCTCCTCTCTGTTTTTTAGTAGTTTAGGATAGATTAGGAGTTTTTCATCAAACCATGGTGTCGAATCGAGCTCGTTTGCACTCGAAGTTTTCTATGGAGACGCTCGGCTAGATTCTGCAATTCCGGTTTAGAGGTCGGTTGTAATTAGTTGCGACATTGTGAGGCTTGAACCTTAACTTAGTTTTCTTTCAATTGCAAGTGTTCTTTAATTCCCGTGTTAATTTTATAAGTATGTATTTTGATTAAATTGACGCCTTAATCTCTTTACATGCTTTATTTCTAATCACGATCATGTTCCGTAATTGTCATGTTGAATGAATCGATAGCATTAGAATTATCACATGTGTATGTTTATGGGTTTCCATGATACATGGCTTGCATGTTTAATTCTAGGAATTAAAGAAGCATGTTAATTAGGTGAAAGTTGTTTTACCTGATCGATTGTCTTGGTCGTTCCAAAGTTCGTAATGCCTTTTCCTAAATAAATTGAAGCGGTTTCGTAAAGATTTGTTTAGGTAATTAGCGTTAACTTGGCGTTCGTTAGAGTTAATGACCTTAGGGAATTTGCTACTTTTTGGGGTTTCCTAATAAGTTGACCAAGTACTTGCATGGTTAAGATTAAATATTTTGAATGCCTATGATCAATGTTTGCAATTGAATATAACCGTACCTCTGAACTGGAACTTGGTAAGAGTTGATTTTTCCCTTTTAGTGTTTGTTTTGTTTTGTTATTTTTATTTCATTAAGTAAGAAAATTTTCAAAACCCCCCTTTTTAATTGCTTTCTCATTTGCAAATTTAACTTAAGAAATTAATATTCGGTTCCTTGAGATCGACCCGGTCCACTCAATGCTACAAGTAGCTTAGGATCGGTTTATAAATTTTAATTTGACGAGCCCTCTACAAGCTCACTTCAATGACTCATGTCCCTCTCTTGGTAATTGTAGGATGTATGTGCATTTTGGTAATGGTAGTTATTAACAGACTAGCATCATCCATTCTTGTCCATGAGAAAGATGATCTTGAGAGCATAGTTAAGGACAAAATTAGTGATGGCATTTACTATATAAATGTCAGATGTGTTGATTTTTCAATTACTTGTGAGAAGCAATTTTATATTGTCTTCAATTACATAGAATGATTTTGTACTCTTTTGCAATACTCATGACAATTTATGTCCATCTCTCTCCTAACAGCTTGAAGGACTTCAAGAACTTCGCAGACGCACTCGAGGAAGTCAGAAACATAGGAGTGGTAGTTTCTGTCGCATCTCTCGAAGATGTCGAAATTGCACACAACGAACGCCCAAGCTTTTTCCAAGTGAAAAAAGTGCTCTAAGACAGACTCTCCAAGCTCCCTACGTCCAAAATCTACAAACAAAGAGGAGAAACAAAATAGATTTCAAAGAAAGAAAAACAAAAAAGGTAACAATTTTGAGTTTCAATTTGAATCATTGTACTTTTCAGCAAGTCGTATGTGTTGTGTTTTGGGGTAGAGAAATTAATGGAACATGCTGATGAATAGTTTATGTATTGCTTAATAAAAATGCTCAATTGCAAATTAACTACCCTTTGGAATACAAATATAGGGTATGTTTTATTCTCGATCATCATTTTCTGAAATCCTGTGCAATACAAAACTACCCATTTTAGAGTTGAAAGTTGTAATATACTTGATAATGAGTTGTTGTTGTTGTACAGTATTCTTTTGGACGGTCCTTCAAACATTTAAATAATAGTATACTCTATTTCTCATTTTCAAAATTTCTCTGCTTCTTTCTTTATTACAATGT
This sequence comes from Trichosanthes truncata, assembly GCA_033996785.1. Lineage (NCBI taxonomy): Eukaryota > Viridiplantae > Streptophyta > Magnoliopsida > Cucurbitales > Cucurbitaceae > Trichosanthes > Trichosanthes truncata. The sequence continues at coordinate 43,752,237 of JAWPNB010000013.1, read as the reverse complement.
TCTGTAATTATCCTAATGGTTTGAACATTCCAAACATTTTGAATTTGGATTACGAAGTCAAACTACCTTAGAATAGGGAGACAATGAACAAAAACAGACAAATGCCAAATTTATTATAACTTCATTCTCAATATGAATTCTTAAGGTCTTAGGACTCTTTTGACGTATAGAGAACCCTTTTGAACATAAAGTCAAATAAGTTTTCCATTTTGATGGCGAGCTCCAAGTTTCAAGCTTTCTCTATTGTTAGGTTTAAATTTTTCTTTGTATTTCATTTCTTTTACAAATGCCTTTCTAAGTAAACAGTACAAGAAATTTTAGATAACTCTCGACGATATTTTTCCATTAGTAGTTTTGGCTATGCCATAGTTGTCGATTTTTGAATTGATTATTGAATAGTGTGCAACAAGAAACACTTGGTGTTAATGTTGGAGTTTGAATACATTATTTGGGAGTGTATATTTCTATTTTAGGTGTGTTTTTATCCAATTTTCAGGGGAAACTCTGTCAAAATTTTTACTTATTTTAGTTTCAATAAAGTTTTGCTAGTCACCTAATGTTTTCAAAATGTATTTAGTTTTTATAAATTTAACAATGGTTTCTATAGTTTAGTTGGGATCTATTATCGGCACGCCATGTCTTAGGTTGATAAATTTGACAATAGATTCCATAGTTTAGTTGGGATCTAAGTTAGGGTGTAATTTCAAAAGAATTTTCTGTTTCTAAGACACCACAAAGTTGTAATTTGTACATTAGTGCATAAAGACTCAAAAGTTAAAGACTTATTTTCGGAGATCTTCCTATTTCTTTCTCTCCAAAAATTTAAATATTATGAAAATTAGAACTACGATAAGAGAAAATGCTAAGTTCGTGAAAGTTATCCAACTATTCTCTAATCTTTGCTTGGTTAGATCATAGTTGAACCACTTGATTAGATTAAGCTTGGGATCATTAGATTTTCTTCGATCTTTATAAAGTTCCTAAAAGTAGTTGTTGAACAAAATTCTCGATATTTGGTAGGTTAGATTGAACCACTTCTGAATAACACATGGCCTTAAGATTTATTTTTCTAGTTTTTAGTTCCTCAAAAATATCCTTAGGTATTTGGAAATAAGTTAATCTAACTTTTTGTCTTAATCCCTACAGGATTGAACTTTGTCCATTTGTACTAATTCACAAAGTTCTGTACAAAGTATATTCAAGGATGAATAAGGATTGGATTAAGCTTAGAGATAGATTCTCTAGAGAATATATTGAAGGAGTTACACAATTTCTAGAAGTAGCAAAGTGCCATCTAGATGATGCCGGAAAAACAAGATGCCCTTGTAAGAATTGCCAAAATTCAATGTCGCAATCAATGGACAGGATAGAAACACATTTACATATGGAATATCTTCTTCGTATACTCAATGGGTATATCATGGAGAACTAGCAAATTTAGCTCGATTTCAAAGAGACACGAGTTCTTCAGTAGATGATGGATTAAGCAGAGAGTGTAACGCTCATAATGATGACGATGAGATGTTCGATCTTCTAAATGATTTGCAAGGGGGAAGAGAATGTAGATGATGAAGAAGACTTTAGGGATGAAATGCCTACTAATGCTGAAGGAAATGATACTTCAAATATTTTAGAGGAGTTGATGGCTGAAGCACGTAACCAATTGTACCCTGGTTGTACTAAATTTTCCTCGTTGAACTTCTTGGTGAGATTGATGCATATCAAGGTGCTCAATAATTGGAGTAACAAGTCATTTGATATGTTACTAGAATTGTTGAAAGATGCATTTCCAACAGGTGCATCTTTACCTAGTACATTCTATGAAGCTAAGAGAAAGCTACGTGACTTAGGGCTAGGATATGAGTTTATCCAGGTGTGCAAGCATGACTGTGCATTATTTTGGAAAGAGTTTTCTAATTCTCAAAGTTGTCCAGTATGTGGTGAGTTTCGTTATAAAATAATGGATGGGAAAGGTATGAAAATTGCACATAAGGTTTTACGCCATTTCCCACCAATACCAAGGTTGAAGCGATTGTTTTCATCGAAACATATTGCTTCTGAAATGAGATGACATAAAGATAAACAGGTTGAAACTGATGATGTACTACAACATCCAGCTGATGCTGCAGGGTGGAAACATGTTGATAACGAGTTTCCTCAGTTTGCTTCAGACCCAAGGAATGTTCGGTTAGCATTAGCTTCAGATGGATTCAATCCATTTGGGAATATGAATACTGCCTACAACATGTGGCCCCTGGTGCTTGTTCCATACAATTTTCCACCTTGGAAGTGTATGAAGGAATCTAAATTTTTCATGTATTTGCTTATACCTGGACCGATGTCTCCTGGAAAAGAAATTGACGTATATTTGCAACCATTGATTGAGGAGTTGAAAGAGTTGTGGAATAATGGTGTGCAAACTTATGATTGCATGAGTGAAGAGTATTTTCAACTACATGCATGTTTGTTGTGGACAATCAATGACTTTACTACATATGGAGACTTGTCGGGATGGAGTACTGAAGGTTATCAAGCATGTCCTATTTGTAAAGAAGATACATCATCGTTTAAGATAAGAGGAAAAATATCTTTCATGGGACATCGATGTTATCTTCCGAATAATCACAATTGGCTAGAAGTAAACAACATGACGAAAAATTGGAGCATAGACCTCCACCAGTTGTAATGAGTGGAGATGAGATTCTACAACAAGTAAACGCGCTAAACTTTTAAGTGTTAAGTAAGCACCCATCCAAATAGGATAAAAAAAGAAAGCGTACTATTAACTGGACCAAAAAGAGTATATTCTTCGAACTTCCTATTGGTCTAAACTTCTGTTAAGACATAAGTTAGATGTCATGCATATTGAAAAAAATATATGCGACAGCTTTCTCGGGACTTTGTTGAACATTGAGGGAAAAACAAAAGACACAACAAAGGCCCGTTTGGATCTTGAGGATTTGAATATACGAAATGACTTACACTTGCAAAAATAAGGAAGTAAAGTTGTAAAACCACATGCTGCATATACATTGACTGCGAGTGAGAGGGTAGATTTTTGTAAATTCTTGAAATCAGTTAAATTTCCTGACGGGTTCATCTCAAACATATCACGATGTGTGAGTATCAACGATGGAAAACTGTGGGGGTTGAAAACTCACGACTCTCATATTCTTCTCCAACGACTTATTCCTATTGCTGTCCGAGCATACTTACGAAAGGATGTGTGTACAACTATTGTTGAGTTATGTAATTTCTTCCGTGATCTATGCGCGAAGATAATACACATCAGTGACTTGGATCGGTTGCAATTAGATATTGTACTCATACTTTGAAAGTTAGAAAAAATCTTCCCACCTGCATTTTTTGATGTGATGGTACATCTTGCAGTTCACTTGCCTATGAAACGAAAATCGTTGGTCCAGTTAGCTATAGTTGGATGTACCCTATTGAAAGAAGCTTACGAACCTTGAAACAATATGTCTGAAACAAAGCTCGTACCGAGGGTTCCATAGTAGAAGCATTTGTCATGAATGAATGTTTGACTTTCTGCTCCATGTATCTAATTGGAATAGAAACAAGGTTCAATAGGGATCCACGTAATGATGACTTAGTTCCCGATCACGAGGTTTGTGGGAATTTTGAAGTGTTTAGACAGAGAGCACGACCATTGGGGGGTTCGATTGTGAGGGCGTTATCTGAAAATGAGAAACGAATGACACATTGGTATATATTGAACAACTGTTATGAGATAGAGTCTTATCACATGTATGTTTTTTGCAACAGAATAAGTTCATATCCTTTGTTTTCAAGTTTGAAGTATTTGTGTAAGACCAAATCTCTTTTTCCTTTTGTTTGATACTTTTACTAAATAGGCAACATTTGAGATTGATTCGTACTAGAACAAATAGCGCATCAGATTTATTTAGACGACACCAATCGCAATTTTCTGATTGGTTTAGGGCACATGTAAGTGTTGTTCTCAAGTTTTAACTTAGATCTTTAGTAATGAGTTATAACTAAGTTATGTTAACCTACACAACATAAACAGATGTACTCATTACATGAAAGAGGAGAAGCATCTGATGATTTATACTCGATAGCGCTGGGCCCTAGTAATCAAGTCCGCACTTATAGTGGTTGCTTTGTCAATGGAGTACATTTTCACTGTATAGAGGGTGACAATCATCGGGCTACTCAGAATAGTAGAATCGTAGTGTTCGAAGAAACCGAGCAGGAAGAAATGAATTACTATGGTGTATTGCATGAGGTTTTGGACTTGAAATATACCAAGAGAAGACGTGCGATTCTTTTCAAATGTAAATGGTTTGACACAGATGCTAAGAAAAAAAAAATACACATGGATTTAGGGTTTAAGTTAATCAATACATCCCATTTTTGGTAAACGGATGATTCGTACATCTTTGCTACTCAAGCCAAACAAGTTTTCTATATTAACGACCCTAAACTTGGTAATAATTGGAAAGTTATGCAAGTTGTCCAAAATAAACACATATGGGATGTTCTAGAAGCTGAAGACCTAGAAAATGACACTTTGGAGTTGTTACAAGTATCTGGTGCGATTGAGGTCGATGAATCCACCAGGATGTCACATTATGCAGAGATGATGTTAACCCTAGTGTTGTTGAACATCAAGTGATTCAAAAACAATTAAATAGGAGTGTACCATTCCTAAGTGATGATGATTTTATAAACAATGAACCTGAAGGTGTAGAAGCATCTACTGAAAAGAGTTCGAGTTCACATCAATATTTAGACTCCGATGTAAAGAGATTCCAGAGTCATGGTACGTCCGGAGCAAGAGCATGAGGCACTCAATGAAGTTCAGGAGGCTAATCCTCCAAGACTTGATTCCTCCACTGAGCAGGCTGTAGCTAGCGCATCCAGTAATAATTATATCATACGAATGTCTACTTATAAATGTTATTTTTATATTTAATTACTGAAAAATAATTTCTTGTAAGATCCAGATCACAATCAAGGACGCAAGGAAGAGGAAGGCAAGCAGAGGGTATAGTCAGAACATAGATCTAGACTGATATGTCGACGCTCATGGGAGGATTGGGATAGAGATTGACGATAGTGTGGGAAAACCAGTATGTGCAGTTGGCACGGAGTTTAGTGGCGCCATTGGTACTATCACACGAGCCACGGTTCCATTGCGTTGTGCATCTTGGACGTTCGTACCGAGAAAAGTGTGGGATAATATAACGGATCGATTGTCGGTAAGTTTATGTTTTTTAGCATTTGTGTACTATTTGAAACATTAATTTTGGCTTACACATTTATCATTGACTATACAGACTTATTTTGACTTCGACATGTCAAAGAGGGTTGTGAGGAAATACTTGGAACGACAAATGAAAAACACTTTCAAAGAATATAGAGCGGAGTTGTATCAAGCGTACTGTGAGTTTGAGAGCCCTACAGAAGCCTGTGCAAACCCACCTGATAGGATAACGAATCCAGAAGATTGGAATCTTCTATGCGATAGATGAAAGACTCCTGAATGGAAGGTATGCTTTTCTTGGTTGACCTTATAGTTCTATATGGATTAGTGTACTAATAAAAAATTATTTTAGAAAAAAACGGAGACGAACAAAAAGAGTCGATCGAATTTGCGTTACAACCACAGAGCCGGGAAGAAATCATTTGTCCAACTGCAAAGTGAATTGGTATAGTGCAAATTAATTATTATTTTATATCGTAGGGCATTATTATGACTAATATAGCTTGTGTATTTGATTTACAGAAAATAAAGGAGGGTCATGACATTTACCAGGTGGATTTGTTCCACCAAAGTCATTTTTGTGTAAAGGATGGATGGGTGAATAATAAAGCAAGAGATGCATATGTAAGTTTTATTCCTTCATACCTATGTAAATTTATGTGTTTTTTAATACATTTAACCTCATTTTATCTTTCATGTAGTTGGAAATGCAAAAACTTATAGAAGCATCGTCTCAAGAAGGTTCTGAACCGATATCCGGTGCAGATGTTTGTAAAAAGGTTTTGGGTCATCGATCAGGTCACATTAAAGGCCTTGGTTGGGACCCAAAACCTAGCTCATCATCCAGTGTTACATCATCCTCACAGTACAAAAAAGAGTTGGAAAAGAAGGTTGAAAAGATGGAAGGTCAGTTGGTACAAATGCAGGCAACAAATGATGCTTTAACAACTCAATTGTCGGTGTGGGAAGGTAGATGGGTTGACATCCAAAATTTTTTGGGCCGACGACAGGGAGAAGATGGACCTTCAAACACCTAGGTATGTTATAGCATTGAAATTAATTATGTTGTCATGTGGCTATCCTGCAGTTATGGTAGCCAATTCATCAATGTAGCTCATTTAAAAAATTCATTGTGTTGTTTTATGTGTGGCTATCCTGCAGTTATGGTAGCCACTTCATGCATGTAGGTTCGGGAGGGGGTGAAGTCCATTAGTCCATCATAGGGTGCATAGAAGTAAATTTTGACTTTTAAATGACACTTAGACACTTTTTAGGAGGTTTTGGGCTATTTTGTAGGTTTTGGACACTTGTAGGCCACTTTGACACTTTTTGGACATTTTCAAGGTTTCGAGAAGCGGGGTAGACGCATTAAGCTCGTTTTGAGTTAGGTTTTGGCCTCAGAGTAAGACACTTGCGTAAGTTCGAGTGGGTGGATTACGTGCGTTAGATTCCTAGGAAATGTGCAAGTTCATCTAGGATGTCCATGTGATACTTAGACACTTTTTAGACACACTTGTAGGCCACTTAAGCACTTTTTTGACACTTTCAAGGTTTTGAGAAGCGGGGTAGACGCGTTAAGCTCGTTTTGAGTTGGATTTTGGCCTTAGAGAGCATGCAGGCACCTTTAACACACTTGCATAGGTTCGAGTGGGTGGATTACGCGCGTTAGACTCGTCTAGCAAACGTGTAAGTTCATCTAGGATGTCCATGTGATACTTAGACATCTTTTAGACACACTTGTAAACCACTTAAGCACTTTTTTCACACTTTCAAGGTTTTGAGAAGTGGGGTAGACGCGTTAAGCTCGTTTTGAGTTGGATTTTGGCCTTAGAGGGCATGTAGGCACCTTTAACACAATTGCATAGGTTCGAGTGGGTGGATTATTCACGTTAGACTCGTCTAGCAAACGTGTAAGTTCATCTAGGATGTCCATGTGATACTTAGACACTTTTTAGACACACTTGTAGGCCACTTAAGCACTTTTTTGACATTTGTAGGCCACTTAAGTACTTTTTAGACACTTTCAAGGTTTCAAGAAGTGGGGTAGACGCGTTAAACTCGTTTTGAGTTGGATTTTGGCCTTAGAGAGCATGTAAGCACCTTTAACACACTTGCGTAGGTTCGAGTGGGTGGATTATGTGCGTTAGATTCGTCTAGGAAACGTGCAAGTTCATCTAGGATGTCCATGTGATACTTAGACACTTTTTAGACACCCTTGTAGGCCACTTAAACACTTTTTTGACACTTGTAGGCCACTTAAACACTTTTAGACACTTTCAAGGTTTCGAGAAGCAGGGTAGATGCGTTATGCTCATTTTGATTTGGATTTTGGCCTCAGAAAGCATGTAGGCACACACTTGCGTAGGTTCGAGTGGGTGGATTACTCACATTAGGCTCATTTAGGGAATGTTCAAGTTCATTTTGACCTTAGGATTTCTTTTTGAAAACTCTTGGGCATTTCAACACTTCTTTTATTTATTTATTGCTTATGTTTAAAATTTTTAATATTATTATTATTTTTATTTCAGGTCTATAGGTATGTAATCTTGAAAGCTATTTTCGAAGAAACAAATAAAGGCAAGAATAGAAGCCTTTTAGATTAAGTTTTATTCTTTTTGTTGTATTTTGATTTAACCTTGGAGACTCTAGCTTTCTCATGGATCATTTTGTAAGAATGATACATTTTAATATATATATTAACCTTTATTATATTTATTTTGTGTTAAATGGTAGAATTGTTATTATTTATTTATTATAACGAACTATCAAGTAATTATAAAAATTTAAATTACATGATTTGATTACCAAAATTTAAATAATTATGAAAACATGGAGAGGGATATAAAAAGAACGTAGTTCTCCCGACGCATCAAACGTCAAGAAAACTATAACTGTTCCGATGTTAATAGCGTCGGGATAGATAAATTTATCCCGACGCGTCATGCGTCGAGATAAATATACTTTTCCTGACGTAACAGAGAATGCGTTGGGATAATATCTCCCGACGGGGTTTTCGCGACGATTTTTTCCGACGTATATTTTTCGTAGGTATAGGTTTTCCCAACGTTTTGAGTACTTTTCCCGACGCGTTTTTGCATCGAGAAAAAGCATAAATTTTGTAGTGTTTTTGACCCTTGATTCAAGCTCACGTTCTCTATTTTCTCATATGTTTTGTATTCCCTTCCAGATTTGTAACCCTAAATCACAGATTTTCCCTTTGTCACACAAACTAACCCTCTCAGTCAAGTCCCTTGTTAGTTTCATGCTCTCCCCCATGCATCACGCTACCCTTGATTCATTGTCTCGATTTGGGTCTTGCGGCTGAATGCATGTTCGACTTGTGGATTTGAGTGAGAAAATTCTTGGTAGGGCACTTCGTTAGCCATTTGGCACTTGGTGGGGGGATCGATTTGCTCTGTTGACAGATTTGCTTATTTTTCCTTTTGCCGACCGATGATGTCTACAAAATTTGGACTGGCCGTGTATGTGTGTTTTTTGTGACATCAGTGTGCTTTGTTTGTTGTTTTTACGTTGATCTTCCTCTCTTTTTTTTTTGTCTACTTCATCTCACAATCTCTTTGGATACTGATTTTATTATGCATTGTTATGTGCATTTACTTGCGTACTGTTTTTCTAATACAATTCACTGTATTTGAACTTCATATATGGACTGTATTTCGTATAAACCATTTCCCTTTACTTCAATACTGATTTTTTTTGGCATGAATGAGTCCACTTAATAACTGAGGCTGGTTTTTCTACTCTGAGTTCTCTGACTATGATTGTTGGAGTGTTGAATTTGGACCTACTTTCCTCTATGTTTGGATGATCTTGCTAGGTATGAATTTATTAGTACTTGTACTATATTCAAATTAAATCTATCTTATGAATTTAACATTAATGTGTATCTCCATTTGATTTGCATATTGCCTTTTTCATTGCATGATTGAGTCCATTCTAAACCTTGACATGAATTATTGGTCGTCGATTCTGATATCCATATACTTTCATATTTATTGCTTAATTGGATGGTTGAGTATGTTTTAAACCTTAGGCCAGGTCAGTTTTTGCTTTCCTTCTATATTATGTATATGTCAAACATCTACCTCATTTCATTTATTTTGGTACTGTTTTTTTTTTTTTAGTTTAATAAATCTCATCCACCTAATTTATTTTGATGTTTGAATACTCAACCACCCTTTTTATTTCATTAATCCATACTTAAATAAAGGTAGGTGGGAACAACCTACCTCCTCTTCCTATACATGACTTGCCCCCCATGTTGGTTCTTTGAGAAATCCCCACCGCTTAGTATAGCCGAATGAGTGACTTCTACCCTCCTTATTTCCTTTCAATTCCATCCAACATTTTTGGTTCGTAATTCCTAACTCCTTGTATTCGTGTTAGTGAAGGGAATAATCGAATTAAACCCACAGCGGAAGCATAGGAATCGTCTTTGATTTATTTAAAATTAAACTAAAATACAAAGGTTAAGCAATAAATATCTTGAAAATAATATTATGGAGAATATTCTGGCGGATCTTTATCTTTTCCACAATGTATTCCTGGCTATGACTCGAACACAAGACCAAGGCTTGTGGGAGCCTCTTGAAAGAAAATCCCCAAGGGATTGGAGAGGAAGAAGTCTAGAGAGAATTCTCTAATTCTCTCTATTAAGGAGATGTGTGTTGTACATAATGGCTCAACAAAAGGGTCCTATTTATAGTGACCAAGGAAAAATCTTTGCCATAATTAAAATATTATATTTTAATATCTAATATATTAAAATATATCTTGTATTTATTTGAATCTCATTCAAATCTCCTACGATATTTATTTATTTGAATCTTATTCAAATTCTATAAATATCTTTTATTTAATATATCAAATATACATTAATTATTTTAATATTTAATGTATCAAATACAATAAATATATTTTCCTCTTTTATATTAAATATTAATTTGAACACTTCAAATTAATATTAATTTGAACATTTCAAAATTTTCTTTCAACTAAATTGATCTTTTAGTGTTACTATGAGCTAGCAAGGGGACCTTATGGACCTACAGATTATAAGCTCCAATGATACAAAATTAATTAATTAAACTCTTTAATTAATCAATTTTCATTCATTAACTCTAGGGTCACTCCACTATAGACCTAAAGTTGCACTCTTATGCACTGTAGAACTAGTTGTGTCCATTGATATAATCACTACATGCAAGTCGATCCTTCACGAGTTGTTCGTAATTACAGCTGGGTCAAAAGTCCGTTTTACCCCTATAATTACATCTTGCACCTTAAGTACCATTGATCCTCTAATGAACAATTTGTTTATAATATAATTATAAACTAAGTCCCTCTCGGGCCAATGAGAGGGTGGGGCCCCATCGTTCAAGTCCCGAAATCAGCACTTAAGAGAACTACTCATCTACTTACCCTATATGAGAATGAGTGAATTCCATCTTGTGAGATTATGTTCCCAGCTCCCTATTTGGTCAAGTCCCCAAAATGGTAGGCATATTGAATCGGCTACAAAAGTCACTCTCACCCATGCAAATCAAAGGACAAGCCCTCACAGGCAGGAGTTCATAACTCACTCAAGATTAAGATCGAGTCACATATGATCATCCTGATGAAATATTAATCTTCTCAATTAACGGATTTATAAAGAGAGATTAAATATTTCGTGGTCCAGTCTTATACAAACTCATTGTATAAGATACCCCCACTCACATGTCTCCACATGAATGATTTGGATCAAATCATTTGTAACTATTAGAAAGTGGGTCGTATCAATAGTGTTACCAGAATAAGGCACCCAACCTTATCCATATACTATGACCCTTTAGGTTATTTCTTGAACATGATCATCTTGTATGTCAACCACATACTGTTCAAGATTACACTAATAACCTTGGATTTTTCATATAATGGATAATATTATATTGCAAATAAAATAATCAAAATTATTATTAATTATTAAATAAATTATTAATTACGAGGCTTTAGGGCATAAATCCCAACAATCTCCCACTTGCACTAAAGCTGGCGAGACATGTATCTTAGGGCATACTCTATACCCAACATGTTCTCCCACTTGCCCTAGCAAAGATGAGACATGTCTCGTAATCCTAGACATTCTAGGTGACCCCAAACACTTTAGCCTGGAGAGTCTATTTATATAGATCCAAAGAACTGCCGTTAAAAGCCATCTTGGTCACTACCATGATGCTTTCTCTCTCTCGATATGATTCCCTATACATTGGTGTTTTCTAATGTCCTTAATATTAGTCTTTGCACCAGTATTATCATAATAAAGAGGATAGAATAAATCATATCTGAAACACCTTTCAGATCTTTAAGGAACTATTTGAGTCATACAAGTCATTTTCTTGCTTCACAAGCAAAACAATTTAACTTATATACCATACTCCACCACCTAGGGTAAGATTTATTTTTACATAGATTTCCTAATTCTTTGCAAGAACCAGTGTATCTTGTAAAGATCAAATCTTTAACTCCATACACAAAAATTTCTCATCATCCATAGATAATTTGAGAAAGTTTTTAATTTTCTACTCAATGGTCATACTATTCGTTTAACTGATATATGCTAACCAATTGTATATTAAATGTTCAGTCTCATTTATGCATATCATATACTCTCAACATTTGAGGTGTCTTAAGATACACTTTCTTAGACATAAAAATCAAATATTTGACAACAATTTTGTCAATATAAGATGTTTGAGACAAAGTTAACATTTTGGACATTTAAAATATACTGAGTCATTTCAAATCACTTATTTGGAATTGGTTACTTAATCAACGTTTTATGTTATACATCTTACATCATTCATAATGGGTAAAAATATCACCAACATAAAATATGAGAAAAATCCACTAAGCAATTAATGATTTTCTTGTCTATACAAGCTTCATTAATATTTATCCAAAGTCATAGATTTTGATACTTTTATCAAACCTTATATTCACAGATCTAATGGTAAAATTCATTTCATAAATAAACCTTTACTATTTCGCAAACCTTTTGCTTTTGATCTTTGAAAATAAACATATCTGATTGATTTGTGTAGATGCATTATCTAAGATTTCTTTTCATAAAAGAATTCTAAACATTCATTTTCATATCCCATATGCAACAATGAATTAAATAATACTTACAGACTTTAGTATGACAACAAGTGAGAAAGTTTACTCTTAGTCTACTTTCTCCTATTAGGTCTAACCATTTGCCATTAGTCTCACTTTGAGAGTAATAAACCTTCAACTATGTCATCTAACATGACAGTTTGGGCTTCAATTAAGTCATTGTAAAGGTTGAGTCATCTCATAACTCTCCCATTACGATGAGGCTTATCCAATTTATGACTAGGATCCATTTGACTTTCAAATGTAATAAAATTGTTAACAACTTTTGTTAACTATTTAGTGGCTTCACTTGGAACCAATTTATTAACACTATCTCACCTTATTAAAGGTTTGTAGTCTTTTATTTGACATTTCTTATAAAATTGATATTTGTCATACAAATACCTTATTCGTTTTAGGACTACATAAAAGACCACTTTATACTCCTTAGGGGTGGCCTACACTTAGGCTTATCTTTGAACATATACAAGCTTTTTAGGCTTGTTTCAACACGTGAGCTTAACATTTCCAAATGGTGAAGTGTTGTAAACCAACTTTACTACTCTTCTATAATCTTTAAAATTGTCTCGTAGACACTTTTAGAGGGAATCATGTTCACTATGCAATCTCTATTACATTTCCTAACTAGAGTATGGTAATGGTGTGTAACTCATTACTGATGTGACCATGTCTAACAAGGTCCTGTTTCTCCTCTTGTAGCACAATTTCACAAAATTGTACTTGGTATTAAGATATTAGGGATAAAAATCCATTTTCTATCAATTAGTTTTAGTACGTAAGGTTCATGTACTTTCTATTATGATCTGATCATAATATCTTGATAGATTTAATTACCTAATCGATTTTTTTTTAACTTTAGTCTTAATTTTCTTGAACTTTTCAAAAATTTAGACTTATGTTGTATTAGGTAAAGATACTTATACTTTGAATGATCATCAACTAGAGTGATGAAATATTCATGATCATCAACTAGAGTGATAAAATATTCATGACTTTATTTGACTTTTACATTCACCAGATCACTTGGGTTAGAATGTGTAAACCCAAAGTATTCTTTGGCATTCTAGCCCTATATAATAAAGACCCAATGATTATCTTGCATGAAAGGCAAGATCTACAAACAGGTAAAGTAATTAACTAACTTTTTAAATAATTATCTTTTACTAGTCTTTTCATTGTATTCAAGTTGATGTTAATCAACCTTAACAGCCAAAGTCAAGTATCATCTTTTAGGAGAAAACAATGTCTTTCTATTTTGGATTCTATAATCCTGAATATCTCAGTATTTTGTAATATAGTATATGTTAACATTTTTAACATATACAAATTGTTCTTATTTTCAGCTGAATGTATTTTCAAACAACTTTGAAAATATAAACTTTCATACTTCAAAGTAATTCATACTATATAAACATTTTTGTAATAAAGTTTGAGAAATTGTATTTCTCTTATGGTTACTAAAAACACCATATTCAGCATTATGTAACAATTTTTACTTAATGACATCTTAATGTCTCCTACTATACTAACTGAGATAGGCTTCCTGGTGCTAACTTGTTGAAACTATTCTACATTGTAAGTATTTTCCAAAAATTACATATTAAATGTAATGAAGAATAAATGTTGATAGTAGATCTTATATCGACTATCTAGATGGCATTATTTATACTCCACCAAAAATCTAGTTAATCAAATTTACTTTCATTTTTATTTTTCTTCTTAGAGGTATTTCAAAAATTCCTCTTATTATGATTGTCCTAGCTAATTTAGGAACTATTTCCTTTTATATAGCTTCAATCATTTGGTTTCTTTTCTTGAATTTTTGTAATACTTAGTTTTGAGATCATTTAGACAATTTTCTAAATGTAGCTTATGTTAACTTCAACATCTCATATGTTGTTGTCATTTTCTTTATCTTCTAAACTTGACATCTAACATGTCAACTAGGAGAATACGTACATGCTATCTCATTTACTTTTGATTCATTAATCATTTGCTTCACGAACAATTCGAATAGCATTAGCAACAGGTTTTGAGAACATTTCTCAATAAAGACAAATTCAAAATTTTACATTGTCATTATAGTGTTAAGTTACTTATCCAAGTAATAAAATTTTCTCAATTTTGACTTATCAATAATAAAATTAAAAATTATGAGAGAAACTGACATAATATTGAAATATATAGAATATATAATTTAAAATCATGCAAACAATTATCTATTCAATTTTAGCATAGAAATCAAACAATTTGAAAAATGAACCCTATAAATCATTTCTAATGCTATGGTACTTTAGTGAGTTAGAACAAGTGCTGCCGTAGGGTAGGTCAAGTATTCCTTCACTAAACTGAGACAATCTCAACCAAGTATTATACCAGAATAACTCTTATTCCTATAATATTTAGTTACCATTAGTTTGGTCAAGGACATCATTAACAACCTTAATAAGCCCTTTGTATGTGTGAACCATCATTTTAGATCTCGTAGTTTTATCCCAACAAGTGCCGCCGTAGGGTAGGTCAAGTATTGGAAACAAAACTACAATCCTATCATTCTCAGGAGTTCACCCTGATATTGACCCATGCAAACACCTTCCGTAGGGGGACGGTCCAAAAGCCGCCACGAGGCCCGCATGAATCTCACGATGTGAACCAATGATGGAGACCGTAGGATATGTTGACACATTTCCTTCTCCCACTTACTATTTTAAAATAGGGTTTTCTCTTACTTAGACAAATTAGGCTAATCTCATTCATCTAAGTTCCTCAATCTACCTTTCATAACCCTTATGTTGTTAGATTGATTTTAATATGAATTACTAAGTTTATTAAACTTTATAAGAAACTAATCACATTATGAACATATTTAAATAAAATTTGACTAATTCAACTCCCAAGTCGGTTCCCAGTTAGAGGTGTTTCCTTTCGGTCAACTTAAATACCCCAGTCTAGACAGAACCTTCCATAGTCAGAGTTCCCTCATAGTCAATTTTTATTTCAAAATCATTAATCTTTAATTAACTTATTGATAACTAGATTAATGAACTTAAGTGAATTTATAAATAAATGTTTTTTAATCTTATTAATAATAATTCACTTGGATAATCTTAAAAATCCATCATTTTAAACACTTTAAAACAAATTAAAAGATAATCATGGATATTTTATTCTAATTCTATTAAAAAAATAAAGATAAATTAAAATTCAAAATTTAAACTATTTAAAGCATGAATTCGAAATATCTTTATTTTAAGTAAAGCCTAATCTCATTAGGATATATCCTAATCCTATTAGGAAGACATGAATTTCATTTATGAAAGAAAATATCCTAATTTAATTTTCCAAATATAACAATTATATTCAAAAATATGAAAAATATAAGCACATTAAGAAAATATCTCAATTCTATTAGGAAACATCGTAATCAAATTTTCAAATATAACAATTATATTAAAAATAGATATGATGCATGATCATGTTTAACCTATGGTGGGATTTTAATATAAACGGCATACTTTATGCAATAATCAATTAATTTAAAACATACATCACATGCATAATTAAATTAAAAACAAAGCAAAATTGATCGGCATATTTGGTATATACTAAGAAATCGAAAACAATTTAAATTACAATAATTTAAATCCAAGACATATCTTGGTCTTCAATATCTTTTTCATTCTTGTGCCATTAGGATTTTAATTTCAATTTCATGCTACTTATTTGAAATCCAATTTCAAAATCAATTGAAATCTCATCTGAATTTCTCACCGTTCATTTCAAATCCAATTTCAAATCAATTAAAAATTTAATTTTAATTGCATAATGCCTATTTTGAACTCCAGTATTAAAACAATTGAAATCCAATTTCAATTTCAATAGCAATCCAATTTCTTGTCTTCATGTGTTAAGAGGGAATTTATCTTCAAGTTGCTTGAAATCCACCGATTAAAGCAACCAAAATCACCACTAACTAACTCATGACACCATCTTACTTTTATTTATTTTTAATTTTATGAATTCACCATAAACATATGGGCTTTTAAATTTGGACATGGGCTTTTGAATTTCCATCACAGCATGCACAATTACAGCCACAATTTACCTTTGAAGTCAGCATGAATCTTAATCTCCAATTCAATCTAGTGCCAATACTGATTGGTCATACAGCTGCTCTTCACTGTCGATGGCACACATGTATAGCTTGCAAACAACTATTTATTTGCGATTAGACTTCGATTTTCAAGTACCTTTAGTACTTCGCATTAAAGTTAAATTCACTGATTGGGTTTTAACTTTTCCAGCAATTATATAAATTTGAAAACTACAAAATTATAGAACTCCTAATCCTTTTTGGATTTACATTTGATCTAATCAAAATAATAAATCTAATGTCAAATAGTCTAAACAATCAATTTGCAAACTACCATATATCACATATATGATATATTAAAATACCCACCAAGCAAAATTTTTAATTATAAATAAAAATAAAAAATTGCTCTGATACCAATTGAAGGGAATAATCGAATTAAACCCACAGCATAAGCATAGGAATCGTCTTTGATTTATTTAGAATTAAACTAAAATACAAAGGTTAAGCAATAAAGACCTTGAAAATAATATTATGAAGAATATTCTGGCGGATCTTTATCTTTTCCACAATGTCTTCCTGGCTATGACTCGAACACAAGATCAAGGCTTGTGGGAGCCTCTTGAAAGAAAATCCCCAAGGGATTGGAGAGGAAGAGGTCTAGAGAGAATTCTCTAATTCTCTCTATTAAGGAGATGTGTGTTGTACAGAATGACTCAACCCAAGGGTCCTATTTATAGTGACCAAGGAAAAATCTTTGCCATAATTAAAATATTATATTTTAATATCTAATATATTAAAATATATCTTGTATTTATTTGAATCTCATTCAAATCTCCTACGATATTTATTTATTTGAATCTTATTCAAATTCTATAAATATCTTTTATTTAATATATCAAATATACATTAATTATTTTAATATTTAATGTATCAAATACAATAAATATATTTTCCTCTTTTATATTAAATATTAATTTGAACACTTCAAATTAATATTAATTTGAACACTTCAAATTAATATTAATTTGAACATTTCAAAATTTTCTTTCAACTAAATTGATCTTTTAGTGTTACTATGAACTAGCAAGGGGACCTTATGGACCTACAGATTATAAGCTCCAATGATACAAAATTAATTAATTGAACTCTTTAATTAATCAATTTTCATTCATTAACTCTAGGGTCACTCCACTATAGACCTAAAGTTGCACTCTTATGCACTGTAGGACAAGTTGTGTCCATTGATATAATCACTACATGCAAGTCGATCCTTCACGAGTTGTTCGTAATTACAGCTGGGTCAAAAGTCCGTTTTACCCCTATAATTACATCTTGCACCTTAAGTACCATTGATCCTCTAATGAACAATTTGTTTATAATATAATTATAAACTAAGTCCCTCTCGGGCCAATGAGAGGGTGGGGCCCCATTGTTCAAGTCCCGAAATCAGCACGTAAGGGAACTACTCATCTACTTACCGTATATGGGAAGGAGTGAATTCCATCTTGTGAGATTATGTTCCCAGCTCCCTATTTGGTCAAGTCCCCAAAATGGTAGGCATATTGAATCGGCTACAAAAGTCATTCTCACCTATGCAAATCAAAGGACAAGCCCTCACAGGCAGGAGTTCATGACTCACTCAAGATTAAGATCGAGTCACATATGATCATCCTGATGAAATATTAATCTTCTCAATTAACGGATTTACAAAGAGAGATTAAATATTTCGTGGTCCAGTCTTATACAAACTCATTGTATAAGATACCCCCACTCACATGTCTCCACATGAATGATTTGGATCAAATCATTTGTAACTATTACAAAGTGGGCTGCATCAATAGTGTTACCAGGATAAGGCACCCAACCTTATCCATATACTATGACCCTTTAGGTTATTTCTTGAACATGATCATCTCGTATGTCAACCACATACTGTTCAAGATTACACTAATAACCTTAAATTTTTCATATAATGGATAATATTATATTGCAAATAAAATAATCAAAATTATTATTAATTATTAATTACGAGGCTTTAGGGCATAAATCCCAACAGTTAGGTGTCCCTCTACTACAACAGTCCACGTGTGCACTTCAAGGACCGAAAGACTCCACTCAACCCATTCTGATCTACCTAAGGTACTCTATTCTATTTTAAGTGTATCATTTTCTAGTATCATGTTGTTTATTCCCTTGTATCTAACTAGGAATGTGGAATTTGTGCATGCCCAAACTAATTCGATTGTACACATTAGTTTAAGGTTCGGAATGACTTCCTTCTACCTTGTACACCATTGTTTTTTTCCTTTTTTTTTTCTTTTGTATGATACTATCTTCAATTTACATATTGTGTTCATATACACATTTTGCTCTGATTTGGAAATTAGTATGTGTATCTCTGTTTGAATTTTTTTTTAGTAATTATTCAGTTTTTATTTTCCTTGGTTAAACTTTTTGTGGAAATGTTTACGTATTATGTTGTTATACCATGTTTGTGTACCTCGTTATTGAATTTCCTTGTTCGTAATCTGTAGTCTATAGTTTCATAAATACTATAATATATAATTGTGTTTTTTTTTTTTAAAAATTGTTTTACAAAATAAGTTGAATAAAAAAAGTTCAATCTAAATTTTTTTAAAAACAAAATCTCTCATGGTAAATAATACAAATTGTTAAGAGGGGCCCATCTTAATAATCTAATTCATACATGGAAGAAGAAAAAATGGTGGACTTGTTCATTAAAAAAAAAAGTAACAAAATATTCCAAAAAATTGAATTTGTTCTAAAAGTTGATAAAAAAAAAAAAAAAAAGTGGAAATGCATGAGTTTAAACAGTTGTTAAAACTTATTACTTCAATTTGTTTAAAAAGTTGGAAATGCATGAGTTTTTTTGGAAGAAAATATATTTTTACAAATATTACTTTATTTTAAATAAATTAAAACGATGAATTTTGGAGTGTTGTATGTGTGTTTTTTGAAAATATGAAGAAAATATAGGTATATTGAATGTGCATAATATTTTTGTTTTCTAAGAAAATATGCACAATGAAGGTTCCTTTTTTGGTAAATAAACATGCAATGAAGCATATAAATGATTGTGTATATATTTGATGTTTGTGTACTTAGAATTCCAAATCCTAATAGCATCCTAATTTGTGTTTAAGAAAAAGATAAATCATAATGTCACATTAATAATACTTGGATAATGTTTCTTAACCAATTGATTTTATGCATAATGGACCCAAATGAGCAATTTATTTTGAGCTCAATGGTCTAAGTTCATAACCCATACACATGGGAACTAATCATAAATTTAAGCCCATTTCACTAAGCCAAAAACCCTAAAGCCCAAAATCCCCTACACCCCTAAAGTCCTAAACCCTAAACCCTAAACTCTAAACCCTAAAACCCCTAAAACCTAAACTCTAAAACAAGCCATTCCCGCATTTTAATGAGTTGTCAATTGTGTTCGGGAAGGACTGAGCCATAGGATTGGCCGCAGAGACGCCCATGGAGATGACCTCCAATGCTACGGAACAGATGGAGGAGGTGTAACGACCCTACTTATCAATTTAGACTTCCTAGGGACGCTACCACATACATTCTACTATAATTTCAGAAATCTTTAATAAAGACACAAATCGATTCAATCACTTATTAATCAATCAAAAACTTTAGCTCGGGATCCCTTTATTTCAAACCATAAGAATAATTCAAAACATTTAAAATCCATAACAAAAATAATTTGCAGAACTCGACGGTTAAAAAGTCATGAAAAATAAATAAATAAAATGCTAGCCTATAAGAGTTTGCGGAAATAAAACTTTTTCTACGTCACCCATGGTCCCTGCAGCAACTACCAAGTCATTCGCCCATGATGCCCTTGCCTTTACCTGAAAAGAAAAATATTTTTGAAAAGGGTGAGTATTTTACAATACTCAGTAAGTGACCTCACTACCAGATCAGGATATGCATACACACACATAATGAGTTTTCGAAAACATTTTTCTTTCCTTTAATGGGACCTAACTTCCTTTCATAGCATAAGCATTTTCTTAAAAATTTCCCTTCGGCTTTTAATGTGGACAATTAGACCCAACCTAACCTTGCCTTTCACATAGCCTCATAAATTCCTTTACATATAGCCTCGTAAGGCTCCTTTTCATATAACCTTTTTAGGTTCCTTTTCATATAGATGTACATCAATAGTGTTAGGGGGTAATTGCCACAGCCTTCGAAATAACTTTTATCATGAAAACATAATGTATGCATGAGGTCCCAAAGCATTTTAACTTTTTAATTTCATGATGCAACGTAAAGCACAGTTCTCATATCATCATACATCATAAATCATACATGTAAAAACTCATTTTCACACAAACAAGACATTTACCAATTCATCAACATCATGAATAACACATTTATAAAACTTTTATTTTTGAAGGTAAAATTTTCTTTTCAGTTTAGTTCCCGATTTGCATTTAAGCATACCGGCGTAAAGTCCCTTACATTGGTTAAGCTCAAGAATCCAAATCACCCAATTGTTCACCAAAATTCCTTCGCCTTGAACCTCAGTCAACAATTTGGAGCCTAATCAAAGTCATCCCTAAGGTTAGTAAAGATCCCTAAAATCCATAATTGAGCCCAAAGTTTTCTCCACCAAAATAAATTCTAAAAATTAGAATTAATTCCTTGCATTTAACTTAGTCTCAAATGGATGGGTAAACTTGAATTTAAGTCACAAGATCCATGATTCCATCTTATTTTCAATTTTAATCTACCATACAACCTAAGACTAGGACCTTTGTGACTTACTGAAAAATTTCACTCTTAGTTGTCCCAAATACTCGCTGGACAGCAGCTTAAGGGCGTCGCGCTCGTGATTTTGGTGCCGGAACGGAGTGGGTATCTTTGGAACACATCAAGATCTATGAATCAGTCTTACCCATGACCAACAACATCTAAGAAAATGCATAAAACTACTGCTTACCTACGTATGCAGGTTCGACGAACTGGAAGAGAGGGCTGAACAGATCGGGTTCGCGGATCAGCAGGGGCGGCGGCGCGGCGAACCAGAGGCGATGGTCGTGGGTGTTCGTCGATCTGCAGCGATTCGGGTCGAGGGCGACGTTCGGCTATTTGTGCTGTGGTCGGCGAGGCGCTGGGCGTGTGGGCGAGGGTGAGAGGTTGATTGCAGCGGCGTCGGCTGGTTGCGAGGATCGGTGGCGTGAGTTGCAGCAGCGAGCAGCAATTCGCGGATCTGCACGGCGGTCGGCGGCGAGCGGCGGTTGCGTGCGGCGGCGGCGGCTCGTGGCTAGCGGTGCTCGGCGGTCTTAGGTGGTGGTGAGAGGTGCTGAAAAAAAATTTCCTTAGGCTCCATGGTGGCTGTCGAACAAGGAGGAAGAAGAAGGAGATGAAGAAGATGGAGGAGATGATGGCTTAAAGGCTTGACTTGAGGGCTTAACTCAACCTAGGGCTGCGTGCTAAATAAAATATTAGAGAGGGATAATTGTGGGCTTGGCTTCTCTTGGGCTTGGCTTGGCTAAAAGTCATTTAAATAACAAAAATACCCCCAAATCAATTAATTCCTTTATTTTCCCTCTTTCTTCCCAATTTACCCTCAAATTACCTCAATCTTAATCATACAATCTCTAAAATTAATTTCCAACACAACTTTAAGCATGAAATAGACCTTGCTATAATTTTAAATTTCAAAAGTAAAGCCTTAATTACTACCTGAAAGTGCCGATCGTTACAGGAGGAGATCCGATTGGGATCACAAGACTTTTTTCGCCCAAAGTAACGACCTGTAGAGAACCCAATCACTGGTGATGTAGGGGGGAAGAGTTGCCAGAAACCCCTACTAGTAGATGTACTCCATCTGACATGTCTTCTAGAGGAAGTAGAAACAAGAGGAAGAGATCGTTCTTCCAAACTAAGGTGTTGGACGTTATGCGAACACCCGTATACATGCACGCATCTCACATGCGTTCATTTCTAGGGTGGCAAAAGGAAAAATATGAATTGGAATCCGCACGGCGAAAGGAAGTGGTCGATGAGTTGTATGCAATAGAAGGATTGACAGAGGGTGATCGGATCATCCTTATAGGCCTACTTGTCGTTGACATCTAGAAGACAGATTGCTTCTTACAGGTCTCATCCCAATCGAGAAAGAGGTACTACTTGTGTCTCCTGGGTAGGACCGTCTGACTCTCAGTCCCAACCATCTCTCACTGGACATAGGAACCTGACCCATTGTCACCCATGACTTGATATTTTGTGAACAATTATTATTTTTTTGTGGACTATTTTTTTCTGCATCATGTAAATAGGCAATTGACGACCTACAAATATTTTGTTGAATATTCCATGCATACATGAAAGTAATATTGACTTCTCTTCATAAATCAATTGCCACTTGTAGTTATAAAAAATGCACCTTTTGATTTCAATAAATTAAAAGAAGTTTAATGTGTAATGGAGCATTTGATTTCTATTAAGTGAAAGAAGTTGAATATGTATCGTAAGGAGAAAACAAGGCTACATTGCATATCATTTGGAAGAAGTCAATTTGTAAACAAAGAAAGATAATGAATGAATTTTTTTTCAAAAAACAGTCAATTCATGCATTGAAACATTACTTTTGTGAATATTTCACTCATAGATTCCATTCCACTAATGTTGCAAAATTGAAAAAATATGTTTCTAAATGAAGGATTGGAAAAAAAAATAAATGAAACAAAAATAATCAGCTAAAAAACAGTCTACTTCAAGTTACATAAAAATGCACCCGATACTCATGACAACTCAACTCAATTATGCACTCCAAACACAGACTTTCTGAACACACTGACAAACCAACTATGTCCAACTCAACTCAACTCTACGCGTCAAAAGCCCTTAATATCTTATTAGCCATTAAAATATTTGGTTGATGTAATCTTTAATGTTATATTTTAATTTCTGATTAAATTAATGCCCTTCTACCGAACCCCATTGATCTTGGAAAAAGTGAGATCTTTTTCCTTTTAAATGATAGGCCTCAGTCCTTTCTCTTTTTTTTTTCTTAAGCAATTATTTTTTATTAATATTTTATAATTAATAACTCAAAATGCATATTTCTAAGTCTTTCTCCAATGGACGATAATTAATTTCAAAATAATCGAGAAAATCAATCTTACTTTTCCTTCGCGAAAAAAATAATTCTAAAGAGATCATTGTTTATTACAAAATTAAATAACCAGATCTTATTGCTTTAGGAATTAAAAATTATTCTTCACCAGAAAAATATAATATTCTTATTTTAAATTATTTTTACATATTTTACACTAAATAGAACTTGGCTATTTTATTTTATATTTAACATATATTTAAATAAAAGTACCGATATACTAATCAAAGTATTTTGTTATAAATTTTGAGACAAACTTACCGGCTACCTGAGCTGCACCCAACTCCTACAACCTAGCCACGTGGCCCATCCTTATGGTGCCACATGACACCCAAACTTCTTCCTTTTTTTTTGTTTTTTTTTACAATTTTCCTCCTCTCTTTTACTAAGGTTTTTTCTTTCTTTCTTTTCATTTTTTCTTTTTCATTTTTTTGGAAATTTTCTTTTTCATTTAAGTGATAACATTTCTGTTTTTTTTTTTTTACAAACTTGTTGACAATATCAATTTTATTTTCAAATATATATATATATATATATATATATATATATATATATATATATATATATATATATATATTCTGAGAAATACGCTTCATAACCTAAAGCTAACGACAACTTCATAATCATTTTTTTTTTGTTTTATAATTTTTATTTATTTTATTTTATTTGCTCATATCCACAATATCATTTATTTCATACTAATCAATTGAAAATTGAGAATTAAAAATAGCAATGTGAGAATACATTTCATAACCTAAAATAACATTATTTTTTTATACATATAATTTTTTTTGATAATATCAATTTCATTTTTTTATTTTATAATATTTTTATTTTTATTTTAAACTCTCAATTTTCAATTGACGAGTTGAAAATACTACATAATACCATTTATTTTCATAAATAAATAATTAGGCGAGATTTTTCTAAAATTGGAATCATTCAATTGAATCTCTAACATCAATAACTCTTGCGGTGTAGGTGATTTCTCTAAAATTGAATCATGATTGTGATTTTCATTGATTGTATCATCATCCTTCATTTGATTCAGAAGAATGGACGAGATTTATGTTGAATTGTTAATCCAACCATGTACAGAATTTTCAAATTCATTCGATGAATTTTTGGGGGGTCATTGAAAGGGTTTCTAGAATGAAGATTTGACAAGTGCAGAAGAACAATTTTTACATTTGTTTCATTCTTTCTTTTTTTCAAAATTTTTAGCTGGTTCTTCTAAATTTGATAATTTTATTATATTGTAAAGGAATCCATGAAACATAAAATAAGCAACAAAATATTAGTGTTATGCATATAATATAAATAATAAAAATTTTAACTTGTTTAAAGATTTTAATATAAAAAAAAACAAATGTTACTTAGGTTATAAAACGTGTTCTCACATTGATATTTTTAACTCTCATTTTTTAATTGATTAGTAAAAAATAAATGATATTTTCGGATGAGAAAATAAAATAAAATAAATAAAAATTATAAAACAAAAAAATAAAAAAGATTATGAAGCTTCCATTAGCTTTAGGTTATTAAACATATTTCTCACATTATTATTTTTAACTCTCAATTTTCAATTTATTAATTAAAAATAAACGGTATTGTGTAGATGAGAAAAGAGAATATATATATATATATATATTTGAAAATAAAATTGATATTTTTCAATGAGCTTGTAAAAAAAATAAAGAAATGTTATCACTTAAATGAAAAAGAAAATTTCTAAAAAAAATGAAAAAGAAAAAAATGAAAAGAAAGGAAAAAAAAAAAAAAACTTAGAAAAAAAGAGCGTGGAAAAATGTAAAAAAAGAAAAAAGTTTGGGTGTCACGTGGCACCACAAAGATGAGCCACGTGGTTGGGCTGTAGGAGTTCGGTAGGTATCAAAGTAAGAGTTGCTCATAAATTTTCTGATGAAGAAAGTTACAAGTGATAGGAAAAAGGCAAAAATATGTATTATTATAATATATAAATAATCAAATTAAATTTATCACAAGAACTAATTGATGTACACATTGTCTGTAACGCCCTATGTTTTCAAGGAAGCTTAGGCCCCGTTTGATAACGTTCCGTTTTTCGTTTCTTGTTTCTTGTTTCTGTTTCCCATTTCTTGTTTTTGTCTCTTAAAAACTAAAAACAGAAACATGTTTGATAACTATTTCTGTTTCTTGTTTCTTGTTTTTTGGTAAAAATAAAATTTAGTACATATACTATAATAAAACATATAACATGCATTAAAATAAATATAAAACAATTATAAAAAGGTTATAGTATTTTATTAAGACCCAATACCTAATTAATAATAATAATAATAAATTTTATCCTTCAAATGTTGTTCAAATTTGATTTGAAATGTTATTTCTCACTTTAATCAATTCACCTTGAACGATTTGACTTACAAAAGTTAGTTCAATTAGACGAATTTGTAAATTGTCTAAGGTCAGACAATCGAACATACCCACATTTCTTTAATTTAATAATAAACTTTATTTTTTTTAAATGCATTAGCCAATAATACAAGCAAGTAAAATCAGAAAAATAGAGAGAATGTATATATTTTTTTACATTTAATGGTAAACATGAAATACATTATTAGTTTATTTATTTAATATAAAATATAATCGTACCAAAAGGAAAAATAATAGAGAATTAAATAGAAAATAATAACTATAAGCTCGTTAATGTAAAGTAAAAGAAAATAAGAAAATAAGAGAGAAGAGAAAAACATAAACGAAAAGAGAAAAGTAAAAAGGAAAAAGAAAAAAAAAAGATAATGAACTATTAAAAGAAAAAAGATTATGATGAAAGAAAGAGAACGAATAGAAAGAAATAAATCAAAAAATAAAAATAAAAACGAAGAAAAAACAAAAAGATTAAAAAGTATTAAAAGAAAAGAAAATAGAATGGAAGAGAGAGAAAGAAGAGAGAGAAGAGAGATGGGTAAAAAGAGAAATAGGAATACATGCATGAAACCTGGAAAAAAAAATAGAAACAGAATTTGAAAAACTACTTTTTGAAGCTTTTCAAAATCTGCCATTTTTTTAGAAACGTTTCTAAAAAATTCAGAAACAAGAAATAGGATGGTTTATCAAACATGTCTGTTTCTTGAAAAATGAGAAACATGAACAAGAAACAAGAAACAAAAACGTTATCAAACGAGCTCTTAATTTCCACTCTTGGAATAATTTTGGCATAATTTTCTTCAATAATTGATTTGGTGATTAATTCAAATTTGGTTATTCAAATTTGGTTGGGTTTATTAGAATTATCATTGGGGTTTAGTTTGAGAAATTTGGACTTTAGTGAGTTAAGTGACTTGCACCTAAATCCTTTGTTTACTTAAAAGAGTTTAACTATAAAAAGAAAGAAAGAAAGTTTGAAAAAAAAAAAAAGAGTTTTGTTTTGTTAATTAAAGAGATTTTTTAAAATAAAAAAAAGGGAAAAAATGAAACCTAAACAAACACCCCTTTCTCTCTCTTTCTCTTTCTCTCTCTTCCTCCTTCCCTCTCTTCCACGATTGTATAGCTGCAACCCTCCTCTTCTTCTTCAATCTTCTTCTATGGCATTAGACTTCCTTGAGCAACAAATCCAGCAAGACCCCGATGCAGATCACGATGCAACGTTGACGCCGGCGACACGCAATTTACTCACGAGCAGCAACGCCCCTTCTCCTCCGTGAACCTCAGCCACGCACGCTGGCTACCTGCGGGGGGTTTTGGTAAGCAGTGTCAGCGACTTCGTCTTCTCCGTCAACGGTAGATCTCCGACGTGAGCTTCAGCGAGCGTGTGGTGGCGGAATCGACGCGAATGATAATGGATTCGCAAAGACCCACTCGCTCGCCGACGACTCTTCCTCCGATTGATGACCACCCACGCATTCTCCGGCGTTTTCTGGTCGATCCATTCTCCGGCCAGCACGCAAGCGTGCAGCAACGCAGATGGTGACTCCGACAGCGTCTTTTGTCCCTCGTCCCTGCGACTCCGACGACGCTCGACTCTGCAGCCGACGCTCCCTTCGACCAGCAGTTAGCGCTCGACGTTTTGAGTCCTCAGGTGGTGATGGCAGTGGTTCTCCGGCGGCCAGTGGTGAGTTTGATTACCATATACTGTTGTATAGTTAATTGTGATTTGAAGATAACTCATGATAGATTTGACTCCGTTTCAAAATACCCATAGCGGTAGAAGGCCAAATCGACGAAATTGGACTCGTTCGAAATCAGACCTCGAACCACTCTGATTTTGTGACCCACAATCTATTTAGCCTCAGATCTAAGCATCCACACCCCGAACAGCTTTGATTCAATTTACCCATAGCTCGTAGAGATCAAATTTGTGATTTCGACATGTTCGAACACAAAACAGCAGGAACACGAGCCTTTTTGGTAAGATTTTAGTTGGTAATGCTCGTTCTTAAACCCTTTAGAATTCGTTTCAGGTACCTAAAATTAGTTTCTAACCCTTGAAATTTCTTTATGCTTAGGTTCAGACTGCTCGATCAAAGTCTAAGAGAAGCTTTGAGTAGAAAATTATTTGGGCAAATTAAGATTCGATGCGGCCTTTAATTGCTAACCATTTGGGTAATTCTTTTCTAAAGTTATTGGGCAAGTTAAGCTATTTAATCTAGAGTTCGAAGTTGTCTTCAAATTTGATTAGAGTTTTAGATTAAGTTCTAATTTTAGAGTCTATTATGGGCAACTTCGAATTAAGGATATTAAAAATCCAAAGGCGGCCTTGACTTGGAAGGCATTTTGGTGATCTTTCTTTGAGTACTTTACTTTTGATGTAAGATAAGTCTTTAAATAAAAGTCCCAAGTGAATTCAAAAGTTAAAGTTGAAGGGTTGGGAATGTCTGACACCAATTTCCTTGGGAATTATTATGGGTTGAGCGAAGGATCTTCTTGTGGGAGATAACGTTTTTTGGAATTGTCAAATTCCTAGCTAAGGTAAGTGACTTTACGCCGGACTGCTCAAAGTAAGTTGGGAACTGAATTTTAAAATGTTATGTTTTATATGAAGATGAATTTTTACATGTATGATTTCCAAATATTTTTATGAATGTGATGCTTGATTTATGATTTATGATGAATAATGTGAGAATGTTGCTTTATGTTGCATCACTGAATGAAAACTGAAAATGCTTTGGAACCTAATGCATATATGTGTGTTTTCATGACAAAATGCTCATAAAGGCTGTGACAATTACTCTCCTAAAATTATATAGAGGTACATCTAAATGAAAAAGAACCTAAAAGGGTTAATGAGAAAGGAATCTGAAAAGTTTAATGGGAAAGGAATCTGAAAAATGTTAAATAAAAATGAACCTGAAAAGGTTAAATGAAAAGACAATGTTAGGTTGGGTTAATTGTCCACATTAAGCCAAAGAGAAAAGTTAAAGAGAAATGTTTCCACTATGAAAAGGTTTTAGGTCCCACTAGAAGAAAAATTTTAAAACCATATTGTATGTGTTTGCATATCCCAACCTCGGTAGTAGGGTCACTTATTGGGTATTTAAAATACTTATCCTTTTCCAAAAAAAAAAAAAGGGTAAAGGTAAGGACTTGTTTTTGTCTAAAATGTTTTGTTAGTAGAGAATATGTTGTGAAATTATTTCAATTGATTTAACATTTTATTTATTATTATTTTTTTTATTTGTAAATTTTTTTAAAGGGATTCCGATAAAAAGAATTTCGGATACTTTAGTAAAAAGTTTCATTATGTGTATTTTTTTAAAGTTTTGCAAATATCTTTAGCATGCAAGTGTTAATGTCCTTAGGTAGTATGAGTCAAAAAGGTTGGGTCGTTACATTGTCAATAATTAATACATTTTAAAAACTATTGAAAGCACGATATTGAGGAAACTTTAATAATTAAATAATCAAAACCATAAAATATTATTTACTATTTTTATTAATTATAAAAGTACTAAATTTTGTGGACCAAAAAATATTGGCATTATTCTATGTTTTTTTCCAAACAAACACCCAACTAACTTTCGGGTCAATATAGCATAAAAAAGAAACAAATCTGTAAGGGATAATGTAATTTGTGGCCCCCTTTGTCCACCATTGTTGCCCTCTTGACTCAGGTTCCTTTCCAATGCAAACACATAAATTAAAAAGGGATTGGATATTTATCTTCTATGTGTTGGTGATGTGAAATGATCGATACCCTAAAAAGGTTAGATTTTTTAATCAAAGGATTGAATTTAAAAATAGAAAATAGAAAAAAAATGAATATAAATACTTGATTTGACACAAACGTTGTATAAATCGTAAATGGTAATTAAGATTCTTATGCATTTTTGAAAGAAACATAAGTACATAAAAGAAACAAAAGAACATTCTTACAACAAACTATAAAAAAAAATAACAGAAAATAAATCTGGTCTTACAACTCTGTTGTCACACTATATACTCAAGGAAAAAAAAAACTAGTTCTCACTCAATTTTATTTATATATATATTTTTTTAAAAGCTATTAAAAAAAAAAAAAAAAAAAAAAAAAAAAAAAACCCCTCCATGACCAAGGTATTGGTTGCATGTACTTGTATTTTCCACTTCATGATTGTGGTTATTTCAGGTTGAAGCTTCTCCAAGTGACAACAATGGTGGGCAATGATCTAGAAATGCAAAATAATATTTTTACATATTGATATCAAAGATCGAGAAATTTTTCATGAAAGAGAGAGAGAGATAAATCAATGAATTAGTTAAAGTTGCAATACCTCCAAACTTGTGTCAAAGTTCATCAATAAATTCATGAATTTCATTTTCCTCCAAAGTTTGCTGCTTTCATAAAATATGATCGAACTCAGTTTTAACCCGAATGAATGAAGATATTGATCATGAGCATATATAGAGAAAAAGAAGAGTGAGTGTGAGAGAGAGAGACCCCAGAGCTTCCATCAGAAGTAGGGATCTTATTAGGAACATATTCCAAAGCATGATTCACCATTGCATTCCATATCTTGTTTGGAACTTTCTTACCCAGCAACTGCATGCACACAAATAAAATTGTGAACTAATTAATTAGGGATTATGAATGAATGGTTTTTTCCTTAGGTACCTTCCTTAGAGAGCGAGGATCCCTTTCATGAGCCTTCACAAAATCATGCACAGTTTTGGTACCGTTGGACAATAAGTGTTTGTGATATTCACCATCCTTGGCTATCCCTTCCAATCGGTATACTTCATCGTCTCCCTTTGGAGGATAGCGCTTCATGTTCTCTGATGTTTGGGAGCAAGGGAAATTATAATAGCAAGAGAGATAGAAAGCGAGAGATAGAAAGAGATAAGCTAGAGCTACCTTCTCGGTAAAACTTGACTCTAAAAGGGTTAGATATAGCCTCTCCGATTCTAGGATAGTTGGCCAAAATCGCATCATCTATGATCCTTGCACCCAATCGAAATTGTTTAGATGTCCCCGAGTTTGAGATGTCAGTGAAGCTTAAATGTTTGATGAATGCAACTCCATTTTTCAGACGAACCTTTCGGTCACCCACCATCAAAGGTCGTCTTGCTTTTTCTCTTTTAGTCAACACACTTTTGTTGAAATAAGTCACATCCCAATCAGTTGCCTCCTCTCGTTGGGCAGACCCAAATTTTCCATCGAGAGCCACCAACTCAATCAAGGCCGACGATAAATGACCTGTCTCGACAATGTTATTGGAGTTGGTTGTATCACATAGTTCGACTCGCAGTGGCTCATCCTTCTTGGCTTCTATGTTGCTGCCGATGAAAATGGTGGATTTAATGTCGTTGTGGAAACGTAACTCGAGCTTCACGGCTCCAGATCCAGCACCAGCAACTTGTTCTTCATTTTGACCATTAAATTGGCTACGTAAAAATTCAATTCAACAAATTAATATTACACAGTGAGATTATATATATTATATATGGTTCAACAACAAACAACCACAAACCCTTTGTCTATAGACGTACTATAATCATAATCAATAATAATTTAGTTCAAAATTCCAACCTTGAAGATGATAGACAGCGGTCAAAGTGAGGCTCAAACAACCTCTTCACGTCCTCACGTACCTAAAAAACCATGAAAATTTAGGAGAAAAAAAAAGATGGAAAAAGAGAGAGAGAGAGAGAGAGGAGTTTGAAAGTACCCGCTGGCGAAGGAAAGTTTCAAACGCAGACAATGATTCAGGAGACAAAAAATCAGGTCCAAACCTAAGAAAAAGGAAAACAAAAAACCCAAATAAAGGTCACCAAAACAAAACCCTGAAAGAAACGGAAGAAGAAGAGAAAGAGAGAGGGAGAAAAAAGAAAAAACCGAAAGAGAAAAGGGAAGCAGGTTGTTTTGGGGCGTTGTTGATCATGAATCTGAAGATAATGGGTAAGTTTCCTCTTGTTGTTTTGATGTGCCATGTTTGTTTGAATATGGAAATTCAAGAGAATTTTGTTCAATTGGAGGAAGATACGAGGGTGTTTTGGGGTTTGTTGGGGCTCGGAAAACGGGGGGTTTTATAAAGTGTCGTGTGAAGGGAGTTGTGGACACTAAACCCCAAGGCATTTTCCACTTCCCATATCCAAGAACATGCGAGGAAGCTTCATATATGTTGGACGAGGTTGAAGTAATTTCTTCCATCATTCTCAAATTCAAACTTGTCTAAACTTTTGGAAAAAGGAACTTGTAACCATTCGCTGAATGCGCATATACTCACCAAATGTATGACTCTTTCCAAAATGAGCTCACTACGACCATGGAATATATTGACCGTTGTACTGCACAGATATAGTTGAAAAAATGGTAGAGAGAGAGAGACTTGCAGTTTGGACGAATTGAAGAGAGAGAGAGGTGAGAATGTGAAAAGAAACTGTAGAGGGAGAGACGACGTGGCCAAACTTGCATTAATCCCAAATGTTCTCTTTCTTTTTTATTTTAATATGGTAATTTAATTAGTTCACTACTGTTAGGGACAACCAACTCTCCTTTGAGGCTTGCCCTGACTCTCATACCAGTTGATAGAGATAACGACCCTTAATAGATCTCCACATTGGTATGAAATGATATTGTCTACTTTGGGCATAAACCCTCATGATTTTTTTTTGTTTCACCCAAAAGACCTCATACCAATGGAGATAGTATTCCTTACTTATAAACTCATGATCTTCCCCTTATCTAGCCGACTTTGGTTGCACTCCCAACAATCCCAACAACTACCATACCAACCCTTGTTTGTACCCAATTAACTTCAAACTATCTTTTTTTTTTTCTTTTTGAAGAAAGACACATATGATTAAGCTCGTATGTATGAGAGGAACATATGCCAATGAATTATAAAATGTTGTGCCAATTAAGAGCAATACAAGAAGGTGAATAATCAGAAAAAAATGAGCTTTTTGTGTAGTCCAGGCCGATGCTGATAAAATAATACTCTCCCATAAGAAATTAGTATCTTTTTAGTTTCATTGAAGAGTCTACTATTTCTTTCCGGCCATAAATGCCATAGGATGGCTCCGAACAAATTGAACCAAAGGATGCTATGCTGAGCAGGAAGAAGAGGGGCTAAGGAGAAGAAATTCTCTATAAACCGCGTCAGTGTATTTAGTCTAGGATTGACAAGTCTATATTTGTGTATCCTAAGTTTAAATTTTGTAACAAAATTGAGTTATAGAAACTAGGGTTCTTGTAACATTGTATAGTTTGTAGGATTCTAATTACTAGACATAAGTATGTCAACTTAAGCACAGCTCAATTGGTTAAGAAATATATTTGAGCTAGTGCATTTTGTAAGCTATTTTTAAGACTTATTTGTTAGTCTCTATGATTATTTGACTACTTTCATGCACATATCTTTTTTTTTTTTTTTTTTTGTAAGAATCAAGCAATCATACTAAAATAAAGGTTTTAAAGAAATTATCGAGAAAATAAAGTGAATTGGGCAAAGACATATGAAATCAAGGAAAATTAAAGAGAAAATTGAAGCTCAAGAACCGAGAGGACAACATTAAGACTCTATCCACAACATCACTACGTTGCCAAGAAGCCAACCAAAAGATTTGCAAGAGTAGCGTTGAGATGCCACATCATAGTGAGACGTTCCAACTAGAGAAACCCAACGCCCTCGTTGAAAATTAAAGGTGTGTGCATGGAACTTCTGTCTATAGCATCTCAACTCTTTTTATAGTGTTGCAATGCTACAAATGCAAATGACTATTGGCTTTTTGGTACTTAATTTCAAATTAATTAATTAATATTTTGATGATAAAAAAACTTGATTCTATTTACTAATAATTTGAGTGTTTTGAAGTACTCATTGTGTAGATCTCGAAACCCAACGCACCTTGAATCATTCAAATCAAAGCTCAAACGAAGAAATTATGGGCAAAACAAAATTGAAGGAAAAATTCTACATGTTGTGACACGTAGCATACATCGATGATGTGGCAAATGATGTGGATGGTAAACGGTCAACATTGATAATGTGGCATTGATGTGCTGCCGACGTGGGCGATGATGTGGCACTTCAAATGGTTAAATGATGACATGGCAGATGATGTAGAAGATGAAATGGCAACACGTAGACTAATAGGGTTGCGACACGTGGCATATTTGAGTTAAAAAAATTGAATTTAATAATCTATACTATATTAAAAGGTGCTATGGAGGAGAATCTTTGCCTTCCTCTTTTGCTCTTATATTTTTAGTGAATTCCCGTTTTCCCCTTTGTTGATGGAGCATAACTCTTCAAGTGTATGCACGTATGGGTGCAATAGATGTTGATGAGACACAACTATTCGGGTGGAGGTGGTTACACAATGAATTAATGCATCTTATAGGTGAGATCTATACAATAAGAAAATAACATGATTACCAAATACATATACTATCTATTTTTTCCTACCAAAACGTTAAGTGATGATGACAAAAACAAGAATGAAAATTAAAAGTTTTCGTTTTTTAGAAGGAAGACATTGAATTGTGTCACCATGAAGTCTTGATTGAGAATTCAGAAACTTATTTTTGTCAATTAATAGGTACTGTTATCTATCTTTTTTAAAAAAAAAAATTCAATTTTGAACTTATTTATTTATTTATTTTTCATTATTCGTTATACTGGATTTTTTAATCACTAATTTCCATTTTTTTTGACATTTTTCGTTATACTGTTTGACATGTAGCATCATATTGGTAAAGTATTAGTATTTTGTGATACTTGTTAATATTGGTTTTCATGTAATTTCCCTCTCTTAGTCATTGTTAAGTCTTCCTGATACAAGCTTTCCATTTATAATTCGACATGTATTGCCTTTATATTTAGTGCATTTTTGCTCATTCTATACACAGAGCAATATTGCCTCATTTATGGTGGACCCATCTTTATTCTTTGCTTTATCTATGACATATGACAATGGGTTCTCTTTCGTCTTCTTCATTTGTAATTACAACTTTATAATGTGTAAAATGAGACTTATTATTATTATTATTATTATTATTTTTGCATAAGTAGGTGGAATGCTTCTCTAAAATTGAACTATATAGTGAGGTTGAGATATTTTGATCAATTTTCAACTCAAGAAAGATCTTCAACATACAAATACATTTACAAAACAATAGTTTTTTAAGTTGAGATTTGGAAGATAATTTTATAAAAGATAAAACAAATACTTAAACAGATCCAATTAGATTCATGAATATTTTAGATATTTGTAATGACCCATACAACTGGACAACCTAAACGTGGAAGCACGACTTAGTTACCCCGCTTATGCCCGAAATTTCAGCAGCTGGACGACGTAAGTATAAGAAAACAAGAATTTACAAAGGGCTGATAAGAATAAAAACACTTCTAAATTTCAGAGTATAGACTCAACATCCACCAAACTACGACTAATATACTAAGCTCAACCAACATCAGACATAAGAACTTAAGAACTTCTAACCAAATACACGGAAACGAAAGAAGTTTAAGCTTTACAGACCAGCACACTACAAGAACTAAAATACACAACTGAAAACTAAATACAGGGAGTCTCCATAGCCTCATCAAGTCATCGCTTTCGTCAAGCGCCTCGAGGTTGTGTATCATCTACAAAACAGAAACAAAGTAGCACGAGTGAGTATAAATATACTCAGTAAGTAGCCCACTTAAGGGTCCAAAGACCAAAACCATAAACAAACGAGTTCTGCCCTAACTCATAGACTCTTGCTCAAATTCAATAATCACTTCAGTTAGCTATGTGCCTACTTATCTTACTTCAGGCTCACTCCCCTATGGTATTACACGTGCTATACCTACGAGTCATGTATCATAGGCTGGTCTAATGCAAAGAAGGAGAACAACTCTCACTCTCATCACTCTGGGAGAATCGCCCCCTATGTTAGCATCATTGTCACTCTCATCACTTTGGGGGGATCGCCCCCTATGCTAGCATCATCGTCACTCTCATCACTCTGGGGGAATCGCCCCCTATGCTAGAATCATCCTCACTCTCATTACTCTGGGGGAATGGCCCCTATGCTAGCATCATCCTCACTCTCATCACTCTGAGGGAATTGCCCCCTATGCTAGCATCATCGTCACTCTCATCAATTTGGGGGATCCCCCCTATGCTAGAATCATCATCACTTGGTAGGCATCACAGCCCTTACACTCATCACTCTAGGGGAATCGTCCCCTACTCATCACTCTGGGGGAATTGCCCTATATGCTAGCATCACTCAGTGAGGCATCACAACCCTCAAGCTTATTACTCTAGGGGAATCGCCCCTACTCATCACTATGGGGGAATTGCCCCCTATGCTAGCATCACTCTGTGAGGCATCACAACTCTCACGCTCATCACTCTATCTCATGCTCACCACTCTGTCTTAACCTCCTAGGAATACATGCTCGCATGGGGAAAAGAAAGTGGCACTAGCCTCATAGGCTCTTGCCTAGCCACAACGCACTTAAATCATCAAGGGATATACCACCCAAGAGATCACTAACCTCATTCTTACCTCGACCCATAAATCTTGTGCATAATCACAAACACGAACTCAACACCACGCATGCTTGAGTAGACAAGGCTCAAACATAAGTTCAGAGCAAATCCCTCATCAACAAAGCCTCATACCTATTCAAGCAAAGCACAAATTACCGACTACACCTCCTGCTTATTCTAGCCAACAAGCTACTTAAGTGTTTAGGTAATCATGTTCCAATCACACTTATACCAAGGTTCGAACATAAAGTTGTCACAAGCACAAATCTCGAGTATGGACTTAAACCCTAGTTCAATGGCATTCCTAAACAAAAACTTCACTTAACTGTAACTCATATGTGTGCTAGTGGCATAAAGTCCTCAAACCATTTAACCTAGAATTCGACCCTCTAACACGCTAGAAATCATGGCGACCAATATCCTTCCACTCAGATACGGACCCATCTCAAACATGTTAAACACAATTTTCCATCCCAACTACTCTAAACACGAGGATTACTTGATCATTTAGTCCTTTAGCTCAAGCGTTCGAGGTTCTACAACCACTCTAGATTCCACCACAAACTACAGATCACAAACAATCCAAACATGCGTGTTTATACAATTTAAACTAACTTCCCACACATCCACACTTCATAAAGAAACCACGATCATAGTCATCCATGCATTCTAGAGCGTTATTACATAATCGAACCCTTACTAGTTCACAAGGCCAAGTCCCTATGAATACTC
Organism: Trichosanthes truncata; assembly: GCA_033996785.1. Classification (NCBI taxonomy): domain Eukaryota; kingdom Viridiplantae; phylum Streptophyta; class Magnoliopsida; order Cucurbitales; family Cucurbitaceae; genus Trichosanthes; species Trichosanthes truncata. The sequence goes on along the minus strand of JAWPNB010000013.1, from coordinate 43,714,857 downwards.
CACTAGCAATCATGACTTATGTAAAGTCACTCAACTAAGTCAACAAGTCCCTTTTAAAATCCTGAGTTAAGGTACAACAAGGAAAATCTCATCCTTTAGATATTTAGTAAGCGAAACATCCAATGACCAATATGATGACACATATACTTCATATTTAAAAGAATTACTCCCACGACCCCTTAAACATACACCAACTCAATTATTCACAACTGTAGGCAACTCTTAAAGTACTACACATGCTAATTGTAATCAACTTGAAACTTTAAGCCCCTATTTCCCTTATATCAACCTAGGCCATTTTTAGCTTAAACAACTTTCGAACAGATCCACCATTACACACCTCACAAACACAACTTTCAAGCATGGTTTCTCAATTCATAAATTTTCAAACATACATTAAATTCAAATAGGAACTTAAAGGGGCTTAAATCCAAATGACTACTTACAATTTACTCCAAGATTCAAGGTAGCTTGAAACTTGAATGCTTGATCTTGAATCGCCAAACGAAGTCCAACAAAGTCGTACATATCATAGGTAAGTTTTTAAAACACCAAACAACCCTTAACTCAACAAAACTTCTAAAACAAGTGTTGGGTAGCCCCAATCTTAAGCATAGCTTTAACTAAGATGAAACTATATCACCAAAAGAAATCTCACCCCAAAATTGAGATTAATGTTGGCTGGGCAGAAGCTATAAAGATCCAAATTCACCGAAAATGACCTTCAATCGCAATGGGTATTCTAAATTAAAATCCAAAACATTGTGGATTAGTTTCAAATCACTAAATCAACCCTTCAATTCAATCTTACAATCCATAAATCACTTCGAATCAACATTCACATACTTACCCGCTTTGAATTGGAACCAAATGAAGCTGTACAATGCTAATCTCGCCAAAAATTTAACTCCGAAATAGCCTCCTCCTTCTGTTTGTACAAAAAGCGGGAGAGAAAGAGACGGAGATGTGGCCGTCGGTGTGAGTAGACGCTACGGGTTGCAGCGGAGCATGGCTGACAGAGTTGTAGCAGGACGGGCGTGCGGTGAGGCGAACGGTGATGGGTTGCACGCGGAGAAGGTCGACGGCGAGCTGCTCTGTTCGACGAGGAAGAAAACACACTGGGGGAAAATTTTCTTCTCGAATTGGGGAAGGGAGAGAGAGAGAGGGGAGAAGAAGAAGAAGAAGAAGAAGAAGAATAAGAAGAAGAAGAATAAGAAGAAAGGTGGGTTTTCAATGAGGGAGAGAGGTTTCAGGAGTTAGAGGAAGAGGATAAGGGAGAAGAAGAAGAAGGAGATAAGGGAGAAGAAGGATATGTTTATCCTTTTTTTTTTTAAAAATTCATTATACTTTTCAAAAATTCCGAAATCATCCCTATACTTATCCTTTCATTCCCTCTTTGCCCTTTTAAGCTTTCTAAACCTCAATTTAGCCCAACATCCAAATTTTAATTCCAAAATTTAGAAATTAATTCCGCCTAAATAAGTCGGGCGTTAAAATGTTTTTGAATATATATGCATGATGTATTTCCTAATGAGGCAAGTTAAAAGAAACTAACATAACATAATATTACATTAACAATATTTCCTAAAAGTTATCCCCTTTTGTTTTCAATTAATAAAATACTCTTTAATAGAAAGATTTAATAACAACGAGTTTTTTTCCGTCTTCTTCATTTTTAATTATAACTTTATAATGTCTAAAATGAGATTGGTTTTTTTTTCTTTTGCATAGGTAGGTGGAATGCGCTTCTCCTAAAATTGAACTGTATAGTAAGATTGAGATATTTTGATCGATTTTGAACTCGAGAAAGATCTTCAACAAACAAATACATTTAGAAAAAAAATGGTTTTTAAAGTTAAAATTTGAAAGATAATTCTATAGAAGATAAAACAAATACTTCAACAAATCCAATTAGATTCATGAATATTTTATATGTTTTTTAATATATATGCATAATTTTTTTCCCTAAAGAGGCAGGTTAAAAGAAACAAACCTAACACAATATTGCATTAACAATATTTTCCTCAGAGTTATCTTTTTATTTTCAATTAATAAAATACTCTTTAATAGGAAGATTTAAAAATACTTTTTATAATGCATAAAAAAATAAACATAATTTTAAAATTCTAATGACTAACTTTTTAAATTGATATTTTTGTCATTTTCATTTAGAAAAATTACAATATTATCAACCAATGTCATTATAGGTTTTCAATTAAATTTAATTCTCAAAAAATAAATTAACAATTATGTGTAATTTAGATATAATGAATCAAATTAATATGTATTTATTCTTATAATTTTATTCATTCAACGATTTTTAAAATTTTTGATTGTATCACTTTCAAATCAAACAAATACAATGTTAGCTAAATGCTAAAATTATATATTATACATTTATATTATTTTCGTGATTCCTTTACATGTTGTGTCTATATTTTTTTTTGTTACATTTCAATTATATTAATATGAGACACTCTTTTTAAAAATGTTTTAAAAATTAAACTTCATTAGTTATAATTATAATATGTATTTTAAATATAATTTAAAATAAACTATCGACATTTAAATTAATAATATAAATATATCATTAAAATAAAATTAATGAAAAAGAGAATAAAAGAAAAATCAAATATTTATTTCTATTTTTTTATTTGAACTTTAAGTGCCCCTCTTTGCGTGATGCAATTGAAAATATTGCAACATTTGCTAAAAAAAGCTCACAGCCAATATATCAAATCTTACCACACATCTAACTAATCGAATCATTTCATTCAATTAAAAATAAATTTAAAAGAAGTAAAACAAACCCAATTATTTTTCTCTTGCTCTTCACCATGACCTAATAATGTAGATCCTGACTGACATCACATAATTTAGTTAACTTTCAAATCATTTCAAATCCCTAAAAGCAAATTTCAGCACTTTATGTTATTATTAATTTGTTTGATGGGATTTTTTTTGGAAAAAAATGAAATAGATAATTTATGGGTTTTAGGGTTTCAAGATCAACCAAATAATAAGTACTTTGGGCTCTAGGAATATAATTTATTGCTCATTTTTTCAATACATTTATCATATTTACATTTAAATTCTTTTTTTTGGGGCGACATTTAAATTCATTTATACTTTAGTCATTTATTCATTTATTGTATTATCTTTCTAAGACATTTTAATTAGCTATTTTATTTCTAATATTTAATAATTTTATGAAACTTTATTTTTTATATTGTAAAATAAAACTAAAAATTTCAACTTGCATCGCACATGTTACTAACTAGTAATAAAAAAAAAAGTCCAAATGGTCAAATGTTTTGAATTTATTATTATTTTAATATTTTATTATTATTTTATTTTTATAATATTATTAATTTTTGAATTTCTTTTTGTAGCCAATCAGAAGCTAGCACATGGCAGAAATGTCTAATTTTGGTTTTCTCCTCTATTTAAGGCTCGAAAAAATGGAAAAAATAGAAAAAAATTCTACACGTCTTGGAGAGCACTTCCACCATTTTAGAGAAAATTTTGAGCTTCCATTATTTAATATCTCTTAGCCATTTGAGGGCTTTTACTTGTAAGAAATTATTTCTTACATAGTTGTGAGTTTAAATTTGTGCATCTACTCTTTTGAGAGAGTTTGTGAGATTGTTCCCACTTTTTGAATCCATTGTAAGGGTTTCTCTTGATCCTGAAAAAGAGAGGTTGTAATGGTTTGATCCTAAACCATGGAAAGAATCAGAGTTGTTTTTACTTCCAGAAAAGAAACGTTGTAACGGTTGGACTCTGAGCTATGAAAAGAGATGTTTGTTGTTCTAGTAGAATACTGTAACAACCGAAAAAAACATATTTATATGTTTTATTTATTGATTGATTTCTAAAATCTTTTTAAATTAGAATCCTATTTTTCTTTTTTTTAAAAGAAAAAAAAATCTTTTAAGGGTTTTAATTAGGGTTCTTTTAAAAAGGGTTTTCTAAGCCCTAACATTTTTTTATCAAAAGTTTTGACTGCAAAAAGAAAAAAAAAAAAAGAGAAAAGAAGAAACGCTTTGGACCTTCCTCTCCAACAAGGAAGACATTAAGTTGATTTCTTTTCTTTTCTTGATTATTGAAGTTTCCTTGCAAGGTTTTGGGTTTTGATTTCTTTTTGGTTTTATTCTTGATTGTTTAGAATGAAAAATTCTTGAAATCCTTTGCCCTAAAAAGTTTTTAGGTTTTTAATTTGTTAGAATTTTCATCAAGGTTTTTCTTCTTCGGGCTTTTAGTTTAATTTGAAGGTTTTAATAATGGAGAATATTTCAGAATTTTTCAGTTTCAAAATTCTTTAATTTTGGGACCGATTTTAGTATTGGGCTCGTTTTTCACAAAAAAGTTTGTCAAATGATTGCTACTTTAAAGTATAATGTATAGCTATGATTTTTATATGAAAATTGTATGTTTTTATAGCTTTTACAGCAGTTTTATTAAACTTTTTTCAGATCTGGTTTTTGTGTTAAAAAGTGGCAAATTTTGATTCTTTTAATGTTAAAATCTTGAAGAGTTTTGTTTTATGAAGCATCAATTTTTCTGGTTTGATTGTCCCTAATTTATGATAGTTTTGAGGGTTTTAAAAGTTATAGAATTGAAAATTTGTTTGATATTTTATTATGTATTGAAAAGTGTTGGTTTTGCTGTATTTTTAGTATGTTTTTAGTGAGTTTTAAGGTGTTTTAAATGCAGTTTCAGATCTGTTTTTGCAACCCAAGAGCTCTATTTTTTTTTCTAACTTTTTATATAGAAAATTGTTTTGAAGGGAAAATTTGGGTAGATAAGATTGTGTATGTTTTAGATAAGTTTTTAGACCCTTAAGATAGAATTTGGTTTCTAAGTATGAAGTATTGGATATGTTTAGGCTTCTAGAAGATTGACCTTAGTTCAAGGAGTTGGAATTGTGAAAAATTGAGATTGAGGACTGTAGGATTGTCGATCGGGGTAAGTAGTTTTTCATATAACTTCCAAAATAGCAATTTTGGTACAATTATGTTTTGAGTATTGTTTATTTGTCAAATGTTTGAAAGTATGTTTTATATGATTTGAAATTGATTGAAATTGTTTGTTTGCTTTAAAGTGTTTTGCTATTTGAAAGTATTTTTTCCATTTTGGATAATTTGAAATAAATGTGTTTTAATTGATTTCGAATTGAAAGTAGGTTTGTTTTGGTTTTGAGTTTAAATGGTTGATTTGATGAATCTTTATTAAATTGTTATTTTAAACTACATGTTTTGTTTCAAATATTTATGAATGAACTTTTGATTGATTCGATAGGGGCTATCCAGATATGCCAAATTTTTGTTTTGGGAATGAATGGTTGACTGATTGGTGTTACCAACAGGGATCTGCATATGTCTGCTGGGCTACTCTAATTATGCATCTTTCCCACTCTGTCAAATGAAAGAATTGATTGATTGAAAGTTCTGTTTGATTGAAAGTATTGATCGATTGAAAGTTTTGTTTTGTTAAATTGATTTTTCATGTTTTGTTTTGACCAAATGAATTTCTGAACTTGATGTGGAGATTGCTTATTGAGTATTTTTGTACTCATATTTGTTTTGTTTTATAAATCTTTTCAGATAAAGGAACAAGTGATAGTTATGATAGTGATTGAAGTCTAGTGTTTTGGCAGAACTGTCGAGAAGTTTTTTTGTCTTTAGGATTTTAGTATTAAAGTTTTTGTTGGACTTGGCTTTAGATTTTAAGCCTTGTTTTTTAGTTAAGTAAAGTATTTTCTACGTTTGGTTTTTAATATCTGTTTAATCGCTTCCACATTTATTGTTAGAATGACCGCATTGGAAAATACGGGTTGTTACAAATACCCAAGAGGAGCTTGGGAAGTGGAGTAGGCCAGGTTGTGCCGAACCACTATAAATTTTCGGTGTCATTTTCTCTATCCCTATTCTTTGTTATTTTTGCAATTAATTTATTATTATTTTCTCTTGCATAAAATTATTTGCTCTTTATGTTTGTTTAGATGGGTAGTTTTTAAATTGTCCATATTTTTTTACTAATCTTATTTTTAGAATTAAATAGGGTGCTTAAAATTATTTTTGGTGTTAATTTCTTGTTTAATTTGAAGTGAATTTATTTGCATGAACTCTTGGTTGAATAAATTGTTTGTAAGAAGTGTATTAATTTATTTAATTGTGCTCACTTAGCAAAAAGTTTAATAAAGTTTGAAGATGCCCTATTCACCCCCCTCTCTAGGGTTGCTATACCGATCCTACAATGACCACTTCTAGGGTACAATGCTAAGACACTGTTTCTACATCTCAGTGTTGTTGCGATGTCTTCAAATTCGAAGTTTATGCATGCCAGTTTTGGGGGACAAACCTATTGGAAAATTTTCCATAGAGCAAAGTTATGAATTTAGAGGGCAAGGAAATGACATTGGAGCAAAGAAAAAGGATTTTCGAAGCTCAAGATCGTAGATATTGCTTCGGGGATGGAGGATTGACATGTTGGATTTGATTTGCTTCCTTTTCTTGACTTCTTGTAGTTTTCTAATGGAATTTAATATTGGATTGTGATGTTATGTTATGAACATATGAGTAGCTAAATTCATAGTTCTTAAGAATTGATGTAGTCGTTAGATTTATGATTTGATTAGCCAAAGAAGGAAAAAGCTCTGATTTAACAATGTTGTGGTTATCACATTTCCCTGAGTGGTTGTTTTCTATTATCAGAGAGGAATCTGTAGCAACTGTAGCCCAAGAGGCGGGCTTTCCCTTCTTTATTGAAGTTTACTTATTCTAAAAAAAATAAGGTCCCAATAATTAATATTTTAACATAAAGTCTTCAAATAAGGTAATATGATTTACCTCTTTTGAATAAACAATCACCTGATTGCTATTTTTAATTCTACGAAGAACAATTCCAAGAAGAAACAATTCTCCTTTTTCTCTCTAGAAAATATTTAGAGTAAGAAAGTCTTCCACATTCCTCAACTTGTATTACAAGTTTTGTCGGCACGTACCTGAGACGCGAAGCAGCTGACGTCCTAAAAAAAAGAGATTTAAAAGGGAGTCGCTACCAATCTTTTTTTATGGTGTGATTGGGCACCTAAATAGAATAAAACAACTTTTTTTTGAAAAAAAAAAGAAGAAAAAAAAACGATATGTGAAAACCAGATTTGGGCTCAAGAGTTGTTTGTGTATGGAGAAGGTGTTAGCACCCCACAACACCCGTTTCAAACGGCAGCCAAATTTTAATCTTGAATTGCAAAAGATTTTAGAAGGAAAAAAAAAATTTTAGGACAAAAAAAGATATTTTTAAAATAATGTCTTATTTTACCTCTCATTCTTCCAATATTTGAATTCATAATCCATAAAATAAGTGGAACAAAATCCATTAATTTGGCTATATTAAAATTATTTGCAAGACTTTAGGAAATATTATCACCTTAAGAATATGAAAAAAATTAAAAATTTTCAACTCCATTGTCGGATAGCCTTTCATAAAAGAACGTTTTTTTAAAAAAAAAAGTTTTAATTAAATTCATTTTTTCTTGGGATCAAAATCTTGGACTCCCAAAGATTATGGTCCTCACCTCAAGAATTCTAGAAAATTGGACTCTCAAATATTTCTAGATTCTGTCGTAGGAATTTTTAGGGAAAACGACCTTGAAAACTACTTTTTAAGATGTGTATCATAAAACGTTTTAGAAATAACACTTTGGTTATAAAACTTTCATAAACTCAAAAAGAGAAATATTAAAGATTTGGAAATAATTTTATAAAAAGAGAAATGAGTTAAAAAAGAGATGGAAAACATTAAGAATAAACAAAAAAAATCAGAATTAAGCATAACAAATAAATACAATTTAAAGATACATTAAGCTAGCATAATAAATTATTTACGGTAAATAAACAAACAATCATACACGAATATGCTAAAAAAATAAAAAAAATATATATATATATATTGGAATCGATCTTGGACTTCTAAAGAATTGATTCACCACCTTGAGAAAACTAGAAAATCAGACTCTCAAATATTTATAGATTCCGTCGTCGGAATATTTTTTTTGTAAAGAGGATAAGGATTAGATCCAGATTAACACAAATGCATTTTTTAAAACATAACATGCATAAATCAATTTGACACCAAAGTGAATAAAGAAGAATGCTCGTGGTTAAACCAATACAAGAACAAAACTTTTACAACATGCTACAAAAAAAAAAAAAAAGAAGAAAAATATAAAACTTAAATGCAATGTTTAGAAAAACGCAGATAAGATATGCAAATGGAAGATTGGAAAAAAACGAAATAGACAAACACAAATCACTAACATATAGTGAAAGAAAAAAAATAATAAAATAATAAATAAATAAATAAATAAAGAATAGTAAAAAAAGTACAAAATAAATAAAATCAAAAATTAAAAAAAAAACTTGTGTCCCACTGATGCAACAACACCTTTTACTTAAAAAAAAAATGAATGTCAAAAATTCAAAATCAATCATACATATACGTAATACAATAATAATAATAAGAAAAAGCAGGATTGAATGAAAACATATATTAATATATAATAATAATAATAAAATTTGCCAACCTCACGCCAGACACATATGTATATATATACTTAATAATAATAATAATAATAATAATAAAAATAAATAAATAAATAAATAGAAACTTTGCTATAACCACTTTATTTTAAAACAAGACAACCTCTTTCATCTTTTCTTCCTCTTTTTCTTTCCTCCTCTCTCAACAAAGTTCTTTTTTTTTTCTCTTCCTCTCTAGCTCATCTCCTTCAACAAGTTGTATATTTTTGTATACCCGAAGTAAAGTTCCACTCACCCAATCTAAGGTATGTTATACAACTTTTCTTTTGATTTCACAATATTTTGCTTCCTTTTTCTTTTGCTTTCTTTTTCTTTTGTTTTTCTTTTTTTTTTTTTAGTACAAAGAACTCAAGAGCCAAGAAGAAGAAGATGGAGAAAATTGGTAGATAAGCAGGGGAGATAAACCATAAAAAATAAAATAAAGTCATTAGCATAACAAATAATCTAAGGCATAATACAAACAAAGATATGCAAAGATTCTCATTGTAATAAAAGTAAAAAAAAAAAAGATGTAATATACAACAAAAATGAAAGCAAACTCATAATACCCTTACTCAACTATTGTTTTTCAGGGGCATTTTGAGATAGAGATGAAGATCTAAAGGTGGGGGTCAAGAACACACAACTAGCTTGTTGTTTGAGGTGCGGATCCTTGGGACAAAGCCCTACCAAGTGCAACGTCCAACTAAGCTAGGGTTATTTTTGTTGTGTTCTAAAATTTTGATTCTTTCCTAAAGGATTTTTTTTTTTGCTAATTTCTAGAGTAAAGACTTACTCTAGAACTCTATTTTTTTCTCTGTGATGTGGTTGTAGTTGAGAATGAACTTTGTGCTTGTAGGTTTTTTTTTTTTTTTTTTTTTTTTTTTTTTTTTTTTTTTTTTTTTTTTCCTGTTGCTGAGAATTCACCCTAGGGTTGAGAAACAAGGGTTTATAAAGCCCAAACCACTTCTTCTTTTGGGCAAAAACAAATGCCGGCTAGTTTTGTTCCAAAATGAACCCTTATACTAGAAAGGCAAGAATTTGACAAAAAAACCAAATTTGACCTTAAAGGCTTACTTTCTTTGTCCACAATCTCCTCATTTTTCAATATTCCCTTATCACCTCACACTTAGCAAAAAGGTGGTCTGAAGGAAAACACACAAGAAAAGCTCAACAAAGAAAAATTAGCAAAAGGGCAACAAACATAAGCTACATAATTAATGTCCATACACATTCATTATTCGATAATTAATTCATGCAAGTCGGACAAAATACGTGGCTACAGTATGCCCCCCTTTGTACATCCTTATAGAATTATAAGATGGACAAAGGTATGGACATTATTTTGTTCGATTGAAGCATAGACTCATGTCGAGGGTCGGGGATAAACAAAGCACCTCATGACAAGAAACATGAAATATATGGGGGCCAGGGATAAACAAGCACCTCACACAACATGAGTGTCAACGGCTAGGGATAAGCAAGCGCCACATGACAAAATAAAGCACGTTGAGGGCCAGGGATAAAACAAGTGCCATATGACAAAGTAAAGCATGCTGAGGGTCAAGGATAAAGAAGCGCCACCAAACAAACACAACAAAATCGAGAATAAGGATATACCTTGTTTATGCATGCATGCATGCATGTATATGCACGTTTTTGACATATTCATTACCACTACTTCATCCTTCTTTTATTTGTTTGAAAGGTTAAAGCTTATAAAATAGTTTACTTACTCAAAGTAAGTATTAGAATATTTTGTTCAACAGAATCCTCAAGTTTATTGAATAGGAAAACTCATAGATACAACTCTAAGGTAAACAAAAACCTTCCATCGGGCTTTACAAAACAAAGCTAAAGAAAGAGTAGCTCATACAACCGTAAGTTACTCCTCTTATGCGTAACACTTCTTAAAAAAATATGCATTTAGTGGATTGGGTAGATCACTGCCATCCATGTCAGTCAAGACCATAGCTTCACCAGAAAATGCCTTTTTTTACCACATACGGCCCCTCGTAGTTGGGTGTCAACATTCCCCTTTTATCCTTTTGAAACGAAAAGATTCTCTTTAAAACCAAATCCCCTTTCTGAAAGCAACATTGTCGTACTTTCTTGTTGTAAGCTCGAGTCAACTTTCTCTGATACAGTTGTCCTCTACACAATGCAATCATTCTTCTTTCTTCAATGAGGTTTAATTGTTCGTACCTTGCTTGAGTCCATTCTGCTTCTTCTAGCTCTGCTTCTCTAATCACTCTGAGAGACAGGATGATGGTCGTACAAATACGTTTCCGCAAGCACATGGGTCAAGTAATATAAAACGGTATTCCTACAGAGTATCAAATCCACAAAGAGTGGCTTTTAATTCAATTAATTACCATAAATACTCTCACTAAACTTTATTTAGAGAACCGAAATCAAGAGAAGATAAACTAACTAACAAAAGAAAATAAATGGGAGACACAAACACAAGGATAACTTGGGAGAGGATCAATTACTAAGCTAACAGATAATTATAACCCAATGGACAGTGAACTCGTAAGTTTAGAAGCTCTAAAGACTTGGAATCTCCTCTCAGTCTCCTCCACTCTTAATGTACCAATTGACTAACCTAGGTCTCCCTAGAGCTAGCTAACTCATACAAGGCGTTAAGACTCTTCATTACGAACTTCTAATATCTATTTATTAACCCCGGCTGCCACTTAGGTAAATAAACACTAGTTATGCAATTGAGGTTATTGTCTAAACTTCTCTCTGTCGAGTTTCCACTTAGAAAATTAGTCAATTAACCAATGCCCAACTAATTAACCTTCATCACCAACTACAATTAATTAGCTATTAATCTCGTTGTCACTCAAGTAGTTAATTAATTGCGCATTAAGCTAAACTAAGTATCCTCTTTCGAGCTCAACTTAGAAATACCTCAATTAATTAGAGAAACAATGATTAAAGGCATTAAGCAACAATTGCATAAATGATTCAAAGCCCTAAAAGCAATAAACATCTATTACTTAAGAAATCAATCCAAAGTTTTCATCAAGCATATAACAGTGTTAACAACTAAACCCAAGTAGTTGGGGATTAAACCATACAAATCAGTCAATACAAACCAAAAATCCCTAACTTTACAACCACAAAATTAACTAAAAATGAAAGGAAAAGAGAAGAAATTGCAAACAAAGGGAGATCTCGCGTTTTTGAGGTGTTATCCCAAGAATCCAAGCTCCAAATCTTCAATACTGCTCCAATCCGCTCACAAATGCTCCTAAATCCTCTCAAAATAGCTTGGAGTTGTGTTTAGGGCATAAACCCTTGGTTTGGCCTCCCAAAATCGAAGAGAAAATGATGTATTTATACCAGAAATCGAACAGATCTAAAAAAAGACGCATTTTGTTGTATTCGTAGCGCTTAGGGCTGCCTCTTTGTCCGACTCGAGTGCCAGTTAGGGAGCCTAGGCGCCGAGATTTTTAAAATTTTTTTTTAAGCTTTCAACTTGAAAGTCTTAAACTTGGACTTTCAAAATGAAAACTTCTTACTTAACATTTTATTAATTTTCTTTTCTCTTCTTGAATCTTCAACAAAGCTCTAAAAAGCTCCAATATCCATCAAAGTAATCTCGAACACTAGATTTTGCTCCATTAGCTCGATTTCTACAAAATCAAGAGAAATACACATCAAAGTTCACTAATTCAATACAAAACTAACCAATAATTGGGCATAAATATAGCACTAAATTAGTGCTATCACGGGACTTCGACCTCAAAAGGAAAAACTGCTTCCATGCCGTACACTAAGGAAAACAGAGTTTCCCTAGTTGATGTGCCAACGGAGGTTCAGTAACCATGCAAAGCAAAAGGTAACATTTCATGCCAATCTTTATACATGACATTCATTTTCTCAACAATTCTCTTAATATTCTTGTTTGCCGCTTCCATTGCACCATTCATGGTATGCCGGTAAGGGGTAGAATTGGAGTACTTAATTTTGAAATAAGTACACAACTCATCCATCAATTTGTTATTCTATTTTTCCGCTTTATTAGTAATGATCTTTCAGGCAAACCATAATGATATATGATGTCCCTTTTTATGAACTTAAGCACGACTTGCTTAGTGACACTCCTATATGAGGCATCTTTTACCCATTTTGTAAAATAGTTTATGGCTACCAAAATAAAACGGTGACCATTTGATGCTTTTGGTTCAATTGGTCCTATCACATTCCTACCCATATAGAGAAAGGCCATAGGGTTGTTAGTACATGAAGAGATGAGGCTGGAGTATGAACTTTGTCGGCATATATCTGGCATTTATGACATTTTTTGCATACTTGATGCAATCTAATTCCATACTCAGCCAAGAATAGCCAACATGTAAGACTTGCCTTGCCATCATGTGCTCATTTGCATGGGTCTCACAAACTCCTTCGTGCACTTCTTCCACTATCTTTTTAGCCTCCATTTCATCGACACACCTTAGCAAAGTCATGTCATGGTTTCTTTTATATAATACTTCATCATTCAAAAAGAAGTTCATAGCTAACTTTCTGATGGCTTATTGTTTTCAGATGCTCCTAGTGGGTATTTTTGACACATAATGTAACGCTTGATGTCGTGGTACTAGGGCCTCCCATCTGGTTCCTCCTTAATGCTCAAGCAATAGGCTAGCATTTTTCGCTTTTCAAATCTTAAAAGTTGAATTTCCTCATTGTAATCTAGTTTGAACATGGCAGATAAGGTCGCCAATGCATCTGCAACTTGATTACTTTCTCGTGGGACATGCTCAAATGTGATTGACTCAAATGATTGAGCCAATTCTCGAATGTACTTATTGTAATTGATCAATTTAAGGTCTCTCGTTTCCCATTCCTTATTCAATTGGTGTATTACTAGAAGAGAATCTCCAAAAACCTGCAATTTCTTTATCTTCATATCATATGCCATCTGAACCCCCATACTGCATGCCTTGTACTGAACCACGTTATTCATACAATCAAAGTATAACTTGGCAGTTAATGGATACAACTTCCCCTCGGGAGATATTAGCACGACTCCAATACCATGTTTGACCTCATTTGTGGCTCCATCAAACCACATTGCCCACGTTTCTAAATCATACGACACACATGTCTTCAATAAGGTCACGATGTCCTCGTTTGGAAACTGAATTTCATAGGCTCATAATCTTCTAATGGCAACTTAGCCAAACAATCAGCAATTGCACTCCCTTTTATGGCCTTTATGGTAACATAAACATTATTTTACTCAAAAAACAAAACTTGCCACTTAGCTACTCTCCCGGACAGAGATGACTTTTCAAAAATGTATTTCATGGGATTCATCTTTGAGATAAGCCACGTTGTGTAGTATAACATATACTGCCTCAATCTTTAAGCAATCCAAGCTAAGGCACAACAAGTTTTCTTTAATAACGAATAGTTCGACTTGCAATTCGTGAATTTCTTGCTTAAATAATAAACGGCCCGCTCTTTTCTTACTGAAGATCATGTTGCTCGAGCACACATCCCATTGATCCCTTTTTTACTGTTAAGTAGAGGATTTACGAGCGTTTCAGCATTGGTAGGACCAGTACTTGAGGGCTATGCAAATATTCTTTGATTTTGTCAAAAGTTCTTTGACAATCTTCATTCCAACGATATACCTCACTTTTGCTTAACAACTTTAGTATTGGATCACAAGTTTGAGTTAGGTGTGAAATAAACTGCACAATATAGTTCAACCACCCTAAGAAACTTCTGACCTCCATTTGGGTTTTTGGGGGTTTTAAATCCACTATTTCTTTTTTCTTATCGGGATCTACCTTGATTCCTTTTTGACTAACAATAAACCCCAGTAACTTTCCAGAGGATATCCCAAAATATGCACTTTGTTGGATTCAACTTTAGCTAGAATTTCCTTAACCACTCGAAAAGCTTACGAAGAGTGACAACATGCCTTTCTCCTAGTTTAGACTTGGCGATCATGTCATCAACATATACCTCAATTTCCTTATGCATTAGATCATGGAATAATGTAACCATGGCCCTCTGATAAGTTGCCCCAACGTTTTTTAAGCCAAATGGCATGATTGTATAGCAAAATGTCCCCCATAAAGTGATGAAAATAGTCTTTTCTTGATCTTCAGGGGCCTTCTTAATTTGGTTGTATCTTGAAACTCCACCCATAAATGAAAAAGTAGAATATCCAGTCATATTATCCACTAGAACATCGATGTGAGGAAGTGGAAAATTATCTTTGGGACTTCCGCGATCGAGATCCCTATAATCCACACACATTCTCACATTTTTCGTTCTTCTTTGGAACTGGGACGATATTAGCGACCCACTCAGGGTACTTAGCTACTGCTAAGAAACCCACGTCAAATTACTTTTTGACCTCTTCCTTAACTTTGATCAACGTTTCAGGTTTCATTTTTTGAAGTTTTTGCCTTGTGGGCTTACACTCGGCTTTAAGCGGTAACCAATATGTTACAATTTCTGTACTTAAACCAGGCATATCTTAGTAAGACCATTCAAATATGTCTTTATATTCAAGCAACAAAGCTATAAGATCCAAACGATCTTGCTCCATGGCCAAGGTGCCAATTCGTATTTCTTTTACTTCTTCCAAATTGATTACTTCTAACGGATCTTGGTATGACACCGTTTCTCTCTCTATTTGCTTCATCAATCTCAATAATTCTTGTGACACATCATAATCATCCTCCACGCTTTGGTCAACACTATAAACTGGAACTTCAAAGCTGATTTTTTCATCTTCATCGCCCCTATCAATGATCTTTTGCGGCTCCCTAGTGATATTTGGCATCTCTTTAACTTCCCAATTGTTCAACTAGAAACCTGGAGCACAAGGGTAAACTGGTTTTGCGGCACGGTGGTGCTTTCAGAGACAACAGCAATTGAGGCGTCATAAACTTTGTCACTGTGAAGTACTTCACATGGCTTGAAAGTCTCAAATAGATGTGGAATGTTCATCCTCCCGTGTTCAATTTCTCGACCTTCGAGACGTGCATTTCTTACTTTTCTTTTTTCTGCTCTAACTCTCTTCCACTCAGAAGTTGTTGGTTTATACTGAAGGAATGAACATTTCATTCCGCAACGGAAGCATTGGATCGTCTTTGATTTTATTTAAAATTAAACTAAAAAATAAGATTAAGTAAACTAAGATTAAGTAAACTTACTTGGAGTAAATATGGATATATTTCTGGCATGTCTTTATCTCCTCCACAAAGTCTTCCTAGCTATGACTTGAACACAGGACCAAGGCTTGTGGGAGCCTTTTGAAAGAAAATCCACAAGGGATTGAAGATGAAGAGGTCTAGAGAGAATTCTCTAATTCTCTATTGAGGAGATATGTGTTGTGTCTAATGGCTCAACCCAAGGGTCCTATTTATAGAGACGAAGGAAAAATCTTTGCCATAATTAAAATATTATATTTTAATATCTAATTATTAAAATATATCTTATTTTTATTTGAATCTCATTCAAATCTCCTACGATATTTATTTATTTGAATCTTATTCAAATTCTATAAATATCTTTTATTTAATGTATCTAATATACATTAATTATTTTAATATTTAATGTATCAAATACAATAAATATATGTTCCTCTTATTATTTAATATATCTAATATATTAAATATTAATTTGAACATTTCAAAATTTTCTTTCAACTAAATTGATCTTTTAGTCTTACTATGAGCTAGCAAGAAGTTCTTATGGACCTACAGATTATAAGCTCTAATGATACAAAATTAATTAATTAAACTCTTTAATTAATTAATTTTCATTCATTAACTATAGGTCACTCCACTATAGACCTAGAGTTGTACTATTATGCACTGTAAGACAAGTTGTGTCTATAGATATAATCATTACATGTAAGTCGATCCTTCACGAGTTGTTCGTAATTACAGTTGGGTCAAATGTCCGTTTTACCCCTATAATTACATCTTGCACCTTAAGTACCACTGATCCTCAAATGAACAATCTGTTTATAATCTAATTATAAACTAAGTCCCTCTCGGGCCAGTGAGAGGGTGGGGCCCCATTGTTCAAGTCCCGAAATCAAGCACTTAAGGGAACTACTGATCCACTTACCCTATATGAGAATGAGTGAATTCCATCTTGTGAGATTATGTTCCCAGCTCCCTATTTGGTCAAGTCCCCAAAATGGTAGGCATATTGAATCGGCTACAAAAGCCACTCTCACCCATGTAAATCAAAGGACAAGCCCTCACAGGCAGGAGTTCATAACTCACTCAGGATTAAGATCCAGTCGTATATGATCATCCTGATAAAATATTAATTTTCTCAATTAACGAATTTATAAAGAGAGATTAAATATTTCGTGGTACAGTCTTATACAAACTCTTTGTATAAGATACCCCCACTCACATGTCTCCACATGAATGATTTGGATCAAATCATTTGTATCTATTACAAAGTGAGCCGTATTAATAGTGTTACCAGGATAAGGCACCAAACCTTATCCATATACTATGACCCTTTAGGTTATTTCTTGAACATGAACCTCACATATGTCAACCACATACTGTTCAAGATTACACTAATAACCTTAGATTTTTCATATAATGGATAATATTATATTGCAAATATAATAATCAAAATTATTATTAATTATTAAATAAATTATTAATTATAAGGTTTTAAGGCATAAATCCCAACAATCTCCCACTTGCACTAAAGCTGGCGAGACATGTATCCTAGGGCATACTCTATACCCAACATGTTCTCCCACTTGCCCTAGCAAAGATGAGACATGTCTCGTAATCTCAGACATTTTAGGTGACCCTCAAACACTTTAGCCTGAAGAGTCTTTTTATATAGATCTAAACAACTGCCATTAAAAGCCATCTTGGTCACTACCATGATGCTTTCTCTCTCTCAATATGATTCCCTATACGTTGATGTTTTCTAATTTCCTTAATATACTTTGCACCACTATTATCATAATAAATAGGATATGCTAAATCATATCTAAAACACCTTTCAGATCTTTAAGGAACTATTTGAGTCATACAAGTCTTTTTGTTGCTTCACAAGCAAAACAATTTAACTTGTATACCATACTCCACTACCTAGGTTAAAATTTATCTTTACATAGATTTCCTAAATCTTTGTCAGAACTAGTGTATCTTGTAAAGATCAAATCTTTAACTCCATACACAAAAATGTCTCATTATCCATAGATAATTTGAGAAAGTTTTTAATTTTCTACTCAATGGTCATACCATTCGTTTAACTGATATATGCTAACCAATTGTATATTAAATGTTCAGTCTCATTTATGCATATCATATACTTTCAACATTTGAGGTGTCTTAGGATACTCTTTCTTAGGCATAAATATCAAATATTTGACAACAATTTTGTCAATATAAGATGTTTGAGACAAAGTTAACATTTTGTCCTTAAAATCTCCATTTTGGACATATAAAATATACCGAGTTATTCCAAATCACTCATTTGGTATTGGTTACTTAGTCAACTTTTTATGTTAGATAGACATCTTACATCATTCATAATGAGTAAAATATCATCAACATAAAACGTGAGAAAAATTCACTACGCAATTAATGATTTTTTTGTCTATACAAGCTTCATCAATATTTATCCAAAGTCATAGGTTTTGATACTCAAACCTTATATTCACAGATCTAATGGTAAAATTCATTTTATAAATGAACCTTTACTATTTCGCAAACCTTTTGCTTTTGATCTTTGAAAATAAACATATCTGATTGATTTGTGTAGATGCATTATCTAAGATTTCTTTTCATAAAAAAAATTCTAAACATTCATTTTTTTTATATCACATATGCAACAATGAATTAAATAATGCTTACAGACTTCAGTATGACAACAAGTGAAAAAGTTTACTCGCAGTATACTTTCTCCTATTAGGTTTAACCATTTGCTATTAGTCTCACTTTGAGGGTAATAAGCCTTCAACTTTTTCATCTATCATGACAATTTGGGCTTCAATTAAGTCCTTGTAAAGGTTGAGTCATCTCATAACTCTCTCACTACGATGAGGCTTATCTAATTCATGACTAGGATCCATTTGACTTTCAAATGTAATTAAATTGTTAACAACTTTTGTTAACTATTTAGTGGCTTTACTTGGAACCAATTTATTAACACTATCTCACCTTATTAAAAGTTTGTAGTCTTTTATTTGACATTTCTTATAAAATTGATATTTGTCATACAAATACCTTATTCGTTTTAGGACTACATAAAAGACCACTTTATACTCCTTAGGGGCGGCCTGCACTTAGGCTCATCTTTGAACATATACAAGCTTTTTAGGCTTGTTTCAGCATGTGGGCTTAACATTCCCAAATGGTGAAGTGTTGTAAACCGGCTTTATTACTCTTCTATAATCTTAAAATTGTCTCGTAGACACTTTTAGAGGGAATCATGTTCACCATGCAATCTCTATTTCATTTCCTAATCGAAGTTTGGTAATGGCGTGTAACTCATGACCATGTCTAACAAGATTTTGTTTCTCCTCTTGTAGCACAATTTCATACAATTGTACTTGGTATTAAGAGTTGGGATACAATCCCACTTTCTATCAACTAATCTTAGTACGTAAAGTTCTTGTACTTTCCACTATGACCTGATCATAATATCTTGATAAACTTACCTAATTGATTTTCAACTTTAGCCTTAATTTTCTTGAACTTTTCAAAAATTTAGACTTATGTTGTATTAAGTAAAGATACTTATACCTTGAATGATCATCAACTAGAGTGATAAAATATTCATGACTTTATTTGACATTTACATTCACCAGACCACTTGGGTCAGAATGTGTAAGCCCAAAATATTCTTTAGCCTTGTAGCCTTATAAGCCCCAATGATTATATTGCATGAAAGGCAAGATCTACATACAGGTAAAGTAATTAACTAACTTTTTAGAGAATTATCTCTTATTAATCTTTTTCATTCTATTCAAGTTGATGTTAATCAACCTTAACAGCCAAAGTCAAGTATCATTTTTTTAGGAGAAAACAATGTCTTTCTATTCTGGATTCTATAATCCTGAATATCTCAGTATTTTGTAGTATAGTATATGTCAACATTTTTAACGTCTACAAATTGTTCTTATTTTTAGCTGAATGTATTTTCAAACAAATTTGAAATTATAAACTTTCATACTTCAAAGTAATTCATTCTATATGAATATTTTTGTAATAAAGTTCGAGAAATTGAATTTCTCTTATGGTTACTAAAAATACCATATTCAGTATTATGTAACAATTTTTACTTAATGACATCTTAATGTCTCCCACTACACTAACTGAGATAGGCTTCCTGGTGGCAACTTGTAAAAACTATTCTACATGTTAAGTATTTTTCAAGAATTACATATTAAATGTAATGAAGAATAAATCTTGATAATAAATCTTATATCGACTATTTAGGTGGCGTTATTTATATTCCACCAAAAATCTAGTAAATCAAATTTACTTTCATTTATATTTTTCTTCCTAGAGGTATTTCAAAAATTCCTCTTATTATGATTGTCCTAGCTAATTTAGGAACTATTTCTTTTTATATAGCTTCAATCATTTGGTTTCTTTTCTTGGTTTTTTTTGTAATACTTAATTTTTGAGATCATTTAGACAATTATCTAAATTTAGCTTTTATTGATTTCAACATCTCATATGTTGTCTCATTTTCTTTATCTTCTAAGCTTGACATCTAACATGTCAATTAGGAGATACATACAAGCTATCTCATTTACTTTTGATTCATTAATCATGTGTTTCTCGAACAATTAGATTAGTATTGGCAACAGGTTTTGAGAACATTTCTCAATAAAAGACAAATAAATATTTTACACCTCCATTATAGTGTTAATGTTATTTTTTCAAGTAATAAAATTTCTCAATTTTGACTTATCAGTAATAAAATTAAAATTATGAGAGAAACTAACATAATATTGAAATATATATATAATTTAACATCATGCAAACAATTATCCATTCAATTTTAGCATAGAAATCAAACAATTTGAAAAATGAACCCTATAAATCATTTCTAATGCTATGGTACTATAGTGAGTTAGAACAAGTGTCGTCGTACGATAGGTCAAGTATTCCTTCAATAAACTGAGACAATCTCAACAAAGTATTATACTAGAATAACTTTTATTCCTATAATATTTAGTTACCATTAGTTTGGTCAAGGATATCACTAACAACTTTAATGAGCCCTTTGTAAGTGTGACCCATAATTTTAGATCCCGTAGTTTTATCCCAACAAGTGCCGGCGTAGGGTAGATCAAGTATTGGAAACAAAACTACAATTCTGTCCTTCTCAGGAGTTTACCCTGATATTGACCCATGCAAACACCTTCCGTAGGGGGACGGTCCAAAAGATGCCACGAGGCCCCGCATGAATCTTACGATGTTAACCAATGATGGAGACCGTAGGATATGTTGACACATTTCCTTCTCCCACTTACTATTTTGAAATAGAGTTTTATCTTACTGAGACAAATTAAGCTAATCTCATTTATCTAAGTTTCTCAATCTACCTTTCATAACCCTTATGTTGTTACATTGATTTTAATGTGAATTATTAAGTTTTTAAACTATTAAAAAAAATTAATCACATTATGAGCATGCTTAGTGAAATTAAATAAAATTTGACTAATTCAACTCTCAAGTCGGTTCCCAGTTAGAGGTGTTTCCTTTCGGTCAGCTTAAATACCCCAATCTAGACAGAACCTTCCATAGACAAAGTTCCCTTATAGTCAATTTTTATTTCAAATTCATTAATCTTTAATTAACTATTAATTATTAGATTAATGAACATAAGTGAATTTATAAATAAATGTTTTTAATCCTATTAAAAAACAATTCACTTGGATTGTAAAGACCCGAACCTACCACGACTCTATACTTGTGGAAGCACGACCTAGTTACCTCACTCATGCTCGAAATTTCGGCAGCATGACGGCGTAACTAGGAGAAAACCAAAATTTTACAAAGACCTGGAATAAGACATAACACTTCTATAATTTAGGAAATAGACTAAGCACCCACCAAACTACGATATATAGTGCTGAGCTCAACCAACAGACAATCAAACCTAAGAGTTTCTAACCAAACACACGAAACTAAAGAATATTTAGGATTTATAGACCAACATTACAACAAAGAACGAAATTTCAAAACTAACAACTAATACAAGGAAATGAGTCTCCATAGCCTCGTCAAGTCACCGCCCTCGTCTCCCGCCTCGAGAATATGCACCATCTGCAAAACAAACAAAGTAGCAAGGATAAGTATAAACATACTCAGTAAGTAGCCCACTTAAAGGTTCAAAATTTGAATCCATACAAAGGAGGGCATCGTCCCACTACAACAAATTGGGCCTTTAATGTTGGTCTAAAAAAATTCTCGGATAGAAATAATGTTGGTCAGGAAAAAAACGCGTCGAGTGTTAAAAAAAGTAATAATAAGGTTACAATGTCGGGCATGGACCGACATTGAAGGTATCCTTCTATACTTTATAAATATATATTTTTTTTCACTTTTTTACAGTTCTAAAATTTCATCTATTTTTTTATCGCACACTCTCCCACTCTCTCCCTCGTCTTCATCTTCTTCGCCATTAGACACCACCATATTTCATTCATCGTCAACTATGATTTTTAGATCTATCAACTGTGGGTTTTTTTTTTGTGCCGTCTCAGATCTACTGCCACCTCCATACATGCTATTTCGTTTGTGGCCGCTTTTCCTTCGCCGTGAGTTTTCATTCGTGGTCGCTCCTCTATCGTGGGTTTTTGTTCGATCGTTGTTCCTCTACCTAGGGTGGTCTTCGTCTGTGTGTTGTCTCAGATCTAACTAGAGTTTTTCAGATTTACACTTAATCTTCTTAGATCTTAGTCAGATCTTCTCAGATCTACTTCAACTTTCAATTCCAAGTCATTTGTGTGCTTAAACTCTAGTCGATCAACTATCTCCCAAGGTGAAATTTTCTTTTCTTTTAGAGTTTATATTTTCTTCTTCGTGGCAAAAACGAGGGTTTGTTTGTTCTTCTTTAGTTCTCTCATTCTATCTCTGAGGTCTTCAGTTCTCTCATTTTATTGATTGTTTGTTTTTTCTGATTAGGGTTTAAGTTTTAACCATGGCGACTGCTACGTATCCACCACCACCTCCATATTACAAGCTCTACAAAGATTACTCACAGAATCTGAAATCAGCACTAGAGCCTCATCCGTCGATTGAAGGAACTTATGTGTGCTTTGGTAATAATTACACTGTGAGATTTACTCTCAAATCCTTTTTCATCTCTTTGATGCATCTCTAAATGTCATTTATGTGTGAAGATTTGATTTTGATTTCATGTTTTAGTTGAGTTCTTACAGCAGTTTGAGTCTAGTTGTACTTTTTGTCTTTAATTTGATAGAGAGCTCAGAATGCATTTAGGGTTTTAAGTTCTCAAGTTAGATTTTGCTTCCGAAATCCTTCGTACTATCTCTCCAATGCAGACATTTTCGAGTTGGATTCCTTATATGATTTGATCAAATTGATAATTTAAACAGCGTGATCATAATTGTTGTGATTTTTATTCCTTTATCTTGATTGTTGTGATTTTTAAATTTGTGATTCCTTGATTTTGTTTAACACTAGATATCTTATATATTCTGCTACCCAAAAGAGAATGAAAAAACAAATGGCAGAACATCAATGTGATCTTGCCATATATTATTTTTACAAAGAAGATAATTTGTAAGTAAAAGAAATCAAAGCAAAAGCTCTTATAGTTAATAACTCGAGAAATTTACAAGTTGAGACAACTGATATAATATCATATGCAAAAAAGACATCCAAAATATGTCAACTTCTTAAGCTACTTTTGATTATCTATAGTTGAAGAGGGATTAATAACTGGTTTTCATACAAATTTTGATTCTTTTATGATTGCTCGAAAAAAAGGTGAAAGTGTTTCTCTTTGTTATCTTTCTTTTCATTTCTTTTGTTGGATATTGAGTAATATACAAATGTTTTGTATACACTCGAGAAGATGAAGACAATTTTTGGAATCAAAAGAATTTTTTTTTGTTCATGTATTGTAGTATACAGAACTTCAAATATTTAACAAGCATAATGGGAAAGACTAAAGAACGAAACCAGCCACCTAATCAGTCAAGTTGACTGATTTTTGTTATCTTTCTCTCCCTTGCTTTTGTGAAGTGGGATCCTCAGGATTGACATGTAGTCTAAAGGACGAGGTTCATTGGGCTCTCTCAGCTTACTTTTGCTAGGTACTTTGAACTTGCTTTTGTTGGTTACTTTGGACATTTCAAGTTAATGTTGTTTTGTTGTATTTTGGTGGTTCTTACCCTCCCTGTTTTTCCAACTCAATTACTTGTATTTCATTTGACTTTATGCACCTTTTTGTTATTATTTTATTTTTTATAATAAATTTTCTTTTGATTTGCTATTAGTGTATTCTTTTTTATCAGAGACGATCCCTTCTATTATTAATAAATATGCATATGACCTTTCATTGAGAAGAAGAAAGTTCATTTATTGATAAAGCATGAACTTGGGGAGCATCCAAACCATGATGTAGTGATTAAGATGCTTCTTTTGCCTCTGTTTTGTTGTAGCCTCTCCTCTTTTATTTGTTATTTTACTTGCAACTCGATTAATTTTAATTCTTTGCATCTTTGTTAACTAAGCTATTTTTTTTAGATAATTCTTTACTCAGTTGTGAACAAAGAGCTTTGCAGAAGAGCATTTAGCTGCACAACTGAACTAACAAGACAGAAATCCTCCAACACCTACAGTTGCTTGTGAAGAACTGCCTTCTCTTCTCTGTATGACTCTTACAAACTCATCTGAGCTTAAATCTCCATCGCCATTTGCATCAAATATGTTAAAATATTATGTCCACCACATTTCTAGTGATTGAAACTCCACATACCTTGCACACAAAGTGTAACTTTCTGTCTTTGTATCAGAAATAGCTCTATGTTAGTAACATTTAATCATAATTGTTTTGAGTTTCATAAATTTTGATCAACCTAGTTGTTACTTGCTATAATATTATGTTCAGTTGATGGATCATTCAAATTGAAATTCAAGCAAATGAGTGAAGAGTTGGAATTTATTTTTTGCTATGATATAATATTATGAAAGAGTCTAACAAATATGTTTTATACAATTAATATTCCATTTTTCTGTGTTAATACATCAATTTTGTTGAACATGAGATCAAGGGAGTGTTTTCACGATTCTTTGTATAGGACATCTTGTCACTTGAAGTAAGTCATTACTGTTGTTTATGGGTCCAATGAGGATGTTTACCGTTTACCCTCTTTGCATAGTTTCCCACTAAGTTTGTTTCGTCAAGTCAATTTCAAGACTAAAGTGATTGGATACACTCTTCTTTCTTTCTTGGGTTGTTTGATTTCATGGTCATAGTTGGAATTTTGGTCAAATTGATTGCAAGTAGATTGGAGATCATGTGAGCATCGTTTTTCTATTGAGATTTTATGTTTTTGGTCATTGTTTACAACCTTTCTCTCGCTTCTCCCATCATCCTCACATATCATCCTCTTTTTATTTCCTGGTGAGTTTTTCTCTGCTCTAGGGATTTTCAAATTTCCCAATTCTGCCGCTTGTATTTTCCTCGATTCTACCGCATTTAGATTTTTTTTCATTGATTAACTTGCTTGTGAGGTTTAAACCTTCCAATTTCCTTGAAGTTTTAAGTGTCAATGCAGGTTCCTCAAATGATGTTGTGACTTTAGATGGGATAAACTATGTGGAAGATATAATTGGTATAAGGGTGGTGATACCATAAGGTCTAAATGAAATTGAGCATCTTCTATATCAAAAGGTACATTTTGGGAATTTTTGTTACAACTTCTCACCATTGAAACCTGTGAATTATGTTGTTGACTTGCATTTTGCTCAAATTGTATTTAGCAATGGCCCTCCTAGTATCCTGGTGTTTGATGTCTATTTGCAAGACCAGAAGGTAAGAACCTACATCTTATTTCCCAATCACCCACACAATATCATATTGATTGTTTGTTCCCAATCTTAAGAAAACTCAATAGATATGTTGTTGGTTTGGTTATAGGTTGTTTTTGGCCTAGATATATTTGCTCGTGTAGGTGGGAATAAGCCTCTCATTGTATGTGACCTCAAAACTTCTGTAGATGTGAAAGATTTAACCATTAGATTTGAGGGACTGATGTGCCAGATCAATTGTTTTTGGTGTTTCTGTGAAGAAATATCTTCCTTCAAGTGAGTTAACGAAGCATTTTATTTCTATTGGTCTATATTTGTTCAAAATTTAGAATTTATCATCTTGTGATAATGGACATTTATCATTCCGTATATTAATGGAAGTTGAACTGCTTAAAGATATGAGATCATCTCAACTAGCTAACTCAGACATGTCCAAAGTAAACCGTATAAATTTGATCAAATTTAGGATTAAAATTGTTGTGGGCATACTAAAAAGTTATTGCATTGACGTTTTTTTAGGATATGATCATTTTAGTACAAAGGCCTCTATTTTCTAAGTTTTTTCCTTGTATTTTTTTTTTTTAGTTTTGGTGACTGATAAATGCTTTTTTTTTTCCAGATACTTATTCATACTAAGGAGCACCTTTCACCCAATTGAGTTGTCATGCCTTTCACCACTCCACCACTTCAATTGGTTGGTCTTGAGTTCAAGTTGAAAGGTTTTAGTCTTATGTGTATTTTGCTTAGTAATTTTGCTTCTCCTTGTAAGTTGGATGTGGTTTGAAGGGGATGAGGGAGTTATATTTGTATTATGTGTGTGGATCTAAAAGAAATTTTTTGTTCTTTTTTTTTAGTTCAACAACATACGTGTATTAAATATTTTATATTTTATTAATTAAAATTATGTTTGTTAAGTTAATTGCTATGTAAAAATATAATGCTTTATTTTGTTTATAGGTTGAAAAAGAGAAATATTAATGGTTAGCTATGTGTGTAACTAATAATTTTTTTTATTAAATTATTGACGAAAAGATGACAGGCATTTCTTGTCATTGAAAACTAAGGACATTTAATGACAAACGAACTTTGCACACAGTCAACTCATCCATATTTCAAGAAAATTAACCCTCAGCCAACCATTCAGTCTAAAGCTCAAGTATTCTACATTCCATAGCTAACCAACCACCTCAGACAGTCTAAACACCTACGAACATTCAGTTTAAAACAACCATCCATACATTTATGCTTACAAGGGAAACTATAATCAAATTCATTCATTTGCTTATATCTTTGAAAACTTTAATGAGAATAGCAACAATTCTAGGCAATCCTAGGCCCATTGCGAAAATCCTCTTATTAATTTAGCCAGCCATGCCATTCACCCCATAACCATATTTAGGCAAGTATGATTTTCCACAAATCACCACAAGCACACCCCAAACTCATCCAATTACAACCTTAAGCAAACTTTTAAGGTTCAACACAAGCTAACTATAATAACTCGAAACTTTAAGCCTTTACTTCCATCATAGTCACATAATTAGACTGTTTTTAGCTCAAAACGACCTCCACACCGATCATTAACTATTTCATGCTTCATAACACAAATATTCAAGCATACTTTTACATTTGACAAATTCTCAAACAAACAATAAAGTCAAAAATACGTTGAAGTTAAAATAAGGAACTTTAAGAGACTTAAATCCAAATAACTACTTACATTAAGCCGAATAAATAATTTACGAACTGGATCCTTGCCCAAAATTTTACTCCTCCTAAAATTACATCCAACAAATCCGATTTAATTCCAAAAGCTAGAAAATACCAAAACATACTTATAATCCAAAATAACGCCTTGAATCAACATCGAAACACTTACCCACGATAAAACGAACCGAAAGCTTGCTGGTTTGACTTTGAATTAGTTCGATTTTGCGAATTCAAGACCCAAATGCTATGGGTAATCTAAAATTAAATCCAAATCTTTATGGGTTAGCTTCAAAATTACTAGAGCTATCAATACATCTTTACTAATCCAAAAATCGCTTTGAATCAATATTCGTATACTTACCCACTTCGAATCGGACTTGTTTAAGGCTGTACGAACACCAAGCATGCCGGAATTCGACCCGAAACACTCCTCCTCCTTGCTGTCTGTACAAAAATTGAGAGGGAGAGACGACAATTGAAGTTGGGCGGCACTGACGAGCAGAAGAAGAAATCCGGCGAGGATATGGAAGTATTTCTCTGACGAGGTGTGTAGGTCGACAGTTATTGAGTGTGGCAGCAGTCGTTAGCGACGAAACCAACTCAAATGCGTGGCTGTGTGGCGAACAGAAGGAGATGGCGTCTTATGCGGAGCTGCTGCGATGAAGATCTGATTGGTGCGATCTGACTGGCAAAGCAAGACGCGACGAACGGCGAGGCTGACGGTGTGGTGGCTTGTAGCGTACGGGTCAGTCTGACGAGTGACTGCAGAGGCTCGCGGTTCAGGCTACACGGCGGGAGAGGAAAATCGGCAGGAGAGAGAGAGAGAGAGAGAGAGAGAGAGGGAGAGGGAAAATAGGAAGAAGAAGAAGGAGAGATAAGGATGGGCTTTCTTATATTTTATTTAATTTAATTTTAATTTTTTTTAAACAACCTTTCCAATTTCCAAAAATGCCCCTTGACCAATCATTGCTTTCCAAATTTTCCCTTTTTAAACCATTAAATTTCAAATTAACCCCAAAATCAATATACTTATTTAAGAAATTAATCCAACTTGATTTCCAAAATTTCAAAATTAATGCTTCTAAATAAACCGGTCGTTACATGGATAGTTTTAAAAATCCATCATTTTAAACTCTTTAAAACAAATTAAAGGATAATCCTAGATAGTTTATTCTAATCCTATTAGAAAAAAATAAAAGATAAATTAAATTTAATACTGAAACTATTTTATTTTTGAATTAAATTATTATTTTTTAATGGAAGACCTAATCTTATTAGGAAATTAAAAGATCTCATCTTATTTTGAAATTAAAAGATCTAATCTTATTTTAAAAGAATTTAATCTTATTAGGAAACAAATAAAGATGAATTAAATTCAATTTTTAAAGGTTCAATTACAAGTTTAGTCCTTGAACTTTCAAGTTTGTGTCTATTTGGTCCCTAAACTTTCAAAAGTGTCTAATAGGTCCATAAACTTTCAATTTTGTGTCTAATAGGTCCCTGAACTTTCAATTTTGTGTTTAATAGGTCCCCATCAAACTCAAAATTTTTAAAAATTAATTGATCTATTAGATATAAATTTGAATTTTATGTCTAATGGAACTCTAAAATTTCAATTTTGTGTCTATTAGACCTGTGAATTTTAAAAAATTTGAAAGTCCAAGGACTAAGTTTGCAATTTTGAAAGTTCAAGGACTAAATAGATACAAACCTCAAAGTTCAGGGACTAAATGTGTAATGTAACCATTTTTAAACTATGGATAATCTTGAAATTCTACTATTTTAAACCCTTTAAAACTAAATTAAAAGATTGTCCAAAATTCTAATCTTATTAGAAACAAATAAAAATATATTAAATTGAAAATTTAAACTATTTAAAGTATGAATTAGAAATATCTTTATTTTAAGGAAATCTTAATCTCATTAGGATATATCCTAATCTTATTTGGAAAACATGGATTTCATTTATGAAAGAAAATATCCTAATTTAATTTTCCAAATATAACAATTATATTCAAAGATATGGAAAATATAAACGTATTAAGAAAATATCTTAATTCTATTAGGAAACATCCTAATCAAAATTTTCAATATAACAATTATATTAAAAAATTAATCTTAATTCTATTAGGAAACGATCTAATCAAAATTTTCAAATATAACAATTATATTCAAAAATAGATAAGATGTATGATCATGCTCAATCTATGGTGGGGTTTTAAATTTAAATGGCCTACTTTATGCAACAATCAAATAATTTAAAACATACATCTCATGCATAATTAAATTCAAAAATAGAAAAATTGACCGGCATATCCTAAGAAATTAAAAATAATTTAAATTATAATAATTTAAGTCCAAGACATATATTGGTCTTCAATATCTTCCTTGTTTGGCCATTCAAATTTAGAGTTTAGAAACCTAAATCTTGTCTTCCAATTATAGCACCAGTCACAATAAAAATTAAAAAAAAAAAAAAAGAAACTGCATTATCCAAGTTTCAAACCTTGGATTTGAAGTATAACAGCAAGCATCCCTTCACCAATGAACCATCACAGATTCTTGAATCTTGTTATGAACTTTTTAGCAAAAATATTGACTTTGATTCACGTTTTTTTTTTCATGAACCTTTTTCGTCTTCGACTTCTTCAGCCCATATAATCGAAATTTGCAGTAATCGTAGTCATTCAAGTAAAATATATGAAATCCTAACCCTTATGAGTTTTACAATGATCTAATCAAAGCAATAAATCTAATGTCAAATAGCCTAAACAATCAATTTGCAAACCACAATATATCACATATATGATAAATTAAAATACTCACCGTCACAAAACTTTAATTCTAAATAAAATTCAAAGACCGCTCTGATACCAATTGAAGGAATGAATGTTTCATTCCGCAGTAGAAGCATTAGATCAGTAGAAGCATTAGATCATCTTTGATTTTATTTAAAATTATACTAAAAAATAAGATTATGTAAACTTACTTGGAGTAAATATGGAGATATTTCTGGCATGTCTTTATCTCCTCCACAAAGTCTTCCTGGCTATGACTCGAACACAGGACAAAGGCTTGTGGGAGCCTCTTGAAAGAAAATCCACAAGGGATTGTAGAGGAAGAGGTCTAGAGAGAATTCTTTAATTCTCTATTGATGAGATATGTGTTGTGTCTAATGGCTCAACCCAAGGGTCCCATTTATAGAGATAAATGGAAAATCTTTGCCATAATTAAAATATTATATTTTAATATTTAATATATTAAAATATATCTTATATTTGTTTGAATCTCATTCAAATCTCCTACGATATTTATTTATTTGAATCTTATTCAAATTCTATAAATATCTTTTATTTAATGTATCTAATATACATTAATTATTTTAATATTTAATGTATCAAATACAATAAATATATTTTCCTCTTATATATTTAATATATCTAATATATTAAATATTAATTTGAATATTTCAAATTTTTTCTTTCAACTAAATTGATGTTTTAGTGTTACTATGAGCTAGGAATGGGATCTTATGGACCTACAGATTATATGCTCTAATGATACAAAATCAATTAATTCCATCTTGTGTGATTATGTTCCCAGCTCCCTATTTGGTCAAATCCCCAAAATGGTAGACATATTGAATCGACTACAAAAGTCACTCCCACCCATGCAAATCAAAGGACAAACTCTCACAGGCAGGAGTTCATAACTCACTCAGGATTAAGATCGAGTCGCATATGATCATCCTGATGAAATATTAATCTTTTCAATTAACAGATTTATAAAGAGAGATTAAATATTTTTTGGTCTAGTTTTTTACAAACTCATTATATAAGATACCCCCACTCACATGTCTCCACATAAACTGTTTGAATCAAATCATTTGTAACTATTACAAAGTGGACCGTATCTTTAGTGTTGCCAGAATAAGGCACCAAACCTTATCCATATACTATGACTCTTTAGGTTATTTCTTGAACATGATCCTCCCGTATGTCGACCACATACTATTCAAGATTACACTAATAACTTTGGATTTTTCTTATAATGGATAATATTATATTGTAAATAAAATAATCAAAATTATTATTAATTATTAAATAAATTATTAATTACGAGGCTTTAGGGCATAAATCCCAACAGTTACCTCGATAGCATCTAGACGCTCTGGACAGCGTCTAGACGCTACCCAGCGAGCAACACT
The DNA here is from genome assembly GCA_033996785.1 of Trichosanthes truncata. Taxonomy (NCBI): domain Eukaryota; kingdom Viridiplantae; phylum Streptophyta; class Magnoliopsida; order Cucurbitales; family Cucurbitaceae; genus Trichosanthes; species Trichosanthes truncata. Next base: position 43,683,304 of record JAWPNB010000013.1, on the reverse strand, counting down.
GCTTATTTTTACTCTAACTTTTCGCTTAGGTGTCCGAATGACCTCCGGTTTGATGTGTTGGAATCGTGATTCAACGTAGAATCTCTCGGAACATGACTTATGCTTAAATCCCTACAAAATGATCAATTAATTACATTAAAACCTCCAAACTAACATGATTTAAGTATGAAAATATAGAACTATGTTGGTCCTATCATGGCCCCATTTCATCTCTTTGCAATGAGGCACACTATCTTGAGATAAGTAATGATAAAGTTTGTTGATTGACTTTAGCATTATGATTGCATGAGTTTCTCAAGCCCTTCAATAATTAATAATCGAGAGTGGATATCCCAACTTGAGCAATGTGGGACACTACATTTTCTCTCGATGAATGCTTATCAACTAAAGCAATTGGAAGTCTTATTCTAAACACTCAAAACATGATTTTATTTATTTACACTATGTATCGTTCTCATTAACCATATGCCATTGTTTACATTTATACTCATTAATCACATTAACAAGCATAAGACCCATTAGCATTATCTCCTCCTACTCTTCGTTCATCAATAGTTGAAGCAGTGTCTTTTTATAGGTTGTTGACCCTATAGACTAAATATTCTCTCTCAAGCAATGATGATATTTTTTGAAAGGTAAATTGTCTATATCTCTGTGACAATTCCAACTATTCAAATATGAAAAATGAAGAACCTAAAAATTATCCCAAAATCTTCAAGAATATCTCTATCCCTTGTATAAATTAGGGAAAACTATTTAAATCTATCAATAATTCCTCTCAACCTCGAAATTATGACATAAAATCAATGCAAATAGTAGCCAAATCTAAATATGCATTAAGCTCAGAAAAGTTTTCACAACCAAATATAAAATTGAAATATCAACTATATATTAACTAGGAAGAACAAGATTAGTCCTAACTAGCAACATTAGAGTCATTAGTAAGACAATAGAAAAAAAAAGGGAAAAAAGAAATAAATCTTGCAGATTCCACAAGTCTCCGAACTTCGCACCAGCTCTGTTTGACATCTTGGGATCTCAAAGTGATGTCTCCAATCAATTTCTCTCTATTTTTCAAAAATTCCACTTTTTGAACTCTCTTCCACAAAAAAAAAAAAAAAAAAAAAATTTACTTTGGGCTTTTCGTCATAGCGCCTAGGCACTGTAAGTGCGTGTTTCTAAGCTCCACCTCTATTGTCGTAGCGCCTAAGCACTACTATGCCTTGTTTTTTTTTTTTTTCACAATTCGCTGCATTCTCAAGCTTTGGCTTAAAACTTTCCATTTTTCTTCAATTTGACTCCTACAATTAAAGAAACAATAAACAATAAAATTAAGAAATAAAGTGCTCAAATGAACCACCAAATTGATAACCTAAAAGCCACATACTTTACTAAGCCTAAAATTAACTCATCGATGGAGTCATTGTCTTTTACCTATATACCATGTGAAGGAATGAACATTTCACTCCACAGCGGAAGCATTGGATCCTCTTTGTTTTATTTAAAACTAAACTAAAAGTAATAAGATTAAACAAACTTACTTGGAGTAAATATGGAGATATTTCTGACAGATCTTTATCTCCTCCACAAAATCTTCTTGGATATGACTCAAACACAGGACCAAGGCTGTGGGAGCCTCTTGAAAGAAAATCCACAAGGGATTGGAGAGGAAGAGGTCTAGAGAGAATTCTCCAATTCTCTATGGAGGAGATGTGTGTTATCTCTAATGGCTCAACCCAAGGGTACTCTTTATAGAGACCAAGGGAAAATCTTTGTCATACTTAAAATATTATATTTTAATATCTAATATATTAAAATATATCTTATACTTATTTGAATCTCATTCAAATCTCCTACGATATTTGTTTATTTGAATCTTATTCAAATTTTATAAATATCTTTTACTTAATGTATCTAATATATATTAATTATTTTAATATTTAATGTATCAAATACAATAAATATATTTTCCTCTTTTATATTTAATATATCTAATATATTAAATATTAATTTGAACACTTCAAAATTTTCTTTCAACTAGATTGATCTTTTAGTGTTACTATGAGCTAGTAAGGGGACCTTATGGACCTACAGATTATAAGCTCCAATGATACATAATTAATTAAACTCTTTAATTAATCAATTTTCATTCATTAACTCTAGGGTCCCTTGACTATAGACCTAGAGTTGCACTCTTATACACTGTAGGACAAGTTGTGTCCATGGATATAATCACTACATGCAAGTCGATCCTTCACGAGTTGTTCGTAATTACAGCTAGGTGAAAAGTCATTTTTCCCCTGTAATTATATCTTGCACCTTAAGTACCATTGATCCTCTAATGAATAGTTTGTTTATGATCCAACCATAAACGACGTCCCTCTTGAGCCAGTGACAGGGTGGGGCCCCATTGTTCAAGTCTGAAAATCAACACTTAAGGGAACTACTTATCTACTTACCTTATATGGGAAAGAGTGAATTTCATCTTATGAGATTATGTTCCCAGCTTCTTATTTGGTCAAGTCCCCAAAATGATAGGCATATTGAATCGTCTACAAAAGCCACTCTCACCCATGCAAATCAAAGAACAAACCCTCACAGGCAGGAGTTCATAACTCACTTCGGATTAAGATTGAGTCGCATATGATCATCCTGATGAAATATTAATCTTCTCAATTAACGGATTTATAAAGAAAGATTAAATATTTCGTGGTCCAGTCTTACATAAACTCATTGTATAAGATACCCCCACTTAGATGTCTCCACATGAACGATTTAGATCAAATCATTTGTAACTATTACAAAGTGGGTCGTATCAATAGTGTTACCAGGATAAGGCACCTAACCTATCTGTATACTATGACCATTTAGGTTATTTCTTGAATAGGATCCTCCCATATGTCAACCACATACTGTTCAAGATTACATTAATAACCTTGGATTTTTCATATAATAGATAATATTATATTACAAATAAAATAATCAAAATTACTATTAATTATTAAATGAATTATTAATTACGAGGCTTTAGGGCATAAATCCCAACACCATGAATCTTATTATTTTCTAGAAAAGTTGTACATTGTTCACATTATTAATATTTGGGTGCACTCTTACCAATTTAATAAGATATATAACGACTATATCATTTAGGCTTAGTATGAGATTGTTGTAACTTTTGAAATAATTAATGGCATCTATGCGTTTAGAAAAATCAACTCCAAAATGAAGTAAAATAGTGTTTGGTAAATTTTAATTTTAAATTAGAAAAAACTAGTTACGATGTTTGGAAAATGAATACTAAATTGTTGTGATTTAGTTATAATGACGAAAAATAGGCTTATTCTAATTACTTTCATATTGATATTTAATTTATAATTTATTATAAGAAAATTATTTTAAAAATTAGATGATTTAAATAACATCAATTTTTTTTTAATTTAAATTATTTGATCAAGTTTAAGAAAAATAATTATTATAAAAAATTGAATAAATCAAAATTTCATTGATATAAGAGAAATAAGTGTGAATATATATATATATATATATATATATCTAAAGAGAAGGATAAGTTTGAGATATTTGTAAGCGGTTAGAGAAGGTGATAGATTTTTAGGAAAAGTGAATATAAAAAGTTGGTATCTATCAGCTTTTGCTCATTAGAGGGAATTAAAAAGTGATTCTTAATAGCCTAGACGATTAAGATTCTACCATAATTGCTTTTTATGCTTGCAAATGCAATCCTAAACAAGCCTTTGTGTTAAAAGAATTTGACCAAAAAGTCAGAGATTCAAATTTCCACCCCAACTTTTTTTTTTGAAAGATCGGTTTGAATGAAATATGATATAAAAAATGATAGAAGTTAGATCAATTATCTCATTATTTTTATAATTATTGGATTGTAAGTTTGTTAGAAAGTGATGGCTAAACACCAACTTCACTTTCTTTTTTCTTGAGTTCAACAACATTTGGGGTGGAGGATTCGAACCTTTAACCTCTTGATCGAGGGCGTATATACTTTTAACAAGTTGAACTTTCCTCAAGTTTGGCACTGATCACTTTCCAAATTCATGGTATCTAAAAATTTAATATATGATGGGGGCATTAATTGGTCAAATTTATGCTAAAAACATCAACCTTAAAAATCAACCATAAGTGAATTTATGGAAAATTTGACACATGAATAGTGTGCTTTGACCAATTCATCTTCAATTTTTTCCTAAGCCTTAAAATAAAACAATTAGAATAAGATAATAATTCTTCTCAATTTGACTTTCCAAGAATATTATAAACCCATGCTTGACATTTAATCATGATGATGATAACTGTTGATGCTAGAATTTGGATCACTGGATCAATGATGAATTTGTATTCCTCGAAAAAAAATTCCAACGATTGTCCTGTAACAACAAAGTAAATTGAGCACCAATGTGGTGCTAAAGCCAGTTGCACTTTGATGCTCAAGTTAGTCTTAAACTCAAGAAAACTTAGAAAGAAAATTGTGTGTGTTGAAAAGCATGCCTCTTAAGAATGACTCCTTTTGTTTATATATAATAATCAACTTTTGTAACAGAAAATTATCTTTTAATTATTCTCTTAACTACCAAATAATTATTCATCATTACTTTTAACTAATGGTAACTCCCAACGGCTCCTTTTTCGAAACTGTTCGTTAAGAATCAAACTGACCTCGTATGACCTTTAGCCGACCCATGAAGGACCTTGGCTGGCCCACATGGGTTGGCCATGGAGGCCCTTGGCCAACCCACATGGGTAGGCCAAGCAAGGCCTTGACTGACCCACGTGGGTCGGTCTCTCGAGTCTTGGCCACTCTTCAGGTTGGCTCATTCGGTTCTTGAGCCATCCATCCTTGCCCTACAAACCTATTATTAGCCAATCTCAATGGACTTCGACCTCTTTAAACAATTAGGCCTTCAAATATGGCAAGTCTTGGGCCTAGCTAAATTCTCCCATAATAGTTGCCCCCACTCTTGAATTTTGACCTAATCTCTTCCTCAACAAGCCTCTCGATTGGTTTCCAACTGAGAAACTTTTTTCCTCTCTCATTGAGCCTCTTATTTGGTCATAAGTCGAGAGTTTCTTGGCTAGATTATCTGACAAGTCTTTTCGTGCCACCCATCGCTCACTCCTACTCAAGACCATACCTAGGTACGCACCTACGTCTTAACTCAGGTACACACTTAGGTATTCACCTTGGTTTGCACTTAGGTATGCACGTAGGTATACACACAGGTATACACATTGGCATTCTCGTAGGCATACATTCAGGTTCAAAATACTATTGCCTCAAATTTTGAGTGATTTAGCCTTTATAAGTGTGGTGCCATACACTCTTTGCCATTCACACTTCCAACTATTTCCTTTTATCTCATTTTTGTTGGATATCATCTTCTATCAATCAAGGTAATTCTCAACCTCTTCTTTCTTTTTACTTCTTAATGTCGAACTATATGAATACTGATATTCTTAGTCCTGACATTTCGTCGGACTATGAGTTGGAGATGCTTCCTAACTAGCTCTTTAGGGGGTTTGTTCAGCAGAATAATAGGAGAAGTCTGGGGGTAGGTTAGGACGACCTCGTACCCAAACTCTCTTATCCCAGGACATACTAGATGAATTTAGGGAAACTTACAACATTCCAAATTCGATTCGAATGCGAATGCCACTTCTTGGGGAAAAGGCCGATTGTCCCCCTCTTGGGAAGTTACTTTCTATACTTCCATGTTGATAGCACACAAAATGTGCTATCTCTAGGCTTCACTTTTGTTAGCCTGATAGGACCAATACAATATTATATTTTTATGCCTAAATCATATTAGTTTGGAGGTTTTAATGTAATTAATTGATCATTTTGTAGAGATACGAGCATAAGGCACATTCTAAAAGATTTCACGTCGAATCATGGTTCCAAGGCATCAAATCGGAGGTCATATGGACACCCGAGAGAAGAGTTAGAGCAAAAATGACCATTGTTGCGCGTTGGGTAGAGTCAGGACGCTGTCCAAAGCGTCTAGACGCTATCGGCATTCCCTGAAGCCTCCCTTGACGCTGCGGCGAGCCCCTGTGACGCTGGGAGCGTCTAGATGCTGTCCAGAGTGTCTAGGCGCTCTGTTGATTCCTATAAATAGATTTTTTCGTCCTTTAGGTCATTTGTCTCCGATTTTCAGCCGTCATGAGACCATTTTAAGCTTTCTCCTCTCCGTTTTTCAGTACTTTGGGATAGATTAGGATTTTTTCAACAAACCTTGGTGTCGGGCTAAATCGTTTCGATGATTAGCTAGGCTTTCGACGCCGTTTCGGGATTGTAAATACGGTATTATGCATTTTATTGTGAGATTTGGTTGTTAATTTAATTTTCCAGCACTGTTTAATGGCTTGCAAATTCTTGTGCTTATTCCTAGTTATTTCTACTCTGATTGAATTGACAAATCAATTAATTTAGAGATTTCTTAGCTATGCTAGATGTATTCATAGGTGTCCTCGGTCTCTAGCTTAATTTGAGTAGTCAATAGGTCGGTAGCCACGTCGGTTAAATTATGTAGAATTTCTTAATTACGAGTACATGGTAGGCCTTAGAATTGTTAGCGCGAGCTTAGTTAATTTAGATTGAGCAGAATGAATTAATTAGCTTGTTTCGGCTTATCCCTTGAGTTTAATGCATTTAATTAATTCTTTTGGTATTGGTCGTGCCAAATTAGTTGATTAAATTAGAACCAATTAGGCGTGTGTAAATTGGTTTAACTAAGGGAGGCTCCTATGCTGTCCTGAGGAATTCAGTCGATCTTAAAACATAGAAAATTTCCTGTTAGGTTAGTTTCAATGATCGATAATTTTCAAAACTACCTGTTTACCCCCGATTTGGTGTCCAAGGTGAGATCTTTATTGTTACTTCTCTCTGTTTAGTCTTTCTGTCTTTATTTTATGCTTAAATCCCCCCCAGTTCGTGTCGGTCCGTGTCATTAAGAAAACCAATTAATTGAAATCAATTTATTCGGTTCCCTGTGGTTCGACCCGATCCACTATTAATTACTACAAGTAGTTAATTTTAGATCGGTATTATAAATTATATTTGATTGAGCCTTCAACAAGCTCCTTCATAGTCTTTATAGTTTATTCAATGCCTTTCACGAGTTTATTTATTTAAATTTCAGTTATTGAGCAGTGGGAGCGAAACTGGAGATTTTGGAGATACCATGGCTAGTATATAGCTAATGGAACTTAAATTGAGAAGCCATGTGAAGAAAAGAAGCAAAATGGACCAAGATACCTGAGGGCATAGCGTTGAGACACTATCAATAGCGTTGAGATGCTACAATTGCAGCCAAACAAGCCTTTGAACCCGCACAGGCAACATTGAGACGCTGCAACCTAGCGTCTCAACGCTACCTTTCCTATTTCAAAAAAACGTATTTTGGAAGGACAATGTCTCGACGCTGCAACCTACTGTCTCGACACTATTGCGATTTCTATAAAAAAAAAAAATCCTTAATTGTTGCGGGAAGGGAGAGCCATTTTGGAGAGACCTAGACCCTAAAACTCGATTTCTGCACTATTTGGGATGCAAGAAACATTCTTGGGAGTGGAGGATGAGAGTTGGAAGCTAGAGATCGTGATGTGCATTGAGAACGAGGATCGACGCGTAATTAGAGTTTTTCTTTCCCCTTTTTGTTGCAATTATTGTTATAGATTTTGTAATAAGTCTAGATTTTAGTTTTGTGGTAATGAGTGGCTAGACTTTTATCTAGGGGATTGATGTAGCCACTAAACTCGATGTTTTAGTTCAAGCTTTTGAATTGATTTTACATCACACTGTCGTATGCTTTTATGTTCTTAATTCTAGTATTCTTTTGGCCAAAGTTTACTTGTTTTATTGGCTTTGATTATTGCTTGTAAAAGAATCAATTAGGGATAGACCAATTAATTTCATATCTAACTGTAAAATCATTGCATGAGAATGGATGGCTCTTTTAGAAGCGTCATAGGAAGTAGCTTAATTTCGTGTTATTTTATTAAACTTTAGACAGACATGTTAGACTTATAAAATTGCATAGGTTCCAATTGAGCTTGAGAAAGTCTTTTGGTCTTTTAAACTTCCTGCTCGGTGTGTTGTATGATCAATCTTGAGTTAATTAACTAAAACATTAGTTTAGTTGGTGAAGTCAACTCCCTAGGTTTTCTCTCCTTGATGTTCAACCCTTTTTAATTTTTTTGTTTATCATTATTCTCTTACATTATTATTCTCTAAATAAAATTTGGTGTCAGTGGTGGGGTGATAACCAAAAATCGCAAGTGCATGCTGTCCAACAAGTAATATATGGAAGTATTCCAAGTATCGAACCCAAGGGAGCAGTTAACAAAGAACTTTTCAGTTAACAACACAAGTACTTTCAAGTTGCAACCGAAAGTAACCAAATAAATAAGATGTTTTTGGGGGTTTTGTGCAATGAAAATAAAGGAAACTAAAGAAAAGATAAGAAAACAGTAATGAGAAGCATGGGGTTCAAATATGTTTCAACCCTAAAGAAATGCGCCCACCATGTGCCCACAAACTTACTTTACTAGGTTCGGCTACATCAGAGATGTTTTCTCTTGCGCCCACGTACTGCCTCTTTTGAGTTCTATGCGATTCAGACAAAATGCTACTGAAATGCGCCCGCAACCTACCCTAACCGACATTTAACACCATGATTGAGTTCAACACCTATTCATCCCTTTTTTAAGTACTTTTATGAGACTAAGCAATTAAACACATGTTTATGGCTAATTTTAACTTAGACAAGTAAGGAACACAACTCAATGATTCTAAAGGTTTTTGTCCTATGTCTAGGTACAAAAAGTAAAGTTCTATGTCTAAACTCTTCTCCTAGATTGCTTTTATAAAAATGTGTGCTCGATCCAACCCTTTCAGTATTGAATATCACACAAACTATGCTAACTCAAGTGATCAGTTTAAGCTAATAATGAAACTTAAACTCAATAAAAGCAAATGATGCTAAATGTTAAGTAAAGTTAGTAGAATCACATGGTGGGCCTTATCTCCTTTTTAGGGTATCCACTTCATTGAATCCCCTCCAAGGAGTTTAGCTACTCATTGAAAAGAAAACTAAAGTGCAATAAATAAAAAGAAAGCTTGATTGAGAAAAAATAAACTTCATTGAAATAAACATGCAGAATTGAAACAATAATAGCTTGAAACAAAAATTAAATTACAACTTAAGAATTGAAATTTAATAGATAAAATAGAAACTTACAACTTGATGGAAGAATAAAACAACAGCAAAACTTTAAAGGAAAGCAGAACGTACAAAACTTAAATAAAAGCGATAAAGAACCTGAAGTTTGTTCCTTCCTTTTGACTTTGTTCAACCTCTTTCGAGGAGAACAAGTACTTACAGTCCCTTCTTTTGAAGTTCGTGTATGAATGAGGTATGAACAGAACTTGGGGGAGACTCGGTATGGCGGCTAAAAAGAAAAGAAAACTGTAGAATTTTGAGAAGAAGATAGAAATTCGAGCTGTCTTGAAACTGAAGCTTGAGCCGCCTTTTATAGACCTCAAGGCCTAGGGTTTGTTGCCAAGATCTATGTGAAGAGGCTTGACCGATCATATCCCTTGATCCTTGGAGATTTGATTGAGAATATTTGATTTTATCTGCAAATCTTGCGAATCTGTGAGAATCTGCTAAAAAGGTCCAGATGCGGCCGCATTGTTGAGCACAATTGTGCTGTTGTCGAAATGGTCTAAATGCTGCCGCATAGTTGGGCGCATTTTGATTTTTTCCTACAACATTTGGAATTTGGCTTCTGCTCTTAATTACTGGCGCATCTTGGTAGCATATCTCTTGCATCATCTTTCTTTGTGCCTCAATTGCAGCTTGAATGTGGGCACCTTTTTCAGCTTCTACACAAAACCAACAAAAATTAATACTTTCTTAACAAAAATGACTCTAAATACACCTGAAAACTTATTTTTACCAAATCAAGACTTCAGACACATGTGAAGCCCTAAATGACATGAATTATAACATTAAACACTCGCTTTCTAAGCAAATAACTTAGTTTTTAGAGCCAAATAACACTCATAATTGAGCGTTATCAGACCCCCAAACTTAGCTTATTGCTTGTCCTCAAGCAATTTTAAGCAAAAACAACAAGCAAGCAAACAAGTAACAATATGCATTCTAAAGAAGTTTTGAAAAACAGTGCCTTTCAGGAGAGATTTCAACTTTTAGTACTTACACAAACTTGGAGTCTCAACCCATGAGACTTTATCTTTCACTTTTCAAGACAAACCATTTGCATGCAAATCCGCCTACTTTGTTTATTCTACCTAAAGCTCAGTCATAAAGTCTAGGGTAGTTTCTTTGCCTAACAAGCTAAGTCTAAACTCTTCTAAGTACAAAAGATGATAATTTCCCCCAAACTTATTCAATGCTACTGCTAGGCTATTTTTTTTCTTTTCTTTTTCTTTTCTTTTTCTAAGGAGAGACTTTTTGTCACTTTGTACCTTTGCTCCAACTTACTAACACTTTGTAGTGAAAGTAGTTGGCACGAGCAGAAGCCACTGCTAAGACTGTTTCCACATACTCACTTCCTAAGTTAACCTTTCATGCAAAGGAAATCATGGGTGTTATGACTGCCCCTGGTTACTTGGTTAACTCTAGAAGGAAGAGTATCTCCTTTTATTTTTCTTTTTCTCTTTTTCTTTTTTCATTTTTTTTAAGAAGCTCTAGTAGTAGTGTAATACATGATACATCCATATAATGGCATTTACAATATGAAACTATCACTACAACTCTCCCACCAAACTTAAATGGGTCAATGTCCCCATTGACTAAAACCTAAGGCATATTGAGGGTCAGGGTACAATTTTTTATTTTGACTAGACTTGCTAAGCATTGAACTAAACTCTCTTAAGCATACTAAGTAGTCTAAACACAAGAAGGGTTAAGATTTGAATGGTTTATGAAGACGAGTGATTGATAAGGTACATGAAACTTAAACCTAAATTTGCATAAAGTATGTAGAAGTTGACAGTGCTCTAAGTATCATCATAAAGGACGTTTTAACTCCACAACAAGAGAAAGCAAATTGAAAACTTGTTTTTAAATTTGATTTTTATTCATGCATGTGCAATGTGTCAGGAAAATCATTTAAGGAAGAACTGTTTTTAACAAAAGCAAACAAAATGGATTCAACCTATATGATAAAGCATCAAATCTATCGTATGAAAATAAGTAAACTAACCTAGAACAAAAGCAAGTAAACTAAGTATGAAAGCAATAAAGATAGAGTAGAGAAATAATACTCCTTTAAGAGGTAGAGGATGAATCATCTCTCTGTGGGTCCACAAACTCTAGGAGAATAGCAGGGAAGTCAGCTAGTGTCGGGGCCTTGCCCTTGGTCAACTTTGTGAGGGCCTTTCGAATGGCCACGTCCCGCTCTCTTGCATAGGCCCAATAGGCCCTGCTCTGCTCTTGAAGTTTGTGCATATGAGCCTGGATATCCTCTTGTGATGGCTCAGATGGTCCTGGTGTTGCTTGATGCGATGGAGATGCTGCTGCAACTTGTGGAGTAGAAGGAGTGGTGCGCTGCTTCTTTAGAGAAGTAAGCTTTTATACGTGCAAGGCCTTCCATTTGTTGATAGCCATCAGATCCAAGGTTCCCTTGCACCTGTCAATCTATTCTTCACTTTCTGGGTACAGTCCTGCCTTCCTATAGAGTTTAGTAATTAGGGCAGGAAAGAAAAGGTATCCCACATTCCTTCGAGCGCAGGCCACAATCTCCTATCTTAGGATTCTGCCTAGATTGATGTCCAAGTCCTTGTAGATGCTATACAACATGACCCTCTTCGAGATAGTGGTGTCATGTGTTGTGGGCAGAATCCTATTCTTCAGGAAGTGGAGCCAAACATACGAGGTCTTGATGTTGGCAGGCACCAAGGTTCTTACTCCCTGTTGCGAGATTCTCCATTCTATGCCCTTGTGTGCAACGAACTCTAGGTCCTCCTGCAGCTGCTCCTCAGTCGAATTGTCCATTGCTTCGTTACTTGTAGGATTCCTCAAAGAGGGTAACATGTAGATTCGGTTAATGTTGAGTGCGAAAAATCGCACTGCCTTCCCTTTGAGTTCGAGTTCGTTCCTTGTTTCATCCCCTATGTGGGCATAAAACTCCCGAACTAGTTACACCCCGACTTTATTGGGCTGCTCACAAAATCGCTCCCATCCCAACTTGCGAATAACATCTGTAATGAATTCTGGGATGGGGCCTGTTTTGTTGGTGAAGCCCTTCTTAGACATGAGCGCTTTGTCCCCCATGATGATTTTTCGTTTGTTGAGGTCTAATGGGGTAGAGCGTTCAGCCATAGGACTTTCTATAGTGGCTTGGCGAGTCTTGGGCCTAGAAGTAGTTTGAGACCTACTCCTCTTCTTCTTCTCAGTCCTATTCTTGGAGGATTTAGGCAACTTGCTCTTTGAGATTTCCTGCAAATCATTCTCAGAGAGGGGAGCTTCATATTGCCCTGGACTTTCTTCTTCTTCAACTCTTCCGGAGTGAGCCCCATTGTCTCGTACTTGAACAGGTTGTCAAATTTAGCTTCCCTGTAAACCCGGAATCCCTCCTTGAAAATTCTTAAGAAAAATGTATTGGTAAGCTTGTTAAAAAAAAAAAGAGAAAGAAAGGTGGAATGTGTTGTATTGTTTTTTCTAAATAAAAAAAGAAAAGAAAAGAAGGAACTAAAACAAAAGAGAAATGGAAAATGGAAGGTGTATGTTTTGTTTTAAAAAAAAAAAAAAAAGAAAGTGGAAAGGTGGGAATTTTCACCCACCGCCAAGACCTTTCTTTATAACCCTTCTACACACTTTCACCCAATTTAGATTTTCATTTACCAAAGGAAAACAGAGGGGTTTCGAGGGAGAGAGTCTGAAAAAGAAGAAGAAGGAGATTTTGAAGGTGGAATTGAAGAAGAAAAGGGGGAAACACAGTCCAAGTTGCATGGTTAATTCTGGTGTTCAGTTCTGCCAACGTCTGGTTTTTTGATCATTCTGAGCTCTACAGGAAGAATTAAGAGGTAAGGTTTGATTCTTCTGAAAGTTAATTCATTTTAGAACGATTTTCGTGAAGGAAGCTCGAGCAAAATCTGATGTTATGTTAATGATTTGTGAAGAGGGAACCGAAGGAGAGGTTTTTCTGTCAAATCCGAGGAACCTTTGGTTTTTGGGATGTGCTGATCTGTAGACTTCGAATTAGAAGCTGTATTAGGTATGTTTGGAAATATGATTTAATTTCCTATAACTTTCATGAAGAAGTCGTGGCTAGAAATTGATTAGAAGTCGCTTTAAATTTTAGGTTAGTTTTGGGCTGCCGCAGGAAAACAGTTCTGGTTTTAGATGAAACGTGTTTTGGGGAAAATAGATTTCGAGGTAGTTACAGACACATCCTTTAGAAATTTCGATTTCATTCCTTCAGATAAGTTTTAGAGGGTTCAAAAAGGAAGGGTTTGGTATAAAGAACATAAATGTTTACCAAGTAATGGAAAAGTTATGAGTGTGTGAGTTTCGGGTGTTAACCATGTGAAATGCTAGGAATTGATGGGGTGGTTTTTGCAACCCTAGGCCTTAAGTTCGTGAGGTCAAGATTCTAATGCTTGGTTTTGTTTATTTGGCAGGCCAATAAGGAATAGGACAAATTTACGGACCGAGAATCTAATATTAACGCTGTGAGTGACAAAATGAATTCTGAAAATAAATTCTATGCTTGAACTTGTGTTCATGAAAAGAAAAGACTTCCTAAGAATGATGTAGCTTAAAGATTTATGGTCTCTTGAACACGTATTCATAAGCATATATGGTTTCCTAAAAATGATTTAAATTGTTCGTTGTGAGCATATGTTTACTGATTTTCTGAAACTAGAAGAAATTCCTTAATTCCAAGTCTACATGTGTTAGCAAGAACTGTTAAAGGTTTTCATGTGTTTCTCTGAGACCTGAATGAGTTAATGGTTGAGATACTGAGCCCGAGGTTGTATAGTACCGTGTGCACACAGGTCATTTTCTGTTGTCGACGTTGAGTGTACTCCGTGACAACAATGCTGTCGTGAGTGCTGGGCGAGCCCCACTACGACAAAGATGATGGGAGTGCTGGGCGGGCCCCACTACATCGTAGAATGAACATTGATTGTACTGGGCGAGTCTTACACAACTAATTTGTCATATGTTTAAAATGGTTAATATTTTTGACACACTTGCTGGACTTCTGTAAAAGCTATTGATGTTATATGTTATGATTTACGAGTTAATAGTTTTAAACTCAGTCACTCACTGAGCTTCCCAGCTCATTCTTCCAATGTTTTCCAACTTTTCAGGTAGAGATCGAGCTCCCAGTGCCTGAGATCCTGCCATCGCCGCCAAGGGTTCTCAGAGTTAGATACTTTGTACGTGGGTGGTATTATATAGCGAGTCTGCTCGTAGTGTAGATAACTTAAAAGAGACGTGTAGTTATGTTCGTGTATGAAAATAGTGGTCTTGTTTGTGTAAACAACGAGTGGTTGTGTTTTGATTGTTCAAGTGAGGTTTTAACTAAAACTGCTCCGTGTGCATATGTAGAAATTTTCCAGGGTTCCACTGTGTAATATGTAAAGTATTTCGTTTACAGGTATGGTTTGTTTATCAGGAATTAAAAGGGTCATAGGTATCGTTAAGAAGTGAAACGATGCCTGTTGGCTTCACGCCTTCCTCCGGGCTAAGATAACAGGTAGTTCGGGAGGGGGTGTGGCATTCCCTCTGCCCCTGTTCGTCAGGATGCGCTCTGGATGCGATCGCATCTACAACGTTGGCCTCATATGGCCTTTGTTGGTGTCTTGGTTGTGGTGGTGGTGTCTGGTCCAAATGCGGCTTGGATGTGGCCGCATCTGTTTCCTGCACAAATTTTTTATTTACGGCTGCAATCTTGGCCGCATTCTCTTCCTCTTCTTCTTTTTTTCGTCTCTCAGCTTCTTCACAGAGCTTCTCAGCAAGCTCCGCAGCTTGGCCTTTCAAGTAACGACCATGGCTGCCCACTCAGGTGTGAGGATGCCCTCTTGAGCCACATGTTCGTCAGTTTGTGGTGGTCTTGGCTCTGCAACATCCTTTCCCTCTTCATTTGGTGAGTGATAATGGTCCGACTTGTCAAAGGTCATATCAAGATTAAATTTATAAAACCAGACCGCTAAATATTTTGCAATAATAGTGGCCAAGGTCATCCACAGGGATCGGAGTTCTTTAGATTTAATTAAGTACCACAGTTAATTATGCCTAATTTTATTTAGAGCAACACTAATTTGAGTTTGGTTTGAAAATAGTAAAATCTATCCTATTATTTACAAAGTTGGAGTCCAATTTTAGGGAGACATTCATTAATTGCTATTCAAGAATCTTGACTATGGAATTGACCATTGAATTGTAAATCATGCATCCATTCTAAGTCAATAATTACTAAGGTATTCAATTGACTCTCTCGAGCCCAATTGAACTCATGCAAAGTGTAAATCAACCTATCGATCTATTTCTACAACTAAGCACGACATTATGAAATTCTCTTATCAGCTTCTAGTTTTAACCTATTCATTCTCATGCAATAGATTAAACCTAGTCATGCATCCAAGTTCTTGATTAGATTTACTTTCTCAAGCTAAATCTAACCTAACATACAAAGCTCTAGCCTAAAGCTAAGAATACTAAAGCAAGATGCATAAAAAACGTCACAATTACATTCAACACGCAAACACAGTTCATAAATCCTTATAATTAACGAGAAAGTCTAAAAAGTATTCAAATATAGGCAAATTCAGCAATTAAATCCTAAGATTGAGAAAGCGAGAGAAAGGGAAATGAGAATAATTGGACGACGCGTGCCAACACTCGTTTCCGATGTGATGTCCCACAATCCCGAGCCTTGAGTCTCCTCCTTAGCTCTCCAATGTGCTCTCTAGACCTCTCAAACACTACCTTTATCGAAATTAGGGTTTAGGTCCCTCCAAAATGGCTCTCCCTTCTCAAAACTCAATTTTCCCTTATCGGGATAGCGTTACAACGCTGTCCATAGCATTTTTTTAAAAAGGGAAAAATCTTTTTCAGGCAGCGTTGCAATGCCATAACCAGCGTTGTAATGTTGTGCCCTCGGGTTTTCAAGGTAAAAAGGCTTCTTTTTTTGGCGATGCAACGCTATAATGAGCGTTGCAACGCTATGCTCTCGGGTCCAATAGCCTTGTTCCTATTCTTCCATGCTTGAAGCTTCAATTATGGCTTGAAATTGCTCAAATTTGTCCAATTATCTCATGATTCTCCAATTTTGCCCAAATTGCTCGGTTTCTAAGAAATAAACATAGAAATACATGAAAGCATACAAAATCATAGAAAAACTAGCCAAAAACTAAGCCTAAAAATAACACATTTATGCATGCTATCAGTGAGATATCTCACCTTGACTTCCTCTTGTGTGTGGAAAGCATCTTGACCCTATGTTTTGGAGGTGAAGGGCTTGAGGTAGATACCTGAGTAGTGGCAGAGGTGATTGACTTGGTTGGAGTGGCGTGGGTTGGCATGGGCACCTCCAAATGGGCCACAGATGCTGTCACATCTCCTCCTTCAAGAGCTGGAGGATTCTCAGTTTGTTGGGCCAAATTCGTCTCATATGTGGGAACATTCAGCCCTTCCTCAATAGGGTTGGCCCTAGACTAATATGCCAGCGTTGCAGCCACATTGTTCTTTCTTGCATCAGGCTTGGTAGATTCCTGAGGCTTCTCCAGATGCGTCGCAGATGTGGTCGCAACTAGGCTTTTTGACTTGTCCTAGCCACTTGGCGCCATCGTCTTATCCAACTTATTCTTCTTCACATACACGGCCATGCAAGGCCGTGAGCCTCCTTTTTCGGTGTCAAATTCTATTGCCCTCGGCACGTCTTTGGGCTGCTTCACAAATTTCTACAGAAGAGGAGCTAGCTCTTCTTCTTCATCTTTCGAGTGCATCCTCAGACTTTCTATGGCCTTTCTACTCAACCGAACTATCTCCCGCACGTCCTCCTCCCACTCCCTCGAGTGTTTTGGAAAATGGTGAACCAGTGGGGAGAGTTCGTGCAGTCACTTGGCCCCATGCTTCCTTGCGCTACAATGTTCTTCTAGGGTTGGTACGAGTGGCCTACGTTACAGACCTTGCAGGCGGCGAGGGTTAGTCCTTCACGAGCCTTCGTCTCTTGTAGGTAACTTTTTCTTGCTCCATTATATTCGAATTCACCTGCAAAAGAAAAGGAACTGGTTTTCGGCCTTCTCTGTGGAGAAAATAGGTGAAATTATCTTTGAGTTTGGGCAAAAAAGATGATCGGAGGACTTTTCGGAGTGTGGTCGGAAGTGGTGCTTGAGATGTAAGAAACGACAAGTAGTTGGGTGTGTTTGCACGTAATTTCAATAAAGAAATAAGAACACGTGCAAATAAAACTTTTGTATTGATATTAATTTGAATGTAGTGGAATACAATCTCTAATACTTGATTCTCTAATTCTCTCTCTTGTTTGTATGTTTCACTCGAGGGCTGCAAAGCTTATTCTCGAGATTGAAGCTTGATGGATTCTTGGGATCTCAAAGAAGTGTTCTTTGTTCAAGAGGTGTTTGATCTTTAAGAGCTCAAGGAGTCTTCTGGTCTTTGTTTATGAATTTTCTCTAAGATCTCCAATTTCTGAACCTTCAAAATGGAGGAGGGAGCTCTCTATTTATAAAGTTCTCTAAGGCCCCCAGATGGGCTTAGGCCTAGCTGTTGGATTGGGCCTAGTGGACTTTGGGCCTGGCCTTTAGACTAGGTCTTGTTGACTTTGGGCCTAGACTTTGATGGATTAGGGGCTCTTATTTGGGCTTAGTCTAAAATTGGCCCAAATTTCATATAACCCAATTACATATTGGGATTTGCTTTAATTTAATTTAGGGATACTTGCAAATTTAATTAATCCCAAATTAAATATAATTTTGTTATCAATGTTGGGTAATGATGTGGCAATTTCTAGCTGGTCGAAATTTCTATTCCAACAAATGCCCCCTTTTCGAGATTTATGCACTATTATGTGTAAGTGGATTTCGAAAAATATAATTTGGAATAAAAATTTAAGGTATTTTCTCCTAATTTGGACTCCATTTGATGTGCCAATTCATCAAAATATGAGTTTGGGTCATAATTTTGATTTTCTTATTTAGCATAAAATTTTGATTTGAACTTAGTGGAATTTATGTTCCACCTTAATTCAAATTATGAACTTGGAGCAGGGTTAAAATTCAACCATTTTTTTTTTACTTGAAATTGGAATAGGATTTGGAGTTCTATCCAACTTTTTTGTTTGAACTTGAAATAAATTTTGAAATTTACTCCAATTTTTATTTGGGATAAAATTTGAATTATGCCAAAATTTGGCTTTGAATAGAATTCAAATTTTACTTGCTTTGAATTTGGAGTAAAATTTGAAGTTGGATCTTAACCAAATCTTGATTTGAGGAAATTTGGATTATGCCCAAATTTTGATTTGAGAGATAAAATTGAAATTCTACCATAATTTTGACTTCAATAGAATTAATCTTATCTAATCTTTGATTTGGGATAAAATTTGGATTATGCCCAAATTTTACTTTTTTGAGATAAAATTGAAATTCTACCGTGATGTTGACTTCGATAGAATTAATTTTATCTACTTGTGATTTGGGATAAATTTTGGATTATGCCCGAACTTTGCCTTTTGAGATAAAATTCTACCAAATTTCAACTTTGGATTTGGAATAGAATTTTAATTTGGCTTGTAGTCAATTTTTAATTTGAGATAAGATATGCCAAAATTTAATTTGAGACGAAATCCTGTCCAATTTCAGTTTGGATTTTAGAATAGAACTTGAATTTGAGTTTGTAGTCAACTCATCCCAAAATTCAAACTTTAGTATCACAAAATTTGAATTATGTATGATGATAGCATGCATAAGTGTGCTATTTATAGCCTTGATTTTATTATAGTTTTGCTATGATCGTGGGTGCTTTTATGTGTTTTTATGTATATTTCTCAGAAATAGAGCATTTGGAGCAAAATCGGAGAATGGAGAAGTATTTGGATGAATATGGAGCAAATTGGAGCTATAATTGAAGATCCAAGTGTTGAAGAGAAGGAAACAAGCTTGTGACCCGAGAGTATAGCGTTGCAACGCCACTTCAGCAGCCTTTCAACCTTGGAGACCAGCAGACATAGGGCTGCAACGCTATACATAGGGTTACAAATATATAGCGTTGCAACGCTACTCAGCAGATTTTTTTTCCTTTTGTATAAAATTCAAAGGGACAACATTGCAACGGTGCCATTAGCGTTGCAACGCTGTCTCGATTCTATAAAAAGGAAGTTGTGGTATTCGAAAAGGAGAGCCGTTTTGAGAGACCAAAAACCCTAAACTCGATTCAAGCATTGTCTAAGGACATAGAGGAGATCTTTGGAGAGCCAAGGAGGATACTCAAAGCTTGAGATCGTGGACATCACGTAGAATACGAGTGTTGGCACGCGACCTAAGTTTTTGTGGGTTGAACGTATGTTGTAAATCTGTGTTTAGACCCATGCTTGGTTGTAATTCTTGAATGTTTGGTTGATTTTTAGTTTAATTTCTATATTGACGTCTTTTATGCATCTTGCTATATTGTCTTAACCTTTGGCCATGGTTTTGCATGTTTAACTAAATTTAGCTTGAGAGAGTAAGTTTAGTTATAGAACATTAGATGCATGACTAGATTTAATTTATTGCATGAGAGTGAGTAGATTAATTCAAGAAGCCTTAAGAGAATAACATAATGCCACGTTTAGTAATGAAAATAGACCGAGAGGTTGATTTGTTGCTAGGCATGAGTTCAATTGAGCTCAAGAGAGGATATTGATTATTTAGAAATTCTTGGCTTAAGATTGTTAGTATAAAATCAAGTTATTAATCAATTCAAGTTGTGCTTAAGGTAATCAATCATGCATGTTTCTCAAAATTGAACTCTAAAGCATGTACATAGTAGTTTAGATTTTATTTGTCTTTTTGATCACTTTAAAGTTTTGTTTCTCTAAATAAAATTGGGCATAATTAACTGTGGTACATAATTAATCTAAGAACTCCAATCCCTGTGGATGACCTTGGCCACTATTATTGAAAAATATTTAGAGGTCCAGCTTTATAAATTTAATCTTGATAAGGCCTTTGACAAACCCTCTATCATAGGATCTTTGGATTCAAATTGGTTTTGATTTGATCTTCTTGGCATTATCTTTGAATTCAAATTAGATGTAATTTTATCTTTTCCTCCACTATAAATAGAGGAGATGGGTCTTCCATCAATTCACATCAACAAAGAGTGAGTGGAGCTTCACACTGAGGAATGAGGAATATGCAAGTCCCAATTTTTTTTCATTTTTTTCTTTAGATTTTTTTTTTCCTTTTTTTCATTTTTTTTAACATTTCCAAGATTTATAAATACTTTTACTATAAAAGAGAATATCGTAATCCACAAAAAGATAAACAGGTGGGTAATTTTTTTTAATGTAATATAATACATGCCACTTGTTATTCTTGATTTGCACCTAAGATGTCTTCTTCAACTTTGAAGGTGACTAACCCCTGATTCAGGAAGAATTAAGGATGGCACCTTCCACTTTGTTTTACCTTCGGCAGCTTCGATGTCATCTTCAACTTTGAAGGTGACCAACCCCTGATTCAGGCAGAATTAAGGATGACACCATTCACTTTCTTTTACCTTCGGCAGCTTCGATGTCTTCTTCAACTTTGAAGGTAACCAACCCCTGATTCAGGCAGAATTAAGGATGGCACCTTCCACTTTGTTTTACCTTCGACAGCTTCGATGTCTTCTTCAACTTTGAAAGTGACCAACCCCTGATTCAGGCAGAATTAAGGATGGCACCTTCCACTTTGTTTTACCTTCGGCAGCTTGGATGTCTTCTTCAACTTTGAAGGCGACCAACCCCTGATTCAGGCGGAATTAAGGATGATACCTTCCACTTTGTTTTACCTTTGGCAGCTTGGATGTCTTCTTCAACTTTGAAGGTGACCAACCCTTAATTCAGGCGAAATTAAAGATTGCACCTTCCACTTTGTTTTACCTTTGAAAGACCAAATCCAAACTCAGGTGGAGTTGAGGGTGGTTTGTTTTACCTTTGGAAGACCAAACCCTAACTCGGGTGGAGTTAAAGACAATCTTGTTTTACCTTCGGAAGACCAAACCCTAACTCAAGTGGAGTTAAGGGTGGTCTTGTTTTACTTTTGGAAGACTAAACCCTAACTCAGGTGGAGTTGAGGGCGGTCTTGTTTTACCTTTGGAAGACCAAACCATAACTCAGGTGGAGTTGAGGGCGGTCTTGTTTTACCTTTGGAAGACCAAACCCTAACTTAGGTGGAGTTGAGGGCGGTCTTCCTTTGGCTTCACCTTTTTCTTTTTTTGCACTTTTTTTTTTACCTTTTTTTTTTGTAAACTTTTTCCTTATTTGATTTCTTTAGGAAACGGTATCTCACTATTTCTCCAAATAACTCTCATCTACCATCAAGGTAAATAAATATTTAATCTCTTTTGTGAATTTCTTTCTTTCTTTCTTTCTTTCTTTTTTTTTTTTATTGAGATGCCTCCTGTGAAGTTTGTAAAGCAAACAGAAGAGTGACCAACTCCCAACCTTTTTCTCCCTTCGATTCATCTTAGGAGTTCATTGTGATCAAGGATGCTCATTTCTTCCTTGTGGTTCAAGATTAGAATTCATCCTTGCTTTAAGATGGAGAGGTACAAAGCCTCTAATCTTTAAGATGAAATGACGACAAACCCCTCTGATCAAACTTTGAATTTGACGAGTGGAGCGCGATCCTCAAACTGGTGAGTAGAGCGCAAATAGTCGAACTTAAGCGAACGAAACGTGAACCCCTAACTTGCAGTGAGTGAAGATGCTTGAACCTTAAGAAAGTGAGCAATGAACCAACTTGAAGAGAACAAAACTATATCGTATACATCCAACTTGTATCGTCTTGCTTCATGGGGGTGGAAATGCTTTTTTTTTTAAGGAGACTGAACTTAAAGGTTATTTTTTTTTCTTCAAGCTGCCTACATACCCTTTGAGTAGAAGGGATCAAGTCATAACGTAGAATACATTTTTTTATTAGGGTCGTTCACCTTTTAAGCTCATGCAGGCTAGGAGCAACGTGCAGTTTATACTTTTACGATTAAGAGTGTTTACATTTTATGCATAAAACTTTTTAAGAAGCTTTCTGTTGATTGGGCTGATCCTTAAGTCATCTTTATCCACGATTTTGTATGCTCCATTGGTGTAGACTTCTTTGACGATGTAGGGTCCATCCCATTTAGGTGTAAACTTGTTTACTGTATGTCGCATTGTGATGATGGGTCTTCGAACAACGAGTACAAGATCACCAACTTGAAATGACCGGGGCTTGAGATTTTTATGGAAGGCTTTGGTCATTCGTGCTTGGTAACATTCCAGCGCCTGTTGAGCATCTAGTCTTCCCTCATCCAGCGCTTCTAACTCTTGGAGACGTAGTCTTGCATTGTCTTTTGTGGTCAACCCTTCTTGTACAACCATCCTGAGTGATGGAATTTCTCTTTCTAAGGGAGCACAACCTCCACCCCATAGGCGAGGGAATAAGGCGTGACCCTTGTAGGAGTGCAATGTGTAGTTCTATAGGCCCACAACGCTTCACCAATCCTTTCCTGTCAGTCTCTTTTTGTCTTGGAGACTACTTTCTTCAACAAGTTGCACAATGTCTTGTTGAATGCCTATGCTAGGCCATTTGCTTGAAGTTAAACTTCTCCCACAACTTGTCCATTAAGCTGTTAGAAAACTTCCTTCCATTATCTGTCACGATACGGTGCGGAATGCCGTATCAGTAGACAATATGAGTTCGGATGAAGTCCACAACATTTTCTTTCTTGGCTTCACTTAATGCGACTGTTTTGGCCTATCTCGAAAAGTAATCTGTTGCTGCAAGAATATAGGAATGTCCTGTTGACGACTTAGGTGTTATTGGACGAATAAGATCGAGCCCCCAAGCTTCAAAAGGTCATGAAGCAACAGTTGGATGGAGAGGTTTTGGCAGTTGATGTATGAAATTTGTGTGAAACTGACAAGCCTCGCACTTCATTGCATACTCCATTGAATCATGGATCATTGTGAGCCAGTAGTAGCCCATCCTTTTTAACAGAAAATGAAGTTTTGGACTCGATTGGTGAGCCCCGCAAACGCCTGATTGCGCCTCCTCTAATGCCTTGATCGACTCTTCTTTTTCCAAGGCATTGAAGGAATAATCCTTCATATGAACGACGATAAAGAGTCTCCTTATAGTAGATGAATCGAGAGGCTCTTCTTCGTACATCAGCCTTATGTCAGGTGATAAAGGACTTGTTGAAGGTCCTATCAAGATTAAATTTATAAAACCAAACCTTTTAGTATTTTGGAATAATAGTGGCCAGAATCATCCACAGGGATTGGAGTTCTTAGATTAATTAAGTACCACAGTTAATTATGCCCAATTTTATTTAGAGAAACAAAACTTTAAAGTGATCAAAAAGACAAATAAAATCTAAACTACTATATACATGCTTTGGAGTCCAATTTTGAGAAACATGCATGATTCATTACCTTAAGCACAACTTGAATTGATTAATAACTTGATTTTATACTAACAATTTTAAGCCAAGAATTTCCAATCTTAAGCTCAATTGAACTCATGTCTAGCATTAAATCAACCTCTCGATCTATTTTCATTACTAAACATGGCATTAAGTTATTCTCTTAAGGCTTCTAGAATTAATCTACTCACTCTCATGCAATAAATTAAATCTAGACATGTATCTAATGTTCTATAACTAAACGTACTCTCTCAAGCTAAATTTAGTTAAACATGCAAAACCATGGCCAAAGGTTAAGACAATATAGCAAGATGCATAAAAGACGTCAATATATAAATTAAACTAAAAATCAACCAAATGTTCAACAACTACAACCAAGCAAGGTTCTAAACTCATAGTTACAACATAAGTACAACCCACAAAAACTCCTAAATTCAAAAGGAAAATAAAAGAAATAGAGAAGAAACTTAGGTAGCGTGCCCACACTCATCTCCGAAGTGATGTCCACGATCTCGAGCTTTGAGTCTCCTCCTCGGCTCTCCAAAGGTCTGCTCTATGTCCTTAGACAGTGCTTGAATCGAGCTTAGGGTTTTTGGTCTCTCAAAACGGTTCCCCTTTTCGAATAGTAAAGCTTCTTTTTATACAGTCGAGACAGCGTTGCAACGCTAGGGGTAGCGTTGCAACGTTGTCCCTTAAAATTTTATAAAAGAGGAAAAAAATTTGTTGAGTATTGTTGCAACGCTATATATAGCGTTGTAACCCTATGTCTACTAGTCTCCAAGGCTGAAAAGTTACTAAAGTGGCGTTGCAACGCTGTACTCTTAGGTTCAAATTCATCCAAATATCTCTCCATTCTCCAGTTTTGCTCCAAATGCTCGATTTTTGAGAAATATACATAAAAACACATAAAGGCACACATGATCATTGCAAAACTAGCGTAAAATCAAGCCTAGAAATAGCACACTTATGCCCACTTTCAAATACCCCCAAACTTAGATTTTTGCTAGTCCTCGAGCAAAACAAAACTAAAATAACAGTTTCATAAGATTTATAATACAAGATTCATGACTCAAGCCTCAGTGATCTAATTGGCATAAAACAACAGAATAAAGTTTTAACATGCTCTTCACTAAGCAATTTAAATTATATCTATCTCATTCACTGCGTGTGTGTGTGTTTAACTTCTTTTCTATCATTTTCTACTAGCTGAAGATACTCTTACTAAGACTTTCTTTCGTTTTCCCCCTACACTAGCCCTAAGTTCCAATTTTCAAGCTTTCTCACACTACAGAGAGTAATCTACTTGAGCATTTTTTTTCTTTCTCAGTTTACAAGGGTTACTAACCCCCAAACTTATCTTTTTCCTTATTATAGAGACCTTAGCTTTCACACTTCCACAGTAGGGACCCTTATCCAAAACACTCGCTCGATGGATGGCCTAACTGATCACAATGGAGGTAGCTCTTTTGATCCCCATACATTAAGAACACAATATTGATGGAACATGTTTTCAATTTTTTTTTCAAACATGCAAAAAATTCAATAAAGATAAAAATTATTTTCATTTCAAAAGATTTCAATCACTAATTTTCATGCAAGTTGACTATCAATTAGTTCTTAAGCCTATCGGAGTGACAACAACCTCTAGACTCAACAAAGGCATCCTCGTGTTCAAACATAATAGAAAGTCAATTATGTGCACATGTGCTGCAAGGAAATCAAAGATAAACTTCAGACATGCTTAATTTAGAACATGCTTCAGAGATTATTCTATTGCAAAAAATTCACTTAGATGATTTCCTAGGCTATCCTGATTAGTCATCATGTATTATAAATCAGTCAAACATGCTCAAGATAAAAAACAAAAAAATTTACTCAGAATTTGCTCAGAATTATTAGGATTGCACAATACTACTCACCCCCAAACTTAAAACTTACATTGCCCTCAATGTAACATGCTCAATAAAATAAATAAGGACAAAGCATAGAATGAGTGAATAATACTGGCCTGATGAGATGAGAGACGGTTCTATGGGAGTTCCTTGAATTGGCTAGGGAGCTACTCAATATGATCGAGGTCCTGCAAAATGAGAACGAGATTTACTTAGCACTCTTTTTCAAAACAACCTATCATAGGAAATAAAAACAAAGAAGACAAGTAAATAAGGGAAAGAAAAAGCTTGGGTTGCCTCCCAAGAAGCCCTTTTTTTAACGTCTTTAGCTAGACTAGACTCATGTGGTCTCTCAAGGTACATAGAAGTTCTCCCATTTCTTCGGGTCTCTCTTCTTGAAATCTACAAAACATACCAAAGCTAGTAGAAACACTAGCTTCTCGTGAGACCCTAAAGTAGAAATATTTTTGGTATTTTTGAATAAGAAAAGCATAAAAGGTTAAAGATCAAAATAAACAGACTTTGACACGGACTCGTGAGAATAAGAAAAAGAATACTCCGAGATAAGAGATGAATCAGAAGATAAAACAGACAAAGGCCTTATAGCCTCAAACTTTACCTCCTGAATCTCCTCAACTAAGATAGGCTCATCCTCCCTCTCATCCTCACTAACTCGATCCTGGTGTGTGTCTAAATGTTCTAATCCTCTGTATTCTCAACACAACTCTCCCTCAATTTTCCAAACTCAGTAGAATCGAAAGAATCATGCTCGTGATAGGATATCAGTGAATTAGTTATCAATTAACTCACTGGACATCCTATGGAAGTGGGTTTCACTTCACTAACCTCCCTAAGGGTCTGGAGACTCTTAAACTTCTCATCAAACTGTAACCTCCTAAGTCTAGTATCCTCTGTAAATTCTCTCAACATTTTCTCCAAGGGGGATTATTCCTCTATTTAGGCTTCTGGAAAGAAATTAGGATATGGTTCATGGGTCCAATTACATTCATCATTACCATACATGAGATTGCCATAACTCATAGATTCAATATGATAATAACTAGGCATTTGATAACCATGAAACACATAATCTTCACTAACAAGCTCATGGTCAAAAATGGGATACCTAATGGAAAAAGAAAATGGTGTTGGTTTTTCGGGCTCAGATTCCCTAAAGAACCACCCAAATCTATTAGAAGCCATTAAACAAAACAACAAATAATCACAGGCTCTCAAACAACTCCAAATAATCATACAACCATAAACAATAGACTAGGACTCAAAAGAAAAAAAAAATGAGCAAGATAAAAACAAAACAAAGACAAACCTCTAAATTAAAGCAAAAAGAAGGAAACTAAAAATATACACTATTTACGCTCTAAATTAAGATCAAGCACTTTCACCACAATATTAATTAAACTAAAATATGTCAATCCCCAGCAACGGTGCCAAATTTGATAATGGGCTTGTCGAAGGTCCTATCAAGATTAAAATTAAAAAAACAGACCACTAAGTATTTTGCAATAGTAGTGGCCAGGGTCATCCACAGGGATTGGAGTTCTTAGATTAATTAAGTACCACAGTTAATTATGCCCAATTTTATTTAGAGAAACAAAACTTTAAAGTGATCAAAAAGATAAATAAAATCTAAACTACTATGTACATGCTGAAGATATTCTATAATAGACTGTTGCCAGTTTTCTTCTTCAATGTAGTAAATAGAGATCGTATTTATTTCTTGGTGTTCATCATCAGATGGTGGCACGATCCACTTTTTACAAAGTGGGATATTTACTGTCACATCATCTGAGATTGTTAGGGCAGTGGCCAAATTGGCTAGTGCATCTATCCTCTTATTTTATGACCTTGGAACATACTCTAGCATAATGCTATCAAACTTTCCCATTAGCTGCCTTGCATAGCTGAAATAAGGCTTCAAGTCCTCATGCTTCACATCATACATAAGCAAGAGTTGACTAATAATCAACTTTGAATTTCCATAGATCTATGTACGTTATGTCGATCTGTATAGCCATTTGGAGGCTAATTATTAATGCTTGGTATTCAACAACATTGTTCGAGCATAACTCATGGAGTGTGAAGCTAAAAGGGAGCATGTATTTTTCAGGCGAGATAAAGACAATGCATGCCCCTGCTCCATTCCTTCGTGCCGCACCATCGAAATATATTGTCCAAGGCTCCATGATTTCAACATAAAAGACTTCTTCATCACACAGATCTTCACATAACTTCCAATCTGATGGAATTGGGTGATTTGCCAAGAAATCTTCTAATGCTTGTCCTTTAACCTCTTTTTGAGGTACATAGATAATGTCATATTGCTAGAGTAAGATTGCCTATTTGGTTAAACGTCCAGAAATAATTAGTCTTGACAAGATATACTTTATAGGATCAGCTTTCGCTACTAGGTGTACTGTGAAGGCTTGCATGTAATGCCTTAGTTTGTCGATAGCAAAGAAAAGAGCAAGACACATCTTTTCGATTGAAGAGTAATTTACTTCAGCTCAATTCAGAGTCCTGCTCAAGTAATAAAGAGCTCGTTCCTTTCCTTTTCTTCCTTCTTGCGCTAGCAATGCTCCAAGCAACCTTTCTTGCATAGCGATGTACAATATTAGTGGCTTTCCTGCTATAGGGGCACCTAAAATAGGGGGATTAAGCAAGTACTTCTTAATGCTTTCAAAAGCGTTCTGACATGCTTCATCCCATTCAAAGTCTTCTCCCTTCTTCATTAACCTTTGAAAAGGTTGACATCGACCGACTAAGTTAGAGATGAATCTCCGGATATAGGCCAAATGACCCTGAAGGCTTCTCAACTTGTGGAGGTTTCTCAGCCTTGGAATTTTTTGAATGGCGTCAATCTTTGACTGGTCTATTTCTATTTCGTCGGTGCCTTACAACCAACTGAGGAACTTTCCCAAAGTGACACCAAATGTACATTTGAGAGGGTTCATTTTCAATTGATATTTCCTTAGTCGATCAAAGACCACTTTTAAATCTTTCAAATGATCTTGTCTTTTCTTAGACTTGCCCACAAGATCATCAACATAGCTGACACGCTTGCTAGAGTAATATGAATGAATTGGCAAATTCAGGATGTCAATGCGCAAGTGTACACATTCATTTTGTAGCAAGTGGTAAGTAACATTATCGTATCCACAGAGACTAGTAATTCTCTAATTTACCACAATTTAGTTCTCAATAAACTCAATTTGTAACCGTTTAACTTGTCATGGAAACACAATAAAATAATTCAGAAATGCTGGAACAAAATAAATGCTAAAGCAGAGTTAATAGAGTAAAATGCAAAAACAGAGATCAACTAAACTTGGACTTTGAATGAATTGGAAGGCTTGGATTAGGGATAATTGTCCGTTTTAATCTATTCTACAGCTTAAACACCTGATCGAATACCTCAGTCCACTACAGCTCACATGGTATTCTCCCGAATGACCAGAATTTTGCTGTTTCATTTCCATTACTTCAGCATTATCTATCCTGCTGTACTTATGTGCATTAGGCAAGAGATTATTCCTAATCCTCTTACTTAGTTAGCTACTAACCCTAACAATGAGGCTAATGTGGTTATCAAGCAATCAGTTCCTTCTATTCTTTCCAGAAATCGAAAAAACACTACACAACATGGTTGGCCAAACGAAGTTGTGATACAAAATAAAAACACTTAACAACCATACTGAGTTAGAGACAATGTATTAAGCTGCAAGAATGATCAAAATGTACACTCCCTAATCCTCACCTTGTAGGTGATCAGTTCATAATGGGAAAAACACAGAAAATAATTTGGAAATAAAGCATCATCCTAACAATGTAGTTATACTAAGAAAAGAAGAAATGAAAAGAAGAGGAGGAGGATGAGATGTTGCCACAGAAAGGTTGAACCAGCATTCGGCAATAGCTCAGCAGCGGTTCCTTCTTCTTTTGGGAATGCTCCGGCAGCCTCATTCTCGTCGGAATGAGAAGGGTAGCTCCTCTGTTCTTTTCCGAAAACCAGCCTCCTCTGCTTTCTGTTTTTCTTCCCCTCCTCCTTGTAAAACGACTACCAACGGGGACTTAAATACCACAGATCTTTCGCGCAAAACGAGGGCTAACTGGGCATAGTTGACGATGTGGCGAGCTTCCATTGCTTGCAACAGGCTGAGTCATCTGACAATTGCCAACTCATTTAATGAATTGGTCTTCTCACGTGCGAAATTGATATTAGCCCGAATTGCCTGGTTTGCTCCAGCAAACTGTTATCAAATTGCTATTCCAACTCTCCACAAGTCCTTCTTGAATTAACCCTAAATAAATCACATAAACTTGTTAATTCAGATAATAATGCTCTAATAAAAATTTTACTTCTTCAAAATTAATCATAGAGCAAAAATGATTCAAAGTTAGGGAATTTCTAAGGTATAATTAAATAAAATATGGCAATTCATTCCAGAAACACTAGCACATAACTCTCAATTGAAGAGTTATCAAACCCCCAAACTGGAATCATTACTCGTCCTCGAGTGATGCCTTACACACACCACACAATGGTTAACTAATATGTTCTGTTGTAAAGAGTGCACAGATGAATTACCCCTAATTTCTCCATCAAAATATCTGATTAACAACCTCAAAAATGCTGTCCTGCTTCAAAATTTCAACTTTTGCTCTTTTGCCCCTAAACCACAGAATTCAAATGAATGCTCTTTTGCTCTACATTCCTTTACACCAAAGATTCAAATCCTTAGACTCACTAAGCAATCTCATGGCTAAGCCTCAACTAGAACACTTCCTGCTAACTCTAAATTTTGCGAGCTACAATTTATTCAGATTTTTTTTTTATTATTTTTTATTTTTGAAAACTTCCTCTTTAGGGATACCTCAAAGTCATAGCTCTATTTCTTGGAATGACAACATTTTATGATGTCGTGCACCCTAGCTTTCAAGCCATCACCATAGAGGTCTACACTCATTCTCCCATTTGAATCAAGATTATCCTTCTTGTTACTCCCCTCTTGCTTCTCAGAATGGCAACATTTTATGATGAATCTCACCTAAGACTTGGGAGGGTGTAACTGTTAGGCAACACTCATCCCTTAGAAATATTTTTTTTTTCTTTCTCTTTTTTTTCTTGCAATTTGATTGCCACTTGCACCTTCGCTCCAGAATACCAACACTTTGTGGTGAAGATATCTAACTACGAGCACAAGCAACACTCAAATTACTTAAACATGCCCCACTTTTTATATATAAACAGCCTACTAAGCTCTAATACATAATAACACCTGGGCTTTCTAAAGGGATCTGAGTGTATCTTGCATGGAGAAGAGGAGTGCTCACCTAAAGTAGACCTTATTTTTTATTTTATTTTATTTTTGAACAAACACCGGTCCCCCCCAAACTTGAATCGCTCATTGTCCCCAATGAGAGAAAGTTGAGGTTGATTCCCTAAACTTAAAGTAACTCACAAAAGTTGAATCTAGACAAGGGAGTGAACATGTTGATAACTTGGCTGAGAGTAAATCTTCCTAAAATCTAAGGCTGTACAGAATGAGGGCTCTAGAAACAATACAATCTTAGTTCTAAGGTTTATAAAGCATCAGCATTACAAAAGTTAAAATGCTAAATCATGAGCAATCTTCCAGCATTCTCAACAGTACTCATCAGACCTATGATGCAACAGTGCACTAATTCAGCAGAACACCACTAACTAACCAATTGCTGAAACAAGTTATTTGTGCTAGCTTTCATATTTTAAAACAGATTCTTTAAAAACGTAAAGACAGAACTAACACCAGGCATAACATTTCCAAGCACAGAGCAAAGATTTTTTTTTTTCATTCATTTGGAAAACAGAGGTAAACTCAGACAACTTTTTCATTCTTCTTTTCTTCCTCTAATTTTCTAACAAAGCACAAAATATTACAGCAGCAAACTAGAGCAACTAAACTAAGGAAATAAAAAACGAAAGCAACAAGGATTCAATGCAGAAATTAAATAGATGAAGCAGTAAAAAAAAACTTAAATAGGGATTAGGCAAACATCCCTCTCATTCTTCATGCTCTGAAATCTCTTCGTCTTCTTCTTTGATTAATTGATCATCAGCAGGCGGTGGAACCCATGGGGTCAGGATTTCCTCAGGAAATGTAGGGAAAGCGTCATAAGGTCTTGTGAAGTTAGCCCACAAAGCCCGCTTCATTGCAACATCTCTCTTTTGAGTATACAGCCAGTATGTTTGCTGTTGCAATTCAGAATGTTCTAGCCATTGCAGAATCTGGCTTTGCTGCTCCAGAATTTTATCCAGGCCAACTAGCACACCTCCAGCTTTAGTTTTTCCTCTTTGCAGACGATCTATATTTGCAGGGTCAATCACTCCCTTTCAAAAAGGGTATCATCGTCTGGGTGCTGAGGTACAGCTGCTCTCCTGCAAAGCATCGTGATGGTATTTGGAAAAAACAGCTTTCCTACCTTTTTCCTCAAGCATTGAGCAATTTCGTTGGAGATAATTTGTCCTACATTCACGCTGAACCCCTTCATAATTGCAAAAGTTAAAAGGACTGTTGAATCGTGGGTTGTTGGAATCATCCGGAGTTTAACCAATGCTAACCACACATTTGCTTCCTTCTTTAAATATGTTGCCCGAAATGTTCTGGTTCCCATTTTCGAAATCATCCACTGCGATCCTTCAACTCCTACTTCTTCCAATGTAGCATTTATCTATTCATTTGAAGGAGCACTTATCATGTCGTTGAAAATGGCGTGGTGGTAATCTTCCAGTTGGTAGAGGTCATTGATAGCTTCTGGTGACCAATCTACAGGCACTTCACGCACAATGGTCAAATGACCCTCATTCACATCCAAGTTAGCATAAAATTCCCGTACCCATTGCACAATTGCTTCATCTGGCTGTCTTGCAAATACTTGCCAGCCCAACGCCTCAATGCCATTCTTCAGGAAGGGTGGCAATTTGGTCAACTCAGAATCGAATCCTCTCTCGCCCAATAGCTCTTTTTTCTTCAGGTCTTCGAATTTCTTCTTAGCCTTTGCTGAAACAAAACGCTCCCAGGGGTATCTTCTCGATTCTTTCAGTGGCCTTTTTCCTTTCTTTTTTGAGGATTCTGCTATATTTGTAGCAGCTTCATCCCGTATCTCACTTACTTGAGGTACTGGCATGCTTGGAATCTTTTCCACCGAGCGTTTCTTCTTCTTGGATCTCTTCTTAGCTTTCTTCTGGGGGCTTTCTTGGGCAACTTCTTGAACAACTTCTTGGACAATTTCTTGGGCAACTTTTGGAATCTCTTCTTCTGATTCTATGTGTTGCTCCGGCATCACTTCTGCTGGTTCAATTTCGCTGACAACCGGTTGCTGCTGCTCTGTTTCACGTTCCGGCAATTCTGCTATGTTTTCATCTACTTCTGCTGTGGCTTCAATCTGTTCTGGTATAACATTCTCGACTTCAACATGCTCTGTCTCCTCCTTCAATTGTTCTATTACGAGCTTCCATCTAAGCTTTTTCGACCCTTTCTTCTTTGAAGGACTCGGACTGGGGACATCTTGCTCCACCGTAACTTCCTCTGCAACTTCTTTCATTTTTCTTCCCCTCATTTTTGCTGGCATTTTCGAATGGATTTTTAAAAGAGGATTCAGGTTTTGATTTTTCAGAGTGCTTCCTCAGAGGACAGAATCGTTTGTCCCTTCACCGTGGCTAGGGTCCCTTTTAAAGAAACGAAAAGCTGGGGCAAAAAGGTCTTTTAACGCAAAAGATTTAAATTTGAAAATCCCCCTGATTTCGTCCTTTCTGGTTGGAAATAAATTCCTTCTTTGATAACATCAAATCACCATAATTGGTTTTGATTCTATCAACCTCATCTACGGCTGTCCTTGCATGCAAATCAACTTTTGATCCCCAACCGTACGATTTGGTCTCCTTTTTCCAACTGTTCTTGCAACAAATTTAATGATCCGACAGATGTCCTTTGATGTCCTTCTTTTTTCTTTTTTTTTTTCTTAAACGTTAATAAAACAAAACAAACACAACTGAAAAATAAAAAGGTAACCTGTAAAAAGGATGAAAGCGATTAAACAAAAGAGAAAAAAAACAAGCAGGAAAAATTAATGAAATAAACCAACCTCTCAGAATGTTATTATTATTATTTTTTCTCTCTTTTTTTTTTCTTTTTCGTTTTGGAGCATACACAGGAAAATCTTCTCGATGCATGCTATGCTTCAACAAAAGTTTTGCTCCATCAATCTTCTATCAATTTCAGGGAAGCAAGCTTCCTCTGAAATTCCTCTCCCCAGTAATGTTTAACTCTCTGACCATTCACCTTGAATTCTCTCCCAGCCTTCTCATCCCTCAACAGCAGTGCTCCATAAGGGAAGACTTCAACAATGGTGAATGGCCCAGACCACCTAGACTTCAACTTACCCGGGAATAACCTTAGCCTAGAGTTAAATAATAACACCCTCTGTCCTTGTTCAAAATTTTTAGGCACAATTCTCCTGTCATGCCAAAGTTTTATTTTTTCTTTCTACATTCTGGCATTTTCGTAGGCAGAGTGTCTAAATTCGTCTAACTCATTTAGCTGCATCAACCTTAATTCTCCATCTTCAGCATAATTGAAATTCAATTCTTTTATAGCCCAGAATGCTTTGTGCTCTAATTCAAGTGGTAAATGGCAGGTTTTTCCAAAAACTAGCCTATAAGGAGACATCCCTAAAGGTGTTTTATAGGCTGTCCTATAAGCCCACAAAGCATCTTCTAACCTATTTGACCAATCTCTTCTACTTGGATGAACAACTTTCTCTAGGATCCCTTTTATCTCTCGGTTTGACAATTCAACTTGGCCATTAGCTTGTGGATGATAAGGAGTTGAAATTCGGTGCTTAACATTGTATTTTAACAACAAATTACTAAGCATCTTATTGACAAAATGAGTTCCCTCATCACTTATCAAGACCCTAGGTGTACCAAACCTGGTGAAAATGTTTTTATGCAAAAACTTCAAAACAGTTCTAGCATCATTCAAATGGCAAGCAGTTGCTTCTACCCATTTGGAAACATAATCAACAGCCATCAAAATGTAAATATTGCCAAAAGATGGAGGAAATGGCCCCATAAAATCTATACCCCATACGTCGAATAATTCAACTTCTAGAATATAATTTTGAGGCATCTCATCTCTTTTTCTTATGGTCCCTATCCTTTGACATTCATTACAAGTTTTGCTATAAACATGAGAATCCTTAAATACTGTAGGCCAGAAGAAACCTGATTGAAAAACCTTTGATGCAGTTCTTTGGCCCCCAAAATGTCCACCATAAGCTGAAGCATGGCAATGCTGCAAAATTGATTGGATTTCCTTCCCAAAGACACACCTACGCAACATATTATCTGCACAATGTCTAAATAAATAGGGGTCATCCCAGAAGTAGAACTTTACCTCATGCAGAAATTTCTTCAATTGCTGTTTTGTCAAATCTGCAGGCAAAATGTTAGCAGCTAAGTAGTTTGCATAATCAGCATACCATGGGATTTCTTCATCTACCACCTGAGTTACTACTAGCAATTGCTCATCCGGGAATGCATCCTGCAATTCTGATTGCTGCAGCAATTGAGTCTGCTGCTCTATTCTTGACAAATGGTCTGCTACTTGATTCTCTGATCCCTTTTTGTCACGAATCTCCAAATCAAATCCTGCAAGAGCGAAACCCAACGAATTAGTCTTGGCTTTGCATCCATTTTCGCCAACAAATATTTCAATGTCGCATGATCTGTATACACCACCACTTTTGTTCCCACTAGATACGATCTAAACTTTTCCAAAGCAAATACCACAGCCAATAATTCTTTTTCAGTGGTAGTATAGTTCAATTGAGCATCATTCAAAGTTCTGCTGGCATAATAGATTGGGTGCGTGATTTTTCCACTTCTTTGTCCTAGCATTGCTCCTAAGGCATAGTCACTGGCATCACACAGCACTTCAAATGGCAAATTCAGTCAAGAGCTGATATTATGGGCGCTGTGATTAAGGCTGTTTTCAGAACTCGAAATGCCTCCAAACAATCTTCAGAAAATTGGAATACTCTGCTCACCTCTAACAATAGACACAACGGCTTAGCAATTTTTGAGAAGTCTTTTATGAACCTTCTATAAAAACCAGCATGTCCCAAAAAACTTCTGACTCCCTTCACTGATGTAGGTGCCTGCAGTTTTTCTATGATTTCAACTTTTGCCCGATCAACTTCAATGCCTCTTCTAGAAATTCTATGTCCTAATACTATCCCCTCATTGACCATGAAATGACATTTTTCCCAATTTAACACTAAATTCGTCTCCTCACACCTTCACAACACCTTTCCTAAATTTTCCAAACAGGCTTGAAAGGACTCCCCAAATACTGAAAAGTCATCCATGAAAATTTCCATAATAGACTCCACCATGTCAGAAAAAATAGCTAACATGCAACGCTGGAAAGTTGCTGGAGCATTACACAACCCGAAAGGCATTCTTCTAAAAGCAAATGTGCCATAGGGGCAGGTGAAGGTAGTTTTTTCTTGATCCTTGGGGTCTATTGGAATTTGGTTATACCCAGAGTATCCATCAAGAAAGCAGTAATATTCCTTGCCAGCTAACCTATCCAACATCTGATCAATGAAGGGAAGAGGGAAGTGATCTTTAAGGGTAGCTTTGTTAAGCTTCCTATAATCCATACATATCCTCCAACCCGTCATTGTTCTGGTTGGTATTAAGTTATTAGCCTCGTTAACTATCACTGTCATTCCTCCTTTCTTCGGTACACACTGAACAGGACTCACCCAACTACTGTCAGCAATGGGATAAATAATCCCTGCATCTAACCATTTTATAATCTCTTTCTTCACCACTTCTTTCATTGCTGGGTTGAGTCTTCTCTGATTTTCAACATATTTGAAATTACCATCTTCCAAATTTATTTTGTGCATACAAAATGATCGACTTATTCCTTGGATATCAGCCAATGTCCAGCCAATAGCTCTTTTGTATTGTTTCAGCAACTGTAACAGCAAATCTTCATCTTCAGGACTTAAGGTTGCTGAAACAATAATTGGCAATGTCTCCCCATCTCCCAAATATGCATACTTTAGATGTGTCGGCAAAGGTTTCATTTCCAACTTGGGAGGAACCTCAATCGATGGTTGAATAGGTGGCGTCTTCCGTTCAGCTAGTTCCAAAGATTCGAAAACTCTTTTGAAATTTGAGATTTCACCTACTATTTCTGATTCTGGAACTTCGCTGCATCAACTTAGTTCTTCCGTCAGACTCTCATCTAACATCTGTAATTGATATTCTAAAAACTTTGTCTTGATGTCTCGTTCCACTAATGCCTCGTTGATTCTAATGGTAGAACACTCCTCTATATCAGAAGGATATTTCATTGCATCAAAGATGTTGAATTTCACTTCTTGATCATCGACTTTCATTTTTAATTCTCCATTTGGTACATCAATCTGTGTCCCTGCAGTAGCTAGAAATGGCCTTCCTAAAATTATCGGAACATCCTTATCAGCTTGATAATCTAAAATAATAAAATCGGCTGGAAACACAAATTTGTCCACTTGAACCAAGATGTCATCAATCTTTCCCTCAGGATAGGTGATTGATCTGTCTGCTAACTGGAGTGTTACAGTAGTTGGCCGTGCTTCCTCTATTCCCAACTTCTGAAAAATTGGCAACGGCATAAGATTTATGCTAGCTCCCAGGTCACACAAAGCTCTTCCCACTTCTTTACCACCAATGGACACAGGTACTGTAAATGCCCCTGGGTCTCGGAGTTTTGGAGGAATTGGACAAGCAAGAATAGAACTACATTCTGCAGAAAGTGGCACAATTTCATATTCAGCTGGTCTCTTTTTCTTGGTGAGCATATCCTTAAGGAACTTTGCATGCTTTGGCATCTGCTCTAAGGCTTCCACCACTGGGATGTTGATATGCAATTGTTTAAAGATATCATAAAACTTCTTAAATTGTTGGTCCTGAGCCTTCTTCTTTATCCTTTGAGGAAATGGCGGTGGAGGTGGTACAAACTCAGGTCTGACAATTGGTACTTCCTTGGGACGAACTGCAGATTTTGCTCTCACAATTTTTTCTGACTCAGCATCCTCTATTTCTTCCAGAATCACATTTCAGGCTCCACTATGTCTTCCTCTGTCTGCACTACTGATTCTTTACTCTTCTGTTTTTGCTTGCTCAAATTTTCTGTTACAGCAAGAGGTCTTCCACTCCTCAACTCAATCGCTTGTACTTGCTCTTTACTTTCTCTTTTTGGAGTCTCGGTGTCTGAAGGAAGTTTTCCTTGAGGTCTGGCCTTCAACTCATTTGCTAATTGTCCAATTTAAATTTCTAAATTTCTCAAGGAGGCTTGTTGGCTCTGAATTACAGCATCATTCTTGGCCATATACTCCTTCATGAGGCTCTCCAAAGAGGTTCCAGGAATTGCTTGATTAACAGGCTTTTGATGTGGAAATTGCTGATTTTGCTGCTGTGAAAATCCAGGAGGGTACTGCATTCTTTGATGACCTTGATTTGCTGCAGCATTACTTCCTTGACCACTCCAAGAAAAATTTGGGTGGTTTCTCCATCCTGGGTTATATGTGTTGGAATACGGGTTGTTCTTCAACATATTATGATTTCCAACGTAATTTACTGAAGCTGGATTTCCAGTACAGAATTCAAAAGTATGCGCTTCCCCACAGTAACACATGATTCTGCTTTGACTTGACTAACTGAGGCAGCATTCTGTGACACATTCCCCATTGACATGTTCTTCAAAATATTTGCCATGGAAGCGATTTGGGCACTTAATGATGATAATGCATTAACTTCCAACACTTCCTGCTTCTTCTTCCCAGGGTTGCTTCTTACATCTGCCCACTGAGAACTATTGGTAGAAATTCTCTCCAAAATCTCATAGGCTTCATTAAAAGTCTTTGAAAGCAGAGCCCCATTTGCTGAAGCATTTACCATGTTCTGAGTATCCAAATTCAATCCGTTGTACAGTGTTTCCATTTGGATGCAATGTGGTAGACTATGGTGCGGGCACTTTCTTAGTAATTCTTTAAACCGTTCCCATTCTTCACTAAATGTCTCATCATCATACTGCCTGAATGCTACTATTTCAGCTCTATACTTGGCATTCTTCGTTGGTGGAAAATACTTTATCAAGAATTTCTCTGCCAAATCGTTCCACGAAGTGATAGATCCAGGTGGAAAAGTATTCAACCATGCCTTTGCTGCATCTCTGAGAGAATATGGAAATAATATCATCCTAAGTGAGTCTTTTGATACTCCTTGCTTCTTAAACGAATCACTCACACTTAGAAAAGACTTAAGATGCAAATGCGGATCTTCAGAAGGTAAACCATGGAATTGTCCCACTGTTTGCAACATTTGAAACATAACTGGCTTCATCTCAAAATCTGCTGCTTCAATTTCTGGTCCAGCAATTCAAGGATATAATTCATCAAATGTGGGTACTGCATAAGCCCTGATAGCTCTTTCCCTGTCATTGGCTAAAAGAACAGGGTTCTCAGCCATATTTCCCTCATTGATCGGTCGATTTCCTCTCATTTCAGGTTGTGGTTGATTCTCATCGATAGCAGGCCCTACTCGGGGTCCAGGCGGTATAAGTGGATCTTGTCTTTCCATTGGATATCTCCTGTCTCTTTGACCCGCTCTTAGAGCTCTTCTCCTTAGATGAAATGTTCTCTCAATCTCAAGATCAATTCGAAATTCCAAGTCAGAAGACTTGTTCATACACCACTAACACACCTGAAAATGAAACCAAACAGCTAATTCAGATTCAATAAAGCACCAGTTCACTAAGAATCAATTTAAGTAAAAAAAAAATGATACTAGTCCCCGGCAACGGCGCCAAAAACTTGACACGCTTGCTAGAGTAATATGAATGAATTGGCAAATTCAGGATGTCAATGCGCAAATGTACACATTCATTTTGTAGCAAGTGGTAAGTAACATTATCGTATCCACAGAGACTAGTAATTCTCTAATTTACCACAATTTAGTTCTCAATAAACTCAATTTGTAACCGTTTAACTCATCATGGAAACACAATAAAATAATTCAGAAATGTTGGAACAAAATAAATGCTATAGCAGAGTTAATAGAGTAAAATGCAAAAACAGAGATCAACTAAACTTGGACTTTGAATGAATTGGAAGGCTTGGATTAGGGATAATTGTCCGTTTTAATCTATTCTACAGCTTAAACACCTGATCGAATACCTCAGTCCACTACAGCTCACATGGTATTCTCCCGAATGACCAGAATTTTGCTGTTTCATTTCCATTACTTCAGCATTATCTATCCTGCTGTACTTATGTGCATTATGCAAGAGATTATTCCTAATCCTCTTACTTAGTTAGCTACTAACCCTAACAATGAGGCTAATGTGGTTATCAAGCAATCAGTTCCTTCTATTCTTTCCAGAAATCGAAAAAACACTACACAACATGGTTGGCCAAACGAAGTTGTGATACAAAATAAAAACACTTAACAACCATATTGAGTTAGAGACAATGTATTAAGCTGCAAGAATGATCAAAACGTACACTCCCTAATCCTCACCTTGTAGGTGATCAGTTCATAATGGGAAAAACACAGAAAATAATTCGGAAATAAAGCATCATCCTAACAATGTAGTTATACTAAGAAAAGAAGAAATGAAAAGAAGAGGAGGAGGATGAGATGTTGCCACAGAAAGGTTGAACCAGCATTCGGCAATAGCTCAGCAGCGGTTCCTTCTTCTTTTGGGAATGCTCCGGCAGCCTCCTTCTCGTCGAAATGAGAAGGGTAGCTCCTCTGTTCTTTTCCGAAAACCAGCCTCCTCTACTTTCTATTTTTCTTCCCCTCCTCCCTGTAAAACGGCTACCAACGGGGACTTAAATACCACAGATCTTTTGAGCAAAAAGAGGGCTGACTGGGCATAGTTGACGACGTGGCGAGCTTCCATTGCTTGCAACAGGCTGAGTCATCTGACAATTGCCAACTCATTTAATGAATTGGTCTTCTCACGTGCGAAATTGATATTAGCCCAAATTGCCTGGTTTGCTCCAGCAAACTGTTATCAAACTGCTATTCCAACTTTCCACAAGTCCTTCTTGAATTAACCCTAAATAAATCACATAAACTTGTTAATTCAGATAACAATGCTCTAATAAAAATTTTAGTTCTTCAAAATTAATCATAGAGCAAAAATGATTCAAAGTTAGGGAATTTCTAAGGTATAATTAAATAAAATATGGCAATTCATTCCAGAAACACTAGCACATAACTCTCAATTGAAGAGTTATCAATAGCACTCCACATGTTTATCTAGCATATCATCGAAAATCTTTTGCATGGCACGTTGATAGGTGGCACCAGCATTCTTTAATCCAAAGGGCATCACCTTGTAACAATATTTTTGGAGTTCGAAAGGCTGTCATCTCTTCAGCTGTGAGAGCCATTCGAATTTGGTTATAACCAGATGATCCATCCATGAATGATAGGGCTTCATGTCTGGTAGTGGAATCGACCATGATCTCAGTAATGGGCAATGGGAAGTCGTCTTTTGGACATGCATTATTGAGGTCACGAAAGTCAACGCAGACGCAAAGTTGTCCATTCTTCTTTCTAACAGGAATGATGTCGACTATCCACGTTGGATATTTTACCTTGCGGATGAATCCTACTTCAATCAGTTTATTGAACTCAGTTTCAATTTGGGGAATAAGCTCTGGCCGAAAACGCCATTGAGCTTGCTTGACTGGTCTATACCCCTGTTTGATGGTGAGATGATGGACGGCTACTTTTGGATCAAGTCTGGGCATCTCTTTGTAGGACTAAGCAAAGACATCCCTATATGAAGTGAGCAAGCTTATATATTTTCTTTCTTCCTCATAAGTAAGCGATGCACTTATAAAAATTAGACGCAGCTCCTCTGGTGTGCTGAGGTTTACCTCTTTAAGCTCATCCACTATTGATTGGCTGCCATCTTCAAGAAGAGATGGTGCGTCGTCTACATCTTCGTCAGACATTTCAGCCTCTACTTCTTCTTCAACAGTGATATGGTGGCAGGAGGTCTCACCTTTTACTTGTTCTGAATCATCTCTTAAAGGGTTGGTGATAACAACATCACGTCGCTTTACCTTCAATGAAGCCTATGCATTGACTGTAACAAAGGTTTTTCTCTTCATACAAGAAGGAAAGGCGCTGCAAATTTCTCCCTTATTCTTCACTTCACTAGAGGACTTATCTTTTGAGGTCTCCACCAGGCAATCATGTTGAAGCTGGTCAAAGACTGATGATGGAGGGTTCCCACTTCTTGACGTGGTTACACTTAGCCTTTGAAAAGTTGATGGTCGCATCACAGTTGAGGTTGAAAGTACATCTTTCCTTTCCGTTATGGATACACCTAGCCCTCGAAAAGCTGACAGCCGCGCCAAAATTGGAGTTGATGAGGAACTCTCTCCTTCGCTTGTGGGCATACTTAACCTCTAAAGGATTGAAGGTCGAGTGGAATAAGAATTGGGAGTTGATGAAGCACTTTCTTCTTCCTTAGCAGGCATACTTATCCTCTGGAGGGCTAAAGGCCGAGCAGAACCAGAGGTGGGAGATGACCCTTCTTCTTCTATCGGATCACACCTAATTACTGAAGAGTTGAAGGTCGCGCTACTAAAGGCCTAACATGCCTAAAAACAGAAGTCCTTCGGTTGACCTCCTCTACTTTTATATGGTTTACGTTATATGGTTTACGTCTGCCACATTTGCCTTCCCTTTTTTCGTTATGCGAAATGGCTCAGAGGACTTATATCCAAGTCCTTTTTTTTACGCCAGTAGAGCATAGCCCTCTTTCAAAAGTTTCTTCTATGTTGAAGAAAGCTCAGATCTTTCATTGAAGATTTTTAGACTTTTAAACTCGATGTGAGTCGTAAAGTCATAGCCTAATTTTGGTAAGAGTTTATATGCCTTCAGGTTGAATCCTTCATTCGTTCGTCTTTCAGGGAGAAACGTCTTCGCTTGGTCATCCACAGGCTTCTTGACCTACTGCTTTGTTATCTTTGTGACAGGTGTGACAAAACTTTCTTTTAGACGTTTCTTTCTTTCAAATTGTTTGAACACTCTGGAAAAGGTGTTTCACCCTTCCGACATAGAGAGAAGGGGACATAGCGTAAGACAGGAACACTTGAGGTTTTCTCATCTTTCAAAACCTTGGACTTTGTAGAGCTCGTAGAGGCTTCACCCCTTCGTGGGGAGGGCTCATCGCTTGGGCTTGTCTGTTCGACATTTTCTTTTCTTAAGTGAATTTGTGGTTCTGACTTGGATTTACTACCACTTTTGATCAAAGGGACGTTTGCTGGTACAATTTCTCCTATGTCATCACCTTTCATATAGAACTTTGCATAAGCAAAATGGGACTCGGCTTCCAATAATGGATTAGTGTCTGCCTCCACTTTCTTGATGCCATCCTGGTAAAACTTAAAATACTGATGCAATGTAAAAGTTACAACCCCATTTCCATGAATCCAAGGACGACCCAGTAGCAACTTGTAAGTGGTCTTGGAGTCTATGACGTGGAATAGGGTATCGGCCTTTAGATTCCCAATGATGAGCTCTCTAAGCGTACCATGCCAATT
Source organism: Trichosanthes truncata (assembly GCA_033996785.1). Lineage (NCBI taxonomy): Eukaryota > Viridiplantae > Streptophyta > Magnoliopsida > Cucurbitales > Cucurbitaceae > Trichosanthes > Trichosanthes truncata. The sequence goes on along the minus strand of JAWPNB010000013.1, from coordinate 43,640,043 downwards.
GCTCGTTGCCCACCTTGGTTGAAGCCTTGGATCACAAGTTTGCTATTCGACAGCTCTTCCATTAAGATGCCTAACTGTTTCATAGTCGACTTAGGCATTATGTTGACAGCTAATCCGTCGTCTATAAGGATTCGACCAACTCTCTACTCTCGAATGTACCCTGAGACAAACAATGGTCTATTGTGTAGCTTCGACCCCAACAGTAGGTCCTCATCCGTAAAACTTATTGACATACAACACGACGCGCATGTATGTGTCGTAGAGGTTGGAGCACTTGCACTGTTGAAGTCTATTAAAGCCTCAATAAGAGCACTTTTAGCAGCTTGATGGAGTGAAAACAGGTCCTCTATACTGAAAGATGATAAGTTCTTTAGCTCAGTTGCCATCTCAGATGAGATTGAGGGATCCTTACTTGTGCTGACAACATGGCATGCAACCACTTCAAGTGCTTCTTCCTGGCCATCACTTAGAAAATTATTTGGAAAGAATTCCTCTAAAGTTACAGGTTGTCGAGGTCAGAAGAGATTCTCATCCTCTTTCACCACGCAGTCGAGCTTCCTTGCATTTCCTTTTTATTTCTTCTTTTGCAACTTCCTTTTTCTCTTATTCTCTCGAAATAGCCGAGATTCTTTCTGAGCATAACTTTGTTATCGCTTCTTGCAATGAGTCACTACGATCCAGCCTTTGTTCTCATCCTCAGCTTGTTCACTCTTTCCTTGAACGTACTTCTTTTGGAATCCTCCCTCTTGATGGTTCTTGCTTGAGGGCCCATCCTTTGACCAAACAACAATAGGTTCAAAGGATCCGAACTAAATGAGGCTTCCTTTTCACTCGTAAGATAGTCTTGTAGGCGACTGAACTCTGGGATGACTCATTATAGCTGCATGATTTGCTTGGGCCACCTCATCAAGATCTAGATCAATTTTCTTCTCACGAACCAACCTCATAATCACCCATTTTAGCACGAAACATTTCTCCACGGGGTAGCTCGGTGATATTTGCAGTAGTTAGGATCATTCACCTTTCCTAACTCCTCCGATCATTTGCATTCAGGTAGCTGAATAAGTTATTTTTCCAGCAACTGTTCCAACATGTCTGGAACATCAGAGTCTTGAAATGGATAAATTTTTTCCTGCCTCACTTTCAAGGTTAGGCGACGCTACTCATCCCTATCTGGTTGTTTCTCCTTCTTGATTTCTTGTCCTTTTGGAGTTAATTTTTAAGGGGTTGTATTGATGACCATAGATTCTTTTGCAGTAGCACCTTTCGAAACTTTTTCGGTGCTTGTCACTTCCTTCTTTTCCTTTTTCACATATGGGACTAGAAGGTCTCTACTTCCTCTAGTAGTAATGTTGAGCTCCATGTTATGAGCTCGTGTCGCTAACTCTTCAAAGCTGCAGGATTTTATGCCCTACAATATGTAAAGTAGTCCCCAGTGCATCCCTTGGATGCACATCTCTACAGGAGATAGTTTGGTGAGGCGGTCTTTACAGTCGAGTCTTAAAGCTCTCCAGCAATTGATGCAATTGAAGACAGGCTTGCCTTTTTGCTGTTTCGTATTTGTGAGCTCCATCATACTGACAGTTCACCTCGTACTGTCCAAGCGATTAAGGAACTCTCTTTCAAATTGTTCCCAACTATCGATTGTCTAGAGCTTTAGATCAGTAAACTAGTCGAAGGCATTTCATTTTAAGGTGCAGACAAACTGCTTGACCAGAAGGTCGCCGCGAGTTCCAGCATTCTCGCATGTCTTAATAAAGTGAGCGACATGTTACTTAGGGTTACCCTTGCCATCGAACTGCTGGAATTTTGGAGGCTGGTATCCGACAGGCATTCTCAAGTTGTCAATTCTCTTGGTGTATGGTTTAGAGTACATGAGAGAATTTTGGGTGGGTCCGCCATACTGAGCTCTAATGGAGCTCATAACCATATCCTATAGCTGTTGGACAGGCAAGGAAGCAACCGAAGTCGAATTTTGCGGTTGATCTTCCTGGACAATAGTCTTCCTCTTGTCACTCTTTTTCGCAACAAGGGTCAACTTGACTTAGCGACTTCTTGTTTTTGCATTTGATTATTCAGATAGGCAATCTCTTGGTCCCTTTCTTCGACTGCCTTCATCAGAAGGTTGATCTTCATTTCCATCTCTACCATCCTCTCATCAAAGTCTACATTGGCCATTGTTACAAACATCACATTTGGATTTGACGTCGCCTTCGATTAATTGACAGCATGAGTGAATTGATCAACGACGGGTTGTCCTTGACAACAACCTTATCCTTAGAAGATTCCTTTATCAGTTTGAGAATTTTGCTTGCAAATGCGTCAGGGGTTTGATCTTCATTTATTTCAACCCCTTAAGATCGACTGCGAGTAACTGGTCCGGTGTATGCATCCTTGAAGCAGTAAACTTCAATGCAGCTTTCTTTGGTGCCATTGCTTTACTTGGAAGAGAAATAGATGAGAGGTATAAATGGTCCCACTAGGCGTGCCAATTTGTTTGCATGTAAATTTCAGTAAAGAAATAAGAACACGTGCAAATGAAACTTTTGTATTTGTATTAATTTGAATGTAGTGGAATACAATCTCTAATGCTTGATTCGCTGATTCTCTCTCTTGTTTGTATGTTTCACTTGAGGGCTGCAAAGCTTATTCTAGAGATTGAAGCTTTAATGGGTTCTTGGGATGTCAAAGAAGTGTTCTTAATCTTCGAGGAAGTGTTCTTTGTTCAGGAGGTGTTTGATCTTTAAGAGTTCAAGGAGTCTTCTAGTCTTTGTTTATGAATTCTCTCTAAGATCTAAAAATTTCTAAAACTCCAAAATGGAGGAGGGAGCTCTCTATTTATAGAGTTCTCTAGGGCTCCCAGGTGGGCTTGGGCCTAACTGTTGGATTGGGCCTAGTGGACTTTGGGCCTAGCCTTTAGACTAGGTCTGGTTGACTTTGGGCCTAGACTTTGATGGATTAGGGCATCCTATTTGTGCTTAGTCTAAAATTGGCCGAAATTTCATATAAACCAATTGCATATTGGGATTTCCTTTAATTTAATTCAGGGAAACTTGCAAATTTAATTAATCCCAAATTAAATATAATTTCGTCATCAATGTTGGGTAATGACGTGGCAATTTCTAGCTGGTCGAAATTTCTATTCCAGTAGGGTGTTTTGAAAATTCGAATAAATTGACCTAAATCAATGGTGGGTTCTATTTATATGTTTCAAAATTTTCAAAAACAGCCCCCTTTCCTTTTTTTAATTGACATCGCCACTTCCTTTTCTGTCTTGAGGTCCATATGCGACCGCAATTCTCCTTCAGCTCGTGGTTCTTGCAAAATAAAGATTTAGGGTCAAATGTGCGTGCAATAAGGACGCATTTGCACTATGTGCAATTCTCAAAATGCGGCCGCAATTCCAAATGCATGTCACCTGGTTGAAACCTACACTAAACATTATGCATTTGGACTGCGATCACAATTGGACTTTCAATTCCAATTTTCACCGTAAGCCTCAAAATTTCACATGTCCTTCAAAACTTCCTACACACTAACTCATAATATTATAAAATTCACACACTTAATCATAAAAGAAGAATCGAATCAGATACAAGGTGATAATGACTTAGACTTAAAAGCTTTATTAATTCAACTCCCAAGTAGGTCCCCAGATAAAGGTGTTCCCTTACGGTCAGCTTAAGTACCTCAGCCTAGACAGGACCCTCCTAACATAGAGTTCCCTCTTAATCAACAACTTATAGATCTAATGCATTATGTCACCTGTGCACCACTTATGCCAAAATTATTTTTAGGTTTTTTTTTTGAGAAAGAAAACAAAAAAAAAAAAGGCAAAAGCAATATTTAGATATTTACAACACATCACCTAATATTCTTAATCTGGTTCCCTTAGGGAGATTGAGGCCCTGTTCCTACTTAGGCCTTCTCCCCAGTATGGTTTGATTCTCTATCCGTATACTTAAAAAATGGTCCCCTTGCTATCCTGCAAATCAATTGCTTCGTATGGATATACTTTAGTAATCATGAATGGTCCAGACCATCTGGATCTCAACATCCCTGGAAAAAGTTTCAATCTCGAATTGAACAACAACATTTATTGCCCTTCATGCAATCGTTTGGCAAAGATCTTCTTGTCATGCCATTTCTTTACCTTCTCCTTATACAGTTTAGCATTTTCGTAGGAGAAGTGCCTTAGTTCTTCAAGCTCGTTCAAGTGCATCTATCTTAATACACCTACATCATTCATATTAAAATTCAACATTTTTAGAGCCCAATAGGCTTTGTGCTCCAATTCTAAGGGTAAGTGACAAGCTTTCCTAAAGACAATCCTATATGGAGACATTCCTAACGGAGCCTTAAAAGCTGTCCTGTGTGCCCATAATGCATCATCGAGCCTGAGAGACCAATCCTTTTGCGATGGATCAACTGTCTTTTCTAAGATTGTCTTTATCTCTCTATTCGATAATTCTGCCTATCCATTCATTTGTGGATGGTATGTAGTCGCAATTTTGTTCCTTATGTTGTACCTTGCAAGCAAATTTCCTATGACCCTATTAACAAAATGAATTCCCTCGTTGCTAATCAACGCCCTTGGTGTACCAAAATGAGTAAAGATGTTCCTATGAAGAAACATCTTCACTGTTTTAGCATCATTGGCAGGTGTTGCCACAACCTCGATTCATTTAGACAAATAGTCTACTGCAAGTAAGATATACACATTCCCAGAGGATGGCGGGAAAGGTCCCATGAAATCTATGCCCCATACGTCAAAGATTTCCACCTCTAACATGTAGTGCATTGACATTTCATGTCTTGCTGTTAAGGTCCCCATTCTCTGGCATTGATCGCATCCTTTAGCAAACAAATGTGCATCCCTGAAAAGAGTTGGCGAAAAGTATCCATATTGCAGTACTTTAGCTGCTATCTTTGTGCTTGCAAAATGACCTCTATATGGGGCTGTGTGATAAGCTTCTAATATCTTTGGGACATATTCCTTTGTAACACATCTTCTGAGTACCTGGTTTGGTCCCAGCTTGTAAAGATAAGGTTCATCCCAACTATAGTACTTACTGTCATGGTAGAATTTTTTAAATTGCTGCGATGTTGCATCTGGTGGGTAAGCCCATTAACTAAGTAGTTACCTATATCAGCATACCATGGTAACTCAATTGCTTTGACTGCCAACAGTTGCTCGTCTGCAAAAGTATTTTGTATCTCCTTTGAATCGTACTTCTGAGCCTCCAACCCTAATCTTTACAAGTGGTCTGTAACCTGATTTTTTGTTCCTTTCCTGTCTAAGATCTCCAGATCAAATTCTTGCAATATCAAAATCCATAGGATGAGTCGAAGCTTAGCATCCTTCTTTGTAAGAAGATACTTTAGCACCAAGGGGTCTGTGTGGACAATCACTTTTGTCCCGACCAGATATGATCTAAATTTGTCAAATGTGAATACGACTACAAGCAATTCTTTCTCCATTGTCGTGTAATTAACCTATGCGTCATTTGTAGTCTTGATGGCCTAGTAAATGGGTTGTATTATCTTGTTTCTTCTCTGTGCCAGTACTACACCTACAGCAAAATCACTTGTGTCACACATAAGCTCGAAAGGATGACTCCAGTCAGGTTCAAGCATTATGGGGGCTGAGCTTAGTGCATCCTTCAACCTGTTAAAGGAAATTAAACAATCTTGGCCGAACACAGATGGTCTGTCATTCTCTAGCAACCTGCATAAAGGTTTAAAAATGTGGGAGAAATCTCTGATGAATCGTCTGTAGAATCCTGCATGACCTAAAAAGCTCTTGATCTCCTTTACTGATGTAGGTGGAGGTAGTTTTGCAATCAATTCAACTTTTGTCCTGTCCACCTTAATTCCTTTTCGTGAGATCTTGTGCCCTGAGACAATGCCTTCCTGCACCATAAAGTGGCATTTCTCCTAGTTGAGCACTAGGTTGGTGTCTTCACAGCCCTGCAAGGCCTGTTCAAGATTCATTAGACAATCATTGAATGATTCTCCAAAGACAGAGAAATCATCCAAGAAAATTTCCACAGTTCTCTCCACCATCTCTGAGAAAATGGCCATCATGCATCTTTGAAAGGTTGTTGGGGCATTGCACAGTCCAAATGGCATACTTCTGAAAGCAAAGGTTCTATACAGACATGTGAATGTCATTTTCTCCTGATCTTCTGGAGCTATTGTGCTCTCGTTGTAACCTGAATATCCATCCAGAAAGCAGTAATACTCCTTCTCTACAAGATGATCCAACATTGATCGATAAAAGGCAATGAAAAGCGGTCCTTCTTTGTGGCCTTATTGAGGCGGCGATAGTCCATACACACTCTCTACCCTGTAATAGTCCTAGTTGGAATAAGCTCATTATTCTCGTTTGTTACAACAGTCATCTCCCCTTTCTTTGGCACTCATTGCACTAGGCTAACCCAGCTGCTATCTGCTATGGGGTAGATTGCTCTTGCATCAATCCACTTCAAAATTTCCTTGCGAACCACCTCCTTCATCACCAGATTCAATCTCCTCTGGTTCTCTATCGACTTCTTGGCTCTCTCCTCCTGATTGATCTTATGCATGCAAAAAGAAGGGCTAATTTCTCGTATGTTTGCTATTGTCCATCCTAGCGCCTTCTTGTGCTTGGAGAGTACCTGCAATAAAGAAAATTGATCCTCATCAGTGGGGTTTGCAGAGATGATAACCGGTAGAGTTTCATCCTTTCCTAGAAATTTGTATTTCAGGTGAGATGGAAGTGGCTGAGCTCCAGCACTGGTGGTTCAATCACTGAAGGTTTCAAGGACACTGTTTTATCATTTGCTGGTCTCAATGCACTTGATTCATCAAATGTGGGTCATATGCGACCGCAATCTACTGCTCCGATTCTTCTTCAAACTTGTCGACTACAAAACTTTCTCCTGTGTAGCTGTCTTCTTGCAAATCATAAAATTCAAATGGATCACAGTGTTCTAAACTTGAGCATTCCTCCAATTCCCCTGGGTAGTGCATCGCCTTCATCACACTGAATGTGATGTATTGGTCATTTACTCGCATAGTCAGCTCCTCTTTTTGGACATCTATGATCGTTCTTCCTGTGGCTAGAAAAGGTCTTCCAAATATGATTGGAACTTTTCTGTCTGCCTCGCAATCTAGGAATATGAAATCTGCATGAAATTTTTTTTTCCATCGTAATGAGGACATCTTCAATCTTCCCGATTGGCCTAGCTATTTACCTATTCGCCAACTACAAAGTCACCGTCGTGGATCTACTTCTCCAATTCCTGGCTGGTTGAAAACTGATAGAGGCATCAAGTTGATGCTGGCTCCTAAGTCACTTAATGCTCGTCCAACGTCCTGCCCTCCTATTATGCATGGGATAGTAAAGTTGCTTGGACCCTGCAATTTGGGTGGCACTTTGCTTTTTAAGAGAGCGTTGCAGTTCTTAGTGAGAGCTACAATTTCGTATTCTCCTAGCCTTCTCTTTTTAGTCAATATGTCCTTTAAGAACTTGACATGGTTGGGCATCTACTCAAGAGCTTCCACCAACAGAATGTTGATGTGCAACTACTTGAGTATGTCCAAGAACTTATTAAACTGGTCGTCATGGTTCTTCTTTTGGAATCTCTATGGGAATTGTGGTGGAGGCCTGACACCTTGATATAAATTTTCCTGTTTCTTCATTGGTGTTGCCTTCTTCTCAAGCTCAGCTTCCTAGTTCTTTGTTGCCGCATCCTTGGCCGCATTTCCTACAAAATTTTCATTCAAAGGAATGTCCTTTCATCCTTCAGGCTTCTTTGCCGTCGCAAGAGTGGTAGCATCACCTGCAATTTCTTCGTTTAAGTCCTTCTTCACTTCTTTGTCAATAGCACTTTCATGCAAATGTTCATGTAAAGAGGAGTCAAAAGAAACTTGTGGAGATTTGCACTCCATTGGCATCTCAGGCTCAACATACTTGAGTGCACTCCTAAGAGTGATCGCTTTCCAATTCTCTTTTCCTTCGCTATGCAGATTCTCCATATTACTTGGTAATGCTCCTTAGGCCTATTCTTCATCTCGCTTGCTAATTGTCCAACCTGCAGTTCAAGATTTCGCAATGACACAGCTTGACTTTGAATGATGGCATCATTCTTAGCCATGAACTCCTTCATCGAGATTTCTAATGAAGAGTTCTTAGCTGATGATTGCAGTGGCAATTATGCATCATTCTTCTGTGTATATGGTTGTTGTGCTTGACTATTGAAACCTGGTGTAAATCCCTGCTTCGCATACTAATTTGATGTGCTGGCATTCTGTCCTCCCCAAGAGAAGTTAGGATGTTGTCTCCAACCTGGGTTGTATGTATTGAAGTAAGGATTTGGTCTGTTCTACCCTATAAAACACACAAAGGTAGTATTGTAAGAACAATTATCATATAGATGGCCTTCACTGCAATATACACAAGTAGGTGTTGAGATCTGATTCAAAGTAGCAACAGGGGCCTAGTTCCCCATAGTGAAATTCTTCAGAGTGTTATTCATTGTTGAGATTTGCGTGCTTGGTGCTGCTATTGCATCCATCTGGTATACATCTGTAATATTTTTAGTAGAATGTGTGACTTCATCTCCCCACTAACTATTGTTGGAGACAATTGCATCTAGAATCTCATTAGCTTCATTGACTATCTTCCTTAATAGGAATCCATTTGCTAACACATTAACCAAGATCTTAAAGGTCTGGGTCAATATGTTGTAAAAATGCTCAATCAAAAGGCAGGTTGGTAAGCCATGATGTGGACATCTCCTGACTAACTTCTTAATTCGTTCCCATGCTTTATCCACGCCTTCGTTTGGACCCTGTTTAAAAGTGATAATTTTCCTTCGAATTTGAGCATTATTGGTTGGAGGAAAATATTTCAAAAGAAACTTTTTTGACAAGTCATCCCAAGAAGTGATCGAGTTCGGTGGGAAAGAATCTAGCCATGCTTCTGCATTACCCTGCAAGGAAAAAGGAAAAAGTTTCAACCTCAATGTCTCGCTTGATACTCCGTTCAGCTTGAACGAGTTGCATATCCTCAAGAATTGTTTCATGTGTTTGTGAGGATCCTTGTTTGGTAATCCTACAAATTGCCCTATAGTCTGGGGCATCTAAAACATTATCGGCTTCAACTCAAAATGAGCTGCCTCAATGTTTGGTTCCATGATTCCTGCATTAAGATTATGGAAAGTTGCTGCCGCATAATCCCTTATAACTATATCTCGTTCCTCTGCAATAAAAATGGGATTTTGCTGCTCTGCTCGTTGTTGCCGTTGTTGTTGTTGTGGCACATCATTGGGTTGTGCTCTTCTTTGTTGCTCACCAAGAGGATGATTCCCAATGGATCCATTGAAATTTTCTACAAAACAAGTCGTTCTGGATTCTCCTGTGCGCTCAACTCTTGTAGATCTTGTCTTTTCCTTTTATGCTCCTTACGGCGCTGGCGAAAAATTCGCTCTATCTTAGGATCAAAAGCACAAGGGCACGACCCTTTGCCCATGCACCAACTCTAACTTGCAAAATAGAATCGGGTCCCTGTGATAGAGTGGAAATGCAGTCGCAAACCGATCGCAATTCTACTACAAAACTAAAAAATATTTGTTAAAAAGTCATTCTCCGACAGCCGCGCCAAAAACTGGATGGGGTGATAACCAAAGAGAGCAAGTGCATGCTGTCCAACAAGTAATATATAGAAGTATTCCAAGTATCGAGCCTAAGATAATGGTTAACAAAGAGCTTTTAAGTTAACAACACAAGTACTTTCAAGTTGCAACCGAAGGTAACCAAATAAATAAGATGTTTTTGGGGATTTTGTGCAATGAAAATAAAGGAAACTAAAGAAATGATAAGAAAATAGTAATGAGAAGCAGGGGGTTCAAATATGTTTCAACCCTAAGGAAATGCATCCATTATGCACCCGCAAACTTGCTTAACTAGGTTCGGCTACTTCAGAGATGTTGCCTCTTGCACCTGCATACTGCCTCTTTTGAGTTCTGTGCGATTCAGACAAAATGCTACTGAAATGCGCCCGCAACCTACCCTAACGACATTTAACACAATCGAGTTCAACACCTATTCAACCATTTTCTAAGTGCTTTTAAGAGACTAAGCAATTAAACACATATGTCTATGGCTAATTTTAACTTAGATAAGGAAGGAACACAACTCAATGATTCTAAAGGTTTTTGTCCTATGTCGAGGTACAAAAGGTGAAATTCTATGTCTAGACTCTTCTCCTAGATTGCTTTTACGAAAATGCATGCTCGATCCAACTCTTTCAATATTGAATCTCACACAAACTATTCTAACTCACAAGTGATCAGTTTAAGCTAACAATGAAACTTAAACTCAATAAAAGAAAACGATGCCAAATGTTAAGCAAAATTAGTAAAATCACATGGTGGGGCTTATCTCCTTTTTAGGGTATCCACTTCATTGAATCCCCTCTAAGGAGTTTAGACACTCATTGAAAAGAAAACTAAAGTGCAGAAAATAAAAAGAAAACTTGATTGAAAAAAGATAAACTTCATTGAAATAAACGTGCGGAATTGAAACAAAACTTGAATTACAACTTAATAATTGAAATTTAATAGATAAAACAGAAACTTATAACTTGATGGAAGAATAAAACAACAACAAAAGTTTAAAGGAAAGCAGAACGTACAAAACTTAAATAAAAGCGATAAAGAACCCGAAGATTGTTTCTTCCTTTTGACTGTGTTCAACCTCTTTCGAGGAAAACAAGTGCGTACACTCCCTTCTTTTGAAGTTCATGTTCGAATGAAGTATGAACATAACTTGGGGGAGACTCGGTATGGCGGCTGAAAAGAAAAGAAAACTGCAGAATTTTGAGAAGAAGATAGAAATCTGAGCTCTCTTGAAACTAAAGCTTGAGCCGCCTTTTATAGACCTCAAGGCCTAGAGTTTGCTGCCTAGATCAATGTGGAGAGGCTTGACTGATCATATCCATTGATTCTCAGAGATTTGATTGAGAATATTTGATTTTATTTGAAAATCTTGCGAATATGCGGCCATATAGTTGAGTGTAATTGTGCTGTTGTAGAAATGGCTTAAATGCGGCTGCATAGTTGGGCACATTTTGAGTTTTTCCTGCAACATTTGGAATTTGGCTTATGCTCTTAATTGCTGGTGCATCCTGGTCCATATCTCTTGCATCATCTTTCTTTTGCCTCAATTGAGGCCAGAATGTGGGCAAATTTGGGTCCTTTTTCAACCTCTACACAAAACCAACAAAAATTAACACTTTCTTAACAAACATGACTCTAAATACACCTAAAAACTTATTTTTATCAAATCAAGACTTCAGACACATGAAAATCTTGTTTTTACTTAAATTTTCCCTAAACGACATGTATCATAACATTAAACACTCTCTTTCTAAGCAAATAGCTTAGTTTTTAAAGCCAAATAACACTCACAAATACCTTTATTTATTTATATATTTTATTTTGATTTTTTTAAGGGTTCAAGCAGTGTATGCAAAAGAATAGGGAGGCACTCCTTACACCTTTTGATTCTGAAAGTGAAAGAACCTACAAGAGAAATCTTAGAGAAAGGAAAGCTCAAGGTATAGACATGGCAAACCAAAGAGAGGAGGAAGAGCCTAAGGCCAGAAGGGACTACTTCTAGTCGATGTTCAATGCTGATCAATCCAAAATAGTATATGCATCGATCAATGCTAACAACGTCAAATTGAAGACAAGCCTTATTCAGATGACGAGAGATAGCGCATTCAGAGGACTTGCCACAAAGGGTCCTACTTTTCATTTACAAAATTTTTAAGAAATTTGTGGCACTATTAAGTTAAATAATGTTTCTACTATGGGTGTGTAAAAATTAAGTCGAATCGACAAACCAACTCGGACTAAACTGAACTGCCTGATTTTTTTAATTTTTTTATTTTAAAATTTTCAATTTTCTCGATTTATCAATTTTAAAAACTGATATTTATAGTTTGATAAAAAGCTTGTCGAAGGCTCTATCAAATATAATTAATTATCGGACCTCTACAATTTGTAATAATAGTGGCCATGATCGATCTCAGGGATTGGATTTCTTAAATTAATTAAGTACCGTAGTTACTAGTGCTCAATTTTATCTAGAGAACCAAAATCAAGAGGTGAAATAAAGGTCAACTAAGCTATGTATTTACAATGTTGGAGACACTTAGAGGGAACTCTTGTTTAACATTGATTTTAAGAAAGAAACTCCGAGCCAATCAAATTAAGAGATTATTCATATATTCAACTATTATAAGTCAAGAAACACAAATACATTCAGTTGACTTTCCCAAGCCCAACTAAAATTCATGCTCAATTATGTAATCAACTCTCCAATCTAAATTTCATAATTAAACATGGCATTATACGATTTTCTTAATAGCTTCCATTAGTAAACAATTCATTCCCATGCTAAAGCTTACTAACAGTTATGCAAACAAGTCTAGATTTAAGTTCTACTCTTCCAAGCTATAGTTTAAATCATAATTCTCAGCCAAATAATTAATACAACGAGAATGTATAAATAACAGTTGAAATATACAAATCTCGAAATCAAATTAACTATCCATCGCAACCAAAGTTAAACAAATGAGTTCATTCACTCAAATCTAAAATTACAACCATAAACTCATGTCGATATCTAAAAACAATAACTACGAAATAAATAGAGAAAAGGGAAAAACTCTCTGATGAGTGCCACCCTCGTTTCCGTAGAAATGTCCCGCGATCCCCAGCCTTGAATCTCTTCTATGGCTCTCAAAGGTGCTCCCTTAATCCCAATTGTAAAGTTTAAATCGGGATCGGATTGGTTCCTTTCCAAATGGCCTCCCTTTTTCGTACACAAAACGCAGAATTTATATTATCGTGACAGCGTGAGACGTTGCGCCCTAATTCTCACGATAAAGAAGGAAATATGAGGTAGCTCGAAACGCAACACGCAACATCTCGATACTGCGAACAGAAAAAGAGTTTGCGCATGTTTTGACGTTGAGACCCTAAAAAATGGCATCTCAACGCCACTTCTGAGAGAAGTTGAGTTTGGATGGCTACATCTATAGCGTTGAGATGCAATAGACAGCGTCTCAACCCTATCCTCTTGGGTCTTGAAGCTTTAACTGGTTTTCTCTTCAATTCCAAAGCTCTAAATCATGCCTTGAAGCTCTACTTTCTCTAATATCTTCTCTATTTGCCCAATTTTACTTTATTTGCTCGAATCCTACAAAATAAACAACAATAGTAGATGAAAGCGCACTTTAATGCCACAAACTAGCAAGACCATAAGCCTAGAAATATCCCCAAACTTAGATTTTTGCTAGTCCTCGAGCAAAATAAAACACAACTCTCAAATGATTAATAATTGCAAACATGGGACTCAAGCTTCAATATTAAAAATAATAAATAAATTACAAAAGCATAAATTAATCAAACATAGCTCGTCACTAAGAAATTTAGATTTGAAACTCTACTCCCTTGTGTGTGTGTGAAATCTCTCCTATTTTAGTCTTTATAAGCCCTGACCTCAGTTCATTTTCCCCCTACATTGGCCCTAAGTTCCAATTATTAGGCCTCTTCACACTTAAGAAAGTAGTATGCCACTAGGGTGCCTTAAACATAGGGTAGGCCTCCCCCAAACTTGATTTACTCAATACTGTAATGGACACTAGGTTTCACACTTCCACTGTAGGGACCCTTACCCAAAGCACTCGCTCAATGAATGACATAACTAAACACAGTGGAGGTAGCTCTTTTTGTCCTTAATTTTAAGCGCAAAAGTTGTTTTCATTTTTTTTATAAGACGTACACCATAGAGCTTAACTAGGCATATATATAAACATGAATTTTCCTTGGTGTAACACTATTAACTATCATGCAACTTAGCCTTCTCGAAGGTTCTTAGTCCTTTCAGGGTGACAACAAACATATGGACCATATAACCCCATTCTAAGCTTTCAAATCCAAACACAGGAGAACTAGGTGCATTATTTTTATTAGGGAATTAAGCAAAAAATTTAAATTTAACTCCATTCAAGGGTATATATATAGGAATCGACCTAGAGGACGAAAAAATCTATATATAGGAATCGACGGAGTGTCTAGACGCTCTGGACAGCGTCTAGACGCTCCCAGTGTCACAGGGGCTCTACGCAGCGTCGAGGGAGGCTTCAGGCTTCAGGGATAGCGTCTAGACGCTCTGGACAGCGTCTAGACGCTACCCAGCGCGTAGCACTGCTATTTTTGCTCTAACTTTTCACTCATGTGTCCGAATGACCTCCGGTTTGATGCGTTGGAATCGTGATTCAACGTAGAATCTCTCGGAATGTGCCTTATGCTCAAATCCCTACAAAATGATCAATTAATTACATCAAAACCTCCAATCTAACATGATTTAAGTATGAAAATATAGAACTATGTTGGTTCTATCACTCTCATATTTCCACTATTGCAAAATATCATTATTTCAAACATATCCTAAGTTGTCCAAGATACCAATAGTGCAATTAAATTCATCTAGATCATACTAAAAATTTTAATTTTCCTAAAAAAAATAGCATGCTCAGAAACCCAAACTTGATCAACATGCTCAGAAACCATAACTTGAAAAGTACCGCCCACCCCCAAACTTAAAAATGGCATTGTTCTCAATGTAAAAGATTGAATTTAGATCATATAAGAATAATGAAAAAAGAAAGAGTAAACATTACTGCGCTAATAAAAGAAAGTATCCATAATATCCTCAGTGAATGGGAGAAAAAGGGTCACCTAAATGGTCAAGGTCCTACACAATGGGAACGAGATTTAATGGCACTCCAAACAACCTAAATTAAAAGGAAAACAGACTAAAAGTAAAAGAGATAGAAAACTTAGGTTGCCTCCCAAGAAGCGCTTTCTTTAACATCTTTAGCTAGACGAGGCTTAAATGGTGAATCAATTATTGTATGAATCCACACCGACATCCCTGGTGAGAACCCACTCCAAAGGATCCCTATTCAACATGACTTCATGAAAATCACTAGTCAAACTATCAATATCATCCACAAACATACCTTGGCTCACTATGCAGGGGTATTTCATTTCTTTGCTCATGTCAAAAGTTACATTTTTGTCTTTTACTTGAAAAGATATATTTCCTTCCTTAACCTTAAGGAGGCTTCCCCTGTGGCAAGGAAAGGTCATCCCAAGATGATGGAAATACCATCATCACCGTCCATATCGAGCACCACGAAGTCTGCAGGAATTAAATATTTGTTTACCTTGACTACGACATCCTCTACTATACCTCTAGGGTAGGTGATGGGGTGATCTACTAACTGTAGAGAGATTCCTGTGAGCTTCAGTTCTTTAAGACCCAATGTTCTATACACAAAATAAGGCATCAAATTAATAGAGGCACCTAGATCACATAATGCCCTATGAAAATAAGAACTACCAATGGGGCAAGGAACAATGTGGTAGCTTCTTGTAGAGTGCATTGTTGCACTCCTTTGTCATGCATACAGTTTCAGGGGCCTTAAACTTCTTTTTGTTTGTTAAGATTTCCTTCATGAACTTCGAGTAGCTCGGTATTCGCTCCAGGGCATCTGCAAAATGAATGGTTATTTTAAGATTTTTAAATAATTCGAGAAATTTAGAGAACTCAACATTCAAAATTTTCTTCTTGAAACGTTGAGGGTAAGGAATCTGATTCAGGACAGATGGAATAATTGGACTAGATGGGTTTGCAGCCTCATGTGTAGGTGCATCTTCCTTATCTTCAATCTTTGGTGATTCTTCATCCTTATCATTGTGGCATCTTACAGGTCCTCCCAAATGCTTTCCACTTCTCATACTTATAACTTTACATTGCTCCCTATGATTAACTTTTGTGTCACTGGGAAATTTTCCTTTATGCAGTGTGATGACGGCTAATGCAAAAGAGCGCAAGTGCACGTTGTCACAAACAGGTAATATATGGAGTATTCCAAGTATTGAACCCAAGGGAACTGTATACACACAAATTCATTAGTTTACAACACAATTGCTCACAAGTTGCAACCAAAGGTAACCGAGAGAAATAAAGATATTTTGGGGAGTTTTGTACATAAAAAAATGAAGCTAACTGAAAAAATAGTGAGAAAAGCAAGGATGAGAAGCATGAGATTCAATTCTAGTTCAACCCTGAGGAAATGCTCCCACCATGGCCCCGCAAATTTCTCAACTAAGTTCGGCTATTTCAGAGATCTTGCCTCTTGTGCCCACATACTGACTCTGTCGAGTTCTATACGGTTCATACATAATGCTGCTGAAATGCGCCTGTAACCTACCCTTTTCGACAGTTAGCTAAGTAAATCAAGTTCAACACCTATTCGGCTCATTTTCCAAGAACCTTTAGGAGACTAAGCAATTTAAAACTCATATATCTATGGCTAAATTCGCTTAGATAATGAAAAACACAACTTTATGATTTTAAAGGTTTTTGTCCTATATCTAGGTACCAAAAGTAAAGTCCTATGTCTAGGCTATTTTCCTAGGTTACTTTTAGGAAAACGCGTGTTGATTCCAACCCTTTCAGTATTGAAATCTTCACAAACTATGCTAACTCAAATGGCCAGTTTAAGCTAACAATGAAACTTAAACTCAATAAAAGTAAACTTAGCTAAATGTTGAACAAATTTACAAGAAACACATGGTGGTTGCTTATCTCCTTTTTAGTGTATCCACATGATTCAATCCCCTCCAAGGAGTTTAGCTACTCATCAGAGAAATAAATACAGTGCATAAAGTAAAAAGAAAATAAATAGAAGAAAGAACACAATTCATTGAAATAAATAAACTTGAATACACTTTGAAGAATGAATTCAAGAAAGAACAAAAGAACTTAAAACTTGAACTAAGAGGAAAACATAAACTTACAAAGCTGGAAATAAAATAAAACAACAAGTACAACTCCTCAAAACTTATAGAACTGAATAAAAAAAACTAAGAACAAAAAGAACCCTATAATGTTCTTCCTTTCTAACTTGTTCTACCTTTTTCAAGGAGAATCAAGTATTTACTCTTCCTTATTTCGAAGTTGGAGTCCGAATGGAAAATGAACAGAGCTTAGGGGAGACTCGAAGTGGCAACTAAAACTAAAGAGAAAACGACATAAATTTGATATGAAGAGAATTCCCAACTCCAAGCTTCAATTAAAATGAAGGATTGAGCCGCCTTTTATAGACTTCACACGTAGGGTTTGTTGATAGCATGCATAAGTGTGCTATTTTTAGGCTTAGTTTTATGCTAGTTTTGTTATGATTGTATATACTTTCATGTATTTTTATGTATATCTTATAGAAATCTAGCAATTAGAGCAAAAACTAGTGTTTTGAGAAGCATTTGGATGAATTTGGAGCACATTGGAGCCATATTTGAGGATCCAAGTGTTGAAGAGAAGGAAACAAGCTTGTGAGCTCGAGAGTATAGCATTGTAATGCCACCTATAGTGTTGCAAAGCCATATAAGTAGCCTTTTAGCCTTGTAGTGCAGCAGACCTAGCGTTGCAACGCTACTTACAGCGTTGCAGTGCCATCCCAATTGATATTTTCCTTTCTTATTTTATTCGAAGGGAAAGCGTTGCAACGCTGCCCCTCTCATTACAACGCTGTCTCAACCTTATAAAAAGGAAGTTTTGCTATTCGTAAGGGGAGCCGTTTTGAGAGACCAAAACCCCTAAACTCGATTCAATCACTATCTAAGGACTTAGAGGAGACCTTTGGAGAGCCAAGGAGGAGACTCAAAGCTCGAGATCGTGGACATCACGTCGGGGACGAGTGTTGGCACACGACCTAAGTTTATTCTCTATCGCCTTTTTATTTTCTTTTGAATTTAGGAGTTTTTGTGGACTATATTAGGGTTGTAATTCTGTATTTTCAGACACTTGTATGGTTGTGTTTGTGTAAGACTTGGTTGATTTTAGTTTGGTTTATATATCGACATCTTTTGCATCTCTTATATTGTCTTAACCTTTGGCCATGATTTTGCAAGTTTAACTGAATTTAACTTGTGAGAGTAAGTTTGGTTATAAAACATTAGATGCATGACCAGGTTTAATCTATTACACGAGAGTGAGTAGATTAATTTTATAAGCCTTAAGAGAATAACTTAATGCCATGTTTAATGATAGAAATAGATCGAGAGGTTGATTTGTTGCTATGCATGAGTTCAATTGGGTTTGAGAGAGTCAATTGATTATCTAAAAATTCTTAGCTTAAGATTGTCAGTATAAAATCAAGTCACTAATCAATTCAAGTTGAGCTTAAGGTAATTAACCATGCATGTTTCTCAAAATTGGACTCCACAGCATTTACATATTAGTTTAGATTTTATTTTTCCTTGATTCCAAAAGTTTGTTTCTCTAAACAAAATTGGGCATAATTAACTATGGTACTTAATTAAATCTAAGAACTTCAATCCAAGTGGATGACCCTAGCCACTATTATTGCAAATTTTAGAGGTCTGGTTTATAAATTTATCTGATAGAGCATTCGACAAGCTCCTTTATCAAATTGACATCGTTTCCAGGGATTGACATATTTTAGTTTAACTAATATCGTGGTGAAAGTGCTTGATCTTAATTTAGAGTGTAAATAATGTATTTTGTTTAAATTTTCTTCTTTTATTTTTCCTTGTATATTTGTATAATTATGTAATTATTTTAGTTTTCTTCTCTTATTTGAGTTTTTCTTCTTTTGTATATTAGTGTAATTTTTTGTTCTGTTGTAAATTATGTATACTTCTTGTGTTGTATTTGTGTTGAGTTTAGTGTACTATATGTAAAATACTTTGTTTCCTTGTTAATTGTACTTTATGTATATTTTGTTTGTTTTGTTTTGTTTTATTCAGTTTGTTTAATTAGTCTGTTTAGTTTTGCTCTTTACTAGTATTTTTTATTCTTCTTTTGTTTAGGCTTCTGTAGTGCATGCCCAGAATTCGATATACTATAGCGCCTTTCGCTCTTGAGATTGAGAGTACTTGTACTCAACACCGTCAAGCTCAGAGAGAAAAGCTAGACTTACCAATGGTAGAAGGGCATATAGATGAGCAGAAGGCGATTAGAGGCTACTTTAAACCTGTATTTCCCGCAGAGATCTCGGGGATAGTCCATGCACCTATAGTAGCAAACAACTTTAAGTTGAAATTTGGTCTTATTCAGTTGGCCAGAGACAACCCCTTTAGAGGACATCCTACAGAAGACCCCAACTCTCATTTGAATTTTTTTTCTTTCTCTTTGTGGAATTGTTAAAATCAATAGTGTTCCCTGTGATGCTATTCGCATAAATTTGTCTCCTTTCAATTTTCAGGATAAAGCTAGAGACGGGCTGGAAAGCTTGGAGCCACAAAGTATCTCCACCTGGGAGGAGCTGGCCCAATCATTCCTATCAAAACTCTTCCCACCTACTAAGGCTGCCAGGCTCAAAATTGAAATTGGAACATTTAGGCAACTTGAAGGAGAGTAGGTGTTTGAGGCCTGGGAGAGGTATAAGGATCTCCGGAGGAAATGCCCACAGCATGAGTACCCTGATTGGCTACAAATCCAGTTGTTCTACAATGGTTGAACGAAAATACCAAGAAAAAACTGGATACAATAGCTAGAGGGACAAGTTTATCTAAAACCGTGGTTGAAGCCAAGACTTTGCTGGAGGAGATGGCTGCCACGAGATATCAATGGCTGATAGAACGATCAATGGCAAAACCAGTGGCAGGCATCTATGAAGTCAGTGAGGTAAGTGCTTTGAAAGCACATATGGTTTCTCTAACTAATGCTTTATCTCAATTGACAGGTTTAAGAAGCAGTACTTCTATTGCATCATTGGCAGTATCTCAACAACCACATTTTGGGGGAGATTCAAATATGTAGGAGGCGAATTATGTGAACAACAGAGGTTATAGCCAAGGGGAAAATCACATGCACAATGTAGTTCCTACTCATTACCATCCAAGACTGAGGTATCATGAAAATTTCTCTTATGCTAATAATATGAATGTTTTGCAACCTCCTTCAGGTTTACCCTTCAATTCACAGCAAGCTGAGAAGGAATCCTCTCTGGAGGATCTGATTGGAAATTTCATTGTTGAATCAAATAAGACGACGAATCAGCTGGAGCAGAAAATTGAAGGCGTTGTTTATGGACAGGGAAATGCAATTAAAAGTTTGGAGGTGCATATGAGTCAGTTAGCTTCCTCCCTAAATGCTTTGCATAAAGGGAAGTTTCCAAGTGACACTGAAGTCAACCCTAGAGAACAATGCAAAGCAATAAGTTGGAGGAGTGAGAAACAATTGGAAGGACCAGTGAAATATTCCAATCCCCGACAACGGCGACAATTTAATAAAAATCTTGTCGAATGCTCTATCAAATATAATTAATTACCAGACCTCTACAATTTGCAATAATAGTTGCCAGGGTCACTCTCAGGGATTGAAATTATTAAATTAATTACGTACCATAGTTACTAGTGCTCAATTTTATCACGAGAACTAAAATCAAAAGGTGAAATAAAGGTCAACTACGCTATGTATTTACAATGTTGGAGACACTTAGACGGAACTCATGTTTAATATTGATTTTAACAAAGAAACTCCAAGCCAATCAAACTAAGAGATTATTCATATGTTCAACTATTATAAGTCAAGAAACACAAATACATTCAGTTGACTTTCCCAAGCCCAACTAAAATTCATGCTCGATTATTTAATCAACTCTCTAGTCTAAATTTCATAATTAAACATGGCATTATAAGATTTTTTTAACAGCTTCCAATAGTAAACAATTCATTCTCATGCTAAAGCTTACTAATAGTTATGCAAACAAATCCAAATTTAAGTTATACTCTTTCAAGCTATAGCTTAAATCATAATTTTCAGCCAAAGAATTAATACAACGAGAATGCATAAATAATAGTTGAAATATATAAATCTCGAAATCAAATTAACTATCCATCACAACCAAAGTTAAACAAATGAGTTCATTCACTCAAATCTAAAATTACAACCATAAACTCATGTCGATATCTAAAAATAATAACTACAAAATAAATAGAAAAAAGGGAAAAACTCTCTGACACGTGCCACCCTCATTCACTTGCGATGTCCCGCGATCCCGAGCCTTGAATCTCTTCCTTGGCTCTCAAAGTTGCTCCCTTAATCCCAATTGTAAAGTAGAAATCAAGATCGGATTGCTTCCTCTCCAAATTGCCTCCCTTTTTCGTACACAAAACGATTAATTTATATTGTCATGGCAGCGTTGAGATGCTAGGGAAAGCGTCTCAGCGCTGCGCCCTAATTCTCATGATAAAGAATGAAATATGGGGTTCCGTCGAAATGCTACACGTAGCATCTCGACACTACAGACAGAAAAAGAGCTTGCATGTGTGTTTTCGGCATTGAGATGCTAAAAAATGGCGTCTCAACACCACTTCTGCTGGAAGTTGAGTTTGGATGGCTACATCTATAGCATTGAGACACTATAGATAGCGTCTCAACGCTATCCTCTTAGATCTTGAAGCTTTAACTTGTTTTCTCTTCAATTCCAAAGCTCTAAATCATGCCTCGAAGCTTTACTTTCTCTAATATCTTCTCTATTTGCCCAATTTTACTCTATTTTCTTGATTCCTACAAAATAAACAACAATAGTAGATGAAAGCACACTTTAAAGCCACAACATAGCAATAACATAAGCCTAGAAATAGCACACTTTCTTATGCTAACAGTTGCCAAGATGAAGACAGAAATAGGAACCTTCAGACAACATGAGGGGGAATAGTTGTTTAAAGGGTGGGAAAGGTACAAAGAGTTGTTAAGGAAATGCCCTCAGCACGGATTCCGTAACTGGCTCCAAGTCCAGTTGTTCTACAATAGGCTCACAGGCAGCACTAAGACTATCTTAGATGCAACAGTTGGAGGCACTATCTTTGCTATAACTATGGAGGAAGCTCGAGCCTTGTTGGAGGAAATGTTGACTACAAGCTATCAGTGGCCGAATGAGTGCTCAAATCACAGAACAGTGGTCAGTCTTTATGAGTTGGATGAGGTAAGCGCCCATAAATCTCAAATTGCATCTCTGACTCATGCTCTATCCAAACTTGCAGGTACAAGCACTCCACAGTCAATAGCCTCTTTAGTAGCAGCTTAATCCTTTTAAGTTGGAAGGGAATCTAGCATAGAGCAAGGCCAGTACATCAACAATAGAAATCCCAACTATGGGGGACATCAGATGCAGAACAATCTTCCGTCTCACTACCATCCATGTTTGAGAAATCATGAAAATTTTTCCTATGCTAATAATAAGAATGTTCTGCAACCTCCTCCAGGGTATGCATCTACCTCCTATCAAGCTGAAAAGAATCCTTCCCTTGAAGATATGTTGGGGCCATTCATCATCGAATCAAGGAGCATTACTAACCAGTTAGAAAGCATTGTCAATGGGCATGGTACAACCATAAAAGTCACGAAGGTACAAATCAGTCAGATAGCCACTACCTTAAACATTATGCAAAAAGGTAAGTTCCCAATGATACCGAGGTAAACCCAAGGCAAACTTGTAAGGCCATCACCCTGGGAAGTGGAAGGCCATTGATTGACTCGAAGAAAAGGCCAGTTGAGGACTCCATCTAAGAAAAGGTACAGGAACTTGATTAGAAGATTCCAAAAGCAATCCATGAACCCACCATTGGGAAATATGCTAAGTCTCTTATCTTTATAGTTCCTAACTCTATTCCATATCCTCAGCGTTTTCAAAAGACAAAGCTTGACTGTCAATTTGAAAATTTTCTAGACATTTTAAGAAAGCTTCACATAAATATTCTTTTTGCAAATGTTTTAGAGCAAATACCAAATTATGTGAAGGTCATGAAAGAGATCATGTCAAGCAAAAAGAAGTTGAAGGCCTACGAGATAGTTAATCTTAATAAGGAATGAAGTGCAATCATTCAAAGTAAATTGCCTTAGAAACTGAAAGTTCCAGGGAGTTTCACTATTCCCTGTTCAATAGGAAATTCCTCTTTTAAATCATTATCTTATTTGGGAGCAAGTATTAATTTGATGCCCCTCCATGTCTATAGGAAACTTGGTCTGGGAGAAGTGAAACCAACAACAATATCGTTACAATTAGTTGACCATTCCATCACATATCCTAGACGTGTTGTGGAAGATGTCCTAGTCAAGGTAGATAAGTTCATACTCCCTGTTGACTTTGTAGTACTGAACATGGAGGAGGAAGATGAAATCCCAATCATACTAGGGTGACCTTTCCTAGCTACCAGTAAGGCAGACATTAGCATACAGAGACATTAACCTTACAGGTGGGGGAGGAAAATGTAGAATTTCAAATCTTTAAACCCCAAAGTTTAGATGATGAGATAAGTGCATGTTTAAGAGTTGAGTTAGCAAATTCTTTATATTCTGACTGTGAAAAGTGTGTAGTTTTGAGTGACTCCCTAGATACAGTATTGAAGGATGAGGAGAGGGTGAAAAAGGGCGAGTTCAAGAACAAGAAACCACCCTAATGCATACACATGAGCCCTGTCTAGCTAAAGACGTTAAACAAAGTGCTTCTTGGGAGGCAACCCAAGTTTCTACCCATTTTGTGTTAGTTTTGATTTGATTTTCATAGTTTTCTATCATGTGTCATTAGGTTGTTTCCTTTGATTTGTGTTATAGGAACTCAAATGCTTCAACCTTGCTCCTTAAGAGATGATGACAAGATTGTTTCTTCCTTAATCAGGACAGTATTGTTCTCTCCCTCATATTTTCCTTGTCCTTGTGCATGTTGAATATTTTATACATTGAGGACAATGCATGCTTTAAGTTTAGGGGTGGAAATACCTGGTCATTATTATTTGAGTCCTGAGCATGTTCTAAATTTTTCTGATGGATCTTGTGCATATTCATAGTTAGGACGACCTAGGATGTGATCTAATGAATAAAATTCTGTACAATCATTTGAAACATGAGTGCATGCCTTGAAGTTGAGATAAATTTAAATTTTTCTTAGATTCCCTTGCAACTGTTGAGCACTTAGCCTTCTTTTCTTTAGTTTTGAATGCTTGGAACAAGGTTATTTTGTTTGCAATTTTGATGTCACCTCAATAGGCTTAAGAACCGATTAGTGGGTCAATCTGCATAATAGTTTGTAAAGCTATATTAAGACTTATGTGATAATGTTGCATATATTGGTTTTTTTTGCATGTTGCAAAGAAAATGAAATTTTTGCATGTTTGAGTCAATAATTTGTGTTTAAAAGGATCAGGGACAAAAAGAGCTACCTCCATGGTAATCAGTTAGGCCACTCATTGAGTGAGTACTCTGGGTAAGGGTCCCTACAGTGGATGTGTGAAAGCTAAGGGTCCTTGATTTAAAAGAAACAAAAAAAGGCAGGTTTGGGGGGTTGTCTAACCCAATTTATGTTTTTTAGTGCTTCAATGAGTCATTACTCTCTTGAGCGTAGGAGGGCTTAATGATTGGAATTTAGATCCAGTGTAGGGAGAAATTAAATGGAGAACTTTATAAAATAGTTTCGGGCTAAAGACTAAAAGAGGGAAGGTTAAGCACACACACACACAAGAGATGAGTAGTATGAAATTTAAATTTCCTAATGAATGGTTGTGCTTAAGTTCCTCCTTTGATTGTGCGATTTTCTTATTTAGATCTTTGAGGCTCGAGTTATATTTATGCATTAGTGAAATCGTGATGTGGTTTTGTTCTATTTTACTCAAGACTAGCAAAAGCTTAAGTTTGGGGTATTTGATAGCACACAAAATGTGCTATCTCTAGGCTTTACTTATGTTAGTCTTTATAGTTTATTCATTGTTTTTCACGAGTTTACTTATTTAAATTTCAATTATTGAGCAATGGGAGCGAAACTAGAGATTTTGGCGATACCATGGCTAGTATAGAGCTAATGGAACTTAAATTGAGAAGCCATGTGAAGAAAATAAGCAAAATGAACCAAGAAACTTGAGGGCATAGCATTGAGACGCTATCAATAGCATTGAGACGCTACAATTGCAGCCAAACAAGCCATTGAATTAGCACAGGCAGCATTGAGATGCTGCAACCTAGCGTTTCAATGCTACCTTTCCTATTTCGAAAACACGCATTTTGGAAGGACAACGTCGAGACACTGCAACCTAGCATCTCAACGGTGTTGCGATTTCTATAAAAAATATCCTCAATTGTTGTGGAAAGGGGGAGTCGTTTTGGAGATACTTAGACCCTAAAACTCGATTTCTACATTGTTTGGGAGGCAAGAAACAGTCTTGGGAGTGGAGGATGAGAGTTGGAAGCTCGAGATCGTGACGTGCATCGTGAACGAGGATCGACTCATGATTAGAGTTTTTCTTTCTCCTTTTGTTGTAGTTCTTGTTTCGGATTTTGTATTAAATCTAGATTTTAGTTTTGTGGTAATGGGTGGCTATAATTTTATCTAAGGGATTGATGTAACCACTAAACTCGATATTTTAGTTTAATCTTTTGAATTGATTTTACATCACACCATTGTATGCTTTTATGTTCTTAATGCTAGTATTTTTTTGGCCAAAGTTTACTTGTTTTATTGGCTTTGATTGTTGCTTGTAAAAGAATCAATTTGGGCTAGACCAATTAATTGCATATCTAACTGTAAATCCTTTCATGAGAATGGAGGATTCTTTTAGAAGCGTCATAGGAAGTAGCTTAATTTCGTATTATTTTATTAAAGTTTAGACAGACATGTTAGACTTATAAAATTGCACAAGTTCCAATTGGGCTTGAGAAAGTCCTTTGGTCTTTTAAACTTCCTGCTCAGTGTGTTGTATGATCAATCTTGAGTTAATTAACTAAAACATTAGTTTAGTTGGTGAAGTCAATTCCCTAGGTTTTCTCTTCTTGCATTTCAACCCTTTTTAATTATTTTGTTTGTTATTATTCTCTAAATAAACTTGGGTGTCAGTAACTATAATAGTCATTTAATCTATAAAA
Source organism: Trichosanthes truncata (assembly GCA_033996785.1). Classification (NCBI taxonomy): domain Eukaryota; kingdom Viridiplantae; phylum Streptophyta; class Magnoliopsida; order Cucurbitales; family Cucurbitaceae; genus Trichosanthes; species Trichosanthes truncata. The sequence goes on along the minus strand of JAWPNB010000013.1, from coordinate 43,614,033 downwards.
AAAAATTATTTATGTGGACGATACTTGCACTTAACCACTATACTAAAACTTGACACCATACACTTGCGGCTTTGCATGGTCACAAAATCACGCAACACATGTTTAGATATGGAGTACGGCTTCCTCTCATTCCTTTACTACAAGATTTTTTGACATATGTAAACCTTGCCCCTGCTCAAATCGTTTCCAACAAATGGAGCATCATTTTCGAATGCTTCATTCTATGGGAGCATTTTGCCCATTCTCGCCAATTGACCACCAGAGATTTCGTGTCCTTTCATACCCTTAAAAGGCATCCTGATGTTAACCTGACTTATTACATTAGCCCTTGCTATCAAGCCAAGACTATAGTAAAGACTCCCTCATCCAACAAGGATTGGCAATTCGATTGGTTCTTTATGAGTGGGGACTGGTTGGCTCGCTCTGAACAGGCTTCTACTACTTCAATTTCGACCGAGTTCAGGGCGTGGGGTACGTCTTCCTTCCCTTACTCAGTTGGAACCACCCTTCTTATTACTTTCAAATGTAACTCTTTTCTTTCATTGCTACTTTTAAGTAAAAGGAAGACGAATCCAATTGCCATCGCCTCCTCCTTCTACCAAGTCGGACCTCCATCCCTGAAACTGATCGTACAAACTCCTTGTTTATTACACAACAAGTGCTAGCTAATCACCACAACCTTCCAAGTTAATAGTTCTCAACTATGAGTTTTTAGCCATGCTTATATGGTCGGTGGTGTACACACAAGTGCACGTGATCGAAGTAATATAAAATGGTATATGAGTACCAAGTATCGAATCCCAAGGGAACAGTGTAACAAAATTATTGTAAAGCAAAATGTAAGGCAAATTGCAAACTTGAAAACTAAATTGCAAAAATAATGTTCGGCTGGTGTGTTGGTAAAACAAATAATTGCAAAATCTAATTGCAGAATCGAGAAATTGCAATATTGAGATGACAAGGATTGCATAATCTTATTGCATAATCAAGAAATGGCAATAATGGATAGCAAACTAAAAAATTCAAAAGGAATTTAGATAAAGATGGGGCTCAAGAATGTCATTACCCTAAGTTGTAATCGAAAGCCAAATTGCAATTCCAACCTACTCCACACTCAATTGTAAACCAAAATTGCTTCTCCTATTCACCTTGAATTTAGGTTTTTAGGAGGCTAAGTGACTTATATGTCTATAGTTCCTTTATCTTATATAAATCGGCTCAACAATTTTATAGGCTTTGGAGTCCTTAATCCCTATGTCTAGGGTAAGGATTAGCTTATGTCTAAGCTTTTTTCTCCATCACTTGTGCGAAATCCGCTTATCACTAATCCCGTCGGTATTAGATCTAAGCTTGAGTTTCTACCCTAGTTGATCAATCTAGGATCTCAACGGAAAATTGTTCAACACAAGCAAACAATTGAGATGTAGGATTGGTTTTTATTGAAATTTAGGCTACAATTACTTCTTAGGGAATTCACATCTTTGAACCCCCTAAGAAGCTTTCGCTCATCTTTAAGATAAAAATCTTATAACTAAGTTTTAAATAAGAATTCATATTAGAAGGTTGAATAATTTGCTAATTAATACAAAATTCTACCCTAAGTAGTATTGGAACAATTATGACAACAAGCTTAAGCAAATCTGGGCACTTAACCTCAAGGACTTCTAAAACTCTCAATTTAATTCAAAAACAAAGAATCAAAGGCATCAATAGGAATTTCCAACCTTTGAACCTGATAGATCTATAAGTATACCAACAATTATTGAAACTTATATAAAAGCAAAAGACATAATAGAACTAAGAACACAAATCATTCAATATTTGTTCAACTCTGTCCCGATCGACTCAATCTCTTGCTATTTCTAAGAGACGATTAGTCGTGACAATCCAAGTACCACTTGAATCGAATTGGGTAAACTGAAGTAAAAATAGAAATTGAATAATCAGGCAACAGAAGTATAAAGGTTGAATCAAGGAGGAAACGTACACAAATTCACGAACAGAGACTGGAATTAAACCAAAAACTTAATGCAAAATAGAAATTGAATAAAGAACAAAATGTTTATTGCTAATGACTCTTGGTAATATAAGAAGAAAATTCAAAAAAGTAAAGACATAAACTAAAGTTCTCCGCAAAAACATAGTAAATTTTTTGCAAAAAAATAGAGCTTCGAATTCTAAAACCCACGAGCCAAAATTTTCTTCCAAGAACGAATAACCCTCGCCTCTTCTTCATCCGCCCTTTGTAAATCTTCCCTAGGGTTGAATTTACCAGAGATTGCGCTCCAATTCCCCTAATTAGTGCGGTAAATTGGGTTTTCCATATATGGGTTTGAGCAAGATTTCTTTCTTCTTTGAATTCATCTACTGTTCAACAATTGCAGAATATCGAATTTGCAATTTGATTATGCAATTTTCATGTTTCGTGCAAACAAGATTAATTTATTTAGAACTCTATCCCAAATACCGTCATACTTATTTCTTTCTTAAATTGAAGTAATCTTTCACTATTTTCAAATGGTCTTAAGTCAAAACAATAATATTTTAAGCAATTGGAAGTTAAATAAGCCTTAATTCTAAGGCTTAACATTATATCTAGTGCATAATATGCATACTATGTTTATTTATATTTTTTTAATCTCTTACAGACATGGCTCCACAACGTCACGTAACTCTATTCCAACTCGAACAACAACTACAACTGCACCAATCCTCCAGATCATCGGGCTCGGAGCCTATTGTAGTAAACCAGATGGCTTCGACATATGGTAATTTCACCAACAGTTCCGTGGGTGATGAACTTGCAAGCATGGCTTTGGAGAGGCCGCCTTTGGAAGTACCTTCTTTGAAGGTGATAGACATGGAGGAGGTACTAACCATGGTGGAGGTTCCAGTCATGGAGAAAGTACTGGCTGTGGAGGAAGCACTATCCGTTGAGGAAGTACTAGTCGTGGTGGCTCCCAAGAGCAACCAGCTAGATCTAATATGATCTTATGAACCTTCACCAGCTAGATATGATCTAGCTGCTATGCCCTCTCCCTCATCGTCAATGGAAAGAAGGAGCCCAACTAGACTAGTTGTTGGTCTGTTTACCTATGATGAACCTTACAACTCAGTGGCTAATGAAGATACTGCATTAGCTGGTGTTTTCGCATCTTGGTCTGGTATATCAGGTGGAACTCATCCTGCTAGTTGGGATGACCCTAGGAGAAGCATAGGTGTGGCCATGAGGTAAACAACTAATAAGAGACTGCTCATTCATTTTCATATTGAACTGCTCCACTCGAGGTGAAGGAAGTCCAATCCCAACAGGGATGACTGCCTCAACGCCAAATGATAAGGAGAACGAAGTCTCTCCTGTTGAAGTGCGAGGTGTCGTTCGATACACCCAAAGTACATTACGTAGTTCCTCAACCTAGAGTCCTTTCAACCCTTCCAGCTTTGCCTTTAGATTTTGCTTAATAATTTCATTAACGACTTAAACTTGCCCGTTAGCCTGCAGGTGAGCTGGAGAGGAGAAATGATGCTTGATACTCATATCAGCACAAAACTTGCGAAACGCATCATTGTCGAACTGGCGTCCATTTTCAGTAACCAAAAATGAAGTACACCAAATCGACATACAATATTCTTCCAAATAAAGTCAGTTACCTTATTCTCAGTGATTGTTGCCAAGGCTTTTGCCTCAGTTCACTTGGTAAAGTAATCGACAGCCACCATAACAAACTTGGTTTGACCTCTTCCTTTGGGTAGTGGTCCAATGAGGTGGACCCCCCATTGTGCAAATGGCCATGGACTCATCAAGTTTGTAATAGGCTCAGGGGGTTGCTGAGGAACTACTGTGAACCACTGGCACTACCCACAAGACCTAGGGAATTCATGGGCATCCTTTAATATGGTGGGTCAATAATACCCTTGTCAAAGTACCTTCAAGGCGAGGGATCAAGCTCTTGAATGATTGCCACGTATACCTTCATGCACCTCACGCATGACGTACTCAATTTCAGTAGGTGTAAGGCACTTAAGAAGAGGCATAGAGTAACACCTCTTATACAACTTACCTCATTGGAAGACATATCTAACGGCTCTATACCATAATCATCGTGCTTCATTCTTATCAGGAGGGAGCTCATTGCTTGTAAGGAAATTAACCAGTGGGTCAATCCAAGTGCGCTCATTACCTAGAGGATGATCATCAAGCTCCACCATCTCACTCCCTTGTATACTTGGTTCATCTAAGATCTCCACAAGGACAGTCCATCCCAACTCTGTCTCGTAAGCAGCTGCCAACCTAACCAGCAAGTCGACATTGGCATTTTGAGATCATGGGATTGTTTGATCTCGAACTTCAAAAAACATCCCAACTGTTGCCTCACCTTCACCAAATAAACAGCCATTCGTTGCTCTTTGGCCTGATACGTCTCGACCACTTGGTTCATGATGAGCTGAGAGTTACTAAGGATAAGCAAATTGTTGATCCCAAACATCTCAGAAACCCTCAACCCAGCCAACAATGCCTCGTACTCGGCCTCATTATTGGAAACTTGAAATTTGAACCTCAGCACATGCTCAAATCTTTCTCCATCTGGCGACACTACCAGCAACCCAGCTCCACATCCTCGATTAATTATAGGATGACCCATCCACATAAAGCATCCAAGGGAGGTCATTCATAGTCATAACTTGGGACTGGAGTTATGCTACGCACACTTCCACCTAAGGAGTTATTTCAGCTACGAAATCTGCTATTGCTTGTCCTTTCATAGTGATTCGGGGTCGGAATTGGATATCATATTTGCTCAGTTCCACTGCCCACTACATCAACTGACTTTATGACTCAAGCTTCTGCAACACCTACCTCAACGAGAAACTTGTTAAAACAATTACCTTATGTGCCTGAAAAAAGGGACGTAGCCTGCAGGCTGAGACAATAAAAGCCTGAAGGAATGAACGTTTTACTCCACAGTTGAAGCATTGGATCGTCTTTGATTTTATTTAAAATTAAACTAAAAATAAGATTAAGCGAACTTACGTGAAGTAAATATGGAGATATTTTTGGTAGATCGTTATCTCCTTCACAAAGTCTTCTTGGCTATGACTCGAACACGAGACCAAGACTTGTGGGAGCCTCTTGAAAGAAAATTCACAAGGGATTAGAGAGGAAAGGGTCTAGAGAGAATTCTCTAATTCTCTATTGAGGAGATGTGTGTTATGTCTAATGGCTCAACCCAAGGGTCCTATTTATAGAGACTATGGGAAAATCTTTGCCATAATTAAAATACTATATTTTAATATCTAATATATTAAAATATATCTTTTGAATCTCATTCAAATCTCCTACGATATTTATTTATTTGAATCTTATTCAAATTTTATAAATATCTTTTCTTTAATGTATCTAATATACATTAATTATTTTAATATTTAATGTATCAAATACAATAAATATATTTTCCTCCTTTATATTTAATATATCTAATATATTAAATATTAATTTAAACATTTCAAATTTTTCTTTCAACTAAATTGATTTTTTAGTGTTACTATGAGCTAGCAAGGGGACCATATGGACCTACAAATTACAAGCTCTAATGATATATAATTAATTAATTAAACTCTTTAATTGATCAATTTTCATTCATTAACTTTAGGTCGCTCCACTATAGACCTAGAGTTACACTCTTATGCACTATAGGACAAGTTGTGTAAATGGATATAACCATTACATGCATGTCGATCCCTCATGAGTTATTCGTAATTACAGCTAGGTCAAAAGTCCATTTTACCCCTGTAATTACATCTTGCTCCTTAAGTATCACTGGTCCTCTAATGAACAATTTGTTTATGATCCAACCGTAAACTAAGTCCCTCTTGGGCCAGTGAGAGGATGGGCCTCATTGTTCAAGTCCTGAAATTAGCACTTAAAGGAACTACTCATCTACTTACCCTATATAGGGGAGTGAATTCCATCTTGTGAGATTAGGTTCCCAGCTCCCTATTTGGTCAAGTCCCCAAAATGGTAGGCATATTGAATCAATTACAAAAGCCACTCTCACCCATGCAAATCAAAAGACAAACCCTCACAGGCAGGAGTTCATAACTCACTCAGGATTAAGATTGAGTCGCATATGATCATCCTAATGAAATATTAATGTTCTCGATTAACGGATTTATAAAGAGAGATTAAATATTTCGTGGTCCAGTCTTATACAAACTCATTGTATAAGATACCCCAACTCATATGTCTCCACATGAACAATTTGGATCAAATCATTTGTAACTATTACAAAGTGGGTCGTATCATTAGTGTTACCAGGATAAGGCACCTAACCTTACCCATATACTATGACTCTTTAGGTTATTTCTTGAACGCGATCCTTCCGTATGTTAACCATATACTGTTTAAGATTACACCAATAACCTTAGATTTTTTCATATAATGGATAATATTATATTGCAAATAAAATAATCAAAATTATTATTAATTATTAAATAAATCATTAATTACAAGGCTTTAGGGCATAAATTCTAATAGAGCCAAAGCTAACTTTTCTACCTGCGGGTATCTCGACTTTGCCCCTACCATAGCTTTGTTCGTGTAGTAGATAGGCTACTGCAGTATCGGAGATTGCCAAGTACATGAAAAGCTCCTCCACTGAAACAAGCTTGGAGAGGAGTAGGGCTGAACTAAGATATTTTTTCAATATAGTTCAAAAGTCTACTCACACTCCTTCGTCCACCCAAAATTAGCCTTTTCCATAACACTTTAAAAAATGGAAGACATTTATCAGTTGCGCTACTTACAAATTGGTTCAAAGTGGCAATCTTCCCATTCAAGCTTTGCAACTACTTCATCTTTTTTGGGGACTTCATCTTGAGTCATCTTGTATCTTATCTAGGTTCGCATCGATGCCACGCTAGTTAACCATGAAACCCAAGAATTTACCTAAAGTAATTCCAAAGGCACACTTACTTGGATTCAACTTCATTTGGTACCTCTGTAGGGTTTCAAAAGCATTGGTCAAGTTGTCGCGATTCTGATTAGCTCTCTTACTCTTTACAAACATGTCATCGACATGGACCTCCATCTTCCTGCAGATAAGATGAGCAAACATCTTGTAACTAAGCACTAGTAAGTGGCACCAACGTTTTCCAAGTCAAAAGGCATAACATTGTAGCAATATAACCCTCTACTAGTAACATATGAGGTTTTCTCTTGATATGGAACATGCATTCGGATTTGGTTATACCTTGAGTAAGCATCCATGAAGTTCAGTAGTTTGTGGCCTGCTGTCGCATCTACCAGTTGGTCTATTCGTGGTAAGGAAAGTTATTCTTTGGACACATCTTATTCAGGTTTGTGAAGTCTATACACATTCGCCACTTGCCGTTAGCCTTCTTGACAAGCACGATGTTGGAAAGTCACTGAGGGTAGTTAACCTCAGGTATGAACTTCGTCTTTAGCAACTGCTCAACCTTCTCGACAATGACCTCATTTTGAACATGACTAAAAACTCGTCTCTTCTAACGGATCGGTTTAAAGTCGAGTTGGCATTAAGTTGATGCACCATTACTTGCGGGTCCACCCCAAGCATATCATCTGTTGTCCAAGCAAACACATCAGTCATTACTCCTTAGGAAAGATATAAGATTCTCCCTTTCTATGGCTTCTAGCTTCATACCGATGTTGACTTTGTGAGAGTCGGACAACAGTGAGATAGACTTCAATGGTTCCATCAATTCACCTCATCGAACAGCTTTGCCCCGAGCTCAGCTAGCTCTTCAACTTCCATAGCTACTGCTTGCTCTCCCACTATCATGGGTGTCGAGGTTTGGGAGTCAACCTTGACATCTCCCATGACCCGTGGGTCTTTCAAAATGACTTGTACGTCTCCAACACTACCCATCAAATCGTTTAGGGCTTTTTTATAGCATTCTCGTGAGATCAGCTGCTCTCCTCATATCACTCCAACCCCGCTGGGTGTAGGAAACTTCATCACTTGTGAGAAGTAGATGAAACGACCTTCAAATGATGTGAAGTCGGTCTTCCTACAATGACGTTGTAGATAGTTTTATCATCTTCCACAAGGAAATTCACCATTCCCGTTACACTGGTCATGCCTTTGCCAAAGTTTACTGGTAACTCTATGCTCCCTTCTGGGTGCACCACTTGCCTCCGAATTCGACTAGTGGGTTCAGTCGACTTTTCAATCCTCGGGCCCTATCTTCATGGCATTAAACACGTAAAGAGAAAGTACGTCTGCTGAACTCCCACCATCCACCAAGATGTGATGTACCTTAATATTCACTATCCCTAGAGAAATAGCAAAAGCATCATTATGAGGTTGATGCACGTTCATTGCATCTTCCTCTGAAAAACTTACAACTTGAGTAGTTGATAGAGTCGCACATACCTCGTAGCTTTCTAAAGTAATTCAAGCCTCTCTTACTTTAGCCTTTCGCTTCTTTCCAGATTCACCACCTGCTGGACCCCAAAAATTATTCTAATCTCTCGATAGGGTGTAGGAGTTAGATCTTTCTTACTCCGCGTAAGTCGATTAGCATCTTGAGTATTCCTCTCTCCCACTTACTCCTTCAAATGCCCCCTTTAGATTAGGGATTCTATTGCCTCGTTTAGATCGAAGCAATCAGCAGTGTTGTGGTTGTGGTCCCTATGAAAGAGACAATACTTATCTTTGTTTCTTCGATGCAAGCCTGCCTTCAATTTAGCTGGCCACTTCAACATTTCTTTGTCTTGGATTTCCATCATGATCTGCACCACAGGAACTACGGTCGGTGTATACCTCTCAAACTTGCTTGGAGATAGACCTTTGAGACCCAATCGCTCTTGCGAAGTATTGCGTTCCTCCACTCTCATTTTCTTGGACTCAAAACGCTCCTCCTCACTTCTCCCTTTGACTCGATGATGATCGGGGAGAGTAACATTTTCCTCTGGACCTCCTATAAAGCAAAGTAGCTCTCCAACTCTCATGTACTTTTGCGCCCTAGAAAGAAGATCCACATAGGTAGTGGAAGCCTTCTTACCTAAGGACTAAAGGAACTTTTCATCTCTGAGCCCAGTTATAATGGCAATAAGAGCCACCCCATCAGTATAACCCTCAATTTGCAGAGCTTCACTGTTGAAGCTTCATACGTATTCTTTCAAAGTTTCATTTCTTCCTTGCATGATAGTAAGCATGTGAGTCAGAGACTTTCGCCGATTTCGTCTTCCCAGAAACTGGGTAACAAATACTCGTGCCAGTTAACAAAAGGAACCTATCGATCTTCTCTTCAACTGTCTGAACCACTTTGGAGTTGACACGGAGAGAGTGAGTGAAAATGCATGTAGCATCCTAGACTCCATGGTGTTCCATCCAGGACCAAAAAGTATCTAAATGCTCGATCAAAACTTTCGAACCGTCATATGCCTTCATAGTAGGCAACTAAAACTTGGGAGGTACATTTTCTCGCATGATCTTGTCGATGAAAGGTGGGTCGACATGGTCCAACAAATTCTCCAAATCCAATCTCTCATGATCTTGAGCCTTCTTCATGTCTCCATACTCGTTGTGGGTTCTCCGTAGCTCGATTGCCCAAGATGGACTTTCTACCTCTTTCTCGTCGGCCTGCTCCTTCCTCTTGTGGTTGATCAGGTCTCGTAAGTCAGTGCCAAGGTCAAATTTTTCTAGCTGACCGGCCTTTTGAACCACATACTGATGAAGTTGTCCTCGTGATCCTCTAATAGAGCCTCTTATTTTGCTATGGAGCCGAATAGTCTATACCTAGGATTGGCGTGCAGTTGCCTCTTTTTCCTTCAGGTCAAGGTGTGCTGGCCTTTTGTCGCTCCCTCCTATTTTTAACCTTTCCTTCATATATGAACCCTTGACCTGGGATTCACCTACGTCTTCAACTGCAGGTGCTTTTCCTCTAGCAGAATCCTGAATAATAGGAACAAAGTTGTGAGCCTGCAAAGGCAAGTTTAAGCCGAAGACCTCTTTCTCCTTACTTCCTCCTGGCATTTCTCCAGCAATCTTCGCCAACGACTCCATAATAGCATTGCGCTTATTTAGGATGTCCATAATGTGAACCAAATGTTAGTCTATCTTTTGAACCTTCTATGTCAATTCCACGTGCTCCAGCGTTGCTCGTTCCTCTACTTGCCTAGTCGTTTGCTGGTCGGTTTCCTCAACTAGTGTAGCTTACTCTCGTGACCATCTCAGGTGATGTTCCTAGTCCGAACTGTCCCCATCTACCATTCCATTTTCATGGTTCATGTCATTACTCATGATTTTCAGGCTAATTTCTCCGGTAAAGCACGAACAAGAATGGAGTAAAATAGTTTTCTCCCCACAGACGGCCCTAATTGTTCATGCCGAAATTTAGATCGTCAGATCAACAGTGAATTTGTATTCCTCGGGAAAAAATCCAACAATTGTCCTGTAACAACAAAGTAAACTGAGCACCAGTGTGGTGCTAAGCCAGTTGCACTCCGATGCTCAAGTTAGTCTTAAACTCAAGAAAAAATTAGAGAGCAAATTGCATGTGTTGAAAAGTGTACCTCTTACGAATGACTACTTTGGTTTATATAATAATCGACTTTTGTAACCGAATATTATCTCGTAATTATTCTATTAATTACCAAATAATTACTCATCATTGCTTTTAACTAATGATAACTCCCAACGGCTCCTTTCCAAAACTATCCATTAAGAATTCAAACTGACCTCATATGACCTTTGGCCAACCGACATGGATGAGCTTCATTAATTCTTTGGTCGACCCACATGGGTCGGCTACGAAGGGCCTTGGTCAAGCCGACCCATGTGGGTTGGCCAAGGCCTAAGTAGTCGACCCACATGGGTCGGCCAAGCAAGGCCTTGGGAAATTTGCACAGAATACTCATTTTCACGTGTATTGATGCCATTTGACCCGTGTTTTGACATTAATGACATATGACCATTTTCGTACTTTGCTTCATGTCCAAATTACCGTGAGGGCATCGAACTCTCATTCTTGTTCTAACTCTAGCTCTCTAGTTCTCTCTCTCGCTCTAGCTCGTTCTCGCTCTCACTCTAGCTCATTTTCTCTCTTGCTCTAGCTTGTTCTCGCTCTAGCTCGTTTTCTCTCTTGCTCTAGCTTGTTCTCACTCTCGCTCTCGCTCTAGCTCGTTTTCTCTCTTGCTCTAGCTTGTTCTCACTCTCACTCTAGTTCATTCTCGCTCTCGCTCTAGCTTATTCTCGCTCTTGCTCTTGCTCTAGCTCATTTTCTCTCTTGCTTTAGCTGGTTCTCACTCTCACTCTAGCTCATTCTCGCTCTATCTCTCGCTCTGCTGCTCTAGCTCTTCTCTGACGTAATTTTTTCTTGCCTTTTTTTTCTCCAGATTTTCAACCATTCATTTGAGCGAGAGCGAGAGCGAGAGAGCTGGAGCGATAACGTTTCCGCCTACGAGAGCGTGGACAAACAAGACCGCCTCATACTACCCTCATGTGTAATTTTGCGCGCTATGCCACGTCAGAATGGGTCATATTTCATTATTTTCAGAACGCATGTCATTAGTCATTAAAGCGCTGGAAAACAGGTCATTCGTACAAAAACCCCCAAGGCCTTAGCTGACCCACGTGGAGTCTTGGCCATTCTTCGGGTTGGCTCCTTCAATTCTTGGGCCGTCCATCCTCACCCTACGAACCTATAACAATAACAGGGAAAGTTTGAGAAAATAAGGTCTATTTAAGAAAATAGGATGATGTTGCTATGTTTTTTTGACAAGAAAAAAAAACGATAGGAGATTTGTTTGGTTTATATAGTCTTAACTCTTTAAGACCCAAATAGTGTATGGCTTAGGGTTTGAAAAGTTTAGATTTATATGTATTTAGACGGTATATAAAAAAAAAAAGCTTTGAAAGCTTATGTGCTTGGTTGTAAATTTCTAATTTAAACAAGTATAGGTTCTATAAAAGTGGGTTTTAAAAACATGATTAATAGACTTGTAGCTTAAAATAAATGTTAAATTATAAATTTAGTCATTATGATTTTAAAAGTTTCTATTTAGTTGGTATAATTTGAACTTGTTTCATTTTGATTCTTATGGTTTTTAAAGTTCAAAGTTAGGCCCTATGATTTAGTCAAATTATCAAAAATCTACAATGTTGTTACTATATTGGCACATTTATTTTTATGTAGTAGGGATTTGATTTTTTTTTTATTGTGTTAGTTGACGGTATTTAGAGCTAAATAAAAAAATATATATATGGAAATAAGTGGATTTTTCATGTGGATGAAAGATAGTTTAGGAATGCATGATTCAAGAGATTTAACCAAACAAATAGAGCAAAATTAAAACTTTTAAAACAATAGAATCCGAACTCAAACTATATGTTCAAACCATAAAGACTAAATTTGTAATTTAACTTAAAATAACAAACTCACGCAATGAATATGAATTCAGTTCTCTAATATTGTTCTATGCAAATTTTATTAGGTAAACATACACGAGGTTCCATCTCATAACCAATTGACGTTGGGCTCCCTCAAGATGGTGCCTCTTTGGGTTTATCATTCTTGAGTCGGATGTCAATTTTTTGATTGAATATCCGTTTGGGCTTTCATGAGCTCTGATACTAGATAAATATAGGATTCTATCTCAAAACCAATTGGTAAGGAGATAAGTAACGTAACTAATGTATCTTATGAAGATTGTGAGGTTTCTTCATTTTTTCGATGTGATATCCACAACATGATTGGTAAGCTAAATTGTGTTTTTAAATGAAATGAATTTATTTGTTGAAGAAAAAGCTGTCTAAATTCAAAAAGTGAAGAGTTCATAGAATTAGATGGCCTTCCCACATAGACATAAAATTTGAAATGGGAACATTGAAATGAACATCATAGATAACCATTTTTCTCTCTCTCTCTACAAATATATATATATAAAGACTTTAAAAGACTTAAAAGCTAAGCTAAGGCCACCTTTTGGTTAACTCTAAAAATCCAATTTTTGTACCACTAAGTCAAAACTTAATTAAATATACATCAAGAAAGACTTTTTCCTCTTTTTTTCATTTTTTATTATTAATATTTTATTTAGAAAACCTAAAATAAATTGATAATGTTAATGGTGATGATTCTCGAATTATACACATTTTGATCATTTCAAAGTCCATCATTCATCGTTGGAAATCAGCACACGAAAGTTTTTATTCATTTCGAGGGAATGAGATTAGCTATTTATTATTTTATTTTCCACTACATTTGAGATAAAGTTAAATCAAAGTAATTGGTCTAGAAAAATACACAAAAAATTATTTTCTCCGTTCGTCTGAATAAAGTCTGAAATTAAAACATCATATTAGATTTGATTTATAGATCTTATAAATGTTAAATAATATACCAAATCATTAACCATTGAAATCTTTTGGTTAATCTAATTTAAATGTCTTATTTAAATTAAATTAATAATATCTACCAAACCCCCATTGATCATAAGAAGAGTGATAGTTTTCACTCTCAAATGAAAGGTAATTTAAAACCTCATGGGTATGTGATTGCAATACTTAATAAAGTACAATGACTGATTGATCAAATTAAAAATTCAAGGGTATGATTGCAATATTTCACAAAATATAGGAGGTTGATTGATCAAATTAAAAATTTAGGAGTGTGATTGTAACAAATCTCATAGTTCAAGAGTGTTTGTGTCATTTTCTCACAAATTTTTATCTTATTTTTAAATATTGTGACTGTTAAATCACCAATCAACTCAAAAGCTTAAGTTGATAGGTTATGGTAAATTTAATTATATCAACATTCCAACACTCCCCTCATTTGTGGACTTGAAAATTTGTAGAAAGGCCCAACAAGTGGAAATCAATATTAATTGGCGAGGAAATGACATTATAGGGGTTCAAACTCAAGACCTCCTGCTCTAATACCATGTTAAAATATGGAATCCTCAACATGCCCCCTCAAGATGGTGCATCTTTGGGTTCACCATTGTTGGGTCGGATCCTAATTTTTGAACTGAATACCTGTTTGGGCTTCATGGGTTTTGATACCATGTTAAATCACCAATTAACCCAAAAACTTAAGCTGATAGGTTATGGTAAATTTAATTATATCAACATTCCAACAGTGACCGTTAATTATTACATGTTGGTGACATAGAATAATATATGCTCCCTTCAAAGGTTGGTTTTTTAATTAGAGCTGAAAGATGGGAGATAAAAATGAAAATTGATAAAAAAAAAAAAAAAAAAATGCATGAACTTGATTAAATGAAATTTTTTGTATTAATCATAAATGATAAATTAAAATTCTTATGCGTTTGAAATCGCTACTAATAAGTCTATGATTTTAAAAAGAAACATGAATACGTAGGTAAGAAAACAAAACATTCTTACAACAAACTATAAGATAATAACATAAAAGAAAATCTGATCTTACAAACATGTTCTCACACTTAAGTCATAATCAGTTTTTTTTTTTTTTTTTTTTTGAAAAAAAAGCCGATTAAAACTTTCTTTTAATATAACTCTAAAAGCTCATGTTGTTCTATATGCGTTTTTTTAATGACTGTCGTTTGTATCACTTGGGTTTGGGCACCAACTTGGTCCAAGTTTCTTGATAGTATTTGTTGCATGTTCTTGTATTTTCCACTTTATGGCCATGGTTATTCGAAGTTGAAGCTTCTCCATGTAACAACAATGCTGGATAATCTGTAAATGAAAAAAATATTTTTACATATGAGAGCGAAAGATTTTTCAGGAAGAAAAGAGAGAAAAATCAACTAATTATTTGCAATACCTTCAAACATGAAATCATAGTCTTGAAATTGACCAAAGAATGTTTGTGAGAAGCCATGGCTATTACTTGGATTAATTTTTGGCTTGCCAACTTCAGAATTCCCATTGAAAGTTGTACCTCCCATGCCTTCATTATTTTCCACTAAAATTTGCTGCTTTCATATAATAATATTAACTAAGTTTAACCCCATTTCACATATGCATGTAGAGAAAGAGAAGAAAAAGGGAGGAGAGACAAACCCCAAAGGTTGGATCAAAAGTGGTGATAGAGACACATTCCAAAGCATTATTAACCATTGCGTTCCAGGTCTTGTTTGAAACTTTATTACCAAGCAACTACATGAACGCAAATCAAATTTAAAAAATTTCAATGGCATAAAATAAATTAAGGATTATGATATTTTTTTTATCTACCTTCCTTAGAGAGCGAGGATCCCTTTTATAAGCCTTTACAAAACCATCAACACTTTGGATACCTACGGAAGATAGACGTTTGCGATATTCTCCATCTTTGCCTATCCCTTCCAATCGCCATACTTCATCTTCTCCCTTTGGAGGGTGGTGCTTCTTGATCACTAGTGTTTCAAAGAAGAGAAAATTTGCATTAGAGAGGAGGGAAGAAAATATTAGAGAAACATAGGTTTCATCTTAAAAACAATTGACAATGAGAGAAGTAGCTCATGTGAGATTCTTCATCTTTTCAATATGAGATCCTCAACATGTCACCTCAAGATGGTGTCTTTTAGGTTCACCATTCTTGAGTCGGATTCCAATTTTTGGATTGAATATCCGTTTGGGCTTCATGGACTCTAATAGCATGTTAGATAAATATGAGTTCAATCTCAAAACTAATTCACAATGGAATGGATAGCTCATGTATCTTATAAAGATTGTAAGATCTCTTCATCTGAAAAGGCATAAAAAGAGTGCTAGATACCTTCTCCTCGATGATCCATGACTCTAAAAGGTTTAGATACACCTTCTCCAATTCTCGGGCACTTGGCTAAAATCTCGTTATCTATGATCCTTACACCCAGTCGAAATTTTTTTGACCTCCTCCAGCTTGAGTTGTCCGTGAAGCTCAAATGTTTGATGGACGCAACTCCATTTTTCAGACGAACCCTTCGATTCTCACCAACGATTAAACGTTTTTTCCCCTCTCTTTCAGTCAAAACACTTTTCTCGAAATCTCCCACATTCCAATGAATTTCTTCCTCTCGATGGCCAGAGCCAAATTCTCCATCAACGACGACGAACTCAATCAGGGCTGATGACAAAGGACCTGCCAGAACGATGCTGTTGCAGTTGGTGGTATCACATAGTGCAATTTGCAGTGGCTCGCCATTCTCCGCTTCTATCTCGTTGTTGGCGAAAATGATGGAAGCAATTTGGTTGAGGAAACTTAACTTGTGCTTCACCAATCCAGATCCAGCAACAACTTCTTCTCCAGCTTGATCATTAAGTTGGCTGCATGAAATTCAACAATTAATACACTGAGATCATCGTTCAACAAAAACGAATTACCATGTCTATAATCAGAATCAATTTGGTTCAAAATACTAACCTTGAAGATGATTGGTGCAATTTTAAGTAAGACTCAATCTTCTTCTCCACCTCCTCACGTACCTGAAAACGATGAATTTAATTATTCTCATTTGGAAAGACCAAAAAGATGGAAAAAAAAAAAAGAGAGAGGAACTTTGAAAGTACCACTCGGCGAAGGAAAGTTTCAATATAAGAGCAAATTTCATCAGAAAAATCCTTCGCTTCAGTGACAGATTCAGATCCAAACCTGAGAAAAACCCAAATCAAGATCGTCAAAACAAAACCCAGAAAAAAAAAAACATGAAGAAATTTTCAAACTTCAAAACCAAAATCAAGATCGTCAAAACCCAGAAAAAAGGCCAAAGAAAGAGAGAGAACCCAGAAGGAAAAGAGTGGCAGGATCTTTTGGGATTGTATTGATAATCCTGATCAAGATGATGGGGAAGTCCCCTCTTTTCCATATTAGATTTATCAGAGAATTTGGAAAAAAAAAAAAAAAAAATTCAGTGTGAGACAGAGAAATTTAGTGAGAGTTGATTGGAAAAGGGGGTTTATAAAGGTAGTTATAAAAGTGAGTTTTAGGGTTTTGTCTGATTTTCAAGGAAGATACGAGGAAACAGCCTTCCAAGCATATGTTTGAATAGCAAATGCGTGTATTTTGAGACATAGAGAGAGATTTGAGAAGTTGGAAAGAAGTTGCTGAGGGAGACGACTTGGAGTCTTCTTCTATCTCAATCTAACCCAATGGCTACCCTACAATGACGTTGCTAACCATTACACCTCACTACCAACCCTTAATTAACCCTTAATTTTATAAGTTTCGTTTTTGAACTATCACGGTGGTATTTAATAGGTCTCTCCTAACTTTTAATTTTGTATTTAATAAGTCTCCCAACTTTCAGTCTCCTATTTAATAAATCTTCAATTTAGTTAAGATTTTTAAGATTCTTATAGTTCAGAGAACTATGGAACACATCTTTAAAAGTTCAAGGGTTAAATTTTTAAAGTTAAAATACAATTTTGATCCATGTACTTTAATCTCATTCCATTTTAGTTGGGTTTCAAATGTTCAAATTTAGTCATGTACTTTCAATAAATCTTAAAAATTAATCCTTATTGTTAGTTTGAAGTTAATTTTTATTGAAATTGATTAAATAATAATAATAATTTACATGCAAGAAAAGACACAATAATATGAATGTCTTCAAAAATTTTAAAGGAAAGACTGATAAAAACTTTTTTTTTTTTTTAAAGTTAACAATAAATTATAGTAGAGACTAATTTTAAAATTTATTAAAAATATAGAGACTATATTTGAACATTTCAAAGTACAAGAACCAACAGAATATTTTAACCCATTTTTAACTTAACTTAAAATTAAGTGAATAGTTGTCTATAAAATATTAAAGGTTAAATTAGTTGTACCAATTTAGTCTTCAAATTTTTTACAAACTTCCTAGTTACATTTTTTTTTTTTTTTTTTTTTGCAATTTCAGCCTAACTTAATTGGTCAAGGTATTATATTCTGAAAAAAAAAAAAATTAATGGATCGACTTCCTACACCCTCACATGCTATTAAACTAAAAAAAAATGGTTAAGGCATTATATCCTCCCACAAGAAGGTCAAAGGTTTAGTTCTCCACTAACTCCCTCATGTTCTTGAACTCAATATATACACTAAAAAATAGTTAAGGCATAATATCCTCCACAAAAAGGTAAAAGGCTTTATTTTCCTCTCCCTTATGTTCTTGAACTCAATATATATATATATATATATATTTGTGGTTGACCTCCTTACTTAAATGTTGATGTGTTATGTTAATATGATTTATTAATTTGATATGACATAGCATAAGTATATCAGCTATTATTTTATCTACATGGTCACATCATGCACAATCATCACTAATTGGTCCAATTAGAGGGCCACATCAAGTAATGGTAAGTAATAAATTTGTTTTCAATAGTTTAGATACAGTTGGATAAGCACACGACATAAAATAGGCTAGTTTGATATTTTTTAAAAAAACCTGTGATCAAAAGTAAAGATTAAAAGTATTCGATTTTGATGAGTTAAATAATCAAATTATATTGTTATTAAATTTTAACAAAATAAAAATGTTCAATAACGATTTAATATTTAATGTGTGTGTTTTTTTTAAATAATACTATCAATATCTTACCATATGTAATTCAAAGTTTGAAAAAAAAAGCAAAAACAAAGAATTGTTATTAACTAGTTGGAACTTGGAAAATCTCTTATTATAACCTGATCTTCAATGTCAAATTAAATCTCTTTAAATCTAAAAAAAAATTAAACGATATTGATAATTACCCAAAAAGGCTAAAAATTAAAGATTAAATTAGATTCTTCAAAATTTATCTTTTTTAATCTTTTTTTTTTTTTTTTTTTTTGTTGAGATACCTTGAAAATTTATGTCATGATACTTCATCAACAATCATTTTAAAAAGGTGGTCGGACGCGCACAAATATTTCTTGATTTATTTGATTCTTTCTACCAATTAAGACTTTAATTATATCACGGCAGTGCATTTTCAAATAGAAGAAAAGAGATGGATTGACGTGATTGACTTGGATTTTTCTTTTTCTATATATATCTTTAGTTAATTTTCTTGGCTTTATTTAATTAATTGATATTTTGATTTTTCTTGTTTCTCATTGTGAAAACAAAGAACCAACATGTTTGAAATTATTGAAACAATGAATTTGAAGAAACTTGGAAGAAAGGCAGGATCGTTGAACCATGTGGAGAAGGCTCCGTTTGGTTCATGACTTGAAATTTGTTTTTGAAAGCAAAGAATTCTGCATGAAATAAAAATAAATTTCTTATTTTCATTATATTTGAAAATACGTGTGGTTCCAATTTAAAAACTTTAAATTTGAATTCAAAAATTAAAAATTGTATTTGGTTGAAATTTGAAAATGCAAGAAAAGATTAATATGTATTTCATGGAATCAATTATTTAAGAAAAATCTAATTAAATATAATTATTTCTTATTATAGCGAATATGAACTTATTGTTGTCAGAAAGAGAAAAGAAGATAGTGGAGATAGAGATAGTAGAAGGAGAGATTACTGGAGGGAGAACAGATTTTTGGTTTCTTGAAATACAAGCAATAAAATTTATAAGAGGAAGAAATCCTTTCCAAAAAGAGAGAAAAATAAATTATTTCCGTCAAGAGAAAGGAAAAGAAATCATTTATCGAAAAGAAAGATATGACAAATTCTTAGGATTAATGTTTATACAATGTTGTGTTAGTTAAATCAATGATGTAACTTGTTGATCTTTGTTGTTTGTGGTTTCTATAATAAAAATTTCTTGATAAAAATTTGATGAAAAGATCCACTTTGTAGATAGAAGTGAGCTTATGAGTTTTGAAGAAAAAAGGAAAATTGTAACATTCAATTTGTTGTTTGAACAAAATGTGTTTTCTGAAAAGTGTATCTTTTGTTTTCATAATTGTTAAAAACAAAGAAAACAACAATTTGTTGTTTCTGAAAATAGGCTATTTTAGTAGTTTTTTACAACCGTTTTTGAAAATAAATGTACCTGTCACAAGAGATTTCAATAAATAAATTAAGACACGTGTAAATAAATTTAATTTGTATTAATATGAGTTTAGTGGAATACAATCTCTAATGTTTATTCTCTGATTCTTTCTCTCTTTCAAGTGTAATTTGTCTGAGGGCTTTGCAGTTTGTTCTCGAATGTGGATTTGTTTCGAGTGCTTTGTGATAAGGACAACGACCCTCAACATATCTCCACAATTGTTTGATATTATCCACTTTGGGCATAAACCCTCATGGCTTTGCTTTTGGTTCTCTCAAAAGGCCTCATACCAATGGAGATAATTGTCCTCACTTATATACCATAGATCTTTTCCTGCCCTAGTCAATGTTGGACTTTGTTAGCACTCCTAACAATCCTCCCCTAAAACAAAGTACCACTTGAGCTTCCCCTCGAACAAATCCGTCTACTCCAACGGATCACTCACATTGTGGGATATTCTTTGATGGTGGCGATCACCTCACCTACCACACCATCTACCAACTCTTCTCCCCTCGAACAAAGATCTACCTCCTCTGTCAGGCAGACGTATGATAGAGTTATTACTTGCTTGCCGCTCCAACCACTTTTTGTTCGATCTATGGGATTCATCCACAATGTCAACATGAGGCTCACTAATCCTTGTTCCACTTTAAGGATTTCTCCAGCACACAATTAGATTTTTTACCATGGCTTTGATATCAATTGATAAGGACAACGACTTTCAACATATCTCCACAATGGTATGACATTGTCCGCTTTGGGCATAAACCCTCATGGCTTTGCTTTTGGTCATCTAAAAAGCCTCAAACTCGCTCCACAAACTAACCCTCAATAGCCCAACAATGGCTATTGACTTCCAAGTATCACAACCTGATAGCTTGGGATAAACAACAAAAAACCTCAATCCCACAAGAGAGAATAACACTTAATTCACTCACAAATAGCCATTGCCACAACAACCACTCATATACACTATATAAGTTTTTCGGAAAAAAAAAAAGGCGCGCCACACGCACTTGGTAAAAATCTCTTGCCGCAAAACCTAAAAACATATAATATATATATATGTTTACATCTGCAACCCTAAGCCCATAAATGGGCCAAAGACAATTGGGCCTTAATTAATCAAAATATCAAGCAGCACGCATTCTTTGAAAATTGGACATAATGTTGTGCTATTATTTTGGCTCCACACCTAACAATCTCCCACTTGGAGACAAAATGACGTTCTTGCCTCCCACTGAAACGAAACCCTGATCACCTTGACAAACTCTAAGGCTCAACTCTCACTACAACTGTTATTTTTGTTCTTCTTGGCAAACTCCAAGGCCAAAAAAATACTTGAAAAACAACAAAGATCGTAAAACAGGCAACCATCAGAACATAATTGTAGTGCATCTGTGCTTGCCCTGAGGTATGGGCTCGCTATGTGGATCTGTCTCCCAGACGAAAAAGACAGACACGTACTCCCACTTCAACTAAGTGGTAATAACCGACATCTTCTTCAGCCCTGAATTGCTGTTCCTGAAGAAGATACACTCTAAGAAGGGCTTGAATCCTCTATTCAAATTTGCTGCCAAACTAGAGACCTTACCTTTGACCTTCGTAACTGCTCTAGCCTCCCACTTTGATGCCTCCACACTCCTAGGCAACTTCTTCAATTCAATTGTGTGTCTGACAATTGGGGGTTCACGATAACCATCAACTTTCTTTCATAGACTTCCCAATTGTTTCTAAACTAAATGATCCAGATCTGACTGATCAAACTTGGCTATCGTTGCTTACTGGCTCAACTATACCTCTACTACAACCATCTGTAGCTTTAACTGGCATCCACTGTCTCTTTAAACCTTTGGCAACATCCAATCGAATCTGTACAATGTAGATTTCCTGTGGCCAACTGCCACTACCTGGGATCCTAACCTGAGTTTACACTGGCGTTTGCCAAACTGACACTTGTAGCCCACATCTGCTAACTTTCTAGTGGATACGAGATTCATCTTAATACTAGGCACAAACCTGACATCATGCAGCACGAATTTATCTCCACACTCAGTCTTCAGACTAACATATCTAATCCCATTAGTCTTGGATGTTCTACCATTCCCCATCTCCACTAGGCCATGATAACCTCCCGTAAAGGATGTGAACAAACTCCTGTCTGAAACTATGTGTATAGTAGCTGCGCTGTCTAAAATCCACTCAGATGAATTACTACAACTCTTTGTGTCACTCCCAACACATATTAAGGCATCCTGCACTACATTTTCCTCCCACTTTTCGTTCTTTTCTAGATCCTCTTTCAACTTTCTACATCGACTGTTAATGTGACATTTCTTATGACAATTGATAATTCTAATTTATGAGGATTATTTGACCCTAAACTAGGTTTTTCTTGTCATTTTTGTGTGTTTTGTTGTATGACGAGCAAGCTAAAAATTGTGTTTATTAGACAAATTCATAAAAGCTTATTGGGGTAATGAAAAAGAGGAAAGAAGTTTAAAAGAGATTGGAAATTATACTCATTTACTGTTTTTGTATAGGTTTGGAGCAAGTAAAAAAATGCAATTGCATTCAATTTTGGAAATGCAATTGCATTTCTTCGGGGAAAACAAGTTTGTGAACAAGCACAAAATGCAATTGCATTCCATTTTGGAAATGCAATTGCATTTCTGAAAATTTTTGGCAGATCTAAAAAATAATGCAATAGAAATGCAATTGAAATACAATTGCATTTTCTGGAAAATCTGGAAAATGCGAGATTGACGAAAATCACGAGATTCATGGAGATTTTTGCAAAATTTGGGAGATTCTTCAACCTAATTTTATGCCTACACGTTGAACCAAGGGTGTAGAAGAGAAAATATGGAAAATCTAGTCGTCAATGCTTATAAAAACGAGAAGAAAAAAGTAAAAACACGGCTGGGTTTTATTTACACCCCAAGTCCATTTTTCTACTGTCTTCTTTCTCTTTTCTACTGTCTTTCTTTTTTTTTTTAGGACCTTCAAGCCCCAAAAATCATTCCAATCTAGATGAAAATCTCAGATTGTAAAGACCTAATTCCCTTTGAAATAAGTGAGATTGAGTTCGATTGATGAAAATGGCAAGAATGGTGATTTATTGCACTTATTTCAAGAACTTTGTTAGCATCAACTTCAGTTTTGTTTCCTTTGTTTTATTTTGTTTAGTGGCTGTAATTGTAGCTTTAAGTTACTGTTCTATCTTTCTTTTCATTCCAACTTTTGAATTCAAGTTGTATTGTTAATTCCTTTGGTTAGTTAGTTTTGCAAGTTAATTCAATAAGATTTATTTTAGTTTTATCTCAACCCTTTTCTTCTTTTTTTAAGTTGGATTTCTTTACAACATTTTACTTTTCTTTTAGCTATGAATTTTCTTTCTAATTTAAATCATTCTTTTTTTTTTCTTTAATTATGAGCTAAGTTTCTTTCAGGGATTCAAGTTGGTGAATGCCCTAGGTGAAAGATGTAAAGCTTAAAAGTATAATCAATCTAGTTAACACTTGAAACTTTGTTTGTTTTTGTTGAATTAACGTTGGGTAAACCTAGTCGGCCAACTAATGTTGCTTGTCAAGCTTCAACTTAATACCGAGAGGGTAAAGGGAAAGCGGATGACACAAAAGAAATGGAGGAAGAGGATTAGAAATAAGTTATGAACATTGATTCTAGACATAGGACGAGACTCCAAAACCACTAGAATTGTGCACGAAATTATCTAAGTTAGATTAGTCATAGAAATATAGGTTTAATCACTTAGCCTCCTAAAGATTTTGAAGCAAAATTGAATAGGATTTGAATTCGGTCTACTTAGTTTTCTTGTGTTAGCTACAAATGCAATTGCATTTTAGTAGCATTTCTTTCCAAAGGGGCATGAGCAATTTGAATTTCCTTTTTCATACTTATTATTTTTTATTATTATTTTCTTTGCCAAAAAATACCTCCCAAACATTTTTATAACCTTGGTTATCGAAATTGCAATTTGAGAACAATTCTTGCTATCTTCTGAATTTTGTTGTATCCGTTCCCTGTGAGATCGATACTCTGGAATACTTCCAGTTTTATATTACTTGCATCGACAGTGTGCACTTGCACTGAACTGGAGCTTTGTTTTTAAACTAAAAATATTTTCTTAAAGCCCCCACGATTTAGTTTGAACAACAGTAAAAGCATTCTATCTCTTTATTCCTATATTCCCACTCCTTCATACTGCTACTCGATGTACTTTCCTCATTAATCTTCTCTTTACCCTTAGTCATAACCAAAGCTGATCCTATAGTAGACTATTTACTACTATCCTTTCTACGAATTTCCTCAGCTAAGGCTAAATCACAAACACCTGAAAATTGCATAGTATTTAATCCTACCGAATTAGACATTGTTGTCTTCATCATTTCCCAACTATCAGGTAAAGAGGTTAATAATATAATAGCATTCACTTCATCAGTAAACTCTATTTTAACTGATTTCAACTTATTTATCAAAGTGGTTATCTCATTTATATAGGAATTCATAGAAGCATCCTCAGCCATATGCATATTGAAAAACCTCCTAAGTAGATAGATCTTATTATTTGTGCAGGGTTTTTCATACCTGTTTGTAGCACTTCCATCAATTTAATTGCAGTTGTCTCACCAGCTACCTGACTAGCTAAAGGAATGAACGTTTCACTCCGCAGCGGAAGCATTGGATCGTCTTTGATTTTATTTAAAATTAAACTAAAAAATAAGATTAAGTAAACTTACTTTGAGTAAATATGGAGATATTTCTGGCATATCTTTATCTCCTCCACAAAGTCTTCCTAGCTATGACTCGAACATAGGACCGAGGCTTGTGGGAGCCTCTTGAAAGAAAATCCATAAGGGATTGGAGATGAAGAGATCTAGAGAGAATTCTCTAATTTTCTATTGAAGAGATGTGTGTTATGTCTAATGGTTCAGCCTAAGGGTCCTATTTATAGAGACCAAAGGGAAAATCTTTGCCATAATTAAAATATTATATTTTAATATCTAATATATTAAAATATATCTTATATTTATTTGAATCTCATTCAAATCTCCTACGATATTTATTTATTTGAATCTTATTCAAATTCTATAAATATCTTGTATTTAATGTATCTAATATATATTAATTATTTAATTATTTAATGTATCAAATACAATAAATATATTTTCCTCTTATATATTTAATATATCTAATATATTAAATATTAATTTGAACATTTCAATTTTTTCTTTCAACTAAATTGATCTTTAGTGTTACTATGAGCTAGCAAGGGGACCATATGGACCTATAGATTATAAGCTCCAATGATACAAAATCAATTAATTAAACTCTTTAATTAATTAATTTTCATTCATTAACTATAGGTCACTCCACTATAAATCTAGAGTTGCACTCTTATGCACCGTAGGACAAGTTATGTCCATAGATATAATCATTTCATGCAAGTCGATCCTTCACGAGTTGTTCGTAATTACAGTTGGGTCAAAAGTCCGTTTTACCCCTATAATTACATCTTGTTCCTTAAGTACAACTGGTCCTCTAATGAACAATTTGTTTACAATCTAATTATAAACTAAGTTCCTCTAATGAACTGGGAACATAATCTCACAAGATGGAATTCACTCCTTCCCATAGAGGGTGGGGCCCCATTGTTCAAGTCCCGAAATCAGCACTTATGGGAACTACTCATCTACTTACCCTATATGGGAAGGAGTGAATTCCATCTTGTGAGATTATGTTCCCAGTTTCCTATTTGGTCAAGTCCCCAAAATGGTAGGCATATTGAATCGGCTACAAAAGTCACACTCACCCATGCAAATCAAAGGACAAGCCCTCACAGGAAGAAGTTCATAACTCACTCAGGATTAAGATCGAATCGCATATGATTATCTTGATGAAATATTAATCTTCTCAATTAACTGATTTATAAAGAGAGATTAAATATTTCGTGGTCCAGTCTTACACAAACGCATTGTATAAGGTACCCTTACTCACATATACATGAATGATTTGGATCAAATCATTTGTAACTATTTCAAAGTGGGTCGTATCAATAGAGTTGCTAGGATAAGACACCCAACCTTATCCATATATTATGATCCTTTAGGTTATTTCTTGAAGATGATCCTCCCATATGTCAACCACATACTGTTCATGATTACACTAATAACCTTGGATTTTTCATATAATGGATAATATTATATTGCAAATAAAATAATCAAAATTATTATTAGTTATTAAATAAATTATTAATTACGAGGCTTTAAGGCATAAATCCCAACACTAGCCACGTCCATTGACAGACACATTCTAATTGCGGAAACTGCTTCTTCATCCAAAGTTTCTCAATCTTCATCATTCATACCTTCCGGTCTCTTTTTCAAAGGCTTACCCAATTTTTTAACTGTCAAATAATCTTTAACCATCATTTTCCAATATCCAGAATTTTTTCCATCAAACTTCATGACTTCGTCGAAACTTGTTGGCTCGCATATCCCATGACTCCTAAACCAAATGCTCTGATACCACTTGTTGGGAGAAAAAATAATAATATAATAATAACAAAATTACTACAATATTAATTCTCCCCTTCACAGGTTAAGCCAACCAAACAAATTAGAGTCACACACTAAAATTATAATATGAGAGATAGGGAAAAGAGAACGAGACCAGAGTTTATATTGGTTCGCCCCAAACTCAGGATTACGTCTAGTCTTTTGCAACTGAAGGTTCTACTAAATGGGAGATTACAAGAAGCCTCAACATATCTCCACAATGGTCTGATATTGTCCACTTTGGGCATAAACCCTCATGACTTTCCTTTTGGTTCCTCCAAAAGGCCTCATACCAATGGAGATAATTGTCCTCACTTATATACCATAGATCTTTTCCTTCCCTAGCCAATGTGGGACTTTGTTAGCACTCCTAACACTTTGCAGTTTGTTCTTGAAATGTAGATTTGTCTCGAGGGCTTTGCAGCTTGTTCTCGAGGTTGAAGTTTTAATCAATCTTTAGAGTCTTGAAGAGTCTTTGGTCTTCAAGGAGGGTTCAAAACCTAAGAATTTCAATGAGTGTTTGGCACCTAAGGACTTTAGGGAGTGTTCAGCACCTAAGGACCTTAAGGATTCTCTTCGAATTCTCAAGAGAGTTTTAAATTTCTAAACCCCTTAAATGAAGGAGGGTTTCTCTATTTATAGAGCTTTCCATGGGTATGTGGGCTTGGGCCATAATGTCTTTTTGGGCCCAACCATTGGACTTGGGTTTTGTTGGTTTTGGGCTTGACCATTTGGATTTGAGTTTTATTTACCTTGACCCAAATTTCATATAACCCAATTTGACCAAATTAACTTTAATTATTTGATCAAATGAACACATGTGGCATTTTAATTTAGGATTTGTCAATTTTTGTCTTCAAATTAAATTTGGGACACATGTAAATTTATAATTAATCCCAAATTTAACTATTTGTAATTTCATCATTAATTTGGAATAATGACGTGGCAATTGGAGATTGGCTGAAATTTTTCATTCAACATGTACCAAACATATTTTTGTCTTTTTTCTTGTATTTTTTATTTTCGAAAACATAAAAATAAAAACGGTTCATGAACCAAACAGAGCCTTATTGTTCCAATTAAAGTTTAGCTCTCTATATATTTCCACTATATCTTAAACATCGAAAAATATGAAAATTAACAATTATTCCCAATGTTTCTTTTTGTTTTTGGTTAAGTACAAGATTTAAGCGTTAAAGATATATGTATAATGTCACACCTTGCCCCAGATTAACCCTACCGAATATAGGGCGAACTGTGACAACAATAGACCCAGAGTGTGCAATGGAATCTATTGCCAACTCTCTCTCTTAATTTATATCTAACTTCACTTATAAACATAGCTTGCTATTGATAACACACAAAATGTGCTATTTTTAGGCCTTATATTTATGCTAGTTTTGTGATTTAATTGTGTACTTTCACATCTATATTTGTCTATTTTGTAGAAAGCGCGCATTTGGAGCAAAATTGGAGCTTTTGGAGTTATTATGGTGAAAAGGATCCTATTTGGGGCTTCAATTTGAGTTACCAAGTCAAGAGAATAAGTAAATCAAGTCCAAAAACTTGGGGACACAGAACACAACGTCTCAATGCCCTTAAGCTGTCAAAACACTCTAATTGTAACAAAACAAGCCAATTGACCCACACGCATAGCGTCTCAACACCCTTAAGTAGTGTTGAGACACTACGAACTCAATATTTCCATCAAAGACAAAACGCGCCCGTGCTTGAAGGGTGATGTTTCGTCTCGACACTACCTTCTTTTTCCTTGTTTACAACTAGTGATAGGGCACAACGTCGAGACACTGCCCCTAGCATCTTGACTTTACTTTGAGTATTATAAATTCAACATTTGGCTTGCGGTTTAGGGGAGAGCCACTTTGGAGAGAACCTTAATTTCAATTTCTACATTATTTGGGGAGTTAGAGGAGCTTGGTGGAGTATGAGAAAGATATATTAAAGCTCGAGTTTGTGGAGATTGCAACGGGAATGGGAGATCGACATGCGACAATAGTTCTATAATTTTTTTCTTAGGGTTTGTAATAGTGAACATGAGTGACTAAACTCTTTTTCTTAGGGTTTGATGTAGCCATTAAACGTGTTGTTTTGATTAATTAAATTCTTTGATTGATTGCCTTTTCTTTCATGCTTGCTTTCACTTGCTTTAATGCTTATAATCTCTTGGCCATCAATTATTTACTTTGTTGATATGAATTTACGCTTGAAAAAGAGTAGTTTAGATTAGACAGTAATTGCATGACTAAGGGCAGTTATGACATGTACAACGTAGCAATAACCACCCCCTTTACATACAAAAGATGACATGCAATAACTGTATAAGATTGGTGGCAGATACTGATCAATGAGATTGGATTAAAACTCAAAAACAATCTTATCAAAAAATAAAGGTAAATGATGAGCTAAAAAGCCTAGCGAGTGGTGAGTTAATAAGAAAAACAACTTTAAGGAAAACTCTTTTCATGCTAAATAGAAGTTCAAAGCTTTTTAAAACCAATGTAAATCATGAACAAATTAAATAACTCATGATAATTAAAACATCATGAAATCTATAATAATAATTTTTAAAAACATAAACATGAGCTAGCAAAACTCATCACCAAACCTCTACTCGACTAGCGTAGAGTAATCTCGATATGCAGGCAGAGAAGCTGGTCATATTATATACGGAGAAAGTCGACGTATATAACAGAGAAACTGGTCATACTCTGCATCGAGTAAACTCAAGATACATAGCAGAGAAAATCCTAATCATACTATACACTAAGTAACCTCAAGATGTATAGCAGAGAAAATGTGAGTAACCCTCAAAAGGGAAAACACTTTGACATAGGCCCAAAGCCTATGTGTGTACTTGAGCGGGTCCCAAAGACATCATATATATCCCACAGAAACACGTTCATGTGAGTGTATCGAAAACTCACCATAGGTTCAACTTTAGTGGTTTGAAAACAATCTATGAATAATACTTCTCACTTCTCAAACCATAATAAATCATGCTCTTTCTGATAGACAGCTTCATAAATTCTCAACATTCCTCAATAAACATAAAATATTGATGAATTTTTATATAACCATAAAATATCTCAAGCATTTCTAAAATGATAATTATAGCTAAAAATCATAAACTTAAGAGAAATTCATAACAATTTTTGAAAAAACTCATACAATTTCTGAAATTTTGTAACAATGTCTCTAAAATCATACATAATTATAGATTTCTTGAAATTCTATAATAATAATTAAATAATAAAAATATTTCGTAAAATAAACCCCTTATAGAACTATTGTCGATCAATAATGCTTTGGATCGCATGTTATTCCTATTGCTGTTCAATCTGAATTCCAATAACCATAGCGAAAATCATCAATTAATCCATCTTTTTATCTCTAACCATTACCAATTAGTCCAATTTTCAAATTTTACTTTCTCTCTTATCCATTTATTACTAATTACCAATGCACTTTTGTCTTTT
This sequence comes from Trichosanthes truncata, assembly GCA_033996785.1. Lineage (NCBI taxonomy): Eukaryota > Viridiplantae > Streptophyta > Magnoliopsida > Cucurbitales > Cucurbitaceae > Trichosanthes > Trichosanthes truncata. The sequence goes on along the minus strand of JAWPNB010000013.1, from coordinate 43,584,042 downwards.
TCTTCATACTCCCAAACTTTGAAAAGTTTCATTTTAATCCTTCAAGTTTGAAATTTGTTTCAAAACGAACCATGAAGGCTTTTTTTTTTTGTTAGGCTTATGGACGAAAAATGATGTGTTTGCATTTGTATTGTTGCTTATGTAAACATATATGTTGAAAAAAATAAAAACACATACAAACATGTCATTTTTCATCCATAAATTTAATGGAAAATGCCTTCAAAGGTCATTTTGAAATAAACTTAAAACTTTAAGGGTTAAAATGAAACTTTTCAAAGTTTGGGGTTGAAACCAACCCCATAGTTCAGAGGTATTTTTAATAATTTAACCATCTTTCTATAATAAAATAATGTTCGTTTATCTGAAATTTACTATTCTCATGTGAAGACTCTCCAATAAGGCTTCTCTCTCTTCATTTAAAATATTTGAATTACTCCTTCACTGTCTCTTTATTTTGTTCACTTAGGTTATGTTTACTATCTAGGAATTGTAATTAATTAATGGAAATCCAAAATTGTGGATCCCACCTCATTAAGACTGATTATGTTTACCACACTTTGTAAAGGAAATCAAACGTGGGCCCCACTCCGAAATTAGTAATCCTATCCCGTGATCCCATTCCTCCCAAAAGGGTACTCAATCCCATTCCATTGATTATTACGTGGGCCCACAACATCTTTTTGGCTTACTTTCTACCATTTGTGATTTCTCTCTCCTTCAACCTCCCTATTTTTTCTTTCTCCTTCCCCACCTTCCTTCTCCTTCCTTCTTCCTTCTTTTTTATGGAATTTCTTCATGTTGATAAGAAGCATTAAAACCCGTAATTATTTTTATGGTTTTATTAAAATTTCTTCTTATCTGCTTTTTGCAATTCTCCTCAATCTCTTATTTTTCATTTGTTTCTTTTGATATGGAATAATAATAATGGAACTTTCGGCCATTGTTTTGGCCATGACGGAAAGCCATATTTGCAGCACCGTAAATTTCTAGTCTCATGAATTTATTGACTCTTTACATAAATCGCGACTTTTTTCATGAATCGAAACAAAGTTGGATGAAGCAGTGCTAGGAAGAAGAGGATTTGGAACTGAGTTAGCATTTTTGTGTTTTATCTATGATTTTTGGCCATATTTGCAAGAACGATAATGAGAGCTAAATCGATATGTAAGACCTAATCTTGAGCTTCTAGCATTTGTATATATATGGCATATTGGTTATGCGATTTTGAAATATTTTGAAGAAAGAAAAAATTTGAAGTAAAATAGAAGTAAAAGGAAATTAAAATTGTGGAGTAATATTTATTGGAAAAAAAAAAGAGAAAGAAGGAGACTTTTGTATTATTTTGATGTAATTTGGAAAATATGAGAAAAAAAAGGAAAAAAAATAAAAAAATAGAAAAGGGGAAAAAAAGAAAACAAAAGAAGAAAGAAAAGAGAAGTTTTTGGATATTTTGAAAAATAGGGTTTAAACAAAAGGACAGAAAATAAACAAAAGCATGTAATTTGGAAACATGAAAAGAAAAACAAGGCAAAAAAAAAAAAAAAGAGAACAGAAAAGGGAAAAAAAAAGAAAGAAAAGAAGAAAGAAAAGATAAGTTTTTGGATATTTTGAAAATAGGATTTAAAAAAAAAAAAGAGGAAAGAAAATAAGCAAAAACTTGGGAAATTTTGAGAAATAAAAAAAGGGAAACAAACAAACAAATATATAAATAAAAAGTTAGTGTGTGGTTTTGTAGAACCCACACACATAAATTAAAAGCAAAAAAAAAAAAGAAGGAAGAATGGTCGGGTCGAAAGGAGATACATAAAGGGAGAGAGAAAGGAAAAGGAAAAGGAAAAGGAAAAGAGAGAGAGAGGAAGAGAGAATGAGAGAGATGGTGGAAGTTTGAGAGCTTTTAGAACTTGCCAAAGATCGATTGAAGAGTCTAAAGCTCATTGAAAAAGCTGTGGCTAACGCCGGATGTAGTTTAAAGAAGTTTTTGTGCATTGATTCAACTCGGCAAGTTATTTCTCTTTTGAAAATAGATTGAAAAAATGAAAACTTAGATGATAATTTCATGGGTTTCTTTTCTTGATGTCCAAAAATTATGATAGCTTTCTTCCTATGGTTTAAGAAATTTCATAGATCCTTATGGGTATTCTTTGTTTGGTGTTGGCTCAAGTAAAAGAAAGAAAAGGAAATAAAAAACCCAATGTTAGGAGTGCAAACAAAGTCCAAGATTGACTAGGAAATGGAGTGAGCATGCGTATATAAGTGAGAACAATTATCTCTATGGGTATGAGGCGTTTTGGGGAGAACCAAAAGCAAAGCAATGCATTAGGGCTTGTGCCCAAAGTGGACAATATCATACCATTTGTGGAGATAGGTGGAGGTTTCGTTGTCCTTATCAATTGGTATTAGAGCATGGTCTAAGCATAGCTATGTGCCAGAGAAATCCTTAGGTTCCAATCAAAGAGAGTTAGTAAGCCTTATAGTCATACAACATTATGGATGAATCCCCAGATTAGACAAAAAGTGCTTGAGGCGACAAGCAAGTACAACTCTATCAACGACTCCATGATAAAAAGGAAGAGGAGGTGGATGGTGCCATAGGTGATTGTTGCCATCAGGAAATTATCCCATAATGTGATATGTGCTCGTGTGGGATAGTGGACGGATAAGGTCGACAAGGGAGGCTTAAGTGGGTACTTTTCAAGGGGAGGATTGTTAGGAGTGCACACAAAGTCCCACATTGGCTAGGGAAATGAGTGATAATGAGTATATAAGATGAGGACAATTATCTCCATTGGTATGAGGCATTTTGGGAAAACCAAAAGTAAAGCCATGAGGGCTAATTGTCACACCCCGCCCCAGATTACCCTGCTGAACCTAAGATGAGCTATGACGATAATAGACTCTAAGTGTGTAGTGGAATCTATTGTCAACTCTTTCTCTTATCTCGTGATTTAACTTCCTCTATAGACATCACATGTACTGGTGGCAGATACTGATCAGGAAACTGGATTGAAACTCAAGAGTAACCTTATGGAAAAATAAGAATAAATGATGAGTTGAAAAGCCCAGTGAGTAGTAATCTCATAATAAAATAACTTTAGAGAAAACTTTTTTTTCATGCAAAATAGGAATTCAAAGCTCTGTAAACCAACGTAAATCATGAATAATTTAATAACTCAAGGCAACTATAGCAACAACTCTTGAAAACATAAAGATAAACTTGTAAAACCTATCACCAAACCTGGTCATAGTGACGTAGAGTAATCTTGATACGCACAATAGAGAAACTGGTCATACTATGTATCGAGTAATCTCAAGATACATAGGAGAAAAAACATGGTCATACTATGCACCAAGTAATCACAAAATGTATAGTAGAGATAATATGGTCATACATGTGCAGAGAAGCCCCCAAAAGGCAAAACAGCCCGACACACGGCCCAAAGCCTATATGTGTGCCTGATTGGGTCCCAAATACCTCAAACATACCCCACATAAACACATTCACGTGAATGTATCGAGAAAACACCATGGGTACAACATTAGTGATTTGAAATCAATTTCTATAAAATACTTATTAAACCTCAAACCATACTTGAAATCATGCACTTCCAGGCACAACAATTTCATAAATTCTCAATCTTTCTCAATAAACATAAAACATTTATGGAATCTCAAATAATCGTGAAATATCCCAAATATTTCTGTACTCGATAGTTTCAATTGAAATTGTGGAATTACTAAAAATTCAACAATTTCTGAAAATTCAATCAATTACTCCAAAATCATACATAATTATAGATTTCCTGAAATTCTTTAATAATAATAATATTAAAATAATAAAAAAATTCGTAAAAGAAACAACTCATAGAACTAATATTGTTGGCTCCTCAGATCATAAGCTTGTTCAACTCCCATCCAACATGAAATGTTTATTAAAGCATTGTGTGAGAATTCAAATTTGTAATCACCAACTTAAACAACATTACACTTAAGACCATTTACTCAATTCTATCACTTCTCTTCCTTTCTCCAAGTGCTATTTTGTCTTTTCCCCCCAACTAATCAATATGACTTTCTCTTTCTTCAAAAACCATTATTTTCTTTAATAATAATTAAAAAAAAAACATTTCCTTCCTCCAAAATTACCATCCCCTGGTGAGTGTCTTACACAAATACACAATTATCTCTCTTCATCAAACTCTAATGTACTTGTACCACATTTCCACTTTTCCATTAATTGATAACATCCTTTAATTCTCCATCCCCATTTATCTTCTTCCTTTCCTCCCTCTTCTTCTCCATCTAGACAATCTAAAAACCTAGATTCCATTTCTTCCATTTCCTACATAAACAATTACCTCCATAATCAACCTTAGCCTCACTCTTACCTAATTTTAAAGCATCCATAATAGATTTACAAAGGAAAAAAAACCCATACAAATTCTCCCTTAAAACTTTTTTTTCCATGATTTTTCTTGAAAAACTTACCAAATTCCACCTCCGATCTTGATCCTAAGTTATTCAACCTTCAACTTCAATTTCAAGCTTCAAATTTCTGAATCAAACATAAAAATTTCTCTTCTTCCCTCTTCCCTCTCTCTCACCCTCAAGTTTGTCTTTTTCGAAAATTGCTCTCTCTCTCTCTCTTTCTTGTTTTTCCTCCTTTCCATTTCTTTCTCATCTCTTCTTTTTGTTTTTACAACAAGCACTTGTCAAACCACTATTCTTCCAACACAACACACACGTGCGCCACAAATTCACCACCTTTAATTTATTCTCTATTATTTTATTATTGTTATTATTTTTTACTTAATCCAATTTCTTCTTTTCCTTTTTCTTTTTTTTTTTCTTCTTAAATCCTTTTTTTTTCTTAACTAACTTGAATTTCATTTTTTTATAAAATCCTATGGACAATTGGGTCCTCACACTAATGCTCAAAGTGGATAATATCATACCATCTATGGAGATAGTGGAGGTTCTATTGTCCTTATCACCCAAATTTAGTGAAAATTAAAAATAAGAAAGCTCTAGTGGCACTTGACCTTACATGATTGACCTACACAGACTCCATAGTTAGTACAGTTTTAGGATAGGTCAATTGCACACTTAGCTAAAACACTTTATAGTGTAAATCAGTTGAACTGATGATGTCATGATTTCAGTTAATGTCTTGTGTGTATCAGAACACGTTTGTGTAAATTAGTTAGAGCCCCACATGTTTTCAGCACCATGAGCTTTATTCATGGTTACAACTTCAACCCCACCTGAGGAGCTACTTACTGAATATTTTAATACTCACCTAGGCTTCATGTTTTTTTTTTCAAGATGATAACCTAAACATACGAGGTGAGTGACAAAGACGTTTGTGCTAGCCAGGCCACGGTGACGACACAGATTAGGAGTCTCAAAATTTTACTTAGGTCTTAGTTATTTTCCATGCATTGTTTTTAAACTCTTGAAATCGTTCCAGATTCTAGTTTCCAAACGAGATGCTTTGTACCTTCAAAGTTTTTCTTATTGATTTAACTTTTACGATCTCAAACTCAAATTTTTTTTTATTTTCAGATTAGATTTAATAGCAAGCTGAGTTTTGAGAACTTTGTTGTCCTCGTTACTTCTAAGTGTCATTTTTTCACATGCATGTAGTAGCGTCCCTAAATATCCTAAACTCAATGCTTAACACCGTTTTGACTCCCAGCTTAACGTTGTGCATGTGCACATCCTTGCATTTCGTCCATAGTGTCGAGACGCTGATCCTAGCATCTCGATACTACCCCAATTTCCTTTATGAATATGCACGTTAGGGTGCAACATTGAGATGCTAGGGCGACGTTGGTCCTAGCCTCTCAACGCTACTCTGTTTTGTATAAATAATTTTTTTTAATTCGATTTTGGGAGCCACTTTAGAGAGACAAAAACCCTATTTCAAAACTAACTCGATTTGGAGAGAAAGAGAAGACAATGGAAGCTGAGGAAAGAGATTTTCCAGCTCGATCGTGATCGATTGACACACATACATCCATTTTTCTTCTCTTACTTTAAATCATGTATTTTTGTTATTGGATTTTTATTGAGTTTTGTGTTAGATTTGTTGAACATGAGTAGCTAAAACTCTTTATCTTAGCGATTAATATAACTCATTAGATTTGATGAATTAATTAATTGAATGTCTTGATTGGTTGCTTTTATTTCATTCTTGTTTTTATATACTTAATGCTTTTAATCCCTTGATCATGTGTGATGGGTTAATTGTTATTGGTTCTAAGCTTATGCTTGGGAGAGGTAGTTTAGATTATAACTTAATTACATGACTAAAGTTTTCTTAAGATTGGGAGATTTAGGATTCCTTTAGAAGTTGTTAAAAGAAGTAGACTTAAGGCCTTGCATGTTAATGAATCTAGATAGGAATATTTGGTTCATAATATGCTTGGGATTTAATTGTGCTTGGGAGAGACAGCTTTTATCTATGCCTTCTTAACTTATGGAATAATTGCATGCTCAATTTTGATTGTTTGATTAATTGATTCATCTTTCTAATTGGTGAAATCAATTCCTTGGGATATTTTCTCCCTGATTTTTCTCCCATTTAATTTCAATTATTTTTAATAATTTGTAAGTTCCATCATTCAATTAATTTCTCTAAATAAAATTGGGTGATTGTATTCATGGTACTTGAATAAGCTAGAAAATCAATCCTCAGGATGACACTCTTACACTTTCGACTATATTAAAACTTGTTTAATCTCATTCGCATCCATTTTGCATATTCTCTCATGTGCTTCTGCTTTAATTTGGATTACTGGGTGTGAATTTGTTGTTGTATTGGATATCTATTTGAAACAAAGGTTAAATAGGTTGTTAGTTTTCAAAACTTAACGTGTTAGTTCATTAGTTTTGAATAGTTAGTTTAGTTTAGTTATTATGTTTATAATTTCTCTCTAAGTTAAGCTTAGTGGTTTGTTTGATTAGTTTAATTTAATGTGTTAGTTCATTAGTTTTGAACAATTAGTTTAGTTTAGTTATTATGTTTATAATTTCTCTCTAAGTTAAGTTTAGTTGGTTTGTTTGATTAGTTTAATTCATTTATTAGTTTTGAAAAGTTAGTTTAGTTTAGTTGTTGAGTTTACAGGTTTGGATAAGTTACAATATTCTTTATGAGTTTTTTATGTTAAAAGTTCATTAGCTTTAAAAAGTTGAAGTTAAATTTAGTTCTTAGCTTCATCTTTTTATGTTAAGCTATAAGTTTTGAAAAGACATTTTAGCTTAGCTTCATGTTTTTATGTTAAACTATAAGTTTTAAAAAGACAGTTTAGCTTAGTTGTTATATTTATAAGTTTGGATAAGTTAGATTAGTTTAATGGTTTGTTTTAATTTAATGTGTTAGAATTCATTTTCATGGTTTATGATATGTTTTAATTAGTTATATTCATGTTTTTATGTCTAAGTTTTGATGGTAAAAGTTCATTAGTTTGCAAAGTTAAAGTTAAACTTAGTTTTTAGATTCATTTGTTTTGAAAAGTGAGTTAAATTTGGAGGCTATTTATGTGATTAAAGTTTGATTTGGAGCTTATATGTAACGACCCACGTTATAAATTAGGCTATTTTAGAGTAATTGGACCTATCGTTAGAATTCTAATTTAGAAAGTTTGAACTTTAAGTTTAGCCCATTAAGTTTGGTAAATTAAATTTCTTGAAATTTTGGAAAAATGAGATTTTGAATTAAATATTTAATTCAAAGGTTTAAGAATTTAATTCTTAGATCTTATTCCCAAAGTCAAAAGGGACCCAAATTCCTTTGAATTAGATTTTATTCTAAATCTTTAGGTTTCTTAAGTGAAGTTTTAAATTCGAAATTTAGAAGCCCTAGAATCTCCCTTATTTTATTATTGGAACTCTTTCTATTGGGCAAATAAAGAAGGATTCAAATTAAACCAAGAAGTTACAAAGCCCAAACTCATCCGTTCTCTTTCTCCCTCCCTTTTTGTGTGAAAACAAGCATCCTTTCCCCCCATTTCCATCATCTTCTTCGACTTCTTCTTCTTCTTCTCCAGCACTTCTTCTTCTATGGAAAGCACCATGAACTCCTCACAACGGCTCTCCATCGGATTTTGGCAGCAGATTGTGAGACCCACGCAACAATTTGCGAGTTTCAGCGCCTTCTTCGGCCTTTTGGCCAGATCTCACGTGTTTTCTCTACTTTTCGGTAAGGTTCAACATTGACCCATACTTCATCAACCTTAGATCCGTAATACCCACTCCTTAGATGATTTTGTTTTGTAGTTTTAGGCTTGTTTGAAGTCGATTTGTGAGTTTTGAGAATCATTCTTCGGTGGCCCATGGAGGGATTCACATTTTCCAATAGACCCACGCAAATTCCTTCTTGTTTGACGAGGTTTGACACATACCCATACCTAATCGACTTTAGTCTTGGATTACCCATGCCTTAAACACCTTTGGTTTGTAATTTTAGCTTGTTTGGACTCTAAATAGCCCACATTTGAAGTCGTTCAAGGCCAAAAACGGGATTTCCAGCAAAGTTTCGGTCTGTTTGGCACTGTTGGGTAAGTTTTAACATGTTTTGGACCTTTCGCAAATCTATTTAAGTATTGTAGCTTTAGTTCTAACATGTAGGAACCTCCAGGTTGCAATTTAGGATCGATTCGAACACCTTTGAACAACAAACAACAAGCATAAGGGATCTTTCGATAAGTTTTAATGCGTTTAAGACCTTTCGCAAATCAAATAAAGTATTGTAAAGTGTGTTAGTTTAGTTTCTAACCGTTCGGTAACCTTGGTGTGTAGTTTCAGTCTCATTCGATCACTTTCGAACACTAACTAGCAAGTTTTCGAGGCCTTTTGGCAGCGTTTGGTAGGTAATAGCGCGTTTTAGACCTATTCAAACTCCATTAAAGTACTTTAGATAGGTTCTTAACATTGAATAATCTTTGTTATAGAGTTTGGTTCAATTTCGGAGTGTTCAAACTTAGTTTAAGGTCGTTTTGAGTAAGAGCATCCTTCCTGAATACTCTTTCGAATTCGATTAAGGATTTCAAATAGAATTAGAACCTTTAACCCTTGTCTACCTTGCTTAGGAACCTAATCGGCTTGCTTTATGAGCGTTTCAGGGAGTTTTATAAGTAGTTACTACTTGTGTAGTCTGTTTGCTTGTGTGTTAGCATGTTGTGTGCTTAATTTTATTACATTATGCTATATATGATTATTTCTCTTGGATCTCTATATATTTTGAATTGCTCATTGTGCTGAGTTGTTGCTTGAATTGTTTTGGGATGATAAGCATGTTGCGTTATTTTCTCGTGATAAGCATGTTGTGTTGATAAACATGTTGCCTCATTAAGATTGGTTTGATATTATGATGTTATGCTTAATAAGTGGGTGGTGACGATGGTAAAAGCATGTCATGGGTGTTTTATGTAACTTTGGGCATAAGCATGGTCTAGGAGCATGATTTGTATGTTTTATGCATTCTAGTGAGCTTAGGTGAGGTTAGAGGACCTTGGATGAGATAAAAGAAAGCTAGGTGAATATTAGTGCCCCTCGGGTAAAAATGGTCGAGGGCTAGTATGTCACTATCGGGTTACGAGGAGCATTGAGACCTTGGTAACTATAGACAATGGTCGGTGTAATGAATCTTGAGGCAAGTGTTGGAACCTTGGTAACTATGGACAAGGGACAATACGTTGCTAGGTTGTGGATGCCTTGGTAACTATTAGCAATGGTCGATGAAAATACCGAGACCTTGGTAACTATAGCAAGGGTCGGTGTGATGAGTTTGGAGGAAAATATTGAAACCTTGGTAATTATGGGCGAGGGTCAATACGTTGCTGAGCCATTGAAGCCTTGGTAACTATGGGCAAGGGTCGATGCACAGTTCGAGACCTTGGTAACTATTGACAAGGAATCGTACACCGAGCTCCATAAAGATGTGTTGAGGTCTTGGTTACTATGGACAGGGGTTGATGCATCTCGAAGGGTCAGCCTTGGAGAGCTTTGTGAGGACTAAGTTATGCACTTGAGTGATTCAGTGGAGTCTAGTGAGTCATGGAGCTTGAGTATAGTTTGAGTATGCATGGCTTGATATTTTGACTCGTGCGTTGTATGTTTTGATTGCCTTATGTTTAAAGAGCATATTAGAAGGATGTTTATAGCATAGTACTGCCTTGTATGTTGTATGTCGTTTGATGGCTCCTCAGGTGAGTTACTTACCAGTACGTGTTATGTACTGACCCACCGCCAGGTTTTGCAGGTGATGACGAATACTACGACCCTGGTGATGCTGGAGAGGAGGCATGAGAGGAAACAGACCATAGTTGGATACTTATTCATCTAGTAGTTGTCTCGTTGAGTCTAGTGTAATTGATTTATATTTATAGTTGTCTCGAGCTTATAGTTTTAGTACTGTTGTTTCTTCTTTCTTTAGAGTAGATTTGTAAACTTATTGGATAGTTTGAGATATAGGTTGGTGAGACTTGTTTTATGAGGCTTAAGTATTACTGATAGGTTATGTTTCTCTTATTTGAGTTGGAGTATTTTTGGTGATTTATTTTCGAGTTGGAGCTTGTAATAGATTTGTTCGGTTGCTTTGTCTTTTAAAGATTGAATTGTTTAAAGAAGACTGTGGAAGTTTTGTTTTTGTCTTGCTTGGGTTGTTGATTGATTCTGAATCTTTAGTGGTTATGAGGTTGGAGTTTGGATGGTTATCTGGTTATTTGACTATAGAAGGGTAATCTTTTGTCTAACAGGTACTAGAAATTTTGGTATTGTTGTAGTTACGTTGTTATGCTGCCAAAATTTTTGCTGCATAATGTTTGTAAGCTTAGTAATGTCCCCTAATTTAGTCTAAATTTTTGGGGCATTACATTATATGTTATTGATTTTGTTTTTCTTAAGTGCTTTGGGGTCACTAGCTAGAACGAAGGCTATTTTTCAAGATTAGGATGATATGAAGCAGACGAGAATGAAACTTTATTCTTAGTTTACTTAGGTTTATTTTATTTTGGTGAATATTTATGTTGTAATTTTAATTTTATTTTGAGCTCAAACTCTCTACAAACGAATTGTAAGAACAAATTTGATTCAACAAATCTTGTTTTATATCATTATTGCAGTTATTTATAGGTAAAAAAAATTTCGAAATATAATGAAATTGAAAGAAAAGAATTGAGATTGTATTAAAAAAAAGAAAAAATTTATGACAATAGAAGAACAATCAACGGTTTGCACAAAATCGTCGACAGTTTCTGCCTTTGACAATGCTAACGAATGGCATCGGCGTCGACAATTCATGATTTTCATAGAAAACTTATCGAATCATAAATCGTAACCCACAAATCGCTTTGAAATCTTCCTCAAGCTCCCTTCTTCCTCTATCTCTCTCTCCATGAACTCTTCCCCCCCCCCCCGGCCCCTTTTCTTCATTTTCTTCCCCACTGAAACTCTCTTTTTTTCTTTTTTTCTTTTTTTCTTTTTTTTTTTTAAATTTCTTCTTATTACTTCTCTTTCCCTGTTTTAACATACTTTGTGACTAGGGGTGTGTAATGCCCAACAATTTTTTTTATCTAATATAGAAAATTTTATGTTGTATAAGATGTATACCATATGAGAGAAGTGAATTGGAGTTAAGTTATTTTTTTATTTGGTTTTGGATTTGAGTATTGGAAAATGACATTCAGGGGATATTTACTCGTGGGAGTTGTTTGGAGTTTGAAAAAGGAATTTATTTTTTTTTTAGAAAAAAAGGTCACAGCTCCATTATCTCTCCCCCCCCTCTCGAGATCCTTACTTTCCTGTTGTTTTTCAACCTTTTACAGTAGCGATTTCGGTGCCAACCTCGTTCGATCGGGTGAGTTACCACCACTTTTTTAAGACGAAACGAGTGAGTTTTTGGGGCTGATTTATTTAATGGTTGTCATTTACAATTAACCCAAATTATTTCGATTCATGTCTAGGAAATTCATCCCGATTGGAGGCCAGTTGAGATGACCTAGAGGCATTTTTTTAAAGCTACTGTACAACACTAAAGAGGTAAGATTAAATTAGTTTTTATAAGTTATTAATACATTAAGGCCTTGCATAAATTGGATTTAAATTTGGATGCATGATTGGACCCTTTTTCTTTGAGATCTTAGGTGCTCTTTGCATAAGTTAATTGACCCCTAATTCTTGTTGGAGTAATTTGAAGGTTAATTTGTAACTAAAGGCCTTACTGGTAAATTTGGGGGAGTAGACAAAATCTTTCCTGCAAGTTGGTCTCATAGCAGTGAGTGGGAATGTGAGATTTTCACCACCTTTTAACCCAAACTCCAAACCTTTATTATGAGAATTTTTGGTTAAATTATTGGAGTTTATTGAATTTATTTCATGTTTTTTCTATGTACTGCTAGGTGGTGTGAATTGAATTCAAGAAGCATTATTTGGTGCAAATTAAAATTATTTATCTTTTTGAGGTAAGTAGCTTTTGGATTAATCCCTTTTTAGTTATTATTTAATTTTGGACCATGTTAGAAATGAATGAAAATTTATATAGCATGCCTGGAATTTGTTATGGAGCATGTATTACTGGGTGGTTAGTTCTGATTTGCATCTTGAGTTGGTAATTACCTAAGAATGTGGTAGGTGGATTTAGGGGCTTAAAGTTGTGAGCTAAATGGTTTTAGCATGTGTAAAACCTTGACTGACATTATATTTGAAACTTTGTATTGTGCCTTGTAATTTTGTTAGCTTGAATTGTTGTGGTTGGAAAGTTAATCCTGGGGCCCTTATCCTGTCCTTCGTGTTGATGTGATTATGATGTTGTAAGGTCTTGAGAATCTTGGTAGGGTCAGGGAATGACTTAGGACTCTTAGGGCATGTTTGGGAATGATTTTAGAAATATTGATTTTAGCACAATTGATTAGTTTATAATTGATTTATTAAAAGTTATTTTCATATAATCATTTTAATGTTTGGTTCTACAATTTCAATAGTGATTTTCATACAATTAAAAGTGATTTTCAAAAGGCATGTTTGGGAGCGACTTTAAAATAAGTGTTTTGAGCTAAGTGATTTAATGATAATTATTATTTTTAAGTATTTAGTTATAAAACATTTTAATATTTGATTCAACACTTGTAAAAGTGATTTAAATTTAATTAAAAATATTTTTTAAAAAAAATTATTAATGTTTGTTTTCAAAGGTGATTTTAGAATAATCAAATTACTAAAAAAAGTATTGCATTTGAGATTAAAAAAAAAAAAAGAAAGTGGTAGACAAAAGTTATACAGAGATAACTAAAAATTAAGAGAGAGAAAAAATATAAAGATAGAGAAAATTTTCAAAGAGAAAAAAAATGTTAAAGACACGGAGAGATAAAAATTTTAGAGGGAGGGACAAAAAATTTTGAGAGAGAAAATTTGAATAAAGAGAGCGAAATTCAAAGATAGAGAAATAAAGATAGAGAGATAAACAAAAAAATTTAGGTAGAATGATAAAAATTTTAGGAAGAAAAACTTTAATGAGGAGAAAAAAGTTTAAAGTTAGGGACAAAAAAATAGAGCAAGAAGTAAAAAATTAGAGAGAAAAAAGTTAAAAAGATACAAAAACTATAGAGATGAACAAAAAAAAAAGAAATAAAGAAAGTCAAAGAGAATTAAAACCATTAGAGAGAAACACAGTGTGAAAAATGAATAAAAATTTAAAAATATAATAAAGTTAGAGATACACATTACAAAAACTTTAGACAGAGAAAAATTGTCATTTTGTAACAATGACGGATGAACTCAATGGTAACGGTTTTGAGAAAACACACTTTTTAATGGAAATTTCAATTTTACAAACAATGACGGTTTTTACCCATCACCAAAGGTATATTTAAAAAGAAATGAAATAATAGTAATTTAAAATCACAATCACTTGACAAAAATCACTTTGGAATCACCTCCGAAGTGATTGACCGGGAATCACTTCAAGTGATTTTGGATTCCAAAATCACTTGTCCACCATTGCCAAACGTCACAATTTTGAAAAAGAAGTGATTTTAGGCATGTCAAAAGTGATTTTGATCATTCCAAAATCACTCCCAAACATGCCCTTAGGCTAGTGACACCTACTACTTCACTTGGAACATACTTACCTTGATGATTATATGATGTGATTGATGGTGGGTTGCGTACCCTGTTTTGTTATGGCATGGAAGGTGTGTCCTCCATGGCAGGTGCTAGCTAGTGTGGCTTTAGGGTAACGAACCTTCTTGCTGTATGCTAGTTGTGGGGGGGGGGGGGGGGTGAAGCCCTATTGATCAATAGGTGCTGGCTAGTGTGGCTTGAGGGTTGTGGACCTTCTTGCTGTATTGTCAAACCCCTTCCCAGCTTACTTGCCTAACCTAGGAAGAGATGTAAAGATAGAGACAATCAAACCTATTACTAGCTCTCCCTGACCATCCCAACACATACCTGAAAATGAAAGCAACACAGCACGTTTGAACAAATAAGTTTGAAACGCTCAAATACACATATGAGCAAGACACATTCACTTTCAGTACTATGTTCTTTAACAAGTCATAACATTTTATAGTTATTACAACCCCGCTAAAATGCTTTTACTACAAACTATATACATAAGAAAGTGTATATACAAGGAGCTAAAACGGTGTGGTGGCAAACAGGTCTTGTCAAGGCTAAGCACCAGGAACTCGTCTGCTACCTGGAAAGAGAAAACATAATGAAAACGTGAGCTGGAAAGCCCAGTGAGTGTCTATCTTAAAAACATTTTAAGCTCAAAGGTGAAGCATAATGATGGACAAGCTACAAGTTAGAGATAACTTATCACTTATTTGTAAGCATAATCAAACCATGCTACCCATTTACAGGTTTAAGTCACCACATTATGTATAGCATAGAAACTCATAATGTAGTACCATACTGAAGAATAGACATTTCAAAAGCGTAGAAGCTCATAACAATAAAACTCATAACATGATACCACTTTCGAACCTTAGTTGTTGTAGAGTCATCTCTATACCAACAACGTTCATACCTCTCTCTCATGCACGTGGAATGCCATTGAACACACTGGTCTTCCCTAATACCTTCTCTATGTCCTTCAGTATTGGGGTTAGACCAGTTACTACCCGAATACCTTCTCTTTGTCCTTCAGTATCGGAAATCATGATTCCTCCCTCCCAAGTACCTTCTCAATGTCCTTCAGTACTGGGGGTTAACAACATACCGGGGCATACTTTGATTACCTTGGAAATCATGTTTTGATAACACAAACAACAAATTCTCAACATTTGCACTTTTCCTTTCTAAACATGTTTCCAAGTGGATTTACATAAGGCATTTTCTAAAGGAAATCATACTTCCATAATTTAGTTTCCATGCTTGAATGTGTAGTTACAAACTAATTCAAATCATGCTTAAGTTTCATCAATGACATTCTATTAAAAGCTCCATGAAAAATATACAAAAGTAAGTCAAGCATGTTTCAATGATCAACATTTATGCTTTTGAAGAAAAACAAAGGTCAAACATAGTTCTAAAATAGAGTCACTCACAATCACCAAAAGGGCTCCAAGGATTATAAGCTATTCCTATCTCCGTTTGCCCTGAAAAAGAAATTAATAACATTAATTCCTTTCCTTATACACCTTAAAAACATATCTAATTCAGTCCCATAACTCAATTCATAATAACCATACACACTTGGGTGTAAGGTATATAGAAATGGAAGCACATCTCCTTCAATCTCTTGCTAGCAGTTTTTTTTTTTTTCTTGCACCTAAAATTCCAGGTTCAACTTTCAGCTTGGGTTCCTCAAAATTTAGCAAAACAACCACCTAATATTTTTTGATAAACCTCAAGTACAACATCTTAACTTACTTACCTCAAAGTTTCAGCTTCTAATTCCTCCTCAAGAGCTCAAAAGAAACTGATTTCTTCACATTTTCTTGCTACCAGTTTTTTTTTTCTTGCACCTAAAATTCCAGGTTCAACTTTCAGCTTGGGTTCCTCAAAATTTAGCAAAACAACCACCTAATATTTTTTGATAGACCTCAAGTACAACATCTTATCTTACTTACCTCAAAGTTTCAGCTTCTAATTCCTCCTCAAGAGCTCAAAAGAAACTGATTTCTTCACACTGTTCTGCTAGCAGTTTTTTTTTTCTTGCACCTAAAATTCCAGGTTCAACTTTCAGCTTGGGTTCCTCAAAATTTAGCAAAACAACCACCTAATATTTTTTGATAAACCTCAAGTACAACATCTTAGCTTACTTACCTCAAAGTTTCAGCTTCTAATTCCTCCTCAAGAGCTCAAAAGAAATTGATTTCTTCACACTGTTCTGCTACCCGAGAACTGTGAACACCTCTCGGTTTTCTGCAATTTTCACCTCCTTCCTCTTCGTATTTTCAAAACAGCCACCCACTGTCGTATTCTACACTCAATTTATGAGATTTTGACTCAAAAATCATCGAATTTGGTGCAGTAAATTAAGAGATATGGTTGTTTGAAGTTGATCCTCTTCCAAAAGCTTCCAGCTGGACAGCACCTACTTGCCAAAGACAAATCCGTGGCTCCACAAATTTTTGCCACCTCCTACTTCCTCATTTACATCTTAATCCCCTTTTTTTAAAACACCAAAACAAGCCAATAAATTCACCTAACACATTTAGCCAACTTTACTTAAGTTTGTGAGAAATAAGAACTTCCATTCAATACATAATGCACCTAAAATTTACCCAACTTGTTAATGACCTTAACTTACTTCAATTCAACTCTTAATATGCTTATTCAATGGCTTACCTATCTCCTTATGAAGCTTTATACACATTATAGTTCCCAATCCAAAAGATTCCCAAATCCCATCACGACATCTTTTAGTGCAACCTATATCAATTTGCATATGTCAAAACATCATATATGAGCACAATATGATCAAAAGAGAGTTTAGGGCTTACATGTATGCTAGCTATGGGGATGAAGCCCATGGTTTGGAAACATGGCTCTAGGGTTTTAGTAATGAGACAATGCCGTAGGTGGAGTAGGTTAGATGGTCAGCTAAGAAAGTGCACAACTAGCTAGAGTAAGATCAGGAGTTTGAATATTTTGTGTGGTGGACTGTGAGCCTTGGTCTTAAGTGGGCTACTTACTGAGTATTCTTATACTCATTTGGTGGCACAAGACATTGGCTTGGTTAGGCTATGGAGGTCATGTTACTTGTTACCTAGGATCGTAGAGTTGTTATGCTTTTCAGTGCTTTGTTTTGTCTAAGGTTTTTTTGCTTCTGGTTAATTTCCTATTGTACTACTTTGATCTTGTAGCGAATAATTTTGTGTTTTTTTTTTAAATATTTGCTTTATTATTTTGTTAAAACGAGATCCCAAAGTGAAACTTATTTTTTGATCTTGTTTGAATGACTTTTTTTAAAACTTCCCTTTTCTTGGCTAAGAGCGTATTGAATGAGCTTTGAGTAACGATCTAGAGTGAGTCGTTACAGGGTGTGCAACAAATCAAGAGAACTGAGGAACCGGACAAAATCGAACCAAACCGAACCAAACTTACTGGTTTGGTAAAGTTATTTTGAAAAAAAATGGTTTTCTCGATTTAAAACTTAAAAAAATCGCAGCATTTGGTTCGGTCCACAGTTTAATTTTTTTTCAAAACTATAAAAATTGAACCAAACCGAAGATAATTAAAAGAAATTAAAGAAACATTACGCCCAACCTAATAAAAGCCTATCCTAGAAAGAATAATCTAATTTTATATTTGACCATTTCTTTCTCCCCAGTTCGAAGTCATCATTACTCACGCGTCTTTTGCATGTCTTTTTCCATATAAAATTTCCCCTCTTTCCTTTTTTCTCGTGCAAAGAGGTTAATAACCCTAATTTTATTTTTATTTTTTCTTATCTTCTTCTCTCATCTCTTTTCATCTACTATCTCTCTTTCTCATCTTCTCCCTTTTGTTCTCTTCTCTCACACAACCCACAACAACGGTAGCAACGATGACACAACCCACAATAGCAGTAGCAACGACAACACAACCCAGAATAGCAATCGTTGTGGCACAGTCCACATTGGTTGTACTCACGATAGTCTCTCCTTTTTCTCCTCTTGCTCTCTTCTTCTTTTGTTTGTTGTTGGTCACACAACCCTTGATAGTCATCCCACCATCACGATGTAGCCTTTCTCTTAAGCTAGTATCATTTGATCTCTCATGCGACTGCCACACGGGCCACATAGATACACATTCAACAAATTGGTTAAAACCAAAACTGAACCAAGTAAACCGAAGGTGAACATGTTCGGTTTTGTACCGAAACTGACAAGTGCTTCGGTTTACTCGGTTTAGGTATTTAAGAAACCAAAGGGTGCGGTTCGGCCATCGATTTTGTCCAAAACTGGACCAAATCAAACCATGCACACCCCTACTTGTGACCCCGTTCAAACTATAACACCACCACCCACCATTTAATTTTTCTCTGCCACGTTGCACCTATTTTATTATTTTCTTTTTTTGTCTTTCTTTTCGTACATTCTCATTTTCTTCTTCTTCTTCTTCTTTTTTCAAATTAAATGCTAAAATGAAGATTGACTCCTTACATGTAAACCACTATTTTTTTTTGAATTCAACAACATTTGAGAGTGAGAGGATTCTAACCTCTTGATCGAGGGTACAAGCCAATTATCGTTGAGTTATGCTCACTTTGGCCATATAAACACTCATCGATCTTCAGTTATAATAATTGTTATACAAATTACATCCTTTAACTTTCAATTCGAGTAATTACTTTCTCAAACTTTTGAAAATGGTTGCAATTGAAAGTTGTCGTTATAACTTTGTTACAGTAAAAAAAAAAGTGCATATCACCCAAAAGTGGATTACAGTAAATTTAATTATATCAATACTTTAACACTCCTCCTTATTTGTGGGCTTGGAAATGACACTATAGGGTTTGAATATAGAACTCTTCATGATCTAATATAATGTTAAATCCCCACTAAACCCAAAAGCTTAAGCTGATGAATTACGATAAATTTAATTATATCAATACTTTAACAAATTGCAATGATTTAACAACTTCAAAAAAGTAGCTGAAATTGAAGCAAACCTGAGCATATCTCAATCGCCTTACCTTGGATCAAGAGATTAGAGATTCAAATTCCCACCACACATATTGAACCTAGAAGAAAAAAGAGAAAAAAAAAGCTCAATTGAAAGTTGTTGTAATTTTAACCATCTTTCAAGATTCTTTACACTTCTTTAAAAATTTAACTAGGACTAAAAAAATATTTATCAAAGTTTAGAAACAGAATATTTAAAATGATATAGAGAAATATTTCTTGAAGGAAAAAGGGAAGCAGAGTTTGACTAGGCCTTGGATGTCATACATGAACTGTCACTGTCATCTTATGAGCTTATCTTTCCAACCAAATAAATTACTACAAGTATCTCTATCAATTAATGTTAATCAACATGAGATGTGGAATTTTTATCAAAAGACACCAAACAAATTGATTCACAATCATATTCTGGTTTGATGTTTCCATTACTTTTAATAACTCAACATTGTTTATTCTGAGGTACATTTTTTTTCAATTAAATATGAGATTTTAGTTTCAAATGATTCAAAGAACAATATCAAACCAAATATCAATAGAAAAAGGAAGAATTAATAATTAGATTAGTAAAGCACTAAAAGTAATTAAAAAGTTGAAAAAGGGAAAACAGGCACAATTTTTATGCCTTTTTGACCGAAATTAAAATAAATAATCTATAAAAATGAGATTATCTGAAAGTGAATTCAATTAGATTAAATTAATCCGTAGCTAAGGGGTCATTTTCTTTTTCTCCCAAAAAAAAAAGAAAAAAAGAAAATTGTGTTCCACAGAGTTTATCGCCAAAGCATTTCACAGAATCACAACCCATATGCAATTTTCTGTTTAATTACCCAACAATTCCTCCCATATTTTCCAGGAAAGTTCTGTTACTTCTCCTGAGAAAATTCCAAGATTGCTACCCAACAATTAAAAATTGTCCAGTCTTTGGACAATATGTTTAAATTACAAATTCCATTTTTTTAATCTAGTGTCTTCACAGGGTTAATTCTGTCAATTTAACATTTTTGTACCACAATGTATCTATTAATTAGAGATTATGTTTCACAACGTGACAACAAAGACTTTTTAAAATTTGACCAGATTAATAAAATTACTCCACTATTTAATAATCATTTTAGGTTGCCAATTCAAACATAGTTTAGTAAATAATATACTTATTATCTTTCTTGAAGGTAAATATTCCCCACGTTCACATATGTTGAAGTTAAAAAAGTATCCATTCCATTTTTGGATAACACATTAGTGTGCCAATAAAATTTGTCTTTCATTTTATTTTCGTTTCTCAGCTAAACTTTGAAAACAAAATTGATGCTTTTCTTGGGAAGTTTTTAATTTTAGTTAATGCTTTTTTTTTCTTTTTTTGATAAAATTTTGTTTTTTTTGCTTTACTTTTTGATAATATATATTTTAAATTTCGACAAACAAAGTTTAACCTTTTGAATCCTGCTATTTTAAAATTTTAAAACTCTTTTTCTTAAAAAGAGTAGTTTAAAAATATTTTAAAGAAAAAACTCATGACTAACAAGATTTATATTTTAAAACAGAAAACTCATTGTCAATAAATAAACCTATCTCTGTAAATATAAAAAGGAAACCATGGGCATACAGGTTTTCAAAGAAAATACATCTCATACAATCTACTAATTATTTTTAGATTAATTTTTATTATTTTATTAAGAATTTGAAATGAAATATATATGTATGTATGTGTGTATATATATTTGACCAACAATTTTTACATATATTAGGGGTAAAATTGGATCAACTAGGCGAACCCAAAATATAAAAGAAATGAGAAGCATAACTAACAGGAAGAAGCTCAATGCGAGACAAATTCGGGCTAATTCAAAAGAATCGATTCGTAAAAATAAGAA
This sequence comes from Trichosanthes truncata, assembly GCA_033996785.1. Lineage (NCBI taxonomy): Eukaryota > Viridiplantae > Streptophyta > Magnoliopsida > Cucurbitales > Cucurbitaceae > Trichosanthes > Trichosanthes truncata. The sequence goes on along the minus strand of JAWPNB010000013.1, from coordinate 43,563,056 downwards.
GAAGAGAAGAAATTGGGCCAAAGCCCAATTTCATTTCCTTGCTGAGGCAATCCCTATGGTTGGTGTCTCAAGGGGGCACGTGCTATGGATGCCCCCGGCACGTTGTATCTTGGTTCAACCCGACACGATTCATCTTTAACCTAATTCACAAAGGGAATGAGAAAAACCCTAAAACGATTATATAAATACCTATCTTTGAACCTAGAGAAGGTAAGCTCTTCCTCATTCTCAAAATCCTTGCTACACCTAAATTCTCTATGCTAACTTAAGCATCATAGCCTGTGAAGCAAACACCACACTAGTGTGCAGTTGCTTTTTTTTTTTTTTTGCAGACCACGTTCTTCCCCCCTCAAGCAAATGTTACCGTTATTGTCATGTGAAGGCCAGGTATGTTTCTCTATTTGAATTTTGGCAACAACAGTCGGCGTCGTTTGTGGAGAAGAAAAAAAGTTATGCTAAATAAACTTGCACGTCTTGTTCAAAGATGAGAAAAATCATGGAAAAGAAGAATTAAAACCTGGACGGAAACAATTCAAACATAAGATCAGACATCAAAAACCAAATCGAAGTCCACCAATGCCTGTTGGTAGAGACCGACCAACACCTGTCGCTCGAGGCTGATCATGCCAATTTGGCTGCAAGACAGCTCGAACCAAAAGAACTGCATGACAGAATGATGAAGAATGAGGTCAAGGCCTACCAGGCTATTTTAGCTACAAGAAAGCTCGAAACAAAAGAGCTACATGACAAAATAAGAAGAAAGAGGCTGACCAGCTCCTCGGCTCACTCGAGGAACCTAAAGCAGACCAGAGAGGACAACCTGGCAGAAGAGTTGGAATCCTTCCAGCACACGTCTGAAGACAGACAGGTAAATGTTAGATCTAAACTGGGGGCTTAATAGAAAGAAAGGCTGATCAATTTCCTTAGAAATAATGTAAACTTATTCGTCTGGTCACATGAAGATATGCCAAGGATAGATCCCAACTTTATGGTGTATCTCGACTAAATGTTGGCAGAGATTTCAAGCCTATAAAGTAGAAACGACGAGCATTAAACCAAAAACAAAATGAAATCATAGCCAGTCATGTCGATTACTTAAAGCTAATTTCATTAAAGAAGCCCATTATCCTCAATGACTATCTAATGTCGTTTTAGTAAAGAAGGCCAATGAAAAATAACAAATCTGCATCAACTTCATTGATCTAAACAAGGCCTGTCCCAAGGAGAGTTATCTCATTTCTATGATTGATGAGTCGATGGATGCAATAGCTGGACATGAGATGTTTAATTTCATGGATGCTTACTCTAGGTACAATCAAATCAAGATGCATGGACTAGACCAAGAGAAGATCTCCTTCATCACCAATAAAGGTCTATACTGCTACAAGGTCATGCCATTTGGCTTTAAAAATGCAGGAGCTTACCTATCAAAGGATGATGAATCATATGTTCACTCCCTTACTTAAAAAGAACATGGAGGTATATGTAGATGATATGCTGGTGAAAATCATCAAAGTAGACCAGCATGAGGCCGAACTCAATGAAGCATTCTAGATACTCCGTAAGTACAAAATGAAATTGAATCCAAGAAAATACGCTTTTGGAGTAACGTTAGGAAAGTTCCTTGGGTTCATGGTTGATAACACTCATTTACGAGTGTTATTTAGCCCTAAAAACTAGCTTATTGTTAAGAAAGCAAGTGTTTATTGTTATATTTAATGATATTTAGAGTGATTTTAAGTAAAAACAAGCTTTGCATATGTTTGAAGGCATGATTTGTGAAAAGTAGTATAATAGGTGTAAATAGGGTCATTTTTTATAAGAAAATTTTAAGTTTTGTTGTTTTTCTATAGAGGCTGGAAATGGACCAAAATGTGCCAGAGTTGTAACCACAATTGGATAACAAGTGCATAATTTTTTCTAAGTGCTAGAACAAAATAATTACCCCAGCCTTGCGACCACATCTAAACCTAACTCGACCGAACATTCCAAAATCTCGAATTTGATAGATTTTCAATAGATTTTCAATCAAATCTCCTTCAATCAAAGAGCCTTGTTGACCAAGCTCTCACACTGATCTCGGTAGAAAACCCTAGACTTTGAAGTCTATAAAAGGCAGCTCATGCATCAATTTTAAGAGAGCTCGGATCTCTATCTCTACAACATTCTGTCATTTTTATTTTCATTATTGTCATCACTTCGAGTCTCCCCCAGGTGCGATCAATCTTTCATCAGGATGATCATATGTGACTCGATCTTAATCTTAAATGAGTTATGAACTCCTGTCTGTGAGGGATTGTCCATTGATTTGCATGGGTGAGAGTGGCTTTGTTAGCCGATTTAATATGCCTACCATTTTGGCGACTTAATCAAATAGGGAGCTGGGAACATAATCTCAGAAGATGGAATTCACTCATTCCCATATAGAGTAAGTAGATGAGTAGTTCTCTTAAGTGTTGATTTCGGGACTTGAACAATGAGACCCCACCTTCTCACTAGCCCGATAGGGACTTAGTTTATGTTGGATCATAAACAAATTGTTCATTAGAAGATCAGTGGTACTTAAGGTGCAAGATGTAATTACAGGGTAAAAAGACTTTTGTCCCAACTATAATTACGAACAATTCATTAGTTCTTAAGCCTATCGGGGTGACAACAACCTCTAGAATCAACAAAAGTATCCTAGTATTCAAACATAATAAAAAGTCAATTATGTGCTCATGTGTTGCAAGGAAATCAAAGATAAAATTCAAATATACTCGATTCAGGACATGCTTCAGAGGTCATTCTATTGAAAAAAATTCACTTATATTACTTCCTAGGCTGTCCTAACCAATCATCATGCATTATAAATCATTCAACATGCTTAAGATCGAAAAAAATTTGCTCATAATCTACTCAGACTTATCAGGACTGTACAACACTATCCACCCCCAAACTTAAAACTTATATTACTCTTAATGTAACATGCTCAATAAACTAAATAAGGACAGAAATAGAATGAGTGAATGATATTGGCCTGATAAGATGAGAGACTGTTCCATGGGAGTTCCTTGAATTGGCTAGGAGGTTACTCAATACGATCGAGGTCTAGCAAAATGCGAATGAGATTAACGTGGCACTTTTTTTTCAAAAACAACCTACATTAGGAAAGAAAAACAACAAACAAAGTAAATAGGCTAAGGAAAGAAAAAGCTTGAGTTGCCTCTCAAGAAGCACTTTCTTTAACGTCTTTAGCCAGACTAGACCCATGTGGTCTCTTAAGGTACATAGAAATTCTCTCATTTCTTCGGGCCCCTATTCCTGGAAGCTACAAAATAGATGAAAGCTAGTGGAAACACTAGCTTCTCGTGAGACCTGAAGCAGACATATTTTTTGTATTTTTAAATAAGAAAAACACAAGAGGCGAAAGATCAAAATACAAAGACTCAGACATGGACTCGAGAGAATAAGAAGAGCACTCAAGGATAAGAGATGAATCAGAAGATAAAATAAACAAAAGCCTTATAGCCTCAAACTCTACCTCCTGAACCTCCTCAACTAAGATAGGCTCATCCTCTCTCTCATCCTCACTGACTCGATCCTAGAGTGTTTCTAAATACTCTAGCTCTTTCTGAATATCAATAATCCATTCCCTCGATTGCCTAACCTCAGTAAAATCGAAAGAATTATGCTCTTGAAAGGCTATCAGTGAATCAGTGATCAAGTGACACACTGGATATCCTATAGAAGTGGTTTGCACTTCACTAACCTCCCTACGAGTTTGGAGACTCTTAAACCTCTCATCAAATGGTAACCTCCTAAGACTAGTCTCCTCTGTAAATTCCCTCAACATTCTCTATAAGGAGGATTCTTCCTCTAATTAGGCTTCTTGAAAGAAATTAGAATATGGTTCATAGGTCCAAATGTATTCATCATTACCATACATCGGATTTTCATAATTCATAGATTCAGAATGATATTAACTAGGCATTTGATAACCATGAAACACATAATCTTCACTATTAAGGTCATGGTCAAAAGAGGGATAACTAATAGAAAGAGAACTAGAAAATGGTGTTGATCCTTCGGCCTCAGATTCTCTAAAGGGCCACCCAAATCTATTAGAAGCAATTAAACAAAACAACAAATAATCACAGGCTCTCAAGCAACACAAAACAATCACACCACCAGAAACAATAGACTAGGACTCAAAAGAAAACAAAAACAAGCAAGATAAAAATAAAACAAAGATAAACATCTATATGAACGCAAAAAGAAGGAACTAAAAATATACACTATTTACACTCCAAATTAAAATATAGCACTTTCACCATGATATTAATTAAACTAAAATATGCCAATCCCCGGGAACAACGCCAAATATTATAAACAAGCTTGTCGAAAGCCCTATCAAGATTAAATTTATAAAAACCAGATCTCTAAATATTTTGTAATAATAGTGGCCAGGGTCATCCACAAGGATTGGAGTTCTTAGATTTAATTAAGTACCATAGTTAATTATGTCCAATTTTATTTAGAGAAATATAACTTTAGTTTGATTTGTTAACAAATAAATAAAACCTAAACTATTATTTACAAAGTTGGAGTTCAATTTTAGAGAGATATTTGGAAATTGAAATCCATGAAGCACAACTATGAAATTGATTAAAGAATTATGAAACATGCAACAAGCTTAAGACAATAATTACTAAGGTATTCAATTGACTCTCTCGAGGCCAATTGAACTCATGCAAAGAAGTAAATCAACCTCTTGGTTTATTTCTACAACTAAACATGACATTATGAAATTCTCTTAAGGGCTTCTAACATTAAACTATTAATCCTAGTCATGCATCTAAGTCCTTAGTTAAATTTACTTTCTCAAGCTAAACTTAACTTATCATACAAAGCTATGGCCAAAAGCTTAGAAGATTAATTTAAGATGCATAAAAGACGTTACAAAAACACAAATCAATAAATCAAACATAGTTGTACAAAAATAATACAATCAACCATGAGTCTACAATATTCAATTACATTCAAATACAGTCCAAGAAATCCTAAAATTAAAGAAAACAAAGTAAAGAGAATAGAGAAAAACTCGACGACGCGTGCCAATACTTGTTCCCGAAGTGGTGTCCCACAATCCCGAGCCTTGAGTCTCCTCCTTAGCTCTCCAATATAATCTCTAGACCTCAAAACAGTGCCTCTATCGAAATTAGGGTTTAGGTCTCTCTAAAACAGTTCGAGTTTGACGAATGAAAAATTTTCCTTTATAGACATTGAGAGAGTGTTGCAATGTTGTCCCTTTGACATAACAAACATGTTCGAAAGATATGGAAATATAATACAATGTCACAAAAATCACAAAGTTACTGTTTACACCCAAACTGGTGTCAAAAGCCTAGCGAAACATCTAAGCGATGTAGCCCGACATCGAGGTTTGATCAAAAAACTCCTAATCTATCCTAAACTACTGAAAAATAGAGAGAAAATACCTAAAGATGTTCTTTTGGTGGCCAAAAACGGAGACCCATGACCTAAGGGCAAAAATTTTCTATTTATACAAATCGCAGTAGCGTCGAGACGTTATAGGCAGCGTCGAGACGCTACAGGCAGCGTCTCAATGCTACCCTCATTTAGACCAGCATCTTTGGGCCTCGTCGCAGCATCGTGCAATGCTCAATATTCAATGTCAAGATACTGTCCTGTTCTTGTGCATTCTATCTTCTTCAGCGTCTTGACATTCCATTGTGGTGTTGAGACGCTCTCGTCAGTGGCATTTTTGTCATTTCACTTCTAATCTTCACTCGGTTGCTCAAATAACCTCCAAATTGGCTCAATTAACCTCCAAATCGGCTCAATTAACCCCAATCGAATGCAAACGCTCCAAAATACTTCTCTTGCTCAAATACCTACAAAATCAACGATTAAGCACATAAAAGCTAACAAACTAGCATGAATTAACATGAATAAAATAGGACTATTTTGGTCCTATAAGGATTCAATGAAGTGAATACCATAGAAAGGAAGAAAGCTGCATAATATTTTTAAGTAACTTTGCTCAACACTTAGCATTATTGCTTTTATTGATGTTTAAGTTTCATTGTTAGCTTAAAATGGCCATTAAGGTTAGCGTAGTTTGTGTGAGATTCAATACTGAAAAGGTTGGTTAGAACACGCGTTTCATAAAAGCAATCTAGGAAAAGAGTCTAGAAATAGAACTTTGCTTTTTGTGCCTAGAAATAGGGCAAAAACCTTTAGAGTCAATGAAGTCTTATTCTTGATTTATCTAAGTAAATTTATCCATAGACATATGTGTTTAAATTGCATAGTCTCCTAAAAGTACTTAGAAAAGTGTGTAATAGGTGTTTAACTTGATTCAATTTGTTAAGTGTTGGACAGGGTGGGTTGCCGGCGCAATTCAGTATCATTCTGCTTGAATTGTACAGAACTCAAAAGAGGCAAGATGCGAGTGCATATGGGCAGCAATCTTTAAATTAGTCAGACCTAGTTAAGCACATTGTGGGTGCATGGTCGGCGCATATTCTTTGGGGTTGAACCAAATTTGAATCATCCATTTTTCATTAATATTTTTATCATCATCTTATCATTCCAGTGCCTTTTACTCTTTCACTCACCTCACATAATAATTATTTTTGGTTGCCTTCAGCTGCAAGCTTTGAGGAGGTCTTTGTTGTTAAATTGAAGGAATTGTTAACTGCTCCCTTGGGTTTGATACTTGGAGTACTTCCACATATTACTTGTGAGACGACGTGCACTTGTGCTTTTTGCAGCAGTATCATCAAGCTTTTGGTGTTGTTGCAGGGGAACGACATTCTAACAATTTTTCAAATTTTCAGTGAAGAGTGTGATCGGTTTGCTACTGCAAATCACTTTGTCCCAAGAACTCGACCCTTATTTGAAGGGTTTTGCAGGTTAGGTTTGATGCATGCGTAGAGGGCCTTACCCTTGTGACCTTGATCCTGAGATAGAGAAAACTTTATACCAGCTTCGAAAGGAGCAAATGAGGAAGTTAAAGAAGCAATGAGAGTTGAGCGCACAAGGAAAGCTAGAAGAATCTATTTTGCAGGAAATTATCCACTTGGAGTCGATCCTCCTATTGACCCAAAGCAACAAAGAAGAGCTGTGCAACATAATAATTTGTGATAGCAACAGCATCAACAAGTAGCCCAGCAAAATTTCATTTTTATTATAGATGAACGAGACAAAGCCATAAGGGATTATGTGGCTACAAATTTCCAAAAATGCTAATGTAAGAATCTTAGAACCAAACATTGAGGCTACTCATTTTGAGTTAGAGCTTGTTATGTTTTGGATGCTTATGTCGATAGGGAAATTTAAAGGACTACTAGAGGAGGATCCTCATAAACATATTAAGTGGTGTTTGAGGATTTGCAACTCATTCGAGTTGACTGAAGTATCCAATGAGACGCTGAGATTAAAGTTATTCCTTTTTTCTTTGCATAGTAATTCTAAAGTATGGTTGGATTCATTTTCACCTGATTTGATCATTTCTTGGGATGACTTGGCAGAAAAGTTTCTTTTGAAATATTTTTCTCCAAGCATGAATGCTCAGATCAGGGGGGAAATCATTACTTTTAAACGAGGATACAATGAAGGCATGGACACAGCACAGATTACCAGCGTGCCTTCTGATCAAACACTTTTTCAATGGGTTGACCATGGCCTCTAAGACCATGGTCAATGCCTTTGTGAATGGATCCTTGTTGAAAAGAACAATATATGAGCCAACGAGATTCTTGATGCAATTATTTCAAATAATAGCCCGTGGGGGGAAGATGATTCTCATTCTAGCAGAAACATTGCAACTGGACATGAAGTTGATGCTGACAGTACTCAGTGCACAGATAGCAACAATGAACAACACATTGAAAATCTTTACTGTGGGGAGTTAGGACCCAATTGCTACTTTAAATCAAATCTCTACACCTACTTGTATTTGTGCAGTGAAAGTCATATCTTCGACAATTGTCCTCACAACCCTACATCTGTATGCTATGTAGGGAAGAATAGGTTGAATCCTTACTCCAACACGTATAACCTAGCATGGAAGCAACATCCTAACTTCTCTTGGGAAGGACAGAATGTGAGCACATCAATGCAGTATGTGAAGCAAGGATTTCCACTTGGTTTCAACACTCAAATGCAGCAACCATATGCACAACAAAAGAATGCATAGCAATTGCAGCCACAAGTTTCAACGTAATTTCCATCTATGGTAACTCTTATGAAAGAATTTATGGCTAAGAATGCTGCAATCATTCAAAGCCAAGTTTCCTTGTTGTGTAATCTTGAATTGCAGGTTGGGCGGCTGATCAAACTTGTCAAGCACGCCAAATTAATTTATAGTCCACATCACAAATATTTTGCAATACAGTAGCAGGGTTGATCCACAAGGAGGCCAAACTTTAGTTATTATCTTTCATTAACTGAACAATGTGACAGAACTGGAGGGGTTTGGTGTGATAAATTAAATAAAGGAAATTAAAATGCATAAAACATAAATTAAAGGCGGGAAATAAAGCAAACCTACTAATAACGCCAATTCAGGATGTTATTGAGCCCAAATATGTAATTTCTATCCCGGGTTCGTAATTAATTTCAATGTGTAATGTACACGTTTAACACCTCATCAATTCCAACGGACAAGCCACCGAAATTCTAATCCCTTATGAAATTAGCTCAACCTAGCACCGAACTAACACTAAATCGTCTCGAAGGGTTGGGCATGATAGCGTTCCATACCCCCTAAGACAATAACCTTAAGCTTAGGATTGATTATGGAACTTTAACTAAATGGATAGCCAATTAATTAAAGAGTTATTTAGTCTTCTAAGGCACAATTAATTCACATGTGAGTATAAACCCATCTTTTATGCAATTTAATGGCCTAGATGCTACTAAAACGAGCAAGAGACCTAAACTAATCGTAAAGAATCTCAAGCTAACGATGAATCAATAAAAGCATGCATGATTTGTCAGATCCACATGCTAAATCAAGTCTATAATGAAAGCAAGAAGAAAATTATGCTAAAACAGTGTATGATATGAAATAATAATAAAACCTCAAGGAATTACATGGTGGAGTCCCAAATCGCTCTCGAAGCGATGTAATCATCTACCCGAACAACGCTAAGTCTACTCCCAAGGCCATAATACAAGCCTCTAAATGAAATCTAGCCTAAAGAACTGTAAAAGAGGGTGAAATGTAGAGAGAAATCAAGTTTGGGGGCTGTAGAGGCTGAGAGCTTTTCCCTAATTCGGAAGATAAGTTTTTATATAAATCGAGACAGCGTTGCAACGCTGTGGGCAACGTTGCAACGCTATTTTGTAGTGCGTGCACTTTTTGGGACTTGCGATAGCATTGCGATGTTGTGGGAAGCGTTGCGACGCTACTCCCTGGACAGCACTGGTCATTTTTACTTTAACTTTTTGCTCGAATGTCCGAATGACCTCCAGTTTGGCTCATTGGAATCATGATTCGAAGTAGAATCTCTCGGAATGTACCTTATGCTCAAAATATTTCTTGAACTCATCTTCCGATAAAATAATCAATTAATTACATAAAAACCTATAAACTATCATGATTTAGGCATAAAAATGTAGGACTATTTGGTCCTATCATAATACCCCCAACCTAAACCTTGCTAGTCCTCGAGAAAGCAATAGAATAAAAGAAAGATATGACTCAGTGGATGCATAACATGACTCGATCCTTAATGCTTGAGAAAGCTAAATGAATTGCAAAATGGAAAGGCACTAAACACTGCACTGTCCACCCATGAACAAACTTTAAAAATATTCTAAACTTTTATTGAGTGTGTGTGTGGAGCTAGCCTATCGAGAATGCTTCCTACAAGCACAGAGTAGGTTTATAAGAACCACAGATCCGCCTTTCCTCTACACTAGCCTTAGAACTAGCAAACAAGCATAAAACAATCACACGTGTAATAGTTTGCTTAGCTGCCTTCAAAAACTTTTGAGAGCTCCTAAAACTTTATTTTCTTTCTATCCATACTTTTAGAGAGAGTCTTTCAGTCGCCTGTACCTTCATTCCAATGTACCAACACTTTGCAGTGAAATCAACTGACTACCAGCATAGGCCACTATCATAACTACTTTCACGTACTCACTTCCTAAACAAGCCTTTCATCCAAAAGAGATCACAGGTGTCCCGATCGCCCTTGATTACTCAACTTATCACGGAAGGAAGAGTACCTCTCTTTTTTTTTTCTTTGCAAGTTCAAAATTTTCTTTCTTTTCTCTCTTTTTTTTTCTAGGCTCATGTTTTTTTCTTCTTCCTAGGCAACTCTTTACAAGCAATCATGCAAAAACCACTTGCAAACTAGCTTAAGGCCTATTGAGGTGAAAATGAACATCTAGCTCCTATAAAGCTACTCCAAGCCTTCGAAAACATGCAAGAGAGGCTAACACGTGCTCAAAGTTTTCAAAAAGAGCAAGATTTTTTTTAAAAAAAATGCTCAAAATAGAACATGTTAAACTCTTCCTACAAAAAACAATCAGTTAGCTAAGTAAGTAAATCATAGGCTGTCATGATCATGCAACATGCAACCACATAATCCATCAATCAAGGCTCAAAAATATCAAAAAATTTCAATAAAAGCTCAAAATCTCATCAAATTCATAAAAAATGTCATGCTTAGAAAAATCAGTCAAAAGTCTGAGCTCAGATTCTCAAGGACTACACAATAACAACCAACCATCAAACCTAAAGATAGGTCCAAGCTCAGATGCTCAAGGACTCAATCAACTATGTTAAACATTCTATTCAAAGCACACAATCAGACTAAACTCCCACCCCCAAACTAAATGATGCATTGTCCTTAATGTATCTAAAACATATGCACATAGACAAATAAAAAGGGGAAAACGATTACTCCCCTTGCATTCCAAAGCTCGTAGGGTGGGCGGCGAGCATTGAAAACTTCCAATCCAAAATGATCTACTCTTCCGCATCAAAGTTCAACTCTCAACCTACAAAATTCAGCCAACCCACTCAAGAACTAAAGGAAACAACTAAAACTGAAAAGGAAGAAAGCAAGTAAAACTTGAAGCCTGACTGCCTCCAGGAAGTGCAAATTTTTAACATCGATTGCTCGATGGAGTTTTTTCTCTCCAAACTCAACCAGGATTCCCCGAGATCGATCTTATGCCATCCACCTTCAATGCCAAATAAACTGCAAGAACCTCCTTCAGGTGCATGAAAGGATTATCACCTGCATTGCCATATAAAATCAACAATAAGTGAATCAAACCAAATCTAAGTTCTAAGTCCCTTGAGGTCTTAGGGTAAATTATGCAGAGGGGCCGTTGATTGATTTATGGAGTGGAAAATTCTTCTAAAGCACATTCGGCCATGATTTCCTTTGTTTAGGCTTCGATGAGGTTATGAAAAGATTTTTCTTCTCAGCTCACCTTCACTCTCCTTTTGCTTTTTGTTCCTGAAAATCGAATGAAGACGCAAAGCAAAAGGGAGGGGATTACAAGTCCTAAGAAAGAAAGAAAATGACTAAAAGTTGCCTCCTTGGCAACAACGCCAATTTGATCGAGCTTGTCAGGGATGTTAAATTAATTTATAGTCCACACCACAAATATTTTGCAATACAGTGGCAGAGTCGATCCACATGGAGGCCAAACTTTAGTTATTATCTTTCATTAATTGGACAATGTGACAGAACTAGAAGGGTTTGTTGTAATAAATTAAATAAAGGAAATTAAAATGCATAAAACAAAAATTAAAGGCAGGAAATAAAGAAAACTTACTAATAACGCTAATTTAGGAGGTTATCAAGCTCAAATATGTAATTTTTATCCCTGGTTCGTAATTAATTTCAACGTGCAATGTACATGTTTAACACCTAATCAATTCCAACAAAAAAAGTCGCTGAAATTCTAATCCCTTATGAAATTAGCCCAACCTAACATCGAACTAACTCTAAATCGACTCTAAGGGTTGAGCACGACAACATTCCAAACCCCCTAAGACGATAGCATTAAGCTTAGAATTGATTAGTGAACTTTAACTAAATAGATAGCCAATTAATTAAAGAGCTAATTAGTCTTCTAAGGCACAATTAATTCACACGTGAGTAAAAACCTAGCTTATATGCAATTTAATGGCCTAGATGCTACTAAAATATGCAAGAGACCTAAAATAATCGTAAAGAATCTTAAGCTAGCGATGAATGGATAAAAGCATACATGATTTGTCAGATCCACATGCTAAATCAAGTTTATAATGAAAGCAAGATGAAAATTATGCTAAAACAGTGTACGACATAAAATTAATAACAAAACCTCAAGGAATTACATGGTGGACTCCTAAATCACATCCGAAACGACGTAATCGTCTACCCAAACAACGTTAAGTCTACTCTCGAGGCCATAATACAAGCCTTTAAATGAAATATAGCCTAAAGAACTATAAAAGAGGGTGAAATGTAGAGAGAAATCGAGTTTGGGGGCTGTAGAGGCCGAGAGCTTCGCCCTAAATTGAAAAAGAAGCTTTTGTACAAATCGGGATAGCGTTGCGACGCTGTGGGCAGTGTTGCAACTCTATTGTGTAGTGCACGCACTGTTTGGGACTTGCGCATTGCGACACTATTCCTTGGATAGGGACTAGTCATTTTTGCTCTAACTTTTTGCTCGGGTGTCCGAATGACCTCCAGTTTGGCTCATTAGAACTGTGATATGACGTAGAATCTCCCAGAACATGCCTTATGCTCTAAATATGCCTTAAACTCATTTTCCTACAAAATAATCAATTAATTATATAAAAACCTCTGAACTAACATTATTTAGGCATAAAAATGCAGGACTATTTTGGTCCTATCAACGAATAACTAATGAATTGAAGAATAGGCCTCAAGGAGGTTTACCGAGCAACACAAAGAAGCCGCATAGGGAAGGAAAGGAGCATTGCAAAGTAATCACTCTCAAGAGTGAGACTCAATATGATGAGTCAAAGATGCCTAAGGAATAGGATTCTTTAGGACCATCTAAGGATTTGGAAAGGAAGGAAACAGAGAAGAAAGACAAGGAAAAGCTAGAAGAATCAATTGAAGAAAATGCGGCAAACTTTGTGCTCGCAAGGAAACCTGATGAACAAATAAGTTTTCTAATATAAGAGGAAATAGCAAGAGATGTGGCCAAGGATTCACAGCAAGGAAGAAGCATGAGAGAAAATCGACATAGGTCAAGAGGACAGAAAATCTTACCACCATTCCAACAGAGATTTTAGAAGAAGAACCGAGATGAGTAGTTCACTAAATTTTTGGACATTCTCAAGCAATTACACATCAACATTACATTGGTGGAAGCTCTTGAGTAAATGTCCAACTATGTTAAGTACTTGAAAGACATCTTGACTAAAATGAGAAGGCTAGGTGAATTTGAGACTGTAACTCTGAGTGAGAATTGCAGGGCTCTTTCGAAAAGTAAGATGTCTCCTAAATTGCAGGATCCGGGGAGCTTTATAATTTTATTCATGATTGGAGGGACGAGCACTATTTGACCTTGGAGCTAGCATCAATCTCATGCTTCTGTCAATGTTTAATCAGCTAGGTATTGGAGTAGCTAGGCCCACCACAGTTACTTTGCAACTAGCGGATATGTCAATAGCTAAGCCCATTGGGAAAATTGAAGATGAGAACCTTGAACCTTGAAGATGAGAACCTTGAAGAAGAAAGTGAGCAACAACAAGTTGCAGGTGCATATGCTACCCCAATTGAGGAATTCAGTTCCTTAAGAACAGCAAATGACAAAACAATGTCAATTCAACCATCAATGATTAGTCTACCTGAGCTGAAGCTCAAACCACTTCCTTCCCATTTGAAATACATGTTGCTAGGGAAGGATGAGACCTTACCAGTGATCATCTCAGCTCATCTTGTTGACCAAGATGAATGTTTTTTATTGGTTATTCTTTCAAGGCATAAGAGGGCTATAAGATGGACAATTGCAGACATCCCAGGAATTAGTCCTTCTTTTTGCATGCAAAAGATAAATTTGGAAGAAGAAGCCAAGAAATTAGTAGAGATTCAGGGAAGATTAAACCCAGTAATGAAGAAGGCAGTGCGTAAAGAAATTATAAAGTGGATTGATGCAAGTGTCATCTACCTTATAACAGACGATAACAAGGTAAGCCCAATTCAGTGTGTATCAAAGATGGGTGACAAAATGGCATGTCAACATGGACTATCGCCTCTCGAACAAAGCAACCAAGAAAGGTCACGTTTCATTGCCCTTTGTTGATCAAATGCTTGATCGTCTTGCTAGAAGGAGTATTATTGCTTCTTGGACGGATATTCAAGATAAAACCAGATTACAATCACACCTGAAGACCACGAAAAGATGATGTTTACATGTCCTTATGGATACTTTGTTTTTATAAGAATGTATTTTGGATTATGTAATGTCTAGCAACTTTTCAGAGATGCATGATGGCCACATTTTCAGCATGGTGGAAAGAGCGATCGAAATATTTATGGATGACTTCTCTGTCTTTGGAGAATCATTTAATCATTGTCTTAAAAATCTTGAATACGTATTGCAGCACTGTGAGGAGACAAACCTAGTGCTAAATTAGGAGAAGTGTCACTTCATGGTTCAGGAAGGCATTGTGCTAAGACACATGATCTCAAAAGCAAGAATAGAGGTGGATAGGGCTAAAGGGGAGTTGATTGGTAAACTGCCACCACCAACAGCAATGAAGGAGATTCAAAGTTTCTTAGGGCATGTATGATTTTACAAATGATTCATAAAAGATTTCTCCCACATTTCCAAACCCTTGTGCAGGTTACTAGAGTAAGACAGAACATTTGTATTTGACCAAGACTGCTTAACTGCATTTGATAGGTTAAAAGAAGCACCAAATTTTTAAGTCAAACCCTACTGGGGAGGACATTAAGGAAAATATCTTCAAGGTGAATGGACATAAAGTCAAACCCTACTGGGGAGGAGGCCTAAGCAAAAACAAGGCCTCAATCTTTTTAGTGGAATTGAATTGAACCAAGTTAGGTATCATTGTACATATGTATATAGATGTATATATAAAAAAAGAAAAGAAAAGAGCTTTGTTGGTAATTGTGGTGAGTTAATAAGCTTAATGCCTTAGAATTTTTAAGTTTTGGTTGAGAGGGAACTCTATCTTAGGGAGGGCCTGTCTAGGTTGAGGAACTTAAGTTGACCGCAAGGGAACACCTCTACCTAGTGCCCAACCTGGGAGTTGAATCAACTAAGCTTTTAAATTCTAAGTCATTAGCTACTTCTATCTAATGTGAGAAAAATTCTTCTAAGTACTTTAAAATGTGTGAACTTTTTTATGTTTTGCCTTAGAATTTCAGGAATATAGGGTTAGTAGAAGAAACTTGAAAATGAAAGGTAGGAAAAGAATATGAAGGTGAAATGCGACCAACATGTGACTGCATTATAGTACCGTTTTTAAACTTGCAGGATATTAAATAATTTGAAGGATGGGAAGTTCTAGCCAACATGCAGCCGTAATATGGCCAAGTCATTTTTAATTACAGGGATTTGAAGTAATTGAAGGAAACAAATTTGCGGCCAACTTGTGACCGTATATTGAGGAAAATTGGCATGATGTCATGGAACATCATTTAAAAAAACGGCTGGAGTCAAATTTGGAATATTCAAAACATATAAATTGAAACCCTAGGTTGACCTAAGTCAACTTATTCGAAGATTTGAACTTTCCAAAAGCTCTCCATTTTCCTACAACACAAGCTCACTCCAAGCTTCGTCTCCAACCATTTCCATCGACAAATCTCTTTTTTTCTTTTGCAGAAAGTGACGACAAGCCTTAGTAGAGATTTTTGCACAAGTTCAAGGGAAAAACTTGAGCTTTGAGGAGTCTTGAAATGATGTACAAGCATCGAAAAGTTCAAAAAGAGCATGCTCATCCATTGTAGAACTGGGCTGAAGCTCCAATAATGGCAATTCCTAAGTCATCTTAAAACATGAAAACAGTGGCACATGTGTTGTCTGCAATTTGACAATAACCCTCGAGCAAAGAACGAAGGTTAAGCCATGTCTCGACTTCCTTGCCATCAACTTCCCCTCTATCGAAGCATTCGAAGGAATGGGATGAAGACCTGAGGAAAATCGTGGCAATCAATCGTGAAGCTATCGAAAGTTTAAGGCTTAATTTTGATGAGGAAAAGGAAGAGCTAATGCCCCTTGTTCAAAAGTTTGTCAAACAACTGGAGGGCCAGCCAAAGGTTGATATTTCTAATGTAGGTATGAAGAAATTGAAGCCAATCACTATTGTGTACACAAAGAGGAAGAAATTGGTGAATTTTCTAAGGGAATCGAACAAGGGCTAGTTGTGCCCGTAAGCTAGCCGCAATCTGCCCCAAACCCTAAAATAGCTATGCTTGATGAAAAGGGGCAGAATGCAACCACAAGCTCGGCACAATTGCATGTATGCAGTACCACACCAATTTCCAACCTCTCACCAAATTTACAGGGATCCTCCAACAGCCCTTCACCATGCAAGCTAATGATTAAAATGCTCTCTAAGCATTAGAAACTATTAAGATGGGTACTGCCAAGGCCAAAAGAAGGCATTGAAGTTGAGCCATATGATGAACAAGTTCAGACAAGTATTCCTACACCTGAGTGGCAATCAATCATTGTAAAAGCAAGGACCAAGCAAAGGAACGGGCCGCTAAGTTCCAGGAGGAAGCTGAGAAAAGAAGAAGAAGAAGAGCATGCAACTAGACTTGTGGTCGCAATGAAGATTATGTGCAAGAAGCAGCAGAAGTGGGATTTGCGCCCGCATTTGGGGCACATTCTGAACAAACAACAACACCACCACCAGAACTACAACTAGGCCATCTGAGGCCAATACGGTCGCATCTAAGCCACATATTGACGAAAAAGTACATCAACAAGAAGAGTTTGCAGGCTTGTTCGAGTACAACACTCGAGGATTCACTTCTTAACTTAGCCTAAGCTCGAGAATGAAAATGTAGAATTGGGGAAAGTTCAGGAAGAGAATGCCCCACTCTTTAAGAATGAATTGTAGGAAATCTCGGAGAGTCAAATGCCAAGCCCCTCAAGAAAAAGAAGAAGTGAATAAGGGGCAGAGAATAAGAAGAAAAGGAGAAGGTCAAGTGCCACTCCTAGGCCAAGAACTAGAACTGCAACTGCTCAGAGTCCTCGAGCAAAGATAGAGGTCCCCCTTGATATTGATGTAAGAAAGAACTAATGGAGGATCATGCCCGTAGATGCGAAAGGGATGCTCCAACAAGACATGCCCCATCCTAGAATACATCACAGATGTGATAGGTAAGTTTGGATGGGAGTGATTATGCGAAAAACTGAAGAGAGCGACTATTCATTTGGTTCGAGAATTCTATGCTAACTTAAAGGATGAGGAGCAGAATGAGCTAACTGATGATTCTCATTTATGAGGATTATTTAACCCTAAACTAGATTGTTCTTGTCATTTTTGTGTGTTTTGTGGTATGACGAGCAAGCTAAAAATGGTGTTTATTAGATAAATTCATAAAAGCTTGTTGGAGTAATGAAAAAGAGGAAAGAAGTTGAAAAGAGATTGGAAATTATACTAATTTGTTGTTTTTGTGTAGGTTTGGAGCAAGTACAAAAAATGCAATTGCATTCCATTTTGGAAATGCAACTGCATTTCTTTGGGAAAACAAGTTTGTGACGAGCACAAAATGCAATTGCATTCCTTTGGAAAACAAGTCTGGAAAACAAGCACAAAATGCAATTGCATTCCATAATGGAAATGCAATTGCATTTCCAGAAAATTTTGGTAGATCTGAAAAATAATGCAATTGAAATGCAATTGCATTTTCAGGAAAATATGGAAAATGCGAGATTGACGGAAATCACGAGATTCATGGAGATTTTTGCGAGATTTGGGAGATTTTTCAGTCCAATTTTATGCCTACATGTTGACCCAAGGTTATAGAAGAGAAGATATAGAAACTCCAGCCCCGATGCCTATAAAAATGAGAAGAACAAAGTAAAAATGTGGCTGGATTTTTCTGCTCGCCCACAATAGTTTAGTTTATCGTTTTCTGTCATTTTCCAGCGTCTTGTTCTTGTATTTTGCTCCGAGATTGATCCCTCCTCAACGAAAGTTCGAGGAGGTGAAGAGCTAATCGCCTTTGAAGGTGTATTTGGTTCGATCAAAGCAAGGAAAACACTGGGTAATCATTGTTTTCAGTTTCTATGCATTCTTATTTTTCTAGCTAGTTATTGTTTTAATCTCAATTGTAAGTTGTGAATTTGAGTTAGCTATTAATCCTTTGATTTTCATTCCCTTCTTCATTGAAGACAGAGTCTTCTTGTGGAATATATTGCTACAAAGTTTTGAATTTCTATCAAGTGTTGTTTATGCCCTGAAATTTTTGTGAGAGTTCTTGACATTATTGGATTGAACATCATCAATTTATTTTCTGAATTTTCTCAATGTATTAAAAATCAGTTTGCATTGTTTAGTTTTTGAATTTTCTCTTCTCCTTTTAGTCATTTGTGAATTATGAGTTTTATAGCAATTAAATTGTTGTTCTTCAATTCTTTCACAATGAGCTAATTTTTCTTTAGGAATTCAAGTTACTGAATGTCCTAGAGGAAAGATGTAAAGCTTAAAGGCATAATCAATCTAGCCAACACTTGATACTTTGTTTGTTTTTGTTGAGTTTAACGTTAGGTAAACCTAGTCGGCCAACTAGTGTTGCTTGTCAAGCTTGAACTTAATACCGAAAGGGTTAAGGGAAGGCAGATGTTGCAAAAGTAATGGAGGAAAAGGCTTAGACATAAGTCCTGAATATCAATCCTAGACATAAGGCGAGACTCCAAAACAACTGGAGTTGTGTGTGGAAATATCTAAGTTAGATTAGCCATAGAAATATAGGTTTAATCACTTAGCCTCCTAAAGATACTTCATAGAAGGTCGAATAGGAGTTGAATTCGGTTTACTTAGTTTCTTGTGTTAGCTATGATTGCAATTGCATTTTAGTTGCAATTCCCTCCAAATGGGCATTAGTAACTTGGATTTCCCTTTTTCATATTTATTATTTATTTATTTATTTTCTTTTGCCAAAAAATACCTTCCAACATTTTTATAACCTTGGTTATCGAAATTGCAATTTGAAAACAATTTTGCTATCTTTTGAATTTTGTTGTATCCGTTCCCTGTGGGATCGATACTCTAGAATACTTTCAGTTTTATATTACTTGCATCGACAGTATGCACTTGCACTAGACTGGAGCTTGTTGTGAATTAAAAATCTTTTCTTAAAGTCCCACGTTTTAGTTCGATCACTAACCTTTAGAGGAAAGAAGGTGGGTTACTCAGCGCCGAGCATCAACTACATTTACATGCTCCCATCTCTCAGGAACCCTGCAAGTAATGAGGCAATGGAGAACCCTATTGATGAGCAGCTACAGGAAGCTCTAGATCTCATGGCACACTGATAAATAACTTGTCAAAGGCTCTATCAAATATACTTATTAACCAAACCTCTACAATTTGCAATAATAGTGGCCAGGGTCGATCTTAGGAATTAGATTTCTTAGATTAATTAAGTACCATAGTTACTAGTGCTCAATTTTATCTAGAGAACCAAAATCAAGAGGTTGTATAAAGGTAAACTAAGCTATGTATTTACAATGTTGGAGACACTTAGAGGGAACCCTTTTTTAACATTAATTTTAACAAAGAAATTCCAAGCTAATCAAATTAAGAGATTATTCATATGTTCAACTACTATAAGCCAAGAAATCACAAATATATTCAGTTGACTTTCTCAATCCCAACTAAAATTCATACTCAATTATTAAATCAACTCTCCAGTCTAAATTTCATAATTAAACATGGCATTATAAGATTTCTTTAACAACTTCCATTAGCAAACAATCCATTCATTTGCTACAGCTTACTAACAGTTATGCAAACAAGTCTAGATTCAAGTTGTACACTCCCAAGCTATAACTTAAATCATAACTCTTGGCCAAAGAATCAATACAACGAGAATGCATAAATAACAGTTGAAATATATAAATCTCGAAATCAAATTAACTATCCATCACAACCAAAGTCAAGCATATGAGTTCATTCACTCAAATCTAAAATTACAACCATAAACTCATGCCGATATCTAAAAACAATAACTACAAAATAAGTAGAGCAAAGGGAAAAACTCTCTGATGTGTGCCACCCTAGTTCCCATCGTGATGTCCCTTGGTCCCGAGCCTTGAATCTCTTCCTTGACTCTTAAAGGTGCTTCCTTAATCTCAATTATAAAGTGGAAATCAAATTCGGACTGGTTCCTCTCCAAATGGCCTCCATTTTTCCGTACACGAAACTCATAATTTATATTGTTGTGGCAGTGTTGAGAAGCTAGGGAAAGCGTCTCCACGCTGCACCCTAATTCACACGATAAAAGAAAATATGAGGTAGCGTCAAGACACTACATGTAGCATCTCGACACTAAGGATGGAAAGATCCTTCGAGCGTATTTTGGGGGTTGAGACACCCAAAAGTGGTGTTTCAAACCCACTTATGCGGGAATTTGAGTTTGGATGGCTACTTTTATAGCGTCTCAACGTTATCCTCTCGGATCCCATAGCTGTAGCGTAGCTTCTCCTTAATTCCAAAGCTCTAAAACACGCCTTTGCTCTCCATTTGCTCCAATATCTTCTCCAAATGATAAATTTCGCTTTGTTTGCTCAAATCCTACAAAATAAACAAATTATGTAGATGAAAGGACACTTTAACACCACAAACTAGCAAGAATATAAGCCTAGAGATAACATACTTTTGTGTGCTATCAAATACCCCCAAAACTTAGATTTTTGCTAGGCCTCGAGCAAAAAAAAAAAATACAATTCTCAAATGCTAATAATTGCAAAGATGAGACTCGAGCTTCAATGTTCCAAATATTATATAATTTAAAAAAGTAGAAATTAATCAAACACACCTCGTCACTGAGAAATTTAAATTTAAAACTCTACTCCCTTGTGTGTGTATGAAAACTCTCCTATTTTAGTCTTTATAAGCCTGGAACAGTTTTATACAACCCTCAGTTCATTTTTCCCTACTTTTGGCTCTAAGTTCCAATTATTAGGCCTCTTCACACTCAAGAAAATAATATGCCACTAGGGTGCCTTAAACACGGGGTTGGCCTCCCCCAAGCTTTTATTTTTTCAATACTTTGATGGACACTAGCTTTCACACTTTCACTGTAGGGACCCTTACCCAGAGCACTCGCTCAATGAGTGGCCTAATTAAACACAGCGGAGGTAGATCTTTTTTTGTCCTTAATTTTAAGCACACGAGTTGTTTTTATTTTCTTTTAATTAAGATATAAACCATAGAGCTCAACTAAGAAAATATGTAAACACGAATTCTCCTTAGTGTAATGATAGCACTATAAAAGTGCTACTTTATAAACTTATTTCATGCTAGTTTAGTGGCACTCACGCATTTATTTGTCTATTTTGTAGGGGTTGAGCAATTCAGAGCCACTTGAAAGACTTTAAATGAATCGGGCTTAAAAAGGAAGCTAATCGGATCTATTTTGAGCATTCAAACTGAGAGGAGATGACATCCAAACAAAGGAACCAAGGGTAGAGCATCTAGACGCTGTTTTGGGCGTCAAGACTCTACTGCATGGCCAGATCAAGCTTGAAGATCCACAGGAATACCGTCTAGATGCTATTCCAAGCGTCTAGACACTAGCCATATTGAAGATGTAAGGCTCTCTCGACGCTGCAATGAGGCTACCCTCGACGCTGGTAACGTTGAGACGCTACTTGAAGCGTCTAGATGCTACCCATATTTTTCCACATTTTTTCCTTATTTGCGAAGGCAATGTCTCGACATTGCCCTACCTTATTTAAAGAACTTTTCCCTTTAGGGTTGGAACTTTTTGGCCTACTTTGCCTACACATTTTAGATAGCTTTTTTCTTTCCATTTTTTTCCATTTTTTTTTCCATATACTTCTATTGTATCAAATTGAAAATGTTGAACTTGAAGAATTCTATCATGATGCTCAACTAAACCTCATGTTTCCAATTCAGAGGTCGGTTGCAACCAATAGCAATGTTGTGAGGCTCGAACTTTAATTTAGTTTTCTTATAATTGCAAGTATTTTTTGATTCATATATTTATTTTATGAGCATGTATTTTTTTTTGAATTGATGCTTTGATCACTTTATATGCTTGATTTCTATTCATGATGCATGATCTATAATTATCGTGTTGATGGAACCTTGTAGCGTTAGGATTATTACATGTGTGTGTTTTATGGGTTTCCATAATTGCAAAGCTTGCATGATTAATTCTAGGCATTAAAGAAGCATCTTGGTTAGGTTGAAGTTATTTTATGTAACTGGTTTTTCTTGGTCTTTCCAAAGTACTTAATGCTTTTATCTAAATAATTTAGAACGGTTTCGTGCCAAATTGTTTATGTAATTAGCATTAACTTTGACGTTTGTTAGAGTTAATGATTTTTAGGGATTTGTTGCTTTTTGGGGTTTCCTAATAAGTTGACCATGTGCTTGCATGATTAAGTTAAAATGTTTTGTATGCCTATGGTCAATTTTGTAATTGGATAAAACCGTACCTTTGGCTTGGATTTTTGTAAGATTTGATTTTTCCTCTGTTTTAATTACTTGTTTCATTCTTGTTATTTTCTTAAATAAAAATTCCAAAAACCCCCCATTTCACTTTTTACTAAAATTTAACCCTGAGAAAATAAACTTTCTGGCTCATTTGGGAAATTGACTTGGTCCACTATTTCTACAAGTTAGAGTAGGAAGCCAGTTTAATTTTGGTAGGCCTCGACAGCCTCACCATGTAACATTATTAACTATCATGCAACTTAGCCTTCTAATAGGTTCCTAGTCATTTCAGGATGACAACAAACATATGGACTATATAACCCTATTCTAAGCCTTCAAAACAAAAAATAGGAGAAATAGGTGTCAAACTTATACAAGGGAATTAAGCAAAAAAATTAAATTTAAATAAATTTAGGGGCATGCTCTCATATTTCCATTATTACAAACTATCACTATTTCAAACATATCCTACGCTGTCTTAGCCACAAATAATGCAATACAATTCATCTATATCATAACACAAACATTTCAAAAAACAAACATGCTCAGAAACCAGGACTTGCATGATACTGCCCACCCGCAAACTTAAAACCAGCATTGTCCTCAATGTGAAAACAAATAAAATGAACCCATATCATATAAAGACAATGGAAAAAGAAAGAGTGAACTATACTGTCCTGATAAAAGAGGATCTCCACAGTGTCCTCAGTGAATGGGAGAAAGAGAATCACCTGAATGATCGAGGTCTTGCACAATGGGAACAAGGTTTAATGACACTACAAACATCCTAAATTAAAAAAGAAAATAGACTAAAAGTAGAAGGGATAGAAAACTTGGGTTGCCTCTCAAGAAGCGCTTTCTTTAACGTCTTTAGCTAGATGAGGCTCAAGTGGTGAATAAATTCTTGCATGAACCGACGCCAACATCCTTGGTGAGCACCCACTCCAAAGGATCCCTATTCAACATCACTTCATGAAACTCATTAGTCACACTATCAATAGCATCCACAAACATACCTTGGCCCTCTTCGTAAGCGTATTTCATTGCTTTACCATGTCGAAAGTTACATTTTCTTTGTTTACCTGAGAAGATAACTTTCCTTCTTTCACCTTGATGGAGGCTTCCCCTGTAGCAAGGAAAGGTCTTCCTATGATGATGGGAATCTCATCATCGCCCTTTATATCGAGCACCACAAAGTCTACAGGAATTAAGAATTTATCTACCTTTAGCATGACATCCTCTACTATACCTCTAGGATAGATGATGGAACGATATACAAGTTGTAGAGAGATGTTTGTGGGCTTCAATTCCTTTAGACCCAATGTCCTGTACACAGAAT
This sequence comes from Trichosanthes truncata, assembly GCA_033996785.1. Lineage (NCBI taxonomy): Eukaryota > Viridiplantae > Streptophyta > Magnoliopsida > Cucurbitales > Cucurbitaceae > Trichosanthes > Trichosanthes truncata. Next base: position 43,539,048 of record JAWPNB010000013.1, on the reverse strand, counting down.
AAGGCATCAAATTAATCGAGACACATAGATCACATAATTCCTTGTGAGAATAGGAACTACCAATAGTGTAGAGAATAGTAAAACTCCATGGGTTCTTTAGCTTAGGCGGTAGCTTCTTGTGGAGTGCATTACTACACTCTTCTGTAGTGTGTACAGTCTCAGACGTCCTGAACTTCCTTTTGTTTGTTAAAATTTCGTTTATAAACCTCATGTAGCTTGATATTCTCTCTAGGGCATTTGCAAAAGGAATAGTTACATGAAGATTTTTAAATAATTCTAGAAATTTAGAGAACTCAACATTCAAAATTTTCTTTTTGAAACGTTGAGGGTAGGGGATTTGATTAGGGATAGAGGGAAGCATTGGACTAGAAGGCTTTGCAACCTCATATGCAAGTGCGTCTTCCTTTTGTCATTTTTATTTTCAAGTCGTCACTCTGAGTCTCCCCCAGGTGCTGATCATACTCCATTCAGATACTAACTTTGAAAGAAGGAAGTGTAAGTTCTTGTTCTCATTGAAAAAGGTTGAATACGATAGAAATGAGGAAGAAGCCTATGGTTCTTTGTTATTTCGATTGAGTTGTATTTTATGTTTTTCTTTTGAAGTTCATTGTTGGTTTTGTTTTTAGTTCAAGTTGTAAGTTCCATTTTAGTTTTCTAATTCAAGTGTCTAGTTGAAGTTTCAATTATATTCTTCATCCTAGTTGTATCTTTTCATTTACAAACTTCAAGGTGTATTTCAGTTCATTCTTTTTAATGAAGTATTATTATGTACTTTCAAGTTTCTCTTCTTATTTTTCTACTTTTATTTTCTTTATCACTATGAGCTAAACTACGTTGAGGGTATTGAATGAAGTGAATACCCTAAGACGGAAGAAAGCCCCACCAGATGTTTAAAGTAACTTTGCCCAACACTTAGAATTATTTGCTTTTATTAAAGTTTAAGTTTCATTGTTAGCTTAAATTGGCCATTTAGGTTAGCATAGTTTGTATAAGATTCAATACTGAAAAGGTTGGATCGAACACATATTTTCATAAAAGCAATATAGGAAAAGAGTGTAGAAATAGAGCTTTGCTTTTTGTACCTAGAAATAGGTCAAAAATCTTTAGAGTCAATGAAATTGTGTTCTTGATTTATCTAAGTAAATTTAGCCATAGACATATGTGTTTAAATTGCTTAGTCTCCTAAAAGTACTTAGAAAATGCTGAATAGGTGTTGAACTTGATTCAGTTTGTTAAGTGTCAGTTAGGGTAGGTTGCAGACGCAATTCAGTAGCATTCTGCTTGAACTGTATAAAACTCAAAAGAGGCAAGATGCAAGTGTATATGGGCAGCAGTCTCTGAATAAGCCAAACCTAGTTGAGTAAGTTGCGAGCGCATGGTGGGTGCATATTCTTTGGGGTTGAACTAGATTTGAATACCCTATTTCTCATTAGTATTTTTATAAGTGTCTTTTACTCTTTAACTCACCTCACAAAATCATTGTTTTTGGTTACCTTTTGTTGCAAACTTTGAGAAGGTCTTTGTTGTTAATTTATGGACGTGTTAACATTTCCCCTGGGTTTGATACTTGGAGTACTTCCATATATTACTTGTCAGACAGCGTGCACTTGTGCTTTTTGCATCCAGCTCATCAATGGTACATCAGAAAGGGATAGAAGCTAATCATGACAAAATAAGGGTCATCTTAGAGATGTCATCCCCAGCCAACTTCAAGCAACTTCAAAGTCTCAATGGAAGAATCGTAGTGCTAAAAAGGTTTGTTTGTAGAGCTACTGATAGATGTTTACCTTTCTTTAAAATTTTGAGGAAAGGTCTCCAGTTCGAGTGGATCAAGAAGTGTGAGAAAGCTTTTGAGCAATTGAAAGCATACTTAAGTTCAACTCCCCTCCTTGCCAAGCCCATTCTAGGGGACAAATTGCTACTTTATGTGGCAAATTGTAGTAACTTTTGTCCTAATCAAGGAAGAAAGTGGTCATCAATGACCAGTTTATTACACCAGCAATGCAATGGTGAGAGCTAAGACTAGATACCCGTAGGTAGAAAAGCTCGCGCCCTCGCGTTAGTCAACTCGGGCAAGAGATTACACCCTTATTTCTAGGCACATAAAGTCACTGTTATGGCTAACTTCCCTTTAAGACAAGCTTTACAAAAACATGAGGCATCATGACTTCTCATAAAGTGGGCAATAGAGTTAAGTGAACACGATATTCACTACAAACCAAGTACATCAATGAACAGACAAGTTGTATTCGATTTTATAGCAAAGCTAACCCCACCTGAGGTCGAGGCTGACAATGAGAAGTTCGAAGCGGACCATCACAGGCCTAAGGCTGAGGTAAAATTTCTTCATCCTAAGGATCTGAACCAACTGTGGAACCTTTTTGTTGACGGATTCTCGAATGTAAAAGGGTATGAAGCAGAAATCCTACTAGTATCTCAAGATGGAGAACGATACAAACATGCACCCAGGCTCACTTTCCAAGCCTTGAATAATGCAGTTGAATATGAAGCACTTGTTGCAGGATTGAAGCTCGCAAAAGGAATATGTATTTCCAATCTTTGGGTCCTAAATGACTCTCAATTGATTGTAAAATAGTTGACAGCTGAGTATTAAGTTCAAGATTAAAGAATCGCAAAGTGATGGTGAGCTTGTCGAAGGCTCTATCAAATACATTTATAATAACCAATATAAAATTAACTACTTGTAGTAATTAATAGTGGACTGGGTCGAACACAGGGAGCCGAACTAAAATTGATTTCTCTTAATTGGGATTCTTATAGACACAGACTATAGAGGGGATGATTAAACAAAACATAAGAGACAGAAGGACTAAAAAAAAGCGAATAAAGATAGAGATCTCACCTCGGGCACTGAATTTGGGGTAAACAGGTAATTATGCAATTCATTGATCATTGAAAAAAACCTAACAAAAAATTTTCCATTGTTTTAAGACAAACTGAACTCCTTGGGACACCGTAAGAGGCTCCACTAATTAAATCAATTTACAAACGCCTAATTGGTTCTAATTTAATTAAATAATTTGGCATGACCAATACCAAAAGAATTAATTAAACGCATTACACCCAAGGAATAAGCCAAAACGAGTTAATTAATTAAGACTGGTCGATCTAAATTAACTAAGCTCACACTAGCAATTTTAAGGCCTACCATGTATTCATAATTAAGCAATTCTACTTAATTTAACCGACGTGTCAATTGGCCTATTTACAACTCAAATTAAGCTAGAGACTGAGGACACCTACAAGTATATCTAGCATAGCTAAGAAATTTCTAAATTAATTGATTTGTCAGTTCAATCAAAGTAGAAATAACTAGGAATAAGCACAAGAATTGCTAGCCATAAAACAATGTTGGAAAATCAAATTAATAATCAAATCTCACAATTAAATTCAAAATTACCGTTGTTTACATCCCGAAATGACCTCCAAAGCCTAGCAATCCATCGAATCGATGACGCTCGACACCGAGATTTGATCTAACACATCTAATCTAGCCTAAAACTATGAAAAATAGAGAGAAACTAGCTAAAATAGCCCCATTTCAACGAAAAAATGAGACTTAAAGACCTATGAACGAAAAATAATATTATATACTCAAAACGGCAGCGTTGCAACGTTGCAACGTTGTGAATAGCATTGCAGCGCTACCAGCATCAAGCGCGTGGTTTGGGGCTTGCAACAGCGTTGCAACGCTATATGTAGCATCGCAACTCTACTCCTTGGACAACACTGGTCATTTTTGCTCTAACTTTTCACTCGAGTGTCCAAATGACCTCTGGTATGATGCGTTGGAACCATGATTCGACGTATGATCTACCGAAACATGCCTTATTCTCAAATTACTAAAAATAATGAATTAATCACATAAAATTTCCAATTAAATGTATTATCTCAAAAATGTGTCTTGCACTCAATTTACCTTTAAAATACGCAATATATTCATAAAATAAATGGAACAAGCATGATTTAGGCATGAAAGAATAGTGCCTTTTTAGGTCTCATCAAATACCCCCAACCTAAATCTTGCTAGTCCTTGAGTAGGACATAAACAAAGGCAAATAAGAATCAGTGGAAGCAGCATGCATGAGTCAATCCTCAATGCTCATTGAGCTAACTGAAAATGCATACACGAGGAGCACTGAACATCGCACCATCCACCTATGAGCAAATTTAAAAATATTATTGAAATTTCTTGAGTGTGTGTGTGCAATGAACCAATCTAACATGCTTTGTACAAGCGCAATATAGGCTTATAAGGACCTCAAATTCGTCTTCCCCCTACACTAGCATTAGGAAGTAGCTACCAAGCTTCCAAAAATTCAAGAAAATAATAGGTTATTAGGTCCCTAATCTCAACTCTAGCGATTGCCTAAACTTGTATCACTTTAACGTCAATGGCACTAGCTTTCGCACAACTATCGTAGGGACCCTTACCTAGAGCACTCGCTTGATAGGTGGCCTAACTCATCACGACAATGGCAGCTTTTTTTACCCTCTACTCTTTTTAACTCGTTACAAGTTTATATTTCTTTTCTTTCCTTCCTTTTCTTCCTTTTCTCTCTTTTCTTTTTCAAGAAAAATCTTCTTTTAACACACATTTTTTTCTCTTTTGTTTTCTTTTTCTAGGCAAATGATCACATTTTTTCCTCCTACGCAACTCATTACAAGCTATCCATAACGTTCATTCAACAAGTAGCCCAACTCCTATCAGGGTGACAACGAACATCTAGCCCATATAAAACTATCCTAGGCCTTTGAAAACATGCAAGATGGGCTAATGCGTGCTCTAAAGTGTTCAAGAAATGCAAGAAATTTTTTAAAGAGACTCAAATTAGAACAACGTGCTCAACTTCTCATAAGATGCATACAATTAACAAAATGAACAAATCCTAGGACATCATGATCATGCACAAAGCACCCACTTCATCCAACAATGAAGCTCAAATTTTTTTCAACAATTTTGAAAATTAAAGATTTTCAACAAAGCTCAAATTTCACTCAATCAATAAAAAATTACATGCTTAGCACAATCAATCAAAAGTTTGAGCTCAAATGATATAGGACTCAACATCAAAGCACAACAACCAACCAAAAGATAGGTCCGAGCTCAAATGCTCAAGGACTCAACCAATCATGCTAAACACTTCAACATTCAAATCTCGATAATCACAACCTCCACCCGCAACCTAAATTCTACATTGTCCTCAATGTATAAATTCGAAAGGCATAGAAGGACAAAGATAAAGGGGAATAGAAAACTCCCTTAAATACTCAACACATAGGCAAGTGGTGGTCGTCTCAGTCTCCAAGAATGATCAAATTCTTCGCCAAATGTCATTTTATTAACTACAAAACAGAAAAATAAACTAAGTTATGAAAAGGAAAAACAAAAGGTAGTAAAGAAAGCAATTAACATTTCAAGCCTGGTTGCATACAGGAAGCCAAATTTTTTATAGTCGATTGCTTAACTTGTTGTGTGCCACGTGTCAGGGCACATAATAATTCTCCCATTTCTTTGGTCTTTTCTTCCTCGAATCTACAAAGCCCACTGCACTAAGCAAGCTCTTCAACATCTGGTGGGCTCTAGAAATGTAGGTCCTTTTGGGATTTTTTTACTCTGAAAAAATTAAAAGAAACTGACTCTGACTCGTGAAAATTAAAGGAACACACACAAAAGAAGGGAGAATCAAGGTACATAACAGATGCAGGCCTTTCAGCCTCCAACTCTATCCCTTGGACTTCCTCGCATTGAAGCTCGGTCTCCTTAGCCTCACAAACTTGTTCTTCGTATGGCAAACAAACTTCATCGTTGAGCTTTAAGCCAACCAAATTAGATTCTTGTACCTCAAGAATGTCGATAGGCGGTTGCTCTTGAATGCTCTCCACTAAATCAGCCAGCTGAATGACCAAGTCACCTAGTATCCTAGCCATCTCCTCTTGAAATTGGAGATTCTGAATTTGGAGATTGTAATACCAATTTGATTAATTAAATCCTCTAAAGACACACTTGAAACTGAAGATTTGGGGCTCGGGTTCTGCTGCTCCTTCTGGCATCCATATGATCAATCCCACTCAGGACCGTGAAGATCGTGGATGGTGTCGTGCTGGCAAGGAACTCCTCCAAAACTGGACGCATGTCTCATTTGCTCCTGCTTTTCAAGCAATAGAGAGACTGAAGAGGTTAATTTAGAAATTTTAGAATTTAAATCACTAACCTCTTCATTGTGCGGGGCATCTCCACTAAAATTCTAGAATTATTAGCCATAAAAAAAAACAAGATATAGACTTTTTATGTTTTATTTTTTGTTTTTATTGAAATAAGAAACCAAAATCAAGAAATCAATTTAATTGGCGGTTCCTCGGCAACGGTACCAATTTGAAAGTAAGCTTGTCGAAGGCTCAATCAAATATAATTTATAATACCGATCTAAAATTAATTACTTGTAGTAATTAATAGTGGACTGAGTTGAACCATAGGGAACTAAATAAATTGATTTATATTAATTGTTTTTTTAATGACACAGGCTAGGGGAAGTTAAACATAAAACATAAAAGACAGAAGGACTAAAAAGCGATAAATATAAAGATCTCACCTTGAGCATCGAATCGAGGGTAAACAAGTAATTATGTAATTCATTGATCATTGCAACTAACCTAACAAATAACTTTTCAGTGTTTCAAGATCAATTGAACTCCTCAGGACAACATAGGAGCCTCCCCTAATTAAACAAATTTACAAACGCCTAATTGGTTCTGATTTAATTAATTAATTTAGCACGACCAATACCAAAAGAATTAATTACACGCATTACACCCAAGGGATAAGCTGAAGTGAGTTAATTAATTAAGACTGGTCTATCTAAATTAATTGAGCTCGCACTAACAATTCTAAGGCCTATCTGATAGGAATGAACACTTCATCCCGTAGCGGAAGCATTGAATCGTTTTACTTAGAATTGAACTAAAACTAAGGTTAAGCAATAAATACCTTTGTTTATTATTGAGATATTTCTAACGGGTCTTTAATCTTCTTGCTCCAACTCCAACAAGGTTGAAACTCCGATTCCATAAAGCCTACTTGATATGACTCGAACACAGGACCAATGCTTGCTGGAGCCTCTTGCAAGAAAATCCACAAGGGATTGGAGAGAAAGAGGTCTAGAGAGAATTCTCTAATTCTCTATTGAGGAGATATGTGTTCTAATGGCTCAACCGAAAAGTCCTATTTATGGAGACATCAAATTATTGCCATAATTAAATAATATATATTTTAATATATGATATATTAAAATACATATATTTAATCTAATTGAATATTATTCAATTCTTTTAAATTCTCCTACGATATTTATCTCTTTATTTGAATCTTATTCAAATTTTACAAATATCTTCTCTTTAATATATCTAATATACATTAATTATTTTAATACTTAATGTATCAAATAAAATAAATATATTTTCCTCTTTTATATTTAATATATCTAATATATTAAATATTAATTTGAACATTTCAAATTAAATATTAATTTGAACATTTCAAATTTTTCTTTCAAGTAAATTGATCTTTTAGTGTTACTATGAACTAGCAAGGGGACCTTATGGACCTATAGATTATAAGCTTCAATGAAACAAAATTAATCAATTTTCATTCATTAACTTTAGGTCACTCCACTATAGACCTAGAGTTGCACTCTTATACACTGTAGGACAAGTTGTATCTATGGATATAACCATTATATACAAGTCGATCCTTCACGAGTTGTTCGTAATTACAGTTGGATCAAAAGTCTGTTTTACCCCTGTAATAACATCTTGCACCTAAGTACCACCGATCCTCTAATGAATAATTTGTTTATGATCTAACCATAAATTAAGTCCCTCTTGGGCTAGTGAAAGGGTGGGGCCCCATTGTTCATGTCCCAAAATCAGCACTTAAAGGAACTACTCATCTACTTACCCTATAAGGGAATGAGTGAATTCCATCTTGTGAGATTATGTTCCCAGCTCCCTATTTGGTCAAGTCCCCAAAATGGTGAGCTTATTGAATCGGCTATAAAAGCCACTCTCGCCCATGAAAATCAAAGAACAAGTCCATATCGGCCGAAGTTCATAACTCACTCAGGATTAAGATCGAGTCGCATAGATCATTCTAATGAAATATTAATCTTCTCAATTAACGGATTTATAAAGAGAGATTAAATATTTCGTGGTCCACTCTTATACAAACTCATTGTATAAGATACCCCCACTCACATGTCTCCACATGAACGATTTGGATCAAATCATTTGTAACTATTACAAAGTGGGTCGTATCAAAATTGTTACCAGGATAACACGCCCAACCTTATCTATATACTATGACACTCTAGGTTATTTCTTGAATAAGATCCTTTCGTTTGTCAATGACATATTGTTCAAGATTACGCTAATAACTTTAGATTTTTCATATAATGGATAATATTATATTGAAAATAAAATAATTAAAATAATTATTAATTATTAAATAAATCATTAATTACAAAGTTTTAGGGCATAAATCCCAACACTACCATGTACTCATAATTAAGCAATTCTATTTAATTTAACCATCGTGACAACCGGCCTATTTACTAGTCAAATTGAGCTAGAGACTGAGGACACCTACGAGTACATCTAGCATAGCTAAGAAATTAATTAATTTGTCAGTTCAATCAAAGTAGAAATAACCAAGAATAAGTACAAGAATTTGCAAGCCATAAAACAATGATGGAAAATGAAATTCACAACCAAATCTCAATACAAAATGCATAATACCATATTTACAACCCTAAAACAACATCGAAAGTCTAGAAATCCATCGCACCGATGTTGCTCGACACTGAGAATTGATCTAAAATTCCTAAACTAGCCTAAATCTATGAAAAACATAGAGAAAAAAGCTTTAAATGGTCGCATGACGGTTGAAAATCAAAGACATATGACCTAGAGGACGAAAAAATCTATTTATAGGAAGCAATGGAGCATCTAGACGCTCTGGACCACGTCTAGAAGTTTTCCAGCATCACAGGGGTTCACCGCAGTGTTGAGGGAGGCTCAGGGGACTGCTGATAGTGTCTAGATGCTCTGAAGAGCGTCTAAACGCTACCCAGTGTGCAACACTAGTAACTTTTGCTCTAACTCTTCGCTCTGGTGTTCGAATGACTTCCAGTTTGATGCATTGGAACCATTATTCGACTTAAAATCTCCCAAACCATGCCATATGCTCAAATCCCTACAAAATGATCAATTAATTACATTAAAACCTCCAAACTAATATGATTTAGGTATAAAAATATAGTACTATTTTTGTCTTATCACCCGCAATAACAATTCTAAAGCCTACCATGTACTCGTTATTAAGAAATTCTACTTGATTTAACCAACGTGGAAACCAGCCTATTTATTACACAAATTAAGCTAGAGACCGAGGATACCTACGAGTACATCTAGCATAGCTAAGAAATTTCTAAATTTATTGATTTGTCAGTTCAATCAAAGTAGAAATAACTAGGAATAAGCACAAGAATTGCAATCCATAAAACAATGTTGAAAAATGAAATTAATAACGAAATTTCATAATAAAATACAAAATTACCATTGTTTACATCCCAAAACAACGTCAAAAGCCTAGAAATCCATCGAACTGATGATGTCTGACACCCAGATTTGATCTAACACACATAATCTAGCTAAAACTATGAAAAACAGTGAAAATCTAGCTAAAACAACCCCATTTCAATAGAAAAATGAGACTTAAAGTCCTAGGGTCGAAAAATAACATTATATACTCCAGACGACAGAGTTGCAACACCACTAGCATCAGGCATGCGGTTTGAGGCTTGCAACAGCGTTGCGACGCTTTATGTACATCGCAACTCTACTCCCTGGACAACATTGGTCATTTTTGCTCTAACTCTTCGATCGGTTGTTTAAATGACCTCTGATTTGATGCATTGGAACCGTGATTCGACGTAGGATCTACCGAAACGTGCCTTATTCTCAAATACCTAAAAAGTAATCATTTTAATCACATAAAATTCCCAATTCAACGTATTATCTAAAAAATGTGTCACGTACTCAATTTACCTATAAAATACGCAATATACTAATAAAATCGATGGAACATGCATGAGTTAGGCATGCAATAATAGTGACTTTTTAGGTCTCATCACAAAGTATTTATCAAAGGTTAAGGAATTGCTTGCGTCATTGCCAAAACATGAGGTTAAGGAAATTCCAAGATCTCAAAATGCCAACGTCAATTCTTTAGCTCGTTTAGCAGCAACATATGAGATGGACAGAGGCGAGCATCCCATTACATACTCAAAGAGGGAAAACTTTAAAAGCGAGACTATTCTATTCCTTTATTGAAGCGTCTTACGCCTACTAAAGCAGAATATGTGATGAGAGAAATTCATGAATGAATATTTGGTAATCATTCTGGAGCTATATCTTTGTATCACAAGATTGTCAGACAAGGCAACTATTGGCCAACCATGCTCAGGATACTTGATACTTTGCAAAAGTATGTGATCAGTGCCAAGGATTTAGTCTAGTCTCACGGCAACCACTAGAACCACTAACCAATATTATTAGCCCTTGGCCTTTTGCACAATGGGAAATACAGCTTTATCGTACATTTCCCTTAAGCCAAAGGGCAAACTAAGCTTGCAGTGGTGGCAGTGGATTACTTTACAAAATGGATTGAGGCTAAAACATTAGAAACCATCATAGAAAAGAAGATAACTAACTTCGTTTGGCGGAACATTGTATGTCATTTTGGAGTTTCCAATGTTATTATTTCAGATAACGGAAAGAAGGTCGACAATGCAGCCTTTAGAAAATTCTATTGAGATCTCAACATCGACCATCGATGTTCATCTCAAGCACATCTACAAGCCAATAAATAGGTGGAAGTAGTGAAGAAAATAATTAAACTGAATTTGAAGACAAAGCTAGAAGGATTGAAAGGATCATGGGTAGAAGAATTACCTAATGTGTTATGGGAATATAGAACTATAGAAAAAACCATTACAGGAGAAACTCATTTTTCACTCTCTTTTGGTGCAGAGGCAGTTGTCCCTAGTAGAAATTGGCCTATCCTCAACAAAACGAGTAATCAATGAGACTAAACTTAGATCTACTAAAGGAACGTCGTGAAGAAGCTTGCCTTTGCACAACAGAATACAAAAAAAGAATTGCATGTTATTACAACACAAGAATTAAGAGACGAAGTTTCAAGAAAGGATATCTTGTGTTGAGAAAAGTTATGCATAACATTAAAGATCAGTCCACTGTGTACTAGGTCCAATATGGGAAGGTCTATATCAATTTGCTAAGGTGGTTCGACGGGGCACATATGACTTAACTGACCATAAAGAAAAGACTTTCCTTCATCCATGGAATGCAGAACACCTGGAGATCTATTATCAATAGCATACTACTTTACTCTCTTAATTATTATTGATTTTGATAACTTCGTTAAAATTTCCTTGAAATTGATTGACATGAATAAAAGTTTAGTTCTGGAAATTGCATATTAAGTTATTTGGATGCTGGTTTAATCTTATAACATAGCAATGCTCAAGCATTTGTTACAACAGAATCCTCTTTGAATGGGGGCTACACAGGGGATATTCCTCCATATCAAACAAAAAGAAGAGAAAGGGGATATGCCATCTTATCAAATAAAAAGCAAGAAAAATGTGATATGTCTCCCTATCAAACAAAAATCAAGAAAAATGGAATATGACTTCTTATCAAACAAAAAGCAAGGAAAGGGGATATGCCTCCCTATCAAATAAAAAGAAACTTGACTAGCCGAGGCCGACCATAGGGTCATACCTGCCCGAGGCCGATTGTAGGGTCACACCCACTAATGTGAATATTAATTTGATGCTTAGGTAAAAAATCGCTTTTCATAAAGACAATGGCTTTTTGAAGATTAGGAATGACCAAGAACGAACTTAAGGATATCCCAAGGATTAAGAGTTGTTCTACTGGAATTGAGCTTATGATATGAGATTAATTTGATACTTAGTTAAAAGATCATTTGTCATAAAGACAGAGGGGTTTTTGAAGATTAGGAATGGCCAAGAACAAGCCTACGGATATCCCAAGGATTAGAAGCATTTTTACTAGAGAAATCATGCCAAAAGACATAAGATCTATGGAGATCAAGAGCCACAACATGCCAAAAATGCACTTATACAAGCTAAGAGTCAACAATGAAGTACCACTTGATGGTCACAAAGTTATTTCCTAGAAATTGATATTTATCTTTTTAGAGAAGATTATTAAACTTGTGGAAATCGAAAGTCATACCTATAGGATTTGATGGACAGTTTTAAGGATAATCCAAGGCCCACCTTGGAGCACTTAAATTATCTCCAAGAAATTGATATTCATCTTTCTGGAGGAGATCCTTAAACCTATGGAGATCCAAAGTTATCCCTATGGGGTTTGATGGATAATCCAAGACGTACCTTAGAGCATGATAAGCCTTAGTATTAATGCTTATTTAACTCTCAAAGGCTTAAGTTATGCTTGATTTTCTTTAGAATTATATGAAGAAGTTAGCAAATTCTTGGAAAACATCAATAATATTATGGGAAATACATTTGAAAGGAAGAATGAGTAAAAGAGGAAATATAGATTAAAAGTGGTGTTCGGTTGCAGGACGTTGGAACATTGCAATTTCATATTGAAAAATTAAAATTGCAATCTGATATTGCAATCCAGCATCAATAGAAAAGGAAAATCTTCAGCTAAAGAAAATATGGAAAGCACTCGATTCTCCTCAATTGCTGCATAATTTCCATGGAAGTTTGGACGAAATTAAGAAATCAAAAACCCTAGTTTTGAAGGAAATAAAAGAAGAAAATGGGTGTCGACAAAAAGGGCAAATCTTCACGTGTTTTTCCTCAAGAAAAGAAATGAGTTTTCTGGGTTTTTCTTCTAAGTGCTTTTGTCCAACTGCGTTTTACATCCGAGAATCCTTTTTGTTCTTACTTAGCTTCGATCCAATCATAACGAACATTTGGATTGTAAAGATTCGTTCCTTCTTGACAAAGAACAAGGTTGAATCGATTGAAATGTAAAGGAAAACAATGAGTTTTATTCAGTTTTTTTTATTCCAACTTATTCTTAGTTTAGTTTGAATTTGATTTTTGTAATTCAGTTTGGTTGTAATGCTTTTATGTTTTTTGTTCCTTTACCTTCTTTATTAAACATTGGAGTTGAGTTTTACATTAAGGAAGCAATTGAAGTTTAATTTTCCGAAAATTTTTGTCATTGGTTTATTGTCCAGCAAGTATATTTTCAATTTAATGAAGTTTTGATCGTTGCTTTCTTCATCTGTTGCCTTCAATCTATACTTTTTTATGTTACAGTAAGCACTTGTCATCCTTTAAGTTTTGTTTTAGACTAAGTTGAGAAGTTACTCTTTTCATCATGATAATTATTCCCAAATTTTACGTAGAATATTTTGAGTTAGCTATGAGCTAGAACTTCTTATAGGGTTCAAATATGTGAATTCCCTAAGGAGTAAGTTGAGCTTAAATTGCAAAGAACAACCGAGCCTACATTTCAATTGTTTGCTTGTGTTGAATTAAACGTCTTTATGATCCTAGATTGATTGACTAGGGTAGCAAACTAACTTGAAATTAATACCGACAGGGTTAGTGAAAAGCGGATTTCGCACAAGCAATGGAGACAAGAGCTTAGACATAAGTCAATATTTACCCTAGACATAGGGTAAAAGACTCCAAAACCAAGTAAAATTGTATGGGCCAATTGATCTAAGTTAGAGGGACTATAGACATATAAGTCACTCATTTAGTCTCGTTAGAACCTAATTATAAGGTGAATAGGAGTAGCAATTTTGGTTTACAATTGCGTGTAGGATAGGTTTGATATTGCAATTTTGGTTTCACAATTTATCATTAATGACAATGAACGTTCTTGAGCCCTGTCCCTTCTTCATTAAGTTATCATCGTGCTTCTTTCATGTCTTTTCTAATTTGCACATATTGCAATTTGATTTTGCTATTTAATTGCTATTTCACATTTCTTTCAATTTTGATTTTGCAATTTTGATTTTGCAATTTTGATTTTGCAATCTATTTTTGCATTATGATTTTTATCTCCATTGCTGTTTCATACCAACCAAAAATCTGATTTTGCAATTTAGTTACCAAGTTGTAGTTTTGAATTCATTTTTGCTCAATTTTTTGTTAAAATATATTCCTTGTGGGATCAATACTTAGGAATACTCGTGTTTTATTACTTGCATCGATAGTGTGCACTTGCACTGGGATTAACATCTTTCTTTATTTTTAACCCACAAGTTCCACCCAATCAGAGCACTTAAATTATCTCCAAGGAATTGATACTCATATTTCTATAGGATATTCTTAACTTGTGTAAACCCAAAGTCACCCCTACGGGGTATGATGGGCAATCGTAAGGATAATTCAAGGCCCACCTTGGAGCACTAAAATTATACCTTAGAAATTGATATTCATCTTTCTAGAGGAGATTCTTAAATCTATGGAAACCTAGAGCCATCCCTACGGAGTTTGATGGGTGATCCTAAGGATAATCCAAGGTCCACCTTGGAGGACTTAAATTATCTCCAAGAAATAGATATTCATTTTTCTAGAAGATTTTCTTAAACCTATGGAGATCCAGAGTCATCCCTACGGGGTTTGATGGACAATCCTAAGGATAATCCAAGGCCCACCTTGGAGCACTTAAATTATCTCCAAGAAATCAATATTCATCTTTCTAGAGGAGATTCTGAAACGTATGGAAACCTAAAGTTATCCCTACACGGTTTGATTGGCGATCTTAAGGATAATTCAAGGCCTACCTTTGAGAACTTAAGCCTAAGAAAAAACAACCCAATTAGGAAAAATAGGCAATGTCAAAGAGGCAGTTAATATTGGAAAGGTTACACGCAAATTGGGCTCCATACTTTCAACCTATAATAATAAGCCAAACCATGAATCCCAATTAGAGAGTGAGGGGCTAATGTATTGGGTAAAATTGGACCAAAAGGTAATGTATTGGGTAAAATTGGACCAAAAGGTAATGTATTGGGTAAAATTGGACCAAAAGGTAAACCTAAATTATAAAGGAAATCAGAAGCAAAACTCACAAGAAAATGCCCAATGTAGAACAAATTTGGGCCAACACAGAATGACCAGGCCGTAAAACAAGGAACAAGAGAACAAATTGTGCCGAAGCCCAATTTCATTCCCTCGGCCTCTACCAAGGCCGACCCTATGGTCGGCGTCTCAAGGGAGCACACACTATGCATGCCCCTTGCTCATGGTGTCCTTGTTCAACCTAGTTCGGTTCATCTTTAACCTAATTTGTAAAGGGAAGAATAAAAACCTAAAAGGTGATCATATAAATACTATCTTCAACCTAGAGAAGGTAAGCTCTTCCTCATTCTCAAAACCCTTGATAAACCTAAATTATCTATGATAACTTAAGCATCAGAGCTTGTGTAGCAAGCACCACACCGATGTGCAGTTTCTTACTTTTTTGCAAGCCACGTTCTTCCCTCTTTAAACAAATTTTACCATTGCTGTCACGTGAAGGTTAGATGCATTCCCCCCTCCCCCGCCCCCCCCCCCCAAAAAAAAAATACATTATATATATATACATTTATTTATTCATTATGCTTCGCTTTTGATTAGGTTTCCATGAAAAAAGGGCATAGCAATATTGCGTAAAAGAATTTGGATGCCCGAAATCTTTTGATGTTCGAAACTTTAGATATCTAGAAATATAGATGCCCGACATCTTTTGTTAACCACGTTTATTTTGCAAGAAAATTTATAAGAATATCAATAAATATTTAGATAACCATGATTGTTATGTAGGAATTCTGTATGAGCTTGTTTTAAAATGATGTATTATTCCAACAATATCCTAACCTATTTTTTAGATAATTTATATATTAATTAAATATAATTTGAGTGTATATAATATTTTTGTTCTAATTTAATCTTTTATTTTTATCAACTCAGTCTATACTACTTTTATATATTATTTTGTAAAAAATGTTAATTTATATTGTTTTAAGATTTTTATAAGAATTTAGAATTAAATATCAATTTTTATTTTCACTTGAAAAACTTGAACTTATTTTAAAAGAAGACAGTTATATGGTTGATAGTATTTTTTTAGTCGATTATATTTATGTATTTTGAAAATAGAGAAATTTTTTAAAGAAATAATATTGATTTTTGATGGTTTATTTTATATGTAAATGAAACATATAAATATATATAGTTAATTTCATACAGTTTTTTTTTTTTTTATTAGCAATTGTATACACAAAATTTTTTTAATTAAAAAATTACAAAAAAACAATTGAGAAATAAAGAAAATTGATGAAAGAAAACATATGTAAAAGAAAAATGAAGGGCAAAAACGTTAGTAGATGATTCCTCAATATGGGAATCTTAGGCCTCGTTTGATAACGTTTCTATTTCCTATTTCTTGTTTCCTATTTCCTATTTCCTATTTCTCGGTTTTTAAGAACTAGAAACAATAATATTTTTGGTAACTATTTCAATTTCTTGTTTCTTGAAAAAAAGAAACAAAAACTTGTTTGATAACTATTTTTTTTTCTTTTTTATTATTTTCCATTTTTATAGTTTAAATAGAACTTAGTCATATAATATAAAAAATATATAACATGTATTAAAACATATAAAAAACAATTATCACAAAAATTTACATTATCTAATACGAATAAGTTCCGATATAAATTTAACAACAACAATAAAATTGATATGCATGTATTAAAACATGTTATAAAAATAAAATGTAATATATGTTATAAAAATATATAACATGTATTAAAACATATAAAAGACAATTATCTAATACAAAATTCCGAGTTAAAATTAAGAACAATAATAAAATTGTTTCTATCCTTCAAATTTTCAAATGTTACCTAAATTTGATATGCAATGTTATCTTCCACTTGAGTTATTCGCCTTAACTGATATCGACTTAAATCCAACTCAATTATATTGCTTTTGTAGATGTCGTGGTTGTAAAATATCAAAGTGAGGCTAAATGCATGTTTTAGTGAGCAAAATTTATATATTGTAAAATTCTAATTTGTTCCAAGTGTACTAAAAATTAAAATAATATATAAATTGCAAATTCAAATTTTAAAATTAAAATAATATAAATATACATATTGCAAAATTTGAAATTTGAAATTTGAAATTTAAATTTCAAAATTAAAATAATATATAAATATATATGGAAAATTTTAAAATTTAAAATTTAATCCATTGGTATTGTTGGAGGAATTATAAAGTAATAGGGAGACAGGAACTAGCTTTACATTGAAAGTTCTTAGGACATAACAAAAAGATGTATAAAATATTTATTAATTTTGTTTATATTTTATTTTCACCCATGAACTTTTTCTTCTTTTTTTTTTTTTTGAGAAAAGCAAACTTCATTAAACACCGAAATAAGAAGTAGAGCCAACTACCTCATTGACTACTGAGGATAACACAGAAATGACAGGAGAAGAGAATCCCAATAGATCGAGAACTCTTCCAACATGGAAGAGCAACCCAGATCAGAACAAAAAGGAGAGAAGAAAGAAGCAATCCATGCAATCCTTGTTTACAATAAGCTATTTTTCACCCATGAACTTTCACACCTATTATATCTCGTTCTTAATATTTTGAGGAGGCGACATTTATATAAAGAGGGGAAATTTTAATTTCTTACCCTTAAGCTTCTCCCTTTGTATCAATTTTCACCCTAAACTTTCAATTTCATCAAATTGAATATTAGACTTATTTAAATGTTGCAATTTCTATCATCTATTAAATCCCGCTAATTCACTCATTAATTTTAACAAAAAACAATGCAAAAAGGCCTGTAAACTCAAAATTAAATAATATTAAGTTTTCTACGAATTCAAATTTGATAAAAACACAAATTAGTTATTGTATAACTTTGTCAAAACTTACAAATTTTTTTTTTAAATAAAACTTTCTATAATGTCTTTTTTTTTTGAAATCTTATCAATTTTGTATCATACATATATATGGTTTATACTTCATTGATAAAGCAAATGAGAATACTTTTTTTAACAAATTTTCAAACAAAAACTTCTCAAAGTTTAACTGGGAGGTAAGTAGCATTTATTTTCTGTTGTTCACGTTAAAGTGTTCATATAATTAAATTTACTATAACTTATTAGCTTAAGCTTTTGAGTTGATCGATGATTTAGCATGGCATGAGAGCTCTAGATAAACGTCTTTTTTTTTTCACCCTAGCCATATTGCCGATAACTTATAAGATAACCTCTGCTGACAAAGCCCACTCACCGTCTATCTCAATCCAGCCGTTAACCCACCCACACGGGGAGAAAGAATCCAGCCTCAATTCACCAAAAACCACTCACACACAAACCACCAACCAAAAACCACCCACACGTCCTCTGCAGCCATAAAATTTCTGTTATGGGTGTCCAGCCCATTTGTTAGACAAACAAGGGTTTTTCTTATGTTTGTGGGCCTAAAATGTTGAGTTATATGTTTAGCCCACTTGGAGTTAAACGTGTGGGCTTACCTAGAAAGCCTAGATTTTTTTTAGGGGATAATGGCCTAAAAAAAGGAGAAGGAAAAACAAGAAAGATACAGAAAACGAAGAGGGAGGAGTGCAGTTTGGTTTTTCATAAACAGCTTCCACAAAGTTGTCTATTTCTGGAGTTTCAGCCGTTGGATCTTGCTGAAATTTTGGCCTCCTGTTGATGACACATAGGGTCATGTTTTGAACGGTTAGATCGTCGTTTTGGATCTGGTTTGTCCGTAATCGCTGATAGACAGAACTAGAAAAAAACTGGGAGATATTTTTATCTTTCATCTCTCAATTGTTATTCTCTTGTGTATGGAACTGTTGGTGGGTTGTGAGCCTTTGTATGACTGATTTGGGTTCTTTTTCCCTCAATTTTATCATAATAAGAGAATGTGAAAAGGGTGGACTCCTCATAAGTCCCGTGGTTTTTACTCTTCACATCGAAGAGGTTTTCCATGTATAATTTGTGTGTTGTTTGCATTTAGTCTTCTGCAATTTTTAATGGTTTATTGCTTTCCATTGCTGGTTGATCTCTTGGAAATTATTTGGTGTATAATTTGTGGTGTATTGGAGTATCATTTTTGGTTGATTGTCTTGGAGGAGATCTTGGTGGGTAGTTGTTATACTAGTTGGGCCTATCAGTTGGTATGAGAGCCAAGGTTTAATTTGATCATTGTTATGGAGTCTACTAGTAGTAGTGGAGGTAATTTAATGGTTAGACTGACATCAACCAATTATTCCATTTGGAGACCGATGATGGAGGATTTGTTGTTTTGCAAAGATTTATACGATCCAATTGAAATAATGATAGAAGCTGATGGCACCATTGCTAAACCTTCAAAACCAGAGAAAATGGAAGAGAAAGATTGGGCTAAGTTAAAGAGGAAGACTTTGGGGACTATTATGCAATGGATTGATCTTACCATCTTCAACCATGTGTCTAAAGAGTCCGACCCATATGATTTATGGAAGAAATTGGAAGGTCTTTATGAAAGGAAGATAGGGCATAATAAAGCTTCATTAATCAAGAGACTTGTTAATTTGAAATTGAAGGGTGGGAAGTCTGTTTCTGAGCATTTGAGTGACTTCTAGGATATTATTAACAAGTTGACTACTATGAAGATTGTTTTTTATGATGAATTGTAGACTTTGTTCTTGTTGAGTTCCTTGCCAGACAGTTGGGAAACCTTGGTTGTGACTATTAGTAACCCTGCTCCAGAAGGTGTTCTATCTTTGAATATGATAAAAGAAAGCATGTTCAATGAAGATATAAGAAGAAAGGAGATGGGAGTTGATAATTTGAATGCTCTTCTGGTTGAGAATCGTGGAAGAAGAAAGAGTAAAGGACCCAAAGGCCGTGGTAACTCAAAGGGGAGGTCCAAGTCTAGAGACAAAGAGACTAGGACATGTTACTACTTCAACAAGCCTGGCCATACCAAAAAGTTTTGCTGTCGTTGGAAGAAAGAACAAGGTAAGAAGCAAGACTCACAAAAGGAGGGAGATGATAAAAATACTGCAGCAATTGCTTCTACGAGTGATGGTGATGTCACTTTGATTTGTGCAACTAGTGAGTGTCATCATGTAGAGAGTTTAGACACAGAGTGGCTGGTAGATTCAGGTGCTTCATATCATTATGTTTCCAAAAAGGAGTACTTCATGAACTATCAATTTGGTGATTTTGGTAGTGTGAAGATGGGAAACAAGAGCTCAGCTAGCATTGTTGGGTTAGGTGATATTTGTGTGAAGACAAGTGTTAGGTGCATGCTTACATTAAAGAATGTGCACCATATTCCTGATTTACGTCTTAACTTATTGTTTGCAAATGTACTTGATCAAGAAGGGTTCCAACATACATTTGGTGAAGGTAAGTGGAAATTGTCTAAAGGTTCGATGACAGTTGCTCGTGGTGAGTTGTGTTGCTCTTTGTATAAAACATACTTGAGGGTATGTTCTAGTGAGCTGAATGCAATTGAAGAAAACAATTCTCCTAATTTATGGCATCGAAGGCTAGGACATGTGAGTGACAAGGGGATCAAACTGTTGGCAGGTAAATCTCTTATTCTGGTTGATAAAACAGTTTCTCTTGACCCTTGTGATCATTGTTTGGCAGGTAAGTAGCATAGAGTTTCTTTTTCTAGGAAGTCCACTAGAAGACAAGAAAAATTGGAGTTAGTTCAGTATGATATTTGTGGTCCTATTGAGGTAGAGTCTCTTGGTGGCAATAGATATTTTGTCACTTTCATAGATGATACTACTCGAAGAACTTGGGCGTATATGTTGAAGACAAAAAGCCTAAGTGTTTGAGATTTTCAGAAAGTTTCATGCTATGATAGAAAGGGAGACCAAAAGAAAGTTAAAGTGTCTTCGATCTAATAATGGTGGTGAGTATACTTCGAATGAGTTCAAGTACTATTGCTCACAACATGGCATTAGACATGAGAAGACAGAGCCCGACACACCACAACACAATGGAGTTGCTGAAAGGATGAACAAAACCATTGTAGAGAATGTGAGGTGCATTCTTAGAATGTCTGATCTTCCTAAGACATTTTGGGCTAAAGCAGTTCAATGTGTCATGTATTTGATTAATCGATCTCCATCGATTCCTCTTGGTCATGACATTCCAGAGAGAGCGTGGAAGGGACGTGATCCCACTTATTCGTATATGAGAGTCATTGGCAGCAAGGCATAATGCATGTGCCTAAAGAATAGAGGTCAAAACTTGATTTGAAAACTAATCCATGTGTATTTGTTGGGTATGGGGATGAAGAGTATGGTTATAGGCTCTATGATCCAGAAAAGAAAAAGGTAGTGAGAAGCAGAGATGTAGTATTCTTTGAGCACAAGAAGGGTACAGATCTTCTGAGTACAAGGTACACTTCTATTTCAAAATTGTCTTTTGATACTACTAATTGTTCCACTTCTATTCCTTTGTCATTCAGCAGCCAAATGAGAATGTTGAGGATGTACTTGATGATGTACATGATGATGTTGATGAGGTAGAACCTGATGGTAATGTACCAGATCATATTGATGATGATGATCTTAATGAGTCTTCATCTGATGAAGAAATCCATGGGGAAGATGTGCATGATGAAGTGATTCATGAAGAAGTTCATGAGCAAGGGGAGCAATCTGCCCCTCAAGTGGAGGATACATAGGTTCGAAGGTCAACAAGAGAGCGTAAACCTTCAACAAAGTATCCAAGCTCAGATTTCATTCTAGTTAGTGAAGGTGGAGCAAGAGGTCTTGTCTCATGATGAGAAAGACCAGTGGCTTGATGCAATGGAGGAGGAGATGAATTCCTTGAAAAATAATGAAACCTATGAGCTAGTACAGCCTCCGAAGGGCAAGAAAGTCTTGAGAAACAAATGGGTTTTCAAGTACAAAAAGGATGGCGAGAAGATAGTAAAGTGCAAAGCCAGATTAGTGGTAAAGTGATGCAACCAGAAAAAGGGCATTGACTTTGTGAGATATTCTCTCCGGTGGTCAAAATGACATCTATCATAATAGTGTTTGGTTTAGTAGCAAGTCTTGATCTTGAGTTGGAGCAACTTGATGTAAAAATTGCATTTTTACATGGTGATTTGTATGAAGAGATCTACATGGAGCAACATGAAGGATTTGAAGGAAAAGGGAAATATAAACTTGTTTGCAGGTTGAAGAAGAGTCTTTATGGGCTTAAACAGGCGCCAAGGTAGTGGTACAAGAAATTTGATTCGTTTATGACAAACAATTATTATAAACAAACTACAGCCGATTCTTGTGTGTATTTTAGAAAGTTTCATGAGGGTAATTTCATCATCCTTCTTTTATATGTAGATGATATGCTAATAGTTGGACAAGATGCATATATGATTCAAAGTTTGAAGAAAGACTTGTCCAAGTCTTTTGACATGAAAGATTTGGATCCTGCAAAGCAAATTTTAGACATGGAGATTACTCGTGATAGGAAAGCTGGGAAATTGTGGTTATCCCAGGAGAAGTAAATTGAACGGGTTCTTGGAAGGTTCAATATGTAGCATGTTAAGCTTGTTGGTACACCGTTAGCAACTCACTTCAAGCTAGATAAGAGAGCTTGTCCTACAACAGAGAAGGAGAAAGAAGTTATGTCATCCATTCCTTATTATTCTACAGTTGGTTCTTTGATGTATGCTATGGTGTGTACTAGACCGGATATTATACATGCGATCGGTTTAGTGAGCCGTTTCTTATCCATTCCAGGTAAGGCTCACTGGGAAGCAGTGAAGTGGATCTTCAGGTACTTGTGGGGCACCTCCAAATTGAGTTTGTGTTATGGAGGTGATAAAACTATACTTCAAAGATATACTAATGCAGACATGGCAGGTGATCTTGACAAAAGAAAGTCTACCTCAAATTATGTGTTTACATTTTCAGAAGGAGTCATCTCATGGAAATCCAAGCTACAAAAATGTGTAGCATTGTCCACAACTAAAGCAGAGTATATTGCAGCAGTGGAAGCAAGTAAGGAGATGTTATGGCTTAAAAGATTCCTTTAAGAGTTGGGTTTGAAGCAAGGTGAGTATGTGGTATTCTATGATAGTCAGAGTGCTATGGATTTGTGCAAGAATTCAATGTATCATGCTCGCACCAAACACATCGACATTAGATATCATTGGTTGCGAGATGTGATTGAAGAGAAGAGAATAAAACTGGAGAAAGTCCACACCAACAAGAATAGTGCAAATATGCTAACTAAAGTAGTTCCTAGAAGCAAGATTGAGCTTTATAGTAAGCTTGTCAGGATGAGGTTCAAGTAATCATGGATGTGATCGTGTCTTCCCTGTAATGGGACTGAAAGAGGGAGATTGTTATAGGTGTCTAGCACATTTGTAAGACAAACAAGGTTTTTTCTTATGTTTGTGGGCCCAAAATGTTAGGTTATATGTTTAGCCCACTTGGGGTTAAACGTGTGGGCTTACCTAGAAAGCCTATGTTTTTTTTAGGGGATAATGACCTAAAAAAAAATGAAAAACAAGAAAGATACAGAAAACGAAGAGGGAGGAGTGCAGTTCGGTTTTTTAGAGACGGCTTCCACAAAGTTGTAATATATCTAGAGTTTCAGCCGTTGGATCTTGCTGAATTTGGTCAACATGTTGATGACACATAGCGTCATGTTTTGAACGGTTCGATCATCGTTTTGAGCTTTAGTTTGTCAGTAACCGCTGATAGACAGAACCAAAAAAAAATTGGGTGATATTTTTATCTTTCATCTCTCAATTGTTATTCTCTTATGTATGGAACTGTTGGTGGGTTGTGAACTTTTGTATGACTGATTTGTGTTATTTTTCCCTCAATTTTATCATAATACGAGAAGGTGACAAGGGTGGACTCCTCACAAGTCCCATGGTTTTTACTCTTAACATCGAAGAGGTTTTCCACGTATAATTTGTGTGTTGTTTGCATTTAGTCTTCTGCAATTTTTGATAGTTTATTATTGTCCATTGCTGGTTAATCTTTAGAAATTATTTGGTGTATAATATGTGGTGTATTGGAGTATCATTTTTGGTTGTATGTCTTTGAGGAGATCTTGGTGGGTTGTTGTTATACTATTTAGGGCCTATCAGTTTCAGTCCACTTTGGTTTCAACTTCTTTGTAATCGAAGGTTTTCATTTCATTTCACCAAAACAAAAAAAAAAAAAAACCACAGTGTTTACTTCACTAAATTATCTCTATTTTAGGTAATGGCCACCGAAACCACCAACGCCGAAACGTCCTCTGAGACAACAAAGTTGTCTTCCTCTGTTTCCAAAGCTACTACCTTCACCGGCCCTCTTACCCTTAACCGAAAATTTACCCACTCCTCGTATTTTTGTTGTCTAATATTTACACGCTAGTGTCACTTCGCTTGGATTCAACAAATTACACTATTTGCCAATATCAAACTTGATTCAGTTCTTCATGCTCATCATTTATTTGGCTATATTGATTGTTCATGTGTTTCCCCTAATAGATATATTGATGAGAAGGGCACCAAGACATTGAATTCCAAGTTTGAGCTCTAGCACTCTCTTGATCATGTACTCTACACATTGATCAATGCAATCTTATCTCAGTCTGCACTCTCCTTTTTTGTGGGTTGTACCAATTCTAAAAACAGGTTTGGGAATCACTTGAAAAGTACTATTCTTCCTTCACTAGAACTATCACACCCCATCCTAGATTACCCTACCAACCTAGAACGAGCTATGACAACGATAGACTTCGAGTGTGCAATGGAATCTATTGTCAAATCTCTCTTATCCTATAGTTGATGCATACAAATTACGTTTTCTCAAGTGCACGAGTCAAGTAATCAAAATGGTAAGTATTTACCAAGTATTGTTTTCATAGGGATTGATTTTAATTCGATTAAGTACAACAACTACTCTCACTTAACTTTATTTAGAGAACAGAATCGAAAGGAGATAAAAATAAGCTAAACAACGAAAAATAAAGGCAAAAAATAAATGGGAGACTCAAACCTATAGTATAAATTTGGGAATAGGATCAATTACTTAATTAAATAGATAATTACAACTAAATCAACAGTGAACTCATAAGTCTAGAATTCTTAAGGCATGGTATCTCCTGTCGATCTCCACCAATCTCAAGTACTAAATTAACTAACCTAGGTGTCCCTAGCGTAAGCTAATTCATACAACGCATTTAGACTCTTCATTATGAACCTCTATTAATTAATTATTAGCTTCGCTGTGACTTGGGTAATTAACTAATAGTCATGCATTCGATTCTCGTCTAAGCTTCTCTCCGTAGAGTTTCCAGTTAGAATAAGAATCAATTAAACAACAATCGATTAGTTAATCTTCATCACCATCTACAATTAATTAACCATTACTCCTGCTGTCACTCAGATAATTAATTAATTACACCTTAAGTGCTCAACTAAGTTTCATCTCTTGAGCTCAACTTAGACATACCTCAATTGACCAAAGATCACTGATTAAAAACATTACATACTAAATGCACTAATGATTCCAAAGCCTCATTAGCAATAATCATCCATCAAGCAAGCAATTAATCCAAAATAATCCTCAATTAAGAATTAAATTCAATATCCAACAATTAAACCCAAGTAATTAAGGATAAAGCTACTCACAATCAGTCAATTCAATCTCTAAATCCCTAATTTACAACCACTAGTGTAGCTAAAAGTAAAGAAAAAGAGAAGAAAATTGCAAATGGAAGTCGATCCCATGTTCCTGTCGGATCTACTTCGTCCTCGAGCTTTGGATTCTTCAATTTCGCTCACAAATGCTCTCCAGTACCTCAAAATCAGCTTGGAATCGAGATTAAGGTTGTATCCCATGATTTAGCCTTCTCTTGGATGAAGAGATAGTGAAAAATTTATACCCTCTATCGAAGTAGCGTCAAGACACTGAGACAGCGTCTCGATGCTGCACCCAAACGATGTTGTTCTCCTTGTGCACGCGCCTCCAGCGTCAAGATGCTTTGGACGAAAATGCTCAAATGTTTGCATTTTGAGTGTCGAGAAGCCACGGGTTTTGATGCTTGCTCTAGGGTTTGGCCACCAAATATGGCCTCTAGATGCCATTTTCAGGGTCTAGACGCTCTTTCCTCTGGTTCTTTTGCCAAAACTCTACTTCTCTTCTTGGATCTTAAAAATGGCTCAATTCAGGCCCAAAATTACCAAAATACCCTCAAATACTCGGTTATGCTTCTCAAGCTCGGTTTCTACATAATCAAGATAAAATGGCATCAAAGCATACATTTTAAGACTAAAACTAGCAAAAATAATAGGAAATAAAGTATCATAATTGCAGGCTATCAATAGCTCATCTTCGTCTATAAACATCTCATATTCAGCACATCAAACATTACACTCTTACTCATACTAGATGAGACTGGTGGCAGATTCTGATTGGTTAACTCTGGAAGAAACTCAAGAGCAACTTGATGGAAAAATAAAGATAAAAGAATGAGCTAAAATGCTCAGCCGGTGGTAATTTCGTAATAAAATAACTTTCAATAAAATTATTTTCATACTAAACATAATTCAAAACTTTGTCAATCAATGTAAACCATGAACAATTTAGAAACTCTCGAGATAATAAACATACAATAAAATCTATAACAATAGCTTTTAAAAACATAAACAGTGCAACACAGATGACAACTCTTGAAACAATAATTCTTGAAAACGTAAATACAGGCTAGTAAAATGTAGAGAAATATGCAATTAAATCTCTTGATAATGTAAGCATAGGCTAGTAAAACCAATTACCAAACCTGTACCAAAATCTTTATCATATTGGAGTAAAGTAATCTCCATACGCATAGCAAAACAATCTCTGTCATACTATGCATGGCGTAATCTCTAGATACATAGCAGGATAAATATTTGTCATACTAGGCATAGAATACATTCATACCTAGTAGAGCCATCTCTGTCATATGTGCAGGCAGAGCTGCCCCCAAAGGGATAAGGACCCTAACACACAGCCCAAAACCTATGTGTATGCTAAAATAGGTCCCAAAAACTCTCTCTCTGGTATACTATGGAAACGCATTCACATAACATACTAGTAATCACCATGGGTATGATCTAGTGGTTTGAAAACCACTTTCAGCATAAAACCTCTTAATTCTCAAACTCTTTATGAAAATCATGCTCTCTCTAAAACAATATTTCATTAGCTTGAGAGAAATCAAATAACATATAACATTTATAAACTCTCAAATAATCATCAAATCTCTCAAATAACATAAAATATTTCTAAAATCGTACTTTCTCTAAAACCACATTTCATAAGTCGTAGAGGTTTTCAGATAACATCAAACATTTCCAAATTCTCAAATAATCGCCAATTATCTAAAAAAAATGTCCAAAATGATTATTCTAGCTAAAATCATTAAATATTGGAATTTCATAATAAATTTCTTGAAATTCATAGCAATTTCTCTAAAATCATACATAATTATAAATTTCTTGAAGTTTCACAATAATAATTAAATAATGAAAACATGTCGTGTAAAATAAACCACTCACAGAACTATTATCACTGACATCTTGACTCGAAAACTCCTCCAAATTTTGATTCATCATGTAATTTTTTTTAAAAAAAATACAATTGCAAAGAGTCCTATAATCTTTTATGCAAATTTAGAGACCCCAACAAAAAGATTTGAAGTTTTGAGATTAGAATAGGATTTAAACATTTCTTTAATTAGTCAAAGGTACAAATACAAAATGACTCAAAATTACAATAAGGAATGTAGTTCATTATCAAATTAGGAGAGAACTTTTTTCTTACAAGAAAAATAAAGCTCCAAAGGCCTATTAATATAGAAAGACTATAAATGATAAATCAATTAAAGTTAGTTGAAAATAAGAATAAAATTAGACTTTCTCAAATTTTATTGTGTGGTTTTCTTCTAAAGAAGCATCCACAAAGCTTTGAGATAAAGAAGCACCACCCACAAAGATTTAAACCTATCAAAACAAACCTTAGGTTTAAAAAGAAAAGCACAACTCCTTCCACATATGATTGAGTAAAATAAAGTTAAATAGAAACCAAAATCACAAAAACTACATTAGAGAATTTGGTACAACAAACTTAATATAAGGGAAATTGGAGCAATTAACCCTTCAATTCCCTTATAGAATCACAAATTTTCAATTTTATGTTTAATAAGTATATAAAATTTAAAAATAATCTAACAAACACAAATTTGAAGTTGGAGGTTCAAATCCCATACCCCACTGTTCACCAACTTGAAATGACCTCGGTTTGAGATTTTTGTCAAAAGCTTTGGTCATGCGTGCTTGATAACACTATAATGCTTGTTGAGCATCTAATCTTCTCTCATCGAGAACTTCCAACTCTTGAAGGCACAACTTTGCATTGTATTATGTTGTCAATCCCTCTTGTACGACCATCCTTAATGACAGAATATCTCTCTCCAAAGGGAGCACAACCTCTACCCATATATATGGGAATAGGATGTAAACCCTGTGGGAGTGCGATGTGTAGTTCTGTAAGCCCATAATGCTTCACCAATCTTTTCTTGCCAGTCTCTTTTTGTCTTGGAGACCACTTTCTTCAGCAAGTTGCACAGCGTCTTGTTGAACGCCTCTGCCAAACCATTTGCCACAGCGTTATACATGGATGATTTGTACTACTTGAACTTAAATTTTTCACACAACCTATCCATTAAACTATTGGAGAATTGTCTTCTGTTATCTGTCACAATGCAATGTGGGATGCCATAACAATAGATGATATGAGTCTGTACGAAGTCTGCAATGTTTTCCCTCTTGGCTTTTCTTAATGTCACTGCTTCGGCCCATCTTGAAAAGTAATCCATTGCTGCAAGGACATAGGAGTGTCTTACTGATGACTAAGGCTTTATCAAACCAACAAGATCAAACCCCCAAGTTTCGAATGGCCATAAACAACAGTCAGATGTAAAGGCTCTGGCAGCTGATGTATGAAGTTCGCATGGAACTAAAAAGCTTCGCACTTCTTTGCGCACTCCATTGAATCTCGAACCATTGTAGGCCAATAATAACTCATTCTTTTCAATTGGAAATGCAGTTTTGGACCCGACTGGTGAGCTTCGTAGATGCCTGAATGTGCCTCATCTAGTTATTTGATTAACTCCTCCGTTCCCAGACATCGAAGGATAGTCCTTCATAAGAGCGACAATAAATGGTCTATTTATAATAGACGAACCGAGATGCCCTTCATCATACATCAACCTTATGTCGGGGCTCTGCAAGGAGCTTTCCATGCTAGAGGTAGTCTATAATAGATGTCTCCAATCTTCCTCTTCAATAGCATAGATGGATATTACGTTTATTTCTTCATGTTCATCTTCGATGTGTGGCACGACCCATTTTTGGCGAAGTGAGATGTTCATCGTCGTATCCCCTGATATCAGGCAATTATGCTATCTTATTTTCTATTATTTTAGCTATTTTTGCTATGATTTGTGTGCTTTGATGTCTATTTGTGTTTAAATTGCAGAAACCGAGCTTAAGGAGCAAAATGTAGTGTTTGGGGCTATTTTAGTCATATTGGAGCTAAATCAGGCTAATTTGGAGAGCCAAAAAAAGAAGAGATGTTGCACAAGCTATTTGGGGCCATGA
Source organism: Trichosanthes truncata (assembly GCA_033996785.1). NCBI lineage: Eukaryota > Viridiplantae > Streptophyta > Magnoliopsida > Cucurbitales > Cucurbitaceae > Trichosanthes > Trichosanthes truncata. The sequence goes on along the minus strand of JAWPNB010000013.1, from coordinate 43,509,244 downwards.
GGATGGCATTGCACACTTGAAATTGCGTTGCAACACCCATTTGTATTAGGAGAGCTAGCGTTGCAATGATAGAAATGCACTGAAGTGAAGCTCTCTGTTTGTAGCGTTGCAATGCTACCCCTGTGCACATGGAAAAACGATGGGATTTTGGGACAACGTTGCAACGCTGTCACGATAGGCAGCATATATTCATCGCTTCTTCTTTGTCCAAATGGAGGCCAATTGAGGGTTTTAGCCCTAATCTCGATTCCAACCCATATTTGAGGGCATTTAGGAGGATTTGTGAGCATTTTGGAGAGGAATTGAAGACCTTGGAGCTCGGGTTTGAGATTGATTACCTCGGGAATGCAGGATCGTCCTTCGTTTGCACTTTCTTTCCCTTTTTCTTTCATTTATAGTTAATTTAGTGGCTATAATTAGAGATTTATTCGGATTGTAATTGCTGAACATGTTTAGTTAATTCCTAATTTCTATGGGTTGTTGTAATTATTGGACCATTGCACTTAATTTTACTTAATTTAGTTTATGATTGTGGTTTAATTAGTGTTATGTTCGTTTATGCATTTTAGGCTTAATGCCTTTAGATTGTGTTCGTTAATTAATTGAGGTAGGACTAGGAGGAGACCGATAGGAGATTCCTAGTTAGCTTAAGGCACGATTAGTTAATTACACGAGTGACAGCAGGATAAACGGTTAATTAATTGTAGTTAGTGCTAAGAACAATTAATTAGGCACCATCTAATTGATAAGTTACTAAGTGGAGGCTCAACAGAGATAAGCTTAGACTAGAACTGTATGCATGACTATAGACTAATTACTTGAATGACAACAGGAGTAATAATTAATTTATAGAGGTCAGTGATGAAGGGTCGTAATGCCAAGTGAGAATTAATTAATGAGACGGACACAAGATTTAATTAATTACACCCAAGGTTTGGAGGAGACCGACAGGAGATTCCATAATCTTAGGCTTCTAGATTTATGGATTGAACACTTGGTTATGCCTATTTGCTAGCTTAATTAAATAATTTAAGGTCCAAGATTGCAATCAACACCCATAGAATTACCTATCAATTTGTGTCTCCCATTTATTTTGCTTTCTAGGATTAGATGTTTATTTTCCTGTTGCTCTTGCTCTCTGTTTTCTAGATAAAGTAAAGTGAGATTATTCGCAGTACTTAATTGAATTAAAAACCAATCCTAGTGGATATGATACACGATACTCTTCTGCCATTTTATTATTACTTTGATCATGTGTACGCCCGATCATCCCCTGAGATCGTCAGTGCAGTGGCCAAGTTCACTAGTGCAACTACTTTCTTGTTCTATGCTCTTGGAATTGTTGGCTTTTTGGCCCTTCATCTCAAATTAATTAATTAATGTTTTGATGATAACAAACCTGATTTTGTTTATTGACAATTTTAGTGTTTTTAAGTATCCATTGTGTAGAGCTCGAAATAACGATTCCAACACATCTTGAATCAGAGCTCAAGGAAAAAACAAAATTGAAGGAAAAATCCTACATAGTATGAAACGTGGCATATATTGATGACGTGGCAGATGACGTGGAAGGTCAACAGTCAACCTTGATGATGTGACGCTGACGTGGCGATAACGTAGCATCTTCAAACGATCGAAAATGATGACGTGGATGATGACACGGAAAAACGTGGACCAATAGGATTTCGACACATGGCATATTGAATTTTATTAGTAATTAAAAAGTCCAACGGTCAAAATTTAAAAAAATTATTATTATTTTATTCTGGCCAATGAAAGGGTAACACGTGACATTCTTAATTAAAATAATATATATATAATTGGTCATACGATCAAATGTTTAAATATTATAATAATATAATAATATTATTTTATTATTAATTTTGAATTTCTTTTTTGCAGCCAATAAGAAGCTGACACGTGGTAGAAACGACTAGTTTTGTCTTCTCTCTATTTAAGGCTCGAAAAAAATAGAAAAAAAAATAGAAAAAAAAATCTAAAAAATTCTACTATTCTTGGAGAGTATTTCTACCATTTTGAGCAATTTTTGAGCTTCTATTTTTATTCTCTTTAGCCATTTGAGGGCTTTAGTTTGTAAGAATTCTTTCTTACAAAAGATTGTGAGCTAAACTTTGTGTATCTACTCTTTGAGAGAGTTTTTCCATCTTGCTCTTTCACTTTCTAATCCATTGTAAGGTTTCTCTTGATCCCGAAAAAGAGAGTTTGTAACGGTTTAATCATGAACCGTGGAAATGATCGAGTTTGTTCTTGCTCCTGCAAAAGGAACGGTGTAACGGTTAGACTCTAAGCCGTGAAATGGGTCATTCATTTTTCTTGTGAAATACCCAAGAGGATCTTGGGGAGTGGTGTAGGTCGAGTTGTGCCGAACTACTATAAAATTCCTGGTGTCAATTTCTCTATCCCTATCTTATTTCATTTTTGTAATTAATTTGTTGTTATATTATATTGCATAAAATCAATTATTCTTGTATGTCTATTTTGGTTGGTATAATTTTATCTTTACATATTCTTTACCAATCTTGTTTTTAGAATTAAATAGGGTGTTCAAAATTGTTGGTTTTAATTTCTTGTGTATTTTGGAGTGATCTTATTTGCATGATTTATTGTTTCAATTAATTATTGCAAAATGTGTGTTAATTTATTTAATTTGGTCCACCTTAGTAAAAAGTTTTATAAAGTTTAAATAAACTCTATTCACTCCCCCTCTAGGGTTGCCATACCGATCCTACAATTTATATCAGAGAGTGGTTGTTCTTGTTTTTAATCGAATATATTTTTCAAAAGTTATTCCATCTGATATCCATTGTTTGAGTTTTCACTCCAACAATTGTTATTAGAGCGGTTACTCTTTTGATAAAATTATTTTTCAAATATTATTTTGATACTTAAAGTATCTTATTAATATTTTGAAAAATTATTTAAAAAACTTAATTGCTAAGAGCTATGGCAACTTTAGATTTTCTTGAAAGTCATTGTATTGATAAACCTCCATTATTTAATGGTATAAATTATGATGTTTGGAGAAAGAGAATGAATTTTTGTTTGCTTTCTATTGATTTTAATATTATGTATGTTTGTGAGCATGATTTATCAAAATTGAAATTGAATGATAAATTTCTTAAATTGCTCTCTTTTAATGCCCAAGCCATAAATATCATATATTGTGCATTAGATAGAAAAATATGTGATGAAATTTTAAATTTTACATATGCATATGATATTTTGAAATTTCTTGAAAATATGTATAATGTAGAAAATTCTCCTTGTACTACTAATGATTTATTTGATGTGAAGAAGAATTGTAATTCTCAAAATCAAGAAAAATTTCATGAAGTGGGAAAGGAAAAATGTAATGGAGCCTTCTTATGCTTGATGGGTTATTCAAATAACAATTCCATTGATGAAAGTAATGAAGATGAGGTAAATCATGAATCCCCGTCTTATGATGAATTATTTGATGCCTTTGAAAGCATGCAACATGATTTAGAAAAACTTAGCTCTAAATATGTCAAACTATCGAAGAAGTATAAGACCTTATGTAATGAGAACAAATCTTTGATAGATGAATATGCATGTTTGAAAAGTGGATCTAACAATGTATTCTTGCATAATGAAATTGATGATTGTTGTGATAAAAAATTTGCATTGAATGATAAAATTACTTTACTTGAAAAAGAGAATGATGAGCTCAAATCTTGATCAATTAAAAATTGAATTGAGTGATTTGAGAAATAAAAATGAGGAAATTGAATCTTATTCTTTGAAACTAAAAGATGAAATTGCTAGCTTGAAAGATAAAATTATTGACTTGAAAAATAGCAATACATCTTTAGAAGAAGATAAATTTGTTTTGATTGACAAGGTTAAATTTCTTGAATGTGATAGTTGTGAGAAGAATGATCTTTTGCATGTGCTTAAAGAAAAAGAAATACTTGCTAGTAAAGAGCTTGAAATTGCAAAAGAGTCAAAATTAAGAAATTGACAATAGGTGCACAAAAATTAGATAAAATTATTGACATGGGTAAATCTTTTAGTGAAAAAAGGGGATTAGGCGATGTTGATAAAAAATTCTTCATATAGTTCTAAGACTATTTTTGTTAAAGCTACTCCTAGTATGCCTAAAGATGCTTTACCAAATGTGTCTAATCTTGTTAATTCTAAATTTGTGCCAAAGCATGAGAAATCTATAAATATCCATTGAAAATCAAAATTTGTGCCTATACAAGTTCATGCTAGATCAAAATGTGCTTATAATGTGAAAATTATGCCTAAGCATGAAAAGACTAAACCTATCCATGAAAAATCAAATTTTGAGTCTAAACATTATCATGCTTTATCCAAATGCATGTATAGTGTTAAATTTGTTCATAATCATAAATAAAAAAAAAAAAAAAAAAAAAAAACTAGAAATATACACTTGAAATCAAAATTTGTGCCTACATGTTATTATTGTGGAGTTAAAGGTCAAATTAGACCTAATTGTTTTAAATTGAAAAATACTCCAAGAAAGAATTTCTTTGAGAATAATATTGTGAAAAATCAATTTGTTAAAAAGAAATTCTTGCCTAATATTACTTGTTATTCATGTGGAAAAATTGGTCATAAATTTAATACTTGTTATTTGTCAATAATGAATGCTAATAATGTTGGAACAAATTTGAAATGGGTTCCAAAATCTTTGCTTCCTAACAATGAAGGACCCAAGAAATGGGTACCAAAATTCTTTGGTTCAGCTTTCGTTGTAGGTGTTATTTCAAGAAGCAATTGGTTGCTTGGACTTTAATTGGTAAATTAATTCAAATGGAGCAACTATTATGGCTTGCTTGAACCCAACAAAGAAAAAATTGCATATTTGATAACTTTATATTTTTATATTATTGATATAAATATTCTATTGACATTTATTATAGAAATTGTATCTCTTGAATGGTTTAAATGTTTGAATTTGATTTCCTAAATTTTATTGATTATTAGATTAAATGCCTTTGAGTATTTTGAGGATATCTGTTTTGTCATTTATATTTATGATTGCATATTTTATGGATTATTGTCTATGTTCTTGAGAAGGTTGAAATTGATTATTTCCAAATTTATCCATATTTCCTTTTGCTTGTTATTTGAATTATAGATGCATGCCATGAGAAAAGATTGAATATCTATTTTTGGCTCTTATTTGTATTGATCATTATTGGAATTCAAGTATTGATTTTGAGATTTATCAAAAATGCCCAATACTTGAATTACTTGTTATGTTATGGATGTTTAAATTGGTGGAAACTTGATGTTATTGAAGTTTGGAATATTCTATGTATTGTTTGGTCTCTTGGAAGAAATTGTTTAGATTTTTTTTATTAGTTGCTTTTTGAGCATGAGTTATATATTTTTCATGAAGTTAGATTTTGTGTTTTGATGATATTTTTGCTCTTTTTAAATTTTGATGTCTTGAAGAAAAATATTTGATAATTGTTTGATATTATTTAGAAAAAAAAAAGGATTTGTTATTATTTTGAGCATATTGTTTGTCCAATCTTCAAAAGAATGTGCTTAATTAATGCTTGAGAAGATTTGTTGAATTCTTTTTCATAGGGGTAATATATTTATGGAATTGATTTATATTCTTGATTTCCCATTAGCATTTTACTCCAAATTGGTAAAATTCTTATTTGAAATGCTACCATGCTTAATTATATTTGTTTTATAATCTTATCCTTATGTGTTATCTAATAGGTTGATGTTATTTTGCTATTATTTGGTATCAATATTTGATTTTTATCAATTGGTGTTTATTTTATAACATTTGATATTTTGGTATCTCATGTTTTAATTTTACTTGTATTTGATAAGTTGATTTCTTTGAGATTATTTTGCTTACTGTATCTTTTATAGATATAGAAATTTTAGTGCATATTCATGAGTATTATATGGTTCTCTTAGAATTTACATGTCTTATGCCATTTTTTCTTGAATGAGTATTTTATTGAAAGTTTTGACAATTTGTTTGAGATAGATTGAGCTACCTTGATTTTATTTAAATTAATATCTTGTGTAAAATATTATTCTTAGATGAGTTTTACATGAATTATTCCTTGGTATTTATTGATATTTCTTATTAGGAGGAGAATGCTTATTTTTTAAGAGAAGTCGTACTCTTCTATATGTGAATTTGATGATATTGATTTTCTAAATTGCTTTATTGATATGTACCCCTCTTATGCATTTTATTTATCATTTTAGGGGGAGTCATTGACTTTGGAGTAAAATTATTTCGTAATCACTTATATATTTTGCGCTCTTTTGCTTTATTAGAATAAGCATTTTTTTTTAATTTCATATATATTTATTCCCTCTAGTTGATTTATAGCTAAATGTATTTTTGTCCATTGTTAAAGGGGAGTGTTAAATTGCTTTCAAAAGGGGGAGAAGTTTGTGAAGTTTGCATTAAAATTGAGAAGTTATTTGAAATTGACAAAGTTGTGGTCATGTTCTAACTATTTTTCTTATTATTCCTTTTTTATTATTCCAAAAGGGGGAGAGGTAATAAGAAAAATGAAAGCATATTGTTATTATTCATGTGTGTTGATTGTGCATCAAGCTAATATCTTACATCACACACCACTTTGGATTTCATTTTTCTGTAGTAGTTTGTCATCATAAAAAAGGGGGAGCTTTTTGGCTTTTTGGCCCTTCATCTCAAATTAATTAATTTTAATTAATTAATTAATATTTTGATGATAACAAACCTAATTTATTTTTAACAATTTTAGTGTTTTGGAGTATCCATTGTGTAGAGCTTGAAATAACAATTCCAATGCATCTTGAATTGTTCGAATCGGAGCTCAAACGAATAAGTTATGGAAAAAAAAATGAAGGAAAAACCCTATATAGTATAACACGTGGCATATATTGATGACGTGACAGATGATGTAGAAGGTCAACGGTCAACCTTGATGATGTTGCACCGACGTGGCAATAACGTAGCATCTTCAAATGGTTGAAAATGATGACGTGGATGATGACATGGCAAAACGTGGACCAATAGGATTTCAACACTTGGCATATTCAATTTTATTAATAATTAAAAAGTCCAACAATCAATTTTAAAATATTTATTATTATTTTATTTCGGTCAATGAAAGGGCGATACGTGGCATTCTTAATTAAAATAATATATATATAATTATCAAATAGTCAAATGTTTTAATATTTTAATATTATTTTATTATTATAATAATATTATAATAATATTTTATTATTATAATAATATTTTAATAATATTTTATTATTAATTTTGAATTTCTTTTTTGCAGCAAATCAGAAGCTGACACGTGGCAGAAACGACTAGTTTTTGTCTTCTCTCTATTTAAGGCTTGAAAAAAGTTGAAAAAATGAGGAAAAAATTCTAAAAATTTCTACTATTCTTAGAGAGAATTTCCACCATTTTTTAGCAATTTTTTAGCTTCTATTTTTATTATCTTTAGCCATTTGAGGGTTTTAGTTTGTAAGAATTCTTTCTTACAAAAGATTGTGAGCTAAATTTTGTGTATCTACTCTTTGAGAGAGTTTTTCCATCTTGTTCTTTCACTTTCTTATCCATTGTAAGGGTTTCTCTTGATCCCGAAAATGAGAGTTTGTAACAGTTTGATTCTGAACCATCGAAAGGATAGGATTTGTTCTTGCTCCCGCAAAAGGAACGGTGTAACGGTTGGACTCTGAGTCGTAGAAAGGGTCGTTCATTTTTCTAGTGAAATACTGTAAAGACCCGAACCTACTACGACTCTAATGCAGAAGCACGGCCTAGTTACCTCGCTCATGCTCGAAATTTCGGCAGCATGACGGCGTAACTAAGAGAAAACCAACATTTTCAATGACCTGGAAAAGACATGAGCACTTCTATAATTCAGAAAATAGACTTACCACCCACCAAACTACGATACATAGTGCTGAGCTTAACCAACAGACAATCAAACCTAAGAACTTCTAACCAAGCACACGAAACTAAAGAACATTTAGGATTTACAAACCAAACACACATCAAGGAACAAAGAAATAAAACTAAAAACTAAAACAGGGAAAAGAAATCTGGTGGAGTCTCCATTGCTTCGTCAAGCCATCGCCCTCATCTCCCTCCTCGTGGATATTCACCATCTGCAAAACAAACAAAGTAGCAGGATGAGTATCAACATACTCAGTAAGTAGCCCACTTAAGGGTCCAACTTTTAAAGAAACCAGACCAAGAAGAAAACTTCCCTTACTCACACTCGTGCTTAGATTTCAAATACTTCCTTCAGTTATTCTAAAAGTCCATTTAACCTTCCTCAACATTCACCACTCCCTGACCCTAACTACGTGTCATACCTGCGAATCCTGTAACCTAGAACCCAAACCTGTGAAGGTCTATAACCCTCACACTCATCTCAATAGAGAAATCACCCCTAGGCTAGCACACAGGCGCTGGGGAACGCATTCCCTACGCTCAACATAATGGGAAAAATACCCCTAAGCTAGCACACAGGCACTAGGGAACGCATTCTCTATGCTCAACATAATGGAGAATCATCTCTAAGCTAGCACACAGCAATAGGAAACGCATCCCTTATGCTCATCATAATAGGAAAATCACCCCTAAGCTAGCCCATCGGCAATAAGGAACGCATCCCTTATGCTCACCACATCACATACGTTCTAGGCTTACAAACTCGCACGAAACGACAAAATTAGAGTAGGTAGCACCAATCTAACGGGCCTTTGTACTTTCACAACGCTTTTGAAATCTTCCGGGTCATCCACCTTATCACATTCATCCATCATGCCCGAATCACAACACAAACTGGCCCGAAGGTTGCAAACACTTTCAATGGGGAGTCACCCCCTAATTCACATAACAAAGGAAGAAAGCAATCCCTCAAGCCTTTCCAACATTCATAATGTCTTACGCCTCATATATATATATATAGGCGAGACACAAATCCTAACGGACCAACCCGAAAGGCTACCTACTTCCTAGACCAGCACTAAAACGACTCACTTCTCATTCTTTTAAGAAGTTATTCGTAGCATATGACTCATGCCCACCTTCCATAAACAACCACAAATGCATCCATGTGACCTCGCACCATAGATCACGAACACGAATCTCAAGTATGGACTTTCACCCCGATACCACATTCCTAAATCAGCACTTTGCATAGCTATAACCATACATGTGCCAGTGACATATTACTCTTCAATTATTTAATCCGGAATCTAGTTCCCTAAACACATTAGAATTTAAGACAACCACTGGTCACTGTATACCCTTAAGGTATTCTAATTCAACCACTAATTCAAACCAACAACTCCAGCGTCATGCACACCATCAACTCATCCATATCTAGAGAAAACTAAACTTTAGCCAACCACTTAAGTGTTTCAAGCATTCCGTACTCTGTTAACACCTCAACATCACCTAATGACCTTTTGCAACAACTTATGATCAGACAAATTAATCCAATATCCACTACTTTCACACTTTTAGTTAAAACACTATCTTAGCCATTCAGGTATTCCACAGCCTATATCAAAACTCAAGTAAATTGCATACATAAAACATAATGCATGGCCCGAACCCCTTGTAAATCATATTAAAATTCATTAGTTCCAAGCATTCCAAGATAAATTAAGCCCCCAATACCATTTTAATACGTGCTTAAGCAACTTAAACTCAAGAACAATTCAGGATGATTCAGCCATTCACACCATGACCCACATATTCATATTGGATGTGTATATTTAATCTCAAGCTCCACAAACATGAGTCAAACTCATCCAATCACAAAATTAGGCAAACTCTTAAGGTCCAACTTATGCTAACTTGAATCTTTGAGTCGCTATTTTCATTATAACATTATACTTAGATCTTTTTAGCTCTAACAACATCTGTACCAATCCACAATTCATTATATACTACATTAACAAAAATTGCAGACTTGTACTTGTAATTTCTAAGATCTCAAACATACATGAAAAGCAAAATAAAGAACTTAAAAGGGCTTAAATCCAAATTGCTACTTACAAATTTACTCCAAGGTTCAAGTCGGCTCGAACTCGAATACTTGATCTTGAATCGTCAAACAAAGGCCTACGCATTATGGGTAATTTTAAAACTCTAAAATAGCCCTTAAACTCCGCAAAAAGTCTTTAATCATGGCTATTTAAAAACCAACTCATGATTAGCCTCAATTATGTTGGAAAATTAGATGCCCATGAAAAACTTACATCAAATCAGTGACCAAAAGGTGCTGGACAGCAGCTCAAATGCTCCAAATTCCCCTAAATCGACTTTCAATCGCAATGGGCATTCTAAAATAAAATCCAAAATATTGTGGGTAAGTTTCAAATCACTAAATTAGCCCTTCAATTCTATCTTACAACCCCTAAATCACTTCGAATCGTCGTTAAAACACTTACCTACGATCTCGCCTTAGATTTCGAACTCGAATCGTCGCTGAAATTAACTCCAAATAGTTTGATTTCACGAACCAAGACCAAAATGTTATGGGTAACCTGTAATTGAATCCAACTTTATGGATTAACCTCTAAATCACAGAAATATTCCAAGAATTCATCTAACCAAAACTAACTTTACCTTAAAACGAATTAAAAATTTTGCCGGAACACGAACTCGAAACACCCACTTGCTGTCTGTGCTTAAACCGAGAGGGAGAGAGATAGAAAATCGGCGACGGAGCTGGGCGTCGCACGACTAAAACTACCGCAGTCCGACGAGGGTGGCACGACGACACTGTGTACCGATTGGGATCAGAAGCTGGCGCTGCGTCTGCGAGGGGTTCGAAGGCGAGTAGCGCGTCCACAGTTGGGCTTGTGGCTGGAGCTTCGTTTGGCGACTGGCTGATCGGCGAGGAAGAGAAAAAGGGAAAGAGAGAGAGAGAGAGAGAGAGAGAGAGAGAAATGGACTGGTTTTCGGTTAAAGGAGAGAAGGAGAAGATAGGAGGAAGAAGAAAGAGAAAAGAAGAGGATAAGGATGAGGAACTATTATTTTTTTAAAAAAAATTACTAAAATGCCCTTACACCAACTCTTTCCTTCCCAAAATTTGCCCTTTTTTAAACCACCAAAATTTAAATTAACCCAAAATCAAATACTTATATGAAAATTAATCCAACTAAATTCCAAAATTTTGAAAATAACGCCCCTAAATAAGTCGGGTGTTACAAATACCCAAAAGGAGCTTGGGGAGTGGAGTAGGTCGGGTTGTGCCGAACCACTATAAAATTCCTGGTGTCAATTTCTCTATCCCTATCTTATTTCATTTTTGTAATTAATTTGTTGTTATATATTGCATAAAATCAATTGTTCTTGTATGTCTATTTTGGTTGGTATAATTTTGTCTCTACATATTCTTTACCAATCTTGTTTTTAGAATTAAATAGGGTGTTCAAAATTGTTGGTTTTAATTTCTTGTTTATTTTGGAGTGAACTTATTTGCATGATTTATTATTTAAATTAATTATTGCAAAAAGTGTGTTAATTTATTTAATTGGGCCCACCTTAGTAAAAAGTTTTATAAAGTTTAAATAAACCCTATTCCACCCCCTCTAGGGTTGCCATACCAATCGTATAGGAATATTTTCAAGTACTATGTTGTCAAACTTTTCCAGCAATTGCCTTGCGTTGTCAAAATAAGGCTTTAAGTCCTCGTGTTTTACATCATACTGGAGCGAGAGTTGATTAACGACTAATTTCGAATCTCCATAGACTTCTATGCATGTTATGTTGATCTGCATTGCCATCTAAAGGTCGATTATTAATGCTTGGTATTTAGCCACATTGTTCGAGCATAAGTCACTGAGCATGAAGCTGTAAGGAATCATATGCTTTTCCAGTGAAATAAGGACGATGCCTACCCCACACCATCTTTTTATGTTGTACCATCGAAATACATGGTCCATGGCTGCATGATTTGAACATAGAAGACCTCCTCATCGAGCAAGTCTTCGCATAGCTTTCAATATGATGGAATTGGGTGACTAGCCAAGAAATCAACTAATGCTTGTCCTTTCACTATCTTATGAGGCACGTAAACAATGTCGTACTATTGGAGCAAGATTGTCCATTTAGCCAAACATCTAGAAATTATTGGTATCGATAAGACGTACTTGATCGGGTCAGCCTTTGCTACTAAGTGCACTGTGAACTCTTGTATGTAGTGCCTTAATTTGTCTATAGTGAAGAAAAGAGCAAGACACATTTTCTCAATTGGAAAATAATTTACTTCGGCCCCATTTAAAGTTCTACTTAGGTAATAAAGGGTTTGCTCCTTCCCTTTTTCCTTTTCTTATGCTAAGAGCACTGCGAGCGATCTTTCTTGTGCGGCAATGTACAATATCAGTGGCTTCCCTGCTACATGGGCACCTAATATGGGGGGTTGAGCAGGTATTTCTTGATGCTTTTAAAAGTATTATGACATGCTTCATCCCATTAGAAGCTTTCTCATTTCTTCGTTAACATTTGAAAAGTTTGGCATTGACCGGCTAAGTTGGAGATGAATCTCCTGATAAAGGCAAAACTTCCTTTAAGACCTCTCAACTATCGTAAGTTTCTCGATCTCGGCAAGTTTTGGATGGCGTCAATCTTTGACTGGTATATCTCGATTCCTCAATGTCTTACAACAAACCTGAGGAATTTTCCAGAACACACGTCAAATGCACATTTGAGAGGATTCATCCTCAACTGATATTGCTTTAGGCCATCAAATACCCTCTTCAGATCTTGTAAGCGATCTTGTCGTTTCCTAGACTTTACCCGAGGTCATCAATGTATCACTCAACATGTTTGTGCAACATGTCATCGAAAACCTTCTGTATGGCACGTTGATAAGTGTCGTCAGCATTCTTCAGTCCAAAGGGCATCACCTTATAACAATATATCCCTTTCAGAGTTCGAAAAGCATCATTTCTTCATCTTCGAGAGCCATCTAAATTTGATTATAGCCGAATGATCCATCCATGAAAGACAAAGCTTCATGTCTTGTGATGGCATCGACCATAATTTCAGTGATGGGCAACATGAAGTCGTCTTTTGGACATGTGTTGTTCAAGTCGTGAAAGTCAACACAGACCCGGAGCTGTCCATTCTTTTTTCTGATAGGAACAATGTTGGCAACCCATGTTGAGTATTTTACTTCACGAATGAATCTGGCTTTAATAAACTTATTGACCTTTGTCTCAATTTAAGGAATAAGCTCTGGTCGAAAACGTCGCTGGGCTTGCTTAACTGGTCAATACCCCTATTTGATGGCGAGGTGATGGACAACCACTTTCAGGTCAAGTCCTGACATCTCTTTATATGACCAAGCAAAAATGTCTCTATATGAGACTAGTAGGCTCATATATTCGCCCTCTTCTTCATGAGTAAGTGACGTACTTATAAAAGTTAAGTGTGGCTCCTCGCAATACTGAGGTTCATCTCCCTAAGCTCATCCACCATTGACTGACTGATGTCCTCAAGTGAAAGTGGCACCTCGTCTGCATCCTCTTACAGACATCTCAACTTCCATTTCTTTTTCAATAGTGATGTGGTGGCAAGAGGCCCCACTTCCATCTTGCTTTGAATCTTCCTCTGATTCTCTCTCCTGCTTGTTTGCTCTACTCGAGGGCTGAAGGAGCTTGTTCTCGAAGTTGGAACTTTGATTGATTCTTGGAGAGTTCTTGATCTTGTTCTTCGTTTAGATGGTAATTGATCTTCAGGAGCTTCGGGAGACTACACAACTTCATTTCTAAATTCTCTCTAAGCTTCTTCAGTTCTGAACCCTCCAAATAAAGGAGGGAGCTCTCTATTTATAGAATTCTTCAAGGCCTCTAGGTGGGCTTGGGCCTGTCTGTTGGACTGAGCCTAGTTGATCTTGGGTCAGCCCTTTTGGACTGGGTCGAGTTGACTTTGGGTCTGCCCTTTTGAACTAGGCTTGGTTGACTTTAGGCCTAGCTTTTAGACTAGGCTTGGACTTTTCTAATTGGGGCCTTCAATTCAGGCTTTTTTCTAGAATTAGTCCAAATTTTAAGGAACACAATTGTGTACTTGGATTTGCCATAATTTAATTTATGGATCCTTGAAAATTTAATTAATCCTTATTTAAATATAATTTCATCATCAATGTTGGGTAATGACGTGACAATTTTTATTAGTCGAAATTTCTATTCTAACACCCACATTTGTTGTACTAAAATAACAAACAAACACAAAATTGAAACTAAAGTCTTGGACATAATTACCAAACACTTTTACATTTCATAAACCTATTAAACACAAAATTAAAAGTTTAAAAACCTAGACAACTTTGAAGAAATAACATAAACTTTATGATTTGACCAAAAATTTGTATTGAAACAAAATTCATGCACGTGCATCCCCACGTACGAAATGCCCCAATGAAAAATACAAACTTAACCCAAAAAAAAATCGCCATATTACAATAAATTTATAAAAAAAAAAATGAAAACTACACAAATTTACAGTTGATGAAACCATACCCTAAAACAAATTGATGAAATCATATCCCTTTGATTCCAAGAATACTTACGTCCCATTCAATTGCAACAAAAAATGAACAACATTAGCAATGGATTAGCTATTTAAAAGAGGAAAGTCCTCACCAAATTTCAAGAGGAGTGGCAACAGCGATGAAGTGCGGCGAGGTACTGTCGTCGTTCGGTGGTGGCTTGCACTGGCGGGCGGTGGAGGTAGATGGAAGGAAGAAGAAGAAGAATAAGAAAGAAAGAAAGAAATAAAGGAGAATAAAATAAGAAAGGAGCGGCAACAATGGTTGGTCAACGACGACGTGTGGTGGCCTGAGGATGGCAGTGGTGCGACGGCGTGAAGGATTTGGGAGAGGAAGTTGGGAGGAGAAGGACAGAAATAAGTTGGGAATGAGGGATTTTGAGGGGAATAAAAATTTGAGCTAGAAGAAGGCGAAGGGGGCTCATTCTCATTTGTGAGCCCCCCAACGAAAGAAACCCTGACGGTCTAGCCGAACCATCGAAGTTCCCTTGGCAAATCCCGACCGTCGGTGCGGACCATCGGTACTTTCTGGCATTTCCTTGAAAAATTTTGATGGCTCCCTGAACCGTTGGCATTTCCTCGACAAATTTCAATGGTTCTTCAAAGCGTCGACGAAACCTATGTCTCCTGACCAAATATCTAACGCCGGGAAATGTTTCGTCACGAAATCTCAAAAGTCTTGTACTGAAAGTAGAGAGACTAAAATGGTATTTTAACTTTAATATAATCACTTTTAAATAAGTGCAACTAAAAAATTGTTATTTAAAGCATTTTTAGAAAATGTAAGATATAAAAACATTTTCATCGAAAATATATTTTTAAAACATACAATCTCATGGCTTTGAGTTTAATACCATGTGAATTTAGGTTAATTCACATAAAAACAGAAAAATAGAAAACACTTTTGACCTAAAATTTTATTGCAATACTATTTTTCTCTTTTTATGTGATATTCATATGCATAAATAAAATTTGTTACTGTGGATTTGTATTTTAATTTAATTTATAGGTATATCGAGTTTGATATCACATTTGAACATATAATTAATTAACTTAAAATTTTCTCACAAAAATTGAAATTAAGTATTTTTTTAAAGTTTGAAGACAAAACTATATATGTAAACACTCATCGACTATAATAAAATTTAAACAATTAATAAATATTTATAAATCTTCATTTTATAATTGTCCGATTCCTTTCAGAGCTTACTCTTCCTATTTCTTTATTATTACTCCAACAACTCAAATGAATAAAAAATTACCATTAAATTCTCCAGACATTCCAAACTTACATTTTGACCCACAATCTTTTATGCAATTCTTTTGTGCCCCTTTTTTCTAGCAACCTAACCAAAAGCGATAGAAATAATATAATATTTATAAAAAGGGAAAAAAATTGAAGGATAAATAAAATAGCCAAGCTATAGCCTCCACGTGTTAGAATATAAAGAGGTTCAAAATTGTTGGTCACGTCACATATAAACTTTTGTATAAATTTTTTCCTTTTCAAATCCTCAAATATAATAGTAAAAATAAATTTAAGGGTAATTGTAATGGGTAGCAAATTAGAGTTTGTTATTAGCAAATATAGCAACTTTTAAAAAGATTTGCAAATATGGCAAATCTTTTAAATAAAATTTCATTATTCCCTTTTTACCCTTGATTGTTGCGGATGGGAGTGAAAAATGGCCATCAAAAGAAGTGAAGGCCAAGAAGAAAGGATGTTTAATTTTAATTTTTAAATGCCTCCAAACACTTTCACGGAGGACTTTTTTTTCCATTTTTTTTCCATTTTTTTTCCTGTAGTATTGGATATTTTTTGGGTAGATTTTTCTTTTTGGATATTTCATTCTATGATTAGATGGGAGCATTTTTATAATGGGTCTGTATGTTTCTAGCCTCAACCTTTATTATTTCATTCACTAGATTATATGTAAAATTTTATCAAACAATAATAGACTGTTTTATGATAATTTTTAATTTGATTTTGAGAAGGATATTAATTTCACTATATTCAAAGTTGAATGTGAATGTTAAAAAAAAATAATTAAAATTAAGTCATACACTACATGAATTAAAGTTGAATGAGAAGCATTTTTATAATGTGAATGTTAAAGTCTATCAGTGATAGACGTTTATCACCGATAGACTTCAATCACAATACATGTACTGTAGCTATCATTGATAGACTACAATATTGAAGTCTATCAGTGATAGAAGTATATCACTGATAGACTTTAGCTACATTGGTAGTCTATCAGTGATAGACTTCAATCCACGATGGTAGTTTATTAGTGATAAAATCCTATCACTGATATACTTCAATCACAATATATGTTGTCTATCAGTGATATGTTGCTATCACTGATAGATCTATACAACAACAACTAATCAACAATAATTACAACGGTGATACATTCATAAGTTAGGTAAAGTACATTGTGCATTTCTAGTTGTTCTTTTTGTCATGTGCTTTTTTGGTCATCTTTGTTCTTCTTGCTCGTCCTCATTTTCTATTTCTTTTTCATCTTCCTTCTCGTCATCATGATTCTCATCACTTTCATTTCTTAGTATATCAATGATAAATAAATAAATAAATGAAGTAGAAGGGTTGAATAATTTTAGCCTGCTATTATTGATAAACTTCTATTCATTATTTTGAAGTCAATAAGTGATAGTCACTGATAGAATTTAAATAATTGAAGTCTATCAATGATAGACTTATCACTGATAGACTCTATCAGTGATAAGAGACTATTACTGATAGACTCTGTCAGTGATAGAAGTTTATCACTAATAGACTTCAATTGTAGAAATAAGAGCTAATCAACGATTACGAAAAAAAACCACTTCAATCTTCAATGCTAAAAGTCAAAATTAAATCTAAGTGTTAAGTGCCTTCCCATGGACTCACGTTTGCATTACATGGCCTCGCGTTGATTTGTATGTGATATGAAAGTCAAAAGTATATGATCTAATATTGAGTATGGAAATAGATTATCTCTAATTTGTATTGCATGATATTACAGTGCTAAGTAGATTTAAAGAAGCAACTAAACATCAAACAAAATCAAATAGAAGATTACATTTACTGTGATTACTTCATCAGTGATAGAAGCCTATTACTTATAGACTTCATTCATCACATGTAGCGTATCTCTTGTACAAATCTATCAACGATAGCAAAATCTATTACTGATAAACTAGTACAAAAACACCAAATCAGCAATAATTGCCATTTTGATTGAAGTCTATCAGTGATAGGCTTCTATCAACTTCACTCACAATGGTAGTCTATCAACTATACATCAATGATGCACCATTTTAATGTGATTAATCAACAACCAAACAAAGAAAAAACATAATCCAACCAAACAGGAAACCAAACATATTAGAAGAAGCATAATACAAAGAAAAAAAAAAGCAAACTAAACCAATTAAACAATTTGGATGCATCTAAACATCAAACAATACCAAATAGAAGATTAAATATGAAAGGACTTAAGTTCATATGAAAGAAGTATATCACTATGGAGTTTATAAGCACAAGGAGTCTATCAGCGATAGCTTACAATTATTGATAAACTTCTATTGATTATTTTGAAATCAATAAGTGATAGTTATTGATAGACTTTAAATAATTGAAGTCTATCAATGATAGACTTCTATCACTCATAGACTACCAGTGATAGGAGTCTATCACTAATAGACTCTGTCAGTGATAAAAGTCTATCACTGAGGAGTTTTTAGTCTTTTGACGCAAGCTTGATTTAATTTTTGCCATATTTGCAAATAGTTTTAAGATTTGCTATTTTTGCTATTTTTTTGACCGGCTTTGCTATCTGTGCAAGTATCCCTAAATTTAAAAATAATTAATACACAATTTAAGATTTATTCTCCTTAAAACCAGGATGCCCATGGTTTCTCTCTCCCCTAGAGATGTCCATATAACCCGTGGGCCCGTAGCCCTGCGGGTACCCACCCCAAATAGGGCGAGGAATCTCCAATTACACGAGAAATGCATGAGGAAGTAGGGAGAGTTTTCTCCTCGTTAGCTAAACGGGAACAGGGATGGGAATATATTCCCCATCCTCGTCCCCGACCCCGACCCGATTAGTTATTATATATATATATATATATATATATATATATATATATGCTAATTATTACCTATAAATAGAAAATTAAAAAAAAAAACTATAGTAGGAATTAGTTGAAGACTATTTTTTTTTATAAAGAAAAGTTAAAGTCTATATTGTAATATTGAAATTTGAATGTTTAGAAACTAAGTTGTTTCAGACATTATAATATTTTTATTTATAGTATATTATTGTTTTTATTATGAAATTTTATAACATTTTCTTTAAATATAAATTATATTGAAAATTAATCATTTAGAAAAAATTTTCTATTATGGTTGAGAATAAATTAAAAAAAACAAAAAAAAAGGGGAAAAAATTCTTCGCAGAAAACCCAATCCCCGCGAATTCCCCATGGGGAATCCCCTCCCCGATCCCGTAAAATTAAATGAGAAATTTTGCGGGGGACGGAAAATGAAATGGGGGACAGGGCCAGGAATGAGTACTTGGCCCCGCCTCGCCCCGTGACATCTCTACTCTCCCCTTAAAAAAAAGTATGCCCATGGTTTGATGGTATATAGGTCAATCTCTTTCAAAGAGGGGGTAAAATATAAATTATTGTTTTTGTTTTTTTTTTAAACATGACCAAATTTTAAATTTTAAAAAGAGATCATAAAAAGAAATTAACAAGAGAAGTATCTAAAAAAGGAAAATATTATGAAATGAGACCTAAATAAATCATTTTTCAATTTTAATTAGGAAAAAATACACTTTTGGTCTATGAGGTTTGAGTTTAGTTGTATTTAGGCCTGTAAGTTTTCAACCTCGACATTTTTAGCCCTTGAAGTTTGGAGAAATGGTTTATTTGATCTCTACAATTAGTTTTTCGTTACTGTAGTTAACAGAGAGTTGAATGTATATTTATTATTATTATTTTTGAAGCTATGTGTCGTCTCTACCATGTGTTGTTTCTTTATTAAAAATATTTTTTAATTTTTTAAAACTAAAATAAAAATAAAGATTTTAATATCATTTTTTATTTCTTTCTGTCCCTTCCCCACCTTCATCTCCATCTCTATCTACCACCACAATCTCATTTCATCGTCGATCAATGTCGTTCACTGCCGATTTTTTTTCTTTTCCTCTTCTTCTCCCTCACCTTTCTGGTCCATTTTCTCTTCTTCTTTTCCTCCTCTTCCTTTTCCTTATTCTCTTTCTTCTTCTTCTCTCATTAAATCCTGCCACCGACAAACTCCCAATCTAAAACGAAGAATTCTTCAAAAGATCTCATCCCTCGTTTCAGATCCCCTTTCTTCCGGACGACGGCGACGATTGAGGGGTTGGTGAAGGAGATGGGCAATCGTCGAAGTAGAGAGGAGGAATGGCAAGTGGCGGCATGCGATCAACAGTGAAGGGAGTTATGAGTGAGCTTGGTTTGGAGGGTGGGAGGAGGGAAAGAAGAAAGAGAAAAAAGAAAAAAATAATAATTTTAATATTTCATTTTAAGAAAATTAATAGTGTATATATATATATATATATATATATATATATATATATATATATATATATAATTAATAATTTTTTACTACATCAACATCAAAATAATGAAAAATATGTTCAACCAGCCCTATATTACTGAAACTTACTAGAAGGACTGAAAGTGTTAACGGCATAGACCAAATAAACCATTTCTTCAAATTCAAGAGACTAAAATGTTGAGTTTCAAAACTTAGGGATCAAAACATGCAACCAAACCCAAACATCAGGGATTAAAAGTGTATCTTTCCCTTTTAATATAGTATAAAAAATTTGACGAAAAAGCAGGGGACTAGAAAAATACCTTTCGTTTTCCCCTCTTCATCGGCACACTCCAAATGGTACTTCTCTTTCAAAATCTTGTCAAAGGAAGGAAATCCACTTGGTATTCGACGATTGGGTTAACCTTTCTCCGAGTACGAACAACTTTTGGATTTGAAATCACTGCTTATATATTTGGTAGAAGGGTTACCGCCTCTTCATTCTCCTTCAACTGATGCAGATGTTGAATCGCTCCGCTTATTCAAGCTCCCCTTTATTGAAAACCAAGGTTGAGCTCAGTTTTTAAAACAAAATAGAATGATTACTAGAAAAAACTAACTGTATAATTTGGTTTTCAAAATATATATTCTATTTCTTAATTTTAGATTATTAATCTTATCTAAGATTTTAAGTCTTATTTATCAAGTTTATGAAGTCTAAAAATTTTAATTGCATCTCAGAATTTTAAGTTATACTCATAATAGTCATATCTTTAGTTCTTTTTGTTAACTTTATTAAATAAAATTTGGAGGATAGATCATATGACAACGGTATAAAGGCAATAAGATCAACATTGTGAAATTGCGATCAATTCTCCTATCGAATAAGAGCTAAAAAATTGTGAAAAGATTTGGAGTGATAACAGAGATCAACAACTCATAAACATACATGAATGAAGTCCTTCACTTTGCAATTTCAAGTACATTCTAATTATGCATTAGGAGTTTACAAGACTAAACTCTAATCCCATGTGAATTTAAGCGAGGGGAAGTTGAAAGAAAATGTAAAAAAGATTACTAGAATTTTATTAGATAAAATACTTCTTAATTACAATCTCAACCTAACATAGTGACTTTTTTGTACTCATAAAATATAAATAAAAGACTAATCTAACTCTGAACCGACTGCAGTCAGTCTCATGAGCAGGTTTGCAATTAATGTTGTCTTGTTTTTGTGCTCTTACCGGAGATAAATTCATATCAAAATACAAAATAAACCTAATTCAATAATAAAATTCTAGATAGCATTTAATAACTAGTTTAGATAGATTACCAACTTTGATCTCGAAAGAATATAAACCAATATTTCAAACTATAATTCTGACTTGATTCGACTATTCGTCCCTAGTCTAATTCAACCTTAATTGCATTAGCCATCAAATATTTTTCAAGGCTCACCTGTTAGCATTCCCTCAACTTGATTTATTGGTAAGAATTAATAACAAGTAAAATTCAAAATCCAAGTGCATAATTGAAACTTTTCCACACTTAGGGATTAAGTATACACTATCAAACTAACATTAAATTTTTCTTAAGTTAATTGATCAGGATATATTTAATATTTTATACTACACTCCCTTGACAATTAAAAAGCTCAAATATTTACTATGATTCACAAAATCTAACAGATAAACTATTGATATTAATTGGAGAGAAAATAATATTATAGGTGTAACGACCCTAAAAAAAGAAAGCTTGAATTAGGAAATGCCATAATTAAAGCCCTGTTCATGCTCTGAAAATTTTGACAGCATAACGACGCTACTACAAGAAAACCAAAAATTTTAAAGACCTGAAAAGTAGGAAAAGCCACACTTCCATAGATAGAAAAGAAACTTCAATTTACCCCATCAATACAAACATGCTGAGACAAACCTACTAACATCTACTAGAACAAAGGAATCAACAAGAAGCAAAATTACTAAAGATTCAACAAAATTAACTTGAGAAATAGGGCATGAAACATAACTCGACTAAAACCCTAGAAAAACGCCCATTGTTGGATTTTTTAGTAAAATTTGTGAAAGAAAGTGTTGGTTTGAAACATAAAAAAAAATTAATTGATGTTTCATTTATGATGTTGTTACTTGACTTGAATCTCAAAAGTTTCACAAGATGGCTTGTAACATCAAAATGTGTTGATGTTTCTTTTACAAATTTAACTTAAAACTTAAATTTGAATCTCTATAAGTAACTGCACAATTGAGTTACTTTTGATGTATGTTTCATATTGCTTATATTAATTTTACTTTTGGAGAGTTACTAAGTTGCTAGCCTATAAATAGCAACTTGTTTCTTCATTTTGGAGCATCTCATTCCATTTTGGAGTATTTCATTTCAATTGAAGAGTTCTTCTCTCTTCTCTTTTTTCTCTTTAATTTGAGGCAAGTTGAGAGCAAGTATCCAAGGAGGTGTTTGGGGCATGGTTTTGAGTTTGGGTGGTTTTGGATTCCAAACATGTTTGGCCTAAGGTGTTCAAAACCCTTGGTTTTGAAACACAACCTCATAGGTTGCAACAGTTCAACCCCATGGTGTTTGTGCCACATTTTTCTCTTCCATTTGTCAGCGACCACTTCGAGAACAACTCCAGCGACCACCTGACAACTCAAAAGACCACACTGGTGACCCGACCGTCCTCGATGACTCTCTCCGACATCCACTCCAATGACATTTTTGAAGACCAATCTAACGACCACCCACATGACCCAACCGCCCCAACAATCCGACCACCTTGATGACCCAACTACCTCGGCGGCTCGACCTGCTCTCAACCACGGCCAACGACCATCCGATAATCACTCTAGTGACTTGATAAAGAGCTTGTCGAAGGCTCTATCAAATGTAATTATTAACCAGACCTTTACAATTTGCAGTAGTAATGGCCAGGGTCGATCTCAGGGATTGGATTTCTTAGCTTAATTAAAAACTATAACTACTAATGCCCGAATTTTATCTAGAGAACCAATAATCAGAGAAAAATCAGTTTAAAACCTAAACAATTATTTACATGGTTGGAGACACTTAGAGGGAACCTTCTTGAAACAATGATTTAATTTCATAAACCCAATTTGGCCCTATAGAAGAGATAATTTACATAAATATAAGTTATAAGTCAGGAAATTATCCAATTCATTAGTTGACTTTTCCAAGCCCAACTAACCCTCATATTTAGTGATAAATCAACATTCCAGTCTATTTTTATAACTAAACATGGTATTGAATAAAATTCTATTGTGACTTCTATTAGCAAAACTTCCATTCCCATGCAAACATTCACTAATAGTTATACATTCAGATCTAAGTTCGAGTTCATCTTTTTCAAGCAAAAACCCAATTTTATCAGAAGTAAACGTTGGCCAAATGGTTAAGCAATAATTTCTAGAATGCATAAGTAACTTGCTACAATATAAATGTCTCTAAAATTAAACCAAATAAGTGAAAATAAATCAAGTTCAAGACATTTGATCTCTACGAAAACGTAAGCAACATCCAAAAACCGAGTGAGAGTTAATAATAATGGAGCAGCCGAAGTAGTGGAAGATGAAAGAGACTGAGTTATTCAAGAATATGCAGTGCCAATCTTAATTCCAGGAATTTTGCCACCAGAGATAGAGGCACAACAGTTTGAACTAAAATCGGTCATGTTTCAGATGCTTCAGCACACAGGCCAATTTGGTGGGACTCCAATGGAGGATCCTCACTTGCATCTTCAGTTATTTATGGGCGTTTGCAAATCGTTCATAATCCGCGGAGTTAGCGAGGAGTCTCTCAGATTGACACTATTTCCTTATTCATTAAGAGGAAAGGCATTAGAATGGTTGAATGTTATACCATCTGGAGCCATCACGAGTTAGAATGAGTTGGTGGAGCAGTTTCTTACAAAATATTTTCCACCCACTAAAATGGCCAAGCTCAGAAGCGAAATCACATAATTTCAGCAACAAGAGGATGAATCTCTATATGAGACCTGGGAGAGATTTAAAGAGTTGTTACGAAAGTGCCCGAACCATGGTATTCCCTACAGTACTCAAATGCAGACTTTCTACAATGGGTTTAATACGCATACAAGAATGGTAGTGGATGCTTCAGTTGGGGGAGCACTTATGTCAAAGACATACAATGATGCCTATGAGATTTTGGAGAAGATTGCGAAGAATAACTATCAGTGGCCGACCTCACACCTTAACCCGACTCGTCAGGTAGCAGGAGTGCAAGATGCTAGTGCAGCGAACCTCGCGGCACAGATTGCCACTCTCACTAGCACGTTAAAATCATTGAATATGGGTTCAGGAAGTCAGTTTGTGCCACCAGTAGTTGTGTCATGTGTATATTGTGGTGAGGGCCACACCTTTGATGTTTGTCCATCCAACCCAACGTCAGTGAACTATGTGGGGTATAACAAGAATTTTAACCCGTACTCGAACACATATAACCCAGGTTGGAGGCAGCATCCAAACTTTTCATGGAACAATCAAGGGGTTGGGCCTTCTAATCAACAAATAAGACCTCCTACACCTCCAGAATTTTAGCAACAAGGATATCATCAACAAAATTTTCAGCCCCCTAAGGTACAAAATTAAGATTCTACATCTTCCATTGAGAGTTTATTGAAAGAGCACATGGCCAAGACCGATGCCATAGTCCAAAGCCAAGCTGCTGCACTTAGAAACTTGGAAACACAAGTGGGTCAACTAGCTTCAGCCTTAAATAATAGAGCTCAAGGCACCTTGCCAAGTGATACCGAAAATCCAAGGAATAAAGGAAAAGAAACTTGCAAGGCAATCCAACTTAGAAGTGGAAAAGAATTGGAGGAACCTAAAAGTAAGACTCCTAAGGCAAAAGAGCCCACTTCATTCCAAGAGAGGGTTGAGGAAAGTGGAAACTGTGTAAAGTCTGGGGGTGAACAGAACGTTGTTGTCACATCGCCACAGCAACAAAGTGTAGAACAGGGTAATGTTGCAACATCATCACAGCAATAGAGCATAGAACAGAGTAATGCTACAGCATTCCGACAACATCAACCAACTGATCAGGTGTATACAAGACCACCGCCTCCTTTTCCTCAACGTTTTCAGAAAAAGGAACAAGACAAGCAATTTGATAAATTTCTAGACATTTTGAAGGGTTTGCACATCAATATTTCACTTGTTGAAGCCTTGAAGCAAATGCCCAACTATGCCAAGTTCATGAAAGATATTTTGACCAAAAAGCGAAGACTTGGGGAATTTGAAATAGTAGCTCTTACAAAAGATTGCAGTTCAATCCTTCAGAGCAAGCTTCCTCCTAAATTAAAGGATCCTGGTACTTTCACTATCCCTTTCTCTATTGGTAAAACCTATAATGGAAGGGCTTTATGTGATTTGGGAGCAAGTATCAACTTAATGCCTATGTCTGTGTTTAAAAAACTTGGAATTGGAGAAGCAAGGCCCACTACAGTTACTCTTCAATTAGTGGATCGTTCTTATAATCATCCTGAAGGAAAAATTGAAGATGTTCTTGTTCAAGTGGATAAATTCATCTTTCTTGCAGATTTCATTATATTGGACTATGAAGCTGATGCAGAGGTTCCTATAATCGTGGGTAGGCCATTTTTAGCTACTGGTAGAACGTTGATCGATGTAGAAAAGGGAGAGCTTACCATGCGAATGAATGATAAACATGTAACCTTTAATGTGTTCAATACTGTGCAACCCTTTGATGATGTAGAAGAATGTTCTGCTATTGGTGTTCTAAATTCAACTGAAAATGGAGAAATGAACAAAAGTTGCAATGAGAGCATAGAGAATGAATTCTCTTTTGAACATGTTGTGGAAGAAAGTGAAGTTGAGAATGGACACATCTCATGGTTGGAGAATAAACAACCATACAGAGAAGGGAAGCAGTTTGAAATACTTAAGTCATCAAAAGAGATGTCCTAACTAAATGAGAAAGAGAAGAATCAGTGGGTGTGGTACTTTGAATCAAGTAATTTCAAGAAAATGCAAAATCAAAGAACAAATGTTCCAAAAAAGAAATGGAAGAGAAAGAGGAAAAAGGAAAGGAAAAAGGAATGGTAGGCAACTTCAAGTCCTTTCAAAGTCTCATGAATGATGTTGTTGACTTGGGTTGTGAACTTGAATTAAAACGCTCAATGAGGCAACCCAGTCAAGCTAAGTATTTCCATTCTTTTGTTGTTATTTGTTCTTCCTTTTGTTACATTTTTACGCTTATGTTTTTTGTGATAGTTTGTTGTTTTTTTTTAAAAGTTGTTGCTTTAGAGCTTTTGAGTATTTTAGGTGAAGAGGGATAAAGTTCATGAAAGAAAGGAGGAATTATTGTTCAAAGGCTGAAAATTGTTTTTTTTTTATTATTTGCAAATTTGCTCTGGTTGAGGTAGCAGTATTGCAGCATTGTAGCAGCAAAACAAAAAATAATAATAATAATAACAGGGGAGTCTTCTTACTCATATAATTTTTTTCCCTGTTTTTCTTTATTTTCATGTCAGTTGAACCCCTTAGTCATAGTTTTGGTTGGCTGAATGCTGAAGTGCTATTAAAGTGTTGGATCATTGGTTAGTCCTGCTGAGGCTATGTTCGTTCCATTTTCTTTTGGGTTGTGGGACACAACAAATCCTTAAGGGCCTGTTTGGTATGCAATCTGAAAATAGGATTTTGAAAACAAGGGATTCAATGAAAACAGAGTTGTATTTCATGTTTTCAGATATGTGTTTGGTAGCAGATTTAGAAATTGGATTCCAATTTAAACAATTGTTCAAAATGTGTTCTATAATATATTTATAGATCATTAACTAGTTGTAGTTGCAAAACTAAATATTAGATTGAATATAATCCATTATTAATTAATTTATGAACATGATTTTTATTATAAAATTTGTACAATTATTATTTTACAATATCATATAATTTATAATATATTAAATTATACATATTTTAATTTAACAAAAATAAATTGAGTTTATAACATCAAAAACTATATTTATTAAAGTTTTGGTATTTTCTAATGTAATTTTGCATTTTAAATTTTCAAATTCAAAATCTGGATACAATGAAAACATAAAAAAGTTGTTTTCAGAATTTTCACTATTTGGATCACAGAATCCGGAAACAGTTTTCGAAAACAAGTCTGCCAAACGCATATTCACTGAATTCAGTGAATCTGAAAACATAAAACAGAATCCGGATTGCATACCAAACAGGCCCTAAGTTTGGGGGTGCATTTTTTATGTTTCTTAGTGTGTGTTTGATTTTCTTTTCTCTGCTGATGCGCTTAGGTTTGTTGTATGGCTGTTGTTTGGTGTCTGTTTGGGTTTCTTTGTCTTGTTGAGTTGCTTGTGGGAGTCTTTGTTGGTTCGGTATATTTCCTATGACGACAAATCAGGCTCTTTCCTTTAAATTTGCATGTGGCATTTCTGATATGGAAAATTAGGGAGTCGGGTAATTAGCTTGTTGTAATTAGCTTGTTGTTCTTAAGAAACTTTAGTAGCTTGAAGAGATCTTAGAGATGAAAGTGTATCAATTTGATGTTTTGAATTAAGCTTAGTGAGTGAATCTTTAGCAAATCTCAAGTTTGGGGGGATGGTCTTGTTCATTTTGTTGAAAAAAAAAGAAAAGGAAGAGATACTCCTCTATCTCGAGTGGCTTAGTAAACCAGGGATAGACATGAAACCTATGTTTATCTTTGAGTCGAACAGTGGCGAGAGGTATGAGTATGCGAAAGCGACCCATCTTAGTGATAGTACTCGTAGTTAGGCGACTTTCATCACCAATGTTGGCGTTTAAAGCGAAGGTGCTAATGACAAAGAGGGGTTCTCTTGAAAAAAAAAAGAAGAAAAAGAAAAACAAAGAAAAACAAATAGTAAGAAGAAAAGAAAGAAAAAAAAAAGAAAGAAAGTTATGATCATACCATCCCCATCTTTTTGAATGTTGTACTGAAATAAAATAGAGTAAGGTTTTTTGATCTCAATGTGGAGAGCTTCATGTATAAATTCATTATCTCATGGATAAGCATCTTATTAAATACAGTTATTATCTGGGCACTAAGTTCCAGGATTTAAGCTTTGAAGTTTCTTAGGAGGGGCAAGTTGGTTAATTAGGGTCTTGCACACACACACTAGGAGGTTTCTTTGTCTTGCAAACAACTTTGTCATAGCATGTAATGCTGCATGTGAGTGAGAAAGGAAAACATGCCTGAGGACCACATAAACCTAGCTTTCATTTTTCTCCCTCTGTTAACTCTTGTGTACTGTTTGTTGTTGTCTTTTTGCATCACTCGAGGGCGAGTAATGTCTAAGTTTGGTGGTGTGATAATCCTATGAAATAGGATTATTTTACCGCTTTTCATAGCTTCTTATGGGACAAAGTATGAGTGATTTGCATTAGTTTTATGTGTTTTGTGTGGTTTGTTCGGTGGTATCTTAGAAGTTAAGTCGATGTTGTTTTTAGTTTTGTTTGCTCTTGTTTTACTAGTTTTTGCCCTTATTCTAGTGTTTTCAAGAAGGTTTCTCTTATCCTTAATATTGCTTTTGAAGGTGGAATACAGAATGTTGAGGATAGCATTTTGCTACGGGATTGCTGTAGCAGAGTTGTAGCATTGTGGAAAGCGGAATGTCGAGAATAGCATTTTGCTATGGGATTGCTGTAGCAAAGTTGTAGCATTGCGTGCTGGAAAAAGTTGCGTAAATTTGGCTTATAACTCAACGACACCTATTTGTTAAATGGACAAAATAGCCCTTAAATGGGTGACCTAACCCTCAATATAAATAGAAAAAAGAAAGAGAAGAAGAAGGGGGAAGCAGCAGTCGATTTTCTAGGAAAATAGAAGAGAGTTGCAGAGAAGTTCATGAGAAGAAGAAGACACTCTCTACTGCAGCATTTCTTGCCTCAAAACTGTTCTTCCTTCTATTTTTAGTTTTATCTCTTCTTAGATTTCACTCTAGATTGTAGTTTTTGATAGATTGGTTTGTTCTAATCGTTCTATGGATTATTGTAGCTTTGATTTTCTGTATCTAAGGTTTAATTTTAGCATGAACTAATTTCTTTAGAGTTGGGATTTATGGAGCCCTAACATTTTGTGGAAGCCCTTTTGTTATAGCTATTGCAAATGTTGAGCATTTCATTTGTGGGTGTTTATTTATCTCTCTTTCTTGCTTAAGATTGATCACCTTAGGTAGGATTCTAGTTAGTTTTTGATACTGGAAGGGTTGAAAACTAGTGGAAAGGCACAAATGATGCAAGTTCATTCATTATTATTTTGTTAATGAATTTAAGAGTATAGGCATATATTCTTAGCTTGTAAAACAAATGAAATGAGGGCTTAATTGTATTTGTATGGCTGGGTTTTCATAGGAATATGTTGAACTTAGTTTATAAACCACAGTCCGTGATTTTGGAAGAAGTTTCGGGCACAAATCAGCCATTTTTGTTTACTGCTTGAACTTTGCTATGACTTTGCTATAGCAAACTGGGTTAAAACAGAATTCAAGTTAGGAGTGCATAAATCCCAACTCGCTTCTCTTTATCATTTTTAGTGTCGTTAATTTGTCGTTTGGAACCTTTAATTCTAGTGTTAAGTTGTTATTATTGCTTACTTTATTTTTAGTCATTCGTTGCCTAATCTTTCCTTGAGTTTCTTTACTTCTTTTTCTTTAGCATTAGTTTTTAGTGAATCTCAATTTTATAAACTTTGCATACTTTAGTCCTCGTGGGATCGACCTTGTCCACCAATTACTACCTACGATTGCATATGCTTGCGTAGTGAGTTTTTGCACAACAGTAGACATATCGAATCGGCTACAAAAACCACTCTCACTCATGCAAATCAAAGGAAAAGCCCTCACATGCAAGAGTTCATAAATCACTCAGGATTAGGATTGAGTCACATATGATCATCTTGATGAAATATTAATCTTCTCAATTAACAGATTTATAAAGAGAGATTAAATATTTCGCAGTCCAGTCTTATACAAACTCATTGTATAAGATACCCCCACTCACATATCTCCACATGAACGATTTGGATCAAATCATTTGTAACTATTATAAAGTGGGCCGTATCAATAGTGTTATCAGGATAAGATACCCAACCTTATTCTCCCGTATGTTAACCACATACTGTTCAAGATTACACTAATAACCTTGGATTTTTCATATAATGGATAATATTACATTACAAATAAAATAATCAAAATTATTATTAACTATTAAATAAATCATTAATTATGAGGCTTTAGGGCATAAATCCCAACATAATTGGTAGTTCCTTTTATCATTTGGTATCAGAGCTTTGGCTTAAAATAGATTATATCTTTACTTACTTTCCATTCCATCTCATCTTTGTTTCTTTCTTATGTCAATCATTACATCTCCTTCATTTTCTCGTGACTCTTCATCTTCTCATCTTTGCTTCATACTTTATTGTACTTATTCCAAAAAAAAAAAAAAAAAAAAGAAGTTAAAAAAAAAGTTACTTATCATCGTCTTGTGACTATTCATATTCTATACTACTTGTCACTTGTTTAGAAAAAAAAAGTGATATGTATAGCAAGTTTTGAAGCATTTTGAATTGATTACATTTGAAAAGTTTTGAAATTCATATATCTTTTGTCATTCCTATCTTTTCATTCACATCTTTTCACTCATACCTCTTTGTTATCTGCTTTGTTTTTTATCTCATCTTTCTTGAACCATTTTGCTTCTTAAAAATCCTTTCCATTGCACTTTTCCGTACTTGTTTTCTGACTTTGAGATTTTGTGACTTTTCACATTCTAGCTATATTGGAAGTGTTCTTGCATGATTCTCATTAGAATACTATAAGACTTGCTGAGGTTTGAGATATTTGTAGTCTTAAGAGTATTTTCTATATGTTTTGAGTGCAAACACGAGTGACCTTTCGTCTTCTTGTAGAGGAAAAAATGTGAGGGAGTACTTGTGAGGTATATTTCTTTTTCTTTTTACTTTACTTTGTTTTACAGCATGGTCAAGGTCATCCACAGGGATTGGAGTTGTTAGATTTAATTAAGTAGCATAGTTATTCATGCTTAATTTTATTTAGAGAACCTAAACTTGGATTGAAACAAGAATATAAAACTAACTAAATATTTACAAGGTTGGAGTCCATTTAGAGAGACATTGGAGATTGAAGAAGCACGAATTTAATTTGACTAAGAACATTTATACCATGCAACACTATAAGCCAAGAATTTCTAATTTATCTAATTGACTTTTTCAAGCTCAATTGAACTCATCCATAAGTAATAAATCACCATTTTGGTCTATTTTTACTACTCATACATGGCGTTAACGGAATTCTATATCGACATCTAATAACAAAATATTCACTCTCATGCAATACTTCGTTATTAGTTATGCAACCACATCTCAATTCAAGTTTTACTCTTTCAAGCTAAAACTCAAATTCTAAGAATTAACTTTGGTCATAAGTTATGAGCATGAACACAATGATGCATAAATAACATTACGATATATAACAACTCAAAATTCAAAATAAGTTCTACAATCAGAACCATCCAAGAGTCTAAAATATTTAAATTAATATAGCTCAAAGAATCCTAAAATTGAAGGAAACAAAGGAAAGGGAAAAGAGAAAAACTGGACGACGCGTGCCAACACTCGTTCTCGACGTGATGTCCAGTGATCTCAAGCCTCGAGTGTCCTCCTTAGCTCTCCAAGATGCTCTCTAGGTCCCACAATAGTACTCCTTATCGAAATTAGGGTTTTAGGCTCTCCAAATGGCTCCCTTAACTCATATGTACAACTTCCTATTTATACATAGGGGACGGCGTTGCAATGCTAGGGGCATTGTTGCAACGCTGTCCCTTCATTCCATATTTACAATTCGTGCTAGCTTTGCAATGCTACCAACAACGTTGCAACGCTACCCTCATGAGTCTTGCAACTTGTTCTTCAATCCGTTCTTCGCCCAAATGCCAAAGTAGACATCGAAATGACTATTTTGCCCTCCTTTCTTCTCCTTTAACAATTTTACCCTTGATTTCTCAATTCCTGCAAAATAAACACTTAATTGCATGAAAGTATTCGATAATGTCTTTAAAAGTGCAATAAAACCTCCCTAAAAATGCATTATGAATTACTCTTATCAAATACCCCCAAACTTAAATATTTGCAAGTCCTCGAGCAAATCACAAAATAAACATCAAACAAAAAATACTGCTATTGACTCCAATCTCAGCAATTCTGAAAGCTAAGGAATTACACCACCAAGATTCATGATATGGAAATATTCTCAAGAAGTTAAAAATTGAGTTCAATCATTCCTTGAGTGAGTGTGTGATAGCTTTTCTTGGTCTAGTCTTTATAATTCCCGAAACAGTTTTATTAAGTCCTCCATTGATCTTCCCCCTACACTGTTCTTGAGATTCAATCTTTCAGTTTACTTTCATTATTAAAATGTTTCACTTCTACCAAAGCATTTACCCATTACCAACCCCCAAACTTGCTTTTTATTCTATTTACAATTTCTTTTCTCGAAAGGATCCTTCAGTCACTTGCACCTTCATTCCAACATACTAACAGTTTGTGGTGAAAGTAGCTGATTACGAGCACAAGTCACCTGTCAGATTGCCTATGCATACTCACATCCTAGGTAGATTTTTCATGCAGTTGAAATCATGGGTGTCATGACCGCCCTTGGTTGCTCAATCCACTCTTGGAAGTAAGAGTATCTCTCACTTAATTGCTTACTTATTTACCTTATGCATAACCTTTTTTTTTCAAAAGGTTTTGCTAGGGCTTCCTAGGTTCAGTTTATTCTCCTAATCATGCAACCCTACCTCCCAATCAAATCTTAAACCTATTGGAGTGACAACGAATTTCTAGACAAAATAATCCTATTCCAAGCATTCAAGTCCAACCAAGAATAAGCCAAGTGCATCAAGAATTCAAGGAAGTCAATGATCCAATTTATCTATATCTTGCATCCACTCCCTAATCACAAATCCTAATACTGCAATTATCTTTGATTTAGAACTAGGTATCATCAAGGATTATCATAGTCATAGCATACAATTTAAGCTCATCATTAAGCAAAAAGTCAAAAATTTCTCAAATTTCTGCTTTCAACATATTGAAACATGAAAAATTCTACAGATAATCAATCATCATCAAAGAACATCATAATATCAAAATATCTGCAAAGTATCTCAACAAATACAAAGGATAACCCAAATCCTCAAACTTAAAATTTACATTGTCCTCAATGTAGCCAAATAAGATGATGAGAATAATTATATAACTACAAAGAAAGACTATAGAGGGATAATAGTAGTAACAAAGAGGGGTGAAAAGAATAACAAAGAGAGAGAATAATAATACAATTAAAATAGAGAGTAATGGTCAACATACATCTATAGTGAGATAGAAAAAGAACGATACTGTCTTGAGTAGGTGTAGAGCTCTCATTCCTCCTCAGAGGAAACATAGGGCTATGGAGGTTGAGGAAGCTCCATGTTCATGCCTGCCATCTGACGCATGCACTCATAAAGATGCCGGCGGTGTGCCTCATTGTGTTGGTGGTGGCACCTCATACGTCGATCTCGTCGAAGTTTTCTCTCTTCTTGCTACTGAAATTGCTCTTCCTACCTCTGAAATCTTTTCTCCTGCCTTCTATACCTCTCATCAATAGCAGACATCACCTTATAAATGCCCTGATAACCTATTGGTACAGGTTATGGGTGAGGTTCTTCCTGTCTCCTCTCACCATGTTCTTGCTCATGTTCATCCCCATCATGGCCTTCTTCAACTTCTTCATTCCCTCCTCTAAGGCCCATGATATAATTCTTATCCATTATACCTTTTGGGTGAACTAACTCTTCATCAGGGATCCAGATGACTCCTGCATTTCTACATAGAGAAGTAATGACAGAAGGGTGGCCCAAACCACCTGTAGTGCTGCCTTTCCTCACGTGGTAGATGGAATGGAAGATCACTTTTCCTATGTCTATTCTCCTCCCAGTGGCAATAGAAAAGAGGAGGATGACCCTCTCTTTCGTGACATCGCTCATATGGGCCACTAGCTGCAACTTTGCACAAATAAAACTATGCCAGATCTTGTTTATCACCTTGAGGTCTGTTGTTTTAAATTTGATGAACTCACCTCTCTTAGTCACCCAAGCTACTCTTGGCTGTGCTAGCTCTACAATCATTTGCTCTGGGTTGACCTGCTCACTGGCATACTGATTATACTCATCCCGATTAAAGTTGGGCAACTCATAGTACCTGTTAATGGTGGTGGAGTCAATTAATCCGTTGTCATCTCACATAGGAGTGAGATTCATCCTCCTTCATGTTCGCATAGAACTCTCTAACCACTGGTACAACCCCAGGTTCGGGCTGTTGTACCAACATCTGCCAACCTCTCTGCACAATATTCTGGTATAGCTGCCTATGATGAGAATCCTCATGAGCTATTCCTCGTTTAGGCACCAGTGCTCGAGAGACTACGTATCCTTGATATCTCTCTGCAACTTCTCTATTTTTAAATATGTGAGCATCAAATCCCCCACTGGATGATGAAGATTAAGCTCTTGCCCTCTTTGAACTCATTGTCTTGTTCTTGTTCAAAAATTTCTTCCACAAGCAGAAAAGTCCCAACACTTCAAATTTTATCTCAACAACAACACTTTCAAACTTCTTCTCAAATCCACAGAAATTCAGCCACAATAATTCAAAACAACATTCATAACTATATTTCTACTTCTAAACACTTCAAAAACTCACAAAAATCCCCAATCTCCTTCACAAATTCAGATCAACCAACAAAATCCACCAATAATGTAGATTTAGCACTCAAAATTGACTTAAATTTTTTTTCCCAAAGCATAAAGGAACTCAAGAGAGGAAGAATGTACCCAACTTCTTTTCCAAAGAAGCCCACAGAGTGCTGAAGAATACCCACAGATTTAAGGTAGATTTCTCTTTCAAATGATATTAATCCTGCAAACTTGAACCAATTTGTGATTTTAGATGGTTGGGTATGTGAAATACTGAAGAAATTAAAGTGGGTTTGAGGTATTTAGAGTTGGAGAGGAGGAAAGAGGAAGGGCTCTCGGGTTAGGGCAAAAGAACCTTCCCTTTCAACAAATGAAATCTGGGGTTTTAATCCCAGATTTCGCAACAACGTTGCAACGTTGTCCTCACGGCTAACATGTTGTAGATACTTTTTTTTAATACCAAATTTTCAAATCCACATCGATCCTTTGTTCCTTGAGTTCCCTTGCATCCAAAACTCGAAAAAGAAAATTCCGTTAGTTAAATAATTTGAAGAATTAATTAAATAAAAAATATTACCAAAGGATTTGAAAAGATTCAAACACATATACTAATAAAAATACTTACAAAAGAAATAAACAAAAATTAATTTACAGGGCAAGAAATATACAAATGATACAAGTAACAATGAAAAGAAAAAAAATACACTAATACACAAAATATATATAATTTACACAAAATAAGGAGAAACTAAAATAAGAGAAATACAACTAAAACAAGAAAAATAAACCCTACATAATTATCCACATAATTACTTAAATTTAACAAAATATACATTATTTACACTCTAAATTAAGATCAAGCACTTTCACCACGATATTAATTAGACTAAAATATCCCAATCCCCAGCAACGACGCAAATTTGATAGAGGAAAGCTTGTCGAATGCTCCTATCAGATAAATTTATAAATCATACCTCTAATTATTTTGCAATAATAGTGGTCAGGGTCATCAATAGGAATTGGAGTTCTTAGATTTAATTAAGTACCATATTTACTCACACCTAATTTTATTTAGAGAACCTAAACTTGGATTGAAACAAGAATATAAAACTAAGATAAATATTTACAGGGTTGGAGTGCATATAGAGAGACATTGGAGATTGAAGAAGCATGAACTTAATTTGACTAAGAACAGTTATACCATGCAACACTATAAGCCAGGAATTTCTAATTTATCTAATTGATTTTTTCAAGATCAATTGAACTCATCCATAAGTAATAAATCACCATTTCTGTCTATTTTTACTACTCATGCATGGCATTACCGAAATTCTATATCGACATCTAATAACAAAATGTTCACTTTCATGCAATACTTCGTTATTAGTTATGCAACCACATCTCAATTCAAGTTTTACTCTTTCAAGCTAAAACTCAAATTCTAAGAATTAACTTTGGCCATAAGTTACGAGCATGAACACAAGGATGCATAAATAGCGTTACGATATATAACAACTTAAAATCCAAAATAAGTTCTACAATCACAACCATCCAATAGTCTAAAATATTCAAATTAATACAACAAAAAGAATCCTAAAATTGATGGAAACAAAGTAAAGGGAAAAGCGAAAAACTAGACGACGCGTGCCAACACTCGTTCCTAACGAGATGTTCTGCTATCTCGAGCCTCGAGTCTCCTCCTTAGCTCTCCAAGATGCTCTCTAGATCCTAAAAGAGTGTTCTTTATCGAAATTAGGGTTCTAGGCTCTCAAAACGACTCCCTTAACTTGAATGTACAACTTCCTATTATAAACAGGGGACGACGTTGCAACGCTAGAGGCAACGTTGCAATGCTATCCCTTCATTCCATACTTACAATTCGTGGTAGCGTTTCAACGCTACCAACAGCGTTGCAACACTACCCTCACTGGTCTTGCAATTTGTTCTTCAATCCCTTCTTCGCTCAAATGCCAAATTAAACCTCCAAATGACTCTTTTGCCCTTTTTTCTTCTCCTTTGACAATTTTACCCTTGATTTCTCAATTCTTGAAAAATAAACACTTAATTGCATGAA
Organism: Trichosanthes truncata; assembly: GCA_033996785.1. Classification (NCBI taxonomy): domain Eukaryota; kingdom Viridiplantae; phylum Streptophyta; class Magnoliopsida; order Cucurbitales; family Cucurbitaceae; genus Trichosanthes; species Trichosanthes truncata. The sequence continues at coordinate 43,472,195 of JAWPNB010000013.1, read as the reverse complement.
AGTATTCGATAATGTCTTTAAAAGTGCAATAAAACCTTCCTAAAATTGCATCATAAATTACTCTTATTAGGCACGCAACCTAAGTCTATTCTCTCTTTTCTTTTTTTTATTCTTTTGAATTTGGGAGTTTTTGTGGACTGTATTAAGGTTGTAAATCTGTGTTTTTAGACACTTGTATGGTTATGTTTGTGTAAGACTTGGTTGATTTTAGTTTGGTTTATATATTGACGTCTTTTATGCATCTCTCTATATTGCTTAACCTTTTGCCATGGTTTTGTGATAAAGAGTTTATCAAAGGCTCTATCAAATATATTTATAAACCTAAACCTCTAAAATTTTCAATAATAATGCTCAGGGTCGATCACATGGATTGGATTTCATAGTTCATTTAAGTATCGCAATTACTCTCATTTAACTTTATTTAGAGAAAGAAATTAAATGCAAATAAGCTAAACTAAAGAGCTAACCTAGAAAGCAATAGATAAATGGAGACACAATATGAGAGAAATATTCTAGGGCATCAATTTCACCAATTAGACTTACAGCCAAGGCTACCAAGATTTGTCATGCAAATATTCCATAAGCAAAGACGTGAGGGTATTAACTGACTTTTTCAAGCACAATTAACTCTTATGCAATATTATAAATCTAATATCTCTATCTAGATTTTATTAGCATGAAAGGTATTAAGCAACTTCTTTTAAGGGCTTCTAAGAGAATTCTCCACTTTCATGCAAGAATTTACAAATAGTCATGCAATTAAGTTCTAGCCTAAACAAGACATTTTTCAAGAGCAAATTCAGACCGATAAAACAAATAATCCGTGATCAAGAGATTATAAGCATTAAATACATAAAAGCATGAATGAAACAAAAGCATTCAATCAAGGTACTTAATCAATTAGAATCTCAAGTCTAATGGCTACATCAAAATCCCAAGTATTAGGAACAAAGATACTTAAATTCATTCAATTACACCTATAAGTTCCTAATTTACAGCCACCAAACAGAAACTAAAACTAAAGGAAAAGGAAGAAATTAGCAAACAATGGTCGATCCCACGTTCCCATCATGATCATCATGTCCTTCGAGCTTCGAATCTTCAAAAAATGCTCCCCAAACGCTCTCAATTGTCCTTAAACCGTCAATTTTAGCTTGGAATGACATTAGGGTTGAAATTATCAGATTGGCCTCGAAAAACGGTGCAAAAAATGATGTTTATATAGGAAATCTAGAGGCAGCGTCTCAACACTGCAAGCAAAATGGGTTACACGTGTGTTTTAGCGAAAAACAACATTTTTAAGTTTTTCATAGCATCGAGATGCTATGGACCCTACAGACAATACTGACCGTTTTTGCTATATCTCTTCGCTCGGGTGTCTGAATGACCTCCGATTCGATGCGTTGGAACTGTGATTCGATGTAAAATCTCCTGAAATGTGCCTTATGGTTAAATTACATCTTTAATCTTCTTGAATTTTCAATTAAGCTTTAAAAGGCTCCAATATCCACCAAAATACTCCCAAACACTTGGTTTTGCTCCTCAAGCTCGATTTCTACAAAATTAAGAGAAATAGGCATAAAGGCTCACAAAATAATCACAAAACTAGCATAAATAATAGGAAATAAGATAGCATTATTACATGCTATCAAATACCCCCACACTTAAACCTTTGCTAGTCCCGAGTAAAGCAAAAACAAAATCATATATGAATTCACCATTATATCAAAGTGACTCAAATCTTAATGTTCTAAATAACAATATAATAACAATTTAAGGAAATTCTCAAACACAACTAAGCAAACTCAAATTTAAGCTTTTCATCTTTTGAGTGTGTGTGTGCATTGCCCACCTAAAATAATCTTTATAAACCTAGAATAGGTTTATAGAGTCCTCCATTCATCTTCCCCCTACACTGGCACTAAGCACCAATTCTCTAGCATTCTTACACTCAAGAAAGTAATAAGCTACTAGGCGCCTGAAAATAAAAAAATCGGACAGCTAAACTTGCATTTCTTTAATGTCAAGGGCACTAGCTTTCACACTCCCATCGTAGGGACCCTTACCTGGAGCACTCGCTCAATAGGTGGCCTAACTAATCATACAGGGGTAGCTCTTTTTGCCCTCGACAATAATTTTTTTTTCTTTACTTTCTTTTCTTTTCTTTCACTAAAATGGTTTTTCTTATGAGCTCACTTTCTTTTCTTTTTTTTACAAGCAAATCAAACATGCTTTTTCTTCCTCCTAAGTAACACATTACACCTTATCATGCAAGTCAACCATCAAATAAGAGCTTAAGCCTATCGGAGTGACAACAAAATTTTGGACAATATAAAACTACTTTAAGCCTTCAAAACTAACAAAAGATAGGCTAGGTGCTCATAACTTGCAAGAAATTCAAAGCAAAAAATTTAAATTTACTTGAATTCTAGACATGCATTCATGTTTCATAAAAAAATGTAAAAATATTATTAATCAGAACATATCACAGGTCGTCCTCATCACACTCGATGCAACAGAATCATCATATAATTCACAAAAAAAATTCCAATAATAGCTGAGATTCAAATCAAAATAGCACACATCCCCCACACTGAAAACATACATTGTCCTCAATGTATAGACTATTCAGATCTACGTCAGCATGCATTAAGGCAACTAAAGAGATAAAGGGAAGAGTAATATTGCCCTGAAGTGTGAGAGACTCCTCGATTCAGCCTAACCAATGGGTGCAATGTGATAGATATTATTCTCAAGCTCTAACAGGAAGACAAGATCAACACAAACAAAGCTAAAGAAAAACATAAAACCACAAAAAGAAAAAGGACTAAGAGATAGAAAGCTTGGGTTGCCTCCCAAGAAGCGCTTGTTTAACGTCTCTAGCTAGACGAGACTCGTGTGGGCTTTCAAGGTACGTAAAAATTCTCCCATTTCTTCAAGCCCCTTTTCCTAGAGTCAACAAAGCATACCAAGGCTAGTAGAAACGCTAGCATCTCATGGGACCCTGAAACAAAAATATTTTTTGTATTTTTAATTAATGTAATAAAAGAAGGAAAATCAAAAGAAGGAAAACTAGACTCGTGAGTATAAGAAAAAGAAAGATCATGATTAAGAGGAGTTTCTGGAGATAAAATAAGGATAGGATTTTCAGCCTCATACTCTATCACCTGGATTTCCTCTTGCAATGTCGTTTCGCTACCCTTTTCAACCTCACAAACATGTTCTTGGTGTCCATCAAGCTGCTCCAACTTATCCCCACTATCATCTATATATATTATCCTAGAATGTTGTTCCTCAGTGGTATTAACAAAAATTTACTCATGTAGGGCCTTAAGTAATTCAACTACCTGACAAAGTTGTTGAGTTATACGATTTAAAGCAGCCCCATTTTCTTCCACCTTTTCTTCTATCCTATTTAACCTCTCTGATACCAATTGAAAGGAATAATCGAATTAAACCCACAACGGAAGCATAGGAACCGTCTTTGATTTATTTAGAATTAAACTAAAATACAAAGGTTAAGCAATAAATACCTTCAAAATATGGAGAATATTCTGGCGGGTCTTTATCTCCTCCACAAAGTCTTCATGGCTATGACTCGAACACAGGACCAAGGCTTGTGGGAGCCTCTTGAAAGAAAATCCACAAGGAATTGGAGAGGAAGAGGTCTAGAGAGAATTCTCTAATTTTCTCTATTGAGGAGATGTGTGTTGTGAAGAATGCACAATGGCTCACCCCTAGGGTCCTATTTATAGTGGTCTAGGGAAAATAATTAAATAATATATTTTAATATCTAATATATTAAAATATATTTATCTAACCAATTTGAATCTTATTCAAACCGTTGAAAATTCTGCTACGAAATTTATTTCCTAATTTGAATCCAATTCAAATTTAATAAATATATTTTATTTAATGTATCTAATATACATTAATTATTTTAATATTTAATGTATCAAATACAATAAATATATTTTCCTCTTTTATTTAATATATCTATATTAAATATTAATTTAAATACTTCAAATTAAATATTAATTTGAACATTTCAAATTTTAATATTTAATGTACCAAATACAATAAATATATTTTCCTCTTTTATATTTAATCTATCTAATATATTAAATATTAATTTGAAGACTTCAAATTAAATATTAATTTGAACATTTCAAATTTTTCTTTCAACTAAATTGATCTTTTAGTGTTACTATGAGCTAGCAAAGGGACCTTATGGACCTACAGATTATAAGCTCCAATGATACAAAATTAATTAATGAAACTCTTTAATTAATTAATTTTCATTCATTAACTATAGGTCACTCCACTATAGACCTATAGTTGCACTCTTATGCACTGTAGGACAAGTGGTGTCCATAGATATAATCATTATATGCAAGTCGATCATTCACGAGTTGTTCGTAATTACAGCTGGGTCAAAAGTCCGTTTTACCCCTATAATTACATTTTGCACCTTAAGTACCACTGATCCTCTAATGAACAATATGTTTATAATCTAATTATAAACTAAGTCTCTCTTGGGCCAACGAGAGGGTGGGGCCCCATTGTTCAAGTCCTGTAATCAGCACTTAAGGGAACTACTCATCTACTTACCCTATATGGGAAGGAGTGAATTCCATCTTGTGAGATTATGTTCCCAGCTCCCTATTTGGTCAAGTCCCCAAAATGGTAGGCATATTGAATCGACTACAAAAGTCACTCTCACCCATGCAAATCAAAGGACAAGCCCTCACAGGCAGGAGTTCATAACTCACTCAGGATTAAGATCGAGTCGCATATGATCATCCTGATGAAATATTGATCTTCTCAATTAACGAATTTATAAAGAGAGATTAAATATTTCGTGGTCCAGTCTTATACAAACTCATTGTATAAGATACCCCCACTCACATGTCTCCACATGAATGATTTGGATCAAATCATTTGTAACTATTACAAAGTGGGCCATATCAATAGTGTTACCAGGATAAGGCACCTAACCTTATTCATATACTATGACCCTTTAGGTTATTTCTTGAACATGATCCTCTCGTATGTCAACCACATACTGTTCAAGATTACACTAATAACCTTGGATTTTTCATATAATGGATAATATTATATTGCAAATAAAATAACCAAAATTATTATTCATTATTAAATAAATTATTAATTACGAGGCTTTAGGGCATAAATCCCAACAATCTCCCACTTGCACTAAAGTCGACGACACATGTATGCTAGGGCATACTGTATACCCAACATGTTTTCCCACTTGCCGTAGGTGACCCTTAAACAGTTTGGCCTGGAGAGTCTTTTTATATAGATCTAAACGACTGTCATTAAAAGCCATCACTACAAGATTTTTCACTTTTCCCGACGCAAAAAAGCGTCGGGAAAAGTCAAAATTTCGTCGGCATAGAGCCGTCGGGAAAGCTTTTCCCGACGAAAATGGTGTTGCGTCGGCAAAAGTTAAGTTCTCCCGACGCAATGCATTGCGTCGGGAAAAAGTTTCTCCCGACGACTAGTGTATGCGTCGGGAGAAGTTTACTTTTGCCGACGCAATGTGCGTCGGCAAAACTCTAAATCCTATTTTTTTTTCTCTTATTTATTTATTTATTTATTAACTACTTGATAGTTCATTTTAGTATCATGTTAAAACAAAAAATAATAGTATTGATATGCAATAATGTGATTACAAAATATTCAATATCTACTTGTACTAGAGTTCGAAAGAAAAAAAAAATACATCATAAATAAAACAATTAATCTTGAAGGCTTCAATCTTCGTCTTCGTCTTTGTCTTCGTCTTTATTTTTAGAAAATAGGTCTTCAAAATTACACAACTACAAATCTGAAAAAAAAAATAATGTGAAAAATTTTAAATATAAAACAAAAAATAAAATAAGGTGCATATAGTGAAACTAAAACACAAAAGAGTCTAAGTATCATTTTGACTCTCAAAGAAATTTAGAAAGTGCTTAAAGTAAAACTTAAGCACACAACCAACCCCTCGATGCTACAAAAGTGTCTTAAAAGTGCTTAAGCATACTTTGAGGCAAAAAAAACTCAAAACGACCTAAAAGTATCTATTTCGCCCCTTAGAACCTATAAAGTGGTCAAAAAAGTGACTGAAAAGAGTTTAAGTGTCATTTTGATTCTTAAAGAAACTTAGAAAATGCTGTAACCACACAACTAACTCTCTGATGTTACAAAAGTGTCTTAAAGATGATTAAGCATACTTTGAGGCGAAAAGCTAACTCAAAACAACCTAAAAGTGTCTACTCCGCCCTTCGAAACCTACAAATTGGCCAAAAAGTGCTTAAAAATAGTATAAGTCTCATTTTAACTCTCAAAGAAACCTAAAAATTAAAGTGAACCTAAAGCACACAACCCACCCCAATATGCTACAAAATGTCTTAAAGGTGCCTAAGCGTATTTCGAGGTAAAAAATAACTCAAAATGACCTAAAGAGTCTACTATGCTCCTTAAAACCTACAAAGTTATCAAAAAGTGTATGAAAAGAGTCTAAGTATCATTTTGACTCTTAAAGAAAGCTAGAAAAATGTCTAAAGTGAACTTAAAGCACACAACCCACCCTCCAATACTATAAAAGTGTCTTAAATGTGCCTAAGCATATTTTAAAAACCAACAAACATTCCTAACTCATTGAAGCTCTTACTTCAAATATCACAAACTCACTCAAACAACTTTCTTACACATCTCACTAACTCACCCAAACTAAACCTAAAAAAATGTATAACTTATCTATTCTTACTTAAAATCACTAAAAAGTGTCTAATGTACAAATTTTAGATGATTAACTCACTCCAAAATCTTCCAAAAGTGTCTAATGTACAAATTTCATTCTAACCATCCAAGGATATATTAAAGAAATGTGTCTTTGAGTATAGCATTTTGTACCTAGTTCCAAGTACATACATATACAAGGCACTTAGGAATTTTAAGAGAATAAAATCACAATAAAATCTTCACTAAGCTCAAAATAAGCACTCTAACTCAATATATAACCTTAAAGTAAACTAAAAATTAACACTTACATTTTAATGTTCAATAGGCTCAATAGGATAAAAATCACAAAATAGCCTACAAATCAAATTATACAATAAGATTAGAATCAAACTTTAATCACACACAAGATGCTCAAAATCAAATAAACACACACTTGGACTCAATGTCACAATTTAATCACACAAATATAGGCTCAAAACCACATGTCTAATCCCACAATAAGCTTCAAATCAAACTTTAATCACATAAAGAGCCTATAAACACTACAACAAATTATGGATAACATAGCTTTTATTAAAAGCATTTTTACAAAAAGCTATTAAAACTTCTAAAATTTTAGGCGGGCTAAGCTATTTTATAGTGAAAAAAAATGGGGGGGAAACTTTTACATTTTGCGCCCTCTCCAATTTTCACTTAACCCTTATGCCCTTTCTCAAACACACGCACACATCACTTCTTCCTTCACCATTGACTTCATCCTTCATCTTCTTCAACCTCACGCCAACATCCCCTCACGTCGACAGAAAGGGAGCAACAAGCAATCAGCGTTTGTCGCAAGCCCACATCAGCGGCAACGCGAAGGATCGTATTCTCTGGTAGCAGCAACGGACACGCGTGCTGCGTTGTTCCCTTCGTTCTCTCTCTCTTTATCCAGCAAGCAAACTCTAGCAATGGCAGCGGTGTAGCTGTGCGTTCAACCCCCGTGCTGACCGACGGCACTGTCCCCTGTTCCAGGTGCATAAATCCGCGCAATTTGGAGTCTCAAACCGCTTCCATCAAGTGACCCACACTCAGGTTAGTCTTGAATTCGATTACCCATATTGATCTGAACCAAAATGACCATAAATCAAGACCAGTAGTTCTAGATCTCGATCTCAATTTTCCTTTGACTTTCAATCAAATAGCAAAGGAAAATTAGTATTGCCTCTGTTTTTAAGGTTAGTTTCCGTCTCCTCCATTTCTGGTATGGTTGATTTTTTATTTTGGTCTTCATCGATTCTTTTAGATTTTATTTTTAGGAGGAAGAATGAATTTTCCCTTTTTTATACTACTTGATCTTCTTGAGTTGTAGTCGTTTTTTATTTTAATAATGATAATGATAATATTTGTTATTTATCAGCAGAAACTGGATAAGGTCATCTCTCTCATCAATAAGAGCAGCAGGTCGCAATGCTTTGAAAGAGGAATATGCTTTAGCAACTGCAGAGCAAAGACATTGGTATACTCTCTTAAAAGCTTTCCAGGTGAGAACTGTAGTGTTGTAAATGATATTCTAGACTTTAGGCCCACTAAAACTACATTCTGAAAGATGGTTCCATTTGGAAAAATTTATTAGAAATTACCCTCCACCCAGCTAGGCAATTTTTTAATGAGAAGAAACATTTAAAGTAGGCTGGTTAGTTTTGATAAGTTGACCTCTGAAACCACGACTGTCCTTATTTTCTTCATTTTCCAGGAGGAATGTGTAAAGAATGAGAAGCTTCGAACCGAAAATTCCATGTGAAAAGACCAATGCACGTGTTATAGCCTTCGTTCAATTTGGTCAATGTTAGAGCGAGCAACAGAAAGAAGTGATTGATTAGAGGACTTCAAAATAGTTGTTAATCGCCTTGTTCCAACCTCAAAGCCAGGTATGTTTTTTTGGACTTAAAGCTAGCTTTTTCAAAGGAGCAATAGGAGAGTATATGTAGATTATGTTCATCATTATTGTGTCTTTTTGGCGAAGAATGGAATCTTGAGTACTTTTCTATTTTGGCGTCTCAGTTTGCTAATTTTCTAAGATCATAGTGTTGCCTAACACAAAATTAATTACTCATTACCTCAAAATGTGTATATGAGAAGTGGAGCCCAAGTTGTATGTTATAGATTCTACAAAGAGAACTTGTTGGGTTTTTAAAGTGGTCCATTCAAAATTCAACCATTTTTGTACTCTCAAGCACAAAAGAGGAAGAAAAAACACGAGAGGCTTCCAATTCAGAAGGATATCTTCCCCCAAACCTAAATACTAATTTTCAAAGATCATGAATTTTCTGTTTTGTTGGAATTAGTTTCTTTTTGGTTGTTCTTTGTGGGAGCTGTTAAGTTGTTGGGTTTGTAGTTTGGTTATTCTCTTCAGCAGGATAAAAAAGACACCAAAAAATCAAACTGAGTGTGTGTGTATTATTTACAAATCTTGATTTTCTCACCAAAAATCTCTAACCAGCCTCAAGAACTAGACTAACTCAATAGAACAACAATAGGGAGCAAAAAAAAAAAAAAAAGTACCTACTGTTATATACGGTTAGTTAATGATTTCATGGCATAGGGCTGAATTTTAATCAAATGTTTAGATTGGCTTCAGGAATTTTATTTGGGTGAGGTTTAGTCATGGTAACTCAAGATACAAGTTGCTAGAATATATTTTATTTCTTTGTTGATGGAAAGATTAAGCATGTTGATTACTGTAACATATATTTTCAAATCAAATGTACGTAATTGGAAGGTTTACTGTAAAATACTATAACTTCAAGAAATTGAACATGCTAGAATATATTTCATTTCTTTGGATACGGATTAAATGTGATGTTGTCGTGTTCACACTCTCATAAAGTAGAAATGGGAGTAGGGTTGAATGAGAGTAAAACAGTCGATTTCATTGTATTAGTATAGTTTTGTAATTTCCAATAGTTTTTGCAAGTGACTTTTAGTTAATTGTTCTAATCTCTATAATTACTTTGTGATAGAGCCTACAATTCTCTCAAATAACTCTTAAAAACAAGTCTTTATTTACAATTAAGATTTGTTTCATAATATGCCTAAACAAGAGCCTAAAACCACCTGACTCTTGCTTATAGAAGAATTAATTATTAACTAAGTAAAAGAACTAGAACAATTAAACCAAAAAAACTATTAAAATTTCACTCGTTTCATCACTTTTAGCTCCAATCGAATCAATTTTAATTATGAGTAAACATTTCTTTGTTTCATTCTTTGAGAGTGGCTTTAATTACTAGCCATCAAATATTATAAGATGGATAGTATTACCCCTTCAGACTCGATACAAATAGTAAAGTTACAGGCCTTTCAGTTTCGGCTATGACTATGAGGAAGGAATTTCTCATGTAGTTCACTCAGCCTTGTTAAAGATTTGTGTTTATTATGAATTTGTGAAATACTGAAATTATTATTTGGTTTTGAGGTAACTGTTTTTTTGTCTATTTTGGCTTCGAACAACTATGTTGCAGAGGACCTGCCCTCTGTCAAACAAATAGAAAGAAAGGAAAGTTACAAAGTTGCTGCTGTCAAAAGAAAATCAAGGAGCTGCTGTCAGTGTGTGGTCATTTGACTGATTTATTAATTGAGGTGGAGTGTTGTCAGTTGATCGATTTACTAATTGAGATAAATGGGTTTGGTTATTGATTGTTGAGAAACTTGTTGGGCTTGATGGGCTTGATTGCCTGTGATCCTGTTGTTGTTCTTTTACAATTATCAATTCTGAGTCTTTTTGTTCCATATTTCAATATGCAGCTGAAGCAAATTGATGAGATCAAAGATTTCCTTCTCACTGCAAGAAGGAAGGATGCTCGTTCTGTGAAAATTAAGAGAAGCAAAGATATGGTGAAGTTCAAAGTTCAATGCGCGCTCCAAGTATTTTTATACTCTTTGTGTTTTCAACTCTAAGAAGGCAGACAAGTTGAAGCCATCTCTTCTACCAGGTTAGATTAACTTTTTAATAACTAACACTACAATTTTTTTTAGTGTATGATATATTGGAAGTACCTATTACTGTACTAAAGTACTTTCAAATAGTTAGATTAGAAGTATTTCATAAGTTGTTTGTGTTTCACTATAAATTTGGAATGGAAGATTTGTTCGAATAATTAAATTGAAGAGCAGATATATGACCTAAACTTGCTGATTTGTGGTAGTGATATTAGACTTCTTACCTCCATGAGTTGTACAATAAAATCAATGAATTTTTGCTTCTACATCTCCTCTCAGTGATAGTTTGTTATGAGAAAGCTATAAAATTTCCTTTGTTTTTTATGGAATAACTCGAAAGAAGGATCTTTAAAGCTAGTTCATTCAGAATTAATTTAAACATGGATTTATGTTGATGGTTTTGTCTCTAGGTTGGGCATGATGTTGTTCTGGCTGATGGCAATGGTTCCAATGACGAATGTGTTGATGTTTTTACCTCTGTTTGGTAAGGCAATTGATGTGTGTTGGGGCTGATGGCAATTGTTCCAATTATTTTAGTGTGGGATTTTCTGGTTTCCATTTTCAAATGATTATGGATGTGTGTCATAATGCCATGATGAGTACAAGAAAACTGTGATGAGAAGGACATGAGAAATTATGAGTTGGGAAAATTTTTACTTAATTGTAAATACTTGTTTGATTGTTCAAAAAGAACAAAATTAAAAGTTTAGGAATATATTAATTACTTCTTAAAATTTAGAGACCCATTAGACACAAACACAAAAGTTTAGAAACTATATTAGTAATTTAACCAAAATACAATCAATGTCGAAGGAATCCTAATATTTTGTGAAGAAGGAAAGAGTTGGAAGGGGGATGGAAAAGTGTTCACAGGCTAAGAAGTTATTAAAAATTGAGAAAAAAAAAGAGTTGAAAACTTGAAAGTGAATTGTGAGTTTGGTTAGGCAACTCATTGACCACAAACACAAGGGTTTTAAACTTTCCCACAAGATATTTTTTACAATCAACTTCTTGCTTATAGTTTTCCTTTTCAACAAAGAAGAAAAAGGAATATGATTTGTTGAAATACTTTAAATAGAGATGTGAGATAATTTAAATTTAAGTTAGGGGTAGTTATCAATATGAGAATACTTGAATTTTGGTGGATGGTTATGTTAGTTTTCGTTCTTCTTTTCTTGTAAATGCTTGTTAGAAAAGGGTAGAGCCTCGTTAACTAGCTATTAATAGAGATGTGAGATACTTTAAATTTAAGTTATCAATATGAGAATACTTGAATTCTGGTGGTTGGCTATGTTCTTAGTTTTCGTTGTTCTTTTTTTGTAAATGCTTGGTTATGTTTTTAGTTGTTGAAGGTCGATGGTTATCAAATGATCCAAAAGTTATTGTTCATCATGTTCCCTTCGGTCCACAAACTGCAAGAGTTTGGGTAGACTTGTCAATGAAACCTATGCATTTTTATGGAGACCCAACTTAGAAATGACATACATCAAAGATGCTATTAGTAGTACAATTGCATGGCCTTTTTACAAAGTTATAATCAGTACGTACATTTATGTATTATTAATTAAAATGATTGATTTGCTAATAATTATTTGATTTGATTTATTTCTTTCTTGATAACTTTTTGTAGGTTGATGAAAGAATATCATTGGAAGTTCTTGGCCACAAACACAACTAGCTTGAGTTATATATTTTGATTTTGGATAGCGATACATTTTGTAATTTAACGAATAGTGATTGGCAAAGTTAATATTTTGTATCATCCCCAAGTTGATGATATTCATTATTATATCTATTTTTGTGAACAATAGATTGATAGAGTTTATGTTTTGTATCAAAGGGGGGCAATGTAAATCTTGAACGAACATTTGCTTAGACAAAGACACATTTTGATTGTATATCTATTCTTGTAGATCATTTATTTATTATTTTACTTCTAATTTCAAATAAGGTATGAAACATGAATTCCATTATGAATAAATTTGAAAAGCCATAAAAGATACAATAATAGCAAAAATTTTGACAATTCAAAAGTTTATTATAGCTTTCATTTAAAGTTATAAATAAATATTTATAACTATAAATAAATGCTATCATACATTACTAAAATGTTTTTTATAGCATTTAAAAAATGTTATTGTAGATTTTAACAAGAGGAAGTTATGCTATTGAAAGACTTTTAATATAGCATTTTTAATAACCTTTGTAAAATGCTATAAAAAAGTCCAACCTTTTATAGCTTTTATAAAACGCTATACAAAGTCTCAGACTTTTTATAGCATGGGCTGTCAGGACTTTGCTAAAAATGCTATAAAAGGTCTATCACAGCATTTTTTCTAAGCTATCGTAGACCATTTTTCCTGTAGTGAAATCACAATTTAATCAAATAATTACGCTACAAATCACATTTCGAACACACAATAAATTCAAAATCACGATTTAATCATACTTTAATCCAACAATAAGCTCTAAACTAAACACCAATCACATAAATAGCCTCCAAACCACACAAGTATTCTCCAAACTACACTTTGATTACATAATACATTCAAAGTAAAATTTTTAACTTCAAAAGGCTTAATAACTAAGTTTAAATCTTAAATAAACTAAAAAAAACATAATGTAAAAATTCTATATACCTCCAAAGTAGCAAACTCCATAAATTTTCTCCCTCAAAATGCCCAAAATCGGACTTCCACATCATGCCGTCAAAACCTACAAGAAAAACACCGAAAATAGAAGATAGAGGGCATGGGTGAAGGAAAATGGAAGATAATGGAGAAGAACACTTTGATTACATAATACATTCAAAGTAAAATTTTTAACTTCAAAAGGCTTAATAACTAAGTTTAAATCTTAAATAAACTAAAAAAAACATAATGTAAAAATTCTATATACCTCCAAAGTAGCAAACTCCATAAATTTTCTCCCTCAAAATGCCCAAAATCGGACTTCCGCCTCATGCCGTCAAAACCTACAAGAAAAACACCAAAAATAGAAGATAGAGGGCATGGGTGAAGGAAAATGGAAGAAAATGGAGAAGAATAAGAAGAAATGAGGTGAGTGTATATGGAGTTTTAGATGTAGACGACGGAGAGAAAAGGAAGAAGAAAAAGAGGGAAAAAGAAAAGAAAAAGAAGATGAGAAGAAGAAGAAGAAAGGGCTAGGGTTTTATTTTTTCGCGGATTTTTCCCGACGCAAAAAAGCGTCGGCATAGGTCAAAAAAAGCGTCGGGAAAAGTGAAACGCGCGTTTCACTTAATTAACTTCTCCCGACGCTACAAAAGCGTCGGCATAGCCTTTTAATACGTCGCCTTATCTTTTCGCCCCATATGAGGAGCTATGGCGCTCAAATAAATCTCCCGACGCAACACTTTTCGTCGGGAAAAACACACTTTTCCCGACGAAAATGGCAAGCGTCGGGAAAAGTGTGTAAATTTTCCGACGCTTGCCATTTTCGTCGGGAAAAGTATGTTTTCCCCTACGAAAAGTGTTGTGTCGGGAAAAAGTTCGTCGGCAAATCTAAAAATTCTTGTAGTGCATCTTGGTCACTACCATGATGCTTTCTCTCTCTCGATATGATTCCCTTATACGTTTGTGTTTTCTATTTTCCTTAATATTAGTCTTTACACCACTATTATCATAATAAAAAAGATACACTAAATCATATCTGAAACACCTTTCAGATCTTCAAGGAACTATTTGAGTCGTACAAGTCCTTTTATTACTTCATAAGCAAAATAATTTAACGTATATATGTAACAGCCCAGATTTTCCAATACGGCCATTCTAACAATAATGCGGAAGCGTAACAATTAAAACTAAAATAGACTTAAACAAATTTAGCGGAAGTAATTTCTTACAAAGAATTTCTAAAAGAAGCTAACGAATCCTTAACAACAACTTTCAAAGTCTTGTGCCAGAACACTAAACTTCACTTCTTTCGAGTCTATCACTTGATCCTTCATCTGAAAACATTTTGGAAAAACAAAAATGAGTACAAAAATACTCAATAAGCAATTTCAACATCAAGTTCAGAAATTCATTTTCTTCAAAACAAAACATAGAAATTCAGTTTAACAAATCATTTCAATAGTTGAATCAAAAGTCAAATATTCATTTGGTCATTTTATTTTAAAACAATCATAAACAAAATACTAATATCCTTGCAAAACTTTTAAAACAACTATTAAAAACTTTCAGTCAAAACTTTCAGAAAACAAAAAAAAAATCTTTCAATTGAACAAAACTTTCATTTAACCAAAACTTTCAAATATTAAAACTTTCAATTGAATAAGTACTTTCAATCAATCAATACTTTCACATATCAAAGTGGGAATATGCATTATTTGGGTAGCCTTCAAAACATATATGATGGTTACTCGTCGGTAACACCAATCAATCAATCAGAACATTCAATCAGAGTTGTCGATAAAAATCGACCAGAACATTCAATTCAATTACTTAAATGTGAGGCCATGTGAGTGAAACACACACATGAATCTTCATTCCAAAGGAATGCCAAACCACAAAATGTGCCTTCCCACAAATAAGCTTCAATCAGTCAGAGATGTCGATAAAATCGACCAGAACAATCAATATAATTACTTAAGTGTGAGGCCACGTGAGTGAATAACACACACATGAATCTTCATTCCAAAGGAATGCCAAACCACAAATGTGCCTTTCCACAAATGTGTCTTCTCACAAATAAGCCAGAACAATTCCGTCAATTCCAATTCCATCAATTCCAATTTAGGCTACTACCACAAATGAGCAAAGTATTCCCAAAACAGAAAATTGGCATATCCGAATAGTCCTTATCAAATCGATCAAAAATTCTTTCGAAAACATTTGAAACAAAACATATAGTTTCAAATAACAATTTCAATAAAGATTCATCAAATCAACCATTCAAATTCAAAACCAAAACAAACTTACTTTCAATTCAAAATCAATTAAAACACATTTATTTCAAATTATCCAAAACGGCAAACATACTTTTAAATAGAAAAACACTTTAAAACATACAAAACAATTTTGGTCAATTTCAAATCATACAAAACGTACTTTCAAACATTTGTCAAATAAAGAATATTCAAAACATAATTGTACCAAAATTTCTATTTTGGAAGGGATGTGAAAACTACTTACCTCGATCGATAATCCTACAATTCTCAATCTCAATCTCAATTCCAAATCTTGTCCACTTTCTTGAACAATCATCAACTTTTCCTAGAAGTCCAAACATATCCAATACTACACTGATCAAAAACCAAAATTCTATCTTAAGGGTCCAAAAGCTTATCTAAAATATAGACAATCTTATCTACCCAATTTTTCCCATTCAAAACAATTTTCTGCATAAAAAGTTAAGAAAAATAGGGTTCTTGGACCAAAAAAACAGCACTGAAAAACTTGGTTAAAAGCAATTTAAAACCCAATTAAAAACGTATTAAAATCGGTAAGATCAATACTTTTCAATACGATATAAATACCAAACAAATTTTCAATCCTACAACTTTTAAAACCTTCAAAACTATCATAAATTATAGACAAATAACCCAGAAAATTTTATGCTTCATAAAACAAAATTCTTCAAGATTTTAACATTAAAATAATCAAGATTTGCTACTTTTTAACATCAAAATCAGATCTGAAAAATCTAGATAAAACTGTTGTAAAAACCTTTAAAACATACTCTTTTCATGTAGAAATCAAATGTATAAATTACACTTCAAAAACAAACATTTGGTAAACTTTCTTGTACAAAAAGAACCCAAAAACATTACAAAAACAGTCCCAAATTTGAAGAAAATAAAAGCTGGAAATTTCTGAAAAATCTTCCATTATCAAACCTTTAATTTAATCCAAAATCCATAAGATGAAAAACTTTGAAAAAGAATTACGCAAACCAAAAACCTAAAAACTTTTTAGGGCAAAAAATTTCAAGAATCTTTTCATTCTAAACAATCAAGATTGAAAACAAAACCCAAAATTTTTCAAGAAATGTTCAATCAAGAAATAAAACAAACTTGAAAATAGAAGGGAAGAAAACTTACTGTTTTTTCTATAGAGAGGAAACTGCATAACTGACTTATTCGTTTCCCTCTTTTTGCCATCAAAACTTTTGATCAAAAAGGTTAGGGCTTAAAAGACCCCTGTTTAAAAGAACTCTAATCAAGACCCTTGATAAAATTATCTTCTTTCTTTTTAAATAAAAAGAAAATATTTATTTCCTAATTTAAAAAGAAGATAAAATCCTAATTCAAAAAGGTTTTAGAAAAATTAATAAAATTAATCAATTAAATTAATTTTTTTTCGGTTGTTACAATATATCATACTCCACCACCTAGGGTAAAATTTATCTTTACATGGATTTCCTAAATCTTTGTAAGAACCAATGTATCTTGTAAAGATCAAATCTTTAACTCCATACACAAAAATTTCTCATCATCCATAGATAATTTGAGAAAGTTTTTAATTTTCTACTCAATGGTCCTACCATTCGTTTAACTGATATATGTTAACCAATTGTATATTAAATGTTCAGTCTCATTTATGCATATCATATACTCTCAACATTTGAGGTGTCTTAAGATATACTTTCTTAGACATAAAAATCAAATATTTGACAACAATTTTGTCAATATAAGATGTTTGAGACAGAGTTAACATTTTGTCCTTAAAATCTTCATTTTGGACATTTAAAATATACTGAGTCATTCAAATCACTTATTTGAAATTGGTTACTTAATCAACGTTTTATGTTGACATCTTACATCATTCATAATGGGTAAAAATATCACCAACATAAAACATGAGAAAAATCCACTAAGAAATTAATGATTTTCTTGTCTATACAAGCTTCATTAATATTTATCCAAAGTCATAGATTTTGATACTTTTATCAAAGCTTATATTCACAGATCTAATAGTAAAATTCATTTCATAAATGAACCTTTACTATTTCGCAAACTTTTTGCTTTTGAACTGTGAAAATAAACATATCTGATTGATTTGTGTAGATGCATTATCTAAGATTTCTTTTCATAAAAGAATTCTAAACATTTTTTATATATATATCACATATACAACAATGAATTAAATAATGCTTACAGACTTCAGTATGGCAACAAATGAGAAAATTTACTCGCATTCTACTTTCTCTTATTAGGTTTAACCCTTTGCCATTAGTCTCACTTTGCAGGTAATAAGCCTTCAACTTTGTCATCTAACATGAGAATTTGGGCTTCAATTAAGTCCTTGTAAAGGTTGAGTCATCTCATAACTCTCCCACTACGATGAGGCTTATCCAATTCATGACTAGGATCCATTTTAGTTTCAAATGTAATTAAATTGTTAACAACGTTTGTTAACTATTTAGTGGCTTCACTTGGAATCAATTTATTAACACTATCTCACCTTATTAAAGGTTTGTAGTTTTTTATTTGACCTTTTATATAAAAATGATATTTGTCATACAAATACCTTATTCGTTTTAAGACTACATAAAAGACCATTTTATACTCCTTAGAGGTGGCCTACACTTAGGCTTATCTTTGAACATATACAATCTTTTTAGGCTTGTTTCAACACGTGAGCTTAATATTCCCAAATGGTGAAGTGTTGTAAACCAGCTTTACTACTCTTCTATAATCTTTAAAATTGTCTCGTAGACACTTTTAGAGGGAATCATGTTCACCATACAATCTCTATTGCATTTCCTAACCGGAGTATGGTAATGGTGTGTAATTCATTACTGATGTGACCATGTCTAACAAGGTCCTGTTTCTCCTCTTGCAGCATATTTTCACAAAATTGCACTTGGTATTAAGATAATTAGGATAAAAACCCATTTTCTATCAATTAGTTTTAGTGCGTAAGGTTCCTGTACTTTCTATTATGATCTGATCATAATATTTTGATAGATTGAATTACCTAATTGATTTTTTAACTCTAGTCTTAATTTTCTTGAACTTTTCAAAAATTTAGACTTATGTTGTATTAGGTAAAGATACATGTACCTTGAATGATCATCAACTAGAGTGACAAAATATTCATGACTTTATTTGACCTTTACATTCACCAGACCACATGGGTCAGAATATGTAAGCCCAAAGTACTCTTTGGCGTTCTAGCCCTATCTAATAAAGGCCCAATGATTATCTTGCATGAAAGGCAAGATCTACAAACAGGTAAAGTAATTAACTAACTTTTTAGAGAATTACCTTTTACTAGTCTTTTCATTCTATTCAAGTTGATGTTAATCAACCTTAACAGCCAAAGTCAAGTATCATCTTTTAGGAGAAAACAATATCTTTCTATTTTGGATTCTATAATCCTGCATATCTTAGTATTTTGTAGTATAGTATATGCCAACATTTTTAACATATACAAATTGTTCTTATTTTCAGCTGAATGTATTTTCAAAGAATTTTGAAAATATAAACTTTCATACTTCAAAGTAATTCATACTATATGAACATTTTTGTAATAAAGTACGAGAAATTGAATTTCTCTTATGGTTACTAAAAACACCATATTCATCATTATGTAACAATTTTTACTTAATGACATCTTAATGCCTCCCACTACACTAACTGAGATAGGCTTCCTGGTGCTAACTTGTAGAAACTATTCTACATGTTAAGTATTTTTCAAGAATTACATATTAAATGTAATGAAGAATAAATCTTGATAGTAGATCTTATATCGACTATCTAGGTGACATTATGTATATTCCACCAAAAATCTAGTAAATCAAATTTACATTCATTTATATTTTTCTTCCTAGAGGTATTTCAAAACTTCCTCTTATTATAACCATTCTAGCTAATTTAGGAACTATTTCCTTTTATATAGCTTCAATAATTTGGTTTCTTTACTTAGATTTTTGTAATACTTAGTTTGAGATCATTTAGACAACTTTCTAAATTTAGCTTATGTTGACTTCAACATCTCATATGTTGTTGTCATTTTATTTATCTTCTAAATTTGACATCTAACATGTCAACTAGGAGAATACGTACAAGCTATCTTGTTTACTTTTGATTCATTAATCATGTGCTTCACGAACAATTCGAATAGCATTAGCAACAGGTTTTGAGAACATTTCTCAATAAAGACAAATTCAAAATTTTACACTACCATTACAAGTGTTAATGTTACTTTTTCAAGTAATAAAATTTCTCAATTTTGACTTATCAGTAATAAAATTTAAAATTATGAGAGAAACTGACATAATATTGAAATTTATAAAATATATAATTTAACATCATGCAAACAATTATCCATTCAATTTTAGCATAGAAATCAAACAATTTAAAAAATGAACCCTATAAATCATTTCTAATGCTATGGTACTTTAGTGAGTTAGAACAACTGCCGCCGTAGGGTAGGTCAAGTATTCCTTCACTAAACTGAGACAATCTCAACCAAGTATTATACCAGAATAACTCTTATTCCTATAATATTTAGTTACCATTAGTTTGGTCAAAGATATCATTAACAACTTTAATGAGTCATTTGTAAGTGTGGCCCATAATTTTAGATCTCGTAGTTTTATCCCAACAAGTACCGCCGTAGGGTAGGTCAAGTATTGGAAACAAAACTACAATCCTATTCTTCTCAGGAGTTCACCCTGATATTGACCCATGCAAACACCTTTCGTAGGGGGATGGTCCAAAAGCCGCCACGAGGCCCCGCATGAATCTCACGATGTAAACTAATGATGGAGACCGTAGGATATGTTGACACATTTCCTTCTCCCACTTACTATAATACTTTCTCAAAAGATTTGCCCTGATATTGATCCATGCAAACACCTTCCGTAGGGAGGATGGTCCAAAAGCCGCCACGAGGCCCCACATGAATCTCACGTTATGAAGCAATAATAGAGACCGTTGGATTTTTGACATGTGTCCTTCTCCCACTAAGTATTTTGAAATAGGGTTTTCTATTGCTTAGAAAAATTAGGCTAATCTCATTTATCTAAGTTCCTCAATCTACCTTTCATAACCCTTATGTTGTTAGATTAATTTTAATGTGAATTACTAAGTTTTTAAACTATTTAAAAAATAATAATAACATTATGAGCATGCTTAGTGAAAATAAATAAAATTTGACTAATTCAACTCCCAAGTCGGTTCCCAGTTAGAGGTGTTCCCTTTCGGTCAGCTTAAATACCCCAGTCTAGACAGAACCTTCCATAGACAGAGTTCCCTTATAGTCAATTTTTATTTCAAATTCATTAATCTTTAATTAACTATTAATTATTAGATTAATGAATATAAGTGAATTTATAAATAAATGTTTTTAATCCTATTAAAAAAAAATTCACTTGGAGGATAATCTTAAAATTCTACCATTTTAAACCCTTTAAAACTAAATTAAAAGATTATACTAAATTCTAATCCAATTAGAAATAAATAAATGAACTAAATTTAAACTATTTTAAATAATAATCAAGAATATCTTTAATAAATGGAAATCCTAATCTTATTAGGTCAACATGCATTCCATTTAAGAGAGAAAATATCCTAATTACATTTTCCAATCAATTTTTAAATATAACAATTATAGTCAAAGATATGGAAAAAAATAAATTAATTAGGAAAACATCTTATCTCTATTAGGAAACAACCTATTAAAAAATTTTAAATATAACAATTATATTAAAAATAAGATAAAATGCATGATCATGCTTAACCTATGGTAGGAATTTTAATCTAAATGACATACTTTATGCAATCAAATAATTTAAAACATACATCTCATGCATAACAAAATTGACCGACATATTTGGCATATCCTAAAAAATTGAAAATAATTTAAATTACAATAATTTAAATCCAAGACATATCTTGGTCTTCAATATCTTCCTTGTTTGGACCATTCCAAATTTAGGTTAAGAAAGACCCAAATTTGAGTTCAAGTACCAGCCGCCGCAAATAAAATCCAATCCTATTACCGGCCATTCCTCCATGTGTATTGCAAGGATTTTCAAAACAACCATGTGTATTCACATTGCTTGCTTGGTTTCATATGAAGAAAAAAAAATTCTGCTGCTTCATAAAGGCTGATTGCAAGGTATTTGTGTTCACACACACTCACATGAAGAAAAAAAATTAGAAAAAATAATTTACTTCATGAAACCGTGAAGCCACACAATAGCTATCTCAAGTAAGTAGTGAACCCATATATGAACTACCTTACACATGGATGCATGATCATCAATTATAATCATAAAGGTCCATTGGGCCTTTAATTGTGTTACTACCCTCCAAATTACTTACAAAATCACATTTAAATCTTCAATGCCATTGATTGGTTCATCGCCGGAAACTCCCATCTCCAACCTTGCGCACCACACCGACTTTGAATTAAAAAATTTTACCACCGTTTGTTGTTCGGCATTTTCAATCACGATAAAAAAATATTGACTTTAATGGCAGCCGATGTGTGTATACAAAGATTAAAAGTAAAAAATACAATAGACCATAATCTTTATGGATTCACATTTGATCTAATCAAATCAAAATCTAATGCCAAATATACCTAAACAATCAACTTGCAAACCACCACATATCTCATACATGAAATTAAAATACCCACCATGTAGAACTTTAATTCTAAATGAAAATTCAAAGACCGCTCTGATACCAATTGAAAGGAATAATCGAATTAAACCCACAGCGGAAGCATAGGAATCGTCTTTGATTTATTTAGAATTAAACTAAAATACAAAGGTTAAGCAATAAATACCTTCAAAATATGGAGAATATTCTGGCGAGTCTTTATCTCCTCCACAAAGTCTTCCTGGCTATGATTCGAACACAGGACCAAGGCTTGTGGGAGCCTCTTGAAAGAAAATCCACAAGGGATTGGAGAGGAAGAGGTCTAGAGAGAATTCTCTAATTTTCTCTATTGAGGAGATGTGTGTTTTGAAGAATGCACAATGGCTCACCCCTAGGGTCCTATTTATAGTGGTCTAGGTAAAATAATTAAATAATATATTTTAATATCTAATATATTAAAATATATTTATCTAACCAATTTGAATCTTATTCAAACCGTTGAAAATTCTCCTACGACATTTATTTCCTAATTTGAATCCAATTCAAATTTAATAAATATATTTTATTTAATGTATCTAATATACATTAATTATTTTAATATTTAATGTATCAAATACAATAAATATATTTTCCTCTTTTATTTAATATATCTATATTAAATATTAATTTAAACACTTCAAATTAAATATTAATTTGAACATTTCAAATTTTAATATTTAATGTACCAAATACAATAAATATATTTTCCTCTTTTATATTTAATATATCTAATATATTAAATATTAATTTGAAGACTTCAAATTAAATATTAATTTGAACATTTCAAATTTTTCTTTCAACTAAATTGATCTTTTAGTGTTATTATGAGCTAGCAAGGGGACCTTATAGACCTACAGATTATAAGCTCCAATGATATAAAATTAATTAATTAAACTTTTTAATTAATTAATTTTCATTCATTAACTATAGATCACTCCACTATAGACCTAGAGTTGCACTCTTATGCACTGTAGGACAAGTGGTGTCCATAGATATAATCATTACATGCAAGTCGATCCTTCACGAGTTGTTTGTAATTACAGCTGGGTCAAAAGTTCGTTTTACCCCTATAATTACATCTTGCACCTTAAGTACCACTGATCCTCTAATGAACAATATGTTTATAATCTAATTATAAACTAAGTCCCTCTCGGGCCAACGAGAGGGTGGGGCCCCATTGTTCAAGTCCCGAAATCAGCACTTAAGGGAACTACTCATCTACTTACCCTATATGGGAAGGAGTGAATTCTATCTTGTGAGATTATGTTCCCAGCTCCCTATTTGGTCAAGTCCCAAAAATGGTAGGCATATTGAATCGGCTACAAAAGCCACTCTCACCCATGCAAATCAAAGGACAAGCCCTCACAGGCAGGAGTTCATAACTCACTCAGGATTAAAATCGAGTCGCATATGATCATCCTGATGAAATATTAATCTTCTCAATTAACGGCTTTATAAAGAGAGATTAAATATTTCGTGGTCCAGTCTTATACAAACTCATTGTATAAGATACCCCCACTCACATGTCTCCACATGAATGATTTGGATCAAATCATTTGTAACTATTACAAAGTGGGCCGTATCAATAGTGTTACCAAGATAAGGCACCCAACCTTATCCATATACTATGACCCTTCAGGTTATTTCTTGAACATGATCATCTTGTATGTCAACCACATACTGTTCAAGATTACACTAATAACCTTGAATTTTTCATATAATGGATAATATTATATTGCAAATAAAATAATCAAAATTATTATTCATTATTAAATAAATTATTAATTACGAGGCTTTAGGGCATAAATCTCAACACTTGGGTGGTCAGAAACTCCCCATAAGGCCACTCAGAATTGTAAAAAGCCATGATCTGAATCAAAGAGGACTAAATTTAGGCTTTCACACAACTGCATACAACACCAAATCAACGCAACCAAGAACAAGAGCCAAAGACTCAAAACAAGAACAAAGCAATAAAAATAAAAGCAAACAAATAAAAACTTCTAAATTAAAGCAAGGATCTTCACAATATTAAATGAATTAAAGTATGCCAATCCCTGACAACGACTCTAATTTGATAAAGAGATTGTCGAAGGCTCTATCAAATATATTTATAAACCTAAACCTCTAAAATTTTCAATATAGTGCTCAGAGTCGATCCAAGGATTGGATTTCTTAGTTCATTTAAGTATTGCAATTACTCTCATTTAACTTTATTTAGAGAAAGAAGTCAAATGCAAACAAGCTAACATAGAAAGCAAAAGATAAATGGAGACACAAGAGGAGAGAAACATTTTAGGGAATCAATTTCACCAATTAGACTTACCGCCAAAGCTACCAAGATTTGTCATGCAAATATTCCATAAGCCAAGAAGTGAGGGTATTAACTGACTCTTTCAAGAACAATTAACTCTCATGCAATGTTATAAATCTAATATCTCTATCTAGATTTTATTAGCATGAAAGGCATTAAACAACTTCTTTTAAGGGCTTCTAAGATAATTCTCCACTTTCAGCCAAGAATTTACAAATAGTCGTGCAATTAAGTTCTAGCCTAAACAAGACTTTTTCAAGCACAAATTCAGACCAATAAAACAAATAATCCGTGATCAAGAGATTATAATCATTAAATACATAAAAGCATGAATGAAACAAAAACATTCAATCAAGGTACTTAATCAATTAAAATCTCAAGTCTAATGGCTACATCAAAATCCCAAGTATTAGGAACAAAGATACTTAAATTCATTCAATTACACCTCTAAGTTCCTAATTTATAGCCACAAACCAGAAACTAAAACTAAAGGAAAAGGAACAAATTAGCAAACAATGGTCGATCCCACGTTCCCATCATGATCTCCATGTCCCTCGAGCTTCAGATCTTAAAAAATGCTCCACAAACGCTCTCAATTGCTACTTAAACCCTCAATTTTAGCTTGGAATCGACATTAGGGCTGAAACTCTCGAATTTGCCTACCAAAAATGGCGCAAAAATGATGTTTATATAGAAAATCTCGATGCAGCGTCTCGACGTTGCTTACAGTACTGGCCATTTTTGCTATATCTCTTCGCTCAGGTGTCCGAATGACCTCCAATTTGATGCGTTGGAACCGTGATTTGATGTAGAATCTCTTGAAATATGCCTTGTACTCAAATAACATCTTTAATCTTCTTGAATTTTGAATTAAGCTTCAAAAGGATCCAATATCCACCAAAATACTCCCAAACACTTGGTTTTGCTCCTCAAGCTCGGTTTCTACAAAATTAAGAGAAATAGGCATAAAATCTCACAAAATAATCACAAAACTAGCATAAATAATAGGAAATAAGATAGCATTATTACGTGCTATCATTTTGCATGTTTAACTAAAGCTAGCTTGAGAGAGTAAGTTTGGTTATAGAACACTAGATGCATGACTAAGTTTAATCTATTACATGAGAGTGAGTAGATTAATTTTAGAAACCTTAAGAGAATAACTTAATGCCATGTTTAGTCATAGAAATAGACCGAGAGGTTGATTTGTTGCTATGCATGAGTTTAATTGGGCTTGAGAGAATCAATTGATTATCTAGAAATTCTTGGCTTAAGATTGTTAGTATAAAATCAAGTCACTAAGGCCCCGTTTGATAACCATTTGGTTTTTGGTTTTTGGTTTTTGAAAATTAAGCCTATAAATATCACTCCCATCCATGGATTTACTTGTTTTGTTATCTACCTTTTACCTATGTTTTCAAAAACCAAACCATGTTTTGAAAACCAAAAAAAGTAGTTTTCAAAAACTTGTTTTTGTTTTTAGAATTTAGCTAAGAATTCAAATGCTTTCTTAAGGGAAATGAAAATCATTGTAGAGAAATTGAGAGAAAACAAGCTTTATTTTCGAAAACCAAAAACCAAAAATCAAGGCCCCGTTTGATAACCATTTGAGTTTTTGTTTTTAGTTTTTGAAAATTAAGCTTGTTTTCTCTCAATTTCTCTATAATGGTTTTCATCTCCCTTAAGGAAGCATTTGAATTCTTAGCCAAATTCTAAAAACAAAAACAAGTTTTTGGAAACTACTTTTTTTAGTTTTTAAAACATGGCTTGGTTTTTGAAAACATAAGTAAAAAGGAGATAACAAAACAAGTAAATCCATAGGTGGGAGTAGCATTTATAGGCTTGATTTTCAAAAACCAAAAATAAAAAACCAAATGATTATCAAACGAGGCCTAATCAATTCAAGTTGAGCTTAAGGTAATCAACCATGCATGTTTCTCAAAATTGGACTCCACAACATGTACATACTAGTTTAGATTTTATTTTTCCTTGATTCCAAGAGTTTGTTTCTCTAAATAAAATAGGGCATAATTAACTATGGTACTTAATTAAATCTAAGAACTTCAATCCATGTGGATGACCCTGGCCACTATTATTGCAAATTTTAGAGGTCCGATTTATGAATTTATTTGATAGAGCCTTCGACAAGCTACCTTTATGAAATTGGCGACGTTGTCGAGGATTGGCATATTTTAGTTTAATTAATATCATGGTGAAAGTGCTTGTGATAATTTCGTTTTATATATATTTATTATATCTTGTTTAGGTTGTTTTTAGTTAGGTTTCATTTAGTTTTTGATTTCTAACTCTTGTATTTCTTTTATTTTTATAGGTATTCAAAAGATATATTTTGAAGGTCATGTTTAAGGACTTTTTGGAGGGCTTTTCAAGTTGAAGTCTAAAAAAAAAAAAAATAAAAAAAAATAAAAAAAAATAAAGGCGCTGCAGACTGAAGCACTTGGACAGAATGCCAGCGCCTAGGCGCTGTCCACGGTGCCTAGGCGCTACGTCGCGGCCCTAATTTTAAATTGGGTTGATTTTTATCATTGAGGGGTCTATTTTTAGGTTTTTTTTAGGGCAGAAAGGGGAGACAAACAGAGGCAAAGAGGGAGAACGACCAAGGAGAAGAAATTTGCCCATCTTGGAGGTCTTTAACAACCAAAAAGGAGTGGAGCTAAGATTAATTTGTTTCTATTTCTCTTCTTCTTTCTCTTTTTGCTGTTTGTAGAGACCCAAATGGTGATTATTGTTGGTTTTGTTAAGATCTGCATTATGAACTGAGTTTTTTCTTTTCTAGGGCTTTGATGTAATCGAATATTGAATCCTACTTCTTCTTAGTTAATAGTTGATGTCTCTATTTCATACATCGTTGTGAGAATGCTTTTGCACCTAAAGTATGTTTAGATTTGGCCATTCTTTACATTAATCCTATGTCATGATTTGAGGTTGAGAAACAAGAATCATTGATGAACAAAAGCATTTTCCCTAATTTACACTTGAGATAGAGATATCCTTGTGGGTTTTGTGGCAATTTTAGGTTCTATGGGCTTAATAATTGATTTGTTTGAATTGTCATAGAGATATAGGCAATTTACACTTCAATGAACATCGTTATTGCTTGAGAAAGAATATCTAGTCTATAGGGTAGAGCTTACCAACAATCTTGAAATAGAAGAAAACATTAGCTATTAATGAACAAAGAGTAGGAGGAAGTATTTGGTGAAATCATTGCTCTAGAGTTTTTACAAATTTGGTTTTATCCTCTGTTTTTGCTCTATAAATTGTTGAGTTTAATCATTTTTTTTTCTTTTTCATCAAGCAAATTAAATTTCCATTCATCTTTGAAAATTAGGTGCTTAGATAAAATTGAAGCTAAAGAATTTGGTAATTGGTAACTTTCAGTCCCTGTGGAGAACGAACTGTGATTTAATCACTGTATTACTTGTAACGATTCGTGCGCTTGCGAAATTCAAACAACAGCTTGATTTTAATTTAGAGTGTAAATAATGTAAATTTGTGTAAATTTTATTCTTTTGTTTTTCCTTGTATATTTGTATAATTATGTAATTATTTTAGTTTTATTTCTCTTATTTTAGATTTTCTTCTTTTTGTGTGGAATATGTATATTTTGTGTATTTTTGTATTCTTGATTATTCTTTGTTGTATATTAGCCTTGTATACGTTCTGTTTTGTAAAATATGTAAACTGTTTTGTAAATTGTGTAAATTATGTAAGTTTCTTGTATATTAGGTTTATTAACTTTTTTCCTCTTTCTTGTATCATATGTATAATTCGTGCCCTGTAAATTATTTATATATATATTTTTTGTAAGTAATTTTTGTAAGTTTTTCTTTAGTTAATTGTGTCTGCTCTTTTTTTAAAATCCTTTGGGAATTTTTTAGTTGGAATTAATTCTTCCAGTTATTTAACTAACGAAATTTCTTTTTCGAGTTTTGGATGCAAGGAAACTCGAAGAGAAAATGATCGGTTTGTATTTGTAAATAACCAGTTGTAAAAAGAAAAAATTTCGCGTTTTGCAACAGCAAACCGCGAGGACAGCGTTGCAATGCTGTCATGAAATCAGAGATTAAAATCCCATATTTCAGTTGCGGAAAGGAGAGGTTCTTTTGCCCTAACTCGAGAGCCCTTCCTCTTTCCTCCTCTCAAGCTCTAAATACCTTAAACCCACTTCAATTTCTTCAGTATTTCACATATCCAACCTTCTAAAATCACAAATTTGTTCAAGTTTTGTAGGATTATCATCTTTTGGAAGGGAAATCTACCCAAATCCATGGGTATTCTTCAGCACTCCGTGGGTTTCTTTGCAGAAGGAGTTCGATATTATTCTTCCTCTCTTTTGACTTCCTTTATGCTTAGGAAAAATTTTAAGTCAATTTGGAGGGCTAGATCTACTTTCTTGGTGGATTTTGTTTATCTGAATTTGTGAAGAAGAAAATTGGAAATTTGTGAGTTTTTGAAGTGTTAAACTAGAAATTGTTATGGTAAAAGTTGTTTTGAAGTGTTGAGATTACTGAATTTTTGTGAATCTGAGAAGAAGTTTGAAGTGTCTGTTGTGGATTGATTAATTGAAGTATTGAGATTTTTCTGCTTGTGGAAGAAATTTTTGAACAAGAATAGGTCAATAATCTCAAAAAGGGATAGAGCTTCATCTTCATCATCTAGTGGGGGATTTGATGCCCACAGATTTAAAGACAGAGAAACTGCAGAGAGATATCAAGGGTATGTAGTCTCTTGAGTACTAGTGCATAAATGAGGAATAGCTCCTAATGATTCTCACCATAGGCAATTATACCAGAATATTGTGCAAATAGGTTGGTAGATGTTGGTACAACAACCTGAAGCTGGGGTTGTGCCGGTGGTTAGAGCGTTCTATGAGAACATGAAGAAGGATGAATCTCACTCCTATGTGAGAGGAAGACAAATTAATTTTGACTCCACCACCATTGACAGGTACTATGGGTTACCCAACTTTGATCAGGATGAGTATAATCAGTATGCCAGTGAGCGGGTAAACCCAGAATAAATGATTGCAGAACTAGTACACCCAGGAATAGCTTGGGTGACTAAGAATGGGAGGTCATTAAATTTAAAAGAGCAGACCTCAAGGTAACAAATAAGATCTGGCACAGATAGGCCCATATGAGCGATGTCACAAAAGAGAGGGTCATTCTTCTTTTTGCTATTGCCACTGGGAGGAGCATAGATGTGGGGAAAGTGATTTTTCATGCCATCCGCCACGAGAGAAGAGGCAGCACTACAGGTAGTTTGGGCCACCCTTCTCTCATCACAGCTTGATGCAAAAATTTAGAAGTCACTTGTGATAGGAATGAACTCTTCACCCCTCAACGAAAGCATTGGATCGTCTTTGATTTTATTTAAAATTAAACTAAAAATAATATTAATTAAGAAAACTTACTTTTGAGATAAATATGGAGAGTATTCTGGCAGGTCTTTATCTCCTCCATAAAGTCTTCCTGGCTATGACTCTAACACAAGATCAAGGCTTGTGGGAGCCTTTTGAAAGAAAATCCTCAAGGGATTGGAGAGGAAAAAATCTAGAGAGAATTCTCTAATTCTCTATTGAGAAAATGTGCTTTCTATGAAGAATGCCTAATGGCTCACCCCTAGGATCTTATTTGTAGTGGTCTAGGGAAGATAATTAAATAATATATTTTAATATCTAATATATTAAAATATATTTATCTAACCAATTTTAATCTTATTCAAACCTTTTAAAATTCTCTTACGACATCTATTTCCTCACTTGAATCCAATTCAAATTTAATAAATATCTTTTCTTCAATGTATCTAATATACATTAATTATTTTAATATTTAATGTATCAAATACAATAAATATATTTGCCTCTTTTATATTTAATATATCTAATATATTAAATATTAATTTGAACACTTCAAATTAAATATTAATTTGAACATTTCAAATTTTCTTTCAACTAAATTGATATTTTAGTGTTACTATGAGCTAGAAAAGGGACCTTATGGACCTACAAATTATAAGCTCCAATGATACAAAATTAATTAATTAATCAATTTTCATTCATTAACTCTAAGATCACTCCACTATAGACCTAAAGTTGCACTCTTGTGCACTGTAGGACAAGTTGTGTCCATTGATATAATCACTGCACGCAAGTCGATCCTTCACGAGTTGTTCGTAATTATAGCTGGGTCAAAAGTCCGTTTTACACCTGTAATTACATATTGCACCTTAAGTACTACCGATCCTCTAATGAACAATTTGTTTATGATCCAACCATAAACTAAGTCCCTCTCGGGCCAGTGAGAGGGTGGGGCCCCATTGTTCAAGTCCGAAATCAGCACTTAAGGGAACTACTCATCTACTTACCCTATAAGGGAATGAGTGAATTTCATCTAGTGAGATTATGCTGCCAGCTCCCTATTTGGTCAAATCCCCAAAATGGTAGGCTTATTGAATCGGCAACAAAAGTCACTCTCACCCATCCAAATCAAAGGACAAGCCCTCACAGGTAGGAGTTCATAACTCACTCAGGATTAAGATCGAGTCATATATGATCATCCTGATGAAATATTAATCTTCTCAATTAACAGATTTATAAAGAGATATTAAATATTTCATGGTCCAATCTTATACAAACTCATTGTATAAGATACCCTCACTCACATGTCTCCACATGAACGATTTGGATCAAATCATTTGTAACTATTATAAAGTAGGTCGTATCAATAGTGTTACCAGGATAAGGCACCCAACCTTATCCATATACTATGACTCTTTAGGTTATTTCTTGAACACGATCCTCCTATATGTCAACCACATACTATTCAATATTATACTAATAACCTTGGATTTTTCATATAATACATAATATTATATTGCAAATAAAATATCAAAATTATTATTAATTATTAAATAAATAATTAATTACGAGGCTTTATGGCATAAATCCCAACAACTTGGACCCCCGAAGGGGAGTTAGTTCATCCCAAGGGAATTATGGATAAGAACTACATCATGGGCCTCAGAGGAGGAAATAAAGAAGCTGAAGAAGGTCATGATGGGGATGAGCATGAGCAAGAACATGGTGAGAGGAGATAGGAAGAACCTCACCAACAATCTATACTAGTGGGTTATCAAGGCATCTATGAGGTGATGTCTGCTACGAATGAGAGGTACAGGAGGCAGGAGGAGTGCTTCCAGCAGTAAGAAGAGAAAGAATGTCGACGAAATTGACATATGAGACGCTACCATCAACACAATGAGGCACACCAGCATCTTTATGAGTGCATGCGTCATATGGTATTCATGAACATGGAGCTTCCTTAGCTTCCACAACCTTATATTTCCTCTGAGGAGGAATGAGAGCGCTACACCTGCTCAGGACAATATCATTCTTTTTCTTTCTCAATGCATCTTTATTTTCTCCATTCCTCTCCATTTTAATTGTATTATTGTTTTCTTTCCTTGTTATTCTTCTCACCCCTATTTGCTTCTACTATTATCCCTCTATTGTCTTTCTTTGTAGTTCTATAATTTTGCTCATCATCTTATTTGGCTACATTGAGGACCATGTAAATTTTAAGTTTGCGGGTGTGGGTTATCTTTTGTATTTGGATAGATACTTTGCAGATATTTTGGTATTCTGATGTTCTTTGATGATGATTGATTCTCTATGAAATTTTTCTTCTTTGACAAAGAAATTTGAAAAATCTTTGAATGATGAGCTTAATTTGTATGCTCTGACTATGATAATCTTTTATGATACCTAGTTCTGAATAAGAGATAATTGCATTATTAGGATTTGTGATTAAGGAGTGGATGCAAGATAGAGATAAATTGGATCATTGACTTCCTTGAATTCTTGATGCACTTAGCTTATTATTGGTTGGACTTGAGTGCTTGGAATAGGATTATTTTGTCTAGAAATTTGTTGTCACTCTGATAGGTTTAAGATTTGATTGGGAGGTGGTCTTGCATGATTAGGAGAATAAACTGAACCTAAAAAGTCCTAGCAAAACCTTCTTTTTTTTTTAAAAAAAAAAAAAAGAGAAGTTATGTATAAGGTAAATAAGTATGCAAATAAGTGAGAGATACTCCTACGTTCAAGAGTGGATTGAGTAACTAGGGGCAGTCATGACACCCATGATTTCTACTACTTGAAAAATCTACCTACGATGTGAGTATGCTTAGGCAATCTAACATGTGACTTGTGCTCGTAGTCAGCTACTTTCACTACAAAGTGTTAGTATGTTCGAATCAAGGTGTAAGTAATTGAAGGTTCCTTTCGAGAAAAGAAGTTGTAAATAGAATAAAAAACAAGTTTGGGGGTTGGTAAATGGGTAAATGCCTTGGTAGAAGTGAAACTTTTTAATGATGAAAGTAAACTGAAAGATTGAATCTCAGGACCAGTGTAGGGGGAAGATGAATGGAGGACTTAATAAAACTGTTCCAGGAATTATAAAGACTACACCAAGAAAAGCTATCACACACTCACTCAAGAAATGATTGAACTCAATTTTTAACTTCTTGAGAATATTTCCTTATCATGAATCTTGGTGGTGCAGTTCCTTAGTTTTTAGAATTGCTGAGATTATAGTCAATAGCATTATCTTTTGTTTTGATGTTTATTCTGTGATTTGCTCGAGGACTAGCAAATATTTAAGTTTGGGGGTATTTGATAAGTGTATTTAGGATGCACTTTTAGGGACATATTATGACACTTTTAAAGGCCTTATCAAATACTTTCATGTAATTAAGTGTTCATTTTGCCAGAATCGAGCAATCAATGGTAAAATTGTCAAAGGAGAAGAAAAGAGGGCAAAAAAGTCATTTTATAGACTTAACTTGGCATTTGGGTGAGAGCTGAATTGAAGAGATAAGCATCAAACCCGAGAGGGTAGTGTTGCAACGCTGTTGGTAGTGTTACAACGCTACCACG
Organism: Trichosanthes truncata; assembly: GCA_033996785.1. Taxonomy (NCBI): domain Eukaryota; kingdom Viridiplantae; phylum Streptophyta; class Magnoliopsida; order Cucurbitales; family Cucurbitaceae; genus Trichosanthes; species Trichosanthes truncata. The sequence goes on along the minus strand of JAWPNB010000013.1, from coordinate 43,438,571 downwards.
ATATTGTAAACAAGAAAAATGGACAGCGTTTGATAATTCTCATTTATAAGAATTATTTGGCTTTTATACTTAATTATTCTTGTTATTTTATGTGTGTTATTAGATAAAAAAGGCTAGCAAAAAGTTGTTTTAAATTGAATTATTGTTGGAAATCTTTTAAAATAAGTAAGTGGAGAAAAGAAAGCAAAAGAAAATGAAAACCACACTTACTTGATGTTTTTGTGTAGGAAATTAAATATTGCAATAGAATTGCAATGCAATTCCATCAAATTTGGACTTTAAAGGAAAATCCGCAAATCTCTAAAAATCTAGGAATTTTGTAGGATCTTGTTTCCATGATTTTAGCTGTAATTTTGGCCATAATTGTGCATCGTTCACAAAGGAAACCTTAGCTCAAATCCTCTATAAATATGGGAGGAGAAGCCACAAGAAGGATCATCATTTTTCTGCCGTTTTCAACCTCAAGTGTTGTTGTTTTCACAATTTTTTGCTATAATTAAGATTAATTGTTGTTGCTTTTATTTATTTTTATTTTTCTAGCCGATTGAGCTTCAAAATTTGATCTTTCCTCAATGAAAGTTGAAGGAAGTAAAGACTCGATTCCGTTTTAGAAAAGTGGGATTGAGTCGATTGAAAGAGAAGTAAGAGAGGCTCTTGTTTGTTGTTTTTCTTAACATTTAGTTTCTACACTATTTAAGTTATTTTCTTTTGTTTTAAGAACTTAGTTGATGCTGTGTTGTAATGACCGACACTTTCAGGTATTAATTACAATTCAATTTTGAAATTTAGCTTAATTGTGGGACCAATTTTCATGTTTATGTGGTGTATTAAAGTAAAATTTGGAGTTTTGCATAGTGTAGATTAGAGAATTTGAAGGAGAAAAGGAATTAATTGGGTTCGGGGCATTTTTGTTATTTAGGTGAGTTTTAAGCCAAGCCAAGCCCAAGCCCAAGGGAAGCCAAGCCCTAATTTCCCTCTCTTCTATTTAAATGCACGCTACCCTAGGTAAGTTTTAAGCCAAGCCAAGCCACCATCTTCTTGATCTCTTTCTTCTTCCTCCCTTGGTGTTCAACAGTCTCATCTAAAAGCAGAAAAAAAATCTTCTTCCTACCTCTGTTTCACACCGCTGCACAGACCCACACTAGCCGCTCCACGATCGTGTTGCCGCCACACAGCCGCTACCACACACGCGCTGCCTGTCGATAGCACGCCGCCGCAAACTCGAGCAGATCTGCCGCAAGCCGTTGTCACAGACCGCCATGACCATGAGCCGCTTCGCCTCTATTGATTCGCGAGCACCGCCAGCCGTGAATCAACCTCAAGCAGACCGCCTCCATGAACTTCCTCCAACCGCGCACTGTACGCAAGCTGCAAGACCAGACCGCCGCACCTTCAGGTCTGAACGCCACCACCTCTGCCATTCGGTGAGCGGCGACGTGTTGCAGATCCATGTGACCGACGGGATTGCTTTATTTTTGGTTGTTTTCCGGCGATCTTTAGGCATTGTACAGCCTCAAATCGCATTCGTTCTTACGTGGGTAAGCTTTTTCGTGTTGTCTCTTTATGGTTTTCATATTGAAGTTTTGGTTTTGGGCATTGTTTTGGTTTTGGAGGTTGACCCATTGATTTTTGAGCTCTATTTTAGAATACCCATTGTAGGTGGATGTTGGCTCGGCAAAATAGAATCAAATCATCATCTAATCGGCAAAGTTTGGTTCTGTTTTGGGGAGAGAACGGAGGTAAAATTCTCATTCTAAAATCAAGCAAATCCTTGAGTATATGCTAGGCTTCAATTCTAAGTTTTGGATTGTGTTGAAAAAAAATATGTATATATATATATATATATATCTCCTAATTCTTTTACTAAGTTTGGGAGGTAGTTTGGGGCTTTAGGATGACTATGAAGTATGGGTTTTGGGAACACATGTATGGTTATGACTGTGAGTTCCCCCTAGATATGAGTTTCTTTGGGATAAGTTGAGTTATTAAACCAACGTCTTAGGGTGGTTTTTAGAATTGGAGTTAAAGGCTATGAATGTCAAGCATGATCTTGTGGAAATTTTTGTAGGTTTGCCAAGGGATTTTTGAAATAGGAATTTGAGGATTCTTTCTTGAGCTTAGCCAAGGTAAGGGACTTTATGCCGGTATGCTTAAATGCACGTTGGGAACTAAATTGAAGAACAAAAATTACATTCAAAATGAAAAGTTTTATAAATGTTTATTTATGATTTTTAATAAATTTTAAAATGCTTTTGTTTATATGAAAAATGGATTTTTACATGTATGATTGCCAAATATTCTTATGAATGTGACGCATGATTTATGATTTATGATGAATGATATGAGGATGTTGCTTTGTGTTGCATCATGGAATGAAAGTTTAAAATGCTTTGGGACCTCATGCATACATGTTTATTTTCATGATAAAATGATTTCGAAGGATGTGGCAATTACCCCCTAAAATTATAGATGTATATCTAAATGAAAAGGAACCTGAAAATGTTAATTGGAAATGAACCTGAAAAGGTTAAATGGAAAGGGACCTGAAAGGTTAGACAAAAAGGAACGATTAGGTTGGGTTAATTGCCCACATTAAGCCAAAGAGAAGAGTTAAAAGGGAAACGTTTCCACTATGAAAATGTTTTAGGTCCCACTAGAGGAAAAGGTTTTAAAAATCATTTTGTATGTGTTTGCATATCCTGACCCCGGTAGTGAGGTCACTTACTGAGTATTTTAAATACTCACCCTTTTCAAAAATGTTTTTCCTTTCAGGTAAAGGCAAGTGCATCCTAGGCGAATGACAAGATAGTTTGCTATAAGAGGCCATGGGTGACCTATAGGAGCTTAAATTCCGCAATTTTTCTTCATTATTAGCACTTTTGGAATGTTTTTTTTTTCTTAGTGGAAGTATTCTTGAAATCATTTCAATTGTTAAAATGTTTTGATTTATTCTTATGCTTTGAAATCTATTTAAAGGGATCCCGAGGTAAATACTTTTGATTGTTTAGAAAAAGTTTATTTCTTTTTGAGTTGTTATTCAAGTTTTTTTTTAAAATTCCATTAGCATGCATGTAGTAATGTCCCTAGAGAGTCTAGTAGGAAAAATAGGGTCGTTACATGTATTTTCATTCATTTAGTTGTATTTCAAGATTCAAGTTAGTTGTTTAAGTTTCATTGTATTTTCGGCATTGAGTTCTTAGTTCGTAATAAAATTTCCAGCTTGTTCGAATTAAGTTTCTTCTACCAAAGTTTTATTCTAGTTTATATTCTTTAAGTTTTGGTTAAGTTATTTTTATTTCTACATTCTATAATTTTATCTATTCTTTCTTTCATTTTCAGTTATGCATTTTTATTACTTTAAAACTTTGTTTTTCAATTTTGCTATGAAGAGCTAAATTTCCTTAGGGATTCAAGTTTGTGAATGCCCTAAAGGAAAGATGTAAGCTCAATAGCAAAAGTAATCTAGCTAACAATTGAACTTTGTTTGCTTTTGGTGAGTTCAATGTTGGGTAAACCTAGTCGGCCTACTAGCGTTGCTTGTCAAGCTTGAACTTAATAACGAAAGGGTTAAGGGAAGGCGGATGTTGCAAAAGCAATGGAAAAAAAGGTTTAGCTAAGTCCTGAACATCAACCCTAGACAAAGGGTGAGACTCTAAAACCACTAGAATTGTGCTCAGAAATATCTAAGTTGGATTAGCCATAGAAATATAGGTTCAATCACTTAGCCTCCTAACGATACTTCATGGAAGGTCGAATAGGAGTTGAATTCGGTTTACTTAGTTTCTTGTGTTAGCTATCATTGCAATTGCTTTCTAGTTGCATTTTCTTTCCAAATGAGCATTAGCAATCTTGAATCCCTACCTTATTTCCATTGTTTTTCAAACAATTTTTCCTTTAGCAAAAACACCTCACAAACCTTTTTATACCAATAGTTACTTTAGTTGCAATTTTTTGCCATAAATTTTATTAAAACTCGTTCCCTTGGGTACAATACTCTGGAGTACTTCCAGTTTCTTATTACTTTGATCACGTGTACTTGCGTGTAGCATCGATCAAGTTTTTGGTGTCGTTGCTAGGGAACGACATTTTTAATAAAATTTACTTTAGACGAACAAATTGTGTGCAAATTGCAACTGGATTGCAATTGCAATCCTTCTACTGCAAGAAGTTTGAACTTGGATTGTAGGTACTTACAAGTTGAGTTTGGTGCATGAAAAAATAGCCTTGTCTCTTGGAGTTAGACCTTGAAATAGAAAGAACCTTCCACAAGCATTGTAGACAATAAAGGACGAAGAAAAAGAAATGACATGAGTTGAACACACAGGAGATTCTTTTGAGAACTATTTTGCAGGAACCTCAGATGGACCCACCTGTAGTTCATCGTCAAGTTAATCCTCAAGGAGGAGGAAACTTGCAACAAAATGAAAGACATATTGTTAGGCAAAACAATGCACAACCACGACAAGCAATTCCTCAACAAAATCTCATCTTTATTGTATAAGAGTGAGATAAAACAATTAGGGATTATGCAGCTGCAACCTTTCAAAATCTAAACACTGGGATTGCATAACCAAACATCAAAGCCAATCACTTTAAGCTAAAACCAGTGATGTTCCAGATGCTTAATGCAATGGGTCAATTTGTAGGACTAAAAAATGAAGACCTGCATAAACATATAAAAACATTTCTTAGGATATGCAATTCCTTCAAATTAATAGGAGTCTCCAATGACACCATAAAGCCAAAACTTTTCTCTTTTTCCTTATAGGGAAATGCTGAAGCATGGATCGACTCTTTTCCTCCAGACTCAATCACCACATGGAATGAACTTGTAGAGAAGTTTCTTTTAAAGTATTTCCCACCCACTAAGAACGCTCAATTTAGAGGGAAAATTATTACCCCCAAACAAGAAATATATGAAGGTGTAGATGCAGCCTGGGAGCGCTTTAAGAAGTTGGTGAGGAAATGTCTACACCATGGCTTGCCTGCTTGCCTCCTAATCGAGCATTTCTACAATGGGTTGACTCAAGCTTCGAAGACCCTAGTCAACGCATCTGCTAATGGATCCTTGCTCAAAAAGACGGTGAACGAAGCAAACAAAATCCTAGATGCAATGGTTTCTAATAATAGCCAATGGGGAGAGGGTGAGTCACACAGCACCAGAAATGTCACATGAATGCATGAAGTGAATGTAATAGCAGCATTAAGTGCCCATATATCAGTAATGAACAACACCTTGAAGACCTTTACTTTGGGGAATTAGGCCCCTATTGCTAATCTGAACCATATTGCCACTTCTAGTTGCATTTAATGCAATGAAAATCATCTTCCTAACAATTGTCCTTACAATCCTACGTATGTATGCTATGTAGGGAAAAATAGGTCAAATACGTACTCAAACACATATAACCCAGGCTGGAAGAAGCACCCAAACTTCTCTTGGGCAGGGCAGAATGCAAACTCATCAAATTCAAATTAGTACGTGAAGCAAGGAACTCCACTAGGATTCAACAATTAACCATCGCAGCTGTATACATAAAAAAATGCTACACAATTGCTACCGCAATAGTCAGCACATAATTCTTCATTGGAATCTCTAATGAAAGAAATCATGGCTAAAAATGAGGCCATCATGAGTAAAAATGATTCCATCATGCAGAGCCAAACCGCCATCATTCAGAGTCAAGTTGCATCTCTGTAATCTTGAAATATAAGTTGGAAAATTGGCAGATGAGATGAAACATAGGCCACAAGGGGCATTACCAAACACTACAGAGAATCCACAACGCGAGGGGAAAGACCATTGAAAGGCGATCACGTTATGAAGTGGACTCAATTATGAAGGCCCAAAAATGCATAAAAAGCAAGAAAGTTCAAAGAAAGCCAAGAGTTTTGAATAGGAAAAGAAGGAATGCATAGAAGAAAAGGCTTAGGGACCAATTAAAGAAAAATCAAGTGAAGCGATAGAGAAAGTGATCGATAAGGCACCAAGAATAGGAAAATAAAACTCCAACAACAAAGAGTTCAATCTCGACCAGTCAGAAGTACAGACAACCACCTCCTTTTCCCTAAAGATTCAAGAAGAAGAATCAAGACACACAATTTGACACGTTTTTAGACATTCTCAGGAAACTCCACATTAACATTTCGTTAGTGGAGGCGCTCGAGCAAATGCCTAATTATATTAAATTTCTTAAGGATATCTTAACAAAGGAACGCAGATTGGGAGAGTTTGAAATTGTGGCCCTAACAGAAAATTGTAGCGCTCTAATCACGAGTAAATTGCCACCAAAGCTAAGAGATCCAAGGAGTTTCACGATCCCTTGCATGATTGGAAACACAGATGTAGGAAGGGTGCTATGCAATCTAGGAGTGAGCATCAATCTGATGCCATTATCTGTTGCTTAGGAAGTTGGGAATTGGCGAAGCAACATTGCAACTGACAGATAGGTCGATAGCTGGTCCAATAGGGAAGATTGAAGATGTGCTGGTTAAAGTACATAAATTTGTTTTCCCTGTTGATTTCATCATCCTCGACTGTAAAGCTGATAAGATGTCCCAATCATTCTAGGAAGGCCATTCCTAGCCACTGGTAGAATATTGATCGATGTGCAGAAAGGAGAACTCACAATGCGAGTAAATGATGAAGAAATCAAATTTAACGTATTCAATGCATTGAGCTACCCAGGGGAGATGGAAGAATGTTTAAGGATTGAGATTGAAGAATCTTTACATTTGCATGAGTTTCACGAGCAATCAGATGAAGGACAATATTCTAAAGGAGAAGATGAAGACATAACATTATTGGAGAATCTTAATAAAGAATTTAATGAAAGGACAACAAGTGTTGTTATTCAACTCGCGATGGAAACTTCTCTATGCAAAACTAAAGATGAGATGGACAGGACCTTGTGTGATTCAATATGGAGTTGTGGATTATAAGATGGAACAAAAAGCATTTTCAAAGTCATTGGTTAAAGAATCGAGCTTTATTGGGAAGAAGACCTAAGGGGAAAAAGGTCAATTCCCCTTATCAAATTTGAGTAAGAGACCCTAAAAAAATCTTATTTCTATGAATCAAGAAGTTGATTAAGCATCTTCTATGTAAGGAATATTCTTGTCTAGGTTGAGGTATTTAAGTTGACCATTTCGGGAACACCTCTACCTGGGGACCTACTTGAGAAATTACTTAATAACTTCGAAATTCAAAATAAATAATGATAATAAAAAAAATTAGCTGGCGAGAACTTTTTAACAAACTATTCTTGAGTTCAGGTGGAAAAACAGTGAAGGACACAAGAGAGAAATTGCAAGAAGAAAATTACAATTGCATTCCTAAATAGAGAAGCAACAAAAAGAAAATCAATTGCAAGTGGAGCGCAATTGCAAAGCCCTCGCAATCTACCAACAAAACTTCAGGAAGGGCAGAATTGGCGAGAATGAAAGAGAAAAACAAGAAGTATTGGGCCAACATCAAAGAAAAGGATGAAGCAATCTACTAAACACTCTCAATGCTATCAAAGGTAAAAGAACCATCCATCCAGACGTCTCCAAAAACCTACTGTATAGTCCAACATGCCAAGAAGATGATGACTCAGCCTTTGCACCTTAAATTTTACTTCTTAAGTTTGTAATAGTTTAAATTGTGATTTTGTTGTCTTAAATTTTTGTGCTTGTCTTTGTCCCTTGCATTTTGTCATGATGATTTGATTAACATCCAAATTGTTTGAATTTCAGTGTCAGTTCTGTTTGATCTCTTGTTTTTGTATGTCTCCTAAATTTTTATGCTTGTCTTTGTCCCTTGCATTTTTTCATGATGATTTGATTAACATCCAAGTTGTTTGAAGTTCAGGTCAGTTATGTTTGATCTCTTGTTTTTGTATGTCTCCCAAATATGTCACAAAGTTTAAAAATCCTTGATGATGATATTTGGGATACGCTCGACTCATTAAACACTTCTCAGTTATCCATCCAACTTTATGACTTCTTTACTTACCTTACACCCCACCACCCATTCACCTTAGCTTGTCTTTCTATAATTCTAGGGTTATTAAGCTTGTAATATGTATGGCCATCTCAACCACCCAAGAGCAAAAACTATTCAATATGGACATTGCCGCATCTTAAGTTTGGGAGGATAGACACCTTACATTACTTTTGTTGACTCCACATAGTTGTATATTTATTTTTTTGCAATTCATGAAATGTAAACATGTTGTGAGTTGTTGTATGAAGGCTACCAAGCCTAAAAAAAACATAGAGGGATACTTGATGAGTGTTAAAGAAAAAAGCGCAAGTGCACACTGTCCAACAAGTAATATATGGAAGTATTCCAAGTATCGAACCTAAGGGAACGGTTAACAAAGAGCTTTTCAGTTAAGAACACAAGTGCTTTCATGTTGCAACCGAAGGTAACCAATTAAAAAAGATGTTTTTGGGTGTTTTATGCAATGAAAATAAAGGAAACTTAAAGAAAAGATAAGAAAACAGTAATGAGAAGCAGAAAGTTCAAATATGTTTCAACCCCGAGGAAATGCGACCACCATGCGCCCGCATACTTGCTTAACTAGGTCCGGCTATCTCAGAGATTCTGTCTATTGCGCTCGTATACTGCCTCTTTCAAGTTATGTGCGATTCAGACAAAATGCTATTGAAATGTGCCTGCAACTTACCATAATCCACACTTAACACCCTTAATCGAGTTCAACACCTATTCAGCCATTTTCTAAGTACTTTTAGGAGACTAAGCAATTAAACACATGTCTATGGCTAATTTGAACTTAGATAAATAAATAATGCAACTCAATGATTCTAAAGGTTTTTGTCCTATGTCTAGGTACAAAAAGTGAAGTTCTATGTATAGACTATTCTCCTAGATTGCTTTTATGAAAACGCGTGCTCGATCCAACCCTTTCAGTATTGAATTTCACATAAACTATGCTAACTCAAGTGATCAATCTAAGCTAAAAATGAAACTTAAACTCAATAAAAGCAAATGATGCTAAATATTAAGCAAAGTTACTCAAATCACATGGCAGGGCTTATCTCCATTTTAGGGTATCCACTTCATTGAATCCCCTCTAAAGATTTAGCTACTCATTGAAAAGAAAACTAAAGTGCAGAAAATAAAAAGAAAACTTAAATAAGAAAAGATACACTTCATTGAAATAAACGTGCGGAATTGAAACAAAACTTTAAGTACAACTTGAAGTATTGAAATTTAATAAATAAAACAAAAACTTACAACTTGATGAAAGAATAAAAAATAGTAGCTAAACTTTAAAGAAAAACAGAAAGTACACAACTTAAATGAAAAGCGATAAAGAACCCAAAGTTGTTCCTTCTTTCTGACTTTGTTCAACCTCTCTCAAGGAGAACAAGTGCTTACACTCCCTTCTTTCGAAGTTCGTGTTCGAATGAAGTATGAACAAAACTTGGGAGAGACTCGATATGGCGGCTGAAAAGAAAACAGAAAACTGCAAATTTGGAGAAGAAGATAGAAATCTGAGCTCCCTTGAAATTAAAGCTTGAACCACCTTTTATAGACCTCAAGGTTTAGGGTTTGCCGTTGAGATCAGTGTGGATAGGCTTGACCGATCATATCCCTTGATCCTCGGAGATTTGATTGAGAATATTTAATTTTATCTGCAAATCTCATGAATCTAGGAGAATCTGCCAAAAAAGTCCAGATGCGGCCGCATAGTTGAGCGCAATTGTGTTGTTGTCGAAATGGCCTAAATGCGGCTGCATAGTTGGGCGCATTTTGAGTTTTTCCTGCAACAGTTGGAATTTTGCTTATGCTCTCAATTCCTGGCACATCTTAGTCGCATATCTCCTTAATCATCTTTCTTTTGCCCCAGTTGCGGCTAGAATGTGGGCGCATTTGAGTCCTTTTTCAGCATCTACACAAAATCAAAAAAAATTAACACTTTCTTAACAAAAATACTCTAAATACACCTAAAAACTTATTTTTATCAAATCAAGACTTCAGACACATGCAATTCTTGTTTTTACTCAAATTTGCCCTAAATGACATTAATTATAACGTTAAACACTTGATTTCTAAGCAAATAACTTAGTTTGTAGAGCCAAATAACACTCATAAATGAGCGTTATCACACCCCCAAACTTAGCTTATCGTTTGTCCTCAAGCAATTTTAAGCAAAAACAACAAGCAAACAAACAAGTAACAATATGCATTCTTAGGAAGTTTTGAAAAATAGTGCCTTTTAGGAGAGATATCAACTTTTAATTCTTACACAAACTTGGAGTTTCAGCCCATGAGACTTTATCTTTCATTTTTCAAGACAAACCATTCGCATGCAAATCCACCTACTTTGTTTATTCTACCTAAGGCTCAGTCATAAAGTCTAGGGTAATTTCTTTGTCTAACAAGCTAAGTTTAAACTCTATGAGAATGGTAGGAAAGTTAGGTAGTGCTAGGGCCTTTCCCTTGGTCAGCTATGCGAGGGCCTTTCGAATGGCCTCGCCCTTCTCTCTTGCATAAGCCAAATAGGCCCTACTTTACTCCTGAAGTCTATGCATCTGAGCCTAGATATCATCTTATGGTGGCTCAGATGGTCCTGGTGTTGCTTCATGTGGTGGAGATGCAGCCACAAAGTGTGGAGTAGGAGTGGTGAGCTGCATCTTTGGAGAAATGAGCTTTTGTGCGTGCAAGGCCTTCAATTTGTTAATGGCCATTAGATCCAGAGTTCCCTTGCACCTATCGATCTCTTCTCCGCCTTGTGGTTACAGTCCCGCCCTCCTACAGAGTTTAGTAATCAGGGCAAGAAAGAAAAGGCATCCCACGTTCCTTCGAGCACATGACACAATCTCCTCTCGTAGGATTCTTCCTAGATTGATGTCCAAGCCCTTGTAAATGTTATACAACAACATGACTCTCTTCTGTGATATAGGGGTGTCATGTGTTGTGGGCAGAATCCTATTCTTCAGGAAGTGAAACTAAACATACGGCTTTGTCTTGATGTTGGCAGGCACCAAGGTCCTCACTCCCTATGGCGAGACTCTCCATTCCGTGCCCTCATTTTCCATGAACTTTAGGGCCTCCTGCAGCCGCTCCTCAATTGGATTATCCATTACTCCATTACCCTACAGGATTCCTCAAAGAGGGGAGCATGTATACCCTGTTGATGTCTAGTGCAGAGAATCGCACTGCCTTCCCTCTGAGTTCCGGTTCGTTCCTAATTTCATCCCCCATGTGGGCATAAAACTCCCAAACTAGTTGCACTGCGGCTTTGTTGTGCTATTCACAAAATCGCTCCCATCCCAACCTGCGAATAGTATCTGTAATGAACTATGGAATGGGGCCTATTTTGTTGGTGAAGCCTTTCTCGCACATAAGAGCTCTGTCCCCCATGTTGATTTTTCGTTTGTTGAGGTCAAATGGGGTAGAGCGTTTAGCCACAGGACTCTCTGTAGTGGCGTGACGAGTCTTGGGCCTAGGAGTAGTTTGAGGCCTACTCATCTTCTTCTTCTCAGTCCTTTTCTTGGAAGATTTAGGCATCTCGCTCTCTAAGATTTCCTGCAAATCATCCTCAAAGAGGGGAGCTTTAGTTTTCTCCCTGCCATCTTCTTCTTCATCTCTTCTGGGGCTCTGATCAGGAGTGAGCCCCCTTGTTTCGTACTCAAACAGGTCGTCAAATTGAGCTTGTCTCTTCCCCTGTTCGTCATGATGCACCCTGCATCTGCAGTATCAGCCTCAGCTGGCTTTTGCTAGCCTTTGGTGATGGTGGTGTCTGGTCCAAATGCGGTCTGGATGTGGCTGCATCTATTTCATGCATAAAGTTTTGGTTTGCAGCTGCAATCCTGGCTGCATTTTCTTCTTCCTCTTCTTTTCTTCTTCTCTTAACCTCTTCACAGAGCTTCTCAGCAAGCTCCACAGCCTTGGCCTTTCCAGCAGCGACCATGGCTGCCCACTCAGGTGTGGGGATGTCTTCTTGAGCCACCTATTCGTCAGTTTGTGGTGGTCTTGGCTTCGCAGTGTCCTCTCGTTCTTAAGTTGGTGAGATGTCCCACCTTGACTTCCTTTTGTGTGTGGAAAGCATCTTGACCATGCGTTTTCTAGGTGAAGGGGTTGAAGTAGATACCTAACTAGTGGCGGAGGTGATTGACTTGGTTGGGGTGGCCTGAGTTGGCCTGGGCACCTCCAAATGCACCACAGATGCAGGCGCAATTCCTCTTTCAGCAACTTGAGGCTTTTCTGTTTGTTGGGCCAAATGCGTCCTAGATGCGAATGCATTTACCCTTCCTTCGATAGGGTTGTCTTTGTGAGTATGCCCCAGGGTTGCAGGTGCAACTTCTCTTCTTGCCTCAGGCTTGGAAGACTCTTGAGGCTTCTCCAGATGCGCTGCAAATGCGGTTGCATCTGGGCCTTTTGCCTTGTCTTTATCGCTTGGCACCATCTTCTTCTCCAACTTCCTTGTCTTCACATATACGGCCATGCAAGGCTGTGAACCACCTTCTTCCGCTCCGATTTCATTTGCCCTCGGTATGCCATCGGGTCATTTGACAGATTTTTGCAACAGAGGGGCTAGTTCTTCTTCTTCATCCCCTAAGTGCACCCTCAGACTCTCGATGGCCTCTCTACTCAGTCGAGCTATCTCCCTTCACGTCCTCCTCCCACTCTCTTGAGCATTTTGGCAGTGGCGAATAAGTGGGTAGAGTTCGTGTAGTCGTTTGGCCCCTCGCTTCCTTGCGTTGTGCTATTCTTCTAAGGCTAGTGCGAGTGCTTGAGCTACTGAAATTTCTGCCAAGGAGGACTGTTTCTTCAAGAGTCTCTTGCGTTTGTAGGTGACTTTGTCGTGCTCTATTACTTTCGAAATTACCTGCAAAACAAAGAGTAGAGGCAGTCGGTCCTTTCTATGAAGAAAGGAAGAATTTTTGTCAAGGGGTTTGGTCGAAAAAGATGATTAGAGCTCACCGGAGTGTGGTTGGAAGTGGTACTTGTCATGTAAGAAACGGAAGGGAGTTGGGTGTTTTGAAAATTCGAATAAATTGACCTAAGTCAATGGTGGGTCCTATTTATATGTTTCGATATTTCCAAAAATAGCCCCCTTTCCTTTTTTTTTAAATTGACATCACCACTTCCTTATCCGTCTTGAGGTCCATATGCGGTCGCAATTTTGGCTGCAATTCTCCTTCGGCATGTGGTTCCTGCAAAACAAAGATTTAGGGCCAAATGCATCCCCAATCAAGTCGCATTTGCCCTGTGTGCATCCTCCAATATGCAGCCGCATTTCCAAACGCATTTCTTCGAGCTAAAAACCTGCAATAAACATTATGCATTTGGAATGCGATCATATTTGGATCTTCATTTCACAATTTCTCCATAACCCTTGAAAGTTTCACAAATCCTTCAAAGTTTCCTACACACTAACTCAAGGTATCAAAAAGTTCACACATTAAGTATAAAAGAAGAATTGAATCAAATACAAGGTGATAATGTCTTAGACTCAAAAGTTTGATTAATTCAACTCCCAGGTAGGTCCCTAGGTAGAGGTGTTCCCTTACGGTCAGCTTATGTACCTCAGCCTAGACAGGACCCTCCTAAGACAGAGTTCTCGCTTAATCAAAAGCTTTTAGATCTAATGCATTAAGTTACCTGTGCACGACTTATACCAAATTTTTTCTTAATTTCTTTTCTTTTTTCTTTTTTATATATATAACAAAAACATAAACAAAATCAATATTTACAACACATCACCTGATACTCTTAATCTGGCTCCGTTAGGGAGACTGAGGCCTTGTTTCTGCTTAGGCCTTCTCCCCAGTAAGGTTTTACTCTTTGTTCGTTTACTTTAAAAATTGTCCCTTTGCTATCCTGCAAATCAATTGCTTCGTATGGATATACTTTAGCAATTGTGAATGGTTCGGACCATCTGGATCTCAGTTTCCCTGGAAAATGTTTCAATCTCGAATTGAACAACAACACTTGTTGTCGTTCATGCAGTCGTTTGTCAAAAATCTTCTTATCATGCCATTTCTTTACCTTCTCCTTATAGAGTTTAGCATTTTCGTAGGAGAAGTGTCTTAGTTCTTCTAGCTCATTCAACTGCATCTTTCTTAATACACCTGCATCATTCAAATTAAAATTCAGCCTTTTCAGAGCCTAATAGGCTTTGTGCTCCAATTCTATGGGTAAGTGGCAAGCTTTCCCAAAGATAATCTTGTATGGAGACATTCCCAATGGAGCCTTAAAAGCTGTCCTGTGTACTCATAATGCATCATCGAGCCTGAGAGACCAATCCCTTCGCGATGGATCAACTGTCTTTTTTAGGATTGTCTTGATCTCTCTGTTCGATAATTCTGCCTGTCCATTCGTCTGTGGATGATATACAGTCGCAATTTTGTGCCTTATGTTGTACCTTGCAAGAAAATTTCCTATGACTCTGTTCACAAACTGAGTTCCCTCATCACTAATCAACACCCTTGGTGTACCAAAACGAGTAAAGATGTTCCAATGAAGAAACTTCTTCATTGTCTTAGCATCATTAGTAGGTGTTGCCACAACCTCGATCCATTTAAACACATAGTCTATTTCAACTAAGATATACACATTCCCAAAAGATGGCGCTAAAGGTCCCATGAAATATATGCCCCACACGTCCAAGATTTCCACCTCTAACATGTAGTGCATTGGCATTTCATGTCTCGCTGTTAAGTTTCCCGTTCTCTGGCATTAATCGCATCCTTTAGCAAACAAATGTGCATCCTTGAAAAGAGTTGGCCAAAAGTATCCACATTAGAGTACTTTAGCTACTGTCTTTGTACCTGCAAAATGACCTCCATATGGGACTGTCTGACAAGCTTCTAATATCTTTGGGACATCCTCCTCCACAACACATCTTTTGAGTACCTGATCTGGTCCCATCCTATAAAGGTATGGTGCATCCCAACAGTAGTGCTTACTGTCATGATAGAATTTCTTCAATTACTGCGATGTTGCACTTGGTGGAGTAAACCCACTAACTAAGTAGTTAGCTATATCAGCATACCATGGTAACTCAATTGCTTTGACTGCCAACAGCTGCTCATTTGCAAAAGTATCATGTATCTCACTTGAATCGTCCTTCTGAGCCTTCAACCCCAATCTTGACAAGTGGTCTGCAACTTGATTTTCTATTCCTTTCCTGTCTAAGATTTCCAGATTGAATTCCTGTAATAGAAAAATCCATCTGATGAGTCGTGGCTTAGTATCTTTCTTTGTAAAAAGATACCTGAGCGCCGAGTGGTCTGTGTGAACAATCACTTTTGTCCTGACTAGATATGATCTAAACTTATCGAATACGAATACGACTGCAAGGAAATCCTTCTCCGTTGTTGTGTAGTTAACCTATGTGTCATTCATGGTCTTGCTGGCATAGTAAATGGGATGTATTATCTTGTTCTTTCTTTTTGCCAGCACTGCACCTATAACAAAATCACTTGCATCGCACATAAGCTCGAACAGCTGACTCCAATTAGGTTCAAGCATTATGGGGGCCAAGCTCAATGCAACCTTCAATTTGTTAAAAGCAATTAAACAATCTTGGTCGAACACAAATGGTCTGTCATTCTCTAGCAACTTGCATAAATGTTTAGAAATGTGGGAGAAATCTTTGATGAATCGTCTGTAGAATCCTGCATGACCTAAAAAGCTTCGGATCTCCTTTACTAATGTAGGTGGAGGTAAGTTTGCAATTAATTTCACTTTTTCCCTGTCCACCTCGATTCCTTTCCGTGAGATCTTGTGCCCTAGGACAATGCCTTCCTGCACCATAAAGTGGCACTTCTCTCAGTTGAGTACTAGGTTGGTGTCTTCACAGCGTTGCAAAACATGTTCAAGATTCATAAGACAATAATTGAATGATTTTCCAAAGACAGAGAAATCATCCATGAAAATTTCCACAGTTCTCTCCACCATTTCTGAGAAAATGGTCATCATGCATCTCTGCAAGGTCGTTGGGGCATTGCACAGTCCAAATGGCATCCTTCTAAAAGCAAAGGTTCCATACGGACATGTGAATGTCGTTTTTTCCTGATCTTCTGAGCTATTGTGATCTGGTTGTAACTTGAATATACGTCGAGAAAGCAGTAATATTCCTTCCCTGCAAGACGATCCAACATTTGATCGATAAAAGGCAATGGAAAGTGGTCCTTCTTTGTGGCCTTGTTGAGGTGGCGGTAGTCCATACACACTCTCCACCCTGTAATAGTCCTGGTTAGAATAAGCTCATTATTCTCGTTTGTTACAACGGTCATCCCCCCTTTCTTTGGCACGCACTGTACTGGGCTAGCCCAGCTGCTATATGCTATGGGGTAGATTACTCCTGCATCAATCCACTTTAAAATTTCCTTACGAACCACCTCCTTCATCACCGGATTCAATCTCCTTTGGTTCTCTATCGACTTCTTAGCTCCCTCCTCTAGATTGATCTTGTACATGCAGAAAGAAGGGCTAATTCCTCGCCTTCTTACTATTGTCCATCCTAGCGCCTTCTTGTGCTTGGAGAGTACCTGCAATAAAGAAAATTCATCCTCATCAGTGAGGTTTGCTAAGATGATAACTGGTAGAGTTTCATCCTTTTCTAAAAATCTGTATTTTAGGTGAGATGGAAGTGGCTTGAGCTCCAACACTGGTGGTTAGTCACTGAAGGTTTCAGTGGCATTGTTTTATCGCATGCTGGTCTCAATGCACTTAGTTATTCAAATGCGGGCGCATATGCAGCCGCAATCTGCTGCTCCTACTCTTCTTCAAATTTCTTTGATAAAAAAATTTCTCCTGTGAAGCTGTCTTCCTGCAAATCATAAAGTTCAAACGGATTAAAGAGTTCCAAACTTGAGCATTCCTCCGATTCCCCTGAGTAGCGCATCGCTTTCATCACATTAAATGTGATGTATTGGTCATTTACTCACATAGCCAACTCCCCTTTTTGGACATCTATGATTGTTCTTCCTATGGCTAGAAAAGGTCTTCCTAAGATGATAGGCACTTCCTTGTCCGCCTCGTAATCTAGGACTATGAAATCCGAAGGAAAAATAAATTTGTCCACCTTAACGAGGACATCTTCAATCTTCCCGATGGGCCTAGCTATTGACCTGTCCGCCAACTGAAAAGTTACTGTCGTGGATCTAGCTTCTCCAATTCTTAGCTGCTTGAAAACTAACAGATGCATCGAGTTGATGCTGGCTCCTAAATCACATAATGCTCGTCCAACGTCCTGCCCTCCTATCATGCATGGAATAGTAAAGCTGCCTGGATCCTACAATTTGGGAGCACTTTACTTTTTATGAGAGCACTGCAGTTCTCAGTGAGAGCTACAGTCTCATATTCTCCTAGTCTTCTCTTTTTAGTCAATATGTCCTTTAAGAACTTGACATAGTTGGGCATCTGCTCAAGAAGTTCCACCAACGAAATGTTGATGTGCAACTGCTTAAGTATGTCTAAGAACTTATTAAATTGCTCGTCGTGGTTCTTCTTCTGGAATCTCTATGGGAATGGTGGTGGAGGCCTGACACCTTGATATAATTTTTCCTGTTTCTACATTGGTGTCACCTTCTTCTCAAGCTTAGCTTCCTGGTGCCTTGCTGCTTCATCCTTCGCCGCATTTCCTACAAAATTTTCATTCCTTGGGATGTCCTTTTGCCCTTCAGGTTGCTTTTCGGTCACAAGAGTGGTAGCATCACCTGCAATTTCTTCGTTTAAGTCATTCTTTACTTCATTGTCAACAACACTTTCCTGCAAATCTCCCTGCAAATAGAAATCAAAAGAAACTGGTAGAGATTTGCACTCCACTGGCATCTCAGGCTCAGAATATTTGAGTCCACTCCTAAGAGTGATCGCTTTGCAATGCACTTTTCCTTCCTTATGCGGATTCTCCGTATTGCTTGGTAATGCTCCTTGAGGCCTGTTCTTCATCTTGCTTGCTAATTGTCCAACTTGCAATTCAAGATTTCACAATGATGCAGCTTGACTTTGAATGATGGCATCATTCTTAGCCATGAACTCCTTCATCAGGGTTTCTAATGAAGAGTTCTGAGTTGATGATTGCAGTGGCATTTGTGTAGCATTCTTCTGTGTGTATGGCTGTTATGCTTGATTATTGAAACTTCGTGCAAATCCCTGCTTCGCGTACTGATTTGATGTGCTCGCATTCTGTTCTCCCTAACAGAAGTTAGGATGTTGTCTCCAACCTAGGTTGTATATATTCGAATAAGGATTTGACCTGTTCTGCCCTATAAAACACATAGAGGTAGGGTTGTAAGGACAATTATCATATAGATGGCCTTCATTGCAATATACACAAGTAGGTGTTGAGATTTGATTCAAAGTAGTAACAGGGGCTTGGTTCCCCATAGTGAAATTCTTCAGAGTGTTGTTCATTGGTGATATCTGCGCGCTCAATGCTGCTATTGCATCCACCTCGTATACACCTGCAATATTTTTAGTAGAATGTGTGTCTTCATCTCCCCACTGACTGTCGTTGGAGACGATTGCATCTAGAATCTCATTAGCTTCATTGACTGTCTTTCTTAACAAGGATCCATTTGTTGACGCATTAACCAAGGTCTTAGAGGTCTAGGTCAATTCGTTGTAAAAATGCTCGATCAAAAGGCAGGCTGGTAAGCCATGATGTGGACATCTCTTGACTAACTTCTTGAATCGTTCCCATGTTGTATCCACGCCTTCATTCGGTCCCTGTTTAAAAGTGATAATTTCCCCTCGAATCTGAGCATTCTTGGTTGGAGGGAAATATTTCAAAAGAAGTGATCGAGTTTGGTGGGAAAGAATCTAGTCATGCTTCTGCATTACCCTGCAAAGAAAAAGGAAAAAGTTTCAACCTCAATGTCTTGCTTGATACTCCATTCATCTTGAACGAGTTGCATATCCTCAAGAATTGCTTCATGTGTTTGTGAGGATCCTCGTTTGGTAATCCTACAAATTGTTCTATAGTCTGGAGCATTTGAAACATTATTGGATTCAACTCAAAATGAGTTGCCTCAATGTTTGGTTCCATGATTCCTACATTAAGATTATGAAAAGTTGCGGCTGCATAATCCCTTATAGCTCTATCTCGTTCATCTGCAATAAAAATGGAATTTTGCTTCTCCGCTCGTTGTTGATATTGTTGTTGTTGTGGCACATTATTGGGTTGTGCTCTTCTTTGTTGCTCACCAAGAGGATCGACTCCAAGTGGATCCATCGAAAGTTCCTGCAAAACAAGTCCTTCTGGATTCTCCTGTGCGCTCAACTCTTGTAGATCTTCTCTTTTCCTCCTATGCTCCTTACAGCGTTGGCGAAAAGTTCGCTCTATCTCAGGATCAAAATCACAAGGGCAAGGCCCTTTGCGCATGCACCAACTCTAACCTGCAAAACCTACAAAATAGAATCAAAAAAATGTTTGTTAAAAAGTCATTCGCCAGCAGCAGCGCCAAAAACTTGGTGGGGGGAAAAAGAGTGCAAGTGCACGTTGTCCAACAAGTAATATATGGAAGTATTCCAAGTATCGAATTCAAAGGAACAGCTAACAAAGAGCTTTTCAGTTAACAACATAAGTGCTTTCAAGTTGCAACTTAAGGTAACCAATTAAATAAGATGTTTTTGGGGGTTTTATGCAATGAAAATAAAGGAAACTTAAAGAAAATATAAGAAAATAGTAATGAGAAGCTGGGAGTTCAAATCTGTTTCAACCCTGAGGAAATGCGCCCACCATGCGCCCGCATACTTGCTTAATTAGGTGCGGCTATCTCAGAGATTCTGCCTCTTGCACTCGCATACTGCCTCTTTCGAGTTTTATGCGATTCAGACAAAATGCTATTAAAATGCGCCTACAACCTACCCTAATCGACACTTAACACCATGAATCGAGCTCAACACCTATTTAGCGCTTTTCTAAGTTCTTTTAGGAGACTAAGCAATTAAACACATATGTCTATGGCTAATTTGAACTTAGATAAATAAAGAATGCAATTCAATGATTCTAAAGGTTTTTGTCTTATGTCTAGGAACAAAAGGCGAAGTTCTATGTCTAGACTTTTCTCTTAGATTGCTTTTATGAAAACACATGCTCTTGAGTATTGAATTTCACACAAACTATGCTAACTCTCAAGTGATCAGTTTAAGCTAACAATGAAACTTAAACTCAATAAAAGAAAATGATGCTAAATGTTAAGCAAAGTTACTCGAATCACATGGTGGGGCTTATCTCCTTTTTAGGGTATCCACTTCATTGAATCCGCTCCAAGGATTTATCTACTCATTGAAAAGAAAACTAAAGTGCAAAAAATAAAAAGAAAACTTAAATAAGAAAAGATAAACTTCATTGAAATAAACGTGTGGAATTGAAACAAAACTTGAAGTACAACATGAAGTATTAAAATTTAATAAATAAAACAAAAACTTACAACTTGATGAAAGAATAAAAACAATAGCTAAACTTTAAAGAAAAATAGAAAGTACACAACTTAAATGAAAAGCAATAAATAGCCCGAAGTTGTTCCTTCTTTCTGACTTTGTTCAACCTCTCTCGAGGAGAACAAGTGCTTAAACTCCTTTCTTTCGAAGTTCGTGTTCGAATGAAGTATGAACAGAACTTGGGGGAGACTCGGTATGGCGACTGAAAAGAAAACTGTAAATTTGGAGAAGAAGATAGAAATTCGAGCTCCCTTGAAACTGAAGCTTGAACTACCTTTTATAGACCTCAAGGTCTAGGGTTTGCTGTCGAGATCAATGTGGAGAGGCTTGACTGATCATATTCGTTAATCCTCATAGATTTTATTGAGAATATTTGATTTTATCTACAAATCTCGAGAATCTTGGAGAATCTGCCGAAAAGGTCCAGATGCGGCCGCATAGTTGAGCGCAATTGTGTTGTTGTCGAAATGGCCTATATACGGCCGCATAGTTGAGCGCATTTTGAGTTTTTCTTGCAATAGTTAGAATTTGGCTTCTGCTCTCAATTGCTGGCACATCCTGGTCGCATATCTCCTGAATCATCTTTCTTTTGCCTCAATTGCGGCCAAAATGTGGGCACATTTGGGTCCTTTTTCAGCCTCTACACAAAATCAACAAAAATTAACACTTTCTTAACAAAAATGACTCTAAATACACCTAAAAACTTATTTTTATCAAATCAAAACTTCAGACATAGGCAATTCTTGTTTTTACTTAAATTTTCCCTAACTGACATGAATTATATCGTTAAACACTCACTTTCTAAGAAAATAACTTAGTTTTTAGAACCAAATAACACTCATAAATGAGCGTTATCAATACTCCTCTTTCCAAGAATTAACCGAGTAACCAGGAAATATCATGACACCCATTATTGCCTCTTCATGAAAGGTTGATTCAGGAAATGAGTAGGTTAAAAATGGTTTTAAGTAGTGATGTGTGCTCGTAGTCAACTACCCTCACCACAAAATGTCGATAAGTTGGAACGAAGGTACAATTAACTAAGGAACCCCTCTACAAAAAAAAAATCAAGTTTGAATTGCTTGGCAGTAAAAAGAAATAAGTTTGGGGAAGTTTTTCTTTTGTTTAGTCAAGTTGTTTCTCAAAAGATGGTCTATGTAGAAAGTACGCAAGATGAAACTAGAAGAGTATGGATACAATTTTTATGGAAGTATGGGTGAAAAGTGCTAAGGTTAAGACTTGATTAAAGTTGGTTGTGATAAACACGTGTTATGAGTTGAGATGTCCCCTGAGAGGAGTTTTTGTTCTTTCTAACTCTTGAAAAACTTGATTGAGAAATTTTGTGGCTTTTTTGGTTGATGATTGCTTGAGGACAAGTAATAACTCAAGTTTGGGGGTGTGATAAGTCTCATTTATGAGGATTATTTGACCCTAAACTAGGTTGTTCTTGTCATTTTTGTCTGTTTTGTTGAATAACAAGCAAGCTAAAAATAGCATTTATGAGATAAATTCATGAAAGCAGGTCGGAGTATTGAAAAAGATGAAAGAAGTGGAAAAGAGAATGGAAACTAAACTAATTTGTTGTTTTTCTGTAGATTTGGAGCAAGTACGAAAATGCAATTGCATTCTACTTTCGAAATGCAATTGCATTTCTTTGGGAAAACAAGATGGTGAACAAGTACAAAAATGCAATTGCATTCCAGAAGTGAAAAGAAATTGCATTTTCTGGAAAATCTGGAAAACGCAAGAATCATGGAAATTACGAGATTTATGGAAATTTTGCCTGATTTAGGAGATTCTTCAGCCCGATTTCATGCCCACAAGTTGACCCAAGGTTGAAGAAGAGAAAATATGGAAACCCTAGTCCTCGATGCCTATAAAAACGGAAAGAACAAAGAAAAAACGAGATGGGTTTTTCTTCTTCAGGCAGTAGGTTAACCATTTTCTGTCATTTTTCCAGCAGTTTGTTCTTTGTTGTGCTCTGTAATTTTCGAGTTTGATCCCTCATCAACGAAAGTTAGAAGAGGAGAAGGTCCATTTGCTTTTGAATGGGTATTTGGATCGATTGAAGCAAGAAATACAAGAGTTCATTGTTGTTCTTATGTTCTGTTCAATTTTTTTAGTTAATGTTTTTTTTATTTCCTTCTTGTAAGTTCTTTAGTTTAGGTTTATTGAGTCCCATTTTATTCACAGAAAAGACAATTGTTCTTGTGAGCTTTATTTCCATAATATTTTGAATTTCTCCTAAGTGTTGCTACTACTTTTGTCATTTTTCCTTGAGACTATTTGTGAGACTATTTGTGAGTTGTTAGAGTTGAGTTCATCGAGTCAATTCTTAATAAAAATCAGTTTAGGTTGCCTTACTATTATGAAATTTTATTTCCTTTATTTCTGCTGTTTAATTATGAGTTTGGTATCAATTCAATTGTTGTTTTTCATTCCCTCCATGATGAGCTAATTTTTCTTAAGGGGTTCAAGTTCGTGAATGCCCTAGAGGAAAGATGAAAAGCTTAAAAGTACAATCAATCTAGTTAACACTTGAAACATTGTTTGTTTTTGTTGAATTAGTGTTGGGTAAACCTAGCCGGCCAACTAGTGTTACTTGTCAAGCCTGAACTTAATACCGAAAGGATTAAGAAAAAGCGGGTGTCACAAAAGCAATGGAGGAAAAGGCTTAGAAATAAGTTATGAACATCGACTTTAGACATAGGGCGAGACTCCAAAACTACTAGAATTGTACACAAAATTATCTAATTTAGATTAGCCATAGAAATATAGGTTTAATCACTTAGCCTTCTAAATATTTTGAAGAAAAATTAAATAGGATTCGAATTCGGTTTACTTAGTTTTCTTGTGTTAACTACGATTGCAATTGCATTTTTTGGTAGCATTTCTTTCCAAAGGGGCATAAGCAACTTGAATTATCTTTTTCTTATTCATTGATTTATCACTTATTTCGTTTAGCAAAAAAACCAACCTCTCAACATTTTTACACCTTTGGTTACCACAATTGAATTTTGTAAACAAATTTGTGTCATCTTCATAGATTTTGTTAAAATCCATTCCCTTGGGTATGATACTCTAAAATACCCTAGGTTTATTACTTGCAATCGATAGTCTGCGCTTATACTAGACTGAAGCTTTGTTATGAATCAAATATCTTTTCTTTAATCCCCATGTTTCAGTCCGGCCAAGTTTTTGGTGCGGCAACGCTATCCCTAGCGTTGCAACGCTGCCCCTTGTGTATATAAGGGAAGTTGTACATACATGCGAAGGGAGCCGTTTTAAGAGACCAAAAACTCTAAACTCTATTCAAGCACTGCCTAACAAATTAGAAGAGACCTTTGGAGAGCCAAGAAGAAGACTCAAAGCTCGAGATCGTGGACATCACGTCAGGGATGAGTGTTGGCACACGACCTAAGTTTATTCTCTATTTCCTTTTTCTTTTCTTTTGAATTTAGGATTTTTTGTGGATTGTGTTAAGGTTGTAAATCTGTATTTTTAGACACTTGTATGGTTTTGTTTGTGTAAGACTTGGTTGATTTTAGTTTGGTTTATATATTGACATCTTTTATGCATCTCTGTATATTGTCTTAACCTTTTTCCATGGTTTTGCATGTTTAACTAAAGTTGGCTTGAGAGAGTAAGTTTGGTTATAGAATACTAGATGTATGACATGGTTTATTCTATTGCATGAGAGTGAGTAGATTAATTTTAGAAGCTTTAAGAGAATAACTTAATGGCATGTTTAGGGATAGAAATAGACAGAGAGGTTGATTTGTTGCAATGCATGAGTTCAATTGGGCTTGAGAGAGTCAATTGATTATCTAGAAATTCTTGGCTTAAGATTGTTTGTATAAAACTAAGTCACTAATCAATTCAAGTTGAGCTTAAGGTAATCAACCATGCATGTTTCTCAAAATTGGACTCCACAACATGTACATATTAGTTTAGATTTTATTTCCCTTTGATTCCAAGAGTTAGTTTCTCTAAATAAAATTGGGCATAATTAACTACGGTACTTAATTAAATCTAAAAACTCTAATCCCTATGGATGACTTTGGCCACTATTATTACAAATTTAGAGGTCCGATTTATAAATTTATCTGATAGAGCCTTCGACAAGCTACCTTTATCAACCGTCATTCCAAATAGGCAAGCTTATTGAGCTAATCCTACTAAGACAAAAGAAATTCAAAAGCAAGTTCATGATTTACTTGCCAAATGATATGTGAGGGAAATTCTTAGTCCTTGTTCTATTCTAGTCATATTGGTTCTAAATAATGATGGGTCTTAGAGAATGTGTGTGGACTGTAGAGCCATCAACAAGATTACGGTAAAGTATCGTCATCCTATACCTAGACTTGATGATATGTTAGATGAATTGCATGAGTTTATTTTATTTACTAAAATTGATCTTAAGTCTGGATACCATCAAATTAGGATGAAAGTTGGTGATGAATGGAAAACTGCCTTTAACACCAAACATGGATTGTATGAGTGGTTTGTTATGCCTTATGGTCTTACCAATGCACCTAGTACATTTATGCATCTCATGAATCATGTTTTGCATGAATTTCTAGGAAAATTTGTGGTAGTTTACTTTGATGATATTCTTGTTTATTCCAAGTATTTGAAAGAGCATGTGGAGCATGTTAGGAAATTTTTTCTTACATTGAGGGAAGCTCAATTGTTTGCCAATTTGAAAAAGTGTGCTTTTTGTTTAGATTCGATTAATTTTCTTGGATTTGTTGTTTCTGGAAATGGAATTGAAGTTGATAGTGATAAAGTTAAAGCTATCCAAGAATGGCCACAACCTAAAAATGCTTGTGAAGTTAGATCTTTTCATGGCCTAGATAGTTTTTTATAGGAGTTTCATTAAAGATTTTAGTACCATTGTTGCACCACTTAATGATGGTTAAAAAGAATATTGTTTTCAAATGGGGAAAATATCAAGACAAGACATTTACTGTTTTAAAAGAAAAACTAATTTTTGCACCTTTGTTGTCTTTACCTAATTTTGAAAATACACTTGAAATTGCATATGATGCTAGTGGTTAGGAATTGGAGCAATTTTAATACAAGAACAAAAGCCCATTATGTACTTTAGTGAGAAGTTGAATGGTGCTGCTTTGAACTATCCAACATATGACAAGGAGTTGCATGCTTTGGTAAGAGCATTACAAACTTGGCAATATTACGTATGGCCAAAAGAGTTCATGATCCATACTGATCATGAAAGTTTGAAGCATCTCAAGGGACAAGACAAGTTAAATCGTCGTCGTGCTAGGTGGGTTGAATTCATTGAATCATTTCTGTATGTCATAAGGTACAAAAATGGTAAGGAAAATGTTGTTGCTGATGCATTGTCTAGGAGATATAACTTGTTGTCAACTTTATCTTCTAAATTGTTGGGATTTGGGTTTTTGAAAGAAATGTATGAAAATGATGATGATTTTGGTAAAATAATTTCCCAATGTGTGAAGGGAGTAGCAGTAAGTAATTTCTATGTTTTTTATGGTTTCTTGTTTAGGAAAGATAAACTTTGCATTCATAAGAGTTCATATAGAGAGTTACTTGTTAAGGAAACTCATGGAGGAGGACATATGAGTCATTTTGCAGAAAATAAGACATATGTTTCACTTAAAGATTATTTTTATTGGCCACACATACAACGTGATGTTCATAAAGTTTGTAGTACATGCATAATTCCTTGTTTCATTGTTAGTGATAGAGATGTCAAGTTCTTAATTCATTTTTAGAAGGTTTTGTGGGAAAAATGGGAAATAAATTTTTGTTTTATACCACCTGTCACCCACAAACTGATTGTCAAACTGAGGCTGTAAATTGAACATTGATCACTTTGCTTAGGGCAATACTTGACAAGAATCTTCGTATGTGGGAAGAAAATTTTCTTTTTGTTGAGTTTGCTTCTAATAGAGTTGTCCATAGTACAACTAAGTGCTCACCTTTTGAGATAGTTTATGGATTTAACCCTAAAACACCTGTTGATTTATTGCCTTTACCGACTAACAAGTTTGTTCATCTTGATGCCAGTTCCAAAGTTGAGTTTGTCAGGAAGCTTCATAAACAAGTGAAAGAAAGAATTGAGAAGCATAATGATAAATTTGCAAAGGAAACCTCTCATTCTAAAACCTGGAGATTGGGTTTGGGTTCATTTTCAAGAGCTTTTTCTAAACCAAAGGAAGTCCAAGTTACCTCCAAGGGAAGATGGGCCATTCAAAGTTTTAGAAAGGATCAATAACAATGCATACAAAATTGATCTTCCTGGTAAGTACAATGTAAGTGCTACCTTTAATGTTGCTGACTTCTCTCTTTTTGATGTAGGTGATTCAGATTTGAGGTCGAATCCTTTCGAAGAGGAGGAGAATGATAAGGAAATGGTCGAATGGAGACCATGAGGGAAGTCTACAAGATGGAAACCAAGCTCAACCAGCTCATGCAAGCACAATTGAAGTTCATACTCAAAGTCAATGGAAGTCAACTCCAATTCAACCCAGTCATGAGGCAATCATTATGCCACAAGGTCCAATGATAAGAGCTAGAGCTTAAAGGCTTCAAGAAACATTGAATGCTAACCACCAAGCTAAGGTGTCTACACATAGTGAAGAGTTGCATCATTTGATCAAGTTGACAAGACACCTTTTCAACCAAGAGTCGTAATGAATCTAAAAATCCAAATTCATTCATATCTTTAATGCATTATGTACCTAGTAAATTCATGTATTCACATTTAATTTGGTTCATGTATGGATTTAAATGGTTGGGGGTTGAATTTAGACTACATAGGTGAAAGGTTGTCTTTTCATGGTGTCTATTAAATTAGTATAAATAAAGCTGTCATTTTGTCATTTGAACACAAGTTGAAGTTGAATGAAATCTCATATTTGAGTTTTAGTTTCTCAAGCTTTATGCTTTCTTTGTATTCTTGTGTTAGAATGCATGTTTAGAACTTTCGATCTAGTTTGATCCATTAGATTGTGGAGAGTTCGAAATCTTAAAGATAGGAACAAGTTCTCCTTTCTTCTTAATCATCGATCAACTTTTCCAAGTAAAAATTTGTTTAACTACTTGGTGTTGCTTATCAATTCGTTAATGGGGTTTTCTTATTATTATTGTGGGGGTCCACCTTGAATAAGGGGAGTTCTCAAACATAATTGGGATAGTTCCTTTATCAGTACCATAGGATGAGTATAAAAACACTCAGTAAGTAGCCCACTTAAAGGCCAAAGGTTCACAACACAACCGCAATTACAAACTAGCTCAACCACTCAGGCCCCTGATCATACTTAAGTACTACCCCTGTTTTTTAGCTAAGTGACCACCTAACCCACCCCCACTTACAGTATTGCCTCATTGCCATACTCCTGAGCCATGCATCCTATCCATAGGGAATCACCCCTCCAACGAGCCTAAGGCAAGTAGGAACACAATCCTCAAAGCCCACACCTCGAAGCTAGCACATGCAGTAAAGGTACACAACCCCCATACCATCATAACGAAGGTACACAAACCCTATAGCTAGCACATGCATTAAAGGACAAAACGATCATGCCATCACAATGAGGTACACGAACTCTCTAGCTAGCACATACAGTGAAAAATACAACCCTCATGCCATCAAAATGAAGGAGCACAAACTAGCTAGCACAACTCACAAACAACAAAGGAGAGCATGCTCAGTGTCGAGTAGGTAGATGTCACTACCCTAAAGGGTCCTAACCCATCCCCTAACTCTAACAGGGTTCTCAAGACCATACAACAAGGTTTAACAACAAGTTTCAACATCAACACAAGATTAGGATATAATCAGTCATACCACAAATCACAAACCTCAAGTACAACACTCAACCAAGATGCTACATGTGCTAACAACAATTGGCTTATGCAATTAGTCACCTTATCACCAATATAAATCCATACTTGGCAACTTTAAGCTCATGAAACATACCAGAACAAGGTAGCCAACAATCGCATGCTTTACATACATAATATCTTAGCATGCTTAACCATTCACAACATTCCATGGATGAACCAACTCAACAAGATCTTAAAGGAAAAATCCAAATGCCTACTGGCATCCTAGGCAAAATAATTAAACACTTCCAAGCAACCAAACTCCCTATAGAAAATCTTAGTATCACCTAGCAAGTTTAAAGCAACCAACAAAAATTACCTATGGCATAAAGTAAATCCACCCAAACTTCCAATAATTAATTTGGGGTTTGAATTGAAGAGATAGTGAGATTCTCACCTTCAAAATGCACCAAAATCGTAACCTAAGTTGCTGATTTTTGTGTCAAAGTAGTCCAAATTTGAATATCCGACCTAAACACACAATGGGTATCCTTAAATAAATGTTGACACAATATGGATAAGCTTAAAACATTCAAACATCCCTTAAACTCCATAAAAAAGGTCCCCTAAACATGTGCCAAATAGCTCTAATCTCAAGCATAGCCTCAAATGTGTTGAAAACTATAACACCCAAATAAAACTCACCACAAAACAGTGCTCAACGCTTGCTAGACAGCAGCTCAAAGGATTCAACTTCGCCTAAAATAGCCTTCAATCGCAGCAGGTAATTTAGAATAAGGACCAAGGCTAGGTGGGTTAGTTTCCAATCACCCAAAACATCATATAATTCATCTTAAAAACAAAAACCACCTTGAATCATCGTCGGACAACTTACCCACTTCCAAAATGAGGCCGAACACGGCTTTATAGTGCCAAAACCTTGCTAGTTTTGCTACCAAAAAGGTTGATTTGGTGAATTTAAGTTCCAAACGAAATGGGTAATCTAAAATCAAGTTCAACTCATTATGGGTTTGTAACGACCCTACTTATCCTATTAGATTTTCTAGGGACGTTACTACATGCATGCTAGTAGAATTTTGAAATCTTTGGTAATAGACAAAAAGAATTAAACTTTTTTTGCTAAACAATCAAAATCTTTTAGTTCGGGATCCCTTTAAAAACCATTGCAAAACATAATGTGAATCAAAATGTTAAATCAAATGAAATAGTTCACTTCAATTAAGTTTACTTAACAAAATAATTTGAGTTAAAACATAAACTAGATGCGGAAGCTATACTCCTCATGACACCCATGACCCTTTCAGCAAACCACTTTGCCACTCGCCTAAAATATGTTCTTGCCCTTACCTGAAAAGAAAAAAATTTTGAAAAATGATGAGTATTTAAAATACTCAGTAAGTGACCCCACTACTGGGTCAGGATATGCATACACATACATAATGAGTTTTTGAAAACATTTTCTTTCTTTCCTTTGGTGGGACCTAAATTCCTTTCATAGCGGAAACGTTTCTCTTTCAACTTTTCTCTTCGGCTTAATGTGGACAATTAACCCAACCTAACCTTTCCTTTTCATTTAACCTTTTTAGGTTCCTTTTCATCTAACCTTTTCAGGTTTCTTTTCATATAGCCTCGTAAGGCTCCTTTTCATATAGATGTACATTAATAAATTTAGGGGGTAATTGCCACAGCCTTCGAAATCATTTTTAATATGAAAACATAATGTATGCATGAGGTCCCAAAGCATTTAAAATTTTTCATTTCATGATGCAACATAAGACAAAGTTCTCATGTCATTCCTCATATCATAAATCATATAACATGCATCACATTCATAAGAACATATGGCAATCATACATGTGCAACTCCATTTTCATATAAAATAAAGTATTTTAAAATTCATCAGAAATCACAACTAAAAACATTTATAAAACTTTTCATTTGAAATAATTAATTTTTTTTTTTCAATTCAGTTCCTAACTTGCATTTAAGCATACCGGCATAAGATCCCTTACCTTGGCTAAGCTCAAGAATCCAATCACTCAATTGCCCACCAAAAATTCCTTCGCCTTGAACCTCAGCCAAGCAATTTGGAGCCTAATTCAAACCATCCTAAGGTTAGAAAAAAAATTCCTAAAATTCATAATTCATTCCAAAGTTCCTTCCACCAACTAAATTCCAAAATTAGAAATAATTCCTTAGCATTTAACTTATTCCCAATTGGTGGTTAAAACTAAATTTAAATTACAAGGTCCATGATTTAATTGTACCCTCAAGTTTAATCTACTAAAAATCCAAAAACTCCAAGGATTTGCTTGATTTTAGAATGAGAATTTTACCTCAATTCCGACCCCAAAACAGAACCGAATCTTGCCGAATAGATGACGATTTGATTTGATTTCGCCAAGCCAACCTCTACGTACAATGGGTATTCCACGCCAAAACAAAGCTGAGACGAGGCTGTACAGTACTGAAAATCACCCAAAAATCAAACTGCAGCAGATCGGGCGGCGGTTCGTGGAGTCCAGCGTCGTGAACAGTACCCGCAGTATGAACAGTACTCGCGGTATGAACAGTATTCGCGATATGAATAGTATTCGCGGTATGAACAGTACTCGTTGTATGAACAGTACCACGATGAACAGCGTGCCGTGAACAGAACCGCGATGAACAGTACCGCGCCATGAACAGTACGCGATGAACAGTAATCGCAGTGAACAGTAATCGCACGTGAGGGACAAATCCGGCGATGTATGTTTGTTGAAGAAGAAGAAGATTTCGAATGGATGGGTCTTTTGGTGGTGAAAGAGAGAGAGAGATTGATGGTGGAGACTATTTTTCATGGAGGAAGAGGAGAAGGTTGAAGAAGATGACGGCTTGGCTTGACCTAAGGTTGCATGCTCTATAAAAATAATAGAGAGTGATATTTGGGCTTGACTTCTCCTTGGGCTTGGGCTTGGCTCAAAGTCACCTAATTAACAAAAGTTGCCCCCAAACCAATTAATTCCCTTTTTTCCTTCTTTCTTCCCTATTCACCCTCCAATTTCTCAAATTTTAATTATGCAAATTTCTAAAATTAACTTTCAACACAACTTTAAACATGAAATTGGCCTTACAACTAATTCAAATCTCAAAATTAAAACTTTAATTAATACTTCAAAATGTCGGTCGTTACAGGGTTAGCCTCCAAGTGCCAAAACAGTATCGAAAAAGCAGACTTACAATTCGAAAATTGCCTTGAATCAACACTGAAACACTTACCCACTCCGAATCGGGGATGTACATGGTTGTACGATGCTAGCTTGCGCACTAAAAAAAGGGGCCTGAAAACACCCCCTAACGCTGGTTGTTCAAACTCGAGGGAGAGAAAGGAGGTTGGTTGTGGTTCGAGTGGTGGGAGGTGCTACAGTCCGCGACGGGGCGTTCGACATGGCAGCGGTATGGCAGCATGCGGCGTGGCGAGCGGCAACGTGTAGGGAGGCTGGTTGGTGCATGAATCGATGAAGGGGAAGAAGAAGAAGAAGAAGAGTTTTTTTTTTTTTCCTTTCTCTTCCTTTTTTGTAAAGGAGAAAAAGGATGGGGGGAGAAAATGAGCGAAGAGTAGCTTGGCTTGGCTTGGTGGCTCCTCCCTAGGGCTTTGTGCCACTCTTTAAATAAAAGGAGAATAGGGTTTGGCTTGGCTCAACCTTCTTCTAATTACAAAATTGCTCCACTTCCCACTTATAATTAAAATTTCATAATTAAAAACCTCAAAATTAACCCAACATGAAATAACTAACCAAAATAATTAACACCTGGACATGTCAGGTTTTACAATAGGAATTTGAATAGAGGACAGCCATCTTTATTTATTTATTTATTTTAGTAAAGGACATCCTAATACCATATTAAATTAGTTGCGGAGCTACTTTGCAATCCAAGATCTAGTCTCTATAACATCTATCAGTCTATATATATAAATGTTATTTACTGGGTTGTTTTTTATTTGTTAATAATATACATATATAATGAAAAAGTATATAATTTTGATTTTTAATCCTTTATAAATTTAATTTGTAAAGTGTATTTTATAAAATTGTCAAAATATTAATTATAAATCTATAGTAATTAATTATTTAATTTGTAGATAGAAAATAATTAATTAATTTTATATGTTTTTTAATGTTGATATATTACTTTTATTTATATCAAATATGAATGGAAATGAGTGAGTTGTTTTTCAAAATGTTAGAAAATTTCAATAATTACAAGAAAATAAATTAAAGCCCCTCCAACATAAAATTTTGGATCCGTCCCTCTATGTGTGTATATGTATGTGTATGTAAGTATGTATTTGAATTTAACCGTGGAGTGAGGATTTAAACTTCTGACTTTTTGGTCGAAATTGTAATATCTTAATCTAACTGAAATGATCAATAGATTCACTATTGAGGATCCCACATCTGAAAGATGAAGAGTGACCTCACAATTTCTAAGATATATGGGTTACTCCTCCCATTGCCAATTGGTTTTGAGTTAGAACCCCATATAATCTTAAGTTTCACGGATTTTCCCAATATTCAACTATCACACAAAGGCTACTAACAACAA
This sequence comes from Trichosanthes truncata, assembly GCA_033996785.1. Taxonomy (NCBI): domain Eukaryota; kingdom Viridiplantae; phylum Streptophyta; class Magnoliopsida; order Cucurbitales; family Cucurbitaceae; genus Trichosanthes; species Trichosanthes truncata. The sequence continues at coordinate 43,405,732 of JAWPNB010000013.1, read as the reverse complement.
CAACACAAAAAAAAACAAAAAAAAACAAAAAAAAACTTGGATAACTAACAACCATAAAAGTCATAAAGTTTGTTAATTTCATTAATTTTATAAATAAGTAGAAAAAGTCATTAAAAAAATCCACCATGGGGCAGAAGAGAAGAAGTTTCCTCGAAAATATAGGAGGAAATTGCAGAAAAATTGTTGTGAAGGGCTTTGTGTGGAAACATTTTTTTTTTTTTTTTTTGGAAAAGTAGAAAGTGACACTGCTTGATTTAATCTAATCAATTTGACTTCTAATAATCGTAATCCTATTTATTATTTATTTTAATAACAAAGTTGAATTCTTCAAATTTATAAAAATGTCAAAAGGAAATTATTGATGTTATGTTGGATCTCTCAATAATTTTCCAAATCCCTTTCTTAATTAAGATTAAATGATAGTGATATTTGTACCAAATCTTATTAAAAAAACATGAATTTGAAGTTTGGTGAACAAACTTCATAAGCTAATGGTCTTTTCTTTTGGGGGATAGTGATGGATTATCTAGAGACTTTCTTTTTAAGCAATTTGATTCTTTAATGTTTAGAAAATTATCTAACAAGGACTTTTTTTCCTTCTTTCTTCAAGATATTATATTTTTCATGTTTTGTTTGCTATAAATGCAATCAAACCTCAAAATGCAATTGTCAAAGTGAGCATAGTTTAGTGGTAATTGTCTTGTACTTTCGACCAAGAGGTTAGAGGTTTGAATCTCTCCACCTTAAATGTTGTTCCACTGAAGAAAAAAAAAAACCTCAAAATGCAATTATTAATTTAATCTTAAATCATTTAATCAAATTCGGCCCCTTAATAGTTAAACAATCTATTCATGATTTTAATAAAACTTTATGCTCAAATTTATATAATATTAGCTTTTCCTTTTCTTTTTTTTTCCAAATTTCATATAGTTCACATGTTTAGTCATGTAAATCAATTCAACATTTGAGATCATCACCCAAAGAAGGATGCTAAGATTATATTAGAAATATTAAATTTACCTTAACATCTCAATAATCAATTTAAAATTTTTGATTTATTTGATAATTTCATATGGTATTAAAACATAAAGTTTTAAGTTCAAATTCTCTATATCAATTTGGATCGGTCAAAGTTAAGGTCCCACCAACTCCAAACGAATGATAAATCAATTTCGAATGATAAATCAATTTCTTTTTTGTTTGATGCAACTTACTAACAATCATACTATCAATTAGGAAAAAATAGTTAGACAAAAACAATGACCAAGTAACAATAGAATTATAGTCTTTTATTGGGTCTCATATACCAAATAAATATACTAATGTTCTAAACAAAATCAAATTAACATTCTCACATATCACCTCGAGAGATAAGGTATTTGATATTTGTAAATTACCTTAAACAAAAGATATACAGAAAAATCTATGAAGAAATCATTGGAAAGATGTAGAAAAGCTGAATTTTGTCAAACATGCTGATGTCTCTTGATTAACAATTCAAAATAGCAATTAATTTAATAATCCCAAATAAAGTAATTAAAAAGATATACAAAGGAATAAATATTCAAGTCAATCACGTGAAACCCATCTTATTTCTTCCACTTGAAAAGGACTGATATATAAATATATAATTAAATTTGGTCGTGACACACATCAGTTCATTAAGAATATTTATCTGCATGTATTATGACATATATTATGATTGTTGATAAGATATCGTGACATAAAATAATTTTTATATCTTATTATTATTAGTCTTGTTTATTAAAAAATAATAAAATTTTAAGAATAGAATTTAACCATTTCTGGATGATGTTTAATTTTAGCCCTTTTCTTTTTTGTTGTTTTTTTAATAAATTTTTTTAGCCCTTTTCAAGTCTGAATATAAGATGATAATTTATTGATATAGTTTGATTTTTTTTTTTCTTTGGATAAACGCTATAGATAGGAAGGGTAAGATTTGAATGATAGATGGAATAATCTTTTTCTTTTTGTCAACCTCAACATGATTCAACTTCTTAAGATGTTATGGAATTAAAAAAATAGTTAAAATATTATCGTCGATTTAAAAGTTAAAGATTCGATTTCCCACCTCACATTATTTAAAAAGAACAATACTTGGTTGCATTTGGTGTGCAGGAATCTCGCTACTCCCCACTATTCAATTTTAACAACAAGGAGAGAGAAAATATTTTCCACATTTCTCTCTCCTAATTGTGTTTTCTCTCTCATTGTTGTCAACAATTGAATGGTGGGGGCAAAGAGATTCCTTCGATGTAGCCAAATATTTTTTCAAAAACTTTATTTCATGATATACAATAAACAAAGCTAAAACTTTATGTTACGTGGTCTTAGAGACTTTTTTTTTTTTTTTTGCAGTGATAAATATTTTATTGTCAAAATTTTTATGATTCTCTACCCTTTTTTCTTGGAAGAATTTGTAATATCTTACAGCATAATCCTAAAATTTAAAAGTGTAGTTCTAAAAAGATAAATTTATTTTTAATATTGAACTAAATTTTCTTTAGTACCTTGCAAAATATGAAAATCAAAATAAAAAAGCGAGTGTAAATAAATTTAATTTTGAAAAATTGAAAAATTAAAAAAGAAAATTATCCAAACTTTGAATTTGTTAGACAAACCATTTCCTAACAACATAATTTGATTATGTTTACTTATTCAAATGGAATATATTAACCTTCCACTATAAAAGTTGACGTAGAAAATTTAAACCTTTAGCCTTTTACAAGTTTTCATCAGATTAATCTATTTTATAATCACGTTGTGCTTATCCAACTCAAAATTTAAATATTACAAAGAACATATTAAAAAAACAATAAATTGAGGCAATTGAACCAAAAAATATAAAAGTTTACGTCAGCAGTTTGGAACTTAAAACAAAGTTGAAGAATGTGACGCATTTCTTGCTTTATAATCTTCTAGAGAGGGAATTATTTCTTCATGTAATTAAGAAAATGGAATATATATTTTAATATGTGGGATGGGAAATTCGAACTTTTAATCTTTTGATCGAAGGTACATGTTTTATGTCAGTTAAACTATAATCATGTTAAAAAATATATAAATAAAATAAATAAAATAAAAAAAAAGAGAGAAAATTGACCTATGTTGAGGTTGGCCGAATAAACATAATTCATGTTGTAATTTTTTCCACATCTCAATCTTATTCCAAGACTTATTCAAAGACTTTTGGTTAAAATAATTTTTTTTAGTTCAAATATATGTACGATGAGAGATTCGAACCTCTAACCTCTTTGTTGAGGGTACATGCCTTACGTCATTTGAACTGTGTTGATCATGTTGCCTTGATTAAAATAATTAATTATTATACTATTCAAACTTCAATGCAATATTTATATATATTTGTTTTTTAAAAAATACAATATTTATATTGAATTCAAGGGTAATTAATGGGTGCTTCTAGAAAGAAAAAAAAATCAATGTTTTAATAATATAGAAAAACTAATTCTATTATATTGTTTTGTAAAGCAATGATGAACAAGACGTTTAGCTAGCTTTGTATTATTTAGGGAGCGTTTGGAAGGGGAAGTTAGATTGAGTTGGGTTGGTTAAAAAAGCCCAACCGGCGTTTGGCCCACTGATATGCAAACTGCCCACTTTCTCATTAAGCAACTCGGTGGAGTTCAACAGTACCACTATTGAACTCCACGCATTTTCGTTCCTCACACTACTCTCTCTCCCTCATTCATTGCACGTCTCACGCTCCTCACGAAACTCTCAGTCTCTTCAATTCTCTCTCCCTCTCGTTCCTCGAACTCCCTCGTTTCTTCGATGGAAATGAGGTTGGATTTGGGGCTTTGCTTCTTCAAGGTACGTTCATCTGCTTTTTTCTTCATCTTCGCCCACCCATCTTCTTCCCCATCTTCTTCTTTTCTGTCTTCTTTAGAAATCGAAACCCTAACTCCCTCTGGCTAAATTCGTAATCATAACTCTTTGTCCTTCGTATTAACCCTTGAATCTTTGGAGGAAACCTTTTTTCTTTGATATACCGAAAGCCTAAGGCCTTGGTTTGTCGATTTGTACTGTACATGCACCATTACCTCATCTCCTCTTCCTAGATCTATTAGATCCGTAACCCCACGCAGCCTTCCTCTACTTCTTGTCCCTCGAATTGACCTTCTGTTTTTCTATTTTTTTTTTCATAACCATAAACCCTAAAAACTCCATTGCATGTTGATTTCCTCGCTCTCCCGCGCTCCCCTCTCCTCTCTAAACCCTATTCCAATCAAGCCCTTGTCGGAGTCCTTGCTTTTTCTCCATTGGACCATCCACTCATCCATAACTAACATGTCAAACGATTAGGTTTGTTTAAATGAATGCATGTGCCATGTGAGGGATGAGTGAGGAACTTCGTGGCAGGGGACTTGATGTGTGATTCAAGCTTGGTTGAGGGAGAGGGTCGAATGACAGGTATGTTTTCTAACCCTTCCGGCCGATGATGAACTGTTTATAGCGTCCTGAAATTAATTTTTTCCTCTTCCCCAAACCTTTTATTTATATGGATTTTTGGTACTTGCATATTGATTTCTTGTTCATTGTTATATGGTCCTCATTCACTTTGCTTTTTACTTGCATACTGATTTGTTGTTGATTGTTTTAAGATTATTTTTTTTTAATTTCTGGCTTTTGGTTATTGCATATTTATTTCTTGTTCATTATTGACTTTTTTTTTTTAGTTTTTGGATTCACTTCCTTTTGTCCTTTTGTACTTGGATACTGATTTCTTGTTTGGTTATGGTTGGAATCATTTTTTACTTCCATCTTAATTTCTTCTATGACTTTGGTTCAGCTCATTGTTTACTTCCATACTGATGTTTTTTTTCCAATGTTTCATGATTTTGATTGAGCTCTTTTGTACTTGCATACTAACATGAATGAGTTCAATGTATTCCTGAGGCCAGTTTTCCTATTCTTACCATACTTGTTTGTCTACTGATTTTTAATCCTATGTTAGACAACGAATTTCGAATTTGAATTATGTGTTACCTTGATAATTTTCTTTGACCATAATGAGTCAAACTTATTCATGAGGTTGATTTTTCTTTGCTTACTATAGTTGTATTTCGAAATAAATTTGGAATGCCCTTTTCTGATTTGTCTTACTCCACCTTTCGGTTGGATAAGTTTGGACTGTCATCTCCATTATAAAAATGTCAGACATATTCTACCTTACTTATCAGACATATCATGCCTTTCTTTTAAGATCAATAAATTGTAACTACCACTTTTATTATGGGTTTTTGAATTTACAACCACCACCTACATTTCTTTGGTTACTTGGAAAACTTTATTACCATTAATGACTGACAATAACTTCAATACAGGTAGGTGTGAACAACTCACCCCCTATTCCTATATATGTTGAGATTTATGCCTTAAAGTCTCGTAATTAATAATCTTTTTAACAATTAATAATATTTTTTATTATTTTATTTGCAATATAATATTATCCATTATATGAAAAATTCAATGTTATTAGAGTAATCCTAAATAGTAAGTGGTTGACATACAAAAGGATCATGTTCAAGAAATAACCTAAAGGGTCATAGTATATGGATAAGATTGGGTGCCTTATCCTGGTAACACTATTGATACGGCCCACTTTCTAATAGTTACAAATGATTTGATCCAAATCGTTCATGTAGAGACATGTGAGTGGGGGTACCTTATACAATGAGTTTGTATAAGACTGGACCATGAAATATTTAATCTCTCTTTATAAATCCGTTAATTGAGAAGATTAATATATCATCAGGATGATCTTATGCGACTCGATCTTAATCCTGAGTGAGTTATGAACTCCTCTCTGTGATAGCTTGTCCTTTGATTTGCATGGGTGAGAGTGGCTTTTGTAGCCGATTCAATATGCCTACCATTTTGGAGACTTGACCAAATAGGGAGCTGGGAACATAATCTCACAAGATGGAATTCACTCCTTCCCATATAGGGTAAGTAGATGAGTAGTTCCCTTACATGCTGATTTCGAGACATGAATAATGGGGCCCCACCCTCTCACTGGCTTGAGAGGGACTTAGTTTATGGTTGGATCATAAACCAACTGTTCATTAGAGGATTAATGGTACTTAAGGTACAATATGCAATTACAGGGGTAAAACGGACTTTTGACCCAACTGTAATTATGAACAACTCGTGAAGGATCGACTTGCATGTAGTGATCATATCCATGGACAGAACTTGTCCTACAGTGCATAAGAGTGCAACTCTAAGTCTATAGTGGAGTGACCTATGGTTAATGAATGAGAATTAATTAATTAAAGAGTTTAATTAATTAATTTTGTATCATTGGAGTTTATAATCTGTAAGTCCATAAGGTCCCCTTGCTAGCTCATATAAACAAATATGGATCAATTTCGTTGAGAAAAATTTTGAAATGTTCTAATCAAAATTGAATATATTTGATGTATTAAATAAGGAAAAACCTATTTATTGTATATGATGCATTAAATATTAAAGAAATTATTAATGTATTAAGATACATTAAATAAAAGATATTTATTAAATTTGAATTTGATTCAAAATAGGAAATAGATGTCGTAGGAGAATTTGGAAATGTTTGAATATGATTCAAATTGGTTAGATAAATATATTTTAATATATTAAATATTAAAATATATTACTTAAGTATTTTCTCTAGGCCAATAAATAGGACCCTATGGATGAGTCATTGGTGTGCATTGCAAATAAGAGAAAGAAACTCTAAAGAATTCTCCCCTCATTCTCTCTTTCTATTTTCAAGAAGGTTCCCACAAACCCTTTTGATCCTTTGTTTGAGATATAGCAAGGAAAACTTTGTGGAGGAGATAAAGACTCGCCAGAACCATTTCCATATGTATTCCAATATAAGTTTTTGCTTAACCTTAATTTTTATTGTTTAATTCTAAATAAAATCAAAGTTGATTCCAACGCATCCGTTGTGGGTTTAATTCGATTATTCCCTTCAATTGGTATTATATCCTACTTTCTACAAACTCATTCCCTTTTTTTTTGCCCTTACAACCTCTCTAAACTTCAATTTAATTTGAACCAACATAATATCCTTTTTGAAGAAATTAACCAACACTCAATAAGTCTTGTGTAACACCCAAGTTGAAAAAATTAACCATAAATGATTACATCACAAATTATTCCACTAAAAAAAACTAGTTGAAAAAATATTGGGTATTACACAAGACTTATTGAGTGTTGGTTAATTTCTTCAAAAAGGATATGCAGTTAATTTTGATGATGGCAAATGTATTATTTTGAACAAGAAAAATAATCTAATAATTGAGAAGGTTGATATCTCAGTTTCTAAAGTTTTTCCACTTTTGATACCAATGGAAGATAATTTTACTCTAAAAAGTGAAAGTCCAAATATTTCTGAATTTTGGCATTTAAGGTATGGTCATCTATACTACAAAAGTCTATTTACTTTAAAAAAAAAAATTGGTGATTGTACTCCCCAAAATTGAAGATAACGAAAAGGAATATGAAGATTGCATTTATAGAAAAATTCATAGACTTCCTAATAGCACCTAAAATGTGCTATTTATAGGCCTTATTTAATGCTAGTTCGTTACTTTCAAACGTTTATTTGTCTATTTTGTAGGGATCGAGCAATTGGAGCAAACCGAAGCCTTTAGAATATTTGGGACCAAAAATAAGAAATTATTTCAAGAAACCAAGTCAAGAGGATATGCAATTCAAGCCAAAATTTCCAAGGGAGTAGCGTTGAGACGCTACTAAAGGTATTGAAACACTATTGCAACACGCTCTCAAGTTATTTTTCTCTCAAGGGTAGCGTCGAGATGCTAAGGATATATGCATTCACGCCATGCGTGATGCCACTCAATACTGCAGATTGCCCTCGCTCAACATTGGTAACGTCTTGGTGCTATACACAATGTTTGACGCTTGAAACACGCGTGTGCCCAACTTTTCGTCTGTAGTGTTTCGATCCTTTAAGGAGCATTTCGATGCTGCTAGGCCTTTTGCGATTATTTTTTATTTCAAAGGGTAGCGTCTCGACACTACCTTATGGTGTCTCGACGCTGTCTCGCATCCTATAAATACATCTTTTTCCTTAGGTCAAACGGGTGTTATTTTTGGGCTTTAGTTTTCTAGACACGTTTAGAGAGTTTACTTTGTATTTTCCATTGACCATTTTGTAAGATCGAACCAATGTTGAATTTTGATTATCTCGTCACGATGAGCGACTCAGTTTCAATTTCTTTTATATATCCAAGTATTCTTTACTTCTTATTTTTACTTTATGAGTATTTGATATCGATTGAATTGATGCTCTGATTGTTATTAATTGTTTGATTCCTATGCATGAATTTATGATCTGTAATTATCATGAATGAATGAATTTAATAGCAATAGGGTTGGCTTGTTTGTGTGTATTTATGGTTTTTCCATATTACATAGCTTGCATGATAGACTCAAGAATTAAAGAAGCAAAATTGATTAGGTTGTAGCTATCTCACCTAATTAGTCTTATCTTAGTCATTCCCACTGTTCTTAATGTTATTATTGAATTAATATGAAGCACCATCGTGCTCAGTTAATTAAATAAGATTTGATTGTAATGCTTTGTTAGAATCATTGATTTAGGGGAACTAAAATTTGTCACCATTTTTCTGAATAAGTAGACTAACTTCTTGGATAGGTAATTGATTTATTTTGTAAGCCCATGATTGAAATTACAGTTAGATGTGAACTGTACACTTAAATTGGAACTTAGTAAGGTTGAGTTTTTCCTTTGCATTAATTTTATTATTATTTAAATTTACAAATCAACGCCCCCCTTTTATTTTCTATTTCAATTTAACTCTGAGAAATTAATTATTTGGTTCCCTTGAGATTCGACCTGGTTCCGCTATTTCTACAAAGCTAGAATAGTAAAATCAATTTTTATTTTGGCAGACCTCGACAACCCGACCACTTCATTTCCCTAAAACTTCTTATAGAGCTAAAAGCTCATTAGAGTTGGTGCATGCAGACATATGCGGTCCTATAAGGACTTCCTCTCTCATTGACAAAAGATATATGAATTTTTCAAGAATGATGTGGATTCATTTTTTTAATGAAAAATCAAAAGCATTTCCTACTTTTCTCCCATTCAAGGCTCTTGCAGAAAATCAAAGTGGAGGAAAAATGAAAGTTTTGAGAACAAATCATGGAGGAGAGTTGATAAAGAGCTTGTCGAAGGCTCTATCAAATAAATTTATAAACCGAACCTCTAAAAGTTTGCAATAATTGTAGCCAGGGTCGATCACAGAGATTGGAGTTCTTAGATTAATTAAGTATCGTAGTTAATTATACCTAATTTTATTTAGAGAAACAAAACTTTAAAGTGATCAAAAAGACAAATAAAATATAAACTACTATTCACAAGGTTGAAGTCCAATTTTTGGAAACATAATGGTTGATTAAATAAAAGCACAACTTTGAATTATAGAGAATTGATTTCATGCATTAAATCTTAAGTCAAGAATTACTAAGTGATCAATATCCTCTCTCGAGCTCAATTGAACTCATGTCTAGCGACAAATCAACCTCTCAGTCTATTTTTATTACTAAACTTGGCATTAGGCGATTCTCTTAAGGCTTCTAGAATTAATTTCTCACTCTTGTTCAATAAACTAAATCTAGTAATGCATCTATTGTTTTATGGATAAATTTACTCTCTCGAGCTAAATCTAGCCTAACATGCAAAATCATGGCCAAAGGTTTAAGCAATAAAATCAAGATGCATAAAAGATGTAAATACAATCATTCAATTACAAAATCAACAAAGTTCTAAAACATACAACCATTCTTGTCTAAATACAAAGATAAACAACAATAAAGTCTATAACAAAGATCCTATAAACCAAAAGAAAAGAAAAGGGAAAGAGATTAGACTAAGGTCGCGTGCCAACACTCGTTCCCGATGTGAAATCTACGATCTCGAGCTTTGAGTTTCTTCCTTGGCTCTCCAAAAGTCTCCTCTAGACCTTTAGACAGTGTATGAATCGTTTTAGGGTTTGTTCTCTCAAAAATGGCTCCCAATTGATGAATGAAAAATTTTCCTTTATAGACATCGAGACAGTGTTGCAACACTAGGGGTAGCATTGCAATGTTGTCCCTCGAATTTTATAAAAAAAGGAAAATTTTAATTTAGTTGGCATTGCAACACCATGGACAGCGTTACAACGCTATGTCTACTGCATTCCAAGGCTGAAGGGCTGCTGATGTAGTGTTGCAACGCTACAGATGTCATTACGATGCTATACTCTTGGGCTCATAAGCTTTATTACTTCTCTTCAACACTTGGATCCTCAAATATAGCTCAATATGCTCCAAATTCGTCCAAATACTTCACAATGCTCCGATTTTGCTCCAATTGCTTGGTTTCTGCAAAATATACATAAAAATACATGAAAGCACACACAATCATAGCAAAACTAGCATAAAACTAAGCCTAGAAATAGCACACTTATGCATGCTATCAAGAGTTCATCTACAAACCATCTATGGACTACTGTAAAGAAAATGGCATAATGGGGCAACTCACAATTTGACATAGCCCACAGCAAAATGGCGTTGCTAAAAGGAAGAATCGAACTATTGTGAATCTTATTAAAATATGTAAAGACTCATTAAGTTCATGTATTTTTCGTAGATAGCTATTTCCTACGATATTTATGTTGGCATATCTAGAATCTTCTCTAAACACCTATAAATAGAGGTGTTCTCCAACCCTTGTAAGAAATCAAGCTCCAATTGAGCAAAGTGTCATAGTGAAAGGAATGAACTCTTCATCCCGCAGCGGAGGCATTTGATCGTCTTTGATTTTATTTAAAATTAAACTAAAAATAATATTAATTAAGAAAACTTACTTTTGAGATAAATATGGAGAATATTCTGACGGGTCTTTATCTCATCCACAAAGTCTTCCTAGCTATGACTCTAACACAAGATCAAGGCTTGTGGAAGCCTCTTAAAAGAAAATCCTCATGAGATTGGAGAGGAAAAGGTCTAGAGAGAATTCTCTAATTTTCTATTGAGGAGAAGTGTGTTTTATGAAGAATGTCCAATGGCTCACCTCTAGGGTCTTATTTATAGTGGTCTAGGGAAAATAATTAAATAATATATTTTAATATCTGATATATTAAAATATATTTATCTAACCAATTTGAATCTTATTCAAAACTTTTAAAATTCTCCTACGACATCTATCTCCTAATTTGAATCCAATTCAAATTTAATAAATATCTTTTCTTTAATGTATCTAATATACATTAATTATTTTAATATTTAATGTATCAAATACAATAAATATATTTTCCTCTTTTATATTTAATATATCTAATATATTAAATATTAATTTGAACATTTCAAATTTTTCTTTCAACTAAATTTATCTTTTAGTGTTACTATGAGCTAGCTAGGGGACCTTATGGACTTATAGATTATAAGCTTCAATGATACAAAATTAATTAATTAAACTCTTTAATTAATTAATTTTCATTCATTAACTATAGGTCACTCCACTATAGATCTAGAGTTGCACTCTTATGCACTGTAAGACAAGTTATGTCCATGGATATAATCATTACATGAAAATCGATCCTTCACGAGTTGTTCGTAATTACAGTTGGGTCAAAAGTTCGTTTTACCCCTGTAATTACATTTTGCACCTTAAGTACCACTGATCCTCTAATGAACAATTTTTTTATAATCGAATTATAAATTAAGTCCCTCTCGAGCCAGTGAGAGGGTGGGGCCCCATTGTTCAAGTCCCGAAATCAACACTTAAGAGAACTACTCATCTACTTACCCTATATGGGAAGGAGTAAATTCCATCTTGTGAGATTATGTTCTCAGCTCCCTATTTGGCAAGTCCCCAAAATGGTAGGCATATTGAATCGGCTACAAAAGCCACTCTCACCCATGCAAATCAAAGGACAAGCCCTCACAGGCAGGAGTTCATAACTCACTCAAGATTAAAATCGAGTCGCATATGATCATCCTAATGAAATATTAATCTTCTCAATTAACGGATTTATAAAGAGAGATTAAATATTTCGTGGTCCAGTCTTACACAAACTCTTTGTATAAGATACCCCCACTCACATGTCTCCACATGAACGATTTGGATCAAATCATTTGTAACTATTACAAAGTGGACCGTATCAATAGTGTTACCAGGATAAGGCATAAAACCTTATCCATGTACTATGACCATTTAAGTTATGTCTTGAACATGATCCTCCCGTATGTCAACCACATACTGTTCAAGATTACACTTATAACCTTGGATTTTTCATATAATGGATAATATTATATTGTAAATAAAATAATAAAAAAATATTATTAATTATTAAATAATCATTAATTACGAGGCTTTAGGGCATAAATCCCAACACATAAATCCCAACACTTGGCATAAATCCCAACACATAGCACTCAATCAAAAAAGGTTCTCTTCATATCTTCTTTCATTCTAAAATATTGCCTACTTTCTTTCATTGCCTTCAACATCTTCAAAGTGTTTTTCTATGTTGAAGTTATTACTTAGTTCATAGTCGAAAGTATACTATTTTACCCTACTTGGCCTTAATTTGCGCCTTTTTCTGGAACTCAACTAATGTTGTTGTTTAGGCTACCAACCTTGGGGTCGATCCCATCATAAAGTGGCTAACCTGCCCCATCAGACTTATGCTAAAAAATCGGGGTCAGCCCGAGGGTCGGTGTCACCATACTTAGGCTAAAAAATGGTGGCCAACCCGAGGGTCGACTTCACCAGACTTATAATAAAAAATGGTGGCCGACTCGAGGGTCGGCGCCACCAGACTTAGGCTAAGAAATGGTGACCAACCCGGGGGTCAGCCTCACCAAACTTTGACTAAAAAACGGTGGCCAACTCGGGGCTCAGCCTCACCAGACATAGGCGCACAAAGGGTGGCCAACCCGAGGTTGGCCTCACCATACTTAGGCTCACCAAAGGTGGCCAACTTGGGGCCGACCTCACCACATTTTTAGATGGAGGTCAGCTTCCTCTCTGTAATTAAGAGGGGGTCGGCCTCCTCTTCACCGTATTCTTAGGCGGAGTTTAGCTTCCTCTTTGTGTTTAAGTGGGGGTCGACCTCCTCCACACTGTACTCTTAGGTGAAGCTTCCTTTCCGCTCTTAAGGGTGGTCAGCTCTTCCTCACTGTACTCTTAGGCAGGGGTTAGCTTCCTCTCCACGCTTAAGCAGGCATCGGCCTCCTCCTCACGATACTTTTTGGCAGGGGTTAGCCTCCTCTCCACGTTTAAGTGGGGGTCGGCTTCTTCCTCACCGTACTTTTAGGCAGAGGTTAGCCTCCTCTCACTCTTAACCGAGGGTCATCCTCCTCTCCGTGTTTAAGCGGGGGTCAGCCTCCTCCTCACCATTATCCCTTATGTCCTAAGGCATACGTTTTAGATTTTTTCGCATTAGACCTTATGCTCAATGCCTTTGTGAGCTATCTTTTAGTTTAGATTAATAGCTTACGTTTCTTTCTCGTCTCCCACGGTTGTCCCCACTCAATTTTTTTTTGCAATTTACGTATAAACGACTTGAGTACGAGGAGAACTTTATGGATTTCTAGACTGTGAAAATACTACGTTGATCGTATCAAAGCATATTACTGAAAGTAGATCTTTAAGTGTTCAGTGCTCCACGGGTGGGGCATAGGCTTGCCATGAAGGTCGGCTAGGTTGTAGGTACCTAATCTAACTACCTTCGTGACCCGGTATGGACCTTCCCAGGTAGGTCCCAACGATCCACTATTTAACTCCTTTGTGTTCGATATTACTCATCACATGACCAGGTCTCCTGTATTAAACTATGCGCTTTTACTTTGGATTTTAGTATCAAGTGATGCAGTTTTTGTATTTTGCTACTCTAAGTCGCGTCATTTCCCAGCGTTCTTCCAGTAGGTCTAATTCTAACCTCATTGATTCATCATTATCTCCTGGGCTGAATTACTCAATTCGAGGCGATGGTAGACCCACTTTGACTGGGACAACTTCTTCTGCTCTGAATAATAAGGAGAAAGGAGTTTCTACAGTCGAGGTCTGAGGCGTTGTGTGATATGCCCATAACACGTTCGATAATTTCTCGACCTATAACCCTTTAGTCATTCTAACTTGGTATTTACATTTTGTTTGATGATCTTGTTAACAACCTCGACTTGGCCATTTGCCTGGGGGTGAGCTGGTGAGGAGGCAAAGTGTTTGATGCCTAGGTCGAAACAGAACTTTCGAAAGGAAGAATTGTCAAATTGACGACCATTGTTGGTCATCAGTGCATATGGGATGCCAAAGTGACAAATGATGTTCTTCTAGATAAAGTTTGTGATCTTTTTCTTCGTGATTGTGGCTAAGGCTTCAGCTCGACCCATTTAGTGAAATAGTCAACAGCCACCACAACGAACTTCATTTGAGCTCGTCCTTGGGGGGTCCAATGAGGTCTACCCCCCCATTGTGCAAACAACCAAGGACTCATAATGCTAGTCAAAGGCTCTTGCGGTTGCCTCGGTATCGTGGCAAATCTTTGGCATTGATCACGTGACTTAGTGAATATTTGTGCATCGTTGGCCATAGTTGGCAAGTAGTAACCTTGCCTCATTACTTTATGGGCAAGGGATCAGGCCTCGGAGTGATTACCACATATTCCCTCATGGATTTCTCGCATGACGTAGTCGGCCTCATCGGGAGTAAGACACTTAAGGAGAGGCAACGAGTAGCTTCTTTTGTACAATCTTCCATCCTTAAGTATGTAACGAACAGCTCGATGCTTTAAGCGTCGCGCTTTTACCTTATCTTGTGGGAGTTCACCACTTAGCAAGTAACGAACTAATGGATCCATCCATATTGGGTTGGTCCCTTGTGCCGGTGTGTCAACATCTATGACCTCTTTTCCTAGTATACTTGGTTCATGTAGGATCTCCACGGGCACCACCCTGCTTCAATTTGTCTCACATGCTACTACCAATCGAGCTAAGGAGTCGACGTTTGTGTTTTAAGTCCGCAAGATTTTTCTGACTTCATATCTTTGAAATGACCCTAGTAGCTCTTTAACTTTGCCTAAGTAGGTCTCCATTATTGGCTCTTTGGCTTGATATGTTTCTATGACCTGATTCACTATTTGTTGAGAATCACTGAGAACAAGGAGATGGTTGACCCCTATCTTGCCTGCTACTATTTATCCTACTAAGAGTTCTTTGTATTTCGCCTCGTTATTTGAGGCTCAAAAGTTGAATCGTATAGCGTACTCAAAACGATCTCCATCAGGTGACACAAGCAATAAACCAGCTCCACACCCTTTGATGTTCGATGATGATAGGACCTATAACATCCTATTTAATCATACTTATTTCTTGTTAGTTAGAAAATTTTATGTGTTTTATTATTATTATTTAGGGATCCAAGCAATTCACGTGTTTTAGAGAGTTTGCAACATTTTGGAGTTAATTCGGACCAAATCGGAGGTGATTCGAGCAACATAATTTCTATACCAACTTTGACTGATCATATCATGATATTTTGAGATAAAAATATATTAAAATTTGTGTCAAATCGAATCTTATTGAATTATCTTTCCAACAGTATAAGACTCATTTTATTCCACTAAGTATTATGAAAGTTATGACATTTTGAGTGATTATTGCTCCGGCTGGAAAACTGTTGTACCCGAGAATACTTTATGACAACTTCTGTTCTCATTATATTACTGATCACGTTTGGCAATATAGCCAAATTAGATACCATTTTAAAGATCTCTAAAATATCTTTCCAGCCATATGAAGATCACGTCGATCCAAGGTTTGAATAAGAAGTTATTGGCAAAATATTGAAGACTATGCAATCTAGAAACTTTCCTTATTTGCAACCTTCTATGCTTGTTTTGAGAATTTAGGAAAGGATTTTCGATTTTTGGATGTATTTTCCTGAATTTTTCAAGATAGAAAATTATTTACTTTATTTTATTTTATTTTGAATATCATTCCCTAATTGTTTTGGGAAAATATCTTTCTAGAATTTAGGGTTTTTTACTTCTGCAAGTTGTCTACTTCAAGGCTATTTAAGCCTTCTTTTGGACAGCTGCATGGGGGTTTTTTTCTTCGAGTATAATTTTCTAGACAATAGTTTTTAGAGTTTTTCTCCCTTTTCCTTTACTTTTCTTTTGGCACTATATCGAACCAATTAATGACCAACCTTGGCTACATCATCACGATGAGAGGCTAAGGTAAGTGTTCCAATTCATAGGTCGGTGTAGTCAATTGCAATGTTGTGAGGCTCAAACTTTAATGTAGTTTTTTTATAATTGCAAGTATTCTTTGATTCATGTGTTTATTTTATGAGCATGTATTTTTTTTATTGAATTGACGCCTCGATCACTTTATATGTTTGATTGCTAGTGATGATGTATGATCCGTAATTGTCATGTTGATTGAACCTTGTAGTGCTAGGATTATTACATGTGTCTATTTTATGGGTTTCTATAATTGCATAGCTTGCATGTTTAATTCTAGGAATTAAAGGAGCATCTTGATTAGATTAAAGTTATTTTATCTAATTGGTTGTCTTAGTCTTTCCAAAGCACTTAATGCTTTTATCTAAATAATTTGGAACGGTTTAGTCAAAATTGTTTAGGTAATTAGCATTAACTTTGACATTTGTTAGAGTTAATGACTTTAGGAAATTTGTTACTTTTTGGGGTTTCCTAATAAGTTGACTAAGTGCTTGCATAATTAAGTTAAAAAAATTTGTGTGCCTATGATCAATTTTGCAATTGGATAAAACCGTGCCTTTGAATTGGAATTTGGAAAGATTTGGTCTATCTTTATTTTTATTTTCTTATATTTTATTTTATTTGCAAAAACTCAAACCCCACTTTTTATTTGTTTTCTCCTTTGCAAATTTAACTTGAGAAATTAATTTTTGGTTCCCTAAGATCGACCCGATCCACTCAATGCTACAAGTAACTTAGGATCGGTTTATAAATTGTAATTTGACGAGAACTTGACAAGCTCGCGTCAGATGACTCGTCTACGTATAGGGTTCATGGCAGGTCATCTCCCAACAAGGTGGGAATTTGTAAGCTCAGTCATATTTATCTAGGTCACTTTGCCCGTTAACTTGACGATGAAATCTGCTACCGCTTGTCCTTTCATAACAGTCTTTGGGCGAAAGTGAATGTCATGCTCACTTAGCTCTATCGCCCATTTCATAAGCTGCCCTAAAGCTTCGGGTCTTTGTAGGACTTGCCTCAGAGGAAAACTTGTCAACACAGTTATTTTATGTGCTTGGAAGTAAGGTCGCACCCTTCAAGCTGAAGTGACAAGCGCCAGGGCAAGTTTTTCCACTTGGTGGTATCTTGTTTCTGCCCCCTCCATAATTTTGCTAGTATAGTATATTGGAGATTGGTGTCCTTCTTCTTCTTTAATGAAGGTCGAGCTGGTAGTAGTGTCCAATGCTGCAAGGTAAAGGAAAAGTTCATCTCTGGGAACAGGCTTAGAGAAAAGCGGGGCTGTACTAAGGTACTTTTTCAAAAGTTGAAAGGCCGGCTCACACTCCTCTTTCCACTCAAAGACTGTCTTTTTCCTCAACACTTTGCAGAAAGGTAGGCACTTATCTGTAGCTCGACTTACGAATCAATTAAGTGTCGCTGCCTTTCCATTGAGACTCTGCAGTTGCTTCAAGTTTTTAGGAGACTCCATCTCCAAAATAGCCTTGATTTTATCTGGTTGGCTTCAATGCCTCTTTAATGAACTATGAATGCTAAGAATTTGCTGGAGGTCACACCAAAGACGCACTTGGTTGGATTTAGCTTCATCTGGTACTTTCTTCAAGTGTCAAAGGCTTCAGTCAGATCTGCTTCATGTTGGTTGGCCCTTCTACTCTTCACCAGCATGTCGTCAACGTACACCTCCATATTTTTGCAGATGAGGTAGGCGAACATCCTATTGACCATCCTTTGATATGTTGCACCAAGATTCTTTAAATCGAAGGGCATAACATTGTAGCAATAAGGTCCTTAGCTAGTGACAAACGAGGTCTTTTCCTGATCGGGAAGGTGCATGAGAATTTGGTTGTACCCAAAATACACGTCCATGAAATTTAGCATCTCGTGCCAAATGTCACGTCTACCAATTGAACGATTCTTAATAAAGGGAAGCTATCTTTTAGACATGTTTTATTTAGGTCAGTGAAATTGATGCACATCCTCCATTTTCCATTTGCTTTCTTCACTAACCCCACGTTGGATAACCATTGTGGGTAGTGAACTTCTCGAATAAACTTTGTCTTTAATAGCTCATTGACTTGTTCAGCTATGACTTCGTTTCGATCGTGATTAAAGGCTCTACATTTTTGTCGCATTAGCTTGAAGTTTTTATCCACGTTGAGTCGATGCATCATCACTTGGGGATCAACCCCTGGCATATCGTCGGAAGACCAAGTAAAGACATTAGCATTGGCTAGAAGAAAGTTTACAAGGCTTTCTCTTTGCTCGGGGTTTAACTTAGAGCCGATGTTGATTCGTTAGTCCTTTGATAATAATGAGATAGACTCCAGGGCTTCAGCTGGTTCACCTCGATGCTTGATTCTCTCAAGACGGGAGTTTAGCTTCGTTTCTTCCTTGCTTGATAACGTCTCAACGCTCAGACGTTCCGGGAGTATCATCTTTTGGTCATCATTTCCTTCCTCTTCAACCATCAGGCCCTTACTCTCAATTGGGTCACTTATCAAAGGGCGTGAGTCTTGAGCCACAGATAATTGGTCTTCTACAGGTCTATTCCCTGGTTTACCACCTTCCAAGTGATCCTGGGGATCCTTAGACAACACCATAGTTATCAAGTTCGGCTCGCCTAAGACTTCATGGATTTCGATCGTGCTTTGTCCCACCTCTCGAATCTTTTCTTCTGGTGTTGCAGGTTTGTCATTTGCCTTTGCCTTCTTGGTAGCAGGTTGACCAAGCTGTATTTGAGGGCCTTGAGTGTCAATGTGATGTTTCTACCTAGGTCTATCCTTGGGTCTACCGCCACTTGGTCAGTCCTGAGGATCTGGAGACAGTACATTAATCATGTTCCCAATTTTTCTCATGATCTCAATCGCTTGATGGCTTAGTAAAGCACACTTCGTCCCCATAGACGCCGCCAACTGTTGATATCGAAATTTGGTAAGGGTATAAACCGTAAATCTGTATTGGTAGAAATGAAGTGTACCTACAAAACAGAAGAGATGAGCTAAGGGGGATGGTTCTAAGCCATCTCCACTCCGACGCTCAAGTCAATATCGAGTTTGGAGAATGCTTAGAGAATAGAGGGCGGTATTATGGCGTACCTCTTTAACTGTTGAATCATAGTATTTATAGGATGGTTGTGAAACCACTGTCATAAATGGGCGCTATAATCGATGTGATTACCGCATCGCAATAACCATAAGAAACGTATATTTGGTCTAACCATTACCTATGCGAGTTGGTCATGTCGTTCTTGATTGATGGAGTTAGTCTCATGGGGCTTTGGATGACTCAGGGGCTTGACCGAATCACATATCGGCCATCGAGGGGGGGTTGGCCGACTCGGGGATTGACCTCCAAGCTCTGGCAGACCTGGGGGTCAACTGCCGAGGGGCTTGGCCAACTCGGGGGTTAGCCTCCATGCCTTGGGCGCCTAGGGATCATCCTTTGGGCTTGAGTCTCTATGGATTTTTGGTTTGACTGATTTCATGATAAGGCAACCCTAACTCTCACCCCAAAGATCCAAGCTTGATTAAGTAAGAACCCTTGAATTAAGAAGTTAACACCTCCTTATACGAATTTTGGATCAACCAAGAGATAGGCCAGAAATTGATTACCTCTTAGATCAATGATCTAGAAGCAAGATTGGGAAATCTTGTTCTAGATTGAGTCACTCCACAATCTAACTTGATCAAGGTTGGATTGAATGGCTCGGTTGCATTCTACTACAAGAAATGCTTGGAAGGGTCTCAATCTTGAGAGAACAAGTTTTCATTCCACTAAATCATGTCTCCAAATGACAAAGTTACAGCCATATTTATACTAATTGAAAAGTCATCTTGAAAGGACACAACCTTTCACTAATGTGGTCTAAATACATCCCCCAACCCTTGAACTCCATACATGAATCTTCTTAAATGTAAATACATGGAATAAATAGATACATAATGCATTATAAATGTGAATGAATCTGGATTTTTAGATTCATCATGACTCTTGGTTGAAAAGGTGCTCCATCAAGCTTGAAAAGTTGCAACTCTTCACATTGTATAGACACCTTAGCTTGGAGATGGATATTCAATGCTTTTTTAAGTCTCTTAGCTCTAGCTCTTGTCATTGGACCTTGTGGCATAATGATTGTCTCATGATTGGGTTGAATTGGAGCTGACTTCCATTGACTTTTAGCTTGAGCTTCGGTTGAGCTTGATTGAGCTGAATTTTCACCTCGTAGACTTCCCTCATGATATTCTTGACTGCGCATTTCCTTATCATTCTCCTCCTCTTCGAAAGGATTCGTCCTCGAATCTGAATCACCTACATCAAAAAGAGATAAATCAGCAACATTAAATGTAGCACTCACATTATACTTACCAAGAAGATCAATTTTGTATGCATTGTCATTGATCTTTTCTAAAACTTGGAATGGCCCATCTCCTCGTGGATGTAACTTGGACTTCCTTTGGTTTGGAAAACGCTCCTTTCGAAAATGAACCCATACCCAATCTCCGGGTTTTAGAATGAGAGGTTTCCTTCCACGATTCACCCTTTTTGCAATCTTGTCATTATGCTTCTCAATTCTTTCTTTCACTTGCTTATGTAGCTTCTTGACAAAGTCAGCTTTGGAATTGGCATCAAGATGAACAAACTTGTTAGATGGCAAAGGAAATAAATCAAGAGGTGTTTTAGGGTTAAATCCATAAACTATCTCAAAAGGTGAACACTTAGTTGTGCTATGGACAGCCCTATTGTAAGCAAACTCAACAAAAGGTAACATTTCTTCCCACATACGAAGATTTTTGTCAAGTATTGATCTAAGCAAAGTAATTAATGTGCGATTTACAACCTCAGTTTGACCATCAGTTTGTGGGTGACATGTGGTAGAAAACAACAACTTAGTTCCCAATTTTCCCCACAAAACCTTCCAAAAATGACTTAAGAACTTGACATCTCTATCACTAACAATGGAATGAGGAATGCCATGCAATCTCACTATTTCCTTGAAGAATAAGTCAGCAATATTCTTAGCATCATCAGTTTTATGACAAGCAATAAAATGTGACATTTTGCTAAACCTATCAACAACCACCAAGATGCTATCATGCCCTCTCCTAGTTCTAGGCAACCCAAGAATAAAATCCATTGACAAATCATTCCAAGGGTTATTAGGAACAAGTAAAGGTGTGTACAATCCATGTGGTCTAGTCTTAGATTTAGCTTCTCTACATGTAATGCATGTACTACAAACTTTATGAACATCATGTCGCATGTGTGGCCAATAAAAATAATCCTTAAGTGAAGCATAGGGTTTATGCTCTGCAAAATGACCCATAAGTCCACCACCATGTGCTTCCTTAGCAAGTAACACTCTATATGAACCCTTAGGAATGCAAAGTTTATCTTTTCTAAACAAAAACCCATCAAAAACATAGAAATGATTTACTACTATGCCCTTCTCACATTGAGAAAATATGTTACCAAAATCATCATCATTGGCATACATTTCTTTCAAAAACTCAAATCCTAATAATTTAGAAGATAACGATGACAACAAGCTATATCTCCTAGATAATGCATCAGCAACAACATTCTCCTTACCACATTTGTACCTTATAACATATGGAAATGATTCAATGAATTCAACCCATTTAGCATGTCGACGATTTAACTTATCTTGTCCCTTGAGATGCTTCAAACTTTCATGATCAGTATGAATCACAAACTCTTTTGGCCATAGGTAATGTTGCCAAGTTTGCAACGCTCTTACCAAAGCATACAACTCCTTGTCATATGTTGGATAGTTCAACGCAGCACCATTCAACTTCTCACTAAAGTACATAATAGGCTTTTGTTCCTGCATTAAAACTGCTCCAATTCCTATGCCACTAGCATCACACTCAACTTCAAATGTATTTTCAAAATTAGGCAAAGATAACAAAGGTGCAGAAGTCAATTTTTCTTTTAGAACAGTAAATGCCTTTTCTTGAGACTCTCCCCATTTGAAAATAACATTCTTTTTAACCATCTCATTAAGTGGTGCAGCGATGGTACTAAAATCCTTAATGAATCTCCTATAAAAACTAGCTAAGCCATGAAAAGATCTAACTTCACTAGCATTTTTAGGTTGTGGCCATTCTTGGATAGCTTTAACTTTATCATTATCAACTTCAATACCATTTCCAGAAACAACAAATCCAAGGAAATTAATCCTATCTAAGCAAAAAGCACACTTTTTCACATTGGCAAACAATTGAGATTCTCTTAATGCAAGCAAAATCTTCCTAACATGCTCCACATGTTCTTTCAAAGACTTGGAATAAACAAGAATATCATCAAAGTAAACTACCACAAATTTTCCTAGAAATTCACGCAAAACATGATTCATGAGACGCATAAATGTACTAGGTGCATTTGTAAGACCAAAAGGCATAACTAACCACTTATACAATCCATGTTTGGTCTTAAAGGCAGTTTTCCATTCATCACCAACTTTCATCCTAATTTGATGGTATCCAGACTTAAGGTCAATTTTAGTAAATAAAATAGAACCAAGCAATTCATCTAACATATCATCAAGTCTAGGTATAGGATGACGATATTTTACCGTAATCTTGTTGATAGCTCTACAATCCACACACATTCTCCAAGTTCCATCCTTCTTTGGCACAAATATGACCGGTACAGAACATGGACTCAAACTTTCTCGAATGTAGCCCTTTTCCATGAGCTCCTCCACTTGCCTTTGAATTTCCTTGGTCTCGATTGGATTTGCTCTATAAGCTGGTCTATTTGGAATGGCGGCTCCCGGGATGAAGTCTATTTGATGTTCAATACCTCTAATGGGAGGTAATCCTTTAGGTATTTCATCTTGGAACACGTCTTCAAATTCCTGCACAAGAGATTGAAACAAACTAGGCAAAGACAAATTCTTGTCGTTAGAGGCCAAATACCCTTCCTTGTACATAAGTACAAAGATTGGTTTTTGAGAAAACATTGCCATTCTCACCTCTCCCACTCTAGCCAAACAACTTTCATTCTTTTCTTTTCTTTCAATGTCATCTTTTTTTTCACTCTTCTTTCCACTTTTTTTTCCTTTCTCATTTTTCTCTAATTTTTCACTCACCTCTTTCTTTTCTTTTTCTTCAAAGTCTTTTCTTTTTTTCTCCAACTTCAATTGATCAGCAAATACATCTTTAGAACTCAAAGGTACAAGGGTTGTTTTTCTGCCATCTTTTGTAAAAGAATACCTATTCAAATATCCATCGTACAAGACCTTCCTATCAAATTGCCAAGGTCGACCAAGTAATATGTCTCCAGCATGCATAGGTAACACATCACATAGAATCTCATCTTTATACTTTCCCAAAGTAAAAGAAATCAAAGCTTGAGAAACTACCTTCATTGTTCCACTATCATTGAGCCATTGAAGCTTGTAAGGTTTAGGATGATGTTGAGTTGGAAGTTGCAATCTTTTGATCAAAAATGTACTTACCACATTGGTGCAACTTCCACTGTCAATCACAAGACTACAAGGAGTCCCATTGACTAAACACCTTGTGTGGAATAGGTTGTCTCTTTGGTCATCAACTTCATTCTCCTTAACTTGGGTGTTAAGAAGTCTCCTTGTAACAAGTGCCAAATGACTCCCATCTTCCAATTCCTCCTCATCCTCCTGGACTTCTTCTTCAACTAGCTCATCTTGGTCACTTTCCTCTCCATCCGTAACAACTTCCCCATCCTTAATGATCATGACTCTCTTGTTAGGACAATCGCGACTAATATGACCAATCCCTTGACATTTCCAGCATTTGATGTCTCTATTTCTCTCTCGAACCTCCACTTTTTCCTTGCCTTTGGAGCTCTCGGCCTTATCCTTCTTGTCAAGCTCATACTTTCCTCTAGGCTTGAAATCTATTTTCCCACTATTTGCACTCTTTTTCCAAGTGTTAGTAGAAAAAGAAGTAGACTTATAAGAAGTATACCTTTTGGAGTTCTCCTTCTCCCAAGCTAATTGGCCTTCAATTTTGACAGCAAGGTGCAACAATTCCTTCATATCAAAGTAAGGTAGCCTATCCACTTGATGAGCTAATGGCCGGTTCAATCCTCCAAGGAATCTAGCCATGGTATCCTCATCATCTTCATTAATGCATGCTCTATTCATAAGGGCCTCCATTTCTTTGTAATAGTCCTCCACACTTTTTGACCCTTGTTGCAAAGAATAGAGCTTTTGTTTGAGTGCTCGAGAATAATGCTTAGGAATGTACCTTCTCCTCATTAAAACCTTCAATTCCTCCCAAGTTTCAATTGGCTCTTTATAGTTTCTTCTCCATTCTGTCTTCAAAGATGTCCACCAAATATTGGCATAATCAACAAATTCGGCCACTGCAAGCTTCAACTTCCTTTCCTCACTAAAATTGTTACAATCGAAAACATGCTCAATTTTGCTCTCATATTGCAAATACTCTTCCGGATCAGATCTCCCATGAAAGGTAGGAATTTTAAGCTTCACTCCCCCGACTCCTCCTTCTCTCTCATGGTTGTACTCCCTCTCAACCCTTCTTAGTGGTAACATTTCTCTTCCCCCTCTTCTTCCTCTTCCTCTTCCTCGACCTACATCTCTCCCACCCCTTGGATTGTATCCAGCTAAAAGGGTTACATTGTCATCTTCTTCATTTTCAACTACTTCATTATTCATAACTTCCCTTCCTTGAGGATTACCTAAAGCTACTTCAATTCTCTCCATTCGATCTGCCAAGGTGCTAATTACTTGGTTTAAACGAGTAATAGCCCCGGTTTGTGCTTCTCTCCACCTAGCTTCACTAATTTCCTCTCCATTTCCTCCACCTTGATTCATGGTTGTACAAACAGTAGCTAAATATGTATAGGACCTCACACACTCAACTCACTGATTTTACACTCGGGACACTCGTGTTTACACACAAAGGTAGGCTATTTGGGAAAAGTGGCTAAATGATGAATTTGGGTAGGCTAATATGGATGAAGCAATTCTTGTAATAGTGAGCTATTCAAGGTAACCAAATCAAGATAATTATGAAATAACAACAATTTAGAACAAAGAAAACAAAGAGAGCAAAGAAATGATCAAGGAAGAAAGATGCTGGAATTTTCGGATAAATTGCACACTGACTTTAAATTTCAAAAATGAACATACTATGTTACGATTTTGACAAAATGTTCTTCTTAACTTTGAAAGATAACACTCAAAGCTAGCTTTTCACTTCAGCACATAGAATCAAATTCGGAGGTTATCAAGAAGTTTAACATGGAATTAGGAGCATTAAGTGCAGCAATTACAATACACTGGACAGTTTCAACAAAATGTGTTTGGAAACTGATTAGACCTTCAAATAAACATGCAATTTGTCTAACACTTGATAGAAAATAATGATAATTGATGTCAAAACACTATTATCTCATAAATGTTCAGATTTCATAGATCAAACACCAAATTTGCATGAACAATCCATGAACAATTTCCAGATTTTTTTTTTTTTTTTTTTTTGAACTTTAAGATGAATATGAGATCAAAAAAAAAATAAAATTGAAGAATAATGGATGAAATAGAAGGAATGAAATGAATGGACAGAATTCGAAGAAAAGATAACAATTGCATAAACGTAAGATAGAATCAATTCTAGAGTAGGCCACAAAGATGCAACCTAGGCTCTGATACCAAAATGATAAGGCAACCCTAACTCTCACCCCAAAGATCCAAGCTTGATTAAGCAAGAACCCTTGAATTAAGAAGTTAACACCTCCTTATACGAATTTTGGATCAACCAAGAGATAGGCCAGAAATTGATTACCTCTTAGATCAATGATCTAGAAGCAAGATTGGGAAATCTTGTTCTAGATTGAGTCACTCCACAATCTAACTTGATCAAGGTTGGATTGAATGGCTCGGTTGCATTCTACTACAAGAAATGCTTGGAAGGGTCTCAATCTTGAGAGAACAAGTTTTCATTCCACTAAATCATGTCTCCAAATGACAAAGTTACAGCCATATTTATACTAATTGAAAAGTCATCTTGAAAGGACACAACCTTTCACTAATGTGGTCTAAATACATCCCCCAACCCTTGAACTCCATACATGAATCTTCTTAAATGTAAATACATGGAATAAATAGATACATAATGCATTATAAATGTGAATGAATCTGGATTTTTAGATTCATCATGACTCTTGGTTGAAAAGGTGCTCCATCAAGCTTGAAAAGTTGCAACTCTTCACATTGTATAGACACCTTAGCTTGGAGATGGATATTCAATGCTTTTTGAAGTCTCTTAGCTCTAGCTCTTGTCATTGGACCTTGTGGCATAATGATTGTCTCATGATTGGGTTGAATTGGAGCTGACTTCCATTGACTTTTAGCTTGAGCTTCGGTTGAGCTTGATTGAGCTGAATTTTCATCTCGTAGACTTCCCTCATGATATTCTTGACTGCGCATTTTCTTATCATTTCACCTCCAACAATAATGATAAAATAAGAGGAGTTTATAATAATTTGAAAAAGAGAATGAGAATCCTCAGCAAATATATTCATATTTATATATAATATATATATTTCAAGGTAGGTTGGACTTAGAAACGGCAAAACAAAAAAAGGGAATTATTGAAGAAACAGAAAAAGAAAAAAAAAAGCTTTTTTCACTTAATCTTTTTGAATTTGAATTGAATAAAATTATAACGTGGGTTTAGATAATTGAATTAATTAAGGGTCAAATTCAACTTTATCTTAATATTAAAATGAAAAGAGAAAGATTAATCTCGACTAACGTGTTTCCTGACGTCATCGTTCGCGTTTGGTTTCCGTAAAGGTAGAGAAAACCGCGTATAAAGGTTTTATTTTTATTTTTATTTTTTTTTGAAGTACGTTAGATATTTCATTTTGGCGTACAATGTATGTTTGTTTGTTTGTTTTGAGTTGAACCCATGAGGGAGTCAGAGAGGAGATTTCAGACTTTTTACATAAAAATATAATGTTTTAATTAATTGACTTATATTCCAGTTGATGAACTATTATGTTGGATGATTATTTCACTTTTTATTTGAAATTTTTTAAAATGGCCAAACATAGCTCAACAATTAAGATATTTATCTTTATTTTGAAATTGGAAGTTCAAATTCTCACTTCTACATTTGTTGTAAAAAAAAACTTTTGGAATGTTTATGTTTTTTTTTTTAGTTCAACAACATTTGGAGTGAGAGATTAAACCTCTGATCTTTTGATTGAGAGTACGTGTCAATTACTGCTGAGCTAAGCTCACTTTGGCTATAACGCTTATATTATTGTTTGAGTTTGAAATAAAATAATAATTTTGATTTTCAAACATTCAAAATGTCATTTTTAATTTTTAAACTTTCAAAAAATAATTATTTTATCTTTATATCCATCAACTTAATAATAGTCTTGTTTGACAACTCCAATAAATAATGGTAAGAATTCAAAATGATTAAAATTTTAGGTTAAAATATCAATTTGGTCCTTGTACTTTAGGTTTCATTCCATTTTAGTCTCTATACTTTCAAGTGTCCAAATTTAGTTCATGTACTTTCAATAAAACTTAAAATCAATCTATACCACTAGTGTGAAATTAATTTTTGTCAAAGTTGGTTAAATAATAATAATAATCTTCATGCAAAAAAGATACAAATATGTGAACATATTTCTGAAATTTAGACTAAATTTTTTAAGAAAAGCTACACTAAACTAATAGTAGAGATTGATTTTAAACAAAAGTACAAGAACTAAATTGGTATTTTCACCAAATTTTTAAGTTTAAAGATTCTTTGAAAGTTCGAAAACTAAAATAAAATTTTTAAAAGTTCAAAAACAAAAAATGAATAATCTTAAAAGTGTTTATGTGACCAATGCAAAATTTACCATAACCTCTCTCATGGAAGAGCCTAACTATCGTTTCTCCAACACTTTCTTTTAGGTGATTAAATTATAAGTTTGGTCATTGAACTTTAGGTATACTTTTAAAAGTTTCTAATAAGTACCTAAACTTTCTTGATTTTGTCTATTTACTTCTTGTATTTTAAAATATTTCACACAAATCCATAAACTTTCAATTTTATATCCAATAAATTATTGTCATTAACTCCATTAGTATAACGCTTACGCGACATATTGAGTATATTATTTAAAGATAACTCTTAGAAACAACCCACCACTAATCTTTAAAGAATACATATCTAGCATGTCATGTAAGTGTTAAACATATTAACAACAAAAATCTATTAGATACAAAATCATAGTCATATAAAAAAAAATTCGAGTGTGGAGACTAAATAAGCATAACTCTAAAAAGAGGAGTCGTTAAAAACTTTTTGAAGTACATGCCAAGTTGGTTAAACACATACTATAAAAGTTCAGATAATAAATTTATAATTTAGCCACCATTTGATTCATTTGGTTTTTGGTTTTGGAATTTTGAAAATTGTGCTTGTTTTTTCACAATTTCTTTACAATGGTTTTCACTTTTTTTAAGAAAACATTTGAATTCTTAATCAAATTTCAAAAGCAAAAACAAGTTCTTGAAAATTACATTTTTTTTTTTGTATTCAAAACTCAACTTGAATTTTAAACACATTTGTAAAAGTAGACAATCAAACAAAGAAATCCATAAATAAAAAGTAGTGTTTATAATAATGCACTCAAATTTCACAAGCCAAATACCAAATCAGCATTAACATTTTAAGGAAAAAAATTACTTAAACCCTACCCTTGGTCAACAAGCTCTCTCTCTCTCTCTCTCTCTCTCTCTCTCTTATGTATATGAAAATGACATTGTATGAAACTTCCATGTATTTTTCAAGAAATTAAAGATCAGGACAAAGACTAGGGTTTTAGAGTCTCCCTAATTAGCATATATAAATAAATCCTCCAACTAAACCGAACCAACCACGCATCTTCCTTCTCAATTATTATTCATTTGTGTGAGAGAAAGAGATTAGAGTGCGTTGTCCTCTTATATATATTAAAATGGATACAGAAACTGGAAAAAACAAGAGATTAATTTCTGAATACATTGAAGAGATTGAAGATGGCTCTCTGCAAACTCAATCCAAGAGAACTCGTCCATCGTTACTCAATGGGTTTTTTTCTCTTTCTCTTACCTTTTTTCTTTTCCATTTAGCCTTTTTTTTCTTCTTCTTTTATTTCTTATGTTTTCTGATTTATTCTTCTCCATTTTGCTTGTTTCTTTTTTATTCTCTTCTGAGCTTTCTCTCTATCTCTCTCTTTATTTTGTTTTCCCTCTCACCATTTTTTTTAAACTTCCAACTATCAAAGAAAGTAGCCAACTCTTGAAAGAAGAAAAGGTTCAAATTTTCAATCCAAATGTTGTTAAACTCAAAAATAATAATAATAATAAATAATTTTTTTGAAAGAAGGAAGAGATGTCTTTTATCCTAAGTTACGCTCATGTTAGTTTTTTTAATTTTTTTTTAATGGTTTTCTTTCTTTATCCCATTTTTTTAATTTATATATTTGCCTGCTTTATATTCTTTTTCTAAGTATTCTCTCTCTTTAATCTCTCTCTTCTTTTCTTTTCCATATTTTTTTATTTAATTTTTTAATGGTTTTCTTTATCTTCTTTCCTTCTTCCTATGATCTGATTTTTTTCTTTATATTTATATGCTTTCTTTTTAATCTTTTTCCCTCTCAATTCTTGTCTTCTCTGTGTTCTTAGTTTTATTTTATTAAAAAAAAATTCTATGTTTTCTCTCTATCTCTCTCTTCTTTTCAATTTCTTTTCCTTTTGCCTGTTTTTATTTTTTTAATTATCTTCTGTGTTTATCTCCCTTTCTTTCACCTCTTTTCTTTTCCCTTGTTTCTTTTTTTTTAATAATCTTTTAATGATTTTCTCTCTCTTTCTTTGTTGGAGACAATCATCTTCTACATATCTCTACAATGGTATGATATTATCCACTTTGAGCATATGCATTCATGGATTTGGTTTTAGAATCACCTAAAAGGTTTCATACCAATGGAGATATTGTTGCTCACTTATATATCCACAATCTTTTCCTTGTCTAGTTGGGACTTTGGTCACAGTCCAACATTCTCTCTTCCTGTCCATTTATCTTTTTTTTTTTTTTATAAAGAAAAAAATTCTATGTTCTCTTCCTGTTTGTTCTTTTTCCATTTTTCCTTCTCACTCTCCAGTGTTTTATTTTTTTAAATTCTTTTCTAGGATTTTCTCCCTCATTTTCTCTTCCCTTCGCTAGTTCTTTTTTCTGTGGTTCTCTCTCTTTCTTTGCCCATTTGGCCTCGTTTTGTTTTCTAAGTACTAATCTCAATTTCAACATCTGGGCTTTCAGTTTCGACGAAACTCAATCTGTAATTCTAGCTGAGGTTTTGTCTGCCGAACAAGTGGCTATACTCGAAAGTTTCATTCGCTCAGTGGTACTTTCAACCCTCCCTCTCTAATCATTTTCATCTTTTTTGTATATTTCCAATGTTCAAACTTAAATTCAAAACAAAACTCTCGTATTCATCAATTTCTAGGTGCACGAGGTGGTGGAAAATCAAGTTACTGCTTACACTCGCTCCATTCTATCAAAGTATGTATCTTAAATTGAACTGATTTTGATCGACATGATTTGTTGTTAAACTTTTTATTGATCATAATCAATCAATCAATTTCGTGTTGCAGAAATAGCCAACTTAGTAATCAGATTGGTAAAGAAGCTATTGTTGGATTTGAAACATTGAAGTTCAAGCTATTTTTCTTTAATCAGACTGCCTCCACCATTTTCACCAACAATGAAATAGAGGCAGAGAATGGCAAACCACTGCTAGTTGCAATATGTGATACCACCAACTCCAATGCCATCATCAAGACAGGTCCTTTGTCGTCGGCCTTGGTCGAATTCGTCGTCCTCGATGGAGAATTTGGCTCCAGCCAACGGCGGGACGAAACTTCTTGGAGCGAGAGCAATTTTAACGAAAATATTATTTCTAGAAGAGTAGGGAAAAGACCTTTAATCGTAGGGAATGAAACGATGATCTATTTGAAAAATGGGGTTGGATTTATAAAAGGTTTGAGCTTCAGTGACAATTCAAGTTGGACGAAATCTAAGAAGTTTAGATTGGGAGCAAAAATTGCAGATAAGAAAATCTTATTCAAGTTTCCAAGAATTGGGGAAGCTGTATCAGAACCCGTCAGAGTAATGGATCACCGCGGAGAACGTATGCCCTCCTAATTTTTAGCTTTCTTTTTTTCTTTCTTTCTTTTTTTTTTTCCTCTCAGTAATTGTAACTTTTTTTTTTAATTATAAATTTAGTGTACAAGAAGCATCACCCTCCAGGTAGGGAAGATGAAATATGGCGATTGGAAGGGATTGGCAAAGACGGCATATACCACAGTCGCTTATCTTCCAAAGACATCAAAACTGTTGATGATTTTTTGAAGACTTATCATGAAAAGGGCCCTGGCTACCTAAAAAAGGTATAAGAAAAAAAAAAATTCCAAACCCCTTAATTTATTTTTAACAATTTATGGTTGTTAAACTACATGAGAATGTATGCAGCTTCTTGGTGAGAAAGTCCCACAAATTACATGGACAAAAATGATTAGTAATGCTTTAGAATGTGATGCCCCTATTGCCCCCTTGGCCTTGAATCCAAGTGTTGGAATCCATTTGGAAGTTGATGAGCAAAAGAATTTCAATGACGGCCATGGGCTCTCAGAGGCATTATTTTCAGATCCTGAATTTGAGGTATCTCACTTTTCTTCAGCTCCATTAGTTTGGAATCAGATTGGTTTGATTTGGTTCGGTTTGAACTAATATGAGGAACCCAATCAAATCGCTTTTCGCGTTTGGTTGGGTTCGTCAGGTGGTTTGGTTTCTTATACCTCTATATTTTTTTTCTTTCTGTGTCTATTGAAATGGGTTTAATTTAAACTAAGTTAATATTAAGTGGAACCAGGAACTTCTTGTGGGAAATTATGAAGCAATCGGAGGACGAGCTTTTGAAAGGATGGGAGAACAAGGCTACAATTTCATTTTTGACGACAATGGTATTTCAACTAATCAATTTCTTTCAACTTCTTCTTTTGTATGTAAAAGTTTCTTGATCTAATCTGTTTAAAAAATAATTACTTTCATTGGCAGATTATCCGCCATTGTTGCTACATGAAGAAGCTTCAACTTCTTACAACCACAACCATGAAGTAGAAAATGAAAGCACTTACAACCAATATTATCAAGGACAACCTTGGGATGTGTTGGAGCCCAAATATAAGTAAGGCAAGTGGATGGTCATGAACGTTTATTTCTATATAACATATATGTTAAATTACAAGTTTAGTCCCTGAACTTTTAGGCTTGTTTCTATTTTGTCCCTCAACTTTAAAAAAGTGTTTAATAGATCCCTAAACAGTAAAAAGTGTCCAATATAGATCTCTAAATTTTCAATTTTGTATCTAATAGGTCTTTGACTTATTCAACGTTTTTTAAAATTTATGAACTTACTAGACACAAAATTAAAAATTTAGAGTCCTATTAGACATAAAATTTAATTTTATATCTAAAAGATAAGTTAATTTTTGAAAATTTTGAATAAGTCAAGGACCTATTATACTTAAAATTGAAAGTTTAAAAACTTATTATACATTTTTAAAATTGAGGGACCTATTAGACACAAAATTGAAAATTCAAAGACCTATTAGACACTTTTTAAAGTTTAGAGACCAAATAGATACAAACCTAAAAATTCAGGGACGAAGCTTGTAATTTAACCCAACATATATATAGAGCAACAAGCTCTCCGAGCTATTTTGAAGAACAACTTTCGGCTTTTTTCTTCCAATGAATGTTGAGTGATAAAAACATATTTGGTTTTTGTTTTCTTGTAATTGTTTGTATGAATGTTCTCTCTTAAAACAATTAAAGTTATGTTTCTTTTTTGCCTAATTTATTTTTTGCATAGTATGGTTTTTGTTCTATTTAAATAAGAATAATAAAAAATTATTTTTCAAAAGAGTGTTGGAACTCTAAGCCCATAACCCTAAATCTTAAATTCTATTTGTATGATAAAGTGAGAACAAGTCGTGTGAGGGTTTTGGCTGCCATTAATTACATGTGGCAAAACATCAACAAAATGGCGAAAAAGAAAGGTCACAAGATTTTTTTTTTTCCTATGTAAGATTGACTTGAAGCCCATTGATGTATTATTGTTAGTTTCTGGTCCACAAAGTTTAGAATTTTTTCATAATTAAGTATTGATCATGTATTTCAAACAATTGTTGTGATAAAGTAGTAGTTAATTAATTTGATTATTTATATAATTATAAATGTATCTATAAATTTGTGTCATATTATTTATTTCTTATGAATTTAGTGACTCTTGAAAAACTATCCAACAAGGGTTTTCTTAGTACTACTATGCCAACAAGTGTATGAAATATGGTTTGACAATATTGCTGATTTTATTCAAATTAAAAAGAAAAAAAAGAAAAAAAAAACTCATGTCATGTAATGGTTATAATATCTGAGTTAATTTTAATAAAAATATAATATTTTATTTTAAGAAACAAATTCAAATTGAGAATGTTATCTTATGATGATGATTGGGGAAGGAGTAGTTGATCCCTAACAGAAAAAAAAATTGTTTGTTTTTGTAATTAAAATTTCTATATTGGCTATATTGGAGAAAGACTTGACTTGAT
Organism: Trichosanthes truncata; assembly: GCA_033996785.1. Lineage (NCBI taxonomy): Eukaryota > Viridiplantae > Streptophyta > Magnoliopsida > Cucurbitales > Cucurbitaceae > Trichosanthes > Trichosanthes truncata. The sequence continues at coordinate 43,371,730 of JAWPNB010000013.1, read as the reverse complement.
TAATTAATTATAAATTATTAATTGAAGAAAGCAGGCCAATCAGCCAATCAGGTGTAAGAATGAAAATGGAATTTGGGTGAGATTCTAAATATAAAGTTAATTAAAATGCCAATTTCTTGGTATGGTTTTGACTGGGTTTCAAATGGTCCCTCGATTATAAAAATTTTAATTTGGTCCTTATGATTTTAAAGTTTCAAATTTGTCTGTATAGTTCTAAACGTTTCAAGTTGGTCATTATGGTTTGATATTTAAACGTCACGAATCCTCCCTAACTAAATAGTAATTTTCCAACTCGAAAACTCACTATTTTCTCCTAGTTTTTATTCCGCCTTCAACTCTAAAAAATATTAATTAGTGTAGTTGACCAAATAGAAAATAATAGCTTATGGACAAGTAAATAAATAGAGCATGCACTAAATGTAAAAACAACTTATATTAATGGAGATGATTGGTGAGATTTGACCAAATTATGAATATCAATTTGAAACCTTCAAAATTATAGAGACTAAGTTGAAACTAAGCCAAACCATAAGGACCAAATTAAAACTCTTAAAATCATTAGGATCAAATTGAAACTACATTTAATGATCAAATAAAAAATTTTTAATTTAATTTAATTAAATAGGATGTTAGAAATTAAATTAATTATTTAGAAAAATAATTACATTGCATTTCATGGATCAATCAATCCAAAAGATTTTATTGACTAACGATAAGATTTATTGTGAATTTTATTTTATAATTCCAACGTTTTGTACGCTTAAGATCTGGTTTTATATACCAATTTAAATTCAGCTCTTATTTTTGGGGTTTTGTCTTTTAAAGAACTAAGCTATTTGATAATCAGTAAAACTTTTTATATTTGTTTAATTTTATTATAACTCATATTTTTACTAAGATGAACATAATTTCGCAGTTAAAACATCTATTTTGTCCATGAAGTTACAAGTTCAAATCTCACACTATCATATTTCATAATATCGTATTTGTTATATTAAGAAAAAAAAAAAAAGAGAAAAGAACTCATCAGTTTTGACTATTCTGTCTATCCACTAACATTACTATATATAATATTAAAAATCAATATATGAACAAAAAAAAGGGGGGGGAAACCTGTCCCAATAATTTGACATTATTTTATAAAGAGAGATAAAATATAAATATAAATAAATTTATAAAATATACAGAGAGAAAAAGGGAGAGAAGGAGAGAGAAAATATATTAAAAAGAAAACAATTTTATAATAAAAGGAGAGTTTGTGTGTTTATGCCTGATGTCCATATGCTATCCATGGCTAAATTAAATTAATAAGTTCTCAAACATGTAATTAAGTTTTAATTTGTAAATACTCATTTGACAAATCAAATGAATGAGAATGAAAATGAATTTTTTTTTTTGCATTAATGTGCACCAATAAGAGAATGAGAGTATCAAACTAATCATAAGGTGATAACATCCACATATCAAGGTATTTTATTTTAATACAAATATTGAGACAAAAATTTGAACCTCTAATATTATAGAAAGCAGTAGATACCATAACCGTTAAGCTCAACTCATGTTCCCATCAAAGTAGCCTCTTAATTAGAAATGGCAGCCAAAAAATCATATTGAACTCAAAAATAAGTCATTCAACCATATATCTTTTATTATATACTAGTTTGATACTACCAAGGTTTTAAATGTCATGTCAATGGAAATCCCCTACCTAAGCTCCAATGTTGTCTCTCGACCATCACAATTTATATATTTGCTCTCAAGTTTGATTTTCAATATTTTCTTTCTCCAAAATGGCACACAAACACAGTGTATAAGAGGTATTGAAGCGGCATTCAAACACTAGGGGTACGTCTCAATGCCACAATCCTGATACGGTAAATAAAACATTGCTCGTTTGTAGTGTTGAGACACTAAGAATAAGTCCCCTCACATGCGAATTTTCAATTGCTTAACCTAGGCATTGCTCCATTTTTGTAGCGTTGAGATGCTCAGTTGCAATGTCTCAATGCTACACATTCGGTCATTTGGGTTGGGCACATGGCAGTGGCACGACACTGCTAGGTAGCACCTCCACGTTGCACCTTTGAGTTTTGAACTTGAATTTCATCTCCTATTTTCACTTGCCTTTAATGGTGTCGATTGTATGCTTTTACATAATGATAATTTCTTTCTTTCTTCGAAAAAACATATAATCAGCCTAAAACTTCTATTAAAGACCCTACAAAAATTTAACAACAAAAATCAAAACAAGTATTTTGACAAAAATAAAACGACAATGTAAAGGCTCATAAATTATAATAGAATTTAAACAATTAATTAATATTTATCAATTTTAATTTTATAATTGTCCAATTCCTTTCAAAGCTTACTCTCCCTATTTCTTTATAATTCATTCAACAACCCAAATGAATAAACAAATTACAATAAAATTTCCCAAAACATTCCAACCTTACATTTGACCCACAATCTTTTACGCAATTTCTTAGTGCACAAACAATTCCTTAAACTTACATTTTTTGCCACAAGCTTTTATCCAATTCTTTTGTGCCCTTTTTTTATGGCAACCTAACCAAAAGCGATAGAAAGAATATAATATAATATTTATAAAAAAAGGGGAAAAAAGAATTTGAAGTATAAATTTAATAAAATGGCCAAGATAGTCCCGACGTGTTAGAACATCAGGAGGTTCAAAATTAATGGTCAAATCAAATATAAACTTTAAAATAAATGTTTCCTTTTCAAGTCCATATATATAATCGTAAAAATCAATTTAAATATAATTAATACATGATTTGAGATCTATTTTCATTAAAACCAGAATGCACATGGTTTCTCTCTCTCCTCCCAAAACAAGTATGCCCATGGTTTGGTGGTTTAGGTCAAACTCTTTCAAAAGGGACCATAAAAATATAAATTTTTATATTTTTTATTCGTAAAATACTTTATTTAATCATAAATTTTTTAATATTTCATCTGATGATAATTTTAATACTGAGGTTTTAAAATGTTCTTAAAATATTGGCCAAATTTAAACATTTAAAAATTTAAAAAGAGAAGTATCTAGAAAATAGAAATATTATGAAATGAGACCTAAATAAATCATTTTTAAAGTTTGTTAATATCATTAATTTTATAAATAAGTATAAAAGGATGGGGCATAAGAGAAGAATTTTCATGGAAAATATTAGAGGAAATTGAAGTAGAATTGGAGTTGTTATGAACGGCTGTGTGGACACAATTTTTTTTTTCTTTTTTTAGAAAAGTAGAAAGTGACACTTTGGCTACTTCCTGATTTAATCCGATCAATTTGACTTCTTAATAATCCTAATCATATATATTATTTATTTTAATTTTCGTCAAAGAGGCATAAAATTCAGCTTGCCTTTTTTTTTTTTTTTTTTTACTATTTTAATTACTTTGGGCTTTAATTAATCTAATAATCATTTCATTTTATTTTTGTAATATTTGGTTTAGTATATTGATTTTGAACATTTTTACGAATTTTTTTGTTATTAATAGAGTCTAGCCTATATTCTTTTATAGATGCCTTGTTTCACTTCGATAACATCATAAAACGAGTTGTGGTTTGGAAAGAAAATTCTCAAAAGTAGATCATGATTAAGAAATACATCTTCAATAGAATAAAGGATTGAAACATGTAGGTTATATTGCAAATTTAGCTTCTAAACTTTGATAATCCTAACTACGTAGTCTTTTAAACTTTACAAAAATTCAATTATGTCCATGAATTTTAGATTATGATTCTAACATGTTTTTGTTATTAACACCGGTTACTTTAATGTTGATATGACATGCAAATTAGACTTATAAATAATGATCTAGCATGACGTGACACAAGCAAATAAACTAGCTAAGTAAATTGATGAATTAAAGCAAAACTAAATATATTTTAGCTGGTTTGCCCTCATTATATTCAAATTTATTGACCTACTCCCTTGTGCCATGCATTGTTTACAAATCATATTCATTTATTAGTCCAATTAACATGTCACATCCATTTCAAAGAAAAAAAATTGCGACATCAATATAAGTAACAATATTAATATAAATATATTATAATCAAAATAAAAAGAAAAAGAAGGATAATTAAAATATTTAAAGGTGAAAGACAATTTATAATTCAACCAAATAATGAATTTTTGTTGAATCATATGAAAATACTAAGTAAAATATTGAAATACATGCCTGAGATCATCATCTTAAACATTTTGGTAAGGCATATCTATTGTAGGATCCAACCTGCATCATATCTCACCTCCTAATGTCCCTAAAAAAAAAACTAAATTTTCATGTCAACAACAGAGTTGAATTCTTCAAATTTATGAAAATTTCAAAAGAAAATTATGGATGTTACGTTGGATCTATCTCAATAACTTTTCATATCCATTTTTTATTAAATTAATTGATATTGATATTTGTATATATTAAAAAGAATTTGAAGTTTGGTGAACAAACTACATAAGCCAGCAGTATTTATTTATTTATTTTTGAGATAATGATGGATTTTCTAGAGCCCTTTCTTTTCAGCAATTTGATTTTTTTAATGATGACAAATTATTCTAACAAGGACTTTTGCCCCTTCGTTCTTGAAGTACTATATATATATATATATATATATATATATATATATATAGTGTAAATCTGTTTGATTTTATTAATTAGTTGTTTAGTTGTTAGTCTGATATTTAAATCAGTTTATTAGTTTACTATCTTGTATTTTCTATAAATAGGGTTGGTACCCTTTCATTAATAAAATTTTGTATTTTCTATAAATAGCGTTGGTACCCTTTCATTAATAAGATGAGGGAGATATTCTTTTACAAATTCACTATTTGTTCATGGTATCAGAGAACAGTGACAAACGTCTTTCTCTTCTTGTTCCATGCATGCGTCCATTGATTTTTTTTTAAGTCCTATATATTTTCATGTTTTATTTGCAATATATGGAAATCAAACCTCAAAATTGACTTCTTGATTCAATCTAAAATTGAATCAAATTCAACCACATGAACAATTTAGTAGGTTATTTAAACTTAATTCTAGTGATGATTTAAACATGATATAGGAGTAAGCTAAAGTGAGCATAGCTCATCGGTAATTGATATGTACTCATTCCTTTGAAATCGGAGGTTCAAATCTCTATACCCTCACATTTATTGCACTAAAAAAAACATAAACATTATATGATAGTAAAATTTCAGTTCAACTTTATATAATTGTATTTTTTTTTCTTCATTTATATTTCAAACAGTCCAGGTGTTGAACCATGTAAATCAATTCAATGTTTGAGATCATGCCTCAAGAAAGGGTGTTAAGAATATATTTGAAAGATTAAATTTACCTTAACATTCTGGTAATCAATTTAAATTTTTTGGTCTATTGATAATTTCATATGGCATTGAAACCTAAAGTTTTAAGTTTAGATTCTCTACAATTTAAGGTGAAGATAGGGTTGGGTCGATCAAAGTTAGGGTACCACCAACTCTAGAAAAATGAAAAATCAATTTCTTTTTTGTATGACGGAATAAGGAGAAATGGTTAGACAAAAAAAAAAATTAAGTAATAATATAATTATAGTCATTTATCGGTTCTCATAAATCGAATTAATATACTAATATCCTAAACAAAATCAAATTAGCATTCTCACATATCACTTCAAAAGACATCAACTATTTGATAGTTGTAAATGTACAGAAGATCCTATTTGTGTAACATACAAGGCTGAAGAAATCATTGCGAAGATAAAGAAAGCTGGCTTTGGTTTTTTCAAACATGTTGATATCTCTTGATTTAACAATTCAAAATAGCAATTAATTTAATAAACCTAAATATAGTAATTAAAATATAGGTTAAAATATTATTTTGACCTCTGTAGTTTGAATTTTAATTTATTTTAGTTCTGGTACGTTCAAAGATTCAATTTTAGTCCTTGTACTTTTCATAAATCTAAGGTTAAATTACAAATTTGGTCTTTATAGTTTGATAAAATTCTCATAGATTTTATTGAACCATAAGGACGAAATTATAACTTTTAAAACTATAAGAACTAAATTTTAACTTTCTCCAAATCATATGGACCAAATTTGTAATTTAACTAATCTTAAAATTAGTATCTAACCATTAGTTTGAAGTTAATTTTTATTGAAATTGTTTAAATAATAATAATAACTTTCATGCAGAAAAGATACAATATAAACATATTTCCAAAATTTATAACGAAATACCAATAGAGACTAATTTTTTTTAAAAAGTTAACAATAAACTTTCATGTTATTGTTAACAATAATAACTTTCATACAAGAAAAGGCACAATATGAACATATTTCTAAAATTTATATAAGAAATACCAATAGAGACTAATTTTTTTTAGAAAAGTTAACAATAAACTAACAATAGGGATCAATTTTAAAATTTATTGAAAGTACATGTACTAAAATAGAATGAAACCCAAAGTAAGGGGACTAAAATGATATTTTAACCTAAAATATATATATATATATACATATATAAAATCCAAGTCAATCATTCCCATCATCTTATTTCTCCACGTCTTGAAAAGTGCTGATATAAATATATATAATTAAATTTGGGGTGACACATTAATTAATTAAGAATATTTATTTGCATGTATGATGACTTATATATTATGATTGTTGAATAAGATATCATGACATAAAATAATTTTTATATGTCATGATTCTTAGTCTTGTTTATTAAAAAATAATAAAACTTTAAGAATAGAATTTAATATTTTGTGGTTGATGTGCGATTTTAATTATTTTTTAGTCTGATTATAAAATGATAATTTATTGATATAGAAAGTTATTGTTGAGTTGTTTAAGATTTGGACTGTAAAAATTTTATTAGGTACTACTGGATAACTATTTTTCTTTTTTTTTTTGGCCAATTTGAAGAAAAACTTTATTTTATATTTTACGTTACACATATTAAATTCCGTTGATGTAATATATTAATATATTAATAAAATAACAGTTAAAAGAAAAACTCAAAATAACATTATATATAACATGTTAAAAGAAAAACTTAAAATAACATATAAAAAAAAACTTAAAATAACATTATATATAACATGTTGAAAGAAAAACTTAAAATAACATTTAAATAGCATGTTATTTTTCTTTTAATAAAATTGATATATTCAATTGGTTAAAGATTAGAAGTTCGATTTTCTACCCCATATTATTAAAAGAAAAATTTTATATGATATTTTACATTACACATAGGTAAAACTTTATGTTACGTGGTTGTAGAGAGACATTGTTTTTTACAATGATAAATATTTTATTGCCAAAAGTGTTAATGATTCTCTTCTCTAGTTCTCTTTATTCTTCAAAGAATTTTTAATATCTTAAAGCATAAATCTAAAATTAAAAAAAGTAGCTTTAACACTACAAATTTATTTTTAATATTGGATTAAAATTTCTTTGGTATTTTGAAAATTTGTAAAATTAAAGACGAAAGTTATCCAAGCCTTGAATATGTTAGACAAATAATTTCATAACAACATGATTTGATTATGTCTACCTATTAAAATGGAATATATTAACCTACCACTAAAAGTTAACTTAGAAAATGTAAACATTTAGCCCTTTACAAGTTTTAATCAGATTAATATATTTTATTAATCATATAGTGCTTATCCAACTCAATTTTAAATATTATTAAAAAATATCCAAAAACAATTTGATGGCAATTCAACCAAAAAAAGATCAAAGTTTACGTCAGCAGTTTGAAACTTAAAAGGACAGTTGAATGCGACGAATTTCTTACACAATAATCTTCTAAAGGGAGATAATTCTTTTTTTTTTCAAAAAAATTAAAATATTATTTTAGTCTCTATAATATGAGACTTGTTTTATTTTAGTCCTCGTACTTTCAATAAAACTTAAAATTAGTCCCGACCCTAATTTTTGTTAGAAAAAGAAAGTCTCTATCATCCTTCATTTTTAAAATTTTGAAAACATATCCACATGATGTCTTTTCTTGAATGAAAATTATTATCGTTGAGGATCCCACATTACAAAGATGAGGAGACCTCACAATTTTTATAAGATACATAAGTTACTTCTCTCATTGTCAATTGGTTTTGAGATAGAACCCCAAGTTCATCTAATATGGTATCAGAGTTCATGAAGCCCAAACGGATATTTGGTTCAAAAATTGGGATCCGACCTAAGAATGGTGAACCCAAAGAGCATTTTCTTGAGGGGGCATGTTGAGTATCCCACATTGAAAAGATGGGAAGACCTCACAATCTTTATAAGATACATGAGTTACTCCTCACATTGCCAATTAGTTTTGAGATGGAACCTCATGTTCATCTAATAATTATTATTATTATTTGGCAAAATTGGATAAAAATTTATTTCAAACTAGGAACGAGAACTATAATTTTAAGATTCATTGAAACTGCATGGACTAAATTTGGATATTTCAAAAGTATAGAGGCTAAAATGAAATGAATTTCAAAGTATAGGGACTGAAATAGTATTTTAGAAAAAGAAAAAGAAACAAGAGAGACAATGTCACACCCCCAAAATTTAGGCTAATCTAAGGAACACCACCAAACTAGCAACTAATGTGGCTCAAAAATTTCGGCAACATAATGCATAACTATAAGCTACTCAAAATTTTTCCTAACACTTCTTATACAAGAATAACAAACTCCCATATCCAGAAACAATATGACATCCACTAAACTACAAGAATACAAAGAACCAACTCAAACTTCAAAACAAAACAAAACTTTACTAAACGTTGTAGTTAGAAACAACCTTAGGAATCAAAGAAATAAACTACAACATCGAGATCACAACCTAAGCTCAACTTGTAATAAATAAAACAACCACTAAAGGGAATAACAGCTCTTACATTCGTAATTTTCCAAACTAAAACAAACTATCAAGAGGATAGAATGACTAGCTAAAAGAAATAAAGACTGGCTAAAAGTACTAAAACTAACTAAACAATGGTCTCCCTCCAACGTCTCTTCCGCATCACCAAGGTCATGGAGACTTGAAACTTGCAAGACTAGTTGTTGGAGGGAGTCAGTATAAGAGTACTCAGTAAGTAGTTCACACTTGTTGAGTGACCAAACAACAAACAAAGAAAACATCATGCTTTTCACACGCATCCAACATGCTCTTTAAAATTGATAACACAAAGCAACATGCTCTATATATGTAAACAAGAAAAAAATGCAACACTAGCTTAACACATGAGGTTGACACCATGTCATGCACACCTAAAAAATACATGAGCTCACTCGATATTCATATACAACCTTCACCAAAACTCTCCAAGACCGACCATTCGAGTTGCATCAAGCACTGACAATGTAACCCATGGTCTCCAGGGTTCTCTACGGAGCTCGAGATTCGGTCCTTGGCCTTTATACCTAAGGTCTCAAATTGTGCACCAACCGTTGACCATGTAACTCAAGGTCTCAATGATTTAGCAATGTGTTGACCCTAATAGGAATGAATTCTTCATCCCGTAGCAGAAGCATTGGGTTGTCTTTGATTTTATTTAAAATTAAACTAAAAATAATATTAACTAAGAAAACTTACTTTTGAGATAAATATGGAGAATATTCTGGCGGTTCTTTATCTCCTCCACAAAGTCTTTCTGACTATGACTCTAACACAAGATCAATGCTTGTGAGAGCCTCTTGAAAGAAAATCCTCAAGGGATTGGAGAGGAAAAAGTCTAGAGAGAATTCTCTAATTCTCTATTGAGGAGATGTGTGTTCTATGAAGAATGCCCAATGGCTTTCAACAAAAACAAACAAAGTCTCGAGTGTTAACTAGTTTTACTATGATTTTAAGCTTTACATCTCTCCTCTAGGGCATTTACTAACTTGAATCCCTAAAGAAGAATTAGCTCATTATGGAAGAATTGAAAACCCAACTTTTACCTGCTATAAAATTCATAATTAGTAAAACGAAATAAGGGAAATAACCTCGAAGCAAATCGAATTGAATTTTATTGAGGATACCCGAATATAAAATTAATCTAAAACTTAAAATGCCTTCAAAGAAGTTAATACAGTGCTGTAATTTAAAATCAAGATTTCATTCATATAGCCACTGGAAAGTCGAATCTTTGTGGAGATAAAAATTCCAATAGTTAACAAGCTTTTATAAGAGGTAAAGGAAATTGAAACCCAAAACTCAATAATTCATTCAACTTCACAACATACCAGAAAATGGGATTAAACAGAAGCAAACTTATAATTAAAATTAAGCAGAAAACAAAATGCTTAAAACATATTGAAACTAAATAAAAACAGAGAACAATGCCGATGGAAGTTCCTTGCTTGATAGAACCACACACACCTTCAAAGGCAGTTGGATCTTCACCTCCTCGAACCTTCGTTGAAGAGGGATCAAGCTCGGGAATTAAGGAGCAAAATACAAGAATGAAATACTGAAAAATGACAAAAAAACGTAAACTGCAGCTGCTGTCCGAAAGAATGAAAACCAGAAAAACCCACACCCGTTTTGCTTAGTTTTCTCCATTTTTATAGGCATTAAGGGCTAGGGTTTCCATCTTTGTGCTCCTTAAATCATGGGTCAAGGTTTGGGCATGAGTTCGGGCTTGAAATTCTCCCATAAATCGAGCAAAATGCGTGAATCTTGGTAAATTTTCGTAATTTCCGTAATGAATGATAGGTCCAGAAAATGCAATTGCATTTTCCTTCTTGTTCACCACCTTGACTTCTCAAGGAAATGCAATTGCATTTCATTTGCATTTTCTTCATTGCTTCAAATTTGCACAAAAACAACAATTTAGCCAACTTTTCTTTATTTTTTTCAACTAAAACAACAATTTAGCCAACAATTTCTTCTTTGTCCATACTCCGACAAGCTTGCATGAATTTATCTTATAAATGCTATTTTTAGCTTGCTCGTTATTCGATAAAATATGCAAAAATGGCAAGAACAACTTAGTTTTAGGGTTAAATAATCCTCATAACTGAGAATTATCACTCACCCCTAGAGTCCTATTTATAGTGGTCTTGGGAAGATGATTAAATAATATATTTTAATATCTAATATATTAAAATATATTTATCTAACCAATTTGAATCTTATCAAACCTTTTAAAATTCTCCTACGACATCTATTTCTTAATTTGAATTCAATTCAAATTTAATAAATATATTTTTTTTAATGTATCTAATATATATTAATTATTTTAATATTTAATGTATCAAATACAATAAATATATTTTCCTATTTTATATTTAATATATCTAATATATTAAATATTAATTTGAACACTTCAAATTAAATATTAATTTGAACATTTCAAAATTTTCTTTCCACTAAATTGATCTTTTAGGGGCTGTTTGGGGCAAGGAGTTGCAGGGAGTAGGAGTTAATATGTCTGAGGAGTTAGAAAGTCTGGGGAGTTGGGAAGTCTGTGTTTGGGGTGCATAGTTGTTTCGTCTGGAGTTAGGAAATCTGTGTTTGGAGCAATGAGTTGCAGGGAGTAGGAGTTCTGAAATCTGTGTTTGGGGTGCAAATTTATTAAACATGGAGTTATGAAGTTTGAGTTGATTTTAACTTTTTTTTTTTTGTACAATTTTTTTTTCTACAATTTCTCAAATTTTCATTATTAAGAATTTGTTCCCATGAATTCTAAGATTGAGATTTTTTGTTTTTATTAATTTATATATTTTTTACAAATTTCTTTAAAGAATTTTTTTTGGGAACAAAATACCCTATATTCTTTTTTCAATATCTCTCACATTAATTATTCATTTGCCTTGGATAGTTTCAAATAAAATAAATTCTTACAAATTTTTTAAATATTACATGTGATTCAGAAAGATTTCAATTCATTAATTTTAAGGGATTCAAATAAACTTGAATATTTTTATGTTTTTATTCTCTCAATTCTAGAAATAATATAGATTTATTTCCGTCAATTCTAAAATTGAGATTTTAAATTATATTATTTTATGAATATTTTATATTTTTATTAAAGACTTGTTTTCATCAATTTTAAATTTTAATTTAAGATTTGTTTTTCAAGCTTAATAAAATAATTTTTTTTTTTATATAATGTAAGATTTTATTTTTCTAACTAATCAATGTAATGGATTATTTAAAGTTTGATTAATTTGTAAATAATATATTCTTTGAAGTAAATATCAAATATTTATGCTATTTTAAAATAATTAAGTTCAAAATGAATATATATATTTTTAACACCATTCAAAATGAATATTATATATAGTACTTTTGTTCAAATTACTATATATTTATGTTATTTATTGTAATAATTTTATTTTATTAAGTTTAGAAGGAGAAATCGTTTATCTTTTTACTTTGAATATGATTAATTTGAAAATCAATTTTTTTAATACGTTAACCTTTTTAAACACTAATTTCTTAAATAGTAATACCAGTTAATTTAAAATATGTTTTTCTTATCTTCAAATCATAAAAATTATATATATATTTTAGCTATTAATAAAAAATAAGCTAAAAAAAGATAAGATTGTTATTTGTAATAAGTAATTTTTGTTTAAACTTAAAAAAAAAAAAAAAAAAAAAAACTGTAGATGACATGTGGAAGATGTGAGATAGGGAGGTTTTTATCAATTAAAAAAATGGTTATGTAGCACTCTAATTTACACTAAGAATTTCAATTTAAATAATAATATCATATCTAAAACATTCTTATATAATTTATATTTAAAAAATAAAATTATAGAATAAAAAGAAAAATATTTTTGTACCGACCCGGCTTTTCCTATTAGACTTTCTAGGGACATTACTACATGCATGCTGAAGAAATTTAAAAATCTTTGGTAAAAGACAGAAAGAATTACACTTTTTGCTAAACAATAAAAAATCTTTATGCTCGGGATCCCTTTAAAAATCATTTCAAAACATAATATGAATTATAACGTTCAATCAGTTGAAATAGTTTTACAACACATTGTTTACTAAACAAAATATGTTTTAACTAACACACTATCTAAATGCAGAAGTCATGATCCTCAAAGTCACCCATGACCCTTTTAGCAAACTGTCTTGTCAATCGCCTAAGATATGTCTTTGTCTTTGCTTGAAAAGAAAAACATTTTTGAAAAGGGTAAGTATTTAAAATACTCAGTAAGTGACCTCACTACCGGGGTCAGGATATGCAAACACATACAAAGTGATTTTTAAAACATTTTTCCTCTAGTGGGACCTAAAATATTTTCATAGTGGAAACGTTTCCCTGTAGCTTTTCTCTTTGGCTTAATGTGGACAATTATCCCAACCTAACATTTCCTTTTCATTTAACCTTTTCAGGTTCCTTTTCATTTAACCCTTTCAGGTTCCTTTTCATTTAACATTTTCAGGTTCCTTTTCATTTAGATGAACATCTATAATTTTAGGAGGGTAATTGCCACAGCCTTCGAAATCATTTCAGCATGAAAATACACATGTATGCATGAGGTCCCAAAGCATTTTAAATTTGCATTCAATGATGCAACACAAGGCAACATTCTCATATCATTCATCATAAATCATAAACCATAACTCATGCATCACATTCACAAGAATATTTGGCAATCAACAAGTGAAATCCATTTTCATATATAATAAAGCATTTTAAAATTCATCAAAAATCATAATAAAACATTTATAAAAGCTTTTCATTTCAAATGTAGTTTTTCAATTCAGTTCCTAACTTGCATTTAAGCATACCGGCATAAAGTCCCTTACCTTGGCTCAAATAGCTCGCTTCCTCCTTTTATGGAGATCTTTTCTCAGCCTATAATGATTTCAAAAGAACTTATTACTTAACCAACTCAACTTATGAACCTTAGGCAAACTTACTCAAATTACTGTATATTCACATGAACCCACCATGGGTTTACTACATTAAATTCTTCAACAAGAATATTCACCTGCTTAGGTAACTAAGTTTTACCCACAAATAGTTACCATGATAACATAATTTCATCAATCTACTATTTTAAGTAAGTTCTTTTAATAAAACACATGTTCCTCATAATAACTCCAATCCTTAAGCCCTCTATTCCAATATAGCCACAAACTTAGTCCAAATTTAATTCCAAATTGCCCATGGTAAGATTTCTCTCAACATAGCATGCTTCATAATTATGAATTTCATACTTACCTTCTAAAATTCATGATAATAACCAAGTCACAAGTAATTTAAAGGGCTTAATCCAAATAATTACTTACCTCAAACAGAATAATTATTCTTATTTTGGGCAGCAAAGTCTTCTCTAACTCTGGCTTCCTGCTTATCCCAAATCAGAACGCAATCGAGAGACGGCGACGCGAACAGTACCGCGTTGTGAACAGTGCCCCCCCGTGGTGTGAACAGTGCCCGTGGCGTGAACAGTACCCCAGCGCATGAACAGTCGCGGCGTGAATAGTACCCCCCCCCCCCCCCCCCCGCGTGAAGGACAAATCCTGCGATGGATGTTTGTTGAAGAAGAAGAAGCTTTCGAATGTATAAGTCTCTTGGTAGTGAAAGAGTGAGAGATTGAGAGAGAGATTGATGGTGGAGGCTATTTTTCATGGAGGAAGAGGAGAAGGTTGGAGAAGATGACGGCTTGGCTTGACCTCGGGCTGCGTGCAGTATAAAAATAATAGAGATGGATATTTGGGTTTGGCTTCTCCTTGGGCTTGGGCTTGGCTTAAAGTTACCTAATTAACAAAATTGCGCCCAAACCAATTAATTCCCTTTTTTCCCTTCTTTCTTCCCAATTCACCCTCCAATTTCTTAAATTTCAATTATGCAAATCTCTAAATTAACTTTCAACACAACTTTAAACATGAAATTGGCCTTACAATTAATTCAAATCTCAAAATTAAAACTTTAATTAATACCTGAAAATGTTAGTCGTTACAATTTTTGTTAAAAATTTATTAAAATTATAGGATAAAAATAAAATTATTTTTTAATAATTAATTATATTTAATTATTAATTAGTAATAATGACGAGAAATTTATATAAAAAATAAAGAAAATTTTGTAAATTAAGAAATTAAAAAAAATTATGTAAAAAACACATAGAGAAATGAAATGAGAGAAAAGAGAGGGGTAGGAATGAGGTGAGGTAAAAAAAGGAGATAGGAAAGTTGTGGGGAGTTGGAGAAGGAGTTTATAAGTTTGTGGGACCCACACTAAGGAGTTAGGGGGGGAGTTAATAAGTTTGTGGGGCTCACAATAGGCGTTAAAATATCCTTGGGCCAAACAAGGAGTTGGGAACTCCTCCCAACTCCACTCCCCCCAACTCCTCAATCCAAACACCCCCATGGTGTTACTATGAGCTAGCAAGGAGACCTTATGGACCTACAGATTATAAGCTCCAATGATACAAAATTAATTAATTAAACTATTTAATTAATCAATTTTCATTCATTAATTCTAGGGTTACTTCACTATAGACCTAAAGTTGCACTCTTATGCATTGTAGGACAAGTTGTGTCCATTGATATAATCACTACATGCAAGTCAATCCTTCACGAGTTGTTCGTAATTACAGTTGGGTCAAAAGTCCGTTTTACCCTTGTAATTACATATTGTACCTTAAGTACCACTAATCCTCTAATGAACAATTTGTTTATGATCCAACCATAAACTAAGTCCCTCTCGGGGCAGTGAGAGGGTGGGGCCCCATTGTTCAAGTCCCAAAATTAGCACTTAAGGGAACTACTCATTTACTTACCCTATAAGGGAATGAGTGAATTCCATCTTATGAGATTATGTTCCCAGCTCCCTATTTGGTCAAGTCTCCAAAATGGTAGGCTTATTGAATCAGCAACAAAAGTCACTCTCATCCATGCAAATCAAAGAACAAGCCCTCACAAGCAGAAGTTCATAACTCACTCAGGATTAAGATCGAGACACATATGATCATCTTGTTGATAGGAATGAACTCTTCATCCCGCAGTGGAAACATTAGATCGTCTTTGATTTATTTAGAATTAAACAATGAAAATTAAGGTTAAGCAAAACATACCTTGAAAATAATATTATGGAGAATATTTTGGCGGATCTTTTATCTTCTCCATAAAGTCTTCCTAGCTATGACTCTAACACAAGATCAAGGCTTGTGGAAGCCTCTTGAAAGAAAATCCTCAAGGGATTGGAGAGGAAAAAGTCCAGAGAGAATTCTATAATTCTCTATTGAAGATATGTGTGTTCTATGAAGAA
The DNA here is from genome assembly GCA_033996785.1 of Trichosanthes truncata. NCBI lineage: Eukaryota > Viridiplantae > Streptophyta > Magnoliopsida > Cucurbitales > Cucurbitaceae > Trichosanthes > Trichosanthes truncata. The sequence goes on along the minus strand of JAWPNB010000013.1, from coordinate 43,355,488 downwards.
TGCCCAATGGCTCACCCCTAGGGTCCTATTTATAGTGGTCTAGGGAAGAAAATTAAATAATATATTTTAATATCTAATACATTAAAATATATTTATCTAACCAATTTGAATCTTATTCAAACCTTTAAAATTCTCCTACGACATCTACTTCCTAATTTGAATCCAATTCAAATTTAATAAATATATTTTTCTTTAATGTATCTAATATACATTAACTATTTTAATATTCAATGTATCAAATACAATAAATATATTTTCGTCTTTTATATTTAATATATCTAATATATTAAATATTAATTTGAACACTTCAAATTAAATATTAATTTGAACATTTCAAATTTTTCTTTCAACTAAATTGATCTTTTAGTGTTATATGAGCTAGCAAAGAGACCTTATGGACCTACAGATTATAAGCTCCAATGATACAAAATTAATTAATTAAACTCCTTTAATTAATCAATTTTCATTCATTAACTCTAAGGTCACTCCACTATAGACCTAGAGTTGCACTCTTATGCACTGTAGGACAAGTTGTGTCCATAGATATAAACATTACATGCAAGTCGATCCTTCAGGAGTTGTTCGTAATTACAACTCGGTCAAAAGTTCGTTTTACCCCTATAATTACATCATGCACCTTAAGTACCACTAATCTTCTAATGAACAATCTGTTTATAATCTAATTATAAACTAAGTCCCTCTCGGGCCAGTGAGAGGGTGGGGCCTCATTGTTCAAGTCCCGAAATCAACACTTAAAGGAACTACTCATCTACGTACCTTATATGGGAAGAAGTGAATTCCATCTTGTGAGATTATGTTCCCAGCTCCCTATTTAGTCAAGTCCCCAAAATGGTAGGCATATTGAATCGGCTATAAAAGTCACTCTCACCCATGAAAATCAAAGGATAAGCCCTCACGGGCAGGAGTTCATAACTCACTCATGAAGATCGAGTTGAATATGATCATCCTGATGAAATATTAATCTTCTCAATTAACGGATTTATAAAAAGAGATTAAATATTTCGTGGTCCAGTCTTATACAAACTCATTGTATAAGATACCCCCACTCACATGTCTCCACAAGAATTATTTGGATCAAATCATTTGTAACTATTACAAAGTGGGCCTCAATAGTGTTACCATGATAAGGCACCCAATCTTATCCATATACTACGACTCTTTATTTCCCATTTGGAGAGAAAACAAGCAACATGTCTCCCCTACAACAGTAGCGACTCCTCTCTACTCATGGAGAAGTCGAACTGAAGTTGCACACAACTTCAGTTTGTCAACAGGAACGACCTTGGTAAACATATCGGCTGGATTCTGACTTCCTGGAATCTTTTCAAGCACCAACACTCCATCTTCCAAAACTGATTTGATAAAATGGTACCTCACTTGTATGTGTTTCATTCTTGAATGAAACACTGGATTCTTTGCTAAATGAATAGCACTCTGACTGTCACAATGCAAAGTCCCCTTTCTCAATTTCAAGCCAAGTTCTTCTAAAAAGGACTGAAGCCATATCATCTCTTTACTTGCCTCAGTAACTGCAACATACTCAGCCTCTGTAGTAGAAAGAGCTACTATCTTCTGCAGTCTAGAAACCCAACTAATTGCAGTATCACCCAAAGTAAAACATACCCGGTAGTTCTTTTCCTGCCATCTGTATCACCTGCCATATCTGCATCCACATAACTATGCAGTTTAAAATCTGACTTCTTAAAATGCAGAGCATAATCAGTTGTCCCTCTCAGATATATGAAAATCCACTTCACAGCCTCCTAGTGCTGCTTCCCTAGATTACTCATATACCTACTAACAACTCCCACTGCATGTGCAATGTCTGGTCTTGTGCAAACCATGGCATACATCATGCTACCTATAGCTTAAGCATATGGCACTTTAGCCATATGATCTCTTTCCTACTCAGTAATGGGTGAGTGCTTTTAGATAATCTAAAATGACAAGCTAAAGGAGTACTCACAGGTTTTACATCTTCCATGTGAAATATGTTCAACACCTTTTTCACATACTCTTCCTGTGACAATGTCAATGTACCATCTTTCATCTCAATTCTCATTCCTAAAATTTGTTTGGCAGCTCCCAAATCTTTCATATCAAATTCTTTAGATAATTCAGCCTTTATCTTCAGAATTTCCTGTTTGTTAGCACATGCTATCAACATATCATCAACATATAGCAATAAAATAATATATGAGTTACCGTGAGATCTTATGTAGCAACAATGATCTGCCTGACACCTCTGAAATCCACTGTTGCACATAAAACTATCAAACTTCTTATACCACTGTCTGGGAGCCTGTTTGAGACCATACAGGCTTCTCTGAAGTTTGCAAACCATTTTCTCCTTCCCATGTACTGTGAAACCCTGTGGTTGTACCATGTAAATTTCTTCTTCTAAATCACCATGAAGAAAAGCTATCTTTACATCCATCTGTTCCAGAAACAGATCATCTTCTGCCACTATCGATAATACAGTTCTAATAGTAGTAAGTTTGACTACAGGAGAAAATATCTCATTAAAGTCAATACCTTCCTTCTGTTGAAAGCCTTTGACTACAAGCCTTGCTTTGTACCTCTTGCTACCATCAGGCTTTTGCTTGATTCTATAAACCCATTTGTTCTGCAAAGCTTTCTTACCTCTTGGTAACTCAGCTAGTTGCCATGTTTGATTTGTCATAAGAGCATCCATCTCATCCTTCATGGCCAACTCCCACTTGACAGAATCCTCTAGTTGAACCGCCTCATCATAACATTCAGGTTCACCTCTGTCAGTTAATAATATGTAATTCAAAGTAGGGGAATACCTCTGTGGTGGTCTGATAGTCCTACTAGACCTCCTAACTGCTGTAGGTGGCGTTCTCTAAACTTCATCAAGTTCCACAGTCTGCTCATCAGGTTCCACAACTGTTTCCTCAGTTTCCACAACTGTTTCCTCAGGAGTAACTGCATTTTGATCTTCAAATCTCATTGTCCTGGTCTCAACCTTAGGAAGACTTATATACTGAGTCTTCTCTTCTGTATTTTCATTTGACTCTGAATCAACTGTTGTTCTGTTTTTGTATAGAACTTCCTCATTGAAGATCACGTTCTTGCTTCTGAGAATCTTCCTGTTTTGGTCATCCCAAAACATGTAGCCAATCTTAGCTCCACCATACCCAAGAAAATAACATTTCTTGGATTTGGCATCTAATTTACTCCTGTCTGCAGCATCAATGTGAATGTAAGACACACAACCAAAAACCTTTAGATGAGAAATGTTTACCTGTTTACCACTCCAAACTTCTTTAGGCAATTTGAAGTCTAGTGATGTGGTCGGGCTCCTATTGATCAGATAGGTCACCGTGTTGATTGCCTCTACCCAGAACATCTTAGGCAATCCTGCATGTAATCTCATGCTCCTGGCACGCTCATTCAGTGTCATGTTCATTCTCTTAGCCACACCATTCTGCTGCGGTGTCCCTAGAATAGTCTTTACCATCACAATCCCATTGTCTGCACAGTATCTTTTGAACCCCCCCATCAACATATTCACCGCCGTTGTCTGACCTCAAGCTTTTAACTTTCAGACCTGTCTCATTCTCAACCATAGCCTTCCAAGTTTTGAAAACAGAAAATACATCAGATTTATGTTTGAGAAAATAAGTCCATACCTTCATACTTGAGTCATCTATGAAGGTCACATAGTATCTAGAACCACCGAGAGAATATACTTCTTAAGGCCCCCACACATAAGTGTGAACTAACTCTAACTTCGTAGGTTTTAGCTTTGCTCCTGTCTTTGAGAAACTGACACGCTTCTGTTTCCCAAATACACAGCCCTCACACAACTTGTGTTCAACTGCCTTTAGTCTCTATAACTTCCCTACAGAGTGAAGAATTTTCATACCTTTTTCACTCATATGTCCCAACCTATTGTACCACAAATCAGTTTGACTCGAATGATCGACAACACCCACCATGTCTTTGTCATTACTGTTGATATACAAAGTCCCTGATTTTCCTCCTCGAGCATCTACCATGGCACCTTTTGTAACCTTCCAGTTTCCTTGGCCAAATCAAATCTCATATCCTTCACTGTCTAACTGCCCTACATAAATCAAATTCTTCATCATATTTTGAACGTGACGTACCTTGCGAATTTTCCTGACTGAACCATTTGCCATTTTTAATTTCACATCACCAGTTCCAATGATGTCCAAAGGCTCTCCATCAGCTAGATACACCTTTCCATGATTTCCTGCAACATAATTTTCAAGAATGTCACGTTGTACTGTAGTATGAAATAACGCACCTGAATCTATCACCCATGGGTCATGAGCACTTTCCACTGCCAGAACCAAAGCATCATGAACCTCATTAACAGCAACATTTGCATCGGGTTCATTCCCCTCAGTTCGCTTAGGGGCTTTGCAGTTCCTTTTTAGGTGTCCAGTTTTACCATAATTCCAACACTCTAATCTGCCGTTTCTAGACTTACCTCTGTTGTTTTTCGATTTACCTCGATTCCCATGACTTCTATTATTACTCCTCCCTCTCTCCACATTCAACGTTGAACTAGAAGTAGAAACAATACCTGGGTCCTTTCTGCGAATCTCTTCTGCAATGGCAGAATCTCTAACCTGTGAAAACTGCAATTTCTCTTTTCCACATGAATTAGAAAATGCGGCTTTCATGGTTTCCCAACTACCAGGCAAAGATCTCAACAACAAAATCGCATTTACTTCATCAGTAAATTCTAACTCAACAGCAGCTAATTTGTTCATCAACAAATCAAATTCATTTATATGAGCAGTAACAGATGCACCTTAAAAAATTTGGTTGCGAGATATACCTTGTTGTTTACAGAGGGTTTTTCATACATGTTAGACAAAGCTTCCATTAGCTCCGTTGTGGTCGTTTCCTTCGCTACACTGCTTTGCACATTCTTTGTCAAAGTCAAGCGAACAATCTCCAGCACCTTTCTGTCTAACTTTTTCCATTCAGCTTCTCCCATATCTTCAAGCTTTCCTTCAAATGGCAAATCCAATTCCTTGGAATGCAAATAGTCCAATATCTGACACTTCCAAAATGAAAAATCTGATCCATTAAAAGTAACAAATTTCTCATCTCCTCCTGACATTGTTCTACAACCTGAATTCTCTGATACCACTTGTTAGGGGCCGATAAAATATAATCAATCTAAATTCACTTAACCATATTCAGACAATAAATATTTTATCTAAAAATCCCAGATCAGGTTATGGTTCCAAATACTGCGGAATGAAAAATTGGAACTCACAAGCTTAAAAGAGTAGATAAACCAACCTAAACTTCTAAGCAACAAGAATGATAATTAAAAGATAAGGGAAGAGAAATTGACACTGAATTTATACTGGTTCACCCAATGTTTGCTATGTCCAGTTCTCTGCTACTGATGTGGGTTCCACTAAAATGTCAGGGAGAAAATTACAAGAGTTTACAATGCTCTCTAGAATGATTTCTCTCACTTTTCTCTCAAGGAAAAGGCTCACAAATCACTCTACAATAGCTCACTAAACTCTTCAATGGAGAAAAAATGCTCTTGCAAACAACCCGAAGAAAAGCTCACTATTTTTTCTTCTTCTTTTCTATTTTCGTAAAGCAACCTGCCGCAAGAATTTTTTTTCTTTTCGTAAACTCACACAACAGCTGCAAACACATAAAAGTGTGTATATATATTTAGGTCAAATAAAATAATGGTGGGCCAAAAAATATGGGCCCTTTTGGCTCCATTATTCTTAACACTTCATGATCAAAGAGTGTGCTTGGTCCAATTTGGAACCTTAGAACCTACATCTACTTGGTCTCAACATAAGGTGCCAGGAAACAAACTTCAAGATGTGGTCAAACCTATCGATGATAAAGACAAATGTCGGGTTCTTGTGACTCATCTGAAGAAGCAAAGGAAAAATTTCGCCTCAGACGAGTCTTGCAGATTTAGAAGGCATAAACAGGACAAACATCAAAGAAAAAAGAAGCCAAGAAAACCTACACCAGAGAGAAATGAGAATAAAAAATCTTCTTTACCTCGCCAACCGATGACCTTAACGAAGTTCTTCTCAAAAAAATTTCCTCCAAAAAAAAAAGATGAGAGAAACTTTGCAAGTTTATTACAATGAGGTGAATGAAGCTGACGATGCAAAAGAAGTCAAGCAAAGGACTTCTGTTTTCGATTGCATCAAGCCTTCAACTCCTAGACCTTCAGTCTTCCAAAGGATGAGTATGGTTGCGATAAAAGAAGAAAACCAATGTCCAACTTCTGTCTCAAATCGACCTCAGTCTTCAACAAGCTAAGCGTCTCCACATCGAAGAGAAATCAACCTTCAACATCTGTTTTTGATCGCCTTAAAGTAACAAACGATTAACATGAAAGGAAGATAAAATCCTTGAAGGAAGAACTGTTCGATGAAGTGAACCATAACAAGATGCATGCTATTGTCCATTCACGCATGAAAAGGAAGTTCTCTGTTCTCATAAATACACAGGGTTCCTTGAAGGTGAAGAAAAATCTTGTCATTATAATGAATCTTATAAATGAATGATCTAATCAAGACCATAGTGATGATAAAGACAATTAAAATGTAAAAGCTCCTTATCGGAAAAGCCTAAACTGCACGATGCTCCTGGCTCACATGAGCTTAAAAGGTGAACGACCCCTAAAAAAAATCATTGAACTACGTTATGACTTGATCCCTTTCGCTAAAAGGGTATGTAGGTAGCTTAAAAAAACTTTTAAGTTCAATCTCTTAAAAAAAAAAAAAACATCTCCACCCCATGCATGAAACAAGACGTCACACACGTTAGATGCATGCGAGGGGGCTTCACTCACTTCAAGTTTAAGATTGAACTTCACTCATTTTAAGTTCAAGACCGATTGAGTGTTACTCAAATTCAAGGATTGAGCGTTGTCGTTAAAAGACGGCGTTCTGCCTCCAAGTTTTGCATTTCGCCTCAAAATTAAGCGTCTTGCTCGTTCCAAAGATCGATGTCTGCTCATTCCAAGTTTGGCATCTCGCTCATTCAAAAGTTCGGTGTTTCCCCTCCAAATTGGGCATCTTGCTCTTACTAAAGATCGGTGTCCGTTCATTCCAAGTTAGGCATTCCGCCTTTAAGTTGGCACTTTGCCTTTAGGTTTGACATCTTTCCTATAAGTACGGTGTTCCACAGGCTCTAAGTGCAGCATTTCGCCTCCAAGTTCGACGTTCTGCCTTCAAGTTCGACACTCTACCTCCAAGTACGATCCTCCATCTCTAAATTTGAGATTTCGCCTCCAAGTATGCGTTTTGCCCCCAAGTTTGACTTTTCGCTCCCTCTCCAAGTTTTGAGATTTCGTCGTCACTCCATCTCCAAGTCTTGAGGTTGCGCCATCGCCCTACCTTATCTCTAAATTCGAAGGCTTTTTCATCGCCTAGTATCCAAGTTCGAAGGCTTCGTCGTTTCTTCTCCAAGTTCGAAGGGCTTTGTCGCTTCTTCTTCAAGTTTGAAAGGCTTTGTCTCTCCATCTCCAAGTCAAGAGGCTGTGTCGCCGCCCTGCCTCATCTCCAAATTTGAATGTTTCGCCATCGCTTTGTCTCCAAGTTTGAAGGCTTCGTCATTTCTTCTCTAAGTTCGAAGGGCTTCGTCGCTTCTTCTTCAAGTTCAAAGGGCTTTATCGCTTATTCTACAAAGTTAAAAGGCTTTTTCGTCCCTTCGTCTCGCAAGTTCGAAAGCTTCGTCATCATTTCTTCTCCAAAGTTTGAAGGCTTCATCGTAGCTTCTACTCCAAGTTTGAAGACTTCGTCGCCACTTCGTTTACAAGATTCTTCTCCAAGTTCTAAGGTTTTGTCGTCGCTTCTTCTCCAAAGTTCGAAGGCTTTGTCATCATTTCTTATCCCAAGTTCGAAGGCTTCGTTGTTGCTTCTTCTCCAAAGTTTGATGGCTTCGTCATCACTTCCAACTCAAAGCTCGATGGCTTCATCGTCACTCCAACTCTAATTCTTGTGGCTCCGTTGTCGCTCTCTAGCTTCAAGTCCGGTGGATCCGTTGTCACTCCGTCCACAAGCTCAATGGCTTCGTCGCTGGTCCATCATCTGCAAAGTCAAGGTTGCCACTTCATCTTCAAAGTCGAGGTTGCCGCTTCATCTTCAAAGTCTGACGGCTTCACTTCGTCTTCAAAGTCTGATGCTCGTTACTTATCTTTAAGGTTTGTCTTCTTGTTGCTTCACGTTCATCTCGGAGTTAAGTCTGGAGGCTTTCGTCGGAGTTAAATTCGGAAAATTTTCTAGGAGTTAAGTAGCTTTCATTATAGATAAGTTCAGTGACTTTCGTCGGGGATAAGTTTGGCAGCTTTCATCTTCGAGTACTTTTGTCGAAGTTAGTTCAACGAATTTTGTCGGAGATAGGTTTGGCAAATTTTTTTGGGGATAAGTTCGACGAATTTCATCTTCTAGTTGGAGGCTTTATAATGTTCGTTGCAAAGTAGGGGATGGACATTGAAGGACACAATCACCTTTACTCGTGTTAGCCCTATATAAATGTCATTCATATACTTGCTTCGTTGTGGAGACTTCATAATCTATTCAAAAGTAAGGGATGAACAATGAGGAATACAATCACCTTTACTTGTGTTGGCCCTATATCAGTGTCACCCCTATACTTGCTTCTTTGTTGGAGATTTCATAATCTGTCGCAAAGTAAGGAATGAACACAAAGGGAAACAATCACCTTTGTTCGTGTTGGCCCTATATTAGGGTCACCCCTATACTTGCTTCGTTGTTGGAGACTTCATAATTTGTTGTAAAGTAAGGAATGAACACTATGGAGCACAATCACCTTTACTCGTGTTGGCTCTATATCAGTGTCACCCTTATACTTGTAGTTTCATTCATTGAAAGCATTTGTAGCTGCAAACAAAGAACAAAATGGACAAAAAAAATCACAAAGAAAAAGTGGATTACCTCGAAAGCCTACTTACCTCACAAATAGAGATCAACGTTGAAGTAAAGCTCCAGAATAAAGTTGCTTATGGCTTCTTAAAATTTATTAAAAAAAAAGTAAGATGAAGTTAAAAAAAAATAGAAATGAAAGAAAAAAAAAAGAAAGGACAAAAACCAAAAGAAAAGTGAAAAAAAAACTTGGTCAAATTACAAATGTAGGTTAAAGTAAAAAAAAAAAATCCAAGAAATACGTGCTGCAAGCATGAAAGGAAAAGGAATGAAGACAAAAAAGTTTTCCTTCACCATGAATTAATGTGCCTACACAGTAGGCCATTAAAAGAAGAAAAGAATTCTCCTCCAAACTCTTCTCTCTCTACCCAAGCACCATCATCTTCTTCCATCCATTCTGCCAATCGACCGGCCACCTAGAAACTACCCACGACTCATAACAACAAATGCAGCAGCAGCATCAGTGACCCAACTCTAGTGAGACTCCACTCCTTGCTCTGGTACCCACGCTTGTGTTGTTGGATAGATCTCTACTCTTCAATTCGAAAAGCAGTCGCCACGCAGTAGAGTATTATGCTGACAATCTCCACCACATAACAAAACCTACAAAAGGAAGATGTCGAATCTGTGAGCAACAACACCGCCGGTCGCAAATCGACCCTTGAGAATCGCTGGAAGCAAAGTACAGTGGCAAAATCTTCGTCAGTGTTTTGCATAGATCAAAACAACGCTCTTGACAGACCAGCAAGGCTAACCGATGAGGGACGTGTATAGCAAAATCATCCCAGATATCCTCGACAACAGCTAGAAGATGACTCTGAAGGCTTTATTTGATGAATACCCACGCATTTTGACTATTATATATAGAGAGAGAATTGGGAATCAATGAGATTTTCTGATTCAATTTCAAACTCAATTTGGTCCATTCTCACTTAAAACCAACCTAAAATCTCTATGTTGAACCAAAATTTGACTCAATTTTTACTCCATTGAAAAGTTCAATTTGTTATCCAAAATAGGAGCTTGGTTGAAATCCCAATGTTTTACTCCCAGTCAAGACTTGAACGTTAAGTAAATGTCAAAGTCCAATAAAAAATTGAGCAAATTTGGATTAATTCTAGGCTACAAATTCTACTCCAAGAGGCCGAGAGAAGAAAAATAAGAAGATGAATAAGAGGCAGAATATGACATAACTGCCAGAAGAGAGGCCCTTGAGAAAATGAAAATCAAGGCAGAAAGGGGATTCTCCACCCAATTGGGGTCCCTTCCACAATTCATTACCGAGACCATCAAAGCACATAAGTGGAAGAAGCTTTGTAGGCACCCTGAAAAAGCAAGTACTTCATTGGTACATGACTTTTGTGCCCACCTAGGTGGAGAGAAGCTGAATGAAATGACCCTCCATATTTGCAAGGTTCGATATTCGGCCAAGGATATCAATCGGATCTATGGCTTGAAATCTCTTCGAAATCTAGATGGGAACGAAGTAATAGAAAATCCAACAGAGGAGAAATTGGAGGAAGCATTACACTTGCTAGCAAGATAAGGGGCCGAATGGAAAATGGCTCTACATGGAAAAGACACTTGCTATGAGGAGACAAAAAAGATGAGCCTGCGGTTTAGCTCAACTTCATTCGAAACCGTCTCATCCCAAACTCACACAACACCACCATCTCTCAAGAGCGAATGATGCTACTGTACAACATCTACAAGTGGTTGGACCTGAATGTGGGAAGGATTATCTGGAGTGACCTCATCGCATGTGGGAAGAAGAAAGCTGGCCAACTCTTTTTTCCCTTACTCATCACGTAGCTATGCAAGCAAGGAGACCTTGGGATAAATGAGCTAGATTTACAAATCAAGCTGCTTGATGTTGTTGGTGTGCAGGTGTTGATGAAGCGCAATGCTGTGAAAGCCACTCGTCGCTTCAAGACTCCACAAGCCCAGCCGAACATTGCAACTGCAACTTCTTTCACAATTTTAGCCCACTGCACTAGTTCAAGAGAATTCATTCCTGAGGGAGCAACTCAGGGTATATTGGGCATATGTGAAGGAAAGAGATGAGGTAATTCGGGCCACTATCTCTACTCTCTCCAAAGGCAAAGGGCCCGCTCTCCCTGACTTTCCAGCAATTCTTCTTCCACAACCAAAGACTCCGGAGGATAGTGATGAGAGCAATGAAACATTCTTCTCTATAGGGGAGTAATTGTTTTAACTCTATCTTTTCAATTGCTTTCTCAAAAATGTTAGTTAGTTGATTTAGTTGCTGGTTTGCCATTTTTGTTTATTGATTTTGTTTCAATTTTGATAGGTAGTTTTCTTGCTTCTTAGTTTCTTTTTTCTGAACTCTGAGATAATTTTGAATATGTTGGACTCTTTTGATGAATTCTTTGAGTATTTTTCTAATAAAATGCACTTAATGATGATATTGGAGTTTGCTCAGTTCATTAAACACTAGATCATTACCTAGCTGCCTCCCAAACAAATATCCTCAGAATTCCTTGTCTTTATGAAATACTCAAGCCTTAAACTAACCAAAGTTTGTGCACCGAACCTATTAGAAGAGATAGCTTGTCTATTTTGCAAGTCATCCCTTCTTTTTACATCTTTTTGTTATATTTTGGCCAATGGGGACATTGCCCATCTTTAAGTTTGGGGGAGTGTGTTATTATTCTTGAACTGAATTGTTGTACTACCACTGCTATGGTCATGTCAAAAAAAAAAAAAAAAAAGAGGATACTCCTCCTTCCAAAGTTAGCTAAGTAACCAGGGGTTGTCATGATACCTATGATTTCCTTTGCATGAAAGGTTAACTTAGGAAGTGAGTATGAAAATGACCTTGATGTGATAAGTGCTCATAGTTAGATACTTTTCCCAAAAAGCGTTAGTATGCTAAAGCGAAGGCACAAATGACAAAAAGGTTCCCTCTTGAAAAAGAAAAAAAAAAGAAAGAAAAAAGCATGTACCTTAGCAGTGAAGAATAAGTTTGGGGGGATGTTATTAGTTAAAGAAGCAACGAAAAACTTAGCTTGTGAGAAATCGAGTCAAACTTAACTAAAGGTACTAGGCAGTATGAACCCAAGGTGTAGTTGTAGGATGAAAGTATTTTGTTTAGACAAGGGAGGCATAGAAGTTGCATGTAGTGGAAGCATTAAAGTTTTGTAAGTGTTATGAGCATGAGACCTCCTCTGAAAGGTGTAATTTTATCAAAATCACTCATAGAATCTGTTTTGGTTTGTTATGTGCTTATATGTTTGTATGTTTGCTATGATATTGCTTGAGGACAAACAATGACTTAAGTTTGGAAGTGTGATAATGCTAATATTTTACATATTTCTAGCCCTTTTTACTTAAGCTATTTGCACAAATGCAGGCTTTTATGTCTAATAAATATAGAAAATTAATAAGAAAATAGGCAAATATAGTTAGGGATTTTTTTGAGATAAGAAATAGGAAATAAGAGGAAAAGAGTTAATTTTTAATGAGTTTTGATGTTTTTATGCAGAAAAGTGAAAACTGCCAGAATTGCGACTACAATTGCAATTGCAATTTCACTGGGGAGACAAAATTCCAAAAATCAAGAAAAAAATCTGGAAGCTCGATTTTATGCTGATATTTGAAGATATTCTCCACGAATCAAGCTCATAAAGATTCGATTCTTGCCTTAAACATCTAAGGAGCAAACCCTAGCATTTGGAGGTTATAAATATGAAGATTCAAACCACAAAAGAGCAGTCCACGATCGGCCATACTTGATTGAAGACCATCATTTTTTTGCATTTTAGTTTTCTATTTTCTCGACTAAAAGGAGAAGAAATGCCACCCAAACTTCAATCCATCCCTGTCGAAAGTCTAGGGTTGTGAAGAAATTACTCTCATTGAAAGAGGTTGAGTTTAGATTGATTGAAGAGGTGATAATTCTCTCCTTGAAGTTTGACTTTTTGCTTGTAATCGTAGTTTATGTTTTTCTGTTTAGTCTTAATTTCTAGCAGCTTTAGTTTAAGCTCCAACAACTTTATTTCTGTTACTTCGACTTCAGTTTACTTCTAGTCTTTTGTCCTTAATTATTGTAGTCCTTTACTTTACAGCAAGTTTATTTTTAATAAAGTTCAATATTATTTCTTCACAACATTCTTTAAGTTTACTGCTTATTTAATTTCTCGTTTTTGTTTTCCATTCTTTCTAAATTAGTATGTATTTTCTTTCTTTTTATGTTTGTTTATTTATTCTTTCCATCATGAGCTAATTTCATCCTTGGGATTCAGATATGTGGATGCTCTAAGTATTGGATGCTTGGCCTAAGATGTAAAAGTAACTTTGCTCGATTCCATAGCATTGTTTGCTTTTATTCTTATTGTGAATCTAGCATGATCACCTAGGTGAACATACAAAGATCGATTTTCATACTGAAAGGGTTAAATGAGATTACGTGTTCATACAAATCAATAGAGGAAAGGGGCTTAGACATAAGCACTTGTTTTTTACCCTAGACATAGGAAACCTCTAAGACCAAGGGTTGTGTTCTCATTAAACTAAGTTCGTATTAGTCATAGACATATGGTTTAATCACTTAGGCTTCTAAAGGTTTTTCCATTAAAACTGAATAGAACTTGAACCCAGTTTACATTGCTTGGTGTTTGAGTAAAGATTGCAATTGCATTTTAGGTCACAATTCTTTACTAAAGGGCAAAAGCATATTCGGATTCCATCTTTTTATCATTTGATTTTTAGTACATCCACAACCTTCCCGATTTATTAATATTGGTTACCGAGGTTGCTTTGTGTGAACATCTTTACCTTAATTTTAGATTTTGTTGTATCTGTTCTCTGTGGGATCGATACTCTGGAATATTTCCTATGACTACTTGTTTGACAAGGTGCACTTGCACTAGACTGGAGACTTTTTCTATTCAAAAGTTTTCTTCTAAAAGACCGCACGTTTTCAGTCGATTAGTTAGCCATTCAACAAATTTATTAAAGGTGTCAAATTTATTTTTAAGAAGATACACCCGCACCTTTCTAGTACAATCATCTCTAATGGATAAAAAATACTTGGCCCTCCATTAGTAACAACACTCAATAGGCCCCATAAGTCAGCATGCACATATTCTACTTTTCTTTTGGCAGAGTGACCGCCCTTCCCAAATTTAACACTTTTACTTTTACCATAAATGCAATTTTCACACATATCTAGGTTTACATTTTTTATATTGGGAATAATTTGTTGTTTTATTAACTCCTTAATCCCTTGTTCACTCATGTGACCTAGGCGTTTATGCCAAATAGTAGTTTTGGAATTATCACTCTTCTTAACTAGATCACTTGATCCTATGACCGTTGAACTGATAGCATGCATAAGTGTGCTATTTATATGCTTGATTTTACGCTAGTTTTGCTATGATCGTGTGTGCTTTCATGTGTTTTTATGTGTATTTCTTAGAAATCGAGCATTTGGAGCAAACCCAGAGAATGGAGAAGTATTTGGATGAATATGGAGAAAATTGGAGCTATAATTGAAGATCCAAGTGTTAAAAAGAAGGAAACAAGCTCGTGAACCCGAGAGTATAGCGTTGTAATGCTATCTGTAGCATTGCAATGCCATTTTAGCAGTCTTTCAGCCTTGGAGACATGCAGACATAATATGTATCTTTTCAGGGAACTATTCTTACTGCGTCCATGGGATTTACGATCTATATTGGTTCTACACACCAACAAGGTAAAAAAGCCATTTCAATGACCATTTTCTTTTAATCTTTTCTCCCTGCATTTTCTTTGCTCTAAATTCAAGTAAAAATTAATTTGCTTGGATTTTCTTGTGTTCATGTTTTCGTAGTTTAACATATATTGGAAGAAGTGAAAAGGTCAATGGCTTTTTGCTAACACTACAACAAATCCTCCTTTGTAGTTTACTTTTGCATTTATCTGGTTCTACACATATTTAGTTCATGTTCCAAGTATCAACTCTGGAACCTTTGATTTGTGGTCTTGTTCCAAGTAGTGCAAATGCATTGTTTGGTTTTAATCTGTTTATTCTATTTTGGTCTTGTTTCATTTTAGTTATTGATTTGATATATATAGAATCATATTTTTGTTTATCTTAAGCCACGTCTAATTTAGGATATGAAATGTTGGGCTTTTAAATAAGTTTGAGTTCTTGTTCAATGATTGATGGTGAAGAATAAAATAGTTTTCAAATCTAAAAACATAACATAACATTGGACCAAAAAATTAAAACCTTATTGTTTATTATTAGTCTTTTGTTTCTTGTTAAAAAATTATTAGTCTTTCTGATGGGTTTGAGTTTTTTTTAAATGATTAATGGTGATGAATAAAATAGTTTTTCTAATCTAAAAGCAGAACACAACATGGGACCAAAATGAAATTAAAATCTTATTGTTTATGATTATTCAATTTGATCTCTGAATTGAATTTTTTTTTCCCACTAGATGATGGTTCTAAAAGACAAGTTGACCTATCCAAGTGGAACTACAACTGTATACCTCATCAACATCTTTCACACACATAAATGAGCTAAGCTGGCAAAGTAAGTATTGGCTTTGTTTTTGTTTTTATATTTCTTTACAAGTTTACTCTTAAGTTGGATGCTGTCTTTTCCCTTTCTTAATATTAATCCATGGTTAAGGATTTTCAGGAAACGAGTTTATATGTTCTGTAATCAATCATTTCTGAAGCTTTTTCCTTTGGATCATTTTTTGGGTTGTGTTGTTTAATTTTCATTAGATTGGGTGTGTATTTGTTTACCATAGAGACTTATCTTGAAGTAAGTTGCAGTTGAAGGATGAAATTGTCACAGGAGATAACTTACAATTTTACTAAATATTTTTCTTTTAGGTTCCAAAGTGCCTTTGAAATTTGAAGTGTTGGTTGTACTTTGCTTGACGTGTTTCTTATGGTTTGTTTTCCTACTTAAATAGAAGGGCTCAATCTTGCAACTCCACCAAGGGCAAAACCAAGGACGATGGTTTGACCCCCGAGCAGCGCCGTGAAAGGTTCGTCTATCTTGTTTCTTCTTGTTTCTTTAATTTTGTTTGATTGACTGCTCCTTTGGTTTTGGATTTTGGTTAGGGATGCGAAGGCGCTACAGGAGAAGGCGGCGAAGAAGGCGGTGAAGACGGCAGGGGGAGATAATTCGTCCGGAGGTAAAAGTAGCAATAAAAAATAAATCGTCGTGCACTATGTTGATTTTTAGCTTTGTTCTTGTTGGAACGTTGAGATCTCATGGTTTTTTAGACTGTTTGATATTGGAGAAATAACCTTTGTATGTCTCGGTGATATGTATGGTATGTATTATGTTGTCAACGTTAATTGGCAATGATTTTCTTTCATGATCTTGTCTTTCTTGATACGTTGTGTTGAGGTAATTATGCCTTCATCTCTCAAGCCTTTCACTTGTGCTATCGTTCTTCTGTTTGTTTGATGTTCTAATTCACTAAGTGGTTTGTCGAATGTATTCCTCATGGAAAGTCTTCGTGTTAGAAAAGAAAGAATCTGAAGAACTCATGTTTATAAATATCTTTTGTGTGTTCCTTTTCTTATAGGAAGGAAAACTATTGATTTCATGCTTTTTTCATTGTCATGATAAGGATAACTATTTAAATAAATGTACTTTTAATGGCCCTTTGATGAAGTTTGAACTCTACTGTATCAGTTAAATTTGATGGTCAGAATTGAGAGAGAACCATCTTGATAAATCTAGATGGGCTTTCAATTATTAATTCCAGAAAGATCCATAACTGTAGATGCATACACAAATAATCAATGTTTTTTAGCTACTCTTGTTTTATATGCTTAAATGACAGTTCTGCTACTTTTGTCATAATTTGACATTGTGCTGAAAAATTTAAAAATTTTGCATATTGTCTAGAAATACTTTATGGCCGAATATAGTTGAAAGATGAAATTGTCATAGGAGATAACTTGCAATTTTTACTAAATATTTTTCTATCTTAGCTTTTGAGTACCTTTGAAATTTGAAGGTTGGTTTTACTTTGTTTGATGTGTTTCTTATTGTTTGTTTTTGTACTTAGATGGGAGTTTGTTTTAATTAGCTATGTTTTCAGTTAAAATTGTAGAGTTTGTAGGATCCTAAAAACAAGTGTTAAATTCTCTCTCAACTAAGCTTATTTTTTCATGTTTATGTAAGTTTTGTGTTGCAATTTGTTCAATTTTCTGATATGTTGTGGAACTTGTTACAGATATGAGGTATTAGTTGAGAAATTAGCGTGATCGAACTACTCGAAGGGGGAGATTTTGAATAGACATATAAAAGGCTTACCAAGCCTTGGGTGGATATCAACTCAAGTCGAATTTTCTCATTCGATTCATCGAGTTTCTCATTTGAACAAGCTTCAAACTTCAGTTTATTATGACTAATTTCGCATTTATTATCCTTAATGTTGTCGGATTCTCGTGTTGTTTAATATATATAACAATCAAAGATGAAGTGTATTTATATATATTACATTTTATTAATTAAAGTTATGTTTGTTGAGTTGATTGTTGTGTAAAAATATTATTGAGATTTTATTTCGTGCATAGGTCGAGAAAGAAAAATATTGTTGGACAACCAACAATTTTTTTTTATTAAATTATTAAGGAAAAGATGACGGACATTGCCTGTCATTAAAACAGACATTTAATGACAGACATTGACTTTTAATGACATACATTGACCGACATTAAAAGCTGACCGTCATTATAGGCTATGATGACAGACGACTTTTAATGACGGGCAATGTCTGTCATTAAATAGTGTCTGTCATTGTAGCCTACGATGACACTCGAAAAGATGACGGACGCGCGCCCGTCATTGTTTCCTTTTAATGACAGACAATGCCTGTCATTAAAACCTAAATTTGTACTAGTGCATCGAATTATCATGTAACTTTACAACCCTATTTATAGAAATGGAATGAAAACTGAGTACAAAAATAATAGGATATACAAACAAACATAAAGAAGTTACAACAAAAAGCTATTTTTAGTATAACAAATTCCTAAATAGGCTACTCAACACTTGCATCCCTCACTTCATGATTGTTGGTATATGAAGTTTGAAGCTTCGCCAGGTGAGAACAATGATGGGCCTGCAAATGAAAATAATATTTTTGCATAGACATAATAAGAGATATTTTAGGAAGGAAAAAAAAAATAATTAATTGAAATACCTTAAAAGTTAAGCATAGGCTCCCATTCTTCATCAAGGCCTACGAGTGTCGTTTCTAAGAAATTATTGCGATCGTTTGGATTCCTTTGCTCATCGACTTCTAAGTTTCCTTCCAAAGCTTCACTTTCAAAGAAATTTTGCATCTTTCATGTAATATTGACACAAAATAAGTTTAGGGCTTGGATGAGAAAAATTTTGGGTATGTCAATGCAAAATAAGCTTATAGAGGGGAGCAACCTCAAAGCTTGGAGCAAAGTTGACAACAGGGACACATTCCAAAGCATTATCGACCATTGCTTTCCATGTCTTGTTTGGGACTTTCTTACCAAGCAACTTCAATGCATGCAAAAAAGATTTAAGAAATCTAGATCATTCAAAATAAACTAATGAAGAATTTTGAATATATTTATTTAGTTACCTTTTTCAAGTAGAGAGGACCTTTCTCATTATAAGTTTTCAAGAAATCATCAACAGTTTTGATGTCTTGAGAAGATAAGTTGTTATGATAAACACCATTTTTGCAAATTCCTTCCAGTCGCCATACTTCGTCTTCCCTCTTCGGCGGGTGGTGTTTTTTGTTCACTGAGGTATTAAAAGAAAGAAAAATGTATTAGGGGAAAAATAGATAAAGAGAGAGACAGAAAGAGATGTGAAGATATATAGAAATAGACGTTACATTCTCCTCGACGATCCAAGACTCTAAAGGGTTGAGATACAGCTTCTCCAATACTAGGGAACTTGGCTAAAATTTTCTCATCTCTAACTCTTACTCCTAATCGGAATTTTTTAGATCTCAACCAGCTAGAGTTGTCAGTGAAGCTCAAACTCTTGATCAACCCAACTCCATTTTTTAGATATAGTTTTAGATCATTACCAACAATTAACGGTCTTTTTCCAACCCTTTGAGACAAAATGCTTTTGTCGAACTCGCTCAGGTCTCCGTCGAGGACAAAGAACTCAATTTGAGCCATCGACAAAGGACCCATCGAGACCATGGCATTGATGTTAGTGCCATCAATGAGTGCAACTCGCAGTGGCTCACCATTCTTCGCTTCTATCTCGTTGTTGGTAAAAATGGTGGACGCAATTTGGTTGAGAAAACACAACCTCAACTTTTCAGATCCGGCAGCCGTTGCTTCTTCATTTTGATCATTGAGTTGGCTATTGCTGCAAAAAATGATGAAATTGAACAAAACAATGAGACTAATTAGGAGTGTTCAAGGCAAAAAGGTAGATGAGAATCAAATCAGTTTACAAAATACTAACTTTGAAGATGACAGAAGAATGTGAGAGTTAGCCTTGAACTTGCTATCAACTGCCTCACTAACCTGAAAAACCGATGAATCCAGTTTGGATCTTTATACGAAAAAAAAAACGAAAAGTAGAGATAGAAAAAGAGATGAAAATACCAGTCGACGAAGAAAGGCTTCCATTTGAGACCGTGCTTCAGGAGAGAGAAGTTGAATTACAATGGCAGATTCAGCTTCAGAACTGGGAAAAACAAAACGCCCATATTGATAATCACAAACCCATAAAAAAAAAAAAAAAAAAAACAGAGAGAGAGAGAGAGAGAGAGATAGAAAACCCAGTTGGAAAAGAGTTGCAGGTTCTTTTAGGACTAGTTTGAGAAGGTTGATCATCTTCTTCAACCTCCTGAGAATTTGGAAAGACCCTCTTTTTGCCTCTCTCCATTAAATTTATCTCTCCCTTTCTCACAGACAGTGAAATTCAAGTAAGGAAGAAGTGTGAGTGTTTGGGTTTTGTAGAAGTGGATATAAATAAGGTTAGTTTGAGACTGAATCCTATATGGTTATGACAGAGAGAGAGAGAGAGAGAGAGAGAAGTGGGGTTATGAATTCAACTGAAAAAAGTGTTCGAGAAAACGAGAGGTTGAGACAATGAGAGCCAAGGTAAAGAAGGTTTATAGAAGTTTCAAATTTGACCCTTTCCAAGGTTTAATCAAATCTCATAACTTATCTCCAATCATTAAAATATTGACGCACTTAATTCAAATGATAATGTTTTCTATTTTTCTGACTATGATTATATTAAGGTTTAGAGTTGTAAAAAATAGAATAAAAATAATATTAGGTAGGTTTCCATTCAAAATAATAAAAATAATAATATTAGGTAGGTTCTTCGAGTTGGTTAAAGACAATTGATTTGAAAATTTTAAAAGTATAAGCGACCAAATTTAAACTAAATGTAAATCATATAGTCTAAACTGAACTTTTAAGCCTATAGAGATCAAATTAAAACTATTGATCATAGGAACTAAATCTATAATTTGACCTAAATTTATAAATTTGATCCCTAAAAATTCAAGATCAGTGTCTATTTAGGCTTTATACTTTAAAATCTCTAATAAATCTTTAAAGGTTAAATTACAAGTTTAGTTTTTGATCTTTTAAGTTTGTGTTTATTTAATCCCTAAACTTTAAAAAGTGTTTAATAGATATTTGAAATTTTATTTTTGTGTCTAATAGGTATTTGAATTTTTTTTTAAAAATATCTAATAGGTTTTTAAACTTTCAAATTGAGTTTAATAGGTCCCTAAATTTTTAATTTTGTGTCTAATAAGTCCTTGACCTATTCAATATTTTTAAAAATCATGAGCTTATGAGACCGAAAATTGAAAGTTTAGAGTCGTGTTAGACACAAAAATTAATCTTATGTCTTATACATCAGTCAATTATTTAATATTTTAGGGACCTATTGGACACAAAATTAAAATTTAGAGATTTATTTGAAACTTTTTTAGACCTAAAGAACCTATCAGATACAAGCTTGAAAGTTTAGAGACTAAACTTGTAATGTAACCATCTTTAAACTAATAAAATCTTATCAATTTGATCCCTATGCTCTAAAATATTCCTAAAATATCACTAAACTTTTACATTTCTCTGATAAAACTCTATCATTAACTTTTATGTTTAATACTTCTGTGACGTGTTAGCTACATTATCTAATTAAGAATTATGTGAGAGGTTGATTTTATGCAAGTTTAAGTTTTTGGTGGCGTAAGCATTCAACTAATCGAGTTAACCATATGGGACCTATATATTGAACACAAAATTAAAAGTCTAACCATAGCATAGTTCAATGTGAACACATTATACATCTAATTTTAAATTAGATGTTGAAATTTCTACTTTACATGATTGAACTAAAATATTTTTATAAATATAGAGATTAAATATACACGATTCTATAGAGACTAAATACACACTCCTTTAAAAATTATGAGGTTTTTTTTTTTCAAATGAAAAAAAATTACGAGATTTGTTGTTGAAGATTTCCATGGAAATACACACTGACTCTTATCGGGGAATGCCAACAGTAAGACTGACGTGGGACTTTCTAATGTATCCCTAATTATCTAGAAACCAACTTTTTCTTTGATTAAAATCAGTTAAATAAACCCCCAAAGAAAAAATAAAAATCAGTTAAATAAAGTGAATCTAACACTCGCTTTTGGAGTGGCATCTTCTCTTTCATACACAATAATCTACTTCAATATGCTCTTGTATATGTTGAGCTATGATGATGGTTAAGTTGTTGAATTTAATGTAATTTCCCTTAGTTAAATGGCCAAAGAATCCAACCATTAATTTTTATAATGATAATATTTGATGGAGTGTTAGTTCTCTTTATTATAATTGAGCCTATTTTTCAGTATTGTGCATTACAATAGTTAGTAGTCTATTTTTCAATTACTCATCTCCATGTATATTGGCTCCTTTATTTCTAGAGCCGTTTTGTTACCTATGATATGAAGAGCACTCCTTGTAAGGGTATGTACGGATTGTTTTACAAATCCCTAAACTTTGATGACCGTGTTTATTTAGTCCCTCAAATGTAAAATGTTTCAATAATATCTCTAAACTAAATATACAATATTATCCTAGTTCTAGAATTAAATTTGTAATTTAACTGAATTTCACTAAGTATTCATCTATGAATTGATCAAATTTTTTTTAACTATTTGAATTACATATTAAAAAAAGGGTAGTACAATTCTAAAGCTTTTTAAACTTATGTTTGATTTGTTGGTTGGAAGTTGGTAAAACTAAGTGTTTATTTGAGAACTAGTGATGGGTTACAAAAGATTGAGTTTACGCCATTTATGAAATTAATTACAAACACATTGTCTAAGATAAGAAACTCACATACCAAATATAGGACTTTGCTTCCAACACTTTTATGAAGATAGAGATTGTATTTGAAGGTAATATGTACCTAAATGATCCAAATATTTTAACTTAAATCTACACATAAAAATTGAGATCTTAATAAATTGCAAAATAGGCAATGAGTTTGTGACTTACCTTTTTCCATAATTAATTCCCAAAAGATGAAACTTCAAATGAAGAACCATTAAAATGGTTCAAAATCTCTCTCCTTAGAAAACATGTTTAAGAAATCTCCATACTTTTTATCATTTCATATGAAGTTTTGAATCCCATCAAGAGCAGTATTTGAACTTTCTTGACTTGGTAGCCTCAACCATTTTTTTTTTGCTTTTTGTTTCTTTTGATATTTCATTTCAACATTACTTATGATTGAGTTGAATAAAGCACTATAAAATAGACTGATATGATAAATACTTGTCTAAGCTAAATGTTTGATTTCCTACTTTGGCTAATATGTTTAATTTTAATAATTAAAAATTGCCCGAATATGTAGTTAGAAATGGTTTAACTAGCAAATTCAAATTCTACAACGATTTTGTATCTAATTTTATATTTTTAGAAATTAAAAAGTTAACAAAAACCATTCTTTAAAGTTTTCATCCATTGTGTCAAAATCTTACCATCTGAATCATAGGTTTATCAATGACAAAAAACAAACAAACAAAAACAAAAAGTGGGTCAACTCAACATATTCTCAAAGAAAAAGAAAAAAAAAATGATACTTTATGTCAATTCATTATTTTATTGATCGTCCACTGTTGTTATACATCAATCGTTTTAACATGAAGAAAAGGAAATGCTTTCACATGATTGATATTAGTGAAACAATCATAGCAAGCTTTTCCTAGTTTTCATTCGGGTGAATTTTAAGTTTTTAATAATTTATTTTCAACCCTTGTTCTTAGATTATTAGATTATCTATTTTAAGTAAGTTTATTTTAGATTAGGTTACTTAATTTAGATTTAGTTAGTATTTGAGTTATGTTATGAGGTTAGATATATTCATTTTTAAAATTTTTTTATCAGTTAAATAGATGATTATGTTTGTATTTATTGATAAAATTCTATATTGAATAAAACTCCAGCATCTCTGTATTTGTATTCTATCTCTATTTTTCTTTCCCTAATTTTGACACTTCTAACCTATGAATTTGAATATTAATTTGATTCACAAAACTGTTCAAGACAACTATATGTTATCATAATCCCCTCCTAGTTTATGATTTCTTTTAAGCGGATAACTTAGTTCATTATTCTTAATTTTTGAAAGAATGGTTTCATATGGAAATATGCATGCATATATGTATGAGACCAGTTTTTCAAAATATTAATAATAAGGAAAAAAATTAATTTATACCTCTAAACTTTTGAGGTTCTATCAATAAAACTCTAAACTAATAATTGTTTCAATTTAAACCTGAACTTTTGTAAGAGGTTGTTTGGGGCAAAGAGTTGCAAGAAGTAAGAGTTAGGAAATCTGGGGAGTTAGGAAGTCTGTGTTTGGGGTGTAGAGTTGTTTAGTCTGAAGTTAGGTAATCTGTGTTTAGAGCAAGGAGTTGCAGAGAGTAAAAGTTCTGAAGTCTGTGTTTGGGGTGCAGATTTGTTAAATCTGGAGTTTTGAATTCTGAGTTGATTTTAGCTTTTTTTTGTACAGTTTTTTTCTACAATTTCTCAAATTTTTGTTATTAAGAATTTGCTCCCATGAATTCTAAGATTGAGATTTTTTGTTTTTATTAATTTATGTATATTTTACAAATTTCTTTAAAGAAAAAAAAAGAATTTTAAACAAAATATCCCACATTCTTTTTTCAATATCTCTCACATTAATTATTCATTTCTCTTGGATAGTTTTCAAATAAAATAAAGTCTTATAATACTTTTTAAAATATTATATATGTTTCAAAAAGATTTCAATCCATTAATTTAAAAAGATACAAATAAACTTCAAGATTTTTATGTTTTTATTCTCTCAATTCTAGAAATAATATAGATTTGTTTCCATTAATCCTAAAATTGAGATTTCAAATTATATTATTTTATGAATATTTTACAATTTTGTTAAATACTTGTTTTCTTCCATTTTAAAATTTTAATTTAAGATTTGTTTTTCAAGCTTAATAATTTGTTTTTATAATTACAGATTTTATTTTTCTAACTAATCAATGTAATTGATTATCTAAAGTTTAATTAATTTGAAAATAATATATTCTTTGAAGTTTTAAAATAACTAAGTTAAAAGTAAAATATCAAATATTTATGCTATTTTAAAATAATTAAGTTCAAAATGAATATATATTTTTTTAACACCATTTCAAAATGAATATGATATATACTTTTGTTCATATTACTATATATTTATGTTATTTATTGTGATAATTTTATTTTATAAGTTTGGAAGGAGAAATCGTTTATCTTTTTACTTTGAATATGATTAATTTGAAAATCAAAATTTTTTAATATGTTAACCTTTTTAAATACTAATATCTTAAAATGCAATACGAGTTAGTTTAAAATATGTGTTTCTTATCTTCAAATCATAAAATTATATATATTATTTTAGCTATTAATTAAAAAAAAAGCTAAAAAAAGGTAAGATTGTTATTTGTTATAAGTAATTTTTGTTTAAACTTAAAAAAAAATTGCAGATGACATGTGGAAGAAGTGAGATATGGAGACTTTTATCAATTAAAAATATTGTTACGTAGTACTCTAATTTACATTAAGAATTTCAATTTAAATAATAGTTTCATATCTAAAACATTTTTATATAATTTATATTTAAAAATAAAATTATAGATTTATAGAATAAAATATATATTTTTGTTATAAATTTATTATAATTATTAGGAAAAAAATAAAAATATTTTTAAATAATTATTTATATTTAATTATTAATTAGTAATAATGATGAGAAAATTTATATAAAAAATAAATATATTTTTTTAAAATTAAGAAATTAAAAAAATTATATAAAAAAAATAGAGAGAGAAATGAGAGGAGAGAAGGAAGGAACGTAGGAGTGAGGCGAGGTGAAGCAAAAAAGAGTATTAAAGTTGTGTGGCCCACAATGGAGAGTCGGAGAAGGAGTTAATAAGTTTGTGGGGTCCACAATAGGGAATTGGAGGAAGAGTTAATAAGTTAGTGGGACCCACAATAGGAGTTAAAATATCTCAGGCTAAACAATGAGTTGAGGGAGTTATTAACTCCTCCCAACTCCACTCCCCCTAACTCCTCAATCCAAACACCTCCTAAATGCATCAATTTACTCTCTCTGTCATATTTCGTTTGAAAAACGTTAGTTTATATATATGCAAACTTTTAATTATATCAATTAAACTTATAGACTTTCATAAGTGAATCAATTTAGACCATCTGGTCCAAATAATTAACGATTTTCAAATGGATGATCTAGATTTTTGAAGAAATCTATACACGTGTGAGAATTGATGCGTGGACGATTTTCAAATTGAGGGCCTAAATTGATTCAATTATGACAGTTTAGGGGTTTAATTGATAGAATTACAAGTTTGCACATGTATAAACTAATGTTTTTCAAATAGAATCTAATATATGGTGTAAATTAATACACTTATGAAAGTTTATGGTTTAAATTGATACAATTATTAGTTTATGATTTTTATTGATACAACCCCCAAAGTTTAGGTGTATAAGTTGATTTTTTCTCTAATAATAATAATAATAATAACTAACATGGGACCTAGCTATAAGAAAATATTTTTCTTTTGCTCATTGGTACTCATGAGAGACACGTCGGGAGATGTATATGTCGATGTGTAAACTTTTTTTTTATTTGACAATATGTGGGGTGAGTGACACTCGAACTTCTAAGTTGTACTCATGTTGGCATGTCGATGTGTAAATCATAATAAATTTCGTTGGGAAAAATATTATTGAGTTGGCAAGGATAGTTTTCCTTGCACTTATTTTATGTCTGCAATAATATTTTTCCAGGAACTTATATGTTGTTGGTAATAGATTACATGGGGTTCCATATGAAAACCAATTGGAGTAGCCCATGTATGTTATAAATTCCAATGTGGGATCCTCAACATGCCCCCTTAAGATGGTGCCTCTTTGGGTTCACTATTCATGGGATTCCAATTTTTGGACCGAAAACTCGTTTGGGCTTCATAGGCTCTGATACCATCTTAGATTACATGGGGTTCCATCTCAAAACCAATTGGCAATGAAAGGAGTAGCTCATGTATCTTATAAATTGTGAGGTCTTTCTACATTTTTCCAATGTGGGATCCTCAACAGTTGGCAATAACATAAAAAATACTAGAACAAAAGAACAAATAATAGAAAAACATTTAACGAGGGAACATATATGCATTTCTATGAAATCATATATGCACTTATATGCAAAAGAAAAATATTTCAGAAAAAGTTATGAAATCATATATGCACTTATATTTCATAATTTACAATGTAAAATGTAATGTAAAAATATCATTTCGGTGTCCAACGAAGCAAAGATGTGCATTTTATTTCTGTTTTCAATGACAAGTTTATATCATAGAAAAATTTAAACTAAAATTTTAAAGATATTTTATAATTTGGTTAAAATATAATTTTAGTTTCTTTATTTTGGTACTGTCCTGTTTTAGTCCCTATACTTTTTAATATCCAAATTTAGTCCTTGTTTTTTAAATAAATCTTAAAATTAGTCGCTACATTAGTTTATGGTTAATTTTTCTGAAAAAGAATTAGTCTCTGTCAACCTTCCCACTATAAATTTTGGAAACATATTTACATGGTGCATTTTTCTTAAATGGAAATTATTATTATTATTTTGCAAAGTTAGAAATAAACTTCAAAACAATGATAAGAACTCATTTTAAATTTTATTGAAAGTATAGTGACTAAATTTGAATATTTGAAAGTTCAGAGACTAAAATAAAACGAATTTCAAGGTAGAGGGATGATCAAGATATTTTAACCTTAAAATTTTAAAAGTTTTAGTTTTAAACTTTGATGATGGTGTATATTTAATCTGTGCTTAAAAAGAAAATTTTTGTATTACGTCTCTCGAACTTTCAAATTGAAGAAGGAAACTAAAAACATAACTAAACTCAAGGAAAACTTGGTGTGAAAAGCATGTAAAAATGAAAACCGCAACAAGGCTGTTTTTTTTTTTTTTCAATACTCAAAAAGGCTGTTTGATAGAGGGGAAAGTGGTGAGTTTTTTTTTTTTTTTTTTTTTTTTTTCTCTTTTTGAAGGGGACGAAACATCTACTTTGAAGATACTAAAATTGGAAAAACAATTTGGGCATTGGGTCATTGGGTGCACAACATTTGCGTAAAAGCAACTGATAAGCAAATTTGTGGAGAAGGTTAAACAATAGTAATGTGTTTGTGCAATTCATCAAACTTTTTTTAAGGCTGAAAGTAAAAATAGTTAGAAATTTTACACTAATATTTTTAAAGATCAAGATGATATATTTTTACTAAACCCAAAGTTCGTATATGTGGAGATTGAGAGTCTTAGTTTGTATTTATATGGTGTAGAATGAGTTTAAAAACTTGAATTTATAACAGCTTTATGGTTTTTATTTTATAATTGTTAGTACATAACACGAGATATGAGTTTAAAATGACATATTACTGTTGGAAACGACGATGAGCCCACAATAGTACTCACTATAAATCTCACAATTTTGAAGAGAATAAACATGTTCTTTTACGAAACTCAAGAACACACAAGAGAAGAACATTGTTCTCTTGAATAACTCTTTTTGAAATGCTTTGTTTGGCTTCTCAACTGACTTGGTTACAAATGAGGAAAATGATCCATTTATATAATACCCAAGAGACACTTCTAAAAGACACAAATTAAATAAGTACATGTATACATACTATTCATGTATCTTAAAAAATTATTATTTCTGTCTTGTTTTGTGTAAAGAGCATGTTCATATGGACATCTTTTAAAACCATTCTCATGGAAGAAACTGTCGATACAACTGTACCAGGCTCTTGGTACTTGCTTTAACCAATACATTACTTTTTTCAGTTGACACACCTTATTTTCTTCACCAATCTTGACATAACCAGGTAGATGTTCAACATATATTTCTTCCTCCAGATACCCATTTTAAAAAGCTGACTTGACATCCATTTGATGTACATTCCAATAATTTTGAACTACAAACGCTAGAAGCAAACGAACAGTTGCTAAGAGAGTCACAAGTGCAAAAATTTCTTCATAATTCACACCATACTTTTGCTTATACCCTTTGACGACGAGTTTTGCCTCATACTTCTCGACTTCACCATTTTGCTTAAGCTTTATTCGTACACCCATTTTACTCTAAGAGTTTTTCTACTCTCTGGTAGCTATACTAGCTCCCATGTTTCATATCTTCTTATTGCATCAATCTCTTGATCCATTGATGCTTTCCATTTTTCATCTCCAAGCACCTCTTCAAAATGTACGTGATTTCTCATTTTTTAGAATTATTTAGCCTTTAATTGCAAATTATTCTTGAGAATTCATTATTTAGATCCACAAAGTTTAGCAAAATGAAGCAAGGTTGAACAAAATGACTTGGGCATGTTAGGAGTATGTCAAAATAGCAAGAGAGGGCTGGAAAAGGCATAAATTTATTGTTTTTTCTATTTTTTTTTTTTGCAGGTAGGGCAACTGTGAAAAATTGAAGTTGCAATCCAAAATATAGATTGCACAATTGCAATTTTGGACAGATATGGAAAAATGGGGAAACCCAAATTTTGTGTGATTTTAGAAAAATCAGTGATTATTTCTCCATATTTTTAGCTTGATTGATTTGGGGCCATTAGCACAAGGTGGGAGAAGGAAACCCTAGCTTATGGAGGCCAATAAAAGGGACAAAGAAGTCGAAGCAACTGAATTCTCTCCTTCACGAAGCTGTTGTCTCTTTTTCATTTTTTTGATGTTTTCTTCTTGTTTCCATCACCTTCAAGCCTCAATAATTAGTCCAATCTAGATGAAAGTCTTAGATTGTAAAGACCTGATTCCCTTTGAAAAAAGTAGGATCGAGTTCGATTGATGAAAGAGGCGAGAATGGTGTTTTATTCATTGTAGTTCATGTATTTGTTTTAGTTTTAGTTCAATTTGTTCTTCAAGTTTTGTTTTTGTTAAGCTGCTATAGTCAACATTTAGTTGTTATTCTTTTTCTCTTTTCATTCCAACAAGTACTTTCAAGTTGTATTTATAATTCCTTTGACTAGTTATTTTGCATGATAGTTAATAAAATTGATTTTGTTTATCTCAATTCTATTATTCTTCAAGTTTTGACTTCTTTACAATATTTTGTACTTCCTTTAGCTATGAGTTTTCTCTTGAATAAATTATTATTTTTCTCTTTTTCATTTATGAGCTAAGTCTTTCTTTGGGATTCAAGCATGTGAATATCTAGATAATGGAATGAAAGTCTACGTGTAAAAGCAACCTTGCTTTCTCTATAGCTTGTTTGCTTTTATTGATTTTTAATGCTTATAATTAGTCTAGATTGAATACCTAGACTAGTGTACATCAATTGAATCTAATTCTGAAAAAGTTAGGTAAATTTGGGAGTTCGTAAAAGCAATAAAGAAAAAAGCCTACACATAGGTAATTGTTTTTGACCCTAGACATAGGACAAAACCTTTAAAGCCAAAAAAGGATTGTGTTTAAATTTAACTACGTTCGTATTAGCTATAAAAATATCGGTTTAATCACTTGGCCTCCTAAAGATACTTCATAGAAGGTCGAATAGGTGTTGAATCTAGTTAACAAAGCTTAAGTGTTGAGTCAAAGGATTGCAATTCCAATTAGGCCACAATTCCAATCAAAGGGGTACGAATGTGCTTGGATCCGTTCCTTTTATTATTCTGTTTTTCCACAAAAACCCATCACAATCTTTGATTACTTTTGTTACCATAATTGCAATTTGAGAATAATTTTTGCTATCTTTTTGAATTTTGTTGTATCTGTTTTTCGTGGGATCGATACTTGGAGTACTTTCAATTTTATACTACTTGTTTGACAGTGTGCACTTGCACTAGATTGAAGACTTTTTCTTATTCAAAGTTTTCCTCTAAAGCCTACACGTTTTTAGTTGATCAATCTGCATCTGCAAATAAGGAAAAATCAACATGATCATCTTCTTTCATTCTTCTTGAAGCATCATAAATCTTTTAAATATTTATTGTCTTCCTTGATGGAGTGTCTTCATCACTTGTGGAATGTGGAGATGAAGATGAAGATAAAGCCACTGGCAGAGTCCTTTCAAGCCCCAAGTCTTGAGCAACTCTTTTGTCATCCATGTCAACGAGTAATGGATTTTGGTCTTCATTTCCTACATCCCATCTCCAAAATTCTTCTTCATTGAATTTGACATCTCGACTAATAATGATTTTCTTGCTTACAAGATTATATAATTTGTAAGCCTTTGAGTTCTCACTGCACTCAACAAAAATACATTTCTCTAACTTATCATCTAGCTTACCTTTTTTCTCATAAGATATGTAAGAATAAGCAATGCAACTAAATACTCTTAGGTGACTAACAATTAGCTTTAATCTACTCCACATTTCTTGAGGTGTAAGGCCTTGGACACTTTTGGTTGAAGCCCGATTCAAGAGATAAACGACACATGTCACTGCATCTCCCCAAAATTCAGTCGGAAGTTTCTTAGCCTTCAACATACTTCTTGCAAGCTCCATTATTATCTTGTACTTTATTTTTGCAACTCCGTTTTTTTTAGGAGTTCTTTGAACGGTCTTCTGGTACTTGACTCCATTTTCCTTAAAGAAATCATCAAAAGCAATATATTCACCTCCGCGATTAGAACACAATGTTTTCAACTTCAAGTTGCTTTCATTTTTAGCCATTGCTTTGAATGTCTTAAAACACTCAGAAGCAGAAATTTTTTCCTTTAGTAGGTAAAGCCATGTCTTCCGACTATAGTCATCAATAAACGTGAGAAAATAACAATTACCACCAAGCGTAGTAGTTCGCATTGGTCCACATAAATCTGTATGGACAAGCTCAAGAGGTTTTGATGCTCTCCAAGCATTTTTTGTTGGACATGGATTTCGGTGACTCTTTCCCAAAATACATGCTTCACAAAATTGATATTCCTTTTTAATATTTGGCATTCTTCTCGCCATATGTTATTGACACATGTGAGATAAAGTGTCAAAACTCAAGTGCCCATAACGATAATGCCAAAGCCATGACGTTTCTCTTACTAACATCTCGAAACATAAAAGCTTCTCATGAGACATTTTAATAGGAACATCTTGTTGGTAGTCATATGTACTTTTGTTATGAGACCTTCATTCTTAGTTCTGATCTCACACATGCTATCTTTGAAGATTACATCATGCTCTTTCAATAGAAGTTGCCCAACACTTAAGAGATTGTGTTTGAGACTTGGAACATAATACACATCAGTAATTCTTTTTGCTCCATTCTTTGTCTTGACAAGAACACATCATTTTCCTTTAACTTTGAGCTTCTTGTTGTCACTAGTCTTCGCCTCATTATGTATAGTGATAGGATCGATTACGTCCTATTATCTCTAGCTTAATTCTTGTTAGTTTGGTGAATTATATGAGTATTTATGTTTATTTTTTAGATTCTTGAGCAATTGGCACGTTTCGAGACATTTAGGTGCCTTCAAGGCTAATTTGGAGCTAACCAGAGGTTGTTCGGGTGCCCAGGGCATGTTGAGAGCCAAAATGACACAAAATGCCCCTGATGGAGCGTCTAGACCCTTAAAACGCTGCAGAGAACACTTGAAGATAGAATGATGGACTTTAGGGCAACGTCTCGACACTATCCACAGCGTCTCGACACTATCCACAGCGTCTCGACACTGTAATAGTGAGCATCCCTCGACGCAGCTGCAAGCCCGAAAAAAGTTGGTATAATTAGGCCGTAGAGTTTCAACGTTGCCTGTAGCATCTCAATGCTACCTCGAGTTTTATAAAATGTTTCCTTTCCATTTTAGGATTGATGTGAGACGTTAGACAACCACCTTCCATACAAAAACTCTTCTCTCTTTTATATGACCAAAATAGTCCTATATTTTTATGTCTAAATCGTGTTAGTTTGGAGGTTTAATGTAATTAATTGATTATTTTGTAGGGAATTGAGTATAAGGCACGTTCCAAGAGATTCTACATCAAATCAGGGTCCCAGCACATCAAATCGAAGGTCATTCGTATACCTGAGCAAAGAGTTAGAGCAAAAATGAACAGTGTTGTTCGTCGAGTAGTGTCTAGACGTTGTCCATAGCGTCTAGACGTTGACGGGAATCCCCATGAAGCCATGTGACGCTGGGTAGCGTCTAGATGTGATCCACAACATCCAGACGCTACAACGATTCCTATAAATTGATTCTTTCGTGCCCTAGATCATTTGTGTCCGTTTTTTTTTCACCAAGAGATCATGTTAAGGCCATTTCTCTCTGTTTTCATTAAAATAGGATAGTTTATGTATTTTTAGTTAATCTTTGGTATCTTGCAACATTGTAACGATGTTAAGCTAGACTGTCGACGCCGTTTCGTGTTGTAAACAAGGTACTATATGATTTTTGTGAGATTTATTCCATATTTCTAGTATTTTCTAACATTTTCTATTATTTCTCGATTCTTACTTGAATGCCCATAGCCTGTATTCTTTCTAGATAAATTGACAGCCTATTCGTGTCGATTGAATACATGATCGTTAGTTTTAGAAAGTAATAGGACCGGCTCGTGTTTGCATCATAGAGGCTAGTTTCTCATATAGATTGCAAAATAGGGCTTAAGAATTAAGAGATGTAATTAATCAAATTAGGAATGCATGCTTAGTTTAATTAATTGGTCTTAATCAATCCCTAGAACTTAAGGCAATTAGCTACGTTGGTATGGAACGCTATCGTGCCCAAGTAATTAGAGTTAATTAGGCTAATTAACTTGATGCTAGGTTGGGTTAATTGGGATTTAGAGGACCTAAGTTTGCTTAGCGGCTTAGCCAGCTTTATCGGTGAGTCGATTAGGTAATAGATGGTTAGGAAATAACTTGCATATAGATGTTATGTGATCAGAAATAACATTGTACTGAGTTTTATCTTGAAATGGTCCCCGAGGTTAACTATTAGCGTTTATCTTACTGTTTTTAAGTCATATTGTCCTTTTTTTAATGTTTAATCCCCCTTTGTCTATGTCAGTCCATGTCAATAAGAAATCCAAATAATAGAAATTCAATTTATTTGGTTCCCTGTGGTTCGACCCTGTCCACTATTAATTACTACAAATAGTTAATTTTAGATCGATAATGATAAATTGTATTTGATTGATCCTTCGACAAGCTCCTTCACTCTTTCTATATGAAGTCTTTTTAGCCATTTTTAGGTAGATTTAGCTTAGATTATGGCCTTAGGAGTCGATCTTGCGGTGTTCGGCTAGAGGAAAGCACCAATTCAGAGGTGATTCAGGCATCTATTAGGTAATTTCATGAGATTTGAACTTTTATAGAATGTTTTGGCATGTTAGATTTGATGCCTCTTGAATGTTTTAACGTTCATTGCTAGCTTGAATTTCGTTTACGCCTCATATCGATTTCTTGCATGTTTAAGTAGCAAATAAGCCTCGTTGTGTGTGCATAGTAGGGAGTTCATCCCCGTGTAGTTGGCACAATAGGCTTTCGGGCATTTCAGATTAATTTGGTATTGTCCAATTAATTAGGTTATTCTAATCAATCTTGAACTTAATGCGATTGGTTTAGGTGGTATGGAACGTTATCGTGCCCAACCCTTAGAGGCGATTTAGGACTAAACAGATGCTAGGTCGATTTAGTCTCTAAAGGGATTAAGGTTTTAGGCGGCTTTATTGTCAAGGAAGATTAGATGCTAAACGAGTATGTTGCTTGTTTGTACGACTTTGATGATCAAAATTACATGATAAATGCCCGATGAACTCCTGAATTGGTGTGTGTGGTAAGATTGTTAGTTTCTGCTTTTAATTTCTTTCTTTTATGCATTTAAATTTTGAGCAATTTATTCTATCAAGCAAAAATCCCCTTTTTTTCGTTTATTAATCCAAAGGAAGAAGTTAATAACTGAATTTTTCCTCCTTGTGGATCGATCTGGCCACTGATACAACAAATATTAGTTGGAAACAATTTTTGGCATAGCGTCTCATTTGAGATTCCATTCATTTTCAATGAATTGCAAATTATGAGGAATATCTTGTTATGCTTGTGGGGATCTTCATTGGGCAGTCCTGCAAATTGGCCTATGGTTTGTAGCATCTGGAACATCACTGACTTCAATTCAAAATGATTTGCCTCGATATTTGGTTCTTCAATTCCTGTATTTAGATGATGAAAAGTAGCAGCTTCATAGTCTCTAATTGCTCTGCCTCTTTCTTCTACAATGAAGATGAGATTTTCTAGAGAGATTGCCTGTTGTGGTTGCCCGTTGTTTGCATTCTATTGATTTCTTCTATTTGTTGGATTGACGTGAGGATCAACTACAGGTGGATCCATCTGTACTTCAGTTTATAAATTTATTTGAAGGGTCTAACGAGTCTGATCATAGAGCTTCGTCTAAAGATACAAAAATATCCTTCTTTCCTATCATATGGTTTTGCAACCACTATCAAGATACCATATATATTCGGTGCTTGTTTCTTGGACATTGAAGGTGAGGAAAAGAAGACCTTGGTAATTATCATGTTGTTCATGCATTAAGGTTGTCTCTGCCTAATTAGCATTTTTGGACCAACAATCTATTTGAAAATGTCCACAGCGTCCTGATAAAGGGGCTTGTCGAAGGCCGCAATATCAAATAATATTTATAAACCGAAGCTCTAAAAATTTGCAATAATAGTGGCCTAGGTCGATCACAGGGATTGAAGTTCTTAGATTAATTAAGTACCATAGTTAATTATACCCAATTTTATTTATAGAAACAAACAAGGAAGAACAAGGAAGACCTATAACAATTTTCATGCATCACAACAACAAGGAAGATTATTCATGAAAACTTTGCCAAAAACAAAAGGTTAATTTTTTTTTTTTTTAATATTTGGTTCCTAACTTGCATTTAAGCAACCGACATAGAGTCCCTTACCTTGGCCTTGATTTCAAGAAAAGGATCACCAAACTCCTATTTAAGAAATCCCTTGGAAAACCTATAACAATTTTCAAAAGATCATGCTTGACATTTGTAACCTTTAAACTCAAATTCTAAAAATCAACCTAAGACGTTGGTTTAATAACTCAACTTATCCCAAAAACTCATATTTACGAGGAACTCATAGTTGTAGTCATACATGTGTTCCAAAGCTCATACTCCATATTCAAGACATAAGGAATTGTTCCAATTTGGCTACTTAAATGGTTATAGAGCCCCAAGAACAAGGACTATCAACTTCTACTAAGAATGTTCTTTGTTCAACCTAAAACAAGCCAAAGGACAAGAGAACAATTAGTTTTTGGCATTGTCAAACCCCTTTTAAAACATATCCCTCCATAATCATCCTAAAGCCCAACCTACATCCCAAAACTCAGTAAAAGAATTAGGAAATTTTCAACGTAATCCAAAACTTAGAATTGAAGCCTAGCATATAATCAAGGATTCGCTTGAATTTAGAATGAAAGTTTCACCTCAATTCCTACCCAAAACAAAACCAAACTTTACCGATTAGGTGATGATTTGATTCTATTTCGTCGAACAGGCCTCCACATACAATGGGTATTCTAAAATAGAGCTCGAAAATCAATGGGTTAACCTTCAAATCACCAAAACAGTGCCCAAAACCAAGTCTACAATATGAAAACCATCAGGAAACAACACGAAAAAGCTTACCCATGCAAGAACGAAGGCTATTTGTGGCTGTACAGTGCCGAAAATCGCTGAAAAATAGACAAAAAAAACATAGCAACCCGCCGGGGAAGAACGCCCACTGTCTCCAACCACTTGCACTCGAGGAGACCCCAAACCAACGCAATCGCACGAGCACTACCCTAAACGCCCACCAACGGTCTGCTTGACTGAAATTGAGAGAGAGAGAGAGAGCCCGCCGGAGATGAAAGTCGTCGCTGGTCTAAAAGCTTGTCGCCGATCAGTATTTGGGGTGAAAAGAAGGAGAGGCTGAAGGAGATGATGGTAAAGGTGGCTGTTTTCGAAAAAGATGGATGAATAGCAACAATGGTGGCCTTATGGAAGAAGGATAAGGGATGAGGAGGATGATACCTAGTGTTGCGTGTGGCTTGGACTCATACTTGGCTTGGCTACCTTTAAATAGAGAGAAAAATTTAGGGCTAGCTCACTCATGGCTTGGGCTTGACTAAAATTCAAGTAAATAACCACTATGCCACTAAACCCAAATAATTCCTTTCTCCTTCAAATTCTCCAATCTATAAAAAGCAAAACTCCTAATCTCACTTCAATACACAACTTAAACATGAAATTGGCCCCACAATTAAGGTAAATTTAAAAAAAAAACTTTAATTAATACCTGAAAGTGTCGGTTGTTACACCCCCACTCACATGTCTCCGCATGAACGGTTTGGATCAAATCATTTGTAACTATTACAAAGTGGGTCGTATCAA
This sequence comes from Trichosanthes truncata, assembly GCA_033996785.1. Lineage (NCBI taxonomy): Eukaryota > Viridiplantae > Streptophyta > Magnoliopsida > Cucurbitales > Cucurbitaceae > Trichosanthes > Trichosanthes truncata. The sequence continues at coordinate 43,318,545 of JAWPNB010000013.1, read as the reverse complement.
TAGTGTTACCAGGATAAGACACTCAACCTTATTGTAACGACCCTATAGGCTCGACACGCTACCTAAGAGTCATTACTAAGTCACGTCGCTATATTACCGAAAATTTCGGCAGCATAACGACGTAACTACGCGAAAACCAAAAATTAGACCCTTACCAGATAGGACATAGAAAAACACACTTCTAAGATTTTCAAACAACCTCCTAGCATCCAACAAACTTCTCAATATGATGCTAGGGTTCAGACAACATAGACCAAGTGAATTCAAACATAGAAAGCTAAATACACGTGCACGATTTACAAAGAAAGGTTAAAAGACTTTGAAACATCCTCCTAAACATTAAAAAAACTCGACATGAGTTCTATGTACATCCTGAAACATAAAAGAAGCGGAATAGCGATCGCTCGGCTCCCATGACTCGAGTAGCTGATCTCCGGTCACGCGCTAGGGCCGATCTTAGCCTTACCTGAAAACATTTTTAAAAGAAAAAGGGTGAGTATTAACGAATAATACTCAGTAAGTAACTCATAGTTTCAAAGTAAGAGTTTCAATCGCATGCAACATGTCATTTTAAATCATAAAACCATCGTAAACCATCGCTTTAGTAGGGGACCTAAAATTCGTTTTATAAACCATGTACTTTTCCTCGCGGCTCTCGTGAACGATTAAATTCTCCCGAGGGCCTCGTGAATAGTCCGAAGACATAGTTTTCCATCGAATAGAGTCCTCCCATAACTCTGAGAGTTGAGCTCGAAAGCTAACATACATCGTGGAGTCCGAAGACTCAGCCCGAAGGCTACCATCGTGGAGTCCGAAGACTCAAGCCCGTCGGCTACCATCGTGGGGCACTCTCGAACCCCGGGAGCATAGAGAGTCCGAAGACTCGGGTTCCCTCATAACCCACATAAAACTTTTGGGAGAATTATCGTCACGGCCTTACATAAATCTTTTCATGAGCACACAACACATGCATGAGGTCCCACTCGTTTTAGAACATAGTTATGAATGCATGATTCAAGGCAATCGTATTTCAAAGACATACATATCATTTCCATTCTTTTTAACATGAAAACTCAAATAGAACTCATGGAACTAGCGTATAAAAGAATATACATATAAAACACTTTATTTCTTAAATACTTAACATGAAAACATAAACTTCAAAGTAAATATAGAGCTAGCTTTAGGTTTCGAAAACTTCTTTCGTTGTGAGATCCCTTACCTTAAAGCTTTACTTACTAAAATACCCTTTCTCCACTAGTAATGAGCTTCTCGAGTCCCCACTCCGAGTACAAACCAAGGTCCTCGACAATTCACCTAAAAAGTGTTCTAAACGTGTCTTAAACCATCCGAATTACGCTAAAACACATTCTATCATTAATAACTCGACGAAACGGACCAAATGGCAATTTTTACCCAACTCCGGCGAGCGGCGGCGCGTGGGCTTCACGGCGGCGGCGCGTGGGTCAACCTATCGGCTCGTGGAGGTCCGTTTCTGGTGTGTTGCAGCCCGATCTACAAGAATCCGAGGTCGTTTTGCTGAAAATCAATCAAACTCGAGCTCAAAATGCCAAACTTCTCATGGAAACGAAAACCCACCTTGAAAACGCGGCTGAAAAGGTGTTTTCCGGCGAGCTTAGAGTTCAAAACCACCAACGATTGCAGGCGTAAGGGCCCTCGTCGACCGGCGTGCGCGTGGAGGAGCTTTCGTCGATCGGAGCTTCGCGCGAGCTGATCGGAAGACAGACGAAAACGCGGCGGCAAGCTTCGCGCGGCAACTTGCTCGCGAGCAGCGGCTGGCAGCGGTCGTGCCGCGGGGTTCGTGGCTGTCGGCGACGGCGTGCGGCGGCGGCGTGCGGCGGGGCTGGAGCTTCGGCGAGAGAGAGAGAGAGAGAGAGTTACCGTGAGGGAGAGAGAGAGAGAATTTCGGGAAGGGGAAGAAGGAAAAGAAAAAAAATAATAAAAAAAAATAATAATAAAATAATAATAATAATAAATAATAATAAAATAATAATAAAATAATATTATAAAATCAAAAATATCTTCTTCTCTATAAATGACCATAATACCATTTCCTTTTCTAAAAATCACCAAATTACCCTCAAAATAATTAAATTCATAATAAAACTTTACCAAAACAACATTTTAAACTTACCCAAAGAGTCTCGGGTGTTACACTTATCCATATACTATGACCCTTCATGTTATTTCTTGAACATGATTCTTTTGTATGCCAACCACATATTGTTCAATATTACACTAATAACCTTGGATTTTTCATATAATGGATAATATTATATTGCAAATACAATAATCAAAATTATTATTAATTATTAAATAAATCATTAATTACGAGACTTTAGGGCATAAATCCCAACAATCTTGACCCGGTAGTGGGGTCACTTATTGAGTACTTTAAATACTCACCCTTTCCAAAAATGTTTTTTAGGTAAAGGCAAGGGTATCCAAGGCAATTGACAGGACAGTTTGCTGAGAGGGGCCATGGGTGACCTATAGAAGCTTTATTTCCACATTTTTATTATTTAACATTTTAGATGTCTTGTTGGTAGATGCATTGTGAAGTTATTTCGATTGTTAAATATTTTACTATATTTTCATGCTTTGCAATGAATTTGAAGGGATCTCGAACCAAAGGATTTTGATTGTTTAGTAAAAAGTTTAATTCTTTTTGTCTATTATTAAAGGTTTTTTTTTAAAAAAAAAAATCCATTAGCATGCATGTAGTAATGTCCCTAGAATGTCTAATAGGAAAAGTTGAGTCGTTACACTTTCTCTCTTCACAAGGGTTACTAACCCCCAAACTTATCTTTTTCCTTCTTACGGAGATCCTACCTTTCACGCTTCCATTGTAGGGACCCCTTATCCAAAGCACTCACTTAATGGATGGCCTAACTAATCAAAATGGAGGTAGCTATTTTGATCCCCATACATTAAGCACACAATATTGATGGAACATGCTTTAATTTTCTTCAAACATGCTAAAAAAATCAATAAAGCTAAAAAATTTCTTACTTCAACATATTTTAATCACTAACTTTTATGCAAGTCAACTATTGATCAGTTCTTAAGCCTATTGGAGTCACAACAACCTCTAGAGTCAACAAAAGCATCCTAGTATTCAAACATAATAGAAAGTCAGTTATGTGCTCATGGTGTTGCAAGGAGATCATAGATAAGATTCAAATAAACTCAATTCAAGACATGCTTCATAGATCATTCTATTGCAAAAACAAATTCAGTTAGATTACTTCCTAGGCTATCCTAATCAACCATCATGCATTCTAAATCATTCCAACATGCTTAAGAACGAAAAAATTATGCTCAGAATTATCAGGACTGTAAAGTACTATCAACCCCAAAACTTAAAACTTACATTGTCCTCAATGTAACATACTCAATAAAATAAATAAGGACAAAGATAGAATGAGTGAATAATATTTTCCTGGCAAAAGAAAGAGACTGTTCCATGAGAATTCCTTAAATTGGCCATGAGGTTACCCAGTGCGATCGAGGTCCTGCAAAATAGGAACGAAATTTACTTGGCACTCTTTTTCAAAGAACCTATACTAGAAAAGAAAAACAACAAACAAGCAATAAAAGTAAATCAGCAAGGGAAAGAAAAAGCTTGGATTGCTTCCCAAGAAATTCTTTCTTTAACGTCTTTAGCTAGACTAGACTCATGGGATTGAATCAACTTGAGTACGAGTCTTTGCTATTGAAATTCCTGGTCAATGCCCATTGTAGTGGATCCTTGTTCATAATCAATTCAGAGAGTTCATGAGTCAATTCATTAACAAAATCAATCAACATACCTTGACTTACCTCATAGGGGTATCTCATTGCCTTATGCTATGAAAGGTTACCTTTTCATCATTGATTCGTAAAGATAACTTACCTTCTCGTACCTGGATAGAGGCTTCCCTTGTTGCTAAGAAGGGTCTTCCTAAAATGATAGGGATATCGTCATCTCTTTCTATGTCAAGCACAACAAAATCAACAAGAATTAAAAATTTATCAACTTTCAGTACAACATCCTCTACTACACCTCTAGGTTAAGCTAATGAGCGATCTACAAGTTGTAGAGACATGTTAGTAGGTTTTAATTCCTTGAGACCTAATGTCTTGTACACACAATAACGCATCAAATTAATAGAAGCACCTAGGTCACACAAAGCCTTATGGAAATAGGAATTGCCAATAGTACAAGGAATATTAAAACTCACTTGATCTTTCAATTTGGTTGGCAACTTCCTATTGAGTGCAACATTGCACTTTTTAGTCATGTGTACTGTCTAAGAAAAACTAAAACAATACTAACTAAGCAAACTAAAAACAAAACAAAAGCAAAGAGACAAAGAAAAAAACCCCAAAAACAAAGAAACAAGGTAATTTACATAAAGTACAATAAACTCAACTAAACAACAACAAGAAAAAACACAAGAAAAATAATATACAAATTTTACACTAGAATACATAGATTACAAAAAATATACAAAATATACAACACAAGAAATATACATAATATAAAACAAAACCAAAAATTATAGAAATATACAAAATATACAAAATCTACACTCTAAATTAAAATCTCATAATTTCACCACAATATTAATTAAGTCTAAAGATACGCCAATCTCTAGTAGGCGCCAAAAACTTGTTGCGTGATTTTTAAGTGCTCGCAAATACTCGCAAGTGTACGGTGTCAAGTTTTAATATAGTTGTGAGTTGAGTATCGTCTCCATATGGATTAGAATTCATTAGCCCTTAATTAAGTACTATAGTTACTTTTACTCAATTTTATTTAGAGAAACAAAACTTTATAGAGGTCAAAAACAAAATAAAATCTAAAACTACTATTTACAAAGTTGAAGTCCAATTTTTTGAGAAACGTAATGGTTGATTAAATTAAGCACAACTTTGTGGATAAAGAATTAATTTCAAACAATTAATCTTAAGCCAAGAATTACGAAGTGATCAATATCCTCTCTCGAGATCAATCGAACTCATGCCTAGCATTAAATCAACCTCTCGGTCTATTTCTATTACTAAACATGGCATTAGGCGATTCTCTTAAGGCTTCTAGAATTAATTTATAAATCTAGTCATGCATCTATTGTTCTAAGGATAAATTTACTCTCTCGAGCTAAATCTAGCCTCACATGAAAAACCATGGCCAACAATTTAGACAATAATAACAAGATGTGATAGCACTGTAAAAGTTCCACTTTATGAACTTATCTCATGCTAGTTTAGTTTCCCTCACGCGTTTATTTATCTATTTTGTAGGGATTGAGCAATTCAGAGCCGTTTGGAAGACTTAGATTGTAAGACCCAATTTGCATCTTCTAACAATTGGATATATGTATTTAACATATGAGTTACTTGATTTTGAAATTTTTGAAGGAGAATAGTGTTTGGAACAAAAATAGAAATACAAGTAATTTGAAAATTTGAAAATGGAAAACAAATTGTATCTAATAAATATATATATTAGAAAAGAAAGGAAAATGGGAGTTTGTATTGTATTATATTGGAAGGAAGTTGGAAAAGAATATATATATTTTTTATTAAAAAAAATAATAATAATAAAATAAAAGAAGCTTCTAGTGGAAGCTATTGGTTTTAATTAAAAAAAATAATAAAAAAAAGGGGGAGAAATTTCGTGTAACTTTGTTAAGCCACACAAAAAAAGAAATGTTTTAATAAAATAAGAAAAAGAAAATGAAAAAGAGGGGGAGGAGTGTTCTGGACGAGGGGAGAAAAGAAAAATGAAGAAAGAAATGAAGAGAAGGAGAAAGAGAGAAGAGGAAAGAGGAAAATGGTCGTCGGAAAGTTGTGGAAGTCGCCGGAGAAGCGTGGTAATGCCGGAGACGACATGACTAACACCGAAACAAAAATTGAAGAAGCTTTTAGGTAATGGATTCAACTTGATAAGCAATTTTTCTTAGAAAAACTTGGAATTATGAAAATAATTAGTTGTTTAGTCATGGGTTTCCTTCTTTGATGTTCAATAATTCTTATGAATTTCTCTTTGTTGTTCAAGAAATGTTATGGATTTTATTGTGTGGAATTTGTTTTTGGGTTGGCTCAAGAAAGACAAAGAAAAAGAGATTGACACACAATTTTTAGTGGGAAGGAAAAAGAAGACATGGAAGGGATGGCAAATAAGGTGGAATAAAATGGAGTAAGCTATTTTGTTGATTTTATACTTCAATAAAAGCAAAAAGGAGAGAATATACTTGAAATTGAAAGGAAATAAAATGGAAGTTAGTCATGTATGTGCTCTATGGGAGAAAGAAAATGAAGTGAAGAAGTTAAAAGGGGGTATTAAATGAAATAAAATGGAAGAAATATTTTGTGAGTTGGAAAAAGAATATACAAAACAGAGGAGAAGAAGAAAAAGAAGAAGAAGAAAGAGAGGGTAATTAAGTAAATTACAAAAAGGAATGGTTGAATGGTACACATGAAGTTATGAAGAGAGAGAAGTGTAGTTGGAAATTTGGGGTCTTCACGTGGGAGAGCTTGTTTGGAAATAAATAAATTGTTATTTTATTTTTAAGAAAAGATAGATTGTGGAAGAGAGAGAATAAAATATTTGTTGATTGGAGAAAGGACAAAAATGTTATTTACATTATTGGAATGAGAGATAAAGTATAATTTGAGAATTTGGATTGAGATGAAAGATAAAGAAATTGGAAATTATTTTAATTGATTAATTGGAAGTTTATGTTTATTTCTTTTGGAAATAATTCATAATCTATAATATGGTTGTTGAAAATTTCAGATTGGACAGAAATTGGAATAGCTTATGATATGAAGAGCTGATGTTGATATTTCTGTGAGTGGTTTATTTTACGAATTATTTTTATTATTTGATTATTATTACGAATTTTCAAGAATTCTATAAATAATGTGTGATTTTAGAGAAATTGCTAAGAGATTTTCATAGAAGGTTATGAATTTCCAAAAATGGTATGGAAATGCCAATATTTTATGCTTTTAGTTGAAATTGTCATTTGAGAAATATTTGAGAAATTTTATGATCCATGAGAAGTTTGAAGAATTTTAATGTTTATTGAGAAATGTATAAGATTTTTGAGATGTGGTCTCAAAGAAAATATGATTTTAGAAATGTTTTTATATTATTGAGAGATTTGATTATTATTTGAGAATTTATACATGTTTAGTGTTATTTGAAAATCTCTCAAGTTTATGTGATGTTTAAAGAGAAAGCATGGTTTTCAGAAAGAGTTTGAGAAGTTAAGAGGTTTATGCTGGAAGTGGTTTTCAAACCACTAGATCTTTGTACCCTTGGTGATTACCCGATATGCTATGAGAATGTGTTTCCATAGTATGCTCGCATGCTCAGGCCGCAGGGGATGCAGGGGAATGCCGGGGCCATTAGGTGCCGAATCCGGATTCCAAATCCTGGTCCAAATCCTGGACCTGATGCATTACAGATGTTAGAGTTTGCTCTACGTGCACGTATGACAGAGATATGTTCTGCTATGTATCTGGAGATTACTCGGTACATAGTATGATAAAGATTTGGGTACAGATTTGGTGATAAATTTCACTAGTTATGTTTATGCTTTCCAAAGCTATAATTACGGATTTCCCTATCTATGTTTTTAAGAACTTGTGCTTATGTTTTCAAGAATTGTTGACTTAAGAGTTATTGTTTCAAGAGATGTTTATTTACAGACTTTAATGTCTTAAAATGATCTCGAAGGTTTCTAAACTGTTCGTGATTTGCATTATTTCACATAGTTATGAACTTATGTTTAGTAAGAGAATAATTCCCTTGAAAATGTATTTTCTTATGCATCACCACTCACTGGGCTTTTTAGCTCATTCTTTTGTTTTTAATTTTTCACCAGGTTGCTCTTGAGTTTCAACCGGAGTTAGCTAATATGAATCTGCCACCAGTCTTGTCAAGTCATTGCATATCATATTTTGTAAGAAAATAGAGAAATCTTGTTTAAGTTGTTTATGGGATATTTATAGATAAAGTTAGATAATGAAAGAAGAGATAAAGACTTGGCAATAGATTCCATTGCACAGTTGGGGTCTACTGCCATCACATCTCGTCCTAGGTTTGATAGAGTTAATCTGGGGCGGGGTGTGATATAGATGATCGGGCTTAAAAGGAAACTAATGGGGTCTATTTTGAGTGTTCGAACTAAGAAGAGATGATATCCAAACTTAGTTAACCGAGAGCAAAGAATCTAGACGCTGTTTTGGGCGTCAAGATGTTGTTGCATGGCCATATCAAGCTTGAAGTCCCACAAGAATAGCATCTAGATGCTGGCCAATTTGAGAAAGGAAGGCTCGCTCCACGCTGCGATGAGGCTACATCGACGCTGGTAGCGTCGAGACGCTACTTCAAGCATCTAGACGCTACCCAGATTTCACCAAATTTATTCTTTATTTGAGGGGGCAGCGTCTCGATGCTACCCTTGGAGTCTATATGCTACCCAGCCCTATTTATAGCACTTTTCACTTTAGTGTTAGGATTTTTGCCTCTTTTTGCTTAAACATTCTTAGGAGTTTTAGTGAGCTTTTTACTCTTGTATTGGAGACTTCTATTGTATGCCTCGAACCATGTCAAACTTGAGGGATATTATCACGATGCTCGACTAAACCTCACGTTTCTGATTCAGAGGTCGGTTGTAAGCCAATTGCGTTGTTGTGATGCTTGAACTTGAATTTAGTTTTCTTATATTTGCAAGTATTCTTTGATTCTCGTATTTAACTTATGAGCATATGTCTTTGATTGAATTGACGCCTTAGTCATTGTCTATGCTTGATTGCTATTCATGATGCATGATCTGTAATTGTCGTGTTTGATTGAGCTTAGTACCATTAGGATTATTACATGTGTGTGTTTTATGGGTTTTCCATAACTTCATAGCTTGCATGTTTAATTCTAGGAATTAAAAGAGCAATTTTGTTAGGTTGAAATTATTTCATTTAACCAGTATGTCTTGGTCTTTCCAATGTGCTTAATGCTTTTATCTAAATAATATGGAACGGTTTCGTGCCTAACTGTTTAGGTAATTAGTATTGACTTTGATGTTTGTTAGAGTTAATTACTTTAGGGGATTTGTTGCTTTTTGGGGTTTTCCTAATAAGTTGACCAAGTACTTGCATAACTAAGTTAAAATATTTTGAATGCTTATGATCAATTTTGTAATTGGATAAAACCTCACCTTTGAATTGGATTTTTTGGTAAGATTTGATTTTTTCTCCTTTTCAATTACTTGTTTTTTTTATTGTTGTTTTCTTTAAAAAATTCCAAAAACCACCCATTTCACTTTTTACTGAAATTTAACCTTGATAAAATAATTTTTCTGGCTCCTTTGGGAAATCGACATGGTCCACTATTTCTATAAGTTAGAATAGGAAGCACGTTTAATTTTGGTAGGCCTCGATAGCCCCACAAAAGATATAAAAACATGCATTCAATTAAAAAATCAACAAATATTCAAATATACAACCATTCTTGTTTAAATACAGAGATAAACAACATTAAAGTCCATAATAAAACTCCTAAAAGTCAAAAGAAAAGTAAAGGGAAAGAGATTAGATTAAGGTCGCATGCCAACACTCGTTCCCAATGTGAAGTCCACGATCTCGAACTTTGAGTCTCCTCCTTGGGTCTCGAAAAGTCTCCTCTAAACCTTTAGACATTGCATGAATCGATTTTAGGGTTTGTGTAAATAAAAAATGGCTCCCTTTGCATGAAACTATAATTTCCTTTATATAGTGTCGAGACAATGTTGCAACGCTAGGGGCAGCGTTGCAACGTTTTTCCTTCGAATTTTATAAACAAGAAAAAAATATATTTGACTAGCATTGCAATGCTATGGACAACGTTGCAATGCTATGCCTTCGGGTCTTCAAGGTTGAATGGCTGCTCATATGGCGTTGCAACAATATAAGGAGCATTGCAACAATATACCCTCGATTCCAATTGCCTTGTCCTTCCTCTTCAACACTTGAATTCTCAAATATAGCCTCAAATTGCTCAAATTCGTCCAAATATCTCTCAATTCTCAAATTTGCTCCAAATGCTCGATTTCTGCAAAATAGACATAAAAACACATGAAAGCACACATAATCATAACAACACTAGCGTAAAACGAAGTCAAGAAATATCACTATTTTGCATGCTATCAGAGGCCATTTTTCTCATCTTGGAAAGATTAGCCAAGGCTTTTGGAATATAACCAGAGAGCTTGTTTCTAGACAAACTAAGAAGACCCAAACGAGGGATTTCACTAGAGAAGATGGGATTTTATTTCAACATAATTCTTGTTGTAAATCTCGTTTGGAGGGAGAGAGAGAAACTTGAGGAAAGACAAGAGAATGGAAGAAGGGTACAAACTAAAGAGAAGAGGAGAGAGAAAGTCAAAAGAAGGAGAGAAGGGGAGAGAGAAAACTTTAGGAGAGAGATTTTTTTATTTTTTATTTTAATGGTAGGCTAACCCCAAACTAATGGTGGAGACTATTTTTGAGATTAATTGAAAGTAGAGTGACTAAAATTTTAAAAGTTCTAAAGTAAAGGGACCAAAATGGTATTTTAACCAAATATTTAATACTATCACTAAACAAAAAGAAAAATAACAAAATAAATATGCCTACAAGTAGGCATAACAAACACCATAAAACAATAACTGAAAAAAATAATTTTTAAGAACTATGAAAGAAGCTTGTAGTTATAATTTAAATTCTATTGATCTTTACTTCAAAAAAAAAAAAATCTAGTTTGGTTAGATAATTTTATTCTTATTTTATTTTAGTCAAGAAAATTACCTTAAAAAAATAGAAATGTTTAGATTTAAACATGTTCTCGATAACGTCAAGTTTTTTTAAAAAATCATTCCAAGCTTGCATTTTCTTTTCATAATGTAATATTTAAATATATTTTTGTTAGAATATTAGAAATTTTCGATTATTTTACAATTCCTCCCACTATGTGATAGTTTGAATAGGTTTATTTAAAATTACTTACTTTTATATATTTATTTATTTATTTATTTATGTGTTGTTTAAGAAAATATGAGATAAGATATTAACTAAATATAATTTATTTTAATAAAATAAAAAATAAAAATTTTTAAACATATCCAAATAAGCTTATTAAAATAAAAAGAAGAAGAAAAAATGAGTTCAAAATAGAAAATAATATGAAAAGTTTTTTAGTTTTTTAGTTTTTTAATTTAGTGGTAATAAAATCTTTATTTCATATAAATGTATATAGTATACATGCAAAAGAGGGTATTAGTATTATAGAGAAGAGGGGTACATTTTTCAGAAGAAAAAAACACACCGCATTACCAAATTAAAAAGGAGCGGTCTGTGAAAATTAAACATGAAAACTAGTTGTGTTGTGTGAGATTCTTGTAGGGCTCTTCCAGCGATAGGAAGGAAGCCCATTGGGTGAGCTATAAGATGTGCCTGAGCAAAGACATGGGGGGTTGAGGTTCAGAGATCTCTCTTTGTTCAACCAAGCCATGCTGGTGAAGCATAGCTAGCGTATTCTTAGGAACCCTGGGAGCCTTCTTGCTGCTGTCCTTAGAGGAAAATATTTCAGAGATGGGGATTTTCTTGGAGCTAGGCTGAGTCAGAATCCCTCCTTGACTTGGAGAAGCATCATGTGGGGCAAAGAACTCTTCTTAAAAGGGTTCAGGTGGAAAATAGGCAACGAAAATCATATTATGAGTGATAAGGATTCTTGGTTGGCTAGGAAAGGGTGTAGAACCCCGGTGTGGGTGAAGGAAGATCTTTCTAACAAAAGAGTCAAATGCTTAAATGATGAGCAGGGTAGGTGGAAAGCTTCGTTCATCAGGGAGAACTTCACAACCTTAGATGCAGAGGACATTCTCAGCATCCCTTTGGGGAACATAATTGCAAAGGATCTGATCATCAGGAACTCTAACTCGAAGACATGTTTCTGTGAAAAGTTCCAACCATCTTGCCTGAGCCTAACCTTGAGTGACCATGCCTCCTCTTTAGAGCCAAGTGAAGGAAAGGCATTATGGAAAAAAGTATTAAAAACGAAAGCAATCCTAAGGGTGAAAATCCGTGCCTAGAAAATTTTAAATGATGCTCTGCCAACTTTTATGAATATCCAAAAAAGAGGAATTCACACTAACCCTTCTTGTTTATTTTGATGGAAAAAATTAGCCACCACCACCCATGTCATTTGGACTTGTAAATGGACTAAGAATGTTTGGTTGTCAGTCTTCCTTTCCTTATGGGATTTATTTTTTGCATGAAGGGATTATTGGATGACCAAGGACTTTTGGGAGTGGAGGTCAAAGGAGTTGAGAGGGGAGGAGCCTTCTAAATATATTAATGTTATGTGGTGCATTTGGAATTATTGGACCTCTTTATACCTCTCGTCTATGAATTATTGTGTTTCTTTTTGGCCAGATTGTATGTTGTTATTGAGAAGAGTCTGGAGGAGATTCCTGGTGAAAATAGGCGTCCCCCTCTTTCGCCTAGATCTGAATGTCTCGTGAGTTAGAACACGCGGTTTCCCCCCTCCGGGGTTGTTAAAGATTAATGTTGACGCTTCCTAGAGTGATGATTTAGGAAGAGGAGGCATTGATTGGCTAGTTTGTGACTCCCGCGGGTTTCCCATTTGCATCGGGTTCCAGATTTGGAGGAGGAAGTGGTCGATCAAGTCGCTTGAAAATGCAGCCATCCTAGCAGGCCTTCGTTCTCTCTCGAGCTTATAGGTCACCTCCTTCCAACCCATCATGGTTGAATCTGATTCTCTCAAGGTCATTGATGTTGGATTTATGCCCTAAAACCTCATAATTAATGATTTATTTAATAATTAATAATAATTTTGATTATTTTATTTGCAATATAATATTATCCATTATATGAAAAATCTAAGGTTATTAGTGTAATCTTGAACAATATGTGGTTGACATACATGAGGATCATGCTCAGAAATAACCTAAAGGGTCATAGTATATGGATAAGGTTGGGTGTCTTATCCTGGTAACACTATTGATACGACCCACTTTGTAATAGTTACAAATGATTTGATCTAAATCGTTCATGTGGAGACATGTGAGTGGATGTATCTTATACAATGAGTTTGTATAAGACTGGACCATGAAATATTTTACCTCTATTTATAAATTCGTTAATTGAGAAGATTAATATTTCATTAGGATGATCATATATGACTCGATCTTAATCTTGAGTGAGTTATGAACTTTTACCTGTGAGGGCTTGTCCTTTGATTTGCATGGGTGAAAGTGACTTTTGTAGCCAATTAAATATGCCTACCATTTTGGAGACTTGACCAAATAGGGAGCTGAAAACATAATCTCACAAGATGGAATTCACTCCTTCCCATATAGGGTAAATAGATGAGTAGTTCCCTTAATTGCTAATTTCAGGACTTGAACAATGGGGCCTCACCCTTTCACTGGCTCAAGAGGGACTTAATTTATGGTTGGATCATAAACAAATTGTTCATTAGAGGATCAATGGTACTTAAGGTGCAAGATGTAATTATAGGGGTAAAAAGGACATTTGACCCAGCTGTAATTACGATCAACTCGTGAAGGATCGCTTTGCATGTAGTGCTTATATCCATGGACACAACTTATCCTACAATGCATAAGAGTGCAACTCTAGGTCTACAATGGAGTGACCTATAGTTAATGAATGAAAATTAATTAATTAAAGAGTTTAATTAATTGATTTTGTATCATTGGAGCTTATAATATGTAGGTTCATAAGGTCCCATTGCTAGTTCATATAAACAAATAGGGATCAATTTCGTTGAGAGAAAATTTTGAAATGTTCAAATTAAAAATTAAAAATTAATATATTTTGATATATTAAATAAGGCAAAACATATTTATTGTATATGATACATAAAATATCAAAGAGATTATTAATGTATTAAGATACATTAAAGAGAAGATATTTATTAAATTTGAATTAGATTTAAATAAGGAAATAAATGTCGTAGGAGAATTTGGAAAGGTTTGAACAAGAATCAAAATGGTTAGATAAATATATTTTAATATATTAGATATGAAAATAAATTATTTAATTATTTTCCATAGACCACTATAAATAAGACCATAGGGGTGAGCCATTGTGTGCAGTCTTCACACGAGAAAAGAATTCTTGAAATTCTCTTCTCATCCCCTTTCTCTATTTTCACGAATGTTCCCACAAACCTCTTTGGTCATTTGTTCGAGGCATAGCAAGGAAGACTTTGTGGAAGTCTTGGAGTTCAACCTCATTGGAGTTGGTACACAAGGAGAAAAAGACCCAGCAAAATATTCTCCATATATTTTCAATGTAAGTTTGCTTAACCTTAATTTTTATTTAATTCTAATTAAAATAAAAGACGATTCAATGCTTCTGCTGTGAGTTTAATTCGATTAGTTCCTTCAATTGGTATCAGAGCAATCTTTATTTTTATTTAGAATTAAAGTTTTGCATGGTGGGTATTTTAATTTTTCACATATGTGATATATGTGGTTTGCAAATTGATTGTTTAGACATATTTGTGACATTAGATTTAATATTTTGATTAGATCAAATGTAGAATTCATATAGATTTAGAGTTCTTTGTAAATATATAAACTTCTTGTTATGTAAATTTAAAAGCCCAAAATTATTAAAGGCTCATATTTATGTCAAGGTTTACTTCAATTTGGCTATTCAACTAGATAGTCACGATCAGAGCATAAAATTGAATTTAAAATTTGGAGCTTATTGTCTCGCTGGCAAGTCTTCACTTCTCCACCAAAAGAAAAGCACCAAAATTCTCCAATAGTCAAAGTCAAAGTTGGTATACTATCTTGTCTTGTTGTGAAGTGTTCCTCTCTCCATGTGAACACAAGCACCAAAATTCTCCATCATATTATTTTTTTAATTCAAGAAGCTGCAACTCTAAGGCATTGAGACTTCAATCAAATTTGGATATTTCCTAATAGAGATAAGATGATTTCTAATAAGTTTATATTTTCTATATCTTTGAATATAATTGTTATATTTGGAAAAATTGAATTTGGATATTTCTTTTCATAATTGGAATCCATTTTTTCCTAATAGGATTAGGATATTTCTTAATGAGATTAGAGTTTCCTTAAAAATTAAAGATATTCTTGATTCTTGTTTTAAATAGTTTAAAATTTGAATTTAATTTATCTTTATTGGTTTCTAATGGGATTATAATTTAGGATAATCTTTTATTTTTGTTTTAAAGGGTTTAAAATGGTAGAATTTTAAGATTATCCAATAAGTGAATTAGTTTTTTAATAGAAGTAAAAGCAAGGCTTAATAATTCACTTGGGTTCATTAATCTAATAATTAATAGTTAATTAAAGATTAATGAATTTGAAATAAAAATTGACTATATGGTAACTCTATCTATGGAAAGTTCTATCTAGATTGGGGTATTTAAGCTGACCGAAAGGGAACACCTCTAACTAGAACTGACTTGAGAGTTGAATTAGTCAAATTTTATTTAATTTTACTAAGCATGCTCATAATGTGATAAGTTTTTTTTTTTTAAATAGTTTAATAAACTTATTAATTCACATAAAAATCAATCTAACCAACATAAAGGTTGTGGAGGATAGATTGGAAACTTAGATAAATGAGATTAGCCTAATTTGTCTAAGTAAGAGAAAACCCTATTTGAAAATAGTAAGGGGGAGAAGGAAATGTGTCAACATATCCTACGGTATTCATCATTGGTTCACATTGTGAGATTCATGCGGGGACTCGTGGTGGCTTTTGGATCGTCCCCCTACGGAAGGTGTTTGCATAGGTCAATATCAAGGTGAACTCCTGAGAAGGATAGGATTGTAGTTTTGTTTCCAATACTTGACCTATTCTAAGGCAGCACTGTTAGGATAAAACTACAGGATCTAAAATATTGATGGGTCACACTTACAAAGGGCTCATTATGGTTGTTAATGATGTCTTTGACCAAACTAATAGTAACTAAATATTATAGGAATAAGAGTTATTCTGGTATAATACTTGGTTGAGATTGTCTCAGTTTAGTGAAAGAACACCTGACCTATCCTACGACGACACTTGTTTTAACTCACTAAAGTACCATAACATTAGAAATGATTTATAAGGTTCATTTTTCAAATTATTTTATTTCTATTCTAAAATTCAATGGATAATTGTTTGCATGATATTAAATTATATATTTTATATATTTCAATATTATGTCAGTTTCTCTCATTATTTTTTTTATTTTACTACTGATAAGTCAAAATTGAGAAAATTTTATTACTTGGAAAAGTAACGTTAACACTATAATGGTAGTGTAAAATATTTATTTGTCTTTTATTTAGAAATGTTCTCAAAACCTGTTGCCAATGCTAATCGATTTGTTCGTGAAGCACATGATTAATGAATCAAAAGTAAACAAGATAGCATGTGCGTATATCCTAATTGACATGTTAGATGTCAAGTTTAGAAGATTAAAAAAAATGACAACAACATATGAGATATTAAAGTCAATAGAAGCTAAATTTAGATAATTGTCTAAATGATCTCGAATTTAACTATTACAAAAATCAAAGAAAAGAAACCAAATGATTGGAGCTATATATAAGGAAATAGTTTATAAATTAGCTAGGACAGTCATAATGAGAGGAATTTTTCAAATACCTCTATGGGAAGAAAAATATAAATGAAAGTAAATTTGATTTACTATATTTTTGGTGGAATATAAATAAGGCCACCTAGATAGTTGATATAAGATCTACTATCAAGATTTATTCTTCATTACATTTAATATGTAATTCTTAGAAAATACTTAACATGTAGAATATTCTACAATTTGGCACCAAGAAGCCCATCTCAATTAGTGTAGTGGGAGACATTAAGATGTCATCAAATAATAATTGTTACTTAATGCTGAATATGGTGTTTTTAGTAACCATAAGAGAAATTCAATTTCTCGAACTTTATTACTAAAAAGTTCATATACTATGAATTACTTTGAAGTATTAAAGCTTATATTTTCAAAATTGTTTGAAAATAAATTCACCTGAAAATAAGAAAAAAATTGATATGTTAAAATATTGACATATACCATACTACAAATATATTGAGATATTAAATATTATAGAATCCATAATAGAAAGAGATATTGTTTTCTCTTAAAAGATGATACTTGACTTTGACATTTTTGGTTGATTAACATCAACTTGAATCGAATGAAAAGACCAATAAGAGGTAATTCTCTAAAAGTTAGAGTTAATTAATCATTGGACCTTTATTGGATAAGGCTACAAGCCCAAAGAATACTTTGAGCTTACACATTCTTCTTGCCCAAGTGGTCTGGCGAATGTAAAGGTCAAATAAAATCATGAATATTTCATCACTCTAGTTGATGACCATTCAGGTACAAGTATCTTTACCTAATACAACATAAGTCTAAATTTTTGAAAAGTTCAAGAAAATTAAGGCTAAAGTTGAAAATCGATTAAGTAAGTCTATCAAGATATTATGATCAGATCATAGTGTAAAGTACAAGAACCTTAAGTACTAAGATTAATTGATAGAAAATGGGTTTTTATCCTAATTATTTTAAATACCAAGTACATTTATGTGAAATTGTACTACAAGAAGAGAAACAAAACCTTGTTGGACACGGTCACATCAATAGTGAGTTACACACCATTACAAAACTCATGTTAGGTTATGCAATAGAGATTGCATAGTGAACATTATTCCCTCCAAAAATGTCTACGAGACAATTTTGAGAGTATAGAAGAGTAATAACGCTAGTTTACAACACTTCGCTATTTGAAAATGTTAAACTTATATGCTGAAACAAGCCTAAAAAGGCGGCATATGTTCAAAGATATGCCTAAGTGTAGGCCACCCCTAAGGAGTACAAAATGATCTTTTATCTAATCCTAAAAAGAATAAGGTATTTGTATGACAAATATCATTTTTCTATAAAGAATGTCAAATAAAATATCACAAACATTTAATAAGGTAGATAGGGTTAATAAATTGGTCCCAAGTGAAGCCACTAAATAGTTAACAAAAGTTGTTAACAATTTAATTACATTTGAAAGTCAAAGGGATCCTAATCATGAATTGGATAAGCCTCATCATTGTGGGAGAGTATGAGATGACTTAACCTTTACAAGGACTTAATTGAAACCCAAGTTGTCATGTTAAATGACAAAGTAGAAAGGCTTATTGCCCTCAAAGTGAGATTAATGGCAAAGGGTTAAACCTAATAGGAGAAAGTAGACTGTGAGTAAATTTTCTCACTTGTTGCTGCTAATCCCATGAAATGGGATTAGCTTAACATCCTCTCTTGCTTATTCTTGGTCAAAATTGAGTGGAAAGCACACTTTTATCTTATTTTTAGTAAGTTTCTTGTTAAGTTTAATTAAGAGTCGGGTTTTTGTTTAGTTTTCCTTTTTCTTATTTCTTTTACTCTTTTTAGTCTTTTGTTGTAGTTGGCTTAGTGTGCTTTGTTTTCCTTTTGTTTTGTAGTCTAAGAAGTGAAAAAATGTTCGTTGAGGTACTGATGCTATAGCATTGTGCAGCATTGCTCAGCATCCTACAACATTGGCAGTCTGGCAGAAAACGGAAATATGGGCCCATTTTTTATGACGTAATAGTAGCTTTTGGTCTTTAGATCCATTCTGATGGGCCGAAAATGGAAAGAAAAAAAAGCCCAAAGCAATTATTGGAAGAATGAAAATCCTAATTTAGGGTGGATGGAAAAAACGTGAAGGAGAGGGGGAGGAACTATCGCAAAAACCAGAAAAGAGGAGAAGAAGAAAGAAAAAACGCAGCAGCAAGAAAGAAAAGGAGCTTCTCCAGAATTTCGTTCTTCAGCTACCCATTCTATTTCTCTTCTTCTTCTTAAGTTTATGTATCTTGCTCTTAGTTTTCTTGAAACTTTAGTAGACTAAGTTGTTCTTAGGGTTTCTATTTTGTGAATCTTCACTTGAACCTAAGATGTTTATGAATTGTAGCTCGTTTCTGGTTATTTTTTGTGTAAAAGCCATGGGCTAATTTTCTTTCGGCTGGAATTTATGGAGTCATAGCTCTAGTTTTGGAGCCCTTTTGCTATGGAATGCTATAGAAGTGTAGTTTGCTTATGGGTCTTTTATTTCTTACTGTTCTTCTTGAGAATGATCAACTTGGGAAAGAATAAAAGTTTGTTTTAATTCTAAAAAGGTTAAAATAAATGGAACTAGCATAGGCAATGCAAGTAGGTTCATGTCTTCAATTAGGGGTGAATTCAAGGGTATAGACATATACTTTTGGCTTGTAAACTTAGGGAAGTTGGTCTATCCATGTGTTTGGAAGCTGGGTTTTCATAGACATATGTTAAACTTTGCTTTAAAACTGCAATTCGAGGATTAGAATTAATTTTCGAAATTAATTTTCAGATTTCCCGTTACTACATAGTGCAGTAATGTTGCACAATGCTATAGCATCACACAGCATTAGGGAGCAAAAATTAGCAGTGATTTCATAAATTCCAGCGCCTTACTCATTTGATTCTTGAATTGTTTGTTATCAATTTTAGTTGATTATTTCCTTTAAATTGCTAGAGTTA
Organism: Trichosanthes truncata; assembly: GCA_033996785.1. Taxonomy (NCBI): domain Eukaryota; kingdom Viridiplantae; phylum Streptophyta; class Magnoliopsida; order Cucurbitales; family Cucurbitaceae; genus Trichosanthes; species Trichosanthes truncata. Next base: position 43,298,909 of record JAWPNB010000013.1, on the reverse strand, counting down.
AATTTTCTTGTGTCGTGCTTGCTTTTTGTTAATTTTATATCTCTTAAGTGCTTTAGAATTAGCATTAGTGATATTCAAGTTTACAAACTTCGCTTACTTTAGTCCTCGTGGGATCGACCTTGTCCACCAATTACTACCTACGATTGCGTATGCTTGCGTAGTGAGTTTTTGCACAACAAGTTTTTGGCGCTGTTGCCGGGGACTAATTGTTTGTGAATTTTGTGAAATTGAGTACTTTTATTTACTGTTTTTAGTTTTTTTTTTAGTTAACAAACACAAATTTGATTGGTTACTTGTGTATCGTGCTAGGTGCTAATTTTCTTATACAAACGAGGAGCACGATCCTAAATTGTTACCTCTTGATCCCGAGATTGAACACACATTTCATCACAAAGGAAGGGAACAAAAAGAGTGGTTGAAGAGATGGCTGATCCACCATTGAGAATTAATAATAATGGAGGAGCCGAAGTAGTGGAAGATGAAAGAGACCGAGTTATTCAGGAATATGCGGTGCCAATCTTAATTCCAGGAATTTTTCCACCAGAGATAGAGGCACAACAGTGTGAACTAAAATCGGTCATGTTTCAGATGCTTCAGCACATAGGCCAATTTGGTGGTACACCATTGGGGGATCCTCATTTACATCTTCAATTGTTTATGGACGTTTGCAAATCGTTCATAATCCGAGGAGTGAGTGAGGATGCCCTCAGATTGACATTATTTCCATATTCGTTGAGAGGAAAGGCGCTAGAATGGTTGAATTTTATACCATCAGAAGCCATCACGAGTTGGAACGAGTTGGTGGAGCAATTTCTTACAAAATATTTTCCACCCACTAAGATGGCCAAGCTCAGAAGTGAAATCACCTCATTTCAGCAACATGAGGATGAATCTCTATATGAGACCTGGGAGAGATTTAAAGAGTTGTTACGAAAGTGCCCGAACCATGGTATTCCCTATGGTATTCAGATGCAGACTTTTTATAATGGATTGAATACGCACACGAGAATGGTAGTGGATGCTTCAGCTGGGGGAGCACTTATGTCAAAGACATACAATGATGCCTACGAGATTTTGGAGAAAATTGCGAAGAATAACTATCAGTGGCCAACTTCACGCCTTAACCCGACTCGACAGGTAGAGGGAATGCAAGATGCTAGTGCAGCGAACCTTGCGGCACAGATCGCCACTCTCACTAGTACATTGAAATCATTGAATATGGGTTCAGGAAGTCCATTTGCACCACCAGTAGCAGTGTCGTGTATTTATTGTGGTGAGGGGCACACTTTTGAGGTATGTCCGTCAAATCCAGCCTCTGTGAACTATATTGGATTTAACAAGGACTTCAACCCTTATGCCAATACATATAACCCGAGTTGGAGGCAACACCCAAGCTTTTCATGGAACAATCAAGGAGTTGGACCTTCTAATCAGCAAATGAGACCTCCTACACCTCCAAGATTTCAGCAACAAGGGTATCCTCAGCAAAATTTTCATCAACCTAAGGTACAAGCTCAAGATGTTACATCTTCCATTGAAAGTTTATTGAAAGAGCACATGGCCAAGACTGATGCCATAGTTCAAAGCCAAGCCGCTGCACTTAGAAACTTGGAAACACAAGTGGGTCAACTAGCTTCAACCTTAAATAATAGAGCTCAAGGCACCTTGCCAAGTGATACCGAAAATCCAAGGAATAAAGGAAAAGAAACTTGCAAGGCAATCCAACTTAGAAGTGGGAAGGAGTTAGAAAAACCTAAAACCAAAGCCTTTAAGGAAAAAGAGTCCACTTCAATCCAAGAGAAGGTTAAGGACTGTGAAAGTCAAGCAGAGTGTGGGAATAACCAGAACGATGTTGTAGCATCACCACAACATCAAGAGAATGATCAGAATAATGTTGCAACAGTACCACAACACCAGAAGGCAGAACAGAAAAATGCTGCAGCATTGCCGTAGCAACAGCCAACTGATCAGGTGAATACAAGACCACCACCTTCTTTTCCTTAACGTTTTCAGAAAAAGGAACATGACAAGCAATTTGATAAATTTCTAGACATTTTGAAGGGTTTGCACATCAATATTCCACTTGTTGAAGCCTTGAAGCAAATGCCCAACTACTCCAAGTTCATGAAGATATTTTGACCAAAAAGCGAAGACTTGGGGAATTTGAAATAGTAGCTCTTACAAAAGATTGCAGTTCAATCCCTCAGAGCAAGCTTCCTCCTAAATTAAAGGATCCTGGTACTTTCAATATCCCTTTCTCTATTGGTAAAACCTATAATGGAAGGGCTTTATGTGATTTGGGAGCAAGCATCAACTTGATGCCTATGTCCGTGTTTAAAAAGCTTGGAATTGGAGAAGCAAGGCCCACTACAGTCACTCTTCAATTAGCGGATCGTTCTTATACTCATCCTGAAGGAAAAATTGAAGATGTTCTTGTTCAAGTGGATAAATTCATCTTTCCTGCAGATTTCATTATATTGGACTATGAAGCTGATGCAGAGGTTCCTATAATCTTGGGTAGGCCATTTCTAGCTATTGGTAGAACGTTGATCGATGTAGAAAAGGGATAGCTTACCATGAGAATGAATGATCAACAGGTAACATTTAATGTGTTCAATACTATGCAATCCTTTGATGGTGTAGAAGAATGTTCTGCTATTGGTGTTCTTAAATTCAACTGAAAATGAAGAAATGAACAAAAGTTGCAATGAGAGCTTAGAGAATGAAATCTCTTTTGAACATGTTGTGGAAGAGAGTGAAGTTGAGAATGGACACATCTCATGGTTGGAGAATAAACAATCATTCATAGAAGAGAAGCAGTTTGAAATACTCAAGTCATCAAAAGAGATGTTCTACCTAAATGAGAAAGAGAAAAATCAGTGGGTGTGGTACTTTGAATCAAGTAATTTCAAGAAACTGCAAAATCAAAGAACAAATGTTCCAAAAAAGAAAAGGAAGAGAAAAAGGAAAAAGGGAAGGAGAAAGGAATGGAAGGCAACTTCACATCCTTTCAAAGTCTCATGAAAGATGTTCTTGACTTGGGTTGTGGACTTAAATTAAAACGCGCAATGAGGCAACCCAATCAAGCTAAGTATTTTCATTATTTTTGTTGTTATTTGTCCTTCCTTTTCTTTCATTTTGCACTTATGTTTTTGTGGTAGTTTGTTGTGTTTGAAAAGTTGTTGCTTTAGGGCCTGTTGAGTATTTTAGGTGAAGAGAGAGGAAGCTCATGAAAGAAAGGAATAATTAATACTCAAGGGCTGAAAATTCTCGTTTTCTATGTGCAAATCTGCTCCAATTGAGGCAACATTGCTGCAGCATTGTAGCAGTAACAGCAGGGGAGTTTTCTTACTCAGATTTTTTTTTTCCTGTTTTCCTTTCTTTTCATGCTAGTTGAACCCTTGGTCATAATTTTGGTTGGTTGAATGTTGAAGTACCATTAAAGTGTTGGATCATTGGTTAATCTTGTTTGGGCTATGTTCATTCCATTTTTTTGTTGTTGTGGGACACAACAAATCCTTAAGTTTGGGGGTGGGTGTTTGTGTTTTTGCTGCAATTCTGTTTTTGTTGCTTTGTTGTGTGTTGTTGTTTTTGTTGAAGCATGCGTTGGTTTTGTTTTGTGGGGGAAGTCTTGTTGGGTTAGTTATGTCTTTTTGTCGAGTTATTATTGGGAGCTTTCGATTGTTTATTTTATTACTAATGATGATAATCTCAGCTCTTTCCTTTTGATTTACATATAACACATGAGAAATGACAAATGAGCAAGTGAGTTAAAGTAACCCTTCACACTTAAGTCTTAGCTACCAAGCTTGTGGATTCTAAGAAGCTTTATGGTCTTGAAGAGATCTTAGGGGCTAGAGTCGGTTAGTTTGGTGTCTTGAAGTAAGCTTAGAGGTAGTAAGAATAAATTGTGAGCAAAGCTCTTGTTGTAAGTTTAAAGTTTGGGGGAGGTCATTTGCAAAAAAAAAAAAAAAAAAAGACAAAAAGAAAAAAAAAGAAAAAGAAAAAAGGGATACTCCTCTATCTCTCGTGGCTTAGTAAATCAGGGCTAGACATGACACCCATGTTTATCCTTGAGTCGAACAGTGACAGTAGATATGAGTATGCAAAAGCAATCCATTTTAGTGATAGTGCTCGTAGTTAGGCGTCTTCATCGCCAATGTTGGCGTTTAAATCGAAGGTGCAAATGACTAGAAAGGTTCCCTTGAAAAAAAAAAAAAAAAAAAGAAAGAAAGAAAGAAAAAAAACTAGACCTCCCATGTTCTCCTTGTTAGCATTTTTGGAATAGGTAAAAAGTTAAGTGAAAGAATTGTATTCTTGAAGAAAAAGAGAGAGAGAGTTTCGATTGAGTTTTATATTATGAGCTTATTTGTAAACTTTAATCTTATGGAAAGGCACCGTATTGAGTCACTTGATGTCCATTATGCTAAGTTCTAGGATTTAAGTTCTAGAGCAACTTAGGTGATGCAAGTTGGAATAGTTAAGGCTTTGCACATACACACTTAGGGGGTCACTTTGGCTTGCAAACGACTTTGTCATATCTTGCTTGTGTCTGTGTTAAATGAAAGGTGAGAGCCTACCTAAAGACCAAATAATCTAAACTTCTGTTGCGCCCTGCTATGAACTCATGTTTGTTGTTTGTTGTCTTTTATTTTTGGTGCATCGCTCGAGGACGAGTAATGAGCTAAGTTTGGGGGTGTGATAATCCCATGAAATGGGATTAGCTTAACATCCTCTCTTGCTTATTCTTGGTCAAAATTGAGTGGAAAGCACACTTTTATCTTGTTTTTAGTAAATTTCTTGTTAAGTTTAATTAAGAGTCGGGTTTTTGTTTAGTTTTCCTTTTTCTTATTTCTTTTACTCTTTTTAGTCTTTTGTTGCAGTTGGCTTAGTGTGCTTTGTTTTCCTTTTGTTTTGTAGTCTAAGAAGTGAAAAAATGCTCGTTGAGGTACTGATGCTATAGCATTGTGCAGCATTGCTCAGCATCCTGCAGCATTGGCAGTTTGGCAGAAAACGGAAATATGGGCCCATTTTTTATGACGTAATAGTAGCTTTTGGTCTTTAGATCCATTTTGATGGGCCGAAAATGGAAAGAAAAAAAGCCCAAAGCAATTATTGGAAGAATGAAAACCCTAATTTAGGGTGGATGGAAAAAACATGAAGGAGAGGGGGAGGAACTATCGCAAAAACCAGAAAAGAGGAGAAGAAGAAAGAAAAAACGCAGCAGCAAGAAAGAAAAGGAGCTTCTCCAGAATTTCGTTCTTCAGCTACCCATTCTATTTCTCTTCTTCTTCTTAAGTTTATGTATCTTGCTCTTAGTTTTCTTGAAACTTTAGTAGACTAAGTTGTTCTTAGGGTTTCTATTTTGTGAATCTTCACTTGAACCTAAGATGTTTATGAATTGTAGCTCGTTTCTGGTTATTTTTTGTGTAAAAGCCATGGGCTAATTTTCTTTGGGCTGAAATTTATGGAGTCATAGCTCTAGTTTTGGAGCCCTTTTGCTATGGAATGCTATAGAAGTGTAGTTTGCTTATGGGTCTTTTATTTCTTACTGTTCTTCTTGAGAATAATCAACTTGGGAAAGAATAATAGTTTGTTTTAATTCTGAAAAGGTTAAAATAAATGGAACTAGCATAGGCAATGCAAGTAGGTTCATGTCTTCAATTAGGGATGAATTCAAGGGTATAGACATATACTTTTGGCTTGTAAACTTAGGGAAGTTGGTCTATCCATGTGTTTGGAAGCTGGGTTTTCATAGACATATGTTAAACTTTGCTTTAAAACTGCAATTCGAGGATTAGAATTAATTTTCGAAATTAATTTTCGAAATTAATTTTCAGATTTCCCGTTACTACATAGTGCAGTAATGCTGCACAATGCTATAGCTTCACACAGCATTAGGGAGCGAAAATTAGCAGTGATTTCATAAATTCCAGTGCCTTACTCATTTGATTCTTGAATTGTTTGTTATCAATTTTAGTTGCTTATTTCCTTTAAATTGCTAGAGTTAAATTTTCTTGTGTCGTGCTTGCTTTTTGTTAACTTTATATCTCTTAAGTGCTTTAGAATTAGCATTAGTGATATTCAATTTTAAAAACTTCGCTTACTTTAGTCCTCGTGGGATCGACCTTGTCCACCAATTACTACCTACGTTTGCGTATGCTTGCGTAGTGAGTTTTTGCACAACAGTTGCCAGACTAGAGTTTGTAAGCATTATTTAATTTATTATTGCATATGGGATATGGAAAATGAATTTTTAGAATTCTTTTATGGAAAGAAATCTAAGACAATGTATCAATCAGAGAGGTTTACTACCAAAGATCAAAAGCAAAAAAGTTTGCAAAATAATAAATGTTCATTTATGTAATGAATTTTACCATTAGATCTTTGAATATAAGGTTTGATAAAAGTATCAAAATCTAAGACTATGAATAAATATGAATGAAGTTTGTATAGACAGGAAAATTATTAATTGCTTAGTGGATTTTGCTCATGTTTTATGTTGATGATATTTTATACATTATTAATAATGTAAGATGTCTATCTAACATAAAAAGTTGACTAAGCAACTAATTCCAAATGAGTGATTTGGAATGACTCGGTATATTTTACATGTCCAAAATGGAGATTTTAATGACAAAATGTTAACTTTGTCTCAAACATCTTATATTGACAAAATTGTTGTCAAATATTTGATATTTATGTCTAATGAAGAGTATCCTAAGGCACCTCAAAACTTGATAGCATGTGATTTATTATCTACTCTAAGTGGGAGACAATTAATGTATAAATGAGACTTTACAATTAATATACAATTGGTTAACATATATCGGTTAAACAAATGATATGACCATTGAGTAGAAAATTAAAAACTTTCTCAAATTATCTATGGATGATGAGATTTTTTTTGTATAGAGTAAAAGATTTGATCTTTACGAGATACACTAGTTCTAACAAATATTTAGGAAATATATGTTAACTAGGTGGTGGAGTATGGTATACAAAGTTAAATTGTTTTGCTTGTGAAGCAATAACAGGACTTGTATGACTCAAATAGTTCCTTGAAGATCTGAAAGATGTTTCATATCTGATTTAGTCTATCATCTTTATTATAATAATAGTGGTGCAAAAACTAATATTAAGGAAATTAGAAAACACCAATGTATAGGAAATCATACCAAGAGAGAGAAAGCATCATGGTAGTGGCCAAGATGACTTTTAATGGCAGTTATTTGGATCTATATAAAAAGACTCTCCAGGCTAAAGTGTTTGATGGTTACTTATAATGTCTAGGATTATGAGACATGTTTCATCTTTGCTAGGGCAAGTGGGAGAGCATGTTGGGAATAGAGTATGCCCTAGGATACATGTCTCGCTAGCTTTAGTGCAAATGAGAGATTGTTGGGATTTATGCCTTAAAGCCTCGTAATACATGATTTATTTAATAATTAATGATAATTTTGATTATTTTATTTTCAATATAATATTATTCATTATATGAAAAATCCAAGGTTATTAGTGTCATCTTGAACAGTATGTGATTGACATTCGGGAGAATCATGTTCAAGAAATAACCTAAAGAGTCATAGTATATGGATAAGGTTTGGTGCCTTATCCTGGTAACACTATTGATACAACCCACTTTGTAATAGTTACAAATGATTTGATCCAAATCATTCATTTGGAGACATGTTAGTGTGGGTATCTTATACAATGAGTTTGTATAAGTCTGGACCATGAAATATTTAATCTCTCTTTATAAATTCGTTAATTGAGAAGATTAATATTTCCTTAGGATGATCATATGTAACTCGATCTTAATCCTGAGTGAGTTATGAACTCCTGCCTGTGAGGGTTTGTCCTTTGATTTGCATGGGTGAGAGTGACTTTTGTAGCCATTTCAATATGCCTACCATTTTGAGGACTTAACCAAATAGGGAGCTGAGAACATAATCTAACAGGATGGAATTCACTCCTTCCCATATAGGGTAAGTAGATGAGTAGTTCCCTTAAGTGCTGATTTCGGGACTTGAAGAATAGGGCCCGCCCTTCCATTGGCCCCAGAGGGACTTAGTTTATGGTTGAATCATAAACAAATTTTTTATTAGAGGATAGTGGTACTTAAGGTGCAAGATGTAATTACAGCTGAGTCAAAGGTCACAGGGGTAAAACAGACTTTTGACCCAGCTGTAATTACGAACAACTCATGAAGGATCATTTTGCATGTAGTGCTTATTTCCAACGAATGTACATCCTTGAAAATAGTTGGTCAAAAGTATCCACATTGGAGTACTTTAGTTGCCGTCTTTGCACCTGCAAAATGTCCTCCATATGGGGCTGTGTGACGAGCTTTATGTGTCTTTGGGACATCCTCTTCTGCAACACATCTCCTTAGCACCTGATATGGTCCCAACTTGTAAATATAGGGTTAATCCCAACAATAGTACTTACTATCTTGGAAGAACTTCTTCAATTGCTGCGATGTTGCATCTAGTGGGGTAAGTCCACTAACTAGGTAGTTAGCAATGTCAGCATACCATGGTAACTCAATTGATTTGACTGCCAACAATTGTTTGTCTGCAAAATTATCATGTATCTCCATTGAATCAACCTTCTAAGCCTCCAACCCTAATCTTGTCAAGTGGTCTGCAACTTGGTTTTCTGTTCCTATACTGTCTAAGGTTTCTAGATCGAACTCCTACAAAAGTAAAATCCATATTATGAGTCAGGGCTTAACATCTTTCTTTGACAGAATATACTTTTGAGCCGAGTGGTTTGTGTCGACAATCACTTTTCTCCCAACCAGGTAAGATCTAAATTTGTCAAAGGTGAATACAACTGCAAGCAACTCCTTCTCCGTTGTGGTGTAGTTGACCTGTGCATCATTCATGGTCTTGTTGGCATAGTAAATGGGATGTATTATCTTGTTCCTCCTCTGTGCCAACACTGCATTAACAACAAAATCACTTGCATGGCACATAAGCTCGAATGGCTGACTCCAGTCAGGATCAATGATTATGGGGGTCGAGTTAGTGCATCATCTAACCTGTTAAAAGTTTTAAACAATTATGGTCGAACACAATTAGTCTGTCATTCTCTAGCAACCTGCATAAAGGTTTAGATATGTGGGAGAAATTATTGATGAAACATCTGTAGAATCCTGCACGGCCCAAGAAGCTTCGAATCTCCTTAACTGATGTAGGTGGAGGTAGTTTTGCAATCAATTCTACTTTTTTCCTGTCCACCTTGATTCATTTCCTTGAGACCTTGCCCTAGGACAATGCCTTATTGCACCATGAAGTGGCATTTCTCCTAGTTGAGCACTAGATTGGTGTTTCACAGTGCTACAGGACCTGTTCAAGATTCATAAGACAGTGATTGAATGTTTCTCCAAAAACAGACAAATCATCCATGAAAATCCCCATGGTTCTCTCCACCATTTTCGAAAAAAATGGCCATCATGCATCTTTGGAAGGTTTCTGAGGCATTGCACAGTCCAAATGGCATCCTCTTGAAAGCAAAAGTTCCATAGGGACATGTGAATATCGTTTTCTCTTGATCTTATGAAGCTATCATGATCTGGTTGTAACCTAAATATCTGTCTAGAAAGCAGTAGTACTCCTTCTCTGCAAGATGATCCAACATTTCATCGATAAAGGCAATGGAAAGTGGTCCTTCTTTGTGGCCTTGTTGAGACGAAGATAATCCATGCACATTCTCCATCCTGTAATAGTCCTAGTTGGAATAAGTTCATTTTTCTCGTTTGTTACAATAGTCATCCCTCCTTTCTTTGGCAAACATTGGACTAGATTAACCCAGCTGCTATCTACTATGGGGTAGATTACACCTGCATCAATCCACTTTAAAATTTCTTTGCGAACCACCTCCTTCATCACTGAATTCAATCTCCTTTGACACTCTATTAATTTTATGGCTCCCTTCTCCAGATTGATCTTGTGCATGCAAAAAGAAGGGCTAATTCTTCGTATGTCTGCTATTGTCCATCCTAGGGCCTTCTTGTGCTTAAAGAGGACTTGGAATAAAGAAAGTTCATCCTCATCAATGAGGTTTGCAAAGATAATTACTAGCAGAGTCTCATATTTTCCAAAAAATCTGGATTTTAGGTGAGAAGGAAGTGGCTTGAGTTCCAGCACTGGTGGTTCAATCACTGAAGGTTTCAGTGACACTGTTCTATCCTTTACTGGTCTCAATGCAATTGGTTCTTCAAATGCGACCGCAATATACTGCTGTTAAGATTCTTCTTCAAACTCTTCTTCTTCAAAACTTTCATATGCAAAGTTGTCTTCCTGCAAATCATAAAAATCGAATGAATCACAGAGTTCTAAACTCGAGCATTCCTCCGATTCCCATGGGTAGCACATCGCCTTCATGACATTGAATGTGATGTATTGGTCATTTACTCGCATACTCAGCTCCCCTTTTGTACATCTATGATCGTTCTCCCCATGGCTAGAAATGGTTTTCCCACGATGATTGGAACTTTCATGTCCTCCTTGTTGGAATTTATGCCCTAAAGCCTCGTAATTAATAATTTATTTAATAATAATAATAATTTTGATTATTTTATTTGCAATATAATATTATCCATTATATGAAAAATCCAAGGTTATTAGTGTAATCTTGAACAGTATGTGGTTGACATACGGGAGGATCATGTTCAAGAAATAACCTAAAGGGTCATAGTTTATGGATAAGGTTGGGTGCCTTATTCTGGTAACACTATTGATACGGCCCACTTTGTAATAGTTACAAATGATTTGATCCAAATCATTCATGTGGAGACATGTGAGTGGGGGTATCTTATACGATGAGTTTGTATAAGACTGGACCACGAAATATTTAATCTCTCTTTATAAATCCGTTAATTGAGAAGATTAATATTTCATCAGGATGATCATATGTGACTCGATCTTAATCTTGAGTGAGTTATGAACTCCTGCCTGTGAGGGCTTGTCCTTTGATTTGCATGGGTGAGAGTGGCTTTTGTAGCCAATTCAATATGCCTACCATTTTGGGGACTTGACCAAATAGGGAGCTGGGAACATAATCTCACAAGATGGAATTCACTCCTTCCCATATAGGGTAAGTAGATGAGTAGTTCCCTTAAGTGCTGATTTCGGGACTTGAACAATGGGGCCCCACCCTCTCATTGGCCCGAGAGGGACTTAGTTTATAATTAGATTATAAACATATTGTTCATTAGAGGATCAGTGGTACTTAAGGTGCAAGATGTAATTATAGGGGTAAAACGGACTTTTGACCCAGCTGTAATTACGAACAACTCGTGAAGGATCGACTTGCATGTAATGATTATATCTATGGACACAACTTGTCCTACAGTGCATAAGAGTGCAACTCTAGGTCTATAGTGGAGTGACCTATAGTTAATGAATGAAAATTAATTAATTAAAGAGTTTAATTAATTAATTTTGTATCATTGGAGCTTATAATCTGTAGGTCCATAAGGTCCCCTTGCTAGCTCATAGTAGCACTAAAAGATCAATTTAGTTGAAAGAAAAAATTTGAAATTTTCAAATTAATATTTAATATATTAGATATATTAAATATAAAAGAGGAAAATATATTTATTGTATTTGATACATTAAATATTAAAATTTGAAATGTTCAAATTTAATATTTAATTTGAAGTGTTCAAATTAATATTTAATATATTAGATATATTAAATATAAAAGAGGAAAATATATTTATTGTATTTGATACATTAAATATTAAAATAATTAATATATATTTGATATATTAAATAAAAGATATTTATAGAATTTGAATAAGATTCAAATAAATAAATATCGTAGGAGATTTGAATGAGATTCAAATAAATATAAGATATATTTTAATATATTAGATATTAAAATATAATATTTTAATTATGGCAAAAATTTTCTCTTGGTCTCTATAAATAGGACCCTTGGGTTGAGCCATTCTATACAACACACATCTCCTCAATAGAGAGAATTAGAGAATTCTCTCTAGACCTCTTCCTCTCAAATCCCTTGTGGATTTTCTTTCAAGAGGCTCCCACAAGCCTTGGTCCTGTGTTCGAGTCATAGCTAGGAAGACCTTGTGGAAGAGATAAAGATCCGCCAGAAGAATCTCCATATTTGAAAGGTATTTATTGCTTAACCTTAATTTATTGTTTAATTCTAAATAAAATTAAAGAAGATCCAATGCTTCCGCTGCGGGATGAAGAGTTCATTCCTTTCAATTGGTATCAGAGCTTACTTTGATTTTTATTTAGAATTAAAAATTCGTATGGTGGGTATTTTAAATTTGTTCATATATGTGATATGTGATTACAAATTGATTGTTTAGACTATTTGACATTAGATTTATTACTTTGATTAGATCAAATGTAAATCCAAAAAGAATTGGGAGTTCTATAATTTTGTAGTTTTCAAATTTATATAATTGCTGGAAAAGTTAAAACCCAATCAGTGAATTTAACTTTAATTCGAAGTACTAAAGGTACTTGAAAATCGAAGTCTAATCGCAAATAATAGTTGTTTGCAAGCTATACATGTGTGCCATCGACAGTGAAGCAGCTGTATGTGATTATGATTCATGCTGACTTCAAAGGTAAATTATGGATGTAATTGTGCATGCTGTGATGGAAATTCAAAAGCCCATATCCAAATTTAAAAGCCCATATGTTTATGGTGAATTTATAAAATTAAAAATAAATAAATAAATAAATAAAAGTAAGATAGTGTCATGAGTTAGTTAGTGGTGATTTTGGTTGCTTTAATTGGTGGATTTCAAGCAACTTGAAGATAAATTCCCTCTTAACACATGAAGACAAGAAATTGGATTGCTATTGAAATTGAAATTAGATTTCAATTGTTTTTAATACTGGAGTTCAAAATAGGCATTATGCATTTAAAATTGAATTTCAATTGATTTGAAATTGGATTTGAAATAAACGGTGTGAAATTCAAATGAGATTTCAATTGATTTTGAAATTGGATTTCAAATAAGTAGCATTAAATTGAAATTAAAATCCTAATGACACAAGATAGAAAAAGATATTGAAGACCAAGATATGTCTTGGATTTAAATTATTGTAATTTAAATTGTTATCAATTTCTTAGGATATGCCAAATATACCAGTCAATTTTGCTAGTTTTAATTTAATTATGCATGAGATGTATGTTTTAAATTGTTTGTTTGTTGCATATAGTATGTCATTTAAATTTAAAATCCCACCATAGGTTAAGCATGATCATGCATCTTATCTTAATTTTGAATATAATTGTTATATTTAAAAATTTTGATTAGGTTGTTTCCTAATAGAGATAAGATGTTTTCCTAATTAATTTAAATTTTCCATATCTTTGACTATAATTGTTATATTTGAAAATTGATTGGAAAATTTAATTAGAATATTTTCTCTCTTAAATGGAATGCATGTTAACCTAATAAGATTAGGATTTCCATTTATTAAAGATATTCTTGATTATTGTTTAAAATAGTTTAAATTTAGTTCATTTATTTATTTCTAATTGGATTAGAATTTAGTATAATCTTTTAATTTAGTTTTAAAGGGTTTAAAATGGTAGAATTTCAAGATTATCCATCAAGTGAATTAATTTTTAATAGAATTAAAAACATTGTTTAAATTCACTTAGGTTCATTAATCTAGTAATTAATAGTTAATTAAAGATTAATGAATTTGAAATAAAAATTGACTATAAGGGAACTCTGTCTAAGGAAGGTTCTGTCTAGACTGGGGTATTTAAGCTGACCGAAAGGGAACACCTCTAACTGGGAACCGACTTGGGAGTTGAATTAGTCAAATTTTATTTATTTTCACTAAGCATGTTCATAATGTTGTTATTATTTTTTAAATAGTTTTAAAACTTAGTAATTCACATTAAAATCAATCTAACAACATAAGGGTTATGAAGGTAGATTGAGGAACTTAGATAAATGAGATTAGCCTAATTTTTCTAAGTAATAAAAAACCCTATTTCAAAATACTTAGTGGGAGAAAGACACATGTCAAAAATCCAACGGTCTCTATTATTGATTCACAACGTGAGATTCATGTGGGGCCTCGTGGCGGCTTTTGGACCGTCCTCCCTACGGAAGGTGTTTGCATGGATTAATATCAGGGTGAATCTTTTGAGAAAGTATTATAGTAAGTGGGAGAAGGAAATGTGTCAACATATCCTACGGTCTCCATCATTAGTTTATATCGTGAGATTCATGCGGGGCCTCGTGGCGGCTTTTGGACCGTCCCCCTACGGAAGGTGTTTGCATGGGTCAATATCAGGGTGAACTCTTGAGAAGGATAGGATTGTAGTTTTGTTTCCAATACTTGACCTACCCTACGGCGGCACTTGTTAGGATAAAACTACGGGATCTAAAATTATGGGTCACAGTTACAAAGGGCTCATTAAAGTTGTTAATGATGTCTTTGACCAAACTAATGGTAACTAAATATTATAGGAATAAGAGTTATTCTGGTATAATATTTGGTTGAGATTGTCTCAGTTTAGTGAAGGAATACTTGACCTACCCTACGGCGGCACTTGTTCTAACTCACTAAAGTACCATAGCTTTATAAATGATTTATAGGGTTCATTTTTACTAAATGTTTGATTTCTATGCTAAAATTGAATGGATAATTGTTTGCATGATGTTAAATTATATATTTTATATATTTCAATATTATGTCAATTTCTCTCATAATTTTTAATTTTATTACTGATAAGTCAAAATTGAGAAATTTTATTACTTGGAAAAGTAACATTAACACTTGTAATGGTAGTGTAAAATTCTGAATTTGTCTTTATTGAGAAATGTTCTCAAAACCTGTTGCTAATGCTATTCGAATTGTTTGTGAAGCACATGATTAATGAATCAAAAGTAAACGAGATAGCTTGTACGTATTCTCCTAGTTGACATGCTAAATGTCAAATTTAGAAGATAAATAAAATGACAACAACATATGAGATGTTGAAGTCAACATAAGCTAAATTTAGAAAGTTGTCTAAATGATCTCAAAACTAAGTATTACAAAAATCCAAGTAAAGAAACTAAATGATTGAAGCTATATAAAAGGAAATAGTTCCTACATTAGCTAGGACAGTCATAATAAGAGGAATTTTTGAAATACCTCCAGGAAGAAAAATATAAATGAAAGTAAATTTGATTTACTAGATTTTTGGTGAAATATAAATAATGTCACCTAGATAGTCGATATAAGATCTACTATCAAGATTTATTCTTCATTACATTTAATATGTAATTCTTGGAAAATACTTAACATATAGAATAGTTTCTACAAGTTAGCACCAGTAAGCCTATCTCAGTTAGTGTAGTGGGAGACATTAAAATGTCATTAAGTAAAAATTGTTACATAATGCTGAATATGGTGTTTTTAGTAACCATAAGAGAAATTCAATTTCTCGAACTTTATTACAAAAATGTTCATATAGTATGAATTACTTTAAAGTATGAAAGTTTATATTTTCAAAATTGTTTGAAAATACATTCAGCTGAAAATAAGAACAATTTGTATATGTTAAAAATGTTGACATATATTATACTATAAAATACTGAGATATTCAGGATTATAGAATCCAAAATAGAAAGACATTGTTTTCTCCTAAAAGATGATACTTGATTTTGGCTGTTAAGGTTGATTAACATCAACTTGAATAGAATGAAAAGACTAGTAAGAAGTAATTCTCTAAAAGTTAGTTAATTACTTTACCTGTCTGTAGATCTTGCCTTTCATGCAAGATAATCATTGGGCCTTTATTAGATAGGGCTAGAACGCCAAAGAATACTTTGGGCTTACACATTCTGACCCAAGTGGTCTGGTGAATATAAAAGTCAAATAAAGTCATGAATATTTCATCACTCTAGTTGATGATCATTCAAGGTATAAGTATCTTTACCTAATACAACATAAGTCTAAATTTTTGAAAAGTTCAAGAAAATTAAGACTAAAGTTATAAAAAAAAAAAAAAAATCAATTAGGTAATTAAATCTATCAAGATATTATGATCAGATCATAATAGAAAGTACAGGAACCTTACGTACTAAAACTAATTGATAGAAAATGGGTTTTTATCCCAATTATCTTAATACCAAGTGCAATTTTATGAAATTGTGGTGCAAGAGGAGAAACAAGACCTTGTTAGACATGGTCACATTAGTAATGAGTTACACACCATTACCATACTCCAGTTAGGAAATGCAATAGAGATTGCATGGTGAACATGATTCCCTCTAAAAGTGTCTACGAGACAATTTTAAAGATTATAGAAGAGTAGTAAAGCTAGTTTACAACACTTCACTATTTGGGAATGTTAAGCTCACATGCTGAACACATGCCTAAAAAACTTGTATATGTTCAAAGATAAGCCTAAGTGTAGGCCACCCCTAAGGAGTATAAAGTGGTCTTTTATGTAGTCCTAAAACGAATAAGGTATTTGTATGACAAATAAAAGACTACAAACCTTTAATAAGGTGAGATAGTGTTAATAAATTGGTTCCAAGTGAAGTCACTAAATAGTTAACAAAAGTTGTTAACAATTTAATTATATTTGAAAGTCAAATGGATCCTAGTCATGAATTGGATAAGCCTCATCGTAGTGGGAGAGTTATGAGATGACTCAACCTTTACAAGGACTTAATTGAAGCCCAAATTGTCATGTTAGATGACAAAGTTGAAGGTTTATTACTCTCAAAGTGAGACTAATGGCAAATGGTTAGACCTAATAGGAGAAAGTAAACTAAGAGTAAACTTTCTCACTTGTTGTCATACTAAAGTCTGTAAGTATTATTTAATTCATTGTTGCATATGGGATATGAAAATGAATGTTTAGAATTCTTTTATGAAAAGAAATCTTAGATAATGCATCTACACAAATCAATCAGATATGTTTATTTTCAAAGATCAAAAGCAAAATGTTTGCGAAATAGTAAAGGTTTATTTATGAAATAAATTTTACCATTAGATCTGTGAATATAAGGTTTGATAAAAGTATCAAAATCTATGACTTTGGATAAATATTAATGAAGCTTGTATAGACAAGAAAATCATTAATTGCTTAGTGAATTTTTCTCATGTTTTATGTTGGTGATATTTTTACCCATTATGAATGATGTAAGATGTCTAACATAAAACATTGATTAAGTAACCAATTCCAAATAAGTGATTTGGAATGACTCAGTATATTTTAAATGTCCAAAATGAAGATTTTGAGGACAAAATGTTAACTTTGTCTCAAACATCTTATATTGACAAAATTGTTGTCAAATATTTGATTTTTATGTCTAAGAAAATGTATCTTAAGACACCTCAAATGTTGAGAGTATCTGATATGCATAAATGAGACCGAACATTTAATATACAATTGGTTAGCATATATCAGTTAAACGAATGGTATGACCATTGAGTAAAAAATTAAAAACTTTCTCAAATTATCTATGGATGATGAGAAATTTTGTGTATGGAGTTAAAGATTTGATCTTTACAAGATACACTGGTTATTGCAAAGATTTAGGAAATCTATGTAAAAATAAATCTTACCCTAGGTGGTGGAGTATGGTATATAAGTTAAATTGTTTTGCTTGTGAAGCAAGAAAATGACTTGTATGACTCAAATAGTTCCTTAAAGATCTGAAAGGTGTTTCAGATATGATTTAGTCTATCCTCTTTATTATGATAATACTGGTGCAAAGACTAATATTAAGGAAATTAAAAAATACCAATGTATAGGGAATCATATCGAGAGAGAGAAACCATCATGGTAGTGACCAAGATGGCTTTTAACGACAGTTCTTTGGATCTATATAAAGAGACTCTCCAGGCTAAAGTGTTTGAGGGTCACCTAGAATGTCTAGGATTACGAGACATGTCTCATCTTTGCTAGGGCAAGTGGGAGAACATGTTGGGTATAGAGTATGCCCTAGGATACATGTCTCGCCGGCTTTAGTGCAAGTGGGAGATTGTTGGAATTTATGCCCTAAAGCCTCGTAATTAATAATTTATTTAATAATAATAATAGTTTTGATTATTTTATTTGCAATATAATATTATCCATTATATGAAAAATCCAAGGTTATTAGTGTAATCTTGAACAGTATGTGGTTGACATACGGGAGGATCATGTTCAAGAAATAACCTAAAGGGTTATAGTATATGGATAAAGTTGGGTGCCTTATTCTGGTAACACTATTGATACGGCCCACTTTGTAATAGTTACAAATGATTTGATCCAAATCATTCATGTGGAGACATGTGAGTGGGGGTATCTTATACAATGAGTTTGTATAAGACTGGACCACGAAATATTTAATCTCTCTTTATAAATCCGTTAATTGAGAAGATTAATATTTCATCAGGATGATCATATGTGACTCGATCTTAATCTTGAGTGAGTTATGAACTCCTGCCTGTGAGGGCTTGTCCTTTGATTTGCATGGGTGAGAGTGGCTTTTGTAGCCGATTCAATATGCCTACCATTTTGGGGACTTGACCAAATAGGGAGCTGGGAACATAATCTCACAAGATGGAATTCACTCCTTCCCATATAGGGTAAGTAGATGAGTAGTTCCCTCAAGTGCTGATTTCGGGACTTGAACAATGGGGCCCCACCCTCTCATTGGCCCGAGAGGGATTTAGTTTATAATTAGATTATAAACATATTGTTCATTAGAGGATCAGTGGTACTTAAGGTGCAAGATGTAATTATAGGGGTAAAACGGACTTTTGACCCAGCTGTAATTACGAACAACTCATGAAGGATCGACTTGCATGTAATGATTATATCTATGGACACAACTTGTCCTACAGTGCATAAGAGTGCAACTCTAGGTCTATAGTGGAGTGACCTATAGTTAATGAATGAAAATTAATTAATTAAAGAGTTTAATTAATTAATTTTGTATCATTGGAGCTTATAATCTGTAGGTCCATAAGGTCCCCTTGCTAGCTCATAGTAACACTAAAAGATCAATTTAGTTGAAAGAAAAAATTTGAAATGTTCAAATTAATATTTAATATATTAGATATATTAAATATAAAAGAGGAAAATATATTTATTGTATTTGATACATTAAATATTAAAATTTGAAATGTTCAAATTTAATATTTAATTTGAAGTGTTCAAATTAATATTTAATATATTAGATATATTAAATATAAAAGAGGAAAATATATTTATTGTATTTGATACATTAAATATTAAAATAATTAATATATATTTGATATATTAAATAAAAGATATTTATAGAATTTGAATAAGATTCAAATAAATAAATATCGTAGGAGATTTGAATGAGATTCAAATAAATATAAGATATATTTTAATATATTTGATATTAAAATATAATATTTTAATTATGGCAAAGATTTTCTCTTGGTCTCTATAAATAGGACCCTTGGGTTGAGCCATTCTATACAACACACATCTCCTCAATAGAGAGAATTAGAGAATTCTCTCTAGACCTCTTCCTCTCAAATCCCTTGTGGATTTTCTTTCAAGAGGCTCCCACAAGCCTTGGTCCTGTGTTCGAGTCATAGCTAGGAAGACCTTGTGGAAGAGATAAAGATCCGCCAGAAGAATCTCCATATTTGAAAGGTATTTATTGCTTAACCTTAATTTATTGTTTAATTCTAAATAAAATTAAAGAAGATCCAATGCTTCCGCTGCGGGATGAATAGTTCATTCCTTTCACTCCTTGTAACCTATAATTATGAAATCTACAGGAAAAACAAATTTGTCAACCTTAACGGGATATCTTCAATCTTTACGATGGGTCTAGCTATTGACCTATCTACAGACTGCAAAGTCACCGTCGTGGGTCTAGCGTCTCCTATTCCTAGCAGCTTGAAAACTGCAGAGGCATCAAGTTGATGTTGGATCCTAAGTTGCATAATGCTCATCCAACGTCCTGCCTTCTTATCATGTATGGGAAAGTAAAGCTGCCTGGATCCTGCAATTTAGGTAGCATTTTTCTTCTTAAGAGAGCACTGCAGTTCTCAATGAGAGCTAACACTTCCGTTGAGTCTAACGAGGCTCAGGTGCGGTCATTCTCCTTTGTTAGAGAAAGCCTGTGCCTAAAGCGGGGGCCTAGCCGCCGGGGGAAGTGTCTGCTGAGGCCCTGGTGGGACTCAATGATTATTCGTTCGCCGGAACCAGAAGTCAAAATTTTGGTAGATAAGGATCCCATAAAAACTTCTTTCGAGGAATGGGCCAGACCGGGTCATTTCTCGAGAACAATTTTGTATTATCCTAGGCTTTTTTTTTTAGTCAAAATGTCCTTTAAGAACTTAACATAGTTGGGCATCTGTTCAAAAGCTTCCACCAACGAAATGTTGATGTGCAACTTCTTGAGTATGTCCAAGAACTTATTGAACTGCTCGTCTTGGTTCTTTTTTTGGAATCTTTGTGGGAATGGTTGTGGATGTCTGACACTTTGATAGAAATTTTCCTCTTTCTTCACTGGTGTCCCTTTTTTCTCAAGTTCAGCTTCCTGGTGTTTTGCTGCCACATCCTTAGCCGCATTTCTTTAAAAATCTTCATTCAAAGGAATGTTCTTCTGTCCTTCAGGTTGTTTTGCGGTCACAACATTGGTAACATCACCTGTAATTTCTTAATTTAAGTTCTTCTTCACTTTCTGTCATCAGCACTTTCCTACAGATTTTCCTGCAAATGGGAATCAAAAGAACCTTGTGGAGATTTGCACTCCACTGGCATCTTAAGCTCGTCATACTTAAGTCCACTCCTAAGAGTGATTTCCTTGCAATGTTCTTTTCCTTCTCTATGAAGATTCTCCATGTTGCTCGGTATAGCTTATTGAGGCATGTTCTTCATCTCGCTTGCCAATTGTCCAACTTGCAATTCAATATTTTGGAATGAAGCAACTTGATTTTGAATGATGGCATCATTCTTAGCCATGAACTCCTTCATAAGGGTTCTGTGATGATGATTGCAGTTGCATTTGTGTAGCATTCTTTTGTTTGTACGACTTTTGTGCTTGATTATTGAAACCTAGTGGAAATCTCTGCTTTACGTACTTGTTTGATGTTCTCGCAGTCTGTCCTCCCCAAGAGAAGTTAGGATGTTGTCTCCAACCTGGGTTGTACGTATTCGAATAAGGATTTGACATGTTATGCCCTATAAAACACACATAGGTCGGGTTGTAAGGAAAATTGTCATATAGATGGCCTTCACTTCAATAAACACAAGTAGGCATTGAGATTTGATTCAAAGCAGCAACATGGGCCTGGTTCCCCATAGTGAAATTCTTTAGAACGTTGTTCATTGCTGAGATCTATGCGGTCAGTGCTGTTATTACCTCCACCTCATATACACCTGTAATATTTTTAGTAAAGTGTGTCTTTTCATCTCCCCACTGATTACTATTAGAGACGATTGCACCTAGAATCTCATTGGCTTCATTGACTGTCTTCTTTAACAAGGATCCATTTGCTGAGGTATTGACCAAGGTCATAAAGGCCTGAGTCAATCCGTTGTAAAACTAGTCGATCAAAAGGCAGGCTAGTAAGTCATGATGTGGACATCTCCTGACTAACTTCTTGAAGCATTCCCATGCTGTATCCACGCCTTCATTCGGACCTTGTTTAAAAGTGATAATTTCCCCTCGAATTTGAGCATTCTTGGTTGGTATAAAATATTTCAACTTTTCCGACAAGTCATCCCAAGAAGTGATCGAGTGCAGTGAGAATGAATCTAGCCATACTTTTGTATTACCCTGCAAGGAAAAAGGAAAAAGTTTCAACCTCAATGTCTCGTTTGACACTTCATTCAGCTTGAAGGAGTTGCATATCCTCAAGAATTGCTTCATGTGCTTGTGAGGATTCTCGTTTGATAATCCTGCAAATTGCCTTATAGTTTGGTTCCATGATTCCTGCATTAAAATTTTTGAAAGTTGCGGCTGCATAATCCCTTATAGTTCTATCTCTTTCATTGCAATAAAAATAGGATTTTTATGCACCGCTTGCTACTGCTATTGTTGTTGTTGCGACACATTATTGGGTTGTGCTCTTCCCTACTATAAGAGGATCGACTCTAGATGGATCCATTGAAAGTTCCTGCAAAACAGATTCCCGCAAAACAAGTCCTTCTAGATTCTCCTATGCGCTCAACTCTTGTAGATCTCTTCTTTTCCTCATTTTCTCTTTATAGTGTCGGTGAAAAGTTTGCTCTATCTTAGTATCAAAATCACAAGGGCAAGGCCCTTTGTGCATGCACCAACTCTAACCTGCAAAACCTGCAAATAGAATCGAGTCCCTGAGACAAAGTTAAAATGCAATCGCAAACCGATCGAAATTCTGCTTAAAAACTAAAAAAAAAATGTTGTTAAAAAGTTGTTCCCTAGCAAAGGTGCCAAAAACTTGATCGACGACTGCTATGCAATGCCAAAAGAAGTTCAAGTGTACGGTGTCACAAACAAGTAATATATGGAGTATTCCATGTATCGAACCCAAGAGAAAGAATCAACACATGTATTTTTCAGTTTATAACACAATTAATGACAAGTAGCAACCGAAGGTAACCAAGAAAAAAAGTTGATTTTGTTGTTTTTATGCAATAAAAAGTGAAAACACATTAAAAAGTAATGGAAAAAACAATGATGAGAAGCAAGGGATTCAAATATGGTTCAACCCTGAGAAAATATGCCCACCTTCGCCCACAAACTATGCAACTAAGTCTGGCTAATTCAGAGATTCTGCCTCTTACGCCCGCATAGTAACTCTTTCGAATTTTGTATAGTTAAGACAAAATGCTGTCGAATTGCACTCACAACTTACCCTCAATGACACTTAGCCAAGTAAATCAAGTTCAACACCTATTCAGCTCCTTTTCCAATAACCTTTAGGAGACTGAGAAATTTAAAACTCATTAGTCTATGCCTAAATTCACTTAGATAATGAAAAATACAACTTCATGATTTTAAAGGTTTTTGTCCTATGTCTAACTACAAAAAGAAAAGTTCTATGTCTGGACTCTTTTCCTAGATTACTTTTAGGAAAATGCATGTTGAATCCAACCTTTTCAGTATTGAAATCTTCACAAACTATGCTAACTCAAATGGTCAGTTTAAGCTAACAATGAAACTTAAACTCACTATAAGTAGCTAAATGTTGAACAAATTTACAAGGAATACATCATGGTGTTTTTCTACTTT
This sequence comes from Trichosanthes truncata, assembly GCA_033996785.1. Classification (NCBI taxonomy): domain Eukaryota; kingdom Viridiplantae; phylum Streptophyta; class Magnoliopsida; order Cucurbitales; family Cucurbitaceae; genus Trichosanthes; species Trichosanthes truncata. Next base: position 43,275,697 of record JAWPNB010000013.1, on the reverse strand, counting down.
TTAGGGTATCCACATGATTGAATCATATCTAAAGAGTTTAGCTACTCATCGAAGAGAAAAATAAAGTGTAGAAAATAAAAAGAAAATAAGTAGAAGAAAGAACACAACTCATTGAAATAAATAAACTTGAATACACTTTGAAGTATGAAGACCAAGAGAGAACTAATAGAATTGAAAATGAAAAAAAAAACAAAAACTTACAAAACAAAAAGTACAACTCCTAAAAAGTTACAAAACTTGAATGGAAAATACTAAGAACAAAAAAACCCTAAGATGTTCTTCCTTTCTAACTTGTTCAATCTTTCTCGAGGAGAACAAATACTTACTCCTCCTCTTTCGAAGTTGGAGTCCGAATGGAATATGAATAGAGGAGACTCGGAGTGGCGGCAAAAAGTTAGAAAGAAAAACGACAGAACTTTGGGATGAAGAGAATTTCCAACTTCGAGCTCTCCTTCACTTGGAGGTATAAGCCGCCTTTTATAGACTTCACGCCTAAGGTTTGCCGTCGAGATCAGTGTGAATAAGCTTGTTCTATCATATCCCTTGATTTGAGGAGATTTGGTTTATGATCTTCCATAAAATCTATAAATCCCGCAAATCTTGGAGAATCTTTCCAAATGGTCCTGATGTTGGCGCATATGTGGTCACATTTATATTGTTGTCGAAATGGCCTAAATGCAAATGCAGGTACATTTCTGGGTGCATTTTGGCTCTTTTCTGCAACACTTAGATTTTGGCTTCTGCTCTTAAATGTTGGCCCATCCTAGTACCATATCTCATGGATCATTCCTCTTTTGCTTCAATTGCAACAGGGATGTGAGCGCATTTAGGTCCATTTTCAGCCTCTACACAAAATCAAGAAAAATTAACACTTTTCTCTATAAAAATGACTCTAAATACACCTAAAAACTCATTTTTACCAAATCAAGACTTCAAACACATGCAAAGCTTGTTTTTACTTAAATTTTTCCTAAATGACATGAAATATAACATTAAACACTTGCTTTCTAAGCAAATAAGTTAGTTTCTAAGACTAAATAACACTCATAAATGAGTGTTTTCAGTCATCTCTTCTCTGTGCAATTCGGGTACTGGTATTTCGAAAACTATTCCATGTTGGATGAGATTCTATCACTTTTTTCTCTTTGGGCCGAGGTTAGTTTTTTGTATTGTCCTAGGTTTTGTAACTCCGCCGCCCACTTTCTTGCGAGAGCGGTGCTTTTGGAGCAAGCTTGTTGGTCGTCTTCCTCTACTTCGGAGGAAGGTTCCGTTGTTTGGTTTTAAAACTTTTCCAGTTGGGTTTGTAGTTTATTGGTTGAAGACTTTTGTCCCCCTTCGTTTTAATGAAGTAATCTTTTTCAAAAATAAAATAAAAACTGAAATTGATTTTTGAAAATGGAAATTTTCTGTTTTGAAAACTCCTTTATAATTTTGGAAACATTTTTATAATTTAAAAAACCAAAAATTGAATTTGTAACCAAACAACCTTGTTTTTTGAAATTTAAAAACCATAAACCATAAACAGAAAATGAAGGTCCCGTTTGATAACCATTTGGTTTTTGGTTTTTGGTTTTTGGTTTTTGAAAATTGTTGTTGTTTTCTCACAATTTCTCTACAATGATTTTCATCTTTTGTTAAGAAAACATTTGAGTTCTTAGCCAAATTCCAAAAACAAATATAAGTTTTTGAAAACAATTTTTTTTTTAGTTTTCAATACTTTGCTTAGTTTTTGAAAACATAGGTAAAAAGTAGATAACAAAGCAAGGAAACCTATAGGTAGAAGTAGTATTTATAGACTTAATTTTCAAAAACCAAAAACCAAAAATGAAATAGTTATCAAACAGGGCAATGGTCGTCGGCAGAGAGTGTGTGGTGGTCGCCGAAGATTATCACTAACAATGGTCACTGACAGAGAATGCGCATTGGACGCCAGAGATGGTCGCTGACGATGGGTGCTCAATGGTTGCTGGAGATGGTCGCCAGAGATGGACATCAAAGATGGTTGCGAGCAATGGTTGTCAGCGGTGGGCAATGGTTGCCGACAGTGGCGGTAGTAGCCTGAGGATATTTTTGTTATTTTTATATATCATAAAAATTTGGAAGAGATTCCAATTTAAACACTTAAAAACACTATTTCTAAAATTTGATTTCAAGTGTTTCACTCAAAATAACTTATTTCTCAAACTCATTTTTAAAAAAAATCATTTTGAGTAGTTGCCAAACATTGTCAATCTTATTCAAATGACTTTTTTTGAAAAAATAAACACTTGAAAAATTAATCCAAATGGGCCTCACTATTCCTAACTCCAAATAACTACAACAAGTAGTGTAAAAGTCGTCTTTGCATCTAGAGTTAATTGAGAGAGGGATTAGAAAGTTCATGTGAGTGTTTGTACCTTCAAAAGAATAAAAGACTCCAGCCCCCTTAGCACAATGGACTTAGGCCGAATGGCTGAATCACTTAATAATTGATGTCTTCTTCTTGATTCTTCTTGTTTCAAAATTAGGCCATTTTGGAGTTAAGTTATGCATTGAAATCTTTTTTGTCTGTTAATTCTAGAATAATTGGACTTAGATGTTTATGGATTCTAATTTGAGAAATTAGAATTTAATTTTAGTCATTTAAGTTAGGTAAATTAAATTTCTTAAAATTTTAGAAAAATATATTTTTAATTAAATCTTTAATTCCAAGGTTTGAGATTTTTATTTTAGATCTTATTCATAAGTTCAAAAAGGAACCCAAATCCCCTACCAAATCTTATAGGTGCCTTATTTGTGGTTTTAAAATATGTAGATGAGAGAAAAAAAATTGATTTCAAAGAAAGCTCTAGCATTTTCTTCCCCTTTTATTTATTGGATATTTTTCTTTTACGAAATAGGATTAAAAAGAAAAAGGGAAAAAGATTAAAAAAAAAAAAACTCTAGCCATCTCATTCTTTCTCCCGCCTCTTTATCCCTTGTGAGTCCAGCTGCCCACCACCCTCGAGATCTCTTATTCGGTCAGCTCCTCCCCGCGTGATGGCGACTACACGATGCCCATAGATGTTTGACATCTCCCACGTGATGGCGGCCCAGCGAGCAGTGACGTCTTCCCTCATTGTTATATAACTACAAGTTCAAAAGAAAGAACAACATGCCTCAGAGGGTCTCGTTGTTAAAGGAAAATCCAAAGGAAAAGATAGTAGACATCAATCAGAGGATAAAAACAAGTTCAGAGTTAAATGTAATTACTACCATAGAAATGGTCATGTGAAGAAAGATTGCTTATTGTTAAAGAAGAAACAAAACCAAATGAACAATAAGAAAAAACAACCTGTAGCTTCTATAGGAGAGAATTCCCTTACTTATTTTGATTCTTTGGGCACTTCAAATCAATATGCTAAAGTAAATGATTGAAGGAGGAAGTTGGCTTTGAGTACAAGTATACGCTGCCTTCACAAGTAATATAGAAAAATATTTCATGTATTGATCCTACACGGACTATGTATATATTCTAGAGTTTTAGCAAACCTTTATCAACTTTCAATAAGTTAATAACCAAGATGTTAGGAAGAACGACCCTCCACATATCTCTACATTGGTATGATATTGTCCACTTTGGGCATAAACCCTCATGGATTTGGTTTTGGTTTCACCCAAAAGGGCTCATATCCATGGAGATGTTGTCCCTCACTTTTATACCCATGATCTTCTCCTTTCCTAGCCAATGTGGGACTTTGGTTGCACTCTCAACACAAGAAAATATAGTGATGCTTGTTTTGAGTGATAAATGTGAGAGTTAAAAGAAAGCAAAGATGTCAATGGTATGAGATGATTCAATTATGTTTTAGCCCTAAAAAAAAAATTCAGTCAATATGTGCCTGCAAGTTTGTCGCATTACCCCGTGCATGTGAATCAGATTCTTCTCCTATTTGGCATTTGCTTCAAAGAACACTCAGGAACTAAGCAATTGGTCCTATATTTCTATCGTCAATTTATACTTAGATAAATAAGCACATAATCTTCTTGATCCTATAGGCGTTGCCCTATGTCTACGGTCAATCAACGAAGTCTTATGTTTAGACTCAATAAAACCAAACTAAAGGATCCAATCAGTGCCAAAGAGTAGGAAACTTAACCGCAAATCATGAAATGCCAATGCACTACATGGTAGAGGTAGAAATCTTTGACGTGTGGGGTATTGATTTTATGGGTCATTTCCTTCCATCCTTTGGAAATGTGTATATTCTGCTTGAATTGGACTATGTGTCCAAATGGATCGAGGCTGTGACAACACCTTTTAATGATGCCAAATCAATGAAAAAGTTCCTCCACAAGAACATCTTTACTAGGTTTAGTACACTAAGGGTGTTGGTAAGCGACGAAGGAACTCATTTTGTGAACGGGGTCATATAAAATATGCTTACAAAGTACAACATTTGGCACAGGATTGCGACTGCATATCATCCACAAATGAAGGGCCAAGCAGAACTATCGAACAGGGAGATCAAGATAATCTTGGAAAAGCAGTTGATCCACCACAAAAGGATTGGTCTTTCAGTTTCGATGATGCACTGTGGGCATACATGACGACCTTTCATACATGACGGCCTTTTAGGCCCCATTAGGAATGTCTCCATACATGATTGTCTTTGGAAAAGCTTGTCTCTTACCACTGGAACTGGAGCACAAAGCCTTTTGGGCCCTGAAGAGGCTGAACTTCAACATGGATGAAGCAGGTTTGAAGTCATGATTTGCAAAAAAAGTAAAGAAATAGATACAAATAGAGTCAATTTTATCAAGAAAGTGTTAAGTTTTGTTGTTTTTGTGAATAGGTTGGAAATGGACCAAAATGGGTCAAGGTTGCAATCGCAATTGAAGAACAAGTGCATACATATTTCTAAGTGCTGAAGTAGAGAAGTTGCGCTAGCCTTGCGACCACATCTAGACCTAACTCGACAGATCTTTCTAGAATCTCGAAATTGATAGATTTTTTGTACATTTTCTACCAAATCTCCTCAAATCAAGGAATCTTGTTGTCTGAGCCTTATCACACTGATCTCGACAGCAAACCCTAGACTTTGAAGTCTATAAAAGGCGGCTCAAACATCAATTTCAAGAGAGCTCGAATTCCTACATTCTCCAACTTTCTGTCAATTTGTTATTTCCTTTAAGCCGTCACTCCGAGTCTCCCCTAGGTGTTGTTCATACTATATTTGGACACCAAATTCGAAAGAATGAGGGGTAAGTTCTTATTCTCTTAAAAAAGGTTGAACACGACAGAAAAAAGGAACAAGCCTATTTTTTCATCCTTTGTACTTTCTATTTTTCTTAGAAGCTTAGTTGTTGATTTTGTTCTTTAGTTCAAGTTGTAAGTTCTATTTTAGTCTTCTAATTAAGGTTTTTAGTTGTAGTTTCAATTTTGTTCTTCATTCTAGTTGTATCTTTTCATTTACAAACTTCACAGTGTATTACAATTCACTCTTTTCAATGAAGTATTATTCTTTACCTTCATGTTTTTCTTCTTCCTTTTCTACTTCTATTTTCTTTACCACTACAAGCTAAACTCCTACAAGGTGATTCAATGAAGTGGATACCCTAAGAAGAAAGCAAGCCCCACTATATGTTTAAGTAACTTTGCTCAACACTTAACATTGTTTGCTTTTATTGAAGTTTAAGTTTCATTGTTAACTTAAACTGGCCATTTAGGTTAGCATAGTTTGTGTAAGTCTCAATGCTGAAAAGTTTGGGTCAAACACGCATTTTCAAAAAACCAATCTTGGAAAAGAGTCTACAAATAGAACTTTACGTTTTGTATATAGAAATATGGCAAAAACTTTTAGAGTCAATTAAGTTGTGTTGTTCATTTACCTAAGTAAATTTAGCCATAGGCATACATGTTTAAATTGCTTAGTCTCCTAAAAGAACTTAGAAAAGGACTGAACATGTGTTAAACTTGATTCATTTTGTTAAGTCTTGATTAACGTAGGTTGCGGGTGCAATTCAATTATGCTTGAACCATATGAACTCGAAAGTGGCAAGATGAAGGCACATATGAGCAGATATCTCTAAATAAGTTCGGCCTAGTTGAGCAATTTATTGGCGCATGGTGGGTGCATTCTCCTTGCAGTTGAACCAGACTTGAATCTCTCATTTCTCATTAGTGTTTCTACCATCTTTTTATTATTCCAGTGCCTTTTACTCTTTCACTCACCTCACAAGATTATCATTTTTTGTAACCTTCAGTTGCAAGCTTTAAGGAGATCTTTGTTGTAATGTTGAACCAGTTGTTAATTGTTTCCTTGAGTTCGATACTTGGAGTATTTCCATATATTACTTGAGAGATAGTGTGCACTTGCAGTTTTACAATCAATGTTCATCAACTTTTTTGCATCATTGGCAGGAAACAGTATTTTAACAAAATTTTCAATTTTTTAGTGAAGATTGCAATCGGTTTGCGACCGCAAATCACTCTGTTCCAGGAAACTAACCTTGTTTACAGGTTTTTGCAGGTTAGGTTTGGTGCTTGCGTAAAGGCCCTGCCTTTGTTATTTTGATCTTAAGATGGAGAAAACTTTCCATCAGCGCTGTAAGGAGTAAAGGAAGAAGTTCAGGGAGCAACGAAGAGTTGAGCGCACACAAAATTCCAGAAGAATCTGTTTTGCAGGAAACTACTTTGCAAGAAATTTCAATGGATGCACTGGAGTCAATCCTCTTGTTGACCTAAAGCATCAAAGAAAAGCTGCACTACATAATGATTTGCGATAGTAGCAACAACAGCAAGCGGCCCAACAAAATCACATTTTTCTTATAGATGAACGAGAGAGCGCTATTAGGATTATGCAACCACAACTTTTCAAAATTTTAATGCAGGAATCTTGGAACCTAACATCGAGGCAACTCATTTTGAGTTGAAGCCTACAATGTTTCAAATACTCGAAACAATAGGACAATTTGCAGGGCTACCAAACGAGGATCTTCACAAGCACATGAAGCTTTTCTTAAGGATATGTGGAGTGTCAAATGAGACATTAAGGCTAAAACTATTCCCTTTTTTCTTTGTAGGACAAAGCTGAAGCATGGTTGGATTCATTTCTTCCTGATTCGATCACTTCTTAGGATGACTTGGCGGAAAAGTTTCTTTTGAAATACTTTCCTCCTACCAAGAATGCTTAGATTAAGGGAAAATCATTACTTTTAAGGAGGGTATCAATGAAGGCATGGACACAACATGGAAAAATATTAAAAAAGCTAGTGAGGAAATGTCTACATCATGAACTACCAACATGCCTTCTAATTGAACACTTTTAGAATGAATTGACCAAGGCCTCTAAGACCATGGTCAATGCCTCTGCAAATGTTGAAAAGAATAGTCAAGGAAGCCAATGAGATTCTTGATGCAATTGTTTCAAACAATAGTTAGTGGGGGTGGTGAGGTTGTCGAGGCCTACCAAAATTAAACTGGTTTCGTACTCTAGCTTGTAGAAATAGTGGACTAGGTCGATTTCCCAAAGGAGCCATAAATTTTATTTTCTCAGTATTAAATTTCAGTAAAAAGCGAAACGGGGGGGTTTTGAAAATTTTTGCTTAACAAAATAACAATAACAAGACAAACACTTAAAAGGAGGAAAAATCAATTCTTACCAAGTTCCAATTCAAAGGTGCGGTTCTACTCAATTGCAAATATTGATCATAGGCATTCAATTATTTAAACTTAACAATGCAAGTACTTGGTCAACTTATTAGGAAACCCCAAAAAGTGGCAAATTCCCTAAGGTCATTAACTCTAACGAACGTCAAGTTAACGCTAATTATCTAAACAATTTTTTTACAAAACCACTCCAAATTATTTAGATAAAGGCATTACGAACTTTAGAACGACCAAGACAGTTAATCAGATAAAACAACTTTTATCTAATTAAGACGCTCCTTTAATTCCTAGAATTAAACATGCAAGCCATTGAATATGGAAACCCACAAAACATACACATGTAATAATCCTAATGCTACCGGTTCATTCAACATGACGTATCATGATCAGGACTAGCAATCAAACATGTAGAGTGATTAAGGCATCAATTCAATCAAAATACATGCTTATAAAATTAACACAAGAATCAAAGAATACTTGCAATTGAAAGAAAACTAAGTTAAGGTTTAAGCCTCACAATGTTGCAATTGATTACAACCGACCTCTGAACTGAAAACACGAGATCTAGCCGAGCATCTCCATCAAATTCCTCGAGTTCAAACAAGCTCGATTAAATAAAATCAACTCTCTAAGAAGTAAAGGAAAAAGGTCTGAAAAAACTCTCTAAAAAACGTGTGTGCAAAGAGGAAAAAGTCCCTAACCTAAGTGAAAAAGTGCTATAAATAGGGTTTAGGCACCGTCGAGACGCTGGGGGGTGGAGTCGAGATGCTGCCCTCTCAAATATGGAATGAAAAATTTCTCGTACGTGTGGCGTCGAGCAGCGTCGAGACGCTGCTGGCGTCGAGTAAGCCAAACCCAGCGTCGAGCAGCGTTGAGCAAAGACAGTAGCTTAGTGTTGAGTAGCGTCAAGCATGCCAAACCGAAGCATCGAGCATGGCGTTGAGCTGCATTGAGCGGCGTCGAGACGCTGCTCCTTGGACAGATTTTGTAATTTTGCTATAACTTTTCGCTCAGGTGTCCGAATGGCCTCCAGTTTAGCTCTTTTGAATCGTTATTCGATATAGAGCCTCCAACACACCTTTTTATTGAATCCCTACAAAATAAACAAATAAGCGTGTGAGGGTAACGAAAATGTCGTGAGTTAGAGCTATAGAATAGCACATTTCAAGTGCTATCAGGGGGGGAAGATGATTTTGATTCTAATAGGAACATTTCTAACAGGAACATTGCAAGTGTACTTGAAGTTGATGCACTGATAGCACTCAGTGCACAAATAGAAGCAATGAATAACACATTAAAGAACTTCACTAGGAGAATCAAGCCCCAGTTGCTACTTTGAATCAAAATTCTACATTTACTTGTGTTTTTTGCAATGAAGGTGATCTTTTCTACAATTGTCCTCACAACCCTGCATCTGTGTGCTATGTAGGGCAGAACAGGTTCAATCCTTACACTAACATGTACAACCCAAGCTGGAAGCAACATTCTAACTTCTCTTGGAGAGGACAGAATGTGACCACATCAACGTAGTATGTGAAGCAAGGATTTCCACATAGTTTCAACACTAAAATGCACGAAGCATATGCACAACGTAAGAATGCGCAGCAAATGCAGCCGCAAGTTTCAACACAATCTCCATTTATGGAGACTCTCATGAAGGAATTTATGGCTAAGAATAATGCAATCATTAAGAGCCAAGCATTGCATAATCTTGAATTGCAAGTTGGACAATTAGCTAATGAATTGAAGAACATACCTCAAGAAGCTTTGCTGAGCAACACAAAGAACCCCAAAGAGGGAAGGCAAGGAGCATTACAAGGCAATCACTCTTAGGAGTGGAACACAATATGATGAGCGAACGATGCCTAAGGAAAAAGACCTTGCAAGAACATCTAAAGATGCAGGAACAGGGGAAACAAAGAACAAGGACAAGGAAGAGCCAAAGAATTCAATTGAAAATTTTGTAGGAGATGCAGCCAAACTTGCACCTGCAAGGCAACCTGATGAACAGATAGGCATTCCAATGGAAGAAAAATGTAGGTGAAGCAGCCAAGGATGCGTCTGCAAGACAACCAGAACATGAGAGGAAGTCGACACATGTCAAGAAGCCAGAAAATCTTTATCAAAGTGTCAAACCACCTCTCCCATTCCCACAAAGATTTTAGAAGAAAAACAAGAAGACAGTTCAATAAATTTATGAACATTCTCAAGCAGTTACACATCAACATTTTGTTGGTGGAAGCTCTTGAGAAAATACCCAATTATGTGAAGTTCTTAAAAGATATATTGACTAAAAAGAGAAGGCTAGGTGAATTTTAGACTGTAGCTCTCACAGAGAATTGCAGTGAACTTCTGAAAAGAAAGATGCTCTCTAAATTGCAGGATCCATGGAGCTTTACAATTCCATGCATTATTAAAGGAAGAAATGTTGGATGAGCACTCTATGATCTTGGAGCCAGCATCAATCTCATGCCCTTGTCAGTATTTAAGTAACTAGGTATTGGAGAAGCTAGGCCAACCACAGTTACTTTGCAGCTGGCGGATAAGTCTATAGCTAGGCCCATTAGGAAGATCGAAGATGTCCTTGTTAAAGTAGACAAATTTGTTTTTTGTGCAGATTTCATAATCCTGGATAGCGAGACAAACAAAAAAGTACCAATCATCTTAAGAAGACAATTCCTATCCATGGGGAGAACGATTATAGATGTATAAAAAGAAGAGTTAATAATGCAGGTAAATGACCAATACATCACATTCAATGTGTTGAACGCATTGCGATACCTTGGGGAATTGGAGGAATGCTCCAACATAGAGATCCTTGAGCCTTATGATGAGTTGCAGGATAAATTTACTGTTTTGTAGGAAGAAGTTATCACAGAGATACTTGAAGAATAAGTCATTGAAAATGAGAACTTTGAACAGACCCTTAAAGATTAGAGGGAGCAACAACAAGTTGCAACTGCATATGCGACCACAATTGAGGAATTTAGCTCTTTACAAACAGTAGAGGACAAGACAATGCCAATTCAACCATTAGTGATTAGTCCACCTGAGCTGGAGCTCGAACCACTTCCTTCGCAGTTAAAATACATGTTTTTAGGGAAGGATGAGACCTTACTAGTGATCATCTCAGCTCACCGCTAACAAGGATGAATTTTCTTTATTACATGTTCTTTCAAGGTATAAGAAAGCTATAGGATGGACAATTGCGGACATCCAAGGAATTAGTCCTTCTTTTTTCATGCACAAAATCAATCTGGCATAAGGAACGAAGAAGTCAGTAGAGAGCCAAAGAAGATTGAACCCGGTGATGAAGGAGGTGGTGCGCAAAGAAATTATAAAATGGATTGATGCAGGTGTCATCTACCCTATAGTAGACAGTAGCTAGGTCAGCACAATTCAGTGCGTACCAAAGAAGGGTGGAATGATGGTGATGGAGAATGAGAAGAATGAATTGAACCAAATGATAATAGTGATAGGATGGCAGGTCTACATGGACTACCGCCACCTCAACAAAACAACCAAGAATGATCATTTTCCATTGCCATTTATAGATTAAATGGTTCATCATCTTGCAGGAAATGAGTACTATTGCTTCTTGGACGGATATTCAAGATACAACTATATCACAATCATGCATGAAGACCAAGAGAATATGACATTTACATGTCCTTATGGTACTTTCTCCTTTAGAAGAATGTCATTTGGATTATGTCATGCCCCACAACTTTTCAGAGATGCACGATGGCAATATTCACAGATATGGTGGAAAGAACAATCGAGATCTTTATGGATGGCTTTTCTATTTTTGGAGAATCGTTCAATCATTGTCCTGAAAATCTTGAACAGGTATTGCAGGACTGTGAGGAGACAAACGTGGTACTAAACTGAGAGAAGTGTCACTTCATGGTCAAGGAAGGCATTGTGCTAAGACACAAGATTTCAAGAGAAGGAATCGAAGTGGATAGGGCTAAAGTGGAGTTGATTGCTAAATTGCCCCCACCAACCATAATTAAGGAGATTCGCAGTTTCTTAAGGCATGCAGGATTTTACAGACGATTCATAAAAGATTTCTCCCACATTTCCAAATCCTTGTGCAGGTTACTGGAGTAAGACAGGCCATTTGTATTCAACCAAGACTGTTTAACTACATTTGACAGGTTAAAGGAAGCACTAAGTTCAGCCCCTATAATGATTGAACCTGTTGAAGTCAGCCGTACGAATTCATGTGTGATGAAAGTGATTATGCAGCTGGAGCAGTATTGGCGCAAAGAAGGAGCAAGGTGATACATCCTATATATTACGCCAGCAAGGCCATGAACGAAACATAGGTCAATTATATGACAACAAAGAAGGAACTGCTTCCAGTTGTCTTCACTTTTGAGAAATTCAGGTCTTACTTGGTAGGGACAAAGGTGATTGTCCATACAGATCACTCGACATTGAAGTACCTTTTATCAAAGAAATAAGCAAAGCCCCGCCTTATCAGATGGATCCTACTCCTCTAGAAGTTTGATCTTGAGATCATTGACAGAAAAGGAACAGAAAACCAAGTTGCTGACCACATGTCAAGGCTAGGGCAAGAGGCTCAAACAGTGGAAGCACAAGAAATAAAAGATACTTTTGCATATGAGTAACTGTTAGTAGTAAGGACAATTAAATTACCTTGGTTTGGAGACATGGCTAACAATTTAGCTAGTGGACTCACACCACCGAAGGTTACCCCGCAGCAATTAAAGTAGTTCTTTCATGACAGTAAATTTTACTGTTGGGATGAACCCTATTTTTATAGGTTCGGACAAAACCAAGTACTCAGAAGATGCGTTGCAGAAGAGGACATGTTGAAGATCTTAGAAGCTTGCCACACTACTCCTTATAGAGGTCATTTTACAGGTACAAAGATAGCGGCTAAGGTGCTCCAAAGCGGATACTTTTGGCCAACGCTCTTTAAGGATGCACATCTATTTGCTAAGAGATGTGACCAGTGTCAAAGAACGGGAAATTTGTCAAATAGAAATGAAATGTCAATGCACTACATGTTAGAGGTGGAAATCTTTGATGTGTGGGGCATTCATTTCATAGGACTCTTTCCCTCATCCTTTGGAGATGTATACATCCTTCTTGCAGTAGATTCTTTATGAAAGTGAGTGGAAGCAATTACAACAAGTTCTAATGACACCAAGGTAGTGAAGAAATTCCTCCACATGAATATCTTTAATACGTTTAGGACACCCCGAGTATTGGTGCTACAAAGGAACTCATTTTGTGAACAGAGTAATCAGAAATCTCTTGAAAAAGTACAATATCTAGCATAGGATTGCGACAACATAGCATCCGCAAACGAATGGCCAAGCAGAGTTGTCAAATAGGGAGATCAAGACCATCTAAAAGATGACTGTTGATCAATCAAAGAAAGTTTGGTCTCTCAGGCTTGACGATGCGCTTTGGGATAAAACGACCTTCAAGGCACCATTAGAAATGTCTCCATACAAGATTATCTTTGGGAAAGTTTGTCATCTACCCCTGGAACTGAAGCAGACGGCCTTTTGGGTGCTGAAAAGGTTGAATCTTGACATGGAATAAGCAGGGATGAAGCGAAAGTTGCAACTAAATGAGTTGGATGAATTGAAGCATTTCTCATGTGAGAACACCAAACTCTATAAAGAGAGAGTGAAAAGATGGCATGACCGGAGAATTAATGAAAAACATTTGCAAGAAGGTCAACAAGTGTTGCTGTTCAACTCTCGATTGAGACTTTTTCCAAAAAAGTTAAAATCAAAATGGTTCGAACCGTTCTTTATCTCTAAGGTGTATCCACACGGAGCAAGTGATTTGCAGGGACAGCATGGGGAATATCTTCAAGGTGAATGGACAGAGAGTCAAACCATAATAGGGAGAAGGCGTAAGTAAGAACAAGGCCTCAGTTTCCCTAGTGGAATGCAATTGAAGCAAGTTAGGTATCATTGTACATATGTATATATTTGTATATAAAAAAAAAGAGAGAGAGAGAGAAGTTTTGTTTGTGATTATGGTAAGTTAATGAGCTTAATGCATTAGAATCTTTGAATTTTGGTTGAGAGAGAACTCTATCTTAAGCAGGGCCTGTCTGGGTTAAGGTACTTAATTTGACTGCAAGGGAACACCTCTACCTGAGGCCTAACCTGGGAGTTGAATCAACCAAGCTTTTAAGTTCTAAGTCTTTAGTTGCTTTTGTCTAATTGGAGAAAAATTCTTCTAAGTTCTTTTAAATGTGTGAACTTTTTTATGCTTTGCCTTAGAGTTTCAGGAATACACGGTTAGCAATAGGATCATGGAAAAGAAAGGTGGCAAAAATGTTAAGAAGGTGAATTACGGCCTACATTCTAAGTCCATTTTTAAACTTGCAGAAGATTGAAGAATTTGAAGGAAGGAAAGTTGCGGCCAACATGCAACCGCAATATGGACCACCTCATGCAATAGAAAGCCTCTCATGAATAATAAAATATTCATGACTTGATTGTAATGTAGAATAATAAAAGCCCATTGAGATATAATAGTTGTTGTCACCTTCCATTGATTCAAAGATAGGTTAGTTGCACCGTCAATTGAAATTTCATCCAAATTTGCTAGCTTGTCATCATGTCCTAACTACCATAACACGCATGCTCAAAAGGAAAAATACAGTTTTAACCACGCTTGCACCGCCAAAACAACTACTTCTAATTCAACCAAATTTACACTGCTATGGAGCAACCACTTCCAGCGCCAATTTCACGCTGAATGTTGAGTGAGTATGTACGCAACAGTATTAAAGCAATTTTAACATCCCTAGCGTAGTTTAATTTCATTTTTTTTAGTAATAATTACAAGATTCAAGATGTATCTAAATAAATAACCCTAAACCCTTCAGGATTTATATAATTTGATCTAATCAAAGTGTAAATCTAATGCCTAATATTTCTAAAACAATCAATTTACAAACCACATATATCACATATATGGAAAATTAAAATACTCACAATCACAAAACTTTAATTCTAAATAAAAATCAAAGTAAGCTCTAATACCAATTGAAGAGAATAATGGAATTAAACCCACAGTAGAAGCGTTGGAATCGACTTTGATTTTATTTTAGAATTAAAATATAAACTTAAGGTTAAACATAAACCATACCTTGAAAATAATATAGAGAATATTCTGGCAGATTTTTTTCTCCTTGTATTCCAACTCCAATGAGATTGAACTCCAAGACTTCCACAAAGTCTTCCTTGCTATGACTCGAACAAATGACCAAAGATGTTTGGAGAAACCTTCTTGAAAATATAGAGAGGGAATGAGAGGAGAATTTCAAGAGTTCTTTTCTCTTATGAAGAATGCACACAATGACTCATTCCTATCGTCCTATTTATAGTGGTGCTGGAAAAATAATTAAATAATATATTTTAATATCTAATATATTAAAATATATTTATCTAACCAGTTTGAATCTTATTCAAACTTTTCCAAATTCTCCTACGACATCTATTTCCTTATTTGAATCTAATTCAAATTTAATATAAATATCTTTTCATTAATGTATCTTAATACATTAATAATTTCTTTGATATTTAATGTATCATATACAATAAATATGTTTTCCTTTATTTAATATATCAAAATATATTAAATTTTAATTTGAACATTTCAAAATTTCCTCTCAAAGAAATTGATCCCTATTTGTTCATATGAGCTAGCAAGGGGACCTTATGGATCTACAAATTATAAGCTCCAATGATACAAAATCAATTAATTAAACTCCTTAATTAATCAATTTTCATTCATTAATTATAGGTCACTCCACTATAGACCCAGAGTTGCACTCTTATGCACTGTAGGATAAGTTGTGTCCATGGATATAATCACTACATGCAAGTCGATCCTTCACGAGTTGTTCGTAATTACATTTGGGTAAAAAGTCTGTTTTATCCCTGTAATTACATATTGCACCTTAAGTACCACTGATTCTCTAATGAACAATTTGTTTATGATCCAACCATAAACTAAGTCCCTCTCGGGTCAGTGAAAGGGTGAGGCCCCATAGTTCAAGTCTCAAAATCAGCACTTAAGGGAACTACTCATCTACTTATCCTATATGGGAAGGAGTGAATTTCATCTTCTGAGATTATGTTCCCAGTTCCCTATTTGGTCAAGTCCCAAAATTGGTAGGCTTATTGAATCAACTACAAAAGCCACTCTCACCCATGCAAATCAAAGGACAATCTCTCACAGACAGGAGTTCATAACTCACTCAAGATTAAGATCGAGTCGCATATGATCATCTTGATGAAATACTAATCTTCTCAATTAACGGATTTATAAAGAGAGATTTAATATTTCGTGGTCTACTCTTACACAAACTCATTGTATAAGATACCCCCAGCCACATGTTTCCACATAATGATTTGGATCAAATCATTTGTAACTATTACAAAGTGGACCGTATCAAAAGTGTTACCAGTTTAAGGCACCCAACCTTATCCATATACTATGACCCTTTAGGTTTTCTTAAACATGATTGTAAGCCCTAAACTCTCTTTTAATCTTATTGCATTTATACATGAAGTTTGATACACGTAAATTGGTATAGGTTGCACTGAAGGATGCAGTGGTTGAATTTGGAAATTTCCTAAGTTGTGGATTATAACGTGCACAAAGCTTCATAAGGAGACAAGTTAGGCATTGAGATAATCATATTAAGAGTTGAGTTGAAGTAAGTTAAGGTAATGAGCAAGTTGGGTATACATTGGGTGTATTATGTGTTGAATGCAAAAGCTTTAATTTCTAATTAAATTAGCTAAAGTCTGTTTATGGATTAGGAGGATTTAATAGGACTTAAGGTCTAAAGGAGGAAGTAGGAGCTGGCCAATGTGTATGACTCATGGATTGATGAAGTAGGAGCTGGCCAATGTGCATGATTCACGGATTGATGAAGTAGAAGCTGTCCATTCCTTGTGAATTCAATAGGCAGCTTGAAGCTCTAGGAAATGGGTCAACTTCCAATGGTCATATCTCTCAATCTACTTAAGCACATTCGATGATTCTTGTGCCAAAATCTCATATATTTAATGAAGAATGTGTCTGGAAAGTTTTGTGAGAAAATACGAAGAGGAAGGTCGTGAAAAAGTAAGAAAACCGAGAGGTGTTCCAGTTTCTCGGCCAGCAGAACAGGGTGAAGAAATCTGATGATTTAGAGTTCATGAGGACGAATTAGAAGCTCACATTTTGAGGTAAGTAAGTTTAGACATTGTATTTGAAGGTTATCAAATAAATTTTGGTGGTTGTTTTGTTAAATGTTGAGAAACCCATGCTGAAAGTTGAATCTGTAATTTTTGGTTCAAGAGAAAGGGCTAGAGAAAGAGTAAGGAAGATGTGCTTCCAATTTGTTATACCTTACAACCAAGTGTGTTTAGTTGCTATGCTATGAGTTATGTGACTGAATTAGATCTAATTTTGGGCCAAGTAGAAAAAGGAATCAATGTTATGGAATTCGTTTTCAGGGCAAACGAAGATAGGCAAAGCTTATAAGCCTTGGGAGACTTCCGGTGATTGTGAGTGACTTTGTTTGAAATCCTATGCTTTGATCTTTATTAAAAAGCTTACTAGTGATGGATATTGAGGCATGCTTAAGCTAATTTATATTCATGTTTCATTGAACTCTATTAATAAATAGCGGTGTTGAAAGTTAAGCATATTTGTAACTAGTTGTTACTCCGCGTTCAAGCATGACACTCGACTTTTGGAAGCTTGTTTAAAATGAAAGTTTGTGTTTATGTTGAGAACTTTCTGAATGGGATTCCAAACTATGTTTCTAAGTATTTAAAGCATGCCTTGTATATTATTAACCCCCGGTACTGAAGGACACGGAGAAGGTACCTGGGGGAGAGAGAAAACCTGACCCTCGATACTGAAGGACAGTGAGAAGGTATTCAGGTGGTAGTTGGTCTGGCCCCAATACTGAAGGACATGGAGAAGGTATTAGGGGAGGCCAGTGAGCTTAAATGGCATTCCACGTGCACGTGAGAGAGGTATTGAAGCTGTTGGTTTAGAGAGGACTCTGCCACAGTTAGGGTTTGGAAGGGTACCATGCTACAAATTTTCTTTATTATGAGTTCTTATGCATTGCTTTTCAGGGTGCTTAAATCCTGTAAATTGGCAGCCTTGTTGAAGTATTTTTTATACGTTATCTTTGAACGCATATTCTATTAAAGTAATCACTCACTGGGCTTCCCAGCTCACGTTTTCAACATGTTTTCTCTTCTCAGGTAGCAAACGAGTTCCCGGTGCTTAGCCTCATCAAGACCTGTTTGCCAGCACGCCTCTTTAGCTCCTTGTATATATCTTCTACATGTATATAGTTTTGAAATAAAAGCATTCTAGCTGGGTTGTAATAGACTTAAGTATGTTATGACTTAGTATGCAGACCTAGTATGAGGGACTGAATGTATCTTGCTCAGGTGTGCAATTGTGTGCTCAATTTTACTTGTTCATACATATTGCGTTGTGTACAGTTCCAGGTGGATGTTAGGTTGGGCTGGGAGTGCTAGTAAGAGGGCTGGTATTCTCTGTCTTCACATTCCTTCCTAGGTTAGGCAAGTGAGTCTGGAAGGGGTGTGACAATGATTCTCCCGTATGTCAATCACATACTTTTCAAGATTACACTAATAACCTTGGATTTTTCATATAATGGATAATATTATATTGCAAATAAAATAATCAAAATTATTATTAATTATTAAATAAATCATTAATTACTAGGCTTTAGGGCATAAATCCCAACATTTACATGCTTCCGTCTCTCAGAAACCCTGTAGGTAATAAGGCAATGGAGAACCCTACTAACGAGCAACTGCAGGAAGCTCTAGAGCTCGTGGCACATGAGGGAGCAAAATGGAAAGTTTCTCTGACAGGTGTACGAACCCTGGTGCCAGCAGACATCAAGACAAAGCCTTACATATGGCTCTATCTTTCAAGAACTGATAAAGAGCTTGTCAAAGGCTCTATCAAGTGTAATTATTAACCAGACCTTTACAATTTGCAGTAGTAATGGCCAGGGTCGATCTCAGGGATTGGATTTCTTAGCTTAATTAAGTACTATAATTACTAATGCTCAAATTTTATCTAGAGAACCAACAATAGAAGAAAAATCAGATTAAAACCTAAATAACTATTTACATGGTTGGATACACTTAGAGGGAACCTTCTTGAAACAATGATTTAATTTCATAAACCCAATTTGGTCCTATAGAAGAGATAATGTTGGGATTGTTGGGAGTGCAACCAAAGTCCCACATTGGCTAGATAAAGGGAAAATCATGAGTTTATAAGTGAGGGACACTATCTTCATTGGTATGAGGCCTTTTGGGTGAAATCAAAAATAAAGCCATGAGGGCTTATGCCCAAAGTGGAAAATATCATACCAATGTGGAGATCTGTCGAGAGTCGTTGTCCATAACAAAACCAAACCGAACTTGATCAATCTAGCTCGGTCTGTATAGGTATAAAAACATAATCGAACCAGTTCAGTTCCTTACACCCCTATGGCGAACCACTATCACGTCTTAAAGATAATGAGCAAGGTTGGAAATTTCCTTCACTCATCATTTTCTATTTTCCATAATTGGTGGTGTTACGTGTGGCGTGAACTGGCTAATGATCAGTGTGAGTCAAATAGTTAGGTGGTGTTGTTGTGGGTGCGTTGCGTTAGCATGAGCTAGCTGATTTGGGATGTATGAAGATTTTGATATTTGTTGATTGTTTGAGGAGGCGTTGTTTGTTTGTTTTTCAGAGATAAGTATTTTGTGAGCAACAATTGGATGACATGCAATACAATAACCAAAAGAATTATTTTTTTAAATGTTTAAAGATAAAATATACATATTGGAAGGTTTTTTTTTTTAAGTTCAAAGATTAAAATTAATGGTCATTTAGAAAGTTTACTGACCAAAATGAAAACTTCTTAAAGTTCAGGGATCAAAATGAAATATAAATTTAAAAGTAAAGTTTTAGAGAGAAAAATTATTCCATGTGATTGGTCCAAGAGAGAGACCTAACGAATGTTTTTCTTTCCTTTCCCCAAAATGTCTAAAGGACTAGTTAGAGAGAGAGGATCTAAAGGTCTAAAGAAGTTTGTTTTTTTTGTCTGTCTGTCTTTCATTTTTTTTCCTTTTTCCAAAATGGCAAAAGAAAAGTTGCAACGTTTCCATGGAAATACACGAGTTTTTATTGGGAAAGCCAACCCTAAAGTTAGCATAACCTATTAACATAAATTGTTTGGTTTAATAGCTATTTAAGTATGATATATCAGCATTCAAGCCTAACTTTTATATAAATAATAATAGTTAGAGCATAACTTATTTGAATAAGGATTTATTAATTATCTTTATAGTCGAAGGTTCAATACTCCACTCACATATTTGTTGAATTCAAATAAAATGTGCATGGTATATATCAATAAAGAAAATATTGTTTCTAAATTCTTGCAATATTATTTTTTCCATAATTAATATTTGATAGTTTACTTTATTGGATCTTTTAAGAAAGTAATGGTTTAAAAATATTTTCTTATAGCTGGGTCTCAAGTAATTTATTATTCTTTTCGAAGGAAGTGGTCTTATATATGTATGTACGTGTTCTTCAAAAACTTCTTTCTTGACTTCAACTATTTTTGTCTATTTAGCTTGATTTTTTTTATGTATTTTTCAAAATCTTCATTTCATTCCAAATGCTAAATTTCTACAAAATAAAGGAACGTGTATATAAATTTGGTCAATTGATTATCAAAACTAACAATAAATAAACCCTAAAAATCATTTTGTGTGCTATCAATTCCATTATATTTTAACAATATTCTTCATGATAGAGACTACACTGTTACAAATTTTAAATTACAAAATCTAAATTGTTACATACTAAAGTTCAAGAACTAAATTATTACAAAATTAAAAGTACATAGATTAAATCATTACGAACTAAAGTTCAGAGGCTAAAACTGCTTTTTAACCCATTATTTTTCTTTGGCACATTCGTCTCTAGAAATGTATATGCTGATGTGTAATAAACTTCATCTGAAAAAATATTATTGTCAACACAAATTAAAACAAACATAAGCAGTAATAGTTTCTTTTTTTTTTTGTTTTTTTTTGTTTTTGAGTTCAACAACATTTGGAGGTCGGGGGATTTGAACCTTTGACCTCTTGGTTGAGGGAACATGTCAATTACCACTGAGCCATGCTCATTTGGCAACCAGTAATAGTTTTCTTGATGCTTATTTTGTGTAGGCATTAATATTTTTCTAGACAAAATATGTCGTTGGTATTAACGTGCCAATGAAATGTATAATTATAGACAACGACGACGAACCTTCGTTGACATTTTTTCTTTTATGCAAATTAAATACAATATTCAAATTTCCTTCCAACCAAAAAAATGTGGTATATAAATGTACAATTGCCGTAATTTGAAATTTATATTGAAACAAAAATGGTTCTATTAAGTTTCATTTGATAACCATTTAATTTTTTCGTTTTTAGTTTTTGAAAACTATGTTTGTTTCTTCATCATTTTTCTATGATAGGTTTCATCTGTCTTAAGAAAATATATTAATTTTTAGCTAAATTACAAAAAAAAAAAAACAAAAAAAAAAAACAAGTATTCAAAAACTACTTTTTTTAAGTGTTCAAAACTTGGCTTGGTTTTTGAAAACATATGTAAAAAGTAGATAACAAAATAAAGAAACTTACGGATGGAAGTAGTTGTTGAATGAGAAATTTTAGCCAATCACAAATTGGCACATCATTAATTTAAATCAATGACAAAGTTGCATATTATTAATTTTTGGACCAATTATAAATTTACATATGTCCCAAAATTAAATTAAATGAGATTAAATTGAAAAAAAAAATAATGACACGTGTCAATCTTATGGCCATTTAAGGCAGATTATCCAAGAAGTTCAACAAGTCAAAGGCCAATCATCCAAGAAGATCAGCAAGTCGGAGGCCGATCATCCAAGAAAATCAACAACCGGAGGCCGACCATCCAAGAAGATCAACAAGCTAGAGACCGATCATCCAAGAAGATCAAAAAAGTCGTAGGTTGATCATCCAAGAAGATCAACAAGCCAGAAGCGGATCATCCAAGCAGCTCAACAAGCCAGAGGCCGCTCATCCAAGAAGATAAACAAGCTAGTAGGTCGATTCAAAATTAACAAGAAACAGGCCGATCAAAGAAAATCAAAAGCCCAAAGCTTACATACTCGAGAGAAAGAATCAGAGGATAAACTTTAGAGATTGTACTACACCCACATAAATTAATACAAATTCATGTTCATGTACACAAATTATTTTTTTTTTGTTGAAATCTCATGTGAACAAATTGGCACGTTCCATGGGACAATCTCTACCTATCATCTCTTCCTCAAGACTCAAACTTTTCCAAAAAAAAAGTCATGGCATTAAAAAAAAATTCTCTTTAGTCACATCAAATCTTCAACTACTCAACCTTTAGTTTTTCAAAGGATGAGTATGGTCTTGACAAAAGAAGAAAACAAATGCTTAACTTTTATCTTCACTCAACCTTCTGTTTTCCAAAGGCTAAGCGTCTATACATCGAAGAAAAATACACCTTCAACATCTGTTTTGATCGTCTCAAAGTGACAAGCGGTCAACATAAAAGAAAGATGAAGACCATGGGGACAAAACCGTTCGATGTAATAAATGAAGACCAAAAGATTCATATTATGGAAAGGAAACTTTTTGTTCTCATAAATACAGAGGATTTCTTGAAAGTGAAGCAAAATCTCATCATTTTAATCAATCCTACAAATAAAGAATATGATCACAACAATGATGAAGATAAGGACATTTAAATCTAAAAGCTCCTTATAGCAAGAGCCTAAACTACATAATGCTCCTAGCCCACATGAGCTTAAAAGATGAGCAAAAAAAAATTATGAAGTATGTTATGACTTGATCTCTTTCTGTAATGCCCCGGCTTATTCAGGGGGCGTTAATTTCAAACTTTTTGAATTAAAACTTGGTAGTTTGGCTAAATTGAGGTTTAGAAAGCTTGAAAGGGCAAAGAGGGAATGAAACGATATGTATAGGGGTGATTTTGGAATTTAGGAAAAGTAATTAATTTTCTTTTAAAACAATAATGAGATAAACATCTCCTTCTTCTTCTTCTTCCTCCTCCCTCATTCTCCTTTCTCTCTTCCCGAACACCTCTCCCTCTTTCTCTCCTTTTTCTTCTACTTCATTGTCGGTCTCTGTGTAGCACGTCACCAGCCAACTCTTCCCATCCTCAACATAGCGCCGCTCAGAACGCTACCGGTCTCTCTCGCGCGCTGCAGCTCAGATCTGCAGCCCATCGCTGAACACAAACCCCAAAATTGTTATTGACTACACGCTGCCAGATTCATTCACTGTAGCTCCGACCGCCAAAGAGCACTCCCTGTTCCGACGAGGTCAGACCCACTTGCTCAAAACGCGTGCTCGCTGCCCACCGCCATTGCGAGTTGAGTTGCCACCTCTCTCTTTTAGTTTTGTACAGACAGCAGAGTGGGTGTTGTTTCGAGGTCGTTTTTCGGCAACCTATAATTCGCACAGCCGCCCTTGGTCTCATTTTAGAGTGGGTAAGACTTCTGACTTTGATACAAGGTAAATTTCAATTGCTAAGGTTGGTTTTGGTGGCTAAGCTTGTGATCTAAAGTGACCCATGGATTGTCGGACTCGATTACAGGTTACTCACAATTAAGGGTCGTTTTGAGCGAAATTGAATTCTTTAAGCTACTGTCTAGTGGGCATTGATCTCGATTTTGGGGTAAGTTCTCCTTGGGTACTATAGTTTTCACCTTATTTGAAGCTATGTTTGAGACTAAAGTTAATTGGATGTTTTAGGATTTTTATTGCGTTTAGGGGCTGTTTTGGCATTTTAAAATTTACCCATAACACATTCGACTTTGTTCAAGGTTACCCATTGCGTTTGGAGGCCAAGTTGTCAAGTTCAGACCAATTTGACATCAATTCAGCAAATAAAGGTGTTGTTTGGGACTTCATTTGGTGATTTGGAATGGTTTGGAAGTGTCTATTATTGTTACTTTTGAAAAGTAAGAAGTCATTTGGATTTAAGCCCCTTTAAGTTCTTATTTGAAGTTTATGCATGTTTGAAAATTTGTGAATTGTGAAAGCATGCCTGGAAATTGTATTTATGAAGCATGTAATGTTTAGTGATCAATGTGGAGGTTGTTTGAGCTGTAAATGGCCTAATTATGTTGCTATATTGGAAATAGGGGTTTAAAGTTTCGAGTTGATTATAGTTAGCATGTGTAATACTTTAAGAATTTGCCTAAGGTTTGTGATAGCATGAGTTTGGTTTATATTTGTGATGATTTGTGAATAAACATGCTTGCCTAAATATGAGTATGTGAAGATGGTGTGGTTGGATAAATTAATCTGAGAATTATCTTGATGGGCTTAAGGTTGCCTAAACGTGTAGCTATTCTTGTTAAAGGAATCAAAATTGTAAACTAAATGGTTAGGCTGGTTGAGATATTTGGTTAGTGTGGCCCCCGAACGCTTGAGCTAAAGGACTAAATGGTTAAGTAATGCTTGTTTGGGATGGTTGAATGTTGTCCGAGTGCAGTAGCTATTGGACTTACTTGTTAAGACTTTGTATATAAAGAATGTATGTGGGACATGTTTAGCGTGCTTGATGATGACGATTTTTTTTTGCTTGATTGTTGGAGAATTATATTTTGCTTGAATATGACTGAGACTTTGATGAACTGCGGTTCAAGAAGTGGCTGTGGTTCTAACACAGTGAGTGGCAATGTAGCTTGTAACCCATGTGGAGGCTTTAAAGTGGTTGGATGTTGGCTCAACCCATCGGGTAGGGTCTTTGGAGTGACTCATCGGTCCACCCATTCCAAGTAGGGAGTTGGGCCTTACGCTCTGGGCGAAGGCCCAAAGTTTATTGCTTTTCGAGTGGTTTTGGCATGGTGAGTTACCACGGGGGTTTTTAGGAGTGTTGCGCATGAACCAAAGCCCGTTAGACCAATGCCACCTACCCTTTTCTTTTTCTCCTATGCGAGCATGTATTCCTAGGATGTTGTGTGATATGATGGACATGGGGGTTGTTTCGCCTTATTGCTTGTGCTAGCTTATAGGGCGATTCCCCCACATTGTTTAGAATGAAGGTTGCTTTCCTTCATTCAGTATGCTATCTTAGGGGGGCGATTCCCCCATTGTGATGAGCCTGAGGGTTGCTTTCCTTCACTACGTTGGACCTAGATTACATGACTTTCAGGTATAGCACGAGGCAATACCAGAGAGAGGTGAGTTTCGGGAAAAATGAGTAGGCAGTTAGCTAACTGAAGTGATTGTTTAGTTTGAATTTGAGTAGGAGCTTGTGAATTAGGGGTTGAACGCATCAGTTTATGGTTTTGAACCTTGGACACTTAAGTGGGCTACTTACTGAGTATGTTTATACTCACTCGTGCTACTTTGCTTGTGATTTTGCAGATGGTTCGCAACTATGAGGCAGGTGACCCAAGCGAGGACTTGACGAGGCTATGGAGACACCACAAAATTTCCTTTCCCTGTTTTAGCTTTTAGATTTGTACCTTTGTTCTTTGTGGTATGGTTGGTCTGTAAATCCTAAATCTCTTCTTTTGTTTTCGTGTCTTTTGATTGAGCTCAGCATGTTTTATCGTAGTTTGGTGGATGTTAAGTAGTTTCTCTGAATATAGAAGTGTCATTTTGTTCCTATCAGGTCTTTGTAAAATTTTGGTTTTCTCATAGTTATGTCGTCATGCTGCAGAAATTTCGGCCATGAGTTGGGTAACTCAGTTGTGCTTCCACTTTAGCGTGTTCAGTTTGTTAGGGTCGTTACACTTTCATCGAAAGGGTACGTAGGCAACTTAAAAAAAATTAAGTTCAGTCTCTCAAAAAAATCATATAAATTTTTTTTGGGTAAACTCCAAATTTTGCTCCAAATTCAATTAAAAAAATTGTTGGGTAGAATTTGAATCCTAGTCTTGATTCAATTTGAAATTCTATTGAAATTCAAATAAAAGTTGGATGCAAAAAAAAAAAATCAAAATTTAGACTAAAAATCATATTTTGATTAATTGCCATAAAAAGTGTGTCAAATAAAAAGAAATCAAAATAATGAACCAAAATCATATTTTGATTGACACATCAGATAGGGTCAAACTTAGGAACAAGCATCTTAAATTTTGACTCCAATTATTATTATTTTTTTAGATTCACCCACACATACATGTGAATAAATCTCGAAAATGGGCATTTGTTGAATGAGAAAGTTTGGACAATCACAAACTGTCACGTCGTTATTTTAAATTGATGACAAAGTTGCATATTATTAATTTTTGGCCCAATTATAAATTAACATATGTCCCAAAATTAAATTAAATGAGATTATTTTGAAAAAAAATAAATAATGACACCTATAAGATTATGGCCATTTGAATTTAATCCAATTAGATTGACTATGCCATGAATTAGTCCAATCAAAATTTGTCATGTCTGCATGATGACAAGCTAATCCAATCAAACTACATCATGTGTATTTGATGACATAAATTGGCCCAATCAGATTACACCATATGGCAGCAAGATCACAATCAGACAGGTCCAAGCCCATCTGACCTCCTATAAATAGAGGAGTTCACCCCTCATTCAGGGACATGGAGAATTCAGAAAGGACTACCAAAAGACTGGAGACTTCGAAGACCAAAGATGCTCTAAAGATCAAAAGACTTCAAGACTTCTTGGTCTTCAAGATCTCAACAAGCCAGAGTCCGATCATCCAAGAAAATCAACAAGTCGAAGGCCAATTATCCAAGAAAATAATAAGTCATAGGCCGATCATCCAAGATGATCAACAAGCCATAGGCCGATCATCCAAGAAGATCAACAAGTCATAAGCTGACCATCCAAAAAAATCAACAAGTCGTAGGCTGACCATCCAAGAAGATAAACAAGCAAGAGGCCGACCATCCAATTAGATCAACAAGCCAGATGTCAATCATCTAAGAAGATCAACAAGCTAGAGGCCAATTATCCAAGAAGATCAACAAGCCAAAGGCAAATCATCCAAGTAGATCAACAAGCCAGAAGCCAATCATCCAAAAAGATAAACATAAGCAAGCCAATCCAAAATCAACAAGCAACAGGTCGATCAAAGAAAGTCAAAAGCCCAAAGCTTACAAACTCGAGAGAAAGAATCGGAGAATAAACTTTAGAGATAGTACTGCACTCACATAAATTAATACAAATTCATGTTCATGTACACGAATTATTATATTTTTTTTTTGTTAAAATCTCGTGTGAACAGTAGTATTTATAAGCTTAAATTTCAAAAACCAAATAGTTATCAAACGGGCCTTAATTTTTTAGATTGGAAATAATGTTTTGTTTTTGTTCACATTAGATTGGAAATAATGTTTTGTTTTTGTACAAAATGTGAATTCAAAAGTAAAGAGAGTACATCTTCTTCATCATCATCTTTTTAACAATTTCCACGATATTGCCTTTAACGAATAACATAAAAAAATATCTGAAAAATAGAATAAATAATGAAAAAAACGTTTCACAAGGGAACGTGTATATAATTTTATAATTTACAATGACAAAAGTGATGTAAAATAACATTTTGACGTCCAATGAACCAAAGACGTGCCTTTTAGTTCTGTTTACAATGAAAGGTTCTGTGATAGCCTTGAAATTTATATGTAAAATTTATTTTAGGGGTGAATCAAACCTCTGACCTCGAGGTCAATAGTACAAGCTCTATACCAGTTGAGCTATGCTCATTGGCAATTTAATTGGATAAATTTATACTAAAAGTTTAAGATATATTAAAATTTTGGTTAAAATATCATTTTGGGTTTTTTATTTTGGGCTTCATTCTATTTTGGTCCATGCACTTTCAAATGTCCAAATTTAGTACTTGTACTTTCGATAAAACTTTAATTAGCTCCTATTGTTATTTTGAAGTTAATTTCAATGTAAGAAAAGACATATAATGTGAACGTACTTTTAAAATTTAGAAAGGGAAGGCTAACAGAGACTAAACTTTTTTTAGAAAAGTTAACAATAAACTAATCGTAGGGATCAATTTTAAGTTTTATTGAAAATACATGGACTAAATTTGAACAATTGAAATTATAGGGACTAAAATGGAATGAAACCGAAAGTACAAGGATCAAAATGGTAGTTTAACCTAAAAATTTTAAAAGTTTTATTTTTAAACTTGCATGATTGTGCTTATTTAATCTGAAAAAAGAAATTTTGTGTTACGTGTCTGGATCATTAACTAAACACTTAAACTCAAGCAGAACTTGGTGTAAGAAGAATGTAAAAAAGAAAACGGCAAAAAAGCTGTTTGGGGGAAACTGTTTGTGCAATTCATCAAAAGTTTTTTATGGCCAAAAGTAAAAATATTTAGAAATTTTGCACTAATATTATTGTAACCAATACTATTGAGTCTTGACATTTAGCCCTGATGATTATAACAATAGCACTAACCTGAACTCAAAATGAGAAAGAAAAAAAAAATGATAAAAACTTGCATATAGAGAAAAGAAAATGCATCGTGTTGCTACAAATTAATAGAGTCGAGAGCAATAAAACTTGTTATTTCTCTTTTTACGTAGTCACAAGTGGCCAATAGGAATAGGAAATTTTCAAACTAGATGAAACTTTTTAAAGATGACGTACATGTTTTTATTAACCTAGAGTTCGTATATGTTGAGGTTGAAAAAGTCTAGATTTGTATAGCTTCTATCTGGGATTGTATAGAAAAGAGTGAGTTTTAAAGGTTTGGATTTCTGAATAGGCTTATGATTTTAATTTTATGATAGTTAATAGTGACTCGAGAGGTGAGTTTGAAATGTAATATGAGTACATTAGTTTCTCAAAATAATCAAACTCATATAACAAACAACATATACACGACTTTACGATATTAGTTCTCTGTAATTTATTCACGTAGTAATGACGTGCAATATAGAGGAAATTGAAATTATACAGAGATAAGATATAAACAAAAACAAAAACAAAAACAAAAAAATTGAATGACAAACAAATAACACAAAAATTTGAATCATAAACAAAAGATAAATAAATAAATAAATATTTGATTCCTAAAAAATCGTTCAACATCCCTTCACCAAGTTAGAGTTAGAGTGAAAGATGTCGAGCACGCCCAACTTGTTAACTAATCGGTGGAAAGCCTTAGCACCTAGTGGTTTGTTAAAAGCATCGGCTAGTTGGTCGCAAGAAAAACGTAAGTATGATGGAGAAATAAACTCAGATTGGATCTTGTCAAGAACAAAATGACAATAAATTTTGATGTATTTGGTACGTTCATAAAATATTAGATTTTAAACCATTGTGAATAGTTCAACAATTTGTTTGAATGGAAGTGAAACGTTATTAGAAAAATATTGGAGGTCGTTTATAGAGAAATGAGCAAGTTCAAAACCCACGTGGGATGAAATATAATAGTGGGAATGGTGTTCCAACATGATCCTCCTTAATTTTCAACAAACACTATCAAAAGTATAGCCATAGCCCCTCAAATAGACAACTTATTAAAAAAGAATATGAAAACTAAAAATAAAGAGAAGTATTCTACTTTTCTTATATCATGGTTTGCTTTAGAAATAAGCGTGAGCCTCGCTTCCAAATCCTAAAGATCCTGTTTAATTTGTTGATTAATTCAAACTAATTCAATAAAGACCTTTCTGTTCTTTTTTTTTTTTTTTTTTAAAGAAAAGGCTACATTATAAATTTTTATTCTTCTGGATGGAGATTTAGTGAAGTTTATATATATATATATGGATGGAGATTTAGTGAAGTTTATATATATATATATATATATATATATATATATATAAGTTATTATTCTTTTTTAAATAGGCTGATTTGGATTGAAAAACTATGGGCCAGATTATCTGTGTAAAAAAATTTGTCGTCCACTTCGAAACAGGCATTGGTGGACGATGGCAGAATTTGTCGTCCACTGTTAAGTATTGCCGGCAGCGACGGTGAGGTGGTGGTGGATGGTGATGGAATCCGGTGGTTGCGGGCGGCGGTCCCCAGTGGTAGGCAGTGGAATCTAGTAGTCACTAACATGTGTTGCTGGCTGCAGCAGTTGCCATGGTGGTTGTCGGTGGCGGCGATATCCAGCGACTGTCGCGTGTGGTTACTAGTGGTGGGCGGCAGCAGCCATGAGGAAATGAAGGTAGTGTGAGGATATTTTGGTCATTTTCATATATCATAAAAATTTAGAAGGAATTCCCCATTAAACACTTAAAAACATTTTTCCTAGAATTTGAATTCAAGTGTTTCATCTCAAAATAGCTTATTTCTCAAACTCATTTTTTTTTAAAAAAAAAGTCATTTTGAGTGGTTGCCAAACAGTATAAATGTTAGGAAAATGACTTTTTTTTCAAAATTAAACACTTGAAAAGTCAATCCAAACACACCCTAAATAAATTACTCAATTCATCAAAATGAACTAAGTCAATTTTCAAATTGACGAAATAAAAAGTAAACCCAAGCTTGAACGAACAAGAATAACAAAAAAATGAAGACATGGGGGTTTCCGTTAGATTAAAAAAAAAAAGAGAAAAGAAATAGAAACAAGAAAGAAAAAAGAAAAGGAAAAGGAAAAAAAAAAGAAAAAAAGGACAAAGAAAAAAAGGAAAGCCTTAAACTCTCCATCTTTTTCCTCTTCTCCTTGTTGCAGTCGCCGCCCCTTTGGTGGGATCCTTCTTCGATGACATGTTCCTCCAACAGCGGCAAGGTCTCTCAGACGACCTTAAAATCATTTTGGTTCATGAATCACTCTCTATTCGCCCTCAAATCTGAGCACCCACAACCTAATGACTTCAGATCTGCAAGATTCTGACTCTTTTGAACTAACTAGCAAGGTTAAGCCTAAATTACGGCGAGGTAATCGTGGAGATCCATGCATCAATTTGAGCAAGTTTCGAAGCCTCAACTTCGAAGATCTCTACATTGTAAAATTACAAATAAGTTTATTTTGACCTCTAAACTTTCTAATACTAAATTAAAAGTTAAAAAGCCAGATGATAAAATGATCATGAAATAGCTATTTATTTTTTGTCTTCTTTAAAATTGCATCTCCTTTAGTCTACGTTCTCTAGAATTCAATTCTAATTAGCATGTCATGCTATGCATTTTTTAAAATAAATTTTTGTATGACTTAGTGATATAGTGAATATGAATTGAACACCATGAATAGACTAGAGGAATGTCATGAAGAATTTGAAGAAAAATTTGTGGAATTCTAGAGGCTATGCAATTACTTATATAATAACTTATTTGAATGCATGCCTATTTTATGAAATTCCTATATGTTTTAGTTCCTCATATGTGAAATTGTGAATATATTTCATTTAGTTAAATCAACATCTCATCTGCATCAAATCACTTAAATCTCAAACTGAAAAGTATTTTCATTGAACTTTAGATATCACATAAGAATTATCATGTTCATAAAAAATTATACTTTAAATGCAGAATAGTTGATAAAACTAGTTTATTAGCATAATGAACCATAAATTTCACTTGTCACAAATGAGGAACACTGGTTAGAGCTCAATGAACCTAAACAGTTAATCCAGAAAAGAGCCCAAAATTTGAGGCCCACCTTCAATGGACCAAACTCAACATGCCCAACAAAGAGAAGACTAAGCTGAAGGTCATAAAATTTTAAATGCATAATCATGAAACTTTTTCCTTACAAGGAAAGTCCTCATTGATTAAGGGACTGAATAGGGGATATGATCCTTCTCAAACAGAAAACAATAAGGATTATGCCTCTCTCTCAAATAAAAAACAAAATAGGGGATATGTCTCCCTTTCAAAGAAAAAGCATCTTAGCTAAGAAATTATGGAAAAAAAAAACTTAGCTATTCACATAAAAGAAAATTTTCGTTGGAGATCCCATTTGAGACTTGAATAATTTTATGAGTGAGAAATTTGGTAAAAAACTGGGAGTTGGTCAAGATCAACAAAATTAACCAGCTTACAGTTGAGTCCAAATTTAGAGCAAAAAATCTAGAGCCGTCTTCGGATATGGTAAATTGGAACCAAAATCTAAGAGTTTACTCTAAGATACGGCCGATTATGTCGTGCAAATGAAGCATGAAACACGCAAAAGTCTTAAGCACTTTGTTGTAGAGGAAGCGACCTGGAGTGTTGATTGAACCTCAAAAGGGTTTGGTTGGATCTTGCCAACGCAAAGATTTGAGATACGCCTCACAATGGGTCCTGATTCTGCACGACTGAGCAAGCTTTGCAAAGCATGATGTGAAAAACTCCGCTTAGGTGTGGAGGACGCAAAACTTGGGAGAA
This sequence comes from Trichosanthes truncata, assembly GCA_033996785.1. Lineage (NCBI taxonomy): Eukaryota > Viridiplantae > Streptophyta > Magnoliopsida > Cucurbitales > Cucurbitaceae > Trichosanthes > Trichosanthes truncata. Next base: position 43,243,639 of record JAWPNB010000013.1, on the reverse strand, counting down.
TTAATTAGGTCCTCAAAAGGGGCTTGGTGAGTTGACCCAAGCGATACCCAGAAATCCGAGATAGATCTCGCGATGGATCATTCAGAAACTAAATCTAGGGCCTACCCTGGAGCTTATTATTTCAAATTTTGAAAAGCCCAAGAATTAGCCCAATGGGCTTGATGGGTCATTCAAGAATTAAATATGGGGTCTATTCTGGAGCTCTTTATTGAAGATTTTGGAAAGCCAAAAAATTAGCCTAATAGGCTTGTTACGTCAATTCAAAATTAAATTTGGGTCTTACCTTAAAGTATTTATTTTAAGCCGAACAAAGCCAAAACGTCAGCCCAATAGGCAGCTTGATGGGTCATTCTAAGGAAAGGCTCAAAAAATCTAAGACCAACCTTATAAGGAGCTAAAATCCCTACATTAAAAGAGAATTCAACATAAGAGTTATACTCCCAAATTGGGCTTCGAACGTCCAGCCCATGAAAAGTTGAACCACAAATCCCAACTTGGGAATGGGGGCTGATGTTATAAATGAAAGTTAGATTTTAATCAAACATCCCAAAACAAGATAAAAGTCAGAATAATAAGAGCCCAAATGCGAAATAAGCCCAAGAGAATCCTGCAGGTCCAAATTAACCTTTTCAAATCCAATTCCTAAGTAGGAGGGGAAAATCATTTGAATCCTTATTAGAAAAGAAATATGAAAAATCTAGGTCAAATGATCCTATAAATACGCCATTATGACTCAAAGAAAGGGAGTTTAACTTCAACTTCATTCTCTAAACTCTAGCTTACTACACTTTTCTTCCTCTGACTTAAGCATCGTAGCTGGTGTGGCAAGCGCCACACTGGTGCGCAACTTTGTCTCTTTTGTAGGTTACATTTTTTCTCTAAATTACAAATTTAGGCACGTGAAGATCAGATCAGATTTTCCCTCCACCAGATTTGGCATCAATAATAGGATGTTGTTAATTTCAAATTTTATTTGATAATTCTTTAATGCCGTAGGACATTTAAGACACATTTTCAACTTTTAGCATTAAAAAAAAAATACATCCTCTGATTATGGAATGTTAATTTTAAAATCTACTACATTTGTTGATTCTCTTTTTCTAATTTTTAAAAATTTATCGTGATTACCTGATTGACATTCATGCATATACCATGTACATATATTCTTAGCTTCCAATGACAAATTACAGAGATTTCTATATTCAAACGACATTTTATTTCATGGAATAATGTAGTCTATATGTTCACAATTTGGTGAATTAATATGGCATTACAGTTCTTATACACTGTTATTTGATAAATCAGAAAATATAGAACGAAAAATTAGGAAAGGCATAACAATAGCAATAAGTACATATTTCGTGTATTTAGGAATTGTTGACTAGTTTGACGAGAGCAAAAAGTGAAAAAATACAGCAGAACAATATCTCCTAAAAATGAGATTTAAAATCTGAAAAATCAAAAGTCGTGAATTTAGGAAAGAAAATAATAAAAGAAATCTGATATTTAGAATCTACCCTAGTTTTAAGAGATTAAATCTCAAAGAACAATTTCCATGTATCTAGGAATTGTTCACCAATTAAGTAAGGAAAGCAAAAAGAGAAAAATTACAGCATATCAATACTTTTAAAAATCGAGAGGCCATATTTCGAGTGAAAAAAATAGTCATATTTCATAATGTGATTGTAAATATGGACACACCAAGAGGTCATCGGTTCGAGTTCCTCACCCTCTTATTTTTAAACTTAAAAAAGTAAATAATATTGTTGTTGCCAAATTTTGGACAGAAGAAATATCACCTGACCTCCACATAACAACGACGGTAAATTTGTATTCTTGGGGGAAGAACGCAGCCTGCAAGACAAGAAAAACCTGGACACCGGTGTCGTGTAGGCCACACAGGCTCTAATGCTTAATTCAGAGAGAGTTTTGAGAAAATTTGGGAGTTGTAGGAGAGTGTTGTAAGCTGGAATGAACTTACCTTGCTCTCCCCCGGAGGGAGAGTTTAAATAGCTTTCTTCCTAGGGTTTTTCGTGGGTTTCCGTCTTCGAATGGGGAAAGGAAAGGTTGAATTGGGCTGAACCGAGGGCACACGGGCCATGAGGGACCGAGGCAAGGCCGAGGCCGACCACGGGCTTGGGCTTCGGCCCAAGCCCAGTTCTTCGTCCCTTCTCGTCCTGGGTCGGTCTCCTATCGATTTCGGTCCGTTTTGACTTCGTATTTGACTTCTTTCCTTATTTGGCCCTTCATTGCAGCCCGTTAGCCAACTCATTCTTCTTGGTCCAATTTCACCCATAACATTAGCCCCCACTCCCTAGTTAGGATTCGAGATTAGGAGCGTGTGGAGTAATTGCATGGAGCCTGACTTGGGAGTAGCTTATTAAGTTTTGAAGTCATTGTTGACATTTCGAGGTCTGCCTTGAATTATCTCTAGTTATTGCTGTCCATCCTTGTGAGGATTTTTAGTCTCCTAGAGTGACGGTTTCTCCAGTTTGTTTCATCCCGTTGTGATATATATTGGGCCTTTTGGTCCTGTCTTGTCTTTAATTTCTGCGTTTGGTTTTATGTAACCAAATTCTTCTCATTTGTTATTTTGAAAAACCTATCGCGAGACTCATCTTGGATTTTTAAGCTACTCAGATTAACCAATCAAGTCCCTTTTAGGGACCCAATCAATCTTCTAGGCTTGCGTCCTCCATACCTAAGCGAAGTTTTGCATTCATCACGCTCTGCTTGGCTTTATGAAGCCTGCTTTGTTGTGGTCAATAGGGACCCATCGTGAGATTTTTCTTAAATTTTTGGGTTTCCAAGATCAGTCAACCAAACCCTTTTGTGGTTCAATCAACCTTCTGGGCCGCTTCCTCTGCACCTAAGTGCTTAAGAGTTTTGCGTGTTTCATGCTTTAATTGCATGACATGATTGGTCGTATCTCAGAGTAGGCTCTTAGATTTTGGCTTTAATTTACTATATCTGGATTCGGGCCTAGACTTTTTTTTCTCATTCTGATGATCAGTCTTGTGGTTCCTCATTTCTTCTTTCTTGTAAACCTTGGTCATGAGGAAGATTGAATTGAGCTGAACCAATTACACCAAGGACCGGGAGTGTATATGCCACACGCACCCCGAACTTCATTGAGCTCCTCGATTATGTCGAATCCAAGGATGAGGTTGGGTCGTTGGTAGGATAGCTCGTCCACCCTCGAGGAGATGACTTTTTGTAGCTTCTTGCTTATTCAAAAGCAATTCTTTTGCCAACTGTAGCTTCATTTCAAGCTGATATTGTGAGAGGAGGAAAGAAAATAAGCAATGGAGTGAGGATCGGGGGTCGGACTGGTCGGCCTCTACCAGACTGGTCGACCTCGGCCGAGGCCAGCTTGGCGCTTCTGCTACGCATGTGTTTGCAGCTCCTTGCGTGCCAGTGCTTTCTGTCGTGTACAAGTTCTCCTCGGCCTTTACTATCCCTTTCGTCATTTTTTCTGGGAGTCAGCTTGTCCTGGTTTTTTGCTTCGTTAGTCAAGAGCATTTAATTAGAATCGGTTTTACTCCAGCCATTCTTCTGGAAGGTTGGATTTTAACCTCAAATTCTTCCTTGTAATTATTGTGCTGAGAAGAGGTTGGTTTTGGCCATCTTGATCGGCCTCAGCCACTCTACCTCAGCATCTCTGTTTATGCTTATGCTTCGTGTGTTTTCTATAACTCATGATTTTTGTTGCTTATGTTTTTCAAATACGCTTCCATGGTCTGCTTCTTTTAAGAAAGATCCATTCATCTTCCCATAGTCAGATGATTTTGTAACTGAAGTGATTTTGGCAACTTGTTCGACATCAGATTATAAGGTCAGCCTCAGCCTATGAGGTCGGCCTCGGCCTATGTGGTCAGCCTCAGCCTATGAGCTCGACTTCCACTTCAGTTTCTCTGAAGTTGTTGACTTTTCTAGCTCGTTTGGTGTAGATTCTGCCTTTTGTTCAATTAGAGAGGCATATCTCTTTAGTAGCTTCGTTGCCTTTTGTTTTATAGAGAGACATATCTCCTATGTAGCTTCTGTGCCTTTTGTTCAATAGGGAGGCATATCCCCTACGTAGCCCCCACTTAAGGAGGATACCTGTAGGAAGATCTCTTTTGCTTAATTACAAATTCGTTTTCAAAACATAACTTGTATTAATCAACTTAAAATGAGTAATAATAAACCTAGTCTATTTACATGAGACTTGCTAACCTATCAATTGAATTTAATGGATCTAAATTGAACAAACATGGTTTGATTAAAGAAAATATAAGCTAAACTAACTATGTATGAAGAAAATTCAGGGTCGGCCTCGGCCACCTATGAGGTCAGCCTCGGCCTCCCATGAGGTCGGTCTTGACCTTTTTTCTGCACGTACATCGATGTATTCCTTCAAGAAGTCATTTGGAATTAGAGCCTCAATGTCATCCTTTAGCTGGAAACAGTCACTGGTCATATGTCCATGATCTTCATGGTAGAGACAATATTTTTGTCTATCTCTCTTGTTTGATCCTGTTTTCATCTTTTCAGGTTGCTTTAATAAGTTTGAATGGCGTACCTCCATTAGAATCTGCTCAATGGGAACTCATGTTGGAGTGTACTTTTAGAACTTTCTGGATAGGTGGCCAAGTCGAAGTGATTTCTGGTCATCCATCTTCTGTCTCTTGGCCTTTTGGTGTAATATCTCACTTGGCCTTTTTCTATTATTTAATTGATCTGATCTTCTTTCAAGCTCATCAGTTTTCTTCTTCATACGAAGCAATTCTTCTGCACGTACATACTTTTGAGCTCGAGTGATGAGCTCTACATACGATGTGGGTTTTCTCTTTCTCAAAGATCGTATGAGTCTTTGATCTCTGCAATCCTCAACACGTGAAGCTTCACTATTGAATCGAGCAATATATTCCTGTAGGGTTTCTTTGGATCCTTGTTTGATGGAAAGTAGGTGAGTTTCTGGATTGTGCTGATCTCTTCCTTCCAAGAATTGCATCACGAATGCTCGAGCCAATTCCTTGAATGAACCAATAGATCATCTTTTTATGTTGAGAAACCAATGTCTTGCTGGTCCCACTAAAGTGAATGAGAAGGCTCTGCATCTGATTGCATCTTCCACTCCATGAAGTTCCATCCATGACCTATACACATCTAGATGCACTACAGGATCCTTGTTTCCATCATAGGGTTTGATCTTTGGAATTTTGAATGTGGGAGGTAGTTTCACTTTCATGATTTCATCAGTGAAAGGTGGATCTACCTATTCTATCAAATCGTCAATATCAAACCCTATAGTTTTTACCTTGTGCATTGATCGGTGGTCACGCAAGCGCACGCGATTGAAGTAATATAAAATGGTCTCTGAGTACCAAGTATCGAATCTCACAGGGAACGGAGTAACAAAAGTTTTGTTTTGCAAAAGTGTAAGGAAAATTGCAAATGGAAAACTAAAAATGCAAAAATAAAGTTGGGATAGGTTGTTGGTGAAAAACAGAAATTGCTAAATCCAATTGCTAAATCTAGAAATGGCAATGTTGGAAATAATAGAAATTCCAGAATTGAATTGCAGATTCTAATTTGGCAATGAGCGAAATGACTAAAAATTGCAAAATTAAATTGCTGAATCTAAATTGGCAATATGAAATAGCAAATTGGATGAACTTAGATAATGAAATGATAAAGGATGGGGCTCAAGAATGTCATTGCCCTAAGTCGTAATTGCAACCAAAATTGCAATTCCAACCCACTCCACACTCAATTGTAAACCAAAATTGCATCTCCTATTTACCTCGAAATTGGGTTTTTTAGGAGGCTAAGTGAGAGACCTATATGTCTATAGTCCCTCTATCTTAGATAATTTTTAGCTCACAATTTTATGGGTCTTGGATTCCTTAATCCCTATGTCTAGGGTAAGGAATGGCTTATGTCTAAGCTCTTTTACTCCATTACTTGTGTGAAATCCGCTTATCACTAACCCTGTCGGTATTAGATCTAAGCTTGAGTTGAAACCCTAGTTGATCACTCTAGGATCTCAACGGAAATTTAATCAACACAAGCAAACAATTGAGATGTAGGCTTGGTTTTTATTGGAATTTTGGCTACATTTACTTCTTAGGGAATTCACATCCTTGAACCCCCTAAGAAATTTTAGCTCATATTAAAAATAAAAATCCTAAAACTAATTTTAAAGAAAAAGTTCATAGTAAAATGGTGTAAAATCAATTAAACAAAACACTAACTTATAAAATGAAATTTGGCTATTACTAGGAATTCAAACAAGGACAATCCAAGATAACAAGGGCAACTAAGTAATTCTCTTTATCTCCTCCCTTCTGTCATGACTTTCTACAACATAAATTGATTTTTTTTTTTTTTACAGAAGCTACAACGAAGAAGAAAAACAGGGGCTGGAGTCAAGAAAAAATTCCAATTCAATGAAAATGGATTATCCCTCAAACTAGTTCATACTTGAATTCCACTTAGAAATAAGAGATAATCTCTACAAACATTCATCACATAAGCAAGAAATTTCGATAATTCTGCAAAACAGCCCTCGGTGAAGAAGAACGAAAAAAAAAACAGAATATGGGTTTTAGAATAAATACCCACAAAACAACTTGAATTAAACTTGAAATTAAATCCAAAATACTTCAAAATGAGACTAGAAATCGTGCAACAATGTTCTGTAATACAAACTTGAAGGAAAACCAAGATAGAACTTGAATCAATTTGGTTAAAAACAGCAGAAATCCAAAAACAGAGGATGAGAAGAAAAACTGAAAAACCCACGAACTAAATTTGAAATCGACCGAGGAAATCTTCTCCTCCTCTTCCGGCTTCTTCAATCTTCTTTTGTAGATCGTTTTAGGGTTCAATTATGCCAAGAATCACGCTCCAATTCCCTTGATTCGTGCGAAATTTCCTCTTCCCATTTATGGGTTTCATCATTCACGCGGGTGCAGATTTTCCATAAATGCTCTGCCCAGGATTGCCAAAACGGTTTAGCAATTTGATTTGGCAATTTCCGAAATTCCTGCAAAAAGAACCACATTACTTAGAACTCTCTTCCAATTGCTATCACATTTCATTCTTTCCTAATTTCAAACAATCTTTCACTATTTTCAATTAATCTTCGGACAAACACGAATATTTTGAGCACTTGGGACTTAAATAAGCCTTAATTCTAAGGCTTATCATGCATATTCTCTTGGATATGATCCAGCTCGCTCTGAATCTTCAATAATTTTGTCTTCCATGGCAGACTATTCCCTTCATCTTTGGCCTTGGAATTTGCTTCGGCTTCGTCCTTGACGTTTGTATCGAAATTGGCCTCAGCCTTGACTTCAGAATTAGCCTCGGCCTCGGCCTCGACTCCAAAATTGGCCTTGGCTCTCTGTTATTTTTTCCATTCTATGACACTTCTCAGATCTATCGCTTCAGTACCTGGAAGATTGCTCACCTCGGCTTCGGACAAGGCTCTCTGTCACTTTTTTTCCTCGATTATGCTTCTTAAATTCGTCTCATCTTCGCATTACTCCAAGGTTAGGGTTTTATTCTTGCCTCGACCTCGGTTTTGACCTCTTTCACCTTGACTTTTTGATGTCGAGAATATGACGGATTTCATTCCGTTTGTTCGTCTTACCTTGCTTCCTTGTTGGTCGTGTTGATCTAGTCGCGGAGTAGGTTGAACTATCTGGTCAGCCTCAGCCTTCTCATGGTCGGCCTCGGCCAACAAAGACTGGTCAGCCTCGGCCTTGGTGTGAGGCTGAACAGGCCTGTTCTTTTGTGTTTGTCGCAGACGATAGTCCTGATCGAAATCGTCTCCATGTTCATTCCAGTTCTTGTTTCCCAGCATTCTGCTCATCTTTTTGAAGAATTGAACTCAAACAAGGTTTTTCAAGCAAGTGTTGTCGTTCCCCACAGACGGCGCCAACTGTTGTTGCCAAATTTTGGACAGGAGAATTCTCACCTGACCTCCACGTGACAACGACGAAGAATTTGTATTCTTGGGGAAGAACGCGACCTACAAGACAAGAAAAACCTGAACATCGGTGTGGTGCAGACCACACAGGCTCCGATGCTTAAGTCAGAGAGAGTTTTAAGAGAATTTGGGAGTTGTAGGAGAGTGTTGTAAGCTAGAATGAACTTACCTTGCTCTCCCCCTGAGGGAGAGCTTAAATAGCTTTCTTCCTAGGGTTTTTCGTGGGTTTCCGTCTTCGAATGGGGAAAGGAAAGGTTGAATTGGGCTGAACCGAGGGCACAAGGCCCAAAATTGGGCCTTGCCAAACTGGTCGGCTTCGGCCCAAGTCGTTTCTTCGTCCCTTCTCATCCTAGGTCGGTCTCCTGTTGGTTTCGATCCATTTTGACTTCGTATTGGACTTCTTTCCTTATTTGGCCCTTCATTACAGCCCTTTAGCCAGCCCATTCTTCTTGGTCCAATTTCACCCATAACAAATATAAAATCAAAGCCAACAAACACTCCATACTTGAGCAATCACTAGTTATTGAGTAATTAATGCAAAAGGAAAAAAAACGAATACAATGGAATTCATATAATAATTAGACATGTGCTTAAAAATAATATTCCTAAAAGAAATAAAAAAAAAGTACAAATAACAATAAACTGATGCCATCTTAACTATTTAACCACCTGTCACTCTATTTAAAGTTTCACACATATTCGTTTAATCTTATCTACATTGTTACCCTTCAACTCAAATTAGTTTATGCAAATAAGAGACTCCCTCCACTCTTTGATGAACTCAAAAAGATACTATTATGGAATTTAATATAAGAATTGAAAATTATTTCATTGATATCTACAACAGCCACCATGGGCTGTAATGGGGACCTATATTAACACAATATCATATTGGCCTAAAATTTAAATACAACCCTATCTAATAACTTTTACACCATCAAGTTGCTCTGTTTTCAAGTCATTTTATTATTTTCTTTTTTTCTTCTTTACAATACCAAAAGTATCATTTTTGAAGGGATTAAGACATTTTCTTCCAAAAAAGACATTGAAAAAAAAATTGTTTTGTTTTGGAGTTATGTTAAATAAATTTAAGGCTAAATTATAGAAAATATCCCTAAACTATGGGTTTTGTTTCAATAATACTCCTAAACTTTAAAAAGTTAAAAAAATATATCTGATCTTTCCAAAACATTCAAAAATGCCCTTACCGTTAAGTTTTGGATGGAAAACGTTAAAGTTTCATTTCAATAATACTCCTGAATTTTCAAAAGTTTCAAAAATAACCCCAACCCTTAAAAAACGTTCAAAAATACCCTTACCGTTAAGTTTTGAATGGAAAACATTAAAGTTTTGTTTCGATAATACCCTTCACCTTTCAAAAAATTTCAAATATACTCTTGCTGGAAAATGTTTCTTCTTATTTCTCTCTCTGTAGATTCTTCCTCCATGAAAATTTATGAGAATGAACATATTATTAGTATTTGAAAGGTCGTAGCAACAATTTTCCAAATAAGCTCCCAAAACTCAAAATCCATAACCATAACCCTCCCTCATAACTCTCCAAAGACAAACAAAAAAAAAAAAAAAAGAGGCTAGATTGTTGTTGGGATGGATTTGGAAAACTAAAATTGGCATATTCAAGTAAGAATTTGTTAAATTCTTCGAAGTTGAAGGATAATTTGTCGTCGTCATGCTTTGTACGATCGATTTCTAGCTTGAATTCGTTAAAAACTTAGCTACCCAGATGCTTGAATTTGACGTCAGATTGTGGGGATGAAAAATAAATTCTCAATGACCTACCTACCGTTTCTATCTCAAGGTTTTGTTGTTTTTCATTGCATCAAGATTAACACTCAAATTTGAAGTTCATTTATGACACTGTATTTTCTTTATACTTCTAGGTTTTCCTTTATCAATCGTTAATGTAGCATTAAACTTGGAAATTTAAGGCGCACTACAACTAAAAGAACAACCAGCTAAAAAATGCCAGCTAGCTAGGCTAGCGCGCAATGGCTTTCTCCACATTATTGTTGCGTAAAATTATTCAATGCAATACCACAAGTGTACATGTCAAGTTTTAATATAGTGTAAGAATGTCAGAGTATCGTCCACAAGATTGGTGTTCTAGTTCACTTAATTACCACAAATACAATCACCCAATTTTATTTAGAGAAAGAAATAGAAAGATGAATAAGATCAAAACATAAAATAAAATATGAAGAACAATTAGGGTAGAGATATCGTAGGGAGTTGATTTCACCAATCATACCAACGATTCAATTAATTAAACAACTAAGATTGACATGCAAATAATCCATAAGTCAAGAAGACAAAGGTAAAAACTACCTCTTACAAACACCATTAAATGTCAAGGGTATTAATGAAACTTTAACGTTTCCACACAAAACTTAATGGTAAGGGTGTTTTTGAATGTTTTTGAAAGGTCAGTGGTATTTTTTAAACGTTTTAAAGTTCAAGCTTATTATTGAAATGAAACTTTAATGTTTTCCATACAAAACTTAACGACAAGTGTACAGGTCAAGCATTAGTATCGTGTATTAATTAATTACGAATATCATCCTCTGGATTGGGTATCTAGTTCACTCAAGTACCACAGATACAAACGTTCAATTTTGTTTCGAGAAAGCAACATGATGAGATTGAATTTAAACTAAAGAAAACTAAAGCAAGTGAGAATATCAATGGGAAAAGTATCTTAGGGAGTAGATTTCATCAATTGAATTTATGTGAGAACTTTTTAACAAATAAATGGCATAATTCCTTTTCGAGCTTGCGAGAACTTCTATGTTGTTTGAAGTTCAGTGTTAGTTATGTTTGATCTCTTGTTTTTGTATGTCTCCCAAATATGTCTCAAAGTTTAAAAATCATTGATGATGATATTTGGAATAGACTCGGCTCATTAAACACTTCTCAGTTATCCACCCAACTTTATGACTTCTATACTTTTCCTTAACACTCCACCACCCATTTGAAGGGAATAATCTAATTAAACCCAAGCGGAAGTAGGAATCAGTTTGAGTTTATTTAGAATTAAATAATACTATTATGGTTAAGTATAACATACCTTGAAAATATGGAGAATCTTCTGGCGGATTTTTATCTCTTCCACAAAGTCTTCCTAACTATGGCTCGAACATAGGACCAAGGCTTGTGGAAGCCTCTAGAAAGAAAATCCACAAGGGATTAAAGAAGAGGTCTAGAGAGAATTCTCTAATTCTCTCTATTGAGGAGATGTGTGTTGTGTCTAATGACTCAACCCAAGGGTCCTATTTATAGTGACCAAGGAAAAATCTTTGCCATAATTAAAATATTATATTTCAATATCTAATATATTAAAATATATCTTGTAATTATTTGAATCTCATTCAAATCTCCTATGATATTTATTTATTTGAATCTTATTCAAATTTTGTAAATATCTTTTATTTAATATATAAAATATACATTATTTATTTTAATATTTAATGTATCAAATACAATAAATATATTTTCCTCTTTTATATTTAATATATCTAATATATTAAATATTAATTTGAAAATTTCTAATTAAATATTAAATTGAACATTTCAAATTTTAATATTTAATATGTATCAAATACAATAAATATATTTTCCTCTTTTATATTAAATATTAATTTGAACATTTCAAATTAATATTAATTTGAACATTTCAAAAATTTTCTTTCAACTAAATTGATCTTTTAGTATTACTATGAGCTAGCAAGGGGACCTTATGGACCTACAGATTATAAGCTCCAATGATATAAAATTAATTAATTAAACTCTTTAATTAATTAATTTTCATTCATTAACTCTAGGTCACTCCACTATAGACTTAGAGTTGCACTCTTATGCACTGTAGGACAAGTTGTGTCCATAGATATAATCATTACATGCAAGTCGATCCTTCACGAGTTTTTCGTAATTACAGCTAGGTCAAAAGTCCGTTTTACCCCTATAATTACATCTTGCACCTTAAGTACCACTGATCCTCTAATGAACAATCTGTTTATAATCTAATTACAAACTAAGTCCCTCTCGAGCCAATGAGAGGGTGGGGCCCCATTGTTCAAGTCTCGAAATCAACACTTAAGGGAACTACTCATCTACTTACCCTATATGGGAAGGAGTGAATTTTATCTTGTGAGGTTATGTTCCCAGCTCCCTATTTGGTCAATTTCCCAAAATGGTAGGCATATTGAATCGGCTACAGAAGCCACTTTCACCCATGCAAATCAAAGGACAAGCCCTCACAGGCAGGAGTTCATAACTCACTCAAGATTAAGATCTTGCCGCATATGATCATCCTGATGAAATATTAATCTTCTCAATTAACAGATTTATAAAGAGATATTAAATATTTCGTGGTCCAGTCTTATACAAACTCATTGTATAAGATACCCCCACTCACATGTCTCCACATGAATGATTTGGATCAAATCATTTGTAACTATTACAAAGTGGGTTGTATCAATAGTGTTACTAGGATAAGGCACCCAACCTTATCCATATACTATGACTCTTTAGGTTATTTCTTAAAAACGATCCTCTTGTATATCAACCACATACTGTTCAAGATTACACTAATAACCTTGAATTTTTCATATAATGGATAATATTATATTGCAAATAAAATAATCAAAATTATTATTAATTATTAAATAATTAATTAATTACAAGGCTTTAGGGCATAAATCCCAACAATCTCCCACTTGCACTAAAGCCGGCGAGACATGTATCCTATGGCATATTCTATACCCAACATGTTCTACCACTTGCCCTAGTGAAGACGATGCATGTCTCGTAATCCTATACATTCTAGATGACCCTTAAACACTTTAGCCTGGAGAATCTTTTTATATAGATCTAAACGACGGTTATTAAAAGCCATCTCGTCATTACCATGATGCTTTCTCTCTTTCGATATGATTCTCTATACGTTGGTGTTTTCTATTTTCCTTAATATTAGTCTTTGCACCACTATTATCATAATAAAGAGGATATACTAAATCATATCTGAAACACCTTTCAGATCTTCAAGGAACTATTTGAGTCATACAAGTCCTTTTGTTACTTCACAAACAAAACAATTTAATTTGTATACCATACTCCACCACCTAGGGTAAAATTTATCTTTACATGGATTTCCTAAATCTTTGTAAGAACCTGTGTATCTTGTAAAGATCAAATCTTTTACTCCATACACAAAAAATTATCATTATCCGTAGATAATTTGAAAAAAGTTTTTAATTTTCTACTCAATGGTCATACCATTCGTTTAACTGATATATGCTAACCAATTGTATATTAATTGTTCAGTCTCATTTATGCATATCATATACTCTCAACATTTGAGGTGTTTTAGGATACACTTCCTTAGACATAAATATCAAATATTTGACAACAATTTTGTCAATATAAGATGTTTGAGACAAAGTTAACATTTTGTCCTTAAAATCTTCATTTTGGACATGTAAAATATACCGAGTCATTACAAATCACTCATTTGGAATTGGTTACTTAGTCAACTTTTTATGTTAGATAGATATTTTACATAATTCATAATGAGTAAAATATCATCAACATAAAACATGAGAAAAATTCATTAGGAAATTAATGATTTTCTTGTCTATGCAAGCTTCATTAATATTTATCCAAAGTCATAGGTTTTGATACTTTTATCAAACCTTATATTCACAGATCTAATGGTAAAATTCATTTCATAAATGAACCTTTACTATTTCGTAAATCTTTTGCTTTTAATCTTTGAAAATAAACATATCTAATTGATTGTGTAGATGCATTATCTAAGATTTCTTTTCATAAAAGAATTCTAAACATTCATTTTTTTTATATCACATATGCAACAATGAATTAAATAATGCTAATAGACTTCAGTATGGCACAAGTGAGAAAATTTACTTGCAGTCTACTTTCTCCTATTAGGTATAACCATTTGTCATTAGTCTCATTTTGCAAGTAATAAGCTTTTAACTTTGTCATCTAACATGACAATTTCGGCTTTCATTAAGTCCTTGTAAAGGTTGAGTCATCTCATAACTCTCCCATTACTATGAGGCTTATCCAATTCATAACTAGGATCCATTTGACTTTCAAATGTAATTAAATTGTTAACAACTTTTGTTAACTATTTAGTGGCTTCACTTGGAACCAATTGATTAACACTATCTCACCTTATTAAAGGTTTGTAGTCTTTTATTTGACATCTCTTATAAAAATGATATTTGTCATACAAATACCTTATTCGTTTTAGGCTACATAAAAGACTATTTTATACTCCTTAGGGGTGGTCTACACTTAGGCTTATCTTTGAACATATACAAGCTTTTTAGGCTTGTTTCAACACGTGAGCTTAACATTCCCAAATGGTGAAGTGTTGTAAACCAGCTTTACTACTCTTCTATAGTCTTAAAATTGTCTCATAGACACTTTTGGAGGGAATCATGTTCACCATGCAATCTCTATAGCATTTCCTAACTGGAGTATGGTAATGGTGTGTAACTTATTACTGATGTGACCATGTCTAACAAGGTCCTGTTTCTCCTCTTGCAGCACAATTCACAAAATTGTACTTGGTATTAAGATAATTGGAATAAAAACTCATTTTCTATCAATTAGTTTTAGTACATAAGGTTCTTGTACTTTCTATTATGATCTGATCATAATATCTTGATATATTTAATTACCTAATCAATTTTTTTTAACTTTAGTCTTAATTTTCTTGAACTTTTCAAAAATTTAGACTTATGTTGTATTAGGTAAAGATACTTATACCTTGAATGATCATCAACTAGAGTGATGAAATATTCATGATTTTATTTGACTTTTACATTCACCAGACCACTTGGGTCAGAATGTGTAAGCCCAAAATATTCTTTGGCGTTCTAGCCCTATCTAATAAAGGCCCAATGATTATCTTGCATGAAAGGCATGATCTACAGACGGGTAAAGTAATTAACTAACTTTTTAGAGAATTACCTCTTACTAGTCTTTTCATTCTATTCAAGTTGATATTAATTAACCTTAACAACCAAAGTCAAGTATCATCTTTTAGGAGAAAACAATGTCTTTCTATTTTGGATTCTATAATCATGAATATCTTAGTATTTTGTAGTATAGTATATGATTTTTAACATATACAAATTGAGTATATTTTCAAACAATTTTGAAAATATAAACTTTAATACTTCAAACTAATTCATACTATATGAACATTTTTGTAATAAAGTTCGAAAAATTGAATTTCTCTTATGGTTACTAAAAACACCTTATTCAGCATTATGTAACAATTTTTACTTAATGACATCTTAATGTCTCCTACTATACTAACTGAGTTAGGCTTCCTGGTGCTAACTTGTAGAAACTATTCTATATGTTAAGTATTTTCCAAGAATTACATATTAAATGTAATGAAGAATAAATCTTGATAGTAGATCTTATATCGACTATCTAGGTGGCATTATTTATATTCCACCAAAAATCTAGTATATCAAATTTACTTTCATTTATATTTTTCTTCTTAGAGGTATTTCAAAAATTCCTCTTATTATGATTGTCCTAGCTAATTTAGGAACTAATTCCTTTTATATAGCTTCAATCATTTGGTTTCTTTTCTTGGAATTTTGTAATACTTAAATTCGAGATCATTTAGACAATTTTCTAAATTTAGCTTATGTTAACTTCAACATCTCATATGTTGTTGTCATTTTCTTTATCTTCTAAATTTGTTATCTAAAATGTCAACTAGGAGAATACGTACAAGCTATCTTGTTTACTTTTGATTCATTAATCATATGCTTTACGAACAATTCGAATAACATTAGCAACAGGTTTTGAGAACATTTCTCAATAAAGACAAATTCAAAATTTTACACTACCATTATAGTGTTAACGTTATTTTTCCAAGTAATAAAATTTCTCAATTTTGACTTATCAGTAATAAAATTAAAAATTATGAGAGAAACTGACATAATATTGAAATATATATATATATAATTTAACATCATGCAAACAATTATCCATTCAATTTTAGCATAGAAATCAAACAATTTGAAAAATGAACCCTATAAATCATTTCTAATGCTATGGTACTTTAGTGAGTTAGAACAAGTGCCGCCGTAGGGTAGGTCAAGTATTTCTTCACTAAACTGAGACAATCTCAACCAAGTATTATACCAGAATAACTCTTATTCCTATAATATTTAGTTACCATTAGTTTGGTCAAAGACATCATTAACAACTTTAATGAGTCATTTGTAAGTGTGACCCATAATTTTAGATCCCGTAGTTTTATCCCAACAAGTGCCGCCGTAGGGTAGGTCAAGTATTGGAAACAAAACTACAATCCTATCTTTCTCAGGAGTTCACCTTGATATTGACCCATGCAAACACCTTCCGTAGGGGACGGTCCAAAAGTCGCCACGAGGCCCCGCATGAATCTTACGATGTGAACCAATGATGGAGACCGTAGGATATGTTGACACATTTCCTTCTCCTACTTACTATTTTGAAATAGGGTTTTCTCTTACTTAGACAAATTAGGCTAATCTCATTTATCTAAGTTCCTCAATCTACTTTTCATAACCCTTATGTTGTTAGATTGATTTTAATATGAATTACTAAGTTTTCTTTTTAAAAAAAAAAAATTATCACATTATGAGCATGCTTAGTGAAAATAAATAAAATTTGACTAATTCAACTCCCAGGTCGATTCCCAGTTAGAGGTGTTCCCTTTCGGTCAGCTTAAATACCTCAGTCTAGACAGAACCTTCCATAGACAGAGTTCCTTTATAGTCAATTTTTATTTCAAATTCATTAATCTTTAATTAACTATTAATTATTAGATTAATGAACATAAATATTTTTAATCCTATTAAAAAATAATTCACTTAGATAGTCTTAAAAATCCATCATTTTAAACCCTTTAAAACAAATTAAAAGATAATCATGGATATTTTATTCTAATTCTATTAGAAAAATAGAAGATAAATTAAATTCAAAACTTAAACTATGGATAATCTTGAAATTCTACCATTTTAAACCATTTGAAACTAAATTAAAAGATTATCCTAAATTCTAACAAATAAAGATATATTAAATTCAAAATTTAAACTATTTAAAGCATTAATTCGAAATATCTTTATTTTAAGAAAAACCTAATCTCATTAGGATATATTCTAATCCTATTAGGAAAATATGAATTTCATTTATGAAAGAAAATATCTTAATTTAATTTTCCAAATATAACAATTATATTCAAAGATATGGAAAATATAAGCATATTAAGAAAATATCTCAATTCTATTAGGAAACATCCTAATCAAATTTTCCAATATAACAATTATATTAAAAAATTAATCTTAATTCTATTAGGAAACAACCTAATCGAAATTTTCAAATATAACAATTATATTCAAAAATAGATAAGATGCATGATCATGCTTAACCTATGGTGGAATTTTAAATTTAAATGGCATACTTTATGCAACAATCAAACAATTTAAAACATACATCTCATGCATAATTAAATTAAAAATAGCAAAATTGACCGGCATATTTGGCATATCCTAATAAATTGAAAATAATTTAAATCCCAGACATATTTTGGTCTTCATTATCTTCCTTGTTTGGACTATTCCAAATTTAGGATTTAGAAATCCTAAATTTTCAATTGCAAAAGCTGACTTCAATTCACGTTTTTTTTTCTCGAACGTTTTTCGTTGTCGACTTCTTCAGCCCATATAATCGAAATTTGTAGCTATCGTAGTCATTCAAGTAAAATACATGAAATCCTAACCCTTATGGGTTTTACAATGATCTAATCAAAGCAATAAATCTAATGCCAAATAGCCTAAACAATCAATTTGCAAACCACAATATATCAAATATATGATAAATTAAAATACCCACCATAACAAAACTTTAATTCTAAATAAAAATCAAAGATAGCTCTGATACCAATTGAAGGGAATAATCTAATTAAATCCAAGCAGAAGCGTATGAATCAGTTTGAGTTTATTTAGAATTAAATAATAATATTATGGTTAAGCATAACATACCTTGAAAATATGGAGAATCTTCTGGCGAATCTTTATCTCTTCCACAAAGTCTTCCTAGCTATGACTCGAACACATGACCAAGGCTTGTGGGAGCCTCTAGAAAGAAAATCTACAAGGGATTAAAGAATAAGAGGTCTAGAGAGAATTCTCTAATTCTCTCTATTGAGGAGATGTGTGTTGTGTCTATTGACTCAACCCAAGGGTCCTATTTATAGTGGCCAAAGAAAAATCTTTGCCATAATTAAAATATTATATTTTAATATCTAATATATTAAAATATATCTTGTATTTATTTGAATCTCATTCAAATCTTCTACGATATTTATTTATTGGAATCTTATTCAAATTCTATAAATATCTTTTATTTAATATATCAAATATACATTAAATATTTTAATACTTAATGTATTAAATACAATAAATATATTTTCCTCTTTTCTATTTAATATATCTAATATATTAAATATTAATTTGAACAATTCTAATTAAATATTAAATTTGAACATTTCAAATTTCAAATTTTAATATTTAATATGTATCAAATACAATAAATATATTTTCCTCTTTTATATTAAATATTAATTTGAACAGTTCAAATTAATATTAATTTAAACATTTCAAAAATTTTCTTTCAACTAAAATGATCTTTTAGTGTTTTTATGAGCTAGCAATGGGACCTTATGGACCTACAGATTATAAGCTCCAATGATACAAAATTAATTAATTAAACTCTTTAACTAATTAATTTTTATTCATTAACTCTAGGCCACTCCACTATAGACTTAGAGTTGCACTCTTATGCACTGTAGGACAAGTTGTTTCCATAGATATAATCATTACATGTAAGTCGATCATTCATGAGTTGTTCGTAATGACAGTTGGGTCAAAAGTCCGTTTTACCCCTATAGTTACATCTTGCACCTTAAGTACCACTGATCCTCTAATGAACAATCTATTTATAATCTAATTATAAACTAAGTCCCTCTCGGGCCAATAAGAGGGTGGGGCCCCATTGTTCAAGTCTCGAAATCAACACTTAAGGGAACTACTCATCTACTTACCCTATATGGGAAGGAGTGAATTTCATCTTGTGATGTTATGTTCCCAGCTCCCTATTTGGTCAAGTTCCCAAAATGGTAGGCATATTGAATCGGCTACAAAAACCACTCTCACCCATGCAAATCAAAGGACAAGCCCTCACAAGCAGGAGTTCATAACTCACTCAAGATTAAGATCTTGCCGCATATGATCATCCTGATGAAATATTAATCTTCTCAATTAACGGATTTATAAGGAGAGATTAAATATTTCGTGGTCCAGTCTTATACAAACTCACTGTATAAGATACCCCCACTCACATGTCTCCACATGAATGATTTGGATCAAATCATTTGTAACTATTACAAAGCGGGCCGTATCAATAGTGTTACTAGGATAAGGCACCCAACCTTATCCATATACTATGACTCTTTAGGTTATTTCTTAAACACGATCCTCTTGTATATCAACCACATACTGTTCAAGATTACACTAATAACCTTGAATTTTTCATATAATGAATAATATTATATTGCAAATAAAATAGTCAAAATTATTATTAATTATTAAATAATTAATTAATTACGAGGCTTTAGGGCATAAATCCCAACACCATTCACCTTAGCTTGTGTTTCTATAATTCTAGGGTTATTAAGCTTGTTAATAAGTATGGTCATCTCAACCACCCAAGAGCAAAAACTAGTCAATGTGGACATTGTCGCATCTTAAGTTTCGGGGGGATAGACACCTTACATTGCTTTTGTTGACCCTACATCATTGTATATTCATTTTTTGCAATTCATGAAATGTAAACGTGTTGTGAGTTGTTGTATAAAGGCTCCCAAGCTTCAAAAAAAAAAAAAACATAGAGGGATACTCCTCTTTCCAATAATTAATTGAGTAACTAGGGAAAGTCATGACACCCATGATTACCTCTGCATGAAAGGTTGATTCAAAAAATGAGTAGGTTAAAAACGGTTTCAAGTAGTGATGTGTGCTTGTAGTCAACTACTCTCACCACAAAGTGTTAGTAAGTTGGAACGAAGGTACAATTGACTAAGGAACCCCTTTACAAAAAAAATCAAGTTTGAATAGCTTGGCAGTACAAATAAATAAGTTTAAGGTAGTTTTTCTTTTGTATAGTCAAGTTGTTTCTCAAAAGATGGCCTATGTAGGAAGCAAGCAAGATGAAACTAGAAGAGTAGGGATACAATATTTAGGGAAGTATGGGTGAAAAGTGCTAAGGTCAAAACTAAGGTGGGATTAAAGTTGGTTATGATGAACATGTGTTATGAGTTTGAGATGTCCCCTAAGAGAATCATCTGTTCTGTCAAGAACCTTGGATATTTGTTGCAGCTGATGTTTGAATATTGTGATTCTGATTGCTTGAGGATAAGCAATAACTCAAGTTTGGGGGTGTGAAAATTCTCATTTATGAGAATTGTTTGACCCTAAACTAGGTTGTTCTTGTCATTTTTGTATGTTTTGTTGAATAATGAGCAAGTTAAAAATAGTGTTTATGAGATAAATTCATTAAATCTTGTCGGAGTATTGAAAAAGAAGAAAGAAGTTGAAAAGAGAATGGAAATAAAGCTAATTTGTTGTTTTTGTATAGATTTGGAGCAAGTACGAAAATGCAATTGCATTCCACTTTTGAAATACAATTCATTTCGTGGAAAAACAAGATGGTAAACAAAGGGAAAAATGCAATTGCATTCCACTTTTGAAATGCAATTGCATTTTCTGGAAAATCTGGAAAACGCGAGAATCATGGAAATTACAAGATTTTTGGAGATTTTTGTGTGATTTGGGAGATTCTTTAGCCCGATTTCATGCCTACAAGTTAACCCAAAGTTGTAGAAGAGCAAAGATGGAAGCCCTAGCCCTTGATGCCTATAAAAATGAGAAGAACAAAGTAAAAAACAGATGGGTTTTATTTTTTGGACAGCAGCTTAAGTCATGATTTTTCTGTCATTTTTCCAGCAGTTTGTGCTTTGCGGTGCTCTGTAATTTTCGAGTTTGATACCACCTCAACAAAAGTTCGAGGAGGTGAAGATCCAATTTCCTTTGAAGGTGTATTTGGTTCGATCAAAATAAGGAAAACACTGGTTTATTGTTGTTTTAAGTTTCTGTGCATTTTTATTTTTCTAGCTAGTCACTGTTTTAATCTCAATTTGTAAGTTGTTGAATTTCAGTTAGCCGTTAAGTCCTTTGATTTCGTTCTCTTCTTTACCAAAAGACAATTTGTTCTTAGGGATTATATTTCTACAAGATTTTGAATTTTCGTTAAGTGTTGTTTCTATCCTTGAATTTTTGTGGGTACTTTTGAAGTTGTTGGATTAATTTTATTCAATTATTTTCTTAATAAAATTTAGTTTGGGTTGTTTAGTTTTTGAATTTCTCTTCTCATTTTAGTCATTTGTGAATTATGAGTTTTATAGCAATTAAATTGTTGTTTTTCAATTCTTCCATAATGAGCTAATTTCCCTTTAGGGATTCAAATTAGTGAATGCCCTAGAGGAAATATGTAAATCTTAAAAGTACAAACAATCTAGTTAACACTTGAGACTTTGTCTGTTTTTGTTGAAATAACGTTGGTTAAACCTAGCCGCCAACTAGTGATTGCTTGTCGAGCTTGAACTTAATATCGAAGGGGTTAAGTTAAAGCGGATGTCACAAAAGCAATGGAGGAAAAGGCTTAGAAATAAGTCATGAACATCGACCCTAGACATAGGGTGAGATTCCAAAACCACTAGAATTGTGCGCAAAATTATCTAAGTTAGATTAGCCATAGAAATATAGGTTTAAACACTTAACCTCCTAAAGATTTTGAAGCAAAATAGAATAGGAATTGAATTCGGTATACTTAGTTTTCTTGTGTTAACTAGGATTGCAATTGCATTTTTGGGTGGCTTTTCTTTCCAAAGGGACATAAGCAACTTGAATTCCCATTTTCTTATTCATTGATTTTATCACTAATTTCCTTTAGCAAAAATAACCTCTCAACATTTTTACACCCTTGGTTACCACAATTGCATTTTTGTAAACAAATTTGTGTCATCATCATAGATTTTGTTAAAATTTGTTCCCTTAGGTACAATACTCTGGAATACCCTAGATTTATTACTTGCAATCAACAGTGTGCACTTGCACTAAACTAGAGCTTTGTTTTGAATCAAAAATCTTTTCTTTAAGCCCACGTTTCATGTAGATCAATACCATCCTTGAGTTGTTTGATTTGAAGTCCAAAGAAGAAGCTAAGTTCTCTCATCATGCTCATCTCAAACTCACTATGCATACACTTAGAAAATTCTTCAAACAAAGAAGGATTAGTAAAACCAAAGATAATATCATCCACATATATTTGCACTAAAAGCATATCATTTTTCCTTAGTCTTAATAAAGAGAGTGGTATCAAGTTTACCCATTTTAAAGCCATTCTCAGAAGAGAATTACTAAGCCTATCATACCAAGCTCTTGGAGTTTGTTTTAAGCCATAAAGGTACTTTTCAACTTATAGACATGATAAGGAAAATCAAAACTTTCAAAGTCAGGAGGTTGTTTGGTGGGTGCTAAAGAAAAAAGCGCAAGTGCACGCTGTCCAACAAGTAATATATAGAAGTATTCCAAGTATTGAACCCAAGGGAATGGTTAACAAAGAGCTTTTCAGTTAACAACACAAGTACTTTTAAGTTGCAACCGAAGGTAACTAATTAAGTAAAATGTTTTTGGGGGTTTTATGCAATGAAAATAAAGGAAACTAAAAGAACAGATAAGAAAATAGTAATGAGAAGCAGGGAGTTCAAATCTGTTTCAACCCTGAGGAAATGCGCCCACCATGTGCCCTAAAACTTGCTTAACTAGGTTCGGCTATTTCAGAGATTTTGCCTCTTGCGCCTGCATACTGCCTCTTTTGAGTTCTGTGCGATTCAGACAAAATACTACTAAAATGTACCCGCAACCTACCCTAACTGACACTTAACACCATGAATCAGGTTCAACACCTATTCAACCCTTTTCTAAGTGCTTTTAGGGGACTAAGCAATTAAACACATATGTCTATGGCTAATTTTAACTTAGATAAGTAAAGAATGCAACTCAATGATTCTAAAGGTTTTTGTCCTAAGTCTAGGTACAAAAAGCGAAGTTCTATGTCTAGACTCTTCTAATAGATTGTTCTTATGAAAACGCGTGCTCGATCCAACCCTTTCCGTATTGAATCTCACATGAACTATGTTAACAAGTGATCATTTTAAGCTAACAATGAAACTTAAACTCAATAAAAGCAAACGATGCTAAACGTTAAGCAAAGTTACTCAAATCACATGGCGGGACTTATCTCCTTTTTAAGGTATCCACTTCATTGAATCCCCTCCAAGGATTTAGCTACTCATTGAAAAGACCACTAAAGTGCAAAAAATAAAGAGACAACTGATTGAGAAAAGATAAACTTCATTAAAATAAAAGTGCAAAATTAAAACAATAGAAACAAATTTGAATTACAACTTAAAGAATTAAAATTTAATAGATAAACAAAAACTTACAACTTGATGAAAGAAGAAAAACAGTAACTAAACTTGAAAGAAAAAAAAAACATACAAAACTTAAAAGAAAGCGATAAAGAACTCGAAGTTGTTCCTTCTTTTTGAATTTTTTCAACCTCTTTCGATGAGAACAAGTGCTTACACTCCCTTCTTTCGAAGTTCGTGCCCGAATGAAGTATGAACAGAACTTGGGGGAGACTTCGTATGGTGGCTGAAAAGAAAACTACAAATTTGGAGAAAAAGATAGAAATCTAAGCTCTCTTGAAATTGAATCTTGAACAGCTTTTTATAGACCTCAAGGTCTAGGGTTTGTCGTCGAGATCAGTGTGGAGAGGTTTGGCCAATCATATCCCTTGATCCTCGGAGATTTCATTGAGAATATTTAATTTTATCTAATTTTATCTGCAAGTCTCACGAACCTGGGAGAATCTGCAAAAAAGGTCTAGATGTGACCGCATAGTTTAGCGCAATTGTGCTGTTATCGAAATGGACTAAATGAGGCCACATAGTTGATGCGCATTTTGAGTTTTTCCAGCAATCGTTGGAATTCGGCTTCTGCTCTCAATTGCTGGCGCATCCTGGTCGCATATCTCTTGCATCATCTTTCTTTTGTCTCAGTTGCAGCCAGAATGTGGGCGCATTTGGGTCCTTTTTCAGCCTCTACACAAAATGAACAAAAATTAACACTTTCTTAACAAAAATGACTCTAAATACACCTAAAAACTTATTTTTATCACATCAAGACTTCAGACACATGCAAAACGTATTTTTACTTAAATTTTCTCTAAATGACATGAATTATAACATTAAACACTCACTTTCTAAGCAAATAGCTTAGTTTTTAGAGGTAAATAATACTCATAAATGAGCGTTATCATTGTTGTACATAAACTTCCTCCATAATATAACTATTTAGAAAGGCACTTTTCACATCCATTTGATACAAGATGAAATTCTTATAAGAAGCAAAAGCAAGTAACATTCTAATAGCTTCTAATCTAGCAACGAGTGCAAATCTCTCTTCATAATCAATAACTTCCTCTTGACAATAACCTTGAGCTACAAGTCTAGCTTTATTTCTAATGATATTTCCAATTTCATCCATCTTATTTCTAAAGGCCCATTTAAACCCAATAATAGAAAGCCTAGGGACTAATTCCTAAAATTTATTCCTTTCAAATCTTGGGATTTATGCCCTAAACCTCGTAATTAATCATTAATTTAATAAGTAATATAAATTTTGAATATTTTATTTGGAATATAATATTATCCATTATATGAAAAATCCAAGGTTATTAGTGTAATCTTGAACAGTATGCAGTTGACATACGGGAGAATCATGTTCAAGAAATAACCTAAAGGGTCATAGTATATGGAAAAGGTTGGGTGCCTTATCCTGGTAACACTATTGATATTGCCCACTTTGTGATAGTTACAAATGATTTGAACCAAATCGTTCATGTGGAGACATGTGAGTGAGGATATCTTATACAAGGAGCTTGTATAAGAATGGACCACGAAATATTTAATATCTCTTTATAAATTCGTTAATTGAGAATATTAATATTTAATTAGGATGATCATATGCGACTCGATCTTAATCCTGAGTGATTATGAACTTCTGCCTGTGAGAACTTGTCCTTTGATTTGCATGGGTGAAAGTGGCTTTTTTAGCTGATTCAATATGCCTACCATTTGAGAGACTTGAACAAATCGAAAGCTAGGAACCTAATTTCACAAGATGGAATTGACTCATTCCCATATAGGGTAAGTAGATGAGTAGTTTCCTTAAGTGCTGATTTCGAGACTTGAACAATAGGGCCCCATCCTCTCACTGCCCTGAGAGGGACTTAGTTTATGGATGGATCATAATCAAATTGTTCATTAGAGGATTAGTGGTACTTAAGGTGCAAGATGTAATTACAGGGGTAAAACGGACTTTTGACCCAACTGGAATTACAAACAACTTGAGAATGATTGACTTGCATGTAGTGATTACATCCATGGACACAACTTGTCCTACAGTGCATAAGAGTGCAACTCTAGGCCTATAGTGGAGTAACCTATAGTTAATAAATGAAAAATAATTAATTAAAGAGTCTAATTAATTGATTTTTTATCATTGGAGCTTATTATCTGTAGGTCCATAAGGTCCCCTTGCTAGCTCATATGAACAAATAGAGATCAATTTTGTTGAGAGAAAATTTTGAAATGTTCAAATTAAAATTTAATATATTTTAATAGATTAAATAAGGAAAAACATATTTATTGTATACGATACATTAAATATCAAAGAAATTATTAATGTATTAAGATACGTTAAAGAAAAGATATTTATTAAATTTGAATTAAATTCAAATAAGGAAATAGATGTCGTATCAGAATTTGGAAAGGTTTGAATAAGATTCAAACTTGTTAGATAAATATATTTTAATATATTAGATATTAAAATATATTATTTAACTATTCACCCTAGACCACTATAAATAGGATTTTAGGGGTGAGAGTCATTGTGTGCATTCATCACAAAAGCAAAGAACTCTTAAAATTCTCCGTTCATTCCCTCTCTCTATTTTCAAGAAGGTTCCCACAAACCTCTTTGGTCCTTTGTTCGAGTCATAGCAAGGAAGACTTTGTGGAAATCTTGGAGTTCAACCTTATTGGAGTTGGAATACAATAAGAAAAAAATCCACCAAAATATTCTTCATATTATCTCAAAGGTATGTTTTTTGCTTAGCCTAAAATTGTATTTTAGTTTAATTCTAAATAAATCAAATGTGATTCAATACTTCCGTTGTGGGTTTAATTCGGTTATTCCCTTCAATTGGTATCAAAACATTTTTTTAGTTTTATTTAGTATCAAAATTATCCATTATGGGTATTTTAATTTTACATATATGTAATATTTTGTGGTTTGCAAATTGGTTGTTTAGGCATATTTGGCCTTAGATTTACGCTCTGATTAGATCAAATTGTAAAACCCATAAGGTTTAGATTTTGTTGCTTAAAAGGATTGGTGTGATATGTTGCAAACTGGTGGTGGACAATGTTGAAATTCAAAATTGTAGCAACATTGTGAAGTGTTCACAATGAGTTAAGAACAAGCACCAAAGTATGAAAGTTTACAAAAAAAAAATTAACAAAAATCTTCAAGGCCTTCCTTTACGATTTTTATATATACTGATTGAATGATTTTGTTTTGATCTGAACTTGAAACTGTTGCCTTTGAAGTTGCTATTGCAAAAAGGAATCTCTTTGGGATTAGTAATTCTTTCGATTGAAGCTTTCTTTGTGCTTCGGCCATGGCAATTATTTTAGGCTGAATGGGTTTTAAAATTATATATATATATATATATATTCATATATTAAGTCAATCTTTTTGGCCATAAGCAAGAGTTCATATTTTTTTGTGTATATATATATATATATATATATATATATATATATATATATATATTTAAATGAAAAAGCAAGCTGGGTTTATTTCTTTTCAAGTCAACGTTTGAGGCTAAGTTTTTTTAATATAAAAAATAAAGACAAACGAAACGAAGAGTTCATTGTTTTTGCTTTTGCGAAAAGGTGAAGACATGAATGGAGGCCCAATCTGTGACATCTGCTTTTGTATATATTTTTTCACCATTTGTATGTTCGGTGGTGTTGTTCGTATGTGCTTATTTTTTCTTTGAGTAACGAATGGTGCATAGTTTAGGGTTTCTAAATCCTATTTGTTTTTTTGGAAACTAGAAGGAAAAGAAATTCAAGACCAAGATAAGTCGTAGATTTAAATTATTATAATTTAAATTGTTTTCAATTTCTTAGAATATGTCAAATATGCAAGTCAATTTTGCTAAGTTTAATTTAATTATGCATGTGATGTACGTTTTAAATTGTTTGATTGTTGCATAAAGCATGCCATTTAGATTAAAATCTCACCATAGTTTAAGCATGATCATACATCTTATCTTATTTTTAAATATAATTGTTATATTTGAAAATTTTGTTTAAGTTGTTTTCTAATAGAGATAAGATGTTTTCCTAATTAGTTTATATTTTCCATATCTTTGACTATAATTGTTATATTTGGAAATTGATTGGAGAATTAAATTAGGATATTTTCTTTCTCAATTAGAATGCAAGGGTTTAAAATAGGATTAGGGTTTCTTTTTACTAAAGATATTCTTGATTCTTGTTTAAAATAGTTTAAATTTAGTTTATCTTCTTTTATTTCTAATTGGATTAGAATTTGGGATAATCTTTTTTTTTTTTTTTAAAAGGGTTTAAAATGTTAGAATTTTAAGATTATCCATGTGACTTAATTTTTAATAGGATTAAAAACATTTATTTATAAATTCACTTAGGTTCATTAATCTAGACTATGACGAGTTTCAAAAAAAAAAAAATACTATGAGGGAACTCTATATGTGGAAGGTTCTGTCTAGACTGGGTACTTAAGCTGACCGAAAAGAAACTCCTTTAACTGGAAATTGACCTGAGAGTTGAATTAATCAAATTTTATTTTATTTTATTAACATAATGTAATTAATTTTTAAATAGTTTAAAACTTGGTAATTCACATAAAAATCAATCCAACTAACATAAAGGTTATGGATGATAGATTAGGAACGTAGATAAATGAGATTAGCCTAATTTGTCTAAGTAAGAAAAAACCCTATTTCAAAATAGTAAGTGGGAGAAGGGTATGTGACCACACATCCTACGGTCTCCATCATTGGTTCACACCGTGAGATTTATGTGGGGTCTCGCAGCGGCTTTTGGACCATCCTCTTACAGAAAGTGTTTGCATGGGTCTATACACTACAAGAATTTTTAGATTTGCCGACGAACTTTTTCCCGACGCAACACTTTTCGTCGGGAAAAACATACTTTTCCCGACGAAAATGGCAAGCGTCGGAAAATTTACACACTTTTCCCGACGCTTGCCATTTTCGTCGGGAAAAGTATGTTTTTCCCGACGAAAAGTGTTGCGTCGGGAGATTTATTTGCGCACCATAGCTTGTCATATGGGGCGAAAAGATAAGCCGACGTATTAAAAGGCTATGCCGACGCTTTTGTAGCGTCGGGAGAAGTTAATTAAGTGAAACGAGCGTTTCACTTTTCCCGACGTTTTTTTTGACCTATGCCGACGCTTTGTTGTGTCGGGAAAAATCGGCGAAAAAATAAAACCCTAGCCCTTTCTTCTTCTTTTTCTCCTCTTCTTTTTCTTTTCTTTTTCCCTCTTTTTCTTCTTCCTTTTCTCTCCGCCGTCTGCATCTAAAACTCCATATACAATCACCTCATTTCTTCTTATTCTTCTCCATTTTCTTCCATTTTCCTTCACCCATGCCCTCTATCTTCTATTTTCGGTGTTTTTCTTGTAGGTTTTGACGGCATGAGGCGGAAGTCCGATTTTGGGCATTTTGAGGGAGAAAATTTATGGAGTTTGCTACTTTGGAGGTATATAGAATTTTTACATTATGTTTTTTTTAGTTTATTTAAGATTTAAACTTAGTTATTAAGCATTTTGAAGTTAAAAATTTTACTTTGAATGTATTATGTAATCAAAGTGTTCTTCTCCATTATCTTCCATTTTCCTTCACCCATGCCTTCTATCTTCTATTTTCGGTGTTTTTCTTGTAGGTTTTGACGGCATGAGGCGGAAGTCCGATTTTGGGCATTTTGAGGGAGAAAATTTATGGAGTTTGCTACTTTGGAGGTATATAGAATTTTTACATTATGTTTTTTTTAGTTTATTTAAGATTTAAACTTAGTTATTAAGCCTTTTGAAGTTAAAAATTTTACTTTGAATGTATTATGTAATCAAAGTGTAGTTTGGAGAATACTTGTGTGGTTTGGAGGCTATTTATGTGATTGGTGTTTAGTTTTGAGCTTATTGTTGGATTAAAGTATGATTAAATCGTGATTTTGAATTTATTGTGTGTTCGAAATGTGATTTGTAGTGTAATTATTTGATTAAATTGTGATGAAGCCTTCAAGATTAATTGTTTTATTTCTAATGTATTTTTTTCTTCTTTCGAACTCTAGTACAAGTAGATATTGAATATTTTGTAATCACATTATTGTATATCAATACTATTATTTTTTATGATATTATTTTTTGTTTTAACATGATACTAAAATGAACTATCATGTAGTTAATAAATAAATAAATAAATAAGAGAAAAAAATAGGATTTAGAGTTTTGCCGACGCACATTGCGTCAGCAAAAGTAAACTTCTCCCGACGCATACACTAGTCGTCGGGAGAAACTTTTTCCCGACGCAATGCATTGCGTCGGGATAAGTTAACTTTTGCCGACGCAACACCATTTTCGTCGGGAAAAGCTTTCCCGACGGCTCTATGCCGACGAAATTTTTTCGTCGACCAAGACTTTTCCCGACGAAAGTTTGACTTTTCCCGACGCTTTGTTGCGTCGGGAAAAGTCAAAAATCTTGTAGTGATATCAGGGTGAACTCTTGAAAATGATACAATAGTAGTTTTGTTTCCAATACTTGATCTACCATATGACAACACTTGTTGGGACAAAACTAAGAGATCTAAAATTATGGGTCACACTTGCAAAGGGCTTATTAAGGTTGTTAATGATGTCTTTAACCAAACTAATGGTAACAAAATATTATAGGTATAAGAGTTATTATGGTATAATGTTTGGTTGAGATTGTCACAGTTTAGTGAATGAACACTTGACCTACCCTACGATGGAACTTGTTCTAGCTCACTTAAGTACCATAGAATTAGAAATGATTTATTGGGTTCATTTTTCAAATTATTTGATTTCTATGCTAAAATTGAATGGATAATTGTTTGCATGATGTTAAATAATATATTTTATATATTTCAATTTCTCTCATAATTTTAATTTTGAATACTGATTTGTCAAGTTGAGAAAACTTTATTACTTGGAAAAGTAACATTAACACTATAATGGCAGTATAAAATTTTAAATTTGTCTTTATTGAGAAATGTTCTCAAAATATGTTGTCAATGCTAATAGAATTGTTTGAGAAACACATGATTAATGAATCAAAAGTAAACGAGATAACTCATATATATCTCCTAGTTGACATGTTAGATGTCAAGCTTAGAAGATAAAGAAAATGACAACAACATATAAGATGTTGAAGTCAATAAAAGCTAAATTTAGATAATTGTCTAAATGATCTCGAAATTAAGTATTGCAAAAATCCAAGAAAATAAACCAAATGACTAAAGCTATATAAAAGGAAATAGTTCCTAAATTAGTTAAGACAGTCACAATGTGAGGAATTTTTGAAATACCTCTATGGGAAGAATAATATAGATGAAAGTAAATTTGCTTTACTACGTTTTTGGGGGAGAATAAACAACCTCTGCTGGTTAGTTGATATAAGATCTACTATCAAAATTTATTCTTTATTACATTTCACATGTAATTCTTGAAAAATACTTAACATGTAGAATAGTTTCTACAGATTGGCACCAGGAAGCTCATCTCAATTAGTGTAATGGTAGACATTTAGACATCATTAAGTAACGATTGTTACTTAATGCTGGAGATGATATTTTTAGTAACCATAAGAGAAATTCAATTTCTCAAATTACTAAAAAGTTCATATAGTATAAATTACTTTGAAGTATTAACGTTTATATATTCAAAATCGTTGGAAAATACATTCAGCCGAAAGTAATAATAATTTGTATATGTGAAAATGTTGGCATATACTATACAACAAATACTGAAATATTGAGGATTATAGAATCCATAATACAAAAACATTGATTAACATTAACTTCAATATGACTAGTAAAAGGTAATTCTCTAAAAGTTAGTTAATTACTCTATATGTAAATCTTGCCTTTCATGCAAAATAATCATTGGGCCTTAATTAGATAAGGTTACAAAGCCAAAGAATACTTTTGACTTACATATTCTGACCCAAGTGGTCTGATGAATGTAAAGGCCAAATAAAGTCATGAATATTTCATCTCTAGTTGATGTTCATTCAAGGCACAAGTATCTTTACTAAATATAACATAAACCTAAATTTTTGAAAACTTTAAGAAAATTAAGGCTAAAGTTGAAAATAGATTAGATAAGTCTATTAAGACAATATGATCAAATCATGGTGAAAAGTACAAGAACCTTACGTACTAAGATTAGTTGATAGAAGGTGGGATGGTATCCTAACTCTTAATACCAAGTACAATTGTGTAAAATTATGCTGCAAGATGAGAAAGAGGACCTTGTTAGACATGGTCACATCAGTTACACACCATTACCAAACTTCGGTTACGATATGCATAGAGATTGCATGGTGAACATAATTCTCTAGAAAAGTGTCTACGAGACAATTTTGGGATTATAGAAGAATAGTAAAGTTAGTTTACAACACTTTAATATTTAGGATTGTTAAGCATACATGCTGAAACAAATTCAAAGAGACTAAGGTAGTGTTTGGGGGATGGGTTTGGTTTGGTTTGGATTGGCTTCCAAACCCAATCCCATGTTTGGGGGATAGGTTTCTCATCCCTAGGGTTCAAACAACAAAGCTCCATTCAATCCCATGGGATTCCTCCTCCAAAACCATGGGTTCTCTTGAAATTACAAAAAAGTTAGTAGGGCTCATCACTTTTCTCTCGACTTTTGTAAAAATTATGGTAGGTCCCACCACTTCTCTCTCCATTTTTTTTCTCATAATTATGATGGGTCCCACCATTTCTCTCTTCCTCCTTATCTATCTTTCTCTATTAAAAGATTTTTTTAAATCACAATTATGTAGTTTTTCTTGTATTAGAAATGTGAAGTTACATTATCTTAATCTAAATAAAATTATTCATTTTGTTTATTTATATTTAATTCAATTAACAATAGTTCAAAATATATAGAATTTTTAAATTTTAGGATAAGAAAAATATATTTTAGATGACTTACTTATATTAATATTTTAAAAAAGAACATATAATTTTAAGTTAACATATTAAAATTTAAGCCTACATGTTATTTTCAAATTAACAATATTCAATGTAACAAAAATAAATGGTATTTTATTTTGAATTTATTAAAATAAAATAAATAATATTTAATTTTAAATTAGTAATAGTAAAGAAAATATTTCATTTTTAAATTAGATACACAAAAAAAAAAAAAAACAAAAGTATATGTATGATATTAATTTTGAATTTAGTTATATTAAAATAACTTATATAACTAAAATATATGTTACTTTATTTTTAATTTAGTCATTTTAAAATAACATATACAATGTCTTTTATTTTAATTTAATCAAATTAAAATTAGAGAAACTATGTACATTTGCCTCTATATGTAATTCTATATAGTAATTTCACTTTTTCCATGAACAATGTAATTTTTTTCTCATTAACTACTTTAACTTATGACAACCAAATTTATGAAAATTTGGAAAAATACTTGAAAAAAAAAGTTCATTTCTCAATATTTGAACTTTTTGTCAAACTACTTTGTAAAATATACTTTTAAAATTCCAACTTTAGGCCCCATTTGATTATTATTTGGTTTTTGGTTTTAAAAATTGTGCTTGTTTTGTCACCATTTCTCTACAATGACTTTCATCTTCTCTACAATGGTTTTCATCTTTCTTAAGAAAACACTTGAACTCTTAGCCAAATTGTAAAAACAAAAATGAATTTTTTAAAACTATTTTTTTTAGTTTTCAAAACTTGGCTTGATTTTTTAAAATACATCTAAAAAGTAGATAAGAAAACATGGAAAGCTATAAGAGGAAGTAGTATTTATAGGCTTCATTTTCAAACACAAAAAACTAAAAACCAAATGGTTATCAAACAAAACCTTAACAATACCCTTCTTAATTTTAACTTATTTATTATATGCTTTTGATAATGTTATTGGAATTGACATCACCATGAATGGAGTGAATGACAAAGATTAGAATTACACAAACTACACATTGTATGATTCCAATTTGAATATGGTTGGGCCAATTTTTTTTTTTAAATATTGATGTTATGGGTGAAATTGGACCAACAAGAATGGGCTGGATAAATGGCTGCAATGAGGGGCCAAATAAGGAAAGAAATCTAATACGAAGTCCAAACAGACCGAAACCGACAGGAGACCGACCCAGGACTAGAAGGACTAAGAAACGGGCTCGGGCCGAAGCCCAAGCCCGTGGTCGGCCTCGGCCGAGGTCGAGGCCGACCACATGGCAAGACCCCATTTTGGGCCTTGCCATGGTCCAAAATCAAAGGGTTGAAGACCGGGGCTTGGGCCGAGCCCAAGCCCGTGGTCGGCCTAGGCTGAGGCCGAGGCCGACCAGTTTGGCAAGGCCCAATTTTGGGCCTTGCCTAGGTCCCTTATCGCCCGTGTGCCCTCGATTCAGCCCAATTCGACCTTTCCTTTCCCCATTCGAAGACAGAAACCCACGAAAAGCCCTAGGAAGGAAGCTATTTAAGCTCTCCCACAGGGGGAGAGCAAGGTAAGTTCATTCCAGCTTACAACACTCTCCTACAACTCCAAAATTCTCTCAAACTCTCTCTGACTTAAGCATCGGAGCCTGTGTGGCCTACACCACACCTGTGTCCAGATTTTTCTTGTCTTGCAGGCCGCGTTCTTCCCCCAAGAATACAAATTCACCGTCGTTGTCACGTGGAGGTCAGGTGATATTTCTCCTGTCCAAAATTTGGCAACAACAGTTGGCGCCGTCTATGGGGAACGACAACGCTTGCTGGAAAAACCTTGTGCCTAAGTCAGCCATACGAGAAGATGAGTAGAATGCCAGAAAATAAACATTGGAATGAAGATGGAGATGACTCCGATCAAGATCGTCACCCGAGACGCACGCGAGAGGTTTCTCCTCCTCGGCCTCATACAGACATAGGCCGACCAGAAGGGGAGATTGTCGAACTAAAGAAAAAGGTCGACAACATGGATAGATATCTTTGGATTATCTTGGAAAAACTGGAAAAGCAAGATCATCAGAAGAAAGAAAAACAATAGGAGGAACCACCTCTCGTACGAGACCCAAGAAAAGGAAAAGCGAAGGTGGTTGAGGGGATGGGAGAATCAAAATCCCATACCCAAAAACCAACCGAGAAGTTGATCCTTCGAGGAAACAACAAGCCACGTCAACCCTCGGTCAAAAGCCAGACGAGTAAGGCAGGTAAGTTGAAATCTGTTGTGCATGTCGTCTCTCAGGCTGATGGCCGAGGCCGACCAGGTAAGGTTGAAGCGACGGTCAACGAGAATTTTGAAGCAACATCGAACTTGCGAAATCTGATCGAATTGAAGAGGAAGCTGCAACCCGAGGCCGAGGCCGAGGAGATTAAGTTGAGGTATGATGCACGAAACCAAAGTCCTCCATGGAAATCAGACATTCTGAAAATCCAAAAGGAGTTTGGAGACCTTCAAGGGAACGTTCTTAGAACTTGTGAAATCAAGAGGTGGGATCTCGAAGCTCTCATCAAGCAAGTCGATCCCCCTTTCACTGATGAGATCATGAGACAGAAGGTTCCTAAGAAGTTCAAAGTGCCAACCATCACCCCATACAATGGCAATACTGATCCTGTTGAACATCTAGATACCTACCGAGCACAGATGGAACTTTATGGAGTTTCAGAGGCGATCAAATGCAGGGCATTCTCTTTTACACTCATAGGACCAGCCAGAGAATGGTATAGGAAGCTAAAGAGGAAGTTCATTGGTTCCTTCAAAGAGCTAGCAAGAGCATTTGTGACACAGTTCTTGGGAGGCCGAGATCAGCGTAAGCCTTAGATGCACTTGTTCACCATAAAGCAAGGGCCAAAAGAGACCTTACGTGATTATGTCTTGCGCTTCAACAAGGAAGCACTGCAAGTTGAAGGATTCACAGACACGACTGCTCTAATCGCGATTGTTACAGGTCTACAAGATAAAGGCTTGCTTAGATCGATTGGCAAGAAAGAACCGACCTCTTATGTTGAGTTCATAACCAGGGCTCAAAAGTATATGAGTGTTAAGGAGCTGATACGATTGAAGGAAGCTACATTCGATCGAGAAAGAAGCAACAGACACGCAGAGCAAGATAGAGCTCGGGACAACAATTTTTCCAGTTCGAAGAGGAGAAGGCTTGAGGAAAGAGGCCGAGGCGGACCAGACCCTAAGGTCGTCCCCGGTCAGCGGTTTGAAAGATATACTTCCACAACTCTCCCTCCTAAGCAGATCTTGATGGAAATTCGCCAGTTGAATTTGGTGAAATTTCCAGACAAGATGCGAACTCCAGCTGGAAAAAGAGACAAAGACAAATACTGTTTCTTTCACCGAGATCATGGTCATGCAACTCACAATTGCTATCAGCTACGAGACAAAATCGAAACCCTGATCAGAGAAGGATATCTGAAAGAATACCTCAAAGATGGCCGAGGTCGACCAGATGACGGCCTAGGCCGACCAGAAGGAGGTCGAGGCCGACCCAATGAAGAACCCCCACGTGAGATCAGAACCATACTTGGGGGACCTGTAGAAGGAGAATCCAGCAGGAAAAGGAAAGCAATTGCTCGCGAGGCCATACACGACTCAGATTATCGAGGTATGTATTCAGTTCATTCTGAAACTGTGAACCAAGCCTTGGAATTCACAGAGGCTGAAGCTAGGGTCATCCATCAGCCCCATAATGATGCTCTGGTGGTTACCCTGACTATGGCCAATGTGAAGGTTCACAGAATCCTCATAGATGGAGGAAGTTCAGCTGATGTTCTCTCTCTGACTGCCTTCAAAGCAATAAGGTTAGAGAGGGGGCTGCTAAAGGAGAATCTGACTCCCTTGGTTGGATTTGGGGGAGAAAGAGTTACTCCTGAAGGCAGCATCGAACTTCCAGTCACCTTTGGGGATGGACTGAATACAACTACTAAGATGATTAACTTCTTGGTAGTAGAATGCACGTCACCTTACAATGCCATATTAGGAAGACCAACACTCCATCAACTGAAGGCAGTAGCTTCCACCTATC
Organism: Trichosanthes truncata; assembly: GCA_033996785.1. Classification (NCBI taxonomy): domain Eukaryota; kingdom Viridiplantae; phylum Streptophyta; class Magnoliopsida; order Cucurbitales; family Cucurbitaceae; genus Trichosanthes; species Trichosanthes truncata. The sequence goes on along the minus strand of JAWPNB010000013.1, from coordinate 43,206,999 downwards.
ATCAGCTACTAAAATTCCCTACTTTGAATGGAGTGGGAATAGTAAAGGGGGAGCAGAAAACTTCAAGAGAGTGTTACTTCACGGCACTCAAAGAGGTAAAAAGATCAAGAAACGAGCAGAAAGCATACCTCGGCAAGCCCAAGGCCGAGGCCGAGGCTAAGAGGGAAGTCGAGGCCGACCACACCCCTATGGAGTACTAGGGGGCTTTTTTTTTTTACTTCTTCTCTAAGTTAGTATTGCCTTTTTCAATTTTACCAAATTCATGTAAGATTTAAATTTTATTAGCAATAAAATTCTATTTTCAAGCTACACATTTTGCCACTCAAGCATGACTTTCAACCAAGAAACTCCTACTTGAGTAGGGGGCTATAAAGGGATTATGCTTCCCTATTAAACAAAAAGCAAAGAAGTTACATAGGAGATATGCCTCTCTGATAAACAAAAGGCAGAAGCTACTAAAGAGATATTCCTCTCTAATTGAACAAAAGGCAGAAGCTACACAATACAAGGCCAAAAAGTTAAGAATTGGAGAAAAACGGAGGCCGAGACCGACCTCATAGGCCGAGGCTGACCTCATAGGCCGAGGTCGAGCATGTCCAAGTAAGTGATTTTATGGTTTGTGGTTTGGATGCATGTATGAGGACCCCTTTTATCAATTTATCTTGTTTAGTAAGACTTTTATAATTCTGTTCAACGGAGTTTACCTCTTTAAAGTCAAAATTCATTAAAGAGAGACAAGGATGATGGACAGAAAAGATATTCTCATTAATGAAAGTCTTACAATGAGATAAAAAAGAAAAAAGGGAAAGCATGTAAGATTTAGCCCTCATTCATGTCTGCTTCTCCACTGCCATTAGAATCATCTAAATCAGGGAATGCATAGGGATCTTTCTTGAAAGAAGCATAATCTTCTTGAATGACCCCACAATCTAAGTCCTTGTGATGCTTGGAAAAGCGTTTGACAGTCCAGTTAAATCCGCAGTCAAAGATTTCATCCTGCATCACGACATATTCCTCTGTCTTCTTAAACTTTTCAGTCAGGTATTCTACATTGGACAGATGAGCTTGGGCTTCATCCAATTGGGTTTAAACTGATTGGAGCTCAACCCTTGTGAAATCAAGCTCAATCCTAACCTCAGCCAAGAGACGATTGAATTGAGTCAAGCTAGCTTGAGTTTGAACCAGCTCTGCCCTTGGAACACTGGTCTGTTGGAGAGTACTCACACCCTAAGGTCGAGGAGGAGGATTTGAAATCTCAAAAGTAGAAACACCTCCCACGTCTAAGCTAGAGCCACCGACCCTCAAAGGCCTAGCTCCTCTTGTGGCTTTCTTCTTCTTCTTTTGCCTTTGAGCTTCAAACAGAGAAGTAGATCGCGGAGGCATGCCTGAAAAACAGAAGCAACATAATCATAAGTTAACACATGAAACAGAAGCTAAAGCAGAGGAACTGAGGTCTGACCAAAGTGGCCGAGCCCGACCACCCCAGCCGAGGCCGACCAGGGAGGCCGAGGCCGACCAGGGAGGCCGAGGCCGACCAGGGAGGCCGAGGCCGACCACTTTGGTCAAGACCAAATATTTTCTATAAGAAGAGTCTGAGTACAAATCCTACCTTCAGGAAGAGGGGGAGGAGCAAAGCCGATTCCGACGATGTTCTCTTGACTCACAAGAGAAAGACCGAGACGAGCTGGAGCTTCCAAACTCCTCACAGCTCTCACAAATGCTCAAGCAGCACTGGAACGGCGGAACTCGAAAGGGACTGAAAAAGAAAAGGTATAGTATGATTAAATAAAGGTTTATGTAAGCAGTTTCCAAGAAGAAAAGGGAGAATAAAGAGAGTAACTCACCATAATCCCCAAACTTCATGGAAACTGCGTAAGTGGAATTTTGGGGCCCACGAGCTAACCAATTTCCACTTACAAAGAACCATTTATTTTTCCATCCATGAACCGAGCTTGGTCCATCAATCAGTTTACCACAAGAAGAACTCAGATAATAAAAGAAGCGACCAAAAGAAGGGTTATGGCTTAAAATGTAGAGAGACATAAAAACATGTGGTGTGAGTGGACTACCATCGCCATATGTTGTCCATAATACATAACAGCATATGAGATAACTCCAGCTATTTGGGACAAGCTGAGTGGGAGCCAACCCAACCAACATCAAGAAGCTTTGCAAAAATAAAGGCAAAGGAAGACGAACTCCAAATTTAAACATAGCAGAATAAAAAGCAACTTCTCCAAGAGGAGGATCCTCAATACGATCATCAGGTCCAGGAACCCTCAATTGTACATCGAAGGGAATAGCATACTTGTACCGCAGTTGCTCAAGATGAGCCTCGGTCACCAAGGATGATATATCCTCAGAATATACAGAAGGCTCACTAAAAAGATGATCAGAAGATGATTGAACCTCAGAATAACTAGTACTAAGAGACTCATCGCCAGAGGAGGACCCCCCAACCTCAGGAGAAGTAACAGAGCATTCAGTTGTCATCTCAACAAAAAAAAATAGAGAAGAAAATAGAACAACAAGCTACCTTAAAAGAGAGAAGAAGAATATGGAAATGGTGTGAAGATATGAAGAAATGAACTCCTATTTATAGGAAAAGGAGGAGGAGAAATTGGAGGGAATATTTGAATTTGAAATTCAAAATTCAAATTCAAAAAATAAAAATAAAAAAATAATAATAAAAAAAAAGAGGGTCGGCCGAGGCCGACCCGTGACCTGCAATGAGCAGGCCTGCCAGCGCATCAGATGGCAGGCCTGCGCACAGCAGAGGCTTCGAGGCCCGCCTCGGCCTCAGCCGGGCAGAGGCCGACCAGACCGATCCAACTGGACCGATCCGGTTTGGTCAACTGGACACGTGTAAAACGTGTCCGGGCACTGTTCTCCCTCCTAAATGTCCTCCACTATTCATTTTCCCCTTTCTTTTCCTGGAATTCTCTTGAAATGAAGCTACAGTTGTTCAGAAAATGCTTACGAAAAGCGGGAAGCTACGAGGCTACTGGATAGCCAAGAATTCCATCCAGCATGAGGTCATGAAGCTACACGGCTACAAGATAGCCAAAATTCCCTCCTACGGGAGGTCGGGAAGTCCAGAATAGTCCCTACGGGGTTTGATGGCAATCCCACTTAAATTTGAGGACGCCCTCGGATTTATATATTCTCTCCAGGAAAACAGCACAGATCGTGAATCCAGAGGAGAGTCTTAGCCCCCAAGAAAGATCGAAATGTTCCCTACGGGGTTGAACGACAATCTTGGGATGATCCAAGGAGAACCTTGGAGCCCTAAATTTTCTCCAGGATGTGAACGAACACACATCCAGAGGAGAATCTTACCCACCAGGAAGAGACCGACCTACGGGGTTAGACGGAAATCTTGGGGATGATCTGAGACGCAGAATAAGCATCCCAGAACCCTAAAATTTCTATAGGAAATGGAGAAACCAAGACGCAAGATAAGCGTCATGGAACTCTAAAATTCCTACTAGAAAATGGAGAAACTGACACTCTAGGAGACTGAATATCCTCACAAGGATGGACAACAATAACTAAGGATAGGTCGAGGCAAACCTTGAAATGTCAATAATGACTCCAAAACTTAATATGCTACTCCCAAGTCAGGCTCCATGCAATTACTCCACACGCTCCTAATCTCGAATCCTAACTAGGGAGTGGGGGCTAATGTTACGGGTGAAATTGGACCAACAAGAATGGGCTGGATAAAAGGCTGCAATGAGGGGCCAAATAAGGAAAGAAACCCAATACGAAGTCCAAACGGACCGAAACCGACAAGAGACCGACCCAGGACGAGAAGGGACGAAGAAACGGGCTCGGACCGAAGCCAAGCCCGTGGTCGGCCTTGGCCGAGGCCAAGGCCTACCACATGGCAAGACTCCATTTTGGGCCTTGCCATGGTCCAAAATCAAAGGGTTGAAGACCGGGGCTTGGGCCGAGCCCAAGCCCGTGGTAGACCTCGGCCGAGGCCGAGGCCGACCAGTTTGGCAAGGCCCAATTTTGGGCCTTGCCTAGGTCCCTTATCGCCCGTGTGCCCTCGGTTCAACCCAATTCAACCTTTCCTTTCCCCATTCGAAGACAGAAACCCACGAAAAGCCCTAGGAAGGAAGCTATTTAAGCTCTCCCACAGGGGGAGAGCAAGGTAAGTTCATTCCAGCTTACAACACTCTCCTACAACTCCAAAATTCTCTCAAACTCTCTCTGACTTAAGCATCGGAGCCTGTGTGGCCTACACCACACCGGTGTCCAGGTTTTTCTTGTCTTGCAGGCCGCGTTCTTCCCGCAATAATACAAATTCACCGTCGTTGTCACGTGGAGGTCAGGTGATATTTCTCCTATCCAAAATTTGGCAACAATAATTGATATGCAAATTTTCACACCAATTTTGTTAAAATATTGATATGCAATTCAAAAACAAATTATTAGCTCACAAAAAATGGAATTAACAAAAAAGGCATAAAAAATGTCTTAAAAAAAATAGCATAAATAACTCCATTCCAACCCAACCGTACACTCCAAACATAGGTTTTAGCAAACCAAACAGACTCAACACTGCACTCCAAACACAATAATCAAGATTCCCAGGCTTTTTGATTACGGCTCAAGATTCCCAGGCTTTCTGATTTCCAGGCTTCTTGATTACAAAACAGCGCGCCAAACAGCCCCTAAATATGTTCAAAAATATGCCTCAGTGTAGGCTACCCCTAAGGAGTACAAAATGGTCTTTTATCTAGTCCTAAATAGAATAAGTTATTTGTATGAAAACTAACATTTTTCTATAAGGAATGTTAAATAAAAGATTACAAACCTTTAATAAGGTAAGATAGTGTTAATAAATTGGTACCAAGTGAAGCTACTAAATAGTTAACAAAAGTTGTTAACAATTTAATTACATTTGAAACTCAAATGGATCCTAGTCATGAATTGGATAAGCCTCATCTCAGTGGGAGAGTTATGAAATGACTCAACCTTTACAAGGACTTAATTCAAGCCCAAGTTGTCATGTTAGATGACAAAGTAGAAAGGCTTATTGCCCTCAAAGTGAGACTAATGCCAAAAGGTTAAACCTAATAGGAGAAAGTAGACTTCGAGTAAATTTTTTCACTTACTGCCATACTGAAGTCTGTAAGCATTATTTAATTCATTGTTTCATATAGGATATGAAAAAAGAATGTTTAGAATTCTTTTATGAAAAGAAATCTTAGATAATGCATCAATCAGAGAGGTTTACTACCAAAGATCAAAAGCAAAAAGGTTGGCAAAATAATAAAAGTTCATTTATGAAATGAATTTTACCATTAGATCTGTGAATATAAGGTTTGATAAAAGTATCAAAACCTATGACTTTGGATAAATATTAATGAAGCATGTATAGACAATAAAATCACAAATTGCCTAGTGAATTTTTTTCTCATGTTTTATGTTGATGATATTTTACTCATTATGAATGATGTAAGATGTCTATCTAACATAAAAATTTGACTAAGTAATGAATTTCAAAATGAGTGATTTGGAATGACTCGGTATATTTTATGTATCCAAAATGGATATTTTAAGGACAAAATGTTAACTTTGTCTCAAACATCTTATATTGACAAAATTGTTATCAAATATTTGATATTTATGTCTAAGGAAGAGTATCCTAAGGAACCTCAAATGTTGAGAGCATGTGACTAATTATCTACTATAAGTGGGAGACAATTAATGCATAAATGAAACTTAACAATTAATATACAATTGGTTAGCATATATCAGTTAAACGAATGGTATGACCATTGAGTAGAAAATTAAAAATTTTCTCAAATTATCTATGGATAATGAGAAAATTTTGGGTATGGAATAAGAGATTTGATCTTTACAAAATACACTGGTTTTTACAAAGATTTAGGAAATCTATGTTAAAATAAATTTTACCCTAGGTGATGAAATATGATATACAAGTTAAATTGTTTTGCTTGTGAAGCAACCAAAGGACTTGTATGACTCAAATAGTTCCTTGAAGATCTAAAAGGTGTTTCATATATGATTTAGTCTATCATGTTTATTATGATAATAGTGGTGCAAAGACAAATATTAAAGAAAATTAGAAAATATCAACGTATGGGGAATCATATTGAGAGAGAGAAAGCATCATGTCAGAGACTAAGATGGCTTTTAATGGCAGTCTTTTAGATCTATATAAAAAGACTCTCCAAACTAAAGTGTTTGAGGGTCACTTAAAATGTCTAGGATTACAGGACATGTTTCATCTTTGCTAGGGCAAGTGGGAGAACATGTTGGGTATAGAGTATGCCCTAGGATACATATCTCATTGACTTTAGTGCATGTCGGAGATTGTTGGGATGTATGCCCTAAAACGTCGTAATTAATGATTTATTTAATAAATAATAATAAATTTGATTATTTTATTTGCAATATAATATTATCCATTATATGAAAAATCCAAGGTTATGTAATCTTGAACATCATGTTGTTGACATACGGAAGGATCATGTTCAAGAAATAACTTAAAAGGTCATATTATATGGATGAGGTTGGGTGTCTTATCCTCGTAACACTATTGATACGACCTACTTTGTAATAGTTACAAATGATTTGATCCAAATTGTTCATGTGGAGACATGTGAGTACGGGTTTATTATATAATGAGTTTGTATAAGACTGGACCACGAAATATTTAATCTCTCTTTATAAATTTGTTAATTGAGAAGATTAATATTTCATCAGGATGATCATATTTCATCAGGATAATCAATGAGAAGATTAACATTTTGAGAATTGCGCATAGGGCAATTGCGGCCGAATTATGGGTACATTTGGCCTTAAATTTTTATTTTACAGGGGCCGCACAGGGAGAGCAAATTGTAGCCAAGTTTGCGGCCACATATGGACCATGAACCGAATAAGGAAGTGGTGACGTCAATTCAAAAAGGAAAGAAGGCTATTTTTTGAAATTTCAAAACCTATAAATAGGACCCGCCATTAACCTAGGTCAACTTATTCAAAATTTTCAAAACACCCAACTCCTTGTCATTTCTTACATCTCAAGCACCATCTCCGACCATATTTCGGCGAGTCCTCCGATCGTCTTCTACAACCAAATCCACCAACAAATTTTCCTCTTTTCTTCATAGAGAAGGTTGAAAACCACTTTCTTTTCTTTTACAGGTGAATTCGAGAGGAATTTAGCAAAATAAAGTCACTTACAAGCGTCGGAAGTTAGCCACAGAGCAACTTCCTCTTTTGGCCAGGGTCGTGGCATCGACTACACGCTCAAGCCCTAAAGGAATGGAAAAACACAAGGGAAGAAGGGAAAATCGACCTCGAGTACTCTTCCCTCTTGTTTACCATTGCCAAACTGATTAAAAGAATAGGAAGAGGACTTGAGGAAGATAGCCCAAATAAGCAAGGAGGCCATTGAAGGCTTGGGGCTGAACTCCGAGGAAGATGAAGATGAACTGGCCCCGCTGGTGTAAATGAAGGAATGTCGAGGGTTAGTGAAATCGGTATAGGTTCAAAGGGCCCCAGCCAATGCATGGTTGTTTACACAAAGAAGAAGAAGACGGAGAAAAAGTTTGCGCCAAGTGGCAAGAAGAAGGTGATAATTCTCATTTATGAGGATTATTTGATCCTAAACTAGGTTTTTCTTGTCGTTTTCGTGTGTTTTGTTGTACGACGAGCAAGCTAAAAATGATGTTTCTTAGTTAAATTCATAAAAGTTCGTTGGAGTAATGAAAAAAAGGAAAGAAGTTGAAAAGAGATTGGAAATTATACTAATTTGTTGTTTTTGTGTAGGTATGGAGCAAGTACAAAAATACAATTGCATTCCATATTGGAAATGCAATTGCATTTCTTTGGAAAAACAAGTTTGTTGTAGATTTGGAGCAAGCATGAAAATGCAATTGCATTCCACTTTTGAAATGCAATTGCATTTCCGTGGGAAAACAAGATGGTGAACAAAAGGAAAAATGAAATTGCATTCCACTTTTGAAATGCAATTGCATTTTTTGGAAAATCTAGAAACTGAGAAAATCACTGAAAAACACCAAAATTCATGGAGTTTATTTGCTTTTTCGAAGATTTTTCAGCCTTAACTCATGCCCAAACTTTGACCCATGATTGAAGGAGCACAAAGATGGAAACCCTAGCCCTCAATGCCTATAAAAATGGGGAAAACAAAGCAAACGGCTGGGTTTTTCTGCTCGCCCACAACCTTTACTTCTTCATTTTCTGCCATTTTTCTAGCAGTTCGTGCTTCGTGGTGCTCAGTAATTTCCAAGTTTGATCCTCAACGAAATTTCGAGGAGGTGAAGATCCAATCACCTTTGAAGGTGTATTCGGTTCGATCAAAGCAAGCAGAACAATGGGTTATTGTTGTTTTTATGTTTATGTGCATTTTTATTTTCTAGCTAGTCACTTTTTTAATCTTCAATCCTGTAAGTTTGTTGAATTTTAGTTAGGTGTTGAATCCTTTGATTTTCATTTGCTTCCTTACTACAGACAGATTGTTCTTGAGAATTATATTTCTACAAAATTTTGAATTTCTATTAAATGTTGTTTCTGCCCTTGAATTTATGTGAGTATTCTTTACATTGCTAGATTAAACTTACTCAAGTATTTTCTTAATAAAACTCAGTGGACTGTTTAGTTTTTGAATTTTTCTCTTCTTTTCAATTAATTATTAACTATGAGTTTTGTATCCATTCATTTGTTGTTTTTCATCCACATCATAATGAGCTACATTTTCTTTAGGGATTCAAGTTGGTGAAAGCTCTAAGGAAAATTGTAAAAGCTCTAAAGCATAACCAATCTAGCTAGCATGTGAACTTAGTTTGTTTTTGTTGAGTTTAGATTTGGGTAAACCTAGTCGGCCAACTAGTGTTGCTTGTCAAGCTTGAACTTGGGTTAAGGAAAGGCAGATGTCACAAAATTAAAGGAGGAAAAGGCTTAGAAATAAGTTCTGAAACATCGACCCTAGACATAGGGCGAGACTCCAAAACCACTAGAGTTGTGTGCGAAAATATCTAAGTTAGATTAGCCATAGACATATAGGTTTAATCACTTAGCTTCCTAAAGGTTTTGAATCAAAATTGAATAGGAGTCGAATTCGGTTTACTTAGTTTTCACATGTTAGCTACGATTTCAATTGCATTTTTTATAGGATTCTTCTAAAAGGTGCTTAAACCACTTGAAATCCCTTATTTTCACTCGTTGATTTTTCACCCATTTTTCATTAACAAACCAACCTCATATATTTTTATAACCTCGGTTACCGAACTTACAATTTGAAAACAATTCTTGTTATTTGTTGAATTTTGTTGTATCCATTTGGGATCGATACTCTGGAATACTTCTAGTTTTATATTACTTGCATCGACATTGTGCATTTGCACTAGACTGGAGCTTGTTTTGAATTAAAAATATTTTCTTAAAAGCCCCACGTTTCAGTTCGATCAAAAGGCAAAAGGCCCAGTTGCGACCACATATGTGGCGCAATTGGTTCAGCCTCATGAGCCTGCCAAGCCTGAGGCAAGGAAGGAAGATGCACCCGCAACTTTGACACATCCACACGAGACCTGCCCTGACAAAGAAAGGCTAAATGAGCCCACATCTGCAGTGCATTTGGCCCAACAATCTAAAATTCCTCCAACTACTGAAGAAGGAAATGCGACTGCATCTGCGACGCATTTAGAGGAACCAGTGGTAACTCATGCCACTCCCATTAAGTCAGTCACCTCTGCCACTACTCAAGTATCAAACTCAAGCCCTTCACCTTAAAAACGCAGGATCAAGATGCTCTCCAAGCACAAAAGTAAGTCAAGGTGTGATATCTCACCAACTAAAGAAAGAGAGGAAGCTGCGAAGCCAAGATCACCACAAACTAACGAACAAGTGGCTCAATAGGACATCTCCACACCTGAGTGGACAACCATGGTCACTACTGAAAAGGCCAAGGCTGTGGAGCTTGCTGAGAAGCTCCGTGAAGAGGCTAAGAGAAGACAGAAAGAGGAAGAAGAAAATGTGGCCAAGATTGTAGCTACAAATGAAAATTTTATGCAGAGAGCAAATGCGGCCGCATCCAAACCGCTTTTGGACCAAACACCACCACCACCACCAATGCCACAGATGTGACTGCATCCAGGGTGTATTGATAAGCCTAAGAATTAAGGCTTATTTAACTCCCAATTGCTTAAAATATTCTTGTTTTGACTTAAGACTATTTGAAAATAGTCGAAAGATTGCTTAAATTTAAGAAAGAAATAAATATGATGGATTTGGGATAGAGTTCTAAATAAATTAATCTTGTTTGCAAGAAATATGAAAATATCAAAATCAAATTGCAAAATCGTGATTCTACAATCAGACTTGGGAATGTGGAAATTGCAAAATCAAAATTGCAATTTTAGGATTCTGCAATTTTTTCTAGAGCAGTAGAAAAGTTTAAAAAACGAAAAAAATTTGCATTTAACCTATTCCAAAAATCTTCAATTACTGCATGATTTAGGGGATTTTGAGCACGAAATTTGGGCATTATTCAACCCTAATGAAGGCCTATAAAAGGAGATAATATGATTGAAGAATGCATTCATTTTTGGAGACGTTTTGGAGTTATTTTTCGTGGTTTTTTTTTTTCAGTATTCTTCCTCTGTTTTCTGCAGTTTTTCATTTTCTGTTTTACTGTGGTTGCTGTAATTTTTTTTAGTTATGCTTCTCCTTTGATTTATCCAATTTGATTCAAGTGAAGAAGTTGGGGATTGGAGGACATTTTTGGAGTTAATTTTCATGGGTTTTTCTCTTGTTTTTCTCTATGTTTTATGCCGTTTATCTTTGTCCTCTATTTCCAACTTTTTTCCCTCTGTTTTACCGAGAGTTTCTGCAAGTTCTCTACAAGTTTAGTTTCTGTTTTAAGGTAGTTGAATGATGTTATTTTCAAGCTTTGTTTAATACATTTGATATTCTTATTGGGTTAAATTTATATTGGAGGAACTCAATTTATTTTACTGAAAGTATATGATTCATAGGTGTTTTTCTAGGTTCTTGTAACGACCCTAACTCATATGACTCTCTAGTGCAGAAACACGACTTAATTACCCGCTCATACCTGAAATTTCGACAGCATGACGGCGTAATTCGGAGAAAACCAAGATATCAAGAACATGTAAAGAACATAGACACTTCTAAGTTTTCAAAGAAAACACTCAGCCTCCACCAAACTACACAAAGTGGCTGAGTTCACAAACAGGTATACGTATACAAGACATCTCAGATCCAAAAAAAATACAAGGGAACAAAGGACAATTTACAACTGAGATTCACAAGCTAACATATAAACAACCTATCCAAAGAGTACACAACAAAAGGAGCCTAGGAAATATCTACTAGTATCCCCATAGCCTCGTCAGGACGTCGTCCCGTCATCCACCACGCTGATGAGCGTCACCTGCAAAGAGGTAAATAAAGTAGCACGAGTGAGTATAAATATACTCAGTAAGTAGCCCACTTAAGAATCCAAAGATTAAAGAAATCATACCACGAAAGAAACCACCCTTACTCATGCTTGTGCTCAAAATCGAGTACTTTCATCATTTAACTAAAAACCCAATTATTCAACCTCCACTTTCACCATTCCCTGACCCTAGCTTCGTGTTGAACCTGCGAGCACTATATCCTAGAATCAAACTTGTGAAGGTAAATAACCCTCACACTCATCACAATGGGCAATCATCCCTAGGCTAACACACAGGCAATAAGGAAACGCATCCCCTACGCTCAACATAATGAGGAGTCACCCCTAAGCTAGCACTCAGGCAATAGGGAAACGTACCCCCTACGCTCAACACAATGGGAAATCACTCCTGAGCTAGCACCCAGGCAATAGGGAAACACATCCCCTACGCTCAACATAATGGGGAATCACCCATAAGCTAGCACTCATGCAATAGGGAAACGCATCCCCTATGCTCATCACATCATATAACTTTCTAGGTTTACAAGCTGACATGAAACAACCGAAATAGGGTAGGTAGCACCATTTCAAGGGTTCTTGATCGAATTTGGTACCTTGAAAATCCTTGAGGTAGAACACCACTCTCAGGGACATGCCCACTTTCTGATCCGGAATTCGCATTCACAAACAACAGTCCAAAATCAACCTAAAAAACACTTAAGTAGCTGTGGCTCAAGTTTAGATTTAGTTTAATTTCACTTAACCAACATCCCCTTCATATAGAAGTAATTCTCATTTTCTAACAATCTAGCAATTTCACCATAACGATAAAATAAGCACATCACATTCATTCATTAAAACACAAGGACTTTTCAAATAAATCCAATGGCTACTTACTTCTCAATCGGCTCAAGGTCGAAAAAAACTTCTCTTCCTAGGACGGCGTTAATTTTAATCCAAGCAAAAGGGGAAGCGCCCAAGTACCACAACCTCCAAATGTTGACTTCTAACATATATAAAAGTTCCAATTACACAATATTAACTCAAATAAATCACAATCAACTTCCTAAACTTATTTGGCCCAAAATGACCATTTACAAGAATTTCGAACTTTAAAACTTACCAACTACCGTAATTAAAAGCTGTTGGAAACAATGCTCGGTACAACCCAATTGAAAATTTTAGCCTCCAACCATGATGGTTAATCCTAAAGTGAGTTCCATAACCAAAAGTCAACCCAAACTAGTCAAATAATTCCTAAATAAGCAATTAACTCACTAAATTTCTAAATTCCAAAACCAAAATGCTTACCCACTGTCAAACGGGTCAAGATTACACCAAAACGAACTCCAAAATGCCCAAAGATAACTTCAAAGCCGCTGTCCACTTACGTAACTGCCGGAAAAACACTTCAATCACCCACAATTAGTGAGAGGGGTAGAGAGAGATAGATTGAAAGAGGAGGAGAGGGAGAGAACGGGAGGGAATGGAGTACAAGGAGGGGAAGAGAACGAGAGGGAGGGGGTTAGGGAGAAAGGGAGAAGATGGGAGGGGATGGAGGGATAAGGATGGAGCAAATTTTTTTTTTATAAAAATATATATATTATAATAATAAACTAATAATAAAGATAATAATAATAATAAAGAAAATTTTTAATAATAATAACTTTATCTAATTACTTAATAATATATATATATATATATATATATATATATATATATATATATATATATATATATATATATATTAACACTAATTTAAATTTTTTTTTAATCGGATGTTACAGTTCTCCTATGTTTTTCATGGAACATTTGCTCAATTTATTACTCACTGGAAGTATCACTAGAAGTATCAATTCTCTTTAGCATGTTAATTGATTTTCCTTAAGTGTTATTTCTAGAGTAATATAGTAGTCAATTTTTGTTTACATGGAGTTTATTTTAACTTGTAGCTTAGTTTCTTATAGATTTTAATATGAGCTAAAATTCTTAGGGGGTTCAAGGATGTGAATTCCCTAACAAGTAATTGTAACCTAAATTTCAATAAAAACCAAGCCTACATCTCAATTGTTTGCTTGTGTTGAACAAATTTTCGTTGAGATCCTAGATTGATCAACTAGGGTACCAACTCAAGCTTAGATCTAATACCGACGGGGTTAGTGATAAGCGTATTTCGCACAAGTGATGGAGGAAAGAGCTTAGACATAAGTCAATTCTTACCCTAGACATAGGGATTAAAGACTCCAAGGCCCATAAAATTGTTGAGCCGAATTATCTAAGATAGAGGGACCATAGACATATAAGTCACTCACTTAGCCTCTTAAAAACCTAAATTCAAGGTTAATAAGAGAAGCAATTTTGGTTTTCAATTGAGTGTGGAGTAGGTTGGAATTGTAATTTTGGCTTGCAATTACAACTTAGGGCAATGACATTCTTGAGCCCCATCTTATTCTAAATTCCCTTTGCAATTTCCTTTACTAAGCTTATCTAGTTTGCTATCCAATATTGCCAATCGTAGATTCTGCAATTCAATTATGCAATATTTGTTGTTTCAATTATTGTCATTTCTAGATTCTGCAATTAGATTCTACAATTATTTTTAACACACCAACCCAACCTTATTTTTGCAATTTTAGTTTTCAAGTTGCAATTGTCCTTATACTTTGCTTTACAATATTTTTGTTACACCGTTCCCTTGGGATTCGATGCTTGGTACTCACATACAGTTTTATATTACTTCGATCACGTGTGCTCGCATGTACACCGATCATGTATCCTGACGAACAGGGGCAAAGAAATGATGAATTTGATGACCTCATCAAGTACAAGACGAGGGGTCTCACTCCTAATCAGAGTCCCAAGAAAGATGAAGAAGAAGAAAGCCGAGGGAAATCAAACTACTCTTAGGCCAAAGACTTCAGGAAATCTTAGAGAGTGAGATGCCTAAATCCTCCAAGATGAGGACTGAGAAAAAGAAGAAGAGTACGTCTCAAACTACTCTTAGGCCAAGGACTCGTCACGCCACTGCAGAGAGTCTTGTGGCTGAACGGTCTACCCCATTCGACCTCAATAAACGAAAAACCATCATGGGGGAAAGAGCGCTCATGTGCGAGATGGGCTTATCACAAACAAAAGAGGCCTCATCCTAGAGCTCATTACAGATATCATTCGCAGGTTGGGATTTGAGCGGTTTTGTAAGCAGCCCAAGAAAGTGACTATGCAACTAGTTCGAGAGTTTTATGCCCACCTAGGGGATGAAACAAGGAACGAGCTTGAACTCAGAGGGAGGACAGTGCGGTACTCCATACTAGATATCAACCAAATATATATGTTAATCTCTTTGAGGAACCCTGCAAGTAATGATGCCATTGACAATCCAATTGAGGAGCAGCTGTAGGAGGCCCTAGAGTTCGTTGCACATGAGGGCACTGAATGGAGAGTTTCACATACTAGAGTGCTAACTTTGGTGCCTTCATACATCAAGATAAAGTCGTATGTATGGCTCCACTTCATGAAGAATAAGATTCTACCCACAACACATGACACTACTATCTTGCAGAAGAGGGCCATGTTGTTGTACAACATTTAAAAGGACTCGACATCAACCTAGGTAGAATCTTGAGGGAAGAGATAATGGCCTGCGCTCGACGGAACGTGGGATGCCTTTTCTTCCCCGCCCTGATTACTAAACTTTGCAAGAGTGCGGGATTAGAACCTGAAGAAGGAGAAGAGATTGATAGGTGGAAGCCCACTATGGATCTAATGGCCACAACAAGTTGAAGGCCTTGCATACACAGAAGCTCACTTCTCCTAAGAAGCAGCCTACCACTCCTTCAGCCCTTGATAAAAGAAGCTTGTCGAAGGCTCTTATCAGATTAATTTATAAATCAGACCTCTAAATATTTTGCAATAATAGTGGCCAGGGTCATCCACAAGGATTGAAGTTTTTAGATTTAATTAAGTACCATAGTTACTCAGACCTAATTTTATTTAGAGAACCTAAACTTAGATTGAAACAAGAATATAAAACTAAGCTAAATATTTACAAGGTTGGAGTCCATTTAGAGAGACATTGGAGATTGAATTAACATGAAGCACGAACTTAATTTGACTAAGAAAAGTTATAACATACAACACTATAAGTCAAGAATTTCTAATTTATCTAATTGACTTTTTCAACCTCAATTGAACTCATCCATAAGTAATAAACCACCCTTTCAGCCTATTTTTACTACTTATGCATGGCATTAACGGAATTCTATCACGAATCTAATAACAAAATATTCATTCTCATGCAATACTCAGTTATTAGTTAAGCAACCACACCTCAATTCAAGTTCTACTCTTACAAGCTAAAACTTAAATTCTAAGAATTAACTTTGGCCAAAGTTACGAGCATAAACACAAGGATGCATAAATAGCATTACGATATATAACAACTCAAAATCAAATCTAAGTTCTACAATCACAACCATCTAAGAGACTAAAAATATTCAAATTAATACAGCTTAAAGATTCCTAAAATTGAAGGAAACAAAGAAAGGGAAAAGAGAAAACTGGACAACACGTGCCAACACTCGTTCTCGACGTGATGTCCCACGATCTCAAGCCTCAAGTCTCCTATTTAGCTTTCCAACGTGCTCTTTAGATCCCAAAACAGTGCTCCTTATCGAAATTAGGGTTCTAGGCTCTCAAAATGACTCCTTTGCTCATATGTACATTTTCCTATTTATACACAGTGGACGGCGTTGAAACATTGTCCCTCTTTTTCCATATTTACAAATCGTGGTAGCGTTGCAACGCTACCAATGGCATTGCAACACTACTCTCACGAGTTTGCTTCTTTGCTCTTCAATTCTTCTCTCGCTCAAATGCCAAATTAAGCCTATAACATGACTCTTTTGCCCTATTTTTGTCTCCTCTGACAATTTTACCCTCGATTCTTGCAAAATGAACACTTAAATGCATGAAAGTATTCAATAAGGCTTTTAAAAGTTCAATATAACATCCCTAAAATGCATTATAAATTACACTTATCAACCCCACACTATGCGACCGCATCTCCTCCTCAACAACCCACTCCAGGACAATTAGAGCCACCACACACAAACATCCAGGATCAAATAGAATGACTGTAGGAGCAAAGCAGGGCTTATTGGGCCCTATGCATGAGAAAGGGACAAGGCCATTTGAAAGGCCCTCGCAGAGCTGACTAGGGACAAGGCCCCTGCACTTCTTGACTGCCCTGCCATTCTCCTGGAGCATGTGGACCAGCAAAGAGATGATTCATCATCTATCTCTTAGGGGAGTATTGTTTCTCTATTCTATCTTTATTGCTTTCATACTTAGTTTACTTGCTTTTGTTCTAGGTTAATTTACTTGCTTTTGTAGGATAGTTTTGATGCTTTCTAGTATAGCTTGCATTGCTTTTGTTTGTTTTCTTTTGTTAAAAATACCTTCTACTTAATGATTATCCTTACACCTTGCACATGCATGAATAAAAATCAAATTTAAAAAACAAGTTTTCAATTTGCTTTCTTTGGTTGTTGAGTTAAGAAGTATTTTATGATGATACTTAGAGCTCTCTCAACTTCCACATACTTTATGCAAACTTAGGTTTAATTTTCATGTACCTTATCAACCACTTTTCTTCATAAACCATTCAAATCTAAATTCTCATTGTGTTTAGACTACTTAGTATGCATAGGAGAGTTTATTTTGATGCTTAGCAAATTTAGTCTCAACAAAATTTGTACCCCAACCCTTCTTCTGCCTTATGTTTTTTTTGTCAATGGGGAAATTGACCCATTTAAGTTTGGGGGGGTGAGTTGTAATGCCAAAATGTTGATGTATCATGTATTATGCTACTGTTAGGGACTAAAAAAAAAAGGAGATATTCCTCCTTCTATAGTTAACCGAGTAACCAAGCGCGATCATGACACCCATGATTTCCTTTCTATGAAAGGTTGACTTAGGAAGTGAGTATGTGAAAACAGTCTTAACAGTGACTTGGGCTTGTAGTTAGCTACTTTCACCATAAAGTGTTAGTAAGTTGGAGCTGGTGAGGTTGTCGAAGCCTACCAAAATTAAACTGGTTTCCTACTCTAACTTGTAGAAATAGTGGACCAAGTCGATTTCCCAAAGGAGCCAGAAATTTTATATTCTCAGTACCAAATTCCAGTGACAATATGAAACGGGGGGGTTTTCTAAAATATTCGCTTACTTAATAGAAATAAAAATTAACAAAAATAAACAATTGCTAAAATGGATAAAAATTAACTCTTACCAAGTTCCAGTTCAGAGGTGTGGTTATATTTAATTGCAAACATTGATCATAGGCATTCAACGTATTT
The DNA here is from genome assembly GCA_033996785.1 of Trichosanthes truncata. Taxonomy (NCBI): domain Eukaryota; kingdom Viridiplantae; phylum Streptophyta; class Magnoliopsida; order Cucurbitales; family Cucurbitaceae; genus Trichosanthes; species Trichosanthes truncata. The sequence continues at coordinate 43,189,182 of JAWPNB010000013.1, read as the reverse complement.
AGTCTAAATCATGCAAGCACTCGGTCAACTTATTAGGAAACCCCAAAAAGTGCATGTTTCCTAAGATCATTAACTCTAACGAACGTCAAGTTAACGCTAATTGCTTAAACAAGTTTTTACGAAACCGCTTCAAGTTATTTAGGTAAAGGCATTAAAAACAGTGGAACGACCGAGACAATTGATCAAGCAAAACAACTTACACCTAATAGACATGCTTCTTTAATTCCTAGAATTAAACATGCAAGCCATTGTATCATGGAAACCCACAAACATACACATGTGATAATTCTAATGCTACTGGTTCATTCATCATGACAATTACGGATCATGCTCATGATTAGCAATAAAGCATGTAAAGAGATTAAGGCGTCAATTTAATCAAGATACATGCTTATAAAATCAAAGCGGGAATTAAAGAACACTTGCAATTAAAGAAAACTAATTTTAAGTACAAGCCTCACAATGTCGCAATCGTTTACAACCAACCTCTGAACCAGAATCACGGTCTCTAGCCGAGCATCTCCATAGAAAACATCAAGTTTACTCGAGCTCCCTTTGATATCATAGACTCTCGAAAAGAAAAAGGGAAAAGGCTAAAAATTCTCTCTAAATCGTGTGTGCAATGGAGGCAAAAGGTTCCTAACCCTAAAGAGAAAAAATGTTTAAATAAGGCAGAGTAGCGTCTAGACGCTTGGGACAGCGTCTAGACGCTTAACCCGCGGATAAGGAAAAGATCTGGCGGAATCAGGGTAGCGTCTCGACGCTTGAAAGTAGCATCTCGACGCTACCAGCGTTTTGGACAGCCTCTCCGCAGTGTCGAGCGAGCCCTTTCTTCTTCAAATTGAGAACGTCTAGACGCTTGAAATAGCGTCTAGACGCTATTCCTGCGGTTCCTCAAGCTTGAAATGATAATGCAGCAGCGTCTCGATGCCCAAAACAGCGTCTAGACGCTCTGCACCCGGATCCTTTGGCTTCATTGGTCTCTTTTCTTCATTCTAATGCTCGAAAAAGGTTCTAATGACTTCCTTTTAACCCCGATTCATCCAAATCCTCCGATTGGCTCTGAATTTCTCATTTCCCTGCAACATAGACAAATAAGCATGTGAGGGCAACTGAATTAGCATGACTTAAGCTGATAAAAGAGCACAATTACTGTGCTATCAGGAGCGAAGTTATAATGTGACAGAAAGACTCTCTTTATGAAAAAAGAAGAAAAATAAAAGAAAGGAAAAGAGCCTAATAGTAGCATTGAATAAGTTTGGGGGAAGTTATAGTCTTTTGTACTCAGAAAGAATTAGGCTTAGCTTGCTAGACAAAGAAATCACCCTAGACTTTATGACTAAGCCTTAGGTGAGATAAACAAGGCAGATGAATTTGCATGCAAATGGTTTGTCTTGAAAAGGAAAAAGTAAGGTCTTGCGGGCTGAAACTTCGAGGTTGTGTAAGTACTAAGAGTTGAGATTTCTCCTGAAAGGCATAATTTTTTTTCAAAACTTCCTTAGAATGCATGTTTTTGCTTTTTTGTTTGTTTGTTTGTTTTTGCTTAAAATTGCTCGAGAACAAGCAATAAGCTAAGTTTTAGAGTGTGATAACTCTCATTTATGAGTATTATTTGGCTCTAAAAACTAGCTTATTTGTTTAGAAAGCGAGTGTTTAATGTTATATTTCATGTCATTTAGAGCAAATTAAAGTAAAAACAAACTTTGCATGTGTTTGAAATATTGATTTTGTAAAAAGAAGTTTTTAGGTGTATTTAGAGTCATTTTGGCTAAGAAAGTGTTAATTTTTGTTGTTTTTGTGTAGAGGCTGAAAAAGGACCCAAATGCACCCACATTCTGGACACAATTGAAGCAAATAAAAGATGATCTAAGAGATATGCAACCAGTATGCGCCAGCATTTGAGATCAAAAGCCAAATTCCAACTGTTGCAGGAAAAACCCAAAATGCGCCCAGATATGCGGCCGCATTTGATAATGCACGAAAGTGTGCTATTACTTGGACTTAGATCAATGCTAGTGTATGGTTTTAAAATATGATATGATGCTTTTTGTGTGAATTTTGTAGATTTTGAGCTAACAAAGCAAAACCGAGCAAAATGAAGTTGTTTATGTGAAAAGGAAGCAATTTAACCTCAATTGGAGTTACCAAGTGAAGAAGAGAAGAGAATTGAGTCAAAAAACCAGAGACGACAGCGTTGAAATGCTATCGAGAGTGTTGAGACGCTGTATAAAATGCTTCACAAGTCAGAATTCCCGCAAAAGTAGCGTTGAGAAGCTACTTTATAGCATCTCAACGCCAGAAACGCGCGTGCTAAAAGATTTCCGTCTGTAGCGTTGAGACACTATGTACAGCGGGATTTTTATAAATAGAACATGTTGGCTGCGGATCAAGGGAGGCATTTTGGGGAGAAAATACACCCTAGTTTCGAAACACACCTAGTTTTTGGGACCTAAGATAGTACTTTTGAGAGCAAGGAAGGGATTCTACGCTCGGGATTGCGGGACGTCACGAAGGGAACGAGGATTGGCACGCGTCTAAGAGTTTCTCTCTTTTCTTTCCATCCACTTTGATTGTTGTTTTGAACTATTTCTAGAGTTTAGATTTCATTATAGTAAACTCCACATCATTGAACTCTAGGAACTTGTAATCGTTAAAACTTGGTTTGAATTTTGATGCTTATTACTATGCAATATTATCCATGCTTCCATATCTAAGCTTGTGGCCAAAGTTTAGTGTTTTCAATTTGAGTTTTAGCATATGGAAAAGTGAGACTTGAATTTTAGTGCGATGTATGACTAATAATTTATTGTTGCATGGGAATGAATGATTTATTATTAGAAGTTGTAAAAGATTCACTAGTTGGCATGCATAATTGAAGAATTAGATTGGAAGGTTAAGAATTCAATTTGGCATGAGTTTGAATGGGCTTGGAAAAGTCATTTATCCAATTTGGTGATCTTTTGACTTATGATCTTTGCATGTATTTTTCCTGATTTAAACCAAGTGATGCTTCATGGCTAAAATATTACTCGTACGTAATTTCTCTAAAATTGTCTCCACACTTGTAATTATATATATTTGTTTAGGGTATAAATTAATTATATCTCGAGTTTCAATTCTCTAGATAAAATTAAGCATTAGTAACAATGGTATTTAGTTAAATCAAAGAATCCAGTCCCTGTGATCGACCCTGGCTACTATTACTATAAATTTTAGAGGTCTAGGTAAATAAATATATTTGATAGAGCCTTCGACAAGCTCTTTATCAAATTGTGTTAAGGATTCAATTTGGCATGAGTTTGAATGGGCTTGGAAAAGTCATTTAACCAATTTGGTGATCTTCTGACCTATGATCTTTGCATGTATTTTTCCTAATTTAAACCAAGTGATGCTTCATGGCTAAAATATTACTCGTACGTAATTTCTCTAAAATTGTCTCCACACTTGTAATTATATATATTTGTTTAGGGTGTAAATTAATTATATCTCGAGTTTCAATTCTCTAGATAAAATTAAGCATTAGTAACAATGGTATTTAGTTAAATTAAAGAATCCAGTCCCTGTGATCGACCCTGACCACTATTACTATAAATTTTAGAGGTCTAGGTAAATAAATATATTTGATAGAGCCTTCGACAAGCTCTTTATCAGCATTTAGGCCATTTTGACAACAACACAATTGCGTCCACAAATGCGGCCGCATCTGGACCTTTTCGATAGATTCTCCAAGATTTGCAGATCATATAAAATATTCTCAATCAAATCTTTGAAAATCAATGGATGTGATCGACCAAGCTTCTCCACACTGATCTCGACAGCAAATCCTAAGCATGAAGTCTATAAAAGGCGGCTCAATCCTTCATTTAGAAGAGAGCTCGGAGTTGGGAATTCTCTTCATCCCAAAATTCTATTGTTTTTATTTCTTAGTTTCAGCTGCCACTCTGAGTCTCCCCTAAGCTCTGTTCATATTCCATTCGGACTCCAACTTCGAAAGAATGAGGAGTAAGCACTTGATTCTCCTTGAAAAATGTTGAATAAGTTAGAAAGGAAGAACATCTTCTTTTTGTTCTTAGTTTTTCCATTAAGTTCTTTAAGTTTTTAGGAGTTGTACTTTCTGTTTTATTTTATTTTCCAGCTTTGTAAGTTTTTGTTTTTCTTTTAATTCAAGTTTCAAGTTCTTTTGTTCTTTCTTAGATTCATTCTTCAAAGTATATTCAAGTTTATTTATTTCAATGAATTGTGTTCTTTCTTCTATTTGTTTTCTTTTTACTCTATGCACTCTATTTATTTCTCCAATGAGTAGCTAAACTCCTTGGAGGGGATTCGATCATGTGGATACCCTAAAAAGGAGATAAGCAACCACCATGTATTTCTTGTAAATTTTCTCAACATTTAGCTAAGTTTACTTTTAGTGAGTTTAAGTTTCATTGTTAGCTTAAACTGACCATTTGAGTTACCATAGTTTGTGAAGATTTCAATACTGAAAGGGTTGGAGTTGAGACGCGTTTTCCTAAAAGTAATCTAGGAAAAGAGTCTGGATATAGAACTTTGCTTTTTGTACCTAGACATAGGACAAAAACCTTTAAAATCATAAAGTTGTACCTTTAAAATCATAAAGTTGTGTTTTTCATTATCTAAGTGAATTTAGCCATAGACATATGAGTTTTAAATTGCTTAGTCTCCTAAAGGTTCTTGGAAAAGGAGTTGAATAGGTGTTGAACTTGATTTACTTAGCTAAGTGTCGAAAAGGGTAGGTTGCAGGCACATTTCAGCAGCATTCTGTTGGAACCATACATAACTCAACAAAGTCAATACGCTGGCGCAAGAGACATGATCTCTGAAATAGACGAATTTAGTCGAGTAATTTGCAAGCGCATGGTGGGCGCATTTCCTCAAGGTTGAACCAGAACTGAATCCACTGCTTCTCATCCTTATTTTTCTCATTACCTTTTCACTTATCTTTACTTTTTCATGCACAAAACTCCAAAATCAACTTTATTTTCTTAGTTACCTTCGATTGCAACTTGTGAGCAATTGTGTTGTTAGCTGGAGAGTTTTTGTTAACCGTTCCCTTGGGTTCGATACTTGGAATAATCTATATATTACTTGTTTGTGACAGCGTGTACTTGCGCTTTCTTTTGGCGTTTGCATAACAGCCCCACCATCATCTATAGTGGAGTGAACTATAGTTAATGAATGAAAATTAATTAATTAAAGAGTTTAATCAATTGACTTTTTATCATTGGAGCTTATAATCTATAGGTCCAAAAGTTTCCCTTGCTAGCTCATATGAACAAATATGGATCAATTTCATTGAGAGAAATTTTTGAAATGTTCAAATTAAAATTTAATATATTTTGATATTTTAAATAAGGAAAAACTTATTTATTGTACATGATACATTAAATATCAAAGAAATTATTAATGTATTAAGATACATTAAAGAAAATATATTTATTAAATTTGAATTAGATTCAAATAAGGAAATAGATATCGTAGGAGAATTTGGAAAATTTGAATATGATTCAAACTAGTTAGATAAATATATTTTAATATATTAAATATTAAAATACATTATTTAATTATTTTCCCTAGACCACTATAAATAGGACCCTAGAGGTGAGTCATTGTGTGCATTCTTCACAAAATAAAAGAACTCTTGAAATTCTCCTCTCATTCCCTCTCTCTATTTTCAAGAAGATTCCCACAAACCTCTTTGGTCTTTTGTTCAAGTCATAGCAAAGAAGACTTTGTGGAAATCTTGGAGTTCAACCTCATTGAGGTTGGAATACAAGGAGAAAAAGATTCACCATAATATTCTCCATATTATCTCAAAGGTATGTTTTTTGTTTAGCCTTAAAATTGTATTTTAGTTTAATTCTAAATAAATCAAATACGATCCAATACTTCCGTTGTGGGTATAATTCAATTATTCCCTTCATCAAATTGATTTAACTCTTCTTTCATAGCTAAAATCCAAAACTCATCATTTTTGGCATCCTTAAAACTTTTTGGTTCAACTTGAGAAACAAAGGCAAGATTATTATACAAATTAAGAGAGGAACAAGTTTTCACACCTTGTTTGGGATCACCAATAATCAAATCCTTGGGATGAGATGGAGCATACCTCCACTCTTTAGGCATAGATGAAGAACCATCTTCCTTCTTTTCATTGAAGCTCAATTCTTGCTTACTTGAATCAATTTCTTTGCCTTTGTCACTAACAAGTAAATCTCCAAAATTTCTTTCTAAATCATCACTACAAATAGACTCATTAGAAACATTATTGCAAGATTCATCGAATACAACATGCATAGATTCCTCAATAATTAAAGTTCTTTTATTGAAAACTCTAAGCGTTACTAGTAGAGGAATAACCTAGGAAAATACCAACATCCATCTTAGAATCAAACTTTCCAAGCTTTTCTTTGTTGTTCAAAATAAAACATTTGTAACCAAAAACTTTAAAATACCCAATATTTAGAATTTTGTTATGCCTAAGCTCATAAGGAGTTTTATCTAAAGAATGCCTAATTAAAACTCTATTTAAAACATAACAAGTGGTGTTAACTACTTCCGCCCAAAATTATTTAGGTAAATCATACTCATGCAACATTGACCTAGCAAATTCTTGCAAAGTACGATTTTTCCTTTCAACCACACCATTTTGTTGAGGAGTTCTTGAAACGAAAAAGTTATGAGAAAAACCATTTTCTTCACAAAAAAATTCAAAAGCAACACTATTAAATTCTCCTCCATGATCACTCCTAATTTTAGGAATCAAAAACCCTTTTTCATTTTGAACTCTTTTGTAAAACTAGCAAAACTTTTCAAAGCATCACCCTTATGTTTTATCATCAAAACCTAAGTAAATCTTGAAAAATCATCAATTATCACAAAGGCATAATAGTTCCCTCCAAAACTAGCAATTCTAGAAGGTTGGCATAAGTCTATGTGTAATAGTTGAAGGGGTCTAGTTGTAGATATCACATTTTTAGATTTGAAAGAATAATTGGTTTGCTTACCCATTTGACAAGCATCACAAACTTTATCCTTTTCAAATTTAAATTTAGGAAGACCTCTAACAAAAAATTCTTGGAAATATTTGAAATTAAGTGCATGCTAGCATGTCCTAGTCTTCTATGCCATAACCAAGAATCATCATGCAAAGCCTAAAGATATTTATCACTAATAGGGCAATCATTCAAATCAATAGTGTACACATTTTCATCTCTATTGCCAACAAACAAGACTTTTCTATCACTAGCATTTTCAATTATGCAATTCTTTGTATAAAACAAAACTCTAAAGCCTTTTATCACACAATTGACTAATACTAAGTAAATCATGCTTTAAACCATCAACTAAAAGCACATTTTCAATGAAGGTAGAAGAACTATTACCTATACTACCCTTACCAATAATTTTACTTTTCTTGTTGTCACCAAAGGTTACTAAACCTCCATACTTTTTGGAAAGATTGACAAACTTGGATTGGTCTCCCATCATGTGCCTCGAGCAACCACTATCCAAGTACCATTTATTTTTCTTGGAGGCTTTCAAATAAACCTACAAACAAAAATGTTCAAGATTGATCCTTTGGTACCCATACTTATTTGCGTCCTAGAAGGTTAGCCCTTACAAACTTGGGAATCCATGTCATTTTTGCATTGACATTTAAAGTATTGGATTTAGAGACAATTAACAAAAATAAGTTTATGTCCATACTTGCCACATGAGAAATAACCAACATTATGCAAGGATTTATATCTTACAAAAAATTTATGCACTCCACTTTTCTTGGAGAAATTCTTTCTTGGAGCATTGTGAAACTTTGTTCTTTGAGAAAAATTTCTTCTTGAAGAAGTAGTAAGGGCATATTTCAATTTAAAACACTTAGGTCTAATATGACCTTCAACACCACAATAATGACATATAGGCACAAAGCTAGATTTATCATGCTTAGACACAACCTTAGGCATATTAAGCTTAGGCACAATAGGAGATTCTTTAACAAAGATAGTTTTAGAACTTGAAAGAGTAGAACATTCATCAATGTAGCCTAAACCTCTTTTATCACCATAAGGCTAAAGAGTGAGCACTTATTGTCAACTTTTTAATAGACTCTTTAGCCTTACCAAGTTCTTGCAAAGCATTTAATTCCTTTTCCTTAAGCAATTTAATCAAATTATCCTTTTCACAACTATCATGCTCCAAAAATATAACTTTATCAAGCAATAAATTTTTCTCATTACAATCAAAAGCATGCTTATCACAAGAGACATTCATTTCATCAATTTGCACAACATCATGCTCATTCTCTTTTAAGCAAGCAATTTCATCAAGTAAAGACTTATTTTCACTAGTTAGAGTATTGTATTTCTTTCTAAGCACAACATATTTGGAACCAAGCTTTTCTAAGTCATTTTGCATATTTTCAAAGGTTTCAAACAATTCATCATAAGAAAGGGGTTCTAGAGTTACCTCATCATCTTGTTCATCACCCTTGTCACTATGAGCCATGAAGCAAAAATTTACTACTTCTTCTTCGTCACTTCCACTTCTACTTTCATAACTATCATCCCAAGTAACCTTCATTGCTTTCTTCTTGGATTTTTTGGATGATTAGATGAGAGGGCAATCCATTCTTATGTGACTCGGTTTCTTGCATTCATAACATATTACCTCATCCTTTTTGCTCTCTTGACCTTTTGACTCTCTTTGGTTGGAAATGTGTTTCTTGAATTGTTTCTTTCTCTTGATGAAGTTCTTATACTTACGTGTAAAATAGGCAACGTTATCTTCATCAAGGACATTCTCATCTTAGAAGTCAAAATCCAAGTGATGGTCCTTAAAGCAATACTCTTCTTCTTTTTGGACTCATCTTCCATGTATTCCTTCATGGTAATCTCGTGTGTCATGAGAGAGCCAATAAGTTCCTCCAAATGAAGTTTTGTGAGATCCTTTGCTTCTTAAATCGCCGTGACCTTTGCTTCCCAATTCTTAGGTAAAGACCTAAGAATTTTCCTAACATTTTTTGAGGTAGTATAGACATTGTCAAGACCTTTCAAAGCATTTATGATGTTAGTAAATCTAGTAAACATCTCGGTAATAGATTCGTTAGCATCCATCTTAAATAACTCATAATTATGAACTAGCATGCTAATTTTTTATTCTTTAACTTGATTAGTACCTTCATGAGTCACTTCAAGAGTATTCCATATTTCTTTAGCGGAAGAGCACATAGATATTCTATTAAACTCATCTTTGCTTAAAGAACAATATAAACAATTTATAGCTCTAGCATTAAAAGCACACATTTTTCATATCATTGTCATCATATTCCTCTTCTAATTTAGGCACATCATTATCATTAACCTTTTACATGGGAATATAAGGACCCTTAACCACATTTAACCATAAATAATAATCAATGGATTGCAAATAAAATTTCATTCTAGTCTTCCAATAAGCATAATTTGACCCATCAAAGTAAGGAGGCCTAGAAGTGGATTGTCCTTCAATAGCACAATTTACTATTAGGTTTTCCATAAAGCTCAAACAATAAAGTTTATCTAAAAAAGTTTTAGAAGAGCAACCTCGCTCTGATACCAATTATTGGATCTGTATTACAACCCTAGAGAGGGGTGTGAATAGGGTTTAATAAAACTTTTCCTAAGTATGCTCAATTAATCTAATTGACGAACTTTTTTATAAATAATTAAGAAAAAAAAATTTACTGCAACGATCAAGATAGGTATAAAGTATGGAAAAATTAATTCTACCCAGCATAATAAACAAATAAGAACAAATTAAAGCATGCAATAAATTACTACAATTAATTGCAAACGTAAATAGGAAAGAGTTAGAGAGGATGACATCGTAATTTTATAGTGATTCAGTCAAACTCGACCTACTCCACTTTCCAAGCGCCTTTTGGAAATTTGAATAAAATCTTTACCAACTCTTTCCACGAAATAGAGCCCAACCGCTACACCGCTCTTTTTACAGGTTCAAGAGCAAACCCGATCTTTACCACGGGTTAAGATCAAATCGTTACAAACTTTGAAATTTTTTAAGAACACACTTACAACTCTCTCAATAGAGTGGATTTACAAATTCGACTCTCACAAATCAATCCCCATGACACAATAATTCTCTCTCAAGAATAAGATGAAAAGGAAAAAAAATTGAGAACTTGGAGAGAGAGCAACAATGAGGGTTTTGAGATTTTGGCGATCAAAAATTCTAAAATTTTGTTATAGAATTTTGGAGAAGAAAATGGTATAAAAAGAGAGGAAAAAGAGGTAAAAATCAAAGTTAATTTGGGGCATTAAGTTGTGGTAAAAGTAAAATGGAGGGTAGAGAATAAAAGAAAATAAAAAGTAAACATAAATATAAATAAAAAAAAATAATTATATATATATATATATATATATATATATATATATATATATAAAACTTCAAACCATCACTACATTTCATTAAATGCAATATGACTTCTTCTTTTTTTTTTAAATTAAAACCACCAAACGTAATTTTTAAATATATATATAATAATATATAATTTTATTTTTTTCTAAAATTTTGTTATAGAATTTTGGTGAAGAAAATGGTATAAAAAGAGAGGAAAAAGAGGTAAAAATCAAATTTAATTTGGGGCATTAAGTTGTGGTAAAAGTAAAATGGAGGGTAGAGAATAAAAGAAAATAAAAAGTAAATATAAATATAAATAAAAAAAAATAATTATATATATATATATATATATATTAAAAAAACTTCAAACCATCACTACATTTCATTAAATGCAATATGACTTCTTTTTTTTTTTTAAATTAAAACCACCAAACGTAACTTTTAAATATATATATAATAATATATAATTTTATTTTTTTCTAAAATTTTGTTATAGAATTTTGGAGAAGAAAATGGTATAAAAAGAGAGGAAAAAGAGGTAAAAATCAAATTTAATTTGGGGCATTAAATTGTGGTAAAAGTAAAATGGAGGGTAGAGAATAAAAGAAAATAAAAAGTAAATATAAATATAAATAAAAACAGATAATTATATATATATATATATATATTAAAAAAACTTCAAACCATCACTACATTTCATTAAATGCAATATGACTTCTTATTTTTTTTAAATTAAAACCACCAAACGTAAGTTTTAAATATATATATAATAATATATAATTTTATTTTTTTTTAAAATTTTGTTATAGAATTTTGGAGAAGAAAATGGTATAAAAAGAGAGGAAAAAGAGGTAAAAATCAAATTTAACTTGGGGCATTAAGTTGTGGTAAAAGTAAAATGGAGGGTAGAGAATAAAAGAAAATAAAAAGTAAATATAAATATAAATAAAAACAAATAATTATATATATATATATATATATTAAAAAAACTTCAAACCATCACTACATTTCATTAAATGCAATATGACTTCTTTTTTTTTTTTAAATTAAAACCACCAAACGTAACTTTTAAATATATATATAATAATATATAATTTTATTTTTTTCTAAAATTTTGTTATAGAATTTTGGAGAAGAAATGGTATAAAAAGAGAGGAAAAAGAGGTAAAAATTAAATTTAATTTGGGACATTAAGTTGTGGTAAAAGTAAAATGGAGGGTAGAGAATAAAAGAAAATAAAAAGTAAATATAAATATAAATAAAAACAAATAATTATATATATATATATATATATATATATATATATATATATATATATATATATATATATATATATATTAAAAAAACTTCAAACCATCACTACATTTCATTAAATGCAATATGACTTCTTTTTTTTTTTTTTTTAAATTAAAACCACCAAACGTAACTTTTAAATCTATATATAATAATATATAATTTTATTTTTCTTATATTTTAAAAAAACTAAAAGTCTACCACATGTCACTCCTTCAAAGGCTCTATGTCACTCTCTAAATGGTCTACATTGTTGACTCAGCCGCTCGTCATTGCGTTAGAAATTTTTCGTTCAAATTTATTTTGGTCATAACTTCTTTGTTTTTAACTCCGATTTGAGTGATTTAAAAGACGTTGGAATCGTTTTTTTGAGCTCTACGCTATAGAAACTTTAAAACACTAAAATTATTAGTAATTAATAGCAAGTTTGTTATCATCAAAATATTAATTAATTAATTATAATTAATTAATTTGATATTAAGAGCCAAAAAGCCAACAGTTAAGACGGTGCCTAAACTTGTTGTAAGCATGTTGTCATTCTAGATGTATACTTGAAAATTGATTATTGCAATATAATGAAGGAAGCTTTGTAGAATAACATCCTTCCTTTTAAAGGATCCTAAATTCTATAAATCTTTCAACCTGACTAACTCAAAAGTGGTATGAAAAGAACGTAAAAAGAACTACTCGATGGTTTAAAATTCGTTTTCTTAACGGGAGAGTGATGACAAACCAAAATATCAACTCTTCAAAAATCGAGGTATCAAAAGTTGAATAATTGATTTAAAAAGTGAACTTAACAAATCCAATATAAATAAACATAATGAATATAGACATAGCTTTATAAATTTAAAATGTAAACCAAATAATATTTGTTTAGATAAAGTGGCCACTTTATTGAAGGTCGTTGGAAGTTAAATAGAGATATGGTCAAAATTCTAAGAAAAAAGGAGATGATAGGAATTGATGGTGTTCCAACATGATTTTACTTTTCCACAAATAGCCGCAATTTGCCTCAGCCCTTCAAATGGGGCATTAAAGAAAACAATATAATAACTCTTCAAAAATTAAAAAAATTAAAAACAAAAAAATAATAATATAATAACAAACTTAAGTGCTCCAATAATTATCTCTTTCAACAAACATTAAAGCATCTACTTTTTTCGTATCTTTTTTTTTTTTTTTTTTGGCAAAGACTTCATATCCTGCTTTGCTTTAGACCTAAGTTAGGGGTTTTTCAAAAAAAAAAGAAAAATAAAATTAAGGGTTATCTAAAAAGACAAAAAAAAGAAAAAGAAAAGTGAGAGTGTGCCTAAGGTTGATTAACAACCAACCTTTACTTCCAAACTCTAAAATTCCAATTGTTGTTGGTCAAAAAGCACTTTTCTTTTCCTTTTGTTATTATTTCAAAATAAAGTTGGCTCTTGATTGAATTTGCATATGGTTGATGATTTCGAGGCTTATCAATTTATGGGTGGAAAATTAGTGCATGAAAATTTGTATTCACTTTTAGGTTATCATGATGTAAATTAAACTTTTTAAGTTTCTTCTTGGGAATATAATGAATTTAAATGGGTTGGTTTGTATCTATTTTTTTACCAAATTTGATGCAAAATCGACCTATTAATTTTTAAAAATTTGAAAGATCAAAGTTTTAATCAATTTTTTCGAAAATTGGATAACAGTTCCACTAAAATTGATAAGATATGTCAAAATCATCTAAACCAATTTTAAAATTGACCAAAATTAAACCAAATGTAAGGTAATGGAGTATTTATTAACGTCTAACTTGGTTGTAAAATCGACCATAAAATTAAACCATATATTCCTTTTTTTAATTTAACTTTTTAATTTTAATTTTAATTTTATATCTTAAGAAATTAAACTTATTTAGTTTTTCATTTTTTAAAAAAAAGGAAAAAAGAAAAACCTACTTTTGAAATTCTAACCAAATTTTGAAGAAAATAATAGTTTTTTTTAATTATTTTCTTAAAGTTTTTGACAGTTAATTAAATTGTTATAAAAAACTAAATTTTAAAACTAAAACTATTATCAAACATATCCTTAAAAATTGTTATGAAGTGTTTTTCTCTTATACTGTTAAAAAAAATATATATATATATATGTATTTATTTCAAAAAAGAAAAAAAAGTATTCAAAAATTATTTCTTTGAAGTATCCTTCGCCTCCACATATTCTCAGCTAGTCTGTGAAATATTTTGAATGAAAGAAACTGCATTATCTTCCCTCTAGTGCACCAAATCTAAACTTTTAACTGCTTATGCGGCCTCTTCCATAGCTCTAATAAATTGGCCTTTTTTAGGTAACTTGTTACTCTCTTGTTTGTTTCTCCTCTACTTGAAGAAAAGTATCTACTTAAAAAAATTATTTATTTAATAAAAAAATTATATTTCCTTGTTTGAAAAATTATTAATTTAATTTAGCAATGGATCATAAATGAAATGTTTGGATACAAAATTGTTGTCTACTTTTAAATATTCTCTCTCCTTCCCTTCCTCTCTTCCTCTTATAAATTTATTTGTATTTTTATTTATCTATCTTGTTTATTATATAAGGACAAATTATTGGAAGTTTTTTCTCCAAATTTTTTTTGTTCATATACTGATTTTTAATATTACTTGAAATCTTTTGCTTCTTGATGGAAGATACATAATACCTTAACGAGTTGAGGTTATTCAAATTTACTGGTTGGATTTGTTTTTAACAATCTTACAACTTTGAAGATTTTAAATATCAAGATTAAATTTAAACATTGTAAAGAAAGCTGAACTCCCTAAATCAACAACATGAAAATTTTGTAGATATGACTACTAACGCAAGACAAAAAATATAGTTGACTTTTAAATTCCACAAGGCGTTGTATATACAAACACTATTAAATCAAACCGCATTAATCAATATGATTCTATTGATTTTTTTATTTAAGAAAAATTAAACCATACCCTTATTTTTATAAATTAAAATTTCAAAATTTTCATAAATGTCAATCAATACACATTTAATTTTCTGTATCACCAACTCATTACAATAGAATATTAATATTTGTTTTTTTTACACTTGTTTTTGTTGACCTTTTTTCACAGTGTTTTAGCCTGCATTTGGTATTGATTTTGAAAGTGTAAAAAGTAATTACAAAATAATCTTAACCATTTTTCTTTTGGGTAAAACTGATTAATTGTTAATGAAATCGGCTAAAATCTCTTTTTAAAACATAGGTTCATTCACTCACTTTTAAAAATATGTTCTCCATTAGGGATTAAAAGAAGATTTCTATAGAATCAAATGCCACCTCTTAATAGATTTTAAATTTTAAATTTTATTGATAAGACATAAATTGACCATGTTATTTAGTGCCTAAATCATGCTAGTTCCATCGATTTTATGAGTATAATGCATATTTTATAAGTAAATTGAGTACATGACACATTTTTTGAGATAGTATGTTGAATTGAAGATTTTAATGTGATAAATTAATTATCTTGTAGGAATTTGAGCATAAAGAATATTCCAGGAGATTCTACGTCGAATCACGGTTCCAACGCATCAAACCCGAGGTCATTCGAACACCCGAGCGAAGAGTTAGAGCAAAAATGACTAATATTGCGCGCTAGTTAGCATCTAGACGCTGCCACCTGAATATAAAAGTAATTTTTCGTGATTTTAGATCAATCTATCCACCTCCACAGTCACCAAACTCGATTTTCCTCGACATTTCACCCTCTTTTATAGTTCTTTAGGCTAGATTTCATTTAGAGGCTTGTATTATGGCCTCAGGAGTAACTTAGCGTTGTTTGATTAAATGATTACGTCGTTTAATTTCGGGAGCGATTCGGTACTCCACCATCTAATTCCTTGAGGTTTTGTTATTAATTTCATATAGTACATTGTTTTAGCATAATTTTCTTCTTGCTTTCGTTATAGAATTGATTTAGCGTGTGGATCTGACAAATCATGTATGCTTTTATCGATTCATCGCTGGCTTGAGATTTTTTATGATTAGTTTAGGTCTCTTGCACGTTTTAGTAGCATCTAGTCCATTACATTGCATACAAGCTAGGTTTATACTCACATGTGAATTAATTGTGACTTAGAAGACTAATTAGCTCTTTAATTAATTAATTTTCTATTTAGTTAAAGTTCCTAATCGATCCTAGGCTTAATGCTATCGTCTTAGGGGGTATGGAATGCTATTGTGCCCTAGAGTCGATTTAGAGTTAGTTCGCTACTAGGTTGGGCTAATTTCATAAGGGATTATAATTCTGGCAACTTTTCCATGGGAATTGATTAGGTGTTAAACGTGTACATTGCACATTAAGATTAATTATGAACCAAGGATAGAAATTACATGTTTGGGCTCGATAACCTCCTTAATTGACGTTATTAGTAAGTTTGCTTTATTTACTGCCTTTAATTTCCATTTTATGCATTTTAATTTCCTTTATTTCAGTTATCTCAACAACCCCCAAGTTCCGTCACACTATCCAACTAAAAAAATATAATAACTAAAGTTTGGCCTCCCTGTGGATCGACCCTGCCATTGTATTACAAAATATCTGTGGTGTGGACTATAAATATTATTTGACGTGCCTGACAAGCTCGATCATTTATCCTTCAAGAAATTAAGAATGTTTCTATATATCTAGTATTCTTTTTCATACAATCACATTCTATCTTTCTGATTTTTTTTAAATTGACTAGTTGAATGCATCCATTTTTTTAAATAATACCATTTTTTTTAATTAGAGTTATTTCTCTTCATACTTAACAAATCATCCTAGACGCTCTTTGTTTCACTAGTTTTGAGATCTGTTTCGGTAATGATATAAAAAACTCATGATTGTTTTATGGATGTTTACTTTTTAAAACTCAATTATTGTCCAAGGATAAAAATATCTTGTGAACCATGGAATTGCATTATCCATCTAAGAGATGAGACTTTTTTCCTTGAAACTTTTTTCTTTGGGAAATTGAGAGGAGAGAGGAGAGAGAAAAGTACTTTGTATAAATTGATTTTAATTGTTTTAAATTATTATTATTTATTTATTTAATATAAATATTTCAATTAATTAAAATATTTTTAATTAAATTTAATAATTAATTTTTTTTCATAAACAAAATCCATAAAACAAACACAGACATTTAACTCTCATGTATTAATTATCCTGTCTATCCAAATACAGACGTTTATTATTCACGCATTTAAATCTTAGGTTTTTAACTCCTAGATATTTAATATTTGTGATCCAAGCGGACTGCTAAAGAAAACAAAATATGAATTTAAATGGACAGCATATAACATTTTAAATAATTATTTAAAAAATGCAAAATTTGATAGTATGTCTATTTTAGTCATTATCAAACACGGTAACCTAACTTGTTCAAGTTTAAACTTGAAATTTACCAAACACTAATTTTCTTCACAAGCACAGTTGCAAGCAATTATTTTAAATGCTAAAACAATTCCAAACTAAGTCTTAATATTAAACATAGTAAATATTCTTTTTTCATTACCTTTGAGATTAAGTAAGATCAAAATTTATGGCTAAAATCTCTCCATCTTTCTTTTTCTCTTTTTCTTTCACATTTGTTTTTATTGACTACTCTTTCCCATTGTGTTTCAGCATTAAATAATATTAATGATATTTGTTCTCCATTTTATTTGAGATTAAATAAGATGAAATGGATTGATCAAAAGTATTGATTTTCCTGTTTATTCTTAATAAAGTCTTAATTTTATTTAAAATATTACCTCACAAATGTCGAAATGGAGATTTGAAACTATAATCTTTTTAGAAAAGATTGAAAGGTCTTACCATTAGATTAGACTCAAATTGATCAATAAAGTGTCAATCAAACAACCTAATACTAGCTTTGATTTTCAAATCTTATATAAATAGTAAATAATTATCAGAAGATTAAAAATAATTGGAAAGAATTATAGAGATCAGTGGGAGAAACAAGGATTTAGAAAAGAAAAAAAAAAACTTTCTTTTACAATTAAAAATCACGTTCAACAAAACTTTTAATTACAATTAAAAATCATGTTCAAAATAACTTTCTTTTACAATTAAAAATGATGTTTATTATAATAGTTGATCTTCTAAAGGTATCAAAACGTATGATGATTAGAAGGGAATGGCAAAAATAGTGTTTATCATAATAGTTTATCTTCTGAAGCCATCAATAGATTTAAATCACGTTCAACAAAACTCTCAACCAAAATTTTAGAACAGATATGTATTTTTGAAGTATGTACGTTCCGAATTCAGCTAGGATTTCAACATCTGTATTAGTTGATTAAAAAAATATTAATAGATAAGCCTTATTTATAAAAATAAAAAATAAAAACCTTAAGAAACCGACTTGAAAATTTAACTAAACAACTCTATTCTTTAAAAAATAAAAAATTCAAAAATAGAAACCAATTATTTTTTTCTTTTGAAAAATATAAAAATCGAATTTAAGTTGATATTCAAGGAAACGGAATGTTAAGAAAAATAATCAATGAGCTCGGGACAATTATTCTAAGTCATCAAAACCTTTTGGAACAGTCTTAAAAAAGACAAAACAAAACAAAACCCTTTTGGAAGGATAGATAGATGCACACGCACGCAATACTAATTCTTTTTCTTAATATTATTTCTAATTTTTAATTTTTATTAAATTAAGAGTCTCAAACCAAACCCCATTTCAACTCTCACATGATTGACCTACCCTTTTTGTTTAAAATTTTATAATTAATCACTCAAACTACACAACTTTTAAGTCTTTGAAGTAGTCTGAAAAAAAAAAAAAATTTTAAAAGAACAGTCTTTGAAGTTTTTCTCCAATAGACAATAATTTATTTTAAAACATAAGAGAGTATTTTTAATTACGGAAGCCACATATCTTTTTTCTTTAGGTATCAAAATAATTCTTTACCAATAATTTGTTCATCCTTTTAATTGTATAATAATATTTTCATTATAGGTTAGTTTGTAAACATGAAATATTATGTTTTACTTGAACAAAACTTGATTTCATGGTATGAACTATTGGATTACTTGAGGTTCCATCTCAAAACTAATTGACTATGAGAGGAGTAGTCCATGTATCTTATAAATTTTGTGAGGTCTCTTTTCATCTTTTCGATGTGGGATCCCCTATGTATCTTATAAACCTGATTTCATTGTATGAACTACTAATTATTATGTAATAAATTGGAGCCCTTCTCTTGTGGATTTATAATTCATTTTTTATTATATATTTAACAAATGTCTTTGATAAGTTAGTTTTAAGCATAGCAAAGAATGGTACATTTAGGCTTATGGTTAGTTTTTGAGGTCTTTGTTTAAACAATTATGTTTGATTTTTGTTTATTTTCTTTGTAGGTGATTTTTTGGTAGACAAAATGATGTATTCAAGACAAAATTTCCAGAGAGCTAGCACTTAGGCACTAGTTAATGGCGCCTGGGTGCTGAAAGATTGAAACAAAGACAAGAATGCAAAGGAATTTGGCATAAGGCTAGCCCCTAGGCATTGCAAGCATGGTGCCTAGGCGCCATTTTGGGCGCCTATGCCTCTACGGCATTGGCAACATCAGTTTTTCACATTTTTAACAGCGTCGTGCCTAGGCACTACGTCGACTGCCCTAAGTTTAAATTGGCATCCTTTATCATTGGAGGGGGTCAAAAATTAGAGTTTTGGAAGCGGGAAAACAGAGAACATAAGGGAGAAAGACCAGAGA
This sequence comes from Trichosanthes truncata, assembly GCA_033996785.1. Taxonomy (NCBI): domain Eukaryota; kingdom Viridiplantae; phylum Streptophyta; class Magnoliopsida; order Cucurbitales; family Cucurbitaceae; genus Trichosanthes; species Trichosanthes truncata. The sequence continues at coordinate 43,169,726 of JAWPNB010000013.1, read as the reverse complement.
AGAAGAGAATACGCCACCTTGGAGGACCCGAACGACCAAACGGAGCGAGAGCTAAGCTTGGTTATTCGTTTAATCATCTAGATTTGTCTCTCTTTTCACTTTTCCTTTCTCTTTTGTTGTTTGTAATGACTCAAATGACATTTTTGACTAGTTTTGTTAAGTTTTACTTTATGAACTAAGTTTTTCTATCTAGAGCTTGATGTAATCGAATACTAGAATCATACTCTTTCTTAGTTAATAGATTATGTTTCTATTTCATTTGTGGTTGTGAAAATTCTTCAGCACTTAAAGCATGTTTAGATTTGGCCATTTTTTACATTGTTTCTATGTCATGATTTGAGGTTGAGAGACAAAAATCATTGATGAACTGTAGTGTTTTTCCTAATTTACACTTGAGATAGAGATATCCTTGTGGGTTTTGTGGCAATTTTAGGTTCTACGGGCTTAATAATTGAATTGTTTGAATTGTTATAGAGATATAAGTAATTTACATTTCAATGAATATCATTATTGCTTGAGAAAGAATCACTACAAGAATTTCAAGTTTTGCCGACGGCAAAATTGGTCGGGAAAAGCCACAAAAACGTCGGCATAGGCTTTCCCGAAGAAAAAAAAATCGTCGGCAAATTGGTCGTCAAATCCTCGTCGGGGTAACTTTTGCCGACGTTTTTTCTTGACGGTCGGCATTTCCATCTTTTGCCGACCAAACTTTTTTGGTCGGCCTTTCCAAGAAATGCCGACCAAACTAAATTTGGTGGGCAAAAGTAGGCAATGCCGACCAAAATCGTTTGGTCGGGCTTTCCAAGAAATGCCGACCAAACTAAATTTGGTGGGCAAAAGTAGGAAATGCCGACCAAAACTGTTTGGTCGGTCTTTCCAAGAAATGCCGACCAAACTAAATTTGGTGGGCAAAAGTAGGAAATGCCGACCAAAACCGTTTGGTCAGGCTTTCCAAGCAATGCCGACCAAACTAAATTTGGTGGGCAAAAGTAGGAAATGCCGACCAAAACCGTTTGGTCGGGCTTTCCAAGCAATGCCGACCAAACTAAATTTGGTGGGCGTTTCTTGGAAATGCCGACCAAAATTGTTTGGTCGGGCTTTCCAAAGAATGCCGACCAAACTAAATTTGGTCGGCGTTTCTTGGAAATGCCGACCAAAATACCTAAAGCGTCGGCAAAATTTGGTGTTTACAATATTTCTATTTGCAATATTTATTTTTATTAATTTCACTATAATTTCAAATTTATTGTACCTAAAACAAATTGTACACAAAAGTTAACTTAAATTAACCTTTATATTAAACAAAACCAAGTTCAATTACATTTTGTTCTCATAAATTTGTACATGATATAAAATCCAATCTCTAGAAGTAAAATCTTCAAAAGATTCCTTTATCTTCAAGTAATCGTCCGTCTGCTTTCAGAATAATATCATCTACTCAACACACCTAAGAAAAACAAAGACAATAATATGAATGATCAAGAACAACCAAATTCAACTAACATTTCAAAAGTAATAAACAATAATATCAAAATTATTGATGAAGTCACCAAAATCAAAACACACATAACAACTAAAATTACTTAGAAGGATCCAATATTGAAATTAATGAACAACATATAAACCAACGAAATCATCTAACTTATAATTATAAGGAACTAAAACAATCCAACCTTAAACTTAAAACTTATCATATTCACACCTAAACTCATTCAAACTTAGCAAAAATAATCAAAATTTTAAAATAACTTGCAAAGGTTAAACCTATGTGTATAATAAGTAACTATTTCCTAATAACACAATCAAAACTTTACAAATTAATCTAAGTTTTTCAAGCAAATCATAGTTGCAAAATTACACAAGCACCTATTTCAAAACAAAAATTACAAGAAACTAGTTTAAGAACATGAACTCATACATAGCATAGTTTAAAACTTTATAAACTTCTCAATATACATACAAAGCATCTAAAACTCAACAATTACAATATACATACATTGCATCTACAACTCAACAACCATATATATGAACATGAACCCATCAAACTATAAAACCCATCAAACTTATATTTACAACATATACTAGAAGCTTCAAAACTTTATAAGCATAACCCAAAACACTACCATTTCTAAACTTTCCAATCTAACCAAACTTTAAGTATGTTTCAAGAAACTAGTTTTTCAAAACAAAAATTGTCAAACACATTTACTTGAAGGCTTGACTTAGACATGTCAAAACATATATGAGTTTTGCCTAAAACTTCTCAATATGCATACATTGCATCTACAACTCAACAACCATATATATGAACATGAACTCAAAAGAAGCCAATTATATAAAACCCATCAAACTTATATTTACAACATATACTAGAAGCTTCAAAACTTTATAAGCATAACCCAAAACACTACCATTTCTAAACTTTCCAATCTAACCAAACTTTAAGTATGTTTCAAGAAACTAGTTTTTCAAAACAAAAATTGTCAAACACATTTACTTGAAGGCTTGACTTAGACATGTCAAAACATATATGAGTTTTGCCTAAAACTTCTCAATATGCATACATTGCATCTACAACTCAACAACCATATATATGAACATGAACTCAAAAGAAGCCAATTATATAAAACCCATCAAACTTATATTTACAACATATACTAGAAGCTTCAAAACTTTATAAGCATAACCCAAAACACTACCATTTCTAAACTTTCCAATCTCTACAACCTTTAAGTATGTTTTGGTATACCCTCCTAAACTCAATTAATTGGCTACCATAACTGCAGGATAGCCATACACAACTTGTCTCACTACGTATAAGTATGTTTTGGTTTACCCTCCTAAACTTAATAAATTGGCTACCATAACTGCAGGATAGCCATACACAACCTGTCTCACTACGTATAAGTATGTTTTGGTTTACCATCCTAAACTCAATAAAATCTCGAAGCATATTAACCTCCTCCCCCTCCCCAATATTTAACTCATTGGCTACCTTTACTGCAGGATAGCCATGCACAAAGTAGTAGTAGAGAGATCATTACCTATATAGATGGTCCTCCTTGTGAATTCAAGATTTGAGTAAGCATTGATCGAAGGCTGGCCAACTCGGTTGTAGTTCGAGTTTCAACTTCTTCCAATTTAGTTCTCGTACTTATAATTTCAGCTTTGGCACGATTTAACTCATCTTTTGTCTCATTCAACTCTTCCACTTGATGTGCATTTTCCGATCGTAGTTGAGCCAATTCTATGCTCAACTCATGCTCTCGTCGTGATTCTCCACTGGATGATGAGCACTTCCTTTGTTTCGGCTTGGGCCCCCAACCCATGCCTTTAACATGGCCCGATCGACTACCCAAAATGGTTTCAACGATCTCATCTTGGGCAAGTGGTTGAGACCCTTCTGGAGTGGGTGTCTCTTGCAACTCTATCATTTGACTCTATGAGACAAATTAAAATATGTATTATTCGAGTAACAAGTTTATAAAGTAGTTAGCAGTATAGGAAACTTACATGAGCAACATTGGCTGCCGGATTCACCCATCCTTTTCCTTCTTTGTATCTAGTTTTTTCAAATAACTCTATCGGTCCTAATTCAACACCTTTTGCTTTCTGTAATTCAAAGTTTTTAATTTACTAATAATATTGAAGAACAAGAAAATGATATAATTAACATTTTTCCAACTCTACCTGTATTTGCAGTATATGCATAAACGTCTTAGACCCAGCACAATGGTTGAATGGTAGCTTCGATCGATTCTTTTTATTTGTCTCCGTAGTTTTCTAAAGAAATAAAGTATTAGTAAATGAATCTATAATCATTTGAGACGACATTTATATATTAAGAAATATTAGTAACGTACCTTCCATTTAGGAGTCTCCCACCTATCACATAGAAAATGCCAATCATCCATATTAACCACTCGAGGATGTGGGTGTGCACGTCCTTCCTCAGGAGAATATTTCCTATAGTGTTTGACCAAGTCCGCCCTATACTCCTTAAAAGTACTTTGTATCTCATGATCGATAAACTCATGGACAACGTACTTAGAAAAATCCAACTCGAAATGGTTCTGCATAAAATTTTATATATAATTTTAGTTATATATAAAATTAGACATGATAAACACAAAGAACTAAATGGTAATATTACCAGGAGTTTGTTTTTCACGTGGTCCTTTAGATCTGTAGTCACATCTTTCCACTTTGATATACGTACTGGAAATGATTTGCGGACAATCGTGCCAATCGCATTGCTAAACTTTGTGGCAAACTCGCACACAGGTTTCTTCAAATCATCGGTTATTTGTATTGGAATTTTCCCATGGAGGTGAACATATCTATCCAACTCTATGTTCCTTGAATATCCTCTTACTCTACGGGCAGAATTATCTGAAACACAAATAATTAAGACAATAAGTAAATACAAAATTATTTACAAAAGTTTATAAGAAGATTGACCTGAAGTCTCGCCGGTAGAAGACACTGCAGCGGCACTAGGGTTGGCGCTAGGGATGCTATTGGCAAAAAGATTAGTCGCCTCGTCCTCCAACTGAACAGAACTCACCATTGTCTCTATACAAGGAGACATGAAACATATGAGTGATATAAATAAAATAATAAGGATAAAAGCTTCTAAAACTAGAAATGAAACACATGGTTACTCCGAGTGCTAATCGCTATCATGATCTGAGTCAGAATTCTCATCAGGGCTCGAAGTAATCTCTGGAGAAAGTTCTACATCATCATCTTCATCGTTTATGAAATCATCATCATGATTTGATGACACTCCTCTACTCAGGTGTCCTTCCACAATTGTCGGATCAAAATCATCCCTGCATAATGCGTTCTCTTGAATAGATTCATCAACTCTTATTCTACCCTCAACTTCTATCAACTCAAGTTGATCATTTCCAGTATCCTCTACCTCTGGAACATCCCACAATCGTTTATTTTGAACCACTTGCACCACCTTCCAGTTATTACCATATTTCGGATCGTCGAGGTAAAATACTTGTTTTGCTTGAGTAGCTAGGATAAAAGGGTCATCAACATACCAATAGTGAGATGTATTAATTGATCTCAACCCTAAATCAAAGTGTGATCTTTTCTTTTTACTGTCTGTGTCAAACCATTTACATTTAAATATCATAACACGTCTTCTCTTCATATATTCTAAGTCTAACACCTCAGTTAAGACACCATAGAAATTCAACTCGTCGCCTTGACTTTCACTTTCTCCAGACACTAAGACTCCACTGTTTTGTGTAACCCGACGATTATCACGCGTTAAAGTGTGAAAGCGCATTCTATTGACAATGCATCCACTATAAGAGCGCACTTGAGAACTAGGCCCGATCGCCATCGAGCACAAATCATCAGACATGTTCCCACTACCACGCAATGAGAGAACCTGTCAATTCATTGCATACACGTTTCAAATATTAATCATGATTGAAATTAAATTTATAAACTCATAACTCTGAACTTACATGAGATTTGAACCAACTAGGAAATTGGAGTTGGTGTCTTTTATATAAATCTTTGGCAGTTTGTGCTTCAGGACGAATTTGTTGCAAATGTTGTCTATTAATACAAGATACAAAAATTTACACATCAGATTTAACTTAATTGCATACTAACATTGAGATTGAGACTTATTAGAGTGTGCGAGACATACATACGATAGGACTTTATTTCATCACAATTGTTCAAAATATACCAATGTGCTATCCGTTTCTCCTCAGTTGATAATGTTCTTGAGGTTGCCCCTCCCAATGGTCTTGCACTTTGTTTAAACACTTCAAAGTCACCACAAATCTCATTCATGGGAATTTGGTCATCATTCCGTTCATCTCTATTGAATCTCGTTTCAATTCCACTTAGATACAAGGAACAAAAGTTCAATGATTCATTCATTACAAATGCTTCTGCTATAGAACCCTCAGGACGTGCTTTGTTTCGAACGTACTGTTTCAATGTTCGTAAACTTCTCTCAATAGGGTACATCCAACTGTAGCTAACAGGACCCACAACCCTTGTTTCATATGGCAAGTGAACTGCAAGATGCACCATTACATCGAAAAAAGCTGGTGGGAATATTTTTTCCAACTTACAAAGTATGAATATAATATCTGATTGTAATTGATCCAAATCACTTGTATATACTGTTTTTGCGCATAAATCACGAAAAAATGTACATAGCTCAACAATAGTAGTGGACATATCTTTAGGTAAATACCCTCGAACACCAATAGGGAGCAGTCGCTGAAGCAGAACATGAGAGTCGTGAGTTTTCAACCCCCATAGTTTTCCATCGTTGACACTTACACATCGTGATATATTCGACACAAATCCATCAGGAAATTTCACTGATTTCAAAAATTTACAGAAATCGACCCTTTCCCTAGTAGTCAGCGTGTACGCAGCATGTGGCTTTACAACCTTGTTGCCTAACTTTTGCAAGTGTAGATCTTTCCGTATATTTAAATCTTCTAGATCCAATCGAGCATTTGTCGTGTCCTTGGTTTTTCCCTCAATATTTAACAATGTGCCAACCAAGTTATCACAAATATTTTTTTCAATGTGCATTACATCCAATTTATGTCTTAACATAAGTTTTGACCAATAAGGGAGTTCAAAGAAGATACTTTTTTTCCTCCAATTAAGATCAGTTCGTTTCCTTTTCTTATCTTTATTTGCTAGATGTTTACTGAGCACAGGAAAGTTTAGCATACAAACTTCTTGTAAGATCTCATCTCCATTCATTACGACGGGAGGAGGTCTATGCTCTGACTTTCCATTAAATTGCTTACTCCTACGCCAACTATGACTCTCCGGAAGATAACGCCGATGTCCCATATAAGAAATTTTACCTCTTATCCTAAAAGACGATGTGTCTTCTTTACAAATGGGACATGCTTGGTAACCCTTCGTACTCCACCCAGATAAGTCGCCGTACGCAAGAAAGTCGTTAATAGTCCATAACAAACTTGCGTGTAGTTGAAAGTACTCGCCACTAACTGAGTCATAAGTGCGCACACCATTATTCCATAACTCTTTCAACTCTTCAATCAATGGTTGCAAGTAAACATCGATTTCTTTTCCAGGAGATTTTGGCCCAGGAATTAGTAAAGACATAAAGAAATTGGTTTCTTTCATGCATTTCCAAGGTGGCAAATTGTATGGAACTAACACCACCGGCCACATACTGTATGAAGTGCTCATATTCCCGAATGGATTAAATCCATCTGAAGCTAATACCAAACGAACATTTCGTGCTTCTCGAGCAAACTGGGGGAATTCACGATCAAAATGCTTCCACCCTTCACCATCAGCTGGATGTCGCAACACACCATCTTCCTCAACACGCTTATCTTTATGCCACCTCATTTCCGAAGCAAAATGTTTCGATGAAAACAATCGCTTCAATCTTGGTATCAATGGAAAGTGACGTAAAATTTTATGTGGAATCTTCTTCCCTTTTCCATCGTTCACTTTATATCGAGACTCACCACATGTTGGACATTGTTGGCAATCAACAAATTCTTTCCAATATAATATGCAATCGTACTTGCAAACATGAATTAACTCATAGCCTAGCCCTAAGTCACGCAACTTCCTTTTAGCTTCATAAAATGAACCAGGTATACATGCACCGATTGGAAATGCTTCCTTTAACAATTGTAATAACATATCAAATGATTTATTACTCCAATTGTTAAGAACCTTAATATGCATCAATCTCACCAAAAAGTTTAATGACGAGAATCGCGTACAATTAGGATACAATTGATTACATGCTTCGGTCATTAAATCCTCGAATAAGGTTGAAGTATCGTTATCATGGACATTAGGGGGCAGCTCATTTTCAAAATTATTTTCATCATCTACATCTGCTTCAGCAATTGGGACTTGAAGTTCATTTAAAAGATTGAACATCTCATTTTCTGCATTGAAATCATTAGACTCTATAGTACTTGATCTATCATCGTTTACTGACCCAACTGTATAACTTTCAAACCTCGGTAGGTTGGTAGGTTCTCCATGATATACCCATTGGCTATAAGAGGGAGATATTCCATTCGTGAATAGATGTCGCTCTACTGTATCTAAAGATTGCCACATTGCATTCATACAATTTCTACATGGACATCTTGTTTTCCCAGAGTCATTAACATGAAACTTTGCCATTTCCATAAATTGAGTTACGCCTTCTATATATTCAGTTGACAACTTGTCTCTAAGTTTAATCCAATCTTTATTCATCTTTATCCTTAATTATACACTTTTCAACTCCACTTCTTTATCGTGAGTAATAATCCTGTAGAACTTAGACAAAAAGAAGATGGATATTAAATTGAATACTGTAGGCCTCATTTCATAACCATTTGGAATAACGTTTATAGTTTTTGGATTTAAAAATGTTTGTTGGTTTTTGGGATAATCAAGCCACAATTACTCATACAAAGGCTTAATGGGTTTGTTGGGAGTGAGGATATGAACCTTCAACCTCAGATAAAGAAACATATGTTTTAATCCTTAAATAAGCTAAGTTAAATTTGAATTCTTAAGTTTTCACAATATCTTAATAAGCTAAAGTAAATTAATAAGCTAAGATTTCAATCATAATAAGCTAAAAACCAACTAAAAAACAAAACTTTTTAACTCATATAGTTTAATAATTTATTAAAACATTGCAACTAAAAATACAACTACGAATATAGAAAAATGAAGCTCCAAGTAAACCATAAGTTAATGTGTTGGTGTCTCAATGGTTTATTATGACCCACCATTACATCCATCATATATAGGTTAGTTATTGGTTTATGCTTCCTTTAACCAATGACTATTGCATAATTAATCAATTCATCACAATGTAATCCATCAAAAGTATCGGCTAGGTAAATGCTAACAACATAAAAAGTGTAATCAACATAAGTCATAAGTGTATGACAACCCAAATTATATAACTCATCATTACATAGTTTACACAACACCCAATTAGAAGTAGTTAAAAAGTCTAACCAACCTAATTAGCACTAAAGAGTCTAACCAATACCATGTAATTTTTAACTTGATACCCATGAATAATTATAATCAACATTACAAATTAACTAAAAATAAATTTTAAACTACAAATAAACAAAATACATATATATTTCTACTTCTTTACAACAAAGTATAAAGTACAAACTCAAAGTAAGAATTATTCTCACCTCAAAAAAGAATTCACCACCAAAATCAACCCAAACCTAGCTTAAACTTTGGTTCAACACTCCGAAACGAAACCAAATCCTAAAACAAAATAATTCAAATGTTAGATACCAATCTTAACTATTTTAACTCAGTTCGAAAAATGTATAAACATATATTTATCAAATAAAATTAACCGAAACATACTTAATACTTGATAAAAAGTGTTCGAATGAGTTCGAAAATATTCGAAACTACTCCAAAACGAAACCAAATCCTAAAACAAAATAATTCAAAGGTTTGATATCAATCTTAACTATTTTAACTCAGTTGGACAAAAGTCAAAATATAGATTTATCACCTAAAATTCACCGAAGCATGCTCAATGCTTGATTAAAAGTATTCGAATGAGATCGAAATTGTTCGAAACTACTCCAAAACGAAACTAAATCCTAAACTACTCCAAAAATGATCAAATAAAATTCACTGAAACATACTTAATACTTGATAAAAAGTGTTCGAAAGTATTCGAAACTACTCCAAAACGAAACCAAATGATAAAACAAAATAAATCAAATGCTAGATACCAATCTAAACTATTTTAACTCAGTTCGACGAATGCCTAAACATAAATTTATCACCTAAAATTTACCAAAACATATTTAATAATTGATGAAAACTATTCGAATGAGTTCGAAAAGTGTTTGAAACTATAAAAAAAATAACTCAATGAATGAACTAACATACTAACAGTACAAAAAAAAATTAAAAGAGGGTTTCTACATAATTATCTTAATCAAAGAACCTAGAAACTTTGTTGGAGTTGGTTTTAAAATGTTCAAACTTGCAGATCTTGAGTTTACAAAAATACAAACACAACAAAGATTTGCAAAATAATATTCAATGTACAAAGTTTGTATTGTATAAGAGAAGAAAAAATGAAAACAAAAAAAAATAAAATAAAATAAAATAAAATGGCGGGTACCGCGCCGGAGTTACCGGCGGCAGGCGGCGGGCGGCGGGCTGCGGCCAGCTGGGTAGCCGGCGGAGAGGAAGCTTGGCCGGCGACAATGGGAAGGGCAATCTGGATGGGTGGGAGAGCAGAGAGGAGTAGAGAAAAAAAGGGGGAAAAGCAGAGAAGAGGGGGAAATGAAATCTGAGAGGGAAAAAATGGGGGGCTCATTCTCGAGCCCCCTATATTCGGAACTGCCGACGGTTCAGTTGAACCGTCGGCGGTTTGGTCGATTAATGCCGACCGTTTTTCAAACGGTCGGCATTTCAATAACTTTTTGCCGACCGTTTCTCAAACGGTCGGCAGTTCGGTCCCCCTTTTCCGACCGTTTGAAAAACGGTCGGCCGTTCGGTCCCCCTTTGCCGACCGTTTGAAAAACGGTCGGCCGTTCGGTCCCCCTTTGCCGACCGTTTGAAAAACGGTCGGCGGTTCGGTCCCCATTTGCCGACCGTTTGATAAACGGTAGGCGGTTCCTCCAACAAATGCCGACCGTTTAGAAAAACGGTCGGCATTTCTTCTACCTTTTGCCGACCATTTAATAAAATGGTCGGCATTTCTCCTTCCTTTTGAAATAATATCCGGCATATCTCTTTATTTTTTCCGACCAAATAAAAACTAGTCGGCATTTCTCCTCTTTTTCCCGACCGAATAATAAACCGTCGGCATTTATATTATATTTGCAGACCAAATATTTAATAGTCGGCATTTCTTCTTCTTTTTGCCGACGAATATATGAAATGGTCGGCATTTCCCCTATTTTTGCCGACCAAATAATAAATGGTCGGCATTTTCCCTCTTTTTGCCGACCAATTCGTAAACCGTCGGGATTACCCCTTTTTTCCGACCAATTTCAAAGCGTCGGGATAAATAACGTCGGCAAATGGCAAATTTCTTGTAGTGAATATCGAGTCTATAGGGTAGAGCTTGCCAACAACCTAGAAATAGAAGAAAACATTGGCTATTAATGAACAAAGAGTAGAATGAGGTATTTGATGAAGTCATTGCTCTAGAGTTTTTTACAAATTAAGTTTTATCCTCTGTTTTGCATTATCAATTTTAGAGCTTAATCACATTTATTCTTCAAGCAAGTTTAATTCTTTTTCATTCATCTTTGATAATTCGATGCTTAGATAAAATTTAGGCTAGAGAATTTGGAAATTGGTAGCTTTCAGTCCCTTTGTAAAACGAATTTTGCATTCAAACACTGTATTACTTGTAACGATTTGTGCACTTGCGAATTCGACCACCAGTCTTATTCCAAAATATCAATCAATTAATCAAAGCATTTCAATATAATTTTTTAAAGAAATAGAAAGCCTATTTAATGTTCTAACTACATGGCTACAGTTTTTTTTCAAAATAAAAAAAAAGAAAGAAAAATAAAGGTGTCCTTAGTATTTGCTATTATTATAATTCATTATAAAAAGTATGTATTTCTGGAACAAAGAGTAATGGTAGTATTATCTATTGTTCAAAGGGTTACCAACTTTTTTTTTTTTTTAAAGATGCGACTACCAACTAACTTTAAAGTCAACATTTTAATTTAAAGAAATAAATTAAATGCGATTTTGTTGGATTATGTAATTAGCGTGGGCCCTTTTTTCTTTTCATTTTGACTCGTTTAAAGGACAACTTTAACATAAACCTTAAAAATCCTCATTAATATAAACTTTAAGGGGCTGTTTGAGGCACTGAGTGAGTTATAATAATATGAGTTATAATAGTCTGTGGAATTATATAATATTGTTTAAAATGTAAAGTTGTTTAGTCTGAGGTTATAATAGTCTATGTTTGGGGTGCAAAGTACTCCACGGATTATTATAATTCATGTCCCAAATAACTCCTAAAAAATCGTACGTTGTTACATGCGTATATGTGAAATAATTAATATCTCAGCATCTTTTATAAGAGTTATTTACTTGAGTCAACATCAATCTTTTCTATATTGGTCATTGAAATAAAATAAAATTAGAAAAAACATAAACGACATGTGAAGATTAAATGGCACACACAACAATGTATAAATTGTAAATGTTAAAAATAGTAGACTTCTATACCCACACAGACACAAAAGGCTGAACTATGTTTGAAAATTGCTGGGAGAGAGAGCTTCCTTTACATTGTCGTAGAGATATAAACTAGAATCATCATCGATTTGTCTCACTCAGGTTTGGGCATAAACTCAATCCAAGGTCCTTGATAGTATTGATTGCATGTATTTGTATCTCTCACTTCATAGTTGTGGTTATACGAAGTTGGAGCCTCTCTTGATGAAATCAAGGATGGTTCTGCAAATAAAAACAATATTTTTACAGACATATTAAGAGATCTTTTAAGAAATGAAAAAATTTCATAAGCCCAAACGAGTATTCAGTCCAAAAATTGGAATTCGACCCAAAGAATGGTGAACCCAAAAAAAACACTATCTTAAGGGAGCATGTTGAAGATTCCACATCGAAAAGATGAATAGAAACCTCATAATTTATAAGATACATAGACTACTCATTTCATTGCTAATTGATTTTGAGATGAAATCATGTTTCTCTAATAAATTGCAATACCTTCAACGTTGAGCATAGGCTCCATTTCTTCATTAAGGCCTACAAAAAGGTTTTTGTGATCATTTGCATTCCTTTGCTCGCCGACTTCTAAGTTTCCTTCAAAAGCTTCACTTCCCATGACTTCATTTCCAAACAAATTTTGCATCTGTCATGTAATATCAATACAAAATAAGTTTAGAGGAAGGGAGAAATTTTGGGTACATCAATGCGAATTAAGGGTTCTAAAGGGGAGAAACCTCAAAGCTTGGAGCAAAGTTGACGACAGGAACACATTCCAAAGCATTATCGACCATTGCTTCCCATGTCTTGTTTGGGACTTTCTTACCTAGCAACTTCAATGCAGGAAAAAGGAAATCAAGAACTCTAGATCATTCTAAATAAACCAAAGAAGAATTTTGAATATTGTGATTTAGCTACCTTTTTCAAGTAGAGAGGACCTTTTTCGTTATAAGTTTTCAAGAAATCATCAACAGTTCTGATGCCTTCAGAAGATAAACTATTATGATAAACACCATTTTTGCCAATCCCTTCCAATCGCCATACTTCGTCTTCCCTATGTGGAGGGTGCTGTTTCTTGTTCACTAATGTATTAAAGGAAAAGAGACTATATTAGAGAGAAACAAAGAGAAACAAAGAGATAGCTAGAAAGAGAGATTACCTTCTCCTCGATGATCCAAGACTCTAAAGGGTTGAGATACAGCTTCTCCAACTCTCGGGAAGTTAGGTAAACTTTTATCATCAGTAATTCTTATTCCTAACCGGAATTTTTTAGATCTCAACCAGCTCGAGTTGTCAGTAAAGCTCAAACTCTTGATCAACCCAACTCCATTTTTTAGATACAAATTTATATCATTACCAACAATTAACGGTCTTTTACCAACCCTTTGAGACAAAATGCTTTTATCGAACTCGCTCGGGTCTCCATCGAGGACAACAAGCTTAATTTGAGCCATCGACAAAGGACCCATCGACACAATGGCATTGAAGTTAGTGACATCAATGAGTGCAACTTGCAGTGGCTCGCCATTCTCCGCTTCTATCTCGTTGTTTGTAAAAATGGTGGACGCAATTTGGTTGAGAAAACATAACTTCAACGTGGTTTCAAATCCAGCAACCGTTGCTTCTTCATTATGATCATTAAGTTGACTATTGCTGCAAACAATGATAAAATTAAGCAAAACAATGAGATTAATTAGGAGACAATGAGAACCAATTCAGTTTAAAAATTACTAACCTTGAAGGTGATGGAAGGAAGTGACAGTGAGACTTAAATTTGCTGTCGATTTCCTCACTAACCTGAAAAAACAATGAACTTAATTAGTTTGGATTTTCGTACAAAAAAGAGGAAAAGTAAAGGTAGAGAAGGAGACTAAAAGTACCACTCGACGAAGAAAAGCTTCCATTTGAGACCATGATTCAGGAGAGAAAAACGTAGCTTCAATGGCAGATTCTGCTTCAGAACTAGGAAAAACAAAACACCCATGAGAAGAAATCAAAACCCAAAAAAAAAAATGCAAAAGAAGAAGAGAAAGAGAGAGCAAACCAAGTTCGAAAAGAGTTGCAGGTTCTTTTAGGGTTAGTTTGAGAAGGTTGATCATCTTCAATCATGTTTGTAAAATTTGGAGAGTCCCTCTTTTTGTTTCCCTCCATGAAATTTATCTCTCTCCCTGTGACAGACTGAGGGAAACTCAAATAAAGAAGAAATGTGAGTGTTTGGGTTTTATAGGAGGGGATATATATATATATCTTATGGTTAGTTGGAGATTGAATTATTCTATGGTTTTGTCCCTTTTTCAAAGAAGATACATGGAAAATTCATCTGAATTGCTGAGTTGTGAAAGAGAGAGAAAAGAGATATTTATTTAGAGAGAGAAGTGAGGTTCTTTTGGACTAAGGTAGAGAAAGGTTTATGAATTCAATTGAAAAAAGTGTTAGGGAAAGAGATGAGGTTTTTCATGAGAGAGAATGGGAGACTAGGTAAAGTTGAGTTTATAAATCTTGGACCTTTATGAAATATTTTTAATTAAAGAAACTTGGTTAAGGTTTTCATTAAATTATAAATTTGGTCTCTATAATATGGGCATAGTTTCAATTCAACCTTAGAATTTTAATTTTGTCTTTCTATAGTGTAGTCTAACCTCAAACCTCATAAATTATCTCTATCCTAATTAACGTGACAATCAACTTATGTTTCTATTTTATTATCTATGATTATATTAGAGTTTAGAGTTGAGTAATAGAGGAAAGGGATGGGTTTTTCAAGTTCGTTAAAGATAGTTTAAGGACAATTTATAAAAACAATGTGGAATCCATAATTTGATCATCTCTTTTTTAATTGTCCTTACGCAGGCAACCCTTAGTCTACCCTGATGAAGCAATCAGATCTTCATCTTCCTTTTTCAACAGTCAATTCTTTTGTTTTGCAAAGAAATCATTCTTTCCGTTCCCTGCGTCATATCCTATGGTTTAATATCTTTGTAGCTATTTTATGGCAGTATGGCTTGAAAGAAATGATTGCCTTGCCAAAGCCTCGCTTGAATTTGGAAAAAGAAAAAAAAAAGGTGCAGCCATCTCTGTGCATCTCACTTCCACACATAAGGAAAAAAAAAAAAAAAAAAAAAAAGAAAAAAAATCAATTTTGACCTTAAACTTGGTAGGTTGTATCGATTTTAACCCTGAACTTTCAATTTCATCAATTTAAACCTCAAACTTTTAGCAGATTGTATCAATTTTAACCCTAAACTTTCAATTTCCTCAATTTAATCTCAAACTTGAACAAGTGTATCAATTTACACTCTTAGTTAAGTTTTCATTTCAATCACCGTTAGAAAGTTTCCCACACATGCCCAAAGCCACGTGTTGCTCTATGATATGTACTTGTTTGTTATTTTTTAAAAAAATTTACCAAAAAATAATTAACTCTTTCCAGATCGAGTCGTCACCATCGTGAAAACCATGAACTTGACTCTCGAAAGTAGGACCTACACTAAAACAAATGAACTCTTGTGTTCCCTTTGCCTTTGGTGTTAATACCAACGACGATGAGTGTGAAGAAGATCTAGGCGGTGACATGATTGAAGGCAGCGACGACATGGTGGTTTAGTCGACTTCAGTGGTGAGGAGTTTGAGCTCGACTAAAATGCTAGAGAGAACATGGAATGTGGTGGTGGACAAAGTGACGTCCATGAACACAATGAATTGGTCGTAGCTGACCTTGTCGATCCCATCGATAGTTTTACAAACGATTAAAGTGACATTGATGCTGGAGAAGAAGGGGACAAAGATTCTGATGAGGACGATTCTGAAAGCCCAACATCCATCACGGTAGATGGAAGACAAATCGAGCTCGATGCTGACAATAAATTTAAAAAAAAATCAATATTGGCCACCGATTCAAGAATGAGAGTACTCCATTGAGAAAAAATATAGTACAAATAAGCTTTGTTTTTACTAAAAGCTGATAAATCAAGTAGAATCTTGCCTTAAAATTGATAACCCTTAATTAATGAAATAAAAAAAAAATAGCAGAATCAAAGAAGATAAGAAGTGAAAAAAAGTTATGCTCTGAAATTGAAAAACATTATGGTGAGTCTACTCCAATTTTCTTCAACAAATTTATTTTTTAAAAAAAAAATACAAATACGAATATGTTATATAGCAACAAGTAACTTTGGACATATGTGGGAAACATTTATAACAAGGTTTGAAATAGAAACTTAACCAAGAGTGTAAATTGATACACTTATTCAAGTTTGAGGTTTAAATTGATCAAATTGAAAGTTTAGGATTAAAATTGATGCAACCTACTAAGTTTGAGGTTTAAATTGATGAAATTTAAAGTTTAGGGTTAAAATTGATACAACCTGTCAAGTTTAGGGTAAAAAATAGGGAAAAAAATCTTAATTTTTTCATGTTGTGTAGTTAAAGTGGGATGCACACAGATGGGTGCAGCATGTGGTCTTGAAAAAATATCTTTATCAATACATTTGTTTGGACTTCTAAATCAAAGCTCTTTTCTAATTGTAGCTCTTCTTGTATCGCACTAAATTTGTATGCTTTATTGTAATATCTGGCGTTCTCATACATGTTTCTCACATATGCTTAATAAAGAGTTTGTATCTTCATCCAAAAAAAGTTTAAGGACAATTTGTGAAGTTTAACTAATTATAGGAATTTGAAACTTTTAAAACCATAAGAGAGCAAATTGAAATTAAGCCCAAATCATAAGGACTAAAATTAAACTTTCAAATCCATAGAGATCAAATTAAAACAATGCTCAAACCATAGAGATTAAATCTATAATTTAACCTTAATTAAAATTAAAGTTTTTAATAAATCTTTGAACTCTTAAAGCTGTATCTACTTGATCTCTATCTATCTATCTATCTATCTATCTATCTATCTATCTATCTATCTATCTATCTATCTATCTATATATATATATATATATATATATATATATATATATATTAATACTATATATATATATTAATACTACTTGATCTCTATATGCTTTAATAAGTTTCTAAAATGTCTCCAATCATCTTTCAATTCTATCTCTAATAAATCTCCATCATTAATTTTATTTGTTTAACACTTATGTGACATGTTAGCTAGCTATATTATTTAAGAATTGCGTAGGAAGTTAATTTTGTGCCAGTTCAAGTGTTCAGTGGCATAACTATTCAACTAATGGAGTTAAACTATAGCGTTGTTAACTACATAGATAGCCCATTTGAGACCTCAAATTACACAAATGTCAAGATTTGAAATAAATTTCAACTTTATTTTAAGTCAAGTCATTTAAAGCCTAATAGAGAGTGGAATTGACATATATGCCCTATAAGAGATATTAGAGAAACATTGCGTTCCATCTCAAAATCAATTGATAATGAGATGAGTAACTCATGTATCTTATAAATTGTGAAGTCTCTCTTCATCTTTCTGATGTGAGATCCTCAACATGCCCATTATATTTTGTTGTAATTGATGTAAATTCGTGAGGAAAAAAAAGAGCAAAATAAAGTGGGAATATTTTCCATAACCGTTGGAATAATATATTTGAAAATTTTCAAAAATCTCTCATGTCTCTCATAACTTCCCTCCAAATCTCTTTGCATTCTTCACCATGAAAAAAGAAAAAAAATTCAAGGGTTTAGGACAAACTATTCACATTGCCTCTTCACTTTTATTCAACCATCAAAATCGATAGTTTCTAGTGACGTGTACGATCGAGCAGTGATAAAATACAAGGTTGAAGGGAATGAACGTTTCACTCTGCAGCAGAAGTATTGGATCGTCTTTGATTTTATTTAAAACTAAACTAAAAAATAATAAGATTAAGCAAACTTACTTGGAGTAAATATGGAGATATTTCTGGCGGATCTTTATCTTCTCCATAAAATCTTCCTGGCTATGACTCGAACACAGGACCAAGGCTTGTGGGAGCCTCTTGAAAGAAAATCCACAAGGGATTGGAGAGGAAGAGGTCTAAATAGATTTCTCTAATTCTCTATTGAGGAGATATGTGTTATGTCTAATGGCTCAACCTAAGGGTCCTATTTATAGAGACCAAGGGAAAATTTTTGCCATAATTAAAATATTATATTTTAATATCTAATATATTAAAATATATCTTATATTTATTTGAATCTCATTCAAATCTCCTACGATATTTATTTATTTATTTGAATCTTATTCAAATTTTATAAATATCTTTTATTTAATGTATCTAATATACATTAATTATTTTAATATTTAATGTATCAAATACAATAAATATATTTTCCTCTTATATATTTAATATATATAATATATTAAATGTTAATTTGAACATTTCAAATTTTTCTTTCAATTAAATTGATCTTTTAGTGTTACTATGAGCTAGCAAGAGAACCTTATGGACCTACAGATTATAAGCTCCAATGATACAATATCAATTAATTAAACTCTTTAATTAATTATTTTTTATTTATTAACTATAGGTCACTCCACTATAACCTAGAGTTGCACTCTTATGCACTGTAGAACAAGTTGTGTTCATAGATATAATCATTACATGCAAGTCGATCATTCACGAGTTGTTCGTAATTACGGTTGGGTTAAAAGTCCATTTTAGGCCTATAATTACATCTTGCACCTTAAGTACCATTGATTCTCTAATGAACACTCTGTTTATAATCTAATATTAAACTAAGTCTCTCTCAGGCCAGTGAGAGGGTGGGGCCCCATTGTTCAAGTCTCGAAATCAACACTTAAGGAAACTACTCATCTACTTACCCTATATGAGAATGAGTGAATTCCATCTTGTGAGATTATGTTCCCATCTCCCTATTTGGTCAAGTCCCCAAAATGGTAGGCATATTGAATCGGCTACAAAAGCCACTCTCACCCATGCAAATCAAAGGACAAGTCCTCACAGGCAGGAGTTCATAACTCACTCAAGATTAAGATCGAGTCGCATATAATTATCCTGATGAAATATTAATATTCTCAATTAACGGATTTATAAAGAGACATTAAATATTTCGTGGTCCAGTCTTGCACAAACTCATTGTATAAGATACTCTCACTCACATGTCTCCACATGAACGATTTGGATCAAATCATTTGTAACTATTACAAAGTGGGCAGTATCAATAGTGTTACTAGGATAAGGTTCTTAATTCAACCTTATCCATATACTATAACTCTTTAGGTTATTTCTTGACCATGATCCTCTCGTATGTCAACCATATACTGTTCAAGATTACACTAATAACCTTAGATTTTTCATATAATGGATAATATTATATTGCAAATAAAATAATCAAAACTATTATTAATTATTAAATAAATTATTATTAATCAAAATTATTATTAATTATTAAATAAATTATTAACTACAAGACTTTAGGGCATAAATTCCAACAAAGGTTTCCTTCAAAAACAAAGATACATGTCGACGTTGCTTCTGGTTTGAGACGACGGTGGGCTTTCCTTTGTACGATGGCGGTGGGTCTTCCTTGTTTGATTGTCAGTTCCTTTTTTATGGTAGTGGGTTTAATTAAACAACTGTGTGTTTCCTTTGTTCGACGGTGGATTTCCTTTTCCAGTGGGTTTTATTACGTATGCAAAATATAAGACGATTATATAATGATGTTTATATAGTATATACCTATAAGTATATATTTATCATCCTGTATTTTCACACATGTACTATATAATTAATGGCACTTATATGAGTATATATTTATGTGTACAATATCTTGTATACTACTGTTTCTGTAGTATATACCTGAGTATATAATTATGTGTACAATATACTGCATAGTATATATTTATCATCCTATATTTTCACGCATGTACCTTATATATTAATTAACTATAATCAATAAGAATTATCGACTAAATTATATATTGATTATTTTTTATGTAATATTTTGTTCTAATATACTATAAT
The DNA here is from genome assembly GCA_033996785.1 of Trichosanthes truncata. Taxonomy (NCBI): domain Eukaryota; kingdom Viridiplantae; phylum Streptophyta; class Magnoliopsida; order Cucurbitales; family Cucurbitaceae; genus Trichosanthes; species Trichosanthes truncata. Next base: position 43,149,517 of record JAWPNB010000013.1, on the reverse strand, counting down.
AATTATATTCTAATTTATATTGAATTTGTAATTTTTTAAAACTATTATTTTTGTAATTTTGTTTTGGATAAATTTCACTTTTGGTCTTTAGAATTTAAACTTTTCTATTTGGTTCATAAATTTTAGAAACTAACAATTTTAGTCATTGATATTGAAATTTAATTTCCATGTGGTTCTTGAGGTTTCAAAAAGTGACATGTTTGGTCTTTGATGTTTAAATTTAATTTTTAATTAGTCTAAAAATTTGAAAATTGTTTTTAAAAAGTCCTCAAGTATAGTTGACCGTTAGTTGACATAGCGTTGACTCTATAACACTGTCGAAATTGGACCCCACGAACTATATTATCTGAATTCTCCCTAAATGTTGAACGACAACCTTTATAGTTTAGATGTGTAGGTTCTTCATGAGAAAGAGAGAAAAGAGAGAGGTCTAAAGAAGTTGCAGAAGATTTTCATAGAAATACCCACCAACTTTTATTGGAAAAGCCAACGGTAATGATGATGTGGGTTTTTTTAGTTCAACATTTACCCTTTCTTTTTATTTTAAAAATAAGATAAAATTGAATTAAAAAAAAAAAAAGAAAAGAAAAGAAAAACAGCCTCTTTTTGCATCGACAATAATTCTATCTCACTGTGCTTTTGTATATGTTAAGCTATGATGATTAACTTTTTGAATTTAATGGTCATTTAATATAGTTTTTTAGTTGAACAATTATACAATTGATGCATTGAATCATCGACTTTTAGGATAGTAATAAATATTTTATTTATAAAATCGTCTTCGGATTGCCCATTAATATAGTATTAAAATATAAAGCATTGTGTTTAAATTTTTAGTGTTGTGTATTTCTTCTATTTAATATTACTTTATAAGTTTTATGTGTGTAAGCCTCTTCAATTATATAAAAGCAAATGGCCTTTATTGTCATTCTTGACATCTTACTCATTCTTTTAAAGTTAGAGATCAAATCTTCACCTTATATTTATTGTACTAGAAAAAATTACACACCAATAATATAGAAATTTGCTTCCTAAGACTTCCATGATTAAAGAGATTGTATATGGGTTTTTAATAAGTACCAAATGATCAAAATATTTAACCTAAAATCCACACATGAAAGATTGAGATCTGATCTCAACAAATTACAATAAGAGCAATGAGTTCGTGGCATACATTTTTCCATAAATAATCACTTTTGCTATGAAGAACCATTAAAATCGTTCAAACTCTCTCTCTCTCTCTTTCTTGCACATCTTTAAACATTTTATATAAAGTTTCAAATCCCTTCGTGAACTTTTTTGACTTAGTAGCCTCAACCTTTTTGTTTGTCTGTTTTTGGTTTTGTTTCTTTTGATATTTCATTTCAATATTCTTTATGGAGTTGAATAAAGCACTATAAAATAGATTGATGTGATAAAAACTTGTCAAATGTAAAAGAGGTTCGATTTTCTACTTTGGTTAATATATTTCACTTGAATAAGAAAAAATTGCCCAATTCTGTTGGTAGCAAAGCTTTAGAAATTAGAAAGTTAATGGTCCTGTTTTTAATTTTATATTTTTAGAAATTATGAGGTTAAGAGGCTGCTTGATAACAATTCTTTTTAAAAAAACAGAGTGGTTTGATAACTATTTGTTTTTTCTGTTTTTTAAAAACGTATTTGAAATTAGAAGCAAATTTCAAAACCAAAAAATTAGTTTTTTAAAATAGATTTATTTTTCGAAAACTCATTTTTGTTTGAATGTTCATTTTTTCCTCTTTGATTATATCTCTCCAACAAATTCCTTTGTATAACTTTTTTTCTCTCTACAAAATTTCACTCTCTCCCAAAAATTCTCATCTCGATAGAACTTTTTTTTCTCTTTCTAAAAAATTTCTCCTTCTCATAACTTTTCTTCTCTCTAAAATGTTTATTTATTTTTATTTAACTTTCATTTCTCTTTCTCATCTAACATACCTCTCCAATTTCTCTCTCCAAAAAATCAAATGTTTTTCTTTTCCCAAAAATTTCTCTCTCTAAACTTTTCTTTCTCTCTAACTTATCTATTTCTAAAAATTGTTCGTAATTTTTCTTTCTCTATAATAAAAATATCTCCAACTTTTATTTTTGAAAAAAATCTCCATAAATTTTCTCTCACTATAACTTTTCTTTTCTTTTTTCTCTCATGTATCTTAATTTCTCTAACATTCCTTTTACTCTTAACCTTACTATCTCTCTAAAATTTCTTTTTTTTATTTAACTTTTTTCTCTCTAAAGCTTATCTTTTCACCTCTGCTTTTTTCTCTAACTAATATTTTTTTTATTAAGTCTAACTAATATTCTCTCTCGAGCATATTTTTTTCTAAATATTTTATTTCATGTCTCTAAATTTACTATGTTTAACTCTTCTCTAAAAAAATATTTATATTTATGTCTCCAAATTTTTATTTCGATGTCTCTCACATTTTTTTTCCTCTCTAAAACATCTCTTCATCTCTCTATTTTTTTAAAAACTGAAAACAAAAAACAAGTATCAAAGGCCCCGTTTGATAACCATTTGGTTTTTGGTTTTTGGTTTTTGAAAATTAAGCTTGTTTTCTCCCAATTTCTCTATAATGGTTTTCATCTCCCTTAAGGAAGCATTTGAATTCTTAGCTAAATTCTAAAAACAAAAACAAGTTTTTGAAAACTACTTTTTTTAGTTTTCAAAACATGGCTTGGTTTTTGAAAACATAGGTAAAAAGTAGATAACAAAATAAGTATATACATAAGTGAGAGTAGTATTTATAGGCTTAATTTTCAAAAACCAAAAACCAAAAACCAAAAATCAAAAACCAAATGGTTATCAAACGGGGCCAAACCAATTTGGTTTTCTGTTATTAAACATATATAGTTTTTATTTTTAAAAAATAAAAAACAAAAAAAGTAAAAAAAAAAATTGAAATAGTTATGAAATGAGTCTTAAGAAAAACGATTCAAAGTTTTCATCCACTGTCCAAAAAAAGAAAAGAAAAAAAACGAAGTGGGTCATCTCAACACACTCTCAAAAGAGAGAAAAAAAAAAGATACTTTAATCTCAATATTCATTAAGTTATTGATCTCCCACTGTTATTGTGCATCAATCTTTTTTCAAATGAGAGAAGAGATGCTTTCACATGCTTATTTCACACAGTAAAACCAAGGGGCCACATGTTTGGAATTAGTAAAATAATCATCGCCAAACTTTTAATATATATATATATATATTCCTTATGTTTTATTCACAATTTGAAGTTTTTAACAATTTATTTTCAACCTCCTAATATATGAATTTGAATATTAATTTGATTCACAAAACTTTTCAAGACAACTATTTGTTCTCGTAATCCCTCCCAGTTAGAGCATAGTTTATTATTTGTTTTAAGTGTATGACTTAGTTTATGAACCTTGAGCCTTAATGAAATATTAAAAAGAAATGTTTTAGAGAGAAGTAGGACGATAAGGAGAGATTTATTTAATCAATTGATTTCTTTCTTTCAGAATTCTAGGAATCTAACTTTCAAAAAAAATTCATTTGAGTTTTTTGTAACTATGGATAGGTATATTTTAGTCTTTGAAATTTTAAATTTATTTTATTTTTGTTCCTGAACTAAAAAAAAAGAAAAAAAAGAAATCAGTTTTAGCTCATGAACTTTAAACAAGGGATATTCATTTTAGTCCTTAATTATCTATATTTTGATTTTAACTAACGAGTATATATCTTAACATGCTTATAGGGACAAGCAGTGGCGGATCCAGGATTTTTTGTCTGGAGGGGGGGGGGGGGGGGGGGGCTTCAGTTCGTATGAAGTTAATTTTGAACACATTGATATATATTGATATTAATTTAAATATTTAAATATTAGTTTGTTCAATAGAAGTCAACGATTGAATTTTCTACATAAATATACAAAAAAAAAAATGCAACTTGAAATAATAGGTAGTGTTTTTTTTTTTTTTTTTTTTTTTTTTTTTTTTTTTTTGTTTATAAGAATTATAGTTACTTCTTAAACTTCAAAATACTTTTATTAATTTTCATCTATATTGGATATCAAGACAAAAATCAAATTTTAAAAAAATTATAACATTATATGCTAACTTGAGCAGAACTCAGCTAGTTATGACATATATCGATTAAGGTCAGAGGTTCGAATCCTCACTAGAAAAATAAAAAATTATAGCATTATATATTTGTCATTATCTTAAAAAAATATTCATATAAATCTTTAAAGAAAGAATGAACTAGACGATCCCAGAAAAAAAAATGATTTACCATATATATAAATGTCTAAATTTTTCACTTTAAATAATTTGTTTTTTTAGTTTAAAAAATTAATAAAAACAATATATAATTCTCGTTTATAGAAAAAAACACGAAGACATGGATTAAAAAAATTCTTTTTATACTTTTTTAAATTAATAAAAATAATATATAATTTCCATTTTTATAATATGTACAAAATATTAAAAAAAAAAAAAAAGGAAGTAAGTAAAGGGCTGAGCTCGAACTCAGGCCCAACAACAAATTTTGAGGAAGGGCTTGAGAGTTCAACCGTTGAGCCAACAAATGATTTTGTTAGTCTATGCTATTTAGTTTATATATAATAATGTAATCTCTGACAGTTGAGGAGAGGCTCAAGCCCCCCCGGGCCTATGGTAAATTCGCCCCTGAGGACAAGCATTGGAGACAGATAAAGTTGGCTAAGACAAGTATATTGTGCCCATGGAAACTTGATGAAAATTTTATAATAATAACTAAAAGAATTATTTTTAAAAGTTGAAGGACTAAAATATATTTGTTGAAAGTTCAGTAACAAAAATGGTTATTTCTGACCAAAATAAAATTTTCTTAAAGTATTAAGACTAAAATAAAATTTAAACTTCAAGAGAAAAAAACTATTCCATGAAAGGTCTAAAGGTGTAAGTTGTTATGAAATAAGAACAACAAGAACACAAAAAAAAGGTAGATAGGTGTTGTGCAAAACTCACTACGCAATCGTAGGTAGTAATTAGTATACAAGGTCGATCCCACGAGGACTAAATAATGCAAATTCTATAAAATTGAGTACCACTAAGAACTAGTTCTCAAGCAATTAAACAATCTAAAATTGACAAAATACAAAATCAATATAAGGGAATTAAATTCTAGCAATCTAAAGGAAATACGCACTAAAAAATGATAACAAATAAGACTAGAATCAATTGACTAAGGCATTGGAATTCAAAACCTAAAGCCTCAAGTCTACTCAAATTTGACTGAGAATAAGCAAGAGAATATGCTAAGTTAATCTCATTTCATGGGATTATCAAGAGGATGAGATAGTAGAGAGCAAAGTGAATTCTCTATTGAATTGTGTGTTTTCAAAGCCTAACACAACACATATTTATAGTATTCCAAGTGTGTAGGCTACAAGTAATTGAAGACTAAATTTAGCTATAGTTGGAGAGTCCCATGGCTATTCCAAAGGAAAATGAGAGTCATAGGGAAGAATGATTAAAAGTGGGGGGAGTGAGTCAAATGTAATATGGATATCTGCCATGTATTTATAATACTCTCCCTTAGATATCCATTGTATATAAATTATATGCCTCGTTAAAACCTTACTAGGAAAAACCCAATGAAAAAAAAGTAGTGATGGAAAAAGAGTACAATATTTATATACTTCAACAACTGCCTCATTAAAAACTTAAAGCAAATCCGGTGGGAAAAAGCATAGTCAAGGAAAAAAGAGTGTAGTATATTTACTCCCCCTCATGGAAACATCACTTGAGATCTCTGAGTCATCGCATTCCAATGTTGTGCACCAACTTCTCAAATGTTGAAGTAGGCAATGCTTTCGTGAATAAGTCTGCCAAGTTATCTTTTGAAGAAATTTGTTGAACAGTGATATCGTCGTTTTCTTCAAGATTGTGGGTATATAACAACTTTGGTGAAATATGCTTCGTTCTATCACCTTTAATACATCCTCCTTTGATTTGTGCTATACACGTTGTATTATCTTCGTATAATATTGTTGGAAGACTTTTGTTAGAAGACAGGCCACATGTTCTACAAATGTGTTGATTCATTGATCTTAGCCATACACATTCTCGACTAGCTTCATGAATTGCCAGGATCTCATCATGGTTCGAGGAAATAACTGATATTTACTGTTTCATAGACCACCCTGATATAGCGATTCCTCCACATGTACATAAGTAACTTGTTTGAGATCTAGCTTTATGTGGGTCAGATAAATAATCTTGCATAATCAACTAGATCAAAGTTCGATTTATTATAGTAAAATAAACCCATATTAATTTGTCCTCGAAGATACTGGAGGATATGCTTAATTCCATTCAAATGTCTTTTTGTTAGAGAAGAACTATATCTAGCTAATAGATTTACTGAAAATGTTATATCAGGTCGTGTATTATTAGCAAATACATAAGTGCACCTATTGCACTAAGATATGGTACTTCTGGACCAAGAAGCTCTTCATTATCTTCTCGAGGACAAAAGATATCTTTCTTTATATCAAGTGAACGAAATACCATTGAAATGTTTAGTGGATGTGCTTTGTCCATGTAACATCTCCTTAAGATATTTTCTGTATAAGGTGATTGATGAATAAATATCTCATTTGCTAAATGCTCAATTTGCAAGCCAAGACAAAACTTTGTTTTTCCAAGATCTTTCATCTCAAATTATTTCTTAAGATACTCTATTACCTTTGAAAGCTCTTTAGGAGTTCCAATTAAATTTAGATCATCAACATATACATCAATAATAGCAAATCCTAACTGTGATTTCTTTATATAAACACATGGACAAATAAGGTTATTTGTATACCCTTCTTTCAATAAATATTCACTAAGATGATTCTACAACATTCGTACAGATTGTTTTAATCCATATAAAGATCTCTGTAATTTGATCAAATATAATTTTCTAGAAATTGAATTATATGATTATGATATCTTTAATCCTTCAGGGATTTTCATATAAATATTATAATCAAAAGATCCATATAAATATGCTAAGACTATGTCCATAAGATGCATGTCAAGCTTTTCATACACAGTCAAGTTAATTAGATATCTCAATATTATTGCATCTACCATAAGAGAATATGTCTCCTCTATATCAATACCTGGCCTTTGTGAGAATCCTCGTGCAACAAGTCTCACTTTATATCTTGTGACCTTATTCTTTTCAATTTTTCTTCTTACAAATACTCATTTGTATCACACAAGCTTTACATCTTCTGATGTCTAGACTACTGGTCCAAAAACCTCACTTTTTGAAAGTGAGTTTAATTATGTCTAGATTGCTTCTTTCCACTTAAGTCAAACATCATTTTCATGAATAATATCATGGACAATATTGCAAGCAAAAATGATGTCAACAACTTTATTAGTTTGGTTCCATCTTTTTCCTGTCATGGCATAGTTGATCGAAATTTCATTATTATCCTCAGGCACATGACCTTCTTCGATATTCTTATGAGTAGTCATATTCATGATTTCTTCTGGAATATCCACATTCTGAATTGAATAATTTTGATTATTGACTACTTTTCTTTTTCGAGGAATTTTATCTTTCGAACTCATTGGTCTACCACGCTTTTGGCATGTCTCAAACTCATTAGTTTTAACAACTTGTTGTGTTGGGATTTCAATTTTGGAAGGAGCATTTGTAGCTGGTTTATATGACTTGGTAACTTTCTTAATATATGTAAATGCATCTGGCATTTAATTTGCAATGTTTTGAAAATCAATTATCTTTTGAACTTCTAGTTCACATTGATTTGTATGGGGATCTAAATGACACAATAACGATGGATTCCATGTAATTTCATCTTCCAACTTCTTATTCCTCCCCCCTAATGTTGGAAATTTTGACTCATTAAAATGACAATCAGCAAATCGTGTAGTAAATACACACCCGTCATGGGTTCGAGATATCTAATAATTGATAGATAATCAAATCCAACATATATTCCTAGCCTCCTTTGAGGACCCATTTTAATACGTTGTGGTGGAATAATTGGAACATATACTGCACATCCAAAGATTCACAGATGGAAAATATTTTGCTCCTGATAACGCTCATTTATGAGTGTTATTGAGCCCAAAAAACTATGATATTTTCTTAGAAAGCGAGTGTTTAATGTTATAATTCTGTCATTTAGAGTAAATTAAGGAAAACCAAGTTTTGCATGTGTCTGAAGTCTTCATTTTATAAAAATAAGTTTTTAAGTGTATTTAGAGTCATTTTTGTTAAGAAAGTGTTAATTTTTGTTTGTTTTGTGTAGAGGCTGAAAAAGGACCCAAATGCGCCCACATTCTGGCCGCAACTGAGGCAAAAGAAAGATGATTCAAGAGATATGCGACCAGGATGCACCAGCAATTGAGAGTAGAAGTCCAATTCCAAATGTTGCAAGAAGAACTCAAAATGCACCCAATTATGCGGCCTCATTTAGGCCATTTCGACAACAGTACAATTGCACTCACTATGCTGCCGCATCTGGACCTTTTCGGCAGATTCTCCCATATTCGCGAGATTTGCAGATAAAATCAATTATTCTCCATCAAATCTTCGAGAATCAAGGGATATGATCGACCAAGCCTCTCCAAACTAATCTCAGCAGCAAACCCTAGGCCTTGAGGTCTATAAAAGCCGCTCAAGCTTCAGTTTCAAAGGAGCTCGAAGTTGGGAATTCTCCTCATCCCTAAATTATGTTATTTTCTTTAAGTTAGCTGCCACTTTGAGTCTCCGCTAAGCCCTGTTCATATTCCATTTGGACTCCAACTACGAAAGAAGAAAGAGTAAGTATTGGATTCTCTTTGAAAATGTAGAACAAGTTAGAAAGGAAGAACATCTTAGGGTTCTTTTGTTCTTGGTTTTTCTATTTAGTTATGTAAGTTTTTAGGAGTTGTACTTGTTGTTTTATCTTTCTTTTCCAACTTTGTAAGTTCTGTTTTTCCTTTGAATTTAAGTAGTAGTTCCTTTTTAATTTAATTTCATTTAGTTCTTCTTTTGCTTTCATACTTTAAAGTGTATTCAATTTCATTATTTCAATGAAGTGTGTTATTTCTTATTCTCGTTTCTTCTTTATTTTCTACACTTTAGTTTTCTTTTCGATGAGTAGCTAAACTCCTTGGAGGGGATTCAATGAAGTGGATACCCTAAAAAGGAGATAAGCCCCACCATGTGATGCTAGTAACTTTGCTTAACATTTAGCATCGTTTGCTTTTATTGAGTTTGAGTTTCATTGTTAGCTTAAACTGATCACTTGAGTTAGCATAGTTTGTGTGAGACTCAATATTGAAAGGGTTGGATCGAGCACGCGTTTTCATAAAAGCAATCTAGGAGAAGAGTCTAGACATAGAACTTCGCTTTTTATTCCTAGACATAGGACAAAAATCTTTAGCATCATTGAGTTGTGTTCCTTATTTATCTAAGTTAAAATTAGCCATAAACATATGTGTTTAATTGCTTAGACTCCTTTTTAGCACTTAGAAAATGGTTGAATAGGTGTTGAACTCGATTCATGGTGTTAAGTGTCAGTTATGGTAGGTTGAGAGCGCATTTCAATAGCATTTTGTCTGAATCGCAGAACTCGAAATAGTCAATATGCGAGTGCAAGAGGAAGAATCTCTAAAATAGCCGGACCTAATTAAGCAAGTTTGCAGGTGCATGATGGGCTAAATTCCTCAGGGTTGAAACATATTTGATTCTCCTACTTCTCATTACTGTTTCTTATTTTGTCCTTTAATTTTCTTTATTTTTATTGCACAAAATCCCCAAAACATCTTATTTATTTGGTTACCTTCAGTTGCAACTTGAAAGTACTTGTGTTGTTAACTGGAAAGCTTATTGTTAACCGTTCCCTTGGTTCGATACTTGGAATACTTCCATATATTACTTGTTTGGACAACGTGCACTTGCACTTTGCTTTTGGCGTATAGCAGACGCCCCGTCAGCTCCTAGCCATAAGCTAATTGTATTGGGGAGTACTTATGATAACAAGTTGGTCTAATGTATATAAGTGACATTGCATGCAAAATAGCTCAACCCCAAACAGATATTGGAAGCTTTGCTCTCATAAGCATTGGTCTAGTAATTAATTGTAAATGTTTTATAAATGATTCCACTAAACCATTTTGTGTATGAACATGAGTTGTAGGATGTTCAACACATATCCAAATTGACATACAATAATTATTAAAATACTTGAGATGTAAATTCACCAACATGATCAAGACGAATGCTTTTAATTGTATAATCAGAAAATTGTGCTCTTAATTTGATTAATTAAGCAAGTAACCTTTCAAATGCAATGTTTTGACTTGATAATAAACACACATGTGACTATCTAGTACTAGATGCGTCAATTAGAACCATAAAATATCTAAATGGTCTACTTTGTGGGTTAATAGGTCTACATATATCACCATGAATTCGTTCTAAAAATGCGGACAATTCCCACTTTAGTTGGTGATGGTCTAATAATTCATTTTTCTTGAAATTGTGCTCTTAATTTGATTAATTAAGCAAGTAACCTTGCAAATGCAATGTTTCAACATGATAATAAGCACACATGTGACCATCTACTAGATGTGTCAATTAGAACCATAAAATATCTAAATGGTCCACTTGGTAGGTTAATAGGTTTACATATATCACCATGAATCCGTTCTAAAAATGCAGATGATTCAATTCCCACTTTAGTTGGTGATGGTCTAATGGTTCATTTTCCTTGAGAGAAAGCAACACATGACAAGTCATTAGATTGAAGAATCTTCTAGTTCTTTAATGGATGTCCATGTGAATTTTCAATAATTTTTCTCATCATTATTGACTCAGGATGACCTAATCAATCATGCCAAATAGTGAATATATCTAGATTCATGAACTTCAGGTTCATTATTGCATATGTTTCAATTACTTGTATATGAGTATAATATAATTCAAAAGAAAAGGCAGGCAATGTTTCTAATATACATTTTTCATGTAAAGCAATAGACGTGATATAGAGATACTTTATATTATTTTTACTATTAGTCTCAACATGATAACCATTATAACGTATATCTTTGAAACTCAACAAATTTCTTTTTTATTTGCTAGAGAACAAAGCATTATTGATTACGAATTTTGTTCCACTAAGCAAGAAAAGAATTGATTTTCCAAAACCTTCAATCAAGTTTGCAGAATCTGATATAGTATTGATATTTCCTTCAAGCATTGTCAATTTAGAAAAATATTTTCTACTTTTAAGTATGGTGTGCGTAGTTGCACTATCTGCCAAGCATAAATCTTCATGGTTTATCTTTAGATAAGCCAAAATATGAGAAGTGTCAAAGATTCTTCATTAAAGAAAAAAATGATTACAATACAATAAATCTCATAAATGTAAATAGAGCTTAAAGAGAAAAAAAAATAAACTTAACGAGAATTGCGTTCACGAAAGATACAAAAAAGGAAAAGAAAACTAATTTTGGACGTTTTCGTATGAAGTACATCTTCAATTGTATCAATTTTCTCTTTAGGAGAGTCAAAGAAATCAACATCTAAATGCATAATGCTAGAAGGGTCAAATACATCATCTTTTTGAAATGTGAAGTTTGCTTCTACATTTTTTCCTTTCTCTTTCAATGATGCTTGGTAGAGGTCGACTAAGTGCTTAGGAGTACGATAGGTATGAGACCAATGCCTTTTCATGCCACATTGAAAGTATTGATTTTCGGCACTTTTGGAACTCTTACTTTAAGGAGATTTTCCTTTATGATCATCATTATTTGTGGTTCTCTTAAAATTTGAATGAATATGGAGACCACCACGAAAAGAATAATTATTTCGTCATCTATCACGGATACGACCTCAACCAGGAACATGACCTCGACCACAATTATTATACATTACAGCATTCACTTCAAGGAATGGTGCTGCTCCAGTTGGTCGAGATTCATGATTTTTTCATCAATAGCTCATTATTATGTTTAGCCACGAGAAGGCATGGTATAAGTTTAGAATACTTTTTAAAACCTTTCTCTCGATATTGCAGTTGCAGGAACATATTTGAGACATGAAAAATAGAAAATGTCTTCTCTAACATATCCTCATCAATAATTTTTTCTCCACACAACTTCAATTTTGAACTAATTTTGAATATTACGGAATTATACTCACTTACTGATATACATTCTTACAACCTCAAGTTCATCCATTCATAACAAGCTTTTGGAAGAATAATAGTTTTTTGATGATCATACCTTTCTTTCAAACTTTGTCATAAATGTAGGGATCTTTTACTGTAAGATATTCGATTTTCAATCGCTCATGAAGATGATGGGAAAGGAATATCATGCCTTTTTCCTTTTCTAGAGTCAAAGTTGTATTTCTTTTTTTAATTGTATCTCCAAGATCCATAGCATCCAAATGGATTTCAGCATCCAGCACCCATGACAAGTAGTTATTTCCATTGATGTCAAGAGCTATGAACTCTAATTTTGTGAGGTTTGACATGGTAAAACTATCACAAAGAACCATGCTTATATTAGGATAAATATAACAAACATGCATTCACTAGTACAATTTCGGGATTTCATGACATTGAAAAGTTGTCATAAACACATTTCATGACTTTTTTTTCAGTCCTAGAATTGCCCCTCATAGAAACTCTATAAATGACGCATTAAAAAAATTATCATAATTAATTGTTTGATGACACTTAATAGTTGTCAAAGAAAACGTATTCAGGACATTTGATAATTGTCATAGTAAGTTTGTTATGACAATTAAACATTGTCAATAAATAACTCCTAAAACCCACGTTTCCGTCAAGATCTTTATAATAACGACAAATTTTAAATGTCATAGCAAATCTGTTGATGACAGGATTTTAGTGTCAATCTTGTTGTTTCTATGACAATAGAAAAAATGTTCATGACAATATTTTTGTGTCATGCATTTGCTTTCTTTGATATTCTGTTGTTGTCAACAAAAAACATGTTATGACAGTATTCTGGTGTCAAACATTTACTTTTTTTGATAGTTTGTAGTTGTCAACAAAAAACATGTTATGACAGTATTCTGGTGTCAAGCATTTGTTTTATTTGATAGTTTGTAGTTGTCAACAAAAAACATGTCATGATAGTTTTAGAAGTCACATAAATACTTAAAATGATAAGAAAAAGTTGTCACCTAAGAAATTTCTATGGCATTGATGAACCATCATAAATAGTAGTATATCATTATTTATTTATTCATCAAAACCATAGAAATTATATTTTCTGATACCTGTCAATACACATATTTCTAAAATAAAATCACTCCAATTTTAACACAAACTAAATACATATATAAATAACTTTTATATATCATTGAACTGAATTTGATCAATTTTTTTACATACAAACTAACTATGATCAAATGTATACATTAGAACAATTTTTACAATAGGTAGTAACATGAGGGAGTGTACTATAGGCTTTTTGCCAATAAACCAACAAAACAGCTAATCCATCAACTAGTTCCAATATGACTGATTCGCTTCATCCTACAAGATGGCAAAACAATATTCACTTTAAGGTAGAACTCAACCCTTCTTACATCAAAACAAGAGCAGTATCCATTATGAAGAATATAGTCATATGTGTTACAGTTATACCCAAAACTAGACATTGTTTTATGTCGGGGGGGGGGGGGGGGGAGTATCTAAATAATGTAGTACATCTATTTCATGAGCATCTCACATAAGTATTACATATATAACTAATGATCAGTTAGACAAATGAAATATATAATTTTAAATTATATGATGTACCTCTTAGTTACCAAAAATTACCTATTATTGAACACTTATCATTATTGAAATAGAAGCTTGTCAATGATGGAACACAACTATATAACAATATTGTTACAAAAACTTCAAATTTATATAGAATTTCAACACTAAACTCTAGAGCTAATCCTATCTCATGATAGAAAGCTTAAAAATATTCAGTTGCTAGCTCTAAGAATGCTCTTTCCATTAAATTCTTTCAATGAAGTACAACTTCTCATTCATTGTACTATATGACTTAACAACAAATTAGAATCAATACCTAAGCTTGCATACGTGCCTCACCACAACCCCTCAAAGCCTTCCTGCAAAAAGTTTAGTTGTTAGTGCTATTGATATTAATTGATCCACCTTAAACAACAAAGTGACATGTCAAAAACACTTACAAAAGGACTAAACACTAAATTTTGGTGGATATTCACCCTTGGAGTAGTATTTAGAGCACATAATAAGTTTGAAAATATAGCCTGACAAATATTTCAAGTCTTTTGCAACCTAATATCAATAAATGAGGTATATCAAGCACAAAAAGAAAAGTAAAAGGAAGAGACCAAGTAACATAATTTATTCAAAAAAATGAGGTATGACATACCTCTTAGGACACCAAATATACTTTCAATTCAAAACTTCTTCCTTCAATCTACTTCTTGTTCAAAACATTGCTCTCATACACTCCTCCTACAACAAACTTCGAGATTCACATCAGTACATTAGAACAACCTAAGGTAAAAAAAAAAAGAGTCATTGATAAAATAATCAATATCTTACCGATAGAATATTCTAATCGGTGCTACACGCAAGTGCACATGATCGAATTAATAAGAAACTGGAAGTACTCTAGAGTATCGAACCCACAAGGAACAGATTTTAAAAAAATCTGTGAAGATGACACAAATTTGTTTACAAAATACAATTGCGATAATCAAGGGTGAACAAATGTTTTAGAGGTTGATTTTGCTAAGGGAAATAAACGAAAGTCAATAATTAAGAAAAAGGGGATCCAAGTTGTTTATGTCCTTTTGGAAAGAAATGCTACTAAAATGCAATTGCAATCATAGTCAACACAAGAGAATTAAGTAACTGAATTCGACTCCTATTCAATTTTGCTTCAAAATCTTTGGGAGACTAAGTGATTAAACCTATATTTCTATGGCTAATCTAACTTAGATAATTTAGTACTCAATTCTAGTGGTTTTGGAGTCTCACCCTATGTCTAGGGTCAATGTTTAGGACTTATTTCTAAGCCTTTTCCTCCATTTCTTTTGTGACATCCACTTTCTCTTAACCCTTTCGGTATTGAGTTCAAGCTTGACAAGCAATCACTAGTTGGCCGGCTAGGGTTATCTACGTTATTTCAACAAAAACAAACAAAGTCTCGAGTGTTAATTAGATTGAATATGCTTTTAAGATTTACATCTCTCCTCTAGGGCATTCACTAACTTGAATCCCTAAGGGGGAATTAGCTCATTATGAAAGAAATGAAAAACCACAATTTAATTGCTATGAAAGTCATACTTAATAAATCGAAATAAGGGAAATAAATTACAAAATAATAAGGCAAACCAATGTAAAAGTATTTAAGAAAACCTTGTTGTAAAACTAATCCTACAACTTAAAAACACTCACAAAGGGAATAAAAAAATAGAGCTGAAATTCAATGATAAACTTTCACTAACTTAAAACCAAAATTTCAAGAAAAACACTACTAGAAAGATTCAAACTCTTGTGGGAATAATCAAATGAAACTAAGAATAAAGAAAATTAAAGGATTCAATAGTTAACAACAACTTACAAAATTGAGATTAAAATAGAACCTAGCTATAGAAATAAAAATGAATAAAAACATAGCAGAAGAACAATTGTAACGACGGACACTTTCAGGTATTAATTAAGACTTTAAATTTTTTATTTAAATTAATTGAAAGGCCAATTTTATGTTTAAGGTGTATTGATGTTTAATTTTGGAGATTTAGCATAATTGAAATTAGAGAATTGGAGGGTAGAATGGGAAGAAAGAAGGAAAAATGGGTTTTAGTTGATGTTTGGGGCATTCTTGTAATTTAAGAGTCACTAAGCCAAGACCTAATATCCTTCTCTTTTATTTTAAATGCACGCATCCCTAGGTGAGTTTGATGCCAAAACCAAGCCAAGCCAAGCTATTTTTTTTATCTTCTTCATCTTCCCCTTTGATTTTGGAGAAGCACCCTTTTGAAGCAAGCAGAAAAGTTTTCCAGCAGCTCTCACCACCACCTCGGACCCCCGATCGCTACCCACGCCACCTCGCCGCCTCCTTGCAGATTCGATCGTCGCCGCTGCAGATCGTCGAACCGCCGCACAGACCACAAATCGAGCCGTCGCGCGACCATCGCCGTCCCACTCTCCCAAACCGTAGACCGCCACCATTACCGCCTCACGCCCGAACTGCCTCAGACGAAGCCTCGAACCGACGCCCAGACCGTTTCCTCGCCGTCGCACAGCCCACGAGCCACCCCCGGCATATTCCCATTCCGCCAGACCGAACCGCCGACGCGCGCTGCTTCAAACCCACGAGAACCATTGCACTCGAATCACGCCGACCTGCTACAGACTTCGTGAACCGCCGACCGCCACATGCTCAAACCACGAGATCGGACCACCGTTGCTGCAGATCAATGTACCCGACTGGTTTACTCTATTTTGGGCTATTTTTCGGCTAGTTTCGGTACTGTACAGTCCTGTTTTGCCTCTGTTTTCGAGTGGGTAAGAGTTTCGTATTGTTTTCTTATGGTTTTTCAAATGATAGACCTAGTTTTAGGCATTGTTGTGGTAAATTGGAGGTTGACCCATTGATTTTTGGGCTCTATTTTGGAATACCCATTGTAGGAGAAGGTTGGTGTGACAAGATCGAATCAAACCACCATTTATTCGGCAAAGCTCGATTCTGTTTGGAGAAACAACGGAGGTAAATTTTCCATCCTAAAATCAAGCAAATCTTTGGAGTTTTGGATTTTTGGTAGATTAAATTTGAGAGTACAATTAAACCAAAAACCTTGTGTTTTGAATTGAGTTTAACCACCAATTTGAGATTAAGTTAAATGTTAAGGAATTAATTCTAATTTTGGACCTTTAGTTTGGTGGAAGGAACTTTGGGATGAATTATGAATTTTAGGAATTGTTTCTAACCTTAGGATGGTTTGAATTAGGCTCCAAATTGTTTAGCTGAGGTTCAAGGCGAAGGAATTTTTGGTGGGCAATTGGGTGATTGGATTCTTGAGCTTAGCCAAGGTAAGGGATCTTACGCCGGTATGCTTAAATGCGAGTTAGGAACTGAATTGAAAAAAAAAGAAAAAAAAATTACATTATTTCAAACGAAAAGTTTTATAAATGTTTTTAGTTGTGATTTCTGATGAATTTTAAAATACTTTATTTTATATGAGAATGGAGTTGCACATGTATGATTGCCATACGATCTTATGAATGAGATGCATGTTATATGATTTATGATATGAGGAATGACATGCGAACTTTGTTTTATGTTGCATCATGAAATGAAAATTTTAAAATGCTTTGGGACCTCATGCATACATTATGTTTTCATGATAAAAATGATTTCGAAGGCTGTGGCAATTACCCCCTAAAATTATTGATGTACATCTATATGTAAAGTGGCCTTACGAGGCTATATGAAAAGGAACCTGAAAAGGTTAGATGAAAAGGAACCTGAAAAGGTTAAATGAAAAGAAAAGGTTAGGTTGGGTTAATTGTCCACATTAAGCCGAAGAGAAAAGTTGAAAGAGAAACGTTTCCGCTAAGGAATTTAGGTCCCACCAAAGGAAAGAAAGAAAAATGTTTTCGAAAACTCATTATGTGTGTGTATGCATATCATGACCCGGTAGTGAGGTCACTTACTGAGTATTGTAAAATACTCACCATTTTCAAAAATGTTTTTCTTTTCAGGTAAGGGCAAGGGCATCCTAGGCGAATGACAGGATAGTTGCTGCAAAGGGCTATGGGTGACCTAAAGAAGTTTTATTTCCGCAAATCTCTTATAGGCTACCATTTTATTTTATTTATTTATTTATTATTATGACCTTTTAACTGTCGAGCTCTATAAGTTATTTTTTATTTTAAATGTTTTAGTTTATCCTTATGTTTTGAAATAAAGGGATCCCGAGCTAAAGTTTTTTTTTATTGTTTAAACAAATGATTAGATCTTTTTGGTGTATTTATTTAAGATTTCTAAATTTATTGTATAATGTATGTAGTTGCGTCCCTAGGAAGTCTAATAAGATAAGTAGGGTCGTTACAACAATGTTGGACAGTTGATTCCTTGCTTTGATCGAACCATATACACCTTCAAAGGCGATTGGATCTTCACCTCCTTGAACTTTCGTTAAGGAAGGATCAAATTTGGAATTTTCAGAGCATCAAAAAGCTCAAATTGCTGGAAGAAAGACAGAAAAACGAGAACTAAATGCTGCTAATCGAGAATGAAAACCCAGATCCATTTTGTTTCGTTCTCCCTATTTTTATAGGCATTGAGGGCTTGGGTTTCCATCTTCGTGCTCCTTCAATCTTGGGTCAACTTTAGGGCATGAGATTGGGCTGAAAAAACTCCTAGAAATTGATTAATCTCCACAAATTTAGGTGTTTTTTTGTGATTCCCGCGGCAATTGAGATTTCTAGAAAATGCAATTGCATTTCAAAAATGGAATGCATTTTGAAAGTGGAATGCAATTGCATTTTTGTACATGCTCCAAATCTACACAAAAACAACAAATTAGCTTAAGTTTCATTCTCTTTTCCATTTCTTTTCTCCTTTTCAGTACTTTGACAAGATTTCATAAATTTATCTCATAAATATTATTTTTAGCTTGCTCGTTATTCAACAAAACATACAAAAATGACAAGAACAACTTAGTTTATGGTTAAATAATCCTCATAAATGAGAATTATCACATTCTAAAAGAAATTATTGATAAGTACCATGTTGCATTTTGTTTATAAGATCCATAACCAATATATACAACATACTATGTAAATAAATATTAGTAAACATTATATCAAATATATATGTGTGTGTAATGCTGGCTCACATGAAAAAAAAATTGACTAATTCAACTCCCAGGTTCGTTCCCAAGTAGATGTGTTTTCTTTCGATCAGCTTAAATACCTCAGCCTAGACAGAACCATCCATAGACAAAAGTTTCTTATAGTCAATTTTTTTTTATTTATTATAAAATTATCAAATATTAATGAATGTATGTGAAACTCTATTAAACTAATTCACTTAAGGAATACACTTTAATTTCTATGATTGTTTTTAAACTTTTTAAATAATTAAAGATTAACTTAATCTTATTCGGAAAGCACCTTAATACTATTAGGGAACATCTTAATGATATAAGAATTATATTCAAAATAACTAAGCTGCATGACATGCTTAACTTATGGTGCGATAAATAACATACTTTATGCAATAATCAAAATATATACCATATGCATAATTAAAATAAACACTCAAAGCTAGAACAAGTACTAACAAAAACAATTAGGATTTAAGCATGCATACTCTCACATATTGATGATTTAAAGAAGGAGATAAATAAACTAATTGCAATATGAATGCATGGAATACAAAAAAAAAATAACAATTGCAAAAAATTGATATTTAACAATTTGAACTCTACATGGTCATAAAGATTGAAATCTATCAAATAATTAATAAGAATTAGGAAAAAGAATAAGAGCATTTGAATTCTATGAATTGAACTACATATCAAACTCAACATGTAAAATGAGATGAATCATAAACAATTAAAATGAATTCAATTGTAGAATTAAGAAAAAAAAATTGTTAACATTTTGCGCATAACAAATAAAATTAAAAACAACAAGTCAATATGCACAAAATAATAGGTTGTCAATGTTAAAAAATATAAACAATGTATATTTGAGACATTCAATCCATATACACTGTATACATAGAACTTTCATAACACAAATCACGAAAACAAAATGGAGAAACCTACCTTTAGCAAAGAAAATGGTAGAAACTCGTGTTGATAACGTGTTATGAAATAAGAACAACAAGAATACAAAAAGAAGGTAGAGAGGATGAGATAGTAGAGAGCAAAGTAAATTTTCTATTCAATTGTGTGTTTTCAAAACCTAACATAACACATATTTATAATATTCCAAGTGTGTAGGCTACAAGTAATTGAAGACTAAATTTAGCTATAGTTGGAGAGTCTCATGGTTATTCGAAAGGAAAAAGGAGAGTCATGGAGAAGAATGATTAAAAGTGGGGGAGTGAGTCAAATGTAATATGGATATCTACCATGTATTTATAATATAAGTAAGATTTTTTCCCCCCAAAATTGAGAGAGAGTAATGGAAGTTTTTTTTCTTCCTTCCTTTTTCCGAAAAGGGCTAAAAAGTTGCGATGACTTCCGTGGGAATACCCATCGGCTACTACCTAGAAAGCTAACTCAAAAGCTTTTTTTCTTCTTTTTTTAAGGTTTAGTAACATATGGGGTGTAACTGAAGGGAATAATTGAATTAAACCCACAGCGGAAGCATTGGATCGTCTTTAATTTTAATTAGAATTAAATAAAAACTAAGGTTAAGCAAACTTAAATTGAAATATATGGAGAATATTCTTGAGGGTCTTTTTCTCCTTGTGCTCCAACTCCAATGAGATTGAATTCCAAGACTTCCACAAAGTCTTTCTTGCTATGACTCGAACAAATGACCAAAGAGGTTTGTGGAAACCTTCTAGAAAATAGAATGAGAGAATGAAGGAAGAATTCTCTAGAGTTTCTTTCTCTTATTTGGAATGCACATAAATGGCTCATCCCTAGAGCCCTATTTATAGTGGCCTAGGAAAAATAATTAGATAATATATTTTAATATCTAATATATTAAAATATATTTATCTAACCAATTTCAATCATATTGTCCAATGACATTTATTTCCTTATTTGAATCTAATTCAAATTTAACAAATATCTTTTCTTTAATGTATCTTAATACATTAATAATTTCTTTAATATTTAATGCATCATATACAATAAATTTGTTTTTCCTCATTTAATATATCAAATATATTAAATTTTAATTCGAACATTTCAAAATTTCTCTCAACAAAATTGATCATTATTTGTTTATATGAGCTAGCAAGGGGACTTTATGGACCTATAGATTATAAGCTCAAATGATACAAAATCAATTAATTAAACTTTTTAATTAATTAATTTTCATTCATTAACTATAGGTCGCTCCATTATAGACCTAGAGTTCATTCTTATGCACTGAAAGACAAGTTGTGTCCATGGATATAATCACTACATGCAAGTCGATCCTTCACGAGTTATTCGTAACTATAGATGGGTCAAAAGTCTGTTTTAGGTACCCAAGTAATTACATCTTGGACCTTAAGTAGCACTGATCCTCTAATGAATATTTTGTTTATGATTCAACCATAAATTACGTCCATCTCGGGCCAGTGAAAGGATGAGGTCCCACTGTTCAAGTCCCGAAATCAGCACTTAAGGGAACTACTCATCTGCTTACCCTGTATGGGAAAGAGTGAATTTCATCTTGTGAGATTATGTTCCAAACTCTCTCTTTGGTCAAGTCCCCAAAATGGTAGGCATATTGAATCGGATACAAAAGTTACTCTCACTCATGCAAATCAAAGGACAAGCCTTCAAAGGCAGGAGCTCATAACTCATTGAGGATTAAGATCAAGTCGCATATGATCATCCTTATGAAATATTAATTTTCTCAATTAACGAATTTATAAAGAGAGATTAAATATTTCGTGGTCTAGTCTTATACAGACTCGTTGTATAAGATACCCCCACTCACATGTCTCCACATAAACAATTTAGATCAAATCATTTATAACTATTACAAAGTGGGTCGTATCAATAGTGTTGTCAGGATAAGGCACCTAACCTTATCCATATATTATGACCCTTTAAGTTATTTCTTAAACATGATCCTTCTGTATGTCAATCACATATTGTTCAAGATTACACTAATAACCTTGGATTTTTCATATAATGAATAATATTATATTGCAAATAAAATCATCAAAATTATTATTAATTATTAAATAAATCATTAATTGCGAAGCTTTAGGGCATAAATCCCAACAATAACGCCCCGCATTTTCAAGTTAATCTAATCTTAATATTCTGGAGATTAATTTTGATTTGATTTGGCTAATTGGAATTGTTGCTTAAAATCTAATTTGAGTAAATTAGATTTTGAATTAGATTTAAGTGGATTAAATTAAGATAATTAAAATTTTGAATTTTGGATGAGATATTTTTTTTAAGTTTCAAAAATCTTAATTTTGAAAATTTTAATATCTCTTTGGATTTTAATTCAAGTTTGAAAAAGCCCAATTTTTGTCTCTCAAGTTTTTTCCAAGATTTTATTCAAAATTTTCTTTTTAAACTTTGATTAGAAAAGAGGAAAAAGAAAAGAATAGGGAAAAGGAAAAAAAAAAGAAAAAAAAAAAAAGAAGAAGAAATTAAAAGCTCAAACCCTCTCATCTCTTTCTTTTTCTCCCTTTCTCATCTCTCCTCATACCTTCGTGAAACCCTACCACCGACAGCCTCCTTCCAACATCTTCTCCGGCAACGTGCACAATCGACAATCCACCACTCACTGAAAACCTTCTGGCTACTGCATTTTTTTCTACACAACGCTCCACTAACATTGAAGACTTTACACGTTCGTCGTTGACCACACAGATAGCAAACCCACGAGCAACAGCATCTTTGCAAAACGATAGCTATAGGTGCTCATTCTGGTGCCTCCTCCAGCGAGTGGCGTCTCCTTTAATCATCATGTTCCTACACAGCGGCTTAGACTTTTCCCTAGCATCGACTGCAACACGTTTGAGGGCTGTTTCGACGACTTTTGCAAATTCTCCTATTCCGACAATTCAAATTCACTCAATTTGGGCTTCGAAGCTCTTCAATTCCATGACCCACACTTCAATCGAGATTAAATTCGAACACCCACAACCCAACAACTACAAATATGTGGGGTAAGTTTAATTTTCAATTTAGTTTGTGACTATTTTTGTGTTTCAAGTGTGACCCACAAGATTTTCGACTCTGTTTTAAAAGACAATGGAAAAAAAAAGGAACAAGAAAAAGAAATTAAAAGCCACAACCTCTCATTTCTTTCTTTCTCTCTCTTTCTTATCTCTTTCTCATACGACTGTCGTGAAACCCTACCGCTGACAACTTCCTTGCTGCACCTTCTCTGGTGTCGTGCACGGCTGACGATCCACCATTCACCAACAGCCTTCCGACGATAGTGATTTAGTTCCGACGACTGCATTTTTTCTATACAACGCTCCACGAACATTAAAGACTCTACACGCTCGTCGGTGACCACACAACAAACCCACGAGCAACAACATCTTGGTGAAACTGTGGCTGTAAGTGTTCATTCTAGCATCTTTCCACGCGAGCAGTGTCTCCTTCGGTGGTCCTGCTTGTGTGCAGCGGCTTGGACTTCTCCCCAGCATTAACGGTGACAAGTTCGAGCCCTGTTCTAATGGCTTTTGCAAATTCCCCTATTTCGATGAATCAAACTCAAGAAATTTTGGCTTCAAATCGCTTCAATATAATTTTGTGACCCACACTTTGATCGAGCTTAAATTTAAACACCCACCACCCAAATCTACTACGTAAGTTTCATTTTCAGTTTGGTTCGTGGATGTTTTTGTGCTTCGGGTGTGACCCGCAAGATTTTTTACTCTGTTTTGAAATAGAACAAAAAAAAAAAGAAAAAGAAAAAGAAATTAAAGGCTCCAACCCTCTCATCTCTTTCTTTCTTTCTCTTTCTCATCTTTTTCTCATACCTTCATGAAATCCTACCACCAATAGCCTCCTTGCAACATCTTCTCCAGCGATGTGCACGACATGTGATCCACCACCAACCGACAACCTTCTCGCGATAGCGATGCAGTTTTGGTGACTACATTTTTTCTACACAACGCTACACGAACATTGAAGACTCTGCACGTTCGTCGGTAACCACACAGCAAACCCATGAACAATAGCATCTTTGCAAAATAGCGGCTGCAAGTGTTCGTTCTAGCATATTCTCCCACAAGTGGCATCTCCTCTGGCGGTCCTATTCATGAGCAGCGACTTAGACTTCTACCTAGCACTCGCAGCAGCACGTTCGAGGCCCATTTGACGGCTTTTGCGAACCCTCCTATTCCGATGATCCAAATTCATGCGATTTGGGCTTTGAATAGCTTCAATTCCATGAGCCACATTTCAATTGAGCTTAGTTTCAAACTCCCACAACTCAAAAACTACATATATGCAGGGTAAGTTTCATTTTTAGTTTGGTTCGTGACTATTTTTGTGCTTTCAGGTGTGCCCACAAGTTTTTTGACTTTGTTTCGAAAGAGAATAGAAAAAAAAAGAAACAAAAAAGAAAGAGAAATTAAAAGCCTCAACTCTCTCATCTCTTTCTTTCCCTATCTTTCTCATTTCCACAACCGCCTACAGCCTTCTTGCAGCATCTTCTCCGAAGACGTGCACGGCTGGCGATCCATCACTCACTGATAGCCTTCCAACGACTACATTTTTTTCTACACAACACTCCACGAACATTGAAGACTCTGCAGATTCAATTGCTGACCACACAGAAAACCCACGAGTAATAGCATCTTTGAAAAATGAAGACTGTAGTGTTCGTTCTGGCATCTCCTCCAGGTCCTGTTAATGTGCAACATCTTGGACTTTTCCCTAGCACTGGAAGCGGCACGTTCGAGGCACGTTCCAATGTCTTTTGTGATTTCCCCTGTTATGGAAAATCAAATTCACGCGATTTTGGCTTTGAATTGTTTCAATATAATTCTGTGACCCACATTTCGATCAAACTTAGATTCAAACACCCACAGCCTGACAACTATCGATCTGCGAGGTAAGTTTCATTTTCAGTTTGGTTCATGGTTATTTTTGTGCTTCGGGTGTGACCCACAAGATTTTAAACTCTGTTTCAGTTTATCCATAGCATTTGGAGCCCGAATTTGCGAAATTGAACCTATTCTAACTCAGTTCAGCAAATTTTCGAGTTCGTAAATTTGGGAAAAAATTAATGGGTACATATTATTAAATTTTTTGGACTTAATTGAGGAGTTTTTAGTGTAGGCCCTAACTTTTGAATGTATTTGTATGTAGTTTCAAATTGGGCAAATTAAGGTTTGAGGCGACCTTGGGGTGGAAACTATTTGGATAATCCTCCTTTAAGTAATTTGGGGTAAGTTAGGCCATTTGATCTAAGGTCCAAAGTTGCCTTTGAAATTTAGTTCAAGGTTGTGCTTTTTTGACACTAATTACTTCGAAAAAAATTTCTCGATTGGGCGAAAGAACTCTTTATTAGGAGTTGATAGTTTTTTTCTCTTTCTTGAATTCATAGCCAAGGTAAGTGGCTTTACTGCTTGATGGGTGTACTTTTACGTTTCCACAAGCGCACGAGTCAAGTAATATAAAATGGTATTCCTATCGAGTATCAAATCCACAGATATTGGTTTTTAATTCAATTAATTACTACGAATACTCTCACTTAACTTTATTTAGAGAACCAAAATCAAAAGAAGATAAACTAACTAACAAAAGAAAATAAATGGGAAAATAATTGAGAGATACAAACACGAGGGATAACTTGGGAAAAGATCAATTACTAAGCTAACAGACAATTGTAAACCAATAGACAGTGAACTCATAAGTCTAGAACCTCTAAAGACATGGAATCTCCTCTCGGTCTCCTCCACTCTCAAGTACCAATTAACTAACCTAAATCTCCTTAGCGCTAACTAACTCATACAAGGCGTTAAGACTCTTCATTACGAACTTCTAATGTCTATTTATTAACCTTGGTTGTCACTCAGGTAAATAAACACTAGTTATGCAATTGGATTATTGTCTAAGCTTTTCTCTGTCTTGTTTCCACTTAGAAAACTAGTCAATTAACCAATGTCCAACTAATTAACCTTCATCACCAACTACAATTAATTAAATATGAATCTCGTTGTCACTCGAGTAGCTAATTAATTGCGCATTAAGCTAAACTAAGTATTAGCTGTCGAGCTCTACTTAGGAATACCTCAATTAATTAGAGAATCAATGATTAAATGAATTAAGCAACAAAAACATACATGATTCAAAGTGCTAATAGTTGTAAAAATCCATAAATTGTGCAATTGGTCCAACAATTCCAACAATTAAGCATCTAAATAATTAAATAAAATAAACCCAAGTGATTAGGGACAATGATATATAAATTCAGTCCAAACAACACATAAATCCCTAATCTTCTAGCCTATACAGTAGCTAAAAGTGAAAGAAAAAGGAGGAAAATGCAAACGGAAGGTTGATCCCGCGTTCCCGAGATGGTCTCCTTGGTCCTCAAGCTCTGAATCTTCAATACAACTCCAATTCGCTAACAAAATGCTCTTAAAACCTCTCAAAATAGCACGGAATTGAGTTTAGGGCGTTTTCCCTCGGTTTGGCCTCCCAAAATCGAAGAGAATATGCTATATTTATAGCAGGGATCTAGGAGCATTTAAAAAAAATGTGTTCTGCTGGTATCGTAGCTCCTAAGCGCCCAAAACAACGTCTAGGCGTTGTCACTCTGCCTTCCCTCTCTGTTTGTGGCACCTAGGCACTGGTTTCGGTGCCTAGGTGCCATAATTTTTTTTTTTTTTAAGCTTTCAACTTGAAAGTCTTCAAACTTGGACTTTCAAAATGAAATATTTCTTGCTCAACATTTTATTAATTATCTCTTCTCTTCTTGAATCTTCAACAAACCTCTAAAAGGCTCCAATATCCATCAAAGTAATCTCGAACACTCGATTTTGCTCCGTTAGCTTAGTTTCTACAAAATAGACAAAAATATGCATAAAAGCTCATGAATTCATAACAAAACTAGCATAAATATAAGGAATAAAATAGCACTAAGTGAGTATTTTGTGGTGGAAACTATTTGGATAATCCTCCAAGTATTTTGGGGTAAGTTAGGCCATTTGATCTAAGGTCCAAAGTTGCCTTTGAATTTTAAGTTCAAGGTTGTGCTTTTTTGACACTAATTACTTTGAAAAAATTTCGTAGATTGGGTGAAAGAACTCTTTATTAGGAGTTGATAGTTTTTTTCTCTTTCTTGAATTCATAGCTAAGGTAAGTAGCTTTTCTGCTCGAGCGCCTTAGACTAGGTTAGAAAATTTATGGCATTTGTATGATGATTGTGGGAGTCATGTATGCTATGTATGTCTGAGGATGATGTCATTATGTATGAAAAGTTCTTTTATGTTGCATCATAATCATAAACTGATGTTTTGTATGTGGGACCTCATGCATATGTGTGTTGCATAAAAGTCATGAAATTGTGAAATAGTTACCCACCTTTTCCTAAAAGATTTGACTGCATGAAAGTGATGCATATCCAGGGGCTTTAAGTACATAAAAGTGATGTGCGTAGAGCTAGTGTGTATGAAAGTAATGCGCACCTATGCATGAAAGTGATGCATACCTAGAGGACTTGGTGTGCATAAAAGTGATGCATGTCTAGAGAGTTCGATGTATATGAAAATGATGTACATGGAGCTGAAAGTGATGCACATCTAGAGGAATAGGAAAGGAGTAGAAAACTAAAAACTTAATATTTTAGGTCCCACTAGAGTCATGGTAGCATAAGTCATGTTACATTTGTTTGCATATCTGACCCTGATAAAGAGTTTGTTGAAGGCTCTATCAAATATAATTATTAACCAGACCTCTACAATTTGCAATAATAGCGGTCAAGGTCGATCTCAGGGATTGGATTTCTTAGATTTAATTAAATACCATAGTTACTCACACCGAATTTTATCTAGAGAACCCAAACTTAAGAGGTAGATAAAAATGAACTAAGCCATGTATTACTATTTACAGTGTTGGAGACACTTAGAGGGAACCCTTTTTAAGCATTGATTTTAACCAAGTAAATCCAAGTTAACCAAATTAAGAGATTATCTCTATATTCAACTTTTATAAGCCAAGAAATCATACATATATTCAGTTGACTCTCAATTCCAACTAAAATTCATGTTCACTTATTAAATCAACTTTTCAGTCTAAATTTTATAATTGACCATGGTATTATGTAGATCCTTAACAACTTCTATTAGCAAACAAATCATTCCCATGCTCAAGCTTACTAATAGTTATGCACACCAATCTAGATTCAAGTTCTACTCTTCCAAGCTATAACTTAAATCATACACAATTAACCCTTGCCAAAGAATTGATCAAGACTATGAGAATGCATAAATGAAAGTTGAAATATATAAATCTCGAAATAAAACTATCTATCACAATCAAGTTTAAACACATGAGTTCAATCTTTCAAATCAACAATTACAGCTCTAAACTCATACAGAAATCTAAAAGCAAAAACTACGAAATAAATAGGAAAGAAGGAAAAAAACTCTCTGACGCATGCCACACTCGTTCTCGTCGTGAAACGCTGCAATCTCGAGCCTTGAATTTCTTTCCCGGCTCTCAAAAGTGCCCCCTTAGTCCCAAATATGAGGTAAAAATCGACTCTAGACTAGTCCTTCTCCAAATGGTCTCCCCCAATCCGCAGCCAAAATTTTCTTTTTTATAATATCGTCACAGCGTTGAGACGCTAGAGGCAGCGTTGAGACGTTGTGACCTACTTAGCAAAGTAAAGAAGGGAAATCGAGGTAGCGTTGAGACGCTACAAGCAGCGTCTCAACGCTACTGATGAAAGAGCCTAACGCGCGTGTTTCTAGCGTCGAAACATTATAAAGTAGCGTATCAACACTATGCGTGTGGAAATTCTGACTTGTGAAGCTGCACATACAACGTTTCAACGCTCTGGCCTCTGGTTCTCTGATTCAATTCTCTTCTCTTCTTCACTTGATAGCTCCAATTGAAGTTAAACTGCTTCCTTTTCACTTTAACACTTGCATTTTGCTTTGTTAGCTCAAAATCTACAAAACACACATAAAAAGCATCAATAGCATCCATAGGATATCGAACCTTCATCTAAAGAAAAGTGTAATGAGTATCTTATCCACAAGACTATAATTGAATTAGCAGAAATACACGTTTTAAGTTATATTGAAGATATACTGAAAGAAATGTATTTTCTTCCGATGATTAAAATCATCAGAGTTTTCCTAAATAAAATTCTTTCCTAAAAAAAATTATTCACCACACATTCATTAGGAGAGACACATTTGGGATATTTATATGTCGATGCGTACTAACCTACTTTGTGGCAACAATAATATCTTTCCAAATGCTTATTGTTAGTTTTAGAGAAGTTATCAATAATATTTTTTTTTAAATGCTTATTATCAGGGGCAAATCCACGTTGGGGCCATGGGGGGCACGTGCCCCCCTTGAATTTTTTATTTTATATATATCTATATGTCATCTCATTTTGCTGCTTGGTTCATTGGTCAAGGGGGCTCAAGTAAGCGTTTTTTGCCAACTAGATCTCAGCTCTGAATTCTATCCAATGCAAATTGCTACTTTTACTTAATTTTTAATTTTCTTTAGATATTATTTCCATTCTTAGTATTTACTAGTTAAAAAGACACGTGCATTAAACATTTCTAAAACATATAAATTTTTATGGTGAAATTTAAACTTTGAATGAATTTATTGTTCATTGACTTTTAAAGTGATGAAAGATGAGTTTTCTCTCTGAGAGGTTCTGTGTGGGCGGTTTTTGGGCAACCTCGAGGGTTTGCGTGAGGGTTCCGGTGGTGGCTGCTCTCTCCGTTCGATAAGCGATGGCAGAAGCCGAAGTTTTCAAGAAACTGGAAAGTCTAAACCTATCGGAAGAACGAAAAGGAGGGATTGTGGAAATCGGAGATGAGGAGATCCAAGCTTTTGGGCGAAATCATGAAACGAAAATGGTCTGCAAAGTGCTAACAGGGAGGCATGTGGTCTCAGATGTCTTCAAATCGGTAATGCCCAAAATTTGGCACCTAGAAGACTCTGTTTCTTTCGATAGAGTAGGAAAAGGAGTTTTCATATGCACTTTCCAAACCAAAAAGGAAAAGCTTCGAATTCTTAGGGGCGGGCCGTGGATCTTTGATAAAGCTCTTCTTCTCTTCGAGGATCTTTCAGGTACCAGCAAGATCTCGGATCTGAAATTCAGGTACGCGTCTTTTTGGCTTCATTTCCATAACTTGCCTGTTGTGGGTTTTTCGGGGCGTATGGCCATGGCTCTCGGAAATGAGGTGGGTCTTTTCGAAGGGGCTGACCTTGAAGATGAGAGATGTAAAGGTGGCCAGTCTTTGAGAGTTAGGGTAAGGATAGATGTTAGTAAGCCTCTGAAACGTGCTGTGAGGTTCAAAATTGGGTCAATGACAGAAGAGGTCTGGGCTCCGATAACGTACGAAAAACTCCCCGATTTGTGTTTTAAATGTGGGAGGCTGGGCCATGGAGTCCAGAGCTGTGAGGAGGAAGTCTCTTTCGGCGAAGGAGAACTGCAATTTGGGGTCTGGTTAAGAGAACCCATGATCGGAAAAGGAAATTTCCAGCAATGGGAGGTTGAAGGGAAAGAGCCCCAAGATCATGAGAGGGAGAGGGTGCGCGCTGCGCCTAGAGGTAGGGGGAGAGGGAGTTTTGGTCGGGGTTTAAGCCGAGGAGACAAACCTGAAAAAGAGCCAGCAATTCCCCTGAGTGAAATAGAGTCCGTGAAGGCAGGGGAGGTTTCGACGGTGGACGGGGATGGTATTTCGGAGGAGGAGAAGCTGAGGCTGAACAGAGGGGCAAAAAAGGTAACGGGACAGGTGTTAACTGGGAAACCTTTATGTGGTTCTCTTTCCATTAATGAGGTTACTGTAGACAGGTCTGTAGGAAAAGACAAGGGGTTGGAAGAGCTGTCTTGTTTGCATAAAAAAAATGAGCCAATTGTTACCGTTGGGGTGGTTGAAGGAAAAAAAGAGAAGAGTTCTTGTGGGCCAAGTGGGCCTCAGCCGACTTTATCTCCTTCTTGTTGTGATGGGCAGCTAGTTTCTGGAAAGGCCCTAGATCAATTGGGCTGTGCTGAATTAGGTTTACTAAACCAAATTATCTTAGAAGGAAATCCGGTCCTCCCTAACCCGCCTGAAAAGACAGTGGGTTTTGGGCAAGACTATGATTGTATATTGAGAGAAGATTCAAAGGGAAAGGAAAAGGTCTTGGAGTCCAAGGCTACTATTTCACAAGGAGGTAGGTCTCCTATAGGGAGAAAATGGAAACGATTGGCTAGAAAGGATTTTAGCAACAGGAAGGGTTTGAATAATTTAAACATTAAGGTGGGAGAAAAACACGCAATGGAAAGTGAGGAAAATGAGCATGGCTCGAGAAAGAAGTGCGGACAAGACTTTGGTTCAAACAAAGGGATATCGGTGGAGGCTGGAAATCAGCCCCGCCGGACGCCATGAAAATCATTTGTTGGAACGTTCGAGGTTTGGGGAATCCTCGAGCGGTCCGTGAACTCCGCTATGTTATTCGTAGCAAGTCCCCGGATATTGTGTTTATTTCAGAGTCTAAGTGTGAGCTTGGTAAGTTAGAAAGACTCAAATTTCAGCTTGGTGTTGACCATGGTTATTGTGTCCCGAGTGAAGGAAATAAAGGTGGCTTGTTTCTTTTCTGGAAGGATGCTCTTGAAGTGTCCATTTCCTCTTTCTCTGAGGGGCACATTGATGCCCTTTTTAAGGGGCAAGCCTCGTGGTGGAGGTTTACAGGATTTTATGGCAATCCTGTAAAAGACAAGAGATCTGAATCTTGGAAGTTATTGGAGAGGCTGAGTACTCAAGGAAATCTTCCCTGGGTCTTAGGGGGAGATTTCAATGAAATCCTTTTCACGCATGAAAAGGAGGGAGGTGTAATTCGTAGTGACAGGCAAATGGAGGCGTTCAGGGAAACTATCAACTGTTGCAAGTTGATAGATCCAAGTTTTAAAGGCAGTCAGTTCACCTGGTTTAAGAATAGGAAGAATAGGAATAGTATCAGGGAAAGATTGGATAGGTTTTTTATTAACTCCTCGGTGCAGGGGTTAATCCAAGAGATTAAGGTGGATCACCTTAATTTTCATAGTTCTGACCATAGACCCATCCTGATCTCTCTGAATTCCACGCTCGTTAATAGGCAGCAAAGATGGCCAAAACGTTGTGTGAAGTTTGAGGAGAGTTGGGTCAATTTTGAGGAATGTGGGAATATTGTCAAAAACCATTGGATAAATCATACCGGGAGAAATGTGGATCAGTACAGTTCTAAGATCAGTAGTTGTTTGGTGAAGTTAGGGGTTTGGAATAGAAGAAGGTTGGCAGGCTTGATCAAAGCTGCCATTCTGAGGAAAGAGCACGAGATTATGGCCCTCTCCTCGTTTTGTGCCAATTCCGACTCTAACCAGGTAAGGTGTGCTGAGAGAGAGCTTGATGATCTGCTCGAGGAAGAAGAGAAGTATTGGAGGTTGAGGTCGCGTGATATCTGGTTACAAAGTGGTGATAAGAATACTAAGTGGTTCCATTCGAAAGCTTCCTATCGGCAAAAAAGGAATCACATGGCAGGTATCAGGGATAGGTCGGGAATATGGGTGGTGAGGGATGAGGACATAGCTTTGGTTGCAACTGATTATTTCACCAACCTGTTTCGTCCTTCCTCCCCTAGTGAAGAAGCTGTTAATAGGGTTCTGGAAGGTATCCCGACCAAAATTTCGTCTAGGACAAATAGTGAGCTCTTGGGTCTTTTCACTAGAGAGGAAGTCGAAGGAGCCCTGAAGTCTATGAACCCCTCTAAGGCCCCGGGTCCGGACAGGGCTCATGTTTTATTTTTCAATCACTACTGGCGGGATGTGGGGGAGGAAACAACAAGACTTTGCCTGAAAGTTCTTAATGAGGGGGTTAGTGTTCGGCCGCTGAACAAAACTCTGATCTCTCTAATCCCGAAGACAAAGGCTCCCACCCTTATGAGTGATTTTCAGCCGATCAGCTTGTGCAATGTCATTTACAAGGTTATTGCAAAAGTTTTGGCGAACAGGCTGAAAAAAGTGTTGGATCTGGTCATTTCTCCCTCACAGTCTGCTTTTGTTCCGGGCAGGCACATTTCGGACAATGTCATTATTGGTTTTGAGTGTATTCATGGCATCAACTCCAGGAGGTCGGGGAAGGAAGGGGTTATAGCAATGAAGCTTGATATGAGTAAAGCCTATGATAGGGTTGAATGGTCGTTCCTCCGGGCCGTCATGGGAAAAATGGGGTTTGAGGCTAAGTGGATTGATCTGGTTATGGGGTGTGTCGAAACGGTTGAATACTCGGTCCTTATAAATGGTGCCCCGCAAGAAAGCTTTCTTCCTCGGAGAGGCCTCAGGCAAGGGGACCCTTTATCTCCGTATCTCTTCCTTTTGTGTGCTGAAGGGCTATCGGCTCTGATTAATAGGGAGGAATCTCTTTCTAACATCAAAGGGTTTCGCTTAACCAAATATTGCCCCTCTGTTACCCACCTGTTCTTTGCAGACGATAGCCTCTTGTTTTTCAGAGCTGAGGAGAAAGATTGTAGAAAGATTAGAGAAATTCTGGAGTTGTATGAAAAAGCCTCTGGGCAGACGATAAACCTGAATAAGTCTTCCTTTATGGCTAGCAAGAATTTGAAAGGGGATAGAGTGGGGGCGTTGGGGAGGATCTTAGGGGTGAAATTCTCGGTGTCTCTAGGTGAGTATCTGGGGATGCCTTCCCAAAATGACAAAAACAAAAGGAAATTCTTTTTCAAAGTCAGAGACAAAGTCTGGAGAGTCCTCCAATCTTGGAAAGAAAAGTTGTTCTCTCAAAGCGGAAAAGAGGTCCTTATTAAATCAATTGCTCAAGCAATTCCCCTTTATACTATGAGTTGCTTCCGGCTCCCTCAGTCTATTTGTGACGACATCAATAGGTGTTGTGCTAGCTTTTGGTGGGGATCCTCCATTGAGAGGAAGAAAGCCCATTGGGTTAGCTGGAAGAAAATGTGCCAAAGCAAAGAGCAGGGAGGTCTTGGGTTTCGTGATCTTTCTCGGTTCAATCAAGCCATGCTGGCAAAGCATAGTTGGCGCATCCTTAGAAATCCTGGGAGTTTGCTTGTGTCCATTCTGAAAGGTAGATATTTTAAAGATGGGGATTTTCTTGGCGCTAAATTAGGGCACAATCCCTCTTTAACCTGGAGAAGCATTTTATGGGGAAAGGAACTTTTCTCTAAAGGTTATAGATGGAAAGTGGGAAATGGGCACCATATTTCTCTTGATAAGGACCCTTGGCTTCCTAGACATGGTAGCAGAATTCCTATTTGGGTCTCGGAAGAGTTAAAAAATAAACGTGTAAAGTGCTTAATCGATGAAAGAGGCAAGTGGAAAGAGCCTTTCATCTTGGCAAATTTCACTGCTCTTGATGCTGATGATATCCTCAACATTCCCCTGGGTAGATGTCTCTCTAGTGACGAAATAATCTGGCATAACGATCCAAAGGGTGTTTTCTCTGTTAAAAGTGCTTATCATCTCGCTTCTAACCTCAAGCTGTGTGATCAAGCTTCCTCTTCAGATTTGAGTACTGGAAACTCCTTATGGAATTCTATCTGGAAGTCTAAAGCACTTCCTCGTGCTAAAACCTGTACTTGGAAAATTATAAATGACGCTCTCCCCACTTTTCAGAATATTCAAAAGAGAGGGATCCATGTTAACGTTATTTGTTTGTTTTGCAGGAAATCAATGGAGTCTACTAATCATGTTATTTGGAATTGTAAGCTGATTTCTAATTTGTGGCTTTCCTTTTTCCCTGGTTTAAGGGACTTATTTTCTGTGTGCAGGGACTTCTGGACTGCAAAAGATTTCTGGGGATGGTTGATAAAGTATCTAAATACTGAGGAGATTTCTAAAGCTATTACTTTCATGTGGTGTGTTTGGACCTTCAGAAATACTCTAAATCATGCTAACTCCTTCTCCCGTGCAGGATCGTTATCTGCCAGCAGCAGCCTTCGGGCTTTTGCTGAAAAGACTTTAGATGAGCTAAAAGTGGAGGATCGTCGCCCTTTGGAGCAGGCTTGCGCCGAGGCTCCTGTTAGCGTTCGGAGGTGGTCTCCGCCGCCGGTCGGTGGTTTGAAGCTCAACGCCGATGCTTCTTGGTGTGAAGCTTCTGGGAAAGGTGGTTTAGGGTGGCTGGTTCGTGATTCGAGTGGAAACCCTCTCTGTGTCGGGTTGCAGCGGTGGAAGAGGCGTTGGTCGATCAAGTCTTTAGAGGCCGCTGCTATTCTTGCAGGTCTGAGAACGCTTCAAGGCTTGAATTTTAGCTCCTCCTCTTCAATTTTTGTTGAGTCTGACTCTCAAGAGGTTGTGGCTGCTATTCGGTGCCCGGGTACAGATATATCGGAAACCAAATCCATTCTGGATGAAATCGAGACTTTGGCCTCCTTTTGGCCCAATGTCTCGTTCTCTTTTTGTCCCAGATCTTGTAATTTTGCCGCCCACCATTTGGCGCGTGCGGCGTTTTTGGAACCTTCTGTCTGGTTTTCTTCCTCCACTGTGGAGGAGGACCTAGTTATTTGGCTTTCGGACTTTCCCTTCTGGGTTCGCTGTATTCTTTTGGAGGAAGGTTTGTCCTCTTCTGGGTAATGGAATTTCTTTTTCTCAAAAAAAAAAAAAAAAAGTGATGAAAGATATAGTGGCTAAAAAAACCATATATATATCTTGTTTTAAGTTAATTTATAATGAATATGAAATGCGTTAGACTTGGTTGGTTAATTTATCAAGGAACCTACCTTCCTTTGTGGAAGAACATAATTATGCCTTAAGATAAATTTGGTTATAGGAGTTGAGACATAAGTTTGGTATATTTTGAAAGGTAGAAAAGTGATGAATGAACGTAGTTAGGATAAGAAGTTTGTCAGTGCATTGTGAAGGATATTAGAATGGGTGAAAGATATATATATTGATTCATAAATCGGAGTACAAGTAGGTTTATTTCTAAGGTTGTATTAAAATTAAAAAAGATGCATGCTTAAAAAGTAAAAACTTCTCCCTCCAAAATTTTGTCCCTCCCCTTGCTAACTCTATTTTTTTGTCTCCCTACTTTTTTCTCTAAAAAAATTTTCCTCTTTTTTTTTTAATTTTGTTTTCTAAAACTTTTTCTATTATTATGTTTTCTTTTTCTCTCTAAAATTATTCTCCCTCTTTTTAACTTTGTTTCTCTCTCTAAAACTTTATCTTTAAATCTTTTGTCTCTCTCTTTGTAACTAACATTTTTTTCTAACTTCTTTCTTTCCAAAATTTTTATTTCATTCTCTTTTTTCTCTATAAATTTTTGTGATAACATTTTATAAACTCTATTTTTTAAATTTACGTACATTTTTTAAAAGAAAATTTGAAAACTTGGTTCGTCCTCAATAAATTTGTCTCCAATTTTTTTTTATTCTCAAGTTTATTCACTTTCAAAGTTTTGTCTCTCTAAAGTTTTTTTCATTTTCTCTTTCCAACTAATTTTATCTTTAAAATATTTGTCTCTCACCCTCTACTTTTTCTCTTAAAGTATATTGTTCCATCTATTTCTAACTTTCATTTATCCTAAAAGTTTGTGTCTCATATCTCTTATTTTTTACTCTATAAAATTTGTTCCTTCTACCTTTTTGTTTACAAATTTTTCATCCGTAACTCTCTTAACATTTTGTCTAAAGTTTGTATACCTTTCTAACTTATTTTGTCTCTAATTTTTTTCCTTTTCTTTAACTTTTGTTTCTCTCTCTAAAAAATTTATTTGTTTCTTACTAAATAATTCTCTCTAAAATTTGTTCATCTCTAACTTTTTTTGTTTCCTAAATTTATGTTCTCCCAAATTTTCCTTTCTTACAAAAAAAAGATTTAGATTTTTATTTCAGTTCTCAAGATTTTTTATTAAAATATTCAAATAAATATATAATTTATGAATGGATATTTGGACCACTTCTTTAAGCTGAAAGTCTCTAGCAAGATAAAAGTTTTTTTTTTTTTTTGTAACAAACTAAAACTGCAATACAATAGTATTGCAAAAAAAAATTACAATGCAATAAGCAAAATAGAAACATGCCCATAAATAAAATAAACAACCCACATTTTAGTACTGAAGAAAGAAAATCGCTTCTGCTATAACCATTCCCAATTCAATATGCATCCAAAAAAAGTAATCTCTAAAACTTATAATGCATTCAAATTCTTTAATATGATTTTAAATAACTAATTTTGTTGAGAATATAACTCAATTATATTAAAAAAAATTAAAATGATAAGATATGGAAATGTGTAATGCAACCTTTAAAAAATTATATTTACTTGATGGAATTTTTTATTTATAAAAAATTATATTTACTTCAAGGAATTAATGTGAAATATAATGTCAATACCATTTGATGACATTAAAAAGAAAAAAAAAGAAAAAAAAAAAGAATAGATAGCAATACATCTTCGTGGACTAAAATAAGTTTTGGAATTCTCAAGGCTCATTGTGACAAGGTTCAATGTTTTCCTTGTGAAGAACACAAACTTTTAAACATGGATCGCATGAAATCATTTTTTTTTTATACATGGATCACACCTATATGCGAAAAGATGCACCAATTTGATGCCTAACCACCTCCATCCAAACAGTCGCATCTTGTCGGCATCAATTGTACTTATTGGACTCAACAGACACCTTGCACTCAAAAAGTCACGTCCCATCAGCAAAGGGCAAAATAGGAATTTATTAAAATTGTAAGGGCAAAAGAGGGAAGCAAAGATCCTCCTCCATAGCCCCTATATGTGTGTGTGTGTGTGTGTGTGTGATCCTCCTCCATAGCCCCTATGTGTGTGTGTGATCCTCCTCCATAGCCTCTATGTGTGTGTGTGTGTAGATAGATAGATAGATAGATATAGATATAGATATTGATATTAGTTTCATTTTTAATAGATCCCAGTTTTGAATCCTAAGCAACGCTGCTCTTTCAACTTTATTTTTTTAATTTTGTTTATATATTATTTTAAATTTTAGTGCATTTGGTTTTAATTAATTTATACTACATAATCTAAATATAATATATCACTGCATTTAAATCTATATTTATATGAGGGCTAAGTTCAAGTTTAATATCTAAATTTTTAAACTTGTGTTTAATAGGGTTCCTAAACTTTTAATCTTATGTCTAATAAGTCTTTTTGAAACATCTAATAAATCTATGCACTTTCAATCTTCAATATCTAATAGGCTTAGACATCTTAAATTTTTAAAAATTAACTATTTTATTATAAATAAAATTGAATTTTGTATCTAATTGAACCTTAAACTTTTAGTTTTGTAAGTAGATATATTAATTTTTAAAAATGTCCAATAGAACCTATAAAATCAAATTTCATGTCTAATATAACATTTAATTTTTAAAATTTTCGAATATGTAAGAGACCTGTTGATTACAAAATTAAAATTTCAAGATTTATTAGGCACAAAATAAAAAATTCAATGACCTATTAGACACTTTTTAAACTTCAAAAGATCATATAGTCTCGAATCTAAAAGTTAATGGACTAAACTTATTCAACCGATATGAACTTGTGCGTAAAGTTCTAGATCTGTCACTGCTTATTGTTAGTTTTAGAGAAGTTAGGGAAGGGAGAGAATACAGAAGACGACTAGAGTTTCCATTGAATAGAATTGCTTAAATAAATTAAAACACCTAATGGCCTTATTTATACTAATGAAAAGTAAATCAACATAATTCAAATATTAAGTAAATCTAAACCAAATATATATCCTAATCTAAAACAAACCTAATTCAAAAGATAAATTAATATAAGCTTATCTAAACTCAATTCAACTAACACTAAGACTTATATGTTGTTAGCAATAATGGTTTTTCCAATGACATATTTTGGTTAGCATAGCTAGTAAATGCCGATGCATTATATAATTATAGACAATGCAGACGTAAATTTTGTTGGGAATAATTGTTTTCTTTCTACAAATTAGGTACAATATTCAAATTTCCTTCAAACCTAAAAGTAGTTATATATAAATACACTAATATTAAAAAAAAAACATTATTAATTCATCTTGCAGCTAATATTTTGTTTATACAAAATGTGAATTCAAAATATATAAAGTATGGCGCTAGAAGGCTTCATTTTCGCATCGAATAACATCAAAGATACTAAAAATAAAACAAATATACAATTTCATAATTTACAGTAACCAAAAGTAATGTACAATGTCATTTCGTTGTCCAACAAATCAAAGATGAGCATTTTAGTGCCTTTTACAACAAGTTCATGTGATTTCATACAAATTTATACGTAAAATTTAGTTGGATAAATTTATACACAAATTTTAAGATATATTTATAATTTTATCATTTTGTTTGATAAATTGTTAAATTAAAAATCTTGTCTTTTACATTTGATGGGTATCTATTTAATCTTTATGATGAAAATTTTCTATTACATCCCTCAACTTTCGATTTTAATTCTAATAATTAATTTGACATTAGCACAATTTCTTAATTAAAAGTTGAAATATGACTCATATTGAGAAAAAGAGTGATGATTTGGCAAAAGCAAAATAAATAATAATAAAAAAAAAGAACTAAATATCAGAATGCGCGAAAAAAGAATTGATCTATAGAAGTTCTTCTTCTAGACTAAATATATATATTGCATATATATTTAGTGAAAGGAAAGAGACAGATGTTTGAAAGAACACTACGGAAAGAGAGTAATCGAATCCAATTTGCAGTAAATCAGTGACAGAAATTGTCACTGATTTGGGTGATTTCGACAATAATATGATAGGTTAGCAGTGACAAAATAAAACATGGGCACGTCAAAAACTGGTTTAAAATGCATTCTGCCCACTCGCACATTAAATTTTACAACCCCATCTAACTTGTAAAATATTTAATATTATTTTAGGTACACAGAACAAAAAAAACATTTTTAATTAGAAAATTTATGGTGTTACCAAAAAAAAAAGATTAATTAGAAAATTTAGAACATTTTTAATAATATGAAATATGATAGAAAACGAGTTTAAACTATCAGCTCAACCACCCACATCTCTCTTTTGTATGTTGGAAACTTTTCGTTAGAATGACATTTTAATTGAAGATAAGCTCAAAGCTTGATGGAGGGGAGAGTGATGGCAAAACGTCTACTACTTTTAAAGATACTTAAAAATATTGGGATATAAAATTTGGGCATTGGGTCCCAAAATGCTATCAACATTTGCTTCGAAGTTTGAACCAACCTTGGAAAGCAACTCATAAGTGAATTTGTGGAAAATGTTTAACATCAATAATGTGTTTGGTCAATTCATCAAACGTACGTTTTTTTAAGGCCAAAAGTAAAAACAGTTAGAATTTTTACAGTAATATTGTATGTGTACACTTTTTTTTAAAAAAAAAAAAAACAAATTATATACTTTTGAGATTTACCCATGAAGAGATAACAATAATTATAGAAAAATGAAGAGATAACAATAATTAAAAAAAAACACAAATTGATGTATTTGATACTTTTATGGAATATAGGGTCTTCAACAGTTCAACAATTTATTTAAATGAAGGTCAACTTTCTTAGAAAAATGTTGCAAGTTGTATATAGAAAAATATTCAAAATTCAAAGATGGTAAGAATGATATATAATGATGGGAATGGTGTTCAGACATGACGATCCTAATTTTCCACAAACACTATCAAATGTCTATATAGCCCCTCAACTAGACAATTTAAAATAGCAAAATGAGATAATATAATAACTAAATGGGTCCACTCTCAATCTCTCTCCCAAAAAAAATACAAAGGAAGTCTTCCTACTTTCTCGTCTTCTTTTTGTTTATTAATTCAACATTAATTCTATAAAAGATTAAAGACGCCTTTCCGTTTTTTTAAAAAAGAAAAGGCTAAAGTAATCTTCAATCCATTATAAATTTTTATTCCCTTCCCACATGGAGGAAATTTTTTATTAGGATGAGTTGTTATTCTCCCTGTTTTTTAAATAAAAGAAAATTTAACTTTTTTTTTTTTTTTTAGTACAATAGGGATTGGGGGATTCGAACCACAGACCTCGTGGTCGTTAACACATTCGATATGCCAATTGAGCTATACTCTCTTTGGCTAAAAGAAAATTTAACTTAATTAAAACATCAATCAGTGCATCAAATAAGGACATAAGTAGTTGGTTTTGGCCAAAATGACCATAGCTCATTGATAATTCACATGTATTGATCTTCAAGATTCAAATTCTCAAACTTCACATATGTTGTATGATTGAAAATTAGTAGATTACAAGTTAAAATCAATTACAACGATAAAAGTGAACTTAATTAACCAATTTCAAATCAATCAAAAGAGATTGACTAAACCAATTTTCAAATCAACAAATACAAATTGACTAATTACGTTGATTTTTTTCCTTTTTTCTAGTTTTTTTTTTTTTTTTTTTTGTTTGTTTTAGAAACTAAAACTTCAATAAAGCACTAGAACCAAAACCCACAATCAATCCCCTTCAAGAATGAGGGATAAAATATCTTTTGGAAAGAAACCTTTCTAGACTAAAGAATTTCCAGTAGAAGTTACAAAAGCTGCTAGATTATGGGCGACTTTGTTCTCTTCTCTATGAACTTTACAAAACATACACCTATTCACAAGCAAAGTCAAATGAAGAGCTTCTTTAGTAAAAAGGCTAACTTCTAACAAGTCACTTCAAGAGAATCAGATTCCACAACTAATGAAGGATTTTGACTCTTCCAATGAGAAGCAATTTGCTTTCTCTCATCGACAATGACTTTAGCTTCAAGCATCTTCACCGGCCACTTATGAGAGACGAATATCATCCCGTCGATGATAGGGCGACTGTTCCAATCTCTAACTACCTAATTTGTGCCTCCTTTGGACTATCAGACCGGGCAGTGTCCATATTTAGCTTTTAGGAACCTTCTTCAGGAGGCGACCAAAGGCATGTTTTCGTACAAGGAGCCTTATCCTGCGACCCCGAGTTATTCCTTCTCTCCTTCACGTGCATCTCCAGGAGTCTTTCAGAAGAAAACACAAGCGACTTCAGATCAACATACTCTTTTCCAAATCAGATTTAATTCCTTCTTTGCCAAATGTTCCACAACAATATCACCACGCCATTCAGATCATCCTTAAGCATACTTCTTCTTATGTAGTCCCAATAATCAAGGTGGGGGCCATATTCCCCTGCACATAGAAAACGAACTAACATTAGAAGGAAAGAAATGATACCACAAGTGTTTCGCGTACCTGCATTCCCACATCAAGTGGGAAGTCGTTTCCTCAAAAGCCCTGCAAAAAGAACAAACCGAGATAGTGTCAATTCCTTTTTTCGCAAGGTTGGAAGCAGTCAGAATGATATCATTAAGAATCCTCCAAACCCCAATTTTTATCTTTGGCATCACATCAATCCCCCAAAGAGCTTTCTAGAGATCGTTTAGTTCATTCCTACTTGACTGAGACATTAACAAAGAGAGGGCTAAATTAGTATCGAGTTGATAGGCACTTTTTACAGTGAACTTCCCTTTTTTATCAAAAATTCCAAATGATTTCGTCTTCTATGGCCCGACCTCCGAAGGGAATGTTCAAAATATCTTCTGCATCATGAAAAAGGAAAGTGCCTCTGGTAGCGCCCTCGTCCCACTCATTATCCTACTCAATGAGATCTGCTACTTTCTTGAGCATAAAAAGATCAAGGGTCACACTCGGTTTAAAGCTTCTGGAATTGGGCACCTATAGATCTTCCCCAATCTTGTTGCCCGTTTCCCACCCTCCACTTGTAACCTTTTTTTAACAACTCTCGCCCCTAGAGAATGCTTCTCCAAGTGAGGGAGGAGTTCGAGCCTATCTCAGGCTTTAAGAAATCACAATTTTTAAAGTACCTTCCTTTGAGGACTTTGGCCAAAAGGCTAGACAGATTCTTCACAATGTTCCAACTATGTTTTGCCAGCATAGCTTGGTTGAACAGTTTAAAGGCTTTAAAACCCATCCCCCCAATCTTTTTACTGATACATAGACGTTTCCAACTCCTCCAATGTATTTTCTTCTTGCCCTCCTTTGAACCCCACCAGAATCTACTGCACATAGCATCCAGATCAAGACACAAGCCATCGGGAAGTTTGAAATAACTCATTGTGTAGCCAGGGATAGCTTGAGCGACTACTTTAAGGATGATTTCCTTTACACCAATTGAAAACAACTTATCCTTCCATTCCTAATAACTTTCCAAACTCTGCTCTTGACTTCTTGGAACACTTGCTTCTTGTTGCACAAATTTTGAGAAGAAAGGCCAAGGTATATACCGAAAGACTTCACATAATTAACCCTGAGCCTTTCACTTATGCCTTCGATCCTGATCTGGCCCACATTTCTACTACTATAAATGAAGATTTCTCTCTGTTAATCAACTGACTTGAAGCCACTTCATACTCTTTTAGCACCTCTTTGATTGCTTGACATTCCTACTTAGAATCCTTGTAAAAGAAAACACTATTGTAACGACCCTAACCCCTACAACTCTCTAAACGCAGAAGCATAACTGAGTTACTTCGTTCATGATCAA
Organism: Trichosanthes truncata; assembly: GCA_033996785.1. Taxonomy (NCBI): domain Eukaryota; kingdom Viridiplantae; phylum Streptophyta; class Magnoliopsida; order Cucurbitales; family Cucurbitaceae; genus Trichosanthes; species Trichosanthes truncata. The sequence goes on along the minus strand of JAWPNB010000013.1, from coordinate 43,106,066 downwards.
AATTTCGGTAGCATGACGGCGTAACTACAAGAAAACCAAATTTTACAAAGACTTGATAAGATTAGAAACACTTCTAAATCTCAGAGTACAGACTCAGCATCCACCAAACTACGAATATTATACTCAGCTCAACCAACAGACAATCAAACCTAAGAGCTTCTAACCAAACACACGTAACTAAAGAAGAGATTTAAGGGTCACAGATCAGCAACACAATAAAGATCTAAGATACTAACTGAAAGCTAAATACATAGGAAGAAACTTTGGTGGAGTCTCCATAGCCTCGTCAAGTCATCGCCTTCGTCACCTGCCTCGAGAATGTACACCATCTGCATAACACAAATAAAGTAACACGAGTGAGTATAAACATACTCAGTAAGTAGCCCAGTTAAGGGTCCAAAGTCCAAAACCATAAACTGACGAGTTTTGCCCTAAACTCATAGACTCATGCTCAAATTCAAACTCAATAGCACTTCAATTAGCTATGTGCCTTCTTACCTTACTTCAGCTCACTCCACCGATATTACACACGTTATACCTGCGAGTCATGTATCATAGGTTGGTCTAATGCAGAGAAGAAGAACAACTCTCTCACGCTCAATACTCTAGGGACATCGCCCCTATGCTAGCATCATCACTCTCTAGGGACATCGCCCCTATACTCATCACTCTGGGGACATCGCCCCTATGCTAGCATCATCATCACTCTCATCACTCTGGGGACATCATCCCTATGCTATCATCATCACTCTCATCACTCTGGGGACATCGCCTCTGTGCTAGCATCATCATCACTCTGATCACTATAGGGACACCGTTCCTATGCTAGCACCATCATCACTCTCATCACTCTGGGGACATCATCACTCTAGCTCACGATCACCCCTCAGCCTCACGCTCACCTCTCTGCCTCGACCTCCTAGAAATACATGCTCGCATAGAAAGGTATGTGGCACTAGCCTAACAGGCTCTTGCTTACCCACAGCGCACTTAGACCATCTAGGGATTCATCACCCAAGAGATCATAAACCTCATTCTTACCTCGACTCGTAAACCTCATGCATAACCACAAACACAAACTCAGTCGGAGACACAAACTCATAGTCAAACAAGTTTAGGTAGATTTGGCTCGAGTATAAATTCCAGCGAATCACACATCATCCAAGTCTCATCCCTATTCAAGCAAAACAGAAATTACCGACATTCCAGCAAACTTGCTTCTCATATAAACTAGCTTGACGTGATTCACACTCATCCTTTGCATACAAGATCTTAACAAGTAAGACCGAATGTCTACTTATTTCTTAGGCCAGCATTGAGACAACCAACTCCTCCCTAATCACGCTAGAAATCAAGACGACCAATAACCCTCCACTCACATTCAGACCAATCTGAAACACGTTAAACATGCCTAGTTATCTGCCCACTCCGTACACACAAAACACGGACCACAACCCTGAGCACTGTATACCCTTAAGGTGTTCTAAGTCAGTCTCTAGCCCAAACCAACAACCCCGGCGCCCTGCACACAGTCAACTCATCCACAACCCTAGAAAACTAAACTTCCGCCAACCATTCAAGTGTTTCAAACATTCTATACTCTGTTAAACACCTTAACATCGTCTATAGACCTTGCTCAACCACTTATGATCATTCAAGTTAATCAAATATCCAATACTTTCACACTTTTAGTTAAATTACAGTCATAGCCATTAAGGTATTCCAAGGCTCACTTCTATAACCAAGCTCTAACAAGTCACATACAGAAAACATAACACATGGCTCAGACCCCTTGGATATCATACTAGCAATCATTAGTTCTAAGCGTTCCAAAGTAAATTAAGCCCCCAATACCATTTTAACACGTGCTTATGCAACTTAAGCTCAAGAATAACTCAGGATAGTTCAGCCAATCACACCATGACCCACATATTCATGTTGGACTTTCATATTTAATCACAAACACCACAAACATGAACCAAACTCATCCAATCACAACCTTAGGCAAACTCTTAAGGTCCTACTCATACTAACTACAATAACTTGAAATTTAAGCATCTATTTCCATTATAGCCACATAATTAGATTGTTTTTAGCTCAAACGACCTCCACACCGATCACTAACCATTACGAGCTTCATAACACAACTTACAATTATCAATCATACATCCAAATCAAACAGAAACTTAAAGGGGTTTAAATCCAAATGACTACTTACAATTTACTCCAAGGTTCAAGAGGCCCCGAACTCGAATACTCGATCTTGAATCGCCAAACAAAGTCTTGAAAAAAATAATTAACAAGCCATTTTAAACTCCAATCATGAACTTTGTTAAATTGAAACAAAGTTACCCAATACAAACTTACCCAACAACACCCATATTTGCTAAATTTGAATACAAACTTACCCAACAACACCCATACTTGCTGAATTTGATGTCAAATCAGTTCAAACTCAACAACCCGGCCTCCTAACATAATGGGTAACCTTGAATAAGGTCTCACGCATTATGGATAAATTATAAAACACTAAAACAGTCTTAGGCCCTTAAAACTTAGTTTAACACCCATAAATCAATTCGAATCGTTGGTGGAACACTTACCCACGATCTCGCCTTAGATTTCGAACTCGAATCACTACTAAAATTGACTCCAAATAGTTTGATTTCACGAATCAAGACCCAAATGTTATAGGTAATCTATAATTAAAACCATCTTTATGAATTAACCTCTAAATCACAAAAATAGTCCAAGAATTATCTAACCAAAACGAACCTTACCTCAAAATGAATCCAAAACTTGCCAGAACACGACCTCGAAGCACACCCACCCCTTCTGACTGTACAAACCAAGAGGGAGAGAGGGAGAAGGTGCGGCGGCGATCGGCGAGCAGACGGAGGCAGACTGCAGTGCGGTGGATCGACTAGCTTGCAGATCAGCGACGGCCAGACAATGGGGGGATGCGAGCTGCACCAGTAATTTGAAAACAGGGCAGCACGGCTGGTCACTGAACCGCAGTGGGGGTTACTCATGCAGCTTCCGGCACCGTGAGAGGAAGGAGAAAGATGGAGAGGGGTGGGGATTTTCGGTTTTCCGTTTACGAGAGAGAGAGAGAGAGAGAGATGGTGGCTTCGGGGAGAAAGAAAAGAGAGTGAGGGAAGAAGGAGAAGAAGAAGAAGAGATAAGGAAAAAGATTTTTTTTTTTTTTCCAAAATTGCCCTCAACCAACTTTTTTCTTTCCAATTTTGCCCTTCTAACCATCTTAAACTTGAAATTAGCCCAACTAAAAAAAATCAAATTGAGAAAGATTCCCAAATTAAATTCCAAATTTCGAAAATAACGCCCATGAATAAGCCGAGCGTTACAACCATAAAAAATATATGAGAAATGATCGGGCAAGATTTATGATCGGGTGAACTTTGGGTGAAGAAAAGTAAGTAAATACGTTCAACCCAGTGCAAGTACACACTGTCGTTGCAAGTAATAAAATAGGAGTATTCTTGAGTATCGATCCCATAGGGAATGGTGTAACAAAAATATTGCTAAGCAAAATGTAAGGAAATTGCAACTTGAAACTAAAAATTGCAAAAACAAGGTCGGGTTTGGTGTGTTTGTTAAAAATAAAATAATTGCAGAATCTAATTGCAAGTTAAAGTGACAATGATTGCATAACTGAATTGTAGAATCGAAAATGGCAAGATTGAATAGAAAACTAAACATACTTGATAAAATAAATGAAAATTGCAAAAGAAATTTTTTAGAGAAATGAGGGGCTCAAGAATGTCTATGCCCTAAGTTGTAATTGCAAACCAAAATTGCAATTTCAACCTATTCTACATTCAATTGTAAACTACAATTGCTACTTCTATTCACCTTGAAATTAGGTTTTAGGAGGCTAAGTGAGTGACTTATATGTCTATAGTCCATCTATCTTAGATAATTTGGCTCAACAATTTTATGGGCTTTGAAGTCTTTAATCCCTATGTCTAGGGCAAAGAATTGGCTTATGTCTAAGCTCTTTTCTCCATCACTTGTGCGAAATCCACCTATCACTAATCCCGTCGGTATTAGATCTAAGCTTGAGTTACTACCCTAGTTGATCAATCTAGGATCTCAACGGAATTTTATTCAACACAAGCAAACAATTGAGATGTAGGCTTGGTTTTTTGTTGGTATTTTGGCTACAATTACTTCTTAGGGAATTCACATCCTTGAACCCCCTAAGAAGTTTAGCTCATATTAAAAGTAAAAATCCTACAACAATCTCTAGAAATTAATTCCTAGAAGAATATATTAAAATCCTAATTGCAACAAAAATTTAAAGCAATTAACGACATTTTTCCCTCCAAAATTGAATCCAACAAAGCTGAAAATTGAAACATGAACTTTAGAGAAATAAACCCATGCAATAATGACTTCAAAGGAGACAAGTATTCAACCTAACAACTGAAACAAAACTTAGAAAAATACCCATGCATCATGAACTTCCAGCAAAGGTGATATGAGTTCCTTCAATCTAAATTGAATCCAACAAGAACATCAAGTGTATTACAACCAAACTTTAAAAAAACTCAACTCAACAAAATTAAAACAACAAATGAATTGAAACAGAGTAATTCTAACAACATTCAATAAATCTTCACTCTTCTCCAATTGATTAAATCCCTCAACTATTTATAGGAAGAGATCGAATCTTAACAACCCAAGCTTTCACTTGAATCAAATTGGAAAAATTGAAGCAAAACAAAAAGTAATCTTGCACCAACTCTCAGTAAAACAGAGCGAAAAATGAGAAGAACAGAGCGAATGAATTGGACAGAAACCCACGAAATAGAAAAACTCAAAAACATTCCTGGCCGACTCCATTCTTCACCCATCTTCTCTCCTTTTGTAGGCCTTCATTAGGGTTAAATAATGCTCAGAATTCGTGCTCAAAATCCCTCAAATCATGCAGTAAATGAGAATTTTCGGATATGGGTTAAATGCATATTTTTTTTCCTTTTTTGAATTTTTCTGCTGCTCCAGAGAATTGCAACTTCATCTTGCAATTTTGATTTTGCAATTTCCACAGTTCCTTGCAATTGCAACTTCATCTTGCAATTTCAATTCTGCAATTTCCACAATTCTTGCACACAAGTTTAGTTTTTAAGATTCTCGCCCTAATTGCCCTCATTCTTCTTTCTTCCTTAATTTGAAGAATCTTTCAACTATTTCCCAATGATTTTAAGACAAAACAAGAATATTTTAAGTAATTAGGAGTTAAATAAGCCTTAATTCTAAGGCTTATCACGTTAGTAATTTGAAAACCTGAGATATGAGTATAAGAAACTTCCCTGGAAAGACGGGCTGAGAGGTCTTCAGCGCATAACAAAAATAGATAGGGGATAGCGAATCTCCCTACATGAGGCCTCTAGTAGGCTTGAAGCTAGTTCTGGGCATCTCATTAAGGATGACATCAATACTTAAGGGAACTACTCATCTACTTACCCTATATGGGAAGGAGTGAATTCCATCATGTGAGATTATGTTTCCAACTCTCTATTTAGTCAAGTCCCCAAAATAGTAGGCATATTGAATCGGCTACAAAAGCCACTCTCACCTATGCAAATCAAAGGACAAGTCCTCACAGGCAGGAGTTCATAACTCACTCAGGATTAAGATCGAGTCGCATATGATCATCCTGATGAAATATTAATCTTCTCAATTAACGAATTTATAAAGACATATTCAATATTTCATGGTCCAATCTTATACAAACTCATTGTATAAGATACCCTCACTCACATGTCTCCACATGAATGATTTGGATCAAATCGTTTGTAACTATTAAAAAGTGGGCAGTATCAATAGTGTTACTAGGATAAGGCACCCAACCTTAACTATATACTATGACCCCTTAGGTTATTTCTTGAATATGATCCTCTCGTATGTCAACCACATACTGTTCAAGATTACACTAATAACTTTAGATTTTTCATATAATGGATAATATTATATTGCAAATAAAGTAATCAAAATTATTATTAATTATTAAATAAATCATTAATTACGAGGCTATAGGACATAAATCCCAACAATCTTCCACTTGCACTAAAGCAGCGAGACATGTATCCTAAGGCATACTCTATACCCAACATGTTCTCCCACTTGCCCTAGCAAAGATGAGACATGTCTCGTAATCTCAAACATTCTACGTGACCCTCAAACACTAAGCCTGGAGAATCTCTTTATATAGATCCAAAGGACTGCCATTAAAAGCCATCTTAGTCACTACCATGATGCTTTCTCTCTCTCGAGATGATTCCCTATACATTGGTGTTTTCTAATTTCCTTAATATTAGTCTTTGCACCACTATTATCATAATAAAGATGATAGACTAAATCACATTTGACACATCTTTCAGATCTTCAAGAAACTATTTGAGTCATACAAGCCTTTTTGTTGCTTCACAAGCAAAACAATTTAACTTGTATACCATACTCCACCACTTAGGGTAAATTTTATTTTTACATAGATTTCTTAAATTTTTGCAAGAACAATTGTATCTTGTAAAGATCAAATCTTTAACTCCATACACAAAAATTTATCATCATCCATAGATAATTTGAGAAAGTTTTTAATTTTCTACTTAATGGTCATATCATTCGTTTAATTGATATATGTTAACCAATTGTATATTAAATGTTCAGTCTCATTTATGCATATCATATAGTCTCAACATTTGAGGTGTCTTAGGATACACTTCCTTAGACATAAATATCAAATATTTGACAACAATTTTGTCAATATAAGATGTTTGAGATAAAGTTAACATTTTGTTTTTAAAATCTCCATTTTGGATATGTAAAATATACTGAGTCATTCCAAATCACTCATTTGGAATTGGTTACTTAGTCAACTTTTTATGTTAGAAAGACATCATTCATAATATCATCAACATAAAACATGAGAAAAATCCACTAGGCAATTAATGATTTTTTTGTCTATACAAGCTTCATTAATATTTATCCAAAGTCATAGGTTTTGATACTTTTATCAAATCTTATATTCACAGATCTAATGGTAAAATTTATTTCATAAATGAACCTTTACTATTTCGCAAACATTTTGCTTTTGATCTTTGAAAATAAACATATCCGATTAATTTGACTTTCAAATATAATTAAATTGTTAACAACTTTTGTTAACTATTTAGTGGCTTCACTTGGAACCAATTTATTAACACTATCTCACCTTATTAAAGGTTTGTAGTCTTTTATTTGACATTTCTTATAAAAATGATATTTGTCATACAAATACCTTATTCGTTTTAGGACTACATAAAAGATCATTTTATACTTCTTAGGAGTGACCTACACTGAGGCTTATCTTTGAACATATACAAGCTTTTTAGACTTGTTTCAGCACGTGAGCTTAACATTCCTAAATTGTGAAGTGTTGTAAACCAACTTTACTACTCTTTTATAATCTTAAAATTGGCTCATAAACACTTTTGGAGGGAATCATGTTCAACGTGCAATCTCTATTGCATTTCCTAAACGGAGTATGGTAATGGTGTGTAACTCATTACTGATGTGATCATGTCTAACAAGGTCTTGTTTCTCCTCTTGCAGTACAATTTCACAAAATTATACATGGTATTAAGATAATTGGGATAAAAACCCATTTTCTATCAATTAGTTTTAATACATAAGGATTTTGTACTTTCTATTATGATCTGATCATAATATCTTGATAGATTTAATTACCTAATCGATTTTTAACTTTAATCTTAATTTTCTTGAACTTTTCAAAAATTTAGACTTATGTTGTATTAGGTAAAGATACTTGTACCTTGAATGATCATCAATTAAAGTGACGAAATATTTCAGACTTTATTTGACCTTTACATTCACCAGACCATTTGGGTCAGAATGTGTAAGCCCAAAGTATTCTTTGGCGTTCTAGCCCTATCTAATAAAGGCCCAATGATTATCTTGCATGAAAGACAAGATCTACATACATGTAAAGTAATTAACTAACTTTTTAGAGAATTACCTCTTACTAGTCTTTTCATTTTATTCAAGTTGATGTTAATCAACCTTAACAGCCAAAGTTAAGTATCATCTTTTAGGATAAAACAATGTCTTTCTATTCTGGATTCTATAATCCTAAATATCTCAGCATTTTGTAGTATAGTATATGTCAACATTTTTAACGTATACAAATTGTTCTTATCTTCAGTTGAATGTATTTTCAAACAAATTTGAAAATATAAACTTTCATACTTCAAAATAGTTCATACTATATGAACTTTTTAGTAATAAAGTTTTAGAAATTGAATTTCTCTTATGGTAATAAAACACCACATACAGCATTAAGTAACAATTATCTTTTAATGACATCTTAATGTCTCCCACTACACTAACTGAGATGGGGTTCCTGGTGCCAACTTGTAGAAACTATTCTACATGTTAAGTATTTTCCAAAAATTACATATTAAATGTAATAAAAATAAATCTTTGTTGGGATTTATGCCCTAAAGCCTCGTAATTAATAATTTATTTAATAATGAATAATAATTTTGATTATTTTATTTGCAATATAATATTATCCATTATTTGAAAAATCCAAGGTTATTAGTGTAATCTTGAACAGTATGTGATTGACATACGAGAGGATCATATTCAAGAAATAACCTAAAAGGTCATAGTATATGGATAAGGTTGGGTGTCTTATCCTCGTAACACTATTGATACGGCCCACTTTGTAATAGTTACTAATGATTTGATCCAAATCATTCATGTTGAGACATGTGAGTGAGGGTATCTTATACAATGAGTTTGTATAAGACTGGACCACGAAATATTTAATCTCTCTTTATAAATCCGTTAATTGAGAAGATTAATATTTCATCAGGATGATCATATGCGACTTGATCTTAATCCTGAGTGAGTTATGAAATCCTGCCTGTGAGGGCTTGTCCTTTGATTTGCATGGGTGAGAGTGGCTTTTGTAGCCGATTCAATATGCCTACCATTTTGGGGACTTGACCAAATAGGGAGCTGGGAACATAATCTCACAAGATGGAATTCACTCCTTCCCATATAGGGTAAGTAGATGAGTAGTTCCCTTAAGTGCTAATTTTGGGACTTGAACAATGGGGCCCCACCCTCTCATTGGCTAGAGAGGAACTTAGTTTATAATTAGATTATAAACATATTGTTCATTAGAGAATCAGTGGTACTTAAGGTGCAAGATGTAATTATAGGGGTAAAATGGACTTTTGACCCAACTGTAATTATGAACAACTCGTGAAGGATCGACTTGCATGTAATGATTATATCTATGGACACAACTTGTCCTACAGTGCATAAGAGTGCAACTCTAGGTCTATAGTTGAGTGACCTATAGTTAATGAATGAAAATTAATTAATTAAAGAGTTTAATTAATTAATTTTGTATCATTGGAGCTTATAATCTGTAGGTCCATAAGGTCCCCTTGCTAGCTTATAGTAACACTAAAAGATCAATTTAGTTGAAAGAAAATTTTGAAATGTTCAAATTAATATTTAATTTGAAGTATTCAAATTAATATTTAATATATTAGATATATTAAATATAAAAGAGGAAAATATATTTATTGTATTTGATACATTAAATATTAAAATAATTAATGTATATTAGAAACATTAAATAAAAGATATTTATTAAATTTGAATTGGATTCAAATTAGGAAATAAACGTCGTAGGAGAATTTTAAACGGTTTGAATAAGATTCAAATTGGTTAGATAAATATATTTTAGTATATTAGATATTAAAATATATTATTTAATTATTTTCCTTAGACCACTATAAATAAGACCTTAGGGGTGAACCATTGTGCATTCTTCACAACACACATTTCCTCAATAGAGAGAATTAGAAAATTCTCTCTAGACCTCTTCCTCTCCAATCCATTGGGGATTTTCTTTCAAGAGGCTCCCACAAGCCTTGGTCCTGTGTTCGAGTCATAGCCAGGAAAACTTTGTGAAAAAGATAAAGATCCGCCAGAATATTCTCCATAATATTATTTTCAAGGTATTTATTGCTTAACCTTTGTATTTTAGTTTAATTCTAAATAAATAAAAGACGATTCCTATGCTTCCGTTGTGGGTTTAATTCGATTATTCCTTTCAATCTTGATAGTGGATCTTGTATCAACTATCTAGGTGGCGTTATTTATTCTCCACCAAAAATCTAGTAAATCAAATTTACTTTCATCTATATTATTCTTCTCATAGAGGTATTTCAAAAATTCCTCTCATTGTGATTGTCCTAACTGATTTAGGGACTATTTCTTTTTATATAGCTTCAGTCATTTGGTTTGTTTTCTTGGAATTTTGTAATACTTAAATCCGAGATTATTTAGACAATTTTCTAAATTTAGCTTATGTTGACATCAACATCTCATATGTTGTTGTCATTTTCTATATCTTCTAAACTTGTCATCTAATATGTCAACTTGGAGATACGTACAAGCTATCTCGTTTACTTTTGATTCATTAATCATGTGTTTCACGTACAATTCGAATAACATTAGCAACAAGCTTTAAGAACATTTCTTAATAAAGACAAATTCAAAATTTTACACTGCCATTATAGTGTTAACGTTATTTTTTCAAGTAATAAAATTTCTCGATTTTGACTTATCAATAATAAAATTAAAAATTATGAGAGAAACTGACATAATATTGAAATATATATATATATAATTTAACATCATGCAAACAATTATCCATTTAATTTTAGCATAGAAATTAAACAATTTGAAAAATGAACCCTATAAATCATTTATAATGCTATAGTACTTTAATGAGTTAGAACAAGTACCGTCGTAGGGTAGGTCAAGTATTCTTTAACTAAATTGAGACAATCTCAACCAAGTATTATACTAGAATAACTCTTATTTCTATAATATTTAGTTACCATTAGTTTAGTCAAGGACATCATTAACAACTTTAATGAGCCATTTGTAAGTGTGACCCATAATTTTAGATCCCGTAGTTTTATCTCAACAAGTGTCGCCATAGGATAGGTCAAGTATTGGAAACAAAACTACAATTCTATCCTTCTCAGGAGTTTACCCTAATATTGATCCACGCAAACATCTTTCGTAGGGGGACGGTCCAAAAGCCGCCACGAGGCCCCGCATGAATCTCACGATGTGAACCAATGATGGAGACTATAGGATATGTTGACACATTTCCTTCTCCCACTTACTATTTTGAAATAGAGTTTTCTCTTACTTAGACAAATTAGGCTAATCTCATTTATCTAAGTTCCCCAATCTACTTTTCATAACCCTTATGTTGTTAGATTGATTTTAATGTGAATTACCAAGTTTTTAAACTATTTAAAAAAAATTTAATCATATTATGAGCATGCTTAGTGAAAATAAATAAAATTTGACTAATTCAACTCCCAGGTCGGTTCCCAGTTAGAGGTGTTTCCTTTCGGTCAGCTTAAATATCCCAATTTAGACAGAACTTTCCATAGACAAAGTTCTCTTATAGTCAGATTTTATTTCAAATTCATTAATCTTTAATTAACTATTAATTATTAGATTAATGAACATAAGTGAATTTATAAATAAATGTTTTTAATCCTATTAAAAAATAATTCACTTGGATAGTCTTAAAAATCCATCATTTTAAACATTTTAAAAAAAATTAAAAGATAATCTTGGATATTTTATTCTAATTCTATTAGAAAAAATAAAAGATAAATTAAATTCAAAACTTAAACTATTTTATCTTTAAATTAAATTATCTTTAATTATGGAAGACCTAATCTTATTAGGAAATTAAAAGATCTCATCTTATTTTGAAATTAAAAGATCAAATCTTATTTTAAAAGAATCTAATCTTATTAGGAAACAAATAAAGATTAATTAAATTCAATTTTTAAACTATGGATAATCTTGAAATTCTACCATTTTAAACCCTTTAAAACTAAATTAAAAGATTGTCCTAAATTCTAATCTTATTAGAAACAAATAAAGATATATTAAATTCAAATTTTAAACTATTTAAAGCATGAATTAGAAATATCTTTATTTTAAGGAAATCCTAATCTCATTAGGATATATCCAATTCCTAGTAGGAAAACATGGATTTCATTTATGAAAGAAAATATCCTAATTTAATTTTCCAAATATAACAATTATATTCAAAGATGTGGAAAAAATAAACGTATTAAGAAAATATCCCAATTCTATTAGGAAATATCCTAATCAAATTTTCAAATATAACAATTATATTAAAAAATTAATCTTAATTTTATTAGGAAACAAACTAATCAAAATTTTCAAATATAACAATTATATTCAAAAATAGATAAAATGCACGATCATGCTTAACCTATGACGGGATTTTAAATTTAAATGGCATACTTTATGCAACAATCAAACAGTTTAAAACATACATCTCATGCATAATTAAATTAAAAATAGCAAAATTGATCGACATATTTGGCATATCTTAAGAAATTGAAAATAATTTAAATTACAATAATTTAAGTCCAAGACATATCTTGGTCTTCAATATCTTCCTTGTTTGGACCATTCCAAATTTAGGTTTTAGAAATTCTAAATTTTCAATTCCAGAAGCGAACTTCAATTCACGTTTTTTTTTTCACGAACCTTTTTCGTCGTCGACTTCTTCAGCCCATATAATCGAAATTTGCAGCAATTTAGTCATTCAAGTAAAATACATGAAATCCTAACCCTTATGGGTTTTACAATTATCTAATCAAAGCAATAAATCTAATGCCAAATAACCTAAACAATCAATTTGCAAACCACAATATATCAAATATATTATATATTAAAATACTCACCATCACAAAACTTTAATTCTAAATAAAACTCAAAGATTGCTCGGATACCAATTGTTAGGGACAACGACCCTCAACATATCTCCACACTGGTATGATATTGTCCACTTTAGGCATAAACCCTCGTGGCTTTGTTTTTGGTTTCACCCAAAAGGTCTCATACCAATGGAGACGTTGTCCTTCACTTATAAACTTGTGATCTTCCCCTTTCCTAACCAATGTGCGACTTTGGTCGCACTCCCAATAATCAAAACTAACCAATTCGACGCAATTCATGACTAAAGAGATCCATTGTTGGCTAAACCCAAAACGCCTCATAATCTCACGTAGTAGACCCATTCCACCCGATAGTAGGCCTTACTAATATCAATCTTCAAACCCATCTAGCCTACTTTACCTTTCTTTTTACAGTTGAGGGCATGGGAATACTCGAACCCGATGAGAGCATTATCTATGATGTGCGACCTGGAACAAAAGCTTATTGGAATGGAGAGATAAGATCGTCGGGCACCTTTTTCAAACGATTTTCAATAGTTTTTGCAATCAACTTGTATATCACGTTGCAAAGGCTAATAGACCTGAAACTTAACATCTGGGTGAGATTAGGGATAAGAGAAATCAGAGTATTATTCAGAGACCCCCAGCCCCTCTCCCTCATTCAGCACTTTCAAGAGAATCTGCATTGTCTCGTCCCACACAATACTCCAATACTTTTGATAGAAAAGGGCATGCATACCATCCGACCTTGTAGCCTTAGTAGGATGCACATCTTTCAGCGCGGCTTCCACCTCTTGCCTAGATAAGGTCTTGCAAAGATCCCTATTCTAATCCTCCGTCACTCTTTTCTCCACACAACTAACAACTTCAAGAAAGCTTCTTCTGTCAGTCTGGAAGAAGAAAACGAGTTCCTAAAATAATCTATAACTGATAAGCTGATATCCAAGTCTTCTTCCCTCCATCGACCTCTATCATCAAACAGACCAGTGATCGTGTTTAATTTTCTCCTGTAGGAGGCTTTGTGGTGGAACCATTTGATATTACAATCCCCCCACCTAAGCCAATCTTCACGAGATCTGATCTTCCAATGCCTCTCTTCTTCTTCCAAAAAGTTTTCAAGCTCACTCTTGATATAGATCCACTCTCTCCTCCAATCGCCATTGTTCTCTTTCTCAATCGTTGCAAGCTCAACTTCGCCATTAAGCCTCACTTTGTCCCAAGCTCTCAGACTTTGTAAGCAAAGATTGATTTTCCTTTGGAACTGCTTTTGATTACAAGCTACACTTCCTTGCTAAACTTTTTCAACTATCTCTTTGCACTCCTCCATATTAGACCATTTCTCCTCGAATCTGACCAACTTTCGACCTCTGGTTGCACTTTTCCTTATGAGGTTCCAAGATGAATCCCAATAAGCGATAATCAGCCTATGATCATAACGACAATATGTTAAATGCTCCACTCTCAAAAAAGGCTGGAACTCCATCAACTCATTGTTACCAAGAAATCTATCCAACCTTTCCCAAATAAGGTTTCCGGAGAAATTTTTGTTTGTCCACGTAAAAATATCTCCCTTAAACCCGAGGTCGAAGAGATTACAATAGTCCAAAGCTTCCCTGAAAGCATTATTCAATTGTCACTCTTTCCTTTCTAATCCCCCTTCCTTCTCATAGTTAAAAAGGATCTCATTAAAATCTCTTCCCACCAGCCAAGGGAGGCTTCCCAACCCACTAAGCCTAGACAGGAGCTTTCAAGAATCAACTCTTTCCTCTTTTATAGGATTTCCATAAAAACCTGTAAAACGCCAACATCCATATTCTCCAGTAATGATCGAATCAATATGTCCATTTGAATCAGCCAGATGAAAATGGACATAAAAATGAGTACTTAATAACTTAATTCAATTTTTGAAAAATGATTAATAATCTAGTTTAGCAATGGATGAAAATGGACCTAAACACACCCTCGTTTTATTAGAAAGTTTTTCTCTAATTTTTAAAATTTTCTCTCTCTTCTATCATACCTCAATTCCTATCTTATAAATTTATTCGTATTAATTTTATGGTTAAATTATAAGTTTGGTTCTAAACTTTTAAGGTCGTGTGTTTTTTTTAATCTGTATACCTTAAAAAGCATCTTATAAACACCGTTAAGGTCTCGTTTGATAATGATTTCGTTTTTAATTTTCTATTTTTGAAAAGTATGCTTGTTTTCTTATCATTTCTTCACTATAGTTTTCACCTTTCTTAAAGAAATGTTAGAATTCTTAACCAAACTCCAAAAACAAAACAAGTTTTTAAAAAAAAAATAAATTGTTTTCAAAATTTGGATTGAATTTTGAAAACGTGTTTAAAAAGTAGATAACAAAACAAAGAAACTCATAGAATGAAGTAGTGTTTGTAGGCTTAATTTTTAAAAACAAAAAATAAATAAATAGTTATCAAAATGGACTTAAATTTTTTAGATTGTGTTATCCAGTTCCTATATTTTAAAATTTTTCTTATAGGTAAACTTTAAATTCATGTCAAATAGACATAAAGTAAACTTTGAAGGTGCATTAACCAGGGGCGGATTTAGTTAAGGCCTAGGGGGGGCTTGAGCCCCCCGTCAATTTTTTTACTTTAAATACTATATAGAGGTGAAACCAATGTTGAAACCAAAAGAGCCCAATGGCATAGTGGTTTACTTGCCTCTAGCCCCCCCTGGTGACCTGAGTTCAAGCCCCATTATGTTCATTTTGTTTTTGTTTTTTTCTTTTCTTTTTAAAATCGTGTTTTCCACTTTTTTTTTTAAAAAAAAACTATGTGTTTTACATATTTGGCCTTACTTTCCTTACATGTGGCTCAATTAAAAAAAAAAAGTCAATATGTTCATTTTTTTTTTTAAAAAAAAACTGTGTTTTCTACTTTTCCTATACATTTTTTTTTAATTTTTTTTAAAAAAACTGTGTTTTACATGTTTGGCCTTACTTTCCTTACATGTGGCTCAATTAAAAAAAGTATATTCATTGTTTTTTTAAAAAATCGTGTTTTGCTATACATCTTGTTTGTTTGTTTTTTATTTTTTTTAATTGTGTTTCACATTTTTGGCCTTTCTTTCCTTACATGGGGCTCAATTAAAAAAAGTTTTCCTATACATAATACATGTGGCTCAATTAAAGTTTTCTAAATTTTTTTATATATAATAAGTTCAAATGCTCTTTTTTCCTTTTAGATTGAAATAGTATCTCTTTTGTAATATATTCAAGTTTTATTTTTATAAAATTACTTTATATAAATATCTCAATTAGGAAAAAAATAGAAAAAGAGAAGAAAATATATTTGTGGGATATTCAAACCATAATTCTCTAAACCTAATATTGTTTTTCACCACTTTCAAATGATGTAGCCACCGCCTATCAGGTTTTAAACCTAAAAGAAACCTTTTCAATTACATACATGTACATTTGTCATCTCTCAAATCTAATTGTTACTGGCAATTTTAAGACATCAAGGATTTGGAGAATAATTTTCTAAGGTACGCTTAGTTTTCATGTTTCAATTACTCGTATAAATTATACATTTAATTTTATATTTCTTATTTTATGTACAGTTTCTTTATTTTCTATATTTTTATTATTGTATTGTAGATTTAATTTGAAATCTAAATGGAGAGGTATTACAAAAGAAAAACGATGGAGTCATCGTCTCCATTGAAGAAAAGTAATAGTAGTTCTGATAGATATTTCACAGAAGTAAATTTAGAAGATTTACCAGCAGATCCTGGACTAAGAACTAGAATTCTTGATTACAATTGTAATATTCGAGACCAAGTTCGTAGAGCATATTTACAGAAAGGACCTTGCCAGCCTCGAAATCATATTTTTCCATTGAAGAAATTTGGGTTACAATCAAGACGATTCAATCTAGCCTGGTTTGCTGAATATCCTAATTGGTTGGAATATAGTATTTCAAAAGATGCTGCATTTTGTTTATGTTGTTATTTATTCAAACCAGAAGTTGGAGAACAACCTGGAGGTGACCATTTTGTTGGTGAAGGATTTTCAAATTGGAAGAAAAAGGAGAAATTACAAACTCATGTTGGAGGACCAAATAGTGCACATAATCAAGCTTGAGGTAAATGTGAAGCTCTTTTGAAGCAAAAACAACAAATTGAAACATTTTTTAATAAGATGTCTGGCCAAGCAAGAATTGAATATCAAACTCGATTAAGTGCAACCATTGATTGTGCTCGATTTCTATTAAGACAAGGTCTTCCATTTCGTGGACATGATGAAACTGGAGATTCAAAGAACCAAGGTAATTTTCTTGAGCTCTTACGATGGTTATGCAACCATAATAAGGATATTTAAGGTGTTTCATTGAGAAATGCTCCTGAAAATTTGAAACTGATTGCACCAGATATCCAAAAAGATGTTGTGAATTGTATTGCAATAGAGATTGTTGACGGAATCATAAGAGATATTGGTGATAAGTTATTTTCAATTTTAATTGATGAATCGAAGGATATATCTTCAAAGGAGCAAATGGCAATTGTATTGAGATATGTGGACAAAGGACATGTGATTGAACGATTTGTAGGTATTGTACATGTTACTAACACAAGTTCTCTATCACTCAAGGAAGCTATTGATGGATTCTTTTCTAAACTTGGATTAAGCATAGCTAGTTTGCGAGGACAAGGATATGATGGAGCAAGCAATATGCAGGGAGAATTCAATGGATTGAAAGCATTAATTTTGAGGGAAAATGAATGTGCATTTTACATTCATTGTTTTTCTCATCAGCTTCAATTAGCTTTAGTAGCTATTGCAAAAAATCATGTAGAGATCACTGGTCTTTTTTTTTTAGTTGCAAATGTGGTCAATGTTATTGGAGCATCAGCAAAACGTCGATATATTTTAAGAGAAAAACATAGAACTATAACTTTTGAAGCTTTGAATCATGGTGAATTGTCAAATGGGCGAGGATTAAATCAGGAAACAATGATTAAACGTCCAGGAGATACACGATGGGGATCACATTATAATACTCTACTGAGTTTTATTTTAATGTTCTCATCAATTTGTGAAGTGCTTGAGACAATTGTGGATGATGGGTCAAATTCTGAACAAAAATATGAAGCAAAGGTTCTAATAAATTCAATTCAGTCGTTTGACTTTGTTTTTCATATGCATCTTATGAAAACTATCTTGGGAATCACAAATGATTTGTCTCAAGAACTACAAAGAAAAGATCAAGATATTGTGAATGCGATGAATTTGGTCAAAATTTGTAAAGAAATATTACAATCAATGAGGGAATCAGGTTGGAATTCATTGCTAGATGAAGTTTCAAATTTTTGTGATAAGCATGATATTCTAATACTTAAGATGGATGATGTGTTTTTTATTCGAGGGAGGCAAAGGCGAAAATCTCAAGAAATCACAAATATGCACCATTACCGTGTTGAGGTTTTTTATACAGTTATTGATATGCAACTTCAGGAGTTGAATAATCGTTTTACTAAAACAAGTACTGAACTACTTCTTTGTGTGGCATGCCTAAATCCGAGCAATTCATTTGCTGCTTTTGACAGACAAAAACTTATATGTCTTGCCCAATTTTATCCTAGAGATTTTTCAACTATTGAACTTGTTGTTCTTGAGGACCAGCTTCAAAATTACATCATTGATGTGCGTTCAGATAATATGTTTGTTGAACTAACAAGTATTGGTGATCTTGCACTCAAAATGGTGATGACAGCTAAAGATAAAGTCTACCCATTAGTTTATCGGTTGCTAACCCTAGCATTGATCTTACCAGTTGCAACAGCTATTGTAGAGAGGACATTTTCTGCTATGAGTATTGTAAAGACTCAACTGCGTAATCAGATGGGAGACCAATGGATGAATGATAGTCTTATAGCATATGTTGAGAAAGATTTATTTGATAAGATAGATAATGAAGTTATTATGCAACGATTTCATAATATGAAATCTCGTAGAGGACAATTGTGATGTATGAAATTAATAGTGCAGTTCATTTATGAATTTTTATGAATTTTTGGAATTGTTTACTTATAAATTAGTTTTATTGAATTTTATATTAAGCCCCCCCTGAATAAAAATTCTGGATCCGCCACTGGCATTGACCATATATAAATACAATATTAAAAGTCAAGGATTTATATAAAACTCTTTAAGGTATTAACCATAATTATAAGTTCCTTAAAAGTCCAAAGAATAAACTTATAATTTTAACTTTTCTCCCAAAATTTTTTGTTCAACTCATAGGTACGATATAAGTATTTAAAAACAATGAATTGTAATTTACTTAAATAAATATTTTTGACACAGCAATTTACTTAAATAAATATTAAAGTTTCATTGATTAGTTAATTTGTTTTATAAGTCTCCATAATTATCGCTTTTTTCGCTAGATTTTTAGTCAATTTTGATATTTCTATTTGTGAGTGTAAGTGGATCCATTAAGCTATTTTTGGCCAAACCTAACTTCTAATTAATTAGGTCCGTTTGATAACTATTTAAGTTTTGATTTTGAAAAATTAAGCTTGTTTTTTTTTTTTCAATTTCTCTACTATGGGTATCATCTTTCATTTGAATTCTTAGCCAAATTCAAACATAAAAACAAGTTTTCAAAAACAACTTTTTTTAGTTTTCAAAATTTGGCTTGGTTTTTAAAAACACATAAAAAGTAATAACAAAACAAAGAAAACTCATAGGTAGAAGTAATATTTATAGGCTTCATTTTCAAAAACCAAAAACTAAAAATCAAATGGTTATCAAACGAAACCTTAATCTTTCAAATTCAAAATTGAATACTAACTTTCAAAATTTTTTAGGAAACAGAAAAGGACTAAATCAACATGAAAAACTAATGGGATAGACTAAAAAGACTAAAATTGAAATTGTTGTTGAAATATTTTCTATCATACATATTAGATTGATTTGTTTTTTAATATTTCTACTTGCATCTCAAATTTTGTAAATTAAATCTTCCACATTTCCATAACACAGTTAATTTTCATCTTTGTGTACCATCATTATAGTGCACACACTATTAAAATAAGAAAAAAGAATAGGTTTTTGGCAAACCTGATGTAAGGCAGGTGTGTACCTCTCCATTATTTTAAGTTGAAGGTCAAATCCCCTCCCTTCATTTCTGATATAAGCTTAAAATAATTATAATCTATTTTTGTTAAAAGTTTGTGTATAGTTCTAAGTTAAAAGTTGAATCTTTAATTCACTTTCCACCATGTGTATTGTAGTGTGTGTGTGTGTGTGTTTTGTTTTTTTAAATGATCTCACTTACACCCCCCAACAAAATCGTAAAATAATAATAAATAAAACACATAGAACAATTATTCTTCCTTCATGTAATAACAATTGTTTTTAACACAAAGCTACTCTAATTTTTTGAAAAAAAAATATCTTTAATCAAATTAATAATCTCTACCAACCCCATTTATCTTGGGAAGAGTGAAAGTTTCACTCTCACATGGTTGCCCCACTTTTTTGAGTTGATATTATACCATTAATCACTCAAATTGCAATATTTTTAAACTCCTCAAGTCTTTCTCCATTGTTGGTTCTCCGAAAAAAGAAAACAATCTCTCTCCATTATCCAACAATTTATTTAAAACTAAAAAGAGAATATTTATTGTTAACTTAATATTCTTTTAAATTACTTTTACAAACATGAAATATTATATTTAAGGTTTGAACAGAACATAGTTGCACACTAATCGATATTTAATTTGCTTCTGTTATATTTAACAAAAACTAAATTCCTCCAAATTATCAAGCAATTAATCAACGCATTTCAATATAATTTTTAAAAGAAAAAGAAATTTAATTACAACAAATAGAAAACATATTTAATTTAATAATTTCGTAAATTTTTTTATAGTTTTAAAACCACCAATAATATTTGCTCCTTTTATAATTATATACAAAAAGAAAAAGAAAAAAAAAAGTAACTCATGGATCAAAACTTAGGATCTTGTATATCTATTTTTCAAAGAGAAACCGACTTTGTTTTAAGTAGATATTTTGAAGAAATGAACAAGATTAAATGGGATTATGTAATTTGTAGCTCAAAGACCCTAGTTTGTCTTGGCTTTAAAACATGTGAGGACATGAAAAACCCTAACATAAACCTTTCCATTTAAAACCATTAGGTTTGGTTTTTCCCCCCTTAAACATCGTACATGATTATTGTGCGTTCTTGCAACATGGAACTACCAACATCCTCTATAAAAAACTACTTCTAGAATAGAAAAAAATTGATATGGGCAAATGAAAGTAAATTGACATAAACATAGTATAATTTAAAAGTGGCAAGATTCAATAATGATGCAAAGTAACATTCATGATATAACAAACAAAACAAAAGTAATAGAAAACTAGTTTAACCAAAATCATCAATCACACACGGTTTACTTTGTCTTTATATTTATATATATTAAAAAAAACACACGAATATTAATCTAAAGGGAGAGAGTTTCTCACGTAATTTGTATTGGATGGAGATAAAAATGTAGTCATTCGTATGAATCGCTTGAGTTTGGGTATTAACTTGGTCCAAGATCCTTGATAGCATTGGGTGTGAATGGTTGTGTGGCTGCTGCTTCATATGAGGTTGAAGCTTCTCCCGGGCAGAATGGTGGCGGATCTGCCATTGAAAATAATTATATAAGCTTTTAAAAAAATTTAGTATTTTTAGAAAGGAAAAGAAAGATATTCCTCTATTGCATTGGAATATATACCTTGATAAATATCAAATTCTTCACCCAAGGCGTACATCCCTGAAATCATCTCAAAACCATAACTCTTTTGGTCAAAAACTTGATAGCTGTCATTGAACGTTTCATCAGCTCCGGCCATGACTTGATTTCCCAGAATATTTACCTGCTTTCACATAACATCTACTCAGTTCAAAGCCTAGCTAGCTCGTGATTTCAGCATAGAGCAAAAACAATTGTTTAAAGAGATTAGAGTTTAACCTTTGAACTTTCACACTCAAAAGCGTTATCAACCATCATCGTCCAAGTTCTCTTTGGGACTTTAATACCAAGCAACTACACACGTTATGCAAATTTATAAAATTTTAAACCTTCCGATCTCGTTTGAAATAAGTTGAACTTATAAAAAAGGATTTTGATTTTTTGTTTTTGTTAGGCTACCTTTCTCAAAGAGTCAGAGCCCATTTCACGATATGCCTTCAAGAAATCGCCCACATTTCTGATGCCTTGAGAAGATAAGTTTTTGTGATATGCACCATCTTTTCCAATCCCTTCCAATCGCCATACTTCATCTTCCCGACTCGGAGGATGACGCTTCTTGTTCACTAATGTTATAAAAGGAAAGAAAGTTACAATAGAGAGAGAGAAAAAGATAAAAGAAAGATAGAGAGAGGTTACCTTCCCCCCGGTGGTCCATGCATCTAAATGGTTGGGACACTGCTACTCTAATCTTTGGAAACTCATCTAAAATTTTCTCATCTCTTATTTTCGCTCCGATTCGAAACTTTTTAGATTTCATCCAACTTGAATTATCAGTGAGACATAAGTTTTTAATCAAACCAACCCCATTTTCCAAAGTGAGTTTCTGATCATTACCAACCATTAAAGGTCTTTTCCCATCTCTTGGAGACAAAGCACTTTTATTGAAATCACTCGTACTGCGGTCAGTTTCTCCTTCTTGTTGGCCAGAGCCGTATTCTCCATCGAGAACGAAGAACTCAATCTGGGCCGATGAAAGAGGACCCGTGCAGATTATGGCGTTGGTGGTGGCATCACAAATTGCAACATGCAAAGGCTCACCATTTTCTCCTCTTATTTCGTTATTTGTGAAAATGGTGGTCGCAATCTCATTGCAAAAAACCAACTTGTATTTTTCTATTTCAGATTCTGTCCGTACTTCTCCCTTCTCTTGTTTTTCTCTATATTTGCGTACACATAAAACTAATTAGCGCTGGATATGATGAAATCAAACAATGATTATAGTTGAAACCAATCAAATTTAAAATTTAAAATACTAACCTTAGTGATTCTAAAAGGGAGTGAAATTGAGTTTGAAATGCACTTTTCACTTCCACTTGTACCTAAAAAAAACGATGGATGTGAGAGATCGGTTTCATATTCTAGTTTCAATTTTAGCAAAATGTTAACAAGGAGATGAAAAACAAGATTGGAGTCGTTAGTGATAAAATACCAAGTGGTTCAATAAAGGTTTGATTCGAGACAAGAATTCAACAAGGCCACGCTCAGCATCTGCTGTAGATCCAGCTTCAAAACTAGAGGAAAAAAGAAAACCACTAGAAGATCAAAATCTACAAAAAGGGCGTAAAAAAGAGCCAATAAAAGAAGAGAGAGAAAAAGAGGGAAGACCATGAAAACAACCACAAAAAAGGAAAATAGGGAAAAGGGAAAAGTAAAGAAGGCGAAAGATAGATCCCATCTGAAACATACACAAATATAAACAGGGCAAATCAAAAATCAGAAGAAAACGGTAAATAATTTATAAAAAAAAACTAAGCATAGCAGTTTAAAGCATCATAACTTCAATCATAGTCAGAAGTTTGAATTTTCACCATCATATACAGTAAAAAATAAAAAATAAAAAACAAACAAACAAACAGAGAGAGAAATCAAACCCAGTTGGAGTGGAAGGGCGAACCCTCTTCGACTTAGAGTTGCTGGTTAAAGCAAAAGTTCGATCAAACGATTAAAAGTTTGAATCTCTACCTCAGATATATTTGAACTCAAAAAAGGAAAAAAAAAAAAAAAAGAGATAAGAGAGAGAAATCAGAAAAAAAAAAAAAGAGATAAGAGAGAGAAATCAAACCCGGCTGGAGTAGAATGGCAAATTCTCTTGGACTTAGAGTTGCCATCTTCATCGGAAGAGACTCTCTTCTTGTTCTTGTTCTTTTTGCCGACGTCTTTGGGATCCATATCGATCTAATTTTATCTCTGCAAAGAAAAACTCACACTTTGTCTCCAGATATATGAGTGATTGTCGATTAAGTTTAAACCCAAAAATTTTGAAGATTGATGTCGGGAAAGATCTTAAAGGGAGAGATCGAGACTTTATGGAGGTCAGGATTGGGTTTCTGCAATCTAAGAACTGAAGACCCTCCATAAGAGAGAGAGCTTGTTTAGAGCTAGAGAGAGAGTTCAGAAATTGTTGAGAAATTTTCAGACGACTTACACTAAAACGACCATTTGGTCTTTCTTCTACCGGGTACCGGCTAAGCAAAATGCCACCAATCCAAATTAAAAGAAATAATTAAACTTTTTTTTTTAAAAAAATGGTTTAATTACCAGCTTAGTTGCCTTTGAACTTCTAAAAGCTGTTTGGAGTGCTAAGTGAATTATAATAGTCTGTAAATTATAATAGTTTATGGAGTTATGTAATCTATGCTTAAAATACAGAGTTATTTAGTATGGGTTATAATAGTCTGTATTTATTATGTAAAATATTCTACAGACTATTATAACTCCCGCCTCAAATAGCCTTTTAATGTTGTGTTTGATAGGTTCCAAAAATTTAGTTGTGTTTAATAGATTCTTAAACTTTCAATATTGTATCAAGTAAGTTCCTAAACTTAAAATGTGGCTAATAAGTTTTTGAATGGTTAATTTTGTGTTTTCTTTGAAGTTGAAACAAATGTCTAAAAAATTGGGGATTTGTATACTAAACACAAAGTTGAAAATTTGGGAATTGATTTGACATTTTAAAGTTCAAATGACTTATTAGACACAACATTAAGGCCCCATTTGATAACCACTTAGGCCTCGTTTGATAACCAATTGATTTTTCGTTTTTGGTTTTTGAAAATTATGCTTATAAATACTACTTCTGTATATGGGTTTCTTTGTTTTGTTATGTACTTTTTTCATATGTTTTAAAAAACCAAGCCAAATTTTAAAAATTAAAAAAAAAATAGTTTTCAAAAAATTGTTTCTTTTTTTTTGGAATTTAGATAAGAATTCAAATATTTTCTTAAGAAAGATGAAACTCATTGTAAATAAATGATGAACAAACAAGCATAATTTTTAAAAACCAAATGATTATCAAACGGGACCTTAACTTTTTGTTTTTTGTTTTTGGAAATTATGTTTGTTTTCTCATCAATTCTCTACAAATAAGTTTCACATTTCTTAACAAAACATTTGAATTTTGGCCAAATTTCAAAAATAAAAACAAGTTTTTGAAAACTATAGGGACCAAATTTATAATTTAACATTTTTAACTTTTTTCTCTTTAATTTCCCCCTCTATTTTTTTTCTTTCTCTCTTTAAAATTTTCATCTACTTATAATTTATATTTCTCTCTCTCTCTAAAATTTTCATTTATATAATTTTTATTTCTCTTTCTCTCTATAAAATTTTCATCTCTATATAGTTTTATTTATTTATTTATAAAATCTCTATATAGTTTTTATTTCTCTTTCTCCCTCCATTATTTTTTAGTTCAACAAAGCTATGCTCACTTTGGCTTTCTCTCTCCAAAATTTTAATCTCTACACAACTTTTTTTAGAACACAACTTGGGTGCAACCTAGGCTGCACCCAAGTGTTGTACAGAAAAACCAAAAAAAAAATTATTGTGGTTATAAAGTGGATTGCACAACACTTGGGTGCAGCCCAGACTACACCCAAGTATTTTCCCTTTTTATATATCTCTAAAATGGTCATCTCGATATAACTTTCATTTATTTTTCTCCTCTAACATCCTTCTCACTTTCTCTCTCTAAAAATTAAATATTCTTTCCAATAATTTCTCTCTCTAAACTTGTCTCTCTCTCATTTATCTATTTCTAAATTTGTCCCTAACTTTTCTTTTCTCTAATAAGTATATCTCTAACTTGCATTAAAAAAAAAAAATTCTCCCTAACATATCTTTTACTCTTAAGTTTACTGTCTCTCTAAATTTTTTCTTTTCATTTTACTTTTTTCTGAAAATAATTTATCTCATTCCTTCTAAATTTTCTTTCTTTTTTACTAACTAATATTTTTTAAGAACTCAATCTAATTTCTCTCTCTAACATATCTCTCTCTATTTTTTTCTCCTTAAATATTTTTTTTTATTTCTCTAAATTTACTTTTTCGTTTAACTTTTCTCTCTAAAACATTTATCTTATGTCTCTAAATTTGTATTTCCATTGCTCCATGTATTTTTTTCTCTCTAACACATCTCTTAATCTCACTAAGTTTTTAAAAACTAAAAGGCAAAATCAGTCATCAAACAAGTTTGAAAGCAAAAAGCAATTACCAAACATATATAGTTTTTGTATTTAAAAAATATAAAAACCAAAAATAAAAAATTGAAATGGTTATCAAATAAGGCTTAGTGATCTAACTTGTAATTTGACCCTTAATTTTTAAAATTTTTCTTAATCAAAATTAACCTTTCTTTAAGAAAAATAATAAAGTAAACCTCGAGATAAAACCCTCCTCTTGAGCTTTAAATCTTATTTTTGTCCTTAAACTTTTAGGTTTATTCCATTTGTATTCCTACACTCGTATGTATTTATTTTTAAAAAAACCAATCAATTTGCCCATTCGTGTTGATATTTTGTTGAAAAGCTAGGTTGCTTGGCATATATACAAATCAAACCCTTCAATAACTAGTTTTATCCTTGTCTATTGCAATAATTTCCTCATATGAACCTAAATCAATTATGCCTTTTTTTTTATCTTAGTTTATTGTAATATTTCAAACAATAGATGTCCACTCCAAAACATTAGTACATATGTCTGAAACCATATGGTCCATCGATTAAATACTCAACGGAAAATTAGTAACAAGACCAAAAATAGTTAGTTAGTTTTTAAAGTCCAAAACTAAAATAGACATTTAGAACTTTTAAAAAAATAAACAAACCAAAATTTGATTTAAACCTTAAAATTAAGATAAAGTACTTACATTAGACTCTTAATTCGTTCCCAAGTACCTGAAATATAATATACATGCATAAACAATATTATGCCAAGAATTTACTTTCTTTTTCTTGTCTACAACAATTTGTATTTTCGTTTTCCTGTCCAACTTACCAATAAAAAATAATATACATAAATAATACTATGCCAAGAATTCAATATCTTTTCCAAATTATTAAGTGCTCCACTTATATATTATATATAGTTGAATATAATACTTCAAAAAAAAATAGTTATATATAGCTACGTCTAGGGGTGTTCAAAAAACCCGATGAACCGAAAAACCCAATCAACCCAACCCAATTCAACGGTTTGGGTTGGGTTATCAACTTGTTTGGGTTGGGCTGGGTTCAAACAAATGGAAACTTTATGGGTTGGGTTGGTTCGTGGGTTCACCAAAAAGGAGTTTGGGTTGAACCGAACCAACCCGAACTTCTTATTAATTTAAAAAAATAATTTTTTTACTTATATTACAACTATATGTACATATATTTATTTTAATTTTATAATTATTTTTAGATTATTTATTATTCAACAACTTTTTAAAATAAGTTTTTGAGTCTTTGGAAGGTAAAAATTCATGATATAAATTGAAATTGAATGGCTAATCTTAATTCAATATTTAAAAATAAATAAATATATATTTTATATATCAATACTTAACTTTTTCTTAAAATAAAATTTTGAGTTTATTACCCGACCAACCCGAACCAACCCAACCCAAATATTTCATGGTTAGGTTGGGTTGGGTTGGGTTCATTATTTAATAAGGGTTGTTTGGGTTGAAGAAATTTGCAACCCGAATAATTGGGTTGGGTCTAAAACGTACCTCAACCCGACCCAACCCAACCCACGAACACCCCTAGCTACGTCAAATATTGGTCAACATGAGCATAGTTCAACTAACATAAAATATGTACTTTCATCTAAGAAGTTCGAGGTTCTAATTTCCGACTCTACATATTGTTGAACTCAAAAAAAAAAAAAAAAAAAAACAATAAAAATATTGATTTTGTAATTTTATTTTGTTGGGTCTAACTTAAAAAATACTTTTTTTATCTAACAGATACTTGATTTTGATGTAATGCATACTTATGTCACTGAAAAAATAAAATAAAATAAAACGTTGAGCTTATGTTGAATAGGTTAGGGATACTTGTCTTGTGCAATGGCCTATGGGTCGCTAACCCATGTTTTACATCCAAAGTGAAGAAATTCACTTTTTTATACTTTGTATTAACTTTTACAAATTATCATGAACCGACAAACAAATATAGGTCTTATAAATTAAGTATTTTTTATCCACTTGAGTATAATTGAACTAAATATATAAGATATTACATGTTAAATCATCAATGAACTCAAAAACTGTTGATGGGTTACGGTAAATTTAATTATATCAATACTTTAATACTCTATTTACAGGCTTAGAAACTTGTAAAAGGCCCAACAAGTGGAAATAAATACTAATTGGAGAGAAAATGATATTTCAAGAGTTTGAACATAAGTACCTACTATGATACCATGTTAAATTACTAATGAATCCAAAAGCTAAAGCTAATAGTATACAACAAATTTAATTCTATCAACACTTTAATACTATACAATTGATCTAAAGTTAGCTCTTTAAATTCCCACAGCTACATTATTGAACTCAAAAAGGAAAAAATAACAGTTTTTTTAATCCAATTAACTTCTAAAACTTGGTAAGATGAGACATTTTTTATCCCAATTTTTTAATTTCATTAAATTGAATATTAAACTTAGATAAATGTTGTAATTTTACCTTAGAGACTTACATTAATCTTGTACCTTTTACCTTTTGTTAGGTCTCCCTTCGATGATTCGTTAAAAAAATATTCTCACATAGGTTAAATAAATTATAAAATAAAGATCTAGTGAAAATGGATGAGGCTTTATAGAAATATAATATTAAATTTGGATTTTTGGTTGAAATCTGTAAACTTTTAAAGATTTATTCAATAATTGATCTGGTGTATTAAATTGTCTAAACTTTATTCCGTGCCTGATTTGTTAAAAGTTTTAGGATAAAGTGATTACAAGGGCAGGGAATAAAATTTTGGATTTTGTCGCTTTCTCTTACTCGTTCAATTGCACATATAAATACACAAATTGCACAAATTCAATTAATTTCATGAACCATTTTCTCTCTCTTTAGAAAATTATAAGGTAGTAGAAACCCGCCCACTTTCCTCAAGTTCTAACTTCTAACACAAGTTTCTCCACAAAAAAAAAAATAATAATAATAATAAAATAAAATAAATAAAAACCTTCTCACACAAGTGTGAAAACACAAAAAATATAAAAAAAATAACAAAGACACTTGTAGCACAAGTTTCAAACCCCTTTGACTTTACAACATCAAATTCTTGCCTTTTGAATTATTTTTTTTAATATTTAAAATTAAGTTGGATAAGCAGATATGATAAAAACTTTTTACAAGTTGAAAGGGCTTGATTTTTTTTTTTTTTACTTGATTTTCTAGGTTACTATTCTGTTGCAGTTTAATATGTTCCATTTTGATAAGTAAAAATAAACTAATTATATTGTTAGCTATAATGTAATTAATAGAGATAATGATCGATTTAAAAAAAAAAAATAGAGATGATGATTTCAGTGACAGATCCAGAATTTGATCCAGAAACCTGCCCACTTTTCTCAAGTTCTAACTTCTAACAACAACAAAAAAAAATCTAACACAAGTGTGAAGACACAAAAAATTAAAAAAATAATAAAGAAACTTCTAGCACAAGTTTCAAACCCCTTTGACTTTTCAACATCAGATTCTTGCCTTTTGAATTATTTTTTTAATATTAAAATTAAGTTTGATAAGCAGATCTGATAAAAACTTTGTACAAGTTGAAGGGGCTTGATTTTCTAGGTTATTGTTCTGTTGCAGCTTAATATGTTCCATTTTGATAAGTAAAAATAAACTAATTATATTGTTAACTATAATGTAATTAATAGAGATAATGATCGGTTTAAAAAAAAAATAGAGATGATGATTTCAGTGGCAGATCCAGAATTTGATGGTAGGAAGACTTATATTTTTATGTTAGTTATGACTAATATTTTAGGTTAAAATATTATTTTAGTCTTTATACTTTAGGTCTCGTTTCATTTTAGTCTCTACTTTTAAATGTTAAAATTTAGTCCATATATTCAATAAATTTTAAAATTAGTCATTATCACCAAAATTTATAGAGGGGATGTCAACATGGAATTTTTTTTAAAAAATAAAAGTTAACAATAAATTAACGATCATGACTAATTTTAAGATTTATTGAAAGTACGGAGATTAATTTGAACATTTAAAAGTACAAGGACTGAAATAAAACAAGACCTAAAGTAGAAAGACTAAAATGATATTTTAACATTTTTTATATAAGTATATATAAAAAATTTGAAACTTGAAATAACAATTATAATTTTTTGTTTTATAATAATTTTAGTTTATTATATAATTAATTATTAAAAATTAATTTACTAACATTTAAAAATATTTTTTTCCTTTCTAATATTTATATTTAATATCAAGAAAAAAAGTCAAATTTGGAGAAGAAATTAAAACAAAAAGTATAATATTATATATTTCTCATTATTCTATATTTGTACATTATAGATAAAATTCTTTAAACTAAATGTGACTAACCATTTGAATTCATATAAAAAAAATAAAAGTCTAAATTATTTCCTCTAGATAAAAAAAATAGTTTTTTTTTATATATTTTTAAATCAATATAAATAAAAACATTTTATAAACATATATATATATATATAAGAAATATTAAAAAAATAGTAAGAAAACAATCTTTGATATATGGTTTTAATCGATGTAATTGATATTTTATTTCTAGACACATACATATGTTTATATACTTTTAATCAATATAAATAATAAAGTTGTATTTACAATAGATACCCATATTTTTAAACAAAAATATTAAGCGCAAAATAAAAAATATGAACCGCAGAAAGGAAAAAAAATTGAAGATTGTCAAAAAAAAAAAAAAAAAGAAAGAAAATCTAAAGTCTAAAGTGCGTCAAGAAAAAATGAACTCTTGACAAAAGTATTAAGTAGAAATAGCGCCAAATAGAAAATCTGAGGTGCGTATTTTGAAGGAAAAAAAAAATCTGAGGTACGTATTTTGAAGGGTTAACTACATGAATAGCATATTTGGAACCAAATTTTACGCAAATGGCACGTTTTGTTATTAATATTGGCTTTGTCACGTTTTAAGCCAAATAGAAGTCAAATCTAGAGGAACATTACTCATTTACCCCTCTATTTATTGCTATATATATATAAGAAATAAAATATATTGATACTTTCCATAAACGTTGAAACATATATCTTTCCCTCCAAATACTATTAATTTTGTATAAGAAATAAAATAGATGAAAAATATTCACGATTTTCATCCTAAAATCTAGGGATTTTAAAAACTAGACAACTCTTTCCATTATCGACGATTCCATTCGTAGGGGGTATATATATTATATATCTGAGAATATAGTAGGGGTATATATAATATATATCTGAGAATATAATAGAAGTATCATGTCATCCCAAACATATAAAATGATTACATGCTGATGTAACAAAGCATATGACGATTATTTACCTATGTTTATATAATATATGTTTGTGAATATAACTATGTTTATTGCCTATATAGAATATAATAGAATTATATACAGATGTATATATAATATATTTCTATGTATATTTGTTTTTTTACAATATACTTAATATTATATATTTGATGTCAAGTATTTGAAAAATGAACCAAAAGAAATTTTCAAATAAAATAAAACGTAAATTTAAAAAAAAAACGTAAATAAAAGTCAATAAACAATAAAGAAAATTAAAACATAATTTGAATATCAATATATTGGAGAATAAAATATATTTATCAATCTAAAATATATCTTTATGTAATTAATGGTAAATTTATTTACCTATATTGAATGATATGGTTATGGAAAGAATAAATAACCTAAATTGAATGATATGATTATGGAAACAATAAATAATAATAATAACATTATTACAATAATGAAAAAAAATTGTAAGGGCATCAATGGAATAAAATATTCTCATAAATGTGAGTCATGCTAGAGCTGAAATTTTTTTAATAATGCATCATTTATGAAATATATAGGTGAAAACGTGCTCTTTGCCATAATTTCCCTATTTTGAAAGAAAAAAAAAACTGAGGCCCATCCATAAAAGAAAAAAAAAAAAAAATTTCGAACTATAAAAGGTTCGAACTCAAGCACGCGCACGCGAGAGATAGAGGGTTTGGGCTTGTTTGCCGCTGGAATGGAGTACTAATTGTATATATTCTAAACACATGGGACTCGAACCCCGCGGCTGAGCTGAATGCTCTCATATTTAGTTTTGAATTTATTTAAACGCCTTAAATTTTAACAATGAAAATTAAAACAGTTTGAAACTTGTAACCTGTTTCAAAACAAAAAAATGAATGACATAATTAAAAAGCATTTAAAAAAATAAATTATTGTTCGTTTGAAAACTCAAGCTATAATTAATAGCTTATTGTCTCATGATTTAAGTTGAAATTTTGAGCAGGTTAAAATTAAAAAAAAAAATATATATATATATATATATATATATATATATATATATATTAAATTCAACTTTTTTTAGTACACAAATGTGGGAATATATGAATTTAAACCTTAATCTTAAAAAAAATAATAAATATTAATTACCGTTGAGTTATATTCACTAACTCACATTAGCTAATAAATTCAACTTCTTAAAAGTTCTTAAAAGTTCATAATCGTTTGATTAAAAAAAAACTGAATGAAAATATATGATATATATCGGAAAGAAGAATTTAATGTCAAGATATTTTTATCAACATTTAATCATTATATGTAAATGTGCTCGTGCATAACACGTGTCATTCCTTAATTTATGGTATCTTCCACCAAACTTTTATTATATTCTTTTATATTATTAATTTCAACATGGAAAAAGAAAAACAGAAAGAGTTTTTTTTTTCTTTTTTCTTTTTTAATGAAACAGAGAGAGAGGCTTCAATATGATGATTAATTTGATTTTTTGTTCTAAATTTTTTAATTAAATAATTGATAGTTTTAAGTGTTCATTGTTTCATAAAGTAAAAATCGAAAAGAGACAACACATTTGGAATTAGTTAAAGAACAGTCATCTCAACTAAAGTCAACTTTTGATTTTTATTTGACAAATTGAATTTAGCTTAGTGATAATTGACATGTACCTTCAACCAAAAAATCAGAAGTGGAAAACCCTACCCCCAATTGTTGTTGCACTAAAAAACAACGAAAAAGCCAACTTTTTATTTTCCCAATGTTTTATTCTTGTATTAAGATTTTTTTTCCTACACAATCAATTATTTAAAATTTATATTTATTAGAAAATTAAAATTAATTTGTGTCTGTATTTTTTTTTCTTTTGGAGTAAACTTATATGGTTCTAATTTTGAAATAAAATGTTAATGTTTTATTAAATTTCTAAGCATTCTTAAACCTTCAAAAATATATATATATAAAATATAAGTGTCTCTACTTTTTTTTCTTTTGGAATAAACTAGTACTACCGTAGTATGGAAAATTTTCTATACTACCTCAATTGATTATTTGTCACGTCAGCATTTATTTGAAAATTATGTAGGGACCACCAGCATTTAAAAACTATTTATGAACCCAATAACACAGTGTAAATAAAGAGAGTATGGTACTCCAGTACTACTAAAAATTTTCCCGTCAAAATTGGGCATTATACTATTATGTTCTTTTGGCCTATGGAGTACAACACGTGGCACTATGGAATAAGACTAAAAAAAGGAAAAGAAGAGAACGGTCAATTGCCCACCTTACGACACGTGTCCCACTAATTCTCAATTGAATTTTATTATTATAATATTACTAATTTTAAATCTTTTCTTTTTGCAGCCAATCAAAATACGACACGTAGCATAATAACTAGTTTTGACTTTTCTCCTCTATTTGCGGCCCAACAAAAAAATAAAAAAATGGAGAAAAATTTCTACACATCTTTGGAGAGCATTTCCTCAATTTTAGAGCAATTTTTTAGCTTTCATTTCTTATTTCTCTTAACCATTTGTAAGCTTTTAATTGTAAGAAATATTTTCTTACATAGTTGTGAGATTAAATTTTAGACTTGTAGATTCCAACTTCTTCAATTTTAGGCAACGTACTTGTTCTTTCAATTTTAATTTTTAATTTTTTTATAGATTATTTTAATTTTTAGTACATTTCAGTTTCAAATCCTAGGCAACCAGATTGCTCTTTTTTCTTTTTTCTTTAGTAAAACCAGATTGCTCGTTCAACTCTTTTTTAAAAATAATTTTCATATTATTTTCATTTTTAGTGGATCCCAATTTCGAGTCATAGGCAACGCAAATTGCTCTTTCAACTTTATTTTTTAATTTTGTTTATATATTATTTTAATTTTTAGTGCACCAGGTTTTAATTAATTTATAGTACTGGATCTAAATATTATATATCAATTCATATAAAATTATAATTATATGAGGGTTAAATTACAAGTTTAGTCTTTGAATTTTTAAATGTGTGTTTAATAGGCTTCTAAACTTTCAATTTAATGTCTAACAAGTCCTTTAAAAATGTCTAATAAATCTATGGACTTTCAATCTTGAATCTAAAAGATCTTAGACATATTTAATTTTTAAAAAACTAACTATTTTAAGAAATAAAATTGAATTTTGTATCTAATTGAACCTTAAACTTTTAATTTTTAATTAATAGATACATTAATTTTTTTTTAAAATGTCCAATAGGGACCTATTAAACACAAAATTAAATTTTATGTCTAATATAACATTTAATTTTTCAAATTTTCAAATACATAAGACCTATTGAATACATCATTGAAATTTCATGATTTATTAGACACAAAATCGAAATTTCAAGGGCCTATTAGATAGTTTTTAAAGTTCAAGGACCATATAGACTCGAATCTAAAACTTCATGGACTAAACTTATTGAGTCAATATGAACTTGTGTCTCTCCTAGCATAAAGTTCTGGATCCGCTACTGTATTAAAGTTTTAAAATTCCAAGACTTTTAATACTCTTTAATCAAATATAACTGAAAGGTAATATTTCTCGAACTGTATCAAAGTTATAAAATTCCAAGACTTTTAATACTCTTTAATCAAATATAACTAAAAGGTAGTATTTCTTGAACTGATTTAGGCAAATAAAGAGAAACTTTTCCTATTCATACATTTTAAATCATGCATCTTTAATAAGAGCTAGTAATTGTGATGAGCTAGTAATTGTGATGGTTGAGTTTAAAACAAAGGTAAGTGACTTTAAGTCGAACTGCTCAAAGCAAGTTGGGAACTGAATTTTAAAATGTTATATTTTATATGAAAATGAATTTTTACATGTATGATTGCCAAATATTCTTATGAATGTGATGCATGATTTATGATTTATGATGAATAATGTGAGAATGTTGCTTTATGTTGCATCACTGAATGAAAATTGAAAATGCCTTGGGACCTCATGCATATATGTGTGTTTTCATAACAAAATGTTTACGAAGGCCGTGACTATTACCCTCCTAAAATTATAGGTGTACATCCAAATGAAAATGAACTGAAAATGTTCGATGAAAAGGAACCTGAAAATGTTAGATGAAAAGGTTAAATGAAAATGAAATGTTAGGTTGGGTTATTTGTCCACATTATGCCGAAGAGAAAAGGAAAAAGAGAAATGTTTTCATTAGGAAAAGGTTTTAGGTCCCATTAGGGGAAAAGTTGTTTTCTTAAAAGTCATTTTTGCATGTGTTTGCATATCCCGACCCGGTAGTGAGGCCACTTACTAAGTATTTTAAATACTCACCCTTTTTCAAAAATGTTTTTTTTTCAGGTAAAGACAAGGACATCCTAGGCGATTGACATGACAGTTTGCTGAAAGGAGCCATGGGTGATCTATAGAAGCTTTATTTCCACATTTTTATTGTTTAGTGTTTTAAATGTCTTGTTAGTAAATGTGTTATGAAATTATTTCAATTGATAAACGTTTTATTTTATTTTCATGCTTTGTAATGATTTTAAAGGGATCCCGAACCAAAAGATTTTGATCATTTTAGCAAAAAGTTTAATTCTTTTTGTCTTTTATTAAAGGTTTTCAAATTTCTTTAGCATGCATGTGGTAATGTCCCTAAAGTCTAATATGAAAAGTTGGGTCGTTACATTTTTGAAATGTCAAATTTTATATTAGCATGAAAAAAATTTGAAAAATTGAGTCAACCTCGGCCTTTTTTCATTTTTCTAGACTTTTTTTTATAAAAAAAATATGCATGTTACTTGACGTTTGTGTAGAAAAATATCAAGTAATTAAAACTTGTAAATGTCAAGTAACATAGATTTTGTAGTAGTATATAGGGGCAAAAATGGACATTGTGAAAGTATAAAGACTCAAATGAACCAAAGCTAAAAGTAGAGGGACCAAAATAGTTTTTTAGTACAACAAATGTGGGGATGTGAGGCAGCTTTGAACCTCCAACCTCAAAAGAAGGAGAACATACTGATTATCGTAAAGCTAAGCTCGCTTTAACATCAAAATAGTATTTAAACCTAAAAGAAAAGATGGAGAGACAAAATAGTCAAAAATATTTTTCTAAGATTGTAAATTTTTAATATTTTATAGATATAAACCAAACTTGGGGTAATTTTATGAATAATGTAGTGTAAATAAAAATTGACAAAATTGAAGTAGTTTTGAAAAAAAGAATTTTAATAATGTCAAAAAAAAAATTACAAATTTGGGGTAAGAAAGAAAAGTAATATTTAAAATAGAGTACCAAAATCGTGTACCATGTACACGTTTTACGTGTAGTTGGTGAGGTGGCCATTTAATGTGTAAATCGTGTACATGAGTTCGTGAGGTGGCCATTTAATGTGTAAATGTACCTAGGATTCGTGTACCATGTACACTATTTACTTATTTTTTTTAATTAAACTTATAAAATATATTTCCAAAATTTGAGGTTGGAATAAAAAAAAGAGATGTTATTTAAAGTATTTAAAAATACAATGCTAGTCCATTAAAATGAGATAAGTATTTTTTTTTTTTTTGCAAATAATGAAATTATATTAAGCAAATGTCTAAGGATTAGTAAGTATTAAGGTTTAATAAAAAAGTTATATACAAATGGTAAAATATCACCAAAAAACTCATGTACCACATGATGGTCGTCTTCTCGAACAAACTCCATGATGAGGCCGAGGCACATCAAAGTGTGATTGATGATGAATTACATCATTAATATCTCGTTGTACAATATGTGGCAATGGATCTTGTGCATAAGTTTTGTTGATGACTAGACCTTGAAGCAATGTCCGCCTAACCTTTGAATTAAAAACGCAAATAATTTTATCAGTCCAAAAAACATATAGATTGGTCTAAAATAACTCAAAAAACATGTAGATCCGTCTAAAATAAGTCTAAAATGAATAGATTGGACCAAAAAAAGAGCCTAAAACTATATAAATTAGTCTAAAAAACTCAAAACTACATAAACTCATTTAAAACATTCACATATTAGTCAAAGAATGAAAAAAAACACACACACACATCGAACACTTACCATGGTCGACGGCGAGGAAGACGACTAATGGAGGGGCGACACGCAGGAAAGGGACCGGGTTTGGCGGCAGAGCGACATGTGTCTACGCGAGAGAGTCGATGAGAGAAAGTTGGGTTGGCCATGTACGGTGTACACGATTTTCGTCGTGTACGATGTACACAATTTTCGTGTCGTTCCATGTGGCACAATGTGTCAAGTAATTCACATACATGGGCCACAAGTTAGCTAATTTGCAACCCATGTACACGAGTTAGCTACTTCAAATCTAGAATTAGTTTGAAAACTACCCTATTTTTGTTATTTTTTTAAAATTACATTATTTAAAAAAAAAAATCCACCAATCTAAACTGATATTATATAAACATGTATATTTCCAGGAAAAAACAAAACCATTTTATTCGAGAATGAGACCTTTAACAACGGCCGCAAATCTGGTTGAATGTAATGTGTAAGCTCAGCTTTTCAATAATCAAATCATTTTTTAAGTTGACCATTTTAAACTCCGAGCAATCCCACTCTAAATTTTGGGGGTTTTTATTTTTTTATTTTTTTATTTTTTAAATATTATAATTTTTAATTTTTTTTATTAAATTATATTATTTTTCAAACTTATTATATTTGTTAAATCACCAATCAACCCAAAAGCTTAAGCTGATAGGTTATAGTAAATTTAATTATATCAATACTCCAACACTCCCCCTCACTTGTGGACTTGAAAATTTGTAGAAAGACCCAACAAGTGAAAATCAATATTAATTGAAGGAGGAATTGACATTACTGAAGTTTGAACACATGACCTCCTGCTCTGATACCATATTAAATCACCAATTTGTAAGAGGCCCAACAAGTAGAAATATTAATATTGTCGTATTATTTTCCGGAGAGGAGGTCGTGAAGAGACGAAATTAATTTAGATGACAAAGTTAATTTCGTAATTGGTACATTGGTTGTATCTCCTTTAGTTTCAAAAGAAGTGTGAGCTCTAGCCTATATGGAGATCCATTTCTATTTTTCTCTCTCTTTTTTTCCCTCCGTTTTGTCTCTCTTTCTTTTTTTGTGTTTCTTTTATCTGTTTTTTAAAATATCAAATAGGGTAACTGCATTTTTTTTAAAATGTTTTAAGCGAATTGAATATTATATTACAATTTGTTCTTTTTTTCTTAAAGAAATTAAAATTTAATTAAGTATTAATTATTTAAACACTTTATTTTACTAGTATAAAATAAAATTAATATTACTCCAAAAATTTATAATAGTTAGATTAAAATTTAAATATTAAAATTTATTTTAGCACAATAAAATATTATAATTGTTAAGTTATACTTTTAATTTTTTGTGCGAAAATAAATTTTAATAAATTGTAATTTAACTATTATGTAGTTTTTAGAGTAGTATTTATTTATTTATTTATATTTAAAATGTTAGAGTAGTATTTATCTTATTTTATCAGAAAAAAAGCAAATACAATTATGATTCTGATTTTGTTTCCTAAAATAAATTGTATTATTTAAATCTTAATTTAGTTATCAAAGTTTTTTAGAGTAGTATTTATTTTATTTTACAGAAGAAAAGAAAGTGAAATTATATTTTGATTTTTTGTTTTCAAATAAGTTTTAATATTTAAAATTGAATTTAACTATAGTAGTATTTATTTTATTTTATAGAAGAGAAGAAAAGAAATTAAAATTAAAATTTTGGTTTTTTTCTAAAATTTTTTAGAATAGTATTTATTTTATTTCATAAGAGAAAAAAAAAGTGGTTAAATACTAAATACTTATTTCAATTTTAATATCTTTAGAAAAGGAAAGAAACTGTAATATAATATTAAATTTACTAAAAAAAATGCGATTACCTATTCGGTTTTTTGTAAACCAAAACGGAGGGAAAAAAAAAGAAAGAGAAAAACAGAACGAAAAAAAATAAAAGAAATAGAAAAACGAAGGAAAAAGAATAGAAAAATGGAAGGAAAAAAAAAAAAAATGAAAGACGAAGTGAAAAGGAAAGAAAGAAAGAGAAAAACGGAATTTGCGCTCCCACCAGGCACGAACTCACGCTTCGTTTAATACTAAAGGAGACATGTGACTAATGTACCGACGAGAAAGTTTACAAGTGTGTGCAGAGATTGTCTCACCTCTTTGTTCCTTCTAAAAAATAAAACTACAATTGGAGATGTACACCGGACAAGGTGGGGACGGGAAAGGCTTCCTCATCCCCATCTCCACCACCTATTTCAATCTCTATTCTTGTAAAATTATCCATTTATTTTTACGGGATCGGAATGGACATCAAGTTCCTACAAATTTTTTTTTTCTATTTTTAAAATTTTTTAAAATTTATTCTCGACCATAATAGCAATTTTTTCCAACAATTACTAAATAAATAATTTTCAATATAATTTCTATTTAAACAAAAAATTCTAAAATTTTATAATAAAAACAATAATATATCATAAGCAAAGATATGAATAATATTATATCATTTTTTACATTCAATGTTTGTATATTACACAATAACAATATGAAGAAATATACAGTAGAATATATTTTCTTATCTTTTACCATATTTTTAGATGTTATTTGTTTGATGTAAATTGTAATAATATTGAATTAGAGGTATTACGCGCTTTTCTTTTTTAATTTGAATACATATTTATGTTCAATCATTATTAAAAAACTGTTTGGTTATCCATTGATTTAAACTTTTAAACCTTTTTATACCAACTTGAGCATAAATCAACTAATGAACTATATATATATATATATATGTTTTTAATATTTTAATTCATCCAAGACTTTCTTTGATTCATTTAAAATGTATTATGCTTTTAACTACTAAATACATATTATATCATTTTTTAAATATTCAAAATTGTTTTATAACCGTTTTGTTTTCGGTTTCCTTTAAAAATGAAATCTAAAAATACTACTTTCACCTATAGTTTTCTTGCTTTATTACTTATTTTTCGAAAACGTTTTAAAACACAAAGCCAAAATTTGAAAACTAAAAAATTAATTTTTAAATACTTGATTTTGTTTTTGAATCTGGCTTAGAATTCAAATGTAAGGAAGTGAAAAGGTTACCAAAAAATGATGAGGAAACAAGCATAATTTTCAAAACAGAAAATTAAAAATAAAATGCTTATCAAACGGAGCCTTAGTATAAAATAAGGTATATATATTTTAGCTAGTCAATTATTCAAAATGCCCCAACTTTGA
This sequence comes from Trichosanthes truncata, assembly GCA_033996785.1. Taxonomy (NCBI): domain Eukaryota; kingdom Viridiplantae; phylum Streptophyta; class Magnoliopsida; order Cucurbitales; family Cucurbitaceae; genus Trichosanthes; species Trichosanthes truncata. The sequence goes on along the minus strand of JAWPNB010000013.1, from coordinate 43,065,377 downwards.
AATTAGTTTCAATTATACTCCTACCTATTTAAAAAGTTTCACTTCTACACTTAACCTTTAAAATTAATTCTAATATATCTCCAAAAAAAATTACACACAATGTCATCATTTTCATATAGTTTTTTAAAAACTAATACTTATTTAATTAAGGAAACCAAACATATAAATGAACAAATAACTTGAACTCAAAAGTACTCCAGAAAAAAACTTGACGTCAAAATATGTAGGGTTGTGGTCAAATTTTGGGTAGGAAAATTCTCACATGACCTCCACGTGACAATAATGGTGAATATGTAATTTTAGGGGAAGAACGCGACCTGCAATGTAACGACCGGTTTATTTAGAAGCATTAATTTTGAAATTTTGGAAATCAAGTTGGATTAATTCTCAATTAAGTTTTTTTTTTTAATTTAGAGTCAATTTGAGATTTGGAGAAATGAGAAAAGTGGCATATTTGGAAAAGAAAGAATGGTCAAAGGGCATTTTTGTGATTTTATAAAAAAAATGAGATAAGCATCTCTTTTCCTTCATCATTATCTTCTTCTCCTTCCTTCTCTCTTTTATTATTATTATTTTTTTTTCTTTCTTTCAATTCCTCTATCTCTCGTGGATCTCTTCCCCTCTCACCCGAAAACTCCCTCTCCCTCACCGATCTCTCTCTCCATCCAATCTCTTCTTCCTTCACCACCGTTGCCGACAACCGCCGCGAGTAGAGCCGCACTCACGCCGCAAGTATCGTCGCCGTTGAACGATGGACAGTCGTCAGCTCCATCGCACCACGCTCGCCGACCTCATCCGTGTGCAGTCGACGTTCACCGCCGCACGCCTGAGTGCCGGTGCAGCTCATATCCGACTCACGTCCGCCGTCGATTTTTGTTTTCTCCCTTCCTTTAGGTTTATGTACAGACAGCAACATGGGTAGTGTTTTGGGGATGTTTCCAGCAAGTCTGATGTTCATACAAGTCGTGAACGGTTCCGATTCATAATGGGTAAGTGTTTTAACGATGATTCGAAATGATTTATGGGTTTTAGGATTGAATTGAATGATTGATTTAGTGATTTTGGAACTAACCCACAGTATTTTGGATTCAATATAGATTACCCATTCCGATTGAAGGACGATTTGGACGAAATTGAAACCTTTAGACTGCTGTCCAGCATTGGTTGGAGGTAATTTTTATGTGGGTATCGAATCTTTCAACTCAATTAAGGTTAAGCGTGAGTTGGCTTTTAGATAGCCATGATTTAGGACTTTTTCGAGGAGTTTAGGGGCCTTTTTGTTGAAATTAGGGACTGTTTTAAGTGTTTTATATGTTAACCATAATGTGTAGGACTTTGTTGGCAATTCAAGATTGAGCATTCAAGTTTAGGCTACCTTGAATCTTGAACTTATTTATGTAAGTAGCAAATTTGGATTTTGAGCCCCTTAAGGTTCTATTTGAGTATGTTGTATGTTTGAGAACTTGTACATTATAAGAGCATGCTTGAAAATCTTGTTATAAAGCATATAATGATTTGTTGCTCGACGTGGATATTGTTGGAATTGTAAACAACCTAATTATGTGGTTATAGTTGAAAATAGGGGTTCAACGTATCGAGATATTGTAGTTAGTACGTGTAGAGCCTTAAGAGTTTGCCAAGGTTGGAATTGAATGAGTTTGGCTCATGTTTGTGGTGAGATGAGAATAAACGTGCACGCCAAATGTGAATACGTGGATCATGGTGTGAATGGTTGAACTATCTTGAGTTGTCCTTGAATTTAAGTTGCTTAAGTACGTATGAAATGATATCAGGGGCTTAACTTATCTTGAAATGCTTAGAACTAATGAATTCCAGTATGATTTACAAGGGGTCCGGGTCGTGCCTTATGATTTATGTATGTGATTTACCTAAGTTTGGATATAGGATTTGGAATACTTGAATGCCTAAGATAGTGTTTTAACTAAAAGAGTGGAAGTAGTGGAGAATGGATTAAACTGAATGATCATAAATGGTTGCGGAAGATCTTTAAGCGATGTTGAGGTGTTTAACTTAATATAGAGGTTTGAAACACTTAAGTGGTTGGCCGAAGTTTAGTTTTTCTCGAGTTATGGTTGAGCTGACTGAGCGCAGGGTGTTGGAGTGGTTGATTTGGACTGGAGACTGATTTGAAACACCTTAAGGGTTTTCAGTGGGCAGGGTCATGGTTAGTGTTTCGTGTGTTTAGAATGAGCAGATGACTGAACAAATTTAAGATGTTTCAGATATGTCCGAATGTGTGTGGAAGGTTTTTGGTTGTCCTGATTTGTAGCGTGCTTAGGGAACTGAACTTCTAGAATAGTGATTGGAGGGCTATATGCCGCTAGGACATGTATGGGCTATGGCTATGTAAAGTTTTTGTTTAGGACTACTTTCGAACTAGAGTAAAGTTCATACTTGAGACGCGTGCTTGTGATCTACGGTGAGAGGTCACGAGGAGATGATTGTTGTCGTTTGTTGAGATGTGGGCCTGAGGCGTAAGGTGTTAAAATTGTATAGAAGGGCTAGAGGGTCGTCTTTCCCTCTTTGCTTATGTGGATTAGGGGATGCTTCCCTTGGTATGCGCCTTTGAACTTCGGTTCAGGTTGTGAATATGGTTTGGAAATGATGAATGATTTTGGTATGGTGAATGACCCGAGAGGTCTTGAAAGCGTTGGGAAAGTGCAAAGGCCCGTTAGATTTTTGCTACCTACCCTACTTCTGTCGTTTCGTGCTAGTTTGTAAGCCTAGAACGTATGTGATGTGATGAGCATAAGGGATGCGTTTCCCTAGTGCCTGTGAGCTAGCTTAGGGGTGATTCCCCACTGTGTTGAGCATAGGGGATGCGTTTCCCTATTGCCTGTATGCTAGCTGAGGGGATGTGTTCCCTGGTTGCCTGTGTGGCTATCATGATGTGATGAGCATAAGGAATGCGTTCCTTATTGCCGATGAGCTAGCTTAGGGGTGATTCCTCACTGTGTTGAGCATAGGGATGCGTTTCCTATTGCCGTGTGCTAGCTGAGAGATGATTCCCCAATATGTTGAGCGTAGGGAATGCGTTCCCTAGCGCCTGTGTGCTAGCTTAGGGGTGATTCCCCATTATGTTGAGCGTAGGGAATGCGTTCCCTAGCGCCTGTGTGCTAGCCTAGGGTGATTTAGCTTTTGAGATGAGTGTGAGGGTTATAGACCTTCACAGGTTTGGGTTCTAGGTGACAGGACTCGTAGGTATGACACGCAGTTAGGGTCAGGTAGTAGAGAATGTTGTGGAAGGTTAAATGGACTTTTAGAATGACTGAAGAAAGTATTGGAAATCTAAACACGAGTGTGAGTAAGAGCAGTTTTCTTCTTGGTATGGTTTCTTGAAACATTGGACCCTTAAGTGGGCTACTTACTAAGTATGTTTATACTCATCCTTGCTACTTTGTTTGTTTTGCAGATTGTGCACATTCTCGGGGTGGATGATGCAGGCGACGACTTGACGAGACTATGGAGACTTCACCAAATTTCTTTTCCATGTTTAGCCTTTACTAGAGATAGAGATAGAGATAGATAGATAGATAGATAGATAGATAGATAGACACAGACACAGACACAGACACAGACACAGATATAGACACAGATATAGATATAGACATAGATATAGATATAGATAGAGATAGAGATAGATATAGATAGATATAGATAGAGATATAGATATAGAGATAGATATAGAGATAGATATAGATAGAGATAGATATAGATAGAGATAGAGATAGATATAGATATATATATTTAGTACAAAAAATGTAAAGTATGAAAATTTGAACATCTGACTTTAAGAAAAAGAGTACATGTCAATTACTGCTGAGCTTGCTCATGCTGGCATATCTAGAAATATACTTGATCTTGCAGTAAATTGATAAAACTTATATTTTCTCTTTAGAAGATATTTGTCTTATACGTTTAATAAACCAGTATTTATATATTTTGAAGTTGAAAAGTCTAAATTTGTGTAACTTGTAATTGAATTGTGCACAACAATGAGTTTAAAAAACTCCTACTTATAATAGCTTTATTACTAGAGGTAAGTTTTATAATTTATAAAGTTCAAAATTTAAGTTTGATCAGTAAATTTATAACTTAAAATAAACAAATTCATATAATTAATAAAAAGTAATCTTGATTTTTCGATTTCAAACTATAAAAATCCAATAGATATGTTGAAGTATTTCTTTTAATGAAACAAACTTTGTTATAAAGATGTTGGCAAAGTTGTATAGAGAAATGTTCCAAAATTCAAAGATCATGTGTGTATGGCTTTCCAACATGATCCTTAGTTTCCCACAAACAGCGTCAATGTATACCAATAGGCCATCAAATTGACAATTTTAAAATGAAAAAGTGGGGGAAAAAAAGCAATACGAAGACCAAATGGGTCCATTCTCATTTTCTCCCTCTCACTTTATATCCCTCCAAATACAAAGAATGTCTTCCACTTTCTTTATCAAGTCTTTGCTTTTAAAAAGTTGCACTTTCGGTTCCAAACCCTAAGATCCCATTTTTGTTGGAATTCTTTCCACATTAATTCCATAAAGTTTTTTTTTCTTTCTTCTATTCTAATAATTGTTTGAAAAAAAAAAAAACCTGTAATCTTTAGCCACACTATAAACTTTCCTTCTTGCCAATTGAAATTAGTGGAGAACTTTTTTCTAGGAGTAAAATAAGGTCCTTAGGATTTGAACTTAATTTCTATTTTGGTCTCTGAGTTTTCAAAACTAACACTTTTGATTCTTAATATTTAATTTAGCTTCTATTTAGTCCTTGAGGTTTTAAAGGTGATATGTTTGGTTCTCGATGTTTGAATTTGATTTATAATTAGTCTCTAAAATTTGAAATTGGCTTCTAAATGATCTCAGAGTAGAGTTGATAATTAGTTGACCTAATTGAATGAATGATCGGTAGTTAACATATGCCGACTAGACTTTACTAATATGTATTTTTTAAATGAGTTGGAATTTTTTTATTTTTTATTTTCTATACTCAAGAACCGATAAGAAACCAATTTCATGAAGGGAATAATTGAATTAAACCCACAACGGAAGCGTTAGAATCGACTTTGATTTTATTCAAAATTAAACGATAAAAATTAAGGTTAAGCAAAATAAACCTTGAAAATAATATGAAGATATTTTCTGGCGGTTCTTTACATCTCGTATTCCAAGACTTTCACAAAAGTCTTCCTTGTTATGACTCGAATACATGATCAAGGCTTGTGGGAGCCTCTTGAAAGAAAATTTATAAGGAATTGGAGAGAAAGAGGTCTAGAGAGAATTTTCTAATTCTCTATTGAGGAGATGTGTGTTGTTTCTAATAGCTTAATCCAATGGTCCTATTTATAGAAACCAAGGACAAATCTTTGTCATAACTAAAATATTATATTTTAATATATAATATATTAAAATATATCTTATACTTATTTGAATCTCATTTAAATCTCCTACGATATTTATTTATTTGAATCTTATTCAAATTTTATAAATATCTTTTCTTTAATGTATATAATATACATTAATTATTTTAATATTTAATGTATCAAATACAATAAATATATTTTCTTCTTTTATATTTAATATATCTAATATGTTAAATATTAATTTGAACATTTCACAATTTTCTTTCAACAAAATTTATCTTTTAGTATTACTATGAGCTAACAAGGGGACCTTATGGACCTATAGATTATAAGCTCCAATGATATAAAATCAATTAATTAAACTCTATAATTAATTAATTTTCATTCATTAACTATAGGTCATTCAACTATAGACCTAGAGTTACACTCTTGTGCACTGTAGGACAAGTTGTGTCCATAAATATAATCACTACATGCAAGTCGATCATTCATGAGTTGTTCGTAATTACAGCTAGGTCAAAAGTCCGTTTTGCTCCTATAATTACATCTTGTACCTTAAGTACCACTGATCCTCTAATAAACAATTTGTTTATGATCCAACCATAAACTAAGTTCCTCTCGGGACAGTGAGAGGGTGGGGCCCCATTGTTCAAGTCCCGAAATCAACACTTAAGGGAACTACTCATCTACTTACCTTATATGAAAATGAGTGAATTCCATCTTGTGAGATTATGTTTTCAGCTCCCTATTTGGTCAAGTCTAAAAAATGGTAGGCATATTGAATCGGCTAAAAAAGTCACTCTCACCCATGCAAATCAAAGAACAAGCCCTCACAAGCAGGAATTCATAACTCACTAAGGATTAATATCGAGTCTTATATGATCATCCTGATGAAATATTGATATTCTCAATTAACAGATTTATAAAGAGAGATTAAATATTTTGTGATCCAGCCTTATACAAATTCATTATATAAGATGCCCTCACTCACATGTCTCCACATGAACGATTTGAATCATATCATTTGTAACTATTACAAAGTGGGTCGTATCAATAGTGTTATCAGGATAAGACACCCAACCTTACCCATATACTATGACCCTTTAAGATATTTCTTGAACACAATCCTCCCGTATGTCAACCACATACCGTTCAAGATTGCACTAATAACCTTAAATTTTTCATATAATGGATAATATTATATTGCAAATAAAATAATCAAAATTATTATTATTTATTAAATAAATAATTAATTACAAAGCTTTAGGACAAAAATCCCAACAATCTTCACTACAACAAATGTGGGATTCCATGACTCAGAAAAATTGTCATAACCACATTCCGTGACTCTTTTTTTCAATGTTTGAATCGACCATCAAGGAAAGAATATCAATGACACTTCAAAAAAATTGTCATTATTGAGTGTTTTATGACTATTTCTTGTAGTCAACAATAAACAATTACTGACATTCATAAATTGTTACTATCAAATCTATGACAATTTATCACTGTCAATAAATGACTCAAGAATTTGATTTTTCTATTAAGATATAGATATCAACGACAGTAAATAACAATCAACAAAACATTTACATTGACATTGCGTCATAGTCACATAAACGTTAATTATGTCACCTATTTAATATCAAGAATACCTTAATCATGACACATTTTTTACGTTGCATGTCTTCCTTGGATGACTGTATATTATTGTCAACATAAGTTCATAGGATGACAGCTATCTATCGTCACAGCAGTTCGGTTGATGACAGTATTACAGAGTCAAATAAATACATCTCATGATTATTTTGTTAAATGTCAAAGAAATGCTTATAATGATGAAAATTGTTTGTTTGATACTCGTCTTTACACATACATTTCTAAAATAAGTCACTCCAATTTTGACACAAAATAGGTACAGACATAAATAAGAACTTTCATATATAAATATAAAGTTGACGTTGATAGCATTTTTACAAAGAAACTAAATACAAGTGTTGCTACAAGTATTGCCACTAACCCAACAAAAAAACTCATATGTCAATAACTTGCTTGGTGGCTTCATCACTTCAATGGCTTCGTGCACGACCTAGTAAAAAAGGCAATATTCATTTAAGAGTTCAACTTAATACATCAATGTCAACGATAAATAACAACATTCATGAAGTATACCTTCTTAATGTCACTATCCTTTTTCAACTCACTAAACATCGATCTTGCTCAAAACATTGATGTTAGAACCTACTTTCACGATTCACGAATACTCACACATCAGTCCATTAGAAAAACTGTAGTAAAATGAGGTAAATGTTGTATAAAAAAAAAATCTTCTCTTTGGTTTCCTTGTGGGGAGGGGGGAGTAAACAAGTGAAAAATGTAATTCTAAATATGTATCTCTTGGACACCAAAGAAATTCCCACATCAAGAAATTGTCCTAATGCAAATAAAGAGATTCTTTATTAAATGCAAATAAATAGACCTAGAAAATATAGGTAAAGGCCATAAAAGATCTAAAATTGTAAAGGAGAGAAGTTTATGTTTGAATAAGGATGCTTATCTCTTGAAAGTTCAAACTAACAAAGATTAGTAAACTAATGAACTATACTATGTAATATCATGGCTTGCCAATTGCAAAAGAAAAATATCAAAATGAAGCCTACAAAAAAGAATTTCATAACCATAGAAAGACAACCAATTTTAGAAGCGAGCTCGATAAAAAAGAAAGGAGCAAGATCATGTACATCATCCACAAAAGAGAACTAAGATCCAAATTTACAGTAGAGAAAGGCATCGTCATTACTGTAATTCTATTCATTAAAATGAGGGGATTCTTGAAACTAAATTTCTCTCTTGAGTCTTTATGTACTAAATTTCTCTTTGAGTCTTATGAAATTCTGTAGTCTCCCTAATACACCAAAAGACAAATAACAAATGAAATTCTGTGTGAACATACAAACACAACATTACCAAATTCAATCAACATGCCTAGAGCTCACTACCACAAATTCAAAAGATATCTCGAAAAACTCCCAACAAACTCAATAATCTAAACCCAAATTTTGAAAGCATCATAGTAACATTTCTAAAAGCTGTGCATAGTCAATTATAGAAATTACAACAAAAATGTTCCTACAATACTCAATTAAGTAATAAGACAAGCTTTTCAAATTGGTAAATTTGAGTATGAAATGAAAATCCAAAATCATCATAACAGAATTACAAAGATCTCATAAAACTACCTGTTTTGCTAAATCCCCCATTTTCTCCACCTTGAAAAAACAATAATGATTTGCCAGTTTTGTGTCCATCAAATTTGGTTGTTTCGTCAAACAATGCTTCCTTCACATTGCAGTTGATATGGTGAGAGTACCAAGCTACAAGAACAACACCATATTGGTTTCTATTGAAAGATAAATCAAATTAACAGAACTGTTTAATGTATTCTTGCAAAATTGTTATTAAAAACATATCGATGCCACTTCTAAATAAAAACATACCATAGAAAGATAAATCTCCTACTCTTATCATTACCTTTCCTTGAAACCATTTGCTTTTGTGGTGACTCAAGGTCAAGTCCCGACCAACTTATCATTTTTGTGAGGATGGATAACAATCCTTTCACCTGTACAAAGTACAGGATCATTCAAATACTCTGCAAAAACAAGAAAAGAAGATTATATGTCCAACTGCATGAATGAAAGGAGAATAACAATAAAGAAATGAAATGCTTCTACAAATATGTGAGAGAGAGTCACCAAATAGTTAGAAGGTAAGATAGAGCAATAAAAGGTGGTTGTTTATAGTATTGAGGAACTTACAAATGAGAAAGAAGTCGGATTAGTTATGGCAACTAATAAAGGTGGAGGAAACATGAGGTGCATCATGCAAAAACCTACAACTAAAATTCTAATGGTGAGAATTAATGAACTTTTTTTAGAACAATTCTCCTCTAGGTCAACTCAACATATTACTAAATTATCTCTCCATGACAAAAAATACCCAAAGAAAAAAAAACAAAGAACTTAGTCACAGAAACCGAGTAAATAGAAGTTTTCCTTGCACCCGTTAATAATAAAAAACATCAATTCTCAATTCCTTGTGTTACATTAATTGTATTTCCCTCAAGAATAAGCATACAATAGCCTTACTTTGTTCAACTTTCAACTCGTTCTCGAATTGAAGGTTAAAATATTTGCAAAGCTTTTATGCAAATAGAAAAAACTTACATTGTGGGGAGTTGAATGCAACAACCTAAGAAGCACGGACACGGACACGACACGACACGGACACGGCGACACGCCAATTTCTAAAAATGTAGGACACGGACACGTTGGGGACACGTTAGGGACATTATTATTTTTTATTTTTTATTAGATAATATTAAAAGATCAAACCCAAAATTCTTTTTTAATTAACTATTAATATAAAAAAAATGTGAATGAAAATTTAATTGGCCATTGAATTTAGTTTAAAATTTAATGTACATAAAACCCAGTTAAATCAACCACCAAAAAAAACCCAGTTAAATCAGCCCACTTAACCACAATAAAGACATTAAAAATCAATCTTACCCAATAAAGACATTAAAAGTCAATCTTACCCACTTAAACCCAATCAGCCCATAAGGCCCAAGCTTAACCATTAAAAGTCACCCAATCAGCCCACAAGGCCCAAGCTTACCCATTAAAAGTGCACAAAGTAAAATTTATTTAAAAGTCTGTACTTTAAAAGACTAACCCTAATATCTCTCTTTCCCTCCGCCGTTTCCCCCTCCCCCCCCCCCCCCCCTTCTCTTCCCGTCTTCTATTTTGCTCCTTCATCGCCGAGGCCTCTGCCAACGCCGCCTCCCTCCCCCGATTCTGCTTTCCATTCCTTTGTTTTCTACAGATGATAGGCTTCGCCGCCGACCACCTCAACGCCGTTGTTCTGCCGTCGACCACCTAAAAGATTTGGGTATTTGAATGGAGTGTCCGTGGCGTGTCCCCCACGTATCCGAAATTAGAAAAAATAATAAAAAAATGAGACACGTAATTTTGCGTATCGGACACGTGTCCGGAGCGTGTCCGAACGTATCCGTGTCCGACACGTGTCCGACACTTTGTGAAAAACGACGTGTCCGTGCTTCCTAGGCAACAACGCATTAAGCAATATCAACATTCCCAAAATTCGCCCAATTGATGCACGAAATTAACAAAACAGTGATGATGACAACATTTTAACAATGATCTAGGCTTCTTTAACGTTTGACATCAAATTAAACTTTTGTGATTTTTGATTGAATGCTTACATTTCATCCTTATCAAGATAGAACAATCGCAAACGGGAAAAATATATGCACCATTACTATCAAGGACAATTGAACGAAAATTTCTCCTAAGAGGGTTAATTGAACAGTTTGTCTTGACAGTTTCTTAGATATCTCCCATGTATTAAAGGCCTCATGGAGAGTGAACCTATAACAATAACCACCTAGAATTTTAAAGCAAGATATCAACAAAAAGAAAATGCATTGTTCAAACCTTCTATTCAATTTTCAAAACCTTCAGGACCTTCAACTTCACCTCCCTCTTTCTGTAATAACACATAAAAAGATCCAAAAAAAGGAAACAAAATCACATAAAAATCAAATATTAAAGCTAATTGAAGGTCGTGTTCCATCAAATATATATATGTATACATGAAGCAGAAAAAAAAATGATTGAATTTCCAAATTGACAAATATCAACTAGTTTAAGCCTCACATTATACAGACAATTTTATTAAAAACCTCCGTGAAATAGAAATTTATGACAAATCTGTTAAATCTATCACAAAATATTATAAATGCTATGATGAAATGTTATAAATGGGACTATTTGTTGTAGTGCCAACAAATTTCATTTATTAACACTATTTCTAACCTTTGCACCCAGTACAATAACTAAATAAGTGTTTAACATCGACACCCAAAGGAGACAACAAAAGGAAATACTAGAGAAAACTTATACCAAGTGTAAAGTTTAGAAGAGAAATACATTTGGTCAACTCGGCCGTTTGCATACCTAAATCTAGTCAAGAATTTGATGGCTTCCTCTCATATTTACCTTTTGTGTTTCCAAATTGATGACAACTGCAAGAGAAATTACACACATTCTAACAGAGTTAGGGCAATGTAGCACATGAAGAAATCATTAAAGGAAGTGGACTTATAATAATCAATAGTACATCAATATCTAATCTTTTATTGCTTACTACAATATCTAGAAGTCAAGAAATTATTCTTCTATCTCATTCAACAGCGAGTCAACTTCACATAACAAATGCTTAATATTAAAGAACTGCAATCCATTTTCACATTCACATCTATATTGCTAATTTTCATTTTCAGTTACTTTTCCATTTTTTTAAAATAAAATACACTGCCCTAGTGTGAATCACAAACAGAGGCTGTAGCAAGTTATTGATAGGTAAAACAAATCAAAATTATAACTCTGTCGTTCGACTGATATAGAATGTAATTTTGATACGGAATTACGAAATGTACACTAAGATGATAGAATAAAGGGGCAATTGATCAAGAATAATTTTAGTCAATTAAGTCTGTCGTTCGACTGATATAGAATGCCTCCCAATGTTTACTGACCTCCCAATGTTTACTGATTGCTGATTACACTATGGTCGTGACAGCCTTGTGGAGATTTACAATTAGAGCTTTGATTTGCTCCTTCATTTTCAAAATATATAACCTTTAAACCAAAAGGGAGATCACAACTTCACATTGTTTTTTTTTTCTAAACACAGCTCACTAACTTTTCCTTAAAGCTCAAAATCTGATTTGATTCAAAACTTCTCTACAGTATCAATTTTTACTTCAAATACAATTCCTCTCCCTTTCTTTTATGATAAACAAATTGAGAGGATTCTTGTATCTAAATTCTTATTGTTGAGTAGTCTAGTTTAAGTCAAAATAAACCTAAATATGAAGCTCAAACCTAAGAACAATTTTTTCTTTGAAACACAAAGAACGGATAGAATACAAAAATTTTATATAATTTAACTTCAAATTTTCCCTAACTCTCTATTCATAATAAGAAATCAGTGTTTCACAATTCAATGTTAAACTGTGTTCCTCTACAGTTGGTTTAAATAAATTCATCAAAATAGAAAAAGGCTAGCCATTTCAATCATACTAATAACTACAAAAATTTCTTAAACAGGTTAGACCAGACCAATGCCCTACTTCTGCTCTGTTATAGCTATTGGACAGTTCTCCATTTCCATTTTAAACACAGAAAATTCATATTATAAATAAGTTTACCCTAAAATCTAATGAATTCACCTTGTGTCCTTACCTACTATCCAACAAAACCCAACCCAAACAAGCTTACACCAAAAGCAGCAGGGATCACGTCGTACTCCAAAAGCAATCACAATTTTTGGAACACCAATCAGTTTGAAATCGATTCAATTAGGGTACAAAAAATGAAATTATCACCACCCCATCCTTTAAATTAGCGATTAGAACATGAAAAAAAAATGCAAAAGTTAATTTAGAGGCCAGTACAACATGAACATATATTTGTAGAACTAAGAATTTGACTGCACAATGTGAGATAGAAGGCAAAGATTAGATTGAACCCATAATAAACATCTCTGGGAGAAGAAGAGAAGAAAGAGGCCGACGAAAAGGACTGGATGTGAGTTACATGGCGTAATCGTCTCCGGAGACTGGCGACTGCTTCATTCTTCTGCTTCAATAATGGGTTCATGAAATCCCTTTTCTTTCCAACAATGAGGGTTGGATTTTGAGAGAAAGAAGAGTTGGGATATGCTTGCAGAGATAAGGAAAGTAGAGAAGAGAAGAGAATCAGGGAAAAGGAAAAAAAAGGGTTTTGCGTTTTGGGAGGGATACTTCCGAAATTTTGAGGGCCACCCCAATTTCTTCTTTAACATTTTACCGCTTTTTTTTTTTTTTTCCTTTTAGGATTTTATAGCCTATTTTATAAAAAGCTATATTGAAAAGCTATGATAAGTCATATTTCTTGTAGTGTTTTTTTTAAATTCCTACTCGTATCGACATTTCAAATTTTCAATTGACATTTATATCTAAATATTGTCTTAATTTTTAGACCTGATGCTTAAAAATGGTCAATTATAGTCTATTTGAGTAAAAATCAAAGTTTCATTGGCTAATTCAAACAATTTCCATCAAGTTCCACGATTTTAGTAAATATTCTCGAAATTTTCATCGACATCGACATTTCGAACCTTGGGTAGAAGTACCCTTCAAGCATTTGTAAAACTTCCAATGTGGGATACAAGCAAAACCAATTATATTGTCAAAAGTCAAATTCATTTCCAACAACCAACTTAAACTTCAAATTAGTTTCATTTTAGAAAAGATTTCAAGGGATAAACTTAGAGTTATTTATTTATTTTTTTTAAATTAATGACTATTACATAATGTCATAATGTATTGACACTAAAAAAATGTCATAACGTTTGAAAAAACACTAGCGCCTTAGTTGGACTATGAAATGGTTAAAATAAAAAATACATTTGAGAAAATATTAGTTATTTCTATTTAATGACTGTTAATCATAGTCATAATTTGGTGACTCTGGAAAACTGTCATAACTAAAAAAAATATGAACAATCTCCATTTTTTCCCTCAAAAAACACGCCTTTTGGCTTTTATGACACTTTTTCTCTCTCTCCTCTTAATTTTCCTTGGCTATTGTGTCATGGAAACCCATTTTTGTTGTAGTGCTTCCACTTGCACTAAAGCAGATGAGACGTGTATGCTAGGGCATACTCTATACCCAACATGTTCCCCCCTTGCCCTAGCAAAGATGAGACATGTCTCGTAATCCTAGATATTCTAGGTGACCCTCAAACATTTTAGCCTAGAGAGTCTCTTTATAGAAATCCAAAGAACTGCCGTTAAAAGCCATCTTGGTAACTACCATGATGCTTTCTCTCTCTCGATATGATTCTCTATACATTGGTGTTTTTTAATTTCCTTAATATTAGTCTTTGCACCACTATTATCATAATAAAGAGGATAGACTAAATCATATGTGAAACACCTTTCAAATATTCAAGAACCTATTTGAGTCACACAAGTTCTTTTGTTGCTTCATAAGCAAAACAATTTAACTTGTATACCATACTCGACCACTTAGGGTAAAATTTATTTTTACATAGATTTTCTAAATCTTTGTAAGAATCAGTGTATCTTGTAAAGATCAAATTTTTAACTCCATACACAAAATTTTCTCATTATCCATAGATTTGAGAAAGTTTTTAATTTTCTACTCAATGGTCATACCATTCGTTTAACTGATTTATGCTAACTAATTGTATATTAAATGTTCAGTCTCATTCATGCATATCATATACTCTCAACATTTGAGGTGTCTTAGGATACTCTTCCTTACACATAAATATCAAATATTTGACAACAATTTTGTCAATATAAGATGTTTGAGAGAAAGTTAACATTTTGTCATTAAAATCTTCATTTTGAACATGTAAAATATACCGAGTCATTCCAAATCACTTATTGGGAATTGTTTACTTAGTCAACTTTATATGTTAGACAGACATCTTACATCATTCATAATGGGTAAAATATCATCAACATAAAATATGAGAAAAATCCACTAAGCAATTAATGATTTTGTTGTCTATACGAGCTTCATTAATATTTATCCAAAGTCATAGATTTTGATACTTTTATCAAACCTTATATTCAAAGATCTAATGGTAAAATTTATTTCGTAAATGAACCTTTATTGTTTTACAAACCTTTATTCTTTTAATTTTTGAAAATAAACATCTCTGATTGATTTGTGTAGATACATTATCTAAGATTTTTTTTCATAAAAGAATTCTAAGCATTCCTTTTCATATCTCATATGCAACAATGAATTAAATAATGCTTACAGACTCTAGTATGGAAACAAGTGAGAAAGTTTACTCGCAGTCTAAGTTTTCCTATTAGGTTTAATCTAGTATTACTTTGAGGACAATAAGCCTTCAACTTTGTCATCTAACTCAAGGAATGAACATTTCACTCCGCAACGGAAGCATTGGATCGTTTTTGATTCTATTTAAAATTAAACTAAAAAAAATAAGATTAAGCAAACTTACTTGAAGTAAATATAGAGATATTTCTGGCGGGTCTTTATCTCATCCACAAAGTCTTTCTAGCTATGACTCGAACACAGGACCAAAGCTTGTGGGAGCCTCTTGAAAGAAAATCTACAATGGATTGGGGAGGAAGAGATCTAGAGAGACCAAGGACAAATATTTGCCATAATTAAAATATTATATTTTAATATCTAATATATTAAATTATATCTTATATTTATTTCAATCTCATTCAAATCTCCTACGATATTTATTTATTTGAATCTTATTCAAGTTTTATAAATATCTTTTATTTAATGTATCTAATATACATTAATTATTTTAATATTTAATATATAAAGTACAATAAATATATTTTCCTCTTTTATATTTAATATATCTAATATATTAAATATTAATTTGAACACTTCAAATTAAATAATAATTTGAACATTTCAAAATTTTCTTTCAACTAGATTAATCTTTTAGTGTTACTATGAGCTAGCAATAGTCCTTATGGACCTACAGATTATAAGCTCCAATGATACAAAATTAATTAATTAATTTTCATTCATTAACTCGAGGGTCCCTCCATTATAAACCTAGAGTTGCACTCTTATGCACTACAGGACAAGTTGTGTCCATGAATATAATCATTACATGCAAGTCGATCCTTCACTAGTTATTTGTAATTACAGTTGGGTCAAAAGTTCGTTTTACCCGTGTAATTACATCTTGCACCTTAAGTACCACTGATCCTTTAATGAACAATTTGTTTATGATCCAACCATAAACTAAGTCCCTATCAGGCTAGTGAGAAGGTGGGGCCCCATTGTTAAAGTCTTAAAATCAATACTTATGGAAACTACTCATCTACTTACCATATATGGGAAGGAGTGAATTCCATCTTATGAGATTATGTTCCCAGCTCCTTATTTGGTCAAGTCCCCAAAATGGCAGACATATTGAATCAACTACAAAAGCCACTCTCACCCATGCAAATCAAATGACAAGCCCTCACAGGCAGGAGTTCATAACTCACTCAGGATTAAGATCGAGTTGCATATGATCATCCTAATGAAATATTAATCTTCTCAATTAACGGATTTATAAAGAGAGATTAAATATTTCGTGGTCCAGCTTATACAAACTCATTGTATAAGATATCCCCACTCACATGTTTTGATCACATGAATGATTTAGATTAAATCGTTTGTAACTATTACAAAGTGGGCTGTATCAATAGTGTTACCAAGATAAGGCACCCAACCTTATCCATATACTATGACCCTTAAGGTTATTTCTTGAACATGATCGTCCCGTATGTCAACCACATACCGTTCAATATTACACTAATGACCTTGAATTTTTCATATAATGGATAATATTATATTGCAAATAAAATAATAAAAAATATTATTAATTATTAAATAAATTATTAATTACTAGGCTTTAGGGCATAAATCTCAACACTAACACGATAATTTTGGCTTCAATTAAGTCCTTGTAAAGGTTGAGTCATCTCATAACTCTCCTACTACAATGAGGCTTATCCAATTCTGTACTAGGATCCTTTTGACTGTCAAATGTTATTAAAATTGTTAACTATTTAGTGGCTTCACTTGGGACCAATTTATTAACACTATCGTACCTTATTAAAGGTTTGTAGTTTTTAGAATTAGATAAAAGACCATTTTGTACTTCGTAGGGATGACCTACACTTAGGCATATCTTTAAACATATACATCATTTTTAGGCTTGTTTCAACATGTAAGCTTAACATTCCCAAATAGTGAAGTGTTGTAAACTAGCATTACTACTTTTCTATAATCTCAAAATTGTCTCGTAGACACTTTTAGAGGGAATAATGTTCACTATACAATCTTTATTGCATATCCTAACCAGAGTCTTGTAATGGCGTGTAACTCACAGACCATGTCCAACACAATTATATTTCTTCTCTTATAGTACAATTTTTACATAAATGTACGTGGTATTTAAAATAATTGGGATAAAAACCTATTTTCTATCAATGAGTCTTAGTATATAAGGTTGTTGTACTTTTTATTATGATTTGATTGTAATGTCTTGATAGACTTACCTAATCAATTTTCAACTTTAGTCTTAATTTTCTTGAACTTAAAAAAAAAAACTAGACTTATGATGTATTAGGTAAAGATACTTATACCTTGAATGATCATCATCTAGAGTGATGAAATGTTCATGACTTTATTTGGCCTTTTACATTCACTATACCACTTGGGTCAGAATGTGTAAGCCCAAAATATTATTTAGTCTTTTAGCCTTATCTAATAAAGACCCAATAATTATCTTGCATGAAAGGCAAGATCTACAGACAAGTAAAGTAATTAATTCCAACTTTTAGAGAATTACCTCTTACTAGTCTTTTCATTCGATTCAAGTTGATGTTAATCAACCTCAAATGCCAAAGTCAAGTATCGTCTTTTAGGAGAAAACAATATGTTTTTCTATTATGGATTTTATAATCTTGAATATCTCAGTATTTTGTAGTATGATATATGTCAACATTTTAACATATACAAATTGTTCTTATTTTCAACTGAATGTATTTTCAAACAATTTTGAAAATATAAAAAATAATTCATACTATATGAACCATTTAATAATAAAGTTTGAGAAATTGAATTTCTTTTGTGGTAATAACACACCACATTCAACATTAATTAAAAATTATTACTTAATGACATCTTAATGTCTCCCACTACGCTAACTGAGATGGGCTTCCTGATGCCAACCTATAGAAACTATTCTACATGTAAGTATTTTCCAAGAATTACATATTAAATGTAATAAAGAATAAATCCTAATAGTGGATCTTGTATCAACTATCCAGGTAGCATTATTTATTCTTCACCAAAAATCTAATAAATTAAATTTACTTTCATTTATATTTTTCTTCCTCTAGAGGTATTCCAAAAATTTCTCTCACTATGACTATCTTGGCTAATTTCGGAACTATTTTCTTTTATATAGTTTCAGTCATTTCGTTGTTTTCTTGGAATGAGATACATACAAGCTAGCTCGTTTACTTTTGATTCATTAATCATGTGCTTCACGAACAATTTGAATAGCACTAGTAACAGATTTTTGAGAACATTTCTCAATAAAGACAAATTCAAAATTTTACATTGCCATTATAGTGTTAACGTTACTTTTTCAGGTAATAAAACTTCTCAATTTTGATTTATCAGTAATAAAATTAAAAATTATAAGAGAAAATGACATAATATTGAAATATATCAAATATATAATTTAACATCATGCAAACAATTATCCATTCAATTTTAGCATAGAAATCAAACGATTTGAAAAATGAACTCTATAAATCATTTCTAATGCTATGGTACTTTAGTGAGCTAGAACAAGTACCACCGTAGGGTAGGTCAAATGTTCATTCACTAAGCTGAGACAATCTCAACCAAGTATTATATCAGAATAACTCTTATTCCTATAATATTTAGTTACCATTAGTTTGGTCAAGAACATTATTAACAACTTTAATAAGCCCTTTGTAAGTGTGACCCATCATTTTAGATCTCATAGTTTTATCCCAACAAGTGCTGCTAGGTAGGTCCAGTATTTGAAATAAAACTACAATCTTATTCTTCTCAGGAGTTCACCTTGATATTGACCAGGTGACGGTCCAAAAGCCGTCGCAATGCCCCGCATGAACCTCATGATGTGAACCAATGATGGAGACCATAGGATATGTTGACACATTTCCTTCTCCCACTTACTATTTTGAAATAGAGTTTTCTCTTACTTAAACAAATTAGGCTAATCTCATTTATCTAAGATACTTAATCTACCTTTCATAGCCCTTATGTTGTTAGATTGATTTTAATGTGAATTACCAAGTTTTTAAACTACAATTAGGCTAATCTCATTTATCTAAGATCCTTAATCTACCTTTCATAACCCTTATGTTGTTAGATTGATTTTAATGTGAATTACCAAGTTTTTAAACTACTTCAAAAAAACTAATCACATTTAAAGCATGCTTAGTGAAATTAAATAAAAGTTGACTAATTCAACTCCCAGATCGGTTCCCAGTTAGAGATGTTCCCTTTCGATCAACTTAAATACCCCAATCTTAGACAGAACCTTCCATAAACAGAGTTCCCTTATAGCCAATTTTTATTTCAAATTCATTAATTTTTAATTAATTATTAATTATTAGATTAATGAACCTAAGTGAATTTAAGCAATATTTTTAGTCCTATTAAAAAATTAATTCACTTATTGGATAATCTTAAAATTCTATCATTTTAAACCCTTTAAAACAGGTTAAAAAATCATCATGTATATTTTATTCAAATCTTATTAGAAAAAATAAAAGATAAATTAAATTCAAAAGTTAAACTATTTTATCTTTGAATTAAGTTATCTTTATTTATGGAAGACCTAATCTTATTAGGAAATTAAAAGATCTAATCTTATTTTGAAAGAATCTAATCTCATTAAGAAACAAATAAAGATTAATTAAATTCAAATTTTAAACTATTCAAAGCATGAATCACAATATCTTTATTTTAAGGAAACACTAATCTCATTAAGAAATATCCTAATCCTATTAGGAAAACATGGATTCCTATTATGAAAGGAAATATCCTAATTTAATTTCCCAAATATAATAATTATAATCAAAGATATGGAAAATATAAACTTATTAGGAAAACATCTTAATTCTATTAGAAAACATCATAACCAAAATTTTCAAATATAACAATTATATTCAAAAGTAATGAAGATGCATGATATAATGTTTAACATATGGTGGGATTTTAATCTAAATGGCATACTTTATGCAACAATCAATTAATTTAAAACATACATCATAGGAAATTGAAGACAATTTAAATTGCAAAAATTCAAATCCAAGATCTATCTTGATCTTCAAAAAATTTCCTCTCTTGGCCATCCAAATTTAGGTTAACCAAAAATAGCAGCAACCATATGAAATTTTGCATCCACCAATTGACCGAAATTTGAGGAACCATTAACGAAAAGCTTTCAATTTTATGGTGAAGTTGGCTATTTTTTTAAAAAAAAAAAATCTTATTTCAATTTGAATTGAAATCTTATCTCAATTTGAATTGAAAACTAATCACAATTTCAATATGTATTTGAATTGAAATATAATTTCAATTTGAATTTGAATTGAAATCAAGTAGCTACTTATTGGAAAATCCACCATGAACAATTTTTTTTAATTAAAAAAAAAACTTAACACCGAGAGATTTTACATTTGATCTAATCAATGTAGAACCAATGCCAAATATTCCGTTACAATCAATTTTGCAATCACATATCCCATAGATGAACAAATTTAAAACACCCACCATACGAACTTTTAATTCTAAATAAAAACCAAAGTAGGCTCTGATACCATATGAAGGGAATAATCGAATTAAAACCACAACGGAAGTGTTGGAATCGACTTTGATTTTATTTAGAATTAAACAATAAAAATTAAGGTTAAGCAAAATATACATTGAAAATAATATGAAGATATTTTCTGGTGGTTCTTTACTTCTCGTGTTCCAAGACTTCCACAAAAGTCTTCCTTGCTATGACTCGAATACAGGACCAAGGCTTGTGGGAGGCTTTTGAAAGAAAATCCATAAGAGTTTGGAAAGGAAGAGGTCTAGAGAGAATTCTCTAATTCTCTATTGAAGAGATGTGTGTTGTTTCTAATAGCTCAACCCAAGGGTCCTATTGATAGAGACCAAAGACAAATCTTTACCATAACTAAAATATTATATTTTAATATCTAATATATTAAAATATATTTTATACTTATTTGAATCTCATTCAAATCTCCTACGATATTTATTTATTTGAATCTTATTCAAATTTTATAAATATCTTATCTTTAATGTATCTAATATACATTAATTATCTTTCAAAAAAATTGATCTTTTAGTGTTACTATGAGCTAGCAAGTGGGCCTTATAGACCTACAGATTATAAGCTCCAATGATACAAAATCAATTAATTAAACACTTTAATTAATTAATTTTCATTATTAACTATATGTCACTCCACTATAGACCTAGAGTTGCAGTCTTATGCACTACATGCAAGTCGATCCTTCAAGAGTTGTTCGTAATGACAGTTGGGTCAAAAGTCCGTTTTGCTCCTATAATTACATCTTCCACCTTAAGTACTACTAATCCTCTAATGAACAATTTGTTTATGATCTAACTAGGGATACTTGCACAGATAGCAAAGCCGGCCAAAAAAATAGCAAAAATAGCAAATCTTAAAACTATTTGCAAATATGGCAAAAATTAAATCAAGCTTGCGTCAAAAGACTAAAAACCCCTCAGTGATAGATTTTTATCACTGACAGAGTCTATTAGTGATAGACTCCTATCACTGGTAGTCTATCGGTGATAGAAGTCTACCATTGATAGACTTCAATTATTTAAAGTCTATAATTGACTATCACTTATTGATTTCAAAATAATCAATAGAAGTTTATCAATAATTGTAAGCTATCGTTGATAGACTACTTGCACTTATAAACTTCATAGTGATATAGTTCTTTCATATGAACTTAAGTCCTTTCATATTTAATCTTCTATTTGGTATTGTTTGATGTTTAGATGCATCCAAATTGTTTAATTGGTTTAGTTTGCTATTTTTTTTCTTTGTATTATGCTTCTTCTAATATGTTTGGTTTCCTGTTTGGTTGGATTATGTTTTTTCTTTGTTTGGTTGTTGATTAATCACATTAAAATGGTGCATCATTGATGTTTAGTTGATAGATTACCATTGTGAGTGAAGTCAATAGAAGCCTACCACTGATAGACTTCAATCAAAAAAGCAATTATTGCTGATTAGGTGTTTTTGTACTAGTTTATCAGTAATAGATTTTTCTATTACTGATAGATTTGTACAAGAGATAGGCTACATGTGATGAATGAAGTTTATCAGTAATAGGCTTCTATCACTGATGAAGTAATCACAGTAAATGTAATATTCTATTTGATTTTGTTTGATGTTTAGTTGCTTCTATAAATCTACTTAGCAATGTAATATCATGTAATACAAATTAGAGATAATCCATTTCCATACTCAATATTAGATCATATACTTTTGACTTTCATATCACATACAAATCAGCGAGAGGCCATGTAGTGCAAACGTGAGTCCATGGGAAGGCATTTAACACTTAGATTTAATTTTGACTTTTACCATTGAAGATTGAAGTGGTTTTTTTTTTCGTAATCATTGATTAGCTGTTGTTTCTACAATTGAAGTCTATTAGTGATAAACTTCTATCACTGACAGAGTCTATCAGTAATAGTCTCTTATCACTGATAGAGTCTATCAGTGATAAGTCTATCATTGATAGACTTCAATTATTTAAATTTTATCAGTGACTATCACTTATTGACTTCAAAATAATGAATGGAAGTTTATCAATAATAGTAGGCTAAAATTATTCAACCCTTCTACTTCATTTATTTATTTATTTATCATTGACATACTAATAAATGAAAGTGATGAGAAGCATGATGACGTGGAGGAAGATGAAAAAGAAATAGAAAATGAGAACGAGGAAGAAGAACAGAGATGACCAAAAAAACACATGATAAAAAGAACAACTGGAAATGCACAATGTACTTTACCTAACTTATGAATGTATCACCGTTGCAGTTATTGTTGATTAGTTGTTGTTGTACAGATCTATCAGTGATAGCAGCATATCACTGATAGACAACATATATTATGATTGAAGTATATCAGTGATAGGAGTCTATCACTAATAGACTACCATCATGGATTGAAGTCTATCACTGATAGACTACCAATGTGGCTAAAGTCTATTAGTGATATACTTCTATCA
Source organism: Trichosanthes truncata (assembly GCA_033996785.1). Lineage (NCBI taxonomy): Eukaryota > Viridiplantae > Streptophyta > Magnoliopsida > Cucurbitales > Cucurbitaceae > Trichosanthes > Trichosanthes truncata. The sequence goes on along the minus strand of JAWPNB010000013.1, from coordinate 43,041,975 downwards.
CTGATAGACTTCAATATTGTAGTCTATCAATGATAGCTACAATACATGTATTGTGATTGAAGTCTATCGGTGATAAACTTCTATCACTGATAGACTTTAATCACAATAAATTAATATATCAACGACGAGATTGTTATAAGATTGAAGTAATGTTATGATCACAAAATTTCTAAATTGTATAAGAAGTTGGAATGGGGAAGTATGTGTATGAAGGGAATGCATAAGGGCACGTGTGGAGAGAGAGGAGGAGGAGAAGAGGAAGACGAAGAAAATTAAAAGAAAATGGAAAAGAAGGGAAACAAAAGTCCCCCGTGAAAGTGTTTGGAGGCATTTAAAAATCAAAATTAAACATCCTTTTGGTTGCTTCCTTTCACTTCTTTTTATGGCCATTTTTCACTCCCATCCGCAACAATCAAGGGTAAAAAGGGAATAATGAAATTTTATTTAAAAGATTTTCCATATTTGCAAATCTTTTTAAAAGTTGCTATATTTGCTATTAACAAACTCTAATTTGCTACCCATTACAATTACCCATCCAACCATAAACTAAGTCCATCTCGGGCCAGTGAGAGGGTGGGGCCTCATTGTTCAAGTCTCGAAATTAGCACTTAAGGGGAACTACTCATCTACTTACTTCACATGGGAATGAGTGAATTCCATCTTGTGAGATTATGTTCCTATCTCCCTATTTGGTCAAGTCTCCAAAATGGTAGGCATATTGAATCAGCTAAAAAAAGTTACTCTCACCCATGAAAACCAAAGGACAAGTCCTTGATAAGTTCATTTTATATTTATTTATTATATCTTGTTTAGGTTGTTTTTGGTTAGTTTTCCTATAGTTTTTGGATTTTAATTCATGGATTTATTTTATTTTTGTAGGTAATCAAGGATTTCATTTTGAAGGCTAAGTTCAAAGACTTTCAAGTTGAAAGCTAAGAAAAAAAAATTATAGCGCCTAGGTGCCCAAACCGGCGCCTAGGCGCCACAGACAGTGCGGGAGGACAGAATGCCAACGCCTAGACGCTACGAACTTTGAGGTGAATTTGAGATGCGCGCCCAAGGTTTTTTGGCCTATAAATACTCCTTTTTGTCAAATTTGAAGGGGATTTATGAGGGAGAACGAAAGGAAGACAACTGGACAATATTTTGGAGGATCCGAGCAATCGAACGGAGCGAGAGCGACGTTTGACAACTCGTGGAATCACCCGAATTTGTTTCTTTTTCCTTTTCCTTCTCTTTTTCTGCTTGTCATGACTCCATTGATACTTTTAGCTAGTGTTGTTAAGTTTTACATTGTGAACTAAGTTTTTCTTTCTAGAGCTTTGATGTAATCGCTATTCGAATCCTATTCTTCCTAGTTAATAGTTGATATTTCAATTTCGTATTTGGTTGTGAAATCTTTTCTGAGCTTAATTCATGTTTAGATTTGGCCACTCTTTGCATCGATTTCATGTCATAATTCGAGGTTGAGAGACAAGAATTGTTGATAGATATGAATAGTTTCCCTAATTTACACTTGAGATAGAGATATCCTTGTGGGTTTTGTGGCAATTTAGGTTCTATGTTCGTCATAATTGAATTGTTGGAATTGTCATAGAGATATAGGCAATTTACTTTTCAATGAATATCGTTATTGCTTGAGAGAGAATATCGAGTTTATAGGGTAGAACTTGCCAACAATCTAGAAATAGAATTTGCTTCAACTATTAATGAATGAAGAATAGAAGGAGATAATGGTGAAGTCATAGCTCTAGAATCTATTGCAATTAAATTTAATCATCTGTTTTACGTTATTAATTTTAGAGCCTTATTTCACTCTTTTGCTGTTAGTTTTAATTTCACCTATCATCAATTATTCGGTCCTCAGATAAAATTGAAGCTTACGAATTTGGTAATTGATAGCATTCATTCCCTGATGAGAATGACACTAGTACTCACACTACTATATTACTTGTAACGATTCGTACACTTGCGAATTCGAGCAACAACCCTCACATGCAAGAGTTCATAACTCACTAAGGATAAAGATCGAGTTGCATATGATCAACCTGATGAAATATTAATCTTCTCAAATTTATGAATCTTTAAAGAGAGATTAAATACTTCGTGGTCTAGTCTTATACAAACTCATTGTATAAGATACCCCCACTCACATGTCTCCACATGAACGATTTGGATCAAATCATTTGGAATTATTATAAAGTGAGCCGTATCAATAGTGTTACCAGGATAAGGCACCCAACCTTACCCATATACTATGACCCTTTAGGTTATTTCTTGGACACGATCCTCCCGTATGTCAACCACATACTGTTCAAGATTACACTAATAACCTTGGATTTTTCATATAATGGATAATATTATATTACAAATAAAATAATCAAAAGTATTATTAATTATTAAATAAATCATTAATTATGAGGTTTTAGGGCATAAATCCCAACATTTCAAACTTCAAGGGCTAAGTAGAAATCAAATTCAAACCTTTGTAGCAAAAATTGTTTACCGCGAGTGTACATATCAAGTTTTAATATAATGATGAGTGTAAGTGAGTGTCGTCTTCAGATTGATTTTCTAGTTCACTTAATTACTACAAATACAATTGCCCAATTTTATTTAGAAAAATTAAATAAAATAGATGCAAAAACAAATTGATGCAATTGAATGATAAATGCTAAGGAAATATCAATGGAGAAAAGTCCTAGAGAATTAATTTCACCAATTAGACAAACAAATCAACCAATTAAATAACATCTTCAAAACCAAACAAGCAATTATTCCATAAGTCAAGATGAAACAATTAATAATTGTCTCTTCCGAGTACAATTAAATCTCTTTGCTAATTAAGAAACCAATATCCCTATGTAGTTTCAATAACATGCAAAGGCCTAAGGTTTGACAAATTATTTAATGAGGTCGACACAATGTGAACATGCAAAGGCCTCATAATAACCATTGGATGTGGATTGAATAATTTTCATGCCCTCTAATAACCACTAGATATAAATTTGAGACACTTCTCTCTCGACATCTAACGGTTAAAAACTACCAGCCACATTGTGGCGGCCTCACCGAATAATTTCTCCTTAGGTTGACTTCTTTTAACAACCTTTGAAGAAATTCTAAATCTCCCGATCTTTGAATTAAATTACTTCAATCATGCATTTAAGTTCTAATCTAAACCAAAGAATAAGATTCAAATCTAATATCAATTAATTTGTGGATAAGAGGTTAAAAGCATTAAGCACTTAAATACATGAATGGAACAACATAAATTTGTCAAAGTAATCAATTGATCAAATCATAATTTCTAATTAATGGCTACATCAATCACTAAGAACAATAGATTTAGCTACTCATGTTCAACAATCCAACATCAAATCTAGCAAGGGATCAAGGAAAAAGAGAAAAAACTAAGTCCGATGTGTCAATCATCCATCCCTGAAGCAATATCCTTGATCCCAGGCTTCAAAAATCTCTTTTCTCAGCTCCAATGGTTGATATGAGCAACTGTAGAGAAATGGCTTAGGCAACCCTAGAAAAAACTAGCACCTCCTAAGCACATACACAAGGACCTCTCACAAACACAAACTAACACCCAAGAGGAAGCAAAGAAGATTACCATTGATGGTCAACCTTGAAGAAGAAGACCTAACTTCAAATCCAAGGTCCAATCACTCTACAAGTTCGGTGACCAACCAAGCTTGAATGATTCTATGGGATTTTGTACAAGCTACATTAAGCTAAGCACCATTAGGCTCTTAGCACTCAAAGAGGACAAATGTAACGACTCCAAAACTTAAACTAAGATAGGGGACATTACTAATCTTACAACCATTATGTTGCAAAAATTTCGGCAGCATAACGACGTAACTACAAGTTACCCAAAATGTTCTAGTACCTGATAGACGAAAGTTCATACTTCTATAGCCAAATAACCAGATAACCATCCAAACTCCAACCTCATAACCACTAAAGGTTCAGAAACCAGTCGACAACCTGAGCAAAACAAAACTAAACTTCCTCAGTCTTCTTCAAACAATTCAATCTTTAAAAGACAAAGCAACCTAACGAATCTATTACAAGCTCTAACTCAAAAGTAAATCACAAAAAAAAAAATTCTCCAACTCAGATAAGAGAGACATAACCTACCAATAATACTCAGGCCTCATAGAAACAAGCCTCACAAACCTATAATTCAAACTCTCCAATAAGTTTATAAGTCTACCCAAAAGAGAAAAGAAACAACAGTACTAAAACCATAAGCTCAGATCACTGTAAATATAAATCAAATACACTAAACTTAACGAGACGATTACTAGACGAATAAGAATCCAACTACAAGGGTCATTTAACTAGACAAAGTCAACAAAGACAACCACTGGATAAAAGCAGCTAGCTATGGTTTTTCTCCTCTCATGTCTCCTCTTCAGCATCACTAGGGTCGTAGTATTCTCCGTCACCTGCAAAACCTGATGGTGATTCAGTACATAACACGTACTGGCAAGTAGCTCACACCCGAAGAGCCACCAAGCGGGATACAAGGAAAATCAACATGCTTAAAAATATCATGCTTTCCACAACGAGCTAGACATACATCTCATACAAACATCACATACATCATGCTTAATTTATGAATCGTATTCACACATGTACCATGCTCGACTCATGCCTATGGAACCACTGCCCAAGCTCAACAAGCTCACTCGAACTCAACTGAGTCACTCAATCCACTCATGTTTAGCCCTCACAAGCTACCTGAGACTGATTCCTTCGAGACACGCCGACCCCTGACCATTTTTACCCAGGGCCTCAACGATTCTCTTCGGTGCTCAGCGTTCGACCCTTAACCATTTTTACCTAAGGCCTCGAACTGTGCATCGCTCCCTTGACCATTTTTACCCAAGGCAAACGATGACTTAACCACATCGACCCTTGACCATTTTTACCCAAGGCCTCGATACCCAATAGTGACATATCAACCCTCGACCATTTGTACCCGAGGCCTTGATATTCACTTGCTTTCCTTAAACAATACCAGCCCTCGACCATTTACACTCGAGACCCTGATATCCATCTCATATCCTTTCATCACAATGCTAGTCCTCGACCATTTATACTCGAGACCCTAGCAACCTTTTTTATCATAAAACTCAAGGTTCGCTGACCTCATTAAACAGGTTCACAACAATCCAAAATGCAATCCTAAACATGATTTCTAGACAATGCTTACAACCCACTATCCTCAAGTTCATGTTTTCAACATAAACATCATAGATAACATCACACAATCTCAAGCAGTCTCAACATTCAGCATGCTCCAAACCACAAAGGTAAATAACTTAACATCACAACAACTTACACATATTAGAACATATAAATCATGACAGTTCATGGAGAGATGCATAACTCGCATAACAACATCACAAGAAACATACAACATGCTTCACATATTCAAACAGACTCATCGGGTAGAATTCTACTTACAATGTTCCTAGGATATTCCAAGGTATTCATAAAGAGAACTTTAAGCCTTACTCGAATACTCCAAATTAAGCCCAATCTACGAACGCAAGTTTACAGGAATTAGAAATTAATCTAACGCATCTTATTTTAGTTCGAAGGATTTAAAGACTTGCTGAAACTTATTGGAACTTACTGAACTACTCCAAACAAGCTCGAATTACTGTTGGTTGGTGTTCGAGAGTGCTTGAATTAACCTAAAACTGCAACGCAAGGTTCCTACATGTTAGGATCTAAGCCATAACACTTAAAGTGATTTGCGAAAAGTCCAAAACATGATAAAACTTACCCAACAGTGCAAAACTGACTGAAACTCTGCTGTAAATCCCGTTTCTTGACAGTAAATGGCTTCGAATGTGGACCATTCGGAGTCCAAACAAGCTAAAATCGCAAATAAGAGATGGTTAAGGCATGGGTAATCCAAAACTAAAGTCGATTAAGCATGGGTGAGAGACAAACCTCATCAAACAAGAAGGAATTCGAGTGAGTCTGCTGTAAATCCCGTTTTTGACAGTAAACTGCTGCAATTGTGGGTTGTTTTGAGTCCAAACAAGATAGAATTACAAATCAAAGGTACTTAGGGTATGGGTAATCCAAAAATAACGTCGATTGGGCATGGATGAGAGACAAACCTCGTCAAACAAGAAGGAATTCTAGTGAGTCTGCAGTAAATCCCGTTTTTGACAGTAAACTGCTGCAATTGTGGGTTGTTTTGAGTCCAAACAAGATAGAATTACAAATCAAAGGTACTTAGGGTATGGGTAATCCAAAAATAACGTCGATTGGGCATGGATATGCAACATACCTCGTCGAAACAAAGAAGAACGCGTGGGTTTTGCGTTGCCGGCGTCTAGATGCGGGCCTTTCGCACTGCCATCGTCCGGGGTACTGGGCTGCTGTACTTTGTCGTTGAAAGGGCTGCCGGAGAAGGGATTTCACGAGGGAGGGGTGGCTGGTTGAGGTTTCACAAAAAGGAGATGGGGGAGAGGTTGTTGAAGTTAAGGAGGAGGAAGAAGAAGATAATTTTGGGCTAGGGTTTACTTTACCCCTTTTTTTTGTCTAGTTTCTCTAATTCTCTAAATAAATAAAATCCCTAAACAAAAAGAGGAGAGGAAAAATTTATAATCTCCTAATTTCCAAAATTCTACTATTTACCAAAAATAAAACTCCAAAGAAAGAACCTAAAAGATTTGGGTTGAAATCTACTCAATAGAGGATTTGGGTTCCTTTTGAACTTGGAAATAAGATCTAAAATTAAATTCTCGAACCTTGGAATTAAAGATTTAATTAAAAAATCTCTTTCTCCAAAATTATGGAAACTTAATTTATCGAACATAGAGATTAACTTCAAATTCTAATTTTTCAAATTAGAATTGTAACTAACGACTAAGCCTAATCACTTCTAAAATAGGCTAATTTATAATGCGGGGCATTACAACAAAACTCTTAACTCAACATTTTCATTCAACATCAATATTCTATGTTACAAAAGAATCATAAGTTAGCTTATATATTGGCAACCAAGAAACTCTAAAATGTTTAAAACTAAGGGAAATTGTAACAAATACCTACAAAAAAAATAGCCAAAACAAAAAATGGCTAAAAACGTAAGGTATTATGCATAATAGCAACCATTTTTAAAGGAGAGGAGAGTAAATAATTTTCTTGCCATTTTTACCCCTGGTATATACTTGTATCCACGATCAGCTCCCCAACTGCATGTAAATTTTGTTTTAAAAAGCTCACCCTTCTCCCAACTTATCTCACTTACTCCCTAAATATATAGATTATGATTTTTTATGGATTCCCAATTAATATTTAAATCTATTAATTTCTAAATGTTTCAACTTAATTTAATATATCAACAACCTTTATCTATTTTATTAATTTTTAAATGCTTCAACTTAATTTAATATATCAACAACCTTGATCTATTTTGCGAATAGATTACGATTTTTAATCATTTTCACATCTATTAATTTTACCTTATAAAGGAAAATTGTGACAGTAGCTACAAAAAAATAGCCAAAATGAAAAATGGATAGCTAAGACCCCGTTTGATAACCATTTGGTTTTTTGTTTTTGGTTTTTGAAAATCCAACTTATTTTTTCCAAATTTCTGTACAATGGTTTTCATCTCCCTTTAGGAGACATTTGAATTCTTAGCCAAATTCTAAAAACAAAAACAAGTTTTTGAAAACTATTTTTTTTAGTTTTCAAAACATGGCTTGGTTTTTGAAAACATAGGTAAAAGGTAGATAACAAAACAAGTAAATCCATGGATGTGAGTAGTATTTATAGGCATAATTTTCAAAAACCAAAAACCAAAAACAAAATGGTTATCAAACGGGGCCTAAAAAGTTGCATTATTTAGCATCATAACTACCAATTTACTAAGAGAGGAGAGTGAATAATTTTTTATTTCGTTTATACCCTAGGTATATACGGATATTTACAATCAGCTCCTCCAACCCCAGTAGGTTTAAAAAAAAAAAAAATCTCAAACATGTCCAGTTGAATTTGACTCACCTTTACTAGATTTATAGATTTTTAAATTGATTGGGTTCCCCCTTAATTTTCAAATCTATCAATTTTCAAACCTATTGGATTTTGTTTCAAATAGAATATATAGATGTGGTTTTGGTGTTGTCGGTTTTTTCCAATGTGCAACAATTACCATGTCGTTGTGGATACCCATAGTGTAAATACTGGTATATACAAAGAGAGAAAAAGATTAAATACAATGAATAATATAGTTCAAGGAAAGAAAAAAATTTCAATTTTGCGAGTTTTGATCATGCCAACAAACTTTAAACATGCCACTCACATGCATAAGTATAGAGTATTATATACATAAAAACTACCACATACATACAATGTTGATGTGTATTTATGTTGTATTTTATACATGTAACCTAAATGTATCAAATGTGTTTGCCATGCAAATGTATGAAGTTTTGGGCACTTGAAAACAATTTTTTACCCTTTGTCATAGCTTCTCAAATGAAGAGGATATATTATGATTTATGGTAGCAGATAAACCATATGAAACTAAAAAAAATGTATATTAACTAGATAAATCTTATAAAACTTAAAAAAAACAACAACTGTGATATGTGGGTGAAGGTGCTTGTCGAAGGCACAATCAAATACATTTATAAACCAAACCACAAATAATTTGCAGTATAAGTGGCCAGGGTCAATCACAGGGAACCAAATTAATTGATTTCTAAATTCTAGGTTTCTTATTTGACACGTGGAGAAGTTAAACATAAAACATAAGATAGACAAAAGGACTAAAAAGCAGTAAAGATAGAGATCTCACATCGCGTACCAAATCGAGGTAAACAGGTAATTATGCAATTCATTTATCATTGAAACTAACCTTATAGGAAATTTTCCAATGTTTTAAGACCAACTGAACTCCTCGAGACACCGTAGGAGCCTCCCCTGATTAAACAAATTTACAAACGCCTAATTGGTTCTAATTTAGTTAATTAATTCGGCACAATCAATGCCAAAGGAATTAATTAAACGCATTACATTCAAGAGATAAGCCGAAATGAGTTAATTAATTAAGATTGACCAATCTAAATTAACTAAGCCCTCGCTAACAATTCTAAGGCCTACCATGTACTCATAATTAAGGAATTCTACTTAATTTAACCGATGTGGCAACCAACCTATTTACTACTCAAATTAAGTTAGAGACCGAGGACACCTACGAGTACTCTAGCATAGCTAGGAAATTTCTAAATTAATTGATTTGTCAGGTCAATCAAAGTAGAAATAACTAGGAATAAGCACAAGAAATTGCAAGTTGTTGTTCGATTTCGCAAGCGCACGAATCGTTACAAGTAATACAGTGATTGAAATCAAAGTTCGTTCTCGACAGGGACTGAAAGCTACCAATTACCAAATTATCTAGCCTTAATTTTATCTAAGTACCAAATTGTCAAGGATGAATGGATAATTTAAACTTGCTTGATGAATAAATTTGATAAAGCTCTATAAATGATAGTGCAAAAACAAAGGAATACGAATTAATTTGTAAAAACTCTAGAGCAATGAGTTTATCGAATACTTCCTCCTACTCTTTGTTCATTAATAGTTAATGTTTTCTTCTATTTCAAGATTGTTGGCAAACTCTACCCTCTAGATTCGATATTCTTTCTCAAGCAATAACGATGTTCATTAAAATGTAAATTGCCTATATCTCTATGACAATTCAACAAATCAATTATTAAACCCCGTAGAACCTAAAATTGCCACAAAACCCACAAGGATATCTCTATCGCAAGTGTAAATTAGGGAAAATGCTTTAGTTCATCAATGATTCTTGTTTCTCAACCTCAAATCATGACATAGGAATAATGTGAAGAATGGCCAAATCTAAACATACTTTAGGTACAAAAGCATTCTCACAACCACAAGTGAAATAGAAACATCATCTATTAACTAAGGGAGAGTAGGATTCAATATTCGATTACATCAAAGCCCTAGAAAGAAAAACTTAGTTCATAATGTAAATCTTAACAAAAACAGTAAAAATCATCATTTGGGTCTCTACAAACAGCAAAAAGAGAAAGAAGAAGTGAAATAGAAACAAATTAACCTTAGCTCCACTCCTTTTTGGTTGCTAAAGACCTCCAAGATAAGCAATCTCTTCTCCTTTGGTCGTTCTCCCTCTTTGCCTATGTTTTTCACCCCTTTCTGCCATAAAAAATCCCTAAAAATCGACCATTTTTAAGTTAGGGCCGCGACGTAGCGCCTAGGCGCTGGCTCTCTGCATTCCTGCTCGGGTTTGGGTGCCTGGGCGCCAGTTTGGGCGCCTAGGCGCCGTAATTTATTTATTATTATTATTTTTTATCTTTAATCGAAAAGTCCTCCTAAAAGTCCTCAAACTTGACCTTCAAAATACAATCTTTGATCACCTATAAAAATAAAAAAAAATGAAGATTTAAAATTCAAAAACTATATGAAAACTAACTAAAAACAATCTAAACAAGATAGAATATATATATGTAAAATGAACTTATCACAAGCCATAAAACAATGTTGGAAAATAAAATTTTACAATCAAATCTCACAATAAAATGTATAATACCATATTTACAACCCCGAAATGGCATCAAAAGTCTAGCAATCCATCGCACGAACATTTCCTGACATCGAGAATTGATCTAAAATACTTAAACTAGCCTAAAACTATGAAAAATAGAGAGGAGAAAGCTTAAAATGGTCTCATGACGGCTGAAAAATTGGAGACAAATGATCTAGAGGTAAAAAAAAATCTATTTATAGGAATCGACGGAGCGTTTAGACGTTTCCCAGCGTCACTGGGGCTCGCCGCAGCGTTGAGGGTGAAAGGAATGAACGTTTCACTCCACAGCGGAAACATTGGATCGTCTTTGATTTTATTTAAAATTAAACTAAAAAAAAATATTAAGCAAACTTAGTTGGAGTAAATATGGAGATATTTATGGTGGATCTTTATCTCCTCTATAAAATCTTCCTGGCTATGACTTGAACACAAGACCAAGGCTTGTGGGAGCCTCTTGAAAGAAAATCCACAAGGGATTTGAGAGGAAGAGGTGTAGAGAGAATTCTCTAATTCTCTATTGAGGAGATAAGTGTTATGTTTAATGGCTCAACCCAAGAGTCCTATTTATAGTGACCAAGGGAAAATCTTTGCCATAATTAAAATATTATATTTTAATATCTAATATATTAAAATATATCTTATATTTATTTGAATCTCATTCAAATCTCCTACGATATTTATTTATTTGAATCTTATTCAAATTCTATAAATATCTTTTATTTAATGTATCTAATATACATTAATTATTTTAATATTTAATGTATCAAATACAATAAATATATTTTCCTCTTATATATTTAATATATCTAATATATTAAATATTAATTTGAACATTTCAAATTTTTCTTTCAACTAAATTGATCTTTTAGTGTTACTATGAGCTAGAAATAGGACCTTATGGACCTACAGATTATAAGCTCCAATGATACAAAATCAATTAATTAAACTCTTTAATTAATTAATTTTCATTCATTAACTATAGGTCACTCCACTATAGACCCGAAGTTGCACTCTTATGCACTGTAGGATAAGTTGTGTCCATAGATATAATCATTACATGCAAGTCGATCCTTCACAAGTTGTTCGTAATTACAGCTAGGTCAAAAGTCCGTTTTACCCCTATAATTACATCTTACACCTTAAGTACCATTGATCCTCTAATGTACAATTTGTTTATAATCTAATTATAAACTAAGTCCCTCTCGGGCAAGATGAGGATGAGGCCCCATTGTTAAGTCCCGAAATTAGCACTTAAGGGAATTGCTCATATACTTACCTTATATGGGAAGGAGTGAATTCCATCTTATGAGATTATGTTCCCAGCTCCCTATTTGGTCAAGTCCCCAAAATGGTAGGCATATTGAATCAGCTACAAAAGCCACTCTCACCCGTGCAAATCAAAGGACAAGCCCTCACAGGCAGGAGTTCATAACTCACTCAATATTAAAATTGAGTCGCATATGATCATCCTGATGAAATATTAATCTTCTCAATTAACGGATTTATAAAGAGATATTAAATATTTCGTGGTCCAATCTTATACAAACTCATTGTACAAGATACCCCCACTCACATGTCTCTACATGAACGATTTAGATCAAATCATTTGTAACTATTACAAAGTGAGCCGTATCAATAGTGTTACCAGGATAAGGCACCCAACCTTATCCATATACTATGACCCTTTAGGTTATTTCTTGAATATGATGTTCTCGTATGTCAACCACATACTGTTCAAGATTACACTAATAACCTTGGATTTTTCATATAATGGATAATATTATATTGCAAATAAATTAATCAAAATTATTGTTAGTTATTAAATAAATCATTAATTACGAGGCTTTAGGACATAAATCCCAACAGAGGGAGGCTTCAGGGGACTGCCGATAGCGTCTAGACGCTTTGTACAACATTTAGACGCTACCCAACGTGCAACACTGGTCATTTTTGCTCTAACTCTTTGCTCGTCGGGTGTCTGAATGATCTCAGGTTTGATGCGTTGGAATCGTGATTCGACGTAGAATCTCCCAGAACGTGCCTTGTGCTCAAATCCCTTCAAAATGATCAATTAATTACATTAAAATTTTCAAACTAACATGATTTAGGCATAAAAATATAAAACTAAGAAGGAAGTGGGATTAAGCCCTAACAAAAGATGCCCAACAACTAAAGTCAATTGTCAACAAGTCCAAGTCAACAGAATTACATAAGTCAACCAAAATAAAGTGTTTAACTAAAATTCACAACTATTATAAGTCGTTTCAAAAGAGATCTTCAAGTCATCCCATTCCTAAGTACTTTTCATACTCTTTGGTTCATATAAAGTGTCATCTCTTTGCCCTCAAAATCGAATAATTCTCAGTATGGAATTTCCTTGACAGAGCTTGTTGAAGGCTCATCAAATACGTTTATAAGTACCGATCTAAAATTAAATACTTGTAGTACTTAATATTGGACCGACAAGAGAACTAATTCAGCTGTTTATTACTTAATCCACTCAACCGAAATAGTCAGCAAAGCTCCTGAGGATCCCTTTAAACAAGCTAATCCAACCTAGCATCAAATTAACTTCTAAACTAACCTGTTATAGTTGGGCATGATAGTGTTCCATGCTAACAGGGCTAATCACATTACGAACAGGGATTAACTGAGACGAATTAACTAAACTAGATTGGCTAATCTAATTCAATTAACTGATCTCCTAACTATTAAGACCTATCTTGCAAAATACATGAGAGCTAAGACTCTACTATGTAAACATGATCTGGTCCTATCGCTACTAATAACATACAAGAAATATGGTTGACACAAATAGGTTGCCCGGCTATTCTACGAATATATTCACACGTTAAAGCGAGAATTAGGAAATAACAAACATGCTCAAATTGATATAGCTTACTTGCTATTTAAACTAGCATAATGAACAAACTCGATGCGATTAAGTCGTCAATTAAATCTACGAGCATGCACGTAATTAAGCTAGAGTAAGGAAACAACAAGCTATTGAATGAATAAAGAAGTTAATTATAAAATCTCACAAAAATACATTGTACCATCCTTACAACCAAAATCGGAGTTGAAAGTCTAGCCAACCATTGAAACGGCGAAGCCCAACACCAAGGATCGATTGAAAATACGTAAAACTATCCTAAAACTAGTAAAACAGAGAGGAAAATATTAAGGTGATCTCATTACAACGGACAAAATCGGAGACAAATGACCTAGAGGTCAAAATGTGCTATTTATACAAATAGAAGTAGCGTTGAGATGCTACCAACACTAACCCCCAGTGTTCTGTAGCATCGAGCAAGGTTGCGAGCGCGGACTTGTGCAATGTCTAGAAGTTGCCCCGTTCTTCAACATTCTGCCTTTACAGCGTCTAGATGCTCATAAGTAGGGTTGAGACGCTCCATCAAGGGCATTTTGATCATTTCACTAGTTCTTCTTGCTCGATTACACAAATGACCTCCAAATTGAACCGAATTAACCCCATTTAGATGCAACCGCTCTAAAACATTCCTTATGCTCGATTACCTAAAAAATCACCAATCAAGCACATAAAAACTAACGAACTAGCATGAATTAGGCACCATAATATAAGACTTTTTTGGTCCTATTAAATTGCCCCTACCTAAATCTTGCTTCTCCTCGAGCAAGGCACAAACAAAACAATAATTGAATCAAAGATTGCAAGCACATGACTCTAATTTCCATGCATATGTATATCCTCATAATCACAAAAGAGAAACACTTTTAAAACTCTTTCCGTCCTTTTCCACGCGTGTGTGTGACCTCCCTAAAGTAGTCTTTACAAGCCCGAATAATGCTTATAGGCTCTCTATCCATCTTTCCCTACATTGGCACTAAAACTACCACCAAGCTTCCAAACCATCAAACAAGTAATAGGTTACTAGGTGCCCAAACTCAAACCTATGGGTAAACTTACATCACTTAGAAATCAAAGGGCACTAGCTTTCGAACATCTGTTGTTAAGACCCTTACCCAGAGCATTCGCTCAATGGATGACCTAACTGATCGCGACAGAGGCAACTCTTTTTATCCATTGATTCATCTTTAACTATTACAAGCTTATTTTCTTTTTTCACTCGTTTTCTTTTCTTTTCATTTTCTTCTTTTAAGCTCAAATTTTTTTCTTTTCTTTATCAATAGGAAAATACCACACTTTTTCTCCTCCTAAGCAACTCATTACAAGCTATCAAGCACTTCCACTCAACAACTAGCCATACACCTATCGGGGTGACGACGGACATACAAGCCCTATAACTCAACCTCCAGCTTCAAGACTACCAAGGATAGGCTAATGTGCTTAGAACGTGTAGGAAAGTCAAGATTTTTTTTTGAAAATTAGGCACAAAAAGGGTTCAACACAGGATAGCATTCACATACTTCAACTAATGCAATTAAAGCAATATATCAAGCATGTCATCAATTTTCTTCATCAAGCAACAAGTAATCAAATCATCAACCAATCATGCTCATAATTCTAAAAATATTTCAACAAAAATGTGTCAAAGCTTCCTCTTGTGACGTGTAGAAGTTTCAAATATAAAGGAATCATGATACCATTGAGATGTTAGGAACAACGTCTCAACACTAAACCAGTGGTCAAATTGTGTCCGTAGCATCTAGACCTCTTTCCACAGAGTTAGCATTAAGATGCTACAAAAAAAATCAGAGTGCATGCACTGTTAGCTTTATGACTTCAATTAAACCAACTATTTTGATGATAACAAACTTAAATATTTGTACTAATAATTTTAGTATTTCAAAGGGTATATCTTATAGAGCTCGAAAAGATGATTCCAAATAATCTTGAATCGTTCAAATCAAAGTTCAAACGAGAAAGTTATGAAGAAAAGAAAATTGGAGAGAAAATCCCATGTGGCGTGACACGTGGCATATTGCTGACGTGGAGATCAATGGTCATATTTGGATGATGTGGAAGCTGACTTGGTGTCTAACAGTCAAATTTTGGATGACATGGCAATGACATGTCTATTGGTATGGTGGTGGTACACGTGAACCAGTGAGAACTCGACACATGGTAAGGCTGTTTAAAAAAAAAGGAAAAATAAATGTGCATGAAATTCGTTATTAAAAATATATATATATGTGTGGACCTGTAGCCTTGTGATACGAGGCCATTTATTATTATAATAATAATAATTAAAAAAATAATTGTGGAGCGGTACACGCGTGTATGTGGGTTTCGTTTGTTTCAACTAGATTTTTTTTTTCAACTCCTTCTTTACTCCAAATATTTTCCTTTCTCTCACCATTCAATCTCTACCATATTCTTACCCTAAATCCAATGACTCAATTTTCAACCTTTCATGTTTAAAACTATAGCCATATTCATCTTCAACATCACCTCCTGATCCAAAAAATCCAGCAACTTTTACCTTTTTACTCTCAAAACAGTGATTAATTGTTCAAATCTCTCACACATTCTTGAATTAGTATATTATATCTTTTGTGAGAAAATCCTTGGAGTGTTTCTCTTGTGTCAAAACTTGTGTACTTTGCCTATTAAGAGGTATATTATTGTGAGTTTTATTTTTTATTTTTGTTTTTGTTAATTGGATTTTGTATTAAGGTGTAGGATGCACCTTGGGGTTGTGTTCAAAATTGGTTAGATCCTGAACAAGTAAAAAGGATCGTGGGTTTCTAGCCTAGGTGAAAAAGAGGGTCGTGTTGATTTAGTTCTCACCCGCAAAAGGATCACTATATGAAATACCCAAGAAGTCTTGGGGAGTGGAGTAGACAAATTTGCCGAATCACTACAAATTTTCGGTGTCCTCTTTGCCTCACTCTTTAATTTTCGCTTTTTAATTTTTACACTTTACCGTTCTTGATTTTTAAAATTCTTAGATTGTATGATATAAGTTTGCTTTAATTTATGTAGTTTCTATTTGTATTGGTTGCTTGAGTGTCTATTTGCATTATTCCTCTTAATTGCAATTAGAAATTAAATTAGAAGTTCTTTTTTTGGGAAAAATTAGGTGTTATTTTTAGATTAATTATATTCATTTAAAAAGTAAAATTTGGTAGACAACCTTATTCACCCCTCTCTAGTGTTGCCTTTAGATCCTACATGCACACCTCTTCTCGTTGCGTTGAGATATTATAAGGCAGTGTCTCAACGCTACCTCTAGGGGTCTTGTGGCTTCCTTCTTGAGCGCGTTTCAATGTTATAGACAACATCTTAATGCTGTCCACACGAACATTCTAGCTAAATTTCTACTGGCATCGAGATGCTACATTTTGAGACCTAAATGAATTGAAAATCCTAAAAATCCTTGGTTCCATGCATTTTTGTCCATACTTGAATTTTATGAATCCTTTAAAACCTCTATTTTGTTCAAATTACTTGATTCTTACAAAATGAATAGATATGTACATGAAAATAGCCAATAAATCACATAAACTAACAATAAATAAGCCATAAAAATAGCACACAAAGTGTGCTATCAATCTTGGGACCAAACATATCAGTCTTGAAACCTCACTGAACAAATAGAAATAAATTTCAGAAGACACATTGGTGCATTGAATGAGGGTATAAATAGGTTTTTTTTTTAATAATTTTTTAAAACCATAATTGACGTCAAAATGACCTATAAGTAAAGGTGAAATTTATTTATTTATTTTTTGTTTTTGAAACAAAGGGCACATTATTCGACCAAAATCAGTTTAAGAGACTAGAAAACATTTACGTGGGTTGCACATGTAATATATTTTAACATATTTTTTAATTTTAAAATTTTAAAATATAATTTTTTGAAATTTTAAATTTCATTTGACAATGATAATTTTATGCTTTGTTTGAAAATTTATTTTTGAAATCTTTGCTAACTAGAAAAATCAATAGGTGAGATTTTAAAACTTTTTAAATTTTTTTTATTAAGATTTCAAGAACATCTAATTGAGGAAAAAAATCAATTTATGCCTCGAAACTTTGGCGGTTGTATCAATAAAAACCCTAAACTAATAATTGTATCAATTTAAACCCTGAACTTTCATAAGTGTATCAATTTACACCATTTGTCTGATTTAGTTTGGAAAATGTTAATTTACACATGTGCAAACTTATAATTCTATCAATTAAACTCATAAACTGTATGTTCACGCATAATTTCAAAAGAAACAAGCATGTGTAAATAAACTTTCATTTGTATTGATTCGAGTTACTGGAGTACAATCTCTAATGTTTATCCTCTTATTCTTTCTCTCTCTCAAGTGTAATTTGTCTAAGGACTTTGCAGCTTGTTCTTGGACGTAGATTTGATTTGAGGGCTTCGCAGCCTGTTCTTAAGATGGGTTTGTCTCGAGTGCTTCACAGCTTGTTCTTGAATGTGGATTTGTGTCAAAGACTTTGTGGCTTGTTCTCAAAGTTGAAGCTTCAATCAATCTTTAAGGTCTTGAAGTCTTCAAGCCTTGAAGAATCTTTGATCTTTAAGAAGTGTTCAACACCTAAGAATTTTACGGCCCGTTTGGATTGCAAATATAGAATATCTAGGAGTTAAAAACCTAGGATTTAAATACATGGGTAATAAATATGTGTTTGGATATAGATGAAAATTAATATTTGGGAGTGTAATTATTACTTTTCTCTCTCTTCTCTTTTCTCCATTTCCCTAGGGAAAAAGTCCCAAGTTAAAAAAACCCATCTCCTACATGGGTAATAAAATCCCATGGTTCATGGGTTATTTTTTTCTATGGGTAATAATTATTTGGGTTGTAAAAAGTAAATAACAATAAAACAAACATTGGTTTTCTATACCATTGCCAAAACCCATCTCAAAACCAATGAAACAAACAGGGCCTTAGAGAGTGTTTGGCACCTAAGGACTTTAGGGAGTGTTCAGCACCTAAGGATCTCAAGGATTTTCTCTAAATTCTCTGGAGAGTTGGATTTCTAAACCATTCAAATGAAGGAGAGCTCTTCTATGTATAGAACTTTCTATGGGCATGTGGGCATGGGCTTTAATGGCCTTCAGCCCAACCATGGACTTGGACTTTTGTTGGCTTTGGGCCCAACCATTTGGATTTGGATTTTATTTAACTTTGGCCTAAATTCCATATGACCCAACTTGATCAAATTAAATTTAATTATTTAGTCAAAATGAAGACATGTGACCTTTTAATTTTAGAATTTGCTAATTTTTATCTTCAAATTAAATTTGAGACACATGCCAATTTATAATTGATCCCAAATTTAATTATTTGTATTTTAATCATTAATTTGGAATAATGACGTGGCAATTAAGGATTGGCCGAAATTTCTCAGACAACACTATCATAAGTGAATCAATTTAAAAATTGTTTGATCGAACTCGTCAGACCCGTCAAATAATATTTATAATTGGACCAACTGATATTTTGCAATATAATGGCCAACTCGATCCACAGGGAGGCGTGAGCGTAATTTTAGTAGCTAGCTTGCTAAATTTAGATTCAGATTGACCAAAAAGGGTTGGTGCTTCATAAAATAAATGGTGCGAGGAAAAATAAAATGCATAAAAAAGAATGAGTATAAAAGCAATGAAGGTTAACAAACTAACCGGATACCAATTCGTAGGATCATGTCGGGATGGGACACAATAACACCAATCATGAGTAATAAGAGATAAGGTAATTTCATTCTTGATTATACTCACACGTCCGAATAAAGCACAAACAAACTTCTAATTAATCCTAGTGCAGTTTAATTATCCCAAAATCAATTTAGAGTTGGGGACGATACTAATCCTAGCCTAAGATTGTCACGTGTCATACTATAGACCGATCGTTTAAGCTCTAGAGTCAATTAGAAATAATGAGTTTCTCGTACTAACGTAAGTGGCAAGTATAGATTAGCCTTAACACTTACTACCTCTCTAGGCAATAGACTCTTTTAGTCGTTCATGACCGCTCACAGCTCACAAACTCACCAATTCTAATGCATAATGTTACTTAAACACATGCTAAGATAAAGGCAAAACATGCATAGCAAAGCTAAGCTCATTCGACACGTAAAGGGTTGTCAATCCCAACTACGAATATGCTTAGGAATGAAAACAAAGAGGCAAAAGATAAACAAGTTGAAATTAAATTGCATTAATGACAAAACCTCATGGCGTTACAAGTAAATTTCGATGATCACCTCCGAATCGACGTTCCCGCTTAGTCAGAGCCGATTGTCTCGATACAAACGTCTATGATTAGCATTAACTAACTAAAACTAAACTAAAAACTAAGGATTAGGAATGAAATACAGAGAAAATGGGGTGAAAAGAGGGATTGAAGGCTGTTTAATCTTTCTCCCCTTACCCTAAAATGGAAAAGAACCTTTTATAAATGTAACGATCGTCATTTTCAGGTAGTAATTAAGGCTTTACTTTTGAAATTTAAAATTATAGCAAGGTCGATTTCATGCTTAAAGTTGGGTTGGAAATTAATTTTAGAGATTGTATGTTTAAGATTGAGGTAATTTGACGGTAAATTGGGAAGAAAGAGGGAAAATAAAGGAATTAATTGATTTGGGGGTATTTTTGTGATTTAAATGAATTTTAGCCAAGCCAAGCCCAAGAGAAGCCAAGCCCACTAATTTCCCCCTCTATTATTTTAATCCGCACGCAGCCCTAGGTGAGTTTCAAGCCAAATCAAGCCAAGCCAAGCTACTCCTTCTCCATATTCTTCTTCCTCCCTTTGAGTTTTTCGACAAGCACCCCATTGAAGCAGAAAAAAAAAAAAATTTCCTTTTCTACAGCTCACCGCCGATCGTGCTCCGCTGCTGCAGCACCGCTCGCCGCCGCACGCAACCGCCGCCCCGAATGCCGGATTCGCGAACCGACTCGAACGCCCACGCCCACGAACCGAGCAGTCGCGCGTCTCAGAACTCCGTCCGCCACTCGACCGCTGTGCAGATCCGCAAATCGCCGATCGCCACTGCAACTCGCGTAACCAGCCCGAACGCCGCTGCAGATCCGCGACCACGAGCCTCCGCCGTTCGTCCAAACTGTAGACACCCAACCACGAGCACGCTTCTGTCGAATCTCGCCGGATCTGCAACCGCCAGAACAGATCCAGCTCGCCGGAGTGCAGATCTACCCAGAAATCCACTCGAACCAACTCGCCAGGACCGGATCTGCCCAGATCCGGTGACAACGCTCCTCCACGCGCGCCCACGCGCCGCCACCGTACGCCCACGCGCCGCCGCCTCCCGGTCAGTTGTTCGAAGCCGAACAACTCCGCTTCCGATCGTGTTCCGACTTGGGTAATTTCGATACTAAGCCAAATCTGATTTAAGATCTTTAAAACTGGTTTGATCGTTAAGGGAGGAATTCTAATTTTGGAACTTAGTTGGATGGAATGAGCTATGGGATGAACTATGAATTTTAGAAAATTTTCTAACCTTAGGATGATTCGATTTAGGCTCTAAATTGGTTGGCTGAGATTCAAGGCGAAGGAACTTCTGGCGAGCAATTTGGGTGATTGGATTCCTGAGCTTAACCAAGGTAAGGGACTTTATGCCGGTATGCTTAAATGCAAGTCGGGAACTGAATTGAAAAAAAAAGAATTTACTTTTGAAATAAATGGATTTTCATAAATGTTTTAGTTATGATTGTTGATGAATTTTGAAATGTTATGTATGAAAAATAATTCTCACCTGTATGTTCTTATGAGTGTGATGCATGTTATATGATTTATGACATGATGAATGACATGAGAACTTTGTTTTACGTTGCATCATGAAAGTAAAAAGTTAAAATGCTTTGGGACCTCATGCATACATTATGTTTTCATGATAAAAGTTATTTCGAAGGCTGTGGCAATTACCCCCTAACACTATTGATGTACATCTATATGAAAAGGAACCTAAAAAGGTTATATGAAAAGGAGCCTTACGAGGCTATATGTAAAGGAATTTATGAGGCTATGTGAAAGGCAAGGTTAGGTTGGGTCTAATTGTCCACATTAAAAGCCGAAGGGAAATTTTTAAGAAAATGCTTACGCTATGAAAGGAATTTAGGTCCCACCAAAGGAAAGAAAGAAAATGTTTTCGAAAACTCATTATGTGTGTGTATGCATATTCTGACCCGGTAGTGAGGTCACTTACTGAGTATTGTAAAATACTCACCCTTTTCAAAAATGTTTTTCTTTTCAGGCAAATACAAAGACATATCATAGGCAATTGACAAGGCAGTTTGCTGAGAGGGTCATGGGTGACTTTGAAGGTCATGACTTCCACATCTAGATAGTGTGTTAGTTAAAACATATTTTGTTTAGTAAACAATGTGTTGTGAAACTATCTCAACTGATTGAACATTATAATTCATATTATGTTTTGAAATGATTTTTAAAGGGATCCCGAGCATAAAGATTTTTGGTTGTTTAGCAAAAAGTTTCATTCTTTCTGTCTTTTACCAAAGATTTTAAAATTTCTTCGGCATGCATGTAGTAACGTCCCTAGAAAGTCTAATAGGAAAAGTCGGGTCGTTACAATAAAAGTCAAAGCAGTGTCGAGACGCTACAGGCAGCGTCTCGACGCTGTCCTTAATTAGACCAGCGTCTTTGGGGCTCACCGTAGCTTCAACCTACGCTCACTGTTCAAGCGTTGAGACGCTAGACGCTACCCTACATCTGCATGCTCTAGACTTGCGACAGTGTCTCGACGCTACCTTGCACCTTGACATTCTGTCTTTCAGCGTCGAGTAGGGGCACCGTGGAATGTCTCGATGTTTCACTTTGTGGCAACTTGGTCATTTATTCTCCAAATCTTCAATTAGGGTTCGCATGACCTCCAGGTAAGCTCGAATCAACCTTGAACACCTCAAAAAGCTCAACAAACGTCCAATAAACTCCGAATTGCTCTTCAGACTAATTTTCCTACAAAATGGAAGATTAAGCACGTTAAACCATTAAATACGACAAGATTTAGGCATAGAAATTTAGAACTTTTTGAGTCCTATCATTTTCCATGCATCAATTCTCACACATGTGTAGACTTCTTCAAAAAAATTTATACTAAATTGATGACGTGTTGGTCATCACTGACAACCTGTGTAAATACGTTAGGTGCGATTAAAATTACAAAGTAATATGTACACACGTCACACAATGTTTTTAAAAACGTATAGCAAAGAGATGACCTATACACGGGACAACATGTAAGAGATGACGCGCGCATTTGGCTGCATGTAGTCTCTTTGCTACACGACATGTAACTGAGTTAGGTATAGTTCGTCTCTTCTAGAGACGAACTTCGTCCACCTAATAAAAACAATAATACTTTTATAAATAGTTTTAAAAACATTATATTTTAATAATAAGTTTTAAAAACAACAATATTAAAAAAAAAGTCCCATAAAATCACGTTTCTGTAAAGGAGGAAAATAAAAACGCTGCGTTTAGGAAATGCTGAAGCCACCTCATCAGACTTCTAGAATTATCTTCTCAACAAACCAGCCAACATTATTTTATTCTTTTATTATTTTCTGTTAACAGCTAGAGGACACGTGTTTTAATTTTGTTATTCTCTCCGTTGTATTATTTCAAAAACCCTAGCAATAGGGGTGTGGATATATATATTTATGTACCTCTGCTCATTCTGAAATAAGAAAGAAGAAAAGCATTCCTACCACATTTTGACCTAACCTCTGTTATGGTATCAGAGCTGATTATGGCCAGCGCCAATTCATCTGGGAATTCTGCAGCCGTCAACGTCAACCCTATTTTTAGTAGCCCTCCGTTAAATCAACTTTTAAATCAAATTACCAGTATTAAGCTTGAGCGTGGGAACTTTCTGCTATGGAAAAATTTGGCAATGCCGATTCTGAGGAGTTATCGGTTGGAGGGTCATTTGTCCGGCGAGAAAACTTGCCCTCCAATGTTCATACAACAATCTACTGTATCTGAAGGCCAAGATACCGGAAACCAGACGTCTACTGTCTCTGGAGATGCTGCTACTCATGCCGAATCCTCTAGCTCATCCTCGATAGCTGCACCCATTGTAAATCCACAGTTTGAAACATGGGTTGCAGTAGACCAATTGTTACTCGGATGGCTTTACAACTCGATGGCTCCTGAAATCGCGATGCAAGTGATGGGATATGGAAGCTCCAAAGACCTATGGGCTGCAATCCAAGAGCTCTTTGGTGCTCAATGTCGTGCTGAGGAAGATTATCTGTGGCAAATTTTTCAACAAACCCGAAAGGGTTCTCTGAAAATGATTGATTATCTGAGAGTAATGAAATCCCATGCTGACAACCTGGAGCAAGCTGGAAGTCCTGTCCCACTACGGTCTTTAATCTCTCAAGTTCTGTTGGGATTAGACGAAGAGTTTAATCCGATCGTTGTAACAATCCAAGGTAATGGCAGTGTTACTTGGGCTCAAATGCAAACTCAGTTACTGGCTTTTGAGAAGCGCCTTGAGTTTCAAAATTCTCAAAAGAACACCAACTCCTTCAGCCATATAGGATCAGTGAATATGGCTCAGAACAGAGGAAACAATGGTGGGCAGAAGCAGTCCAACTTTCCCTCAAATCGACAAACACAGCAGCAGTTTAATGGACAAAGAGGAGGCGGCCGTGGTCGAGGCAGAGGACGGTGGAATGGTAACAACCGACTGGTCTGCCAAGTGTGTAACAAACCGGGTCATTCTGCGGCGGTATGTTATCACCGTTATGATAAACAATCAACATCTTCTAATCAAAACAAAGTTACTAATCCTGCAGGTCAAATGGTCCAAGGTGGACATGGACACTCAGTATCACAAATGGGTTCCTCGCAGGCGTTTGTCGCAACTCAGAATACAAGTTCGAATCCGTTTATGGCTAATCCAGAATCAGTCATTGACCCAAGTTGGTACATGGATAGTGGTGCTTCTAATCACGTCACAGCAGATTACAACAATATATCTTGTCCAGTAGAATATGGAGGTAAAGAAACAGTCACCATTGGTAATGGCAGTGAGTTAGCCATTTCACATATTGGTTCAACTTATTTAAATTCTTGTGATGGATTGATAAATCTTGAGAATGTTCTATGTGTGCCTGATATAGCGAAAAACCTGATTAGTGTTTCAAAACTAGCTCAAGATAATAATGTCTTTTTGGAATTTCATGCTGATTCTTGTGTTATTAAGGACATCAATACGGGCAAAGTGGTGCTGAAGGGGGTGCTTAAAGACGGACTCTATCAACTTGGTACGGTAGGGAACACTGGTAGTGCTTCAGTAAGAACAAACCTGAAGTCGGCTAATAAGGCTATTGCTTGCTCAGCCCTTATCCCTAAAAAGTTAAATGTAAACATGGTTGTCTCTAAAGATGTTTGGCATCGCAGACTTGGTCATCCATCTTTGAAAGTTTTGGATAATTTAGTGAAGAGTTGTAATCTACCAGTGAAGGTTAATGACATGTTTAATTTTTGTGAAGCATGCAAATATGGCAAAACTCATGCCCTTCCCTTTTCAAACTCTATATCACATGCTAGTGCACCTTTTGATTTAATACACACTGATTTGTGGGGCCCAGCACCAGTTTTATCTCTTGAAGGGTATCGCTATTATGTGCATTTTCTGGATGATTTTAGCAGATTTGTGTGGGTATATCCCTTAAAATTAAAGAGTGATACCAATGCGGCTTTCAAACACTTTATTGCTATGGTAAAAACTCAATTTGGAAGCACAGTTAAGGCCCTACAATCAGATAATGGAGGTGAATACAAGAAAGTTCACCAATTGTGTGGAGAATTGGGAATACAGTCAAGATTTTCTTGTCCTTATACATCGGCTCAAAACGGGCGTGCAGAGAGGAAACATCGACAAATTGTTGAAACTGGCTTAACTTTGCTTGCTCAAGCATCCATGCCACTCAATTTTTGGTGGGAAGCTTTTTTTAACTTCTACATTTCTGATCAATGGGCTGCCATCCACTGTTCTGAAAGGACAGTCTCCAATAGAAGTTTTAATTCACAAGAAGCTGAATGTACATGAATTACGCACATTTGGGTGTGCTTGCTACCCGTACCTAAGACCATTTCAAAACAAAAAATTCCAGTTTCATTCTGAGAAATGTGTCTATTTAGGACCCAGTCCAATTCATAAAGGCCATAAATGTTTAAGCCCAACAGGTAAGGTTATTATATCACGACATGTTAATTTTAACGAGTGTGATTTCCCTTTTGCAGCTAGTTTTGGATTTACCAAAAGTCCATTTTTCGCAAGTGAGTCCACAACAATTTCAAGTTGGAGGCCAGCCCAATGGTTCCCTAACCCAACCTTTCCAGTCCAGCCCGATCCACTTACTTTGAATGGCCCTTCTCAAAATATGTTTTCCTCTCCACCATTATCCAGTATTCCTGCACCATCCATGTCCCAACCCATGAACTCACTTCCACCAAATGGCCCAAGCCCATCAAGCCAATTCCCTACACCTCTTCACAATGGCCAGTTGTCACCTTCAACTGACGTCGTCTGTCTTCCTCCATCACCAAGTCACTTGTCTCCATCAACCCATGTGCTCAATGACCACAATATTAGCCCAAATTCATCTTCTTCTTTAGCCTCATCACCCGAATCGAAAAATTCCTCATCTCCTTCCTCTTTGCCTATTACTCCACAGCCTAATCCTCCTTCTCATCCGATGGTAACTCGTGCGAAAGATGGTATCTTTAAACCGAAGGTGTGGCTCTCTTCTTCCTCTATTGATTGGCAGACTACTGAACCTACGAGGGTTGATATAGCATTGGCCACACCAGTTTGGAAGGCTGCAATGGATCTCGAGTTTCAAGCTCTTCTTCAAAATCAAACATGGCAGCTCATCCCTTCGTCCCCGACACTCAACGTAGTAGGCAGCAAGTGGGTGTTTCGTATCAAAAGAAATCTTGATGGGTCTATTCAAAAATATAAAGCACGATTGGTAGCAAAGGGCTTTCACCAAAGTCATGGCATTGATTATTTTGAAACTTTTAGTCCGGTGGTGAAGCCATCCACGGTTCGAGTTGTTCTCTCACTTGCAGTAACCAACAATTGGGTTCTTCGGCAACTCGATTTTAACAATGCCTTCTTAAACGGGAGTTTGGAGGAAGACGTATACATGGCGCAGCCTCCAGGGTATGTTGATGCTAATTTTCCAAAGCATGTTTGCAAGCTCAATAAAGCCATATATGGCCTTAAGAAAGCACCAAGGGCTTGGAACAACACTTTAAAGTCTACACTTGTATCTTGGGGATTTCAGAATAGCCGCTCAGATACCTCTCTATTCATCCTTCATCGTGGTACGACTATTATTCTTCTACTAGTTTATGTTGATGACGTTATTGTCACTGGCAATGATTCTCTGCTAATTGATAAATTGGTTGCAAGCCTGGATAAAAGCTTTGCTTTAAAGGATCTTGGCCTCTTAAATTACTTCCTTGGTATCCAAGTGAATAGAGTAGGATCTGGTCTTCTGTTGACCCAAACCAAGTACATTGATGACCTTTTACATAAATTAAATATGGTCCATCTTAAACCGGCTCCCTCACCTACTATAGTTGGCAAACATCTCTCCTTGTCTGATGGTACACCTTTAGAAGACCCATTCTTATATAGAAGCACAATTGGGGCATTACAATATCTCACAAATACCAGACCGGATATTGCCTATATAGTTAATCATCTTAGTCAATTTTTAAAACAACCCTCTGATGTGCATTGGCAAGTTGTTAAAAGAGTACTACGTTATCTAAGTGGTACACGATTGATGGGTCTGCTTATCCAGCCAGGTGAAGAACTTTCTATCTCTGCCTTTTCTGATGCTGATTGGGCATCCAATATAGATGACAGAAGATCAGTGGCAGCCTACTGTGTTTTCTTTGGGAATACACTTGTATCATGGTCCTCAAAGAAACAAACGGCAGTTGCTCGATCTAGTACGGAGTCTGAGTATAGAGCCCTAGCTCATGCTTCTGCTGAGATTATCTGGCTTTCTCAATTGTTAAAAGAAATTGGTGTTTTTGTGTCTTCATCCCCTGTGATATGGTGTGACAATATCAGTGCTAGAGCTTTAGCAGCCAATCCCGTGTTTCATGCGCAGACTAAGCATATTGAGATTGACGTTCATTTTGTTCGAGACCAAGTACTTCAAGGTACACTTGACATAAGGTACATTCCGTCTGCAGACCAGCTTGCTGACTGTCTAACAAAGCCTCTCACGCATTCTCAATTTGCTTATCTTCGGTCCAAACTCGGGGTCATAGAACTCCCCTCTCGTTTGAGGGGGGATGTAAAGGAGGAAAATAAAAACGCTGCGTTTAGGAAATGCTGAAGCCACCTCATCAGACTTCTAGAATTATCTTCTCAACAAACCAGCCAACATTATTTTATTCTTTTATTATTTTCTGTTAACAGCTAGAGGACACGTGTTTTAATTTTGTTATTCTCTCCGTTGTATTATTTCAAAAACCCTAGCAATAGGGGTGTGGATATATATATTTATGTACCTCTGCTCGTTCTGAAATAAGAAAGAAGAAAAACATTCCTACCACATTTTAACCTAACCTCTGTTAGTTTCGACTTTAAGATTACAAAAACAACCAACTTTAATTTATTACTTAAAGGGACAAAATTGTAATTGCAAAAACAACCTACATTTTTTTTTAATCAAACTCATTTACACCATTAATTTTATTGTATAATAAAAATCTCATTTAAACAACCTCAACGTACACCATTAGTTGCCTATATACCATTGATCAAGAGGTCAGAAATTCAAATCTCCCACCAACCCATCTCAACTTGTTATTGTATTGTACTCCCCCAAAAAAAACTCATTTAAAATATTTTTTTCAAACACAAAATTCTATTTTAAAGTTTGAATAGAACGTAACTTGGTTGCATACTGGCTACAATTATAATAAGTTGGAGCCTTCCCCCATAGATCATTGATTTACTTTTTGTTATATTCAATAAATATAAAATTCCAATATATCTATCAATTAATCAAAGCATTTTGATATAAAAAAACAAATTTATGAGCAATATGAGCATACCAACTCAATTATAGTTCAGATATTATAAATTACATGTTCAAATTTTCACTCCCATAGTTGATTTTAAAAAAATGGTAATATTATAAATTACATGTTCAAATTTTCACTCCCATAGTTGATTTAAAAAAAAATGGTTTATATATATATATATATATATATATATATATATATAATGAAAAAAAGAGCCACCCGTAGTACTTTACTTTTTTTTTTTTTTAATAATAATTTAAAAAATAAAAAACTCCAAAATTTGTGGGGAAAAAAATCTGTAGTATATTCTAACTTTTCCTTTATTTGGTGTAAATTGACTTGAAGGTGCTAGAGTTTGTAAAATTGCCTTTATCCTATTAACTAGATTTGAATTCAATATTTTAAAGAAATAAACATAGTTTTATGGGATTATGTAAATTTGTGGCTCTTGTCTGTCATTGTATTGGGGGGATAAAACTCTAATATAAACCTTCCCACTCAAAAGCCATTGGGTTTAGGATTATTTTATGATGATTATTATTATTTTAAATTGTGATTGTTATGGCATGCTTAAACATCTTCTGTAAAAGATTGCATTTAGAATAAATGGGATTGGAGTCATCAATCCCCAATTCTTTCTTCTTGTTGTTTTTTTTTTCAACGGTGTGAGATTGGCTATTGAAATAAAATGAAGGAGAGAAACCAGCATGGTATAAACCATATGATAAGATTTAATGATATAAAATAACCTTCATATAACAAACAAAATAAAAGTAAATAACCTTCCACTTTAAAAGCCCATCGATGAAATTAAACATTGTTTCATCTTTAACATTTATATATGTATATAAAAAAACAAAAAGGCCGAGAAATATTGATTTTGAGAGATGGAACAGTCTCTCGCTCTATATAAATTATGGTCATCCATTTGATAATCAGCTTGATTTCGGGACTAACTTGGTCTAAGGTCCTTGATAGTATTGAGTGTGAGTGTTTATGTAGTCCATCTTGTATGAGGTTGAAGCTTCTCCAGGAAACAACGATGGCGGTGGATCTACAATTGAAAATTATATAACTATTGAACCAAAATTCAAGCTCGAGATATATTTTATGAAGGAAAGAGAAGGAAATTCATTTGTTGAAGTACCTTCGAAGTTAAGCATGGACTCCAACTCTTCGCGAGAGTTTATCAATGGAAGTTGATCGTCACTATTGCCTAAATTATTTTGCTCGTAAACTTCAAAGTTCCTGTCAAAAGCTTCACCTTCCATGGCTACATTTTCCATCAAAGTTGGCTGCTTCCATATAAATATCAAATTAGTTTAACCTCATTAATTTCAACAACAAAGAAAAAAAGAGGGAAGGAGAGAGTAACCTCAAGGCTTTGATTATAGGTGGGAATAGAGCCACACTTCAAAGCATTAGTAACCATCATCTTCCATGTCTTGTCTGGAACTCTCTTACCAAGCAACTACATTGTATGAAAATAAAACTTCAAAAATGCCCCAATCGTTTAAAATAAATTAAATCCTGTTTGACAACCATTTGATTTCTGAAAATTGTGCTTGTTTTCTCATCAAATCCCTAGAATGAGCTTCATCTTTTTTAACCAAACATTTGAATTCTTAGCCAAACAAGGAATCCCATAGGTGGAAGTAGTATCTATAAGCCTAATTTTCGAAAATCAAAAGCCAAAAACTAAATGGTTATCAATCTGGACCTTAACTAAAAGATTTTTGAATTGTTTTATGTTAGTTACCTTTTTCAAAGAGATAGAGCCCTTTTCATAGTAAGCTTTCAAAAAGTCACCCACAGTTTCGATGCCATGGGAAGATAAGTTGTTGTGATATGTACCATCTTTGCCTATCCCTTCCAATCGCCATACTTCATCTTCACTTCTCGGAGTGTGATGCTTCCTATTCACTGATACATATTATAAGAGAAGAGGAAATTATAGTAAATAGAGTGAAAGAGAGAAAGAGAGATGGAGAGAGATGTTATTACCTTGCCCTCGGTGATCCATGACTCTAAACGGTTGGGATACAGCTTCTCCAATTCTTGCAAACTCAACTAAAATTTTCTCATCTATAATTTTTGCTCCCAATAGAAATTTTTTAGATTTTGTCCAACTTGAGTTGTCGGTAATAGTTAGACTCTTTATAAGCCCAACTCCGTTTTCTAGATAGAGTTTCACATCACGACCAACGATCAAAGGTCTTCTTCCTTCCCTTTCAGATAAAACACTTTTGTTGAAATCAGCCAAAGTCCAATATGCTTCCTCCTGTCGTTGGTTATAGTCGAATTCTCCATTGAGGATGACGAACTCAACTTGGGCTGATGATAAAGGACCTGTGTCAACGATGGCGTTGGAGTTGGTGGTATCATAGATCGCAACTTGTAGTGGTTCGCCGTTTTCCGCTTTTATTTCATTGTTGGTGAAAATGATGGGTGCAATTTGATTGCAAAAACATAATTTGAATTTCAAAGTTCCAGATCCAGTAATTGCTTTCTCTCCAATCTCGTTCTTCTGCCCACTGATGAACAAACAATTCAACAATTGATATAATGAAATTAAACAATGATTATAGTTTAATAGAAACTATAGAGATTAGGATCTATTAATGTATTAAAACATAGTGATTGACCTTAGTAAATGTAGAAGGGAGTGAATCTGAGACGGAATCGTTGTGTTCACTTCTTTGCGTACCTGAAAACAATAAACCCGGGAGAGATCACTTTCTGATTTTTTAAAAAAGAACATATAGGAAGGACGAAAATGATGAAAAACAAGAGAGAACAATGAAAAGAAATACTTGTTGGCGAAAGAGATGCTCGATTTGAGGCCATAATTCAGCAACGAAACGCTCAGCTACAACTTGTTGAATCAAAGATCCGGTTTGAGGCCATGATTCAGTAGAGAAACGCTCAGCTACCACTTGTTGAATCAAAGGTTCGATTTGAGGCCATGATTCAGCGAAAAAACGCTCAATTACTACATGCTGAACCAAAGTTTGGATTTGAGGCCGTAATTCAACCAATAAATGCTCAGTTCCAACTTCAGTGACAGATCTGGCTCCAAAACTAGTAAAAAGCAAAGTACCCCCAAAGAAATTAACATCTAGAAGAGGGGAAAGAAAAAACAGGCAAAAGGGACAGGAGTAGAGGGAGGGAAAAAGAGAGAAAACCAAGAAAAAAAAAACAAGCACAAGGGAAAAGTAACAACTCATAAAACAAAAACAAACATGGCAAATAAAAAAGGGTAACCAAGGAAGAGAGAGAGACAAAACCTTGTATAAAAGAGAAAACCTAGAAAAAAAAAACAAGTGGAGGGAAAAGGGAGAAAAAAAAGAAAGAAACAATAAAAAATTAAAGCAAAAGGGTAAAGTAAAGAGAAAGGCCAAAGCAAGAGAAGAAAAAAACAGCAGAAAGAAAAGAAAAAAAAACAAACATGTCAAATTCAAAATGAAAAGAAGAGAGACAAAGAAAGCAAACCCAGATGAAGGAGAATTGTCATCTTCAACCTCCCGAACTTCATCAGAAGAGACTTTCATCTCGTTGTTTTTGCCACTCAGATCCATTCGTCTATGATTGAACAACACTCAAAAATTTGAAGATTAAACACAAAGATTTACCTCAAAGCTAGAGAGAGAAAGAGAGTTTGAGATTTATGAACGATCTTAGTTCAGAGAGATTAATATATAGAGAGAGAGTTGAGAAAGTGTTGAGAATTTTCAGAAAGGTGTCATTACAACTGCTAGTATGGTCTTTTCTACCGGTTACCGGCTAACATTTTTCTTCTTCTTACCACTAAATTAATTATATATGCTCCGTTCACATGCTTCTAAACCGCGTCTAAACCTTCGTGATTGCGTCTAAACCGCGTCAGTATTGATATTGATGTTATTATTATTTTTTTGTTATATGTTTTTTCTCTGGGACTTACATTACTAATTTTTTTAAAAAATGGAAAGAAGTTTTATGTTTAATATGTTAGCAGTTAGGTACCTAAACCCTAAACGGTATACTTTAACCTATACATGGAAAAACTCAAAACCACCTCATTATTTATTGATATAATTTGTTTAGTCACAGCCCATAGATTACATCCCAAGGTTAAAATGTTGACGTCAATACAAATATCGATGTCTTAAATTTATGGAAATGTCGATGAAAATATTGATAGAATGTCGATGTCGATGAATATTTATGAAAAAAAATTTTAAACAAAAAATATTCAAAAAAATATTTAAACTAATAAATAAATATTTTACATTTTTTATTTATGCTAAATACGTATTATTAATACTATCTTCACATTAGTTGCATTTTTTTGCTACTTTATTTATATTTTATCCATTTTGTTATGGTATAATGGAAATGTCGATTCATCCTTTGTGTCGATGTCAAACTCATGGACACGTGGAAATGTCGATGAAAATTTAATACATTAGTTACATCCAAGTGAAAAGGCTCACTTTTTATACTAATTTAGCATTGACTTTTACACATCTCGTGAATCTCACAAACCCAAACATAGGTTTAATAAACTTATTTAAAAGAAAAAAAAAATCAAATTTTACCTCTGGGTTTTGACAAGGTAAGTCAATTTTTACCCATACTTTAATTTCAATTGAACGGCAAACTTATACAAGTGTTATAATTTTTACCCTAATCTTGAATGAATGTTCAATTTTTATTTTAAGTTTGAATGAGTGTTGCAACTTTTACCTTTTGTTAAACTTTTATTTGAAGAATCGTAGGTAAAAATATTCACGTATATGTTAAAACGAGTTATAAAATAAAGTTCTAGTAGGAAATTGATGGAGAGCTTTAGAGAACGACAGTACTAAATTGAATTTTTTATTGAAATCTGTGAGCTTCGTGATGATTATTCCATGGTCAATCTTGTACTTATAATTCTCTAGACTTAATTTTGTACATTGATTCGTTAGTGTAACGCACAATGTTCTCATGTAAATAATTCGCTTTTGAAATTATTTTGTAGCTTAATTTTTCTACCGAATTTAATTTTGTGCTAATTCCTTGTTTAGTTTGATTTTGGAGCTAAATTGGAATTAGAAATTTGGAAAAAAAGAAAAAGAAAAAGAAAAGAGGAGTTAAGGGTTTTAGTTAGGGGTAAATTTGGAAAAAAGAAGGAAGCCAAACCAAGCCAAGCAAAGTCCTAATTTCTTTTGTTTTATATAGAGCAACACGTAGCCACATGTTCACCATTGGCTCCATCTTCTTCTTCTTCTTCTCTTTCTACACTTCACAACAACTTCCCCTCAACACCATCTTCTCCTTCCTCCTCTTCTTTATGCAAATAGCACCTCACCATCTCCTTTGTTCAGTTTCACGATATCCCACTCTTCATCACCTTCTACTTCTTGATTAGGCCACGCTGATGAGCTTTTTCCGATGAGGTGTGCGAACCGCGAGCACGACTGGTAGCGGCACTATCTCTCTCTCACTCTTTTATGTTCATTCGAAGCTGGCCAGCACTGGGTGTTTGTTTCTTTCTCGTTCTCGTGCGCGTAGGCTGTGGGTTTGGCGTGGGTGTGGTTCGTTTCAACCAGGAGCGTTTTGTTGACCGATTGGTTTTAGATTCGACGAATTCTTGGTTCGATGAGAGGTGAGGTTCGATTTTTAGATCAGATGCAGGTGGTTTTTGGTATTTTCGAGTTTTCCCTTAATGAATGTGGCTTGATTTCAGATACCCATTGTACTTGGAACTCAGATTGGCAAAATCAAATCGATTCGACATCAAACCAGTAAGCTTTTTGGTTCTTTTTTGTGTAAGGATTAAAGGATATAATTGTTCTTAACCCATTCGAACCCCTTGGCAAAATGCTAAAATTAAAAGTCTAACTCTGGTGTTTTGTTCAATGTGTAGTTTGGGTTTATTTGATTGGGTGTTGAGATTTCTCATTGGATACAAGATCGCTTGGTTGTTCCTTTAATGCTTTTGGTTTAAGTTAATTCGCTAAACTAAAGTCCCAAGGTAATCTTTGAAATTTAAGCCCAATGTTGTGAATTTCAAGTAATAGTCGCTTTGAAAATAATTATAGGTTGCACATGATCTCTGTTATACAATCGAACTTGAATATGCCCAAAAGAAAACGCAACTTACAGCAAGCAAATAATCAAAATAAGAAAGAATAGAGGACACTAAGATATATAGGGGTTCAACCTTTTGGTCTACATCCACTTTGAGAACCACTTTAAGAGACTTTTATTTGGAGCACAAAGTCACAAATTCGAATGAATATAATGAAATATACCAACCTGATTCTTATGAACTGAAACACCTCAAATCCTGACAGATTTGAGCTTCAATCGAATGCTCACTATGAAACAACCTTCGATGTTGAAGAGAAACAAAACCCATGTCGTTTTCAGCCTTATATACCAAGACCCACGACGCCCACACACAGACCCAAACCACCAGACACAGAAATCACCGCGTTCTTCGTCACGCTGGTATCCACGACTCAGATGGCCTCTGAAACCAAGACCCATAGAGCCACAGCGACTTCGACAGTCGCTGAAACTGAGACCCGCAACTGCATTTTTCTTTTTCCTTTTGCGTTTTCTCATGCAACAACTTGTGTGTTCAATTTCTCTCTCTCTCTTTTGTGTTTCACAAAAATGCTAGCCCTAATGTGAAAGAGATCATATTTACAAAATTTCTCATTTGTCCAAATTTACTTAAATGCCCCTATTTTACATACTTAAGATAACTTGACATTTTAACAAATCTCCCTCATGACAAGAATATCTTAAGCCACCATGTTGATTATCTAAATTTCCCTATCATTCTGGAATTCCGTTCAACTCATTTAACATATATTTAAACCTATGAGCTACGAGTACCTTGGTTAACATATATGATAAATCCTTATCTATACATGAGCTTTGACCAGTTCAATTTCGTTTTAAGCAACAACATCCCTTATAAAATGAAATTTAACATTGATATGTTTATACTGTTCATGGTGAGATGGATTCTTCGCAAGATGGAGAGCACTTTGGCTATCAGAACGGATAATAGGAATAAACTCTTGTGACAACAACTCACCAACAATCTGCTTCAACCAAATTACTTCATTAACTTCTTCTCTAATAGAAATATACTCTAATTCAGTGGTTGACAAAGCAACTACTGGCTGTAAATAAACCTTCCAACTGACCACATTACCATACAAGCCAAAAATGTGACTTGATAAAGACCTTCGTTTGTCAAGGTCTGCAGCATAATCTGCATATGTGATAGGACTAAAATAGTCCTTATTTTCTATGTCTAAACCTTATGACTTATAGCGATTTTATGAAATTAATTCCCTTTTTTGTAGGTAAATTAGTCTGAAGGGAATTCTAGAGTATCTTCGAAGCTTTTGGAACTTTTTGGAGTGTTCGGGGTCGATTTGGGCTTAACCAGAAGTCATTGATCAAACCCTAATCAAAGAAATGGAGATCAAGTGACCAAACTACCCCAGAGAGTAGTGTCGAGACGCTCTACGAAGCCTTGCTCGACGCTGAAGACAATAGCCTCGGATGCAGGGTAGCGTCTAGACGCTGCCCACTAGCACCGAGACGCTGCCCACTAGTGTCGAGACGCTGTCCACAGCGTTGAGATGTTGTCATAGTAATGCACAGGTCGACCTTGCGGCAAGCCCCTATGACGTTGATATTTTAGGCAACAACGTCTCGACGTTGCTTGTAGCATTTCAACGTTGTTATGTTATAAAAGAAAATTTCCTTTTAGGGAAACCGTCTTCTTCCTTCTTTCAGGAGTTTTTAGACATTTCCCTCTATTTTATACCCATTTTTATTCCTTTACTGTAACGCCCCCACAATTTCAAACAAGAGTGGTTTTATTCTTTTGAAGACTTATTTTGATTTTTTGAGTTAATTGGAAGTGTGGCTTGGAATCCAATTTGAGGAAATTAGGCCTAAATGAGTTAAATTAGGATAATTAAAATTTTGAATTTTGGATAAGAGATTTAGTAATTAAGTCTCAAATTTATAATTTTGAGAATTTAATTTCTCTTATGATTTTTGGATTTAATGAGGAAAGTAATTTGTTAAATTGATGGATTATTGTTGGGGTAGGTTTTTTAAATTTAAAAAGCTTGGGGCTCCACATGCTAATCTCGGTTCTTAATCAAATCTCAAATCAAATTTGTTGGCAATAGATTTATGTGGCTTGTTGTTATTTTGAGTTGTGAGAAAGGGAAAAATTGGGAAGGAAAAAGAAGGATTAGGGTTGGAAAATTCATGAGTAGCTTTTTATCTTTTTGTGTGCACGTGGCCCCAGGGGAGTCTTCTTCCCCACTCTTCTTCCTCTTTCACCAAAAAAAAGCCATTTTTCCCCTCCTTGATGGGTTTTTTGGACAACAACTATTCTCTTTGATTACCTCTCTCCGTTTAGCGGCAATCCACCCGCACAACGGAGGACTCCGGCGACGACAGATCTCTCTCTCTCTCTCTCAAACCCAAAGAGCCACCATCTACTTTCTCATATATTCTTCTTCCGCCGGCTTCACCTTCTTCTTCTTCTTCCTTTTTCCGTTCGATCTGCAACATGCTCGCCAGAGAAGCCCAAACTGCACACCGTCGGCAACCTGATCTCACGGGCAACTCAAAACTCCGCCAGTGGAACTCCAAACTCATATCCACTACCGAACGAGCTCATCCACGCACCCGAACGCCACGAAACTCACCGAAAAACTCAGATCCAGCAATCGAAAACCAGATTTGTCTAGATCCGCAAACCACGCGCCGCCACACTCCGCCTCCCTCCCGATTACCTTTTCAAAGTCCGAACAGTTTTGCTCCCGATAGTGTGCTGATTTGGGTAATTTTGATATTGAATTGAATCTGATTTAAGGACTTTAAAACTGGATTAATCGTTAATTATTGGGCTAAATTTCAGGACACCCGATCTGACGAGCAAATTGGCGATTTGAGTTAACTCGATAAAATTCCAATAAGAATCAGTATCACACAGCTACCTCTCGGGTGTATTTAAATTGGGTGAGCATTCTTTATTAAACCAAACTGACATTGAGAAATCAAAGAGACTGGATTTCCATTCGAAAATGACTTTAAATCCATTGGACTAAATTACTAGACAACCTTTGCAATTGGAGACAATTATTGGACTTTTGGGACATTTGGACCATCGAACATGACTGAAAAAAATTAAGGACCAATAAATTTTTAATAAGGCACTGACTCAGTAAAGAGTAATCAAATTAGATTAACTGGAGGCTCAATTAAGAAATTACAAGGAATCTGGTCTAAATTTTATAACTCTTATTTTTTTTTTTAATTTGGGTTATTGAAGGATAAGCAGGAAGACAGAGTTTGGAGAAGACTTTGCTGCCCAGAATAATATTAATTATTCTGTTCAAGGTAAGTATAGTTAGTTGGATAAAGCCCCGTTATTTTATGATTTTGTTGATGTTTGGAAAAGTTATGAATCCTGATAGTATGTATGAAATTTTAGTCATGAATCATGCTATGGTTATGAAATTTCTGTTGAAGTTGTTTTGAGGAAAATCAGGATTAAGTACAAGGCTATATTAGAATAGGGGGCTTAAAGGTTTAAAGTTCATTATGGAAGGCATGTGAGGTACCTTAAGAACTTACCTAAGTTCTTTTTTAAATCATTATAGGCTAAGGTAAAAGATCTCCATAAAAAGAGAAAGCGAGCTATTTGAGCCAAGGTATGAGACTTTATGCCGGTATGCTTAAATGCAAGTTAGAAACTGAATTGAAAAACTACATTTGAAATGAAAAGCTTTTATAAATGTTTGATTTAAAAACGCTTTATTTTATATGAAAATGAATTTTCACATGTATGGTTGCCAAATGTTCTTATGAATGTGATGCATGATGTATGATT
The DNA here is from genome assembly GCA_033996785.1 of Trichosanthes truncata. Taxonomy (NCBI): domain Eukaryota; kingdom Viridiplantae; phylum Streptophyta; class Magnoliopsida; order Cucurbitales; family Cucurbitaceae; genus Trichosanthes; species Trichosanthes truncata. The sequence goes on along the minus strand of JAWPNB010000013.1, from coordinate 43,003,429 downwards.
TGTGATATATGAGGAATGACATAAGAATGTTGCTTTGTGTTACAACATGAAATGAAAATTTAAAATTCTTTGGGATCTCATGCATACATGTGTATTTTTTTAAAAAAAAATGATTTCGAAGGCTGTGGCAATTACCCCGTAAAATGATGGATGTACATCTAAATGAAAAGGAACATGGAAAGGTTAAATGAAAGGAACCTGAAAAGGTTAAATGGAAAGGAACCTTAAAAGGTTAGATGGAAAGGAAATGTTAGGTTGGGTTAATTGTCCACAATAAGCCGAAGAGAAAAGTTAAAAGGGAAACGTTTCCACTATGAAAAGGTTTTAGGTCCCACTAGAGGAAAAATTTTAAAAATCACTTTGTATATGTTTGCATATCCTGACCTCGGTAGTGAGGTCCCTTACTGGGTATTTTAAATACTCACCCTTTTTCAAAATGTTTTTCTTTTCAGGCAAAGGCAAATACATATCTTAGGCGATTAACAATTGCTGAAAGGGATGGGTGACTTTGAAGATCATGACTTCCGCATTTAGATAGTGTGTTAGTTAAAAATATTTTGTTAAGTAAACAATGTGTTGTGAAACTATTTCAGCTAATTGAACGTTTTAATTCATATTCTGTTTTGAAATGATTTTTAAAGGGATCCCGAATTAAAAGATCTTTAACTTTTTAGCAAAAAGTTCAATCCTTTTTGTCTAGTATCAAATATTTCAAATTTCATTAGCATGCATGTAGTAATGTCCCCAGAGAGTTTAATAGGAAAAATTGGGTCGTTACACATTTTTGGGTTGAATTTGTACTAATTAATATCGTCGAGAGAGGATTTCGAGGCTATTAACTAGCTTGTAACGCTATACAGGGGCGAATTAGAATCAGATTTGTGCTTTGGGAGGTTTAATTTTTAATTTCTAGTTAATTTTTGTGTTAAAGCATGTTTGGGACTCCGCTTTACTCCATTAAAAAAATTAGCATATTAGACATGATGAATCTTGTATGTTTGTTTATTTATTGCTATCCACGTGTTTGGAATTCATCGTTTCATTCATTTGCTTAATTAAGTAGCACCTAAACCGGCTTGTGCTTGCATATAATGAGGCTTAACCTCTTTGTGTAGTTTGCATGATAGGTTTTGGGATCCAAGCGACTTCTTAATTAAATTAGACTATCTAAGTTAATTATCGAGGTTAACCAACTTCCAAGTGTAGTGCGATTGATTCTCTAGGTATGGAACGCTATCGTGCCCAGCTTAAAAGGTCAATTAGGGGCTATTAGATGCTAGGTTGACATAGTCTAGCTTTGGGGGCCGTTAGGGGCCCATCCAGCTTCATCGGATGGGCCGGTTAATTGCTTAATCCGAAAGTTTGCATCTCTCGAAACCATATTATCAAAAAACAAAATTATATTCGATGAACCCCCGATCCAGTTTTTAGTAGGTAAATTTGTTTTTTTCCTCCTTTAAATTTCATGTTTAAATCTCTTGCCTTTAATTTTTCCTTTAATCCTTACTATAAAAAAAAAAAGTAAATCCCCTACCCACATTCAATTTAGTTTGGTTTAGTTCAATAAATTAAAAAATGATCAATTTATCTCCCTAAGGATCGACTCTGCCACTGTATTGCAAAATATATGTGGTGTGGACTTTAATATCATTTAGCGAGCCTTCGATAATCTGGGAAGCCTTCTAATAATGCTCATTTATGAGTATTATTTGGCTCTAAAAACTAAGCTATTTGCTTAGAAATCGAGTGTTTAATGTTATAATTCATGTCATTTAGGGCAAATTTAAGTAAAAACAAGTTTTGCATGTATCTGAAGTTTTGATTTGGTAAAAATAAGTTTTTAGGTGTATTTAGAGTAATTTTTGTTAAGAAAGTGTTAATTTTTGTTGATTTTGTATAGAGGCTGAAAAATGACCAAAATGTGCCCACATTCTGGCCGCAACTGAGGCAAAAGAAAGATGATTAAAGAGATATGCGACTAGGATGCGCCAGCAATGTTGGAATTTATGCTATAAAGCCTCGTAATTAATTAATTATTTAATAATTAATAATATATTTGATTATTTTATTTGCAATATAATATTATCCATTATATGAAAAATCCAAGGTTATTAGTGTAATCTTGAACAGTATGTGGTTGACATACAGGAGGATCGTGTTCAAGAAATAATCTAAAGAATCACAGTATATGGATAAGGTTGGGTGCCTTATCCTAGTAACACTATTGATATGACCCACTTTGTAATAGTTACAAATGATTTGATCCAAATCATTCATGTGGAGACATGTGAGTGGGGGTGTCTTATACAATGAGTTTGTATAAGACTGGACTACGAAATATTTAATCTTTCTTTATAAATCTGTTAATTGAGAAGATTAATATTTCATTAGGATGATCATATGCGACTTGATCTTAATCCTGAGTTAGTTATGAACTTCTGCCTGTTAGGGCTTGTCCTTTGATTTGCATGGGTGAGAGTGGTTTTTATAGTCGATTCAATATGCCTACCATTTTGGGGACTTGACCAAATAGGAAGCTAGGAACATAATATCACAAGATGGAATTCACTCCTTCCCATATAGGGTAATTAGATGAGTAGTTTCCTTAAGTGCTGATTTCAGGACTTGAACAATGGGGCCCTACCCTCTCATTGGCCCGAGAGGGACTTAGTTTATAATTAGATTATAAACGGATGTTCATTAGAGAATCAGTGGTACTTAAGGTGCAAGATATAATTATAGGGGTAAAACGGACTTTTGACCCAACTGTAATTACGAACAACTCGTGAAGGATCGACTTGCATGTAATGATTATATCTATGGACACAACTTGTCCTACAGTGCATAAGAGTGCAACTCTAAGTCTATAGTGGAGTGACCTAGAGTTAATGAATGAAAATTAATTAATTAAAGAGTTTAATTAATTAATTGTGTATCAATGGAGCTTACAATCTGTAGGTCCATAAGGTCCCCTTGCTAGCTCATAGTAACACTAAAAAGATCAATTTAGTTGAAAGAAAAATTTGAAATGTTCAAATTAATATTTAATATATTAGATATATTAAATATAAAAGAGGAAAATATATTTATTGTATTTGATACATTAAATATTAAAATAATTAATGTATATTAGATACATTAAATAAAAGATATTTATTAAATTTGAATTGGATACAAATTAGGAAATAAATGTCGTAGGAGAATTTTAAACGGTTTGAATAAGATTCAAATTGGTTAGATAAATATATTTTAATATATTAGATATTAAAATATATTATTTAATTATTTTCGCTAGACCACTATAAATAGGACCATAGGGGTGAGGCATTGTGCATTCTTAACAATATACATCTCCTCAATAGAGAGAATTAGAGAATTCTCTCTAGACCTCTTCCTTTTTCATCCCTTGTGGATTTTCTTTCAAGAGGCTCCCACAAGCCTTGGTCTTGTGTTCGAGTCATAGCGAGGAGGACTTTGTGGAAGAGATAAAAATCCGCCAGAAGAATCTCCATATTTTCAAGGTATGTTATGCTTAACCATAATATTATTATTTAATTCTAAATAAACTCAAACTGATTCCTACGCTTCCGCTTGGGTTTAATTAGATTATTCCCTTCAAGCAATTGAGAGCAGAAGCCAAATTCCAAATGTTGCAAGAAGAGCTCAAAATGGGCCCAACTATGCGGTTACATTTAGGCCATTTCGACAACAACACAATTGGGCTCAACTATGCTGCTGCATATGGATCTTTTCGACAGATTCTCTGAGATTCGCGAGATTTGCAGATAAAATCAAATATTCTCAATCAAATATCCGAGGATCAAGGAATATGATCGGTCAAGCCTCTCCACACTGATCTCGGCAGCAAACCCTAGGTCTTGAGGTCTATAAAAGGCTACTCGAGCTTCAGTTTCAGAGAGCTCGAATTTCTATCTTCTGCTCCAAATTCTGCAGTTTTCTTTTCTTTTCAACCGCCATACCGAGTCTCCCCCCAAGTTCTGTTCATACTTCATTTGAACTTCGAAAATGAAGTATTTTCTAGATTCTTTTCTTTTTTTTAGCCACCATACCGAGCTCGGATTTCTAGATTCTTCATCACTTCTCTTCTTTGCTCTAAAAAATAGCTCGAAATAGCTCCATAATGTCCAAAATCCCTTCGAACACTCCAGTTTTTCTCTTTTAGCTCAGTTTATGCAATTTAACCACAAATAGGCATCAAAGCACATAAAATCATAGCAAAACTAGCTTAATAATAGGAATTAAGATAGCATAATTGTATGCTATCAAATACTCCCACACTTAAACCTTTGCTAGTCCTGAACAAAGCTAAAACAAAACCCACTTATGAATCAACAAATTGTATCATAATGACTCAAACCTCAAAAGCTCTAATTAGCAAAATAATCACAACTAAAGGAAATATTTAAACATATCAATTCATCACGCAAATTTAAACTCAAACTTTTCATTCCTTGCAAATATGTGCATGGCCTTCCTTATTTGATCCCTACTAGCCTAGAAAGATTTATAAAATCCTCCATTCATCTTCCCCCTACACTGGCCCTAAACACCAATTATCTAGCATCCAACACTCAAGAAAGTAATATGAAACTAGGGTGCCTGAACAACTACAGGGTATGCCTCCCCCAAACTTGCATTTTTCTTTATAACTCAAGGACACTATCTTTCGCACAACTGTTGCAGGGACCCGTACTTAGAGCACTCGCTCAATGAGTGGCCTAACTGATCACAACAGAGACAACTCTTTTTGCCCTTGATCAATATGCACTACAAACTAATTTATTCTCTTTTTCTTTTCTTTTTTTTTTTCCTTTTCTTTTCTTTCTTTCCTCTTTTCTTTCTTTTTAACAGGCAAATAAACATGATTTTCTCTTCTAAGCTCAACATTATAGACTATCATGCAAGACAACCTTCAAACTAGAACTTAAGCCTATCAGGGTGACAACGAACATCAAGATTAAATAATTCTGTTCTAGGCATTCAAAACCATTAATAAGTAGGCTAATTGCTCCACAAGTGCAAGGAATTCCAAGAAAAAATTTTAAATTTACTTGAACCCTAGACATGCCCTCATATTTCACAAAAATTGCAGACATTCCACTATTCATAACACATCACAGGTCGTCCTCATCATACACAATGCAACATAATCATCATATAATTCAAAAAAGTTTCAATAAATCTTAATCATAATTGCAAACATCCCCCCACACTTAAAACATACATTGTCCTCAATGTATAAACTACCCAACTATCTAAGCATGCTTAAGGACAATTAAGGAGATAAAGGGAAGAGTAATACTACCCTGGAGTGCGAGAGAATCCTCGATTCCAGCTTAATCAAGTGAGGTGCATGATGGAAGAGATCATATGAATCTCGAGTTCCTAAAACAACCAACCACGGGAACATGAGATCAACATGAATAAAACTAGAAGAAAAACAACAAACAAAAGCAAGAAAACTAAAAAAAAAAGAAAACAAAGGAAAGAAGCTTGGGTTGCCTCCCAAGAAGCTCTTATTTAACGTTTTTAGCTAGACGGGACTCATGTGGGCTCTCAAGATACATAAACTCCCAAGAAGCTCTCTACCCCCTGAACATCCTCTACTAACATAGGCTCATCTCCTCTCTCATCCTCACTAACTCGATCCTGAAGTGGGCTAAAACTCTCTAATTCTTCTCCTATCTCTATACTCCATTCCCTCAGTTGCCCAACCTCAATAGAATCGAAAGAATTATGCTCATGAAGGAGTATAAGCAAATCAGTGGCTAGTTGATTCACTGTCCTACCTATTCTACTAATGCTCTCCCCTTGGGACTGGAGACTCTCATTCAAAATTTTTAAGCTCGCATGAAGAGCTCTAGACCCCTTCAAATACTCTCTCATCATTCTTTCTAGGGAAAATTCTTCCTCTACTTGGGCTTCCTGAAAATAATTAGGATATGGTTCATGGGTCCAAATGCCTCATCATTACCATACATAGGATTTCCATAACTCATAGATGCAGTGTGATAATAATCAGGCATTTGATAACCATGAATGCATAACCCTCACTAAAAGGCTCATAATCTAAAGAGGGATAACTATAAGGAAAAGCACTAGAAGGTGGTATTTGTTCTTCGGGCTTAGATTCCCTAAAAGGCCACCCAAATCTATTAGAAGCCATCTAAAAAAAAGACAAATACCAACAGGCTCAGTCAAACACACAATGTAACACAACCAAAATCAAAGGACCAGGACTCAAAGAAAACAAAAATAAATAGGATAAAGCAAAAACTAAACCTCTAAATTAAAGCAAGCAATTTCTCCACAATATTAATCGAATTAAAATACACCAATCTCCCACAACGATGCCAAAAACGTGATCTGTGTACACGCAAGCGCACGCGATTGAAGTAATAATAAAATGATAAGTAAATCCAAATATCATATTCACTTGGATTGGTTTTTAATTCAATTAATTAACTCAATAATCTCACTTTACTTTATTTAGAGAAAACAACCACAAAAGAAAGGTAAACTAAACTAAGGACAGAAAATAAATGCAAGATAGATAAATGGGAGACACAAACCTAAGGGATAAACTTGGGTTTAGGATTAATTGCTAATTAAACCGACAATTATGTCTAACTCGACAGTGAACTCATAAGTCTAGAAGCCTGTGGACGTGGAATCTCCTGTCGGTCTCTTCCACTCTCAAGTATTAATTAGCTAACGTAGGTGTCCCTCAGCGCTAGCTAAGTCATACAAGGCATTACGACCCTTCGTAACTGACCTCTATAGATTAACAATTACTTCAGCTGTCACTCAGGTAATTAACCTGTAATCATTCATCCAGTTCTAGTCTAAGCTTATCTCTGTCGAGTCTCCACTTAGTAACTAATCAATTAGACTAGTGTTCAATTAATTAATCTTCAGCATTAACTACAATTAATTAACCTTTTATCCCGTTGTCACTTAGATAGCTAACTAATTGTGCATTACGCTGACTAAGAATCCTCCATCGAGCTCAACTTAGTCCTATCTCAATTAATTAACGAGCACAATCTAAGGGCATTGGCCTAAAATGCATGAATGATTCAAGCCTAATTAATCACAAACATCAATTGAACAAGTAATTAACCCAAAAGAAATCTCAATTAAGCATAAATCCAATTAAGTATAATAAATGCCAAGTAATTTAAGGACATATCTATATATAAACAACTATTACAACACAAATGTCCCTAAATTGAAGCCTATACAGTGCTAAAATTGAAAGATAAAGAGAATAAAATGCAAACGTAAGGTCGATCCCGCGTTCCTGTCGTGATCTCACGTACCTTGAGCTCTGGATCTTCAATTCCTCTCACAAATGCTCCCCAAAATCCTCAAGAACATCTTTGAATCGGGATTAGAACTTTCCCTATCGATTTGGTCTCCCCTTGGACGAAGAAGAAGCGATGAATATATACTACCCATTGTGACAGCTGTGAACAACTAGGGATAGCGTTGCAACGTTGTCCATAAACGTTGTTGTTTTTCCTTGTGCGCAGGGGTAGCGTTGGAAAGCTACAGACGGAACAACAATTCTCCGCGCATTTCTAGCGTTGCAACGCTAGCTCTCAGGTCCAAATGCCAAATTATGGTGTTGCAACACTAATTCTAGGGTTGCAACACCATCCTCTTTGCCCAAAATGCTAGATTCTTCATCACTTCTCTTCTTTGCTCTCCAAAATAGCCCGAAATAGCTCCATAAAGTCCAAAATACCCTTGAACACTCCAGTTTTGCTCTTTTAGCTTGGTTTTTGCAATTTAACCACAAATAGGCATTAAAGCACAAAAAATCATAGCAAAACTAGCATAAATAATAGGAATTAAGATAGCATAATTGCATGCTATCAGTTATACCATAATTTAGCATATTTTAATGTGGTCAAGATATTTGGTTGTTTCTCAAAAGAGAGGAAAAAGAATGCTCTAAACACAGTTGGGAAGAATAAAAATTTGACATCTATTTGACCTAAAACTCCTCCAAAATTTGAATATTTTGACAGTAATTTTGGCTCAAAATGCTTGTTGTTGGAATAGAAATTTTGGCCAATCAAAAAATTGCCACGTCATTATCCAACATTGATGACGAAATTATATTTAATCAGGGATTGATTAAATTGGCAAGGATCCCTAAATTAAATTATAGAAAATACCAATCTAGAGGTTAAGCCCAAAGTCAACGAGGCCTAGTCCGACTAACAAGCCTAAGCCCACATGGAGGCCTTCAGGAACTCTATAAATAGAGAGCTCCCTCATCCATTTCAGAAGTTGAAAATCTCAAGAGAGAAAACTTATAGAGAATTTAGAAAATAAAGACCAGAAAACTCTTTAAACTCTTGAAGATCAAACACTCTCTGAACCAGAGCCTTGAAGACTAGAGGACTTTGAAGATCGAGAACAAGCTGCAAAGCTCTAGAAATAAATCCACATTCGAGAACAAGCTGCAAAAACCCTCGAGACAAATTCACTTTCGAGAATAAGCTGCAAAGTCCTTGAAATAAATCCACATTCGAGAACAAGCTGCAAAAGCCCTCAAGACAAATTCACATTTGAGAACAAGCTGCAAAGCCCTCAAAATAAATCCACATTCGAGAACAAGTTGCAAAGTCCTCGAGACAAATCCATATTCGAGAACAAGCTACAAAGCCCTCGACACAAATGTATATTTGAGAGGAAGAATTAGAGGAACAAATTAGAGATTGTATTCCACTACATTCAAATTAATACAAATATAAATTTATTTACATTTGTCTCATTTTTTTTCTATTTTGAAATTACATGTGAACACTTGTATAATATGGTCAAATATACGCATATAGTAAAAAAATTGATTTGCTTTTTATTACTAAAGAATTGGTTTGCTTTGATTTTTTTTTTTACACCAATCATCGGAGTTTGGTGAAGAAAAAGAGGTGACAATAAGAGAAAGTTGCATGAACAAAATGTAATCGTTTTACATATACATATTTACTCCCTTTATTTGCCATATGTATAATCATATTTGAATTACAGTTAAAGACATGTTTGAAAATAAATTATTAAAAATATTAAATTCACCTTAAGCACAAAGCATTTTGATATTGTTTTAGGGAACAAGAAATATACCAATTGTGTTAATACAAGAGGGAGAAATTATTGGAAAATCACAGCCTTTGATTGGGATACTTGTTTCACTAATTCCAGACATGTGGTATGTTTTAATTTGGCTTATACTTTGTGGAATAGAAAACAACTGAAAAGAACAATTAATTAATTAATTAATTAAAAAGTGTATAATGAAGAATCAAATCAAATGAAAGCCTCTCTCTTTTTCCATGTTGAAAAAGAATGATATAAATTCAATTTTGGTGGGTCATACAATAAATTAAGGAATTGAGATATGTTCTATGCACATGACCACTTATATATAATACTGATTAATATTGATAAGATATCAGGCAACAAATTATTCTTTCTTGTATATATCATATATATATATAATAATTAAATTTTGTTATCAAACAATAATGATTTAAAAAAATAGAATTTAATATATTTTACTTAATTTTCCATTTTTTCTAGTTAGAGATGGCAGGTATCAACATAATTTGAGTTCTTAGATGGACAATAATTTAATATCGAAAATTACGTCAACTACAATTTTTAAAGGAGGGTTTGGTGACTATTTTATTTTTTTAATTTTAAATTTAAGAATTATATGTAAAGAATAAGTCTACTTAACAACATAATTGGATTGTTTTTACTGATTAAAATGGAATATATTAATTACTTAACCATTTAAAAATAACTTAGAAACCAAACCTTTAGCTGTTGACAAAGTTTTTTTTTCCAAAGTTGTTATGGAGTTAATATAATCATGTATTGCTTATCCAACTCAATCTTATTATATATATATATATATATATATTTATTTATTTATTTGATTGAGGAAGGTCGGAAACTTGTAATAAAAGTAGAGGAATCTTGTGGACTTTCTTTTAATTTTCTGGAGAGAAAAACAATTATTCAACTTGAAATTAAGGAGTTTGACTTTTTGCCATTGGACAAGGAAAAAAAGTTTACCCTCAAAACTTGATCCTATATTTTGAGACTTATTTCGTTATAGTCATACTTTCGTCCAAATTTGGTCCCTACACTTTGAATATATCCCAAAATTAGTCCTCACATATCATTTATTATTATTCTTTTGTCAAGTCGAATAAATATTAAATTCAAATTAAAGATAAAAGATAATTTTAAGATATATTGAAAGTACATGGATCAAATTTTGACATTTAAAAGTATAGGGACAAAAATAAAACAAGTCCCAAAGTATAAGAACCAAAATGACATTTTAACCATTTTTCTCTAGCTTTTAGGGTCTATTTGAAATACCTTCTAGTTTAAGCATTTTTTAAAGAAATATTTTCTATAAAAATGTTTTTGTATCATATCTTTTTTAAAAAGCATTTTAAATAATATATTTTTTTGTTACATTATATTGAAATTGATTCTATGAATTAATATGTTTTTTTCATATGCATGAAGATTTTTGGTTACTCCCTTTAAAGTCATTTTTTTGATAATCTACCTCACAAGAGTTTCTTCAAAAGTAGTTTTTAAATTAAACCAATATTTTTAAAGTGGTTTTTTTTAATAATCTATCTCTTAAGCGCTTATATTTAAAAACAGTTTTTTTAAATTAATCAAATCAATGACAAATATATATTGTTGTTGCTAAAATTCGAACAAGGAAAAATCTCACCTGACCTTCACGTGACAACAATAGTAAATTTGTTTGATGGGAAGACGTGGCCTGCAAAACAAAAGAAGACTGCTCATCGATGTGGTACTTACCACATAGGCTCTAATACTTAAGTTAGATTAGAGAATTTGAGTGTAGCAAGGGTTTAGAGAATGAGAAAGAGCTTACTCTCTGTAGTTTGAAAACTAGAATTTATATGAGGCCAATGGTTTTCCCTCTACTTTGTGAATTAGGTCATCAATAAATGAACCAAACCGAACTAAGTAAACCATAAACCGAGAGCATGCATAACGCATGCTCCCTTAACAATATAGGGCCAAGGCCTAAGAGGGGGAATTGGGTCGAGCCTAATTCCCTTCCTTTCCCTTCCTTTCCCTTCATTCTTTAGCCCGTTCTCTTATGCTCTCTTTAGTTTCTTCAACCGTGGTTGCTCATCCAATATTGGTTTTGCTTTTGAATTTCTCTTTCTTTATTGGGCTTTATTCTAAATGTCCAAAATCACCCCCCCCCCCCCCCCCCCACATTCACACACACACACATTATGCATACATACTTCGAGGCGCACACACACACACACATTATGCATACATACTTCGAGGATTTCCGGTTAATCACTTTAAAGTCATTTTTTTTATAATCTATCTATCAAAGATTTGTTAAAAATTTGTTTTTAAATTAATTCAACTTTTTAAAGTTCCTTTTAGTTATTAAGATTTTTTATGAAAAAAAAAACATTTTTCATCATCTAAAATCATTCGAGAAGCTATACTACACACACTTTAAAGTATTAATTTTTTCAAAGGTGTTTATAGAAAATTTGATTTTATTTAAAATTTATTTTTTTTAAAGTTATTCCAAACACACTATTAGTTTCATCAAGTTAACCTTGAATTTTGATAAATTCGGGCAAATTTTACCCTCTTTTTTCATCTTTCACCATATTTAGCCACCAAATTAAAAAGAAAAAAGTAACATTATATTCAACAAAATCAAGATTTTCATATAAATCAATGCGCAAAATTAGGCCCTACAAAAGTCAAATGCAAAAACTTGGCCATCGAGTAAGTTTTCCTAAAGCATACAAGTTTCAACAAAATTCTAATTGTAGTATTGTCTTCTTTTAAAGTCTCATCAATTTTCTATCCGACCTCTCTAAACATTGAACATTCATTCAAGTTTAAGGGTAAACGACTACAACACTTATTTAAGTTTAAAATCAATTTGGTTCAAAGTTTATGGTAAAAATTGAGTCATCTTGCCAAGTTTAGGGATACAAGTTCAATTTTTCCCATATAGAAAGATCAATAAATTTAAGTTTATTAAACTTATGTTTGGTTTTGTAGGGATTAGAAAATTTGTAGAGGTTGATAGAAGTATAAAAAGTAAGTTCTTCCATCTTGGATGTAAAGTAATTAACCTGGGGATAAATTAAAATAAACCCATAATTCATAGTATGGGATAAATAAAATTTGGGTTAAAATATCATTTTGGTCTTTATACTTTGGGACTTGTTCTATGTTAGTCTCTGTATACTTTCACACATCTAAATTTAATCTCTGTACTTTGAATAAATCTGAAAATTACTATTAGTTTCTTGTTAACTTTAAAAAAAAAAAAAAAAAAATCTTTATTAGCCTTACCCTATAAATTTTGAAAGAATATCCACATTGTGTTTTCTCTTGAATAAAATATATTGTTATAATTTTATTAAGTTTGATAAAAATTAACTTCAAACTAACAATAAAGACTAATTTTAAGATTTATTGAAAGTACAAAAATTAAAGTTGAACATTTGAAAGTATAGGGACGAAAATAGAATGCAATCCAAAGTAGCAGGACTAAAATGGTATTTTAACCTATATTTTTTAATCCTTTTGAGTTACATAAAATAAATGTGAATCCCAGCTAAATAAAAGAATAAAATCAACAATGAAATGGTAAAATAAAATGGAAAGAAGTATTGTGGGGAGAGGAGCATAGAATAAATTAATTTGAGAAATTGAAATATTAGCATTGTATTATTATATTTTATTGTGAACAAAAAGAGGAGAAAGAGAAAGAGGGGGATCCAGTAGAAGAAAGACCATATTAGTAGAAATAGGTGAAGTTGCCGAAAATTCTCAACATTTTCTCAACTCACAGTTGATATTAATATGTCTGCAATGGAAGAGTTTCATTTCCCAGAATCCATAAACCCTAGCTTGAGATCATCAATAATCTCACTGTTTATCTCTCGATCTCAAGCATTTAGACTTGGAATTTTTGAGAATTTGAAATCAGTGTTTGTTGTCTCATAAATTCGATGGATCTGAGTGGCGCCGCCAACAAAAACAAGAAGAAGAGAGTGTCTTCCGATGAACTTCGAGAGGTTGAAGATGAGCCTAAGAGAACTTGCCCCTCTCTTCCAACTGGGTTTGCTTTCTTTCTCTCTCTTTCAGCTTTTTGCTTTTTTATTTTTTATTTTTTTTTCCTTTTGATCTGCACTGTTTGCTTTTGGTATCTTTCTCCCACTTCTTTACTTATATATATTTTTTTGTTTGTTTTTTCAACTTCCAATGGGGTTTGGTCTCTCTATCCATTTTCTTTCATTTTTAATTTGTTTTTGTTTTCTGGTTTTTCCCTCTTTCTCGCCCTCTTCTTTACTTCTCCCATGCCTCCTTGTTTTTTTTCTTGGGTTTCTCTCCTGTTTCTCTCTGCACTTTTTTTTTTTTTTTTCCGTGAATTTTATTTTCTAGGATTTTGATCTCCATGTGGGTATTTTTACCTAATTTTGTTTTCCAGTTCTGAAGCTGTATTTGCCACCGTAAAGCATTTCTTTCCTGAATTTTGTTCTCAAATCCAACCTTTGGTTGGACAAGTAACAATTGAGCGTTTGTGTGCTGAAAAATAGCCTCAACGGGTATTTTCTCTCTCTTTCTTTTGATCTTTTCTTTCTTTCATTCTTTTGATCTTTTTTAACCTTTATGCACAAATCCAAACTAGAATCTGGACTGATCTTTTGCTCACATCTACCTCCATTGTTTTCAGGTACGCGACGACAAAGAGAACATGATTCTGTTTCTTATTCACTCTCTTCTGAGGTCAATATTTGAAATGCAATTTATTCAGATCGTTTTAGTTTTGTTGTTAAATCATATTCATTGTTTGATTTCATCATATATATCAACTGTTGAGTTTTGGGCGCATAAATAGTAAACAACATGAGATTGGGAGAGACGTAACTACTGGATCTGCAACATTGAAGTTCAAATTATGTTTTTGCAATCCAATTGCCTCCACCATTTTCACCAACAATGAGATAAAAGCCGAAAATGGTGAGCCATTGAAAGTTGTAATTTGTGATGACACCAACTCCAACACCATCATCTCCACAGGCCCTTTGTCGTCTGCCCAAATTGAGTTCTTCCTCCTCAATGAAGAATTTGATTCTGGCCAACGACAAGGAGAAATTTGCTGGACTTTGAGTGATTTCAACAAGAGTATTTTATCTCCAAGAGACGGGAAACCACCTTTGATCATTGGTAATGATGTGAAGCTTTATCTGAAGAATGGAGTTGGGTTTATCAAGAATTTGATTGTCACAGACAACTCGAGCTGGATGAAATCTAAAAAGTTTTGTTTGGGAGTGAAAATTAAAGATGAGAAAATTTTAGCAGAGTTCCCTAGAATTGGAGAAGCTGTATCCCAACCCTTTAGAGTCATGGATCACCGAGGTGAAGGTATAACCTCATATCCTTCTAATCTATTTTTCTTTCTTTCTTTTTCTCTTTATATATGTACTATAATTTCCTTTGTTTTATAATATTAGTGAACAAAAAGCATCATCCTCCGAGTAGCGAAGATGAAGTATGGAGACTGGAAGGGATAGGCAAAGATGGCATATATCACAAAAACTTATCTTCCCAACACATCAACACTGTGGGTGACTTCTTGAACGCTTACCGTGAAAAGGGTCCTACCACGCTGAAAATGGTAGCTAGCTAGCAAAAAAATTGTTCAAATCCTTTTTAGTTATTTTGTTTTAAATGATTTGGAGTTTTCAAGTCTTATTTTCATACATGTAGTTGCTTGGAAAGAGAGTCTTAGACAAGACATGGAACATGATGGTCAAGAATGCTGAGGAGTGTGTTAATGTTCCCACTTATGATCTAAGCTCTGAGGTTACTATATCTCTCTCTTTTTCTTTCTCTCTATTGAAATGAGCTTAAACTAAGTTGATATTGTACGAAATAACAGGCAAGTTTGGTGGAAAATAAAGTCGTGGGAGGGGAAGCTTCCAACGAGAATTTTGAAGTTGATGAGCAAAAGAATTTAGGTGATAATGATGAAGAATGGTGGTTGTCCATGATTAACTTTGAAGGTAATGCAATAAATGGATTTCTTTCTATTCTACTTCCTAAAAAACTTCTGGCTTGGATGTTTGTGTAAAGGTTATATAATTTTCAATGACAGATCCATCACCAACTTTGTTTCCACATGGAGAAGCTTCAACTTCACATGAAGTGGATTATGCAGGCACTCACACTCAATACTATCAAGGGCTTGGACCAAAACTCAACTGATTCAAACAATTGACCATAATTATTCTCACCTTTTTTTTAAAAAAAATTTATATATAAAGGTCGCAATAAAAACATGTTTGATTGATGGTCTTTTAGAGCGTTGTTTTCTATTACTCTCATTTTGTTTGTTATATGAATGTTATTTTGCATCATATTATTGAAACTTATCCCTTCCCAATTTGCCTTCTGCATAGCGTTTTTTTTTTCTCTCTATTTTTATTTTACCAGATGTTGGTAGTTCCATGTAGCAAGCATGCCACAACGATCGCAATTTTAATTTTTAAAAGTAAAAACAAATTCTAAACCAAGCGATTTTAAGTGGAAAGCTTTATGTTAGGGTTTTGCTGTCAACACGAGTCAAGATAAGGATAAATAAGGGTGACAAATTTACTTAATCCCACAAAATTGCATTTATACCTTTAAAATATTGAATCCGAAGCTTGCTATGGTGGAGATCAAACCATGAACCTTTAAAATGGTAATGTAACGCCCGGCTTTTTCAAGAGTGTTAATTTTGAAATTTTAGAATTTAATTTAAAATAATTCTCAATTTGCAATTTTTGTTGGGCTAATTTGAAGTTTTGGATGGTTGGAAGGGCAATTTGGGAATGATAAGTTGGTCAAAGGGCATTTTAGTAATTTAAAAAAAAATCTATCCTTATCCACTACTTCTTCTTCTTCCCGATTCCCTCCCTCTCCTTCACCGAAATCTCTCTCTCTCTCTCTCTCACGTGAACGCCGGCTGCACGAAGCTTGTCGGAAAACTACTGCCACGCGGGTCTCCATCGTCCAACCGGAATTCGCGAGCAACGCCTCGCCAAAAGCTCTGATCCGCTCGCAGCCCAGCCCCACCGCCACTGCCTCCTACTTCAGCCTGTCTGCACGCTGCCGCACGCCAGCTCGCCGTGGGTTGATTTCTCCTTCTCTCCCTCTTGGTTTGTTCAGACAGCAAAGGTAATGTTGATTGGAGGTCGAATTTCTGACAAGCTCGACATTATACAGCCTTGAATAAGTTCGATTCGAAGTGAGTAAGTGTTTCGATGTTGATTTGAGACGTTCTTTTGGTTTATAAATGTGATTTTGTTACTGTTTTTGGCTTTGGAGATTTACCCATAGAGTTTTAAACTTTATTTTAGATTACCCATGGCATTTGGGATTTGGATTCATGAAATCAAATTATTTGGAGTCAATTTCAGTGGTGATTCGAGTTCGAAATCTAAAGCGAGATCGCGGGTAAGTGCCAGAATGTTGTTAAAGTTAGTTTGATTGTTAAATTGGTGATTTAAAGTGGACCTATTGATTGTCAAACTAAATTTTTGGAACACCCGTCGCGATTGAAGGTTGATTTAAGTGAATTTGGATCGTTTGAGATGCTGTCCAACTGGCGTTGATCTCGATTTGGGGCCTTTGTTTGACGATACAGGATCAAGTATTCGAGTTCGGGCCGACTTGAACCTTGGAGTAAATTGGTAAGTAGTTATTTGGATTTTAAGCCCCTTAAAATTCCTAAATGTTTTGGATTCATGTTTGATAATTTGTGAATTGTGAAAATATATTTGGAAATCGTGTTTAGGAAGCATGTAATGGTTAATGGATACGTTTGAAGGTAGTTTTGAGCTAAAATGGCATAAGTTGTGGTTATAATGAAAATTGGGGCTTAAAGTGACAACTTTATTATGCTAGCTTATGCAATACTTTAAGAATTTCCCAAAGTTAAATTTGGATGAGTTTGAGCACGTTTGTGGAAATGGTGAACAATCATACTTGCCTAAATATAAGTATGTAAAAGATGTCGTGGTTGGTTAAATCAATGTGAGAACTATCGCGTTGGGCTTAAGGTTTCCTGAACTTGTTGCTATCTCGTTAAGGGATTCAAAGTTACAAATATATGGATGAAAATGTGCTTGAGGTTATGAATGATTTTGATTATAGTTTTTCCCTATAAGCACTTGTATGGATAGTTGTGTTAAACTAAATGTTTGTAAGCGTTTGGGCTTTCTAAGATGTTGGTTAGTTGTGGAATGTAGAATACTTGAACTTTAGATTGAATGGTTGGCCAGGTTCAATGCTTTTGGGTTTGGGCTTGGTTAGGGACGGAAGTAAAGCACCTTAATCTGATGTGTTCGAATGTGAATGGAAGGGTGTTGGTCGTTTTGAGTTCTAGCATGGTTAGAGGATTTAATCCTGGACTAAATGATTGAAGGATTTTATGTCAATGACACATGTATGGGCTATGGCTACGTGTAGTTCTTGTTTAGAAGTACACCATTGAACTAGGGTAAGTTCTTACTTGAGACTCGTGTTTGTGATCTATGGTAGAAGGTCACCATGAGGCGATTGTGGTTGTTTATGGAAGGTGGGCCTGGGTCATAATCTACGAATACCTTCTTAAAAGAACGAGGAGTGGAGCGTTCTAGCGCTGGCTTGGAAAGTAAGTACCATTTTGGTTTGGTCCGTTAGAATTTGTATCTCACCTATATATATATATGAGGCGTAAGAAGTTGTAAATGTTGGAAAGGCTCGAGGTTTGCTTTTTTTCTTTGTTTATGTGATTTAAGGGGTGGTTTCCCCATTGTTTGAGTCTACAAACTTCGGGCCAATTGGTGATTGTTCGGACTTGATGGATGAATTTTGGTATGGTAAATGACCCGAGAGGTTCCAAAAGAGTTGTGAAGATACAAAGGCCGTTAGATTGGTGCTAGAACGTATGTGATGTGATGAGCATAGGGGATGCGTTTCCCTAGTGCCTGTGAGCTAGCTTAGGGGTGATTCCCCACTGTGTTGAGCATAGGGGATGCGTTTCCCTATTGCCTGTATGCTAGCTGAGGGGATGTGTTCCCTGGTTGCCTGTGTGGCTATTATGATGTGATGAGCATAAGGAATACGTTCCTTATTGCCGATGAGCTAGCTTAGGGGTGATTCCCCACTGTGTTGAGCATAAGGATGCGTTTCCTATTGCCGTGTGCTAGCTGAGAGATGATTCCCCAGTATGTTGAGTGTAGGGAATGCGTTCCCTAGCGCCTGTGTGCTAGCCTAGGGGTGATTTATCTATTGAGATGAGTGTGAGGGTTATAGACCTTCACAGATTTGGGTTCTAGGTTACAGGACTCGCAAGTATGACACGAAGTTAGGGTCAGGTAGTAGTGAATGTTGTGGAAGGTTAAATGGACTTTTAGAATAACGGAAGGAAGTACTTGAAATCTAAGCACGAGTGTGAGTAAGAGCAGTTTTCTTCTTGGTATGGTTTCTTTAAACATTGGACCCTTAAGTGTGCTACTTACTGAGTATGTTTATACTCATCCTTGCTACTTTGTTTGTTTTGCAGATTGTGCACATTCTCTGGGCGGATGATGCAGGCGACGACTTGACGAGACTTTGGAGACTCCACCTAGTTTCCTTTCCTTGATTGTTTACTCTTAGTTTTGTAGTTTGTTCTTTGATGTAGTGTGTTGGTTGTAAAATCTAAATATTCTTTAGTTTCGTGTGCTTGGTTAGAAGTTCTTAGGTTTGGTTGTCTGATGATTAAGCTCAGCACTATATATCGTAGTTTGGTGGGTGCTGAGTCTATATTCTGAATTATAGAAGTGTTCATGTCTTTTCCAGGTCTTTGAAAAAATTTGGTTTTCTTCTAGTTACGTTGTCATGCTGCCGAAATTTCGGGCATGAGCGAGGTAACTAGGTCGTGCTTCCGCTTTAGAGAGTCGTAAGAATTCGGGTCGTTACAGTAATGTATGATTATTCAATAAACTATGCTCGAATTAGTGGTTTTTTTGGGTTAAAAAACTGTGATTTAATTATAACATTAGATATGTTTGCTATTTGTGGTTGTTTTTCTTTCTTTTCCAATTACTTTCATTGGTTAATATTTTGGATTCAAATTTTTAAATATAACAAAAATAAAGTGAAGATTTACCGGAGAAAGCTCCAACTTATAATAATAGTAGCTAGCATCATTTTGAGAATGAACTACAACTATTCGTCAATGATATTTGAGACAAACAAAGACATGGACTGATTAGACCACTTTCTCCTCGTATCACGCACATGTAACACCGTTGTCCATGAGTTTGCATGTCATGCTCGACAAAAAAATTGGACAGAAGTTTGGTTGGAAGATCACCCCTTGGTTGGTACTGCTGTCAACATGGATGTATCTCTCATTTAGTGTTTTTCTTTCTGCTTTTTAACTTCCTTTGTACTAAAAAAAAAATCTATTCAAATGTTACATATATAGAGTATTTTGTGTTCGTATGAATAATTTAAAATGAGAATGTTATTGTATAATACAAAGAATCAAATTAATGGTGTAGAAAATTTTTGATAAAAAAGTTGGTTGTTTTTGTAATTAAAAGTTCTCTTTTTACTTTAAAATACTGGAAAAAAGAGGAAGGACTTGGAGAAATTATTCAGTGAGGCCGCCACAATGTGGCTGGTAGTTTTTCACCGTTGGATGTGGAGAGAGAAGTACTTCGAATTTATATCCAATGGTTATTAAGCAACATGAAAATTATTGAATCCACATCTAATGGTCATTATGAGACAGCCACATTATGGCGGCCTCATTGAATAATTTGTCAAGGACTTGGGAGTTTTAAAAAAGTTGCAGTTTATGTAATTAATTATAAATATTAACCGAATAAAGTAGGCCAACCATGTGAGAGGGAAAATATCACGTTTCTCAACATAAATGAGACTTTTTTTTTTAAAATTAATATAGTAAATTTTCAAACTTTTTTATTGAAAAGTATTATTTCTAAAACTTATTATTGTAATATTGTTGTTTTAATTCCCAAGAGGAGGTCGTTGATGACCTTGTCCATGTCATTTCTTGAAGAGATGACCTCAACCAATAACAACACTACTAGCATGTTGATCACTTTCTAGGGGTGTACATGGTTTGGTTTAGTTCGGTCTGGTCTTGGGCTAAACCGATGATTGGACCGAACCCCTCAATTTTGAAATGTTATCAGCCGAAAAAGTCGATGGTTTTCTCAGTTTCAGTTCAAAAATAAACCAATCGATTTCAGTATAGATCGATTCGGTTCGATTTTAATTGATTTTCATTTTTTTTTCTTTTTCTTTAGATTTTTTTCTTCCTTTCTCTGTTTGTTAAGCGCTTTACAATACTCCAAAAAGAAAATAATAATAATAATAATAGTGAGGGCAAAAAAGAGAGACAAGTGTTGAAAGGGGTGATGGGTTGTTGAGACCTTCAAAATAATTACTTATCTTGTAGAAATGGTAGAACCAAATCGAATTCCAATGGAACCCGTCAAATTAATTTCAAAACGTTTAATAACAAAAATATAAAATGAAGGGGGAGATTTTGAAATGTTTAACTAAAATTGAAATTAAACAATGAAAAAAAAAACGAATTTAAAAATCACAAATTCTATCCAATTGTAATGTTGATAATATATAGGCTAAAAACAATATCAATTTCTCATTTCGGAAAAGCCGCAATAAATATAATTTTTTCTAATTTAATTGACCCTAATAAGCATCAAATCAAAACTTATCATTATTTAATCAATGGGGTACGATAGGGTTCCTTATCAATTAAATGATTAACAATAAAAACAATGGGACTGACTAAATTAATAATATTTATAATTAATTGATTAAATATATTTTTTAAGAATGATTAAATTTACTATTAATTAATTAATTAATATTTTCATAATTGATTTTATAATGGATGTTTATGCTTGTTTTATGAAATTAATTCTAAAAATATTATTCTGGTAGATTATTTAATGAATTAACCAAAATTAATTTCAACAAATAGAAATAAATTAATTGATTGAAATAATTATAATTAATTAATTAATTATAATTATTAAAAATTAATATATATACTAAATATTAATAAAGAAGCTAAAGAGATAGAGTGTGTGGGTATAAAGAAAACTCACTTTTTTTTTTGAAGGGTATGGAAAACTCCTCCATAATGGGAAAAAGTGATGCATGAGAATAAATGATGTACATGCCCAAGCTTGCAAACTTTGTTCCAAACAAGGGGATTCATAACCTTTACCCATTTTCATTCTTATTTTCCTCCATCCAAACGACCCCTTATTTTCTTCCTTGTTTTTGTGTTTCTATTTTGTTGCTACATTTTTTTTATTAAGTTTTTTTTTAAATTTCTTTTTGAGTGGAATTTGATAAAATGTCTTTTCACTTTACAAGTAACTTGGGGTCTTGGGGATGTACAATGCCTACTTCTAGTTGAATAATAATAAGTCTCACACCTTTAATCTATGAGAGAAAACCTGAAAAAAATTGTTCCATGCACCTTAGATCTAGACCACATATATATAATTTTTAAATATATGAAAAGTATTTATTCATCTTGTTAATAAAAAATAATTATATTAAAGAAAATAATTTTTACCAAACACATATTAACTTTTTTATTGCATTTCTAAATTTACAATCAAACATAGTTTTTCAATTTTGGATTCAAATTTAAAGTTTTTAAATTGAAACAAAACGTGTTTTCAGATATAGTGAAAATAAAAAATTTATTTTTGTTTTCTGCTAAATTTTTTATTTTCAAAAACAATTTTTGAATCACAAACCAAACATGGCCTTTATTTTGTTCAAGCGTCTTTAAGTCGAATTGTACCAAATCTTTGATATTTCGCTACATAAATCAAATGTAAGGAATTAGACACAATAAGTATAATTATTTAAGACTTATCAAGTGGTGAATGCTGAGAAATCGAGAGTGAAGCATGGAGAGTCAATGTCTGAACATCTATGATTGTCATCAGCAGCAATGAATACTCAACAGCAATAAGGAGAAGAGGTGAGTGGTGGGTGGGGGATTTTGATGTCGGCATGAGGTAAGATTGAAGCGGTGGTGAGGGAGGGAGAGAAGGAAAAAGGAAAAGGAGAGGTAGAGAGTGGGGAATTCATAGGAGAGAGAAGGAGGAAAGAGAGAAAAAAGAATGAAAATGAGGAGTGGCTCGTGTTTGGAAAAAATTAGAAATCAAAGAGATTAGGGTTTAGAGACTTGGAGCTTGGGAGGGTGGCTAGAATATAAGAAAAGAAATGGGTTGGGCTGGACTTGGGAGCTAGAGTTGGGCTTGGTACTGGGCTACAATTGGGAGGGCATATATATAATTTTAATACTTTTATTATTATCGGTTTAACTCAATTCCTCATATCTGAACGAAGGAAATGATTTCTCCTTTGAAAATGAGGAAAAAAGAAAAGAAAAAGGAAGATGGAGTGGGGGAAGAAGAAGGAAAGAAAATGAAAAAAATTACAGTCGGCGATTAGCGATGGTTAACGGCAAGTGACGGTAGGTGGTGGTCGGCATCGGTGGGTTGTGGTAGAGGTGAAGAAGAGGGAAGAAGGAGAAAGAACACAAATAAAAAGAAAAAGAAAAGAAATAAAAAATAATAATTTTTAATTTAATATATTTTTATTTTCAGAAATTAAAAATATATATATTTTTAATAAAAAAAAGTCACGTCAACTTTCGTTAGCTACAGTACATAAAATTGGATGGAGGGACTAAAATGATATTAAACTCAAAACTCGGGGGTTAAAATGTGGAGTTTGAATACTTTGGGACCTAAATGCTGCTAAACTCAAACTCCATGGACCAAAAGTATGTTTTTTCTCTTTTGTTTTTCTCATCAAATAAGTATTTAATAATAAATAAAAATCATAAAATGACCAAGTACTTTAATTATAGTTTTTTTTTTTCTTCAGAATAGTAATTCTTTTATTTTAAGGCTTTTAAGTGAGGATTGATTTTATTTTTCATTCAACACTTTCTAATTGATTAATTTTTATTTTCAGTTGGTCCTTTCACATATGTTCAAATTGAATTCTTCAAATTGATTTCTTCAACCTCGATAGAGAATTTGATTCTAGCCCATGATAAGATCACACTTATTTATCTTTGAGTGATTTCAGCGAAAGTATTTTGTATTTTGTCTCCAAGAGATATAAACCACCCTTAATCGTTGGCAATGATCTAATGAAAAATAGAGTTTGGATTTATCAAGAATTTGATTGTCACAGACAACTCAAGCTGGATGAAATCTAAAAAGTTATGAGCAAAAATTAAAGATGAGAAAATTTGAGCTAAGTTCCCTAGGATCAGAGAAGTTGTATCCCAACCCTTTAGAGTAATGGATCACTGAGAAGATGATATAAACTATCTATATTTTATAATAAATAAGGCCCGACCTAGCCTAACCTCAAACTGGTCGGGTCGAGTCGGGCCATGTCTTATTTATTTTTTATTTTTTATAATGAAATTCTAGATACTTCTTTAAGAATCTTGAAGGTAAACAAAAATTATCACTATGAATAACTTTAGAACAAAAATTTGAAATTAGAACAAAAATTAAAACATGAATTCAATTCAAAAGTGAAGGAATGAACGTTTCATTCCGCAGCGGAAGCATTAGATCGTTTTTGATTTTATTTAAAATTAAACTAAAAAAGAAGATTAAGTAAACTTACTTGGAGTAAATATGGAGATATTTTTGACATATCTTTATCTCATCCACAAAGTCTTCCTAGCTATGACTTGAACATAGAACCAAGGCTTGTGGGAGCCTCTTGAAAGAAAATCCACAAGGGATTGGAGAGGAAGAGGTCTAGAGAGAATTCTCTAATTCTCTATTAAGAAGATATGTGTTGTATCTAATGACTCAACCCAAGGGTCCTATTTATAGAGACTAAGGGTAAATCTTTGCCATAATTAAAATATTACATTTTAATATCTAATACATTAAAATATATCTTATACTTATTTGAATCTCATTCAAATCTCCTACGATATTTATTTATTTGAATCTTAATCAAATTTTATAAATATCTTTTATTTAATGTATCAAATATACATTAATTATTTTAATATTTAATGTATCAAATACAATAAATATATTTTTCTCTTTTATATTTAATATATTTAATATATTAAATATTAATTGGAACACTTCAAATTAAATATTAAATTTGAACGTTTCAAATTTTAATATTTAATGTATCAAATACAATAAATATATTTTCCTCTTTTATATTTAATATATCTAATATATTAAATATTAATTTGAACAATTCAAATTGATATTAATTTGAACATTTCAAAATTTGCTTTAAACTAAATTGATCTTTTAGTGTTACTATGATCTAGCAAAGAGACCTTATGAACCTACAGATTATAAGCTCCAATGATACAAAATCAATTAATTAAACTCATTAATTAATTAATTTTCATTCATTAACTATAGATCACTCCAATATAGACCTACAATTGCATTCTTATGCACTGTAGGACAAGTTGTGTCTATAGATATAATCATTACATGCAAGTCGATCCTTCACGAGTTGTTCATAATTACAGCTGGGTCAAAAATCCATTTTACTCCTATAATTACATCTTGCACCTTAAGTACCACTGATCCTCTAATAAACAATCTGTTTATAATCTAATTATAAACTAAGTCCCTCTCGGGCCAGTGAGAAGGTAGGACCCCATTGTTCAAGTCCCGAAATCAGCACTTGAGGGAACTACTCATCTACTTATCCTATATGAGAATGAGTGAATTTCATCTTGTGAGATTATGTTCCCAACTCCTTATACGATCAAGTACTCAAAATGGTAGGCTTATTGAATCGGCTATAAAAGCCACTCTCACCCATGCAAATCAAATGACAAGCCCTCACAGGCAGGAGTTCATAACTCACTCAGGATTAAGATCGAGTCACATATGATCATCCTGATAAATATTAATTTTCTCAATTAACGGATTTATAAAGAGAAATTAAATATTTCGTGGTCCAGTCTTATACAAACTCATTGTATAAGATACCCCTACTCACATGTCTCCACATGAACGATTTGGATCAAATCATTTGTAACTATTACAAAGTGGGTCGTATCAATAGTGTTGCCAAGATAAGACACCCAACCTTATCCATATACTATGACCCTTTAGGTTATTTCTTGAACATGATCCTCTCGTATGTCAACCACATACTGTCGACATACTGTTCAAGATTACACTAATAACCTTGGATTTTTCATATAATGTATAATATTATATTGCAAATAAAATAATCAAAAATATTATTAATTATTAAATAAATTATTAATTACGAGGCTTTAGGGCATAAATCCCAACAAAAATAACAACAACAAAAAAGTTAAATGACACTAAAAAAAGAAAAAGAAAAAGAAAAGAAAGTGGTTGCTTTATGCAGCTTTCTTTGAACACTCGTTATTTAAAAAAAAGAAAAAAAAAAGAAAAAAAAAAGAAGGGGTTGCAATAGAAAAAAAAAACATATCAACAAAATATTATGTTCTTCTCCCTGTCATACACAAAATCTCATGTTCATAAAAGAACAAAAATTAAAAAGAACATCAAATCCAAGCAAATACAAAATTAAAATGACAGAGCTTGTCGAGGGCTCATCAAATTTCAAAATGATAGAGCTTGTCTAGCATTTAGTAGACCAGACCATCACATGGAATTGAATATTAATTTCTTTCGATTGAATTTCTTTAAAACCAGCACAAAATAGGGGGAGTTTGCATAAAGCGATAAAATAATTGAAGTTAAAGTAAGAAAAGTAAAACAATCTTACCCAGGGCACAAATTCAGAGTATGTCAGGTTTAATTGCAATGTTGATCACTAAAAACTCATGTTAAGCTCAATTTCGTAATCAATTACCTAATCGACTAAACCGGAATAGCTCCCTAAGATCCCTTAATTAAACCAATTCAACCTAGCATCGAATTAATTCTAAATTAATTAATTAGCTGGATACGATAGCATTCCATACTACCAATTAATCGCATTACGTTATATGGATTGATTGGGAAGAATTAACTAAACTGGATAGTCGAATTTAATTAACGCACTCTCTTAATTCTAAGACCTATCATGCAAGCTATGAATAAAGTGTACACATCTCCAAGTCACACACATGAGTCAGCCTATTCCCTTGTAAAGACCCTACTTTTCCTATTAGACTTTCTAGGGGCGTTACTAAATGCATGCTCATGAAATAAAAATCAAACTTAAATAATCTTTCAAAAAGAAATAAACTTTTATAAAAACAATCAAAAACCTTTACCTCGAGATCCCTTTATTTCAAAGCATAAGAATAAACTAAAAACATTTAACAATTGAGTTAATTTTCATAACACGTCTACTAAAAAGGTATTCTAAAAATGCTAAAAATGAAGAAATTGAGGAAGGAAAACTTCTATAGGTCACCCATGGCCTCTTGCAGCAACTATCTTGTCATTCGCCTAGGATGCCCTTGCCTTTACCTGAAAAGAAAAACATTTTGAAAAAGGGTGAGTATTTAAAATACTCAGTAAGTGACCTCACTACCAGAGTCAGGATATTCAAACACATACAAAGTGATTTTTTTTTTTAAAACTTTTTCCTCTAGTGGGACCTAAAACACTTTCATAGTGGAAACGTTTTTGTAACATCCGGTTTAATATATATATATATATATATATATATATATATATATATATATATATATATATATATATATATATATATATTTATTTATTTATTTATTTATCCTTTTATTATTATTATTATTATTATTATTATTATTTGTTTTAAAAAAAAAAAAATTTCCGTCCTTATCCCTCCGTCCCCCTCCCTTTTCCCGTATCCTTCCCCTCCCCTTTGTCCCCTCCCTTCCGCTTCCCCCTCGCTTCCCAACTCCCCCTTCCCGACTCCCTCTTCCCCTCTGTTCTCTCGTCCCCTCCTCTCTGTCCCCTCCCTCTCGCTTCCCCCTCCCTTCCCGACTCCCCCTTCCCCTCTGTTCTCTCGCCCCCTCCCCTCTGTCCTTCCGTCTCTCCCTCTGTCCCTCGTCCCCTCTTCCTCCCGTCCCTCCGAACTCCCCTCCCCCTCTCGTTCCCTCCCTTATGTCTCTCCCTTTCCGCCTCTCTCTCCCTTTCCCTCTCTCTCTCCCTTTTCGTTTTTCTCTCTCTCTTTCCCTTCTTTATCTCTCTACCTATCTTTTGCTATTTGGGAATAACCGAAGCATTTTTCGGCAAACTAGTGTGTGGACAGCGGGTTTATTGAAGTTATTTGGGCGTTTAAGGACTTATTCCGGTGTGGTTTGGCTCTTGAAATCGTGGGTAAGCGTTATGGCTTTTGGAAATTTAGTTTTTAACAATTTATTTAGGTATTATGTTGAGTAGCTTTGGTTGATTTTTGGACTATGGATCTCATTTTATGATTTACCATTAGGATTGAAGGCTATTGTTATTCAATTGGGTGGTAACGAGCATTGCTCCAACGGCTTATATTTACAGTATTTGGTAAGCCTTAAAGTTCAGAATTCTTGTAAATGGTCATTTAGGGCCAAGTAAGTTAAGGAAGTAAGCTTTGATTTATTTAAGTTATCATTGAATAATTGGAACGTTTGTGTGTGCTAGAAATTGAAATTTGGAGGTTTTAAAAGGTTGGGCGCTCTATCAATTGTAAGGATTCAAGCTATCCTCGACCATTGAAATAAAGTATTTCGACCTTGGGGTCGATTGAGAGGTAAGTAGCAATTGGAAATATTTGATATGCTGTTTTGGTAAAATTTGCATTTATGTATATTTGATTGAGAAGGAAAATTACTAGATCATTGGTAAATAAATATGGATAGTATTTGATTAAGGCTTAAGCCTAGTTATTTATGTGTTGGAAGTGAAATTTGAGATGTTGGTTGGTAATGTGAACCCCGGTTCAGGTGGTGACAGAGGCTTGAGAACAATGTTGCATGTAGGGGTTTTCGAAATAGAAAAGTTGGTTGTAAACCATTGATCTAGTATTACCTATCCTAGTTCGGTTGTATTGAGTGAGCTTGTAGACCTAGAATGTTATATGATGTGTTGAGCATAGGGGATGCGTTTCCCTATTGCCTGTGAGCTAGCTTAGGGGTGATTCCCCACTTGTGTTGAGCATAGGGGATGCGTTTCCCTATTGCCTGTGTGCTAGCTCAGGATGATTACCTATATATGTTGAGCGTAGGGGATGTGTTTCCCTATGGCCGGTGAGCTAGTTTAGGGGTGATTCCCCACTTGTGTTGAGCATAGGGGATGCGTTTCCCTATTGCCTGTGTGCTAGCTTTGAGGTAACTATCCTTTAAGATGAGCGTGAGGTTTATTACCTTCACAAGGTTGAATTCTAGGTTGCAGGACTCATTGGTATGATTCGAAGTTAGGATTTGGTGAAATCAGAGATGAGGTAGAGAAATAAGACCCTGGTCATGTGGTGAAATTATTATTTGTTGCTTAGGCACGAGTGTGAGTAAGGCATAATCTCTCCTTCTCAAAATGGTTTGTTTGGCTATGAATTATTTTATCTAAGATGACTGCTTACTGAGTATACCAATACTCACTCATGCTACCTTTCTCTTTTCAGGTAATGCGCAACAATGTGGTGGTTGATGAAAGACGACCTGGCAAGGCTATGGAGTTACCTATAGCTTACCCTTAGGCTCTTTTTGGTTGCGTATTTTGTCAGATAGATCCTTACTGTTTGTAATTTAAGTTTTGTCCATTGTATATCTACTTTGTAAACTAGGCAGTGTTTTTGTGGTACTTGACTCTGGTTGAGAACTCAGCATTCTTGTGTAGTTGTTGGTTGCTGAGGGTTTATTTGAAATCTTAGAAGTGTGCTATCTCTTCTTTCTCAGGTTCTTAAAATTTTGGTTTTCTTGAAGTTACGCCGCCATGCTGCCGATGAACATTCTGATGATAGCGAATAACGATGTAATTGTACATTTTATTTTAATGATATAACTATGCATCATTCTTTTTATATTATCTTTTTCGTGCTTGTAGATAGACGATGGTCATTCCCAAGCAGTAGTTGAATGAGGCCGATGATGAATTCTTCTATATCGACCCTCATGGTGCAGGATCATCCACGGGAGAGTCCTCAGGTTATCTTGTAAACTATGTATCATTGTTTTATATTATCTTTTGTACTCACTCAATGTCATTATTCTTTTTTTCTCAGATGGTACTTCTACTAATAGGAACATATGTGAGTACTCGTGCAAGATTGAGTTGGACCGGTATGTTACCGCAAGTGGAAGAATTCCAATAGAGATCAACCCTTAGTTGATGAAGTAGGTCGGGCCACATGCTGCGAAGTTTAGCTTAGTTATAGGTACCACAGTAAGGGATTCTTTTCCAATTCACTGTGCAATATTCGAGGCCGTACCAAAACCAGTTATAGACCTATCTAAAGCAACATTGTTGGTAAGTCGATATTTTCGTTCATTGTGATTATTATATATAAAATATATGTTATAATAATTTTCTTTATTTGTAGAATCATTTCTCGTTCGACTTGTTTAAGTTAGAGGTTGTTAAATTTATTGAACAATAGATGCAGACAACTTTTAAAGAGTATAGGACAGGGTTGCACAGACATTACAAGAAAATAGGCACTCTTGAAAGGGCACATGTAAACCCACCTAGTCGGTTGAAGAATGTCATCGAAGACTTGTATCACCCATGCACTAGGTTCAAGGACCCTAAGTGGCAGGTATGTTACTTACGTTTCACAACAATATCATTTTCTACTTCTTCCAGTTTTAACTAATCCTTTATTTTGTTAGGAAAAATCAAAGAGTAGTCAAAAGAGTTGGTTAGCTCTAGAGTTCAACCATAGTTGTGGGTCAAAGACGTTCATCTCCGTACAACACGATGCGGTAGGGTGAAATACAAAAAACATTCTTTCTTTCATATGTTTATAAACCTTAGTAATACATTTTCTTGTGACTTGAGTTACAGAAAGAAAGAAGGTCGAGATATAGGATATGTTGACCTATTCGAGATAACACACGCAAAACATGAAAAATGGGTCAATCAGGCCGTCGAGGATGCACATGTAAGTTTCTTTTTCCTAAACGTGAATTCAATTTCTAGATTTAAGGGTCACATTTACTTATTTCAATTCTAATTGCATAATATAATAGTACAGTTGCAAGAGGCCTCCACTCAACAAGCTACCGATGAGCAACTCTCGGGAGCAAAAATATGCAAGACCGTGTTAGGTAAGTGACCAAGCCACATTAAAGGCCTTGGTTGGGGACCAAAGTCGGTTAAATCAAGCAGGAGATCATGTAGCTCTTCATCAAGTGTCTCCTCACAACGAGAAGTTGAAACAGTAATGGAGATAACTACACTAAAGGCGTAGCTGGCAGAAGCAAACAACAAGTTGGAAAAGGTTGAAGAAATGATGGGCTAAAGAATTGAGGCGACAAGAGAAGAAACAAGAGCATAGATGACGACAATTCTCAATGCTCAACTGCAGCAACATCAAGCACAAATGCAGGAAACGTTTAAAAAATTCATGGAATTTCAAGGAGGACCATTGACATAGGTGTGAACTCTATTATCTCGTAATAAGTTTAATTCTTGGTGGAGTTTTATGTGCTTTGTTTTCTATCCTGTAATGATGGTAGCAACGTAGTGATGTTTAGTTATGGGTAGAGTTTGTGCACATTGTTTGCTATCATGCAGTGTTAGGGGTGGAGTTTAGATTAGTTTTGATATATATGTTTGTTTGTTTTGTTTATTATATATTTAATTTGTTGCTTCGTGGGAGTGTGTTTTAGTTTTTTCATGCTTTTGGGCTAATTCATTTTAGTGGAGTATGTATGTCTTGTTTGCTATCTTGCAATGATGGTAGCAACATGCTTGAGATATACATGTTTAAGCGTTACGGTCTATCCTACAATATAGAGGGGTGTTTGATTTGGTTTGATATGTTTCTTTGTTCTGTTTCTTCATATGTTTAAGTAGTTGATTTTATGGGAGTTTGTAATTTTAGTTCATTTTGGGTTTGCTTCGTGGGAGTTTGTTAAACATATAGGTTGTGGTCTTAAGTTTTTGGTAGAGTTGGTGTGCCTTGTGTGGGGGGGGGGGGGGGGGGGGGGAGGGGGTGTGTTTGATTTGATGTTTGTTTGTTGAGATATACTTAACAAGTATAGGTGGTGGTTGACATATACTTGTTAAACATATAGATTGTGATCTTAAGTTTTTGGTAGAGTAGGTGTGCGTTGTGTAGGGTGGGGGTGTGTTTGGTTTGATGTCTATTTGTTAAGATATACTTGTTAAGCATAGGTTGAGTTTTAAGTTCATATATTTAATTAGTTGCTTGGTTTAGTTCTTGTGTGTTGAAGTTTATGTGCTTTTTTTTTTTAATGTTTACATGTTTGCTTTTTGTTAGGATTTTTGGTCGCTAAGTGCCCATATGATGACATTTTGAAGTTTCAAATTCTTTATTATGTTTGGCTAAGTTAGAGTATGTAATTACTAAAGTTTTAATAATTTTATTTTTGTTTTTTAGGTACTTCGGGTCAAGAAGAGGATGTAGGTGGAATTTCAAGATGGATCTACAAGTGTTTTTTTTTCTTAAATAGTCTATGTGATTTTGTTTTTTATCTCTAACTTTGAACAACAAAATATTTAGGATCATATATTTTATATATAAAACATTTGTAATAATATATTTTGGTGTATTTAATTTACATATGCAATTTAGAATACACTTTGTTTTGTATATCGTACAACAAGATTAACAAAATAATATGCAATTGAAAAAAAAAACAATACGCTAAAATTTTAAAATATATATATATATATATAACAAGAGGTTCTGTCGACGCCAATTAAAACATGCATTGGCAGAAGTTGGCTTTGTTGATCCCAATAAACGACGTCGGCAAAGTCGGTTTGCTAGAGCTTATATGCCGATGTGGGTAAAATACGTGTCAGCATAGCCTTTTTGCCGACGTAGAAAACTCTGCATCGGTAGAAAGTTCAGATTCTGGAACTGCCAAAGTGACCAAGGAGGCATTGGTAGATCCATCTTCTGTTGATGCAGGATAAATGTTTGCATCAGTAGAAGCTCTATCGACACATCATTATAGCGTCGCTTGTCGAAGCTAGAAAGCGTTGGCAGAAGCTTTGCTGATGCATTTTTAGCTTTTATTGACATTTTTCCACGTCAGCAAAATATCAATTTTTGTAGTGTTTCTTTGTTGAAATCTCATGTGAACAAATGTGCTCAAGAACAAGCTACAAACCTTTCGAGACAAATGTACATTTGAGAGAAAGAATCAAAGGATCAAACATTAGAGATTGTACTGCACCCACATAAATCAATACAAATTATGTTCATTTACACATTTTTAAAAAAATCCAAGCAGATCAACAAGCTAGAGGCTGATCATCTAAGAAGATCAACAAGCTAAAGGTCGATCATTCAAGTAGATCATCAAGCCAAAGGTCAATCATCCAAGCAGATCAACATGCCAGGGAGGCCGATCATCCAAGAAGATGAACAAGCCAAGCACAAATCCAACTATCAACATGTCAAGGGCCGATTCAACAATCAACAAGCCAAAGGCCTATCATCCAAGAAGATCAATAGGTTGGAGGTCAATCATCCAAGACAATTAACAAACCAGAGGCCGATCATCCAAGAAGATCAACAAGCACCGATCCAACAATCGCCAAGCCGAGCGTCGATCCAACGATCAATAAGCCAAAGGTCGATCCAAAGATCAACAAGTCAAAGGTCGATCCAACAAGATCAACAAGTCAGAAGACCAATCGGAAAAGCCTAATAAATGTGCTCGAGAACAAGCTACAAAGCCTTGGAGACAAATGTACATTTGAGAGAAAGAATTAGAGAATCAAACATTGGAGATTATACTACACCCACAAAATCAATACAAATTAAGTTCATTTACACGTACCAAATTTCTTTGCTGAAATCTCATGTGAATAGACATTGCAGATCAAATTTGAACAACATTTGAAGGATAAAATTTATTATTACTATTATTTTTTAATTTTACATTGGGGCTCAATAAATACTATAAATTTTTTATAATAGTTTTACATTTGTTTTAATCCATGTCATATATTTTATTGTATTATATGTACTAAATTTTATTTCTACTAAGAAAACAAGAAACGCAGAATAAGAAACAAGAAACAAAGAAATAGTTATCAAACACATTTATGTTTCTATTTCTTTTTATTTTTAAGAAACAAGAAATAGAAATAGTTATCAAACAAGTAATTTCTGTTTTTAGTTCTTAAAAAACAAGAAACAAGAAACATGAAATAGAAAATAGGAAACCAGAAACAAGAAATGAGAACGTTATTCAACAGGCCCTAATCAAATTTTTATAGTTCCACATTTTGAGTTATGTTATTTTTGCAATCATAAGCTCAAAAACAAACAAAGGCTCTGTTTGGCATTGATTTTGAATACTTTCAAAGTGATCGTGAAATTTTTTTAAACCATTTTTAGAGTTTGGTAAAATTGATTGTATAATAATTTAAATAGAATCACTTCTTCACTTATGTTGACTTACAAAATCTAGTTGACAATAGCTTTTGAAATTAACTTCCCCATATATTCAAGTTAAAAAAGGTTAAAATATCACATTTTGGTCCATGTACCTTGAGTTTCATTCCATTTTAGTTTCTGTATTTTCAAATGTCCAATTTTAGTCCCTACGACATTTAGTTTATTGTTACATCTTTCAAAGAATATTTAGGCTCTACTAATTTTCCCTTTATAAATTTTAGAAATATATTCACATGGTGTCTTTTATTGCATGGAAATTATTATTATTATCTAACCAATTTTGATAAAAAAAAATTAACTTTGAAGGACTTTCAACAACCATTATACAAATTTGATGTCCATAATGAAGGAATGAACGTTTCACTCCACAGTAGAAGCATTGGATCGTCTTTGATTTTCTTTAGAATTAAACAAAAAACTTAAGGTTAAACAAAACATACGTTGAAAATAATATGAGAATATTCTGGCTATGACTCGAACAGAGGACCAAAGCTTGTGAGAGCCTCTTGAAAGAAAATCCACAAGGGATTGGAGAGGAAGAGGTCTGAGAGAATTCTCTAATTCTCTCTATTGAGGAGATGTGTGTTCTATGAAGAATGCCCAATGGCTCACCCCTAGGGTTCTATTTATAGGGGTCTAGGGAAGATAATTAAATAATATATTTTAATATCTAATATATTAAAATATATTTATCTAACCATTTTGAATCTTATTCAAACCTTTTAAAATTATCCTACGACATCTATTTCCTATTTTGAATCCAATTCAAATTTAATAAATATCTTTTCTTTAATGTATCTAATATACATTAATTATTTTAATATTTAATATATTAAATACAATTGTTGGAATAGAAATTTTGGCCAATCAAAATTGGTCATGTCATTAATTTAAATTAGTGGCAAAATTATTTATTTAATTAGGGATTATTTAAATTTGCAAGTATCCCTAAATTAAATTAAAGTAAATCCCAATATGCAATTGGGTTATATGAAATTTGGGTCAATTTTAGACTAAGCCCAAATAGGAGGCCCTAATCCAGCAAAGTCTAGGCCCAAAGTTAATAAGTCATAGCCCATAAGGCTAGGCCCAAGGTTAATCAGGCTCAGTCTAAGGACCAGGCTCAAAGTCCACCAGGCCCAGTCCAATAGTCAAGCCTAAGCCCATCTGGAGGCCCTGGGGAACTCTATAAATAGAGAGCCCCCTCCTCCATTTTGGGGGGGTTCAGAAATTTGAGATCTCAGAGAGAATTCAGAAACAAAAGCCAGAAGACTCCTTGAGCTCTTGAAGATCAAATTCCTCCTGAACGAAGAACACTTCCTCGAAGATCAAGAACACTTCTTCGAGACCTCAAGAATCCATTGAAGCTTCAATCTCGAGAATAAGCTCTACAGCCCTCGAGTGAAACATACAAGCAAGAGAGAGAATCAGAGGATCAAGTACTAGAGATTGTATTCCACTACATTCAAAGTTATACAAATACAAAAGTTTCATTTGCACGTGTTCCTATTTCTTTGTTGAAATTTACGTGCGAACAACAATAAATATACTTTCCTCTTTTATATTTAATATATCTAACATATTAAATATTAATTTGAACGCTTCAAATTAAATATTAATTTGAACATTTCAAATTTTTCTTTCAACTAAATTGATTTTTTAGTGTTACTATGAGTTAGCAAGGGAACCTTATGGACCTATAGATTATAAGCTCCAATGATACAAAATTAATTAATTAAACTCTTTAATTAATCAATTTTCACTCATTAACTCTAGGGTCACTCCACTATAGACCTAAAGTTGCACTCTTATGCACTGTAGGATAAGTTGTATCCATTGATATAACCACTACATGCAAGTCGATCCTTCACGAGTTGTTCGTAATTACAGTTGTGTCAAAAGTCCGTTTTACCATTGTAATTACACCTTGCACCTTAAGTACTACTGATCCTCTAATGAACAATTTGTTTATGATCTAATCATAAACTAAATCCCTCTCGGGCTAGTGAGAGGGTGGGGCTCCATTGTTCAAGTCTCGAAATCAACACTTAAGGGAACTACTCATCTACTTACCCTATATGGGAAGGAGTGAATTCCGTCTTGTAAGATTATGATCCCAGCTCCCTATTTGGTCAAGTCCCCATTGGTAGGCATATTAAATCGGTGACAAAAGCCACTCTCACCCATGCAAATCAAAGGACAAGCCTTCATAGGCAGGAGTTCATAACTCACTCAGGATTAAGATCGAGTCACA
This sequence comes from Trichosanthes truncata, assembly GCA_033996785.1. Lineage (NCBI taxonomy): Eukaryota > Viridiplantae > Streptophyta > Magnoliopsida > Cucurbitales > Cucurbitaceae > Trichosanthes > Trichosanthes truncata. Next base: position 42,967,416 of record JAWPNB010000013.1, on the reverse strand, counting down.
TATGATCATCTTGATGAAATATTAATCTTCTCAATTAACATATTTATAAAGAGATATTAAATATTTCGTGGTCCATTCTTACACAAACTCATTGTATAAGATACCCCCACTCACATGTCTCCACATGAACGATTTGGATCAAAAATAATTTGTAACTATTACAAAGTGGGCCGTATCAATAGTGTTACTAGGATAAGGCACCAAACCTTATCCATATACTATGACTCTTTAGGTTATTTCTTGAACACGATCCTCCTGTACGTCAACCACATACTGTTTAAGATTACACTAATAACCTTGGATTTTTCATATAATGGATAATATTATATCGCAAATAAAATAATCAAAATTATTATTAATTATTAAATAAATCATTAATTACGAGGCTTTATGGCATAAATCCCAACACATAAATATTTCTAAAAAAATTATAAAGATAAAAAATTTCATTAAAAATATTAAAAATAACAAATAAACATTTCATCCTTTTTACACAAGTTTAAATTTTTTATTATTAATATTAGATATACATTAGTGATATTTTATTGATATTTTTTTTATATTTCATCAATTTTTCTATGATGTAATGGAAATGTCAATTCACTCTTCATGACAATATTAAATAAAAGAACATATGGAAATGTCGATGATGTTATGGGTAAATTTGGACAACCAGATCAAACCCGAGAGAATGGAAGACAAACAGGCCAAACCAGGTCAAACCCGAGGCCCATGGCGATATTGGGCTTAGGAAAATAAAGAAAGAGGCCAAAAGGCCAAAATCGGGCCAAGTCGACCTAGACTGGTCTGAGCCGAGTCGAGCCAGATCGGGCTGAGCAGACTTGGTACACGTGTGCGTGACGTGCGCCTTCCTTGTCCATAGTTCAAGTCATCCCCAACGGCCCACTTTCTATCTCTAACGTAATCCTATTCAGGAAAGGGAAGAGACCCTTGGTCAACCCGCATATAAATACAACATTATAACTCCATTGGAAGTAACTCATTCTCAGTCTTCACTCTCTACTAGCTTGCTACACTTTTCCTATCTGACTTAAGCATCGGAGTGGCTGTGGCAAGCACCACTCCGGTGTGCAAGTTTTTTTTTGTTTTGCAGCCCACCTCACTCCCCCAAAATATAAATTCATTGTTGACTTCATGTGCAAATCAGGTGTGTTCCCTTTGCTTTGATTGTGCATCAACAGTTGAGGCCGTCTGTGAAAAACGAGAGGATTTTACCAATAAACTTGCATACCGACATCATGGATGAACAAGAAGGCCAAGGATCCGAACCATGCCATGGAGGAATAGAATTACGATCAAGAATGCCACCTTAGGAAGATGAAGATGAAGGAAGGCATGTCCCAAACAATAACAAATCTGCAATTGGGGAATAGCCCACCTCGACCTCATACTGGGGAGAGTCGACCAGAAGAACTCGAAAGAACTGGAGAAGAATATCATCATGCTCCGCTCATCAGGGATGAGCTCGCCTCGGCCTCTTCCAAAGGAGGGAAGACCCAAGGCCGACTCGTTCATCTTGGCTGAGAAGTGACATATAAGTCAGATCGGATCTTCAATCACCATCAGGAAAAGTTCATTTGCGATCCCGCCAAAGGAAAAGCCCTGATGGAAAAAGACTTGGGCAAACCATATGCTCATTGTCAGAATTCAAAGGAAAAGCTAATCCATATAGGAACGAACAAGAACAACAGCAAGGAAGCCATAACAGTCGTACCAATCAAGGTCAAGGTCAAACCCTAATACTCGATGGAAAGATCAAGGTCGACCCAACACAAGTCGAGGCTGAACCAAGCTAAGGTGAGGATCCTAGAATTTGAGACCGACCAGAGAAGTCCAACAAAGATAGAGTCAGACAAGGGCAAGGCCGAGGCCACTTTGGCCAAGGCGAAGACAAAACCCTAGCCTTTGATCAATGTATCAAAGAAGACAGAAGATGGATTCTAACGAAGATTAAAGTCAAGACGAGGCCGACCCAAGCAGAGGTCGACCCAAGCCGAGGCCGAGGCCGAGGCCAAGATTGGCTCATCATTTTGCTCAATATTGATTCAGAAGATCATTTGATGACTAGTTGAATCATGTTAAGAATGGTCAAGCTAAAAGCAACGATGACCAAGTCGAGCCCACAATGGCCAAGTTGAGCCTAATTGGCCTTGCCAAGGTAAAATAAGTCAAGTCAGATAAAGACAATTCAGCTAGATCAAAAATTTCAATAATGGCATAAACGAGGTATTCTGCAAAACACATAGCTTCCTTTAATTATTGATATAAGTGAACAGTACATGAAGTTTGCTTGTGAGAATACATAAAACTGGATAGGTTAGAGCTCACTTCATCCTCAAAATTAAGCTCACCTCATCCTCAAATAGGTTAGAGCTCGCCTTATCCTCAAATAAGTTAGAGCTCATTTCATCCTCAAAAGAGTTTTGAGCTCACCTCATCCTCAAACAGGTTAGAGCTCACCTCATCCTCAAATAGGTTAGAGCTCACTTCATCCTCAAATAGGTCAAAGCTCGCCTCATCCTCAAATAGGTTAGAGTTCATCTCATCCTCAAAAGAGTTTGAGCTCACTTTATCGTCAAACAGGCTCACCTCATCCTCAAAAAGGTTTGAACTCACTTCATCCTCAAATAGGTTAGAGCTCACCTCATCCTCAAATAGGTTAGAGCTCGCCTCATCCTCAAAAAAGTTAGAGCTCACCTCATCCTCAAATAAATTAGAGCTCTCCTCATCTTCAAATAGGTTAGAGCTCACCCCATACTCAAAAGAGTTTGAGCTAACCTCATCCTCAAATAGGTTAGAGCTCACCTCATTAGGGTTTGAGCTCACCTCATCCTCAAGTAGGTTAGAGTTCACCTCATCCCCAAGCAGGGAAGAGCTCACCTCATCCTTAAAAAGGTTTGAGCTCACATCATCCTTAAATAGGTTAGAGCTCGCCTCATCCTTAAGCAAGTTAGAGCTCATCTCATCCTCAAAAGAGTCTGAGCTGACCTCACCCTCAAATACGTTAGAGCTCACCTCATCCTCAAAAGGGTTTGATCTTTCCTCATCCTCAAGCAGGTTAGAGTTCACCTCATCCTTAGGCGGGAAAGAGCTCACCTCATCCTCAAAGGGGTTCAAGCTTACCCCATCCTCAAACATGTTAGAGTTCACCTTATCCCCAGGCGGGGAAGTGCTCACCTCATCCTCAAAAGGGTTTGAGCTCACCTCATCCTCAATATAGGTTAGAGCTCACTTCATCCTCAAGCGGGAAAAGACATTCAACAACAGGTCTCAAGTCTCAAACATAAAATATTCAGCAAATTTGAAACTACAACAGCTTGGGCCACACAGATCAGACATAGAGGAGAGATTAATGTTCATCTTGGGTCTCCAGTTTATTAGCAGCACCAGTTCCTAGAGTCTTAGAAGAATCCTAAGGGCAAACATTCAGGTTATCTCGAATGGTTGTAAAATAGTCAAGTTTAGCATTGAGAATTGGTCAAGGCCACGGTTGAGGCCACCGAGGCTGAGCTGAGGCCACAGAAGTCGAGCCGATGACAAGATGGCTGAGTCGAGCACAAGATGACTCACCATTTTACCTGATATTATTCCAAAAGATATACATCAATCAGAGCAAATTTCGAAGCCTCAACATTAAAGATCTCTACAAAACTGCAAAATCCCATATAAGTTTATTTCCAACTCAAAAACTTTCTAAATACTACATTAGAAATTTAAAAGCTAGATGATACAATCATCATGAAATAGTTGTTTATCTTTTTTCTTCTTTACAATGGCAGCTCTCCTTGTACTCTATTCTAGAATTCTCTAATTAGCATGTCATGCTCTTTATTTTTCAAGATAAAACCTTGTACGACTTAGTGAGATAATGCATACAAATAGAACATCATGAATAAACTAGGAATGCCATGAAGTATTAGAAGAAAAAATTGTCATTTGAAATTCTAGAGGTTATACAATTGCTTATTTGATATAATAAGTTAGTTGAATGCAAACCCATTTATGAAATTCCTAACATACATTAATTCCTCATATGTGAAATTGTAGTTGTGAATATATTTTATTCAGTTAAATCAACATAGCATCTACATCAAATCACTTAAAGTATTTTTATTGGACTTTTGATATCATGAAGAATATCATGTTCATGAAAAATTATACTATAATTGCATAACTGTTGATAAAGATAGTAATAAACTATCACAAATGAAAATTACTGGCTTGGAAGCTGATTAGAGCAGCAAGCAACAGGGGATATGCTTTCATATTAAACAAAAAACAAATATTGATCCAGAAGTCAATTACAGGAAAATAGAAAGCAAACAAAAAGAAAGTATTGATCCAGAAGTCAATATCGAGAAAACAGAAGAAGTTGGCTGGGGCTGCTTGAGCCGAGCCACATGGTCGAGCCGAACCACATGGCTGAGCTGAGCCACATGGCCGAGTAGCAAAAGAAAAGGGGTCCAGCCGACCTCAAGTCTACCTCACTCAAAGAAGGAGCTGCCATGTGCCAATCTGTGTTAGAAAAATGCCCACACACGCCCAGCCTACTAATAAGTCACCATGTGTCTCAAACACATTCTTTGGAAAATCTTTAGGTATTTTTCCTACCCTTCCTTTTCTTTTTGATCAAATTTGACTAGTAGATCAGTTTAACTACTGAAATCTGGAATTAATTCAAGATATGGTAAACTCTGAGCCAAAATAGCCAACTCTAAGATATGGCCAATTATGTCGTGCAATTAAAGTATGGAATACGCAAACTCTTGAGCACTAAGGTGTAGAGGAAGCGGCCTTGAGAGTTGATTGATCCCAAAAAGGGTTGGTTAATTACTCTTGGCAGCCCAAAAATCTGAGGTATGCCTCACGATGGGTCCCGATTGTGCAAAATTCCCCTCAAATGTGGAGGACGCAAATCTTGGAGGTGATTAATTGGGTCCTCAAAAGGGGCTTGGTAATTGATCTAAGCATGACTTAAAATTTGAGAAAAAGCTTGATCGGTCATAATTTAATCTGGGGTCAACTCTAGGAATTTTATGTTATAAATATTAGAAAGCCAAAAAATCAGCCCAATGGGTTTGATAGGTCATTCCAAATTCAAATTTGGGGCAAACCACAAATCTTTTCCTCATAAATATTCGAAAGAAAAAAATTAGCCCAATTGGTTTGATAGGTCATTCCAAAATCAAATTTGGGGCAAACCCCAAATCTTTTCCTCATAAATATTGGAAAGCCAAAAAATCAGCCCAATGAGCTTGATGGGTCATTCCAAAATAAAATTTGGGCTCAACCCCTGATAATTCTCAGTTATGAGAATTATTCAACTCTAAAACCAAGTTGTTCTTGCTAATTTTGAGGATTTTTGTTGACCAACAAGCAAGATAAAAGTAACATTTTGTATAAATTCATGCAAGCTTGTTGAAACTTGATGAATACAAGAATTTTGAGAAAAGATAAAGAAAGTAGCTTAAGTTGTTGTCTTTTGTGCAGAATTGAAGACTTTGCAAAAGGAATGCAATTGCATTCCATTTGCAATGTAACCAGAAGAACAGAGGCAGGGAGAATGCGATTGCAAACCAATTGCATTCTAAGGCACGCCAAGGAAAGCTCGAAATTCACGGAAATCTCCATGATTCACGCGATTTACACCAATTATGGAGAAATTCCAGCAAGATTATCTTGTCCAGATTTTACCCACGAATCTGGGATCCAATTTTGGAAGGAGATGAAGCTCGACTTTGACTTTAAAAAGGGGAGAAGCCGAGGAGGAAGAAGGAAGTCGTTTTTTGGGTTTAGTTTCTGTTTTATTCTTTTTCTCCCGAGAATTAATTTTTGGGTTTCTTTTTCTGCTATTCCTTATACAATTTTTCTGGGTTTATTCTCTTCGTAGACAGCAGCCATTTGAATTTCAATTTTGTATTAGATCAGTTCCAATTCAATTTTGTGTTATTCTCTACATTGTAACTCACGGAGATCCTCCGATTTTTAGCTTCAATTGACAAGAAGGCAATTTTCTGCATTTTGTTACAGGTTTTTCCATTATTTTTTCAGTCATTGTTCTCGGCTTTTGTCGTTCTCCAATTTTGTTCTTTGTATCTCTTTTTCTTTTGAGTAACGTTTTGCCATTTTAGTTATTTTCCCGTGGGTTTCCCGTTTTTCTTTTAAAATAGAAATTGAATTCTGGAGTTTTCTTATTTACCCATAAGGTTTCCTTTCTCTTTTAAAACATAAATCTGAGTTCCAGTAGTTTTATTTTTATTTACCCATAGGGTTCCCTTTTTCTCTTGAAAATAGAAATTGATTCCAGTAGCTAAATTAGGAGAAATTGGCTTTTAGAATATATTTTTCTTGTTGGAAATTTAATTAGGTTTTCTTTAGAATTATTTTTCTCCTCTTTAAAACTATGAATCTTTCAATAAATTATTTTGGGATTTTTACTTTTTCTATAATGAGCTAAATTTCCTTTAGGGGTTCAAGTTGGTGAATGCCCTAAGGAAAAATGTAAAGCTCTAAAGCATAAACAATCTAGTTAGTATGTGTACTTTGTTTGTTTTTGTTGAATTTAATTTTGGGTAAACCTAGCCGGCCAACTAGTGCTTGCTCATCAAGCTCGAACTTAATATCGAAAGAGTTAAGGGAAAGCCGATGTCACAAAAGCAATGGAGGAAAAGGCTTAGAAATAAGTCCTGAACATCGACCCTAGACATAGGGCGAGACTCCAAGACCACTAGGGTTGTGTGCGAAGTATCTAAGTTAGATTAGCCATAGACGTATAGGTTTAATCACTTAGTCTCCTAAAGGTTTTGAATCAAAATCGAATAGGAGTTGAACCCGGTTTACTTAGTCTCACATGCTAACTATGATTGCAATTGCAAAGTGAGTCGCATTCTTCCAAAGGTGCTTGCATCACTTGAATCCCTATTTTATTCTTTGAATTTTCAATCTCTTGTTAAATAAAACCAAACTCTTGCATTTTGAACTTTCGGTTACCCCCATTGCAATTTGCAAAACAAATTTTGTGTCATTCTAAATAGATTTTGTTAAACCCCGTTCCCTTGGGTACGATACTCTGGAATACTTCCAGTTTCTTTATTACTTCGATCACGTGCACTTGCGTGTTAGCGGATCAACCCCAAATCTTTTTATTGTAGATATTGGAAAACAAGAAAATCAGCCCAATGGGCTTGATAGGTCATTCCAAAACCAAAACTCAAGGAAATATAGGGGATGCCTTGTTCTTGGGTTAAATATTATTCCTAGAGGAAAAATTACAAATCAATATTCCCAAATTGGGCTTTGAGTGTCCAACACAAAAAAAAAAAAAGCTAAACCACAAATCCCAACATGGAAGTGGGGGCTTAATATTATGGGTAAATTTGGACAATCAGATCAAACCCAAGAGAATAGAAGACAAACAGGACAAACCAGGTCAAACCCGAGGGCCAGGGCGATATTGGGCTTAGGAAAACAAAGAAAAAGCCAAAAGGCCCAAATCGGGCTAAGTCGACCCAAACCGAGCCGACCCGAATCGTGTCGAGCTGAGCCAGACTGGGCCGAGCCGACCCGGTCCACGTGTGTTTGACTAATAACAAGCAATTAAGATATCTTATTTCCTATTATTTTAACTAATTTTGTTATGATTTTGTGTGCTTTGATGCTTATTTGTGGTTAAATTGTAGAAATCGAGCTTAAGGAGTAAAAACAGAGTGTTCGGGGGTATTTTAGACATTATGGAGCTATTTCGATCCATTTTGGAGAGCCAAGAAGAGAAAAGATGATGCACTAGCAATTGGGGCCGAGAGGACAGCGTTGCAACGCCCAAATGCATTGTGCAAACCTGAGAGCTAGCATTGCAATGCTGCCACGTGGCGTTGCAAAGCTACTTATAGCATTGCAATGTTACCCCTGGGTTGAAGGCAAAACGACTGCGTTTTAGGACAGCGTTGCAAGTTGCTACGTTGTCTCGATAGACAGTATAAGTTCTTCGCATTCTCTTCGTCTAAAGGGAGGCCAATTCGATAGCAAATACCCTAATCTCTATTCCACAGCGTCTTGGATGGATTTTGGGAGGATTTTGGAGTTGAGTTGAAGATTTTGGAGCTCAGGTTCGTGGTGGATCACCTCGGGAACTCGGGATCATCATTTACCTAAGCATTCCTTTCTTTTCCTTTATTTTTCAGTATCTAGATTAGGCTGTAATCAGGGTTTTATTTAGGTTGTAATTGATGAACATGTTTAGTTAAATCCGTAAATTTATATGGATTGTTGTAATTTTTGGACCATTGCACTTAATTTTCTTTATTAATTAGTAATTGTGGCTTTATTAAGTGTTTATGTTCATTTGTGCATTGTGTTCTTAATGCCTTTAACAAAGCATGGAATAGGGGTTAAAGGATCGTTAGTTTAATTAAGCTCGACAGAGTAGCTTAAACTTAGAAAAACAATGCATGACAATTAAATTCCGCCTAAGTGACATAAGATCAACGGAAATTAATTGAGATTTAAATTGAATGTTCGCTAATGTCGAGTGAGGATTAATTAATGAGATGGAAACGAGATTTAATTACTTACACCCAAGGTTTGGAGGAGACCTACAGGAGATTCCATAATTTTAGGCTTTTACATTTATGAATGAAACATTTGGTTAAGCCTAATTGCTAGCTTAATGAAGTAAATTAAGATCCAAGATTGCAATCAACACCCATAGAAATTACCTATCGAATTGTGTCTCCCATTTATTTTGCTTTATAGGATTAGAATTTATTTTCCTGTTTTCTCTTGCATTGTTTTCTCTAAATAAAATAAAGTAAGATTATTCTCGGTACTTAATCGAATTAAAAATCAATCCCAGTGGATACGATACTCGATAGGAATACTGTTTTATTATTACTTCGATCGCATGCGCTTGCGTGTACTTTCGATCAGTGACGTGCGCCCTCATTGTCCATAGTCCAAGTCATCCCTGAATGCCCCTTTCTATCTCTAATGTAATCCTATTCAAAAAAGGAAAGGGACCCTAGGTCAACCCTCATATAAATACGATATTATAACTCCATTGGAGGTAACTCATTCTCAGTCTTCACTCTCTACTAGCTTGCTACACTTTTCCTCTCTAACTTAAGCATCGGAGTGGCTGTGGCAAGCACCATACCGGTGTGTAGGTTTTCTTTGTTTTGCAGGCCACCTCACTCCCCCAAAATACAAATTCATTGTTGGCTTAACGTGCAAATCATGTGCGTTTCCTTTGTCTAAATTTGTGCATCAACAAATGAAATTTTAAAATCATGCGTATATTTATGTAATATTAGTTGGTTTTTTTGCATTAAATGATTTTGTTCATTTCATTTAAACTGAGGGAACATTGATCCATGGTTATCTTTTTTGGTTTATATGTTATGAAGTTAAAATAAATGGGATTGGAACTGAATTGAGACTACCTAGAAAAACAATAGGTTATACCTTAATTTAGCATATTTTAATGTGGTTAAGATATTGGCCGTTTTTTAAAAGAGAGAGAGGAAAAAAAAAACTCTAATAACACGGTTGGGAAGAATAAAAATTTGACATCTATTTGACCTAAAACTCCAAAATTTGAACATTTTGACTGTAATTTTGGCTCAAAATGCTTGTATAATATGGTCAAATATATGCATAATAAAAATATTGACTTGATTTTCATTACTAAAGCTCTGTTTGATAACTATTTAGTTTTTGGTTTTTTCAAATTAAGCTTATAAACACTACTTCCACCTATAGGTTTCTTTGTTTTGTTATCTACATTTTACATATCTTTTCAAAATCCAAGCCAAGTTTTGAAAACGAAAAAAGGTAGTGTTTTTGTTTTTGAAATTTAGCTAAGAATTCAAATGTTTCCTCAAGAAAGATGAAACCTATTGTAGAAAAATTGGGAGAAAACAAGCTTAATCTTCAAAAATCAAAAACCAAAAACTAAGGCTCCTTTTGATAACCATTTGGTTTTTAGTTTTTGATTTTTGAAAATTAAGCTTATAAATACTACTTCCGCCTATGGGTTTTCTTGTTTTGTTACCTACTTTTTACATATATTTTTAAAAACCAAGCCAAGTTTTGACAACTAAAAATAGTAGTTTTCAAAAACTTGTTTTTGTTTTTTGAATTTGGCCAACCAATGTTTTCATAAGAAATATGATCATTATAGAGAAATGATGAGAAAAGAAGAACAATTTTTAAAAACAAAAAACCAAATGGTTATCAAACTGAGTTTTTTTTTACACCAAACCATCAGGTTGTTAGGAGTGCTAACAAAAGTTCCACATTGGCTAGGAAAGAAAGAGATTCATGGTATATAAGTGAGGACAATTATCTCCATTGATATGAGATTTTTTGGGAGAACCAAAAGCAAAATCATGAGGGCTTATGCCTAAAGTGGACAATATCATACCATTATGGAGATATGTAGAGGGTCGTTGTCCTTATCACAGGTTTGGTGAAGACAAAGAAGTGACAATAAGAAGTTGCATGAACAAAATGTAATTGTTTTACTTATACGTATTTACTCCCTTTATTTGCCATATTTATAATTATATTTGAATTACACCTAAAGAAAGGTTTGAAGATAAATTATTAAAAAGATTAAATTCACCTGAAGCTCAATGCATTTTGATATTGGTGTATACCAATTGTGTTAACACAAGAGGGAGAAATTATTGGAAAATAAAAGCCTGACTTTTGCTTGCGATACTTGTTTCACTAATTCCAGACATGTGGTCTCTTTTAATTTGGTTTATATTTTCTGGAATAGAAAACAATTGAAAATAGAAATTAATTAATTAATTAAAAAGTGTAGAATGAAGAATTAAATCAATCATCAGGTGAAAGCCTCTATCTTTTTCCATGTTGAAAAAGAATGATATGAATTCAATTCTATGCACATGACGACATATATATAGTACTGATTAATTTAATTTAATGCAAAAAAACACGTACAAACTAAGTTGTTTTATTCGATATAAACGTGAACCATTAGTAACTTTTTAGGAAACGTACCTTTTTGGTCTCTCATGTTTCAAGTTTGTGTCTATTTAGTCCTTACCTTTTAAAATTGGACAATCTAGTCGCCAAATTTGGTTAAATAGTTCTATTGGGTCTTTGGGCTGTTAATTTTTTTAACGGATGCTGACGTGTCCAATTTTAATATTAAACCATTAGTAACTTTTTGAGAAAAGTACCTTTTTGGTCCCTCATATTTCAAGTTTAAATCTATTTAGTCTCTACATTTCAAAATTGGACAATTAAGTCTCCAAATCTGACGTGTCCAATTTTAATATTAAAATAATAATTTTTTCAAATAATATAATAGTAATTAAAATAAATTAAAATAATAATAATTATTAAAATAATTTTTAAAAAAAAAACACTTGTCTCTCTCCCGTTCCCTTCCACCGTCCTCCCCCTTCCATTTTCCCCTCCACCCAGCTCCTGCGGACGTCCCCTTCACCCAGCTTCGGCCGTCGATATTGGTGTCGGTCCTTTCTTCTTCTTCTTCCTGATTAAAATGGAATATATTAATTACCTACCACATAAAAGTAACTTAGAATATCAAACCTTTAGCTATGGAATATATATAGAAAACTCTCCCCACTCCCACCCCCATTCCCCACCCCATTCGGGGCGCTTCCTTGAGGGCCCTGGCCCCGCGGGTTAAATGGACATCTCTACTCTCAAGATCTTATTCAAAAATAGTTTTTAAACAAATCTAATTATTGACAAATATGTTTTTTTTTCTAGCTACATATACGTTGAGAATTTTTGGTTAATCACCTTAAAGTGGGTCCCGCGAGTTAAATGGACATCTCTACACTCAAGAGCTTATTCAAAAATAGTTTTTAAACAAATTCAGTTATTGAAAAATATGTTTTTTTTTTCTGACTACATATACGTTGAGAATTTTTGGTTAATCACCTTTAAAGTCATTTTTGAACGATCTATCTAAGGAGTTCTTCAATAGGCTTTTAATTAATCCAATTTTTTAAATGTCTTTTTATTTATTAAGATTTTATTTTAAAAAAAAACAGTTTTATTATCTAAAATCATTTGAGAAGCTATACTAAACACACTTTAAAGTATTAAATTTTACAAAGGTGTTTATAGAAAAATTGATTTTATTTAAATTCTTTTTCTAAAAGTCATTTCATATAAACTATTAGTTTCATCAAGTTAACCTGGAATTTTGATAGATTGCGGCAATTCTTAATTACCTTCTTTTTTCAACTTTTACTATATTCAGCCACCAAATTCGACAAAAAAAAAAAAAAAAAAAAAAAGGTAACGTTATGTTCAACAAATTAATCAAGATTACCAAAAATCATTGCACAAAATTAGGCCCTAGAAAAATCAATGCACAAGCTTGACCATTGAATAAATTTTCCTAAAGCTTACCAAGTTTAAAAAAAAAAAATCTAATTGTAGTTTTTTTTTTCTTTAAAGTCCCATCAATTTTTAGGTACTAAAAAAAAAATAGTCTCATAATATTTTTATCTGACCTCTGTAAACATTGAAGAGCTGTTTGGGACAAGGAGTTGCAGGGGGTCTATGTTTGGGACAAAGAGTTGCAAGGAGTCTGTGTTTGGGACAAGAAGTTGCAGAAAGTAAGAGTTATGAAGTCTGTGTTTGGGGTGCAGATTTGTTAAACCTGGAGTTCTAAAGTATGAATTGATTTTAGCTTTTTTCTTTGTACAATTTTTTCTACAATTTCTCAAATTTTCATTATTAGGAATTTGTTCCCATGGATTCTAAGATTGTGATTTTTTTAAAATTAATTTATGTATATTATACAAATGTCTTTAAAGAAAAAAAGAATTTTGAACAAAATACCCAACATTGTTTTTTCAACATCTCTCACATTAATTATTCATTTGTCTTGGATAGTTTCAAATAAAAGAAAGTCTTACAATACTTTTTTAAATATTACATGTGATTCGGAAAATTTTCAATCCATTAATTTAAAGGGATTCAAATAAATTTCAAGATATTTATGTTTTTATTCTCTCAATTCTAGAAATAATATAGATTTGATTCCATCAATCCTAAAATTGAGATTTTAAATTATATTATTTTATGAATATTTACAAAGACTTGTTTTAGTCAATTTTAAAATTTTAATTTAAGATTTTTTTTTTCAGGCTCAATAAAATATTTTTTTTTGTATAATTTAATATTTTATTTTTCTAACTAATGAATGTAATGGATTATCTAAAGTTTGATTATTTGAAAATAATATATTCTTTGAAGTTTTAAAATAACTAAGTTAAAAATAAAATATCAAATATTTCTGCTATTTAAAAATAATTAAGGTCAAAATCAATATATATTTTTTAACATCATTCAAAATGAATATCATATATACTTTTGTTCAGATTACTATATATTTATGTTATTTATTGTAATAATGTTATTTTATTAAGTTTGGAGGAGAAATCGTTTAACTTTTTACTTTGAATATGATTAATTTGAAAATCAATTTTTTTTAATACATTAACCTTTTTAAATACTAATTTCTTAAATTGCAATACGAGTTAGTTTAAAATATGTTTTTCTTATCTTTAAATCATAAAATTATATATATATATATATATATATATATATATATATATATATATATATATATATATATATTGTTACGGGCAAAAACTAGCCTCAGACCGGCCTTGGTTGATCCCTCGAGGGAAGGGGTCGGCCAAGAGGACTTGTTGGCTAACCCCTCAAGGGGTCGGCCCAGACCGGCATTGGTCGACCCCTCAAGGGGTCAACCAAGAGGCCGAGAGGCATGTTTGGCCGACCCCTCAAGGGGTCGGCCTAGACCGACCTTGGCCGACCCTTTGAGGGGTCGACCAAGAGACCTATTTGGCCGACCCCTCGAGGGGTCGGCCTAGACCGGCCTTGGTCGGCCCCTTGAGGGGCCAGCCAAGAGGCCGAACTGGCCTCGGCCGACCCCCGGAGGGGTCGGCCAAGAGGTCTCTTTGGCCGACCCCTCGAGGGGTCTGCCTAAGACCGGCCTTGGCCGACCCTTCGAGGGGTCGGCCAAGAGGCCTATTTGGCCGACCCCTCGAGGGGTCGGCCTAGACAGCCTTGGCCAATCCCTCGAGGGGTCGGCCTAGACGGCCTTGGCCGATCCCTTGAGGGGTCGGCCAAGAGGTCTCTTTGGCCGACCCCTCGAGGGGCAGGCCTAGACCGGCCTTGGCTGGCCCCTCGAGGGGTTAGCCAAGAGGCTTATTTGGCCTTCCCTTCAGAGGGTCGACCCAGTCCGGTGAGCCTATTGAACCGACTCTTAGGTTAGACCAAAAGGCAACAAGGATGAAATCTGTAAGGGGAATAGCCTGGTCTAACATCGTTTTATCCCGAATGGATGGGTAAGAAGCGGGAAAGTCATTCGGGAGTGCATTGAATGATCCGTTAAAGTTCAAATTAAACGAAATGAGGTCTGTAACGGTCAGGATGATAAAAACAATCCATGATTGAGCTAAGTTCTCAGGGATCTTAATAATGCTGGATTGACTGTTACAATTATGTGAAAATATAAAAAGTGAAGTACAGCGACATTGATTTCTAACTTTTACGATCTGAGCTTTCTAAAAACTCTGATTTCTAACTTGAGCGTCGGAGTTTAAGTGGCTTAGCACCACACCGGTGTTAGTTCTCTATTTTTGTAGGTATTCTTAGCTCCCGGAGATACAAATTTACGGTTGATCCGGCGATCCAAATTCTGATATCAACAGTTGGCGCCGTCTGTGGGGAACGACGAATATTTGCTACTTGTTTGAGAATTAAATCATCGGGAAGATAATGAATTCCGACATGAACCGTGAAAATCGAATGGTAGATGGAGACGATTCGGACCGGGAACGCCACCCAAGGCGATCACGTGAGCAAGCTACACCTGTGGGGGAAACCCACCTGCAAACGGTTAGGCAAGAGGAAGCGCGGGTAATGCCGGAGCATGTGGAATTAGCAGAGAAGGTCCAAAAGATAGATAAGGATTTGGCACGTATCATGGATTTCTTGAGCAAGCCCAAAGCCATCATGGAGGCGCTGGCAAAGATTGCTGGAGAAATTCCAGGACCTAGCAAAGGAAAGGAAGGTGTGTGCTTGAATCCACCTTTGCTAGTCAACAACTCTGCCCCGATCGTGCGGGATCAAGCCAAAGGCAAGGGACCTGCAGAAGAAGAGGTAGGAGAATCCCAGGTTAGAGGTCCGTACACGAGGGAAAGGCTGAAGATAGGAGGAAATGACAAAAGGCCAGCACGCCTTGATTTGAAGAAACCAGAAGTAACGACCCATCAGTCCCAGGCGCGTACGGTTCGACTCCATAGTGAAATAAGGAGCTCGGTTAGAGAGTCGCGTGGACATCATGATCAGTCTATGGTTCGAAAGGCCGGTCAGCAAGAAAAATCGGACCTTGGCACGGACCTGCGAGACTTGATCAATCATAAGAGAAAGGAGCAGGCCAACGACAAAGTGGTAGAGAGTCAGCCATGGGCGATTGAGTTATGAAGAATCCAGAATGAGCTTGGAGATATGAAGAAAGCTCAAGATCATGAGGGGTTGGATCTGGAGAACTTGCTAGACCAGGTTGACCCACCTTTCACTGATGAGATTATGCAAGAAAAAAGTACCTCCGAAGTTTAAGCTGCCTACCATGAAGGCGTATGATGGGTCCAAAGATCCTGTAGAGCATTTAGATACTTTCAGGTCGTGGATGGAACTCCACGGAGTCCGGGATGCTATTAAATGCCGAGCGTTCTCATTCACTCTCGCAGGACCAGCCCAAAAGTGGTTTAGACAGTTGAAGCGAAGATCAATAGGTTCTTTTCGCGAACTAGCACGGGCGTTTATTACCCAGTTTCTGGGGGGGCGAGATCAGCGAAAGCCCCCGACGCACCTGCTTACTATCAAGCAAGGAAGAAATGAAACATTGAGAGAATATGTTTCGAGGTTCAATAGTGAAGCTCTCCAAATTGAGGGTTACACTGATGGAGCGGCTCTCACTGCTATAGTAGCGGGTCTCAGAGATGAGAAGTTCCTTTGGTCCTTAGGTAAGAAAGCTGCAACTACTTACGTGGATCTCCTTTCCAGAGCGCAGAAGTACATGAGTGCAGGGGAGTTACTTCGTTCTAGAGGAGCTCCAGAAGAAAAGATTACTCGCCCTGACCATCAACGGGCCAGGGGACGAAATGAAGAGGAGCGTTCTGAGTCGAAGAAAAGAAGACTAGAGGAACACAATTCCTCGCAAGATCGGATGGGTCGCAAAGGTCTACCTCCAAGCAAGTTTGAACTGTATACGCCAACAATAGTCCCTGCGGAGCAGATCCTGATGGAGATCCAAGACAAAGAAATATTAAAGTGGCCGGCTAAATTGAAAGCGGGCTCGCATCGAAGAAATAAGGATAAGTATTGTCTCTTTCACAGAGACCATGGTCACACCACTACTGAGTGCTTCGATTTAAAGGAGGCAATAGAGTCTCTAATCCAGAGAGGACATCTAAAAGAATATGTAAGAGGAAAGAATGCAACAGATGCAGATTGACCATCACGGAATAAAAAAGACCGAACCCCTACGCCACCCAGGGAAATAAGGACAATTTTTGGGGGTCCAGCAGGTGGAGAATCTAGACGAAAGCGAAAGGAAAAGGTAAGAGAGGCTCGGGTTACTCCAGAGAATTATGAGGTATATACTACTTTGTCGGCTACTCAAGTTGTGAGTTTTTCAGAGGAAGATGCAGTGAACCTGCATCAACCTCATAATGATGCTTTAGTTGTGTCTTTAGTAATAGAAAATTTCAAGGTGCATCGCATCTTGGTGGACGGTGGAAGTTCAGCCGATATACTTTCTCTTTACTCGTTTAATGCCATGAAGTTAGGACGTGAACGGTTGAAGAGCCGACCGGACCCACTAATTGGATTTGGAGGCCAAGTCGTATACTCAGAAGGAAGTATAGAGTTACCAGTGACCTTTGGCGATGGCATGACCAACGTAACGGCAATGGTAAATTTCCTGGTGGTGGATGATAAGTCAATCTACAATGCCATCCTAGGGTGACCGGCTCTACATCAATTGAAGGCTGTTCCATCTACCTATCACCAGGTAATGAAGTTTCCTACTCCAGATGGAATTGGAGTAATACGAGGAGAACAGTTGGCTTCACGAGAATGTTATCGGACGGCCTTAAAAGATTCGACTAGCAATGTTGGAGATGTGCAGGTCATTCAGGGAAATCCACAAGTTGAGGGAGAGGCCAAGGTCGATTTTTCGACCTCGGCACCCGAGATAGTGGAAGAACAGATAGTCGATATGGAAGCGGAAGAAATGGTTGAACTCAGAGATAAGACCGAGCAACGAGGTGAACCGGCAGATTCATTGGAGTCTGTCCCGCTACTATCGGACTCTCAACGAGTCAGTATTGGTGCCAAGCTGGAAGCTACTGAAAAGGAGAATCTTATATCTTTCCTGAGGAAAAATGCGGATTTGTTCGCCTGGTCAGCAAATGATATGCCTGGAGTAGACCCTCGAGTAATGGTGCACTGACTTAATATCAATCCGGATTTTAAGCCGGTTCGCCAGAAAAGACGAGCTTTTAACCATGCCCGAAATGAGGTGATTGCCGAGCAGGTTGAGGAGTTACTGAAGACGAAATTCATACGCGAAGTCAACTATCCTCAATGGCTTCCGAATGTCGTACTTGTCAAGAAGGCTAATGGCAAGTGGAGGATGTGTATTGACTTCACAGATTTGAATAAAGCATGCCCAAAGGATAGTTTTCCATTACCACGAATAGACCAACTGGTAGATGCCAGAGCTGGTCATGAACTGCTCAGCTTCATGGACGCTTATTCAGGGTATAATCAAATCCGAATGCATGTTCCGGATCAAGAAAAAACTTCATTTGTCACCACTAGAGGATTATATTGCTACAATGTTATGCCTCTCGGTTTGAAAAACGCTGGTGCTACATACCAACGTTTAGTTAATAAAATGTTTGCTCATCTTATCGGCAGGAATATGGAGGTCTACGTCGACGACATGTTGGTGAAGAGCAAAAAATCTAATCAACATCAAGATGACTTAGCCGACGCGTTTGAAACTTTACGAAAATACCAGATGAAGCTGAATCCAAGCAAGTGTGCTTTCGGAGTCACTTCAGGTAAATTCTTAGGTTTTATGGTTAACCAGAGTGGTATTGAAGCGAATCCAGACAAGATCCGAGCTGTACTCGAGATGGAATCCCCGAAGACAATGAAGCAGTTGCAGAGCTTAAATGGGAAAATTGCTGCTTTAAACCGATTTGTAAGTAGAGCAACTGATAAGTGTCTTCCATTTTTCAAATTGTTAAGGAAAAAGGCTAACTTCGAGTGGACGGCGGAGTGTGAACAGGCTTTTGAATTGTTGAAAAAATACCTTAGTTCGGCCCCACTCCTCTCCAAGCCTGTTACAGGAGAAGAGCTTTTTCTGTACTTGGCGACTTCTGACTCCGCAGTCAGCTCGGTGCTTATTAAGGAAGTCGATGGACGGCAATCGCCTATCTACTACACGAGCAAAGCTATGCTGGGAGCAGAGTCGAGATACCCACAGGTAGAAAAGTTGGCTTTGGCTCTTGTGGTCTCAGCCCGCAGATTACGCCCGTATTTCCAGGCGCATAAGGTAACTGTTTTAACCAATTTTCTATTGAGACAGGTCTTGCAAAAGCCTGAGACTTCAGGTCGGTTAATGAAGTGGGCGATAGAGCTAGGAGAGTATGATATTCAATTCCGACCTCAGACAGCAATGAAGGGGCAGGCGGTAGCTGATTTCGTGGCTGAGATGACTCCTCAAGCAGAAGTATGCGTAGCGCAATTCCAGTCCCAAGGTTTGACTGAGGATGATCATCCTTGGACACTTTATGTGGATGGGTCATCTACTCACCGAGGGTGCGGAGCTGGGTTGCTACTAGTGTCACCAGATGGAGAGAGATTCGAGTATGCGCTAAGGTTCAAGTTTCGAGCTTCCAATAATGAAGCCGAGTATGAGGCATTGTTGGCTGGGTTGAGGGTTGATAAAATGTTTGAGATTAGCAATTTCCTTATTCTTAGTGACTCTCAACTCATTGTGAACCAGGTGGCAGAAACGTATCAGGCCAAAGAAAAGCGGATGGCTGTGTATTTGGCGGAAGTGAGGCAACATTTGCGATCCTTTGTCAAGTTTGAAATTAAGCGAATCCCCCGATCTCAAAATGCTAATGCAGACTCATTAGCTAAGTTGGCAGCCGCTTACGAGACAGAATTGAGACGAACTGTCCCAGTCGAGATCCTAGAGGAGCCAAGTGTTCGAGGAAGCAAAGTGATGGAACTCGATGATCCTCTGCTAGGTAATGAGCGCACGTGGCTTGATCCACTAGTTGATTTCCTCACAAGTGGTGAACTCCCTTCTGATAAAAATGAAGCACGGCGACTAAAGTACAGAGCGGCTAGATATGTCTTGCGAGGAAGTCAGTTGTATAAGAGAAGCTACTCCTTACCTCTTCTCAAATGTCTGACGCCTGTTGAAGCTAAGTATGTCATGCGAGAAATACACGAAGGTGTATGCAGAAACCACTTGGGTGCACGGTCTCTTGCACAGAAGGTGGTAAGGCAAGGGTATTATTGGCCTACTATATTTGCTGATGCACGTATTTTCGTTAGGTCATGTGACCGGTGTCAACGTTTTGCTACAATACAGAGGCAACCTCCTGAACCGCTTACAAGCATTATGAGTCCATGGCCTTTCGTGCAATGGGGGGTAGACCTCATAGGACCCCTTCCACAAGGTCGAGGGCAAACAAAATTTGCTATAGTGGAGGTCGATTATTTTACAAAATGGGCAGAGGCGGAAGCCTTAGCAACCATAACGGAGAAGAAAGTTACTGACTTCATTTGGAGAGGTATAATATGCCGTTTTGGTATACCATATGCTCTGGTCACTGACAATGGTCGACAATTTGATAATGTAGCTTTTCAAAAATTTTGTGCTGATTTGAGCATCAAACATTTCTTCTCTTCTCCAGCCCATCCGCAAGCAAATGGTCAAGTGGAAGCAGTGAATAAAATTATTAAGCGAAATCTGAAGACCAAGTTGGAGGGGCTGAAAGGGCTTTGGGCTGAAGAATTACCAAATGTTTTATGGGCCTACAGAATAACTCCTCGGACCTCGACTGGAGAGACTCCTTTATCACTTTCATTTGGATCCGAAGCAGTGATTCCAGTAGAGGTCGGCCTCCCGTCACCAAGAGTTGAACAGTTCAATCCTGAGGACAATACTGATTCGCTTAATTTACACCTCGACCTATTAGAGGAGCGACGAGAGATAGCAAGATTGAGAATAGCTGAGTATAAGAACAGAGTAGCTCGATACTACAATTCTCGTGTGAAGCGACAAAGTTTCAAAGAGGGAGATTTAGTTCTTCGGAGGGTTATGCCAAACACTAAAGACTCGAGTAGTGGGACATTAGGCCGACGTGGGAAGGTCCGTATCGAGTCACGAAAGTTGTTCGGCCAGGAACTTATGAGATCGCTGATCTTGGGGGTAGACGTATGCCTCATCCATGGAACGCTGAACATCTGAAATTTTATTTTCAATAAAGCTGATGTTTTAATTTTTCATTGTAATTTTTCAGTTGAATGTCATTTCTTTTCAATTTTTAATGAAGGCATATTTTTTTACTCAAGCAAGTTATTTCAAAAATAAAACCAACTCTGCATGAGTGGGGGGTATGATCCATCAAGATACAAACAAGCAACTAGATTAGCCTTTGAAGATTCATGAGTAGATCGGCAAAGCAAAATGGCATAAATGATCATTAATACATGAGAGTTCACGATTGAAAAGGGAAGTGGTATATAAGCACGTAGATTTGTCAAAGTCAAGAAGCTTGTTCGTCATCTGAGAGGATACCATGAAGAAAACTTTCCCCTAAAACTTCGTTTTCCAGTCTGGAAGTTTGACCAAAATCGAAGCCTTCTCCTAAAGCTTCAAGTCCAGAAGTTTGGCCAAGATCAAACTCTGGAGGATCGCAATATTCTTTGAAAGATGTTTTGAGCCATTTGAGATCCAGGTCAGGATGACGCTCCTTAGCAGTCCGAATTGACCAGGTCACTCAACAACGCATAGCTTGATTTTGAAAATCAATGTATTCATCAGAAAGTTTGAATGCCTCAGTAAAAAATTTGGAGTCAACAAGCTTAGCTTCGGCTTCCTTTAGTTTAGTTCAGCCTCCTCTAGTTTAGCCCGAGTCTCTGTCAATTGAAGTTGAAGAGCAGATATGTCACTCTCAGAGCGAACACGGTAGTCATTAAACTGAGCCTGTAGATTATGCAAAGATTGATTCGCTTGGGCGTGTAGAGCAAATGCTTGGTCCAGTTCTTCTCTAGACACGTGATCTCGGCGAAGTTGAGTGAGTTCTCTACGAAGATAAGTGAGTTCTCCTGACACCCGACGAGAAGCTAAAGTTACATGACCAAAAGCCTACACGCGAAACGCACAAATGAGAAAATTAAGGTTTACAACAATCAATTTTGGAGATAAGATAAATACTTCACCTCACGAAGATGGTGCATCATAGCCTGGAAAGAAAGTTGGGGGTCTCGTAAACCACAACGACAGTCAACCCGTTCTTGAGAAGAGCTAGCTTCAGATAAGCCGGCCCACATGGAAAATGAATGCTCAAGTTCAGCAGTCTCGTCAACAGGAGAGTCATAAGGGCCAGGATAGTCAAAGGGAAGAATAGTTCCGTGACTGGACCCGCCAAATGATGAGGGAGAGTTATGGCTGGCTCCTCCTAAGAGATGAGTGGTAGGGGGCACCGGGGTTGGAGAAATGCCTGGTCTGCCAGATCCTTGGGAAGGAGGTCGAAAAGTTGTACGCCTAGGAGAGGCTCGAGTACACTGTCTACGAGAAGGTCGTCTTTCATGCCCTTCATTGTTAATGGGAGAGGTAACCATGGGGACAATCTCTACAGGTTCAGAATCTGAATTGTCAGATGTCATTTCCAACTCACAGTCCATAGCTCTGACTCGGGGACGTTGAGCCATATCTAACAAATCGAGCAAAGTTGAAGGTCGTTATCTACATTCAAGACTAGGTTGACAAGGTACATATAATTTAATACCCAATTCTGAGGGTAGTACCTGAAAAGTGCGGCGGGGGGATGAGGTGATATTCAGGAAGGAGATCGGGATGAACCAAATCAGGACCCCAACGCAGAAGTCCACTAATCCTCCAAGCAAGGTCACGAAAGGCAATAGCCACAGGCGATGGCTCAGGATTGATGTTAGCTACAAAAATAATAGCAAAATAAGAATAGCATGATATATACGTAAAAAGTCGGAAGGGAAAAGCAGACTCGCCTATCACCCTGAAATCAGTTGGGACTGGGAGAGTAGAGCCAGAATTATCCGAGGCAAGCCATGAACCGCTAATGAAGAACCAATATTTCTTCCAGTCTTTCACTGACGAAGGTTTTCTCACTATAGGTTCATGGACGGAATGCTGACTGGTATAATAAAACAGTTGAGATTTATCTTTTCGTTTAAAGGTGTGCAAAGATAAAAAGTCAAGGGCTGTCATAGGTGTACGGTTCCCGACCTGAAGCCAGAGAATATAACACCCTATAAAAGTACACCAAGCGTTGGGAAGAAGCTGACAGGGGGCAAGATTGATAAGGGTTAAGAAATTTTGGATCATAGGTAGTAAGGGGAGCCGAACACCACTAGTGAACATGTCGGGATAAAATGCCACTTCTCCAAGAAGGGGAGAGGCTGGATTTTCTCCACGATTTGGGACTCTCATGTTGATGGAGTTAGGAACGTTAAACTGAACCCTAAGGTCATCTAGGGTCGCTTGAACTAGAGGCCCTCTCAAACGGATTTTAGGTGGCTCCTTCCGTGTTCGAGCCTTGGATTTACGCTGACCACAGGCCGATTGAGGGGGATTGGGGATGAAATCTTCGTCATTAGGATCAGAAGAGTCACCCGTTTTAAAGTAGATGGCTCTAGAACAACCCGCCATGTAGAAAATAAGTCAAAGGAAGAGAAATTACCTGAAAAAGTGAAGGAATGACTAGAACTTCAAAACAAGAGAGTGAGAAAAGGAAGAGTTCGAGAAGTTGTGAGAGTTTTGAGTTCAGAATGAGCACTTATATAACCTGGATTGGCACAATTTTTGAGACATAGAATGGTGCCGACAATGGAATACCGGTGGGCTATACCCGTAGACTTCCAAGTCAAACCCAAGCAAATACGCTTAGAGGGTTCGCATTGGAAGTGGGGCAACTGTTACGGGCAAAAACTAGCCTCAGACCGGCCTTGGTTGATCCCTCGAGGGAAGGGGTCGGCCAAGAGGACTTGTTGGCCAACCCCTCGAGGGGTCGGCCAAGAGGCCGAACATGCCTCGACCGATCCCTAGAGGGGTCGGCCTAGACCGGCCTTGGCCGGCCCCTCGAGGGGTCGGCCAAGAGGCCTATTTGGCCAACCCCTCGAAGGGTCGGCCTAGACGGCCTTGGCCGATCCCTCGAGGGGTCGGCCAAGAGGTCTCTTTGGCCTACCCCTCGAGGGGCCGGCCTAGACTGGCCTTGGCCGGCCCCTCGAGGGGTTAGCCAAGAGGCTTATTTGGCCTACCCTTCAGAGGGTCGACCCAGTCCGGTGAGCCTATTGAACCGACTCTTAGGTTAGACCAAAAGGCAACAAGGATGAAATCTGTCAGGGGAATAGCCTGGTCTAACATCGTTTTATCCCGAATGGACGGGCAAGAAGCGGGAAAGTCATTCGGGAGTGCATTGAATGATTCGTTAAAGTTCAAATTAAACGAAATGAGGTCTGTAACGGTCAGGATGATAAAAACAATCCATGATTGAGCTAAGTTCTCGGGGATCTTAATAATGCAGGATTGACCGTTACAATTACGTGAAAATATAAAAAGCGAAGTACAACGACATTGAGAGGTATGCAATCATCACCAAACTTTTACGATCTGAGCTTTCTAAAAACTTTGATTTCTAACTTGAGCGTCGGAGTTTAAGTGGCTTAGCACCACACCGGTGTTAGTTCTCTATTTTTGTAGGTATTCTTAGCTCTCGAAGATACAAATTTACGGTTGATCCGGCGATCCAAATTATGGTATCAACATATATATATATATATATTTATTTATTTATTTATAAAAAAAGGCTAAAAAAAGATAAGATTGTTATTTGTTATAAGTAATTTTTGTTTAAACTTCAAAAAAAAAAATTGTAGATGACATGTGGAGGAAGTGAGATAGAGAGATTTTTATCAATTAAAAAATTGTTATGTAGTACTCTAATTTATATTAAGAATTTCAATTTAAATAATAGTATCATATCTAAAATATTCTTATATAATGTATATTTAAAAAATAAAATTATAAGATAAAAAGAAAAATATTTGTGTTAAAAATTTATTAAAATTATAAGATAAAAATGAAATATTTTTTTAATAATTATTTATATTTAATTATTAATTAATAATAATGATGAGAAAATTTATATAAAAAATAAAGAAAATTTTTTAAATTAAGAAATAAAAAAAAAAAAAAAAAACTTATGTAAAAAAATAGAGAGAAAAAGGAGAGGATAGAATAAAGAGAGGAAGGAGTGAAGTGAGGTGAAGAATTAAGGAGATAAAAAAGTTGTGGGGCACATAATGGGAAGTTGGAAGGGGAGTTAATAAGTTTGTGGAGTTCACAATAGAGAGTTGGAAGAGGAGTTAATAAGTTTGTAGGGCCCACAATAGGAGTTATAATATCATTGGGCCAAACAAGGAGTTGGGAGGAGTTATTAACTCCTTCAACTCCCCAATCCAAACACCCCTGATGAATACTCAGTTAAGCTTAAGGGTAAACGACTAGAACACTTATTTAAGTTTAAAATCAATTTGATTCAAAGTTTATGGTAAAATTGACTCATCTTGCCAAGTTTGGAGATAAAAATTGCATTTTTTCCATATAAAAAGATAAATAAATTCAAGTTTATCAAACTTATGTTTGGTTTTGTAGGATTAGAAAATCTGTAGCATCTTGGACGTAAAGTAATTATCCTATGGGTAAATTAAAAATAAACTCATAATTCATAGTATGGGATAAATAATATTTTGGTTAAAATATCATTTAGGTTCCAATACTTTGGAATTTGTTCTATTCAAGTCTATTTATATACTTTTAAATGTGCAAATTTAGTCCTTGTACATTGAATAGATCTTAAAACTAATCCTACTATTAGTTTCTTGTTAACTTTAAAAAAAAAAAAAAAACTTTATTAGCATTCCTCTATAAATTTTAAAAGCATTATTCACATTGTATTTTTTTTGAATGAAAATTATTATTATTATTTTACCAAATTTGATTAAAAAAATTAAATTTAAATTAGCAATAAATACTAATTTTAAGATTTATTGAAAGTACAAAAGACTAAATTTAAAAATATAGGGACCAAAATAGACCAGAATGGTATTTTAACCTACATTTTTTTTTATCATTTTGTGTTACAAAAATAAATGGGAAGCCCAACAAGATAAAAGAATAAAATCAACAATGAGATGGCTAAATAAAACTGGGAAGAAGTATTGTTAGGAGAGGAGCATAGAATAAATTAATTTGAGAAATTGAAATATTAGCATAGTATTATTATATTTTATTGTGAACAAAAAGAGGAGAAAGAGAGAGGGGGGATCCAGTAGAAGAAAGACCATATTAGTAGAAATAGGTGAAGTTGTCAGAAAATTCTCAACATTTTCTCAACTCACAGTTGATATGAATATGTCTGTAAAGGAAGAGTTTGATTTCTCAGAATCCCTAAACCCTAGCTTGAGATCGTCAATAATCTCACTGTTTATCTCTCGATCTCAAGCCTTTAGAACTGAGTTTAGACTTGGAATTTTTGAGAATTTGAAATCAGTGTTTGTTGTCTCATAAATTCGATGGATCTGAGTGGCGCCGCCAACAAAAACAAGAAGAAGAGAGTGTCTTCCGATGAACTTCGAGAGGTTGAAGATGAGCCTAAGAGAACTTGCCCCTCTCTTCCAACTGGGTTTGCTTTCTTTCTCTCTCTTTCAGCTTTTTGCTTTTTTATTTTTTATTTTTTTTTCCTTTTGATCTGCACTGTTTGCTTTTGGTATCTTTCTCCCACTTCTTTACTTATATATATTTTTTTGTTTGTTTTTTCAACTTCCAATGGGGTTTGGTCTCTCTATCCATTTTCTTTCATTTTTAATTTGTTTTTGTTTTCTGGTTTTTCCCTCTTTCTCGCCCTCTTCTTTACTTCTCCCATGCCTCCTTGTTTTTTTTCTTGGGTTTCTCTCCTGTTTCTCTCTGCACTTTTTTTTTTTTTTTTCCGTGAATTTTATTTTCTAGGATTTTGATCTCCATGTGGGTATTTTTACCTAATTTTGTTTTCCAGTTCTGAAGCTGTATTTGCCACCGTAAAGCATTTCTTTCCTGAATTTTGTTCTCAAATCCAACCTTTGGTTGGACAAGTAACAATTGAGCGTTTGTGTGCTGAAAAATGGCCTCAACGGGTATTTTCTCTCTCTTTCTTTTGATCTTTTCTTTCTTTCATTCTTTTGATCTTTTTTAACCTTTATGCACAAATCCAAACTAGAATCTGGACTGATCTTTTGCTCACATCTACCTCCATTGTTTTCAGGTACGCGACGACAAAGAGAACATGATTCTGTTTCTTATTCACTCTCTTCTGAGGTCAATATTTGAAATGCAATTTATTCAGATCGTTTTAGTTTTGTTGTTAAATTATATTCATTGTTTGATTTCATCATATATATCAACTGTTGAGTTTTGGGCGCATAAATAGTAAACAACATGAGATTGGGAGAGACGTAACTACTGGATCTGCAACATTGAAGTTCAAATTATGTTTTTGCAATCCAATTGCCTCCACCATTTTCACCAACAATGAGATAAAAGCCGAAAATGGTGAGCCATTGAAAGTTGTAATTTGTGATGTCACCAACTCCAACACCATCATCTCCACAGGCCCTTTGTCGTCTGCCCAAATTGAGTTCTTCCTCCTCAATGAAGAATTTGATTCTGGCCAACGACAAGGAGAAATTTGCTGGACTTTGAGTGATTTCAACAAGAGTATTTTATCTCCAAGAGACGGGAAACCACCTTTGATCATTGGTAATGATGTGAAGCTTTATCTGAAGAATGGAGTTGGGTTTATCAAGAATTTGATTGTCACAGACAACTCGAGCTGGATGAAATCTAAAAAGTTTTGTTTGGGAGTGAAAATTAAAGATGAGAAAATTTTAGCAGAGTTCCCTAGAATTGGAGAAGCTGTATCCCAACCCTTTAGAGTCATGGATCACCGAGGTGAAGGTATAACCTCATATCCTTCTAATCTATTTTTCTTTCTTTCTTTTTCTCTTTATATATGTACTATAATTTCCTTTGTTTTATAATATTAGTGAACAAAAAGCATCATCCTCCGAGTAGCGAAGATGAAGTATGGAGACTGGAAGGGATAGGCAAAGATGGCATATATCACAAAAACTTATCTTCCCAACACATCAACACTGTGGGTGACTTCTTGAATGCTTACCGTGAAAAGGGTCCTACCACGCTGAAAATGGTAGCTAGCTAGCAAAAAAATTGTTCAAATCCTTTTTAGTTATTTTGTTTTAAATGATTTGGAGTTTTCAAGTCTTATTTTCATACATGTAGTTGCTTGGAAAGAGAGTCTTAGACAAGACATGGAACATGATGGTCAAGAATGCTGAGGAGTGTGTTAATGTTCCCACTTATGATCTAAGCTCTGAGGTTACTATATCTCTCTCTTTTTCTTTCTCTCTATTGAAATGAGCTTAAACTAAGTTGATATTGTACGAAATAACAGGCAAGTTTGGTGGAAAATAAAGTCGTGGGAGGGGAAGCTTCCAACGAGAATTTTGAAGTTGATGAGCAAAAGAATTTAGGTGATAATGATGAAGAATGGTGGTTGTCCATGATTAACTTTGAAGGTAATGCAATAAATGGATTTCTTTCTATTCTACTTCCTAAAAAACTTCTGGCTTGGATGTTTGTGTAAAGGTTATATAATTTTCAATGACAGATCCATCACCAACTTTGTTTCCACATGGAGAAGCTTCAACTTCACATGAAGTGGATTATGCAGGCACTCACACTCAATACTATCAAGGGCTTGGACCAAAACTCAACTGATTCAAACAATTGACCATAATTATTCTCACCTTTTTTTAAAAAAAAATTTATATATAAAGGTCGCAATAAAAACATGTTTGATTGATGGTCTTTTAGAGCGTTGTTTTCTATTACTCTCATTTTGTTTGTTATATGAATGTTATTTTGCATTATTATTGAACCTTATCACTTATTTACACAATGCTTATCCCAATTTGGGTTGTGCATATCGTTTTTTTCTTTTTCTCTAATCGTATTTTTATACCAAGTGTTGGCAGTTCCATGTAGCATGCATGCCACAACAATCACAATTTTTTAAAAGCAAAAACAAAAATTCTAAAACCAAACGAAATTGGGTGCCTTATTCAATGAGTATACGTGAATTAATTAGCGGTTGCTTATTTATTTATTTATTTTTGGCTAAAAAATTGTGATTTTATTATAACATTGGATATGTTTGCTATTTGTGATTTTTTTTGTTTTTCAAACATTTTGTCAAGTCCGAAGTCGTTTCTTGAAGAGATGACCTCAATAAATAACAACACCACTAGCATGTTGGTCACCTTTCTAGGGGTGTACATGATTTAGTTCGGTTTGGTTCGGTTTTGGCCCTAAACCAATGACTGAACTGAACCCTTAAGTTTTTGAAGTGTTATGAACCGAAAAAAACAATGGTTTTCTCAGTTTCAGTTCAAAACTAAACCGATCGATTTAGGTTTATATCGATTCGGTTCGATTTTAACTAATTTTCATTTTTTGTTTTCTTTTTTTTAAATTTTTTTTCATTTGTTATCTCTTCGCTAAGCGCTTTATAGTACTCCAAAAGAAAATAGTAATAATAATAGTGAGGGAAAAAGAGAGAGACAATAGTTGAAAAGGGTGATGGGGTTGTTGAAACCTCCAAAATAATTACTCATCCTTCTAACATAGCTTGTAGAAATAGTGGAATCAAATCAAATCTCAATGGAACCAGTCAAATTAATTTCTCAAAATCTCAAAAGTTTAGTAACAAAAATATAAAATAAAGGGGGAGATTTTGAAATGTTGAACTAAAATTGAAATAAAACAATGAAAAAGAACGAATTTTAAAATCAATTTTATCGAATTTCTAATTCAATAGTACAAATTCTATACAATTGTAAGGTTGATAATAAGCTTAAAAAAATATCAATTTCTCAATTCAAAAATTTAATCAATTTATTTGAAAAAGTCGCAATAAATATAAATAATTCTCCTAATTTAATCGACCTTACCAAGCATCAAAATCAAAACTTATCATTTAACCAATGGGGCACGATAGGGTTCCATATCAATTAAATGATAGCATTAAAAATAATGAGAAAGACTAAACCCACTAACTAATTGAGATAGCTACAACTTTTATTAATTTTGTTCATTTATTTTCCTAGAGTCTATTATGCGAGCTATGTAAAATGGAAAAGTCATAATCTTACACATACATAAGCCAACTCCATGCTACTAAATTCAATCATTCATGATAATTACAGATCACAAATTCTTAGATAGCAACTGAACAATTGAAATTAAATTAAAGTGTCAACTTAATTAATATCAAGCATTTATAAAAATTAAAAAAAAAAACCAAAAAAAAAAAAAAACAAAGAATTCTTAAAATAAAAAAAAAACGAAATTTCTATATTGAACCCAATGCCTCACAATTTTATAATTGAAATTGATTACCCTTGAATAATAAATTAAAACTTTGTCACTAGTGCAGCTCATTAGACCTGCCAAATAAATTTATTTCTCCTATCAACTAATATTCTGCAATATAGTAGCAGGGTCGATCCACAGGAAAGCTAGGTGGAATGATTTGGAGAAGTTGGAATAATTCTCATACTTGTTTCAGATTTAAACACCATAGAGGGGAGGGGGGTTGAGCGAATAAGGAAAAATGCAAAGAAATTGAAGGCAATAAATCAAAAGGAAGGGAATTAGAGTTCACTTACTTAAAGACACGAATTTCAGGAGGTTTCTTGGGATCCAACATGCTCATTCATCCTTGATTTACTAAAGTATCGTACAAGTTTTAATGCTTAATCCAACTAAGTAGAAAAGCTGCCTAATTAAGGCCTCTAATGAAATTAATTAAGCCTAGCACCCAACTAATCCTAAATCAACCTCTAGGACTGGGCACAATAACATTTCATACCCCAAAAATCAACTGCATTATGCTTAGAATCGATTAAGGACACTTCAACTAATTAGTTAGCTATCTAATCTAAGTATTGGTTATCTACTCAAGGCCTAGAGCAATTACACAGGAGCATTCGTTCTAGTTTTATGTAAATGAATTGGCTAGAGCTACTAATGCAAGGAAATCAACTATGATAGCATAAATGACTTATAGTTAGCAATGAGATGCAATAACTGCTTATGGGTTGTCAATCCCAACATATTCATACAACTCTATAATGGGAACAAGCAGAAAAACCAATTAAAACAAGGTACGATATGGAATAAATACTAAAATCTCAAAATATTACATGTTGGAGTCTCGAAATCGCTCCCGAATCCACTTCAGGGTCTAGCCGAACATGGAAATAGAAAGAAAATTGGCCATAATACAAGCCATTAATGAAAACTAAATAAAAAGAGGCTAAAAGAGGGAGAAAAACAAAGATAGTTTCCAGTATCGAGGCTGTGAGTTCATAGATTTTGACCTAAATGCGGAAAAGAACTATTTATAGTTCTTGCAGCAGCGTTGAGACACTATGGGCAGCGTTGAGACATTGCGCCCAATTAGACCAGCATCTTTGGGGCTCGCCACAGCGTCATGTGATACTCACTATTACAGCGTCTCGACTCTGTCCTGTTTTCTAACCTTCTGTCTTCAACGTCTTTTGAGCGTCACCACGACATCTAGATGCTTCTCTGAGGCATTTTTGGTCATTTTGTCCTCACATCTCTAATTAAGGCTCGAATGACTTTTGGTTAAGCTTGAACTAACTCTGGACACAACGAAAGGCTCCAAAAAGTTCTTAATTGACCCGAAAAGCACAAGGTTTAGGCCTAGAAAATAAGGACTTTATGAGTCATATCGGTCACACATCATGGAAAAGAAACAAAAACCGAAAAATGGGAATAACTTTTTATTTCTCTGCTCAAAGAGGAAATAAAATCATTGCTCGCACACTCTACACTTCACTTTCTTTTTATACTTGATTGAAGGAGGGATGAACAATTACATTGAAGAGTACATGAAGGGATGAACAATTCTCCTCTTTCCATTTATGCCGGAGAAGAAGAAAGTCCGAAGACCCACGCCTACAGCCGCTAAGAAAAAACTTTGTTAAAGTTCAGCCTGGACTGGAAAAACTCAGGCCCCGTTTGATAACCATTTGGTCTTTGGTTTTTGGTTTTTAAAAATTAAGACTATAAATACTACTCCCACCTATGGTTTTACTTGTTATGTCATATACTTTTTGCCTATGTTTTCAAAAACCAAGCCATGTTTTGAAAACTAAAAAAAGTAGTTTTCAAAAACTTGTTTTTGTTTTTAGAATTTGGCTAAAAATTCGAATATTTCCTTAAGGGAGATGAAAACTATTGTAGAGAAATTGGGAGAAAACAAGCTTAATTTTCAAAAACCAAAAACCAAAAACCAAATGGTTATCAAACGGGGCCTCAAATTTTCTTTTGTTAATGATCTTTAGGCCCATTAACTTACATATTGTCATTTTATTATTTTTTTTTTCAATTTTTTTCCTTTTATTTTTTTTTTCTTATTTTCATTTTTTTGCTTCCTTGTTTTGTGTTTTTATTTTGTTTCTTTTTTTATTTTCCTTTTATTTTCTTTTTTTGGTTTAAAAAGTGTCTTTAAGTCAAATTCTACCAAATCTTTGATATTTTGCTACCTAAATTCAAATGAACTACAATTTCTACAATTAAATACAATATTCAATCAAAATGTAAGGAAGTAGACACAGTAAGTACAATTTACTTTTTTAAGACTTATCAAGGGACGAATGGTGAGAAACCAATAGTGAAGCATGAAGAGTTGATGTCTGAACATCAATGATTGTCGTTAGCAGTGGAGAATACTCAACAACAACAATGTTGACGGAGGAGAAGTGAGTGGTGGGTGGGGGATTTTTTATGTCGGCAGTAAGATTGAAGTGGTGGTGAGGGAGGGAGAGAATGAAAAAGGGAGATGAGAGGTAGAGTGAGGAATTCAGAGGAGAGAGGGAGGAAAGAGAGAAAATAGAATGAAATGAGGAGTGGCTGGGAGCTGGAAAAATTGGAAATAAAATAGATTAGGGTTTAGGGACTTAGGAGGGTAGTTGAATATACGAAAAAAGGGTTGGGCTGGACTTTGGGGACTAGATTTGGGCTTGGTGGTAGTGGGTTACAATTGGGAGGGCATATATATTAGGGTTAACTACATGAATAGCACGTTAGAAACCTAATTTTACATAAATGACCCATTTTCCTTATATTTTTAACTTTGTCAGTTTCCAAGCCAACACTATAATTAACATTACGTATTTACCCCTATTATTTATTTGTAATTACTACAAATTAAAAAATTAGGAAAGAGAAAAAATATAGGAAGATGTTTTCCATAATCTTTGGTATTTTATTTTCCATCCAAACACTTCATCTTCTCCAAACAAAATTTTTAATTGATTTACCTTCTAATCTAGAGATTGAAATCTTTCTTCTCCTTCGACAGGATTCTTCAACGACGAGGGTTTCGTTAATCGTCGATGACTTTCAAACGGCGGGGTTCTGAACGCGGATTCTTCAACAACGACAACGAATTCTAAACGGTGGGTTTCTGGACTTGAATTTTTCAATAGCGACAGCGACTTTCAAATGGCGGGCTTCTTAACGTGCAACGACGAGCTTCTTAACGCCAGCAACTTGAAATCTATCTTCTTCTCCTCATTATGTGTAGATGAATAGGTGTAACACCCGAGACTCTTTGGGTAAGTTTAAAATGTTGTTTTGGTAAAGTTTTATTATGAATTTAATTATTTTGAGGGTAATTTGGTGATTTTTGGAAAAGGAAAGGGTATTATGGTCTTTTAGAGAGAAGATATTTTGATTTTATTATTATTATTATTATTTAAAAAAAAAAAAAAAAATTTCTTCTCTCTCCTTCGCGCAGCCCTCTCCCTCGCGCAGTCTCTCTCTCTCTCTCTCTCTCTCTCTCTCCCGAACCCCTCACCGCCGATCACCCATCCATCCTTTCTTCTTCATTCTTCTTCTTCTTCTCCCTTGTACGCCAGCTGCACCACGAACCGCCGGAGCTCCACCTGAGCTGAACACAGCCACCGCCGAATCCATCGACTTCCTTCTTCGTTTCGTCGGACACCCACGGCCGATCGCCGGTTTCTGTTCGCGAAATTCCGAGTCAAGCAATCCATCTTCTTCTTCGTCTTCTTCCTCTCGAGTAGCAAGCCGCCACAGCACTGAACATCGCCGGAAAACACCATTTCAGCCGCGTTTTCAAGGTGGGTTTTCGTTTCCGTGAGATGTTTGGCATTTTGAGCTCGAGTTTGATTGATTTTTTGCAAAACGACCTCGAATTCTTGTAGATCGGGCTACAACACATCATAAACGAACCCCCACGCGCCGATCGGAAGTCCACGCGCCGATCGGAAGTCCCACGCGCCGCCGCACTCGCCGCCGTGAAGCCCACGCGCCGCCGTGAAGCCCACGCACCGCCGTTCGCCGGAGTTGGGTAAAAAATTTCCATTTGGTCCGTTTCGTCGAGTTATTAATGTTAGAATGTGTTTTAGCGTAATTCGGATGGTTTAAGACACGTTTAGGAAACTTTTTAGGTGATTTGTCGAGGACCTTGGATTGTGCTTGGAGTGGGAACTCGAGAAGCTCATTACTAGTGAAGAAAGGGTATTTTAGTAAGTAAAGATTTAAGGTAAGGGATCTCATAACGAAAGAAGTTTTCGAAACCTAAAGCTAGCTCTATATTTACTTTGAAGTTTATGTTTTCATGTTAAGTATTTAAGAAAGAAAGTGTTTTATATGTATATTCTTTTATACGCTAGTTCCATGAGTTCTATTTGAGTTTTCATGTTAAAAAGAATGGAAATGATATGTATGTCTTTGAAATGCGATTGCCTTGAATCATGCATTCATAACTATGTTCTAAAACGAGTGGGACCTCATGCATGTGTTGTGTGCTCATGAAAAGATTTATGTAAGGCCGTGACGATAATTCTCCCAAAAGTTTTATGTGGGTTATGAGGGAACCCGAGTCTTCGGACTCTCTATGCTCCCGGGGTTCGAGAGTGCCCCACGATGGTAGCCGACGGGCTTGAGTCTTCGGACTCCACGATGGTAGCCTTCGGGCTGAGTCTTCGGACTCCACGATGTATGTTAGCTTTCGAGCTCAACTCTCAGAGTTAGGGGAGGACTCTATTCGATGGAAAATTATGTCTTCGGACTATTCACGAGGCCCTCGGGAGAATTTAATCGTTCACGAGAGCCGCGAGGAAAAGTACATGGTTTATAAAACGAATTTTAGGTCCCCTACTAAAGCGATGGTTTACGATGGTTTTATGATTTAAAATGACATGTTGCATGCGATTGAAACTCTTACTTTGAAACTATGAGTTACTTACTGAGTATTATTCGTTAATACTCACCCTTTTCCTTTTTAAAATGTTTTCAGGTAAGGCTAAGATCGGCCCTAGCGCGTGACCGGAGATCGGCTACTCGAGTCATGGGAGCCGAGCGATCGCTATTCCGCTTCTTTTATGTTTCTAGATGTACATAGAACTCATGTCAAGTTTTTAAATGTTTAGGAGAATGTTTCAAAGTCTTTTAACCTTTCTTTGTAAATCGTGCACGTGTATTTGGCTTTCTATGTTTGAATTCACTTGGTCTCTGCTGTTTGAACCCTAGCATCATATTGAGAAGTTTGTTGGATGCTAGGAGGTTGTTTGAAAATCTTAGAAGTGTGTTTTTCTATGTCTTATCAGGCAAGGGTCAATTTTTGGTTTTCGCGTAGTTACGTCGTTATGCTGCCGAAATTTTCGGTAATATAGCGACGTGACTTAGTAATGACTCTTAGGTAGCGCGTTGAGCCTATAGGGTCGTTACAATAGGATTATTACCTGTACAAAATATATGAGGATTATTTACCTATGTTTATATAATATATGTCTGAGAATATAACTATAATTATTACCTATATAAAATATTATAAAATTATATACATATGTATATATAATATATTTCTACGTTTATATGTTTTTTTTATAGTATGCTGATAGTATATATTTGGCAGATAGTATTTTCAAGAATGTTCCATATAACTAATGACGTTTATAACACATATACCATGTACAATTTAATTAGTTTATATTATATCTAACTATAAAAGTTTATATATAATTTCGACGAAAAAAAAGACGAAACATAATAATGAACCTAATACATATAAATGCATGAGCAATATGATATATATGGTGGCGTTTATGACAAATAATACATATTAAAACCTGTGTTTTGAGTAAATTGACAATAAAAAAATGAATAAGAAAACAAAACATTAAACATCAATAAGAAAAAAACCCATAACATCACACTTAAAATACACTACTGGAGCAAGACAACATAAAAAGAAGATATCGAAGATATTCTTAGAAAACTATGCATGGAGAAATACTTATATTTCAAGTGGTTGAAGTGGTTGAGGTTGAAGTTGGTGAAAGAATTAAAACTGTAGCAAGGGAGAGTGTATTTGGATGGAAAATAAATTTGAGAGAGAAGAAAGAATTTTTGACAGTAAAACAATTTTGTTTTTAAGCAATGGACAGCAAAACAATTGGAGCAAGGGAACACAAATTTGAAAAAATCTAGAGATCATACAAGTTAATTTAGAGAATAAAATATTTAAAATTATAAAAAAACACACACACACACACACACACACACACACATATATATATATATATATATATATATATATATATATATATATATATATAATTAATCGTATAATCATTTGCCTGAATTGAATGATTTCATTATGAAAACATTAAATCACATTAATATCATTAATATAAAGATGTACAAAATTTTCAAGGGTATAAATAAAATAAAATAAATGTAGAAATTTGAGCCATGATAGTGCTGAATTTTTTTTCCATTTTGTGACATTTGTGAAATATAGGGTTGAGAAAGTGCTATTTGACATAATTTATGTATATATTAATTTTAATAATTTTATTATTATTGGTTTGGCTCAATTCCTCATATCTGAAACGAAGGAGATGATTTCTCCTTTGTAAACCAAAAGAAAAAAAAAAGAAAAAGGAAGTTGAAGAAGAGGAGGAAGAAGAAGTGAAAGAGGAAGAAGAAGGAAAGAAAACCAAAAAAAAAAATATACAGTTGGTGATCGACAATGGGTGATGGTGGTCGACAACGAATGGTGGAAGGTGGTGGTTGGCGGCGGCAGGTTGTGGTTGAGGTGAAGAAGAGGGAAGAGAGGGAAAGAAGAGAGATAAAAAGAAAAAGAAAAGAAATTAAAAAAATATATTTTTTTATTTTAAAAAATTTTAAAAAAAAATTTTAATAAAAAATGTCACGTCAGTTTTCATTTGCTACAGTAATGGAAAATTGGATATAGAGACTAAAATGCTACTAAATTCAAACTTTAGGGGTTAAAATATTGAGTTTGAAAAC
The DNA here is from genome assembly GCA_033996785.1 of Trichosanthes truncata. Classification (NCBI taxonomy): domain Eukaryota; kingdom Viridiplantae; phylum Streptophyta; class Magnoliopsida; order Cucurbitales; family Cucurbitaceae; genus Trichosanthes; species Trichosanthes truncata. Next base: position 42,930,503 of record JAWPNB010000013.1, on the reverse strand, counting down.
TCAATGACCTAAATGCTACCAAACTCAGGCCTTAGGGACCAAAAGTGTATTTTTCACTTTTGTTTTTCTCATAAAATGAATATTTAATAATAAATAAAAATTATAAAATGACTAAGCACCTTAATTATAGTTTTTTTCTCCAAAATAGTAATTCTTCTACTTTAAGGCTTTTAGCTGATGATTAATTTTATTCTTAATTCAACACTCTCTAATTAATTAATTGTTATTTTAAATTGTTTTAATTAATTAATTTTATTCGTAGTTGGTCCTTTCTCATCTGCACAAATTGAGTTATTTATCCTCGATAGAGAATTTGATTGTAAGGACCCTACTTTTCGTGTTACTACATGCATGCTAATGAAATTAAAAAAAAACTTAAATAATCTCACAAAAAGGAATAAACTTTTGCTAAACAATAAAATACTTTTATCTTGGGATCCCTTTAAATTTGTTTCAAAGTATAAGCATAGATTAAAACATTTAACAATTGAGTTAATTTTTATAACGCGTCTACTAAAAGTTATTCTAAAAATGCTAAAAAAAAAATAAAGAAATTGCGGAAGGAAAACTTCTATAGGTCACCCATGGCCTCTTGCAACAAACTATCTTGTCATTCGCCTAGGATGCCATTGCCTTTACCTGAAAAGAAAAACATTTTTGAAAAGAGTGAGTATTTAAAATACTCAGTAAGTGACCTCACTACCGGGGTCAGGATATGCAAACACATACAAAGTGATTTTTTAAAACTTTTTCCTCTAGTGGGACCTAAAACATTTTCATAGTGGAAACGTTTCTCTTTTAACCTTTCTCTTTGGCTTAATGTGGACAATTAACCCAACCTAACATTTCCTTTCCATTTAACCTTTTTAGGTTCATTTTCAATTTAACCTTTTCAGGTTCCTTTCCATTTAACATTTTCAGGTTCCTTTCCATTTAGATGTACATCTTTAAATTTAGGGGGCAATTGCCACAGCCTTCGAAATCATTTTATCATGAAAATTCACATGTATGCATGAGGTCCCAAAGCATTTTAAATTTTCATTCCATGATGCATCATAAGGCAACATTCTCATAAATCATAAACCATAATCCATGCATTGCATTCATAAGAATAATTGGCAATCAACAAGTGAAAATCCATTTTCATATAAAATAAAGCGTTTTAAGATTCACCAAAAATCATAATAAAACTTTTATAAAAGCTTTTCATTTTAGATGTAATTAATTTTTTTTTTCAATTCAGTTTCTAACTTGCATTTAAGCATACTGGCATAAAGTCCCTTACCTTGGCCAATGTTCAAGAAAGAATCCTCAAACTCCTATTTCAGAAATCCCTTGGCAAACCTACAAAAATTCCGAAAAGATCATGCTTGGCATTCATAGCCTTTAACTCCAATTCTAAAAATCACTCTAAGATGTTGGTTTAATAACTCCACTTATCCCTAAGAAACTCATATTTCATAGTCATCCTAAAGTCCAAACTACCTCCCAAACTTAGTAAAAGAATTAGGAGATAATAATTTTTTTTTCAACACAATCCAAATCTTAGAATTGAAGCCTAGCATATACTCAAGGATTTGCTTGATTTTCGAATGAGAATTTTTACCTCAACTCCTACCCCAAAACAGAACCGAACCTTACCGAATAGAGGACGATTTGATTCAGTTTGGCCAAGTCGACCTCCACATACGATGGGTATTCTAAAATAGAGCCCGAAAATCAATGGGTAAACCTCTAAATTACTGTAACAATGCCCAAAACCAAAATTCCAATATGAAATCCATAAGGATATAACACGAATAAGCTTACCCAAGTGAAAACGGAGTCGAACCGGGGTTGTACAGTGTCGAAAATCACCAAAAAATTAGCCCAAAAAATAGAGCATCTAGCCGTATACGAACTGTAGCAGCAGCGACACTTGGGTCTGCGGAGGGGCGTTTGTCGACGTGGTGCTGGCAGCGAACGACGATCTGAGGTGGGCGGTGAGCAGCGACGGCGGGGGGCTCGTGGTACGCAGACCTGCAGCTGCGGGTCAGCAGATCTGCAGAAGCTCAGCTCTGGTTTGCGCGGCATTCGGGCAGTGGTTGTGTGGTGGCTGTGTGACAGCGGCACGACGGAGGGACGACGGTTCGATCTGAGGTGGTGTGGGAGGCGACGGTGAGCTGCAAAAGAGAAAGAAGAAGAAAAAAAATTCTGCTTCAAGGGTGGGTGTCGAACACAAAGGAAGAAGAAGAAAGAGTTGGAGAAGATGAAGTCTTGGCTTGAGAGTTGGCTTGAAGGCTTGGCTTGAACCTAGGGTTACGTGCAATATAAAATAATAGAGAGTAGAATTAGGGCTTGGCTTGGGCTTAAACTCACCTAACTGCCCCAAACATCAATTAAATCTCGTTTTCCCTCTTTCTTCCCAATTTACCCTCAAATTCTCCAATTTCAATTATGCAAGTCCCAAAATTCAAATTTCAGTACACAGCTTTAAACATGAAATTGACCTTACAATTAATTTAAATCTTGAAATTAAAACTCTAATTAATACCTGAAAGTGTGGTCGTTACATTGATTCTTGCCCATGACAAGATGACACTTACTGGACTTTGAGGGGGTGTTTGGCACGCAGAGTTGAGTTGAGTTGGACAAAGTTAGTTTGTCAGTGAGTTCAGAAGTCTATGTTTAGGGTGCAGAGTTGGGTTGAGTTGAGTCAGAAAATTTGTGTTTGGAGTGCAGAGTTGAGTTGAGTTATTAGGGATATCTGGTGCAGTTTTTTGTAACCCGAAGTAGACTGATTTTAACTGACTGTTTTTGTTTCCTTTATTTTTATTTTTATTTTTTCCAATAATTCATCTAGAAACATATTTTCTCAACTTTCCAACACTGAATTCATATGTTCACTTCAAAAAAAAAAAAAAAACAATATATTTCAACATTGATTTTTTAAAAAAAACACATCATTCTTTATCTTTCTTTTTATAGAAATTGACTTCTTCCAAACTATAGGCAATGAAGCCTTGTTTTCTCTTTTTGCTACACATTGAACTTTTTTTCAATTTATAGAAATCAAATATTTGCATTACACATTGAACTTCTTTCAATTCCTAGAAATCAAATGTTGCATTCTTTATAAAAACAAATAGCAATTGATGAATGGAAAAAAGGCAATGTACCTGTATTTTTTTTTTCTTTAAACACAAATTGAAATTTTATCAAAATATAGGAATCTAAGGTTTCATTTTCTAAACACACATTGAACTTCTTTGAAACAACAAATAGCAATTAATGAATGGAAAAAAGGCAATGGACCTATATTTTTTTTTTCTTTAAACACAAATTGAACTTTTATCAAAATATAGGAATCTAAGGTTTCATTTTCTAAACACACATTGAACTTCTTTGAAACTTACAAATAAGGACCTTATTATGACATTTTTCAATTACTAATAGGGTCTTCATTATGAGGAATTTTTTTTTTAAACACATTGACATTTACGTATTCAATTTTTTTTTTTTTTTTTGCAAAGGAACATTGTCACACCCCCTCCCAGCTCACTTGCCTAATCCTAGGAAGGAATGCGAAGACAGAGAATAGCAGTCCTCTTACTGCCACTCCCTGCCCAACCTAACATTAACCTGAAATTGTATACAACGAAGCATATATGAACTAGTAAAATTGAGTGTACAGTTGCACACCTGAATAAGATGCAATCATTTTTCCATACTAGGTTTTCATAACAAGTCATAACATACTTAAGTATTACACCCCGACTAGAATGCTTTTATTTCAAAACTATATACAGGTGGAAGTATATATATACAAGGAGCTAAGTGGCGTGGTGGCAAACAGGTCTTGTCGAGGCTAAGCACCGGGAACTCGTTTTCTACCTGGGGAGAGAAAACATGTTGAAAACGTGAGCTGGGAAGCCCAGTGAGTGACTATTTAATAAGTTATGCATTCATAGGTAAAGTATCAAAAGTAATTAAACAATGTCGCCAAATTATAGGCTTTAAGCACCACGATAATCAATGCATCAAAACTCATGATAAAGAAAACTTGTAGCATGATACCCTAGCTATGGTAGAGTCCTCTCTAACCAACAACTTCGATACCTCTCTCTCTCTCTCAAGTGCACGTGGTATGCCATTTAGGCTCACTGGTCTTCCCTAATACCTTCTCCATGTCCTTCAGTATTGGGGTCAGACCAACTACCACCCGAATACCTTCTCACTGTCCTTCAGTATCGGGGGTCAAGTTTTCTCCCTCCCAGGTACCTTCTCCGTGTCCTTCAGTACTGGGGGTTAATAATATACAAGGGCATGCTTTAAATAGTTAGGAAACATGTTTTGGAATCACATTCAGCAAGTTCTCAACATAAACACAAACTTTCATCATTAAACAAGCTTCCAACTTCAAGTGTAGTTCATCGTATGATTTAAAAGAGAACTCATTAACCAAACTCATTTTTCGTGTCCTCAACGCATAAATTCTTTAACATAGCCAAACCATCATACTTTAAGTTTCAAGCAATTCAAACATGTTTTAGAGTGGATTAATGCATGGTACTTCCAAGAAAAACCCTACTTCCAAACTTAGGTTTCATGCTTGAACGCGGAGTAACAAACTAGTTACAATTATGCTTAACTTTCAACACCGACATTTATTAGTAGGAATTCAATGAAAAATGAATATAACTTAGTTTAAGCATCCTTCAATATCCATCACTAGTAAGCTTTTGAATAAATAAAGATCAACGCATAGGTTTTCAAAAAAAATTACTCACAAACACCGGAAGGCTCCCAAGGCTTATAAGCTTCTCCTATCTTCGTTTGCCCTGAAAATGAATTCCATAACATTAATCCCTTTTTCTACTTGGCCCAAAAATTGATCTAACTCAGTCACATAACTCATAGGATAGTAATTGCACAAACTTGGCAATAGGGTATAACAAATTGGAACACAACTTCCTTAAGCTCTCTAGACCCCTCTGTTTTGAGCCAAAAATTACAGATTCGACTTCCAGCATGAGTTTCTCAAAATTTAGCAAAACAACCACCAAATTTTATTTGATAACCCTCAAATACAACATCTAAACTTACTTACCTCAAAATTTTAGCTTCTAATTCGTCCTCAAGAGCTCAAAATCACCAGATTTCTTCACCCTGTTCTGCTGGCCGAAAAACTGGGAACACCTTTCGGTTTTCTTAAATTTTCACGACCTTCTTCTTCATATTTTCTCACAGACCTAATATTCATTCAATTTCTGAGATTTTGGCTCAAGAATCATCGAATTTTCTCAAGTGGATTGAGAGATATGACTGTTTTAAGTTTATCCACTTCCTAGAGCTTCCAGCTGTCTACTGCAGTCACAAGTGTTGGACAGCTCATCCTTCCACTATAACAAAAAAAACTCCAACGAAAATGTAACTAAAATGGCCAGCTCCTCCTTCTCTCTTTAGACTTTAAGTCCCTTTCAATCCACCTAAATTGTAAAGAAATTTTAACTAAATTAATTAGAAATTACAGCTTTTGTATTCAACACAACATACACCTAATGTGTACCCAACTTGCTCATGACCTTAACTTACTTCAACTCAACTTTTAATATGCTTATCCCAATGCGTAACCTGTCTCCTTTTGAAGCTTTGTGTACGTTAATATCCACAACTTAGGAGATTCCCAAATTCTACCACGACATCTTTTAGTGCAACCTATATCAATTTGCATATGTCAAAACATCATATATGAGCACAATATGATCAAAAGAGAGTTTAGGGCTTACAAACATTGTTTGTTTACATTTGTTTAAACACATATACAAAATTGAACATCTTTGAAAAAGAGAATGCCAGTATTTTACTTTTTCAAGAAGACAAGAAAACGATAATATATTTCAACATTAGTGTCATGCACGAGTGAAATATTCACAAAATATTAGTAGGTCATCAAGGGCCTATTTACATAATTCACAAAATATAAGTAATGGCCAACAATGCATTGAGTTCGTAAGTCTGAAGAAAGATTGTTGGAGCAGAGAGTTAGACCAACTAAGTACATGTGCATTTCATATTATTTTGAACCATGGGAGTGAAAGTCGTCCAGATTCCTCTACTTCTATTACAAGTTTCAAACTCCCTATCCTCTCTTTTCGTCATCAATTGCCTCAAGTTAAGAACTTACGTCTAAGCCTTTTTCTTCCATTGCTTTTGTGAAAACCACCTTTATCTAACCCTTTCGGTAGTAGATTCAAGTTTTATAAGCAACACTAGTTGATCAATCTAGGTTTACAAAATTGCAATTTAATCAATAAGAGCAAACAAGCTAATATATTAAGCTAGACTACTTTTGCAATTAAGCTTTAATTCTCACCTCTAGGCATTCACAAACTCGAATCCCTAAGAGAAAATTAGCTCATGATAGAATGGGAAAATACACAAGCTTTAATTAAAAGAAAATTCATAACTTGAAGGAGATGAACTTGCAAAACCAAGAATACTAAAATAAAACTCAAAACAAAAAGTGCATATGTTGGAGATTAAACTTGGAGATTAAACTTGACTTTATTAAAGACCTTACGACAAGAGTTTGTTCCAAAAATGAGATACAAAATTGAATTGAAACAACTAAAAACTAAAGGAGATGAAATACAACAATAACCGAAAGATGAAACTGAATTAAAACAAAGGAAAAATAGCATCAAAAAAAATATTCAAACTAAATTTAAATGATGGAACGAAAACAGAACAAGAACAACAAAAAACTTCTTCAACAACCTCTCCTCTTTCCTTAAATCAAATCTCTCCAACCTTTTTCAAGGTGAATTTAATCTTTACCACTTGAGGTTTTCACCCTAGTTGGATCGAGCACAACAGGGCAGAGAGGATGAGAAGAAGAAGCATGGACAACAAGCTAAAAAGAAAAATGTGCAAAAAAATATGTGCAGAAAAAAATGGGTCTTCTTCCCAATGAAGAAATCCACCTTCTTGGTGCGTTTTTCTTCTATTTTATAGACCATGGTGGCTAAGGTTTCCTTCTTTGTCTTTGCACAAATATGGCCAATTGATCTTGTTAGAATCGTGGAGGAGAATCTCAAAAATTTTCCAAAAATCTCACAAATCCCAAAATTTCTGTGTTTTCCAGATCTGTGACGAATTGTCATTTCCAATTGCCATTTTGGATTATAATTGCAATTCTGCCTTGTTCAAAATCGATTGCCAAATGCGATTGCAACTGCAATTGTAAATTGCAATTCTTTGCAGCATCAATTTTCTGCATCAAATCAAAGTTTTCAGCCATTTTTTCCTTTGTTCCACTTATTTTCTTCATTTTGTTCATTCTTAACATGCTTACTAAATTTCACTAAATATTGCTAAGATTTTCTAAGCTGATACACATAATTTCATGGAATTTTAAGCATAACTTGAGTCTAACAGGAATAAATAATCCTAAAAAATGAGAATAATCAATGCGTGTCGACAAAACTAACCTTTTCCTGACGTACTTTATTTGCGCATCGGGAAAGGTCCACTTTAAATCCCTAATTTCTCTATATTTTTTCTTCATGCAGCCCCCTCCCCTCCGCTTTTCTTCTTCCCGCAGCCCCCCTCCCCTTTGAGTTTCTTCTTAGCGCAGCCTCCCATCAGTCGTCGTTATCGTGGGTTCTCTCTTGTCGCCTGTAATACCTATCTTCTACATTTTTTTGGGTGCTTAAAGAAAAAAAAATTAAAGAAATTGGGAGTTATATGTTGGCTATTTTTTTTTTATTGGAAGGATTAGGATTGATTAAGAGAGAAAGAGAGGAAAAAGACAAAAAAAAAAAAAAGAAAGAAAAAAAGAATAAGGGTTTTGTTTTTGTTTGGAAGTTTGGAAAAGAAATATATATATATATATATATATATATATATATACAAGCTTCTAACGGAAGCTTGTCTATTAAAAAAAAGAATAATAAAAAATAAAATGGGTGGCTTCTAGCTAGGCGAAACCCTTGTTTGTTTGTTTTTTTTTTAAAAAAAGCCCAAAAGACTTGTAGAAACAAGACTGAAAAGGGAAAAATGAAGAGGGAAAAGAGGAAGAGGAAGAAAGAGGTGAAGGAAATAGTGCTTTATTGGGCTATTTTGGAGTGTAAAAATCAAGAAAAGGATCTCACAACATTGGATTGAAGTTTTGGGTAAGTTCTCTAACTTTTGATTAAGGTTTCTCATGAGTTATAGAACCTAAATTAGTGGGTTTTCTTGTGATTTTTCTTTTTAGTGGAAACTCCATGGATTAGCTTGAAAACTAAAGTTAAAATTGAATTGAAACAACTAAAAACTAAAGGAGATGAAATACAACAATAACCGAAAGATGAAACTGAATTAAAAAAAGGGAAAAATAGCAGCAAAAATAGTATTCAAACCGAATTTAAATGCTGGAATGAAAATAGAACAAGAACCAAAAAAAGCTTCTTCAACAACCTCTCCTTCCTTTTCTTAAATCAAATCTCTTCAACCTTTTTCAAGGTGAATTTAATCTTTACAACTTGAGGTTTTCACCCTAGTTGGATCGAGCACAATAGGACATAGAGGATGAGAAGAAGAAGAATGGACAACAACCTAAAAAGAAAAAATGTGCAGAAAAAATGGGTCTTCTTCCCAAGGAGAAAATCCACCTTCTTGGTGTGTTTTTCTTCCATTTTATAGACCATGGCGGCTAAGGTTTCATTCTTTGTCTTTGCACAAGTATGACCAATTGATCTCACTAGAATCGTGGAGGAGAATCTCGATAATTTTCCAAAAAACTCACAAATTCCAAAATTTATGCATTTTCCAGATCTGTGAAGAATTGTCATTTTCAATTGCCATTTTGGATTAAAATTGCAATTATTTCTTGTTCAAAATCGATTTACAAATGCGATTGCAACTGCAATTGCAAATTGTAATTCTTTGCAGCATCAATTTTCTACATCAAAATAAAGTTTTAAGCCATTTTTTCCTTCTTTCCACTTCTTTTCTTCATTTCGTTCATTCTTAACATGCTTACTAACTTTCACTAAATATTGCTAAGATTTTCTAAGCTCATGCACATAATTTCATGAAATTTTAAGCTTGACTTGAGTCTAACGGGGATAAACAATCCTAAAAAATAAGAATTATTAATGTGCGTCGACAAATCTAACCTTTTCCTAACGTACTTTATTTGCGCCTTAGGAAAGGTCCATTTTAAATCCCTAATTTCCCCATATTTTTTCTTCATGCAGCCCCCTCCCCTCCACCTGTCTTCTTCCCGCAGCCCCCTTCCCCTTCGAGTTTCTTCTTCACGCAGCCCCCCGTCAGCCATCATTGTCATGGGTTCTCAATTGTCACCGCCACTCGAGCCATCGTCTCGTTGCAATCTCTATCGTCTCGAGCAAGCCACAGTCGTCCCTCTACACTTCGTCGCTGTCATTCTTTACCGTTTAGCACTGCGCTGGTAATCTCCCCTTTCTCTTTTTTGATTGCAATAGGAATTTTTCGGTCCCAAGTAGCAAATTTATTCATTTTCCCATCAAATTTCATATTAGAGGTTTAATTTTTTTTAATATGTTCATATGTTCCATCAAATTTTAGATCATTTTAATTTTCTGCTATTATTTTAACAGCAAATACAAAAGTACAAGCACTTTCAATCTTTTTTTCCATATCAATATGTAATTTTTATTTGTGTCTGCCGTTAGAATAGATTTATGCATCTTAAAGAAGCTAGTTTTTTTTTTCTTTCGATTTCTTGTTGTATTTTTGTTCAGTTTTATCGTATGTGGTATTTCGTAAGGATGTTGGTGGATCATATCTTAATTTTCAATATCTTTTACCTAATGCATATGAGTTCTTGATGCCTTGGTGATAGCATGCAATAAAGTTATCTTATTTCCTGTTATTTATGCTAGTTTTATTATGATTTTGTGAGCTTTTATGCCTATTTCTCTTGTTTTTACAGAAATCGAGCTAAAGGAGCAAAATCAAGTGTATGGGAGCATTTTGGTTGATAATGGAGCTATTTTGGGCCATTTTGGAGAGATAAGAAGAGAAGAGTTGATGCACTAGCAATTGGGGTCGAGAGGACGTCATTACAATGCTTGAAAGGGCGTTGCAACGCCCAATTATATGGTGGAAGCCTGAGAGCTAGCGTTGCAACGCTGCCTTGTGGATTTTGCAACGCTAGAAACGAGCGCATGAAGAAGAACTCCTTCCGTAGCATTGCAACACTACTTATAGCGTTGCAACGCTACCTCTACACGCAACAAGAAATGGCAGCCTTTTTAGACAATGTTGCAACGCTACGGACGAAGTTCTTCTTCATGCCCGCGTTTTTAGCGTAGCAACGCCACAGGGCAGCATTGCAACGCTAGCTCTCGGGTTGCACCATATAATTTGGCGTTGCAACGCCCTTTCAAGCGTTGTAACGCCGTCCTCTCGGCCCCAATTGCTAGTGCATCATCTTTTCTCTTCTTGGCTCTCCAAAATGGCCCAAAATAGCCCATAATCAACCAAAATTCTCCCAAACACTTGATTTTGCTCCTTTAGCTCGGTTTCTATAAAAACAAGAGAAATAGGCATAAAAGCTTACAAAATCATAATAAAACTAGCATAAATAACAGGAAATAAGATAACATAATTGCATGCTATCAAATACCCCCACACTTAAACCTTTGCTAGTCTCGAGCAAAGCAAAACAAAACCCATCTATGAATCAATCAATTGCATAATCATGTCTCCTACCTCAAAGTTCTAAATAGCGAAAATATCACAAGTCAAGGAAACACTCAAACACATCAATTCAGCAACCAAATTTAAACTCAAACTTTTCATTCCTTGCAAATATGTGCATAGCGTTCCTTATTTTATCCCTAATAGCCTAGAAAGATTTATAAAATCCTCTGTTCATCTTTCCCTACACTGGCCCTAAGCACCAATTATCCAGCATCCCAACACTCAAGAGAGCAATATCTAATTAGGTTGTCGAACAACTACGGGGTATGCCTCCCCCAAACTTGTATTTTTATTTATAACTCAAGGACACTAGCTTTCGCACAACTGTTGCAGGGACCCATACTCAGAGCACTCACTCAATGAGTGGCCTAACTGATCATAACAGAGGCAACTGTTTTTGCCCTTGATCACCACGCACAACAAGCTATTTTATTCTCTCTTTTTTCTTTCTTCTTCTCTTTCTTTTCTCACCAGTTTTTTTTTCTTTTCTTTCTTTTTTTTTCTTTTTTTTTTCTTTCAAACAGACAAATAGACATGACTTTCCCTCTTAAGCTCAACATTAGAGACTATCATGCAAGACAACCTTCAAACTAGAACTTAAGCCTATTGGGATGACAATGAACATCTAGATTAAATAATTCTGTTCTAGGCATTCAAAACCACTAATAAGTAGGCTAAGTACTCCACAAGTGCAAGGAATTCCAAGAAAAATTTAAAATTTACTTGAATCCTAGACATGCTCTCATACTTCACAAAAATTAGAAAGAAAATTGCACTATTCAGAACACATCACATGCCGTCCTCATCATACATCATGCAACTGAATCATCATATAATTCACAGAATTTTCAATAAAGCTCAATCAGAATAGCAAACATTCCCCCACACTTGAAGCATACATTGTCCTTAATGTATAATCTGCCCAACTATCTAAGCATGCTTAAGGAAAATTAAAGAGATAAAGGGAAGAGTAATACTGCCCTGGAGTGAGAGAGAATCCTCGATTCCAGCTTAATCAACTGAGGTGCATGATGGAAGAGATAATCTGAATCTCGAGCTCCTAAAACAACCAACCACGGGAACATGATATCAACACAAAACTAAAAGAAAAAACAACAAACAAAAGCAAGAAAACTAAAAAGAAAGACGACAAGGGAAAGAAGCTTGGGTTGCCTCCCAAGAAGCGCTTGCTTAACGTCTTTAGCTAGACGGGACTCGTGTGGGCTCTCACGATACGTAAAAATTCTCCCATTTCTTTGGGTCCCTCTTCCTAGAATCAAAGAAACATACCAGGGCTAGCAAAATCACTAACTTCTCATGGGACCCTGAAGCAAAAATATTTTTTGTATTTTTAGATATAAAAAGCATAAAAGGAGAAAGATCAAAATAAAAAGACTCTGAGATGGACTCGTGAGAATAAGAAGAAAAACAGTCAAGAACAAGAGAAGAATCAAAAGATAAAATAGGCAAAGTCCTTACAGCCTCAAACTCTACCTCTTGAACTACCTCTTCTAAAATAGGCTCATTTACTCTCTCATCCTCACTGACTCGATCTTGGTGTGCATTAAACTCTCTAGCTCATCCCCAATATCAATGATCCACTCCCTCGACTGCCCAACCTCAGTAGAATTGAAAGAATTATACTCCTGAAGGAGAACAAGAAAATCAGTGACCATTTGATTCACTGTCCTACCTATTTCACTAATACTCTCCCCTTAGGTTTGGAGACTCTCATTCAACTTTTCTAAGCTCGCATGAAGAGCTCTAGACCCCTCTAAACATTCTCTCATCATTCTTTCCAGGGAAGATTCTTCCTCTACTTGGGCTTTTTGAAAAGAATTAGGATATGGTTCATGGATCCAAATGCATTCATGATTACCATACATGGGATTTCCATAACTCATAGACTCAGTATGATAATAATCAGACATTTGATAACCATGAAACGCATAACCCTCACTAAAATGCTCATAATTAACTGAGGGATAACTATAATGAAAAGAACTAGAAGGTGGTGTTGGTTCTTCGGGCTCAGATTCCTTAAAGGGCCACTTAAATCTATCAGAAGCAATCTAAAAATAATAAGACAAATACCAGCAGGCTCAACCAAACACATGATGCAACACAACTAGAACCAAAGGACCAGGACTCAAAGCAAAAACAAAAACAAGCAAGAAAAGCAAAGATAAACCTTTAAATTAAAGCAAGCAATTTTTTTTCACAATATTAATCGAATTAAAATACACCAATCCCTAGCAACGGTGCCAAAAACTTGGTCGATGTGTACACGTAAGCGCACGCGATCGAAGTAATAATAAAATGGTATTCCTACCGAGTATCGTATCCACTGGGATTGGTTTTTTAATTCAATTAAGTACCACAGATAATCTTACTTTACTTTATTTAGAGAACATGAAGCAAGAGGAAAATAGAGAAATAAACTCTAATCCTAGAAAGCAAGATAAATGGGAGACACAAATCGATAGGTAATTCTATGGGTGTTGATTGCATTCTTCGACCTTAATTTACTTAATTAAGCTAGCAATTAGCATAACCAAGTGTTCAATTCAGAAATCTAGAAGCCTAAACTTATGGAATCTCTTGTCGGTCTCCTCCAAACCTCAGGTGTAATTAATTAAATCTCATGCCCATCTCATTAATTAATCATTACCTGACATTAGCGAACCTTCATTTTAAACCTCAATTAATTTTCGTTGTTCCTATGTCACATAGGCGGAATTTAATTATCATACATTGTTTTTCTTAGTTTAATCTACTCTGTCGAGCTCAATTAAACTAATGATCATTTAACCCCTATTCCTTACTTTGTTAAAGGCATTAAGAACCCAATGCATAAATGAACAAAAACACTAATTAAACCACAATCACAACTTAAATTAAGTAAAATTAAGTGCAATGGTCCAAGAATTACAACAACCCATAGAATTTAAGGATTTAGCTAAACATAATCAGCAATTACACAACAGAAATCCCTAATTACAGCCACTAAAATAACTATAAATGAAAGGAAAATGGAAATAAAGTGAAAACGAAGGACGATCCCGCATTCCTGAGGTGATCAATCTTGAACTCGAGCTCCAAGGTCATCAATTTTGCTCCAAAATGCTCACAAATCCCCCCAAATACCCTCAACTATGGTCTAGAATCGAGATTAGGGCTAAAACCCTCGAATTGGCCTCCCTTTGGACGAAGAGAAAGCGAAGACTAAATACTCTATGTCGCGATAGCTTTGCAAAGCTAGGGACAACGTTGCAACGCTGTCCTAAAATGTCGTTATTTTTCCTTGTTTGCAAGGGTAGCGTTACAATGCTGTAAGTAGTGTTGCAACGCTTCGGATGGACCTTCAAGTGAGCTCGCGTTTCTAGCACTGCAACGCCGCAGGGCAGCGTTGCAACGCTAGCTCTCGAATTTGTGCCATATACTTGGGCGTTGCAACGCCCTTTCAAACGTTGCAACGCTGTCCTCTCGGCCCCAATTGCTAGTGCATATCTCTTCTCTTCTTGGCTCTCCAAAATGGCCCAAAATAGCTCCATATTCAACAAAAATGCTCCCAAACACTTGATTTTGCTCCTTTAGCTCGGTTTTTATAAAAACAAGAGAGATAGGCATAAAAGCTCACAAAATCATAATAAAACAAACATAAATAACAAGAAATAAGATAACATAATTGCATGCTATCACTTGGATATGCGATTTTCCTGATTATAGACATTCAAGAAGGAGGAAACTTGTCCTGTGTTTTGTGAATACTCTCTTGAGATTCTTTGTGAAGGTTTTTTTTTTATTTGGAAATTTTTTGTAGACCATTAAAGATGATGTCCAAATCGTATACAAATCTTTTAGATTTAGCTTCTAGGAATTTTAAAATAGTGGCATTTATGATCCCAAATTTCATATTGATTAGGAAATTTTAAGAACTTGTCATCCCTTTCTCTTCATAAAAGTGGCATTCATGGTCCAATTCCTGCTTCATTTGAAAATTTATCAAGCCTTTAATATTTAGATCTTTCGGAAAATGCTTTAATGAGAGAAATTCCAGCCTCATTAGGAAGATTATTGAGTTTGAGAGAATTGTATCTAGGAGGAGATAGATTGGAGGATGTGGGCGAAGAATGTTTTATCCAACTTGAAAATTTAGAGGTGTAAGACATATCACCTAAATAAATTGAAAGCTGGATTCACCTACATAAATTTCATTTTGCCGCTGCCGCCGCCCCTACGTTTCACCGTCTCTCTCTCTGGTATTTGAATGCTGGATTCATCTACATAAATTGCATTTTGCTCGATTTTGAATAGTTGTTCGTTCTGCCTCATTCAGTCCTTATGATCTGTTTGGATGAAGCCATTGTTAGTTCTAATAGCTTGAGCCATGGAGAATATTGTGAAGTGTTTGGTGTTCGGGATTAAATCTCTATAAAGTATTTGAGGTCATTATTCATTAGGTTATTGATAAAGGAGCTTGTCAAAGGCCCTATCAAGATTAAATTTATAAAAACCGGACCTCTATATATTTTGCAATAATAGTGGCCAGAGTCATCCACAAGGATTAGAGTTCTTAGATTTAATTAAGTGCCATAGTTAATTATGCCCAATTTTATTTAGAGAAATATAACTTTGGTGTGATCTTTTTAACAAATAAATAAAACATAAACTATTATTTACAAAGTTGGAGTCCAATTTAGAGAGATATTTGTTAATTGCAATCCATGAAGCACAACTATGAAATTGATTAAAGAATTATGAAACATGCAATAGTCCTAAGCCAAGAATTACCAAGGTATTCAATTGACTTTCTCGGGCCAATTGAACTCATGCAAAGAAGTAAATCAACCTCTCGGTCTATTTCTACAACTAAACATGACATTATGACGTTCTCGTAAGGGCTTCTAACATTAACCTATTCATTCTCATGCAAGAGACTAACCTTAGTCATGCATCTAAGTCCTTAGTTAAATTTACTTTCTCAAGCTAAACTTAACTTAACATACAAAGCTATGGCCAAAAGCTCAGAAGATTAATTCAAGATGCATAAAAGACGTTACAAAAATACAAATCAATAAATCAACCATAGTCTTACAAAAATAATACAATCAACCATGAGTTTACAATACTCAATTACATTTAAATACAGTCCAAGAAATCCTAAAATTAAAGAACACAAAGTAAAGAGAATAGAGAAAAATTGGATGACGCTGCCAACACTCGTTCTCGATGTGATGTCCCACGATCCCAAGCCTTGAGTCTCCTCCTTAGCTCTCCAATATGATCTCTAGACCACAAAACAGTGCCTCTATCGAAATTAGGGTTTAAGTCTCTAAAACGGCTCCCTTTGAACGAATGGCAAACCTTCCTCTTTATAAAGTCGAGACAACGTTGCAACGCTAGGGGTAGCATTGCAGTGTTGTCCCTTTGTCATATTTTACAAATCGTGGTAGCGTTGCAACGCTGCACTCCAAGGTTGATGGCTTCTGCTGTAGCGTTGCAACTCTAAAAGTGGCGTTGCAACACTATGCTCTCGGGTTCAAATGCTTTGTTCTTCCTTTTCAACTCTTGGATCCTCAATTATAGCCTCTAATTGCTCCAAATTCTTCCAAATACTCCATAATGCTCTGGTTTTGCTCCAATTGCTCGGTTTCTACAAAATATACATAAAAATACATGAAAGCACACACAATCATAACAAAACTAGCATTAAACTAAGCCTAGAAATAGAACACTTATGCATGGTATCAAATACCCCCAAACTTAGATTTTTGCTAGTCCTCGAGCAAAACAAAACCAAAATAACAAATTCACAAGATTTCAATACAAAATTCATGACTAATGCCTCAGTTATCTAATTGACATGAAACAATAGACTAAAGCCTTAGCACACCCTTCCTCAAACAATTTAAACTCTATCTATCTCATTCCTTGCGTGTGTATGTGTTTAACTTCCTTTCTATCATTTTCTACTAGCTTAAGAAACTTTTACCAAGACTTTCCTTCATTTTCCCCCTACACTGGCGCTAAGTTCCAATTTCAGTTTTCTCACACGATAGAGAGCAATCTACTTAAGCATTCATTCATTTATTTATTTTTCTTTTCTTTCTATTCACAAGGGTTACTAACCCCCAAACTTATCTTTTTCCTTCTTACGGAGATCCTAGCTTTCACACTTCCACTATAGGGACCCTTATACAGAGCACTCACTTAATGGATGGCCTAACTGATCACAATGGATGTAGCTCTTTTGATCCCCACACATTAAGAACACAATTCTTGATTGAACATACGTTGGTTTTCTTTAAACATGCTAAAAAATGAATAAAGATAAAAGATTTTCTAATTTCAACAAATTTCAATCGCTGACTTTCATGCAAGTCAACTATCAATTAGTTCTTAAGCCTATCGGGGTGACAACAACCTCTAGACTCAACAAAAGTACCCTAGCATTCGAACATAATAGAAAGTCAATTATGTGTTCATGGTGTTGCAAGGAGATCAAAGAAGTCATTTTATTACAAAAAAAAAAAAAAAAACACTTAGATTACTTTCTAGGCTATCCTAATCAATCATCATGCATTATAAATCATTCAAACATGCTTAAGATCGAAAAATTTTGCTCAGAATTTTTAGGATTGCAAAGTACTACTCACCCTCAAACTTAAAGTTTACATTGCCCTCAATGTAACATAATCAATGAAATAAATAAGAACAATGATAGAATGAGTGAATAATACTGGCCTGATAAGACGGGAGACTATTCCATGGGAGTTCCTTAAATTGGTTAGGAGGTCACTTAGTACGATCGAGGTCCTGCAAAATGGAACTAGGTTTACTTGGCACTCTTTTTCAAAAACAACCTACACTAGAAAAGAAAAAGAACAAACGAAGTAAAAAGGCTAGTGGAAGAAAAAGCTTGGGTTGCCTCCCAAGAAGTGCTTTCTGTAACGTCTTTAGCTAGACAAGGTTCAAGCGGTCTCTCAAGGTACATAGAAATTCTCCCATTTCTTCGGGCCCCTCTTCCTTGAAGCTACAAAACAAACCAAAGCTAGTAGAAGCACTAGCTTCTTGTGAGACCCTGAAGCATAAATATTTTTGGTATTTTTGAATAAGAAAAGCATAAAAGGGGAAAGATCAAAATACAAAGACTTAGACATAGACTCGTGAGAATAAGAACACTGAAGAATAAGAGACGAATCTGAAGATAAAACAGACAAAGGCCTTATAGCCTCAAACTCTACCTCCTGAACCTCCTCAACTAAGATAGGCTCATCCTCTCTCTCATCCTCACTGACTTGATCCTGGAGTGTGTCTAAATACTCTAGCTTTTCCCCAATATCAATAGTCCACTCCCTCGATTGCCCAACCTCAGTAGAATCGAAAGAATTATGCTCTTGAAAGGCTATCAGTGAATTAGTGATCAAGTGACTCACTAGATATCCTACGGAAGTGGTTTGCACTCACTAACCTCCCTAAGGGTCTAGAGACTCTTAAACCTCTCATCAAACTGTAACCTCCTAAGTCTAGTCTCCTCTGTAAATTCTCTCAACATTCTCTCTAAGGAGGATTCTTCCTCTAATTGGGTCTCTTGAAAGAAATTAGGATATGGTTCATGGGTCCAAATGCATTCATCATTACCATACATGGGATTTCCATAACTCATAGATTCGGTATGATAATAACTAGGCATTTGATAACCATGAAACACATAATCTTCACTAACAGACTCATGATCAAAAGAGGGATAGCTAATGGAAAAAGAACTAGAAAGTGGTATTGGTTCTTTGGGCTCAGATTCCCTAAAGGACCACCCAAATCTATCAGAAGAGATTAAACAAAACAACAAATAATCATAGGCTCTCAAGCAACACCAAATATTCACACCACCAGAAACAATGGACCAAGACCCAAAAGAAAACAACAAAAGCAAGAAAGATAAAAACAAAACAAAGATAAATCTCTAAATTAAAGAAAAAAAAGGAACTAAAAAATTATACACTATTTACATTCCAAATTAAGATCAAGCACTTTCACCATGATATTAATTAAACTAAAATATGTCAATCCTCAGCAACGACGCCAAATTTGATAAAGGAGCTTGTCGAAGGACGTATCAAGATTAAATTTATAAAAACTAGACCTCTAAATATTTTGCAATAATAGTGGCCAGGGTCATCCACAGGGATTGAAGTTCTTAGATTTAATTAAGTACTATAGTTAATTATGCCCAATTTTATTTAGAGAAATATAGCTTTCTACAACTAAACATGACATTATGAAATTCTCTTAAAGGCTTTTAATATTAACCTATTCATTCTCATGCAATAGACTAACCCTAGTCATGCATCTAAGTCCTTAGTTAAATTTACTTTCCCAAGCTAAACTTAACTTAACATACAAAGCTATGGCCAAAAGCTTAGAAGATTAATTCAAGATCCATAAAAGACGTTATAAAAACACAAATCAATAAATCAACCATAGTCTTACAAAAATAATACAATCAACCATGAGTCTACAATACTCAATTACATTCAAATACAGTCCAAAAAATCCTAAAATTAAAGAAAACAAAGTAAAGAGAATAGAGAAAAATTGGACGACGCGTGCCAACACTCGTTCTTGACGTGATGTCCCACGATCCCGAGCCTTGAGTCTCCTCCTTAGCTCTCCAATATGATCTCTATACCTTAAAGCAGTGCCTCTATCGAAATTAGGGTTTAGGTTTCTCTAAAATGGCTCTCTTTTCATGAATGAAAAACCTTCCTTTTTATAGAGTCGAGACAGCGTTGCAACGCTAAAGGCAGCGTTGCAACGCTGTCCCTTTTTTCTTTTTTACAAATCGTGGTAGTGTTGTAACGCTACTACGCTGTCTCTTTTTCCTTTTTTACAAATCGTGGTAGCGTTGCAACGCTTCAAGCAGCGATGCAACGCTATGCCTGTTGCACTCCAAGTTTGAATGGCTGTTGTTGTAGCGTTGCAACACTATGCTCTTGGGTTCAAACGCTTTGTTCTTCCTCTTCAACTCTTGGATCCTCAATTATAGCCTCTAATTGCTCCAAATTCTTCCAAAGACTCCACAATGCTTCGGTTTTGCTCTAATTGCTCTATTTCTGCAAAATATACATAAAAATACATGAAAGCACACACAATCATAGAAAAACTAAGCCTTGAAATAGCACACTTATGCATGCTATTAGTTATACTTTACTGGTGATTTTATTCTGTCATACATGAAGGGGGCGACAAATAATTAAGTGTTTTAGATGAAGTTTTGGACTTTCAATATGCCCATAGAAGATGTGTTATTATGTTTAAGTGTACGTAGTTAATCACAGGACCTAAAAAACTATATCACGCATGGATTTAGAGTACATATCGATTAATACGTCTCATTATATGTATGTTGATGAGCCTTTCATTTTTTCTAATCAAGGGCAACAAGTTTTTTACATCAACGACCCAAAATATGGTAATAACTAGAAAGTGGTCAAATAGTCCAAAATAAATGCTTATGGGATGTGTCGGAAGCAGAAGATGTTCAGAATGACCAACTTGAGTTAATAGAAGTTGTGGGTGAAATCAGAGTTGACAAATCTATTGAAGATAGTGAATTGTGTAGAGATGGCGTTGATCTCACAATAGTACATAAACAAATTATTCAAAACCATGACGATGGTTTCATCAATGATGAAGAAGAGGATGTAAAATTATCTCCTAACATTAGCTCGAGTCTTGATGAACATTCTGATGATAGCGAATAACGATGTAATTGTACATTTTATTTTAATGATATAACTATGTATCATTCTTTTTATATTATCTTTTTCGTGCTTGCAGATAGACGATGGTCATTCCCAAGCAGCAGTTGAATGAGGCCGATGATGAATTCTTCTATATCGACCCTCATGGTGCAGGATCATCCACGGGAGAGTCCTCAGGTTATCTTATAAACTATGTATCATTGTTTTATATTATCTTTTGTGTACTCACTCAATGTCATTATTCTTTTTTTCTCAGATGGTACTTCTACTAATAGGAACATATGTGAGTACTCGTGCAAGATTGAGTTGGACCGGTATGTTACCGCAAGTGGAAGAATTCCAATAGAGATCAACCCTTAGTCGATGAAGTAGGTCGGGCCACATTCTACAAAGTTTAGCTTGGTTATAGGTACCACAATAAGGGATTCTTTTCCAATTCACTGTGCAACATTCGAGGCCATACCAAAATCAGTTATAGACCTATCTAAAGCAACATTATTGGTAAGTCGATATTTTCGTTCATTGTGATTATTATATATAAAATATATGTTATAATAATTTTCTTTATTTGTATAATCATTTCTCGTTCGACTTGTTTAAGTAAGAGGTTGTTAAATTTATCAAACAATAGATGTAGACAACTTTTAAAGAGTATAGGACAGGGTTGAACAAACATTACAAGAAAATAGGCACTCTTGAAAGGGCACATGTAAACCCACCTCGTCGGTTGAAGAATGCCATCGAAGACTTGCATCACCCATGCACTAGGTTTAAGGACCCTAAGTGGCAGGTATGTTACTTACGTTTCACAACAATATCATTTTCTACTTCTTCCAGTTTTAACTAATCCTTTATTTTGTTAGGAAAAATCAAAGAGTAGTCAAAAGAGTTGGTTAGCTCTAGCGTTCAACCATAGTTGTGGGTCAAAGACGTTCATCTCCGTACAACACGATGCGGTAGGGTGAAATACAAAAAACATTCTTTCTTTCATATGTTTATAAACCTTAGTAATACATTTTCTTGTGACTTGAGTTACAGAAAGAAAGAAGGTCGAGATATAGAATCTGTTGACCTATTCGAGATAACACACGCAAAACATGGAAAATGGGTCAATCAGGCCGTCGAGGATGCACATGTAAGTTTCTTTTTCCTAAACGTGATTTCAATTTCTGGATTTAAGGGTCACATTTACTTATTTCAATTATAATTGCATAATATAATGGTACAGTTGCAAGACTCAATAAGCTACTGATGAGCAACTCTCGGGAGCGAAAATATGCAAGACAATGTTAGGCAAGTGACTAGGCCACATTAAAGGCCTTGGTTGGGGACCAAAGTCGGTTAAATCAAGCAGGAGATCATGTAGCTCTTCATCAAGTGTCTCCTCACAACGAGAAGTTGAAACAGTAATGGAGATAACTACCCTAAAGGCGTAGCTGGCAGAAGCAAACAACAAGTTGGAAAAGGTTGAAGAAATTATGGGGGAAAGAATTGAGGCGACAAGAGAAGAAACAAGAGCATAGATGACGACAATTCTCAATGCTCAACTGCAGCAACATCAAGCACAAATGCAGAAGATGTTTAAAAAATTCATGGAATTTCAAGGAGGACCATTGACATAGGTGTGAACTCTATTATCTCGTAATAAGTTTAATTCTTGGTGGAGTTTGTGTGCTTTGTTTTCTATCTTGTAATGATGGTAGCAACGTAGTGATGTTTAGTTATGGGTAGAGTTTGTGCACATTGTTTGCAATCATGCAGTGTTAGGGGTGGGGTTTAGATTAGTTTTGATATATATGTTTGTTTGTTTTGTTTATTATATATTTAATTTGTTGCTTCGTGGGAGTGTGTTTTAGTTTTTTGCATGCTTTTGGGCTAATTCATTTTAGTGGAGTATGTATGTCTTGTTTGCTATCCTGCAATGATGGTAGCAACATGCTTGAGATATACATGTTTAAGCGTTATGGTCTATCCTACAATATAGGGGGGTGTTTGATTTGGTTTGATATGTTTCTTTGTTCTATTTCTTCATATGTTTAATTAGTTGATTTTATGGGAGTTTGTAATTTTAGTTCATTTTGGGTTTGCTTTGTGGGAGTTTGTTAAACATATAGGTTGTGGTCTTAAGTTTTTGGTAGAGTTGGTGTGCCTTTGTGTGTGTGTGTGTGTGGGGGGGGGGGGGGGGGGGGGGAGGGGGTGTGTTTGATTTGATGTTTGTTTGTTGAGATATACTTAACAAGTATAGATGGTGGTTGACGTATACTTGTTAAACATATAGATTGTGGTCTTAAGTTTTTGGTAGAGTAGGTGTGCCTTATGTAGGGTGGGGGTGTGTTTGGTTTGATGTCTGTTTGTTAAGATATACTTGTTAAGCATAGGTTGAGTTTTAAGTTCATATATTTAATTAGTTGCTTGGTTTAGTTCTTGTGTGTTGAAGTTTATGTGCTTTTTTTTTTTTTTTAATGTTTACATGTTTGCTTTTTGTTAGGATTTTTGGTAGCTAAGTGCCCATTTGATGACATTTTGAAGTTTCAAATTCTTTATTATGTTTGGCTAAGTTAGAGTATGTAATTTCTAAAGTTTTAATAATTTTATTTTTGTTTTTTACATACTTCGGGTCAAGCAAGAGGATGTAGGTGGAATTTCAAGATGGATCTACAAGTGTTTTTTTTTCTTAAATAGTTTATGTTATTTTGTTTTTTATCTCTAACTTTGAACAACAAAATATTTAGGATCATATATTTTATATATAAAACATTTGTAATAATATATTTTGGTTTATTTAATTTACATATGCAATTTAGAGTACACTTTGTTTTGTATATCGTACAACAAGATTAACAAAATAATATGCAATTGAAAAAAAATAACAATACGCTAAAATTTTAAAATATATATATATATAACAAGAGGTTCTATCGACGCCAATTAAAACATGCATTGGCAGAAGCTGGCTTTATCGATCCCAATAAACGACGTCGGCAAAGTCGGTTTGCCAGAGCTTATATGCCAATGTGGGTAAAATACGTGTCAGCATAGCCTTTTTGCAGACGTAGAAAACTCTGCATCGGCAGAAAGTTCAGATTCTGGAACTGCCAACGTGGCCAAGGAGGTATTGGTAGATCCATCTTCTGCTGATGCAGGATAAATATTTGCATCAGTAGAAGCTCTGTCGACGCATCATTATAGCGTCGCTTGTCGAAGCTTTGCTTATGCATTTTTAGCTTTTACTGACGTTTTTCCACGTCAGCAAAAGATCAATTTTTGTAGTGTTTCCTTGTTGAAATCTCGTGTGAACAAATGTGCTCGAGAACAAGCTACAAACCTTTCGAGACAAATGTACATTTGAGAGAAAGAATCAAAGGATCAAACATTAGAGATTGTACTGCACCCACATAAATCAATACAAATTATGTTCATTTACACGTTTTTAAAAAAAATCCAAGAAGATCAACAAGCTAGAGGCTGATCATCTAAGAAGATCAACAAGCTAGAGGCCGATCATTCAAGTAGATTATCAAGCCAGAGGTCAATCATCCAAGCAGATCAACATGCCAGGGAGGCCGATCATCCAAGAAGATGAACAAGCCAAGCACCGATCCAACTATCAACATGTCAAGGACCGATTCAACAATCAACAAGCCAGAGGCCTATCATCCAAGAAGATCAATAGGTTGGAGGTCAATCATCCAAGACGATTAACAAACCAGAGGCCGATCATCCAAGAAGATCAACAAGCACCGATCCAACAATCGCCAAGCCGAGCGTCGATCCAAGATCAATAAGCCAAAGGTCGATTCAAGATCAACAAGTCAAAGGCCGATCCAACAAGATCAACAAGTCAGAAGATCGATCGGAAAAGCCTAATAAATGTGCTCGAGAACAAGCTACAAAGCTTTGGAGACAAATGTACATTTGAGAGAAAGAATTAGAGAATCAAACATTGGAGATTGTACTGCACCCACAAAATCAATACAAATTAAGTTCATTTACACGTACCAAATTTCTTTGTTGAAATCTCATGTGAACAGACATTGCAGATCAAATTTGAACAACATTTGAAGGATAAATTTTATTATTATTATTATTATTATTTAATTTTACATTAGGGCTCAATAAATACTATAAACTTTTTATAATAGTTTTACATTTATTTTAATGCATGTCATATATTTTATTGTATTATATGTACTAAATTTTATTTCTACTAAGAAAACAAGAAACACAGAATAAGAAACAAGAAACAAAGAAACAGTTATCAAACACATTTCTGTTTCTATTTCTTTTTATTTTTAAGAAACAAGAAACGGAAATAATTATCAAACAAGTAATTTCTGTTTTTATTTCTTAAAAAACAAGAAACAAGAAACATGAAATAGAAAATAGGAAACTAGAAACAAGAAATGAGAACGTTATCAAACGGGCTCTAATCAAATTTTTATAGTTCCACATTTTGAGTTATGTTATTTTTGCAAATCATAAGCTCAAAAACAAACAAAGGCTCTGTTTGGCATTGATTTTGAATACTTTCAAAGTGATCGTGAAATTTTTTTAAACCATTTTTAGAGTTTGGTAAAATTGATTGTATAATAATTTAAATAGAATCACTTCTTCACTTATGTTGATTTACAAAATCTAGTTGACAATAGCTTTTGAAATTAACTTCCCCATATATTCAAGTTAAAAAAAGTTAAAATATCACATTTTGGTCCATGTACCTTGAGTTTCATTCCATTTTAGTCTCTGTATTTTCAAATGTCCAATTTTAGTCATTGTACTTTTAATAAATCTTAAAATTAGTCCCTACATTTAGTTTATTGTTACATCTTTCAAAGAATATATATTCTCTACTAATTTTCCCTTTATAAATTTTAGAAACATATTCACATGGTGTCTTTTATTGCATGGAAATTATTATTATTATCTAACCAATTTTGATAAAAAACAAATTAACTTTGAAAGACTTTCAACAACCATTCAAAATATACAAATTTGATGTCCATAATGAAGGAATGAACGTTTCACTCCACAGCAGAATCATTGGATCGTCTTTGATTTTCTTTAGAATTAAACAAAAAACTTAAGGTTAAGCAAAACATACCTTGAAAATAATATGAGAATATTCTGGCTATGACTCTCGAACACAGGACCAAGGCTCGTGGGAGCCTCTTGAAGAAAATCCACAAGGGATTGGAGAGGAAGAGTGTAACGACCCAACTTTTCCTATTAGACTTTCTAGGGACGTTACTACATGCATGCTGAAGAAATTTAAAATTTTTAATAACATACAAAAAGAATTAAACTTTTTGCTAAACAATAAAAAATATTTATGCTCGGGATCCCTTTAAAAATCATTTCAAAACATAATATGAATTAAAACATTCAATCAGTTGAAATAGTTTCACAACACATTGTTTACTAAACAAAATATGTTTTATCTAACGCACTATCTAAATGCGGAAGTCATGATCTTCAAAGTCACCCATGACCCTTTCAGCAAACTTCCTTGTCAATCGCCAAAGATATGTCTTTGTCTTTGCCTGAAAAGAAAAATATTTTTTGAAAAGGGTGAGTATTTAAAATACTCAGTAAGTGACCTCACTACCGGGGTCAGGATATGCAAACACATACAAAGTGATTTTTTTAAAACCTTTTTCCTCTACTGGGACCTAAAACATTTTCATAGTGGAAACGTTTTCCTTTAACTTTTCTCTTCGGCTTATTGTGGACAATTATCTCAACCTAACCTTTCATTTTCATTTAACCTTTTCAGGTTCCTTTTCATTTAGATGAACATCTATAATTTTAGGAGGGTAATTGCCACAGCCTTCGAAATCATTTCAGCATGAAAATACACATGTATGCATGAGGTCCCAAAGCATTTTAAATTTTCATTCAATGATGCAACACAAGGCAACATTCTCATATCATTCATCATAAATCATAAACCATAACTCATGCATCACATTCACAAGAATATTTGGCAATCAACAAGTGAAAATCCATTTTCA
This sequence comes from Trichosanthes truncata, assembly GCA_033996785.1. NCBI lineage: Eukaryota > Viridiplantae > Streptophyta > Magnoliopsida > Cucurbitales > Cucurbitaceae > Trichosanthes > Trichosanthes truncata. The sequence goes on along the minus strand of JAWPNB010000013.1, from coordinate 42,904,012 downwards.
TATATAATAAAGCATTTTAAAATTCATCAAAAATCATAATAAAACATTTATAAAAGCTTTTCATTTCAAATGTAGTTTTTCAATTTAGTTCCTAACTTGCATTTAAGTATACCGGCATAAAGTCCTTACCTTGTCTAAGCTCAGGAATCCAAATCACCCAAATGCTCCCCAAAATTCCACCACCTTGAACCTCAGTCAAACAATTTGGAGGCTAGTCAAAGTCATCCTTAAAGTTAGAAAAATTCCAAAAAAAAAAATCCATAATTGAACCCAAAGTTCATTCCACCAAACTAAATTTAATTCACCTAAAATACTATGACACTTAGAGAAAAGCCAAACAACCCATGGTAAACGGCAATTCCAAACTCCACCATTCCGGCCAAACTATACATAACTAAAATCCCAAAAATTACAATTAATTCCTTAGCATTTAACTTAGTCTCAAACTAGTGGGTAATTCTGAATTTAAGTCACAAGATCCATGAATTAAATCTTACTTTCAATTTTAATCTTCCATACAACCGAAACTGAAGGACCTCCGTGACTTACCGAAAGTTTCGCCCCAACAGTCCCAAATTCCCACTGGGCAGCGACTCAAAGGCGCAACGCTCGTGAATTTGGTGCGGAACGGAGTGGGTATCCTTGGAACACATCAAGATCCATGAATCAGTCTTACCCATAACCAAAAACATCCAAGAAAACGCATAAAACTACTGCTTACCCACAGATGAGGTTCGACGGACTGGAAGAGGGTTGATCTGACCGGGTTTGCGAATCTGTAGGGACGGCGGCGACATGAGGAACTAGAGGCTGTGGCGTTCGACGGCTTGCGGCGGCAGCGTGAGCATGCAAATCTGATGAGGAGCAGCAGTTTGTGCAAGGAACGGCCCGACTTGAGGCGGTTCGGCGGCGGAGCGGGCTCATGGTCACAACTTGCGGATCTGTAGCAGTGGTGCGCTAACAGATCATCTGAGGCGGCGCACGTTCTGGATCGGGCCTTCAGCAGATCGGCGGTTCGCAATGACTGGTCTGAGGCGGCTGTTCGTGGTCTGGTCTGAGGTGATGAGGGCGGTGTGAACTGCAGAAGGGAAAGAAGAAAGAAAAATTATGCTTCAATGGAGGTGGTTTTCGAACACACAAAAGGAAGAAGAAGAGATTTGAAGAAGATGATGGCTCGACTTGGCTTGGCTTGGCTTAAAACTCACCTAGGGCTGCGTGCAAATTAAAATATTAGAGAGGGAAATTAGGGCTTGGCTTATACATGGGCTTGGGCTTGGCTCAAAGTCTCTTAAATAACAAAAATGCCTCCAAACCAATTAATTCCATTTTCTTCCTTCTTTCTTCCCAATTTACCCTCTAATTTCTCCAATTTCAATTATGTAAAACTCTAAAATTAAATTCCAACACAACTTTAAACATGAAATTGGCCTTACAATTAATTTAAATTTCAAAATTAAACTTTAATTAATACCTACAAATGTCGGTCGTTACAATCTTCCCTCCTTAAAAACTTTCGTCCTCGAAAGTTTCTAGCCTTGAAAAAGCTCAGGGTATTTAGCCCGCATCTCATCCTCTCGCTCCCAAGTAGCTTCTTCGGACTGGTGGTTTTGCCACAGCACCTTGACAAGGTTGATCTCTCGATTACGAAGAGTCTTCTGATCTCTCGCAAGAATTTGCAAAGGCCTTTCTTCATAGCTCAAGTTCTCGTTCAACTGCAGGGGCTCAAAGTCAATCACATGTGATGGTTCCGGCATGTACTTCCTCAACATGGATACATGGAACACACTGTGTACTGCAGAAAGTGATGGCGGCAAAGCCAATCTATAAGCTACAGGGCCAATCCGCCCCAGAACCTCAAACGACCCTATAAAACGTGGACTTAACTTTCCTTTCCGACCGGACCTCAGAACTCCTCTCATCAAAGTTACCCTCAGGGGCACCAGGTCACCGATCGCGAACTATAAAACCCTCCGTCTCATGTTTGCGTGACTCTTTCGTCTGATTTGTGTAGTTAGCATCCTTGCCCTAATTTTCTGCATTGTCTCATTTGTAACCTAGACCAGCTCGGGTCCTAACAACATGTGCTCATCTACTTCGCCTTACTACACATGAGACTTATACCTCATATCATAAAGGCCTCAAACGATTTCATACTAATCGTTGCTTGATAACTATTGTTACAAGCAAACTATACCAAATGTAGGTGAGTATCTCAAATACCAACACGGTCCAATGCGCAAGCTCGCAACATATCCTCTAGGGTCTAATTCAGTTTCTTGGTTTGACCAGAGGTCACAAGATGAAAAGCCATGTCGAACACTAAATAAGTAGCCAAGGTGTTCTTCAACTTTTCCAAAAGTTCGATGTAAAACGAGGATCCCTATCAGTTGTTATCGAAACAGGTACTCATGTAGCCTGACTATCTCCTTCATATACCACTGTGCCCACTCCTCCATGGTATAAGTAGACCTTGTTAGCAAGAAATGAGTCGACTTGGTCAGTCTATCTATAATATCCCCGATCATTGTGAAACCTCACACATCCCTTGGCAACCCTGTGATAAAATCCATAGATACATCTCGCCATCACCACTTGGCATGCTCAAAGGTTGCATCAATCCTGCTGGCTTCAACCTCGGGGCTTTTATTTGCAGATAGCCCGAGCATTTACTGACAAAGTCTGCAAACCAATGATACTCCTTGAGATTCTTATACATCTTGGTATGGCCATAATGCATTGAAAAAGAAGTTTTTGTGTGCCTCCTCTAACAACTCTTTTCCGATATGCAAATCCTTTGGGAGTTATAATAATCTCCTTTTGTACAACAAGGCTGAGTCACTAGGGAGGGTAAAATCTTCTTTATGTCCCCTAGATGGGCATTAACAAACCGCTGTCAGTTTCATGAGTGGAGGTAACTAAGCAGAGGTCCCTTTAGTTGTCATGAAGCATAAGCAATGATGTTCTCATGTTGCACTAGTATACAATCTAATCCTTTCCTTGAAGCATCACTATAAACTACTAAACCTTTCGTACCAGTAAGAACAGTTAACATTGGGCTACAGTCAATTGTTCAACTCTTCACTCTAAGTGAAAGTTATGTTCTTGCAACTCAACTGAGTCAAAGGCGTTGCCCAACTAGGAATATTCCAAACAGACCTCCTGAAGTAGCTTGCAGAACTAAGGAACTACGACTTTCTGCCATTTACTAGGTTTAGGCTAATGACGAACTGATTCCATTATAAAAGGGTCCACTGAAGCGAGCTTGTCGAGGGATCGTCAAATTACAATTTATAAACCGATCCTAAGCTACTTGTAGCATTGAGTGGACCGGGTCGATCTCAGGGAACCGAATATTAATTTCTCAAGTTAAATTTGCAAAGGGGAAAACAATTAAAAATTGGGGTTTTGTGTTTTTTTTTATTAATAAAATAAAACATAAGCAGATAAAAGAAAGATAAATCAAATCTTACCAAATTCCAATCCAAAGGTGCGGTTCTACTCAATTGCAAAAATTGATCATAGACACTCAAAATATTTAAACTTAACAATGCAAGCACTTGGTCAACTTATTAGGAAACTCCAAAAAGTAGCAACTTCCCTAAGGTCATTAACTTTAACAAACGTCAAGTTAACGTTAATTACCTAAACAATTTTTGACGAAACCGCTCCAAATTATTTAGATAAAGGCATTACGTGCTTTGGAAGGACCAAGACAACTAATTAGATGAAATAACTTTAATCTAATTAAGATGCTCCTTTGATTCCTAGAATTAAACATGCAAGCCATGTAATATGGAAACCCACAAAACATACACATGTGATAATCCTAATGCTACCGGTTCATTCAACATGACAATTACGGATCATGATCATGATTAGCAATAAAACATGTAGAGTGATTAAGGCGTCAATTTAATCAAAATACATACTTATAAAATTAACACGGGAATTAAAGAATACTTGCAATCGAAAGAAAACTAAGTTAAGGTTCAAGCCTCACAATGTTGCAACTGATTACAACCGACCTCTGAACTGGAATCGCAGAAGTTTAGCCGAGCATCGTCATAAAATTTGATACCATTATTGTCTAAGGAGAAAAGAGAAAAGGAGTCTAAAAACTCTCTAAAAATGTCTAGGCCAAGAGGCCAAAAAAAGATCCCCCCTGCTGTCCATAAGAAGGCTTAAATAGCCTTCAAGTAGACACCCTAAATTCTAGAAAGATATTTTCCCAAAACAATTAGGGAATAATATTTAAAATAAAATAAAATAAATTAAATAATGTTCTCTCTTGTAAAATGCTGGAAAATACATCTAAAACTCGAAAATTCTTCCCTAAATTCTTAAAACAAACATAGAATGTTGCAAATAAGGAAAGTTTCTGGATTGTGCAGTCTTCATTATTTTGCCCATAAATTCTTCTCCAAACCTTGGATCAACGTGATCATTATATGGTTGGCAACATAATTCCGAGATCTTTAAAATGATATCTAATTTGGCTATATTCCAAAATGTGAGCAGCAAGATAATGGGAATGGAAGTTGGCACAAAATATTCTCGGGTACAGCAGTTTTCCAGCAAGAACAGTAATCACTCAAAATGCAATAACTTTCATAATACTTATTGGAATGCAATGAGTTTTATACCGTTGGAAAGATAATTCAATAATATTCGATTTGATATCAAATTTGAATATACTTTCATCTCGAAATATCATGATATGATCGGTCAAATTTGGTATAGAAATTCAGTTGCTCGAATCACCTCCAATTTGGTCCGAATTAATTTCGAAATGGTGCAAACTCTTCAAAACACGTGAATTGCTCGAATCCCTAAAAAATAATAATAAAACACATAAAATCCTTCTAATTAACAAGAAATAAGTGTAATTAAATAGGACTTTATAGGTCCTATCACAACCCCCAACCTAAATTTTGCTAGTCCTTGAGCAAGGTAGAACTAAACAATCCTATGACTAATCAGTTGCATATCAATGGCTCTAATCTCAATTCTTTAGGCAACAAAACATTTGCAATGGAAGAAAACAATAAAACACATTCAATCAATGAGAATTTTAAAACTAATCCCTTCATCCCTTATGTATGTGTGTGTATAGCTCTCCCTTATCTAAGTTTTTATAAGCCCGAGAAGGTTTTATTCGATCCTCAACTCGTTTTCCCCCTACTTCTGACTTTAAGACCAATTCTCAAGCTTCCCTACACTCAAAAGGATAACACGAAACTAAGGTGCCCTGGGGTAGGCCTACCCCCAAACTTAGTTTTTTGCTTATTTTGATGAGCACTAGCTTTCACACATCCACTGTAGGGACCCTTATCCAGAGCACTTGCTCAATGGATGGCCTGACTGATCATGGTAGAGGTAGCTCTTTTTGCCCTTAGACTTTTAAATACATGCAATCATTTTTTTTTTACTCGAGTTTTCATTTTATCACAGTAATAAAGGCAAATAAAACATGCAATTACTCCTAAGTTTCACGTTATTCAACATCATGCAAGTAGACTCTTAAACTAGTTCCTAAAATCTTTCGAGGTGACAACAAGAATCCAAACCAAATAACCCAATCTTAAGCCTTCAAAACCATAGACAAGAGGGCTAAGTGCTCAAAAAGTATAAAGGAATCAAAAGGAAAATTTTAAAATAGGCTTAAATCAAGCATGCATCTTCAAGTTTCAACCATTTCAAATGGAATTTACCTAAAGCACCTCCTAGATTGTCATAATCACCTAATATGCAACTATCATGCAATTTAAGCTCAATTTAACTCTCACTGCTCAACATGCTCGTGGATAACCCCAAACATGCAAATCTAACGTTCTCCCGGCGCCAAATTTGAAGCGAGCTTGTCGAGGGCTCGTCAAATTACAATTTATAAACCGATCCTAAGCTACTTGTAGCATTGAGTGGACCGGGTCGATCTCAGGGAACCGAATATTAATTTCTCAAATTAAATTTGCCAAGGAGAAAACAAATAAAAAAAAGGGGGGTTTTGTGTTTTTTTTATTAATAAAATAAAACATAAGCAATAAAGATATAGATAGATCAAATCTTACCAAGTTCCAATTCAGAGGTGCGATTCTACTTAATTGCAAACATTGATCATAGGCATTCAAAATATTTAAACTTAACAATGCAAGTACCTGGTCAACTTATTAGGAAACCCCAAAAAGTGCAAATTCCCTAAAGTCATTAACTCTAACGAACGTCAAGTTAACGCTAATTACCTAAACAATTTTTTACGAAACCGCTTCAAATTATTTAGATAAAGGCATTACGAATTTTGGAACGACCAAGACAACCAATCAGGTAAAACAACTTTCACCTAATTAAGAAGCTTCTTTAATTCCTAGAATTAAACATGCAAGCTATGTAATATGGAAACCCACAAAACATACACATGTGATAATCCTAATGCTACCGGTTCATTCAACATGACAATTACGGATCATGATCATGATTAGCAATAAACACATGTAGTGTGATTAAGGCGTCAATTGAATCAAAATACATACTTATAACATTAACACGGGAATTAAAGAATACTTGCAATCGAAAGAAAACTAAGTTAAGGTTCAAGCCTCACAATGTTGCAACTGATTACAACCGACCTCTGAACTGGAATCGCAGAAGTTTAGCCGAGCATCGTGATAAAATTTGATACCATTATTGTCTAAGGAGAAAAAAGAAAAGGAGTCTAAAAACTCTCTAAAAATGTCTAGGCCAAGAGGCCAAAAAAAGATCCTCCCTGCTGTCCATAAGAAGGCTTAAATAGCCTTCAAGTAGACAACTTACACAAGTAAGAAACCCTAAATTCTAGAAAGATATTTTCCCAAAACAATTAGGGAATAATATTTAAAATTAAATAAAATTAAATAATGTTCTCTCTTGTAAAATGCTGGAAAATACATCTAAAACTCGAAAATCCTTCCCTAAATTCTTAAAACAAACATAGAATGTTGCAAATAAGGAAAGTTTCTGGATTGTGCAGTCTTCATTTTTTTGCCCATAAATTCTTTTCCAAACCTTGGATCAATGTGATCTTTATATGGTTGGAAACATAATTCCGAGATATTTAAAATGATATCTAATTTGGCTATATTCCAAAACGTGAGCAGCAAGATAATGGGAATGGAAGTTGGCACAAAATATTCTCGGGTACAGCAGTTTTCCAGCAGGAACAGTAATCACTCAAAATGCAATAACTTTCATAATACTTATTGGAATGCAATGAGTTTTATACCGTTGGAAAGATAATACAATAAGCTTCGATTTGATACCAAATTTGAATATATTTTCATCTCGAAATATCATGATATGATCGGTCAAATTTGGTATAGAAATTCAGTTGCTCGAATCACCTCCAATTTGGTCCGAATTAATTCTGAAATGGTGCAAACTCTTCCAAACACGTGAATTGCTCGAATCCCTAAAAAATAATAATAAAACACATAAAATCCTTCTAATTAACAAGAAATAAGTGTAATTAAATAGGACTTTAAAGGTTCTATCATCCACTATGATACCTTCCTTAGTAGCTACGTGCCTAAGGTACCCCTCATTTTGTCCTTTAGTCTTTGAATAAACTCGTAGGTCTCTATAACTACCATTACGAACAAATCTAGAAAACTCAAGGTACCTGTCCCTCACTATTACCTTGATCAACTACTGATACTCGATGCGTAACTGTCTGGTTCACCAATCTTTCTTCTTAACGAACAAAGTTAATGCTCCCCATGGTAAAGCACTAGGGCATATGAAGTTTTGGTCTAGAAATTCATGTATCTGTGACTTGGGCCACAATAGCTCTGTTAGGGTCATTCTACCCAAAGCCGAAAGTGAGCATTGTTCTTGACTTTCTTGATTCAATACTAACATAACTTTTTCATTTACTTTAAGTTGGCCTAATTTCTCATTTCAATAAGATTATTGCTGGCTTCATTAGTATCTTGTACTACTTTTGTTTTCCAAAGACAATTTCTCTCAAACTTGCTAATGTGACCAACAATCCATCTATTTACTACTAAAGCTTCAAAGTTTCACTTCAATAGTTCTTTGACAACTATTAAAAACAAACAACTTCAATTTAAAAGTTGTTCTCTACAACTCCTATGTAAAACAAATGGGAGACCCATCAAAGCACTCTTCCAATATTCAAAATATCATTGTTTAATCCTTTGTTTGGAAAAGAAATCTCATACTAAAGTTGAATTTCGTAGTCAAAGTATCCTACAATTTATTCCACCAATACCCACAAAGGTTCTTAGCTCCCACATAGTTCCAAGGTTTCTTTAGCCAAACTAAAGACCCCCAAACATAAGTCATAATGTAAAAGTCAAGTCATGCTTGTGTACTTGATGTCTCAACCTTTGATTTCCTTTGACTCTTAACATGCGAAACCTTTACTCCTCATTTTTTCCTAACTCATACTTGTCTTTAATAAGGTCATTATACGTATGATGCCCCTTTAATTCTTCAAGGAAAGTTTATCTTCAGTAACCGAAAGCATGTCTCCATTTATAATCTTCTCTTGGTCCTGATGTGAACTAGATTCCCATTTTATGGTTATGGTTAAATCCAAATAGTTGGGAATACCTTGAAAATGACCTTTCAATTAGAACCAACAACCTGCTCCTCCTTTAAGTCTCAAGTTCCTTTTCGAACCTCATAACCTTTTTCATTAACCACACTAATCAAGTTAGGTGGTATAAAGAAAATTTCTCATATCATCCCATACAGTTTACTTTTTCACCCTTTTCATTCCTTTGGACATGACACATGAAAAATCGACAAATATCTTAGTACGCCAAAACCTTAAACTTCCAAAGAGTAACCCTAACCATAACATATCATTCCTTTAAAGTCTTACTGAAGAGACATCATCAACCAATGACTTTTGAAAAGCTTTAGTCTCTTAAGATCTCATCTTCTTTTTCTTGTCTACACTTGACTACTTCAATCTCAAACTTAAGCAAGTGTTTTATGCCAAGAAAGCTTCTTTTAAACACAATCATTCTCATTACTCAAAATATAACATAACATCAACAAGCATGTCAAACAAGCATTTCATACATCACATTAATCATATCCATTCAAAACCCTTTTTAAAAATTTAAAAAAAAAAAAAAAAAAAAAACTTTAATAAGAAACTCACCTAGGGCCAATCCGCCCCAGAACCTCAATGGAGGTGGTTTTCGAACACACAAGAGGAAGAAGAAGAGATTTGAAGAAGATGATGGCTCGGCTTGGCTTGGCTTGGCTTAAAACTCACCTAGGGCTACGTGCAGATTAAAATATTAGAGAGGGAAATTAGTGCTTGGCTTATACATGGGCTTGGGCTTGGCTCAAAGTCTCTTAAATAACAAAAATGCCTCCAAACCAATTAATTCCCTTTTCTTCCTTCTTTCTTCCCAATTTACCCTCTAATTTCTCCAATTTCAATTATGCAAAACTCTAAAATTAAATTCCAACACAACTTTAAACATGAAATTGACCTTACAATTAATTTAAATTTCAAAATTAAACTTTAATTAATACCTAAAAATGTCGGTCGTTACAATCTTCCCTCCCTAAAAACTTTCGTCCTCGAAAGTTTCTAGCCTTGAAAAAGCTCGGGGTATTTAGCCCGCATCTCATCCTCTCGCTCCCAAGTAGCTTCTTCGGACTGGTGGTTTTGCCACAGCACCTTGACAAGGTTGATCTCTCGATTATGAAGAGTCTTCTGATCTCTCGCAAGAATTTGCACATGCTATTCTTCATAGCTCAAGTTCTCGTTCAACTGCAGGGGCTCAAAGTCAATCACATGTGATGGGTCCGGCATGTACTTCCTCAACATGGATACATGGAACACACTGTGTACTGCAGAAAGTGATGGAAGCAAAGCCAATCTATAAGCTACAGAGCCAATCCACCCTAGAACCTCAAACGACCCTATAAAACGTGGACTTAACTTTCCTTTCCGACAGAACCTCAGAACTCCTCTCATCGGAGTTACCCTCAGGGGCACCAGGTCACCGATCGCGAACTATAAAACCCTCCGTCTCATGTTTGCGTGACTCTTTCGTCTGATTTGTGTAGTTAGCATCGTTGCCCTAATTTTCTGCATTGTCTCATTTGTAACCTGGACTAGCTCGGGTCCTAACAACATGTGCTCATCTACTTCGCCTTACTACACATGAGACTTATACCTCATATCATAAAGGCCTCAAACGATTTCATACTAGTCGTTGCTTGATAACTATTGTTACAAGCAAACTATACCAAATGTAGGTGAGTATCTTAAATTCCAACACAACTTTAAACATAAAATTGGCCTTACAATTAATTTAAATTTCAAAACTAAACTTTAATTAATATATAAAAATGTTGGTCGTTACAAAGAGGTCTGAGAGAATTCTCTAATTCTCTCTATTGAGGAGATATGTGTGCTATGAAGAATGCTCAATGGCTCACCCCTAGGGTTCTATTTATAGGAGTCTAGGGAAGATAATTAAATAATATATTTTAATATCTAATATATTAAAATATATTTATCTAACCATTTTGAATCTTATTCAAACCTTTTAAAATTATCCTACGACATCTATTTCCTATTTTGAATCCAATTCAAATTTAATAAATATCTTTTCTTTAATGTATCTAATATACATTAATTATTTTAATATTTAATGTATCAAATACAATAAATATATTTTTCTCTTTTATATTTAATATATCTAATATATTAAATATTAATTTGAACGCTTCAAATTAAATATTAATTTGAACATTTCAAATTTTTCTTTCAACTAAATTGATTTTTTAGTGTTACTATGAGCTAGCAATGGGACCTTATGGACCTACAGATTATAAGCTCCAATGATACAAAATTAATTAATTAAACTCTTTAATTAATCAACTTTCACTCATTAACTCTAGGGTCACTCCACTATAGACCTAAAGTTGCACTCTTATGCACTGTAGGATAAGTTGTATCCATTGATATAATCACTACATGCAAGTCGATCCTTCACGAGTTGTTCGTAATTACAGTTGGGTCAAAAGTCCGTTTTACCACTGTAATTACACTTTGCACCTTAAATTCCACTGATCCTCTAATGAACAATTTGTTTATGATCCAATCATAAACTAAATCCCTCTCGAGCTGTGAGAGGGTGGGGCCCCATTGTTCAAGTCCCGAAATCAGCACTTAAGGGAACTACTCATCTACTTACCCTATATGGGAAGGAGTGAGTTCCATCTTCTAAGATTATGTTCCCAGCTCCCTATTTGGTCAAGTCCCTATTGGTAGGCATATTGAATCGGTGACAAAAGCCACTCTCACCCATGCAAATCAAAGGACAAGCCCTCATAGGCAGGAGTTCATAACTCACTCAGGATTAAGATCGAGTCACATATGATAATCTTGATGAAATATTAATCTTCTCAATTAACGGATTTATAAAGAGATATTAAATATTTCGTGGTCCAGTCTTATACAAACTCATTGTATAAGATACCCCCACTCACATGTCTCCACATGAATGATTTGGATCAAATCATTTGTAACTATTACAAAGTGGGTCGTATCAATAGTGTTTCTAGGATAAGACACCCAACCTTATCCATATACTATGACTCTTTAGGTTATTTCTTGAACACGATCCTCCTGTATGTCAACCACATACTGTTCAAGATTACACTAATAACCTTGGATTTTTCATATAATGGATAATATTATATTGCAAATAAAATAATCAAAATTATTATTAATTATTAAATAAATCATTAATTACGAGGCTTTAGGGCATAAATCCCAACACATAAATATTTCTAAAAAAATTATAAAGATAAAAAATTTCATTAAAAATATTAAAAATAACAAATAAACATTTCATCCTTTTTACACAAGTTTAAATTTTTTATTATTAATATTAGATATACGTTAGTGATATTTTATTGATATTTTTTTTTATATTTCATCAATTTTTCTATGATGTAATGGAAATGTCAGTTCACTCTTCATGATGATATTAAATAAAAGAACATATGGAAATGTCGATGATGTTATGGTTAAATTTGGACAACCAGATCAAACCCAAGAGAATAGAAGACAAACAGGCCAAACCAGGTCAAACCCGAGGCCCATGGCGATATTGGGCTTAGGAAAATAAAGAAAAAGGCCAAAAGGCCAAAATCGGGCCAAGTCGACCCAGACTGGTCTGAGACGAGTCGAGCTAGATCGGGCCGAGCAGACCTGGTCCACGTGTACGTGACGTGCGCCTTCCTTGTCCATAGTTCAAGCCATCCTCGAGGGCCCATTGGAGGTAACTCATTCTATGTCTTCACTCTCTACTAGCTTGCTACACTTTTCCTCTCTTACTTAAGCATCGGAGTGGTTATGGCAAGCACCACTCCGGTGTGCAGGTTTTCTTTGTTTTGCAGCCCACCTCACTCCCCCAAAATATAAATTCATTGTTGACTTCACGTGCAAATCAGGTGTGTTCCCTTTGCTCAGATTGTGCATCAACAGTTGGCGTCGTCTATGAGAAATGAGAGGATTTTACCAATAAACTTGCATATCGACATCATGGATGAACAAGAAGGCCAAGGATCCGAACCATGCCATGGAGGAAGAGAATTACGATCAAGAATGCCACCTTAGGAAGATGAAGGAAGGCATTTCCCAAACAATAACGAATCTACAATTGGGGAAGAGCCCACCTCGACCTCATACTGGGGAGAGTCGACCAGAAGAACTCGAAAGAACTGGAGAAGAAGATCATCATGCTCCGCTCATCAGGGATGAGCTCGCCTCGGCCTCTTCCAAAGGAGGGAAGACCCAAGGCCGACCCGTTCATCTTGGCTGAGAAGCGACATATAAGTCAGATCGGATCTTCAATCACCATCAGGAAAAGTTCATTTGCGATCCCGCCAAAGGAAAAGCCCTGATGGAAAAAGACTTGGGCAAACCATATGCTCATTGTCAGAATTCAAAGGAAAAGCTAATCCATATAGGAACGAACAAGAACAACAGCAAGGAAGCCATAACAGTCGTACCAATCAAGGTCAAGGTCAAACCCTAATACTCAATGGGAAGATCGAGGTCGACCCAACTCAAGTTGAGGCTGAACCAAGCCAAGGTGAGGATCCTAGAATTTGAGACCGACCAGAGAAGTCCAACGAAGATAGAGTCAGACAGGGCAAGGCCGAGGCCACTTTGGCCAAGGCAAAGACAAAACCCTAGCCTTTGATCAATGTATCGAAGAAGACAGAAGATGGATTCTAATGAAGATTAAAGTCGAGACGAGGCCGACCCAAGCTGAGGTCAACCCGAGCCGAGGCCAAGGTCGAGGCCAAGATTGGCTCATCATTTTGCTCGATATTGATTCAGAAGATCATTTGATGACTAGTTGAATCATGTTAAGAATGGTCAAGCTAAAAGCAACGATGACCAAGTCGAGCCCACTATGGCCAAGCCGAGCCAAGGTAAAATAAGTCAAGTCAGATAGAGACAATTCGGCTAGATAAAAAATTCCAATAATGGCATAAACGAGGTATTATGCAAAACACATAGCTTTCTTTAATTACTGATATAAGTGAACATTACATGAAGTTTTCTTGTGATAATACATAAAACTGGATAGGTTAGAGCTCACCTCATCCTCAAAATTAAGCTCACCTCATCCTCAAATAGGTTCCTTATCCTCAAATAAGTTAGAGCTCCTCTCATCCTCAAAAGAGTTTGAGCTCACCTCATCCTCAAACAGGTTAGAGCTCACCTCATCCTCAAAAGGTTAGAGCTCACTTCATCCTCAAATAGGTTAGAGCTCCCATCATCCTCAAATAGATTAGAGCTCATCTCATCCTCAAAAGGGTTTGAACTCACCTCATCCTCAAATAGGTTAGAGCTCACCTCATCCTCAAATAGGTTAGAGCTCGCCTCATCCTCAAAAAAGTTAGAGCTCACCTCATCCTCAAAAGGGGTTGAGCTCGCCTCATCCTCAAATAAATTAGAGCTCTCCTCATCTTCAAACTGGTTAGAGCTCACCTCATCCTCAAAAGAGTTTGAGCTAACCTCATCCTCAAATAGGTTAGAGCTCACCTCATTAGGGTTTGAGCTCGCCTCATCCTCAAGTAGGTTAGAGTTCACTTCATCCCCAAGCAAGGAAGAGTTCACCTCATCCTTAAAAGAGTTTGATCTCACCTCTTCCTTAAATAGGTTAGAGCTCGCCTCATCCTCAAACAGGTTAGAGCTCATCTCATCCTCAAAAGAGTCTGAGCTCACCTCACCCTCAAATAAGCTAGAGCTCACCTCATCCTCAAAAGGGTTTGATCTTTCCTCATCCTCAAGCAGGTTAGAGTTCACCTCATCCTCAAAGGGGTTCAAGCTCACCCCATCCTCGAACAGATTAGAGTTCACCTTATCCCCAGGCGAGGAAGAGCTCACCTCATCCTCAAAAGGGTTTGAGCTCACCTCATTCTCAAATAGGTTAGAGCTCACCTCATCCTCAATATAGGTTAGAGCTCACTTCATCCTCAGGCGGGGAAAAGACATTCAACAGGTCTCAAGTCTCAAACATAAAAGATTCAGCAAATTTGAAACTACAACAGCTTAGGCCACACAGATCAGACATAGAGGAGAGATTAATGTTCTGGGTCTCCAGTTTATTAGCACCACCAGTTCCTAGAGTCTTAGAAGAATCCTCAGGGCAAACATTTGGGTTATCTCGAATGGTTGTAAAATAGTCAAGTTTAGCATTGAGAATTGGTCAAGGCCACGGTTGAGGCCACCGAGGCTGAGTCGAGGCCACAGAAGTCGAGTCAATGACAAGATGGCTGAGTCGAGCACAAGATGGCTCACCATTTTACCTGATATTATTCCAAAAGATATACAACAATCAGAGCAAATTTTGAAGCCTCAACATTAAAGATCTCTACAAAACTGCAAAATCTCATATAAGTTTATTTCCAACTCAAAAACTTTCTAAATACTACATTAGAAATTTAAAAGCTAGATGATACAATCATCATGAAATAGTTGTTTATCTTTTTTCTTCTTTACAATGGCAGCTCTTCTTGTACTCTATTCTAGAATTCTCTAATTAGCATGTCATGCTCTTTATTTTTCAAGATAAAACCTTGTATGACTTAGTGAGATAATGAATACAAATAGAACATCATGAATAAACTAGGAATGCCATGAAATATTAGAAGGAAAAATTGTCATGTGAAATTCTAGAGGTCATACAATTGCTTATTTGATATAATAAGTTAGTTGAATGCAAACCCATTTATGAAATTGCTAACATACATTAATTCCTCATATGTGAAATTGTAATTGTGA
Source organism: Trichosanthes truncata (assembly GCA_033996785.1). Classification (NCBI taxonomy): domain Eukaryota; kingdom Viridiplantae; phylum Streptophyta; class Magnoliopsida; order Cucurbitales; family Cucurbitaceae; genus Trichosanthes; species Trichosanthes truncata. The sequence continues at coordinate 42,888,675 of JAWPNB010000013.1, read as the reverse complement.
ATATATTTTATTCAGTTAAATCAACATAGCATCTGCATCAAATCACTTAAAAGTATTTTCATTGGACTTTTGATATCATGAAGAATATCATGTTCATGAAAAATTATACTATAATTGCAGAACAGTTGATAAAGATAGTAATAAACTATGACAAATGAAAATTACTGGCTTGGAAGCTGATTAGAGCAGCAAGCAACATGGGATATGCTTTCTTATTAAACAAAAAACAAATATATATCTAGAAGTCAATTACAGGAAAATAGAAAGCAAACAAAAAGCAAGTATTGATCCAGAAGTCAATATCGAGAAAACATAAGAAGTTGGCTAGGGCTGCCTGAGCCGAGCCACATGGTCGAGTCGAACCACATGGCTGAGCCGAGCCACATGGCCGAGTAGCAAAAAAAAAAGGGTCCAGCTGACGTCAAGCTACCTCACTCAAAGAAGGAGCTGCCACATGCCAATTTGTGTTAGAAAAATGCCCACACACGCCCAGCCTACTAATAAGTCACCATGTGTCTCAAACACATTCTTTGGAAAATCTTTAGGTATTTTTCCTACCCTTCCTTTTCTTTTTGATCAAATTTGACAAGTATATCAGTTTAAACACTGAAATCTGGAATTAATTCAAGATATGGTAAACTCTGAGCCAAAATCTAAGAGCCAACTTTAAGATATGGCCAATTATGTCGTGCAATTAAAGTATGGAATACGCAAACTCTTGAGCACTAAGGTGCAGAGGAAGCGGCCTTGAGAGTTGATTGATCCCAAAAAGGGTTGGTTAATTACTCTTGGCAGCCCAAACATATGAGGTACGCCTCACGATGGGTCCCGATTGTGCAAAACTCCCCTTACATGTGGAGGACGCAAATCTTGGAGGTGATTAATTGGGTCCTCAAAAAGGGCTTGGTTAATTGATCTAAGCATGGCTGAAAATTTGAGAAAAAGCTTGATCGGTCATAATTTAATCTGGTGTCAACTCTACGAATTTTATGTTATAAATATTAGAAAGCCAAAATATCAACCCAATGGGTTTGATAGGTCATTCCAAATTCAAATTTGGGGCAAACCACAAATCTTTTCCTCATAAATATTGGAAAGAAAAAAAATTAGCCCAATTGGTTTGATAGGTCATTCCAAAATCAAATTTGGGGCAAACCCCAAATCTTTTCCTCATAAATATTGGAAAGCCAAAAAATCAGCCCAATGAGCTTGATGGGTCATTACAAAATAAAATTTGGGGCCAACCCCAAATCTTTTTATTGAAGATATTGAAAAACTAGAAAATCAGCCCAATGGGCTTGATAGGTCATTCCAAAACCAAAACTCAAGGAAATACAGGGGATGCCTTGTACTTGGGTTAAATATTATTCCTAGAGAAAAAATTACAAATCAATATTCCCAAATTGGGCTTTGAGTGTCCAACACAAAAAAAAAAAAAGCTAAACCACAAATCCCAACATGGAAGTAGGGGCTTAATATTATGGGTAAATTTGGACAACCAGATCAAACCCAAGAGAATAGAAGACAAACAGGACAAACCAGGTCAAACCCGAGGGCCAGGGCGATATTGGGCTTAGGAAAACAAAGAAAAAGCCAAAAGGCCCAAATCGGGCTCAGTTGACCCAAATCGAGCCTAGCCGAGCCGACTCGAATCGGGTCGAGCTGAGCCAGATTGGGCCAAGCCGACCCGGTCCACGTGTGCATGACTAATAACAAGCAATTAAGCTATCTTATTTCCTATTATTTTAGCTAATTTTGCTATGATTTTGTGTGCTTTGATGCTTATTTGTGGTTAAATTGTAGAAATCGAGCTTAAGGAGTAAAACAGAGTGTTCGGGAGTATTTTGGACATTATGGAGATATTTTGATCCATTTTGGAGAGCCAAGAAGAGAAGAGATGATGCACTAGTAACTGGGGCCGAGAGGACAACGTTGCAACGCTTGAAATGGTGTTGCAACGCCCAAATGCATTGGGCAAACCTGAGAGCTAGCATTGCAATGCTGCCACGTGGCGTTGCAAAGCTAGAAACGAGCAAAGAATTTAAGTTTCGTCTGTAGCGTTGCAACGCTACTTATAGCGTTGCAATGTTACCCCTGCGTTGAAGGCAAAACGACTACGTTTTAGGACAGCGTTGCAAGTTGCTATGTTGTCTCGATAGACAGTATAAGTTCTTCGCATTCTCTTCGTCTAAATGGAGGCCAATTCGATAGCAAATACCCTAATCTCGATTCCATAGCGTCTTGGATGGATTTTGGGAGGATTTTGGAGCTGAGTTGAAGATTTTGGAGCTCAGGTTCGTGGTGGATCGCCTCGGGAACTCGGGATCGTCATTTACCTAAGCATTCCTTCCTTTTCCTTTATTTTTCAGTATCTAGATTAGGCTGTAATCAGGGATTTATTTAGGTTGTAATTGATGAACATGTTTAGTTAAATCCCTAAATTTATATGGGTTGTTGTAATTTTTGGACCATTGTACTTAATTTGCTTTATTAAATAGTAATTGTGGCTTGATTAAGTGTTTATGTTCATTTGTGCATTGTGTTCTTAATGCCTTTAACAAAGCAAGGAATAGGTGTTAAAGGATCGTTAGTTTAACTAAGCTCGACAGAGTAGCTTGAACTTAGAAAAACAATGCATGACAATTAAATTCCGCCTAAGTGACATAAGTTCAACGAAAATTAATTGAGATTTAAATTGAATGTTCGCTAATGCCGAGTGAGGATTAATTAATGAGATGGACACGAGATTTAATTACTTACACCCAAGGTTTGGAGGAGACCTACAGGAGATTCCATAATTTTAGGCTTTTACATTTATGAATGAAACATTTGGTTAAGCCTAATTGCTAGCTTAATGAAGTAAATTAAGATCCAAGATTGCAATCAACACCCATAGAATTACCTATCGAATTGTGTCTCCCATTTATTTTCTTTATAGGATTAGAATTTATTTTCTTGTTTTCTCTTGCATTGTTGTTTCTAAATAAAATAAAGTAAGATTATTCGCGGTACTTAATCGAATTAAAAACCAATCCCAGTGGATACGATACTCGGTAGGAATACTGTTTTATTATTACTTCGATCGCATGCGCTTGCATGTACTTCCGATCAGTGACGTGCGCCCTCCTTGTCCATAGTTCGAGTCATCCCCGAATGCCCCTTTCTATCTCTGACGTAATCCTATTCAAAAAAGGAAAGGGACCCTAGGTCAACCCTCATATAAATACGATATTATAACTCCATTGGAGGTAACTCATTCTCAGTCTTCACTCTCTACTAGCTTGCTACACTTTTCCTCTCTGACTTAAGCATCGGAGTGGCTGTGGCAAGCACCACACCGGTGTGTAGGTTTTCTTTGTTTGCAGGGCACCTCACTCCCCCAAAATACAAATTCATTGTTGGCTTCACGTGCAAATCATGTGCGTTTCCTTTGTCTGAATTTGTGCCTCAACAAATGAAAATTTAAAATCGTGCGTATATTTATGTAATATTAGTTGGTTTTTTTGCATTAAATGATTTTGTTCATTTCATTTAAACTGAGAGAACATTGATCCATGGTTATCTTTTTTGGTTTATATGTTATGAAGTTAAAATAAATGGGATTGGAACTGAATTGAGACTACCTAGAAAAACAATAGGTTATACCTTAATTTAGCATATTTTAATGTGGTTAAGATATTGGCCGTTTTTTAAAAGAGAGAGAGGAAAAAAAAAAACTCTAAACACGGTTGGGAAGAATAAAAATTTGACATCTATTTGACCTAAAACTCCAAAATTTGAACATTTTGACTGTAATTTTGGCTCAAAATGCTTGTATAATATGGTCAAATATACGCATAATAAAAATATTGACTTGATTTTCATTACTAAAGCTCTGTTTGATAACTATTTAGTATTTGGTTTTTTCAAATTAAGCTTATAAACACTACTTCCACATATAGGTTTATTTGTTTTGTTATCTACGTTTTACATATCTTTTCAAAATCCAAGCCAAGTTTTGAAAACTAAAAAAGGTAGTGTTTTCGTTTTTGAAATTTGGCTAAGAATTCAAATGTTTCTTCAAGAAAGATGAAACCTATTGTAGAAAATTGGGAGAAAACAAGCTTAATCTTCAAAAATCAAAAACCAAAAACTAAGGCTCCTTTTGATAACCATTTGGTTTTTAGTTTTTGATTTTTGAAAATTAAGCCTATAAATACTACTTCCGCCTATGGATTTTCTTGTTTTGTTACCTACTTTTTACATATGTTTTTAAAAACCAAGCCAAGTTTTGACAACTAAAAATAGTAGTTTTCAAAAACTTGTTTTTGTTTTTTGAATTTGGCCAACCAATGTTTTCATAAGAAATATGATCATTATAGAGAAATGATGAGAAAAGAAGAACAATTTTTAAAAACAAAAAACCAAATGGTTATCAAACTGAGTTTTTTTTTACACCAACCATCAGGTTGTTAGGAGTGCTAACAAAAGTTCCACATTGGCTAGGAAAGAAAAAGATTCATGGTATATAAGTGAGGACAATTATCTCCATTGGTATGAGGTCTTTTGGGAGAACCAAAAGCAAAATCATGAGGGCTTATGCCTAAAGTTGACAATATCATACCATTATGGAGATATATAGAGGGTCGTTGTCCTTATCACAGGTTTGGTGAAGACAAAGAAGTGACAATAAGAAGTTGCATGAACAAAATGTAATTGTTTTACTTATACGTATTTACTCCCTTTATTTGCCATATTTATAATTATATTTGAATTACACCTAAAGAAAGGTTTGAAGATAAATTATTAAAAAGATTAAATTCACCTGAAGCTCAATGCATTTTGATATTGGTGTATACCAATTGTGTTAACACAAGAGGGAGAAATTATTGGAAAATAAAAGCCTGTCTTTTGCTTGCGATACTTGTTTCACTAATTCCAGACATGTGGTCTCTTTTAATTTGGTTTATATTTTCTGGAATAGAAAACAATTGAAAATAGAAATTAATTAATTAATTAAAAAGTGTAGAATGAAGAATCAAATCAATCATCAGTGAAAGCCTCTATCTTTTTCCATGTTGAAAAAGAATGATATGAATTCAATTCTATGCACATGACGACATATATATAGTACTGATTAATTGATGAGATATCAGGCATCAAAATTCTTCTGTCTTATATATATTATATATAATAATTAACAGTTTCAAAAAAAAAAAATATATATATATATAATGAATTTTTTTTAAAGAAAAAATAGAATTTAATATATTTTACTTAATTTTCCATATTGCCTCAGTTAGAGATGACAAGTATCAACATAATTTGAGTTCTTAGATCTACGATAATTTAATTTAATGCCAAAAAACACGTACAAACTAAGTTGTTTTATTCCATATAAACGTGAACCATTAGTAACTTTTTAGGAAACGTACCTTTTTTGTCTCTCATGTTTCAAGTTTGTGTCTATTTAGTCCCTACCTTTTAAAATTGGATAATCTAGTCTCCAAATTTGGTGAAATAGGTCTATTGGGTCTTTAGGCTGTTAATTTTTTTAACGGATGCTGACGTGTCCAATTTTAATATTAAACCATTAGTAACTTTTTGAGAAAAGTACCTTTTTGGTCCCTCATATTTCAAGTTTATATCTATTTAGTCTCTACGTTTCAAAATTGGACAATTAAGTCTCCAAATTTGACGTGTCCAATTTTAATATTAAAATAATATTTTTTTCAAATAAAATAATAATAATTTTAATAATTTAAAAAAAAAAAAAAACACTTGCTCTCTCCCATTCCCTTCCACCGTCCTCCCCCTTCCATTTTCCCCTCCACCCAGCTCCCGCCGACGTCCCCTTCACCCAGCTCCCGCCGTCGATATTGGGTGCCGGTCCCTTTCTTCTTCTTCTTCCTGATTAAAATGGAATATATTAATTACCTACCACATAAAGTAACTTAGAATATCAAAACCTTTAGCTATGGAATATATCTAGAAAACTCTCCCCACTCCCACCCCCATTCCCCACCCGATTCGGGGCGTCCTTGCGGGGCCCTGGCCCCGCAGGTTAAATGGACATCTCTACTCTCAAGACCTTATTCAAAAATAGTTTTTAAACAAATCTAATTATTGACAAATATATTTTTTTTTTTCTGGCTACATATACATTGAGAATTTTTGGTTAATCACCTTAAAGTGGGTCCTGCAAGTTAAATGGACATCTCTACACTCAAGAGCTTATTCAAAAATAGTTTTTAAACAAATCCAATTATTGAAAAATATGTTTTTTTTTTTTTCTGACTACATATACGTTGAGAATTTTTGGTTAATCACCTTTAAAAGTCATTTTTGAACGATCTATCTAAGGAGTTATTCAATAGGCTTTAAATTAATCTAATTTTTTAAATGTCTTTTTATTTATTAAGATTTTATTTTTTAAAAAAACAGTTTTATCATCTAAAATCATTTGAGAAGCTATACTAAACACACTTTAAAGTATTAAATTTTACAAAGGTGTTTATAGAAAAATTGATTTTATTTAAATTCTTTTTTTAAAAGTCATTTCATATAAACTATTAGTTTCATCAAGTTAACCTGGAATTTTGATAGATTGCGGCAATTCTTAATTACCTTCTTTTTTCAACTTTTACTATATTCAGCCACCAAATTCGACAAAAAAAAAAAAAGAAAAAAAAAGGTAACGTTATGTTCAACAAATTAATCAAGATTATCAAAAATCATTGCACAAAATTAGGCCCTAGAAAAATCAATGCACAAGCTTGACCATTGAATAAATTTCCTAAAGCTTACCCAGTTTAAAAAAAAAATCTAATTGTAGTTTTTTTTTCTTTAAAGTCCCATCAATTTTTAGGTACTAAAAAAAAAAAAGTCTCATCAAATTTTTATCCGACCTCTGTAAATATTGAAGGGCTGTTTGGGACAAGGAGTTGCAGGGAGTCTATATTTGGGACAAGGAGTTGCAAGGAGTCTGTGTTTGGGACAAGAAGTTGTAGAAAGTAGGAGTTATGAAATCTGTGTTTGGGGTGCAGATTTGTTAAACCTGGAGTTCTAAAGTATGAGTTGATTTTAGTTTTTTTCTTTGTACAATTTTTTCTACAATTTCTCAAAATTTCATTATTAGGAATTTGTTCCCATGGATTCTAAGATTGTGATTTATTTTAATTAATTTATGTATATTATACAAATGTCTTTAAAGAAAAAAAGAATTTTGAACAAAATACCCAACATTATTTTTTCAACATCTCTCACATTAATTATTCATTTGTCTTGGATAGTTTTCAAATAAAAAAAAGTCTTACAATACTTTTTTAAATATTACATGTGATTCGGAAAAATTTCAATCCATTAATTTAAAGGGATTCAAATAAATTTCAAGATTTTTATGTTTTTATTCTCTCAATTCAAGAAATAATATAGATTTGATTCCATCAATCCTAAAATTGAGATTTTAAATTATATTATTTTATGAATATTTACAAAGACTTGTTTTAGTCAATTTTAAAATTTTAATTTAAGATTTTTTTTTCCAAGCTTAATAAAATATTTTTTTTGTATAATTTAATATTTTATTTTTCTAACTAATCGATGTAATGGATTATCTAAAGTTTGATTATTTGAAAATAATATATTCTTTTAAGTTTTAAAATAACTAAGTTAAAAATAAAATATCAAATATTTCTGCTATTTAAAAATAATTAAGTTCAAAATGACTATATATATTTTTAACATCATTCAAAATGAATATCATATATACTTTTGTTTAGATTACTATATATTTATGTTATTTATTGTAATAATGTTATTTTATTAAGTTTGGAGGAGAAATCGTTTAACTTTTTACTTTGAATATGATTAATTTGAAAATCAAATTTTTTTTAATACATTAACCTTTTTAAATACTAATTTCTTAAATTGCAATACGAGTTAGTTTAAAATATGTTTTTCTTATCTTTAAATCATAAAATTATATATATATATATATATATATATATATATATATATATATATATTTATTTATTTATTTATTTATAAAAAAAGGCTAAAAAAATATAAGATTGTTATTTGTTATAAGTAATTTTTGTTTAAACTTTAAAAAAAAATTGTAGATGACATGTGGAGGAAGTGAGATAGAGAGATTTTTATCAATTAAAAAATTGTTATGTAGTACTCTAATTTATATTAAGAATTTCAATTGAAATAATAGTATCATATCTAAAATATTCTTATATAATGTATATTTAAAAAATAAAATTATAAGATAAAAATCAAAATATTTGTGTTAAAAATTTATTAAAATTATAAGATAAAAATGAAATATTTTTTTAATAATTATTTATATTTAATTATTAATTAATAATAATGATGAGAAAATTTATATAAAAAATAAAGAAAATTTTTTAAATTAAGAAATTAAAAAAAACAAAACTTATGTAAAAAAATAGAGAGAAAAAGGAGAGGATAGAATAAAGAGAGGAAGGAGTGAACTGAGGTGAAGAATTAAGGAGATAAAAAAGTTGTGGGGCACATAATGGGAAGTTGGAAGGGGAGTTAATAAGTTTGTGGAGTTCACAATAGAGAGTTGTAAGAGGAGTTAATAAGTTTGTAGGGCCCACAATAGGAGTTATAATATCATTGGGCCAAACAAGGAGTTGGGAGGAGTTATTAACTCCTTCAACTCCCCAATCCAAACACCCCTGATGAATACTCAGTTAAGCTTAAGGGTAAACGACTAGAACACTTATTTAAGTTTAAAATCAATTTGATTCAAAGTTTATGGTAAAATTGACTCATCTTGCCAAGTTTGGAGATAAAAATTGCATTTTTTCCATATAAAAAGATAAATAAATTCAAGTTTATCAAACTTATGTTTGGTTTTGTAGGATTAGAAAATCTGTAAGATCTTGGACGTAAAGTAATTATCCTATGGGTAAATTAAAAATAAACTCATAATTCATAGTATGGGATAAATAATATTTTGGTTAAAATATCATTTAGGTTCCAATACTTTGGAATTTGTTCTATTCAAGTCTATTTATATACTTTTAAATGTGCAAATTTAGTCCTTGTACATTGAATAGATCTTAAAACTAATCCTACTATTAGTTTCTTGTTAACTTTAAAAAAAAAAAATAAACTTTATTAGCATTCCTCTATAAATTTTAAAAGCATTATTCACATTGTATTTTTTCTTGAATGAAAATTATTATTATTATTTTACCAAATTTGATTAAAAAAATTAAATTTAAATTAGCAATAAATACTAATTTTAAGATTTATTGAAAGTACAAAAGACTGAATTTAAAAAATTTTAAAATATAGGAACCAAAATAGACCAGAATGGTATTTTAACCTACATTTTTTTTATCATTTTGTGTTACAAAAATAAATGGGAAGCCCAACAAGATAAAAGAATAAAATCAACAATGAGATGGCTAAATAAAACTGGGAAGAAGTATTGTTAGGAGAGGAGCATAGAATAAATTAATTTGAGAAATTGAAATATTAGCATAGTATTATTATATTTTATTGTGAACAAAAAGAGGAGAAAGAGAGAGGGGGGATCCAGTAGAAGAAAGACCATATTAGTAGAAATAGGTGAAGTTGTCAGAAAATTCTCAACATTTTCTCAACTCACAGTTGATATGAATATGTCTGTAAAGGAAGAGTTTGATTTCTCAGAATCCCTAAACCCTAGCTTGAGATCGTCAATAATCTCACTGTTTATCTCTCGATCTCAAGCCTTTAGAACTGAGTTTAGACTTGGAATTTTTGAGAATTTGAAATCAGTGTTTGTTGTCTCATAAATTCGATGGATCTGAGTGGCGCCGCCAACAAAAACAAGAAGAAGAGAGTGTCTTCCGATGAACTTCGAGAGGTTGAAGATGAGCCTAAGAGAACTTGCCCCTCTCTTCCAACTGGGTTTGCTTTCTTTCTCTCTCTTTCAGCTTTTTGCTTTTTTATTTTTTATTTTTTTTTCCTTTTGATCTGCACTGTTTGCTTTTGGTATCTTTCTCCCACTTCTTTACTTATATATATTTTTTTGTTTGTTTTTTCAACTTCCAATGGGGTTTGGTCTCTCTATCCATTTTCTTTCATTTTTAATTTGTTTTTGTTTTCTGGTTTTTCCCTCTTTCTCGCCCTCTTCTTTACTTCTCCCATGCCTCCTTGTTTTTTTTCTTGGGTTTCTCTCCTGTTTCTCTCTGCACTTTTTTTTTTTTTTTTTCCGTGAATTTTATTTTCTAGGATTTTGATCTCCATGTGGGTATTTTTACCTAATTTTGTTTTCCAGTTCTGAAGCTGTATTTGCCACCGTAAAGCATTTCTTTCCTGAATTTTGTTCTCAAATCCAACCTTTGGTTGGACAAGTAACAATTGAGCGTTTGTGTGCTGAAAAATGGCCTCAACGGGTATTTTCTCTCTCTTTCTTTTGATCTTTTCTTTCTTTCATTCTTTTGATCTTTTTTAACCTTTATGCACAAATCCAAACTAGAATCTGGACTGATCTTTTGCTCACATCTACCTCCATTGTTTTCAGGTACGCGACGACAAAGAGAACATGATTCTGTTTCTTATTCACTCTCTTCTGAGGTCAATATTTGAAATGCAATTTATTCAGATCGTTTTAGTTTTGTTGTTAAATTATATTCATTGTTTGATTTCATCATATATATCAACTGTTGAGTTTTGGGCGCATAAATAGTAAACAACATGAGATTGGGAGAGACGTAACTACTGGATCTGCAACATTGAAGTTCAAATTATGTTTTTGCAATCCAATTGCCTCCACCATTTTCACCAACAATGAGATAAAAGCCGAAAATGGTGAGCCATTGAAAGTTGTAATTTGTGATGTCACCAACTCCAACACCATCATCTCCACAGGCCCTTTGTCGTCTGCCCAAATTGAGTTCTTCCTCCTCAATGAAGAATTTGATTCTGGCCAACGACAAGGAGAAATTTGCTGGACTTTGAGTGATTTCAACAAGAGTATTTTATCTCCAAGAGACGGGAAACCACCTTTGATCATTGGTAATGATGTGAAGCTTTATCTGAAGAATGGAGTTGGGTTTATCAAGAATTTGATTGTCACAGACAACTCGAGCTGGATGAAATCTAAAAAGTTTTGTTTGGGAGTGAAAATTAAAGATGAGAAAATTTTAGCAGAGTTCCCTAGAATTGGAGAAGCTGTATCCCAACCCTTTAGAGTCATGGATCACCGAGGTGAAGGTATAACCTCATATCCTTCTAATCTATTTTTCTTTCTTTCTTTTTCTCTTTATATATGTACTATAATTTCCTTTGTTTTATAATATTAGTGAACAAAAAGCATCATCCTCCGAGTAGCGAAGATGAAGTATGGAGACTGGAAGGGATAGGCAAAGATGGCATATATCACAAAAACTTATCTTCCCAACACATCAACACTGTGGGTGACTTCTTGAATGCTTACCGTGAAAAGGGTCCTACCACGCTGAAAATGGTAGCTAGCTAGCAAAAAAATTGTTCAAATCCTTTTTAGTTATTTTGTTTTAAATGATTTGGAGTTTTCAAGTCTTATTTTCATACATGTAGTTGCTTGGAAAGAGAGTCTTAGACAAGACATGGAACATGATGGTCAAGAATGCTGAGGAGTGTGTTAATGTTCCCACTTATGATCTAAGCTCTGAGGTTACTATATCTCTCTCTTTTTCTTTCTCTCTATTGAAATGAGCTTAAACTAAGTTGATATTGTACGAAATAACAGGCAAGTTTGGTGGAAAATAAAGTCGTGGGAGGGGAAGCTTCCAACGAGAATTTTGAAGTTGATGAGCAAAAGAATTTAGGTGATAATGATGAAGAATGGTGGTTGTCCATGATTAACTTTGAAGGTAATGCAATAAATGGATTTCTTTCTATTCTACTTCCTAAAAAACTTCTGGCTTGGATGTTTGTGTAAAGGTTATATAATTTTCAATGACAGATCCATCACCAACTTTGTTTCCACATGGAGAAGCTTCAACTTCACATGAAGTGGATTATGCAGGCACTCACACTCAATACTATCAAGGGCTTGGACCAAAACTCAACTGATTCAAACAATTGACCATAATTATTCTCACCTTTTTTTAAAAAAAAATTTATATATAAAGGTCGCAATAAAAACATGTTTGATTGATGGTCTTTTAGAGCGTTGTTTTCTATTACTCTCATTTTGTTTGTTATATGAATGTTATTTTGCATTATTATTGAACCTTATCACTTATTTACACAATGCTTATCCCAATTTGGGTTGTGCATATCGTTTTTTTCTTTTTCTCTAATCGTATTTTTATACCAAGTGTTGGCAGTTCCATGTAGCATGCATGCCACAACAATCACAATTTTTTAAAAGCAAAAACAAAAATTCTAAAACCAAACGAAATTGGGTGCCTTATTCAATGAGTATACGTGAATTAATTAGCGGTTGCTTATTTATTTATTTATTTTTGGCTAAAAAATTGTGATTTTATTATAACATTGGATATGTTTGCTATTTGTGGTTTTTTTTGTTTTTCAAACATTTTGTCAAGTCCGAAGTCGTTTCTTGAAGAGATGACCTCAATAAATAACAACACCACTAGCATGTTGGTCACCTTTCTAGGGGTGTACATGATTTAGTTCGGTTTGGTTCGGTTTTGGCCCTAAACCAATGACTGAACTGAACCCTTAAGTTTTTGAAGTGTTATGAACCGAAAAAAACAATGGTTTTCTCAGTTTCAGTTCAAAACTAAACCGATCGATTTAGGTTTATATCGATTCGGTTCGATTTTAACTTATTTTCATTTTTTGTTTTCATTTTTTTAATTTTTTTTTCATTTGTTATCTCTTCGCTAAGCGCTTTATAGTACTCCAAAAGAAAATAGTAATAATAGTAGTGAGGGAAAAAGAGAGAGGCAATAGTTGAAAAGGGTGATGGGGTTGTAGAAACCTTCAAATTAATTACTCATCCTTCTAACATAGCTTGTAGAAATAGTGGAATCAAATCAAATCTCAATGAAACCAGTCAAATTAATTTCTCAAAATCTCAAAAGTTTAGTAACAAAAATATAAAATAAAGGGGGAGATTTTGAAATGTTGAACTAAAATCGAAATAAAACAATGAAAAAGAACGAATTTTAAAATCAATTTTATCGAATTTCTAATTCAATAGTACAAATTCTATACAATTGTAAGGTTGATAATAAGCTTAAAAAAATATCAATTTCTCAATTCAAAAATTTAATCAATTTATTTGAAAAAGTCGCAATAAATATAAATAATTCTCCTAATTTAATCGACCTTAACCAAGCATCAAAATCAAAACTTATCATTTAACCAATGGGGCACGATAGGGTTCCATATCAATTAAATGATAGCATTAAAAATAATGAGAAAGACTAAACCCACTAACTAATTGAGATAGCTACAACTTTTATTAATTTTGTTCATTTATTTTCCAAGAGTCTATTATGCGAGCTATGTAAAATGGAAAAGTCATAATCTTACACATACATAAGCCAACTCCATGCTACTAAATTCAATCATTCATGATAATTACATATCACAAATTCTTAGATAGCAACTGAACAATTGAAATTAAATTAAAGTGTCAACTTAATTAATATCAAGCATTTATAAAAATTAAAATAAAAAAAATAAAAAAAAAACAAAGAATTCTTAAAATTAAAAAAAAAAAACGAAATTTCTATATTGAACCCAATGCCTCACAATTTTATAATTGAAATTGATTACCCTTGAATAATAAATTAAAACTTTGTCACTAGTGGAGCTCATTAGACCTGCCAAATAAATTTATTTCTCCTATCAACTAATATTCTGCAATATAGTAGCAGGGTCGATCCACAGGAAAGTTAGGTGGAATGATTTGGAGAAGTTGGAATAATTCTCATACTTCTTTCAGATTTAAACACCATAGAGGGGAGGGGGGTTGAGCGAACAAGGAAAAATGCAAAGAAATTGAAGGCAATAAATCAAAAGGAAGGGAATTAGAGTTCACTTACTTAAAGACACGAATTTCAGGAGGTTTCTTGGGATCCAACATGCTCATTCATCCTTGATTTACTAAAGTATCGTACAAGTTTTAATGCTTAATCCAACTAAGTAGAAAAGCTGCCTAATTAAGGCCTCTAATGAAATTAATTAAGCCTAGCACCCAACTAATCCTAAATCAACCTCTAGGACTGGGCACAATAACATTTCATACCCCAAAAATCAACTGCATTATGCTTAGAATCGATTAAGGACACTTCAACTAATTAGTTAGCTATCTAATCTAAGTATTGGTTATCTACTCAAGGCCTAGAGCAATTACACAGGAGCATTCGTTCTAGTTTTATGTAAAAGAATTGGCTAGAGCTACTAATGCACGGAAATCAACTATGATAGCATAAATGATTTATAGTTAGCAATGAGATGCAATAACTGCTTATGGGTTGTCAATCCCAACATATGCATACAACTCTATAATGGGAACAAGCAGAAAAACCAATTAAAACAAGGTACGATATGGAATAAATACTAAAATCTCAAATTATTACATGTTGGAGTCTCGAAATCGCTCCCGAATCCGCTTCAGGGTCTAGCAGAACATGGAAATAGAAAGAAAATTGGCCATAATACAAGCCATTAATGAAAACTAAATAAAAAGAAGCTAAAAGAGGGAGAAAAACAAAGATAGTTTCCAGTATCGAGGCTGTGAGTTCATAGATTTTGACCTAAATGCGGAAAAGAACTATTTATAGTTCTTGCAGCAGCGTTGAGACACTATGGGCAGCGTTGAGACATTGCGCCCAATTAGACCAGCATCTTTGGGGCTCGCCACAGCGTCATATGATACTCACTATTACAGCGTCTCGACTCTGTCCTGTTTTCTAACCTTCTGTCTTCAGCGTCTTTTGAGCGTCACCACGACATCTAGATGCATCTCTGAGGCATTTTTGGTCATTTGGTCCTCACATCTCTAATTAAGGCTCGAATGACTTTTGGTTAAGCTTGAACTAGCTCTGGACACAACGAAAGGCTCCAAAAAGCTCTTAATTGACCCGAAATGCTCCTCGGACTAAATTACCAACAAAATAAGCATTTAAGAACATAAAATTACTAAAAGCACAAGGTTTAGGCCTAGAAAATAAGGACTTTATGAGTCATATCGGTCACACATCATGGAAAAGAAACAAAAACCGATCGAAAAATGGGAATAACTTTTTATTTCTCTGCTCAAAGAGGAAATAAAATCATTGCTCGCACACTCTACACTTCACTTTTCTTTTTATACTTGATTGAAGGAGGGATGAACAATTACATTGAAGAGTACATGAAGGGATGAACAATTCTCCTCTTTCCATTTATGCCGGAGAAGAAGAAAGTCCGAAGACCCACGCCTACAGCCGCTAAGAAAAAACTTTGTTAAAGTTCAGCCTGGACTGGAAAAACTCAGGCCCCGTTTGATAACCATTTGGTTTTTGGTTTTTGGTTTTTAAAAATTAAGATTATAAATACTACTCCCACCTATGGTTTTACTTGTTATGTCATATACTTTTTGCCTATGTTTTCAAAAACCAAGCCATGTTTTGAAAACTAAAAAAAGTAGTTTTCAAAAACTTGTTTTTGTTTTTAGAATTTGGCTAAGAATTCAAATATTTCCTTAAGGGAGATGAAAACTATTGTAGAGAAATTGGGAGAAAACAAGCTTAATTTTCAAAAACCAAAAACCAAAAACCAAATGGTTATCAAACGGGGCCTCAAATTTTCTTTTGTTAATGATCTTTAGGCCCATTAACTTACATATTGTCATTTTATTATATTTTTTTTTCAATTTTTTTTCTTTTCTTTTATTTTTCTTATTTTCATTTTTTTGCTTCCTTGTTTTGTGTTTTTATTTTGTTTCTTTTTATTTTCTTTTTTTGGTTTAAAAAGTGTCTTTAAGTCAAATTCTACCAAATCTTTGATATTTTGCTACCTAAATTCAAATGAACTACAATTTCTACAATTAAATACAATATTCAATCAAAATGTAAGGAAGTAGACACATTAAGTACAATTTACTTTTTTAAGACTTATCAAGGGACGAATGGTGAGAAACCAATAGTGAAGCATGAAGAGTTGATGTCTGAACATCAATGATTGTCGTTAGCAGTGGAGAATACTCAACAACAACAATGTTGACGGAGGAGAAGTGAGTGGTGGGTGGGGGATTTTTATGTCGGCAGTAAGATTGAAGTGGTGGTGAGGGAGGGAGAGAATGAAAAAGGGAGATGAGAGGTAGAGTGAGGAATTCAGAGGAGAGAGGGAGGAAAGAGAGAAAATAGAATGAAATGAGGAGTGGCTGGGAGCTGGAAAAATTGGAAATAAAATAGATTAGGGTTTAGGGACTTAGGAGGGTAGTTGAATATACGAAAAAAGGGTTGGGCTGGACTTTGAGGGCTAGAGTTGGGCTTGGTGGTAGTGGGTTACAATTGGGAGGGCATATATATTAGGGTTAACTACATGAATAGCACGTTAGAAACCCAATTTTACATAAATGACCCATTTTCCTTATATTTTTAACTTTGTCAGTTTCCAAGCCAACACTATAATTAACATTACGTATTTACCCCTATTATTTATTTGTAATTACTACAAATTAAAAAATTAGGAAAGAGAAAAAATATAGGAAGATGTTTTCCATAATCTTTGGTATTTTATTTTCCATCCAAACACTTCATCTTCTCCAAACAAATTTTTTAATTGATTTACCTTATAATCTAGAGATTGAAATCTTTTTTCTCCTTCGACATGATTCTTCAACGACGAGGGTTTCGTTAATCGTCGATGACTTTCAAACGGCGGGGTTCTGAACGCGGATTCTTCAACAACGACAACGAATTCTGAACGGTGGGTTTCTGGACTTGAATTTTTCAATGGCAACAGCGACTTTCAAATGGCGGGCTTCTTAACGTGCAACGACGAGCTTCTTAACGCCAGCAACTTGAAATCTATCTTCTTCTCCTCATTATGTGTAGATGAATAGGATTATTACCTATACAAAATATATGAGGATTATTTACCTATGTTTATATAATATATGTCTGAGAATATAACTATAATTATTACCTATATAAAATATTATAAAATTATATACATATGTATATATAATATATTTCTACGTTTATATGTTTTTTTTTATAGTATCACTACACCAAATAATAGATATAATAGCATTTAAATTATAGCATTCAAACAAAATGCAATTAAAATGGTTACGCGCGTTTTCATTTTCACGGAAAAAAAAAGGCGCGTTTTCAATTTTTTTTGTTCTTTATCAGATTGTAGTGTGCACCCTCCTTTATCAAAATACCCATTTTCATTTTGGCATGCCTTATTCTCCTTGAATCTCTAGCTTTCAGGCCCTTTCAACCCCTTCTCTTTCACTTATATTCTTCGTCCCTTACACTTGAATCACAATCCAATCTCCATTTTTGCATGCTTGAAGCTCTTGTAGAAGGTCATAGATGAAATAGAGAATTCGTTCGTAGAGCATGAAGTTTGGTTCGATTATGAAAACGAAGAGGCTGACGAGCCATCAGTCACTAAACGACCACAGAAAATCATCATCATGATTAAGCACCATTTCCAGACCTCTAAGCTCCAAATCTGCTTTTATTCTCTTGAAGCAATTCGAGAGTTAGGGCACAAATTAAGCAAGGGATTATGGTGAGAAACAATATCCATTCGATTAATACTCGTTTATTGATCTTCTTCCTCTTTACCTTCCTTTTCTGTCTTCGTTTGCCTTCGACTTCATTTATTTGGTCTGATTTCTTCATCTTTGTACTTTGATGAAGATGAAGAACTTGAGTCTCCTTCGGATGGAGGTTGTAAGATGTCTGTGGATTCGAGGATGGTTTTGGGAGTGGAAAGAGGGAAATTAGGTTTTGAGAAGTTGAGAAGACAGAGGGATTTTATTATGGATGGAGATGGTGAGATTTGTTCCTTCTTTAATGATTGTTTGGCCGGTGGGTCGATAGTGAGGACTAGATGGTCGTTTTCTACTTTTCGGACCTCCATGGTTGAGGTCGTTTTCTACTTTTCGGACCTCCATGATTGAGGATTGGTTTATTTTTTAGTGCTCTCTCTTGAACTTTGATCTTGCTAATGGAAATTTATAGGTTGATTTACAAAGAAAGGGAAATGTGAAGCAAATAATACATCAAGGTGGTAAAAAGTTTAAGGTTGTCAACAATTATTTTTACAAGGTAGCCCCCCTCTGTTATATCTATCTCTAAAGGATGCTTTTTGTTTTTTCAGATTTTTTTCTCCAACATATCTTCTATAATATTCATCTTTCTACCTCCTCTCCTATTGACGTTTTCATTTCTTTCCACCATACATTCTAAGAACTTTATCAACAAAGGAATTTAACTTTGAGAATCCTAACTACAAATCTATAAGCTTGTGATCTCTATCTTACCAAATGAGTCATTTTAAAAATTGGAATTTCTTTCATGATTAAGGCATGTCATTTTTAATCTTTATTTTTTAGTTTCTTTCTTGTTAATCTTTAAGTTTTGTGTGTGTGTGTGTTTTTTTTTCGGATTTGCTTAATGTTTTGTATGTCTTCCTTGATTTGTGTTAATGGATGGATGCGCTGGCAGTATTATGCTTGTTGAAACTTTAGAGTTCTGAGGTGTCGATTGTAACGCCCGGCTTATTTAGGAGTTTAAATTTTGAATTTTGGAATTAAGTGGAATGATTTTCATTGGGTAAGTTAAATTTGAAGGTTAATTTGAAATTTAGAAGGAAAAAAAGGGTATATTTGGAATTGAATTAGTTGTTAAGGGCAATTTTGGAATTTAAGTTTTGGTCAAGGGGCAAAATTGGAATTTTTTTTTTAGAAAAGAAGAACCATCCTTATCCCTCCATTTCTCTTATTCTTCTTCTCTCTCCCACCATCTCACCCGAAAACACCCATCCTTAGCTCTCTCTCTCTCTCTCTCTCTCTCTCTCTCTTTCTCTCTTTCTCTTGTCTATCCGAAGACCCATCCCCAAATTCTTCTGTTTTTCTTCTTCACCGTGCAGCAGCTACCATTGCCGGAGAAGCCTTCCGTTTTCGCCGCCCAGCCTCGCCGACCAACCTCAGCTCGCCGAGCTTCTTCTTCTTCTTCTTCTCCGACAGCACCGACCACCGGCCCCTTCACGTGCAGTCGCCGACTTGCCTAGCTTTTTTTCCCTCTCCCTCTTGTGCGTGAATTGTATAGACAGCAAGGGTGGGCTGTCTTGGAGTAATTTCCCAGCAAACCCGGTGATTTATAGCTTCGTTTGGTCCCGATTTATTTTGGGTAAGTGTTCTAACAACGTTTCAAAGTGATTTATGGGTGGTAAGATTGAATTAAAGAGTTAATTTAGTGATTTGGAGATTAACCCATAGTATTTTGGGATTTATTATAGATTATACAATTCGATTGAAGGCCGATTAGGACGAATTAAGTGAATTTGGAGCGCTTAAGCTGCTATCCGGTAGACTTTGGACTTGGTGTTGTGGTAAATTCTTTTTGGGTGTTTTGGTTATTGTCTTAATTGAAGGTAGAAAAGAGATTGGAGTTAGTTGGCACAAGTATTTAGGAGTTTTGATGTGTTTTAAGGAGTGTTGTAGTGTTTTAAAATTTACCCTTAACGTGTAGGCCTTCGTAGAATAATTCAAGATCAAGTATTCAAGTTCGAGCCGTCTTGAACCTTGGAATAAAGGTAAGTAGTCATTTGAAGTTAAGCCCTTTAAGTTGTTATTTGAATGTGTTTATTGATTAAAAATGTTTGAATTGTGAAAGCTTGCTTATTAATTGTGTTTAGAAAGCATGTGATGATTAGTGAAATTGTTTGGGAGATGTTTGAGCTAAAAGCGATCTTAGAATGTAGCTAGTAAGAAAATAAGGGCATAAATTCAAATTAAATGAGGTTAGCTTGTTTGGCACCTTAAGGCATCGCCTAAGGTTGTGATTGGGCAAGTTTGGGAACTTTGGTGCATGGTCACAAAAATGCATTGGTGATTGTTTGTGGAAGGTGGGCTTGTAACATATGCTATGAATAACTCTTCAAAAGAATGTGGAGTGGGTCGTTCTAGGGTTGGCCTAAGAAGAGGGTAGCCTTTCGGATTGGTCCGTTAGGATTTTCGTTTCGCCTGTAAATGTATATGAGGCGTAAGACATTACAGAAGTTGGAAAGGCTGGAGGGTTGTTTTCCTCCCTGTTAATGTGAATTAGTGGATGTTTTCCTTAAAAGTGTTGAAACCTCTGGGCCAACTTGTGACTGTGATTTGGGCTTGAAGGTGAATGTAATGAGGTGGATTGACCCAAAAGGTTCCTAACGTGTTGTGAAAGTACGAAAACCCGTTAGATTGATGCTTCCAACCCTAATTCTGTTGTTTCGTGCGAGTTTGTAAACCTAGAACGCATGTGATGTGATGAGCATAGGGATACGTTCTCTATTGCCGTGTGCTAGCTTAGGGGATGAGTTCCCTGGTTGCCTGTGTGGCTATTGAGATATGATGAGCATAGGGATGCGTTCTCTATTGCCGTGTGCTAGCTTAGGGGATGAGTTCCCTGGTTGCCTGTGTGGCTATTGAGATATGATGAGCATAGGGATGCGTTCTCTGTTGTCGTGTGCTAGCTTAGGGGTGATTCCCCATTGTGATGAGCATAGGGATGCGTTCTCTATTGCCGCGTGCTAGCTTAGGGGGTGATTTCCCCATTGTGATGAGCATAGGGATACGTTCTCTGTTGCCGTGTGCTAGCTTAGGGGTGATTCCCCATTGTGATGAGCATAGGGATGCGTTCTCTATTGCCGTGTGCTAGCTGAGGAGATGTGTTCCCTGGTTGCCTGTGTGGCTATTGAAATGAGTATGAGGGTTATAGATCTTCACGAGTTGGGTTCTAGGTTACAGTACTCGTAGATATGGCTCGAAGATAGGGTCGGGAAGTGGTAAAGGTTGTGGAAGAATGAATTGGACTTTTGGATTAACTGATGGAAGTATTAGAAAGTTATGCACGAGTGTGAGTGCGAGCAGTTTTCTTCTTGGGTTGGTTTCATTAAAGGTTGGATCCTTAAGTATGCTACTTACTGAGTATGTTTATACTCATTCTTGCTACTTTGTTTATCTTGCAGATTTGTGAACATTCTTGGGATGGATGACGCAGGCGACGACTTGACGAGGTTATGGAGACTCTACTCCTTTCCCTTGTCCCTGTTTTAGTTTTTAAGTTTTCCTTGTTCCCTGTTGTTAGTTGATTTGTAATCTTAATTATTCTTTAACTTTGGGTGTTTAGTTAGAAGCTTTCAGTTTTGGTTGTCTGTTGTTTGAGCTCAGTATCATTTATCGTAGTTTGGGGGATGCTGAGTCTGTGATATGAACCATAGAAGTGTTTTTATCTCTTTCCAGGTCTTTGTAAAATTTTGGTTTCTTGTAGTTACGCCGTCATGCTGCCGAAATTTCGGGCATGAACGAGGTAACTAGGTCGTGTTTCCGCGTTTAAAGAGTCGTTGAAAATTAGGGTCGTTACATCGATACTCCCCTATGTTTTCCATAGCACTTTTCTCTCTATATCATAATGCAGAAAACATCTCTTGAAAAATAGAAGGGAAGAAGAAGAATGAAGAAATAGATTATCAATCAAGAGAAGAGTAGGAAGAGACAACAACCTCTTTACAGTGGTTCAACATAGCGTCATAGCCTACATCTACTGTGAAAATGGAAGCCCGAGAGTTCTTTATTGAAGATCAAGAATAGAGATTCAACTATACAACATTTCAGAGACAAAAGATTTCTTAAGATAAGTCTTTTCTATTGTACAAACTTCTCTAATATAAGATTAGACATCATTTTCTGTGTCCTTCTATGTAGAAAATCCAATAGTTTGCTATGTTTACCATCAAGTGAATTTGTGAGCTTAAATGAGCTAAAAGAAGCTTAAAAATATAATTAAGAACGAAGAAAAGAAAACAAAATTTATGATATTTGAATTACTTCTCCTTTCCTTCTTTGGAAAATATTATTTATTTCATTCCATATATATTGAATGCATTAATGGTCTCATATTACCATTTTACTAATTTTCTTGCTTGCAAACACCTACAAGTATAATGATTGTTGTTCTTGTGGTTCAGTTCACAGGAGTATAGGTTGGAATATTATTTGAGTTTACTAGTGAGCATGTAAATTATATTGCATTTTCTATGGTTTCTGGGAGAAATTCCAGCTAGTTTCCTCATTATAATTCCTTAGTAGTGCCAATATGGGGGACAACACTAGATTATGTTTTTTTTTAAAATTATAAGATCATGTCTTTTTATTTAAATATTTCCAACAATTAATTAATTTTTGATTCTTTAGTCCTAATTTGTTTGTATTAAAACTTTTCTTCTGAGTTTTTGTTGCATGATCTTGTTGGTTAGCTTGTTCTCATAACAAAGCCACTTAATACGTGATAAAAGATCTTAATGAAAGTTAAGCTAGGAAATTATTTTTATACAAGCATACTGTTATTTTAAGAAATGAGTATTTTCAAGAATGTTCCATATAACTAATGACGTTTATAACACATATACCATGTATAATTTACTTAGTTTATATTATATCTAACTATAAAAGTTTATATATAATTTCGACCAAAAAAAAGACGAAACATAATAATGAACCTAATACATAAATATTGCATGAGCAATATGATATATATGGTGGCGTTTATGACAAATAATACATATTAAAACCTGTATTTTGAGTAAATTGACAATAAAAAAATGAATAAGAAAACAAAACATTAAACATCAATAAGAAAAAAACCTATAATATCACACTTAAAATACACTACTGGAGCAAGACAACATAAAAAGAAGATATCGAAGATATTCTTAGAAAACTATGCATGGAGAAATACTATATTTCAAGTGGTTGAAGTGGTTGAGGTTGAAGTTGGTGAAAGAATTAAAACTGTAGCAAGGGAGAGTGTATTTGGATGGAAAATAAATTTGAGAGAGAAGAACGAATTTTTGACAGTAAAACAATTTTGTTTTTAAGCAATGGACAGCAAAACAATTGGAGCAAGGGAACACAAATTTGAAAAAATCTAGAGATCATACAAGTTAATTTAGAGAATATAATATTTAAAATTATAAAAAAAACACACACACACACACACACACACACACATATATATATATATATATATATATATATATATATATATATATATATATATATATATATATATATATATATATATAATTAATGGTATAATCATTTGCCTGAATGGAATGATTTCATTATGAAAACATTAAATCACATTAATATCATTAATATAAAGATGTACAAAATTTTCAAGGGTATAAATAAAATAAAATAAATGTAGAAATTTGAGTCATGATAGTGCTGAATTTTTTTTCCATTTTGTGACATTTGTGAAATATAGGGTTGAGAAAGTGCTATTTGACATAATTTTTGTATATATTAATTTTAATAATTTTATTATTATTGGTTTGGCTCAATTCCTCATATCTGAAACGAAGGAGATGATTTCTCCTTTGTAAACCAAAAGAAAAAAAAAAAAGAAAAAGGAAGTTGAAGAAGAGGAGGAAGAAGAAGTGAAAGAGGAAGAAGAAGGAAAGAGAACCAAAAAAAAAAAAATTACAATTGGTGATCGACAATGGGTGATAGTGGTCGACAGCGAATGGTGGAAGGTGGTGGTTGGCGGCGGCAAGTTGTGGTTGAGGTGAAGAAGAGGGAAGAGAGAGAAAGAAGAGAGATAAAAAGAAAAAGAAAAGAAATTAAAAATATATATTTTTTTAATTTAATATATTTTTATTTTAAAAAATTAAAAATATATATTTTTTTAATAAAAAATGTCACATCAGTTTTCATTTGCTACAGTAATGGAAAATTGGATAGAGAGACTAAAATGCTACTAAATTCAAACTTTAGGGGTTAAAATATTGAGTTTGAAAACTCAATGACCTAAATGCTACCAAACTAAGGCCTTAGAGACCAAAGTGTATTTTTCACTTTTGTTTTTCTCATAAAATGAATGTTTCATAATAAATAAAAATTATAAAATGACTAAGCACCTTAATTATAGTTTTTTTCTCCAAAATGGTAATTCTTCTACTTTAAGGATTTTAGCTGATGATTGATTTTATTCTTAATTCAACACTTTCTAATTAATTAATTGTTATTTTCAATTGTTTTAATTAATTATTTTTTATTCTTAGTTGGTCCTTTCTCATCTGCTCAAATTGAGTTCTTTATCCTCGATAGAGAATTTGATTGTAAGGACCC
The DNA here is from genome assembly GCA_033996785.1 of Trichosanthes truncata. Taxonomy (NCBI): domain Eukaryota; kingdom Viridiplantae; phylum Streptophyta; class Magnoliopsida; order Cucurbitales; family Cucurbitaceae; genus Trichosanthes; species Trichosanthes truncata. The sequence goes on along the minus strand of JAWPNB010000013.1, from coordinate 42,864,362 downwards.
TACTTTTCGCGTTACTACATGCATGCTAATGGAATTAAAAAAAAAAACTTAAATAATCTCACAAAAAAGAATAAACTTTTGCTAAACAATAAAAAACTTTTATCTCGGGATCCCTTTAAATTTGTTTCAAAGCATAAGCATAGATTAAAACATTTAACAATTGAGTTAATTTTTATAACGAGTCTACTAAAAGATATTCTAAAAATGCTAAAAAAAAAATAAAGAAATTACGGAAGGAAAACTTCTATAGGTCACCCATGGCCTCTTGTAGCAAGCTATCCTGTCATTCGTCTAGGATGCCCTTGCCTTTACCTGAAAAGAAAAACATTTTTGAAAAGAGTGAGTATTTAAAATACTCAGTAAGTGACATCACTACCGGGGTCAGGATATGCAAACACATACAAAGTGATTTTTTAAAACTTTTTCCTTTAGTGGGACCTAAAACATTTTCATAGTGGAAACGTTTCTCCTTTAACCTTTCTCTTCGGCTTAATGTGGACAATTAACCCAACCTAACCTTTCCTTTCCATTTAACATTTTCAGGTTCCTTTTCAATTTAACCTTTTCAGGTTCCTTTCCATTTAACATTTTCAGGTTCATTTCCATGTAGATGTACATCTTTAAATTTAGGGGGTAATTGCCACAGCCTTCGAAATCATTTTATCATGAAAATTCACATGTATGCATGAGGTCCCAAAGCATTTTAAATTTTCATTCCATGATGCATCATAAGGCAACATTCTCATAAATCATAAACCATAACCCATGCATCACATTCATAAGAATAATTGGCAATCAACAAGTGAAAATCCATTTTCATATAAAATAAAGCGTTTTAAGATTCACCAAAAATCATAATAAAACTTTTATAAAAGCTTTTCATTTCAGATGTAATTAATTTTTTTTTTTCAATTCAGTTCCTAACTTGCATTTAAGCATACCGGCATAAACCCCCTTACCTTGGCCAATGTTCAAGAAAGAATCCTCAAACTCCTATTTCAGAAATCCCTTGGCAAACCTACAAAAATTTCCAAAAGATCATGCTTGGCATTCCTAGCCTTTAACTCCAATTCTAAAAATCACCCTAAGATGTTGGTTTAATAACTCCACTTATCCCTAAGAAACTCATATTTCATAGTCATCCTAAAGTCCAAACTACCTCCCAAACTTAGTAAAAGAATTAGGAGATAATAATATTTTTTTTCAACACAATCCAAATCTTAGAATTGAAGCCTAGCATATACTCAAGGATTTGCTTGATTTTAGAATGAGAATTTTTACCTCAACTCCTACCCCAAAACAGAACCGAACCTTGCCCAATAGAGGACGATTTGATTCAGTTTCGCTGAGCCGACCTCCACATACGATGGGTAAACCTCTAAATTACCGTAACAATGCCCAAAACCAAAATTACAATATGAAATCCATAAGGATATAACACGAATAAGCTTACCCACGTGAAAACGGAGTCGAACCAGGGCTGTACAGTGTCGAAAATCACCAGAAAATTAGCCTAAAAAACAGAGCAATCCTGCCGTACACGAACTGTAGCAGCAGCGACACTTGGGTCTGCGCCGGGACGTTTGTCGACGTGGTGCGGGCAGCGAACGACGGTCTGAGGTGGGTTGCGAGCAGTGGTGGCGAGCTCGTGGTACGCATACCTGCAGCTGCGGGTCCGCGGATCTGCAGAAGCTCGGCTTGGGTTTGTGCGGCGTTCGGGCGGTGGTTGCGTGGTGGTTGTGCGATGGCGGAGCGACGGAGGGATGGCGGTTCAGTCTGAGGTGGTATGGGCGGCGGCGGTGAGCTGCAAAAGAGAAAGAAGAAGAAAAAAAATTCTGCTTCAAGGGTGGGTGTCGAACACAAAGGAAGAAGAAGAAAGAGTTGGAGAAGATGATGTCTTGGCTTGAGAGTTGGCTTGAAGGCTTGGCTTGAACCTAGGGCTACGCGCAATATAAAATAATAGAGAGTAGAATTAGGGCTTGACTTCTACATGGGCTTGGCTTGGGCTTAAACTCACATAAATTACAAAACTGCCCCAAATATCAATTAAATCTCTTTTTCCCTATTTCTTCTCAATTTACCTTCAAATTCTCCAATTTCAATTATGCAAGTCCCAAAATTCAAATTTCAGTACACAACTTTAAACATGAAATTGGCCTTACAATTAATTTAAATCTCGAAATTAAAACTCTAATTAATACCTGAAAGTGTGGTCGTTACATTGATTCTAGCCCATGACAAGATGACACTTACTGGACTTTGAGGGGGTATTTGGCACGCAAAGTTGAGTTGAGTTGGACAGAGTTAGTTTGTCAATAAGTTCAGAAGTCTATGTTTAGGGTACAGAGTTGGGTTGAGTTGAGTCAGAAAATTTGTGTTTGGAGTGCAGAGTTGAGTTGAGTTATTAGGGATATTTTGTGCAGTTTTTTGTAACCCGAAGTAGACTGATTTTTAACTGACTGTTTTTGTTTCCTTTATTTTTATTTTTATTTTTTTCCAATAATTCATCTAGAAACATATTTTCTCAACTTTCCAATACTGAATTCATATGTTCACTTCAAAATATATATATATATATATTTCAACATTGATCTTTTTTAAAAAACACATCATTCTTTATCTTTCTTTTTATAGAAATTGACTTCTTCCAAACTGTAAGGACTTTTATGTCTTTTTGTTTTAAAAAAAGAATTAATTAAAGTAAAGGTATACAAAATGTTGCATTAATGAAGGACACGTGGGAGTTGTGGTTAAAGTAACTTGTTGATGAGGTATGCCGACACGTGTGAAGAGTTTTATTTAATTATTTATTTGTGTTTTTTTAAAAAAAAAAGAAAGGAAAAGGAATAGGAAGAGAGAGAAGAAGACATAAAATGGTTTGCCCTTTAAACTTCTATCCATGGCTATGAAGCTCGAAAAAAAAAAAAGAAAGAATAGCTGAAATTGCAATAGAATAAAGAGAGTCAAGGGTTTGGTACTGGGAGGCCGAAATCAACCGGAAATTTAACGAAGGTGCGGAATCTCGCAAATCTTTAGAATTTATTAGTTTGATTCGTGTTCAAGATAGATGGGGGCTAAGATTATTAAAATTTGTTAGTTCAGATTTAATTTCATTGCTATTGAAGACGTTAGCTTCTTATTTCATGGTGAATGGATTGTTGGAATGAAAACGGATAAGGTTGGAGAGAGGGAATGAATGAAAGGAAAAAGAAGATGTTGTAATGGGAGAATAAGTTAGCTAATTGAAAGAAGCAGAGGTAATTGAAAGAAGTAGAGGTAAGGAAGAAGAAGAAGAGGAAAGAGAATGCGTGGTAATGGTCTATTTTTTTTTTCCTTTTCTCTTTCATTGAAAGAAAAAAAGAGAGTGATGGAGAAAGTCATTAATGGGGTCAAATCAAAGAGGAAAGTGGCTTGAAAAGGGTATTCACGTGGAGGAAAGGGAAATGGATTATTTTGGGAAGTTGGAAATTAAAAAGAATTAATGGAATAGTGTAAAGCATCCAGGAGAGAGAATAGTTTTGCATAAAGTAGTTTGTAAAAAAGGGAGAAAAGGACAAAAATTGTAGTTGGAATCAAGAAGAGAAATAATTAAAATTGTTTTAAGTTTGGAAAATTATATTGTTATGTCTAAAATTAAAGATTAAGTGGGAATGTGTCACATAGTGTTTAATTAATATTTCAGGTCAAGTGGAGATTGGAAAAATTTACAACCCGAACATATCAACACCACCATAGTTTGTGAGTGGTTTATTTTACAAATTAATTTCATTATTTGATTATTATTATGATTTTTCAAGGATTCTATAATTATGTGAGATTTTAGAGAAATTGCTAAGAGATCTTCAAGGAATTCTTATGAATTTCCAAAAATGTGAAATTTGCAATATATTATGCTTTTTAGCTAGAATTATCATCTGAGGAAGATTTGAGATATTTTATGATTATAAAGATGTGTTTGAAGAGTTAAATGTTTATTGAGAAATTTATGAATTTTATGAGATATAGTTTAAGAGGAAATACGATTTTGGAAATGTATTATATTATTTGAGAGATTGGATGATTATTTGAGAAATTATAAATGCTTGATGTGATTTCAGAAATCTCTCAAGATTATGAAAAATTGTTTAGAGAAAGAGCATGGTTTTCAGAAAAAGCTTGAGAATCAAGAGTTTTATGTTAAATGTGGTTTTCAAACCATTAGATCTATGTACTCATGGTGATTACCCGTATACTGTGTGAATGTGTTTCCATAGTATGCCAGAGAGAGAGGTCTTTGGGACCCACTCTAGCACACACAAAAGCTTTGGGCTGTGTGTTAGGGTGCATAGCCCTTTGGGGGCAGTTCTACGTGCACGTATGATAAAGATTTGCTCTGCTATGTATCTTGAGATTACTCAGTGCATAGTATGATAGAGAATGTCTTACTGTGCGTATGGAGATTACTCTACGCCAGTATGATGGAACTTTTGGGTACAGATTTAGTGATGAATGTTACAGGCTTACGCGAATGTTTTTAAGAGCTATAACTATTTATTCTCTCATTATATATATATATATATATATATATATATATATATATATATATATATATATATATATATATATATATATATATATTGTTAATAGCGAGCATTATGTTTTAAGAGGTTTTGTTGGGGATTTTATTGTGTTTTTAGTGATCGCGAGAACTTAAAAATTGTGTTTGATTTTTAGTGATCGCGAGAACTTAAAAATTGTGTTTGATTTTTATTATGATCTTTTTATAGAACTGTGAATCTGGTAGTTATTTATTTATGAACTTACCACTCATTGGGCATTGGCTCATTCTTTCTTCCTACATTTTTCTACCAGGTAGCATTTGAGTTTCAGGTGAACCTACTGAAGTTTACATCTGCCACTAGGCTTGCTAGATTACATATCATTTTTGTATGTACATATGCTTTGAATGCATCTTTTGTAACCAGAGTGGCTATTATGAGCTTTAGCGCACCACATGTGTGTTTCACGTTGACTTGGGTTTTAGTACTTGTAAATGGTTAACGAAGTTTTTGACTTTCTAAAGTTATGTTTGAATGGTTGAAGTGATGCTGAATAGTATGTTTGAGAAAGTTTTGGAGAGAGTATCGAAGTTATATATACATATGTATGTTATCTATTTGGGAGGGTAATGTTTCAAAATTCAGGATTGTTCATCCGTTTTTCAGAGGAAACTCTGCCGAAATTTTTGTGGTTTTAAGTTCAATAGAACCTTAGCTCTCCACCTATCATTTTCAAAAACGTGATTTGTATTGATAAGTCGGATAATGGATTTAATAGTAGTAGGGTTCCATTGTCAGCATGCCACGTTCTGGGTTGATTAGTGTAATCTGGGACGGGGTGTGTCACAAACTATAGGCAATGAAGCCTTGTTTTCTCTTTCTGCTACACATTGAACTTCTTTCAATTTATAGAAATAAAATATTTGCATTACACATTGAACTTCTTTCAATTCCTAGAAATCAAATGTTGTATTCTTTATAACAACAAATAACAATTGATGAATGAAAAAAAGGCAATGTACCTGTATATTTTTTTCTTTAAACACAAATTGAAATTTTATCAAAATATAGGAATCTAAGGTTTCATTTTCTAACACACATTGAACTTCTTTGAAACAACAAAAAGCAATTAATGAATGAAAAAAGGCAATGTACCTATATATATTTTTTTCTTTAAACACAAATTGAACTTTTATCAAAATATAGGAATCTAAGGTTTCATTTTCTAAACACACATTGAACTTCTTTGAAACTTACAAATAAGGACCTTATTATGACATTTTTCAATTACTAATAGGGTCTTCATTATGAGGAATTTTTTTTTTAAACACATTGACCATTACGTATTCATTTTTTTTTTTTTTTTGCAAAGGAACATTGTTTGTTTACATTTGTTTAAACACATATACAAAATTGAACATCTTTGAAAAAGAGAATGCCAGTATTTTACTTTTTCAAGATGACAAGAAAACGATAATATATTTCAACATTAGTATCATGCAGGAGTGAAATATTCACAAAATATTAGTAGGTCATCAAGGGCCTATTTACATAATTCACAAAATATAAGTAATGGCCAACAATGCATCGAGTTCGTAAGTCCGAAGAAAGATTGTTGGAGCAGAGAGTTAGACCAACTAAGTACATGTGCATTTCATATTATTTTGAACCATGGGAGTGAAGTCGATCGCTGGAAATTATTGCCAGCGATAGTTGTTGGAGACTGTCGTAGGCGGTGAACGTCGGTTGCCGGATATGGTAGCCAACGATTGCTGTCGATCGTCGGAAAAGGTAGTCGGCAGTGGCCGTCAATTGCCCCATATGGTCGTCGGTCGTCGGAGAAGGTCGTGTGGCTGTGGCCGTCGGTAGTCGGAGAAGGTCACTGGTGGTGGTTGTCAGATGTGGCCGCCAGTCGCTGGAGAAGGTCGCCGACGATGACTTCTGGTCGTTGGAGAAGCGGTGATAAAATATATTAATAGGGTTATTGTATAAGTCGGTGGAGTTAATATCCTAACACTGTAGCAAGTCGATAGAGTTGAGTTTTTTTTATGGGGAGTTAATTTCTCCATGGACCAAAAGGTGAGTTGGGTTTAAAACCTAACTCAACTCAACTCAAGTCAAGGGGCCAAACGCCCCCTGAGTGATTTCAACGAAAGTATTTTGTCCGCGAGAGATGTAAACCACCTTTAATCATTGGTATGATCTGATGAAAAATGGAGTTGGATTTATTAAGAATTTGATTGTCATAGACAACTCAAACTAGATGAAATCTAAAACGTTATGAGCAAAAATTAAATATGAGAAAATTTGAGTCGAGTTCCCTAGGATTGGAGGAGTTGTATCTCAACCCTTTAGAAACATGGATCACTAAGGGGAAGATATAAACTCTCTTTATTTTATAATAAATAAGGCCCGACCTCAAACTAGTCGGACCGGGTCGGGGTCATGCCTTTTTTATTTTTTATAATGAAATTCTAGATCCTTCTTTGAGAATCTTGAAGGCGAAAAAAATTATCACTATGAACACCTTCAAAATAATTTGAAATTAGAACAAAAAGTAAAGGGAACAAAAAGAAATATATCTTTAAAGTGGATGTTTATTTAACTAAAACAAAAGTTGATGTTTATCTTTAAATCGATATGCACAAGCCAAATTAGGACAAGCATTGTGTAAATCAAGTGATAAGATTCAATAATAATGCAAAATATATCATTCATATTATTGAGGATCCTACATTGGAAAGATAGGGAGGCCTCACATTCTTAATAAGATGCATGATTACTCCTCTCATTGTCAATTAGTTTTGAGATGGAACTTCATGTAATCTAGCATGGTATTAGAGCAGGAGGTCCTGAGTTCGAACCCATGTAATGTCATTTCCTTCCCAATTAATATTAATTCCACTTGTTGGGCATTTCTACAATTTTTCAAGCCCACAAGTGAGAACAGAAAACAAGGCTTTAAAAGACCATCAATCAAACATGTTTTTATCCAGATCTTTATGTATATTAAAAAAAAAGAAAGTGAGAATTGATTCCAAGGGAGAAGCCTCTCACTTTGTATCTCTTGTTTGTAAAGATATGAATTATGGTCGTTTGTTTAAATCAGTCGAGCATTGACAATAACTTGGTCCAAGTCGTCCTTCATAGTATTGAGTGTGAGAGCGTGTGTAGTCCACCTCATGTGGACTACTTGAACCTTCTCCATGTGGAAACAAAGGTGGTGATAAAGCTGTCAATATTGAAAATTATATAACTTCATTACACAAACATCCAAGCCAGAGAACTTCTAAGTAGAAAGAAATCCATTTATTGCAATTACCTTCAAAGTTAAGCATGGACCACCATTCTTCATTGGGAAGCTCATCACTATCACCTAAATTCTTTTGATCAAAAACTTCAAAGTTCTCGTTGGAAGCTTCTTCTCCCAAATTTGTCTATTCTTTCATTAATATCAACTTAGTTTAAGCTCATTTTAACAAGGAGAAAGAGAGAGAGAAAGAGATAGTAACCTCAAAGGTTCGATCATAAGTGGGAACATCAACATTCTCCTTAGCATTTTTAACCAACATGTTCCATGTCTTGTCAACGATTCTCTTTCCCATTAACTACATGTATGAAAATAAAACTTGAAAACTCTCAATCACTTAAAATAAAATAACTAAAAATGATTTCTTTTTTTTTTCTTTGCTAGCTACCGTTCTCAGAGTGGTAGGACCCCTTTCATGGTAAGCCTTCAAGAAATCACCCACAGTATTGATGCCTTCGGAAGATAAGTTTTTGTAATATGTTCCATTTTTGGCTATCCCTTTCAGTCGCCATACTTTATCTTCCCTATTTGGAAGACAATGCTTTTTGTTCGCTAATATTATTAAATAAAGAAAGTTATAGTGGATATATATATATATATATATAATGAGAAAAAGAGGATTTGAAATAGAGGTTAATTATACCTTCTCCTCGACTATCCATGACTCTAAAGGATTGAGATACAGCTTCTAGGACCCTAGGGAACTCAGCTAAAATTTTCTCGTCGGTAATTTTTGCACCCAAATAGCACTTTCTAGATCCCATCCAGCTTGAGTTGTCTTTGACAATCAGATTCTTGATAATCCATATTTCAGACGAAGTTTCAAATCTCTACCAACGATTAAAGGTCATTTCTCATTTCTTGAAGACAAAATACTTTTGTTGAAATCACTCAAACTCCAAGAAGGTTCATCTTGTTGTTGGCCAGAATCAAAATTTCCATCAAGAATGAAGAACTCAATTGGGGCAGATTACAAAGGACCCGTGGAGATGATGGCGTTGGAGTTGGTAACATCACAAATTACAATTTTCAATGGCTCACCATTTTCGGCTTTAATCTCGTTGTTGGAGAAAATGATGGAGGCAATTGGATTGCAAAAACGTAATTTCAACCTCAATGTTCCAGATCCAGTGGCTATGTCTTTCCCAAGCTCATCTTTATTGCTATTTATGCACACAAAACTCAACAATTGATATGATGAAATCAAACCACATGGATATACAGTTTACATGCTTGGGAGTGATATTGAAATGATTAAAATCCCTTTTGTCATGTCTAAAATCGCTCTAAAAGATGCACTTAAATCACTCAAAATCAATTTTAATGGTATGTAAATCGCATTTAAAAGTGTAAAACCAAACATTAAAATGTAGATGCACTTAAATCACTCAAAATCAATTTTAATGGTATGTAAATCGCATTTAAAAGTATAAAACCAAACATTAAAATGATTTTGAATGATTAAATGCATGTTTGAAGTGATCTTAACTATGTTAAAATCACTCTCAAACATGCTCAAATGATTGATCCAAATAAATTGTATTGAGAATCCTGACCTTAGTGATGGTGAAAGAGAGTGACTTTGAAACTGAATCATGCTCTTTATTTCTTCGCGTACCTGAAAATAATGGAGGTGAGCGAAATTAAGATCAGCCCCAAATTCTGAATTTGAAAATGTGCATAAACATTGAAAAGATACAAAAAAGCTAAGAAAGAAAAAAAGATGAAAAGGCGATGAAAATACCTGTTGGCGAAAGGAATGTTGGATTTGAGGCCATACTTCGGCAAAGAAACGCTCAACTACTAAAGGTAGGATTTGAGGCAAAAATAGAGCAATGAAATGCTTAACTAGGGTGGGAAATCCAGCTTCATATCTGAAAAAATTAAAAAAAAAGAGGGTAAAATGGAGATCAAAATCCTATAAAATAAAATTTAAAAGGGAAAAACAGGGGGAAGTAAAGAAGAGGGAGAGAAAGAGGGAAAACCCATAAAACAAAAACAAACCCAATTGGGAGTTGGATTAACAGAGAAAAAAAAGGCATAATTGGAAAAAACCAAGAAAAAAAAACAAACAAAAAGAAAAAACATGTAAAGTAATGAAGTGGGAGAAAGAGAAAAAAAAAAAACATCATAAAGATAACAAAAAGAAACAGGGTTTAAAAAGAAAGAAAGAAAGAAAGCAAACCCAGTTGGAAAAGAGGGGCAACAAATTCTCTTGGTCTCATGATCTTGTTGAATTAGTTCATCAGAAGAAACTCTTTTCTTCTTGTTTTTGTTGGCAGCGCCACTCAGACCCATCCAATTCCAAGTTTGAAGCTTGAGATCGAGAGATAAACAGTGAGATTATTGAAGTTAGGGTTTATGGATTCTGAGAATTCAAACTCTTCCATTGCACACATATTAATATCCATCAATTGAGAGATAAGAGTCTAGAAAATGTTGTGAATTTTCAGACGACTTCAGCTATTGCTTACTAATATATATGGTCTTCCTTCTACTGGATCCCCCTTTCTCTTTCTCCTCATCTTTTTGTTTTACAATAAAACAATAATTATACTACTTCTTCCCAATTTTATGTACCCATCTCATTGTTGATTTTGTTAATAGTATTACTTTTTTATTGTTATTATTTGTACTTGTCCCATACTATATTAATAACTATGTGTTTATTTACCCATTGCTTAATAGCATATTACCTTCAACATAGTTTCCCAGGCCTCGTTTCAAATCTTTTTTTTTTTTTAAAGTGCATACAAGTTGGATAAAAAAAATTATTACATTGCCAAGGTTTTCAATTAGCTCATTTTAAAAAAAAAAAAAAAAAAAACCCTTAATTGCAAGTTGAATACTCTTTCGTCTCTCTCTAGAAAATTAGGGAGTGTAAGAAAGTCGTCCAGATTCCTCTACTTCTATTACAAGTTTCAAACTCCCTATCCTCTCTTTTCATCATCAATTGCCTCAAATATTTTTTCTTTTTCGTCAACAATGACAAAAGAAGGGGACTCAAACATGCTTATACCCTTTTGGTGAGCATTGTAACTTAATTGCAATTACAATCCTAAGTTGACATAAAAACGTTATAAACCGAATTCAACTCCTATTCAATCTTGATTTCAAAACCCTTAGGAGGCTAAGTGATTGGACCTATATGTCTATGGCCAATCATACTTAGATAAATTTAGAACACAATTCTAGTTATTTTGGAGTCTTGCCCTATGTCTAGGGTCAAAGTTAAGAACTTATGTCTAAGCCTTTTTCTTCCATTGCTTTTGTGAAAACCACCTTTATCTAACCCTTTCGGTAGTAGATTCAAGTTTTATAAGCAACACTAGTTGATCAATCTAGGTTTACAAAATTGCAATTTAATCAATAAAAGCAAACAAGCTAATATATTAAGCTAGACTACTTTTGCAATTAAGCTTTAATTCTCACCTCTAGGCATTCACATACTCGAATCCCTAAGAGAAAATTAGCTCATGCTAGAATGGGAAAATACACAAGCTTTAATTAAAAGAAAATTCATAACTTGAAGGAGATGAACTTGCAAAACTAAGAATACTGAAATAAAACTCAAAACAAAAAGTGCATATGTTGGAGATTAAACTTGACTTTATTAAAGACCTTACGACAAAAGTTTGTTCCAAAAATGAGATACAAAATTGAATTGAAACAACTAAAAACTAAAGGAGATGAAATACAACAATAACCCAAAAGATGAAACTGAATTAAAACAAGGGAAAAATAGCATAAAAAACAATATTCAAACTACATTTAAATGTTGGAACGAAAACAGAACAAGAACAAAAAAAAGCTTCTTCAACAACCTCTCATTCCCTTTCCTTAAATCAAATCTCTCCAACCTTTTTCAAGGTGAATTTAATCTTTACAACTTGAGGTTTTCACCCTAGTTGGATCGAGCACAATTGGACAGAGAGGATGAGAAGAAGAAGAACGGACAACAACCTAAAAAGAAAAAATGTGCAGAAAAAATGGGTCTTCTTCCCAAGGAGGAAATCCACCTTCTTGGTGTATTTTTCTTCCATTTTATAGACCATGGCGGCTAAGGTTTCATTCTTTGTCTTTGCACAAGTATGACCAATTGATCTCACTAGAATCGTGGAGCATAATCTCGATAATTTTCCAAAAATCTCACAAATTCCAAAATTTATGCATTTTCCAGATCTGTGAAGAATTGTCATTTTCTATTGCCATTTTGGATTAAAATTGCAATTATTTCTTGTTCAAAATCGATTGCCAAATGCGATTGCAACTGCAATTGCAAATTGCAATTCTTTGCAGCATCAATTTTCTACATCAAAATAAAGTTTTCAGCCATTTTTTCCTTCTTTCCACTTCTTTTTTTCATTTCGTTCATTCTTAACATGCTTACTAACTTTCACTAAATATTGCTAAGATTTTCTAAGCTCATGCACATAATTTCATGAAATTTTAAGCTTAACTTGAGTCTAACGGGGATAAACAATCCTAAAAAAATGAGAATTATCAATGTGCGTCGACAAAACTAACATTTTCCTAACGTACTTTATTTGCGCGTCAGGAAAGGTCCACTTTAAATCCCTAATTTCCCCATATTTTTTCTTCATGCAACCCCCTCCCCTCCACTTGTCTTCTTCCCGCAGCCCCCTTCCCCTTCGAGTTTCTTCTTCACACAGCCCCCCGTTAGCCATCATTGTCATGGGTTCTCAATTGTCACCGCCACTCGAGCCATCGTCTCGAGCAAGCCACAGTCGTCCCTCTACACTTCGTCGCTGTCATTCTTTACCGTTTACCACTGCGCCGGTAATCTTCCCTTTCTCTTTTTTGATTGCAATAGGAATTTTTCGGTCCCAAGTAGCAAATTTATTCATTTGCTCATCAAATTTCAGATTAGAGGTTTAATTTTTTTAAATTTGTTCATATGTTCCATCAAATTTTAGATCATTTTAATTTTCTGCTATTATTTTAACAGCAAATACAAAAGTACAAGCATTTTCAATCTTTTTTTCCATATCAATATGTAATTTTTATTTGTGCCTGCCGTTAGAATAGATTTCTGCATCTTAAAGAAACTAGTTTTTTTTTCTTTCGATTTCTTGTTGTATTTTTGTTCAGTTTTATCGTATGTGGTATTTCGTAAGGATGTTGGTGGATCATATCTTAATTTTCAATATCTTTTACCTAATGCATATGAGTTCTTGATGCCTTGGTGATAGCATGCAATAAAGTTATCTTATTTCCTGTTATTTATGCTAGTTTTATTATGATTTTGTGAGCTTTTATGCCTATTTCTCTTGTTTTTATAGAAATCGAGCTAAAGGAGCAAAATCAAGTGTTTGGGGGCATTTTGGTTGATTATGGAGCTATTTTGGGCCATTTTGGAGAGCCAAGAAGAGAAGAGTTGATGCACTAGCAATTGGGGTTGAGAGGACGTCATTACAATGCTTGAAAGGGCGTTGCAACGCCCAATTATATGGTGCAAACCTGAGAGCTAGCGTTGCAACGCTGCCTTGTGACTTTTGCAACTATAGAAACGAGCGCATGAAGAAGAACTCCTTCCGTAGCGTTGCAACGCTACCTCAACACGCAACAAGAAATGGCAGCGTTTTTGGACAATGTTGCAATGCTACGGACGGAGTTCTTCTTCATGCCCGCGTTTTTAGCGTAGCAACGCCACAGGGCAGCATTGCAATGCTAGCTCTCGAGTTGTACCATATAATTTGGCGTTGCAACGCCCTTTCAAGCGTTGTAACGCCGTCCTCTCGGCCCCAATTTCTAGTGCATCATCTTTTCTCTTCTTGGGTCTCCAAAATGGCCCAAAATAGCCCATAATCAACCAAAATGCTCCCAAACACTTGATTTTTCTCCTTTAGCTCGGTTTCTATAAAAACAAGAGAAATAGGCATAAAAGCTCACAAAATCATAATAAAACTAGCATAAATAACAGGAAATAAGATAACATAATTGCATGCTATCAAATACCCCCACACTTAAACCTTTGCTAGTCCCGAGCAAAGCAAAACAAAACCCATATATGAATCAATCAATTGCATAATCATGTCTCCTACCTCAAAGTTCTAAATAGCGAAAATATCACAATTCAAGGAAACACTCAAACACATCAATTCATCAAGCAAATTTAAACTCAAACTTTTCATTCCTTGCAAATATGTGCATTGCCTTCCTTATTTTATCCCTAATAGCCTAGAAAGATTTATAAAATCCTTTGTTCAGCTTTCCCTACACTGGCCCTAAGCACCAATTATCCAGCATCCCAACACTCAAGAGAGCAATATCTAATTAGGGTGTCGAACAACTACGGGGTATGCCTCCCCCAAACTTGTATTTTTATTTATAACTCAAGGACACTAGCTTTCGTACAACTGTTGCAGGGACCCATACTCTAAGCACTCGCTCAATGAGTGGCCTAACTGATCATAACAGAGGCAACTGTTTTTGCCCTTGATCACCACGCACAACAAGCTATTTTATTCCTTTTTTTTTTCTTTCTTCTTCTCTTTCCTTTCTCACCATTTTTTTTCTTTTCTTTCTTTTTTTTTTCTTTCAAACAGGCAAATAGACATGACTTTCCCTCCTAAGCTCAACATTACAGACTATCATGCAAGACAACCTTCAAACTAGAACTTAAGCCTATTGGGGTGACAATGAACATCTAGATTAAATAATTTTGTTTTAGGCATTTAAAACCACTAATAAGTAGGCTAAGTACTCCACAAGTGCAAGAAATTCCAAGAAAAATTTAAAAATTACTTGAATCCTAGACATACTCTCATATTTCACAAAAATTAGAAAAAAAATTGCATTATTCAGAACACATCACATGTCGTCCACATCATACATCATGCAACAGAATCATCATATAATTCACAGAATTTTCAATAAAGATCAATCAGAATAGCAAACATCCCCCCACACTTGAAGCATACATTGTCCTTAATGTATAATCTGCCCAACTATCTAAGCATGCTTAAGGACAATTAAAGAGATAAAAGGAAGAGTAATACTGCCCTGGAGTGAGAGAGAATCCTCGATTCTAGCTTAATCAACTGAGGTGCATGATGGAAGAGATAATCTGAATCTCGAGCTCCTAAAACAACCAACCACGGGAATATGATATCAACACAAAACTAAAAGAAAAAACAACAAACAAAAGCAAGAAAACTAAAAAGAAAGACGACAAGGGAAAGAAGCTTGGATTGCCTCCCAAGAAGCGCTTATTTAACGTCTTTAGCTAGACGGGACTCGTGTGGGCTCTCACGATACGTAAAAATTCTCCCATTTCTTTTTGTCCCTCTTCCTAGAATCAACGAAACAGACCAGGGCTAGCAAAATCACTAGCTTCTCATGGGACCCTGAAGCAAAAATATTTTTTGTATTTTTAGATATAAAAAGCATAAAAGGAGAAAGATCAAAATAAAAAGATTCTGACATGGACTCGTGAGAATAAGAAGAAGAACACTCAAGAAAAAAAGAAGAATCAAAAGATAAAACAGGCAAAGTCCTTACAGCCTCAAACTCTATCTCTTGAACTACCTCTTCTAAAATAGGCTAATTTACTCTTTCATCCTCACTAACTCGATCCTGGTGTGCATCTAAACTCTCTAGCTCATCCCCAATATCAATGATCCACTCCCTCGACTGCCCAACCTCAGTAGAATTGAAAGAATTATACTCCTGAAGGAGCACAAGAAAATCAGTGACAATTTGATTCACTGTCCTACCTATTTCACTAATACTCTCCCCTTGGGTTTGGAGACTCTCATTCAACTTTTCTAAGCTCGCATGAAGAGCTCTAGACCCCTCCAAACACTCTCTCATCATCTCATCCAAACCTCAGGTGTAATTAATTAAATCTCATGCCCATCTCATTAATTAATCCTCACCCGACATTAGTGAACCTTCATTTTAAACCTCAATTAATTTTCATTGTTCCTATGTCACATAGGTGGAATTTAATTGTCATACATTGTTTTTCTAAGTTTAATCTACTATGTCGAGCTCAATTAAACTAACGATCATTTAACCCCTATTCCTTGCTTTGTTAAAGGCATTAAGAACCCAATGCATAAATGAACAAAAACACTAATTAAACCACAATCACAACTTAAATTAAGTAAAATTAAGTGCAATGGTCCAAGAATTACAACAACCCATAGAATTTAAGGATTTGACTAAACATAATCAGCAATTACACAACAGAAATCCCTAATTACAGCCACTAAAATAACTATAAATGAAAGGAAAAGGGAAATAAAGTGCAAACAAAGGACGATCTCGCATTCCTGAGGTGATCAATCTCGAACTCGAGCTCCAAGGTGATCAATTCTGCTCCAAAATGCTCACAAATCCCCCCAAATACCCTTAACTATGGTCTGGAATCGAGATTAGGGCTAAAACACTCGAATTGGCCTCCCTTTGGACGAAGAGAAAGTGAAGACTAAATACTCTATGTCGCGATAGCGTTGCAACGCTGTCCTAAAATGCCGCTATTTTTCCTTGCTTGCAAGGGTAGCGTTACAGCGCTGTAAGTAGTGTTGCAACGCTTCGGACGGACCTTCAAGTGAGCTCGCGTTTCTAGCATTGCAACGCCGCAGGGCAGCGTTGCAACACTAGCTCTCGAATTTGTACCATATAATTGGGCGTTGCAACGCCCTTTCAAACGTTGCAACGCTGTCCTCTCGGCCCCAATTGCTAGTGCATCATCTCTTCTCTTCTTGGCTCTCCAAAATGGCCCAAAATAGCTCCATAATCAACAAAAATGCTCACAAACACTTGATTTTGCTCCTTTAGCTCGGTTTCTATAAAAACAAGAGAAATAGGCATAAAAGCTCACAAAATCATAATAAAACAAACATAAATAACAGGAAATAAGATAACATAATTGCATGCTATCACTTGGATATGTGATTTTCCTGATTATAGACATTCAAGAAGGAGGAAACTTGTCCTGTGTTTTGTGAATACTCTCTTGAGATTTGATGCGAGCTTGTCGAGGGCTCGTCAAATTAAAATTTATAAACCGATCCTAAGCTACTTGTAGCATTGAGTGGACCGGGTCGATCTCAGGGAACCAAATATTAATTTCTTAAGTTAAATTTGCAAATGAGAAAGCAATTAAAAAGGGGGGTTTTGAAAAATAGTTTCTTACTTAATGAAATAAAAATAACAAAACAAAACAAACACTAAAAGGAAAAAATCAACTCTTACCAAGTTCCAGTTCAGAGGTGCGGTTATATTCAATTGCAAACATTGATCATAGGCATTCAAAATATTTAATCTTAACCATGCAAGTACTTGGTCAACTTATTAGGAAACCCCAAAAAGTAGCAAATTCCCTAAGGTCATTAACTCTAACGAACGCCAAGTTAACGCTAATTACCTAAACAAATCTTTACGAAACCGCTTCAATTTATTCAGGTAAAGGCATTACGAACTTTGGAACGACCAAGACAATCGATCAGGTAAAACAACTTTCACCTAATTAACATGCTTCTTTAATTCCTAGAATTAAACATGCAAGCCATGTATCATGGAAACCCATAAACATACACATGTGATAATTCTAATGCTACCGGTTCATTCAACATGACAATTACGGATCATGATCGTGATTATCAATAAAGCATGTAAAGAGATTAAGGCGTCAATTTAATCAAAATACATACTTATAAAATTAACACGGAAATTAAAGAACACTTGCAATTGAAAGAAAACTAAGTTAAGGTTCAAGCCTCACAATGTCGCAACTAATTACAACCGACCTCTAAACCGGAATTGCAGAATCTAGCCGAGCATCTCCATAGAAAACTTCGAGTGCAAACGAGCTCGATTCGACACCATGGTTTGATGAAAAACTCCTAATCTATCCTAAACTACTGAAAAACAGAGAGGAGAAAGCCTAAATTGGTCTCATGACGGCTGAAAATCGGAGACAAATGACCTAGAGGACGAAAAAATCTATATATAGGAATCGACGGAGCGTCTAGACGCTCTGGACAGCGTCTAGACGCTCCCAGCGTCACAGGGGCTCTCCGCAGCGTCGAGGGAGGCTTCAGGGAACTGCCGATAGCGTCTAGACGCTCTGGACAGCGTCTAGACGCTACCTAGCGCGCATCACTGCTTATTTTTGCTCTAACTTTTCGCTCAGGTGTCCGAATGACCTCCGGTTTGATGCGTTGGAATCGTGATTCAACGTAGAATCTCTCGAAATATGCCTTATGCTCAAGTCCCTACAAAATGATCAATTAATTACATTCAAACCTCTAAACTAACATGATTTAAGTATGAAAATATAGAACTATGTTAGTCCTATCAAGATTCTTTGTGAAGGTTTTTTTTTGAAATTTTTTGAAATTTTTCGTAGACCATTAAAGATGATGTCCAAATCGTATACAAATCTTTTAGATTTAGCTTCTGGGAATTTTAAAATAGTGGCATTTATGATCCCAAATTTCAGATTGATTAGGAAATTTTAAGAACTTGTCATCCCTTTCTCTTCCTAAAAGTGGCATTTGTGGTCCAATTCCTGCTTCATTTGAAAATTTATCAAGCCTTTAATATTTAGATATTTCGGAAAATGCTTTAATGAGAGCAATTCCAGCCTCATTAGGAAGATTATTGAGTTTGAGAGAATTGTATCTAGGAGGAGATAGATTGGACGATGAGGGCGAAGAATGTTTTATCCAACTTGAAAATTTAGAGGTGTTAGACATATCACCTAAATAAATTGAAAGCTGGATTCATCTACATAATTTGCATTTTGCCGCCGCCGCCGCCCCTACGTTTCACCGTCTCTCTCTCTGGTATTTGAATGTTGGATTCATCTACATAAATTGCATTTTGCTCGATTTTGAATAGTTGTTCGTTCTACCTCATTCAGTCTTTATGATATGTTTGGATGAAGCCATTGTTAGTTCTAATAGCTTCAGCCATGGAGAAAGACCTATCGGTTGCAAGTGGATCTACAAGAGGAAACGAGACCAAGCCGGTAAGGTGCAAACCTTTAAGGCTCGACTTGTGGCAAAGGGTTATACCTAGCGGGAAGGGATAGACAATGAAGAAACCTTCTCCCCTGTTGCCATGCTTAAGTCGATTAGAATACTCTTGTCCATTGCCACGTTTTATGATTATGAAATTTGGCAAATGGATGTCAAGATAGCCTTTCTGAATGGTAATCTTGAAGAGAGTATCTATATGGTTCAACCAGAGGGGTTCATAATACAGGGTCAAGAGAAAAAGGTTTGCAAGCTTAAACGAACCATCTATGGATTGAAGCAAGCATCTAGATCCTGAAATATAAGATTTAATACTACGATTAAATCTTATGGCTTTGAACAGAATATTGACGAACCTTGTGTTTACAAGAAGATAGTCAATACTACTGTAGCTTTCTTAGTCTTATACGTAGATGATATCCTACTCATTGGGAATGATGTAGGATTCCTGACTGACGTAAAGCAATGGCTAGCGACCCAATTCCAAATGAAAGATTTGGGAGAGGCTCAGTTTGTTTTTGGAATCTAAATTGTTCGAAATCGCAAGAACAAAATGCTAACACTGTCTCAGGCATCTTATATTGACAAAATGTTGGTTAGATATAAAATGCAGAATTCCAAGAAGGGTTTATTACCTTCCAGGCATTGAATTCATTTGTAGAAGGAACAGTGTCCTAAGACACCTCAAGAAGTTGAGGATATGAGACGCATTCCCTATGCATCAGTTGTCGGTAGTCTGATGTATGTCATGCTATGTACTCGACCTGACATATGCTATGCAGTGGGAATTGTCAGCAGGTATCAGTCCAATCTAGGATATGATAATTGGACTGCCGTTAAAAACATCCTCAAGTATCTTAGGAGAACGAGGGACTATATGCTTGTGTATGGTGTGAAGGATCTGATCCTTGCAGGATACACTGACTCTGATTTTCAGACCGATGTAGATTCGAGGAAATCCACATCGGGATCAATGTTCACTCTTAACGGAGGAGCAATAGTATGGAGGAATATTAAGCAAAGTTGTATTGCTAACTGCACCATGGAGGCTGAGTATGTCGCAGCTCGCGAAGTAGCGAATGAGGCTATATGGCTTAGGAAATTCTTTACTGATTTGGAAGTTGTTCCAAATATGAATTTGCCTATCACTCTTTATTGTGATAATAGTGGTGCAGTGGCAAAGTCTAAAGAACCTAGAAGACATAAGCGCGGAAAGCATATAGAGAGCAAATATCATCTCATCGGGGAGATTGTGCAACGAGGAGACGTGATAGTCACACAGATCCCTTCGGAGCACAACATTGCTGATCCGTTTACAAAGCCCCTCACTGCTAAAGTGTTTGAGGGACACCTAGAGAGTCTAGGACTACGGGTTGTACAGTAGGGCTTTTTTTTACCTCAGCATGTTTGACTCCACTGACGTTTTAGTCCAAATGGGAGTTTGTTGGGTTTTGTGTCCTAAAACTCGTGGTTTTGTAAACTGAATGTATATTCTATTTTGCAATAAAGTTGTTATTGAATAAAGTGAATGGTGTATTCCATAACCTAAATCCAATGAACTAAGAACCCTTGACTATAAGATATATACTTGAACTTTATGTATGACATCAAAGTGGATCAAGTTCAAGTAATAGCCAGAACGGTCTATAGTATAGGGATAGGGTTGGGTACCTTATCCTCAGGACACTATGGACGCGACCCACTTTGTATAGTACTAACGATGTGATCCTAAATCGTTCATGTGGAGACATGAAAGTGGGGGCGTCCTATGCAATGAGTTTGCATAAGACTAGACCGTGAAATAGTCACTTAGACTTTTTAACTCCGTTTACTGTTTTAACTGACTATTTTCTTACGATGACCTAGGTAACTCGATCTTAATCCTGAGTGTGCTATGAACTCCTGTTTATTCAAGATTATCCTTAGATTTGCATGGGTGAGAGTGGCCCGAGATCACCGACTCAATAAGCCTCCCATTTTAGGGATAAGACCGGGTAGATAGTTGGGACATAGTCATGCAAGATGGAATTCACTCCTACCCGCTTTAGAGTTTAGTAGAGAGCTTGTTCCCTTAAGTGCTGACTCCGGGTCTTGAATAATGGGCCCACCCTCTCATTGGCCCGAGAGGGATTCTGTTTGTTGGTCGAACCGCAAACCAATTGTTCATTAGAGGATCAGTGGAACTTAAGGAACAAGAAGTAATTATAGGGGTAAAACGGTTTATTTGACCCAGCTGTAATTACGAACAACCTGTGAAGGATCGACTTACTAATCATGGTTATATTGAGTGGATAAAAATATATCTACAGTGAGGAGAGTGCAGCCACTGTTGAGTGTCCTGTGGTTAACGAATGTTGATTAGCTAGGCTAAAGAGTTTGGCCGGTTAATCTCGTATCGTTGGAGCTCATGATCTGTAGGTCCATTAGGTTCCCCTTACTAGCTCGGACTAAGCCTTGTAACAATTTGAGAGAAAAGAATTTGAATTGTTCAAATTCGGTTTTGGGAGAAAACGTTAATTATATTCGATATACTTAACGTTTCATAGCTTAATTATGAATTAAACTATGATAAAGAAGAGGTGGACATATTTAAAGTTTATTTAAATATTGGTTCGGTTTAAAACATAAATAGGGATTCATGTTTGAACGTTCGATTTGAGAAATCGGGATTGGTCCAATTATTTAATTTGATATTTGATATTAAATTAAATAATTATTTAAAATTAATTAAATTGTTTAATTAATTAAAAATTGATTTTAATTTAAAATTAATTTAATATTAATTTTGAATTAAAATTAAAAGACAAATTCAAATTCATTTAGGATTGAATTTTGGACCAAATTCATAATTTGATGAATAACCTCCTTGTATTTCCAAATTCATCAAAATTGCCCACCTCCTACTTGAATTATCCTCATCATCTATGTGTTGTCAAGTTTAGCAAGCTTGATGAAGCTTGTTAATAGCTTTAATTAGCAAAGAAACACCATGGGTAAGAGGGGATTGCAGAAAATTTGTTTTCTCTCGGTTTTAGACCTTTACCCATTCTTCTTCCAAATTCTCTCAATTAAGGATCCCACAATCCGTTCCAAGGCCTGTGGATAGTAGGGAAGACTCTAGATGAGGTCCACACTGGTTTGTGTTCAAATAAAGCCCTCGGATTGCTTCAATTTTGAGCATCAAAGGTAGTGTTCTTTCTTCTCTGTTTTTTCCAGTTTTGAGCATGTTTTTAGTTTGGTAAAATTGATCAAATTAGAGTGCTTAAGATCCAAAATTTCTTCCTCTTTCTTAATATTAACTCCTTCAGCAATGTTGTCCCTTTTTCATTTTTTACAAATCGTGGTAGCGTTGCAACGCTGCACTCCAGGTTGAATGGCTTATGCTGTAGCGTTGCAACTCTACAAGTGGCATTGCAACGCTATGCTCTCGGGTTCAAACGCTTTGTTCTTCCTCTTCAACTCTTGGATCCTCAATTATAGCCTTTAATTGCTCCAAATTCTTCCAAATACTCCATAATGCTCTAGTTTTGCTCCAATTGCTCGGTTTCTACAAAATATACATAAAAATAGATGAAAGCACACACAATCATAACAAAACTAGCATTAAACTAAGCCTAGAAATAGCACACTTATGTATGCTATCAAATACCCCCAAACTTAGATTTTTGCTAGTCCTCGAGCAAAACAAAACCCAAAATAACAAATTCACAAGATTTCAATACAAAATTCATGACTGATGCCTCAGTTATCTAATTGACATGAAACAATAGACTAAAGCCTTAGCACACCCTTCCTCAAACAATTTAAACTCTATCTATCTCATTCCTTGCGTGTGTATGTGTTTAACTTCATTTCTATCATTTTCTACTAGCTTAAGAAACTTTTACCAAGACTTTCCTTCGTTTTCCCCCTACACTGGCCCTAAGTTCCAATTTCAGTTTTCTCACACTATAGAGAGCAACCTACTTAAGCATTCATTCATTTATTTATTTTTCTTTTCTTTCTATTCACAAGGGTTACTAACCCCCAAACTTATCTTTTTCCTTCTTACGGAGATCATAGCTTTCACACTTCCACTATAGGGACCCTTATACAGAGCACTCACTTAATGGATGGCCTAACTGATCACAATGGAGGTAGCTCTTTTGATCCCCACACATTAAGAACACAATTATTGATTGAACATACTTTGGTTTTCTTTAAACATGCTAAAAAATGAATAAAGATAAAAGATTTGCTAATTTCAACAAATTTCAATCGCTGACTTTCATGCAAGTCAACTATCAATTAGTTCTTAAGCCTATCGGGGTGACAACAACCTCTAGACTCAACAAAAGTACCCTAGCATTTGAACATAATAGAAAGGCAATTATGTGTTCATGGTGTTGGAAGGAGATCAAAGATAAAATTCAAATATACTCGATTCAAAACATGCTTCAGAAGTCATTTTATTGCAAAAAAAAAAAAAAAAACACTTAGATTACTTCCTAGGCTATACTAATCAATCATCATGCATTATAAATCATTCAAACATGCTTAAGATCGAAAAATTTTGCTCAAAATTTTTAGGATTGCAAAGTACTACCCACCCCCAAACTTAAAGTTTACATTGCCCTCAATATAACATAATCAATGAAATAAATAAGGACAATGATAGAATGAGTTAATAATATTGGCCTAATAAGACGGGAGACTATTCCATGGGAGTTCCTTAAATTGGTTAGGAGGTCACTTAGTACGATCGAGGTCCTGCAAAATGGAACGAGGTTTACTTGGCACTCTTTTTCAAAAACAACCTACACTAGAAAAGAAAAACAACAAGCAAAGTAAAGAGGCTAGTGAAAGAAAAAGCTTGGGTTGCCTCCCAATAAGTGCTTTATTTAACGTCTTTAGCTAGACAAGGCTCAAGCGGTCTCTCAAGGTACATAGAAATTCTCCCATTTCTTCGGGCCCCTCTTCCTGAAATCTACAAAACAAACCAAAGCTAGTAGAAGCACTAGCTTCTCGTGAGACCCTGAAGCAGAAATATTTTTTGTATTTTTGTATAAGAAAAGCATAAAAGGGGAAAGATCAAAATACAAAGACTCAGACATGGACTCGTGAGAATAAGAACACTGAAGAATAAGAGACGAATCTGAAGATAAAATAGACAAAGGCCTTATAGCCACAAACTCTACCTCCTGAACCTCCTCAACTAAGATAGGCTCATTCTCTCTCTCATCCTCACTGACTCGATCCTGGAGTGTATCTAAATACTCTAGCCCTTCCCCAATATCAATAGTCCACTCCCTCGAGTGCCCAACCTCAGTAGAATCGAAAGAATTATGCTCTTGAAAGGCTATCAGTGAATCAGTGAATCAGTGATCAACTGACTCACTAGATATCCTACAGAAGTGGTTTGCACTCACTAACCTCCCTAAGGGTCTGGAGACTCTTAAACCTCTCATCAAATTGTAACCTCCTAAGTCTAGTCTCCTCTATAAATTCTCTCAACATTCTCTCTAAGGAGGATTCTTCCTCTAATTGGGTCTCTTGAAAGAAATTAGGATATGGTTCATGGGTCCAAATGCATTCATCATTACCATACATGGGATTTCCATAACTCATAGATTCGGTATGATAATAATTAGGCATTTGATAACCATGAAACACATAATCTTTACTAACAGACTCATGATCAAAAGAGGGATAGCTAATGGAAAAAGAACTAGAAAGTGGTATTGGTTCTTTGGGCTCAGATTCCCTAAAGGACCACCCAAATTTATCAGAAGCCATTAAACAAAACAACAAATAATCATAGGCTCTCAAGCAACACCAAATATTCACACCATCAGAAACAATGGACCAAGACTCAAAAGAAAACAACAAAAGCAAGCAAGATAAAAACAAAACAAAGATAAATTTCTAAATTAAAGAAAAAAAAGGATTTAAAAAATTATACACTATTTACACTCCAAATTAAGATCAAGCACTTTCACCAAGATATTAATTAAACTAAAATATGCCAATCCTCAACAACGACGCCAAATTTGATAAAGGAGCCTGTCGAAGGACGTATCAAGATTAAATTTATAAAAACTAGACCTCTAAATATTTTGCAATAATAGTGGCCAGGGTCATCCACAAGGATTGGAGTTCTTAGATTTAATTAAGTACTATAGTTAATTATGTTCAATTTTATTTAGAGTAATATTGCTTTGGTTTGATCTTTTTAACAAATAAATAAAACCTAAACTATTATTTACAAAGTTGGAGTCCAATTTAAGAGAGATATTCTGAAATTGCAATCCACGAAACACAACTATGAAATTGATTAAAGAATTATGAAACATGCAACAGTCCTAAGCCAAGAATTACCAAGGTATTCAATTGACTCTCTCAAGTGCAATTGAACTCATGAAAAGAAGTAAATCAACCTCTCAGTCTATTTCTACAACTAAACATGACATTATGAAATTCTCTTAAAGGCTTTTAATATTAACCTATTCATTCTCATGCAATAGACTAACCCTAGTCATGCATCTAAGTCCTTAGTTAAATTTACTTTCCCAAGCTAAACTTAACTTGCTAAACTTAACTTAACATACAAAGCTATGGCCAAAAGCTTAGAAGATTAATTCAAGATGCATAAAAGACGTTACAAAAACACAAATCATTAAATCAACCATAGTCTTACAAAAATAATACAATCAACCATGAGTCTACAATACTCAATTACATTCAAATACAGTCCAAAAAATCCTAAAATTAAAGAAAACAAAGTAAAGAGAATAGAGAAAAACTGGACGACACGTGCCAACACTCGTTCCCGACGTGATGTCCCACGATCCCGAGCCTTGAGTCTCTTCCTTAGCTCTCCAATATGATCTCTATACCTTAAAACAGTGCCTCAATCGAAATTAGGGTTTAGGTTTCTCTAAAACGGCTCTTTTTTCACGAATGGAAACCTTCCTTTTTATAAAGTTGAGACAGCGTTGCAACGCTGTCCCTTTTTTATTTTTTACAAATCGTGGTAGCGTTGTAACGCTACTACGCTGTCTCTTTTTCCTTTTTTACAAATTGTGGTAGCGTTGCATCACTACAAGCAGCGATGCAACGCTATGCCAGTTGCACTCCAAGGTTGAATGACTGCTACTGTAGTGTTGCAACACTATGCTCTTGGGTTCAAACGCTTTGTTCTTCCTCTTCAACTCTTGGATCCTCAATTATTGCCTCTAATTGCTCCAAATTCTTCCAAAGACTCCACAATGCTTCGGTTTTGCTCTAATTGCTCGGTTTATGCAAAATATACATAAAAATACATGAAAGCACACACAATCATAGAAAAACTAGCATAAAATTAAGCCTTGAAATAGCACACTTATGCATGCTATCAATTATACTTTACTGGTGATTTTATGCTGTCATACATGAAGGGGGCTACAAATAATTAAGTGTTTTAGACGAAGTTTTGGACTTTCAATATGCCCATAGAAGATGTGTTATTATGTTTAAGTGTACGTGGTTAATCACAGGACCTAAAAAAATATAGCACGCATGGATTTAGAGTACATATCGATTAATACATCTCATTATATGTATGTTGATGGGCCTTTCATTTTTTCTAATCAAGGGCAACAAGTTTTTTACATCAACGACCCAAAATATGGTAATAACTAGAAAGTGGTTCAAATAGTCTAAAATAAATGCTTATGGGATGTGTCGGAAGCAGAAGATGTTCAGAATGACCAACTTGAGTTAATAGAAGTTGTGGGTGAAATTAGAGTTGACAAATCTATTGAAGATAGTGAATTGTGTAGAGATGGAGTTGATCTCACAATAGTACATCAACAAATTATTCAAAACCATGACGATGGTTTCATCAATGAAGAAGAAGAGGATGTAAAATTATCTCCTAACATTAGCTCGAGTCCTGATGAACATTCTGATGATAGCGAATAACGATGTAATTGTCCATTTTATTTTAATGATATAACTATGTATCATTCTTTTTATATTATCTTTTTCGTGCTTGTAGATAAACGATGGTCATTCCCAAGCAGCAGTTGAATGAGGCCGATGATGAATTCTTCTATATCGACCCTCATGGTGCACGAGAGAGTCCTCAGGTTATCTTATAAACTATGTATCATTGTTGTATATTATCTTTCGTACTAACTCCATGTCATTATTCTTTTTTTTCTCAAATGGTACTTCTACTAATAGGAACATATGTGAGTACTCGTGCAAGATTGAGTTTGACCGGTATGTAACCGCAAGTGGAAGAATTCCAATAGAGATCAACCCTGCGTCGATGAAGTAGGTCGGGCCACATG
Source organism: Trichosanthes truncata (assembly GCA_033996785.1). Taxonomy (NCBI): domain Eukaryota; kingdom Viridiplantae; phylum Streptophyta; class Magnoliopsida; order Cucurbitales; family Cucurbitaceae; genus Trichosanthes; species Trichosanthes truncata. The sequence goes on along the minus strand of JAWPNB010000013.1, from coordinate 42,837,187 downwards.
CTACGAAGTTTAGCTTGGTTATTGGTACCATAGTAAGGGATTCTTTTCCAATTCACTGTGCAACATTCGAGGCCATACTAAAACCAGTTATAGACCTATCTAAAGAAACATTGTTGGTAAGTCGATATTTTCGTTCATTGTGATTATTATATATATAATATATGTTATAATAACTTTCTTTATTTGTAGAATCATTTCTCGTTCGACTTGTTTAAGTCAGAGGTTGTTAAATTTATCGAACAATAGATGCAGACAACTTTTAAAGAGTATAGGACAGGGTTGCACAGACATTACAAGAAAATAGGCACTCTTGAAAGGGCACATGTAAAGCCACCTAGTCGGTTGAAGAATGCCATCGAAGACTTGCATCACCCATGCACTAGGTTCAAGGACCCTGAGTGGCAGGTATGTTACTTACGTTTCACAACAATATCATTTTCTGCTTCTTCTTGTTTTTAACTAATCCTTTATTTTGTTAGGAAAAATCAAAGAGTAGTCAAAAGAGTTGGTTAGCTCTAGCATTCAACCATAGTTGTGGGTCAAAGACATTCATCTCCGTACAACACGATGCGGTAGGGTGAAATACAAAAAACATTCTTTCTTTCATATGTTTATAAACCTTAGTAATACATTTTCTTGTGACTTGAGTTACAGAAAGAAAGAAGGTCGAGATATAGGATCTGTTGACCTATTCGAGATAACACATACAAAACATGGAAAATGGGTCAATCAGGTCGTCGAGGATGCACATGTAAGTTTCTTTTTCCTAAACGTTATTTCAATTTCTGGATTTAAGGGTCACATTTACTTATTTCAATTATAATTGCATAATATAATGGTACAGTTGCAAGAGGCCTCCACTCAACAAGCTACCGATGAGCAACTCTCGGGAGCGAAAATATGCAAGACAGTGTTAGGTAGGTGACCAGGCCACATCAAAGGCCTTGGTTGGGGACCAAAGTCGGTTAAATCAAGCAGGAGATCATGTAGCTCTTCATCAAGTGTCTCCTCACAACGAGAAGTTGAAACAGTAATGGAGATAACTACCCTAAAGGCGTAGCTGGCAGAAGCAAACAACAAGTTGGAAAAGGTTGAAGAAATGATGGGGGAAAGAATTGAGGCGACAAGAGAAGAAACAAGAGCATAGATGACGACAATTCTCAATACTCAACTGCAGCAACATCAAGCACAAATGCAGAAGATGTTTAAAAAATTCATGGAATTTCAAGGAGGACCATTGACATGGGTGTGAACTCTATTATCTCGTAATAAGTTTAATTCTTGGTGGAGTTTGTGTGCTTTGTTTTCTATCCTACAATGATGGTAGCAACGTAGTGATGTTTAGTTATGGGTAGAGTTTGTGCACATTGTTTGCTATCATGCAGTGTTAGGGGTGGGGTTTAGATTAGTTTTGATATATATGTTTGTTTGTTTTGTTTATTATATATTTAATTTGTTGCTTCGTGGGAGTGTGTTTTAGTTTTTTGCATGCTTTTGGGCTAATTCATTTTAGTGGAGTATGTATGTCTTGTTTGCTATCTTGCAATGATGGTAGCAACATGCTTGAGATATACATGTTTAAACGCTATGGTCTATCCTACAATATAGGGGCGTGTTTGATTTGGTTTGATATGTTTCTTTGTTATGTTTCTTCATATGCTTAATTAGTTGATTTTATGGGAGTTTGTAATTTTAGTTCATTTTGGGTTTGCTTCGTGGGAGTTTGTTAAACATATAGGTTGTGGTCTTAAGTTTTTGGTAGAGTTGGTGTGCCTTGTGTGTGTGTGTGTGGGGGGGGGGGGGGGGGGGGGGGGGGAGGGGGTGTGTTTGATTTGATGTTTGTTTGTTGAGATATACTTAACAAGTATAGGTGGTGGTTGACATATACTTGTTAAACATATAGATTGTAGTCTTAAGTTTTTGGTAGAGTAGGTGTGCCTTGTGTAGAGTGGGGGTGTGTTTGGTTTGATGTCTGTTTGTTAAGATATACTTGCTAAGCATAGGTTGAGCTTTAAGTTCATATATTTAATTAGTTGCTTGGCTTAGTTCTTTTGTGTTGAAGTTTATGTGCTTTTTTTTTTTTAATGTTTACATGTTTGCTTTTTGTTAGGATTTTTGGTCGCTAAGTGCCCATTTGATGACATTTTTTAAGTTTCAAATTCTTTATTATGTTTGACTAAGTTAGAGTATGTAATTACTAAAGTTTTCATAATTTTATTTTTATTTTTTAGGTACTTCGGGTCAAGAAGAGGATGTAGGTGGAATTTCAAGATGGATCTACAAGTGTTTTTTTTTCTTAAATAGTTTATGTGATTTTGTTTTTTATCTATAACTTTGAACAACAAAATATTTAGGATCATATATTTTATATATAAAACATTTGTAATAATATATTTTGGTTTATTTAATTTACATATGCAATTTAGAATACATTTTGTTTTGTATATCGTACAACAAGATTAACAAAATAATATGCAATTGAAAAAAAATAACAATACGCTAAAATTTTAAAATATATATATATAACAAGAGGTTCTGTCGACGCCAATTAAAACATGCATTGGCAGAAGCTGGCTTTGTCGATCCCAATAAACGACGTCGGCAAAGTTGGTTTGCCAGAGCTTATATGCTGATGTGGGTAAAATACGTGTCAGCATAGCCTTTTTGCCGACGTAGAAAACTCTGCATCGGCAGAAAGTTCAGATTCTGGAACTGCCAACGTGGCCAAGGAGGCATTGGTAGATCCATCTTCTGCTGATGCGGGATAAATTTTTGCATCGATAGAAGCTCTGTCGACGCATCATTATAGCATCGCTTGTCGAAGCTAGAAAGCGTCGGCAGAAGCTTTGCTGATGCATTTTTAGCTTTTACTGACGTTTTTCCACATCAGCAAAAGACCAATTTTTGTAGTGTTTCCTTGTTGAAATCTCGTGTGAACAAATGTGCTCGAGAACAAGCTACAAACCTTTCGAGACAAATGTACATTTGAGAGAAAGAATCAAAGGATCAAACATTAGAGATTGTACTGCACCCACATAAATCAATACAAATTATGTTCATTTACACATTTTTAAAAAAATCCAAGAAGATTAACAAGCTAGAGGCTGATCATCTAAGAAGATCAACAAGCTAGAGGTCGATCATTCAAGTAGATCATCAAGCCAAAGGTCAATAATCCAAGCAGATCAACATGCCAGGGAGGCCGATCATCCAAGAAGATGAACAAGCCAAGCACCGATCCAACTATCAACATGTCAAGGGCCGATTCAACAATCAACAAGCCAGAGGCCTATCATCTATGAAGATCAATAGGTTGGAGGTCAATCATCCAAGACGATTAACAAACTAGAGGCTGATCATCCAAGAAGATCAACAAGCATCGATCCAACAATCGCCAAGCCGAGCGTCGATCCAACGATCAATATACCAAAGGTCGATCCAAAGATCAACAAGTCAAAGGTCGATCCAACAAGATCAACAAGTCAGAAGACCGATCGGAAAAGCCTAATAAATGTGCTCGAGAACAAGCTACAAAGCCTTGGAGACAAATGTACATTTGAGAGAAAGAATTAGAGAATCAAACATTGGAGATTGTACTGCAGCCACAAAATCAATACAAATTAAGTTCATTTACACGTACCAAATTTCTTTGTTGAAATGTCATGTGAATAGACATTACAGATCAAATTTGAACAACATTTGAAGGATAAAATTTATTATTACTATTATTTTTTAATTTTACATTGGGGCTCAATAAATACTATAAACTTTTTATAATAGTTTTACATTTGTTTTAGCGCATGTCATATATTTTATTGTATTATATGTACTAAATTTTATTTCTACTAAGAAAACAAGAAATGCAGAATAAGAAACAAGAAACAAAGAAACAATTATCAAACACATTTATGTTTCTATTTCTTTTTATTTTTAAGAAACAAGAAACATAAATAGTTATCAAACAAGTAATTTCTGTTTTTAGTTCTTAAAAAACAAGAAACAAGAAACATGAAATAGAAAATAGGAAACTAGAAACAAGAAATGAGAATGTTATCAAACGGGCCCTAATCAAATTTTTATAGTTCCACATTTTGAGTTATGTTATTTTTGCAAATCATAAGCTCAAAAACAAACAAAGGCTCTGTTTGGCATTGATTTTGAATACTTTCAAAGTGATCGTGAAATTTTTTTAAACCATTTTTAGAGTTTCGTAAAATTGATTGTATAATAATTTAAATAGAATCACTTCTTCACTTATGTTGATTTACAAAATCTAGTTGACAATAGCTTTTGAAATTAACTTCCCCATATATTCAAGTTAAAAAAGGTTAAAATATCACATTTTTGTCTATGTACCTTGAGTTTCATTCCATTTTAGTCTCTGTATTTTCAAATGTCCAATTTTAGTCCTTGTACTTTTAATAAATCTTAAAATTAGTCCCTACATTTAGTTTATTGTTACATCTTTCAAAGAATATTTAGTCTCTACTAATTTTTCCTTTATAAATTTTAGAAACATATTCACATGGTGTCTTTTATTGCATGAAAATTATTATTATTATCTAACCAATTTTGATAAAAAAAAATTAACTTTGAAGGACTTTCAATAACCATTCAAAATATACAAATTTGATGTCCATAATGAAGGAATGAACGTTTCACTCGACAGCAGAAGCATTGGATCGTCTTTGATTTTCTTTAGAATTAAACAAAAAACTTAAGGTTAAGTAAAACATACCTTGAAAATAATATGAGAATATTCTGGCTATGACTCGAATACAGGACCAAGGCTTGTGGGAGCCTCTTGAAAGAAAATCCACAAGGGATTGGAAAGGAAGAGGTCTGAGAGAATTCTCTAATTCTCTCTATTGAGGAGATGTGTGTTCTATGAAGAATGCCCAATGGCTCACCCCTAGGGTTCTATTTATAGGGGTATAGGGAAGATAATTAAATAATATATTTTAATATCTAATATATTAAAATATATTTATCTAACCATTTTGAATCTTATTCAAACCTTTTAAAATTATCCTACGACATCTATTTCCTATTTTGAATCCAATTCAAATTTAATAAATATCTTTTCTTTAATGTATCTAATATACATTAATTATTTTAATATTTAATGTATCAAATACAATAAATATATTTTTCTCTTTTATATTTAATATATCTAATATATTAAATATTAATTTGAACGCTTCAAATTAAATATTAATTTGAACATTTCAAATTTTTCTTTCAACTAAATTGATTTTTTAGTGTTACTATGAGCTAACAAGGGGACCTTATGGACCTATAGACTCTAAGCTCCAATGATACAAAATTAATTAATTAATCAATTTTCACTCATTAACTCTAGGGTCACTCCACTATAAACCTAAAGTTGCACTCTTAGGCACTGTAGGATAAGTTGTATCCATTGATATAATCACTACATGCAAGTCGATCCTTCACGAGATGTTCGTAATTACAGTTGGGTCAAAAGTCCGTTTTACCACTGTAATTACACCTTGCACCTTAAGTACCACTGATTCTCTAATGAACAATTTGCTTATGATCCAATCATAAACTAAATCCCTCTCGGGCTAGTGAGAGGGTGGGGCCCCATTGTTCAAGTCCCGAAATCAGCACTTAAAGGAACTACTCATCTACTTACCCTATATGGGAAGGAGTGAATTACATCTTGTAAGATTATGTTCCCAGCTCCCTATTTGGTCAAGTCCCCATTGGTAGGCATATTGAATCGGTGACAAAAGCCATTCTCACCCATGCAAATCAAAGGACAAGCCATCATAGGCAGGAGTTCATAACTCACTCAGGATTAAGATCGAGTCACATATGATCATCTTGATGAAATATTAATCTTCTCAATTAACGGATTTATAAAGAGATATTAAATATTTCGTGGTCCAGTCTTATACAAACTCATTGTATAAGTACCCCCACTCACATGTCTCCACATGAACGATTTGGATCAAATCATTTGTGACTATTACAAAGTGAGCCGTATCAATAGTGTTACTAGGATAAGGCACCCAACCTTATCCATATACTATGACTCTTTAGGTTATTTCTTGAACACGATCCTCCTGTATGTCAACCACATACTGTTCAAGATTACACTAATAACCTTGAATTTTTCATATAATGGATAATATTATATTGCAAATAAAATAATTAAAATTATTATTAATTATTAAATAAATCATTAATTACGAGGCTTTAGGGCATAAATCCCAACACATAAATATTTCTAAAAAAATTATAAATATAAAAAATTTCATTAAAAATATTAAAAATAACAAATAAACATTTCATCCTTTTTACACAAGTTTAAATTTTTTATTATTAATATTAGATATACGTTAGTGATATTTTATTGATATTTTTTTTATATTTCATCAATTTTTCTATGATGTAATGGAAATGTCAATTCACTCTTCATGACGATATTAAATAAAAGAACATATGGAAATGTCGATGATGTTATGGGTAAATTTGGACAACCAGATCAAACCCAAGAGAATAGAAGACAAACAGGCCAAACCAGGTCAAACCCGAGGCCCATGGTGATATTGGGCTTAGGAAAATAAAGAAAAAGGCCAAAAGGCCAAAATCGGGCCAAGTCGACCTAGACTGGTCTAATCTGAGTCTAGCCAAATCGGGCCGAGCAGACCTGGTCCACGTGTGTGTGACGTGCACCTTCCTTGCCCATAGTTCAAGTCATCCCCGAGGGCCCAATTTCTATCTCTAACGTAATCTTATTCAGGAAAGCGAAGAGACCCTTGGTCAACCCGCATATAAATACAACATTATAACTCCATTGGAGGTAACTCATTCTCAGTCTTCACTCTCTACTATCTTGCTACACTTTTCCTCTCTAACTTAAGCATCGGAGTGGTTATGGCAAGCACCACTCCGGTGTGCAGGTTTTCTTTGTTTTCCAGCCCACCTCACTCCCCCAAAATATAAATCCATTGTTGACTTCACATGCAAATCATGTGTGTTTCCTTTGCTCGGATTGTGCATGAACAGTTGGCGCCATCTGTGAGAAACGAGAGGATTTTACCAACAAACTTGCATACCGACATCATGGATGAACAAGAAGGCCAAGGATTTGATTCATGCCATGGAGGAAGAGAATTACGATCAAGAATGCCACCTTAGGAAGATGAAGGAAGGCATTTCCCAAACAATAACGAATCTGCAATTGGGGAAGAGCCCACCTCGACCTCATATTGGGGAGAGTCGACCAGAAGAACTCGAAAGCACTAGAGAAGAAGATCATCATGCTTCGTTCATCAGGGATGAGCTCGCCTCGGCCTCTTCCAAAGGAGGGAAGACCCAAGGCCGACCCGTTCATCTTGGCTGAGAAGCGACATATAAGTTAGATCAGATCTTCAATCACCATCAGGAAAAGTTCATTTGCGATCCCACCAAAGGAAAAGCCCTGATGGAAAAAGACTTGGGCAAACCATATGCTCATTGTCAGAATCCAAAGGAAAAGCTAATCCAGATAGGAACAAACAAGAACAACAGCAAAGAAGCCATAACAGTCGTACCAGTCAAGGTCAAGGTCAAACCCTAATACTCGATGGGAAGATCGAGGTCGACTCGACTCAAGTCGAGGCTGAACCAAGCCAAGGTGAGGATCCTAGAATTTGAGACCGACCAGAGAAGTCCAACGAAGATAGAGTCAGACAAGGGCAAGGCCGAGGCCACTTTGGCCAAGGCGAAGACAAAACCCTAACCTTTGATCAATGTATCGAAGAAGACAGAAGATGGATTCTAATGAAGATTAAAGTCGAGACGGGGCCGACCGAAGCTGAGGTTGACCCGAGCCGAGGCCAAGTCCAAGATTGGCTCATCATTTTGCTTGATATTGATTCAGAAGATCTTTTGATGACTAGTTGAATCATGTTAAGAATGGTCAAGCTAAAAGCAACGATGACCAAGTCGAGCCCACTATGGCCAAGCAGAGCCTAATTGGCCGAGCCAAGGTAAAATAAGTCAAGTCAGATAGAGACAATTCGGCTAGATCAAAAATTCCAATAATGGCATAAACGAGGTATTCTGCAAAACACATAGCTTCCTTTAATTACTGATATAAGTGAACAGTACATGAAGTTTGCTTGTGAGAATACATAAAACTGGATAGGTTAGAACTCACCTCATCCTCAAAATTAAGCTCACCTCATCCTCAAATAGGTTAGAGCTCGCCTTATCCTCAAATAGGTTAGAGCTCCTCTCATCCTCAAAAGAGTTTGAGCTCACCTCATCCTCAAACAGGTTAGAGCTCACCTCATCCTCAAATAGGTTAGAGCTCACTTCATCCTCAAATAGGTTAAAGCTCGCCTCATCCTCAAATAGGTTAGAGCTCATCTCATCCTCAAAAGAGTTTGAGCTCACCTTATCCTCAAACAGGTTAGAGCTCACCTCATCCTCAAAAGGGTTTAAACTCACCTCATCCTCAAATAGGTTAGAGCTCGCCTCATCCTCAAAAAAGTTAGATCTCACCTCATCCTCAAAATGGTTTGAGCTCGCCTCATCCTCAAATAAATTAGAGCTCTCCTCATCTTCAAACAGGTTAGAGCTCACCTCATCCTCAAAATAGTTTGAGCTAACCTCATCCTCAAATAGGTTAGAGCTCACCTCATTAGGGTTTGAGCTCGCCTCATCCTCAAGTGGGTTAGAGTTCACTTCATCCCCAAGTAGGGAAGAGCTCACCTCATCCTTAAAAGAGTTTAAGCTCACCTCATCCTTAAATAGGTTAGAGCTCGCCTCATCCTCAAACAGGTTAGAGCTTATCTCATCCTCAAAAGAGTCTGAGCTCACCTCACCCTCAAATAGGTTAGAGCTCACCTCATCCTCAAAAGGGTTTGATCTTTCCTCATCCTCAAGCAGGTTAGAGTTCACCTCATCTTAGGCGGGAAAGAGCTCACCTCATCCTCAAAGGGGTTCAAGCTCACCCCATCCTCAAACAGGTTAGAGTTCACCTTATCTCCAGGCGAGGAAGAGCTCACCTCATCCTCAAAAGGGTTTGCGCTCACCTCATCCTCAAAAGGGTTTGAGCTCACCTCATCCTCAATATAGGTTAGAGCTCACTTCATCCTCAGGCGGGGAAAAGACATTCAACAGGTCTCAAGTCTCAAACATAAAAGATTCAGCAAATTTGAAACTACAACAGCTTGGGCCACACAGATCAGGCGTAGAGGAGAGATGAATGTTCATCTCGGGTCTCCAATTTATTAGCACCATCAGTTCCTAGAGTCTTAGAAGAATCCTCAGGGCAAACATTCGGGTTATCTCGAATGGTTGTAAAATAGTCAAGTTTAGCATTGAGAATTGGTCAAGGCCACAGTTGAGGCCACCGAGGCTGAGCCGAGGCCACAGAAGTCAAGCCGATGACAAGATCGCTGAGTCGAGCACAAGATGGCTCACCATTTTACCTGATATTATTCCAAAAGATATATATCAATCAGAGCAAATTTCGAAGCCTCAACATCAAAAATCTCTACAAAACTGCAAAATCCCATATAAGTTTATTTCCAACTCAAAAACTTTCTAAATACTACATTAGAAATTTAAAAGCTAGATGATACAATCATCATGAAATAGTTGTTTATCTTTTTTCTTCTTTACAATGGCAGCTCTCCTTGTACTCTATTCTAGAATTCTCTAATTAGCATGTCATGCTCTTTATTTTTCAAGATAAAACCTTGTATGACTTAGTGAGATAATGAATACAAATAGAACATCATGAATAAACTAGGAATGGCATGAAATATTAGAAGAAAAAAATTTCATGTGAAATTCTAGAGGTCATACAATTGCTTATTTGATATAATAAGTTAGCTGAATGCAAACCCATTTATGAAATTCCTAACATACATTAATTCCTCATATGTGAAATTGTATTGTGAATATATTTTATTCAGTTAAATCAACATAGCATCTGCATCAAATCACTTAAAAGTATTTTCATTGGACTTTTGATATCATGAAGAATATCATGTTCATGAAAAATTATACTATAATTGCAGAACAGTTGATAAAGATAGTAATAAACTATCACAAATGAAAATTACTGGCTTGGAAGCTGATTAAAGCAGCAAGCAACATGGGATATTCTTTCTTATTAAACAAAAAATAAATATTGATCCAGAAGTCAATTACAGGAAAATAGAAAGCAAACAAAAAGCAAGTATTGATCCAGAAGTCAATATCAAGAAAACAGAAGAAGTTGGTTGGGGCTGCCTGAGCCGAGCCACATGGTCGAGCCAAACCACATGGCTGAACTGAGCCACATGGCCGAGTAGCAAAAAAAAAGGGGTCCAGCCGACCTCAAGTCTACCTCACTCAAAGAAGGAGCTGCCACGTGCCAATCTGTGTTAGAAAAATGCCCACACACGCCCAACCTACTAATAAATCACCATGTGCCTCAAACACATTCTTTGGAAAATCTTTAGGTATTTTTCCTACCCTTCCTTTTCTTTTTGATCAAATTTGACAAGTAGATCAGTTTAAATACTGAAATATGGAATTAATTCAAGATATGGTAAACTCTGAGCCAAAATCTAAGAGCCAACTCTAAGATATGGCCAATTATGTCGTGCAATTAAAGTATGGAATACGCAAACTTTTGAGCACTAAGGTGCAGAGGAAGTGACCTTGAGAGTTGATTGATCCCAAAAAGGGTTGGTTAATTACTCTTGGCAGCCCAAAAATCTGAGGTACGCCTCACTATGGGTCCCGATTGTGCAAAACTCCCCTTAAATTCGGAGGACGCAAATCTTAGAGGTGATTAATTGGGTCCTCAAAAGGGGCTTGGTTAATTGATCTAAGCATGACTGAAAATTTGAGAAAAAGCTTGATCGGTCATAATTTAATCTGGGGTCAACTCTACGAATTTTATGTTATAAATATTAGAAAGCCAAAAAATCAACCCAATGGGTTTGATAGGTCATTCCAAATTCAAATTTGGGGCAAACCACAAATCTTTTCCTCATAAATATTGGAAAGAAAAAAAATTAGCTCAATTGGTTTGATAGGTCATTCCAAAATCAAATTTGGGGCAAACCCCAAATATTTTCGTCATAAATATTGGAAAGCCAAAAAATCAGCCCAATGAGCTTGATGAGTCATTCCAAAATAAAATTTGGGGCCAGCCCCAAATCTTTTTATTAAAGATATTGGAAAACTAGAAAATCAGCCCAATGGGCTTGATAGGTCATTCCAAAACCAAAACTCAAGGAAATACAGGGGATGCCTTGTACTTGGGTTAAATATTATTCCTAGAGGAAAAATTACAAATCAATATTCCCAAATTGGGCTTTGAGTGTCCAACACAGAAAAAAAAAAAAAAAAAAAAAAGCTAAACCACAAATCCCAACATGGAAGTGGGGGCTTAATATTATGGGTAAATTTGGACAACCAGATCAAACCCAAGAGAATAGAAGACAAACAGGACAAACCAGGTCAAACTAGAGGGCCAGGGCGATATTGGGCTTAGGAAAACAAAGAAAAAGCCAAAATGCCCAAATCGGGCTAAGTCGACCCAAACCGAGCCTAGCCGAGCCGACCAGAATAGGGCCGAGCTGAGCCAAACTGGGCCGAGCCGACCCGGTCCACGTGTGCGTGACTAATAGCAAGCAATTAAGCTATCTTATTTACTATTATTTTAGCTAATTTTGCTATGATTTTGTGTGCTTTGATTCTTATTTGTGGTTAAATTGTAGAAATCGAGCTTAAGGAGTAAAACAGAGTGTTCGGGGGTATTTTGGACATTATGGAGCTATTTCGATCCATTTTGGAGAGCCAAGAAGAGAAGAGATGATGCACTAGCAATTGGGGCCGAGAGGACAGCGTTGCAACGCTTGAAATGGCGTTGCAACGCCCAAATGCATTGTGCAAACCTGAGAGCTAGCATTGCAATGCTGCCACGTGACGTTGCAAAGCTAGAAACGAGCGAAGAATTTAAGTTCCGTCCGTAGCATTGCAACGCTACTTATAGCGTTGCAATGTTACCCCTGCGTTGAAGGCAAAACGACTGCATTTTAGGACAGCGTTGCAAGTTGCTACGCTGTCTCGATAGACAGTATAAGTTCTTCGCATTCTCTTCGTCTAAAGGGAGGCCAATTAGATAGCAAATACCCTAATCTCGTTTCCAGAGCTTCTTTGATGGATTTTGGGAGGATTTTGGAGCTGAGTTGAAGATTTTGGAGCTCAGGTTCGTGGTGGATCGCCTCGGGAACTCGGGATCGTCATATACCTAAGCATTCCTTCCTTTTCCTTTATTTTTCAGTATGTAGATTAGGCTGTAATTAGGGATTTATTTAGGTTGTAATTGATGAACATGTTTAGTTAAATCCCTAAATTTATATGGGTTGTTGTAATTTTTGGACCATTGCACTTAATTTGCTTTATTAATTAGTAATTGTGGCTTGATTAAGTGTTTATGTTCATTTGTGCATTGTGTTCTTAATGCCTTTAACAAAGCAAGGAATAGGGGTTAAAGGATCATTAGTTTAATTAAGCTCGACAGAGTAGCTTAAACTTAGAAAAACAATGCATGACAATTAAATTCCACCAAAGTGACATAAGATCAATGGAAATTAATTGAGATTTAAATTGAATGTTCGCTAATGCCGAGTGAGGATTAATTAATGAGATGGACACGAGATTCAATTACTTACACCCAAGATTTGGAGGAGACCTACAGGAGATTCCATAATTTTAGGCTTTTACATTTATGAATGAAACATTTGGTTAAGCCTAATTGCTAGCTTAATGAAGTAAATTAAGATCCAAGATTGCAATCAACACCCATAGAATTACCTATCGAATTGTGTCTCCCATTTATTTTGCTTTATAGGATTATAATTTATTTTCCTATTTTCTCTTGCATTGTTTTCTCTAAATAAAATAAAGTAAGATTATTCGCGGTACTTAATCGAATTAAAAACCAATCCCAGTGGATACGATACTCAGTAGGAATACTGTTTTATTATTACTTCGATCGCATGTGTTTGCGTGTACTTCCGATCAATGACGTGCGCCCTCCTTGTCCATAGTCCGACTCATCCCCGAATGCCCCTTTCTATCTCTGACGTAATCCTATTCAAAAAAGGAAAGGGACCCTAGGTCAACCCTCATATAAATACGATATTATAACTCCATTGGAGGTAACTCATTCTCAGTCTTCACTCTCTACTAGCTTGCTACACTTTTCCTCTCTGACTTAAGTATCGGAGTGGCTGTGGCAAGCACCACACCGGTGTGTAGGTTTTCTTTGTTTTGCAGGCCACCTCACTCCCCCAAAATACAAATTCATTGTTGGCTTCACGTGCAAATCATGTGCGTTTCCTTTGTCTGAATTTGTGCATCAACAAATGAAAATTTAAAATCGTGCGTATATTTATATAATATTAGTTGGTTTTTTTTTGCATTAAATGATTTTGTTCATTTCATCTAAACTGAGAGAACATTGATCCATGGTTATCTTTTTTGGTTTATATGTTATGAAGTTAAAATAAATGGGATTGGAACTGAATTGAGACTACCTAGAAAAACAATAGGTTATACATTAATTTAGCATATTTTAATGTGGTTAAGATATTGGCCGTTTTTTTAAAAGAGAGAGAGGAAAAAAAAAACTCTAAACACGGTTGGGAAGAATAAAAATTTGACATCTATTTGACCTAAAACTCCAAAATTTGAACATTTTGACTGTAATTTTGGCTCAAAATGCTTGTATAATATGGTCAAATATACGCATAATAAAACTATTGACTTGATTTTCATTACTAAAGCACTGTTTGATAACTATTTAGTTTTTGATTTTTTCAAATTAAGCTTATAAACACTACTTCCACCTATAGGTTTCTTTGTTTTGTTATCTACGTTTTACATATCTTTTCAAAATCCAAGCCAAGTTTTGAAAACTAAAAAAGGTAGTGTTTTTGTTTTTGAAATTTGGCTAAGAATTCAAATGTTTCCTCAAGAAAGATGAAAGCTATTGTAGAAAAATTGGGAGAAAACAAGCTTAATCTTCAAAAATCAAAAACCAAAAACTAAGGCTCCGTTTGATAACCATTTGGTTTTTAGTTTTTGATTTTTGAAAATTAAGCCTATAAATACTACTTCCGCCTATGGGTTTTCTTGTTTTGTTATCTACTTTTTACATTTGTTTTTAAAAACCAAGCCAAGTTTTGACAACTAAAAATAGTAGTTTTCAAAAACTTGTTTTTGTTTTTTGAATTTGGCCAACCAATGTTTTCATAAGAAATATGATCATTATAGAGAATGATGAGAAAAGAATAACAATTTTTAAAAACAAAAAACCAAATGGTTATCAAACTGAGTTTTTTTTTACACCAACCATCAGGTTGTTAGCAGTGCTAACAAAAGTTCCACATTGGCTAGGAAAGAAAGAGATTCATGGTATATAAGTGAGGACAATTATCTCCATTGATATGAGATTTTTTGGGAGAACCAAAAGAAAAATCATGAGGGCTTATGCCTAAAGTGGACAATATCATACCATTATGGAGATATGTAGAGGGTCGTTGTCCTTATCACAGGTTTGGTGAAGACAAAGAAGTGACAATAAGAAGTTGCATGAACAAAATGTAATTGTTTTACTTATACGTATTTACTCCCTTTATTTGCCATATTTATAATTATATTTGAATTACACCTAAAGAAAGGTTTGAAGATAAATTATTAAAAAGATTAAATTCACCTGAAGCTCAATGCATTTTGATATTGGTGTATACCAATTGTGTTAACACAAGAGGGAGAAATTATTGGAAAATAAAAGCCTGACTTTTGCTTGCGATACTTGTTTCACTAATTCCAGACATGTGGTCTCTTTTAATTTGGTTTATATTTTCTGGAATAGAAAACAATTGAAAATAGAAATTAATTAATTAATTAAAAAGTGTAGAATGAAGAATCAAATCAATCATCAGTGAAAGCCTCTATCTTTTTCCATTTTGAAAAAGAATGATATAAATTCAATTCTATGCACATGACGACATATATATAGTACTGATTAATTGATGAGATATCAGGCATCAAAATTTTTCTGTCTTATATATATTATATATAATAATTAACAGTTTCAAAAAATATATATATATATAATGAATTTTTTTTAAAGAAAAAATTGAATTTAATATATTTTACTTAATTTTCCATATTGCCTCAGTTAGAGATGACAAGTATCAACATAATTTGAGTTCTTAGATCTACGATAATTTAATTTAATGCCAAAAAATAGGGGTGTTCGTGGGTTGGGTTGGGTCGGGTTGAGGTACGTTTTAGACCCAACCCAATTATTCGGGTTGCAAATTTCTTCAACCCAAACAACTCTTATTAAATAATGAACCCAACCCAACCCAACCATGAAATATTTGGGTTGGGTTGGTTCGGGTTGGTCGGGTTATAAACTCAAAATTTTATTTTAAGAAAAAGTTAAGTATTGATATATAAAATATATATTTATTTATTTTTAAATATTGAATTAAGATTAGCAATTCAATTTCAATTTATATCATGAATTTTTACCTTCCAAAGACTCAAAAACTTATTTTAAAAAGTTGTTGAATAATAAATAATCTAAAAATAATTATAAAATTAAAATAAATATATGTACATATAGTTGTAATATAAGTAAAAAAATTATTTTTTTAAATTAATAAGAAGTTCGGGTTGGTTCGGTTCAATCCAAACTCCTTTTTGGTGAACCCACGAACCAACCCAACCCATAAAGTTTCCATTTGTTTGAACCCAACCCAACCCAAACAAGTTGATAACCCAACCCAAACCGTTGAATTGGGTTGGGTTGATCGGGTTTTTCGGGTCATCGGATTTTTTGAACACCCCTACCAAAAAACACGTACAAACTAAGTTGTTTTATTCCATATAAACGTGAACCATTAGTAACTTTTTAGGAAACGTACCTTTTTTGTCTCTCATGTTTCAAGTTTGTGTCTATTTAGTCCCTACCTTTTAAAATTGGACAATCTAGTCTCCAAATTTGGTTAAATAGTTCTATTGGGTCTTTGGGCTGTTAATTTTTTTAACAGATGCTGACGTGTCCAATTTTAATATTAAACCATTAGTAACTTTTTGAGAAAAGTACCTTTTTGGTCCCTCATATTTCAAGTTTATATCTATTTAGTCTCTACGTTTCAAAATTGGACAATTAAGTCTCCAAATCTGACGTGTCCAATTTTAATATTAAAATAATATTTTTTTCAAATAAAATAATAGTAATTAAAATAAAATAATAATAATAATAATTATTAAAATAATTTAAAAAAAAAACACTTGTCTCTCTCCCGTTCCCTTCCACCGTCCTCCCCCTTCCATTTTCCCCTCCACCCACCTCCCGCCGACGTCCCTTTCACCTAGCTCCGGCCGTCGATATTGGTGCCGGTCCCTTTCTTCTTCTTCTTCCTGATTAAAATGGAATATATTAATTACCTACCACATAAAAGTAACTTAGAATATCAAACCTTTAGCTATGGAATATATATAGAAAACTCTCCCCACTCCCACCCCCATTCCCCACCCCATTCGGGGAGCATTCTTGAGGGGCCCTGGCCCCGTGGGTTAAATGGACATCTCTACTCTCAAGACCTTATTCAAAAATAGTTTTTAAACAAATCTAATTATTTACAAATATGTTTTTTTTTTCTGGCTACATATATGTTGAGAATTTTTGGTTAATCACCTTAAAGTGGGTCCCGCGAGTTAAATGGACATCTCTACACTCAAGAGCTTATTCAAAAATAGTTTTTAAACAAATCCAATTATTGAAAAATATGTTTTTTTTTTCTGACTACATATACGTTGAAAATTTTTGGTTAATCACCTTTAAAGTAATTTTTGAACGATCTATCTAAGGAGTTCTTCAATAGGCTTTAAAATTTTTAAATGTCTTTTTATTTATTAAGATTTTATTTAAAAAAACAACAGTTTTATCATCTAAAATCATTTGAGAAGCTATACTAAACACACTTTAAAGTATTAAATTTTACAAAGGTGTTTATAGAAAAATTGATTTTATTTAAATTCTTTTTTTAAAAGTCATTTCATATAAACTATTAGTTTCATCAAGTTAACCTGGATTTTGATAGATTGCGGCAATTCTTAATTACCTTCTTTTTTCAACTTTTACTATATTCAGCCACCAAATTCGGAAAAAAAGAAAAAAGAAAAAAGAAAAAAAAAAGGTAACGTTATGTTCAACAAATTAAACAAGATTATCAAAAATCATTGCACAAAATTAGGCCCTAGAAAAATCAATGCACAAGCTTGACCATTGAATAAATTTTCCTAAAGCTTACCTAGTTTAAAAAAAAAAAAATCTAATTGTAGTTTTTTTTTTCTTTAAAGTCCCATCAATTTTTAGGTACTAAAAAAAAAAAAAAGTCTCATCAAATTTTTATCCGACCTCTATAAACATTGAAAAGCTGTTTGGGACAAGGAGTTGCAGGGAGTCTGTGTTTGGGACAAGGAGTTGCAAGGAGTTTGTGTTTGGGACAAGAAGTTGCAGAAAGTAGGAGTTATGAAGTCTGTGTTTGGGGTGCAGATTTGTTAAACCTGGAGTTCTAAAGTATGAGTTGATTTTAGCTTTTTTCTTTGTACAATTTTTTCTACAATTTCTCAAAGTTTCATTATTAGGAATTTGTTCTCATGGATTCTAAGATTCTGATTTTTTTAAAATTAATTTATGTATGTTATACACATGTCTTTAAAAAAAAAAAGAATTTTGAACAAAATACCCAACATTATTTTTTCAACATCTCTCACATTAATTATTCATTTGTCTTGGATAGTTTTCAAATAAAAGAAAGTCTTACAATACTTTTTTAAATATTACATGTGATTCGGAAAAATTTCAATCCATTAATTTAAAGGGATTCAAATAAATTTCAAGATTTTTATGTTTTTATTCTCTCAATTCTAGAAATAATATAGATTTGATTTCATCAATCCTAAAATTGAGATTTTAAATTATATTATTTTATGAATATTTACAAAGACTTGTTTTAGTCAATTTTAAAATTTTAATTTAAGATTTTTTTTTCAAGCTTAATAAAATATTTTTTTGTATAATTTAATATATTTTTTTTCTAACTAATCAATGTAATGGATTATCTAAAGTTTGATTATTTGAAAATAATATATTCTTTGAAGTTTTAAAATAACTAAGTTAAAAATAAAATATCAAATATTTCTGCTATTTAAAAATAATTAAGTTCAAAATGAATATATATTTTTTAACATCATTCAAAATGAATATTATATATACTTTTGTTCAGATTACTATATATTTATGTTATTTATTGTAATAATGTTATTTTATTCAGTTTGGAGGAGAAATCGTTTAACTTTTTACTTTGAATATGATTAATTTGAAAATCAAATTTTTTTTAATACATTAACCTTTTTAAATACTAATTTCTTAAATTGCAATACGAGTTAGTTTAAAATATGTTTTTCTTATCTTTAAATCATAAAATTATATATATATATATATATATATATATATATATATATATATATATATATATATATAAAAGGCTAAAAAATGATAAGATTGTTATTTGTTAAAAGTAATTTTTGTTTAAACTTTAAAAAAAAAAAAATTGTAGATGACATGTGGAGGAAGTGAGATAGAGAGATTTTTATCAATTAAAAAATTGTTATGTAGTACTCTAATTTATATTAAGAATTTCAATTTAAATAATAGTATCATATCTAAAACATTCTTATATAATGTATATTTAAAAAATAAAATTACATAATAAAAAGAAAAATATGTGTGTTAAAAATTTATTAAAATTATAAGATAAAAATGAAATATTTTTTTAATAATTATTTATATTTAATTATTAATTAATAATAATGATGAGAAAATTTATATAAAAAATAAAGAAATTTTTTTAAATTAAGAAATTAAAAAAAAACTTATGTAAAAAAATAGAGAGAAAAAGGAGAGGAGAGAATAAAGAAAGGAAGGAGTGAAGTGAGGTGAAGAATTAAGGAGATAAAAAAGTTGTGGGGCACACAATGGGAAGTTGGAAGGGGAGTTAATAAGTTTGTGGGGTTCACAATATAGAGTTGGAAGAGGAGTTAATAAGTTTGTAAGGCCCACAATAGAGAGTTGGAAGATGAGTTAATAAGTTTGTAGGGCCTACAATATCATTGCGCCAAACAAGGAGTTGGGAGGAGTTATTAACTCCTCCAACTCCCCAATCCAAACACCCCCTGATGAATACTCATTTAAGCTTAAGGGTAAACAACTACAACACTTATTTAAGTTTAAAATCAATTTGATTCAAAGTTTATGGTAAAATTGACTCATCTTGCAAAGTTTGGAGATAAAAATTGCATTTTTTCCATATAAAAAGATAAATAAATTCAAGTTTATCAAACTTATGTTTGGTTTTGTAGGATTAGAAAATCTGTAGCATCTTGGACGTAAAGTAATTATCCTATGGGTAAATTAAAAATAAACTCATAATTCATAGTATGGGATAAATAATATTTTGGTTAAAATATCATTTAGGTTCCAATACTTTGGAATTTGTTCTATTCAAGTCTATTTATATACTTTTAAATGTGCAAATTTAGTCCTTGTACATTGAATAGATCTTAAAACTAATCCTACTATTAGTTTCTTGTTAACTTTAAAAAAAAAAAAAAAAAAAAAACTTTATTAGCATTCCTCTATAAATTTTAAAAGCATTATTCACATTGTATTTTTTCTTAAATGAAAATTATTATTATTATTTTACCAAATTTGATTAAAAAAATTAAATTTAAATTAGCAATAAATACTAATTTTAAGATTTATTGAAAGTACAAAAGACTAAATTTAAAAAATTTAAAAATATAGGGACCAAAATAGACCAGAATGGTATTTTAACCTACATTTTTTTTTTTATCATTTTGTGTTACAAAAATAAATGGGAAGCCCAACAAGATAAAAGAATAAAATCAACAATGAGATGGCTAAATAAAACTGGGAAGAAGTATTGTTAGGAGAGGAGCATAGAATAAATTAATTTGAGAAATTGAAATATTAGCATAGTATTATTATATTTTATTGTGAACAAACAGAGGAGAAAGAGAGAGGGGGGATCCAGTAGAAGAAAGACCATATTAGTAGAAATAGGTGAAGTTGTCAGAAAATTCTCAACATTTTCTCAACTCACAGTTGATATGAATATGTCTGTAAAGGAAGAGTTTGATTTCTCAGAATCCCTAAACCCTAGCTTGAGATCGTCAATAATCTCACTGTTTATCTCTCGATCTCAAGCCTTTAGAACTGAGTTTAGACTTGGAATTTTTGAGAATTTGAAATCAGTGTTTGTTGTCTCATAAATTCGATGGATCTGAGTGGCGCCGCCAACAAAAACAAGAAGAAGAGAGTGTCTTCCGATGAACTTCGAGAGGTTGAAGATGAGCCTAAGAGAACTTGCCCCTCTCTTCCAACTGGGTTTGCTTTCTTTCTCTCTCTTTCAGCTTTTTGCTTTTTTATTTTTTATTTTTTTTTCCTTTTGATCTGCACTGTTTGCTTTTGGTATCTTTCTCCCACTTCTTTACTTATATATATTTTTTTGTTTGTTTTTTCAACTTCCAATGGGGTTTGGTCTCTCTATCCATTTTCTTTCATTTTTAATTTGTTTTTGTTTTCTGGTTTTTCCCTCTTTCTCGCCCTCTTCTTTACTTCTCCCATGCCTCCTTGTTTTTTTTCTTGGGTTTCTCTCCTGTTTCTCTCTGCACTTTTTTTTTTTTTTTCCGTGAATTTTATTTTCTAGGATTTTGATCTCCATGTGGGTATTTTTACCTAATTTTGTTTTCCAGTTCTGAAGCTGTATTTGCCACCGTAAAGCATTTCTTTCCTGAATTTTGTTCTCAAATCCAACCTTTGGTTGGACAAGTAACAATTGAGCGTTTGTGTGCTGAAAAATGGCCTCAACGGGTATTTTCTCTCTCTTTCTTTTGATCTTTTCTTTCTTTCATTCTTTTGATCTTTTTTAACCTTTATGCACAAATCCAAACTAGAATCTGGACTGATCTTTTGCTCACATCTACCTCCATTGTTTTCAGGTACGCGACGACAAAGAGAACATGATTCTGTTTCTTATTCACTCTCTTCTGAGGTCAATATTTGAAATGCAATTTATTCAGATCGTTTTAGTTTTGTTGTTAAATTATATTCATTGTTTGATTTCATCATATATATCAACTGTTGAGTTTTGGGCGCATAAATAGTAAACAACATGAGATTGGGAGAGACGTAACTACTGGATCTGCAACATTGAAGTTCAAATTATGTTTTTGCAATCCAATTGCCTCCACCATTTTCACCAACAATGAGATAAAAGCCGAAAATGGTGAGCCATTGAAAGTTGTAATTTGTGATGTCACCAACTCCAACACCATCATCTCCACAGGCCCTTTGTCGTCTGCCCAAATTGAGTTCTTCCTCCTCAATGAAGAATTTGATTCTGGCCAACGACAAGGAGAAATTTGCTGGACTTTGAGTGATTTCAACAAGAGTATTTTATCTCCAAGAGACGGGAAACCACCTTTGATCATTGGTAATGATGTGAAGCTTTATCTGAAGAATGGAGTTGGGTTTATCAAGAATTTGATTGTCACAGACAACTCGAGCTGGATGAAATATAAAAAGTTTTGTTTGGGAGTGAAAATTAAAGATGAGAAAATTTTAGCAGAGTTCCCTAGAATTGGAGAAGCTGTATCCCAACCCTTTAGAGTCATGGATCACCGAGGTGAAGGTATAACCTCATATCCTTCTAATCTATTTTTCTTTCTTTCTTTTTCTCTTTATATATGTACTATAATTTCCTTTGTTTTATAATATTAGTGAACAAAAAGCATCATCCTCCAAGTAGCGAAGATGAAGTATGGAGACTGGAAGGGATAGGCAAAGATGGCATATATCACAAAAACTTATCTTCCCAACACATCAACACTGTGGGTGACTTCTTGAACGCTTACCGTGAAAAGGGTCCTACCACACTGAAATCGGTAGCTAGCTAGCAAAAAAATTGTTCAAATCCTTTTTAGTTATTTTGTTTTAAATGATTTGGAGTTTTCAAGTCTTATTTTCATACATGTAGTTGCTTGGAAAGAGAGTCTTAGACAAGACATGGAACATGATGGTCAAGAATGCTGAGGAGTGTGTTAATGTTCCCACTTATGATCTAAGCTCTGAGGTTACTATATCTCTCTCTTTTTCTTTCTCTCTATTGAAATGAGCTTAAACTAAGTTGATATTGTACGAAATAACAGGCAAGTTTGGTGGAAAATAAAGTCGTGGGAGGGGAAGCTTCCAACGAGAATTTTGAAGTTGATGAGCAAAAGAATTTAGGTGATAATGATGAAGAATGGTGGTTGTCCATGATTAACTTTGAAGGTAATGCAATAAATGGATTTCTTTCTATTCTACTTCCTAAAAAACTTCTGGCTTGGATGTTTGTGTAAAGGTTATATAATTTTCAATGACAGATCCATCACCAACTTTGTTTCCACATGGAGAAGCTTCAACTTCACATGAAGTGGATTATGCAGGCACTCACACTCAATACTATCAAGGGCTTGGACCAAAACTCAACTGATTCAAACAATTGACCATAATTATTCTCACCTTTTTTTAAAAAAAAATTTATATATAAAGGTCGCAATAAAAACATGTTTGATTGATGGTCTTTTAGAGCGTTGTTTTCTATTACTCTCATTTTGTTTGTTATATGAATGTTATTTTGCATTATTATTGAACCTTATCACTTATTTACACAATGCTTATCCCAATTTGGGTTGTGCATATCGTTTTTTTCTTTTTCTCTAATCGTATTTTTATACCAAGTGTTGGCAGTTCCATGTAGCATGCATGCCACAACAATCACAATTTTTTAAAAGCAAAAACAAAAATTCTAAAACCAAACGAAATTGGGTGCCTTATTCAATGAGTATACGTGAATTAATTAGCGGTTGCTTATTTATTTATTTATTTTTGGCTAAAAAATTGTGATTTTATTATAACATTGGATATGTTTGCTATTTGTGGTTTTTTTTTGTTTTTCAAACATTTTGTCAAGTCCGAAGTCGTTTCTTGAAGAGATGACCTCAATAAATAACAACACCACTAGCATGTTGGTCACCTTTCTAGGGGTGTACATGATTTAGTTCGGTTTGGTTCGGTTTTGGCCCTAAACCAATGACTGAACTGAACCCTTAAGTTTTTGAAGTGTTATGAACCGAAAAAAACAATGGTTTTCTCAGTTTCAGTTCAAAACTAAACCGATCGATTTAGGTTTATATCGATTCGGTTCGATTTTAACTAATTTTCATTTTTTGTTTTCTTTTTTTAAAATTTTTTTTCATTTGTTATCTCTTCGCTAAGCGCTTTATAGTACTCCAAAAGAAAATAGTAATAATAATAGTGAGGGAAAAAGAGAGAGACAATAGTTGAAAAGGGTGATGGGGTTGTTGAAACCTCCAAAATAATTACTCATCCTTCTAACATAGCTTGTAGAAATAGTGGAATCAAATCAAATCTCAATGGAACCAGTCAAATTAATTTCTCAAAATCTCAAAAGTTTAGTAACAAAAATATAAAATAAAGGGGGAGATTTTGAAATGTTGAACTAAAATTGAAATAAAACAATGAAAAAGAACGAATTTTAAAATCAATTTTATCGAATTTCTAATTCAATAGTACAAATTCTATACAATTGTAAGGTTGATAATAAGCTTAAAAAAATATCAATTTCTCAATTCAAAAATTTAATCAATTTATTTGAAAAAGTCGCAATAAATATAAATAATTCTCCTAATTTAATCGACCTTAACCAAGCATCAAAATCAAAACTTATCATTTAACCAATGGGGCACGATAGGGTTCCATATCAATTAAATGATAGCATTAAAAATAATGAGAAAGACTAAACCCACTAACTAATTGAGATAGCTACAACTTTTATTAATTTTGTTCATTTATTTTCCTAGAGTCTATTATGCGAGCTATGTAAAATGGAAAAGTCATAATCTTACACATACATAAGCCAACTCCATGCTACTAAATTCAATCATTCATGATAATTACAGATCACAAATTCTTAGATAGCAACTGAACAATTGAAATTAAATTAAAGTGTCAACTTAATTAATATCAAGCATTTATAAAATTAAAAAAAAAAACCAAAAAAAAAAAAAACAAAGAATTCTTAAAATAAAAAAAAAAACGAAATTTCTATATTGAACCCAATGCCTCACAATTTTATAATTGAAATTGATTACCCTTGAATAATAAATTAAAACTTTGTCACTAGTGGAGCTCATTAGACCTGCCAAATAAATTTATTTCTCCTATCAACTAATATTCTGCAATATAGTAGCAGGGTCGATCCACAGGAAAGCTAGGTGGAATGATTTGGAGAAGTTGGAATAATTCTCATACTTGTTTCAGATTTAAACACCATAGAGGGGAGGGGGTTGAGCGAATAAGGAAAAATGCAAAGAAATTGAAGGCAATAAATCAAAAGGAAGGGAATTAGAGTTCACTTACTTAAAGACACGAATTTCAGGAGGTTTCTTGGGATCCAACATGCTCATTCATCCTTGATTTACTAAAGTATCGTACAAGTTTTAATGCTTAATCCAACTAAGTAGAAAAGCTGCCTAATTAAGGCCTCTAATGAAATTAATTAAGCCTAGCACCCAACTAATCCTAAATCAACCTCTAGGACTGGGCACAATAACATTTCATACCCCAAAAATCAACTGCATTATGCTTAGAATCGATTAAGGACACTTCAACTAATTAGTTAGCTATCTAATCTAAGTATTGGTTATCTACTCAAGGCCTAGAGCAATTACACAGGAGCATTCGTTCTAGTTTTATGTAAATGAATTGGCTAGAGCTACTAATGCAAGGAAATCAACTATGATAGCATAAATGACTTATAGTTAGCAATGAGATGCAATAACTGCTTATGGGTTGTCAATCCCAACATATTCATACAACTCTATAATGGGAACAAGCAGAAAAACCAATTAAAACAAGGTACGATATGGAATAAATACTAAAATCTCAAAATATTACATGTTGGAGTCTCGAAATCGCTCCAGAATCCGCTTCAGGGTCTAGCCGAACATGGAAATAGAAAGAAAATTGGCCATAATACAAGCCATTAATGAAAACTAAATAAAAAGAGGCTAAAAGAGGGAGAAAAACAAAGATAGTTTCCAGTATCGAGGCTGTGAGTTCATAGATTTTGACCTAAATGCGGAAAAGAACTATTTATAGTTCTTGCAGCAGCGTTGAGACACTATGGGCAACGTTGAGACATTGCGCCCAATTAGACCAGCATCTTTGGGGCTCGCCACAGCGTCATGTGATACTCACTATTACAGCGTCTCGACTCTGTCTTGTTTTCTAACCTTCTGTCTTCAGCGTCTTTTGAGCGTCACCACGACATCTAGATGCTTCTCTGAGGCATTTTTGGTCATTTTGTCCTCACATCTCTAATTAAGGCTCGAATGACTTTTGGTTAAGCTTGAACTAACTCTGGACACAACGAAAGGCTCCAAAAAGCTCTTAATTGACCCGAAATGCTCCTCGGACTAAATTACCAACAAAATAAGCATTTAAGAACATAAAATTACTAAAAGCACAAGGTTTAGGCCTAGAAAATAAGGACTTTATGAGTCATATCGGTCACACATCATGGAAAAGAAACAAAAACCGAAAAATGGGAATAACTTTTTATTTCTCTGCTCAAAGAGGAAATAAAATCATTGCTTGCACACTCTACACTTCACTTTCTTTTTATACTTGATTGAAGGAGGGATGAACAATTACATTGAAGAGTACATGAAGGGATGAACAATTCTCCTCTTTCCATTTATGCCGGAGAAGAAGAAAGTCCGAAGACCCACGCCTACAGCCGCTAAGAAAAAACTTTGTTAAAGTTCAGCCTGGACTGGAAAAACTCAGGCCCCGTTTGATAACCATTTGGTTTTTGATTTTTGGTTTTTAAAAATTAAGACTATAAATACTACTCCCACCTATGGTTTTACTTGTTATGTCATATACTTTTTGCCTATGTTTTCAAAAACCAAGCCATGTTTTGAAAACTAAAAAAAGTAGTTTTCAAAAACTTGTTTTTGTTTTTAGAATTTGGCTAAGAATTCAAATATTTCCTTAAGGGAGATGAAAACTATTGTAGAGAAATTGGGAGAAAACAAGCTTAATTTTCAAAAACCAAATGGTTATCAAACGGGGCCTCAAATTTTCTTTTGTTAATGATCTTTAGGCCCATTAACTTACATATTGTCATTTTATTTTTATTTTTTTCAATTTTTTTCCTTTTATTTTATTTTTCTTATTTTCATTTTTTTGCTTCCTTGTTTTGTGTTTTTATTTTGTTTCTTTTTTTATTTTCTTTTTATTTTCTTTTTTTGGTTTAAAAAGTGTCTTTAAGTCAAATTCTACCAAATCTTTGATATTTTGCTACCTAAATTCAAATGAACTACAATTTCTACAATTAAATACAATATTCAATCAAAATGTAAGGAAGTAGACACAGTAAGTACAATTTACTTTTTTAAGACTTATCAAGGGACGAATGGTGAGAAACCAATAGTGAAGCATGAAGAGTTGATGTCTGAACATCAATGATTGTCGTTAGCAGTGGAGAATACTCAACAACAACAATGTTGAAGGAGGAGAAGTGAGTGGTGGGTGGGGGATTTTTATGTCGGCAGTAAGATTGAAGTGATGGTGAGGGAGGGAGAGAATGAAAAAGGAAAAAGGGAGATGAGAGGTAGAGTGAGGAATTCAAAGGAGAGAGGGAGGAAAGAGAGAAAATAGAATGAAATGAGGAGTGGCTGGGAGCTGGAAAAATTGGAAATAAAATAGATTAGGGTTTAGGGACTTAGGAGGGTAGTTGAATATACGAAAAAAGGGTTGGGCTGGACTTTGAGGGCTAGAGTTGGGCTTGGTGGTAGTGGGTTAAAAATTGGGAGGGCATATATATTAGGGTTAACTACATGAATAGCACGTTAGAAACCCAATTTTACATAAATGACCCATTTTCCTTATATTTTTAACTTTGTCAGTTTCCAAGCCAACACTATAATTAACATTACGTATTTACCCCTATTATTTATTTGTAATTACTACAAATTAAAAAATTAGGAAAGAGAAAAAATATAGGAAGATGTTTTCCATAATCTTTGGTATTTTATTTTCCATCCAAACACTTCATCTTCTCCAAACAAAATTTTTAATTGATTTACCTTATAATCTAGAGATTGAAATCTTTTTTCTCCTTCGACATGATTCTTCAACGACGAGGGTTTCGTTAATCGTCGATGACTTTCAAACGGCGGGGTTCTGAACGCGGATTCTTCAACAACGACAACGAATTCTGAACGGTGGGTTTCTGGACTTGAATTTTTCAATGGCAACAGCGACTTTCAAATGGCGGGCTTCTTAACGTGCAACGACGAGCTTCTTAACGCCAGCAATTTGAAATCTATCTTCTTCTCCTCATTATGTGTAGATGAATAGGATTATTACCTATACAAAATATATGAGGATTATTTACCTATGTTTATATAATATATGTCTGAGAATATAACTATAATTATTACCTATATAAAATATTATAAAATTATATACATATGTATATATAATATATTTCTACGTTTATATGTTTTTTTTTATAGTATCACTACACCAAATAATAGATATAATAGCATTTAAATTATAGCATTCAAACAAAATGCAATTAAAATGGTTACGCGCGTTTTCATTTTCACTGAAAAAAAAGGCGCGTTTTCAATTTTTTTTTGTTCTTTATCAGATTGTAGTGTGCACCCTCCTTTATCAAAATACCCATTTTCATTTTGGCACGCCTTATTCTCCTTGAATCTCTAGCTTTCAGGCCCTTTCAACCCCTTCTCTTTCACTTATATTCTTCGTCCCTTACACTTGAATCACAATCCAATCTCCATTTTTGCATGCTTGAAGCTCTTGTAGAAGGTCATAGATGAAATAGAGAATTCGTTCGTAGAGCATGAAGTTTGGTTCGATTATGAAGACGAAGAGGCTGACGAGCCATCAGTCACTAAACGACCACAGAAAATCATCATCATGATTAAGCACCATTTCCAGACCTCTAAGCTCCAAATCTGCTTCTATTCTCTTGAAGCAATTCGAGAGTTAGGGCACAAATTAAGCAAGGGATTATGGTGAGAAACAATATCCATTCGATTAATACTCGTTTATTGATCTTCTTCCTCTTTACCTTCCTTTTCTGTCTTCGTTTGCCTTCGACTTCGTTTATTTGGTCTGATTTCTTCATCTTTGTACTTTGATGAAGATGAAGAACTTGAGTCTCCTTCGGATGGAGGTTGTAAGATGTCTGTGGATTCGAGGATGGTTTTGGGAGTGGAAAGAGGGAAATTAGGTTTTGAGAAGTTGAGAAGACAGAGGGATTTTATTATGGATGGAGATGGTGAGATTTGTTCCTTCTTTAATGATTGTTTGGCCGGTGGGTCGATAGTGAGGACTAGATGGTCGTTTTCTACTTTTCGGACCTCCATGGTTGAGGTCGTTTTCTACTTTTCGGACCTCCATGGTTGAGGTCGTTTTCTACTTTTCGGACCTCCATGATTGAGGATTGGTTTATTTTTTAGTGCTCTCTCTTGAACTTTGATCTTGCTAATGGAAATTTATAGGTTGATTTACAAAGAAAGGGAAATGTGAAGCAAAAAATACATCAAGGTGGTAAAAAGTTTAAGGTTGTCAACAATTATTTTTACAAGGTAGCCCCCCTCTGTTATATCTATCTCTAAAGGATGCTTTTTGTTTTTTCAGATTTTTTTCTCCAACATATCTTCTATAATATTCATCTTTCTACCTCCTCTCCTATTGACGTTTTCATTTCTTTCCACCATACATTCTAAGAACTTTATCAACAAAGGAATTTAACTTTGAGAATCCTAACTACAAATCTATAAGCTTGTGATCTCTATCTTACCAAATGAGTCATTTTAAAAATTGGAATTTCTTTCATGATTAAGGCATGTCATTTTTAATCTTTATTTTTTAGTTTCTTTCTTGTTAATCTTTAAGTTTTGTGTGTGTGTGTGTTTTTTTTTCGGATTTGCTTAATGTTTTGTATGTCTTCCTTGATTTGTGTTAATGGATGGATGCGCTGGCAGTATTATGCTTGTTGAAACTTTAGAGTTTTGAGGTGTCGATTGTAACGCCCGGCTTATTTAGGAGTTTAAATTTTGAATTTTGGAATTAAGTGGAATGATTTTCATTGGGTAAGTTAAATTTGAAGGTTAATTTGAAATTTAGAAGGAGAAAAAGGGTATATTTGGAATTGAATTAGTTGTTAAGGGCAATTTTGGAATTTAAGTTTTGGTCAAGGGGCAAAATTGGAAATTTTTTTTTAGAAAAGAAGAACCATCCTTATCCCTCCATTTCTCTGCTTCTTCTTCTCTCTCCCACCCTCTCACCCGAAAACACCCATCCTTAGCTCTCTCTCTCTCTCTCTCTCTCTTTCTCTTGTCTATCCGAAGACCCATCCCCAAATTCTTCTGTTTTTCTTCTTCACCGTGCAGCAGCTACCATCGCCGGAGAAGCCTTCCGTTTTCGCCGCCCAGCCTCGCCGACCAACCTCAGCTCGCCGAGCTTCTTCTTCTTCTTCTCCGACAGCACCGACCGCCGGCCCCTTCACGTGTAGTCGCCGACTTGCCTAGCTTCTTTTCCCTCTCCCTCTTGTGTGTGAACTGTATAGACAGCAAGGGTGGGCTGTCTTGGAGTAATTTCCCAGCAAACCCGGTGATTTATAGCTTCGTTTGGTCCCGATTTATTTTGGGTAAGTGTTCTAACAACGTTTCAAAGTGATTTATGGGTGGTAAGATTGAATTAAAGAGTTAATTTAGTGATTTGGAGATTAACCCATAGTATTTTGGGATTTATTATAGATTATACAATTCGATTGAAGGCCGATTAGGACGAATTAAGTGAATTTGGAGCGCTTAAGTTGCTGTCCGGTAGACTTTGGACTTGGTGTTGTGGTAAATTCTTTTTGGGTGTTTTGGTTATTGTCTTAATTGAAGTTAGAAAAGAGATTGGAGTTAGTTGGCACAAGTATTTAGGAGTTTTGATGTGTTTTAAGGAGTGTTGTAGTGTTTTAAAATTTACCCTTAACGTGTAGGCCTTCGTAGAATAATTCAAGATCAAGTATTCAAGTTCGAGCCGTCTTGAACCTTGGAATAAAGGTAAGTAGTCATTTGAAGTTAAGCCCTTTAAGTTGTTATTTGAATGTGTTTATTGATTAAAAATGTTTGAATTGTGAAAGCTTGCTTATTAATTGTGTTTAGAAAGCATGTGATGATTAGTGAAATTGTTTGGGAGATGTTTGAGCTAAAAGCGATCTTAGAATGTAGCTAGTAAGAAAATAAGGGCATAAATTCAAATTAAATGAGGTTAGCTTGTTTGGCACCTTAAGGCATCGCCTAAGGTTGTGATTGGGCAAGTTTGGGAACTTTGGTGCATGGTCACAAAAATGCATTGGTGATTGTTTGTGGAAGGTGGGCTTGTAACATATGCTATGAATAACTCTTCAAAAGAATGTGGAGTGGGTCGTTCTAGGGTTGGCCTAAGAAGAGGGTAGCCTTTCGGATTGGTCCGTTAGGATTTTCGTTTTGCCTGTAAATGTATATGAGGCGTAAGACATTACAGAAGTTGGAAAGGCTGGAGGGTTGTTTTCCTCCCTGTTAATGTGAATTAGTGGATGTTTTCCTTAAAAGTGTTGAAACCTCTGGGCCAACTTGTGACTGTGATTTGGGCTTGAAGGTGAATGTAATGAGGTGGATTGACCCAAAAGGTTCCTAACGTGTTGTGAAAGTACGAAAACCCGTTAGATTGATGCTTCCAACCCTAATTCTGTTGTTTCGTGCGAGTTTGTAAACCTAGAACGCATGTGATGTGATGAGCATAGGGATACGTTCTCTATTGTCGTGTGCTAGCTTAGGGGATGAGTTCCCTGGTTGCCTGTGTGGCTATTGAGATATGATGAGCATAGGGATGCGTTCTCTATTGTCGTGTGCTAGCTTAGAGGATGAGTTCCCTGGTTGCCTGTGTGGCTATTGAGATATGATGAGCATAGGGATGCGTTCTCTGTTGTCGTGTGCTAGCTTAGGGGTGATTCCCCATTGTGATGAGCATAGGGATGCGTTTTCTATTGCCGCGTGCTAGCTTAGGGGGTGATTTCCCCATTGTGATGAGCATAGGGATACGTTCTCTGTTGCCGTGTGCTAGCTTAGGGGTGATTCCCCATTGTGATGAGCATAGGGATGCGTTCTCTATTACCGTGTGCTAGCTGAGGGGATGTGTTCCCTGGTTGCCTGTGTGGCTATTGAAATGAGTATGAGGGTTATAGACCTTCACGAGTTGGGTTCTAGGTTACAGTACTCGCAGATATGGCTCGAAGATAGGGTCGAGAAGTGGTAAAGGTTGTGGAAGAATGAATGGGACTTTTGGATTAACTGATGGAAGTATTAGAAAGTTATGCACGAGTGTGAGTGCGAGCAGTTTTCTTCTTGGGTTGGTTTCAAAGGTTGGATCCTTAAGTATGCTACTTACTGAGTATGTTTATACTCATTCTTGCTACTTTGTTTATTTTGCAGATTTGTGAACATTCTCGGGATGGATGACGCAGGCGACGACTTGACGAGGCTATGGAGACTCTACTCCTTTCCCTTGTCCCTGTTTTAGTTTTTAAGTTTTCCTTGTTCCCTGTTGTTAGTTGATTTGTAATCTTAATTATTCTTTAACTTTGGGTGTTTAGTTAGAAGCTTTCAGTTTTGGTTGTCTGTTGTTTGAGCTCAGTATCATTTATCGTAGTTTGGGGGATGCTGAGTCTGTGATCTGAACCATAGAAGTGTTTTTATCTCTTTCCAGGTCTTTGTAAAATTTTGGTTTCTTGTAGTTACGCCGTCATGCTGCCGAAATCTCGGGCATGAACGAGGTAACTAGGTCGTGCTTCCGCGTTTAAAGAGTCGTTGAAAATTAGGGTCGTTACATCGATACTCCCCTATGTTTTCCATAGCACTTTTCTCTCTATATCATAATGCAGAAAACATCTCTTGAAAAATAGAAGGGAAGAAGAAGAATGAAGAAATAGATTATCAATCAAGAGAAGAGTAGGAAGAGACAACAACCTCTTTACAGTGGTTCAACATAGCGTCATAGCCTACATCTGCTGTGAAAATGGAAGCCCGAGAGTTCTTTATTGAAGATCAAGAATAGAGATTCAACTATACAACATTTCAAAGACAAAAGATTTCTTAAGATAAGTCTTTTCTATTGTACAAACTTCTCTAATATAAGATTAGACATCATTTTCTGTGTCCTTCTATGTAGAAAATCCAATAGTTTGCTATGTTTACCATCAAGTGAATCTGTGAGCTTAAATGAGCTAAAAGAAGCTTAAAAATATAATTAAGAACGAAGAAAAGAAAACAAAATTTAT
The DNA here is from genome assembly GCA_033996785.1 of Trichosanthes truncata. Classification (NCBI taxonomy): domain Eukaryota; kingdom Viridiplantae; phylum Streptophyta; class Magnoliopsida; order Cucurbitales; family Cucurbitaceae; genus Trichosanthes; species Trichosanthes truncata. Next base: position 42,804,575 of record JAWPNB010000013.1, on the reverse strand, counting down.
GATATTTGAATTACTTCTCCTTTCCTTCTTTGGAAAATATTATTTATTTCATTCCATATATATTGAATGCATTAATGGTCTCATATTACCATTTTACTAATTTTCTTGCTTGCAAACACCTACAAGTATAATGATTGTTGTTCTTGTGGTTCAGTTCACAGGAGTATAGGTTGGAATATTATTTGAGTTTACTAGTGAGCATGTAAATTATATTGCATTTTCTATGGTTTATGGGTGAAATTCCAGCTAGTTTCCTCATTATAATTCCTTAGTAGTGCCAATATGGGGGACAACACTAGATTATGTTTTTTTTTTAAAATTATAAGATCATGTCTTTTCATTTAAATATTTCCAACAATTAATTAATTTTTGATTCTTTAGTCCTAATTTGTTTGTATTAAAACTTTTCTTCTGGGTTTTTGTTGCATGATCTTGTTGGTTAGCTTGTTCTCATAACAGAGCCACTTTATACGTGATAAAAGATCTTAATGAAAGTTAAGCTAGGAAATTAATTTTATACAAGCATACTGTTATTTTAAGAAATGAGTATTTTCAAGAATGTTCCATATAACTAATGACGTTTATAACACATATACCATGTATAATTTAATTAGTTTATATTATATCTAACTATAAAAGTTTATATATAATTTCGACCAAAAAAAAGACGAAACATAATAATGAACCTAATACATAAATATTGCATGAGCAATATGATATATATGGTGGCGTTTATGACAAATAATACATATTAAAACCTGTATTTTGAGTAAATTGACAATAAAAAAATGAATAAGAAAACAAAACATTAAACATCAATAAGAAAAAAACCTATAATATCACACTTAAAATACACTACTGGAGCAAGACAACATAAAAAGAAGATATCGAAGATATTCTTAGAAAACTATGCATGGAGAAATACTTATATTTCAAGTGGTTGAAGTGGTTGAGGTTGAAGTTGGTGAAAGAATTAAAACTGTAGCAAGGGAGAGTGTATTTGGATGGAAAATAAATTTGAGAGAGAACGAATTTTTGACAGTAAAACAATTTTGTTTTTAAGCAATGGACAGCAAAACAATTGGAGCAAGGGAACACAAATTTGAAAAAATCTAGAGATCATACAAGTTAATTTAGAGAATAAAATATTTAAAATTATAAAAAAAAAACATATATATATATAATTAATGGTATAATCATTTGCCTGAATTGAATGATTTCATTATGAAAACATTAAATCACATTAATATCATTAATATAAAGATGTACAAAATTTTCAAGGGTATAAATAAAATAAAATAAATGTAGAAATTTGAGCCATGATAGTGCTGAATTTTTTTTCCATTTTGTGACATTTGTGAAATATAGGGTTGAGAAAGTGCTATTTGACATAATTTCTGTATATATTAATTTTAATAATTTTATTATTATTGGTTTGGCTCAATTCCTCATATCTGAAACGAAGGAGATGATTTCTCCTTTGTAAACCAAAAGAAAAAAAAAAAAGAAAAAGGAAGTTGAAGAAGAGGAGGAAGAAGAAGTGAAAGAGGAAGAAGAAGGAAAGAGAACCAAAAAAAAGAAATTACAATTGGTGATCGACAATGGGTGATGGTGGTCGACAGCGAATGGTGGAAGGTGGTGGTTGGCGGCGGCAGGTTGTGGTTGAGGTGAAGAAGAGGGAAGAGAGAGAAAGAAGAGAGATAAAAAGAAAAAGAAAAGAAATTAAAAATATATATTTTTTAATTTAATATATTTTTATTTTAAAAAATTAAAAATATATATTTTTTTAATAAAAAATGTCACATCAGTTTTCATTTGCTACAGTAATGGAAAATTGGATAGAGAGACTAAAATGCTACTAAATTCAAACTTTAGGGGTTAAAATATTGAGTTTGAAAACTCAATGACCTAAATGCTACCAAACTAAGGCCTTAGGGACCAAAAGTGTATTTTTCACTTTTGTTTTTCTCATAAAATGAATATTTCATAATAAATAAAAATTATAAAATGACTAAGCACCTTAATTATAGTTTTTTTCTCCAAAATGGTAATTCTTCTACTTTAAGGATTTTAGCTGATGATTGATTTTATTCTTAATTCAACACTTTCTAATTAATTAATTGTTATTTTCAATTGTTTTAATTAATTATTTTTTATTCTTAGTTGGTCCTTTCTCATCTGCTCAAATTGAGTTCTTTATCCTCGATAGAGAATTTGATTGTAAGGACCCTACTTTTCGCGTTACTACATGCATGCTAATGGAATTAAAAAAAAAAACTTAAATAATCTCACAAAAAAGAATAAACTTTTGCTAAACAATAAAAAACTTTTATCTCGGGATCCCTTTAAATTTGTTTCAAAGCATAAGCATAGATTAAAACATTTAACAATTGAGTTAATTTTTATAACGAGTCTACTAAAAGATATTCTAAAAATGCTAAAAAAAAAATAAAGAAATTACGGAAGGAAAACTTCTATAGGTCACCCATGGCCTCTTGTAGCAAGCTATCCTGTCATTCGTCTAGGATGCCCTTGCCTTTACCTGAAAAGAAAACCATTTTTGAAAAGAGTGAGTATTTAAAATACTCAGTAAGTGACCTCACTACCGGGGTCAGGATATGCAAACACATACAAAGTGATTTTTTAAAACTTTTTCCTTTAGTGGGACCTAAAACATTTTCATAGTGGAAACGTTTCTCTTTTAACCTTTCTCTTCGGCTTAATGTGGACAATTAACCCAACCTAACATTTCCTTTCCATTTAACATTTTCAGGTTCCTTTTCAATTTAACCTTTTCAGGTTCCTTTCCATTTAACATTTTCAGGTTCCTTTCCATTTAGATGTACATCTTTAAATTTAGGGGGTAATTGCCACAGCCTTCGAAATCATTTTATCATGAAAATTCACATGTATGCATGAGGTCCCAAAGCATTTTAAATTTTCATTCCATGATGCATCATAAGGCAACATTCTCATAAATCATAAACCATAACCCATGCATCACATTCATAAGAATAATTGGCAATCAACAAGTGAAAATCCATTTTCATATAAAATAAAGCGTTTTAAGATTCACCAAAAATCATAATAAAACTTTTATAAAAGCTTTTCATTTCAGATGTAATTAATTTTTTTTTTCAATTCAGTTCCTAACTTGCATTTAAGCATACCGGCATAAAGCCCCTTACCTTGGCCAATGTTCAAGAAAGAATCCTCAAACTCCTATTTCAGAAATCCCTTGGCAAACCTACAAAAATTCCCGAAAAATCATGCTTGGCATTCCTAGCCTTTAACTCCAATTCTAAAAATCACCCTATGATGTTGGTTTAATAACTCCACTTATCCCTAAGAAACTCATATTTCATAGTCATCCTAAAGTCCAAACTACCTCCCAAACTTAGTAAAAGAATTAGGAGATAATAATATTTTTTTTCAACACAATCCAAATCTTAGAATTGAAGCCTAGCATATACTCAAGGATTTGCTTGATTTTAGAATGAGAATTTTTACCTCAACTCCTACCCCAAAACAGAACCGAACCTTGCCCAATAGAGGACGATTTGATTCAGTTTCGCCGAGCCGACCTCCACATACGATGGGTATTCTAAAATAGAGCCCGAAAATCGATGCGTAAACCTCTAAATTACCGTAACAATGCCCAAAACCAAAATTACAATATGAAATCCATAAGGATATAACACGAATAAGCTTACCCACGTGAAAACGGAGTCGAACCAGGGCTGTACAGTGTCGAAAATCACCAGAAAATTAGCCCAAAAAACAGAGCAATCCTGCCGTACACGAACTGTAGCAGCAGCGACACTTGGGTCTGCGGCGGGACGTTTGTCGACGTGGTGCGGGCAGCGAACGACGGTCTGAGGTGGGTTGCGAGCAGTGGTGGCGAGCTCGTGGTACGCAGACCTGCAGCTGCGGGTCCGCGGATCTGCAGAAGCTCGGCTTGGGTTTGTGCGGCGTTCGGGTGGTGGTTGCGTGGTGGTTGTGCGATGGCGGAGCGACAGAGGGATGGTGGTTCAGTCTGAGGTGGTATGGGCGGCGGCGGTGAGCTGCAAAAGAGAAAGAAGAAGAAAAAAAATTCGGCTTCAAGGGTGGGTGTCGAACACAAAGGAAGAAGAAGAAAGAGTTTGAGAAGATGATGTCTTGGCTTGAGAGTTGGCTTGAAGGCTTGGCTTGAACCTAGGGCTACGTGCAATATAAAATAATAGAGAGTAGAATTAGGGCTTGACTTCTACATGGGCTTGGCTTGGGCTTAAACTCACATAAATTACAAAACTGCCCCAAATATCAATTAAATCTCTTTTTCCCTCTTTCTTCTCAATTTACCCTCAAATTCTCCAATTTCAATTATGCAAGTCCCAAAATTCAAATTTCAGTACACAACTTTAAACATGAAATTGGCCTTACAATTAATTTAAATCTCGAAATTAAAACTCTAATTAATACCTGAAAGTGTGGTCGTTACATTGATTCTAGCCCATGACAAGATGACACTTACTGGACTTTGAGGGGGTGTTTGGCACGCAAAGTTGAGTTGAGTTGGACAGAGTTAGTTTGTCAGTGAGTTCAGAAGTCTATGTTTAGGGTACAGAGTTGGGTTGAGTTGAGTCAGAAAATTTGTGTTTGGAGTGCAGAGTTAAGTTGAGTTATTAGGGATATTTTGTGCAGTTTTTTGTAACCCGAAGTAGACTGATTTTTAACTGACTGTTTTTATTTCCTTTATTTTTATTTTTATTTTTTTCCAATAATTCATCTAGAAACATATTTTCTCAACTTTCCAATACTGAATTCATATGTTCACTTCAAAAAAAATATATATATATATATATATATATTTCAACATTGATCTTTTTTAAAAAACACATCATTCTTTATCTTGCTATAAATATATATATATATATATATATATATATATATATATATATATATTTCAACATTGATCTTTTTTAAAAAACACATCATTCTTTATCTTTCTTTTTATAGAAATTGACTTCTTCCAAACTATAGGCAATGAAGCCTTGTTTTCTCTTTCTGCTACACATTGAACTTCTTTCAATTTATAGAAATCAAATATTTGCATTACACATTGAACTTCTTTCAATTCCTAGAAATCAAATGTTGTATTCTTTATAACAACAAATAACAATTGATGAATGGAAAAAAGGCAATGTACCTGTATATTTTTTTCTTTAAACACAAATTGAAATTTTATCAAAATATAGGAATCTAAGGTTTCATTTTCTAACACATATTGAACTTCTTTGAAACAACAAAAGGCAATTAATGAATGAAAAAAAGGCAATGTACCTATATATTTTTTTTTCTTTAAACACAAATTGAACTTTTATCAAAATATAGGAATCTAAGGTTTCATTTTCTAAACACACATTGAACTTCTTTGAAACTTACAAATAAGGACCTTATTATGACATTTTTCAATTACTAATAGGGTCTTCATTATGAGGAATTTTTTTTTTTAAACACATTGACCATTACGTATTCATTTTTTTTTTTTTTTGCAAAGGAACATTGTTTGTTTACATTTGTTTAAACACATATACAAAATTGAACATCTTTGAAAAAGAGAATGCCAGTATTTTACTTTTTCAAGATGACAAGAAAACGATAATATATTTCAACATTAGTATCATGCAGGAGTGAAATATTCACAAAATATTAGTAGGTCATCAAGGGCCTATTTACATAATTCACAAAATATAAGTAATGGCCAACAATGCATCGAGTTCGTAAGTCCGAAGAAAGATTGTTGGAGCAGAGAGTTAAACCAACTAAGTACATGTGCATTTCATATTATTTTGAACCATGGGAGTGAAGTCGATCGCTGGAAATTATTGCCAGCGATAGTTGTTGGAGACGGTCGTAGGCGGTGAACGTCGGTTGCCGGATATGGTAGCCAACGATTGCTGTCGATCGTCGGAAAAGGTAGTCGGCAGTGGCCGTCAATTGCCCCATATGGTTGTCGGTCGTCGGAGAAGGTCGTGTGGCGGTGGCCGTCGGTAGTCGGAGAAGGTCACTGGTGGTGGTTGTCGGATGTGGCCGCCAGTCGCTGGAGAAGGTCGCCGACGATGACTTCTGGTCGTTGGAGAAGCAGTGATAAAATATATTAATAGGGTTATTGTATAAGTCGGTGGAGTTAATATCCTAACACTGTAGCAAGTCGATAGAGTTGAGTTTTTTTTATGGGGAGTTAATTTCTCCATGGACCAAAAGGTGAGTTGGGTTTAAAACCTAACTCAACTCAACTCAAGTCAAGGGGCCAAACGCCCCCTGAGTGATTTCAACGAAAGTATTTTGTCCGCGAGAGATGTAAACCACCTTTAATCATTGGTATGATCTGATGAAAAATGGAGTTGGATTTATTAAGAATTTGATTGTCATAGACAACTCAAACTAGATGAAATCTAAAACGTTATGAGCAAAAATTAAATATGAGAAAATTTGAGTCGAGTTCCCTAGGATTGGAGGAGTTGTATCTCAACCCTTTAGAAACATGGATCACTAAGGGGAAGATCTAAACTCTCTTTATTTTATAATAAATAAGGCCCGACCTCAAACTAGTCGGACCGGGTCGGGTCATGCCTTTTTTATTTTTTATAATGAAATTCTAGATCCTTCTTTGAGAATCTTGAAGGCGAAAAAAATTATCACTATGAACACCTTCAAAATAATTTGAAATTAGAACAAAAAGTAAAGGGAACAAAAAGAAATATATCTTTAAAGTGGATGTTTATTTAACTAAAACAAAAGTTGATGTTTATCTTTAAATCGATATGCACAAGCCAAATTAGGACAAGCATTGTGTAAATCAAGTGATAAGATTCAATAATAATGCAAAATATATCATTCATATTATTGAGGATCCCAAATTGGAAAGATAGGGAGACCTCACATTCTTAATAAGATGCATGATTACTCCTCTCATTGTCAATTAGTTTTGAGATGGAACTTCATGTAATCTAGCATGGTATTAGAGCAGGAGGTCCTGAGTTCGAACCCATGTAATGTCATTTCCTTCCCAATTAATATTAATTCCACTTGTTGGGCATTTCTACAAATTTTCAAGCCCACAAGTGAGAACAGAAAACAAGGCTTTAAAAGACCATCAATCAAACATGTTTTTATCCAGATCTTTATGTATATTAAAAAAAAAGAAAGTGAGAATTGATTCCAAGGGAGAAGCCTCTCACTTTGTATCTCTTGTTTGTAAAGATATGAATTATGGTCGTTTGTTTAAATCAGTCGGGCATTGACAATAACTTGGTCCAAGTCGTCCTTCATAGTATTGAGTGTGAGAGCGTGTGTAGTCCACCTCATGTGGACTACTTGAACCTTCTCCATGTGGAAACAAAGGTGGTGATAAAGCTGTCAATATTGAAAATTATATAACTTCATTACACAAACATCCAAGCCAGAGAACTTCTAAGTAGAAAGAAATCCATTTATTGCAATTACCTTCAAAGTTAAGCATGGACCACCATTCTTCATTGGGAAGCTCATCACTATCACCTAAATTCTTTTAATCAAAAACTTCAAAGTTCTCGTTGGAAGCTTCTTCTCCCAAATTTGTCTATTCTTTCATTAATATCAACTTAGTTTAAGCTCATTTTAACAAGGAGAAAGAGAGAGAGAAAGAGATAGTAACCTCAAAGGTTCGATCATAAGTGGGAACATCAACATTCTCCTTAGCATTTTTAACCAACATGTTCCATGTCTTGTCAACGATTCTCTTTCCCATTAACTACATGTATGAAAATAAAACTTGAAAACTCTCAATCACTTAAAATAAAATAACTAAAAACGATTTCTTTTTTTTCTCTTTGCTAGCTACCGTTCTCAGAGTGGTAGGACCCCTTTCATGGTAAGCCTTCAAGAAATCACCCACAGTATTGATGCCTTTGGAAGATAAGTTTTTGTGATATGTTCCATTTTTGGCTATCCCTTTCAGTCGCCATACTTTATCTTCCCTATTTGGACGACAATGCTTTTTGTTCGCTAATATTATTAAATAAAGGAAGTTATAGTGGATATATATATATATATATAATGAGAAAAGAGGATTTGAAAGAGAGGTTAATTATACCTTCTCCTCGACTATCCATGACTCTAAAGGATTGAGATGAGCTTTTAGGACGTTAGGGAACTCAGCTAAAATTTTCTCGTCTGTAATTTTTGCACCCAAATAGCACTTTCTAGATCCCATCCAGCTTGAGTTGCCTTTGACAATCAGATTCTTGAAAAACCCAACTCCATTTTTCAGATGAAGTTTCAAATCACTACCAACGATTAAAGGTTGTTTCTCATTTCTTGAAGACAAAATACTTTTGTTGAAATCATTCAAACTCCAAGAAGTTTCATCTTGTTGTTGGCCAGAATCAAAATTTCCATCAAGAATGAAGAACTCAATTGGGGCAGATGACAAAAAACCCGTGGAGATGATGGCGTTGGAGTTGGTAACATCACAAATTACAATTTTCAATGGCTCACCATTTTCGGCTTTAATCTCGTTGTTGGAGAAAATGATGGAGGCAATTGGATTGCAAAAACGTAATTTCAACTTCAATGTTCCAGATCCAGTGGCTATGTCTTTCCCAATCTCATCTTTATTGCTATTTATGCACACAAAACTCAACAATTGATATGATGAAATCAAACCACATGGATATACAGTTTACATGCTTGGGAGTGATATTGAAATGATTAAAATCCCTTTTGTCATGTTTAAAATCACTCTAAAAGATGCACTTAATCACTCAAAATCAATTTTAATGGTATGTAAATCGCATTTAAAAGTGTAAAACCAAACATTAAAATGATTTTGAATGATTAAATGCATGTTTGAAGTGATCATGCTCAAATGATTGATCCGAATAAATTGTATTGAGAATCCTGACCTTAGTGATGGTGAAAGAGAGTGACTTTGAAACTGAATCATGCTCTTTATTTCTTCGCGTACCTGAAAATAATGGAGGTGAGCGAAATTAAGATCAGCCCCAAATTCTGAATTTGAAAATGTGCATAAACATTGAAAAGACACAAAAAAGCTAAGAAAGAAAAAAAGATGAAAAGGAGATGAAAATACCTGTTGGCGAAAGGAATGTTGGATTTGAGGCCATACTTCGGCAAAGAAACGCTCAACTACTAAAGGTAGGATTTGAGGCAAAAATAGAGCAATGAAATGCTTAACTAGGGTGGGAAATCCAGCTTCATATCTGAAAAAATTAAAAAAAAGAGGGTAAAATGGAGATCAAAATCCTATAAAATAAAATTTAAAAGGGAAAAACAGGGGGAAGTAAAGAAGAGGGAGAGAAAGAGGGGAAACCCATAAAACAAAAACAAACCCAATTGGGAGTTGGATTAACAGAGAAAAAAAAGGCATAATTGGAGAAAACCAAGAAAAAAAAACAAACAAAAAGAAAAAACATGTAAAGTAATGAAGTGGGAGAAAGAGAAAAAAAAAACCATCATAAAGATAGCAAAAAGAAACAGGGTTTAAAAAGAAAGAAAGAAAGCAAACCCAGTTGGAAAAGAGGGGCAACAAATTCTCTTGGTCTCATGATCTTGTTGAATTAGTTCATCAGAAGAAACTCTTTTCTTCTTGTTTTTGTTGGCAGCGCCACTCAGACCCATCCAATTCCAAGTTTGAAGCTTGAGATCGAGAGATAAACAGTGAGATTATTGAAGTTAGGGTTTATGGATTCTGAGAATTCAAACTCTTCCATTGCACACATATTAATATCCATCAATTGAGAGATAAGAGTCTAGAAAATGTTGTGAATTTTCAGACGACTTCAGCTATTGCTTACTAATATATATGGTCTTCCTTCTACTGGATCCCCCTTTCTCTTTCTCCTCATCTTTTTGTTTTACAATAAAACAATAATTATACTACTTCTTCCCAATTTTATGTACCCATCTCATTGTTGATTTTGTTAATATTATTACTTTTTTATTGTTATTATTTGTACTTGTCCCATACTATATTATCAACTATGTGTTTATTTACCCATTGCTTAATAGCATATTACCTTCAACATAGTTTCCCAGGCCTCGTTTCAAATCTTTTTTTTTTTTTTTAAAGTGCATACAAGTTGGATAAAAAAAATTATTACATTTCCAAGGTTTTCAATTAGCTCATTTAAAAAAAAAAAAAAAACCCTTAATTGCAAGTTGAATACTCTTTCTTCTCTCTCTAGAAAATTAGGGAGTGTAAGAAAGTCGTCTTCCTCTACTTCTATTACAAGTTTCAAACTCCCTATCCTCTCTTTTCGTCATCAATTGCCTCAAGTTAAGAAATTATGTCTAAGCCTTTTTCTTCCATTGCTTTTGTGAAAACCACCTAATTTATCTAACCCTTTCGGTAGTAGATTCAAGTTTTATAAGCAACACTAGTTGATCAATCTAGGTTTACAAAACTGCAATTTAATCAATAAAAGCAAACAAACTAATATATTAAGCTAGACTACTTTTGCAATTAAGCTTTAATTCTCACCTCTAGGCATTCACATACTCGAATCCCTAAGAGAAAATTAGCTCATGATAGAATGGGAAAATACACAAGCTTTAATTAAAAGAAAATTCATAACTTGAAGGAGATGAACTTGCAAAACCAAGAATACTGAAATAAAACTCAAAACAAAAAGTGCATATGTTGGAGATTAAACTTGACTTTATTAAAGACCTTACGACAAGAGTTTGTTCCAAAAATGAGATACAAAATTGAATTGAAACAACTAAAAAATAAAGGAGATGAAATACAACAATAACCCAAAAGATGAAACTGAATTAAAACAAGGGAAAAATAGCATAAAAAACAATATTCAAACTACATTTAAATGTTGGAACGAAAACAGAACAAGAACAAAAAAAAAGCTTCTTCAACAATCTCTCCTTCCCTTTCCTTAAATCAAATCTCTCCAACCTTTTTCAAGGTGAATTTAATCTTTACAACTTGAGGTTTTCACCCTAGTTGGATCGAGCACAGTTGGACAGAGAGGATGAGAAGAAGAAGAACGGACAACAACCTAAAAAGAAAAAATGTGCAGAAAAAAATGGGTCTTCTTCCCAAGGAGGAAATCCACCTTCTTGGTGTATTTTTCTTCCATTTTATAGACCATGGCGGCTAAGGTTTCATTCTTTGTCTTTGCACAAGTATGACCAATTGATCTCACTAGAATCGTGGAGCAGAATCTCGATAATTTTCCAAAAATCTCACAAATTCCAAAATTTATGCATTTTCCAGATCTGTGAAGAATTGTCATTTTCTATTGCCATTTTGGATTAAAATTGCAATTATTTCTTGTTCAAAATCGATTGCCAAATGCGATTGCAACTGCAATTGCAAATTGCAATTCTTTGCAGCATCAATTTTCTACATCAAAATAAAGTTTTAAGCCATTTTTTCCTTCTTTCCACTTCTTTTTTTCATTTCGTTCATTCTTAACATGCTTACTAACTTTCACTAAATATTGCTAAGATTTTCTAAGCTCATGCACATAATTTCATGAAATTTTAAGCTTAACTTGAGTCTAATGGGGATAAACAATCCTAAAAAAATGAGAATTATCAATGTGCGTTGACAAAACTAACATTTTCCTAACGTACTTTATTTGCGCGTCAGGAAAGGTCCACTTTAAATCCCTAATTTCCCCATATTTTTTCTTCATGCAGCCCCTTCCCCTCCACTTGTCTTCTTCCCGCAGCCCCCTTCCCCTTCGAGTTTCTTCTTCACGCAGCCCCCCGTTAACCATCATTGTCATGGGTTCTCAATTGTCACCGCCACTCGAGCCATCGTCTCGAGCAAGCCACAGTCGTCCCTCTACACTTCGTCGCTGTCATTCTTTACCGTTTAGCACTGCGCCGGTAATCTTCCCTTTCTCTTTTTTGATTGCAATAGGAATTTTTCGGTCCCAAGTAGCAAATTTATTCATTTGCCCATCAAATTTCAGATTAGAGGTTTAATTTTTTTAAATTTGTTCATATGTTCCATCAAATGTTAGATCATTTTAATTTCCTGCTATTATTTTAACAGCAAATACAAAAGTAAAAGCATTTTCAATCTTTTTTTCCATATCAATATGTAATTTTTATTTGTGCCTGCCGTTAGAATAGATTTCTGCATCTTAAAGAAACTAGTTTTTTTTTTCTTTCGATTTCTTGTTGTATTTTTGTTCAGTTTTATCGTATGTGGTATTTCGTAAGGATGTTGGTTGATCATATCTTAATTTTCAATATCTTTTACCTAATGCATATGAGTTCTTGATGCCTTGGTGATAGCATGCAATAAAGTTATCTTATTTCCTGTTATTTATGCTAGTTTTATTATGATTTTGTGAGCTTTTATGCCTATTTCTCTTGTTTTTATAGAAATCGAGCTAAAGGAGCAAAATCAAGTATTTGGGGGCATTTTCGTTGATTATGGAGCTATTTTGGGCCATTTTGGAGAGCCAAGAAGAGAAGAGTTGATGCACTAGCAATTGGGGTTGAGAGGACGTCATTACAACGCTTGAAAGGGCGTTGCAACGCCCAATTATATGGTGCAAACCTGAGAGCTAGCGTTGCAATGCTGCCTTGTGGCTTTTGCAACTCTAGAAACGAGCGCATGAAGAAGAACTCCTTCCGTAGTGTTGCAACGCTACCTCAACACGCAACAAGAAATGGCAGCGTTTTTGGACAATGTTGCAATGCTACGAACGGAGTTCTTCTTCATGCCCGCGTTTTTAGCATAGCAACGCCACAGGGCAGCATTGCAATGCTAGCTCTCGGGTTGCACCATATAATTTGGCGTTGCAACGCCCTTTCAAGCGTTGTTACGCCGTCCTCTCGGCCCCAATTTCTAGTGCATCATCTTTTCTCTTCTTAGGTCTCCAAAATGGCCCAAAATAGCCCATAATCAACCAAAATGCTCCCAAACACTTGATTTTTCTCCTTTAGCTCGGTTTCTATAAAAACAAGAGAAATAGGCATAAAAGCTCACAAAATCATAATAAAACTAGCATAAATAACAGGAAATAAGATAACATAATTGCATGCTATCAAATACCCCCACACTTAAACCTTTGCTAGTCCCGAGCAAAGCAAAACAAAACCCATATATGAATCAATCAATTGCATAATCATGTCTCCTACCTCAAAGTTCTAAATAGCAAAAATATCACAATTCAAGGAAACACTCAAACACATCAATTCATCAAGCAAATTTAAACTCAAACTTTTCATTCCTTGCAAATATGTGCATTGCCTTCCTTATTTTATCCCTAATAGCCTATAAAGATTTATAAAATCCTCTGTTCATCTTTCCCTACACTGGCCCTAAGCACCAATTATCCAGCATCCCAACACTCAAGAGAGCAATATCTAATTAGGGTGTCGAACAACTACGGGGTATGCCTACCCCAAACTTGTATTTTTATTTATAACTCAAGGACACTAGCTTTCGCACAACTGTTGCAGGGACCCATACTCAAAGCACTCGCTCAATGAGTGGCCTAACTGATCATAACAGAGGCAACTGTTTTTGCCCTTGATCACCACGCACAACAAGCTATTTTATTCTCTTTTTTTTTTCTTTCTTCTTCTCTTTATTTTCTCACCATTTTTTTTCTTTTCTTTCTTTCTTTTTTTCTTTTTTTTTCTTTTAAACAGGCAAATAGACATGACTTTCCCTCCTAAGCTCAACATTACAGACTATCATGCAAGACAACCTTCAAACTAGAACTTAAGCCTATTGGGGTGACAATGAACATCTAGATTAAATAATTTTGTTTTAGGCATTCAAAACCACTAATAAGTAGGCTAAGTACTCCACAAGTGCAAGAAATTCCAAGAAAAATTTACAATTTACTTGAATCCTAGACATACTCTCATATTTCACAAAAATTAGAAAAAAAATTGCATTATTCAGAACACATCACATGTCGTCCTCATCATACATCATGCAACAGAATCATCATATAATTCACAGAATTTTCAATAAAGATCAATCATAATAGCAAACATCCCCCCACACTTGAAGCATACATTGTCCTTAATGTATAATCTGCCCAACTATCTAAGCATGCTTAAGGACAATTAAAGAGATAAAAGGAAGAGTAATACTGCCCTGGAGTGAGAGAGAATCCTCGATTCTAGCTTAATCAACTGAGGTGCATGATGGAAGAGATAATCTGAATCTCGAGCTCCTAAAACAACCAACCACGGGAATATGATATCAACACAAAACTAAAAGAAAAAACAACAAACAAAAGCAAGAAAACTAAAAAGAAAGACGACAAGGGAAAGAAGCTTGGGTTGCCTCCCAAGAAGCGCTTATTTAACGTCTTTAGCGAGACGGGACTCGTGTGGGCTCTCACGATATGTAAAAATTCTCCCATTTCTTTGGGTCCCTCTTCCTAGAATCAACGAAACAGACCAGGGCTAGCAAAATCACTAGCTTCTCATGGGACCCTGAAGCAAAAATATTTTTTGTATTTTTAGATATAAAAAGCATAAAAGGAGAAAGATCAAAATAAAAAGACTCTGACATGGACTCGCGAGAATAAGAAGAAGAACACTCAAGAAAAAGAGAAGAATCAAAAGATAAAACAGGCAAAGTCCTTACAAACTCAAACTCTATCTCTTGAACTACCTCTTCTAAAATAGGCTAATTTACTCTTTCATCCTCACTGACTCGATCCTGGTGTGCATCTAAACTCTCTAGCTCATCCCCAATATCAATGATCCACTCCCTCGACTGCCCAACCTCAGTAGAATTGAAAGAATTATACTTCTGAAGGAGCACAAGAAAATCAGTGACCATTTGATTCACTGTCCTACCTATTTCACTAATACTCTCCCCTTGGGTTTGGAGACTCTCATTCAACTTTTCTAAGCTTGCATGAAGAGCTCTAGACCCCTCCAAACACTCTCTCATCATCTCATCCAAACCTCAGGTGTAATTAATTAAATCTCATGCCCATCTCATTAATTAATCCTCACCCGACATTAGCGAACCTTCATTTTAAACCTCAATTAATTTTCATTGTTCCTATGTCACATAGGTGGAATTTAATTGTCATACATTGTTTTTCTAAGTTTAATCTACTATGTCGAGCTCAATTAAACTAACGATCATTTAACCCCTATTCCTTGCTTTGTTAAAGGCATTAAGAACCCAATGCATAAATGAACAAAAACACTAATTAAACCACAATCACAACTTAAATTAAGTAAAATTAAGTGCAATGGTCCAAGAATTACAACAACCCATAGAATTTAAGGATTTAACTAAACATAATCAGCAATTACACAACAGAAATCCCTAATTACAACCACTAAAATAACTATAAATGAAAGGAAAAGGGAAATAAAGTGCAAACAAAGGACGATCTCGCATTCCTGAGGTGATCAATCTCGAACTCGAGCTCCAAGGTGATCAATTCTGCTCCAAAATGCTCACAAATCCCCCCAAATACCCTTAACTATGGTCTGGAATCGAGATTAGGGCTAAAACCCTCGAATTGGCCTCCCTTTGGACGAAGAGAAAGTGAAGACTAAATACTCTATGTCGCGATAGCGTTGCAATGCTGTCCTAAAATGCCGCTATTTTTCCTTGCTTGCAAGGGTAGTGTTACAGCGCTGTAAGTAGTGTTGCAACGCTTCGGACGGACCTTCAAGTGAGCTCGCGTTTCTAGCATTGCAATGCCGCAGGGCAGCGTTGCAACGCTAGCTCTTGAATTTGTACCATATAATTGGGCGTTGCAACGCCCTTTCAAACGTTGCAACGCTGTCCTCTCGGCCCCAATTTCTAGTGCATCATCTCTTCTCTTCTTGGCTCTCCAAAATGGCCCAAAATAGCTCCATAATCAACAAAAATGCTCACAAACACTTGATTTTGCTCATTTAGCTCGATTTCTATAAAAACAAGAGAAATAGGCATAAAAGCTCACAAAATCATAATAAAACAAACATAAATAACAGGAAATAAGATAACATAATTGCATGCTATCACTTGGATATGCGATTTTCCTGATTATAGACATTCAAGAAGGAGGAAACTTGTCCTGTGTTTTGTGAATACTCTCTTGAGATTCTTTGTGAAGGTTTTTTTTTTTTTTTTTTGAAATTTTTCGTAGACCATTAAAGATGATGTCCAAATCGTATACAAAATCTTTTAGATTTAGCTTATGGGAATTTTAAAATAGTGGCATTTATGATCCCAAATTTCAGATTGATTAGGAAATTTTAAGAACTTGTCATCCCTTTCTCTTCATAAAAGTGGCATTCATGGTCCAATTCCTGCTTCATTTGAAAATTTATCAAGCCTTTAATATTTAGATATTTCAGAAAATGCTTTAATGAGAGCAATTCTAGCCTCATTAGGAAGATTATTGAGTTTGAGAGAATTGTATCTAGGAGGAGATAGATTGGAGGATGTGGGCGAAGAATGTTTTATCCAACTTGAAAATTTAGAGGTGTTAGACATATCACCTAAATAAATTGAAAGCTGGATTCATCTACATAATTTGCATTTTGCCGCCGCCGCCGCCCCTACGTTTCACCGTCTCTCTCTTTTGTATTTGAATGTTGGATTCATCTACATAAATTGCATTTTGCTCGATTTTGAATAGTTGTTCGTTCTGCCTCATTCAGTCTTTATGATCTGTTTGGATGAAGCCATTGTTAGTTCTAATAGCTTGAGCCATGGAGAAAGACCTATCGGTTGCAAGTGGATCTACAAGAGGAAACGAGACCAAGCCGGTAAGGTGCAAACCTTTAAGGCTCGACTTGTGGCAAAGGGTTATATCCAGCGGGAAGGGATAGACTATGAAGAAACCTTCTCCCCTGTTGCCATGCTTAAGTCGATTAGAATACTCTTGTCCATTGCCACGTTTTATGATTATGAAATTTGGCAAATGGATATCAAGACAGCCTTTCTGAATGGTAATCTTGAAGAGAGTATCTATATGGTTCAACCAGAGGGGTTCATAATACAGGGTCAAGAGCAAAAGGTTTGCAAGCTTAAACGAACCATCTATGGATTGAAGCAAGCATCTAGATCCTGGAATATAAGATTTAATACTACGATTAAATCTTATGGCTTTGAACAGAATATTGACGAACCTTGTGTTTACAAGAAGATAGTCAATACTACTGTAGCTTTCTTAGTCTTATACGTAGATGATATCCTACTCATTGGGAATGATGTAGGATTCCTGACTGATGTAAAGCAATGGCTAGCGACCCAATTCCAAATGAAAGATTTGGGAGAGGCTCAGTTTGTTCTTGGAATCTAAATTGTTCGAAATCGCAAGAACAAAACGCTAGCACTGTCTCAGGCATCTTATATTGACAAAATGTTGGTTAGATATAAAATGCAGAATTCCAAGAAGGGTTCATTACCTTCCAGGCATGGAATTCACTTGTCGAAGGAACAGTGTCCTAAGACACCTCAAGAAGTTGAGGATATGAGACGCATTCCCTATGCATCAGCTGTCGGTAGTCTGATGTATGTCATGCTATGTACTCGACCTGACATATGCTATGCAGTGGGAATTGTCAGCAGGTATCAGTCCAATCCAGGATATGATAATTGGACTGCCGTTAAAAACATCCTCAAGTATCTTAGGAGAACGAGGGACTATATGCTTGTGTATGGTGTGAAGGATCTGATCCTTGCAGGATACACTGACTCTGATTTTCAGACCGATGTAGATTCGAGGAAATCCACATCAGGATCAATGTTCACTCTTAACAGAGGAGCAATAGTATGGAGGAGTATTAAGCAAAGTTGTATTGCTAACTGCACCATGGAGGCTGAGTATGTCGCAGCTCGCGAAGTAGCGAAGGAGGCTATATGGCTTAGGAAATTCTTTACTGATTTGGAAGTTGTTCCAAATATGAATTTGCCTATCACTCTTTATTGTGATAATAGTGGTGCAGTGGCAAATTCTAAAGAACCTAGAAGACATAAGCGCGGAAAGCATATAGAGAGTAAATATCATCTCATCGGGGAGATTGTGCAACGAGGAGACGTGATCGTCACACAGATCCCTTCGGAGCACAACATTGCTGATTCGTTTACAAAGCCCCTCACTGCTAAAGTGTTTGAGGGACACCTAGAGAGTCTAGGACTACGGGTTGTACAGTAGGGCATTTTTTTACCTCAGCATGTTTGACTCCACTGACGTTTTAGTCCAAGTGGGAGTTTGTTGGGTTTTGTGTCCTAAAACTCGTGGTTTTGTAAACTGAATGTATATTCTATTTTGCAATAAAGTTGTTATTGAATAAAGTGAATGGTGTATTCCATAACCTAAATCCAATGAACTAAGAACCCTTGACTATAAGATGTATACTTGAACTTTATGTATGACATCAAAGTGGATCAAGTTCAAGTAATAGCCAGAACGGTCTATAGTATAGGGATAGGGCTGGGTACCTTATCCTCGAGACACTATGGACGCGACCCACTTTGTATAGTACTAACGATGTGATCCTGAATCGTTCATATGGAGACATGAAAGTGGGGGCGTCCTATGCAATGAGTTTGCATAAGACTAGACCGTGAAATAGTCACTTAGACTTTTTAACTCCGTTTACTGTTTTAACTGACTATTTTCTTACGATGACCCAGGTAACTCGATCTTAATCCTGAGTGTGCTATGAACTCCTGTTTATTCGGGATTATCCTTAGATTTGCATGGGTGAGAGTGGCCCGAGATCACCGACTCAATAAGCCTCCCATTTTAGGGATAAGACCGGGTAGATAGTTGGGAACATAGTCATGCAAGATGGAATTCACTCCTACCCGCTTTAGAGTTTAGTAGAGAGCTTGTTCCCTTAAGTGCTGACTCCGGGTCTTGAATAATGGGCCCACCCTCTCATTGGCCCGAGAGGGATTTTGTTTGTTGGTCGAACCACAAACCAATTGTTCATTAGATGATCAGTGGGACTTAAGGAACAAAAAGTAATTATAGGGGTAAAACGGTTTATTTGACCCAGCTGTAATTACGAACAACCTGTGAAGGATCGACTTACTAATCATGGTTATATTGAGTGGATAAAAATATATCTACAGTGAGGAGAGTGCAGCCACTGTAGAGTGTCCCGTGGTTAACGAATGTTGATTAGCTAGGCTAAAGAGTTTGGCCGGTTAATCTCGTATCGTTGGAGCTCATGATCTGTAGGTCCATTAGGTTCCCCTTACTAGCTCGGACTAAGCCTTGTAACAATTTGAGAGAAAAGAATTTGAATTGTTCAAATTCGATTTTGGGAGAAAACGTTAATTATATTCGATATACTTACCGTTTCATAGCTTAATTATGAATTAGACTATGATAAAGAAGAGGTGGACATATTTAAATTTTATTTAAATATTGGTTCGGTTTAAAACATAAATAGGGATTCATGTTTGAACGTTCGATTTGAGAAATCGGGATTGGTCCAATTATTTAATTTGATATTTGATATTAAATTAAATAATTATTTAAAATTAATTAAATTGTTTAATTAATTAAAAATTGATTTTAATTTAAAATTAATTTTATATTAATTTTGAATTAAAATTAAAAGACAAATTCAAATTCATTTATGATTGAATTTTGGACCAAATTCATAATTTGATGAATAACCTCCTTGTATTTCCAAATTCATCAAAATTGCCCACCTCCTACTTGAATTATCCTCATCATCTATGTGTTTTTAAGTTTAGCAAGCTTGATGAAGCTTGTTAATAGCTTTAATTAGCAAAGAAACACCATGGGTAAGAGGGGATTGCAGAAAATTTGTTTTCTCTCGGTTTTAGACCTTTACCCATTCTTCTTCCAAATTCTCTCAATTAAGGATCCCACAATCCGTTCCAAGGCCTGTGGATAGTAGGGAAGACTCTAGAGGAGGTCCACAACTGGTTTGTGTTCAAATAAAGCCCTCAGATTGCTTCAATTTTGAGCATCAAAAGTAGTGTTCTTCCTTCTCTGTTTTGAGCATGTTTTTAGTTTGGTAAAATTGATCAAATTAGAGTGCTTAAGATCCAAAATTGCTTCCTCTTTCTTAATATTAACTCCTTCAGCAATGCTGTCCCTTTTTCATTTTTTACAAATCGTGGTAGCGTTGCAACGTTGCACTCCAGGTTGAATGGCTTATGCTGTAGCGTTGCAACTTACAAGTGGCATTGCAACGCTATGCTCTCGGGTTCAAACGCTTTGTTCTTCCTCTTCAACTCTTGGATCCTCAATTATAGCCTTTAATTGCTCCAAATTCTTCCAAATACTCCATAATGCTCTGGTTTTGCTCCAATTGCTCGGTTTCTACAAAATATACATAAAAATAGATGAAAGCACACACAATCATAACAAAACTAGCATTAAACTAAGCCTAGAAATAGCACACTTATGCATGCTATCAAATACCCCCAAACTTAGATTTTTGCTAATCCTCGAGCAAAACAAAACCAAAATAACAAATTCACAAGATTTCAATACAAAATTCATGACTGATGCCTCAGTTATCTAATTGACATGAAACAATAGACAAAAGCCTTAGCACACCCTTCCTCAAACAATTTAAACTCTATCTATCTCATTCCTTGCGTGTGTATGTGTTTAACTTCATTTCTATCATTTTCTACTAGCTTAAGAAACTTTTACCAAGACTTTCCTTCGTTTTCCCCCTACACTGGCCCTAAGTTCCAATTTCAGTTTTCTCACACTATAGAGAGCAATCTACTTAAGCATTCATTCATTTATTTATTTTTCTTTTCTTTCTATTCACAAGGGTTACTAACCCCCAAACTTATCTTTTTCCTTCTTACGGAGATTGATAACTCTCCAAATGAGAGTTATTAGCTAGTTCTTTATGCCTAAAGTTCTTTTATTTGAGTTTAATGCTAGTATTTTCATGCTTGAAATCCCCTAAAATCGTTATTATTGAAATAGCTTCTTTGGATATTCTTAATTGTTGTATTTACGTAATGGGAGCTAAAAAAACACTAAATTATGTTAATTTGGTGTTGCAGGTCGTAATTTTCTGTCAGCAGAACTATGAGAGTGCATTTGTCCAGCAAAGGAATTGCTGGAGCAAATTATTCGGCATTTTAAGTACAGAAAGACAGCACGTGATACATCACATGAGAAAATAATTCATTAATTGACCTGGCGTAAATGAACCAAAACGACGTCATCCATCCAAGGGGAAGTCGTCACGTGTCTTGTTTGACCTAAGTAGCCCTAAAATCAAGATGGACATCGATATTTAAAGCAAGCAGCCGTCTTTAGGAGAAGAGAGACCTAATTTGAGAGGAAGAAGTCGACAAAGGGGCTGAAAGAAGAAAACCCAAGCAGAAAATGAGTTGAAGATAAGAGAAATCATCATCAAGAGCTTCTATTTCGGGCTTTTCTTCTCCCTTTTATTGTTTTCTTTTACTTTTGATTTCTCTCTTGTAATTAGATTCTACATTATGGTGTTTTACTGCAGTTTTCTTTTATTTTCAGCTTTTAACATGAACTAGTTCACCTTTGGGTGAAGATTAAGAATGTGGTATTTATCTAAATAAGGGGTTGAGGCTCCTTAGCTCTTTTCAATATGGTTTTAGAGTGTTTTTATTGTTTACGCTCAATTTCGTTTGGCCAACCATTTTGGGCATTGTCTCCTTGAGTTTTGGGAAAAATAGGGGAGGCCGATTACTCTAAAACACATTAGCTCATTGTTTGGGTTAGTAGCTAGCTAAGTGGGGAGGTTAGGGATAACAACCCACCTAATGCACATTAACAGCAGGTTAATTTGGCGTGGGTTAATGGGAATTAAACCACAAATTATGGGAAATCTGGGAAGATTCCACGTTTATTGCTGTGTGGGTTGAGGGAGCAAAGTTCTTGCTACATCATTCCTATTTCGAGAAAATACAAACAATTCTTAATCCGAGCCCGTTTTCCATATCTTGTTACAAGTTTTTCTCGCATTTTTTGTTTCAGCATTTTCTGAGTTTTATTCTCTTGCTATTGCTTTTATTCCGTTGAAGCATAACTAGATTAGATTTTAATCATATTTTAATTATTTGGTTATCGTGTTGAATTCACTAAAAATTAGGTTTAGCTTAGTAAATTTCCTTGCACTAATCCCTGTGGAGAACGATAATTTACTTATCACTTGCTGCAATTATTGTGTACACTTGCACATCCTCGTGTAAATTTTTTAAGAAAATTAAGCTACACATTAGAAGGCAACAGAGATCATAGCTTTCACACTTCCACTATAGGGACCCTTATACAGAGCACTCACTTAATGGATGGCCTAACTGATCATAATGGAGGTAGCTCTTTTGATCCCCACACATTAAGAACACAATTATTGATTGAACATACTTTGGTTTTCTTTAAACATGCTAACAAATGAATAAAGATAAAAGATTTGCTAATTTCAACAAATTTCAATTGCTGACTTTCAATCAAGTCAACTATCAATTAGTTCTTAAGCCTATCGGGGTGACAACAACCTCTAGACTCAACAAAAGTACCCTAGCATTTGAACATAATAGAAAGTCAATTATGTGTTCATGGTGTTGGAAGGAGATCAAAGATAAAATTCAAATATACTCGATTCAAAACATGCTTCAGAAGTCATTTTATTGCAAAAAAAAAAAAAAACACTTAGATTACTTCCTAGGCTATACTAATCAATCATCATGCATTATAAATCATTCAAACATGCTTAAGATCGAAAAATTTTGCTCAGAATTTTTAGGATTGCAAAGTACTACCCACCCCCAAACTTAAAGTTTACATTGCCCTCAATATAACATAATCAATGAAATAAATAAGGACAATGATAGAATGAGTTAATAATACTGGCCTGATAAGACGGGAGACTATTCCATGGGAGTTCCTTAAATTGGTTAGGAGGTCACTTAGTACGATCGAGGTCCTGCAAAATGGAACGAGGTTTACTTGGCACTCTTTTTCAAAAACAACCTACACTAGAAAAGAAAAACAACAAGCAAAGTAAAGAGGCTAGTGAAAGAAAAAGCTAGGGTTGCCTCCTGGGTTGCCTCCCAAGAAGTGCTTTCTTTAACGTCTTTAGCTAGACAAGGCTCAAGCGGTCTCTCAAGGTACATAGAAATTCTCCCATTTCTTCGTGCCCCTCTTTCTGAAATCTACAAAACAAACCAAAGCTAGTAGAAGCACTAGCTTCTCGTGAGACCCTGAAGTAGAAATATTTTTGGTATTTTTGTATAAGAAAAGCATAAAAGGGGAAGGATCAAAATACAAAGACTCAGACATGGACTCATGAGAATAAGAACACTGAAGAATAAGAGACGAATCTGAAGATAAAATAGACAAAGGCCTTATAGCCACAAACTCTACCTCCTGAACCTCCTCAACTAAGATAGGCTCATCCTCTCTCTCATCCTCACTGACTTGATCCTGGAGTGTATCTAAATACTTTAGCCCTTCCCCAATATCAATAGTCCACTCCCTCGAGTGCCCAACCTCAGTAGAATCGAAAGAATTATGCTCTTGAAAGGCTATCAGTGAATCAGTGAATCAGTGGTCAACTGACTCACTAGATATCCTATAGAAGTGGTTTGCAATCACTAACCTCCCTAAGGGTCTGGAGACTCTTAAACCTCTCATCAAATTGTAACCTCCTAAGTCTAGTCTCCTCTATAAATTCTCTCAACATTCTCTCTAAGGAGGATTCTTCCTCTAATTGGGTCTCTTGAAAGAAATTAGGATATGGTTCATGGGTCCAAATGCATTCATCATTACCATACATGGGATTTCCATAACTCATAGATTCGGTATGATAATAATTAGGCATTTGATAACCATGAAACACATAATCTTCACTAACAAACTCATGATCAAAAGAGGGATAGCTAATGGAAAAAGAACTAGAAAGTGGTATTGGTTCTTTGGGCTCAGATTCCCTAAAGGACCACCCAAATTTATCAGAAGCCATTAAACAAAACAACAAATAATCATAGTGTAACGCTCGTCTTATTTACAGGAGTTAATTTTGAATTTTGGAAATTAAGTTGGAATAATTTCTATTAGATAATTTGAATTTTGAATTATTTGGAAGTTGGAATGAGAAAAGGGGCATATTTGGAAATGAAAAGTTTGGTTAAGGGCATTTTTGGAAAAGAAATTAAAAGTTTAAAAAAATATATATATATCTTCTTGTTCTTATCTTCTTTCTCCTCCTTATCTTCCTTCTTCTTCTCTTTATCTCACCATCCTCAACAAACACTCTCTCTCGTTGGTCTCTCTCCTTCCCGTCGGTATCTCTTTCTCTCTCTCTTCCATCGAGCTATTGCAAGCACAGAGACTGTGCAATCCGAACCGCCGTCGCACGCCCTCATCGGACGAAGCTGCTATTGCACGTCGCCGCTGGATCTGCCGTTCTCGATCACCGTTGCTGCTGTCTACACGCCGACCTGCATGCCTAGCCTCACCGAACAGAGCAGCAAGCTGCTGTTTCCTAGTCCAACTGCGAAATCTCTCTCTCTCTCTCGGTTTTCTGCACAGACAGCAAGGAAAAAGCTGTTTCGGGGTCATTTTCCAGCGAGCTTAGTGTTCGATCAAGCCGTGTATTGGTTCGAATTGGAATGGGTAAGTATTCCGAGTTTGAATTTAATCTATTGGTTGGTTATGCTTGTGAATTTGAGTTATCCATAAAGTTTGGAATTTATTTTAGATTACCCATAGCCTTTGGATTTGAAATATATGAATTTAGACCCTTTGGAAGTAAATCAACAAGATTTTGGTTCATGGGTAAGTGTTCCAACAATGATTCGAATTGATTTAAGAGTGTTAAACTGAATTTTAAGGGCTTTTTGTGGAAGTTTGGGACTGTTTTAGTGTTTTATAATTTACCCATAAAGCATGAGACCTTACTCAAGGTTACCAATTATGTTAGGAGGCCGGGTTGTCGAGTTCAAATCAATTCGACATCATTTCAGCAAGCAAAGGAGTTGTTCGGGACTTCATTTGGTGATTTGGAATGCTTTAGAAGTGCATATTATTATTACTTAAATTGGTAAGTAGCAATTTGGATTTAAGCCCCTTTAAGTTTCTATTTGAGCATGTTGTATGTTTGAGAACTTGTACATTATAAGAGCATGCTTGAAATCTTGTTATAAAGCATATAATGATTTGTTGGTCGACGTGGATATTGTTTGAATTGTAAACAACCGAATTATGTGGTTATAGTTGAAAATAGGGGTTCAAAGTATCAAGATATTGTAGTTAGTACGTGTAGAACCTTAAGAGTTTGCCAAGGTTGGAATGCAATGAGTTTGGCTCATGTTTGTGGTGAGATGAGAATAAACGTGCACACCAAATGTGAATACGTGGGTCATGGTGTGAATGGTTGAACTATCTTGAGTTGTCCTTGAATTTAAATTTGCTTAAGTACGTATGAAAGGATATCAGGGGCTTAACTTATCTTGAAATGCTTAGAACTAATGAATGCTAGTATGATTTACAAGGGGTCCGGGTCGTGCCTTATGATTTATATATGTGATTTACCTAAATTTGGATATAGGCCTTGGAATATTTGAATGCCTAAGATAGTGTTTTAACTAAAAGAGTGGAAGTAGTGGAGAATGGATTAAACTGAATGATCATAAATGGTTGCGGAAGATCTTTAAGCGATGTTGAGGTGTTTAACTTAATATAGAGGTTTGAAACACTTAAGTGGTTGGCTGAAGTTTAGTTTTTCTCGAGTTATGGTTGAGCTGACTGAGCGCAGGGTGTTGGAGTGGTTGATTTGGACTGGAGACTGATTTAAAACACTTTAAGGGTTTTCAGTGGGCAGGGTCATGGTTAGTGCTTCGTGTGTTTAGAATGAGCAGAAGACTGAACAGACTTAAGATGTTTCAGATATGTCCGAATGTGTGTGGAAGGTTTTGGTTGTTCTGATTTGTAGCGTGCTTAGGGAACTGAACTTCTAGATTAGTGATTGGAGGGCTATATGCCGCTAGGACATTTATGGGCTATGGCTATGTAAAGTTCTTGTTTAGGACTACTTTCGAACTAGAGTAAAGTTCATACTTGAGACGCGTGCTTGTGATCTACGGTGAGAGGTCACGAGGAGATGATTGTTGTCGTTTGTTGAGATGTGGGCCTGAGTTATATACTTATAAATATGAGGCGTAAGATGTTAAAATTGTATAGAAGGGCTAGAGGGTCGTCTTTCCCTCTTTGCTTATGCGGATTAGGGGATGATTCCCTTTGTATGCGCTTCAGAACTTCGGTTCAGGTTGTGAATATGGTTTGGAAATGATGAATGATTTTGGTATGGTGGATGACCCGAGAGGTCTTGAAAGCGTTGGGAAAGTGCAAAGGCCCGTTAGATTTGTGCTACCTACCCTATTTCTGTCGTTTCGTGCGAGCTTGTAAGCCTAGAACTTTATGTGATGAGCATAAGGGATGCGTTCCTTATTGCCATGTGTGCTAGCATAGGGGCGAGGACCCCAGAGATTTGTGACGAGCATAAGGGTTGCGATTCTTATTGCCGTGTGTGCTAGCATAGAGGCGAGGACCCCAGAGATTTATGTTTAGCGTAGGGAATGCGCTCCCTAGCGCCTGTGAGCTAGCTTAGGGGTGATTCCCCACTGTGTTGAGCATAGGGATGCATTTCCTATTGCCGTGTGCCAGCTGAGAGATGATTCCCCAGTATGTTGAGCTTAGGGAATGCGTTCCCTAGCTCCTGTGTGCTAGCTTAGGGGTGATTCCCCATTATGTTGAGCGTAGGGAATGCGTTCCCTAGTGCCTGTGGGCTAGCCTAGGGGTGATTTATCTATTGAGATGAGTGTGAGGGTTATAGACCTTCACAGGTTTGGGTTCTAAGTTACAGGACTTGCAGGTATGACACAAAGTTAGGGTCAGGTAGTAGTGAATGTTGTGGAAGGTTAAATGGACTTTTAAAATGAATAAAGAAAGTAGTTGAAATCTAAGCACGCGTGTGAGTAAGAGTTTGGTATGGTTTCTTTAAACATTGGACCCTTAAGTGGGCTACTTACTGAGTATGTTTATACTCATCCTTGCTACTTTGTTTGTTTTGCAGTTGATGCATATTGAGGAGGCGGGTGATGGAGGAGACAACTTGACGAGACTATGGAGACTCCACCAAATGTCTTTTCCCTATTTTAGTTTTTAATTTTATACCTTGTTCCTTGATGGGTGTTTGGTTTGTAAAACCTAAATATTCTTTAGTTTCGTGTGTTTGGTTAGAAGTCCTTAGGTTTGGTTGTCTGATGATTGAGCTCAGCACTATATATCGTAGTTTGGTGGGTGTTGAGTCTATATTCTGAATTATAGAAGTGTTCATGTCTTTTCCAGGTCTTTGAAAAATTTGGTTTTCTTCTAGTTACGTCGTCATGCTGCCGAAATTTCAGGCACGAGCGAGGTAACTAGGTCGTGCTTCAGCTTTAGAGAGTCGTAGGAATTCGGATCGTTACACATAGGCTCTCAAGCAACACCAAATATTCACACCACTAGAAACAATGGACCAAGACTCAAAAGAAAACAACAAAAGCAAGCAAGATAAAAACAAAACAAAGATAAATTTCTAAATTAAAGAAAAAAAAGGATCTAAAAAATTATACACTATTTACACTCCAAATTAAGATCAAGCACTTTCACCACGATATTAATTAAACTAAAATATGCCAATCCTCAACAACGACGCCAAATTTGATAAAGGAGCTTGTCGAATGACGTATCAAGATTAAATTTATAAAAACTAGACCTCTAAATATTTTGCAATAATAGTGGCCAGGGTCATCCACAAGGATTGGAGTTCTTAGATTTAATTAAGTACTATAGTTAATTATGTTTAATTTTATTTAGAGAAATATAGCTTTGGTTTGATCTTTTTAACAAATAAATAAAACCTAAACTATTATTTACAAAGTTGGAGTCCAATTTTAGAGAGATATTCGGAAATTGCAATCCACGAAACACAACTATGAAATTGATTAAAGAATTATGAAACATGCAACAGTCCTAAGCCAAGAATTACCAAGGTATTCAATTGACTCTCTCAAGTGCAATTGAACTCATGAAAAGAAGTAAATCAACCTCTCGGTCTATTTCTACAACTAAACATGACATTATGAAATTCTCTTAAAGGCTTTTAATATTAACCTATTCATTCTCATGCAATAGACTAACCCTAGTCATGCATCTAAGTCCTTAGTTAAATTTACTTTCCCAAGCTAAACTTACCTTAACATACAAAGCTATGGCCAAAAGCTTAGAAGATTAATTCAAGATGCATAAAAGACGTTACAAAAACACAAATCAATAAATCAACCATAGTCTTACAAAAATAATACAATCAACCATGAGTCTACAATACTCAATTACATTCAAATACAGTCCAAAAAATCCTAAAATTAAAGAAAACAAAGTAAAGAGAATAGAGAAAAACTGGACGACACGTGCCAACACTCGTTCCCAACGTGATGTCCCACGATCCCGAGCCTTAAGTCTCCTCCTTAGCTCTCCAATATGATCTCTATACCTTAAAACAGTGCCTCAATCGAAATTAGGGTTTAGGTTTCTCTAAAACGGTTCTTTTTTCACGAATGGAAACCTTCATTTTTATAAAGTTGAGACAGCGTTGCAACGCTGTCCCTTTTTTCTTTTTTATAAATTGTGGTAGCGTTGTAACGCTACTATGCTGTCTCTTTTTCCTTTTTTACAAATTGTGGTAGCGTTGCATCACTACAAGCAGCGATGCAACGCTATGCCAGTTGCACTCCAAGGTTGAATGACTGCTACTGTAGTGTTGCAACACTATGCTCTTGGGTTCAAACGCTTTGTTCTTCCTCTTCAACTCTTGGATCCTCAATTATTGCCTCTAATTGCTCCAAATTCTTCCAAAGACTCCACAATGCTTCGGTTTTGCTCTAATTGCTCGGTTTCTGCAAAATATACATAAAAATACATGAAAGCACACACAATCATAGAAAAACTAGCATAAAACTAAGCCTTGAAATAGCACACTTATGCATTCTATCAATTATACTTTACTGGTGATTTTACGCTGTCATACATGAAGGGGGCTACAAATAATTAAGTGTTTTAGACGAAGTTTTGGACTTTCAATATGCCCATAGAAGATGTGTTATTATGTTTAAGTGTACGTGGTTAATCACATGACCTAAAAAAATATATCACGCATGGATTTAGAGTACATATCGATTAATACATCTCATTATATGTATGTTGATTGGCCATTCATTTTTTCTAATCAAGGGCAACAAGTTTTTTACATCAACGACCCAAAATATGGTAATAACTAGAAAGTGGTTCAAATAGTCCAAAATAAATGCTTATGGGATGTGTCGGAAGCAGAAGATGTTCAGAATGACCAACTTGAGTTAATAGAAGTTGTGGGTGAAATTAGAGTTGACAAATCTATTGAAGATAGTGAATTGTGTAGAGATGGCGTTGATCTCACAATAGTACATCAACAAATTATTCAAAATCATGACGATGGTTTCATCAATGAAGAAGAAGAGGATGTAAAATTATCTCCTAACATTAGCTCGAGTCCTGATGAACATTCTGATGATAGCGCATAACGATGTAATTGTCCATTTTATTTTTAATTATATAACTATGTATCATTCTTTTTATATTATCTTTTTCGTGCTTGTAGATAAAGCAGCAGTTGAATGAGGCGGATGATGAATTCTTCTATATCGACCCTCATGGTGCACGGGAGAGTCCTCAGGTTATCTTATAAACTATGTATCATTGTTTTATATTATCTTTCGTACTAACTCCATGTCATTATTCTTTTTTTCTCAAATGGTACTTCTACTAATAGGAACATATGTGAGTACTCGTGCAAGATTGAGTTTGACCGGTATGTTACCGCAAGTGGAAGAATTCCAATAGAGATCAACCCTGCGTCGATGAAGTAGGTCGGGCCACATGCTACGAAGTTTAGCTTGGTTATTGGTACCATAGTAAGGGATTCTTTTCCAATTCACTGTGCAACATTCGAGGCCATACTAAAACCAGTTATAGACCTATCTAAAGCAACATTGTTGGTAAGTCGGTATTTTCGTTCATTGTGATTATTATATATAAAATATATGTTATAATAATTTTCTTTATTTGTAGAATCATTTCTCGTTCGACTTGTTTAAGTTAGAGGTTGTTAAATTTATCGAACAATAGATGCAGACAACTTTTAAAGAGTATAGGACAGGGTTGCACAGACATTACAAGAAAATAGGCACTCTTGAAAGGGCACATGTAAAGCCACCTAGTCGGTTGAAGAATGCCATCGAAGACTTGCATCACCCATGCACTAGGTTCAAGGACCCTGAGTGGCAGGTATGTTACTTACGTTTCACAACAATATCATTTTCTGCTTCTTCCAGTTTTTAACTAATCCTTTATTTTGTTAGGAAAAATCAAAGAGTAGTCAAAATAGTTGGTTAGCTCTAGCCTTCAACCATAATTGTGGGTCAAAGACATTCATCTCCGTACAACACGATGCGGTAGGGTGAAATACCAAAAACATTCTTTCTTTCATATGTTTATAAACCTTAGTAATACATTTTCTTGTGACTTGAGTTACAGAAAGAAAGAAGGTCGAGATATAGGATCTGTTGACCTATTCGAGATAACACATACAAAACATGGAAAATGGGTCAATCAGGTCGTCGAGGATGCACATGTAAGTTTCTTTTTCCTAAACGTGATTTCAATTTCTGGATTTAAGGGTCACATTTACTTATTTCAATTATAATTGCATAATATAATGGTACAGTTGCAAGAGGCCTCCACTCAACAAGCTACCGATGAGCAACTCTCGGGAGCGAAAATATGCAAGACAGTGTTAGGCAGGTGACCAGGCCACATTAAAGGCCTTGGTTGGGGACCAAAGTCGGTTAAATCGAGCAGGAGATCATGTAGCTCTTCATCAAGTGTCTCCTCACAACGAGAAGTTGAAACAGTAATGGAGATAACTACCCTAAAGGCGTAGCTGGCAGAAGCAAACAACAAGTTGGAAAAGGTTGAAGAAATGATGGGGGAAAGAATTGAGGCGACAAGAGAAGAAACAAGAGCATAGATGACGACAATTCTCAATACTCAACTGCAGCAACATCAAGCACAAATGCAAGAGATGTTTAAAAAATTCATGGAATTTCAAGGAGGACCATTGACATAGGTGTGAACTGTATTATCTCGTAATAAGTTTAATTCTTGGTGGAGTTTTATGTGCTTTGTTTTCTATCCTGCAATGATGGTAGCAACGTAGTGATGTTTAGTTATGGGTAGAGTTTGTGCACATTGTTTGCTATCATGCAGTGTTAGGGGTGGGGTTTAGATTAGTTTTGATATATATGTTTGTTTGTTTTGTTTATTATATATTTAATTTGTTGCTTCGTGGGAGTGTGTTTTAGTTTTTTGCATGCTTTTGGGCTAATTCATTTTAGTGGAGTATGTATGTCTTGTTTGCTATCTTGCAATGATGGTAGCAACATGCTTGAGATATACATGTTTAAACGTTATGGTCTATCCTACAATATAGGGGGGTGTTTTATTTGGTTTGATATGTTTCTTTGTTATGTTTCTTCATATGCTTAATTAGTTGATTTTATGGGAGTTTGTAATTTTAGTTCATTTTGGGTTTGCTTCGTGGGAGTTTGTTAAACATATAGGTTGTGGTCTTAAGTTTTTGGTAGAGTTGGTGTGCCTTGTGTGCATGTGTGTGTGTGTGTGTGTGGGGGGGGGGGGGGGGGGTGTGTTTGATTTGATGTTTGTTTGTTGAGATATACTTAACAAGTATAGGTGGTGGTTGACATATACTTGTTAAACATATAGATTGTAGTCTTAAGTTTTTGGTAGAGTAGGTGTGCCTTCTGTAGGGTGGGGGTGTGTTTGGTTTGATGTCTGTTTGTTAAGATATACTTGCTAAGCATAGGTTGAGTTTTAAGTTCATATATTTAATTAGTTGCTTGGTTTAGTTCTTGTGTGTTGAAGTTTATGTGCTTTTTTTTTTTAATGTTTACATGTTTGCTTTTTGTTAGGATTTTTGGTCGCTAAGTGCCCATTTGATGACATTTTTTAAGTTTCAAATTCTTTATTATGTTTGACTAAGTTAGAGTATGTAATTACTAAAGTTTTAATATTTTTATTTTTATTTTTTAGGTACTTCGGGGTCAAGAAGAGGATGTAGGTGGAATTTCAAGATGGATCTACAAGTGTTTTTTTTTCTTAAATAGTTTATGTGATTTTGTTTTTTATCTTTAACTTTGAACAACAAAATATTTAGGATCATATATTTTATATATAAAACATTTGTAATAATATATTTTGGTTTATTTAATTCACATATGCAATTTAGAATACATTTTGTTTTGTATATCGTACAACAAGATTAACAAAATAATATGCAATTGAAAAAAAATAACAATACGCTAAAATTTTAAAAAATATATATATATAACAAGAGGTTCTGTCGACGCCAATTAAAACATGCATTGGCAGAAGCTGGCTTTGTCGATCCCAATAAACGACGTCGGCAAAGTCGGTTTGCCAGAGCTTATATGCCGATGTGGGTAAAATACGTGTCAGCTAGCCTTTTTGCCGACGTAGAAAACTCTGCATCGGCAGAAAGTTCAGATTCTGGAACTGCCAACGTGGCCAAGGAGGCATTGGTAGATCCATCTTCTGCTGATGCGGGATAAATGTTTGCATCGATAGAAGCTCTGTCGACGCATCATTATAGCATCGCTTCTCGAAGCTAGAAAGCGTCGGCAGAAGCTTTGCTGATGCATTTTTAGCTTTTACTGACGTTTTTCCACATCAGCAAAAGATCAATTTTTGTAGTGTCTCCTTGTTGAAATCTCGTGTGAACAAATGTGCTCGAGAACAAGCTACAAACCTTTCGAGACAAATGTACATTTGAGAGAAAGAATCAAAGGATCAAACATTAGAGATTGTACTGCACCCACATAAATCAATACAAATTATGTTCATTTACACATTTTTAAAAAAATCCAAGAAGATCAACAAGCTAGAGGCTGATCATCTAAGAAGATCAACAAGCTAGAGGTCCATCATTCAAGTAGATCATCAAGCCAAAGGTCAATAATCCAAGCAGATCAACATGCCAGGGAGGCCGATCACCCAAGAAGATGAACAAGCCAAGCTCCGATCCAACTATCAACATGTCAAGGGCCGATTCAACAATCAACAAGCCATAGGCCTATCATCTTAGAAGATCAATAGGTTGGAGGTCAATCATCCAAGACGATTAACAAACTAGAGGCTGATCATCCAAGAAGATCAACAAGCACCGATCCAGCAATCGCCAAGCCGAGCGTCGATCCAACGATCAATATACCAAAGGTCGATCCAAAGATCAACAAGTCAAAGGTCGATCCAACAAGATCAACAAGTCAGAAGACCGATCGGAAAAGCCTAATAAATGTGCTCGAGAACAAGCTACAAAGCCTTGGAGACAAATGTACATTTGAGAGAAAAAATTAGAGGATCAAACATTGGAGTGAAGGGAATAATCGAATTAAACCCACAGCGGAAGCATAGGAATCGTCTTTGATTTATTTAGAATTAAACTAAAATACAAGGTTAAACAATAAATACCTTCCAAATATGGAGATTCTTCTGGCGGGTCTATATCTCCTCCAAAAAGTCTTCCTGGCTATGACTCTAACAAAAGATCAAGGCTTGTGGGAGCCTCTTGAAAGAAAATCCACAAGGGATTGGAGAGAAAGAGGTCTAGAGAGAATTCTCTAATTCTCTCTATTTTAAGAGATGTGTATTGTGTAGAATGCTTCAACCCAAGGGTTCTATTTATAGAGACCAAGGGAAGATCTTTGCCATTATTAAAATATTATATTTTAATATCTAATATATTAAAATATATCTTTTATTTATTTAAATCTCATTCAAATCTCCTACGATATTTGTTTATTTGAATCTTATTCAAATTCTATAAATATCTTTTATTTAATATATCAAATATACATTAATTATTTTAATATTTAAAGTATCAAATACAATAAATATATTTTCCTCTTTTATATTTAATATATCTAATATATTAAATATTAATTTGAACACTTCAAATTAATATTAATTTGAACATTTCAAAATTTTCTTTCAACTAAATTGATCTTTTAGTGTTACTATGAGCTAGCAAGGGGACCTTATGGACCTACAGATTATAAGCTCCAATGATACAAAATTAATTAATTAAACTATTTAATTAATCAATTTTCATTCATTAACTCTAGAGTCACTCCACTATAGACCTAGAGTTGCACTCTTATGCACTGTAGGACAAGTTATGTCCATAGATATAATCATTACATGCAAGTCGATCTTTCACGAGTTGTTCGTAATTACAGCTGGGTCAAAAGTCCGTTTTACCCCTATAATTACATCTTGCACCTTAAGTACCACTGATCCTCTAATGAACAATCTGTTTATAATCTAATTATAAACTAAGTCCCTCTCGGACCAGTGAGAGGGTGGGGCCCCATTGTTCAAGTCCCGAAATCAGCACTTAAGGGAACTACTCATCTACTTACCCTATATGGGAATGAGTGAATTCCATATTGTGAGATTATGTTCCCAGCTCCCTATTTGGTCAAGTCCCCAAAATGGTAGGCATATTGAATCGGCTACAAAAGCCACTCTCACCCATGCAAATCAAAGGACAAGCCCTCACAGGCAGGAGTTCATAACTCACTCAGGATTAAGATCGAGTCGCATATGATCATCCTGATGAAATATTAATCTTCTCAATTAACGGATTTATAAAGAGAGATTAAATATTTCGTGGTCCAGTCTTATACAAACTCATTGTATAAGATACCCCCACTCACATGTCTCCACATGAATGATTTGGATCAAATCATTTGTAACTATTACAAAGTGGGCCGTATCAATAGTGTTACCAGGATAAGGCACCTAACCTTATCCATATACTATGACCCTTTAGGTTATTTCTTGAACATGATCATCTCGTATGTCAACCACATACTATTCAAAATTACACTAATAACCTTGGATTTTTCATATAATGGATAATATTATATTGAAAATAAAATAATTAAAATAATTATTAATTATTAAATAAATTATTAATTACGAGGCTTTAGGGCATAAATCCCAACATGGAGATTGTACTGCACCCACAAAATCAATACAAATTAAGTTCATTTACACGTACCAAATTTCTTTGTTGAAATCTCATGTGAATAGACGTTACAGATCAAATTTGAACAACATTTGAAGGATAAATTTTATTATTACTATTATTTTTTAATTTTACATTGGGGCTCAATAAATACTATAAACTTTTTATAATAGTTTTACATTTGTTTTAATGCATGTCATATATTTTATTGTATTATATGTACTAAATTTTATTTCTACTAAGAAAACAAGAAACGCAGAATAAGAAACAAGAAACAAAGAAACAATTATCAAACACATTTATGTTTCTATTTCTTTTTATTTTTAAGAAACAAGAAACATAAATAGTTATCAAACAAGTAATTTATGTTTTTAGTTCTTAAAAAACAAGAAACAAGAAACATGAAATAGAAAATAGGAAACTAGAAACAAGAAATGAGAACGTTATCAAACGGGCCCTAATCAAATTTTTATAGTTCCACATTTTAAGTTATGTTATTTTTGCAAATCATAAGCTCAAAAACAAACAAAGGCTCTGTTTGGAATTGATTTTGAATACTTTCAAAGTGATCGTGAAATTTTTTTAAACCATTTTTAGAGTTTCGTAAAATTGATTGTATAATAATTTAAATAGAATCACTTCTTCACTTATGTTGATTTACAAAATCTAGTTGACAATAGCTTTTGAAATTAACTTCCCCATATATTCAAGTTAAAAAAGGTTAAAATATCACAATTTTGTCTATGTACCTTGAGTTTCATTCCATTTTAGTCTCTGTATTTTCAAATGTCCAATTTTAGTCATTGTACTTTTAATAAATCTTAAAATTAGTCCCTACATTTAGTTTATTGTTACATCTTTCAAAGAATATTTAGTCTCTACTAATTTTTCCTTTATAAATTTTAGAAACATATTCACATGGTGTCTTTTATTGCATGAAAATTATTATTATTATCTAACCAATTTTGATAAAAAAAAAATAAAATAACTTTGAAGGACTTTCAACAACCATTCAAAATATACAAATTTGATGTCCATAATGAAGGAATGAACGTTTCACTCCACAGCAGAAGCATTGGATCGTCTTTGATTTTCTTTAGAATTAAACAAAAAACTTAAGGTTAAGCAAAACATACCTTGAAAATAATATGAGAATATTCTGGCTATGACTCGAATACAGAACTAAGGCTTGTGGGAGCCTTTTGAAAGAAAATCCACAAGGGATTGGAGAGGAAGAGGTCTGAGAGAATTCTCTAATTCTCTCTATTGAGGAGATGTGTGTTCTATGAAGAATGCCCAATGGCTCACCCCTAGGGTTCTATTTATAGGGGTATAGGGAAGATAATTAAATAATATATTTTAATATCTAATATATTAAAATATATTTATCTAACCATTTTGAATCTTATTCAAACCTTTTAAAATTATCCTACGACATCTATTTCCTATTTTGAATCCAATTCAAATTTAATAAATATCTTTTTTTTAATGTATCTAATATACATTAATTATTTTAATATTTAATGTATCAAATACAATAAATACATTTTCCTCTTTTATATTTAATATATCTAATATATTAAATATTAATTTGAACGCTTCAAATTAAATATTAATTTGAACATTTCAAATTTTTCTTTCAACTAAATTGATTTTTTAGTGTTACTATGAGCTAACAAGGGGACCTTATGGACCTATAGATTCTAAGCTCCAATGATACAAAATTAATTAATTAATCAATTTTCACTCATTAACTCTAGGGTCACTCCACTATAAACCTAAAGTTGCACTCTTAGGCAATGTAGGATAAGTTGTATCCATTGATATAATCACTACATGCAAGTCGATCCTTCACGAGATGTTCGTAATTACAGTTGGGTCAAAAGTCCGTTTTACCACTGTAATTACACATTGCACCTTAAGTACCACTGATTCTCTAATGAACAATTTGCTTATGATCCAATCATAAATTAAATCCCTCTCGGGCTAGTGAGAGGGTGGGGCCCCATTGTTCAAGTCCCGAAATCAGCACTTAAGGGAACTACTCATGCGCTTGCATGTACTTCCGATCAGTGACGTGCGCCCTCCTTGTCCATAGTTCGAGTCATCCCCGAATGCCCCTTTCTATCTCTGACGTAATCCTATTCAAAAAAGGAAAGGGACCCTAGGTCAACCCTCATATAAATACGATATTATAACTCCATTGGAGGTAACTCATTCTCAGTCTTCACTCTCTACTAGCTTGCTACACTTTTCCTCTTTGACTTAAGTATCGGAGTGGCTGTGGCAAGCACCACACCGGTGTGTAGGTTTTCTTTGTTTTTATAAGGACCCGAATTCCTACGACTCTCTAAAGTGGAAGCACGACCTAGTTACCTCGTTCATGCTCGAAATTTCGGCAGCATGACGGCGTAACTAGGAGAAACCAAAATTTCACAACAACCTGATAAGAATGAAAAACACTTCTATAGCTCAGAATATAGACTCAGCACCCACCAAACTACGATATTTAGTGCTGAGCTCAAACATCAGACAACCAAACTTAAGGATTTCTAACCAAGCACACGTAACTAAAGAATAATTAAGTTTTACAGACCAACACCCATCAAGGAACAAGGTATAAAATTAAAAACTAAATTAGGGAAAAGACATTTGGTGGAGTCTCCATAGTCTCGTCAAGTCGTTGCCTGCGTCATCCACCCCGAGAATGTGCACAGTCTGCAAAACAAACAAAATAGCAAGGATGAGTATAAACATACTCAGTAAGTAGCCCACTTAAGGGTCCAATGTTTAAAGAAACCATACCATGCCCTTACTCACGCTAGTGTTTAGATTCCAAATACTTCCTTCAATTATTTTAAGAGTCCATTTAACCTTCCACAACATTCACTACTATTTGACCCTACTTCGAGTCATACCTGCGAGTCCTGTAATCCTAGAACCCAAACATGTGAAGGTCCGTAACCCTCACACTTATCTCAACAGATAAATCACCCCTAGGCTAGCACACAGGCGCTAGGGAACGCATTCCCTACGCTCAACACAGTGGGGAATCACCCCTAAGCTAGCTCACAGGCGATAGGGAACGCATTCCCTACGCTCAACTTAAATCTCTGGGGTCCTCGCCCCTATGCTAGCACCCACGGCAATAATGATCGCAATTCTTATGCTCGTCACAAATCTCTGGGGATAACGCCCCTATGCTAGCCTCATCAACACTCTGGGGAATCGCCCCCTAACTTATTACTCTGGGGATAACGCCCCTTTGCTAGCATCATCAACACTCTAGGGGAATCGCCCCCTAACTCATTACTCTGGGGATAACGCCCCTTTGCTAGCATCATCAACACAAAAGTTGTCCTGGCACGTACATCTGCTTCTTAATCTCAACTCATCAACCATCCAACTGTCGCTCGCACACTCTACCTGAGTCCATCCCGGTAAGGCATTGTCTCGAACACTACCAACGAGCCATGTAACTTAGGTTGACTAAGGCCGTGAAAGCAAATAACTCTCACGCCTACATACAATCGAACATCACCCCTCTATGCTAGCATACAGGCAATAAGGGACGCATCCCTTATGCTCAACACAGTGGGGAATCACCCCTAAGCTAGCACCACAGGCCATAAGAATCGCAATCCTTACGCTCAACACAGTGGGGAATCACACATAAGCTAGCACACAGCCCATAAGGATCGCAATCCTTACGCTCGACATAATGGGGAATCACCCCTAAGCTAGCACCACAGTGAAGGAACACAATCCCTCACTGTCATCACATCTAGTCAACCTAGAGTTACAGACTCGCCCAGGAGAGACATAAGGTCAGGTGGCTCTTATTTTATCAGGCTCCTTGCATTTTCGCACTACTTTTGGAATCTCGAGGGTAAACTACCATACCAAAATCATTTGTTATATCCGGACCACATTCACAACCTGGCCCGTAATTCACAAGCACATACCTGTGCTAGCGGCACATAGCCCTCCATCCCTTTTAATCCAGAATTCAGTTCCATAACCACTCTAGAAATCAGGACGACCAGTAACTCTCTACTCTCATTCAGACCCATCCAAAACTCGTTATATCAGCCCAAACATAAGACCATTATGAACACATAAAATACGGTCCTCGACCCTGAGTATTGCATAACTTTAGGGTGTTCTACTGTAGCCTCTAACCCAACCTGAACCCAAAAGCATTAAACTTGGCAAACCATTCAATCTAAAGTTCAAATATTCTACATTCCACAACTAACCAACATCTCAGAAAGCCCAAATGCTTACAAGGAAATACTATAGTCGAATTCATTCATAACCTCAGGCACATTTTCATCCATTTATTTGTAACTTTGAATCCCTTAACGAGAATCGCAACAAATTCAAACAACCTTAAGCCCAACACGATAATTCTCATTTTAATTTAACCAACCACGCCATCCTTCACATACTCGAATTTAGGCAAGCATGGTTGTTCACAATTAATCACAAACGTGTTCAAGCAACTTAAACTCAAGGACAATTCATGATGATTCAACCATTCACACCATGACCCACATATTCATATAGACATGCATATCTAGTCACAAACATAAAAAACATGGACCAAACTCATTCAAATCCAACATTGGCAAACTTATAATATTATAACCATGCTAACTACCATAGCTCAATACTTTAGGCATCCATTTATATTACAACCACGTACTTAGGCCACTTTTGGCTCGGACAACCTCCACACCAAATTCACTAAATAAATCATGGTTTTTTAGGCTTACTTTCACAATTTCTAAACCATCAAACATACATCAATTTAAATGGAAACTTAAAGGGCTTATATCCAAATAACTACTTACAATTTTACTCCAAGGTTCAAGGTAGCCCATAATTGATTACGTGATCTTGAAACGCCAAACAAAGGCCTACACATTATGGTTAAAATATAAAATACCACAACAGCCCCTAAATTCCAAGAAAAGTTCTAAAATATGGCCAACTATAACCCAATTCACGCTTAACCTTAATTGAGTTGGAAAATTCGATACCCACATATAAATTACCTCAAAACAGTGACTAATCTTGCTGAACAAACCCGAACAACAGCTTAAATGCTCCAAATTCTCCTAAATCAACCTTCAATCACAATGGGTATTCTAAAATCATACACAAAATCCATAGGTTAGCTTCCCATTACCAAATCAATACTTAAAGTAAGCTCTAAAATTCAAAAATCACTTGGATTGTTGTTGACAAAGCTTACCCACTTCGAATCGAGACCAAACGAGACTAAACAACCACCGAACAAACACCCAACTTGCTGCTGTCTGTAC
Source organism: Trichosanthes truncata (assembly GCA_033996785.1). Taxonomy (NCBI): domain Eukaryota; kingdom Viridiplantae; phylum Streptophyta; class Magnoliopsida; order Cucurbitales; family Cucurbitaceae; genus Trichosanthes; species Trichosanthes truncata. The sequence continues at coordinate 42,764,037 of JAWPNB010000013.1, read as the reverse complement.
AGAGAACCGACGAGATGGAGAGAGAGACGGAGGTGGTCGGCGATTGGCGCGAACTGCTGGGTGTGCGGCAGCGACGTGGTGCGGCGAGGAAAGCTAAACGGCGACGTGGCAGCAACTGCTGACGGATGGCTCGTGAAAGGCAAGGGAGCTGGGCGGCACGGCGGCGGTTCGTGGCTGGAGCCTCTGTGCGGCCGGCGTTCGCGTGAGAGAGAGAGAGAGAGAGAGAGAGAGAAATCGGAGAGGGAGAGCTAACGTGAGAGGGAGATTTTCGGTGAGAGAGGGAGAAAGGAGATTGGAAGAAGAAGAAGGAGATGGTGAAGAGATAAGGATGAGGGAAGAAATTACTAAAATGCCCTTTTGACCCAATCTTTCTTTCCATTTTTTTGCCCTTCTAACCATAATAATCTTCAAATTAGCCCAAATCAAAATTAAATTCCCAAATTAAATTCCAAATTTAAAAAAATTAACGCCCCTAAACTAACCGGGCGTTACAGTTTTGCAGGCCACCTCACTCCCAAAATACAAATTCATTGTTGGCTTCACATGCAAATCATGTGCGTTTCCTTTGTCTGAATTTGTGCATCAACAAATGAAAATTTAAAATCGTGCGTATATTTATCTAATATTAGTTGTTTTTTTTTTTTGCATTAAATGATTTTGTTCATTTCATCTAAACTGAGAGAACATTGATCCATGGTTATCTTTTTTGGTTTATATGTTATGAAGTTAAAATAAATGGGATTGGAACTGAATTGAGACTACCTAGAAAAACAATAGGTTATACCTTAATTTAGCATATTTTAATGTGGTTAAGATATTGGCCGTTTTTTTAAAAGAGAGAGAGGAAAAAAAAAACTCTAAACACGGTTGGGAAGAATAAAAATTTGACATCTATTTGACCTAAAACTCCAAAATTTGAACATTTTGACTGAAATTTTGGCTCAAAATGCTTGTATAATATGGTCAAATATACGCATAATAAAATTATTGACTTGATTTTCATTACTAAAGCACTGTTTGATAACTATTTAGTTTTTGGTTTTTTCAAATTAAGCTTATAAACACTACTTCCACCTATAGGTTTCTTTGTTTGGTTATCTACGTTTTACATATCTTTTCAAAATCCAAGCCAAGTTTTGAAAACTAAAAAAGGTAGTGTTTTTGTTTTTGAAATTTGGCTAAGAATTCAAATGTTTCCTCAAGAAAGATGAAACTTATTGTAGAAAAATTGGGAGAAAACAAGTTTAATCTTCAAAAATCAAAAACCAAAAACTAAGGCTCCGTTTGATAACCATTTGGTTTTTAGTTTTTGATTTTTGAAAATTAAGCCTATATATACTACTTCCGCCTATGGGTTTTCTTGTTTTGTTACCTACTTTTTACATTTGTTTTTAAAAACCAAGCCAAGTTTTGACAACTAAAAATCGTAGTTTTCAAAAACTTGTTTTTGTTTTTTGAATTTGGCCAACCAATGTTTTCATAAGAAATATGATCATTATAGAGAATGATGAGAAAAGAATAACAATTTTTAAAAACAAAAAACCAAATGGTTATCAAACTGAGTTTTTTTTACACCAACCATCAGGTTGTTAGGAGTGCTAACAAAAGTTCCACATTGGCTAGGAAAGAAAGAGATTCATGGTATATAAGTGAGGACAATTATCTCCATTGATATGAGATTTTTTGGGAGAACCAAAAGCAAAATCATGAGGGCTTATGCCTAAAGTGGACAATATCATACCATTATGGAGATATGTAGAGGGTCGTTGTCCTTATCACAGGTTTGGTGAAGACAAAGAAGTGACAATAAGAAGTTGCATGAACAAAATGTAATTGTTTTACTTATACGTATTTACTCCCTTTATTTGCCATATTTATAATTATATTTGAATTACACCTAAAGAAAGGTTTGAAGATAAATTATTAAAAAGATTAAATTCACCTGAAGCTCAATGCATTTTGATATTGGTGTATACCAATTGTGTTAACACAAGAGGGAGAAACTATTGGAAAATAAAAGCCTGACTTTTGCTTGCGATACTTGTTTCACTAATTCCAGACATGTGGTCTCTTTTAATTTGGTTTATATTTTCTGGAATAGAAAACAATTGAAAATAGAAATTAATTAATTAATTAAAAAGTGTAGAATGAAGAATCAAATCAATCATCAGGTGAAAGCCTCTATCTTTTTCCATGTTGAAAAAGAATGATATGAATTCAATTCTATGCACATGACGACATATATATAGTACTGATTAATTGATGAGATATCAGGCATCAAATTCTTCTGTCTTATATATATTATATATAATAATTAACAGTTTCAAAAAATATATATATATATAATGAATTTTTTTTAAAGAAAAAATAGAATTTAATATATTTTACTTAATTTTCCATATTGCCTCAGTTAGAGATGACAAGTATCAACATAATTTGAGTTCTTAGATCTACGATAATTTAATTTAATGCCAAAAAACACGTACAAACTAAGTTGTTTTATTCCATATAAACGTGAACCATTAGTAACTTTTTAGGAAACGTACCTTTTTTGTCTCTCATGTTTCAAGTTTGTGTCTATTTAGTCCCTACCTTTTAAAATTGGACAATCTAGTCTCCAAATTTGGTTAAATAGTTCTATTGGGTCTTTGGGCTGTTAATTTTTTTAACAGATGCTGACGTGTCCAATTTTAATATTAAACCATTAGTAACTTTTTGAGAAAAGTACCTTTTTGGTCCCTCATATTTCAAGTTTATATCTATTTAGTCTCTACGTTTCAAAATTGGACAATTAAGTCTCCAAATTTGACATGTCCAATTTTAATATTAAAATAATAATTTTTTCAAATAAAATAATAGTAATTAAAATAAAATAAAATAATAATAATAATTAAAATAATTTAAAAAAAAACACTTGTCTCTCTCCCGTTCCCTTCCACCGTCCTCCTCCTTCCATTTTCCCCTCCACCCAACTCCCGCCGACGTCCCCTTCACCTAGCTCCGGCCATCGATATTGGTGCCGGTCCCTTTCTTCTTCTTCTTCCTGATTAAAATGGAATATATTAATTACCTACCACATAAAAGTAACTTAGAATATCAAACCTTTAGCTATGGAATATATATAGAAAACTCTCCCCACTCCCACCCCCATTCCCCACCCCATTCGGGGCGCGTTCTTCCGGGGCCCTGGCCCCGTGGGTTAAATGGACATCTCTACTCTCAAGACCTTATTCAAAAATAGTTTTTAAACAAATCTAATTATTGACAAATATGTTTTTTTTTTCTGGCTACATATACGTTGAGAATTTTTGGTTAATCACCTTAAAGTGGGTCCCGCGAGTTAAATGGACATCTCTACACTCAAGAGCTTATTCAAAAATAGTTTTTAAACAAATCCAATTATTGAAAAATATGTTTTTTTTTTCTGACTACATATACGTTGAAAATTTTTGGTTAATCACCTTTAAAGTAATTTTTGAACGATCTATCTAAGGAGTTCTTCAATAGGCTTTAAATTTTTTAAATGTCTTTTTATTTATTAAGATTTTATTTATAAAAAAAACAGTTTTATCATCTAAAATCATTTGAGAAGCTATACTGAACACACTTTAAAGTATTAAATTTTACAAAGGTGTTTATAGAAAAATTGATTTTATTTAAATTCTTTTTTTAAAAGTCATTTCATATAAACTATTAGTTTCATCAAGTTAACCTGGAATTTTGATAGATTGCGGCAATTCTTAATTACCTTCTTTTTTCAACTTTTACTATATTCAGCCACCAAATTCGGCAAAAAAGAAAAAAGAAAAAAGAAAAAAAAAAGGTAACGTTATGTTCAACAAATTAAACAAGATTATCAAAAATCATTGCACAAAATTAGGCCCTAGAAAAATCAATGCACAAGCTTGACCATTGAATAAATTTTCCTAAAGCTTACCTAGTTTAAAAAAAAATCTAATTGTAGTTGTTTTTTTCTTTAAAGTCCCATCAATTTTTAGGTACTAAAAAAAAAAAAGTCTCATCAAATTTTTATCCGACCTCTATAAACATTGAAGAGCTGTTTGGGACAAGGAGTTGCAGGGAGTCTGTGTTTGGGACAAGGAGTTGCAAGGAGTCTGTGTTTGGGACAAGAAGTTGCAGAAAGTAGGAGTTATGAAGTCTGTGTTTGGGGTGCAGATTTGTTAAACCTGGAGTTCTAAAGTATGAGTTGATTTTAGCTTTTTTCTTTGTACAATTTTTTCTATAATTTCTCAAAGTTTCATTATTAGGAATTTGTTCTCATGGATTCTAAGATTGTGATTTTTTAAAATTAATTTATGTATGTTATACACATGTCTTTAAAGAAAAAAAGAATTTTGAACAAAATACCCAACATTATTTTTTCAACATCTCTCACATTAATTATTCATTTGTCTGGGATAGTTTTCAAATAAAAGAAAGTCTTACAATACTTTTTTAAATATTACATGTGATTCGGAAAAATTTCAATCCATTAATTTAAAGCGATTCAAATAAATTTCAAGATTTTTATGTTTTTATTCTCTCAATTCTAGAAATAATATAGATTTGATTTCATCAATCCTAAAATTGAGATTTTAAATTATATTATTTTATGAATATTTACAAAGACTTGTTTTAGTCAATTTTAAATTTTAAATTTAAGATTTTTTTTTCTAGCTTAATAAAATATTTTTTTGGTATAACTTAATATATTTTTTTTCTAACTAATCAATGTAATGGATTATCTAAAGTTTGATTATTTGAAAATAATATATTCTTTGAAGTTTTAAAATAACTAAGTTAAAAATAAAATATTAAATATTTCTGCTATTTAAAAATAATTAAGTTCAAAATGAATATATATTTTTTAACATCATTCAAAATGAATATCATATATACTTTTGTTCAGATTACTATATATTTATGTTATTTATTGTAATAATGTTATTTTATTCAGTTTGGAGGAGAAATTGTTTAACTTTTTACTTTGAATATGATTAATTTGAAAATCAAATTTTTTTTAATACATTAACCTTTTTAAATACTAATTTCTTAAATTGCAATACGAGTTAGTTTAAAATATGTTTTTCTTATCTTTAAATCATATATATATATATATATATATATATATATATATATATATATATATATATATATATATATATATATATATATCTATCTATCTATCTATTTATAAAAAAAGGCTAAAAAAAGATAAGATTGTTATTTGTTAAAAGTAATTTTTGTTTAAACTTTAAAAAAAAAATTGTAGATGACATGTGGAGGAAGTGAGATAGAGAGATTTTTATCAATTAAAAAATTGTTATGTAGTACTCTAATTTATATTAAGAATTTCAATTTAAATAATAGTATCATATCTAAAACATTCTTATATGATGTATATTTAAAAAATAAAATTATAGAATAAAAAGAAAAATATGTGTGTTAAAAATTTATTAAAATTATAAGATAAAAATGAAATATTTTTTTTAATAATTATTTATATTTAATTATTAATTAATAATAATGATGAGAAAATTTATATAAAAAATAAAGAAATTTTTTTAAATTAAGAAATTAAAAAAAAACTTATGTAAAAAAATAGAGAGAAAAAGGAGAGGAGAGAATAAAGAAAGGAAGGAGTGAAGTGAGGTGAAGAATTAAGGAGATAAAAAAGTTGTGGGGCACATAATGGGAAGTTGGAAGGGGAGTTAATAAGTTTGTGGGGTCCACAATAGAGAGTTGTAAGAGGAGTTAATAAGTTTGTAGGGCCCACAATAGGAGTTATAATATCATTGGGACAAACAAGGAGTTGGGAGGAGTTATTAACTCCTCCAACTCCCCAATCCAAACACCCTCTGATGAATACTCATTTAAGCTTAAGGGTAAACGACTACAACACTTATTTAAGTTTAAAATCAATTTGATTCAAAGTTTATGGTAAAATTGACTCATCTTGCCAAGTTTGGAGATAAAAATTGCATTTTTTCCATATAAAAAGATAAATAAATTCAAGTTTATCAAACTTATGTTTGGTTTTGTAGGATTAGAAAATCTGTAAGATCTTGGACGTAAAGTAATTATCCTATGGGTAAATTAAAAATAAACTCATAATTCATAGTATGGGATAAATAATATTTTGGTTAAAATATCATTTAGGTTCCAATACTTTGGAATTTGTTCTATTCAAGTCTATTTATATACTTTTAAATGTGCAAATTTAGTCCTTGTACATTGAATAGATCTTAAAACTAATCCTACTATTAGTTTCTTGTTAACTTTAAAAAAAAAAAAAAAACTCTATTAGCATTCCTCTATAAATTTTAAAAGCATTATTCACATTGTATTTTTTCTTGAATGAAAATTATTATTATTATTTTACCAAATTTGATTAAAAAAATTAAATTTAAATTAGCAATAAATACTAATTTTAAGATTTATTGAAAGTACAAAAGACTGAATTTAAAAAATTTAAAAATATAGGGACCAAAATAGACCAGAATGGTATTTTAACCTACATTTTTTTTATCATTTTGTGTTACAAAAATAAATGGGAAGCCCAACAAGATAAAAGAATAAAATCAACAATGAGATGGCTAAATAAAACTGGGAAGAAGTATTGTTAGGAGAGGAGCATAGAATAAATTAATTTGAGAAATTGAAATATTAGCATAGTATTATTATATTTTATTGTGAACAAAAAGAGGAGAAAGAGAGAGGGGGGATCCAGTAGAAGAAAGACCATATTAGTAGAAATAGGTGAAGTTGTCAGAAAATTCTCAACATTTTCTCAACTCACAGTTGATATGAATATGTCTGTAAAGGAAGAGTTTGATTTCTCAGAATCCCTAAACCCTAGCTTGAGATCGTCAATAATCTCACTGTTTATCTCTCGATCTCAAGTCTTTAGAACTGAGTTTAGACTTGGAATTTTTGAGAATTTGAAATCAGTGTTTGTTGTCTCATAAATTCGATGGATCTGAGTGGCGCCGCCAACAAAAACAAGAAGAAGAGAGTGTCTTCCGATGAACTTCGAGAGGTTGAAGATGAGCCTAAGAGAACTTGCCCCTCTCTTCCAACTGGGTTTGCTTTCTCTCTCTCTTTCAGCTTTTTGCTTTTTTATTTTTTATTTTTTTTTCCTTTTGATCTGCACTGTTTGCTTTTGGTATCTTTCTCCCACTTCTTTACTTATATATATTTTTTTGTTTGTTTTTTCAACTTCCAATGGGGTTTGGTCTCTCTATCCATTTTCTTTCATTTTTAATTTGTTTTTGTTTTCTGGTTTTTCCCTCTTTCTCGCCCTCTTCTTTACTTCTCCCATGCCTCCTTGTTTTTTTTCTTGGGTTTCTCTCCTGTTTCTCTCTGCACTTTTTTTTTTTTTTTTTTCCGTGAATTTTATTTTCTAGGATTTTGATCTCCATGTGGGTATTTTTACCTAATTTTGTTTTCCAGTTCTGAAGCTGTATTTGCCACCGTAAAGCATTTCTTTCCTGAATTTTGTTCTCAAATCCAACCTTTGGTTGGACAATTAACAATTGAGCGTTTGTGTGCTGAAAAATGGCCTCAACGGGTATTTTCTCTCTCTTTCTTTTGATCTTTTCTTTCTTTCATTCTTTTGATCTTTTTTAACCTTTATGCACAAATCCAAACTAGAATCTGGACTGATCTTTTGCTCACATCTACCTCCATTGTTTTCAGGTACGCGACGACAAAGAGAACATGATTCTGTTTCTTATTCACTCTCTTCTGAGGTCAATATTTGAAATGCAATTTATTCAGATCGTTTTAGTTTTGTTGTTAAATTATATTCATTGTTTGATTTCATCATATATATCAACTGTTGAGTTTTGGGCGCATAAATAGTAAACAACATGAGATTGGGAGAGACGTAACTACTGGATCTGCAACATTGAAGTTCAAATTATGTTTTTGCAATCCAATTGCCTCCACCATTTTCACCAACAATGAGATAAAAGCCGAAAATGGTGAGCCATTGAAAGTTGTAATTTGTGATGTCACCAACTCCAACACCATCATCTCCACAGGCCCTTTGTCGTCTGCCCAAATTGAGTTCTTCCTCCTCAATGAAGAATTTGATTCTGGCCAACGACAAGGAGAAATTTGCTGGACTTTGAGTGATTTCAACAAGAGTATTTTATCTCCAAGAGACGGGAAACCACCTTTGATCATTGGTAATGATGTGAAGCTTTATCTGAAGAATGGAGTTGGGTTTATCAAGAATTTGATTGTCACAGACAACTCGAGCTGGATGAAATCTAAAAAGTTTTGTTTGGGAGTGAAAATTAAAGATGAGAAAATTTTAGCAGAGTTCCCTAGAATTGGAGAAGCTGTATCCCAACCCTTTAGAGTCATGGATCACCGAGGTGAAGGTATAACCTCATATCCTTCTAATCTATTTTTCTTTCTTTCTTTTTCTCTTTATATATGTACTATAATTTCCTTTGTTTTATAATATTAGTGAACAAAAAGCATCATCCTCCGAGTAGCGAAGATGAAGTATGGAGACTGGAAGGGATAGGCAAAGATGGCATATATCACAAAAACTTATCTTCCCAACACATCAACACTGTGGGTGACTTCTTGAACGCTTACCGTGAAAAGGGTCCTACCACGCTGAAATCGGTAGCTAGCTAGCAAAAAAATTGTTCAAATCCTTTTTAGTTATTTTGTTTTAAATGATTTGGAGTTTTCAAGTCCTATTTTCATACATGTAGTTGCTTGGAAAGAGAGTCTTAGACAAGACATGGAACATGATGGTCAAGAATGCTGAGGAGTGTGTTAATGTTCCCACTTATGATCTAAGCTCTGAGGTTACTATATCTCTCTCTTTTTCTTTCTCTCTATTGAAATGAGCTTAAACTAAGTTGATATTGTACGAAATAACAGGCAAGTTTGGTGGAAAATAAAGTCGTGGGAGGGGAAGCTTCCAACGAGAATTTTGAAGTTGATGAGCAAAAGAATTTAGGTGATAATGATGAAGAATGGTGGTTGTCCATGATTAACTTTGAAGGTAATGCAATAAATGGATTTCTTTCTACTTCCTAACAAACCTCTGGCTTGGATGTTTGTGTAAAGGTTATATAATTTTCAATGACAGATCCATCACCGACTTTGTTTCCACATGGAGAAGCTTCAACTTCACATGAAGTGGATTATGCAGGCACTCACACTCAATACTATCAAGGGCTTGGACCAAAACTCAATTGATTCAAACAATTGACCATAATTATTCATATCTCTACACACATAAGACATACAAAGTGAGAGGCTTCTCCCTCATTGATCAATTCTCACCTTTTTTTTTTAATTTTTATATAAAGGTCGCAATTATAAAAACATGTTTGATTGATGGTCTTTTAGAGCGTTGTTTTCTATTACTCTCATTTTGTTTGTTATATGAATGTTATTTTGCATCATATTATTGAAACCCATCCCTTCCCAATTTGCCTTGTGCATATCGTTTTTTTTTCTCTCTATTTTTATTTTACCAGATGTTGGTAGTTCCATGTAGCAAGCATGTCACAACATTCACAATTTTTTAAAAGAAAAAACAAAAATTCTAAACCAAGCAATTGTAAGTGGAAAGCTTTATGTTAGGGTGTCAACACGAGTCAAGATAAGGAAAAATAAGTGTGAAAAATTTACTTAATCCCACAAAATTGCATTTATACCTTTAAAATATTGAATCCGAAGCTTGCCATGGTGGAGATCAAACCACGAACCTTTAAAATGGTAATGTATGATTATTCAATAAACTATGCTCGAATTAGTGGTTGCTTTTTCTTTTTTTTTTGTTAAAAAACTGTGATTTAATTATAACAATAGATGGGTTTGCTATTTGTGGTTGTTTTTCTATCTTTTCCAATTACTTTCATTGGTTAATATTTTGGATTCAAATTTTTAAATATAACAAAAATAAATTGAAGATTTACCAGAGAAAGCTCCAACTTATAATAATAGTAGTTAGCATCATTTTGAGAATGAACTACAACTATTCGTCAATGATATTTGAGACAAACAAAGACATGGACTGATTAGACCACTTTCTCCTCGTATCACGCACATGTAACACCGTTGCCCATGAGCTTGCATGTCATGCTCTACAAAAATATTGGACAGAAGTTTTGTTGGAAGATCACCCCCTTGGTTGGTACTGCTGTCAATAGGGATGTATCTCTCATTTAGGGTTTTTGTGTCTGCTTTTTAACTTCCTTTGTACTAAAAAAAAAATCTATTCAAATGTTACATATATAGAGTATTTTGTGTTCGTATGAATAATTTAAAATGAGAATGTTATTGTATAATACAAGGAATCAAATTAATGGTGTTGAAAAATTTTGATACAAAAGTTGGTTGTTTTTGAAATTAAAAGTTCTCTTTTTACTTTAAAATACTGGAAAAAGAGGAAGGACTTGGAGAAATTATTCGATGAGGCCGCCACAATGTGGCTGATAGTTTTTCACCGTTGGATGTGGAGAGAAAAGTACTTCGAATTTATATTCAATAGTTATTAAGCAACATGAAAATTATTGAATTCACATCTAACGGTTATTATGAGACAGCCACATTGTGGCGGCCTCATTGAATAATTTGTCAAGGACTTGGAAAAAGAGGAAGGACTTGGGAGTTTTAAAAAAGTTGCAGTTTATGTAATTAATTATAAAATATTAACCGAATAAATTAGGCCAACCATGTGAGAGGAAAAATATCACGTTTCTCAACATAAATGAGATTTTTTTAAAATTAATATAGTAAATTTTCAAACTTTTTATTGAAAAGTATTATTTCTAATACTTATTATTGTAATATTGTTGTTTTAATTCCCAAGATGAGGTCGTTGATGACCTTGTTCATGTCGTTTCTTGAAGAGATGACCTCAACAACAAATAACAACACTACTAGCATGTTGGTCACTTTCTAGGGGTGTACATGGTTCGGTTTAGTTCGATCTGGTCTTGGGCTAAACCGATGACTGGACCGAACCCCTCAGCTTTGAAATGTTATGAACCGAAAAAGTCGATAGTTTTCTCAGTTTCAGTTCATAACTGAACCGATTGATTTCAATTTAGATTGATTCGGTTCGATTTTAACTGATTTTCATTTTCATTTTTCTTTTTCCTTAGATTTTTTCCTTTCGTTCTCTGTTTGCTAAGCTCTTTACAATACTCCAAAAGAAAATAATAATAATAATAATAGTGAGGGAAAAAAAGAGCGGCAAGAGTTGAAAGGGGTGATGGGTTGTTGAGACTTTCAAAATAATTACTCATCTCGTAGAATCGGTAGAACCAAATCGAATTCTAATGGAACCAGTCAAATCAATTTCTCAAAGTTTAATAACAAGAAAATAAAATGGAAGGGGAGATTTTGAAATGTTGAACTAAAATTGAAATTAAACAATGGAAAAAAACGAATTTAAAAATCACAAATTCTATCCAATTGTAATGTTGATAATATATAGATATCAATTTCTCACTTCGGAAAAGTTGCAATAAATACAAAATTTCCTAATTTAATTGACCCTAATAAGCATCAAAATCAAAACTTATTATTTAATCAATGGAATACCATAGGGTTCCATATCAATTAAATGATAACAATAAAAACAATGGGAATGAATAAATCTACAAACTAATTGAGATAGCAACAACTTTATTAATTTTGTTCATTTATTTCTCTAAAGTCTATTATGCAAGCTATGTAAAATAGAAAAATCATAATTACACACAGACACACATAGGCCAACTCCATGCTACTAAATTCAATCATTCATGACAATTACGGATTACAAATTCTTGGATAGAAATTAAACAATTGAAATTTAAATTAAAGCGTCAATTTAATTAATATCAACCATCATTAAAAAAAATTAAAAAAAAAGACACGAGAAACAAAGAATTCTTGAAATTAAAAAAAAACGAAATTTTTATTGAATTCAAAGCCTCACAATTTTACAATTGAAATTGATTACCCTTAAATCAAAAATAAAAACTGTCACAAATCATGGAAAAGAAACAAAAACAATAAAATGATTTCTCTGCTCAAAGAGGAACTAAAATCACAGCTCACAAACTGTACACTTCTCTCCCTTTTTATACTTAATTGAAAGCTCCACTAAAAATAGTATCTCTCAACTAAAATTACGTTGAAGACTACATAAAGGAAGGAACAATTCTCCTCTTTCCATTTCTGCCGAAGAAGAAGGAAAGTCCAAAGACCCACACCTACGCCGCTAAGAAAAAGCCTTCTACCGTTTTGTTTAGGGGCTGTTTGGCGCACTGGTTTGGAATCAGAAACCCTGGGGTTTCTTGGCTGGAATCAGAAACCCTGGGGTTTCTGATTCCTGTGTTTGGGGTGCAGGGTTGTGTTGGGCTGGTTTACTGAAACCTGTGTTTGGTGTGCATGGTTGGGTTGGGTTGGGTTTGTTTATTTTGTTTTTTTTTTATAATTTTTCAAACTGTTTATTATTTTTTAAAAAAAAATCTTACACTGTTTTTTTTTCCTACTCCATTTTTTTAACTTCATAATTTTTTTGGTGTGTTACATACCAACTATTTAACCACTTATGTAGAGCAATTGTTACAACTATAGTTCAATTTGAATTATACTATGTGTAGTTTGTATAACTATATGCTATCTCATTCACTCCACTCATGATGACATAAAATTGAAGATTATGCGTAGCAACAGATAATTAATAGGTGCAATGTAAGAATGGTGTTGCCAATGGTAAAGTAAAACCAAAAATTAGAACTAAGATCTAGTTCTAAAAATATCATAACACACATTCCAGATGAAATGACAAGAAAGTAGAAGTAGTTGTCCAAACACAAATGTAAGTCATAAGAGTGGTAGATGAAAGTGATGAAAAGAGAGTCAGGTTCTAGGTGCTTTCCCCAAAATTTTCACGTAGTAATCATACTTCCAATATGGGGTGAATGTAAAGAAGGAGTTCAACATCATACTATCCGAGAGAATAATCTTTGCAACAGCCATTCAGTCTTGCCTTGTCATCCCTAGGATTGCCTTTAGTTCTGAATATAGCTCGTCCACGCTGGCCCTTTTAAAATATTGACTAGGTGGTTGGGTCGCTAGGGTGATTGTTGGAGTGGTCGTTGGGGTGGTTGGATTAATGGGGTGTTTGGGTATGCCAAGGTGGTCGCCGGTGGTGATTGCACGGTGGTCAAGTCGCCGGAATGGTCGTTGGGTGGTTTTCAGCAGTAGTTTTCGGGTCGCTGGAGTGGTCATCAAGGTGGTCATGTCGCCGGAGTGGTCGCTGGATGGTTGTGGCAGTGGTTGGGTTGTTGGAGTAGCCAGGGTGGTCACCAGGTGGTCGTCAACAGTGGTTTTGGGTGGTTGGGTTACCATGTCATCGAGGTAATCGCCGAAGTAGTCATCAGGGTGGTCAGGTCATCGGAGTGGTCACTAGGTGGTTGTTTATGGTGGTTGCTAGGCGGTCAGGTTTTCGAGGTGATCGTCAACTATGGTTGTCGGGTCATCAGGTCATTGAAGTGGTTGTTGTCTGTGGTTCGGGCAAGTCGGGTTGTTTGAGTGGCTGGGTTATCGAGGTGTCTAGTTGTTGGGGTGGTCGAGTCGCAGGGGTAATCGTCAGACTGGTCTCTCAATTTCTCATCGCAGTGGTTGTCTGAGGTAATCGTCAGTGGTGGTTGGGTCACCGTTGTAGTCGTCAGAGTTGGTGTTATCGGTGGTTGTTGGGTGGTCGCTGGAGTTGTCATCAGAGTTATTGTCGAAGTAGTCGCTAGAAATGGAGAATGGTAAATGGAACTGGTCTCTAGAGTTCTCATCGCAATGGTCGTCGAAGGTAATCGTTAGCGGTGGTCGGGTCGCCGATGTGGTCGTCGGAGTTGTCATCGGAGTGGTCGCCAAAGTTGTCATCGGAGTGGTCGCCTGAGTTGTTGTCGGAGTGGTTGCCGGAAATGGAAAACGACAAATGGAAAAGGAAAACATGGCACAAACCCCATGGGTTACAACAGTGACCCCATGGGGTTGCACTGTTGTAACCCATGGGGTTGTGTTTCAAAACCAAGGGTTTTGAAACACCTTGTGCCAAACATGGTTTTGGGTTTGGAACCCAAACCCATCCCAACCCAAACCCATGGGCCAAACGGCCCCTTAAAGTTCACTGCCCAACACCAAGAAAAACTCAAATTTTGTTTTGTTAATGGTCTTTAGGCCCATTAACTTTTTTTCTTTTTTTTTTCAATTTTTTAACTTTTTTTTTCAATTTTTTAACTTTCTTTTTCAATTTTCTTTTTCTTATTTTCTTATTTTCATTTAGGAGTGGTTTGGTTTAAGGTTTTATTGGATGCACATAGGTAATAGATGCATGAGAATAAGATGTCTGTGTAAAGACCCGAACCTACTACGACACGCTAGATGCGGAAGCACGACCTAGTTACCTCGTGCATGCTCGAAATTTCGGCAGCATGACGGCGTAACTAGGAGAAACTAAAATTTTACAACAACCTGATAAGAATGAAAACACTTCAATAACTCGGATAAAACGCTCAGCATCCAACAAACTACGACAAATATGCTGAGCTACACATCAAACACAGGATTTTAAGAAACCCTAACCAAGTACACGATACTAAAGAATATTTAGAATTTACAGACCAAACATACATCAAGGAACAAGAAAACAAAACTAAGAATGAAAAACAAGGAAAGGGAATTGGATGGAGTCTCCATAGTCTCGTCATGTCGTCGCCTGCGCCATCCACCCCGAGAATGTGCACAATCTGCAAAACAAACAAAGTAGCAAGGATGAGTATAAATATACTCAGTAAGTAGCCCACTTAGGGGTCCAATGTTTAAAGAAACCATTTAACCTTCCACAACATTCACTACTAGCCAAACCTAACTTCGTGTCATACCTGTGAGTCCTATAACATAGAACCCAACCCTGTGAAGGTCTATAACCCTCACACTCATCTCAACAGATAAATCACCCCTAGGCTAGCACACAGGCGCTAGGGAACGCATCCCTACGCTCAACATATGGGGGAGTCATCTCTCAGCTAGCACACGACAATAGGAAACGCATCCCTATGCTCAACACAGTGGGGAATCACCCCTAAGCTAGCTCACAGGCGCTAGGGAACGCATTCCCTACGCTCAACATAAATCTCTGGGGTCCTCTCCCCGATGCTAGCACCCACGGCAATAAGGATCGCAACCCTTATGCTCGTCACAAATCTTTAGGGATAACGCCCCTATGCTAGCCTCATCAACACTCTAGGGGAATCGCCCCCTAACTCATTACTCTGGGGATAATGCCCCTATGCTAGCATCATCAACACGAAAGTTATCATGGGACGTACATCTGCTTCTTAATCTCAACTCATCAACCATCCAACTATCGCTCGCACACTTTTCCTGAGTCCATCCCGGTAAGGCATTGTCTCGAGCACTACCAACGAGCCATGTAACTTAGGTTGACTAAGGCCGTGAAAGCAAATAATTCTCACGCCTACATACAATAGAACATCACCCCTCTATGCTAGCATACATGCAATAATGGACGCATCCCTTATGCTCAACATAATTGGGGAATCACCCCTAAGCTAGCACCTCAGGCCATAAGGATCGCAATCCTTACGCTCAACACAGTGGGAATCACACATAAGCTAGCACACAGGCCATAAGGATCACAATCCTTACGCTCAACATAATTGGGGAATCACCCCTAAGCTAGCACCACAGTGAAGGAACACAATCCCTCACTCTCATCACATCTAGTCAACCTAGAGTTACAGACTCGCCCAGGAGAGACATAAGATCAGGTGGCTCTTATTTTATCAAGCTCCTTGCATTTTCGCACTACTTTTAGAATCTCTAGGGTAGTCTACCATACCAAAATCATTTGTTATTTCCGGACCACATTCACAACCTGGCCCGAAGTTCACAAGCACATACCTATGCTACCGGCACATAGCCCTCTATCCCTTTATTCCAGAATTCAGTTCCATAACCACCCTAGAAATCAGGACGACTAGTAACCCTCTACTCAAATTCGGACCCATCCAAAACTTGTTAAATCAGCCCAAACATAAGGCCATTATGAACACATAAAATACGGTCCCTGACCCTGAGTATGGCATAACTTTAGGGTGCTCTACTACAGCCCCTAACTCAACCTGAACCCTAAAGCATTGAACCCAATCAACCAATCAGTCTAAAATTCAAATTTTCTGCACTCCACAGCTAACCAAACATCTCAAAAGTCCAAACGATTACAACTGTTTAGTTTAAAACATCTATCCACACATTTATACTTACAAGGGTAAGATATAATCAAATTCATTTATAACCCCCGGCACATTTTCATCCATTCACTTGTAACTTTGAATCCCTTAACTAAAGTAGCAACTAGTTTCAGGCAATCTTAAGCCCCGCACGATAATCCTTATATTGATTTAACCAACTACGACATCGCGCACATACTCATAATTTAGGCAAGAATGACTATTCACAAATCACCACATTCATGTCCAAACTTGTCCAATTACAACCTCGAACAATTTCTTAAAGAGGTTCATATGCTAACATACTAAACTTGAAACTTTAAGCCACTAATTCCTTTATGACCACAACTTAGGCCGTTTTAGCTCAAGATTACTTCTAAACATAACCACTAACCTTTTCATATCTCATAACCACCGCTTTCAAGCATGCTTTCAAAATTAACAAACTATCAAACATACATTTCAATCAAAAAGGAATTTAAATGGCTTAAATCCAATTGACTACTTACCTCGAATAGAATAATTAATATTATTCTAGTAGTGAGAATCTCTTCCAAACTCTGGTCTTCCTGCTTAACCTTCAACAATTCAATAAAAATAAGGATTATAAAACTTGGTCCAAGATTCTTGAAATTTCATAAATGAGCTCCAATTTTGGTTAATCTTAACTAAGCCAGTCCTTTAATTTAATTTCAGCGAATCTTAGTTCCATAGTCTTATTCAATGGTCCAGTAGTCTCAAAAGTCCCCTAATTAAATCCATTGATTAACGATCGATCCCATTTAAAGTCCTTAATTAAAAACAATTGAGTAACGAAATTACCCAAGTCAGAACACGATCTTAACCGGGACCGTTCGAGCTCGAAAATTGGAATCGGAGACGGCGGCGCGTGGCCGGAGCACGGCGGCGAGTGGAGGTCCGGCGACGGCGGCGTGTGGGCGCGCGTGGCCGGAGCGTGAGACTTCCGATCGGCGCGTGAGAGCGCGTGGGGCAGCATTTTGTGCGAGGTTCGCGGATTTGTTTCCGACAGCTGGGGTTGGTTCACGAGTTGCAGAACCGTCGAGGAGGCGCTCGTTCGGCGGCGCATGCTGTGGGGGTTGCGAATTGAAGCTTCCGGCAGCTGATCGGTGGTTAGATATACAGATCCGGCGACTGCAACCATAATCCGACCTACGAGCTGTTGTAGGAGCTTCGAGTGAGTTGGGATCGAGGGACTGGCCGACGGTTTTCGAAGGACTTGTGTCACTCGTGAGGTTCAGCAGCCGGCGAGGAAGAAGAAGAAGAAGACCGGCGGCTGCAGTCCAACGAAGTGGAGAACGAAGGATGGGTTTTCGGTTGGAGTTCCGGCGAAAGGAGAAGAATAAAAAAAAAAGAAGCCGATGATCGTGGGTTGTTTGGTTTGAAGAAGAAAGTAAGCAGATGGATGGCGTTCGACTGATAGAGAGAGAGAGAGAGAGAGAGAGTTTCGGTGAGGGAGCTTCGGGAGGAAGAAGAAGAGAAGAGAAAAAAAAAGAAAAATTAAAATAAAAAAAAAATAAAAATGATAATAAAAATAAAAAATAATAAAAATAAAAATAGAATTAAAGAAGTGGATAAGGATGGGATTTTTTTCTTTTCCTAAAAAAATTCCAATATTGCCCCTTGACCAAACAAGAATTTCAAAATTGCCCTTTTTTCTCATTCCAAATTTCAAATTAACCTTCAAATTTAAATTACCCAATGCAAATCATTCCAACTAAATTTCCATAATTTGAAATTAATGCCCGTAAATAAGCCCGGCGTTACAGTCTGAGAATAATAAATACCTGAAAATAAGATGATTGTGTTTGGTTCTACATGATAATGTTATCAAAATTTTATACAAAAAAAATTAATATTTATATTTGTTTAATGAGATTAATATATAAAAATGATGTAATTGTGATACGTTAAATAATGAGTTAATATTCCAATAAATAAATACAATTCAATTAATGTACTAACAATATAGTTTAATTGGCATGTACTCCTTTCTTTGAGATCGGAGGTTCAAATCCTCATACCTCCATTTGTGTTGTACGAAAAAAACAATATGGTTTAATTAATTTTAAGTAATAGATGAAGTAGACAATAAACATGTTGCGTCCGTCATCGTAGACTATAATGACGGACTCTTTTAATGACGGGCAATGTATGGCATTAAAACCCACTACCCGTCATTAAAGGATGAAGCGGGTTATATGTTACAATGACATCGGCTATATGATGATGGTCATTGCCCGTCATTAAAAGTCGAAGCATGCTTAATTTTCCAGGACGGCCAATATATAATGACGGGTAAGGTCCGTCATATAATATTCATTGATGACGGTGAGGAACCGTCATTAAATGTTTAATGTGCGTCATGATCGTCATTAAATGCTATATGTGCGACATGAAATGTCGGTCATTAAATGTTAAATGTGCGTCATGAAATGTCCGTCATTAAATGTCGCTTTTGAAAGATTTAATGACAGGCAATGCCCGTCATCGTTTTGTGCAAAATTTAATAAAAAAAATTGTTGGTTGCTCAGGTGGCTAACCAACAATATTTATCCTTTCATCAAACCTCTGCACAAAATACAATTTTATTTGTATGTTATGACTTAACAAAGATCTATAAACACAAAACAATCCATTTATTCACTACAAAGAGGTTATAATTTGCACAAAAATTGAATGAAACCAATTACCTATCACAAAAACTAAATCGATCATAAAAGAGGTTATTGATCTAATTTGCTAAGATTTAACAAAACTAACCTAAAATAAGTTAAAATGCTTAAGAAGGTTCTTGAATATTCATGCACTAAAATTGAATGAAACCAATAAGTGAAAATTTCGGCATGACCTCTACTAAAACTACCAAAAACTAACCTGAAATAATGCACATGTAATTCACTTCTATATCATAATGCATTAATACATTAAGATAAACTAACATACCTAATTCACTAAGAAGATTCTTTAGCATTCATTTACCAAAACTGAATCAAACCTAGTGGAAATTTCGGCATGAACTATTAAAACAACAAAAAACTAACCTGAAATAATGCAATTCACTTCTATATTATACACATATATGAGACCACCCGTCCCTCCACAAACTACATTCAACCAGATCCAACAACAACTTTCTTTATACATGCAATTTACACAATAAACAATGGAATCATAGTTGATCTTTCCTAAAACTTAACAACACTAGTACAAAATTGGGTTTTAATGACGGGCATTGCCCGTCATTAAAGGGAAACGATGACGGAAATTTGTCCGTCATCTATTCGAGTGTCATCGTAGGCTACAATGACGGACGATTTTTAATGACGGGCATTGCCCGTCATTAAATCTGACCGTCATTAAAAATATGTCTGTCATTATATGTATGTCATTAAAAGGGAAAAATAGTGGTTTTCAATGACATGCAATGCCCGTCATCATTTCGTCAATAATTTTAATAAAAAAAATATTGATTACACACGTGGCTAACCACCAATATTTCTCTTTCTCAACCTATATACAAAATAAATTTTCAATAGTATTATATTTTTACACAACAATTAACTTAACAAACATAATTTTTTTAATAGAATATATAATATGTAATACACTTATGTTGTTGAACTAAAAATAAGAGAACATAAAATTTCTCTTTATACATCCACACATAATACAAATATGACTCTTCGTCTCTCTAAAAACCACATCCAACTTATAAAGAGAAGTAAAATTGCTAAGTAAAATAAACATAAAACTAAAACATTTCAACTTGAGCTTATAAAAGACCAACTAATTGAAGTAGATAAGTGGTGAAAGGCGTGGCAACTCGACTTGATAAAAGGTACTCCTTAGTAAGCTGAATGAATAAGTATCTGGCAAAATAAAAAAGGCATTCATCAGTCACCAAAACCAAAAAAAAAAAAAATACATGAAAAAACTTAGAAAATAATCTGATTTACGACAGCATTTGGAAAAAAAAAAGAGACAAACAAGCATAGAAATAAAAGTGGGGAATATGAAATGAAAATATTTGCATCATTGTAAGGCACTCACTTTCATGAAGTTGCAAAAAATCTAAAACTATCTGCTTAAGGCTCTTCCAACCAGCACCACCTGCTTGACAAGCTGAGTACTGAAAAATGATCATCAAAAGGATGTATAAACAAACCGTAGTTCATCATATGTGAATTGAACCAGAATCTTACTGAAAGCTTAAAGCTATCACCAAAATAGAGAGAGTTAAGAATATAATATCCTAATCTAGTAACATTCATGAGACAACTCATTGATGCTCCACAAGCAAACAAGACCACAAATCAATAGCTAAAATAGAACAAGACCAAAATAGAATAAACAGATTAAAACCAAACAATGCATTTGCACTACTTGGAACAAGACCACAAATCAAAGGTTCCAGAGTTGATACTTGGAACATGAACTAAATATCTGTAGAATCAGATAAATGCAAAAGTAAACTACAAAGGAGGATTTGTTGTAGGGTTAGCATAAAGCCATTGACCTTTTCACTTCTTTCGATATATGTTAAACTACAAAAACATGAACACAAGAAAATCCAAGCAAATTAATTTTTACTTGAATTCAGAGCAAGGAAAATGCAGGGAGAAAAGATTAAAAGAAAATGGTCGTTGAAACTCAGACACTAACACTTGAGCTCGTCAAACCATCGACCGACACTATTGAGGCAAACAAAAAAACGAGGTTTGGAAGATATAACATCAAAGTTGTTCAATAAGAATGCCATCTTACTTTTTCATTTTTAATGCTACAATGTGAACCGAAACAACCATTTAATATTCACAACTATCTTGTAAATGATCAAGTTTGTGTAACAATATAATCATATTTACTTTGGCAAAGCAAATATGAAAACTGAAATCAAGTAGCTCAAATTTATGAATAGTTATAATTGTAAGAAACTCCATCCACCGAGTGGAAGTCATAATCACAAGAATACTGGGTGGAAGTCATAATCACAAGAATCACATATTTGCAAAGAAAAATGGTGTTGCACAAATGGTGAAGAACAGAACAAGGAGATAAGGAGGGGTTATTCAAGGTTGGTGCGAGGGATTTGTGACAGAAGATTGAAAGCAGAATTTGTAGACTAGTGGGGAAGGCAGATGGTTTTATTCATGGCAAATTTCAGGTAAAGAAAGGTGCTTATGTAAGGTTTGATTGTTAGATCTTTTAGTGGGATGTATAAGAAAGAGTTTTCCATCCCAATTAATATTCAAACAGCACAGCAGAATGAATTTGAGAAATAAAATCATGTCAATGGATGAGAAAAAGTAAAACATCACCTGCTAAAGTAAAGCTCACAGCTCAATTGCATGCCCTTTTAGATCAGTTCCCTATATGCATTATGGTTCAGTTGTTTTCGGAAATGTAGACATTGGGACCTACGGTTTTGTTTCCATAACAACAACAAATAATTTATTTATTAATTTAAAAGAAAAAATTGCAACAGAAACTATGTCTGAAAAATTACCTTATAAATATTAAATTTTGAACAAACAATTATCTATAGAAGATATGAGGTTATATCTTTTACATCTACAGAAGTTATCAGGTCAAATACAATGAAAGGCTTATTCCCACCAACACGAGCATATATATCTAGGCCAAAAACTAAAAGAACTATTAAATACAGTATTGTGAAAAATGCACTATTCACACTGAATTCTTTAGCACTCAAATAATATGTTGTGCAACTAATAAACTAATTGTTGTTGAGTGCATACCAATGGATGAAAAAGCCATCAGGTTTTCTCCCTTGCTATTGCAATACTCCAACCGGTGATTTCTTAGCTGCCCCACTACTCTAGCTTTATCCTAAAAAACCAAAAATACACCTTAATCAACTCAATGCTAAGGTGATTACAAAACATAGAATTCCCTTTTTTTAATAGAACATAAGAATTTATCGGGCTAATTGTTTAAAAAAAAATTACAGGACAAAATCAACAAACTATAAAATTCATATGCTCTTTCATGTAATCATGATAAGATACCTAAACAACATATAATGAGAATGCACAAAATCTAGTCTTTATTAAATTGATATTCTCAAGAAATTTAAACTGGAATGAAATTTAAACTGGAATGGAAAGAAGGAGTAGACATCATGTCCTTCAACTTGAAAACTTCTATAGGCCATGCAAGAAGTGATCTTCAAATATCAAAAAGCCTAGCATAATCGAAGTCACTAGTTACCTCTTTGAGCTGTGTTGGAAGTATCCTCCTCTTGAAGTTTGCGACAGTAATATCGTTCAAATCTATCCAAGGCTTGTAACTCATGATAAAGAGTTCCTACAAGCAAAGACAATATTTTGTTGTCTTTTAAGCAACATATAAAGGGATCTCAAACTCCATTGTTTACCATGGAAATGGAACATTCAAAACTTCAATTATGTTGTAGAAGACCAGTGTGTTAAGACTATAAGTTGACAATTTTATTAGCTTTAGATTTAGGGATACAAAAAAGTGAAATATTAATAACTATATAGAAAAATACATCAAAATATTAACCAAACAAACATTGGAATGTGCCTTCATAAGCAGGGATGTTGTTAAGTCAAAATATAGTCAAATGAATAATATTATGAAAACTGAAACTTTTCATACCGCAATAGCTACGATATTGATATAAAAATCAATTAAGGTTGCCACCATTAACTTGAAACATATATAAGTGCAAACTTAGTGAGAATCAAGTCCAGTCAAGGGAAAAAAGTACAGCATCCACTAGCTCCATTCACGAGATAGGGTCCAGTAAAGGGAAAAAAAGATTTCAAACATCCAAAAATACTAAATAGTACAGAATCCACTCTAAATGTGTTTCATCATGATAAAACCATGCACTTTCTACAATACGGATATAATATTTTTTTCTAAAAGTTAATATTCCTTATCCAATTTATGCTTTCTTGAGCGGTTTGTCAAAGAGAGAAAGAATACCAAGGGAAATGACTTCAATGAGTGAAGGAATATCGGATGATCTAATCTTTTGAATTTCTCTATTTTGCAATCTTATGTATAGAGGAA
This sequence comes from Trichosanthes truncata, assembly GCA_033996785.1. Classification (NCBI taxonomy): domain Eukaryota; kingdom Viridiplantae; phylum Streptophyta; class Magnoliopsida; order Cucurbitales; family Cucurbitaceae; genus Trichosanthes; species Trichosanthes truncata. Next base: position 42,740,668 of record JAWPNB010000013.1, on the reverse strand, counting down.
AAGATACAAAATGTTAACAAAAATGACCTCTCGAAGATAGAAATTAAGACTAACCAAGAGTCAATATCCAAGCAAGAGTAAAAACATATCAAAACAGCAACCTCGTTATAAAAAAATAAATAACAAACAAAACGAACAATCAAAAAATCAAAATTAAGCCAAACAAAACAGTTAACAAACTATATATATATATATATATATATATATATATATATATATCAAGCAACCCATATTTTGATATTATCTTTTCTCCAAGTGTTAAAACAAACTGATTGCTCTAAAAAAAATAGCACAATAGGGCACTACTTTCCAACAGTGATGAAGTTGTATCAAATTGAAATCATGCAAATAATGCAGCACTCGTTGTATATTTACCATAACAATTTAAACATTCAGTAAACTTGTAAACATCTTTAGTTCGTTTTCTGTTCAGAGCTTTCCATTTCCATATACCACCACACATATCACTTAAAATGAAGAACAATGAGCATCTCATGGAAAATATGGAGTACAAATTGATAAAGTTGATTATTAAAAAAAATTAATATAAGATGCTAATATCATGAAAGGAAGAAAAATTAATATAATCTATTTGTTCATATACAATGATAACATAAAAAGGAAGAAAAATTAGAAAGCAAGAAATCTCACATTTTTCTCTCCTTCTAATAAACCACCTTTTTGTTGATACGACGCATCATGATATTTCTAAAAATATAGAGGCAGATACTAGCTTTTACATGAGCTAACTAGCTAATTACGTTCTTTTTCTGCTCCAAACAAAAAATCTAATTAATGTCTCCATACAAAGGTATTTTTCACCTTCAAAGTTAATATTGAAATGATAAAATCACTTTAGAAGATGCTAATATCAAGCAACAATAATCTTGGGCTTACCACAAAAAAATGTTAGAACTTTTAAGAGGACTCCAAAGATGCCCCAAGTCATATACAATAATCTTGAACTTATCTGTGGTAATGTTCTAGTTACAGTGGATCTCACCGGACCTAATTAAACCAAAACCAAATCCACAATTCAATAAAAGGACAAAAATGAACTCAAAACTTTAGAAGCAGAAAATGCCTTCGATTATAAGGTACAGTCAGCTCACACTAATGCAAACACCAATTCAAGTCATCAAAAAGCTCATAACATGGTAAAATGAACAACCATGGGTGTGTTCTCTTAGTGTATTTTTTACAATAAAATTTTAAAGATCACATCCTACGAAAAAGAAAGGGTTTAAATCTTATTTTAGTTATTGAATTTATATAACCATTCTATATCTTAGTTCTTAAACTCTCCCAAAGGTTAAAGTTTGTTTTGTCACTCCAACTTCATTCTTGGGAGATATCTAACAGAACACTCTCAAATCCACCTTTCCCCTCTACTTCATTATAGTGTTCAAAATTACCGGTTGAAGGCTCATTTGAGCATAGATTTCAATATAGATATTACATAAACAGGTTATCATAAACAAGCAGAGGACAATAAAGTACATGATAAAAGCTTAATACCATCCATAAGTTGAAAAGGTTACTTTCAAAATTTACTTCTATTAGGACTCCGATCCTACCATCATGAATATAGGAACCTATTCTTCCTTCAGCAGTGGCTCTACTAGCTTTCTTTTCTGCGCTTGCTAGACCTTTCTTTCTGAGAAACTCCTGAGCTTTAGCAATGTCACCTCCATTCTCTGCCAGAGCTTTTTTCCAATCCATCATTCCTGCTCCTGTTTCGTCACGAATATGCATTCAAATTTATGTAAGAATCTCCATCACTGAGAAGAAATCAACTAAGCTAGAAGCTGATAGTTTAAGAACAAAACAGAATTGAATTGAGAAGCCCTTGAAACAAAAGCAACAAGGAGAAAAGTGCAGTGACCCATTGGAGTACAGGGCAGAATTTTGTGCCTCAGAACCACTAGAAAACTCAACACAGCACAGAAATCGTCCGTTTGGAATGTTGGAAAGAAGGAGAAACATAAAAAAATTGCGAGAGTCAGTGATAAGAGGCTATTCCATGACGGTAAGGAAGGAGAGGAGATGGAAATGAAAGGTGGGCTTTTAAATCCTTATCTCATGACATTGTTGATTGTTTTCTTGCTCGGAAATGAATGCTACCAATAGAGATAAAGCCAAAAGCATCTTTGTTCCACAAACAACTACCAAGGTGGCTACCAATGACCCAACTCACGACTACAACCCACGACTTCAGATATGCTATTAACAACGCTAAATCTGCCATCCACGACCTCCACAGTTTCAAATCTACTATCAATAGCACTAGATCTGCTACCCACGACCTCTACAAGTTCAGATCTGCTATCAACAACACCAGATCTACTACCCACGACCTCTGCGAATGGTGGCTTAAATGATGAACGGCGGCAAAAGACCCATGACGAACAAATGAACCACGGTGGACCAACCATAGAGAATGACGACAGTGAGAGAGAAGAAGATGTCGGTGAGAGAGACGAGGTGTCGGTGAGGGAGAAGAAACTGCGAAGTGGCTGGTAGAGAGAAGATGCAAATGCATATATGAGAGAGAGAAGAAGCTAAAAAAGTGAAATATAAAACAATGTCGGTCACATTGTACTTTTTTTTTTTTTTTTAAATTTCACCCATTTTTCTTTTGACTGTCATCGTTTATACGCGCATTTTTCTTTTGACTGTCATTATATGTCACATTTGTACTAGTGCAAAAACCAAAAACTGAAAATTTCGGCATGATCTCTACTAAAACTACCAAAAACTAACTTGAAATAATGCAATTCACTTCTATATTATACACATATATGGGACAACCCATCCCTCCACAAACTACATTCAACCAGATCCAACAATAACTTTCTTTATACATGCAATTTACACAACAAAACAATCCAAGAACTGAAAATTTCGCCATGACCTCTACCAAAACAATCCAAAACTAACAAGATCCAGCATTAGTTTCAGAAAAATGCATATGTACATCTAAACTTCAAACAATGGGACCACCCGTCCCTCCATAAACTAAAAAATAAGATTAAGTAAACTTACTTGGAGTAAATATAGAGATATTTCTAGCATATCTTTATCTCCTCCACAAAGTCTTCCTAGCTATGACTCGAACACAGGACCAAGGCTTGTGGGAGCCTCTTGAAAGAAAATCCACAAGGGATTGGAGAGGAAGAGGTCTAGAGAGAATTCTTTAATTCTCTATTGAGAAGATATGTGTTGTATTTAATGGCTCAACCCAAAGGTCCTATTTATAGAGACCAAAGGTAAATCTTTGCCATAATTAAAATATTATATTTTAATATCTAATATATTAAAATATATCTTATACTTATTTGTATCTCATTCAAATCTCCTACGATATTTATTTATTTGAATCTTATTCAAATTTTATAAATATCTTTTATTTAATGTATCAGATATACATTAATTATTTTAATATTTAAAGTATCAAATACAATAAATATATTTTCCTCTTTTATTTTTAATATATCTAATATATTAAATATTAATTTGAACACTTCAAATTAAATATTAAATTTGAACATTTCAAATTTTGATATTTAATGTATCAAATACAGTAAATATATTTTCATCTTTTATATTTAATATATCTAATATATTAAATATTAATTTGATTATTTCAAAATTTTCTTTCAACTAAATTGATCTTTTAGTGTTACTATGAGCTAGCAAGGGGATCTTATGAACTTACAGATTATAAGCTCCAATGATACAAAATCAATTAATTAAACTCATTAATTAATTAATTTTTTCATTCATTAACTATAGACCTACAGTTGCATTCTTATGCATTGTAGGACAAGTTGTGTCCATAGATATAATCATTACATGCAAGTTGATCATTCACGAGTTGTTCGTAATTATATCTTGCACCTTAAGTACTACTGATCCTCTAATGAACAATCTGTTTATAATCTAATTATAAACTAAGTCCCTCTCGGGCCAGTGAGAAGGTGGGACCCCATTGTTCAAGTCTCGAAATCAGCACTTAAGGGAACTACTCATCTACTTACCATATATGGGAATGAGTGAATTCCATCTTGTGAGATTATGTTCCCAGCTCCTTATTCGATCAAGTACTCAAAATGGTAGGCTTATTGAATAGGCTATAAAAGCCACTCTCACCCATGCAGATCAAAGGACAAGCCCTCACAGGAAGAAGTTCATAACTCACTCAGGATTAAGATTGAGTCAAATATGATCATCCTGATGAAATATTAATCTTCTCAATTAACGGATTTATAAAGAGAGATTAAATATTTCGTGGTCCAGTCTTATAGGAAGGGTTCTCTGGTTGAGCTGAAGTTGATGTTGAACCGAGCTTTTTAGGGCAACATTATGTTCATTTCTCCTTCTTCTTCTCTTCCATTTAGTTTTTTTGCAACATTTACTTAATGTCTGTATTTCACTTTCTTTGTTGTATTTTTTACATTATAAACTAATCACTTTAAGGTGGAGATTAGAGGATGATTGCTTTTGATTAATTTTACAACTGAGTATATTTCATTACCTCAATCTGGTTTTTAAGAGGTTTTTATTTCATTAGATCAATTCCGTTTGGCCAACCGATTTGTAGCAGTGTTACTCTAATTTCTGGGAAGAATAGGAGAGGCCGAAACCTTAAAAACCACATTAGCTCCATGTTAGGGTTAAGAACTAACTAAGTGAGGGGATTAGGGATAATCACTCACCTAATGCACACACAATATAGTGGACTAAACTGTTGTTGTAATATGAATGAAACAATACATTTTAGGTAATTTGGGAGAATGTTGTGTGATCTGTAGTGGGTTGAGCGGAATGAATGTGTACTTAAGTTGTAAAATTAATTAAAGCATGAATTTACCTCTAATCCAAGCCTTCTAATTAGCTCAAAGTTTAAGTTTAGCAATTCTCTATTTGATTACGATTCCCTTGTTTGTCTATGTTTTATCAATTATTTTGTTCCAGCATTGTTGATTTATTTTATTTCATTTCCTGAATGAAATTTTGTTGTTTACAATTAGAGTTTACTGAGAATTAATTTGTGGTTAACTAGAAAATTACTAGTCTCTGTGGATAAGATAATTTACTTAGAACTTGCTACATTTACATGTGTACACTTGCACATAGGCAATCATATTATTGCTGATTTATTCACATTACTCTAGCACGTGGCACGCACCAGAGGCCGCGAGCCTACATCTAGCGTGTGCGATAGAGGTGCGGATGAGGCCGAGCCGAGCCGAACCAGTTTGGTAAAATGAATTGGACACGTGTCAAAATGTGTCTGGTTCATTACTTTTACTCCCGAATTAAAACCTCGTCCATTTTTCTCTTCCCCTCTTGCAATATCCACCAGAAATGAAGCTACAATTTGTAATGGAGCGCTTTTGAAAAGTGAGAAGCTACAAATGCCACAAGATGTCTAAGAATTTCCTCCTACGGGAGATCGAGAACTCCAAAATAGTCTCGGGGTTTGATGGAAATCCCACTTGAAATTCAAGGACTACCTTGAATTTATACACTCTATCCATGAAAGCGACACTGACCGTGAATCCAAATGAGAGTCTTAACCTCCAAAAAAGACCGAAATGTTCTCTATAGGATTGGACGACAATCTTGGGAGATCCAAGGAGAACCTTGGAGCCTTAAATTTTTCCAAGAAAGTAGAAGAACACACGAATCTAGAGGAGAATCTTACCCATTAGGAAAGAATAAAATATTCCTTAAGAAGTTTGATGGAAATCCTGGGGATGATTTGAGACCCAAAAAGCACCACAGAACCCTAAAATTCCTACAAAAAAAATGGAAAAACTGACGTTCTAGAAAGGCTAAAATATTCCCCACAGGGTCTGATAACAATCCTAGAGAGAATTAGAGGCATACCTTGAAATGTCATACTGACTCCAAAACTTTGAATAGGCTACTCCCAAGTCAGGCTCCATGTATTTAGCTCATACATTCATATTCAGAATCCTAACTAGGGAGTGGGAGCGAATGTTATGGGTTAAATTGGACCACAAGGATGGCTAGAGAAAAGGACTACAATTAAGGGCTAAACGAAGCAAATAAGCCCAATACGAATCAAAATGGACCAAAACCAACTAGGAACCATACCAGGGAGCACGGGGAAGGAGAAACAGGCTTGGGCTGTGATAGCACACTTTTGTGAGCTATTTCTGTAGTTTAACTATTGCTATTTTTGATCCTTTATTGGATCTTTTCAAGCCATATTTATTTATTTTGCAGGAATTAAGTATTTGAATGAGGAATTAGAGGTGAAGGCAACAACAGTACAAAAACGAGGCAATTCGGGCAAGAATTGGAGAGTTAAGGAAAAGGAGGAAGAAAATGCAGCATTGAGATTCGAGGGGGCAGTGTTGAGACGCTGTCCAGCGGCGTCTCAACGCTTCCATGATACAGCTAGTCGTGCAGTGACGACAACGTTGAGATGCTGTCCACAACGTCTCAACGCTGAAGAGGACCACACACTTGTTTTTCCGTATGTGCGTTGAGACGCTGTGCATAACGTCTCAACGCTACCCGATTTTTCTTAAGAAATTTGTGCATTAGGGTATAGCGTCTCAACGCTATCCCGATATTTATAAATACCAAGTTTTGAGCTGCGATTGAGGGAGGCCAATTGGGAGAGACTTAGCTATTTTCAAAAATTTAGTTTGAGGGACGTGAGAGGAAATTCTTTGGAACGCAAGGAGGAGTTCTAAAGCTCGAGATCATGATATTGCAACCGGAACGGAGCTCGCACGACGCATTAGTTCTTTATCGTTCATTTTTCTTAATATTTTTGTTATGGCTTTGTATGCAAATTTAGGAGTTGGTATAGTGACTGTGAGTAGCTAAATTTGTTTTCTTAAGGCTAGATGGAGCCGTTAGGCCAAACAATGCGTTGATGTGAATGATTTGAACTTTTGTATTTCTTTCAATTCTTGCAATCGTGTTATTAATGCTTATGAACTTTTGATCAGAGTTTATTTTATCTTGATAGATCTGGATTTATGCTTGAAAAAGATTAATTTAGATTTAACTTCAATTGCATGACTAGTAGTTACTCTAGCATGAAAGTGACTATATTTCTACTGGAAATCATTAAAGAAAATGTTCTTAATGTCGTGCATACTTATTAAAGGCTAGACATATATTTTGGTTTTATAATTGTGCATGAGAATCAATTGTCTTGATAGGGGCAGTAGTCATTTGGATTTCTTGATTTATAGCATGAATATACATTAGTTTATCATTCCTTCAATTAAATTGTTAGCTTGATAGGTGAAATCTAGTTCCTAAGATTTTCTTTCTCCTGATTGTCTCAAATTTTATCTAGTTGTAGTTTTAAATAATTTCACTTACCATTTGACTTCTATCTCTAAATAAAATTGGATGTTTGAATTCATGGTAATTAATTGAATTAAATAACTCAATCTTGTGGACGACACTCGTACTCTATTTCACTATATTAAAACTTGACCCGTGCACTTGCGATCTTGCAATTTTAAGCAACAAGTTTTTGGCGCCATTGCTGGGGATTGACGTTTATTTAATTCTTTTGATATTGTAGAGAAACCATTCGGTCTTACTTTAGAGTGTATTTATCCTTTATTTTGTTCGTATATTTTCTTTATTTTATTATATTATATTATTATTATTATTATTATTTTATGTATTGATTTGTGCTTAGTTTTTTATTGTGTTTTTCTTTTGCTGCTTTATTTGGGCGTAAATTGTGCATGCGAAGTAATAAGGAGGCTAATATTGTTCCTTTTGATCCTGAAATTGACAGAACGTATAGAAGGAGATTAAGAGGAAGCAAAGAGAAAATTGAGGATATGGCTGAACAACAGGAGGAACCTAAGGCCATTAGAGATTACTTCCAGCCCACGTTTCCTGCTGCGCAGCCCGGGATATTTCATGTGCCCATTAATGCTAATAATTTTGAGATCAAAACGGGCCTGACTCAAATGGTCAGGGATAGTTCTTTCAAAGGACATCCCACTGAAGATCCGAACTCCCACTTAAGATCTTTTATCGAAATTTGTAGTACTGTAAAAATGAATGGAGTTCCGGATGATGCGATTCGCTTACGACTTTTTTCTTTTTCTATGCAGGATAAGGCAAAATATTGGCTAGAATCTATGCCCCTAGAAGCATCACTACTTGGGAAGAATTAGCCTAAGCTTTCTTGAACAAATTTTTTCCACCTGCAAAGACCACGAGACTGAGGACGGAAATTGGTACCTTCAGACAACATGAAGGAGAACAAATGTTTGAGGCTTGGGAACGTTACAAAAACCTCCTAAGGAAGTGTCCACGACATGGATACCCAGATTGGTTACAAATTCAATTATTTTATAATGGATTAACTAGTAGTAATAAATCTCTTTTGGATGCAGCTGTTGGGGGATCTATCTTTTCCAAGATAGCTGAGGAGGCTCATAAGATATGACAGCCACTAGTTATAATTGGCCTGAACGGTCAACTTCGAAGAATGTGACTGGTATTTATGAGATTGATGAGGTAAGTTCCTTGAAATATCATATGGCATCTCTGACTAATTCCTTGAACAAACTTGCAGGAACATGAAATTTCCAATCCATTGCTTCGATTGCAGCTGCTAACAATTCCATATTTTGTGAGGATCCTGAAATTGAGCAAGCTCAATATGTGAACAATAGGAAGTTTGGATATAGAGGAAACCAGATGCAAAATCAATTACCCACCCATTATCATCCAGGTTTGCGCAATCATGAGAATATCTCTTATGCCAATAATAAAAATGTTTTGCAGCCCCCTCTAGGTTATGCATCAACAATCTCAATAGAAAAAGAAGAAACCTTCCATCGAGGACTTGTTAGGAGCATTCATTACTAAATCTAGAAACATAACAAACCAGTTGGAAAATTCAATAAGTAGCCAGGAGAAAGCCATCAAGAACATGGAAGTGCATATTAGTCAAATGGCATCCACATTGAATGCAATGCAAAAAGGTAAATTTCCTAGTAATACAGAGGTAAATCTGAGGGAGCATTAGAAAGTTGTAACCCTGAAGAGTGGCAAACAGTTAGCTGGACCTGAGCAAGTGCAACTTGAAGAGAAAATCATGACTGAGGAAAAGGACAAAGTTGAGGAAGTAGTTGAGAAGATTGCAACTTCTTTCATAACATAGATGCCTTCTAGCTCTACTATTCCTTTTGTGCCTAATAAAATTCTCTATCCTCAACGTTTTCAAAAGAAAAAGTTGGACTCTCAATTTTCTAAATTTCTAGAGATTTTCAAGAAACTTCATATTAACATTCCTTTTGCAGATGCTTTAGAACATATGCCAAATTATGTGAAATTTATAAAGGAGATGTTATCACAAAAGAAGAAATTTGAAAAATATGAGATAGTCAACTTAACTGAGGAATGTAGTGCACTTCTACAAAGAAAGCTACCTCAAAAATTAAAGGATCCAGGGAGTTTCACTATTCCTTGCACCATTGGGAGTATTTATGTTAAGAGGGCTTTATGTGACTTAGGAGCCAGTATTAACTTGATGCCCTTTTCTATTTATAGGAAACTAGATCTTGGAAAGGTGCAACCCACTACCATATCATTACAACTTGCTGATCGTTCTATCACGTACCCTAGAGGTATTATAGAAGATGTTTTAGTTAAAGTTGATAAGTTTATCTTCCCTATAGATTTTGTTATCCTGGATATGGAGGAGGACTTAGAGGTCCCTATCATTATGGGGAGACCCTTTCTAGCAATTGAACAGACTTTGATCGATGTACCTAAAGGTAAACTAACTTTTCATGTGGAGGATGAGAAGGTAGTCTTCAACATATTATAATCTATGAAGTATCTAGATGAGGTTAGTACGTGTAACATGATTAATATTGTTGATGATACCATTAATGATTTTAGGGAGTTAGTTTTATCTACTGATCCTCTTGAAAAAGCATGTTGAATTTAGTTTTTGAGAACCTAGGGGTCTTAGATCAAGAAATTACTTTTTACTGTAATTCATTAGATCAATTGTCCATAGGTCAATATAGGAATGAGAAAGTCCTACCACTACCCGTCCATGAAATTGAGGAAATTCCGCCTCCCACATTAGAATTGAAACAATTGCCTGCACACCTTCGTTATGCATTCTTAGGTGAATCCTCTACTTATTCTGTTATTATATCTGCTGATTTAAATAAGTTAGAAGAGGAAAAAGTGCTGAGAGTCTTACGTGCACATAAGTCTACCTTAGGTTGGTCCATTAGTGATATCAAGGGTATTAGTCCATCCATTGTCATGCATAAGATCCTTATGGAATATACCTTTAGCCCATAAGTCGAGCACCAAAGGAGACTAAATCCAACAATGAAGGAAGTGGTAAAGTCTGAGGTATTAAAGCTTTTGAATGTAGGTATTATATATGCCATATATGACAGTTCTTGGGTGAGTCCTGTGCAGGTTGTTCCTATGAAAGGGGGAATGATTGTGGTGAAAAATGAAAACAATGAATTCATATCTACCAGGACAGTCACTGGGTGGCATGTCTGCATTGATTATAGGAAGTTGAATAAGGCTACTCGAAAATATCATTTTCCTCTTCATTTTATTGATTAGATGCTTGATAGATTAGTTGGCTATCCTTACTATTGTTTTCTTGATGGCTATTCAGGTTACAATCAAATTGCCATTGCTCCTGAGGATCAAGAAAAGACGACATTCACCTGCCCATATCAAACCTATGCTTTCAGGAGAATGCCATTTGGATTGTGCAACACCCCACAACTTTTCAACGTTGCATGATGGCCATCTTTCATGACATGATAGAGGAGATTATGGAGGTTTTTATGGATGATTTTTCAATCTTTGGATCTTCATTTGATGCTTGTTTAAATAATCTTGCTCTTGTGTTGCAGAGGTGCCAAGAAACTAACCTTGTTCTAAATTGGGAGAAATGACATTTCATGGTTAAAGAAGGTATAGCGTTGGTGTTAGGACAACGACTCTCCACATATCTCCACATTGGTATGATATTGTTCACTTTGGGCATAAGCCCTCATGGCCTTCTTTTTGGTTTCACCCAAAAGGCCTCATACAAATGGAGATAGTGTCCCCTCACTTATAAACTCATGATCTTCCCCTTATCTAGCTGATATGGGACTTTGGTCGCACTCCCAACAATCCTCCCCTCGAACAAAGTACCAACTGAGCCTTCCCTCAAATAGTCATTTATCCGTCTAGCTCTTATCCAGGCCAACTCCTTTACCGGAGCACAACGCCAGTCCAGGCCAACTCCTTTACTGGAGCACACCGCATATCCAATAAAGCTCTCTACCATGGATCTCCACCATGACTATGCCTTCGGGGCTCGCCTCCTTTGTTCGGCACCCGAGGATTCTACCGATCACAGCTCAGGGGCATGACTCTGATACCACTTGTTAGGGACAACGACCCTCAACAGATCTCCACATTGGTATGATATTGTCCACTTTGGGCATAAACCCTCATGGCTTTGTTTTTGGTTTCACCCAAAAGGCCTCATACCAATGGAGATAGTGTCCCCTCACTTATAAACCCATGATCTTTCCCTTATCTAGCCGATGTGGGACTTTGGTCGCACTCCCAACAGTTGGGGCATAAAGTCTCTGAAAAGGGATTATAGGTAGATCGAGCAAAAATTTCTACTATTGAACAAATCCCACCTCCAGTAAATGTAAAGGGAGTCCGTAGTTTTTTAGGCCATGTAGGGTTTTACAGGCGCTTTATAAAAGACTTTTCTAAAATCATTAAGCCTTTGTGTAATTTGCTTGAGAAAGACTCTACTTTTGCATTTCTGATGATTGCATGCTAGCATTCAATTTATTAAAAGAAAAGTTGACTTCTGCACCTGTTATTGTTGTACCTGATTGGAGTCAGCCCTTTGAAATTATGTGTAATGCTAATGATTATGCTGTAGGAGCAGTATTGGGTCATCGTTGTGATAAAATCTTTAGGGCAATTTATTATGCAAGTAGAACTCTAGACAATGCACAACAAAACTACACTACCACGAAAAAGGAAATGCTTGCAGCTGTGTTTTCTTTTGATAAATTTAGGCCTTATTTATTAGGAATTAAAGTGACTGTACATACTGACCATGCAACTCTCAAATATTTATTCGACAAGAAAGATGCTAAACCTCGCCTGATTAGATGGATTCTTCTGTTACAGGAATTTGACTTTGATATCAAAGATAGGAAATGACGTGAAAATGTGGTAGCTGACCACTTGTCCAGAATAGAACATGAAAGCAATCAATAAACTTTCCCTATCATAGAGGATTTTCTTGATGAACGACTATATCAGGTAGAGACTAAATTACCATGGTTTGTTGATTACGTGAACTTTTTTGCAGGAGGAGTAATGCCACCAGACTTGAACTCTCAGCAAAAGAAAAGATTCCTCCATGATGTGAAATTCTACCTCATATGGTGGACACTTTGGACCTACTCGCACAGTTGCAAAGGTATTGCAATCAGGTTTCTACTAGCCTACTCTTTTTAAGGATTGTTATACTTTTTTCCAGACTTGTGACAGTTGCCAGAGGACAGGTAACATTTCTAGGCACCATTAACTTCCCTTAACTCCTATTCTTGAGGTAGAGTTATTCGATGTTTGGGGTATCAACTTTATGGGCCCTTTTCCCTCTTCCAATGATTACTTTATATCTTAGTTGCTGTAGATGATGTGTCTAAGTGGGTAGTGGCCATTGCCACTAAGAAGAATGATGCTCGTGTTGTTGTACAATTTTTGCACAACAATATTTTCACAAGGTTTGGCACTCCGGCTATTATTAGTGATGAGGGTTCACATTTTTGCAATAAACTGTTTGATTCTATGCTTGCTAGTTATGGGGTTAAACACAAAACTTCTTTAGCATGTCATCCACAAACAAATGGCCAAGTGGAGATTTCAAACAGGGAGATCAAGCAAATTTTGGAAAAACAATTCTAACCAATAGAAAGGATTGGGCTCTGAAATTAGATGAAGCTATTTGGGCATATCGCACAACCTTCAAGACTCCAATTGGTACCTTCCCATATCAATTGGTGTTCGGGAAGGCTTGTCATCTACCCCTAGAATTGGAGCATAAAGCTAATTGGGCCATCAAGAAATTGAATCTTGATCTTCAGAAAGCTGGAGAACGACGTTTATTGCAACTCAATGAAAGGGAGGAGTTTCGAGGTCAATCATGTGAGAACGCCAAGTTATACAAAGAAAGAACTGCAAGATAGCACAATCAACATATTAAAAAAAGGTCTTTCTCACCTAGACAACAAGTGCATCTTTTTAACTCTCATTTACGTTTGTTTCCAGGTAAGCTATGAATGCGATGGTCAGACCAATTCATTGTAAAAAAAGTATTCTCATATGGAGCCATAGAGCTACAAGCTACTGATGGACGATTGTTCAAAGTAAATGGCCAACGTATAAAACACTATTGTGGTGATGAGGAACAACGTTTGGAGAACATCTTATTGAATGAGCCCAAATGATGCACACGATTCGTCTAGCTAAGGACGTTAAACAAAGCGCTTATAGGGAGGCAACCCAATTTCTTATTCTCCCTTTCCGCTTGATTTATTTCAATTCATTAATTTATTGGTTTTAGAAGCTTATTTATTTATTTATTTATGTATTCTTTAGTTCTACTTTTGTGTTTTAGGCATTTGCTGATTTTCTGAAGAAAAAAAAAAGCACAGGTCGTAGCATTGAGACACTACTATGAGCGTCAAAACGCTACGTTGCAGAGTGGGCATTTGTGAGGACAACATTGAGACGCTGTTGTGAAAACTGGGATTAGCATACTTTAATTCATTTAATATTGTGAGAAAATTGCTTGCTTTAATTTAGAGGTTTTATTTGTTTTCTTTTATTTTCGTTGCTTTGTTTTTGTTTCGAGTCTTTGTCTTTTGTTCTTGGTTGCGTTGATTCAATGGTGTATGCATTTGTGTGAAAGCCTAAATTTAGTCTTCTTCGATTCAGATCATGGCTTTTTACAATTCTGAGTGGCCTTATGGGGAGTTTCAACCACCCGAGAATAAACACCCTCCTTCAATTCTTACCCAATAGACTACCCCTCTTATGACCCTGTGAATGTTAATTATGGTTTCCACGGATATCAAGTGCCTAATCATTGCCATTTTGAATCTATGAATTATGAAAATTCCTTTTATGATAATGATATAGGCATTTAGACCTAAAACTTTGCCTATCCCAACTAAATTAAAGAAAACTCTTCCCTTGAAGACCTATTGCAAGAATACATTTTGGAATCAAGGGTTAGAAGTTTTTGTCAGATTGAAGCAGAGAGGTTGAATAGGATAAAAGCTAAGGTGGAAGATAATGGGGTTGCACTAAATCGTATAACTCAATAACTTGGTAAGATAGTTGAATTACTTAAGGCCCTACATGACCAAAAAAAAATTTAATACCACTAAGGAACGACATTGTAGGATGATATATATAGATGATAGTGAGGATGAGCTGGAGCAGCTTGATGCACACCAAGAACAGGTTTGTGAGGTTAAAAAAGGTAGCAAAACCACATTGCAAGAGGAATCTAGGTGACAGAATATGAAGCTTAAAAGTCTACCCTTATTTTATCTCTAGAAACTTCTCTTAATCATGATCTTTCTTTTTCTTATACTCACGAGTCTAGTTTGCCTTCTTTTGATTCTTCTTCTTTTATTACGTTAATTAAGAATACAAAAAATATTTCTTCTTCAGGGTCCCATGAGAAGCTAGTATTTCTACTAGGCCTGGTATGCTTTGTTGACTCTAGGTGATAGAATATGAAGCTAAAAAGCCTGCCCTTATTTTATCTCTAGAAACTTCTCTTAATCATGATCTTTCTTTTTCTTATACTCACGAGTCTAGTTTTCCTTCTTTTGATTCTTCTTCTTTTATTACATTAATTAATAATACAAAAAATATTTCTTCTTCAGGGTCCCATGAGAAGCTAGTATTTCTACTAGGCCTGGTATGCTTTGTTGACTCTAGGAAGAGGGGCCCAAAGAAATGGGAGAATTTTTACGTACCTTGAGAGTCCACATGAGTCTTGTCTAGCTAGAGACATTAAACAAGCGCTTCTTGGGAGGCAACCCAAGCTTTCTATCTCTTAGTCTTTCTTTTATTTTTGTGGTTTTCTATTTTTCTTTTAGCTTTGTTTGTGTTGATATTGTCTTCCTATTGGTTAATATTTCTAGGAGCTCGAGAATAATATCTCTCACATTGCACCCATTGATTAGGCTGAATCGAGGAGTCTCTCACACTTCAGGGCAGTATTACTCTTCCTTTTATCTTTTTAAATTGTCTTTAAGCATGCTGAAATAGATCTGAATAGTTTATACATTGAGGACAATGTATGTTTTGAGTGTGAGGGGATGTGTGTTGTTCTGATCTGAATCGAGCTGTTATTATTATTATTTTTTTAGCATTATATGATGATTATGAAGTATGATGAGGACGACCTGTGATGTATTCTGATTAATAATATTTCTACAGTTTTTGTGAAATATGAAAGCATGTCTAGAATTCAAGTAAATTTAAAATTTTTGCTTTGAACTTCTTGCAAGTTATAAGCATCTAGCCTATCTTTTGTTAGTTTTGAAGGCTCAAAGTAGTTTTATATTGTCTAAAATTTTGTTGTCACTTTGATAGGCTTAAGTTCTGGTTTGATGGTTGACTTGCATCATAAGGTGTAATGTGTTACTTAAGATGAAGAAAAAAAACATGTTTGTTTTGCCTGTAAGAAAAAGAAAAGAAAGTGAGCTCAAAAGAAAAAATCATTTTAGTGAAAGAAAAGAAAAGAAAGAAAAAAAAATTAGCTTGTAATGTATTGAAAAGAGTCGAGGGTAAAAAGAGCTACCCCTGTCATGATCAGTTAGGCCACCTATCGAGTGAGTGCTCTAGGTAAGGATCCCTACGATGGGTGTGTCAAAGCTATTTCCCTTGAAATTAAAATGATGCAAGTTTAGTTGATCGGTTTGTTCATTTTCAGGCACCTAGTAGCTTATCACTTTTTTGAGTGTAAGAATGCTAGAGAATTGGTGCTTGGGGAAAGTGTAGAGGGAAGATGAATGGAGGACTCTATAAACCTATTATGGGCTTGTAAAGACTACTTTAGGAGGGTTATACACACACACACACGTAAGAGATGAAACGCTTAAATTCGAGTTTGCTTGATGAAAAGTTGTGTGTTGAGTATTTCTTTAAATTGTTATTATATTGTTATTTAGAACATTAAGGTTTGAGTCACTTTGATGTAATGGCCAATTCATATATGTGGGTTTTGTTTTTACTTTGTTCGGGACTAGCAAAGGTGTAAGTGTAGGGGTATTTGATAGCATGTAATTATGCCATCTTATTTCTATTATTTATGCTAGTTTTGTGATGATTTTGTGAGATTTTATGCCTATTTCTCTTAAGTGTAGGTAAAGATGTTATTTGAGCATAAGGCAATATTCTGAGAGATTCTACGTCGAGTCACAGTTCCAACGCATCAAACCGAAGGTCATTTAGACACTTGAGCGAAGATATACGAAAAACGCAAAAACGCAAATTTTGCTAAAAAACACGCGCGCCCCATTTTTTCTTGTAGCGTTGAGACGCTACTTACAGCATCTCAATGCTACCTCAAGATTCTTATATAAACATAATTTTTTTTCCATTTTGGGAGGCCAATCCGAGAGTTTTATCCCTAATCTCGATTCCAAGCTAAAATTGAGGGTTTAGGGAGCAATTGAGAGCATTTGTGGAGCATTTTTGAAGATCCGGAGCTCGAGGGACGTGGAGATTACGACGGGAACGCGGGATTGACCATCATTTGCTAATTTCTTCATTTTCCTTTAGTTTTAGTTTCTATTTTGTGGATGTAAATTAGGAACTTAAAGGTTTAATTGTATGAATTTAAGTATCTATGTTCCTAATACTTGAAATTTTTAAATGAATTGAATTAATTGCTATTAGACTTGAGGTTTTAATTAATTAAATATCTTGATTGAATGCTTTTGTTTCATTCATGCTTTTATGCATTTAATGTGTATAATCTCTTGATCACGGATTATTTGTTTTATTGGTCTGAATTTGTGCTTGAAAAAGTCTTGTTTAGGCTAGAACTTAATTGCCTGACTATTTGTAAATTCTTACACGAAAGTGGAGAATTCTCTTAGAAGCCCTTAAAAGAAGTTGCTTAATGCCTTGCATGTTATTAAAATCTAGATAGAGATATTACATTTATAATATTGCATGAGAGTTAATTGTGCTTGAAAGAGTCTGTTATACCCTCAATTCTTGCCTTATGGAATATTTGCACGACAAATCTTGGTAGCTTTGGCTGTAAGTCTAATACATGAAATTGATTCCCTAGGATATTTCTCTCTTATTGTGTCTCCATTTATCTTATGTTTTATAGGTTTACTCTTTAGTTTAGCTTGTTTGCATATGATTTCTTCTCTTAATAAAGTTAAGTGAGAGTAATTGCAGTATTTAAATGAACTAAGAAATCCAATCCCTATGATCGACCCTAGCCACTATTATTACAAATTTTAGAGGTTTAGGTTTATAAATATATTTGATAGAGCTTTCGACAAGCTCTTATCAGGCCATAGCTCAAGCATGTGGTTGACCTCAGCCTAGGTTGAGGCCGACCACATGACAAGGCCCAATTTTAGCCTTTGTCTTCATCTCCCTTAATCCGTGAACCTTCAATCCAGTATGATTTGTGTTGGGATTTATGCCCTAAAGTCTCATAATTAATGATTTATTTAATAATTAATAATCATTTTGATTATTTTATTTACAATATAATATTATCCATTATATGAAAAATCCAAGGTTATTAGTGTAATCTTGAACAGTATGTTCAATAAATAACCTAAAGGGTCATAGTTTATGGATAAGGTTGGGTGCCTTATCTTGGTAACACTATTGATACTACTCACTTTGTAATAGTTACAAATGACTTGATCCAAATCGTTCATGTGGAGACATGTGAGTGGGGCTATCTTATACAATGAGATTGTATAAGACTGGACCACGAAATATTTAATCTCTTTATAAATCCGTTAATTGAGAAGATTAATATTTCATCAGGATAATCATATGCGACTCGATCTTAATCTTGAGTGAGTTATGAACTCCTTCATGTGAAGGCTTGTCCTTTGATTTGCATAAGTGAGAGTGGCTTTTATAGCCGATTCAATAAGCCTACCATTTTGGGTACTTGATCGAATAGGGAGCTGGGAACATAACTTCACAAGATGGAATTTACTTCTTCCTGTATACGTAAGTAGATGAGTAGTTTCCTTAAGTGCTGATTTCGGAACTTGAACAATGGGGCCCCACCCTCTCACTAGCCCGAGAGGGACTTAGTTTATGGTTGGATTATAAACAAATTGCTCATTAGAGGATCAGTGGTACTTAAGGTGCAAGATGTAATTACAGGGGTAAAACGGACTTTTGACCTAACTGTAATTACGAACAACTCGTGAAGGATCTACTTGCATGTAATGGTTATATCCATGGACACAACTTGTCCTACAGTGCATAAAAGTGCAACTCTAGGTCTATAGTGGAGTGACGTAAAGTTAATGAATGAAAATTGATTAATTAAAGAGTTTAATTAATTAATTTTGTATCATTTGTAGGTCCATAAGGTCTCCTAGCTAGCTCATATGAACAAATAGATCAATTTCGTTGAGAGAAAGTTTTAAAATGTTCAAATTAAAATTTAATATATTAGATATATTAAATAAGGGAAAACATATTTATTGTATATGATACATTAAATATCAAAGAAATTATTAATGTATTGAGATACACTAAAGAAAAGATATTTATTAAATTTGAATTAGATTCAAATAAGGAAATAGATATCGTAGGAGAATTTGGTAAGGTTTGAATAAGATTCAAACTAGTTAGATAAATATATTTTAATATATTAGATATTAAATTATATTATTTAATTATTTTTCCTAGACCACTATAATATAAATAGGACCCTATGGGTGAGCCATTGTGTGCATTCTTCACAAGAGAAAAAAACTCTTGAAATTCTCTTCTCATTCCCTCTCTTTATTTTCAAGAAGGTTCCCACAAACCTCTTTGGTCCTTTGTTCGAGCCATAGCAAGGAAGACTTTGTGGAAGTCTTGTAGTTCAACCTCATTGGAGTTGGAGTACAAGGAGAAAAAGATCCGCCATAATATTCTCCATATTATTCTCAAGGTGTGGTTTATGTTTAACCTTAAGTTTATATTTTAATTCTAAAATAAAATCAAAGTCTATTTCAATGCTTTCGTTTGTTGGGAGAAAAATAATATAACAATAATATGCAAGCGGAAGCGATAAAACTAAAATATTAAATATCCCCTTCCACAAGATAAGCCAACCAAACAAGAGTACAAATATTAATTTAAAGAGATAGGAAAAAATAGAATGACACTGGAATTTATACTGATTAGCCCAAAACTCGGGACAACGTCCAATCTTCCGCAACGACAGGTTCTACTATAATGAGAGATTACAAGAAGCCTTAAAAAATGCGCCACAAACTAGCCCTTAATAGCCCAACAACGACTATTGACTTCCAAGTATCACAATCCAATAACTTGGGATCAACAACATAGGAAAATCCTCAAAGCCACAAGAGGAAACACTCTTTTTCTCTCCAAAACCTTACTACCGCACTATTGAAATCACTCACACACTGTATGAGATTTCATCAAAAATAAGGTTACACTCTCGGTAAAACCTTCCAGCCACAATAAGAAAAATGAGAAAGGCCACACACTGTCGAAAAAAAAAAACCAACAACCCACGGCTTCACAAACATCTATATGTATAACAGTTGCTGCAAGTTACCCTAGCCCACAAATGGGCCTAACAATAATGGGCCCCAACTTAAAAAAAATCACCACGTGTAGATGTGTCTTCGAATGCAGTTGTTTAACATTTAACGTTATTTTGGCTTCAATATTCTAACATCACTGTGGGTTTAATTTGATTATTCCCTTCAATTTGGTCCTTTCGATCCCAATTCCATGAGGGAACCCATGAAGAACTTTAGGAAGGAGGTAATTAAACTTTCTCTTTAGAGAAGAGAGGGTAAGTTAATTGACGTTCATTCCAACCACCAAAACACTCTCCAAACCCTAATTCCCTCTCGACTTTTTACTGACTTAAGCATCAAAGCCTATGTGGCCTACACCACACTGGTGTGCAGGTTTTTCTTGTAAAGACCCGGACCTATTACGACTCTCTAAATGCGGAAGCACAATCTAGATACCTCGCTCATGCCCGAAATTTCAGCAGCATGACGGCGTAACTAGGAGAAAACCAAAATTTACAACGACCTGGAAAGAGATATGAGCACTTCTATAATTCAGGAAATAGACTCAGCACCCTCCAAACTACGATACATAGTGCTGAGCTCAACCAACAGACAGTCAAACCTAAGAACTTCTAACTAATTACACGAAAGCAAAGAATATTTAGGATTTACAACCAAACACACATCAAGGAACAAAGAAACAAAACTAAAAGATAAACAGGGAAAAGAATTTGGTGGAGTCTCCATAGTCTCGTCAAGTCGTCACCTGCATCATCAGCCCCGAGATTGTGCACAATCTGCAAAACAAACAAAGTAGCAAGGATGAGTATAAACATACTCAGTAAGTAGCCCACTTAAGGGTCCAATGTTTTAAAGCAACCATACCAAAAAGAAAACTGTCTTTCTCACGCTCGTGCTTAGATTTCAAATACTTCCTTCTGTTATTCTAAAAGTCCATTTAACCTTACACAACATTCACTACTACCTGACCCTAACTTCGTGTCATACCTGCGAGTCCTGTAACCTAGAACCCAAACCTGTGAAGGTCTATAACCCTCACACTCATCTCAATGTATAAATCACCCCTAGGCTAGCACACAGGCGCTAGGGAACACATTCCCTATGCTCAATATAATGGGGAATCACCCCTAAGCTAGCACACAGGGAACGCATTCCCTACGCTCAACATACTGGGGAATCATCTATCAGCTAGCACACGGCAATAGGAAACGCATTCCTATGCTCAACACAGTGGGGAATCACCCCTAAGCTAGCTCATCGGCAATAAGGAACGCATTCCTTATGCTCATCACATCATGATAGCCACACAGGCAACCAGGGAACACATCCCCTCAGCTAGCATACAGGCAATAGGGAAACGCATTCCCTATGCTCAACACAGTGGGGAATCACCCCTAAGCTAGCTCACAGGCACTAGGGAAACTTATTCCCTATGCTCATCACATCACATACATTCTAGGCTTACAAACGCGCATGAAACGACAGAGATAGGGTGGGTAGCATCAATCTAACGGGCCTTGTACTTTCACAACGATTTTGGAACCTTTCGGGTCATCTATCATACCAAATTCATCCATCAAGATTGATTCACAATCACCAACCGACCCGAAATTCACAAGCACACACAACGGGAAAACGTTCCCTAACTTACACAAGCAAAGAGGGAAAGCCACCCTCAAGCCTGTCCAACATTTACAACGTCTTACGCCTCATATATATATATATATCTAGGCGAACACAAATCCTAACGGACAAATCCGAAAGGCTACTTACTTTCTAGGCTAAATCCACTTCTCTTTCTTTTAAGAAGTCATTCGTAGCGTATGACCCTGGCCCACCTTTCATAAACAATCACAATCTCATCATAGTGACTTTTCGCCATAGATCACAAACACGAATCTCAAGTATGGACTTTCGGTCTACAACCTTACAGCGGTCCCTCAGACGCAGGTTTTACGCCAGGCCCTCTCGACACTGGACAACCTCTAGGGACGTGTCGGGGTAAGAGCAGTTGCTTCGGCTGTGCACTCGCTTCCCAATTGTCACAACAGGAGAACCCCCAATCGCGCGGCGACCCCCGTAGGGCCCCAACCTGCTCTGATACCACATTCCTAAATCAGCACTTTGCATAATTATAGCCATACTTGTGCCAGTGGCATATTACCCTCCAATTATTTAATCCAGAATCCAGTCCTCTAAACACACTAGAATTTAAGACAACCACTTGTCACTGTATGCCCTTAAGGTATTCTAATTCAACCACTAATTCAAACCAACAACTTCGGTGCCCTGCACACGATTAACTCATCCATATCCCAAGAAGGCTAAACTTTAGCCAACCACTTAAGTGTTTCAAATCTCTAAATTAGGTTAAACACCTCAACATCGCTTATGATCATATCGTTTAACCAAATATCCGGTACTTCTATACTTTTAGTTAAATCACAATCATAGCCATTCGGGTATTCCAATGTTCACTTCTATAACCAAACTCTAACAAGTCGCATACAGAACACATAGAAAACGATTTGGACCCCTTGGATGTCTTATTAGCAATTGATAGTCATAAACGTTCCAAAATAGTTTAAGCCCCTAATACCATTTTAACACTTGCTTAAGCAACTTAAGCTCAAGGACAACTCAGGATAGTTCAGCCAATCGTACCATGCCCCACATCCATGTTAAACATGTATGTTAATCACAAATCACCACAACGTGAACCAAACTCATTGAGTCGCAACCTTGGCAAACTCTTGAGGCTCTACACGTGCTAACTACAACAACTTAATATTTTAAACCTTTATTTCCATTATAACCACATACTTAGGCCATTCTAGCTCTAACAACATCCACACCAAATCACAATTCACTACATACTTCATAAATATGGTTTTCAAGCATGCTTTCACAGTTTCCAAATTATCGAACATAAATCCAAAGCATTTAGGAACTTAAAGGGGCTTAAAATCCAAATAACTACTTACATAAGCCGAATAAGTAATTTACGAGCTTGATTCTTGCCCAAATTTAGACTCCAAAGCTTGCTGAAAATTATAACAAGTTAATAAAAAATTTAACAATTAGTTCTCCAATCACAATGGGCTTTCTAAAATTACATCCAACAAATCCAATTTAATTCCAAAGGCTATAACAGTACCAAAACATACTTATAATCCAAAATAACGCCTTGAATCAACACCGAAACACTTATCCACGAATAAACGAATCGAAAGCTTGCTGAAATGACTCCGAATTAACTTGATTTTGCAAATCCAAGACCCAAATGCTATGGGTAATCTAAAATTAAAACCAAAACTTTATGGGTAATCTTCAAATCACATACATAACCAACCATTAGATTAAATTCAAACTCGGAATACTTACCCATTCCAATTCGAACCCATACACGGCTTGAACGAACACTAAGCTCGCTGGAAAATGACCCCAAAACACCACCCATGCTGCTGCTGTCTGTACATAAACTGAGAGTAAGAAAGAGAGGTGCGGTGGCGGAGTTGGACGTGTGGACGGCGGACGGCAGCGAGCTGCAGCGTGGCTTCACCGGCGATCGAGAGTGGAATCGAGCAGATTAGCGACGAATTGCTTCTGCAGGGCTGGCCGGCGGCGTCTTCGTGCGTGTAGCAGTTCGGTGTGCAGCGGCGGCCAGCTGCGACGGCGTTCGGCAGTTCTCGGCCGGTGCGGGAGGCTGTCGACGGAAGGGAGATATATATATATATATATATATATATATATATATATATATATATATATATATTTTTTTTTTTTTCGAGAGAGAGAGAGAGAGGAAGAGTTATCGGGAGAGAGAGAGAATAAGAAAATGAAAAAAAAATTGAGGAGGGGGAGAGGGCTATCGGGAGAAGGAGGAAGGAAATAGGAAGAAAAAAAAGAAAAAAAATGGAGAAGGAGATAAAGATGAGGGAAAGAGAAGAAAATTACCAAAATGCCCTTACACCATTCTTCATTTGCATAAATGCCATTTTCTTATTCCAAACTCCAAATTTCAAATTAACTCTAAATTAAAAAAAAACTTAATTGAGAATTAATCCAACTTAGTTTCAAAATTTTAAAATTAATGCTCCTAAATAAGCCGGGCGTTACATTTCTTGTCTTGCAAGCTACGCTCTTCTTCTTTCAAATAAATTTACCCATGTTGTCACATGGAGGTCAAATGAGATTCTCTTGTCCAAAATTTAGCAACAATATAACCCAACATTATAACCCTATTAAGTTGGATTTAATTGCAACAACCCTTATAGATTAGGAGTAATCGGGACATTTTACAAGTTGCAACAAAAGTTATAATGGTAAATTTTAATTGAAACAATTTTTCTTTTAAGAAAAATTGATATAATTTTTGCTCAAATTGAAATATTGAGGATGTGGTGGTAGAAAACGTCCACAGTTTAGTGGTAGTTTTTGTATATTTATCATATTTTAAATTAATTGAACTTAGAAAATAAATAATGAAAAAAATGTTCAATTATACAAAATACCCTTAAATTGTAGAATTTGTTTCAATTATGCTCTAATCATTCAAAACTTTTATTTTAATCCTTACACTTTTAACTTTCTAAAAGAAAACTTTCATTAGCTTTCGTTGTTAAAATCAAAACAAGATTATGATTTAGTAGTTAAGTTGTAACTTAGATGTGTTTAGTGTAGAGAAAAATAAAATAAGAGTAAAGATTGCTATTATTTTTTAATAAAATTTTAGACTAGAACTTGAAAAATGAAAAACAGTAGAACCATTGCACATCGTAATTCGTAAAGGAGAAAATGATTATTCTATTATGGCTGAATACTAGCGCTACTGATTTCATAGATGAATACGTAGGTTGTTTTTAAACAATTTAAAAATTTAAGGGTTAAAATAAAAATTTATAATAATATAAACGTATAATTGAATCAAGCATGTAGGATATTTTATATAGTTGAAAAAAAAAATTGAGAACGTCCAAACTTTTTTTTTTTTTTTTTTTTTTTTTAATAAATGAGAGAAAATCCCAACTTTGAGAATGAGAAGATGGAACTCTTTTACACGTGTGAAGGAACTATTGTTTGGTCGGTGAACAATGGGAAACCATTTGATGTGTGATTGTGAGATCACAAGGAGACCCACAAACGTAGGCCATCTGCACTACCTTCACTTTACCTAATTTTAGCTCTCACTCCCTTTCTTTCTCATAATTTCAAATGATACTCCTTTACTTTATTCATTCTTTAAATAATATTTCATTTTTATCATGTGTTTATTTAGTTCATGAATTTTAAAAGGTATACTTAAATGTCTAGACTTTGAATTATACTTATTCTTAGCTCTTAGCTCATTTTATTAACATTAGTTCATAAAAGGTTAAAATACCATTTTGGTCCCTGTACTTTGGGTTCTATTCCATTTTGTCATTGTACTTTTAAATGTCCAATTTTAGTCATTGTACTTTCAATAAAGCTTAAAATTGGTCCATGTGACAAGTTTGAAGTTAATTTTTACCAAAATTGGTTAAATAATAATAATAATTTTAATACAAAAAAAGACACTATGTGAACATATTTTCAAAATTTATAGAGGAAAAGCTAATAGATGCTAACTTTTTTTAAGAAAAATTAACCACAAATTAATAGTAAGGACCAATTTTAAGCTTTATTGAAAGTACACGACTAAAATTGGACATTTGAAAGTACAGAGACCAAAATAGAATAAAGCTCAAAGTACATGGACCAAAATGGTATTTTAACCTTCATAAAATATAAACATGAAAGCACTCCATTTTTTAAAATCTGGATTGTGTACTGGCAGGATATGATAGACAATTGGATAAGTTTGAAATGAATAAATAAATAAAGAAGTTGGATTAGGTTTGATCAATTTTTTAGGAAAAATTAATTCTTTTTGCTTTCTAATTTTCTTTTAGTTCAACAACTGTAGAGGAGATATTCGAATTTCTGACATTTTGACTAAAGATATATGTCTTGAATACTTGAGTTACACTCAATTTAGCTTGCTTCCTAAATTTTTGTTTTCCCATAATTAATCTCTCAAGTCTCAAATTTATTAGCTATCAAATCACCATGGCTCATCCAAGGCTTCAAGAAATGAATACCACGTTTGTGTTAGCGGTAGAACTAAAAATAATTGTAATTCAAACTTACAAAATTTTGAAGTTCCAATAATAGAAAGACATATAATGTTTAAACTTTAACAAATAAATATTTGATTCCGTGAAATATAAAATTGTACTAATCAATAGAAGCTCTCGCTGAATTTTTGTTGTGGTTTACTTTTTGGTAAAAAAATATTAATGGGATGGAACCATCTATTAAATACAGACTACTAAACTAAATGTAAGCATGGGTTAGCAGATAAGGCATACACATTATCTTTCCTATAATTGAAAGTTCAATCTCTCAACATATCATTTGTTAAACTAAGGGCATTTTTGGGAGTGATTTTGGAATGCCCAAAATCACTTTTGACATGCCCAAAATCAATTCTCTTTCAAAATTGTGATGTTTGGCAATGATAAGAAGGTAATTTTGAAAACATCCAAAATTACTTTAAATGATTCCCGGTCAATCACTTGGGAGGTGAGTCCCAAGTGATTTTTTCTTTAAAATGACTATTATTTCATATTTTAAAAAAATTTTACTTTTTGTGACGGTTCAAAACCATCATCTTTTATAAAAATTCATTAATTTCCATAAAAAAAACATGTATTCTCCAACATTGTATCCATGATGTTTTGAGAATACATGTTTTTTGATGTTTTGAGAATTCATGTATTCATGTTTTGAGAATTCAAAACAGCATGTATTCTCAAAAAACATGTATTCTCCAACATTGTATCCTTAGTTACTTAACTACGTTCAAAACTACGTTCAAGACTTCAAAACCTGATCTTTATTAAACATTAAAGTGGTAAAAAAAAAAGTGGATTGATGGAGTTCATATTAAAGTGTGACATAACGAATGGATAGAGTGTTGATCTTACCAAAATAATGAAAATCCTAATCCAACACTATATATACTAGATAGGAATAACCAACCTGAGCACAACTGAATTGGTTAAGGCAATAAGCCTCAACTTGGAGGTCAAAGAAATCTAGATAGGGATATGATATTTGATCTCTTCCCCCTTAAAAAATTTGAAATCAACAAAATTGAAATCAAATTAAAGAAATTAAAGCCAAAATTGAGACTTAAAACTCTAATTTTCATCGAGAAATGGCTCTGATACCAAAGGCTCTAATACCAAATGCTCGATCGCTGAACTGCGAAAGAGAATTAGGGTCATATTGATAAGATTACAAAGGGTTTTTGGGAATTGGAAGACTGAGTAAATATCACACATGAGAAGCTTGTGAATATTTCTCGATGCCTATTGAGTACAACTCGAAAGTCTTTTATAGACGTGGATTTGAATTCACAATTGAATGCGGAAAATTAAAAGATAAGATTTGAACCGACAGGACAAGACCCTACTTGGCTCGATCTGATTGAGAATCTACTTTAAAAAAGTAATAAGACAAACCACTTTAAAAAGAAATAAAATAAAGCGATAAAGTAATGATTGTAAAAGGACAAAATAAAAGATAAGACTGTAAAAGAAGAGATAAGGACGAATCTCCATTATCGTGTGTCCAGTTGTGCTTGTCGTCTTCTTCTTTAATAAAGTAGTTTTATTAAAGATAACTAACAGTCTTCAATTATTATTTCTTCAGGCACTTCAAGGCTGTTGATCAGGCGAGGTACAACATAAAGCTTACTGTGCCACATTACAACTTACTACCGAAAACACAATCCTAAATACTAGCAACATTCATTTTCTTCAACCATTGATGCCTTCTGAAAGTTTAATCTTCAACTGATACTTTCTTGTACAGCTATAAATTTGGATGTGGATGATGGATTTACAATGTACAACAATGAACTTAGAAATACATACAGAAGTTCTTTGCACTCCTATACATAGAAAACTAAGAATTTACAAGGAAATAAATTTTACAGACTTTTTACAGACCCTTAGACGGAGAATATACAGGAAATTTACAGACAAACTGAAATATATTTATAGGGAAATAAGAACGTTCAGACTAAGAAGAATGTACAGAAAAATAAAAAGAATATGCAAAATAAGAAAATTAAATGTACAAGAGGGGTGTCGAATGTACAGGATAATTTTTTTTTTAAACTAGACTCACGGAGGCTGTGAATCTAGGAAAGGATCATTCATATTATATTGAGATGCTCCTTCATCATCATCCGATGATAGACTTTGATGAGAAGATGTTGATGCTACTGAGGCAACAACTTGAAGTATTCTCTGAAGATCTGCTTCAGACGTTGTATGGGCTAAAGCAATCATCAGCTTTGATTTCAAATTCAAAAATTTTGAATTCTATTTTTTTTGAAAGGTCTTGCATATGGGCATTTTCTGCAAGCCATAATTTTACTTCTTTGAGATGGGTGTGGGTAAATTCATATTTATTCCATCACTTCACTTTGATGACTTTGTAAAGTCGTTTGAAGAATGGTTGTTGCTCTAGCTGGAAATTCCAACAGAGTATCCATGGAATTTCAAAATGTAAATAGAAATGCATGGTTATTGGAAAAGTATTTCTATGTATATTTTGAGAAAAATAAAAATATGATTCTTGAATCGGTACGAGAAAAATCTCTTCGACGATGCCGAAGGTATTCCACCATTGAATAAACCAGTATGGAAATACCATACGGTAGGCATTTTAACAGAATTGTATGAACCATGAATGTTCATACTTTTGAAACCACATAACAAAATACCAAGCTTTTATGTAGTCTCGATATAAGTATGCTTGGGGTCGGAAAGGTTTTGAAAAACACTTTTGCTTGACGATGTTCTGATTCCAGTGAGTAGGAGTTAGAACTTTGAAAATCTTTAGCTTTGAATAAGCTATCTTTGAAGGGTCATTTCGGTCTGAGATATGAGTTATCTCGATCGATTTTGTATCTATGTGGATGAATTTGTAGAATTTTCTATTTTTTACTAGGCATTCCAGCATGAACATGAAGCATTTTGGAAAGAAGTTTTTGATAACTTCAACAATTGAACCTCCATCGAACTCTGCTTCTACAAGCGATTAAAAAATTTGAATTGGTTTTTGAAAATAGGTTCTTACCTCCGATTTGGGGGCAAACTTTTTTGCTTGCACAATCGCTTCTACGAAAGTGGCCGAATTTGAAGAAGATCCCTGTTGAGAGGGAGATGGAGTAGATGTAGAGATAGTAGGTCTCTTTTGACGTGTGAGGTTGGCCGATGGCCTTGGTGGAGTTGATGACTCTATTGAATCCCTGATCACGATCCCAGAGGATCGATTTTCTCTGGATATGGTCACTGACGTGAAACCAAGATCCATGGCATATTGATTCGCTGTCATCAGAGCAAGAGTTTGAGACGTAGAGGTTGGGCCTTTGCCCTTTGAGCGAACAGAAGCATGGGCTTTGCCCTTTCTTCGATCGCTCATTCTTTCTTACTAGAGCAAGAAGAAGGAGATGGGGAAAGAGAAAGTTTTGGAGTTAGGAACTCCCTTGAGAGATAACTAGCAAACGAGTTTTGAA
The DNA here is from genome assembly GCA_033996785.1 of Trichosanthes truncata. Lineage (NCBI taxonomy): Eukaryota > Viridiplantae > Streptophyta > Magnoliopsida > Cucurbitales > Cucurbitaceae > Trichosanthes > Trichosanthes truncata. The sequence continues at coordinate 42,711,148 of JAWPNB010000013.1, read as the reverse complement.
TGCCTTTTATAGGCAAAATTTCAAAATCAAAACATGATAAAATCGCTTCCCATCTCGCAAAATTTGTTTTGAGATGACATTCTTGACATTCTTTTCTAAAACAAATATAGATGCCCGAGAATCCGTTTTGATTATAAATTTTGTATGTATTAAATCACCTTGAAATTTCTGAACACATAAAACGATGGCCAAAATTTCTTTTTTGACAATTGAGTAGTTTTTCTGGGTATTGTTCCATACTCCATAATGAAATCTCACTATTGATTCTTGCTTATCCAAAGACTATTTGAGGATTTCTCCATATCCAATATCGGATGTGCAAATTCCACTATTAAAGTTGCTTCTAGATTAACAAGACTCAAACAGGGAATCGATTTGACTAAAGCCTTAATGAATTTTATAGTTTGTGTGTGCTCAGCTGTCCAAGGCTTCGCGTATTTTCGTAACCTTTGAAACAAGGGTTTGCAAATGGGCCTCAAATCTTTTATAAAATTTGAGACATAATTGAAACAACCCAAAAACCTTTATAATTGGGTTTTGTCTAATATTTGATCAGGAAAATTATCTGCAAACTCTATGGACCTTTGAATGGGTTTTATTTGGCACGTGTAAATTTCAAAACCAAGAAATCGAATTTGAGTATGAAACAATTTTATTTTTGAAACAGATATTACTAAACCATTTCATTTAATAATATAAATAAATTTTTTTAAATGATTAAAATGTTGATCTATACTTGATGAGTAGATTAAAACATCATCGATATAGATTATTGAAAATTTTTGAATTGGCTCAAGAATTTCATTCATAATTTTTTGGAATTCGGATGGAGCGTTCTTTAACCCAAAGGACATGACATTCCATCTGTATTGTCCAAAAGGAACATTGAATGCAGTTTTAAAATCTAGATTTGCCAAAATCCTAATTTCATATCAAACTTTGAAAATATATTTGCATTTGAAATTCTTTTGAGTAAATAAGTTTTGTAGTGAATTGGATATCTTATCCATTCCAAAACTTTGTTCAAAGGTTTGTAGTTAATTACCAGTTGGGGCACACCACGCTCCTTTTCTACCTGGTTGTTGAAGTAAAAAGCTGCACAGGACCATGGACTCGTGGATGGTCTAATAAGCGTTCTTTTGAGTAGATCATCAATCTCCTTTTGGCAATGCCTCAATAATTCAGAATTCATCTGAATAGGTCTTGCCTTTGTAGGAATCTTATCTTCTTTGAAATCCATCAATCAAGGCTCAAAAAGCTACTCTAGGCCTTCGAAAACATGTAAGAGAGGCTAACACGTACTCAAAGTTTTCAAGAAAAGCAAGAAATTTTTTTAAAATATGCTCAAATTAGAACAACATGCTCAACTCTTCCTACAAAAAAATAATCATTTAGCCAAATAAGCAAATCATAGGATGTCATGATCATGCAACCTGCAACCACATCATCCATCAATCAAGGCTCAAAATTTCAAAATTTTTCAGATTTTTTCATAAAAACTCAAAAACCAACCAACCAATCAAGAATGACATGCTTAGCAAAATCAATCACAAGTCCGAACATAGGCGCTCAAGGACTCCACAATCAAAGCACACTATGAAAACCTAAAGAAAAAGAACCCAAGCCCCGATGCTCATAGACTCAAATCAATCATGCTAAACAATTAAACTTCCAAAGCTCAATTACCAACAACATCAAATAAACTAAACTCCACCCCCAACCTAAATGATGCATTATCCTCAATGTATCTAAAACATATGCATAGAGACAGATAAAAAGGGGAAAAGAAGTACTCCCCTTGCATTCTAAAGCTCGTAGGGTGGGTGGCAAGCATTGGAAACTTCCAATCCAAAATGATCTACTCTTTTGCATCAAAGATCAACTCTCAACCTACAAAATTCAGCCAACCATCTCAACAACTAAAGGAAACACAACTAAAATTAAAAAGAAAGAAAACAAGTAAAATTTTAAAGCTTGGCTGCCTCTATGGATCGCAATTTTTTAATGTCGATTGCTCAATGGGTCTTGTGACTCTAAAAACTCAACCAGGATCCTCCGAGAATGATCCTGCGTCATCCACCTTTAGTCCCGAGCAAACCACATGAACCTCCTTCAGGTGCTTGTAAGGATCGTCACATGCATTGCCACAGAAGACTGACAATAAGTGAATCAAACCAGATATAAGTTTGAAGTCACCTGAGGTCTCGGGATAGACTATGTAGAGGAGTTGTTGATTAAGATCTGGAGTGACAAGTTCTTTTAAAGTGCGATCGGCCATGATTTCCTTTGTTTAAGCTCCACTAGGTTATGAAAAGATTTTTCTTCTTAGCTCACCTTCACTTGCCTTTTTCTTTCTGTTGCTGAAAATCAAATGAAAATGGAAGGCAAAAGGGAAGGGATTAAAAAATCCTAAAAAAAGAAAGAAAATGACTACAAGTTGCTTCCCCAGCAACGGTGCCAATTTGATTGTGTTTGTCAGGCACGTCAAATAAATTTATAGTTCACACCACAAATATTTTTCAATACAATGGCAGGATCGATCCACGGGGAGGCCAAACTTTAGTTATTATCTTTTTTTAATTGGACAGTGTGACGGAATTAGGGGGTTGGTGTGATAACTGAAATAAAGAAATTAAAATGCATAAAGCAGAAATTAAAGATAGGAAGTAAAGCAAACTTACTAATAACGCCAATTCAGGAGGTCATATAGCCAAAACATGTAATTTCTATCCATGGTTCGTAATTAATTTCAATGTGTAATGTACACATTTAACACCTAATCAATTCCAATGGAAAAGCTGCCGAAATTCTGATCCCCGATAGCATGCATAAGTGTGCTATTTATCGGCTTGATTTTACGCTAGTTTTGCTATGATCGTGTGTGCTTTCATGTGTTTTTATGTATATATCTCAGAATTGAGCATTTGGAGCAAAACTGGAGAATGGAGAAGTATTTGGATGAATATGGAGGAAATTGGAGCTATAATTGAAGATCCAAGTGTTGAAGAGAAGGAAACAAGCTTGTGAACCCGAGAGTATAGCGTTGCAACGCCATCTATAGCATTGTAAGGCCACTTCAGCAGCTTTTCAGCGTTGGAGACCAACAGACATAGGGTTGCAACGCTATGCTACCCAGCAGATTTTTTCCTTTTGTGTAAAATTCGAAGGGACAGTATTGCAACGCTACCCATAGCGTTGCAATGCTGTCTCAACTCTATAAAAAAGAAGTTTTTTTATTCGACGGGGGGGGGGGGGTATTTTTGAGAGAACAAAACCCTAAATCGATTCATACACTGTCTAAGGGCTCAGAGGAGATATTTGCAGAGCTAAGGAGGAGACTCAAGGATCGAGATCGATAACTTCACATAGGAAATGAGTGTTGGCACGCGACCTTAGTTTATTCTTTTTTTCCCTTTGCTTTTCTTTTGCTTTTTAGGAGTTTTGTTATGGACTATAATGTTGTTTATCTCTGTATTTAGACAAGATTGGTTGTATATTTTAGACCTTTGTTCATTTTGTAATTGAATGATTATAATTACATTTTTTATGCATCTCAATTTTTATTGCTTAAACCTTTGGCCATGGTTTTGCATGTTAGATTATATTTAGCTCAAAAGAGTAAATTTATCCATAGAACAATAGATGCATGACTAGATTTAGTTTATTGAACGAGAGTGAGTAAATTAATTCTAGAAGCCTTAAAAGAATCGCCCAATGCCATGTTTAGTAGTAGAAATAGATTGAGTGGTTGATTTATTGCTAGGCATGAGTTCGATTGAGCTCGAGAGAGGATATTGATCACTTAGTAATTCTTGGCTTAAGATTAATTGCATGAAATCAATTCTTTATTTGCAAAGATGTGCTTAATTCACTCAACCATTATGTTTCTCAAAAATTGGACTTCAACCTTGTAAATAGTAGTTTAGATTTTGTTTGTTTTTTTGATCACCATAATGTTTGTTTCTCTAAATAAAATTAGGCATAATTAACTGTGGTACTTAATTAAATCTAAGAACTTCAATCCCTGTGGATGACCCTGGCCAATATTATTGCAAAATACTTAGAGGTCTGGTTTTTATAAATTTAATCTTGATAGGGCCTTCGACAAGCCCTCTATTAATCCCTTATGAAATTAGCCCAACCTAGCATGAACTAACTCTAAACCTGACTTTAAGGGCTGGGCACGATAGCGTTCCATACCCCCTAAGATGATAGCATTAAGCCTAGGATCGATTAGGAAACTTTGACGAAATGGAAAGGAAATTAATTGAAGAACTAATTAGTCTTCTAAGGCATAATTAATTCACATGTGAGTATAAACTTAACTTTTATGTAATTTAATGGCCTAGCTGCTACTAAAATGTACAAGAGACTTAAACTAATTGTAAAGAATCTCAAGCTAGTGATGAATCGATAAAAGCATACATGATTTGTCAAATCCACAAGCTAAATTAATTCTATAATGAAAGCAAGAAGACAATTATGCTAAAACAGTATACGATATGAAATTAATAACAAAATTTCAAGGAATTACATGGTTGATTGGACTGAAACGTGGGGCTTTTAAGAAAAGATTTTTAATTCAAAACAAGCTCCAGTCTAGAGCAAGTGCACACTGTCGATGCAAGTAATATAAAACTGGAAGTATTCCAGAGTATCCATCCCATAGGGAACAGATACAACAAAATTCCAAAGGTAGCAAAAATTGTTTTCAAATTGCAATTTCGGTAACCAAGGTTATAAAAATATATTAGGTTGGTTTGTTAACGAAAAATGGGTGAAAAATCAATGAGTGAAAATAAGGGAGTTCAAGTGGTTCAAGCACCTTTTAGAAAAATGCTATAAAAAATGCAATTGCAATCGTAGTTAACATGTGAAAACTAAGTAAATCGAATTCGACTCCTATTCAATTTTGATTCAAAATCTTTAAGAGGCTAAGTGATTAAACCTATATGTCCATGGCTAATCTAACTTAGATATTTTCGCACACAACTCTAGTGGTTTTGGAGTCTCGCCCTATGTCTAAAGTCAATGTTCATAACTTATTTCTAAGCCTTTTCCTCCATTGCTTTTGTGAAATCCGCTTTCCATTAAACCTTTCGGTATTAAGTTTAAGCTTGACAAGCAACACTAGTTGGCCGACTAGGTTTACCCAAATCTAAACTCAACAAAAACAAACTAAGTTCACATGCTAGCTAGATTGTTGTTACTTTTAAGCTTTATATTTTTCCTCTACGGCATTCACCAACTTGAACCCCTAAGGGAAAATTAGCTCATTATGGAAGAATTAAAAATCAATAATTTAATTGTTATAAAACTCATAATTCACAAATGACTAAAAAGAGAAGAGAAATTCAAAAACTAAACAACCCAACTGATTTTTATTGAGAAAATACTTGAATAAGATTAACCCAACAACTTCAAAAACACTCACAAAAGAAAATTGTAAAACAGTAGCAAATCTTAGGAGAAATTCACAATATTATGGAATTAAATTTCAAGAGATCAATATATCTTTGTTGTGAATAACATGGGAAGCAATAAACCTCAACATAAACTAAATTCTAAAGAACTTATATGAAAGAAATGAAAGAAAAAATAGCAACTAGAAACATAACGTAAAATAAATTGGCCTCATGTGTTCCTTGCTTCAATCGATCCAAATACCCATTCAAAAGCAAATGGATCTTCACCTCCTCTAACCTTTGTTGAGGAGGGATTAAATTTAGACTTTCACAGAGCAAAAACAAAGATAAATTGCTGGAAAAATGACAGAAAAATGAGGACTAAACTGCTGTGGGTGAGCAGAAAAATCCAGCCACGTTTTAACTTTGTTCTTCCCGTTTTTATAGGCATTGAGGGCTAGGGTTTCCATCTTTGTGCTCCTTCAACCTTGGGTCAACGTTTGGGCATGAGTTTGTGCTGAAATATCTCCTAAATATCCAATAATCTCCCTCAATCGTGGTGTTTTGCGTGATTCTCGCAGCTTTAGAAATTTCCAGAAAATACAATTGTATTTCAAAAGTGGAATGCAATTGCATTTTTCCCTTTGTTCAACATCTTGTTCTTCCACGAAATGCAATTGCATTTTGAAAGTAGAATGCAATTGCATTTTCGTACATGCTTCCAAATCTACACAAAAACCACAAATTAGCTTAATTTTCATCCTCTTTTCCATTTCTTTTTTTTCCTTTTCAATACTTCGACAAGCTTTAATGAATTTATCTCATAAACACTATTTTTAGCTTGCTCGTTATTCAATAAAACATACAAAAATGATAAGAACAACTTAGTTTAGGGTTAAATAATCCTCATAAATGAGAATTATCAATGGTGGAGTCCCGAATTGCTCCCGAAACGGCATAATCGTCTACCCGAACAATGCTAGGTCTACTCCCGAGGCCATAATATAAGCCTCTAAATCAAATCTAGCCTATAGAATTGTAAAAAAGAGTGAAAGGTAGAGAGAAATCGAGTTTGGGGGCTATGGAGGCAGAGAGATTAACCTAAAATCGCGTAGGAACACTTTTATAGTCAGGCGACAGCATCTAGACACTACCTAGCATGCAACACTAGCTATTTTTTCCCTAACTTTTCGCATGGGTGTCCAAATGACCTTCAGTTGAATGCGTTGGAACCCTGATTCAACGTAGAATTTCCAAAATGTGCTTTGAACTCATTTTCCACAAAATTCACATTTAAGCACATAAAAACTCTAATAACTACCAGATTTAAGCATATAATATAGGTACTTTTTGAGTCCTATCACCCACCAAGAGTAAAACCCATAGTCCCAAGGATAGCCTCGATTGAGGTTTGAGAGGCTGCCATAAGCAAAGGGTCCAAGGCCCCCGAGTTTTCCGACCTCTATGCCTATCCCCATAGGGGTTGGCTAAGGCTCTTGAGGTTGACCCCATGAGGGTCATTTGTTATCCATGAAGGCCAAGGCCCATAGACCTCGACCATGGTTAGAGGCTAAAAGTCAGAGTTTGAATGAAAAATGGTTTGACGAAGTAACAGTCCAACCTTATAATCATTTCTCATAGTTAAGGCATCCCAAAAAATCTCGGCGAAACTTTAGCCTTCAATTACAACTACGGTTTTGGTTTCATTGAGACCTTCCTATAAGTATAGCGATACGACAATATGAAGAGGTGCATCCAAAATACACACATATTGCTCTCTAAGCTTTTTACAAACCTAATTACTAACGTGAGCGTCGGAGTACAGGTGGCTTAGCACCACACCGATTTTCATTCCTTTTGTTTTGTAGGCACATTTCAGTTTTTTGTAATACAAATTCACCATTGATCTGATGATCCAAATTTCGACATCAACAGTTGGCACCGTCTGTGGGAACAGTTTAGTGCTCTATCGAAGTGTTGGGATTTATGCCCTAAAGTCTCATAATTAATTAATTATTTAATAATTAATAATAATTTTGATTATTTTATTTGCAATATAATATTATCCATTATATGAAAAATCCAAGGTTATTTGTGTAATCTTAAACAGTATGTGGTTGACATATAGAAGGATCGACCTAAAGAGTCATAGTATATGGATAAGGTTGGGTGCCTTACCCTAGTAACACTATTGATAAGGCCCACTTTGTAATAGTTACAAATGATTTGATCTAAATCGTTCATGTGGAGACATGTGAGTAAGGGTATCTTATACCATGAGTTTGTATAAAACTGGACCATGAAATATTTAATATCTCTTTATAAATCCGTTAATTGAGAAGATTAATATTTCATTAAGATGATCATATGTGACTCGATTTAATCTTGAGTGAGTTATGAACTCCTGCCTGTGAAGGCTTGTCCTTTGATTTGCATGGGTGAGAGTGGCTTTTGTTGCTGATTCAATAAGCTGACCATTTTGGGAACTTCACCAAATAGGGAGCTGGGAACATAATCTCACAAGATGGAATTCACTCATTCCCTTATAGGGTAAGTAGATGAGTAGTTCCCTTAAATGCTGATTTTGGGATTTGAACAATGCGGCCCCACCCTCTCACTGGCCCAAGAGGGACTTAGTTTATGGTTGGATCATAAACAAATTGTTCATTAGAGGATCAGTGGTACTTAAGGTGCAAGATGTAATTACAGGAGTAAAACAGACTTTTGACCCAGCTGTAATGACGAACAACTCGTGAAGGATCGACTTGCATTTAATGAGTATATCAATGAACACAACTTGTCCTACAGTGCATAAGAGTGCAACTTTAGGTCTATAATGGAGTGACCCTAGAGTTAATGAATGAAAATTGATTAATTAAAGAGTTTAATTAATTAATTTTGTATCATTGGAGCTTATAATTTGTAGGTCTATAAGGTCCCTTTGTTAGCTCACAGTAACACTAAAAGATTAATTTAGTTGAAATAAAAATTTGAAATGTTCAAATTAATATTTAATTTGAAGTGTTCAAATTAATATTTAATATATTAGATATATTAAATATAAAAGAGAAAAATATATTTATTGTATTTGATACATTAAATATTAAAATAATTAATGTATATTAGATACATTAAAGAAAAGATATTTATTAAATTTGAATTGGATTCAAATTAGGAAATAGATGTCATACGAGAATTTTAAAAGGTTTGAATAAGATTCAAATTGGTTTGATAAATATATTTTAATATATTAGATATTAAAATATATTATTTAATTATCTTCCCTAGACCACTATAAATAGGACTCTTGGGGTGAGCCATTGAGCATTCTTCATAGAACACACATCTCCTCAATTGAGAATTAGAGAATTCTTTTTAGACTTTTTCCTCTTCAATCCCTTAAGGGTTTTCTTTCAAAAGGCTCCCACAAGCCTTGATCTTATGTTAGAGTCATAGCTAGGAAGACTTTGTGGAGGAGATAAAGACTCACTAGAATATTCTCCATATTTATCTCAAAAGTAAGTTTTCTTAATTAATATTATTTTTAGTTTAATTTTAAATAAAATCAAAGATGATCCAATGCCTTCGCTGCGGGATGAAGAGTTCATTCCTATCACAAAGAATATGTATTTTGATACCATGAATAGCAGAATGAACGAAAATAACCAGGTTTTTGACGGACAAGACTCCAATCGTGAACAACATCCCCAATAAGTAGCGATTCGAGACCCAAAATGTCCAGAATGTGAATGTTAGTCCCCCTATTGAACTTAATCAACAATTGGTGGTATTAGAAGGAAGGGTCCAGATGATGGACTAGAGTATAACTCAAATCCTAGAGCTTCTAGGATGACCCAGTCCGATTATTGAAGCAATGTCTAAGGATCCCCACTACTGATAGCAAGACAGTTGACTAGGTCATAGACAAGGATAATATCAACAATATGTGGCTCAAGACCCACCACCCGTTATTTGAAACCAAGCCAAAGGTAAAGGTCCGACGGTAGAAGGAGAGGAAGAGTCACAAGTAAGGAATCCATGCCCCGTAGAGAAGTTATGACTTGGAGGAAATGATAGACGACCGAGTCATCAAAATCTAAGGGAACAACTGTCTCAGGCAAATAGTCATTAGTCTTATACTAAAACTGTATGCCATAGTGACACTAGAAGTTTCGCTCGGACTGCATACATGATACACCCAGTCTGTAGCTCGAAAAGTTGACGAGTTTAAAGAAATCGAACTTGGGGAAAACTTGAGAGAAATCATCAATCATAAGCTGGAAGGAATTTGATAATGCAGAAGTAGAAAGCCCACCATGTGCACTTGAACTCCAAAGGATACAAAGTTGATGGAGATTGAAATGTGTGTGAGGTTTTGAAAAAGTAATTTGAAGGTAATTTCAGTCCAGTGCAAGTGCACACTGTCCACAAGTAATATAAATGAAAGTATTCCAAGTATCGATCCCACAGAGACTGATTACAAAACTTAGAAGTTAATAAAAATAGTTTATTAGTGAAACTAAAAAGGTAACCAATAAAATAGTTGAATGATGTGAATAGTAATGAGGTAGAAAACAACGATAGAAAACATAAGATTTAGTTGAGTTTCAACCCTAAGGAAAGTCGCTAACAGTTTGCGCTCGTATAGTTACCGCATTTTACCTCATGTTATGGATTGGATTCATCTCCTATTCAGCCTTGATTTCAAGCACCTTTAGGAGTCTAAGTAATTACTCCTATATGTATATTGGCAATTTAACTTAGGTAAATCAAGTTCTCATTTGGTTTTCGAGAGTCTTTAATGATTAAGCTCGACTTTGTTTGGCCAACTGAGTTGTTGCAGTATTTTTCTGATTTTCAGGAGAAATAGGAAGAGCCCATAGCTTGAAAATCACGTTAGCCTTTATTAAGTTAGAAGTTGTCTAAGTGAGGGCATTAGGAATAATAACTCACCTAATGTGCTAAAAAAGCAGTGCGCTTAATATGACAGTTTAATAAGGGTTGAACAACCAATTTTAGGTGATTTAGGATTATACCACGGTACTGTTGCGAATCGAGTAAGCTTAGTGATTGCTTCATCTATAATTTCAGTTAAGGCATGACTTAACCCCTAATCCAAACCTGTCTTAGTTTATAATACAAGTCTCTTACATCTCAGTTTATACTCTATTTACCTCTGCTTTATTCTCTATTCTAACCTTTATTTTTACTTGAGCATGTGATAGCATACATAAATGTGTTATTTTTAGGCTTAGTTTTTGGCTAGCTTTGCTATGACTTCGTGTGCTTTCATATATTTTTATGTTTATTTCTTAGAAACCGAGTATTTGAAGCAAAACTGGAGAATCGTGAGATAATTGGAAAAATTTGAGCAACTTAAGGCTATAATTGAAGATTCAAGCATTGAAGAAGAGGAACAAGGCTTTTGCACCCGAAGGCATAGCGTTGCAACGCTCCTTATACTGTTGCAACGCCATTTGAGAAGCCTTTCTGCCTTGAAGAACCATAAGCATAGCATTGCAACGCTGTCTATAGCATTACAACGCTACTCAAACAAATTTTTTCCTTCCTTATAAAATTTAAAGGGACAGCATTGTAATGCTGCCCTTAGCGTTGCAACGCTGTCTTGACTCTATAAAAAGGAAGTTTTGATATTCGAAAAAAAGGAGCCGTTTTGAGAGACCAAAAACCCTAAACTCGATTCAAGCATTGTCTAAGGACATAGAGGAGACCTTTGGAGAGCTGAGGAGGAGACTCAAATCTCGAGATCGTGGACATCACTTCGAAGACGAGTGTTAGCATGCGACCTAAGTTTCCTCTCTATTTCTTTTACTTTTCTCTTGAATTTAGGAGTTTTTGTGGGCTGTACTTATGTTGTAACTATGTGTTTAGACTCTTGCTTGGTTGTAGTTGTTGAACATTTGGTTGATTTTTAGTTTAATTTATATATTGACATCTTTTATGCATCTTGCTATATTGTCTTAACCTTTGGCCATGGTTTTGCATGTTTAGCTAAATTTAGCTTGAGAGAGTAAGTTTAGTTATTGAACATTAGATTCATAACTAGATTTAATTTATTGCACGAGAGTGAGTAGATTAATTCTAGAAGCCTTAAGAGAATAACTTAATGCCATGTTTAGTAATGAAAATAGACCGAGAGGTTGATTTGTTGCTAGGCATGAGTTTAATTCAGCTTGAGAGAGGATATTGATTATTTAGAAACTCTTGGCTTAAGATTGTTAGTATAAAATCAAGTTATTAATCAATTCAAGTTGGGCTCAAGGTAATCAATCATGCATATTTCTCAAAATTGGATTCCAAAGCATGTACATATTAGTTTAGATTTTATTTCTCCTTGATTCCAAAGTTTTATTTCTCTAAATAAAATTAGGCATAATTAATTATGGTACTTAATTAATCTAAGAACTCCAATCCCTGTGGATGACCCTAGCCACTATTATTTCAAAATACTTAGAGGTCCGATTTTTATGAATTTAATCTTGATAGGGCCTTCGACAAGCCTTTTATCAGCATGTTAGTTTTTGTTAGCAATTACCATCTATATTTTGGTTACCTATTAAGTTTGCTGGAAATTAATTCTTGCTTAATCAAAAATTTGCTAGTCTCCATGAATGCGATAATATATTTATTGCTTGCTATAGCTTATTTATATACTTGTGCATATTAGAACACAAATTATTGCTAGAATAATTCTACAATTAGCATGTATCAAGTCTTTGGCACCGTTGTCGGGAATTAGTATAATTCTTCCTTTGCTTGAATTAATTTTTAGTGAGTTGGTGCTTTATTGAATCCGAATTAGCTATTTTGATCTCATTATACGAGTTGTTAGTGGTGTATGAACAAGTTCCCTGATTTGGAATTTCGACTTGATCCTGAGATTGAGAGAACATTTCACATAAGGAGAAAAGTACAGAGAGCTAGGCAAAATTCGATGGAAAGATAAGATCCACTTATACTACCTAGGCCATCAGTAGTACCTACTGATAATAAGAATCAACCATAACCTAAAGTGAGAAGACATTAACCAGTTAATCCAGAGGATGCGGCTGTGAACCCTATTCTTCTAATGATTGACAGGGAAAGAGCCATCATGGCTTATACAGTTCCCACTTTTGATGAGTTATATCTAGGCATCGCTGGACCAGAAATTAGCACAACAGACTTCAAGATGAAGCCAGTCATGTTCCAGATGTTGCAAACCGTAGGACAGTTCCATGGTCTACTTTCTGAAGACCCTGACCTGCATGTTAATTGAAGGGAATAATCGAATTAAACCCACAGCGGAAGCATAGGAATCGTCTGTTGGCTTTTTGGCCCTTAATCTCAAATTAATTAATTTTAATTAATTAATTAATTAATGTTTTGATGATAACAAACTTGATTTTATTTATTAATAATTTTAGTGTTTTGAAGTGTCCATAGCGTAGAGCTCGGAATAACGATTCCAACGCATCTTGAATCATTCGAATCGAAGCTCAAACGAAGAAGTTATGGGCAAAACAAAATCAAAGAAAAATTCTACATGGCGTGACACGTGGCATATATGGATGACGTGGCATATGACGTGGATGGTCAACGGTCAACATTGATGACGTGTCAGTGACGTGGCGTCGACGTGGATGATGACGTGGCACTTCGAACGGTCATAATTGCTGACGTGTCGGATGACATGGACGATGATGTGGCACACACGTGGACCAATAGAAATACGACACGTGGCATATTTGAGTTTTAAAAAAAAAGAAAAAGAAATTAATATTAAAAAAAAAAAAAAAAAAAAGGAAAACTTCCAACGGTCAAATTTTGATTTTAATATTATTTTAATATTTTAATATTTTAATATTATTTTATTATTATAATATTATAATATTATTTTATTATTAATTTTGAATTACTTTATTTCAGCCAATCAAAAGCTGCCACGTGGCACCCAACGGCTAGTTTTGGCTATTCTCCTCTATTTAAGGCTCGAAAAAATTTGGAAAAAATGTGGAAAAATTCTGAAAAATACTACTTCTCTTGGAGAGCATTTCCAATATTTTTTAGCAATTTTTGAGCTTCAATTTCTTTAATTTTCATAGCCACTTGAGGGCTTTTACTTGTAAGAAATCCTTTCTTACATAGTTGTGAGCTTTGATTTGTGTATCTACTCTTTGAGAGAGTTTCTCCATCTTGTTCTTCATCTTCCAATCCATTGTAAGGGTTTCTCTTGATCCCGAAAAAGAGAGGTTGTAACGGTTTGATCCTAAACCGTGGAAAGGATCGGGTTTGTTCTTGCGCCCGGAAAAGGAACGTTGTAACGGTTAGACTCTAAGCCGTGGAAAGAGTCATTGTTCTAGTGAAATACCCAAGAGGAGCTTGGGGAGTGGAGTAAGCCGGGTTGTGCCGAACCACTATAAATTTACGGTGTCAATTTCTCTATTCCTATCTTATTTCATTTTCGCAATTAATTTGTTATTATATTATATTGCATAAAATTAAGTATTATTGGATGTCTATCTTGGTTGGTATAATTTTACTTTTACATATTATTTACCAATCTTGTTTTTAGAATTAAATAGGGTGTTTGAAATTGTTAATGTTAAATTTATTGTTTAATTTGAGGTGAATTTATTTGCATGATTTCTTGTTTAAATTAATTGTTGCAAAAAGTGTGTTAATTTGTTTAATTGGGCCCACATTAGAAAAAAGTTTTATAAAGTTTAAATAAACCCTATTCACCCCCCCTCTAGGGTTGCCATACCGATCCTACATCGTCTTTGATTTATTTAGAATTAAACTAAAATACAAGGGTTAAGCAATAAATACCTTGAAAATATGGAGATTCTTCTGGCGGGCCTTTATCTCCTCCACAAAGTCTTCCTTGCTATGACTCTAACAAAAGATCAAGGCTTGTGGGAGCCTCTTGAAAGAAAATCTTCAAGGGATTAAAGAGGAAGAGGTTTAGAGAGAATTCTCTAATTCTCTCTTTGAGGAGATGTGTGTTGTTCAGAATGCTTCAACCTAAGGGTTCTATTTATAGAGACCAAGGGAAGATCTTTGCCATTATTAAAATATTATATTTTAATATCTAATATATTAAAATATATCTTTTATTTATTTGAATCTCATTCAAATCTCCTACGATATTTATTTATTTGAATCTTATTCAAATTCTATAAATATCTTTTATTTAATATATCAAATATATATTAATTATTTTAATATTTAATGTATCAAATACAATAAATATATTTTCCTCTTTTATATTTAATATATCTAATATATTAAATATTAATTTGAACACTTCAAATTAAATATTAAATTTGAACATTTCAAATTTTAATATTTTATGTATCAAATACAATAAATATATTTTCCTCTTTTATATTTAATATATCTAATATATTAAATATTAATTTGAACACTTCAAATTAAATATTAATTTGAACATTTCAAATTTTTCTTTCAACTAAATTGATCTTTTAGTGTTACTATGAGCTAGCAAGGGAACCTTATGGACCTACAGATTATAAGCTCCAATGATACAAAATTAATTAATTAAACTCTTTAATTAATTAATTTTCATTCATTAACTATAGGTCACTCCACTATAGACCTAGAGTTCCACTCTTATGCACTGTAGGACAAGTTGTGTCCATAGATATAATCATTACATGCAAGTCGACCCTTCACGAGTTGTTCGTAATTACAGCTGGGTCAAAAGTCTGTTTTACCCCTATAATTACATCTTGCACCTTAAGTACCACTGATTCTCTAATGAACAATATGTTTATAATCTAATTATAAACTAAGTCCCCCGAGGGCCAATGAGAGGGTGGGGCCCCATTGTTCAAGTCCCGAAATCAGCACTTAAGGGAACTACTCATCTACTTACCCTATATGGGAAGGAGTGAATTCCATCTTGTGAGATTATGTTCCCAGCTCCCTATTTGGTCAAGTCCCCAAAATGGTAGGCATATTGAATCGGCTACAAAAGCCACTCTCACCCATGCAAATCAAAGGACAAGCCCTCACAGGCAGAAGTTCATAACTCACTCAAGATTAAGATCGAGTCGCATATGATCATCCTGATGAAATATTAATCTTCTCAATTAACGGATTTCTAAAGAGAGATTAAATATTTCGTGGTCCAGTCTTATACAAACTCATTGTATAAGATACCCCCACTCACATGTCTCCACATGAATGATTTGGATCAAATCATTTGTAACTATTACAAAGTGGGCCGTATCAATAGTGTTACCAGGATAAGGCACCCAACCTTATCCATATACTATGACCCTTTAGGTTATTTCTTGAATATGATCCTCTCGTATGTCAACCACATACTGTTCAAGATTACACTAATAACCTTGGATTTTTCATATAATGGATAATATTAGATTTCAAATAAAATAATTAAAATAAATTATTAATTACGAGGCTTTAGGGCATAAATCCCAACATTAATTCCTTCCTAAGTGTTAGTGATTCATTCAAGAAATAAGGGATATCAAAAGATGCACTTAGGCTGCTTTTATTTCCATACTCCCTTAGAGATGCAGCGAGAGCTTAGTTAAACACTTTTGTTCAAGGAACTATTACCACATGAAACGAATTGGCAGAAATATTTCTGATAAAGTACTTCCCTCGAACAAATAATGCATAGTATAGAGCTGAAATAATGGCATTTAGGGAATTTGATGTTGAGATATTCAGTGAAGCATGTGTTGGGATTTATGCCCTAAAGCCTTATAATTAATGATTTATTATTTAATAATTAATAATTATTTTGATTATTTTATTTACAATATAACATTATCCATTATATGAAAAATCCAAGGTTATTAGTGTAATCTTGAATAATATGTGATTGACATACGGGAGGATCATATTCAAGAAATAACCTAAAGGGTCTATAGTATATGGATAAGATTGGATTCCTTATCTTGTTAACACTATTGATACGACCCACTTTGTAATTGTTACAAATGATTTGATCCAAATCATTTATGTGGAGACATGTGAGTGGGAGTATCCTATACAATGAGTTTGTATAAGACTGGACTATGAAATATTTAATCTCACTTCATAAATCTGTTAATTGAGAAGATTAAAATTTCATAGGATGATCATATGTGACTTGATCTTAATCCTGAGTGAATTATGAACTCCGACCTTTAAGGGCTTTTCCTTTGATTTGCATGGGTGAGTGATTTTTGTAGCCAATTCAATAAGCCTACCATTTTGGAGACTTGACCAAATAGGGAGTTGAGAACATAATCTCACAAGATGGAATTCATTCCTTCCCATATAGGGAAAGTAGATGAGTGGTTCCCTTAAATACTGATTTCAGAACTTGAACAATGGGGCCCAACCCTCTCATTAGTTTGAGAGGGACTTCATTTATGATTAGATCATAAACAAATTCTTCATTTGAGGATCATTTGTACTTAAGGTGCAAGATGTAAGTACAAGGGTAAAACAGACTTTTGATCCAGCTGTAATTATGAACAACTCGTGAAGGATCAACTTTCATGTAATGATTAGGTCGATGGACACAACTTATCCTACAGTACATAAAAGTGCAACTCTAGGTCTATAGTGGAGTGACCTATAGTTAATAGATGAAAATTAATTAATTAAAGAGTTTAATTAATTGATTTTGTATCATTGGAGCTTATAATCTCTAGGTCCGTAAGGTCTCCTTGCTAGCTCTAGTAACATTGAAAGGATAAAATTAGTTGAAAAAAAAATTGAAATGTTCAAATTAATATTTAATATATTTGATATATTAACTTAGGAAAAAAGTATTTATTGTATTTGATACATTAAATATCAAAGAAATTATTAATATATTAAAATACATTAAAGGAAAAGATATATATATATATATATATATATATATATATAATTTTAATGGGATTTAAATAAGAAAATATATATCGTAGAAGAATTTGAAAGATTTGAATAACATTCAAATATGTTAAATATATCTATCTATCTATCTATCTATCTATCTATATATATATATCTATATATTAGATATTAAAATATATATTATTTAATTATGTCAAAGTCTAGCCCTAGGTCACTATAAATTGGACACTTAGGTTTAGCCATAAGGTGTATCATCTTTAAAGAATAAAATTCTCCCACAATTCCCTAAATCTTTCAAGAGGTTTCCACAAGCCATGGTCATGTGTTCGATCCTTAGCTAGGAAGACTTCGTGGAGAAGATAAAGACTCGTCAGAACAATCTCCATTAAACTAAAGGTATGTTTTTGCTTAGCCTAAAAGTTTTTTTTGTTTAATTTTAAAATAAACTCAAAGTCGATTCCCTTCAGCATGGGAACAGTTTAAAGAGTTATTAAGAAAGTGCCTTCACCATGAATTACCACATTGCATCCAAATGGAGACACTATACAATGGATTAACTTTTGATACACAGAACATGGTGAATGCTTCAGCAAATTGAGCCTTGCTCTCTAAGCCTTTTAACGAGGCGTATGAGATTTTAGAAAGAATCTCTACCAATAGCTCTCAGTGGACAGATGTGCGAAACAACCTTGGGAAGAAGAAGCAAGGGATGCTAGAAGTTGATGTTTTATCATCTCTAAGCACTTAGATTGCCTCTATGGAAAACATTTTGAAGAACATGTCTACAGAAAGTGCACCTTAGAACACTGCATTAGTAAATCAAGTTTCAACAATCATGCATATATTATGGAGAAGCGCATACATTCGAATTTTTCCCTGGCAATCCAGCCTCTGTATATTACGTTGAAAATCAGAACATGCAAAAGAATAATCCCTTCTCCAATACTTATAATCATAATTAGAGGAACCATCAGAACTTTTCTTGGAGTGGTCGAGGAAACAATTCTCAAGGTCATCAAGGGCAGCAGAGAATGAACTATCCCCAGGGATTTGGGCAGCAGTTTGCACAACCCATACAGAAGCCTGTTAATGAATCAGCCCCTGAAAGTTCTTTAGAAAACCTCATGAAAGAGTACATGGCCAAAAATGACGTTGTAATTCAGAGCCAACAAGCTTCCTTGAAGAATTTGAAAATTCAAGTTGGGTAGTTAACATGCGAGTTGAAAGCTAAACCTCAAGGTAAACTTCCATAAGATACTAAAAGTTCCAAAAAGAGAGAGTAAAGAATAAGTACAAGCTATTGAGTTGAGAAGTGGGAAGCCTCTTGCTACAGCAGAAAATATGGGCAAGCATAAACAAAAGAGTAAGGAATCTGCCACGCAAACATAAGCAAAAATAGCAATCAAACCTGAGGATTTGAGTTCAAAAGAAGTAGAGAAGGCTGAGATTGAAAAAATAGTAAGAGCAAAACCTCCAGCACTACTTAAGAAAACACCTACTGTCAATCCTGAATTTGTACCTCCCTCACCACCCTTTTTCCAAAGGCTAAAGAGGAAACACCAAGACCAGCAATTTAAGACATTCTTTAACATCTTTAAGCAACTTCATATAAACAATCATTTGGTAAAAGCTCTTGAGCAAATGCCAAATTATGTGAAGTTCCTTAAGGATATCTTAACCAAGAAAAAGAAACCAACTGAGTTTGAAATTGTACTATTATCAGGAGAATGTAGCTCCATTGCTGCAAATCCTATTCCTCAAAAATTTTGGGGCCTGGATCAATTACAATACCAGTGTTGATTGGAGGAAAAGAAGTGGAAAGAGCGCTTTGTGATCGAGGAGGTAGCATAAACCTCATGCCATTATCCATTTTTCAAAAGTTAAGCATTGGAAAGGCAACACCAACCACTGTGACATTGCAGCTAGCAGATAGATCAATCACATATCCTGAAGGAAAGATTGATGACATATTGGTACAAGTGGCTACGTTTACATTTCCATATGGTTTCATTATCTTGAATTATGAGGCAGATAAAGATGTTCGGATAATTCTAGGAAAACCTTTCTTAGCTACTAGAGGAACAGTGGTTGATGTTGGAAAATTGATTATTACACTGAATGTGGACGATCAAGAAGTGAAATTTAATGTGTTTGATGTTGTGAAATGCCCTACAGAGATCGAAAAATGTGCAGTTATTCATGTCTTGGAAGGATTGATTGAAGAGTGTTTTGAACTAAAAATGCTAGAGTAACATACTCAGTTGTTTGGTGAAATTTTAGGAGAGGATCTTGAAAGCTACACTGTAAGGCATGAGCTAGAAAGTGTATGTGAAATCTCTAGCTACAAGAGAATTTTTGAATCTTTGGAGTTAGCAGAAAGAAAGTCACCACCCATTCAACCATCATTCAGGGTGCCTCCCAAGCTGGACTGAAAACTTTTGCCTACACATTTGAAGTGTGCATATTTAGGAGATGAGGAGACCTTGCCTATTATTGTTTCAGCAACTCTGTTACCTGAGGATGAGAATCTGTTACTTCAATTGTTGAAGCAATACAACAAAGCAATTGGTTGGACGCTAGAGAATATTCAAGGGAAAAAGTCTATCATTCTGTATGCATAAGATAAATTTGGAAGATGGAAATTGTAAATCTATTGAGATTCAGAGAAGAATCAACCCACTGATGAAAGAAGTTGTCAAAAATGAGATCATAAAGTGGTTAGACGCTAGGATCATTTACCCTATTGCCGACAGTAATTGGGTAAGCCCTGTTCAATGTGTACCTAAAAAAGGTGGAATGATTGTGGTAGTGAATGAAGACAACGAGTTAATCCTAACAAGGACAATCACAGGGTGGATAGTGTGTATGGATTATCAAAGACTTAACGAAGCGACCAAGAAAGACCACTTTTCATTACCCTTTATTGACCAAATGCTAGATAGGTTGGTAGGGTAAGCTTATTACTATTTCTTAAGACGGTTATTCTAGCTATAATCAGATCACTATTGCCCCTCAAGCCAGGAGAAGACAACCTTTACCTACCCATATAGTACGCTTGCTTTTAGGCGAATGCCTTTCGGCTTATGTAATGCTCCAGCAACATTTCAACGTTATATGATGGCCATATTCTCTAATATGGTGGAAATGATCATGGGGGTGTTTATAAACAATTTTTTAGTGTTTGGAGAGTCATTTCGGCCCTGTTTATAAAATATTGTTAAGGTTTTGCAAAGGTGTGAAGAAACAAAATTGGTATTAAACTAGAAAAAAATGTCATTTTATGGTCAAAGAAGGAATTGTCCTAGGGCATAAAATTTCAAAAGAAGGAATTGAAATTGATCGAGCAGAAGTTGAGATCATTGAGATGTTAGAGCCACATTAGTCATAGGAGTGCACAGTTTTCTTGGGCATGCAAGGTTCTATAGGAGGTTTATTAACGATTTTTCAAAAATAGCTAAGCCTCTTTATGCCTTATTAGAAGTAAACAGAACATTCCAGTTTTTTGAGGAGTTGATCGGGTGAAACTTGTGGGTTAGGAGAAATTTCAGTCCGGTACAAGTGCATATTGTCGATGCAAGTAATAAATAAGATTATTCCTGAGTATCATCTCTCAAGGGAACGAGTTAAAAGAAAATTATAGTAGCAAAAAAGTGTTTGAGGCTTATAACTTAGGTAACTAAAATGCAAAATAGGATTGTGGTTGTATGAAAAGTAAAGAAAAATATAATGCTAAGTGGTAAATTCGCGAGAATAAGAAAGGGGGATCAAGCTTGTCGTTGCCCCTGGGGTATGAATTGTAACTTAAATTGTAATTGCAATCCTAACCTACAATTACATTGTAAACCAAATTGTAACTCCTATTCAACTTACAATCTAAGTTTTTAGGAGACTAAGTGAGTACCTTATATGTCTATAGTTTTCCCAGCTTAGATAAATGAAGTATGCAATTCCAATCGTTTTAGAGCCTTGTCCTATGTCTAGGGTCAATAATGGCTTATATCTAAGCTCTATTCTCCATTGTTTGTGTGAAATCTACTCCCCTCTAACCCTTTTGGTATTAGAATCGAGCCTTAGTATGCAACACTAGTTGATCACTCTAGGGTTACAATTTCAATTTAATCAACATAAGCAAACAATGAAAGTGTAGGCTTGTTCACTTTTGCAATTTAAGCTCAATTCATCCCCTTGGGTGTTCACATGCTTGAACCACTCAAGAGGATTTAGCTTATACTAAAGATAAAAGAAAATAGAAAAGTTCGTAATTTAAAACCCATAATGGAAGGAGAAATATTTAGACGCAGTAAAATGAAAATAACATGAAACTAATTATTGAAGAGTTTATTTCAATTCTTCACATAATATAATTATATGAGGAATACAACTGAAATTTAGAAGATAGTTTACAAACTCGATTAACCCAAATAGAACTAAAAACAAAAGTAAAATAGAAACGTAAAATGGAACTTGTTGGGAATTAATAAACAAAATGCTTAAGTACTTGTTCCTTTTTCTTTAATCGATTTCAACTTCACCTTTTTCAAGGGGAATCAAACCTTAACAATCTTCAACCTTCGTTCAGATTGGATATGAGAATTTAGGTTAAAGGATGCTAAAAAAAGAACAAAAAAGAAAGAGTAAAAAAACTAAAAAAAAGGACAACAGCTAAAGCGTTTTTGCGTGAATCAAAGTTGGTCTTTTTGTGTGTTTCTCTTCCTTTTTATAGACCATGGCAACTAGAGTTTTTTTTCTCCTTCCATTGGCCAAAGAATCTTAATGGATTGTGCTAAAATTAAGGTAAATTTGTGGGTTTCCTTCTTTAAAAGATGTAGCAAATTTTTGGATTCTTTCCATATTTGACAGCCTTTCGATTGCAAAATGTGATTGCAACTGCAATTGCAAATTGCAATTCTTCACACCATCAATTTCTTGCATCAAAACAGAGTTTTTAGTGACTTTTTCCTTCTTTCCACTTCTTTTCTTTATTTGGCTCATCCCCAACATGCTTACTAACTTTCACTAAATATTGATAAGATTTCCTAAGCTCATACAAATAATTTCCTGAAATTTTAAGCATGACTTGAGTCTAATGGGGATAAATAATCCTCAAGAATGAGAATTATCAGAAGTGTTTGAAAGCATTCAATATTCTTAAAACAACCTTAGTTACTGCACCAATCATGTCAACACCAAATTAGGAATTTCCATTTGAAGTGATGTGTGATGTGAGTGACTATGTTGTGGGAGCAATGCTTGGGCAAAGAATTGGAAAGATCATTCACCTGATTCATTATGCAAGTAGAACATTGAATGAGGCTCAAATGAATTATACGCAACTGAAAAATAGCTCTTGGCTGTTCTGTTTGCCTTAGAAAAATTCAAGTCTAATCTTGTTGGAACCAAAGTGGTAGTGTAAACGGATCATGCTGCAGTCAAATATCTCTTAGCTAAGAAAGATGCAAAACCTAGACTAATTCATTCGATGTTGCTTTTGCAGGAATTTGACTTGGAGATACAGACAAAAAGGGGTCTAAAAATCAAGTTGCCGATCATCTTTCCAGAATTGAATAGCAAAAACAATTGCTTTAGCAACCTGAGATACATTATGCATTTTCAAATGTGCAATTAATAGCAATTTCGCAGGCTATGGATGATGAAACATCTTGGTACACTGATTTTTCTAATTATTTGGCTGCTAATATTTTACCTTATGATTTGTCAAAACAGTAATTAAAACGATTTCTTCATGAGATTAAATTTTATTTCTGGGATGACCCTTATTTGTTTAGACATTGTGTTGACAATATTTTTCAAAGGTGTGAGTTTAGAAAGGAGATTTAATCGATTCTCGAGCATTGTCATACTTCCCCTTATGGTGGGAATTTTGGAGGACAGAGGACAGCATCTAAGGTTTTCCAATCAGGTTTTTATTGGCTCACAGTTTTTAAAGATGTACATCTTTTTAGTAAAACATGTGATAGTTGTCGAAGAAAGGGAATAATAGGGAAGATAGATGAAATGCCTTTGACTTACATTTTAAAGGTTGAATTCTTTGATGTATGGGGAATAGATTTCATAGGACATTTCTATAATGCCCCACGTTATAAAACTAAGCTATTTTAGAGTATTTGGACTCGATGTGTTTGTTAAAGTTCTAATTTGAAAAAAAAAAAAGAATTTCAGGTTAGTCCCTGAAGTTAGGTAAATTAAATTTCTATAATTTTGGGAAAAGATATTTTTAATTAAATATTTAATTCCATGATTTGGAAATTTAATTGTTAGGTTTTATTCTCAAGATCCAAAAGGAACTTAAATTCCCTTTTAATTGGATTTTCTCCAAATCTTTTAGGATCCTTATTTGGAGGTTTTAAGGAGTTAAAATTTGGGTTTTTGCTTAGTTAAAGAAAAGGAAAAGAAAGGCTAAAAGAGGAAAAAAGAAGAAGAAAAAAAAACCTAAAGCTTTCTTTCCTTCTCTTTCTTACTCACGCAACCCCCTTCATTCACTATCTTCTTCTTCTTCCTCTCCTTCTCCAGAAGCCAGCCTCCCATCTCTTGTTTTCTCGCTCATCTCTGACCGCCGTACCTTCTCCATCGCAAACCAACTTCGACAAACCCAACGAGCAGCAACCTTTCTGACGACGATGCACAATGACTTATGTCCCCTCGCCGTTTCGCAATAGCAAGACCAACAAGTTGCGACGACAACTTCTTCCATCGATTCATGAACAATGAGCAGCATGGCACAACTTTTTGCAGTATCTCGTGCTCTATTGACCTCAGATCTACAATACCCTCTTCGATTTGAGTTAGATCTACGTGCCCACACTTCAAACGACCTTAGATCTGTTTACCCATAGGATGTGGGGGTCGGATTTGTAGTTTCAAATGCAGTTAAACACCAACCAGCGAGGTTTCAACCTCTTTGGGTACGCTTCAACTTGTTTTTTACCCTTTCGAACTCTTTTAAATTGTTGTAAATCAGTTTCTAATGCTTGGATAACCTTTATTTATAGTTTTGAACACTTTTGGTTGTGACCCAAAACTCGAATAGCCTAGAATCGAGTTACCCATAGTCTAAAGTGTTCTGAATTATAAAATCAAACCTGATCGAACATAATCCAGCAAGTCTTTCAGTCCTTTTAGTGTTGATCGGTAAGTTTTGCCATGTTTTAGACCTTTCGCATATCACTTAAAGTGCCATTATTTAGTTTTTAACCTTTGTAAGTGTCTTCGTTGTAGTTTGAACTAATTTGGAGTCCTTTTGAACACTTTTCATCAAGGATAGAGCTATTTTGGTGAATTTAAGGTGGTACAATTGTGTTTAAAACCTTTCAATACTCTTTATGTGCTGTAATGTAGGTTCTAACTTCTAGAAGCTTTTCGTTTGCAGTTTCGAATAAGTTTGAACACCTTCAAACACCGACCAGCAAGGTTTCGAGGCCCTTTAGCGGCGTTCGGTAGGTAATAGCACGTTCTAGACCCTTTCAAACTTTACTAAAGTACTTTAGAAAGGTCCCTAACCTTGATTATGTTCTGTTTTAGGATTCGAATTAGTTTCAAAGTGTTCGATAAAGCCTAAGGAGGTTTTTGGGAATCTTATCGACTTGCCTTAGGAGAGCTTTATGACGTTTTGTAAGTAGAATTCTACCAGTGGGGACTGTTTGCTTATTTGTGAGTATGTTGTATACTTTATTTTCTTTATTATGAATACTTGAATGGGTTGTATTGCTCTTTGATATATTTTGGACTTGTTGAGCATCTTTTTGTGAATATGTGTTGTTGAGCAAATTTTTATGGTGGTTGTGGTTTCGTGTTTGATGAGCATGGTGTGGTTTTGTGCTATGATCTTGTGATATTGAGCATGTTGCAGTGTTGAGATTTTCTAATAAGCATGTTGGTTGTATGTCGAGCACGTTTATGAGTTTTAGCATAATGTGTTTTTATGTGGGTTCAACATAGAGCATGATTTAGAAACTTGTTTAGGACTCATGCATTCTAGTAAGAAATAGGTCTAAGGACCGTGTGTAGAAAGAATAGTTAGGTGAATATCAAGTGCCTTGGTCAAGTGATCGAGGGGTGGAATGTCACAAATGGATTTAAAAGTAGCATTGATGGCCTCGTCTTAAGATAGTTAGGGTCGGTGCTCTAAGTCTAAAAGGACAAGTATTTGAGATTCTTGAGAACGTTGATGGCCATTGATGAAAAATCAGTTGGGGCCGGCGGAGAGCATCAATGGCCCCTAGATGCCATCAGTTGGGGCCTACGGAGAGCGTCGATGGCCCTGGATGCAAATAGTTTGGGCCGATAGAGAATGTCGGTAGCCTGAATAAAATCAATGAGGATCAAAGTGTCTCGAAGGAGTTGGTCTTAGAAAGCCTTGTGCGAGCTATAGTGTGAGCATTGAGTGAGCTCGAGGGTTGAGATTAGGTTGAGTTGACTTTACATGAGATGTTGATGCATGGGTCTAGTGTGTTGTGATTGTTATTTACTTTCCATGTATGATGAGCATGTCTAATTTTGTAATTGTTGTGTACAACATGATGTTTGTCTTTTATGTTGATTGGTGGCTCCTCAGGTGTGAGCTACATACCAGTACGTGTTATGTACTGACCTACCCACTATTTTGCAGGTAATGAGGAACAATATGAACTTGGTGGTGCTGAGGAGGAGACATGATGAAAAGGAAGACCATTGACTTAGTTAGATTATTTTTCTGTAGTTGCTTGAGTTGGTGGACTTGGTATAGTTATTCTAATTTTCATTGATAGGGCATTTTTCTTCATATGGTTACTTGAAGTCGCTCCAGTTTTGGTAGTTTAATTCATATGGAGAATTTTCTAATAGATTTTAGGTTACCTTGCTTTAATGAATGGTTCCATTATGAGATTTTTGAGGTAGCTAGTTTCTAATAGCTTTATAAGTGTTAAATTGTTATGAGACTTTGGTAGTCTCGTTAATTGGAGACTAGAGTGGTTGTTGTCTAGATTATCTGGCTTTAGAAGTGCTTGCTTTGTTTAAAAGGTGATAAAAAAAATAGGTAATGTTGTAGTTACGTCATTATGCTGCCGAAGTTTTCTGAGCATATTGGTTGTGAGTCTAGTAATGTCTTTAATTTAGGTTAAAATTTGAGGACATTACACTTTCCCTCCCTCATTTCACAACATATACATTTTAATGGTTGTTGATTATGTGTCAAAGTAGCTTGTTCTTTAAATTATGCAAAAACAGTTTTAAAATTCATTAACAAGCACATTTTTATACAATTTGCCACACCTAGGGTTTTGATTAGTGATGAAGGATCACATTTTGTTAATAGGATGCTAAACAACTTGTTAGCAAAGTATAATGTGAAACATAGAATATCAACATCCTATTATCCCTAAGCAAATAGCCAAATAAAGTTGTCAATTAGAGAGATTAAAGGGATACTTGAGAAAGTTGTGCACCCAAATAGGAAAGATTGGTCCTCTAGGTAAACAGATGCTCTCTGGGTGTATAGGACGACTTTCAAAACACCTTTAGGTATGCCACCTTATAGGTTAGTTTTTGGAAAAGCTTGTCATTTACTAGTTGAATTAAAGCATAAAGCATTATGGGCCCTTACGCAATTGAATTTCAATTATGAGAATGATGGATCATTGAGACAGGTGCAGCTAAATGAGTTAGATGAACTGAGACATTCTACATATGAGAGTTCGAGGTTGTACAAAAAGAAAACCAAAATGTGGCAGGAAAAGATTTTGCCCAAACAATTTAAGAAAGGACAAAGATTTTTATTGTTTAATTATGGACTAAGATTATTTTCAAGAAAGTTTAAGTATAGATGGTCTGGTCCTTTCACTGATAGGACCAATTAAGTTCTATTATTTCTAGCTTAATTCTTGTTAGATTGGGTAACTATGTGAGTGTTTGTGTTTATTTTGTAGATTCATGAGCAATTGGCACGTTTTGGGACTTTTAGGAATGTTCGAAGCTTATTTGGAGCTAATCGGAGGTTGTTCGGGTTCTCGAGGGTCGTTGGGAGCCAAAATGACACAAAATGCCCTTATTTGAACGTCTAGACGCCTCATGACGTCGCAGAGAACACTTGAAGACAGATTGCTAGAAAACAGGACAACGTCGAGACATTGCCCCCAGCGTCTTGACGTTGTAATATTGAATGTCGCTCGACACTGCGAGAAGCTCCAAAAGTCAATAGTCTAATTGGTCGTAACATCGAGACACTACAATTTAGGTCATTTTTTATGTTTGGACATCCATTTTTTTTCTCAAAATTCTCTTTATTCCTTTCTGTTCTTAGCACTTTTAGTCATTTTAGGATAGATTTAGATAGAATTATGGACTCGATGTTTGAGATTTCGATTTGTGGCTAAGTGAAAATGTCGATTCGGAGGCGATCGTCGGGATTCTTTATGTAACGACATGAGATTTAGTTCTTAATGCATTAAATTTTCTTCTTGAATGTCTTTTTCCTCTTTAATTGCATTCGTAAGCATGTTCGTAGTTAGGCTTGAAAAATCTATATTCGTCGAATATGCTTAGCTTAGCTATACACCTTATTGAGTTTGCTTGAGCATATTGAGAGCGTGTTTAATTTCAATAGCGATAGGCCATAGAATCGGTGAGTTTTTGAGCTAAATGTTGTCATGAACGACTAAAAGAGTTTAAGTCCTATAGAGGTAAAAAGTGTAAGGATTAATCTAGACTTGCCACTTGGGTTAGTTTGAGCATCTCACTAATTCTAATTATTTTTAGGGCTTAAACGATTAATCTCGACCATGGCACGTTGTAATATGTGACTAGGATTAGTATCGTCCCCAACTTTAGATTAATTTTGGGTTTAATTAGCAACTAGCATAATTAAACTTCACTAGGAGTAACTAGAAGTTCTTATGGGTTCCATTTGGATGTGTGGGTACATGCAAACATGAAATTCATTTCTTGGCTATCTATGATCGGCATTATTGAATCAATTCCCGACGTGACCCTTTCGAATCGTTGCTTGGTTAACCTGAATAAATTCACTTCTTGCTTTTACTCAATCTTATGCTATTTTACTCTTTCTTGTATTTTTACATTCCTTGCAACAAAATCTCTCATCGTTACCAATTAATCCAAATTTAGTAAGTTAATTGCCAAATTACACGCACGCCTCCTTATGGTTCGACCTGACCACTTCTTGCTACAAGTTTGAGGTTGGTTATAAATATTATTTTGGAGAGTGTGACGAGCTCGGTCAAAATTGGCGCTGTTGCTAGAGAGGCAATTATGTTTTTGGTATTTTTCTTGCTTGATTTAGATTTTTGTGTTTGACTGACCTCTCTCTCATATTCGTGCATGTTTACTCGCTCTTCGAGAGAAGTTGGACTCCAATTTTTCACAAAAATCACTCGAGATGAGCGACAAATTAGAAGATAAGTGAAAGAGAGTTGACGTGAAGAGGAAGGCAATATTTTCATTGATCTCAGAGAATTATCAAATTTGGAAGAATCATCAAAAGAATAAGAGATAGCAGAGCAGACACTTAAACAACTTGTTGCCCCAACTTGAATGAGCAGCCCTTGTGTATTGCATATCTTAAGACTCAAAGTGTGTTCGAGCTCAAACCCGACCTTATACACTTACTCCCTATTATCTAGGAGTTCCATATAGTGTGTTCGGGCATGAAGCCACACGAAATCACAGAAAAGCAAATAAATCTAAAAGCATTCCCCTTCTCACTGAAAGACCAGGCAAAGGATTGGTTTTATTTCCTACCACCAGGCTCGATCACGACGTGGCCATGAATAAGCTTTTTTTAGAGAAGTTCTTCCCTGCATCCTAAGCCACCAACCTGAGGAAAGAAGTCTACGGAATCACTCAGATGATTGGGGATACGATTCATGAGTATTGGGAGAGGTTTAGAGGTTACGTGCCAGCTTTCCTAACCATCACATCTTTGTTCAATTGTTAATAACATATTTCTACGAGGGTTTGCTCCTTACAGACAGGTTGATGATCGATGTTGCATCTGGTGGAGCCCTCGTAAACAAGACGCCTATGGAGGCCAAGCAACTGATTGTGAATATGGTGGAGAATGGTCAACAATTTGGGACTAGAGGACATGTGCCTTCATCTCTAATGCAAATGAAGGAGGTTAGTGATTTAAAATTGCAAATGTCTGAGTTAACTAACCTTGTGAAACAACTTGTTGTAGGTTAGTCAGGTGCAACGAAGCCATGTGGCCTTTGTTATGTAGTGGTAACGCCATTAACACTTGTCCGAACTGAAGAAAAGAGCAGTCTCATAGGTGAATGCTATAGGAGGGTACACGAGCAACCCTCAGCGCAAATATGATCAATTCAGCAACACCTACAACCCAGGCTGGTGTAACCATCCCAATTTTTCTTACAATCACAATTAGAATCAGAATTTTTAGAGACCCCACAACAATTTCATCATAACCAAGCTTAGAGCTTGAGTATATCTTTAGAAGACATTGTTAAGAGCGTAGCTGACAGCACGCATAAATTATCGCAGGTCATTACAATTTCAAAAGGATACTTATGCTGGGATGTAGAGTTTAGGCAACCAGATTACACAACTGGCCACGACAATGAGCAAGCTAGAGATGAGTCAAAGCTCTGGGAAGCTACCTGCACAGTCAGACGTGCAAAGAAAAGAAAATGTGAGTGCCATAGTACTTCGTAGTGGCAAGACGATTGTTGAACCCACCCCTACTGTTGAGAAAAACTTTGAGAAGAATTTGGAGAAGGACAAAGAAACCACCCCCAGTCCTACTAAAGGTATAAGATTTGATCCCCCATTTGGTTTAAACACTTACATGCCTCGTGCACCTTTTCCTTCCAAGTTTGTTCCCAAAAAATAGGAGAAGATCATTCAAGATGAGGAGCATGAGAATGATGTGTACAAAATATTCAGTAAAGTGGAGGTGAACATATCAATCCTTGACGTTGTTAGGCAAATCCCTAAATTACCCAGTTTCTAAAGTAGTGGTGTACTATCAAGAGGTCTGCGGGAGGTAAGAACAAAAAGGAGCTTAGTAAGAATGTTTCTGCCCTTTCACTGAAATCTATGCTTGAAAAGTATTATAATCCTGGCATGTTTACATTACTGTGTGTGATCAGAGGAAAAGAAATAAAACATGCCATGTTAGACTTAGGTGCATCGATAAATGTTATGCCTTTGTCTATGTATAAAGAACTAGGCTTGAATGGAATGCATGAGAGTAATATTATGATTCAGTTAGTGGACCGTTCTTCTGTTAAACCTTTAGGCATCATTGAAAATTCGCTTAGCAAAGTTAATGAATTGTTGTTCCCTATAGATTTTTATGTGATTGACATGGGTGATAGGCCTAGGCATGCATCAACATCTATCCTCTTAGGTAGGCCTTTCATGAAAACCGCTAGAACAAAAATTAACGTTGATGAGGGGATTGTCTCTATTGGTTTCAATGGAAAAATTGTTGAGTTCAAGGTTGTTGATTCTGTTGAATATTATGACTGTGTTGATTCTTTGCTTGGAATAAATAATTTAGATGTGCAGGATGTGTCTGATGGGAAAAGAGGATTGATGGATGGAGCAAGATCGAGTTTGGAAGATCTTGACTGAGTTTGGATGGCCACAAGGCCCGTCAAGCAATCGATGTTAAAAATTTGCGCTTCTTGGAGGCAGCCAAGTGTTGAACTTTAATTGTTTTCTTTAGTTTCTTAGTTTCTTGTTTTTTGTTGTTGTTTGATTGATTTGGCTGTTTGTTTTGAAGGTCCTAATTGAACCTAAAAATTGGAAGGAAGATTATCATTCTTGGGAAAAGTTTTTACCACACCCACTTACGTGCTTGGATTATTAGGGAAGTTTCTTTTCCCTTATTTTGTCCTTGAATTTTATTGTTAGATACATTGGGGACAATGTATGATTTAGGTTAGAGGTGGGGAGTTTAGTGTGATTATTGAGCTTTAATTGATAAAATGTTTTAGCATGATTGGTTGAGTCCTTGAGCATCTGAACTCGAACCTCTTTCTTTTGGATTGATGGTTGTGCTTTAATGTTGAGTCATTGAGCAATGAGCTCGGAATTTTGATCGATTGTGCTGAATTGGATGTATGTTGCATGGTTAGGACAATTTATGATATGCTCTCCATAGTGTTGATGTTTGTAAATTGATGAAGCATGATTATCTTGTCCTGATTTGAGCATATTTAAAAAACTCTCCTTGGGTTTCTTGCATGTTTTTAAGCACCTTAGCTTCCCTTTTGATGACTTAAAGGCCTAGGATAATGTTATGGGTGTTTATATCTCTGTTGTCATTCCGATAGGCTTAGGCATTAGTTTTACGGTGACTTAGCATGATGGTTAGTAATGTGTTACCTAGGGAGAAAAAGTGTTTTATTTGCATGCAAGAAAAAGAAAAGAAATTGAGCTCAAAAGAAAATCATTTTAGTGAAAGAAAAGAAAAGGAAAGAAGAAGAGAGAAAAGAAGAAAAAAAAAGCTTGTAATGTGTTGAAAAGATTCGAGGGTAAAAGAGTTGCCGCTATCGTGATCAATTAGGTCACCTATTGATCAAGTGCTCTAGGTAAGGGTCCCTATGATTGTTGTGCAAAAACTAGTTCTCTTGACATTAAAATGATGCAAGTTTACCCTGTGGATAGTTTCAAGCACCTGGTGGCTTATTACTTTCTTGAGTGTTAGGAAGCCTAAATAATTGGTGTCTAGGGCCAAGGTAAGGAGAAGATGGATTGAGGACCCCGTATGCCTACCTCGTGCTTGTAAAGACCTCGTTAGGTAAGCTAATTGAACACACTCATGCAAGAAACGCTTGGAAAAGTTTTTCAATATGCTATTGATGGTTTGTATGATTGTGTTTTGCCCTTTTGCAATTAGTGTGCTATCCTGAGCATCGAGGTTAGAGTCATGAAGCTTGCATCCAATGAATCTCTTATCTGTATTCTATTTTTGCCTTGCTCAAGGACTAGTAAGATTTAGGTTGGGGGTTGTGATAGGACCACTTAAATCCTATTATTTCTAGCTTAATTCTTGTGAGATTGGTGAACTATATGAGTGTTTATGTTTATTTTGAAGATTCTTGAGCAATTGACGTGTTTCGAGACTTATGGGAGCATTCGGGGATTATTTGGAGCTAACCAGAGGTCGTTCGGGTGCCTGAGGGCTGTTGGGAGTCAAAATGATACAAAATGCCCCTGTTGGAGAGTCTAGACGCCTCATGACACTACAGAGAACGCTTGAAGACAAATAGCTGGAAAACAAGACAACGTCTCGATGCTGTAATAGTGAGGGTCACGCGACGCTACCGTTACACCCCGCCCCAGATTCTACCAAACCTAGGATGAGCTGTAACGACAATAGACCCCAAGTGTGCAGTAGAATCTATTGCCAAGTTCTTATCTCTTATCTCATGATCTTAACTTTATCCATCGATATCCCATAAACAACATAGCCAAAATTTCACTCTTACGATAGATTATATGCAATGACCTAGTGAGACTGGTGACAGATTTCGATCAACTAACTTAACCTAGTTGAAACTCAAGAGCAATCTAGTAGAAAAATAAGGATAAAAGAATGAGCTAAAAGAAAAACTCAGTGAGTGGTAATTTCATAAATAGATAACTTTCGATAAAATTCTTTTCATACTAAATATAATTCAAAACCCTGTAAATCATGAACAATTTAGAAACTCTCAAGATAATTAAAACTCAATAAAATATGCAAAAACTCTTGAAAACATAAATAACACAACAATGATTATAGCTCTTAAAACAATAACTCAAGAGAATGTAAACACAGGCTAGTAAAAACGTAGAGAAATATGCAATTATAGCTCTTGAAAACACAAGCATAAGCTAATAAAACTTATCACCAAACCTATACCCGAATCTCTGTCATACTAGTATAGAGTAATCTCCATATGAACAGTAAAACAATCCCTATCACACTACGCATCGAGTAATCTCTAAATGCACAGTAGAGCAATCTCTGTCATAACGCACTAAGTAATCTCCAGGTACATAGCAGAGCAAATCTCTGTCATACTAGGCATAGAGTACAACCATACCTAGCAGAGCCATCTCTATCATTGATAACATTCATTTAGTGCTATCTTATTCCTTATATTAATGTTAGTTTTGTTATGAATTCGTGAGCTTTTATGCATATTTTTGTCTATTTTATAGAAAAAGAGCTAACAGAGCAAAACCGAGTGTTCGAGAATATTTTGATTGATATTGGAGCCCTTTAGGGCATTTTTAAGATTCAAGAAGAGAAGAGATGATTAATAAAATGTTGAGCAAGAAAGATTTTATTTTGAAGGTCAAAGTTTGAAGATGTTCAAGTTGAAGTTTAAAAAAATAATAAAAAAAAAAAATTACGGCGCCCAGGCACCACAGACAGAGATGGAGGGCAGAGTGATAGCGTGCTAGGTGCTACGGTGCTGATTTTCACGCTTTTTGGGCAGCGCCTAGGTGCTACAACTCTGGCAGCACACGCCTTTTTAGACGTTGCTTGATCTCTGCTGTAAAAACAACTTTTTCTCTTCGATTTAAGGAGCCAAACATAGGGTTTTTTCCCTAAACTTGACTCCATACTATTTTGAGAGGCTTTAGGAGCATTTTGTGTGTGGATTGGAGCGGTATTGAAGATTTGGAGCTCGAATTCTTGGGATAACACCTCAGAAACGCGAGATCGTCCTCTGTTTGAAATTTCTTCCTTTTTCCTTTCATTTATAGTTAATTTATTAGCTGTAAAGTAGGGATTTTTGGGTTGTATTGACTGATTTTGTATGGTTTAATCCCTAATTAAGTGGGTTTAGTTGTTGTTTTATACTTGATTGTTGGAAACTTTGGATTAATTTCTTACGTAATAGATGTTTATTGCCTTTAGGGCTTTGAATCATTTGTGCATTTGTCGCTTAATGCCTTTAATCATTGTTTCTCTACTTAATTGAGGTATTTCTAAGTTGAACTCGAAAGAGGATACTTAGTTTAGCTTAATGCGTAATTAATTAACTACTCGAGTGACAACGAGATTAATAGTTAATTAATTGTAGTTGGTGATGAAGGTTAATTAGTTGGGCATTGGTTAATTGACTAGTTTTCTAAGTCGAAACTCGACGGAGAGAAGCTTAGACAATAACCCAGTTGCATAACTAGTGTTTATTTACTTGAGTGACAGCCGGGGCTAATAAATAGACACTAGAAGTTCATAATGAAGAGTCTTAACGCCTTGTATGAGTTAGCTAGCGCTAGGGAGACCTAGGTTAGTTAATTAGTACTTGAGAGTGGAGGAGACCGAGAGGAGATTCCACGTCTTTAGAGCTTCTAGACTTATGAGTTCACTATCCATTGGGTTATAATTATCTGTTAGCTTAGTAATTAATCTTTTCCCAAGTTATACCTCGTGTTTGTGTCTCCCAATTATTTTCCTGTTTTTATTTTCTTCTCATTAGTTTAGCTTATCTTCGTTTAGTCATTTTCTCTAAATAAAGTTAAGTGAGAGTATTCATAGTAATTAATTGAATTAAAAACAAATCTCTGTGGATTTGATACTCGATAGGAATACCATTTTATATTATTTGACCCATGCGCTTGCGAAAATGTAAAAGTACGCCCATCAATCATACGTGCATGAAGAGTTGCCCTTAAAGGCTAAGCACCCTAACACATGGCCTAGAGCCTGTGTGTGCCAGAGTGGATCCCAAAGACTTCTCTCTCTGGTAGCTTGAAAACCACTTTTAACATAAAACTCTTAATTCTCAAACTCTTTATGAAAATCATGCTCTTTCTCTGAAACAACATTTCATAAACTTGAGAGATTTCCCAAATAATATTAAACATTTATACATTCTCAAATAATCAGCAAATCTCTCAAATCACATAAAACATTTCCAAACTCATATTTTCTTGAAAACCACATCTCATAAATCTCATACATTTCTCAATAAACATTAAAACTCTTCAAACATCTCAATAATCATAAAATATCTCAAATATTTCTCAAATGATAATTTTAGTTAAAAGCATAAAATATTGGAATTTCAATACCATTTTTTGAAAATTCATAACAATTCTTTGAAAGTCTCTTAGCAATTTCTCTAAAATCGTACATGATTATAGAATTCGTGAAAATTCATAATAATAATCAAATAATGAAAATAATTCGTAAAATAAACCACTCACATAATGACTGTCGATAATGCTTCGAATCACAAGTTATTCCAATTGTTGTTCAACCTGAAATTCCATTAACCATAGCAAAAATCATTCTCCAAACCATGTAATTAGAAAACTACCCTGCTAACTAAAAATCAAATAATCCAATTTTCAATCTCTTTCCCCGTAAGTCCAATCTTTCACATCTTATTTTCTCTTCCAATCATTTATTACCAAATGTACTATAAAACCTAATTGTCCAATTTCACCACAATTTCCTAAGTCTTTTTCTCTTCCACTTCATGTGAACCACAACACAAATCAACCTTCTCCCTCTTTCTTATTAGTTATCTTTTCTACTTACATCATACTTCAATTTCTTTTTTAATCAATATTTTATTTCCTTTCTCTCTCCAACAACTCTTCTTCTTCTTCTTCCCTCACCCCTTTGTTATTCTTCATTTTCCTCTACCAATCCCTTTTTTTTACTCCCTCAAAACTTGAGTTCTTCTAATTAATTAAGCTTCCAGAATTCCTTTTTTTTTTCCTGTATTGCAAGCTATAATCCCACTTCCTTTTTGTCTTAAGCAAGTCAATCTTCTCTAAAGTTCAAAATTGTAAAATACCAAATTTCCATTTTCTTCCACTTCTATCTAACACATTAGCACCATTAACAACCTTTAGTTTCCAACCTCATCATTTGAAGCATGAACGATAGGATTCACAAGCAAAGAAAGACAAACCCATAAATTCATTTACTTTCAATTGTCGGTATTTTCCTTCTAATTTTTCTTCAAATAAACCTCTTTAGGTTTGAAAAACAACCCCTTCTCCACTCCCACATCCTTACTTTTTAAACTTACACCCAAGCCACCCGTCTAACTTCTAATCACCCACACAACACCACCACGTGTAGAAGTCCAAAAATAACTAGCTACAACATTTTTTTCTTTTTAAAACTAATTATTTTTCTTTTCTATTCTTTTATTTTTCTCTTTCTCTTCTTATCATTTTCTCTCTTTGGTTAAACAAAATTCGCCACACATCTTCCTTTTATTATAAATGAAAAATGGGTCTTTATAGTTGCAATGAGCCCCAAAAGATGCTAGTCTAATTGGCCATAGCATCAAGACACTACCTGTAGCGTCTCGACACTTTGTCAAGGAATATAAAAGTTTATTTTTCCAAATTTAGGTCATTCTTGATGTTTGGACAACCATTTTTCTCGAAATTCTCTCTATTCCTTTCTGTTCTTAGTACTTTTAGTCGTTTTAGGATAGATTTAAATAGAATTATGGGCTCGATGTTCGAGATTTTGAGGTCCGGCTAAGCAAAAACGTCGATTCGGAGGCTATCATCAAGATTCTATATGTAATGCCATGAGGTTTAGTTCTTATTGCATTAAATTTTCTTCTTGAATGTCTTTTGCCCCTTTAATTGCATTTCTAAGCATGTTCGTAGTTAAGCTTGACAATTCTATACTCGTCGAATACGCTTAGCTTAGCTATACACCTTCTTGAGTTCGCTTGAGCATATCGATGCGTGTTTAATTTCAGTAGCTATAGGCCTTAGAATCGGTTAGTTTGTGAACCAAATGCAGTCATGAACAACGAAAAGAGTCTAAGTCCTAACGAGGTAAAAAGTGTAAAGATTAATCTAGGCTTGCCACTTAGGTTACTTTGAGCATCTCACTAATTCATTCTTAGGGCTTAAACGATTAATCTCGAGCATGGCACGTTATAAACTGTGGCTAGGATTAGTATTGTCCCCAGCTTTAGATTAATTTTTGGTTTAATTAGCAACTTGCATCATTATGGGCTCCATTTAGACGTATGGGTACATGCAAGCATGAAATTCATTTCTTGGCTATCTTTGATTGGCGTTATTGAATCAATTCCCAATGTGATCCCTTCGAATCGGTGCTTGGTTAGTCTGACTATATTCACTCCTTCCTTTTACTCAATCTTATGCTATTTTACTCTTTCTTGCATTTTTGCACTTCTTGCAACAAAATCCCCTTGGTTATCAATTAATCCAAATTTAGCAAGTTAATTACCAAATTACACGCACGCCTCCCTGTGGTTTGACTCGGTCACTTCTTGCTACAAGTTTGAGGTCAGTTATAAATATTATTTTGGCAAGTGTGACGAGATCGGTCATTCACCATTGTGGAAGTATTTCTCCATGGAGCAGTGCCCTTGAGAAATGAAAAAGATGGAAGAGAGTTTACAATGAATGGCCAAAGGATAAAACATTATTGGGGAGAGGAATTTCAAAGGAAGCTTGCTTCCCTGAAATTGCTAGAAAGTTATTAGGGCAAGGAAATTTGATGGAGAAAATGGTTTTCAATCAATATTAATTACGCTCCCAAACAAGTTGGTGTTCGTATCGCGTTTTATTTTTCTTTTTTTTTCTTGTCTGTTTTAATTTTGGTTGTTTTTGCAGGAGTTTTCTTTATGGTTGGGTCAAAAAAAATAGAATAAAAAAAAAGAAAATGGGAAAAGTTGAAAGAGAAAATGTTGGATCATAAAATAAAAAGAAGAGGTAGTTGAAAATTAAAACGAAAGAGAGGGGAAAGATATTTTTAGAATATTTGATTTGGCTGTTGGGATTCGAAAAACGAAAGACCATGCAAAAACGGCTATTAGAGATTGATTAGGGGAAAGAGAATCTCATTAATGTGATTTGGTGGCATATATTTCATCATTAAGGAACGATTTTTAAGGACTGTAATTATCAATTTTTTAGGATTGATATTTTGAATTTGAAAATACAGACAAATGACGGTAATGCCCAATAATTATTTTTTAACGGGAAATCCTACGCTGTTTGAAAAGGCAAAGACAGTCTTTTGCTTCCTCAATAGTTTCTCTTTTTTTCTCTCTCTGAAGAATGTCGGCCAAAACTCATCGTGGGATGATGAAGGACTCTAAGCCAGAAAAGCATGTTGAAGAAACTGTTCCCGCCATTCCATCAACCCCACAGAAATCGCCCAAGAAGGGGAAGAATAAGAAAAACAAGGAACAAGAGATGAGTAGGGTTGAAGATCAAGTGCTCGAGGGAGCTTCCAAAGAAATTTCAGAATAAAATCTTGAAGAAATTCAAGAGGAAACCATAGTTGATGAGGTGGCTGCTATATGCCAAAAGCAAGCACAAGTGCACGCTATCCAACAAGTAATATATGAAAGTATTCCAAGTATCAAACCCAAGGGAATGGTTAACAAAGAGTTTTTCAGTTAACAACACAAGTACTTGCAAGTTGCAACTGAAGGTAACCAAATAAATAAGATATTTTTGGGGGTTTTGTGCAATAAAAATAAATGAAACTAAAGAAAATATAAGAAAACAGTAATGAGAAGCAGGGGTTCAAATCTGTTTCAATCTTGAGGAAATGCGCCCACTATGCGCCAACAAATTTGCTTAACTAGGTTCGGCTATTTCATAGATTCTGCCTCTTGCGCCCGCATACTGCCTCTTTCGAGTTATGTGCGATTCAGACAAAATGCTATTGAAATGCACCCGCAACCTACCCTCACCGACACTTAACACCATGAATCAAGTTCAACACCTATTCAACCCTTTTCTAAGTGCTTATAGGAGACTAAGAAATTAAACACATATGTCTATGGCTAATTTTAACTTAGATAAACAAGGAACACAACTCCATGATTCTAAAGGTTTTTGTCTTATGTTTAGGTACAAAAAGTGAAGTTCTGTGTCTAGATTCTTCTCCTAGATTGCTTTTATGAAAACACGTGCTCGATCTAACCCTTTTAGTATTGAATCTCACACAAACTATGCTAACTCAAATGATCGGCTTAAGCTAACAATTAAACTTAAACTCAATAAAAGCAAATGATGCTAAATGTTAAGCAAAATTACTAAAATCATATGGTGGGGCTTATCTCCTTTTTAGGGCATCCACTTCATTGAATCCCCTCCAAGGAGTTTAGCTAATCATTGAAAAGAAAACTAAAGTGCAGAAAATAAAAAGAAAACTTGATTGAGAAAAGATAAACTTCATTGAAATAACAGTGCATAATTGAAATAATAATAACTTGAGACAAAACTTGAATTACAACTTAAAGAATTGAAATTTAATAGATAAAACAGAAACTTACAACTTGATGGAAGAATAAAACAACAACAAAACTTTAAAGAAAAACAGAATGTACAAAACTTAAATGACAGCGAGAAAGAACCCAAAGTTTGTTCCTTCTTTCTGACTTTGTTCAACCTCGTTCGAGGAGTACAAGTGCTTACACTCCCTTCTTTCGAAGTTCGTACCCGAATGAAGTATGAACAGAACTTGGGGGAGACTCGGTATGGCAGATGAAACGAAAAGAAAACTACAGAATTTGGAGAAGAAAATAGAATCTGAGCTCCCTTGAAACTGAAGCTTGAGCCGCCTTTATAGACCTCAAGGCCTAGGGTTTGCTGTCGAGATCAATGTGGAGAGGCTTGACCCATCATATCCCTTGATCCTCAAAGATTTGATTGAGAATATTTGATTTTATCTACAACTCTCGCGAATCTAGGAGAATCTGCCGAAAAGGTCCATATGCGGCTGCATAGTTGAGCGCAATTGTGATGTTGTCGAAATGACCTAAATGCGACTGCATAGTTGGGCGCATTTTGAGTTCTTCCTTCAACATTTGGAATTTGGCTTCTACTCTCAATTGCTAGCCCATCCTAGTTGCATATCTCTTGCATCATCTTTCTTTTGCCTCAGTTGCGGCCAGAATGTGGGCACATTTGGGTCTTTTTTCAACCCCTACACAAAACCAACAAAAATTAACACTTTCTTAACAAAAATGACTCTAAATATACCTAAAAACTTATTGTTATCAAATCAATACTTCAGACACATGCAAAACTTGTTTTTACTTAAATTTTCCCTAAATGACATGAATTATAACATTAAACACTCACTTTCTAAGCAAATAGCTTAGTTTGTAGAGCCAAATAACACTCATAAATGAGAGTTATCAGTAGCAGATGATGCGATTCAAAAAAAGGAAGTTGAAGGTCAAGAGGGTACATAGCAAGTTGAAAAGGAAGTGGTTCAAGCAAAAAGTTGACCTACAACAATCGAGGCAATGGTTCAAAAGACGGTGGTAGAGACCCCATCGAAGAAAAAGAAGAAGAATAAAAATAGAAAGCGTTTGGTGGAGAAAGAGCTTGTGGATGAAACACAGTTGCCAGAGCAAGGAATTGGTGAGCAGCAAACGGAAACAGAGAATGAGAAAAATAAGTAAAAAGGGAAAATGCCTGCTGTCGAAGAAGAACAGTATCCATGGAAAAGGTTTGTGAATGATTGAGCAAAGAAAAAATATGAGATGAAGAAGAGCGATACCTAGCGGAAAATGGATTTGATTTGGACGTCGACAACCTACCTCTGTTTTTTAAAAAAGGCATTGAACATCACGGATGGCATCAATTTGGATAGCAATCAGGTCCTACTGTAGTTTTTGTGAAGGAGTTTTATGCTAATCTAAATAAGAAAGAGGGGTACTTTGTGATAGTTCGAGGAGTGCCTATAGATTGGTCACCAAAGGCAATAAACGATCTTTATTAGGTCAAGGATTTTCCACATGTAATCTTCAACGAGATGACCACAGCCCCCTCGAATGAATAACTCAACGCAGCAGTGAAGGAAGTTGGGATTGCTGGAGCACAATGGAGAATTTCAAATGCTGATACTCAGAGCTTTCAATTAGCTTATTTGAAAAATGAGGAGAACGTGTGACAATCATTTATCAAGTTGCACCCTTTGCTGACTACACATGACTCCACAGTGTCAATGGAGAGGACTCTGATTACCTTTTCAATCATGAAAAGCTTGAGCATCAATATTGGACAAATCATTTCAAAGAAAATCCAAAGATGCTACAGCAAAATAGTTGGTAAGTTATTTTTCCCTAGTACGATTTCTATGTTGTGTAAGAGCGCAGGAGTTCCAATGCATCCAGAGGACGACATCCTACTTGAAAAAAGTGTTTTTCACCCTACAAATCTGGTGAGACTGTAAAGAGGTGAACGTAAGGTAAAAGCTGGTGGACTTCTGGTTGGAATCAACAAACTATTGGAGTAGCAAGGTCAAGTTGTTAAAGGTTGGAGTATCTAGAAATGCAATAACAGATCTTCTGGTTGTACACACAGAAGAAGGACACAACGCTTAAGAAGGCGTTGCCGATAAATTTTACGAAGCCCTATGGAGCATTTTCAATATTTCCAACTGAAATATTTGAAGGGAATAATCGAAATAAACCCAAAGCAGAAGCGTTGGATCGTCTTTGATTTTAATTAAAATTAAACTAAAAAAATAAGATTAAGCAAACTTACTTAGAATAAATATGAAGAATATTCTGGCGGGTCTTTTTCTCCTTGTACTCCAACTTCAATGAGCTTGAACTCCAAGACTTCTACAAAGTCTTCCTTGCTATAACTCAAACAAATGACCAAAGAGGTTTGTGGGATCCTTCTTGAAAATAGAGAAAGGGAATGAAAGGAGAATTTCAAGAGTTATTTTCTCTTGTGAAGAATCCACACAATGGCTCATCCCTAGGGTCCTATTTATAGTGGCCTAGGAAAAATAATTAAATAATATATTTTAATATCTAATATATTAAAATATCTTTATCTAACCAATTTGAATCTTATTCAAACCTTTTAAATTCTCCTACAACATATATTTCCTAATTTGAATCTAATTCAAATTAGGAAATAGATGTTGTAGGAGAATTTAAAAGGTTTAATTCAAATTTAATAAATATCTTTTCTTTAATGTATCTATATACATTAATGATTTCTTTGATATTTAATGTATCATATACATTAAATATGTTTTCTCTCATTTAATATATCAAATATATTAAATTTTAATGTCAACATTTCAAAATTTTCTCTCAACGAAATTGATCCCTACTTGTTGATATGAGCTAGTAAGAGGACCTTATGGTCCTACAGATTATAAGCTCCAATGATGAAAGATTAATTAATTAAACTCTTTAATTAATCAATTTTCGTTCATTAACTTTAAGTCACTCCACTATAGACTTTTCTTATGCACTATAAGATAAGTTGTGTCCATGGATATAACCATTACATGCAAATCGATCCTTCACGAGTTGTTCGTAATTACAACTAGGTCAAAAGTCTATTTTACCCCTGTAATTTCATCTTGCACCTTAAGTATTACTGATCCTCTAATGAACAATTTGTTTATGATCCAACCATAAACTAAGTCCTTCTCGGGCCAGTGAGAGGGTGGGGCCCCATTGTTCAAGTCCCAAAATCACAATTAACGGATTTATAAAGAGAGATTGAATATTTCGTGGTCCAATCTTATACAAACTTATTGTATAAGATACCCCCACTCACATGTCTCCACATGAACGATTTGGATCAAATCATTTGTAACTATTACAAAGTGGGTCATATCAATAGTGTTACCAAGATAAGACACCCAACCTTATGCATAAACTATGACTCTTTAGGTTATTTCTTAAACGCGACCCTCTCGTATGTCAACCACATATTGTTCAAGATTACACTAATAAACTTGGATTTTTCATATAATGGATAATATTATTTTACAAATAAAATAATCAAAATCATTATTAATTATTAAATAAATCATTAATTACGAGGCTTTAGAGCATAAATCCCAATAATATTAACTCCATGGATTCCATCGTCTACCTCAGACCCGAATGATGATGAAGAAGAAGAGGAGGAAGATCACCTGCCTGAAGATCAAGGATGAATGAGTGATGTGC
Organism: Trichosanthes truncata; assembly: GCA_033996785.1. Classification (NCBI taxonomy): domain Eukaryota; kingdom Viridiplantae; phylum Streptophyta; class Magnoliopsida; order Cucurbitales; family Cucurbitaceae; genus Trichosanthes; species Trichosanthes truncata. Next base: position 42,667,911 of record JAWPNB010000013.1, on the reverse strand, counting down.
TGACTTTTACTTTTCCTTTCAGTTAGTTTAGTTTAGTTCTGCTTCTGTCTAATTGTTTGAGCTTGTTTAGAAAACAAGTTAGGTTTGTTAGAAGAAAAAAAAAATTGCTTCCTAATTAATTCTATTATATTGTTGCCTCGGTGCTTTCTTTTGATTAAGCAAATATAATACGATGATGTCTTTGCTAAATCTGGGTTGGTGCTTTATTTTTATTTCTCCCCCCCCCTATGAGCATTAATTATATGATAATTTGTTAAATAAAAGAATATGAGAGAGCAAATGTTAGTCTGGGTTGACTTTGTCTGCCATTAGGAAATCTTGCTAAATAATTTGTTTTTCTCTATCTTTCAAAATTCATAGAATCTGAGTATTGAGAATGTTAGATGAGTGCAGTTGTTTTAGCAATAAATTATGCTTACTCTTTTGTACAATAAGCCCTAGGATTCAAGTAGAGCCTTTTAGAGCCTTTTAGAGCCATTCTTCTATAGAAACTAGAATTTTAGAAGAGCCTATTCTCAACCAAATCCTTAGCTTGTTAACCATCACTTTTCTAGTTCTAAATAAGTTTAAGGGTTTTCTCTTGCTGAGTTCCCATTGAGGACAATGAGATGTTTAAGTTTGGGGAGACCGCTCCATTATTCTCCATCCTTAGTCAATCTCTTGTACTTCATTTAGATTCTTGAAGAGCACTCTGCTGCTTTTTCCTAAAAAGCTACACTTTTTGCCCTAAAAAAAATAGAGAAAGAGAGAAAAAAGGACTCATTCATCCCAAGTTAATGAAGTAACCAATGACATTCATGATACCCGTAGTTTTCCCCTACACGAAAAACTAACTTAGGATGTGAGTTTGAGAGAGAAATTTTAATGGTAATTTGTGCCTGTAGTTAAATACTTTCACCACAAAGTGTTAATAAGCCAAAACGAATGTGCAAATGCTATTGAGATTTTCTAAAAAAAAATAGGCCTAAATAAAGAGAGTAGTGAAGGGTTGAGTACAGTATTTTCCTTATAGTTGTAACTGTCCTAGAGCTTAGGTAAGCTTCATCATAAAATGTCATCATTCTGAGAAGCAAGAGGGAAGTGGAAAAAAGGTTAACCGTAGCTTTTAAGTGAAAAATAAGTGTTATTCCTTGGTAGTGATGAGTCTGGAAGCTAGGTTGAATGACATCAAAAAATGTTGTCATACTAAGAACAAAAGTCATGACTTTAAGGATTCTTCGAGAGGGTAGTTCTATGAAAAAGGAAAAAATTAAGGGAATGAGTAGTTTCGAGAAGCTAGTAGTAATGTAAAGGTTAGCAAGTTAAGTTTGGATATGAGATTGCTCGTTGGGTCTAGTGATTAAAATTCTAGTTGTAAAAAAATATAGAGCTTCGTGCTGAAGGTTTTCTAGTTGAATTTTAGGCATGTGCAAAAGAGTAAAGCTTTTATTCTCATAAGAATCCGAAAGTTGAAATCTAAGTGCAGGACAACATTATGTGGCTACTATTTGTCGATGGAGCATTTAAATATGATTCAACAAGTTTAGATTTCATTTTAGCAGAGTAAGGTCCATAGTTGTTGTCAAGGTTAAGAGAGTATTACTCAGGGACGAGTAAGGATTCAAGATTAAGGGTTTGATAACTCTTCAAATAAGAGTTATGGGGTAGCATATTGGTGATTTTAGGAGAGCTAGTGCATATTTTCTTATCAAAATTCTTCTATTCATAGTCATTATTACTTGGTGCTTGTTAATTATAGTTAATTTCCATTTGACTGATTTTCTTGATAAATTTAGGTACAATTTGAAGATGGTAAATTGGATGAAGACAAGTAATAAAGCATGTGACAAGAGGATGGAGGACGCAGAAGCGCATATGTCTGCTGGAGCAAATTCTAGATTTGAAGTTTATACGAAAATTCACACATGAGAAGCAACTCATTAATTGAGCTGGAATTGTATATTCCAAATCAGATGGTAAGAGACAATAGGAAGTTGTCATTTTGCATGCAACGTCTAATCAACCCTAATTTCCATTTGGAAGAGCTATAAAGATGAAGGCAACCATTTTTGGGGGAGCAAATCTAGAGAATGAGGCAGCAGTTTTTGAGGAAGCAAGAATGACAGAAGGATTCCAAAGAAGGAAAGGCATATCAGGGGGTTGGAATCGATAAAGTATCTTACCTCTTGGAACCATTTTCTGTTTACTTCTTCTTCTCTTGTTCATTAGCTGTTATTTTATATTACATTTCGTTATGGCTTTATTACTTAGTGTTGTTAGTATTTTTACTTGTACCATGAACTACTCACCATAAAGTGAGAATTAGGGAATGATTGCATTTAATTGATTTGGTAATTAAAGCTTCCTTTTCTTTCTCATTTGATTTTCAAGAGTCTTTAATGATTAAGCTCGACTTTGTATGGCCAACTGAGTTGTTGCAGCATTTTTTTAATTTTCGAGAGCGATAGGAAGAGTCGATAGCTTAAAAATCATGTTGGCCTTTATTGGGTTAAAAGCTGTCTAAGTGAGGGTATTATGAATAATAACTCACCTAATGTGCTAATAAAACAGTGGGCTTAATATGGGAGTTAAACAACCAATTTTAGGTGATTCAAGAGAATACTGCGATACTATTGCAAATCGAGTAAGCTTAGTGAGCTTCAGTTATAATTTCAGTTAAGGCATGAATTAACCCCTAATCCGAACCTGTCTTAGTTTATAATACAAGTTTCTTACATCTTAGTCTTTACTCTGTTTAACCCTGCTTTATTCTCTGTTTTAGCATTTATTTTTACTCCAGCATGTTAGTTTTTGTTAGCAATTACCATCTATATTTTGGTTACGAATTGAGTTTGCTAGAAATTAATTCTTGTTGAATCGAAAAGTTGCTAATCTTTGTTGATACGATAATATACTTACTGCTTGCACTAGCTTATGTATATACTTGTGCATATTAGAACACAAATTATTTCTAGAATAATTCTACACATAGCACGTATCAGAGACATGAAGAAGACACAAGGCAATGATGGATTAATCTGGAAAGACTCCTCGAGCAGGTTGATCTATCGTTCACAGATGAAATTATGCAGGAAGAAGTGCCCTCGAAGTTCAAACTATCGACTATGAAGGCCTATGATGGGTCAAAGGATATGATCGAACATCTTGACACATTTCGGTCATGGATGGAACTCCATGGAGTTTCGGATGCTATCCAATGTTAGTCGTTCTCATTCACACTCACTAGATCATCTAGAAAGTGGTTCAGACAACTAAAGAGAAGGTTGATCTCTTCGTTCTGGGAGTTGGCACGGGCATTTGTCACCCAATTCTAAGGAGGACAAGATCAAGGAAAGTCACCAACTACTACAAGAATTTTTGGATTTCCAATGAGATTTTTTCCGATGCATCTAAATACGTTAGTATAACTTCATTATCTCGATGCAATTACAAAGCATCATGAGTTATGCCCACTTATCTCGATGTATTGTGCGTCGGGATTAGTTCAGCAAGTGAAACAACACAATTACTTAATGCAACGCCCGTTTTGACCTATGCCAACACAATTACCTAATGCAATGCCCGTTTTGACCTATGCCGACGCTCGTTGCTATTAATCCTGATGCATCCATGTGTCGGGAAAGGTAGGTTAAAACCCTACCCATTTCTCTTTTCTCCTATCTTCTCTATTTCTTTCTCTTCATTCTTCCCGACGGCTGCTGCAATTTGTGATCTCCTTTTTCCCGATGATGGCTCCTTCGTTTTTCTTCTCCTTCAGGCGTCAACGTGCTGTGGTCCTCCAGCGTCCATTTCTTCTCCTTCCGGCATCGGTGTCGGTAGTCTTTTTTCCTTCCATTTCGCATGCATATCGGCATTGGCGTCATATCAAGGTGCTCTTTTTCTTTGTTTAAATATGTTTTTACTATTTTATAGTTGATCGGCGTCAACAAGCTTAATGCAAACACTGATTTTTTTGCTTCATTTGCTTCATTAGATTTCTCTTCTTCTTTTGGCCCTTTGGTCAAATTTCAGTAATTAACAAATTTCACTGAGTTATCCTGATGCGTGAGTCTTTAGAGCTGTAATAATTTTATATTTTTATCTATTATTTAAAGCCCATTGGAAACATGTAGCCCTAATCAATGATCTCATCGACTTGCTTTGCCAATCCTTGTCTTTTGGCCTCCTTTGTGATATATTTCAGTGTTCTTTCTCGATACATTTCGATCTGTGCAATGGTAAAAGTTTAAGCTAATAGTTTAGTGTAAATTTAGTCTATGTAACACATTTTGATTGCATTTATTAGGTTACTTAATTTTAAAAAAATATCGAATAAATCAACATCATATTAGACATCAAATACCCATCTGAGCCTTAATTGGTTAAAACATATACTCTCAACCATTTTTTAAAAAGATATCGAATAAATCAACATCATATTAGACATCAAATACCCATCTGAGCCTTAATTGGTTAAAACATATACTCTCGACCAAGAGGTCAAGAGTTCAAATCCTCTCATCCTATATGTTGTTGAACGAAAAAAAAAAAAATTGAAAGTTGAGACTTATCAGAAAAAGTTTTAGGCACCTCTTTGGTAACCATTATTTTTTGGTTTTTGAAAATTAAGCTTATACATATTACATATATCCATAAGTTTCTTTGTTTTGTTATCTACTTTCTAAAAGTGTTTTCAAAATTCAATCCCAATTTTGAAAACTAAAAAAACTACGTAGTTTTTTAAATATGGTTCTTTTTTTTTTTTTTGAAATTTGACTAAGAATAATTCTAATGTTTTTTTTAAGAGAAATGAAAACCATAGCATGGTAAAGAAATTGTGATGAAACAAACATAATTTTCAAAAACAGAAAACTAAAAACAAAATCGTTATCAAAGAAGGGCTTCTGGTAATTAGACTTGCGATTTAACCCATATAAAATGAGGAAATTAATGATATTATAGGCCCCATTTGATAACCATTTGATTTTTTGTTTTTAATTTTTTTAAATTGGCATTGTTTTCTCATCATTTCTCTACAATGGATTTCATCTTTCTTAAGAAAACATTTGAATTCTTAGCCAAATTCCAAATTCCAAAAACTACTTTTGAAAACTACTTTTTTAGTGTTCAAAATTTAGGCTTAGTTTTTGAAAACATATGTAAAAAGTAGATATCAAAACAAAGAAGGTGGAAGTAGTATTTACGTGTAACGACCGGCACTTTCAGGTTTTAATTAAGGCTTTAATTTTGAAATTTAAATTAATTGAAAGGCCAATTTCATGTTTAAAGTTGAGTAGTGGAATTTAATTTTTAAGTTTTGCATAATTGAAATTGGAAAATTAGAGGGTAGATTGGGGAGAAAGAAGGAAAAAAGGAGATTTAATTGATGTTTGGGGTATATTGGCTATTTAAGAGACTTTAAGCCAAGCTCAAGCCCATAGTTAAGCCAAGCCCTAATTTCCCTCTCTATTATTTTATATTGCATGCAGCCCTAGGTCAAGCCAAGCCTTCAAGCCTTCAAGCCATTATCTTCTCCAAATCTCTTTTTCTTCCTCTTGTGTATTCGACAACCAGCTCCATTGGAGCAGAAAATTTTCAGATATGAGCTGCTACAAGAGAGCCACCGCACGCCGTCGCACCGTCGTCGATCAGTCGCAACTCGCGCAGATCCCAGACCGCTCGCCGACCTCTGCTTGATCCTCTAACCGAAGCGCCGCACTCCCCAAACTGCTCAGATCCGCCGCCGTCTCTACCCCTCAGCCCCGAACTGCCGCGCAGACTGCCCCCGAGCCACAGAATCCACGAACCACCTGGAAGCCGCCTCGCCGCACCCGATCTTCTACAGACCGCGAACTGCACGAAAGCCCAGATCCGTCTCACTCATAGCTCCCACACGCCGTCGAGAGCTCCCACGTGCCGCCACCTCCCAACCAACTTTTCGAGCCCGAACAGCCCCGCTTCCGATCGTGTTCTGATTTAGGTAATTTCGATACTAAACTGAATCTGATTTAAGGAGCAAACTTTCGAATTTGAGTTAAATCGATGTAATTTCAGCAAGTAATCAGAACTGGATTAAAAATTTATCCTTGAAATCAAACGGGCAATTTCATCTAATTGAAGTAACCTTGAACCATTAGACCCATTTACTATCACCCTTGCAATTGGAGACAATTATTGGACTTTTGAGATCTCTTGGACCATTGAACAGGACTGTGGAACTAAGACTCAGTAAAATTAAGATAAAGTACTGATTCAGTAAAGATTAACCAAAATTGGATTAAATGGAGGCTCAATTAAGGAATTACAAGGAATCTGCTCTAAATGTTGTAACTCTTATTTTTATTTGGGTTATTGAAGGATAATCAGGAGGCCAGAGTTGGGAGAAGATTTTTGCTGCCAGAATAATAGTAATTATTCTGTTCAAGGTAAGTAGTTATTTGCATTAAGTCCCTTTAAGTTATTTTATGACTCTGTTGGTATTTGGAAAAGTTATGAATCATGATAGTATGTATGAAATTTTAGTCATGAAGCATGTCATGGTTATGAAGTTTCTATTGAGGTCGTCTTGAGGAAAATTAGGATTAAGTAAAAGACTATACTAGAATAGGGGGCTTAAAGGTTTAAGTTCATTATGGAAGGCATATGAGTTACCTTAAAAACTTACCTAAGTTCTTTTTAAATCATTATAGGCTGAGGTGAAAGATCTCCATAAAAAGAGGAAGCGAGCTATTTGAGCCAAGGTAAGGAACTTTATGCCGGTATGCTTAAATGCAAGTTAGGAACTGAATTGAAAAACTACATTTGAAATGAAAAGCTTTTATAAATGTTTTATTATGATTTTTGATGAATATTAAAATGCTTTATTATATATGAAAATGGATTTTCACTTGTTAATTGCCAAATATTCTTGTGAATGTGATGCATGAATTATGATTTATGATTTATGATGAATGATATGAGAATGTTGCCTTGTGTTGCATCATTGAATGAAAATTTAAAATGCTTTGGGACCTCATGCATACATGTGTATTTTCATGCTGAAATGATTTCGAAGGCTATGACAATTACCCTCCTAAAATTATAGATGTTCATCTAAATGAAAAGGAACCTGAAAAGGTTAAATGAAAAGAAAATGTTAGGTTGGGATAATTGTCCACAATAAGCCGAAGAGAAAAGTTAAAGGGAAACGTTTCCACTTTGAAAATGATTTAGGTCCCACTAGAGGAAAAATGTTTTAAAAATCACTTTGTATGTGTTTGCATATCCTGACCCCGGTAGTGAAGTCACTTACTGAGTATTTTAAATACTCACCCTTTTCAAAAATGTTTTTCTTTTCAGGCAAAGACAAACACATATCTTAGGCGATTGACAAGGCAGTTTGCTGAAAGGGTCATGGGTGACTTTGAGGATCATGACTTCCGCATTTAGATAGTGTGTTAGTTAAAACATATTTTGTTTAGTAAACAATGTGTTGTGAAATTATTTCAAATGATTGAACGTTATAATTCATATTATGTTTTGAAATGATTTTTAAAGGGATCCCGAGCATAAAGTTTTTTGATTGTTTAACAAAAAGTTTAATTCTTTCTGTCTTTTACCAAAGATTTTTTTAAATTTCTTCAGCATGCATGTAGTAATGTCCCTAGAAAGTCTAATAGGAAAAGTCGGGTCTTTACATTACGTCCTCCCACTCTTTATAAATAGGGTCCTTGGACGAGACTTAAAATATCTAACTCTCAATAAGAAAGAAAGAAAAAAAAAATGGTTCCCTAAATTTTCCTCTCCTCCAATAGTCACTCAATTAAATTATTCACTCTTTATCAAACTACATTCATTCTTCAAATATAGTAGCACATTCCCTACAATTAGAGGTCTCCAGTCTCTTTTCATTATTATACGTTTCTTAAAATCTTCTTTGCTCCAAGAAACTTCAGGATCTTGTCTCTGTTTTGTGTGGAATCTATCAACTTATTTATTGACTACTATAATTAATCATTTCTAAACTGATAAAATTGGTCACATAAATTCTAAAAGTTTAGAGACTAAAATAGAATGATATTTAGAAAAAGAGGACAACTGTTTATAGCGTTCTTGGCCTCTTGCATCTGAATGAATATGATAAAAGATAAGAGGAGACTGAAAATACCATCAGCAAAAAAATACTTTTTGAGAGATAAAAGCACTAAAACTAAAGGATTCTACATAAAGATGGAAAGTAAAATCCAAAAAGAAAAAAGAAGAGAAAATGACGTTTGAATAGTCATCATCACCATCCAAATAGTCCCCTCTTCTTCTCACTACTTCCTCTATCCATTTGATTTAGGAAGAATGGACACAAATTTATACAAGAATTTAAAAGAGAAATTTGAGTATTGAACAAGGTTTCAAATGTCGATATCGACAGAAATGTCGAGGTCTCAATTATGAAAATGTTGATGAAAATATCGATAAAATGTTGATATCGATGGATATTTTTGAAAAAATATAAATACAAAAATTAATAAAAAAGTATTTAAATTAACATATAAGCATTTCACTATTTTAAATCAGTTTAAATTTCTTAGTATTAATACTAGGTCCACATTAGTTTTCCTATGATATAATAGAAATGTCGATTTATCCTTCATGTCGATGTCGAACCCATAGACATATGGAAATATCGATGAAAATGTCAGCATGTCAACGAAAATTTAAAACCCAGGTATAGACCACATGCACTTCCAATATTTTGTTGGTGGTAATTGTAGCTGGTCAACTTGACCATACATGTACATCTTCTAACTGTTCATTGTTAAAATGTCATAGAGAATCCTCAAGGTTAATTTTTGGTGAAATATATGGAGGTTTGATTTCTATTGTGGTTAAAGAGTATTATATATCAATTTATGTTTCTTTTCATTGTCTTGTTGTCTACTTTATTAAAATGTCTTCAAAATCCAAGTTTTCAAAACTAAAAAACATAATTTTTAAAAACTTATTTTTGGTTTTGGAATTTGACTAAGAATTCAAATGTTTCTTTAGAAAGTTGAAATTACAGTAAAAAAATTGAGAGGAAACAAGTCTAACTTTCAAAAACAGAAAACTAAAAACGAAATCATTTTCAAATTACAAGACTAAGAAAGTGAATTCTCTTCCACTCAATAGTCATCTTCACCATTCGAATAGTCCCTCTTCTTCTTGCCACTATCTCTAGGAAGAACGACACAAATTCATTTTAGTAGTTAGAAGAGGAACGTGAGTACAAAGTAGGTGCTTTTAGAGTGTTTATATAAATGTTAGTAGAAACGTAACACTGTCCGTCAAAATTTAATGGAAAAAAAATCAATTTTTACTCCTAAATTTATCAAATTGTATCATTTTTTACCTTAAGCTTTCAATTTCATCAAATTACACTTCAAACTTAGATAGTGATACAATCTTAACCTTAAACTTTAAAGAGTCAATTTAAATCTTCTGATAAGTTTTCGTTTGAAGGATCGTTAAAACAATATTTTGATATGCATTTAATTGATTATAAAACATATATATGGTACAAAATTGATAAAATTTTAGAGAAATCGATATTAGAGCCAAATTTTTGTTTGAATTTGTGAATTTTGGAAAGTTATTCAATATTTAATTTGTGCATTGGTCAGACTTAATTTCGTACTTTGCTTGATTTTCTTGAAATTAGTGAGTTTATGGAGGTTTTTTAATTGATTTTTGTTAAAATTAGTGAGTGAATTAGCAAAGATTGACTAGAGTGTAAAAATTCCAACAATTGTCCAAGTTTAGTCTCCAATTTGATGAAATTGAAAGTTTATGGTAACAATTGATACAACTTGATAAATTTGGGAGAAAAAGTGAAAAAATTTCCCTTAATTTTGAAATTAAATAATAAAATATTTGAATCTCTCTCACTCAATTTAGAATTTTGGAAAGAGACATATACCCACTAGGGAGCATAGAGATCAGGGGCGGATCCAAGAAGGGGCCAGGGGGCACGTGCCCCCCTCAACTTGAAACATATATATGTGTGTGTGTGTGTGTGTAGAAATGCCTTGAATCTGTTATCTGCTGCTCCGAATGATCAAGTACGAGGGTCTCGCTGGCGTAATTTTGGGCTTTTGGGCCTATTCTGTATTAGGGTTAGATGGGTACCATATATAAACCCTCTAAACTCTTATCTGAGACACCTTTGTATCCTGTATTTTGTTTTTCTCCTCAAGATAATAAAACTTCTCTCTCCCTCTGCCCGTGGACGTAGCTAACACATCGTTAGTGAACCACGTAAATCTGTATGTCATTTTTATTTGTTCTGTATTTCTTGTTTTTCGTCTGCTTCCGTTTTAACAATATATATATATATATATAAAAGTTAGCAACTTCTCCTTTTGAATGTTGGTGCCCCCCTTCCGCTTGGTCCCATGTTCGATTCCCACCAGCCACTATATGTATTTTGGAAAAAAAAATCAAATTTATCATAAACTTGGTAGTTGTATCAATTTTAACCTTAAACTTTTAATTTCATCATTTTAAACCTCAAACGTGGCAGATTGTATCAATTTTAACCCTAAACTTTCAATTTTATCAATTTAAACCTCAAACTTGAATAAGTGTATCAATTTACACCCTCAGTTAAATTTCCGTTTCAATCACTGCAAGAAAGGTTTCTATCAAGATTACATGAGGTTCCATCTCAAAACCAATTGACAATGGGAGGAATAGCCCATGTATCTTATAAATTGTGAGGTCTTGTGAGGTCTCTCTACATTTTTCCAATGTGGGATCCTCAACATGCCATCTCAAGATGGTGCCTCTTTGGGTTCACCATTCTTGGATCAGATCCCAATTTTAGTTTTTAGACTGAATACCCGTTTGGGTTTAATGGGCTCTGATACCATATTAAATTACATGAGGATTACATCTCAAAACCAATTGGCAATGGGAGGAGTAGCCTATGTATCTTATAAATTGTGAGGTCTCTCTACATTTTTCCAATGTGGGATCCTCAACAGTTTCCTACACATGGCCAAAACCACGTGTTGCTCTATGATATGTACTTGTTTGTTATTTTTTAAAATAATTTACCAAAAAATAATTAAATCATTCCAGATCAGGTCACCACCATCATGAAAACCATGAACTCGACTCTCGAAAGTAGGACCCACAAGAAAACAAATGGACTCTTATGTTCCCCTCGCCTTTGATGTCGATACCAGTGACGACGAGTGTGAAGAAGATTCAGGCGGTGATGTCATTGAAGGCAGCGACGACCATGACGATTTCATCGACTTCAGTGGTGAGGAGTTTGAGCTCGACTAAAATGTGAAAGAGAACAAGGAAGGAAGTGGTGGACAGAGTGACGTCCATGAACACAATGAAGTGGTCGTAGCTAACCTTATCAGCCCCGTCGACAGTCTTACAGAGAATTAAAGTGACATTGATGCTGGAGAGGAAAGGGACAAAGATTTCGACAAGTTCGATCCCAAAAGCCCTATGTCCGCTGTGGGGATGATGGAGAAGAAATCGAGCTCGAGGCCAACGAGAGAAATTAAAAAAAATCAATATTGACGACCGATTCAAGAACAGTAGTACTCCATTGAGGAAAAATATGGTGCAAATAATCTTTGTTTCTACTAAAAGTCAATGGATCGAGTAGAATCCTGCTTAAAATTGAAAAATCCTCAATTAATGAAATGAAAAAAGCAGCAGAATCAGAGAAGATAAGAAGTGAGAAAAAGTCATGCTCTAAAATTGAAAAACATTATGGCGAGTTGACTCCAATTTTCTTCAACAATTTTATTTTTTTAAAAAAATAACAAATACGTATCTGTTATAGAGCAACATGTGACTTTTGGACATGTGTGGAAACCTTTCTAACGGGGATTGAAACGAAAACTTAACCGATGGTGTAAATTGATACACTTATTCAAGTTTGAGGTTTAAATTGATGAAATCAAAAGTTCAAGTTTAATATTGATACAACCTGCTAAGTTTAGGGTCAAAAATAATTTTTTCCCATGTATTTTTTATTTTGATAAGTAAAAAGTTTGAATTTTGTGCTGCAAATTTGATTTTGGTGAACAACACAATGCGTTTTTCATTTTTAAAATTAAAAAATATATATATACTTTTTAAAAAAAACTAAATAATTTAGATTTATAGTAAAAAAAAATATCGTTATGTTGTTATTTAAACCTTTTATTACCAATTAGCATACCTAATAATCACAATCTTACCTAGTAAACAAGATCTTCAATTCTGAAAATAAATAAATAAATAAAATAAACTCAACAATATTTTCATTTCTTTAATAAATTTAAAGTTATATGTGAGATAAAAAAGAATGTGAAAATACTATTTTGGCCTTTATACTTTGGAACTACTTTCAAATATTCAAATTTAGCCTATGTATTTTCAATAAATCTTCAAATTGGTCCTTTTTATTAATTTGAAGTTACTTTTTATAGAACTTAGTAAAATAATAATAATCATTTTCACTCAAGAAAAAACATCATGTTAATATGTTTTGAAAATTTATAAAGTGGAAGTTAGTGAAAACTAAATTTATTTTGAAAACATTAACCATAGACTGACAATATAGACTAATTTTAAGATTATTAAAAGTACAAGGATTATATTTAAATATTTAGTACAAATACTAAAATATAATAACTTCTAAAATACAAGCACCCAAATGATATTTTAAACTAAAAAGAATATAAAATGAGTTTTTATATACTTATTTATATCAACTCCATAGAAATAGTTAAAAATATTTTAAAATTTTTGGCAAATTTTTTTTAGAAAGCTAATTTCATATAAAGAAATTTAATTCAATTTTAGAAAGACATTATTGCCTTTTTCAATTTTCATTTTTTTTGTAGTATATTTGTTAGATATTTCAATTATATTTTTTCTTTTGAATTTAAAATTATGTAGGCATAAGTCGTATTTTTAATCTCTATATTAAACAAATTTATATCATACACAATGGTTTATCGTAGTTTAGTAATCGATATTACATAATTTAAATACTAACGCATCTAAAATTACATTTCTATGAACTTGTGCCTCCAAAGATCCAATTGATAGAGACAACCTTTCTAATTCTGAGAAAGTTTGATAAAAGTTCTTCATCTATCATTTTAGCTCATAGTCTAAAGGATTTAGTTTCTTTCTAAAGAGAATATCTATAAATCTCAAATATTTTATGAAATCACGTTCATTTTTCAAATACAATGTTACATACTAGATTTTGAACGCTCTAAATAAGATTAGTATGCACTCGATTCTCCTATCAAAATGAAAAGCAGCAGGGTCCGCTTGAAGAAGCGAGGTTTTTCTTTAGTTTTGCCTCAAAATAACTGGTATATATCACTCAAAATTAGAGATTTTCCACCTCTTCTCAACACTATTTGTTCATTAAAATCTTGTCTCAACAATGGAGAACTTCACCGTGGTAGATTTAGTCACATAAAGCGTATACACATTTTGAAAGTTTAGAGACTAAAATAAAATAAACTTAAAATTTTAGTTATGAAGGAGATTTAATTTTTGTAAAAAAAATCTTTTGTTCATTTTTTCATATGCTTTTTATTTTTTAATTGGTTGAAGATATTATTCACTAGAAATTAATAATATGTAAATAATTTTTCAAATCTACAATAATATTTAGCCTTTACAAACCCTCCATAAACAAGTTTACAAACAACTTCAAAACATCATAAAAACAAACTGAAACAACTCTTAAAAACAATGTTTACTAGAATAATTTACGACAATAAGTATTTTACGGTTCTTTGCTTCATAAAAATATAAATTGAGAAAGATAAATGGAAATTTAATTTTTTTAAATTTTCCAATGGGAACTTCAATCTTGGTTTAGGAATTACCTTTTGTAAAGGGATTTATAAGTGAAAGATCTAAGCCACCTCTTGTTCTTTCTTTTGTTCACAACCAAAAGCAAAGATGACATGTAGAATATTTTTGTTCCCTTCCTAATAAATGAAAAGGCAAATTAGTTTGTAACTTATATAGATTTGTTTACTTGTCAAAAAGCAAGTTGTTTGGACTTATTTAAAAGGAAAAACAAATAATCTTTTAGGGTTATATTTAGATGAGTGTTCAAATTGGATTTTATAGTTTTAATTTTATTAAGTTATACTTGAACTTGAATGAATAGTATTGTAATATTATCTTTTTGAGTCACTACACTTTTATGGGGATCTAGTTACATATAGATATTTTACTCTCTTTTTTCGTGGACAATCATATGTGGGAGTGAAAATTCGAACATTTGACTTTTTTTTTTTAGAGTACATATATTTGACCCTTTGGTTGAGGATGTATGTTTTGCCGTTGAACTATGCTTAGGTTGACATATACTTTTATAGTTATGCAAATTTGTAGTTTCATTTTTAATGTTTACTTTATCTTGATTTTTCGATGTTTACTTTTATCTTGAGCGAGATGATCTTTTACAGTTATAGGTTTTTTTTTTCTTTTTTCTGCTTGGTTTAATGGTTGGATTGTGCTATTTTTATGGTGAAGTTTTAGCATCTTTGTGACATAATATTGGTTATTTTATCGGTTAGATTTTGGGTATCTATTGATTGCTTTCTTGGGTATCTAACTTATTACTTTTGCACTTAATTTTAAATTTGAAAATTTTAAATTGAACGCTTCCTCTTCTAAAATATTGACAGATATTTACTTTTATAAATATAACATATAGTTCTTTTAAAAAAAAATTACTAACCACTCATTCATTTTAGATTAAATACATCATTAGTCTTTGAACTTTTATATTTGTATCTATTTTGGTCCTCAAATTTTAAAAAGTATTTTAATAGATCTCCAAATTTTAAAAAGTATTTTAATAGATCTCCAAATTTTCAATTTTGTGTTTAATATGTCGTCCATGAACTTTAAAAACTGTTTAATATATCTTTAAACTTTCAAAATTTAAAGTTTAGGGACTAAATATGTAATTTTACCTTCATTTTAATATTATTGATAGATGTCAATCATTAACATACATGTATTTTCAGTTTACTATATTTAGAATTATTTTTTTAAGTGACATTTTTACAATAGTTTATTTTTAGGTCAATTATGCTCGAATTAAAGTTAACTTCTTTATTTTATAGGATAATAATTAGTTTATATAATCAACTTAAATATTTATTGACCAGTCATATAGTAATCTCAATAATCACTAATTAACTTTGATTTCAATGGATTATAATTATAATAATTATTTTACTTTTTGTTTCTTTTACAATTATTTTTATAATATTTTATTTCAATTATACTAGATTTAAGGTCGTATTTAGATGGACTCCTTAAGTAAAAATGAGGTGTAAATATTGAGTTTTTCCCCTTATTTATTTAATATTTACCGAGGAAATGATTTTAAAAAAGAGTAAATAATTACAAATTTGATCTCTGGCCAACCTTTCAATTACGTTATTGTACATTGAATTATATTTGTTTTTAGTCTCTTTTGTTATAATTGGCTAACAAAATTTTAATGTGATACTTCATTAGATAAAATTTAGATGAGCTAGTGAAACTTGACAACTAGTTGGATAGATAACAAATGAATGCTTAAATAAAATTATGGGCCAAATTATATTAGGGACTAACAGTTGGGTAAAACATGATAGAATTAAACTAGGATACTCGTGTAATAGTTGCTGATCTATATGCTTCTTCATCGAAATTTATAATTTGTACAACTAATCTGGTCATCATCTCACCTCATTCAAATTTTATCAAATGAAATACTATGGCTTGCGTTACACCAACCAATGCTAATGAGAAGAACTAAAGACAAATACATTTCAAAATAAACGTCTTGAAGTTTATAAACTAAATAGACATAAAGTTAAACGACTAAATTTAGGATTTGAACATACCTTAAGTAGATTAGACATTTACAACCTCTAGGTTCAAAACTGTAATACGTTATAGATTATATTTACAAAGAAGGCTAAAAATATAAAAATGATTCCTAATCTTTCAAACTCTTGATTTTACCCTTAATATATAAAATTTATCAATTAGATCATTATGGAAAAAGGTTCTTAAAAATTTGGTTGATGCACCACATTGTCTATTAACATATTTAGACGCGTGAACATGTCACTCGAATGCAACTTAACATATAAAACACAACCCACTCATCTATAAATTTATTCCTTCCAAGTGGCATATTGATAGCACACTTTGTAAACTATTTTTATATAGATTATAGCTGAATTTTTGTTGGCTTTCGTGTTATCCATGGCAACATTATGCACATGATTGACTATTTTACAAGATTAAAGCATCAGAGGAAAATTTAAGATGTCAAGAGATGTTTTGAGAGAAATTAGAGTATAAATGAGTATTGAGGATCTTACAAATGGATCGTGGGCCAATCACCCGAGTGGACAACACCTAGGCGGCCATTAAAGCAACTTAAACTTTAGGTTTATTTGCTGGAGAATTGAATCGGAAGGCTCACTGATTTTATTCACAACAAAAGAGAGTTTAAATAATACAAAAATGAGATCCCATGATTTCCTACAATCTACCTACCATGATCTCAAGTGAGAGAAGTGGGATTCTAAAAATAGTAACAGAAACACCACAAAATCAAAACAAAAATTTGACTACTCAGATCACTATACAAACGACACCGTAAAACTAAACTTGATGGACATAATTTAAAATAAAGGAAGATGACACCGTTTAAGGAAAAATCTCAACTGCCCCCTCAAACGAAACTGGGACGAGCACGGTAACACGTGAGTTTGCTGCACATATCAGAAAACTTGCTCTCAGTCAACGGCTTGGTTAATCCATTTGCTAGCTGATCTGGAGAGGGAATGTAATGAACATCGATAAGTTTGTCGAGCACCATGTCTCTGATAAAATGAACATCAGGATTAGACGCCAAGGAAATTGCACTAATATTATCACACCAAACAATAGACACCCTGGAATTTGGCACACCAACTTCTGACAACAAGGCTTGTATCCAACTGATTTCTATTGTCACGTGAGCAAGTGATCTATATTCTGATTCTATGGATGAATGACCAACAACATGTTGCTTCTTGGATGACCACGACACCAACGAATCACCCAAAAATACACAATGAGCTGCAATAGATCGTCTATCATCCACATTACAAGCCCAATCAACATCAGAGTAAGCTACTATAGACATATCACTTGATTTGGGATACACAAACCATATGTTGAAATACCTTTTATATATCTCAGAACACGTTTGACACCTTGCCAATGTTGGATTGTAGGACTTTGCAACACTGACTGAGTTTGTTTACAATATACGAGATATTTGGCCTAGTTTGAGTAAGGTATTGGAGTCCGCCTATGGCACTACGATACAATTTTGGATCATCCATTACCTTTCCTCCATGAAGAGAAAATTTCTTCCCAATCACAGCAGGTGTCTTGCATGGTCTGATGTGTGTGAGTTGCAGCCTCTCAAAAAGATCAACAACATACTTGGTCTGACTTAGGAACATGGAGTTCTTATCTCTAGCTACATCTATTCTAAGTGTTAAGAAAATGCTTCAGGACTGAAACATGTCCACATGTGTTAATTTTGTTAACTTGATTGTGTCAAAGTTTGTTCCTATTCTTTAGGAATTAGTAGTTTGTTCCTATTCTTTAGGAATTAGTTATTTTGTTATTCATGCCTTGAAATATGGAGCAAGTTTAGGATCATGTAGTTAGTGGGTTGTTATTTTCCAAACTTTAAATATTGTAATGTTTTGATGTTTCAATGGAGTGGTTTTTATTGTTCTTTGTCTTAACAATTCTGCATTATTATTTTCATTGTTAAAAAAACAACAATTGGTATCAGAGCCTTATTCTTAAGGGATCTGTGAGTGAGTGTATGAGGTTGCTGTGTCATGAACGTCGAAGCAAGTTCCAGTTTCTCTTCAATTTCTCCACCGGTGTTTGATGGAGACAACTACCAGGTTTGGGCAGTTCGTATGGAGGCGTATATGGAAGCTTTGGATATTTGGGAAGCTGTGGAAGAGGATTATGAAATTCCTGCTCTCCCAAACAATCCTACCATGGCACAAATCAAATTGCAGAAGGAGAAGAAAACAAAGAAATCCAAGGCAAAGGCTTGTTTGTTCGTTGCAGTCTCATCTACTATCTTCACTTAGATTATGACTTTGAAATCAGCATATGAGATATGGAATTATCTCAAGTCAGAGTATGAGGGAGATGAAAGAATCAAAGGTATGCGTGTGCTAAACTTGATTCGAGAATTCGAGTTGCAGAAGATGAAGGAAACATAATCAATTAAACAGTATTCTGATAGGTTATTGGACATTGCAAACCGAATCAGATTACTTGGTTCTGCATTCAAGGATTCAAGAATTGTTGAAAAAATTCTTGTAACAGTGCCTGAAAAATTTGAGGCATCTATTTCAGCCTTGGAAAATACCAAGGATTTGACTCAAATCACTCTTGTTGAGATTCTCAATGCTTTGCAAGCACAGGAGCAAAGAAGAGCCATAAGGCAAGAAGGTGCTGTTGAAGGAGCCTTGCCAGCCAAGCATCATGAGATTGCAAAGAACAACAAGAAGAAAAAGTTTTTCAAGAAGAATCAAAATCCTACCGGAGAATCTTCCGCCAACAACAAAGTAGGAGTCAAGAAGGGATCCTACCCTCCATGTCAACATTGTAATAGAAAGGGTCATCCTCCTTTCAAATGCTGGAGAAGACCAGACGCCAAATGCACAAAATGTAACCAAATGGGGCATGAAGTTGTAATTTGCAGGAGCAAGAATCAACAGCAAGGTGAAGAGGCTAAGATTGCTAATCAGGAGGAGGAGGAGGATCAACTGTTTGTGGCTACATGCTTCGTGGGCAGTCAATCAAATGAAAGCTGGCTGATTGACAGTGGCTGCACCAACCATATGACTCATGACAAGGAGTTGTTTAGAGATTTGAAGCCAACTAACATCACCAAAGTCAAAATTGGCAATGGGGATTACATCTCTGTCAAAGGAAAGGGGACTATTGCGATTGCAAGCTGTACAGGTACAAAACATATTCAAGATGTTCTTTTTGTTCCTGACATTGACTAAAATCTGTTGAGTGTGGGTCAACTTATTGAAAAAGGCTTTAAAGTTACTTTTGAAGATGAATATTGTTTGATTAAGGATGCAGCTAATCAAGATATCTTCAGAGTAAAAATGAAAGGAAAGAGTTTTTCACTCAATCCTTTAGAGGAGGAGCAATCTGCTTTTCTTCTCAAAGAGGATGTCACACAAATTTGGCACAAGAGAGTCGGACACTATCATCATCAAGGGTTGTTGCAACTTAGAGAAAAGGAGTTGGCACTTGATGTACCCAAGCTTAGTGATGCAATCTCAAGTTGTAAAGCGTGTCAGTTTGGAAAGCAAAATAGGAAGCCATTCCCGAAGTCAACCTGGAGATCCACTCACAAATTGCAGCGCATCCACACGGATGTTGCAGGCCCTCAAAGAACCCCTTCTTTAAAAGGTAGTCTTTATTATATCGCCTTTATTGATGACTTCACCAGAATTTGTTGGATTTTTTTCTTGAAGTTTAAGTCAGAAGTAGCTCAAGTTTTTTAGAAGTTTAAGGCAAGAGTTGAGAATGAAAGTGGCTGCAAAATTCAGATTGTAAGGTCTGACAATGGGAAAGAATACACTTCGACAGAATATGACAAGTTTTGTGAAGATTCAGGCATAGAGCATGGTATGGTTACAAACCATCTCTGAAATTCCTTAAAGTATTTAGTTGTTTGTGTTTCACTCATGTTCCACAGAGCAAGTGTGACAAGCTTGATAGGAAAGCTTCACCAGGTATCTTTATAGGCTATAGTACTGTTAGCAAGGCCTATAAAATTTTCCAACCACAAACTGGAAGTATTGTTGTTAGCAGGGATGTTCACTTCCTGGAGGATGAAGAGTGGAACTGGGATGATGAAGAGAATAAAGGTCAGACCATGGCAGAGTTGTAACTCAAGTTTTCTAGTTCAAGCATCGAAGAAGAAGATGACTGGCAGAATGAAACAGTGGATGATGCTCCCGTGAGAGGAACAAGGTTGCTCTCAGATGTCTATGAAAGGTGCAATGTTGCTGTGTGTGAACCTGTCGACTATATAGAAGCAAAAAAGGATCAAAGGTGGTTAGCTGCAATAGAGGAGGAGCTATCAATGATTGAAAAGAACAAGACTTGGATCCTTGTGGACAAACCTCAAGGCAGGAAGGTAATTGGAGTTAAGTGGGTGTTTAGAACCAAGCTTAATGCCCAAATCTTTGATGTTGATTACTCTAACACTTTTGCTCCTGTTGCTAGATTGGACATAATCAGGTTACTGCTTGCAATAGCTGCACAAAAGGGCTGGAAAGTGTTCCAGTTAGATGTCAAATCAGCTTTTTTAAATGGTGTCTTACAGGAAGAAATTTATGTTGAGCAGCCCCAAGGTTTTGTGAAGGAAGGTGAAGGAGATAAAGTCTATCTTCTCAAGAAGGCCCTTTTATGGTCTAAAACAAGCTCCAAGAGCTTGGTATAGCAAAATTGATGAACATTTGCTGAATTTGGGATTTGTGAAAAGTCTATCAGAAACAACCTTATATGTCAAGCACAATGGTACTGACATTCTTATTGTTTCACTGTATGTTGATGACCTACTGGTTACAGGAAACAATGCAGATCATATTCAAAATTTCAAACAGGAGATGATGAAGGTGTTTGAAATGACAGATCTCGAGTTCATGTCCTACTTTCTTGGCTTGGAGATCAAGCAAGGACAAGGTGAAGTTTTCATCTGCCAGAAAAGGTATGCAAAGGAAATACTGAAGAAGTTTCAGATGGATGAGTGCAAGGCAGCAAGCACTCCAATGAATCAAAAAGAGAAGTTGTGCAAAGAAGATGGTACTGACAAAGTTGATGAAGGATATTTCAGAAGTTTGATTGGTTGTTTAATGTATCTCACAGCAACAAGACCTGATATTTTAAATGCTGTAAGTATTTTGTCTCGATTCATGCATTGTGCAAGTGAATTACATCTCAAGGCTACTAAAAGAGTGATTCGATATGTCAAAGGCACAAGTGATTTTGGTGTTAAGTTCACAAGGAGCAAGGAGTTCAAGTTGGTTGGTTTTTCTGACAGTGATTGGGGAGGTTCCATTGATGATATGAGGAGTACTTTAGGCTACTATTTTACTCTTGGCTCTTGTGTTTTCTCATGGAGCTTGAAGAAGCAAGAAACTGTAGCCCAATCCACTGCCGAAGCAGAGTTTATTGCTGCAACAGCTACTGTTAATCAAGCTTTATGGCTGAGGAAAATTTTACTTGATCTTGATCTAGAGTAGAAGGAAAGCACAGAGATTCTTGTTGACAACCATGTTGCTATTGCTATCTCTCATAATCCCGTATTTCATGGGAAGACTAAACATTTTAACATCAAGTTATTCTTCCTAAGGGAAGTTCAGAAACATGGAGATGTGACTCTTGTCTACTGCAAAACAGAAGATCAAGTTGCAGACATTTTAACCAAACCATTGCCTGCTTGCAAGTTCGAGTTTCTGAGGTCAAGACTTGGTGTTTGCAGCTCCTAAAGCAAGGAGGAGTGTTAAGAAAATGCTTCAGGACTGAAACATGTCCACATGTGTTAATTTTGTTAACTTGATTGTGTCAAAGTTTGTTCCTATTCTTTAGGACTTAGTAGTTTGTTCCTATTCTTTAGGAATTAGTCATTTTGTTATTCATGCCTTGAAATATGGAGCAAGTTTAGGATCATGTAGTTAATGGGTTGTTATTTTCCAAACTTTAAATATTGTAATGTTTTGATGTTTCAATGGAGTGGTTTTTATTGTTCTTTGTCTTAACAATTCTGCATTATTATTTTCATTGTTAAAAAAACAACACTAAGAAAATAGGATAATTCTCCTAAGTCTTTGAGAGAAAAGGTTATGTTAAGCATCACCACAAGTTTGTCTATTGCATCAATATTATTCCCTGTGATTAAAATATCATCTACATAAACAAGGATGTAGATGGGTTACCTTGCATGTGGTGAGAAAAAACAATGAGTTGTCTGCCCTTGAATTCTTGAAGCTCCAGCCTAATAGCACACGTTTAATTACTCATACTACACCCTTGGAGTCTGCTTTAAGCCATATAAAGCTTTGTTCAACTTACAGATGTGTCTCGATTTTCTTTTATCTACGAAACCTTTAGGTTGTACGTTATTCTCATCAAGTTGTCGAACTTTCCAGACCCTAGCCATAGCAAGAGTAAGAATAATTGGAACAGTGGAAGACTTAACAACGGGACTAAAAGCCTCTGTGTAATCAACTCTTGGGTTTTGATGAAACCCCTTAGCTACAAGTCTAGCTTTATATTTCTCCACACTCCAAGCATGATTCTTTTTTATTTTAAACACCCACTTACAGCCTACCAAATTGTATTCTAAAGAATGAGGTATCAAATTCCATGTCTTGTTTCTTTTCAAAGCTTGCATCTCAATTTCCATAGCTTCTTACCATTTCACTAGGCCAAGTGCTTCAAGTACTGTACACAGTTCACAAATTTGGTTCTGTTCATCATTAGTAGCTTGGTAAGAATAAAAAATAAGTTGGTTGGGTTTACAAATACCACTTTTGGACCTTGTCTGCATTGGATGGCCATAATCAAATGGGACGCTACTAACTTCAATCACAGGTGCTTGTTCAACAACTTGCTATAGGTTTTCACTAACGTGGGGTGAAATATCACTTCCTCTGTTATTTGAACCAAGTGCTTGAATACAAGAAGAATCTGCTGCAATTGGTCTAATGGAAGGACTTTGGTTTGACATCTCAATAATAATGGGTGGTGTAGGTAGTTGACTCACACTTGTATTATTATTTTGGAAGGTGGTATTGGGCTGATTTTGAGGAAAAGTAAACATGGACACAATGGTGTCATAAGACTATTGTTTTGACACAAATGTTGTAAGAAAATTTGACTTAAATGGAAATTCCTTCTCATTGAACACAAAATGCCTAGAGATATATAATATTCCACTTGAACTTAGGCATTTGTAACCTTTGTGAGACTCACTGTACCACTACAAGAATTTCAAGATATCCCAACATTATTTTTCCCGACGCTTTCAAACTAGTTGTACAAAGTAGAGACTCCCAACGGTAAACTTAACCGTCAGTAAAATCGAAGAGAATTGCCGACGGTTTCGTAAACCGTCGGCATATATTTATTAATGCCGACAGTTTGGCAAACTGTCGGCAGTTTGGCAAGGAACTGCCGAAAATTTGGCTAACCGTCGGCGGTTTGTCAAGGAACCGCCGACAGTTTGGCTAACGATGGATGGTTAGGCGGAAAGACCTACAGTTTAAACTGTCGGCCTTTCCTCACGAGGGGGGCTCGAAAAAGAGCCCCATTTTCCTCATTTCCCCCTATTTTCCTTCTCCTTCCAATTTTCCCCCCTTTTCTCTTCTCCCTTCCCTTTTCTCCTTCCATCCATCCACCCCCACCCCCTTCCGCCGACCTACCACCTGCCCGGCCGCCCCCCCCCCAACTGCCGACCCAGTAACCGACACCGCCCCACCCTGCCGCCGCCGCCCCCGCTCTCCCTTTTCTTCTATTCTCTCCCCTTTCCTTCTCTCCCACCCTGCCACCCCCAGCCCCCAGCCCACTGCCCCCTACCTCTTCTCTCCATTCCTTTCTCTCCTCTCCCTTCCCTTCTCTCACACCCAAGCCCCCACCGTCGGCCGCTCAACTCGCAGTCCAGCCCATCGCTAGCCTCCCAGTCCTCCGACACACCACCATTGCTCACTATTTGCTTGTGGTAATATTGTAAAAATTTTTATTTCTTAAATAGTTAATATACTTAGATTAAAGATTATTTTGCAAATCTATTTAAGTTTATTGTATTTTGGTTTGCGTAATCATAGATTTGCGAGTTCAAACACTTCGGAGCTCAAACCAACAAAACTTCTAGCTCATTTGGTGAAAAAAATATGTAAAAATCTACTTTTAAACTTTTTCGAACTCAAACAAAGTATGTTTATTTTGAAAATCTATTTAAGCTTATTGTATTTTTGTTTGTGTAATCATAGATTTTCGAGTTCGAACACTTTGGAGCTCAAACCAACAAAGTTTCTAGTTTTTTTGGTTAAAAAAGTATGTAAAAATTCACTTTTAAACTTTTTCGAACTCAAACAAAGTATGTTTGATCATTTTCTAAATTTTTAAGTTTATTGTATTTTGGTTTGTGTAATCATAGACTTGCGAGTTCGAACACTTTGGAGCTCAAACCAACAAAGCTTCTAACTTTTTTTGGTGAAAAAAGTATGTAAAAATTCACTTTTAAACTTTTTCAAACTCAAATAAAGTATGTTAAATCATTTTCTAAATTTTTAAGTTTATTGTATTTTGGTTTGTGTAATCATAGATTTGAGAGTTTGAACACTTCAGAGCTCAAACCAACAAAGCTTCTAGCTCCTTTGGTGAAAAAAGTGTGTAAAAACCCACTTTTAAACTTTTTCAAACTCAAACAAAGTATGTTAGATCATTTTCTAAATTTGAAAAGTTTTTTTTTTGTAGTTTCGAACTCATTTGAACACTTTCGCTAATATCTCAAACACTTTTAATCAAAGATTAAGTATGTTTCGGTAAATTTTAATTAGGTGATTAATCTATATTTAGGTCTTTTCGAACACAGTTAAAATAGCTTAAATTGGTATCTAATCTTTGAATTTTTTTGTTTTAATCGAAGGAAAAAAAATAGTTAAAGTTAAATTGGTATCTAATCTTCAAACACATTTTAAGGTAGGGTTGGGTTGATTTCGAACACAGTTAAAATAGCTTAGATTGATATCTAACTTTTGGAACT
Organism: Trichosanthes truncata; assembly: GCA_033996785.1. NCBI lineage: Eukaryota > Viridiplantae > Streptophyta > Magnoliopsida > Cucurbitales > Cucurbitaceae > Trichosanthes > Trichosanthes truncata. The sequence continues at coordinate 42,643,037 of JAWPNB010000013.1, read as the reverse complement.
CTTACTTTCTTTTCTTTATTTTGATTTTGTATTTTATAGTTTATTGTAAATAAATAGATCTACATGTATTTGGTTTATTTATACTTTAAAGTTAATTTTAGTTATTTTGAGTTAATTATTCTTATTCATGGGTATGGAGTTGAATATTAAATATGGTTGGTTAGACTTTTTAGTATTGTGTAGACAACATAAGTTGGTTAGAGTTTTTATGTTGTAGATGAGTTATATAATTATGTTGGTTATATAATTTTGACTTATGATGATTATATATTTATGTTGGTTATCAAATAAACATAAGTTAGTAGATGTGTTTGATAGGAATGAACTCTTCATCCCGCAGCGGAAGCATTGGATCATCTTTGATTTTATTTAAAATTAAACTAAAAATAATATGAGTTAAGCAAACTTACTTGGAGATAAATATGGAGAATATTCTGGCGGGTCTTTATCTCCTCCACAAAGTCTTCCTGGCTATGACTCAAACACATGACCAAGGCTTGTGGGAGCCTCTTGAAAGAAAATCCACAAGAGATTGGAGAGGAAGGGGTCTAGAGCGAATTCTCTAATTCTCTCTATTAAGGAGAAGTGTGTTGTATAGAATGCCCAATGGCTCACCCCTAGGGTCCTATTTATAGTGGTCTAGGGAAGATAATTAAATAATATATTTTAATATCTAATATATTAAAATATATTTATCTAACAAATTTGAATCTTATTCAAACCTTTAAAATTCTCCTACGACATCTATTTCCTAATTTGAATCCAATTCAAATTTAATAAATATCTTTTCTTTAATGTATCTAATATACATTAATTATTTTAATATTCAATGTATCAAATACAATAAATATATTTTCCTCTTTTATATTTAATATATCTAATATATTAAATATTAATTTGAACACTTCAATTAAATATTAATTTGAACATTTCAAATTTTTCTTTCAACTAAATTGATCTTTTAGTGTTACTATGAGCTAGCAATGGGACCTTATGGACCTACAGATTATAAGCTCCAATGATACAAAATTAATTAATTAAACTCTTTAATTTTAATTAATCAATTTTCATTCATTAACTCTAGGGTCACTCCACTATAGACCTAGAGTTGCACTCCTATGCACTGTAGGACAAGTTTGGTCAATAGATATAATCATTACATGGAAGTCGATCATTCACGAGTTGTTCGTAATTACAGCTGGGTCAAAAGTCCATTTTACCCCTATAATTACATCTTGCAACTTAAGTACCACTGATCCTCTAATGAACAATCTGTTTATAATCTAATTATAAACTAAGTCCCTCTCGGACCAGTGAGAGGGTGGGGCCCCATTGTTCAAGTCCCGAAATCAGCACTTAAGGGAACTACTCATCTACTTACCCTATATGGGAATGAGTGAATTTCATCTTGTGAGATTATATTCCCAGCTCCCTATTTGGTCAAGTCCCCAAAATGGTTGGCATATTGAATCGGCTACAAAAGCCATTCTCACCCATGCAAATCAAAGGACAAGCCCTCACAGGCAGGAGTTCATAACTCACTCAAGATTAAGATCGAGTCGCATATGATCATCCTGATGAAATATTAATCTTCTCAATTAACGGATTTATAAGGAGAGATTAAATATTTCGTGGTCCAGTCTTATACAAACTCATTGTATAAGATACCCCCACTCACATGTCTTCACATGAATGATTTGGATCAAATCATTTGTAACTATTACAAAGTGGGCCGTATCAAATAGTGTTACCATGATAAAGCACCCAACCTTATCCATATACTATGACCCTTTAGGTTATTTCTTGAACATGATCATCTCGTATGTCAACCACATACTGTTCAAGATTACACTAATAACCTTGGATTTTTCATATAATGGATAATATTATATTACAAATAAAATAATCAAAATTATTATTAATTATTAAATATATTATTAATTACGAGGCTTTAGGGCATAAATCCCAACAGTGTTGGTTATTATGTCTTATGTTGATTAGACTTTTTTATGTTTGTTATCAAGTAAACAAGATAAATTCTAAATGAGTTATATAATTATATTGGTTATATAATTATGACTTAGGTTGGTTAGACTTTTTATGTTGTTTACTTAAGTTTTGAAGATAAGTAGAAATTCAAATGAGTTATATTCACTCAGACAAAGAAAAAAAAAGAGTTAAAGTTAAATTGTAATAATCTTGTAATTTTAGTGTATGATTGTAACAATCCTCATAATTGAGAAGTGATTTGTGAAATTTTCAATTTGTCACTACCAAATTAGCAATGGTTATAATACTAGAGTTTAATTGCACCAATTGCATAATGACCAAATTATATATGCTTTAAAACAGGGCATTTTTGTTGAAGGATTAAAACAAAGTCTTCAAACGGACTACATACTCAAGGTCAATTCTCATACTCTCAAGCTGGCTTTTAGAGCCTATACTTTTTCTACTTTTTTGAGTTTAATTGTAACCATTTTATGTTGTTTACATTTACCTAGACTATACTTTTCGTACTTTTTTTTTTTATACATATAATTTTCATACTTAAGTTTTGCTTTTGATAAGTAGAAATTGAAATGAGAATTTTATTAGGTAGTTACTTGATAAGTAGACTTGTGTTACCTTTTTTTTTCTTTAATACATTATGCAATAGTCAATGATTAGCATAAATCAATAACTAACCTATATATTGATGGATTACCATGGTGGGTCATAATAAATCATTGATGTACCTATATATTAACTCGTGTTTTTACTTTGAACTTCATTTCTATGTATTTGTAGTTGTATTTTTACTTGCTAACTTTTAATATATTATTAAACTATATGAACTTGCTAGCTTATTAAGATTGAAATTTTAGCTTATTAAGATATTCAATTTAATTTAACTTATTAAGATATTGTGAAAACTTAAGTACCTAATTAATGAATGTTCTTGAGTATATGTGGCTTTAATAGAGAAATTAATCAGCATGCAATCAATAGCTAATTTATTAATTAAACTATCCACATACTTTAAATCTTATTAGGAAAACACCAGTACCCTCCTCCAAATTCTTAAATTTTAAATCTTATCTATCAAAGTTGGATTATTAATTTCATATTACAAACACCATCAGGCCCACTTCTATAATTGGTAACTTTTAAAATTACTTTACCCCCAAGTCATGAATATAATTAAACTTTCTTTGCATAATTTCAGTAAAATTTTAACATAATAACTATGTTTTTAGTCCCTTTATACTATTTAATTTTTTAATATTTAATTAGTTTATCAAGAGTTAAGACATATACTTTTTTCATTAAGGTTGAAGGTTCATATCCTTACTCCTATCATATTAATTCTACTTAAACACAATTGAAAAGACACCTACTACTTCGACACCTACTAATTTCAAAATAATTGAATGCTTATAACTTATCTTTAACAAACCCATTAGGCCTCCGTATGAATAATTGTGGCTTGTTTATCCCAAAAAACCAAAAACATTTCTAAATCCAAAAACTATAAACATCATTCAAAATGGTTATGAAATGGGGCTTAAGATATTCAATTTAATTTGTAGCTCAACTTGCTAGCCAAAAATTGTATATCTCAACTTGATAGCCAAAAAAATTATACATTAGAATTGGACTTGGAAGGTGTATAAAATTAAGGATAAGGATGAATAGAGATTGGATTAAAATTAGAGACAAGTTGTCAACCGAGAATATAGAAGGAGTAACCCAATTTTTAGCAAAGGCAAAGTTTCATGTTAATGACTCGGGAAAAACAAGATGCCCATGTAAAAATTGTATGAATGCAATGTGGCAATCTTTAGACATAGTAGAGTGACATCTAGTCACATATGGAATATCCCCCCCTTATAGTCAATGGGTATATCATGGAGAACCTACCAACTTACCTAGGTTCAAAAGTTATACAACTGGGTCAGTACACGATGATAGAACAAGTACTACAGAGTCTAATGATTTCAATGGAGAGAATGAGATGTTCAACCTTTTGAATGACCTTCAAGTCCTAATTGTCGAAGCAGATATAGAGGAAGACAATAATTTCGAAAATGAAATGCTCCTTAATGTCCATGAAAAGGATACTTCAACCGTATGTGAGGATTTAATGACTGAAGCATGTAATCAACTATACCCTGGTTGTACGCAATTCTCGTCATTAAACTTTTTGATGAGATTGATGCATATTAAGGTTCTTAAAAATTGGAGTAATAAATCATTTGATATGTTACTACAATTGTTAAAGGAAGCATTTCCAATCGATGCATGTATACCTAGTTCATTCTATGAAGCTAAGAGGAAGTTGCATGACTTAGGACTCAGCTATGAGTTAATTCATGCTTGCAAGTACGATTGTATATTATATTGGAAAGAATTTGTTGATTGTCAACAGTGTCCAACATGTGGAAAGTCTCGGTATAAAGTGAACGATGGCAAAGGGAAAAAGATTCCGCACAAAGTTTTACATCACTTTCCATTGATACCAAGATTGAAACGAATATTTTCATCGAAATATTTTTCTTCTGAAATGAGATGCCATAAAGATAAGCGTGTTGAGGAAGTTGGTGTGTTACGACATTCAGCTGATGGTGAAGGATGGAAGCATTTTGATCTTGAATTCCCTCAGTTTTCTTTGGAACCACGGAATGTTCAGTTGGATTAACATCAGATGGATTTAATCCATTCATAAATATGAGCACTTCATACAGTATGTGGTCGGTGGTGCTAGTTCCATACAATTTGCCACCTTGGAAATGCATGAGAGAAACCAATTTTTTCATGTCTTTACTTATTCTGGAGCCAAAATCTCTTGGTAAAGAAATTGATGTTTACTCTCAACCATTGATTGAAGAGTTGAAAGAGTTATGGAATAATGGTGTGTGCACTTATGACTCAATTAGTGGCGAGTGCTTTCAACTGCACACAAGTTTGTTGTGGACTATTAATGACTTTCCTGTGTACGACGACTTATCTGGGTGGAGTACGAAAGGTTAACAAGCATGTCCCATTTGTAAAGAAGGTACTTCAACTTTTAGGATAAGAGGTAAAAATTTCTTATATGAGACATCGATGTTATCTTCTGAAGAGTCACAGTTAACGTAAGAGTAAGCAATTTGACGGAAATACTGAGTCTAGACCTCCTCTAGTCATAATGGATGGAGATGAGATCTTACAAGAAGTTTGTATGCTAAACTTTCCTGTGCTCAGTAAACACCCAGCGAAGCAAAATAAGAAATGGAAACGAACTGATCTTAATTGGAAGAAAAAGAGTATTTTCTTTGAACTCCCTTACTGGTCAAAACTTATGTTAAGACATAAATTGGATGTGATGCACATTGAAAAAAACATATGTGACAACTTGGTTGGTACATTGTTAAATATTGAGGGAAAAATCAAGGACACGATAAACGCTCTATTGGATCTAGAGGATCTGAATATACGGAAAGATCTACACTTGAAGAAGATAGGCAACAGAGTTGTAAAGCCACATGTTGCATACACGTTGACTACCAAAGAAAGGGTTGATTTTTGTAAGTTTCTAAAATTAGTGAAGTTCCCAGATGGGTTTGTATTGAATATATCACGATGTGTTAGTGTCAACGATGGAAAATTATGGGGGTTGAAAACTCACAACTCTCATGTTTTGCTTCAGCGACTTCTTCCTATTGATGTTAGAGGATATTTACCTAAGGATGTGCCCACTACTGTTATTGAGCTATGTACATTCTTTCGTGATCTATGCGCGAAAACAATACGCACAAGTGATTTGGATCAATTGCAATCAGATATTATAATCATACTTTGTAAGTTGGAAAAAATATTCCCACCAACATTTTTCGATGTAATGGTGCATTTTGCAGTTCACTTGCCATATGAAACCAGAGTTGTGGGTCATGTTAGCTATAGTTGGATGTATCCTATTGAGAGAAGTTTATAAACATTTAAACAATACGTGAGAAATAAAACACGTCCTGAGGGTTCCATAGCAGAAGCATTTCTAATGAATGAATCATTGAATTTTTGCTCTTTGTATTTAACTGGGATTGAAACGAGATTCAATAGAGATGAACGAAATGATGATCAAATTTCCATGAACGAGATTTGTGCTGACTTTGAAGTGTTCAGACAAAGTGCAAGGCCATTGGGGGGCTCAACCGCAAGGACCTTATCCACTGAGGAGAAACGAATAGTACATTGGTATATTTTGAACAATTGTGATGAAATAAAGTCTTATCGTACGTACGTCTCGAACACTCTAATTCTCACTCTCATCTCAATATAAAATTGAAATAAATTTGAGATTGAACTTTTGATTTCTTGTCTTAATAGACAACATTTGCGACTAATTCATCCTAAAGCACAAACTGCCAAAGATTTATATAAAAGACACCAACTCCAATTTCCTGGTTGGTTTAAGGCTCATGTAAGTTGAGATTTATGAGAGTATATAAATGTAATTTAAATCATGAGTAAGATATGTAACGTATATTAATGAATTAATAGGTTCTCGCATTACCTGAAAGTGGAAATATGTCTGATGATTTGTACTCAACGGCGATGGGACCTAGTTTTCAAGTGCGCTCTTATAGTTGATGCATTGTTAATAAAGTACGCTTTCACACTATAACACGTGATAATCGTCGGGCTACACAGAATAGTGGAGTCTTGGTGCCTGGAGAAAGTGAAAGTCAAGGCAATGAATTGAATTTCTATGGTGTATTGACTAAGGTGTTGGACTTAGAATATGTGAAGAAGAGACATGTTATGATATTTAAATGTAAATGGTTCGACACGGACAGTAAAAAGAATAGATCACACTTTCATTTAGGGTTGAGATCAATCAATACATCTCACTATTGGTATGTGGATGACCCTTTCATCCTTGCTACTCAAGCACAAGAAGTATTATACCTCAACGATCCGAAATATGGTAATAATTGGAAGGTGGTGTAAGTGGTTCAGAACAAACGCTTGTGGAATGTTCCAGAGGTAGAAGATCTTGGAAATAACCAACTTGAGTTAATAGAAGTTGAGGATGGAATCAGAGTTAATGAATCAATTCAGGAGAACGCATTATGCAGGGATGATGTTGATCCCACCATCGTGGAATAGCGCTTGAGTAGAAGGGTATCATCAAATAATGATAATGATTTCATAAATGATGAAGAAGAGGATGTAGAAGTTTCTCCTGAGATTACTTCCAGCCCCGATGAGAATTCTGACTCAGATCATGATAGCGATTAATAATTGGAGTAACTATGTATTTCATTACTTATTTTAGAAGCTTTTATCCTTATTATTTTGTTTATATCATTCATATGTTTCATGTGTGCTTTTAGAGAGACAATGGTGCATCCTATTCAACTGGGAAACAAGGCGGCTAATCATTTTACCGATGGCGACTCTAGTGCAGACCTTGGAAGCGTTGCGGTGTCTTCTATAGGGGAGACTTCAGGTTAATCCTCTTATAAATTTTTGTACATAATTTTGCATTTACATATTAGTTTAATTATTTGTGTTTTAGATAATTTTGCACGTAGATTAAGGAGATATTCGAGGGGCATAGAGTTGGACAAATATGTTCACCTACATGGTAGAATTCCAATACAGATAACTGATGAGTTGAAGAAGCCTGTGTGTAATTTTTCTACCAAATTTAGCAGCCAGATTGGCACAATTGTGCTCTCGAGTCGCTTCACAGATTTCTGCAACAGAGGGGCTAGTTCTTCTTCTTCATCCTCCGAGTGCATCCTCAGACTCTCGATGGCTTCTCTACTCAATCGAGCTATCTCCCGCACGTCCTCCTCTCACTCTCTCGAGCGTTTTGGCAGTGGTGAACCAGTGGGAAGAGTTGCAGTCATTTCACCCCTCGCTTCCTTGCGTGTGCTATTCTTATAGGGCTGGTGCGAGTGGCTTGAGCTACTGAAATTTCTGGCAGGGAGGACTGGTTCTTCACGAGTCTCTTGCGTTTGTAGGTGACTTTGTCGTGCTCCATTGCTTTCGAAATTACCTGCAAAAGAAAGAGTAGAGGCAGTCGGTCCTTTCTGTGAAGAAAGGAAGAATTTTTATCAAGGGGTTTGGATGGAGAAGATGATCGGAAGCTCGCCAGAGTGCGGTCGGAAGTGGTACTTGTGATGTAAGAAATGGCAGGGAGTTGGGTGTTTTGAAGATTTGAATAAATTGACCTAAGTCAATGGTGAGTCCTATTTATATGTTTCAATATTTCCATAAACAACCCTTTTCCTTTTTTAATTGACGTCACCACTTCCTTATCCGTCTTGAGGTCCATATGTGGCCGCAATTCTCCTTCGGCGTGTGGTTCATGCAAAACAAAGATTTAGGGTCAAATGCGCCCGCAATCAGGCAACATTTGCCCTGTGTACACCTTCCAATATGTGGCCGCAATTCCAAACACATTTCTCTGAGCTAAAAACCTGCAATGAACATTATGCATTTGGAATGCAGTCACATTTAGATCTTCATTTCACATTTTCTCCTTAACCCTTGAAATTTCACAAGTCCTTCAAAATTTCCTGCACACTAACTCAAGGTCTCAAAAAGTTCACACATTAAACATAAAAGAAGAATTGAATCAAATACAAGGTGATAATGTCTTAGACTCAAAAGTTTGATTAATTCAACTCCCAGGTAGGTCCCCAGGTAGAGGTGTTCCCTTACGGTCAGCTTAAGTGCCTCAGCCTAGACAGGACCCTCCTAAGACAGAGTTCCCTCTTAATAAAAAACTTTTAGTTCTAATACATTAAGTCACCTGTGCACCACTTACACTAATGTAATATATATATATATATATATATATATATATATATATATATATAAAGAAAACAAAATCAATATTTACATATTTACAACACATCACCTGATACTCTTAATTTGGCTCCCTTAGGGAGACTGAGGCCTTATTCCTGCTTTGGCCTTCTCCCCAATATGGTTTAACTCTCTGTCCCGTTTACTTTAAAAATGGTCCCTTTGCTATCATGCAAATCAATTGCTCCGTATGGATATACTTTAGCAATCGTGAATGGTCCGGACCATCTAGATCTCAACTTCTCTGGAAAAAGTTTCAATCTTGAATTGAACAGCAACACTTGTTGTCCTTCATGCAGTCGTTTGTCAAAAATCTTCTTGTCATGCCATTTCTTTACCTTCTCCTTATAGAGTTTAGCATTTTCGTAGGAGAAGTGTTTTAATTCTTCTAGCTCATTCAACTGCATCTTTCTTAATACACCTACATCATTCAAATTAAAATTTAGTCTTTTTAGAGCCCAATAGGCTTTGTGCTCCAATTCTAAGGGTAAGTGACAAGCTTTCCCAAAGATAATCTTGTATGGAGACATTCTCAATGGAGCCTTAAAAGCTGTCCTGTGTGCCTATAATGCATCATCGAGCTTGAGAGACTAATCCCTTCGCGATGGATCAACTGTCTTTTCTAAGATTGTCTTGATCTCTCTGTTCGATAACTCTGTCTGTCCATTCGTCTGTGGATGATATGCAGTCGCAATTCTATGCCTTATGTTGTACCTTGCAAGCAAATTTCCTATGACCCTGTTCACAAAATGAGTTCCCTCGTCGCTAATCAACACCCTTGGTGTACCAAAACGAGTAAAGATGTTCCTATGAAGAAACTTATTCACTGTCTTAGCATCATTGGTAGGTGTTGCCACAGCCTCGATCCATTTAGACACATAGTCTACTGCAAGTAAGATATACACATTCCCAAAGGATGGCGGTAAAGGTCCCATGAAATCTATGCCCCACACGTCAAAGATTTCCACCTCTAACATGTAGTGCATTGGCATTTCATGTCTTGCTGTTAAGTTCCCCGTTCTCTGGCATTGATCGCATCTTTTAGCAAACAAATGTGCATCCTTGAAAAGAGTTGGCCAAAAGTATCCACATTGAAGTACTTTAGCTGTTGTCTTTGTACCTGCAAAATGACCCCCATATGGGGCTGTGTGACAATCTTCTAATATCTTTGGGACATTCTCCTCCGCAACACATCTTCTAAGTACCTGATCTGGTCCCATCCTGTAAAGATAAGGTTTATCCCAACAGTAGTACTTACTGTCATGATAGAATTTCTTTAATTGTTGTGATGTTGCACCTGGTGGAGTAGCCCACTAACTAAGTAGTTAGTTATATCAGTATACCATGGTAACTTAATTGCTTTGACTGCCACAGTTGCTCGTCTGCAAAAGTATCTTGTATCTCTTTTGAATCGTCCTTCTGAGCCTCCAACCCTAATCTTGACAAGTGGTCTGCAACCTGATTTTTTGTTCCTTTCTTGTCTAAGATTTCCATATCGAATTCCTGCAATAGCAAAATCCATCTGATGAGTCGGGGCTTAGCATTTTTCTTTGTAAGAAGATACTTGAGCGCCGAGTGGTCTGTGTGGACAATCACTTTTGTCCCGACCAGATATGATCTGAATTTGTCGAATGCAAATACAACTGCAAGAAACTCCTTCTCCGTTGTGGTGTAGTTAACCTGTACGTCATTCATGGTCTTGCTGGCGTAGTAAATGGGATGTATTATCTTGTTTCTTCTTTGTGCCAACACTGCACCTACAGCAAAATCACTTGCATTGCACATAAGCTCGAACGGCTGACTCCAGTCAGGTTCAATCATTATGGGGACCGAGCTCAATGCATCCTTCAACCTGTTAAAAGCAATTAAACAATCCTAGTCGAACACAAATGGTCTGTCATGCTCTAGTAGCCTGCATAAAGGTTTAGAAATGTGGAGAAATCTTTGATGAATTGTCTGTAGAATCCTGCATGACCTAAAAATCTTCGGATCTCCTTTACTGATGTAGGTGGAGGTAAGTTTGCAATTAATTCCACTTTTTCCCTATCCACCTCGATTCCTTTCCGTGAGATCTTGTACCCTCGGACAATTCCTTCCCGCACCATAAAATGGCACTTCTCGTAGTTGAGCACTAGGTTGGTGTCTTCACAGCACTGCAAAACCTGTTCAAAATTCATAAGACAATGATTGAATGATTCTCCAAAGACAGAGAAATCATCCATGAAAATTTCCACGGTTTTCTCCACCATTTTTGAGAAAATGGCCATCATGCATCTCTAGAAGGTTGTTGGGGCATTACACAGTCCAAATGGCATCCTTCTAAAAGCAAAGGTTCCATACGGACATGTGAATGTCGTCTTTTCCTGATCTTCTGGAATTATCATGATCTGATTGTAACTTGAATATCCGTCCAGAAAGCAGTAATACTCCTTCCCTGCAAGACTATCCAACATTTGATCTATAAAAGGCAATGGAAAGTGGTCCTTTTTTGTGGCCTTGTTGAGGCGGAGGTAATCCATACACACTCTCCATCCTGTAATAGTCCTGGTTGGAATAAAATCATTATTCTCGTTTGTTACAACGGTCATCCCCCCTTTCTTTGGCACGCGTTGTACTGGGCTAACCCAACTGCTATCTGCTATGGGGTAGATTACTCATGCATCAATCCACTTTAAAATTTCCTTGCGAGCCACCTCCTTCATCACCGTATTCAATCTCCTCTAGTTCTTTATTGACTTCTTGGCTCTCTCCTCTAGATTGATCTTGTGCATGCAAAAAGAAGGGCTAATTCCTCGTATATCTGCTATTGTCCATCCTAGCGCCTTCTTGTGCTTGGAGAGTACCTGCAATAAAGAAAATTCATCCTCATCAGTGAGATTTGTAGAGATGATAACTGGTAGAGTTTCATCCTTTCCCAGAAATCTGTATTTTAGGTGAGATGGAAGTGGGTTGAGCTCCAGCACTGGTTGTTCAATCAATGAAGGTTTCAGTGGCATTGTTATATCATCTGTTGGTCTCAAAGCACTTGATTCTTCAAATGCGGGCGCATGTGCAGCCGCAATCTGTTGCTCTGATGCTTCTTCAAACATGTTTGATAAAAAAAACTTTCTCCTGTGAAACTGTCTTCCTGCAAATCATAAAATTCAAACGGATCACAGAGTTCTAAACTTGAGCATTCCTCCGATTCCCCTGGGTAGCGCATAGCCTTCATCACATTGAATGTGATGTATTGGTCATTTACTCGCATAGTCAGCTCCCCTTTTTGGACATCTATGATGGTTCTTCCTGTGGCTAGAAAAGGTCTTCCCAAGATGATAGGCACTTCCATGTCCGCCTCGCAATATAGGATTATGAAATTTGCAGGAAAAACAAATTTGTCCACTTTAACGAGGACATCTTCAATCTTCCCGATGGGCCTAGCTATTGACCTGTCTGCCAACTACAAAGTTACTATCGTGGGTCTAGCTTCTCCAATTCCTAGCTGCTTGAAAACTGACAGAGGCATCAAGTTGATGCTGGCTCCTAAGTCACATAATGCTCGTCCAACGTCCTGCCCTCCTATCATGCATGGAATAGTAAAGTTGCCTAGATCCTGCAATTTGGGTGGCACTTTTCTTTTTGTGAGAGCACTGCAGTTCTCAGTGAGAGCTATAGTTTCATATTCTCCTAGCCTTCTCTTTTTAGTCAATATGTCCTTTAAGAACTTGACATAGTTGGGCATCTGCTCAAGAGCTTCCACCAACGGAATGTTGATGTGCAATTGTTTCAGTATGCCCAAGAACTTATTAAACTGCTCGTCCTGGTTCTTCTTCTGGAATCTCTGTGGGAATGGTGGTGGAGGCTTGACACCTTAATATAAATTTTCCAGTTTCTTCATTGGTGTTGCCTTCTTCTCCAATTCATCAAATAGGAATCAAAAGAAACTTGTGGAGATTTGCACTCCACTGGCATCTCAGGCTCAGCATACTTGAGTTCACTCCTAAGAGTGATCGCTTTGTAATGCTCATTTCCTTCCCTATGCTAATTCTCCGTATTGTTTGGTAATGCTCCTTGAGGCCTGTTCTTCATCTCGCTTGTTAATTGTCCAACCTACAGTTCAAGATTTCGCAATGATGCAGCTTGACTTTGAATGATGGCATCATTCTTAGCCATGAACTCCTTCATCATGGTTTCTAATGAAGAGTTCTGAGTTGATGATTGAAGTGGCATTTGTGTAGCATTCTTCTGTGTGTATCTCGTCTAATTTGATGTGCTCACATTCTGTCCTCCCCAAGAGAAGTTAGGATGTTGTCTCCAACCTGGGTTGTACATATTCAAATAAGAATTTGACCTATTCTGCCCTATAAAACACACAGAGGTAGGGTTGTAAGGACAATTATCATATAGATGGCCTTCACTGCAATATACACAAGTAGGTGTTGAGATTTAATTCAAAGTAGCAACAGGGGCATGGTTCCCCATAGTGAAATTCTTCAAAGTGTTGTTCATTGCTAAGATATGCACGCTCAGTGCTGCTATTGCATCCACCTCGTATACACCTGCAATATTTTTAGTAGAATGTGTGTCTTCATCTCTCCACTGACTATTGTTGGAGACGATTTCATCTAGAAGCTCATTAACTTCATTGATTGCCTTTCTTAACAAGGATCCATTTGTTGATGCATTAACCAAGATCTTAGAGGCCTGGGTCAATCCGTTGTAAAAATGCTCGATCAAAAGGCAAGCTGGTAAGCCATGATGTAGACATCTCCTGACTAACTTCTTGAATCGTTCACATGTTGTATCCACGCCTTCATTCGGTCCTTGTTTAAAAGTGATAATTTCCCCTCGAATCTAAGCATTCTTGGTTGGAGGGAAATATTTCAAAAGAAACTTTTCCAACAAGTCATCCCAAGAAGTGATCGAGTACGGTGGGAAAGAATCTAGTCATGCTTCTGCATTACCCTGCAAAGAAAAAGGAAAAAGTTTCGACCTCAATGTTTCGCTTGATACTCCATTCAGCTTGAACGAGTCGCATATCCTCAAGAATTACTTCATGTGTTTGTGAGGATCCTCGTTTGGTAATCATGCAAATTGCCTTATAGTCTGGAGCATCATAAACATTATTGGTTTCAAATCAAAATGTGCTGCCTCAATGTTTGGTTCCATGATTCCTGCATTAAGATTATGGAAAGTTGCGGCCCCATAATCCCTTATAGCTCTATCTCGTTCATCTACAATAAAAATGGGATTTTGTTGCTCTGCTTGCTGTTGTTGTTGTTGTTGTTGTTGTGCCATATTATTGGGTTGTGCTCTTCTTTATTGCTCACCAAGAGGATCGACTCCAAGTGGATCCATTGAAAGTTCCTGCAAAACAAATTCCTGCAAAACAAGTCCTTCTGGATTCTCTTGTGCGCTCAACTCTTGTAGATCTTTTCTTTTCCTCCTATGCTCCTTTCGGCGCTGGCGAAAAGTTCGCTCTATCTCAGGATCAAATTCACAAAGGCAAGGCCCTTTACTCATGCACCAACTCTAACCTGCAAAACCTGCAAAATAGAATTGGGTCCCTGGGACAAAGTCTAAATGCGGTCACAAATCGATCGCAATTCTGCTGCAAAACTGAAAAATGTTTGTTAAAAAGCCTTTCCCCGGCAATAGCGCCAAAAACTTGATGGTTGGGGGAAAACAAAGTGCAAGTGCACGTGTCCAACAAGTAATATATGGAAGTATTCCAAGTATCAAACCCAAGGGAACGGTACAAGAGTTTTTCAGTTTACAACACAAGTGCTTTCAAGTTGCAACCGAAGGTAACCAAGTAAAGAAAATATTTTGGGGGTTTTTTTGTGCAATGAAAATAAAGTAAACTAAAAGAAAAGATAAGAAAACAGTAATGAGAAACAGGGAGTTCAAATCTGTTTCAAACCTGAGGAAATGCGCCCACCATGCGGCCGCAAACTTGCTTAACTAGGTCTGGCTATTTCAGAGATTTTGCCTCTTGCGTCCACATACTGCCTCTTTCAAGTTCTGTGAGATTCAGACAAAATGTTACTGAAATGCGCTCGCAACCTTCCCTAACTGACACTTAATACCATGAATAGAGTTCAACACCAATTCATCCCTTTTCTAAGTGCTTTTAGGAGACTAAGAAATTAAACACATATGTCTATGGCTAATTTTAACTTAGATAAATAAGGAACGCAACTCAATGATTCTAAAGGTTTTTGTCCTATGTCTAGGTACAAAAAGAAAAGTTTTATGTCTAGACTCTTCTCCTAGATTGCTTTTATGAAAAAGCATTCTCGATCCAACCCTTTTAGTATTGAATCTCACACAATCTATGTTAACTCAAGTGATCAGTTTAAGCTAACAATGAAACTTAAACTCAATAAAAGCAAACGGTGCTAAATGTTAAGCAAAGTTACTTGAATCACATGGTGGGCTTATCTCATTTTTAGGGTATCCACTTCATTGAATCCCTTCCAAGGATTTAGCTACTCATTGAAAAGAAAACTAAAGTGCAGAAAATAAAAAGAAAACTTAAATAAGAAAAGATGAACTTCATTGAATTAAACGTATGAAATTAAACAAAACTTGAATTACAACTTAAAGACTTGCAATGTAATAAAGAAACAGAAACTTACAACTTGATAAAAACAGTAACGGAACTTGAAAGAATAACAAAACGTACAAAACTTAAAGGAAAGCGATAAATAACCCAAAGTTTGTTCCTTCTTTCTAACTTTGTTCAACCTCTCTCAAGGAGAACAAGTTCTTACACTCCCTTCTTTCGAAGTTCATGTCCGAATGAAGTATGAACAGAATTTGGGGGAGACTCGGTATGACGGCTGAAAAGAAAACTGCAAATTCGGAAAAGAAGATAGAAATCTGAGCTCTCTTGAAACTGAAGCTTGAACTGCCTTTTATAGACCTCAAGGTCTAGGATTTTCTGCCGAGATCAGTGTAGAGAGGCTTGACCGATCATATCCCTTGATCCTTGGAGATTTTATTGAGAATATTTTATTTTATCTGCAAATCTCGCAAATCTGGGAGAAACTGCCGAAAAGGTCCAGATGCGGCCGCATAATTGAGCGCAATTGTATTTTTGTCGAAATGGCCTAAATGTGGCTGCATAGTTGTGTGCATTTTGAGTTTTTCCTGCAACAGTTGGAATTTGGCTTTTGCTCTCAATTGTTGGCGCATCCTGGTCGCATATCTCTTGCATCATCTTTCTTTTGCCTCAGTTGCAGCCAGAATGTGGGCGCATTTGGGTCATTTTTGAGCCTTTAGACAAAATCAACAAAAATTAACACTTTCTTAACAAAAATGACTCTAAATACACCTAAAAACTTATTTTTACAAAATCAACACTTCAAACACATGCAAAACTTGTTTTTACTTAAATTTTCATTAAATGACATGAATTATAACTTTAAACACTCGCTTTCTAAGAAAATAGCTTAGTTTTTAGAGTCAAGTAACACTCATAAATGAGCGTTATCAATCACGTTTAGATCTTAAAAAAAAAACAAATCATCTTTAGAATTCTGTCTTTCCACTTTTTTTTTTCAATTCTGTAATATTAATTTTTTTCAATCTTCTATTGTTTAAATAATTTATTACATCTATCCGTCCTTTACATTCTGTCCAAATATTGGAAAAAAAAAGTGTCAAAAAGTTATATGTCAAAAAGTGTCAAACTAGTCAATTTTTAGTTTATTTATGTTCTTGGTGAAATTTGAAGTTTGAAGGATTTGATCTTAAGAGAGCATGTATCATAGAAGAAGTTCAACCAAATCTATGTTTCATCAAGCACAAAGACATTGTGAGAACCACGTCAATGATGATCCATTTTGGAAGGCTTTTCAAGAAAATTTAGCTTAAATGCATTGATCCATGAAATACATGTCTGAATTATTTCAAGAGTTAAATTTGCGGGACCGAAAAATGGAGAGACAAATTGCACAATCAGTTCAAAAAGACAAAGATTGTCTCATGCCTCAAGACGACGTTTCAAATGATGATGGTGTTATTGATGACATGGCGACCAACAAAGAAAGTGTGCAAATATATGCTGATCTATGTCCATTAGAAACAAAAAGTGAGGAAATTGAAAAGGAGAAAGAGAGTGAGAAAGACATTTGAGACTTATGTAGAGATTAAAGAGAAAGAAGGTTCGGCTTTTAGAGTATGTGAGGAGAACAATATTTTGTATTCAAAATGGCACATACAAGAACTTGTAACCGAAAAGACTTGCTTAAGATCATATCAGATCATTTCTCTCTAATTTGTCTCACATTTATTTTCAGTTGTTTTCAATTGAGTTTTAGATTAAATTCATCATTCAAGTCTTTTCTCTAAATAAAATTGGGCGATTGTATTGATGGTAATTGAGTAATCTAAAAAACCAATCCTGAGGACGACATCTGTAATTCACGTTACACTATATTTAACCTAACTCGTACACTTGCAGTAAGGAATTTGTGCAACATATTCCCCCTGGGACCTTTTTATTTGAGTATTTTGTGGTTTTCTTTCTTCCTTTGCTCAAAATGTGGGTTGTTTTCTTTGCTTTTTCCTTGTTGTGTTGCTTTCTAATTTTCTTTGTTGTTGTTATTGCTTTTTGTCGTGACCTCAAGCTATAAGGTCCTCCTTTTTTAGTTAGTAATATATTTATTCGGATTTATGCCCTAAAAACTCATAATTAATGATTTATTATTTAATAAATAATAATAATTTTGATTATTTTATTTTCAATATAACATTATCCATTATATGAAAAATCCAAGGTTATTAGTGTAATCTTGAACAATATGTGGTTGACATATGCGAGGATCATGTTCAAGAAAGAACCTAGAGAGTCTATAGTATATCAGACGCAGTGGATTTAAGGTTAGGCCAAATCCATGGCCAAAGGGAAATCCATCCCAAAAGAGAGAAAACTCTCAAAAGAACTTGGTTCTATTTCAAATTGATATTCCAAAATACTCCTTTACAATTCTAACAAAGGGCTATTTATAGCCTTACAACAAAAATAATCTAAAACTAATTAATCTAAAATTAACAACTAAACTAATAATAACTAAAACTATGCTAATTATCTAATTTTGTCCTACACAATATGGATAAGGTTGGGTGTCTTATCCTAGTAACACTATTGATACGGCCCTCTTTGTAATTGTTATAAATGATTGTAGTGCAATCAAAAACTGAAAAATCGACAAATCGGACTCATCCAAACCAAACCGGCTGGTTTAGTTCAGTTATTCATATTAAAATTGACATCTCAGTTCTTGTTTATAAAAAAAACAAAAAAAATATCAATTCGATTTGGTGCAGTTCAATTTTGAACTTAAAAACTAAAGAAAAAATCGAACTGAACCAATATATCAGTTCGATTTGGTTCAGTTCAGCTTTGAACTTAAAAACTAAAGAAAAAATCGAATTGAACTAATATATATATATATATATATAACTTTAAAAAAATCCTAACCCTTCACTCCTTTCTTCCTTCATTTTTTAGCTCTCAAGTTAATTCTCTCTCTCACTCAAGCTTCTCTCCAACCCCCAAACACCACTATCTTTTCCGTCGCATTCACATTCAAATCACTATCTCGTTGCAAATCTCTCCCTCGTCGTCGTTAGTTTCAGATCTAATCTCTTTTATATTGCATAGATCGTCGTCGTTGATTGCAAATCCGGCCTCCTTGCTTGTAGATCTCCACTATTGCGTTTAGATATGGCCTTGACGCTTGTAGATCCAACTTCAACGCTTGCAAATTTGGCCTCATCGCCTCAGATTTAGCCTCAACGCTTGTAGATCCAACCTCCTCACGTCAGATATGGACTCCAAGATTACAGATCTGACCTCTTCTTGTTAGATATGGCCTCAACGTCATAGGTTCAGCCTCCTCGTCTGTAGATCTGGCCTCCTCCATGTAAATCTGACCTCTTCTTTGCAGATTCGGGCTCCTCTTTGCAGATCTGACCTTCCCTTATTGTCCGATGATATTTTTTATTGATCGCCAGCGAACTGTTTTACTCCCCGATATTTTCATTTTTTTGACTCCATATGCCCAAATCGAAAGATCGAACCAAAGAAAACCAATCCACTTAACAACCAAACCTGACTAGATTTCACATAACTAGACAATGGTTCAGTTTCACATTTAAGAAATTCGAGGATGTTGGTTCGATTCCCAGTTTAAGTCAAAACTGAGGAAAACCAAACCGATTTCACCCCTAATAAATGATTTTATCCAAATCGTTCATGTGGAGACATGTGAGTGTGGGTATCTTATACAATGAGTTTCTATAAGACTGGACCATGAAATATTTAATCTCTCTTTATAAATCAGTTAATTGAGAAGATTAATATTTCACAGAATGATCATATGCGATTCGATCTTAATCCTGAGTGAACTATGAACTCCTTGCCTGTGAGGGCTCGTCCTTTGATTTGCATGGGTGAGAATGGCCTTTGTAGTTAATTCAATAAGCCTACCATTTTGGGGACTTCCAAAAAGGGAGCTAGAAATATAATCACACAAGATGGAATTTACTCTTTCCCATATAGGGTAAGTACATGAGTAGTTTCCATAAGTGCTAATTTCAGGACTTGAACAATGGGGCCTCACCCTCTCATGGCCTGAGAAGGACTTAGTTTATGATTGAATCATAAACAAATTGTTTATTAGAGGATCAGTGGTACTTAAAGTATAAGATGTAATTACAGGGGTAAAACGAACTTTTGACCTAGCTATAGTTATGAACATCTCGTGAAGGATTGACTTGCATGTAATGGTTATATCCATGGACACAACTTGTCCTACAGTGCATAAGAGTGCAACTTTGGGTCTATAGTGGAGTGGCTTAGAGCTAATGAATGAAAATTAATTGATTAAAAAGTTTTGATGTGAACCAAGGAACATCTATTGTCATGCCTGAAGGTCCAATTACAAGGTCAAGAGCCAAAAAGCTACAACAAGCTTTAATCACTTATATTCAAGCTATGGTGAGCTCAACAAAGGAGGTTCTAGATGATGATGGAGTATTTCCCTACATGTTGTGCAAAGTTGAGCTTCAAGATGAAGACACATTAAATGCATTCTAACTTGCATTTAAGGAACTCATAAATTCATGGAACATAAGTTCAAAGTCCAAACATGTAATTTTAGTTGTTTTTTTTGGTTTATCATTTAACCCTTGTATTAATGATATGGTTGGGAAGCTCATTAATGAGGTAGTTGGGAGGATTATTTAATGAGATAGTTGGGAAACTCATTAAATGAGTTAGTTGGGGAAGTGTTAAAGAGCATTCCTTGCCTATAAAAAGGGATTTGTATTGCTTGTAAAATTACAACTTGGATAATAGAATTGAAGTTTCTTTTAGCTTTGTTGAGAGCTAAGTTTTCATATTGCAATTTCTTGTGTTTAGAACTTGCATGCTAGAGTCATTCAATTGGTATTGATCATGCCTCTTGTGGAGTGATTCGAATCACGAGTTTAGAAACGAGTTTTCTTTACTCTTGACCTTGATCATCAAGGTAATCCGTTCATAAACTTTCCCTTGGGTTGATTCTATTTCGTTTTGGGGTTTTTGGGTTTTAGATCTAAAGGTCTTGTTCCTCAACAAAGGTTGTTAGATCTAATTCTTGGGAATTACTTAACAAGTTTAATTAATTAGTTTTGTATCATTGGAGCTTATAATCTATAAGTCTATAAGATCCCTTTGCTAGCTCATAGTAACATTAAATGATCAATTTAGTTTAAAGAAAAATTTGAAGTGTTCAAATTAATATTTAATATATTAGATATATTAAATATAAAAGAGGAAAATATACTTATTGTATTACATATTAAAATGATTAATGTATATTAGATACATTAAAGAAATATATATATATATATATATATATATATATATATATATATATATATATATATATATATATATATATTTAAAATTTGAATGAGATTCAAATCGGTTAAATATATATTGTAAGAGATTTGAATGAGATTCAAATAAGTATAATAAATATTTTAATATAATAGATATTAAAATATAATATTTTAATTATGGAAAAGATTTACCCTAGGTCTTTACAAATAGGATCATTGGGTTGAGCCAAATATAAATCCTCTCCTAGACATAAAATTAGAGAATTCTCTCTATGTAACGCCCCGCGTTACAAAATTTAACTATTTTAGAAGTAATTGGACTTAGTTATTTGTTAGAGTTTTAATTTACAAAGAAAATTCGAATTCTAAGATAGTCTCTTAAATTCGACAAATTAAATTTCTATGAAGTTTTAGGAAAAGAGATTTTCATTTAAATCTTTATTTCTAAAGTTTGGGAAGTTAACTTTAAATTTTATTCATAAGTTAAAAAAGGAACCCAAATCCCTTGTAGTTAGATTTTTCCCAAATATTTTAGGTTTCCTTAATTGGAGTTTTAAATTGAAAATTTAGAAGCCCTAGAATCTCTCCTCTTTTATTTGTTGGGCAAATTAAGAGAGAAAAGAAAAAAAAAGCCCTAATTCTTCATCTCCTTTTTGACTATTCGTCATGCATTTAGCCACCCCCTTGCGATTTTCTTCTCCAGCAATTGCACCCAAAGCTGATAACCTCTCCTTCTCATTTCGACGACCACGGGTGAAGGGCTGGCGCAAATGGCAGCCTTCATGGACGACTATTTCTCTCCCTCTATCTCTGGCAATTCGTGACAACAAGACCACAAGCGACGGGCCGCACCTATCCCTCCAGAATTAGACAATTTGAGCAATGAATATCTGCAACCAACGGCACGTTCAGATCTACAACCCACGACTCCGATCAGCAGCTCTCTGACCGACGACACCCACAAACTCATGCTCTCAACCCAACAAGCGGTAGAAATGTGACGGGCAGAGCAGCAGGTGATCAGCGCAACGACACACGAGAACATCTCCCTCCACCTGTTTGCACAAGATTTCTTCGAGCATCAACGTTTCCCTTCTTTTCGGTAAGGTTTAACACCAACCTACACTTAATCGACCTTACATTTTCGTTATCCATTTCTTAAATGCCTTTGATTTGTAGGTTTAGACCTTATTGATCATTGACCAACCCTCCTTCAAGGTAGTTTGGAGTCGATTTGCAAATTCCAGCAAAAAACCATTCAAATCGGACCTCAAACCACTCCAATGTGGTGACCCACACTCCGTTTAGTCTCAAATCTATTTATCCATAGGTTGTGAAGTTCGAATTTGCGGTTTCGAACTTCTTCGAACACAGAACGATACATAATCAAGGTTGTTTGGTATTGATTGGTAATTTTCAGTAGACTTTAGTCCCTTCCAAATACTCTTTAAGTTCTGTAATTGGATCTTAATCATTAGATAGTTGCTTCTCGTAGTTTCGAATCAATTTGGAGTCACTTCGAACACTTTAAAGCAAGTAAACGGATCTATTTTGGTGAGTTATAGTTGGTAAGTAAATTCCACCTGTTGGGTTTGTTTGTTGTGTGTTAGCATGTTGTGTGACTTATTTCTATTATATTAAACCATAAAAATATTATTGTGATAGTCAAGCACCCAGTGTGTAACATGCTGCATTGTTGTGACTTATTTTGTGTGACAAGCTTGCTACTTTGTTGAGCTCATGGTGTTGTTGAGGATGCTAAGCATTTTGTGTAGTAGGGTTGTTTGAAAAGTAGCATAATATTCATGTTGCGAGCGTGTTGTAGTTTTTGGGCATAAGGCATGATCTAGAAGCATGATGAGTAGGATTTATGCATTCTGGTGAGTTTGTGATGAAGGAGAATGTTAGAGCCTCTAGTATAAAGGGTCGAGGGCTGACATCGTGATAAAGAAAAGTGAGTCGAATATTAGGGTCTTTGGTATAAATGGCCGAGGGCTGATATCGTGTCAAGGAAAGAAAGCGAATATCGGAGCGCCTGAATACGAAGGTTGGGGGTCGATATTCATAACTGTTTATAGCAGGTATCGAGGCACCTAGGTACAAAGGACAGAGATCGATATCTTTTGTATATATATATAGGAGATATTGAGCTGCCTGGATATAAAGGTCAGAGGTCAATATTCTTTATATACAAGTATCGGGGTGCCTGAGTACAAAGGTCAGGAGTCGATATGCAAAATAAGTTGTATGGGGTAGGTTAAGTATGAAAATCAAGGCGCCCAAGTATAAAGGTCAGTGATTGATATTCATATTGGTGTACAAAAAATATCGTAGCACTTATGTACAAAGGTCAGAGATCGATATATGTTGTAGGTATATGGGAGATATTGGGGTGATTGGGTATAAAGGTCAGGGGCTAATATCATCCATATACAAGTGTTGGAGTACCTGGGTATAAAGGACAGGAGTATATGCGGAAGTATGTAAAGTAAGTGGGGCTCTTATTAGCTTAAAAGTTGTGTAAAAGGCTATGTTGGATATCAAGGTGCCTGAGTGCAAAGGTCAGGGGTTGATGTCCTTCATAGGAGATTAATGTCGAAATCTTGAGTACAAAGGTCAGGAACTGGCTAGTTAAGCTATATGGTTATTATGTTGTGGGTAGTCGAGTTCGACTTGGAGTTATTAAATTTAATGAGTTATATGGTTATGATCCTTGAATTGAGTATGATGTTTCTGCTACTTGATTTCCATGAATGTTAAGCATGTTTAACTTATATGTTGATTGTGAAGCATGTTGTTTGTTGTTTTATGGCTCATTCGGTGTTAGTTACTTATTGAGTACGCGACATGTACTGACTCACCACCAGATTTTGCAGGTGATGAGGACCTTTATGAACCTAGTGATGTAGAGGAAGAGGCTTGAGAAGAAAGACCATTAGGCGTATTCGTTATTTATTTATCATTTAATCTTAGATTAGTTGGTTGAGAATTTAGTTATTCTTTTAAGAATAGATCTTGCTCAAGTTCAAAGATTTTGGTCAATGTTGCCCTTTGGGTTGGTTGATCTGTAATAGATAGAGATGTTCATTTAACCCGCGAGGCCGGGGCCCTGCGGGGACCAGCCCCGAACGGGGCGGAGAATCCCCAATTACACGGGAAATGGGGGAGGGAGCGGGGAGATTTTTCTCCTCGTTGGCTAAAGGGGACGGGGAATATATTTTTCTCCTCCCTGTTCTCGACCCCGACCCGCCCCGATTCCCCACCCCGCCCCGATTAGTAATCTATATATATATATATATACCTATAAATAGAATTTTTTTTTAAAAAAAAAAACTAGAGTAGGAATTAGTTTAATATATATATTAATTATTACCTATAAATAGAATTTGTTTTTAAAAAAAAAAAAAACTAGAGTAGGAATTAGTTTAAGACTATTTCGCTATAAAAAAAAAATTAAAGACTATGTTGTAATATTGAAATTTGAATTTTTAGAAATTAAGTTGTTTCGACATTATAGTATTTTTACTTATGATATATTATTGTTTTTATTAGGAAATTTTATAACATTTTCTTTAAATAGAATTATATTGAAAATTATTCATTTAGAAATAATTTTTATTATGGTTGAGAATAAATTTTTAAAAAAAACAAAAAAAAAAAACGGGGAAAAATTTCCCTCGAGGAATTCGATCCCCTCGAAATTAAATGGGAAATTTCGGGGGACGGAGAATGAAATGGGGGGCGGGGACAAGGACGAGGAATCCATTCTCCGTCCCCGCCCCGTGGACATCTCTAGTAATAGACTTTTAATTGCTTTACTATTATGGACTGAGTTGTTTTTAATTTTTCGAAGTTAGTTCTATTTACCAGTAAGTATAATGTTGGTTTGTTTTGGTTTTTAATAGTACGTTCTTAAGTTGAACTTAGAAGTTATTGTCTGGTTAATCTGATTGTAGAAGTGGATAATTTGGTTGTAGAAGTGGAGAATTGTTCTTTTTGTTTAACAGGTGCTAGGAAAAGTTTAGGTAGCTTGTAATTACGATGTTATCTTGCAGAAATTTTGGGGCATATTGATTGTAAGTCTAGTGGAGTTTCCTAAACTATGTTGAGTTTTAGGGGCGTTACACTCTAGACCTCTCCCTTTGCAATCTCTTGTGGATTTTTTCAAAAGGCCCTCACAAGTCTTGGTCCTGTTTTCGAGTCATGGCAATGAAGACTTTGTGGAAGCCTTGGAGATTCGACCTCATTGGAGTTGAAGTAAGAAGAATAATGACCCTCCAGAACTTTCTCCATATGTACTCCAATGTAAGTTTGCTTAACCTTTAGTTTTGTTTAATTCTAAATAAATCAAAGATGATTTCAATGCTTCCGCTGCGGAGTGAAACACTCATTCCTATTGATATTTACCTACAAGCGAAGCTCATTTGAGCAAACAACTGTCCAATTCGATCCTCTTTCAGTCCGATTCTGAAAAGTAGACGGGAAACTTAAGTCAAGGGATCATATAAATACTTAATTATAATTCCATCAAAGGTAACTTAATCCTTATTCTCAAAACCTAAGCTTGCTACACTTTTTTCTCTCTCACTTAAGTATCGGAGTGCATGTGGCAAAAACCACACCGGAGTACAGTTCTTCTTGTTTTATATATCACCTTTTTCTTCTATAAAATAAATTCACTATTGAATCACGTGCAGATCAGGTGCGTTCCTTTGTCTAGATTTGTGCATCAACACTTTTGATTTGAGTTTTATAAATTATTTTAAATATATGTATTCATTGAATTATAAATATATATTATTAATGATGACACTATATTAATAAATATATTTATCTCTTTAGTAATTTTTTTTTAAAATCTGAATCCTTTGCCAATTCATCAAAGTGAGCATAATTCAATGATAATTGACATGCACTCATTTCTTTGAGGACGGAGATTCAAACCTTTATACTCCACATTTGTTGTACTAAAAAAATAAAAATAAAAAATCCTCTGCCACTCTCTCTCTTTTTCATTTGAACTTTAAAATTATCAAAACATATATCTAACATATAAAAGTATCTAACATAATGTTGTACTTGTATTGAAAATTACATTTATCATTTTTCAAAAAAAAATTACATTTATCAAAGAATCATTTAATTTCTTATTCATTTTCTGGTCTTTAATGCTATTTAATGGTGTATTAATACATAAATTTGACTTAAAGTTGTTGATATATGTACTAAAATTGGTAGTTTGTATTTTAAAGAAACTAGTGTTAAAGTTTCATTAAGAAATTCAGAAGATTTTTATAAGTTTTCATTTTTTTTTTAATTTCAATTTTTATAAGTTTTCATGATATTCATGATTTTTTTTGAAATATTCATCGATATCCAAATATCTGTCGATGTATCGAAAATTTGAGTTATAGATATCAATATCAACATCAATATTTTTATTCTTGTTCAATTGTTATTCAATTCTATTTATATACAACATCAATATTCCAAAAATCCATAAGAAAAAGAATATATTTTTTTCCAACAACAATAAAGAAAGCCACTAAAAAATTGGAATACTAAGGAGAAAAATCACTAAGGGCTTGTTTGTTTCATGGTTTTGCCATGAGTTTTCTTATACCCTCCATATAGGTGAGATTTTTATACATGAGAGATGAATAGTAAAAATATAATTTAATTAAGTAGTTAATTTATATTAATTATTAATATCAATATGCTATTTAGACTTAATAAAATTATAGCTAATACATTTATAGTAATTATTTTATATTATCTTAACTATTTAATATAAAATTTTATTAATATTTTAAATAATTTATACATATTTAATTATTTTTTAGGAGATAGAAAATAGAAACTACTTGTTTGTAAATTAAGTTAAATTGCTTTAATTTATTATTTATTAACTAATTAATTATCTAATACAAATATTTTAATTAATTAAAATATTTTTTTAATTAAATCTAATAATTTAAATTATTTTTTCATAATTAAAATCTATATAATAATTTAATGTATATTATTTTATTATGAGAGAAAGAGTTAAAAAGTGGACCTAGAATATTTGATGATTTTGATATGTTTGTTATCTAATTAAATTTAAAAAATATATATTAAGATTTATAAGGTTATTTTACCTACATTCCAAAAAGATAACTCCAAATTTCTATTGATAATTAAATGAAAAAACATATGTTGATTTTAAATTATGTTAATATATAAGTTTAATGCTTATTGATAAAAGCTAAAAAGTAAAGATAAAAGAGGAAGGAAAATTAGGTAAAAAATTCATAGTTGAAACTTTTATTTTTAAACCTGATTGAATTTTAATACTTTTATTTGTATACAATGCATATAATAATGATATAATTTTGATTTCATTTGGTTATAAGAAAAAAAAATCTTCCACATAAATAAGATTTTTGACAAATTTTCTATTTTTTTAAAAGATTTTTGATTAGTTCATAAACAGATTATGTAAATTCCAAAAATAAAACTTGTAAAATAAACAAAGATATTTAGTTCTCAAATATTAATTATCTTGAATATTCAAACACAAACATTTATTATCCTAAATATTTAAATTCCATATATTTAATTATCTTAAATAAATATCTTGATGCTTGGGTTGATTTGGAGATAGAGAGTTTAAAAAGGGCAAAAAAAAAAAAAAGAAAATGGGAATGAATTTGGTCAAAGGGGCATATTTGGAATTTTTTAAAATTTATCATATCTCTCCATTTTTTTTCTTCATCCTTATCCCCTTCGTCTTCTTCATTTTTTCCTTCTCCTTCCCTCTCTCACCGAAAACCCACTTTTTTTATTTTTTTTATTTTTTTCTTTTTCCTTCTCCTTCCCTCTCTCACCGAAAACCCACTTCTTTTTTTGTTATTTTTTATTTTTTCTTTTTCCTTCTCCTTCCCTCTCTCACCGAAAACCCACCCCTCTCACACATCTCTCTCCCTCCCGTCAGCAGTCTCTCTCTCTCTCTCCCTCTCGCGTTTCCGTTCCGCCGCACGCCGACCAGCTCCGCCGTCGAGTTTTTCTCTCTCTCTTCTCGGTTTCTGCTTAGACAGCAAGGAAGAGGAGCGTTTTGGGAGTTATTTCCAGCAAGCTCAGTGTTCGTATAGCCGATTACGACCTCGATTTGGAGTGGGTAAGCATTTCGATGTTGATTTCAAGCTAATGGTTGACTAGTTATGTGATTTGAAGATTACCCATAAAGTTTTGGGTTTTAATTTTAGATTACCCATAGCATTTGAATCTTGGGTTTGCAAAATCAAGTTAATTCGGAGTCATTTCAGCAAGCTTTCGGTTCGTTTTTATCGTTGGTAAGTGTTTCGGTGTTGATTCAAGGCGTTATTTTGGATTATAAGTATGTTTTGGTAATGTTCTAGCCTTTGGAATTAAATTGGATTTGTTGGATGTAATTTTTAGAAGCTCATTGTGATTGGAGAAATAATTGTTAAATTTTGATTAATTTGTTATAATAATCACCAAGCTTTGGAGTCTAATTTTGAACAAGAATCAAGCTCGTAAATTACTTATTCGGCTTAGGTAAGTAGTAAGTTGGTTTTAAGTCCCTTTAAGATTCTATTGGTGTATGTTGTATGTTTGAGAACTTGTAAAATTATCAAAGCATGCTTGAAAATCTTGTTATGAAGCAATTAATGAGTTGTGGGTCGATGTGGATGTTGTTTGAACTGTAAATGGCCTAACTATGCGGTTATAGTGGAAGTAGGGGCTCAAAGTATCAAAATATTGTAGTTAGCAAGTGTAGAACCTTAAAATTTTTCTTAAGGTTGTAATTGTATGAGTTTTGGCGTGCTTGTGGTAAATTGTGGAAATTCAAACTTGCCTAAACTTGGTTATGGGGAGAATGGCGTGGTTAGCTAAAGAAATGTGAGGATTATCGCAATGGGCTTGTGATTGCCTAGAATTGTTGCTATTCTCGTTTAAGTTCTCAAGGATATAAGCAAATGAATGAATTTGATTATAGTTTTCCTTGTAAGCATAAATGTATGGAAGGTTGTTTGAAATTGAATGATCGTACGTGTTGGAATGTCTGAGGTGGTTGGTTAGCTACTGAACGCAAAATACTTGAGCTTTTAGATTGAATGGTTGGTTGAGGTTTAGATTCTTGAGATGCTGGGTGAGATAACTGCGCATGGGATGCTTAATCTATTGAGTTGTTTGATTAGCTTTGAAAGAAACGGCTTAGGAAAATATGTCACGAGCGTGCGTTGAAGCTATGGATAGGTGGAGGACTTGTTGAAGATGGTTGATAAGTTTATACATGAATCCTTGTTCGAGATTCACGAATGTTGGTTAGTGAAAAGTCAGGTTTAGTGATTTCGGTTGCTAGTTGAAGGGAAATCGAGAATCTTTTGTTGGTAGATGATCCTAACTATAAGGACCTGGTTCAAGTGTGATTGGGGCATGATTACCTGAATGCCTTAGTAATTTGTTTGCTTGAATAAGCAAGAGGTATAGTCGGTGATTGGTCGTTTCAAGTTTGTGCCTGAACCATGTCTACCTTCGTGTGTTTATTGTTGTGTTCATGGTTCGGTTATACTTGAGAGTTATGGGATTGGATTTGTGGGAAAGGTTGGTGACTTGTTGAATGGCTTGGCGCCCTTGGCGTTCCAATCGTATTGTGAGTAAGGGAGAAATAGTTGCTTGACTTCACGAATTCTTTTTCCATATGAGAAATAGATGTGGTGAGATAGGATGGGCACGAGGGTTACTTTCCCTCTTTGCTTATGTAAAGTAGGGGATGTTTTCCCCATTGTATGTGCTTTCAAATTTCGGGCAAGTATGTGATTGGGATACGGACTTGATGGATGAATTTGGTATGATGGATGACCCAGAGGGTTTCAAAAGTGTTGTGAAAGTATAAAAGCCTGTTAGATTTGTGGTACCTACCCTGTTTCTGTCGTGTCGTGCGAGTTTGTATGCCTAGAATGTTAACTTGAGATGTGTTGAGCATAGGGGATGCGTTTCCCTATTGCCTGTGAGCTAGCTTAGGGGTGATTCCCCACTGTGTTGAGCATAGGGGATGCGTTTCCCTATTGCCTGTGCGCTAGCTGAGGGGATGAGTTCCCTGGTTGCCTGTGTGGCTATTGAGATGTGTTGAGCATAGGGGATGCGTTTCCCTATTGCCTGTGAGCTAGCTTAGGGGTGATTCCCCACTGTGTTGAGCATAGGGGATACGTTTCCCTATTGCCTGTGCGCTAGCTGAGGGGATGAGTTCCCTGGTTGCCTGTGTGGCTATTGTGATGAGTGTGAGGGTTATATACCTTCACAGGTTTGGGTTCTAGGTTACAGGACTCGCAGACGTGACACGAAATTAGAGTCAGGGAGTGGTAAAAGTTGAAGTTGGTTGAATGAGCATTTAGATAATTGAAGTAAATATTTGAAGTATGAGCACGAGTGTGAGTAGAGAAAGTTTGCCTTCGTGGTAGTTATTCTTTAAGCTTTGGACCCTTTAGTGGGCTACTTACTGAGTATGTTTATACTCATGCTTGCTACTTTGTTTGTTTTGCAGATTGTGCACATTCCTGGAGTGGATGACGCAGGCGATGACTTGACGAGACTATGGAGACTCCACCTAGTTTCCTTCCCTGGATTGTTAACTCTTAGTTTTGTAGTTTGTTCTTTGATGTAGAGTGCTGGTTGTAAAATCAAAATATTCTTTAGTTATCGTGTACTTGGCTAGAGTTTCTTAGAATCCTGTGTTTGATGTTGAAGCTCAGCATATTTGTGTAGTTTGTTGGATGCTGAGCGTTTTATCTGAGTTATAGAAGTGTTTTCATTCTTTTCAGGTTGTGTAATTTTTTGGGTTTCTTATAGTTACACCGTCATGCTGCCGAATTTTCGGTCATGAGCGGGGTAACTAAGTTGTGCTTCCGCTTTAGAGAGTCGTAGGATTTCGAGTCGTTACACTTAAACTTTAAAATTGTTCCAAAAAATATCTTTTTCGTTAAAATAAATGATGGAAATTGATGTGGCGACTTGATAGGTAAAAATTTGAAGACATACGTGATATTGTTTAGTAGATTAAAATCATAGTTACATTTATTTCGTCTCAAAAGATATCATTAAAATCATTTACCTAATCAATTTTTACACATCAACTATCAAGTTGATTTATGTGAATAATGTTGTAAATTATGTCACGTATACCTTTCAATTTTTACACATTAGTCGGTGCATCAATTTCCATCCTATTTGAACAAAAAAACTCTCCAATAGTATTTATTGAAATAACTTTCAAAGTTCAAAGACAAAAATGAAACTTTTTAAAGTTTGAGAGAAAATTAAAACCTATCCTAAAGTTCTAAGGCATTTTGTGTAATTCAATCTGTTAATTAGCCAACGGTGTACTTTAGTAATACTTTTGTTGAGCGGTGTACTTTTGTAAATATTTTTTTTTTTTTTGAAACGTACTTTTGTAAATATTTAGTATAGATGGTACACATACGTAAATGTGTCCCTAATAGATATTTTATACACTTTGCGTGAAGCCATCAAAATGAATTTATAATTTAAAACAAAAAAGTTTGTCACCAAATTTCATGATGTCCAACAGCCAAAAGCATCAAGTCACGTTCGGTACAGACCCACCATTTGGAAGAAAGAAACTGCTTCCTTTCATTCTCTGTATTATATTCTCTCTGAAACCGAACCACCATTTTCATTCAATCATTTCTTCTCCTTCTTCAAAACCCATGTCGTCGGACCAACCCAGTTCAGAACTTTCGGCCTCTGTGTCGGCGAGAAGCCTCGGCGACATGTCGGAACTCGGCACCATCCGAATCGGCGTCGACATTATATCGGCCGTCCGGCGAAATCTCGGCTTTCTCAGAACCGTCGCCGATTCCCACTGGCTCCACTGTGAGCACACTCTCACTGAAGCCATCAGAAGGTCAAATCTGGACTGGAGCCACAGTTTCTTCAACTTTTTTAATGCTCTGTCTAATCAACTGATGTTGAGTTCTTTTGTTTGGGGTTTTGCATTTAATGCTAAGAGAGATGTTTTTTGGGGGATTTTGTTTTTTTAGGTATGTGGAGCTTTGGATGCCGTTGATTTCTGATCTAACGGTTGCTGGGGCTTCTCCTCCGATGATTCTTCCTCCGTTGGATGTTGAATGGGTTTGGTTCTGTCACACGTTGAATCCCGTTAGTCTTGACTCTTAACTTAACATCTGTTTGTTTCCTGAAAAAATGCCTAATAAATCACACACCTTTAGATTGGTTCTGATGGGTATATATATCGGGAGTGTGATTAAAACACTTGGGTGAAAAGTGATTCATGTCAAGTTTCTTTGATGTTTGGTTTTAGACTTCTGAAAGTGCTTGATGATCACTTGGGTACAAAATACTATTCAATTGTTTTCTCATGGGGGACGGGGACTTTTAAGTGCCCTTCTCTTGAGAAATTTGATTGGGTTTTAAGTTGCTTTTCATGTTTGATTTTGGACTTTGGAAAGTGCTTTTAAGAGTTCCTCTAATGATCACTCGGGTCAAAAATACTATAGAAGTGTTTTCTCATGGGGGACTTTTTAAGTGCTCTTCTCTTGAGAAATTTGATTGGATTTTTTTCTCTCTCTTTTTGTACTTTCTCTGCAGCCAAACAAGTATCAAAGGTAATAATATATTTCTTTCAGGTTGGTTACAAACATTACTGTGAGACAAGATTCTCTAAGCTTATTGGAAAGCCTTCAATTTTTGATGAAGAGAATGAAGAATATGCATATATGAGGTGCAAAGAGATATGGGTTAAGAGATACCCAACCCAATCCTTTGAAAATGAAGAAAATTCAAATTTGAGAGATGTAATTACTGTTGAAGATCAGGAGCTTCTGGAGGAAGTGAAAAGGCAAAGGCACTTATATTCAAAGTTTCCGGAGCCGTATCGGTTTGAGATCGTCTACCTTATTGCAGCTAGACAAAGATACAAGGGGTTTCTGTACATGTTGCAGAGATTTTCTGATGAATATTCTTCTTTTGTGCCTGCCTCAGATATTCTCCTCATCTGGCTTACCCATCAGGTTGATACTTTCTCATTTTCCATCTCATAGTTGATGGGATTTTCTTTAATTTCTTAGGGGTTGTTTGATAACCTTCTTGTTTCTTGTTTCATGTCTATTTAGTTACAAGTGAAACAAAACCCCAAAAGGAACAAAGAACAAGAAATGGCTTGTGTTAATGAATGAATATTTAGCTTATGGTTTTGAATCTATTTTATGTTTGCATCTTGGATCATTGATCAGAGGGTGAAAATTTCCTCCGATCATGATACTTTCTTTTCCCTAAAAAGATATTTTTGTTCTTAATTGGGATCAGATGCTCGCAACTTCTCTAAGCACAAGAGCCTTACTTTGAAATTCGATTATATTGGTAGCTATGTCTGTACAATGTACTGCCATGTATATATATATATATATATACATATATTTTTTCCCCAAAACCACTCTTGTTCTTGTTTATTCAATGAGTTGGCTTATTAATGTATCTAGAACTGTAATATGATCATCTCTGTATCTCACTTTTATGATAAAGGTGAAATAAAAAGGAAATTGTAAATGAACATGAACTTCTGTATTCATGATTGAAGATGTCATACTGTGTTGTCCACCTTTACTTTCAGACGTTTTACGTTCAAAACTTCATTTTTGTTTGTTATATGTAAACCAGAGTTATCCAACAGTTTATGCAGAAGATGTAAAGGAGATGCAGGGAGATTTGGCAAAGGTGGTGAGATTTGGGAAAACTGTGAAGCCGAAGGAACTGGAAGAAACCAAGCAACTGTGGCACAGAACTTTCGGGCAACCTTACGAGAAAGCCGGAGGAGAGATAATCATGGAATTAGGCAGAGTTGTAACTTCTAAACCTCTAGTTTACTGGGAAGCATCCTCCTCAGATGTCAACACCAAGTACAAGTCCATGACGTCTAGGTTCATCCTCGAGGTTGGTTAACTCAATTCTCTCTAGTTTTCATTTTGGGAATAAGCACATTTTGTAAAGGAAGCTTGGATTCTGTAGCAAAATGCAATTCACTGAAATGGAGATGAGAATTATCCCAAGAACTTTTTGACAGTTGATAGGAGCAAGTCATTTAGATATTAGCATATCAAAATTTCATGTTCATTAACAACTTTTTCATCCTTGCTTCAAATTCAGGTTTGTGTGTTTTTGCGGCTCAAAGCTAGAAAACAGTCATTGCAACAAGTTGCTTCACGGGAATTTCTTCGTCTACGCACTTTAAGATGCCATAGGGAGTTTAAGCTCAATCAACCAATCCCGAGCCTTGACAATGACTTGTGGCTCAAAGCTTGGCATCTCTATTGTGAATTTGGAACCAAGGGAGTCGTTCTCGAGCTTCGGCATCCCAGTGTCCATTGTTTCAAAGGCAGTAGCATTAAGGAAACCACCACATTCAAGTGGAACGACTTGATAAGAGCACCCTCTCTTACTTTAGAAAGACAACTCGATCAGAATCTCAAGATAGTTGCTTCAATAACTCCACCAGTTCAAGCACCGTACTTGTTAAAATGTGTGCCAGACAAAGTGACAGATGATTCAGGGGCAATGGTTTCCGATGTTGTTCTTAGAATGAACCAATACCGGCCTCAAGAAGGCCGGTGGCTATCTCGAACTGTACTCGACCATGGAGGGAGAGAGTGTTTTGTCATTCGTATAAGGTAATAATTTAGTCAATAGTTCATTGTCATTTGTCGTTCAGTTAACTATCTGTTGAGTTCTTATACGAAAACTTACTAATGTTCGGTACATCGAGATGTACCATGACATTGTGAATGTAAAATGCAGAGTTGGAGGGGGATTTTGGAGGAGAGGTGGTGAAACTCCTTTGCCTGTGAAATGGGAGGACAGAATTATAGAGATTCGAGAAGGCTCTTGGTCCTATATTGCTGGCTCCATCGGCAGATCCCCGGGTATGGTGTGTTTGTACTTGAATCACATCTCTCTAAGATTGAAAATTTTATCTCATTGTAAAATTTTCTTTTTCCTTTTCATTTATTTCGAAGAAATGTCCCTTCGTCGATGTCTTTTTCTGTTATTAGTCATTTCTCTCAGTAGTTTTCTAACCATTGAAAGTCTATAATAAAATACGTTTTTAGTTCTTGAGATTTAAACTTAATATCTATTTGGTCCTTGAGTTTTCAAAACTAACATTTTTGATCCTTGATATTTGAATTTAGTTTCTATTTAAGCTTGAGGTTTCAAAAGTGACATGTTTGGTCTTCGAGGTTTGAATTTGATTTTTAAGTGGTCCTTAAAGTTGTTTAAATTGATTTCTAAATAGTCCTTGAGTAGACTTGATTATCAGTTGATCTAATAAAATGATGACGTGGCAGTTAACTTATGTTGACTAGACTTTGCTGATATTTATTTTTTTAAATGTGTTGGAAACAAATTATTTTTATTTTTTTATAATTAGGGACCAATTAGAAACCAATTTCAAACTTTGGGGACCAATTAGAAATCAAATTCAAACATCGAGGACTAAACATGTCACTTTTGGAACCTTGGGGACCAATTAGTCTTCCTATAAATAAGTGATTGATTGATAATGAGCAAGCATATGGCTTCTTAGTCTCTTATCTTTTAACTTGAAGCAGGTACATTAGTTAAAATTCTGATCATTCATTCATATATTGACATCTAGAACAGAGAAAGTGGTGGGAACAGCAACACCAAAACAGCCACTAGAAGAATGGAAAGCTGCTTGGACTTTTTCAACTGGAGATGAACTGATGATCCAATGGGATACTTCAACACCAAAACCAGCCCTTAGCTTTTCCTTAACAAATCCAACTTCAGAATCATCTGTAGGTTGTCATTTCATATCGTATCTTGTTCAAGTGTCTTTTCGGTTTCGAGTTTCAATATATTTTGATGTTGTAGGTAAGGCTTCTAAAAGGTCGGCGAATGCTATATCAAGTATGGAGAAAGGTAAAAGAACAACAAAACGATGGCAGAGGAGAGGAGGAAGAAGAGGAAGGCGGAGATGGAGATGGGTTTGTAACGGTGATTCGATATACCGATGAGGACCCAACTGGAAGAGCAACGGCTGTTCTGAACTGGAAGTTGCTGGTGATTGAGTTGTTACCTGAGGAAGACGCCGTGTTGGCTCTCCTTCTCTGTGTCTCGATCCTCAGAAGCGTATCAGAAATGAAGAGAGAAGACGTTGGGAACTTGTTGATTCGAAGGAGAATGAGGGAGACAAAAATTGGTCTTAGAGATTGGGGCTCCATAATGCTTCACCCTTCTTCAAAAAGTTCGACTACTTTGTCCCCTCATCTTCAACCATGGTATTGGAATGCCGAGACCGTGATGGCATCCAACAGCATCGACCACCTCACGAGACAGCCTGCATCGAGCTACTTACCCGTGGAGGGTGGAGATAAGTTGTACAAGCAAGGAATAATATCATGAATGATAAAAATTGAAGAAACAAAATGTTTTGAAAGGCCCATTCAGTTTGGTGATTTATCAAAAAGGTTTTCAACCTCTCATCAGCTTCTTGGCTTTGTTTCTCTCTCATTTTTCCTCTTTCAATTTGAAGTGTGATGGAAGAGAAGATAGAAAAGAACCAATAATTGCTCTATAAATTAAGTAGATCAAGGTGAGTTTGTATAGTTATTTTATTTGTAAAGTAAAATAAATAAATGTAGTTAAATTTTATTTTATTTGATTCTTTTTTTGGAACCACTGGTTAAATTTAAATTACACTAAATTGAACATTGTTTATAAATTTTAATGAAAGATTAGATGAGAATTTATTAAAGGTAGCAGCATCACATGGATGATAAATTAATTGGGGGTGACCATTGTTAGATGCATACCATGCATCTTGACAACACGTAGAGTGAGAGATTTGAACTTCTGACCTGTTGGTCAAGAGTATACATTTTATGCTAATTGAGTCATTTTCATTTTGGTCATACTATGCATCTAAATATATAATTGAATTCTTAATGTTTAAGTTTTCTTTAATTTGATTTTTATTTATTAAAAAAGTTTCAATTTCATTGTTTATGTATTCACTTTTTCAATTAACTCCTTACCATCACTTAAATGATATATAGTGATATATAAATTTAAAATTAGTAACTTTTATGAGATTATCCATGGTTAGTATAACAACATTCTCTGAATTTTCCATAAATAAAACTAAAAAAATCGTATGAGACAACTTCTTTTTTTAATAACAAGCAATATCATATCGAGTAAGTTTTTTTTAGTACAACAAATGTAGGGTGAGAATTTAAACTTCAAACCTTAAGAAAAATAAATAAATACTTCAACCGCTAAGATATGTTTTTGTTCACTCAAGTCAAGTTATCAATATATGCTAAATCATATGGAAGGAGTAAATTTTATTTTTATAAGTGATATATATATTTTATCAAATTAAAATATGAAGTATTTCCAACTCAATTAATAAAGTGTAATTTAACATTAAACTAGCATTCTATGAGTTAATTAGTAATCTCTTCTTATTAGTAGCATGTTTGATGAATTGTCGCTCCTTATTTGAGAAAACTAGGCAACAATTCTACTAATATATTATAAAAATTAAAAATCAAAATGAAATATTTCAAAGTCTAAACATCAAAATAAATAAGTGTGAAAATTCAAGAATAACTTAATTCAAACTAAAATAAAATAAATGTGAAGACACTCATGTGAGTATGTGAAGCTTCATTTTTTAGGCTCCGTTTGATAACCATTTCAATTTTTGGTTTTCTATTTTCAAAAAATCAAAATCCATACATGTTTGGTAACTGTTTTTTGTTTTTCAAAAACATGTTTGATAAAAACAAAAAACCAAAAACATATTTGATAATTGTTTTTTATTTTTATTTTTTTAAAAAATCAAAAGAACATTTGATGACTGTTTTAATTTTATATTTTTTATAAAAATAAAACCGAACTATTTTTACAATAATTTTCCATCTAATATACATAATTATAAAATTATATTTTTATTTTTATTTTTTTAAAAAAATGCATATTGAAAAAAATAATATTAATTTTTAAATGTATTGATAACCACTAATCAAATCACAAAAACAAACATAATAAAAAAAATACAAGTAACAATCACCATATTAATATTTTTATAAACAATAAAAATGTTCATAATGTTTAATAATGACTAATTATTAGTTCATGTGAAAAACAAAATTAGCAAAAACAACAATCAACATCGTGTTTGAGTTGCCATCTAAAGTTTATCAGCAATTTGATCCCTCACTTGAGCCATATGCTTAAGTTGATTTTGACTCACATTTACCTCAAAAAGTTGTAGTTGGGCGATTTCTTTTCACAACTTCTTCATCCATCAAATCAATAACAATTGTCTCATTCTTAAAAGACCATGGCCTATCATTTTTTGTTCCATCCATTTGAATAACATCATCAATACAACTTGCCTCCATGTCCTCAATACAATAATCTTACTTTAATATCTTTATATAATTTTGCAACATAATTTGCAAAATTAATACTAACAATCTACCACACAAGTTAGTCAAGAAACCTAATTAATCATATTTATGTTTGAATGTACTAGAAAGGCAGGTAGAAACAATCATATTTATGCAAATTCCCCTCGTGCTTTCTGCTCCCTAGTGTTAGATTTATACAATTTTCTTTTCTATTTTACATGAGTTTTAACTGAATTTCATAATTGTAATACTTCAGGGATCAGAAAAGTCATATAAAGAAGCAAATCCGGATTCTAAAGGCACCAAGGAGGTTAGGGATAAAGGAGCTTGTCAAAGGCTCTTATCAGATTAATTTATAAACCGAACCTCTAAATATTTTGCAATAATAGTGGTCAAGATCATCCACGGGGATTAGAGTTCTTAGATTTACTTATCATATTAATTATGCCCAATTTTATTTAGAGAAACAAACTCTTGGAATCAAGGGAAAATAAAATCTAAACTAATATGTACATGTTTTGGAGTCCAATTTTGAGAAACATTTATGGTTGATTACCTTAAGCCCAACTTGAATTGATTAATAACTCGATTTTATACTAACAATCTTAAACCAAGAATTACTAAGTTATCAATATCCTCTCTCGAGCTCAATTAAACTCATGTCTAGCAATAAATCAACCTCTCAATCTATTTCTATTGCTAAACAATGCATTAGGTGATTCTCTTAAGGCTTCTAGAATTAATCTACTCACTCTTGTGCAATAAATTAAACCTAGTCATGCATCTAGTGTTCTACAACTAACCTTACTCTCTCAAGCTAAATTTAGTTAAACATACAAAACCATGGCCAAAGGTTAAGACAATATAAAAAGATGCATAAAAGACGTCAATATATAAATTAAACTAAAAATCAACAAAATGTTCAACAACTACAACCAAGCAAGGGTCTAAACAACGATTTACAACATAAGTACAACCCACAAAAGCTCCTAAATTCAAGAGAAAAGGAAAAGACATAGAGAAGAAACTTAGGTCACGTGCCAACACTCATCTCCAACGTGATGTCCACGGTCTCAAGCTTTGAGTCTCCTCCTTGACTCTCCAAAGGTCTCCACTATGTCCTTAGACAGTGATTGAATCGGGTTTAGGGTTTTTGGTCTCTCAAAATGGCTTCTTTTTACAAATAGCTAACTTTCCTTTTTATAAGGTCAAGACAGCGTTGCAACTCTAGGGGCAGTGTTGCAACGTTGTCCCTTTGAATAAAATAAGAAAGGAAAATATCAATTGGGATGGCGTTGCAACGCTGTAAGTAGCATTGCAATTCTATGTCTGCTGCACTCCAAGGCTGCTTGTATGGCGTTGCAATGCTATATTCTCGTACTCACAAGCTTGTTTCCTTCTCTTCGACACTTCAATCCTCAAATATAGCTCTAATTTGCTCCAAATTCATCCAAATACTTCTCAAAACTCTAGTTTTACTCCAATTGCTCAGTTTCTGTAAGATATACATAAAAAATACATGAAAGTACACCCAATCATAGCAAAACTAGCATAAAACTAAGTCTAGAAATAACACACTTATGCCTGCTATCAGTTAGCACATACCCAATACAGTTTAGAGTTTCCAGTGAAAATTTGTATTGATAGCCCAAATTATTGTACCCTATGTCTCATTGAGAATTCAATCCTTTTAGGTTGCAAAGGAGGGTGGTGAGAAATGAAAGTCAATGACTGATGAAGTGAGTTAGATTACTTATCCCATTTCAAAACATGTTTATGTTTGGTCAATGATATCATCTAAACCTTAAAATAATTAACAGGAGAAGAAGCCTTACTAAGATAAAGTTGTTGAGCTAAAAGCAGAGTACGAAAAGGCCTTGGAAACTTGAAATGTTGATAATGAAGATGTAAGATTTGAGCTCTAAATTGTTGAAACTTTCTGTTTGATTATTGATAGGACCTATAAAGTCCTATTTAATTACATTTATTTCTTGTTAATTAGAAGGATTTTATGTGTTTTATTATTATTTTTTAGGGATTCAAGCAATTCACATGTTTTGAAGAGTTTGCACCATTTCGGAATTAATTCGGACCAAATTGGAGGTGATTCAAGCAACTGAATTTCTATACCAAACTTGACCTGTCATATCATGATATTTCGAGATGAAATATATTCAAATTTGGTATCAAATCGAAGCTTATTGAATTATCTTTCTAACGGTATAAGATTCATTGCATTCCAATAAGTATTATGAAAGTTATGGCATTTTGAGTGATTACTGCTCCTGCTGGAAAACTGCTGTACCCGAGAATATTTTGTGCCAACTTCCGTTCCCATTATCTTGCTGCTCACGTTTTGGAATATATTCAAATTAGATATCATTTTAAAGATCTCGGAATGATCTTTCCAACAATATAAAGATCACGTTGATACAAGGTTTGGAGAAGAAGTTATGGGCAAAATAATGAAGACTGCGCAATCCAGAAACTTTCCTTATTTGCAACATTCTAGGTTTGTTTTAAGAATGTAGGGAAGGATTTTCGAGTTTTAGATGTATTTTCCAGCATTTTACAAGAGAGAACATTATTTACTTTATTTTATTGTATTTTAAATATTATTCCCTAATTGTTTTGGGAAAATATCTTTCTAGAATTTAGGGTTTCTTACTTGTGTAAGTTGTCTACTTGAAGGCTATTTAAGCCTTCTTATGGACAGCAAGGGGGATCTTTTTTTGGCCTCTTGGCCTAGACGTTTTTAGAGAGTTTTTAGACTCTTTTTCTCTTTTCTCCTTAGACAATAATGGTATCAAATTTTATCACGATGCTCGGCTAAACTTTGTGTTCCCAATTCAGAGGTCGGTTGTAATCAATTGCAATATTGTGAGGTTTGAACCTTAACTTAGTTTTCTTTCAATTGCAAGTATTCTTTAATTCCCGTGTTAATTTTATAAGTATGTATTTTGATTAAATTGACGCCTTAATCACTCTACATATTTTATTGCTAATCATGATCATGATCCGTAATTGTCATGTTGAATGAACCGGTAGCATTAGGATTATCACATGTGTATGTTTTGTGGGTTTCCATATTGCATGACTTGCATGTTTAATTCTAGGAATTAAAGAAGCATCTTAATTAGATTAAAGTTATTTCATCTAATTAGTTGTCTTGGTCCTTCCAAAGCACGTAATGCC
The DNA here is from genome assembly GCA_033996785.1 of Trichosanthes truncata. NCBI lineage: Eukaryota > Viridiplantae > Streptophyta > Magnoliopsida > Cucurbitales > Cucurbitaceae > Trichosanthes > Trichosanthes truncata. The sequence goes on along the minus strand of JAWPNB010000013.1, from coordinate 42,601,638 downwards.
TTTATCTAAATAATTTGGAGCGATTTCGTCAAAAATTGTTTAGGTAATTCGCGTTAACTTGACGTTTGTTAGAGTTAATGACCTTAGGGAAGTTGCTACTTTTTGGGGTTTCCTAATAAGTTGACCAAGTGCTTGCATTGTTAAGTTTAAATATTTTGAGTGTCTATGATCAATTTTTGCAATTGAGTAGAACCGCACCTTTGGATTGGAATTTGGTAAGATTTGATTTATCTTTCTTTTATTTGCTTATGTTTTATTTTAGTAATAAAAAAAAAACACAAAACCCCCCCTTTTTAATTGTTTTCTCCTTGGAAAATTTAATTTGAGAAATTAATATTCGGTTCCCTGAGATCGACCCGGTCCACTCAATGCTACAAGTAGCTTAGGATCGGTTTATAAATTTTAATTTGACGAGCCCTCGACAAGCTCGCTTCAAATTTGGTGCCGTTGCCGGGGAACTTGAAATGTTGATAATGAAGATGTAAGATTTGAGCTCTAAATTGTTGAAACTTTCTGTTTGATTATTCAAATGCTAATGTGGGATCTTTGTTCAGGATGAAAAAGAGACAGAAGAGGTTGTAGAGAAGGAGGTAGAAGAAATAACAGATGAAGAGTAGAAGATTTCATGTTATTCTTTTGTAAGAGCAAAATAGCTAAAAACAGCTTTCTTCACTGCCTAGAACTCTAAATTTCAATTACGAATAATGTACACTTATATTTATTAATACTTAGTTGCAACAATGAATGATTTTAATTTTTTTTTTTTTAAAAGTCAATTTTTTTGTGTGAGGAATCCCAATCCCACCGCCAATTTCTAAAACCAGAATATGAGGTGGGGATACTAAAATTACTTGGATTAGGGACAGAGAAAGACATTATATCATAATTAATTCTGCAGATTTAAATTTTCTATGTGTAGCAAGTATATGGAGAATTATGCAATGGGTCTCAAGGGTATGAGAAGAAGGATTCTGAGTTGCAACCCAATTGAGAAACTCGAGCGCAAGTACATAGTCCTTCTGAATTTTTAGTAGAATGTGTTTGACTATGAATGCTGTTAGACCCAATAAACAATCAAGCTTAGTCTAATCCGAATGAATCAGATGGCTATTTACCACGTTAACAAAATCAAGATTTCGTCCTTTGGGTTCGGAAATTGATCGGTGAGGTATTGGAATTCCATTCCAAATCCTTTTTCCTAAAGTCACATCCAATTTAGGGTTTACAGATGCAAAATTTCTAGCTACAGAGCTCAGCAGAGTGGAAAATCTACGAAATAGCAAAAACCTCATGATTTTCGCACAAATTAGAGTTTTGTGATTTAACGGGAAACTATTAAGATAGTATTAAATTGAAGAAACTATTTGCTCGATTCATTTGTAGCCTAATTCATATGCAAAATCAAAGGAAAGAAAAAAAACAAGGATTTGAAGATCAACTAACTGATTCGAATATGGAAGATGAAATAAAAAACCTCATAGCATCAACACATTTGAATGTCGAACAATTGTGAGGGATCAACACAAAAGAAAAGGCCAGCAGTTTGTGAGGGATCTTACTTTGAGTCGAAGTCCGAGGTTTTGATGCCTAACGATTTGAATGTCGAATCGTAAGAGAGTGAGACGAAGAAACAAAAAGCGAGCAACATGATAGAATAAGATGACCGTTTTTGCGCTAAAGTTGGATATGAGTAAGGCGTATGACAACGTAGAGTGGACTTTTCTTGAGCAGATTATGTTGAAATTGGGTGTTGCTAAATAATGGGTTGATCTTATTCTATTATGTGTCTCTACGACAAGCTTTTCCTTTAATTTGAATGGGGAACGAATTGGTCATATTATCCTAAGTCGGGGGTCTACTACAGGGATAATCTTTCACCTTATTTATTTTTGTTGTGTGCAGAGGGTCTCTCTAGTTTGTTGTAGGGTGCTATCGAAAATAGGAGAATTTCAGGCCTGGCCTTAGCTAAGTTAGGCTTGCCCTCTCTCATTTAATTTTTGCAGATGATAGCTTCTGTTTTTCAAAGCAACTGTCATGGAGGGGATGGTGGTGAATAACCTTTTGTCCATTTACGAATGTGCTTCGGGTCAGACAGTGAATTTTGATAAATCAGTTATTGCATTTAGTCCTAATATGGGAGGGGCAACCCAACAGTACCTCAGTGAAATTTTGGCGGTCCATAGGGTTCAATGCCATCATCAAATATCTGGGTTTACCATTGTTTATTCCTCACATAAGAAGAGTTCTCTGAGTTTTATTAAAGATAGAGTTTGGCAGCACTTTAAGGGTGGAAGGGTAAATTGTTAAAAGCTGTGATTCAGGCCATCCCATGTTATGCCATGAATTGTTTCGTTTCTCGAAAAGGTTACTGAATGAGCTTCATCAAATCATGGCATGATTCTGGTGGAATGGTGTGTAAGAAGATCGACGTATTCACTCGATGAGTTGGAAATTTATGTCTGTCTATTAAGTTAACACATTAAACGACAACGTTTTTCACTATGTAATTAGTTTAAGTTAGAAGTCATCATTTCAATTTTTTTATTATGTAATTGCAATCAATACATGCTTCCTTTTTTATAGGCTGTTTATTGTAGTCGTGGTAGATTTTTCCACCTTCTCCACTCACTCAAGTTTCTCTCTTCTTTTCTATTTTTAGTATATGTTCAGTGTATATAAAAGTGCAAGCATCTGGTGAATAAGGTGGGGTTCCATAATATATTTTATATTTCTCTCTGTTTTATGAAATTTTCTGTTTGTATCAGAGCCGAACAAGACAACGCTACCATGGCCACTGACGAAAGCTCCATTGCTACTCAAGTGATTCCAACTGTCGCAATTTCCCGCATGACTAACTCATTCGACCACCGTTTGGGAACTATCTTGACTGTGAAACATGATGATAAGAATTACCCTTTGTGGCGTGGGATGGTCCTCGCAATTCTAAGAGGACAAAAGGTTGATGGCTTTGTTTAGGGTACAAAAATTCAACAAATTCATCACCTCAACAAACAATGAAAGAACCTTAGCGACCTTCGCCACCTCAGCACACCAAATCAACCTAGAATTTGAAGAGTGGAGAGCTACTGATCAAGCACTGTTAGGATGGCTATTTGGATCTATGACCCCTTCTGTTGCATGTGAAGTTTAGAACTGAAGACATCAAGAGAGGTTTGGTGTACTCTAGAAGACTTATGTGGGGCTGCAAGCAAAGCCATGATCATCCAATTGAGGAAAGTGCTACAAACCACCAGAAAGGGAATTATGAAGATGGCAGATTACTTGACATTCATGAAGCAAACCTCCGAGAGTCTTAAATTGGAAGGTGAACCAGTTACTTTTAACTACTTGATGTCATGTATCTTATCTGGATTGGATGCAGAATACATTTCGATTGTGTGTATAATCGATAATAAGGAATCTACTAATTGGCATGAATTGCATTATGTGTTACTAACATTTGAGAATACCCTTTTGAGGCTGAATGTTGTCAGTCAAAATGAGAATGAAGAAACAATCAGTGCCAACTACATTTACAACCATTCAGACTCAACATATGGGAGACAACAAGGTCAGTATCAAAACAGAAACTCGTCTGGAAATACCAAGAGAAATGAGAGAGGTCGGGTGTGTGGAAGGAGTAACAACTACAGAAACAATGCCTCTAAACCAACATTCCAACTTTGTGGCAAATATGGCCATGCTACAGCTATATGCTTCAAAAGATTCAATTGTGAATTTACTGGATTATCAAATGGAGCCACATCGTCAAACTCTCAAGAAGGTGGAAACATGAGCAATGCTTATGTTGCTACTCCAAAGATAATGGCTGATCCATCTTGGCTAAAGTCACATCACTGCTGATCTGGGAAACTTAAACATCAAGGCTGATTATAATGGTAAGAGAAAGCTAATTGTTGCTAATGGTGATCAAATTTCCATCTCACACATAGGCCACAACCATGTAAAATTAAAATGCTCAAATCAAATTTGCCTTGTTCTTAAAAACATTATGTATGCACCAAAAATTAAAGGAAACTACTTAGCCTTGCTAAACTCATTTTTGATAATTATTGTTTTGTTGAGTTTCATTCTTCTTATTATTTGGTTAAGGACAAGGAAATAAAGAGGGTGTTGCTACAAGGGACACTTAAAAATGGACTATATCAACTAGGTCTCCCTCTTGTCAAGCCCAGTAACATCTAAGTCAGAAGTTCATTTGTTCCTCCATCCAAAGAGCAGTTAGATATAAAATTTTTAGTTTTAGAGTCAAGTTCAACTAGTCATGTAAGTGAGTCAGCAAATCCTTCTTTTTTGAGTCAGTCTAGCATGTCTATAAATGTATGGCACCAAAGGCTAGGCCATCCATCAAACAAAGTTTTCTCTCAAATATTTAAGTTTGTAAATGTTCTTGCTCTTGGTAATACAAGTAGTTTTTGTGATGCATGTCAATATGGTAAATCTCATGTGCTTCCCTTTAAAACTTCCAACTTTCGAGCACAACAATCAGAGCTTATAGCTTGTGACCTATGGAGGCCTTCACCAATAGTTTCTACCTCTAGATATCGCTAATACATTAGTTTTGTTGACAATTGTACACGGATGACATATATCTATCCACTAAAGCACAAAGACCAAGCCTTCTAAGCTTTTGTTCAATACAAGACTCTAGTTGAAAATAAACTTGAAAGAAAGATAAAGACCTTACAAACTGATTGGGGAGGTGAGTTTAGGAGTTTCACAAACTTTCTAAGAGAGAATGGGATAGAATTTAGACATTCTTGCCCCCATACAAGTCAACAAAATGGCTTAGTGGGGAGGAAACATAGACACATTGTAGAAATGGGTCTCATCTTATTAACTCAAGCCTCCATGCCACTAAAGTTTTAGTGGGATGCCTTTTCCTCTGCTGTTTTTCTAATAAATAGACTCCCTACACCAATTTAGACTTCAAATCACCATGGGAAAAATCTTTTGGGAAGTCACCTGACTATACCTTTCTAAAAGTATTTGGGAGTGCTTGTTTCCCTTATCTCCAACCATATCAAACTCATAAATTTCAGTTTCACAGAACTAAATGTGTTTTCCTAGGCTATAGTGAAGCTCACAAAGGCTATAAGTGTTTAAGCTCAAGTGGAAGGGTGTATATATCTTGGCATGTAGTCTTCAATGAAAATGATTTTCCTTTCAAGTCTGGCTTCCTAACCAATTATACAGCAAAACAAGAATCTTATAAAACAATAGTTTCTTGTGTTGGCTTTCCAGTTCCTCAGCCTAAGTCATCTAGTAATCAAATCCCAGAATCTATTGCTCACATTAGTTCAGCAGAACAACCTTTGGAGACTATTTATCAATCAAACGAAAATATCTAATTAGAACAAGCTCCAGTTTTTGAGCAAACTGATGCCATTCCCAGCACTGACCACCAAGTAAATAAACAGACCGCCTCCTTACATCCTATGCAAACACAGTCCAAAAGTGGAGTTTTTAAGCCCAAAACTTTTAATTATCTTTCTTACCATGTAAACAGCCTTGAAGTTCAGGAACCAAGATCAGCAAATGAAGCTCTACAATCATCTGAATGGAAGAAGGCTATGCAATCAAAAATGGCAGCACTAGAACATAATAAAACTTAGAGTTTAGTTCCATACACAATTGGCATTAACCTTGTTGGGTGAAAATGGGTGTTCAAAATCAAAAGGAATACAAATGGGACCATTCAGAAATACAAAGCACGACTAGTAGCGAAAAGGTTTCACCAAAATCCAGGTATTGATTTTAAAGAAACTTTTAGTCCTATTGTGAAATCTTCTACCATTAAAATTATGTTAACTTTAGCTGCAAACATTAATTGGAAAGTGAAACAATTAGATGTGAATAATGCCTTCTTGAATGAAAAATTAGAGGAATATGTGTATATGTCACAACCGGAACGGCTTGTCAGTAAGGAAAAATCCCAATATGTGTGTAAATTGAATTGTGCCTTGTATGGATTAAAACAAGCTCTTAGAGCTTGGTTTGAAAGATTGAAACAAGTATTGATTGGCTGGGGATTCAGAAACTCAAGAGCAGACAATTCCTTGTTTTACTTCCTCAGAGGAGAAATTCAAATTTATGTACTAATCTATGTTGATGGCATTTTAGTCATAGGAAATGAGTCAAAAGTAATAAATCGATGTATGGCTAATTTGAATGTTGAATTTTCTCTCAAGGACCTTGGTGAATTTATCCTATTTTCTTGGCATTGAAGTGCATTGAGATGACACTGGCTTTCATTTGAGTCAAAAGAAATATATCTTAGACTTGCTGGATAGGTTGGGAATGATGCAGATCAAGTCATGCCCTACACCTACTGTAACAGGTAAACACTTATCGGCAAATGAAGGCGATCCCTTAACCAATCCTACAACTTATCGCAGTGCAATAGGTGGGTTACAGTACCTAACCAATACATGATCGGACATATCCTACATTGTCAACAAACTGAGTCAGTTCCTTCAATCCCCCACAAGTGTCCACTAGCAAGCTATGAAAAAGGTCTTTTGCTACTTAAAAGGCACTTTCTCTCATGGACAGAGTATTCCTAAGTAAAATTATCTTCAAATTATTGCTTTCTTCGATGCTGACTGAGCATGTTGTGTAGATGATAGGAAATTCATTGCTACATATTGTGTTTTCATTGGAGATTCTTTAGTTTCTTGGTCTTCCAAGAAACAATAGGTTGTGGCATGATCCAGCACTGAATCAAAGTACCCTTCCCTAGCTCACGTTGCTGCTGAGGTTAGTTGGATTCTGTCACTTCTCTCTGAAATTGGGCACTCTAGCAAAACTACTCCCATTGCTTGGTGTGACAACATAAGTGCATTGTCATTACCTGCCAATTCAGTTTTTCACTCTAGGAGTAAACATGTAGAACTTGATGTTCATTTCGTTCGAGATAAAGTTCTAGCCAAGCAACTTGATGTTTGTTACGTTCATTCAGTAGATCAACTTGCAGATGGACTAACAAAGGCACTCAATGAGCACAAGTTCTGCAACTTTCACCACAAACTCTGTGTGATAGCATCACCCTCTCATTTTAGGGAATGTTAAGATAACACATTAAATGACAACATTTTTCACTATGTAATTAGTTTAAGTTAGAAGTGATCATTTCAGTTTTTTTATTATGTAAATTGCAGTCAATGCTTGCTTCCTTTTTTATAGGTTGTTTGTTGTAGTCGTGGTAGATTTTTCCACTTTCTCTACTCACCCAAGTTTCTCTCTTTCTTTTCTATTTTTAGTCTATGCTTGAGTAAGGTCTCTTTTAAGGTACTTTCTCCCTCATCTTTGCCTCTTGATAGTAAGGTGTATTTTCTGATGACTGAAACAGGAGGAGGTTATAGGATCCAGTCTATTCCCCTGGTTGGGAGGGAATGACGGGACCAATTAATTTGGCACTTTGACAAGTTTGGAAGTTTTATTGTCCGAAGTGGGTATTGGCTTTCCCAATAGTGGGACTGTGCAGCGCGTCCTTCTTCATCATCAGGATCTAATCAGATGGGCTGGTGGGTTAATTTCTGAAAAATGGGTATTCCGAGTAAAATTTGAATTTTCTTATGGCACCTATATTTTGATCAATTGCCCACAGTTTTCAACCTGCTTTGTAAAGGAGTAGATATACCCAACATTTGTTCTTTTTGGGGTAGGTGGGGGCAGGATAGCATACACCTCTTTTGGCGGTGCAAAATGGTTGTGGAGGAATGGCGTGTTGGGAAGGACTTGGGCCTTGAGCCCAAAAACTCACATAGAAAATAGAAGACTTTGTCTCACATTGGAAAAGTTAAAGGAAGTGGAGGTAGTTTATATAGTGAATGCTATATGTGAGTTGGTAAAAAGTGGTTATAGTGGTATTAAAATACCTCCCACACGCGAGCTGCCGCCGCTGTCCGTCTGGTCAGATGGGCGGGCGGGTTCGGGTAACGCGCTTGCTCAAAAAAGAAAGTAATTTCTATTTCTTTTTCCTCTTAAAATTAAAACGTTTTCCTTTTAATTTGTTACCGTTTGAAAATATTTTTCCTATTAATGGTTTAGATATGAAAAAATGGTCTCTCAATTGATAGTAAAAACGTTCTCATTGATGGTGTGGATCATGGATGGTACATATCTAAACGCCTTTTCAGTTTTCTTTTTATTGGTTTTCTTCTAAAACCAAAACGATGGATTTTCAATTTCAACTTTGAGCTTCTTCTTCTCCAAGTTCCCGAGCACTGTTCTAAACTTGATTCCAATCCTTCATTGACGAGTGCACGTTTGTGAAGGGTGTTGTGTTAACCTTGGGAAGTAACCTGCATAAAACGATTTAGCACCGAGGTCGTGCCGAAATTGCTTTCAAGGCAATGGTACTACACGACACAACAACAATCTATTCGACATATACTTCATCAAGTTGAAAGCAAGTCGATGATCAAATCCGAGAAGGTGCTTCCAGATCTGTCCAAATTGGAACCACTGACGGATCCAACTATCGCTGCTAGTCGCAAAAGCTTTTGATCTTCTTTGAACAACTGGAGGTCGACTATGTCCTCATCTCCAACAAATCCAAAGGGGCTGATGTTGCAGGCATTGCAAATCCAGAGAAGTCCATTGTTGCTACTGATGCTGATCTGGTGTCTGCCGATGCTGATTATGTCAAATCAAAACAGCTCACTGATGTCGATTTCGATAAGTTCGAAAAGGACAACAAGACAGTTCGCAGTCATCTCCTCAACCACATGACCGACTCTCTATTTGATCTCTTCATGGTCCAGAAGTCTACAAATGTAATCTGAGATATTCTAGAATCCATATATGGTAGAGATGATGCAGGTAGAAGAAAATACGTGGTCGGAAAATGGTTGCAGTTCCAGATGACAGATTATAAACCAGTCCTGGAGCAGGTTCATGAGTATGAAAATCTGGTAGCTAATGTACTGACCGAAGGCATGAAGATGTGTGAGATTCTTCAAGCGAATGTATTGCTTGAGAAGTTCTCTCCTTCCTGGTGTGACTACCGCAACCACCTGAAACATAAGAAGAATGACCTGACCTTACAAGAATTGGCTGTCATATGCGCACTGAAGAAGCCAACAGGAAAAAAGATAAGCTAAATTCTCAATGTTTGAATTCTGTTAATGCTAACCTTATTGAGTCCTCTGTTGCAATAGAAGACAGGTTCAAAAACAAAGGAAAACAAGTTTCTAAAGATAGAACACAACAAAGGAAGGGACATCAGTTTAAGGCTCTCAATGGAAAAATTGAGAAGTCCAAGTTGATTTGTTATGTTTGTGGAAAACCTGGACACAAATCATATCAATGCAACTAGAGAAAGGGAAAGTCATATCAGAGACCTGTTTCACAAGCCAACCTTGCTGAGCAAGATGACATCATGGCTGTTGTGGTTGTAGAAGTCAACTTAGTGGAGAACAAATCTGATTGGATTCTCGACACTGGAGCTTCGAGACACTTTTGCTCAAACAGAGAGCTTTTCCACGACTACCAGGACTTTGCTGATGGTGAATGTATGTTCATGGGCAACTCTGCCACTGCTGGAGTACTTGGAAAAGGGAAGGTTTTCTTAAAACTTACATCTGGAAAAACTTTATCCTTAAGTGATGTTTTGTATGTTCCTTCATTGTGTAGGAATTTGGTTTCTGGTAGTCTATTCAACAGGGCTAGGCTTAAGATTGTCTTTGAGGCTGACAAGGTTATCATCACAAAAAATGGTGACTTTGTTGGTAAGGAGTACTTAGCTGATGGGGTTATTTGTTCTTAACACTATGTCTATTTCTACTTCGATGAATGAAAATAATTCTCGTTTTGCATATATTGTTGAGTCTATTGATGTATGGCATAGTAGACTAGGACATGTGAATATGACATCAATTAAAAGGCTTAAAATTTTAAATCTAATTAATGCATCTAAATCACATGAAAATGGTATATGCTCTATTTGTGTAGAAGCAAAATTTGCCAAAAAGCCTTTCAAACCTGTCACAACTAGGTGTACATAATTACTTAAATTAATTCATTCTAATTTGGCTGATTTCAAAAACACTACAAGCAGAGGAGGTGAAAAATACTATATTTCATTTGTTGATGATTTTTCTAGATATACAAAAATTTATCTCTTAAATTCAAAAGATGAAGCAACTAGTATGTTTTTGAAATACAAAGCTGAAGTAGAAAATCAATTGGATAGAAAAATAAAAATGTTAGGATCTGATAGAGGTGGTGAATATAGTGATAACTCTCTCAAAGAGTTTTATGAATTAAATGGTATTATTCATGAATTTACTGCACCATATTCTCCTCAACAAAATGGCATAGTTGAACGTAAAAATAGAACATTAAAAGAAATGATGAATGCTATGTTACTGAGTTCTGGATTACCCAATAACATGTGGGGGGAAGCTGTGCTTTCTGCTTGTTTCATTCTTAATAGGGTTCCTCACAAAAAGCTGAATAAGACACCATATGAGCTTTGGAAAGGTTACTCACCTAACCTAAGCTACTTAGGGGCCGTTTGGCCCATGGGTTTGGGTTGGGATGGGTTTGGGTTCCAAACCCAAAACCATGTTTGGCACAAGGTGTTTCAAAACCCTTGGTTTTGAAACACAACCCCATGGGTTACAACAATACAACCCCATGGGGTTTGTGCCATGTTTTCCTCTCCATTTTCCATTTTCCATTTTCGGCGACCACTCCGACAACAACTCCGGTGACCACTCCGATGACAACTCCGGCGACCACTCCGACAACAATTCCGGCGACCACTCCGATGACACCTCCGGCGACCACTTCTACAACAACTCCGGGGACCACTCCGATACAACTCCGGCGACCACTCCGACAACAACTTCGATGACCACTCCGATGACAACTCCGGCGACCACTCCGATGACAACTCCGGCGACCACTCAGACAACAACTCCGGCGACACTCCGATGACAACTTCGAAGACCACATTGGCGACCTGACCACCGCTAACGATTACCTCCGACTACTTCGACAACAACTCTGATGACAACTCCGGTGACCACCCGACAACCACTGATAACGACAACTCCGACGACCACAACGGTGACCCGACCACCGCTGACGATTACCTCAAACAACCACTGCGATGAGAACTCGAGAGACCAGTTTGACGATTACCCCTGCGACTCGACCACCCCAACAACTGGAACCCCGATAACCCAACCACTCAAACAACCCGACTTGCCCGAACCACCGACAACAACCACTTGACAACCACTTCACTGACCCGATCACCCGACAACCATAGTTGATGATCACCTCGAAAACCTGACCATCTAGCAACCACCGTAGACAACCACCTAGTGAACACTCCGTGATCTGACCACCCTAATGACAACTTCGACGATTACCCCGACAACCTGGTAACCCAACCACCCAAAACTACTGTTGACGACCACCTGGTGACCACTCTGGCTACTCCAACAACCCAACCACTGCCACAACCACCCAGCGACCACTCCGGCGACATGACCACCCTGATGACGACTCTAGTGACCCGACAACTACTGCTGAAAACCACCCAACAACCGTTCCGACGACTTGACCACCGTGCAATCACCACCGGCAACCACCTCGGCATACCCAAACACCCCATCAATCCAACCACCCCAACAACCACTCCAACAATCACCCTAGCGACCCAACCACCTAGTCAATATTTTAAAAGGGCCAGAGTGGACGAGCTATATGCAAAACTAAAGGCGATCCCAAGGATGACAAGGCAAGATTGAATGGCTGTTGCAAAGACTATTCTCTCGGATAGTATGATGTTGAACTCCTTCTTTACATTCACCCCAGATTGGAAGCATGATTACTACGTGAAAATTTTGGGGAAAACACCTAGAATCTGACTCTCTTTTCATCACTTTCATTTACCACTCTTATGACTTACATTTGTATTTGGACAACTACTTCTACTTTCTTATCATTTCATCTGGAATGTGTGTTATGATATTTTTAGAACTAGATCTTAGTTCTAATTTTTGGTTTTACTTTACCATTGGCAACACCATTCTTACATTGCACCTATTAATTATATGTTGCTACGCATAATCTTCAATTGTATGTCATCATGAGTGGAGTGAATGAGATAGCATATAGTTATACAAACTACACATAGTATAATTCAAATTGAACTATAGTTGTAACAATTGCTCTACATAATTGGTTAAATAGTTGGTATGTAACACACCAAAAAAATTATGAAGTTAAAAAAATGGAGTAGGAAAAAAAACAGTGTAAGATTTTTTTTAAAATAATAAACAGTTTGAAAAATTATAAAAAAAAAAAAACAGACTACACAAACCCAACCCAACCCAACCCTGCACCCCAAACACAGGTTTCAGCAAACCAGCCCAACACAACCCTGCACCCCAAACACAGGATTCAGAAACCCCAGAGTTTCTGATTCCAGCCAAGAAACCCCAGGGTTCCAGAACCCCAGGGTTTCTGATTCCAAACCAGCGCGCCAAACAGCCCCTTAAGGGTGTGGGGGTGCTTAGCCAAAGTAGCATATCTAGAATTTAAAAAGCCTACGGTTGGATCTAAAACCTTTGATTGTATATTTATTGGTTATGCTTATAATAGTTCTGCTTATAGATTTATATGTTTAAATGATAACTCAATTTGCGAGCATGGAAATGCTGAATTTTTTGAACACATTTTTTCTATGATTAAAGCAGTCAATGACTCAGTAAGTACATCATGAAATAACTAGGTATCTGTATCTTCTTGTCTTAATACTGATAGTATACATGAGTTTGAACCTAGAGAAGTAAGAGACAAAAGATTGAAAAAAGTTTTGGGCCTGATTTTTTTACTGTTTTTCTAGTTGAAAACTCATATAAGATAAACAATCATTCGCTTGCATGTACTTAATAGATGAAGATCCAAAAACCTACCAAGAGGCTTTAAATTCTATAGATTCTAGTTTTTGGAAAGAAGCAATTAAGAGTGAACTAGATTCGTTGCTAATGAACCAAACATGGGACTTGGTAGATTTTCTTAAAGGTAATAAACCTATTAGGTGTAAATGGATTTTCAAAAGGAAAATGAGACCAGATGGTTCAATCGACAAATTCAAAGCTAGATTAGTGGTTGTGGGATATACACAAAAGCAAGGTATTGATTATTTCGATACTTCTTCTCCAATAACTAAAATAGCTACTATTAGAACCTTAATCGTTTTTGTAGCTATTCGTGGCCAATTAATACATCAGATGGATGTAAAAACGACATTTCTTAATGATGATTTAGAGGAGGAAATATATATGACACAACCTGAAGGCTTTGCAATTGCTGGTCAAGAAAACAAGGTATGCAGGTTTCAAAAATCTCTTTATGGTCTTAAACAAGCTCCCAAACAATGGTATGAGAAATTTAATAGTACTTTAGTAAACGACGGCTTTAAAGTAAATTCCTCTGACACGTGTGTTTACTCAAAATTGTTTGGTACTGATTGTGTGATTATATGTTTATATGTCGATGATATGCTCATTTTCGGTACAAACTTAGATGTGATTAATAATACCAAGCTATTTTTGTCTTCACATTTTGAAATGAAAGATTTAGGTGAGGCTGATGTGATACTTGGTGTTAAAATAAGAAAAACCGAAAATGGATTCTCTTTATGTCAATCACACTACATTGAAAAATTATTAAAGAGATTTGATTGTTTTGACGATGCTCCTGTAAGAACACCTTATGATGCTAGTATGAGTCTTAAGAAAAATAAGGGTTATAGTGTCTCTCAATCTGAATATGCAAAAATTATAGGCAGCGTTATGTTTTTGATGAATTATACTAGACCTGATATTGCATATGTTGTTAGTAGATTGAGTAGATATACACATAATCTTGATAATGATCATTGGATTGCTCTTCGTCGTTTATTAAGATATCTTAAAGGTACAATGGATTTTTGTTTGCATTTTAGCAAGTTTCCTGCAGTGTTAGAAGGATATTGTGATGAAAACTGGGTAACAAATAACGATGAGGTAAACTTTACTAGCGGTTATATATTTCTTTTAGGTGGAAGAGCTATTTCTTGGAAATCAGCAAAGCAGATGTGCATAGCACGATCCACTATGGAATCAGAATTTATAGCCCTAGAGCTAGCAGGGCAAGAGGCAGAATGGTTCAGGAGCCTACTTAGAGACGTACAATTGTGGGGGGTGTCTGTACCTGCCTCTTTACATTGCGATTCATAAGCTGCCACAAGAATTGCCAAAAACAGTATGTATAACGACAAAAGAAGGCATGTACACCTAAGGCATGGAGTTATGAAACAAATGTTGAAGAGTGGAGTTATCTCCTTGGAGTATGTGAGGTCTGAGAGAAAGGCCTAACAAGGAGAGTAATTCTAGAATCTTCAACATGTATGGGTTTAAAACCCTTGAAATGGTTCCATAGCCCAGTTTGTTTGGGTGGTCCAAATATGGACTTGATGGAAATTGGAAAGTCTTCATAACTTATTTTTGAGTGGTTTATCTCTGACATACTTGATGAAGCAATTAATGTGATTATGAAGGTGCGGCTGCCTTCTATGAAAGAATCTAAGGATCTCTTTCAAGAGCTTTCATGGTGACCTAAGGTTTTATGTGCATGGCCATAAAAGGTACAAGATATACTGTTGTATCTCGGAATCAAGATAAAACACAAGGATTGAAACGTGTCGTGGGGGTCTCAACCATAATTACTGAAAGTTCAAGAGGTAAACTCACTTTATTTAATTAGGTTGTTGCCCTACTTCACTATGCATCAATTCAAATCGAAAGATATTGATGCTTAAGTTTATTCTCCTTTCTTTGTTCAGGAAACTATTCTTTATTATTTTATTTTATTTTATTTCGCAAGTTATTCGTGGGGGATTGTTGGGAATGACTTGGGCCTTGAGCCCCAAAACTCACATAGAAAATAGAAGACTTTGCCCCACATTGGAAAAGTTAAGGAATTGGAGGTAGTTTATATAATGAAGGCTATATGTGAGTTGGTAAAAAGTGGCTATAGTGGTATTAAAATGCCTCCCCACACGCGCGCCGCCGCCGTTTGTTCAGTCAGACGGGTGGATTCGGGTAAACGCGCTTGTGCGAAAAAGAAAGTAATTTTTATTTCTTTTTTCTCTTCTCATTGATGGTGTGGATCATGGATGGTAGAGATCTAAACGCCTTTTTGATTTTCTTTTTATTGGTTTTCGTCTAAAACCATGATTCCAATCCTTCATTGACAAGGGCACGTTTGTGAAGGGTGTTATGTTAACCTTGGGGAGCAACCGGCATAAAACGATTTAGCATTGAGGTCGTGCCGAAATTGCTTTCAAAGCAGTGGTACTATATGGCACAACAACAATCTGTTCGACATATACTTCATCACAGCGTAGGACACGCTTTGGCCAATTGATGCATTCCTCTGCTGTTCCTAATATGGCTTTCCTTGGACAAATTTTAAAAGTAGAGTTCTTTTCATAACTTATTACAAAAAAAAAAAATTTAAAGTCAAACTATTTACAAAAAACATGCAGATTTTTTGTCCTTATTAGAATGCGTCTCTTCAAAAGACGCATTCTGTGCAATGAACAGTAGCAGTGTTTGACCAAATGATTTTTTTCTTTTTTTAAACAAAAAAAGTTTTTTCATTTAAAATAAATACATATTTAATACACCATCAAATCCTTTCAATAAATATTTAACTACCCATCAAATCAACTAATCATTTATTATTATTATTTTTATAAACACATTCACCAATCATTTTCTCAATTATTCTAAAAAAATATTTTTTAAAATACTTTCACCAATAATTTTCTTAGTCATGATCTAAAAAAAAAAAAAAATTAAAATACATTTACCAATCAATTTTTATTATTTTGTATGACTATTTCTTTCTCCTATTTTTTTTTAATTTTAGTTATTATTTTTTTTCAAATACATTAATCAAACATTTCATTTTTATAGTCTTCTTATTTTTCCGTTTCGTTGATTAGTTTTTTTAATTTTTATTTTAAAAAATATTTCTAAACACTTCACTTTTATATGATATAAATTAGACATTTATTATTTGAGATGAATAAATCATTTATTATTTTTATTCATTAATTTTATAATTTTATTAATCTAGGAATTTGAAAATAAAAACAAAACAAAACAAGGTCAAGCATATTTTAAATCATTTTAAGTATATATATTGTTAACATATACATTAATATAAGAATATATGATAAGATAATAATGTGTATGTCAAGAAATAAATAAAAATTTGATTAATTCATTAATATGTTATTGATAAATGTATAAGAAAGATAATAAAGGAGAGGTTGACACAAAAACTTTTAATATGAATTGTGTAGGGATTTAGGACACTAAATTCTAGGTCTAACCATAAAAATTCATGGTACCAATTTTTAAAGTGAGAGAAATCAAGTATGTATTGGTACTAGGGAGATAAGAAAAGATGCAAAATATCACAGATATTGGAAAAATATAGGTAAAATATCAATAAATATCACATATATTTTGACAATCAATGGTTAACAAGGAATATCAATAAGTTGAAACTTGTTTTGTTTTTTTTTTTTTTCAAATTCCTAGATTAATAAAATTATAAAATTAATGAATAAAAATAATAAATGATTTATTCATCTTGAATAATAAATGTCTAATTTATATCATATAAAAGTGAAGTGTTTAGAAATATTTTTTAAAATAAAAATTAAAAAACTAATCAACGAAACGGAAAAATAAGAAGACTATAAAAATGAAATGTTTGATTAATGTATTTGAAAAAAAATAATAAGTAAAATTAAAAAAAAAAATAGGAGAAAGAAATAGTCATACAAAATAATAAAAATTGATTGGTAAATGTATTTTTAAAAAAATAATTTTTTTTAGATCATGACTAAGAAAATTATTGGTGAAAGTATTTAAAAAAATATTTTTTTAGAATAATTGAGAAAATGATTGGTGAATGTGTTTATAAAAATAATAGTAAAAAATTGATTAGTGAATGATTGTGTAATTATGAATAATTTATTAAATATTTATTTTAAAGAAAGAATTAAATAAATGATTAGTTGATTTGATGGGTAGTTAAATATTTATTGAAAGGATTTGATGGTTTATTAAATATGTATTTATTTTAAATGAAAAAAACTTTTTTCGTTTAAAAAAAGAAAAAAATCGTTTTGTCAAACATTGCTACTGTTCATTGCACAAGAGACGCATTCTAATAAGGACAAAACATGAAGAGACGCATTCTAATAAGGACAAAAAATCTGCATGTTTTTTGTAAATAGCTTGGCTTTAAACTCTTTTTTTGTAATAAGTTATGAAAAGAACTCTACTTTTAAAATTTGTCCGGCTTTCCTTCTTCATGAAATTCAAGAGGCAGTATCTTAGGCTGATTTTTGAGGAGATTGCGGTCTTGTTATGGGGTATTTGGAATAGACGGAATCTAATGCGGAATAATGGTAATGGGGAACAATCGATTTCAAGGGTGGCTCAAGCAGCTGAGAATTATATCTCCAGTTTTCCAGATGCTCGAATGAAATTCCAGTTTGGCTGGTCTCCGGTGAGATCCAACTCTCCGATTTTGTGGTGTCCTACTACTGGTGAGGATTTGAAGCTTAACATTGATGCGGCTTTTTGGGCAGAGAGGATGGCAATGCAGCTATTGGGGATATTGTTCGAAATAGAACCGATGAAGTTTTACTCGCAGTGGCTCTTGCTGTCAATCGGTAGATTTGATTGAAGGTTACGCTGTTAGAGATGGAGCCCAGATTGCTTGGGAAATGGGTCTAATGAATTTTCATCTTCTTACTAGGTGGGATTAGTTATTTCTGAATTTCTTCGCTGGAATTCCATGGGGCTTAGGGTGCAGTTCAGTCTAACGCCGCGTTCGGGAAACAAGGTCGCTCACTCCCTTACTCAATTGGCTATGGAGCGTCGAGTGGACCGAGTTTGGCTTGAGGACTGGCCTGTTGAAGTCACCTCTGTAGTTGAAGATGAGTTTTGTTTTGCTTCTGTTTAATTCCTGTGTTTATCTTGTTTCAAAAAAAAAAGATAGGAAAAAACATATATATACATATAAGAAACAGACGCTCAAAAGCATATGAAATATGTTTTCTGTTTTTTATAAACGTTTTTTCAACTATAAATACATTTCAAAAACAGAAAAAAAAAAAAAAAAAGTTTTAAAAAGAGTTTTCTATTTTTCATCTAATGCTCAATTTTGTTTTCTTTTGACATATCTCTTCAACAAATTTCTCTCTAAATTTTTTTTCTTTGGTAAATTTTTCTCTCCACAAAATTTCTCCTTCTCTATCTAAAATTTTATGGATATATAACTTTCATTTTTCTCTCTCTTTTTAGAACATGTATGATGAGGGATTCGAACCTGACCTTTTGGTCGAATGTAGATCACCGGCGGATCCAGCATTGGCCTAAGGGGGGCAAGAGCCCCCTGAACCCTAACACTTTTAATATTAGTAAAAAAAAGTTAATCACGAAGACCAACAATTGTTACATGCTCTAATGGTATTTTTGCTTCAAGCCCTCCCTCAAGAGCTGGGTTCGACACTTCATGCTGCAAATAACAAGTAATTTTACAAAGGCAAATATAATATTCATATATATATTCAACAAAAATAGTAAAAAAACGTAATTATTTTATTCATTTAAAAATATATATATCTATAAATCTTCTTTTTTTTTTTTTCAATAATTTAAACTTTTATATTTTATAAATTAAAATTAAAAGTAAATTTTTTACTCCTAAATTTTTTTGACCTTTATTGATTTTTGCCTTACACTTTCAATTTCATCAAATTGCACATCAAACTTAAACAAGTGTTATAATCTTAATCTTAAATTTGAAAAACTATTGCAACTTTTACCTTTTCATATTTATTTTTTTAAAAAAAATCATTAAAAAAGTATTATAATATATACATTTAATGAATTATAAAACATTGATAATGAAAATAATATTAAAGCTAGATTTTTGTTGAAATTTTTAAGTTTGACAAATTATTTCATTGTTAATTTGTGCAATAAGCAAACTTAAATTCAGGAAAAACTTAATTTTATAGAAATTAGAGAGTTTACCGAGATTTTTACATACCATTTTATTAAAATTAGTTTATTAACAGAAATTGAATAGATATAAAAATTGCTACATGTATCTTAGTCTAATTTGATGAAATTGAAAGTTTAGAGTGAAAATTTATACAACTTTACAAATTTATAAGTTATAAGTTATAATTCGTTTAATTTTTTTTAGTTAAAAAAAAAACAAGTATATAATATTATAATTTTGTTTTAATTTCTCCTTTGAATTTGATTTTTTATATAAATATAAATAGAAATGAATAAAAGTATTTTTAAATTTTTTTTAGGTCAAAGTATATTTAAATTTTTGGTTCATTATTTTTTTTAAAAAAATAATCCTATAATATTAAAATTTGTTGAAGACAATTGGGATGTATTAAATTAATAATTCTATTTTATTAATTATTTGTAAATTACTTTTATGAAAATTTAAATGAAGCCCTCCCTCAACAAAAATTCTGGATCCGCCACTGATGTAGATACTTTATGTCAGTTGAGTCATGCTCATATTGGCTCTCTTTCTCTCTTTAAAACCTCCATTTCTCTTGTAATATATGTCTCACTTTTCTCTTTCTAAAACTTTAATATTTTTACCCAAACTTTTCTCTCTTGAAACCTATCTTCTAATATATCATACTTTTTTTAGGTATATCTAGCTCTAAAATTTATCCCTAGTTTTTGTCTATCTAAGAATTCCTCTCTGAATTTTCTTTTACTGTGGCTTTCTTTTTATCGTTCTACTTTATCTTTCTTTCTCTAACATATCTTTTGCTCTCAATTTTACTCTCTCTCAAATTTCTCTTCTCTCTAACTTTTTAATGTCTAAAATTTCTCTTTCCCTCTATCTTTTCTTTCTTTCCCCAACTAATATAGTTTTTTTTTTCTAAAATCTCCAATTAATATTCTTCCTAACATATCTCTCCCTAACTTCTCTCTAAATATTTCCCAAAAAAACTATAAGGCCCCTTTGATTTGTGATCAAAAAATTTGTTTTCGAAAATAAAGAATTTCGTAGAAAAAAATCCTAATTTTTACTACTATATCTAAAAACACATTTGGTTCAAATTTAAAAATTTTAAATTTGAATTCAAAATTTGAAAACTAATTGTTTGTCGTAAATTTGAAAATGCATGAAAAGATTAATATATGTTTGGTAAAATTCATCCTTCAGAAAAAAAAAACTTATTTAATATAATTCTTTCTAATTAACAATATTGACGAATAAATACTTTTTAGAATAGTGCAAGGTCAATTTTTTTTTCAATTCACTCCCTAAGTTTTCTTCCAAGTCAAAAAACAATTAATCCCACTATTTTATCTGACAATACTACTATTGAAAATATAATTGGTTTTGTAATAAAATAAATAAATATAGTAAGATAGAGAGTATAATATATTTTGTAATAGAAAAGAAATTTAGTAAATTCATGCCATAAAATCAACGTGTTGAAATTCAAAAGGGTAAAATACACTTTTGGTTCCTGAGATTTGAATTTAATTTATATTTGGTCCCAAAGTTTTTAAAATTAACACTTCTGATCCTTGAGATTTAAATTTTATTTCTATTTGGTCTTTGAAGTTTCAAAAATTACATGTTGGGTCTCTAAAGTTTGAATTTGATTTATAATATGTCCTCAATGGCAGACCTGTATAGGGGATGGGGGCCAACTTTTTGTAAATTATTTTTTTTGTATATGTAGGGCTTGTTTGATAACGTTCTTGTTTCCTGTTTCTTGTTTTTGTTTCTCATTTTTTTAAGAAACAAACTTGTTTGATAATCCACCTTGTTCCTTGATTTTAGAAACTACTAAAAGTAGTTTCTGTCTATTCCATTTCTATTTTTTATATAATACGTTCCTCCAAAGTCCTAAAAGTCCTTCATTGGTTCATTGGTAAGGAGGCGCCTAGAGATGTTCTTTGCTTTTTGATCTCAAGTTCGAATCTTGGGCAATACATATGATTTTTTTATTTTGTTTCTTAACCTTACAATATGTATTATTTTAATTTTTTTTATTTTTTTTGATTTTATTTCTTAACTTTACAATATGTATTATTTTAATTTATTTCTTAATTTTGCAATATGTATATTTATATATTGTTTAATTTTGAATTTAAAATTTTGCAATATATGTATTTATATATTTTTTTGAATTTTGAATTTTGAATTTCAAATTTTGCAATAGGTGTATGTATTATTTTAATTTTAAAATTTGAATTTTGCAATATATGTATTTACATATTATTTTAATTTTTAGTACAGTTGGAACTAGTTAGAATTTTTCAATATATAAATTTTGCTCACTAAAACATACATTTAACCTCACTTTAATATTTTATAACCACAACATTTACATATCATATTTAACCTCACCTTTAATATTTTACAACCAAGACATTTACAGAGCAATATAATTGAGTTGGATTTGAGTGGACATCATTTAAGGCGAATGGCTTGAGTGAGAAATAACATTGCATATCAAATTTCGGTGACATTTGAAATTTTGAAGGATAGAAACAATTGTATTATTGTTGTTAATTTTGCATCAAGACTTATTTGTATTAATAATGTAAACTTTTTATAATTGCTTTTGATATGTTTTAATGCATGTTATATATATTTTTTATATTATATAACTAAATTCTATTTAAACTATAAAAATGAAAAAAAAAATTAAGGAAAAAAAACAAGAAACAAGAAATAGTTATCAAACAAGTTTTTGTTTTTGTTTCTTTTTTTCAAGAAACGAGAAACAAGAAATAGGAAACGGAAACGTTATCAAATGGGGCTATAATGATTTTCCATTTTTCTTTTAACATTTTATATCTGTTGTTATGCTCGGTATTCTGATACTAAATTAAATTGGCAAAAGGTTGCAAAGAGTGATTGAGTCTCAATTGCTTTTAAACTTAAAAGTGTAAGTATGCCTGTTGGTTTGATTTTGGGCTTTGGAGGAAGTAAAAACAAACATAATAAAAAAAATACAAGTAACAATCACCATATTAATATTTTTATAAACAATAAAAATGTTCATAATGTTTAATAATGACTAATTATTAGTTCATAAAAGTGAAAAAAAATTAAATTAGCAAAAACAACAATCAACATTGTGTTTGAGTTGCCATCCAAAGTTGATCAGCAATTTGATCCCTCACTTGAGCCATATGCTTAAGTTGATTTTGACTCACATTTACCTCAAAAAGTTGTAGTTGGGTGATTTCCTTTCACAACTTCTTCATCCATCAAATCAATAAAAATTGTCTCATTCTTAAAAGACCATGGCCCATCATATTTTGTTCCATCCATTTGAATAACATCCTCAATACAACTTGCCTCCATGTCCTCAATACAATAATTTTACTTTAATATCTTTATATAATTTTGCAACATAATTTGCAAAATTAATACTAACAATCTACCACACAAGTTAGTGAAGAAACATAATTAATCATATTTATGTTTGAATCCACTAGAAAGGCAGGTAGAAACAATCATATTTATACAAATTCCCCTCGTGCTTTCTGCTTCCTAGTGTCAGATTTATACAATGTTATTTTCTTCTTTACTTGAGCTTTAACTAAGTTTCATAATTGTAATACTTTAGGGATGACTTCAGAAAAGTCATACAAAGAAGCAAATCCTGATTCTAAATTCATCAAGGAGGTTAGTGATAAAGGAGCTTGTCGAAGGCTCTTATTAGATTAATTTATAAATCGGACCTCTAAATAATTTGTAATAATAGTGGCCAGTATCATCCACAGGGATTAAAGTTTTTAGATTTAATTAACTACCATAGTTAATTATGCCCAATTCTATTTAGAGAAACAAACTCTTGGAATCAAGGGAAAATAAAATCTAAACTAATATGTACATGCTTTGGAGTCCAATTTTGAAAAACATGCATGGTTGATTACCTTAAGCCCAACTTGAATTGATTAATAACTTGATTTTATACTAACAATAAATCAACCTCTCGATCTATTTCTCTTACTAAACAGCGCATTAGGCGATTCTCTTAAGGCTTCTAGAATTAATGTACTCACTCTCATGCAATAGATTAAACATAGTCATACATCTAGTGTTCTACAACTAAACTTACTCTCTCAAGCTAAATTTAGTTAGACATGCAAAACCATGGCCAAAAGTTAAGACAATATAAAGAGATGCATAAAAGACTTCAATATATAAATTAAACTAAAAATCAACCAAATGTTCAACAACTACAACCAAGCAATGGTCTAAACACAGATTTACAACATAAGTACAGCCACAAAAACTCATAAATTCAAGAGAAAAGGAAAAGAAATAGAGAAGAAACTTAGGTCGCATGTCAACACTCATCTCCGACGTGATGTCCACGATCTCGAGTTTTGAGTCTCCTCCTTGCCTCTCCAAAGGTCTCTTCTATGTTTTTAGACAGTGATTGAATCGAGTTTAGGGTTTTTGGTCTCTCAAAACGGCTCCCTTTTACGAATGGCTAACTTTCCTTTTTATAAGGTCGAGACAGTGTTGCAATGCAATGTTGCCCCTTCGAATAATATAAGAAAGGAAAATATAAATTGGGATGGCGTTGCAAAGCTGTAAGTAACGTTGCAACGCTATGTCTGCCGCACTCTAAGGTTGAAAGGCTGCTATAGCGTTGCAATGCTATACTCTCGGACTCACAAGCTTGTTTCCTTCTCTTCAACACTTGGATTTTCAAATATAGCTCCATTTTGCTCCAAATTCATCCAAATACTTCTCAAACTCCAATTTTGCTCCAATTGCTCAGTTTCTATAAGATATACATAAAAATACATGAAATTACACACAATCATAGAAAAACTAGCATAAAACTAAGCCTAGAAATAGCACACTTATGCCTGCTATCAATTAGCCCAAATTATTTTATGTTATGTCTCATTGAGAATTTCAATCCTTTTAGGTTGCAAAGGAGGGGTGGTGAGAAATAGAAGTTATTGACTGATGAAGTGAGTTAGATTACTTATCCCATTTTGAAACATGTTTATGTTTGGTCAATGGTATCATCTAAACCTTAAAATAATTAACAGGAGAAGAAGCCTTACCAAGATAAAGTTGTTGAGCTAAAAGTAGAGTACAAAAAGGCCTTGGAAAGTTGAAATGCTGAGAATGAAGATGTGCAGAGTACAAAAAGGCCTTGGAAAGTTGAAATGCTGAGAATGAAGATGTAAGATTTGAGCTCTAAATTGTTGAAACTTTCTGTTTGATTATTCAAATGCTAATGTGGGATCTTTGTTGAGGATGAAAAAGAGACAGAAGAGGTTGCAGAGAAGGAGGTAAAAGAAATAACATATGAAGAGTAGAACATTTCATGTTATTCTTTTGTAAGAGCAAAATAGCTAGAAACAGCTTCTTCACTGCTTAGAACTCTAAATTTCAATTAAGAATAATGTTCACTTATATTTATTAATACTTAGTTGCAACAATCAATGATTTTAATTTTTTTTTAAAAAAAGATAATTTTTTGTGTGAGGAATCCCAATCCCACCGCCAATTTCTAAAACAAGAATATGAGGTGGAGATACTAAAATTACTTGGATTAGGGAAAGAGAAAGGTATTCTATCATAATTAATTATTCAGATTTAGATTTTCTATGTTTAGCAAGTATATGGAGAATTATGCAATGGGTCTCAAAGGTATGAGAAAAAGGATTTTGAGTTGCAACCCAATTGAGAAACTCGAGCGCAAGTACATAGTCTTTCTGAATTTTCAGTAGAATGTGTTTGACTATGAATGATGTTAGACCCAATGACAAACAATCAAGCTTAGTCTAATCTGAATGAATCAGATGGCTACTTACCACGTTAACAAAATTAAGGTTTCATCCTTTGGGTTCGAAAATTGATAGTGAGGTGTTGGAATTCCATTCCAAATCCTTTTTCCTAAAGTCACATCCAATTCAGGGTTTACAGATGCAAAATTTCTAGCTACAGAGCTCAGTAGAGTGGAAAATCTACGAAATATCAAAAACTCATGATTTTCGCACAAATTAGAGTTTTGTGATTGAACGGGAAACTATTAAGATAGTATTAAATTCAAGAAATTGTCTGCTCAATTCATTTGCAGCCCAATTCAGATGCAAAATCAAAGGAAAGCAAAAAACAAGGATAGAATAAGATGACTGTTTTTCCCTGGCTAGGGCTTTGAAGAACGATGTTTTCTAAAAACAAAAACAAAAACGTATTTTAAAAACATTTTTTTTTCGTTTTTGAAATTTATTTATAATTTTAAACCATTTCAAAATTTTTAAAACCAAAAACTCAATTGGATTTTCGCCCAATTTCTTTATGTAATATTAGTTATAAATTAATTTCGAAGGTGCTGGTGAATCGTATGAAACATGTTCTGGGCAAAATTATCTCTTAGAATCAAAGTGCCTTATCCTAGGCGTTTTGTTGTTGATAATATTGTCCTTGACTTTGAAGCCATCCATTCTCTCAAATTACATTGGGAAAAAGGTTGGGCGACGCTAAAGCTGGATATGAGTAAGGCATATGACAAGGTAGAGTGGACTTTTCTTGAGCAGATTATGTAGAAATTGAGTTTTGCTAAACATGTAACAACCGACACTTTCAGGTATTAATTAAAGCTTTAATTGTGAAATTTAAAATTTATAGTAAGGTTAATTTCATGCTTAGAGTTGTATTGAATTTAATTTTTGAGGAGTTTGAGGGTAATTTGGGAAGAATTGAGAGAAAAATGGGATTTATTTAGTTTGGGGGCATTCTTGTAAATCAAGAGACATTTATCCAAGCCCAAGCCCATATTTTAAGCCAAGCCCTAGTATTCATCTCTTATATTTTATTTGGCACGCAGCCCTAGGTCAAGCCAAGACCTTCAAGCAACCCCCAAAGCCAGCCATCATCTTCATCTTCTTCCTTTTCCCTTTGTGTTTTTCGAAAACCACCATTGAAGCAAGGAAGAATAAGTTCCCAGCAAGCTCCTCACCGCCACTGGTGCTCCGTCGTCCTGCCGTCTCACAGCCACCACCGCCGAACTCCCACCTCGCACCGCCGCGTTTCAGACCGCCCCGCGGCGCAGACCGCGAACCCTGCCGCAAACGCCAGATCTGTCGAACGCCGCCCGATCTGTTGCAAATCTCGCCCACATGCGCTGATCACTGCAAATCGACGCCCAAAACCGCAAGCCAGACTGCTGCACGCCCACGCGTTTGAACTGCAGACCTCCCCAAATCGCTGCTCCGTCCGTGAACCGCTGCTCGCGCAGATCTGCAAGCCGGACCGAGCTTCTCGGATCCGCCGCTGCTCGCCATGCCTCAGTCGCACACCGTCGCCGCCCGCCAACACGAACCCCGTCACTGCTGCATATCATTTTTTGGGCGATTTCGGTACTGCACAGCACCGTTTCGGCCCCGTTTTCACGTGGGTAAACAGTAGTTTTACGTGTTTTCGTGATGTTTTTGGTTATGGGTAAGACTGATTTATGGACCTTGATGTGTTTTAAGGATACCCACTCCGATCCGGCTTTGAAGTCACGAGCATTGCGCCTTGAGTTGCTGATCAGTTGGTAAATGAGGACTTTTGAGTAAGATTTTTATGTAGTCTCAAGGTCCTTGGAGTTTTGGATTTCTGGTAGATTAAACTTGAGAGTTCAATTAAATCATGAACTTTAGGATTTTAGTTATGGATTTTAGGAATTGTTTCTAACCTTAGGGATGGTTTGGTCTAGGCTCCAAATTGGTTGACTAAGGTTCAAGGCGAAGGGATTTTGGTGAGCAATTGGTAGAATTGGACTCTTGAGCTTAGCCAAGGTAAAGGACCTTATGCCGTATGCTTAAATGCAAGTTAGGAAACTGAATTGGAAAAAAAAAAAGAACTAAATTATTTCAAATGAAAAGTTTTTATAAATGTTTTTAGTTATGATTTCTAATAAATTTCGGAATACTTTATTTTATATGAAATTGGAGTTGCCCTGTATGATTGTCATATGTTCTTATGAATGTGATGCATGTTATATGGTTTATGATATGAGGAATGACATGAAAACTTTGTTTTATGTTGCATCATGAAAAGAAAAGTTTAAAATGCTTTGGGACCTCATGCATACATTATGTTTTCATGATAAAATTGATTTCGAAGGCTGTGGCAATTACTCTCCTAAATTTATTGATGTACATCTATATGAAAAGGAGCCTTACGAAGCTATATGAAAAGGAACCTGAAAAGGTTAAATGAAAAGGAACCTGAAAAGGTTAAATGAAAAGGAAAGGTTAGGTTGGGTTAATTGTCCACATTAAGCCGAAGAGAAAAAGTTGAAAGAGAAACGTTTCCACTATGAAAGGAATTTAGGTCCCACCAAAGGAAAGAAAGAAAATGTTTTCGAAAACTCATTATGTATGTGTATGCATATCCTGACCCGGTAGTGAGGTCACTTACTGAGTATTTTAATTACTCATCCTTTTTCAAATTGTTTTTCTTTTCAGGTAAAGGCAAGGACATATCTTAGGCGAGTGACAAGGTAGGTTGCTGAAAGGGTCATGGGTGTCATGAAGAGTATAGCTTTCGCATCTAGTTTATGTTTTATTTAAAAATATTTTGTTAAATAAACTTAATTGAAGTGAAACTATTTCATTTGATTTAACGTTTGGATTAACATTATGTTTTGCAATGATTTTAAAGGGATCCCGAACTAAAAGATTTTTGATTGTTTAGCAAAAAAAAGTTTAATTTTTTTTGTCTTTTACCAAAAATTTCTAAATTCCATTAGCATGCATGCAGTAACGTCCCGAGAAAGTCTAACAAGAAAAGTCGGGTCATTACAAAACAATGGGTTGATCTTATTCTCTTATGTATCTCTACGGTAACAATTTCCTTTAATTTGAAAGAGGAACGAACTGGTCATATTATCCAAGTCGGGGTCTACGACAGGGATCCTCTTTCACCTTATTTGTTTTTATTGTGTGCAGAAGGTCTCTCTAGTTTGTTGCAGGTTGCTGTAAAAAATAGGAGAATTTCAGGCCTTGGCTAAGTCAGGCCTGCCCTCTCTCATTTAATTTTTGCAGATGATAGCTTTTGTTTTTCAAAGCAACTGTTGTTGAGGGGATGGTGTTGAATAACCTTTTGTCCATTTACGAATGTGCTTCGAGGTCGGACAGTGGATTTTGATAAATCAGTTATTTCATTTAGTCTTAATACGGGAGAGGCAACCCAACAGTACCTTAGTGAAATTTTGGCAGTCTGTAAGGTTCAATGCCATCATCAATATCTGGGTTTACCATCGTTTATTCCTCACAATAGGAAGAGTTCTCTGAGTTTTATTAAAGATAGAGTTTGGCGGCATCTTTAAGGGTGGAAGGGTAAATTGTTAAAAGTTGTGATTCAGGGCATCCTGTGTTATGCTATGAATTATTTCGTTTCCCGAAAGGGTTATTGAATGAGCTTCATCAAATCATGGCCCGGTTATGGTGGAATGGTGTGGAAGAAGATCGACGTATTCACTCAGTGAGTTGGGAATTTATGTCTGCCTATTAAGATAACACATTAAACCACGACGTTTTTCACTATGTAATTAGTTTAAGTTAGACGTCATCATTTCAGTTTTTTTATTATGTAATTGCAATCAACACCTGCTTCCTTTTTTATAGGTTGTTTGTTGTAGTTGTGGTAGATTTTTCTACTTTCTCCACTCACCCAAGTTTCTCTCTTTCTTTTCTATTTTTAGTCTATGTTCAGTGTACATAAAAGTGCAAGCATCTGGTGAATAAAAGGTAGGGTTCCATAATTTATTTGATCTTTCTCTCTGTTTTAATTTGCTGTTGGTATCAAAGCCGAACAAGCCAACACTACCATGGCCACTGACGAAAGCTAATTTTCTGTTGCAACTATTTTTTGTTGCTATTTTTTTAATTCATTAATTTACCATTTATAATTAATTGTCAATGGCATATTTCGTAAATATATAAATTAAAGAAGGAACATAATTATCCAAAAAAGTTTTCCAAAGATTGCAGCTTTTTTAATATATTAGGGCTGTTTGGGAGTTCTAATAACATGAGTTATAATAGTTTGTGGAACTATATAATATTGTTTAAAATGCAAAATTGTTTAGTCTGAGATTATAATAGTCTGTGTTTGGGGTGTAGAGTGCTCCACAAGTTATTATAACATATGTTATTATAACTCATGCCCCAAACATCTCTTTGTAGACTATAGATACATACAAACAAACACACACATATTGATTTCAAATAATTGAACACCAACATAATAATTAAAAAAAGATCTTACGTTTCAACGACCAAAAGCTTTCTTTAAGAAAAAAACCCACAAAGTTAGTCAATTTGGACTCTAAAAAAAATTGCTCAATTGCCTAAAAAAGAAAAGAAAGTAAAAAAAAAAAAAAAAAAGAGAGAAGAAAAAGGAATAATTCTAGATATGACTAAAAAGAATTGGCAATTTTGGTTAATGACCATTCTTTTTTTTTTTTTTCAATTATGGCCACACGAGGTGCACGTATGGTGTACTTTTTTAAAATTTCCGATTTGTCCTTGTGTATATAAAAATTTCCATTTTTTATAGAATGACTTCTCTCTTATTTTATTTAAAGTGTATCAAAACCAAAATTTCAAAGATTTACATTGCAGTTAGAATTTTTATACCTATTTAAAATCTTTTAAAATTCAGGATTTATAAAGATGTTATTTTCTAAGATTCATTTTTTAATCCGATTTTCTTATTTGTCAAATGACATATTAATTGTTTAATTTAGTTTCTTTTATTATTTTTCGTACTCTCTATTTTTTCTCTTTCATTCGTTGACTCATATTTTGTTTTCTTCCTTCCCATTTTTCAGGTTTGTTTATGATTTTTTTTCACTATTTTCGGTTTTCCTTTATTCTTTACGTTATTTTCTAAGTTGTAGCTTGATACATCGTTATTATGTTCAAATGTCTTTCCAATCCGTAAGTTGTAACTTGATAAATTTTTTTTAGGTTCAAATGTCTTTCGGTTTAAGGTCTTCTCGTTCTTAGGATGGTAGTTTGTGGGTTGTTTGCAAATACATACACCATATTGTCAAATGTTTGTTCAAAATCTTTTAAATCTCAAGACGATAAGTATAACAAACTAGCTAATTTAAAATATAGAATAATGGAAGGTCTTTGTTGTCGCTTCTTCCTTCTCTTATCCCATGTTGTTGCTTGATGGGAGTATTCTGCCATTAGAGCCAAGCTTTAAATTAGTTTCTTTTCTTATGCCGGAGTTTTACAATTTGCCAATGGAGTTAAGATTTAAGTTTTAAAGGAAGAAAGAGTGAATATTTCTTACCTTTTTTGTAGAACGAGCCTAGAAATCATCCTGCTGAATGAGATTTTTGCCAAAAAAGGAGATGGGTTCAACGATCTGGGAAGCTTTTAAGCTTTTAAGCTAAATTGAAATTGTGTGAAGAAACGAAAAAAGAAAAAACTCTAGAGAACCACTCCTTCGATTAGCCGTGAAAGGTAAATCTCTCCCCAAATTTTGTTTTCAATCTTAATTCGTATTGTATGAGACAGCGTGTAAATGATGATTTACTTTGATTTTGAGTTTAAACTATAATTCAGTTTGCACGTGATTTTATTGGTTGTTTAATATATTATTTTAACTAGTTTTTGTTTATCTTTTTGTTATGTAATCAATTGTTAATTGTTGATCCATTTTTTTTATTTATTGTTAAAATTTTTTGAATTTTTGTTTAAATTTTAGATAATGTATCTTTACATCTTTTGTTATTTAGATAATTTATTTTATTTGATTTTTTAAATTTATTATAATTACATGATAATTAAAGAATCTTAGATATAAAATTTGTTTAGTTATTTAATAATTAATATTTAAAATTATAAATAATAATTTGGCCATCAAATGGGTTGGCCATTTTACAAAACAGAAAATTAAAAAATTAAAAAATTTCAGCAGCCTCTCTCTCCGTAGTCCGTTATATAATGAAAGAATATTACCGTACGGTCGTTGCACGTTTGTGGGTCCCACCCCTAACGTACAAAAATTTCCAACTTCCGTAAATTGATAAAATTAAAACAATAATCCACTAAACGATACCCGTACCACTCCACATGCAGATTCCACCCAATCATATCCTGCCACGTCACAAAACACAAGCAACCAATAGTCCCGTCCGTACCAGATCACTGCCTCCCTCTCTCCTTCCCTCTGCAAAAACGACTCCATAATCCCAATCCCAACCAAAAAAACCAGACACACAGAGGGGAGGAAGGAAGAAAAAGAACAGAACAGTAGAAACAATGATGGATCGGGTCGGCAATTCCGGTTCGGGTCAGATCCAAACCCTCTCCAAATCCGCCCACCACCCTCTCCTCCGCCTCCGCCTCCTCTTCCTCTTCGTCCCAACTTAGAGATACCCATTTCTCAATTCTTTACATCTCTGTTGTTTTCAGTTTTCTTTCTTCAGACTCCGCAAATGCCTTCCCCATTTCCACTTCTCCTCAACTTCCCCGACGAAATCCTCATCCGGCTCCGCCAAAATCTCACCAACCACTCCGATTCCAGATCCTGGCGACTCGTCTGCAAGGACTTCCACCGCATCGACCTAATCTCCCGCACAACTCTCCGAGTCCGTCGATTCGAGTTTCTCTCCAGCTTAATCGCCAAGTTCGAAGCCATCGATGAGTTGGATCTCTCGATTTGCCCTCGGATTAAAGATGGGACGGTGTCGATCTTTCTGGGTTTTGAGTTTCCGAGGCTGAGGAGTTTGATTCTGAGCCGGTCGTCGGGGTTGAGCTACATGGGGTTGGAGAGGGTGATGAGGGCTTGCACGGGGTTGGAAATGGTCGACATGTCGTACAGTTGGGGGTTTGGGGATAGGGAAGCGGCGGCGGTTTCCAATTGTGAGGAGTTGAAGGAGGTGAGGTTGGATAAGTGTTTGGGGGTTACGGATGTGGGTTTGGCGAGGATTGTCATAGGCTGTGGGAAATTAGAGAGGCTTAGTTTGAAGTGGTGCTTGCAGGTTTCTGATCTTGGTGTTGAACTTTTGTGTAAGAAGTGCTTCCATTTGAGGGTTCTCGATTTGTCTTATCTCAAGGTTTGCTTTCTCTGCTCTGTTTTTATGTTTGTTTGTTTTATTGTGGTTTTTTTTTTTAATTGGGTTTTTGTTTCATTGATTGAGAAGTGAATATGTGCTGGAGTGGTAACTTTTTGGGAAAAGAACGGATTAGAGAAGTTATTTCGAAGTTCTGTTTAATAACATATTGGGGAAGAAAATAATCAGTTTACCGTAAACTTAACTAGGTAGGTGTATTGACTTTTATAGTAAAGTTTCAATTTCACTAAATTGGACGATAGACTTAGACAAATGTTACAATTTTTATCTTAAACTAGAATAAGTATTTGTATGAAGAAGTGTGAAAAAAGGGTGTGTTTAATAAATTATAAAATATATTCTCAAGATGAAGTGGACGATGGAGTTAGGTTTTTGTTGAAATTTGTGAATTTTGAGATATCTATTGAATGGAGTTTAATTTTGGGTTAGGAAATTAGAAAGTTTTAAGAGATTTTTATGTTATTTTTGTTAAAATTAGTGGATGTTTGGAGCAGAATTTGAACATATGGTAAAAGGGGTAGTAAAAATTGATATTTTCTCTGACAAATTTTATGGAACGGATGAGTGGTATTTATGGAGGGCAAGGGAGAACAGAAGCCACATAAAAATCTTGATGGGTATTGATCTTTTTGAGAAATTGACAGCACAAAATATTTTTTTTGTTTCTTTTTAAAGCAAAATAATTTTTTTTTAAAGTATGGTTCTTGAAAACAGTTCCTATGCAACAACTTGGTATGATTAAGTGGGTTGGACAAACCAAGATTATTGTGTTTTTCATTGGAATAACAAGTGTAGTTATTCTTAAAAAATAGGAAATTAGTATAAATAAACAAAAAAAAAAGAAAAACAAAATTTAAAAATAATTATCTCTACATATTTTCTTTGAAATTTTGTTTACAAACTTTTCAAAAACAGTTCCAAACTTATTCTTTTGGCAATTCAGTATTCTGGTTAAAATTTGTCAACTGAAAACTTCATATTGGGTTAAAAGCAGGTGACAAATGAATCACTACGTTCAGTAGCTTCTTTGCCAAAGCTTGAGGTTTTGGTTTTGGCGGGCTGTCTTTCAGTTGATGATGTTGGTTTGCATTATCTTGAACATGGCTGCCCTTCTCTAAAGGTACTTATGATCAAGTGCAGTATTCTTTTTGCTTAATATGTTACATAAATTCGAGCAAACTGGCAAGTCGATCAGCTTGCTTAGTAATATATTAGTATTAATTGTACGAGCTTGCGCGTTTTCGAATGGATTGTAGGAACTTGATATTTCAAGATGTGATGGCATTAGTCCTTATGGCTTAACATCTGTTATAAGAGGTCATGATGGTCTTGAGCAACTTGATGCAGGCTACTGCTTCTCTGTAAGATGAGGCTGTATTTTTTCAATTTCAATTTTGCCTTCTTTTTCTGTTATGAAGCTTCAACCTTTGGCTTTTGCTTCTAGGAGCTCTCCACAGACTCTCTTTACTGGCTGAAGAACCTGAAGTGTCTAAAAGCAATTAGGCTAGATGGTACTCAACTCTCAAGTGCGTTTTTCGATGCGATCAGCATCCATGGCAAGTATTTGGTGGAACTTGGGTTGAGCAAATGCAACGGGGTAACTGATGCAAACATCATTCAGCTGATCTCTCGCTGTATTGGCTTGAAAGTTCTCAATTTAACGTGTTGCCACTCCATCACCGATGCAGCAATATCTTCAACGGCTAGCTCTTGCCAGAAACTCATGTCGCTGAAGTTAGAATCATGCAACATGATCACTGAAAGAAGTCTCAATCGGCTTGGGTTGTACTGCTCCTTACTAGAGGAGCTTGATCTTACTGATTGTTGTGGTGTGAATGACAAGGGTACTTTCAACTTGTCGTTTGATGATTGCATTATAATAAGTAATAACATACAACCATTTCAGTGAATCATTATGCTAACTTGATTGTGTCTCTCTTGCAGGACTTGAATGCTTATCAAGATGTTCACAATTGCTAAGCTTGAAACTAGGATTGTGCACAAACATAACAGACACAGGGTTGATCAAGATTGCTCTCAACTGCAAAAGGATTTATGAACTCGATTTGTACCGGTAACGTGAGAGTTCAGAAATTTATCTGATCTTTTTGAGTAACTACTAAAAAGAGGAGACTGTCATTTTATGTACTCTTGAATTGCAGTTGTCTGGGTATTGGGGATGCCGGATTAGAAGCTCTATCAAGTGGTTGCAAGAAATTGATGAAACTGAACTTGTCATACTGTAATAAGCTTACAGATAGAGGAATTGAGTACGTCGGCCACCTTGAGGAACTCTGCAACTTAGAAATACGTGGGCTTTGGAATGTCACAAGTGTAGGTTTGACAGCAGTTGCAGTTGGTTGTAAAAGATTAGTAGATTTGGACATGAAACAATGTCAGAATGTCGACGATTCTGGCTTCTGGGCACTCAGCTCTTATGCTCGGAATTTGCGACAGGTATATGGATTCATCACTTGTGCTGTTTGGGAATTTATTATGAAATAATAGTTATAATAGTGATCAATTGATGGACATGGATCATGTGAATCTAACTGCCCTACTTAAGGATAGATTTTTTAATGGTAAGAGAATTCATCTATTTCTAACTGCACAAATGAAAATAATATATTTCTGGCATATGCTGGTGATGTTCAATAGTTGAAGTATTATTCAAAGGAGCAATTTCACTATCATTAAAAGGCCATTTGCTTTGAGTTTTTTAATCCCTACCTTTCAGAATGTTTCTTGTAAAGTATTGGGATTGTTTATTCAATATGCTAAAAAGAGTGTTGATTATTTAAAAACATCTTCAAATTTTCATAATATTTGGCTACATATTGGGAATTATTTTTTTTGAACTTTAGAGCACTTCAGAGTGTTTTTAAAGTGCTTTTAAAGGAAGCGTTAAATTAGTTTTTTTTTTCCTTTCCTGAATCTTTTTTGGAAAAGTATTTCATTTGAAGCAAACATCCTTCAAGCATTCCCAAACATTCCATTAAGTATGTTATGTCATTTGTATTTGCTTCCTGGAATGGGATCAAGCACCTGATTATTCTTTTGATTGTGGCAGTTAAATGTGGGATCTTGTGCTGTATCAGATGTGGGATTATGCATGATGATGGGGAACCTTTCATGCCTTCAGGATGCTAAGCTTGTAAACCTTAACAAAGTCTCGGTACGAGGTTTCGAGCTTGCACTTAGGGCCTGCTGCCTCCGTGTCAAGAAAGTCAAGTTGCACGCATCTCTCAGGTTTATGCTCTCCTCAGAGATACTAGAAATTCTGAATGCTTGGGGTTGCAAGATTAGATGGGATTAGAGTGAATTGAGAAGCAAGCGGTTTCATGCACCGGATTTCTCGATAATGCATACTTGTTTGTCATGTTCAATATGTACAGATCAAATTTAATGGAAGAAGTGCCTTACTTGGGAGCTTCTTAACAGCAGTGCTTGCTTTATATTGCTTTGTATTAGATGCTATAAATTGATATGTATTGAACTATTTGTTCCCCTCAATGCTGTGGGATTGAAATAAAGATAGTGAAAGCATTTCGTCTTAAATCTTTACTTGTAGTTAGATGACATTCGGGGATCATTTATGCATAGATTCATTACTTGACGTCTTTCTACCGAAGGTTTTGGTTTTTCTGTATTGTCTGTTGCTGAAGAGAGTAAGATTGGGGAATTTTTGATTCTTCAGCATGGGGTTTGGAAGTTGAGAATCCTTGAGGCCTTAGAGAAGAATCCAATAGGAAGGAATAAAGAGAGTGTTTGCCTCAAAAGAAAGCATAACTTGAACCATGTCAGGAGAAAAGGCATAGAGTTAGAAAGAAGTAAAAATGTGAACTCATCAAAGTTCTTTGCCCGTTACTTTATATTCAAACAATTCCCTACTGCTTTTTTTTTTTTTTGTTATATATATATTTGCAAAAGTTTTTCACTGACGAGGAAAGAAAAAAGGAGCTGTTTAAACAATCTCCTTTCTTCTTTTTTTCCTTTTCAATCATGTCAAGAGTTTCTTTAACCATTCATCTTTTTATGTCCATCATTATTCCTGCATTATTACAAGTTTCCTCTATTGATATTATCTACCCAAACGAGCAAAATAATGCTGTACAGTCTATGATTTCCCAGATTTGTGCAGATGTCGAAGATCGAAATTCCTGCATTTCAAACATACAACTTGAGTTGGGAAGAAGTGTGAACTCACATCCAAGTTCTGTCTTGAGTGCTGCAATTAGAGCAACTCTTAATGAAGCAAGACGAGCCATAGAGTCTATAACGAAGTTCAGCACGTTCTCATTTAGCTACCGTGAGGAAATGGCAATCGAGGACTGCAAGGAGCTTCTTGATTTCTCTGTCTCAGAGCTTGCCTGGTCGTTAGCTGAGATGAAAAGGATTCGTGCAGGCGAAAACGAAGCTCCGGGTGAAGGGAACCTAAAAGCGTGGCTGAGCGCTGCTCTCAGCAACCAAGACACATGCCTTGAAGGCTTTGAGGGCACAGACAGGCACATTGTAAGTTTCATCAGAGGGAGTTTGAAGCAAGTTACACTGCTCATTAGTAATGTCTTGGCATTGTATACTCAATTACACAGCTCACCATTTCAACCCCCACGGAATGAAACGGTGGAGAAAACCAAAAGTACAGAGTTTCCAAATTGGATGACGGATAGCGAGCATGAGCTTGTGAAATCTCATCCACGAAGCGTCCATGTCGATGCAGTTGTGGCTTTGGATGGAAGTGGAGATTTCCGTTCGATAACAGAAGCTGTAAATGAAGCCCCAAATTATAGTAACAAAAGGTACATCATATATGTGAAGAAGGGAGTCTACAAAGAAAATATTGACATGAAGCGAAAGAAAACTAACATAATGTTTATTGGAGATGGTATTGGAAAAACGGTGGTGACGGGAAGTCGTAATTTTCTGCAGGGATGGACTACTTTCAGAACTGCAACTGTTGGTGAGTAGTTTAATCTGCAATTACTTTCAAGTAAAGTTTAGTTTTTTGCTGTTTTAGTCTTGAAAGATAAAGGTATTACTCTGACTCAGCTTGTGAATGACGTGTTTTCTATATAACTGTTTTGGCTGTAGCTGTTTCCGGGAAGGGATTCATAGCAAGAGACATGACATTTCGCAATACGGCTGGACCGGAAAACCATCAGGCAGTGGCGCTCCGAGTCGACTCCGATCAATCGGCCTTCTATCGGTGCAGCTTCGAAGGCCATCAAGACACACTTTACGTCCACTCTCTTCGCCAATTTTACAGGGAATGCAACATATACGGCACCATAGACTACATCTTCGGCAACGGTGCAGCAGTGTTCCAAAAATGCAACATCTACACCAGAGTTCCACTCCCTCTCCAGAAGGTCACGATCACAGCGCAAGGCCGAAAATCCCCGCATCAGAGTACCGGTTTTTCGATCCAAGACAGCTTTATTTATGCAACTCAACCAACATATCTAGGAAGACCATGGAAGCTATATTCAAGGACTGTCTTCTTGAACACTTACATGAGTGGTTTGGTTCAACCTAGAGGGTGGCTTGAGTGGTATGGCAATTTTGCTTTAGGCACATTGTGGTATGGAGAGTATAAGAACTATGGACCAGGTGCATCCCTTTCGGGTCGGGTCAAATGGACTGGGTACCACGTTATCCGAGATGCTGCCTTGGCTAGGTTCTTCACCTCCGAGCACTTCATTGACGGCCGATCATGGTTGCCAAGGACGGGTGTTAAGTTCACACTTGGATTGAGTAATTAAGTATTGTTATGTTATAGGTTTAGGAAGTTTTAATCTTTGGACATGTTTTTCCTTTCTATGGTTGGAAATTAGAACTATGTATAAGAATATGAATCTATCAACAATAAGTTTTCTTACAAGATGTGCTATGTGATTCTTGCTTCTTCTTGGAAGTTTGCAGGTTGAAATATTTAAATTTTGTCTCAATTGACTTTCATTCTAAACTTCCACTGCTTTGAATTTGCTTTCTTGTTTTGGTTGGAAGTTTAGAAACAATTTTTATTGTTAAAATTTTGTAATGGCATTAATTAATTAGGTCCACTTGTTTTTATTTGTTGTTTCTTATTTTTTTTTTAAAAACAAGGTTATTTGATAACTCATTGTTTTTAGTTTTTAGATTTTGAAAAAATAAAAAAGTACTGGCTTTTCATTTTTGTAAGTGAATTTTATAAGCCAAAAGAACCTGTTTTAGAAACAAAACTCTATTTTTCAAAATCTCACATTTACTTTTTTTTTTTCTTTCTTTTTTAAATTAAAAAATTTCACCTTTACTTATCGATATTTAATTTTTCTTTCCTTAACATATTATTTCTCTCTAATTTTCTCCCTCCTATATACTTTTATCATTTTTAACATATTTTTCTCTCTATTTTTCCAATTCCAACTATCCCTTTTTTTTTTTTGGCTTTTTGACTCTCTTAAAAACCAAAAACATTTAATAAACATGTTGATTTTCTACTATTTAAAAACAAAAACCAAGAAACTATTACGATTTTTATTTAAAAAAGAAAAAACAATACAAAACCTAAAACCTAAATTCAAAATGGTTACTACCTCAAATACAGTACATAAAAATAGAATCTGATTCTCTTTTCATTTTTCCCCTTTTCATATTCGATTTCTTCATTTCCCCCAAGTGACTTTCACACAAAGTTTATTACCATTTTCTTAAGCGATAGTGTATAGGAATTTTTAAAAAATAATGTAAACAATAATATTTGTATGTCGGACTAAAGTACAAAGATATTAGTTACAACTTATTCTAATAAAAATATAAATATGACCGCGATAAATGCACATTTGACTTAGAAAAGAAAATGAGATACAATCTTAACAAACTAGTAATGTATAGATAATCATTTTTCTTTTTAGTTTTACAATTTAAATATGAGGTGACAATTTACAAACAAGAGAAGTTACAATTCTTTGACTAACTAGCTATACTCACATTAGTGAATAAATAATAACTTACATTAACTTAACTTGATATTAATAACTTAGATTAATTTTGACATTTAACAAAACAAAATTCCAATGACAAAAAAAAATTGAATTAATACTAAAATAAAAAAAATTAAGGTAAAAAAATTATATTAGAGACCAAAAATAATTTTAACTTGATATTATAATACAAATATGTTCAAGAGCTTTAATTACTCTAAAGTTACGTACATTTTTTTTTCAGTACAACTAAAGTTACGTATATTTATTTTTATTTTCGTATTTATTTTTTTTTGAAGCCACGTACATTTATTTTATGAAAGAAGATAAAACAAATTTGATTACAAAGTACACACCATTGAAAAGGAGTTCCTACTTATTCTTTTTTTTAATGTGATCTATTTTTAGGTAAAAATTATGTTTGTTTTTGGTGCCAATATTCAATCATTATAAAAAGTTAGGAACGAAGATTTGTTGTTTTCCCTCTTAGATCAAGAATATTTGAGGTCTACAAATTTTAAAAAATCAATATAATTATACTCCAATAGAAATGAATCAAATAAAGAACATATTCATAGAAACTTTTATTTATACATTGATGTGTTAGTGATACAAAAGTAAGCCACATAAACAGATTTCTTTGCAATAGTGTAAGTGACTTAAAACTTTTACATTAATATAATGACCTAAATTTATCACATGAACCCTAAACAAAAATACTGTTTGGACTTGGGTTAGACTGGTCCAATTTCTTAAAATCCTATACCTATAGCATACCTTATTGAATCAAAAAGTCTCAAATTTAGATAATCACATCTAATCTAATAAATATATAGTTGTATATATCTACATATGGGATCAAGCTAATTAATCCCATCAAAAATTAACTTTCCTTTTAGGATAGGCTAATCTCTCACTTTATTTTGATTTTTACCTAAAGGAGGAAAAAATGGATTTAAAATTTGAGATAGCTAAAGAAAAGGGCAGCCTTCACAAATTGTTTGGTTATTAAGCTTCCAATATTTAGTAAACAAAAACCAAACCAACCTTTTATGACTCTCCTCATTGACTCCCTCTTAAGGCCATTCTTTAGGCCACAAGTTTAGATGGACAGTTACAACAAACTTTTCAAACCAAACCCTTTTGCTTGTTTTGCTTCTCCCTTTATAAGCCTTCCTCTTCTCACAATCTCTTCAAACCCACACTCTAGAGGGGGCTCCTAAGAGGAAGGTCCCCAACTAGCTCCAAAAAAAAGAACCCTCCTTTTTTTTCATTCTTTTATTTATTATTTTTCCACCTCTCTTAGCCAGCCTTCTAGCCTTCTAGAGGGAGAAATTGTATAAAGAAAGAAAAAAAGAAAAAAAAACAACACCCTTTTGTTGGTCATTCAAAGAAAAAAGAGGTCTTTTTTGTTAGGACAAAATGGGTTACAAAGATGATGATGCTCAGAACAAGAAAAGATATGCCATCATCGGCGTCTCGTCCATGTTACTGGTGGCGATGGTGGTGGCGGTGACGGTCGGCATTAACCTAAACCAAGATGAAACGAGCGATCCGGCCACTGGAAACAAGTCGCATGAAATATCTTCTTCTATGAAAGCCATTAAAGCCATTTGCCAACCTACTGATTACAAACAAGAATGTGTTGCGAGCCTTAAGTCTGCTGGTAACAACTCTTCGGATCCTAAGGAATTGGTTCAAGCTGGCTTTAAGGCTGCCATGAAATTGATCCACACCGCTGCTAATAAATCTGTCACCTTGCAAGAGCTTGAGAAAGATCCTAGAACTTCCAAAGCGCTTGCTGGCTGTAAGGAGCTCATGGATTTCGCCTTTGACGAGCTTAAACACTCGATGAACAAGCTTGGCGAGTTTGATATTACTCATCTCGATGAGATGTTGATTGATATTAAGATCTGGCTCAGCGCCACCATTACTTACCAGGTAACTTGGACCAAACTGGGCAAAGTTACAAATTTTCATAAGTTTTGAAAGTTGATAGATTACGGTAAATTTACTTGTTTGATATGTTGTTTGTTATTAGGAAACTTGCTTGGATGGGTTCGAGAACACAACAGGGAACGCGGCGGAGAAGATGAAGAAGGCATTGAAGACGTCGATGCGATTGAGCAGCAATGGGTTGGCGATGGTGTCGCATATCTCCTCCATGTTGACAGAGTTGCAAATTCCAGGGATCAGCCGACGACGACTGCTGGAGATTCCAGTTCTCGGGCACGACGATTACCCCGAGTGGGCAACCCCCGGGATGCGGCGTCTCCTGGCCGCTTCTCCGGCAAAGATCAAGCCGAACATTGTGGTGGCCCAGGATGGAAGTGGGGAGTTCAGGACGATTCAAGAGGCTCTAGACAGAGTTCCAAAGAGGAAGAACAATGAAACTTTTGTGATTCATATCAAGCAAGGAGTGTACAAGGAATACATTGTCGTCAACAAAACCCTCACCCATTTGACAATCATTGGCGATGGCCCCAAAAAGACCATTATCTCTGGAGACAAGAACTTTATTGATGGCACACCCACCTTCAAAACTGCAACAGTTTGTGAGTCGGGGTTTATAGATTTTGAACCTGCACCCAACGGTAGTAGATAAATGATTGATTTATTTCTTTTTGT
This sequence comes from Trichosanthes truncata, assembly GCA_033996785.1. Lineage (NCBI taxonomy): Eukaryota > Viridiplantae > Streptophyta > Magnoliopsida > Cucurbitales > Cucurbitaceae > Trichosanthes > Trichosanthes truncata. The sequence continues at coordinate 42,559,794 of JAWPNB010000013.1, read as the reverse complement.
TTTCATTGTTGTTGTATGGCAGCTGTGACAGCAGAGCGGTTCATGGCTCGTGACATCGGGTTCGAGAACACGGCAGGGCCAACTAAGCACCAAGCAGTGGCATTGCGAGTCCAAGCGGACAAAGCGGTATTCTTCAACTGTGAGATGCATGGTTACCAAGACACCCTGTATGTGCACACCATGCGCCAATTCTACCGCGACTGCACCATCTCCGGCACGATAGACTTCGTGTTCGGAGACTCTGCGGCCGTGTTCCAAAACTGCAACTTCCTGGTGCGCAAGCCCCTCCCGAACCAACAAAACATCGTGACGGCCCATGGGCGCAAGGAGCGGCGCCAGCCCTCGGCCCTGATCATCCAAAACTCGACGTTCAAGCCGGATGCCGACCTGCTGCCAGTGAAAAATGAGTTCCGATCATTCTTGGGGCGGCCGTGGAAGGAATATTCAAGAACAATCATAATGGAATCATACATTGATGACTTTATTCAGCCAGAAGGGTGGCTGCCATGGACTGGTGACTGGGGGCTGAAGACATGCTTTTACACAGAGTACAACAATTATGGGCCTGGATCAGACAAGGCCAAGAGGGTCAGATGGAGAGGAATTAAGACCATTACGCCACAGCATGCATTGGATTTCACTGCAGGCAGGTTCATTTTGGGGGATAGATGGATTAAGCCCACCGGAATTCCCTACAACTCCGGCATGACCAGAACCGCCACCGCCGTCGCTAACGCCGGAGGAGGAGCTGCTCATTGATTTTTTTTTTTTGTTCTTTCTCCTTTTCATTTATTTTCTATGTAATGGCGCTCGCCCGCTGCCTCTTCTCTTCTCTTCTCTTTTCTTCTTCTTTTTTCCTTTTCTCTCTCTCCGATCTGGTTTAAGTTGTGTGGTCATGTGTGGGTCTAATTCTATATAGTGGAAGAAAATTATTTTGCTTTTCCCCTTTTTCTTTTTTTCTTTTTTTAAACGTTTCATTTGTTGTTTGCATTTCTTCCATTTTTTAGAGTTTGGATTTGGACCCCCCCCCCCCCCCCCCCCCCCCTTTTTCTATTTTCTTTCCTTTTCTTCTTAATAAATCACCAATTAATTCTTTCTCCATTCATTTATTTATATATTATTTGTAAGATGGATTGGTTCGAGTGCTTTCAGCTTAGTTTCTGGTTCCTTACTATTTGTCTTAAAAATTTGAAACTCAATAATTAATTAATCACCTCAACATAACTCAACTCTAACTGATTTTGAATCATTTGAATCATCAATTTCATAGTTATATATATATATATATATATATATATATATAACTCACCAACCGATTTTTGGAGATGTCTTCACCATTGGTCTCAACAATTTGGTCCATGTATTTTTTAATAGTTTCAATTTGGTCCCAACTATTTGAGCTTTAATTTTTATTTGGTCCCTATAATTTTAAAAAGTTTTAATTAATCCCAATGATTCGAGCGTTATATAGTTTGACCTTTTGGTTTAAAAAGTTTTATTTAGTTATATTTTTTGGGTTAGATTATAAAATTGACCTGATCCTTTAGTGTAGGTTCAATTGGGTTTCTATGGTTAAGAGTTGACTTCCATATAATTTTGTCAAACCCCAACAATTACTCACATTTTTGTTTGACTATGTTAGCTAAACTGTACGTTTCACATACGAAAGGGCAACGTTTACTCTTTCAATATTTTGAAAATTTAGTGGGACAAAGTAGAGAGTTAACTTTAAAATCTTAATTTTTTTATATAATTTTTTAGTCTAAAATGAATCAAGAAAGGGGCAATTAATTGCTGTTTGTTCCTTCTTTTTTTTCTTTTTCTTTTTTCTTCTCTTAATTGCATTTAAATTTTTAATATATAAAATATATAAAATTACAAAATTGGTTCCTATAATTCGTTTCAATTTGATCCATGTAAATTTAAGAGTCTCAACTTGGCTTTAGTTTCAATTTTAAATATATAGAATATATACTATTTTAATTAAAAAAATTTGTATAAAACAAAGTTGAAATATTCAAACCATTAAGGTCTACGACCTTTTATTTTGTTTTTGTTTTTTTTTTTTAAAAATAGGGTCTAGTGATTTAAAGCATGTGAAAGGAAAAGGGACTTCAGTCCTATAGTAGCCACCACCACGTATTTTAAGTTGGAAGTTCGAATCCTAAGCCATGTGTGTAAACTTTGAAAAAAAAAGTACAAATTTAACTTAGGTAACTGCACCTAAGTATAATCTCCACTCTCAGCTCTACTCTGCCCTTATTTGAACTAAATAAAATATTTAAAAAGAAAAAAAAAAAAACTTAGGTGATTAAAATTACTCGCATTTTCTTAATGTTGTAACATTTTAATCTTTAATAAGGAGAAATGGAAGAAGTATTGTAGAGGGATTTACTTTACTTCAAGGCTAAAAAATGAGGCAGCAAATGCTCTAGCAACTCATGCAAGAAGGATACTACGTTCAGAAATTTGGGTTGAAAACAGCCCTAAATCGGCACAGTGTGCAATGAAGGAGGACGTTTCGGTCTATGATCTGTTAGTTCTTTTATTATTATTTTTTTCTTTTTACTGAAAGAACATTTTAATCTTCAATAATAATTGAATAGAAGTAAATGACAAAATTATAAATTATTAAATTTGGGACCAATTATAAATTGATATGTGTCTCAAATTTAATTTGATAACAAATGTTGGCAAATCCTAAATTTTGAGGCCATATGTCTTCGTTATGACCATTTGATCAAATAATTAAATTTAATTTGGTTAAATTAGGTCATATGATATTTGGGTCAAACGTAAACAAAGTCCAAAGGGTCTCAATCCAACAAAGTCTAAGCCTAAAGGGCTAGACCCAAATTTAACAAAGCCCAAGTCCAATAATGGTTGGGCTGAAAAGCTATTAAAACACATGCCCACATACTCATGGAAAACTTTACAAATAGAAGAACTCTCATTCATTTGAAATGTTTAGAAATTAAACTCTCAAAAGGGATATGAGAACTCAGATAGACTTTACAAGTAAAGAAGGTCAGAAGACTCAATAAAAGTTCTTGAATGTTGAACAATCCTTAAAGATAGAAGACACCTCAAGACTTGAAAATTTCAAGACTCTAAAAATTAATTGAAGTTTCAATCTCGAAAACAAGCGCTCTAGCCCTCGAATGAAACACACGTACAAGAGAGAGAATCAGAGGATCATACACTAGAGATTATACTGCACCCACAAAAACAACACAAATACAAGTTCATTCCACGTTTTAAATTTCTTTGAAAAATTATCTGTGAACAGTTAGAAGTTCAAGTTTCTCATCCTCACATTTGTTGTCTTCAAAAAAGAGTTAATTAGTATTTATTTAAGAAATTAAATTTGAGAGATTTGAAGAAACAAGATAAAGTGAAGTTAAAATTGAAGTAATTAATCAATTGTATATTAAAACTCTAGATCTAATAGTCCCCATATATACCACTCTCTACAACACTTTCTAAATAAAAACAATTTCTATTTTATTTTCTCTATGCTTTCTTTTTGCTTTTTCAAGAGTAATTGGCTAAAAGAGTGATGTTATTTGTTGTGCAGCTTTTAGCTCAATCTGTCTGGTGTTGAGTGGTTCAATTTACACACGTTTTAGTTGAGTTGTTGTATTTTGGAGGGGACATGTTAGAGAAACCTATTGCATCGGTGGTTGATGAAGAAATTCATACTGTAAAGAGCTCGAGTCTTCTTGAAAAGAATGAGATACCCACACCTAAGCCTAATTGTTTATATATTGATTTCTTAATATTTACTCTAATTTTCACTGCAAGAAAGTTTATTTCTCTCGATGACAATTTTTGCCGAGAGAGGTACATTAAAATGTCCTAGCCCTTCCCTTCTTCTTCAATTCGCATGAGACTCTTTCCCTCCTCAAAAATATGTTTCCCAATCTCCTCCCTCTATCGTTGCCAGCTACCGTCTCCCTCTCCCCTCTCTAATTTTTCTATTATTCACTTTTAAATGTTTAAGATTAAAATTAATTGTGTTATGTTTTGTTATGTGGAGTCAAACTAGTTTGAAAATCCGAGGAGACAGCGTCAAGACGCTGCCAAAATAAGGAAGAAGAATATGCTACAAGTCGTAATGTTCAGCATCTAAATGCTAGGAAATTGACGGAAACCCATCCGAATTAGACACGCGTGCTCAATTTGTTGAAGTGAAGCCATTTTGTGCGCTTCAGGCCCAATTGATTTTAGGTTAAAGTAGCACACGCGCGTGTGCACACACACAGATAATAGTGTTTCTCTTGTGAGATTAAGGGTTTTTTCTTTGTTGTTTATCTCAAGTTAAGATTGGACGTAGTCCCAAGTTTGGAGCGAACCAGTATAGGTTTTGGTCTTCTCTCTTTTCCCTATCTCTTTATTTAGGGGGTGTTTGGATTGAGGAGTTGGGGGAGTGGAGTTGGGAGGAGTTAACTCTTATTGTGAGCTCCACAAACTTATTAACTTCTCTTCTAGCTCCCCATTGTGAGCTCCATAACTTTCCTATCTCCTTTTTTCTTTATCTCACCTCACTCTTACCTTTCTCTCTTCTCTACTCTCATTTCTCTCTCTATTTTTTTACATAGTTTTTTTTTTAATTTCTTAATTTAAAAAAAAATTCTTTATTTTTTATATAAACTTTCTCATCATTATTACTAATTAATAATTAAATATAAATAATTATTAAAAAATATTTTATTTTTACCATATAATTTTAATAAATTTTTAACAAAAATATTTTTCTTTTTATTCTATAATTTTATTTTTTAAATATAAATTATATAAGAATGTTTTAGATATGATATTATTATTTAAATTGAAATTCTTAATGTAAATTAGAGTACTATATAACAATTTTTTTAATTGATAAAAATCTCCCAATCTCACTTCCTCCACATGTCTTCTACAATTTTTTTTTTAAATTTTAAACAAAAATTACTTATAACAAAAAACAATCTTATCTCTTTTTAGCTTTTTTTTTTAATATATATAATTTTATGATTTGAAGATAAGAAAAACATATTTTAAACTAACCCCTATTACAATTTAAGAAATTAGTATTTAAAAATGTTAACGTATTAAAAATTTTTGATTTTCAAATTAATCATATTCAAAGTAAACAGATGAATGATTTCTTCTTCCAAAATTAATAAAATAAAATTATTACAATAAATAATATAAATATATAGTAATTTGAACAAAAGTATATATAATATTCATTTTGAATGGTGTTAAAAAATATATATTCATTTTGAACTTAATTATTTAAAGATAACATAAATATTTGATATTTTAGTTTTAACTTAGTTATTTTAAAACTTCAAAGAATATATTATTTTCAAATTAATCAAACTTTAGACAATCCACTATACTTGTTGTTGCCAAATTTTGGACAGGAGAAATATCACCTGACCTCCACGTGACAACCACGGTAAATTTGTACTCTTCGGGGAAGAACATGGCCTGCAAGACAAGAAAAACCTGGACACCGGTGTGGTGTAGGCCACACAGGCTCCGATGCTTAAGTCAGAGAGAGTTTTGAGAGTTGTAGAAGAGTGTTGTAAGCTGGAATGAACTTACCTTGCTCTCCCCCTGAGGGAGAGCTTAAATAGCTTCCTTCCTAGGGCTTTTCGTGGGTTTCCGTCTTCGAATGGGAAAGGAAAGGTCGAATTGGGCTGAACCGAGGGCACACGGGCCATAAGGGACTGAGGCAAGGCCCAAAATATTGGGCCTTGCCAAACTGGTCGGCCTCGGCCGAGGCCGAGGCCGACCACGGGCTTGGGCCAAGCTCAGGCTCGGTCTTCACCCCTATGGTGTTTGACCATGGCAAGGCCCAAAATGGGGCCTTGCCATGTGGTCGGCCGAGGCCGACCAAGCCCAAGCCCGTTTCTTCATCCTTTCTCGTCCTGTGTCGGTCTCCTGTCGATTTCGGTCCGTTTTGACTTCGCATTAGGCTTCTTTCTTTATTTGGCCCTTCGTTGCAGCCATTTAGCCAGCCCATTCTTGTTGGTCCAATTTCACCCATAACAATACTGATTAGTTAAAAAATAAAATCATAAATTATACAATTGTTTTTATTAAGCTTGAAAAATAAATCTTAAATTAAAAATTTTAAATTGGCTAAAATAAGTCTTTAAAAAAATTGTAAAATATTCATAAAATAATATAATTTAAAATCTCAATTTTAGGATCGACAGAAACAAATCTATATTATTTCTAGAATTGAGAGAATAAAAACATAAAAATCTTGAAGTTTATTTCAATCCCTTTAAATTAATGGATTGAAATCTTTCCGAATCACATGTAATATTTAAAAAAGTATTGTAAGACTTTCTTTTATTTGAAAACTATCCAAGACAAATGAATAATTAATGTGAGAGATTTTGAAAAAAGGATGTGCGGTATTTTGTTCAAAATTCCTTTTTTTTTTCTTTAAATAAATTTGTTTATACATAAATTAATAATAAAAAATTCTCAATCTTAGAATTCATGGAAACAAATTCTTAATAATGAAATTTCGATTTCTCCTTCCAAACTTAATAAAATAAAATTATTACAATAAATAACATAAATATATAGTAATCTAAACAAAAGTATATATGATATTCATTTTGAATGGTGTTAAAAAAAAATATTCATTTTGAACTTAATTATTTTAAAATAGCATAAATATTTGATATTTTATTTTTAACTTAGTTATTTTAAAACTTCAAAAAATATATTATTTTCAAATTAATCAAACTTTAGATAATCTATTACATTGTAGAAAAGTAAAATCTTAAATTATACAAAAAGAATTATTTTATTAAGCTTGAAAAACAAATCTTAAATTAAAAATTTAAAATTGACGAAAATAAGTCTTTAACAAAATTGTAAAATATTCATAAAATAATATAATTTAAAATCTCAATTTTAGGATTGACGGAAACAAATCTATATTATTTCTAGAATTGAGAGAATAAAAACATAAAAATCTTGAAGTTTATTTCAATCCCCTTAAATTAATGAATTGAAATCTTTCCGAATCACATAATCTTTAAAAAAGTATTATAAGACTTTCTTTTATTTGAAAACTATCCAAGGCAAATAAATAATTAATGTGAGAGATATTGAAAAAAGGATTTGGGGTATTTTGTTCATTTTTTTTTCTTTAAAGAAATTTGTAAAATATACATAAATTAATAAAAACAAAAAATCTCAATCTTAGAATTCATGGGAACAAATTCTGAATAATGAAAATTTGAGAAATTGTAGAAAAAGCTGTACAAAAAAATATAAAATCAACTCAGATTTCAGAACTCTAGATTTAACAAATTTGCACCCCAAACACAGACTTTAGAACTCCTACTTTTTGCAATTCCTTGTCCCAAACACAGACTTTAGAACTTCTACTTTTTGCAACTCCTTGTCCCAAACACAGACTTTAGAACTCCTACTTTTTGCAACTCCTTGTCCCAAACACAGACTTCCTAACTTCAGATTAAACAACTCTTCACCCCAAACCCAGACTTTCTAACTCCTACTCCCTGCAACTTCTTACCCCAAACAGCTCTTTATTATTTGTGTGACTCTAATTTAGTTGGTTTTATCCTGTGAAGTAGGAGAATTATTATTATAGTTTTATCGCTTCCGCACACATATTATTATTATATTATTTTTCTCCCAACATGTTTAAGATTGAAATTAATTGTGTTATGTTTTAAGATTAAGGGCGCGTTTACTAAACTGTGATGAATTTGGACGTAATCGTAATGAGATTGTGGAGCAAACGTAATTGGAATAAAACGAGATGTAACACAATAGAATTACGGTTGATTGTGTTTACTTTACCTACCTCTGGAATTGGAATGAAATATATATGATTACCATTATGCCCTTTTATACTTATAATTAATTAAAATGCAGTAACTATCCTACAAAATTAAGATACCTTTCTTCAATTTTATTTACTTATTCATATTTTTTACAATGATTTTTTCAAGTTTTCTAAAATTATTTTTGTAACAGACCAAACAAAAAACAACGTATAAAAAAATGATTCAAAAATCATAACAGTTTTTTGTTTGTTTAACAAATATTTGTATATTGATATCGATGTCTGGCTAAAACTCACGCCATTAAAAAACTTGATATTGATATTGATCAAAATAGGGCATGGCCAAAACTCACGCATAAAAAAATGTCAATATCGATATGGATTGAAATATATGTCTTTCCAAAACTTGCACATAAAAAAATTGGCCAAAAATCACGCATAAAAAAATATCGATTAGTGATCTCATCTAAATATCGATAGTGATCAAAATATGGCATAGTCAAAACTTACACATAAAAAAATCGATATCAATATCGATCAAAATATGGCATGGCCAAAACTCATGCATAAAAAAATATCGATATCGATCAAAATATGGCTTGGTCAAAACTATTGATATTGATCAAAATATATGGCCACTCACGCATAAAAAAAATCAAAATATGACCTGGCCAAAAATGATCCCGATAAAACACAAAGTCTTGTAGCTTAGCAAAAACTCATGCATAAAAAAATATTTTATAGATCTAAAAAATCTCGTATCAATTCAAATATGGCCAAAAATCATAGACAATAACATCGATAATGAATCCCTTCTTCTAATGTGAGACCATGGACAAAACTATGGTCTAGAAAACATATAAGAAATCTTTTAATAAAGCCATAAAAATAATTATGGGTTTTAATGCTCTTTATCTATAACTGTAACACCCCCAAATTTTAACCTAACCTAGGGACATTACTAAGCTTACAACCATTATGCCCCGAAAATTTCAGCAGTATAACGGCGTAACTACAAGATAACCAAAATTTTTCCTAGCACTTTGATAAGTATTAATTGATCACATTTATTATGTCTAATTTCCTTACATTTTAATTAAATATTGTGCTTAATTGTTAAAATTGTGTTTAATTTAGTTTAGGTGGTAAATTACCAAATATTTGGTAGAATTAGTCTAAAAAGCATATTTTAGATTAAATTCATAAATTGAAATGAAATTGAAAATTTGAATATTTAAAGAAAAAAAAAAGATAAAAAATAAATAAATAAGAAAAGAGTTAGAAAATGAAAAAGGGTTTATACATAATTAATAAATATATATCTTAAATATCTATATATATATGTAGATATATTTGCAAGTGGCTGGAATTGAAATTGGGCTCAATTTGAGCCCAATTAACCATAACCAAAATAATTGCTTCATTGCATAGGGGTTAGTCTTCAACAGAAACGAAAATGGCACTCTTTAAGGGTCAAGCCTCTTCCTTGCAGCAAAAAATAAGGAAGTCAGCATAGAAGAAAAGTTCTTCTCAGCCATTCTAGCATCATTCAAGGTTATTTTTAGTAAAAAAATCTCTCTCCTTCAACTATAAAAGGAGCAATGAAGCAGCAGTGATGGACACACAAAAGAAAAGGAGTTCTAGCTTCCTTTGTAAAAGGTTTAGAGAGTGAAAAAAAAAGTGTTTTCCATTTCTTTAGTTCTTTGAGTTTTTATTTTATTTTGTTTTATTTTATTTTTATTTATGTTGCTTCCCCTCTACAGTTTTTATTGCTTTTCCACCATGTGTGGCTAAGTTTTAACTTCCAATTCAAGGGTATAAATTTCATCCAATTGTAATTTTGATGATAGGCTTTATATAAATAAATAAATAAAATCAATTAAATTTTGGTCGGGTTGTCGAAGCCCTCCAAAATATTTACTGATTCTCTAGATCTAACTTGTAGAAATAGTGGACCAGGTCGAATCCCAAAGGAACCAATTGAATTAATTTCTCAAAGTAAAAGGAAAAAAAAAAAATAATAATAATAATAAATGGAGGGGGGTTTGAATTGTTGAACAAAAATTGCAATTAATTAAATAATCAATAAAAAAAACAAATAAAAAATCAATTTTATGAAACTTCCAATTCAAGGGTATAAATTTCATCCAATTGTAATTTTGATCATAGGCTTTATATAAATAAATAAATAAAATCAATTTCAATTTATCAAATTCAAGAACTTAGTCTACTTATTTGGAAAAGCCATAACAAGTGTAAATTCTCCTATTTTAACTGACTCTGACCAAGCATCAAAATCAAACCTTACCATTTAATCAATTGGGCACGATAGCGTTCCATATCGATTAAATAATAGCATTAAAAACAATGAGAATGACTAAACCAAAACTTAACTAATTGAGATAGCTACAAATTAATTAATTTTTGTTTCTTTGTTTCCCTAGAGTCTATTATGCAAGCTATGTAAAATGGAAAAGCCATAATTACACACACATAAGCCAACCCCTTGCTACATAATTTAATCAATTGTGACAATTACGGATCACAAAATCATAGATAGCAATAAATCAATTGATACTAAATTAAGGCGTCAATTTAATTCAATAACAATCAATCATAAAAATAACAAGAAACAAAGAATTCATGAATTAAAGATAAAATTTCAATTTGGCCCAAAGCCTCACAAAATTACAATTGGAAATTAAATCACCCTTGAACCAGAAATTAAAACTTAGCCACACATGGTGGAAAAGCAATAAAAACTGTAGAGGGGAAGCAACATAAATAAAAATAAAATAAAACAAAATAAAATAAAAACTCAAAGAACTAAAGAAATGGAAAACACTTTTTTTTTCACTCTCTAAACCTTTTACAAAGGAAGCTAGAACTCCTTTTCTTTTGTGTGTCCATCACTGCTGCTTCATTGCTCCTTTTATAGTTGAAGGAGAGAGATTTTTTTACTAAAAATAACCTTGAATGATGCTAGAATGGCTGAGAAGAACTTTTCTTCTATGCTGACTTCCTTATTTTTTGCTGCAAGGAAGAGGCTTGACCCTTAAAGAGTGTCATTTTCGTTTCTGTTGAAGACTAACCCCTCTGCAATGAAGCAATTATTTTGGTTATGGTTAATTGGGCTCAAATTGAGCCCAATTTCAATTCCAGCCACTTGCAAATATATCTACATATATATATAGATATTTAAGATATATATTTATTAATTATGTATAAACCCTTTTTCATTTTCTAACTCTTTTCTTATTTATTTATTTTTTATCTTTTTTTTTTTCTTTAAATATTCAAATTTTCAATTTCATTTCAATTTATGAATTTAATCTAAAATATGCTTTTTAGACTAATTCTACCAAATATTTGGTAATTTACCACCTAAACTAAATTAAACACAATTTTAACAATTAAGCACAATATTTAATTAAAATGTAAGGAAATTAGACATAATAAATGTGATCAATTAATACTTATCACACTTATTGGTAAAAAAAAAAAGTAACACTTCTATATCCAGAGTAACCAAACCCCGACCTCCAACTCCAAACTCAAGATTCACAAACAAACCAAGATGCTAAATATGTAAAGTACTAGACCAGTTCATCAGTTTCAAGCAAACACAATCCACAAAGGTAAAGTAACCTAAATGTCTATTACTAAACTTTAAACATAAATAATACACCTAAGATAACCCAAACTCAAACTTAAACTTTTTAAAAAGGAAACGACACTCCAATAACTAGCCTGCAATTCAACAAAACCAACTGCAAAGGTAATTTAACTATACAAGATTCAACAAGGACAACTACTAAAGTAATCAAAGAACTAGCTATGATCTCTCCCTTCTCGTGCCTCCTCTCCAGCATCACCAGGGTCGTAGTATTAGTCATCACCTGCAAAACCTAGTAGTGGGTCAGTACATAACACGTACTGGTAAGTAGTTCACACTTGGTGAGTCACCAAACATCAAACATCAAACAACATGCTATACACACACACCCAAACATGCTTATTCAAAGTAAGTTCACCAACATCATATCATGCATAAATAAACAAGTAAACTATGCTAAGATTTGCTTAACACGTGAATTCTCGCACCATGCTATACAACTAACACATGAATTCTCGCATCATGCCATGCTCGCTCGGTTCTACTCAATTCTCATGTTTAGCCCTCACCAAAGCTCTCCAAGACTAACCCTTCGAGAAGCATCGACCTTGACCACTGTTACCAGGGCCTCAATACTTCTCTACGGAGCTCGGTGTTTGATCCTTGACCAATGTTACCAAGGCCTTGAACTATGCATTGCCCCTTGACTATTTGTACCCAAGGTGCACTGATGACTTAGCAATGCATTGGCCCTATCCCAAGCACCCAACACATGCTTTTTAGACTCATCACACCGACCCTTAACCATTTGTACCCAAGGCCTCGATGCTCCTCTTATTCCAATGGTGACAATACCACCCCTCAACCATTTGTACTTGAGGTGCACGGGTACTCACTCTACAATCCTTAGCAAGCTCACAAGGTTTGCTAACCTCCTCACAAACTTACTAAATGCATGTTACCAAAGCATGCTACTAAACCATGTCTCATGCCAAACCACACATGCTCATACATACTTTCAAGCTCAATTAATCAACATGCTAACATCATGTAAACTTCACAAATCCACACATAAACATGCTCATCAAAAGGTATAATAAAGCACATAATATAAATAATGCGCACTAATCAAATAAGAAACATAGAACATGCTGCACACAATCAAACAGATCCACCAAGTAGAAACTACTTACCTAAAGCGTTCCTAAAAATAATCCCAAAGGCTCCTAAACAAAGAGACAAGCTTTTAGGGGTTAAGCTTAGTTCGAAAACCCTTGAGCAAACTAAAATATGATCAAACGAGGTATACTTAGATTTTAGCCTTAAATGGTAAAACGAATGCTCTAGAACCCAACCGAACTACAAGTAGAAATTCCAAGATTAAACAACTGCCTTAAAGCACCTCAAACTCAATTAAAAGGGTCTAGGTAAATCCTTACTACCTAATCCTTACCAAGAATAGCGTAGGCAATTATTTGGAGTATTCAAACTACATTTAAGAGCTTTCCAATGATTATGTGTTATTTTATAGCACTTAATAAAGAATTTTGAAAGGCTAAAACACTCTAGACTTACCAGAACAAGCCTTGCATCTTGCTGGTTGAGTTTGAGAGTGTTCGAATGAGATCGAATTGGTTTGAATCTGCAAACAAAAGGCTCTCAACGTCAGAACCTAAGCTATAACACCTAAAGTGATTTTCAAAAGGCTTAAAACGCATTAAAACGTATTGAAAGAGCCCTTATGCTTGTTGTTTGCTGTTCGAAGGTGTTCGAACTGATCCCAAACTGCAAACTAAAGGTTCCTACATGTTAAAACTAATGCTACAATACTTAAATAGGTTTGCGAAAGGTCCATAACATGTTAAAACTTACCCAACAGTGCCAAACAGAACGAAACTTTGCCTAAAATACCTTTTTTGGCCGTGAACGACCTCGAATGTGGGTTGTTTGGAGTCCAAATAGGCTAAAATTACAAACCAAAGGTGTTTAAGGCATGGGTAATCCAAAACTAAAGTCAATTAGGCATGGGTAAGTGACAAACCTCGTCAAACAAGAAGGAATTCGCGTTGGTCTACTAGAAATCCTATTTTTTGTAGTAAACGACTTCGAATGTGGGCTGTTTTGAGTCCAAACAAGCTAAAATTACAAATCAAAAGTGTTTAAGATATGGGCAATCCAAAACCAAGGTTTATTTGGCATGGGTATGAGACATACCTCGTCGAAACAAAGGAGAACACGTGGGTCTCGTGTCTGTGAGTTGGTTGACAGCTGAAGAGGTCGCTGGTGTCGTGGTGCTTGTCGTGTGTCGTCGCCAAAGAGAGTGATAAGGTGGTGTCGGCATGGTCAAAAAAGAAGAAGAAGAAGATGGGTTAGGTGGTTGCTAAAAAAAATGTGAGAGGGAGAGAGGAAGAAGATGAAGTTGAAGGCTGGAGATTGTTTTCCTCTTTTGTCTCTCTTTTACTTTCATTTTCTTTTAAATTTCTTTTTACTCTTTAATAGACCAACATAAAGCCCAAATAAAGTCCATAAAAACTCCTAAATGATCTCCTAAATGAAAATGCCCATAAGAAACAAGGAAACATGTTAGAACTTTAGAAATCTCCAATTTTAAACTCTTAGTGGGAGTTTGGCCTCCTGAGTTGAGTTGAGTTGAGTTGGGTTTTAAATTCAACTCACCGTTTGGCCCATGGAAAAATTAACTCCCCATAAAAAAACTTAACTTTACTAACTTGCTATAGTGTTAGGATATTAACTCCAACGATTTATACAGTAACCCTATTAACATATTTTATCACCGTTTTTCCAACGATCGGCGACCAACAACCACCTCCTGCGACCTTCTCTAGCAACCACCTCCGACGACTTTCTCTGACTACCGACAACCATATGCAACAACTGACAGCTACTGCCGACTACTTTCTCCAACGATCGACAACAATCGTTGGCGACCATATCCTGCAACCGGCGGTCCTGTCTCCTGTGACTATCGTTGGCAACAATTTCTAGTGACCGACAACACTCCCATGGTTCAAAATAATATGAAATGTACATGTACTTAGTTGGTTTGACTTTATGCTCCAACAATCTTTCTTCGGACTTAGGAACTCGACTCATTGTTGGCCATTACTTATATTTTGTGAAACATAATTATGTTTTGTGAATCATGTAAATAGGCTATTGATATTTTGTGAATATTTCACTCCTACATGACACTAATGTTGAAATATATTGTCGTTTTCTTGTCATCTTGAAAAAGTAAAATATTGGCATTCTCTTTTCCAAAAATGTTCAATTTAGTACATGTGTTTAAACAAATGAAACAAACAATATTCCTTTGCAAAAAAAAAAGAAAAAAAAAGAATATGTAATTGTCAATGTATTTTTTTTTTAAAAAAACTCCGTCATAATGAAGGCCCTATTAGTAATTGAAAAGGGTCATAATAAGATCCTCATTTGTAAGTTTCAAAGAAGTTCAATGTGTGTTTAGAAAATGAAATCATATATTTCTATAGTTTGACAAAAGTTCAATTTGTGTTTAAAGAAAAAAAAATACAAGTACACTGCCTTTTTTTCATTCATCAATTGCTATTTGTTATGATAAAGAATGAAACATTTGAATTCTATAAATTGAAAGAAGTTCATTGTGTAGCAGAAAGAGAAATCAAGGCTACCTTGCCTATAATTTGGAAGAAGTCAATTTCTAAAAAAAGAAAGATAAAGAATGATGTTTTTAAAAAAAGATCAATGTTGAAATATATTGTTTTTTAAAGTGGACATCTGAATTTAGTGTTGAAAAGTTGGGAAAATGTATTTCTAGATGAATGATTTGAAAAAATAAAAATAGTCAGCTAAAAATCAGTCTACTTCGAGTTACAAAAAATTACACTAGATACCCCAAACAACTCAACTCAACTATGCACCCCAAACACAGACTTATGAACTCACTGACAAACTAACTCTGCCCAACTCAACTTAACTCCGTACGCCAAACGCCCCCTTAAAGATTTGGAAAATCCTAAATGATTAAGGATTTGGGTTTCTCTTGAATTTTGGAGATAAAATCTAAAACTAAACTTCCAAACTTTAGGAATTAAAGATTTAACTAAAAATCTCTTTTCCCTAAAGTTATTAGAAATTTAATTTACCAACTTAAAGGCTAACCTCAAAAATCTAATTTTTTCCCAAATTAGAACTGTAACGAATACTTGAGCCTAATTACTCCAAAATAGGCTAATTTTATAACACGGGGTATTACAGTAACGCCCGTCTTATTCAGGGGCGTTAATTTCAAAATTTTAGAATTTAATTTGGAATAATTTTCAAGTTGAATTTTGAGTTGGGCTAATTTGAAGTTTAGGATGGTTGGAAGGGCAAATTGGGAAATGAGAGCTTGGTCAAAGGGCATAATTGGAATTTTTGTTTAAAACAAAAAATCTCATCTCCTTCTTTATCTTCTTCTTCTTTTTCTTTCTCTTCTTCTAATCTTTCTCTCTCCCGATGGCTATCTCTCCCACTCAAAAATCTCATTCTTCTCACCCATTTTCGTCAAACTCTCTCTCTTTCCGAACACTCTCTCTTCCGTCTCCCTCTCTCCGTCGTGCTCTCTCTCTCTGTCCCCGATTTCTCTCTCCCTCCCTTCAAGCCCAGCCACACCGCTCAACTCCGTCAGCCACGCCAAGCCATCTTCTGCAATCTGCACGCGCGCAGCCTTCGCCGATCGTGTCTCTGCCGCGCGTCCTTATCGCCAATTGCCGGCCTTCCCTCTCTCCCTCTCGGTTCTATATAGACAGTAAGGAGGAGAATGTTTCAGAGTTAAATTTCCAACGAGCTTAGCATTGTTCAGCTTCGTTTGATTTTGATTCGAAGTGGGTATGTTTTTCAGCAACGATCCAAGTGATTTTTGAATTCTAGAGTTGGTTTTAGGTACTAATTTGGTAATTGGAAGCTAACCCATGGATTTTTATGTGTGATTTCAGTCTACCCATAGCCTTTGGATATCAAATACGTGAATTTGGACCTAAAGCCAGCTAGCTTTTAATTCGTTTTGATATGGGTAACGCTCCTATTATCATGGCTAAGTGTTTCGAAAGTGATTCAAAGTGATTTATGGGTAGTAGAACTAAATTGAAGGACGGAATTGGTGATTCAAAATTGACCCATTGATTGTTGAATTAATTTACAGGACACCCATTGCAATTTGAGGCCGTTTTGAGCGATTATGGGGCGAATTGAGCTGCTGTCTGGGTCTGTCCAGCAAGATTAGTCACTGTTTTGGGGTAAGTTTTATGTGGGTATTGTGAAGTTTTATGTGGATATTGTGTTTTCCAACTAATTTGAGGCTAAACTTGAGATTGGCTTGTAATTGGTACTTGTATTTGGAGTTTTATTGAGTTTAGAGGTTGTTTTGGTATTTTAAACCTTACCCACGGCATGTTGGACTTTGTTCAAGGTTATCCATTGTGTTCGGAGGTTGGGTTATCGAGTTCAGACAAATTTGGCATCATTTCAGCAAGCAAAGGTGTTGTTTAGGTAAGCTGACTTGGGTGATGTTCGTCTCGACCTGTATGAACTCATAGTCGGATCTTAGAATGGTTTGTTAATCATTGTTAGAACTTCTTTTGGCAATTTGGGAAGCTTTGGAAGTGCCTATTTTTATTACTTAAAAAGTAAGTAGTCATTTGGATTAAAGCCCCTTTAAGTTTTTGTTTAAATTTGATGTAAGTTTGATAATTTGTGAATTGTGAAAGTATGCTTAAAAAACCGTGTTATGAAGCATGTAATGAGTAATGGATATGCTTGAATGTGGTTTTGAGCTAAAATGGCCTAAGTTATGGCTTTCATTGGAAATAGCGGCTTAAAGTATCACATGATTGCAGTTAGCATGTGTAGGATCATAAATGAGTCTTTTTGCTCGAGGTTGTGATTGGATGCTTGTGAATATGCTTCTTTTTTTTATACGTGCTAGAGCAGAGTATTTTCAGGAATTAAATGATTGAATTGAGTGGGTTGCTTTAGTCGTGGTTGATAATGTAGTACTCGAGGGGTCTCGATCATTTATGTGACTTATGGAATTAACTTATTAGCGCTTGGTTATTGGAATGAGACTTGGAATACCCGAATGATCACAAGTGGTTAAGAAAGGGTCTGCATTCGGTGTTGGGGTGTTTAACTAAGTAGAGAATGTTTGAAACACCTGATTGGTTGGCTGAGGTGTGACTTGGGATATGGATAAGTTGACTGTGTGAAGGGAGCCGAGTTGTTGGTTTGGGGTTAGTGGCTAAATTAGAACACCATATGGGTATGTAGTGATCAGTGGTTGTCGCCCGTGTTTCGTGTGTTCAGAATGGGTAGATAGTTGGGCATGTTTAACGTGTTTCAGACGGGTCCAAATGTGAGTGAAGGGTTATTAGTTGTCCTGTTTTCTAGTGTGTTTAGGGGACTGAATTTTGGATTAAATGATTAGAGGGCTATATGCCGCTAACATATGTATGGGCTACAGTTATGTAAAGTTCTTGTTAGGAATGCTGGTACCGAGGCATAAGTTCATACTCGAGATTCGTGGATGTGGTCTTTAAAATTGAAGAATTTTCTACGTTTAACACAGCTTCAAAACTTGTCGTTCATCTCGCCTTACATTAGAAAAACCATCAGCGACTGGAACTAGAAGTACACCGCCAAATAGAAATAAAATTCCTTGCTGACACACTGCATGGGGTAACTAAGCAGTCACGCATGCTTTAAAAAAATTACCACCTGGAGTTTATGAGTTTGTATTTCACCGCCGATAAGCAATTCTTAGACGCCGGCAATAGATGTCAAAATTAAATTTCATTCATCGCTTGAAGAAGATTCATACACTTTCGCCAGAGGCATGAATTATGGCAAATCATGCATCTTTTGGTGCTTTGTATATTATTTGTCTTGTGATTTAATTAATTAATTAATTATATATATATATATATATATATAATCAAACAGTTTATTCAAACATGCCCACATATGAACCTTCATATCATCAAATTCTTCTTCTCATGCACTTTGAATAACATGGTTCAACACTAGTGCAATTTATTAATGATCCTAAACCCAAAAGGTTTTTACACATTGATCTAATCAAAGCGATAAAACTAATGCCACAAATATACCTAAACAGTCAAGTTGCAAACCCCACATATGTCACATATATGAAAAATTAAAATACCCATCATGCAAACTTTAATTCTTAAATAAAATTCAAAGAACTCTCTGATACCAATTGAAGGAATGAACGTTTCACTCCGCAACAGAAGCATTAGATTGTTTTTTATTTTATTTAAAATTAAACTAAAAATTAAGATTAAGCAAACTTACTTAGAGTAAATATGAAGATATTTCTGGTAGATCTTTATCTCCTCCATAAAATCTTCCTGGTTATGACTCGAACACAGTACCAAGGCTTGTGGGAGCCTCTTGAAAGAAAATCCACAAGGGATTGGAGAGGAAGAGGTCTAGAGAGAATGCTCTAATTCTCTATTGAGGAGATATGTGTTATCTCTAATGGCTTAACCCAAGGGTCCTATTTATAGAAACCAATGAAATTTTTTTGCCATAATTAAAATATTATATTTTAATATCTAATATATTAAAATATATCTTATATTTATTTTAATCTCATTCAAATCTCCTATGATATTTATTTATTTGAATCTTATTCAAATTCTATAAATATCTTTTATTTAATGTATCTAATATACATTAATTATTTTAATATTTAATGTATCAAATACAATAAATATATTTTTCTCTTTTATATTTAATATATCTAATATATTAAATATTAATTTGAACATTTCAATTTTTCTTTCAACTAAATTGATCTTCTAGTGTTACTATGAGCTAGCAAGGTACCTTATAGACCTACAGATTATAAGCTCCAATGATACAAAATTAATTAATTAATTTTCATTCATTAACTATAGGTCACTCCACTATAGACCTATAGTTGCACTCTTATGTATTTTAGGACAAGTTGTGTTCATGGATATAATCACTACATGCAAGTTGATCCTTCACTAGTTGTTCGTAATTACAGCTAGGTCAAAAGTTTGTTTTACCCCTGTAATTACATTTTGCACCTTAAGTATCATTGATCCTCTAATGAACAATTTGTTTATAATCTAATTATAAACTAAGTCCCTCTTGGGCCAATGAAAGGGTGGGGCCCCATTGTTCAAGTCCCGAAATCAGCACTTAAGGAAACTACTCATCTACTTACCTTATATGGGAAGAAGCGAATTCCATCTTGTGAGATTATGTTCCCAGCTCCTTATTTGGTCAAGTCCCCAAAATGATAGGCATATTGAATCGGCTATAAAAGCCACTCTCACCCATGCAAATCAAATGACAAGCCCTCACAGGCAAAAGTTCATAACTCACTCAAGATTAAGATCGAGTCACATATGATCATCCTGATGAAATATTAATCTTCTCAATTAAAGGATTTATAAAGAGAGATTAAATATTTCGTGGTCCAATCTTATACAAACTTATTGTATAAGAGACCCCCACTCACATGTCTCCATATGAATGATTTGAATCAAATCATTTGTAACTATTACAAAGGGGTCGTATCAATAGTGTTACCAAGATAAGGCACCCAACCTTATCCATATACTATGACCCTTTAGGTTATTTCTTGAACATGATCCTCTCGTATGTCAACCACATACTGTTCAAGATTACACTAATAACCTTGGATTTTTCATATAATGGATAATATTATATTGTAAATAAACTAATCAAAATTATTATTAATTATTAAATAAATCATTAATTACGAGGCTTTAGGGCATAAATCCCAACAAAAATCACCCAAGTAAACTTACCCAAACAACACCTAAACTCCACGAAAAAGGTCTTAAAATATGGCTAACTAAAACCCAACTCACATGTAGCCTTAATTGTGTTGGAAAATTTGATACCCACATAAAACTTACCTCAAACAGTGCTGGACAGCCGCCCAAGGATCCAATTTCGTCCAAAACGACCTTCAATCGTAATAGGTAATCCTGAAATTTAGTCCGACAATCAATAGGTCAACTTTAAATCACCAAATTAATAACTAAACTAACTTTAACAACCAAAATCTACCTCAAACTCATGTCGGGCACTTACCCACGATCTTGCCTTAGATTTCGAACTTGAATCGTCATTGAAATTGACTCCGAATAGTTTGATTTCACGAATCCAAGACCCAATTGCCATGGGTAATCTAAATTCAAGTCCAAAATACTATGGGTTAATCTCCAAAATTGTTAGAACTACTGATAATTCTCATTTATGAGGATTATTTAACCATAAACTAAGTTGTTCTTGTCATTTTTGTATGTTTTGTTGAATAACGAACAAGCTAAAAATAGTGTTTATGAGATAAATTCATGAAAGCTTGTTGGAGTATTGAAAAGGAGAAAAGAAATGGAAAAGAGAATGGAACTTAAACTAATTTTTGTTATTTTTTTTTGTAGATTTGGAGCATGTACGAAAATGCAATTACATTCCACATTCAAAATGCAATTGCATTTCCGTGGGAGAACAAGGAAAAAATGCATCAATTACATTCCACTTTTGAAATGCAAATGCATTTTCTGGAAATCTCAATTGCCATAGGAATCACGGAAAATACCAAAATTTATGGAGATTAATCAATTTCTAGGAGATTTTTCAGCCCAATCTCATGCCCTAAAGTTGACCCAAGATTGAAGGAGCACGAGGATGGAAACCCAAGCCCTTAATGCCTATAAAAACAGGGAGAACAAAGAAAAACGGATCTAGTTTTTTCTCTGTATGACAACAACTCAAGTTTTCATTTTTTCGGTCTTCTTTATAGCAGTTGTTTCCATTGAGCACTGTAATTTTCAAGTTTGATCCCTCCTCAACGAAAGTTCGAGGAGGTGAAGATCCAACTGCCCTTAAAGGGGTATGTGGTTAGATCAAAGCAAGGAAACTTTCGTTAGCATTGTTACTGTCACACCCCCTGCCAGCTCACTTGCCTAACCTAGGAAGGGATGCAAAGACAGAGAATACCAACCCTCTTACTGGCACTCCCTGCCCAACCCAACCTCAACCCGAGACTGTACACAACGTAGCATGTATGAACAAGTAAAATTGAGCGCACAGTTGCACACCTGAGCAAGATGCATTCATTCCCCCATATTAGGTTTTCATAACAAGTCATAACATACTTAAGTCTATTACAACCCGGCTAGAATGCTTTTATTTCTAAACTATATACATATGGAAGTATATATACAAGGAGCTAAAGAGGCGTGGTGGCAAATAAGTCTTGTCGAGGCTAACCACCGGGAACTCGTTCATTACCTGAGGAGAGAAAACATGTTGAAAACGTGAGCTGGGAAGCATAGTGAGTGACTATCTTAATAAGTTATGCGTTCAAAGGTAAAGCATCAAAAGTAATTAAACAATGCCGCCAAATTACAGGCTTTAAGCACCACGAAAATCAAAGCATAAGAACTCATAATGTAGGCATCGAAATCAAGTGTAGGTATTTCAAAACGTAATAACTCATGATAAAGAAAACTCGTAGCATGGTACCCTTCCAAACCCTAGCTGTGGCAGAGTCCTCTCTAAACCAACAGCTTCAATACCTCTCTCACGTGCACGTGGAATGCCATTTAAGCTCACTGGTCTCCCTGAATACCTTATCCATGTCCTTCAGTATTGGGCCAGACCAACTACCACCCGAATACCTTCTCACTGTCCTTCAGTATCGGGGGTCAAGTTTTCTCCCTCCCCTACCTTCTCCGTGTCCTTCAGTACCGAGGGTCAATAATATACAAGGGCATGCTTTAAATAGTTAGAAAACATGTTTTGGAATCACATTCAGCAAGTTCTCAATATAAGCACAAACTTTCATCTTAAACAAGCTTCCAACTTCAAGTATCATGCCAAAAGTTAAGTTCATCGTATGGTTAAAGGAGAACTCACTGACCAAACTCATTTTTCGTGTTCTCAACGCATAAATTCTTTAACATAGCCAAACAATCATACTTTAAGTTTTGGCAATTCAAACATGTTTTAAAATGGATTAATGCAGGGTACTTCTAAGAAAACTTACTCCCAAAACTTAGTTTCCATGCTTGAACGCGGAGTAACAAACTAGTTAAAATTATGCTTAACCTTCAACACCGACATATTATTAGGAGTTCAATGAAAAATGAGTATAAAGTAGTTTAAGCATGCTTCAATATCTATCATTATTAAGCTTTTGAAGAAATAAAGATCAAAACATAGGTTTTCGAACAAAGTCACTCACAATCACCGGAAGGCTCCCAAGGCTTATAAGTTTCTCCTATCTCCGTTTGCCCTGAAAATGAATTCCATAACATTAATCCCTTTTGCTGCTTGGCCCAAAATAGATCTAATTCAATCACATAACTCATAGCATAGTAATTGCACACACTTGGCTGTAGGGTATAACAAATTGGAAACACATATTCCTTAATCTCTCTAGCCCCATCTCTTTTGAACCCAAAATTACATATTCGACTTCCAGCATGGGTTTCTCAAAATTTAGCAAAACAACTACCCAATTTTATTTGATAACCCTCAAATACAACGTCTAAACTTACTTACCTCAAAATTTGAGCTTCTAATTCGTCCTCAAGAGCTCAAAATCTCTAGATTTCTTCACCTTGTTCTGTTGGCCGAGAAACTGGGAACACCTCTTGGTTTTTCTTAAATTTTCACGACCTTCCTCTTCGTATTTCTCACAACCACCTATAGACTTATTCTTCATTCAATTTCTGAGATTTTGGCTCAAGAATCATCGAATTTGCTTAAGTAGATTGAGAGATATGACTGTTTGAAGTTGACCCATTACCTAGAGCTTCTAGCTGGCTATTGAATTCACAAGAGATGGACAGCTCCTACTTCATCAATAACACAATCCGTGAGTTCATATACATTGGCCAGCTCCTACTTCTTCCTTTAGACCTTAAGTCCTTTTAAATCCTCCTAATCCATAAAACAAACTTTAACTAATTTAATTAGAAATTAAAGCTTTTGCATTCAACACATAATACACCTAATGTGTACCCAACTTGCTCATGACTCTAACTTACTTCAACTCAACTCTTAATATGCTTATCTCAATGCCTAACATGTCTCCTTATGAAGCTTTATGTACGTTATAGTCCACAACTTAGGAGATTCCCAAATTCTATCACGGCATCCTTCAGTGCAACCTATACCAATTTACATGTATCAAACTTCATGTATAAGTGCAATAAGATCAGAAGAGAGTTTAGGGCTTACAGTTACTCTGTTTTGTTCAGTTTTATTATGTTTTAATCCCTATGTTTTCTACTCAATTTTATTTATATAGTTGGTCTTTGTTTTAATCCAATTTTTGTAAGTTATCGAAGTTGAATTAACCAATGAATCTTGGGTTTTGTTCTCCTTCGATTTTTTTTATAATAAGTCTGTTGATTTGTGGAAATTACATCTCCACAAAGTTTTGAATTTTTCATTAAGTACTACTACTACCTTTGAAATTTTGGTTGAAAGTTAGTTTAAAGGGTAATGAACGTGTTGTCATTGAATTTTAGCATTGTCTTTGAATTTCCTTTGTGAGTGTTTTGAGTTATTGGATTGGGTTTACATCGAAGTATTCTTATTAAATTTCAGTTTGATTTGCTCCATTATTCTGGAATTTAATTTTCTTATTTAAGTTATTAAATATGAGTTTTATAGCAATTAAAGTTAGTGAATGCCCTAGAGGAGAGATGTAAAACTTAAAAGCATATTCAATCTAGTTAACACTTGAAACTTTGTTTACTTTTATTGTTAATATTGGGTAAACCTAGCCGGCCAACTAGTGTTGCTTGCCAAGCTTAAACTTAATACCGAAAGGGTTAAGAGAAGGCGGATGTCACAAAAGCAATGGAGGAAAAGACTTAAAAATAAGTTCTGAACATCGACCCTAGACATAGGGAGAAACTCCAAAACCACTGAATTGTGCGCGAAATTATCTAAGTTAGATTAGCCATAGAATTATAAGTTTAATCACTTAGCCTCCTGAAGATTTTGAAGCAAAATTGAATAGGAGTCGAATTCGATTTACTTAGTTTTCACGTGTTAGCTACGATTGCAATTGCATTTTTGGTGGCATTTCTTTCCAAAGGGGCATGAACAACTTGAAATCCCTTTTGCATACTTATTGATTTTTCACTTATTTCCGTTAGCAAAAACAACTTCTTAAGCATTTTTACACCCTTGGTTATCACAATTGCATTTTGTAAACAATTTTGTGTCATCTTCATAGATTTTGTTAAAATTCATTCCCTTGGGTACAATACTCTAGAGTACTTCCAGTTTCTTATTACTTCGATTACGTGCACTTGCGTGTAGCTCCGATCAACTACCAAAAACATCATTACCAACCCAAAATTCACTTTGAATCAATGTTTGCATACTTACCCACTTCGAATCGGAACCAAACGTAGCTGTATAACGCCAACCTCGCCGAAAATTTAAGTCTGAAACAACCTCTTCCTTGTTGTCTATAAAGAACCGAGAGGGAGAGAGAGACAACGACTAGCGATGTGCTGCACGAAGGGGGAAGGCCGGGGGTCTGCAATTGGGCGTGCGGCTGGCAGTTCGTGGTGCAAACAGGCAGGGCGAGTGGGTGGGCACAATGAGCGATGCAACAATTCTCGTAGCAACTCCAATGAGGCAACTGTGGTAGTTTGGCGTGGGTTTGTGGTTGTACTAGTTGCTGACGACGAGAGAGAGGGAAGGAGAAAAAGAAAAACGAAAACGAGAAGGGAAGAGAGAGAGGGAGTTAGAAGAAGGAGAGGGAGAGGGAGAGGATAAGGGAGAGGGAGAAGAAAAGATATAGAAGGAGATGTTTATCTTATTTTATTTTCTTTTCTTTTTTTTTTTATAAACAAAACCAATATTGCCCTCAAACCAACTTCTTCCTTCCATTTTTGTCCTTTTTAAACTCTAAATTTTCCATTTTTAGCCCAACAACCAAATAAACCAAATTTAAATCCCAAAATATCGAAATTAACGCCCTTAATAGATCAGGCGTTACAACCTTCGAATCTTTTTATTTTTATATTTGTGATTAGAATTATGTTCATCTCCTTGCAATTGTCCTCTAAAAATTGACACTCAGTTTAAGCCAAATCATCCAACAATGTTAATTTTAAAATATTGAATATGTAGATGGACAAAACAAGTTATTTAATTGTGTGTATTCAAATTATTTAATAATGACTCAAAAGATTAAATAATCACTTGTTGTCAATAATTTGAACTTCCCGTTTTTTTGTGTAGTTTGCATGATATTTTCTGATATTCATAGAATTTACTTGTATTACATTGCCCATAATATCTACAGGTATAATTTTTTTATTTTGTTATCTAGGAAAATTAAGTCAATGAACAAAATTTAAATATTGTACATACCCATTTGAGATTCAATATTGTCTCCATTTGATAGTGATTCAAAGTTGACTAATTTTGTCTCCTTCATCTTCAACTGGTTGGACTTCACTAGACTTGGACAATGATATCTCAATTTTGTCGTTGACATTCTGGTATCTTATATTGATTGATTTTACATTTCCATCCACTATAAGATATGTTTTTCCCTTTTCCAGTTCCATATTGAATTTATCAATCAGTTCATTGAACAATGTTATTTGAAAACCTTCCCCCAACAAAAACATGTTAAAATTGTTTTTAAACACACTATCATAAGAGTGGTACTAAATTTACTAAATTCATTTTTTTTAGCTTTTCATCAATAACTATGAACTTTTGAATATGGAGTGGTTCCCCTTTCCTATTTTTGAATTGTTGCACCATAAATTTGCAAACAACTGTTACTTTGGTCGACCACCCTCTTTAAAAAAGGCTTCAAGTTCTCAATTGTAATTTCTGTCATCTAATACATGGAAAATGAATGGAAAAGTTAGTTCGAAATAACTTTTTTGTTGGCAAAACTATAACTTCTAAAAAGTAAAATGTCATACATTGCATGGAAAAAAGTTTATAATTTTATGGTTTTATATCATATATTATTATTATTATTATTATACTATAGATATATATTTTTTTTCATTTTTAAACTAAAATAATTGGACATACAAAGACATAATTAATTGGAGATACTTGATTTTATTTATTATTATTATTTTTTGCAAAGACCAAAAGACTTAATTTGAAAAAGAGATGGAGTTGTGAAAAAAAACTATAAAAAAAGGTTGAAAAAATTAAAGAGAAAAAAAATTTAGCAATATGATGTGCAAAAGTCATGCCAAAAACTTAATTTAAAAAAGAGTATCGAAAAAGAAAATTGCATTATTATAATTATATATTACATATTATATTATTATTATTATTAATAAATCATTTTACTATTTTATATCATATATTATTAATATTATTATTATACTATAGATATATATATTTTTTTATTTTAAAACTAAAATAATTGGACATACAAAGATTTAATTAATTGGAGATACCTAATTTTATTTATTTATTATTTATTATTATTATTATTATTTTGCAAAGAGCAAAAAAATTAATTTGAAAAAGAGATGGAGTTATGAATTTTTTTTAAAAAAAGGTTGAAAAAAATTAAAGAGAAAAAAATATAGCAATATGATGTGATGAATACCTTATGAAAAAAAATGGAAACAAAAAAAAGAAGAGAAAAGGAAACATACCTTATGAAAAATTGGAGATTGCCTTGATGGAGATGAATACCTTTAGACCTGAAAAAATAATTATTATTAAAAACTAAAATATCATAGGAAAAAAAAATAATTGGATGCAATGGTAATAGTTATTACTAAAAACTGAAAAAACTTATATGAAAAAAGAAATAATTGCATGCAATGACAAGTACCAATATGGAACAATAAATTTGAGTGAAAACCCATATGAACCACACACAAAATCATTTGGTCATATAGTTATTCCACATAAAATTGTACAATTACTTTGTAGTTATTGTGTACTTATAAGTATAATGAAAAAGAATAAATAAATGTTAAGAGATAACTTTAAAAAAATATTAAGAGAAATTTTTTTATTTAAACTAAACATTGAAGGACCCCTTTTTTTTTTTTTTTGCAAATTCCTAATGAAAAATTGGAGATGCCCTGATGGAGATGAATGTTTTTAAAGCTGAAAAAAAATAATTATTAAGTAAAATCTCATAGGGAAAAAAATAATTGGATGCAATGAGTCAATGACAATAGTTATTACTAAAAATTGGAAAATCCATATGAACAAAAAATAATTGCATGCAATGGTAAGTGTGAATATGGAACAACAAATTTGAGTGAAAATCCATATGAACTACAAACAAAATCATTTGGTCATATAGTTATTCCACATAAAATTGTGCAATTACTTTGTAGTTAATTGTGTACTTATAAGTATAAGAAAAATAATATGACCAAATGATTTAGCCTAAAAAAACTCACATTATCAACATTTTTTTAAAAACAATATGTTATCAACTTGTTAAAACACAAATTAAGGGTAAGAGTCGAAATAATTAGATTTTGTTTAAAGTTAAGTGACTAAAATATAGGCGTTTTGAAAGTTTATGATCAAAATGGAACCAACTTGAATATCATAAGTTAAAATGAATATTTTAAAAGTTTAATGAGAAAAATAAAATAATCTTGAAAGCTCAAGTATTTTTGAAACTTTTTAAAGTTTAGGGATATTATTAAAACAAAATCCATAGTTTAGGGATAATTTCTATAATTTAGCCTAAAAAACTCACATTAAACCTATGTGGTTTGAAAAAGTACATTATCAACATTTTTTTAAAAACAATATGTTATCAACTTGTTAAACCACAAATTAAAGTTAAGAGTCGAAATAATTAGATTTTGTTTAAAGTTAAGTGACTAAAATATAGACGTTTTGAAAGTTTATGATCAAAATAGAACCAACTTAAATGTCATAAGTTAAAATGAATATTTTAAAAGTTTAATGAGTAAAATAAAATAATCTTGAAAGCTCAAGAATATAAGATTTAAATTTAAAAATTATCATTGTTATCATTTATTGAGTATATCATAATATCTAGCCAGGCTTCAATTGAAAACGTCCAGATTCAATTTTATGAAATGTGATACATTTTGTTGGATGTTATAATTTTTAACCAATTTAACTATGATTATGTTGGTAAAAATATTGACAAATCAAATTTTTTTTTTTTGTTTTATCAACAATATGTGGGAATGAGAATTCGAGCCTTATACCTTTTTGTCCATAATATTTACCTTAATTTTTTTTAATATTACCTTAATCAGATGAACTTTTGTCTAATTTTTTTTTAACTATGAATTCAAACATGGGATTTTTGTACGGATGACCCGTTTTCCAGCGCTTTAATGATTGATGATCTGCGTTCTGAAAATAATGAAATATGACTCATTCTGACATGACATATCATGCAAAATTACACATGAGGGTAGTATGAGGCGGTCTTGCTTGTTCACGCTCTTGTAGGCGGAAACGCTATCGCTCTCGCTCTCGCTCAAATGAGTGGTTGAAAATCTGGAGAAAAAAAAGACAAGAAAAAATTACGTCAGAGAAGAGCTAGAGTAGTAGAGCTAGAGCGAGAGCGAGAATGAGCTAGAGTGAGAACGAGCTAGAGTGAGAGCGAGAGAGAGAACAAGCTAGAGCAAGAGCGAGAACGAGAGCGAGAGCGAGAGCGAGAATGAGCTAGAGCGAGAGCGAGAACGAGCTAGAGCAAGAGCGAGAGCGAGAACGAGCTAGAGCAAGAGCGAGAACGAGCTAGAGTAAGAGCGAGAACAAGCTAGAGTAAGAGTGAGAATGAGCTAGAGCGAGAGCGAGAACAAGTTAGAGCAAGAGAGAAAACGAGCTAGAGCGAGAGCAAGAACTAGAGAGCTAGAGTTAGAACAAGAATGAGAGTACGATGCCCTCACTGTAATTTGGACAGGATGCAGAGTACGGAAATGGTCATATGTCATTAATTTCAAAATACGGATCAAATAGCATCAATGCACGTGAAAATGAGTATTTTGTACAAATTTCCCTTCAAACATCTCACCTTTGGATTCTACCTGTGTCAATTTACTCTAGTTGAGCAGTTGGCAGAAATCAGAACTCAGAAATATCAAATATCTTTCAATGATTTTTAAAAAAGAAAATTAAATATTTTTGGGAAAAAATCAATTTTAACCCTAAACTTACTAGGTTGTATCAATTTTAACCCTAAACTTTCAATTTCATCAAATTGGACCCTAAACTTGCATAAGTGTTGCAATTTCAACCTTTGGTTAACTTTCTGTTTAAATCTCCGTTAAAGCACGTGATTGACTATTTCTTCCTTCTTTTTTTTTTTTTTAATTCACATTGCACCTAATTAGTAGGTTTCTTTTCTGAAATTTTGTTGGAGAAATTTTTATTTGAAGATCTCAAACAATCCAGGTTTAATTTGAACGGCTGCACATTTCTTTTCCTTCTGCACATTTCCTTATTTTTCCTCTCAAGTCAGTGTAAAAGGACAATATTTAAGTTACCTTGTAATAAAAATAAATACATAAAATCGAATACAGACTTTCTTGTTGAGTTTGAGGAACAACAAGGAATAACAAGAAAAATGTTGCAAAGATGAGGAAAAAAAACCAAAATTGCTTTGCTTTTGTTTCCTACACTTGCATGTTCTTCTAACTAGCAGGAAAAAAAAACAGCAGCAAAAAAAACCCACCAAGTTCTAAGCAATAAGAAAAAAACAGCAAATATTAGAAGAAAAAAAAACTACAAAAAAAAAACCCACAAAGTTCTCAACAAAAAGAAAAATCATGTAAAGTGAGAAGAAGAAAAAAATCTCAAAAGTACTTTTTCCTTTCATCTTCTAGGTAGCTAAAATAAAAGCAACGAAACCCACATACACAGTGAGAAGAAAATGAGAGAACCCATGTACAACTTCTCAGCAACAACAAAATACTAAAATAAATGAAACACTAGAAGAAACCCTGAAAATGAGAGGTAAAAAGTCCCAAATTTGTATTTTCTTTGATTCTTTTTCTTAGCAACAAAAGAAAAATCGTTCTCACCTTTTGCACAAACGAGGCTCTCCTCCTAGAATGATTGAGCGTCCATTTTTCTCCTTCCTAATCGATTGAATGTCCTCTCTTTGTCCCTCTTTCAGTTCTTAGATTGATTGAATGAGTTCTCTAATGAAAAAGCTTCTCCAACAAGTTTCTCTCATGGAAACTCAACCCACACATGTAAATACAAAATGAAAAAAAAAAAAAGAGAAAAAAGAAAAGGGTCATCACGTGATTTGAACGGTGGTTTAAGGGGAGGAGATAACAGAAGGTTTATATTGCAACACTTATGCAAGTTTGAGGTCTAATTTGATGAAATTGAAAGTTGAGGGTTAAAATTGATACAATCTGCCAAGTTTAGGAGTCAAAACTGATTTTTGCCCAATATTTTTTCACAAAGGCCCGAAATTTTATGAAATTCCGATTTCTATCCCATCCCTTTTCTCTTTCTATAGCGACTTAGCCCTTAGGTCCTTTTCCAAACCATAAGCGCTCTCTCTCTCTCTTTGTGCTCGATGGCGTCGTCTTCGTCGGCAACATCCTACACTTCCGATTCATCGTCTTCTTCTTCTCGTCGTCGCCTTCGCCGGAGAAATCGCCGTGAAAAAGATCGGGACGCCCTTAGGATTCGCAAGAAGTCTCGCTCTCATTCTAAACGCCGTCGCAGGCACCGCCGCTCTTCTTCCGATTCTTTATCTTCCTCCGACTCCGAATCTGATTACTCCCGGTAACCTCAGTAGCTTCAATACTTTTTCTCTTATTATGCTTTTCCTTTGTTGTTTCTGATTTTTTGTTACCTTGGTCGTTGTTTGGTTGCTGCTGATTAGACTTCGAAACAGATTGGGAGATTTAGTTTTTCTGAGTTTATATGCGATATTTGATACTTTTTGAGGAACTCTGTTGAGCCTTTTCTGATTTGTTCTTTTTTGGTTTTCCCGATCTCTTTCTGGAAGTGATGTGATTTATGTACTCTTAGATATGATTAGGTTGTTAATGAGAATTGCTTGGAAAGAGAACTTGAGCTCCTGGTTAAGAATTTGAAATTTATGGCTTTTTCTGTTTAGGAAGCTAAGAATTTAGGGCTGTGCCAGAGCATCTATTTCCTACTCTTTTGAAAAGGAGAACAAAAATGTGTTCACCTCTTGTTTCTATGTTATATTTAAAATTTTCAATATTTATTATATATTTTGTAAGTAAACATGATAAAATAATGCTTTTGTTTATTTTTTGAAAAACTGAGAACCAAAACAAGGAACAAAATTAGATTTTGTTGTTTTTAAATTTGTATACAATGTTAGGAACATTTCTTAAAAATGAGAAACAAGAAATAAAGAACAGTTACATAACACTTATATTTCTCAAAACGAGAAATGGAAACGTTACCCTGTGACCCCTTAAAGTCCCGGGTGAAGAAATCAAGGATCAACTGGTTTAGGCTTAAAAACATAGTGGCTTTCTGTTTCTTTATTGAAATTTATTCGATGCTATGGCTGGATTATGGTGGATGCACTTCATATATATGCTGGTTTCCTAATTTATACTTTCCAAGATCATGTCTCAGTGAGTGGTGTTGCTGGTTTCCCAGTCAATTATTTTTGCATAGCACATGTCATGTACCCAAGATCATTCTTGCTAGTCTTTGTAATACATGTAGAAGCGATAGCTCTTCTCAAAGTGAGCCTGAAACGTCAGGCCGTTCAAAGCGGCATAAGAAGAATGATAGAGCAAAGAAGGTAGATGTTTTTATATGCTAATTTTTCTCTTTGGCTTTGTGTGTTGGCTTTGTAGTTCCACTTGTGGATTTTCACCTTGTTATTTTTACCCTGTCTCTGTGCACCTTAGGATAAGGAGAAGGAGCGAAGTAAGAGTCATCACCATAAAAGGCGTAAGCATAAAGCTAAAGAGGTAGACCACTTGCCTGTTTGTGTACTATTTTTCCCTTTGTTGCTGTTAATGCTGTACTTTCTATGAACTGAGAAATGCCATGGAATCACCTCCTTTGCATCATGGCTTTTACCGGTATCTACATCCTCTTGACACATTACTTCAGAACATATGGTGACAAAGTAGATGTAGCTTTTAACACATGTATCCAATGTTTTAGATTTTAATTCAGAAGGGGTGAGATGTAAGCTTCGAGGTAGTATGAGACATAAGCCTCAATTTAAATAAAAATATTAATGAACATATTGTAATAAAGATTTTAAGATGTCATTTAAGTTTCTATCTTCAATGTATTTTTGGTCCTGGGTAGTAAAAGTATTAACGACCTGAATTACCATAACTCAATATTGTAAAGAATAAGCATCAACTTAATATTATTCTCCTAATCATTACATGAGGTGTTAAGGCTCTTTGTTAAAAAAAAAGAAGGTGTTAAGGCTCCAAGCATCAGTATGTTGAATTAGAGGCGCAAGCCTTAATTCGAAAAAAAAAAAAAAGGTGCAAGCTTCATATATGCAAAGGCCTAACCACTTATCTAAAGAAGGCATAAGCTTTGAGGCTAAAAATTTGAGCCTCTCTAAGAAAGAAAAGCATGCAATCGTAGGACTAAAGCTGAAAGTAATGATCTATTTGCCAAATTATCTTTTTTTTTAGTCATGCAATCTTTGGCCTAACCACCTATAATGCGAGAAGTTTCTATGACTATTTACTGATTGATTCTTTGAACTTGGAGTTGGGGTCTGTGGCATGATGATCGGGCTGTTGATTGACTTGCCTGAATGATTTGTTGTGCGGATTTGTCCTGGCATTTGGAGTCGATGTATAGAAACAGCCAGAAGAGAGAAGTAGCAGCCCTGTGCAGCTGTCTAAGGTTCCCTTCACAGCATTTTTTATTTTCAATTCTCTTCTTTCTCGGCATCTCGTATGTCAACTTTACAGTTGCTTCATGTATTTAACAGTTTTTAGCGCGGGAGAAGGATGATGGTGCTCGGCGGAGTGCTGTCTCTGGAAAAAAGGTGAAAGATCCACCTCTTGCTTGTTTTTGCATATGTTTGGAAATGCTTGTCGTAGTTAAAACTCAAAAGTACTTTTGCCTTGTCCAAATACACGTCTCACTCAAACTCATCAAATTTGGGGATTTAAAAATGATTTCGAAAAAGGTCAAAGGCGAAGTGTTAAAAGTATTTTGTGAGGAAGTACATGGAAAGTGCCTTTGGCCAAAGTGATGGTTGGAGAAGCACGTTTAAGAGTGTAGACCCTCTCAAACGTACTTTAAGAACGTTGCTGCATTGATAATTTACTTTTCATTGTTTTTTTTTTTTTTTTTTTGCAGATATTGTTGAAACTAGATAAATCAAAGGAAGACAAAGCTGAGGAAAACAAAAGAAATGAATTGCTGAAATTCCTGAACTCTAGCTTTGACTAATGGCTGTCTTTGAAATGAAGGAAAGAAGCAAATGATAGAATGGAATTGTTTGCTGCTGCATGGAAAAATTCAGTACAACCAATAGTTGTGTTGGTTAAGTTGTAGAGACATTTAATCTTGTGAACTTCTTCCCTTGATGTTTTGATGCATATGGATTGAGAACTATTTTAATTCCTTATGGAAAGGAATTGAAATTGAAACTAAAAATGATATAGCCTGTTTGATTTATTTTATGGGTTGGGTTGGGATGAATGGTTGATTATTAGTTCTTATGATTAGATTGTTTGGTACATTAATTTCTGTATTTGCATAAATTATTGTGATTTTTAGGAATTAAACATGAGAATTATTCACTATTATGTAAAAACAACACACATAATTTGCTGTAAAACTCCTCTTTCTAGTGGGTGTGTAGTATTTAGAAATTTTTTTGGTTGATGATATTGGCATTCTTTTTAAAAATGGCTAGGTTTAGTTTTTATTTTCGTCTCCAACTTTCAAAATTTATTCCCTTTCTTTAATAATCAAAATTATTTTATGTTGATTATTTTATTTTGTTTTTCTTTTGAAGTTCAAGTATTTCGAACTTATAAAATGTATATTTTAGAAATTTTTTGGATTTCTTAAGTTTTAGTCAAATCAATTTATACTCCTAAGCTTTGGAGATTGATCAATAAAAATTTTAAACTAATAATTGTATCAATTTAAATTTTGAATTTTTATAAGTGTAGTTAACTTTGTTTGATAATTATTTTAGTTTTTGGTCTATGGTTTTTCTGTTTTCTATTTTTGGTCTTTTTGTTTTTCAAAAACAAAAATCATATATGTTTGATAACTGTATTTTTGTTTTCTGTTTTTTAAAAAATGGAAAATCAAACTTATTTGGTAATTGTTTTTGGTTTTTAGTTTTTTGAAAATTAGAGAGATCAAGAGATGTTTAAGAGAGAAAAATGTGTGGAGACATGGAAATACAAATTTAGAGATGTAGATATAAATGTTTTAGAGAGAAAAGTTAAATATAGTAAATTTAGAGACATGAAAGAAAAATATTTAGAGAGAATATTAGTTAGAGAAAAAAAAAGAAAAGGTATAGAAAAAAATAAAATTGACTAGAAGTTTCTCTCTCTAAAACTATAATATATATTCAAGAGATAATATGAGTTGGAGAGATATCAAATTTTAAGAGATTAAAATTTTAGAGAGAAAAATAAATTTAAGATTGTTTAACCCGAGTATTTGAATATTTCTACTACTCGACAATTCATTACTATGTAATATATGAGTTCTCTTTATATTAAATATTTTAAGTATTTAACTACTTATATGGAATTAAAATATTAAATATATATAGTTTATTCTAATAAAACTAATATATAATATTAAAAGTATCAAACAAAAGTTATATTTGAATAAAAATAAAACAAAAAAGAATAAAAAAATCAATTAAAACGTCCTCTGAAATGTAGAAGCAAGGTTTAAAATGTCGATGTCGATGGAAATGTCAAAGTCTCAATTTTATGGAAATGTCGATGGAAATATCGATAAAATGTTGATGTTGATGGATATTTATGAATAAATTTAAAAATAAAAAATTCAAAAAAATATTTAAATTAATAAATAAACATTTTACACTTTTTAAATGAGTTAAAATAATTGTTACAATATTATATTCACATTAGTCATTAAGTTACATTTTCTTGCTCTTTTTTTTTTTAATATTTAATCAATTTTGTACGATATAGTGGAAATGTCGATTCTCTCAAATGTCGATGTCAAACCCATGGACATGTAGAAATGTCGATGGAAATGTCAACATGTCGACGGAAATTTAATACCATATGTAAAAGACAATCACGTAATCCTCACTTTTTTTATTCTTCTTTATTTCCTTTGTATGTTGGACAGTCTGCTTCTTGGTATTGAGCCCTACTATTTGGGCCTTTTCATGCTTTATTTTCTGTCCATAAGGGTTACTTATTGCCCAGTTTATTGTTTACGATTAATGAGGGCTATTTATACCACTTCATTTAATAAGGAAGGTACCTTTTCAGCCTCAAATTGTGTGCATCTCCCTCTTGACCTAATTATCTTCTTGGTATTAGAGCAATATGCTCATTCATGATTTGTGTCGCTCATGGACTCCTTTGTTGACGTGGAAAACTCATCTGAAAACACAGTAAGTGGTTCCATGAATCCCACTATCAATCCAACGAGAAATTATTCGATGAGGCCACCACAATGTGGCTGACAGTTTTCCACCATTGGATATGGAGAGAGAAATATCTCGAATTTATATCAAATGGTTATTAGAGAACATGAAAATTATTGAATCCACATCCAACGGTCATTATGAAGCAGCCACATTGTGGCGACCTTATTAAATAATTTGTCCAATCCAACTTCACAAGTCATCGTTAACCCATTACTCCCTATTAACCCAACATCCATTCATTCCTTTTGGAAACCCTCTCTCTACCGTCCTTACCATGAAACTAGATGAAAAAACATCTTATGGAGGAAGATGGTTTTTGGTGTGCTGAAAGGTCAAAAACTCGATGGTTATTATATCCTTGGGACCAAGGTGCAACCCATTGAAAACCTACCATCGAAAGAAGCTGATACTTCGAAAGTTGTTCCAAATCCAGCGTATGAAGCTTAGGTCACAATGGACCAAGCTCTCCTTGGTTGGCTATATGGATCGATGATGCCTACCATTACATCAGAGATTATCAATTTCTCCACCTCCAAACAACTTTGGGAAACCTTGGAGGACCTATATGGATCTACAAACAAGGCTCGAAAGCAATAACTCAAGGCTATTTTACAAAATACTAGGAAGGGGTTGATGAAGATGAACAATTACTTACTCTCATTAAGCAAGCTTCAGACAACTTAGCCCTTTCTCGGAGCACCTCTTGGAATAGAAGATCTCACTTCCTACATTCTCTTTGGTCTAGATGTTGAATACTTGTCGATAACCTATCAAATCAACAAAGATGAACTGACATGACAAGGAATACACTCCACACTCAACACATTTGAGAATACTCTCATCAACCTAAATATGACAAATCACAACTCTGAAGGTGAAATATCACAACCAATGCAGCCTATAATAGGGAGAACAACAACTCAAGTCAAAACAGCCTCAAACCAATAAATCAAGGAAGAGGACAATCAAACAATAGAGGAAATTATTGGGGAAGGGGACAAGGACGAAGAGGAAATAATTATCGAAACAACACTTCCAAACCTACATGTCAGTTATGTGGTAAATATGGCCACTCGGCTGCCATTTGTTTTCACAGGTTTGAAAAGGATTTGTTCCTCCAAGTCAAGATCATAGTAATCAAAATGTTGCTTATGTTACAACTCTAGAGGTGGTTGCTGATCTGAATTGGCTAGCAGACAATGGAGCATCCAATCATGTTACTCCATACCTGTCTAACTTTCAGATTTAGTCTGATTATCAGGTTAATGAATCTATAATCATGGGTAATGGATCTAAACTTAAGATTGTCAATATTGGTCACAACACACATAACACCAAGTACTCTTCTATTCAGTTGAAGAATATTTTGTATGTTCCAAGTATTAAGCGAAATTTATTAAGTATATCTCAGTTGACTACCGATAATAATTTTGCTGTGGAATTTCACTTGGATTATTGTTTTGTGAAGGAAAAGCAACAGGGAAGGTGATGCTTCGAGGGAATCTTAAATATGGTTTTTACCAACTTCATCTAAATCTACCCAAGTCCAATAAAAAACCAACAGCTCGTGTTTGTGAAGCCTTGCTGTCCAAATCAGAGTCAAGTCCTAGTTTAGAGTCAAAGTATTCTAGTCCTTTCAAGTTTTCATGTCATTCTGTCTTTAATGTTGAAAAAGATGAAAGAGTCAAAAGAATATGGCATCAACGTTTAGGTCAATTGTCTGATAGGGTGTTGAGCCAAGTTCTCAAATTTTGTAATGAAAAGATTCCTATTAATGAAAACTCTATCCTTTGTGATTCTTGTCAATTTGAAAAGTCTCGCTCCCTACCATTCAAACAATCTACATTTAAGACTAGTGCACCACTTGAGCTTGTTCATTGTGACCTTGTAGTCTTCACCTATTTCCTCAACCTTGAGTTTCAACTATTATATTAGTTTTGTTGATAATTTTACTAGACGAACTTAGGTGCATGGGAACATTTTAAAAAGATTGAAGGTGGTTATGATTTTCCTAGGGCAAAGTGTAATTATTGTGTTGTTACATATGCATGTGACACTCAAAATAATGGTACCACAAATATGCTAAAACATAGAACTAAGTACAAAAAATATCCTGAGAGAATAAATGAGGCTAAACAAAAACTTTTGTATTTTGAAAAAATAGAGAAAGAAGGACAAGACAATTCTAATTTGGTTGCTACGGCTTTTAGCAAGGAAAAATGTAGACTAGAACTTGCAAAATTAATTGTTGTTGAAGAGTTTCCATTTAGAGTAGTGGAATTGGAAGGATTTCGAGCATATTCAATTACTTTGCAACCTAAATTTGTTGTGCCCTCACAAACTACTGTTACAAGAGATTGTCTCAAACTTTACATGGATGAAAAGAAAAGGTTGAAAGCCTATATAGAGAGGAAAGACTTAAAGATTAGTTTACCTACCGTCACATGGACCTCAATCCAAAACCCCAACTATATGGTTCTCACAGCACACTTTTATTGATGATGATTGGAAATTGCAAAAAAGAATTTTAAATTTATGCTTGATTCCAAATCATAAGGGAGAGATACCATTGAAAAAAAGATTGAGAAATGTTTGTTAGAATGAGGGATAGAAAATATTTTGATTGTGATGGTAGATAACACAAGCTCCAATGATGTGGCTATTAATTACTTGAGAGGAAAAGTAAGAAATTGGAATGGGACTATTTTGAATCGTAAGTATTTGCATGTAAGATGTTGTGCTCATATTCTTAATCTTATTGTGAGTGATGCTCTTAAAGAACTCCATGATTCGATTGTTAAGATTATGAATGCAATTTGATATGTGTTATCTTTGTTGGGATTTATGCCCTAAAGCCTCATAATTAATGATTTATTTAACAATTAACAATAATTTTGATTATTTTATTTGCAATATAATATTATCAATTATATGAAAAATCTAAGGTTATTAGTGTAATCTTAAACAGTATGTGGTTGACATACATGAGCATCGTGTTCAAGAAATAACCTAAAGGGTCATAGTATATGGGTAAGATTGGGTGTCTTATCCTGATAACACTATTGATACGACTCACTTTGTAATAGTTACAAATGATTTGATCCAAATCGTTCATGTGGAGACATGTAAGTGGGGATACCTTATACAATGAGTTTGTATAAGACTAGACCACGAAATATTTAATCTCTCTTTATAAATTCGTTAATTGAGAAGATTAATATTTCATCAGGATGATCATATGTAACTCGATCTTAATCTTTAGTGATTTATGAACTCCTGCCTGTGAGGGCTTGTCCTTTGAT
The DNA here is from genome assembly GCA_033996785.1 of Trichosanthes truncata. NCBI lineage: Eukaryota > Viridiplantae > Streptophyta > Magnoliopsida > Cucurbitales > Cucurbitaceae > Trichosanthes > Trichosanthes truncata. The sequence goes on along the minus strand of JAWPNB010000013.1, from coordinate 42,520,348 downwards.
TTGCATGGGTGAGAGTGGCTTTTGTAGCTGATTCAATATGCCTACTATTTTGGAGACTTGACCAAATTGGGAATTGGGAACATAATCTCACAAGATGGAATTCACTCATTCCCATATAGGGTAAGTAAATGAGTAGTTCCTTTAAGTGCTGATTTCGAGACTTGAACAATGGGGCACCACCCTCTCACTGGCCCGAAAAGGACTTAGTTTATGGTTGGATCATAAACAAATTGTTCATTAGAGGATCGGTGGTACTTAAGGTGCAAGATGTAATTATAGAGGTAAGACAAACTTTTGACCCACCTGTAATTACGAAAGATTATATCTATGGATACAACTTGTCCTACAGTGCATAAGAGTGCAACTCTAGATCTATAATGAAGTGTCCTATAGTTAATAAATGAAAATTAATTAATTAAAGAGTTTAATTAATTGATTTTGTATCATTGGAGCTTATAATCTGTAGGTCCATAAGGTCTTCTTGCTAGCTCATAATAATACTAAAAGATCAATTTAGTTAAAAGAAAATTTTGAAATGTTCAAATTAATATTTAATTTGAAGTGTTCAAATTAATATTTAATATATTAGATATATTAAATATAAAAGAGGAAAATATATTTATTGTATTTGATATATTAAATATTAAAATAATTAATATATGTTAGATATATTAAAGAAAATATATTTATAAAATTTGAATAAGATTCAAATAAATAAATATCGTAGAAGATTTGAATGAGATATAAATAAGTATAAGATATATTTTAATATATTAGATATTAAAATATAATATTTTAATTATGGCAAAGATTGCCCTTGGTCTCTATAAATATGACCCTTGGGTTGAGCCATTAGATACAACACACATCTTTTAAATAGAAAATTAGAGAATTCTCTCTAGACCTCTTCCTCTCCAATCTCTTATGGATTTTCTTTCAAGAGGCTCCCACAAGCCTTGGTGTTCGAGTCATAACAAGAAAGACTTTTGTGGAAGTCTTGGAACACAAGAAGTAAAGAACCGCCATAAAATATCTCCATATTATTTCAAGGTATGTTTTGCTTAAACTTAATTTTTATTGTTTAATTCTAAATAAATCAAAATCGATTCCAACGCTTCCATTGTAGGTTTAATTCGATTATTCCCTTCGATCTTCATCATCTTGACTTGATGTTTTTAAGAATTGTGTGAAATATGAGAAAATAGCTAGTAAGAATTCACTTTGTTTGGATATTCCTATTATATGAATTCCACATATATCATGTTAGATGTTGCTGAAAATTTTCAAAAAGCTTTTGAAAGGCTAGAAGTGGAGGATGCACAATATTCTTTAGAGTTTATGGGAAAAGATAAGAAGAGGGGTGTTCCTTCGAGAGAAGATTGGGATAATGCACGTGATTTTACCAAGTTTTTGAAATTATTCCATGATGTTACTTTGAGAGTTTTTGCTTCATTATCTATAACATCAAATCTATATTTTCATGCAGTTTGTTTAATTCAACAACAAATCCAAGATTATTCAACATGCGAGAATTCTTTCTTGAGTGCCATGGCAAAAAGGATGGAAGCCAAGTTTGACAAATATTGGAAAGAAAATGATCGACTAAATTTTCTTTTGTATGTTGCTGTTGTGCTAGACCCTCCTTATAAGCTTGAATTTATGGTATTTATGCTTACGAATTTATATGATGAAAAGATTGCAAATGAAATTGGGAAGAAAGTTGAAGACTTGCTTAGTCCAATGTATGATGAGTATAAAATGCTATGGATGATGATGAGGATAGAGCAAAAAAGAAGAGTCTTCAATTGGTGGAACTAGAAGAGAAAAACATGGCTAGTAGTGTTGGTGAATCTTGAGTTCGTCGTAATTATTATAAATTTGCTCAACACTTGAATCAGAAAGATAACAAAGAAAGTAGGACTGAGTTTGATAGGTATATATCTGAGCCTCGTGAAAGGCTTGTAGAACTGGTAGTAGATGACCTCGACATAGATAATAATTATGACATCTTAGCATGGAGGAAGGTAAATTCTGCGAAATATAAGATTCTTGCAAAAATGGCTAAGGATGTATTTTTCATTCATATCTCAATAGTGGCTTCAAAGTCGACTTTTAGTACATGAGGTTGGGTATTGGATTTATATCATAGTACATTGTCTCTAAGAACGGTTCAAGTTCTTGTTTGCACACAAAATTGGATATGTTCTGACAACAATAGACCATATTGAAAAGATTGAGTTAGGTATTTGCTTTTTCATTGTAATGTCAGCATATTTTTTAATATCTCGTTATTTGTATTTTATAAATTAATTTGTTATGTGTGTATTGTTTTTTTTTTTGTTTTTGTAGAAGTCATTAGTGGAGAGAAAGAATTCACAATTACTACTTTGGGTGATTAAAGAATGAAGTTGGAGGAAAGTTATGCTTGCTGGCCTCATTTGTAATTCAAAATTGTATTGTGTGTGAACTTTAAACTTTGTGGGGACTTTATAGTTTATTTGTGTATTTTAATTTCATTCTATGTTGTATTTAAACTTTGGATGGATTTGTATTTAATTTATAGGATGGTTTCTAAAATTTAGAATTTGAAACTTTGATGAGGACTTTGCTGATTTTAATTTCCTTTTAGATTATATTTCAGATGTGAATGAATTTGTATTTAATTTCATGTTGATATTTAAAATTTAGAATCTTTGATTACGTTACAACCCGTATTTCCAATACGGTTCGTATTTCTAATACGGTTATTCTAACAATAATGCAGAAGTGTAACAATTAAAACTAAAATAGACTTAAACAAATTCAACAGAAGCAAAAAATCTCACAAAGATTTCTAAAATAAACTATCAAATCCTTAACAACGACTTTTTAAATCTTGTGCCAGAACCTTAAACTTCACTTCTTTTGAGACTAACACTTGATCTTTCGTCTGAAAACATTTAAAAAAAATAAAAATGAGTACATAAATACTCAATAAGCAATTTCCACATCAAGTTCAGAAATTCATTTTCTTCAAAACAAAACATAAAAATTTAGTTTAACAAACCATTTCAATAGTTGAATCAAAAGTCAAATATTCTTTCAGTCATTTTCTTTCAAAACAATCATAAACAAAATACAAATATTTTTGCAAAACTTTTAATACAACCATTAAAACTTTCAGTCAAAACTTTCAGAAAACAAAATCTTTCAATCATACAAACTTTCAAAACAAAACTTTTTAATTGAACAAAACTTTCATTTAACCAAAACTTTCAAATATCAAAACTTTCAATCAATCAATACTTTCAAATATCATGTGAGAAGATGCATTATTTGGATAGTCTTCAGAACATATATGATGGTTACCTGTCGGTAACATTAATTAATCATTCAGAACATTCAATCAAAGTTGTCGATAAAATCAACCAGAACATTCAATACAATTACTTAAGTGTGAGGCAATGTGCGTAAAACACACACATGAATCTTCATTCCAAAGGAATGTCAAACCACAAATAGTGGCTTCCCACAAATAAGCTTCAATTAGTCAGAGCTTTCAATTAGAAATGTCGATAAAATCGACCAGAACAATCAATATAATTACTTAAGTGTAAGACCACGTGAGTGAATAACACACACATGAATCTTCATTCCAAAGGAATGCTAAACCACAAATGTGTCTTTCCACAAATGTGTCTTCTAACAAATAAGCCAGAACAATGCAATCAATTCCAATTTAGGCTACTACAAAAAATAAGCAAAGCAGTTCCAAAATAGAAATGGCATATCCGGATAGCCCCTGTCGAATTGATCAAAAATTCTTTCATAAACATTTGAAACAAAACATGTAGTTTCAAATACACAATTTCAATAAAGATTCATCAAATCAACCATTCAAACTCAAAACCAAAACATTAATCAAATCAACCATTCAAACTCAAAATCAAAACAAACTTACTTTTTATTCGAAATCAATCAAAACACATTTATTTCAAATTATCCAAAATGGCAAACATACTTTCAAATAGCAAAACACTTTAAAGCATGCAAAATAATTTTGATCAATTTCAAATCATACAAAACACACTTTCAAACATTTGTCAAATAAATAATATTCAAAATATAATTGTGCCAAAATTTCTATTTGGAAGAGATGTGGAAACTACTCACCTCGATCGATAATCCTACAATTCAATCTGAATCTCAATTCCAAATCTAATCCACTTTCTTGAACGATCATCAACTTTCCCTAGAAGTCCAAACATATCCAATACTTCACTGATCAGAAACCAAAATTCTATCTTAAAGGTCCAAAAACTTATCTAAAATATAGACAATCTTATTTACCCAATTTTTTCCATTCAAAATATTTTTTTGCATAAAAAGTTAGGGAAAATAGGGTTCTTGGATTAAAAAATACAATACTGAAAAATTGGGTTAAAAATACTATAAAATCCAATTAAAAACATACTAAAATCGCTAAAATCAATGATTTTCAATACATAATAAAATACTAAACAATTTTTCAATTCTAAAACTTTTAGGGGCCGTTCGATTTAAGGTTTTACAAATTCCCATGGATAAATGATGCTTGAGAATAATATGCCTGGGAATAAGGTTGTTGGGAATAAAAAATGACTATGTTTGGTTATGCATGGGAAAACTATCAGATTTTTATAAGAATAAGTGATATCAACATTTGTTTTATGAGATTAATGTAAGGAATTTTATATAATTATGGTGCAGTAATTAGTAAAACAATATAAATTAATTAAAAAAATGAATATAATTTTTTCTAAAAATTTATAATTAGAAATTAATTGATTAGATTTAATCAAAAAGTAATTAATAATAATTATTTAAAGTAACTTCATACTAAATTAATCATAATTATAGTTAATTAACATTAATGAATTAGTAGTTTATTTTACTATGGCATTGCATCAATTCATTTCATTTTATTGAAAAAATAAGTATGCATTTAAATAAATTAATTTATTAAATTGAAATGGTTAAATTTATATTGTATTATTAAAATTTCAATGTAATTAATGATTAACAAAAAGCAAAAAGAAAATGAAAAAAAAGAAAAAATATATATATAAGAGAGGGAAAAAGGAGGAGAAAAAATGATAGAAAAAGAAGAAAAAAAGAAAAGAAAACGAAGGAAAAAAATATGTAAAAAGTATCATAGAAAAATAAAAAAAAAATAAAGAAATGAAGGAAAGGAAGAAGGAATAATGAGGAAAAGAAAAAAAATAGAAAAAAAAAAGTCAGGAATAAAAGAAAAATAATACAAAAAAAAATGGATAAATAAGATGAAGGAAGAAGAATGAAAGATAACAGGAAGAGAGAGAAGGAGAAAAAAAAACATAAAATGGAGTAGAAGCAAAAATGGAGAAGAGTTTTGTCAAAACCCATCCATTCACATGGATTAAAAAGACTTCAACTACCAGAATTTATAATGCCTGGAAAAACTCTTTTCCCAGGCAAATAACTTAATCCTTTCAACAAAACATGAGTTTTATATACCCAAACGCATTTCCATCCTTTTAAACCTCCAACCAAACGAGCTCTTAAAACTTTCAAAACTATCATAAATTATGGACAAATAGCCCAGAAAAAATTCTATTCATAAAACAAAACTTTTGAAGATTTTTAACACTTAAAGAATCAAGATTTCTACCGTTTTAAAAATAAAACCAAATCTAAAAAATTGAATAAAATTGCTGTAAAAACAATAGAAGCATACTATTTTTATATAGAAAGCTATACATTAGGGCTTAGAAGACCCTTTTTAAATGAATCTTACTTCAAACCCTTAAAAGATCATCTTTCTTTTTTTTTTTTGAAAAAATAGGATTCTAATTTAAAAAGATTGTAGAAATTGATAAATAAATAAAATATATAAATATTTGTTTTCTAATGTTACAGATTATGTTTGAATTTTAAAGAAATTTAAATTAGATTTTGTATGGATGAATAAAGATTAGGTTGGGGATTTTTTTTAAAAATAGTGTAAATTAAAAAAATAATAACACAAAAATGGTAAGTTTCAAAATAATGTCAAATGTAGGGTAGATAAATCGTGTACATGGGTCACGATTTATGTAACTCGCAGCCCATGGTCACGAGTACCATTAATGAAACGCGGCCCATGTACACGAGGAGGAGCAAACTCGCGTACCCCGTACACGATCTTTGTGTCCGCGTGGCGTCATTCGATGCCGTGGCAGCCAAGTGGAGGGAAGGTGTTCGAGGTGGAAATCGCGTACCGTGTAAGCAATTTCCATCTGGAAATCGTGTACCATGTACGCGATTTCAATATGAAAATCGAGTACATGGTACACGATTTTGTGGTCCCTAAAAACCCCACCAGTTTCCTTTCTGTACGCGTGCCCCACTTCTTCTTCTTCCTCCAATTCTCTCTTCTCTGTATTTCGACCAGTGCAGCCGCCATCGACGGTGCAGTCGCCGCCGTCCCCCAGCTCCCCTCCGCCAGCTGCTGTTCACGGTGCAGTCGACGCGTTTCAGGTTTTTTTTTCTTTTTTCTTTTTTTTTTTTTCTTTTTTGCATGTTTATGTTGTATTTTTTTGCAGATCTACATTTTAGATTTATTTTGAACCGATCTACGTATTTTTTGAGTAATTTTAGGATTGATCTACATATTTTTTGAATAGTTTTGGGTTAACTTTGTAGTGTTTTGTACGGATCTATAAATTTTGGACTGATTTGGGTGCATTTTGGACTGATTTGGGTGTATTTTGGACTGATTTGAGTGTATTTTGGACTGATTTTGGATCGATCTATAAATTTTGGACTGATTTGGGTGCATTTTGGACTGATTTGGGTGCATTTTGGACTGATTTGGGATCGATTTACATGTTTTTTATCTGATCTATAATGGTAGCTATAGTTTTGGGCTGATTTGTAGTGGGCTGATTTGGATCACTTTTGAAGTTGTTGGACTGATTTTGATGGTCAATATTTAATTTATGGAATAAAGTTATTTTTGTAAATTAAAATTGAGAATAATTAATATTATATTATAAACTAATTAAGTCTAAATTATAAAGTAATTATAAAGCAATAATTTTTATATTATAAACAAAATATGGTTTTTTTTTTATATTGCAATAAATTAAGTCTTCGTTATTGTTACACCTATTTCTACATTTTGGAAAATATGTATATAATTGGAAAGTATGAAAATTGAGAAATTAAATATTTGGATATTTATGGTTTTGGTTGGAAGATAAGGATTGGTTTCTTTTTATTAATTAAATAATGGAAATTAAAGAAAGAGAAAGTGGGATAAATATAATTGTTTATTAAATAAAAACATGTGGCTTTATTAGTTATTGTTTAATAAAACAAAAATGAGGGCTTTTGTTGGAGAAGTATTCACGTAAGGAAGAGGAAGAGGAAGAGGAAGAAAGTGAAGAGAAAAAATGTGATTCTTGGGCTATTTTGAAGTGGAAAAGGAAAAAATAAACAAAGAGAACCTCTCACAACCTTGGATTGAAGCTTTTGGTAAGTTTTCTAACTTTTGATTAAGTTTTTTCATGAGTTCTTGAACCTAATTTGGTGGGTTTCCTTATGGGTTTTCTTCCTTTAGTTGGAAACTCCATAAAGTAGCTTGAAAACTAAGGTGGTGGTGATGATTGAGTAAAAGAAGGAAATTTGATGAAAGTCATGAGTTTTATCAAAGTATAGATTGAACGGGATTAGTTGTATGTAGAAATTGCAAACTTTTTAGGGAAAGAAAACCAATGAATTTATTCATGGAGAAGAAGAAATGAAAAGAATGAGATTTCTTATGGAGAAGGATTACAATGGAGTTTATTGGAAACTTTATTTTGGGTTATGGTCTCAATTTCTTGGTAATTTGAAGAGTAAGATGATGAAAAGAATTGTTAATTCTTGGGTTAGGGAGAAATTTAAAGGCTTGGATAATTTAGTGTTGTTACACTTTAATTTGACATTAAAATGTTAGTAATATGTTGACAAATTATGATTTCAGGGCAAGCGGAGATTGAAACCATTTACTACCCAAACAAACCTCGTTCGTAGTAGTTGTGAGTGGTTATTTTATAAAGTATTTCAACTATTTTAGTAATTGATGATATTTTTGTGAGATTTGAAATCAATTGCAATTAATATTAATGCAAATGATTTAGTTATTTGAAAATTTGGAGGAAATTATGTGTATTTCACAAATTGTTTATTATTAAGATTGATGATTTACTAATTTGATAAGAAAGTGACATATGATCACTAAATTGAATTCTTGATTTAGCATATTTGAATTTGAAGAGATTTATGTTTATTGAAATTTAGCTACAATGACTTAATTATTTGAATTAATTAAGCTTATGAAAGGTGAATTTATGGAAATCTCTTGATTGTAGCCAATTGGCAAAAAGTTCAATTATTTGAGGTGAAATCAAGTATTTGTGAGTTTTAGAAATAACTTGATTTTTGAATCATGATTTTAGTTGACCTTTGACTTATGGCTTAAAGTTATGAAACCACAATTTGAGAATGTGTGGGGTTTGAGAACTTACGATGATTATTATATAGAAATTGTTTTCAAACCACTAGAGTTTGTACCCATGGTTATTACCCGTATGCTATAAGAATGTGTTTCTATAGTATGCTAGTGTGCTAAGGCCGCAGGGGATGCAGGGGAATGCCGGGGCCATTAGGTGCCAAATCCGGATTCCGAATCCTGGTCCAAATCCTGGACCTGAGGCATTACAGATGTTAGAGTTTGTTTTACGTGCACGTATGACATAAATTTGCTCGGCTATGTATCTAGAGATTACTCGATGCATAGTATGGCAGGGATTGGGTACAAGATTGGTGATGAGTTTTGTTGGCCTATTATTTTGTGCTTTCTTTAAAGAGTTATTGCTGCAAGTCTCTATGATGTTTTATTTATCTTGTGTATTTAGATTGTGCTTAGTATATAAAGTTTTATTGAACTTTGAATTCCTTTTTAATATAAAAGGTTTTTGTCGAGAGATAATTTTTCCTATTAACTTACCACTCACTGGGCTCTATTAGCTCATTCTTTCTTCCTAAATTTTCCTCCAGGTAGCGATTGAGTTTCTAACAAGCCTACAGAAGTCGATATCTGCCACCGGACTTGATATTTTGCATACCATTTTGTATGTACATAAATACAAATGCTTCTTTTGTAACTAATGTGGCTAGTACGTTTTGAATGACTTAGTACCATTTTGGGATTTCCATTGGTTTGTAATTTGAAACCCACATATCTATCTACTTTTAAGTTCGTGGGATTGTGTTGAATTTCTGAAATGGTGGTTGGAGTTTGAACATGTTAATTTTGGAGTGTATATATTTCTTTCAGGTGTGTTTTACTCAGTTTTCAGGGGAAACTCTGCCGAAATTTTTATAAAATTTGGTGTTAACAAAGTTTTGGCTAGCCACTGGTGATTTTCAAAACTAAGATTTATTTTGTAAAGTTTGACATTGGATTCCATAGTTTAGCAGGGATCTAATGTCGGCACGCCACATCCTAGGTTGGTTAGGGTAATTTGGGGTGGGGTGTGTCAGTTATAAAGTAATAAATTTTATATACTAATCAAGTCTATTTGTTGTAAACTAATTATGAATTATTAAATTTTATATTATAAACTCATTAAGTCCTTGTGATATATATTATAAAGTAAGGGTTATTTATATTATAAACTAATTAAGTTTTTGATATAAATAATCAATATGTAGTTAACATATATTTTATTAATTTTGTACAGTTATAAACAAGTTGGTAAAATATGTCCTTCCATTGTGAGCAATTAGTGATACTTGAGCCTGGAAATGGTGGAGATAGTGATATAGAGGAAGAACTTGATGAACTATATGGAGATGAGTTGAATATTTCTTCCCCAAGTCAAAATGAAGAGGAACCTTCAGATTTTTTTACAGATATAAATTGGGAGATTACTAATTCAATATGCGAAGAAGGGTCTACTTTAGAAGAAGAGGCAAGATGTGTAGAAATGGACTCACGTATAATAAGTAAAGGATTGTTATTTGAAAGTAAAGAAGATCTACAACTTGCCATAAAAAAATATTGTGTTAATCAACACTATCAAATTACTGTGATGGAATCAAATAGAGATATCTGGTATGTGAAATGCAAACAATGGAATGAGGGTTGTAGGTGGAGGCTTCGTGCATGTCGGCGCAAAACCCATGGAATGTTCGAAATTACGAAACTTGAAGGAGAACATTCATGTTTGTACCCAGAACTCACACAGGATCATTCACAACTTGACTCAGATTTAATGTGTAATGAAATTCAGAATCTTGTTCGATGTGATCCTGGTGTGAAAATATCCGTACTGCAAGAAACTATAAAAAAGGACTTTGGGTATTGTGTGAACTACATACGTGTATGGCAAGCTAAGCGAAAAGCTATAATTAAAGTTTTTGGGGATTGGGAGAAATCGTACGAAGAACTTCCATATTGGTTGAATGCTCTTGTACACTACAATGTGGGAACCCAAACTCAATGGGATTTGCTTCCAACTGACGTACCAGGTAATCATATTTTCGGTCGAGTTTTTTGGTCATTTGCTCCTGTGATAGAAGGCTTTAAATACTGTATACCGATGATTCAAATAGATGGTACACATCTGTATGGCAAGTATAAAGGCAAATTATTGATAGCCACATCCATGGACACAAATGGTCAGACATTTCCTCTTGCTTTTACTATAGTTGAAGAGGAAAATACTTCTAGCTGGTCATGGTTTTTACGTGCTTTGCGATCATTAGTTACTCAACGAGAGGGTATATGTTTAATTTCTGATAGACATGGAGGAATCATAGTTGCTGTGAAAAATGAAGAAAATGGGTGGAGTGAACCAAGAGCATATCATCGATATTGTCTTCGTCATGTTGCTAGTAACTTCAATAACAAGTACAAATCGAAGCAATTGAAAATTTTAGTGTCTAAAGCAGGATGTCAGCACCAAAGGCGCAAGTTTGAGCGATGTATGAAAGAATTAAAACGATTAAACCCTGATTGTCTTGAATTTTTCTCTTGTATGAAGTTAGAACAATGGACACAATCACATGACAATGGGCATCGCTATGGATGGATGACTACAAATCTAGCTGAATCCATTAATGGAGTTTTTAAAGGAGCTAGGATGTTACCCATTACATCATTGGTTAAGTTAACTTGGTATCGAACAATTATGTATTTTGAAAAGCGCCGAGAAATGGTTAGTGAGGCACTAAATCGTGGTGATGTATATACCGAACTTGCTTTAACAAAGCTAAGAAGGTGGGAGAGAAGGGCTTCTTCACATACTGTGAAATCTGTTGACAGAGAGACACGTAGTTTTGAGATTGAAACTGGAATTAGCATGATCTTTCCATACAAAGGTCAACAAACACAAGTTGTGTGCTTGATAGAAAAAACATGTACTTGCAACAAATGGCAATCTTTTAAGATCCCATGTTCTCATGTAATTGCAGTATGTCGTCACATTCATTTGGCACATTTGCCTTTTGTTGATGATGCTTACAAGATCTCACAATATCAGCGATGCTTCGAACTTCAATTTCATCCAATTCAACATAGAGATTATTGGCCAGAGGTGACATTTGATATACTTCATCCAAACAAAAATTTGATGAGAGAACATGGGAGGCCAAAAAGTTCTCGTATTCATAATGAGATGGATTGGCGAGAAGCTAGTACAAAAGTGCGTTGTGGAGTTTGTAAGAGAGAAGGACATAACAAACGTACTTGTCCCTCTCGTAACTTAGGCGCATCTTCAAGTCATGAGTGAACAAGGTCTAATTGATTTGGTTTTCTTATTTTTGTTTTACTTATCAGTATTTAATTGATATTGAATTTGATTTTGTTATTTTTCAATGTACAGGGATGAAGCTAATGAGTTATGGACATTTTGATTTGTAATTGACTTTATTATCTTTATTCGTCTTGTTTTTCTTTTATTGTAATGAACTTCCTTGTAATAGACTTCTTTGTAATTTACTTCATTATCTTTGGTTGTTTTTCCTTTTTTGGAATAGACTTTTGTGTAATGGACTTTATTATCTTATTAACTTATATGTAATAGACTTTTGTGTAATGGAATTATCTTATTTATGTTTTAAATATTTCAGTATTACATATGGATCCTGGACCATCCAATCCAACTCAGTTATACTTATAGCGTACACATCGTTCCCAATCAATATGGGATACACAATCTACTACTGTCCTACAATGTCGAAGAAGGGAGGCAGTAGTCCATCGTAACATTGAGTTAGATCCGCGTATTATTCCTTATTTACAACATGCTGGTTTTTGGGGGGTTGCACAAGTTGGATTTATCCAACTAGATTGGCATCTCATAACGGCGTTGGTGGAGCGATGGAGACCTGAAACTCATACATTTCACATGCCCAGTGGAGAGTGTACTATTACACTCCAAGATGTTGCTGTCCAGTTTGGTTTACCTGTCGATGGAGAGCCTGTAACTGGTTCATTACAATATAATTGGGAACAGGTATGTGAAGACTTCTTAGGAGTTCGACCTCCTGAACTGAATGGGTCTAGGTTAAGTATCCCGTGGTTGGCAGCGCAATTTGTAGAGTTATCTCCATATGCCGATGATATCATGATACAGAGATATGCAAGAGCTTACATAATGCAGCTTATTGGAGGGTTTCTATTCGCGGACAAGTCAAATACACTTGTCCATCTCATGTTTCTTCCTCTTTTGGGAGATTTCGAGATAGCAGGACAATATTCATGGGATGGGGCTTGCCTCGCATGGTTGTATCGGGATCTATGTCGAGCTAACAGTGCTAATGCCTTAGAAATTGCGGGTCCACTAATGTTGTTACAAGTATGGGCATGTGATCGATTTTATACAATTGCACCACAACGCCAACTACAAACCCCTGATCAGTATGTTGGTCGACCACTTATTGCTCGGTATGTTCATTTACATATTTTTTTTATTATAATTATAAATAATACAATGTTTTAACTGATTATATGTGTGTAGTTGGAGCGGTATTTTAGCTACCTCTGAACAAACTTCCAACATGTTGATACAATACCGCATTGCATTTGATCGTCTATTGCCCAATCAGGTAAATATCTAGTTTATTTCAATTGACATACATTTTAATATCGATTTTAATTATTCTAATTATTATTTATAAATTTCAGATCATCTGGACGCCATACACACTTGAAATTATGGCATTATTACCTGAATATTGCCATAATGGACAAGATATTTGGTTGACTATAAGCCCTCTTATCTGCTTTCATATTGTAGAGTGGCATCAACCTAATCGGGTGTTGAGACAGTTTGGAATGCGGCAGACAGTGCCACCATATTGTGACACAAGCACACAGTTGCATCAATTAGACTTACGAGGTAAGCATGACCACGATTGGCGACGACATCATGCAGCATTTATATCACTGTGGCGTGCACGTCGACATCACTGTGCAATATGTGATATAGTAGAACAGCCGATTGTATCTGATGATTACATAACATGGTATGACTCTATCACGAGGAGGTATATCACACGTGATGACGCTTATTATGCATGCATGGTAAAATAACTATCTACTAAATTTATATTATTAAATTCAATTTTATGTACTATATATTAAATTATATTTTTTGTGCAGAATAACTTTGTTCGGAATGTACAACAATATTCAATAGAACAAAGTTTACCTGTTTTAGGTTCTATGTGTGAGCAATATGTCACAACGGTAACTGATATAGTTCAACAAACAAGAAGACTAACTGTTGCTGACACCGATAGGACACGTGCTCGTCGTAGGCGCCGACGACAACAAGCTGAAAACATTCCAAAAGACATTCCAGAGGCACACGTGGACTAAGAGCCTCCTTTAGTTGATGATCAACTTCCAGCTTTTCATATGCCCTCACCAGATGTTCATACCGACACTGCTTCAAGTTCTGGTCATGCACAAGATCCATTACCACCTATTGTGCAACAAGATATTGATGATATAATTCACCAGCAACCACACTTTGATGTTCCTCGACCTCGTCGTGGAGCTCGTCCGAGAAGAAGGCCACCGTGTGGTACATGAGTTTTTTTAGCAATATTTTACAATTCGTATGTGTTGAACCTAAAACTCTGATCTAATTAGACATTTGTGCAATTTAATTTCAATATTTTAGGGACATTTTAATTTTAATTTTCCTTGATCTTTTGGAAATTTTTCTATTCATTTTTAATATCTTCAAAACTCTCAATTATATCGTTATGAAAAAAAAAATTGTTAATAAAAATTAACAAATTTTACCAATTTAGATAAAATAAACTTTCAAACTAATAATATGGGCTAAATTTAAAAATTTTCAAACTCTTTATGGAAAGACTTAATTAAAATTTTTTAATCAATTCAAAATAAAATTGAGATTATTTATTAAAAAAAAACTGAAAATACACGATTTCCGTGGAAATAATAATAATAATAAATAAATAATAATAATTGACCTTGTACACGATTTGCATGGAAATCGTGTACCACGTACACGATTTCATATGACATGTAAACCGTGTACATGGTACACGATTTAGGTACCATAATTTAAACATTACTTTTCTTTTCTACCCTACTTTTGTAATTTTATTTTTTTTATACATTTTCAAAATTATTAGTTTCAAAACTACCATACTTGTGTCATTATTTATTTAAAAACCATTATCCTAAAAATTACTCCTTAGGTTGGGCTTTGTTATGTTGGGGTGAGCTGAAAATTTTAGAAAAAAAAGGTTAAAACTGAACTGAATTGACCTGAACTGAACCAAGTTGATTCAGTTCAAAAATTGAAACTGAAGAACCTTCGATGTTGGTCGATTTAGAAGTTTTCAAAACCAACCTATTCGATTCAATCCATAGTTTTGCCCAAAAATGGACTGAAGAGAACCGTGAACCCCTACCACGAGGCACAAATTAACATCGACCAAAAATATTTATTTTCTTTTTTAAAACTTCGAATCAGGGGTATTATCGTCATTTTACAAAATATGCCCCCGGCCACTTCTATATAAGAAGGGTTTCGCCGATTAGGGTTTTACAGTAAGAATTCTTCAAAATTTCATCGCAAATGCTCGTTTTGCGCCGTTGCATTTCAATAGATTAGAGTGTTTTCTTCAAATTTTGGGGTTTAATGGATCTTATTTCGCACAAAGTTCTTCTTGGAAATTTGTTTCTCATGAAAGTAGTTTCCAGGATTTTATCTGTGCGTACAGCAAAATCATCCTTTCTGCTTGAGCATTCTCTTTCTATTTTCAATGGAGATGTGCTCCAATGTAACTGGATTATATCAATTTCCTTGCACCCCGTCTTATCTTTTCCTCTTTTGAATTCTATATTCGATTATTTTGTAGATTGATTTACGATTGCGTGAATGCCCGTCTATAAGCATGAATAACTTCGAGAATTCGAACTGATTATTTTGCAAATGGTTAAATATCTGATGATTTCTTGGTTTCAATCCATTATTCAAGTATTTCCCCCAAGATTTCTTATGAATTAGTTGTTCCGTGTAAAAATAAATGAAAAATGGATGATTCCCAGTTGTGAATTGGGTTTAACAAGAGGAAATGAATGCTTTTCCTCCTTTTAAGGGATCTGAATTTCTTAGCTGATGTTAATTTGTTAGTTCGGTTCATGGGTGGGTTTTGTTTACATAAGCTGATTATTATATCAAATCTCAAATAGAATAGAGTTTATAGAGTACAACAAAATTGTTCAATTTATGGGATTTTGATTCGATTCTTTCTGTAGTGGTTAATCTCTGATGGTTTATTGATTTTCATATAGTATTCCACACATCGAGTTTGCTAATGACTTGTTTTGTCAGAGAGAAAATGAATAGAAACTGAAGATCTAAACATATGAACTGGTATTCACTAGATCAATGATTGTGCTTCACCCTTCTTTATTCTTTGGCTGATGATGTTGATCTCTGAACTGTAACTTTGAAGGAAGGATATTGTTTACATAAGCAGATAGTATATGAAATGTCAAAATGAATTAGAGCTTTGAAGAGACGAGAAACAAACAGCCAAAAATTGCTTAGCTGCTGACATTACTATTGCCCTCACTTAAGAGCTGAGTAATGGCCAAGATAATGCTGCAAGTCTGGTCAAAAACTGAACTCATTTGTGCAATTGGAGACTGATAGCCAGGTTTCTCTTTGAACCCCATATCACAGGTAGCAGCATCGCTCATGGCAGCTGCGACCCATGTCTTAACATCGTTATAGGCTTTGAAATCCATTGCAGTGACTGAATCTTCAATTTGGTCAATAGCATCCTGATAGCTCTCCAAGCAATCTGTCAAGCACTGGTCCATGAAACTGTCGACCGATGTGCCGTTTTGTATTTGGTTTAGGCTTTCGTATATGTTGCTGACATTCTCTGCTGCAATGTCCAATACAATTTGTGCTAGGCCGTAGAGATCTGCTCCATTGCTTTTTGGTGATGATTGTAAGATTGTTTTGCACAGGTCGTTGTAAGGGGTGCTGCTGCAGGCTTTGGTGATGAGATCATTGCTTACGAGCGTTGGATTTTGGGCGAGTGCTTGGAAATGGCAGAGTGAAACAGCCAAAACAGCTATGGCAAATGAAATGGGCTTCATTTTTTTGACGCTTTTGATTGAATTGGTGTCTGAATTTTTCTTGTTCTTGGAGATGAATCAAGTTTCTTGAGAATGATGATGGGGGTGTTTTTGAAAGGGTGATGGATTTGTTTGGTTGTTGAGAGAGGGGCGGATGGCCTGTGGTGGGGCAATGGTTGACCGGTGTTTTTGGGGTCTCTTTGGTAAGTTGTCATTGGGCCTGTTTTTGTGATCCATATTTATAGGGCATTGGTTTGTTTGTTATTGTTTTTTAGCATTTTGTTTTTTTTTTATGTTGGGTGAATTTAGATCTTCTAATTTAGACATTTAAAAAAAAAAAAAATATATATATATATATCTTAAAACAACTTTCTATAAAAATGGTTTTAATACTTTTAAGGAAAAAAATGGTTTAAATTAATTTTTTTATGTTAAATTACAAATTTAGTTTTGGAACTTTTGAATTTGTTAAAATTTACAGATCTATTAAGTACAAAATTAAAAGTTTAGTGACAATGGACACAAAAGTTCATGGACTAAATTTGTAATTTAACGAAATTTGTAAGGCTTTGGTTTCTTTTTTAAAAAGGAAATTGTAATAAAAGACAATGAAAAATGATTAAAAAGTTGCATTATTCAACATCATTTTTGGTAGATTTTATCACCTTTCCTACAAAATTTTAAATTGATTGAATATCTTTAAATTTTCAAATCTATCAATTTTCAAATTGACTAGCTATATGGAGAGAGATTGAATATAATTAATAATCTTTCTCAAAAAATTCAATTTCGTGAGTCATGTCATGAAGAAAACATGTCACTCAATGTTAGCCAATTTTAAACATGTCACATGCATAAGTATATATTATTATATGCATAAAAACTACTCTTCGACCTTTGTCATTGCTTCTCAAATAAAGAGGGTATACCACTATGTATGGTAGCAGATAAATGATATAAAACTAAAAAAATATATATATTTAGCAAATAAATCTTATAAATCTATAAAAAAAAACAATCGTAATATGTGGGGTCCTATAAGTTGCATTATTTTCAAGCATTTGACATTCAACAAAATCCCTAAAAAATGAGGTGGAGTTTTGGATTTAAATATGATAGGTTTCACTCTTAAATTAGTTGAAACGAAATATAAAATGGAGCGTATGGGTGAGCATGGTCGTGAAAGGTTTTGAAGAAGATGAAAAAAGATGGAGAAATTTAAAGGTTAGCACAAAAATGAACCCTAACACTCACACTGAGAGAGGAACAAATTAGTGGGTTATAATAATTAGATGATAGCATTCAAATAGTGCTATCTTAGGATTTGTTATTTAGCTAGTTTTGTACTTAATTTGTGAGCTTTGATGTCTATTTATGTTGAATTTGTAGCATTCGAGCAAAATGGAGGAAAATTGGAATTCTTGAGAGTTTATGATGATTTTGGAGCTCAATTGAGCCATTTTGAAGATCAAAGAAGAGAAGACTTGAAGATTTGGCACGAGGACTCGAGAGGAGAGCGTCTTGATGTCATTCAGAGCATCTTGGCACCCTGTTTTAAGTGCCAAACCCGAGAGGAAGCATCTCTACTCTCAAAATGCGCGTTCCTCAACTTTTCGTTTGGAGCGTCGAGCGTCTCGATACTGGTGTGCGCGCTGAACAACGTTGTCCCTAACATCTCGACATTGTTACGATATGTAGTATATAAATGTCTTATTCTTTTTGTGAAAAGGGTGCCGATTTTGAGAATTTTTACTCTAATCTTGATTTATCACTCAAATTTGGGATTTTAGGAGAAGATTTGGAGCATTGTTGAAGATCTAGAGCACGAAATTGATGGAGATCACCACGAGGACGCGAGATAGACATTAGTTTGCTAATTTCTTCTCTTTGCCTTTAGTTTGCGTACTTTGATTAGGTTGTAATTAAGAATTTATGGACATTTTAGTGATTATGAGTAGCTAATTCTTGAATTCTATGGGTTTGATGTAGTTAATTGGACATTTACTTAGTTAAATTTACATTATGGTTTAATTTTCATTTCTTATTCATTCATGTATTTAGTTCTTAATGCTTTTAATCAACTGATCAATGATTAATTGATTCGTTTCTAAATTGATACTCGAGAGTAGGGGTGTACAAACGAACCAATAACCCGAACAACCCGGCCTACCCAACCCAAATTGTAAGGGTTGGGTTGGGTTAGATTTTTTTTTTGGGTTGGGTTGGGTTAAAATTTGAAAGAACCAAAAATTCGGTTCGGTTCTCGGGTTGGGACAATTTTGACTTGGTTCAACCCAACCCGAACCGGAAATAAGGTTTTTTTTAAAAAAAAAAAAAAATTATATATATATATATATAAAAGTAAAAAACCCTAGTCCCCTCATTTCGTTTTTCATTTTGCGGCCGCAGCCCTCAGTACCTCTTCACTCTCCACTTTTCGACTCTCCACTTTTGCCGCAGGATTGCAGGATTGAAGCACGATTTCTTGATTTCGCTCACCTCACGCTTTCACTTGCACGATTAACGGAAGTGAGCGACTGAAATCGAGTAACAGAAGGTGAGGGACTGAAATCGAGTAACGGAAGCCCTGATTTCAATTTTCACGATTTCACCGCTCTTCCCGATTTGCTCGATGTCATCTGCTCTCATCTACTCGGCGTGATCGCTTTCATCTGCTCTCATATGCCCGACGTGTTCACTGTCATCTGCTCTCATCTGCTCGCTGTCATCTCCTTCCCGCGAACTCGTTCGTTGTTCGATTCTCCATTGCAAGTGTATGTGTGTCTATATATATATATATATATATATCAAACAAAGAGCATTTGTATTAGACACTTTTGTTTTTAGGTTGAATCTTCCAGATTTTTTTTGTTTTTAAGTTGAATCTTTCAGATTTGAGTTAGGTTGGTTGGGTTTTTTCAGATCTGGAGGCTATAATTTTGAACTCTAAATCGATTTTGAGTTGTTGTTTGTTTGTTTTTGTGACTTATGAAGTTCCCTATTGTTTTGATTTGATTTTGTTTCTGAAAATTTTGTGTTCATTTTACTTTTTGAGGAGAATATCAAGTTCGTAGATCTGGAGGCCATAATTTTAAACTCTAAATCGATTCTGATATGAAGTTCTCACTATTGTTTTGATTTGATTTTATTTTTAGAGATTTTGATTTTGTTTCTGGAAATTCCGTGTTAATATTACAAACTTATTTTGATTTTATTTAAATTCAAAATTCAAAATTGAAAGAAAAAAATAACAACCCGGTGACCCAACTCGACCCAACCCAAAAATATATGGGTTGGGTTGGGTTGGGTTGGGTTGCTCTCATGCATAGGGTTGATCGAGTTGGGGAATTGATTAACCCGAATTTTCGGGTTGGTCCAAAAAACCCCCCAAACCCGACCCAACCCAACCCGTGTACACCCCTACTCGAGAGAGAGAGTTTAGATGAGAACCCAAATGCATGACTAGTGTCTATTTACCCGAGTGACAATGAGGTTAATAAATGACATTAGAGGTTGTTAATGAAGGGTCATAATGCCGTGTTTTGCTAATTAAGGTCACATGCATGTGAGTTAATTAACTTTGCATGAGGATTGGTGTAACGAACTAACCACTTAAACAAGAATTCTTGAGGATCGCTATTACACATGCATTCAACACTCAAACCTTTACCAAAAACACTTGCAAGACAGTCAAAACTAAAGACATTATAGCACAAAGTTAATGTAAACAAAACCACAACTAAAATCGAAGTAAAATAAAAGACCAGGATAAATCCTAAGATCCTAGGAAATAGGGCCCATCTCTATCTCCATAGCCTCGCCAAATTGACGCCCTCGCCACACGCCTCGTATGTCTAAGCGTCATCTGTAAAAGAAACAAAATGTAGCACAAGTGAGTATAAAATACTCAGTAAGTAGCTCACTTGATAAGCCTTAGAATTAAGGCTTATTTAACTCCTAATTGCTTAAAATATTCTTGTTTTGACTTAAGACCATTTGAAAATAGTCGAAAGATTGCTTCAATTTAAGAAAGAAATAAATATGATGGCATTTGGGATAGAGTTCTAAATAAATTAATCTTGTTTGCAGGAAATATGGAAATTGCAAAATCAAATTGCAAAATCACGATTCTACAATATGGAGTAGCATACCTGGGAATGTGGAAATTGCAAAATCAAAATTGCAATTTCGGGATTCTGCAATTTTTTCTAGAGCAGTAGAAAAGTTCACAAAAAGGAAAAAATCTACATTTAACCCATTCCGAAAATCTTCAATTATAGCATGATTTGGGAATTTTGAGCACGAAATTTGGGCATTATTCAACCCTAATGAAGGCCTATGAAAGGAGAGAAGATGATTGAAGAATGCATTCATTTTTGGAGACGTTTTGGAGTTGTTTTTCCTGGTTTTCTTCCTATGTTGTTTGCAGTTTTTCGTTTTCTGTTTTACCGTGACTGCTCTAATTTTTTTAGTTATGCTTATCTTTTGATTTATCCAATCTGATTCAAGTGAAGAAGTTGGGGATTGGAAGACGTTTTTGGAGTTAATTTTCATGGGTTTTCCTCTTGTTTTTCTCTATGTTTTCTGCAGTTTATCTTTGTCATATGTTTCCATTTTTTTCCTCTGTTTTACCGAGAGTTTCTGCAAGTTCTCTACAAATTTAGTTTATGTTTTAAGGTAGTTGAATGATGTTATTTTCAAGCTTTGTTTAATACATTTGATATTCTTACTGGGTTAAATTTATATTGGAGGAACTCAATTTATTTTACTGAAAGTATACGATTCATAGGTGTTATTCTTGGTTCTCCTCTGTTTTTCATGGAACATTTGCTCAATTTATAGCATTGGAAGTATCACTAGAAGTATCAATTCTGTTTTGCTTGTTAATTCATTTTCCTTAAGTGTTATTTCTAGAGTAATATAGTAGTCAACTTTGTGTTTACATGGAGTTTATTTTAACTTGTAGCTCAGTTTCTTATAGATTTTAATATGAGTTAAACTTCTTAGGGCGTTCAAGGATGTGAATTCCCTAAGAAGTAATTGTAGCCTAAATTTCAATAAAAATCAAGCCTACATCTCAATTGTTTGGTTGTGTTGAACAAATTTCTGTTGAGATCCTAGATTGATCAACTAGGGTAGCAACTCAAGCTTAGATCTAATACCGACGGGGTTAGTGATAAGCAGATTTGGCACAAGTGATGGAGGAAAGAGCCTAGACATAAGCCAATCCTTACCCTAGACATAGGGATTAAGGACTCCAAGGCCCATAAAATTGTTGAGCCGAATTATCTAAGATAGAGGGACTATAGACATATAAGTCACTCACTTAGCCTCCTAAAAACCTAAATTCAAGGTGAATAGGGGAAGCAATTTTGGTTTATAATTGAGTGTGGAGTAGGCTGGAATTACAATTTTTGCTTGCAATTACAACTTAGGGCAATGACATTCTTGAGCCCCATCTTATTCTAAATTTCCTTTGCAATTTCATTTACTAAGCTTATCTAGTTTGCTATCCAATATTGCAAATTCTAGATTCTACAATTCAATTCTGCAATTTTTGTTATTTCAATTATTGCTATTTCTAGATTCTGCAATTAGATTCTACAAGGTTTTTTTTAACACATCAACCCAACCTTATTTTTGCAATTTTAGTTTTTAAGTTGCAATTGTCCTTACACTTTGTTTTACAATATTTTTGTTACATCGTTCCCTTGGGATTCGATACTTGGTACTCACATACCATTTTATATTACTTCGATCACGTGCATTTGCTTGTACATCCGATCACCACGTAAGGGCCAAAACTTCACATGCCCAAACTTAAACTCAACTAAGCCACACAGGCTCTTGGTGAAGCTTAAGGTTCACACTCACTTAGCTAAGTGAATGATTTACACATCCCCTTCACTCACTACCCATGGTATTATGCCTCAACACCATACCTCAGAGTCATGTAACCTAACATCAGGGACATACCCCTCAGACCACACACACATGAAGGTGCATTGTAACGAACCACCCTTGATCGCTACTTGAAGCTCATTCGATATGCTCTTAAAAAGGAAGTTTTAAAAAAACATCTTTCAAATAAGATCAGAAAGCAAATTTCACTTTGGGATCCCATTTCAACAAAACAATTAAACAAACATTTCCAAGAAAAATTAATCGCTACAAGATTAGAGTACTACAACAGGAAATAAACCAGAAGTAGAAAAACCTTTAAACAAAGCAAAACACTTAAAAGCAGAAAACTCTACACTGGCTAACACCTATCGATCAGTGGGCTTCAGCCCCACAGCTATCATACAACAAAAAGGTTCGCAACCCTCAAACCACACTAGCTAGCCCTGCAATGAAGGACACACCCTCCATTCCATCACAAAATAGGGTACGCAACCCATCATTTTATTATCACATAATCATCAAGGCAAGCATGCTCCAGGTGGAGTGGTAGGTGTCACTAGCCTAAAGGTCCTAAGTCATTCCCTAACCTTTTCAAGGTTCTTAAGACCTTACAACCTCATAATCACATCAACACGAAGGACATGG
Organism: Trichosanthes truncata; assembly: GCA_033996785.1. NCBI lineage: Eukaryota > Viridiplantae > Streptophyta > Magnoliopsida > Cucurbitales > Cucurbitaceae > Trichosanthes > Trichosanthes truncata. The sequence continues at coordinate 42,497,130 of JAWPNB010000013.1, read as the reverse complement.
TAATTAGGGCCTTAGGATTAATTTTCCAACCACAACAATTCAGAGCTAACAAAATTACAAGCATAAAACAGGAGTTTCAAACATGATGTCATACACATGCTAAACCATTCAGCTCACAACTTTAAGCCCCTAAAATCCACCTACCACATTCTCAGGTAAATACCACCTCAAGATGCAAGTCAGAACTAACCACCTAGTAATACATGCTCCATAACAAATTCCAAGCATGCTACATAAATTTGCATTACTTTCCAACATAGTCCAAAATTAAACAATAACTAGAAAGAGGCTTAATCCAAAGCTACTTACCTCAAAAAAATAAATAATTTTAATTTGCACCAAATAATGCTTCCTAAATTCAATTTGCACCACCTAGCAATAAATAGAAATAGCATGAAGTAAGTTCAATAAACCCCAACAATTTAACCAAAAAAAAATCCATAATAAATGTTTGGGGTTTGGATAAAATTATCCAATTAACTTCCATAATTATTTTTGGAGTTTTGCCTTAAAAGGTGGTGAAAATCTCACATTCCTAACTCTCTGGACAGTAATCAACTTGTTGAAAATTTCTTTGTGCCACCCTCCCTAAACTCAACAACCTTATAGTGGGTAACCTTCAATTTAATTCCAACAAATTAAGGGTCAATAAATTATTCAAACAACATTAAATTTTCATCCAAAAAAACAAATAAACCCCACTTAGGCCTAAATATTCTTGTACTCAAAACTTAACAAAGGTCAACCAAAACTTACCCAAAATACCGAATAGCATCTGCTGGAAAGACCCGAATAACACCTCTAACTGGTCCAAAAACTCCCCAAATGTCTCCACATTTCAATGGGTGTACTATAAAAGTTATTTTGTCCAACAAGGTCACCTTAAGTGACCATTAAATAGTTAGAACAACCCCTAAAAACCAATAAATCAATCTTGAATTAATGTCAGAAACTTACCCAAATGAGTGATGCCGGAAAGTGGTTCCAAAGCTCTCCCTCACTTACTGTCTGTACAAAACAGAGAAAGGGAGGACAGTGTTCGGCGATGGCAACGGTTCGACACTACTGATCTGGCAACAGTTGGCTTCGTTCAAGCGAGGTCATGTGGATCCGATGCAAGTGGACAGTGGCGCTGGTGTATGGAGGATGAAGACCATGGAAAGGGGGGGTGTGCAAACAAGGCGTGCGACACAACGGCAGAGGCAGCAGCTTTGAGGCGTTCAGGTGACACGAACGGGGGCTGGCTGGCAGATCCGAGCTACTGCGTGGGCAGTGCAACGGCTAGATTGTAGGTGGTGTGATTTGACAAGGCGTGCAGTCGATGATTGTTGAGGTGGAGTGACGACGAAATTGAGTGACACAGAGATGGAGCCAATGGAGCTTCTTTGCTATGCGACAATGAAGAATTGAAGAGCCTCTGGTGCGATGAGAGAGAGAGAGAGAGAGAGATGGGGATGAGGGTTTGATTTAGGGAGAGAGAGAGATAACCAAAATAAAACCAAAACGAAAAATAAAAAAGAAAAGATGAGGGGGATTGTACAAGAAAGAGGGAGAGATTTGGGAAAAAGGTTTGACTTGTTAATATTATTAATTTAATTTTTTTTTTCAAAATCCATAACCACCACAACTTTCAAACATAATGCTAGCCATATCTCTTTTCTGCCCTTTGATAATTCTCAATTATGATAATTATTTGGCCTTTATATTTAGTTATTCTTATTATTTTATGTGTGTTATTAGATAAAAAGGCTAGCAAAAAGTTGGTTTAAATTGAATTATTGTTGGAAGCCTTTTAAATTATGTGGAGAAAAGAAAGCAAAAGAAAATGAAAATTACACTTACTTGATGTTTTTGTGTAGGAATTTGAAGAATGCAACATAAATGCAATTACATTGCAATTACAATTCTGGCAGATCTAGAAAAAAATGCAATATAAATGCAATTGCATTTCTGCAAAAATCTGGAAAACGTACCAAATATGGGATTAGCGAAATTTTGGGGATTTTATGCCATTCTTCTCCACGAATTTAGCAAGGCAAGTTGACCCAAGTTAAAAATGAACAAATATGGAAACTCTAGCCCATAAATCTTATAAAAGAAGGAAGAAAAAGAGGCAAAGGATATGGGTTTTTTTCACACAAACATATCTTCGGGCTGCTGTTTTTTTCTTCAAGTTTTGCTGCTGTTTTTTCCTCTGTTTTCCTTCCCCTTTCAACTTTGAAACTCAATCCTTCCTCAACGAAAGTTGAAGGAAGTGAAGGCTCAATTCCCTTTGAGAAAAGTGGAGTTGAGTCGATTGAGTAAGAAGTGAAAAAGGGATTGTGTTCTTCCATTTCTTAGAATTTACTTTCTGTTTTTAAGTTATTTTCTTCTGTTTTAGGAACTTAGTTGCTGTTGTATTTTTATTCATTTAGTGGTATTTCAAGATTGAATTTATTTGTTTAAGTTTCATTATATTTTTGGGGTTGAGTTCTTCATTCTTAATAAAATTTCCAGCTTGTTCGAATTAATTTTCTTCTACCAAAGTTTTATTCTAGTTTATGTTCTTTAAGTTTTGGAAGTTATTTTTATTTCTATATTCTAGAATTTTATCTATTCTTTCTTTCATTCCCAGTTATGCATTTTTATTACTTTCAAGCTTTATTTTTTTACTTTTGCAATGATGGGCTAATTTCCCTTTAGGGTTCAAGTTGGTGAATGCCTTAGAGGAAAGATGCAAAGCTTAAAAGTATAAACAATCTAGTTAACACTTGAACTTTGTTTGTTTTTGTTGAATTAACGTTGGGTAAACCTAGTCGGCCAACTAGTGTTGCTTGTCAAGCTTGAACTTAATACCGAGAGGGTTAAGGGAAGGTGGATGTCGCAAAAGCAATGGAGGAAAAGACTTAGACATAAGTCCTGAACATCGACCCTAGACATAGGGCGAGACTCCAAAACCACTAGAGTTGTGTGCAGAAATATCTAAGTTAGATTAACCATAGAAATATAGGTTTAATCACTTAGCCTCCTACAGATATTTCATAGAAGGTCGAATAGGAGTGAAATTTAGTTTACTTAGTTTCTTGTGTTAGCTATGATTGCAATTTGCATTTCTCCCCAAATGGGCATGAACAACTTGAATTTTCCTTTTTCATATTTATTATTATTTTTATTTATTTTCTTTTGCCAAAAACACCTCCCAACATTTTTATAACCTTGGTTACTGAACTTGCAATTTCAAAACAAATGTTGCTATCTTTTGAATTTTGTTGTATCCGTTCCCTGTTGGATCGATACTCTGAAATACTTCAAGTTTTATATTACTTGCATCGACATTGTGTATTTGCACTGGACTGGAGCTTTGTTTTTAAACTAAAAATCTTTTCTTAAAGTCCCCACGTTTCACCATTTTCCCACCTACGAACTCAAATCCAATTTATTCAAATTCAACATAAATAATCTTATACAACATTTAATTCTAATAAAGACCAAAATAAAATGTTGGGCATTCCATACACAACCCCCAAGCTAGCACACTGCAATGAAGGTACACAACACTCAAGCCAACACAACGGAGGTACACAACCTCAAGCTAGCACAATGTAATGAAGGTACGCAACCCTCAAGCCAACCCAACTCAAAATCAACTAAGGAAACATGCTCGACATGGGGAAGGTAATTGTCACTAGCCTAACCAATTTTAAGTCATTCATTAATGCTGTCAGGATTCTCACGGTCACACATCAATGTTCAACAACATCATAAATCATGCTTTTCAACAATATTCAGAAAAGCTTCAGGCATAAAACTTATGCACAATTCCCAACAAAATTCTTTAACAAGAAATCACTTAACCAGGCCCCTACACATGCTAGCAACATATAGCCCTAAGTCGTTCACTCCAAAATTAAACCCCCTAATACCAACATCATACATGCTTGGGCAAACTTAAGCTCAAGAAACATCTCAGAACAATTCAGCCCACAAGCACATGTTCCACATACACAAATTTAAGCATGCTTACGCATTCACAAATCTCCAAAAAAACATAAACCAATCTTATTCAAAATCTTAAAGGGGTTTAGTCCAATTGGGTACTTACCTTTTAGGCCAATAGAATTAAGAAAATTCAACAAAAACTCAAACTCCTCTTAGAAGTCACTTAGCACCACCTAGGGCAAAATTCAAAGGAAAATCAAAGATTGGCAAAAACACATTTTACCAAAACTTCCAAAAATTACTAGAAAATTAACTCCAAGAATTTTTCTTATCCACGAAGGTTCAAGGAGAGAATACCCAAATAAAATTCCTCAATTATGAACGCCTCCAACCTTAACCGAACGGACTTGCAACTTGTCCAAAAAGTACCTAAATTGGAGATAAATCCAAAATCCATGATTCAATTTAAAAGCTTATGGGTATTCTAAAATCCATAAACCCAAAATTCCAACAACCAATTAAAAATCCAATATTTAACTCAAAACTTAATTCTAAAAAAAATTAGAAAAATTATCCAAATAATCCATGGATCAAAGCCAACCTTGAACCCTAAATAATTGATCCAAAATTGCACAAATGTCTAAAAAAGGTTAGAGCTTAACTTTTGGCATTTAATTGAAGGTTCTAATCGATTAAGGATGAAATTTACCATACATGCCTTACCAAAACAACACCTACACTTGTTGGTTTTGATGTCAAAGTAGCTCCAATTCAAACACTACGGGTTAACATCCAAACACCAAAACAACCCCACAATTCAACTTTAGAAATCAAAAACCACCTTGAACCATCACCGAAAAACTTACCCACTCCAAATTGAGGGTTGTTTCACCACTGTACAATGTCGGGCTCATCGAAAAACGAACTTGAAATCACAAAACAGCAATCGAAGACAAGAAGACGCGTTGAAAACGAGCTATGGAAACTCGAATGACCTGCCAACTATTGCAGCTCAAGAGCCCGATGCCTGCAACACCAGTTTTTTGGGCAGCGACCACTTCAGGCCCAACAAAACGAGTTGGAGATGAACCAGACAACTGCTAGAGACCTTCTTCCGTCGTCCTTACTGTCGGAGATGGAGCACCCATGAGACGGAGATGAAAAAGAATAGAAGGAGGAGGAGAAGAAAAGAAAAAAATGGTGGAAATAAGGGAATCTTTTCATGAAAGGGACAGAAGATAGGAAGAATATGATGGCTTGGCTCTCCCTTGGGTTGCGTACAATCCAAGTTAAAGCCAAATAGGGTTTGACATGGCTCAATCCCTTTCTTTTTTTTCCAAAATTGCCCCTCACCTTCCTTTAACACTCTTTCCCACTTTTAAAACCAAAAAAAAAAGATAAAGATCAATTAAACCCCAACTTTGGAATTAAACGAACAAAAAGAAAAAATTAGAGTTTGATTCACCAAATTACAACAAAATTAACCCAACATTGAAACCAAAAGTTGGGAGTTAATTACATGAAGACATTACAATCTTCCCTCCTTCAGAACTTTCATTATCGAAAGTTTCTAGTCTTGAAAGAGTTCAGGATACTTAGCTCGCATCTCATCTTCTCGCTCCCAAGTCGCTTCCTCAACCTAATGGTTTTTCCAAAGCACTTTAATAAGATCTATCTCTCGATTACAGAGGGTTTTCTAGTCTTTTGTAAGAATTTGCATGGGTTTCTCCTCATAACTCACGTTCTTATTCACTTGAAAATGCTAGTAATTGATCACATGGCACATACTTCCACAACATAGGTACATGGAAAACATCATGAACTACAGAGAGAGAAGGTGGCAAAGCCAATCGATATGCCACAAAGCCAATCTGCTCCAAGATCTCAAATAGCCAGATGGGACTCAGCTTCCCTTTCTTACCAAACCTCAATGCTCCTTTCATAGGTGTGACCTTGAGAAACACATGATCATTGACCGCCAACTCTAACTCCCTTCGCCTCATGTCGGCATAGCTCTTCTGCCTACTGCACAATTAACATCCTTGTCCTGATCTTCTGAATTGCCTCATTTGTAACCTAGACCAGCTTGGGTCTTAACAACCTGAGCTCACCCACCTCATCCCAATACATAGGGGACCTGCACCTCTTACTGTAAAGAACCTCAATGGTGCCATACTAATTGTTGCTTGATAACTGTTGTTATAAGCAAACTCCATCAAATGCATGTGAGTATCCCAATTGCCAACAAGGTCTAATGTGAAAGCTCGCAACATATCCTCTTTGGTCCAATTCAATCTCTTTGTTTAAAAATCAGTCTTAGGATAAAAAGCTGTGCTAAAATGTAACTGAGTACCCAAGGCGTTCTGCAAACTTCTCCAAAAGATTGGTGTAAAACTAGGATCTCTGTCAGAAACTATTGAAACAGGCACCCCGTGCAGTCTGACTATCTTCTCTAAGTACAACTATGCCCACTTCTCAATGGTGTAAGTAGACTTTCCTAGCAGGAAATGAGCTGACTTGGTCAGTCTATCCATGATGACCCAAATCACCGTGAATCCTCTAGCCGTCCTTGGCAACCTTGTATTGAAGTCCATCGACATATCCTCCCATTTCCATTGTGGCACACTCAAGGGTTACAACAAACCTATTGGTCTCTGCCTTGAAGGTTTTACTTGTTGACAGACCAAATACTTACTGGCAAAGTCTACCACATCTCCCTTCATATTACACCACCAGTACTACTGCTTCAAATCCTGATATATCTTTGTGTTTCCTAGGTGCATAAAAAATGGAGAGTTATGAGCCTTAGCCAAAATCTCGCCCTTGAGCTCATCAACCTTGGACACACACAACTGCCCTTTAAACAAAAGGCCTTATCTGCTGAAAACGAGAACTTACCCACTTGCCCTGCCTCAACCTGGTGCAAGGAGTCAAAAATACTAGGATCCCTCTGTTGGGCTAAACTGTCAATTGAGACAACTGAGTAGTAACCTCTCCCACCAACGATGTTATCCTTATGCGTTCCATATAAGCTATAAGTGGGTTTAATCATTAATTAAAGATGAGGTATGAGCTGTCTTTCTCCTAAGGTCATCAGCAACAACATTTGCCTTACCCGGATGGTACAAGATCTCCATGTCACAATCTTTCACCAACTTAAGCCACCTGCGCTACCTCATATTCAACTCATTCTGAGTGAAAAAGTACTTGAGGCTCTTATGGTCCGTGAAGATTTAGATTTTTTCACCAAGTAATGCCTCCAAATCTTCAGAGCAAAGACCATCATTGCTAATTCCAAATCATGAGTTGGGTAGTTATGCTCATAATCCTTTAACTGATGAGAAGCAAAAACAATCACCTTACCATGCTGCATTAACACACAGCCCAAGCCCTTCTTAGAAGCGTCACTGTAAATGACGAATTCACCTATTCCATCAGGCATGGTAAGTATCGGTGCAGAAACCAACCTCTGCTTGAGCTTCCAGAAGCTTGCCTCACAAGCATCACTCTAAATGAACATATTTCCTTTTCCAGTCAACTGGTCAATGGTGTGGCTATCTTGGAAAAATCCTGAACGAAGAATCAGTAGTAACCCATTGAGCCTAAGAAACTCTACACCTCTGTGACCGAAGTTGGATAAGGCCATGTAGTAACTGCTTCCACCTTCGCTAGGTCTACTGAAATTCCAACACTCGACACCACGTGTCCTAAGAAGGACACCTACTAAAGCCAAAACTCACACTTGGAGAACTTTGTGTATAACTTGTTCACCCTTATACTTACCAACGCTTTTCCTAAGGTGAACCTCGTGCTCCTCATCTAAATGAGAGTAAACTAATTGATAAACTAATTGATCGGCTGATACACGCAAGCGCACGCGATCAAAGTAATATAAATTGGCATATGAGTACCAAGTATTGAATCCCACAGGGAACGGAGTAACAAAAATATTGTAAAGCAAAGTGTAAGGAAAATTGCAACTTTGAAAACTAAAAATGCAAAAATAGTGTTGGGATGGTGAGTGTTGGAAAAAGAAAAATTGCAGAATCTAATTGCAGAATCAAGAAATGACAATATTGGAATAAAGAAAAATTACAGAATTGAATTGCAAAATCTAATTGCAGAATCGAGAAATGGCAATAATGGAAATAAAGAAATTGCAGAATTGAATTGCAGAATTTAGAATTGGCAAAATTGGATAGCAAATTAGATAAGCTTAGTAAATGACATTGCAAAAGGAATTTGGATAAAGGATGGGGCTCAAGAATGTCATTGCCCTAAGTTGTAATTGCAAACCAAACTTACAATATCAACCTATTCTACACTCAATTGTAAACTAAAATTGCATCTCCTATTCACCTTGAATTTAGGTTTTTAGGAGGCTAAGTGAGAGACCTATATGTCTATAGTCTCTCTATCTTAGATAATTGGGCTCACAATTTTATGGGTTTTGGAGTCCTTAATCCCTATGTCAGGGTAAGGATTGGCTTATGTCTAAGCTCTTTTCTCCATCACTTGTGTGAAATCCGCTTTCACTAACCCCGTCAGTATTAGATACAAGCTTGAGTTGCTACCCTAGTTGATCAATCTAGGATCTCAACGGAATTTTGATCAACACAAGCAAACAATTGAAATGTAGGCTTGATTTTCATTGGAATTTTGGCTACAATTACTTCTTAGGGAATTTACATCATTCTAAGAAGTTTTAGCTGAAATTAAATATAAAAATCCTACAACTAATTTCTGGGGAAAAGTTCATATTGAAAAATTGAGTAAAATGCTAATTAATAAAAATTCTACCCTAAGTGGTGTTGGAACAACTAAGACAAAACTTATGCAATTCTGGGCAATTAACTTCAACAACTTCTAAAATTCTCAAATTAAAAATTAAACAACAAAAATCAAGGGTTTCAATAGAAAATTTTCATCTTCTTTCTTTACCCTTGAATCTGATGGGTTTATAAGGATTTCAAGAATTACAGAAACTTGAATAAAATAAGAAGAAATTGGAGAAAAGATATATAAAAAAAAAGAAAAAAAAAAACAGAAGCTGAACTTCTTTGGCAAAAACAGAGCAAGTTTATACAAAACTTAATAATAAAGAAGAACTCAACTGAAGATCAAGGTTTCATTTCACCCACTGTTTGTAATACAATACTTTGTTTTTGAATAACCCACACTTAAACTCCATGATGAATGTTCAACAAATAGAGAATAAAAAAAAAAGAAAAACAGAAGGGAAAAACTAAGAGAAACAGAGGAAAGTTTTGACTAAAACCCACGAAATTTAGATTGAATTAAAACTTAAAATGAATACAAGAAGAAATCGAAAGGAAGAACAACGATTATACTCTCCATAATACAAGTAGAAATTGAAGAAAAATATGACAGAATCGGCTAAAAACAGAAAAAAAAAAAGAAAAACAGAGCATGAACGTTGTGACAAAAACCCACGAAATTGACTTCTAAAATCGCCTCCCAATCGAATTGTGTTGCTCCTCCTCTTCTTCCCCTTTTATAGGCCTTCATTAGGGTTGAAGAATGCCCAAATTTTGTGCTTAAATTCCTCCAAATCGGGCTTTAATTGAAGATTTTCGGAATGGGTTTAATGCAGATTTTTTTTTTCCTTTTTTGAACTTTTCTATTGCTCCAGATTGCAGAATCCGATTTTGCAATTTGATTTTGCAATTTCCACATTCCATGTTCCATAAACAATTGCAGAATCATGAAATTTGCAATTTGATTTTGCAATTTCCACAATTTCTGCAAACAAGATCAATTTTCTTAGAATTCTATTTCAAATGCCATCACATTCATTTCTTCCTTAAATTCAAGCAATCTTCCTCTATTTTCAAATGATCTTAAGTCAAAACAAGAATATTTTAAGCAATTGGGAGTTAAGTAAGCCTTAATTCTAAGGCTTATCACTAATATATCATTAATAAAGACGATCATGAAGGTGTCGAGGAGCTCTTTAAATACCATGTTCATCATGTCCATAAAGATTGCAGGTGCATTAGTCAACCTAAACGACATCACTGTAAACTCAAAGTACCTATACCTAGACCTGAAAGCCGTTTTGGGAATAAATTCCTCTTTAATTCTCAAATGGTAACCTTAATTGCAAATCAATCTTTGAAAAAACAATAGCTCCCTGTAACTAGTTAAACATGTCATCAATATGAGGGAGCAGATACTTTTTTTTTTATGGTTACCTTATTTAGCTTTCGGTAGTCTATGCACGAGTGTATTGACCCATCTTTCTTCTTCACAAAGAGGATGGATGCGCCCCAGGGTGAGACACTAGGGCGAATGAAACCCTTGTCCAGAAGTTCTTGTATCTACAACTTAAGCTCCTTCAACTCTATTGGGGCCATTATGTAAGGGTCCTTTGATACGGTAGCTGTCCTTGCTTGAGTTCGATATTGAAGTCTACTTTTCGTACTGGAGGTAACCCTAACAAGTCTTTAGGGAACACATTGGCTCTTTAACCACCGACATTGAGGCCACTACAATTTCCACAACTCTGGTGTCTGTCACATTGGCCAAAAAGGCCCACACCCTTTAGTTAATCAACTTTCTTGCCTTCAATGATGAGACCACCCTAGGGACCACCTTAGACCTAGAACCCTTGAACTTGAAACTGGGTTTGGTCGGTGGTCTAAACACGACTTCCTTGCAGTAATAGTCGATGTTGGCATGGTTCTCAGCCAACCAATCCATGCCCAGGATGATATCAAAGTCACTCATGTCTAGAACTATCAATGTCATATCCAATTAGTGATCTGACACTAGTACCTGAAAAACCTTAACCTTTTCTCGAGCTAACAACTCTGCCCCAATTAGGGTTGAAACTAACAGGTTGAAACCTAATGGCTCTAACTTTAACTGAGCTTGACCCACAAATGTCGTAGAAATAAAGGAATGCGTATAACCAGAATCAAACAAAACAAAAACATAGTGGCCAAGAATAGGCAAGGTACTCATCACCACCGTGCTTAAGCCCTCAATCGTCTTGCTCATAGAAGCATAAGCTTTACCCTTCAACTGACCATTCTACGAACCAGAGTTTTCGTTCTTAGAACACACAGCTACTACCTGTCTCGTCTTGCCACAGTTGAAGGACGTTCTCGGACTGGTTCTCTTTTTCTCTTGACAGACTGTCGCCAGATGGCCAGTCTTTCCACAATTGTAGCACGTTCTAGAGCCTGCAAAACAGTCCCCCTTGTGATACTTCCCACAACTCGAACACAAAGGCTTATCTTGACCCAAAGTTTGCTGGTGACCTGGTCGCTGCTCTATCCTAAATTATGATTTGGCTTGGTGAAGGCTCGATCAAACTTCCTCTTTTGTCTTGAGTTGAAACCTTGCCCACTAGATACTTGAGACCTGCGGGTGCGCGAATCAATCGAGGTAGTTGCACAAAGGGCTGCAACATAGGTGGCTGGGTTAAGAGCTGCCATATTACCATGGATCCACGATAAGAAATATGACTTTCCATAGCATTAAAATATACCTTTTTTTGTAAAAATGGCTATGGTTGAAAGGGGGGCGCGTCCTTTAAAATAAAAACAAATAGGCATGCTTATTGAAAAAAAAATCGCGCCTAAGAACACTTCAATAATTTATTTTACTTTCTTGTCTGCCTTTTTCAATCTCTTCTACTTTCTTCTCCTCTCCTCTCATCAATCGTTGCTAGAAACCATCTCAACATTTCTTTCTTGCATCATGCGATGGGCTTTAGTTCAAATGAGAGAATCGAAACCCAAACAAATGTAGTGTCAATAAAAATCGTTCAAATAACCCCTAATCACCATTAGATGCCATCACCTTCCCCAAAAGTCCTAAAGCGAAGTGAAGAAGTACGAATTGTTCAACTGCGGCTTGAGCTTGGCTTCGATGAGATTCCAGGCGATAAATTTTGCTGCAACGAGGATTAGTTCAAGGAGAAAGTAAACATGGCCAAAACCCCTGTAAGGTGAGTAAATTGACCGTATCCGTAGAGTTTCATCCTTAATGTCAAAAGTAGAGCTTGAATTGCATAGCTGAGGAATGATTTGGGAATTGTGGTTCATCTACTTTTTCCTTTCACTGTTACCTATGGATTTTAAAATAGGGTTTTCATTTAATTAACGTCAAGGCTATATATTTTACATTTTGTAAAAGAGCTGCTGTGTGTGGGTGCAATTACGGAACAGAAGAAAAAAATTTGCAGTGGTTGTGTGGCTTTCACGAAAAACAGAAAAGCAAAAAAAAAAAAAAAAAAAAAACAGAGACCTTGTGTGAGTTTTTTCTTCGAGTTGTTTGCAAGAGCGTTTTTTCTCCATTGAAGAGTTTTGAGAGCTTATTGTTAGAGTGATTCGTGAGCCTTTTCCTTGAGAGAAAAGTGAGAGAAATCATTCTAGAGAGCCTTGTAAACTCTTGTAATTGACATTTTAGTGGAACCTGCATCAGTAGCAGAGAATTGGACGTAGCCAACATTGGGTGAACCAGTATAAATTCGGTGTCAATTTCTTTTCCCTTAAACTTGATTTAATTATCATTCTTGGTGCTTAGAAGTTTAGGTTGGTTTATCTACTCTTTTAAGCTTGTGAGTTCTAATTGTTTATTCTGTAGTAATTGGAACTAGAACCTGATTTGGAATTTTAGTAAAATATATATTGTCTAAATCTGATTGGTCATTTTTGATTGATTATATTTTATCGGCCCCTAACAAGTGGTATCAGAGCATTCAGGTTGTAGAACGATGTCAGGAGGAGATGAGAAATTGGTTACTTTTAACGGATCAGATTTTTCGTTTTGGAAGTGTCAGATATTGGATTATTTGCATTTCAAGGAATTTGTTTTGCCATTAGAAGGAAAGCCTGAAGATATGGGAGAAGCTGAATGGAAAAGTTGGACAAAAAGGTGTTGGGGATTGTTCGCTTGACTTTGACAAAGAATGTGCAAAGCAGTGTAGCGAAGGCAACGACCACAACAGAGCTAATGGAAGCTTTGTCTAACATGTATTAAAAACCCTCTGTAAACAACAAGGTATATCTCGCAACCAAAATTTTTAATTTGAAAATGGCTGAAGGTGCATCTGTTACTGCTCATATAAATGAATTTGATTTGTTGATGAACAAATTAGCTGCGATTTTGTTGTTGAGATCTTTGCCTGATAGTTGGGAAACCATGAAAGCCGCACTTTCTAATTCATGTAGAAAAGAGAAATTGCAGTTTTCACAGGTTAGAGATTCTGCCATTGCAGAAGATATTCGCAGAAAGGACTCAGGTATTGTTTATACTTCTGGTTCAATGTTGAATGTGGACAGCGGGAGGAGTAATAATAGAAGTCATGAGAATCAAGGTAAATCGAAAAACAACAGAAGTAAGTCTAGAAACGGCAGATTAGAGTGTTGGAATTGTGGTAAAACTGGACACTTGAAAAGGAACTGCAAAGCCCCTAAGTGAACTGAGGGGAATGAACCCAGTGCAAATGTTGCTGTTAATGAGGTGCATGATGCTTTGGTTCTGGCAGTGGAAAGTGCTCATGACCCATGGGTTATAGATTCAGGTGCGTCAGTTCATACTACAGGACAACGTGACATTCTTGAAAATTATGTAGCAAGAAATCATGGAAAGGTGTATCTAGCTGATGGAGAGCCTTTGGACATCATTGGAACTGGTGACGTGAAATTAAAAATGGCGAATGGTTCAGTCTGGAAAATTTGCAAAGTACGTCATGTTCGAAATATGATGAAGAACTTGATTTCTGTAGGGCAGTTAGACAGTGAAGGATATGAGATTTTCTTTGGCCAAGGAAACTAGAAGGTTACAAAAGGTGCCATGGTAGTTGCTCGAGGAAGCAAATCAGGGACTTTGTATGTCAACAGTAATGACAAGGACATGGTGGCTGTTGTCGATCATTCGAGTCAGACTGATTTATGGCACAACAGGTTAGGACATATGAGTGAAAAAGGTATGAAAATTCTTCACTCTGCAGGGAAGTTACAGGGACTAAAGGCAGTTGAACACAAGTTGTGTGAGGGCTGTGTATTTGGGAAACAGAAGCGTGTCAGTTTCTCAAAGACAGGAGCAAAGCTAAAACCTACAAAGTTGGAGTTAGTTCACACTGATGTGTGGGGGCCTTCTGAAGTATCTTCTCTTGGTGGTTCTAGATACTATGTGACCTTAATAGATGACTCAAGCAGGAAGGTATGGACTTATTTTCTCAAACATAAATATGATATATTTTCTGTTTTCAAAACTTGGAAGTATATGGTTGAGAATGAGATAGGTCTGAAAGTTAAAAGCTTGAGGTCAGACAATGACGGTGAATATGTTGATGGGGAGTTCAAAAGATACTATGCAGACAATGGGGTTGTGATGGTAAAGACCAATCCAGGGACACTGCAGCAAAATGATGTGGTTGAGAGAATGAACAAGACGCTGAATGAGCGTGCCAGGAGCATGAGATTACATGCATGATTGCCTAAGATATTCTAGGCAGAGGCAATCAACACGGCCGCCTATCTAATCAATTAGAGCTCGACCACATCACTAGACTTCAAGTTGCCTGAAGAAGTCTGGAGCGGTAAACAGGTAAACATTTCTCATATAAAGGTTTTTGGTTGTGTGTCTTACATTCACATTGATGCTGCAGACAGGAGTAAATTAGATGCCAAATCCAAGAAATGTTATTTTCTTGGGTATGGTGGAGCTGAGATTGGCTACAGGTTTTGGGATGACCAAAACAGGAAGATTCTCAGAAGCAAGAACGTGATCTTCAATGAGGAAGTTCTGTACAAAAATAGAACAACAGTTGATTCAGAGTCAAATGAAAGTACAGAAGAGAAGACTCAGTATATAAGTCTTCCTAAGGTTGAGACCAAGACAATGAGATTTGAAGATCAGAATGCAGTTACTCATGAGGAAACAGTTGTGGAAACTGAGGAAACAGTTGTGGAACCTGATGAGCAGACTGTGGAACTTGATGAAGTTAAGAGAACGCCACCTACAACAGTTAGGAGGTCTAGCAGGACTATCAGACCACCACAGAGGTATTCCCCTACTTTGAATTACATATTATTGACTGACAGAGGTAAACCTGAATGTTATGATGAGGCGGTTCAACTGAAAGATTATGTCAAGTGGGAGTTGGCCATGAAGGATGAGATGGATTCTCTTATGACGAATCAGACATGGCAACTGGCTGAGTTACCAAGAGGTAAGAAAGCTTTGCAGAACAAATGGGTTTATAGAATCAAGCAAGAGCCTGATGGTAGCAAGAGGTACAAAGCAAGGCTTGTAGTCAAAGCCTTTCAACAGAAGGAAGGTATTGACTTTAATGAGATATTTTCTCCTGTAGTCAAACTTACTACTATTAGAACTGTATTATCGATAGTGGTAGAAGAGGATTTGTTTCTGAGACAGATAGATATAAAGATAGCTTTTCTTCATGGTGATTTAGAAGAAGAAATTTACATGGTACAACCACAGGGTTTCACAGTACAAGGGCAGGAGAAAATGGTTTGCAAACTTCAGAGAAGCTTGTATGGTCTCAAACAAGCTCCCAAACAATAGTATAAGAAGTTTGATAGTTTTATGTGCAACAGTGGATTTCAGAGGTGTTAGGCAGATCATTGTTGCTACATAAGGTCTCACGGTAACTCATATATTATTTTACTGCTATATGTTAATGATATGTTGATAGCATGTGCTAATAAACAGGAAATTTTGAAGATAAAGGCTGAATTATCTAAAGAATTTGATATGAAAGATTTGGGAGCTGCCAAACAAATTTTAGGAATGAGAATTAAGAGGAAAGATGGTACATTGACATTGTCGCAGGAAGAGTATGTGAAAAAGGTGTTGAGATTTCACATGGAAGATGCAAAACCTGTGAGTACCCCTTTAGCTTGTCATTTTAGATTATCTAAGGAGCACTCACCCACTACTGAGCAGGAAAGAGACCATATGGCTAGAGTGTCATATGCTTCAGCTATAGGTAGCCTGATGTACGCCATGGTTTGCACAAGACCAAACATTGCACATGCAGTGGGAATTGTTAGTAGGTATATGAGTAATCCAGGGAAACAGCACTGGGAGGCTGTGAAGTGGATTTTTAGATATTTGAGAGGGACAACTGATTATGCTCTGCATTTTAAGAAGTCAGTTTGGCACAAGGTGTTCAAAACCCTTGGTTTTGAAACACAACCCCATGGGTTACAACAATGCAACCCCATGGGGTTTGTGCAATGTTTTCCTCTTCCACTTGTCGTTTTTCATTTCCGACAACCACTTCGACAACAAATCCGGTGACAACTCCGACGACCACCGACAACGACAACTCTGACCACCGCACCGGCGACCCGACCACCGCTGACGACTACCTCCGGCAACCATTGCGATGAGAACTCTAGAGACCAATCTGACGACCACCCTTGAGACCTAACCACCCCAACAACTTGACACCTCGATGACCTAACCACCCTAACAACCCAACTTGCCCGAACCATCGCCAATAACCATCTGACAACCACTCCGACAACCCGACCACCTAGCAATCGCCGCCGACAACCACCTAGTGACTACTCAGATGACCCGACCACCCCGATGACTACTTCGACGATTACCCCAACAACTTGGCAACCCACCCAAAACCACCACTCTAGTGACCACCATGGCGACCCGACCACCTAGCAACCTGACCATCCTAATGACCACTCCAATAACAACTCCAATGACTCGACCACTAGACAACCACCCAGCGACCACTCGGACGATCTAAGCAATCATATGACCACTCCAGCGACCCGACCACCCAACAACTACTGTCGACAACCACCTAACGACCACTCCGACGACCTGACCACCGTGCAACCACCACCGACGACCACCTCGGCAACCCAACCACTCCATCAACTTGATCACCCCAACAACCACTCCAACGATCACCCCAGCGACTCGACCACGTAGTCAATTTTTTAAAATGTTAAAATAAAACTAAAAATGGCTACTAAACAAATTTTTAACCCAATATATTTGAAATAGGTTTCAAAATACTGTGCAAAATATAGTTTCTAATATTTTAATTTCTAAAATAGAATTCGAATTTTATAATTCATTTATCCTTGAAATAGATTTCAAAATACGGTGCGAAATTTTGTTTAAATTCCATAATTTCTTAAATAGGCCTCTAATATTTTATTTTTTTAAAATAGAGTTCCAAAAATATATTTATGAATACTTTGTAAATAGAGTTTTAAATTCCCTAATTTCTTAGATAGACTTCCAATTTTTTAATTTCTAAAATAGAGTTCAAAAAATAGGTTTCGAAATACTTTGTGAAATAGAATTTTAGATTCCTTAATTTATTAAATAAACTTTTAATTTTTTAATTTCTAAAATAGAGTTCCTAAAATAGTTTTATGAATACTTTGTGAAATAGAGTTTTAAATTTCCTAATTTTTTAAATAGACTTCTAATTTTTTAAATTTCTAAAATAAAGTTTGATAACTCTTCAATAGAAGAGTTATTCCTGTTTAAAAATCTATTATTAGAGTATGATTACTGTGTCGAAGTGTAAGGGAGAACACCTGGAACCCGACCCCCCATGGACGACAACTCGATGCCTTCATCACCTTTAGCTACTACTTAGTTTTAATTCAGTTTGTGTTTTGGACAACTATTGCTATTTCTTTTCTTCATTCCTTTCAGCTTATGTCTTATGATATTATGAACTTCGGACCTTCATTTGCATTATGGATTTCCTTTACTCCAGCAACATCATTCTTCTTTCTCACGTATTAATTATTTAAAATATATGTCCTTACTAACGTTATTTAATTTTACATCATCATGAATGGAGTGAATGAGATACTTGTACAAACTACACATTCATAATTAATTATGCTTGAAACAATTGATCCACATAATTGGTTAAAATATTGATATGCAATTCAGTAAACAATTATCAAGTAAAAAAAATGGATATGAAAAAAAAAACCTAAAAAAAATTGTTTAAAAAAACAGCTTAAACAAATCCAGCCCAACCCAACCCAATCCTGCACCCCAAACATAGGTCTCAGCAAACCAGCCAAACCCAACCCTGCACCCCAAACACAGTAATCAGGAACCCCAGGGTTTCTGATTCCAACCAAGGATTTCCAGGATTCCTGATTCCAAACCAGCGGGCCAAACAACCCCTTAATGGGTTAGTTTAACTAGTCCACAAGCTTGTGGGGTTTCTTAAATTTCTATGCAGGAGGCCTACTAGTCCAAAAGTTGTTCGTTACTTTTTGGTCCTTTGGCTTTAGAGAAATTGCATGATTTTTTTTAGAAAGATTAGGAATGTTAATGAGTTTGGTGGCTTTTGTTTGTTTTTATTGACTAGATTAATTCCCATCATTGCAACCACCTCCATCACTATATATATATTTTTTTCTTGTACATCTCCAACCAGCTGCATTCATGTATGTACATTAAATCTTTTTTAGAAAAATTGTCTATTCTATTATAAAATTATTTATTGTGTTATCAAAGTCTTGATCATTTTGGTTAGAACCATTCAGCTCAATTTTCATGAAGCATAATGCAACTTATAGGATGTAGTCAATATAAACATTCCATGTTGGAATTTATTAACAAAATCAAGTCATAATTATTCAAGAATAAAGACATACAATTCAAGAACAATTATGAAAAGATTTATAAAAGGATCTAAGCATGGAAGAAAACTACAACTAAAGAAGGTCAGAATTACCTGGAACCTTTTGACATGTTGAATTTGTAAATTTTGTGGTTTGTGGTCTTCCTCAACTATGCAACCTAGACTAGGATGGGCAATCCTCTCTATCAGATGGGGAATAGGAGGCTAAAGAGGCATAGTATATTGGGGACCATAACCCTGTTATTTATAAGTTGATCCTCGGGTTTCCCATAATGTCCTAGGATCAACAGGCTGGTTTCTGCTCAGCAGGCCACACCACTATATGGGAAGTCTTGGGCCCATAATTAAGACCACACAATATGCCCATTAAATAGCCCAAATATAATTGTCATTTAATTTGTTACCCACATATGAATTAATTATTAAATTAATTCCAACATTCCAACCATGTTTATTAGCATGTAGTTTTGTAATAGTTCCTTGGATGTTCAGTTGGCTTCTTAAATGTACAAAAGATTAAGGGAACACACTGCAATCAAGTCAGGTGCTTGTCAAAATTATTTGACTTGTAGTTCATCTACAATCCATTTAGGCTTGATGGGGATGCATTCAGCTTAAGATGAAAATTTGAAACTCTTCTCCTTACTCTTTTCGAATAAAAGTTCATTATATATTTATTTATTTTGATCTTGACAATTTTTTTGTAGGTTGATAAAAGAATTACTTCACAACATTGAAATGTCTTGGCTACAACACAATTGGCTTGAGTTAATTGAATTTTTGATTATAACATATTTGTAATTATTGGTATATTGATGAAGTTTATATTTTGTATCACTCCAAGTTGATATATTCTTTACTACATTTGTTTTTGTGGGGTAATGTGAATTTTGTATGACTCTTTATTTAAATAAAGACATTTTTTAATTGTATCTATTTTTATGAATTATATATTTATTATTTGACAATTATGTAACAAGGTATGAAACATGAAAAAAGCATTAAGTACATATTAGAAAAGTTATCAAAGATAGAATAATAGCATTCATCAAATGCTACAAAAAAAGTTGAGTTCAAAAAAGCTATAAATAGAAAAAATCTGGTCATTTAAAGGTTTATTATAACTTTCATTTAAAGCTACAAATAAATATTTATAGCTATAAATAAATGCTATCATTGACAAACAATAGCTTTTAATTGTTGCTATATAAAACTTTTTATAGCATTTAGACAATGCTATCATATATTTTACAAAGAGAAAATTATGCTATTGAAAGACTTTTATTATAGCATTTATAAAATGCTATAAAAAGTCCCATTTTTTATAGCATGGACTATCACGACTTTGCAAAAACGCTATAAAAGGTCGATAATAGATTTTTTTTAAGCTATCATAGAGCTTTTTTCTTGTAGTGATCTCTATTGAGATTTATGATCTAAAGCCTCGTAATTAATGATTTATTTAATAATTAATAATAATTTTGATTGTTTTATTTGCAATTTAATATTATCCAATATATGAAAAATCCAAGGTTATTAGTGTAATCTTGAATAGTATGTGGTTGACACACAGGAGGATCGTGTTCAAGAAATAACTTTGGTCATAGTATATGGGTAAGGTTGGGTGCCTTATCCTGGTAACACAATTGATACGGTCCACTTTGTAATAGTTACAAATGATTTGATCCAAATCATTCATGTGGAGACATGTGAGTGGGTGTATCTTATACAATGAGTTTGTATAAGACTGGACTACGAAATATTTAATCTCTCTTTATAAATCTATTAATTGAGAAGATTAATATTTCATCAGGATGATCATATGCGACTCGATCTTAATCCCGAGTGAACTATAAACTCATGCCTGTGAGGGCAGTCCTTTGATTTGCATGGGTGAGAGTGGGTTTTGTAGCCGATTCAATATGCCTACCATTTTGGGAATTTGACCAAATAGGGAGCTGGGAACATAATCTCACAAGATGGAATTCACTCCTTCTCATATAGGATAAGTAGATGGAATTCACTCCTTGCATGTAGTGATTATATCTATAGACACTACTTGTCCTACAGTGTGCATAAGAGTGCAACTCTAGGTCTATAGTGGAGTGACCGATAGTTAATGAATGAAAATTAATTAATTAAATAGTTTAATTAATTGATTTTGTATCATTGGAGCTTATAATCTATAGGTCCATAAGGTCCCCTTGCTAACTCATAGTAATGCTAAAAGATCAATTTACTTGAAAGAAAATTTTGAAATATTCAAATTAATATTTAATTTGAAGTGTTCAAATTAATATTTGATATATTAGATATATTAAATATAAAAGAGGAAAAATA
The DNA here is from genome assembly GCA_033996785.1 of Trichosanthes truncata. Taxonomy (NCBI): domain Eukaryota; kingdom Viridiplantae; phylum Streptophyta; class Magnoliopsida; order Cucurbitales; family Cucurbitaceae; genus Trichosanthes; species Trichosanthes truncata. The sequence goes on along the minus strand of JAWPNB010000013.1, from coordinate 42,476,219 downwards.
TATTTATTGTATTTGATATATTAAATATTAAAATAATTAATGTATATTAGATACATTAAAGAAAAAATATTTATAAACTTTGAATAAGATTCAAATAAATAAATATCGTAGAAGATTTGAATGAGATTCAAATAAGTATAAGATATATTTTAATATATTAGATATTAAAATATAATATTTTAATTATTACAAAGATTTGTCCTTGGTCTCTATAAATAGGACCCTTGGGTTGAGCCATTAGAAACAACACACATCTCTTCAATAGAGAATTAGAGAATTCTCTCTAGACCTCTTTCTCTTTCATCTCTTATGTATTTTCTTTCAAGAGGCTCCCATAAGTCTTGGTCCTATGCTTGAGTCATAGCAAGAGAACTTTTGTGGAAGTTTTGGAACACGAGAAGTAAATAACCACCAGAAAATATCTCCATATTATTTCTAGGTATGTTTTGCTTAAACTTAATTTTTATTGTTTAATTCTAAATAAAATCAAAGTCGATTCCAACGCTTCTGCTGTGGGTTTAATTCGATTATTCATTTCAATGGGTATCATATCCAGGTTTGGCAATTAACAAACTTGGCAGTGACAAGACTTTTTCTTACACTTGGCTATGGAGAAGTTAATGCCTATGAAGTAAGTGAGTCTACAAAACCTAAAACCTAGGGCTCTGATACCAACTGTAACAACCCAACCACTTAAACAAGAATTCCTGAGGATTGCTACTACACATGCATTCAACACTCAAACCTTTACCACAATAAAAGGAAAACTCAAATAAAAGCCCTCATAAAATATTAGCTAAAACTTCACAAAATTCTTTGATTTAGGATCCCGCTATGAAAACACTTGCAAGACAGTCAAGACTAAAGACATAGAAAAAAGTTAATCTAAACAAAACTACAACTAAAATCAAAGTAAAACAAAAGACCAGGATAAATTTTAAGATCCTAGGAAATAAGGCCCATCTCCATCTCCATAACCTTGCCAAGTCGACGCACTCGCCACACGCCTCGTATGCTTAAGCACCATCTATAAAGGAACAAAATGTTGCACGAGTGAGTATAAAATACTCAGTAAGTAGCCCACTTAAAGGCCGAAATTTCACATACCAAACTTAAACTCAGCTTAGCCACACATGCACTTGGTGAAGCTTAAGGTTCGCACTCACTCAACTAAGTGAATGCTTAACCTATCCCCACACCACTATCCATGGTATTGTGCCTCGACACCATACCTCAGAGTCATGCAACCTAACATGAGTGACACGCCCCTCAAGCCACACACACATGAGGGTACACAACCCCCATGCTAGCACACTGCAATGAAGGTATACAACCCTCAAGCCAATACAATGGAGGTACACAACCTCACAATGTAATGAAGGTACGCAACCTTCAAGCCAACACAACTCAAAATCAACTAAGGAAGCATGCTCGACATGGGAAAGGTAATTGTCACTAGCCTAACCAATTTTAAATCATTCACTAACATTGTCAGGATTCTCATGGATCAATGTTCAACAACATCATAAATCATGATTTTCAACAATATTCACAAACCATGAGCTTCAGGCACAAAACTTATGCATAATTCCCAACAAAATTCTTTAACACGAAATTCACTTAACTAGGCTCTTACACATGGCTAGCAACATATAGCCTAAGCAGTTCACTCGAAAATTAAACCCCCTAATACCAACATCAGAACAATTCATCCCACAAGCACATACTCCACATATACAAATTTAAACATGCTTGCTCATTCACAAATCTCCAAAAAAACATAAACCAATCTTATTCAAAATCTTAAAGGGGGGCTTAGTTCAATTGGCTATTTACCTTTTAGGCCAATACAATTAAGTAAATTCAACAAAAATTCAAACCCCTCCTAGAAGTCACTTAGCATCACCTAAAGCAAAAATCAAAGATTGGCAAAAACACTTTGTAACCAAAACTTCCAAAAATTACTAGAAAATTAACTCCAACAATTTTTCTTATCCACGAAGGTTCAATGAGAGAATACCCAAAGAAAATTCCTCAATTATGAACGCCTCCAACCTTAACCGAATGGACTTGCAACTTGTCCAAAAGTACCTAAATTGGAGATAAATCCAAAATCCACAATTTAATTTGAAAGCTTATGGGTATTCTAAAATCCATATACCCTAAATTCCAACAACCAACCAAAAATCCAATATTTAACCCTAAACTTAGTTCTAAAAAAAAATTAGAAAAATTATCCAAATAATCCAAGGATTTGAATAATTGATCCAAAATTGCACAAAAGTCTCAAAAAGGTTAGCATTTAACTTTTGACATTTAATCGAAGGTTATAATCAATTAAGGACGAAATTTACCAAACACACCGTAACAAAATAGCACCTACACTCGTTGGTTTTGATGTCGAAGTAGCCCCGATTTGACAATTCAGCCTCCAAATGTACTGGGTGTTCTTAGAAATTAAGTCCAAAACATTACGGGTTAACCTCCAAATACCAAAACAACCCAAATATTCAACTTTAAAAATCAAAAACCACCTTGAGCCATCGCCGAAAAACTTATCTACTCCAACTCGAGGGCTGTTCATGGCTATCTAATGTCGGGTTGTACAAGAGAGAACTTTAATAAGCCCCACCATATTGAGCTCTAATGGAGTTCATTATCATGTCTTGAAGTTGTTGGACAGATAGTGAAGCGATCAAAGTGGAGGATCGTTATAGTTTATCTTCCTGCACAACGACTTTCTCTTTGTTGTGATCTTTGACGGCACAGTATGACTTGATTCAGTAACATTTTGACTTTTAATCTGGCTATTTAAGTATGCGATTTGAGAATCTCTTTCTTCAATCACCCTCATTAAGATGTTGATATTTTCCTACATCTTTGTCATTCTTTCTTCTATAGTGCTTGTTTCAGTCATCATGACAGACACTACATTAGAATCGAGATCGAACAAAGTATTACACTTAACCAGGCACTTGTCATTAGTAGATGCCCCTACCAGTGTCATTACTTCATCTTCTTGCAGCCTCAGTTCACTGGAGCAACTATGGGTAACAGAACCCATGTACGAGTTACTCATGACAACGATCATTGAAGAAGCCTTTTTGGATGACATTACTTCACTTATTTGTTGAGATGAAAGAAAGAGATGAGAGGTAGAGATTGTCCCACCGAGCGTGCCAATTTGTTCACACGTAATTTCAACAAAGAAATAAGACAAGTGTAAATGAATTTAATTTGTACAATCTCTAATTTGTTCCTCCGATTCTTTCTCTCTCATGTACAAATGTCTCGAAGGCTTTGTAACTTGTTCTTGAACATAGATTTGTCTCGAGGGCTTTGCAGCTTGTTTTCAAATGTGAATTTGTTTCGAGGGCTTTACAACTTATTCTTAAATGCAGATTTGTCTTGAGGGCTTTGTAGCTTGTTCTCGATCTTCAAAGTCTTGTAGTCTTCAAGGCTCTAGTTCAAAGAGTGTTTCATTTTCAAGAGTTTAGGGAGTCTTCTGATCTTTGTTTTTGAATTCTCTTTAAGTTCTCTAGAGAGTTTCAACTTCTGAACTCTTCAAATAAAGGAGAGCTCCTCTATTTATAGAGCTCCCATGGGCATGCGGACTTGGACTTTTATGGTTTTTGAGCCTAATCACTTAAACATGGGTTGTGTTGACTTTGGGCTTGGACTTTGTTGGCCTTAGCCTTTTGAGCTTGAATATGTTGACTTTGTCCCAAATTCCATGTGACCCAATTTAACCAAACTAAATTTAATTATTCATTTAAATGATCATAATGAGAACATGTAGCCTTATAATTTAAAATCTATCAACTTTTGCCTTTAAATTAAATTCAGTACACATGTCAATTTATAGGTGGTCCAAAATTTAATTATTTGTAACTTTGTCATTAATTTGGAATAATGATGTAGCGACTTGTGATTGGCCGTAATTTCTCATTCAACAATAGTGTTAGAGGATGTTCAAGAGATAGAGTTTGAGGTTGAAAAGCCTTCGTCTGTTTTATCTTCTAAACCTTCTCTTAATCTGTTGGGATTTATGCCATAAAGTCTCGTAATTAATGATTTATTTAATAATTAATAATAATTTTGATTATTTTATTTACAATATAATATTATCCATTATATGAAAAATCCAAGGGTATTAGTGTAATATTAAACGATATGCGATCGACATACAGGAGGATCATGTTCAAGAAATAACCTAAAGGGTCATACTATATGGATAAGGTTGGATGCCTTATCTTGGCAACACTATTGATACGATCCACTTTTTAATAGTTATAAATGATTTAATCCAAAGCGTTCATGTGGAGACATGTGAGTGGGGTATCTTATACAATGAGTTTGTATAAGACTGGACCACGAAATATTTAATCTTTCTTTATAAATCCGCTAATTGAGAAGATTAATCTTTCATCAAGATGATCATATGAGACTTGACCTTAATCCTGAGTGGGTTATGAACTATTGCCTATGAGGGCTTGTCCTTTGATTTACATGGGTGAGAGTGACTTTTGTAGCCGATTCAATAAGCCTACCATTTTGGAGACTTGACCAAATAGAGAGTTGGGAACATAATTTTACAAGATCGAATTCACTCATTCTCATATAGGGTAAGTAGATGAGTAGTTCCATTAAGTGTTGATTTCGGGACTTGAATAATGGGGCCCCAGTGAGAAGGACTTAATTTATGGTTGGATCATAACCAAATTATTCATTAGAGGATCAATGGTACTTAAGATGCAAGATGTAATTATAGGGGTAAAACATACTTTTGACCCAACTGTAAATACGAACAACTCATGAAGGATCGACTGGCATGTAATGGTTATATCCATGGACACCAACTTGTCCTACAATGCATAAGCGTGCAACTCCAGGTCTATAGTGGAGTGACCCTAGAGTTAATGAATGAAAATTGATTAATTATTTAATTTTGTATCATTGAAGTTTATAATCTGTAGGTTCATAAGGTCCCCATGCTAGCTCATAGTAACAGTAAAAGATCAATTTAGTTGAAAGAAAAGTTTGAAAAGTTTAAATTAATATTTAATTTGAAATGTTCAAATTAATATGCAATATATTAGATATAGTACAATGATGGTAATGACACTGACAGAGTTATTAAAGCCATCGAAGAGTTCTTTATTTTATTTGACAGTGATGTTATAAATCTTACTACATAATAGAGCAATTGGGTGATTGACAGTGGCGCCTCAATAATGCTACATCTAGGAGGGATTTCTTGGCACCCCTATACACCTAGTGATTCTGGTAGTGTTAGGATGGGTAATGATGGATCAGGAAAAGAAGTTGGCATTGGAAATGTGCACTTGGAGACCAAGAATGGTTATATGCTAATTTTGAAGAATGCGAAACACATCCCTGATATTCGCATGAATTTAATCTCCACAGGTAAGCTTGATGATGAAGGTTTCTGCAATACCTTATGTAACACCCCTAAGAACACAACAGAGAGATGTGGAAGCATAAATGAGTCATCTCGTTCATGCCCAAAATTTCGACAGCATGACGACATAACTACAAGGAGACAGAAGTTTTCGAAAACTTGGAAAAGACATATACTTCTATGATTTCTAAGAGACACTCAGCACCCACCAACCTACACATAAGGTTGAGTTCACCAACACTGATACAAATGCAAAAGATAACTTAGAACCAGAAACATAAGGAAGACAAATGTACAATTTACAAATCGAGTATACAAACTAACATGGAAACCACCTATCAAAAGAATATACAACAAAAAGAGTCTAGGAGAGATCTAGTGGCGTCTTCATAGTCTCGTCAGGTTGTCGTCTCGCCACCCACCTCGCTGATGAGCGCCACCTGAAAGGTATGAAGAAAGTAGCACGAGTGAGTATAAATATACTCAGTAAGCAGCCCACTTAAAGGTCCAAAGTTTAAAGAAAACATACCAAGAAGGGAACTGCCCTTACTCACATTCGTGCTCAGATTTCAAATACTTACTTTAGTTAACTAAATGCCCATTTACCCAACCTTAAACCTCACCCCTCCCTAGCTATAGCCTTGTGCTATACCTGTGAGTCATGTAACCTAGAACCAAAGCAGTGAAGGAAAACAACCCTCACGCTCATCACAATGGGGGATTCGCCCCCTAAGCTAGCACATAGGCAATAAGGGAACGCAACTCTTACGCTTAACACAATGGGGGAATCACCCCCTAAACTAGCACACAAGGAATAAGGGAACGCAACCATGATGCTCAACACAATGTGGGAATCGCCCTTAATCTAGCACACAGGAAATAAGGGAACGCAACCCTTATGCTCAACACAATGGGGGAATCACCCCCTAAGCTAGCACATAGGCAATAAGGGAACGCAACCCTTATGCTTATCACAATGGGAGAATCGCCCCCTAAGCTAGCATACAGGCAATAAAAGAACACAACCCTTACGCTCAACATATCACATAACATCCTAGGCATACAAGCTCGCAAGGGAAGAAAGAAAAAAGGTAGGTAGCACTAGTCTAGCTGGCTTTTGTTCAATCTCAACATCTTGAAAACCCTCGGGGTAAATTACCAAGCCCATAGGCACGCCCACTTCCTGAACCGAAGTTCACAAGCACAACCAAAATTACAAAGTTAACCTCAAACATACTTAAGTAGTCATGGCTCAAGTTTAGGTTTAATTGAAGCCCACCTAACCAAAGTCTCATTTATATTCAAGCAAAACTCAATTTACCAACAATCAAGGAATTCTGCTTTATCAAGAAACTAAACATGCCCACATACATTCTTTATAAACAAGGGCTTAACAAATAAATCCGATGGCTACTTACTTTTTCGGACAACTCAATAACGATTGTTTCGTCTCTTTAGGACGACACTAGCTTTACCCCTAACAATTGAGAAAGATCGCCCAAGCCTATACCACCTCCAATGACAACTTCTATCATGCATAAAAAGTATCCAATTACACAACAATAACTAAAATGAATCAAAATCCACTTGTTAAAATTTGCTTGGCCCCGAAAGACCATTTACCAAAAGCGTTGGACATTAAAACTTATCAACCACAAAAAAAATAGTTGCTAGATTAATGCTCAGAATGCCCCAAATTGGATAAATTAGTCTCCAACCATGATGGTTAATCCTAAAGTGAGTTCCATAAACCAAAAGTCAACCCAAAATACCCAAATAATGCCGCAATAAGCAATTAACCAACTAAACTTCTTAAATCCAAAACCGAAATGCTTACCCATTATCAAACGAGCCAAACACACACTGAAACGAACTCTAAAACGCTCAAATTCAACTTCCAAAGCCGTTGTCCACGCAGGTATTTACCAGAAAACGTTCCAATCACCAACAAACTAGTGAGAGAAAGAGAAAGAAATAGAAGGGATGGGTGGAGGTTCGGGTGAGGGACGGAGAGAAGGGAGAGAGAGAGAGAGAGGGTGAGAGAGACAGAGAGAAGAGACAGGATGGGTGGGGGTTTGGTGAGGGACAAAGAGAGACGGGAGGGAGAAAGAGAGAGAGAAGAGATGGGATGGGTGGGGGTTCGTGAGGGACAGAGAGAGACGAGAGGGAAAGAGAGAGAGAGAGAGAGAGAGAGAGAGAGAGAAGAGAAGGAATGGGTGGGGGTTCGATGAGGGACAGAGAGACGGGAGAAAGAGAGAGAGGGTGAGGGAGAGTGAGAGGAGGAATAAGGATGAAAAGAAAAGAAAAAAAATAAAACATAAAAAAAATTTAATTATATATATTAAAACAAAGTGTTACACCTTCTAAGATGGTAAATGGAAGCTTACTATAGGCTTTATGGTGGTGGCTAAGGGAGATAAGTGTTCATCACTGTATTTGATGCAAGCCAAGATAACTAATTGCGATATAAATACAGTGGACAATGAAGAGTGATAGGTCGTATAAAGTTTTATTTAATCACACTTAACTCTTGTTAGTTGGATAGTTTTTATATGTTTTTATGTTTATTTTGTAGGGATTCGAGCAAAAGACGTATTTGGAGACTCTATGTTGAATAATAATTCAAACGAGCCAAACCGAAGGTCACTCGGACACCTGAACGAAAAGTTAGAGCAAAATTACCAAATCTATCCAGGGAGCAGCGTCTCAACACAGCTAAATGCTATGCTCAACACCAGCAGCATCTCAACGCCATACTTGACGCTGCTCAACGCTAAGCTACTGTTTTTGCTCAACGCTAGTAACGTCTCTACGCCATGCTTGATGCCACACAAAATATGCGATTATTCTTTCCTTAATCACGAGGGCAGCGTCTCAACGCTGCCTAAGTCCTTTTATAGCACTTTTTCACTTTAGGTCTGGGACTTTTACCTCCTTTGCTTAGACTTTTAGAGAGAGCTTTTGAGAGCCTTTCTCCTTCTACTTTTACACTTTTATTATAGCAAATCGAACCATGTTTAACGAAGATATACTATCACGATGCTTGGCTAAACTCCACATTTTCGATTCAGAGGTCGATTGTAAACCAATTGCAATGTTGTGAGGCTTGAACTTGAATTTAATTTTCTTATATTTGCAAGTATTTCTTTGATTCATATATTCTTTTTATGAGCATGTTTTTTTGATTGAATTGACGCCTCGATTGCTTTATATGCTTGATTGCTATTCATGATGCATGATCTGTAATTGTTGTGTTGATTGAACCTTGTAGCATTAGGATTATTACATGTGTGTGTTTTATGGGTTTCCATAATTGCATAGCTTGCATGTTTAATTCTAAGAATTACAGGAGCATCTTGGTTAGGTTGAAGTTATTTTATCTAACCAGTTTGTCTTGATCTTTCCAAAGTACTTAATGCTTTTATATAAATAATTTGGGACGGTTTCGTGCCAAATTATTTAGGTAATTAGCATTAACTTTGACGTTTGTTAGAGTTGATGATTTTAGGGGATTTTTTGCTTTTTGGGGTTTCCTAATAAGTTGACCAAGTGCTTGCAAGATTAAGTTAAAACGTTTTGTATGCCTATGATCGATTTTGCAATTGGACAAAACCATACCTGTGAATTGAATTTTGGTTAGATTTGATTTATCTTTTTTTATTTGTTTATGATATGTTTTATTTATAAAAACACAAAACCCCCATTTTTAATTATTTTCTCCTTTGCAAATTTAATTTGAGAAATTGATATTCGATTCCCTGAGATCAACCTGGTCCACTCAATGCTACAAGTAGCTTATGATCGGTTTATAAATTATAATTTGACGAGCCCTCGACAAGCTCGCGTCAAAGAGAGTGTTGAGCTTGGGCATAAGAGACTGAGTCATATTAGTGAGAATGGTTTGATGATTCTAACCACGAAAAATCATCTTCCTGGTATAAAGAATGCACCTCTGAAAAGATGTGATCATTGTTTGGCAGAAAAGCAAACAAGAGTTTCTTTTAAGGCATCTCAACATTCTAGGAAGCCAATGTGTGTGGTCCTATGAAAACAAAAATACTTGGAGGAGCATCATATTTTGTGACGTTTATAGATGATCATTCGAGGAAAATATGGGTTTATACCTTGAAGACTAAAGATCAAGTGTTTAAACAGTTTCATGCCCTTGTTGAAAGAGAAACTAGTGAAAAATTGAAGTGTATTAGGACTAATAATGAATGTGAGTATTGTGGACCTTTTGATGAGTATTGTAGGAATCATGGTATTCGACATCAAAAGACACCTCCTAAGATTCAGTTAAATGGGGTAGCTGAGAGAATGAACAGAACATTGGTTGAAAGAGTTAGATGTTTGCTTTCACAGTCACAGTTACCCAGATCGTTCTGGGTTGAAGCATTAAGTACAATTATACATGTTTTAAATCTCACACCATGTGCTCTGTTGGGATTTGAAGTTCCTAACATGATTTGGTCAAAGAAGGATATATCTAATAATCATTTGCGTGTCTTTGGCTGTAAAGCTTTTGTTCATGTTCCTAAAGATGAGAGATCAAAGCTTGATGCAAAGACAAGACCATGTGTATTCATTGGCTATGGTTAAGATGAGTTTGGTCTCAAGTTGTAGGATCCTATGCATAAGAAGCTCATTAGAAGTCGAGATGTTGTGTTTACAGAAGACAAAACCATACAAGACATCGAGAAGACAGATAAAACATAGTCTGAACATAGTGATGATTTGATTGACTTAGACTCAGTTCCTTTGGCATAACTCTAAACATAGTGATGATTTGATTGACTTAGACTCAGTTCCTTTGGCATAGCCTTCTACATAGATTGAGAATGACATTCAGAATGATCAGTTTGATGGTACATAAGAAATTAGAAGGTTATGAACAAGTTGAGGTAGAAGATAACGTTCATGAACAGTTGTCAGAGACAGAAGTTCCTATAGATGTTTCTCTTAAGAGATCTATCAGAGATCGACGTCCGTCAATAAGATACTCCACTAATGAATATGTGTTATTGACTGAAGGGGGAGAACCTAAGAGTTATGAAGAGGCCATAGAAGATAAGCACAAAAGAGAGTGGATTGATGTAATGAAAGATAAGATGAAATCTTTACATGAAAACCATACTTTTGAGCTTGTCAAATTTCCTAAAGGGAAAACCACACTGAAAAATAAGTGGGTTTGTTGAGTAAAACAACACGAACACACCTCAAGATCACGTTACAAAGCAAGACTAGTAATCAAAGGATTCAATCAGAAGAAAGGTGTTGATTTTGATGAAATTTTTGCTTCTGTTGTTAAGATGTCTTCTATTCGTGTAGTTTTGGGTTTGGCAGCTAGCCTTGACTTAGAGGTTGAGCAAATGGATGTTAAGACTGCATTCCTTCATGGAGACTTAGACAAAGAAATTTATATGGAACAACCAGAGGGTTTGAGGAGAAAGGCAAAGAGGATCTTGTGTGCAAGTTGAAGAAAAGTCTTTATGGATTGAAACAGACACCAAGGCAGTGGTACAAGTAGTTTGAGTCAGTTATGGGGGAGCAAAGCTACAAGAAGACAACTTCTGATCATTGCGTTTTTGTGCAAAAATTTTCTAATGATGATTTTATTATATTATTGCTTTATGTTGATGACATTTTGATTGTTGGGAGAAATGTTTCAAGAATTGACGTGTTGAAGAAACAGTTGAGAAAATCCTTTGCCATAAAGGATTTGGGGCCAACAAAGAAGATTCTTGGGATTCAAATCATACGAGACAGAACATCCAAGAAATTGTATATGTCACAAGAGCAATACTTGGAGAAGGTGCTTCAAAAGATTCAACATGAGTAAAACTAAAGTAGTTAGTTCTCCTCTTAGTCACTTCAAACTGAGTAGCAAACAAAGTCTTTCTACAGATAAAGAGAAGGAAGACATAAGAAGAGTCCCATATGCTTCAGCAGTTGGGAACTTGATGTATGTCATGGTATGTACTAGACCAGATATTGCTCATACTGTTGGTGTTGTTAGTCGTTTTAATGCAAATTCAGGAAAACAAGATTGGGAAGCAGTCAAGTACATCATAAGATATTTGTGAGGTACTTCTAGTTTGAAGCTCACTTTTGGAGGTGGAAAGTCAGTGCTTGTCGGTTACACAGATTCAAACATGGTAGGAGATTTAGATAATCGAAAGTCCACTTTCGGCTACTTGATGACATTTGCAGGTGGTGTAATGTCTTGGTACTCAAGACTACATAAGTGTGTTGACCTTTCCTCCACGTAGTGGAAAAGGGGAGATTTGTTGGGTCTTGATTTTTCACTTTGTGGAAGGCCCACAATTTAAAGGCCCACAAGATTTTGTAGCCATTAGTCAGTGTATGCGCAAAGGAGAAATGACAGAGGAGAGAGAATGAAAAATAGAAAAGAAAGGTCTTCCGTACAGATTCGTCTTCAGCACCTTTGGAGGTCAATTTGTGGTCCGATCGATCTAAAATTTTGACAGCGTGTTCTTGGCACGAGAGTCTTCAATCTGAACGGTGGAGATTTCTTTTGGAGCTGCCTACAGTCAGATTATAGTGGATAGTTGGTTTCCACTTTGAGTGAGATCTTTCTTATTTATTCTTTTGAAATATTGTCATTTGTTGCCAAGATTTATTATCTTGAGATATCTATGATTGTATGCCTTTAGTTGGTACTAGGGAGAACTGGTTGTAACCCATTATTGATTATAGTAGAGATTTTGACTTCGGTCTGTGGTTTTTTACTCCTCGCCTTGGGGAGGTTTTTCCACGTTAAAATTGTTGGTGTCCTGTGCTTGATTTTATTATTATTATTGTTGTTGTTGTTGTTTCTACTTGACTAATTTCCTATTAGGTTCACACAAGAGGGGATAATTGATTTCTAGAATATAGTGTTAATTATCCCAACATAGTCATGATCTATGGGGTAGATATTTTGTAAATAAGTTACCAAATAATGTATGAACGTGAACAATGTAGCAGAAGAAAGCTTCAGATATGGTGAAGAAGGTAACAATGCTCCTAACAGCTTCAGTGCGTCTCATCTAGGATGCTCCTCCCACCCCAATTCCTTATCCATAATCAAAGACATAATCCAAGCCGTCCAATTCCTTTTTTTTTCTTAGCTTGTTTCCATAATTTGATATTTCAAATTTGCCAAGTAAACAATGACATGAATTATCAACTAGACTTTATACTTCCAATCATTAGTCTTTTGCAGGTCGAGTAATATGATTTGTGGAAGCCAGGCAATATTCCTTCAAGCTCCTCAATAATAACTTTTTTCCTCTAGGTCCTCTCCCTCTCGTCCTTAGTCTCTGGCCATGCATGCTGCAATGATCTTCTCATCTCTGTTCGAATCATTTCTATCATATATATGGTTGTCAAGATTGCAATAATCAACTCTTCATTTTCCAATTCCATGGCAAATAAAGGTAATTGAGATATGTTCCTGAAAAATACATGTCTTGATATTAGGTTTAAACAAGGAACACAAAATATAATTATGTTTTATGAAAAAGTATTCCTAATAATTATTGATAGAAGCAAAACTCATTATTGATTCAAATTTCTTCACAATAAAATATAATATGTATCTTTTACCAAAATAAAAACATTCATACTAATTATTCATGTAGTACTTTAGGAAATATATTATCAAATAAAATCATTGATAATAAGTTTACTTAATTCTAATGGATGACAAGTTTGTAGTAATAAATAAGCTACTAGCATAATAAGTTATATATTTATATATATATAGTTTGTAATAAACTTTTAAATAATTCAAATAAATTAAATATGAACTCCTATATTTCTTATGGTATTAATTAAAAAACAAATTACTACGGTCCTGTTTGATAACCATTTGGTTTTTAGTTTTTGGTTTTTGAAAATTAAGCTTGTTTTCTCCCAATTTCTCTACAATGGTTTTCATTTCCCTTAAGGAAGTATTTGAATTTTTAGCCAAATTCTAAAAACAAAAACAAGTTTTTGAAAACTACTTTTTTTAGTTTTCAAAACATGGCTTGGTTTTTGAAAACATAGGCAAAAAGTATATGACAAAACAAGTAAAACCATATGTGGGAGTAGTATTTATAGGCTTAATTTTTAAAAACCAAAAACCAAAAATCAAATGGTTATCAAACGGGGCCTACATTTTACAGTAACATGACTAAAATAAACGCCCTAAACAAAGAGATTTTTTTTTTTTTTTTGGTAAAGTTAAGTCCAATCTCTCTAAATTCATTGTTGTGTTTTGGAGTAAATATATTGGGGTAGAAAATTATCATTGGTCCTTTAGCAAATACTTCATAAATTAATTTTGAAAATTAACTTGCGTTCATACTCATCGTTTCAAACAATCAAAGATTTGGCTTAAAAAACACCCTCATTGGACAAATCTAGCTATCTAAAGGGATAACCTTTCTCTTTAGTTACTACTAAAAAAAATGAGCATTAAACAAAGTTGGGTGGAAATAATGGCATAGAAATTTATTTCATATTCAAGCATATATTGGCATTCACACAATAAGTCAAAATGGGGAGCAATATTACTAGAAGGGTTTGTTGGAATAGAAATTTTGGCCAATCAGAAATTGCCTTGTCATTAATTTAAATTAGTGGCAAAATTATTTTTTTAATTAGGGAATATTTAAATTTGCAAGTATCCCTAAATTAAATTAAAGTAAATCCTAATATGCAATTGGGTTATATGAAATTTAGGCCAATTTTAGACTAAGCCCAAATAGGAGGCCCTAATCCAACAAAATCTAGGCCCAAAGTCAATAAGTCCTAGCTCACAAGGGTAGGCCCATGGTTAATTAGGCTCAGTCTAAGGACCAAGCCCAAAATCCACTAGGCCCAGTCCAATAGTCAAGCCCAAGCCCATCTGGGAGCCTTGGAGAACTCTATAAATAGAGAGCTCCCCCCTCCATTTTGGGGTTCAGAAGTTGAAACTCTCCAGAGAACTTAGAGAGAATTCAAAAACAAATACCAGAAAACTCCCTAAACCTTTGAAGATCAAACACTCTCTGAACTAGAGCCTTGAAGACTAGAAGATTTTGAAGATCGAGAACAAGCTGCGAAGCCTTCGAAATAAATCTACATTCGAGAACAAGCTGCAAAAGCCCTCGAGACAGATTCACATTCGAGAACAAACTACAAAGCTCTCGAAACAAATCCACATTCGAGAACAAGTTGCGAAGCCCTCAAGACAAATCTACATTCGAGAATAAGCTGCAAAAGCCCTCGAGACAAATCTACATTCAAGAATAAGCTGCAAAAGCCCTCGAGACAAATCCATATTCGAGAACAAGCTGTGAAGCCCTCGAGACAAATCTACATTCGAGAATAAGCTGCAAAGCCCTCGAGACATTTGTACATAAGAGAGAAAGAATAAGAGGATAAACATTAGAGATTGTACTCCACTAAATTGAAATTAATACAAATTAAATTCATTTACACGTGTCTCATTTCTCTTTCTTTGTTGAAATCTCGTGTAAACAAATTGGCACGCCCAGTGGGACCATCTCTACCTCTCATCTCTTTCTCTCATTTCAAAGCACAAGTAAAGTGATGTCATTCAAGACTTCTTCGATGACCGTTGTCATGAGCAACTTGTACACAGATTCTGTTAGCTATAGTTGCTCCAATAAATTGAGGCTGGAAGAAGATGAAGTCTCAATTATTGCAATTGAAGTAATGACGCTACCGGGGGTATCGACTAACAACAAGTTCCTGGTCAAGTGTAACCCCTTGTTCGAGCCTGATTTTGACATAGTGTCTATTATGACAACTGAAACAAGTACTATGGAAGAAAGGTTGGAAAAGATGCATGAAAAGATCAACAACTTGATGAAAGAGATTGAAGAAAAAGATTCTCAAATTGCATACCTAAAGAGCCAGATTGAGAACCAAAATGTTGCTGAATCAAGTCAAACTCCTACCATCAAAGATCACAATAAAGGGAAGGTCGTTGTGTAAAAAGATCAACCACAACCCTCCATTTCGATTGCTGCATTATCTGTCCAACAACTTCAAGACATGATAACGAACGCCATCAAAGCTCAATATGGTGGACCTGTTCAGAACTCCCTCTTGTATTCCAAACCATATACTAAGAGGATTGACAACTTAAGAATGCCAATCGGATACCAACCACCAAAGTTTCAACAGTTTGATGGGAAGGGCAATCCAAAGCAACATGTTGCTCATTTCATTGAAATATGTGAAAATGCTGGTACGCGAGGAGATCTTCTTGTTAAACAGTTCGTTCGAACGTTGAAGGGAAATGCTTTTGATTGGTACACTGACCTAGAGCCCGAGTCGATAGATAGTTGGGAACAGTTTGAAAAAGAGTTTCTCAATCGCTTCTATAGCACAAGACGCATCGTCAGCATGTTCGAGCTCACCAATACTAGACAACAAAAAGGTGAACCTGTTGTCGATTACATAAATCGTTGGAGAGCCATGAGTCTTGATTGCAAAGATCGTCTCACTGAATTGTCTGTTGTCGAAATGTGCATTCAAGGCATGCACTGGGAACTTCTGTACATCCTCCAAGGTATAAAGCCTCGTACCTTTGAAGAATTAGCAACTCGTGCCCACGACATGGAGCTAAGTATTGCTAATCGAGGAGATAAAGACCTTCTAGTCCCTGACAAAAGGAAAGAGGGAAATGACATCCATGAGACTTCAGAAGAAGCTATGGTTATCAATATAGCCCCTCTCAAGTTGTCTTCAAAAGGAAAAGACAAGAAGATTGAAAAGCGACAAGAAAATGAAAGGCATCGCTTAACTTTGAAGGAAAGACAGGAAAAAGTCTATCCTTTTCCAGATTCTGACATTCCTGACATGTTGGAACAACTACTGGACACACAACTGATCAAACTTCCCAAGTGTAAGCAACCAGAAGAGATGGAAAACGTCGATGATCCCAAGTATTGCAAGTATCATCGAGTTATCAGTCATCCAGTAGAAAAGTGTTTTGTCTTAAAAGAGCTAATTCTAAGATTAGCTAAAGAAGGAAAAATTGAGCTGGACCCCGGGGAAATAGCTCAATCAAATCATGTTGTGGTTGCAACAGACACATGCAGTCAGATACACTATAGTCCGCTTCATGATCAAGTAGTGCGCCTAGTCCAATTTGGAACCTTGGAACCTGTATCTATTTGGTTTCAACATGAGGTACCAAAAAACAAACTTCAAGACAATGTCAAACCTACCAAACTTCAAGATTTCCTTCCAGTGGAAAAAGGGGAAGAAGATTTGGCAAGTTCATACTGCACCAATGTGGAAGAAGTTGATGATTCAAAAGAAGTCGAGCAAAGGACTTATGTCTTTGATCGCATCAAGCCTTCAACTACTCGACCTTCAGTCTTTCAAAGGATGAGTATGGCTGCGACAAAAGAAGAAAGCCAAAGTCCAACTTCTGTCTCAACTCGAACTTCAGTTTTCCAAAGGCTAAGTGTCTCCACATCGAGGAAAAATCAACCTTCAACATCTGTATTTGATCCTCTCAAAGTAACAAACGATCAACATGAAAGGAAGATGAGTTCCTTAAAGGCAGAACTGTTTGATAAAGTGAACAGTGACAAAAAGATTCACAGTCTTGTTCCTTCTCGTATGAAAAGGAAGTTCTCCATTCTCACAAATACGAAGGGTTCCTTGAAGGTGAAGAAAAATGTCATCATCTTAACAAATCCTACAAATGAAGGATATGATCAAGACCATGATGAAGACAAGAACATCTAAGATGTAAAGAAAGCTCCTTGTCGCAAGAGCCTAAACTGCATGATGCTTCTGGCCCGCATGAGCGTAAAAGGTGAATGGCCCCTAAAAAAAAAAAACTTTGAACTACGTTTTGACTTGATCCCGTCCACTCGAAGGGTACATAGGCAACTTAAAAAAACTTTTAAGTTCAGTCTCCAAAAAAAAAATATATTTTTTCATCCCATGAAACAAGACGTTGCAGGTTGGATGCATACAAGCGAGCTTTAACCCCTTCAAGTTTGGTTCGTCTCTCATTCCACTAAAGTTCGAGCTTCAACCTCTTCAAGTTCGGTTTGTCGCTCACATCCTCTAAAGTTTGAGCTTCATTCTCCTTAAGTTCGATTCGTCTCCCACTCCCACTAAAGTTCAAGCATCAACAACTTCAAGTTCGGTTTGTCGTTCACTCTTAAAGTTTGAGCTTCGTTCTCCTCAAGTTTGGTTCGTCGCTCACTCCCTCTAAAGTTCGAGCTTCTTCTCCAAAGTTTAAAGGCTTCATCTCGCTTCTTCTCCCAAGTTTGAAGGCTTCATCGTCGTTTCTTCTCCAAGTTCGAAAGCTTTGTCGTCACTTATTTTCCAAAGTTTAAAGGCTTCATTGCGCTTTTTCTCCAAAGTTTGAAAGTTTCGTCGTCGCTTCTTCTCCCAAGTTCGAAGGTTTCGTCGTCGCTTCTTCTCCAAAGTTCGAAGGTTTCATCTTCTTCAAGTTCAAAGGTTACATCGTCACTTCGTTTCCAAGTTCGAAGGCTGCACTGTCGCCTCACCTTCGTCGCTTCTTCTCCAAGTTCGAAGGCTTCGTTGTTGCTTCTTCTTCAAGTTCGAAGGCTTCGTCGTTGCTTCTTCTTCCAAGTCTGAAAACTGTGCTATCGCCCTACCGCCTCGAAGTTTGAAGGCTACATCACCTCCAAAGTTGGAACGAATCCAACAGTGAAGCAGGACCACGATGAAAAAAAGTGGAAGGTGGACCATCCTTAGCCTAAGCTAGGAGTTTGGCCACCTTCAAAGTTGAAACAACAAGGACGTTGAAGCAGCCATGAAGGTGAACCATCCTTAGCCTAATCTAGGGATTTGGTCACCTTCAAAGTTGAAGCAGCGAGGACGTTGAAGCAGTCATGAAGGTGAACCATCCTTAGCCTAATCTATGCGTTTGGTCACCTCCAATGTTGAAGTTGAAGTAGCCGTGAAGGTGAACTATCCTTAGCCTAAGCCAGGAATTTGGTCACCTTCAAAGTTGAAGAAGACGTTGAAGTCGTCGAAAGGTGCCATCCTAAATTCAGCCAATTAGGGGTTGGTCACCTTCGAAATTGAAAAAGAAGTAGAAGCCGTCGAAAAGTGCCATCCTAAATTCCGCCTGAATCAAGAGTTGGTCACCTTCAAAATTGAAGAAGACGTCGAAGCCGTCGAAAGGTGCCATCCTAAATTTCGCATGAATCAGAGGTTGGTCACCTTCGAAGTTGTCGAAGCTGTCGAAAATTCCGCCTGAATCAGGGGTTGGTCACCTTCGAAGTTGAAGAAGACGTCGAAGCCGTCGAAAGGTGCCTCCTAAATTTCGCCTGAAACAGGGGTTGGTCACCTTCGAAGTTGAAGAAGACGTCGAAGCCGTCGAAAGGTGTCATCCTAAATTCCGCCTGAATCAGGGGTTGGTCACCTTCGAAATTGAAGAAGACGTCGAAGCCGTCGAAAGGTGCCATCCTAAATTTCGCCTGAATCAGGGGTTGGTCACCTTCGAAGTTGAAGAAGACGTCGAAGCCGTCAAAAGGTTCCATCCTAAATTTCGCCTGAATCAGGGGTTGGTCACCTTTGAAATTGAAAAAGACGCCGAAGCTGTTGAAAGGTGCCATCCTAAATTCTGCCTGAATCAGGGGTTGGTCACCTTCGAAGTTGAAGAATACATCTCAAAGTTGAAGAAGGCATCTTAGCTGCATGGAAGAATAAAAAAACAAAGGGGCATATATATTGTTTTAAAAAAAAAATTACCTACCTATTTACCTTATGATATTTTCTTCCATAGGAAAAGTATTTGCAAGTCTTGCAAAAGTAAAAAAAAAAAAAAAAAAAAAAAAAAAAAAAAGAAAAAAGAAAAAAGAAAAAAAAAGACTTGCCTATTCCTCATTCCTCAATGTGAAGCTCCACTCACTCTTTGTTGATGTGAATTGATGGAAGACCCACCTCATCTATTTATAGTGGAGGAAAAGATAAAATCACATCTAATTTGAATTCAAAGATAATGCCAAGAAGATCAAATCAAAACCAATTTGAATCCAAAGATCATGAAGGATTTAAATTTTGGAATATTAAAGTTTGAATTTTGGGATGAGTTAACTACAAACTCAAATTCAAGTTCTATTCCAAAATCCAAACCGAAATCGAGCAGGATATCATCTCAAATTAAATTTTGGTATATCTTATCTCAAATTAAAAATTGACTGGAAGCCAAATTAAAATTCTATTCCAAATTTAAAGTTAAAATTTGGTAGAATTTTATCTCAAAAGGCAAAGTTTGGGCATAATCCAAATTTTATTCCAAATCAAAATTAGATAAAATTAATTCTATTGAAGTCAAAATCATGGTAGAATTTCAATTTTATCTCATAAAGCAAAATTTGGGCATAATCCAAATTTTACCCCAAATTAAAATTTGATTGAAGTCCAAATTCAAGTTCTATTCCAATTCGAAAATATAATTGGGTAGACTTTTATCTCAAAAAGTAAAATTTGGGCATAATCCAAATTTTACCCCAAATCAAAATTTGATTGAAGTCCAAATTCAAGTTCTATTCCAATTCCAAAATATAATTTGGTAGACTTTTATCTCAAAAAGTAAAATTTGGGCATAATCCAAATTTTATCCCAAATCAAAATTTGATTGAAGTCCAAACTCAAGTTCTATTCCAATTCCAAAATATAATTGGGTAGACTTTTATCTCAAAGTCAAATTTGGGCATAATCCAAATTTTATCCCAAATCAAAATTAGATAAAATTAATTCTATCACAATCAAATTATGGTAGAATTTCAATTTTATCTCACAAAGTCAAATTTGGGCATAATCCAAATTTTATCACAAATCAAAATTAGATAAAATTAATTCTATCACAATCAAATTATGGTAGAATTTCAATTTTATCTCACAAAGTAAAATTTGGGCATAATCCAAATTTTATCCCAAATCAAAATTTGATTAAAGTCCAAATTCAAGTTCTATCCCAATTCCAAAATATAATTGGGTAGACTTTTATCTCAAAAAGTGAAATTTGGGCATAATCCAAATTTTATCCCAAATCAAAATTTGATTAAAGTCCAAATTCAAGTTCTATCCCAATTTCAAAATATAATTGGGTAGACTTTTATCTCAAAAAGTGAAATTTGGGCATAATCCAAATTTTATCCCAAATCAAAACTTGATTAAAGTCCAAATTCAAGTTCTATTCCAATTCCAAAATATAATTGGGTAGACTTTTATCTCAAAAAAGTGAAACTCGGGCACTCCAAATTCAAGCTTCAAATCAAAATTCATTGGTAGATTCTAAACTATGCCCTAAATAAAAAAATGGGTATAATTTGAATACCACTTGAAATTCAAATAGAATTCAAATTCGAATTAAGGTAGAACATTAATTTTATCGAAATTCAAATTAAAGTTAGCTGCCAAATAAGAAAATCAAAATTATGACCCAAATTCATATTTTGATGAATTGGCACATCAAATGGAGTCCAAGTTAGGGGCAAATACCTTAAATTTTGATTCCAAATTATCTTTTTCGAGATTCACTCACACATACTAGTGCATAAATCTCGAAAATGGGGCATTTGTTGGAATAGAAATTTTGGCCAATCAGAAATTGCCGTGTCATTAATTTAAATTAGTGGCAAAATTATTTATTTAATTAGGGATTATTTAAATTTGCAAGTATCCCTAAATTAAATTAAAGTAAATCCTAATATGCAATTGGGTTATATGAAATTTGGGCCAATTTTAGACTAAGCCCAAATAGGAGGCCCTAATCCAACAAAGTCTAGGCCCAAAGTCAATAAGTCCTAGCTCACAAGGCTAGGCCCAGGGTTAATCCGGCTCAGTCTAAGAACCAAGCCCAAAATCCACCAGGCCCAGTCCAATAGTCAAGCCCAAGCCCATCTGGGAGCCTTGGGGAACTCTATAAATAGAGAGCTTCCCCCTCCATTTTGGGGTTCGGAAGTTGAAACTCTCCAGAGAACTTAGAGAGAATTCAAAAACAAAGACCAGAAAACTCCCTAAACCTTTGAAGATCAAACACTCTCTGAACCAGAGCCTTGAAGACTAGAAGATTTTGAAGATCGAGAACAAGCTGCGAAGCCTTCGAAATAAATCTACATTCGAGAACAAGCTGCAAAAGCCCTCGAGACAGATTCACATTCGAGAACAAACTACAAAGCTCTCGAAACAAATCCACATTCGAGAACAAGCTGCGAAGCCCTCGAGACAAATCTACATTCGAGAATAAGCTGCAAAAGCCCTTGAGACATATCCATATTCGAGAACAAGCTGTGAAGCCCTCGAGACAAATCTACATTCGAGAATAAGCTGCAAAGCCCTCGAGACATTTGTACATAAGAGAGAAAGAATAAGAGGATAAACATTAGAGATTGTACTCCACTAAATTGAAATTAATACAAATTAAATTCATTTACACGTGTCTCATTTCTCTTTCTTTGTTGAAATCTCGTGTAAACAGGGTTAATGCTAACACAAAATTGAACTAAGCATTTTTTTTAACCAACTTCTTTTTCCTTCTAAAAAATTTCTTGCTTCTTCTGTATTAAAAAAAAAAAACATTTTTCTTTGAGAATATTTGAGTTTTTAAAAAATTATGTCACTTATGGAAATTATTTAATAAACTTTGATGATTACCTTTGCAAATTGGAAGAAAAGAAGATATGATTGAAACTCTTCAATCTCAGTTTTTCTTTTAAATATAGCGGTGTAAATTTTTTTTTATGCAACACAATTTTTGTAAAACCCAAAACTTTCCAATTTTCCAAAACTCTCTAAATTTCTCCAACAATTTTTGTTAACTTCAACTATTTTAAAAGCATTGTAACAATCTCTTAAAATGCACTTCTAAAATTGTGGAGAATGATGTTTATACAAAATAGTTAAAGACAGTGTTTGTGTTTTAATCTAAAAAAAATGGTTTGTTAAAAATTTGGTGGGTGTGAAAATTTTCGTTTACCAAGTAAAGAGTAAAATTGTAAAATCACAAATAAATGATATCAACAAGTTAAGAAAAAATTGTTTTTAGGTCAATTTTTAAGTTTGTCATTACCCCTAGTAAAAGCAAATTGAATCCATGAACAAAGCATTATAACATATGAATAAAATGAATTCAGTGAATATGAAAGCATAAAACAAATTTAAATTGCCCTACCTACCAAGCGAACCTATTAGATACAAAACGGAAAGTTCAATGATCTATTAGACATGTTTAGATTTTAGAGACCTATCAAAGATATAATTAAAAATTTAGAAACTTAAAACATAATTCAAATTGCCTACCTAAGACTCTTAATTTTCAAAGTTTTTAAATATATATGTCAAGGACCTATTAGATACAAAATTGAAAGCTCGATGATCTATTAGACATTTTTAGAGTTTAGAGAACTATCAAACACAAAATTAAAAGTTTAGAAACCTATTAGAAGCTTTTTAAAATTAATATCAAATAGATAAAAACTTGAAATTTCATAGACTAAACTTGTAATTCATAACCAAAACCACAAACAACGAGCTTAAAATAAATGGAGATCATAAAGCAATTTATTATCATTGGAAATTAGAGTTGTATTAAGAAAAAACTAGGGTTTGAAAATAAACGAAGATTAGAATGGAATTTAATACCAAAAGAAATCAAGGGTTAGCAATAAATGGAGATCAGAATGCAATTTATTACCACCAGAAATCAAAGTTTCAAAATAAATGAAGACTAGAAATCAATTTAATACGAGTAGAGAAAGGTGTATAGACTTGAATGAACATTAAAAACACAGATGAACCAACCATCCAATTTAAATCAGAACCCATTAAAACCAGAAACCCAAGTCAAGAAAATCAGAGACAAAGTAACAATAATCCATATATAAGACAATCTCATACATCATATACACATAACCAACACAATCAGTTAAATACAAAAGACCACCTCATTGACACATGGATAGGTAACTGTCACGTATTGATTAATCTGTTAGTGGCTTCTAATGGTATGGACTATTATAAGGTTTTATCAAATCATAGGACGAAATTCTAACTTTTAAAACTATAGAGATTCCGATCCAAATCATAGGGACTAAATTAAATTTGTAATTTAACCTATTTATTTCCAACCAAACCCCGTAAAGATGAGTTGAGTTGAGTTGAATTATCGAGATTATTAAAAAGGGAGAGAGATTAGAGAGATAAGGAAGGGCTATAATGGAGGGAGATCAGAGGTTGGTGGCTGAGAGTTATTAGATGAGAGCATGTCAAAGGAGGAAGAAGAATTCAGGAAAGAACTAATAATAATAATAATTTAAGCTGGCAGCAATATTGAGAAAAGCAAGGATACGAATATATATATATATATATATATATATATATATATATAAGTAGAACAAATGTGGGGTATGAGAATTTCTATTTCAACCTTTGACCTCAAGGAAAGAAAGGAGTACATGTGCTAATTATCATTTAGCTATGCTCATGTTGTCGGATACGAATATAAGATAGTTGTATAGGGTTTGAGCTTAGTCACTGGTCAATATATGATTCTTCTTTAAGACTACATTACAATTTAGTTTCTGAATTTGTTCGTATTTGTTTGGTCTTTAAACTTTAAAAAGTGTCTAATAGCTAGGCCCATGAACTTTCAATTTTATATCTAATAGGTCTTTGAATTTAAAAATTATCTAATAGGTTTTTAAACTTTCAATTTTGTATTCAATAAGTCTCTAAATTTTCAATTTTGTATTTCATAAGTCCTTGAATTGAAAGTTGAGGGTCTTATTAGACATAAAATTCAATTTTATATCTAAATAGATTAGTTAATTTTTAAGAATTGTGAATTTGTGGGGCTTATTAGACACAAAATTGAAAATTTAGGAACCTATATTAGACAGTTTTAAAGTTTAGAGACCTATTAGATACAAAGTTGAAAGTCTGAAGACTTATTAGACACTTTTTAAAGTTCAAAAATCTATTAAACACAAATTTCAAAGTTGAGGGACTCAATTTATAATTTAACGTTATTTTAATTAAGTTAAAATTTCATAACTATACATTGGACAATTACTTAATGTGAAAAAGTTTTAAAAGAGGACGTATATGTTTGGGAATATTAAAGAACTCTAAATCAATAAACTTTAACTGACATATCAATTTCTCATATCAAATTCAAGAGAACTAAAATTCAAGAAGCGAAAGCGGAAGTGTACCTGTATCCACTGTCAAAAGCCAAAAATATAGTGTGTATGATCTTCCAAGTCTAGATAGATCATGTTTTTACTTCTTATGTTTAATTTCCTTAGTTTGTCCTCTTTTTATAGGAAGAAGAAGCAAACCTCTCTGATGGAGACGAGAGGAAAATTGACGTGAATTTAATTTGACGTCGGAGACCATAATTCCTTTGTAACCAACCACAAAATTAAAACGAAGGGAAAACCGCTAGTTGGTTAATTGCATAAGTTACTTTCACTCCTAATTTGGCCCCTCATCAAATTAGAAATAAAGTAATGATATCTACACATTTTGCACATAGCATTTTCATAAGTAGATCACTTCTTTTGATTTAATCAAAATAGCAAAAAAAAAAAAAAAAAACACATTAAATAATTACATATGTGACCTAATATTATAGAAATTCCCAACAATATATATCTTCCACTAGGTCACATGTATATGTAACCTAACAAATAGGTTTACCTTATGAGCTCAAAAATTGCTAATGTAAAAGAGAGTAAATGTAAACAATCTGGTCCATTAGCTGTATTGGTAAGGATCAAAGAGGTATTCGTTACAATTAAAAGTAACTAAATCCATCGGTGGTCACAATACCAACATAACTAAATGACATAGATCAAGCCATGAAAGCATAACATGAAAATTACATGCAATGTGACCTGTACATGCCTATTTCTAACTGGTCATTTCTTTCTTTAGTGAGATAAAAAAAAATGTTTAACATGATGAGACAGAGTAAAAAGAATTTAATTTCTAATTAGAATAATGATCCAAAAAAACATAATATATGTCCAAATCAAACATAAAGCAATACAAATTCCCACTAAAATATGGTATCCTCTTGGAAAATAAACCCCACATGAGCAGTATGCTCACAAAAGACCTGTTAGAATTTATGCTCTAAAGTTTCATAATTAATATTTTATTATTTAACAATTATTTGATTATTTTTAGTTTCAATATTAAATTATCCATTACATGAAAAATCCTAGATTATTAGTGTAATAATCTTGAACAATATGTGGTTGACATATGAGAGGTTCATGTTCAAGAAATAACTTGAAGGGTATATAGTATATGGATAAGGTTGGGTGCCTTATCCTGTAACACTATTGATTCGATCCACTTTGTAATAGTTACAAATGATTTGATTCAAATCGTTCATGTAGTGATATGTGAGTGGGGGTATAATATACAATGAGTTTGTATAATACATAGACCACAAAATATGTAATCTCTCTTTATAAATCTATTAATTGAGAAGATTAACATTTCAATAGGATGAAGATTAATATTTCAACAGGATGATCTTATGCGACTTGTTAATCCTGAGTGAGTTATAAACTTCTGCCTGTGAGGGCTTGTCCTTTGATTTGCATGGGTGAGAGTGGCTTTTGTAGCCGATTCAATAAACCTACCATTTTAGGAACTAGACCAAATAGGGAATTGGGAACATAAGTTTTACAAGATGAAATTCACTTTTTCTCATACAAGGAAAGTGGATGAGTAGTTTCTTAAGTGCTGATTTCAAGACTTAAACAATGGGCCCTAGCCTCTCACTCTCAATGACTCGAGAGGAGCTTAGTTTATAATTAGATAAATATATTATTCATTAGAGGATCAATGGTACTTAAGGTGTAAGATGTAATTATAGGAGTAAAATGGACTTTTGACCCAACTGTAATTACAAACAACTCATAGAGAATTGATTTGCATGTAGTGGTTATATCCATGAACACAACTTATCATACAGTGTATAAGAGTACAACTCTAGGTTTATGTGGAATGACCTAGAGTTAATGAATGAAAATTAATTGAATAAAGAGTTAAATTAATTAATTTTGTATCATTGGAGTTTATAATCTGTATGTCCATAAGGTCCACTTGCTAGCTCATAAGAACATAAATGATCAATTTAATTGAAAGAAAATTTTGAAATGTTCAAATTAATATTTAATATATTAGATATATTAAATAAGGAAAATATCTATTTATTGTATTTGATACATTAATATTAAAGAGAAAAATATATTATTAGATACATTATAGATTAAATTTGAATGAGATTCAAATACATAATATATATTGTAGGAGATATTTGAATGAGATTCAAATATATTAAATATATATGATAATATATTAGATATTATTATATTTTAGCAAAGACTCTACTCTAAGTCCCTATATATAGGACCCTTGGGTTGAGCCAAAACTAAGATCTCTACAGAGAAAATTTAGAATTCTCTCTATGAATTTTCTTCCCTATGGATTTTCTTTCAAGAAGTTCCCACAAGCCTTGATCTTGTGTTCGAGTCATAGCGGGGAATATTATGGAGATTCAAGAATCGTTAGAACACAAAAAGTAAAGACTCGCCAAAAATATTCTCCATTATTTATTAAGGTATTTATATCTTAACCTTTAATTATTTTATTTAATTCTAAATAAATCAAAGATGATCTCCAATTGATTTCTAAATTGTTTAGAAATCATAGTCTTCCGCTGCAAGGTGAAGTGTTCATTCCTATCAAGATCTTGGATGGTAATCCCTTTGTAAGTGGATCCGCTTTCATGGAGTTTGTCCCAATGTGCTCTATGGATATGTGTCCACTCGGCACTCTTTCCTTCACAACAAGGAACTTTATGTCTATATGTTTAGACTTAGATGAGCTCCTATTGTTGTTGGAATAAAGTGCCACTGATTAATTGTCGCAATAAATTTTAAGTGGTCTTTCATCACCCTTTAAAATACGCAGTCCCGTGACAAAATTTTGTAGCCAAATTCCATTATTAGATGCCTCATAACATGCTACAAATTCAATTGTCATTATGGAAGAAGTTATGAGTGTCTATTTTACACTCCTCCAAGATATAGCTCAACCAGCCAACATATAAATATAGCTGGAAGTGAATATTCTACTGCCTTGGCATCCAGCATAATCAGAGTCAGAGTACCCAATGATCTCTAATTGATCCGATCTCTGATATGTGAGCATGTAATCTTTTATCCTTTGAAAATACCTCATAACTCATTTAGCTGCTTTTCATTGATCCATACTAGGGTTACTCAAGTATCTACCTAACTTTCCAATGATGTACGCAATATTTGGATGCGTACATACTTGAGCATACATCAGACTCCCAACTGCAGACGAATAAAGAAATCTTTTCCATTTCTTTAACTTTTAGATTATTTATAGGGCATTAACTAAGACTAAATTTGTATCCTTTAGTGACAAGGGTGTCACTAGGTATACAGTCTTGCATGCCAAATCTTTTAAGTATCTTATCAATATAGCTCCTTTGTGATAATCCAAGAACACCTTAAGAATGATCTCAATGTATTTGAATTCCTAATACAAAAGAAGCTTCACCAAGATCTTTCATTTCAAAATTCTTAGATAGAAATCTCTTGGTATCATGCAATAAACTTGTATCATTAGTGTCAAATAGTATGTCATCGACATACAAAAGTAGAAATATATACTTACTCCCACTGAACTTATGATACACACAATCATCAACAATATTCATCTCAAAACCAAATTAGATAATCACTTGATTAAACTTGTAATACCATGGATGAAAAGATTCTTGTAACGACCAACATTTCAGGTATTAATTAAAGTTTAATTTTGAAATTTAAATTAAATGTAAGGCCAATTTCATGTTTAAAGTTGTGCATTGGGATTTAATTTTGGGACTTACATAATTGAAATTGGAGATTTGGAGGGTAAATTGGGAAAAAGAAGGAAAAAAGAGATTTAATTGATGTTTAGGGCATTTTTGTGATTTGAGTGAGTTTAAGCCCAAGCCAAGCCCATGTATAAGCCAAGCCCTAATTTCTCTCTCTATTATTTTATATTGCACGCAGCCCTAGGTTAGGAGTCAAGCCTTCAAGCCAACTCTCAAGCCAAGTCATCATCTTCCTTATTCTTCTTCTTCTTCCTTTGTTTTGACAACCCCTCTTGCAGAAGAAAAAAAAAATTCAGCAGCTTGCCGCCCACACCACGATCCGCTGCGCCTCTAACCTATCTGTCGCAGATCGAACGCCATGACCGCCGACCATCGTGCAGCTTCGCCACACGCACGGATAGCCTGAACGCCGCCGCAACCTCGAGCTCCCGCAGCAGCTTCGCCGTCGCGCAGACCCATAAAACCCATCGTTCGATCTGCTGCAGACCCCAACCGCTGCTCGAATCCGCGAACCGCCGCTCGCCACACGAGGTAAACCACCTCCGTGAAGCTTCCCCAACCGCGAGACCAGACCGCAGTTTCTGCTGCATATATGATTTTCGACTATTTTCTACATGGTACAGCCACGAGTCACCTCCGTTTTCACGTGGGTAAGCTTATTCGTGTTGTATCCTTATAGTTTTTATATTGGAATTTTGGTTTTGGGTATTGTTTTGGTAATTTGGAGGTTGACCCATTAATTTTCGGGCTCTATTTTAGAATACTCATCGTATGTGGAGGTTGGCTCGGCGAAATTGAATCAAATCGTCTTCTATTCGGCAAGGTTTGGTTCTGTTTTGGGGTAGGAGTTGAGGTAAAATTTTCATTCTAAAATCAAGCAAATCCTTGAGTATATGCTAGGCTTCAATTCTAAGATTTGGGTTGTTTGACTTTTCTCTAAGTGTCATAGGGAGTTTTAGGTGAATTAAATTTAGTTGGTGGGAGAAACTTTGGGATTTAATTATGGATTTTAGGAATTGTTTCTAGCCTTAGGGATGGTTTGAATTAGGCTCCAAATCGTTTGATTGAGGTTCAAGGCGGTAGAATTTTGGTGAGCATTTGGGTGATTTGGATTCTTGAGCTTAGCCAAGGTAAGGGATTTTATGCCGGTATGCTTAAATGCAAGTTAGGAACTAAATTGAAAAGAAAAAAAAAAGGGGAAATTTAATTTGAAATGAAAAGCTTTTATAAATATTTTATTATGGATTTTTGATGAATTTTAAAATGCTTGTTATATATAAAAATGGATTTTTACTTGTTGATTGCCAAATATTCTTGTCTATGTGATGCATGAGTTATGGTTTATGATTTATGAGAATGTTGCTTTGTGTTGCACCATGGGATGAAAATTTAAAATGCTTTGGGACCTCATGCATACATGTGAATTTTCTTGATAAAATGGTTTCGAAGGCTGTGGCAATTACCCCCTAAATTAAAGATGTACATCTAAATGAAAAGGAACCTCAAAAGGTTAAATGGAAAGGAACCTGAAAAGGTTAAATTGAAAAGGAACCTCAAAAGGTTAAATGGAAAGGAAATGTTAGATTGGGTTAATTGTCCACATTAAGCCGAAGAGAAAAGTTAAAAGGGAAACGTTTCCGCTATGAGAATGTTTTAGGTCCCACTAGAGGAAAAAGTTTTAAATCACTTTGTATGTGTTTGCATATCCTGACTCCGGTAGTGAGGTCACTTACTGAGTATTTTAAATACTTACCCTTTTTAGAAATGTTTTTCTTTTCAGGTAAAGGCAAGGGCATCCTAGGCGAACAACAGGATAGTTGCTGCAAGAGGCCATGGGTGACCTATAGAGCTTAAATTTTGCAATTCTTATTCATTGTTAGCGCTGTTGGAGTTGTTCTTTTAGTAGAAGTTTTTTTTTTTAAAATCATCTAAATTCTTAAAATGTTTTAGTTTATTCTTATGCTTTGAAATAAAGGGATCCCGAGGTAAAGGTGTAACGCCCTGCAACTTCAGGCACAATTAATTTCCATTTTATGTATATGTTTGGGGTGAACGTTTAATTTTTTCTTTTAAAATCGACTCGAGGAGTATCGGAGTTTAGTGGGTAAATTTAAGTAATTAAGTTTTTATAACCTTAGCGAAAGATTTTCGATCTAGATCAAATCTCTTAATTTTGGAAAGTCGCTTTTACCCAAAGAATTAGTCCTAAATCTCATAGGAATCTAGATTTTTGTTTGGAAGATAGACTTTTAAATAGCCCTAAATCTTTCCTTTGTTTTAAATAATGAGCTTTTTGTTTAAGATTAAAAGAAGGAATATTTTTAGTTGGTGGAAAGATAGCCCTAATCCCCAATTTTCTCCTTCCTCCCCCTTCTTCACGATTAAACACCATCTCCATTCATCTTCTTCTTTTCCATCTTCGCACAGGCAGCCCCTCACACCTATCTCCTTCTTCTTCAATCTCGCATCAGCAACCCACCATCCATCTCACTCTTCTTCTTCGTTCCGGCAAGTATCCCGTTGCGTTCGCGGATTTACTGCAGTTTGGAGCGTTTTCTGGCGAATTCGAGTTGTTCCGTGCGTTTTCTCTTCAATTTGACAAGGTTTGTCGCATACCCATGCCTAATCATCTTTAGATTTACGTTACCCATACCCTAAGTACCTTTAATTTGTAGTTTTATCTTGTTTGGACTCAAAACAACTCACATTTGTAGCAGTTTACTGTCAAAAACGGGATTGACAGCAGACTCATTCGAATTCCTTCTTGCTTGTCGAGGTTTGTCTCTCACCCATGCTTAATTGACTTTAGTTTTGGATTACCCATACCCTAAGTACCTTTGATTTGTAGTTTTATCTTGTTTGGACTCAAAACAACTCACATTTGTAGCAGTTTACTGTCAAAAACGGGATTGACAGCAGACTCATTCGAATTCCTTCTTGCTTGTCGAGGTTTGTCTCTCACCCATGCTTAATTGACTTTAGTTTTGGATTACCCATACCCTAAGTACCTTTGATTTGTAGTTTTATCTTGTTTGGACTCAAAACAACCCACATTTGAAGCAGTTTACTGTCAAAAACGGGATTGACAGCAGAGTTCTAGTCAGTTCGGCACTGTTTGGTAAGTTTTGACACGCTTTAGATCCTTTCAAAATCATTTAAAGTATCTTAGTTCAGTTGCTAACCTTTGAGACTTTTGTTTATAGTTCCTAGCCAATTCGAACTCGTTCGAATAACCTTCCAATAAGGGATCAAGTTCGTATCGGTGAGTTTTGGTGAAAATAATTAGTTTAGACCTTTTCGCAACCTTTTTAAATGCCTTAACTTAGTCTCGTTCCTTGTTTAGGATTGGAATTAGTTTCGGACTATACAAACTAAGTTTAAAGCCGTTTTTGGGAACCTTATCGACTTACTTTAAGGGCGCTTTAATACATTTTGTAAGTAGAATTCTACCGGTTGGGTTTGGTTGTTGCTTGTTAGCATGTTGTGTGTGTTCTAAATGCTTGCTTATGTATACTTTATTGCAA
This sequence comes from Trichosanthes truncata, assembly GCA_033996785.1. Lineage (NCBI taxonomy): Eukaryota > Viridiplantae > Streptophyta > Magnoliopsida > Cucurbitales > Cucurbitaceae > Trichosanthes > Trichosanthes truncata. The sequence continues at coordinate 42,444,337 of JAWPNB010000013.1, read as the reverse complement.
TGAATTGTTCTGTGATTCTAAATGTGTTGAGTATGACATGATGAATTGTTTTTTTTGTGCTTAGCATATTGCCTTGTTGTGTTCGAATAATCTAGCGAAGCATAGCGAATTATTAGCGTTAGTTGTGAAAGCATGTTATGGTTGTTGCTTAGTTTTGGCATAATCAAGAACTAAAAGCATGATGCGTAGGATTCATACATTCTAGCAAGAATGAGTAAGGTTAGTGAACCTTAGGTGGGCTAAAAGAAAATGGATAAACACTAGAATGCCTTGGGTAAAAATGGTCAAGGATCTATACATTGTTATACATCGAGGCCTTGGGTAAAAATGGTCAGGGGTCGATGTGGCTAAGTCATCGTTTGCCTTGGGTAAAATGGTCAAGGGAGCGATGCACAGTTCGAGGCCTTGGGTGAAAATGGTCAAGGGTCGAACGCTGAGCACCGTAGAGGTCGTTGAGGCCCTGAGTAAAAATGGTCAGGGGTCGGCGGGTCTCGAAAGGATTAGTCTCAGGTAGCTTGTGACCGTTAAACATGAGTGATTTAAGTGACTCGGTGACGTTTGAATGAGTATGATGAGCTTGGGTGGTGAAACCATATGCATGAGATTAATAGGGTACATTTGTGAGTATAACTCAGTGACTTAAGCATGTTGTATGTGCTGTTGTGAGAGCTTTATGTGTTTCTTATTTTGGAAAGCATGATACTTGCGAGCTTGTTGTCTTCTTTTGTATGTTGATTGTGGCCCTTCAGGTGTGAGCTACTTACCAGTACGTGTTATGTACTGACTCACTACCAGGTTTTGCAGGTGACGACGTATGTTACAACCCTGGTGATGCTGAAGAGGAGGCATGAGAGGAGAAAGGCCATAGTGGAACATTTATCTTTAATGTAGTCGACTCGTTGCGTTAGTGCAATCGAACTATAGTTATAATTGTCTTGAAATTTAGGCGTCAGTATTGTTGTTCTTTTCCGCTTTAAAATGGACTATTAAACTTATTAGATAGCTAGAACTATAGGTTGTGATGCTTACTTTATAATTTATTTTGCGTCGAGACCTGTAAAAAGTTCGCTAGAGTGCCTTGTTGTCTTTTGATTAAACGTATTTGTCTTGTTTGAAAGAAGACTGAGAAAGTTTTATCAATTCTAAATTTGAGTTGTCAAGTGACCCTAAACTTGTGGTAATTATCTGACTTGGAGTTTGGAATGGTTTTCTGGTTATCTGGTTATAGGAGTGCAAATTCTTGTTTAACAGGTGCTAGGAAATTTTTGGGTAACTCATAGTTATGCCGTTATGCTGCCGAAATTTCGGGGCTTACCGGTTGTAAGTTAGTAGCGTTCCCTAGAATAGGCTAAATTTTGGGGTCGTTACAGTTGGTATCAGAGCGGAGTTGGTTCTGTAGACTGACCTAGAAAACTAGGTTGTTAAGGTTGTGTTAGAGTAATGGCCTTTCTCAGCCTCCTCTCCATCGCCAGGTATGTGGTTTTGTCTTTGTTATAAGGTTTAAGTTGCTAGATAGTTGCTTGCACGATTACTGCTTGATTTGCTTCTTTGAATGATTAATGTTTGATTGGCTTGTTTGCGTGGCTTGTGGTAGTTAGGCTTAAAATGCTTCCTTTAACTTGTTGACTTAGAGTTAAGATTGTGGCTGTTTAACTTGTTCGTTAGTAAGTTAGTTAAGTGACTCTAGACCCTCTGTTATAGACGATGCCTCCCCGTGGACGTAGACCTAGAGCTCGCGTTGAAAGGCAAGGAGTTCCGAGAGACGAAGCCGATACCAATGCACAACAAGAAGCAAACCCGCCTATTCCTCCGGTGGTTCCACACATGGTTCTCACACCAGAGGCTCTGCAGTCATTGTTTGATAATTTGGCACAAAGGAACAATGGGCAGCCCCATAATACAAACTGGGCTCCTGGCCATCAAGATGAAGGTCAATTCATTAGAGACTTCAAGCGGTATGGGCCTCCCACCTTCGACGGGCGGTCAGAGGATGCTACAGCAGCTGAGCGTTGGATCGCTGAACTCGAGTCAATGTTTGATTACCTCAACTGTGGCGATCATCTGAAGGTCAGGGGAGCAGTCTTCATGCTTCGAGATGAAGCACGAATGTGGTGGAAATCTATCGAGGCTTCTGAGGACCACATCAACGAACCTGTCACCTGGTCAAAGTTCAAGGATCTTCTTTACGAATATTATTTTCCTGACACGTTGAAGGAGGATAAGGAGACTGAATTTCTGCACTTGACACAAGGAAATATGTCCGTGATTCAATACGAAAGAAAATTTACTGAACTATCTCGTTTTGCTCCAGATTTAGTCAGTACCCCGGAACGAAAGATCAAAAGATTTATAAAAGGTTTGAGGGAAGAGATCAGAGGTTCCGTGGCCCTAAAGGAACCCACTCACGATTTAGAGCTTGCGGCTGTAGTTTTTGCTTTAAAGATTTGGAGGCATTATCTGTATGGAGAAAAGATCCAGATCTTCACTGATCACCAGAGTCTGAAGTATTTCTTTACACAGAAAGAGCTTAACTTAAGGCAAAGAAGATGGTTAGAGCTAGTGAAAGATTATGATTGCGAGATTAACTATCACCCTGGCAAGGCTAATGTGGTAGCAGATGCACTGAGTAGGAGGATAGCCAGCGTGGCGTCCTTGGTGTCCTCACAAAATTCGTTGATAAGGGAATTGGATCGTTCAGAAATAGAGTTGACAGTTGATGATGTCTCGGCGTTGTTAGCTCAACTTTCAATAGTGCCTAGTTTGAGGCAGCGAATAGCAGATGCCCAACAAGAGGATCCAGAGTTGGTTAAACACTTAAGTGAGTTGAGTCAAGGAGACTTTACTCTTACTAGTGACTCAATGTTATTGTATCAGGGAAGGTTATGTGTGCCAAAAGACTATTCTTTGAGGCGAGAGTTATTAGAAGAGGCACATAACACACCCTTCTCAATACATCCTGGAAGTACTAAGATGTACCAGGACCTGAAGAAGCATTATTCGTGGCATAATATGAAAAGAGAGATTGCTCAGTTTGTCAGTCAATGCCTAACATGTCAACAAGTGAAGGCTGTAAGGCAAAGGCCGGCTGGTTTGTTGCAACCCTTAAGCATTCCTGTTTGGAAGTGGGAAAATGTTACTATGGACTTTATTACAGGATTACCAAGGACTGTGAAGGGCTATACGGTTATTTGGGTGGTGGTAGATCGTCTATCAAAGTCTGCTCACTTTATTCCAGGGAAGTCCACATATCCGGTGGAGAAGTGGGCAGAGTTGTACTTAAAGGAAATAGTAAGACTTCATGGTGTTCCAGTTTCTATAGTATCAGATAGAGACCCTCGATTTACGTCCACCTTTTGGAAGAGTTTACAAAAGGCACTTGGCACACAGTTAGATTTTAGCACCGCATTCCACCCTCAGACCGACGGACAGACCGAGCGCTTGAATCAAACTCTAGAAGATATGCTCAGAGCTTGTGTGCTAGACTTCGGAGGTAGTTGGGACAATCACTTGTATTTGATAGAATTTGCTTACAACAACAGTTATCAGGCAACCATTGAGATGGCTCCTTATGAGGCTTTATATGGAAAAAAATGTAGATCCCCAGTTCATTGGGACGAGGTTGGTGAAAGGATCTTGTTAGGCCCAGAATTGGTTCAGATGACTAACGATGCTATTCAAAAGATCAGGGCAAGAATGCAAACCGCTCAAAGCAGGCAAAAGAGTTATGCGGATACTAGACGCAGAGACCTAGAGTTCGGTGTTGGTGACCATGTCTTTCTGAGAGTTGCACCAATGAAAGGAATCCTACGTTTCGGTAAGAAGGGTAAGCTTAGTCCAAGGTATGTTGGACCCTTCGAGATCTTGGAGCGCATTGGTCCGGTTGCTTATAAATTGGCTTTGCCACCAGCATTGTCTGCCGTGCACAATGTGTTCCATGTGTCATTGTTAAGAAAGTATGTGAATGACCCCTCGCATGTACTAAATCCAGTACCAGTACAAATAAATAGAGACTTGTCTTATGAAGAACGGCCTGTTAAGATCTTGGCTAGAGAGACCAAGGTATTGAGAAACCGAACTATCGACTTGGTAAAGGTTTTATGGAAGAACCAAAAGACCGAGGAAGCAACTTGGGAACGAGAAGACGAGATACGAGCAAAGTACCCAGAACTCTTTGAGCAACAGACTTTCGAGGACGAAAGTTCTTAAGGTGGGGAGATTGTAACGCCCTGCAACTTCAGGCACAATTAATTTCCATTTTATGTATATGTTTGGGGTGAACGTTTAATTTTTTCTTTTAAAATCGACTCGAGGAGTATCGGAGTTTAGTGGGTAAATTTAAGTAATTAAGTTTTTATAACCTTAGCGAAAGATTTTCGATCTAGATCAAATCTCTTAATTTTGGAAAGTCGCTTTTACCCAAAGAATTAGTCCTAAATCTCATAGGAATCTAGATTTTTGTTTGGAAGATAGACTTTTAAATAGCCCTAAATCTTTCCTTTGTTTTAAATAATGAGCTTTTTGTTTAAGATTAAAAGAAGGAATATTTTTAGTTGGTGGAAAGATAGCCCTAATCCCCAATTTTCTCCTTCCTCCCCCTTCTTCACGATTAAACACCATCTCCATTCATCTTCTTCTTTTCCATCTTCGCACAGGCAGCCCCTCACACCTATCTCCTTCTTCTTCAATCTCGCATCAGCAACCCACCATCCATCTCACTCTTCTTCTTCGTTCCGGCAAGTATCCCGTTGCGTTCGCGGATTTACTGCAGTTTGGAGCGTTTTCTGGCGAATTCGAGTTGTTCCGTGCGTTTTCTCTTCAATTTGACAAGGTTTGTCGCATACCCATGCCTAATCATCTTTAGATTTACGTTACCCATACCCTAAGTACCTTTAATTTGTAGTTTTATCTTGTTTGGACTCAAAACAACTCACATTTGTAGCAGTTTACTGTCAAAAACGGGATTGACAGCAGACTCATTCGAATTCCTTCTTGCTTGTCGAGGTTTGTCTCTCACCCATGCTTAATTGACTTTAGTTTTGGATTACCCATACCCTAAGTACCTTTGATTTGTAGTTTTATCTTGTTTGGACTCAAAACAACTCACATTTGTAGCAGTTTACTGTCAAAAACGGGATTGACAGCAGACTCATTCGAATTCCTTCTTGCTTGTCGAGGTTTGTCTCTCACCCATGCTTAATTGACTTTAGTTTTGGATTACCCATACCCTAAGTACCTTTGATTTGTAGTTTTATCTTGTTTGGACTCAAAACAACCCACATTTGAAGCAGTTTACTGTCAAAAACGGGATTGACAGCAGAGTTCTAGTCAGTTCGGCACTGTTTGGTAAGTTTTGACACGCTTTAGATCCTTTCAAAATCATTTAAAGTATCTTAGTTCAGTTGCTAACCTTTGAGACTTTTGTTTATAGTTCCTAGCCAATTCGAACTCGTTCGAATAACCTTCCAATAAGGGATCAAGTTCGTATCGGTGAGTTTTGGTGAAAATAATTAGTTTAGACCTTTTCGCAACCTTTTTAAATGCCTTAACTTAGTCTCGTTCCTTGTTTAGGATTGGAATTAGTTTCGGACTATACAAACTAAGTTTAAAGCCGTTTTTGGGAACCTTATCGACTTACTTTAAGGGCGCTTTAATACATTTTGTAAGTAGAATTCTACCGGTTGGGTTTGGTTGTTGCTTGTTAGCATGTTGTGTGTGTTCTAAATGCTTGCTTATGTATACTTTATTGCAATGAATTGTTCTGTGATTCTAAATGTGTTGAGTATGACATGATGAATTGTTTTTTTTGTGCTTAGCATATTGCCTTGTTGTGTTCGAATAATCTAGCGAAGCATAGCGAATTATTAGCGTTAGTTGTGAAAGCATGTTATGGTTGTTGCTTAGTTTTGGCATAATCAAGAACTAAAAGCATGATGCGTAGGATTCATACATTCTAGCAAGAATGAGTAAGGTTAGTGAACCTTAGGTGGGCTAAAAGAAAATGGATAAACACTAGAATGCCTTGGGTAAAAATGGTCAAGGATCTATACATTGTTATACATCGAGGCCTTGGGTAAAAATGGTCAGGGGTCGATGTGGCTAAGTCATCGTTTGCCTTGGGTAAAATGGTCAAGGGAGCGATGCACAGTTCGAGGCCTTGGGTGAAAATGGTCAAGGGTCGAACGCTGAGCACCGTAGAGGTCGTTGAGGCCCTGAGTAAAAATGGTCAGGGGTCGGCGGGTCTCGAAAGGATTAGTCTCAGGTAGCTTGTGACCGTTAAACATGAGTGATTTAAGTGACTCGGTGACGTTTGAATGAGTATGATGAGCTTGGGTGGTGAAACCATATGCATGAGATTAATAGGGTACATTTGTGAGTATAACTCAGTGACTTAAGCATGTTGTATGTGCTGTTGTGAGAGCTTTATGTGTTTCTTATTTTGGAAAGCATGATACTTGCGAGCTTGTTGTCTTCTTTTGTATGTTGATTGTGGCCCTTCAGGTGTGAGCTACTTACCAGTACGTGTTATGTACTGACTCACTACCAGGTTTTGCAGGTGACGACGTATGTTACAACCCTGGTGATGCTGAAGAGGAGGCATGAGAGGAGAAAGGCCATAGTGGAACATTTATCTTTAATGTAGTCGACTCGTTGCGTTAGTGCAATCGAACTATAGTTATAATTGTCTTGAAATTTAGGCGTCAGTATTGTTGTTCTTTTCCGCTTTAAAATGGACTATTAAACTTATTAGATAGCTAGAACTATAGGTTGTGATGCTTACTTTATAATTTATTTTGCGTCGAGACCTGTAAAAAGTTCGCTAGAGTGCCTTGTTGTCTTTTGATTAAACGTATTTGTCTTGTTTGAAAGAAGACTGAGAAAGTTTTATCAATTCTAAATTTGAGTTGTCAAGTGACCCTAAACTTGTGGTAATTATCTGACTTGGAGTTTGGAATGGTTTTCTGGTTATCTGGTTATAGGAGTGCAAATTCTTGTTTAACAGGTGCTAGGAAATTTTTGGGTAACTCATAGTTATGCCGTTATGCTGCCGAAATTTCGGGGCTTACCGGTTGTAAGTTAGTAGCGTTCCCTAGAATAGGCTAAATTTTGGGGTCGTTACAAAAGGCTTTTGATTGTTTAGCAAAAGTTTATTTCTTTTTGTGAGAGTATTTAAGTTTTCTTTATTTCATTATCATGCATTTAGTAACGCCCCTAGAAAGTCTAATAGGATAAGTAGGGTCGTTACTGGATTCTTTAAGCCCATAAATGGATTTTGTTAATTTGCTTTCTATGGGTCTTCTAATACAAAATTTTTTGGTTGTACCATATAAATCGTCTCATCAATGACATCATTGAGAAATGTTGTCTTAATATCCATTTGATGAAGCTCAAGATCAAAATATGAAACAAGTGTTAGGGTGCAAACAAATGTCCCACATTGGCTAGGGAAGGAAGTGATCATAGGTATATATGTGAGGACAATTATCTCCATTGGAATGAGGCCTTTTGGGGAACCAAAAGCAAAGCCATGAGGGTTTATGCCCAAAGTGGACAATATCAAACCGTTGTGGAGATATGTGGAGATATGTGGAGAACCGTTGTCCTTAACAATTGGTATTAGAGCCATGCCCTTGAGCCGTGATCGGTAGAATCCTCGGGTGCCGAACAAGGGAGGCGAGCCCCGAAGGCATAGTCATGGTGGAGATCCGTGCTAGAGAGCTCTATCGGATAGGCTGTGTGCTCCGGGTAAAGGAGTTGGCCTGGACTGGCGGTGTACTCCGGTAAAGGAGTTGGCCAAGATAAGAGTTAGACGGATAGATGACTATTTGAGGGGAGGCTCGGTTGGTACTTTGTTCGAGGGGAGGATTGTTGGGAGTGCGACCACATACTATGTCAACCTCATGATCCTCTCGTATGTCAACCACATATTGATCAAGATTACACTAATAACCTTGGATTTTTCATATAATGGATAATATTATATTGCAAATTAAAGTCTCAAAATTATTATTCATTATTAAATAAATTATTAATTACAAGGCTTTAGGGCAAAAATCCCAACAATAAGTGCCATAATTGTCCTGAAAGAGTCTTTCGATGAAACTGGAGAAATAGTCTTTTTATAATCAATTCCTTCCTTGTGAGTAAAACTTTAGCTACAAGACATTCTTCATACCTTTCCACATTACCTTTTGCATCCCTCTTGGTTTTCAAAATCTATTTACAACCAATAGGTTTTGTACCTTCTAGCAATGAGACAAGTTCCCAAACTTCATTGTCTTGCATAGACCTCTGCTCCTCATTCACGACCTCAATTCACTTTTAAGAATTTCAACCTTGATAGCTTGATGAAAGTTGATTGGGTCATCTTCTATCATTCCACTATTATCTTCATGCTCTTGGAGAAAGACAATGAAATCGTGTAGAATGGCCCTTCTCTCCTTTCTCTAGTGGATCGCCTTAAAAGTATTGGTTCTGAATGTTGTTGAGTTTGCTCCAAAGGAGCAATTACCTCATTTTGAATAGAGGTTTGTTGAACATTATTTGGTTGAGGATCCTAATATGCTTTTTCTTTAATGATAGGTATAGGAACTTGTACATTGTTAAAAGCAACAGTAGGAATGGCAACCAAGTCCTTCTTATCAAAAGTAATGTTTCTGACTTCATTTCTCCCCCCAAACTCAAAATCCTCAAAAAATGTTGCAGTTTCCATTTCAAAAATTTTCTTGAGTGTGGGATCATAAAACTTATACTCCTTGGATCGCTCAGCATAGCCAGTAAAGTAGTTGCTAACTATTTTGGATTCCAGCTTTTTCTCATATGGCATGTAAGGCCTAGCCTCAACTGGACATCCCCAAACATGAAAATTCTTTAAACTAGGTGGTGGGGTTGTTGAGGCCTGTCAAAATAAAAATAGATCATGCTATTCTAACTTGTAGATATAGTGAAACTAGGTCGAAGCCCAAGGGAACCAAATTAATTAATTTCTCAACGTTAAATGAAAACATAAAATAAAAAGGCGATTTTTGTTTTGAATTAAAACTAAAATTAAACAACAAGTAAATTAAAACAAATGAGAAAAAAATATCAATCTTACCAAAGTTTCCAATTCAAAAGTATAGTTCACATCCAATTGTAATTTTAATCACAAGCTCACAAAAATAAATTAACTTTTCTATCAAGGAACTTAGTCTACTTATTTGAAAAAGTCGTGACAAGTGTAAATTCCCATAATGCAATTGATTCCAACAAAGCATTGCAATCAAATCTTATTATCTAATTAACTGGGCACAATAGCATTTCATATTAATTCAACGACAACATTAAAAACAGTGGTAATGCCTAAGACGAGATCAATTAGGTGAGATAGCTACAACCTAATCAATTTCGTTTCTTTATTTTCTAGAGTCTATCAGGCAAGCTACGTAACATGGAAAAGCCATAATCACACACACATGAGCTAACTCTATTCCTACTTAATTAATCCACTAATTCATGATAATTACGGATCATAATATCATGCATAGAAATCAAGCAATCAATGTCAATTAAGGCGTCAATTCAATTGATATCAAATACTCATAAAATAAAAACAGGAAATTAAGAATAATTGGATTGAAAAGAAATTACAAACAAGTTCAAGGCCTCACAACATTACAATTGGAAATGAACTGACTTCTAAATCAGAACCATAGAGTTTAACTGTTCATCATGACAAGATAACTAAAATCCAACATAGGTTCGATTGTCTAAAAGTTAGATGAAAAAAAAAAGGAATAAAATCTCTAAAGTGGCCTAGAAAACTAAAGTCTAAAAAAAATACACGTTTGCCCTAGGGAAAATGATGATTTTATAGTATTCGTGACGCTGCCTTGTAAAATAAGAAAATTTATGAGTTGGGAGTGGAAGCGTCAAGACGGAAGTTTGTGTGGGCATGTTTCAAGCGTCAAGCGACATCGAGTGACAACATCTCTGAAGGAATGAACGTTTCACTCCGCAACGGAAGATGGATTGTCTTTGACTTTATTTAAAATTATACTAAAAAAATAAGATTAAGCAAACTTACTGGCTCAACCCAAAGGTTATATTTATAGAGACCTGTAGCAAATCTTTGCCATGATTAAGTAATATATATTTTGATATCTAATATATTAAAATACATATATTTAATCTATTTGAATCTTATTTAAATCTTTTAAATTCTCCTACGATATTTATTTCTTTATTTGAATCTTATTCATATTTTATAAATATCTTTTCTTTAATGTATCTAATATACATTAATTGTTTTAATATTTAATGTATCAAATACAATAAATATATTTTTCTCTTTTATATTTAATATATCTAATATATTAAATATCAATTTGAACACTTCAAATTAAATATTAATTTGAATATTTCAAATTTGTCTTTCAACTAAATTGATCTTTTAGTGTTACCATGAGCTAGCAAGGAGACATTATGGACCTACAAATTATAAGCTCCAATGATACAAAATTAATTAATTAAACTATTTAATTAATCAATTTTCATTCATTAACTTTATGTCACTTCACTATAGACATAGAGATGCACTCTTATGGTCTGTAGGACAAGTTATGTCCATGGATATAACCATTGCATGAAAATCAATCCTTCACGAGTTATTCATAATTACAACTAGGTCAAAATTTTGTTTTACCCCTGTAATTACATCTTGCACCTTAAGTACCACTGATCCTTTAATAAATAATTCGCTTATGATCCAACCATAATCTAAGTCTCTCTCAAGCCAGTGAGAGTGGGACCTCATTGTTCAAGTCTCGAAATCAGCACTTAAGGGAACTACTCACCTACTTATCCTATATGAGAATGAGTGAATTTCATCTTGTGAGATTATATTCTCAGCTCCCTATTTAGTCAAGTCCCCAAAATGGTAGGCTTATTGAATCGGCTACAAAAGCTACTCTCACCCATAAAAATCAAAGGACAAGCCCTCACAGGCAGGAGTTCATAACTCACTCAAGATTAAGATCGAGTAGCATATGACCATCCTGATGAAATATTAGTCTTCTTAATTAACAGAATTATAAAGAGAGATTAAATATTTTGTGGTCCAGTCTTATACAAATCTCATTATATAAGATACCTTCACTCACATGTCTCCACATGAACGATTTGGATCAAATCATTTGTAACTATTACAAAGTGGGTCGTATCAATAATGTTACTAGGATAAACACCCAACTTTATCCATATAATATGAACCTTTAGGTTATTTCTTGAACATAATCTTCTCGTACGTCAACCACATACTGTTCAAGATTACACTAATAACCTTATATTTTTCATATAATGTATAGTACATGTTAACATTTTAACATATACAAATTGTTCTTATTTTCGGCTAAATGTATTTTCAAACAATTTTGAAAATATAAATTTTAATACTTCAAAATAATTCATACTATATGAACTTTTTATTAATAAAGTTTGAGAAATTGAATTTTCCTTGTGGTAATAAAACACCACATTCAGCATTAAGTAACAATCATCCTTTAATGACATCTTAATATCTCCCACTACACTAACTGAGATGGGCTTCTTAGTGCCAACATGTAGAAATTATTCTACATGTTAAGTATTTTCCAAGAATTACATATTAAACGTAATTAAGAATAAATATTGATAGTGGATCTTGTATCACTTATCTAGGTGGCATTATTTATTCTCCACCAAAAATCTAGTAAATCAAATTTACTTTCATTTATATTTTTCTTCCCATAGAAGTATTTCAAAAATTGCTCTCATTATGACTGTCTTGGCTAATTTAGGAACTATTTCTTTTTATATAGCTTCAGTCATTTGATTTCTTTTCTTGAATTTTTGTAATACTTAAATTCGAGATCATTTAGACAATTATCTAAATTTAGCTTTTATTGACTTCAACATCTCATATGCTGTTGTCATTTTTTTATCATCTAAGTTTGATATCTAACATGTCAACTAAGAGACAACAGGTTTTGAGAACATTTTTGATCGGGTGAACTTTGGGTGAAGAAAAAAAAGTAAATACGTTCAACCCTAGTGCAAGTGCACACTGCCGATGCAAGTATTAAAATAGGAGTATTCCTGAGTATCGATCCCTCAGAAAACGGTGTAACAAAAATTTCAAAAACAAGGTTGGGATGGTGTGTTGGTTAAAAGAGAATAATTGCAGAATCTAATTGCAAGTTAAAGTGGCAAAAATTGCATAACTAAATTGCATAATCAAAAATTGCAAAATAAAGTGATAAAGATTGTATAATTGAATTGTAGAATCGAAAATTTTTAATATTGAATAGCAAACTAGATAGACTTGGTAAATGAAATCACCAAAGAAATTTTAGATAAAGGAGGGGCTCAAGAATGTCATTGTCCTAAGTTGTAATTGAAAACCAAAATTGTAATTCCAACCTATTTTACATTCAATTGTAAACCAAAATTGCTACTCCTATTCACCTTATAATTAGGTTTTTAGGAGGTTAAGTGAGTGACCTATATGTCATAGTCCCTATATCTTAGATAATTCAGCTCAATAATTTTATGAGTTTTGGAGTCTTTAATCCCTATGTCTAGGGTAAAGAATTGGCTTATGTTTAATCTCGTTTCTCCATCACTTGTATGAAATCCGCTTATCACTAACCCCATCGGTATTATATCTAACCTTGAGTTGCTACCCTAGTTTATCAATCTAGGATCTCAACGGAAATTTATTCAACACAAGCAAACAATTGAGATGTAGGCTTGGGTTTTGTTGGAATTTTGGCTACAATTACTTCTTAGAGAATTCACATCCTTGAACCCTCTAAGAAGTCTAGCTCATATTAAAGGTAAAAATCCTATAACTAAATTTAGAATAAAAATTCATATTAGAGAATTTAATTAATTTGCTGATGGTAATCAAAACTAAAGGAATTAATACAAAAATTCTCCCCTAATCAGCATTGCATATTAGAATAATTGGGGCAATAATAATTAACACCAATCTGAACTAGTAACCAAATAAGGTTTTCAAAAGAATCTCAATTCGAATAGAAACAAAGGGCAACTCAGGAATTGAAAGCTTCAAAGGGAGAATAATTCAACCCTTCTTCCACCTACCTTCAAGTTCAATCGAGGCATAAATCGTGCGAAACAAGAATTAAACTTTTGCAATAAAATCGAATTGAACTGAATAGAAGTAATTCAATATACTTTCGAATATGACAGAAGCATAAAATATACGAAACAAGAATCAAACTTTTACAAGAAAACCAAATTAAATTGAAACATAAGTAATTTAATCTACTTTCAAATCCTCACTCCATTCCAATCGACTCTATCCCTTCACTATTTCTAGGAAACGATTTAGTCTTAACAACCCAAGTTTCACTTGAATCGGATTGGAAAAATTGAAGGAAAATGAATCTAAAACATGGCAGCACAGCAGCTCTCGGTATAAGCAGAGAATAAAGAAAACTGAAGGAAAAACAGAGTATTCATGTTGACAAAAACCAACGAGCCGAATTTTTCTCCAAAACGAATCCCTTTCTTCACACATATTCTCTCCTTTTGTAGGCCTTCATTAGGGTTGAATAATGCCCAAAATTCATGGTCAAAATCTCCCAAATCGTGCAATAATTGAGGATTTTTGGCTATGGATTAAATGCAGATTTTTTCCTTTTTAGGATTTTTTCTCCTGCTCCAAAATTGAAACTTCATCTTGCAATTTCGGTTCTGCAATTTCCACAGTTCTTTGCAATTGCAACTTCATCTTGCAATTTCGATTATACAATTTCCACAATTCCTGCACACGAGTTTAGTTTGTAAGAATCTCACCCTAATTGCCTTCATTCTTCTTTCTTTCTTATTTTTAAGCAACTTTCAACTATTTCCAAATGATCTTAAGACAAAACAAGAATATTTTAAGTAATTGAGAGTTAAATAAGCCTTAATTCTAAGGTTTATCAATTTTTCAATAAAAATAAATAAATATTTTACATTAATATTTTAAATTGCCATTATAGTGTTAATGTTACTTTTTCAAGTAATAAAATTTTCTCAATTTTGACTTATCAGTAATAAAATTAAAAATTACGAGAGAAACTGACATAATATTGAAATATATAAAATATATAATTTAACATAATGCAAATAATTATCCATTCAATTTTAGCATAGAAATCAAACAATTTGAAAAATAAACCCTATAAATCATTTCTAATGTTATGGTACTTTAGTGAGTTAGAACAAGTGCCGTCGTAGGATAGGTCAAGTGTTCCTTTACTAAATTGAGACAATCTCAACCAAGTATTATACCAAAATAACTCTTATTCCTATAATATTTAGTTACCGTTAGTTTGGTCAAGGACATCATTAACAACCTTAATGAGCTCTTTGCAAATGTGACCCATTATTTTAGATCTCGTAGTTTTATCGTCATAAGTGCCACCGCAGGGCAGGTCAAGTATTGGAAACAAAACTACAATCTCATCATTCTTAGGAGTTCACCCTGATATTGACCCATGCAAACACCTTCCGTAGGGAGACTGTCCAAAATTAGTAGCGAGACCCAGCATGAATCTCACGATGTGAACCAATGATAGAAACCGTAGGATATGTTAACACATTTCCTTCTCCCACTTACTATAATACTTTCTCGAGAGATTCACCCTGATATTAACCCATGCAAACACCTTTCATAGGGAGGACGGTCCAAAAGTCGCCACAAGGCCCTGCATGAATTTCATATTGTGAATCAATAATAGGGACTGTAGGATATCTTGACATATGTCCTTCTCCTACTAAGTATTTTGAAAATAGGATTTTCTACTACTTAGACAAATTAGGCTAATCTCATTCATCTAAGTCCTCAAACTACCCTTTCATAACTTTTATGTTGGTTAGATTGATTTTAATGTGAATTGCCAAGTTTATTAAACTATTTAAAAACTAATCACATTATGTGCCTACTTAATGAAATTAAATAAAAATTGACTAATTCAACTCCCAAGTCAGTTCCCAGTTGTGTTCCTTTTCGGTTAGCTTAAATACCCCAGTATAGACAAAACCTTCCATAGACAAAGTTCCCTTATAGTCCATTTTTATTTCAAATTCATTAGTCTTTAATTAACTATTAATTACTAGATTAATGAACCTAAGTGAATTTAAGCAATGTTTTTAATCCTATTAAAAAACTAATTCTAATCCTACCATTCTAATCACTTTAGGGATAATCTTGAAATTCTACAATTTTAAACTCTTTAAAATAAAATTAAAAGATTATCCTAAATTCTAATCCCATTAGAAACCAATAAAGATAAATTAAATTAAAATTTTAAACTATTTAAAACAAGAATCAAAAATATCTTTAATTAAAGAAAACCTATTCTCATTAGGAAATATCATAATCCTATTAGAAACAAATAATGATAAATTAAATTCAAATTTTAAACTATTTAAAACAAGAATCAAGAATATTTTTAATTAAAGGAAACCTATTCTCATTAGGAAATATCATAATCCTATTAGAAAACATGGATTCTAATTATGAAATTAAATATCCTAATTTAATTTTTCAAATATAACAATTATCTTCGAAGATGTGGAAAATATAAACTTATCAGGAAAGCATCTCAATTCTATTAGGAAACAACCTAAATCAAATTCTTAAATATAACAATTATATTCAACAATTAATTAAGATGCATGATCATGTTTAAACTGTAGTGGGATTTTAATCTAAATGACATACTTTATACAATAATTAATTTAAAACATACATCACATGCATAATCAAATTAAAGCAAAGCAAAATTGACTGGTATATTTGACATATCCTAGAAAAATTGAAAAGAAAATTTAAATTACAAAATTCAAATTTCCAAGACATATCTTGATCTTCAAATATTTCCTTTTAAAATATGGTCCGTCAAATTTAGGGTTATTAGAAACCCTAAATTAGTCTTCTTTTTCTCCATGAGCTGCTTTAGCTAAAAGAAAAAAAAAACCTTGCCTATATGAAATTAAAATACCCACCATGCAAAACTTTAATTCTTAAATAAAAAATAAAGATTGCTCGGATATCAATTGAAGGAATGAACGTTTCACTCCGTAGCAGAAACATTGGATCGTCTTTGATTTTATTTAAAATTAAACTAAAAAAAATAAGATTAAGCAAATTTACTTAGAGTAAATATAGAGATATTTTTAGTGGGTTTTTATCTTATCAACAAAGTCTTCCTGGCTATGATCGAACATAGGACCAAAGGTTGTGAAAGTCTCTTGAAAGAAAATCCTCAAGAGATTGGTGAGGAAGAGGTCTAGAGAGAATTCTCTAATTCTCTATTGAGGAGATGTCTACTCTAATGGTTCAACCCAAATGTCCTATTTATAGAGACATGGCAAATTTTTGTCATAATTAAATAATATATATTTTAATATCTAATATATTAAAATACATATATTTAATATATTTAAATCTTATTCAAATCTTTTAAATTATCCTACGATATTTATTTCTTTAATTGAATTTTATTCAAATTTTATAAATATCATTTCTTTAATGTATCTAATATACATTAATTATTTTAATATTTAATGTATCAAATACAATAAATATATTTTTCTTTTTTATATTTAATATATCTAATATATTTAATATTAATTTGAAAACTTCAAATTAAATATTAATTTAAACATTTCAAAATTTTCTTTCAACTAAATTGATCTTTTAGTGTTACTATGAGCTAGCAAAGGGACCTTATGGACCTACAGATTATAAGCTCCAATTATACAAAATTAATTAATTAAACTCTTGAATTAATCAATTTTCATTCATTAACTTTAAGTCACTCCACTATGGACCTAGAGATTCACTCTTATGTACTGCAGGACAAATTGTGTCCATGGATATAACCATTACATGCAAGTCAATCCTTCACGAGTTGTTCATAATTACAGCTAGTTCAAAAGTTGTAACATTCTGTAAAAAAAAAAAAAAAAAAAAAATTTAAAATTATTATTATTTTTTAAAACCTTATCTTCTTCCTCTCGATTTCACGCTCTCTCTCTCTCTCCCCGATTACTCTCTCTCTCCCTCCCTCTCCCGACAGCTCTCTCTTCCTCTCCCGATCACCTCTGTCAATCGCCCCTGCCGCTGAGCTAAACGGAGTCGCCGGACGCCTTTTCGACGGTTCTGCAGATCGTGAACCAACTCCAGCTGCTGGAAAACCCAGATCCACGAGCCTCACACGAAAACGAGGCTTCACGCGCTCTCACGCGCCGATCGGAAGCCCCACGCGCCGCCGTCCGCCGTTGCACGCGCCGCCGTGCTCCGGTCACACACCGCCGCCCGCCGTTGCACGCGCCGCCGTGCTCCGGTCACGCGCCGCCGTTCGCCGGAGTTGGGTAAAATTTACCATTTGGTCCGTTTCGTCGAGTTATTAATGTTAGAATGTGTTTTAGCGTAATTCGGATGGTTTAAGACACGTTTAGGAAACTTTTTAGGTGATTTGTTGAAGACCTTGGATCGTACTTGGAGTGGGAACTCGAGAAGCTCATTACTAGTGAAGAAAGGGTATTTTAGTAAGTAAAGACTTAAGGTAAGGGATCTCACAACGAAAGAAGTTTTCAAAACCTTGAGCTAGCTCTATATTTACTTTGAAAGTTTATGTTTTTCGTGTTAAGTATTAAGAAAGAAAGTGTTTTATATGTATATTCCTTTATACGCTATTTCCATGAGTTCTATTTGAGTTTTCATGTTAAAAAGAATGGAAATGATATGTATATCTTTGAAATGCGATTGTCTTGATTTATGCATTCATGACTATGTTCTAAAATGAATGGGACCTCATGCATGTGTTGTGTGCTCATGAAAAAATTTATGTAAGGCCGTGACGATAATTCTCCCAAAAGTTTTATGTGGGTTATGAGGGAACCCGAGTCTTCGGACTCTCTATGCTCTCGGGGTTCGAGAGTGCCCCCACGATGGTAGCCGACGGGCTTGAGTCTTCGGACTCCACGATGGTAGCCTTCTGGCTTGAGTCTTCGGACTCCACGATGGTAGCCTTCGGGCTGAGTCTTCGGACTCCACGATGTATGTTAGCTTTCGAGCTCAACTCTCAGAGTTAGGGAGGACTCTATTCGATGGAAAAACTGTCTTCGGACTGTTCACGAGGCCCTCGGGAGAATTTAATCGTTCACGAGAGCCGCGAGGAAAAGTACATGGTTTATAAAATGAATTTTAGGTCCCCTACTAAAGCGATGGTTTCCGATGGTTTTATGATTTAAAAATGACATGTTGCATGCGATTGAAACTCTTACTTTGAAACTATGATTGACTTACTGAGTATTATTCGTTAATACTCACCCTTTTCCTTTTAAAAATGTTTTCAGGTAAGGCTAAGATCGGCCCTAGCGCGTGACCGGAGATCAGCTACTCGAGTCATGGGAGCCGACCGATCGCTATTCCGCTTCTTTTATGTTTCTGGATGTACATAGAACTCATGTTGAGTTTTTAAATGTTTAGGAGAATGTTTCAAAGTCTTTTAATCTTTCTTTGTAAATCGTGCACGTGTATTGGGCTTTCTGCTGTTTGAACCCTAGCATCATATTGAGAAGTTTGTTGGATGCTAGGAGGTTGTTTGAAAATCTTAGAAGTGTGTTTTTCTATGTCTTATCAGGCAAGGGTAAATTTTTGGTTTTCGCGTAGTTACGCCGTTATGTTGCAGAAATTTTCGGTAATATAGCGACGTGACTTAGTAATGACTCTTAGGTAGCGTGTTGAGCCTATAGGGTCGTTACAGTTGGTATCAGAGCACTAGGTTATAGGTTCTGTAGACTAGCTTACTTCGTAAGCATCAGGTATCCCATGACTAAGTAGTGATTTCCAGTCATCGCGCAGGTACGCCTCTGAAGTAAACCTTTAAATTCGTTTGTTGAAAAGCATGTTATTTTTATGAAATGATTCATATGCGAAATGTATTTTAAGTTAAGGAAAGTTTAAGAAAAGTTGAAAAGTGTGATCCCTTTTGATGTGAAGGTTAAACTTGTTTGTGTTTGTTTGTTAAGTATGCCGCCCAGAAGGAGAGGCAGAGGACGGGGTAGAGGACGTGGTGCTGGTAGAACACATGACTTACCTCCTGAGATGCCAGTGGAACAGGAGGTGAATTCTGGGGCAAATTCCCCTGTTGCTCAGGATCAACCTGATCCAGTTATGGAGCCTGCAAATCCTACGGTTGCGTCATTGATGTTAGAGGCGATGCAGAATTTAGTACAAGCGACCGTGACGACCCAGTTAGCGTATATGGGTCAAGTTTCTACGCCAGCTTCACTACAAGCCCGTCACTTGAAAGACTTTAGAAAGTATGATCCAAGGGCGTTTGACGGATCCTCTGGGGATCCTACAGTGGCGGAGTTATGGTTGTTCTCTATGGAGAACATTTTTCAGTTGATGAGCTGCCCGAATGAATATAAAGTTTCTTGCGCCACATTTATGCTGAGGGATGATGCGTACCTATGGTGGGAATCTGCTCAGAGGACCATAGGGACAGGAGGAGGAGCAGTGACGTGGCCGATGTTCAGAGAGGCTTTCTGGAACAAATATTATCCTCCGACTGCACGATACAAGAAACAAGAAGAATTTCTACAACTTAAACAGAATCGACGTCCAGTGGACGTCTACGAGAGGGAATTCACAAGGTTATCTCGTTTTGCTCCCGAGCTGGTAGATACTGAGGCCAAGAAAGCGGAGCGTTTTGTAATGGGTTTGGATCCTCAGGTTAAAGGTGTGGTGCAGGCTGTAGCACTTCACGACTATGTTGCTGCGGTAAGGACAGCAGAGTTTATTGTTGCAGGCCAACAGAGTGAGATTCCTATGGTCCAAAACCCGAGTCAGTCATCCTCTGATCACAAGAGGAGATGGAGTCAGGCGAACTCGAATCCCCAGCGTTCTCAACAGTCTTCACAGTCGTCCATGAGGTCACAGGCCGCTTTTAGCCAGAGGCAGCAAGTGAATAGGCCGGGACCTAACATTGGGGAGAAACCTCGTTGTAATGAATGTGGAAGGTTTCATTGGGGTCAGTGCCTGATGCGGTCTGGGTTGTGTTTTCGATGTAAAAAGGAGGGACACAGAGCTGAAAATTGTCCTTCCCTCCCAGACAGGAGAGGCCAGTCTTCGGGTTCAGGTGGAGTAGGACTTAATAGGCCCGCACTGTAGCAAGGGAGAGTTTTTGCTAGTACCAGCAGGGAGGCTGGTAACTCATATGCTGTAGTTACAGGTACGCTTCCCGTTTTGGGATATCTTGCGTTGTGTTATTTGATTCAGGTTCTACACATTCCTTTATTTCTGCGTCTTTTGTGAGACAAGCTGAGTTAGAACTTGAGTCATTACCCTCTGCTTTGTCTGTTGCTACTCCGATGGGGTTGAGTCTATTAGCTACTGAGGGGATTAAGAATGGTAAGATGATAGTTTCCGACCATGAGCTGGATGTGAATTTGATAGTCCTAGAGATGGAAGGGTTCGATGTTATTCTAGGCATGGATTGGCTGGTTTTGAACCATGCTAATATTGATTGTTTTCGTAAAGAAGTGGTGTTCACGCCCCCAAAACAGGCCAGTTATAAGTTTAAGGGGACTAGAACTGAATTAATCCAAGAGTGGATTAGTGACGAACGAGGAACCCCAAATGAGGAAGCTATGAAGGAATGGAAAATAAGAACAAAAGAGAATATGATTGATGATTCGCGGGTCATTTGAGACTTTGGGAAGGATTAGCCCCGTACTCGTGGTTTAACTTGTTCACCTTTCTCTCTATAGTCAGGATGTGCTTTATGTTCCTCTCGTTGAGAAAAGGTGTTGCTCGGTGATGGAAAAGAGACTTAATGGATTTAGTAAAGGAAGAAAAAGGTGATATAGAAAAGATATGTTTGTCTCAAGAAATAAAAAGAAAATGGTTATGTTTAGGTGCCTAATACTCAAGTATGGTGTGCTTTGAGGGTAGAAATCCTTAAATGTGGTGAAAGAAATTTGGTTAGTATTTGAAACTCGGAACTTCGTAAGCTTTGGCTGAAGGTAAGAACTTGAGACTTTGGTTATGGAGCCTAGCTTAACATGTGAGATCTTACTCCTAAGGTAAGAGTTTAAACTTGTGAAACCCAAGTCTTCAAAGAAAACTTCTTTAAGATTTCGTTTTAGGTTTGCAAAGGAAATGAAAAGAGCAACTTTCTAGTTGAAAATGGTTATTGGCCTATGTTGCTAAATAGTTGGAAAGGGAACCAAAAAGAGTGGTTCGAATATATGTGACACCAGTGGATGAAGTTGGCAAGGCAATAGTGGAAGTCTGGATCAGATAGAATTGAATTTGGAGGCTGAGGCCGTGGGAGGTGAAACCCAGAAAGCGATTCAAATGATGGTGACAATGCGGATAAACTTGCAAGCTGGAGTTCGAGTTTGGATGAGAATAGAGTTTGGAGTAGTGGTGGTTGTGTAAGGTCCTAGAACCGAGAAAGTGAATGGAATAGCCAACGACGGAGTTGGAAATCGAGCAATGATGGTGGTGATAAGTTGAATATTCAAGGGCCAAGTTGGAAGACGACACCAAGAGAAATGAGCACAATAATTGGGAAGTACTAAGTCGTCCTTGAGGCTTGGATCAAAACTATGGTTGGAATAGAAGAACTGAGAATCAAACAAAGAAGAATAATGTGAATGCAAGTGCTAGTAATGTTGCAAGTTGGGGTAAAAGTAGCCCTGCAAATAGAGGAAAGTTGTCATTTGATTGGGAGCAATGATCGATGGTAATGTCTCAGTTCGAATACGAGCTCTAGGTCAGAAGATGGTTTTCCTAAGACTCGTGGTATCAAGGGATCGGTTTCGGTGGTTCCAGCAAGGACAAAATTAGCAACCAAATGACTTTGTGTAGTTGCAGTTAGAAAGGTGCATGGTTTGCTTGGGTTTATGGGTTACTTTCTATGTTAGAACCTCTCCAGTGTGGTAAAGCCTCGAACTTAGTGGACTCAATGGTGTGGTTGTTCATTTAGAATGAGACTTATGAAGTGAGCTTTTAAGAGCTCAAGCAAGATGGATATTTAGTATTAGTGCTCGTGTGGAGCTGGAGAGTTGTTGCAATGGTAATACTCTTGGAAAAACTGGTTGGTTGAGCCTTAGTGTAGCTGGGTAAGGTGACTGTTTGCATCAGGATGGGTTGAAAGGTTACGAATGCAACTACTCGACCTATGGTTTGGTAGGGATAGTTAAGGACTTTGCTTTGAAAGATTGCAAGGTACTATGGGTGTCAGAAGAAGGTTTGAAAACTTTCGTAGCCTTATAAACCTAAAGTATTGTTTATCCAGGAATTGAGCATGTGACAGCTTAGATCGTTTGAGTTATTAAGAGTTTATGATGACAAGTTATGTGCCATAAGATGGAAAGGGTCATGGAGTTTGTGATTGGCGGTCTTGTACCCTTGATCGTGGCACAATGATAGGAGCTTTAGAATTTGAACAAATAAAAGATAACTGGTGTTTGGTTAGGCCATTGATAGGCGAACAAGTATTCAAAGTTTTCTAAGACTAGCCACTTTCGAGGACGAAAGTTCTTTTAAGGTGGAAAGAATGTAACATTCTGTAAAAAAAAAAAAAAAAAAAAAAAAAAAAATTTAAAATTATTATTATTTTTTAAAACCTTATCTTCTTCCTCTCGATTTCACGCTCTCTCTCTCTCTCCCCGATTACTCTCTCTCTCCCTCCCTCTCCCGACAGCTCTCTCTTCCTCTCCCGATCACCTCTGTCAATCGCACCTGCCGCTGAGCTAAACGCAGTCGCCGGACGCCTTTTCGACGGTTCTGTAGATCGTGAACCAACTCCAGCTGCTGGAAAACCCAGATCCACGAGCCTCACACGAAAACGAGGCTTCACGCGCCGATCGGAAGCCCCACGCACCGCCGTCCGCCGTTGCACGTGCCGCCGTGCTCCGGTCACGCGCCGCCGTTCGCCGGAGTTGGGTAAAATTTACCATTTGGTCCGTTTCGTCGAGTTATTAATGTTAGAATGTGTTTTAGCGTAATTCGGATGGTTTAAGACACGTTTAGGAAACTTTTTAGGTGATTTGTTGAAGACCTTGGATCGTACTTGGAGTGGGAACTCGAGAAGCTCATTACTAGTGAAGAAAGGGTATTTTAGTAAGTAAAGACTTAAGGTAAGGGATCTCACAACGAAAGAAGTTTTCAAAACCTTGAGCTAGCTCTATATTTACTTTGAAAGTTTATGTTTTTCGTGTTAAGTATTAAGAAAGAAAGTGTTTTATATGTATATTCCTTTATACGCTATTTCCATGAGTTCTATTTGAGTTTTCATGTTAAAAAGAATGGAAATGATATGTATATCTTTGAAATGCGATTGTCTTGATTTATGCATTCATGACTATGTTCTAAAATGAATGGGACCTCATGCATGTGTTGTGTGCTCATGAAAAAATTTATGTAAGGCCGTGACGATAATTCTCCCAAAAGTTTTATGTGGGTTATGAGGGAACCCGAGTCTTCGGACTCTCTATGCTCTCGGGGTTCGAGAGTGCCCCCACGATGGTAGCCGACGGGCTTGAGTCTTCGGACTCCACGATGGTAGCCTTCTGGCTTGAGTCTTCGGACTCCACGATGGTAGCCTTCGGGCTGAGTCTTCGGACTCCACGATGTATGTTAGCTTTCGAGCTCAACTCTCAGAGTTAGGGAGGACTCTATTCGATGGAAAAACTGTCTTCGGACTGTTCACGAGGCCCTCGGGAGAATTTAATCGTTCACGAGAGCCGCGAGGAAAAGTACATGGTTTATAAAATGAATTTTAGGTCCCCTACTAAAGCGATGGTTTCCGATGGTTTTATGATTTAAAAATGACATGTTGCATGCGATTGAAACTCTTACTTTGAAACTATGATTGACTTACTGAGTATTATTCGTTAATACTCACCCTTTTCCTTTTAAAAATGTTTTCAGGTAAGGCTAAGATCGGCCCTAGCGCGTGACCGGAGATCAGCTACTCGAGTCATGGGAGCCGACCGATCGCTATTCCGCTTCTTTTATGTTTCTGGATGTACATAGAACTCATGTTGAGTTTTTAAATGTTTAGGAGAATGTTTCAAAGTCTTTTAATCTTTCTTTGTAAATCGTGCACGTGTATTGGGCTTTCTGCTGTTTGAGCCCTAGCATCATATTGAGAAGTTTGTTGGATGCTAGGAGGTTGTTTGAAAATCTTAGAAGTGTGTTTTTCTATGTCTTATCAGGCAAGGGTAAATTTTTGGTTTTCGCGTAGTTACGCCGTTATGTTGCCGAAATTTTCGGTAATATAGCAACGTGACTTAGTAATGACTCTTAGGTAGCGTGTTGAGCCTATAGGGTCGTTACAAAAGTTCTTTTGACCCCTATAATTACATCTTGTACCTTAAGTACCATTGATCCTCTAAAGAACAATTTATTTATGATCCAACCATAAATTAAGTCCTTCTTTGGCTAGTGAGAGGGTGAGGCCCCATTGTTCAAGTCTTGAAATCAGCACTTAAGGGAACTACTCATCTACTTACTTTATATGGGAATGAATGAATTTCATCTTGTGAGATTATTTTCCCAGCTCCCTATTTAGTCAAGTCTCCAAAATGGTAGGCTTATTGAATCGGCTACAAAAGCCACTCTCACCCATGCAAATCAAAGGACAAGCCCTCACAAGTAAGAGTTCATAACATACTTAGGATTAAGATCGAGTCGTACGTGATCATCCTAATGAAATATTAATCTTCTTAATTAACGGATTTATAAAGAGAGATTAAATATTTCGTGGTCCAGCCTTATACAAACTTATTGTAAAAGATACCACCACTCACATGTCTCTACATGAACGATTTGTATCAAATCATTTATAACTATTACAAAGTGGGTCATATTAATAATATTACTTGGATAATGCACACAACCTTATCCATATACTATGACCTTTTAAGTTATTTCTTGAACATGATCCTCTCGTATGTCAACCATATATTGTTCAAGATTACACTAATAACCTTGGATTTTTCATTTAATGAATAATATTATATTGCAAATAAAATAATCGGAATTATTATTAATTATTAAATAAATAAATAATTACGAGGCTTTAGGGCATAAATCCTAACAATTTCGACACTGGCAACGTTGAGCATGGCGTCGAGGAGCGATCTGTAGAGTCGAGCAAGGCTTGTTTTTGTAAGTTCAAAGTATTGAGAAGCTTCAAAGTAGCGTCTCGACGCTACCTATGCAAGTCAAATGGCTTGAAAGACTGCAACAATAGCATTGAGACGACCCAATATTGTCGAGACGCTCTCCCCTCGAGAAAATTTGCTTGACCTTCATCTCCTCTTGATTTGGTTGCTTTAAATTATGTCTAATTTGGTTCTTTTTTTTATCTCAATTCTTCTATAGAGCTTCGATTTGCTCAAAATGCTTGATCCTACAAAATAGACAAATAAGCGCGTGAAAGTAACAGAATTAGCACTAAATAAGGACTACTGATAGCACATTTTAGGTGCTATCACTAGGTTTCTATCATGTCCAAAGATCATAAGGTGTTTTTGCAACTGCTTTAGTTGGCACTCTATTTAGAATGTATGTTGTTGTCTTAAGTGCTTCTCCCCATAATGACTCTGGTAAGGTAAAACGACTAACCATACTCCTTACCATATCCTTAAGAGTACGGTTTCATCTTTTAGCCACACCATTCATACTAGGAGAACCTGGTAGAGTGTATTGTGGGACCATTCCACACTCCTCTAAATATCTAGTAAATGTTCTTGGACGTTGTTCACTTGAACCATCATATCTACCATAATATTCACCTCCACGGTCAGATCTAATCCTCTTTATGGATTTGTTAAGTTGTTTTTCAACTTTAATCTTAAAATTTTTGAACACGTCTAAAAACTGTGATTTTTCATTAATCAAGAATAGGTACCCATATATCTGGAGTAATCGTCTATAAATTATATGCAATATTGTTGTTCATTCCAAGAAGTTGTAGGGAATGTCCCACAAATATCTATATGAATTAATTCTAAGACGTATGTGGATCTATTGGACCTGTATTCTTTACTTTGGATTGTTTTTCCTTGACACAATTAATACAAATTTCAAAGTCTATAAAGTCAAGGGAACATAAAATTTCATCCAACACAAGACGCTCAACT
The DNA here is from genome assembly GCA_033996785.1 of Trichosanthes truncata. Classification (NCBI taxonomy): domain Eukaryota; kingdom Viridiplantae; phylum Streptophyta; class Magnoliopsida; order Cucurbitales; family Cucurbitaceae; genus Trichosanthes; species Trichosanthes truncata. The sequence goes on along the minus strand of JAWPNB010000013.1, from coordinate 42,418,129 downwards.
CTAGACCAAGAGATGTGACCCAAGCATTTATGTCATAAAAAAGCTGGATTTTCTTGACTTCTTTTGCACTTTGAACCACATGGTTCCAAATGTAGTGATTCATTGTAGGAAATAATTGTGTCAAGCATATATAAATTATCAAGGGCATTAAGATAACCAATTCTAACACTATTTGAATTTAAAGACAAAGTGAATATATTGTTTCCAAAAGAACAACTAAAACAAGATTTGTCCAACAAGGAAATCAAAACAAATTCTGTTTAAAAGACGGTACAACAAAAATGTCTTTCAAATCCAAATAAAAACCAATAGATAATAGCAATCTAAAATGTCCAATTTCCTCTACTACTATTGATTTTCCATCACCTACAAAGATGTTTCCTTTAGTATCAGTTGGCTTCTGGTAATTCAGGCAACCCAACATAGAAACATTAACATGAGTAGTTGCACCAAAGTCTAACCACCACGTGTTTCTAGAAATTGAAGTCAAATTTACCTCAGAACAAACCAAATAAGAGATGTACCTCTCTTTTTATGCCAAGCATGGTACTTGATACATTCCTTCTTTGCATGTCCAGATTTTTTCACAAAAGAAACAACCTTCATTTTCTAGTCGTTGATGTTGTTTCTTAGGAGCTGGATTAGCAGCTTCATATTTCTTTTTCCTATTACTCTTTTCCTTAGAATTGCTTGCCAGGTGAGGACTTTTTGTCCTGTCTTGCTTTAATCTTTCTTCCTCTTGTACATAGTAAGAAATGAGCTCATTGAGAGAGTCCATTCATCTTTCTGACAATTATAACTAACCTTAAACTTTTTAAGCTATGTAGGAAGAGAGATTAATACTAGGTGCATAAGCAAACCATTTGATAGCTCAAGCTTAAGTTCCTTTAGTTTTGATGCTAGATGGAACATTTTCATAATGTACTCCCTAATTTTTTTTCCCCTTATATTTTATTAAAATCAAGCGCTATAACAGCATGCTAGTTTCAGCCTTATTGCTTTTAGCAAAATGTTTTTCTATTTCAGTAAGGTAATCTTTGGCATTGGTTATCCCTTTGGATACCGGACCCCTAAATGCCCGCAGAATGTCGCGCTTTATGATCATTAGACACATGCAGTTTGAGTGGTCCCACTTCTCAAAAAGTTTCCTTTCATTAGGAGAACTCTCAACTGAAAGAGAAGGAGGTTGTTCTATCTTTAGTGCAAGGTCTAGATCCATACAGCCCAAAATTACAAAAGATGTTTTCTTTCCAATCCTTGAAGCTTGAACCATTAAGAATAGGAACATTGTTGAGGTTAGTAGATATTATAGTAACGTTAGCTGTTAAGAAAACAAATTTGAACATACAACAATGCTCACATCAGTAATGGTCAATATTAAACAATAAACCATAATTAATCATAGAGTTCAAAGAATGGTTAATCCCATCACAAGATACTTAACACAACACCAACATCAAGTTTGTGGATAGTAATATTGATTGTAAGTAGTAATCTTGAAGTAGTGATCAAATATTGACAATAAATGCACGTCAAATAATAAAACTATCTTTTGATCGATTTATTATTTACACACCAAAAGTCTTATAATTGTAACACATTTATCACCACAAGTATGTTTGTAATTCACACAAATATTTACTTACCTTTGGGTCAATTAATATTTGCATAAACATATGAACATTCAACATTCAAAATCCTCATGAATAATCTCCACATAAGAGGTTACTTTAGCAAATCAAATTTCAATCATTCAATCTTATGTTTAACACAACGTTCATTAACCATAAAAAAATTTTAACAATATAATTTCCCAAGTCCCACCACACATGCAATAGAGGAGTGGAAAGTAAGGACAATATATATTAGAAAAACGAAACACTTTGGTCGAGTCATATTGAATGAGCTCTAAATGTAATTATGCAGCTCAGTGATTCACACCAAATATCCAAGTTCATTAAAAATTCAACCTTAAAATGACTCGATAGCTTATTTTACCCAATCCAACCTTGCGATGTTGGTTCGATTGTTTGGTTTTATTTCCTTTTTTATGTTATCAAACTATTTGAATACCTCTGCACATTCATTAATCAAAATATGTTTACTGTGACACCCCGTATTTTAAGGTAAGATTAATTTTCACTTTTGAAGTATATTTTGGCTTTAATTTCCATCTCACTGATTTTGAATTAATTCAGTTTTCGTTGAGTTTATTGGAGTTATTGTTTGAAGTCTAATTTGAGAAAATTGAACTTTAGTGGATTAAATTAAAGTGTTTTATTTTTGAATTTTGGATGAGAGATTTTTTAATTAAGTCTCAAATTCTTAATTTTGAGAATTTGACCTTTCTTTTTAAAACACCCAAATCCCTAAATTTCTCTCTTTTCCCCTCTCTCTTTCTCCCTCTCATCCCTCTCCCTTCATTTTTAGCAATTGCCCAACGCCTCCCACATATCCCTTCTTCCTTCAATAACATTTTTTTTTGGCAACGACTAGTGATGCGCACGACTTTCTCTTTCCGACAACAAATGCGCGACCCATGAACACCATGAGTGGTGGTTATTCCCCAACGTCATTCTTCTTCCTCTCCCAAGCATTGACGACGAATTCAATGGTGGTTTTGTGTTCCTTTTCTATTAGTGACGCGACTACAACTTGTTTCTAGCACGAACAGCAAGCTGATCGGCTTGTTTTTCGACAGCAAGCATGAGTTTTTGGCCATAGTGAGGATTACCCACAAGATCCAAGCTGCAGTTATACGTTTCTGGCACATTTCTTGCCAGATTGACAACTTTTGGTTGTAACCTACAACCCAAACAACATCGAATCAGATTAACCAGCATAACCCCAACAATTCAGATCTATAAGTTCGAACCTTCTCAAACACGACCAACTAGCAAGAACCCAAGCTTCTTTGGTAAGAATTAGAAGGTTCAAACTGATTAGACATGAATTTTAAGAACAACGTTGAATAAAGATGAGTCGATCCGAGGACTTTTATTTCAACAGACTTGGTTTTCCTTTGATTTTGCTAATCAGGTAAGTGACTCTGCTATCGGAATGCCTTAGTGTTAGGTTTGGATAGTATGATGTTTGAAATTGTTTTGTATGTTGAATGTAATGTAGCTATATGAATGATTGTGTATGTTGAATGTTGATGTTACTCAGAAAGTTTTTTCATGCTTCATCATTATGACAAAACAATGTATTATTGTGGAACCTCATGCATATATATGTTTGCATAGATGTTTTCATGAAAGCTGACTAGATATCAACTAACCATCAGCAGGGGTAAAGTCTCTATAGGAGCCTGCTATGCACCAAGGAGTTGGAAAAAGTTATGACAGGACTGGTTAATTATCTACACATGGCCAAAGAGGAAAGGAAAATGAAAGGTTTTACACATGATGAAAATCCCACCAGTTAAAGTATCATGATTCTTATTATGTGTGCTTGCATGTACCGACTTTGGTAGCGGCAAGGATACACTATAAGAATTTTTAGCTATACCGACGTGATTTTTCCCGACACAACCCAAGCGTCTAGATAGCTTGATTTTTAAGTATTGCCGATGCAAAGAAAAAGCTTATGCCAATGCACCTTGCATCATGAAGGCTATGACTAAAACAGATTGCGTCAAGTTTTAAAACAAAACCCTAAGTTTTTTTTTTTTATTTCAATCGTTTTGCACCGCCTCCTTCTCTATTTCAATTACTTCTTTTTGGTAAAACACACTCGTGGTTTGATCTCTTCTCTGGTTCGTGGTTTGATCTCTTCTCTGGTTCGTGATTTCGACTTCTTCTTTTTTGCAAAACACTCTCAGTGACAACGTTGTCTTCTCCTTTCGACAGCGACGAATGATAAACAGCTTGTCGAAGGCTCTATCAAATATATTTATAAACCTAAACCTCTAAAATTTGCAATAATATTTTTTTAGGGTTGATCACAGGGATTGAATTTTTTAGTTCATTTAAGTACCTAAATTACTCTCATTTAACTTTATTTAGAGAAAGAAATCAAATGCAAACAAGCTAAACTAAAGAGCTAATCTAGAAAGCAAAAGATAAATGGAGACACAATAAGAGAGAAATATCCTAGGGAATTAATTTCACCAATTAGACTTACAACCAAAGCTACCAAGATTTGTCATGCAAATATTCCATAAGCCAAGAAGTAAGGGTATTAACTAGCTCTTTCAAGCACAATTAACTCTCATGCAATGTTATAAATCTAATATCTCTATCTAGATTTTAATAGCATGCAAGACATTAAGCAACTTCTTTTAAGGGCTTCTAAGAGAATTCTCCACTTTCGTGCAAGAATTTACAAATAATCATGCAATTAAGTTCTAGCCTAAACAAGATGTTTTCAAGCACAAATTCAAACCAATAAAACAAATAATCTGTGATTAAGAGATTATAAACATTAAATACATAAAAGCATGAATGAAACAAAAACATTCAATCAAGGTATTTAATCAATTAAAACCTCAAGTCTAATGGCTACATCAAAACCCCAAGTATTAGAAACAAAGATACTTAAATTTATACAATTAAACCTCTAAGTTCCTAATTTATAGCCACAAAACATAAACTAAAGCTAAAGGACAAGGAAGAAAGTAGCAAACAATGGTTGATCCCGCGTTCCTGTCATGATCTCCACGTCCCTCGAGCTTTGGATCTTCAAAAATGCTCCACAAACACTCTCAATTGCTCCCTAAACCCTCAATTTTAGCTTGGAATTGAGAATAGGGCTAAAACCCTCAGATTGGCCTCCAAAACGGCGCCCAAAAAACTTGTTTATATAGAAAATCACGAGCCAGCGTTGAGACGCTATCGCTACAAGAAAAGTGGTTTACGCGCGTTTCTGGGCGAAAAACAGCATTTTTTAATTTTTCGTAGCGTCGAGACGCTATGGATAGCGTCTCGATGCTACCCAGCAGACAACACTAACCACTTTTACTATATCTCTTCGCTTGGGTGTCCGAATGACCTCCTATTCGATGCGTTGGAACCGTGATTCGAGTAGAATCTCCCGGAATGTGCCTTTTGCTCAAATAACATCTTTAATCTTCTTGAATTTTCAATTAAGCTTCAAAAGGCTCCAATATCCACCAAAGTACTCCCAAACACTCGGTTTTGCTCCTCATGCTTGGCTTCTACAAAATTAAGAGAAATAGGCATAAAAGCTCACAAAATAATCATGAAACTAGCACAAATAATAGGAAATAAGATAGCATAATTACATGCTATCAAATACCCCCACACTTAAACCTTTGCTAGTCCTAAGCAAAGCAAAAAAAAAACCCACATATATGAATTCACCATTATATCAAAGTGACTCAAACCTTAATGTTTTAAATAAAAATATAATAACAATTTAAGGAAATATTCAAACACAACTTTTCATCAAGCAAACTCGAATTTAAGCTTTTCATCTCTTGCATGTGTGTGCATAGCTGATAAGTAGCTCCGGGGAATTGATCTAACAACCTTGCTAACAAACCAGACCTTTAGATCTAAAACCCAAAAACCCCAAAATCAAGATGATTTCATCCCAAAGAAGAAGATAGAAACGGATTTACCTTGATGATAATATCAAGAGTAGAGAAAAATTGTTTCTATACTCAAGGTTCTAATCACTCCACAAGTAGTTTGATCAACGCTACATGAATGATCCTAGCATGCAAATCTAAACACAAGATATGCAAAGAAAGTTGTCCATGGCCTTTAGGCACAAAGACTCAATTTCATTGAATCGTCATCAAAAATCTTCCCCAAAGAAAACAACATTGATGGCTATTTATAGCCTTCAAACTAACCCTAGAGTAACCTATAGTCAATTGAAGGGTTGTAACTCTCTTGCCCATCAATACCATGATGACCACTACCAAAATTTAACCTAAAACATTGAAATAAAAACTTTAAAACTAAAAATTACATAAAAGCTCTCTTAAATCAGAGAATTGAAACTTCTATCAACCATTCTAGTCTTTGTAACCTCCAAAGGTATAAATGAAGCTGCACTTGAAGGAACTTGAAGTGTAGTCCATCAATTGATGCTTGACTTGCATTAAATGAAGCTTAAGATGCTCTTGAGTTCATTTAATTGCAACTTAAGTTCCTTCAATGCAACTTGACTTTAACTTTAATGCAATTTGAGTTCATCATAAATGAAGCCTCGGTGCATTTAATGCAACTCCATTTTGAGCTCTTCTATATTCTTGACTAGCATTGTAGGATTCATATCTGGATGTCAATTACATTTTCAATGCCGCTGATTTTCGTCCATTTGATGTAGGAGATCCTTTTGATTCGTGGACTAATCCATTTGATGTAAGAATGACATCCAAATATGGTGTTACTGTTATGATTGAAGGGACTAATCAAATTAAACCCAAAGCGGAAGCGTTGGAATTGACTTTGATTTATTTAGAATTAAACAAAAATAGACAAGGTTAAGCAAAACTTACAACGGAGTAAAATATGGAGAATATTTTTGGTGCGTCTTTAATCTTCTTGCTCTAACTCCAACGAGGTTGAAACTCCAATTCTATAAAGCCTACTTGCTATGACTCGAACACAAGACCAAGGCTTGTGGGAGCCTCTTGAAAGAAAATCCACAAGGGATTAGAGAGGAAGAGACCTAGAGAGAATTCTCTAATTCTCTTTTGAGGGTATGTTTTTTATAATGGCTTAACCCAAAGGTCTTATTTATAAAGACTTAGGAAAAATCTTTACCATAATTAAATAATATATATTTTAATATCTAATATATTAAAATACATATATTTAATCTATTTGAATCTCATTCAAATCTTTTAAATTCTCCTACAATATTTATCTCTTTATTTGAATCTTATTCAAATTTTATAAATATCTTTTGTTTAATGTATTTAATATACATTAATTATTTTAATATTTAATGTATCAAATACAATAAATATATTTTTCTCTTTTATATTTAATATATCTAATATATTAAATATTAATTTGAACACTTCAAATTAAATATTAATTTGAACATTTCAAATTTTTCTTTCAACTAAATTGATCTTTTAGTGTTACTATGAGCTAGCAAGGGGACCTTATGGACCTACATATTATAAGCTCCAATGATGCAAAAATAATTAATTTAACTCTTGAATTAATCAAATTTCATTCATTAACTTTAGGTTACTCTATTATAGACCTAGAGTTGCACTCTTATGCACTGTAGGACAAGTTGTGTCCATGGATATAACCGTTACATGCAAATCGATCTTTCACAAGTTATTCGTAATTACAACTAGGTCAAAAGTCTATTTTACCCCTATAATTACATCTTGCACCTTAAGTACCACTGGTCCTCTAAACAACAATTTGTTTATGATCCAACCATAAACTAAGTCCTCCTCGAGCCAGTGAAAGGGTGGAGCCCCATTGTTCAAGTCTCGAAATCAGCACTTAAGGGAACTACTCATCTACTTATCCTATATGGGAAGGAGTAAATTTCATCTTGTGAGATTATATTCCCAGCTCTCTATTTGGACAAGTCTCCAAAATGATGACTTATTGAATCGGCTAAAAAAGCCACTCTTACTAATGAAAATCTAAGGGCAAGCCCTCATAGGCAGGAGTTCATAACTCACTCAGGATTAAGATCAAGTCACATATGATCATCCTGATGAAATATTAATCTTCTCAATTAACGGATTTATAAAAGGAGATTAAGTATTTCGTGGTTCAGTCTTATACAAACTCACTATATAAGATACTCCCACTCATATGTCTCCACATGAACAATTTGGATCAAAACATTTGTAACTATTATAAAGTGAGTGATATCAATAATGTTACCAGGATAAGGCACCCAACCTTATCCATATACTATGACCCTTTAGGTTATTTCTTGAACATGATCCTCTCGATATCAACCACATACTGTTCAAGATTACATTAATAATTTTGGATTTTTCATATAATGGTTAATATTATATTGTAAATAAAATAATCAAAATTATTATTAATTATTAAATAATTAATTAATTACGAGGCTTTAGGGCATAAATCTCAATAATGATCACTACATATTTGTCTTTATTCTGGGAGTCTCTACTTTTTTTTTGTTTGATTCCCTAGAAAATTTTGTATGAGCTTTAGATAGAAGGAAAGCTGAAATAGACAAAATAAACTTGTGGGAGTGCTTTGGACATGTCAAAATTTTCAAGTTGAGAAGGAATGTAAATGCTTTGTGAGAAAGCAAACTTGTAGAGTGTTTTTAGTCGAGGTGTTTGATTAGGAAACACTTCAAAAGCACTCTTAAGAGTATGGAACTAAACATCAAAATAATTTTTTTTTACTAAACATCTTATTGTAACACCATAAAAAAGCACTCCCAAACACACCCATGAAAGCCCAAAGTGAGCACTTTTAGAATGAGTTGATCAAAATTGTATTCAAGTCTCTTTTGTCCTTAACATATCTTCATTTCTTCTTCTATGACTTTTAAACCCTTTTCTTTGTTTTAGCTTAGATTCTTGTGTTAGATGATAGATTTGGCTGAGTTTGAATGGGAGAGCCTTGAGGTTTCTAGTGGGATGAGTCCCTATGTAAACTAATGTACTAGAGTTTTTAAACCAAGTCTCTGATTTCTTAATATTTGGTTGTATTCTTTTCTAAAAAAAATTTACATATGGGGGTGGATGCTAATTACATACCTCTTTGACGGGCATCTCTACTCTAGTTTACAAGGATAGTCTCAAAGTCAAGATTGTAAATGGTGATGTTGATGGAAATCTTGAAGTTCCAAATCTAAAAAATCATGTCCCTCCTATGGGTTTGATCAAAATGTTGTGATTGTTTGATTTACTATAAATATTTGCTTTGTTGTGGGATTGTTTTGATCTTTATTTTTTTTTAATAATGTGTATGTTGCTTGTATTGCAATTTGGGCTATGATTTTGGTTTCATCAATGCTCAAAATGTTGTGTTGAAGGTGATCTTAAGAGATTAGTGAAGTTGAGATTCTATGACATAATTAACTGGATTGTTTGAGCTGTTATATTCCAATTTAGACTAGAGACATATAAGATTTTTATGGCTTGTAGATGATGCAATTGCTTATTTGGTGTTCTGTTATTTGTTTGAACATTTCTAGAGAAAGGAACCTTGACCTTATAAGTTAGACAATTGAATGTTTAAAGTTTTGATGATGGTGTTATCCATTCTAACAACTTTTGGAGAGTCTCTACATTTTTAAGAATATGTTTTGAACTTCTAACTTATAGCATACAATTGAATAAATCTTTTATTTCTTATTTAAACTCCTTGTAAACTTGAAAAATATGCTTGTCACTTTTAATTTTGTGTGGTTAAGTTTGTATATTTTTGTGGTTGAAATTGCATATTCAAGGGAGTCTCTGCATTTTTTTTAAGAATATATTTAGACCATTTCTTTAAAGCCTTCAAAGAGACTTGTCCAATATAAACCAAACTAATATGAAAGAAAACCTCCAAGAAATAACTACCTAAACTAACCAATACAAACCAAGCTCATATAAAAGAAACATATTTAACATTATTAATCCCCAAGAAATAACTAAAACTACATAATAAGCTTAATGACACTGTTGCTAAACTCCAAAACAGATGTAGCTTGCTGCCCTATTTTAACCACTTCCTCCTTTTGGTTTGTTAGTTTCTATTTGTTAGTTAGTTGTTAAGTGGTTAGACATGTTAGTTATTTGTTGGTTGAATTAGCTGGTATAAATACCAAGGCTACCTCATTGTAAAGGGCAATTGAACATTAATAAAAATTCAACATTTGGTTTAACACAAAAGTGGTATCAGAGCTCTAAGAAACTTAAATTTTTTTAAGGTTTTTTTTCTCTCAATTATAACCCACTTAACTTTCCCTTCCTCTCTCTCTACTTTTGTTTTTCCAAGATTTGGAGTAGCCTATGACAAGGAGATTGATTCAACTTGAAAAGCGTTTGAGGAAACAATCATGAATCAATAAGTATTTCCATGTATTCTTGTGGATTTTAGCAATCGGGGCTATTTGGATTGGATTATGTTGATTTTGTTTGTAGGTTTAATTCTTGGATTCTATTTATTGGTGTTTTTGTTCTTTGTGTTTTTTGATTGAGATGGAAATTTGGGATTTATGATGATGTTTGGGGATGATTGAAAGAGAGACGAGATGTTCTTAGAGAATGGTCTAATTTTGTTTTGAACATTAATAAGGAAAGTGGGATTTGTGTTGTTGATTTAGATTTGCATTTGAAGTATATGTAGAATGTGTTTGATTGGATGAATCAATGGAATGAAGTGGATTAATGGAAGGCCTTCTCAATTTAGAGACACTACAAGATTTTTCACTTTTCCCGACGCAACAAAGCGTCGGGAAAAGTCAAAATTGCGTTGGGAAAAGTCTTGGTCGACGAAAAAATTTCGTCGATTTCGTTGGCATAGAGCCGCCCGACGAAAATGGTGTTGCGTCGGCAAAAGTTAACTTCTCCCGATGCAATGCATTGCGTCGGGAAAAAGTTTCTCCCGACGACTAGTGTATGCGTCGGGAGAAGTTTACTTTTGCCGACGCAATGTGCGTCGGCAAAACTCTAAATCCTATTTTTTTTTCTCTTATTTATTTATTAACTACTTGATAGTTCATTTTAGTATCATGTTAAAACAAAAAATAATAGTATTGATATGCAATAATGTGTTTACAAAATATTCAATATCTACTTGTACTAGAGTTCGAAAGAAGAAAAAAATACATCATAAATAAAACAATTAATCTTGAAGGCTTCAATCTTCGTCTTCGTCTTCTTCTTTATTTTTAGAAAATAGGTCTTCAAAATTACACAACTACAAATCTGGAAAAAAAAATAATGTAAAAAATTTTAAATATAAAATAAAAAATAAAATAAGGTGCATATAGTGAAACTAAAACACAAAAGAGTCTAAGTATCATTTTGACTCTCAAAGAAATTTAGAAAGTGCTTAAAGTGAAACTTAAGCACACAACCAACCCCTCGATGCTACAAAAGTGTCTTAAAAGTGCTTAAGCATACTTTGAGGCAAAAAAAACTCAAAACGACCTAAAAGTATCTATTTCGCCCCTTAGAACCTATAAAGTGGTCAAAAAAATGACTAAAAAGAGTTTAAGTGTCATTTTGATTCTTAAAGAAACTTAGAAAATGTTGTAACCACACAACTAACTCTCTGATGTTTCAAAAGTGTCTTAAAGATGATTAAGCATACTTTGAGGCGAAAAGCTAACTCAAAACAACCTAAAAGTGTCCACTCCGCCCTTCGAAACCTACAAATTGGCCAAAAAGTGCTTAAAAATAGTATAAGTCTCATTTTAACTCTCAAAGAAACCTAAAAATTAAAGTGAACCTAAAGCACACAACCCACCCCAATATGCTACAAAATGTCTTAAAGGTGCCTAAGCGTATTTCGAGGTAAAAAATAACTCAAAATGACCTAAAAGAGTCTACTATGCTCCTTAAAACCTACAAAGTTATCAAAAAGTGTATGAAAAGAGTCTAAGTATCATTTTGACTCTTAAAGAAAGCTAGAAAAATGTCTAAAGTGAACTTAAAGCACACAACCCACCCTCCAATACTATAAAGGTGTCTTAAATGTGCCTAAGCATATTTTAAAAACCAACAAACATTCCTAACTCATTGAAGCTCTTACTTCAAATATCACAAACTCACTCAAACAACTTTCTTACACATCTCACTAACTCAGCCAAACTAAACCTAAAAAAATGTATAACTTATCTATTTTTACTTAAAATCACTAAAAAGTGTCTAATGTACAAATTTTAGATGATTAACTCACTCCAAAATCTTCCAAAAGTGTCTAATGTACAAATTTCATTCTAACCATCCAAGGATATATTAAAGAAATGTGTCTTTGAGTATAGCATTTTGTGCACCAACCTAGTTCCAAGTACATACATATACAAGGCACTTAGGAATTTTAAGAGAATAAAATCACAATAAAATCTTCACTAAGCTCAAAATAAGCACTCTAACTCAATATATAACCTTAAAGTAAGCTAAAAATTAACACTTACATTTTAATGTTCAATAGGCTCAATAGGATAAAAATCACAAAATAGCATACAAATCAAATTATACAATAAGATTAGAATCAAACTTTAATCACACACAAGATGCTCAAAATCAAATAAACACACACTTGGACTCAATGTCACAATTTAATCACACAAATATAGGCTCAAAACCACATGGCTAATCCCACAATAAGCTTCAAATCAAACTTTAATCACATAAAGAGCCTATAAATCACAATTTAATCAAATAATTACGCTACAAATCACATTTCGAACACACAATAAATTCAAAATCACGATTTAATCATACTTTAATCCAACAATAAGCTCCAAACTAAACACCAATCACATAAATAGCCTCCAAACCACACAAGTATTCTCCAAACTACACTTTGATTACATAATACATTCAAAGTAAAATTTTTAACTTCAAAAGGCTTAATAACTAAGTTTAAATCTTAAATAAACTAAAAAAAACATAATGTAAAAATTCTATATACCTCCAAAGTAGCAAACTCCATAAATTTTCTCCCTCAAAATGCCCAAAATAGGACTTCCGCCTCATGCCGTCAAAACCTACAAGAAAAACACCGAAAATAGAAGATAGAGGGCATGGGTGAAGGAAAATGGAAGATAATGGAGAAGAACACTTTGATTACATAATACATTCAAAGTAAAATTTTTAACTTCAAAAGGCTTAATAACTAAGTTTAAATCTTAAATAAACTAAAAAAAAACATAATGTAAAAATTCTATATGCCTCCAAAGTAGCAAACTCCATAAATTTTCTCCCTCAAAATGCTCAAAATCGGACTTCCGCCTCATGCCGTCAAAACCTACAAGAAAAACACCGAAAATAGAAGATAGAGGGCATGGGTGAAGGAAAATGGAAGAAAATGGAGAAGAATAAGAAGAAATGAGGTGACTGTATATGGAGTTTTAGATGTAGACGGCGGAGAGAAAAGAAAGAAGAAAAAGAGGGGAAAAAAAAAGAAAAAGAAGAGGAGAAGAAGAAGAAGAAAGGGCTAGGGTTTTATTTTTTCGCCGATTTTTTCCGACGCAAAAAAGCGTCGGCATAGGTCAATAAAGCGTCGGGAAAAGTGAAACGCGCGTTTCACTTAATTAACTTCTCCCGACGCTACAAAAGCGTCGGCATAGCCTTTTAATACGTCGGCTTATCTTTTCGCCCCATATGACGAGCTATGGCGCGCAAATAAATCTCCCGACGCAACACTTTTCGTCGGGAAAAACATACTTTTCCCGACGAAAATGGCAAGCGTCGGGAAAAGTGTGTAAATTTTCCAACGCTTGCCATTTTCGTTGGGAAAAGTATGTTTTTCCCGACGAAAATGGCAAGCGTCGGGAAAAAGTTCGTCGGCAAATCTAAAAATTCTTGTAGTGAGATTTGACTATGGGATTGACATTTTTGTATTCCCTATTTTTGAGGAAGTTGACTTTCTTTCTGAATAGTTCATTCCTTTTTCCATTTTTCTGTTTGATGAATGAGCTTGAACTCTTTTGTGATCAAAATAAGTTGTTAAAACTAATTGCTTTGGCCTTGTTTCTTCTTGTTTTCGGTTTGATGGTAGATTTTGGTTCTAGTTTCCAATCTTTAAAGATTAAGCTTTATAGAATGAGCTTATAATAGCATGGATTTTTTAAGTATTAATGGCATGAAAATACACATTTGTACTATGGATTAGTATCTTTGAAATATAGGCTTTTAGTATGTTTTATAAATTATGAATGAAGCAAAAATGATAGGATTATTGGACTATTAATGTTTGATTATAAATGTATAATTTTCTAAGTGTTGGGTTATTGGATTGTTTGAAGTTCTTGAACCACTTAATAGTTGAACCATTGTTTGGAAGTTGTTGGATATTTAGAATTTCTTGGAAGTTGTTCTTGAGCCCTTTCTCAATCTTTAGTAGATTATATCATATTTGAACCACTTCTTTGGAAGCTTTGCTTGATCTTTAGAACTTCTTGGAGGTTGTTCTTGAGCCATTTCTCAAATTTTTGGCAGGTTAGATCATATTTGAACCTTTGAAAGTGTTGTTTGATCTTTAGAATTCTTTAAAGTTATTCAACTATTTTAGGATATTTGTTAGGTTCAATCATAATTAAACCACTTGTTTGGAAGTTATTGGATCTTTAGAGCTTCCTGGAAGTTGTTCTTCGATCTTTACAAATTCCTAGAAGTTGTACTATTTTTCGATATTTCATAGGTTATATCATATTTGAACCACTTGGGAACAACATGACCTTAAGATGCCTTATAATCTGGTTTTTGTTTCCTAAAAAATATCCTTAGGTTTTTTAATAAAGTTAATCTAACTTTTTGTGCTAATTCCTACAAATTAAACTTTGTCTGTTCATACCAATTCACAAAGTTCTTTGTAAAGTATATTCGAGGTTGAATAAGGATTGGATTAAGCTTAGAGATAAATTCTCAACAAAATATATTGAAGGAGTAGCATAATTTCTAGAAGTTGCAAAGTGTCATCTAAATAAGGCAAAAAAAATGAGATGCTCATGTAAGAATTGACATAATTCAATATCGCAATCATTGGACTGGATAGAATGACATTTATTTACATATGGAATATCTCCCTCATACACTCAATGGGTTTATCTTGAAGAACCAGCAAACTTAGCTCGATTTCAAAGAGGCACGTGTTCTTCTGTAGATGATGGATTAAGTAAAGAGTGTATTGCTCACAATGATGACGAGGAGATGTTTGACCTTCTAAGATTTGCAAGGGGCAACGATAGAAGGAGAAGGGGATGTAGATGATGGAGAAGACTTTGGAGATGAAATGTCTGCTAAAGTCAAAGAATTTTAAGGAGTTGATGGCTGAAGCACGTAACCAATTGTACCCTAGTTGTACTAAATTTTTCGCGTTGAACTTCTTGGTGAGGTTGTGCATATCAAGGTGCTCAATGGTTGGAGTAACAAATCTTTTGATATGTTACTAGAATTGTTGAAAGACGCATTTCCAACATGTGCATCTATACCTGGTACATTCTATGAAGCTAAGAGAAAACTACATCACTTAGGGTTAGGATGTGAGTTCATCCATGCTTGCAGGTATGACTGTATATTATTTTGGAAAGAGTTTTTTGATTGCTAAAGTTGTCCAGTGTGTGATGAGTCTCATTATAAAATAAAGGATAAGAAGGGTAAGAAAAATCCACATAAGATTTTACGTCATTTCCCACTAATACCAAGGTTGAAGCGATTGTTTTCATCGAAATATATTGCTACTAAAATGACATGGCATAAGGACAAACGAGTTGAAACTACGGATGTGCTACGACATCCAGTTGATTATGTCGGGTGGAAACATTTTGATAAAGAGTTTCCTCAGTTTGCTTCAGACCCAAGGAATGTTTGGTTAGCATTAACTTCAGATGGATTCAATCCTATTGGGAATATGAGTACTACCTACAACATGTGGCTCATGGTGCTTATTCCATATAATTTTCCACCTTTGAAGTGCATGAAGCAATCTAATTTTTTCTTGTCTTTTCTTATACCCAGACCGAAGTCCCCTAGAAAAGAAATTGATGTCTATTTGCAGCCATTGATTGAGGAATTGAAGGAGTTGTGGAATAATGGTATGCATACTTATGATTGCATGAGTGGAAAGTACTTTCAACTACATACATGTTTGTTGTGGAGCATCAATGGCTTTCCTGCATATGGAGACTTGTCAAGATGGAGTACTAAAGGCTATCAAGCATGTCCCATTTGTAAAAAAGACACATCATCTTTTAGGATAAGAGGGAAAATATCTTTCATGGGACATCGAAGTTATCTTTCAAATAATCATAGTTAGCGTAGAAGTAAACAACATGACGAAAAATTGGAGTGTAGACCTCCACCAGTTGTAATGGATAGAGATGAGATCCTACAACAAGTAAACGCACTAAACTTTCCAGTGTTAAGTAAGCATCAATCCAAACAAGACAATAAAAGAAAGTGTACTATTAATTGGACAAAAAATAGTATTTTTTTAGCTCCCCTATTGGTCTAAACTTCTGTTAAGACATAAGTTGATTGTCATGCATATTGAAAAAAATGTATGTGACAATTTTCTCCGAACTTTATTAAACATTGAGGGGAAAACAAAAGACATAATAAATGCTCGTTTGGATCTTGAAGTTTTGAATATACGAAAGGACTTATACTTACAAAAGCAAGGAACTAAAATTGTAAAACCACATGCTACGTATACATTGACTGCTAGAAAGAGGGTTGATTTTTGCAAGATTTTGAAATCAGCTAAATTTCTTAATGGGTTCGTCTCAAACATATCACGATGCATGAGCGTCAGCAATGGGAAACTGTCTGGGTTAAAAACTCACGACTCACATAATCTGCTCCAACAACTTATTCCTATTGTTGCTTGAGCATACTTACGAAAGGATGTGTATAGCTGTTGTTGAGTTATGTAATTTCTTTCGTGATCTATGTGCGAAGATAATATGCATTAGTGACTTGGATTGGTGGAAGTAAATATTTTGCTCATACTTTGTAAGTTTGAAAAGATCTTCTCACTGGCATTTTTTGATGTAAGGGTCCATTTTGCAATTCACTTGTCGTATGAAACCAAGATTGTTGGTCCAATTAGTTATAATTGGATGTACCCTATAGAAAGAAGGTTATGGACTTTGAAACAATATGTAAGGAACAAAGCTCGTCCCGAGGGTTCCATAGCAAAAGCATTCATCAAGGATGAATGTCTGACTTTCTGGTCCATGTATTTAAATGGAATAGAAACAAGGTTGAGTAGGGATCCACATAACAATAACTCAATACCCGAACGCGATATCTTTGGAGATTTTGAATGCTTTAGGCAGAGTGTTGAGAACGCTATCCAAAAACGAGAAGCGAATGGCACATTGGTATATATTGAACAACTATTCTGAGATAGAGTCTTATTGTCACACCCCGCCCCAGATTAACTCTACCAAACCTAGGACAAGATGTGATGGCAGTAGACCCCAAATGTGCAATGGAATCTATTGCCAAGTCTTTATC
Source organism: Trichosanthes truncata (assembly GCA_033996785.1). NCBI lineage: Eukaryota > Viridiplantae > Streptophyta > Magnoliopsida > Cucurbitales > Cucurbitaceae > Trichosanthes > Trichosanthes truncata. The sequence goes on along the minus strand of JAWPNB010000013.1, from coordinate 42,401,007 downwards.
TCTTTTCTCATTCTCTATCTTTAACTATGGATATTTCATAAATAACGCATTAGAATTTCTCCCTTTGCTTACATTAAATGATATGTAATGACTTGACAAGACTGGTCAGACTCTGATTAGCTAACTCTGGTTGAAACTCAAGAGCAACCTGGTGGAAAAATAAAAAACAAAAGAATGAGCTAAAAAGCCCAGTGAGTGGTATCTCCATAAGAAAATAGATGTTCAAGAAAAATTATTCTTTTACTAAATAGAAGCTCATAACTCTGTGGAATAATGTAAATCACGATCAGTTAGAAACCTTCGAAGATCATTTTAAGACATTAAAGTTTGTAAATAAACTTCTCGTGAAACAATAACTCTTAATTCAACAATTCTTGAAAACATAAGCACGAGTTTGTGAAAACATAGATAGGGAAATCCGTAATTATAGCTTTGGAAAGCATAAACATAACTAGTGAAATTTATCACCAAATCTGTACCCAAATCTCTATCATACTATGTACCGAGTAATCTCCAGATACATAGTAGAACATATCTCTGTCATACGTGCACGTAGAGCAAACTCTAATATCTGTAATGCTTTAGGTCCAGGATTTGGACCAGGATTCGGAATCCGGATTTGGCATCTAATGGCCCCGGCATTCCCCTGCATCCCCTGCGGCCTGAGCACGCTAGCATACTATGGAAACACATTCTCATAGCATATCGGGTAATCACCATGGGTACAAAGATCTAGTGGTTTGAAAACCACTTCCAACATAAACCTCTTAAATCACAAATCACTTTAAATCATAAAAATTCTTAACTTTTCAAGATCTCAAACTCTTTCTGAAAATTATATATTTCTCTAGACAATTGTTCATAAACTTGAGAGATTTATGAAATAACATTAAACATTTATACTTTCTCGAATAATCATCAAATCTCTCAATAATATAAAACATTTCTAAAATCATATTTTCTCTGAATCCATATCTCATATAAATTTCATACATTTTTCAAGACACATTAAAACTCTTCAAACATCTCAATAATCATAAAAATATCTCAAATATTTCTCAAATGACAATTTCAACTAAAAGCATAAAATATTGGCATTTCCATACCATTTTTAGAAATTCATAACATACTATGAAAATCTCTTGGCAATTTTCTCTAAAATCACACATGATTTATAGAATTCTTGAAAATTCGTAATAATAATCAAATAATAAAAATAGTTCGTAAAATAAACCACTCACAGAACCATTGTCGCTGCCACCCTGAAATGTTGGCTATTCCAATTCTCTATTCAACCTGGAATTCCAATAATCATACCAGAGATTATGAATTATTTCCAAAGGAAATAAACATGCTTCACATTGGTCGATTAAACTAATTTTTCAAGTTCCTTCTCTTAATTAATAACCAATTGTCCAAATTCCTACTTAATATCTTCTTTTCTCTTTCAACCTTTTATGACCAAAGTACATTTTGTCTTCTTTCCAATTAAAAACTATTTAATCAATTCCAACTCTTCTCTTTCTCATCCATCCATTTATATCACCATTTTATCACAATAAAGAATTATTTCCTTTTTCCAAATTATCATTCTCCAAATAAGTCATAACCCATCACCTTCATTTTTTTTTTTTAATAAAATAATGTCTTTTCTTTCAAATTACAATTTCCACACGTGAAACCCTCCAAAATCAAAATACATTTCTCACTCTTCATTTAATTCAACTGTACCACCATTTTCTTTTCCTTTTATCCAATTTTTCCATTTTCCTTAATTATCTTATTATTACTCTTTTTTTTTTTTTAAAAAAAAACACCTATTATCCCCTTCTTCTTCTTCTTCACTCTGGTTTCTCTTTTCCAGCCCAACAACCATTCATTCTCCATGAAAGATGAAGCTAATTTCTTTTATAGAATTGGTATTTAAGCCAACCCACAAATTCAACTTAAATTTCACATACACAAACTTTTCTTGTTTACAATTACTGACTAAAGTGTTAATCTCCATTAATGAGCTAAAAAAAACTTCCTTTCAAACCCAAAATATGACCTCTTTATTTTCCAAATGAAGTTGCGGGTCTCACCTAGCCTCTATAACCAATTTACACCATAATCAAGCCTAAAACTTCATTCTTAATTAATTTTGAAGCATCATAACAACTTAACAAACAAAGGAAAAGAGAACCATAAAATCCTTCCTTTGGAAATCCATTTCCTTTCCATGTTTTTCAAAGAAACTTACCAATAGATTACCCAAAATTGCTCCGAACCTTCTCTGTTTTCCACCGTCTCTTCTCTTGCTCTCTCTTTTGCAATTTCTCTTTTCCTCCCTTTCTCTTTCTCCTTCTCTTCCTTTCTTTCTTCATTTTTCTTTTCTCCCCACTTCCAGAACACTCCTCCCCCTCTTTTTCATTTTCTTTTTCTTATTTTATTCAAACATTTCTTTTTTTGTGTGGCTTAACAAGTTACACGAAATTTCTCCCCCCTTTTATTATTATTATTATTATTATTATTATTTAATTAAAACCAATAGCTTCCACTAGAAGCTTCTTTTATTTTATTATTATTATTATTTTAATATAATATATATATATATATATATATATATATATATATATATATATATATATTCTTTTCCAACTTCCTCCCAATATAATACAATACAAACTCCCATTTTCCTTTCTTTTCTAATATATATATTTATTAGATACAATTTGTTTTCCATTTTCAAATTTTCAAATTACTTGTATTTCTACTTTTGTTCCAAACACTATTCTCCTTCAAAAATTTCAAAATCAAGTAACTCATATGTTAAATACATATATCCAATTGTTAGAAGATGCAAATTGGGTCTTACACTTATTGCATGTACCTTTTGGAATATTATAACTTTAGTTCATATACTTTGTTTTCAAGTTCAAAGTATATATATGCCTAAGACCAAATTTTATTTCCTTCTTTTTTTTATTATTATTACAAATTAAATAGGTAACCTTTGAGGTTGATTCGTACTAGAACAGATACCACATTAGACTTCTATAAAAGGCACCAAGCTCGATATCCTGATTGGCTTAAAGCCCATGTAAGTATAGTTATTTCAAGTTTGAATATTGCGCTTCAGTAATGTGTTGAATCTAAGTTATGTTAACCTATACAACATAAACAAATGTACTCATTACATGAAAGAGGAGAAGCATCTAATGATCTTTACTCAATAGCACTGGGTCTAGTAATCAAGTCTGCACTTACAGTAGTTGCTTTCTCAATGGAGTACATTTTCATTGTATAGAGCACGACAATCGTCGGGCCACTCAAAATAGTAGCATCATGGTGGTCTGAGAAACTGAACGAGATGACATGAATTACTACTATGTATTGCATGAAGTTTTGGACTTAGAATATACCAAGAGAAGACATGTGATCCTTTTCAAATATAAATGGTTTGACATCGATGCTAAAAAAATAAATTACACGTGGATTTAAGGTTTGAGCCAATCAATACATCCCATTTTTGGTATATGGATGACCCTTACATCTTTGCTTCTCAAGCCAAATAAAGTTTCTACATTAACCACCCTAAACTTGGTAACAATTGGAAAATTGTGCAAACTGTCCAAAATAAATACATAAGGGATGTTCAAGAAGTTGAAGACGTAGAAAATAATGAAATTGATTTGGTAGAAGTATTCGGTGTGATTGAGGTCGATGAATCCGACCAGGATGCCACATTATGTAGAGACAATGTTGACCCTAGTGTTATTGAGCGTCAAGCGATTCAAAGACAATTGAATAAGAGTATACCTACACGATGACGATTTTATAAACGACGAACCCGAGGATGTAGAAACATCTACTGAAAAGAGTTCATATTCACTTCAACATTTAGATTTCGATGATCAAGATAACGAATAAATGTATAACTTGTGTATTTCAATTTTACATTCTATAATTGAATGCTTCATATACATTGAGATTCATTTTTTCTATCTTTTGTAAGATTCTAGAGTTATGGCATGCACTGAGTAAGAACAGGAGACACACTTGCTATATGACCTTCCAATTATTGGTTCCTCCACTTAGCAGAACGGCAGAGGCATCGGGTAATATTTATATCATATGAAAGCTTGTACTAAAGAATGTTATTTTCTTATCTAATTAAGTAAATTTGTCCTTGTTTCAGGATCTAAATCATGCTCAAGGCAAGGGCGAGTGCGAGACTTAAGATCACCAGGAAGGCGAACTAGAGGAAATAGTTGGAACATTGAATTGGACCGACATGTCAATATTTATGGGTGGATTAAGATTGAGATTGATGAAAATATTGAAAAACCTATATGTGCTAATGCCACGAAATTAGTAAAGTCATCAGTACCATCGCTTGAAGCATAATTCCATTTCATTGTAAAGACAGGAAAAAGGTATAAAAAGAAGTACGGGACCATGTCGTAGATAGATTGTTGGTAAGTTCACACTTTTTATATGCATTTGGATAATATTTAAGTCATATACATATGCTTACACATTTATTATTAACAACGCAGGTGCTTTTTGATTTCGATGTGACAAAAAAACATGTGAAAAAGTATTTGCTACAATAATTTTAAAATACGTTCAAAGAATATAGAGCAAAATTCTACAGGTACTACTATGAGTTTGAAAGCCCAGAAGAAGCCCTTGCATGTCCACCTGAGAGGTTAACAAATCCAGATTATTGGAATATTTTATGCAACAGGTGGGCAACTCCTGAATGGCAGGTACATTTTTTCTTGGTCGATGTACTTTTATACATAACTCAGTAGTACTAATAAAAAACTATTGTAGAAAACAATCGGGACGAATAAGAAGAGTCAAGCAAGTCTCCCTTACCTTCATCGAACCAAGTCAAAATCGTTTGTCCAAGTGCAAAATGAATTGGTAAAGTGCAAACTCATTATTATTTATATGATCTCATTGTTATGACTCATAGTTTGTGTATGTCAGTTACAGAAAGAGCAAGAGGGTCGTGACGTTGACCAGGTGGAGATGTTCCATCAAAGTCACTTCAGTGTAAAAGATGACTAGGAGAACAACAATGCATGAGATGCATATGTAAGTTCTCCCATGTCATACCTACTTAAATTTATGTCTTTCTCTATTTGTTTAACCTTCTCATTCCAACATGAATGTAGCTGGAAATATAAAAGCTTATAGAAGCATCATCTCGATAAGGGTCTACACCGATGACCAGTGCAAAGGTTTGTAAAAATGTTTTAGGTCATCGATCAGGCCACATTAAAGGCTTTAGTTAGGACCCAAAACCTAGCTCATCATCCAGTGTCACATCGTCCTCACAGTATGAAAAAGAATTGGAAAAGCAAATGGAGCGGATGAAAGGTGACATGGTACAGATAAAGGTAAATTATGAGGAAATGAAGGAAGCAAATATGGCGTTAAGTACTCAAGTATGAGCATGGGAAGATAAATTAGTTGAAATCCATAGAATTTTGGGCCGAGGGTAGCGAGAGGATGGACCTTCAAACACCTAGGTATGTTTTACCATTTAGCTCACTTAGGGTTCTTTACAAGATCATTTTGGCTATCCTACAGCTATGGTAGCCAATTCATGCATGTAGTGAATTTATAAAAGTAATTTGTTGTCATATGTGACTATCCTGTAATTATGGTAGTCACTTCATAAATGTATCTTCGAGAAAGTGGGTTAAGTGTGTATTAGGGTTGCTTAGGGTACTTTGCAAGTTCATTTTGGCTATCCTGCAGCTATGGTAGCAAATTCATGCATGTAGTGAATTTATAAAAGTAATTTTGTTGTCATATGTGATTATCATGTAGTTATTGTACTCACTTCATGAATGTATCTTCGGGACGAGGGAGTAAGTGTGTATTAGGGTCTCTTAGAGTTCTTTGCAAGTTCATCTTGGCTATCTTGGAACATTTAAGTGTGCATTAAGGATGGGGTAGACTCTTTAAGCAAGTTTCTGAGTTAGGTTTTTTCTTCCCAGAGCATTTTGTACCTTTATGATACTTGGGTAGTGAAATGGGTGGGAAAGAGCATTAGGCTCACTCAGGGTGCATTGAAGTCTATTTTGGCCTTCAAAATACACTTGTGTACTTTTCGGCCTCTTTTAAGATACTTTAGAGGTTCAGGGGGCAAGGTAGACTCTTTGAGCAAGTTTTGAGTTAGCTTTTTGCTTCCAAGGGAAATTTTCACCTTGAGGACACTTGCGTAGGTTCGAGAGGGGTAGAAAAGCGCATTAGGCTCCTCAGGGTGCGTTGAAGTCCATTTTGGCATCCAAATACACGTGCAGTTTTTACCCACGTTTGGGATACTTTGAGGTTCGGGGGGCGGGGTAGCCTCTTTAAGCAAGTTTCAAGTTAGGTTTTTGCTTCATGGGGAAATTTTTCACCTTTGGGACACTTGTGTAGGTTCGAGAGGGGTAGGAAAGCGTATTAGACTTGCTCGGGGTGCATTGAAGTTGGGGATTTTGTATGGATGACCCCTTTTCCAATGTTTTAATGACTTATGACCTACGTTCTGAAAATAATGAAATATGACTCATTCTGACATGTCATAGCTCGCAAAATTACACATGATGGTAGTATGAGACGATTTTGCTTGTTCACGCTCTCATAGGTGGAAACGCTATCGCTCTAGCTCTCTCGCTCTATCTCAAATGAATGGTTGAAAATCTGGAGAAAAAAAAAGACAAGAAAAAATTACGTTAGAGAAGAGCTAGAGCGAGAGCGACAACGAGCGAGAGCGAGAGCGACAACGAGCGAGAGCGAGAGCGAGCTAGAGCGAGAGAGAGAACAAGCTAACAAGAGAGAAAACAAACAAGAGCGAGAGTGAGAGCGAGAACGAGAACGAGCGAGAGCAAGAACGAGCGAGAGCGAGAACGAGCGAGAGCGAGAACGAGCTAGAACGAGAGTGAGAACAAGCTAGAGCAAGAGAGAAAACAAGCTAGAGCGAGAACGAGCTAGAGCGAGAGCGAGAACGAGCTAGAACGAGAGTGAGAACAAGCTAGAGCAAGAGAGAAAACGAGCTAGAGCAAGAGCGAGAACGAGCTAGAGCGAGAACAAGCTAGAGCAAGAGAGAAAATGAACTAGAGCGAGAGCGAGAACGAGCTAGAGAGAGCGCGAGAGCTAGAAAGCTAGAGTTAGAACAAGAATGAGAGTACGATGTCCTCACGGTAATTTGGACGGGATGTAGAGTACGAAAAGGGTCATATGTCATTAATTTCAAAACACGGGTCAAATGACATCGATGCACGTGAAAATGAGTCTTCTGTGCAAATTTCCCATTGAAGTCCATTTTGGCATCCAAAATACACTTGTGCACTTTTTAGCCACTTTTGGGATACTTTGTAGGTTCGAGGAGTGGGGTAGACACTTGAAGCTCGTTTCGAGTTAGGTTTTTGCTTCCTAGGGCACTTTTGTACCTTTAGCTCACTTGGGTAGGTTCAGAAGGGGCAAAAAAGCGCATTAGGCTCGCTCGGGGTGTGTTGAAGTCCATTTTGGCCTTTAAAATAAACCTGGTAACTTGTTGGCCACTTTTGGGATACTTTGTAGGTTTGGGGGGCAGGGTAGGCTCTTTAAGCAAGTTTGGAGCTAGGTTTTTTCTTCCTAGGGCACTTTTGCACCTTTAGGACACTTTGGTAGGTATCGGGACAAGTGAGAAAGTGCATTTGGATTCTCAAGGAAACGTTTAAGTTCATTTTCTCCTACATTGGACACTTAGGCGCTTTTTGAGCACTTTTTAGATACTTTTAGGCAACTTTTGAAGTTTCAGAGGGTGGGGTAGACTCTTTAAGCTCGTTTCGAGTTAGGTTCTTGATTCCTAGGGAACTTTTGCACCTTTGGCACACTTGTGTAGTTTCGAAAGGGGCGGAAAAGTGCATGAGGCTCTCTCAAGGTGCTCATTGAATTCCATTTATTTTAGAAAACTTTTGTGCATTTTTCTTTTCCTTATTTCATTTTTTGGTTTATGTTTAAAAATTTTCTTATTATTTGTTTTTTTTCTTTTCAAGTCCGTAGCTATGTTGAATTCTACTATTGGAACCATGGATGAAGACAACAAGTGCAGATGTAACGACCCAACCTGGACCGCTACTACACACTTACACAACAACCAACCTCAACCACGAAAAAGAACTCAAAACAAACCTTCAAAGTAGTTCAGGTAAACATTTCACCAAAATTCACTTTATTTTGGAATCTCGATTCAAAACCAAAACAATTCTTGCAAAAGCATTTTACTTTAAAGATAAAATTCACAAAAATAAAAGTAACTAGCAACTCCATAGCCTCACCAAGCCAATGCTTCTACCATGCGCCTCCTAAGTCTATTGACCACCTGAAAAGAGAAAAACAATGTAGCATAGAGTGAGTATAAAAATACTCAATAAGTAGCTCACTTAAAGTCCAAAAGTTCACAACACCTCCATAATTACTAGCCAACAAACCACAAACCACTCAAGCTTCTGATCTTACTCAAGCTCTACACTTTCTTGGCTAAGTGACCACTTAACTCACCCCCATCTACTGTATAGCCTCATTGCCATACCCCTAAGCCATGCTTCCTATCCATCAGGATTCACCCCTCCAGCTAGCATACGGCAAGTAGGAACACAATCCTCAAGCCCACACTTTGAAAGCACACAAGCCCTCTAGTAACCTACAATGAAGGCCACAACCCTCATGCCATCACATCGTAGGGTACACAAACCCTCCAACTAGTCTCTACAATGAAGGACACACCCTCCATGCCATCACATCATAGGGTACACAAACCCTCTAGCTAGTCTCTACAATGAAGGACATGCCCTCTATGCCATCACATCATAGGGTACACAAACCCTCTAGCAAGCACATCTCATAAACATCCTAGGCAAGCATGCTCCAGGTGGGATAGTAGGTGTCGGTAGTAGGGGTGTTCAAGAAAAGGTCGAAAACTGATCCGATCGACCGAATTGACGTCTGTCGGTCAATTTTATGAAATGTTCGGTCGATGTCGATTTTGCACATTACAAAACCGACTAGTCGGTCTGTTGGAATGGCTAGTAAGAATTTTTCAACCGGCCATTGAATTTTATCCATATTAACAAAAATTATGTATAATTTATGAAATAGCTGGTTGCACACTACACAAAGTTTTGTTTTCATTTTCAAGGAGTGTAGTCATTTTCAAGGAAACTAGTCATGATTTCTTTTTCAAAAAAAAATATTTAATTTATTTCATCTTCCCTCTTTTTCTATCTCTCTTTTTGTTCTCTCTCTTTATTCTCTTTTCTCTTTCCTTCTTTCTTCGTCCTCACAATCACGATTTTCAGTTTGTTTCTCTTCTTCTCCATTTTCCCTCAATCGGTGGTGACTTAGAGGACTCCATTTTTTTCCATATTAGAGGTATATGGACAAAACCTTCTCTCTTCTCTATTTTTCTTTCTCTTTTTCTCTCTATACCCTTTTTCTCCCTCAACCCTCCTTCTTCTTTACTTTTCTTTCTCTTCTTCTCCCTCAAAACCAACAAAATCGACCGATCGACAAACCATTCGATTGGCAGTTCCATGAAGCAACCTAAAATCGTTGGTTGGGCTGTCGAAGCCCTCCAAAATATTTACTGATTCTCTAGATCTAACTTGTAGAAATAGTGGACCAGGTTGAATCCCAAGGGAACAAATCGAATTAATTTCTCAAAGTTTAAAAAAATAAAAAAATAAAAAATAATAATAATAATAGGGGGGTTTGGAATTGTTGAACAAAAATTATAATTAAACAATAAAAAAATGAATAAAGAAAATAAATTTTATGAAACTTTCAATTCAAGGGTATAAATTTCATTCAATTGTAATCTTGATCATAGGCTTAAAAAGAAGAAAATATCAATTTCAATTTTTCTAATTTCAAGAACTTAGTCAATTTATTTGGAAAAGCCGCAATAAATGTAAATTCTCCTAATTTAATTGATTTTAACTCAGCATCAAAATCAAAACTTACCATTTAATCAATTGGGCACGATAGCGTTCCATATCGATTAAATAATAGCATTAAAAACCATGAGAAAGAATAAACCAAAACTAACTAATTGAGATAGCTACAACTTAATTAATTTTGTTTCTTTGTTTCCCTAGAGTCTATTATGCATGCTATGTAAAATGGAAAAGCCATAATTACACACACATAAGCCAACTCCTTGCTACATTGTTTAATCATTTGTGACAATTACGGATCACAAAATCATGGATAGCAATAAATCAATCGGAACTAAATTAAGGCGTCAATTTAATTAGTAACAATCAATCATAAAATAAGGACAAGAAACAAATAATTCTTAAATTAAAAATAAATTTTCAATTGGGCATAAAGCCTCACAAAATTACAACTGAAATTAAATACCCTTGAACTAGAAATTAAAATTTAGCTACACATGGTGGAAAAACAATAATAACTGTAGAGGGGAAGCAACATAAAAATAAAAATAAAAAACTCAAAGAAGAAAAAAAACTCACTGCACTACAAAGAAACTAAAACACACTTCATTGTCTTTCCACAAGCAAGAGGGCCTCCTATTTATACTTGGAGATGAACTAAAAATAGCTTTTCCCTTTGCAAAAATTATGGTTTGATGAAGAAGAATATCCATCCATTTCAATTTGAAGAAATGGTCCTCCACATATTTCTCCTTCTTCATTGGGTTTAATAGGCCAAATTGAGCCCAATTTTCAACCTCCCACCTGGAACATATATATATATAGAGCCCAATTTTCAACCTCCCACCTGGAACATATATATATATATATATATATATATATATATATATATATATATATATATACATACATACATATATTAATTGGTTTAATTAATTATTACTTTTTGTTTTGATGTTTTCTCTTTTTTTTTTTTCAACTTTCATTTCATCATTTTTTTTTTCAATTCATTCTTCCTTTTTTCAATTTGTGAATTTAAACTAAAATGTGCTTTTAGCTTGAATTTTATCAAATCTTTGGTAATTCACCCCTAAATAAAATTAAATACAATTTCCACAATTAGGCACAATATTCAATCAAAATAGAAGGAAATTAGACATAATAAATGTGATTAATTAAGACTTTATCAACCACCCACCATCGACCGAACAAAATTGATAGGTTGGTTTTCGACGTTAGTTTAAGACAAAAACCGATGTCGACCGATCGAAGAACAGCCCTAGTCACTAGCCTAACGATCCTAAGCCATTCCCTAACTCTAACAGGGTTCTCAAGACCATACAACCATATCTATCATCAACACACAAGATCGGGATAATCAGGTCTTACAATTCCACTCAACGACCACAAAGATCAGGATAATCCAATCACAATCACAGTTCATGAACCTTAGGCACAAAACTCATCCATGGTGCTACACATGCTAACACCCATTAGCTCGTAACTTTTAAACCCTTTAACCATTATAGCCCCATGCTCAAGCAATTTTAAACTCAAGCCAAATTCAAAACAAATCTACCAACCATTAGATGCTCCATAAACACAAACTCAAGCATGCATTCACAAGTCACAAAATTCCAAAACATAAACTAAATTTAATTATTCTTGAAGGGGCTTAGTCCAATTGACTACTTACCTCATAGGCAAAATTAAATAACACTCCAAGCAAGACCAAAAATTCATTTTTAAAATACTTAGCACCACCTAGCAATTTAAAGCAACAACCAACATTAATCCATGGCATGAAGCTAAAATTGCCCAAAAATTTTCAATAATTAGATTGGGGTTTAACTTGATAAGGTAGTGAAAATCTCACCTTTCAAACACAACCAACAGTAAAACAGGTTCTTATTTTTGTACCAAAACATCCAAATTCAATTGTCTGGCCTCACCATACAATGGGTAACCAGTGTGTAAAATATCGGTCAACATGTCGTTAGGGTGGAATGTCGTTTTTCTCGACGACATGTCGTCCATGTTTAGTTTTTTTTTTAAGTGTGAATTGTGAAATGAGCAAGGTTTAAAATGTCGATGTCGACGAAAATGTCGAAGTCTCAATTTTATGGAAATGTCGATGGAAATATCGTTAAAATGTCGATGTCATGGCAGATCCAAATGATGATGGCGATGACCCACTTTTTCAATGGGTTCGACCAGCACATTTGGATGATGAGTCTAGCAATCCAGACCCTAAGATTACCAACATGGCTGCAGAGATCGGTATCAATGTAGAGCAAGTAATAAATAAAGAAGTTAATATGCATATGACCAATTAAATGACTATCAATTTAATGTTTGTTTAGAAGCTAGTTATTCTGAAGCGGAACTTCTAAAAGTGAGAAAAAGGCTTCGTACAGGTAAGTCGAAAAATGACAAAGATGATGACAGTACGGACGATGGAAATGATGATGATAATACATCTGGTGGAGGAGGTGATACAAATGCTAGGACTTCAAGTGCTTACCAAGCTAGGGAAGGGGACAATCTAATGAACTAGGAATAAGTCCTTTTTCCTATGAGACTGGATTCGACCATGTCACCCAAGATGAGGACCACGGATCTCGAGAGGGTGGTGAGGGGATTGATGATATTGGTAAACTGTTCTATCGACATAGAGATGCAGGATATTTTTATTTGACAAATTTGGATGAGAATTCTTTACTTTCAAGTATGGAAATGATGAGCATTAGCAGCAATAACACACAACAAGGCTATGGTCAAGGTAATTATTCTTACTCAAATTATGATGATTCTTCAAGTCCTGGTCATAGCAATGTTCAGCCGAACTTTCCACCACAGAGCTATCATCCATCTGAAATCAAGGACCATCGACTAATGAGATGTATCCACGAATAAGGTCTATATGTTGGCCATATGAGTCATATCGTTTTCATGAAAGAAACTATGTTCAACATTTTCAATATAGGATGACTTTGGAGCAATATTGTAATTTCTATCAAAATTATCAAGATTCTGGATTAGATGCTCCAAGGTCATCCTTTTGGTATTAGACATGTACATTTTATATTAAGCAATTCACAATTACTTTGTCATATACAAATATGTCATATCTTCTCTAATTACCAATATTTGATATTATTTTATATAGTCAATTAGGATTTAGGAATGGTTAATTATATGTATAGTTTGATTAAATCATCATAATTAAAGTCTCATTGAATATAAATATTACATATATTTTAGATATATTATATAATGTTAAAATAAATCAATTATGGTATAATTAAGCCATAATTAAAGTATCATGAAATACTTCAAATAATTTTAATCAATTTCTAAATTTTTTTTTCTCAAATTCCTGCTCAAATTGACATTTTAATCGATATTTATATCTAAATATTATCTTAGTTTTTAGATGTGATGCTTAAAAATGGTCAATTATAGTCTAATTAAGCCACAATCAAAGCTTCATTGGCTAATTCAAACAATTTCCATCAATTTCCACGATTTCCGTAAATCTTTTCGAAATTTCCATCGACATTTTCATAAAATTTAGACCTCAACATTTCCATCGACATCGACATTTTGAACCTTGTGGGTAACCTTCATTTAATTCCAAAAAAATGTTGGTAAGCTTAAAAATACCAACACAATCCCTAAACTCAACGAAAAGTCCTAATACATGGGTCAATTTAATTCCAACTCAAGCTTAGCCTTAATTGAAACACAATACCCACATAAAACTTAACCCAAAACAATGTCCAATAGGTGCTGGACAGACCCAGACAGTAGCTCAAAATGCCTCAAGATCGTCCAAAACGTCCTCCAATCGCGATGGGTGTCTTGAAATCAAATCCGATAATCAATGGGTTGCTTGGATTTGCCACTTGACGATTAAAATAAATCTTAACAGCTGAAACCTTACTAGTTTTGATTTCAAATGGGTTGATTTCGCAAATCCGAGTTCCAAACGAAATGGGTAATCTACAATCAAGTTCGAATTATTATGGGTTTGCCTCCAATTGCAAAACAGTACCGAAAACCAACTTTACAATTCCAAAATCTCCATGAATCAACATCGAAACACTTACCCTATCCAAATTGGGGTTGTACACAGCTGAATAGGTGTTCGGTTGCAGGCCGGGCGACGAGAGATGGCTGTATTGCATCAGATTGGAGGGAGACGACGAGATCTGGGCTTTCGAGTGTGGCTGCGCGGCGGGACGACAAATGAACGGTGAGGGGCAACAATTTGCGTGGGCTGCAAGTGGTGAGATCTGCGACGGCTGCAGGCAACTGTTTGCAGATCTACTCAATGAGGCGACGGAGGTGACGACAATCGGTAGCATACGGCGCGCAGTTGGGCGACAGGGGCTGCGGCGCGAAGTGTGGCAATGTGGTTGTCAGTTCGAAAGGGAGAAGAAGAAGAATAATAATAAAGGGAATGCAATTTCCCCTTTTTTTAATTTTATTTTTCAAATTCCAATAATGCCCTTATACCTACTATTTCATTCCTTTTTTTTCCTTACAAACTCTCTAAACTTCAATTTAATCCCAACCAATATAATAACTCAATCAATGATCAAATAATAATTTATTCCACTTAAAAAATTACTTGAGAAATATTGGGTGTTATAACCTCCCCACCTTAAGAACTTTTGTCCTCGAAAGTTTCTTGTCTTGAAAGAATTCAGGACACTTGGTTTGTATCTCATCTTCTCGTTCCCAAGTTGCTTCCTCAACCTGATGGTTTTTTCAAAGCACTTTAACAAGATCTATCTCTCAATTACAGAGTGTTTTCCTATCTCTTGCAAGAATTTGCACGGGCTTTTCTTCGTAACACAGGTTCTCATTCAAGCGCAAAGGCTCGAAATCAATCACATGCAATGGATCTGACATATACTTTTGTAGCATCGATACATGGAAAACATCATGAACTGCTAAGAAGGAAGGTGGCAAAGCCAATCGATATGCCATAGGGCCAATTCACTCCAAAATCTCAAATGGGCTCGATGAACCTAGGACTCAAATTCCCTTTCTTTCCAAACCTCAAAACGTCTTTCATCGGTGCTACCCTTAGGTGTGGTCATCGACCGCGAACTCTTACTCCATTCGCCTCTTGTTGACATAACTTTTTTGCCTACTCTACGCAATTAGCATCCTTGCCGTGACTTTCTAAACTGCCTCATTCATAACCTGGACCAACTCGAGTCCTAACAACCTATGCTCACTTACCTCACCCCAATACATAGCGGCCCTGCACCCTTTACCATAAAGGGCCTCAAACGGTGCCATACCAAACGTTGCTTGATAACTATTGTTCCAAGCAAATTTCATCATATGTAGGTGAGTATCCCAACTACTGGTAAGGTCTAACGCGCAAGCTCTCAACATATCTTCTAGAGTCTAATTCAGTCTCTTTGGTTGACCATTGGTCTGAGAATAAAAGGTCGTGCTAAAATTTAACTAAGTACCCAAGGCGTTCTGCAACCTTCTCCAAAAGTTCGATGTGAAACAAAGATCTCTGTCAGACACTATCGAACACTTGAATATATATATATTTAAAACAAACCCTAAATCTCTTTTCCTAATTTCCCTTTTTGCCCTTCATCTAACCCTTCTCCCTTTCCTATTTCTTTTCTCAAACAAAGGACTTTAATTAAATTCTAAATTACTTAGGTGAATTTTTAAATTAGCTTACTTGAGCCCCAAATTTCCCAAATTAAGCCTCAACCATAAATCCAATTTGTCCAAACAAAAAGAGTAAATTCCCAAAATTAATTAGACAAAAAATTAAACCACAAATTACTCCAAAATTGAAAATTAAACTTACCAGAATAACAAGGCGTTACAATCTCTCCACCTTAAGAACTTTCATCCTCGAAAGTTTTGTTGGTCAAACAACTTTGGATGCTTAGGCTTTAGTTCCAAATTCTCTTTCTCAAGGTGCTTCTTCAGTCCTATAGGCCCACCATAACACTTTTACCAAATCAATTGATCTGTCTCTCAATACCTTAGATAATGGGTTTTCCTCATGTGTAACTTCTTATTTAGTTGTAAAGGTTCTGGGCTACAACACATGTGAAGGGCCATTATCGCAATTCCTTAACAATGACACCCAAACACGTGGTCACCAACACTGAATTATAACTTCATGTGCTTGAGCATGCCTCCTAGAACTCAGCTCAAACACTTTGTCTGGCATCAGTTTAAGGTTGGAACGCAAAACTAAAATCCAACTTAGTTCCAAGTGTCTTTTCCATACCTTTACTAAAATGTCATGGGTGTCTGTCTTACACTATCGTCATCGGTATAACGTGAAGTAAGCATAGCTCCTCTCACTTTTCACAAGATACATGACCTCATTAGGGATAAAGTGTGCAACTTTGTTCAACAGTCCAAGATTATCCAAATTGTTGTGTAACCTTTCACTGTCCTTAATAGCCTTATAATAAAATTCGTAGCGACATTCTCACTCTCAAACTGAAACACTTAAGGGTTGCAATGAACCATCCAACCTTTGGTTCATAGCTTTCTCTTATTAGCACATCAAGCCTTTCACCCCCAAATTTTAGCATAGCCTTTCACCCCTAGACTGATGGCCAAATAGAGAGATTTAATCAGACCTTGGAAGATATGCTATGGGTTTGTGCATTGGACTTTTCAGGCAATTGGGATACGAATTTGCATCTAATAGAGTTCGTCTACAACAATAGTTATCAAGCAACTATTGGCATGGCATCGTTTAAGGCTCTCTGTATGGGAGGAGGTGCAGGTCCCCTGTGTATTGGAATGAGGTAGGTGTGAGCAAGTTGCTAGGACCTAAGCTGGTCCAAGTTACGAACGAGGCAATCCAAAGGATTAGGGTGAGAATGAAGTCGGGCTCATAGTAGGCAGAAGAGTTATGCTGACACAGGCAAAGGGACTTGGAATTTGCAGTTGGGGATTTAGTGTTCCTAAAATTAGCGCCGATGAAAGGAGTTTTGAGGTTTGAAAGGAAAGGGAAGTTGTTTCCTAGGTTTATTGGGCCATTTGAGATTTTAGAGTGGATTAGCCCTATAGCTTATCGTTTGGCTTTGCTGCCCTCACTCTCTGTTGTCCATGATGTGTTCCACGTATCCACGTTGTGGAAGTATATACCGGATCCATCTCACGTGATTAACTATGAGCCCTTGCACTTAAACAAGAAATTGAGTTATGAAGAGAAGCCAGTTCAAATTCTTGGCAATGATCGAAAGAACCTTTGTAATAGAGAGATATCTTTGGTCAAGGTTCTTTGGCAGAATCACCATTTTGAGGAAGCTACTTGGGAGCGCAAGGATGAGATGTGAACTAGGTATCCAGAGCTCTTTGAGAACTAGCCACTTTGGAGGACGAAAGTTCTTAAGGTGGGAAGATTGTAGCGACCAGTACTTTTAAGTTTTAGGTATTAAATTAAATTGGTTAAAGTCCCAATTTAAGAATTGGAGTTTTAATTTTTTTTTTTTCAGAAGTTTAAGTGGTTGTTTTTTTCTTTACTTATTAGTTTAATTTTGGACTATTTTGGTTTTAAAAAATTTTGAAATTTGGGGGCTTGTATGAGTGTAAAATTAGAGAATTAGAAGGAAAAAGGGAATTAATTGAGTTTGGGGTATTTTTGTTATTTATTAGAATTTTAGCCAAGCTCAAGCCAAGAATGAGCTAGCCTTGATTTTTCTCTCTATTTAAGGTTAGCCAAGCCATTTGAGCCATCACGCAACCCTAAGCATTTATGAGACTCCATCTTCTTCCTCCTCCTCTTAGCTTTCATGACAACAAGCCTCATCTTCCTCCATTGTTGGTCTTTTCTTCTTCTTCCACAAACTCCATTCACCATCGATGAACCCACATCCTTCGCTGACTACTACGCACATCATCGTCGTCACTGCCACCCTCTACCGTGCATTGTTGTGGGCGTGAAACAACTTGGGGTTTTTGCAGGAGTTGTCGATGAGCGTCGTTTTCATCTGTCATGGGTTCGTCTGTGAGTAAGCATTGTTTCTCCAAGATTTAGGGTGGTCTTTGTGTGTTTTATGTTATGGGTATGGCTAATCGTGACCTATGATTTCGTCTCAAGGACACCCACTCCATTCCGACAATTGAAATCGTGAATTCGCATAAGTTTAGTCCCTATCTAGCAAAGGTTTTTAACTCGAGGTAAGTTTTTAGAAGTTAACAAAGACCCATGAGTTTTGAGATTATTGGTGAATTTTAGTAGGTTTTGTGTGGATTTTTGGCATTGGAAGTTAATCCATAACGTTTTGGATTAAATTTTAGAATACCCATTGGATTTGGAGGCCAGATCGTCGAAATCAAACCAATTCGTCACCAAAACCAGCAAGATTGGTTTCTGTTTTGGTAAGAATTAAGTTTGGATCGAACATTCAAGATTCGAGGTTGACTTCGATTTTTAGATCATGGATAATTTTCTAATTTTCGAAGATCTAAGTTTTGGGTTGTATGTTAGATTTTCGGTTGATTGTTGGAGGTTTTAGTTCAAAGGTTTTGGAATGCCAATAATTTTTTTTTTTCTTCTGCAAATTGGTTTAGGTGGTGCAAGTGGTTTTCTAGGAAAAAGAAATTTTAATCATTCTTGTTTTGGCTCGAAAAAAAAAAGGTAAGTAGCCAATTGGATATTTTTGGGCATCAAATGCGAGCATGTGTAACTTTGAAAATGTTTGGCCGTTTATGATTTATGGTTTTTCTTCATTAATTGCTCAAAGTATGTGGCCATTTAATGTGCTCTATTTAAACTCTCAAGTATGGATCTACCAAAAATGTACGCTGATAGCACACAAAATGTGCTATCTCTAGGCTTTACTTTAGTTAGTCTTTATACTTTATTCAATGCTTTTCACGAGTTTATTTATTTAAATTTCAGTTATTGAGCAATTGGAGCGAAACAAGAGATTTTGGAGATACCATGGCGAATACGGAGCTAATGGAACATAAATTGAGAAGCCATGTGAAGCAAAGGAATGCATTGGGCAAGGATACCTGAGAGCATAGCATTGAGATGCCATTTATAGCGTCTCAACGCTACAATTGCAGCTAAACAAGCCTTAGAATCCGTACAGGCAACGTTGAAATGCTGAAAGGTAGCGTCTCAACACTACCTTTCCTATTTCGAAAACACGCGTTTTGGAAGGATAGCGTTGAGGCACTACAACCTAGCGTCTCGACGGTGTCTTGATTTCTATATATAGTTCATTATGTGCTTGCGAAAAAGGGGAGCCGTTTTAGAGAGAATTGAACCCTAACTTTGATTCTACACATTTACAAGTCTAGAGGACATTCTTGGGAGCGGGGAGTGAAGGTTTGAGGCTCAAGATCGTGAAGATTACATTGGGAACGGGAATCGACACATCACAAGAGTTCTTCTTTTCCTTTTACTTTGTAGTTGTCATTATGGATTTTACATAAGTCTAGATTTATTTATAGTGATTATGAGTGGCTAGACTTATTTCTAGGGGAGAGATGTAGCCATTGAATTCATTATTTTAGTCATTAATCCGTATTTTGATTATGTTATAACTATTCATGTTTGTATGCCCTCAATGCTTGTAACTCTTGGCCAAGATTTGCATGATTTATTGGTTTACTTTATTGCTTGAGAGAGTGATGTTTAGACTAGAATAAATATTGGCATGACTTATTGTAAATTCTTGCATTTGAATGAAGAATTCTCTAAGAAGCAGTAAAAGAAGTTATTAATGCCTTGTATGCTATTAAAATCTAGATGGATACATTAGGTTTATAGTATTGCATGAGGTCAATTAGGCTTCGAAGAGTCTTTTGACACTTTTTACTTCTTGCTTATAGTTATGAATAATCATATTTTAGATTAATTAACTAAAATAATGGTTCAATAGGTGAAGTCAATCCCCTAGGCTTTTTCTCTCATTGAAATCTCCTTTATTTTATTTGTTTCGTTAATCACACATTTCTAAAAATCGCCTCTCTAAATAAAATTGGAGCTTAATATTCATAGTAATCAATTAATCTAGAAAAATCATTCCTGAGAACGATACTCTACACTCACTAATCACACTATACTAAAATTTGACACCGTACACTTGCGTATTTTCATGGTCAAAAAATCACATAACGTACACTAGCATTTGGATTGGAGGGGGTATGATTAAGAGGTGCCCAGTTTTGAATGTATGGTTTTTAGCAAAATTAGAAAGTATCAATTTAATGAACGCTTATTTAAGCTAATCATGTTACTAGTGCCAATTGACTTTTCCTTGTGTTATGCATATGTTATGAAATTTTTCATGAGGTATCGTGTTGGGATGGGCCTAGTCCTATTAGAGTGTTGCCAACTAACCACTAGTGGCACTTTGCCTACACGACTGACCCACATAAGAGCCATAGTTGGTATAGATTCGGGGTAGCTCCCCTCCATGTTTAATGAGTGTCTTTTCATGAGGTACTATGTTGGAAGAGGTCCAGCATAGTTAGGGTGTTGTCAACTAACCCCTAGTGGTGCTTGATCTTACTCGACTAACCCGCATAGTATCATAGTTGGTATTTAAATACATTTTCTACATAGGTACTGCGGTGTGAGAGGCCTAGCTCTACCAAGGGGACGCCAGCTAACCTCTGGTAGGACTTTGCTTCACAAGACTAACACTCGAAATACCATAGTTGGTTACGATGGGGATAGGTTTATTGTTCACCGAACTAGAATGTTCTCATGTTTTTAGTTAAGACTCTTGAGGCTTAGGAACACCTAATCATGTGACCCAGATAGACATGGAGATTTCTCTTTTCATGCACAAGTTCAAGCTTCCTAATATTAGTGGAACTCGAATAACCAAGCTAGGCAGGACCCCACAAGTTTTGTTTAAGTTCCATTTGTTGGGATTTATGCTCTAAAGCCTCATAATTAATAATTTATTTAATAATTAATAATTATTTTGATTAATTTATTTCCAATCTAATATTATCCATTATATGAAAAATTCAAGGTTATTAGTGTAATCTTGAACAGTATGTGGTTGGCATGCGGGAGGATCATATTCAAGAAATAACCTAAAGGGTTATAGTATATGGATAACGTTGGGTGCCTTATCCTGGCAACACTATTAATATGGCCCACTTTGTAATAGTTACAAATGATTTGATCCAAATTCTTTATGTAGAGACATATGAGTGGGGGGTATCTTATACAATGAGTTTGTATAAGACTGGACCACAAAATATTTAATCTCTCTTTATAAATCCGTTAATTGAGAAGATTAATATTTCATCAGGATGATCATATGCGACTCGATCTTAATCCTAAGTGAGTTATGAACTCCTGCCTATGAGGGTATACTCTTTGATTTGCATGGGTGAGAGTGGCTTTTGTAGCTAATTCAATATGCCTACCATTTTGGGGACTTTACCAAATAGGGAGCTCGGAACATAATCTCACAAGATGGAATTCACTCCTTCCCATGTAGGGTAAGTAGATGAGTAGTTCCTTTAAGTGCTGATTTCAAGACATGAACAATGGGGCATCACCCTCTCACTGGCTCGAGAGGGACTTAGTTTATGGTTGGATCATAAACAAATTGTTCATTAGATGATCAGTGGTACTTAAGGTACAAGATGCAATTATAGGGGTAAAACGGACTTTTGACCAAGCTATAATTACGAACAACTTGTGAAAGATCAACTTGCATGTAGTGATTATATCCATGGACACAACTTGTCCTACAGTGCATAAGAGTGCAGCTCTGTGTCTATAGTGGAGTGACCTATAGTTAATGAATGAGAATTAATTAATTCAAGAGTTTAATTAATTGATTTTATATCATTGGAGCTTATAATATATAGGTCCATAAGATCCTCTTACTAGCTCATAGTAACACTAAAAGATCAATTTAGCTGAAAGAAAATTTTGAAATGTTCAAATTAATATTTAATTTGAAGTGTTCAAATTAATATTTAATATATTAGATATATTAAATGTAAAAGAGGAAAATATATTTATTATATTTGATACATTAAATATTAAAATAATTAATCTATATTAGATACATTAAATAAAAGATATTTATAAAGTTTGAATAAGATTCAAAAAAATAAATATCGTAGGAGATTTGAATGAGATTCAAATCAGTATAAGATATATTTTAATATATTAGATATTAAAATATAATATTTTAATTATGGCAAAGATTTGCCTTTAGTCTCTATAAATAGGACTCTTGGGTTGAGCTGTTAGAGATAGCACACATCTTTTCAACAGAGAATTAGAGAATTCTCTCTAGACCTCTTCCTCTCCAATCATTTGTGGATTTTCTTTCAAGAAACTCCCACAAGCCTTGATCCTGTGTTCGATTCATAGCCAGGAAGACTTTCTAGAGGAGATAAAGACCCACCAGAAATATCTTCATATTTACTCCAAGTAAGTTTGCTCAATAGTTTTTTTTTAAGTTTAATTTTAAATAAAATCAAAGACGATCCAATGCTTTCGCTGCGGAGTGAAACGTTCATTCCTTCAATTGGTATCATAGAGGTCTTTGAATTTTATTTGGAATTAAGGTTTTGTGTGGTGGGTATTTTAATTTCATATATGTGATACATGTTATTTGCAAATTGATTGTTTAGGCTATTTGGCATTATCTTTATTGCTTTGATTAGATCAATTGTAAAATCCAAAAAGGTTAGGATTTGTTGTAATTGTTGAAAAGAAAACCCAAAAGGGCTAGGATTTGTTGTAATTGTTTAAAAAATCATTCAATTCAAATGTGTTTCTTGAAACCAACTGCTGTAATTCAAAATTTAGGATTTCTAAATCCTAAAATTGGAATGGTTCAAACAAGGAAAGTTATTGAAGACCAAGATATGTCTTGGATTTAAATTATTATAATTTAAATTGTTTTCAAATTCTTAGGATATGTCAAATATGCCAGTCAATTTTGTTAGTTTTAATTTAATTATGCATGTGATGTATGTTTTAAATTATTTTATTATTGCATAAAGTATGTCATTCAGTTTAAAATTTCACCATAGGTTAAACATTATCATGCATCTTAATTAATTTTGAATATAGTTGTTATATTTAAAATTTTGATTAGGTTGTTTCCTAATATAATTAAGATTAATTTTTTAATATAATTGTTATATTGGACAATTTGATTAGGATGTTTCCTAATAGAATTGAGCTATTTTCCTAATAAGTTTATATTTTCCATATCTTTGAATATAATTGTTATATTTGGAAAATTAAATTAGGATATTTTCTTTCATAAATGAAATCCATGTTTTCCTAATAGGATTAGGATATTTCCTAATGAGATAGGGATTTCCTTTAAATAAAGATATTTCTAATTCATGCTTTAAATACTGTAAATTTTGAATTTAATATATCTTTGTTTGTTTCTAATAAGATTAGAATTTAGGATAATCTTTTAATTTAGTTTTAAAGGGTTTAAAATGGTAGAATTTCAAGATTATCCATAGTTTAAAATTTAAATTTAATTCATCTTTATTTGTTTCCTAATAAGATTAGATTCTTTTAAAATAAGATTAGATCTTTTAATTTCAAAATAAGATGAGATCTTTTAATTTCCTAATAAGATTAGGTCTTCCATAAATAAAGATAATTTAATTCAAAGATAAAATAGTTTAAGTTTTTAATTTAATTTATCTTTTATTTTTTCTAATAGAATTAGAATAAAATATCCAGGATGATCTTTTAATTTGTTTTAAAGGGTTTAAAATGATAGAATTTTAAGATTATCCAATAAGTGAATTAGTTTTTTAATAGGACTAAAAACATTGCTTAAATTCACTTAGGTTCATTAATCTAGTAATTAATAGTTAATTAAAGATTAAAGAATTTGAAATAAAAATTGACTATAAGGGAACTCTATCTATAAAAGCTGACCGAAAGGGAACACCTCTAACTGGGAATTGATCTGAGAGTTGAATTAGTCAAATTTTATTTCACTAAGCATGCTCATATTGTGATTAATTTTTTAAATAGTTTTAAAACTTGGTAGTTCACATTAAAATCAGTCTAACAACATAAAGGTTATGAAATGGTACATTAGAGAACTTAGATAAATGTGATTAGCCTAATTTGTCTAAGTAGTAGAAACCCTATTTTCAAAATACTTAGTGGGAGAAAAACATATGTCAAGATATATCATACGGTTTCTATCATTGATTCACAACGTGAGATTCATGCGAGGCCTCATGGCGGCTTTTGGACCGTCCTCCATACGGAAGGTGTTTTCATGGGTCAATATCATGGTAAATCTTTTGAGAAAGTATTATAGTAAGTGGGAGAAGAAAATGTGTCAACATATCATGCGGTCTCCATCATTAGTTCACAACATGAGATCCATGTGGGGCCTCGCGGCGGCTTTTGGACCGTCCCCCTACGGAAGGTGTTTGCATGGGTCAATATCAGGGTGAACTCCTGAGAATGATAAGATTATAGTTTTGTTTCCAATACTTGACCTACCCTACGGCGGCGCTTGTTGGGATAAAACTACGGAATCTAAAATTATGGATCACACTTACAAAAGGCTAATTAAGTTTGTTAATAATGTTCTTGACCAAACTAATGGTAACTAAATATTATAGGAACAAGAGTTATGCTGGTATAATACTTGGTTGAGATTGTCTCAGTTTTGTGAAGGAACACTTGACCTATCCTACGGCGGCACTTGTTCTAACTCACTAAAGTACCATAGCATTAGAAATGATTTATAGGGTTCATTTTTCAAATCGTTTGATTTCTAGGCTAAAATTGAATGACTAATTGTTTGCATGATGTTAAATTATATATTTTATATATTTCAATATTATGTCAGTTTCTCTCACAGTTTTTAATTTTATTACTGATAAGTCAAAATTGAGAAGTTTTATTACTTGAAAAAGTAACGTTAACACGATAATGATAGTGTAAAATTTTGAATTTGTCTTTATTGAGAAATGTTTTCAAAACCTATTGTCAATACTAATCAAATTGTTCAATAACCATATGATTAATAAATCAAAAGTAAACGAGATAGTTTGTATGTATCTCCTAGCCGACATGTTAGATGTCAAGCTTAGAAGATAAAAAAAAAATGACAACAACATATAAGATGTTGAAGTAAATAGAAACTAAATTTAGATAATTGTCTAAATGATCTCGAAATTAAGTATTACAAAAATCCAAGAAAATAAATCAAATTACTGAAGCTATATAAAAGAAAATAGTTTCTAAATTAACCAGGACAGTCATAATGAGAGGAATTTTTGAAATACCTCTATGGGAAGAAAAATATAAATGAAAGTAAATTTGATTTACTAGATTTTTTGTGGAGAATAAATAACGACACCTGGATAGTTGATACAAGATCCACTATAAAGATTTATTTTTTTTATTACATTTAATATGTAATTCTTGAAAAATACTTAATATGTAGAATAGTTTATATTAGTTGGCACTAGGAAGCCCATCTCAGTTAGTGTAGTGGGAGACATTAAGATGTCATTAAGTAAAAATTGCTACTTAATGCTGAACATGGTGTTTCTAGTAACCATAAAAGAAATTCAATTTCTCGAACTTTTTACTAAAATGTTCATATAATATGAATTACTTTGAAGTATGAAAGTTTATATTTTCAAATTTATTTGAAAATACATTCAGCTGAAAATAAGAACAATTTGTATATGTTAAAAATGTTGACATATACTATACTACAAAATACTGAGATATTCAGGATTTAGAATCCAGAATAGAAAGACCTTGTTTTCTCCTAAAAGATGATACTTGACTTTGGCTGTTAAGG
Organism: Trichosanthes truncata; assembly: GCA_033996785.1. Taxonomy (NCBI): domain Eukaryota; kingdom Viridiplantae; phylum Streptophyta; class Magnoliopsida; order Cucurbitales; family Cucurbitaceae; genus Trichosanthes; species Trichosanthes truncata. Next base: position 42,375,257 of record JAWPNB010000013.1, on the reverse strand, counting down.
TTGATTTACATCAATTTGAATAGAATGAAAAGACTAGTAAAAGGTAATTCTCTACAAAGTTAGTTAATTATTTTATCTATCTGTAGATCTTGCCTTTTATTGCAAGATAATCATTGGGTCTTTATTAGATAGGGCTAAAACGACAAAGAATACATTGGGCTTACACATTCTGACCCAAGTGGTTTGGTGAATGTAAAGACCAAATAAAGTCATGAATATTTCGTCACTCTAGTTGATGATCATTCAAAGTACAAGTATCTTTCACTACAGCAAATACTACTTTCCATTGCATTTAGTTATAGCAATAAGCTTAATCAAGCTATGAAAGGAAAAGATGCGGGTTGACTTAAAATTAAAAAAAATTGGTGCTAAATAAAAATCCCACTCACGTTACGGAAAGAGGGTTACGATTGAAAGGCTCCGACTTCCTACTCATCTTCTTCCAAAAATTTCAGTTCTCTCTCTCACAAAATTGATTTCAAAGCCCTCACATCTTCCCAACATTTCAGATCTCCCAACACTTCCTACCATCTCATTGCAAAATTGTTTTAGATCTTCTTCCCAAATTTTGAGTTCTCCCCACATAATCGCAAAATTCCAAAATTTACAAAAATGTACCAAAAAAGTCCAACAAGCAATGATCTTCATGTCTACAGAATCACAATCCATCACTTTCTCTCCTCATCGATTTCATGCGTGAGGTACATTTCTAAAATCTTTATCAATTGTTTTTGCTAAGTTTATTGTAACCTTTATTCTTTGATGTATGTTGTTCATGTCTCAAAGAAGGCATATAGATAGAATCTTAGGGTTGAAGGAGAGGTGTTTTCCCTTCTTTTTTTTGGACAAAAATCCCTCTTCTTAACTTCCTATGCTATTTATCATAGGGTGGTCCTTCTTGCAAATCGGCTTTCCTCTCTACATATATTTTTCATTTTTTCCTCTTATATTTCTCCGGAATCTTATCTTTGTTATACGGTGCTCAAGGTAATTTTATTTTATAGTTTAAATTTTTTAAAGCGCTCTCAATTTACTCATGATTACCCTAAACTAATCTCATACTTCTACTTCACTATTTCCTCCATAGTCATAGTTATTTCCATATTCTCTGCCATAGCTTGGTTGCAACCATAACAAAATCCCTAACTTTTATGATTGACACTCCATTCAATGGCTAAATCCATAAGCCTGAACTCATGTCTCCACCCATATTGAGAGTTTTTTTCCTATTCTTTTGACTTTTTATTTTCTTGTTTACTCATAACTACATTGAAATCATAGTTTATTTGCCCACGGTCCCTCTCTATATAGCTGTGCAAATGTTGAAGTTAATGAATTGTGCAAACGCCAAAGAAGTCTCGTAGGAGAAAGTGTCATTCTTTGAAGGTAAACATTTCTTTTAATTAGTTGCACAAATGTTGAAGTTAATGTCTATGGTCTAGCACGTGATTGATTTCTTCTGTCAAGTTCAATCACACATATCCCAATCAACCATAAAATCGAATACCTTAATGTTGAATCCCTAACCCATTTTGTTTAAACCCTACGACTAACTAAAGTTTTCTCTAATTAGTTGAATATGTTTCCCTAAACTGGTTGAATCTTCACCATTCTAATTGAAACCTCTACAATCCATTCTCAATTTTCTAACTTCCAAAACATTGATGGTAAGTTTTCTTAATGGTTGAAATGCAACTATACGGTGATTATAATCATTATAGAGTGAACAATAAAATTCTGGAAATATACTCTTGATGATTAAAATGCAATTATATTAGATGAATTTTATATGTAGAGTTGACATACAATGCAAAATACAATCACAGTTGTTCTCTTGTCATTAAAATTGACCATTTTTATGTTTTAATTTTTTTAAATGAATATAACTAAGGTTCTATAGTTTAAAATATTTATATCTTTGCAATTATTTTGTAACTTTGATACACAGTTCTATTCAACTTAGTTCTTAGGAGATGTTTACATCAGTAGTGACACATGTTATTGCAAGATACCCAAGGATAATGTGTATGTTGTGAGCTAGTCTCTTTTGATAAAGACATTCTTGAGTGTCAACATTTAAGTCATGCTCTTGCTGAATTTAGATGAAAGTTTTTGTTTACATTAGGCAAATCTGAGTTGAATAGACTTATAGACGTAAAGTAGAGGAACATTGGAATTGCAATGATGTGTGGATATTGAGAAAATGAAACTATGGACATTATTTTTTCTTAGTAAGAGAGAATTTAATACATGTTACTTGTCTATGTTTTTGCTCTGTTTTTGGCTAATTATGATTATGCAACTCCTTTTTTTTTTTTTTACATTATCAACTTATAAATATATTGGTATTGTAGTTAAGATGATATACATGTCCTGTGAAAATCAATTTGTACCTAAGAATGTTTCTTTTTTCATCCAATATTATTTCTTTTTGTCATGGTGAATATGTATCCACATGTGTAGGTTAATGGATATTGACTTGCTGAATACCCCTATTTCTTCTTCCATCTCTTTTTCTTCCTTATCTTCTTACATTCCTATTTGTTTTTTTTACGCTTACTTTCTGCTCCTCTTCACATTGCATCTCTTTTTATTTTCTTCTCTTCCTTCTCTCTGTTGTTATTCTAATTAGCTTTTCATCTTTCTAATAAGAACAAAAGAAATTGAAACTTTAGGGAGAAAAGATGAGAACAATGAGTATTTTATCAACGCCTACCTCATCCTTGCGTATGGCTAAAAATTATTATTCATGTTCTTTGTGTCTTGATGAAGTAGGAGCTTCATAAGGATGGTTTTAATCTTGCTAAATCTTGGTCCAAGGAGCTTAAACTCATCCTTTGATGAGGTAAGTTAAACAGCTTAACATAAATATAAGGGTAATAGAAAGAATCTACTATTCAAAATATTATTGTTTGGCATTTTACTAGTTCATTGGAAATTTATCTTGCCACGCATAAGAGGCAGAAGAAACTGATGAAGAGGCAAAAGCATCTAATGAGTGGATTTGGTCAATTGTGCAGAAGTGTAATTAAGGAAAATATGGTCCATAGATCACAATTGTGCTATTGTTGCTGCCAAGAATTAAGTTGTTGTTAATGAGTTATTATTTTGTCAGTTTTCATGGATTCTGTCACTCATTTGGCTTTTGACTGTTGATTGATTTGGTTTGACTGATTTCTTTGCCTATGAATTGGTGATTAGTTTGCTGATCTCTGGCCCATGAGTTTGCTTATCTGGTCTTGTATTTTATCCATTTATTTTCTTATTTGCTTGTTGACATGGTTTGTAGTGTACTAAGGTGACTGTTTAATATTCTCATATTTAAGAGAATATTTAATATGTTTGGGGTGGGACGAGGGTGTTGCATTATTAGTATAGAAAATATATATATATATATATATATATATATATATATATATATATATATATATATCTTGCTTGGGTGCTTAATAAAATATGCATATTTGTGCATCTTGTTTTCTTATATTAAAGTTTTTGCATTTCTCATGTACTAATGAGTAGTAATTTGATTTCATTCTCATTGTTCAAGGTTTTTTTTTTTTTTTTTGGGGGGGGAGATATCATCCAACTTGTAATTAAGATTTGGTTTCCATGATCTGTATTGACTTAATTTTGTGGAATGACATACTTTTTTTAGAGTCTTTTTTTTAAACACTTTCAGTAAATAATATATTTACTGTGCAACTAATATTGGCATTGAGCAAGTCTTTTTGAATTAAGGGATGGATGATTAAATTAGACTTGGTGAAGTCTTTTTGAATTAAGGGATGGATGATCAAATTAGACTTGGTGAAAGCATTTACTGGGCTTGAATTGAAGTAGGAAAATATGGTGGATGTTCATTAATGTAAAAACTAATGGAACGATTAAGGCTTCTACAAGCTTATGCCAAGGTGATATCTTTTTCCCCTTTTCTTTTTCTTCTAATAATGGATGTTTTTATTGTTTGTATTGACGAGAGGTTTGGAGAGCAAGTATCTAAAGACATTGAAGTAGGAAAAAGTAAAGAAAAATGTAGGTTCACCATTGCTCCATTATAATTGGCATAATAAAATTAAGACTCCAATATGAAGTTATGCCTAGTTCAATGAGGCACTAATTTCTTCATCTGTCTGATGCAAACCTTCTAAGTTCATGTTGATGATTTTTTTTTTTTTTTTTTGCTTTCTAAAATCATATTCAGTCACTAACTTTGTTTGTGGTTCTTAAAAATCCATATTGTTGACAAATGTTGATTGCTAGGTGCCTTTGTACGAGGTTAATTCTCTGATTAAACTTTGAATTTTCTCTTTTGGTTGGTTAGTTGAGTGCCTACAGTAGATGTAGATCCTAAACTTTTAGTAGCTTTTCGGTTGGTTAGTGGAGTGCCTACAGTAGATGTAGATCCTAAACTTTTGGCAGCTTTTTGGTTGGCATTTTTTGAAGTAAGGGCATGATCGGCTGAAGCAAAACTTTTGGCAGCTCAAGAGCATGCAATCTTAAATGGATTACCTATTCCTAGAAGTATTTTGATTCTAAATCAGTCTCTCAAACAAACCTCACGAACTATTCTTTCTTACTATGTTTAGTTGCTTTCTTTTTTCAGTCTACAAAAGAAATTCAATTTTAATTATCCAAAATTCTTTTTGAAATTCTACTTAGTTGTTAACTACAATTTTACTCTAAAAAAGACTTAATTTTGGTGTTCTAGAATAACTCATCTAGATTTGTAATTACAAATATATGAATCTTCACCGTTGCATTTTGTTGTGCTATTTAATAGAATGGTAGAATTTAAAATTTCTGCAGTACTTTATTTGTTAAAAAATTTAAAAATTATTTGCTATATGTTGCGGTATATGGTTATATTTAGCCTAAAGAGGTTAAAAGAAAAATAATTAAAAAAAAACACCAAATCTGTGCTCTTTTTATTTTGGTATAGATGCATATGGGTAGAGATGAAACATTAAAGCTTGTTTTAATTTATTAACAAATTTGAAAAACTCCATATCTTAATAAACACTTGTCAATTTATTTTCTCTCTTTATTTTAGATCTCAGACTCGACTCTTTCTCCTCCTTTCATTTTTTCGTCTTACATTTCTCTGTCAAATAAATGAATATGTTGGTGTTTTGAAAGTATGATACAGTAAACTGCATAGGCAAATTATTCATAGATTGAAACATTCTCTCAATTAAAGAGAAACAGAGGTTGATTTATCCCATCAGTTTATTGACCAAACGTTTGGCTATATGTTTTTTATTATATGCTTTAGGTACTAAGTTGGTACCTAAATTTGTTTATTAGGGAAAGCGAAGTAATCTTCTTTTTTTTTTATGTTGATTAGATGCCTCTAGATTATTTGGTGATATGAGTTGGAAACTGATGAAGGTACTTTTTGGTCATTGTATGTGGAAAACCATTTTGGTTATGATCTCAACTTGAAAACTGCTGCAATTTTAGTTGCTTTTTTCCCCCTCTTTTTGCCCTCATATTTTCAATTTTGCATAAGAAAAATATTGAACTTCCAACTAAGATAATTGGAGATGCATGTTTTTTCTTAAACATGTAATTGAATCTATTTAACAATGTGTTGATGATTCTTGACTCTTCTTTATTTTTTTTCAATTTTCATGATTGATGGTTGATGCGTTTATTTTTTGAACTTTTAGCTCACATCTCAGGCTTCTCATTTGTGCTCTTACAGTAGCTTGCTTTGGCAACTCTTTCATTTGTACTCGCAAGTCACTAATCCTAGACTCATTGTTTTCACAATTGTGCTTGAGATAGATAATACTTAAGTTCTAAGCCAAGTTTTTGAGTTTTAGGAGTTTTTCGGTTGCTTTTTAATTGAAATTTGACTGATTATATTGATTCAATGACTTGTTTGATTAATGTGGTGGATGATGCAATCAGTAGAGTATTGAGTTTTTGTAGGTACAAGTTGCCAGCCAAATTTTATTGGTTTAGGAGAAGTAACTGTTGATGTGTACCCGTATGCACGCTGTGAGCATTGAGTATGATTTCCTTTGAAAATATCTTTTAAATTTGTGGCAGTGAGCTCTAGGCATTGTGATTGAATTTGGTAATGTTATTTTTGTATGTTCATAAAGAATTTCTTCTGCTATTTGTCTTTTGGTTTATTAGGGAGACTATAGAAGGACAATTAGCTGAACTAAGTTGGTAGATGGAGATGAAAATTAGGCCAAGGTATGTTATGCAAATAGGTGGTTGATATTGTAACTTTTTTTTTCTTTAAATTGAATTAAGGATGTTGCCCAATCTTTTTATTTGCTAGTAGACTAGATGCATTGAACAAAGTGATCCTTTTGTCTTGGGACGACAAAATTATTTGATCATTAAACAATCAACATCTCCTTTTATATAATTTCTTACATCTGTTCACAAAAGTTTTCAATCCTTGTCATGCATATGGTTTAACTAGGAAAAGTTTTATATTAAAATCAACCTAAATTTTGAAATATCGACTGTCTAATTTTTTTTTAATTCATCTTACTAAAAAGATTAGGCAATATATTAACAAGGGTAAACTATCATCAATCTACTTTAAACAAAGGGTTACTTTTGTTATTTTTCAACCATTCATTTCGTTAAACTATTGTTTCTTTTTGCAATAAATGCTTGTTTTTCTTTCCCCCTGCAGATGATCAGAAGAACAATATTGAAATCAATTTGAATTTTGTCGGTCTGAGCAGAAAAATACTTGTATTTAGGTATGTACTTAATCCTTGCTATTGGGTTTTTGGGTTATTTGGTTCGACTCATTCAAGGTTGTTTTGCGACTAATTTGTTTCATTTTCCATTTGATTGGTTGGATCCTCTGTTTTGTTTTTTATCATTTTTGGGCTGCAGGATTTTTGGAGATTTTGGTGGTGGTGTTCGTATATTATTGTTTTTCTCATTTTTTCTGTATTTTGCTAAATTTATTTTGGTATCGCTCTAAATTTTGGTGTTGTTGCATGGTAGAAGATTGTTACTATTTTCATTGTTTCTTACTATTACAGCATTTATTTCATTTCTATATGTCTTGTAGGAACCATGTCTTATTTCCTTCGTTTGTCATGAGGTTAGTAATTTTACTTCTATTTTTGTATATTCAACTATTACAGAGAACTCAAATTTGAAGGATTTGGAATTTTGCTAACAACTGTTTAGAATGGAAGATAGGGTAAAGTCATTATGTTTTTTTCAATCCTTGGAATAGTTTTTATCAATTCCTTGAGTTGAGTTATTTGCATGAATTAAAGATTTATAGTATTTGTTGATAATTTTACTACATTAGAGTTTTTTTTAGTTCAATACATGAGTTAATTCATGTTTATTTGCAACTTTGAGGTCATAGTTTTTTTGTTGTTTTTGTTTTTGTCTTCTATATGTGAATGAAATGACACATGGTTGAGAGTTAGACATAGTGACTTTTACTTGGTATTGTTGTAGCAATCCTATGCAGCTCATATTTAATTTTAACTCTAAATCTCAAATCAACATGTTGTATCATACAATTTTTTAAGGGTATTTTTGTTCTACCATGCTTTGTTTCATTCTAGGATGATTGGGCCTTTAGATTTTTCATACGATGTAAGGTTCAATGTTTGTATGGGATGAAATATTGTTTGAATTTTTGTTAGGTTGGTGTTTGGATGTTTTTTGGTTCTTTGTTGTGATTTGGAGTTTTCTTTTGCTCTCATGGGGAGTTTTTTCATGGTTTTCTTTATGTATTATACTTTGAATTTTTTTACATGTTCATGGGATTTTTTTATGGTAAATTTACTGTAGACTTTTACTTTTTTGTGCAAACACATTTGATGGTAAATTGATGCTCCTTTTGCAGCAATCAAGGATAAAAGACTAGTCATATGTATAGAGTTGGATGTGAAGACTAAAGGATGCAACCTAACGAAACTAGAGAGGTTACTTTTTTTTTTATAATTTTTTTCGTTAACTATAATGTAACTTGAAGACAATGACTATCCCACCCAAAAAATAGTGGTTATTTATGTCTATGGAGTGTTGTAGTGATTGAAGAATTACATTAATATGTCCAAACTCTTCGACAATTAATGTTAATTATGTTTCTTGTATGGATTTAATTGTCTAATTTTTAAGTTTTAAGTTTTGTGTAATTAAATTAGTACAAAAGTTAAAGTAATTTAAACAATCTTATTTGATATGGTTTGATAGCTATTTAACAATATTAAATTGTTACATACTACTCCAAAATAATGGAACAAATGTAAAAAAAAATGCTATTAAAAGCTACCTACTATATATAACATTGACTATCACAACAAGGCTAAAAATGCTATGATATATTTTTTATAGCATTTTCAGTGCTATAAAAATTCTCTTAGAGATAAATCATTGCGCTTTTTTACTAATGCTATAAAATGTTTCCATAACATTAAAACTATGCAATTGAAAATAGACTTTTTATAGCTTTTTCTATAGCGTTGAAAAATCGCTATGAAAAGCTAGGGATTTTCAATAACATTGGCTACGACAGTGTGTCTAAAAATGCTATGATATATTTTTTATAGCGTTTTTTCAATGTTATAAAAGACGATATTAAAGAGAAATCACAGCATTTTCTGTTAACGCTATCAAAGGTTTCCATAGCATTAAAGTTATGCTATTGAAAATAGATTTTTTATAGCGTTGTTTATAGCGTTGAAACAATGCTATGAAAAGTCAGGGACTTTCAATAACATCAGCTATAATTGCATTTCAAAAATGCTATAAAAAGTCTACAATAGCATTTTTTTAACGCTATTATATGTGATATTTGTTGCAGAATTTACCTAATACAACATAAGTCTAAATTTTTGAAAAGTTCAAGAAAATTAAGAATAAAGTTAAAAATCGATTAGGTAATTAAATCTATCAAGACATTATGATCATATCATAGTAGAAAATACAGAAACCTTACGTACTAAAACTAATTGATAGAAAATGGGTTTTTATCCCAATTATCTTAATACCAAGTACAATTTTGTGAAATTGTGCTGCAAGAGGAGAAACATGACCTTATTAGACATGGTCACATCAGTAATGAGTTACACATCATTACCAAACTCCGATTAGAAAATGCAATAGAGATTGCATGGTAAACATGATTCCCTCCAAAAGTGTCTACGAGACAATTTTAAGATTATAGAAGAATAGTAAAGCTGGTTTACAATACTTCACTATTTGGAAATGTTAAGCTCAAATGCTGAAACAAGCCTAAAAAACTTTTATATGTTCAAAGATAAGCCTAAGTGTAGGCCACCCCTAAGGAGTACAAAATGGTCTTTTATCTAGTCCTAAAACGAATAATGTATTTGTATGACAAATATCACTTTTATAAGGAATGTCAAATAAAAGACTACAAACCTTTAATAAGATGAGATAGTGTTAATAAATTGATTCCAAGTGAAGCCACTAAATAGTTAACAAAAGTTGTTAACAATTTAATTACATTTGAAAGTCAAATGGATCCTAGTCATGAATTTGATAAGCCTCATTGTAGTGGGAGAGTTATGAGATTACTTAACCTTTGCAAGGACTTAGTTGAAGACCAAATTGTCATGTTGGATGACAAAGTTGAAGGCTTATTGTCCTCAAATTGAGACTAATGGCAAAGGGTTAAACCTAATAGGAGAAAGTAGATTGCGAGTAAACTTTCTCACCTGTTGTCATACTGAAGTCTGAAAGCATTTTTTAATTCATTGTTTCATATGAGATATGAAAAATGAATGTTTAGAATTCTTTTGTGAAAAAGAAATCTTAGATAATGCATTTACACAAATCAATCAAAGATGTTTATTTTCAAAGTTCAAAAGCAAAAGGTTTGCGAAATAGTAAAGGTTCATTTATGAAATGAATTTTACTATTAGATCTGTGAATATAAGGTTTGATAAAAGTATCAAAACCTATGACTTTGGATAAATATTAATAAAGCTTGTATAGATAAGAAAATCATCAATTGCCTAGTGGATTTTTCTCATGTTTTATGTTGATAATATTTTACTCATTATGAATGATGTAAGATGTCGATATAACATAAAAAGTTGACTAAGTAATCAATTCCAAATGAGTGATTGGAATGACTCGGTATATTTTATATGTCCAAAATAGAGATTTTAAGGACAAAATGTTAACTTTGTCTCAAACATCTTATATTGACAAATTTGTTGTCAAATATTTGATATTTATGTCTAAGGAAATGTATCCTAAAATACCTCAAATGTTGAGAGTATATGATATGCATAAATAAGACTGGACATTTAATATACAATTAGTTAGCATATATCAGTTAAACGAATGGTTTGACCATTGATTAGAAAATTAAAAACTTTCTTAAATTATCTATGGATGATGAGAATATATTTATTGTATTCGATACATTAAATTATATTATATATATTAAATAGAAAATAGAAAAATATATTTATTGTATTTGATACATTAAATATTAAAATTTGAAATGTTCAAATTAATATTTAATTTGAAGTGTTTAAATTAATATTTAATATATTAGATATATTAAATATAAAAGAGGAAAATATATTTATTTTATTTGATACATTAAATATTAAAATAATAATGTATATTAGTTACATTAAATAAAAGATATTTATAAAATTTGAATAAGATTCAAATAAATAAATATCGTAGGAGATTTGAATGAAATTCAAATCAGTATAAGATATATTTTAATATATTAGATATTAAAATATAATATTTTAATTATGGCAAAGATTTGCCCTTGGTCTTTATAAATAGGACCCTTGGGTTGAACCATTAAAGATAACACACATCTCCTCAATAGAGAATTAGATAATTCTCTCTAGACCTCTTCTTCTTTAATCCCTTGTGAATTTTCTTTCAAGCGGCTCCCACAAGCCTTGGTCATGTGTTCGAGTCATAGTCAAGAAGACTTTCTGGAGGAGATAAAGACCCACTAGAAATATCTCCATATTTACTCCAAGTAAGTTTGCTCAAGAGTTTTTTTTATAGTTTAATTTTAAATAAAATCAAAGACGATCCAATGCTTCTGCTACAGAGCGAAACATTCATTCCTTCACCATTTTTTTTCTTGATTGTTGCAATTTCAACTCCTCAAGTGGGCTACTAATTGAGTATACTTTATACTCACTCATGCTACCTTACTATCCTTTTCAGACGGTGTATAGACCTACGAGGCGAGTGGCGAGAGCGTTCATCTTGGCGAGGCTATGGAATCAGCAATGGGCCATGCTAGGATCTTAGACTAAATTTCTAATTCATGTTTTCTGTTTCAACTTATTTTATTTATCCAATTCCCTTGATTCATTATTTGTTTTTTTTTTGGCTTTTCTACAAATTCTTCAATTAGGATCCCAAGCTCAAAGTATTTTGATATTTTCTTTTATTTTCACTCTTTAATAAAAGTTTTACTGGACTTCTATGAGTTTCCGCTATTTCTGTTTCAAAAGCTTTTATTTTGCATGCATGTAGTAGCGATCCTTAGAGTTTATCTATAGAAGAAGTCGAGTCATTACAGTATATATATATTTAAAAAATGAAAGTCATCCCTTCCCCTCTCTTCCACGCAGCCGCCCCTCACCTTACCATCTACTTCCTCCTTGACTTCTCCTCTTCCTCCACGAAAAATAGCCTCCCCATCTCTCTGTCTTCTTTGATTTCTCTTCCCCTTCCTCCCTTGGCAGTCATTGGAACAACGCTTCTACCGTACCCTCACCATGCGACAAGCGACAGACCCACGAATGCAGATGATTGGCTCTGATCACTGTAACGGCACACGTCCGACGAGCCTCTGACCACAGCGAGTGCGAGCTTCTCCTTCAGCGTGATAGCTAAGCTTGTAGCAGCGATCCCTTCGACCTGCAAATGCATGTGGATGATCCATTGACAGCGAACAAATGGAATGTGGTTATTCTTCGCGAATTCCAACGATGTTCTTCCCTCCTTCTCGCGGTTTCCTGCACAGACCAGATGACTCCATTGCTTCGTTCAACATCTGGCGTTAGGCCTCTGACAATGAGTGCATGGTGAGTTTTGATTTTAATGGTGGGTTGTTGGTTTGGTTAATTTGAAACTAAACCACAAGTTTACAACTTTGTTTCAAGATTACCCACTCTTTTCCGACATCGAAACCATAAACTTGGGGGCCTTTGATGTTGTCCAGCAACGGCGTAGGTAATTTTCGTGACTCTTAAAGGTTCGTGATTAATTTTGGAAGTGATTTGAGAATGACCCATGAAATTTTGAACTTGTTTCAGAGATTTCCTCGACAATTGGAGTTGGGTTTGTGAAATCATACCTAAGTGAACTTGAACCAGCAAGGTTTTAGTTTCGTTATTGGGTAAGAGGAGTTTGAATTAAGGTATAGGAAAATTGCTTTGGAAAATTAGTTTTTCATGGGTAGTTGTTAGATGTTAATTTATGGAAAATTTACTGTAAGTTGGCCATGAGCTTGGACTGATCGGACAAGCCATAAGGATGACATTAAGTAAGAATTAGTTAGTTAAACGTCTTGCCAATCTCTGAGTTTGGTTGATTAATAGTCTTTATAAGTTTGAAAATTTGTTTGGTTAAATTGTTGTCTTGGGTATTTACTCAGGTTGAGCAAAGGACCCTTAAGTTAAGCCAAGCGAGTTTTTGAGTTTCTATCAAGGTGAGTGACTTTACGTCAGACTGCTTAAAGCAAGTTGGGAACTGAATTTTAAAATACTATGTTTTATATGAAAATGAATATTACATGTATGATTGCCAAATGTTTTACGAAAGTGATGCATGAATTATAATTTTATGATGAATTATGTGAGAACGTTGCCTTATGTTGCATCACTGAATGAAAATTGAAGGACCTCATGCATATATGTGTGTTTACGTGATAAAATGTTTACAAAGGTTGTGGCAATTACCCTCCTAAAATTATAGATGTACATCTAAATGAAAAGAAACCTGAAAATGTTAAATGAAAATGAACCTAAAAGGGTTAAATAAAAAGAAACCTGAAAATGTTAGATAAAAAGAAACCTGAAAATGTTAGATGAAAAGGAAATGTTAGGTTGGTTTAATTGTCCATATTAAGCCGAAGAGAAAAGGTAAAAGGGAAATATTTCCACTATGAAAATGTTTTAGGTCCCACTAGAGGAAAATATTTTAAAATCATTCTATGTGTTTGCATATCCCGACCTCAGTAGTGAAGTCCATTACTGAGTATTTAAATACTCATCCTATTTTTCAAAAATGTTTTCTTTCAAGTAAAGGCAAGGACATCCTAGTCGATTGACATGATAGATTGCTGAAAATGGGGCTATGGGTGACTTAGGGAAACTTTATTTCCGCATCTTTATTGTTTAGTGTTTTAAATGTCTTGTTAGTAGATGTGTATGAATTTATTTCCATTGTTAAATGATTTATTTTATTTTCATGTTTTGTAATGATTTTAAAGGAATCTCAAATCAGAAGATTTTGATTGTTTTAGCAAAAAGTTTAATCATTTTTGTCTTTTATTAAAGGTTTTCGATTTCCATTAGCATGCATATGATAACGTCCCTAGAAAGTTTAATATGAAAAGTCGGGTCGTTATATGATCTCTCTCTAAAATTTATGGTATCAAAAAAACATAATCTCAATGGAAAAGTTCTTCTTGTATATCAAGATTACGTTTTTGAAAAGAAAAAAAAATCTACAACAGGATTGAAAGTTGAGCTAGATGAGTAAAATTCAATAAGATCATAACTGTTTTTATTTTTTTAAGATCCTATGTTTTAATTTTTTTTTTTTATTTAATTGTTAATTTTTTTTTCAAGTATACAATTTTATTATAAAATTTGGCACATCATTTTTGGTTAAGTTTACTAATAAAAATAAAATTTAACGTCAAACTAAAATGAATTATTTTTTAAATCTCAGGAATGAAAGTATAAGATTTTGAAACTTAGAGATCAAAAAGGACATATTATTAAAATTGAGGGACTAAAAAGTAATTTTTCCAAAAAATTAAACGACCACCATTATAGCAATTTACTCTCTATAAATCATATTCTAACTTTTATCTATTAAATGAATTTAGTCTTACTCTTACGCCAGATTTTTCTTTTTCTTTTTCGTTTTACTCTAAATGACGAAAGAGTAAGTCCCCAAAAGCAATCCTCAATTTGTCAAACGACCGTTTCCTCCGCCATTAAAGATCCAAGCACCAGATGAGAATTCCCAAGTCTTCGAAACCCATTTATTGCCTTTCATCTCCTCACCGAAATTCGCTCTATTTTCTCCTTTCCTTTCAACCAACGCCCCTTCATTCAATTTCTCTGAAACTCGCCATTAAAAACAGAGAGGGCAAAAGCAAAATTAACCCATCGCCATGGACACAATCGAGCACAGAACCGTGAACGTCAATGGCATAAACATGCACATAGCCGAGAAGGGCGAAGGCCCAATTGTGCTTCTCATCCATGGCTTCCCAGAGCTTTGGTATACATGGCGCCATCAGATTTTGGCGTTGAGCTCGGTTGGGTATCGCGCTGTGGCGCCGGACCTTCGTGGCTATGGCGATTCTGATGCTCCGGGTTCGATTTCTAGCTACTCTATCATGCATATTGTTGGGGATCTTGTTGCTCTTGTTGAGAGTCTTGGAGTTAAGGAGGTTTTTGTTGTGGCGCATGATTGGGGCGCAATGATCGCATGGTGTTTGTGTTTATTCCGAGCTGAGATTGTGAAGGCTTTTGTGTGTCTAAGTGTGCCGTTTAGGCCTAGGCATCCCAAGATGAAGCCTGTTGAGACCATGAGGAAGTTTTTTGGAGATGATTATTACATCTGCAGATTCCAGGTTGGGTTCTTTTTGTTTGTGTGGAATTCTCGCTTGGTTTTTGTTCAAAATATTGGGATTTGACTGTGCTTTTTCCATGGTGATTAGAATGCACCAAAAACACTTCACACACTCAAAATGAGTTCTTTAGATAGAGTTCCTCTCAGTGCTCCTAGGTATTGTCTGCCTACCTATCCACTTGTGTCAGTTTTTGGTACAGGTACCCTTTTGTTGATGGTCATTTTGCTGGTTTTTTCATTTTGTTAAAGGGTTGAACAATGAAAATAGATGGCGTGTGCCTAATCGAATTGATCGTGGGTGAGTGCTGGTACTGGGTATCCATGGTTATGGAAACTGAATCTATTATTATAGAACTTTTTTTTTTTTTATCGTGGTAACCCATATTTGGTAGTGATCTTGAGATGAGTTTCGGACAACTTTTGAAACAAGAGTAAATGGTTTCACCAATCAAAAATTGCTTTTCAAACTTTTCATAGCGTATGGTTGAATAATCAATAGTGTTTTTTTGAATTATCGAAAATTCAGTATACCTAGGAAGCACTTTTAAAGGTTTTTCAGTTGAACTACTTGGATAGTACTCCTCTCAAAATTGCTTATAGAAAATGCACTAATCTGGAAAGTCTCAAAAGTACTGTGTGAGAAAGCACTTAACCCAAGTACTTGATTGAAAAACACATCATAGGAGTGCGAACTTGAATCAGAGGTCTTCATCTCAAGTTTGTGAACGACTTTTGTGGTTTGGCCAATAGTGAGCCAAGAAATATTGAATAGTGATGTAGGCGGGAGTTTTTGAGAAACACAAATAACCTCTATTTTTCTTGAGGAGATCATCTTTGTTTTTGTACTTTTTGTTTGGGAAGGGAGATATCATCTATCATAAGAAATTTTTATTTGTTTTAGAATCCAGGAGAGATTGAAGAGGAGATGGCAGAGGTGGGTGCCAAAGAAGTACTAAGAGGCATTTTGACGACAAGAAAAGCAGGCCCTCCCATTATGCAGAAAAGACAAGCCTTCAGAGGCAGGCCTGGATCCTCAACTCCCTTGCCCTCTTGGCTTTCAGAAGAAGATCTTTCTTACTTTGCCTCCAAATATGAGCAGAAGGGCTTCACTGGACCACTGAACTATTACAGATCAATGGACTTGTAAGTCACCAACTACAATACTGCTGATTTAACAAAATACAATCCTAAGTTTGGGGCTGATTTATGTGTGGTGACATTGCATTTTAGTCCTTATATTTAACTTTAGTTTTAAATTTCATCATCGTTCTTTATCTTCATAGTAAAGCTCACTCCAAGAGATGTTATTAGTTTCACTTCAAAAAAAGATTAACCTTAACTCTCTTTTACTTTTCAACCAAAGTAATGCCTTAAAATCTCACCAAAGTTCATGTTTTAGTTTCTATGTCAATAAAACATGTTTCATCATGTAATTCATCGATTTTTTCGAATCGTAACACCTATTCTTGGTTTCAATTTTATCCTAATTTATCTAGGATCTCATTGGTAAATGCTACAAGATCTCATACATTGTAATAACTCGTAAAGTTAGATTTTTATGACCCCTCTAGCATCTAACAACAAAGACATCTTATAAACTTTAATCAAGCAATGGGAATAATAATAATAACTTTTAGGAACCAAATTGGCACAAATGTTAGAGTACAAGGACTATAACTGTAACATTATTAGCTAATGTGTTTGATTTGTTTTTGGATTTTGGTGTAGAAACTGGGAGCTGACGGCCCCATGGACAGGGGTGCAAGTGACAGTGCCAGTGAAGTTCATAGTTGGAGATGTTGATATGGTGTACACAACACCAGGGGTTAAGGAGTATGTCAATGGTGGAGGTTTCAAGAAAGATGTCCCATTTTTGCAAGAAGTTGTGGTAATGGAGGGAGTTGGCCATTTCCTCAACCAGGAGAAGCCTGAAGAGATTAACACTCACATCCATGACTTCATCAAAAAATTCTAGTTTGATTCAACAAAGATTATAGCAAAGTTCTAGTCTTCCAAAACACATGCTGTGTTTTTCAATTTATTATGGCGTTTTTTTTAGTACAACAAATGTGGGATATGAGAATTTTAACCTCTCAACTTAAGAGGAGTACATGTCAATTGTCGTTAAGTTATGCTCATTTTGGCAATATATTATGGTGCGTGCTTGCTTCTTGTAAGTGATTTGAATGTTTGAAGATTTAGATAGTTGTTCGGTCGTTGTTTTTTAGAATATGTTTGGGGTATGAAACTTTATGGTGCTATATGAAAGTTCTTATATATGGAATAAAAAGTCGATGAAAATATGTATGGTGTTTATTTTTTTTCATGAACGGTTTGTTTTCGAGATTAAGGCTTAGTTTGGGATTGTTGTAGCTTTTAAAGTAATTGTTGTCAACTGTGCTTTCAGAAAAATCAGTTGTAATAAGAAGTAAATTAGCGTTTGGTAAATTTTAACTTTAAACTTGAAAAAGCAGGTTATAGTGTTTTAATACTAAATTGCTACGATTTAGCTGCAATTATTAAACTGGACATATTATTTCAATTATTTTTATATTTAATTTATAATATCTAAATTTCTTATAACTTATAAGACAATTGTTTAAAATTTTATATTAATAGAACTTGTTCTACCTTGAAGAAAAATCATTGTGGCTACATTGCACGCCATACAAGCTAACATTTTCTGATTTTAGTGTACTCAGTATGGAGAGAAAAATACCTCTTTTTATTCATAAGAAAGACTAACATATATATAGGTACACAATGAAACTCTAACTAAAGAATGTACAATTACTATAAAGGACATATATACATAATACTATATATATCATAACACTCCCCCTCAAGCTGGAGCAAATATGTCAAACATGCATAGCTTGTTGCAGAGATAATTTATTCTTGCTCCATTTAAAGATTTAGTAAGGATATCTCCCAATTGTTATTCAGTCTTTACATATCTCGTGGACACCAACCCTTGTTGAATTTTCTCACAAATGAAATGGCAATCTACTTCAATATGTTTATTCCTCTCATGAAACACTAGATTAGACGCAATGTGAAGTGCAGCTTGATTACCACACCACAATTTAGCTGGCATAGTAATATTGAAACCTATCTCAGTCAAAAATTGATGTATCCACACTATCTCACACAGATTGTGTCATAGCTCTATACTCTGACTCAGCACTTGAACGTGAAACCACATTCTACTTCTTACTCTTCCATGATACCAAATTGCCTCCTACAAAAACACAATATCCAGACGTTGATCTTCTATCTTCTTTAGATCCAGCCCAATCAGCATCTGAAAAACATTTAACTTTTGTATGACCATGATCTTTATATAAAATTCCACACCCAGGTGCAGCTTTTAGGTAACATAAAATTTGTTCCACTGCAGCCCAATGATCCATGGTAGGTGAAGACATATATTGACTTACAACACTTACTGAATAAGCAATGTCTGGTCGTGTCACTATCAAATAATTCAACTTCCCAACCAATCTTCTATATCTCTCAAGATCTTTCAATGCTTCTCCTTTGGTGAGTCGCAAATTAGGTATCATTGGAGTACTACACGGTTTAACTCCTAGTTTTCCTGTCTCAAATAACAAAACAAGTACATATTTCCGTTGCAACAAAAAGATACCTTTCTTGCTTCTCATCACTTCAATACCCAAAAATACTTTAGTGTTCCCAGATCCTTAGTATGGAATTGACCCTAAAGAAATTTTTCAAAGAAGATATACCCTTATGTATCATTCCCAGTGATAACGATATCATCGACGTACACAACCAGTAGAGTTATACCGTCTATAGAAAACATAATGATTAGATGTACTTTTCTTCATTCCAAATTGCTCAAGTGCTTGACTAAACTTACCAAACCATGCTCGTGAGCTATGTTTCAATCCATACAATGATTTTCGAAGACGACAAACTTTATCACTCTCCCCTTGAGCAACAAACCCAGGTGGTTGCTCCATATATACTTCCTCTTGAAGATCACCATGGAGAAAAGCATTCTTGATGTCAAGTTAATGCAATGGCCAGAATTGAGTAGCAGCCATGGAAATAAGTAAGAGGATAGAAGTGAATTTAGCAACCAGAGAAAATATGTCAAAATAATCTACCTCATAAGTCTGAGCATAGCCTTTAGCAACAAGACGCGCTTTCAAACGAGCAACTGATCCGTCAAGGTTAACCTTAATTGCAAACACTCATTTACACCTAATGGCCTTCTTTCCTGCACGACGAGATACTAAATCTCAAGTACTATTACCATCTAAAGCATTCATCTCTTCGATCATTGCATTACGCCAACCAAAATGAGACCAAGCTTCAGGAACAGAGTTAGGGATAGAGGTAGAATCAAGTGATGTAAGAAAAGAATATGTTGGTTGTGACAAGTGGTGATAAGAAATAAATGAGACAATAGGATAAGTACAAGTGCATTTTGTTGGGTTTTATGTCCTAAAACTCGTGGTTTTGTAAACTGAATGTATATTCTATTTTATTATAAAGATGTTATTGAGGTTTATTCAGTAAATGTGTTATTGAATAAAGTGAATTGTGTATTCTATAACCCAAATCCAATGAACAAAGAACCCTTGGCTATAGTATGTATACTTGAACTTTATGTATGACATAAAAGTGGATCAAGTTCGAGTAATAGCCAAAATGGTCTATAGTATAAGGATAAGGCTGGGTACCTTATTCTGGGGACACTATGGGCGCGGCCCACTTTGTATAGTACTAACGATGTGATCCTGAATCGTTCATGTGGAGACATGCGAGTGGGGGCGTCCTATGCAATGAGTTTGCATAAGACCGGACCGCGAAATAGTCACTTAGACTTTATAACTCCGTTTACTGTTTTAACTGACTATATTCATACGATGACCTAGGTAACTCGATCTTAATCCTGAGCGTGCTATGAACTCCTGTTTATTCGGGATTATCCTTAGATTTGCATGGGTGAGAGTGGCCCGAGATTGCCGACTCAATAAGCCTCCCATTTTGGGGATAAGACCGGATAGATAGTTGGGAACATAGTCATGCAAGATGGAATTCACTCCTACCTGCTTTAGGGTTTAGTAGAGAGGTTGTTCCCTTAAGTGCTGACTCCGGGTCTTGAACAATGGGCCCACCCTCTCATTGGCCCGAGAGGGATTCGGTTTGTTGGTTGGACCACAAACCAATTGTTCATTAGAGGATCAGTGGGACTTAAGGAACAAGAAGTAATTACAGGGGTAAAACGGTTTATTTGACCCAGCTGTAATTACGAACGACCTGTGAAGGATCGACTTACTAATCATGGTTATATCGAGTGGACAGAAATATATCTACAGTGAGGAGAGTGCAGCCACTGGGCTTTAGTGGAGTGTCCCGGTGGTTAACGAATGTTGATTAGCTAGGCTAAAGAGTTTGGCCGGTTAATCTCGTATCGTTGGAGCTCATGATCTGTAGGTCCATTAGGTCCCCTTACTAGCTCAGACTAAGCCTTGGAATAATTTGAGAGAAAAGAATTTGAATTGTTCAAATTCGGTTTTGGGAGTAAACGTTAATTATATGCGATATACTTAACGTACTATAATTTAATTATGTATTAAAACCACAAGAAAGAGAGAGGAACATATTTAAATGTGATTTAAATATTTGTTCGGTTTAATACGTGAATAGGGATTCATGTACAAACGATTGGTCATAAAAGAGAGGGATTGGTCTAATTATTTAATTAATATTTGATATTAAATTAAATAATTAAATTAATTAAATGGTTTAATTAATTAATCAAGTTTTTAAATTAATTTTGATTTAAATGAAACTTGACTAATCCTATATATCCAACCAAGTGTTGTCTTCCAAAAGAAGACAAGTGTTGTCTTCCATGGGAAGACAAGTTTGTCTTCCATGGGAAGACAAGTTTGTCTTCCATGGGAAGACAAGTTTGTCTTCCATGGGAAGACAAATGTTGTCTTTCATAGGAAGACAAATGAGGTTTCATTAGTGCCTATAAATGGGATGAAACACAAAAGGATTGCATGAATTTTCTTTGATAGTTTTTTTTTAAAAAAAACTATCTTGAGCTCTCTTCCTTTCTCTCTAAAAAATTCTCTTAACAAAGGATCCCACAATCCATTCCAAGGGCTGAGAATAGTAGGGAAGACTCTAGTGGTGGTCCAAGTATTGTTGGTGATCCAAGATTTGCAAAGAATTTGGAGAATTTGAGCTACAAAGGTATGTGTTCATACTTTCTGGTTTTTTCCAGTTTAGAGCATGTTTTTGTTTGGTTAAATTGATGTACTTTGAGTGCTCGAGATCCGAAATTCCTTCCGCTTTCTTAATATTAACTCCATCAATTGGTATCAGAGCAATTTTGAGCACTCAATTTGCATCGGTTTAAGCTCGGTGGGTATCATTTAGCAATTCAATTTTCTGGGCGTCTAAAGTGGTACTTTCGGTTTTGGCATTTTTTTTGAGCTTCATTTTGTAGTCCGTTTTGTAATTTCCCGAGCGTGTATGGGCTTTAATCTGTGAAGAAGAGTCTGTAAAATTTTCGAGTCGATCGGAGTCCCGGAAGGCCTTCAATTTGAAGAAACAAGCTCGAAAGGTCAAGCTGGAAAACAGAGCAGAAGCTGCTGTTTTTTTCTGCCCATGGCCGGTTCAAGTCGTTTTCAAGCTGGTTCGGGGCGGTTCGAAGTGTTCGGAAGCATCTCAACCTAGTTATTAAATTATTCTTGTAATAATTTAGTTGTTTGCTTGCCCGTGATGCCAAAACCGGTCCACTTTAGTGTGTTTAATTATTTATGCATTATGAATGTATGTTTTAATTAAATCCATATTTGTATGTGCATAAAGTATGCCATATAGATTTAAAATCCCACCATAGGAAGCATGCTCCATGCATTGAAAGTATGTTATAAGTGTTATAATGTATAGTATGCATGTTTAGCATTTCATAAGTATTAATATAAGAGTTGTATTAATTTTATGAAATAGATGTTGTATGTTTTAAGAATAATTAATATAAATGTTATATTAATTAAAAATAAAGCATACAACATATAGTTGCCTTAGTATAATATAATTGTTATATTAAATGCATTCAAAGCATTTCCATGCATAATTCATGAGATGAATTTTTACTCTATGTTTATTTAATTGTTCATGTGATGAATGATCAAGCACTCAAACATAGAAATGCATACAAACCTAGGGTTTAATTATTTAGTTTTAAAATGGTTTTAGAATTAAAATAATTAGACCATAGGTTATCTAGTTCTAATAAGATTAGAATTAGGCAACCAATAATTTATAAACTATGATTAAAGAGGGACTCTGTCTAAGGAAGGTTCTGGCTAGGCTGGGGTATTTAAGATGACGGAAACGGAACACCCCTACATGGGAACCGACCTGGGAGTGAATTTAATCTAGAGGTTTATAAATTATTCCTCGTGAGGGACGTTAATTAAAAAGTTTAATTAAACTCGTAGACCTAAGTTTTTTAAAGGGTTAATAGACTTAGGTAATATCAAAATAATCGTTATATTGATAGACTTAGGTATATTAATAGCCGGAATATGCCTAAGTAAAATTATACCCAAACCGTCTAAAATACTTAGTGGGAGTGAAAAGGTATATATGATATATCAATTTCCTCTTACGCTCTCTACGAAGTTCACACCGTGAGATTTATGCTCGGCCTCGTGATGTCAATAGGGCATCCCCATTCGGATGGTGTTTGCATAAATCAAGAGCAAGGTGAATGGAGAAAGTATTTATAGTAAGTGGGAGAAGGAAGTGTGTCAACACATCCTACAGTCTCCTCCATTAGGTTGGACCGTGAGATTCCCATGTTCCGCCTGCAGGTTGCCCGTAGTAGCACCATCCATTCGGAGGGATGTAACATGGGAGTCGGAACAACTCAAACTCCAGAAATGGATAGGGTCTCCTAGGTCCATTCCCAGCTTTGACTTTCCAATTCGGTAGCATTGTTGGGGCCGACCTCTGAGGTCTGAAAATGGCGGGTCACACTTACAAGAATTACTAAGTGTTAGTGAATTCTTGACCAAAGTAGCGATAACTAGAATGCTATAGGAATAAGAGTTATTCCGGTATTAGCATTTAGTCAAGAATGTCTTGGTTCAGTGAAGGAGTGATTGACTGCCCCTCGGTAGCGGTTGCTCTGACTCACTGAAGTATCGTTGCAAAAACAATAATGAGTTTATGGGTACATTATTACTTTTGCTAAATTTTTTAATTGGATGCATGTAATGGGTTAGAAGCAATTCACTAATAGAATATGTTCTATTTTTCAGCATGTCGAGCTCTTTAATACAATTACTAGCCTCCGATAAATTAAACGGCGATAACTACGCAACTTGGAAATCGAACTTGAATACGATTCTAGTTATCGATGATCTAAGGTTTGTCTTAACAGAGGAATGTCCTCTCCCTCCCGGCTCGTCTGCAAACCAAATTGTTCGGGATGCATTTGACAGATGGACTAGGGCTAATGATAAAGCCCGAGTCTATATCTTAGCCAGCATATCTGATGTGCTATCTAAGAAACATGAGAGCATGATTACCGCTAAGGAAATCATGGGATCATTACAGGCGATGTTTGGACAACAGTCCTCATCGATCCGTCATGATGCTCTCAAGAACGTTTACAACTCCCATATGAAGGAGGGAACTTCTGTTAGGGAGCATGTCCTTAACATGATGGTCCACTTCAACGTGGCAAAAGTAAACGGAGCTGTCATAGATGAGAATAGTCAGGTTAGCTTTATAATGGAATCTCTTCCGAAGAGCTTCCTACAGTTCCGCACCAATGCGATGATGAACAAAATAGAATATAATCTGACTACTCTCCTCAACGAGCTACAGACTTTCGATTCCCTGATAAAAACAAAGGGAAAAGAGAAGGAGGCAAATGTTGTCACTTCGAAGAAATTCCCAAGAGGATCGTCCTCTAGGACAATGTCTAGTTCTTCTTTTTCTAAGAATAAGGGTATTCAAAAGAAGAAGAAAGATAAAGGGAAGGGAAAAGCTCCCGTCATGAGTAAACGCAAGGCTAAAGCTGCAGATAAAGGAAAATGTTTCCACTGTGGTGAAGATGGGCACTGGAAAAGGAATTGCCCAAAGTACCTTGCAGAAAAGAAAGCTGAGAAGGAAAGACACGGTAAATATGATTTACTTGTTGTTGAAACATGTTTAGTGGAACATGATGATTCCGCCTGGATACTAGATTCAGGAGCCACTAACCATGTATGTTCTTCTTTTCAGGAAACTAGTTCCTGGAGGCAGCTTGCAGATGGTGAGATAACTCTCAAGGTTGGAACAGGAGAGGTTGTCTCAGCCAGAGCAGAGGGAGCAGTGAAGTTGTTGTTTAGAGATAGATTCATTTTACTAGAAAATGTACTTTTGGTTCCTGGAATCAAAAGAAATCTTGTATCTATCTCTTGTTTGATTGAACATATGTATAAAGTATCTTTTGATTATAATGAAGTGTTCATTTGCAAAAGAGGTGTACGAATATGTTCTGCTAAACTTGAAAACAACTTATATGTGTTAAGACCAACAGAGGTAAAAGCTATTTTGAACACTGAGATGTTTAAAACAGCTGATACTCAAAATAAAAGGCAGAAATTTTCTCCAAGCACCTATCTTTGGCACTTGAGACTAGGCCACATTAATCTCAATAGGATTGGGAGATTGGTTAAGAGTGGTCTCCTAAGTCAGTTAGAAGACAACTCCTTACCACCATGTGAGTCTTGTCTTGAGGGAAAAATGACCAAACGACATTTTTCTGAAAAAGGTTATAAGGCCAAAGAACCCTTAGAACTTGTACATTCGGATCTCTGTGGTCCAATGAATGTCAAAGCTCGAGGAGGGTATGAATACTTCATCGGCTTCATCGATGATCATTCAAGGTACGGCTATCTTTACCTAATACATCATAAGTCCGAAACCCTTGAAAAGTTCAAGGAGTATAAGACAGAGGTTGAGAACATATTAGGTAAGACGATTAAAACACTTTGATCAGATCGAGGTGGAGAGTATATGGATTTGAGATTCCAGGACTATATGATAGAACATGGAATCGTATCCCAACTCTCAGCACCCGGTACACCTCAGCAGAATGGTGTATCCGAGAGGAGAAACAGAACCCTGTTAGACATGGCTCGATCTATGATGAGCTATGCTCAGCTGCCTAGTTCGTTTTGGGGATATGCAGTAGAGGCTGCTGCATATATTTTGAACATGGTTCCCTCTAAGAGTGTTTCAGAAACACCTTATGAGTTATGGAAAGGGCGTAAAGGAAGTTTACGTCACTTCAGGATTTGGGGGTGCCCGACACATGTGCTGGTGCCAAACCCAAAGAAATTGGAACGCCGTTCAAAATTATGCCTATTCATAGGATACTCCAAGGAAACGAAAGGTGGTCTATTTTATGATCCTCAAGAGGATAAGGTGCTTGTATCGACAAATGCCACATTCCTAGAGGAAGACCACATGAGAGATCATCGGCCTCGAAGTAGAATTGTATTGAGCGAACTTTCTGGGGAAGCTACAGATAAATCAACAAAAGTTGTTGATCAAGCTGGTCCTTCTCAAGAGTTGAGAATGCCTCGACGTAGTGGGAGGGATGTTAGACAACCCGACCGTTACATGGGTTTGGCTGAAACCCAGGTCGTCATACCTGATGATGGCATTGAGGATCCATTGACCTATAAACAGGCAATAAATGACATAGATAAGGACCAGTGGATTAAAGCCATGGACCTCGAAATGGAGTCAATGTACTTCAATTTAGTTTGGGAACTTGTAGACCAACCAGATGGTGAAAGACCTATCGGTTGCAAGTGGATCTACAAGAGGAAACGAGACCTAGCTGGTAAGGTGCAAACCTTTAAGGCTCGACTTGTGGCAAAGGGTTATACCCAACGGGAAGGGGTGGACTATGAAGAAACCTTCTCCCCTGTTGCCATGCTTAAGTCGATTAGAATACTCTTGTCCATTGCCACGTTTTATGATTATGAAATTTGGCAAATGGATGTCAAGACAGCCTTTCTAAATGGTAATCTTGAAGAGAGTATCTATATGGTTCAACCAGAGGGGTTCATAATTCAGGGTCAAGAGCAAAAGGTTTGCAAGCTTAAACGATCCATCTATGGATTGAAGCAAGCATCTAGATCCTGGAATATAAGATTTAATACTGCGATTAAATCTTATGGCTTCGAACAGAATATTGACGAACCTTGTGTTTACAAGAAAATAGTCAATACTACTGTAGCTTTCTTAGTCTTGTACGTAGATGATATCCTACTCATTGGGAATGATGTAGGATTCCTGACTGACGTAAAGCAATGGCTTGCGACCCAATTCCAAATGAAAGATTTGGGAGAGGCTCAGTTTGTCCTTGGAATCCAAATTGTTCGGAATCGCAAGAACAAAACGCTAGCATTGTCTCAGGCATCTTATATTGACAAAATGTTGGTTAGATATAAGATGCAGAATTCCAAGAAGGGTTCATTACCTTTCAGACATGAAATTCATTTGTCGAAGGAACAGTGTCCTAAGACACCTCAAGAAGTTGAGGATATGAGACGCATTCCCTATGCATCAGCTGTCGGTAGTCTGATGTATGCCATGATGTGTACTCGACCCGACATATGCTATGCAGTGGGAATTGTCAGCAGGTATCAGTCCAATCCAGGATATGATCATTGGACTGCCGTTAAAAACATCCTCAAGTATCTTAGGAGAACGAGGGACTATATGCTTGTGTATGGCGCGAAGGATTTGATCCTTACAGGATACACTGACTCTGATTTTCAGACCGATGTAGATTCAAGGAAATCCACATCGGGATCAGTGTTCACTCTTAATGGAGGAGCAATAGTTTGGAGGAGTATAAAGCAAGGATGTATTGCTGACTCCACCATGGAGGCTGAGTATGTCGCAGCTTGCGAAGCAGCGAAGGAGGCTGTATGGCTTAGGAAATTCTTTACTGATTTGGAAGTTGTTCCAAATATGAATTTGCCTATCACCCTTTATTGTGATAATAGTGGTGCAGTGGCAAATTCTAAAGAACCTAGAAGCCATAAGCGCGGAAAGCATATAGAGCGCAAATATCATCTCATCAGGGAGATTGTGCAACGAGGAGACGTGATCGTCACACAGATCCCTTCAGAGCACAACATTGCTGATCCGTTTACAAAGCCCCTCACGGCTAAAGTGTTTGAGGGACACCTAGAGAGTCTAGGACTACGGGTTGTACAGTAGGGCAGTTTTTTACCTCAGCATGTTTGACTCCACTGACGTTTTAGTCCAAGTGGGAGTTTGTTGGGTTTTATGTCCTAAAACTCGTGGTTTTGTAAACTGAATGTATATTCTATTTTACTATAAAGATGTTATTGAGGTTTATTCAGTAAATGTGTTATTAAATAAAGTGAATTGTGTATTCTATAACCCAAATCCAATGAACAAAGAACCCTTGGCTATAGTATGTATACTTGAACTTTATGTATGACATAAAAGTGGATCAAGTTCGAGTAATAGCCAAAATGGTCTATAGTATAAGGATAAGGCTGGGTACCTTATTCTGGGGACACTATGGGCGCGGCCCACTTTGTATAGTACTAACGATGTGATCCTGAATCGTTCATGTGGAGACATGCGAGTGGGGGCGTCCTATGCAATGAGTTTGCATAAGACCGGACCGCGAAATAGTCACTTAGACTTTATAACTCCGTTTACTGTTTTAACTGACTATATTCATACGATGACCTAGGTAACTCGATCTTAATCCTGAGCGTGCTATGAACTCCTGTTTATTCGGGATTATCCTTAGATTTGCATGGGTGAGAGTGGCCCGAGATTGCCGACTCAATAAGCCTCCCATTTTGGGGATAAGACCGGATAGATAGTTGGGAACATAGTCATGCAAGATGGAATTCACTCCTACCTGCTTTAGGGTTTAGTAGAGAGGTTGTTCCCTTAAGTGCTGACTCCGGGTCTTGAACAATGGGCCCACCCTCTCATTGGCCCGAGAGGGATTCGGTTTGTTGGTTGGACCACAAACCAATTGTTCATTAGAGGATCAGTGGGACTTAAGGAACAAGAAGTAATTACAGGGGTAAAACGGTTTATTTGACCCAGCTGTAATTACGAACGACCTGTGAAGGATCGACTTACTAATCATGGTTATATCGAGTGGACAGAAATATATCTACAGTGAGGAGAGTGCAGCCACTGGGCTTTAGTGGAGTGTCCCGGTGGTTAACGAATGTTGATTAGCTAGGCTAAAGAGTTTGGCCGGTTAATCTCGTATCGTTGGAGCTCATGATCTGTAGGTCCATTAGGTCCCCTTACTAGCTCAGACTAAGCCTTGGAATAATTTGAGAGAAAAGAATTTGAATTGTTCAAATTCGGTTTTGGGAGTAAACGTTAATTATATGCGATATACTTAACGTACTATAATTTAATTATGTATTAAAACCACAAGAAAGAGAGAGGAACATATTTAAATGTGATTTAAATATTTGTTCGGTTTAATACGTGAATAGGGATTCATGTACAAACGATTGGTCATAAAAGAGAGGGATTGGTCTAATTATTTAATTAATATTTGATATTAAATTAAATAATTAAATTAATTAAATGGTTTAATTAATTAATCAAGTTTTTAAATTAATTTTGATTTAAATGAAACTTGACTAATCCTATATATCCAACCAAGTGTTGTCTTCCAAAAGAAGACAAGTGTTGTCTTCCATGGGAAGACAAGTTTGTCTTCCATGGGAAGACAAGTGTTGTCTTCCATGGGAAGACAAATGTTGTCTTTCATAGGAAGACAAATGAGGTTTCATTAGTGCCTATAAATGGGATGAAACACAAAAGGATTGCATGAATTTTCTTTGATAGTTTTTTTTTAAAAAAAACTATCTTGAGCTCTCTTCCTTTCTCTCTAAAAAATTCTCTTAACAAAGGATCCCACAATCCATTCCAAGGGCTGAGAATAGTAGGGAAGACTCTAGTGGTGGTCCAAGTATTGTTGGTGATCCAAGATTTGCAAAGAATTTGGAGAATTTGAGCTACAAAGGTATGTGTTCATACTTTCTGGTTTTTTCCAGTTTAGAGCATGTTTTTGTTTGGTTAAATTGATGTACTTTGAGTGCTCGAGATCCGAAATTCCTTCCGCTTTCTTAATATTAACTCCATCACATTTACCTTTACAAAGGGCAATGGGAAGCTCATCACGTGTGCCTGGATCAGATGTCGAAGAATCTTTTGGTTCAGGACATGTGTCTGAAAGTAGTGGTGGTGGGGCCGTCTGGAGTAAACCTGAGTAATGAGTGGACAATGAGGAATAAATACTGAAGGAGATGGAGGAGAGAGGGAGGATGGAGAAACGATCTCATAGATAAGTAGGTCATCCTCCCCCTAACACAGACTTGACATTGATGGGCTAAAATGCATATCTTCAAAAAACGTAACATCTGGAGAGACAAGATACTTGTTAAGACTAGGGCAATAACAATGATATCCCTTTTAAACTCAAGAATAACCGAGAAAAATGCATTTTAAGGATTTAAGATCTAACTTGGCATGATGAAGACTGATATCACGAGCAAAACAAGTGCAACCAAATATTTTGGTGTAATAGGAAACAAGGATTTTGTTGGATAGAGAACACGATAAGGGATTTCACCATTAAGAACAGAGGAAGACATTCTATTAATAATAATAATAAATAAAAATAAAAATAAAAAAACAAGCTGTGGAAACTGCATCAGCCCAAAAATGTTTCGGAACCAACATTTGAAAGGATAATGCTCTAGCAGTTTCAAGCAAATGCCAGTTTTTCCATTCAGCGACCCCATTTTGGGATGGAGTGTCAGTGCAAAAAGATTGATGAATAATCCCATTTTTACACAAGTAAGATCCAAGCATATGAGAAAAATATTCACCAGCATTATCAATTCGAAGAATTTTAAGAGAGGCATTAAACTGATTTTGAATTTCAGCATGGAAAGTACAAAAATGAGTAAGTAACTCATAACGATTTTTCATTAAATATAACTAAATCAGACGAGAATAATCGTCAACAAAAGTAACAAAATATCAAAATCCAGTTTTGGACACTTCTGGACAAGGACCCAAACATCATAATGAACTAATTCAAATGGAGCACTAGCTTGTTTATGAACTCTAGGACACAAACTAAGACGATGAAATTTGGCAAATTGACAAGACTCACAATTCAACGAAGACAAAGAGTGAAATTCTGGATGAATTTTCTTTAACACGGACAAAGACGGATGACCTAAACGACAATGGACTTCAAACGGAGATGCAACATCAGAACATGCCATAGCTTTTGGTATTTGTTGATCAAAAGTGTAAAGGCCTTCAGACTCATATTCTTTACCAATAATCTTCTTCGTCATACGATCCTTAAACAAGCAATAGCCAGGAAAAAATGAGACAAAACAATTTAGGTCACGAATAAGTTTATCAATAGAAATCAAGTTAAACGAGAGTCAAGGCAAATGCAAAACAGAAGACAAAGGAAGAGACAGTGTGAGATTAATGGTGCCTGATCCAAGAACAGAGGATGTGGATCCATCTGCCAAAGTGACAGTGGGAAAAGGTGCATATGACAAAGAGGTAGAAAATAAGCTAGAATTACCTGTCATATGAGCTGTGGCACCAAAGTCTATGACCCATTTAGTGGAGGATGTAAGGAGACAATGATTCTTATTACCTGATTCAGCAAGAGTTGCAATAGGATTCAAGGAAGAAGATGCTTGCAATGATTCCTGGTACAATTGGAACTTAGCAAACTCGTCTGCAGAAATAGTAACCGACCTCTCAGATGTATCATTGGTGGAAGCAAGCTGAGCAACTTAAGGCCATCTACCTTTATTCAACAATTTCCGACAGTCATGTTTCATGTGACCATGCTTACGATAATAGTGACATATCATATCTTGTGAATCTTGTCATCGATTATCAGAACCCAGTCTCTGAGTGTTGATGTTCATCCCTTTAGTGACCTTAGGATCATTCCGACTAAAGAGAGCACTGTTGGACTGAGGACCAGACTGACCAAATGAAAGATTTTATGTACGGAGGACTCTACTAAAGGCTTCATCTAAAGAAAGGATCTTGGATCCAGATAGAATTTGTGATTTAGCCATCTCAAATTCTGGTGAAAGTTCATTCAGAAAGCTCATGACACCCATCTTCTCTTGCTGAGCTTGTTGAACCTTTATATTCGTACAAAATGGAAGTAATGTATTAAGTTCTGCACACATTTTTTTAACTTGCATAAAGTAGTTCGTAACAGACTGTTCTTTCTATTTTGCATGAAAGAAGGATGTGCAAACTTCGTACATTCTATTGACTTGCTCTTTTCCTGAGTATAAGAACTCTAAAAACTTGAGCAATTTCCTTCACAGAATCACAATGATTCACTAAGCCAACAACCTCAGTCTCGATTGAATTCTTGATTTGAATATACAATCTAGCGTCATCACGAAGTCAAGCGTTCCTTGTGTCATTCTTGGGTGCATCCTGATCAATATGATCATCCATCTCTGTACTTCATAGATAAAACCAAATTGTTTGACTCCAATCATAGTAATTAGAGCCATTTAACTTGTGTTTTGTGATTTTTGACGAAAGAGGAACCATATTAGAGACCACCACAAGTTTCATCTCAACCATTAGTTACAAAATAGAGGCAATAGATAAACCCAATAGCAAAAAACATATCTAGACAGCAAGAAAAACAACCGAATCTCATGAAAATCGTACAACCCGAGACCAAAAAAGTTTGTATCGTCGAAACAAAGTAGACAGACTGGCCGAACATAGCAACTCGAGAAAAATCCAGGTGGATGTAGTGGATTCCGGCGGCGCGTGTGTCTCACGCGCGACTGTTTCTGGCAAACTGCAACGGTGATTTGTCTCTCCTGATGACGACACTCCTCCTGAGGTAGGTGGTGTTGGCAAACGACCACTCTAACATGATGACCCAAACTTCAAACCTTAACCTCACTTGGAAAAGAGAAAACCCTAATCGCCAATAAAAATTCCAAAACCCTAGGGTATCTCTAATACTATGTACTTAGTATGGAGAGAAAAATACACCTCTTTTTATTCATAAGAAAGACTAACATATATATAGGTACACAAGGAAACCCTAACTAAAGAATGTACAATTACTATAAAAGACATATATACATTATACTATATATTATAACATTATAACATTTAGAACTTCAAATAAACTACACAGCAACTTCTAGATATTTGGAAATATAAAGGAGCCTATGTCTATTGTTCTATGAGATTTTTCCATGAGAAAAATTGAGTTTTTTTGGTCCTTTTAGGGCAATTTTTGGGAGTCATTTTGAAATTGTTAAAATTACTTTTGTCATGTTCAAAATTACTCCGAAACATGGCTTTAATCATTCAAAATCAACTTAATGTTTGATTTTACACTTTCAAATACGATTTTCATACCATAAAAATTAATTTTAAATAATTAAAAGCATGTTTTAGAGTAATTTTTAATACGAAAAAGTGATGTTAACATTTCAAAATCACTCACAAACATGCCCTAACTTTAGTTGAGTACTTTCTAACGTTTAATGTTCATTGCATTTCAAAAATAAATTTGGGTCTAATCAAAACATATATTTTTTTTTATTTTTTTGTCAAAATAAAGTCTTGAAACCAACTAAAAGTCTTGTTTTTAAACCAATATAATTAGTAACACACTAAGTTAGAAAAAAAAAATTGGAGCTCTTATTAAATCATAAATGACTTGTCATCAATAATAATGAAATTTTTAGACCATAAAAATTAGCCAATTAAAATTAAAGTTAAAGTTATAAAGATTAGAAATATAATTCAACCAATATTATTGTATTAGATAAAATAGATTCGTACTCAAAAAGAAAAGAAAAAAAATGAAATAATAGATTCTAGAAGAATGGTAATTAATTTGAGGTGTTGATACGAATTAAAGTAAATCAAAATCAAAGTAACTTGCTTATTTTTCAATGAAGCTCACATCAACCAATTGAAAAAGATGAAAATGCACGAAATCAATTGAAACTTTTTATACAATGAGAACTTAGGCTCGTTTGATAACGAGCCTTTCTGTTTCTTAGTTTTTTAAGAAATATATATGTTTGATAACTCATCTTGTTTCTAAATTTTCATAAACGTTTCTAAAAAAGAGGCCAAATTTAAGAAACTAAAAAAGTAGTTTCTCAAAAATCTTTCAGTTTTTTTTTTTCAATTTTGATGCATATACCCCATATATTTCTCTCTCCCCTCTTTCTACACCCATCTCTCCTATTTCTCTCTCTTCTATCCATGGTATTAAATTTTCGTCGACATGTCGAAATTTCCATCAATATTTCCACATGTCCATGAGTTCGACAACAACGTAAGGGGGAATCGATATTTCCACTATACTGTATAAAATTAACGAAATATTAAAAAAATAGTAAGAAAATGTAACTTAATGTGAATATAATATTGTATGTAACAAGGATTTTAACTCATTTAAAAATGTAAAATGTTTATTTATTAATTTAAATATTTTTTTAAAATTTTTTATTTTTAAAATTTTTTCAGAAATATCCATTGACATCGACATTTTATCGATATTTCCATAAAATTTAGAGTTCGATATTTCCGTCGACATCGACATTTTAAACTTTGCTTCCATCATAACATTTTGTTTTCTTGCAATATTTCATCTTTTTCGTTTTTATCTTCTTCTTTTTTTCTCTTTTAGTTTTTATTTTTTTTATTTTTTTTATTTTTCCCTCTTTGCCTTTAGTTGTTATTATTTTTTATTTAAATCTCTATTATTTTTCCTCAATTTTGGTAGGTTTTTTTTTAATTAAATAAATAAATTGATAAAATATTTCATGTTTACCATTCATTTTCAAAAAAAAAAAATTGCTCTCTTTTTAAATTTTATTTGTGTATTCAGCTAATGAGAAACACATACATTTTTTAAGGCAAAAAATAAAAAATAAAGTTTTTTATTGAATTAAAGAAATGTGGGTAGGTATGCTCATTGTCTAACCTTAAATAAATTTATGAAATACCAAGTGGACACAAAAAATATATATATGAAAAGCATGCTAGGCAATAAATTAATGATCCAAAGTTTATCGAACAACTTTTAAATTAGTCTAATTAAACTAATTTATATAAGCGGACATTATTTAAGATGAATTAGTTGAAATGAGAAATGACATTATGATTGAACAGCATTTAAACACTAAAATATATTATTATTATTTTTTAATTTTACTTTGGAGCTAAAAAATTTTAAATAATAGTTTTATATTAGATTTAATGCATGTTATATATTTTATTATATTTTATGTAATAAATTTTATTTCAACTAAAAAACAAAAAACAAAAATAGTTATCAAACAAAACAAAAATAGTTATCAAACATATTTTTGTTTTTAATTTTTAAAAAACAAGCAAGAAACGATAATGTTATCAAACGGACCATTAATTGTTAAAACACTTAGACTAACACATGTTTATTTCATCTCTTTTGAACACATCAAGGTTAATATTGAAATGAGTGGAGGAGAGATTTTTATAATTAACGTCAAAGAGCCTGTTGAAGCAGCGCCTTTTATAAAATAACATCCTTGGGCCATGCCATGCACTGTTGGAAGTTGAAACAACAATTTTTTCTTCTGCCTAATTCATAGATACAAATGGCTTCAAGAGATCTAAAAATGAACCAAACAGAAAATGGCCATCAAACAATATCTAGCCGAAGGAACTCTATAAAGTCTAGCTGAATGTGAATAGCATTGAATCAATTCATAATCAACAATATTATGGCAAAACAGTAAGCAGAGATGGAATAACAACTGACATGTATCTAAAATCTAGCAAAATTTGGATATCAAGTTCGAAATAACACACCAACATTGAATTAGCTTGGAAAAATATGATCAAATCAAACTCTAAATCCCCTGCTGTTTCTCTTTCCTCTTGCCCTCTCAAACTTCCTTCCCTTTGCCCTCACATAAGGCTTGGTGTGGCTGTGGGGTACACCTGGTGCTGGACCGAAATGCTTCACGGCCTCCCGGGAGTTCTTAGAACCTCTAAGGAGAACCTGCAGATGGACCAAAAGAATAAAAATGGAGCCAAGAGATGATTCAAATCCCTAGAGACCTAACTAAATCATTGTCCGGAACTCTTTTAAGTTTTCCCTACCTTCTACAAGAGATGATCAAAGGATATTTACACCCCTAGCTTAAGACGGGAATGTGATAGTTATCGGTTTTAGGAACACAATTATAACCACAGTGAAACACCAAGTTTAAAAATCAAGTGGACTAAAAATAACTTGAACATGGAAAGGTCGAATACACCACCCTAACAATGTTAACAATCCAATGAAAAAATCGTCCATGAGAACTGCCATACCGTGTTCTGACCAAGAGGAGCCCTCAAAGCAAGCTGGTCAAATGTCAAACACTCCCCACCAGCCTTCTCAATCCTTGCCCTTGCTGTCTCAGTAAACCTCAGAGCAGCAACTTTCAATGCCGGAACTTCGTAGACGCGAATATCATCGGTAATAGTCCCAACAACAACGGCAATCTTGCTTTCCTATTACATCACCAACAAATGCAAAAGGTTTTAGATATCCCAGACATGCACAATCATTACAAACACAACCATAATGAGAAATATTCCATGATAAAACCAACCTTTCCTTTCATGAACTGGATAAGCCTAGAGAGAGAAAGTGGAGGCTTGTTGACCCTGCTCATGAACAAGCGCTTGAGAATCACAGCATTGAAATTGCTTCCAGTCCGACGAACAAGGAAGCGGTAAAGCTGATAAGAAAAACGAGAAATCATTTTATTAGTTAATAGAGGTCAGGTGAAACATGTGTATTTGCACGAGAACAGAACAACACTATTCAAGTAAATACCCATGCAATAAGCTTATCTTTCATACAAGTATTTCTATTTGTATAAAATTCCACACATACAGACATGATTAGAAGACTCCAGGATAAAGTGAAAACCAAAAAGTATAAAATTTTAGTTTTTAAGGGGAAAAGTTTAGAGTCCTTGTGATCCGAAAAAGAAACAACAAATTGAACAGTTGAAAAGGGTTTCATATCAGAGGGGAAAAAATGTACTACCTTTCATACAAGTATTTCTATTTGTATGAAACAAATAACAAAACCATGCAAGAAATAAATTAACGTAAATTAAGTATCCTCCTCTCTCCCACAAAAGCACAAAAATTTGAAAGCTTGGAGCCAGTTCCCTCAGAACAATTAAAGAAAAGATTAATCACAAAGTGATCAGCATTAGCATGGTCAAGTTAATCATCACTGGGAACATTTTATTTTTTCAAAAGAAATAAAATAAAAACCAAGTATAGCATATTCATATCAAGGTATAGTTACACTCCGGGCCCTAAAAATGAAAATAATATAGGTAACTTAGCATTTGATATATTAAAAAACAAGAACAGAAACGCAAATGCAGTTAAAGAGGGCACATACATTGCAGTACATATTAATCGCCTAATACTAAATTCAATAATTCACTTCAATAGTGAAAAAATGTTA
This sequence comes from Trichosanthes truncata, assembly GCA_033996785.1. Lineage (NCBI taxonomy): Eukaryota > Viridiplantae > Streptophyta > Magnoliopsida > Cucurbitales > Cucurbitaceae > Trichosanthes > Trichosanthes truncata. Next base: position 42,338,749 of record JAWPNB010000013.1, on the reverse strand, counting down.
TCGATCAAAAAAGACACTAAAACTGGACTTAAGGCTCAGATATTGTGGGTAAAGACTATTCCCCGACCTACAAAAGGTCTCATCATGAGCTGGGATTCACAAATATCATCAAAGCAGACCAGCCATCAAATCAATTCGTTCAAAAAACAAAATTAGGAATTTACAAACAGCGAGCAATTTCAAACAGATTTGAGAGAGACCAAGATAAAACGTGGAAGGTGAATCAAATCAGGGGAAAAAAAAACTCCTTTACACAAACCCAAAAAACAAACCAAACGAGTGACATTTCAATTGAATTTCAACAGGAGCGGCATAGACCACCTCAAAAGACATTCCAACACAATACTATCTTTAAACAAGTTTACGCAATCAAAATCCAAAATAAACCAAACCCTTAAACAATCAAGCATATTATATTTAAGCACCGGTAGATCAAATGAAAGTGCATAAGAAAGGGAAATCTCGGTTAGCAAGTACCTTGACGAGTAACTTGAGGTAGATATCATCAGATTTGGGCGCAGTCCTCTTGGTCTTCTTGCTCTTACCTCCTGCTACGAGATCGATCCCCTAATCACCGCACAAGTTCAACGGAAAGAGAAAATCTAAAATCAGCCATAGAAGAAAGAAACTTGAGCAGAGAAGGCACTGAATGAGTAGAGATTTAGAAGGTACCATTGGAGCTCTCCGAGTTTGCGAGCCGCGTTCAGCTGCTGGTGCGGAAGGAAGACGAAGGTGAAAATCAGGGTTTAAAACACTTTTTATAGTGCTGGATCGCCTTCTGCTATTGTGCTGGGCTCGATCGGCCCAGCCCAAAATGATTCGGCTCAGTTTTTTACTTCTAATATTCTAAGCCCACTGTCCAGGATCAATGGGGCTATATCAAATGGTCTCTAATCAATTTGGTTAAGAGTCTTTTGAAATTCTGAATTTTACCCTTAATGTGTTAAAAAATTTAATTAAATTCTTTCACTAAAAAATCTGTTAACGAAAATATTATGTCTTATTAAATTATATTTAAGCAGGTGGACATTGGGGTTTTTGTACGGATGATCCATTTTTCAATGGTTTAATGTGATCTGACCTGTCATCCCAATTTAATGAAATATGACTCATTCTGACGTGGCAATGCGCGCAAAATTACCCATAAGGGCAGTATGAGACCAACTCGCTTGTTCACTCTCTCGAATAGGGTAACAAAAACCCCGTAGACATTGTTGAAATAAAAATTTTAGCCAATCAGAAATTGTCACGTCACTACCCAACATTGATAACGAAATTATATTTAATTAGGGATTAATTAAATTGGAAAATATCCCTAAATTAAATTATGGCAAATCCCAATATACAATTGAGTCATGTGAAATTTGGGTTAATTTTAGACAAAAGTCCAAAAGGCTAGGCCTAAAGTCAGCTAGGCACAGTCCAGAGGTTAAACCCAAAGTCAACTAGGCCTAGTCCAAAAGCTAGGTGATAATTATTATTTATGAGGATTATTTAACCCTAAACAAAGTTATTTTTGTCATTTTTGTATGCTTTATTGATTACCGAGCAAGCTAAAGATAGTGTTGATGAGTGAAATTCTTGAAAGCTTGTTGGAGTAGTGAAAAATGAAAAGAAGTTGAAAAAAGAATGGAATTTAAACTAATTTGTTGTTTTTGTGTAGATTTGGAGCAAAAAGGAAAAATGCAATTACATTCCGAATAGCATTCCTTCGCAAGAGCATGATAGTGAGCAAGCCCAGAAATGCTGATGAAAATGTAATTGCATTTCTTCGGGCAAACAAGTTTGTGAACAAGCACAAAATGCATTTGCATTTCTAAAATGCAATTGCATTCCATTTTGGAAATGCAAATGCATTCCTTCGGAAAACAAGCCTGGAAAATAATGCAACAGAAATGCAATTGAAATGCAATTGCATTTCTGGAAAATTTTGGTAGATCTGAAAAATAGAAATGTAATTGAAATGCAATTGCATTTCTGAAAAATCTGGAAAATCCGAGAATGACTGAAATCAAGCGATTTTATGGGATTTTTGCATGATTTTGGGACATTCTCATCCCCATTTGATTTCTAGAAGTTAGCCCATATATTGAGGATGATTTATATGGAAACCCTAGCCCTCAATGCCTATAAAAAATGGGAAAAATGAAACAAAAGGTGGCTGGGTTTTCTTCTGCTCGCCCACAATTCGTAATTCACCATTTTCTCTGTCATTTTACAGCAGTTTGCTCTTCCTTTTACTCTGAAATTTTTTAGATTGATCCTTCCTCAACGAAAGTTAGAGGAGGTGAAGATCCATTTGCCTTTGAATGGGTATTTGGATCGATCAAGCAAGGAAGCTAATGGGTATTTGAATGGGTATTTGTTCTTGTTATGAATTAATGTTCAAGTTTAGCTTTCTGCACTTTTGTTTCTTTAGTTCATTTTGTCTTTCATCTTCTTTAAAAGACCAATGTCCAGTTTAGTATTCTTATTCTTTAATTATTAACAAGTGTTACTTTGAATATTTTGAGAAGTTTTAGTTGTTAATGCAAGGCTATTTCTCATACTTTTTTAATTTCATTTTCATTTACAGCAGTTGTATTTTTTTTAATAAGTTGATTATGAATCTATTCTTATTTAAAGCTTTGTTTTTTTCTTCTTCAATTATGAACTAATTCCTTCTTTGGGATTCAAACATGTGAATGCCCTAAAAATAAGAATAAATGTCTAATTGTGAGAGCAACCTTGCTTCATCTATAGCTTGTTTGCTTCTATTGATTTTAATGCTTATTATTAGTCTAAATCGATCACCTAGATTAGTATACAAAAATTGAGTCTAATTCTGAAAAGGTTAGATAAAAATTTGGTTTTCATAAAAGCAATAAAGGAAAATAGCCTAGACATAGGAATTTGTTTTTGACCCTAGACATAGGGCAAAACCTTTAAAACCAGAAGAATTGTGTTTCAAAATTAACTAAGTTCGTATTAGCCATAGAAATATCGGTTTAATCGCTTAGCCTCCTAAAGATACTTCATAGAATGTCGAATAGGTGTTGAATTCAGTTTACAAAGCTGAAGTGTTGAGTCAAAGAATTGCAATTGCAATTAGGCCACAATTTCTTTCAATGGAGCAAAACCACGTTTGAATCTCTTTTTTTATCATTTTTATTTCTTCTTTTCAAAAATAACAAAAACCATCCCACTTATTGTTTTACATTGGTTACCCACAATTGCAATTTGAAAACGTCTTTGCTTATTCTCTTGAATTTTGTTGTATCCGTTCCCTGTGGGATCGATACTCTAGAATACTTCCAGTTTTATATTACTTGCATCGATAGTGTGTACTTGCACTGAACTGGAGCTTTGTTTTAATTTACAATATTTTCTTTAAGCCCCACGTTTCAGTTCGATCACTAGGCCCAAAGTCAACCAGGCCCAGTCCAAATGACAAGCCAAGCCCAGCTGGAGGCCTTCAAGAACTCTAGAAATAGAGAGATCCCTCCTCTATTTTGGAGGTTCAGAAATTTGAGATCTTAGAGAGAATTCAAAAACAAAGATCATAAGACTCTTTGAGCTCTTAAAGATCAAACACCTCCTGAACAAAGAACACTTCCTCGAAGATCAATAACACTTCTTCGAGATCCCAAGAATCTATTGAAGCTTCAATCTCGAGAATAAGCTTTGCAACCCTCAAGTGAAATATACAAACAAGAGAAAGAATCAGAGGATCAAGTATTAGAGATTGTATTCTACTACATTCAAATTAATATAAATACAAAAGTTTCATTTGCATGTATTCTTATTTCTTTATTGAAATTTATGTGTGAAGAGACATGTTTGTATGTCACTAGAAAGTAATGGATTTTATTGATGGGTGGATTCAATTTCATGTGACTTGTAGCATCTCGAATATTGTGTCTTCATGAATTCAAATGTGTTAGTAAAACAAGAATTTAATGATCTATCAACTTTTTATTAACAACTTTTTGACCTAGGGCTTAATTTTTAGGCCCTCGATTTGGGCTTCAAAATTTTATTTTCTTGAATTGACATGTTATTTCAAAAAAAAGTGGAACCAACCCACTTGCGCCTGACCTTAAAAACATATAAGTTGATGTCATAGTTAATATTGTAGCTATCGAATTTAAAATGGTTTTTTTAAGGATAATATTGTAGTTTTCAAATTTTCTATAGAATTACAAATTTTTGGTTAAATTATGACACTTTTATAGTGTAGGAATTTGATGGTAGCAATTTCTTTTTTTTGAGTATAACAAATATGTAGATGAAGATTTGAACCTTCAACTTCAAATGAATGAATAAATATTTTGACCACTGAATTATGCTCATATTAGCGTGACAATCTCTTTATAGTTTAGGAGTGGTTTGTACATGTTGCAATACATGTCATTTATGATATTATAGCCATAGAGTTTAATTGTAATAATTCTGTAAGTTTTGGAGTGGATGATCAAATTGAAAATTTATGAGTAAGATTATAACAATCTCTACCATTTCGGTTTTTGTACTTTTCCTAAAAAATAATATAATTATCGAATTTTTTGTGATTAGATTTACTGTCTAAAATATCTGTAAATATATATATATATATTTAATATAATTAAAAAATAATGATTAAAAATAAACAAATATAATATTTTAAGCAATTCATTGATCACTATTTAACTTTGAAAATAATAAACATTATGTTTTTATATTATTTGATAATCATTAATTATTATTATTAGAATTGTTGATTAACCTAAATATTGCTTAATTTTAATTGTTGGAATTTTTTATTAACCTGTCAAAGTGAGTAACGATAATTGGCATGTACTCATTCTTTTGAGGTCGGAGGTTCAAATCCTCATAACGCCATATTTTTTGTACTAAAAAAATGATTTTCTTATTAACCTAACTCTAACCATTGATTGACATGTTTTTTTCTCTTTATAATATTTTATCTCAATTATACTTGATTTGTTGTTGCCTCAAATTTTTTAGGTCCCGTTTGATAACCATTTGGTTTTTAGTTTTTGAAAATTTGCTTGTTTTCTCACCATTTCTCTATTATGAGTTTCATCTTTCTTAAGAAAGCATTGGAATTCTTAGTCAAATTCTAAATTCTAAAAACAAGTTTTTGGAAACTTTTTTTTTCTTTTTAGTTTTCAAAACTTGGCTTGGTTTTTGAAAAGATACGTAAAAAGTACATAACAAAACAAGAAAATCTATAGGTGGAAGTAATATTTATAGGCTTAATTTTTAAAAACTAAATGATTATCAAATAGGGTCTTAGTGTTGTGTTTATGATTTAGTTATATAAAATTTTCCCTTAAGACTTATTTCAATTCGTTCTTCATAAGCCACTAGGTCAAGTGAAAAAAATAAGGTCTCATTTGATAATTATTTCATTTTTTAATTAAGCTTATAAACATTACTTCTACCTATAGATTTCTTTGTTTTGTTATCTACTGTTTACTAATATTGGGATAAATACATAAAGAGGCCATAATGAAGACCCATATTTTATGTTTGGGCAGAATTCACTATTTTTTTCATTAGTAGCCAATGGGCCTATTAATTTCACACAAATATTATGATCCATTTACTGTTGTGCCCCCATGCCATATAAGATAGTAATAAAAGAAAAATAATTAAAAAAAAAATCTTTTAAGGAATGCCAACGGTTTGGCTTCTTTTATGTAAAAATTGCAACCAAAACGAAAAAGGAAAAATTGAAAAATCTTCCTTGATTCACGCCAAAACGAAAACACTGCCAATTTTTTCGTCTTCAGAAACCCTCGACGGAAAAAAAAAAAGGGATATTGTTCTGTCTGAAACTCTCGCCGCGAGAAGAAGAACGTGATAGGAAGAAGAAGAAGTTCTCAACCATCAAATATATCACCGATATTTACTTCATTCCTTATTATATTCCTTATTTTTTAAGTTTATAAAAGTTTGATCCAATCTCTGTTATGTGTTTACTGTTTTTCAGCAATAAACACTATTAATAGATGAATGTAGAAATAATATTTCATACATATTAGCCAGAATGCGAAAACCAGAAGTATTATTCATGTTTTTTAGTTTTTCGTAGTTGAAAAACGATGGAAAAAACATAAAATAGGACTGTTCTATTGAATACTTGAAATGTAGGCTTTAATGTATCATATATTCGGCTATAAAGGAAATGTGACTACTCATTTTGGGTCTGTTTGTATTCTGTATTCGGATGATTTTTTTTAAAAAAATATATACTTTTGATTGTTCGTTAGTTGTTCAAGTATATTTCAAATATTATGTTCTAGTTATGTTGAATATGTGTAATATAGTTACATCTCTATCTGTATATATGATATATGTTAGGGAATGGCTAGAGTAAAATACACTGGAAACAGTGAAAATATACGAAGAAGTCAACGAATTTTGGGTAGTAGTAGCAGAAGTGCACAAAAAAAAAAGGAATGAAAATGAGATTGTCACAATAGACTTTGAGGTATGTAGTGTGTATGTTTTAATGTGAAATTGTACCTTCATATTGTTTATTTTGACATTGCGAAATATATACTTGTGATTATAGGACGACGAAACAAACCCAAAAACGGTTCGATCCAACAACATTGGCATACCAATTAACTCATCTTTCTTCGAACATCTATTTGGTGATATGGCTCGTGAAGTTCATAACGCACAAACAAACCCATTAGGAGAAAACATAAGAGGAGATATTGATCAGGAAGTGGGACAAACCCGACAAACCCAACCAATTCCAACACAATATCAAGACCCTTTGACTGATGTTATAGGGACGAAAATAGTTCCTTTTGGATATTATTTTGAGGTATATATTATATACAGTTCTAAATTAAGTAATTATGGATAGTTAGGTTACATATTACAAATTAAAACTTATTAAATTCTTGTCCAAGTATTTCTGATTATTCAAATGGATTATTAAACAGGAACATGGGGATGATCATGTAGATATTGATCAAGTTGATACTGCTGAACAAACGAGAAAAGGAAATGAGGACATTGAAAATGAGGATAATGAAGAGGTATATATAATACGCAATTTATTGAAATATATACAAAACTAACCAAGTATATTGCTGCAAATTGCAAATTTAGATGTAATAAAAGAAGACGTGACAACTTATGCTATTATAGAGGAAGTGATACATGCTGTGAGAGTGGAAAGGGAGGAGGAACCAACTGGGAATGTCAATGAGCGTGGTGATGAGTCTGAGGTATTAAAATATATATTATTGTATATATAACATTAAATTAAAAATAATTTAGGTAAGTAATAAATATACTTCATGTCGATATGCAGGAAGATGAGGTAGTTCTTTCAAAACGAAAGAACAGAGGGAGAGATGTTAAGGGAAAAAGAAAACAGACGGATGAATGCATAAAGGAAGATACATATAATTCATACTATTAGTATTGATGATAATTCTAACATAAAGGTAGAAACTCTATGCTAGATATTTAATTCATAATATTAGTATTGATGATAATTATAACATATATATTGTAATGTACATCACAGGAAGCCAAATTGAAGAAAAAAAAACTGAAGAAATAACCATTGAGAATAAAAGAGTAAGTTATACACCATATATATTGTATGTACATTAAGTTATATAGCTTATGTTATGCTATTTAATATTTTTCAGGTTACAAGACAATCTAGCTCAACAAAAAAAAAAAAAGATACGATCAAGAGGAAGATTGAGCAGAAGAATGATGGAAAAAAGAAGATTGAAAGTATTAAGGCTGGAAAAAGGAAGGTTGAGCAGAAGAATGATGGAAGGAAAAAAACTATAAAGGTGGAAAAATATACTAGAGGTTTTGTGTTGGGAATTAATAGAGAAGCTTTATATGAGGTATTTATATTATATATAGTAGTATGATTATTCATATATGTATATATATTGAGATTATATAGAAATTTTATGCATATGCTCTTCTTGAATATATACAGGCTGCTCCATTGTTATTGCCGAGGGAAAAGTGGTCAGATATCCAAAAACTGAACATATATTCAAAATATGAAGTTCTGATGGCAATCGTCCGTAATGCATTTTGTAATATATGCGTACTATAAAAAATGTCATCTATTTGAATCTGAAAATTGGATGACATCTTTGAAACATCTATATTGTGGTAAAAAGGTCCTTCAGCAGTATGATCGTTACTACTTGAACCTACGTACGAGAGATTATCCAAAATAACATCTAAATTGTTCTTTGAATCAACAATAAGTGCATAATATTGTTCAATACCAAGAGGCACTATGCTAGACAACCATTTAACATCTCTATCATCAGTAAATTCTAAATCCTTCTTAATAAAACTTTGGGATCCAATGCAAGCAAATATCTTAGGGGAATACAAATTGCCTATAGTACCCAACTTTTGCATGATGGATTCTTGTAACTGAAGGTAGGACATTCCGTCATGAATCGTTATCTCTGAAACTTTGTAACCAACATAATTATCCCTCTCGTTCCAAGTTCCAGCATATAGCAGTGGTACAACAAAACTTCCTATACAAAGGAGTATATTAGATGATACATATATAAATTCTAATATATAGTATATATATTTGTGTATATCCTTAAAATATGATATATTTTCCATATTAACAAAGCATTTTGTTAAAAACCTGGGTTCCTAATTGTAAAATAGAAATATACGTAAAAATCATATATTTATTGAATAATATATATCCATCAATATCATGTAATATATTGTATATATATAAACATCATATATTGTATAATACGAATATCAAAAATATACCCATACGGTATATATTGCAGAGAAGAAATCCATATATATCACATACTCTATGGTAAATTTGAATTTGAGATTATTATATAGTGAAAATGGTTATCTCAATCTTACAACATAAGTACGTATATATCATATACTTCAAACCAGAAATTCATATATATCAACTAGTAAATACTAAATCTGATATTAATCAGTGAAATAAACGTACCCATTGACTGTAGAAAATGGTAAAAATATGCTGATGTAACCTGCAATGGTGATTTGAAGTGAATGACACTGCTGCAAATAGTGAGAACCACCTGTTGTATACGACAATGAAAACTGTTAAACGTACAAAATGAATGAAGAAAATAAAGGATTTTTTGTTATTGAAGGACGAAAATGGGAGGAAGAAAAAAAAATGTTGATGGAGGAGACGAAGAATGAAAAATACTGGTCGGAATAGTCATTAATTGTGTACGAAAAGAGCTAATTTGGGAGAATAATTTGAGGAATATTTGAAAACTAATTGCTAAAATCGTGGGATCTTTCAAATATATTAATTAGTCAACTGTCAATATTATCTATAAGTTAAATAAAAATATATGATAAATATCTTTATTAATTTCGAAGAGAGAATCGACAATAGGGATATAATTGTCTGAAATTTCACTCAAAAACTATTTATGTAAAATATTGATTCATTTGGTCATTCTTGATAATATGAATTTTTATTAACCCTCTAGCCAAAATTTCTGTTTAATTTTTTAAAATTAAGTTTATAAATACTACTTCCATCTATGAGTTTCTTTGTCTTGTTATCTACTTTTTACAAGTGTTTTCAAAATTCAAGCCAAAGTTTGAAAATTACAAAAAAGTAGTTTTTAAAAATTTGTTTTTGTTTTTGGAATTTGGCTAAGAATTCAAATGTTTCATAAAGAAAGATGGAAATTATTGTAACGAAATGATGAGAAAGATGGAAATTATTGTAACGAAATGATGAGAAAACAAGCACCATATTTTAAAAGTAAAAACTAAAAACTAAATAGTTGTCAAATGGGGTCGTAGTTTTTAAAAATTTGTTCTTGTTTTTGGAACTTGGCTAGGAATTCAAATGTTTCTCTAAGAAATATGAAAACTATTATGAAAAAATTATGAGAAAATAAACACAATTTTCAAAAACCAAAAACCAAATGGTTATCAAATGAGTCTAATTTTGAGAAGATCTTAAAGAGGTAGAAAATAGTCCAAATTATTAGGCAAATAACCAAGTTGTGGTGTCTGGCCTATCTTTTGGAAAAAGTGTTTCTAGGTGAAGCACTTATTGTATAAGCATTTTTTTTAAAGAAGATTAGTTAAATGTTTCCTCATTTTATGTACAATTTTTTTTTTTAGAATTTCTCAAATCACTTTTAATTATCAAGAATATTAAAAAAACACACACTTTTACCACTCTAAAATTTTATCCAAATCCTTAAAAAGTATTTTTAATCATTTATATGAAAATTAAATTTATTATGAGATAATTTTAAGATTTTTTTTTTCTTTATAGTACAACAAATGTGGGAGTGAGGATTTGAACTTTTAATATAAGGAACAAATACTTTTACCAAATGATGGATTCCAATCCATCTTAAATTGTTGAAGAGGGAGTTCAAATAAAATAGCTTCATTGAAGTGCCAAAAAATCTTGGTTGCAATGAGCCAATGATAGCATATGACATAGGTATATAAACTTGACAAGAAAACAATACCTAATACAAATAGTTGAACGATATGACAATAATGCGCTAGTTAAAACGTCATGTACCAATAACTAAAATTTGATCGTCAACTTGGGCATAGTTTTATTGGTAATTAAGATATGTACTACCACACCACGTGTGGTTGAACTCTAATAAAAAAAAAAATCAAAATTTGACGATCTAATGGGGTTGGCACACATTGGCATGACATGGAAAATGGACGAATGATAAGATGACACATAACTATCAAGCATGCATTGGTGCATAAAAAATGCAGTAAATAAAAAAATTAAAAAAAAAAAAAAGAAGAACTAGACAACGATACTTAACCTGGATCAATAATAATAAAATTAGATGAAAGACATTAAATTTGACCAAAAAAAATTAATCAACAAAATTTGTTATCTTTTTAACATTAGATCAAAAAAAGCTAATGTATATACAAAGTTTTTAAAAGATATTTCTATGCGTTGTTCATTTCATAAAGTTTCTCTTAATCATATTTAATTTTTGCTTCTTAATTTCATATATACCCTTAATTAAGTTTAGTCCCTTAACATTTAAGTTTGTGCCTAACAGATCCCTAAACTTTAAATGTCTAATAGGTCCTTGAACTTTCAATTTTATGTCTACTAGGTCCTTGACATATTTGATTTCTTAAAAACTAATTAATCTATTAGATATAACATGAAATTTTTGTGTCTAATAGAACCCTAAACTTTAAATTTTGTGTCTAATAGATCCATGAATTTTTTTTAAAAAAATGTCGAATTGATCAATGATCTATTAGACACAAATTAAACAAAGACCTATTAGGTACAAAATTGAGAGTTTAAAGACCTATTAGATTCTTTTTAAAGTTCAAATGGCCTATTAGACACAAAATTAAAATTTCAAAGACCTATTGAGTACCTTTTACTAAGAAGTAATCATTATTTATATTGTGCTAGATATTATTGCTAATGTGGGATGTTGACTAATTTTATGGGTGACTTGAAATACTTTTATGTATACAGTATTTGGTAAATTAATACTAAATTGTTGTGATTTAGTTATAATGACCAAAGTATACATATTATTTCAATTATTTTTATATTGATATTTAATTTATAATTTATTATGAGATAATTATTTAAAATTTTATATGATTTAAATTCAATGCAATTTTGTTTAATATTAATTATTTGATAAAAGTTTAAGAAAAATAATTGTTCAAAAAATTATCAAAATTTCATTTATATAAGAGAATAGATGTGAAAAAATATATAGAGAGAGAAGGATAAGATTGAGAAGAATGAGATTGAGATTTGTAAACAGTTAGAGAATGTGACAAATTTTTAGAAAAACTGAATCAGAGTAAATTGAAAAGTGATTATTCATAAATTAATAAATAATTTATTTTACCAAACAACCTAGTCTCCCATAAGTTATCAACATTTCAAACAAGGCCTTAATCACTTATCAACATTTGTTAAAAAACAAAAAATTAAAAAAAAAAATCAGCTATCAACATTTGTTTGTATAACTTCAAGTGAGAACTGGTGAAAGGATAAAAATGATGATCTTTCAAGTCATTTTCCATATGTAGTTTATACATAAAGATATATATGAAAAACATCTAAAACCATCTCATTATTCTCTTCAAAAACTTCTCTCAAATTTCTCTGCCATAGTCATTTGCCATTTTAAAGATAGTGTTAAAATTACAATGTCAACAAAATCACATAATATTGAGACTTGATAATTTTTTAATTTCAAATTAATTTTTTTAAAAGAATATTATCCTCCAAAGAAAAAGATGCTAACTCAGCTGTTAAGACAACTTACTTCCTCTAAGAGGAGGTCGTAAATTCAAATCTCACACACCACAAGTGTAATATTCTAAAAAAAAACCCAAACATACTAATGTATTATCATTCGAGCTATGTTCTGATCCACCCATTATAATACATATTAAATCTCATTCCCCCATGGTAAAGGACCTCTTGAAAATGGGAAAAAAAAACAAAAAACCTGAAAGAGGGCCTTGAGAATCAAGCATGGAACCCAAATCATGTGAAAAAGTGCATGGACAGCACATTCACAAGAAACTGCAAATGGATTTTAACTACAATTGTGAAATTGGTTCCTCAAAAAGTGTAAAAATATGGAAACATTAAACAGGCTCTTAAGACTTGTTACCCACTTGTGTTGATGTCTGTCCACACAACATAACACAGAAACGCAAAAAGTGCAGAGAATGAAGAAATTGTACAAAGGTGTTTCTCTAAGTTGTGTCGCCCCCTCGGCCCGATGCTGTTTCTTTTGGATATCCTCAATCGAGTCGTTCCATCTGCAATCAAAAGAAGATATAACTTCGACATTCAACGTCTACACTTGGACGATTTATACAAATTTCCTATTTCATTCGAGAAATCGACACATTGAGCACGAAGAAACATGGGAGGGAACTATAATGTACCTTCCAAAGACCGTCGTTAAGGTAGTGCATATTGTCCACTCCAATCCCTTTGTTTGTCGCCCTTCTGTAAATTACACAGGAGAGTAACTTTCTTAAGCTTAAAGCATATATAAAAGTTTGGCTATATCGACACGCGTCAACGAGACATTGATATTTATGTCACAAAGAAAAAGTTGATTTGTTAAGTGACCAATACATTATATTCTTGAAAATAATTACAAATTCAACTTTTGATAGTTCCCTCAATTTCTTTCTTAAGAAAAACATTTCAATCCAAAAGTTGAGGTTTCAATCCCAATGCTCCCATGACTTTCTTCTTCTTCTTTTTTTTTTTTTTGGTTCTCTGTTTTTAAAATATGTATGTTTATTCCACAATATGTATGTTTTTAAAATATGTATGTTTTTTTTTTTGGTTCTCTGTTTTTAAAATATGTATGTTTATTCCATAATAAGCCTTTTCTTTGATTTCTAAACCTAGTTCCAAAATCTTTCTTTTTTTTTTGGAAAAATACGACTGAAGTTTCAGAAGGGTTTAAAAGTTGAAAAATTAAAAAAGAAAACAGGCATATAAATATTTAAAGTTTAATTTTCAAGAGCAAAACAAATTAATTATCAAATGGGATCTTAATTACATGACAATTTTACTCACATTTCCTTTGCTGACATCTTAGTGAAGCCAATAGCAAGAGCATGTTGCTTCCCTTCTGCCATTATTGCCTGAAAATGTTTGATTCTATATAAGAAAGTACTCATCAAACAAAACTAACCTTAAAACCTACTAATAAATGCTGACCAATCACCCAACAAACACAGACTGAATCAACAATGGAGATTTTGAGTCAGTAGATAAGAGTGAACAAAGTTTACCACAGGTGTGTCCGCTTTGACTTCATCGTCCAAGGCACCCCCAGGGGATGTAAGACCAGGACACATTATGTTAGCACCAGCAAGGACAAACTTTATTGCACCTCTGTCTACTTGCAATTTCTTCATAATATTAGGATCTGCAAACCAAATGGATGATACAATAGTCCTCAAACTGGAACTTAGATTTCAGATTGACAGGATTCAGTGATGAAAGTAGAAACACAAATAGCTTTGTTTTTGTTTTGTTTCGTTTCTTTTTTTGGGGTAAGAAACTAGCTTTCATTGAGAAAAATGAAAGAATGTATAAGGGCATACAAAAATAAACCCACAAAAAGAGTCCTCAAACTACTTACAGGAATGGACGCTAGACTAAGATGGTAATTACAAAAAGTTCGATTAACAGATGCCCATAAAGAAGCATTAGACCTTACACCCTCCCACACCTCCTACAAAGATCTCTCAATCCCTAAAATTCTACTATTCCTCTTAAGCCAAACTCCCCAAAAAATAGCAAAAGAACAAACCTACCACAACACCCTACCCTTATCCTGAAAGGGCAAGTTCATAAAGATCTCTTCAATCATAGAGCGACAGCCCCCTATTACACACCACAACGACCCCAAACAAGCTAAAGCACTGACTCCAAAGGGAATAAATGAACAGGCAGCCCACAGAGGATGATCTTGATCCTCCTCCTACCACCTACAAAAAACACACTGATGTGGTCGCAACACAAAAGGAGAATGTTGCTGGATACAATCCTGGGTGTTCACTCTCTCATGCAAAATTTGCCAGACAAAGAACTTCACTTTCTTAGGGATTTCAACTTTCCAAAAAGAAGAGAAAACTGAGACCCCCTGATAGGAGAAGAAGAGCAAATGGTATGGAAGAAAGATTGACAAGAGAAGCCCTCGGATGAATTAGGATCCCAAACCCAAAAATCCCTTCTCCTTGAATGGACCATCCAATCAAAGATGACAGAAAGAAGGCCAGCCACCTCGGAAGACTCGCAGTCAGCGAGGGGACGATGATAGCCCAAGGAGAGTGAGGAGGACACATAAGAGAAAGGCAAAATAGAGGCCACTGAATGTAGCCTCTTACCAGACAAATGATAAAGCTGTGGAAACAATACACAAAGGGGCATCTCTCCCATCCAACAATCCTCTCAAAAGTAAGTATTGGACCCATCCCCGACTAAACATTTAACGATCTGAGAGAACAAAGGTAAACCCAAGCAATAGCTGTCAAGAGCTTTGTAATTAAAATATTAGATACATAAGAGTACTTTGGTTGGCTCGGACAACCCTTCGAGGAGGTTGCAATCTAGAGGAAGTGTTTAAATACCAAATGTTTGCTCAAGCAGTGAGTAATGAACCCACAGAGGAAGTGACTGTGGGAATCTGGAATAGTTCTCTAAGAAGATTTTTCTAAGGGCTTCTAAGGCAACAATGCTATATTGTTTTTTGTGGAAATCTTTAAAAGGTGCTGTCCGCTGTACATCAGAAAATGACCAAACAAAAATGTTCCATAACCTTCAAAATGCCATTATTAATACAACCACTAATCAGCTTTCATTTATCTCATTTCCGAAATGATAGTGGATGTGTCGTGAGAGGTTTCTGGCCCATTAGTTAACTATGAGACCTAAAATTGTTGCTAAAGTATTCTCTGAAAGACTACAGAAGTTACACCCTATTATGATCTTTGATTACCAGAGTGCATTTGTTGGCAATAGACAATTTTTTTTAAAGAAACTGAGCTTTCATGCAGAAAAATGAAGAATATACAAGGGTATACAAAAAACAAGCCCAAAGTAGGAGTCCTCAACTAGCTACAAGAACAGACTCCAATCCAGAATTACAAAAAGACCAATCAATAGACGTCCATAAAGACGGATTAAACCACACAACCTCCCACACCTCAAAAGACACCCAACCGCAAAAGAAAAATAACCCAGTTGATAATTACAATTAGACAATTGTGGACCCCATTTTGACTGCTAATGAGGCAGTCGATTATAGGACAAGAGAAAAAAAGAAAACAGTGTTCAAGTTGAACTTTAAAAAGGTGTATGTTCTAGTGAATTGACACTTTCCTAGAGCAATCTTGTTGATGAAAGCTTTCACTCTTATATGGAGAAAGTGAATTAAGGCAGCACCAATTTTTCCTTCCTAAATTTGTAGCTTCTAAGGGGTTGAGGTAGAGAGATCCTCCAACCCGTTTCCTCTTTGTTATTTCATCAGACTGTTTGAATTTGCTTATTTCAAACGCATTCAAGACAATTTTTGAAGACTTCATTAATCTTGCTTCTAGCTCTAATTTAAAGATTAATTTGCATAAGTATATGGTGGTTGGTATAAATATCCCTGCCGAGGATGTGGAGGCTGTGGGCCTATGGCTGTATTTTTCTTGCAGTGTCTGAGGTTGGCCCTTGGCCTTGTTCTTGTTGTAGTACAAAGACAAAAATTTCGGCTTTGCTAGCGATGAAAATTTGGCTACAAGTTGCAAATGTTCGAAACACCCTTTTCCTACGGGAGTAATGCTCGCTTTAGCACAAGTAATCCTCTCAAACATACCCATTAATTATCTCTCAATCTTTGAAATGTTAACTTTACAGTTCACAGCTCAATGTTGACAAATTTTTGAGGAACTTATTTTGAGCAGACAATATAGAAGGAGGTTCTCACCTTGTTAAATGGAGCAGTGTGTCTTTAGTGGTGGAAGTATAAACCTATATTTGGTAATATAAGAAAGGAATGAGGCTGTTAGTGGATTTGGAGATTCCCCATTAAAATGAATACGCTTTGGCATATTGTAATCCTTAGTATGGTTTGCAGGAAGATGGTTCTCAAATAAGCATAGAAACTTAGTCTAAAAAGTCCTTGGTTTGGTATGTGACCATTAAACCTCTCATTAATGAGAGAGAGAATTCCAGCTGGCCTTAGTGACAAGGTGAGACTCTGGGAAAACAAGTGGATGAATATGAACACCTTTTATCTCTGTCTTCCTCGACACTCTATTCCTTGGGCAATAGTAAAGTCCAAAATTATCTTTTACGGCTGGTGCTGGGCCATAGCTTCTTGAATCATGAATTTTAGAAGAAACTTGGTGAAAAGAAGCTGGAAGAATAGTAAGTTTTCTCAATGAAGATTGAAATATCTATCTTCTGCTTTGGATTCTAGAGTATGGTTGATGGACTCTGTTGTATATATGAATCCAGTGGCTTTAGTTTTGGTTAGCTATATTGTTTAGTATATCAGTTATTTGGTTATTGTTAGTTACACAGCTCATTACTCTTATAAATATTGATGTAAAGCTTCATTACAAAGTGTGAATGAGAAAGCATTATTCTTCACAATTAGTGAAGATTTCATGGTATCAGAGCCTTAGTCAAACTCATGTCTCTTTTTTTTTTATTAATCATGGCTACTTCATCCAACAGCACAACTTCCTTATCATCAAGCCCTTCTGATGTTCACTCTCCGATATTTATACTTTCGAACATTTGTAATCTGATCTCTATTTGATTAGATTCCTCTAATTACGTTCTTTGGAAATTCCAATTTACCCTAATCTTGCGCGGCCACAAGATTTATGGTTTCATTGATGGATCGATTCCACAGCCATCGAAGTTCTTGCAGGCTGAAGCTTCTTCCTCCGACTCGACTGTGACAAATTCACTAGCACCGAATCCGGAATATGACGATTGGATTGCTACAGACAATGCCTTGATGACTCTAATTACTGCTACACTATCTTCCACTGCCCTTGCCTACATCGTTGGTTGTCAAAATGCTCGTTAGATGTGGGAAACTCTCGAAAATCACGACTCCAACAATTGGACCAATATCGTCAACCTCAAGATTGACCTTCAGTCTATTTCAAAGAAGTTGGGTGAGTCGATTGATGATTATTTCAAAAGAATCGAGGAAATTAATGACAAACTTGCGAACGTCTCTACCACTGTTCAAGATGAAGATCTTCTTGTATATGCTCTCAATGGCCTTCCAACTGAATACAACGCCTTTCGAACCACTGTAAGAACAAGATCTCAGCCCCTCACCGTTCAAGAATTACATGTTCTAGTTTCGAAAGAAGCAACCCTAGATTAACAAAATAAACGAGACTATACTACTTTTCCTCAACCCTCGACCATGGTTGCTATTTCCTCTCAGCAGCCTCAATATTTGCGAGGACGAGGAAACTCTGAAGGGCGAAATAGATTTCCAG
Source organism: Trichosanthes truncata (assembly GCA_033996785.1). Classification (NCBI taxonomy): domain Eukaryota; kingdom Viridiplantae; phylum Streptophyta; class Magnoliopsida; order Cucurbitales; family Cucurbitaceae; genus Trichosanthes; species Trichosanthes truncata. The sequence goes on along the minus strand of JAWPNB010000013.1, from coordinate 42,320,680 downwards.
GCAGAGGCAACTCAAATCAAGGGCTTGGAAACTCTGGTGGTCAAGGTTTTTCCTCTAATAATCCAAGTAATTACTTACCTCATGGACGAAGTCGTGGATCTGGAACTTCTTCCAATGGACCAAGTGGCTCTGATTCGATTGATGGCAGAACTCAATGTCAATTTTGCAATCGCTATGGGCATTCAGCTTTGGATTCTTACATTCGGATGAATTACCATTATCAAGGAAGACATCCACCAATGCAACTCGCTACCATGGTTGCAACTCAAAATCAACAATTTACTGCTACTACTCCCTCTACACCGTGGCTTACTGATTCTGGGTGCAATGCCCATGTTACATCCGACTTGAGTCATCTCTCTCTAGCTTCAGAATACAATGGCGATGAACAAGTATCTGTTGGCAGTGGACAGTCACTTCCCATATTACATTCAGGTTGTGGAACTCTTCCTTTTCTTCTCTTACTTTAAACAACTTTTTCCATGTTCCTCATATAACCTCAAATTTAATCTCTGTTTATCAATTATGCGTTGACAATAATTGCTTTATTGTCTTTGATGCTAATCATTTCTTCATTCAGGACAAATGTTCGGGCAAAATTTTGTTTCAAGGACCTAGTAAAAAGGTCTCTATCCCATCTCTACTACTCCAAATTCTGCCACAATATCCATACAACGTCCTATTGCTCATGTCAACACTACTTTATCTTCCTTGTGGCATAACCGGTTAGGCCATCCTAGTTCTAATACTCTTAATTCTATTCTTCGTCTGTTAGGTTTACCTACTTGTCGATCCTCTTACATTTGTGAACACGGCCTTCATGGGAAAATGCATAAACTCTCATTTCCAGTTTCTTCATCTGTTTCCTTGTATCCTTTAGGGGTTGTTTGGGGCAAGAGTTATAATAACCTATGTTATAATAACCCGTGGAATACTCTGCACCCCAAACACAGACTATTATAACCTCAAACTAAACAACTCTGTATTTTAAACAATATTATATTATTTCACAGACTATTATAACCCATAGACTATTATAACCCATGTTATTATAACTCACTCAGTACCCCAAACAACCCCTTAGAGTTGTTACATACTGATGTATGAGGTCTAGCCCCTAAAACCTCTGTTAATGGACATAAATACTATGTTTCTTTTGTGGATGATATGCCTTGATACACATGGCTCTTCCCTCTTACTTAAAAATCTGATGTCTATTCTATCTTTGTTAAGTTCAAGCCACTAGCTAAACATTTATTCTCCTCCAAAATTAAAATACTGTGTAGTGATGGGGGCGGGGAGTTTGTAAATCATAATTTGCAAACCTTTCTAAACACTCATGGCATACTTCATCAGAAATCTTGTGGCTCACTTGAACAAAACGGTATCGCTGAACGAAAGCATAGGCATATCGTTGAAATGGCCTTAACCCTTATTTCCAAATCCTCCTTACCACTTCGTTTTTGGCCTTATGCCTTTGCTACAGCCGTTTTTACAATAAACCGATTACCTCCTTATGTTCTTGGCAAACGATCACCCTTCGAATGTCTCTACAAAAGACCACCTGATCTCTCACATCTTCGGACCTTTGGCTGCACATGTTATCCCTTGCTTAAACCATACAACTCCCATAAGCTACAACCCAAAACCACCAAATGTGACTTTCTCGGATATCCCCTAGAATATAAAGGGTATTTGTGCTATGACATGAGCAAAGACAAATTTTTTACTTCCCAACATGTTGTGTTTGATGAAACTTCATTTCCCTTTGCATCATCACCTGTTTTGCTACCAACCACTCCTCTTCCAACCTACTCACTTTCCTCTTTATTACCTCTCTTTCTTCCTTCCTCTCCTTTAAATAAATCTTTAACTCCATCTATGATTGTTCATGTCATTGATATTGGTCACACCAGTGTTTCTACTGCTAATAATGACTCTATTGCTTGTGCATCACCTTTTATCTCTACTGATAATGTACAACCTATTGACACTGAATTGAATAGACAGTCCACTAATGTACTTGATGATCAGCCACTTGTATCGGTGGTCAATAACCACCCAATGCAGACCAGAAGTAAATCAGGTATTACAAAGAAGAAAATTTTTGTTGTTACTACTTCACCTCCGACTGGTTCAATTGAGCCTTCTTCTTTCTCCAAAGCTATTAAAAGTCCTGAATGGCAGAATGCTATGAGTGCTGAATATGAGGGCTCTTATTCGACAAAACACTTGGGCTTTGACTCCTCTACCACCAGGCAAAAGTGCCATAGGATGTAAATGGGTTTATCGTGTTAAACGTCACCCTAATGGAAGCATTGCTAGACATAAAGCTCGTTTAGTGGCTAAAGGATATCACCAAGAAGAAGGTTGATTATAAGGAGACCTTTAGCCCTGTTGTCAAAAAACCCACTGTTTGCATCATCCTTTCCTTAGCGGCTCAGTTTGGCTGGCCTCTCCGACAGTTAGATGTAAAGAACGCTTTCCTACATGGAGAATTGCAAGAGGAAGTGTATACGCAGCAGCCTCAGGGTTTTATTGACTCCATGAAGCCTCATCACGTTTGCAAGCTACTTAAATCACTATATGGTCTCAAACAAGCTCTCAGAGCTTGGTTTGAATGCTTTATATCTTATTTACTAACACTTGGATTTCAAGCCTCCAATGCTGATTCTTCACTGTTTATTAAGAATTGTAAAGGTGCTGTGACATACCTTCTACTCTATGTTGACGATATTATAGTATCAGGGAGCGATGACTCTTATATTAAAGAGTTAATATCTCAATTACAAACACAATTTGACATGACTGATCTAGTGGCTCTCAAATTTTTTCTTGGCTTAGAAATCTCACGCTCAGAAGCTGGAATATCAGTAAATCAGACAAAATATGCTTGAGACCTCTTAGCACGTTTTGGGATGCTTTCTACTAGGAGTTGTCAGACACCGATTGCTTTAAAAGGTTTTGCGCTGAACTCTGTTGCTTGTTCCCTTGAGGATGCACAAAATTATCGGGCCATGATTGGTGCATTACATTAGCTGACCTTTACACGGCCTGATATAGCTAATGCTGTCAGCAAACTGTCCCAATTCATGCATTCACCATCTGTTGAAAATCTTGTTGCTGCTAAAAGGATTTTGCGATACGTTAATGGTACTGTCTTAGCTGGTCTAATGTTCAAACGGTGTTCTTCTGGATTCTCCTCCTTAGCTGCGTTTTCAGACTCTGACTGGGCTGGTGATTCTTTGGATAGACGATCAACCACGGGCTTTATAATATTTCTGGGACCAAATCCTATCTCATGGGCGGCCTAGAAGCAAACAACAGTGTCTAGAAGTTCCATTAAAGCAGAGTATCAAGCCTTAGCTGTTACAGCTTCTGAACTATTTTGGTTGATACGTGATTTACAAGTTTTTGGTTCAATACCTCCAACTATATGGTGTGATAACATGTCTGCAATCCAACTTGCAAAAAAATATTGTTTTCCATGGACGAACGAAGCACGTAGCAATTGATTTTCACTTCATTCGGGAATGTGTTGTTCGTGGGGACATCTCTCATCGGTTTACTCCTACAGACACTCAACCGGCTGATATACAAAGCCACTTACTACTTAGTGTTTTATGTTTCATAAAACCAAACTCATGCCCTGGTAGGCCTTCATTTGAGGGGGAATGTTGTATATATGAATCCAGTGGCTTTAGTTTTGGTTAGTTATATTGTTTAGTATATTAGTTATTTGGTTATTGTTAGTTAAACAGCTCATTACTCTTATAAATATTGATGTAAAGCTTCATTACAAAGTGTGAATGAGAAAGCATTATTCTTCGCAATTAGTGAATATTTCAGACCCTTCAATCATGATTTCATGAACATTATCACTTTGCAACATTATTACGACTTCCACCCATTTCACAAAGGATCACTGCAATTATGTCGGGAAGGATATGTTTCCTAAAAGGACAAAGATAAATTTCCCAGCAACCCAACTCTTCATTTCCAAACTTCTTGATTGCTTGTAGAGTGCCTCTTAGCTAAGGCATAAAGACTTTGAGAAAAAGTGACAGAGCAACCCAAGAAACTTCCAAAATTTTAACCTTTTTAGCTAAATTTGAACACTAGTACCAACGAATGAACAAGACAGTCCAATATTTTCCAGCTATAGCTTTGTGCTGAAGGACATACATTTCTCCTTGGGGATTCTCTGAAGCTATTTTGCTGCCAACATTATGTCATTTATCTATCTAACATTGCAAAGCCCAATCTTCCCAAAATTTTGAAGCCAAAAAACAAATTTACTAATGACAAGGTGACATCCTCCAGGAAACAAGGAACAGGGTGGTTCTCAGTCTCACAACTTAAGATGGGATAAAGTCAAGCGCCCAATTGAAGAAGGTGGTCTGGGGATTATTGACATCAAACTAAAACATGGATCTTTATTGGCTAAGTGGATACGGCAATTTCACAAAGAAAAATCTGCACTTTGGAGAAGAGTTATTGTCTCAAAATATGGCTCACAACATTTTGACTTGAAGCCTGATAGCTTCTCCCTACATTCATCTAAGGGTCCATGGAAATGTATACAGGGTACTAAAGAACTGATTTATACAATATCACTTGCAAAGTGGGAAATGGATTCAGCACAAGTTTCTGGTCTGACAGTTGGCCGGAAGGTGGGCCTCTCATGAATCGTTTTCCTCTTTTATTTGTTGTCCTCGCAAGAAAAGGAGGCTAAGGTGGCTGAAGTCTGGAATTCATCCTCGAAAACCTGGAATTTTCGTTATCGGATCGAGAGAGGAATGGGCTACTCTATCTCATACACTTGACAACATAGTCCTCAAGGAATCCACTGATTATTGGTCGTGGATGTTGGAGAAGAATGGAAAATTTTCATCTAAATCTCTTACCTGTTCCTTATCTTCTAAAGGGGACAAGAGCTTGAAAGACCTTTATCTATCTATTTGGGAATTAAGCCACACATGCCTTAATACTCAAGACAGATTGCAGAGACGCCTCTCCTGGATGTCCATCTCTCCAAGCTGGTGTATCATGTGCAAAAATGGGGGGGAAACACAAACCCACATCTTTATTCAGTGCTATCAGGCTACCAATTTCTGGAATTTTCTCCTTGAAGCTTTTGGTTGGCAGACTGTCTTCCCCATAGACATGCAGGCTTTCCTTTCTTATGTGTTCAATGGTCATCCTTTCAAAAAAGAAAGGAAAATCCTTTGGCTGAATTTTATCCGGGCTTTCGTTTGGTCTACTTGGAACGAGCGCAATTCTTGTATCTTTAAAGACAAGGAATTGGACACACACTCCTTTCGCACATCAATTACTTTTTTGGCTCTCTCTTGGTGTAAATTGATTACTCCCTTTTGTAACTACCGTTATCTCTCTCATGACCAATTGGAAAAGTTTTTTGTAATCTATTGGATAGGAACTCATCCTTTTGTAATTTCATCATATCAATGAAATGTTACTGTTTCCTATAACAATAATAAATAAATAAATAAAATAAAATAATAAAAACATCCTTTCTCCAAATCCATACCCTCCCAAGAAAAAGTAATCCTTCTATAATGTCCAATAACCACGATTTACTTGGTGAAGATTTCAAATCAAATAAGAAGACATAGTAGATTGGAGTTTCAGAAAGGATTGCTTAAACAAGATTGAAGGGTTGGTAGAGAACTTTCAAAAATGGGATGCCACAAATAAAATTTTGCTTACCTCCAAGGGGAAGATCAAGGTACTTGTAAGGCCAATATACATGGGGAACAGAGATGAGAAGCCAACTAATCAGCAACATTGTGGCTGAGGAACAATAATACCAACATATCAAAAACGCTTAAAACTTTTGTCTTTTACCATTATTGGAGTTCAGGGCTTAGGGGTTGGAGTCCTTGAATTTTCAGCTTTCATTGTGAGGTGCAACTTTTGCAGTTCAAATGGCGGATTTTTGGTTGCTTTGGCTTGTTGTCATGTCGAGATCTTTGGCGTTTTGTTCTTCAATGTTTTATTTTAAGTCTCTTGTAATATTTGGAGTTTTGTTCTTTATTTGGGTGTTTTATTTTATTTTATTTTCTTTTTACTTCCTATGAGAGTTTGTATCCTCGAACATTTTTCTATCTTTTTATATATCAATGAAAAGTTTGTTTCTTGTTAAAAAAAAAAAACCAACCTACCACACTCTTTTTTGTTAGGGGAAAAAGAAACAGCTTTGGCTAAGGAGCATGAACATACGAAAGAAGGTCATGCAAAAAGAAAGGTAAAAAACACCCAACTAAAGGAGCCACCAAATAAGAATCTTCAATTGTTGGGATCAAAAGCAACGAAAATTCTCTAAAAAGCTCGGATGAAAAAGCCAAAAATGAAGAACTAAGGTTCATAGCACTAATGTCTCCTAGTAAGATCTCTCTCCAACCCTAACAAAATATTCGATAAAAATAGTCCAAATAAGAATATCCTGCATGTCAAAGACAACCACATTTTCAAACAAATTAATCCGAAAGCTGGAGGCAATCTAAAAAATCCCAAGAAATTTGCAATTTTGGTAAATATCCTTTAAACCACCAGAGTACCATTAAGAAATGGAAGGTGTCTTGGCTTGGATGAACTTATCCCATGGAAGCCTTCTACAATGTTATACTACTTCTTTATCTAGTACTCTACTCATGGTCACAACATACGACAAGAAGAATATAGAAAGAAGGATAAGGGAACTATGCCTCAAGTGGCATAAACCACACTTCAATCCATTCAGGAAATAAAAATAAAATAAAGAACTATGGGAAATAATGACTTGGGTGTGAAAAGTATAAATAATGTAAGAAGATGAAGATGGTAAGGGAAATAAAGTATCCCCCAAACCTAGGCCAAGCGAGGTCAAAATACCCTCAAGTAGAATTTTACAGAACACCTTATCTAGGGAGCTCTGATTTAAAAAATAAATTGAATAAGACTTAACTCCCTCTCCATGTCTCCAAGGAGTCTCCCCTTTCAATCCAAAATTCCAAATACACCACAAAGGCTTTACTTACATTCTACAAACATACTGTGGCTTCACCACCCCATTTCCCAGCAACAAGAAGGAAGATGGAAAAGTTAGCTATAGAAAATGTATCTTTCAAAAACAAATAACTTCTTTTAGATGATCTATCTTCTTTTACCCACAGAAATAGAAAATGTAATCAACATCAGAAATTAAGGGAAAAATACTTGAAGTGAATTTGGGATGAGTAGTATTTATCTTCTAAAAGCACCATAGAGTACTTTAAATTTTTTTTAGAATTTTCAAAATCACTTTAAACTATGTAACTATTGAAAAGTGTTTTTAATTGGCTAAAATCATTTTCACCATTCCACAGATCATACCAAACTCACCTTGTCTCCTTCCAAATTAGGCAAATTAGCAATCAGAACACCCGAAAATAAGGAATACCACTTATATGACAGGAGAGTTCAAAGGGTTGACAAAAGAATATTAAATAGATCTTACCAAAAAAGATAAAATGGAGCCCTCAGAGAAAGAAAACATTACATTGATGAAGCAACCTTAGGGTAGGCATGTAGGGCCCATCACGGATATTGAAAAAGAGTGGCACATTGTTCACAACAACCAGATTGAGATGGTTTTGACTATAAGAGTAGTTCAAAAAACATCCAACATGAGCCTCATATGTTCATTAACAAAGCAAAACAAATAAATCTAATGTCGATCATTCTGTATAAAAATAGAAGCTAACAGATTTCTAACCACTTAGTTACAATCAGAGGGGCTTTTTTAGGAAGCAAATCATCCAAAACTGGCTCTAGTCCTGGATACTGCAATAAAAAGACATATAACAGATAGAGACATCAATTGCTATCTCATTAATATGATTCTGAGATTCGAATACCTAAACTAATACTCACTTCTTCCGCTATACTTTGCCGAATTTTCCGTTGCACCGATGCCTTGACTTGATTCTGAGCAGACACGTCTTCAGTAGAAAACCTAAAATGAAACAGGAGCACAAAAAAAGCACAAAATTGAAGGATTTATACAAACAACACCACTTGAAGAGATGGTGAGGGAATCCATACACACAGCCACCAACTCCACAAGTAAACATCCTAACTCCAAAAATATCAACTAAGAGAATTTCAATTCATAAATCGCATGTGTCAATATTTCCAAAATGTTCAAATTCAGACACAATAGTTCATCCACAGCAGCCGAAAAACACAATTAAATAGGAAATAGAAGTAAAAGAATCCCTTTTTCCAATGAGGAGAATCAAACAGACGGAACCCCACAAACGAACACGCCATTAAAACGAGAAAGAAGACACCATCGAGCAAAATCCAGAGACCAGTAACAAGAAAAGATGATAACAAGTGAAGAAATCCAACCATTTCCTCATATTTCAACCCCAATAAACAAAACCCAGAAATCATTTTCCACAATCATCAACCAAAAACATGAAATCATAGCCGAAAAACGAGCAGCAATATAGATATGTGAGAGAGCTCACTTTTTGAACATGATGCCACAGAATCCTTGTAAATGTGAAAGAATGTAAGATTGTTAGATTGAATTTGGAGAGGACTCCAGAACGATGGAAGACGATTGCTCGGAGCCCACAAGAGTATCGGTGGGGAAATCGGAAGAGCGAATGAGCGGAAGCTGAGAAGAGAGCAGTTAACCGACCGGCGGGCAGTGGCTGCGTGAGTATTAAGCCAGTCGGAGCACTTGGGCCCGAAATTTGGGCTTTGTGTTTGTGTGATTGGGCTCTTGTACGCTTTATGGGCCATGTAACGCAAAATGACATCTATAGCCTTGGGGGTTATTTACTGTCTATGAAAACATACTAGTGGTTGGGTGAGTCCATTTTAACCTTAAATAGACTCTCAGGAAAATACGTCACATAGGCACTGTTTGTTTAACTGATTTTGAGATGAGTTTTGGCAATGGTATAAAAAATTAATATTTTTTTCATTGATCTTTACTTTTTAAAACCCAAGTAATTATTACTCATAAATAAAAATAACTCATGAACCATAAGATTTTATTATCCATGTAGGAGATGAGTTTTTTTTACTTGGGACTTTTTCCCTTGAGAAATGGAGAAGAGAGAAGAGAGAGAAAATTAATAATTAAACTTCCAAATATTAATTATCATTCATATCCAAACACATACATTTATTATCCAGATATTTAAATTCTAGGTTTTTAACCCCCAGATATTTTATATTTGCAATCCAAACGGGTCCATAATGAAAGCGTACAAAGATAGTGGCACTTCCATTTATTAGATTTAATTTAGGACAATAGGGTGCACCAAAAATATAAAAAATGACTAATCAATCGAGAGGTCAAAGACATAGAAATAGTACTAGTTCCATGATATGATTACCTAAGCTCACTCATGTTTGGGGCATGAATCTAGAAAACATGGAGTTTAGAGTTTATAGTTTCATAGGTTACACATTTTATTTTTAAGGAAACTTTCTCCTCTCTTTCACTTTTTCACATGGCACTTACAATATTTTATTTTAAACTAAATTTTGGTTTAAGAAATTAAATAAAGAGAATTTTTAGAGAGAAAAGTTGAAGTGTGGCTTTAAAAAGTGGGGTTAGAGGTACTAAAAAAAACGAGGTTGGAGAACAAGAGTAATATTAGTTACAGCAAGAGAAATAAATATGTTAGAGAGACCTGAGTTAGATTGTTAGAGAGAGTAGAGAGAAAAGATAAATTTTAGAGAGAAAGAGAATAAAGTTAGAGAGCAAAAGACACGTTAGAGAAAGGAAAAAACAACTTAGAAAGAGATAAACAATAGTTGTGACAAATAATTTAGAGATATATATGTTAGATAGCAATATAAATTAGAGAGAGGAAAGAAAAATTATAGAGAAGAAATTTTAGAGAGAGAAGTTTTACAAAAAGAAAAGTATGAGAATATATTAAAATATTAGAAAAAGAAAAGTAAGAGTTATATGTTACGACCCGTTTGAATCTCAGATAAATTTTCGAGAGAAGGAGAATAAAGTTAGAGAGCAAAAGACACATTAGAGAATGGAAAAAAAAACTTAGAAAGAGATAAACAATAGTTGTTGTGACAAATAATTTAGAGATATATATGTTAGATAGCAAAATAAATTAGAGAGAGGAAAGAAAAATTTTAGAGAAGAAATTTTAGAGAGAGACGTTTTACAAAAAGAAAAGTATGAGAATATATTAAAATATTAGAAAAAGAAAAGTAAGAGTTATATGTTACGACCCGTTTGAATCTTAGATATTGTTTCATGTGTATGGATATTAAATATCTGAGATAATAAGTGTCCGTGTTTATTTTGCAAGTTTTGCTCTTGGAATTTAAATAATATGTTTATGAAGTAATCAAAAAATTTATTAAAAAATGACTAGAAAAATTGTCAAAAAAACTTATTTAAGTGGAAGTTTTTTTTCTTATAACCAAATAAAATCAAAATTATACAATTATTATATGCATTGTATACAAATAAAAGTATTAAAATTCAATCATCTTTAAAAATAAAAGTTTCAACTATAAATTTTTTTTCTTCCTCTTTTATTCTTACCTTTTGGCTTTTATCAATAAGCATTAAACTTATATTAAATCAGTTTAAAATCAACATATATTTTTTATTTAATTATTAATAGAAATTTGCAGTTATCTTTTTGGAATGGAGGTGAAATAAACATATAAATCTTAATATATATATATTTTTTAATTTAATTAGATAATAAACATATCAAAGTCATCAAATATTTTATGTTTACTTTTTATCTCTCTCTCATGATATGTTGATATATATTAAATTATTATATAGGTATTGTTTATGGAAAAAATAATTGAAATTATTAGATTTAATTAAAAAATATTTTTAATTAATTAAAATATTTATATTAGATAATTAATTAATAAATAAATTTTAATTTAAAACAATTAAAATTAATTTACACATCAATTAATGAGTACTTTTCTCTCTCCTCCCTTTTCTCTTCTCTCCTCTTCATTTCCAAGGAAAAAATTGCCAAATAAAAAAGTTTCATCCCGACAAAAGATAATAAAATCTCATAGTTTATGAGATATTTTTATTCTTGGATAATAACTATTTGGGTTTTAAAAAGTAAACATCCATAAAACAACATATGGATTTTTTATATCATTGTCAAAACTGGAAACAAATAAGGCCTTAAAAGAGAAAGATAGATCAAAGAAATAGAGACAAAATTTTAGAGAGAGAATAAATTTATTAGTGAAAATTTTAGAGAGAGAAGTTAGAGAAATTGAGAGATTTGCTAGACATATATGTCCAAGAAAAAAAAGATTGTGTTAGAAAAAAAAAATGAGTTTTGAAAAAAAATCTACTTTTTTATTTTTATTTTTATTTTTTTTGACAATATGTGGGGTGGGAGATTTGAACTCGAACCTCTTGGTCGATAGTACATGTGTTTATGCTAGTTAAGCTATGCTTATGTTGGTTTTTATTTTTTAAATGTACTTATGTTGTTGCCCAATTTTGGACAAGAAAAATTTCACTTGACCTTCACGTGACAACGACTATGAATTTGTAATTTAGGGGATAGAGGTGACCTGCAAAAGAGAAAAAGCTAGGCACTGATGTGGCATTTGCCACACCAGCTTCGATGCTTAAGTCAAAGATAAAGAAAAGTGTAGCAAGCTATAATTTAGAGAATGAGAGTTAAGTTGAACTCCTTTTCTTTGAGTCATAATGACGCATTTATAGAACCTTTGTTTTCCATATTCCTTTTTAGATAAGGATATAAAAGGTTTCCCTTCTATTTAAGAATTGGATTTGAAAAGGTAAATCTTATCTCGCAAGATTTTCTTATAATTTGGGTTTACCTCTTTAGTCCAATTTCACCCATAACATTAGCCCTCACTCCCTAGTTAGGATTTAAGATTAGAAGCGTGTGAAGTAATTGCATGGAGCCTGACTTAGGAGTAGTCTATTAAGTTTTGGAGTCATTTGTAACATTTCGAGGTCTACCTCGAATTTTCTCTAGTTATTGTTGTCCATCCTTATGAAGATATTCAGTCTCCTAGAGTGTCGGTTTCTCCGTTTTCCTATAGAAATTTTAGGATTCCGTGACGCTTGTGTTTGTGTTTCAGATCACCTTCAGGATTGTCGTCTAACCTCGTAGGTCGGTCTTCCTAGTAGGTAAGATTCTCTTTTGTATGTGTGTTCGTCCACATCTTGGAGAAAATTTAGGGCTCCAAGATTCTCCTTGGATCTTTCCAAGATTGTCGTCCAACCCCGTAAGGAACATTTCAATCTTTCTTGGGGGCTAAGACTCTTCTATGGATTCACGATCTATGTCGTTTTCCTGGAGAGAATATGTAAATTCAAGGGTGTCCTCAAATTTAAGTGAGTTTGCTATTAAACATCGTATGGACTATTCTGGACTTTCCGACCTCTCGTAGGAGGGAATTTTGGCCATCTAGTAGCCTTTGTAGCTTCTTGCTTGCATAAGTACATTTTTTGGATAGATGGAATCTTGAATGCTTCAATAATTATTCTACATTCAAAATATTTTCTCATATTATATGATGTCACTCTCTAGTTTGAGAGTTAGGTAATTCAATGCAGATTAAATATTGATTTAGCTAAATGAAATAAATTCAATCACTTATGAAATTTTTATGAGGAAATATGGAATTGTATGAAGTGGTCTGCTTTTTGAATAACTCTTATTATATCATACAAGCAATTACAAGACCTCTAGCTAGAATTCCACAAAATAAATTTCTTTACAGATACTTCATGGCAATTTTAATAACTCATGATGTTCAATTTTTCATTCGAACATATATATAAACTATCATTTGATGTTATCATGATAATGACATTCAAATAATTAAAAAATGTAGAGTGCATGAAGTTGCTATAAAATAGACCAAAGATCATATAACAAAATAACATGACATGCATCATTTAGTTATTGAATTTAAATGTGACATTAAAATATTTTGAATTTGAATTAAACTTATCTGTGATTTTGCAGTTTTGGTAGAGATCTTCGAGCTCCAAAATTTGTTCAAACTTCAATTGTCGTACAGCCTTCCACAATCTTAAACAAAATTTTCATCTTCAACCTTAGATGGGATAGGAACCCCAAAATCAATGGGATGCTAAGCAAGACCCATATCCTTTATGATCTAATGTAGACTCAACCTTTACAAGACTTAATTGAAGCTCAAGTTGTCATGTTAAATGACAAAGTAGAAAGACTTATTGCCCTCAAAGTGAGACTAATGTTAAATGGTTAAACCTAATAAAAGAAAGTAAATTGCGAGTAAACTTTCTCGCTTGTTGCCATACTGGAATCTATAAGCATTATTTAATTCATTGTTGCATATGAGATATAAAAAAATGAATGTTTGGAATTATTTTATGAAAAGAAATCTTAGATAATGCATCTACACAAATCAATCAAAGAGATTTATATCCAAAGATCAAAAGCAAAAATGTTTGTTAAATAATAAATGTTTATTTATGAAATGAATTTTACCATTAGATCTTTGAATATAAGGTTTGATAAAAGTATGAAAATCTATGTTTGGATAAATATTAATGAAGCTTGTATAGACAAGAAAATGATTAATTGCTTAGTGAATTTTTCTCATGTTTTATATTGATGATATTTTACTCATTATGAATGATGTAAGATGTCTATCTAACATAAAAAGTTGACTAAGTAACCAATTCTAAATGAGTCATTTGGAATGACTCGATATATTTTACATGTCCTAAATGGAGATTTTAAAGAAAAAATATTAACTTTATCTCAAACATCTTATACTGACAAATTTGTTGTCAAATATTTGATATCTATGTCTAAGGAAGAGTATCCTAAGATACCTCAAATGTTGAGAGCCTATGATTAATTATCTACTATAAGTGGGAGACAATTAATACATGAATGAGACTTAACAATTAATATACAGTTGGTTAGCATATATCAGTTAAACGAATGGTATGACCATTGAGTAGAAAATTAAAAACTTTCTCAAATTATCTATGGATAATGAGAATTTTTTGTGTATGGAGTAAAAAATTTTGATCTTTACAAGATACACTGGTTCTTACAAATATTTAAGAAATCTATGTTAAGATAAATTTTACCCTAAGTGGTGGAGTATGGTATACAAAGTTAAATTGTTTTGCTTGTGAAGCAACAAACGGACTTGTATGACTCAAATAGTTCATTGAAGATTTGAAAGGTGTTTCAGATATGATTTAGTCTATCCTCTTTATTATGATAATAGTTGTGCAAAGACTAATATTAAGGAAATTAGAAAACACCAATGTATAGGAAATCATATCGAGAGAGAGAAAGCATCATGGCAGTGAACAAGATGGCTTTTAATGGCAGTCGTTTGGATCTATATAAAAAGACTCTCTATGCTAAAGTGTTTGAGGGTCACCTAGAATGTCTAGGATTACGAGACATGTTTCATCTTTACTAGGGCAAGTGGGAAAACATGTTGGGAATAGAGTATGTCGTAGGATACATGTCTAATCAGCTTTAGTGCAAGTGAGAGATTGTTGGGATTTATGCCCTAAAGCCTCGTAATTAATGATTTGTTTAATAATTAGTAATAATTTTGATTATTTTATTTGCAATATAATATTATCCATTATATGTAAAATCCAAGGTTATTAGTGTAATCTTGAACAATATTTGGTTGAAATACAGGAGGATCATGTTTAAGAAATAACTTAAAGGGTCATAGTATATAGATGAAGTTGGGTGTCTTATCATTGTAATACTATTGATACGACCTACTTTGTAATAGTTACAAATGATTTTTTACAAATGATTTGATCCAAATCGTTCATGTGGAGACATGTAAGTGAGGGTATCTTATACAATGAGTTTGTATAAGACTGAACCATGAAATATTTAATCTCTCTTTATACATATGTTAATTAGGAAGATTAATATTTCATCAGGATGATCATATGTGACTCGATTTCATCTTGAGTAAGTTATGAACTCCTGCCTGCGAGGGCTTGTCCTTTGATTTGCATGAGTGAGAGTGACTTTTATAGCCGATTCAATAAGCCTACCGTTTTGGGGACTTGACCAAATAGAGAGCTGGAAACATAATCTCACAAGATAGAATTCACTCATCCCCATATAGGGTAAGTAGATGAGTAATTCCCTTAAGTGCTAATTTAGGAACTTGAACAATAGGGCCCCACCCTCTCACTAGCCCGAGAGGGACTTAGTTTATGGTTGGACCATAAACAAATTGTTCATTAGAGGATTAGTGGTACTTAAGGTGCATGATGTAATTACAGGGGTAAAGTGAACTTTTGACCCAACTGTAATTACGAACAACTCGTGAAAGATCGATTTGCATGTAGTGATTATATCTATGGACACAATTTGTCCTACAATGCATAAGAGTGCAACTCTAGGTCTATAGTGGAGTGACACTAGAGTTAATGAATGAAAATTGATTAATTAAAGAGTTTAATTAATTAATTCTGTATCATTGGAGCTTATAATCTGTAAGTCCATAAGGTCCCCTTGCTAGCTTATAGTAACATTAAAAGATCAATTTAGTTGAAAGAAAATTTTGAAATGTTCAAATTAATATTTAATATATTAGATATATTAAACATAAAAGATGAAAATATATTTATTGTATTTGATACATTAAATATTAAAATAATTCATGTATATTAGATGCATTAAAAAAATATTTATAAAATTTGAATAAGATTCAAATAAAGAAATAAATATTGTAGGAGAATTTAAAAGATTTGAATAAGATTCAAATAGATTAAATATATGTATTTTAATATATTAGATTTTTAAATATATATTATTTAACTTCGGAAAAGATTTGCCCCAGATCTCTATAAATAAGACATTTAGGTTGAGCCATTAAAACACACATCTCCTCATTAGATAATTAGAGAATTCTCTTTAAACCTTTTCCTCTCCAATCCCTTGTGGATTTTCTTTCAATAGGCTCCCACAAGCATTGGTCTTGTATTCGAGTCATAGTAAGAAAGACTTTATGGAAATCTTGGAACATAAGAAGTAAAGAATCGCCAAGACTTTCTCCATATTTCATTCAAAGTATGTTTTGCTTAGCCTAAATTTTTTTTCCTTTAATTCTAAAATAAAATCAAAGTCGATTCCAATGCTTCCGCTGTGGGTTTAATTTGATTATTTTCTTCAGAGGTGACCTGCAAAAGAGAAAAAGCTGAGGACTAAGGTGGCGCTTGCCACACCAGCTCCGATGCTTAAGTCAAAGACGAATAAAAGTGTAGCAAGCTATAATTTAGAGAATGGTGGTAGAAGTTGAACCCCCTTTCTTTGAGTCATAATGACGTATTTATAGGATGCTTGACTTAGGTTTTCCATATTCCTTTTAAGATAAAGATTCAAAGGAGTTTTCCCTTCTATCTAGAAATTGGATTTGAAAATGTTGATTTGGGCCTGCAAGGTTTCCTTAGGCTTGTTTCTCTTCTGAGCTCTTATCATCTTGACTTTTATTTTGTCTTGACCTTATTTTATTAGGTTCAAATTTACCCATAACACTAACTTATTGAACAAAAAAATTAAAAGTCTAATATCTTATTAGACACAAAATTCAATTTTGTCTAATAGATTCGTTAATTTTAAAATATGTTAAATATGTCAAGAACTTAGTAGACAACAAATTGAGAGTTCTAGGATCAATTAATTGACATTTTAAAAGTTTAAGGGTCTATCAAACAAAAAAAAAAATGAAAGTTCAAGAATCTATTAAATACTTTTTAAAGCTCAATAACTTATTAGATAAAAACATAAAAATTTAGGTACTAAAGTTGTAATTTAACTTTAAAAAAACTTGGGAAAAAAATCATTTTTAACCATGAACTTTGCAAGTTGTATCAATTTTAACCCTGAACTTTCAATTTCATCAATCCAAACCTCGAACTTAGCAGGTTGTATCGATTTTAACCCCAAACTTTCAATTTCATCAATTTAAACCTCAAACTTCACCAAGTGTATCAATTTACACCCTCACTTAAGTTTTCATTTCAATCCCCATTAAAAAGATTTCCCACACATGTCCAAAACCACGTGTTGCTCTATAACAAATACGTATTTGTTATTTTTAAAAAATAAAATAAAATTTCTGAAAAAAAAAAATAGAGTAGACTCAATTTCAGATCATGGTTTTTTCTTCACTTCTTATTTTCTCTGATTTTGCTGCTTTTTTTCATTTCATCAATCGAGGGTTTTCCAATTTTAAGATAGGATTCTACTCAATCCATCGGCTTTTAGTAGAAACAAAGCTTATATGCACCATATTTTTCCTCAGTGGAGTACTCTGATTCTTGAATCAATCGCCAATATTGGTTTTTTTTTTTTTAATTTCTCATCGGTCTCGAGCTCAATTTGTCCTCCATTCGGTGCAACGGACACAAGACTTTCGGAATTGCCCTCGTCAGAATCTTTGTCCCCTTCCTCTCCAGCATCGATGTCACTATAATCCTACGTAAGACTATCGACGAGGTCGACAAACTCGGCTAGGACCAATTCATTGTGTTCATGGCGCCACTTTGTCCATCACCACCTTTCCTGTTCTCTCCCGCATTTTAGTCGGGCTCAAACTCCTCACCACCGAAGTCGATGAAACCCCATGGTCGTCGCCACGTTCAATGACGTCACTGTCTGGATCCTCTTTACACTCGTCGTTGCTGGTATCGACACCAAAGGCGAGGGGAACACAAGAGTCTATTTGTTTTCGTATGGGTCCTACTTTCGAGAGTCAAGTTTGTAGTTTTCATGATGGTGACGACCCGATTTGGAATTATTTAATTTTTTTTGGTAAATTTTTTCTTTTAAATAACAAACAAGTACATATCATAGAGCAACAAGTGGCTTTGGGCATGTGTGAGAGACCTTTCTAATGGTGATTGAAACGGAAATTTAATCGATGGTGTAAATTGATACACTTATTCAAGTTTGAGGTTTAAATTGATGAAATTGAAAATTTAGGATTAAAATTGATACAATCTGCCAAGTTTGAGGTCTAAATTGATGAAATTGAAAATTCAGAGCTAAAATTGATACAACCTACCAAGTTTAGGGTTAAAATTGATTTTTTTTCAAAAAAACTTCGGATTGAAAACCTCTTCCCTTTTTTTTTTTTTTTTTTTAGTGTTTGGATTTGTGAAATTATACAAAAATAGTTGGATAACTAAGAACGAAAAACTGCCTTCTTTTTTTATAGGCCGGTGACTCCATGATCTTGTACGAATATGGACCCACAAGCCACTACGAAACATAGGTCAAAAAGATGGAAAAGACGGAGATCTTTCATCTTTAATAATTAGGTTGTTCTTTGTTGGATTGTTTTCTTTACTTTTAAGTTTAATTACAAATTTGTTTTTATAATTTAGAAAAATTAAAATTTAGTTCTTATGATTTTAAATGTTAAAATTCATCTTTACGGTTTGATAAAACTCTCAAGACTATTTTTGAAGATTTTATCAAACATAGAAACTATTTATGAGATTTTATTAAATCATAAAGACAAAATTCTAACTTTTAAAACTATATTGACTAAATTTTAACTTTTAAAATTATATGAACTAAATTTTAACTTTCTTCAAATCATAAGGACCAAATTTATAATTTAACCTCTTAAATTAAAATATTTTCATAACAAATATGTATATATATATAACATCTTATTTTTTTTTAAAAAAATAACTATTTGGATCCTCATCATTGTTTTGCGACGTCAATGGTTTAAGTAGATATATACTTTGACTTGAAATATGTGAATACTAAGGTATTGTGTTACATGTATTGGAGCCATTTCTTTTTAGCTTAAAGACTAAAATAGACATTCTCAAAGTTCATAGACTAAAATTATTATTTTCTTGAAGTTCAAGAATCAAATTAGACATTTTAAAAATTAAGGACTAAAACTGAAAAAACCTAATGAGTCTAGGTGCCAAGCCCAGTCACATCTCAAGATCGAGGTCCTAACACTAGGCCTATTTGAAAACGATTTTGTTTTTAGTTTTCTGCTTTAAAAAAAATTATGTTTGCTTCCTCATAATTTCTTTAGTACATTTTTCACCTTCCTTAAAAATATGTTTTAATTCTTTGTCGATTGTTTCTTAAAAAAATAGTTTTTAAAAACTTTTTTTTTTTAGTTTTCAAATATTGGCTAAAATTTTTAAAACATTTTTAAAATATAGATACCAAAACAAAGAAATACATAGGTAAAAGTAATGTTCATCATCTTAATTTTAAAAAATAGAAACAAAAAATAAAATGGATATCAAATGAGATCGTATTGATGAAATAGATATTTTTAAAGTTTTAGGAACTAAAATGGTTTTTATTTTGGATTTTGTTTTTTTTTTTTTTAATTCAAGGAGTAAAATAAAAATTTTGAAAATTAAAAAACTGAAATGAAATAATGATCATGTAAGTTTAGGACTCAAATAGGATTTAAATCTTATATTTTATTATTATTTTAATTTAAACTGGCATATGTCCGTAACAAAAACAACATAAGAAAGATGGTTTGTAGTAGGTCTAATTCTTATCCTTTCACTAAAAAAAAAAAAAACACAGAGAACAGGCGTAAATCTGTTTTTTTCTTCTAGTACTTTCGTATTTATTTTCATTGAGGTTCTAAACTTATTCATAATAGTAACAAGTTCTGTAAAAATAATTATCCCGCCATGTCTTGAATAATAATAATAATAAATTGCCATTCAAAAATAATGAGAAGACGGAGGAGGAGGAGGTTAAATTACAAAATTGGTCTCTATAGTTTGAAAAAAGTTTAAATTTAGTCCCTATAATTTTAAAAGTTAGAATTCTATCCTTACTGTTTGATAAAACATCATAAATTGTCTCTATGGTTTGATAAATCTCTCATAAATAGTCATATCATAGGAACTAATTATGAGGGTTTTATCAAACTATAGGGACGAATTCTAACAATTTAAAATTATTGGAACTAAATTTTAACTCTCTCAAAATCGTAGGGACTAAATTTATAATTTAACCTATAATAATAATAATAATAATAGTAAATTGTTTTAGGAAAATGTAAAATAGCTTTCAAACCCAACGCTCAAACATGACCGTATTTTTAAAATTTTAAAATTCATCAATAAGAATATTTCTAAAAAAAGTTTGATAAATATTAGGTACAAATACCATTATAGTCTTTGTACTTTGAGTCTTGTTCAGTTTTAGTCTTTATACTTTCAAATGTTCAAATTTAGTTCTCATATTTTCAATAAATTTTAAAATTAAATCCCTACTAATGTTTATAGTTAACTTTAAAAGAAAAAAAGATTGGTCTCTATTAACTTTCCCTCTGTAAATTTTGAAAAGATATTCACATTGTGTCTTTTTTTTTTATAATAAAAATCATTATTTTATTTTATGAAAGTCGATAAAAATTAGCTTCAAACTAACAATAAAGACTAATTTTAAGATTGATTATAAGTATATGGACTAAATCTGGATATTTAAAAGTACATGGACCAAAATGAAATAAGTTCCAAAATACAGGGACAGAAATGATAGTTTAATCTAAAATATCATCATATGTATATGTATGTGTTTCTAATAATTGAAGAAAGATAAAGATTAGTTCCTAAAGTGTCACGTTTATTCCAATTTAATTTGTCTCTAGATTTTTAAATATTATATTATAGTTCAAGAACTTTACCAAATAAATTATTTTAGTCATTCTCGTTAATTTTTTAAAAAATATTTAACCAAAAAACTTGACATGAAAACATCTTTTATCCATTCACCTGATTAAAATATTTATATAAATAAGTATTTAAAGTCACACGTAGTATTGTTAGAAATATAATTTTAGAATGAAATTGAGTTGCTAAAGTGAGCATAGCTCAGTGGTAATTGACATGTGGTAAGAGTGCAACAAAAAACTGAAAAATTGAATCAAATTGAACCGATCTAGTGATTTGGTTCGATTTTTTGGCTTAATATTGCACATATTGGTTTGCATTTTGAGAAAATTGAAAAATATTCGGTTTGATTCGATTTTTGATTGAAAAAACCAACTAAAAATCGAACCGCATCGAGGGTATATATATATACCCTTAAAGAAACCTGAGGTTTTCTTTACTGCCGTTTGCACTTTGCCCATATTTTGTTCCCCAACTGCTAAGTCTGTGTTCTTTGTCTGCCGTCATCTGTTGTTCTCTGTTGACCATCGCATGCCCAAATAGGCTTGTAGTCGTCTTTCTTCATCGCACACCCATTTGCCTAGATCTAAGCCACTCGTCGGACGTCGTCGCTTCATTCAGTCACCGACAGTAGCATCTCGACAAGTTCAGACCTTGGTGTCGAGCACTTGTCTTTAGGTGAATAGTTATATTGTGTTCTCAACTCTTTTCTCATATGGATCTCAACAATCTCCTCTCCCTACATTCATCTCCAAGACTACTGCGATTCAAATTTAAGATTAAAAAAGCAGAGTGTTGAAAAATCCCAAATCCTTCTAAATTAAAAGAGAATAAAAAAAAAAGTAAGTCTTGGAACTTGTTGGAAATAATACGTTGTGTATAAGAATTGAATAATACTAGCAAATTTGATTACAACTTAACTAGCAACAAACAATTATAGTGTAAATAATAGTACATACATTGTTTATAACAATAATTTAAAAACTCAAGAATAAAAGACAATAAATAGTCGAGGCACGCTTACGAAGCATTGTCCTGAAGATAATTATTCGCTCTGCAAGGGTTGAAAGCAGACTACAGTGATCGTCCAGCAGGATACAACGACTAACTTTGATAGAACAACAACCTTGAACTACCGAATCTGTTAGAACTCTTGGATACTTGCTCTCAACTTGAGTCAAGATTAAATAGAAGAAAGAGAAGAGAGAATAACTCTTCAATTGGAATGAGATACTCCAAAATGGAATGAGATACTCCAAAAGAAGAAACAAGTTGCTATTTATAGGCTAGCAATTTAGTAACTCTCCAAAAATAAAATTAATATAAACAATATGAAACATACATTCAAAGTAACTCAACTATGTAATTACTTGTAAAAAAAACTCAACAAATTTAACTTTTAAGTTAAAGTTGTAAAAGAAACATCAACACATTTTAATGTTTCAAACCATTTTGAAACTTTTGAGATTCAAGTCAAGTACAACAACATAAATAAAACATCAATTCATTTTTTATGTTTCAAACCAACATTTCTTTCACAAATTTTACTATAAAATCCAATAGAAATTCCATATGCCTTTGTGCATGATGTGTTGCACATCATCTTTTCCTGGTTTAGTTTCTCACAGCTTTAGGTTGTTGAGATCCATATAAGAAAAAAGCTAGAAGAAAAAAAGAAGAAAAAAGCCCAAGTGTGCCCAAAACCGAAAATGATCCGACTAAAAATCGAATCAATCGGTTATGTCTATTATTGGACATTGGTTCGATTTCTATTTTTAGGAAACCAACCTAGTTAGTAGAGTTCTCAGTTGGGCCCAAAATCAAAGGAATCAAACCAATTATAACCACTAGCATGTACTCTCGACCAAGAAGTTAGAAGTTCGAATTCTCTCACACTCAAATATTGTTGTTGAACTAAAAAAAAAAAGAATGGAATTGAAAACAAAAAAGAGAATGGAATTGAGTCATTTAAATGATTAATAGATAATGGATAATCATGAATTAACGGTAAGAACTAAAATACTTTTTAATAGAAAGTTTAGGCTTCGTAAGATAACTATTTGGTTTTTGGAAATTGTCCATGTTTTCTCATCAATGATCTACGATAGGTTTCTCTTTCTTAATAAAACATTTGAATTCTTAGCCAAATTCGAAAAATAAAAACAAAAACTACTTATATTAGTTTTCAAATTTTGGCTTGGTTTTTTAAAGCATAGATAAAAAGTAGATAACAAAATAAGGAATCCTATAGGTAGAAGTAGAATTTATAGACTTCAATTTTCAAAACTAAAAACCAAAAACCAAATGGTTATCAAATGGGGCCTTAGAAATTAAAATAGAACATTGGAATTTCACTAAAAAAAAAAGAACATTGGAAAGGGTTTGAACACATCCTGATGAAGTTCCAGATTGATGTAGAAGCATTATGAATGTGTTTATGAGTTTGAAGATGATGAATCAGGAAGCGACTAAGTATCTAAATGACCTTGACCTAATGTAGAGTCAAGGTTGAGCCTTGGAACTTGGCCTAGAGCAGAGGTAAGTTGACTAGAGTCGCGAAAGAGTGAAAATACATGTACGGGCAACGTGTATGACCAAGTGTACTTCTACTGCATATGAAACGCTTAGTTGAGTTAAATAACCTCGCCTAAGGTCTGATGAAGCCATAAAGGGTTGCGAAAAATAGATTGGGACTTGAGTTCTCCTTAAGGATGGCCATGATCTCATGTAAAGTCATGGCGCCACATGGTTGGAGAGCTACGACCGTGACCAAAAAGTTAAAAATTAAGTAGAATATTTTAAACCAAATAAAAATATTATTAAGATCATTGTCAAATAATTACCTAATGATATCTTAAATTAATAAAACATTAACTTCAAAGAAATGCCCACATGAACATATATAACAAAAGTGATACAAAGCATGTACCTTGGATAAAGAGATCATTGGTTCGAATCTCTCACCTCACGTATTGTTGAACTAAAAAAATAAAACTTCCAAGATAGGTATTTACACTCGTTGTTCCTTTGCTATTACTTGCCCCAAAATTTTCAATTGATAATGATGCTTTATATTTGATGGTTATTCACATCAATGGCCTTTAGTATGAAAGTCAAACTTTCTTCAAAAAAAAAAAAAAAAAAAGAAAAAGAAAAAAAAATGAAAGTCAAACCTTGAAAGATTTTTATAAACACTAACTTAGGTTATATATATAAAGGAGGAGATTAATTTAATTAAAAATAATGAAATATAATTATGTATGTACCTAAACTATATGAGATTGAGGGGAAATCCCTACTTATTTAATTAATATTAAGCTATATTACTACTTAATTTATTATTTTATTTGGTGAATATCATCTTACTATTTATTACTAGAGATATAATTAATATTGACATTTTGGCCAATCGCAAATCTACACATCATTATTTTTAAATTAATGACAAGACATATTATTAAATTTGAGATCAATTATAAATTGACATTTGTCCCAAATAAAATTTGAAGAAAGAAAAATGATAAATCCCAAACAATGTCACATGTCTTCTTTATGACCATTTGATCAAGTAAGCTTAGCCCTAGATAAATTGAATCATATAGCAATTGGGCACAATATCAAATAAGTCCAAAATCTTATTAAATGACAACTTGATCCAAATCTCAAATCCAAAGGATTAGACCCAAAGCCAACTAAGTCCAAGTCGAACAATAAAAACTCTATAAATAGAATATTTATTTTTCATTTCAAGAGTTTAGAAAATTCAGTATATAGAGAATTCAAAGAAAAATCTTAAAAGACTAAAGGACTTTTTGAAAACCAAAAACTTGAAGATGAGTAGACTTCAAAAAAAAAAATTGTTGAAAAACTGAAGATCTCAAGACATCAATTGACTCTTTAAGAAGTTGAAATTTTAATTTTAAGAACAAGTTGCAAAGCCCTCGAAATAAATTTACATTTGAGAGAGAAAGAATTAGAGGAACACATTAGCAATTGTATTATCACTATATAAATTAATATAAATTCAAGTTCACTCCAACAAACTAAAAGTTTTCTTTTGAAATCTCGTATGAACAAGTTACATATGGAGTTCTTTTCTTAATAAAAAAAATGTAGATTATGTCATGAAGGGGCAGAACATACATTTTCTCGTCATAATTTTTCTTTCTTTTGTAGAGAAAAATAATTGTATTTGATAACTTTCTCCTGGAACAGTTTTTATTTTCGCGTTTAGATTAAATCTTGAGGCACCAAAAAAAGGAATAAAGAAAAATTTACATACGACAATCTTTTAAATAATTGAAATGTACATTTTTATTGTTTACTTTTTATTTTGTAATACAAAAAAAAATAGTTAAGGGTCTATTTGAAATACCTTCGAGCCTAAGCACTTTTATAAAAAAATATTTTCAATAAAAATGTTTTTATCTTTTATGTTTTCTAAAATTACTCTAAATAACATATTTTTTTTGGCTGTTCTATATTCAAAAGAGATTCTATTAATTACAAATGTATTTTTTCTCTTACTACATGTTTTAAAGATTTTTGATAATCTATCTGTTTCTTTGAAAATAGATTTTAAATTAATACAAAATTTTTTAATTACTTGTATTTATTAATTGTTTAAAAAAAAAACACTCTTGATGATCTAAAATCATTCATGATATTATATTAAACACACTTTAAATTAATAATTTTTTAAGGCTAAATAGAAAATATCTCTGAAGATCTTGTTTTAATAAATACTCCTGAACTTTAAAAAGTTTCAAAATATCCCTAAATTTTAAAAAATGTTCAAAAATACCCTTACAGTTAAGTTGTAGATGGAAACGTTAAAGTTTCATTAATACCCTTGACCACTAAAAAAATATCAAAAAATACCCTTATTGGAAAATGTTTCTTCTTCTTCCTCCTCTCTATACAGATTCTTCCTCCATGAAAATTAATGAGAATTTTTTTTCTCCTTCATCACAGCATCCCAAGATTAGTTTGACCAGATTCTTATGTTGAAGCTTCAAGATGACTTTTGCTTCTCGTTGTTGTCAAAATCTGGCTAGGAAAAATCTCATCTGACCTTCACGTGACAACAACTGTAAATTTGTAATTTGGGGGACAGAGGTGACCTGCAAAAGAGAAAAACCTGAGGACTGGGGTGGTGCTTGCCACACCAGCTCCAATGCTTAAGTCAGAGACGAATAAAAAGTGTAGCAAGCTATAATTTAGAGAATGAGGGTAGAAGTTGAACTCCATTTTTTTGAGTCATAATGACGTATTTATAGGATCCTTGATCTAGGTTTTCCATATTCCTTTTTAGATAAGGAATAGAAGGGTTTTCATCTTCTATCTAGGAAAATGTTAATCTCTGGGCCTACAGGATTCTTTTGGGTCTATTTCTCTTTTTGGCTCTTATCATCTTGACTTTTATCTTGTCTTGGCCTTATTTCATTAGGTCCAAATTCACCTATAATAGCTTCATTCTTGAATTCTTCATGTCCTTGACTTGATTTTGTTGAGAGCATTTTCACTACTATTTCCTCATCAGTCACTACCCATCAGCTTTCTCTAAATTCATTTTAGGCAAAATAAATAAAATATTGGCATATAGTGGTTCTAACACTTGTTCAAGTTTATTAGCATTTGAAAGGTCGTAACAACAATTTGACCAAATAAGCTCCAAACACTCAAAATCCATAACCTTGACCTTCCCTCGTAACTCTCCAAAAAAAATAATAATAATAATCTTACTATCACGACCCGAATTCCTACGACTCTCTAGATGCGGAAGCACGACCTAGTTACCTCGTTCATGCCCGAAATTTCGGCAGTATGACGACGTAACTAGGAGAAACCAAAATTTTTACAAAGACCTGGAAAGAGATATAAACACTTCTATGTTTCAGAGAACAGACTCAGCATCCACCAAGCTACGTTAAATGATGTTGAGCTCAAGCAACAGACAAAAACCTAAGAACTTCTAACCAAATGCACGGAAGTGAAAGAATTTTAAACTTTACAGACCCATAAACAACAGGGAACAAAGAATAAAATTAAAAGCTACAATATGGACAAGGAATTTGGTGGAGTCTCCATAGTCTCGTCAAGTCGTCGCCTGCGTCATCCACCCCGAGAATATGCACAAGCTGCAAAACAAACGAAGTAGCAAGCATGAGTACAAAATATACTCAGTAAGTAGCCCACTTAAGGGTCCAACTTTTAAAGAAACCATACCAAGAAGAAAACTGTTCTTACTCACACTCGTGCTTAGATTTCAAATACTTGCTTCTGTTATTCTAAAGGTCCATTTAACCTTCCATAACATTCTCTACTACCTGACCCTAACTTCGTGTCATACATGCGAGTCCTGTAACCTAGAACCCAAACCTGTGAAGGTCTATAACCTTCACACTCATCTCAATAGCCACACAGGCAACCAGAGAACAAATCCCTTCAGCTAGCATACAGGCAATAGGGAAACACATCCCCTATGCTCAACACGGTGGGGAATCACCCCTAAGCTAGCTCCCAGGCAATAGGGAAACACATCCCCTATGCTCAACACATCACAATAGCCACACAGGCAACCAGGGAACAAATTCCCTTCGCTAGCATACAGGCAATAAGGAAACGTATCCCCTATGCTTAACACATCACAATAGCCACACAGGCAACCAGGGAACCAATCCCCTCAGCTAGCATACAGGCAATAGAGAAACGCATCCCCAATGC
Organism: Trichosanthes truncata; assembly: GCA_033996785.1. NCBI lineage: Eukaryota > Viridiplantae > Streptophyta > Magnoliopsida > Cucurbitales > Cucurbitaceae > Trichosanthes > Trichosanthes truncata. The sequence goes on along the minus strand of JAWPNB010000013.1, from coordinate 42,293,217 downwards.
TCAACACGGTGGGGAATCACCCCTAAGCTAGCTCCCAGGCAATAAGGAACGCATTCCTTATGCTCATCACATCACATACGTTCTAGGCTTACAAACGCGCACGAAACAACAAAATTAGAGTAGGTAGTACCAATCTAACGACCTTTGTACTTTCACAACAGTTTTGGAACCTTTCGAGTCAATCCACCTTACCACATTCGTCCGTCATGCCCAAATCACAAACACAAGCTGGCCCGAATGTTTCAAACACTTTTAATGGGGAACCACCCCCTAATTCACATAAACAAAGGGGAAAAGCAACCCTCAAGCCTTCCCAACTTCTATAACGTCTTATGCCTCATACGTATTTATAGGCGAGACAAAAATCCTAACGGACCAATCCGAAAGGCTACCTTCTCCTTAGGCCAGCACCAAGGAAATCCATTTCTCTTCCTTTCAGGAAATCTTTAGTGGCATATGACCCAGGCCCACAACTGAATAAACAACCTCAATCTCATCATAATGACTTTTCGCCATAGATCACAAGCACGAGTCTCAAGTAAGTTCTTATATCCTAGTTCAACGGCACTTCTAAACAAACCTTTACTTAATTCGAAACCCATATGTGTGCTAGTGGCATAAAGCCCTCAACCGCTTAACTCAGAAATCGGGAGGTTCTATAGCCACTCTGGATTCCATCTCAAGCCACATATCACAACAATCCAAATATGCGTGCTCATACAATCTAAACTAACTTCCCATATGTCCTTACTTTATAAGGAACCACGATCATAGTCAACTATGCATTCCAGAGGGTTAATCTATAACAAAATCCCTTACTAATTCACAAGGCCAAGTCCTTAGGAGCACCCCCCTAGGAATCATGACTTATACCAAGTCACTCAACTAAATTGACAACTTTCTTTAAATTCTTGGGTGTAGGTACAATAAGGCAAAATCTCATTTCCGAACTATTTACCAAGCGACACATCCACGACCAACATGGTCACACCCATACTTCATACTTGAAATAATTACACCCACGGCCACTTAACATACACCAATTCCAACAACTACTCTCTTAAAGTGCTACTCATGCTAAATCATAAGCCATTCGAAAACGTTAAGCCCCTAATTTCCATTATAACCATATAAAAGACCATTTACAACTCAATCAACACCTACACCAATCCACAAATCACTACATACTTCATAGATATGGTTTTCAAGCATGCTTTCACAATTTCCAAATTATCAAACATATATCAATTTAAATGGAACTTAAAGGGGCTAATATCCAAATAACTACTTACTATTTATTCCAAGGTTCAAGGTAGTCTGAGGGTCCAACTTCGCCCAAAACGACATTCAATCATAATGGTAATTATGAAACTGAGTCTGACAATCAGTGGATCAATTTTTAGATTACCCAATCAATAGCTAAACCAACTTTAACGACCAAAATCTACTTTAAACTCGTGTCGGATACTTACCTTCTTCAATTGGAGCGTTACCCATGGCTTCAACCTTGGTTCCAAACTCAAATCGCTGCTGAAAATCACCCGAATAGATTTAATTTCGTGAATCCAAGACCCAAATACCATGGGTGATCTAAAATTAAAACAAAAACTTTATGGGTCATCTCCAAATCACACATATAGCCAAACATTAGTTTGAAATCAAACATCGGAATGCTTACCCGCTCCAAATCGAGGTCGTAAATGGTTGTACGAATATCAAACTTGTTCGAATTTGACCCCGAACCAACGCCCATTCTGCTGTCTGTACAGATCACGCACGAGAGGGAGAGAGACCGAACGAAAAGGGAGAGAGAGAGAAATCAGACAGAGAGAGATAGGAAATCGGCAGCGGAGCTGGGCGTCGCACGGCTGAAACTACCGCAGTCCGACGAGGGTGGCACGTCGACACTATGTATCAATTGGGATCAGAAGCTGGCGCTGCGTCTATGCGGGGTTCGAAGGCGGGCGGCGCGTCTACAGTTGGGGGTGTGGCTGGGGCTTCGTTCGGCGACTGGTTGATCGGTGGTGGAGCTTCACAACTGCCGACAGGGAAGAGAGAGAGAGAGAGAGAGAGAGAGAGAGATTTTCGGTGAGAGAGAGAGAGATTTTCGGGAGAGGGAGGGAGAAGATAGGAAAAAGAAGATAAGTTTGAAATTTTTATTTTTATTAAAAAGAAAACAGTCAAAATTCCAATAATACCCTTTGACCAACCTTTTCCTTCCAAAATTGCCCTTTTCAACTTCTCAAATTCCAATGAAGCCATTCAAGATTCTAAATTTGAAAATTAATCTATTTAAATTCCCAAAATTTCAAAATTAACACCCCCTAAAAAGTCGGGCGTTACATTCTACCCACCTCTTCCTTCACTACCCATTCATCGTAATTGAAAACCACATTAATCTTCTTCTTATCATTAACACACACACAAACAAAGAGAGCAAAATGAGCTATTTTTTTCTCCCACTTATCCTTTACACTTTGAAAAAGAGAAAGCTCAATTTCAGACTTTGTTTTCATCTGGTGTTATGTTGCACATAGCCTTTATAAGCAAAATTTCACATTTATTTTCATGTAGGAAGAATTTGCAGAGAGATGAAGAAAAAGAAGAAACGTTTTCCAGTAAGGGTATTTTTGAATTTTTTTGAAATGTCAGAGATATTAATGAATCTTTAATGTTTTCCATCCTAAACTTAATAGTAAAGATATTTTTAAACGTTCTTGAAAGGTCAGGGGTATGTTTAAAACTTTTTAAAATTTAGGGGTATTATTAAAACGAGATCCATAGTTCTAAGGTATTTTCTATAATCTATAAATTAGCCTTTGTTTAAAGATGGTTATTAAAAAATTGATTTGATTTAGAAAGCAATTTTTTTTTCAAAAGTTATTCCAAACCCACCATAAGCAGATAGATACACATTTATGAACGCTACCATACTAATTTATATGAAAAAGGATCATTGTAATTTATCCCCCTTTTTTTAGCCATGCGTTTACATTTTGAAATTAAAATTAGTTTCAAAAGGTTCTTTGTAGTTTAGGGAATATGCAAATTGCAAACTTCTATGATTGAATTGGCTATAGATTGAATTACAAGTTTAGTTTCTAAATTTTTAAATTTGTATTTAAAAGTTTTTGAACTTTAACAAACGTCTAATACGTCTAAAGCTTAGTTTGGGATTGCAGTAGCTTTTAAAATAATTGTTGTCAACTGTGATACGAGGTAAATTAGTGTTTGGTAAGTTTTAGCTCTAAAAATATGAAAAAGTAGGTTAAAGTGTTTGGTAAATTAATACTCAATTAATTACAATTTACTATAATAACCTAAATACGTATAATATTTCAATAATGCATAATGTTATGTTGATATTTAATTTCAAAGTTTTTATAAGATAATTAATTTAAATTTCATAAGATATAAATTACAATATTGAGTTTAGTCTAGATATTTTTATATTTTGATAAAAAAAATTGCTATAAAATAAATCATATTGAAAAAGAATTTGTATTTCAAATTAAATAATAAAATAAATTGAATTAGAATAATAGAGAAGCAACAAATTAAATTTAAAGTAAAGATAAGATTGATGGTGAATCATGTCTCAACAACGTGGAAGTATGGGAGGATAAGTAGTTAGTTAAAAAATCTACCAGATTTATAAGAAAGCTAAATTGAAAAGCTACTACTAATGGCTTTTGTAAATCAACGTAATTGAAAAAGTACTTTTATATAAATTAATTTATAATCAGTTTTACCAAACACTCAAAGCGGTTAAAATTCTTTTATAATCACTTAATTTTATGGTCTTCACAAGCAACATCAAACGTAGCCTAAGAACTTTCAATTTTGTATTTAATAAGCTCATGAACTTTAAAACTGTCTAATAAATTCCTAAACTTTCAATTTTGTATCTAATAGATCCTTGATATATTCAAAAAAAAATTTAATTAATTGATCTATTTGATATAAATTTGAATTTTGTGTCTAATAAGACTCTAAACTTTCAATTTTGTATCTAGTAAATCCATGAATTTTAAAAAATGTCAAATAGGTCAATGACTTATTAGCACAAAATTGGAAATTCAGGGATCTATCGGACACAAACTTAAAAGTTTAGGCCCCGTTTCATAACCATCGATTTTTGGTATTAGAGAAACATGAGGTTTCATCTCAAAACCAATTGACAATGAGAGAAGTAACTCATGTATCTTTTAAAGATTGTGAAGTCTCCTCATTTTTTTCAACGTGAGATCTTCAACATGCCCTTTCAAGATGATGCCTCTTTGGGTTCACTATTCTCGGGTCGGATCCTTTTTTTTTTTTTGACTGAATACCCCGTTTGAGCTTCATAGGCTCTAATATCATATTAGAGAAACATGAGGTTCCATCTCAAAATCAAGTAGCAATGAGATGAGTAACTCATGTATTTTTTAAAGATGGTGAAGTCTCTTCATTTTTTTCAATGTGGGATCCTCAACATTTGAAAATTGTGTTTGTTTTCTCATCAATTCTCTACAATAATGAGTTATCTTTCTTAACAAAACATTTGAATTCTTAGCCAAATTCTAAAAACAAAAACAAGTTTTTGAAAGCTACTTTTTTTAGTTTTCAAAACTTGGTTTGTTTTTTGAAAACATACATAAAAAGTAGATAACATAAAACAAGGACACCCATAAGTGGAAGTAGTATTTATAGACTTAATTTTCAAAATCAAATGATTATCAAACAGGACATTAAGAATACACTTTTTAAACCTCAAAGATCTATTGGACACAAAGTTAAAAATTATTCGAAAACTTATTATACACTTTTTAAAGTTCGAGACTAAATAAATACAAACATCAAGGTTTAGAGATCGAAGTTGTAATTTAACGTTAGCAATATGTACTTTTTTTAAAAAAAACACACACACAAAGAAGCTACGCGTACCAATTTATTATAAAAATAATAAAATTAAATGGAAATATGTATGATTTCTAAATTTTGCAAGCCACAAATTAAATTACTAGTTTAACTTGATGTTGTATAGGGTTTTTGACTATATATTACTAAACAATAATCCATTTGATTTCTCAATTGAGAAAGAAAAATCAAATCAAACGAATAAATTGCAGAAAAAGTTTGAATAAAAATAAAATAAAATAAAACTGAACTTTATTAAATATTAAAATAATCCATTTTATTTTAATTAAATTTAATTTGGATTATGCGCCCCCCCCCCCTCTGAAATTATAAATATCTGTCTACCAAGAAATATCAAAGGAATAGAGAAACAAACAAGAAGATAAAGTTGTTGATTTCGGATGATCTTTTTTTAAAAAGTAAAAAATAGAGAATGAATTGTGAAAAAAATTTAAGTGAGTCCAAACTTCCAAAGATGGCGCCACTACCATCTCGTCTTCTTTTCTCTCTCTTCCTCTTATTTTATTAAAATAAATTTTGAAATAATTTCAAGTGAGTCCAAAAAGGGTACTATCTCCTCCTCTTTTCTCTCCCTACTTTTATTTTTATTTTTATTTAAAAAAAAATAATATCAACAATTAATGAACTCCCTCCCACCACAAAATGACTCAATCCACCCACCTCAAGAAGCATCTTTCTTGAAAAACTTCTTTGGCTCAAAACATTTTGTAGTTTTTGTTGAAATTCATATAGTTTATTTATTAATTCAAGGTAGGTAACAATATAATAGACGGTTAAATTTGTACTATTCAATATATTAGTGAGTAGTCTTATTTATCAGATCACATACTTAATCATCAAAAAGTATAGCGGGTTGATTATATATTAGCTCGGTACTTCTTGAATATGTCGTATAAAACTCTAAAGCCATTAATTAGGGTTATGTTCCAAAATGCTATATGTCCACTTAAGTCTCATGTCCCATCAAAAGAAAGAGAGACTTGCCTTATTTGGATCTGAGCTATATATTGGGAAAATTGAAAACCCTAGCTAATTTTTCCTTCCACATTTTGCAATCTTAACTTTATTCTCTATTTTTTTTAACTTAAGAGTTTAAGGGAAGGATAGATGTCTTTAATACTGAGTTATGTTCATGTTGACTTCAATTTATTCACATGTTTTTGTTGGAATTAATTTAATAATCATTTCATATATGTGGGAACAATCTAAATGTCAATTATATTTGAGTCATTTAATGAACATTTTATGTGGTCATGATTATGGATCCATTACTTCTTATATAGTGGTGCGGTCTGCTGAGTAAAAACCAACCAGTTAATCTTAAAGAGTTATGAGAAACCTTAGGACCAACATATATATTCAGGTTTCCCAACATGCTATGTCTTTGAGCCTCCTGTTCCCCTTCAAGTAGGGTGGATTGCCCATATTTATTTCGAGTTGCATATAATTGAGAAAGACAAAAACGAATTATTATTTTTGCAAGAGGATTATGTCTAATCTATCTATTAGTCTCGGGAAACTCTATTCTCTAACTAAAGAATTTGATTTTCTTCTATGCAAAGATCCATTATGATTGTTCTAGAATTCTAGAGAACCTTCAATAATTTTCTAACAAGCCCTCTCGAGTTTCAAAATAAAATTGGATTACAAACCCAACTACCGAACATATACTAGATCATAAATTTGCACGTCTCATTGGAAACACAAACATTTGTTTGGCCTAGTAATGGGTAAAACTTCATTTTCACAAAGGGAAAAGAAAATGAATGTTGGGGGGGTCCAAGAACACAAAATTGAAAACAAAAAAGCAAATTAAAACGTGTCTCAATTGTAGTGGAGGGCTCTGTTTTGGACAATCTATAAAGCAATATTCATTTCATTTTCTTTTTCGTACCCTTTCACTTCTCTTCATCATCATCACTGATCAGCCGCACACATACACCACTCTTTCTCTCCTTCTCTCTCTTCTTTAATAATTTAAATTCCTCCGTCGCCACTGCCGCCGCCACCGCCGTCGCAGCTCCGTCTTCTTCTCCGGCGAAGTCATTAACAACATGGCTACTCATCTGAGCTTTGTTATGGGTATCATTGGTCAGTTTTTTTTTCCTCTCTGTCTTTTTAGATTCTGTTTCTTTTTCTTTGGGATTTTAATGGGGATTTGTGGGCTGTGTTTGGATGCAGGGAATGTGATTTCGATTCTGGTTTTTGCATCTCCCATGTGAGTTTTCACGTTTTAATTTCGAGTTTTCTTTTTTTTATTACACTGTAAATTTAATGATTAAACTTTTAAGTTTGTGTTTAATATTTAAGATTTATCAAACACGTTTTGAAAATTTAAAAAATTATTACAAAGTGAGAACTTTTTTTTTTTTTTTTTATCTGCTCTTCCATTCTGTTTTTTTATTATTTATTTTTTATGACCATTTTTAAAAGTTTGTTCGGCTATAAAGTAAAATTACGCGTTACGGTGCAGAGAATTGAGGTTGTTCATAAATTGGCATTAATTACTTTTTCTTTTTTTCTTTTTTTTAAATTGAAGAAGCTATTTTGATTTTGGCCTGCTTCCACTTCCGATCCCCACTTTCAAAGTTTGGCTGAAAAGATAAAACTCTTTTATAAGAACTTCTTTACTCGATTTGTTTAGGGACGGTTTGGTAGTTATGTTTGAAAACGATTTTTGTTTCCAAGTATAGATTTAACTTCTTTTTTTTTTTTAATTTGGAAAAATTATTATTTTCTTCTTGGGCTTTCATTTATTTCATTTTTATATTAACTTTAAAGTATATAGTATATTTTTTAAAGTTCAATAACATGCAGAGTGAATATTCGAACTTTTAATCTATTAGTCGAGGGTATAACCTCCTAACCAGTTGAAGTTATGCTAAAGTTGTAGATAAACCATTTTTTTAGAAAAAAAATACATCATATTTAAATTGAGTGCAGTTAATAATTATATACATAATTAATAAATTTAGCCAAATGAAAAAGAAAACACGTAAAAGGATAAGCCGACTTAATAAATCAACTTCAAAGGAAAAAAAAAAACACACGTCTATATAAACCGTTTTTAAAAGTTATCAAACCAAACAAGTTTTCTTCCTTAAAAAATGATTTTTTTTAAATAATTTTAAACATGAATTTCAAATGGACCTTAATCTTTTTTATGTAAAGAATATGTTTGGCAAAATGATTTTTAGAAATGTTGTTGCCAAATTTTGAACAGGAGCAATCTCACTTGACCTCTACGTGACAACGACGGTGAATTTGTATTCTTGGGGGAAGAGCGCGGCCTGCGCAAGACAAGAAAAACTTGGACACCGGTGTGGTGTAGGCCACACAGGCTCCAATGCTTGTCAGAGAGAGTTTAGAGAGAATTTAGGAGTTCTATGAGAGTTTTGGAGGCTGGAATAAATTTACCTTGTTCTCCCCTTAAAAGAGAGCTTAAATACCTTTCTTCCTAGAGTTTTTGTGGGTTTCCGTCTTCGAATGGGGAATGGAAGGACCGAACTGGGCTAGACTGAGGGTACACGAGCCATGAGGGATCGAGGCAAGGCCCAAGAGTGGGTCTTGCCATGTGGTCGGCCAAGGCCGACACGGGCTTGGGCTTCGGCCCAAGCTCGATTTTTTATCGATTTCGGTTCGTTTTGACTTCATATTGGGCTTATTTCCTCGTTTGGATCTTTGTTGCAGCCCTTTATATATCCAGCTCATTCTTGTTGGTCCAATTTCACCCATAACAAGAAACATCTATTAAAAAAAGAATCAGAAAAGCAAAATTTATCCAAATGTTAATATTATCAACTTTTTATATAAAAAAAATGGAATTTTATCCAAAATTGTTATATTCTATTTTAGTTAACTATATATTTATATGTATTTTCTTTCTGAGAAACACTTGACAGGCAACTAAAAATAAAATCGATATCAAACAGAAACTAAATCGGATTTTTTGTTTTGAAAGAAAAACATTTATAGGAATAGTGAAGAAGAAATCAACAGAGAATTACAAAGGGATACCATATGTGACAACTTTGTTGAGCACAAGCTTGTGGACATTTTATGGGGTGTTGAAGCCTGATGGGCTGCTTATCACTACTGTCAATGGTGCTGGTGTTGTCTTTCAGCTCTCTTATGTTATTCTCTTCATCATCTTTGCTCCCAAACACAAGAAGGTCATTCTCTCTCTTATATTTTCAATTTAATCTATAATCTTTTAAATGTTCTTAGCTAAATATATGTTTTAGTTTTGTATGTTCGAGTGTTTTTACAATTTAGTGCTTGTTATTTAAAAATTTTCAATTTAGTTCCTCACTACTGGTGATCAATGTTATAATTGGTTTAAGATATCTTGTATGGCATAATACTTAGTAAATTGGTAGAAATTTAGAGAAAAAATGATCATCTAAGAGAAAACTCGAAATTTTCTACCAATTTCTTAGAAATTTAGGGGGAGAAATTAGAAACTTTCCTCTTTTGGATGAAAATTTTCCTCCTCTAAATTTTTTTCAATTCACTAAGTATTATGCCATGTAAATTTATCATTAGCGAAATTTGACATTCACCAATGGTGAGGGACTACATTGAAAAATAGTAAAAGTATAAGGGACTAAATTGAAAAGACAATCACATATTAGGGACTAAAACATATATTTAGCCAAAGTTTAAATTTTATTTTATTATGTATCAATTGTTTTTTTCAATCAAATTCTTACTATCACAAAATGTTAAAATTAGTTTTAAAAAATGATGCATAAAATATCAAAATGCACTCTATCAATTGAGTCTAACATACTCCTCTTGTATAACCTAGCACTTAGTAATTTACTTGATTTGAAATTGCTTGTTATTATAGAAAATTGACCTATTAATGTTGGTACATTAACAATTGATAAACTCATAAAAATGACCACTTTTAAATTCATAAATCATCATTCTATTAATATTTTAAAAATTCAATTTCTTTTTTGTGATGTAAGGACTTAACTGAAAAGAAATTAATATATAAAGGATTAAGTTGAACTTTTAAAATGTTAGGGACCACATTGAAAAATATGTAAATATTAGAGACTAAAACTATTCATCTATGTTTGAAATTATTCATCTATATTTAAGGTTACTTAACCATTTTTATCCTTATAGTTTGAACTTAGTTTTAATTTAATTCCTATATAATTTAATTTTTTTTAATTTAACCTTTATAATTTTTTTAAAAAATTTACCATCACATTCCTGACTTCACTAAAAGTTGATAATTGTCTTACACGACATATACCTTCTTTTGACACATGGTACATTTTTTTTGGAGTGGTAAAAGTAGGCGATGAAGCTGGCTTCCCAAGAAAATAACCTTTAGTAAATATAGATACTAATTTAAAATTTTAAAAATTATAGGGACCAAATTATAACCTCATACACACTATGAGAACTAAAATTTATTATTTGACCTTAATTTTATGTATTGTTCAATAATCTTGATGTAACAAAAGATAAACTAAAGAATTTTATTACTTTTACAGAAATTTTAGTCAACCATGTAATTAAAATATTCATTTTAAAATATGTCGGCATCTTAATATTTTTACAAAAATAAAAGTTGTTTCATTTTTAAGTATGATATGGCTTTGAGTTTTGTGGATTTAAAAGTAGACTGTTGTAAATATAATATAGTATTTCCATTATGATATTTTTGTAATTCCCTTTAATAAATCAACAAAATGAATAATGTTAGGAAAGTCATTAATTACCGTACACTTGTCATAATCTTTTTTCATCATATTTATTGACGTATTAAATTGCAATAAATGCGAATTAATTATCGTGTGAAATTATCCATATTCATTAAATGTGACATTGGTTTAAAATTCAATTTAGTTTATGAACTTCTTTTCAAAAAAAAAAAAGAAAGTTTATGAACTTTTAATGGTTTTTTTATCTCATTCTTGTCAAAAAGTGCTTTCATCATGCTTACTTCAGCGGTTAAAATTTCAAAATACCTAGTTTAAGTCTAATTTTTAAAACTAAGTATTTCAGTTGTTATTCTATAACAACTAATATGACATCAAATATATATATTAATGTGTTGTTGTGAGTATATATGGAAAGTTATATAGACTTATTTAAGTAGGTATTGGACATCGGGTGGAGCATATATATATTTTAAAGTTTAGAAATTAAAATAGACATCGTAAAAGTTCTCAAAAACTAAAATAGAAATTCAGGTGCTAGAATAAAAGTTAAAGAGAATGAAATTTTAGGTATGTTTGAAGATCAATTAATTCAAAATACATGTTTGAAAGTATAATACCTAAATAAATTAAATACAAAAGTTTTGAGAATTTAAACCTAAAAATTAAGATTTTTCATTAATTATGTTGTGAAACTAGCCATATTCATGTGACATAATTATATGACTAATTATTGAAACTTAATTTTGCGAATTATTTCAGGTGACAACATTGAAGCTGGTTGGTTTGTTCAATGTTGTGTTCTATGGAAGTGTAGTTGTTGCAACTCTTTTGGCCATGCATGGAAGTTTGAGGCTCACCTTTGTTGGAATTCTTTGTGCTGCTTTAACCATTGGCATGTATGCTTCCCCTCTAACTGCCATGGTAACTATCCTCAACCCTACTTAACCACGGTTAATTTTCGATGTCGGTAAAACTGTCAAGAGTTAACCTTCTTAAAAATATATCAACATAAAGGGTAAAAGAAATGAAAAAATCTAATAGAGAGGCAACTTTCTTGGAAATATATATCAATGTAAAGGGTAAAAAATGATCAGTTTTGTTGTAAGTTTTTTTTTTTAATATTTATAAATAGGCTAAATTATAGTTTTGGTCCCAAAGTTTATCCCTACTTAATTCTCTTTTGATCCTTAAAGTTCAAAATTTGCTATAGACCTCCAATTTTAAGAAGTTCAAAATTCGATTCTTATTGTTTTAAATATAAGTTAGAAATTAATGAAGAAAATTATATGATCTGTTCCAGTATCAATTAATATTTCCATATAATCATTAATTAATAGTTCATGAATATATTATACACCGTTTACGTAAAAATTCAGAGATATATAAGTTTAAATCATGTTCAATAATTAGAAGACGAAAGTTTTTTTTTTTTTTTTTTTGAAATAAAGACGTCTAGAAAATTGTAATCGTTCAATATAGATGATGTTAGTTAGACCAAAAAAAAATCACTAAATTTTTTAAGGACAAGGATTGAATCTGAAATTTATCAAAACATGAGGGACAAACAAAAATCTTTTAAACTTTAGACACCAAAATATTATAATTGAACACTTTTATTTTCAATTAATTGTTGAAAATGCATGTTTATTTATGTATTACTTTTTTTATTTTTTTTTGTGTGTTATATGTTTGAAACAGAGAAATGTGATAAAGACCAAGAGTGTTGAGTACATGCCATTTCTTCTCTCGTTCTTCCTCTTTCTAAATGCTGGTATTTGGTCTGCCTATGCTGTTCTCGTCAAGGACATCTACATTGCGGTAAAGTTTACTTTCACTCAATAAATTTTTTAATTAAAAAAATATAGTTTAAATCTATTTTGGTCCTTCAAATTTTAAAATATTATCTTTGGTCCCTAACTTTCAAAATATACATTTTTAAGACTTGAATTTTTAAAATGTCTATCTTAGTTCATGAACTTTAAATCAATGGTTATCTTGGTCCTTATCTTTATTTTGTTTTTAACAAATGGATAACAAGTCTTCGAGTATGTGTATTAATGTGCTAACATAGACATGTATCGACTACATATGTTGGCTAAAACAAAATAATGGCCCAAATAACATATATACATTTAAAAAGTTTGGTAACTAAATATAAATATTTTAAAAATGGGGAAAAGTTAAATAAAATCCAAAAACTGTCAAAAAAATTGAATAATTTATTTCATAAATAAAAATAGAATCAATCGATAAACAATTGATTTGAAAATAGTTAAATAGAAGTTAAAGTGAGCATAACTTAACGGTAATTGATATGTACCATCGACTAAGAGGTCAGAGGTTCAAATTTCCTACTTCAAAATGTTGTTGAACTCAGGACAAAAAAAAATGATAAATAAAAGACAAATTTATATGGTTGTAATTTAGATTGTCTATTGTAAAATAAGAAATATAATTATACAATTGAGAATGTAACATTGTAAATATGAGAGTAGAAATTTGAAAGAGAGAGAAAATAAAAACCTTTTAAGACCATTTCTTCAAAATTCCTATTTTCAGTGAAAATGTATCATATATATCCTTTTATTTTTATTACTTTCAAATATTTCTCCTTGATACTTATTTGTTTCAAATTTAACCCTTCAATATAATCTTTTCATTTCTTTTCAACGTTTCCACAAATAATAGTGACAATTAGTTACATTTTTTTATTTATATTTTATTTTAAGTTTAACATTGGTATGAGAATTCAAACCTTTAATATTTTGGTCGAGATTAATTATAACGTCTTACTTGTTGAACTAGTTTTAGGCTAACAATAATAATAAATAGCCCCCAAGTGAAAGATAAGAATGTAAATTAACAATTTATTTGATTTAATATTTATTAAAGAACAAATATGAAAATATTTATATACTAAGGGTATTTTTCAAAAGGTTATAAAGTCCTATGAATGAAAATTTTGAAAGTTGGGCAACCAAAGTAAAATGTAAAATGATTATCTTTAATTTTTTGAAAGTCTAAGGTCAAAAGTGATATAAATTTAAAAAAAAAGGGCTAAATTATAAAAAATACCTCTGAACTTTGTATTTTAGTTCAAAAATACCCTTAAACTTTCAAAAGTTTCATTAATACCCTTAAACTTTAAAAAAAAAAAGTTCAAAAATACCCTTACAGTTAGTTTTGGATGGAAACTGTTAGTATACTTTGTTTCAAAAATACCTCTAAACTTTCAAAAAGTTTCATCAATACCCTTAAACTTTCAAAAAAAAAGTTCAAAAATACCTTTACCGTTAATTAATAGACAGAAATCATTGATACCTCATTTTTAAAATACCCCTAAACTTTCAAAAGTTGCATTAATACCCTTAACCTTAAAAAAAAAAAGTTTAAAAAATGCTCTTACCATTAGTATATGAACAAACACCATTTATCTACACTCCATTAACTATTTTTCCTATTTTCTCTCTCTCCTAATTTGCTTCAATCTATGGTCTAACACTTCTCTATTTTTTCTTTTTTTTTTCCTTTCCTTTTCAATACTCTCTTACTCTCTTCTTCCATTTTTTAATCTCTAAAACTACATCATTCAATCAAGGTATATATACTATAGCAAGAAGAAAGGAGAATAATGAAACCACCAAGAGATCTTAGGACTTAAATGCTTTAACAAGGTTGTACGTTAGTAATTTGAGTTAGTACGTTTGGGTTTAATACACAAAAAGAGAGACATATTGAGAATTTGGGTCATAATTTTGAGGGCATCTAGTGAGAAGGAAAAGAAAGAAAAATATGCATTACCAAATTTGTAGCGGATGAAGATTTTATTAATCATTTTGCAGTTCACATTAGTCTATTTGTTGTAGTCAGTTAAGAATGTCCCCATGATTGAGAATTGGACAATGGAGGAAAAACGAGAGTATCTATATGAAAAAAAATGAAAGTATATATATGAGTTGTTTTCAAATTGGTTCTTTTCAAACTCAAGATAACTTCAAAGACATTGACTATTTGGGTGTTGAAATTTCTTATATTTATGTTTGGACATGCTTAGGAATGAGACAGCTTCTCCCGCTTATTTAAAGTTCTAATATTTAAGAAGATAGGAGAAATGAGGAAGATTGAAAAATGGAAGAAGAGAGTAAGAAGGTATTGAAAAAAAAAAGAGGAAAAATATAGAAGTGTTAAGCCATAGATTGAAGCAAATCATGAGAGAGAGGAAATATAAGAGGGAGGTAATAAATCGTAGATATACAGTTTGTCCATATAATGGTAAGGACATTTTTTAAAACTTTTTTTAAAAGTTAAGGGTATTAATGCAACTTTTGTAAGTTCAAGAGTATTTTTAAAACGAGATACTAACGATTTCTGTCTATTTATTAACAGTAAGAGTATTTTTGAACCTTTTTTTAAAAGTTTAAGGGTATCAATGAAACTTTTTGAAAGTTTAAGGGTATCTTTGAAACAAAGTATTAACGGTTTCCATCCAAAACTAATGGCAAGAGTATTTTTGAATTTTTTTTAAAAGTTTAAGAGTGTTAATGAAACTTTTGAAAGTTTAAGGATATTTTTGAAACAAAGTACAAAGTTGAAGGGTATTTTTAATGATTTAGCATTATAAAAATAGAGGTCGGAGATTTAAAGTTATAAAAGGAATTGGATGTAAAATTTCCATTTTGTTCAGGTGCCGAATGGAGTAGGGTTTGTATTGGGGTCGGCCCAGTTGACTCTGTACGGAATATACAAGAACAAGTCAAAGTCAACAAAATCAACGGAGATGATGGAGGAAGAGGGATCAGCGCATCTGGTGGAGATGGGAATGAACGGTGGTGACGATCATCAGAAGAAGAGAGGCATAATCAAAGGGCTGAGCCTTCCAAAGCCAACAATAGATAGGCAATACAGTGTCCAAAATATTTTAAGGTCACTTTCTTATGGTCCATATGACTTCCACCCTACTGGAGCCCTAGCTGAGGATGATGACGTGGAAAATGGGAAAATTTGATATTACTTTTTTTTTTTTTTTTTGGTACGTGTACAATTACTAAACTTCAGTTTACCAGATTATACTAAGAGTTTGTTTGAGAATGATTTTAGTGTAAGTTTTATGTTTTCGAAAATTAACTTCTAATGAAATTGATCTATGTATAATGATACAACAATTAAATATCGATGAACCTCAGGCGGTTAGATGTTAATGTGTCCCATTATAGTTGTGGGTATGAATCACGGTCTACCTTTTTTTTTTTTTTATTTAAAAAGCCAATGATATTGAACTTTAAAAAAAAAAACCAAAGGTATAATTTAACCAATATTAGGATATATTATCATCTCCTCCCTTGTAAAGTGTTCAATGTAAGATCGTATCCCAAAACTAGGGAGAGAGGAGTTCCTTCCAGCTTGTATATGGTTTTGCAGTTTTGATTACTAAGCCACTCCATATTTTGTATTCTTTTTTTCCTTTAAAAATACATAAATTTGAAGAAAAAAGGGGCAAAAAAAAAATCAAAACAGGAACTAAGATTGCAAGGGTCAAGATTGGCATATAATTATGAGTTTTAACATGATTTTGAAATTTGTTCTGTTTTTTTAATCACATATAATACTTGTACCACTTAACATAATTTCTGCAAACAAAAAATTTAATAATTGACATGTACTATTTCTCTCAAGGTCGGAGGTTCAAATTCAAGAGAGTAACCAAACTCCATGTGGATCTGTTGGCGAAGTTGAAGCTAAGTCAAAATACGTTGGATTGTTGTCCAAATGAGAATTTGATGGCCCATTCAATTAGTAATAAATTGAAACTCCATTCAATGTCACACTGCCATTTGAACATCCAATATGACGACCAACAATTGAGCTTGATCGTTGAACTTTTAAATTTGGTGCCAACATAATCGAATCTGATGGCAAAACAACAACCGTGAAGCTGAAAAGTAAACAACGGCATATTCAACTGGGTTTGTCTAAGACTTAACTTTTCTAAGTCATAAATATTTTTCAAATTAAAACTTCAAGGTTAAATTACAAGTTCAGTATTTAATAGGTCTAAACTTTAAAAAGTACAATAAGTCTCTAAATTTTTTATTTTGTGTTTAATAGTTCTTTGGTATATTCAATATTTTTAAAAATTAACGAATCTAACCGAAATTAGGTTTTATATATATATATATATATATATATATATATATAACCCTACAGGAGTATTTGGCCCACCATTTTGGGTTTGCCTAGTTTTGGAATCCAAACCTAAAATAGTGTTTGGGCCACTGTGTTCAAAACCCATGGCTTTTAAAACAAAACACAATGGTTTTGAACAGTATAACCTGGTGGTTTTGAACAATGCAACCCGATGATTTTCCCTTCCAACACGCGATTTTGCTCCATTTTCTCATGGGTAAAGGAAAAAATGGTCATGTTTAAATGTGCGTTTTGAAAAAAGGCCATAGAATATTTTTTTTTTGAAAAAATGGCCAAACGATTTTTTTGAATTTTTAAAAGACATAGATACCCCTTACAAAATTTATATCCCAGATACTAAAATTATCCTATAGTTACATTCAATTTAAAATTCAAATCAAAACAAATCGATTATTCACAAATCCTTATATCAAGAAATCGTTGGTCAACAAAAAATCAAAATTACATAATAATTAAAAATCAATCTAAATTGAAAATCACATCACATTTACCTCAAAAGATTAAAAAAATGCCCATAAAAAATATCTAACTGAAATACATTATATTCAATCTAAAATTCAAATCAAAACAAAACAAATTCTCCACAAACATAATAATTAAAAATCTAAGTTGAAAATCACATAACATTTACCTTAAAAGATTTTTAAAAAATGCTGCTAACAAAATATCTAGTCAAAATACATTATATCCAATCTAAAATTCAAATCAATAAAATCAAATTCTTCCAAATGCCTTAAAATAAGAAATGCCAACACAAATTTAAAAAAAAACATAACAATTAAAATTCTATCTAGTTGAAGGATAATTTGATACATATTCTTAAATTTCATAAATACCAAATTATTTAAATACGAATTTCACCCTACAAAGTTCTAAATGAATTCAAAGAAACTTATAATACATAAACACTAAGTAAAAAGAAACATCAGATCAAAGATCAGAAAGTCAATCGAAGATGCTGAGAATAAATTCAAATGAATATAAATTGAAATTGAATAGATTAATAAAGAGATTTGTCGTGAATAATATAAAAAATCATCAAAAAAAAAAAACATACATAATATTGGAAATATAGATGGATTTGGAAGAATCTGGCTCGGAACCTCTCATTCGCTGAGGAAGTCGTAATAGCCTAAGATGAAGCAACGATTCGTTTCTGAGGTCTTGATGCTTTCTAAATCAAACCCAAACGATGAGCGAAAACCTAACTTCAATTCTATTGCTAGAATTTTTCTATCTCACAAATTATAACAAAACCATCATATTGATTTAGAAGAACTATCACTTTGATTCTCAAATCAGAAAAGAATCAATGAATCATAATGAAACGTAAAAGATTGTACTGTACAATGTTTGAAGCCGCAAGCAACGAATGACTCAAATCAAATCAATTTCCCTTTTCTCATTCTTATACTAATTGAAAGGTCCATTCAAAAGTCCTTAAAACAAATGACTCAACTTACACAAGAGGTTCTACAACTAACAAGAGATCCACTAAAAAATAAGGAAAGGAAAACAAAGAGAAAAAAAAAAGTAGCAAAGGGAAAAAAAGAAAAAAAAAACTGCACAACCCCAGATTCTGAATACTGCACTTCAAATACAACTTTCTGATTCCCAGGCTTTCAAACACTGTTTTCTGATTTCCAAGCTTTTAAACCCCCAAAATAAACTCTCCAGGGTTTTGAATCTAAGGGTTTTGATTCCGAAATGATGGGCCAAACGCCCCATAGATGTCAAACACAGATGCAGCAGATCACACTCACAGTGCTAGACACTCTCCCTCATGTCCTTATGTTCCACCGTTGCCGCCGTCTGCTCTATCCAGCTCGTCCTCTCTGTTCTGTCTCCCTCACGCCGTTTCAACATTCGTCTTCATCCTCTCTCCTTCATGTCGTTCTGACGTCCGTCTCCATTTGCTCACCGTTGTCTGCTTATCATCGATCGACTGTGACTTCATATTCCCAACACCATTGCTCGATTCTCCCCTGCATAGTATGTATATATATATATATATATATATATATATATATATATATATATATATATTTTAAACAAAGAGCATAGTGTATTAGATACTTTTGTTTTTAGGTTGAATCTTCTAGATTTGGGTTGGATTGGTCAAATTTTTCTAGATCTAGAGGTGATAATTGTGAACTCTAAATTGATTTCGAGTTGTTGTTTGTTTGTTTTTATGACTTTTGAAGTTTTCTCTATTGTTCTAATTTGATTTTGTTTCTAAAAATTTTGTGTTCATATTACTTGTTGAGGAGAGTATCAAGTTTGTAGATCTGGAGGTTATAATTTTGAACTCTAAATTGATTTCGAGTTGTTGTTTGTTTGTTTTTGTGATTTCTGAAGTTCTTTCTATTGTTTTGATTTGATTGTGTTTATGAAAATTTTGTGTTCATATACTTTTTGCATGATAAGAAAAAAGATGAACATGGAGTAGCTTACAAATCCAGTCGAGAAGGGTTTTTAATCTCGCCCAAATTCTTAATTTCCTACTGATCGGTGTTCACGCAAGCGCACGCGATCGAAGTAATATAAAATGGTATCTGAGTACCAAGTATCGAATCCCACAGGGAACGGAGTAACAAAGATTTTGTTTTGCAAAAGTGTAAGGCAAATTGCAAGTTTGAAAAGTAAAAATGCAAAAATCAAGTTGTTGGTGGAAAATCGAAATTGCTAATTCAATTGCTAATCCAGAATGGCAATGTTGGAAATAACAGAAATTGCTAATCCAATTGCTAATCCGGAATGGCAATGTACGAAAAGACTAAAATTGCAGAATTAAATTGCTAATCTAATTTGGCAATATGAAATGGCAATTTGAATGAACTTAAGAATGAAATGATAAAGGATGGGGCTCAAGAATGTCATTGCCCTAAGTCGTAATTGCAAACCAAAATTACAATTCCAACCTACTCCACACTCAATTGTAAACCAAAATTGCATCTCCTATTACCTCAAAATTGGGTTTTTTAGGAGGCTAAGTGGGGGCTCTATATGTCTATAGTCCCTCCATCATAGATGATTTTTGGCTCACAATTTTATGGGTCTTGGAGTC
Organism: Trichosanthes truncata; assembly: GCA_033996785.1. Classification (NCBI taxonomy): domain Eukaryota; kingdom Viridiplantae; phylum Streptophyta; class Magnoliopsida; order Cucurbitales; family Cucurbitaceae; genus Trichosanthes; species Trichosanthes truncata. Next base: position 42,273,339 of record JAWPNB010000013.1, on the reverse strand, counting down.
CTTAATCCCTATGTCTAGGGTAAGGAATGGCTTATGTCTAAGCTCTTTTACTCCATTACTTGTGTGAAATCCGCTTGTCACTAACCCTGTCGGTATTAGATCTAAGCTTGAGTTGAAACCCTAGTTGATCAATCTAGGATCTCAACGGAAATTAAATCAACACAAGCAAACAATTGAGATGTAGGCTTGGTTTTCATTGAAATTTTGGCTACAATTACTTCTTAGGGAATTCACATACTTGAACCCCCTAAGAAGTTTTAGCTCATATTTTTAATGAAAAACATAAAACTAAATTTAAAGAAAGATTTCATAATGAAATTTAATAAAAAAAAAAACAACTTATGAATTGTAATTTGGGTTTTCCTAGAATTTCAAGCAAAAATGCATAATTGAAATTAAATTAAAGTGGCAAGGGTAATTAGGTAAATTTCTTTCTTTCTCCTTCCTTGCTTTAATTTCTTCTCCAGGAACTCAATTGAAGGCAAAAGAAAAACAGAGTACATAAGCAAGAACTCGGCTTGATTCCTATCCCACTCCTTCCTCTCCAATCGATTCAATCTCCTCCACTTTTAGAGCGAAATTGATCTTGACAATTCAAAAATACCTTGAATCGGATTGGAAATCTAAGGAAGATGCAGAAAATTGTTGAACAATCCGAATTGAAGAAAACTCTAAAAAAAAACAAGAAATTCGAATGGATTTGGAGTTTCCTTCGCAATAATACTTGTTACATTCACTTTAAAACAGAAGGAGAAGACCCAAACCCATTCATTGTGACAAGACCGAAGAGTTTATGCACTGTAATTAAAATTTGGTGAAAGCAATCAACTAAAACCGAAGAAAAAAAACAGAGGAAACGTTGCGAACAAATACCTTCGAATGAACTTGAAATAAACTTAAACTTGAATGAAAATACAGCAAATCGAAAAACAAGTATCTAAGCAATGTCTGTAATACAAACTTGAAATAAAGTTGAATGGAAATTGAATAAAAATGGTAAAACAGTAGCAAAAACAGCCGAACATAGGCTGTCCCAAAATCCAGAAAAACCAGAAAATGAAGCTTCGAATTGACACCTCTAATCGTCTTTCTGTTCGGCGTTCTTCAATCTCCTTATGTAGACCAATGTAGGGTTCCAATTTGCCAAGAATAATGCACTAAATCCCTTGATTTGTGCGAGAAATTCTCTGTCAATTATGGGTTCATCAATCACGAAATTCCCGAAATTTCCTTATTTGCAGCTGCTGAAGATTGCCATTTGGTCGGTTTGGCAATTCGTTTGGCAATTCGTTTGGCAATTCCAAAATTTCCTTATTTGCAGCTGCTGAAGATTGCCATTTGGTCGGTTTGGCAATTGGTTTGGCAATTCGTTTGGCAATTCCTGCAAAATAATCACAATACTTATAAATCTTTTCCAATTGCTACCATATTTCATTACTTTCTTCTTTCAACCATTTTTCACCATTTTCCATTAATAATAGGACAAACACGAGTTCTTTCGAACAATTTAGGATTTAAATAAGCCTTAATTTCACGGCTTATCACCTACTAATCAATGATTTCGATTGGAAAGGTTTTTAAAAATTAAAGGTATAAAAATAAATTTAAATTTAAATTCAAAATAAAATGAAAAAAAAAAAAAAAAGAACAACCTGGTGACCCAACCTGAAATATATGGGTTGGTTTGGGTTGGGTTGCTCTCATGCATAGGGTTGATCAGGTTGGGGGATTGACTAACTCGAATTTTTAGGTTGGTCTAAAAAATCCTCTAACCTGACCCAACTCAACTCATGTACACCCCTAGGGGCTGTTTAGGGTGTAAGTTATAATAGTCTGTAGAGTACTCTACACCCCAAACACGGACTATTATAACCTAGACTAAATAACTTTGCATCCTAAACACATATTATATAACTTCACAGATTATTATAACCTACAGACAATTATAATTCAGACTATTTTAACCCACTTAGCATCCCAAACAGCCTCTCAGTATTTACTAAAAAAAAAAGAAAAAGAAGAAGAAGAAGAGAAAAAAAAAAAAGGCACACCAGACTAGGTTCCGAAGAGCGAGTTTGCAACTCATACCACTCTGATTTGACTCGCTAAACTCCAATTCCCCTCGTTTTGATCAGTGGGGACAACCTCAAAAACCCTTCCAACTACCAAAATTCCACCTTTTACCCACTGTCGGAACCCTAGGTCGTAGAATCACCACCCCACATTTCCCTTCCATGGTCCTTTGGCTGCCTCATCATCTTCTTTAGATGGGTTGATCGGAGCCCTATGTCTTCTTCGCTCAGACCTTTGCTGACCCCCACCCCGACCACGACCAGTACGTTGATGAGACAGTAACTTTTCTTTCACTTTTCATCCAACAATATTCTTGTTTGATAATCTGAATACAAGCATCTCAACAACTGTCATTCTTTACTTGATCAAAGCTCTGTTTATCTCTCATGCATTTTGGATTAATTGTGTCTGGTCGAATTAAGTTAATCATTGGTTCTGTCTCTTTTTCCATGTATTATTTGCCTAACCAGCTGTTATTGTTGCGTGCGAGTTCATTGAACAAAATTCTCCATCTACCTCTCAAGCAGTTGCACTCGTTGGGTAAGTGTGTCTTCCAAATTTGAACCTGTTGTTATTTACTCCTGAGCATTTGATTTTTACGATTTGTACTTATGAAAGTTCGATTCTTGATTTTAAGTTGAATGTTTGTTTAGTGAATTACCATTTTGGTCTTCATATTATGGTGTTAATGTTATGGACAATCTTGGTAATTAAAACCATTTCTGAAAAGACTTTTGATGGGATTACTCTCCGTAACTCTTCTATAGCTGGTCGGGTTGTCGAAGCCCTCCAAAATATTTACTGATTCTCTATATCTAACTTGTAGAAATAGTGGACCAGGTCGAGTCCCGAACCAATCGAATTAATTTCTCAAAGTTAAAAAAAAATATAAAATAAAATAAAGGGGGTTTGAATTATTGAACAAAAATTGTAATTAAACAAAGAAAAAAAATGAATAAAAAACTCAATTTTATGAAACTTCCAATTCAAGGGTGTAAATTTCATCCAATTGTAATCTTGATCATAGGCTTTAAAAAAACGTCAATTTCAATTTCTCAAATTCAAGAACTTAGTCTACTTATTTGGAAAAGCCATAACAAGTGTAAATTCTCATATTTTAACTGACTCTGACCAAGCATCAAAATAAAAACTTACCAATTAATCAATTGGGCACGATAGCGTTCCATATCGATTAAATAATAGCATTAAAAACAATGAGAATGACTAAACCAAAACTAACTAATTGAGATAGCTACAAATTAATTAATTTTGTTTCTTTGTTTTCCTAGAGTCTATTATGCAAGCTATGTAAAATGGAAAAGCCATAATTACACACACATAAGCCAACTACTTGCTACATTGTTCAATCATTTGTGACAATTACGGATCACAAAATCATGGATAGCGATAAACCAATCAAAACTAAATTAAGGTGTCAATTTAATTAGTAACAATCAATCACAAAATAAGGACAAGAAACAAAGAATTCTTGAATTAAAAATAAAATTTCAATTTGGCCCAAAGCTTCACAAAATTATGATTGGAAATTAAATCTCCCTTGAATAAGAAATTAAGACTTAGCCACACATGATGGAAAAGCAATAAAAACTGTAGAGGGGAAGCAACATAAAAAAATAGAAACAAACTAAAAAAAAAAACAGAAACAAAACTAAACAAAAAACTCACTGCCCTACACTTTCCTACACTCCAAAGAAGAACTGAACTATGAAATCCTCATTGCATCCAACACCTTTTTATACTTGAAGGGGAGGAAAATATTTTCTAAAAATAGAATTTTTCACTCCTTAAACTTTGAATGTATGAAAAGTCTTCTCCAAAAATGGTGGCCATTTTTTTGCTTTTGTTGAAGACTTTGAAGAAGCTTCAGTTGTAGAAGTCCTCATATGCCACCTACAAGAAACAAACAAACAAACTCAAAGTTTGTTATTTATTTTTTCAATTTATATGTTTCTTATTTTTATATTGCTTTCTGTTTTATTTTTATTTTATTTTCATTTCTCTCATTTTAATTTTCTTTAATTCTTTTTTTTCTTTCAATTTTCAATTTTTATTTCATTTCTTTTCCAATTTCATTTCAATTTATGAATTTAAACTAAAATATGCTTTTTAGACTAATTCTACTAAATATTTGGCAATTTACCACCTAAACTAAATTAAACACAATTTTAACAATTAAGCAAAATATTCAATTAAAATGCAAGGAAATTAGATACAATAAATGTGATTAATTAATACTTATCAATAGCACAATTGATAATTGATTCCTTGTTGTTGTGAAATATGTTGAGTGTTATTTTTCTTTTTACGTTAATTTTATCTCAACATCTTGTGTCTACTAGATGGATTTAACTTATTAAACGATGACTTTCTTGGGGAGATAGAATGTGATTTCTTTGAGAAGAATCATTTTAATGAATTTGATAGTGTTTTGTCTCATTTTAATGAAATTGGGGGGATGGAATGTGATTTCTTTGGCGTTCATTTCTCTTTGTTCGTCAACTTTAACAACCTTGCTATATTTCTCATCAGTCTGCTTTAGTGTTATGGTTCCAACCTCTTCAATATGTTAGAACTCTCCACCACCCCTATTTTTCTTATTTTTCTCTTTAGCATTTTGCTCTAGTTCCCTTTGTTGCACTGAAGTTGTCTTTGGTTTTCTCAAGTGATTTCATTATGCTTGATAATGTTTAATAAGAATTTTTGAGATTATAGAAGTACTTTGTGGAGAAATGTGGTGCTGGCTTATTATTATACAACATATTCTACTGCGTATCTTTCTCAATTTTGTATGCAATTGCAAGTGATTTAATTCTTTACAGTGGGAGTATTCTTTCATGATCTAGTGGTGCTGGTTTTTTATTATGCTACACTTTAATTGTCCCAAGCTAGCTCCTACTCCTACTTCTTATTCTCTTTCATCGTCATGGGTCATTTTGACATAACATTCTTAGACGCTCAAGAGTCAAGTGCTTTTCTTAACGTTGTATGTAAATGTAAGAAATTTTTCTTTATTGATTTCCTTGTTAAGTTTCCTTATGGCTCTTTTGTCTCTATAATTAATTTTAGATCATAGGAGTGTTCTTTGAGAAATGTGGTGTTGGCTTTGATTTATTGCTCATCCACTAATCCTTTCTGAATTTTGTATGTAATGTAAGCTATACTACCATGCTAGTTTACCATTTCAATTTCCTAGCGATATCAACCAATATTGGATATGGATACCATGCAATGATTTTAAAAGTTGATGAAGAAGAATTTTGAGGTCATGGAGCTTGTTAACATGATTTATGCTAATGGTTGTAATTTAGGCAAATTATACTACTTTCCTTTCTTGTATTCAACATTTGTATATTTATTCCATTGTATTGTACATAATATTACTCAATAAAAATATTACTAACAACATGGTATCAGAGCAACTTACCTAAAATACCCTCTGCCATCATTATCTTCTTCCCCAGATCTGCAAGTCTCCATAGGTGTCGTTTTGATTCTCCAACTAGTTCCGTTCAGATCTGCAAATCTTTGTCCAGATTTGTGAAGATGCCAGAACTCCGTTCTAACCCTCCAACGAACTCATGATACAACCCCATATCTAACTCTCGTCTCTGCCTGCGCCTCATCTTTCAACTCCGCGTTTCATCCACTGCCAAGATCTGCCACTCAAAATAACCTCCCCCTGATCTTGCACTTCCCTGATTGTGAAGGGTCATTTTACGGTCGCTCCGTCGTTTCGTCTACTAGCCCAAATCGGTGGGTTGCTGCTCGACAACAATATCGAGGGCGTCTCCACTGGAGTACTTCTCGTGATTGGGACATACAACCTCATATCTACATACCTCTACATTTCAGATTTCCCATATGAAGAATACAAATTTGTCCACGTGAAGAGGATAAAAGCAACCTGTTTGGTTCAACCGGTTCAATCAAACGGTTCGGTCCATTTGTGGTTCAGTTTGCTCATTTGGTTTGGTTTCGTTGTGGTTCTCAGTTTTGTTCGATTTAGTCTACCTGGTTCGTTTCGATTCAACTGATTTGATTCAACTACTCCATTGTTGGCTCTAATGGAAAAAAATTTATGAGTTTCTCGTCTACATGAATTGCAAACTACATGGTCATAAATTTGCTAAGTGTCCTACAATTGAGTGCAGGTATTGCCACAAATGTGGTCATATTTTGAAAAATTGTCCTACTCGACCACCAACCTTTAGGTAGATCCACCAAACCAAGAAACTTATCTAAAGTCGGTTTCTCATCATCTATTGTTGTTGATGCCTCTTCCTCTGATGATCCTCCTCATCGTAGGTTCCCAATCATATACCTTAAGAATTTATTGAAAAAGGTAATCTCCTCCAATTCTTTCGTCCTTGCGGTCACATCAAGTATCCGCTTGTTGCAATCAAATGACCTCTGACATTTCGCTTTTGTCCTCCTCAACTCTTGCTCTTTCACTTCCCCTTATTCATGCTGCTAATGAAAATTGTATGTCTATTTTCTATATCGATACTGTTGTGACATCCTCTTTAACTCTTCTCAATACCTACCATGTCCCTAATCTCAATTTTAATCTTATCTCAGTTGGTCAACTATGTGACCTTGGCCTTACTGTTTGTTTTTCTCTTAATGGTTGTCAGCTTGCAGATTCGCAAATAGGATAGATAGCTGGTACAAAACGCAAAGTGAGACAATTGTTTAAACTCACATCTCTCAAGCTCTCTATTTCTCCATCGATCTCTACCTCTGCCACTGATTCTACCATCTATCAATGACATCTTCGCCTTGGTCATGCCTCATTTGACAAACTTTACAAGTTAGTTGGCAATTTAAATAATTTAAACAACATATTCTGTATTTTCCTATTTCATCATCTTCATGTGATACTCCTTTTGGGTTGATTCACTCTGATATTTGGGGTTCTGCTCCTACTTCTACTGTTAGTGGCTATCGTTACTTTGTTCTCTTTATTGATGATTATTCTTGCTATGCTTGGATATATTTTCTGAAAAATCGCTCTACCTTATCTCAAGTTTATTTTTCTTTTGTCAATATGGTCCAAATGCAATTTTCTCAAACTATTAAAATTCTTCGCACAGATAATGCTACGGAGTATAAGGATTCGAGCCTTCTCTCATTTCTTACCCAACATGGCACCCTTATTCAATGTTTATGTTCGCACACCTCAAAATAAAATGGACGAGCATAACGCAAACATCGCCATATTTTGGATTCTGTTAGTGCCCAACTTCTCTCTACTTCCTGCCCTGAGAAGTTTTGGGGGGAGGCTACTCTCACATCTATTTATGTCATCAATCGTCTTCCATCTTCCGTTCTTCAAAATATCTCTCCCTTTGAATGCTTATATGGTACTCTTCTCTGTTACTCTCATCTTAAAGTCTTTGGTTGTGCATGTTTTGTCCTCCTTCAACCTCATGAACATACCAAACTTGAACCACATGCTTGCCTATGCTACTTTCTTGGCTACAACACTAAGCACAAGGGTTTTCGTTGTTGGGATCCTATATCCAAAAAGTTACGTATCTCTCGACATGTTACCTTTTGGGAACATAGTATGTTCTCCAGTTTCTCCTCCTTCCATGTCTCTCTCTAGTCTCCAATCATTTTTCACTGATCTCTCCAGTGATCTTTTTCCCCTATCTGATCCTCCACGTGCCTCCGACCTTGATCACTTATCCCCTAACTCTGCTCATTTGGACCCGACATTGACTTCCAATGATCTAGTTCCATCTCTTGATCCTCCGCATATCCTTGAGCTTGATCAATCTGCTACTACCTCTGCTGTCTCAGATCCGACATCTATCTCCTTTGTGGAACCTGAACTTGCACCTGTCACTACCGTTCGTCGCTCCACTCAGGTAAGAGAAACTCTCGATCATCTTCAGGACTATCACTGCCTTTCACTATTATGTCTCTAGTTGAACCTACATCTTATCATGAGGCCAGTACTAACCCCCTTTGGCAGCAAGCAATGAATGAGGAACTATAGGCTTTAGAAAAGACTGATACTTTGGACTACATAGATCTACCCCTTGGCAAACGACCTATTAGGTGTATGTGGATTTACAAGATCAAAACACACACTGATGGATCCATTGAATGGTATAAAGCTTGTCTTGTCGCAAAAGGCTACTCTCAGGAATACGGTATGGATTATGAAGACATTTGCATCATCTGTTCGTAGTTTTTTAGCTGTCGCAGCTGCTAAACAGTGGTCCCCTCTTCAGATGAAGACATTTGCATCATCTGTTCGTAGTACTCGATATGCTTTTCCATCGTTATGCCATTGGAAAGCATTGAGGGAAATACATTGTATTCGAAATTATCTTTTGATTTGAATTTGAGATTTATTTTAATTACTTCATAATTCATGATTTTAATCCTCTATTTTTAAATAATTTGGTATTTATAAATCTTGTATCAAATTATCCTAGTTATGTTGATTAATCAATTAGATACAATTTTTTTGCTCGAATTAACCTCTATCTTATTTTTGCGGTCTATGATTCGATTTGTTGGTGTGGTTTGATTTTCTATGCAACTTTCAATCCAATAGGTGGTTTCTATTGTCTATGAAACTAAGTATTTGTGTTTTTCTTTATGTTTCCATAAGCTTGCTTAGATTTTTTAGGTCAAATTCAATTTATTCGTAATTTGTTGTTTATCCATCATAGGATGCCCATCAAATTATCTTTCTAGTTAAGTTAATTCATTATTTAATTAGGATTTTAATTATTATGTATTTTTATTTTAAAATACAAGTTTTTGATTTAAGATATTCTGTAGAAGATATGGTTGTTGTGATTTTGAACTTTAAATTTGAATAAATAATAGGATAATTGTAGTATCTTTGATTCAAATTTTCCTTAGAAGGCATTTTCGACATTTAATAATTCTATTTAAAAATGTAAGAAAAACGTTAGGCCATTTTTCAAGGAGGAAAAAAAATTGGACATTTTTTAAAATGCCTATTTAATTTTGGCAAGTCTTCTTGTTCGCCCAACTTTTTTCTGTGTTTGATTTTTCTTTTCTTTTCTTTTTTTTTTTTTTTGGAAGATTTGATTTGGGTATTTTGGCAGGAAGGGAAAAGGGTGAAAAGTGAGCAAAAAGTTGGGGAAGAGAGGGAAATATGGATATTTCTTTGGCCACGTCACCTTTAAATTATTTGAAAAATAAATATTTTTGTCATATTAACGTTCTAATAAGTATTTAGTTAGATAACTAAGTGTTAAGTTGTCTTAATTAAAGCATTATTGAAACCTAAAAATAAAAGTGTATGATCCTAAAATTTAGGAACCAAATGAAAACTAAATTCAAAACTCAAACACCAAAAGAGGAGTTATTTTCACTCAAGTATAAAATATATAACAAATTTAACAATACATTTAAATTTATAATTTATCTTAAAGGATTAAAAAATAATAAAATAACATATTCCTAACATACTATCAAAAAAGTTATTTTCACTCAGGTATAAAATATATAATAAATTTAACAATACATTTAAATTTATAATTTATCATAGAGGGTTAAAAAACAATAAAATAACATATTCCTATGTAATTATTATTGACAAAAAACTTTTTTTACAAAAATATTAAAAATCAATCTACTAGAATTTGGAAATCAATACAACACTGGCGACGTCGTATAGAAGAAAAAGGAACATGAATTTTCCATATGCTAAGCAACATTGAATACATACATAAGATCACAACCATAAATAATCCAAGCAAACAGTTAAAATTAAATAAAAAAAAACAAATACATTTAACCTAGTCTCCACAGGTATTTCTGTTAAGAATTTGGTGGAGCCAAAATATCGAAATTGAGGACAACCCATCGCACGCAGGCACAAAATTTGAAGGCAAATGGGCCTTGGCCCATTTGTAAGTTAGGTCACCCGAAATTATACATAGTTATATATATTTTATGTACCATGGCTGCAGCTTTGTGAGTGTATTTCACCGAGAGCAAGTGTCTTTTCAAATTGCCAATTTTTGTGCGGCTGTAGCAATTCTTCAAGTTGAAGATTATTTCGTGTGGTTTTGTGCAGTCTAACAGCGTGTGACAGTGAATTATTTGAGGAGAATAGTGTGTATTCTCTATTATTGGGGTTGAGGTTTTTTTTTTTTTTTTTTTTTGTTTATCCCAAGCTATCGGGTTGTGATACTTTGAAGTCAATAGTCATTGTTGGGCTATTGAGGGTTAGTTTGTGATGCGAGTTTGAGGCTTCTTGTAATCTCTCATTTAGTAGAACTGCACTTGCAGAAACTGGACGTAGTCCCGAATTTGGGGCGAACCAGTATAAACTTCGGTCTCGTTCTCTTTTCCCTATCTCTCTTTAAATTATTATTGTGACTCTTGTTTGGTTGGCTTATCCTGTGGAAGGGGAGAATTAATATTGTAGTAATTTAAATTATCATTATTATATTATTATTTTTTCTCCCAACAAGTGGTATCAGAGCTTTTGGTTCAGGAGTCATGGGATACGTGGAGCCAACAAGTTTTGATGGAGTCATGAAGTTTGATGGGAAAAATTTTGGATATTGGAAGATGATGGTCAAAGATTATTTGACTGTTAAAAAGCTGGGTAAGGCTTTGAAAAAGAGACCGGAATGTATGAATGATGAAGATTGAGAGACTTTGGATGAAGAAGCAGTTGTCGCGATAAGAATGTGTCTGTTAATGGACATGGCTAGTCAAGTAGCCAGTGAGACAACTGCAATTAAATTAATGGAAGCGCTCACAAACAAGTATGAAAAACCCTGCACAAATAATAAGATCTATCTGCTTAGGAAGTTTTTCAATATGCATATGGCTAAGGATGCTTCTGTGAATTCCTATATAAATGAGATAACCACTTTGATAAATCAGTTGAAATCAGTTAAAATAGGGTTTACTGATGAAGTGAATGCTATTCTGTTATTAACGTCTTTACCTGATAGTTGGGAAACAATGAAGACAGCAGTGTCTAATTCGGTAGGAGAAAATACTCTGAAATTTTCAGGTGTTGGTGATTTAGCCTTAGCTGAGGAAATTCGTAGAAAGGATAGTAGTAAAGAGTCTACTATAGGATCAGCTTTGGTTATGACTAAGGGTAAAGAGAAGATTAATGATGAAAGTACGCAGAGTAGCAGTAGGAAGAAGTGGGATTATAGGAATAAAGAGATAGAATGTTTTTACTGTCACAAGAAAGGTCAAACTAAGAGTCGGTGTAGAAAGTTAAAAGATGATCTAGAAAAGAAATAAAAACGGGAGGCAAATGCAGTGCAAAATGCCTTAATCTGTGTTGGGAGTGACACAGAGAGTTGTAGTAATTCATCTGAGTGGATTTTAGACAGTGCAGCTACTGTACACATAACTTCAGATAGGAGTTTGTTCACATCCTTTACGGGAGGATATCATGGCCTAGTGATGATGGGGAATGGTAGAACATCCAAGACTAATGGGATTGGAGATGTCAGTCTGAAGACAGAATGTGGGAATAAATTAGTACTGCAAGATGTCAGGTTTGTGCCCAGTGTTAAGATGAATCTCATCTCCACTGGCAAGTTAGCAGATGATGGCTACATGTGTGAGTTTGCAGACGCCAGTGTAAACTCAAAATAGGATCCCAGGTAGTGGCAGTTGGCCACAGGAAATCTACACTGTACAGATGTCAGTTGGATGTTGCCAAAGGGTTGAAGAGACAGTGGATGCCAATTAAAGTTGCAGATGGTTGTAGTAGAGGTACAGTTGAGCCAGCAGCAATGATAGCCAAGTTTGATCAGTTAGATCATGAGCCTTCAGTTCAGGAACAATTAGGAAGTCCAGGAGAGAAAGTTGATGGCTATCGTGAACCCCCAATTGTCAGACGGTCAATTGAATTGAAGAAGTCGCCTAGGCGAGTGGAGGCATCAAAGTGGAAGGCCAGAGCAGTTGCTAAGGTCAAAAGTAAGGTCTCTAGTTTGGCAACAGGTTTGAATAGAGGATTTAAGCCCTTCTCAGAGTGTATCTTCTTCAGGACACAGTGGTTCAGGAGTGAAGAAGATGTCAGTTGTTACCACTTAGCTAAAGTAGGAGTACGTGTCTGCCTTTTTCGTCTGGGAGACAGATCCACGTAGTGAGCCCATACCTCTGGGCGAGCACAAATGCACTACAGTTATTTTCTGATGGTTGCCTGTTTTGTGAGTTTGTTATTTTTCAGGTATTTTTAGCCTTGGAGATTATCAAGAAGTTCAGAAATAACAGTTGTAGTGGGAGTTATGCCTTGGAGTTTGTCAAGGTGATCAGAGTTTTGTTGCAGTGGGAGACAAAGTTGTATTTTGTCTCCAAGTGGGAGATTGTTAAGAATTTGGTGGAGCCAAAATATCGAAATTGAGGACAACCCATCGCACGCAGGCACAAAATTTGAAGGCAAATGGGCCTTGGCCCATTTGTAAGTTAGGTCACCCGAAATTATACATATATATATATTTTATGTACCATGGTTGCAGCTTTGTGAGTGTATTTCACCGAGAGCAAGTGTCTTTTCAAATTGCCAATTTTTGTGCGGCTGTAGCAATTCTTCAAGTTGAAGATTAGTTCGTGTGGTTTTGTGTAGTCTAATAGCGTGTGACAGTGAATGATTTGAATGATTTGAAGAGAATAGTGTGTATTCTCTATTATTGGGGTTGAGGTTTTTTTTTTTTTTTTTGGTTTATCCCAAGCTATCGGGTTGTGATACTTGGAAGTCAATAGTCATTGTTGGGCTATTGAGGGTTAGTTTGTGACTCGAGTTTGAGGCTTCTTGTAATCTCTCATTTAGTAGAACTGCAATTGTAGAAACTGGACGTAGTCCCGAGTTTAGGGCGAACCAGTATAAACTTCGGTCTCGTTCTCTTTTCCCTATCTCTCTTTAAATTATTATTGTAACTCTTGTTTGGTTGGCTTATCCTGTGGAATGGGAGAATTAATATTGTAGTAATTTAAATTATCATTATTATATTATTATTTTTTTCTCCCAACAATTTCGAGAGTTAAAAGCTAGTTATCTGAGTAGTAGAAAACTCTCAAATTTTACCTTGAGTCCACCTAAAATATATAATATTGGCTAAGAAGATTTAATCGAGAAATAATAGGGTAACTGCTACAATTTTCCTTCCCTTTTGATAGATGATGGAATGATTGTCTTATTTATACAGAATATTGGGAGAAAATTAGAATCCTATTCATATTAGTAAATATATAATTTAAATCAAATCCAAAAAAGAAACTTGTAATCGAAGTTGGAAAAGCTTACTGAAAACTTTTGCAACGAAGCCTTGGTCGTGATTGTGAAAGAACTATTATAATAAACAAAAATTTTATTGAAAAAAGATGACTAATTAAACTTCTACTAGAAAACATTTTTATCAACTTCATCTTCTTATCTTTATCAATATCTCTTCTCTGGTCCGTTTGGATCGTCGATATTGTTTCATGAGTATGGATATTAAATATCTAGCATTTAAATATCTTAAATCATAAATGTTTTTGTTTAGATATGCAGGATAATTAATGTCTGAGAGCTAAATGTCTGTGTTTATATATGCAGGATAATCGTAAATATTGTTTATGTATGGAAGCTTTTCTACAAGGGCAAGATCTGTAGGATCTTGTTTTTGGTGATGATGTAGAAATTTTAGAAGGTACTCTAGAAAATACTAAGGCACAGAGGAAGTGGAAGATCAATTGTTGCAAAGCTTTATTTGCTTTGCGAACTTCTATTGGCGAGTATATCGAGCATGTTCATGATGTGAATTCTCCAAAGCAAGTGTGAGACACACTTGAAAGGTTGTTCACTCAAAAGAATACAACGAGATTGAAGTATTTGGAGAACGAACTTGCTGGAACAACTCAAGGTAATTTGTCGGTTTCATAATATTTTCTGAAAATTAAGACTTTGTGTTTTGAAATTTCAAAATTGGACAAAGATGAATCTATTAGCGATGCTCGTTTGCGTCGGTATCTTATCCGTGGACTACAAAAAGGAGTTTATGTCATTTATTTCATCGATACAAGATTAGATAAATCAACCTTCTATCATTAAGTTAGAAAACTTGCTCTCAAATCAGGAAGCGTTGATGAAACACATGCTTGGCAACAACAAGCAAACCCACTCCGAGGTGGAAAATGTTCTTTATGCAAAAAATAAGGGAAAAGTTAACTCTTCTTCCAAGCATTCTTCAAATGACAGCAAGGATTCCAAGGCCAAAGGACAGTCCAAGGGAAATTTAAAAGGATGTTTTAGGTGCGGCAAGCAGGGACACATCAAACATGATTGTCGGGTGAAGGTGGTGTGTCGTCGTTGTGGGAAATCATGTCATATTAGCCCAAATTTTTAGGTAAATCTCCAAGAAATAGAAGCAAATGTTGTACAGGAAAATAACAAACATGAACAACCTACTTGGGAATAATGCTTTTCAATTGAAGCTTTTGATCAACCCATTAATTTACATGTTAATGCTTCTATAGATTATAATGAGGATTGGATTGTTGATTCTGGTTGTTCTCATCATGCTACTGGAAATGTTTCTCTTCTCTCTAATGTACGTACCCATCATGGAAGAAGAATCATCGCGACGACTGATAATTCCTTACATCCTATTGTTGAAGAAGGACATGTTAATGTTAAGGATGGTGCACTAAATGTTCGTGGTGTTTCTCTTGAAGATGTTTACCATGCTCCAGGTTTAAAGAAGAATTTGGTTTCAGTCTCTCAGATGGCCGACTCTGGGAGGTATGTTCTCTTTGGTCCAAATGATGTGAAAATTGTTTCTAATATTAAGCAATTTAAAGCTGATATTTTGTTTACTAGAAAGAGGAAATATTCCCTCTATGTTTTGTCTGCAAGTGATGCATATTTTGAAAAGACAGGTCAAAATAATAGTGCAGCACTTTGGCACGCTCAGTTGGGTCATGTTGGTTATCAGTTGTTGCATATAATTTCCATGAATAAGCTTCTTGGCGGTGTTCCTCTCTTTAAAGAAATTCACCATGATGCGGTTTGTCCTGGTTGTCAATTTGGGAAATCACATCGTCTTTCCTTTCCAAATTCAAACAACATAGCTATTGTTGCATTGCAGTTAGTTCATTCAGATTTGATGGGGCCAATAAAAATACCTAGTTATTCTGGTTGTCGTTATGTTATGGTTATTGTGGACAATTTTTCTCTGTTCAATTGAGTGTATTTTTTGAAAGTTAAAAATGAAACTTTCTTCAAGTTTATTCAGTTCAAGGAGCAGGTGGAGAAAGAATTTATGTTGCCGATAAAGTGTCTTCGCATAAATAATGGGGGAGAATACAGTCTTATCAATTTCAGAATTATTGCAAAGAGCCTGACATTTAGCGCCAAATGACCTGTCTTGACACTCCACAGCAGAATGGAGTTGTTGAACGTAAATTAGCACATCTTACTTCCATGTGCTTGTCTTGGCTACATGCAAAGAACCTTCCAATGGAGTTTTGGGCAATAACTATACAGCAACTTGTCAAGTCATAAACCGTCTACCTCCATGGACAGGGTCGGATCTATCTCCTTTTGAGTTAATATATCATCGTAAACCCAATGTGAATTATCTTCAAGTTTTTGGGTCAATTTGTTATGGTCATGTTTCAAAGAGTAGGTGTACTAAGCTAGATCCAAAGGCAAGGCGCTGTATTTTTGTTGGATATGATACTCACAGGAAAGGGTGGAGATGTATGGATCCAAATACAAGAGAATTTTTTGTTTCTTCAGATGTGGTGTTTGATGAGGTTTTGTCACATCAAATGGATGCAAGTTCAAAGAAAGGTGTTGTTTTTTTTTTTTTTTTGAAACTAAAGAAAGGTGTTGTTGATTTGTCATCATTCTTTACTAATGATGCATCGAATGGAAAAGAGATGAATACTAGTCTTGGAGAAAATGTTCATGCAAATGAAGATACAAAGACTGTTGTTTAAAGGTCTTTTAGACAAAAACACGACCCAGTCATTTATCTGATTATGAGATACAATTAAATAACTGTTCGATTGTATCTTTTTTTGTTATGGGTGATATTTGTGAAAATGAACCCCAATCTTATAATGAAGCTAGAGGTGTTCTTGAATGGGAAGAAGCAATGCAAGGGCAAATCTCGACTTTCAACAAGAATGACACATGGTAACTTGTTCCAAAGCCAAAACATGTCGAGTTAGTTACTTGTAAATGGGTTTTCAAGTTAAAGAAAAAGTTTGATGGTACCATTGACAGATATAAAGCTTGTCTTGTTGCTCATGGTTATTTGCAGCAATATGGTCTAGATTACGATGAGCCATTTAGTCCTGTTGCTAAAATGGTAACCATCCAGACAATTATTTCATTAGCTGCGTGAAAGATTGGAAATTATGGCAGTTAGATGTGAAGAGTGCTTTCCTTTATGGGGAGTTGGGTCAAGACATTTTTATGGAACAACCTCATGGTTTTGTTTCTAAGGAGTTTCCAAATTATGTGTATCGACTCAAGAAAGCTTTGTATGGTTTTAAGCAAACTCTCCATGCTTGGTATGGTAAGATTGCTCAATATCTTGAGTTTTGTGGGTTCAGGTCTTCAAATGCATATTCAAATCTATTTGTTAAAAAGACAACCTTAGTATGTACAATGCTTCTACTCTATGTTGATGACATGATGATAACAAGTGATAATAAAGTTGAGATTAATATCTTCGAGATGCTTGGTCTCTTCATTTTGAAATGAAGAGTTTGGGTGAAGCAAGATGTTTTATTGGCTTAGAGGTTGAAAGGTCAAGTGGATACTTTGTCTCATGGAAAGGGTATGCAATGAGTTTATTAGATCATTTTGATATGAATGTGTCAAAACCAATGACTACCCCTATGGAACCATCTTTGAAGTTGATAAAGGAAGAAGGAAAACAATTAGCAGATGCAACACTTTTTCGACAACTCATTGGTAGTTTAATTTATTTAACTATCACGAGGCATGACTTCTCTTATTCTGTAGGTGTTGTTGCTCAGTTTATGGATAAGCCATGTGAAGCTCATTTCATTGCAACAAAGAGAATTCTTGGATATGTGAAGAGCACTCTGTGTTTTGGCTTGTTGTATAAACAAGCTACATCTTTCAGTTTAAGTGGTTTTGTTGATGCAATTGGGTTGGTAACGTAAATGACAAACGTTCCATGATCGGATACCGTCTTAATATAGGTTTAGGGGTTATTTCATTGTGTAGTAAGAAGCAAATCTCTATTGCTCTTTCAAGTTGTGAAGCAGAATATGCAGCAACTACTATGGCTACTCAAGAGTGTATATGGCTAAAAAGGCTTATGGGAGTATCTTTTCCAATTTGAATTATCCAATTTTCATTTTTTTGTCACAATGAAAGTGCAATCAAGCTTGCAAGGAATCTAGTGTTTCATGCTCGTACAAAGCACATTGAAATGCATTTTCACTTTGTTCGAGAGAAAGTTTTGACACAAGACATCCAATTGTAGAAGATACATTCAAATGAGCAAGTTGCTGATATATTTATCACGACGCTCGATAAACCCAAGTTTGAAGAACTTAGGAGTGCACTCGGTGTTGTTGACCATATGTTTGCACTAAGGAAGAGTGTTAAAAATTAGTGCAAACTTGTTAGGCAAGTAATTTGACTTAATTAAATATTAATTATTAGAAACTAATGTTAGTGGGTCGCTTTTCTAGGGTAGTGCCTCCTAATTAGGTGGGATGTGACTTAGTGGAATTAATTTTGGAGAATTTTAAGGCTAGTGCCTCAGTGGTCCAGGTAGAATTGAAGCACTTCGATCCTTCATGTAATTTCTCTCTTGTTTCCACTCTTTGTTCTCTTCATTCTTTCGTTACGCTATTTACATGAGTAGGAAACCCAAAATTTATGCCTTGAATCAACCTAAAATATTATATTGGCTAAAAAGGTTTAATCAAGAAAGAATAGGGAGGTTGTTATAAAGGGAAAGAAAATTTAAACAGAACTTTTCTTTCTTTTTGACCGGTGATGAAATGATTTAGACTTAACTCATCAAACATCATATTTATACAAAATATTGTGAGAAAATTAGAATCCTACTCAAAATAGTAAATATATAATTTGATATATAATTTAAATCAAACCCAAAAAAAAAAAAAAGGAACTTGTAGTCGATGTGGAAAAGCTTTTGCAAGGAAGCTTGGCATTCCACTGGCAAATTTATTTTGGTCCCAAATAAATTGACCTGACGAAATCAAATAGAGTTAGTCGTGCAAGAGGTGAGAAAAATATATTGTTTTTAGTTTTATGTTTGACTATATATGTCATATTCGCGGCCATTCTGTAATTTCATCTTCATTATTTAAAAACTTCTAATGACATATTTGGAATACATCGATTTGTAATATATCGTTCTATCGTTTGTTCAAAAAATGTTGTAGAGAGCATAACATAACTAGCATATCAAACATGTTAACAACCACATAAGTTCGAATCCCCCAACCCTTATTTTACTAAAAAAAATATATTATCTCAGTCCAAAGATTCGATGAGATTTGAAAATAAAAGAGAGATTATAAAAACCACATGTTATTTATTATTTACAAAACAATATCTTGCCACACTTGAAATTTTGAAAATAGAAAATATATAACTGAAATGAGTATAAAATGACCTTTGAAATGATAATTTGAAATGGCCTAGCCAGAAAGCAAGGGGAAGATAAGCTTTACTGAGTTCAAAAGCCACTTCCGCATGAAAACCAAACCATTTCCATTGCTTCTACTTGCTATCTACTAACCGTACAAAAAAAGCAGCTAAACACATTTGTAGCATCATTAAATATTAACTTCACTACTTTATTATAAAAATCATTTTCTATCTTCTTTTTATTATTATTTTATAGAAAATCGTGTTCTAAATTAAACTAAACACAAGTAATAGATCTTTCATGTGTAACACAAAGTCTAACTAACAATAAACTCGTGGTTGTGGACCATTTAGATTCAGCAGAAAGCTAAGCAATAAGTTAAGGGAGATGTGAAAGATGCCAGACATTTTGGGTGAAAAATATAGTATCACTAGAGTTGCGACTAAAAACTCAACAAAACACATCAGGAAACAAAAAGCATGAAAAAGTAGCGCATCACTAACCTAAATGACAGGACAAGATATATATTGTAAACTGAAAACCATAACATAGTTAAGACTTTGAAAAGATGCTACCGGCTTCAAAATTAATCGACTTCCTCCATCTTGCTACCCTCTGCTTCGGCATCCGCATCCTCGAGAGGAGGCATCTCAGCATCAGCTTCTCCAGCTTCCTCATCAATGCTCAAACCAAGCTTCAACAGCCTGTGGATTCTGTTTCCGAAGGTGTTTGGGTCGTCAAGGCTGAAGCCAGAAGTGAGAAGGGAAGTCTCGAAGAGGAGGAGAACAAGGTCCTTAACGGATTTGTCGTTCTTGTCAGCATCAGCCCTCTTCCTAAGCTCTTCCATGATGGGGTTCTCAGGGTTGATTTCCATGGTCTTCTTGCTAGACATGTAACCAGCCATGCTGTTGTCCTTCAAAGCCTGAGCTTTCATGATTCTTTCCATGTTGGCTGTCCACCCATATTCACCAGTTACCAAGCAGCAGGGAGAATCCACAACACGGTCAGAAACAACAACCTTCTCAACTTTGTCGCCCAAAACATCCTTTATCACCTTGCAAAGCCCCTCAAACTTCTCCTTCAAAGATTCCTTCTTCTTCTTTTCATCTTCACTCTCATCCAGTTTCAGACCTTCCTTGGTTGCTGATACAAGCTTTTTGCCTTCAAATTCCTTCAGCTGACCAACTGCGTACTCATCAATAGCATCAACCATGAACAGAACCTCATATCCCTTCTTCTTGAGCTTTTCAAGGAAAGGAGAGTTTTCTACAGCCTTCTTGCTTTCACCAGTGATGTAGAAGATGTCACTCTGGCCCTCCTTCATTCTGGTCACGTAATCCTTCAGGCTGGTCAACTCGTCGCCACTCTTGGTCGAGTGGAAACGAAGAAGTTCAGCGATTTTAGGCCTGTTTTGGGAATCCTCGTGGATACCGAGCTTCATGTTCTTGGAGAAGGCCTCGTAGAACTTGTTGTAGTCTTCTTTGTTCTCAGCAATCTCAAAGAAGAGCTCAAGGCACTTCTTGACCAAGTTCTTGCGGATGACCTTCAAGATCTTGTTCTGTTGCAACGTTTCTCTAGAAATATTGAGGGGAAGATCCTCAGAATCAACAATTCCCTTAACAAAGCCAAGGTATTCAGGAATCAACTCCTCACAGTTGTCCATGATGAAGACACGGCGAACGTACAACTTAATGTTGTTCGGCTTCTTCTTTGTGTCAAAAAGATCAAAAGGAGCCCTCTTGGGAACGAAGAGGATGGCCTTAAATTCCAATTGACCTTCGACAGAGAAGTGCTTTACACCAAGGTGCTCCTCCCAGTCATTGGTAAGGCTCTTGTAGAAAGCAGCATACTCTTCCTTTGTAATCTCTTCTGGCTTCCTCATCCAGATAGGCTTCTGTTTGTTCACCAAGGACCACTCATGAGAAACTTCCTTGATCTTCTTCTTCTTCTTTTCTTCCTTCTCCTTCTCTTCATCAACTTCCTCAACCTTGCCTTCCTCATCCTTCTTCTCATCCTTCTTCTCATCCTCGTCTTCATCATCAGAGATTTCCTTCTCAGTGGTCTTCTCAACCCAGAGAGAAATCGGGTAGCTAATAAACTCAGAATGCTTCTTGACCAAGTCCTTGAGACGACGCTCCTCAAGATATTCAAGCTGGTCTTCCTTGAGGTACAGGGTAATCTTAGTACCTCGGCCAAGATTCTCACCAGATGTGTCCCTGGTGACTGTGAACGAACCCCCAGCTTGGGACTCCCATACATACTGCTCATCATCATTGTGCTTAGTGGTAACAATGACCTTTTCAGCCACAAGATAGGCTGAGTAGAAACCAACTCCAAACTGTCCAATCATGCTCACATCAGCACCAGCTGCAAGGGCCTCCATGAATTCCTTGGTCCCAGATCTTGCAATGGTACCAAGATTGTTCACCAAATCTAACAACATAGACATGCTCCAGCAATGAGTTTATACCATATGGAAAAGATTAAAAAGACAACCATACATATAAGTTGTAGAATCGCAATCACTCACCAGCCTTGGTCATCCCAACACCACTGTCAATAATCGACAATGAATTGTTTGCCTTGTCAGGAATGATGTGGATAAAGAGCTCAGGCTGAGCATCTAGCTTGCTCTTGTCAGTCAAGCTTTCAAATCGGATCTTATCAAGAGCCTGAAATAAAACTCCACATCGTAAATTACAACAATCCAATTGGGGGAAATTTATTTCTTCATTATCTTAGAAAAAATACATAATTTTACGAAACTATATAATCATTCAACCACCCTTTTTATAAGAAAACATGCTTTCATTGAGAAGAAATGAAAGAAATTATTCAACTACCCAAGAAGGCTTCAAATAACAATTCACTAGATAGTAAGGAAGATTCTAGAAGTGATAAGATATCATGATGCAGGAAAAATCTCAAGAATCAACAATCGATCAAAGCTAAAGCACATGTCTCTAAAATCCAACGAGCGTGTCTACAATCGAAAGGAAACCAGGGAAATCCAGAATACGAATCAAAGTTCATATTAAAACACAAAAATCTCCTAAGAACAGTATAAAGAAAGAAGATCAAAGACGAAACGAAAGAAAAGAAAAGGAAAGGAGATTTACATCAGATGCATTGCTGATAAGTTCACGAAGGAAGATCTCCTTGTTGCTGTAAAAGGTGTTGATAATCAGACTGAGGAGTTGATTAATCTCGGCCTGGAAGGCAAAGGTTTCAGTATCCGACATTGTTGAAGACGAGAAACAGAGCCGATCGAAGAACAGCAATGGAGGAAAATGGAAATGGAGGCTTGAAGGAGGAAGTCAAGATCAACGGAGGAACGTCAGTTTATAAAGGGATTTTACTAGGGTTTCTGGAACCTTCTATCGAGTTTTGAAATTGAAGTTTGTTTTTTTTTTTCTTTTTTTTTTTTTAAATTTTAAGGGGCTGTTTGGGGCAAGGGTTATAATAACCTGTGTTATAATAACCTGTGGAATACTCTGCACCCCAAACACAGACTATTATAACCCCAGACTAAACAACTCTGCTTTTAAACAATATTATATTATTTCACAGACTATTATAACCCACAGACTATTATAACCCCCTGTTATTATAACCCACTCAGTGCCCCAAACAGCCCCTAAAGTGTTATTATTCTTTGCGTGGCTTCAAGGAAAAATTCCAGAAAATGAGGTTTGGGAAAACCTAATCCAGGATGGGGACAAAATAATCTGAAGCCTTGCCATTGAAAACCCGCAGCCAAACAACGTTCTAAGATTTTTTTTTTGTTTTTTTTGTTTTTTTGCTTCTTGAAGTTTAGAAATTTGTGAATGGGTAATTTTATTGGAAAAATTAAATTTATTATGGAGTAATTTTTTTTAATTCAATAACGTGAAGATGAGAATTCGAACATCTCATAACTTTCAAGATAGATATATAATGATAAGATAGATATATAATATCTTAATCATGCTTAGGTTAAACTTATTTTTAAAAAAAATTGTGTTTCTATTTTAAATAAAATATATGAAAATTACATTCCACATATACTCATCCTTTATTTATATTTTGTTTTATTTACGTATCTAAAATCAAAATAATAAGTAAGAGGTTATTTGGGGCGTGGGTTATAATAGTATGTGGAATATTTTGTACCCCAAACACAGACTATTATAACTCAGACTAAATAATTATACATCCTAAACACATATTATATAATTCTACAGATTATTATAACTCACATACTATTATAACTCATACTATTATAAACCACTCAGCGCCCCAAACAGACCCTAATAGTTAAGTGACTTAATTATATAATAAGCTTAAATTAATTAAACAAATGTAAGTGATAAAAAAAAAATAGAACAAAATATAGTTTTAGCCTCTGAGGTTTGGGGTTGGTGTTTATTTAGTTTCTGAAGTTTTAAAAGAGACAAATTTAGTCTTTGAAGTTTGAAAAAATGTTTCAAATGGTACCTAAGGTAAGTTGACCATTAGTTAACCTAACAAAATGTTGATATGACAATTAACATGTCGAGTGGACTCTAATGATGTGTCAATTTTAAATTGAGTGACCAAAAAATATCTAGTCCATTACCAATATATATATTATTTTTGGTAAATGGACTACTGATATGGCCACTTCTGTTGGGTTTTATGTCCTAAAACTCGTGGTTTTGTAAACTGAATGTATATTATATTTTGCAATAAAGTTGTTATTGAGGTTTATACAGTAAAGTTGTTATTGAATAAAGTGAATTGTGTATTCCATAATCCAAATCCAATGAACTAAGAACCCTTGACTATAAGATGTATACTTGAACTTTATGTATGACATAAAAGTGGATCAAGTTCGAGTAATAGTCAGAACGGTCTATAGTATAGAGATAGGGCTGGGTACCTTATCCTGGGGACATTATGGACGCGGCCCACTTTGTATAGTACTGACGATGTGATCCTGAATCGTTCATGTGGAGACATGAAAGTGGGGGCGTCCTATGCAATGAGTTTGCATAAGACTGAACCGCGAAATAGTCACTTAGACTTTTTAACTCCGTTTATTGTTTTAACTGACTATTTTCATACGATGACCTAGGTAACTCGATCTTAATCCTGAGTGTGCTATGAACTCCTGTTTATTCGGGATTATCCTTAGATTTGCATGGGTGAGAGTGGCCCGAGATCGCCGACTCAATAAGCCTCTCATTTTGGGGATAAGACCGGGTAGATAGTTGCGAACATAGTCATGCGAGATGGAATTCACTCTTACCCGCTTTAGGGTTTAGTAGAGAGGTTGTTCCCTTAAGTGCTGACTCGGGGTCTTGAACAATGGGCCCACCCTCTCATTGGCCCGAGAGGGATTCGGTTTGTTGGTCGGACCACAAACCAATTGTTCATTAGAGGATCAGTGGGACTTAAGGAACAAGAAGTAATTACAGGGGTAAAACGGTTTATTTGACCCAGCTGTAATTACGAACGACCTGTGAAGGATCGACTTACTAATCATGGTTCTATCGAGTGGAGAGAAATATATCTACAGTGAGGAGAGTGCAGCCACTGGGCTTTAGTGGAGTGTCCCGGTGGTTAACGAATGTTGATTAGCTAGGCTAAAGAGTTTGGCCGGTTAATCTCATATCGCTGGAGCTCATGATCTGTAGGTCCATTAGGTTCCCCTTACTAGCTCGGACTAAGCCTTGTAACAATTTGAGAGAAAAGAATTTGAATTGTTCAAATTCGGTTTTGGGAGAAAACGTTAATTATATGCGATATACTTAACGTTTCATAGCTTAATTATGAATTAAACTATGATAAAGAAGAGGTGGACATATTTAAATTTGATTTAAATATTGGTTCGGTTTAAAACATGAATAGGGATTCATGCTCGAACGTTCGATTTGAGATATCGGGATTGGTCCAATTATTTAATTTGATATTTGATATTAAATTAAATAATTATTAAAAATTAATTAAATTATTTAATTAATTAAAAATTGATTTTAATTTAAAATTGATTTTATATTAATTTTGAATTAAAATTAAAATATAATTCAAATTCATTTTGGGTTGAATTTTGGACCAAATACAATAGTTGATGAATAACCTACTCATTTTTCAAATTCATCAAAATTGGCCACCTCCTTCTTGAATTATTCTCATCACTTGTGTGTTAGCATCTTCACAAAGCTTAAAGAAGCTTATGATTTGTTTTAAATAAGAAGAAACACCATGGGTGAAGTGAATTTTGCAGAAAATTGGAGAAATTTTCGGTTTTAGACCTTTGCTCTCTCTCTCAAAAATTCTCTCAATTTAGGATCCCACAATCCGTTCCAAGGCCTGAGGATAGTAGGGAAAATCCTAAGGGTGATCCACGAAGTGTTCGTGATCAGAAATTGGCCAAGGATTAAGAGAATTTTGAGCATCAAAGGTAGTGTTCTTATTCTCTGTTTTTCCAGTTTTGAGCATGTTTTTTGTATGATAAAATTGATCAAATTAGAGTACTTAAGATCCAAAATTGCTTCCGCTTTCTTAATATTAACTCTTTCAACTTCTTCCTCTCTTTCTCATTTTTCTCTTATCATTCTTCCTTTCACCTTCTCCTTTCTTTTCTAGGCACCATTGTGTGTCATCACTCAATGGTGTCAACATTGTTGTCCTTGGAAGTCTTTGTCAAAAGCCCCTAATGTTGTTGAGTTCCTTGTCCATGTTCATCCTCATCCCAAATCTGAACAGGGAACATCCTCGTTCAAAACTTGTCTAAATGAGGAACAAACTTCCTGAACTTCCCCATTTGCTAGAACGAGGTTTAGGGAATGTTCTAGAAGCCGACGGACTTGTTTTTTGTTGGATCTAAACATCGTCATCTTTTGGTGATGGTAAAGGCCTCTGACCCAACACCAACCTTCGAGCGTTGTCACCACTGTGACTTCTAGATTTGGAACATGGAAGAAAAAAAGAGAGGCCAGGCATTAGAGATCTAGAATGGCCAAATCTAGTTTGAAGGTGATAAGGATGTACAAAAAACATGGTAACCCGAACAACCTGGACTACCCAACCTAAACCGTAAGGGTTGGGTTGGGTTGAGAATTTTTTCGATTTGGGTTGGGTTGTGATAAGCCTTAGAATTAAGGCTTATTTAACTCCTAATTACTTAAAATATTCTTGTTTTGTCTTAAGATCATTTGAAAATAGTTGAAAGTTGCTTGAAAATAAGAAATGAATAAGAATGAAAGCAATTAGATAAGATTCTAAAAAAAGTTAAGTTTGTTTGCAGGGAATGTGAAAATTGCAAATTCGTGATTCTGCAATTGTTTCTAGAGTAGGGAATGTAGAAATTGCAAAATCGGATCCTGCAATCTGGAGCGGTAGAAAAGTTCAAAAAAAGAAAAAAAAATATGCATTTAACTCATTCCGAAAATCTTCAATTACAACATGATTTAAGAGAATTTGAGCACGAAATTTGGGCATTATTCAACCCTAATGAAGGCCTATAAAAGGGGAAGAAGAGGAGGAGCAACACAATTCGTTTTGGAGGCATTTTTAGGAGTCAATTTCGTGGGTTTTGTTTATGAACGTCAATGCTCTGTTTTTTTTTCTTTTCTGCATTTTTTTCTTTGTTTTTATATTTCTTCAAGTTCTTCTTGTATTACAGAGAGCTACTCTTATTCTTCTTTTGATTTATCCAATCAATTCAAGTGAAGAAGTTGTGGTTAAGTTCGTTCTTAGAGAATTTGGCTCGTGGGTTTCATTTTTTTTTTTTTTGTTTTACACTCTATTTTTCTGCAAGTTCTGGAAATTCTGTTTTTGCCAAAAAAAAAAATCAGCATTATGTTTTTCTATTTTTATTCAATTTTCTGTTTTTGTTGAAAAGTTTATAATTCATTAAATTCAAAAGAAAGAGGAAGAAGATGGAATTGCCTATTAATGCCTCTGATTTTTGTTTTTTTTTTTAAAAAAATAATTTAATTTGAGAATTTTAGACATCTTGAGGTTGAATGCCAGATTTGTGTCAATGTTTATTACCATAGTTGTTTATTTAAGTAATACTAATTAGAATAGAATTTTGTGTTAATTGGCAATTTACTCAACTTTCTAATATGAATTTTTCTTTTAAAATTAGTTGTAGAATTTTTATTTTCAATTTGAGCTAAACTTCTTAGGGGGTTCAAGAATGTGAATTCCCTAAGAAATAATTGTAGCCTAAATTTCAATAAAAACCAAGCCTACATCTCAATTGTTTGCTTGTGTTGAATATATTTCCGTTGAGATCCTAGATTGATCAACTAGGGTAGAATCTCAAGCTTAGATCTAATACCGATAGGGTTAGTGATAAGCGAATTTCACACAAGTGATGGAGAAAAAGACCTTAGACATAAGTCATTCCTTACCCTAGATATAGGGATTAAGGACTCCAAAACCCATAAAATTGTTGAACCAAATAATCTAAGATAGAGAAACTATAGACATATAAGTCACTCACTTAACCTCCTAAAACCCTAAATTCAAGGTGAATAGGAGATGCAATTTTGGTTTACAATTGAGTGTGGAGTAGGTTGGAATTGTAATTTTGGCTTGCAATTACAACTTAGGGCAATGACACTCTTGAGCCCCATTTTTATCAAAATTTCTTTTGCAAATTTCAATTTCTAAGCTTATCTAGTTTGCTATCAACATTGCCATTTCTAGATTATACAATTCAATTCTGCAATTTTTCTTTATCCCAATATTGCCATTTTTCGATTCTGCAATTCAATTCTGCAATTTTTCTTTATTCCAATCAAACCATCCCAACATTATTTTTGCAATTTTAGTTTTCTAGTTGTAATTTTCCTTACACTTTGCTTTACAATATTTTTATTACACTGTTCCCTGTGGGATCGATACTTGGTACTCACACATCATTTTATATTACTTCGATCGCGTGCGCTTGCGTGTACATTCGATCAGGTTGATTTTTTTAAAATCGAAAATTCGGTTCGATTCACAAGTTAAGAAGTTTTTGGTTTGGTTCAACCCAAATCGAACCAAATTTCATGAATTAATATATATATATATATATATATATATATATATATATATATATATAAAGAACTAATAAATGTTAAAAATGAAAACCCTAACTCGCTTAAGTTTAGTCCCTCCCAGTTGAGCCTCTCGCCTCTTGACATTCACTCTCTCCCTCTCATTTGACAGAAGCTTTCGCGTCGTTCGATCATCAACCTCAGAGACTTTGCTTCTTGTCATCGAGTTTCATCGCCAGCAAACAAAAAATGCAGTCGCAATCGTCGCTCACGTTCACCTTTGTTGTTTGCCTTCATTGTTCGTAGTTCAAAGCTCATTGTCGCCGGTCACTCAGCCTCAAATCATCATTCTCTCATCGTCGACAAATTTTAAATGTAATCCCAATCCACACGTCGTAGATCCTAGTCGCATTCGAAGCGATGGTGTGTATATAGATCTGTTTTGATTTTTATTTTTTTGGGAATAAAGTTTTGATTTCGTGTTATATTGTTGAACAATGGAATTGACGGAGACAAGGATGGCAAAAACAGAGTCTCGCTCTAGAGAAGATAAAACAGGCTCTGTTGCTATTTGGAAATGGAGAAAAATTGCAAAAGGGTCGTGAGAAAGACAAGAAGAATCCAAGGAAAATGGCTAAGTATAGCCACTGGAGAAGGGAAATTGGACCTTAAAATAAAGAAAAAATGGAGAAATGGAAATGGGGTTTTGTTTTTATGTTCTTTGATTTTTATTTGGTTTGTACCTTTTCTTTGTTTTGGTCTGTAGCTGCAGCATCAACATCTATTTATTCGTCGTGTTGAAGAGTGTAGTCGTTAAAAAGAGTATGGCAAGCAAATTTGAAATGGTAAATTGTGATTTGAGTTTAGTTTTAAATAATTAAGAAAATTTAAAAATAAAATGGATAACTCGGTAACCCAACCCAACCCGAAAATAGAAGGGTTGGGTTGGGTTGAGTTGCCACCTATGTTTGGTTCTTTAGGGTAGCTAACCCGACCAACCCGAATTTTCGGGTTGGTCCAAAAAATCCCCTCAACCCAACCCAACATCCCTAGAAGGTGAGACCAAACATCGAATGTTAGGGACATTGGAACCACCCACATATCTCTCCACAATGGTATGATATTGTCAACTTTAGGCATAAACTCTTATGGTTTTGTTTTTAGAATCACTCAAAATGCCTCATACTAATGGAGATATTGTTATTCACTTATGCATCCATGATCTTCCTCTTTTCTAGCTAATGTAGGACTTTAGTCATACTCCCAACATCAAAGGAACCCGCCCTAAAGTATGTCAGAGATCTGGAATGACCATATCTAGTTGCGGTGACACCAACCAACAAGGATAAGCATGTCATAGTCCAATTAGATTTTGACCAACGACAAAAAAGCTAGTCGATTGCTGGAACATTCATTGAATCTCGTTATAGCAAACGAGGAAGTTCCTCATCTGATCTAAATAAGGAAGTTTGCTCCTCGTCCAAATTAGTTCAAACACAAGGATGTTTCTCCTTTAGATTTGGGACGAGGATGAATTTGGACAAAGAACTTAACGACATCAAGGACTTCCACGGACAACAACGTCGACAATAGTGAGCGACGGTAGCAACCATGGTTAAAAAATAAGGAAGAATGAGAGAGGAAGAAGGAGAAATGAGAAAGAGAATAAAAAGTGGTCACACCAGCCGTTCATACAACAAAAAAATATAAATATTTTTGGCCACTTAATTTAAAATTGACACATCCTTAGAGTTCACTCAACATGTCAACTGCCTACATGTCAACATTCCATGAAGTCAACTAACAGTCAACTTAGCTTAGGGGCCATTTTGAACATTTTTCCAAACTTTAGGGACTAAAATGTCTTTTTTGAAACTTCATGAACTAAATAGACACCAATCTTAAACCTCAAGGACTAAATTGTATTTTTCACTTTTATAATTTAGGGTAAAAATCAATTTATACCTCTGAACTTTGAGGATTGTATCAATTAAACCCTAAATTGATAATTGTATCAATTAAAACCCTGAACTTTCTTAAGTGTATATGTTGGAATAGAAATTTCGACCAATTAGAAATTGTCATGTCATTACCTAAAATTAATGACAAAATTATTTATTTAATTAAGGGTCGATTACAAATTTACATGGATCCCAAATTAAATCATGGCAAACCCAATTATGCCACGTGTCTTTCTTATGGCCATTTGATCATACTAATGGGCACGATCAAATCGAACAATGGTCTACTTAAGATCAAGTGATAATTTGGCCTAAAGCCCAATTTAATTTATGTTTGACAAGTTAAATTAGGTTGGGCTTGTTGGAATTTATGTTCTAAAGCCTCGTAATTAATGATTTATTTAATAATTAATAATAAATTTAATTATTTTATTTGCAATATAATATTATCCATTATATAAAAAATCCAAGGTTATTAGTGTAACCTTGAACAACATGTGATTGATATACGGGAGGATCATGTTCAAGAAATAACCTAAAGGATCATAGTATATGGATAAGGTTGGGTGTCTTATATCCTGGTAACACTATTGATACAACCCACTTGTAATAGTTACAAAATGATTTGATCTAAATCATTCATGTGGAGACATATGAGTGGGGGGTATCTTATACAATGAGTTTGTATAAGACTGGACCACGAAATATTTAATTTCTCTTTATAAATTCATTAATTGAGAAAATTAATATTTCATCAGGATGATCATATGAGACTCGATCTTAATCTTAAGTGAGTAATGAACCCTTGCTTGTGAGGACTTGTTCTTCGATTTACATGGGTGAGAATGACTTTTGTAGTCAATTCAATAAGTCTACCATTTTTGGGAACGTGACCAAATAGGGAGCTGAGAACATAATCTCACAAGATGGAATTCACTCATTCCCATATAGGGTAAGTAGATGAGTAGTTTTCTTAAGTGCTGATTTCGGGACTTGAACAATGATGCCACCCTTTCACTAACCCGAGAAGAACTTAGTTTATGATTGGATCATAAACAAATTGTTCATTAGAGGATTAGTGGTACTTAATGTGCAAGATGTAATTACAGAGGTAAAACAAACTTTTGACCCAGCTGTAATTACAAACAACTTGTGAAAGATCGACTTGCATGTAGTGATTATATCCATGGACACAACATGTCCTATACTGCATAAGAGTGCAATTCTAAGTCTATAGTGGAGTGACCCTAGAGTTAATGAATGAAAATTAATTAATTAAAGAGTTTAATTAATTAATTTTGTATCATTGGAGATTATAATCTGTAGGTCCATAAGGTCCACTTGCTAGCTCATAGTAACACTAAAAGATCAATCTAGTTGAAAGAAAAATTTTAAATATTCAAATTAATATTTAATTTGAAGTGTTCAAATCAATATTTAATATATTACATATAGTAAATATAAAAGAGAAAAATATATTTATTGTATTTGATACATTAAATAATTAATGTATATTAGATACATTAAAGAAAATATATTTATAAAATTTGAATACGATTCAAATAAATAAATATCGTAAAAGATTTGAATAAGATTCAAATAAGTATAAGATATATTTTAATATATTAGATATTAAAATATAATTTTATTATGACAAAGATTTTCCATTGGTCTCTATAAATAAGACCCTTGGGTTGAGCCATTAAACATAACACACATTTCCTCAATAGAGAATTAGAGAATTCTCTTTAGGTCTCTTCCTCTCCAATCCCTTGTGGATTATCTTTGAAGATGCTGCCACAAGCCTTGATCCTGTGTTTGAGTCATAGTCAAGAAGACTTTGTAGAGAAGATAAATATCAGCCAGAAATATCTCCATATTTACTCCAAGTAAGTTTTTGCTTAACCTTGTATATTTTGTGTTTAATTCTAAATAAATCAGAGGCGAGTTCAACGCTTCCACTGTGGGTTTAATTCGATTATTCCATTTACCTACAAGACCGCCTTATGATAAAAAAAATAAGAAGAAGATTAATCCAATTCGGATCATTAGAGTCTATTGTTGTTTGGTCTCAAGAAGAGGCCCTAAGAAAGGACTCCTAAGAAGGAAGCTTATGGAAAGAACACAAGAGCACACCAATTGAAGATGAAAATGGGGGTTGGACCCTCGTGACTCGACGAAAAAGATGAAAGAAAAATCTTGTTCACTAGGAATCTCACTCATTTTGAGATCATACAAGGAGAAGTAGGCTTCTAAGGAAAAAAAGGAAGAATAACACAAGAAGGTTTAAGCCTGTTGTCAAAGAAAATGAAAACCTTGATCAACCACGACAGCCAATAACCTTAAAGAAATTCTTTCAAATGACCTTTCTTGCAGGGATCAACGAAATTGCTACGTGTCACGTTTGTCAATATGATAGAAGTCGACAACATTCCTCCAAGCTCATCAAAAGTAGTAACAAAGCTGAAAGACTTACCTCCCTTTACTATAAACGATTTGTTATTACTCTCCCAGGAGACCAAAGACACTCTTATCGAAGCGTTAAAAGGCTCTAAGGCTGCAACCATCCCAACCTCTCAACCAAATACAAGTGATTCATGTTGCATGTCTATAGCTTTTACTGATGAAGATTTGCTACTTGGGTCAAAACCTCATAATAGACCTTTATTAGTTTCGAGATACATTAGAGAACAAAAGGTTAATCGAATTACTATTGATGATGGTTCAACCATCAACATAATGCCCAAGTCAACCATGAACTAACTGAGCATTTCGATGCAAGAACTGTCAAATAGTAAGTTGGTGATTCAAGGGTTTAATTAAGGTGGACAACGAACGATTGACATGATTAGTCTAGAACTTATCATTGAAGACTTAAAGGTGAACACTTTGTTTCATGTTATAACTCTAGGATCACCTACAAGCTATTATTAGGTCACTCTTGGATTTATGAAAATGGAGTGATAACTTCCACACTGCACCAATATTTTAAATTTTATAAAAATGGCATCAAGAAGGTTGACAAATCTTAATTAATATTTGAATATATTATTTGGCCATTTATCTTTGCCATATTTCAAAATGCCCATTTAAATTTGGGCCCTGTTAACTCGTTTTCAAATAGTCATAGGAAAATTGTGGTAGGTAGCTACAAACAAATAACTGGAATGAAAAATGACTAAGAAGTTGTCATTTTTAGAACTATGGCTACCATTTTTTAGGAAGGAGAGTGAATAGTTTTTTGTTCCATGTATATCCTGGGTATATACCCAGATTCTTAGTCAGCCCCCCAACTGTAAGTAGATTTTCTTTTAAAAAAAAAAAACTTAGCCATCTTTCACCTAATTTAGCTAACCTTCCCCTAGATTTATGGATTTTTAAATCGGTCGGATTCCCCTTAATTTTTTAATCCATCAATTTTCAAATATTTCATTTTAATTTAAGATATCAATCACTTTTATTTATTTTTTGTTATTTATAACAAAATCATCCTCAAATAAACTTATGCTCAATTATTAATATACATTTTTTCGTACAAAACCATTCAGTACTTATATGTATATAACAACACATACATGGAAACATAGAATCAATGTGCACAAATACGCAATAAATACAATAATATATCTATATGTGTATATACAAACACACATCTTATGCACCAATGTATATAAGATGTCATGGGTATGTACAAACAATAACCCTATCAATTACTTGCATATGGATAAGGGTATATACTTCTGGCATCTCTATGTACATAAGAGCATATACATATAGTTAATATAGTAACTCAACATTACCTTGTTCTCACAAGCTTCCTCGACAATGATATTTTTTTTTTCTGGATTTCTCATCATTCTTGGCTTTCTCTTTTAGTATGTTCTTGGTCGTAGACTCTTTATTTATGTCTTGAATAAACCTTATAAAAAGTTAAAAGGTAAACTAAGATAAATAGTTCCTATAAGCCATCATTTTCAAAACTATTGACATTAAAAAAAAATCTCTAAAGAAACGGGATGGAGTTTTAGAATCTAAGATACTTATTTAAAAATGAAAATCGTAATCTATAATCGAATATTATAAGTCCTAGAATGCAAAGAGAATGAACGCAAATTGTGTTTAGTCTACCGAATCTCAAGTTCGTCCAAAAACATCATAGTCATGTTTTAGCATAGTGTATGTGAATGTACATACCTTCAGAATGTGCTTCGTGCGTGGAAGTTCAGTAGTTGTTTAAGAAGATAAGAGGCGTAGAAAACAGATGCACATCGTTCAAGATGAAGGAACCTTGACGAAAACCTTGTGTTTGTTAAATGGAAGGAAAAAAATGTAGACAGGAAGCGGCAGCGAGGAAGAAATCAAACACATTCTATTTTTCGACCAAAAATGAAGGTAGGTGTATGAACGTACCTTGCGAATATGATAGAAACGACGACAAGTAGTGACCGTCAACCAAATTCGGAGCGTTCAACAGTGTAGAAGGTTGAGCAAAAACTCAAACTGTGTTGAGTCTAGAAACAGCACCCAAACCGTGTAGATTCATACATACCTCACAATATTTTTTTATTGTGGAAGATGAAGTGGTCGTCAAGGAACTAAAGAGGTGTAAGAGACAGATGCAAACTGTGTTTCATCAAATCAAAGGAAAACTTCTATATAGAGGAGGCGACAGTGAGCATGACATCGAACGCACTCGATTTTAGGAATCTGAATGGTGGTATGTTATGTGTATATACCTCACAAATGTGGAAGAAACAATAGTAGAAATTGGTTAGTGTTACTAATTTCAAGTTAAATGAGGAATACATACTCATATAGTCCCATTTGAAGTTAGCTAGATGTAATTATAGATTTCGAATATATACTCCTTGCTGGGACTTATTTAGGTCATTGTTTTTATCAATGTGTTCATCATTTTCTTTGTTAATTCACTAGTTTGGAGCTTAGCTATGCACATTTTAGTCGTTGAATTTGCCATATCAAGAGTCTATAAATTAATTCAAAATAATGTTAGGTTACATATTACAATTTCTCTATTGTTACGCTTATTTTTGTAACCTCCATCTATCTCATCCCTAACCTGCCGCATTATTTTAACATTTCTTTTAGTTTCTTTAAAAATAAAAATCTAAATCATGGGTATGTTCGTCCGAATTCAATATTAACATTTTAATAAAAAATATATTTAGACATTTTTACAAAAATAGTTGGTCTATTAAAAATTTAGGCCCCGTTTGATAACGTTCTTGTTTCTCGTTTCTTGTTTCCTGTTTCTGTTTCTCGTTTCTTGTTTCTGTTTCTTATAAACTAAAAACAGAAACATGTTTGATAACTATTTCTGTTTCTTGTTTCTTGTTTCTTGTTTTTTGGTAAAAATAAAATTTAGTACATATACTATAATAAAACATATAACATGCATTAAAATAAAAATAAAACAATTATAAAGAGGTTATAATATTTTATTAAGGCCCAACACCTAATTAATAATAATAATAATAAAAGTTATCCTTCAAATTTTGTTCAAATTTGATTTGCAATGTTATTTCTTATTTCAATCAATTCACCTTGAACGATTTTGACTTACAATAGTTAGTTCAATTAGACGAATTTGTAAATTTTCTAAGGTCAGAAAATCGAACATACCCACATTTCTTTAATTTAATAATAAACTTTATTTTTATTTTTCTTTAAAAATGCATTAGCCAATAATACACGCAAGTAAAATCAGAAAAATAGAGAGAATGTATATATATATTTTAAATTTAATGGTAAACATGAAATACATTATTAGTTTATTTATTTAATAAAAAAATAAAATTGTACCAAAAGAAAAAATAATAGAGAATTAAATAGAAAATAATAACTATAAGCTCGTTAATGTAAAGTAAAAGAAAATAAGAAAATAAGAGAGAAGAGAAAAACATAAACGAAAAGAAAAAAGTAAAAAAAAAAAAAAGATAATGAACTATTAAAAGAAAAAAGATTATGATGAAAGAGAGAGAACGAATAGAAAGAAATAAATCAAAGAAGAAAAAAAAATGAAGAAAAAAAAAGATTAAAAAGTATTAAAAGAAAAAAAATAGAATGGAAGAGAGAGAAAGAAGAGAGAGGGGAGAGATGAGTAAAAATAGAAATAGGAATACATGCAGGAAAACTGGAAAAAAAAACAGAAACAGAATTTGAGAAACTACTTTTTGAAGTTTCTCAAAATCTGCCATTTTTTTAGAAACGTTTCTAAAAAACTAAGAAACAAGAAACAGGATCGTTTATCAAACATGTCTGTTTCTGAAAAATGAGAAACGGGAACAAGAAACAGGAAACAGGAACGTTATCAAACGGGCCCTTAGTAATTTATCTGGTTTGCCCAGAGTCATAATCTCTCTATCACATTCATTAGTGAAGCCCAATAAGGCCCAAGCCCATGAACTGGGGCCCGTTAATTGGTTCTTGGAATGGAATGGAATCGTTGCTTTCTTCTGCAACAAGTACTCTTCAAACCAATCTCTCCTCTGTAGTCTGTATCTAAATTCTAAACTCATTTCTCTCTTTCCGAGTACCGGTTGGTGAAAATTTTCGCCTTTAGTTTTCGTGAACTCAATCAATCGATTCGACTCGAAATGGCGACTTCTATGGTCGAAGATACGAACCTCGAAGAAGACCAGTTGGCTTCAATGACCACAGACGACATCATTCGAGCTTCTCGACTTCTAGACAACGAAATTCGGATCCTCAAGGTCTAGAATTTCTATATTTTTGTTCATATTCTGTGCCGCTATACATATCGATTAGTTCGAAGTTCCTCTGATGATTTTGCATAAGTAGTGTGTGTGATGTGTGTGTTTGGTGCCCTTAAATTTTGTGAACGAGAAGTTGGATTGACAGAATGTTTGGTGTAAAGAGTTCAATTATGTGATGAATTTTGACTTCCTAGTTTCGTATGCGTCTTGTGATATATAAAATGTTTGGTAGATATTGCCGTTATCTGTTAATGAATGGTGATGGTATCTGATTTTGTTCGAATTTTGAGTTTTGAAGGAAGAGATGCAAAGGACGAATTTGGAGTGGGATTCTTTCAAGGAAAAAATAAAGGAGAACCAGGAGAAGATTAAACTTAACAAGCAGCTACCTTATTTGGTTGGGAATATAGTTGAGGTAATTCCTCTCTTCATATGTAGATAGCTTCTTTTCCCTCCTTCAGTCAATATAGTTTGAAATTCTATTTGTAGTTTTGAAAACTGTGCTTGAGTGAGTTGTAATATTAAGGGAATCGAAATATTTACATACCCATGTAAAAGGAGTAGTTATTTTCAGAAACAAGCCAATGTGGGAATAACTAAGAACAATAACTCAATAAGAGAAGATAACTTTACAGAACAGCGAATAAAACGTGTTTTTATTGAAAGTTCATTATAATATGTATAATATTTTTCTTATGCCAAGTTCATTGTAAGACTGAAGGGATCACTGATTTTATTTTATGATTTCTAATGGCTACTATTTTCTAGAAAAGAAAATTGTGGATATAACTTCTACCACTCTGGGTTTTACTCAATTTTTTGATTTGTAAATTTCGTGTCATGTTTTCATGTGCCTGAAATTCAACTCTATACATGATGTTTATACTACCAGATTCTGGAAATGAACCCAGAAGATGAAGCTGAGGAAGATGGTGCAAATATTGATCTCGACTCACAAAGAAAAGGAAAATGTGTTGTGTTAAAGACATCTACTCGCCAGGTGAATTACTCTTCTGCATTTAGCAATCACCTTCTAGCTATCAGAGAAATGCCAATGAAATTTTAGACCTACGTAATAGCATGAATAAATATAATTCTATTGCTCTATTTCCCAATATAATAGTGGTGTTTTACTTCATGAGGGATTAGGTCAAGTACGCCATTTGTTTGTCAAAATAGTTTAAATATTCAGACAGGTATGAAGGTTTTGCAGACTCCTTGATTCAGAGCTCCAACTTGTTTCTATTCTTGGACACAGTGCTAGCCTACTTTCTATAATATGTGAGATTTATGTTTTGATGGTTTGGTTACTTGGCTTTAATCTTTAAAAGACGTTCATAACCTTGTTATGGCATAGCTATCACTAGTGTATTAACAAACTAAGATTAGTTGGTTGCATTTTCAAAAACAAACTTAATAGTGGATTTAAATACTCTTTGTTTTTTATTTTCGAAAACTTCATACTTGATTTAATATATTGCTCCTATTTTCTATTAGCTAAACCAGAGTTCTGATTCATTGTATTCATTTAAGCTCTGGACCATGTAAAATCCTAACGTGTTTTTTTTTGACTGCAGACAATCTTTTTACCTGTTGTTGGGCTTGTTGATCCTGATAAATTAAAACCTGGTGATTTAGTTGGTGTGAATAAAGATAGTTATCTGATCCTGGACACTCTACCATCTGAGTATGATTCTAGAGTCAAGGCAATGGAGGTTGACGAAAAACCAACTGAAGATTACAATGACATTGGAGGGCTGGAGAAGCAGGCAAGCCTCTAATTTTTTTTAACGCATCCCTTATATGAACAATGAACATGCATTGGTTTTGGTCACATAATTGTACAAAATAGCTTGTTTGCCTGATATATTTTGTGTTTTAATCGATTCAAGAACTTTTTAAGGTTATTATCTGTGCCCATTAACTTGTTTAATGTTCAAACTTCCAACAGATCCAAGAACTTGTTGAGGCAATTGTTTTGCCAATGACTCACAAGGAGCGTTTTCAAAAATTGGGAATTCGTCCACCCAAGGGTGTACTGTTGTATGGACCTCCTGGGACTGGGAAAACATTAATGGCACGTGCTTGTGCAGCTCAAACAAATGCAACATTTCTGAAACTTGCTGGCCCCCAACTAGTCCAGGTTAGTAGTTACTTTCCTGTGAATCTCTGCCATAATGGGCTGACTTTAATGTAGTGCTTTGTTGTTGGAATTCTGTCTTCCCAAAGTCTCTTCTTGTCATTTCCCGGGGGGGGGGGGGGGGGGGGGGGTAGCGTATTTAACTAAGGTGCTACACTGCTACTTTCGGTTTCCTACATCCTTATTCTCAAGAATTGTCGTAGGCCATGTCTTGTCCTCCCTCTACTAGTATCTGATGACTTGTGAGAACTGAATTGATTTCAATGATTTGAGCGATTGTTTCTGGGCCTTAACTGAAAGAAAGAACGAAAAAAAAATAATAATAAAAAATTTGTGTGGGCCTGCCTGCTAATGATGTAGATGTTCAAAGATTTTAGCCATTGTTCACTCTTTTGGGCCTGCTAATGATATAGATGTTCAAACTTGTATGTAGATGTTTATTGGGGATGGAGCAAAACTTGTACGTGATGCCTTTCAGCTTGCAAAAGAGAAATCTCCGTGTATAATTTTCATTGATGAAATTGATGCAATCGGCACAAAGCGGTTTGATAGGTAAGCTAGTTACTTAGGTCTCGTTTGCTACGTTCTCGTTTCCTGTTTCTGTTTTCCATTTTTTAAGAAACATAACTTGTTTGATAATCCATACCGTTTCTTGTTTTCAAAATTTGAAAAACATTTCTAACATTGGGGCTGAATTTGAGAAACTTCTGTTCCGTTTTTGTTTTGGTTTTTATATATTTGCGTTCCCATTAATAACAAATTAGTTCTTTGGCTCATTGGTCAGTTGGGCGTGCAAGCTTTTCATTGTAAATTTTAGTCCTGGTTTTGAATCCTATACAATACATCTTTATTTTATATTTCGTTTCTTAATTTTGCAATATGTATATTTATATATTATTTTAATTTTCAAATTTCAATTTTGCAATATGTATATTTCTATATTTTATTTTAATTTTGAATTTTAAGATTTGAAATATATATATATATATATATATATATATATATATATATATATATATATATATATATATATATATTGTTTTAATTTTAGTACACTTCAAACCATTTTAGTGAAATTAAATATTAAAGTGAGGCCAAAAGCACGTTTTAGTGAGCAAAATTTAAAACATGCCTTTGGCTTCACTTTAATATTTTACAACCACGACATTAA
The DNA here is from genome assembly GCA_033996785.1 of Trichosanthes truncata. Classification (NCBI taxonomy): domain Eukaryota; kingdom Viridiplantae; phylum Streptophyta; class Magnoliopsida; order Cucurbitales; family Cucurbitaceae; genus Trichosanthes; species Trichosanthes truncata. The sequence continues at coordinate 42,233,591 of JAWPNB010000013.1, read as the reverse complement.
TAGAGCAATATAATTGAGTTGGATCTGAGTCGACATCATTTAAGGCGAATGACTCGAGTGAGAGATAATGTTGTAGATCAAATCTGGGCAACATTTGAAGAATAGAAATAATTTTATTATTGTGACACCCGAGTTCAGGAAGGGTACATGAATGAACCGATACCACATCCGAATGAGAGGGATCTTGAGACTATGCACGACATAGCTAAGAAAGGCTTAAAAGAATTAATAGTTACTACCCATGCCAACAATGTGCACTTTTCTAAGAGGTCATCGAACATACGATTGCTCCTAGTAAGATGTGGTTTGGGGACGAACCAAGGCAAAAGCTGGTGAGCATGTGACACTCGAGTTCAAGAGGGATACATGAATGAATCGATATCACATTCGAATGAGAGGGATTATGAGACTATGCAAGGCATAGCAAAGAAAGGCTTAAAAAAAATTGATAGTTACTACCTATACCAACAAGGTGCACCTTCCTTTTCGGTGGCTCAATCGTAGGAACTCCAAAGTTAAGCGTGCTTGACTTGGAGCAATCTTATTTTAGGTGACCTCCTAGAAATTTTCCTAGGAAGCATATGAGTAAAGATAAAACATGCTGAAAGGACCCGTGTTTGTTTGTGGGGACAATCTTCACTCTCGCAAGCAGCTCAAGACAAGTAGGTAGCATGACTAGGTCGTAGGGGATGCAGGGAATGCCGGAACCATCAGGTGCCAAATCCGGATTCTAAATCCTGGGCCTAGGGTGTTACAATTATTGTTGTTAATTTTTCGATCGGGACTTATTTGTATTAGATAATGTAAACTTTTGATAATTGCTTTTTATAGGTTTAAATGCATGTTATATATATTTTATATTATATAACTAAATTCTATTTAAATTATAAAATAGGAGGGAAAGAAACGAGAAACAAAAAATAGTTATTAAACAAGTTTTTATTTCTGTTTCTTTTTTTTTTTCAAGAAACATAAATAGTTACCAAACATTTTTTTGTTTCTAGTTCTTAAAAAACAAGAAACAGGAAACAAGCAAGAAACAAGAAACAGGAAATAGAAACGGTATCAAATGGGGCCTTAACAACTAATAATTTAATGAGAATAACCATGATACCTTGTGAAATCTATTCAGGTCAATTAAGACTGTTGATTACGCTATTGTATTGTCCTCTACTGCAGTGAAGTGAGTGGTGATAGGGAGGTGCAGCGTACCATGCTAGAGTTACTCAATCAGCTAGATGGCTTTAGCAGCGATGAGCGTATCAAGGTCAGTGTAGTCCCCCAATCGGGTAGGAATACATGGAGCTTTCATTAATAACAAGCTCTTTAAAACTTTTTACCTTGTTACTTCGATCACCATATTTATTTACCTCATTAATACCACTAAAGCAACAAATAACTTCTTTAAACACAGGTGATAGCAGCAACTAATCGTGCTGATATTCTAGATCCAGCCCTAATGCGATCTGGTCGGTTGGATCGCAAGATCGAGTTTCCACATCCCACTGAAGATGCAAGAGCCCGAATCTTGCAGGTTCTCTTATTTTAGAAGATTCTATTCCCTTATGAATCTTGCACTTTGTTTGGCTCTTGTTGAACATTATATATTGGTATTTCATAGATCCATTCTAGGAAGATGAATGTTCACCCAGATGTCAACTTTGAAGAGTTGGCTCGGTCCACCGACGATTTCAATGGTGCACAGTTGAAAGCTGTTTGTGTAGAAGCAGGCATGCTCGCACTTCGCCGTGATGCAACAGAGGTGCTTCTTTCTCTCTCTCTCTCTCTCTCGACATATCTATATAGTTGTGTGTATATGTATTTTAGCTTGGTGGTTTGATGGAGTACAGGTGAACCATGAAGATTTCAATGAAGGTATTATTCAAGTTCAGGCAAAGAAGAAGGCAAGCTTGAACTATTATGCTTAAGGCTTGTCTCTTGCAGTTCTGATAACATGGCAGGTTATACCCCCCTTCCTTTACCTTACAATATCCAAATGGTGGAGTTTCTTGCTGCCATGTTATTTACTTATGTTTATTTGAACCAAAACATATAGCAAATGTTGTTTATGTTTGATAATGCTACGAGAAAGTGTTTCTGTGAGTCGTTTTTAGCCAAAACTAACTCAGAGCCGTCATATAAGTTTTATCTTTAAGATGAATAAGAAAACCAACACTGAAACCGAAACGAATCTATATAACTGATTGGTTATAAACCAATTGGACTGATCAAGACTGAATTGGCTCAATTGAAGTTAATAGGATCTATTCAAATTGAATTGACCACCTTGAGCATAGCATAGCTCAATTGGTCAAGGCATTATATTTTCGATCAACAGGTTGAAGGTTCGAATCTCTTGCTAAACTTAAAAAAAAACTGAATTGACCAATTATTTTTATTTGTATACTTGAGAAAGTCATTGATAAATATACTTATTTAGTTATAGATATAACCACCAAACCAACTTTTTTTTTTTGCCGAACTTTTATAAATCAACTATTTCTTTTTAGTTCTTTTATAAATGAACACTTTTTCTTTATATAATTTATGAAAACAAATATTAGTCAAATGTTCTAAAGTAGCTTCTTTAGTCAAATATCCAAGGAAGTTCATTTACCAGCACAGATTAGAACGTATCCACCAATTTAGCATAGGATTACACATGACACAAACGCTTTTCATGTAAATGATTCATTTTAGACGATAAAATTCAATTTTGGTGATTTTAAGTTTAAATATATAATTTCAATCGTATTATTCTTTTATTGTATATGTTATTTTGATAGCATATTCTGCATCATTCCATTGATGTTTACGCTAAAGTCAAACGATTTTATGATAAAAAGAAACGATTAGACACATCAAAACAGAAATGAAACCTCATTGTTTAAAGAACATATATTATTATATATTATATTTCCCCACTGGGGGCATAAACTTTATGTAAACTCTCAAGTCTAAACAAGCAACAAGAACTTTGAAAATAAAAGGAAAGGAAAAAAGAAAAAAAAGAAAAAAAGAAAAGTATTGTGTGTTGAAATAGATGGGATTCCTTCAGCACTTGACTTCCTTCAACCCATAGGCAATATAGATAAATGTAGGATCAGTTGCCCCTTCTTTGTAGTAAGCACATACCACAGTGCTATCATCATGCATTCCTTCCCCCACAAAGCTGCATAAAACACACAAACAAACAAGAACTCATCAGTTAAAAGACATTTTTGCAAGCTTGCCAGTTTATCAAACACATGATCTTTTGCATCTGATAAGGTTAGTTAATCATAGGACATACTAATGGGTTGGTTGGTCTTTAGATTGGATCTAGAGACTTTTCGAAACCAACCCAATTTTTCAAGTTACCCTACCAAGTTGGATTAGCTCAACTTATTCAAATAATTGATTCGAAGCTTCAAAATAGTGAAGATATTAATAACCTATTATCTATATATTTAACTTCGCTAAATAGTGAACCCACAACTTTGACAGCTTGGCCATCCATAGAGGGTTCAAATAAACCTAGAACCCCCAAGGAGTGGCTCCATTGGCTAAGACCCGTGGTCTCTTGATGTCTCCTAACATTGTGCCTTGGGTTGGGGCGGGCATAGATATTTTTTTTAAAGAGAAGGGTTCAAATAAACCTAAAGAAAGCTTGTAGCCCATATCAACCATTAAAACTAGTGGCTTAGAACTTACAATTGGAGGTCATTGATCTTGGAAAGCAAGTACTTGGTTGCATCTGGAATGTGCTTCTTAAACAACTCTTGTTTCTCTTCATCCAACTTGGGAGTTAGCAACTTGATGTATCTTTTCATGTATGTGATAAACTGCTTTTTGTCAAATGAAGGTTGTTCCTGCCAATACCCAACATTTCTCTTAGCATCCAATTGAAAGGAAAGACTGGAAGAAGGAACTAAAGTTAACCAATGAAAAAGGCACAAAAGAAATAATTTCTATCTTACCTGAAGTCTAAAGGTGTCAACAATATCCACAACCTTTACAGCTTGGTCATCCACACCTTCATCTTCATCAGCACCTTCTGCAGACGGGTTCGCCCCGATGTCTACATCGATCGCTCCTTGTACAACCCACTGTTATCCAAATGCCAAAAAAGCCAAATCAGAACCCCAGAAAGAATAATAAACACCAAAATAGAGAGAGAGAGAGAGATTAAACTCCTCTGGATCTCGAAATCTATGATTCATTATTAGTTGGAATTAATTGAGTTGTAGATCAGTAGAAGAATATGCACTTTGATCTTTTAATTTATACCACAAAAACAGTTTCCTTACCTTTCCTTCCACTTCCCAGAGCATCCCATTCTCAATTTCCTGATATGGAAAAGAGTCTGACAGAAGTTCATCACCTGCAACCAAGGCCATTAATGTAGTCTAGTCAAGCAAAAGAACAAAACACAGAAAATCGAGCTCTAAAGTAATACCCATGTTAATTATCCAATCTCTACATACATTCTTCAACTCTTTCAAAAGCCAAACTTTAGTAGTATATAATGCAAATCGAATCAATAAATAATCCAATACTCGACAATAAAATTTCCCATAACTCAATTCACGTAGTACAAAATAATCAGTAACAGAAACAAAAATCAAGCAAATTTACATTCGAAAAGCAAAGAAGAGAGGGAAGAATACCTGTAAGGAGGTCCTGGTAGACGAGCATGGCTGCAAAAGAAAATTGAAAGAAGGAGAGAGAGAATTGAAGAAGAAACGGAGAGTGGAAAATCTGAAGAAAGAAAGAGAGCGTAAGGAGAACGCTAAGAGGCTGTGAATATTTATAGGAATAGAGAAGGAAGAAGAAGCCGAATAGGAGTAGGATTCTGATGTTGTAGTGGGACACGGAAATTATTGGAAACGATCAAAATATTTAGAGTTTGAAATTATCAAAATACTCATAAATCTTTTTCAAATTATATCTACATTATCTATTTGAGTCCACATCCATGTTTAAATTTTACTTTGCTTCTTCTCTTTTGATATCTGATTTTAAATTTTATGTAAAAGATATATATTGGGAAAAGTTTCATTTATATATATATTTCTCTACTGTACTCAATTTGTTTGTTTTCTCTTTTAATTTTTTTTTAATTGCTTAATTTTAAATATATATTTATATTTGGTTAAACATAAGTTTTGTCTTTGAAGTAATATATGCCCTTGAATTTTCAAGAGTCTAATAATTTCATTATGAGACATTGTTTAATGTTTATGAAGTCATTGGATGTAAAATTGAAAATTTAAAAATTTATTAGCACCATTTTCTAAAAAAGTTTAGGGACCAATTAAACATAATTAAAGACTTATTAGACACTGTTCTTTAAATTTAGAGACCAAATTTATAATTTAACATACCTATTTATTTTAGTCTCTAATGTTTAGAAAAAAAAAATTGTTCCTAATCTTTCGGATGTTCTAATTTTATCCTTTTTAAGTGTTGATTTTTTTAAAAAGGCAGTCCTTACTTCAAAATGTCCAGGTTAACTGACAAACTAATGATTTTACTAATTTTATGTTTTAATTTGATGAAACAAACATACGACTCCAACATAAAATAAAATTAAAAAAAATTTATTCATTTCATATGATTTAGTATGTAACAATTTATATGACCTAAAATTGGTTGTTAATATAAAAAATTGATTCATTAAAAATTAATAGACTAACAATTGATAATCTCTTAAAAATTACCATTTAAAATTTCATATATTATTATTCAAAATGAGCATACTTGGCACTCGTAGTTAAGACATATTTACTTTACTTAAGAGGTTGTAGGTTCAAATTCCCTTATTCCATATATGATATAATATTTCTGAAAAGATAATAGTATTAAAAAAGGTTCTTTTAAGGATTTATGTGGAAAATATTCAATACCTAAGAAATGAAATTGAAACTTTGCCCACCCAATTAAAAAAAGATCTAAATATTAGGGACTAAAATATATATTCAATATTTTTTTAGATAACTACATTTTTCAGGTAAAATTATGGATTTGTGAGGTGATCTGAAGGGCAGAACCACCTTAACTTTTACAAATAATTTTTTTTAAAAAAAAACGTAGAAAACTAATTTTCTAAATAACTAACCGAAATTTTTTTAAAGTAAAAATTTTATCTGAATTATATGAAATTCCAAGGCTATAAAAAAGTGCTCACATTATAGATATGAAAAGTGATAATGACAAGAGCATATTAAAATAATATTGTACAAGGATAAAATTGAGATTAAGAAAAAAGGAAAAGATGGTATATTTGCAACATTTGAAATAGGTGTGCATATATATATATATATATGTATGTATGTATTTTGTCACATCATAGGTCTTATTTTCCTTATTAAGAATGAGAATCAAAATTTTTTATTCCCTTGATTTAAATTTTTTATCCTCACTTGAATTAATAGGAGGGACTCTCTCAAATTTTGTAATTATTTCGGAAAAAGTGAGGGGATCTCATTTATTTATAAAACTTTCATCAATATGAAACGAAAATGTAATATATTTAATTCCTATTCGATTCCTATTTATATTTCAGACAATTTCTAATAAATAATATCAATGTTTCTAATTTTGATTCTAGTTAAAAGTGAACAACATCAATGGAATAATATTCCAACTCCAATTGATTTTCAATTCGATTTTTATAAGTAAACAAGATCTTAATTGTTTATTTATTTGTTTAGTATAACAAATGTAGGGTAAGGAGATTTGAACTTCTGACCTCATAAAAAGGAATACATAGCAATTACGGTTAAACTATGTTCACTTTGTTGAGACCTCCATTATTTTAAATTTATATATTCACATGCATATAAATACATATATTGGGATATATATATACTTTACCACTTTTATCATTTCACTGTCATTTTATACCACTAATAATTTTTTTCCAATAAAAGATTAGAGCAATTTTTTTTACTAATGTGATTTTTATATTAAGTTTATGTGATTTTATTATATATTAATACAAATTTCTATTTAATTTTTTCATCTGTTTAATTCTAATTAATAATTATTTATCAATATATTCAATTAGTTAAAATAGAATTCATTGTTATTTACAAAATAGAAAAATTAATTAATATTTTCTATCAATTGTCTTATAATAAAAAATTATACTGAACATTTTAAATGATGTGATTTCATTTTAAAATATTATAAACTTTTGTCTTGTCAATTACATCAATCTTTTTTCAGTTGGTGTAGTTTTATTTTAATTAGTTATTGTTTGTTAATATGAAATACGTGATTAAGATAAAATTCATTATTATTACATAAAATAAGTTAAAATTCATTATCAGTAATCGCTATTTTAATTAAAAAGTTATAATAATATATTATTTAACTAATGCCTTTTTAATTGTTTAGGAATATGGAAATTAGGGGTCATTCTAATATGTTTTAACTCCTATTCCCAATGCATGTGATGGACACAAACAAGTTTCTCATTCTGATTTCATAACATTTAAGTAAACAACAAATAAAAACAAAATAACAATTTTCTATTCCCATTAATTTTGTTTTGATTCTTTATCAATTCCATTCTTGCCTCTCGATAAAAAACATTAAGTTGTCAACGTGATCATAACTCAACTGGTTAAAATATATATTTTCGATCAAGACATTCGAGGTTTAAATTTCCACCCCAACATGTTGTTGAACTAAAAATAGAAAAAAAATAAAGATTAAGTTAGATGCATATGCATGTAATGTGAAATTATTAGTTTTAATAAAATAAGTTGTAAATGAATATGATTGAATATAGACGAGAATATTAATGATTTTTTTTTTTTGAAATAAGAATATTAATGATTTAATCATTGAGTTATGTTGTGTTTGGTAATAATGATGGAATAATAATGGCGAAAATTATTTTTAGAATTATGAACATACACTTTTTTTTTGAGTTCATGAATATGCACTTCAAATTTAACGACTTGTGTTCATAATCTAACCTATAATTTAGATAAAATAACTATTTTTGTCATTAAAATCTATAAGTTTCAATTAAATCTATGAAACTTAAATAATGATTGTATATATACTTTTTGAGTTGAACAATTGTGGAACTGGTAGATTGATCTTTCAACCTTACAGAAGGCAATAAGTGTCTTATCCATTTAATTATACTCAAATGAACATGATTAATTCTATTCTATATAGAACATTTGATATTGTTAATTAAATAATAACAAAACATATAAAATGACCAAAATGTGGTAGAAGAAATTAGACCAATTGGATAAAATAAAAGTGACATATGTTTATTACCTCATGTCAAATTAACTAATTTTGCATGTAACAAAAAAAATCAAATTAAAAGTTTATAAAATAATAAATATTAAAAATATAATTTAAACTGTCAAAGTGAGAATAAGTCAGCGATAATTGACATGTACTTCTTCACTTGAAATTAGAGGTTCAAAAACTCATACCCGACCCACGCTTGTTTTACTTAAAATGAAGTAATTTAAGCTAGATTAAGTTGTTAATTTTTGTATGAAATACTTCATATCAAACATAAATTTATTAAATAAAAGAGTTAATTAAAATATCAAATTAGAGGTTATAAAACAATATATATTATATTTACGAAATTAACTCATTGGTAGTGGAAGATATCCAATTATTCCTTCCATAATTGTATTCCAACAAGAGTTAATCTATTTAATAGAGTTTTGGAGGTGTCTGTGATGTGTTCTGTGTGTAGGTAAACCAGAAACTTTTCAAATGTTCAAGGACCTTGGATATTTGGAAAATCTTATTGCCACATGTATTTATAGGAGAACGAAAGTTTGCTTCTATTAATGACCGATAGATGGATTTGTTAGATAAGATACTTTCAAAATAGTTTGATATTTTGTGTGTTGGGGCATGGACTATTTGGAATGATCGTAATAGTCTGTGTGTTGATCATCCTCTTCAAACTATTTTTGATAAATGTGATTGGATTATCAGATATTTGCAGGATTTTCAAATGATAAATGGTGGGACTAGATTGGTATCTTCGATAATGAAGAATAATTTGAACATACAAGTGAATAAAAATTGGGGGAATATTTTTATAGATGCAGCATGCAATAAAGTATGAACATGAAAGGAAAAACTAGACTAGGTGCAGTTATAAGGTATTCATATGGAAGATTAGTAGTTGTGGAGAATTCAATAATTTTTTTGTCTCTTCTACTTGCTCTGAAGCTTGTGCAGTTTTGAAAGGTGATATTAATTCTCATTTTTGAGGATTATTTATCCTCGTTAGACTCAATTTATGCTTAAAATTCCATGAAATTATGTATATGAGCTTAGAAAATCTTAGCAATATTTAGTGAAAGTTAGTAAGCATGTTAGCGATGAACTAAATGAAGAAAAAAAGTGAAAAGAATGAAAAAAAGGGCTGAAAGTTGAGGTTCGATGCAGGATATTGAAGAATTGTAGTTTACAATTGTAGTTGCAATTGCATTTGGCAAAGCGTGAGGTTGTCAATTATGGAAAGAATCCAAAAAATCTACTGTATTTTTCAAGGAAGGAAACCCACGATTTTGGCACAATCCATGTAGATTTTTTAGCCAATGGCAGGAGAAAAAAACCCTAACCGCCATGGTCTATAAGAAGTAAAAACACACAAAGAAGGCAAATTTTCACTTTCGGAAATACCCCTTTTATGCTCCTTTTCGTTGATGTTTTTTTTCTCCGTGTTTTTGCTCTTCTTTTCTTCTTTTATTCCAGCACCTTTCGACCTTACTTCTTGATCCTATATGAATGAAAGTTCTGGATTGTGAAGGTCAAATTCCTCTTGAATAAGTGGGGTTTAATCGATTGAGGAATAAGGGAGAAAAAAGAGGAGTAGTTTGCGTTTTCTTGTATAAGTTCCAAAATTTGTTTTATTCTAAGTTTTAATTTCACTTCTGTTTTTAGTTTGCATTTGGAGTGGATGTACTTTAGTTGTTTAAATTTAGTTGTTGTTGAAGTATTTTCGAATCTATTTCATTGAGGAACTCAGTGATACAAGTTTTTGTTCGTAATTTCTAGCAAATTCTTATGCTTGGACGATTTATTAGCATGGCGGTCTATGTGGGTTGGTTTAAAAGTCATATTTGTTTCTTAAATTCTCTGTCATAGTTTGCTTATAAGTTCTCAAAAAGAAGAATTGAATTAAAACCTTTTAACTTCCAATTTTTCATTATTTTCACACTACTGTTTTAAGTTTTCTTTCATCAACATGGGTTTTCAGTTTTGTTCTTATTTAGTTTCTTTTATTTTTAATATGATCTAAGTCCTTTTAGGGGTTCAAGCATCTGAATGCTCAAGGGGATGAATTGAGCTTAAACTACAAAAATGATCAAGCTTACACATTAATTGTTTCCTTGTGTTGAGTTGGTTGAAATTGTAACTCTAGATTGATCAACTAGCGTTGAATATTAGGGCTCAAAACTAATATCAAAAGGGTCAAAGGAGAGTGGATTTCACACAAACAATGGAGAAAAGAACTTAGACATTAGCCATTCTTGACCCTAGACATAGGGCTAGACTCCAAACCACTAGAATTGTGTTTTAAATTTATCTAAGTACGATTGACCATAGACATATAGGTCCAATCACTTAGCCTCCTAAAGATTTTGAAATCAAGGTCGAATAGGAGTTACAATTTGGTTTACAATTGTTTGTGTAAGTAAGGATTGCAATTGCAATTTAAGTGACAATCATATCTTAAGGGCAATGAGCATTCTTGAGTTCCCCTTTTTATTCTTGTAAATTTACCACTTAACCTTCCGTTTTTATTTGCTTTTCACACAACCACAATCCTATTTTGCAATTGAGTTACCCAAATTACAATTTTGAACAACCTTTGCTATTTCCAACCTTTTTGTTAAAATCCGTTCCCTTGGGAGACGATACTCAGGAATACTCCTATTTATTACTTGCATCGATAGTGTGCACTTGGTTTGGGCTGAAATTTTTTCTTTTATTTTTAACCCACAAGTTTCACCCGATCATAAGGCCTTCGCCTATCACATAGGTTGGGGTTCACAAAAATACATGTATTTTCAGACTCACTAACCATTGTTTTAATGATAAATGGGTGGTGGAAATCATCTATTGAAGTTCAAAATATTCTTCATGATATTGCTTTTGTCAGAAATGAATTCTAGCAAGTCAAATTCACTCATGTTCGTCGTGAATTCAACTACTTGACGGATGGCTTGGCTAAATCTTGTGATACCTGAGTTTAGGAGGGGTACATGAATGAATCGAGACCATATATGAATGAGAGGGGATGCTGAGGATAAGAAACACTTAAAAGAATTGATAGTTACTACCTATACTAACAATGTGCAACTTCCTTTTCGGTGGCCCAATTGTAGGCATTCTAAAATTAAGCGTGCTTGGCTTGGAGTAATCCTATGTTGGGTGATCTCCTGTAAATTTTCTTAGGAAGCATGTGAGTGAGGACAAAACATGCTGAAAGGACCTGTGTTGGTTTGTGGGGATAGTCTTCACTCTTAGAAGCAATTCAAGATAAGTAAGGTTGCATGGCCAGGTCGTAGGGGATGTAGGGGAATATCAGGGCTGTCAGGTGCTGAATTCAAATTCTGAATCCTGGTCCAAATCTTGCGCTTGGGGCGTTACAGATGGTATCGGAGCAGAACATCTCCTAGTACGATGTGGTTCGGGGACGAACCAAGGTAGAAGTTGGTGGGCATGTGATAGTCGAGTTCAGGAGGGGTACATGAATGTATTGAGACCACATTCTAATGAGAGAGGATCCTAAGGATATGCAAGTATGGTTAAGAAAAGCTTAAAAGAATTGATAGTTACTATCTATACCAATAAAGTGCACCTTCCTTTTTTGTGGCCCAATCATAGGAATTCTAAAGTTAAGCGTGTTTGGCTTGGAGCAATCCTTTGTTGGGTGTCCTGAAAATTTTCTTAGGAAGCATGTGAGTGAGGACAAAACATGCTAAAAGGAATTGTGTTGGTTTGTGGGAATAGTCTTCACTATTAGAAGCAGTTCAAGATAAATAAGGTGGCGTGGTCAGGTCGTAGGAGATTCACGAGAATGCTGGAGCTGTTAGGTGCTGAATTCGGATTCCGAATCTTGTCTGAATCCTAAACCTGAGGCATTACAAATCTGATTTGTCTGGTGGTACAATCTTATGGATAAATGATTTTTCAATGTGGTTGTTAAATCTAGTTTCTTATGACAATTCTTCTTTTGTAACTCAAGTAGCTTAGTTCTATTTAATGGAAGTTTATTTAAAAAAAATAATAAAAGGAAAGAAAAAAAAGAGGGGCCATCATTAAATTTTGGTGGCTGCCAATACCTGAATGTGCAATGCATGTAGGCATTTTCTCTCTTTACTGAGAAATCAAAGGATAAAAGAGGAATAAGAATTTCATTGACTTGTTGGCCACCAATGTTGACCGTCACTTATAATACAAAAGCTTAGTGACATTGACATCTAAAGACGGACAAAAACAAAAGGCCATTTTTTTTTTATTAATTCAAGTTTAAGAAAATGCATTTAATTCATATCACTAGTTATAATTTGAGAATTGTTGCTAGAATAAGTGTATTCTTTCATCTCTTCATAATTGTATGATTATTGTCTATTTCATATTTAAGTGCAAACATATTTTACTTTTAGATCCTATCCAAAAAAGTTTCATATTAATAAATATGCTATTTTATTTATACATCGAAGATCTCTTATATCTCTTATTGATGAGAATTCTAAAGAACAAAAAATCTAGCTATATTTACATCCTTACCATTTCTCTTGGGACATATAATTGCACTTTTTTTCTTTCAATTCCTTGACCATCCCTCTTTTCTTGGATTTCTAAAATAGAAGTGACCAAACATAGAACCTCTCTTGAGATTATGTAGAAATTTGATTAGTGAGGTATTGTTTGATAATAACTTCGACCCCGTTCGATAATCATTTGGTTTTGGGTTTTGATTTTTGAAAATTAAGCCTATAAAAACTACTTCCATCTATGGTTTCTTTGTTTTGTTATCTACTTTTTACCTATGTTTTAAAAACCGAGCTAAGTTTTGAAAACTAAGAAAAGTAGTTTTCAAAAACTTATTTTTGTTTTTGAATTTTGGCTAAGAATTCAAATGTTTTGTTAAGAAAGATGAAACTCATTGTAGAGAAATGATGAGAAAATAAGTACAATTTCTTAATTTGTATATTTTTTCACCTTTCTTAAAAAGATGTTTGAATTTTTAGCCAAAATTTAAAAACAAAAACAAGTTTGTAGTTAGTATGTTGATACGGGGATTTTAAGTTGAGGTGAATAGATAAACTTTTTAGTTTTCCACGACAATCACTATTTCCAAGTTCGGCTTAGGGACAACAAGAAGAATGTCTAAATTTAACCCACCTAACTTGAAAAATGTCTAAACAAGTTTTAATTTGCAAATATGGCTAAAACAATTTTTAATTAAAATCTACTAACTACGTTGGGATGAAAATACCCCCGTTGGATATTTATAAGTTTATTCTACTTAGAAGAGTGGCTAACAAAAAACAATGCATCAATGAGGGAAATACGTTGGATTTTTTGAAATAATTAAATCTAGGGATTGAAAATTTGAAACAAAATCTAAGGATGAGAGAGATGGAGGTTGCAAAAACAAACGTAACAACTATGAATAAAATGTAGAGATTGAAAATTTGAAAAAAAATCTTGAATTAAGATAAGATATATAAATTGTAATTTGTTAACTTAACATTATCTCAAATTAATTTCTAGACTCTTGATATGACAAATTCAAATACTAATTTCAAAGATAAAAATGTGAATAGATAGGTTCCACACTAGTGAATTAGCAAAGAAAGTGATGAGCAAGCTAATAAAGATGATGACCCAAATAAGTACCAATGAGAAGTATATATTTGGAAATATATATGTATTCCTCATTTAACTTGAAGTTGGTAGCACTAACCATTGAGTTATATGAGTATGAAAACACGATGCAGTAGTGTGTGAGATCACATTCAGTAATTTCAGCTATGAATCTAATAAAAATGAAACCTAAGATAAGTCGTAACAAGAGTATATATTCGTAATTTCATCTACAATTTTTTTGTTTTAACATCAATTAGTAAACCTTAAACATTCATAATATGAAAATCACAATGATCAAAATGATGAACTACCTAAGAACTGACATCTACATAACAGTATATAGAGAAACATACCTCTCCACTAATTTTCCAACGAACTTAAACAATGTAAATATGTTTAAATACCCATTAAGCATATAGAAACAGAATAATGACCCACCATTTTTTTATTTAAAAATTTTGATACATCAATCATCATTCACATTTACCTACCATTATTTATGAAGATGTTTCACACTTGAAAACCCCTTGTGCCCCATTGATGGATATTATTGTATTTCTATCCATCTATGGATGCTGCTACGTTCATGAAGATAAACCTAAACCTATCATCTGCATTAACATCCTGGGCAATGCACGTCCTTGACAAAAAACATCATAAATATCAGTATATACATGGTGTATAAAATGATAAATACTAAAGTTAAAAGGTATTTACCCGATTTTTCTCAATTAAATTGGCTGTAAACTAAAGAATGAAGGCGTATGTGTTCACACGTGATTTCAACAAAGAGATGAGACACGTGCAAATGAACTTTTGTATTTGTATAAATTTGAATATAGTGGAATACAATCTCTAGTACTTGATCCTCTGATTCTTTCTATTGTTTGTATTTCACACGAGGGATGCAGTGCTTATTCTCAAGATTGAAGCTTCAATGGATTCTTAGGGTCTCGAAGAAGTGCTCTTGATCTTCGAGGAAGTGTTATTTGTTCATGAGGTATTTGATGTTTAAGAGCTCAAGGAGTCTTCTGGTCTTTGTTTATGAATTCTCTATGAGATCTCAAATTTCTGAACCTCTAAATGGAGGAGGGAGCTCTCTATTTATAGAGTTCCCTAAGGCCCCCAAGTGGGCTTGAGCCTGACTGTTGGATTGGGCTTGGTTGACTTTGGGCTTGACCTTTGGACTAAGGTTGGCTAACATTGGGCCTAGACTTTGCTGGAATAAAGTCTCACATTTGGGCTTTGTTTAAAATTGGCCGAAATTTCATATAACCTGTTACACATTTGGATTTTCCATAATTTAATTTAGGGATGCTTGCAAATTTAATTGATCCCTAATTAAATAACTAATTTTGTCACTAATTTTATGTGATGACATGACAATTTTTGATTGGCCAAAATTTCTATTCCAACAAATGCCCTCTTTTCGAGATTTATGCACCAGTATGTGTGAGTGAATCTCGAAAAAAATAATTTGAAATCAAAATTTAAGGCATTTGCTCCTAATTTGGACTCCATTTGATGTGCTAATTCATCAAAATATGAATTTGGGTCATAATTTTGATTTTCTTATTTGGTAGCAAACTTTAATTTGAATTTCGGTAAAATTTATGTTATACCTTAATTCTAATTTGAAATTCATCTTATCTAAATTTCAAGTAGTGTTCAAATTATACTCAATTTTTTATTTTTGTCTTTAGGGGATAGTTTAGAACCTACCAATGAGTTTGAATTTGAAGCTTGAATTTGGGGTACCCAAATTTTGATTTGGGAGAACTTTTGAATTATGCCCAAAATTTATTATTTTTTGAGATGAAAGTCTACCCAATTACATTTTGAAATTGGAATAGAACTTAAATTTGGATTTCAATTGAATTTTGATTTGGGATAAAATTTAGATTATGCCCAAATTTATTTTATGAAATATAGCTTCAATTCCACCAAAACTTTTCAATAAAATTTGACTTTCCCAAATTTGGCTTAAATTTGAAGCAATTTGAAAGTGCCCAAATTTAAATTTAGCAAAAGATCTCAAGGTAATTTGAAGTTTATCCCATCTTTAATTTAGAGGTAAACAAACATTTGGATATGCCTTGAGGTTAATTTGAATAAAGAAAATGAGACTTTGGATTGGATTCAATTTGGCTTGAATTTAGAATAACATTTTGAACTTGAAATTTATTCTAAATTGGACAAAATTTGGGGATACACCTAATTTTATATTGAAATAAAGCTAACCAAATTTGACTTTGAAGTATACCCAAAATTCAACTTGAACTAAAATTCACTCATATAAATATTTTTCTTTCACTTAAATAAGATTGGCCTCTTATCTATAGGGAGACAAGGTTGATTTGGGCATATCTCAAATTTCAACAAAATTTCTCTTTCCTTTTACTGGAATAGGATTTGATTCCTATCTAACTCCCACTCTAACTTGGACAAACTCTGCATAAAGCTACATGCCTAATTTAACATCCAAGATTTACATGAGAATCACACATATTACACATGAATCTCAAATTGTTAATAAGAATGCCAAGCTTGATAATGGATTTGGGACTTCAAAATATAAGATAACATGTTTAAATCTTGAATTTATCTTATCATTCAATTTCAAACCGACAAGTTTCAAATCCAAATTCCATGAAATCTAATGCAGATCTCAAACTCCAAATCTTCGAAATTTTTCCTATAAATGTTGAGGTATTTGTGGATGTCTGCAAGGGGTCAAGTGCCCGGATCTACTGCAGTTTCATCGAGCTCTAAGATTACTGTCCGTGCTTGCTGCCCGCAGCCGGATCGGAGTTGCTACAGCCACCTGTGCATGAAGTCAGTCACCACTCTGTTCCTCGCCGTCAGATCTAAGTTGGAAGCGTTCAGGGTTGTTGTAGACACGCTGTCCAAAGCTGCTACACCGCCTCGACGCTTTTGCATAACCACTTAAGCTGCCGCACGTCATCGAAACCAACCACGTTCAACCGCTCTGGACGTGCGATTGAGCTACCGTGGGTCTTCGTACGTCGCCCGCTACACGAACCCACCACGCGAAGCCCGTGACTACTCAAAGCACAGGACGAAGCCTGTCGCTATTCAACCCATCGCACGTCTGAAGCCGTCGCTGCATTTGATTCTAGCCGGTGAGTCGTTGCTGCTGTGTTCGTCAGAGAGGAGAAAGTGAGAGTGAGAGTGAGAGAAAGAGAGAAGGTGAGAAAGAGAAGGGGGGGGGGGGGGGGCGGCGGGAGTGAGGGAGAAAGAAGGAAAATTTCTTTTAGGGCTTTTTAAAAAAAAAAAAAAAATCGTGCTTTCAGCCTACTTTTTTCTTTATATATATATATACACACACATACATACATACATTTTATTTTCCCTTTCTTCTTATTTTTTTTAATACTTTTTTTTTTTCAAATTTCCTTACAATTCTCTCATCTTTTTTATTTATTTATTTATTTATTCTTACCCTTTTTTTCTTTGCATTCTCTCTTTTTCTCACACATTTTTTTAGAACTTGGTATTTGCAAGTACTGGTAAGACCTGCAATGAAAAAATACATTCATCCACTAAAAGGTAAATAGGTAGGTAATTTTTTTCTTAAAATAACATATATGCCCCATTGTTTTTATTCTTAACTTGAAGCTAAGATGTCTTCTTCAACTTTGAAGGTAACCAACCCCTGGTTTAGGCAGAATTAAGGATGGTTCACCTTCTATTTTGTTTTACCCCTGGAAGTGACCAAAACCTAACTCAGGTGGAGTTGAGGGTGGTCTTGTTTTACCTTTGGCAGCTAAGATGTCTTCTTCAACTTTGAAGGTGACCAACCCCTGATTCAGGAGGAATTAAGGATGGTTCACCTTCCACTTTGTTTTACCCTTGAAGACCAAACTCTAACTTAGGTGGAGTTGAGGGCGGTCTTGTTTTACCTTTGGAAGACCAAACAATAACTCATGTGGAGTTTAGAGCAGTCTTGTTTTACCTTTGGAAGACCAAATCCTAACTCAGGTGGAGTTGAAGGTGGTCTTGTTTTACCTTTGGAAGACCAAACCCTAACTCATATGGATTTGAGGGCAGTCTTGTTTTACCTTTGAAAGAGCAAACCCTAACTTAAGTGGAGTTGAGGGTGGTCTTGTTTTACCTTTGGAGACCAAACCCTAACTCAGGTGGAGTTGAGGGTGGTCCTCCTTTTGCTTCACCCTTTTCCTTTTTAACTTTTTTTTGTTAACTTTTTCCTTGATTTTCTTTTATAGGAAACTTTATCTCACCATTTCTCCAAATAACTCTCATCCACCATCCAGGTAAAAACAGATTTAATCTCTTTTGTGAATTTCTTTCTTTCTTTTTGTTTATTGGGATGCCCCCGGTGAAGTTTGTAAAGCAAACATGAGGGTGACCAACTCCCAACCTTTTTTTTTTCTATGATTCATCTTAGGAATTCATCGTGACAGGGGATGGTAATTTCTTCTTTGTAGTCTAAGATTAGAATTCATCCTTGCTTTTCGATGGAGGTACAAAGCCTTTAATCTTGAAGATGAAAGGACAACGAATGACGAACCCCTCTGAACGAACTTTGAACTTGACGAGTGGAGCGCGATCCTTAAATTGGTGAGCATAACGCAAACTTTCGAACTTAAGCGAACGAAACGCGAACCCCTAACTTGCAGCGAGTGAAGATGCTTGAACCTTAAGAAAGTGAGCAATGAACTAACTAGAAGATAACAAATCGTATGCATCCAACTTGCATCATCTTGCTTCATAGGGGTGGAAATAATTTTTTTAGGAGGCTGAACTTACAGGTTTTTTTCTTCTTTAAGTTGTCTACGTACCCTATGAGTAGAAGAGATCAAGTCATAACATAGTTCAAATGAATACATTTTTTATTAAGGTCGTTCACCTTTTAAGCTCATGCAGGCCAGGAGCAAGATGAAAGAACGACAAACGAGAACCCTGTTAATGAACTTTGAACTTGACGAGCGGAGCGCGATCCTCAAATTGGTGAGTAGAACGCAAACTTTCGAACTTAAGCAAACAAAACATGAACCCCTAACTTGCAGCAAGTGAAGTTGCTTGAATCTTAAGAAAGTGAGCAATGAACTAACTTGAAGATAACAAAGCTCTATCGTATACATACAACTTGCATCATCTTGCTTCATGGGGGTGGAAATATTATTTTTTTAGGAGACTGAACTTAAAGGTTTTTTTTCCTTTGAGCTGCCTACGTACCATTTGAGTAGAAGGGATCAAGTCATAACGTAGTTCAAATGAATACATTTTTTATTAGGGCTGTTCACCTTTTAAGCTCATGCGGGCCAGGAGCAACATGTAGTTTATACTCTTATGATTAGGAGTGTTTACATTTCATGCATAAAACTTTTTAAGAAACTTTCCATTGATTGGACCGATTCTCAAGCCATCTTTATTCACTATTTTGTAAGTTTTGTTTGTGTAGACTTCTTTGACGATGTAGGGTCCATCCCATTTAGGCGTGAACTTGTTTCCTGTATGTCGCGTTGTGATGATGGGTCTTCGGACATCGAGTATTAGATCACCGACTTGAAATGACCGAGGCCAGAGATTTCTATCGAATGCTTTGGTCATTCTCACCTGGTATGTAAGCCCTAAACTCTCTTTTGATCATATTGTGCTCATATATGATGTTTTGACATATGCAAATTGATATAGGTTGCACTAAAAGATGTCGTGATGGGATTTGGGAATCTTTTGGATTGTGAACTATAATGTGTATAAAGCTTCATAAGGAGATAGGTAAGCCATTGAATAAGCATATTAAGAGTTGAATTGAAGTAAGTTAAGGTCATTAACAAGTTGGGTAAATTTTAGGTGCATTATGTATTGAATGAAAGTTCTTATTTCTCACAAACTTAAGTAAAGTTGGCTAACTGTGTTAGGTGAATTTATTGGCTTGTTTTGGTGTTTTAAAAAAAAGGGGATTAAGATGTAAATGAGGAAGTAGGAGCTGGCAAAAATTTGTGGAGCCACGGATTTGTCTTTGGCAAGTAAGTGCTGTCCAACTGGAAGCTTTTAGAAGAGGATCAACTTCAAACAACCATATCTCTTAATTTACTGCACCAAATTCGATGATTTATGAGTCAAAATCTCATAAATTGAGTGTAGAATACGACAGTGGGCGGCTGTTTTGAAAATACGAAGAGGAAGGAGGTGAAAATTGCAGAAAACCGAGAGGTGTTCACAGTTCTCGGGTAGCAGAACAGTGTGAAGAAATCAGTTTCTTTTGAGCTCTTGAGGGGGAATTAGAAGCTTTTGAGGTAAGTAAGCTAAGATGTTGTACTTGAGGTTTATCAAAAAATATTAGGTGGTTGTTTTGCTAAAGTTTGAGGAACCCAAGCTGAAAGTTGAACCTGGAATTTTAGGTGCAAGAAAAAAAAAAAAAAAACTGCTAGCAAGAGATTGAAGGAGATGTGCTTCCATTTCTATATACCTTACACCCAAGTGCGTATGGTTATTATGAATTGAGTTATGGGACTGAATTAGATATGTTTTTAAGGTATATAAGGAAAGAAATTAATGTTATTAATTTCTTTTTCAGGGCAAACGGAGATAGGAATAGCTTATAATCCTTGGAACCCTTTTAGTGATTGTGAGTGACTCTATTTTAGAACTATGCTTGACCTTTGTTTTTCTTCAAAAGCATAAATGTTGATCATTGAAACATGCTTGACTTACTTTTGTATATTTTTCATGGAGCTTTTAATAGAATGTCATTGATGAAACTTAAGCATGATTTGAATTAGTTTGTAACTACACATTCAAGCATGGAAACTAAATTATGGAAGTATGACTTCCTTTAGAAAATGCCTTGTGTAAATCCACTTGGAAACATGTTTAGAAAGGAAAAGTGCAAATGTTAAGAATTTGTTGTTTGTGTTATCAAAACATGATTTCCAAGGTAATCAAAGTATGCCCCGGTATGTTGTTAACCCCCAGTACTGAAGGACATTGAGAAGGTACTTGGGAGGGAGGAATCATGATTTCCGATACTGAAGGACAAAGAGAAGGTATTCGGGTAGTAACTGGTCTAACCCCAATACTGAAGGACATAGAGAAGATATTAGGGAAGACCAGTGTGTTCAATGGCATTCCACGTGCACGTGAGAGAGGTATGAACGTTGTTGGTATAGAGATGACTCTACCACAGCTAAGGTTCGAAAGTGGTATCATGTTATGAGTTTTATTGTTATGAGCTTCTACGCTTTTGAAATGTTTATTCTTCAGTATGGTACTACATTATGAGTTTCTATGCTATACATAATGTGGTGACTTAAACCTGTAAATGGGTAGCATGGTTTGATTATGCTTACAAATAAGTGATAAGTTATCTCTAACTTGTAGCTTGTCCATCATTATGCTTCACCTTTGAGCTTATAATGTTTTTAAGATAGACACTCACTGGGCTTCCCAGCTCACGTTTTCATTATGTTTTCTCTTTCCAGGTAGCAAACGAGTTCCTGGTGCTTAGCCTTGACAAGACCTGTTTGCCACCACGCCGTTTTAGCTCCTTGTATATACACTTTCTTATGTATATAGTTTGTAGTAAAAGCATTTTAGCGGGGTTGTAATAACTATAAAATGTTATGACTTGTTAAAGAACATAGTACTGAAAGTGAATGTGTCTTGCTCATATGTGTATTTGAGCGTTTCAAACTTACTTGTTCAAACGTGTTGTGTTGCCTTCATTTTCAGGTATATGTTGGGATGGACAGGGAGAGCTAGTAAGAGGGTTGATTGTCTCTGTCTTTACGTCTCTTCCTAGGTTAGGCAAGTAAGCTGGGAATGGGTGTGACATGGTAGCACTCTAGCGCATGCTGAGCATCTAATTTTCTCTCATCCAGCGCTTCTAACTCTTAAAGACGCAATCTTGCATTGTCTTCTATAGTCAATCCTTCTTGTACAACCGTCCTGAATGATGGGATTTATCTTTCTAATGGGAGCATAGCCTCCACCCCATAGACGAGGGAATAAGGCGTGACCCATGTAGGAGTGTGATGCGTAGTTTGGTAGGCCCATAACGCTTCACCAATCCTTTCTTGCTAGTCTCTTTTTGTCTTGGAGACTACTTTCTTCAACAAGTTGCACAATGTCTTGTTGAATGCTTATGCCAACCCATTTGCTGTGGCATTGTATATAGATGACTTGTACTGCTTGAAGTTAAACTTCTCACACAACTTGTCCATTAAGCTGTTAGAAAACTACCTTCCATTATTCATCACCATACGATGTGAGATGTCGTACGGGTAGACAATATGAGTTTGGCTGAAGTCCACGACATTTTCTTTCTTGGCCTCTTTTAATGCGACTGCTTCGGTCCATCTCGAAAAGTAATCTGTCGCTACAAGAATATATGAATGGCCTCCTGATGACTTAGGTGTTATTGGACCAACCAGATCGAGCCCCCAAGCTTCAAAAGGCCATGAAGCAACAATTGGATGGAGAGGTTCTGGCACTTGATGTATGAAGTTTGCGTGAAACTGACAAGCCTCGCACTTCCTTGCATACTCCATCGAATCATGGATCATCGTGGGCCAGTAGTAGCCCATCCTTTTTAATTGGAAATGAAGTTTTTGACCCGATTGGTGAGCCCCACAAACGCTTGAATGCGTCTCCCCTAGTGCCTCGATTGACACTTCTTTTCCAAGGCATTGAAGGAATAATCCTTCATATGAGCGATGATAAAGAGTCTTCTTATAGTAGATGAATCGAGAGGCCCTTCTTCGTACATCAGCCTTACGTCGGGGATCTATGGGAAGCTTCCCATGCTGAAGATATTCTATGATGGATTGTTGCCAGTCTTCCTCTTCAATGGCATAGACGAAAATCATATTTATTTCTTGGTGTTCATCATCAGTTGGTGGCACGATCCATTTTTGACAAAGTGAGATGTTTACTGTCAAATCATCTGAGATTGTTAGGGTAGTGGTAAAATTTGCTAGCGCATCTGCCCTCTTATTTTCTGACCTTGGAACATGCTCCAGCATAATGCTATCAAACTTTTCCATCAGCTGCCTTGCATAGTTGAAATAAGGCTTCAAGTCCTCATGCTTCACATCATACTCAAGCAAGAGTTGACTAATAATCAACCTTGAATCGCCATAGATTTCTATATATGTTATGCTGATCTCTATAGCCATTTGGAGGTAAATTATTAGCGCTTGGTATTCGGCAACGTTGTTCGAGCATAACTCACGAATTGCAAGCTATAAGGGAGCATATGTTTTTCGGGCGAGATAAAAACAATGCCTGCCCCTGCTCCATTCCTTCGCGCTACATCGTCGAAATACATGGTCCAAGGCTCCGTTATTTCAACATAAAAGACTTCTTCATCAGACAGATCTTCACATAACTTCTAGTCTGATAGAATTGGGTGATTTGCCAAGAAATCTGCTAATGTCTGTTCTTTTACCACTTTTTGAGGTACATAGACAATGTCATATTGCTTGAGTAAGATTGCCCATTTGGTTAAGCGTCCAAAAATAATTGATCTCGATAAGATGTACTTTATAGGGTCAGCCTTTGCTACTAAGTGCACTATGAAAGCTTGCATATAATGACTTAATTTGTTAATGGCAAAAAATAGGGTAAGACACATCTTTTCAATTGGAGAGTAATTCACCTCAGCTCCAATCAGAGTCCCGCTCAAGTAATAAAGGGCTCGTTCCTTCCCTTTTTCCTCTTTTTGAGCTAGCAAGGCTCCAAGCGACCTTTCTTGCACAGGAATGTACAGTATGAGCGACTTTCCTACTATAGGGGCACCTAAAACAAGGGGTTTAAGCAAGTACTTCTTAATGCTTTCAAAAGCGTTCTGACATGCCTCATCCCATGCGAAGTCTTCTCTCTTCTTCATTAACCTTTGAAAAGGCTGACATTGATCGACTAAGTTGGAGGTGAATCTTCGGATATAGGCCAAACGACCCTGAAGGCTTCTCAACTCGTGGAGGTTTCTCGGCCTTGGCATTTTTTGAATGGCGTCAATCTTTGATTGGTCTATCTCGATCCCTCGATGCCTTACAACAAACTAGAGGAACTTTTCCGAAGTGACACCAAATGCACAGTTGAGAGGGTTCATCTTCAACTGATTTTTCCTTAGTCGATCAAAGACCACTTTTAAATCTTTCAAATGATCTTGTCTTTCTTGGACTTGACCACAAGATCATCGACATAGCACTCGACATATTTATGCAACATATCATCGAAAATCTATTGCATAGCACGCTGATAGGTGGCACTAACATTCTTCAATCCAAAGGGCATTACCTTGTAACAATATATCCCTTTTGGAGTTCGAAAGGCTGTCATCTCTTCATATGCTAGAACCATTCAAATTTGGTTATAACCCGATGATCCATCCATAAATGATAGGGCTTCATGTCCGGTAGTGGCATCGACCATGATTTTAGTGATGGGCAATGAGAAGTCGTCTTTTGGACATGCGTTATTCAAATCGCGAAAATCATCGCAGATGCAAAGTTTTCTATTCTTCTTTCTAACAGGAACGATGTTGGCTATCCACATCTGATATTTTACATTGCGGATGAATCTTGCTTAATCAGCTTATTGACCTTTGTTTTAGTTTGGGGAATAAGCTCTAGCCGAAAACGCCTTTGGGCTTGCTTGACTGTTCTATATCCTTGTTGATGGCGAGATGATGGATGGTTACTTTTGAATCAAGTTCGGGCATCTCTTTATACGACCAAGCAAAGACATCTCTATAAGAAGTGAGCAAGCTCATATATTTGTTTTCTTCCTCACAAGTAAGTGATGCACTTATAAAAGTTGGACGTGGCTCATCTGATGTACCCAGGTTCACCTCTTTAAGCTCATCCACAGTTGATTGCCTGCTATCTTCAAGCAGAAATGATGCCTTGTCTTCATCTTCTTTGGACATTTCATTCTATGTTTCTTCTTCAACAGTGATATGGTAACATGAAATCTCACATTCTTCTTGTTTTGAATGATCTCTTAAAGGGTTGGTGATAACAACATCACGTCACTTTACCTTCAATGAACCATCTTCTTTGACTGTACCAAAGGTTTTTCTCTTCATACGAGAAGGAAAGGAGCTGCAAATTTCTTCCTCATTCTTCACTTCACTAGAGGACTTATCTTTAGAGGTCTCCACCGAGCAATCATGTTGAAGTCGGTCAAAGATTGACGATGGTGGGTCCCCACTTCTTAACGTGGTTACATTTAGCCTTCGAAAGGCTGATGGCCGCGTCACAGTTGAGGTCGAAAGTACATCTTTTCTCTCTGTTGTGGGCACACCTAATCTTCGAAAAGCTGATGGCCGTGCTAAAGTTGGAGTTGATGAGGAACTTTCTCCTTCGCGTGTGGGCATACTTAACCTCTGAAGGACTGAAGGTCGAGTGAAATCAAAAGTTGGAGCTGATGAAGCATTTTCTCATTCCTCGGCAGGTATACTTATCCTATAGAGGGCCGAAGGCTAAGTGGAACAAGAGGTGGGCGGTGACCCATCTTCTTATACTGAAGTCATGCCTAATCGCCGAAGAGCCGAAGGTCAAGCTACTAATGACATGACACGCCTAAAAATAGAAGTCCTTCAGTTGACGTCTTCTTTTCATTTGAATCGTCGACGTCTTCTACTGTTATATGGTTTGCATCTGCGACCTTCGTCTTCCTTTTTCTTGTTATATGAATTGACTCAGGGGACTTATATCCAAGTCCTTTCTTTGACGTCGGTAGAGTATAACACTTTTTCAGAAGTTTCTTCTGTGTTGAAGAAAGCTCAGGTCTTTCATTGAAGATTTTTAGAATTTTAAACTTGGTGTGAGTCGTAAAGTCATAGCCTGCTTTTTCTATGAGTTTATATGCCTTCGGGTCGAATCCGTCATTCGTTTGTCTTTTAGGGAGAAACGTCTTCGCTTGGTCATCCATAGGTTTCTTGAGCTCCTACTTTGTTATCTTTATGAGAGGCGTGACAAAAATTTCTTTCAAAACTTCAACGTCTTTGTCTTTCAAATTTTTTGGACTCTCTGCAAAAGGTGCTTCACCCTTCTGACGTCGTGATAAAGGGACATAGCGTAAGACAAGCACACTTGAGATTTTCTAATCTTTCAAAACCTTGGACTTTGCAGAGCTTGTAGAGGCTTCATCTCTTTTGGGGCAGGCTCGTCTGTTTCCTCAACAGTATCTTTTCTCATATCGACTTGTGATTTTTCATTCGGTCTACTAACACTTTTAATCAAAGGAATCTTTGCTGGTACAGTTTCTCCTATGCCTTCACCCTTCATATAGAACTTTGCATCAGCAAAATGAGATTTTTCGAAAAGTGATTAGTGTAGCCTCTACTTTCTTGATGTCGTTTTGATAGAACTTAAAGCACTGATGCAACGTAGAGGTTACCATCCCATTTCCATGAATCCAAGGGCGACCTAGTAGCAACTTGTAAGTGGTCTTGGAGTCTATGATGTGGAACAGGGTGTCGGCCTCTAGATCCCCAATGGTGAGCTCTAAGCGTACCATACCAATTACTTGTTTCCCTCCTTGGTTGAAGCCTTGGATCACCAGCTTGCTGTTTGATATCTCTTCCATCAAGATGCCTAATTGCTTCATTGTTGACTTAGGCATTATATTGACAGCCGATCCATCATCGATAAGGATTTGACTAACTCTCTGCTCTCGGATGTACCCTGAGACAAACAGAGGTCTATTGTGGGGGTTCGACCCCAGCAGCATGTCCTCAAACGTCAAACCTATCTACATACAACGCGATGTTCATGTACACGCCGTAGAGGTTGGAGTACTTGCACTAACTGAGTCTATCAGCGCCTCAATAAGAGCGCTTTTAGCTACCTGAGGGAGTGACAACAAGTCCTCTATACTGAAAGAGGATAAGTTTTCTATCTCAGTTGCCACTTCAGATGAGCTTGAGGGATCCTCACTTGTGTTGACAACATGGCATGTCACCACGTCACGCGCTTCTTCCTGGCCATCACTTAGTATTGCGATGTAAATGTTAGTTTTCAACAATGGTGTTTAATTATTAAGCGTGGCATAAAGATACACTTTCGACCATAGTATTAAAAGTTCATGGTCTAAAGTAAAACAACAATCTCACATAGATCATAGTAATATTAATTTTTAGACCACGGTTGTTAACACTATAGCCTATAATTAGCTTTTAGACCATAGTTTTTATTAACCGTGATGTAAAGTTACTTTTTACACCACATTTTTAAAAACTCATAGTCTATAACAACAATGGTATTTATTAAGCTTGGTATAAAGATACACTTTCGACCATGGTGTTAACAAACCATGGTCTAAAGTAAAATAAAAATTTGACTACAGACCACGATTAATTTTAGCCATAGTGTAATTTTAATTTTTAGACATTGACCGTGGTGTAAGTTAAATTTTTTGACCATGGTTTTATATAACAGAGGTCTATGGTATGATTTTAGAACATAGTTTTTACTGACCGTGGTGTAAAGTAAATTGTATGCCACGGATATAAATAGTCTATAGCAACAATGGTGTTTATTAAGCTTGGTATAAAGATACAATTTCGACCATGGTATTAACAAATCACATGGTGTAATTGTAATTTTTAGACTACGGTTGTTAACACGGTAGTCTATAGTTGACTTTTAGACTATGATTTTAATTGACCGTGGTGTAAATTTAATATTTAGACCATAGTTTTATATACATATAGTCTATAGCATGCTTTTAGATTATGATTTTTATTGACTGTGATGTAAAGATAATGTTTACACAACAAACAAAAAAAAAAAAGATAATGTTTACACCACGGTTTAAAAAACCGGTAGACCATAACATGATTTTAAACCATGGTTTTTTATTACATGTGATCTCTAAATGAGTGTATTTATTTTAGGCCACAGTTGGTTCAATCTCTACAACTTTAGACCATGGTATTTTAAAAAAACAGTCTTATATCTAGATTAAAGTGTAGTCTATACAATATTTTGTAGTAGTTTGTTTTCATGATTCAAAAGCAAACCTTTTTTTTTCTTGGTGTTATAAAAACCTGTTGCTCCCATTAATAGTTTTTGTTATGTTTCAAAGTTTGTTCACCAATGACCTACTTAAGCCCTTTGGTGATGAATTAAATGCACATTAGTCAATATAGGAACTTGATTACAACCAACTAATTGATCTTTAGTTAATTAATTAAGGCCAACTTGATCGCAACTGGTTGAAGAACTTGCTCAATAGTTTCCTTGTTGGGTTAGTAGGATAATATATCACTACAACAAATTTTACCTTTAATGATAGTCAAACAAATTTCACAGGCAGAATCGATGACGCACACTAGAAAATGCACAATTTTTTAGAAAATCGGCCGTAAGATTCTCAAATGACCGTCATTAAAGTTAAAAAATAAAAGGCACAATCATAGCTCTCTTTCAAACCCTAGCGAAAAGAAGTGTCCCTCGCGATCATACTTTCTTCTCATTCTTTCCTCACTCTCTCACGAAGCAAGACCACTCGACCATGGCGTTCGCTCTCTGAGAATCTTCTTCAACTACGATCTTTGCCTCTCCATCCCTCTCTTCTCCTTTCCCTAGGCATTTTCTCCCTCTTCTCTCTCTCTAACCTCAGGTACATTTCCATGGAAATTAACCAATCTGCACAGTTTTCAATTTCTTCTTTACTTTTTCTTTTTTTCTTACTATTGTATTCTAATGCGTTTTTTATGACTCTGAATTCATCTTTAGTTTCTTTTACTCGTCTCTTGAAGCCTAACATTTGAAATTCCGGTGATGCAAATCTTGAGTTTCAGTAGTTTTCATTGAATTTTTTAGATGTAAGCAATTGGTAATTTTGTAGATCATGGTAATGGAAAGAAGTCTTTTGGGAGTGTTAGAATTTAGGGGAAGAAGGGAAGGCCTCTGGTCCAATGTAATGTTGCGACTAGAATAAACACTGTTGAGCAGGTTTGTTACCCCCCACCCAGAATTTAGTTCGTTTCTTAGTATACAAGCTGCATTCATAAAGCTGGTTAAAACTGCTTTTCGCTTTCTAGTTCTAGTAAGCTAGCTGTAAGCTGCATTATGAATATGAGAGTTTAAATGGATATGGGATAATGCCGTCCGGTTCCTAGTAAGCTACCTGCAACCCGAAGAGAAGCCAATCAATTTGCTATTGGTTTCTGGTAGTGGAGATGAAATACGAAAGGAAGAAGAGAGTAAGAAGAGAAGAAGAAGAAGAGAAATGGTGGCGGACATTGTGAATTAGTGAGGGGAAATTGAGAGGTGAATTTGGGATATGGCGAGAAAGAGAAAGAAATGGGGTATTTATTTGTGGAGAATGAGAAGAAGAGTGTGTAAAGGACATCACAATAACGCATAATGGTGCGGCGCATGATGGACATTTTAGATTTGGTTGGTTTTCTGGTGTGGGAGATGTAGCCAAGTGTGGAAGAGTATAAACTAATTAGTCAATAATTCCAATAAATTCCATTTGCATAATAACTTTCAATTCAATATGTTGTGCTACCTTCATTGTTTTTTCTTTTTCTATTTTTTTATGTACATCCTCGCCTATTATTTGCTCTTATATTTCTATTTATTTGTTAGATTTCACTAATTCATCATTCTTTTTTCTTTTTCTATATTTTATTTAGGCACTGAGCTATTATTAACATAGAGACTGCAGTTGGAGAAGCGCATGAGGGTAAGCATGATTAAACAGTCATAAGATACCTGTTTTATTTACATTGAGCAAATATTCTTGTTGTACTCGATTTAAATTTTAGAATATTTCTCTTTTCGACTGGACCATCTGCATAAGTTGAGATCAACAAGTCTGAAAATACTCTAAGCCTAGCAAAAAAGAATCTAAGTCAAGCATAAATGCAAGTTATCAAATGAATTGAATAATGTTAAATTTTGTTTAAGCATTTTAGTTCTTGATTGTTTTTTTAACCCAGTAATTCTTCCTTTACTAAAGTGATTGCATTGTTTCTTTATCTGAAATTTCTTATCCTGCCAATATTTGTAATTAACCTAATCTGATGTTTTTGCTATTGTAGTGGTGGAAATTCTTTGGCTAAGTAGAAAATTTTACCATGCTGGGCTATTATTGCACAAATGCACATCATAGGTGCTTGCCAATTCTTTCAATTTACGAAGGAAATTGAAATAACTAATTGACTCCAAAACACTAATTAACCAAATTTGCAACTTTTGACTAATTAGTCTTAGCCGTTAAATTGGTTTTGGTGGAAGTTTGTATGGTTTTAGCTACAATTCTTCTTTTCCCAATCAAGCTTTCTTTTTCACTTCCTTCAAAACATCATGTGTTGCTGCTACATCTGATATTAACCAATTTGATGCCAATTCCTTTCTTAGAAAGCTTTGTAATAAGGTCTTTGCTCAATTGAGTTTCATGGTAAATGATTCTTGTGCTAATAAAGTTGACTTTCTTATGGCCTATCAACTTGAAAAATTGTGTCATTTTACTTTCTTCTCTTCGTAGTCATTCAAATATTTGTTTATGAAATGCCCACGTTTTAGATGGATTTATTTCTCAAATTTAAATCTATGGGGAAAACTATTTGATTTTTTACTTTAACATGAAGCAGTTGTACAATAAAACTAAATGTCTGCAAACTGATTGGGATGGAATTTTGTTCTTTGTAGCAAACTCTTAAGAAGTTTTGGTTTCTGTTTCGCCATCCTTTATCTCCAACTCTTTGAATATTGAGTTGGGTTTTACTTCATTGTCTTCAAACTTCTCTCTCTTTTTCTTTTTTGTGGTAGTTAATATTTTCGACGTATGTGTGTTTCTTAATAATCGTCTTCCTTTTTAGTGGCTTGTTCTTGCAAACACCTGAATACAATGTGCTAAAGAAATGCCAATTTTAATAAGCATGAATTTCCATTTTTTCCAACTAGCTTAATGATTACAACTGGTTTTAGTAAACATGTTAGCAATGGATGTTTTAGTGGCTTTACATAAAATAAAAGTAAGAAAGGCTATCCACCTTTTCATAATCACTTATTCCCACATATTATACATATGATGTCCAAGTTTTAGCCAAGTTTGGCTTGAAATTTGTATCATCCATGTAATTTCAATTATTTATTTTTGTGGCATGTGCTCTTGGATAGGAAAAGATGATGAGTTTCTCATGGTTAGTATCATGTGATTGAGATACCCCTTCTTCACATCCCAGGTTCTTTGTTGATTCTTTGAAAGCTTTGGATGTATAGAAATAGAGGTTTTTGGTGTCATTGATTGTTATTTCTTTTTAGCTTTTGCATGTGTGCTTGTATAAAACTAAGAGTAGCTTGGCTTGAGCTTAACTTCATTTTTATTTATCTATTCAAAAGGTGTGTTGATCATATTTCAACGAGACTAGACTTATTCAGTTCTTCTCTAGTTCTCTTCTGGTTATTGCTTTGTTATTCCCTTATTAGTAATTGAATTAAGTAGTATTGGTCCTTAATTTTGCTTATAACTTGCGTACATAATAGAATTAATTAAAGAAATTACTTACTTTTCTTCAATAAACAGAGATTTATTTTTAATGCTAGAGAGGTAACAATGGACTGTTCATTTCTTTACCCATTAGGCCAATGATGTAACAACAATAGTTTTTATTTAAATCCTCATTTGTTTGTATTGGAGACAATGAATTCAGTAGAGAAGTATAGAGAATTCGGCATATTAGCCATAAAAATCTGGTCAAGTTGCTTGGATACTGCACTCAAGGAATTGCTAAAAATAGGTAATGTCCATCTTTCACCTTTCTTGGCCAATGATTTCAATGAATGTGAATGTCTTTCTTTGTTTAAAAGATTACATGTCTTCCATTCTAAATACATAATATGATATTGAAAACATCCATGACTTTGGAAGCATTTCTGCTGGGTAAAGTTTTACTTATTGTGTTATGGTTATCTCACTTTTCTTATGTTGTAAGCTTCTCTTCCATGACATTTTGTGTGTTGAAAATAATTGTTGGTAAAATTTTCAGTTTGAAAATTGAAATATTGGTACTTTATGCTTTGCATCCTTTATTATATTGATTTCAAGAAAATAGTTGTTAAAATTCCATGACATTTTGTTGGAAGCATTTTTGCTGTGTGTTTGACTTTTAACTTTTTCATTATTGTGCTCCCTCTCTCATATTTTTCTAGATTATTTAAGTCTATAGATGGCTTTTATGTTGTTATACAGGCTTGTGAATTCTTGTCAATAGATGGCTTGGCTTTTCATTATTGAACTGCATGCTTGACCCATTCCTTTGAATTTGTTACCTTGAACTTTCAATTTAACTTTCTTATAGCACTTTTAAAGTGTTTGAGCATATGGTTTTATCTTCTTTATTTGTTTTGGTTTGCCGATCTTGAAGCTTTAAGTTAGCTAGAAAGAAAAAAATTTTGTTTTATGCAAGTACTTTTGTTTAAATTTTTATTTTGTAGGATAGTTGATATTTTTAATTAATTGATATGTTATTAGTTAAATGATTTGTTAATTTCCTTATTGTATTACATATTTATTACTTAAAGTTTTTTTTATTAAGTTAACTATTTTGTAAAAATAATAATATTATTGATATTTTATTTTGTGCTAGGTTGAGAAAGATAAATATTGTTGGTTAGCTATGTGTGCAACCAATATTTTTTTTTTACTAAATTATTGACCAAATGATGACAGACATTGTCTGTCATTAAAACATTCAAAACAGACATTTAATGACAGACATTGACTTTTAATGTCATACATTGACTGACATTAAAAGCTGACCGTCATTGTAGGCTACGATGACAGACACCTTTTAATGACGGGCAATGCCCGCCATTAAAGGGTGTTGTCATCAGACATTTAATGACAGACATTGACTTTTAATGTCATACATTGACTGACATTAAAGGGTGTCGGTCATCGTAGCCTACAATGATACTCGAAACGATGTCGAGCGGATGTCCGTCATCTTTTTCCTTTAATGACGGACAATGCCCGTCATTAAAACCCAATTTTGTACTAGTGTATATGACTCTTTTCTTTTTATGTACACTACTACAATTTTGTTACATTGAATTGTGATTGCAAGCTTGTGTCTCAGTTGCACTTCTTTTCCATTCATCTTGTGTTGCCCTCTACTTTATATCTTGCTTCAATTGTTGTTGTCAATTTCACTTTCTAAACTTTCTGCTACTCTCACATGATATTTATTTATTGCTGACTGGACAGTTGAGCATGATCATTGACAACTATTTTTTCACTACCAACAACCACGACAAATGGTACTCATTCCATATAATCCTAGGTAAGAGTCTAAATAAGTTAGATCGTTTTTTATAGTGATAATTACACATATATCAATTGGTTTTGATAGGCATCATTAGATATTATGCGTTGTGGACGTACGTGAGAATACGACTTTGTCTTTTGGACTTCCTACATCCTAGCATGACAGACAACCTCAAACATATTGTAAATATGTAAGTTTGCTTAATATGGAGGTTAATTTAGTATATGATGTAGGGGGAATTACAAATAACAAAGGAAAATGGAGTAAATATTGAGATAAATATTGAGAAACAAACACGTAAACAATTAGGTTGAGGCGTGGGTATCTCGCTCTCTTTAAGGAGATTCAAGCCTTCTGCGGTGTATATTTATTTATCAACTATCGGTGCAACAGTTTTTCTCTGGCTTGTCCCTTCTAGGATACAACAACCCAACTGAAATGTTGTGTAGCTTAAACCACTATGCATTATGAGGTTGAGCTCAAAGCTCCACAACAAAGAACACCCTTCTTTTGGCCAATTGCTCTTAAAAGAACAAAATAGAGAAATATGAGAAATTAGATAGAAGAGAAGATTGAAATGTTGAGTAAAGAAGGTGTTTGTGAGAGAGGTATTTATAGGATTTTTTAGATCTAGTAAATTTATGACAAAAGCTTTAACACCTCCTCAATTAACAAAAGCATATACGTTTTTCACTTAATTTGATAAAAGAAAACATCTCAAAATTACTACCTCATTTAAAAGATAAAACTTCTCTAAAATTAATAGTAAATATTAAAATGTAGCAACATATGATTTTTAAGTTTATATGTTTTTCAACTTTATTTAGGGCAATGAGGATGTGTATGGCCGAAAGTACCAAGCAAATATAACGAAAGGCTAATACTACTAATTGGATACATATAAAGATAAAGCAAATGAATTATAATCAATTGCTATTATATGTTTGAACAAATTTTAAATATTGTTATTTATTTCTATGTTTTATTGTGTCCTCGCCAACAAGGTAGCGTGGAATGTGGGTATTATATCATAAAGCTCAAGAGAGATATTTTTCATAATCCAGATACCCCTATCAAAACTCTCATATGTAACACCTCCTTCACTATTATATTTTTACATATACATTGTACTTTTTTCATATATAATTATAATCATAATATTTATTCTTGGTTTTCATGTATTTTAATACTAAGAAGCCCTTTACACAAGAACAACTCAACAAGGTATGAGTTGAATGGGCAGAACATGTTTCAAACTTTACTTGAGTATCGTCGTGTGCATGATAGTACTTATCAAAATTGTGTGTAGCTAGCTTTTTCTAAAATTTTGGTAGCTCTTAGATAATTTTGCAAATGAGAATTGGTAACTTTTATGACAATTGTATAGTCGAATAGAGAATGATAATTATGTTACAAGAGTTTAGTTATTTGGATGGAATGAAATATATTAGATTCGATTGTGAGAGCATTGTGTTATTTTCAATTGAATTGAATGAAATAGAATGGTCGATTGTGTTGTATTTCCTTCGATTTGTATTTTTTGTTTTCGATTGAATGAAATAATATATTGTATTGGACCTTTATTATGTAAATTTGTTCTGGAATTTTGTTTAGCTAAAATATTTGTGTGTGCTTGGACTGAAATTAGTTGTACAAAGAGCTAAGAATTATTTTAAAAGCATTGCTATAGGTTTTATATAAGTTCTGAGTTCCAATTATGCTAATAAATATATTGCAGGTGGAATTAGAAACAATGTCAGTTTAGAGTTGTCATCTTATATTAAAATAATGATGGTTATAAAAGATCATTGAAACAAACTGTCATTATAACATGTGTGTTTGGGCCAAGGAAAGATGTTGATTCATAACTATCATCATTTTAGACATATAATGTCACTTTTAAAACTGACATCATAGCTAACCGTCATCGTATGGGTAGGATGACATTGGATTTGATGTTGGTTCAAAACTGACATCGTAGCTAATCGTCATCGTATGGGTGCGATGATATTGAATTTGATGTCGGTTCAGAACTGACATCGTAGCTAACCGTCATTGTACATGTATGATAAAGGTTCTTTTGATGTCAGTTTTGAACTAACATCAAAGCCAACTGCCATCAAACCCTAATTTGACACTCATAAAAATATCGATTTTGAAACCATCATCATATGGCTTCGATGACATTGCATAATTGACGTTGAAAGCCGAATTTGTTGTAGTGTTTATCCTTGTCCCCCAATGTATTATTTTGCTGCAACGGTGCTTGTTTAC
This sequence comes from Trichosanthes truncata, assembly GCA_033996785.1. Taxonomy (NCBI): domain Eukaryota; kingdom Viridiplantae; phylum Streptophyta; class Magnoliopsida; order Cucurbitales; family Cucurbitaceae; genus Trichosanthes; species Trichosanthes truncata. The sequence goes on along the minus strand of JAWPNB010000013.1, from coordinate 42,198,163 downwards.
CCTTAGCCTTTAGCTTGTCACTTGAACTATGCCATGCTGTGCTTGTTTACTCTTGGCCCTTGACACCCTTTCTAAGACGTGCTTATTTATCCTTGGCCTCCAGCATGTCACTTTGACTATGTCATGCAGTGACTATTTCTCCATAGCCTTTGATACATTTGTTGCGACGATGCTTGTTTACCCCTGGTCTCCAGCGTACTACTTTATTGTGATGACGCTTGTTTACCCCTGACCCTTGACACTATTGCTTTAGGGGTGCTTGTTTTCCCTTGGCCATTAACACTTTTTTTACGGTGGCGTTTACTTACATGACCATTAGAAATTGCGCTTTAATGTGTAGCCCTAGCCGTCCACAAACTTTGTTCATTGTTATTTGTACAACTTGTTTTTGTATGATGAAGAAATAAAATATCGAGAAAAATAAAGTCTACCCCTTTGTCCACCTTCTAATTCTATAAGGATGAACAAATGGGGGCAAACTGTAGGCCCCTAAATTTGTTCAATATTTTATTTCATCATCCTTATGTTTATTAATTTTATTGTTTTTTTATAATTTAGAATCATCACTAGCTTCTAAGAAAAAATAAGCAAAAAAAAAAAAAAAAAATTATTTGAGGATTGATTCTTTTCCTTTTCATTTTCTTTAATTAAAAAAATAAAATAAAAGATTTTTTCCTCTTTTTGTTTCTAGAGAAAATAAAATTTTGAAAAGATTAATGCTAAAATATTTCTTATATAGAAAATTGCTTGATTTAACCAATTTTTGGAAGGAACCAATTAAACCAAATATTCTTAAAATCAATTCAATCAATTTCAATCAATTAATATTATTTGTTCCTTTAAGATTTGGTTTGATTTATTTTTTTTGCTAAATGAGAACGATTTGGAATTTCTATAAATTGAAAGCCAAAGAGAAATTTCTGGGACTAGGGACATTTTTTAAAACCTTAGGCAGAATCTCTTTCTTTTTTTTTTTTTCCATAACCACAAATCTCTCCCTCTCATGCCTACTTTCTCTCTCTCTAAAAAAAAGCCCCCACACGCTCCCTCATCCACAAATCTCTCTTTCTCCCTCTCTCTAGCCCTAACCTCCTTCCCCCCTTTCTGTCCCACAAAAATCACCCTTGACTTTCACTCTCTCAACCACCTAGAAAATCTCTCCCACGTTTTTCTCTCTACCCCTCCCTCTACGTTTTGTTTTCTTTGCTGTCACCCTCTCCCTTTGTTTTTTTAGGTTAAATTACAAATTTGGTCCCTATGGTTTGGAGAAACTTAGAATTTAGTCCCTATGGTTTTAAAGTTAGAATTTCATCCTAATGGTTTGATAAAACCTCATAAATAGTCTCTATGGTTTGATAAAATCCTTATAAATAGTCCCTAATTCTAACATTTAAAACTATAGGAACTAAATTTGTAATTTAACCTTTTTGGCAACTATTGTGCTTATCTTTTTGGCAATTGGTGGTGTAAGCACGACAGTTTTCGGCAATCTCTTTTCTCTAGTAATACTATTCTCTCGCACACAGTAAGTACTCTTTTTTTTTTTTTTAAAGGAACAAAAGAAATCAATGGTTTTTTTTTCCTAATTTTTAGCATGTTTCCTTTAAAAAAAGAAAATAAATAAATTTGTTTTATTCTATTTTTTTATATGATTAAAAGCATGTTTAGTATATTTTCTTTATTTGTTTATTACTAATATGCTAGTATGTGAGTATCATGTTTTGAAATTTTTTTAGCATTTAAGGAGTTGTGTGGATAAGATCTAAGTTTTTTTTAGTATAATAATTGCAAGCATGTATTATGTCGAATTTTTTGTTTGAATGTTAGCTTAGCTAGAAATTTAGAGTTGATTGTCATATGTGACACGCAAACGTATGTGATCGAAGTAATAATAAAATGGCATAAGAGTACCGAGTATCGTATCCCACAGAGATTGGTTTTTAATTCAATGAAGTATTGCGAATAATATTACTTTACTTTATTTAGAAAACAGAAAGCAATAGTAGATGAGAAAATAAACTTTAATTATAGAAAGCAAAATAAATTGGAGACACAAATCGATAGGTTAATTCTATGGGTGTGATTGCAATATTGAACCTTAATTTACTTAATTAAGCTAGCAATTTAGGCACAATCAAGTGTTCGATTCATAAGTCTAGAGGCCTAAGTGTTGGGATTTATGCCCTAAAGCCTTGTAATTAATAATTTATTTAATAACGAATAATAATTTTGATTATTTTATTTGCAATATAATATTATCCATTATATGAAAAATCCAAGGTTATTAGTGTAATATTAAACAGTATTTGGTTGACATACGAGAGGATCATGTTCAAGAAATAACCTAAAGGGTCAAAGTATATGGATAAGGTTGGGTGCCTTATTCTGGTAACACTATTGATACGACCCGCTTTGTAATAGTTACAAATGATTTGATCCAAATCATTCATGTGGAGACATGTAAGTGGGGGTATCTTATACAATGAGTTTGTATAAGACTGGACCACGAAATATTTAATCTCTCTTTATAAATCCGTTAATTGAGAAGATTAATATTTCATCAGGATGATCATATGCGACTCGATCTTAATCCTGAGTGAGTTATGAACTCCTGCCTGTGAGGGCTTGTCCTTTGATTTGCATGGGTGAGAGTGGCTTTTGTAGCCAATTCAACATGCCTACTATTTTGGGGACTTGACCAAATAGGGAGCTGGGAACATAATCTCACAAGATGGAATTCACTCATTCCCATATAGGGTAAGTAGACGAGTAGTTCCCTTAAGTGCTGATTTCGGGACTTGAACAATGGGGCCCTACCATCTCATTGGCCTGAGAGGGACTTAGTTTATAATTAGATTATAAACATATTGTTCATTAGAGGATCAGTGGTATTTAAGGTGCAAGATGTAATTAAGAGTGCAACTATAATTACGAACAACTTGTGAAGGATCAACTTGCATGTAATGATTATATCTATGGACACAACTTGTCCTACAGTGCATAAGAGTGCAACTCTAAGTCTATAGTGGAGTGACCTATAGTTAATGAATGAAAATTAATTAATTTTGTATCATTGGAGCTTATAATCTGTAGGTCCATAAGGCCCCCTTGCTAGCTCATAGTAACACTAAAATATCAATTTAGTTTAAAGAAAATTTTGAAATGTTCAAATTAATATTAATTTGAAGTGTTCAAATTAATATTTAATATAAAAGAGGAAAATATATTTATTGTATTTGATACATTAAATATTAAAATAATTAATGTATATTTGATATATTAAATAAAAGATATTTATAGAATTTGAATAAGATTCAAATAAATAAATATCGTAGGAGATTTGAATGAGATTCAAATAAATACAAGATATATTTTAATATATTAGATATTAAAATATAATATTTTAATTATGGCAAAGATTTTCCCTTGGTCACTATAAATAGGACCCTTGGGTTGAACCATTCTACATAACACACATCTCCTCAATAGATAGAATTAGAGAATTCTCTCTAGATCTCTTCCTCTAAAAATCCATTGGAGATTTTCTTTCAAGAGGCTCCCACAAGCCTTGATCCTGTGTTCGAGTCATAGCCAGGAAGACTTTGTGGAAGAGATAAAGATTTGCCAGAATATTCTCCATAATATTATTTTCAAGGTATTTATTGCTTAATCCTTGTATTTTAGTTTAATTCTAAATAAATCAAAGACGATTCTTATGCTTCCGCTGTGGGTTTAATTCGATTATTTCCTTCACTAAGGTCATGGAATCTCTTGTCAGTCTCCTCCAATTCTCAAGTATTATTAACTAACCTAGGTGTCCCTCAGTGCTAGCTAAGTCATACAAGACATTACGACCCTTCATCACCGACATCTATAGATTAATTATTGCTCATGTTGTCACTCAGGTAATTAATCTATAGTCATGCATCCAGTTCTAGTCTAAACTTATCTTTGTCGAGCATCCACTTAGTAACTAATCAATTAGACGGTGCTCAATTCATTAATCTTCAGCACCAACTACAATTAATTAACCGTATATCTCGTTGTTACTCAGGTAGATAACAAATTGTGCATTAAGCTAACTAGGAATCTCCTGTTGGTCTCCTCCTAGTCCAAACTCAATTAATTAACGAACACAATCTAAGGGCATTAAGCATAAAATAATGTATAAATAAACATAAACACTAATTAAACCATAATCACAAACTAAATTAAGTAAAATTAAGTGCAATGGTCCAAAAATTACAACAACCCATAGAAATTAAGGATTTAACTAAACATATTCATCAATTACACCACAACAATCCCTAATTACAGCCACTAAAGTAACTACAATTGAAAGGAAAAGGGAAAGAAAATGCAAATGAAGGACAATCTCATGTTCTTGAGGTGATCAATCTCGAACCCGAGTTGCAAGGCCTTCAAATCTTCTCCAAAACGCTCACAAATGCTCCCAATATCCTCAATTGTAGTCTGGAATGGAGGTTAGGGCTTCAACCCTCGAAATAGCCTCCTCTTGGATGAAGAGAAAGCGAAGAATAAATAATGTCTATCGAGACAGCATTGCAACGTTGTCTAAAATACTGCCCTTTTGGTGCTATGATAAGGGGTAGCGTTGCAATGCTACGGACGGAACACTTCATCTCTGCGTGTTTCTAGCATTGCAATGCCACAGGGAAGCATTGCAACACCATTTTAAGCATTGCAATGCCGTCTTCACGGCCCCAACAGCTTGTGCACCATCTCTTCTCTTCTTGGCTCTCCAAAATAGATCGAAATAGCTCTAAAATGACCAAAATACCCCCAAACAGTCCAAGTTTGCTTCTTTAGCTCGGTTTTTGCAATTTAACCACAAATAGGCATCAAAGCACACAAAATCATGGCAAAACTAGCTAAAATAATAGGAAATGATAGCATAATTGCAGGTTATCAAATACTCCCACACTTAAACCTTTGCTAGTCCCGAGCAAAGAAAAATAAAACCACATAGATGAATTAACCATTACATCAAAGAGACTCAAACCTCAATGTTCCAAATAACAAATAAGAACAATTAAAGAAAATACTCAAACACAACTTTTCATCAAGAAAATTTGAATTGAAGCTTTTCATCTCTTGCGTGTGTGTGTGCATAGCCCTCCTAAAATAGTCTTTACAAACCCTAGCATTCTTACACTCAAGAAAGTAATAAGCTACTAGGTGTCTGAATATAAACAAATCAGCCGGCTAAACTTGCATCACTTTAATGTCAAGGGCAATAGCTTTCACACATCCATTGTAGGGACTTTTACTTAGGAGGAATTATTTGGTGAGGCCGCCACAATGTGGCTGGTAGTTTTTCACCGTTGGATGTAGAGAGAGAAGTACCTCGAATTTATATCCAATGATTATTAGAGAGCATGAAAATTATTGAATCCACATCCAACGGTCATTATGAGGCAGCCACATTGTGGCGGCCTCATTGAATAATTTGTCCTTACTTAGAGCACTCACTCAATAGGTGGCCTAACTGATCACGACAGAGGTAGCTCTTTTTACCCTCAACTCTTTTCAATACATTACAAGCTTTTTCTTTTCTTTTCTTTCTTTCACTAAAATGATTTTTGTTTAGGGCTCATTTTCTTTTCTTTTTCTTGCAGAAAATCAAACATGCTTTTTCTTTCTCCTAAGTAACACATTACACCTTATCATGCAAGTCAATTATCAAACCAAAGCTTAAGCCTATCGAAGTGACAACAAACTTTTGGACAATATAAAACTACTCTAAGCCTTCAAAACTAACAAAAAATAGGCTAGGTGCTCACAACTTGTAAGACAATTCGAGCAAAAATTTAAATTTACTCAAATCCAAGACATGCTCTCATATTTCACAGAAATTGCAAAATATTCACTAATCAGAACACATCACCAGTTGTCCTCATCACATAAATGCAATAGAATCATCATATAATTCACAAAAAAAAAATTCAATTAAGCTCATATCAAAACAGGAAACATCCCCCCACACTTAAAGCATACATTGTCCTCAATGTATAAATTATTCAAATCTAATTAAGCATGCAAAGGACAATTTAAAATGATAGAAAGGAGAACGGTACTGCCTTGGAGTGCAAGAGCAACCTCAATTCAACCTCATCAACTGGGTGCAATGTGAAGGAATTTTAATCTCGAGCTTCTAAAAATAATCAATCACAGGAACATGAGATCGACACAAAACAAACAAAAAGTAAAAAACAAACAGAAAAATATAAGCAAAAAGAAAACTAAGAGAAAAAAAGCTTGGGTTGTGATAGTGCTCGTCACACACAATCAAATAAATTTATAAACCAATCATACTTTGTAGTAAAAAGTAGTCGGGTTGAACATAGGGAGGTAGAACTATGGCTATTTTGCTTTCTTTCTTTGATTTTTAGAACCGAGAGGGGGGAATTTTTATGCAGGGAAAAATAAATGGTGCGGAATTTAAACAAAACAAAGCGAAGATTAAAACGGTTAAAACTAAACATGCAATCTAAAACAGAGGTAGAGAAAATGCAGAGGGAACTCACAAATTTAATGGAACACTATCTCAAGGTAAATCGGGATCCGTTTTGCAACACTAATCACATAATTACTCAACAATGTAAATTAATGCATGGTTTTAAGACCGACTGGCTCCCTAAAGCCTCGAAGGAGCTCCCTAAAGGACTTGGTTTTAAGATACGGAAAAGGTCAAAATGCGATAGACTAACCTGACGGGGACCTTCGAATTAAACTACCACATGCATACTAACTCTAGAGCCTACCCATTCTCGCAATTAAGTAGTCCTACTTAATTTGACCGACGACAGCTATTGTCCCCTTTACTACTAAAATTAAGCTAGAAATTGGAGTTTTTCACAAAAACTAGCATAGCAAAGCAAAACTTTAAATTAATACGAGTCGTCAATTCCATTAATAAGGAACATGTTAAGAATTAAACCCATGAGCTAATAAACCATAAATTTCATACATTAAAACTGAAATAATTACAAAATCCTCATAATGTTATAAAACTTTCCCTAATTAACTTGAACTAATCGAGACCTCCTAGCCGGAACACGCTTCCATCAACCCCGAGGCCAAAATACAAGCCCAAAATACCCAAAGTATGAAAGAAAGTGCTCAAAACTGATAGGGGGGAGGAGAAATCGAGATTGGGACTGAAAATTGGAGCTCTCTAACCTTAAAACGAAAAAAAAAACTTATATAGAAAACGTGATAGCGTCTCAATGCTTATAGAGTTGAGCAGGGCTCACAGCAGCATCGAGCAAGGCTTGCGCGCGCAGGTCTTGCAATAGTGTCTCGATGCCATTGGGCAACGTCTTGACGTTGCCCTGCATTTGAGGCTTCTGATTTGATCGAGCTCGTCAGGCACGTCAAATAATATTTATAGTCCACACCACATATATTTTGCAATACAGTGGTAGGTTTGATCCACAGGGAGGCCAAACTTTAGTTATTATCTTTCTTTAATTGAAATAAATGAAATTAAAATGCATAAAACAGAAATTAAAGGTGGGAAGTAGAGCAAACTTACTAATAACTCCAATGTCGGAGGTCATCGAGCCCAAACATGTAATTTCTATCCCTGGTTCGTAATTAATTTTAATGTGCAATGTACATGTTTAACACCTAATCAATTCCAACGAAAAAGTTGTCGAAATTCTAATCCCTTACGAAATTAGCCCAACCTAGCATCAAACTAACTCTAAATCGACTCTAAGAGCTGGGCACGATAGCGTTCCATACCTCATAAGATGATAGCATTAAGCTTAGGGTTGATTAGGAAACTTTAACTAAGAGCTAATTAGTCTTCTAAGGCACAATTAATTCACACATGAGTATAAACCCAACTTTTATGCTATGTAATAGCCTAGATACTACTAAAACGTGCAAGAGACCTAAACTAATCATAAAAATTCTCAAGCTAGCAATGAATCGATAAAAGCATACATGATGTGTCAGATCCACATGCTAAATCAATTCTACAATAAAAACAAGAAGAAAATTATGCTAAAATAGTGTACTACATGAAATTAATAACAAAACTTCAAGGAATTACATGGTGGAGTCCCGAATCGCTGCCGAAACGACATAATCGTCTAGTCGACAACTCTAAGTCTACTCATGAAGCCATAATACAAGCATCTAAATGAAATCTAGCCTAAAGAATTGTAAAAGAGGGTGAAATCTAGAGAGAAATCGAGTTTGGGGGCTGTGGAGGTGGATCATTTGACATAAAATCGCAAAAAATCACTTTTATACTCAGGCGGCAGCATCTAGCGCTGCCCAGCGCATAACACTGGTCATTTTTGCTCTAACTCTTCGCTTAAGTGTCCGAATGACCTTCAGTTTGTTGCGTTGGAATTGTGATTTGATGTAGAATCTCCCGAAATGTGCCTTCTTCTCAAATTCGTACAAGATAATTAATTTATCACATTAACATCTTTAATTCAACATACTATCTCAAAAAATGTGTCTTGTACTCAATTTCTTATAAAATATGCATTATACTCATAAAATCAATGGACTAGCATAATTTAGGCACTAAATAATATGGTCAATTTATGTCTCATCACGTCGAACGAGTCCTTCGCCTAGCATCTCAATGCTGCTTCAGGGGCAGAATGGTCAATCTTTCATATCTTTTCTCTCGGGTGTCCGATTGACATTCGGTTTGGCTCGTTTTCACCCGATTTCGCATACTTTCCAAAAATAGGCCTTGCTCCCAATGTCCTATAAAATAATCAATTAATTCAATAGAAAGGAGAGGAAAAAACATAATTTAAGGATGAAAAGGCATATTCAAATGAGGTCTCATCATGTTGCCACCCAAGAAGCGCTTACTTAACGTCTTTAGCCAGACGGGATTCGTGTGGGCTCTCTAGGTAGGTAGAAATTCTCCCATTTCTTTGGGCCTCTCGTCCTAAAGTCAACAAAACAGACCAAAGCTAGCAAAATCACTAGCTTCTCGTGGGACCCTGAAGTAGAAATATTTTTGGTATTTTTAGATATAAAAAGAATAAAAGGAAAAAGATCAAAATAAAAGGACTATGACATGGACTCGTGAGAATAAGAAGAAGAACACTCATGAATAAGAGAAGAATCAAAAGATAAAACATAACAATGCCCTACAACCTCAAACTCTTCCCTCTGAACTAACTCTTTTAAAATAGGCTCATCTACTCTCTCATCCTCACGGACTCAATCCTTGAGTGTGTCTAAATACTCTAGTTCCTCTCTAATATCTATAATTCTGTCCTTCGACTGCCCAACCTTAGTAGACTCGAAAGAATTATGCTCCTGAAGGAGTACAAGAGAATCAATGGCTGACAAAGGACTTGTCGATGGTCCTATCAAGACTAAATTTATAAAAATCGGACCTCTAAATATTTTACAATAATAGTGGCCAGGGTCATCCACAGGGATTGGAGTTCTTAGATTTAATTAAATACCACAGTTAATTATGCCCAATTTTATTTAGAGAACCTAAACTTAGATTGAAACAAGAATATAAAACTAAGCTAAATATTAACAAGTTTGGAGTCAAATTTTTGAGAAACATAATCGTTGAGTAAATTAAGCACATCTTTGCAGATAAAGAATTGATTTCATACAATTAATCTTAAGCCAAGAACTACTAAGTGATCAATATCCTCTCTCGAGCTCAATTGAACTCCTACCTAGCAATAAATGAACCTCTCGGTCTATTTCTATTACTAAACATGGCATTAGGCGATTTTCTTAAGACTTCTAGAATTAATTTACTCACTCTCGTGCAATAAACTAAATCTAGTCATACATCTATTGTTTTATGGATAAATTTACTCTCTCGAGCTAAATCTAGCCTAACATGAAAAACTATGGCCAAAGGTTTAAGCATTAAAAATCAAGATGCATAAAAGATGTAATTATAATCATTCAATTAAAAAATCAACAAAAGTCTAAAATATACAACCATTCTTATCTAAATACATAGATAAACAACGTTATAGTTCATAACAAAACTCCTAAAAACTAAAAGAAAAGTATAGGGAAAAGAGAATAAACTAAGGTCGCGTGCCAACACTCGTTCTCGACATGAAGTCCACGATCTCGAGCCTTGAGTCTTCTCCTTAGCTCTCCAAAGGTCTCCTCTACACCCTTAGACAATGTATGAATCAATTTTAGGGTTTGGTCTCTAAAAAACGGCTCCCCTTTGCGAATAGCAAAACTTTCTTTTTATAGAGTCGAGACAGCGTTGTAAAGCTGTCCCTTTGAATTTTATAAAAAAGGAAAATGTCTATTTGAGTAGCGTTGCAACGATATGCCTGCTGTAACGACCGACATTTTCAGGTATTAATTAAAGTTTTAATTTTGAAATTTGAATTAATTGTAAGGCCAATTTCAGGTTTAAAGTTGTGTTGAAAGTTAATTTTAGAGATTTGCATAATTGAAATTGGAGAAATTGGAGGGTGAATTGGGAAGAAAGAAGGGAAAAAGGGAATTAATTGGTTTGGGGGCAATTTTTGTTAATTAGGTGACTTTGAGCCAAGCCCAAGCCTAAGGAGAAGCCAAGCCCAAATATCCCTCTCTATTATTTTTATACTGCACGTAGCCCTAGGTCAAGCCAAGCCGTCATCTTCTCCAACCTTCTCCTCTTCCTCCATGAAAAACAGCATCCACCATCAATCCCTCTCTCTCTCCTTTTCACTACCAAGAGACCCATCCATTCGAAAGCTTCTTCTTCTTCAACAAACATCCATCGCTGGATTTGTCCTTCAGCGGGGGTACTATTCACACGCGCACTGTTCATGCCACAATACTGTTTTCACGCGCGATACTGTTCACGCTGCGGTACTGTTTTTACATCGCGGGTATTGTTCACTCGAGCGGGGGGGGGGGGGGTACTGTTCACATCGCCGGTACTGTTCACACCGCGGGGGTACTGTTCACACCACCGTCTCTCGATCAGCGTTTTGAATCCCGAACAGTGCCACGATTGCGTTATGATTTTGGTAAATTTCAACTCCGATTCAATTTTGGATTAAGCCCTTTAAGTTACTTGTGACTTGGTTATTATTATGAATTTTAGAAGGAAAGCATGAAATTCATAATTAGGAAGCATGTCATATTTAGAGAAATCTTACTATGGGTAAATTAGAATTAAATTTTGACTAAGTTTATGGCTATGTTGGAATAGAGGGCTTAAAGATTTGGAGAATCATGTGTATTATCAAAAGGACTTACTTGAAATAATAGAGGAATGAAATTATGTTATCCTAGTAACTATTTGTGGGTAAAACTTAGTTACCTAAGCAAGTGAATATTCTTGTTGAAGAATTTAATGTTGTAAACCCATGGTGGGTTCATGTGAATATACAACAATTTGAGTAAGTTTCCTAAGGTTCATAAGTTGAGATGGTCAAGTAATAAGTTCTTTTGAAATCATTATAGGCCGAGAAAAGATCTCCATAAAAGGAGGAAGCGAGCTATTGAGCCAAGGTAAGGGACTTTATGCCGGTATGCTTAAATGCAAGTTAGGAACAGAATTGAAAAACTACATTTGAAATGAAAAGCTTTTATAAATGTTTTATTATGATTTTTGATGAATTTTAAAATGCTTTATTATATATGAAAATGGATTTTCACTTGTTGATTGCCAAATATTCTTGTGAATGTGATGCATGAGTTATGGTTTATGATTTATGATGAATGATATGAGAATGTTGCCTTGTGTTGCATCATTGAATGAAAATTTAAAATGCTTTGGGACCTCATGCATACATGTGTATTTTCATGCTGAAATGATTTCGAAGGCTGTGGCAATTACCCTCCTAAAATTATAGATGTTCATCTAAATGAAAAGGAACCTGAAAGGGTTAAATGAAAAGGAACCTGAAAGGGTTAAATGAAAAGGAACCTGAAAAGGTTAAATGAAAAGGAACCTGAAAGGGTTAAATGAAAAGGAAATGTTAGGTTGGGATAATTGTCCACATTAAGCCGAAGAGAAAAGTTAAAGGGAAACGTTTCCACTATGAAAATGTTTTAGGTCCCACTAGAGGAAAAATGTTTTAAAAATCACTTTGTATGTGTTTGCATATTCTGACCCCGGTAGTGAGGTCACTTACTGAGTATTTTAAATACTCACCCTTTTCAAAAATGTTTTTCTTTTCAGGCAAAGCCAAAGACATATCTTAGGCGATTGACAAGGCAGTTTGCTGAAAGGGTCATGAGTGACTTTGAGGATCATGACTTCCACATTTAGATAGTGTGTTAGTTAAAACATATTTTGTTTAGTAAACAATGTGTTGTGAAACTATTTCAACTGATTGAACGTTATAATTCATATTATGTTTTGAAATGATATTTAAAGGGATCCCGAGCATAAAGATTTTGATTGTTTAGAAAAAAGTTTAATTCTTTATGTCTTTTATCAAAGATTTTTAAATTTCTTCAGCATGCATGTAGTAACGTCCCTAGAAAGTCTAATAGGAAAAGTCGGGTCTTTACACTGTGATTTTTCAAGGTTGAAAGGCTTTTCGAATGGTGTTGCAATGCTATACCCTCGGCTGCATTTGCCTTGTCCTTCCTCTTCAATACTTGAATCCTCAAATATAGCCTTAATTTCTCAAATTTGTCCAAGTATCTCACAATTCTTCGATTTTGCTCTAAATACTTGTTTTCTTAGAAATATACATAATAACACATGAAAGCAGACATAATCATAGAAACACTAGCATAAAACTAAGCCAAGAAATAACACTATTTTGCCCACTATCAAATACCCCCAAACTTAGATTTTTGCTAGTCCTCGAGCAAAACAAAACCAAAATAATAGTTTCACAAGATTTATAATATAAGATTCATGTTTCAAGCTCAGTGATCTAATTTGACATAAAACAATAGAATGAAGTCTTAACACATCATTCCTTAAGCAATTTAAATTCTATCTATCTCATTCCTTGCATGTGTGTGTGTTTAACTTCCTTTCTAGTAATTTCTACTAACTTAAGATACTTTCATCAAGGCTTTCCTTCAATTTCCCCCTACACTGGCCCTCGGTTCCAATTTCAAGCTTTCTCATACTACAGAGAGCAATCTACTTAAGCATTCATTTTCTTAAGCATTCGAAGGATTACTATCCCCCAAACTTATCTTTTTCCTTCTCACAGAGATCCTAGCTTTCACACTTCCACTGTAGGGACCCTGATCCAGAGCACTTGCTCAATGGATGGCCTAACTGATCACAATTAAGGTAGCTCTTTTGATCCCCACACATTAAGCACACAATTATTTATGGAACATGCTTTAATTTTCTTCAAACATGCTAAAAAATCAATAAAGGTAAAAAAATTTCTTATTTCAACAAATTTCAATTACTGACTTTTATGCAAGTCAACTATCAATTAGTTCTTAAGCCTATCAGGGTGAAAACAACCTTGAGACTCAACAAAAGTATCTTAGTATTCGAACATAATAGAAAGTCAGTTATGTGCACATGTGTTGCAAGGAAATCAAAAATACTATTCAAATATACTCAATTCAGGACATGCTTCAGAAGTCATTCTATAGCAAAAAATTCACTTAGATTACTTCCTAGGCTATCCTAATCAATCATCGTGTTTAGGATAGAAAAGAAATTTTCTCAGAATTATCAGGATTGCATAAAAATTTTCTCAGAATTATCAAGACTGCACAGTTAACCCACTCCTAAACTTAAAACTTACATTGCCCTCAATTTAACATGCTCAATAAAATAAATAAGGACAAAGATAGAGTGAGTGAATGATACTGGCTTGATAAGATAAGAGACGGTTCTATGGGAGTTCCTTGAATTGGCTAGGAGGCTACTCAGTACGATCGAGGTACTGCAAAATAGGAACGAGATTTACTTGGCACTCTTTTTTAAAACAACTGATAAGCCTTAGAATTAAGGCTTATTTAAGTCCCAAGTGCTCAAAATATTCGTGTTTGTCCTAAGATTAATTGAAAATAGTGGAAGATTGCTTGAATTTAAGGAAGAATTTAATGTGATAGCATTTGGAATAGAATTCTAAATAAATTGATTCTTTTTGCAGAACTTATGGAAATTGCTAAATCAGATTGCCAAATCTGATTTTGCAATTGTTTCTGGAGCAGGGAATGTGAAAATTGCTAAAACCAGATTGCCAAATCTGATTTTGCAATTGTTTCTGGGCAGAGAATTTATGGAAATACCGGCGTGAACGAAAAAACCCATTATGGAAAACCAAATTGCAGCATGATTTGGTGGAATTGAGCATGATTTTTGGGCAATCTTCAACCCTAATGAAGGCCTATAAATGGGGAAGAAGAAGAGGAGCTATTAATGGGATTTTGAGGGCAATTTGAAGGATCAATTTCGGGGGTTTTTGGGTTTTAAAAAAGGAAAAATTCTGCATTAAACCCATTCCGAAAATCTTCAATTACAGCCCGATTTGGAGGAATTTAAGCACGAAATTTGGGCATTCTTCAACCCTAATGAAGGCCTATAAATGGGGAAGAAGAGGAGGAGCAAAACAAGGAGATTTGGAGGCGAATTTAGATTGAATTTCATGGGTTTTACGTTTTTTTTTTCAAATCCTCTGTTTTTCGTTCTTCTTCGGTTTTAGCTAAGATTTTCAATTTTAATTGTGATTTTTCTTCAATTTTGTATTATGGAGAGTTGCTTAAACAATCTCTAGTCTTCAATTGATATATTTTGAATTAAGTTTGAGTTAAATTTCAATTTAAGTTGGTGGGTATTTTTTCTCAAAACATACTCTGTTTTTATTCAAGTTTAGTTTATGTGGGAGCAGTTTTTTTTAATTAAATTCAATTTTTGTGGGATTGTTAACTCCATCAATATCCAAGGGCAGAGAGAAGAAGGATGAAAACTCACATATATGCCTATGGAGTTGTTTAATTTCCCATAGAAAACCCTTTGCTTGAATTCCTGTAGTTGCCAAGAAAAAAAATACCATTGCAATTTGTTGTTAAGTATTCAATTTACACAATCTTTAGTATGAATTTTTCCTCAAGAATTAGTTTTAATATTTTTATCGTTAATATGAGCTAAAACTTCTTAGGGGGTTCAAGGATGTGAATTCCCTAAGAAGTAAATGAGGCCAAAATTTCAATAAAAACCAAGCCTACATTTCAATTGTTTGCTTGTGTTGATTAAAATTCCGTTGAGATCCTAGAATGATCAACTAGGGTATCAACTCAAGCTTAGATCTAATACCGACGGGGTTAGTGACAAGCGGATTTCACACAAGTGATGGAGAAAAAGAGCTTAGACATAAGCCAATTCCTTACCCTAGACATAGGATTAAGGACTCCAAAACCCATAAAATTGTGAGCCAAATTATCTAAGATAGAGGGACTATAGACATATAGGTCTCTCACTTAGCCTCCTAAAACCCTAAATTCAAGGTAAATAGGAGATGCAATTTTGGTTTACAATTGAGTGTGGAGTAGGTTGGAATTGCAATTTTTGCTTGCAATTACAACTTAGGACAATGACATTCTTGAGCCCCATCTTCATCTAGAATTCCCTTAGCAATTTCATTTTTCAAGTCTTTTTAGTTGTTATTCCAATATTGCCAATTTTAGATTCTGCAATTTAATTCTGCAATTTTTAGTTATTTCACTGATTGCCATTTTAGATTCTGCAATTTAATTCTGCAATTTCTGTTCTTTCAATTATTGCCATTTCTTGATTTTGCAATTAGATTATGCAATTTTTCTTTTTATCAACACACCATCCCAACATTATTTTTGCAATTTAGTTTTCCATTTGCAATTTTCCTTACACTTTTGTTTTACAATATTTTTGTTACTCCGTTCCCTGTGGGATTCGATACTTGGTACTCAGATACCATTTTATATTACTTCGATCGCGTGCGCTTGCGTGACCACCGATCAAGTTTTTGGCGCCGTTACCGGGGAATGGCAGTTTAACAAAAAATTTGTTTTAGCAAAAATTGTAAGAAAAGATTGCAACAATTTCTCCTATCTACAGGAGGAGCTCGATTTCACTTGTTGAGGGAGAGAAATTGCAGAAAGACACAATATAGGGTTTGATTGCTTGAGAAAATCTACAAGATGGAAGGAGACATCATTGCAGCATTGAGCGCACAAGCTTCATCTTTAAGCTACATGATGGAAACTTTGATGATGGGAAGTCCTATAACTCATTTTAACCCTATCTCTTCTATTTCTTGTGTTTATTGCAAAGGAAGTCATTCATTTGATAATTGTCCTTATAATCCTGATTCTTTGTGTTATGGATTTCTACCCAGGTTTACAAATCAACATCAGTATCAGTGCTTCCAACAAGGGAAGATGATCCCAAAAGAGCCAAGCATCGAAGAACTTGCGAGGGAATATAGAGCAAAGAATGATGTTGTAATGCAAGGTCAAGCTGCATCTCTACGGAATTTGGAGATCCATATTGAACAAATTGCAGATGAATTGGAGAACAGGTCCCAAGGAATCTTGTTCGAGGACATAGAGACTTCAAAACAAGAAGAAGAAAAATGTGAGGTGGTGACACTAACTGAATTGGAACATGAAGACCTTAAACTCCCAATAGAAGTAGAAAGCACTCCAACACTTGATAACATTAAGAAGCTAGAAGGGAGAGAAGAGACCAAAGAAGAACCACCTCAAGAAGAGAATGAACCACAAAAGAAAATTGCAGTGAGCTATGAAATCGCAATTTCACAGCAATTGACATCCAAAGTGCTACCGACGCTGGAATGCCCTGCTTTCGCTTATTGTAGCTTGCAGTAAACATTATATGAAGAAGCATGCAGAAAGGAGAGCATGAAGGATGGCAACATGCAGATTGCGACATGGATTGCACCCACAATTTCTACTTCCAAAGAAACATATAAATCTCTTGAGTCATCAAAGCTCGTTGTGATCAAAGCACCTCAACTACGAATGAAATCTTGTCCAACATCGAGACCTAGGTGCAAAATGAAGGAACACAATTGCGGTCCCCTCACTGGAAGCGCTTTCTTTTACGTCTTTAACTAGACTAGACGCATGTGGTCTCTCAAGGTACATAGAAATTCTCTCATTTCTTCGAGCCTCTCTTCCTGGAATTTACAAAATAAACCAAAGCTAATAGAAACACTAGCTTTTCATGAGACCCTGAAGTAGATATATTTTTGGTATTTTTGAATAAGAAAAGCATAAAAGGAGAAAGATCAAAATAAACAGACTCTGACACGGACTCGTGAGAATAAGAAGAACACTCAATGATAAGAGATGAATCAGAAGATAAAACAGACAAAGGCCTTATAACCTCAAACTTTACCTCCTGAACCTCCTCAACTAAGATAGGCTCATCCTCTTTCTCATCCTCACTGACTCGATCCTGGTATGCATCTAAACTTTCTAATTCCTCCCTATTCTCAACACAACTCTCCCTCAATTTTTCAAACTCAGTAGAATCGAAAGAATCATGCTCATGATAGGCTATCAGTGAATCAGTGATTAATTGACTCACTGGACATCCTATGGAACTGGGTTTCACTTCACTAACCTCGCTAGGGGTCTGGAGACTCTTAAACAACTCATCAAATTGTAACCTCTTAAGTCTAGTCTCCTCTGTAAATTGTCTCAACATTCTCTCTAAGTAGGATTCTTCCTCCCCTTGGGCTTTTTGAAAGAAATTAGGATAAGGTTCATGGGTCCAAATGCATTCATCATTACCATACATGGAATTTCCATAACTCATAGATTCAGTATGATAATAACTAGGTATTTGATAACCATGAAACACATAAACTTCACTAATAGGCTCATGATCAAAAGAGGGATAACTAA
This sequence comes from Trichosanthes truncata, assembly GCA_033996785.1. Classification (NCBI taxonomy): domain Eukaryota; kingdom Viridiplantae; phylum Streptophyta; class Magnoliopsida; order Cucurbitales; family Cucurbitaceae; genus Trichosanthes; species Trichosanthes truncata. Next base: position 42,180,322 of record JAWPNB010000013.1, on the reverse strand, counting down.
TGGAAAAAGAACTAGAAGGCAGTGTTGGTTCTTTGGGCTCAGATTCCCTAAAGGGCCACCCAAATCTATTAGAAGCCATTAAACAAAACAACAAATAATCACAGGCTCTCAAGCAACATCAAATAATCACACAACTAGAAACAATGGACCGAGACTCAAAAGAAAACAAAAAAACATGCAAGATAAAAAAAAACAAAGATAAACCTCTAAATGAAAGAACAATGAAGAACTAAAAATATACACTATTTACACTATAAATTAAAATCTAGCACTTTCACCACAATATTAATTAAACTAAAATATGTCAATCCCTGGCAGTGGCACCAAATTTGATAAAGGACTTGTCGAAGGTCCTATCAAGATTAAATTTATAAAAATCGGTCCTCTAAATATTTTGCAATAATAGTGGCCAGGGTCATCCACAGGGATTGGAGTTCTTAGATTTAATTAAATACCACAGTTAATTATGCCCAATTTTATTTAGAGAACCTAAACTTAGATTGAAACAAGAATATAAAACTAAGCTAAATATTAACAAGTTTGGAGTCAAATTTTTGAGAAACATAATCGTTGAGTAAATTAAGCACATCTTTGCAGATAAAGAATTGATTTCATGCAATTAATCTTAAGCCAAGAACTACTAAGTGATCAATATCCTTTCTCGAGCTCAATTGAACTCATGCCTAGCAATAAATGAACCTCTCGGTCTATTTCTATTACTAAACATGGCATTAGGCGATTCTCTTAAGACTTCTAGAATCAATTTACTCACTCTCGTGCAATAAACTAAATCTATTCATGCATCTATTGTTCTATGGATAAATTTACTCTCTCAAGCTAAATCTAGCCTAACATGCAAAACCATGGCCAAAGGTTTAAGCACTAAAAATCGAGATGCATAAAAGATGTAATTATAATCATTCAATTACAAAATCAACAAAAGTCTAAAACATACAACCATTCTTGTCTAAATACAGAGATAAACAACATTATAGTCCATAACAAAACTCCAAAAAACCAAAAGAAAGGTAAAGGGAAAAGAGAATAAACTAAGTTCTCGTGCCAACACTCGTTCCCGACATGAAGTCCATGATCTCGAGCCTTGAGTCTCCTTCTTAGCTCTCCAAAGGTCTCCTCTAAGCCCTTAGACAATGTATGAATCGATTTTAGGGTTTGGTCTCTCAAAAATGGCTCCCTTTTGCAAATAGCAAAACTTTCTTTTTATAGAGTCGAGACAGCGTTGCAACGTTTGGGGCAGCGTTGCAATGTTGTCCCTTAGAATTTTATAAAAATGGAAAATGTCTGTTTTAGTAGCGTTGCAGCGCTATGCCTGTGATTTTTCAAGGTTGAGAGGCTTTTTGAATGGTGTTGCAACGCTATAAGGAGCGTTGCAATGCTATACCCTCGGGTGCATTTGCCTTGTCCTTCCTCTTCAACACTTGAATCCTCAAATATAGCCTTAATTGCTCAAATTTGTCTAAATATCTCTCAATTCTCTAGTTTTGCTCCAAATGCTCAATTTCTGAGAAATATACATAAAAACACATGAAAGCACACATAATCGTAGCAAAACTAGCATAAAACTAAGCAAAGAAATAACACTATTTTGCCCACTATCAGTGGTTAAGTTGATTCACTGCCCTACCCATTCTACTAATCCTCTCCCCTTGGGTCTGGAGTCTCTCATTCAACTTTTATAAGCTCGCATGAAGAGCTCTAGACTCCTCTATACACTCTTTCATCATTATTTCCAGGGAAGATTCTTCCTCTACTTGGGCTTCCTGAAAATAATTAAGACATGGTTTATGGGTCCAAATGCATTCATCATTACCATACATGGGATTTACATAACTCATAGGTTCAGTATGATAATAATTAGGATTTGATAACCATTAAATGCATAACCCTCACTAAAAGGCACATAATTTAAAGAGGGATAACTAAAAGGAAAAGGACTAGATGGTGGTGTTTGTTCATCGGGCTCAGTTTCCCTAAAGGACCACCCAAATATATCAGATGCCATCTAAATAAATCAAACAAATAACCACAGGCTTTGAATCAAAAACAGGATGCAACACATCTAGAAACAAAGGATCAGGACTCAAAAAAAAAAAACACAAATAAGCAAGAAAAACAAAGGAAAGATAAACCTCTAAATTAAAGCATGCAATTTCTCCACAATATTAATCGAATTAAAATAAACCAACCCCTAAAACGGTGCCTAAAACTTGATCGGTGTGACACGCAAGTGCACGTGATCGAAGTAATAATAAAACGACACAAGAGTACCGAGTATCGTATCCCACAGAGATTGGTTTTTAATTCAATTAAGTACCACAAATAATCTTACTTTACGTAGAGAACAAAAAGAAAGAGCAGATAGGAAAATAAACTCTAATCCAAGAAAGTAAGATAAATGGGAGACACAAATCGATAGGTTAATTCTATGGGTGTTGATTGCATACTTGGACCTTAATTTACTTAATTAAGCTAGCAATTTAGGCACAATCAAGTGTTCGATTCATAAGTCTAGAAGCCTAAGGTCATGGAATCTTTTGTCGGTCTCCTCCAAATCTCAAGAATTATTAACTAACCTAGGTGTCCCTCAGTGCTAGCTAAGTCATACAAGGCATTACGACCCATCATCACCTACCTCTATAGATTAATTATACTTATGTTGTCACTCAGGTAATTAATCTATAGTTATGTATCCAGTTCTAGTCTAAGTTTATCTCTGTCAAGCCTCCACTTAGTAACTAATCAATTAGACGGTGCTCAATTAATTAATCTTCAGCACCAACTACAATTAATTAACCATATATTTCGTTGTCACTCGAGTAGCTAACTAATTGTGCATTAAGCCAACTAGGAATCTTCTGCCGATCTCCTCCTAGTCCTACCTCAATTAATTAATGAACACAATCTAAGGGCGTTTAGCCTAAAATGCATAAATGAACATAAACACTAATTAAAGCACAATCACAAACTAAATTAAGTAAAATTAAGTGCAATGGTCCAAAAATTACAACAAGCCATAGAAATTGGGGATTTAACTAAACATATTCATCAATTACAACACAACAATCCCTAATTACAACCACTAAAGTAACTAAAATTGAAAGGAAAAGGGAAAGAAACTGAAAACGAAGGATGGTCTCGTGTTCCAGAGGTGATCAATCTCGAACTTGAGCTCCAATGTCTACAAATTCGCTCCAAAATGCTCACAAATGTTCCCAATACTCTCAATTATGGTATGGAATCGAGATTAGGGCTTCAACCCTTGAAATGGCCTCCTCTTGGATGAAGAGAAGTGAAGAATAAATACTGTTTATCGAGACAACGTTGCAACGCTATCCAAAACACTGCCATTTTGGTGTTCCGCACAGGGGTAGCATTGCAATGCTACGGACTAAACACTCATCTCCTCGTGTTTCTATCGTTGTAATGCCACAGGGCTGAAGGGAATAATCAAATTAAACCCACAGTAGAAGCGTTGGAATCGACTTTGATTTTATTTTAGGATTAAATGAAAAATAATTTAGGCGAAGAAAAACATACCTTAGGATTAAATATGGAGAATATTATGGCGGGTCTTTTTCTCCTTGTACTTCAACTCCAATGAGGTTGAACTCCAAGACTTCCATAAAGTCTTCCTTGCTATGACTCGAACAAAGAACCAAAGAGGTTTGTGGGAACCTTCTTGAAAATAAATAGAGGGACTGAGAAGAGAATTTGAAGAGTTCTTTTCTCTTATGAAGAATGCACACAATGGCTCACCACTAGGGTCCTATTTATAGTGGTCTAGGAAAAATAATTAAATAATATATTTTAATATATAATATATTAAAATATATTTATCTAACTAGTTTGAATCTTATTCAAACCTTTACAAATTCTCCTACGACATCTATTTCCTTATTTGAATCTAATTCAAATTTAATAAATATCTTTTCTTTAATGTACTTAATACATTAATAATTTATTTGATATTTAATTTATCATATACAATAAATTTGTTTTCCCTCATTTAATATATCAAATATATTAAATTTTAATTGGAACATTTCAAAATTTTCTCTCAATGAAATTGATCCTTATTTGTTCATATAAACTAGCAAGGGAACCTTATGGACCTATAGATTATAAGCTCCAATGATACAAAATTAATTAATTAAACTCTTTAATCAATTAATTTTCATTCATTAACTCTATGTCACTCTGCTATAGACCTAGAGTTTCACTCTTAAGCACTGTAGGACAAGTTATGTCCATGGATATAACCACTACATGCAAGTTGATCTTTCACGAGTTGTTCTTAATTACAGCTTGGTCAAAAGTCCGTTTTATCCCTATAATTACATATTGCATCTTAAGTATCACTAATCCTCTAATGAATAATTTGTTTATGATCCAATCATAAACTAAGTCCCCCTCGAGCAAGTGAGAAGGCGGGGCCCCATTGTTCAAGTCCCGAAATTAGCATCTAAGAGAACTACTCATCTACTTACCTTATATGGGAATGGGTGAATTTTATCTTGTGGGATTATGTCTCAACTCCCTATTTCGTCAAGTCCCTAAATGGTAGGCTTATTGAATCAGCTACAAAAGCCACTCTCACCCAGGAAAATCAAAGGACAAGCCCTCACAAGAAGGAGTTCATAACTCACTCAAAATTAAGATCGAGTCGCATATGATCATCCTGATGAAATATTAGTCTTCTTAGTTAACAGATTTATAAAGAAAGATTAAATATTTCGTGGTCCAGTCTTATACAAACTCACATGTCTCCACATGAACGATTTGGATCAAATCATTTGTAACTCTTACAAAGTGGGTCGTATCAATAGTGTTATTAGGATAAGGCACCCAACCTTATCCATATACTATGACCCTTTAGGTTATTTCTTGAACATGATCCTCCCGTATGTTAACCACATACTGTTCAAGATTACACTAATAACCTTGGATTTTTCATATAATGGATAATATTTTATTGTAAATAAAATAATCAAAATTATTATTAATTATTAAATAAATCATTAATTACACGGCTTTAGGGGATAAATCCCAACAATCTCCCACTTGCAATATAGCCGGAGAGACATGTATCCTAGGTTATACTCTATACCAAACATGTTCTCCCACTTGCCCTAGCAAAGATGAGATATGTCTCGTAATCTTAGACATTCTAGGTGACCCTTAAGCACTTTAGCCTGGTGAGTCTTTTATATAGATCCAAACTATTGTCATTACAAGCCATCTTGGTCACTATCATGATGCTTTCTCTCTCTCTCGATATGATTGCTTATACATTGGTGTTTTCTAATTTCCATAATATTAGTCTTTGCACCACTATTATCATAATATAGAGGATAGACTAAATCATATCTGAAACACCTTTCAGATCTTTAAGGAACTATTTGAGTCATATAAGTCCTTTTGTTGCTTATCTATGATTCTTCGCTATCTTTGGTTCTTTCTTGTCTTTAATATTCTTCTTATGAATAAACTTTTTAGTTTTAGTTTAGTATCTTGTTAATTAGGTTAATTTGAAGTTTGTTTTGTAAAGAAACAGTTAGGTTTTGTTTTTGTGAATAAGCCATTAGGTTTTGTTTTTGTTGATAGGTTATAATTTTTTAACTATTGATTTTGATGACTTGAACTTGTTGATTTTGAGGATGCTTATTTTTGTTGTTTCTTTGAAAAAACCTTCGTGATGATCATTAGAAATTATCTCTACTCAAAAGTGCCAACTTGTCATAACTTCTAAATTTTGAAATTCTGAGTTTTGAGTCATTCCTTTTTCTTTGTAAACCTTTTCAAATCTAAACTTCCTTCTGTTTAGCCTATCTAACATGTTTAGGAGAGTTTAGCCCTTAAGTTTTGCAAAAGCCTAAGCCTACAACAAACTCATTCTTTGTGAAATTCCCAAATTTGTCAATGAGGACATTGTCTCTCTTAAGTTTGGGGGATATCTTGTAATGTTTTTTTGCTGCTAGGTCTTAGTAATGAAAAAAAAAAAAGAAAAGAGAATAAGAAAAGAGAAAAAAAAAAGAATAAAGGAGAGATACTCATCATTCTTGAGTCGACCAAGTAACTAGGGGTAGACATGACACCTATGTTTTCCACTGCATGAAAGGTTAGCTTAAAGAAGTGAGTACAAATCCTAGTAGGTGACTCTTGCTCGTAGTTAGACACTTTCACCACAAAGTGTTAGTGAGCTAGAACAAAGGTAAGAGTGACAACAAGGGCTCTCTCTAAGAAAAGAACAAGAAAAAAACAAGAAAAAGAAAACAACAGTGAAAGCCAATTAGTTACACAAGTTTGGGGGGAAGTCTCAAGTAGTTTTGTAATAAATGTCTCAAGATTAGCTAAACTAAAAAGGGTATCTCAAGACTCAAGGATTAAAAATTAGGTAGCTTAAGCATTGTGGTTAGGAAAAATTAAGAGAGCTTTGTTTTGAAAAAGGAAGCTAGGAACTTATGAGAGTAGAGATTTTAGAGTTATGAATGGTACTAGAGTATGAGACCTCTCTTGAAAGGAATCTTTTTAAGTACACTACTTTGATAAGCATGTTCTCTTCCAAATGACTTGTGTTTTTCTTATTTAGTATTGCTTGAGGACAAGCAATGAACTAAGTTTGGGGGTGTGATGAACAATGCTTATCACCTTTATTTGGCCCTAAATCTAGATCATTTCTTGATTAAAGTATGGTTGTTTGCATGTATTTACATATTTTTATTATCCAAACACATGCATAAGTGAAAGAGTCACATAGAAATAGTCATTTGGTGATAATTGAGTCATTTAAGGGAAGAGTCGTTTTTAGGTGAATTTAACCATATTTTACTCTTTTGTAGCAATTTGCTAAAAACAGGGGATTGCGACTGCATTTTTCAAAGGAAAAAAACTATTGCAGCCGCAAACTGTCCTAATTCCAGTCAAATTTAAGAAGTCCATGGTCTAAGTTGTTGAAGTCAGATCCATAATCTAACTCCTATTTCGACTCAAAGGGTTTAAAGTTAAGGTCCAAGTCACGAAAATAGGCATCTACTCACTAATAAAGAGCTTGTCGAAGACTCTATCAAATATATTTATAAACCTAGACCTCTAAAATTTGCAGTAATAGTGGCCAAGGTCGATCTCAGGGATTGGATTTCTTAGATTTAATTAAGTACCATAGTTATTCACTCTAATTTTATCTAGAGAACTTAAAATCAAGAAGTGAAATAAAGGTAAATTAAACTACGTATTTACAGTGCTGGAGACACTTAGAGGGAACCCCTTTTAGACATTGGTTATAGCAAGTTTGGTCAATCCACGAAGTAAATCATACATGCAACATTTATAAGCTAGGAAGTTATAAAGATATTAATTGACTCTCCCAAGCCTTAACTAAATCTCATGATAAATTAGTGCATCAACCTTCTAGTCTAATTTCATAACAAAGCATGGCATTATTAAACTGCTCCTAACGATTTCTATTAGAAAACAATTACAGACGAATCTAAACTTAAGCTACTTTCTCAAGTTAAACTTAAGTTATACTAAGCTAACCTTTGGCCAAAAGATTACACAATAATTATGAGTATGTATAAATAGATGTTGAAATATCACAAGTTCAAGGATTAAACCAATCATCCAAAAATACCAAGTCTAATATTGAGTTAAGTAACTCAAATTCATAATTACAGGAATTGGAGTTTGGATGTATATGTTTATAGCTTTGAGACGCTATAGACAACGTCTCAATGCTATCCTCTCAGATTCCATAGTTGCGCATAGTTTCTTCTTAATTTCGAAGCTCCAAAACACACCTTTACATTCTAAATATTCCACTATCTTCCTCGAATGCTTGATTTCACCGTCTTTGCTCGAATCCTACAAAATGAATGAATTAAGTGAATGAAAGTACATTTTAAAACCATAAACTAGCAATAATATAAGATTAGAAATAGCTCACTTTTGTGTGCTACCAAATACCCCCAAACTTAGATTTTTGCTAGTCCTCGAGCAAAATAAAACACAACTCTCAACTGATTAATAATTGCAAACATGGAGCTCAAGCTTCAATATTCCAAATAGTAAATAAACTACAAGGGTAGAAATTTATCAAACACACCCCGTTGTTGAGAAACTTAGATTTAAAACTCTACTCCTTTGTGTGTGTGTGTGAAATCTCTCCTATTTTAGTCTTTGTATGCCCGGGACAGTTTTATACAACCCTCAGTTCATTTTTCCCCTACTCTGGCTCTAAGTTCCACTTATTAGGCTTCTTCACATTCAAGAAAATAATATGCCACTAAGGTGCCTTAATATGGGGTAGGTCTCCCCCAAACTTGATTTTTTTTTATTGGACACTAGCTTTCACACTTCCACTATAGAAACCCTTACCCAGAGCACTTGCTCAATGAGTGGCCTAACTGAACACAGTAGAGGTAGATCTTTTTGTCCTCAATTTTAAACATGCAATTTAGTTTTTGCTTTCTTTTAATTAAGATAGATACAATGAAACTCAACTAGGTAGAAATGTAAACATATAATTCCTTCAATGTAACATTATTAACTATCATGTAACTCGGCCTTCTAATAGGTTCCTAGTCCTTTCGGGGTGACAACAAAAATCTAGACCATATAACCCTATTATAAGCCTTCAAAACCAAAAACATGAGAACTAAGTGCAATACTTATATTAAGGACTTAAGCAAAAAAAAATTAATTTAGCTCAATTCAAGGGTATGCTCTCATATTTCCAGCATTGCAAACTATCATTATTTCAAACATATCCTAAGCTATCTTGGCACCATTAATGCAGTAGTTTTCGTCCATATCACTCAAAAAAATTTAAATTTAACCTCTTAAAAAAAATAGCATGCTCAGAAATCAGGACTTGCAAAGTACTGCCCAACCACAAACTTAAAACTAGCATTGTCCTCAATGTAAAAAGTTGAATTTAGATCATATAAGGATAATGGAAAAAGAAAGAGTGAACATTATTGCCCTGATAAAAGAAAGTGTCATAATGTCCTCAATGAATGGGAGAAAAAGGGTCACTTGAATGATCAATGGCCTGCACAATGGGAACGAGATTTAATGGCACTCCAACATTCTAAATTAAACATAGAACTGACCAAAGTAAAAGAGATAGAAAACTTGGGTTGCCTCCCAAGAAGCACTTTCTTTAATGTCTTTAGCTAGACGAAGCTCAAGCAGTGAATCAATTCTTGCACAAATCCACGCCAACATCCTTGGTTAGCACCCACTCCAAAGGATCCTTATTCAACATCACTTCATGAAAATCATTAGTCGAACTATCAATAGCATCAACAAACATACCTCGGCCTACCTCACAGGGGTATTTCATTGCTTTGCTCATGTCAAAAGTTATTTCATTACTTTCCTTCTTTCACCTTGATGGAGGCTTCCCCTATAGCCAGGAAAGGTCATCCCAGGATGAATGGAATTTCATCAGCACCCTCCATGTCTAGCACCACGAAGTCTGTAGGAATTAGGAATTCATCCACCTTCACCAATACATCCTCTACTATACCTCTAGGATAGGTGATGGAACGATCTGCAAGCTGTAGAGAGATGTTTGTGGGCTTCAGTTCCTTAAGACCCAATGTCCTGTACACAAAACAAGGCATCAAATTAATTGAAGCACCTAAATCACATAACGCCTTATGAAAGTAAGAACTACCAATGGTGCAAGGAACAGTAAAACTCCCTGGATCCTTTAGCTTGGGTGGTAGCTTCTTGTGGAGTGCATTACTGCACTTTTCTATCATGCATACAGTTTTAGAGGCCCCGACCTTCCTTTTGTTTGTTAAGATTTCCTTCATAAACTTCAAGTAGCTTGGTATTCGCTCCAGAGCATCTGCAAAAGGAATGGTTATTTGAAGATTTTTAAATAATTCGAGAAACTTAGAGAACTCAACATTCAGATTTTTCTTCTTGAAGTGTTGAGGGTAAAGAATCTGATTCAAGATAGATGGAAGTATTGGACTAGAGGGCTTTGTTGCCTCATGTGCAGGTGCGACTTCCTTATCTTCATTCTCTGGTGATTCATCATCCTCATCGTTGTGGCGCCTTACAGGTCCTCCCAAGTTCTTTTCACTTCTCAAACTTATAGCTTTACATTGCTCCCTAGGATTAATTTCTGTGTCACTAGAAAATTTCCCTTTTTGGAGTGCATTCAGGGAGGTGGTTATTTGACTCATCTGAACCTCGAGGTTCTGTAAAGCCTTCCCATGTCCAGAAGCAATGCCTTCTATCTTCTCCTTCAACTGAGTCGTCCTATTATTTGATTCAGCAATGAAAGCTCCCATCATGTCCTCCAAAGATGGCTTCTTTTCTATTGATTAAGATGTGGAAGCATAGTTCGAAGAGGGCTACAAAACATTCCTATTGTTAGCATACGAAAAATTCTCATGATTAAACAAACCTCGGTGGTAATGTGTAGGTAAGGAGTTATGCATGTGGTTGCCACTCTGGTTGTACCCCTATTGTTTACATTGTTGACTTGGTCCATGCTTGAGTCTCCTCCATATTGTGGATGTTGGGTAGCTGCTAATGATGCAATTGAAGAATTGTTGCCTATACCTGATAATTGAGACAACGCGTTAGTCAAAGAAGCCATCTGTGCTTTCAGAGGACTTACCTCATTAATTTCATAGATTCCAGCTACTGGCTTTCAGTGGGCCACTGATAGCTAGTGGTAGCCATCTCCTCAAGTAGGTCTTTGCCTCCGTGACTATCTTGGACAAAATTGTCCCTCCAACTGCTGCATCTAATATAGTTTTCGTATTTTCGTTCAGTCCATTGTAGAACAACTGGATTTGTAGCCAGTTAGGGTAACTATGTTGTGGGCATCTTCTAAGCAAGTCCTTGTACCTTTCCCAAGCCTCGAACATTTACTCACCCTAAAACTGCCTAAATGTCTCAATCTCCATTTTAAGTCTGGCAGTCTTGGCTGGTGGAAAAAATTTAGTAAGGAAGGCTTGGGCTAGCTCATCCCAAGTGGTGATACTTTGAGGCTCTAGACTCTCCAACCAATCCCGAGCTTTGTCCTGCAAGGTAAAGGGAAACAATCGTAAACGAATAGAGTCATTAGACACACCATTAATCTTAACAGTTCCACATAAAGCAAGAAAAGATTTCAGATGTGAGTTTGGGTCCTCTGTAGGATGTCCTCGAAAAGCGCTATCCCTCGCCATCTGAATTAGTCCAATTTTTAGCTCAAAATTATTTGCAGCAATGGGAGCGTGAACCATTCCAGAGCTCTCAGCAGTGAAAACGGGCTTGAAGTAATCCCTGATAGCCTTTTGCTCTTTTGCTTGTTCACCCGCCATTTGTTGATTTTGAATTCCTCTTCGAATTTGGCGGTTTCTTCTGCAGATGCGCTCAATCTCTGGATCAAAGGGCTCTCAATTCTCCCTAGTTCTAGGCATAAACCAAGCGAACCTGAACAAAACACAACAAAACCAAAGTAAAAAGTAAATAAAAGACAAAACTAAAAATAAAAAATAAAACACAAAAGAAGAGATATAATTTTCCAAATATAAATTATCTGCACTAATTACACTCTAAATTAAAATTAAGCATTTTCACCACAATATTAATTAAACTAAAATATGTCAAGCCCCGACAACGACATCAATTTTATAAAGAGCTTGTCGAAGGCTCTATCAAATATATTTATAAACCTAGACCTCTAAAATTTGCAATAATAGTGGCTAGGGTCGATCTTAGGGATTGGATTTCTTTGATTTAATTAAGTACCATAGTTATTCACACCTAATTTTATCTAGAGAACTTAAAATCAAGAAGTGAAATAAAGGTAAATTAAACCACGTATTTACAGTGTTGGAGACACTTAGAGGGAACCCCTTTTAGACATTGGTTATAGCAAATTAACACTAAATTGGTCAATCCACGAAATAAATCATACATGTAACATTTATAAGCCATGAAGTTACAAAGATATTTAATTGACTCTCCCAAGCCTCAAAAAAATCTCATGCTTAATTAGTGCATCAACCTTCCAGTCTAATTTCATAACAAAGCACGACATTATGAAACTTCTCCTAATGGCTTCTATTAGCAAACAATTCATTCTCATGCAAATGTTTATTAATAGTTATACAAACGAATCTAAACTTAAGTCTACTTTCTCAAGCCAAACTCAAGTTATACTAAGCTAATCTTTGGCCAAAAGATTACACAATAATTATGAGTATGTATAAATAGATGTTGAAATATAACGAGTTCAAGGATTAAACCAATCATCCAAAAATACCAAGTCTAATATTGAGTTCAGTCACTCAAATTCACAATTACAACTATAAACTCATACAGAAGTCTAAAAACAAAAACTACGAAATAAATAGGAAAGAAGGGAAAAACTCTCTGACAAGTGCCACACTCGTTTAGTCATGATATGTCTTCATGGCTCTCAAGAATTCTCCCTTAGTCCCAATTATGAGGTAGAAATCGACTCTGGACTGGTCCCTCTCCAAATGGTCTCCCTGAATCCACAGCCAAAAAGTTCTATTTATAACAATCGAGACAACGTCGAGACGTTGTGACCTAATTCGCACAGTAAAGAAGGAATATCCAGGTAGTGTTGAGACGCTACACACGGCGTCTCAACACTACGGACGGAAAAATCTTGGCGCGTGTGTTTTAGGCATTGAGACGCCCAAAAGTGGCGTCTCAACGCTACTTCTGCAGGAATTGGAGTTTGGATGTATATGTTTATAGCGTTGAGATGCTATAGACAGTGTCTCAACGCTATCCTCTCGGATTCCATAGCTACAACATAGTTTCTTCTTAATTCCGAAGCTCCAAAACACACATTTACATTCTAAATATTCCACTACCTTCCTCGAATGCTTGATTTCACAGTATTTGCTCAAATCCTTCAAAATGAATGAATTGAGTGAATGAAAGTACATTTTAAAACCATAAACTAACAATAATATAAGCTTAGAAATAGTTCACTTTTGTGTGCTATCACTCACCCTCTAAGGGCCTATATAAAGGGTAATTCGTGGAGCTTGAAAGGGAGAGCATGAGAGGATGTGGAGAATAGAATTTACCCTAGATTTAGAGTGAGAGACTTAGATTAGCGAATGAAGTGGTGTTGGAGAGAATTCCTTTGGGAAAAACTCATATTCGACACCCTATAACCCCTAGCCTTCTAGAGAATTAGCTTGTATACATCAATTCCACCTTGAAAGAGGCTTGGATCGACTCATAGAGTGATTTTTCCTTGAATGTAACCTAGTTTATGCACTAGGAGTTTGAACTTCTTGTTTTTCCAACACTTGTTGTTTTCATTTCTATCCATTCTTGTACTTATAAATTATATCACAATGAAGCATTTTATTTCCATTTCTTCCATGTTTAGCTAAATTTCTATTTGGGTTTCGGTTTTGTAGATACCCATATCGATTAACTTAGCCTAACATATTACTTCCAATAATCACCAACTTCAACTTACTTGTGTCTATTCTTCTTTTATTGATTTTAAGTCTTAAATGTTGGTTTAAATTGGTCACTTAAATTAGCATGCAATGTTGAGTCCAATACTGAAAGGGTCAGACAATATCATAAAAGAGATGTAGGAGAAAAGCCTAGACATAGGATTCTATTGTTGACCTTAGATATAAGGTAAAAGCCTATAGGATCAAAAGAGTTGTGTTTTTAACTATCTAAAAACCGTTGTTCACAAACATGTCGGAACTGAAGGGAATAATCGAATTAAACCCACAGCGGAAGCGTTGGAATCGACTTTGATTTTATTTTAGAATTAAATGAAAAATAATTTAGGCTAAGCAAAACATACCTTGACTTAAATATGGAGATAAAATTCTTGCGATTCTTTATTTTTTGTGTTTCAAGAATTCCATAACATCTTCCTTGCTATGACTCGAATACATGACCAAGTCTTGTGGGAATCTCTTGAAAGAAAATCCACAAGGGATTAGAGAGGAAGAAGTCTAGAGAGAATTCTCTAATTCTCTATTGAGGAGCTGTGTGCTATAATGGTTCAACCCAAAGGTCCTATCTATAAGAACCTGGGGCAAATCTTTTCCATAATTAAATGATATATATTTTAATATCTAATATATTAAAATACATATATTTTATCTATTTGAATCTTATTCAAATCTTTTAAATTCTCCTACGATATTTATTTCTTTATTTGAATCTTATTCAAATTTTATAAATATATTTTCTTTAATGTATCTAATATACATTAATTATTTTAACATTTAATGTATCAAATATCATAAATATATTTTTCTCTTTTATATTTAATATATCTAATATATTAAATATTAATCTGAACACTTCAAATTAAATATTAATTTGAACATTACAAATTTTTCTTTCAACTAAATTGATCTTTTAGTGTTACTATGAACTAGCAAGGGGACCTTATAGACCTATAGATTATAAGCTCCAATGATACAAAAATAATTAATTAAACTCTTTAATTAATCAATTTTCATTCATTAACTTTAGGTCACTCCACTATAGATCTAGAGTTGCACTCTTATGCACTGTAGGACAAGTTGTGTCCATGGATATAACTATTACATGCAAGTTGATCCTTCACGAGTTGTTCGTAATTACAGCTGGGTCAAAAGTTCATTTTACTCCTGTAATTACATCTTGCACCTTAAGTACCACCGACCCTATAATGAACAATTTGTTTATGATCCAACCATAAACGAAGTCCCTCTCAAGCCAATGAAAGGGTGGGGCCTTGTTGTTCAAGTCTCGAAATCAGCACTTAAAGGAACTACTCATCTACTTACCCTATATGGGAAGGAGTAAATTCCATCATGTAAGATTATGTTCCCAACTCACTATTTGGTCAAGTCCCCAAAATGGTAGACTTATTAAATCAGCTACAAAAGCCACTCTTATCCATGCAAATCAAAGGACAAGCCCTCATAAGCAGGAGTTCATAACTCAGTCAGGATTAAGATCGAGTCGCATATGATCATCTTGATGAAATATTAATCTTCTCAATTAATGGATTTATAAAGAGAGATTAAATATTTCGTGGTCCAGTTTTATACAAACTCATTATATAAGATACTCCCACTCACATGTCTCCACATGAACGATTTGGATTTAATCATTTGTAACAATTACAAAGTGAGTCGTATCAATAGTGTTACCAAGATAAGACACCCAACCTTATCCATATACTATGACCCTTTAGATTATTTATTGAACATGATCCTCCCGTATGTCAACCACATATTGTTCAAGATTACACTAATAACCTTGGATTTTTCATATAATGGATAATATTATATTGTAAATAAAATGATAAAAATTATTATTAATTATTAAATAAATCATTAATTACGAGGCTTTAGGGCATAAATCCCAATAAGAACAACTACTTAACTTTTTAAGGGTGCTTGAAATCAAGGCTGAATATTAGTTAAACTCATATCGTAGCACAAAGTCAAAATGGTGATTATGCGGTCACAATGTTTTAGCTTTTTAGGGTTGATATTTAACTGAATTTTCATGCTTTTCATTGCTGTTTTAAGTCACATTACCATTAACATCTTTGATACTTATCTTCGATACCTTACGATTGCATCAAAAAGCATTTTATAACTCATAATCTTTGTCAACAGTCCCTGTCCGATCGATACTTAGACTTTATCTATTTTATACCACTTGTGGACAGCGTATACTTGCACTAGGGCTGAATCACTTTTCAAAATCATTATATCAAACCCTATATTCGTTCCATCGCCCATCTGGCTCCTGATACCAACTGTAACATCTCGACTTATAAGGCTGGAATACTAAGGGCCACTAACACATGCATGCGAGATTAGACTTTTCAAAATAAAATGGAAACTCAACTAAGCTAACAAATAAAATCTCAAAAGTAAATATTGATTAAATTTCAAAAGAAATCTTGAGTTCAGGATCCCAAGAAAAACATTTAAATAAACTCTGAAAGATAAACCATCATTTATTTTCAAAACTATATGTATAAATAATATTTAGTTAAATACAAATAAATGTTTAGTTGGATAAGTGAAAAGAACCACTAGAACTAGGAATTTCTATGACCATAAAAAACTCTTGTGACACTTTCTCCATAGCCTTGCCAAAATAAACGCTCTTGTCACACGCCTCGTAAGCTCATGAACTATCTGAAAAGAAAAGAAAGGTAGCATGGGTGAGTATTAAAATACTCAGTATGTAGCCCCACTTGCGGAGCTGAAGCTGCATTCATAATTAAAACATGATACTAAATACATGGACCGGTTCACACAAAGGTGTTCTTATACATACGGGGCCTTAATCGAAAACGTGGCAACATTATGTCTAAGCGAGCAATTAACCTAACCCAAAATTTATACCAACTATGGTGTCTATATAGGCCAGTCCTGCAAGGCCAGTTGCCACTAAAGGTTAGTTAGCGACCCTCTAGTGGTGCTAGGCCTCTCCCAACAAAGTACCACATGAAAAAGGTTCTGGCTAAGTGTACAATGGGCTTACCCCAACACTGTAGCAACTGCTTACCTCAACACTGTAGCTACTATGGTGCATATATGGGTCTGTCCTTTAAGACCAAGAGCAATTAGAGGTTAGTTGGTGTCCCTCTAGTGAAGTTAGGCCTCTCCCAACATAGTACCTCATGAAAAGTATACACAACCAACAAGGAAAGGTAATTGTCACTCCAAAAAAACATAATCCGGTCATAATCACATCATTAAGACCCCTCTAAACAACATGCTAGATAACATGCTAAAAATCATAAGTCATTTTGAACAGTTCATCTAACAATCAAACATACATTCAAAATTTTCTGTACTCCTTTACCCAAGACTTTAAGGAGTTCTATAAAATTTGTCTACTTACTTTAAAAGGGATTACTAAAGAATATTGGCTTCTCCTACATCATTCTTGCACAATTTGAACAATTTCTAGCATCAATAAATAATTAACCACTCCAACCTAGGGATTAAAATACTTAAGGGTCGAAAGCTTGCACAAGAGTACTCAAAGGACACACCCAAATGGTTCAGTACAAATGCCAATCGTCAAACATTTGATAAATAAAATCGAACTTACACAAAAAAAAATATCGAAGATTAGAATGGAATTTATAACTCCTAACTTGAATCCAAAAAGATTTAAAACAGGTGTTAGCCCTCAAATCCTTACCAATGCCACCGAAACCTTTGTTGGAATGGGTTCGACAAGATCCGACCTTTGTAGATTGGATTTTACAGCCTATAGGTATACTTAAATGGAGTTAAATAAATCAAGGGTTAAATTTAAATCACAACCAAACACGCCTCGACCTAACCATGACAAACTCACCTCGCAAGTTGACGCAGGAGATACAAAATCGGTCGGATCAGGACTCGTAAAAAAATGCAAGCCGCCTGATCTGAAAACCCGTACACTAGGGAGGCTGCCGGCGTGACTGGTCGATACTAAAAATGCAAGAGGAAGTGAGAAACTCATTGGAAACCTTGTGGGCAAGTAGGTCGATTACTTGCTCATACTGAACAACGCCATAAAACGCGTTAGGGGAGTGTGGATCACGTTTGTGCCATGGGGTTAATGTCGGCATGGCTTCTGCATTATGTTATTTCACGTCTTAATGGTTTTACTTTAAAAGCTATGTTATGAGATTGTTTCAATTGGTTTAATGATTTATTTTATGTTTTTCAATATTTCATTGGGATCCCAAATAAAGATCTTTAATTGTTTTAAAGAAAAATGTTCCTCTCCTTGCTTATCTTTTATCGGGATTTTTCAAATATTTTTAGTATGCATGTAGGAACATCTTGTTGGTACTTGCAAATAACTGCAAGTGTATGGTGTCGAGTTTTAATATAGTGAATGAGTATAGAGTATCATCTCCATAGGGATTAGTTTTCTTTAGACTTAATTAAGAACTGTAGTTACTTTTTTCTAATTTATTTAGAGAAACAAACCTTAGAATTGAGAAGAAAAACAAATCTAAGCTACTATGTACATGCTTTGGAGTCCAATTTTGAGAAACATGAATGGTTGATGCCATTAAGCCCAACTTTGAATTGATTAATGTTATAAAAAATAATCCTAGGCCAAGAACTACTAAACTATCAAATTGACTCTCTCAACATTTGACTCATGCAAATGAGCAAATCAACCTCTCGGTTTATTTCTACTACTAAGTACGACATTAAGAAATTCTTTTTAAAGTCTCTAGCATTAACCTACTCATTCTCATGCAATAGATTAACCCTAGTCATCCATCTAATGTTCTTTAACTAAATCTACTCTCTCAAGCTAAATTTAGTTTAACAAGCAAAACCATGGCCAAAGGTTTAGACAAGTAAAGCAAGATGCATAAAAGACGTTGATATATACTACAACTCAAAAACCAAACAAAGTTCTCAAGTATACAACTATACGAATGTCTAAAACATAAATAGATAGTACATGCTTAGTCCACAAAATCTCTTAAAATCAAAAGACATAGTAAAGGGAAAGAAGGAATAAACTAAGGACGCGTGCCAACAAACGTTCCCGTCGTGATGTCTGCGCGAGCTTCAAGTCTCCTCCTTAGCTCTCCAAAGTTCTTCTCTAGATCACAATACATTGATGGAATTGAGTTTAGGGTTTTTGGTCTCTCAAAACAGCTCTCTTTTTACTAATGAGAAGATTTCCTTTTATACACAGGAGACAGTGTTGCAACACTAGGGGCAGCGTTGCAACATTGTTCCTTCGAATAAAATAAAAAAGGAAAATATCAACTGTTCTGACATTGCAACACTCTGGACAGCGTTGCAACGCTATGTCTGCTGCACTCCAAGGCTGAAAGGCTGCTTGTATGGCTTTGCAACGCTATTGGTGGGGTTGCAATGCTATACTCTCAGGCTCACAAGCTTGTTTCCTTCTCTTCAATACTTGGATCCTCAAATATAGCTCCAATTTGCTCCAAATTCACCTAAATACTTCTCAAAACTCTAGTTTTGCTCCAATTGCTCGATTTCTACAAAATATACATAAAAACACATCAAAGCTCACACATTCATAGAAAAACTAGCAATAAACTAAGCCTAGAAATAGCACCATTTTGTGTGCTATCAAATACCCCCAAACTTAGAATTTTGCTAGTGCTTGAGCAAAACAAAACCAAATAATAATTCACAAGATTCAATACAAGATTAATGACTCAAGCCTCAATTATCTAATTGATATAAAACAACAGAATAAAGTCTTAACACACCCCTACCTCAAGCAATTTAAATTATATTTATCTCTTTCCTTGCATTTGTGTGTGTGTTTAACCTTCTTTCTATCATTTTCAACTAACTTGAGACACTTTTACCAAGACTTTTCTTAGTTTTTCCCCTACACTGGCTTTAAGTTCCAATCTCAAGGCTTCCCACACTATAGTAAGGAATCTACTTAAGCATTACATTTCTTTCTCTTTCTTTTCACTAGAGTTACTAACCCCCAAACTTATCTTTTTTTTTTTGTCTTACAGAGACCCAAGCTTTCTGACCGGGATGCTAACTTTGCAACACCAAAAGGAGCGCAAGTGCACGTTGTCACAACACAAGTAATATATGGAGTATTCCAAGTATCGAACCCAAGGGAACTGATTAACACGTGTATTCTTCAGTTTACAACACAATTGGTCACAAGTTGCAACAGAAGGTAACCAAGTTAAACAAAGATGATTTTGGAATTTTGTGAAAGAAAAAGTGAAAACAAATAAAAAGGTACTGGAAAAAATAAGGATGATAAGCAGGGGATTCAATTCTGGTTCAATCTTGGGGAATGCGCCCACCATGCACCTGCAAACTGCCCAACTAAGTCTGGCTAATTTAGAGATTCTGCCTCTTGCGCCCACATACTTACTCTGTCAGTTCTGTACGGTTCAAATAGAATGTTGTCGAATTGTACCCGCAACTTACCCTTAACGACAGTTAGCCTAGTAAATCAAGTTCAACACCTATTCAGTTCCTTTTCCAAGAACTTTTAGGAGACTAAGCAATTTAAAACTCATATGTCTATGGTTAAATTCGCTTAGATGATGAAAAACACAACTTCATGATTTTAAAGATTTTTGTCTTATGTCTAGGCACAAAAAGCAAAGTTCTATGTCTAGACTCTTTTCCTAGATTACTTTTAAGAAAAAGTGTGTTGACTCCAACCCTTTTAGTGTTGAAATCTTCACAACTATGCTAACTCAAATGGCCAGTTTAAGCTAACAATGAAACTTAAACTCACTAAAAGTAAACTTAACTAAGTGTTGAGAAAATTCACAAGGAACAGATGGTGGTGCTTTATCTCCTTTTTAGGGTATCCACATGATTGTATCCCCTCCAAGGAGTTTAGCTACTCATCGAAGAGATAAAAAAAAAAAAGTACAAAAAATAAAAAAAATAAAAAATAGAAGAAAAACACAATTCATTGAACTAAATAAACTTGAATACACTTTGAAGTATGAATCCAAGAAAGAACTAATTGGAATTGAAACAAAATAACTTATAATTCGAATTTAAAAGAAAACATAAACTTACAAACTGAAAATAAGGATAAAACAACAAGTACAACTCCTAAAAACTTACAGAACTCGAATGGAAAAACCTAAGAACAAAAAGAACCCTAAGGTGTTCTTCCTTTCTAACTTGTTCAACCTTTTTCAAGGAGAATCAAGTACTTACTCCTCCTTTTTTTGAAGTTGGAGTCCGAATGGAATATGAACATAGCTTAGGAGAGACTCGAAGTGGTGGCTAAAACTTAGAAAAAAAGATAGAATTTTGGGATGAAAAGAATTCCCAACTCCGAGCTCTCATTCAAATGGAAATATGAGCCGCCTTTTATAGACTTCAAGCCTAGGTTTTGCTGCCGAGATTAGTGTGAAGATGCTTGGTCGATCATATCCCTTGATTTGTGGAGATTTGGTTGGGAATCTTCCATAAAATTTGTAATCCTGCAAATCTTGGAGAATATGTTGAAAATGTCCAAATGCGGGCGCATTTGTGGTCGCATTTGCATTGTTGTCGAGATGGCCTAAATGCAAGCGCATTTCTAGGGGCATTTTGGCTCTTTTCTACAACACTTGGATTTTAGCTTCTGCTCTCAAATGCTAGCGCATCCTGATTGCATATCTCACGGATCATTTCTTCTTTGATTCAATTGTGGACGGGATGTGGGTGCATTTGAGTCCTTTTTCATCTCTACACAAAACCAACAAAAATCAACACTTTCTTTACAAAAATGACTCTAAATACACCTAAAAACTCTTTTTTACAAAATCAAGAGTTCAAACACATGCAAAGCTTGTTTTTACTTAAATTTGTCCTAAATGACATGAAATATAACATTAAACACTCGTTTTCTAAGTAGATAAGTTAGTTTTTAGATTTAAATAACACTCATAAATGAGCATTATCACTTTCACACTTCCATTGTAGGGACCCTTATCTAGAGCACTTGCTCAATGGATAGCCTAACTGATCACAACGGAGGTAGCCCTTTTGATCCCCACACATTAAGCACACGTTATTGATGAAACATGCTTTGGTTTTCTTTAAACATGCTAAAAATGTTGGGATTTATGCCCTAAAGCCTCATAATTAATAAGTTATTTAATAATTTTGATTATTTTATTTGCAATATAATATTATCCATTATATGAAAAATCCAAGGTTATTAGTGTAATCTTGAACAGTATGTGGTTGACATATGGGATGATCATATTCAAGAAATAACCTAGGATAAAGTTGGGTGCCTTATCCTAGCAACACTATTGATACGACCCACTTTGTAATAGTTACAAATGATTTTATCCAAATCGTTTATGTGGAGACATGTGAGTAGGGGTATCTTATACAATGAGTTTGTATAAAACTGGACCACGAAATATTTGATCTCTCTTTATAAATCCGTTAATTGAGAAGATTAATATTTCATCAGGATGATCATATGCAACTTAATCTTAATCCTGAGTGAGTTATCAACTCCTGCCTGTGAGGGCTTGTCCTTTGACTTGCATGGGTGAGAGTGGCTTTTGTAGCCGATTGAATATGCCCACATTTTTTGGGACTTGACCAAATAGGGAGCTGGAAACATAATCTCACAAGATGGAATTCACTCATTCTCATATAGGGTAAATAGTGAGTAGTTCCCTTAAGTGATGATTTCGGGACTTGAACAATGGGGCCCCACCCTCTCACTGGCCCGAGAGGGACTTAGTTTATTTAGATTATAAACAGATTGTTCATTAAAGGATCAGTGGTACTTAAGGTGCAATATGTAAATATTTGATCTCTCTTTATAAATCCGTTAATTGAGAAGATTAATATTTCATCAGGATGATCATATGCAACTTAATCTTAATCCTGAGTGAGTTATCAACTCCTGCCTGTGAGGGCTTGTCCTTTGATTTGCATGGGTGAGAGTGGCTTTTGTAGCCGATTGAATATGCCCACCTTTTTGGGGACTTGAGCAAATAGGGAGCTGGGAACATAATCTCACAAGATGGAATTCACTCCTTCTCATATAGGGTAAGTAGATGCGTAGTTCCCTTAAGTGATGATTTCGGGACTTGAACAATGGGGCCCCACCCTCTCACTGGCCCGAGAGGGACTTAGTTTATTTAGATTATAAACAGATTGTTCATTAAAGGATTAGTGGTACTTAAGGTACAATATGTAATTATAGGGGTAAAACAGACTTTTGACCTAGCTATAATTACGAACAACTTGTGAAGAATCGACTTGCATGTAATGATTATATCTATGGACACAACTTGTCCTACAGTGCATAAGAGTGCAACCTTAGATCTATAGTGGAATGACCTATAGTTAATGAATGAAAATTAATTAATTAAAAAGTTTAATTAATTAATTTTGTATCATTGGAGCTTATAATTTGTAGGTCCATAAGATCCCCTTGCTAACTCATATAATACTAAAAGATCAATTTAGTTGAAAGAAAATTTTGCAATGTTCAAATTAATATTAATTTGAAGTGTTCAAATTAATATTTAATATATTAGATATATTAAATATAAAAGTAGAAAATATATTTATTTTATTTGATACATTAAATATTAAAATAATTAATGTCTATTTGATGCATTAAATAAAAGATATTTATAAAATTTGAATAAGATTCATATAAATAAATATCGTAGGAGATTTGAATGAGATTCAAATAAATATAAGATATATTTTAATATATTAGATATTAAAATATAATATTTTAATTCATGCAAAGATTTACTCTTGGTCTCTATAAATAGGACTCTTGGGTTGAGTCATTAGACATAACACACATCTCCTCAATAGAGAATTAGAGAATTCTCTCTAAACCTCTTCCTCTCCAATCCCTTGTGAATTTTCTTTCAAGAGGCTCCCACAAGCCTTGGTACTGTGTTCGAGTCATAGCTAGGAAATCTTTGTGGATGAGATAATGATATGCAAGAAATATCTTCATATTTACTCGAAGTAAGTTTACTTAATCTTATTTTTTTAGTTTAATTTTAAATAAAATCAAAGACAATCATCCTTCAAAAAAAATCAATAAAGATAAAAAATTTCTTATCTCAACAAATTTCAATCACTAACTTTCATGCAAGTCAACTATCAATCAGTTTTTAAGCCTATCGGGGTGACAACAACCTCTAGACTCAACAAAATTATCCTAGTATTCGAACATAATAGATAGTCAATTATGTGCTTATGTGTTGCAAGGAAATTACAAATAAAATTTAAATGTACTCAATTCAGGACATGCTTCAGAGATCATTCTATTGTAAAAAATTCACTTAAGATTACTTCCTAGCATTCCAATTCATTCCAAGCATGTTTAAGATCGGAAAAATTTATGCTCAAAAGATATCAGGACTGCAAAGTACTGCCCACCCCCTAACTTAAAGCTTACATTGCCCTCAATGTAACATAAATAATGAGGTATATAAGGACAAAGATAAAATGAGTGAATAATACTAGCCTAATAAAAAAAGAGACTGGTTCATGAGAAATCTTGAATTGGGACTAAGAGATCACCTAGTATGATCGAGGTCCTACAAAACGGGAACGAGATTAACTTGTCACTCTCAAAACAACCTAAACTAGAAAATAAAAACACATAAGGAAAGTAAATAAGGGAAAGAAGACTTAGTTTGCCTCCCAAGAAGCACTTTCTTTAACGTCTTTAGCTAGACAAGACTCATGTGGTATATTCTTTTGGATCATCCAAGAAAATGATCTCCATTTGTCATTCCATATCTCCACAGTAATGCTTTGCTCGTTGGCCATTCACTTTGAAAGTTTGTCCGTCATTAGTTTGTAATTTTAATGTTCCATGTGGGAAAACTTCCTTGATTACAAATGGCCTCGACCAACGAATCTTTAACTTACCTGGAAACAACTGTAAACATGAGTTAAAAAGAAACACTTGTTGACCAGGTAAAAATGTTCTTTTGTTTATTTGTTGACCATGCCACCGAGCTATTATTTCTTTATATAATTTGGCATTCTCAAATGCTTGAGCTCGAAATTCCTCCATTTCATTTAACTGCAGTAACCTATGCCCCCCTGCCTTTTGGAGATCAAAGTTTAATTTCTTGATGGCCAAATAAGCTTTGTGTTCTAAGTCCACAGGAAGATGACATGCATTTCCAAACACCAATCGATAAGGTGATGTACCAATTGGAGTTTTGAATGCGGTGCGATACGCCCTTAATGCCTTGTCCAACTTTAAAGCCCAATCCTTCCTATTGGTTTTAACTATTTTCTCCAATATCTGCTTGATTTCCCTGTTTGAGATCTCAACTTGACCATTAGTTTGAGGGTGATATGCTAAAGAAATCTTATGCTTAATACTATACCTAGCAAGCATTAACTCAAACAATTTATTGCAAAAATCTCATCACTAATTATAGCCTTAGGAGTGCCAAACCGTGTGAAAATATTTTTGTGCAAAAATTTCAAGACTACATGAGCACCATTCTTTTTAGTAGAAACAGCCTCAACCCATTTAGAAAAGTATAACAATCAAAATTGACCCATAAAATGTATCGGAGTAATTGATACCCCAACCAAAATGTATAAATAATCATGGGAAGAGGGAAAATGACCCATAAAATTGATACCCCAAACATCAAATAACTCAACCGCAAGAATAGGAGTTAAAGGAAGTTCGTGGTGTCTAGATATATTACCTGTCCTTTGGCATCTGTCACATGTTCTTACAAAAGTATAACAATCTTTAAATAAAGTTGGCTAGGAAAAACCAGATTGTAATACCTTTGCAGCAGTACGAGTAGGTCCAAAGTGCCCACCATATGGAGAAGAATGACAATCATGTATAATAAAATGATATTCCTACTGGGTATCGTATCCACTGGGATTGGTTTTTAATTCAATTAAGTACTGCAAATAATCTCACTTTACTTTATTTAGATAATAGAAAGTAAGAGCAGATATGTAAAATAATAACTAATCCTAGAAAGAAAAATAAATGGGAGACACAATCGAAAGGTAATTCTATGGGTGTTGATTGCATTCTTGGACCTTAATTTACTTAATTAAGATAGCAATTAGGTATGACCAAGTGCTCGATTCATAAATCCATAAGCCTAAGGTCATGGAATCTCCTGTCAGTCTCCTCCAAATCTCAAGTGTAATTAATTAAATCTCGTGTCCGTCTCATTAATTAATTCTCACCCGGCATTACGACCTTTCATTACTGACCTCTATAGATTAATTATTATTCTTGTTGTCACTCACGTAATTAATCTATAGTCATGCATCTAGTTCTAGTCTAAGCTTATCTCTGTCAAGCCTCAACTTAGTAATTAATCAATTAGATGGTGCCCAATTAATTAATCTTCAGCACTAACTACAATTAATTAACCAGTTATCCCTCTGTCACTCGGGTAGTTGACTAATTGTGCATTAAGCTAACTAGGAATCTCTTGTCAGTCTCCTCTTAGTCCTACCTCAATTAATTAATGAACACAATCTAAGGGCATAAGTCTAAAATGCATAAATGAACATAAACACTTAATCAAACCAAAATCACAATCTGAATTAAGTAAAATTAAGTGCAGTCATTCAAGAATTACAACAACCCATAGAATTTAGGAATTTAACTAAACATATTCAACAATTAAAAATCAAAAACTCCTAATTACATCCACTAAAATGACTATAAATGAAAGGAAAAAGGAAAGAAAGTGCAAACGAAGGACGATCCCGCATTCTCGAGATGATCAATCTCGAACCCGAGCTCCAAGGTCTTCAATTTTGCTCCAAAACGCTCACAAATCCTCCTAAATACCCTTAAATATGGTCTGAAATTGAGATTAGAGCTAAACGAATTGGCCTCCTTTTTAGCGAAGAATAAGCGATGAACTTATACTGTCTATTGAGGCAGCATTGCAACGCTAGGGACTGATGGAATGAACGTTTCACTCCACAGCGGAAGCATTGGATCGTCTTTGATTTTATTTAAAATTAAACTAAAAACAATAATATTAAGTTAACTTACTTGGAGTAAATATGGACAGTATAAGTTCATCACTTGGGACGATAGCTTTATACTGTCTGTCGAGGCAGCGTTGCAAAGCTAGGGATAGCATTGCAATGTGGTTTCGTGTCCAATGGCATGTGGTAGCCTCTTGAAAGATAATCCACAAGCGTTGTACTATGTAAGGAACCATAGTAGTCATATTAATTAATTCGTAATTGTGGTTTGATTAAGTGTTTATGTTCATTTATGCATTTTAGGCTTAATGCCCTTAGATTGTATTCGTTAATTAATTGAGGTAGGACTAGGTTGAGCTCGACAGAGGATGCTAGTTAGCTTAATACACAATTAGTTAGCTAGCCGAGTGACAGCATGATAAAAGGTTAATTAACTGTAGTTAATGCTGAAGATTAATTAATTAAGCACCATCTAATTGATTAGTTACTAAGTGGAGGCTCGACAGAGATAAGCTTAGACTAGAACTGGATGCATGACTATAGATTAATTACCTGAGTGACAGTAGAAGAAATAATTAACCTATAGAGGTCAGTGACGAAGGGACGTAATGCTTTGTATAAATTAGCTAGCGCTGAGGGACACATATGTTAGTTAATATTACTTGAGAATTGGAGGAGACTGACAGGAGATTCCATGACCTTAGGCTTCTAGACTTATGAATTGAACACTTGATTGTGCCTAAATAGCTAGCTTAATTAAGTAAATTAAGGTCCAATAATGCAATCAACACCTATAGAATTAATTATCGATTTGTATCTCCCATTTACCTTTTGCTTTCTAGGATTAGTTGTTATTTTTCTATTTGCGTTTGCTTTCTGTTCTCTAAATAAAATAAAGTGAGATTATTTGAAGTACTTAATTGAATTAAAAACCAATCTTTGTGGATACGATACTCGGTAGGAATACCGTTTTATTATTACTTCGATCGCATGCGCTTGCGTGTACCCTGATCATCAAGTCCTCAAAATTGTAGGCTTATTGAATCGGCTACAAAAGTCACTCTCACCCATACAAATCAAAGGACAAGCCCTCACAAGCAGAAGTTCATAACTCACTCAGGACTAAGATCGAGACATATGATCATCCTGTGAAATATTAATCTTCTCAATTAATGGATTTATAAAGAGAGATTAAATATTTCATGGTCCAGTCTTATACAAACTCATTGCATAGGATACCCTCACTCACATGTCTCTACATAAACTATTTGGATCAAATCATTTGTAACCATTACAAAGTAGGTCGTATCAATAGTGTTACCAAGATAAGGTTGGCAACCAACCTTATACATATACTATAGACCCTTTAGGTTATTTCTTGAACATGATCCTCTCGTATGTCAACCACATGCTATTCAAGATTACATTAATAACCTTGAATTTTTCTTATAATGGACAATGTTATATTGCAAATAAAATGATCAAAATTATTATTATTTAGAAAATAATAAATCATTAATTATAAGGATTTAGGGCATAAATCCCAACACCAAGTATATTTTATGACATTGAACTTGAAGGTGGGAGTTTCTTTCAATATGTTTTTATGGCTCTTGGCCCATGTGTCCAAGGATTTTTAAATTGCATACGACATGTTATAGTTATGGATGGAACATTTTTAAAGTGTAAATATCTGGGGTATTTTGATAATTGTCACTTGCTTAGACGGTAATAATCAAAGTTTTTCCCTTGCCTTTAAAATTTTCGATAGAGAAGCTGATGATTCGATAAAATGGTTCTTGAAAATTTTAAAAGGTGCAATAGGTGAAGTTAAGGATTTAGTTTTTGTATCATATCGAAAGAGTAGCAAATTGAAGTCTAATGCTTCTTTATTTCCCAATGCATTTCATGGTCTTTGTGTGCAACACTTGAGACAAAATTTGAATACTAAATTCAAGAATGAAACAATAGATCATTTGTTTTTCAATGCTACAAGGGCATATCATGAGTCAAAATTTCAAGAGTTGTGTGGCCACATTCTAGCATTTGACAATGGTGTAAGAAAGTATTTAGAAGATGTTGGACTTTCACATTGGGCATGTGAATTTCCCAGGAAGACAATACAATATGATGCCTACGAATATATTAGAGTGTATGAATTCTATTTGAAAAGAACCAAGAGAATTGCCAATTGCTTCATTTCTTGAACATGTGAGAGCTTTACTACAAAGATGGTTTTGGGAGCATCGGGATGAAGCTTTAAACATTACATCCACCTTGATGAAATGGGCAGAAGGAATTGTACAAAAAAGCCAAGATCGATCTTCAACAATAAAAGTTGATCCAATTGATTGTTATCAATTTCATGTGAAGGATGTGGATAAAGAGGAGATTGTTAACCTTAATACTCAAGAGTGCAGTTGTAAGGAGTTTGAACTAGAGCAATTACCATGTGCACGTGTAATTGCTGCGACAAGAGATTAAAGTATAAATGTATATAGTTTATGTGGTCATTATTATACTAATGAATGTTTATTGATTGCATATGCATAGCCTATTTTTCCAGTTGGTAATGCCTCGGAGTGGAAGACACTAGTAGACTATGTGAAAATGAAGCCCTTACCTCCCAAAGTAGTGGCAAGGTTTGGTCGACACCAAAAAAATAGAATCTCATCAGTTGGTGAAACTCCCACATTGCATAAATATGGCAGATGTGACAATGAAAGTCATAATAGATTAACATGTCGTAATCCTATTGGATACACCGAAAAGTAAATTGTACGAGGTTAATGGAAACATTTCCAATACCATCCAATAGCTTAAAATTAGGAAGTGCAAGAAAAATTAAAGCAATAAAATCCAAAGACTATGGGTTCTTGGGTTTGAAACTAATGTTTAGATTTGATTCGATTCAGTTCAAGTGGTCAAGATGGTCCCATGTAATTAAAGTGCAAAGGCAATGAACTTGGGGATATGTATATCAGTAACTTCAATTAGTTGTATGTATGTATATATATATATATATTTGTCGTGAGAAATTGTGATAGAAATTACATTATCTTAATTAAAATGATTATGCTATTCTTTGTATATTAAGCATTGTCCCAAGCATCCTGACATTCCAATTATACAAAAAATCATGAAATTCTGAATATAATATATATGTACATGAAATTACAATCTAAACCCCTTAATATATCAGGGTATTGGTCCATAGTTGGAAAGTAATAATTCTCATTTTTTAGAATTATTTAGCTCACAAACAAAGGTTATTCTTGTAACTTTATCCTTTGTGAACCTCAAAAATCTCTTGAATTTGAACAAAGTGTTAAGAAATTCTTGAGTATGATGAGAATCCTTAAGATTATGAAAAATAGATAAAAATATTGAAATTTGGCTCATTTAGTTTATTATTGTACAGATTAGTAAAAAGGAGATGATTGCAGTACAATTGCAATTGCACTGCAGTTACAATTGCATCCTAAAAGGCAAAAAAATGGGATTTTCGAGATTGGCCAAATTGAGAAGATGTTAGCAGTTATTTCTTCTTAAATCAAGCAACGATTTCATCCATCAAGCCATATATGGAGTGTGAAGAAACCCTAAATGCTTGAATGCTATAAAATGGAGGGAAATGAAGGCAAAAAGCAGAATTCCTCTTTGGAAGAAAACTCATTTTCTGCACCTTTTCTTCTTTTCATCTTGCTGTCCATTTTGTTTTGTAACAACTTTCTGCCCAACTTGAATTCTTCCATCTTAATCCAACCTAGGAGATCTCTTAGGTTGTAAAAAATCGACTCAAGTCAAAAGAGATTGAGGAAGAATTGATTAAAAGGAAGAAGGATAGGTTGGGAGAATTTTTCTTTTATTTTTGTTATGTTAGACTTTATCACTATAGCTTTTTGGTTTGTTTTTGTTGAAATTCCAATAGGGTTATGTTAGTTAGTTGTTCCTTGAATTTCTATGTTGAACAAGCTTATGGCCGAGAGTCTTTACAATAAAATTCAATTTGATTTTCATTTAGGTTTTCTTTCTTTTTATTATCGCAAGTCCAGTAGTAGTTTAAAAAGTCTTATTTAGCTTTTATGGTACAATATTGCTTCAATTCTTATGGTTGTTGCAATACTTTACTCTATTTATTTTTAGTTTTATTTCATCAACATGAACTAAATCTCTCTTTTAGGGATTCAAGTGTATGAATGCCCTAGAGGTGAGAATGTGAAGCTTATACGTAAGGGCAATCCAAATTAACACAAATATTGTTTGCTTTTCTTGATTTATTTGTTTTTACTAAACTTGGATTGATGAACTAGGGTTACTTGCTAGTCTAAATCTAATACTGAAAGGGTTAGATGAGAGCGGATCTCGCAAAAGCAATGAGATAAAAAGCTTAGACATAAGCAAAGTCAAATATTCATTATTTTATTTGTGACGAACAAGTAGTTATTTAGTTTATAGGAATCAAAGTAAAAATTCGAAGAAAGCTTTATCTTAGACATAGGATGAGCCTCCGTCCAAAACCAGTAGAATACGATCTAAAATTATCTAAATACGATTGGCCATAGACATATAGGCCCAATCACTAAGCCTCCTAAGGATTTTGAATCAAAATTGAATAGGCGTCGATTCGATTTACAATTATTTTGTGTTAAGCGATTGCAATTGCAATTGAGTTGCAATTCTCACCAAAGGGCATTATCATATTTGAATCTCGCTTTTCATTATCTTGATTTTTTTATTTTACTTTCTAGCAACACAACTCTCTCAACTTTTGAAAATTGGCTACCAAGTTGCATTTTGAAATCCATCTTGCTATTCTTAATTTTTGTTAAAATTCGTTCCCTGTGGGATCGATACATAGGAGTACTTCCAATTTTATATTAGTTGCATCGACAGTGCTCATAATGAATTATTATGTTGTTGTAATACTATGTTTTTGTAACAACTGCTAGGACTAAAAAAAAGGATACTCCTCCTACTAGAGTTAACTGAGTAACAGGGGCAATCATGACACTCATGATTTCCTTTGCATGAAAGGTTAACTTAGGAAGTGAGTATGTGAAAACGGTCTTAGCAGTGACTTGTGCTCGTAGTTAGCTACTGTCTCCACAAAATGTTAGTAAGTTGGAACGAAGGTACAAGTGACAGTGAGACTCTCTCTAAAAAAAAGAAAAAGAAAAAGAAAATGAGGCCTAGCAGCAGCTTTGTATAAGTTTGGGGAGGAAATTTTTCTTTTAATATGAGTGAGCTTAGCTTGTTGAACAAAAATGATCACCCTAGATTCTATAACTAATACTTAGGTAGGATAAACATAATAGGTGGGTTTGCATAAGAATATTTTGTCATGAAAAAGAAAAGTAAAAGTTTTATGTGAAAAAATCTTTGAGTTGTGTAAAGTACTAAGAGTTTGAGATCTCTCCTAAAAAGCAACATTTTTTTCAAAACATCCTTTGGAAAGCATTTTGTGAACGGCTTGCATATTGTTGTTGCTTTTAATTGCTTGAGGACAAGCAGTAACTTAAGTTTGCGGGTGTGATAATTTTCATTTTTTAGAATTATTTAGCTCACAAAGGAAGGTTATTCTTGTCTTTTCTATCTTGTTGAACCCCAAAAATCTCTTGAATACGAGCAAAGTAGTAAGGAATCCTTGAGCATGATGAGAATCTTTAAGATTAGAAAAAATAGATAAAAATGTTGAAATTTGGTTGATTTAGTTAGTTATTGTGTAGTTTTAGCAAAATGAAAGGATTGTAGCATAATTGCATTGTAATTGCAGTTGTAATTGCAACCCTAAAAGGTAGAAAAACGAGATTTTTGAGATTGGCTAAATTTAGAAGATTTCAGCATTTATTTCTCCTTAAATCAAGCAAAATTTTCATACATCAAGCAGTATATGGAGTGTGAAGAAACCCTAGATACTTGAAGGCTATAAAATAGAGGAAAACAATGGCAAAAGGTATAATTCCTCCTTGGAAGAAAATTCATTTTCTACACTTTTTCTTCTTCTTCATCTTGCTGTCCATTTTGTTTTCTAACAACTTTCTGCCCAACTCGAATCCATTCAGTTTAATCCAACTTAAGAGATTTCTTTGCTTGTAAAGATTCGGCTGAACTTGAAAAAGCTTGAGGAGAATCGATTAAATGGAAGAAAAACTCTTTTTTTATGCATTTTGTTTTCTTCTTTTCTGCCGTTAGCTCGACCCATCTCAGAATTCACCCAACTTAATCCAACCTAGAATATCTCTTGGGTTGTAAAAACTTGACTCAGGTCGAAAGAGAATGAGGAGAGCTGATTAAAAAGGACAAAAGAGAGATGGGTAGAAGTTTTGCTTAAAGTCTGTTGTATTAGATGTTTTAATTGTAAGTTGTGTTCTGTTTTGATTAGTTGACCTACTGTATTTTTAGTGTTTTTTGTTCTGGCCGAGAGCTTTTACATCGAAATTTTAGTGTTAATTCATTTAGGTTTTCTTTTCCTCTTTATTTTTGCAAGTCAGTAGGCTTTTTGTAGCGCCCCCAAATTTTAACCTAACTTAGAGACATTACTAAACTTACAACCAGTATGCCCCAAAAATTTTGGAAACATAATGGCATAACTACAAATTAACTAAAATTTTCTAGAACCTATTAGACAAAGGATCACACTTCTCTAACCAGCAACAACACAACAACAAACTCCACACCTCCTAGCAGCACACAACACTCCCAAACTCTCAGAATAAACAGAGTCACATCAACACAAAGCATAATTAATTCAAATAAATTAGTAGGAGCAAAAAGACGTTTCTAACCACAAAGCTTTTATTTCTTAACTTAGGTTCTACCAAAAGAACCTATCTACACTTTAGAAAACAAACGAAGAAACAATAAAGAATGAGAAGGCCTATACCAAGCACCTATTCAAAACAACTGAAATTCTATCTATGCAGTTCAAAGAAAACCCCTACTAAGAAAGAACATAATACTAATGGTGTCCTCTTATCATGTCTACTCGTCTGCATCACCAAGTCCACACTCGCCATCACCTGAAAAATCTCGTGGTGGGTAAGTATATAATGCGTACTGAGTAAGTAGATCATACTTGGTGAGCCACCAAACATCAAACTGAAGGGAATAATCTAATTAAACCCAAGCGGAAGCGTAGGAATCGGTTTGAGTTTATTTAGAATTAAATAATAATATTATGGTTAAGCATAACATACCTTGAAAATATGGAGATTCTTCTGGCTGATCTTTATCTCTTCCACAAAGTCTTCCTGGCTATGACTCGAATACATAACCAAGGCTTATGGGAGCCTCTTGAAAGAAAATCCACAAGGGATTGGAGATGAATAGTTCTAGAGAGAATTCTCTAATTCTCTCTATTGAGGAGATGTGTGTTATCAATAATGCACAATGGCTCACCCCTAAGGTCCTATTTATAGTGGTCTAGGGAAAATAATTAAATAATATATTTTAATATCTAACATATTAAAATATATTTATCTAACCAATTTGAATCTTATTTAAACCATTTAAAATTCTCCTACGACATCTATTTCCTAATTTGAATCCAATTCAAATTTAATAAATATCTTTTATTTAATGTATCTAATATACATTAATTATTTTAATATTTAATGTATCAAATACAATAAATATATTTTCCTCTTTTATATTTAATATATCTAATATTAAATATTAATTTGAACACTTCAAATTAAATATTAAATTTAAACATTTCAAAATTTTCTTTCAACTAAATTAATCTTTTAGTGTTACTATGAACTAGCAAGGGGGCCTTATGGACCTACAGATTATAAGCTCCAATGATACAAAATTAATTAATTAAACTTTTTAATTAATCAATTTTCATTCATTAACTCAGGGTTACTCCACTATAGACCTAGAGTTGCACTCTTATGCACTGTAGGACAAGTTGTGTCCATAGATATAATAATTACATGCAAGTCGATCCTTCACGAGTTGTTCGTAATTACAGCTAGGTCAAAAGTCCGTTTTACCCCTATAATTACATCTTGCACCTTAAGTACCACTGATCCTCTAATGAATAATCTATATATAATCTAATTATAAACTAAGTTCCTCTCGAGCTAGTGAGAGGGTGGGGCCCCATTGTTCAAGTCCCGAAATCAGCACTTAAGGGAACTACTCATCTACTTACCCTATATGGGAAGGAGTGAATTCTATCTTATGAGATTATGTTCCCAGCTCCTTATTTGGTCAAGTCCCCAAAATGGTAGGCATATTGAATCGGCTACAAAAGCCACTCTCACCCATGCAAATCAAAGGACAAACCCTCACAGGCAGGAGTTCATAATTCACTCAAGATTTATAAAGATAGATTAAATATTTCATGGTCCAATCTTATACAAACTCATTGTATAAGATACCCCCACTCACATGTCTCCACATAAATGATTTGGATCAAATCATTTGTAACTATTACAAAGTGGGCCGTATCAATAGCGTTATCAGGATAAGGCACCCAACCTTATCCATATACTATGACCCTTTAGGTTATTTCTTGAACATGATCATCTCGTATGTCAACCACATAATGTTCAAGATTACACTAATAACCTTGAATTTTTCATATAATGGATAATATTATATTGCAAATAAAATAATCAAAATTATTATTAATTACGAGGCTTTAATTTAGGGCATAAATCCCAACACAAAGAACAAATAACATGCTATTCACATGCACCCAAATATGTTTATTCAAAGTAATATCACCAGCATCATACTATGCATACATAAACAAGTAAACTATGCATAAGACTCACTTAACACATGAATTCTTGCACCATGCTATGCAACTAACACATGAATTCTCGCATCATGCCATGCTCGCTCAGTTTTACTCAACACTCATATGTAGCCCTCACCAAGGCTTTCTAAGGCTGACCCTTCGAGAAACACCGATTGCTGACCATTGTTACCAAGGCCTCAACATATCTCTACGAAGCTCGGTATTCAACCCTTGACCAATGTTTCCACAAGGCCTCAAACTGTGCATTGCCCCTTGACCATTTGTACCCAAGGTGCACCGATGAATTAGCAATGCATTAGCACCTTCCCAAGCTCCTGCTCATCTTATTCCAATGGTGACAATACCACCCCTCGACCATTTGTACCCGAGGTGTACTAGTACTCACCCTACAATCCTTAGTAAACTCACAAGGTGCGCTAACCTCCTCACAACCTCACCACATGCATGGTACCTAAGCATGCTACTAGACCATGTCTCATGCCAAACAACAAATGCTCATACATATATTTCAAGTTCAACAAGTCAACATGCTAACACAAACTTCACAAGTCAACATCCAAGCATGTCTGTCAAAAGGAAAAAAAATATAGAATAGATATATCATACACAAATCAAACAAGAGAAACATATATCATACATCACACAGTCAAACAAACTCAAAAGGTAGAAATAACTTACCTAAGGCGCTCCTAAATTATCCCAAGAGATTCTTAGATTTCAGCCTTAAAAGCTAAATCAAGCACTCTAGGATTAATCCAAACAAAAAAGACTAATGCACTTGCTGAAAAAAGTTCGAAAGGATTTCGAATTAGTTTGAACGAAAGAGCTCCTACGCTTGATGTTTGTTGTTTGAAGGTGTTCGAATCGATCCTAAACTGTAAACTGAAGGTTCCTACATGTTAAAACCAAAGGTAGAACACTTAAATTGATTTGCAAAAGGTCTAAAAACGTGATAAAACTTATCGATCAACACCAAAGAGGTCAGAATACTTGTTGGTTGGTGTTCAAATGAGTTCGACTTCACCAAAAAGGGGCTAACAGTACGTGGGTAATCCAATTTAAGGTCGATTGGAGTGTGGGTCTTGAAATCGAAGTAGTTTGAGGTTTGAAATCGAGTGCGTATGGCTAGAATTCACAAATTGACCCCAAATAACCTCGAACGAGGGTTGGTCAAAATTCGATAACATCTAAAATTAAGAGTTAGAGACGTTTAAGGTATGGTTATTGAAGATTTAAAACCAAATGAGAGTTGGTCATCCTAACCTTGTCAAAACGGAAGAGAAAACATGCAGGTTTGCTTGCTAGTCGCACTTCGACGCCATGAGAGAAGAGTCGTCGCGGCTGATCAAACACACAAGCAGAAACACGCCGTCGCAAGGGGGAAGGAGATGCCACTCGTGAGGTTGGTGGTCATAGGAGGAGAGGTGGTCGGAGAAAAAGGAGAAACGAAAGGGAGAGGGGGATGGCAACCTTTGCTTCACAAAAAAGAAAGGGAGGAGAAGAAGAAATGAGACTTAGGGCTTCTTTTTTTTCTTTTGGTTTTCCTTCTTAAACCCCCTTTTCTTTTAATTAAACCACAACGCCTAAATAAAATTTCAATAAAAATCCTATATTAACTTCTAAATCTATGTGAACCTTAGGAGAAAATCTTTGAGTAAATCTTTAGGTAAACTTAAATAAAAAAATTTAACATATACTATTTCGTATTGACCAAAAGGTACATTAAATGTTGTTTTGTACCTATCTTGTTCGACAATCTGAATTTTTCAAAATCCAAATTTCATGTTGAATTTTGAAAATAATTTCGCATTAGAAATTCTTTTGAGTAAATCATTTTTATTTGGGATTGGATACCTAATCCATTCCAAAACCTTGTTTAAGGGTTTATAGTTGATTATCAGCCTTGGAACACCTCGTTCCTTTTCAGCTTGGTTGTTGACGTAGAATGTTGCACATGACCATGGGCTTTTTGTCGGCCTAATCAGCTTTCTTTTGTGTTTCTTTGATTTAATTTATTAAATCCTTTTATATTTTAAAGTTAGAATTTATAATTGATTTAGTTCAATATAATTCTTCTTAAGTTTCTCTCTGTGGTCGTTCTGTCAGCCCTTCCAATAGCAGGCGTTGGTAAGCGATTGGTGTTCCAAGCAGCTGTGTAAGTTCGTTGGTAAGCCTCGTGTTCCAATCTGCAGCTGGGTAGTTCGTGGAGATAGAAAAGTTTGAAGACTTTATTGTTTTAAATCAATATATTTTTTATCTTTAATTTATAATTTGATTTCATGAATTATGTCTAATTTACTCAAATCTTTGATTCCAAAGAAATTACTCAAAAGGGAGAGTTCCCAATCAATTACTCAAAAGGCTCATACTCAAATACTTGGCGATGCACACAAGGCAAAGAAGAATGTCGAAGAGCTCAGAGGTTCAAATGAATTACTTCAAATAGTCAAATTGAAGAAACTTTGGCAAATTGGAATATTCCGAGGCTAGATCCAAAGACGGTCTACTACAAGAATACTTTCAATTTTACTCAAAAATGGGGTGTCAGAATTGTTGAAAACAAGAACCCCATTATCAACAATCCAGAATCATTAAATCTCTTCACAAGGGATTTAATCCTCTCACACCGAGCAGAATACTCATATGGTCATGTTGGAATGATCCAAGTGGAAATCAAGCCTCTATTCAAATCAGGCTTGAGTACTCCTATCCTCTTAACCTTAAGAGATAAGAGATTTTTGAAATTCCAAGACTCTCTTCTAGGGATGGAGGAAACAAACATGGAGAATGGTCCAGCCTATTTCAATTGTCATCCATACCTTACTCTATCACTCCAAGATCCAAACATATTGAGTTCTTTAATCTTGGACGTTTACTTCAAAGATCTAAATATGAAACCCAAATCTCATGCATTCATGGTCATCTTCAGAATATGCTATTGGTTAATGAAGACGCAGATAGCTACAAGAGCCTTAAGGGTTTCCCCTAAAGGCACTACAACACTCATTGAGGCAAACGCCGAGAGAACAAATATAGAGGTACTCAAACCTCTATCGTGGGACGATATTACCAGAAATTCTCACTGGATCCTCGAAGGAGCAATCGCACCAGCTAAATTACCACCAAAGGTTCCCACTCAACTAGTTGAGCACCTAGACGGAACCGTTGAGGTAAGCTTTAGGAAGCAAGTAACATCTGCCCCTAAAGTTTCAAATTTTGCCCCATCTAGGCAAAGTGTATCGGAATTTAGAGATGAAGCATCATCTTCAACTAGTTTTGAGTAATAAGAGCCACTACTGAGAAGATCTCTTTCTGCAAGAATCAACTCAGTAGATTTCAATCCACGCATACCAGAAAGTAGGTATGTAAGGCCGAGATCACCCACTCAAACAGATATGGACTCAGCAAGCCAGTTCAATGAGCTCAATGTCATATCTGAAGGGTTCAAAGTAAACATGGAATTCTTGCAAAAGGATTTCATGGATAAAAAATGAAAAATGCCAGGAAAGTTTTTCTTTAAGGCATATGAAAAAGAAGAAAGAGAAGAATTCAAGGCTACATGGATATCCACCATGGAAACTCTTGGAGAAAATATTCCTTTCTTTCAATGGTTCGCCAGCCGTGACAATTATTGCGAGCAAGTGAACGTTATTAAAAAAAACTCTCTGGAGAACTCTTGAAGGAGAAGTTTCTAGTACTCATCCACCCCTGGAGCAAATCGAATTCAGAACTTCAAGGGAAATTTAGTTGTGGCCTCTCCATTCAAGCAATTGTCCTTGGATGAAGAAAACAAAAATCCCTCTAAGGGCATTCGAGGAGTTTTTGTTCAAAACAACTTCACAAACAAGATGTTATCTACTATGGCAGCACAAATGAACCGTCTAAAGGAAAAGGTTTTCACTCCTCCGAAGGTTCAGAAACCACTCAGGATAGAAGCATCTGGAGTTCCAATTATTGAAGACAATTTATCCAACTTTGGAAGGATCCCAGGAGGATCAGTTCCCTTGATAAAAAGTAAGGAAGAAGCCCTACTTGAAACAATTCAGCAAGAGCTCTCCAAGCTTAATGGAAAGTCTTCTCAAATCAACGTACTCAACGATTGCGATATAGCTGATATGATTGCAAAAATGCAACAAGCAGCAATCTCTGAAGAATAACCTAGAGAGATAAACAGGATCTCTATGCATTCAAAAAGTAACCCAAGGACTTATTATCCAAGGGCTACTCATCCAGACCTGTCAATAGAAGACCGTAATACAGTTGTCGCTAGTTCATACGATGGAACATCTATATATGAATGGAATATTGACTGACTTTCTCAATACTTGGTGATGTTTGTTGTTAATGCGGCTTACACCTCAAAAGGCGCGACTGATCATGAAATCACCAAACTTCTTGTTGCCGGATTTACAGGCATTTTAAGAGGATGGTGGTTAAACACCTTTATTGAAGAAGAAATGAGAGAAATTCTTACCCATAAGTCTCCAGTTGAGACAGCGGAGCCTACTAGGAAGGTGAGA
Source organism: Trichosanthes truncata (assembly GCA_033996785.1). Classification (NCBI taxonomy): domain Eukaryota; kingdom Viridiplantae; phylum Streptophyta; class Magnoliopsida; order Cucurbitales; family Cucurbitaceae; genus Trichosanthes; species Trichosanthes truncata. The sequence continues at coordinate 42,140,522 of JAWPNB010000013.1, read as the reverse complement.
GAAGTTGGAGAATCCTCTTCAACAGCACAAAGCAAGGCATCTCCTACAATAGGGACTACTGTTTGTTACTGTAGCAGCCCTTTCAACAGCCCTTGCTGCCAGTACTCGATCAATAAGAAGTTACACTAGTGATGCAATCGTAACTCTCTGTTTTAGCATAATCAAAGCATTTGTCGGAGATAATAATGATTATGTTAATCAAGCAGGCGAATACCTTCAAGCAGGCGAATCCCTCTAAGGGCATTCGAGGAGTTTTTGTTCAAAACAACTTCACAAACAAGATGTTATCTACTATGGCAGCACAAATGAACCGTCTAAAGGAAAAGGTTTTCACTCCTCCGAAGGTTCAGAAACCACTCAGGATAGAAGCATCTGGAGTTCCAATTATTGAAGACAATTTATCCAACTTTGGAAGGATCCCAGGAGGATCAGTTCCCTTGATAAAAAGTAAGGAAGAAGCCCTACTTGAAACAATTCAGCAAGAGCTCTCCAAGCTTAATGGAAAGTCCTCTCAAATCAACGTACTCAACGATTGCGATATAGCTGATATGATTGCAAAAATGCAACAAGCAGCAATCTCTGAAGAATAACCTAGAGAGATAAACAGGATCTCTATGCATTCAAAAAGTAACCCAAGGACTTATTATCCAAGGGCTACTCATCCAGACCTGTCAATAGAAGACCGTAATACAGTTGTCGCTAGTTCATACGATGGAACATCTATATATGAATGGAATATTGACTGACTTTCTCAATACTTGGTGATGTTTGTTGTTAATGCGGCTTACACCTCAAAAGGCGCGACTGATCATGAAATCACCAAACTTCTTGTTGCCGGATTTACAGGCATTTTAAGAGGATGGTGGTTAAACACCTTTATTGAAGAAGAAATGAGAGAAATTCTCACCCATAAGTCTCCAGTTGAGACAGCGGAGCCTACTAGGAAGGTGAGAGAAGTTGGAGAATCCTCTTCAACAGCACAAAGCAAGGCATCTCCTACAATAGGGACTACTGTTTGTTACTGTAGCAGCCCTTTCAACAGCCCTTTCTGCCAGTACTCGATCAATAAGAAGTTACACTAGTGATGCAATCGTAACTCTCTGTTTTAGCATAATCAAAGCATTTGTCGGAGATAATAATGATTATGTTAATCAAGCAGGCGAATACCTTCAAGCAGGCGAATCCCTCTAAGGGCATTCGAGGAGTTTTTGTTCAAAACAACTTCACAAACAAGATGTTATCTACTATGGCAGCACAAATGAACCGTCTAAAGGAAAAGGTTTTCACTCCTCCGAAGGTTCAGAAACCACTCAGGATAGAAGCATCTGGAGTTCCAATTATTGAAGACAATTTATCCAACTTTGGAAGGATCCCAGGAGGATCAGTTCCCTTGATAAAAAGTAAGGAAGAAGCCCTACTTGAAACAATTCAGCAAGAGCTCTCCAAGCTTAATGGAAAGTCTTCTCAAATCAACGTACTCAACGATTGCGATATAGCTGATATGATTGCAAAAATGCAACAAGCAGCAATCTCTGAAGAATAACCTAGAGAGATAAACAGGATCTCTATGCATTCAAAAAGTAACCCAAGGACTTATTATCCAAGGGCTACTCATCCAGACCTGTCAATAGAAGACCGTAATACAGTTGTCGCTAGTTCATACGATGGAACATCTATATATGAATGGAATATTGACTGACTTTCTCAATACTTGGTGATGTTTGTTGTTAATGCGGCTTACACCTCAAAAGGCGCGACTGATCATGAAATCACCAAACTTCTTGTTGCCGGATTTACAGGCATTTTAAGAGGATGGTGGTTAAACACCTTTATTGAAGAAGAAATGAGAGAAATTCTCACCCATAAGTCTCCAGTTGAGACAGCGGAGCCTACTAGGAAGGTGAGAGAAGTTGGAGAATCCTCTTCAACAGCACAAAGCAAGGCATCTCCTACAATAGGGACTACTGTTTGTTACTGTAGCAGCCCTTTCAACAGCCCTTGCTGCCAGTACTCGATCAATAAGAAGTTACACTAGTGATGCAATCGTAACTCTCTGTTTTAGCATAATCAAAGCATTTGTCGGAGATAATAATGATTATGTTAATCAAGCAGGTGAATACCTTCAAAGGCTAACATGTCCCAAACTTCAGGACATTGAAGGGTACAAACAGACTTTCTTGACAGAAGTCTACAAAAGAACTGACGTTCACAGTCCATTTTGGAAAGAAAGATTTATAATCGGATTACCAAAGGTATTTGGATCTGAATTATTAGTCCTTCGAGAACTCTACAAATGAGATATTCCTTGGAGTACAGTTACATATGGCGAGCTATGTCAGTTTGTTATTAGCCAAGCTGGAAAACAATAGCTTCGCCAAGATTACATCACAAATTTATCGGGGTGAATTCTATTTTATGCCGGAATTATAATAAAAAACTAGGCAGTTCTACGAGTTAATCCTCATCGACTCAAAGTCTGCTGAAATTACTCATGTACCCGATCAAACCAATCCGTTGGTAATATCTTACTCAAAACTGAAGATTTTCTCACACCAAAAAAGTGGAACCGGAAAATCTATACAGAAAAAGATTCTCAATAAGGTTTGATCCACCTTCTTACTCATTCAGAGATTACGTTAAAGCATGAATGTTAGTTCTTTAGTATCGTACTTTTAACCATTCCTGGTTTATTCAATTTTGCAAACAAGCTCATAAACAATACTATCCAATATGGTTTATGACTTGGTGGCACAACTTTGGCCTCTGTGAAGAAATTTTTCCTGTTCCCGTTCAGGAATCATTTCATTGTTTTACTCAAAATATTTACATAAATATTTATCCATTAACCTTTAAGTTTTCTCTTCAGAACTTAACTACTCAAAATCTTCATCAAAAGAATAAATATCTGGTGAAGACCCTCAAGATTAAATGGTGGGACAAATTTAATGTTACCAACATTATCCTTCCTCAAATAAAATCTTGGTTTATAGATTTCCCAGAAAATCAAGATTTTTCAAAAGTAGCACAGCAAAATTTTACAAAAAATAAAGCTACTTTACTAGCTTCTCTTGCTCAAGCAACTACAGAAGCTGATGTTCAAAAAGTTCTTCGACAAAGAACTTCAGATAGCTCTTCTTCTCCTCCTCTGTCAATTATAGACGAAGATGAAGACAAAGATATCAACCTTCGTGATCCTTGATCACCACGATCGAAAAGTCATTAAAATTTTTACTCAAACAATTTGCCACAAAGTCGTTAAACTACGAATTTACTCAAAGATTACTCAAGTTGATATCTGCAAGCAGATATCTTTACTTAAACGGAGTTCCTTCTCCTAAAAGGACAGACAGGTTCCCGTTGAACCTACAAAAAAAAAAAAGGAGTGCATGTATATTCTCTTCTTGTAAATTTATTTCTTTGTAAATTCTTAAATTGGTACACATTCGAAGAAATCCTTGTATATACACCTCTGATTTCTTCAGTAAATACATGCTTTGCACAAAACAAAAGACACACGAAGAAACATTTCTTCCAGTTCTGAAGTTATTCTCATCAAATGTCAAGCTTCAAGGACCTGCTGCGAAGGACCATTGTGGCTAGTTGGTGTTCCCGGCAATTGTGTAAGACCATTGGTAAGCCATAGCCTTGTCACCTTGTCTCCTTGCCTATGAAGAAGACAAATGAAGACAATGACATTCGCTTCAAGGAAGAAATTACAACACCTTTATTAAAGCCACTTTTTAAAAAAGTATCTTTAATAAGGGGGGAGAGTATGTGTAGAGTTTTCACATCAACACTTCTTTCCATGTCTCAGCCTCATCCACTTCAACTTTATAATTTTGTCACTTTGTAATCATTTTACTTTGTCTTTTCTACTTTTCACTATGCAAACACTGTAACAATAGTAGCACTCACTGTAGCTACACTATAGCATAGCTTTACAGCTTTTATTTTGTTGCTTTTCAAATTCCTTTTCCCTAAAGCTCTGACAAGACAACACACTTGTTGGGCCACCATCTATTTTATACGCTTTCCATAAAGATGATTGAGATAAGGCATGTCTTATCCTTTGATCCTTATCTCTTATTCAATTAGTTTCAATTGTATTTGGAGTTCAGGGTCTATAAAAAGACTTCCACTTTGTATTCAAAGAAAAGAGTTGGATAAGCTAGAAAAAGAGAAGAAAGTTTGTAATCTCTTTGCTAAACACATTCGAGCAACGCATACACGGGACCAGTTACTCGTAGTCAATCTCAAAGGATTGAAATTAATGAAGATCAAACCCCTTACGCAATTGCAAGCAAAATTGTTAAACTGATCGAAGAATCTTCTGAGGACAAGGTTATTGTCAAGGACAACCCTTTGTTTGATCAATCCACTCCTGCCACTAGTCAATCGAAGAAGACATCGAATCTGAATTTGATGTCTATAATGATGGTCGATGTAGACTCCGATGAGAGGATGGCAGAGATGGAAAGGAAGATCAACCTCGAAGAAAGAGGTCAATAGATTGCCTATCTGAAAAGTCAAATGCAAAATCAAGAAGTTTCTAAGTCAAGTCAAACCCCTATATGAAAAAGAGTGACAAGGGGAAGACATCGTCCATAAAGATCAACCACAAAACTTAGCTTCGGTTGCTTCCTTGTCTGTCCAGCAGCTGCAGGATATGATTATGAGCTCCATTAGAGCTCAATATGGCAGGCACACCCAAAATTCTCTTATGTACTCTAAACCGTACACCAAGAGAATTGACAACTTGAGGATGTCTGTCGGGTACCAGCCTCCAAAATTCCAGCAGTTTGATGGGAAGGGTAACCCTAAGCAGCGTGTTGCTCACTTTGTTGAGACATGCGAGAATGCTGGAACTCGCAGCGACCTTCTAGTCAAGCAGTTCATTCGTACCTTGAAAGAGAATGCCTTCGACTAGTATACTAATCTGGAGCCTGAGACGATCGATAATTAGGAACAATTCGAAAGGGAGTTCCTAAATCGCTTCTACAGTACAAAGCGAACCGTCAGCATGATGGAGCTCACAAATATGAAACAGCAAAAAGGCGAGCCTGTCATCGATTACATCAATCGCTAGAGAGCCCTAAGTCTTGACTGTAAAGACCGTCTCACTAAACTGTCTACTATAGAGATGTGCATCCAAGGCATGCACTGGGGACTACTGTACATCTTGCAGGGCATAAAACCTTGCAGCTTTGAAGAGTTAGCGACACGAGCTCATGACATGGAGCTCAACATTGCTGCTAGAGGAAGTAAAGATCTTTTAGTCCCAGAGGTCAAATGGAAAAAGAAGGAAGTGAGGAGCACCGAAAAAGTTTCGAAGAGTGCTACTGCAAAAGAATCTATAGTCGTCAATACGACCCCTCTAAAATTAACTCCAAAAGGAAAAGAAATCAAGATGGACAAACGACCAGATGGGGGCAAGAGGCGTCGCCTAACCCTGAAAAAGAGACAAGAAAATGTTTACCCATTTCTAGATTCTGATGCTCCAGACATGCTGAAGCAATTGCTGGAAAAACAACTGGTTCAGCTACCTAAATGTAAACGACTGGAGGAGTTAGGAAAGATGAATGATCCTAACTATTGCAAATACCACCGAGTCGTTAGCTACTCCATGGAGAAATGTTTCATGCTCAAATGGGTGATTATGAGATTAGCCCGAGAGAAGAAAATTGAGCTAGATCTTGATGAAGTGGCTCAAGCAAATCATGCAGCTATAACGACTCATTCCAAGGTTCAGTCACTTACAAGATTACCTTACGAGCAAAAAGGAAACCTCATTCAGTTTGGATCCTTTGAACCTATTGTTGTCTGGTCAAAGGAGGAATCCTCAAGCAAGAACTATCAAGAGGGAGGCTTCCAAAAGAAGTACGTTCAAGGAAAGGATGAACAAGTTGAGGATGAGAATGAATGTTGGACCGTCGTGACTCGTCGTAAGAAGCGACAACAAAGATACGCTTGGAAGGAATCTTGAATATTTTGAGAGCATAAGAGAAAAAGAAAGTCACAAAAGAATAGAGGAAAAAAGATTGCAAGGAAGCCAGATTGCGTTGTGAAAAAGGACGAATATCTCTTCCGACCTCAACAACCAGTAACTCTAGAGGAATTCCATTGGACCAAAGTTATTAGTTAAAACAGTGGTCGAAAATAAAATTTTACATCATGTTTAATAAAAGTGGTGGTCTTGGTCTAAACTAATTAATTTTGAATTTTTAAAAATAATTCAATTTTGTATCCAATAGGTCCTTGACATAAACAACATATTTTAAAACTATATTAGTGTCTAATAAAACTCTAAACGTTTAAATTTGTGTCTAGTAAGTTCGTGAATTTTAAAAATGTTCATTAAGTAAAAAAAAACTACTAGATATAAAATTGAAAATTTAGGACCTGTTAGACACACAAAATTTTAGGGACCTATTAAACATTTTTAAAAGTTTAAGGATCTATTAAACACAAAATTAAAAGTTTATAGGACATATTAAACACTTTCTAAAGTTTACAGACCAATGAGACGTACACTTGAAAACTCAAAAACTAAACTTAATTTTAAACATTTCCACGTTAATGTTTTTTTAATGAAAAAATAAAGTAAAAATAATGAAAAATAAAACCAAATCATTGAAATTACTTTAAAAACTAATGAAAATACATTAATCTAAATAATGTTTTTTTTTAATTTAATAAACTGTAATTTTAATTTCTTTTTAGAGTTTAGGGCCCTATTCGACACAAAGTTAAAAATTTACCTTGTAATTTAAGATAATATCTCAATTTTAGTTTAAAATTTTGATACTTTAATCTAGCTAATTTTAAATACTTCCATGAGAATGATTTTATTTAAAATATTTTCAAAACTAATGAGTGTATATATATTAAAAACTAATGAATATAAATGCATTAAAAATTGCAATTCGAGCATAGTTCAGTGGATATATAAATGCATCAATTACCATTCCAAAGGTTGATGGTTTAATCTCTCATCCCTGTAATTGTTGAATTAAAAAAATAAATGAATAAATACATTAAAATTTTAATTAATTTAAATAATGAATCTTTTCAAATTCAATACACTATTCAAGGGCGAAGGCATAAGTGGCTCATGAACTTCGTGGTTAAGACACAAACTTACCTAGCTAACGGCAGCTCACGAACCCAGTCAACTTAAAATATCAACAATTGATGGTTACATATATATATATATTCGTGTAGAGTGTTTTTCTTGACTACATACATGTTTTAGTCCTATACTTTAGTATCTTTTTTATGGATTAATGATAAATTTACATGATATGATATTTAATGAGTTGCCAACCAGGCACATATGAGAAATTTGAAAATTTTTATCAACTTTTTAGAAATTTGGAGAAACAGGGAATTTTCTATTTAAGTAGCCAAATTCAAAACAAATCAAAGTACCATGCCAAATTCAATAAATTTAAACATAAAAATAAGTTAATAATTAAAAAAATAGACCAAGCATTTAGTAATACATGTACAACTTTTTCACTTTAAAAAAAAAAAAAAAAAAATCCAGCGTAGTGGGTGGGTTGGTGTAACCGTAATACGAAAAAATAGTAGTTTTAGTTATCAAAGTGGTGGAAGATGGAATTTTGATTTGATTTTTGTGGGCAGACAATGCAGTGGCTCTCTTGTATATGTAGGCTTTGTGGCTTGTTTTCTCTGTAGTTTGGTTTGATCTTTGATGTATGGATTTTTTTGAAAGTCGTTCTCCGGCAAGACGTTGGCTATTTCCATCTGCACGTGACCAGCACATCTGAAGTCATCATCTCTGTTTCCAACGATAGTTTAGTCATTCAAGACATCCTTAGTGAAAGGGTAAACTTTTTTCATTTTTTCTTGTCCTACATTCTTGTTTGCGTCCTAATATATACCTTATAATTGTGATGTTAATTTTTCTTCATAATTAGAATTAGAATACTGTGGCACACTTTTTTTAATTTCAAGGGCTAAAAAAATTAATTATAGATGACAAACTAAGCATATTATGTCATTTTATTTTCATCGTTGCACTTGAATTAAAATGCATTCATGTTTGAAAGTTTTATTCTCTTCTATAACTATAGTTTTTTTTTTCAATTTCAAGGGCTAAAAGAGTCAAATTGATATATTGCCTTAAATATACTATTTTGGGATTGTCAATTATTTTGTGGTTAATAACTAAAAAAAGTAGTTGAATATACTAGATTTATATTTGTGTAATTGAATGGAGAAATGGATAACTTCTTTGCTATTCTAATCATATCCACTCTACTTGATACTTTGGTTCCATCTTTGAATTTCTTCAATTTTAGTTGGAAACTTGAATCTTAAGGTCTTGTTTGATTGTTAATGCAGCTATAGCCCATATTATTATGGGAAAGATTTATAATATTTCGATACAGTTGGAGCCTACTCAACCATTATTTATTCCACTTACTCCATCCTTATAAGTATGTCTTCTATCTTGCTAAAGTTGGTGATTATTAATTCTACTTATTATGTTTGATGTTAATGTTACTTTTCTTTCTTATATTCCCTCTAATATTTTCTCATAATCATAAACCAATATAAATGATTTTATGAGTTCAACCAAATTGATTTGATCAGATTTGTAAGAGCTAAAGTACATCAACATTCATCATATCACTTGTTTTAAGGTTTCTGTTTTCAATTTTGAGGATCTAGTTAGTAATATGATATGTTGATAATTCCTACAAGTGTTTACTTTAATTGAAAGTTTATTAAGAAAATGTTACTTTGAAGCTACTTCAAAGTGAAAAGTTAAAATTTCTTCTAAACACTATATTGAATTCCATGATCGTGATTTAGAAAATGAGAGTTATTACGAGAATTTTAAGTTATATGTTCCGAAACTTAAAATCTTATATTGTTTTGTTAGTAGCTAGGATATTGATCTAGATTCTTTTTGTTAATAAAGTTATCTCATAATTTTATATTTAAATAGAGCCCTCCCAACTTGGGTAGAATGTGGATAAATGTAATGAGATTTATGAGGGATGAATTATTTTATTTATTATTTTAAAAAACTTTGTAATGATTTTTTTGTGTGCAGTTTATCAGAAAAAAAGACAAATGCTCAAGTTGAGATTGATGAAGGCATGAGTAGGAATACTTTCTTTAGCCATACATTCATGCACAAAATGATGTATAGTAGTTTTAGTTGACTTGTTAGAGGTTTAGTATTTTAACGTTATTGTATTCTTAAATTTCTTTTATGTATAAAAATTTGATTGAGTTTTAGTTTATTAAAGTCGAATTTGCTTGTGTAAATGGAATATTTCGATTAATTAATATAATTTGGTTTAAATAGAATTTGAAAAAACATAAATAATACACAAATAGATTGTGGTTTACTATTGTATACACTATGGGCGGATGTCAATTTTAGTCTATTGTTGTAAAGACCATGACTGACATTAGCCGTAGTCTATCGCTACAGACCACAATTAACGTCAAATGTGGTCTATTGGTATAGATTACAGTTGGCATTAGCTGTGGTCTATCAACAAAGACCATGACTAACGTCAACTGTAGGCTATATAGTCATTGACCACAACTGATGTTAACTATAGTCTATAATATAGATCACGGCTAACGTTAACCATGATCTATACAACAGACTATACTGGAGTAGACCACAGTCGCAAATCTGTGGTCTAATTGAATAAACCACGGTCATATGATCGTGGTCTATATGAATATTTGTAGTAGTATAAATAGAATAATTCAAGTTTTCAGCTGATAAAAATTGCTGACTAATAATGCATAATTGATCATGCAGATAACTTTCAAACTAAATTTATGAACATTTTGTTTTCTATTTTTTCATAGTTTTGGAAAGCTTTGAGATCTGAAAACTCTTTAAACTAAATAAAATTTGTTAATTATTGAGAGATTGAATCAGCACCACAACAAAAGCAAAAGAACATGAAAATTTGACAAAGTGTCATTAAATTAAGATTATCTTTCTAAGTATATTCAACACTATGGGAAAACATTCTTTCAAAATAGACAACAATATAATAGCACAATTCCAGGAACATAGTGCTTCAACACTTGAAACAAAAAGATATTCCAAAACACAAAGCAATAAAAGTAAACAATACGAAATGAAAGAGACAAAATAATTAGAAAACAAATAATAAACCCTCCCCTTTAAAAAAAAAACCATGCAAATATAACTTAATAATCCATTATTTATCAAGTCGTCTAACGTAAGGAAAAGTCAAAATAATGCTAGTGCAGCAACAAGCAAGTGGAACGAAAATACATCCAATGGTTACAACAACTACTAAAAACAATTCTTTTCTTCAAATTAATACTTGCTTTTGATTATTTCATATACATACTACTTACAGTCAATGATCTTTTCTTTTCTTTTCTTTTCTTTTTTTGTAATTTATCTAGCTCAGTTAATGGTTTATGTCACATTCCAAGAAGACAAACATTACAAAAAAAAAGAGGAAACTAGGAAACTTGGATTGAATAATCTAGATAAATACTTGTATCTTGTTTGCTTAAGCAAAGGAAAATGTAGTGTTCTCTCATATTGAGGCAAACAAAACAACATCAAGAAAAGAAAATCGTATACACAAGCACTCAAAAGTAAAATCGTAAGCATCAAGAAAAGCTTATAACTACCATTATACTTTTCTTTACAAAGAAGTCTTGCACAATACTATTGAAAACAAGAATATAGAATTTAGGAAAATACTTTTTTTTTGCAAAATAAATGTATTACTGCAAAAAAAGAGGAGGACCTCATAGTCCGAGGTCAAGGCCTAACTTTGAGTTTTCTTTAATGGCATTGAGTTTGAATATAGAAGAAATATGAAGTTGAATAGAGAAAAACTATCATATGGGGTGTGGTAAAATTGGAAACAAGTTTTTTGAAACTTAAAATCCTACTATTTGTGAGATTTAAACAAAACATAAAATATCAAATTGAAACTAAATAAGAACCATAGAGACTATACTAAAATTTAAAACTATACTAATTTAGAAAATACTTGGGTGCAGCTGATGTACAGCCCACTTTACAATTACAAATTTTTTTTTTAAAAAAAAAAAAAAGAACAACAAAACCAAAACCATTTTTTTTTCCTTGTGGTTGTGAGTAACATTGAGGAAATGGGGAGAAGAAACAGAACTAAAGCATGAGGAAATTGCCACTCAATCTTACCTTGGGCATGCATTTTGAGGTTGATTATTCTTTAGAAATTCCTTTACCGCTCACCTCAACATGCTATGACTTTATATTTTAAAACATGAATTTCAAAACTTGGTGTCATAGAGAAACCCAAATCTGTAGCTGCGTATATTCAGAAGGTTTCATACAAATCTACCAAAAATATCAAATGTTATAAAATAGTTTACCAATTGATGGGGAAAAAAAATACTAATATTGATACCAAATAATAGAAAAACAACATTATCAACAATAATACCATACAAAGAAGATGCTATCAATCAAATATGAGCATGGTAGCAACATAAATAAGAATTATGCCAAATTTGAGCAAAATTCTAACGGGGTTCAAGAATATAAATCATTTTCATAAATGTATTCTCGTATAAAAAAGAATTTAACAACCCTTTTAAACATTATTAAGCACATTCTTTTCAATATAGGACAAGCAATATACCCAAATTAATAACAAATCTATTTTAAAAAATAAACATCATCGAAACACAAGATTTATCTTCATGGCACATAAAAAAATTTATGTCTATAAAGCTTCTAAACAAGTTTTAAAACTAATTCATTAAAAAATAAATAACATATATCAATCATAAAAAATAATCAAGCAATAGAGATACAATGCCAAAAATAGATATTCCATATTTTCTCATGGCATATATAAATGAAATTAACAAAGCAATAGAGATTATGGATAAAATTTCAAAATAATCAATCTCAATTTTCTCAAGACCATATAATAATCCAATCATCCAAAACAAGCAATCATAAATATGAATGCCAAAAGGATCTTCAATTTACTCAATGACATTTAATCTTATAATCAATAAATTTCAAGAAATCAATTTCAAACCTTTCAAAATCATTTAAGAGATGTAATTTCCATAAATGATATCAATAGAATTGTAACAACCCAACTTCCTAGACATCCACTAACTAGGATTGCTACTTTACATGCATGCTATGGAGACCTCAAAAGTATCAAGAGTTTGACATTTACAATAAATTCTCTAAAAATAAAGGAAATTTCAAGTTTTCAAAATCATAAAATTGGCCTAACCACTTAAACAATAGTCTGTACAAAATGGAAGTCAATAAAAGAATATAAAACAACCAGAAGTGCGGAAACGTGTTATCCTAACTTTCCCATAGCCTTCATAGCAAACTCTGTCATTCGCCCAGGATGTCCTTGTCTTGACTGGAAAAAAATAATTTTGAAAAGAATGAGTATTAAAAATCCTCAGTAAGTGACTCCACTACAGGGGTCATGATATGTAAACACATGCAACATGACTTATGCTACCATGACTCTAGTGGGATCTAAAACTTTTCAACTTTAAGCTTCTTATCCTTACCTCTGGATGTGAATCACTTTCATACACATCAGTTCCATGCACATAACTTTCATGTACAGTGAACCCCCTAGTAGTGCATCACTTTCAAGCCCACAACTCTATGTACATCACTGTCATGTACATTAAGCTCTCTAGACATGCATGACATTCATGCATGTCAGTTCAATGTACATCACTTTCATGTACACCAAACCATTTGATAAGAAATGTAAGTATCACATACTTCCCATGACTTTATGAACATATATAAAATGCATGAGGTCCTACATATAAAACTTCAGTTCATTATTAGGATGTGTTGGAAATAATAATTCGTTGTGTATAAGAACTAAGCAACACTAGCAAATTTGATTACAACTTAACTGGCAACAAACAAGTATAGTGTAAACAATAGTATAGACATTGTATGTAACAACAATTTCAAAACTCAAGAACAAAAGATAATAAGTAGTCGAGGCACGCTTACAAATTGTTGTCTTGAAGACAATTATTCACTCTACACGGGTTGCAAGCAAGCTACAGCAATCGTCTCAGCAGGATACAACGACTAACTCCGATAGTACAGCAACCTTGAACTACTAGGATTTGGCATAACTCTTGGATACTTGCTCTCAACTTGACTCAAGATTAAAGAGAAGAAAGATAGGAGAGAAGAACTCTTCAATTGGAATGAGATACTCCAAAAATAAAATTAATATAAACAATATGAAACATACATAAAAAGTAACTCAAATGTGTAGTTACTTGTAAAAATTCAAACATAACTCACAAATTTAACTTTTAAGTTAAATTTATAAATGAAACATCAACACTTTTTGATGTTTCAAACTATTTTGAAACCTTCGAATTTCAAGTCAAGTAACAACAACATAAATGAAACATCAATTCATTTTTTTGATTTTTCAAACCAACACTTTCTTTCACAAAATTTTACTATAAAATCCAACATGATGCAATACATACATAGCATCAGCCTCTGACATACATATCATACATGTTTACTTTACATTTTTTTCACATAATATACATGACTCTCACATTCATCATTCAAACATCATAAACTTTCCAACCTGGCACTAAGATGTTCTAGTAGTAAAGCCACTTACCTGGCTACCAATTCAAACAAACAAATTGTTAACCCCTATTAAGGAGATCCTTCGCTCGACCTATCATAAATTCCAAAGAAATTAGTGCTTAACATTCATAACCTTTAGATTTTACTTTTCCAAAAACAACTTGGAACTTTATTTTTATTGACTTAGCTTACCAAAAATATGTAGAGGATTACCCAAATGATTTCCAACTTAAGGCTGCCTTCAAATCTTATTTCACCCAAATCAAAACTACATACAATAGATATTTAAGAGTTAGGGCCTACATTAAACTCCTAAATTAAGTCCAAAAGGGTTAACTAGAGCGTTGCCCACTGATTCTCACTAAAATATAATCTTAATCCTTGCTGGTTTGACTCGATTTAGCTCGATTTCATGGATCTAAGACCTAATGATTATGGGTATTCTGAAAAGGAGTCAAATCTATCATGGGTTGACTTTAAATCACAACCAAACCAACCACGAACCTAACTGAAAACGAACATCACCTCTTGCCAAGAACTTGTTTAGCCAGACCCAAACTCACAGAAAACACTTTTGGCTGCTGGATCTATTGCACGCGTTCGTCGCCAGAGATTGTGATCCCGTGTTGCCACTGCCAAGACAGATCTTGTCGCTGTTTACCGTCATTAATGCAGAAATCACCAAAAGAGGTGGTGTCGCGCATGTGTAGAAGAGGGGAAATCCGCCGAAAAAATTGCAAAAGAGGTGAGGAATGAGTTTGTTGAGGGAGAAGAAGGTTGAAGATGATGAGATGGGTTGGAAGCTTCACACGAAAAGGAGAGAGGGAGGTGTGAGGAAAAGACAAAACATACCGTTTTAGGGTTTCTCAATTTTTTTTTTTTACAAAACCCTATTTTTTCTCAATCCCCTTTCTACCCCTCCTTTTTTCCTCTTCCACCTTTCTTTTCTCCTAATTCCTCAAATTTTAAGCTTTTAATTAAGACACCCAAAAGACTTGGGTAAAACTTCAAATTAGCTTGCTTAAGCTCCAATTTCCTAAATTAAGCTTCAACAATAAATCCAGTGAGTCCAATTCAAGCTAAATTAATGGAAATTAAGCTTCAACAATAAATCCAAGGAGTCCAATTCAAGCTAAATTAACCCAAAATCATTTAAGTGGAAATCAAAGCCAAAATATACTTCAAAACCAACAGCTTAATCTTACATGGAGACATGAAGCGTTATGATCTTCCCACCTTAAGAACTTTCATCCTCGAAAGTTTATAGTCTAAAAAGATCTCTGGATATTTGATAACTTGTAAATAACAAGTTATTTGAGTGCCTCAATTTGGCTAATGTTTCCCTCAAGGCGCTGAAATAAGCTTAAATAGAAGGCAATTAGACAATATCTGGGTAAATGCATGAATATGCGCACGATGCATTGAATGCATTGTGTTTAAGGAAAACCTTTGAAATTCTATAATCATTGTGCTATTTCTAACTGAATGTTTGCATCATGTAAAAAATAAAGCAGTGCACTAAAGGTTTGATGCGTTGAAGAAAAATAGTACTTAGAAAGGAAGCGAATATTTTTGTGACAAAGAAGGAAAGTTGGGCGTCGAATCTATAGCAAAATGGAATAAAATGACAAAGAATATCAATGCACCAAGTATCGTTGCTCAAATCCTGACGTGAATAACACAATGCCCTCGGTTAATAGATTTTTCGACACCACATATAAATTCTTATGAAGAAATTAGGGAAAGAGGAGTGTAGTATTGATAACTTTTCCCAAACATCAAGGTTTTGATTTTCCAGAATTCTCCCAAGAGCAAGGAGTGAAAGAACTTTTCATTCTTCTTCAACCTCCATTCATTCGAAAATAGATGAGTGACAATCCACCTTCTACGAGTTGAAGGCATTGAAGAAAGCTTAAGGGTTTCGCCGCTCCAATGTTCTTACTTCGTTGTTTTACTATTTTGATGATTAGAACTGGGGATAGAGTAGGGTGATAAATAGTTGTAAGTTGTATAAACCTCTTACAGGCTTATAAAGACTAAAATAGGTTAGACTATGATAAGCCTTAGGATTAAGGCTTAATTAACTCCCAATTGCTTAAAATATTCTTGTTTTGACTTAAGATCATTTGAAAATAGTGGAAGATTGCTTGAATTTAAGGAAGAAATGAATGTGATAGCATTTGGAATAGAATTCTAAATAAATTGATTCTTTTTGCAGGAATTATGGAAATTGCAAAATCAGATTGCTAAATCCAATTTTGCAATTTTGGGCAGAGAATTTATGGAAACTATATATTCACGTGGACGAAGAAACCCATATATGGGAAGATCAATTTTCGCCTGATTTGGTGGAATTGGAGCACGAAATTTGGGCAATCTTCAGCCCTAATGGAGGCCTATAAATGGGGAAGAAGAATTGGAGCTAATTCGGGATTTCTTTGGGCGATTTCAAGGATCGTTGTCGTGGGTTTTTAGTTCTCCTGAAAGCTCTATTTTTTTTTGTTCTTCTTTTGGTTTTAGCCAAGAAACTCAATTTTAATTTTGGTTTTCCTTCAGTTTCGTATTACGGAGCATTGCTTAAACAATCTCTAGTCTTCAATTGATGTACTTTTGAATTAGTCTTGAGTTTAATTTCAAGTAAGATTGGTGGGTTTATTTCAATATATGTTGCTCTGTTCTCCTTTTTTTTTTTTTTTATTTCACAATTGGTTACTATTTTTCATTATTTCTTTTCTTGATTGCCTAATGGTTGTGGGAGTTCCCCTTGTTCTCAGTCGAATTCAAGTGTGAATTAAGTTGTGGGGTAATCCAGTGTCGTTTACAAGCTTCTTTAGAATTCGTTCTTGATTTCATCTTTATATTGATGCAAGATGGTCCCATGTAATTTCTGCACTTTTCTTCAGTTATACAGTCCGATTCAAGAGTTTCTTGAATCGTTAAGATCAATTGTTTCTTAAAAGTGGAGGAGATTGAATCGATTGGATTAGAAGGAGTTGTGTTGATTATTGAATTGAATTTTTTCTAGCCCCTGTTTTTTTTTTTTTTTCTCTTCAATTCACTTTCTATGAAAGTGTGTTGTTATTCAAATTAAGTTTGTGGGAAGGATAAAGTTTTTATGGCAAAAGGAAGGAAAAAAAAAGTTTACTTAATCGCCCTTGAACTTTTCTTTAAGTTTCATTAAGAATTCCTTCCCTGAATTCCTAGTAGAATAATATTATAAGTCATTATTTTAATCATTTAATTTGCATAACTTCTAACATGAATTTTCTTTCAAAAATTATTTGTAATAATTTCGGTTTTAATATGAGCTAAAACTTCTTAGGGGGTTCAAAAATGTGAATTCCCTAAGAAGTAATTGTAGCCAAAATTTCAATAAAAACCAAGCCTACATCTCAATTGTTTGCTTGTGTTGATTAAAATTCCGTTGAGATCCTAGATTGATCAACTAGGGTATCAACTCAAGCTTAGATCTAATACCGACGGGGTTAGTGACAAGCAGATTTCACACAAGTGATGGAGAAAAAGAGCTTAGACATAAGCCAATTCCTTACCCTAGACATAGCGATTAAGGACTCCAAGACCCATAAAATTGTTGAGCCAATTGATCTAAGATAGAGGGACTATAGACATATAAGTCTCTCACTTAGCCTCCTAAAACCTAAATTCAAGGTGAATAGAAGATGCAATTTTGGTTTACAATTGAGTGTGGAGTAGGTTGGAATTGTAATTTTGGTTTGCAATTATGACTTAGGGCAATGACATTCTTGAGCCCCATCTTCATCTAGAATTCCCTTTGCAATTTCATTTTCTAAGTCTTTTTAGTTGTTATTCCAATATTGCCAATTTTAGATTCTACAATTTTTAGTTATTTCGCTGATTGCCATTTTAGATTCTGCAATTAGATTATGCAATTTTTCACCAACACACCAACCCAACTTTATTTTTGCAATTTTAGTTTTCTAGTTGCAATTTTCCTTACACTTTTGCTTTACAATATTTTTGTTACTCTGTTCCCTGTGGGATTCGATACTTGGTACTCAGATACCATTTTATATTACTTCGATCGCGTGCGCTTGCGTGTAACCACCGATCAGACTAGCACACACACATGTGAGGGATGATAAGTTTAAATTTAATTTTGCTCAATTAAAGTCCTTGTTTAAATGCATTCTTTCAGTGTGATCTTTTTAGCATTTGGAATTATTGAGGCTGGAGTCACCCACTTGAATATTTTTAAATTATCTAATGCTTATATTTTGCTCGGAACAAGCAAAAGTTTAAGTTTGGGGGTATTTGATAGTGCACAAAAGTGTACTATTCTTTGGACTATGATTATTGCTAGTTTATGGTCTTAAAGTATACTATCGATGCTCTTTGTGTGTATTTTGTAGATTTTAAGCTAACAAAGAAAAACTGAGCACAAGGAAAGTGTTAGGATGAAAAAGGAAGTAATTTGACTTCAATTGGAGCTATCAGGTGAAGAAGAGAAGATTGAAGCAAAGAACCCGAGGCTAGAGCGTTGAGACGCCATAGGTGCAGCTTCACAAGTCAGAATTTCCACATGCATAGCGTTGAGACGCTGCTTTGGAGCGTCAAGACGCTCTAAACACGCTAACAAGGATTCGATTTTTCGCAGTGTTGAGATGTTGTGTTAGAGCGTCTCAACTCTAGGGTACAACGTTTCGACGTTGTCCCAATTATTATAAAAAGATCTTTTTGGCTACGGATTTGGGGAGGCGTTTTGGAGAGAATTCACCTGATAAGCCTTAGAATTAAGGTTTATTTAACTCCCAATTACTTAAAATATTCTTGTTTTGTCTTAAGATCATTTGGAAATAGTTGAAAGTTGCTTGAAAATAAGAAAGAAATAAGCATGAAGGCAATTGGGATAATATTCTAAAAAATTTAAGGTTGTTTGCAGGGAATGTGGAAATTGCAAAACCAAAATTGTAATTTTGTGATTCTACAATTTTTTCTGGAGCAGGGAATATGGAAATTGCAAAACCAAAATTGCAATTTCGTGATTCTGCAATTTTGTCTGGAGTAGCAGAAAAATTCAAAAAATGAAAGAAATCTGCTTACGGAAATCTTCAATTACAACACGATTTGGGGGATTTTGAGCATGAAATTTGGGCATTATTCAACCATAATGAAGGCCTATAAAAGGAGATAAGATGATTGAAGAAGGAGATCGATTTTGGAGGCATTTTTGGAGTTAATTTCATGGGTTTTCTCTCTGTTTTTCTGCAGTTTTCTTCCTCTGTTCTTGTTCTCTGTTTTACAGTAAGTTTGCTGCTGTTTGGGTCTGATTTTCTTTAAAAATTCAGTTCGATTCAAGTGAAAACTTGGATAGTTAAGATTCATTCTTTCCTAGAAATAGTGGGAGTTGAATCGATTGAAATCTAAAGAAAAAACAACAGATTTTTGTTCTTGTTTTCTATATTCCAGTTGGTTCTTAGTTTAGATGAATTTAATTTATGTTTTAGTTAATTTGAGATGTAATTTTTCATGCTTTTAGTCCCTTACCTACTGTATTAAACTTTTGAATTGAGTTTAAATTGATAAAACAATTTATGGGTATTTTTATGGATTTTTTTTTTAAAGTTTAGTTTCAAGTTTTAGCTTGAATAATTGTCTCCTCTAAATTCATTATTTCGTGGGTTAGTTCATGTTTCAGTTTTCAACTTTATTGGGTTCGATTTTGGATGGCAAAATGTCTTTAATTCCTTTAAATTTTTGTTGTAATTAGCATTTTAATATATTCTTCTAGTATGGACTTAATTTCTAAAATTAGTTGTAGGATTTTTACTTTTAATATGAGCTAAACTTCTTAGGGGGTTCAAGGATGTGAATTCCCTAAGAATGTAATTGTAGCCAAAATTCCAACAAAAACCAAGCCTACATCTCAATTGTTTGCTTGTGTTGAATAAATTTTCGTTGAGATCCTAGATTGATCGACTAGGGTAGCGACTCAAGCTTAGATCTAATATCGACGAGGTTAGTCATAAGCAGATTTCACACAAGTGATGGAGAAAAGAGCTTAGACATAAGCCAATTCTTTGCCCTAGACATAGGGATTAAAGACTCCAAAACCCATAAAATTGTTGAGCTGAATTATCTAAGATAGAGGGACTATAGACATATAAGTCACTCACTTGGCCTCCTAAAAACCTAATTACAAGGTGAATAGGAGTAGCAATTTTGGTTTACAATTGAATGTAGAATAGGTTGGAATTGTAATTTTGGTTTGCAATTACAACTTAGGGAAATGACATTCTTGAGCCCCTCCTTTATCTAAAATTTCTTTTGCGATTTCATTTACCAAGTCTATCTAGTTTGTTATTAAATATTGCAAATTTTTAATTCTGAAATTTTTGCCACTTTAACTTACAATTAGATTCTGCAATTATTCTCTTTTTACCAACATACCATCCCAACCTTTTTTTTTCAATTTTAGTTTTCAAGTTGCAATTTTCCTTACACTTTGCTTTACAATATTTTTGTTACACCGTTCCCTTGGAATTCGATACTTGGTACTCACATACCATTTTATATTACTTCGAACGTGTGTGCTTACATGTACACAGATCAAGTTTTTGGCGCTGTTGCCAAGGAATGACAGTTTTAACAAAAAATTTGTTTTAGCAAAAATTGTAAGAGAAAATTGCAACAATTTTTCCTATTGCAGGAGGAGCTCGATTTCACTCGTTGAGGGAGAGAAATTGCAAGAGCAGAAAGACACAACGTAGGGTTGATTGCTTGAGAAAATCCACAAGATGGAAGAAGGCATCATTGCAGCATTGAGCGCACAAGCTTCATCATTAAGCTACATGATGGAAACTTTGATAATGGAAAATCCTATTGCTCCTTTTAACCCCATCTCTTCTATTTTTTGTATTTATTGTAAATGAAGTCATTCATTTGATAATTGTCCTTATAATCCTGATTCTTTGTGTTATGAATTTCTTCCCAGCTTTGCAAATCAACATCAATACCAGTGCTTCCAACAAGGGAAGATGATTCCAAAAGAGCCAAGCATCAAAGAACTTGTGAGGGAATATAGAGCAAAGAACGATGTTGTAATGCAAAGTCAAGCCGCATCTCTATGGAGTTTGGAAATCCATATGGAATAAATTGCAGATGAATTGCAGAACAGGTCCCAAGGAATTTCACTAGAGAATAGAGAGACTTCAAAACAAGAAGAAAAAGAAAAATAATGTGAGGTGGTGTCACTTAGAACGAAATTGGAACATGAAGACCTTGAACTCCCAGTAGAAGCACGAAGCGCTCCAACACATGATGACATTAAGGAGCCAAAAGGGAAAGAAGAGATCAAAAAAGAATCACCTCATGAAGAGAAAGAACAACAAAAGGAAGTCGTAGTGAGCCATACAGTTGCAATTTCACAGCAATTTACATCCAAAGTGCTTCTGATACTAGAATGCCTCGCTTTCGCATATTGCAGTTTTCAGGAAATGCTAAATCAAGAAGAATGCATAAATGAGAGTATGAAGAATGCAGAAATGAGAGCATGAAAAATGACATTATGCAGTATGTGACACAAATTGCAATTGCAATTTCTACTTTCAGAAACATATGTAATCCCTTGAGCAGGCAAGACCCGTTGTGATCAAAGCACCTCAACTACGACTGAAATCTCGTCCAACATCGAGACCTAGGTGAAAAATGAAGGAACATAGCTGCGGTCTCCCTTCTGGAATTGGATAAGTTACCTTGTCTTTCTTTTACGTTAAAATATAATTAAAAAAAACAAACAAACAAAGAGAAACTTTTAACTTTTGAAATTCCAACCTAAATGAAGGAGTTTGATTCAGAAAATCTCTGTCTAAGGAGGATCTTGTCGAGGTTGAGGTATTTAAGTTGACCACTAAGGGAACACCTCTACTTGGGGATTCACCTGGGAGTTTAATGAATCAACTTTGAGTTCAAAAATTGAAATTTCCCAAAAAGTTAACTTTGCATTGAGAAAAATTGTGTGAACATTTTGATGCACTACTTTTGAGTTTTAGGAAAATATAAGAAGAAAGAGTGGGAGGAAGAAATTGTAGTCACAATCACGAAAGCAAATTGCAATTGCAGTTTCAAGAGAATTCTTTGTCAAGACTTCCAACAACCCTGAGGACAGTAATGCCAACAACAACACATTTTTCTCTGCATAAGGGAGTCTCTCTTTAACCTATCTTTCCAACTTTGTTAATTGTTATGTTTTTAGTTTGAGGTTTAGTTAAGTTCTTTTATGCTTATTTAGTTTATTTGCTTTCATGAATTCTGGAAAAAAAATCTACACCCCGCACAAGCATACCATAAAAATCATGTTTCAAAACAAGTTTGCAAATTGTTTTCTTTGGTATTTTGTTAAAAAGCTCTTAATGATGATACCTAGAGTTTTCTCAACTTTCAAATGCTTTCACACACAACTTCAAGTTTTCAAAATCATAAAACTTGATAAATTCTTGTTCTCCATAAAACATTCAAACTCAAAACTTCCCTCGTGTTTATCTCATCTAATAGACTTGGGAGAGTTTAGCTTTGATGTTTAACATGTTAAGTGACCCAACTATGTACCCCAACCCCTGTTCTTCTAGTTCTTAGTCAATGAGAACATTGACCCACTGAAGTTGGGGGGGTGAGTTTTGTGATACTACCGTTGTAATATTAAGTTATTGTAATAGTATGTTGTTGTAACAGTATGTTGTTGTAATATTATGTTGTCGTTGTAACAGCTGCTAGGACTAAAAAAAAAAAAAAAGAAGATACTCCTCCTTCTAGAGTTAACTGAGTAACCAGAGGCAGTTATGACACCCATGATTTCCTTTGCATGAAAGGTTAACTTAGGAAGTGAGTATGTGAAACGGTCTTAGCAGTGATTGGTGCTCGTAGTCAACTACTTTCACCATAAAGTGTTAGTAAGTTGGAACGAAGGTACAAGTGACAATAAGACTCTAATATATATATATATATATATATATATATATATATATATATATATATATATATATATATATATATATATATATAATTTCAAAAGAAAAAGAAAATGAGGTTTAGCAGCAACTTTACATAAGTTTGGGGGAGAAAGAAAAATGCTTGTAATGTGAGTGAGCTTAGCTTGTTGAACAAAGAAAATCACCCTAGACTCTATGACTATGACTTAGGTGGAATAAGCATAATAGGTGGGTTTGTATAAGAATGTTTTACCTTGAAAAAGAAAAGTAAAAGTTTTATGTGAGAAACTCTTGGAACTGTGTAAAGTACTAAGAGTTTGAGACCTCTCCTGAAAGACAACATTTTTTCAAAAACACCATTTGAAACCATTTTGTGAAGTGTTTGCTTGTGTATGTTGCTACTTGTTTTCTAATTGCTTGAGGACAAGCAATATCTTAAGTTTGGGGGTGTGATAAGTCTTAGAATTAAGGCTTATTTAACTCCCAATTACTTAAAATATTCTTGTTTTATCTTAAGATCATTTGGAAATAGTTGAAAGTTGTTTGAAAATAAGAAAGAAGTAAGAATGAAGGCAATTGGGATAAGATTCTAAAAAATTTAAGCTTGTATACAGGGAATGTGGAAATTGCAAAACCAAAATTGCAGAATCATCACCCTAGTTTCGATTCACAACAACTATTTGGGACTTGGAAAGTACTTTTGAGAGAAAATAAGGGATTCTGAGCTTGAGATCACAGGACATCATGACAGGGACGAGGATTGGCACGCGTCCAAGAGTTTCTCTCTCTTTTATTCATACTTTGTTGATGTTTTTAGACTATTCCTTAGAGTTTAGATTTTATTATAGTGAACTTTGCGTAGTTGAACTCTTGGAACATGTAATTGTTGAGACTTGGCTTAAATTTTGACTTATAGTACATTGCAATGTTTTTCATGTTTCTATGTCTGAGCTTGTGGCCAAAGTTTAGTTGTCTTTAATTTGAGTTTTCGCTTGGGAAAGTAGAACTTGAATTTTAGTGTGGATGCATGACTAATAGTTTATTATTGCATGGGAATGAATGATTTATTATTAGAAGCTGTAAAAGATTTATTTTGTTGGCATGCTTAATTGAAGATTTAGACTGTAAGGTTAAAGACTCAATTTGGCACGATTTTATGTGGGCTTGGAAAATTCATTTAACTAATTTAGTGATCTTTTTGGCTTCTGATTGTTGCATGTATTTATGTTTCTTAAAGTAAACTAAGTGATGCTTCATGGCTAAAATATTACTCACATGTATTTTCTCTAAAATTCTCTCCAGTCTTGTAAATATATATTTTATGTTGTAATTTGACTTTATCTCAAGTTTTGGTCCTCTAGATAAAATTGAGCGCTAGTAATAATAGTACTTAATTAAATTAAGAAAACCAGTCCATGTGATCGATCCTGGCCACTGCACTGCAAATCTTAGAGGCCTAGGTTTATAAGTATAATTGAAAGAGTTTTCGACAAGCTTTTTATCAAGGAATTTAAACCAACAATTAACTCCAAAAATCACTAGTACAAATTTGGGTTTTAATGACGGGCATTGCCCGTCATTAAAAGGAAACGATGACGAACATGTGTCCGTCATCTTTTTGAGTGTCATCGTAGGCTACAATGACGAACGCTTTTTAATGACGGGCAATGCCCGTCATTAAAAGTTGGCCTTCATTGTAGCCTATAATGACAGTCAACTTTTAATGTCGGTCAATGTATGTCATTAAAAGTCAATGTCTGTCATTAAATGTCTATTTTGAATGTTTTAATGACATGCAATGTCCGTCATCTTTTTCTTAATAATTTAATAAAAAAAAATTGTAGGCTGTCCAATAATATTTTTCTTTCTCGACCTATGCCCGGAATAAAATTTCAATAATATTTTTACATAACAATCAACTCAACAAATATAACTTTAATTAATAAAATGTAATATATATAAATACACTTCGTCTTTGATTGTTGTTATATATATTAAACATGAGAACCCGACAACAACATTAAGAATAATAAATTCGAAATTAGTCATAATAAACTGAAGTTTGAAGCCGGTTCAAATGAGAAACTCGATGAATCGAATGAGAAAATTCGACTTGAGTTGATATCCATCCAAGGCTTCGTAAGCCCTTTATATATCTATTCAAAATCTCCCCCTTCGAGTAGTTTGATCACGCAAAATTCTCACCTAATACCCCATATCTGTAACAAGTTCCACAACATATTAGAAAATTGAACAAATTGCAACACAAAACTTACATAAACATGAAAAAACAAGCTTAGTTGAGATTATTTTTAGGACCCTACAAACTCTACAATTTTAGCTGAAAGCATAGCTAATTAACACAAACTCCCATCTAAGTATAAAAACAAAAAATAAGAAACACATCAAACAAAGTAAAACCAACCCTTCAAATTTCATAGGTACTCTAGAAGCTAAGATAGAAAAATATTTAGTAAAAATTCCAAGTTATCTCCTATGCAATTTCAACATTCAACTGCAACTTACTTCAAGTCATCCTTAACTAAATTCTGACCACATTTCAAGAATCAACAAGGATACAATATGCATACAAAACATACCAACAAATGGAGTAATCTACCCCCCCCCCCCCCCCCCCCCAAAAAAAAACCTGAAGGAATAATAAGGTATTTTGGATTCCTATATCAGAAAAAGCAACAATTTGAATGATCCATCAACTGAACATAATATTATAGAAAGTAACAACAAGGTGGATCAAAATTTTTGAAGCTCAAAACAATTATGATTAAATCTAACTAACTCAGAGTATTCCTGATACAGAGACAGAAAGTTGCACTTTGTGTGCAAGTTTTGTGGAGTTTCAATCACTAGAAATGTGGTGGACATTATATTTCACATATTTGATGCAGAGGAGGAATGGCCAAATTAAAGTATAAAAAAGGCTAAAACAGTAGTAGAAGAAAAGAATATTTCCAAACCTGGGGTTGTAAAAAACTATGAAACAGCTATTAGTTGCGGCAACATGAGCAGCAGCAGCAAGGAGTCCAATGTGCATGCTATCACTTGATAAAACAGAAGAGGGCATCACCGTTTGTGGTCTTGTGGCACGACGTATACCCAAATGCAGTCTAAAAAAGAAAATAAATCAATAGTTAAACATTCTAAAAAAAATGGTCATTCAAACAAACTGTGGAAGGAAACCTAGAACAAATTATCAACAAACTACAGTTCAGCAAAGCAACACTTGACAAAATATGCAACATATTAGGAAAAATACAAGTAATTTACCTATTCAAAGAATATTTACCCATTTCTTTGATAAAGATCCAAGGGTTAGCACAGAGGCAATGAATCCAAACTCACCCATTGGCACAAAGGGCTTATCGCCAAAAGCCATATGTGCATAAACTTCTATAGAGATCACAAAAATCTCAAGATTCCTTGTAGTTTCTACTATCTAAATTCAACCACCACAATATACATCTTGTTTGTCATCATTCTGACAAACTTTAAGTTGTTTTGTGTGTTTCCTAAGTCCTAACCTTAAATAAACTCATCAAAATAATCCAATCAAGGTTAATTTATGTTTGCTTTCATGACAAATGTTTAGTTTCTTTATTTCTTTAGGATTTCATCCTTAGTTTTCCATAAGTTAGGAGCATAATATGAGAGGTTTTTTGTTCGCAAAACACAATTGAAGATGAAAGGGGTGGTTCTCATTTGATTTAGTGGGTGGTCCTTTCCAAAACATGTGTGAGAGTCACAAGTTGGGTATCAGAAATTTATCACACAAAAATTATGTCCTTTTTGGCTAATGAATTGTGAAGGTACCCCTTTAGAACCTGAAGCATTGAGGCATAGGATAATGGTCAGTGAGTATAGGTATAGGATTTAGAACCTTAAGTGTTATAACATGGCTAGTCTCTTTTTTTTGGCTACTTTGTGGTACACAAAGTTGGAAAGGAACAAGAAGATTTTTAAAGGTTTTAATCTTGAGAAGAGACATGGGATCTAGCAAATTTCAATGCCTCTCTCTAGGCGTCAACGACTTGACCAATGAAATCTCTTTTTGTAATTTTGTCTTGTGTTAATGTATTGCCTTTGCTTTTGTTCTTTCATTTCTTTTAATGATAATTGGTTTATGATTTTAACGAATTTGTAACTACAGAAGTCTAACTCAATGATAGAACCATACCTATTTACTATTACCCCAAGACTAATACCGAGAGATGAATTCATGGAGATCTATGTGTTAGATTAGATCAAAATTGAAAAACTTTTCATCTAGATCCAATCTCCATGAAATCAAGCATTAACAACATAATTACCTCAACACAACATATCAAGAGAGCTAAGATCATGAAAGCAAATCATTGCCAATTAACATTGACAGCATAATACATATCCATACACATCACTAAGACATACAAAGGTTACTTCTCCAATATCAAACAGTCTAAAAAACCCACGAGATCTCAGCGTTCCAACAAGAACAAAGCAAAAAATCGACATAGTTCACGGCAATTGACTTTTTATTGTTACTTTTACCTCCGGACGAATTATCTCCCCCTGCTTCCTGAGCCACCTTCTTCGCCACCTTCTCCTGTAGCGCCTTCGCATCCCTAACCAAAATCTAAAACCAAAAGAACAGTCAATCAAACAAAATTAAAGAAACAAGAAGAAACAAGATAGACGAACCTTTCACAGCGCTGCGCGGGGGTCAAACCATCGTCCTTGGTTTTGCCCTTGGCAAAGTTGCGAGCTGAGCCCTCCTATTTAAGTAGGAAAACAAACCATAAGAAACACATCAAGCAAAGTACAACCATGAACCAACACTTTAAATTTCAAAGGTACTTTCGAACCTAAAAGAAAAATATTTAGTAAAAATTGTAAGTTATCTTTAGTGACAATTTCATCCTTCAACTGTAACTTACTTCAAGATAAGTCTCTATGGTAAACAAACACACACCCAATCTAATGAAAAATTAAACAACACAACCCAAAAGATGGTCCAAAGGAAAAAGCTTCAAAAAGGATTGATTGTAGAACATATAAACTTGTTTCCTGAAAATCCTTAACCATGGATTAATATTAAGGAAGGGAAAAGACAGCATCCAACTTAAGAGTAAACTTGTAAAGAAATATAAAAACAAAAACAAAGCCAATACTTACTTTGCCAGCTTAGCTCATTTATGTGTGTGAAAGCTATTGATGAGGTATGCAGCTGTAGTTCAACTTGGATAGGTCAACTTGTATTTTAGAATCATCATCTATTGGGGGAAAATCCAATTCAGAGATCAAATTGAATAATCATAAACAATAAGATTTTAATTTCATTTTGGTCCCATGTTATGTTCTATTTTTAGATTAAAAAACTATTTTATTCATCACCATTAATCATTTAACAAAGAACTCAAACCCATCTGAAAGACTAATAATTTTTTAACAAGAAACGAAAGACTAATAATAAACAATAAGGTTTTTGTTTTATTTTGGTCTCATACCTCCCTACTTGTTTCCTTTTGGTCCAATGTTATGTTATGTTTTTAGATTTAAAAACTATTTTATTCTTCACCATCAATCATTGAACAAGAACTCAAGCCTATTTGAAAGCCCAACATTTCATATCCTCAATTAGACGTGGCTTAAAATAAACAAAAATACGATTCTATATATATCAAATTAATAACTAAAATAGAACAAGACCAAAATAGAATAAACAGATTAAAACCAAACAATGCATTTGAAAAGGGTTTTTAATTGCTTGCACTACTAACCTTTCTAAAAGGCACAATAGAGAATGGCCCAACAAAGCTAACAATGAAAGGAAAACCCACCATGCAACCCACAGAGAGTTTCTTGATATTTATCGGAATGTTCCTTTTTTTTTGCTTGAGCAACAATTTTGGCACTCATACCCAAGAGATAACTAGCAGTTCCACCTGATTATCACGACATTCCAAACAGTACAATAATCAAAATGAATAATGTAAATCACAAAGAAGAAGAAGAAAATCAAAGAATCTTGTAAAATAGTTCTCAATCTAAATGGCCCAATAGTCATATAAACCAAAAAAGGGACAGATTGTTAAAGAGGCTGGCAGAAGTCAATTTTGTGTCAATTTGGGATGTTCCACCAATTCATGATTGATTCCTTGCTTTGATGAGTTGGAGATGGGTTTGTTTCATGTGATTGAATTTTTGTGGGATAAAGCTCATTGTGTTTTTCACTTAACAAGTTTCATTAATTAAGTAATAATAACAAAATATATAGTGCATAAGGATTCATAACGAATTTCACATAAAAGTACAATGAACTGCAAAGCAACACTTGACAAAAGATCCAATATATTAGGAAAAATACAAGCAATTTACCTGTTGAAAGATTATTTAAGCTCCTAGATTTGTTGTTGTGTCATCTCTTCCCTTGAGAAATCAAAGACCTCTTCACTCAAGAGAAAAAGTAATCAAGAGGGTAAAGTACAAATCTAAGTGAATGCAAGTCCATTGACCAGTTTGAAACCTCCTTTCAGTCATCTACAGAAAATCAAATAGTAAACAGATTCACTAACCGTCCAATCAACAAGATACCAATCCTTAAGTGAATATAAAAAAAACCCCAATTGTTCACAGTCTTCAAACAATCAGAAAATACAAGCTCATACTATAGGAAAATTCAAACACAAAGAAACAACAATCCCAACCTCAAATTACAACCATAGAACAATACAATACAATGCAGAACCACATTCATTTCCCACATTCCTACGTTTTTAAAACTGGAGAATAGCTAAAAGCGGGTTAAAAATAAGCAAAATCTAAGCTTCAAAATGCTTGATAGAAACTGAGCAAACCTGATAAAATGAAAGAATTGCAACAGTGGCATCAACATGAACAAGACCCACATGAACACCTAACAAGAGCAGTGGAAAACAAGAGTCATCAGTTGGTTCAAAAGTCAGAATACTTTCGAAAATCTAACTAAGCAGAGTAATTATATTTTATTAAAAAAAAACCTCTTGAAATTATAGGCGTTAAATTAGCATCAAACTTGAATCAAAGTGGTTTCGCATAAGATCTCGAGGTCATAAAGTAAAAAGAAAACGGAGGATATAACAGATCGAAATCTGAACAATCTGCTACCCACGACCTCCGTCTAGCGCATCCACATCATGAAGCTGAATGACATTGTTCCCACGTCTACACGTTGCTAATCTGGAACCTGAACAACGACGCGTTAATCTGGCACATCTGCTTGAGCGAGCTGCGAATCTTGTCGACAGTGTTGTCGAAGTCTGTGAAGCATTCGTGAAGCGTAGAGGCAGCTCTGTAGTCGGCATCATCCAAGTTCGTGAAACGGTGTGAGAGAGAGCGGGGGTTTGTGAGAGAGAGTGAGGGTTTACTAGAGAGCGATGTTTTTGTGAGGGAAAGAGTGAATAATTTACTTATTATTATTATTTTATGGTCATATATAACCTTATTTTAGAAAATCAGCTTCTCCAATGCAATTTTACACTGCCTGTCATTATTTCTTCTCCGTGAATTTCTAGGACCGTCATTAAAAGGAGGATTTGTAGTAGTGAATGGAAATTAACAATACCTAAAAATGTCAGGCATTACACCTATTATTTTGTCTCATATTTAGCAATTACCCTAACCTAATCGAGGAAAGACTCACTACCAAAGTCGTACCAACTTGTGTGGGTTTTGAGGATTAGGTATCAGATTTTAGCTTTGAGTTTGTGGATATTCGTTCAATGTTGTTGGAGTCATGTCACTAGAGGATAGTCATGCTCGTGAGTGAAGTGTCATTGTGGGTGGTGAGATTCAGACATCGAAGACACTAACGGGGAAGGTGGTTCATAGGTCACTGGATAACGATGGCTACAACTTCACAAGGAGGGTTGCTAGATGCGCCACAGCCAGAACACATTGTCGTTGGAGAAGAGGGCACGCTAATACTGTTTGTTAAAGAGGAGAGTGTAATCGTCGCTGGTGTTGTCGTCGGTTGTTGGCAAGAGGAAGAGAGAGAGGAAGAAAAATATGAAGAAAGGATTTTGATCAAAGCTTTAACTTTAATCAATATTTAATTTTAAAAAAATTATTAGATTTTAAACTATATCATACTTGATATTTAAAAAGTGTTAAGGTAATTATAATTAAACTTGACATTTCTGGAATGTCAAGTTTTTATTAGCATAAAAAAATATGAAAAATTCTACCAATCTTCTCCTTTTTCTTGATCACAATTAACAATAGAGAGACTCAACCGAATTGAAAAAACCAAAATAAGGAAGCACAAACCATAAAAAGACAAACACAAGAGAGCCAAAATCTCAAGAGAACCAAAGCCAAGGAGAAAGAGGAAAGCCTTACAAGTGCCCCCCAGCCAAGAGGAACACCTAGCAATTACATCCACCTGAATAACATAAAGGATAGATTGATTACACCTATTCGTTGAACCATGCAACCGAAGATTCCACTCCTTCCAAATATGATAAATGGACGAACACCAAACAAGCCTCCAAATACGACACCTACGACAATTACCCTTACTCACATGGCAAACTGATTGGTTTGTACACGCAAGCGCACGCGATCGAAGTAATATAAAATGGTATGTGAGTACCAAGTGTCGAATCCCACAGGGAACGGAGTAACAAAAATATTGCTAAGCAAAATGTAAGAAAAATTGCAACTTTGAAAACTAAAATTGCAAAAACAAGGTTGGGTTGGTGTGTTGGTAAAAAGATAAATTGCATAATCTAATTCCAGAATCTAGAAATGACAATAATTGAAAAAAGAAATATTGCATAATTGAATTGCAGAATCTAGAATTGGCAATAATTGAGAGCAAATTAGATAGACTTAGTGAATAAAAATTCACAGGAAATTTGGATAAAAATGGGGCTCAAGAGTGTCATTGCCCTAAGTTGTAATTGCAAGCCAAAATTGCAATTCCAACCTACTCCACACTCAATTGTAAACCAAAATTGCATCTCCTTTCACCTTGAATTTAGGTTTTTAGGAGGCTAAGTGAGAGACTTATATGTCTATAGTTCCTCTATCTTAGATCATTTGGCTCAACAATTTTATGGGTTTTGGAGTCCTTAATCCCTATGTCTAGGGTAAGGATTGACTTATGTCTAAGCTCTTTTCTCCATCACTTGTGTGAAATCCACTTATCACTAACCCCATCGGTATTAGATCTAAGCTTGAGTTGATACCCTAGTTGATCAATCTAGGATCTCAACGGAAATTTGATCAACACAAGCAAACAATTGTAATGTAGGCTTGGTTTTCATTAGAATTTAGGCTACAATTACTTCTTAGGGAATTCACATTCTTGAACCCCCCTAAGAAGTTTTAGCTCATAGTAAAGATAAAAATATTACAACTAATTTTTGAGGAAAAGTTCATATTAGAAGATGTGTAAATTGAAAAATTAAAACAATAACTTGTAATATTATTCTCGGCAAAACTACCAGGAATTCAAAAAAAAAAAGGTTTTCAATGGGAATTAAAGCAAAGACTCAAAGGCAACTAAATAAATTTTTAGTCTTCGTCCTTCTGTCGTTTAGTTGATGAGCTTTAACATTCCCAAAAAAACTTAACTTGAATAAAAACAAGAATTCCACATAAACTGAACTTGAATAACAACAGAGGCTAGAATCAACTAATACAAAATTCATTCAATAAATTTGGCTAACCATTCACTCCATTCCAATCGACTCAACCTTCACCAAATTTAGGAGATGGTTAGTCTTAACAACCCAAGTGCTACTTGAATCGGATTGGACAAACTGGAAAAGTGCATAAATTGAACAATCTTACATCAAACAAAAGGGAATTTCTAAGAACAGAAGGTTGAACCCTCGGTAAAACAGAGAAAATTAAGAAAGTCCAGAAAAACAGAGTAATGTTCTTGAAATAAACCCACCAACTAAGATTGAAATTAAAACTTAAAATGAATACAAGAAGAAACCGAAAGGAGAACAGAGATTGTACTTCAAGAAACTCTCCATAATACAAGTAGAAAACTAAAGAAACTAAGACTAAAATCGCGCTCCAATCCCCCAATTCGTGCGGAAATTGATTTTTCCATATATGGATTTCTTCGCTTGCGCCGGCTTTTCAATTTCCATAATTTCCTTGCTATTCCATGCTGCCCAGAATTGCAAAATCAGCTTCTGCAATTTGATTTTGCAATTTTTATAATTTTTGCAAACAATATCAATTTACTTAGAATTCTATTCCAAATGCCATCACATTTATTTCTTCCTTAAATTCAAGCAATCTTCCACTATTTTCAATTGGTCTTAGGACAAACAAGGATATTTTAAGCAATTGGGAGTTAAATAAGCCTTAATTCTAAGGCTTATCACAAACCCACTCTAACTCAGAAGCCCGTGAAGAAATTTAATGAGTAGAACTACCCTAAGAAAGCAGAGTACCCTAAATAGCTCGACTAAATGGGAAATCAAAAAATATATGATCCCTGGACTCCACAACATTCAAACAAAGCATATAATTAGTCGGAATAAACATGTTCCAATTGTGAAGACAGACTCTAGTGAGCAACCTATCACGAATTGCCAACCAGGAGATAAACAAATGCTTAAGATTGTTCCTTTCAAACTAAAGGAACCTATCCCAAGGCACTGCCAGTTTATGGGGTCTAATAGCCTCCAAAGCATTAGCCATAGAAAATTAACCAGAATGATCTGGACACCAAATAGGATTATCCTCTCTAGTCAAGCAAGGTTGAATATCACGAGCCAAATGTAAAAGCTCATGCAATACACATGGTCAAATCCAAGACCCATTAGGAAGTAAGAAATCAGCAACAAGAGCAAAAAAGGAACTCCTGGCAACAAAAACTAACCCAATCACTGTACTGGGACAAAATAGAACCACTCTGCAACTACGGATCCAACCAAAACTGACATCTCTGGCCATTGCCAATAGAAAACCGGAGAATCGATCTCCAGCACCACGATCCCTTGACAGGGGGTTTAATTGTCCAAATGGAACAACCACACAACAGAGAAGCCTCAACCTAGGCCACCCATAAAGAACCAACTCTAACAATGAGAAGACAGAGAAGCTTCTTCACAGCTGCAGAATTCTAGGACCTAAGGTGTTCGATCCCAACGCCACCTTCCTTATGAGGAAGAAAAATATCCACCCAAACCACTTTAGCAACCCCAATAGCAGACGGATCTCCCCGCCAAAGATAGGCACGTAGAGCTCGATCAACCTCATAGACAATACAAGCCGGAAGAACAAAAATATTAGCCCAAAACACTTGGAAACTCTGAAGAACAAATTGAATGAGCTGTAATCTACCTGCATAGGACAGGGAGCACGCAGCCCAACTATTCACACTAGCAATAATATGATCAAGAAAATGCTTACAGTCATGATAAGTCAACCAGCCTAAGATAAGAGGAAACCTAAGATAATGCACTTGAAAAGACGCCAAAAGGACCCCCATCAACTCTGCCAAACACAAAACATCTAGAATAGGTAAATCTGCATAAAAAAAAGGAACTCCTGCTAGGATTTGCTTGCAACCCAGATAAGGACTCAAACAACTATAAGCAATCCAAGAAAAATCTTAACGAATTCTGATCAGCATGACTAAAGACGAATAAGTCATCTGCAAAACATAAGTGGGTCAGATTAATCTTCTCACACATATCGTGAAAATTAAAAATCACAGGAGGATTGTTTAACAAACGAGAGAGGACTTCCATAACCATAACAAACAAATATGGAGACAGATGATCACCCTAAATAATTCAGACGATAAGTAAACAATAAACTGCATATATGTAGGATCGCACTTGGCACCATGGTGTGGTAAGGCAATGATCGAGGGTACACACAAGTGCACGCGATCAAAGTAATAATAAAACGGTATTACTACTGAATATCGTATCCACAGAGATTGGTTTTTAATTCAATTAAGTACCTCGAATAATCTCACTTTACTTTATTTAGAGAATAGAAAGCATGATAAATGGAAACATAACAACTAATCCTAGAAAGCAAGATAAATGGGAGACACAATCGATAGGTAATTCTATGGGTGTTGTTTGCATTCTTGAACCTTAATTTACTTAATTAAGCTAGCAATTTAGACACAATCAAGTGTTCAATTCATAAGTCTAGAAGCCTAAGGTCATAGAATCTCCTGTCGATCTCCTCTATTTCTCAAGTATTAATTAGCTAACCTAGGTGTCCCTTAGTGCTAGCTAAGTCATACAAGGCATTACATTCCTTCGTCACTGACCTCTATAGATTAATTATTACTCTTGCTTTCGCTTAGGTAATTAATCTATAGTCATGCATCAAGTTCTAGTCTAAGCTTTCTGTGTCGAGCTCCACTTAGTAATCTTCAGCAGTAACTACAATTAATTAACCGTTTATCCTGTTGTCACTCGGTTAATTAACTAATTGTGCATTAAGCTAACTAGGAATCCTTCGTTGAGCTCAACCTAGTCCTACCTCAATTAATTAATGAACACAATCTAAGGGTATTAAGTCTATTACCAACTAAATTAAGCAAATCAAGTGCAATGGTCCAAGAATTTACAACCCAAAGAATTTAGGGATTTAATTAAAAATAGTCAGCATTTACAACTCAAAAATCCCTAATTACAGCCACTAAAGTAACTACAATTGAAAGGAAATGGGAAAGAAAATGCAAACGAAGGACGATCTTGTGTCTCCAAGGTGATCAATTGATAACTCTTCATGGAAGAGTTATTTCTTCTAAATTCTAGTACTAAACCCTGCTAAGTTTTGATGTTTTGGTAGTTTCTTGGTTCATTAAGCTTCTAAATTCATGCATTGTTGGTGATTTGGCTAAATCTTTAGGAAACCTTGACTAATGAGTGTATTCTTGCTTTTTAAGAGTTAATTGGTTGCTCATTTTGCCTCAGGTAAGAACTAATTGAAGGAAGAAATAGTGAAGTACAGTAATAGCCTTCTGAGCTGAAATGTTACAGCAATCTATCTCAGTACAGCTCCCAATATCACATGTATAAGGAATATTCTCATTAATTGAGTTGTCCAAAAAGAGCTAGCTGGACCACATGGACCAATAGAATGCTGCCAAGCTTCATTCCATGTCTATTCAGCCCTAATTTTTATACAAAAGGGGGAATATATAAGTTTGGCATTTGGTATTTTTGAGGGAGGCTAAAAAAGGAAGTTTTACGAAAAGGGAAAGAAAATGAGCTAAAAACGAGGTTGTCTACCTGGGGAAAAGAGCTAAAAAAGACGGAGGGAGTCCTTTAGAAGCTCTTCACCTGAGAATTTCTCTTATCTTCTTATTGTTATTTTTCCTTTTGTTGCTTTTGCATTGTTCTTGACTGATGTAATGAAATTTTCAGTAGCTTTTAGGAGTTTTATTTCTGTCATTATGAGCTAAATAGCTTAAGGCAGGGAACTCTTATATTGTAGAGAGATTCAAGCTAAGTGGTTTTATGCTGTTGAACACTGATTTGTAGTGCTTTTAATGTTTATGATGAATTATGTTTGGCCAACCTTTTTCATCTACTGTTTTCTTGCATTTTGGAAAAAAGAATAGGAAACTGATTGCTTCAATTCTCACTAAGACTGATTACAAGTTAAGCTTGTAGTGAAATGGGTAGATTAGGGATAATCACCCACTTAGTGCACACAAGTAATGAGCTTATTTTTAGTAGTTTAAATGGGAATTTAGCTACAATTTAAGGAAATCTGGAAAGATTCCGTGTTGGAATGTTGTGTGGTGTGATTTAGCATAAGTTTTGCTACAGCATTGAGTCATTAAAACAGTATAAGAAACCTCTAATCCAAGCCTACTGTTAACTCTAAGTGATTTCACATGTTGTTACTTGTTTTAGTTCTTTTGCCTACTATTCTAAGCTTCTTGTTGGTTAAATTAGTCTTATTTTATTTCTTTAAAAATTACTTGAATGTTTTTTTTTGTCTGGTTACACCTTTTATCACTGAAAGTGAAATTCATGGACTAATCCCTAAGGAGAACGATATAAATATACTTATCACTTGTTGCATTAGATTGTGTATACTTGCACATTAGGAGTGCTTGATTGCAAAATTAAAACCACTCTAGCTAAGGCAACATCAATCTCGAACCCGAGCTCCAAGGTCTTCAAATCTGCTCCAAAATGCTCGCAAATGCTCCCAATACCCTCAATTATGGTATGGAATCGAGATTAGGGCTTCAACCCTCGAAATGACATTCTCTTTTGCGAAGAAGAAGCAAAGATTATAAACTGTCTATCGTGACAATGCTGCAATGCTAGGGACAGCGTTGCAACACTATCCCAAAACGGCAGCATTTTACAAGGTGCGTAGGTGTAGTGTTGTAAGCTATGAATGGAGCTCTTCTTCATGCACGCGTTTCTAGCTTTGCAACGGCACAGTGCAGCATTGTAACGCTAGCTCTCGGATTTAAATACTTAATTCTTCATCTCCACTCTTCTTGGCTCTCCAAAATGACCCAAAATAGGTTTGTAATGACCAAAATACCCTCGAACACT
This sequence comes from Trichosanthes truncata, assembly GCA_033996785.1. Lineage (NCBI taxonomy): Eukaryota > Viridiplantae > Streptophyta > Magnoliopsida > Cucurbitales > Cucurbitaceae > Trichosanthes > Trichosanthes truncata. The sequence goes on along the minus strand of JAWPNB010000013.1, from coordinate 42,103,335 downwards.
CCGATTTTGCTCTTTTAGCTCGATTTATGTAAATTCAACACAAAAAGGCATCAAAGCACACAAAATCATAGCAAAACTAGCTAAAATAATAGGAAATAAGATAGCATAATTGCATGCTATCAGACAAGCGCCAAGTAATTAAAATGACAAGTGTCAGGTAATATAGAATTTGTAGTAGGTACTTTATATATCTAAAATCACTTTAGCCATTTTTCAAAATCCACTATTAAATTTAGCTATTTATGTTATTGTCCCATTACTATTTGATTTTGATACAAACCATGGAAGCCTCACATATTAAAAGGCCCATGGACTAAGTTCATGGCCTAGTTTGATCTAATGATTGAATGGATCAAATTGAACTAGTTTGATCAAATGTTAATTTTTGGACTAATCTTTAGTAGAACCTAGTTCAAACTTGAATTCGGTATTGAGTCATAGGTCATTTAATGAGATTGAAGTAAACATGAAAGCTCCTTGCAATATTTATAACTATATTATTGTGAATTACAATCCAATTGACATCACCACAATCCAATATACATGCTTCTATTGGTGGTTTATATATAAGAGTATTATATTCTAAAAGCTATTGTCCAATCATTCACAGTTATAAGTATAATTTATACTAACTATGGTCCATACACTCTAAACTGAAATCACTAATATCTTAATAGTTTTATTTCTTAAAAATTATGTTTGATTATCAATAGTTTTTGCAGATTTTTGGGGAAATAAACTATTATTCTTTGTTTTTTCCTAACTTTGGCAATACTTTTAAAGATATTATTATACTTTAAACAAACAGTAAATTATGATGTTCTTTGTCTTTTGTCAATTTTTTTTTATTTACAAAACCTCCATATTTCAACCTCATGTGTCTTTTAATATTGGCAAATAAAACCTACTTAGCAAACATTGTCGATTATATTTTATAGTTATCTATCTTCTCCATGTATTTATACACATATAAACATTACATCAATCACGTCATCTTATTCCATTTTTCCATTTCCAAAAATTGTCTTCTAACAATGTGAGAGAAACATATTAAAACTATATGATCGTAGAAAATTTCATATCATTTAAACAGTATTCCTCCATAACCATCTTTTGTATTATATATCTTTAGTTATTAGACATGAACTTTTTATTTTCACTCTCCAATCACTCCATTATATATACCTCATAATTCCTCATATACGTTATCCAAGTTAGAAAGAGGATATATAAAATTCAATTTACATATCCAAATTCCCAACATATTCTCACAACATTATTATTCGTTATTTTAATTTCCACACATATTAACGCCTGTTATGAATTGGAATTTTATGCGTTGGCGGAGTATAATCTCGTGTGTCAAACTCATCGCCGTTTTGCAGTGCCTCCTCATATATGTTATCCAATCTTCTTCTACCCGTCTCTTCTACCAAACTTCGTCCAGCCGAAGAACCTAGAATACAATGCATAAAAAGGGTTAATTCAATTGTTAAAAAAAATTAAATAGGAAAACAATAAATGAAGGTTAATTTTATTTGAGAAACTATTATTTATTATTATTTGTCTAAATTTAGTTCCTAATGGAGAGAGACTTGAGTTCTAGTGATGATTACCTGGAGTTGTGATGAGGAGAAAGAAAAGAAAGAGGAAGGCCAATAACAGAAGGAGGCATTTGCAAGAAACTCCCGACGATGCTTTTTGAACCATCTTTTAATTTGCAAATGTTAATTACGAAGCTTTCTGGTTTGCTAGTTTAAGCGAGTTTTTCTCTGTGTAATTGAACTTTTTATTTATCAAGCATTTGCCTTCTATAGACCCTGGATTTTGTCTCTATATAGAGTTATATTTTAGATCATAATATAATAATTTGCTCGAGCCAGTATTGAAACTACCAATAGTTAAGTATAGTAGGTTGTTTATGTTTAAATTGTCTGGTATTCTATTATAAGTATTTCCTCTATGCATAGACGATACCATTTTCTAAGAATAAATTAATAATACATTTCAGTTTTCTATATTTTTAGAATTTGTTACTAGGAAATACATTTCTCTCTCTTTGAAACCATAAAAGTACATTCGTGCAACATCTCTCTCTCTTTCTCAAGAATATTGATGTCTTCCAATCTACTTATAATTATATATTGCATTTGTAATTATTTATTTTTCAGTATGAAAATATATGTGATCTTAAAAACTATGTTAAATTACAAGTTTAGTTCCTAAATTTTCTTTGTTATATTCAATAAGTCTCTGAACTTTAAAAACTATTTAATAAGACTATAAATTTTAAATTTTGTGTCTAATAGATCTTTAAACTTTCATTTTTTTTGTCTAATTAACTTTGTTTTCTACTATAGAAACAAAGCTGAAAAGTTTGTGTTTTATTGGTTAATTTTGTGTCAAATAAGTTCGTAAATTGAAAGCTCTTGAAAAAATTATCACATTAAGGACTAGTTCCAAGACCTCTGAATATAAATATGGCGAGATCAAAGTGGATATTATAGACTAAACTTCAGGAAGATGGCTTTGTTAAATATGAAAATTTTAATTATCTATAGTCAGAAGATTCATAAAATAAAACAATATAGAATCAAAACCATCACCTAGAGACATATTCTTAATTAAACTATATATTTTTCTCAATTTACACGTAATTAAGAAAATAGAAATTGGACGAACTAAAAAAACAATAAATTCTCAAAAATAGAAGAACCTATCCTTATAATTTTGTTAGTTATAGTCCTATACATAAGAACTACAAGTGTGTCTGAACTCTTTTCCACAAATAGAATTTATATTTCAAGACATTTGACTTCTTATATGTAAATATTTTTCTATTTGACAAGAAAGCTTACATTGTACGAGAGACTTTACAATCCCTTTTAGTTACTAAGTTTTCTAATATGAAAGAAAACGAATTTGATAAGAAAGAAGCAACCGGATACGAGCACAAACAATAACTTGAGCATGACAGAAGAAAGAATAAACTTCTATATGTTTGAAGTAGTTGAGCAAGTTCAAGATTATTTCATATAGGAAAGATAATGCTCACGATCTCATGCTAATCATGAAGAACAAGCTCAAATAGATTAGGTAAATACACTCGAACTGTTATGAATTTGGTTTTAATTTATCATAAGTTTAATTTAGTTAAATTTATTTTTTAATTAAGTTCAAATTGGGCTTAATTAAAATAGATTAAACTAAATTAAAATTAAGTTGTACCTTTAAACTTGTTCTCAAAGATAAAAGACTCAAAAATTCGTTTGGGCCCAATAATGGAGGAGCCCAATGTCCTTGTTTGTTTTAAAACGATTCTTGATTGAGTATAGCCCATTTTCTTGTTATATTGTGAAACCTATTTTCTATTTAAAAAAAACATGGATGTATGGGGCATATGGTGGAATGAAATGGATGTATGAGTACCATACATTAAAGAGGGATTAGGGTTTGAGATAAAAGAAAGCAAAAAGAAAGAGAGAGAGAGAGCCTTTCGCTTTTGGTTTCCCCTTTTCTAAAATAGAGAAAGTCAAACTAGAGGGAGAGAAGAAGACACGAGATTGCTACCTTCCCTCTGCCGTCATTCGTGAGCCATTCCACCGTCCTTGAGCTGTCGTTCGCGAGGAGCTACAATCGTCGTTCGGGTGATTCTGTCGGTGGAAAAAGATCCGTGAAGAGAATAAGGAAATCGGTTGGGCTAAGACGATTTCTTCTTCTTGGAGTAAAGTCTTTGTGGTCAACAAGCTAAGGTTATATTGCTCTTTCTTAATCTCTCTCTCAGTTTTTTCTTTAACTTGTTGCTTTCTTTGATAAATCTCCTTAGATCTACCTTCTTGCTTCAATATTTTGTATAATCTTGCTTGAATCTCTAATAATATTGACTCGCAAAGGCCTCTAATACCCTTTGCAAAGTGGAGTAGGTCTATTGACTGGACCACTATAAATTCTTGTGTTTTTCCTTTTTTTTTGACTATTTTTTCTGCAATTTTAGATTCTGTCCAGCACTGTTATTCTCAGTAAAAATGCTTAAAATCACCTCTAATTTGCTTAAAAATGAATAAAACATGAGTTGTGATCTTGGTTAATTAATAACAAGAACAAAAGCACAATCACATGTAGAAAAAAATATGTATGCCATTTAAAGCCATTACAATCACATGACATCTCTAAATCGTAAAATGATTTTCTTTATAAAGTCATCTTCTCTACTTGACACAAGTATTAATATCTCTACATTGATGTAACTCTCCCTTCTGCAAGCCCAACCCAATGAAGGGAATAATCAAATTAAACCCACAGCGGAAGCATATGAATCGTCTTTGATTTATTTAGAGTTAAACTAAAATACAAGGGTTAAGCAGTAAATACCTTCCAAATATGGGGATTCTTCTGGTAGATCTTTATCTCTTCCACAAAGTCTTCATGGCTATGGCTCGAACACAGGACCAAGGCTTGTGGGAGCCTCTTGAAAGAAAATCCACAAGGGATTGGAGAGGAAGATGTTTAGAGAGAATTCTCTAATTCTCTCTATTGAGGAGTGTGTTGTATGAAGAATGCACAATGGCTCACCCCTAGGGTCCTATTTATAGCGGTCTAGGGAAAATAATTAAATAATATATTTTAATATCTAATATATTAAAATATATTTATCTAACCAATTTGAATCTTATTCAAACCGTTTAAAATTCTCCTACGACATTTATTTCCTAATTTGAATCCAATTCAAATTTAATAAATATCTTTATTTAATGTATCTAATATACATTAATTATTTGAATATTTAATGTATCAAATACAATAAATATATTTTCATCTTTTATTTAATATATCTAATATACTAAATATTAATTTGAACACTTCAAATTAAATATTAATTTGAACATTTCAAATTTTAATATTTAATGTATCAAATACAATAAATATATTTTCCTCTTTTATATTTAATATATCTAATATATTAAATATTAATTTGAACACTTTAAATTAAATATTAATTTGAATATTTCAAATTTTTCTTTCAACTAAATTGATCTTTTAGTGTTACTATGAGCTAGCAAGGGGACCTTATGGACCTACAGATTATAAGCTCCAATGATACAAAATTAATTAATTAAACTATTTAATTAATTAATTTTCATTCATTAACTATAGGTCACTACACTATAGACCTAGAGTTGCACTCTTATGCACTGTAGGACAAGTTGTGTCCATAGATATAATCATTACATGCAAATCGATCCTTCACGAGTTGTTCGTAATTATAGCTGGGTCAAAAGTCCATTTTACCCCTATAATTACATCTTCCACCTTAAGTACCACTGATCCTCTAATGAACAATATGTTTATAATCTAATTATAAACTAATTTCCTCTCGGGCCAATGAGAGGGTGGGGCCCCATTGTTCAAGTCCCGAAATCAACACTTAAGGGAACTACTCATCTACTTACCCTATGTGGGAAGGAGTGAATTCCATCTTGTGAGATTATGTTCCCAGCTCCCTATTTGGTCAAGTAACCAAAATGGTAGGCATATTGAATCGGCTACAAAAGCCACTCTCACCCATGCAAATCAAAGGACAAGTCCTCACAGGCAAGAGTTCATAACTCACTCAGGATTAAGATCGAGTCGCATATGATCATCCTGAGGAAATATTAATCTTCTCAATTAACGGATTTATAAGAAGAGATTAAATATTTCGTGGTCCAGTCTTATACAAACTCATTGTATAAGATACCCCCACTCACATGTCTCCACATGAATGATTTGGATCAAATCATTTGTAACTATTACAAAGTGAGTCGTATCAATAGTGTTACTAGGATAAGGCACCCAACCTTATCCATATACTATGACTCTTTAGGTTATTTCTTGAACACGATCCTCCTGTATGTCAACCACATACTGTTCAATATTACACTAATAACCTTGGATTTTTCATATAATGGATAATATTATATTGCAAATAAAATAATCAAAATTATTATTAATTATTAATTAATTAATTAATTACGAGGCTTTAGGGCATCAATCCCAACACCCAATAACTATTATTTCTCATGAGAATTTGCCTTTCAATAATATCAATAATCATATGAAAAGTCTCTCAAAGGTTGCTCTCAAAGATTCCACAGAAAGCATTAGTTATGGAATAAGAAATAAGGCTCTTGAGGAAACTTAAATGTTGAATCTTGTACCTTAGTCATCTCAAACTAACATCATTGGAATAAAGTAGATATATAAGAGCAAACTACAGAAGATTGTGATCAATTAAGCACAACAAGGGTCACGCAAGCACACGCAATCAAGTAATATAAAACGGTAAGAATTACCGAGTATCGAATCCCCAGGGGAGCGGAAATGGAAGCTTTTTCTTTAATCCATTAATTATTAAGAAAACTCATAATTGAAATTATTTAGGGTCCAAACTAAAATAAATGAGGCGTGAAAATTAAATCTAAACTAGAAAGCAATTAAAGAGCTGGAGATACCAATTAAAGGGGTAGTTTAGGGGATCGAGCACGAATTAGGCTACAATTATGGCAATTGGACCCAACATTTAATTAATCATGCTAATTACATAAACTTAGAGCAAAACCGGTCGAAATCTCTTGTCGGTTTCATTCGAACACGCTTAACTAATAACTTGCCTAAGTGTCCTTAGCGTTGATTGATTAATTAATTAGGATTAAGTCCGCTCATATTAAGTCTCACCAGTCAATTGTTAATCCTATGTCACTTAGGCAATTTTAGGGTATTAATTGGATTAGTTCGATCCTAAATTTTCTCCATTGAGCTCAATTTAAGACTAAAATCAACTAATTAATGGCCAAATAATTAAAGGCATTAAGAGCAGTCCAATCAAATGCAATTAAACAAGTAATTAAATGTCAATAACCACAATTAAATCATAATTTCAATCATAATTGTGCTCTTAACCCCTAAACAATTGAAATTAACCCATAATACTCAGTGTACAGCACAAGAAACTCATCCTTACAGCCCTAGAATACATAAAACAGAGGAAGGAAATAATAAAAAGACCGTCGTCGTTGAAATCCCCTCTCCCGTTTAGAATTCTACAATCTCGAGCCTCAATTTCCGCTTCTAAACACTCCATTTCATGCTCCACATGTCCCAAGAGAGTGAGAATTCGTAAAAAAAGGGCTAAAATCCTAAAATGGTCTCCCTCAATTCAGTCCCGAAACGAAGAATAAATACCAATCCTTGATACAGCGTCGAGATGCTAGGCACAACGTCTCAAGGTTGTACTGAACGCAGCGTTTCACTATCCGCACGCGCCCTCAGCGTAGACGCTAAGGGCAGTGTCAAAATGGTCCGAACGGAAGCCTTTACGCCCGCCTCTTCCTAGCTTCGAGACACCACAGGACAGCGTCTCGACGCTAGCCATCAAAATTGAAAATCCAACTATAGCATCTCAACACTCATTTTGGGCGTCAAGACACTATCCTCTCGACCAAATTCACTTGTGAAGCTCATCTTCTCCAAACTTAGCTCCATTTTGGGAACATTTGGGTTTCACTAGTCACCCAATGCTTCAAATTCATCGCCTTTAGTCTGAATTGCTCAACTTCCTGAAATATAAAAAATATCCAAGTAAAATCTCACGATTACATGCAAAAGTAGCAATTAATTGGGCCTAAATATAGCACTAAATTAGTGCTATCAGGCACTCTTAGTAGCCCAATGATAACCTTAAGTTGAAGACTGATTATGAGGAGACATTTAGTCTTGTGATGAAACTAACCTCTATATAGATTGTTCTAACCACTAGTTGTAACTTTGTATGAAAACAAAAATACTTGGATGTTAGGCATGCATTCTCCAGACCTAGCTAAAGGAATAAGTGTTTAAGGCTCAACCCCTTGTCTTCGAACATCTAAAGTTTCCTTAGCGTGTGTGTTGCGTAATTTTTGCGCAATACCGCTAGTGTACAAGTCAAGCTTTAATATAGTGAAAAAGTGTTCGAGTATCATCCTCAAGATTGGTTTTCTGATTCACTTAAGTACTATGAATATTATCACCAATTTTATTTAGAGAATAGAATTGAATGATGGTTGCAAGATTTAAATAAAACAATTCTAATAAAAATTGAAACAACCAAAGGAGAGAATATCCTAGGGAGTTGATTTCATCTATTAAACTAAAATAATTAAATTACTTAAACATCCAAGATTTATCAAACAAATATTTCATAAGTCTAGAAGTCTTTTATCATGAATGACTCTTTCGAGGACAAACAAATCTTATGTAATCAGGCAAAACCTACATCTCTGATGATTTTTAACGTTATGCATAGCATTAAGTTCCTTCATTAACAACTTTGAAATGAGCCCTAATCATTATCAAGTTAGAACTACCTTTAGTCATGCAATTAGGATCTAATCTAAATTACATTTCTCAAGCGTGAATCTAACCAACAAAACATTTAATCTGTGATCAAAAGATTAAAAGCATTAAGAATATAAAAGCATGAATGAAATTGATGACAATCAATCATGGAATTTAAATAATTAAAACATAAGGTCTAATTACTACATCAATCCCTAGAATAAAAAGAGAGTTTAGCCATTCATGTTCACTATCACAAAATCTAAACTCTTAAACAACATCATATTACTAAATAAAAAGAAAGAAGAGAAAAACTATGTTTGCGTGTCGATTTTCCATCTCCATATGATCTCCACAACTTGGCCTTGATTATTTCTCTCAGGTCTCTTCTCACTCTTGTATTTAGAAATTTAAAGTTATGCCCTCCAAAGTTGAATGCCTTGAATGAAAAGAGTGTGGGTATTTATAATGGGTCAATCCAAATCCTAATCTAATTAGGAATTCATGATTTAATTAAATTAGGATTCCAAAATCTAATCAAATTAGGAATCCATAATCTAATTAAATTAGGAATATTTTTTTCTCCAAAAATTATTCCCAAAATTGATTGCTTAATTTTTTGCCCAATTAGCTCACTTGTCACTATATTTCTTCTAAAATCTTTGTTTTGTTCCAAATGCTCAATTTCTACAAAATAAATAATTATGAATGTGAAAGCATATATTTAAGCGTCAAAACTAGCATAAAATAGGGCCTAAAGATAGCACATATTGTGTGCTATCAGCATGTGCAAACTAAATCATTTTCTATATGGTTTGAAACAAGCACCCTAGAGGCTGGTTTGAAAAGATGTTATCTAGTCTTACTTCATTGATAAGCCTTAGCATTAAGGCTTATTTAACTTCCATATGCTTAGAATATGCTTATTTTTCTTTGAAAATAACGAGAAATAGTCCTAGAATATGTAAGAATTGATTATGAAAAAGGAATTGAAGAAAGTAGGAAGAGAAACTAAAAAATAAGTCTTTTTGTGTATGAAAGGGCGAAAATTGCAGAAGCAACATTGCATAATCGATTTTACAAAATGCAGCAGTATGAAAAACGTAAAAAAAGAAAAAAAAATCAACGAAACCCAAATTTGGAAAGCGCTTGATTCTTGCACAAAATGGATGGATTATGGACGAAATTGATTGGGTTGTCAACCCTAATGGAAGACCATAAAATGAGAGTAAAGGCAACACAAAAATGGTCGGATTTTTGGGAGCTTAACGAAGTTTTTTTTTGGGTTTTTGTTCTTGGTGTTCCTCTGTTTTTCCTCCATTTTGGTCGAGAGTTGTGTGAGGTGTAGTGCTGTTCTTCCTCGATTTCTCAAGTCCAATTCAAGTGAAAACTTGGGTTGTTAAGACTCAGTCTCTTCCTAGAAATAGTTTGGGGATTGAGTCGATTGGAGATTAAGGGAAAATTATGAACCTTGACTTGAATGGTTGTTGTAATTGCATAATTCAGTTTCTATTTTAAGTTCAGTTGAGTTGTAGCATTTTCAATTTGTGTTTCTATACACTTTGCATTTCTATTGGATTCAAATTTAGAAGGAAAATGAGTTGAATTTATCTCCTCTGGAAGTTTTCATGATCAATGGGTTTTGTCCCATATTTTAGTCTTGAACACTTATTTCCTCTGGAGATTTTTCTCTTTTTTTTTGTTCGTGGGTTTGTCCAGAAATTGGTAATTTATTGTCTATTGCTCCAAGTGCTTTCATTTTTCAATTTTGATTTGGATAGCAAGCTTTCTTTAATTCCTTTAGATTTTGTTTGCAAATAGGCTTTTTAGTTAATTCTTCTTATCATGGAATTCAATCCAAAGTTTTGTTGTGAGATTTTTGAGTTAATTATGAGCTAAACTTCTTAAGGGGTTCAAGGATGTGAATTCCCTAAGAAGTAAATCTAGCCTAAATTACAATGAAAACCGAGCCTACATCTTAATTGTTCTCTTGTGTTGAATAAAATGTCGTTGAGATCCTAGATTGATCAACTAGAGTAGCAACTTAAGCTTGGATCTAATACCGACAGGGTTAGTGATAAGCGGATTTCGCACAAGTGATGGAGACAAGAGCTTAGACATAAGCCAATATTTTCCCTAGACATAGGGATAAAAGACTCCAAAACCGGTAAAATTGTTGAGCCAACTTATCTAAGATAGAGAGACTATAGACATATAAGTCACTCACTTAGCCTCCTAAAAACCTAATTACAAGGTTAATAGAAGTAGCAACTTTAGTTTACAATTGTGTGTAGAGTAAGATGAATTTGCAATTTTGGTTTTGCAATTTACAACTTAGGGAAATGCATACTTGAGCCCCATCTTCCCTCATTGAGTAATTTTCCTTGCATCCTTATTTCTACTTTACATTTCTTGCAATTTTGATTTTGTAAATTTGTTTCTGCAATCAGTTTCTACAATCTGTTCATGCAATTTGTTTTTGTAATTTTATTTTGCAAGTTGTTCCTTTGCCATTTTGATTTTGCAATTTTGGTTATGCAATCTGTTTTTACAGTTTGACTTTTATTTCCATTATTAGTTCACACCAACCCAAAATCTATTTTTGCACTTTTTAGTTTTCAAGTTGCAATTCTATTTAAGTTGTTGTTTTTACAAAAATTTTGTTACACCATTCCCTGTGGGATCGATACTCAGAAATACTCCTGTTTTATTACTAGCATTAACAGTGTGCACTTGCATCGATAGTGTGCACTTGCACTAAGGTTGAATGTATTTATTTACTTTTCTTCACCCAAAGTTCACCCAATCATTCATACAGGCTTTTATTACTTTCACTTTGTTCTCATTATGTTCATTTTTAAAAACATGTAAATAGTAAATCATGCAAATTTTTTGTGGATGATATTTGTTGTGACTTGCTATTTGTGTTAGTGTAAACGTGAAGAAAAATAAGAAAGATGGGTGAAAAGGAAATGAATATGGGAAATACACATAAGAATGTCACACATAGTGCTAGTGCAACTGCAATACACTTGCAATCAACATTCCCTATTCTCACCACCTGCTCATGCTCAAGGCTAGGCTCTCCATCAACTGAAGAATCATCAATTTCTACTCTAGATGCACTAGGTTGTGAAGATCCTGTCCATGTCAATTTACTCAAAACCTTAGTTAATATCTCAACTTGGAACCTTAAAGAACTTACCTCCTCAACTTCACAAGATCCAATCCCTGATTTGGGCGTAGGTTGCTCTGACAGTCATTGGTAACTTGTGATGGCCAACTCCTCTAATAAAGTACGAGCACCCTCGATAGACTTAGCTAAAAAGTTCCCTCCAGCTGCAATGTCAAGAGTGATCTCATTATTCCCAATTAAACCATTATAGAAGAGTTGTACTTGAAGCCAATGTGGATAACCGTGTGGTGGACATTTTCTCAACAAATCCTTAAAGCATTCTCATGCCTCATACAGCTGCTCACCCTCGCTCTTCTTAAATGTATCAATTTCTGTCATCAGCTTTGATATTTTGGCGAGTGGGAAAAATTTAGTGATAAATGCCTTAACCATCTCGTTCCAAGTGGAAATACTCCCAAGGGTTAACGAATCGAACTAATTCCTCACTCTATCCTGTAAAGAAAAAGGAAACAAGAGTAAATGAATGGTATCATAACTTATTTAATTAATTTTTATCGTTTCACAAATGTCATGAAAAATGCGCAAATGATAGTGTGGATCCTCTAACAGATGTCCCCTGAAAGCACTGTCTCGGACCATAAGAATGAGACCAGGCTTCAGCTCAAAATGACCAACATGGTTGGGTGCATAAGTTATTCCTGAATGATCTGCTTGTAAGTCTGACATGAAATAGTCCCGAATCGCCTTATTTTCGTCGTCCATGACTCAAAAATTGGGCTAACTCCTCCTTTGAAGTGTTCTACAAATCCTGAAAAAGAATACAAAAACTCCAAAGGCAAAATTAAACATCTTATAGCTCCTCAAATTAGCCACAGATCTCCCAAAACTAACTAAAATTAGAAACAACAAACAAAAATCAAAAATAAAATCCTAAATTAAAATTAAGCATTTTCTTCACGATTTTAGTCGAGTTAAAAACCAATTCCCTCGCAGCGGCTCCAAAAACTTGTTTACACTCAAGCGCATATGTCCAAGTAATACAGTGATCAGTACATCAAAGATCGTCTCCTTAGGGAATTAGTACTTTTAATTCAATTAATCATCACAAATACTAATGCTCTATTTTATTTAGGAAACCGAATTAAAGAAACATCCAAAAGAATTAAAGAATTGAACAATTGAAAGCAATTTATGAATAAATAATTTTAATACAGCCAAGTTAAGGACGAGCTTGGGGATTAATCTCACCTATTGGACCAATAAATTCAATTAATGGGATTAAGCCAAAAACTTGATACCTTGCTAGAGTGATATGAATGAGTCAGCAATATTAGGATGTCGACGCGCAAGTGTACACATTCATTTGTAGCAAGTGGTAAGTAAATTACGTATCCAAAGAGACTAGTAATTCGCTAATTTACCACAAAGTAATTCTCAATAAACTCGATTTGTAACCAGTTAAATTTATCATGGAAATGAAATAAAATAATTCGGAATTGCTGGAACAAAATAAATGCTAAAACAGAGATAACAGAGTAAAAATACAGAAAACAGAGAACGACTAAACTTGTACTTTAAGCTAATTGACAGGCTCAGATTAGGGGTAGTTTCATGCTTTAATCGATTCTACAACTTAAACACATATTCATTCTCTCAATCCACTACAGCTCACACGACATTCTCCCGAATCACCAGAAATACGTTGTTTCATTCCCATTACTCCAGCGATAATTAACCCACTGTATTGTGTGTGCATTAGGTGAGTGATTATCCCTAATCTCCTCACTTAGCTAGCTACTAACCCTAACACGGGGCTAATGTGGTTCTTAAGCTATCAGTTTCTCCTATTCTTCCCAGAAATCAGAGAAACGCTGCAACAAAATGGTTGGCCAGACGAAATTGTGCTAAAGAAATAAACTACTCTTAAAAACCAGATTGAGCTAAATGAAATGTATTAAGTTGTAAAATAAATCAAAACATCCAACCCCTAATCCTCACCTTAAAGGTGATTAGTTCATAATGCAAGAAAAACATAAAATAATTCGGAATACAGACATAATGCTAAACAGTGCTAATGTTGCCACAAAAAGGTTGAATCAGCATTCGGCACCAGCTCCTACAGAGAACCCTTCCTTTTTGGAAATATTCCGGCAGCTTCTTTCTTCAGACAGACCTTTTCCGTTCTTCCTCCGTTTTATCGGGATTCTCCAGCCTCCTCTCCTCTTCTCCTTTGATCAAAACGGCTGCCCAACCCTAAATACTTCATAGTTTGTGCAAATAAGGGCTGATTATATAGGACAAGTGATGTGGCAAGCTCCCATTGGCTGAAACAGGTTGAGTCATCTGACATTTGCCAACTCATTTAATTAACTGATATTCTCACGTGCGAAAGTTGTATTGGCCTGAATTGCAAGGTTTGCTCCAGCAAACTGTTTTAAAACTGCTGCTCTTATCTTCAAGAATCATTCTTAATTCAAACCCTAAATTAATCACACAAGACTCACTAATTATGATAATCTTGCTCTAATAGGAATTTTACTACTTCAAAATTAAACTTAGAGCAAAAGCAATCAAAGTTAGGGGATTTCCAAGATATAATGAGATAAAATATGACAATTCAAACCTAAAATGATAGCCTATAACTCTTATTTTAAGAGTTATCAGCGATCGATATAGATCAAATTCATGAATCTAGAGGTAATTTTAATTGGATTTCTCTGTCGAGTTCCTCCAAATCTCGTGTTTGATTAATTAGTTACATGTCCGCACTCTTAATTAACGATACACAACATTATAAAACCTCATCATTGATCCCTAATGCCATTTTTACCACTTTCGTGTCCCAACAATCATTAGTCATACAATTCCGCTCTAATCTAATTTTCTCTCCATCGAGTACCAAATTAAATTAGCAAAGCAATCAAATTTTGATCAAAAGATTGAAAGCATTAAGAATTAATTGTATAAACGAATTCAATCGACATCAATAACACAATCCCAATTAAAGAATTACATGGTTCAACAGTTCAATTAGCCCTAAACTACAAGATCTAATCAATCAAATACATAATTCAGTACAACAGTCCCAAGATCCATAAAATTCATCAAGTAAATAGCAAAAAACTAAGGAAGATTGTGATCAATTAAGCATAACAAGGCCGTGGTCACACAAGCACACGCGATCAAGTAATATAAAATGGTAAGAATTACCGAGTATCGCATCCTCAAGGGAGCAGAAATGGAAGCTTTTTCTTTAATCGATTAATTATTAAGAAAACTCATAATTAGAATTATTTAGAGTACAAACTAAAATAAACGAGGCGTGATAATTAAATCTAAACTAGAAAGAAATTAAAAAGCTAGAGATATTATTTAAACGGGTAGTTTAGGGATCGAGCACGAATTAGGCTGCAATTATGGCAATTGGACCCAACATTTAATTAATCATGCTAATTACATAAACTTAGAGCAAAACTGATCGAAATCGCCTGTTGGTCTCATTCGAATACGCTTAACTAATCGCTTGCCTAAGTGTCCTTAGCGCTAATTGATTAATTAATTAGGATTAAGTCCGCTCATATTAAGTCTCACCAGTCAATTGTTAATCCTATGTCACTTAGGCAATTTTAGGGTGTTAATTAGATTAGTTTGATCCTAAATTTCCTCCATCAAGCTCAATTTAAGACTAAAATCAACTAATTAATGGCCAAATAATTAGAGGCATTAAGAACAGTTTGATCAAATGCAATTAAACAAGTAAATAAATGTCAATAACCACAATTAAACCATAATTTCAATCCCAATTGTGCTTTTAACCCCTAAACAATTGAAATTAGCATATAATACTCAGTGTAGAGCACAAGAAACTCATCCCTACATCCCTAGAATACATGAAACAGAGGAAGGAAATGATAAAGGAGACCGTCGTCGCCAAAATCTCCTCTCCCGCTTAGAATTTTGTAATCTCGAGCCTCGATTTCCACTCCTGAACACTCTATTTCGTGCTCCACAGGTCCCAAGAGAGTGAGAAGTCGCAAATAAGGGGCTAAAATCCTAAAATAGTCTCCCTCAATTCAGTCCCGTAACGAAGAACAAATACCAATCCTTGATACAACATCGAGACGCTAGGCACAACATCGAGACATTGTACTGAATGCAGCGTTTCACTATCTGCACACATCCTCATCGTCGAGACGTTGAGGGTGTTGGGATTTATGCCCTAAAGCCTCGTAATGAATGATTTATTTAATAATTAATAATAATTTTGATTATTTTATTTACAATATAATATTATCCATTATATGAAAAATCCAAGGTTATTAGTGTAATCTTGAACAGTTTGTGGTTGACATACGAGAGGATCATGTTCAAGAAATAACCTAAAGGGTCATAGTATATGAATAAGGTTAGGTGTCTTATCCTGGTAACACTATTGATACGACCCACTTTGTAATAGTTACAAATGATTTGATCCAAATCGTTTATGTGGAGACATGTGAGTGGGGGTATCTTATACAATGAGTTTGTGTAAGACTAGACCACGAAATATTTAATCTCTCTTTATAAATCCGTTAATTGAGAAGATTAATATTTCATCAGGATGATCATATGCGACTCAATCTTAATCTTGGGTGAGTTATGAACTCTGGCCTGTGAGGGCCTGTCCTTTGATTTGCATGGGTAAGAGTGGCTTTTGTAGTCGATTCAATATATCTACCATTTTAAGGACTTAACCAAATAGGGAGCTGGGAACATAATCTCACAAAATGGAATTCACTATTTCTCATATAGGGTAAGTAGATGAGTAATTCCCTTAAGTGTTGATTTCGGGACTTGAATAATGGGGCTCCACCCTCTCACTGGCCCGAGAGGGGACTTAGTTTATAATTAGATTATGAACAGATTGTTCATTAGAGGATCAGTAGTACTTAAGGTGCAAGATGTAATTATAGGGGTAAAGCGGACTTTTGACCCAGCTGTAATTACGAACAACTCGTGAAGGATCGACTTGCATGTAATGATTATCTATGGACACAACTTGTCCTACAATGCATAAGAGTTCAACTCTAGGTCTATAGTGGAGTGACCTATAGTTAATGAATGAAAATTAATTAATTAATTAAAGAGTTTAATTAATTGATTTTGTATCATTGGAGCTTATAATCTATAGGTCCATAAGGTCCTCTTGCTAGCTCATGGTAACACTAAAAGATCAATTTAGTTGAAAGAAAATTTTGAAATGTTAAAATTAATATTTAATTTAAAGTGTTCAAATTTATATTTAATATATTAGATATATTAAATATAAAAGAGGAAAATATATTTATTGTATTTGATACATTAAATATTAAAATTTGAAATGTTCAAATTAATATTTAATTTGAAGTGCTCAAATTAATATTTAATATATATTAGATATATTAAATATAAAAGAAGAAAATATATTTATTGTATTTGATACATTAAATATTAAAATAATTAATGTATATTAGATACATTAAATAAAATATATTTATAAAAATTGAATAAGATTCAAATAAATAAATATCGTAGGAGATTTGAATGAGATTAAAATAAGTATAAGATATATTTTAATATATTAGATATTAAAATATAATATTTTAATTCTAGCAAAGATTTACCCTTGGTCTCTATAAATAGGATTCTTGGGTTGAGCCATTAGATACAACACATATCTCCTCAATAGAGAATTCTCTCTAGACTTCTTCCTCTCCAATCCCTTGTGGATTTTCTTTCAAGAGGCTCCAACAAGCCTTGGTCCTGTGTTCGAGTCATAGCTAGGAAGACTTTGTGGAGGAGATAAAGACATGCCAGAAATATCTCCATATTTAATCCAAGTAAGTTTGCTTAGCCTTAATTTTTATTGTATAATTCTAAATAAAATCAAAGACGATCCAATTCTCTGCAGAGTGAAACGTTCATTCCTTCAATTGGTATCAGAACAATCTTTGAGTTTTATTTAGAATTAAAATTTTGTGATGGTGTGTATTTTAATTTATCATATATGTGATATATTGCGGTTTGAAAATTGATTGTTTAGACTATTTGACATTAGATTTATTGCTTTGATTAGATCATTGTAAAACCCATAAAGGTTAGGATTTCGTGTATTTTACTTGAATGACTACAATTGTTGCAAATTTCAATTTTATGGGCTGAAGAAGTTGACGGTTGTTGGAATAGAAATTTCGACCAATCCAAAATTGCCATGTCATTACCCAATATTGATGACAAAATTAAATTTAATTAGGGATTAATTAAATGAGCAAAGATTCCTAAATTAAATTATGGCAATTCCAAATACACAATTGGGTTCTTTGAAGTTTGGAAGACAAAAGCCCAAATTGAAGGCCCAAATTGGCAAAGTCTAAAGGATGGGCCCAAAGGCAACCAAGCCCAGTCCAAAAGAGCTGGCCCAGAGTCAACCAGGCCCAGTCCAGAGGCTAGACCCAAAAGGCAGTCAGGCCCAGTCCAAATGGCTAGGCCCAGAGTCAGCCAAGCCCAGTCCAAAAAGGCTGGCCCAAAATCAACTAGGCCCAATCCAACAAGCCCAAGCCCATTTGAAGGCCCTGAGGAACTCTATAAATAGAGAGCTTCCTCCTTCATTTGGGAGGTTCAGAAGTTGAAACTCTCTAGAGAACTTAGAGAGAATTCATAAACAAAGACCAGAAAGCTCTCTAAACTTTTGAAGATCAAACACTCTCTGAACCAGAGCCTTGAAGACTAGAAGATTTTGAAGTTCGAGAATAAGCTGCAGAGCCCTTGAGACAAGTTTATATTCGAGAACAAACTGCGAAGCCCTCGAAACAAATCTACATTCGAGAATAAGCTGCAAAAGCCCTCGAGACATAAATCTACATTCGAGAACAAGCTGCGAAGCCCTCGAAACAAATCTACATTCGAGAACAAGCTGCAAAAAGCCCTCGAGGCATAAATCTACATTCGAGAACAAGCTGCAAAAGCCCTCGAGATAGATTCACATTCGAGAATAAGCTGCAAAGCCCTCGAGACAAATCTACACTTGAGAACAAGCTGCGAAGCCCTCGAGACAAGTATATATTTGAGAATAAGCTGCAAAGCCCTCGAGACAGATGTACATTTGAGAGAAAGAATCAAAGGAACAAATTAGAGATTGTACTCCACTACATTCAAATTAATACAAATTAAATTCATTTACACGTGTCTCATTTCTCTTTCTCTGTTGAAATATCGTGTAAACAAATTGGCACGCCCAGTGGGACCATCTCTACCTCTCATCTCTTTCTTTCATCTCAACATACAAGTGAAGTAATGTCATCCAAAAAGACTTCTTCGATGACCGTTGACATGAGCAACTCGTACATGGGTTCTATTACCCATAGTTGTTCCGATGAACAGAGGCTGCAAGAGGATAAAACTTCTATTGCAGGCGAAGTAATGACACTGTCGGGGGCATCGACTAGCAACAAGTTTTCTGTTAAGTTTAACCCCTTATTCTATCTTGATTCTGACGTAGTGTCCGTCATGACAACTAAAGCAAGCACTGTGGAAGAAAGAATGGCAGAGATGCAGGAGCAAATCAACACCTTGATGAAGGCGATCGAAGAAAGGGATTCTCAAATCGCATACTTAAAGAGCCAGATTGAGAACCCAAATTTCGCTGAGTCAAGTAAAACCCCTGCTGTTGAAGATCACAATAAAGAGAGGGTCGTTGTGCAAGAAGGTCAACCACAGCACTCCACTTCGATCGCTTCACTATCTGTCCAACAACTTCAGGACATGATCACGAACTCCATTAGAGCTCAATATGGTGGGGCTTCTCAAAGTTCTCTTTTGTATTCTAAACCATATACTAAGAGAATCGATAATTTGAGAATGCCAACTGGATATCAGCCACCAAAGTTCCAGCAATTTGATGGAAAAGACAACCCGAGGCAACACGTTGCTCATTTCATCGAGACATGTGAAAATGCCGGTACACGAGGAGATCTACTGGTTAAACAGTTCGTACGAACGTTGAACGGAAACACATTCGACTGGTACACTGATCTAGAGCCTGAGTGGATAGACAGTTGGGAACAATTCGAAAAGGAATTTCTCAACTGCTTCTACAGCACAAGACGAACCATCAGCATGTTCGAGCTCACCAACACTAGACAACGAAAAGGTGAACCTGTTGTCGGCTACATAAATCGTTGGAGAGCCATGAGTCTCGATTGCAAAGATCGCCTCACTAAACTGTCAATTGTGGAGATGTGCATTCAGGGCATGCATTGGGAACTTCTGTACATCCTCCAAGGTATAAAGCCTCGTACCTTTAAAGAACTAGCAACTCGTGCCCACGACATGGAGCTAAGTATTGCTAGTCGAGGAGACAAAGATCTTCTACTCTCTAACATGAAGAAAGAAGGAGAGAACATTGGAGCAACTTCTGAAGAATCTATGGTTGTAAATACAACTCCTCTCAAGTTGTATTCGATAGACAAGAGAACTAAAAAGCGATCAGAAAATGAAAGGCGTCGTCTAACCTTAAAGGAAAGACAGGAAAAAGTCTATCCTTTTCCAGATTCTGACATTCCTGACATGTTATAGCAACTACTGGACACACGGCTAATCAAACTTCCTGAATGTAAACGACCAGAAGAGATGGAAAAAGTCGATGATCCTAAGTATTGCAAGTATCATCGAGTTATCAGTCATTCGGTGGAAAAGTGCTTTGTCCTAAAAGAGCTAATTCTAAAATTAGCTAAAGAAGGAAAGATTGAGCTAGATCTCAATGAATTAGCTCAAACAAATCATGCTGCAGTGACAACAGACACATGCAGTCAAATGCATTCTAGTCCACTTCATGATCAAGGAGTGTGTTTAGTCCAATTTGGAACCTTGGAACCTGTATCTATTTGGTTTCAACATGAGGTGCCGAGAAACAAACTTCAAGACATGGTCAAACTTACCAAACTTCAAGATTTCCTTCCAGTGGAAAAAGGAAAAGAAGATTTGGCAAGTTCATATTGCACTAATATGGAAGAAGTTGATGATTCAAAAAAAGCCGAGCAAAGGACTTATGTCTTTGATCCTATCAAGCCTGCAACTACTCGACCTTCAGTTTTCCAAAGGATGAGTATGGTCGCGAGAAAAGAAGAAAACCAATGTCCAACTTTGTCTCAACTAGAACTTTCGTCTTCCAAAGGCTAAACGTATCCACATCGAGGAAAAACTAAACCTTCAACACCTGTCTTTGATCGTCTCAAAGTAACAAGCGATCAACACGAAAGGAAGATGAGATCCTTGAAGGCGGAACTGTTCGATGAAGTGAACAATGACAAAAAGATTCACAGTCTTGTTCCTTCACGTATGAAAAGGAAATTCTCCGTTCTCATAAACACAGAGGGTTCCTTGAAAGTGAAGAAAAATGTCATCATCTTAACAAATCCTGCAAATGAAGGATCTTATTAAGACCATGATGAAGACAACAACATCTAAGATGAAAACAAAGCTCCTCATCGCAAGAGCCTAAACTGCATGCTGCTCCTAGCCCGCACGAGCTTAAAATGTAACGGCCAAATAAAAAATCTTTGAACTACATTTTGACTTGATCCCTTCCACTCGAAGGGTACGTAGGCAACTTAAAGGAAAAGAAAACTTTAAGCTCAGTCTCGAAAAAAGTTTCCATCCCCATGAGAATAAAATGTTACAAGTTGGATGCATACGAGAGAGCTTTGTCCACCTTAAGTTCGGTTCGTTGCTCACTCGCTCTAAATTTCAAGCTCCATTCCTCTCAAGTTCGATTCGTTGTTCACTCCTCTAAAGTTCAAGCTTCATTCCTCTTAAGTTCGGTTCGTCGCTCAGTCCCCTAAAGTTTGAGCTTTGTTCCCCTCAAGTTTGGATCATGGCTCACCCCCCTAAAGTTCGAGCTTCGTTCCCTTCAAGTTTTGTTTGTCGCTCACTCGCTCTAAAGTTTGGGTTTCACTCTTCTCCAAGTCTGGGGTTCGCACTTCGCCCTTTCAAGTCTTCGAGTTCGAGTTTTGCTAACTTGAAGCTTAAGTTCAAACATCTCTCGCTTGAAGTTCAAGTTTGCACTTCACTTCCTTCAAGTTTAAGTTCGAGCGTTGATTTCCTATAAGTTTGGTGATTCACCTTCAAGTTCGGCGTTCCGCCTCAAAATACAGCTAAGTTGGCGTTTCGTCTCCAAGTCAAGAGGCTCTGTCCGTTGGCGCTTGCTCCTCCTTCAAGTTCGAAGGCTTCACTCGTCAACACGGGCTCCTCTGCCAAGTCAGGAGGCTCCGTCCTTCGATGCTCGTCCCTCTGCCAAGTCAGGAGGCTGCATCCATCGTTATTCGCTCCTCCACCAAGACAGGAGGCTTCGTCCATCGACGCTTGATCCTCCACCAAGTTAGGAGGCTTTGTCCATCGACGTTTGCTACTCCGTCAAGTCAGAAGGATTCGTCTATCGACACTCGCTCCTCTCCCAAGTCAGGAGGTTTCGTCCATCAATGCTTGCTTCTCCGTCAAGTCAGGAACCTCCGTCCATCAACACTCGCTCCTCCACTAAGTCAAGAGGTTCCGTCCGTCGACACTCGCTCCTCTCCAAAGTCAGGAGGTTTCGTCCATCGACGTTTGCTTCTCCGTTAAGTCAGGAAGCTCCGTCCATCGACATTCATTCCTCCACCAAGTCAAGAGGTTTCGTCCGTCAACACTTACTCCTCTCCCAAGTCAAGAAGTTTTCGTTCGTGGTCGCTCATTCTCCAAAGTTTGAAGGCTTCGTCGTCGCTTCGTCTCTAAGTTCGAAGGTTGTGCCGTCGCCTCATATTCAAGTTCAAAGGCTTCGTTGTCTCTTCTTCTCCAAGTTCAAAGACTTCGTCGTAGCCTCTTCTCAAAGTTCAAACTTTTCGTCGTCACTTCTTCTTCAAGTTCGAAGGTTGCGTCGTCGCTTCGTCTCCAAGTTCAAAGGTTGCGCCGTTGCTTCTTCTCCAAGTTCGAACGCTTCGTCGTCGCTTTTTCTCCAAGTTCAAAGACTTCGTCGTAGCCTCTTCTCAAAGTTCAAACTTTTCGTCGTCACTTCTTCTTCAAGTTCGAAGGTTGCGTCGTCGCTTCGTCTCCAAGTTCAAAGGTTGCGTCGTCGCTTCTTATCCAAGTTCGAACGCTTCGTCGTCGCTTCTTCTCAAAGTTCAAACGCTTCATCGTCGATTCTTCTTCAAGTTTGAAGGTTACGTCATCGATCACTTCGTCTCCAAGTTCGAAGGTTGCGTCTCGCCTCGCCTCGCCTTCAAGTTCAAAGGCTTCTTCGTCGCTTCTTCTCTAAGTTCGAAGGTTATGCTCTCAACTTCACCTGAGTTAGAGTTTGCTCTTCTATAGGTAAAACAAAGCGAAAGGTGCCATCCTAAATTTCGCCTGAATCAGGGGTTGGTCACCTTTGAAGTTGAAGAAGACGCCGAAGCTGTCGAAAAGTGCCATTCTACCACCTGAATCAGGGGTTGGTCACCTTCGAAGTAGAAGAAGACATCGAAGCCTTCGAAAGGTGTCATCCTAAATTTCGCCTGAATCAGGGGTTGGTCACCTTCGAAATAGAAGAGGACATCGAAGCCGTCGAAAGGTGCCATCCTAGATTCCGCCTGAATCAGGGGTTGGTCACCTTTGAAATAGAAGAGGACGTCGAAGCCGTCGAAAGGTGCCATCCTAAATTCCGCCTGAATCAGAGGTTGGTCACCTTCGAAATAGAAGAGGACGTCAAAGCCGTCGAAAGGTGTCATCCTAGATTCCGCCTGAATCAGGGGTTGGTCACCTTCGAAATAGAAGAAAACGTCGAAGCCGTCGAAAGGTGCCATCCTAGATTCCGCCTGAATCAAGCGTTGGTCACCTTCGAAATAGAAGAGGACGTCGAAGCCGTCGAAAGGTGCCATCCTAGATTCTGCCTGAATCAGGGGCTGGCACCTTCGAAATAAAAGAAAACGTCGAACTAAATCGGGGGTTGGTCACCTTCGAAGTTGAAGAAGATGCCGAAGCGGTCGAAAGGTGCCATCCTAGGTTCCGCCTGAATCAAGGGTTGGTCACCTTCGAAATAGAAGAGGACGTCGAAGTCGTCGAAAGGTGCCATCCTAGATTCCGCTTGAATCAGGGGTTGGTCACCTTCGAAATAGAAAAAGACGTTGAAGCCGTCGAAATGTGACATCCTAAATTTCGCCTGAATCAGGGGTTGGTCACCTTCGAAGTCGAAGAATACATCTCAAAGTTGAAGAAGGCATCTTAGCTGCAAGCAAGAATTAAAAAAAAAAAACAATGGGGCATATATATTGTTTTAAAAAAAATTACCTACCTGTTTACCTTATGATATTTTCTTCCATAGGAAAAGTATTTGCAAGTCTTGCAAATGTAAAAAAAAAAAAAAAAAAAAAAAAAGAAAAAAAGAAAAAGAAAAAGACTTGCCTATTCCTCATTCTTCAATGTGAAGCTCCACTCACTCTTTGTTGATGTGAATTGATGGAAGACCCATCTCCTCTATTTATAGTGGAGGAAAAGATAAAATCACATCTAATTTGAATTGAAAGATAATGCCAAAAAGATCAAATCAAAACCAATTTGAATCCAAAGATCATGCAGGATTCAAATTTTGGAATATTAAAGTTTGAATTTTGGGATGAGTTAACTACAAACTCAAATTCAAGTTCTATTCCAAAATCCAAACCGAAATTGTGCAAGATTTCATCTCAAATTAAAATTTGGCATATCTTATCTCAAATTAAAAATTGACTGCAAGCCAAATTAAAATTCTATTCCAAATCCAAAGTTGAAATTGGGTAGACTTTTATCTCAAAAAGTAAAATTTGGACATAATCCAAATTTTATCCCAAATCAAAATTGGATTGAAATCCAAATTCAAGTTCTATTCCAATTCCAAATTATAATTGGCGTAGAAATTTATCTCAAAAAAAGTAAAATTTGGGCATACTCCAAATTTCCTTCCAAAATTGGGTAGAAGTCCAAGTCCTATTCCAATTTCAAATAAAATTTGGGTAAAATTTTAACCTTGCCCCAAGTTCAAATTTTGAATTAAGGTAGAGCATCAATTCTACTAAATTCAAATCAAAGTTTTATGCCAGAAGAGAAAATCAGAATATTGACTCAAATTCATATTTTGATAAATTGGCATTAAAAAATGTGTGTAAAAAAAAAATCAAAATCATGAACCAAATCTCATATTTTGATTAAATTGACACATCAAATGGAGTCCAAATTAGGAGCAAACATCTTAAGTTTTGATTCCAAACTGACTTTTTCAAAATTCACACACACATACTTGTGTATAAATCTCGAAAAGGGGGCATTTGTTGGAATAGAAATTTCGACCAATCCAAAATTGCCATGTCATTACCCAATATTGATGACAAAATTAAATTTAATTAGGGATTAATTAAATGAGCAAAGATTCCTAAATTAAATTATGGCAAGTCCAAATACACAATTGGGTTCTTTGAAGTTTGGAAGACAAAAGCCCAAATTGAAGGCCCAAATTGGCAAAGTCTAAAGGCTGGGCCAAAAGGCAACCAAGCCCAGTCCAAAGGAGCTAGCCCAAAGTCAACCAGGCCCAGTCCAGAGGCTATACCCAAAAGGCAGTCAGGCCCAGTCCAAATGGCTAGGCCCAGAGTCAACCAAGCCCAGTCCAAAAAGGCTGGCCCAAAATCAACTGGGCCCAATCCAACAAGCCAAGCCCAAGCCCATTTGAAGGCCCTGAGAAACTCTATAAATAGAGAGATTCCTCCTTCATTTAGGAGGTTCAAAAGTTGAAACTCTCTAGAGAACTTAGAGAGAATTCAGAAACAAAGACCAGAAAGCTCTCTAAACCTTTGAAGATCAAACACTCTCTGAACCAGAGCCTTGAAGACTAGAAGATTTTGAAGTTCGAGAATAAGCTGCAGAGCCCTCGAGACAAGTTTATATTCAAGAACAAGCTGCAAATCCCTCGAAACAAATCTACATTCGAGAACAAGCTGCAAAAGCCCTCGAGACATAAATCTACATTAGAGAACAAGCTGCGAAGCCCTCGAAACAAATCTACATTCGAGAATAAGCTGCAAAAAGCCCTCGAGACATAAATCTACATTCGAGAACAAGCTGAAAAAGCCCTCGAGATAGATTCACATTCGAGAATAAGCTGCAAAGCCCTCGAGACAAATCTACACTTGAGAACAAGCTGCGAAGCCCTCGAGACAAGTATATATTTGAGAATAAGCTGCAAAGCCCTCGAGACAGATGTACATTTGAGAGAAAGAATCAGAGGAACAAATTAGAGATTTTACTCCACTACATTCAAATTAATACAAATTAAATTCATTTACACGTATCTCATTTCTCTTTCTCTGTTGAAATATCGTGTAAACAACGGCGAAAAAGGTTCACGAAAAAAAACAACGTGAATCGAAGTCAATATTTCTACTAAAAAGTTCATAACAAGATCCAAGATTTTGTGATGGTTCATTGGTGAAGGTATGCTTGCTGTTATACTCTAGGTCCAAGTTTCGAAACTTGGGTAAGGCAAATTTTTTTTTTTTTTTTTGCGGCAGTTGGTGCTATAATTGGAAGACAAGATTTAGGTTTCTAAACTCTAAATTTGGATGGCTAAACAAGGATGATATTGAAGACCAAGATATGTCTTGGATTTAAATTATTGTAATTTAAATTATTTTCAGTTTCTTAGGATATGGCGATCAATTTTGCTAAGTTTAATTTAATTATGCATGTGATGTATGTTTTAAATTAATTGATTGTTGCATAAAGTATGACATTTAGTTTAAGATCCCACCATAGGTTAAGCATGATTATGCATCTTATCTATTTTTTAATATAATTGTTATATTTGAAAATTTTGATTGGGTTATTTCCTAATAGAATTAAGATTAATTTTTTAATGTAATTGTTATATTGGACAATTTGATTAGAATGATTCTTAATAGAATTGAGATATTTTCTTAATACGTTTATATTTTCCATATCTTTGAATATAATTGTTATATTTGGAAAATTAAATTAGGATATTTTCTTTCATAAATGAAATCCATATTTTCCTAATAGGATTAGGATATATCCTAATGAGATTAGGATTTCCTTAAAATAAAGATATTTCTAATTCATGCTTTAAATAGTTTAAAATTTGAATATAATATATCTTTATTTGTTTATAATACGATTAAAATTTAGGACAATCTTTTAATTTAGTTTTAAATGGTTTTAAATGGTAGAATTTCAAGATTATCCATAGTTTAAAAAAATTGAATTTAATTCATCTTTATTTGTTTCCTAATAAGATTAAATTCTTTTAAAACAAGATTAGATCTTTTAATTTCAAAATAAGATGAGATATTTTAATTTCCTAATAAGATTAGGTCTTCCATAAATAAGGATAATTTAATTCAAAGATAAAATAGTTCAAGTTTTGAATTTAATTTATCTTTTTTTCTCCTAATAGGATTAGAATAAAATATCCAGGATTATCTTTTAATTTGTTTTAAAGGGTTTAAAATGATAGGTTTTTAAGACTATCCAAGTAAATTATTTTTTAATAGGATTAAAAATATTTATTTATAAATTCACTTATGTTAATTAATCTAATAATTAATAGTTAATTAAAGATTAATGAATTTGAAATAAAAATTGACTATAAGGGAACTCTATCTATAGAAGGTTCTGTCTAGACTGAGGTATTTAAGTTGACAAATGGAACACCTCTAACTGGGAACCGATCTGGGTGTTGAATTAGTCCAATTTTATTTAATTTCACTAAGCATTCTCATAATGTGATTAACTTTTGTTTAATAGTTTAAAAAATTAGTAATTCACATTAAAATCAATCTATCCACATAAGGATTATGAAAGGTAGATTGAGGAACTTAGATAAATGAGATAAGCCTAATTTGTCTAAGTAATATAAAACCTTATTTCAAAATAGTAAGTGGGAGAAGGAAATGTGTCAACATTTCCTACGGTCTCCATCATTGGTTCAATGGGAGATTCATGTGGGGCCTCGTGGCTGTTTTTGGTCCGTCCCACTACGGAATGTGTTTGCATGGATCAATATCAAGGTGAACTCCTGAGAAGGATATTATTGTAGCTTTGTTTCCAATACTTGACCTACCTTACGGCGACACTTGTTGGGATAAAACTACGGGATCTAAAATTATGGACCACACTTACAAAGGGCTCATTAAAGTTGTTAATGATGTCCTTGACCAAACTAATGGTAACTAAATATTATAGGAATAAGAGTTATTCTGGTATAATACTTGGTTGAGATTGTCTCAGTTTAGTGAATGAATACTTGACCTACCCTACTACGGCACTTGTTCTAACTCACTAAAGTACCATAGCATTAGAAATGATTTATAGGGTTCATTTTTCAAATTCTTTGATTTCTATGCTAAAATTGAATGGATAATTGTTTGCATGATGTTAAATTATATATATATTTCAATAGTATGTCAGTTTCTCTCATAATTTTTAATTTTATTATTGATAAGTCAAAATTGAGAAATTTTATTACTTGGAAAAATAACATTAACACTATAATGGTGGTGTAAAATTTTGAATTTGTCTTTATTGAGAAATGTTCTCAAAACCTGTTGCTAATGCTATTCTAATTGTTCGTGAAACACATGATTAATGAATCAAAAGTAAACTAGTTTGTACGTATTCTCCTAGTTGACATGTTAGATGTCAAGTTTAGAAGATAAAGAAAATGACAACAACATATGAGATGTTGAAGTCAACATAAGCTAAATTTAGATAATTGTCTAAATGATCTCAAATTTAAGTATTACAAAATTTCAAGAAAACAAACCAAATGACTGAAGCTATATAAAGGAAATAGTTTCTAAATTAGTCAGGACAATCACAATGAGAGAAATTTTGAAATACCACTATGAGAAGAATAATATAGATAAAAGTAAATTTGATTTACTAGATTTTTTATGGAGAATAAATACGCCACCTAGATAGTTGATACAAGATCCACTATCAAGATTTATTCTTCATTACATTTAATATGTAATTCTTTGAAAATACTTAACATGTAGAATAGTTTCTACAAGTTGGCACCAGGAAGCCCATCTCAGTTAGCGTAGTGGGAGACATTAAGATGTTATTAAGTAATAATTGCTAATTATTGCTGAATGTGGTGTTTTATTACCACAAGAGAAATTCAATTTCTCAAACTTTATTACTAAAAGGTTCATATAGTATGAATTATTTTTTATATTTTCAAAATTGTTTGAAAATACATTCAGCTGAAAATACGAACAATTTGTATATGTTAAAATGTTGACATATATCATACTACAAAATACTGAGATATTCGGGATTATAGAATCCAGAATAGAAAGACATATTATTTTCTCCTAAAAGACGATACTTGACTTTGGCATTTAAGGTTGATTAACATCAACTTGAATAGAATGAAAAGACTAGTAAGAGGTAGTTCTCTAAAAGTTAGAATTAATTACTTTACATGTCTATATATCTTGCCTTTCATGCAAGATAATCATTTGGGCTTTATTAGATAAGGCTACAAGGGCAAAGAATACTTTGGGCTTACACATTCTGACCCAAGTGGTCTGGTGAATGTAAAGGCCAAATAAAGTCATGAATATTTTATCACTCTAGTTGATGATCATTCAAGGTACAAGTATCTTTACTTAATACAACATAAGTCTAAATTTTTGAAAAGTTCAAGAAAATTAAGGCTAAAGTTGAAAATCGATTAGGTAAGTCTATCAAGACATTATGATCAGATCATAGTGGAAAGTACAAGAACCTTACGTACTAAAACTAATTGATAGAAAATGAGTTTTATCATAATTATCTTAATACCAAGTACAATTTTGTGAAATTGTGCTACAAGAGGAGAAACAGGACTTTGTTAGACATGGTCACATCAGTAATGAATTACACACCATTACCATACTCACATTAAGAAATGCAATAGAGATTGCATAGTGAATATGATTTCCTTCAAAAGTGTCTACAAGACAATTTTAAAGATTATTAAAGAGTAATAAAGCTGGTTTACAACACTTCACCATTTGGGAATGTTAAGTTCACATGCTGAAACAAGCCTAAAAAGCTTGTATATGTTCAAAGATAAGTCTAAGTATAGGCCACCCCTAAGGAGTATAAAATGGTATTTTATGTAGTCCTAAAACGAATAAGGTTATGACAAATATCATTTTTATAAGAAATGTCAAATAAAAGACTACAAACCTTTAATAAGGTGAGATAGTGTTAATAAATTGGTTCCAAGTGAAGCCACTACATAGTTAACAAAAGTTGTTAACAATTTAATTATATTTGAAAGTCAAATGGATCATAGTCATGAATTGGATAAGCCTCAACGTAGTGGCAAAGTTATGAGATGACTCAACCTTTAGAAGGACTTAATTAAGGCCCAAATTGTCATGTTCGATGACAAAGTTGAAGGCTTATTACTCGCAAAGTGAGACTAATGGCAAAGGGTTAAACCTAATAGGAGAAAGTAGACTGCGAGTAAATTTTCTCACTTGTTGTCATACTAAAGTGTCTGTAAGCATTCTTTAATTCATTGTTGCATATGTGATATAAAAAAAATGAATGTTTAGAATTCTTTTATGAAAAAAAAACTTAGATAATGCATCTACACAAATCAATCAAATATGTTTATTTTCAAAGATAAAAAACAAAAGGTTTGCGAAATAGTAAAGGTTCATCTATGAAATGAATTTTATCATTAGATCTGTGAATATAAGGTTTGATAAAAGTATCAAAATCTATGACTTTAGATAAATATTAATGAAGCTTGTATAGACAAGAAAATCATTAATTGCTTAGTGGATTTTTCTCATGTTTTATGTTGATGATATTTTTATCTATTATGAATGATGTAAGATGTCTAACATAAAAAGCTGATTAAGTAACGAATTCCAAATAAGTAATTTGGAATGACTCAATATATTTTACATGTCCAAAATGGAGATTTTAAGGACAAAATGTTAACTTTGTCTCAAACGTCTTATATTGACAAAACTGTTGTCAAATATTTGATATTTATGTCTAAGGAAGTGTATCCTAAGACACCTCAAATGTTGAGAGTATATGCTTGAAGGGAATAATCTAATTAAACCCAAGTGGAAGCGTAGGAATCGGTTTGAGTTTATTTAGAATTAAATAATAATATTATGGTTAAGCATAATATACCTTGAAAATATGGAGATTCTTCTGGCGGATCTTTATCTCTTCCACAAAGTCTTCTTGGCTATGACTCGAATACAGGACCAAGGCTTGTGGGAGTCTTTTGAAAGAAAATCCACAAGGGATTGGAGAGGAAGAGGTCTAGAGAGAATTCTCTAATTCTCTCTATTGAGGAGATGTGTGTTATGAAGAATACACAATGGCTCACCCCTAGGGTCCTATTTATAGTGATCTAGGGAAAATAATTAAATAATATATTTTAATATCTAATATATTAAAATATATTTATCTAACCGATTTGAATCTTATTCAAACCGTTTAAAATTCTCCTACGACATCTATTTCCTAATTTGAATTCAATTCAAATTTAATAAATATCTTTTATTTAATGTATCTAATATATATTAATTATTTTAATATTTAATGTATCAAATACAATAAATATATTTTCCTCTTTTATATTTAATATATCTAATATATTAAATATTAATTTGAACACTTCAAATTAAATATTAAATTTCAAAATTTTCTTTCAACTAAATTGATCTTTTAATGTTACTATGAGCTACCAAGGGGACCTTATGGACCTACAGATTATAAGCTCCAATGATACAAAATTAATTAATTAAACTCTTTAATTAATTATTTTTCATTCATTAACTATAAGTCATTCCACTATAGACCTAGAGTTGCACTCTTATGCACTGTAGGACAAGTTGTGTCCATAGATATAATCATTACATGAAAGTCGATCATTCACGAGTTGTTCATAATTACAGCTGGGTTAAAAGTCTGTTTTACCCCTATAATCACATCTTCCACCTTAAGTACCATTGATCATCTAATGAACAATATGTTTATAATCTAATTATAAACTAAGTCCCTCTCGGGCCAGTGAGAGGGTGGGGCCCCATTGTTCAAGTCCCGAAATCAGCACTTAAGGGAACTACTTATCTACTTACCCTATAAGGGAATGGGTGAATTCCATCTTATGAGATTATGTTCCCAACTCCCTATTTGGTCAAGTCCCCAAAATGGTAGGCATATTGAATCAGCTACAAAATCCACTCTCACCCATGCAAATCAAAGGACAAGCTCTCACAGGCAGGAGTTCATAACTCACTCAAGATTAAGATCGAGTCGCATATGATCATCCTGATGAAATATTAATCTTCTCAATTAACGGATTTATAAAGAGAGATTAAATATTTCATGGTCCAGTCTTATACAAACTCATTGTATAAGATACCCCCACTCACATATCTCCACATGAATGATTTGGATCAAATCATTTGTAACTATTACAAAGTGGGTCGTATCAAT
The DNA here is from genome assembly GCA_033996785.1 of Trichosanthes truncata. NCBI lineage: Eukaryota > Viridiplantae > Streptophyta > Magnoliopsida > Cucurbitales > Cucurbitaceae > Trichosanthes > Trichosanthes truncata. The sequence continues at coordinate 42,071,315 of JAWPNB010000013.1, read as the reverse complement.
AGTGTTACCAAGATAAGGCACCCAACCTTATCCATATACTATGACCATTTAGGTTATTTCTTGAACATGATCCTCTCGTATGTCAACCATATATTGTTTAAGATTACACTAATAACCTTGAATTTTTCATATAATGGATAACATTATATTGCAAATAAAATAATCAAAATTATTATTAATTATTAAATAAATTATTAATTACGAGGCTTTAGGGCATAAATCCCAACAATGATATGTAGAAATGAGACTGAACATTTAATATATAATTGGCTAACATATATCAATTAAACGAATGGTATGACCATTGAATAGAAAATTAAAAACTTTATCAAATTATCTATGGATGATAATAAATTTTTGTGTATGGAGTTAATGATTTGATCTTTACAAGATACACTGGTTCTTACAAAGATTTAGGAAATCTAGGTAAAAATGAATCTTACCCTAGTGGTGGAGTATAAGTTAAACTGTTTTGCTTGTGAAGCAACAAAAAGACTTGTCTTACTCAAATAGTTCTTTGAAGATCTGAAAGGTGTTTTAGATATGATTTAGTCTATCCTCTTTATTATGATAATAGTGGTGCAAAGACTAATATTAAGGAAATTAGAAAACACCAATGTATAGGGAATCATATCGAGAGAGAAAGCATCATGGTAGTGACTAAGATGGTTTTTAATGGCAGTCCTTTGGATCTATATAAAGAGACTCTCCAGGCTAAAGAGTTTGAGGGTCACCTAGAATGTCTAAGATTACGAGACATGTCTCATCTTTGCTAGGACAAGTCGGAGAACATGTTGGGTATAGAGTATGCCCTAGGATACATGTCTCACCGACTTTAGTGCAAGTGGGAGATTGTTGGGATTTATGCCCTAAAGCCTCGTAATTAATGATTTATTTAATAATTAATAATAATTTTGATTATTTTATTTGCAATATAATATTATCCATCATATGAAAAATCCAAGGTTATTAGTGTAATCTTGAACAGTATGTGGTTGACATACGAGAGGATCATGTTCAAGAAATAACCTAAAGGGTCATAGTATATGGATAAGGTTGGGTGCCTTATCTTGGTAGCACTATTGATACGACCCACTTTGTAATAGTTACAAATGATTTGATCCAAATCGTTCATGTTGAGACATGTGTGTAGAGGTATCTTATACAATAAGTTTGTGTAAGACTGGATCACAAAATATTTAATCTCTCTTTATAAATCCATTAATTGAGAAAATTAATATTTCATCAGGATGATCATATGCGACTTTATCTTAATCCTGAGTGAGTTATGAACTCCTACCTGTAAGGGCTTGTCATTTGATTTGCATGGGTGAGAGTGGCTTTTGTAGTCAATTTAATATGCCTACATAATCTCACAAGATGGAATCCACTCCTTCCCATATAAGATAAGTAGATGAGTAATTCCCTTAAGTGCTAATTTTGAGACTTGAACAATGGGGCCCCACCCTCTCACTAGCCCGAGAGGGATTTAGTTTATAATTAGATTATAAGTAGATTGTTCATTAGAGGATCAGTTGTACTTAAGGTGCAAGATATAATTATAGGGGTAAAGCGGACTTTTGACCCAACTGTAATTACGAACAACTCGTGAATGATCGACTTGCATGTAATGATTATATCTATGGACACAACTTGTCCTACAGTGCATAAGAGTGCAACTCTAGGTCTATAGTGGAGTGACATATAGTTAATGAATGAAAATTAATTAATTAAAGAGTTTAATTAATTGATTTTGTATCATGGGAGCTTATAATTTGTAGGTCCATAAGGTCCCCTTGTTAGCTCATAGTAACACTAAAAGATCAATTTAGTTGAAAGAAAATTTGAAATGTTCAAATTAATATTTAATATATTAGATATATTAAATATAAAAGAGAAAAATATATTTATTGTATTTGATACATTAAATATTAAAATTTGAAATGTTCAAATTAATATTTAATATATATTAGATATATTAAATATAAAAGAGGGAAATATATTTATTGTATTTGATACATTAAATATTAAAATAATTAATGTATATTAGATACACTATATAAAATATATTTATAAAATTTGAATAATATTCAAATAAATAAATATCGTAGGAGATTTGAATGAGATTAACATAAGTATAAGATATATTTTAATATATTAGATATTAAAATATAATATTTTAATTATGGCAAAGATTTACTTTTGGTCTCTATAAATAAGACCCTTATGTTGAACTATTAGATGCAACACATAGTTCCTCAATAGAGAATTAGAGAATTCTCTCTAGACCTCTTCTTCCCCAATCCCTTGTGGATTTTCTTTCCAGAGGCTCCCACAAGCCTTGGTCCTGTGTTCGAGTCATAGCCAGGAAGACTTTGTAGAGGAGATAAAAACATGCTAGAAATATCTCCATATTTAATCTAAGTAAATTTGCTTAACCTTAATTTTTATTGTTTAATTCTAAATAAAATCAAAGACGATCCAATGCTTTCGTTGCGGAGTGAAATGTTCATTCCTTCAGAGGGCAATGTCAAAATGCTTCGGACAGAAGCCTTCACGGGCTTTTCTTCCTAGCGTCAAGACACCACAGGACAACGTCTCAACGCTAGCCATCGGGTTTGAATATCCAACTATAGCGTCTCAACGCTCATTTTGGGCGTCGAGACGCTATCCTCTCGACCAAATTCACTTGTGAAGCCCTTCTTCTCCAAACTTAGCTTCATTTTGGGTATGTTTAGGTTCCATTAGTCACCCGATGCTTCAAATTCATCACCTTTAGTCTGAATTGCTCGACTTCCTAAAATATAGAAAATATCCATGTAAAAGCTCACGATTACATACAAAACTAGCAATTACGTGGGCCTAAATATAGCACTAAATTAGTGCTATCAGGCACGCTTAGTAGCCCAACGATAACCTTAAGTTGAAGACTGATTATGAGGAGACATTTAGTCTTATGATGAAACTAACCTCTATATAGATTGTTCTAATCACTAGTTGTAACTTTTGTATGAAAACAAAAACACTTGGATGTTAGGAATGCATTTCTCCATACCTAGCTAAAGGAATAAGTGTATAAGGCTCAACCTTTTGTCTTCGAACATCTAAAGTTTCCTTAGCACGTGTGTTGCGTAATTTTTACTCAATACCGCTAGTGTACGGGTCAAGTTTTAATATAGTGAAAGAGTGCTCGAGTATCGTTCTCAGGATTGGTTTTCTGATTCACTTAAGGACTATGGATATTATCCCCAATTTTATGTAAAGAATAGAATTGAATGATGGTTGCAAGATTTAAATAAAACAATTCTAATAAAAATTGAAACAATCAAATGAGAGAATATCTTAGGGAGTTGATTTCATCTATTAGACTAAAATAATTAAATTACTTAAACATCCAAGATTGATAAAACAAATATTTCATAAATCTAGAAGTCTTTTATCATGAATGACTCTTTTGAAGATAAACAATTCTTATGTAATAAGGCAAAACCTACATCTCTGATGATTTTTAACGTTATGCATAGCATTAAGTTCCTTCATTAACAACTTCGAATGAGCCTTAATCATTATCAAGTTAGAACTACCTTTAGTCATGCAATTAGGATCTAATCTAAATTACCTTTCTCAAGTGTGAATTTAGACCAACATAACATTTAATCTGTGATCAAAAGATTAAAAGCATTAAGAATATAAAAGCATGAATGAAATTAATGACAATCAATCAAGGAATTTAAATAATTAAAACATAAGGTCTGATGACACATCAATCCCTAGAATAAAAAGAGAACTTGGTCATTCATATTCACTATCACAAAATCTAAACTCTTAAACAACATCAAATTACTAAATAAAAAGAAAGAAGAGAAAAACTATGTTGGTGTGTCGATTTTTCGTCTCCATATGATCTCCACAACTTGGCCTTAATTATTTCTCTCAGGTCTCTTCTCACTCTTGTATGTAGAAATTTGAAGTTATACTCTCCAAAGTTGAATGCCTTGAATGAAAAGAATGTGGGTATTTATAATGGGTCAATCCAAATCCTAATCTAATTAGGAATTCATGATTTAATTAAATTAGGATTCCAAAATCTAATCAAATTAGGAATCCACAATCTATCAACTTAGGAATCCATAATATAATTAACTTGGGAATATTTTTTCTCCAAAAATTATTCCCAAAATTGATTGCTTAATTTCTTGCCCAATTAGCTCACTTGTCACCATATTTCTTCTAAAATCTTCGTTTTGTTCCAAAAGCTCAATTTCTACAAAACAAATAATTATGAATGTGAAAGCATATATTTAAGCCTCAAAACTAGCATAAAATAAGGCCTAAAGATAGCACATATTGTGTGCTATCAACGTGTGCAAACTAAATCATCTTCTATATGGTTTGAAACCTGCTCCCTAGAGGCTGGTTTGAAAAGATGTTATCTAGTCTTCCTTCATTGATAAACCTTAGCATTAAGGCTTATTTAACTTCCATATGCTATATGCTTATTTTACTTTGAAAATAATGAGAAATAGTCCTAGAATATGTAAGAATTGATTATAAAAGAGGAATTAAATAAAGTAGGAAGAGAAACTAAAAAATAAGTCTTTTTGTGCAGGAAATGACAAAAATTGCAAAATCAACATTGCATACTCAATTTTGCAATATACAACAGTTTGGAAGGAAACGTAAGGCGAAAATTGCATAATCGATTTTGCAATATGTAGCAGTATGAAACGTAAAAAGGGAAAAAAAATCAATGAAACCCAAATTTGGAAAGCGCTTGATTCTTGCAAGAAATGGATGGATTATGGAAGTAATTGATTGGGGTGTAATGGAAGACTGGCAACACAAAAATGGTCGGATTTTTGGGAGCTTAACGAAGTTTTTTTTTTTGGGTTTTTGTTCTTGGTGTTCCTCTGTTTTTCCTCCATTTTGGCCGAGAGCTGTTGTGAGTTGTAATGTTGTTCTTCCTCGATTTCTCCAGTCCAATTTAAGTGAAAACTTGGGTTGTTAAGACTCAATCTTTTCCTAGAAATAGTGGGGGGGTGGGGATTGAGTCGATTGGAGATTAAGGGAAAATTTATGAACCTTGGCTTGAATGGTTGTTGTAATTGCTCTATTTTCAATTAAATTTCTATTTTAAGTTCAATTGAGTTGTAGCATTTTCAATTTTTATTTCTATAAACTTTGTATTTCTATTGGATTCAAATTTAGTAAAAAGAAGAGTTGAATTTATCTCCTCTAGAAGTTTTCATGATCAATGGGTTTTGTCTTAGAATTTAGTCTTGAACACTTATTTCCTCTGGAGCTTTTTCTTATCTTTTCTTTTCTTTTTTTTTTTTGTTCGTGGGTTCGTCCAGAAGTTGGTAATTTATTGTCTACTGCTCCAAGTGCTTTCATTTTTCAATTTTGATTTGGATAGCAAGCTTTCTTTAATTCCTTTAGATTTTGGTTGCAAATAGGATTTTTAGTTAATTTTTCTTAGCATGGAATTCAATTCAAAGTTTTGTTGTGAGATTTTTGAGTTAATTATGAGCTAAACTTCTTAGGGGGTTCAAGGATGTGAATTCCCTAAGAAATAAATCTAGCCTAAATTACAATGAAAACCAAGCTACATCTTAATTGTTTGCTTGTATTGAATAAAATGTCGTTGAGATCCTAGATTAATCAATTAGGGTAGCAACTTAAGTTTGGATCTAATACCGACAGGGTTAGTGATAGGTGGATTCTCACAAGTGATGGAGACAAGAGCTTAGACATAAGCCAATCTTTACCCTAGACATAGGGATAAAAGACTCTAAAACCCGTAAAATTGTTAGTCAAATTGTCTAAGATAGAGGGATAGTAGACATATAAGTCACTCACTTAGCCTCTTAAAAACCTAATTACAAGGTGAATAGGAGTAACAATTTTGGTTTACAATTGTGTGTAGAGTAGGATGGATTTGCAATTTTGGTTTTGCAATTTACAACTTAGGGCAATTACATACTTGAGCTTGAGTAATTTTCCTTGCATCCTTATTTCTATTTTACATTTCTTGCAATTATGATTTTGCAAATTCATTTCTACAATCTGTTTCTGCAATCTATTCTTGTAATCTATTTTTGTAATTTTGATTTTGCAATATGTTCCTTTGCCATTTCGATTTTGCAATTTCGGTTATGCAATCTGTTTTCCCAATCTGTTTTTACAGTTTGATTTTTATTTCCATTATTAGTTCACACCAACCAAAAATCTATTTTTGCACTTTTTAGTTTTCAATTTGCAATTCTACTTAAGTTCTTGTTTTTACAATATTTTTGTTACATTGTTCCCTGTGGGATCGATACTCAGGAATACTCCTATTTTATTACTTGCATGCATCGACAATGTGCACTTACACTAGGGTTGAACATATTTATTTACTTTTCTTCACCCAAAGTTCACCCAATCATTCATACAGGTTTTTATTACTCTCACTTTGTTCTCATTATGTTCATTTTTAAAAACAGGTAAATAGTAAATCATGCAATTTTTTTGTGGATGATATTAGTTGTGACTTGCTATTTGTGTTAGTGTAAACGTGAAGAAAAATAAGAAAGATGAGTGAAAAGGAAATGAATATGGGAAATACACACAAGAATGTTACACATAGTGCTAGTGCAACTACAGTACACTTGAAATCAACGTTCCCTATGCTCACCACCTGCTCATGCTCAAGGCTAGGCTCTCCATCAACTGAAGAATCATCAATTTCTACTTTAGATGCACTTGGTTGTGAAGATCCTGTCCGTGTCAATTTACTCAAAGCCTTAGTTAATATCTCAACTTGGAACCTTAAAGAACTTACCTGCTTAACTTCACAAGACCCAATCCCTGATTTGGGCGTAGGTTGCTCTAACAGCCATTGGTAACTTGTGATGGCCAACTCCTCTAATAAAATACGAGCACCCTTGATAGACTTAGCTAAAAAGTTCCCTCCATCTACAATGTCAAGAGTGATCTTATTATTCCCAATTAAACCATTATAGAAGAGTTGTACTTTAAGCCAATTTGGATAACCGTGTGGTGGACATTCTTTCAACAAAACCTTAAAGCATTCACATGCCTCATACAACTCACCCTCGCTCTTTTGAAACGTACCAATTTCTACCATCAGCTTTGCTATTTTGGTGAATGGAAAAAATTTAGTGAGAAGTGCCTTAACCATCTCGTTTCAATTGGAAATACTCCCAGGGGTTAACGAATCGAACCAATTCCTCACTTTATCCTATAAAGAAAAAGGAAGCAAGCGTAAATGAATGGTATCAGAATTGATTTCATTAATTTATATTGTTTCACAAATGTCACGAAAAGTGCTCAAATGATAGTGTGGATCCTCTAACAGATGTCCCTTGAAAGCACTATCTCAGACCATAAGAATGAGACCAGGCTTCATCTCAAAATGATCAACATGGATGGCTAAGCTATTCATGAATGATCTGTTTGTAAGTCCGACAGGAAATAGTCTCGAATCGCCTTATTTTCGTCGTCCATGACTCAAAAATTGGGCTAACTCCTCCTTTGAAATGTTCTGCAAATCCTGAAAAAGAATACAAAAACTCCAAAGGCAAAATTTAACATCTTATAGCTCCTCAAATTAGCCACAGATCTCCCAAAACTAACTAAAATTAGAAACAACAAACAAAAATCAAAAATAAAATCCTACATTAAAATTAAGCATTTTCCTCACGATTTTACTCGAGCTAAAAACCAATTCCCTCGCAGCGGCTCCAAAAACTTGTTTACACACAAGCGCACGTGTCCAAGTAATACAGTGATCAGTACATCAAAGATCGTCTCCTTAGGGAATTAGTACTTTTAATTCAACTAATCATCACAAATACTAACACGGTTATTTTATTTAGTAAACTGAATTAAAGAAGCATCCAAAGAAATTAAAGAATTATACAATTGAAAGCAATTTATGAATAAATAGTTTTAATACCGCCAAGTTAACGACGAGCTTAGGGATTAATTTCACCTATTGGACCTTATTCAATTAATGGGCTTATGCGATCGATATAGACCAAATTCATGAATCTAGAGATAATTTTAATTCGATTTCTCTATCGTGTTCCTCCAAATCTTGTGTTTGATTAATTAGTTATGTGTATGCACTCTTAATTAACCATACACAATATTATAAAACCTCATCATTTATCCCTAATGCCATTTTTACCACTTTCGTGTCCCAACGAACATTAGGCATACAATTCCGCTCTAATCTAATTTGCTCTCCATCAAGTATCAAACTAAATTAGCAAAGCAATCAAATTTTGATCAAAAGATTGAAAGCATTAAGAATTAATTGTATAAACGAATTCAATCGACATCAATAACACAATCTCAATTATAGAATTACATGGTTCAACAGCTCAATTAGCCCTAAACTACAAGATCTAATCAATCAAAATACATAATTCAGTACAACAGTCCCAAGATCCATCAAATTCATTAAGTAAACAGTAGAAAATCAAAGAGAAAAAGGAAGAAAACTCGTTGTGTGTTGATCCATCGCTCACACCCCGATCTCCATGATATTCAGGCATTAGATCTTCAAAACTACTCCAAATAAGTCCAATTCCCCTCAATTCTCTCTCAATCTTGTCTTAAGGCAAAAACCCCCAAATTTGGCCTCCCTTTCTGCAAAGCCGAATGAACAATCAAAAGACCCCTTAACGCCTAATTGAAGTAGTGTTGAGACGCTACGAACAGAAAATACCACTCACACATTTTATGCATTGAGCACCAACGTTGAGATGCTCTGGAAAGAGTCTCAATGTTGTCCTCTCGAATTTGGCTTCTAAAATAGGCTGTAGCATGACTTTGAGACACTCCGTCTCAGCGCTCTCCCCTGTTCTCAACACTTCAATCTCCATCTCAACTCTTCTTGGATCTTCGATAAGGTTCCAAACGGCTCCAAAATCATCAATCAACTCTCAAATGCTCTAATTTTGTTCCTTGAGCTCAGTTTCTATAAAATCACATAAATTGGCACAAAAAATCACAATTTCATAACCAAACTATCTAAAATCCTAAGGATAATATAGCACTAAATAAATGCTATCATACGTCCCAAGGAATATGATACTTATACTGCAATTGCTCAAGTTGAGCCGCAGTCACCAAGGATGATAAATCTTGAGAATGTGCAAGAGAATCATTTGTGGTATTTTCAGGGGATGAATAAGCCTCATACTAACTAGTACTATAAAACTCATCAACATAGGAAGAACCCTCAGCCTCGAGAGAAGTGGAAGAATATTCATCGGCCATAAACTTAGATGAAAAAGAAAAGGATATGAAGACCAACCTTGAAAAAGAAAGAGGATTTGAGATTTGGGAGAAGAATTAAGAATGGTGTGAGAAATGAGAATACGAACCCCTCTATTTATAGGAGAAGTTAAGAGGGGGAAAATCAAAGACTCCAAATTCAAAATTCAAATTTGAAATTTGAATTGTGAGCTAAAAATAAATACATAAATAATTGATCAAGGTCCAGGCGCGTTAGGCACGCGGGGTAAAGATGCCAAACGCACCTTGGCGGGCCCCACCTGTCAAGTTGAGCCCACACACCATCCTTCATCCTCATTCTACCATGTGTCCTGATCCGTGTCCATTTTTCGACTAATGAGAAACTACCATGTGTCGAAGAGTATACTTACAAGTAAGGCGCAATAATAAAATACAACTTGATGGTAAAAATGATAGGAATGAACACTTCATCTTACAGCGGAAGCATTTGATCGTCTTTGATTTTATTTAGAATTAAACAAAAAACTAAGGTTAAGTAATAAATATACCTTGAAAATAATATTATGAAGAATATTTTAGCTAGTCTTTATCTCCTCCACAAAGTATTCCTAGCTATGACTCGAACACAAAACCAAGGCTTGTGGGAGCCTCTTGAAAGAAAATCCATAAGGGATTGGAGAGGAAGAGGTGTAGAGAGAATTCTCTAATTCTCTATTGAGGATATGTGTGTTGTATCTAATGGCTCAACCCAAAGGTCCTATTTATAGAGACCAGGGGTAAATATTTGCCATAATTAAAATATTATATTTTAATATCTAATATATTAAAATATATCTTATACTTATTTGAATCTCATTCAAATCTCCTACGATATGTATTTATTTGAATCTTATTCAAATTTTATAAATATCTTTTATTTAATGTATCAAATATACATTAATTATTTTAATATGTAATGTATCAAATACAATAAATATATTTTCCTCTTTTATATTTAATATATCTAATATATTAACTATTAATTTGAACACTTCAAATTAAATATTAAATTTGAAGATTTCAAATTTTAATATTTAATGTATCAAATACAATAAATATATTTTCCTCTTTTATATTTAATATATATAATATATTAAATATTAATTTGAACATTTCAAAATTTTCTTTCAACTAAATTGATCTTTTAGTGTTACTATAAGCTAGCAAGGGGACCTTATGGACATATAGATTATAAGCTCCAATGATACAAATTTAATTAATTAAACTCTTTAATTAATTAATTTTCATTCATTAACTATAGGTCACACCACTGTAGATTTAGAGTTGAACTCTTACACACTGTAGGACAAGTTGTGTCCATAGATATAATCATTACATGAAAGTCGATCATTCATGAGTTGTTCGTAATTACAGCTAGGTTAAAAGTCTGTTTTACCCCTATAATCACATCTTGCACCTTAAGTACCACTGATCCTCTAATGAACAATCTGTTTATAATCTAATTATAAACTAAGTCCCTCTTGGGCCAGTGAGAGGATGGGGCCCCATTGTTCAAGTCCCGAAATTAGCACTTAAGGGAACTACTTATCTACTTACCCTATAAGGGAATGACTGAATTCCATCTTGGGAGATTATGTTCCCAGCTCCCTATTTGGTCAAGTCTCCAAAATGGTAGGCATATTGAATCGACTATAAAAGCCACTCTCACCCATGAAAATCAAAGGACAAGCCCTCACAAGCAAAAGCTCATAACTCACTCAGGATTAAGATCGAGTGACATATGATTATTCTGATGAAATATTAATCTTCTCAATTAACAGATTTATAAAAAGAGATCAAATATTTCGTGGTCCAGTCTTATACAAACTCATTGTATAAGATACCCCCATTCACATGTCTCTACATGATCGATTTAAATCAAATCATTTGTAACTATTACACAGTGGGTCGTATCAATAGTGTTGCCAGGATAAGGTACCCAACCTTATCCATATACTATGACCCTTTAGGTTATTTCTTGAACATGATCCTCCCGTATTTCAACCACATATGGTTCAAGATTACACTAATAACCTTGGATTTTTCATATCATGGATAATATTATATTGCAAATAAAAATTATTATTAATATTAAATAAATTATTAATTATGAGGCTTTAGGGTGTAAATCCCAACAAAAAAATAACCCCTCTAGAAATTGATTTCTATCTTTCTAAGAGGAGAGTAACAAGCAAAAAATGACCTCTCAAGAAATTCATTTTCATTTTTCTAAGAGGAGAGTCACAAATTAAGAAATTACCTCCCAGGGAATCGATTCTCATCTTACCAAAAGGAGAGCCAAATTTGACATTTTCTTCAAAAAATCAATATTCATCTTGCGAGAGGAGAATCTTAGACCTATGGAAGACTGAGTCACCCCCACTAGGTTTGACCTCCAAATCCTAAGGATAATCCAAAGCTTAACTTTGGAGCACTTAGACTTAAAAAGCGTAATAATCTTAAATCTATAGAAGACTGAGTCATCCCCACGAGGTTTGACCTGTAAATCCTAAGGATAATTCGAAGCTTGACTTTGGAGCGCTTAGACTTAAAAAGCGTTATAATCTTAGATCTATGGAAGATTGAGTCATCCCCACGAGGTTTGACCAGTAAATCCTAAGGATAATCCAAAGCCTGACTTTGGAGCTCCTAGACTTAGAAAGTGTAATACTTAAAACTAAAATAGGTTATACTCCCAAATTGGTCTCCATACTTTAGGCTCATAATATTAAGCCACACTATGAGTCCCAATTAAGAAGTGGGGGCTAATATTATGGGTGAAATTGGACCAAAGGAATAAACCCAAAATACTAGGGAAGTCAGATGCGAGATCAATTGGGAGAAGCCCAATTGGGGGGGAAATGGGCCAACACATACACATAAGGCCACAGAGTTTGAAGAAGAAGAGAGGAATTTGATCCCAAATTCCTCATCATCGGCCTCGCCCTCATAGGTCTCGACTGACCACCTGGTCGACCTCCATAGGGGGCACTCGACCAGCACACCCTCAACTCGTGGTTCCCTAGTTCAGCTTGGTTCGGTTCGCCCTCTTTCTAATTCTGAAAGGATAGACAAGAAACCCTAATGAAGGTGGTCATACATCCTTTCTTCAACTTTAAAGAAGATAAGCTATTCCTAACTCTAAAACGTTTCTTGCACTCATCTGGCTCCTAGCTAACTTAAGCATTGAAGTATGTGTGGTAAGTACCACACCGATACCCAGGTTTTCACTTGTTTTGTAGGCCAAGTTCTTCTCTTGAATTACAAATTTTACGGTTGGTGTCATGTGAAGGTCAGATGCGTTACCTTGTTCGAATTTTGGCAACAACATAGACAAATAGGGGTTATAATGTTCTTTTTTAATATATGATAAATATATGAAGAAAAAAAAAGGAGAGTATGATTGTAATGTATTTTTATTAAAAATGTAAATAAACATATTCTCTATTTTAATTTAATGTAAAACGTTCAAAACATAATTGTAATTGACATTGTTATTTGATACTAAAATATTTTATTGTTATTAATATAATTTCTTGCAAAATTATAAGGGCATAACAGTAAAATATTATACTTTCTTTTCATTTCTCGTGAGCATCCAAATAAGAAATTTTAATTTTTGTGATTTCAAATCAATTTGATTCCAACCACAAATAAGAATTTGAAATTATTTATATTTTTTAAAATTCTGGAATTTGAAAATTTTCACCAAATCCATTCGCCAAACAGAGCATAACAAGTTCAAATTGATTGCTAGTCTAATTTCACTGATAAAAATGATAGTTTCAAATTTGGTCAATGATGTTAGTTTTAGAAAAATGAAGCCATAAAAATGGTGCCCTAGATAACTTTCAGTGTGTGTATATATTCATAATTACATTTGCAATTACATGTAGGTAAGTTTAAATATAGATGTATATAAATATATATTCCCTTATTTAACATGAAATCAGAAACGCTTACTTGTAAGCTGAGGCAATTGACATTAAAGAATTTAAGAACACTAATTGTGATGCCTGTTACATTCACTTAAGAGAAGGGGAGGGGTCAAATCAATTGAATTAATGAGGCAATTTGAATTAATGGAATAATTTGAAAAACATCCGAAAACACTAAAACACCCATCCAAACACTCCCTCTTTTTCTTCCTCAACCTCTACGTTGTTGAACGGTCACTGCTCTTGCGAACGATCATTGATCTTACTGCCATTTTTGTGGCACTCCCCATAAGCTTTATGTCTACATTATTTTCCTTCCATTTACGTTTGCACTCTGCATAAGCTTCCTGTCTACATTATTTTCTACTTACAGTTGGGAGACTGACCATACATATATGTATATACCCAGGGAAAAATGGAATAAATAATTATTTACTCTCCTCCAAAATCTACTTATAGTTGGGAGACTAATCAAAAATATATGTATATTATACCCAGGGCATAAACGGAATAAATAATTATTCACTCTCCTCCAATATCTATTTACAGTTGGGAGACTAACCATAAATATTTGTATATACCTAGAGCATAAATTAAATAAATAATTATTCACTCTTCTCCAAAATCTACTTAAAGTTGGGAGACTAACGATAAATATATGTATATACCCATTGCATAAACGAAATAAATAATTATTCACTCTCCTTCCCTTATAAAATGGTAGCCATGATGCCAATGGGCTTCTATTATGTATAGTTGTGTTTAAAGCTGAAGGGTTCAGTTCGGTCCTCAATTTTGGCCTGAACCAAACCATGCACAACCCTACAGTACCTAATGCTTACATTAGCTAGCTTTCTAGCTTTGATATACAATGTAACGCCCCGCATTTTCAGGTTAAACCAATTTTTTTTTAATATTTTGGAGATTAATTTAGATTTAATTGGGTTCATTAGAAATTGTTGCTCAAAATCCAATTTAAACAAATTAGATTTAAGTGGATTAGGTTAAGATGATTAGGTTTTCGAATTTTGGATGTGAGATTTGTAGTTAAGTCTCAAATTCATAATTTTGAGAATTTAATCAGTTGTTGGATTTTTTTTATTCAAGTTTGAAAAGCCCAACTTTTATCTCCTAATTTTTTTAGGATTTTACCCAAATATAACTTGAGGTTTAATTTAGAGTTTGAGTTTGGAAAAAGAAAAGAAAAGAAAGGAAAAGAAAGAGGGATAAGGGTATTTTCGGAATTATGTGTTTTTTTTTAAAAAAAAAGAAATAGAAAAGAAACCCCTAAATTACTCTCTCTCTCTTTGACTATTCATCTCTTTCCCCTCTCTCACGCATTTGTGCAGCCCCTCCCCCCCCCCCCCCCCAATCTTCTTCTTCTTCTTCTTCTTCCTCCCTCTTTCTCCAATCGAACAAACGCAGCCCCTTTCCCTTCAATTTTTTTTCCTTCTGTCGACTAGTCTTCTCCGTTCATCATCTCCGGGTGATGACGCCTAGCACTGATAAAGAGCTTGTCGAAGACCCTATCAAATATATTTATAAACCAGATCTCTAAAATTTGCAGTAATAGTGGCCAGGGTCGATCATAGGGATTGGAGTTCTTAGATTAATTAAGTACCACAGTTACTCATGCCTACTTTTATTTAGAGAACCTAACTTTGGATTGGAACAAGATTAAACTAAATTAACTATTTATAAAGGTTGGAGTCCATTTAGAGAGACTAGTGAAGATTGCATTACATGAAGTGCAACTATGAATTTGATTAAAGAATTGTAGAATATGCAACAACCTTAAGCCAAGAATTACTAAAATATGCAATTGACTCTCTCAAGCCCAATTGAACTCATGTAAAGTAGTAAATCAACCTCTCGGTCTATTTCTATACCTAAACATGGCATTATGAAATTCTTTTAATGGCTTCTAATATTAACCTATTCATTGTCATGCAATAGATTAATCCTAGTCATGCATCTAAGTTCTTTAGTTAAATTTACTTTCTCAAGCTAAATTTAACCTAACATGCATAGCTATGGCCAAAAGTTTAGAAAATTGATTCGCGATGCATAAAAGGCATTACGATATAATACAATTCAAAAACCAAACAAAGTTTAAAAGTACAATCATCTAAGAGTATAAGATACTCAAAATTACATCCAATATTCAGTCTAATAAATCCTAAAGTTCAAGAAACAAAGTAAAGGGAAAAGAGAAAAAACTGGACGTTGCGTGCCAACACTCGTTCCCGTCGTGATGTCCCGTGATCTCGAGCCTTGAGTCTCTTCCTTAGCTCTCCAAAGTGCTCTCTAGGTCCCAAAATAGTGCTTATTGTCGAAATTAGGGTTCTAGGCTCTCAAAAACGGCTCCTTTATTCCGTAGGTCAAATTTTATTTTTATAAAATCGGTGTAATAGTAGCGTCTCAACGCTGCCTAGCGTCGCGACGTTGTAACAGTAGCGTCTCAACGCTATAATAGTAAAAAAACTGTTTTTCATTTCGTAACGTCTCAACGTTGTATTATAGCGTCTCAACGCTATACCCTCGGATTTTCTCACTTGTAATACTTCTTCTACTTATCTTCTTTGCCCCAAAGTGTGTCTTTCAGCTCTAATTAAGCTCCAAATAGCTTCAAAAGTCTGGTTTGGCTCCAATTACTTGAAATCTACAAAATAAATGCATGAAAGCTCGATATAAACATAAAAAACTAACACAAATCTAAGCCTAGAAATATCACACTTTTGAGTGCTATCAAGCACGGCGGCAAAGCTTGCGACTAAGACCTCCACCTCGACTTGCAGATGCACGTGGCTGGCCTCTTCGACATTTTTCGTCCGACTATGAGAGATCGAGCAAATGGCGGTGAGATTGATTGGGTGTCCTCCGGCGGCTGCACCTCCAATTTTCGCTTGGGGCTCCGACGAGCTGCAGCGTCGACGACAAGTCCTTAGGTGGCGATAGGCACTCTCTTTCCAGCTGATCGACTTCCAGCAATTGTTTTCACATGATTTTAAACAGTGTTCAAGTCTCCGACGGGTCTATTCAGCGTGGATCAAGGTTCTTGCGTCTTTGTGAGGTGGGTCTTGATTCTGTGGGTTCTTTGTGAGGTTTTTGGTGTTTTGGAAGATGACCCATAACGTTTTTGAGACTTTATTTTAGATGCTCATTGCGTTGTAGTCCGAATCGTCAAAATCGAATTGATTCTGAATCAGCAAGAAGACAATTTGGGATTACCCACAACAATTGGAGTTTGGTTTGTGAAATTGGACTTAAGCGAGCTTGAACCAACAAAGTTTTAATTTTGATTTTGAGTAAGAGTTTGTTGGCTAATCCAGATACCTCCAAGTTAAGCAAAACGAGTTTTCGAGTTGCTATCAAGGCAAGAGACTTTATGTCGGTGTGCTTAAATGCAAGTTGGAAATTGAATTGAAAAGTTACATTTGAAATGAAAAGTTTTCATGAATGTTTCATTTATGTTTGCGATGCATAATATATGATTTTTGATGAATTTTAAAATGTTATATTTTACATGGAAATGAATTTTTGTGTATGATTGCCAAATATTCTTATGAATGTGATGCATGATTTATGATTTATGATGAATAATGTGAGAATGTTGCTTTATGTTGCATCATTGAACAAAAATTGAAAATGCTTTGGGACCTCATGCATATACGTGTGTTTTCATGACAAAATGATTTTGAAGGCTGTGGCAATTACCCTCCTAAAATTTATATGTGTATAAATGAAAAGGAACATGCAAAGGTTAATTGAAAAGGAGCCTGAAAAGGTTAAATGAAAAAGAACCTGGAAAGGTTAAATGAAAAGTGAATGTTAGGATGAGTTAATTGTCCACATTAAGTCAAAGAGAAAAGGTAAAGGGAAACGTTACCACTATGAAAAGGTTTTAGGTCCCACTAGAGGAAAGGTTTTAAAAATCATTATGTATATATTTGCATATCCCGACTCCGGTAGTGAGGTCACTTAATGAGTACTCATCCTTTTTCAAAAATGTTTTTCTTTTCAGGTAAAGGCAAAGACATATTCTAGACGATTGACATGGCAGTTTACTGAAAGGGTCATGGGGTAACTTAGAGGAGCATGATTTCCGCATTTAGATTGTGTATTATTTAAAAATATTTTGTTCGTAAACAATATGTTGTGAAATTATTTCAGTTGATTTAACGTTTTAATTCATATTATGCTTTGTAATGATTTTAAAAAGGGATCCCAAACCAAAAGATTTTGATTGTTTAGCAAAATGTTTAATTCCTTGCCTATTATTAAAAATTTTGAAATTTTCATTAGCATGCATGTAGTAACGTCCCTAGAAGTCTAATAGGAAAAGTCGGGTCGTTACATACAACCTCATTAATAAGTAAATACACACATTAGAATTCATGTCATCCCCATTTATTATACTATTGATGACAAAATAGTGACAATGACCAAAATAGTTGGTTTTTAGGCCTCATTTGATAAATATTTGAAAATTAATTTTATTTTCTTTTTTTCTAAAAAATACATAGTGAAATATTTTAGGCCCCATTTGTAACCATTTAGGCCCCGTTTGATAATCATTTGGTTTTTGGTTTTTGGTTTTTAAAAATTAAGCCTATAAATACTACTCCCACCTATGGTTTTACTTGTTTTGTCATATACTTTTTGCCTATGTTTTCAAAAATCAAGCCATGTTTTGAAAACTAAAAAAAATAGTTTTCAAAAACTTGTTCTTGTTTTTAGAATTTGGCTAAGAATTCAAATACTTCCTTAAGGGAGATGAAAAACATTGTAGAGAAATTGGGAGAAAACAAGCTTAATTTTCAAAAACCAAAAACCAAAAACCAAATGGTTATCAAACGGGGCCTTAGTTTTTGGTTTTTGATTTTTGAAAATTAAGCTTATAAACACTACTTCCACTTATGAGTTCTTTGTTTTGTTATCTATTTTCTACCATTGTTTTCAAAAATCAAGGCGAGTTTTGAAAAACTAAAAAAGTAGTTTTTAAAAACTTGTTTTTGTGTTTTGGAATTTAGCTAAGAATTCAAATATTTCTTTATGAAAGATGAAAACTATTGTAAAGAAATTGTGAGAAAACATGCACAGTTTTTAAAAACCAAATGGTTATTAAATGGAGCCTTAACTAGCTGTTTTTTGTTGTTGTTTTTTTTTTTTTTTAAAGTTAGAGAGTAAGAGAGATTAAGAGATATATTAGATAAAGAAAGATATATGGAATTGAAATATAAGTTAGAGAGTTAGAGAGATTCATAGATATGTTTATCAAAGAAGTTTTTTTTAGAAAGAAAAGTTATTGAGGAAAATTGGAGAGAGCAAAGTTGGAGAGCTAGACATATGTTAAAGAAAGAGAAAGAAATGTATAGAGAGAAAAAAAAAGAAATTTTAGAGAGAGTAAAGTTGAAACAGCAAAATATAGGTTAGAGAAAGAAAGAGAAATTAGAAAGAAAGAAATAAAAGTTGCAATGAGAGAGCATTTAGAGAGAGATTATAGCAAAGTGAAAAGTTTAGATATACAAGAGAAAAATATATTAGAGAAAAGAAAAGAAAACTTATAAAAAAATTATAAGAAATTCTAGAGAGATGTTAGAAGTAGAAGGTTAATTAGTGAAATTTTAGAGAGAAATTTTTTTGAGAAAGTATTAAAACCAAAATGAGTATAACCTGGTGGTTAAGACATTAAAGAAATGTGTTAGAAGAAAAAAAGATCAACATAACGTAGTTTAGTGGTGAAGACATCTACTGCATCACAAAATTATTATCTGAAAATTTCTACAAATTTAGAAACTAATAGATATTTTAAATCTTCAAAATCTAAAATAAAATAAAAAAATAAATACAAGGATCAAAATAGAATTTAAACACAATTTATTTTCATATATAAATATAGTTAGTTTTCATATACTTTACAAATAAATTCTACATTCCCACCTTGAGCATACATCTACTGGTTAAGACATTATATCATAAACCAAAATGTTAGAAGTTAGAATCTTCAAACCTATACGTTGTTGAATTCAAAAAAAGAAAAAAAAAATAAATTACAAGTTTAGGCCCTGGGCTATGTCTAATAAGTCTCTAAACTTTAAAAAGTGTTTAATAAGTCTTTAAACTTTTAAACTTTCAGTTTTGTGTCCAATAGATCTCCAAATTTTTAAATTTGTGTCTAATAGGTCCTTGACCTATTTGAGATTTTTTAAAATTCATGAATTTACTAACACATAAAATTAAAAGTTTAGGATCTCATTAAACATAAAATTCAATTTTATATCTAATAAATCAATTAATTTTTTAAAGTTTCGAATATGTTAGGGACCTATTAGAGACAAAATTAAAGTTCAACGATCTATTAGACACTTTTAAAAGTCAATGACTTATTAGACACAAAATTGAAAGTTTAGGGTCTATTAGACAATTTTTAAGGTTTAAGGGCTAAATAGACATCGATTCAAAAGTTCAGAGACTAAACTTGTAATTTAACCTTAGAAAGAGAAGAAAGAAAATCATGAGGTCCAAAATTGAAACTTGAAACCAACCCACATCCTCCATCCCACACAATTACAATCAATTAGCAAAATTAATTAAAATTTAACAAAATCTCCAAAAGACCAAAAGAAAAAAACTGCCTTAAAAGAAACCAATGTCTCTCTCTCTCTCTTATCACCGTCCATCAAAATTTCAGACAGCGCTTGATTAGGGATATTATTCTCCTCACCAATAACCAATCCGACGGTCCAAATTTCAGATGAAATATATCAGTGGGTTTCGTTTTTTTCTCTTCCCCATCCCCAAATCCTTCTTCCCCTTTTTTTATGTATCTTTGTCTGAACCAACAAAAAAAAAAAACAAAAAAAAAAAGAGAAAAAAAAAACCATCTTCTTCTCTCTCTCTTACATCTTTGTTCTTCAGAAATTCTCTCCTGTTTGTTCACCCCCTTGTTTCTCTTGCTTTTGATTTAAGGAACACCCTTTTCTTTTTCTCCCTTTTCCACTTCTTGGAGGAATTTCCCCCCCTTGACTGGAAACTTAATTTGTGTTTTTGGGCAACGATTTGTTTGGTTTTTTGTTTTTGTTCTTCGATTGCTGGATTAGGGTTTTTAGATTTGTGATTATTACATGGGGTTGGGTAACGATGACGATGCGGTGGCTGAAGATGGCGATTTTGGCGACGGAGGATGTGGCGCCGGTGGTGGAAAGTCCTTTAGTTCTGTCCCATGTTCGATCTGTCTCGATGTTGTTGCCGATTCTGGGGATAGATCTTGGGCTAAGCTTCAATGTGGCCATCAATTTCATCTTGGTGAGCTTTCTAACTTCTAATCGGAGTTTTGAAAGGAAATCCCCTCTTTTTTGTTCCCCCCTTGCTGTTGAAATTTTGTCTGTTGAGATTTTTGTGTTGTGTTCTTCAATTTTGTTGGGATGGAATGTTGGATTTTGGTTCCTTGTGATTTTAGATCCGTTCTATTTTTTTCTTTTGCTGAAATCACAACTCTTAAAGTTTGTGCTTTTGTTATTTCAATTGGTGTTGTCTGAAAAGGAGATGATTTAGATACAAATATTTTCTTTTTGGTTGGTTTGTTGATTGTATTTGTTTTGTTTTCTTAGATTGCATTGGTTCAGCATTCAACATTAAGGGGGCAATGCAATGCCCCAATTGCCGGAAAATTGAAAAAGGTCAATGGCTTTATGCTAATGGCTGTAGGTCGTTTCCAGATTTTAGTATGGAGGATTGGGCCCACGAAGAGGATCTTTATGATCTAAGCTACTCGGAAATGGTAAGCAATTGTCTTTTCGTTGATTGATTCATGTACTGTTGTGGGTGTCGATGGTAATTTTTGAACATCAGGGCATCAAGTGAAGAAGAGGAAGTTAAATTAACCAGTAAGTGATAATTGTGATGAAAACGTTTCCTTTCACTTTGGAGAATGTTCTTCAACAATTCTATATTTTAAATTGCATAGTCAAAAGCAGTGTCTCATAGGGAGATGGTTGATACTTGAAATTAATTAAAGTCTTTGCGGTTTAAAAGGCAAACCAGTTCCCTCTCCATTAGTACGCAAGCAAATTGAAGATTGATGTTAGGTTGCTTGCAATATTCAAGGACTTTGTTTTAAGTTTCCTGAATTCACTTACAAAAGTTGATTTTTACAATCTGAACCAGTTTTTTTTACCACATTATCAGACAAAATTGAAAAATTTTTATTTTGAATTATTTTATGATACTAAAATAGGTGATGCTAATTTTTCAATTAAAATTTTTCTTTCTTTTTCATTGTGCTTTAACAACTTCACAAGTGCAATTATGCATTTGCAACACCAAATATGTGTAGCATTAAATTACACGAAGCATGAGAAAAGTCAGAATGTATTGTGATATGGACACTGGACCCATTTGTAACTTGTGTCCTTACTCTCTTTTCCCTTAATAGATAAAATATTTGACAACTTTCACCTTCAGTATATTTGTTTCCGTAAACGGATATGTTTTTGCATTAAAGCACATTCCACCTCAGGTAAACAAGATGAGTTCTTCATGTTTTTGGTATAGCACACATCTATGTGCAGTTTCTTAGCATCAGGTGTTAACCACTACGCCTATTTTTAGAAAGGATTAGGAAGAATTTGAAAACTAGGTCATCTAGGGAATCCAAAAATGTTTATAATTATGAATAGCAGTGCAGTACAACTACTAAAAAGACTTTTAAACATTGTCAAGGAAGTTAGGAATTAAACCAAATTTGAAAGTGGAAATTATGAAGAAAGAAAGGTCCTTTACTTGCTTATTCTCTTTTGGAGGATTAACACTAATGATTTCATTCAGATATCCTTAGTTGTCATGTTTGGTCCTTTTTTTTTAAAAAAAAAAAATTTATGTAAGAAAGCATTAAAAACCTGAATCATTTGTTATGGTGGTGCTCAAATACTAGTTGCCTTATGAGATTTCCTTGGCTTTAACTCTCGAGCATCACAAGATGATCAAGGAAATTCTCCTACCTCCTTTTGATTGTCCCTGCAAGAATTTTTTTTTCTTTTTTTAAATTCTATGGAGCATTTGTTTAGGAAGAAATAGGAGTCTGTTGGGCACCAAGTTATCTTGGGTGGTGGATGTTTTTTTTAACAAGAAACGAAACTTTTCATTGATTTAATAAAGAGAGACTAATGCTCAAAGGAATCTTGGGTGGTGGATGTTTGGAAATCGTCCCACTGTAATGCTTCTTTTGAGACCATACTTTGGGCTGTTCTTTTGATTTTTTATTACCAAAAATTGTGGATCCTTTTTTAATGACTGATTATTTTTCTTTTCTTTTTAATTACTTATTGTTGTACTTTTTATCTTTTATAGTCTGACATGTGTTAGGTTGACCGATCTTTTTGTGGCCTTAGGTAGTTTCATATGTCTTAATGACAGCAAGTTTTATCATTTATAATGGACGAGACCATTGTGTGAGAGTAAATTATTTCACTTTTTTTTTTTATTGATTTGAAATGTGCTCGAGGCTGATGCTCCTAAACCACATGCTTAACTTCCATGTGCTACTAATTCATGTTTAAACACTTGGGTGTAATAAATTGTGTTTATATATTTATCTTGCAGGAGTTCATATTCTAAATGGGTCAATGACCTGCTTGTTTACTCATAGTATTAGGTTCTTTACACCAAATTTTAGCTGGAATTTGGTTTGTTGCAGGCCTTTGGAGTTCAATGGTGTCCTTTTGGCAGCTTAGCTCGACTTCCTTCTTCATTTGAGTAAGTTTTGATTTGCTCATTAGAGATCAAGGATAATTGACGCTCCAGTTTTTATGTTGATGTCTTCTTTCTTGGTTCTGTTCCTGCGTTCTCTAAATTGGTTATGTATTATGCTTGAATACTTAATAGTCGGTAACATGATTCCTATCTAAAACTTTGCCGCTTGGATTTGGAAACGAAAGACATTTTTTGCAGTGTAAGGTCTGAGGAGGGAGAGAGAATATGTTGTTTCCTTCTAAATGCTGAGATATCCACTTGAGTTTTGAAAACTTAGAAACATCCTTTCCAATAAGAGGTGCAAGGAAAGAAACAGATCTCATCGAGCAATGTAAGAGCTTGAATAGTTACATGATTTTAATGAACAGAATTAAATGTAAGTATATGTGCATGGACACCAAATTAGTGCTTTTTTTCTTTGACGTGGGTGACGTCTCATTTATTGTTCACCAATAAATTCTGTTCAGAACTACCATCTCTGGCTTACAGTTCTTGTTCTGTTCTTCTAATATAATTTCATTGATGTGAATGAAGGAAAATTTTCCAAGGCATTTCAGAAAAGGCATACCAATTGGAAGAAAAAGTAGATGGAGAATAACTACTAAATTCTCTAGATGGAGGGCTCCATAAGGAAACACCCCAAACAATAGCATCCCATATTTCCGTCCAATCTCAAAATCTCTTGAATAGTTCTATTTTCCTCATGCAAAATGTTCCAAAAAGTGGCTCCAATGGCATTAGATTATAAGATCTTGGCTTACTTTTTTAACGAGCAATGGAACAAAGAGTGATCTATGGTGAACTGAGTTGGGGAGGAACAGATTCATGTTGAAGCTTTGAAGCAGTTTCCACTGAAAATGGTGGGAGCAAGGGCAGCTTTAATAAAGATGATCACCTCTCTTACAAATTTTTACAGAGTATGCACCAGTTCGGTTAGACGGAACAATTTGGAAATGTACTTTGGACTTAATCATTAATGTCAAGACCGCTGCCTTTAAGAATAGTCCATACCCTTTTCCTTCTTCATGTCTTTCTTTCCATTTGAAGCTTGAAGGGTAGCTTTAGGGAGATCACCAGCGCCACATAAAGTCTTCAGAGACAGAGAGCTTGCCAGAAAGGCCCTCAAGTTATCAAGAATTCAGCCTCTTCTATCCTTATTAGTGGCGAGGGAGTGACTGTGGATATAGACCTTAGAATTTCTAAAGCTCATTCTTTTGACGTGTCAAAAGTACTCACTAGATTATGGTCTAACTTTAGGTGGATATGTGCAATTTATGTTAAATTAATTCCGAAAACAATATTTAAGAAGTATAATGATTTGGTAGTACATTTCAGAGCATGATAATAATGATGGTAGGTTGAAGTAAACATTGAAAACTGAATATTTTTGGCGGATATAGATAGATTGGACATGAGAACAAGTCCTCCTTTGATTCCTTCTACGTTTGGTAAGTTCCAGTCCTATCATGTTTCTTTACTTGGGTGTACTTTGCACTTGTGGAGGGAATCTAGTGGTGTTAAATAAGATGTGCGTCTTTATCATCGCTTTTCCATTTAAGATTATGACTTCCTTCCATGTATTTGTAAAAATAGGAATACCTAGCACATACATGGAATTAAAATAACAAATTTTTATTTTTGATGTAATTTTATTGTGTTTTCATACTGGCTGCAAACAAATGTGTTGACTCGGAAAATTTCATTTTGATTAACCGTGTAGAATTAACACGGTTGCCTGATCTACCTTCAGTTTGTAGAAAGGAATGATTTTTTTTAAGACTTATCTTTTTTTTATTTGTTTGTCCATAGTTGATATTTGGGATCTTCATTATTGCTGGGGTGCCATAGAGCTTCTCATAGAAATACAAAAAGATATTACCCCACCTCGTACAGTATGGTATGAACCTTTGAGTAGGCTTTGCAAGAACAACCATAGTTGCACAATGTATGGTAAAATTTCTTGGTCTAATCATTTGGGAAGTCCCTCTAAGGATGACTCCCCCACAATTCTTGCAAGTGACAGAGAAGTGTTGGGGTAAAAAGCACCGTAACCATGTAATTCTAGCCTGTTATGCTCTGCTGGCCGTCCAAATTTTAGCTACCCTTGACTGCTCTTTAGATTTCAAAAGCTCCGTGGTTGATCAAGATGAGAATGAATTCAGGAGTCTAGGACAGTACTCGTTCTGGAGCTTCTGCTCTTCTTCAGCCATTCTTATAAAGAGAGAGTCGAAGAGAGGGTGGCCCTTGCAAATATGAACCAATAAGGGAGAATGAATGCCTCAAAAATCAACTGTTTCCCGACTGACTCATGAAGTTGCTGCTTGGATTGTTGTAGAATAAGTAGGAAAAAATGACTGAACTTGAAAGATCATTACTGGAAGGAGAGGGAATCACTTGTCGGGTCTTCCTCCTTGAGTAGCTTGGTATTGGTAGGTGCCCATATACCACGTCAAATGGTCTGTTTGGTTATCTTGCTATGCACCACTTTAAAGAAAATTTTCATTGAATAATGTAAGGTAGGCACCTTAAAACATGTTGTTAGGGAAGAAGAGCTTTTCCCTTTCTCTGGTGGTCTAATTCTCATCAACAACGACTGCTGCTGAGAATGATGAGATTCATATGTATAATTTTATAAATTTTCAGGTTCCATATATATATGGGCTGTTCTGTGCTGCTAGCTACCAGAAATTTGCACAGATTTTTGTTGTTGCAATGAGAAAATTACTTTCATGGTTTAACCTTCTGAATGATGGAAGTCTCTTGCCTCTTTTATTGTTGTGAAGTACAGAATCTTCCTTCTCGATGTCTTGAATTTTTTTCATTTTTAACTTTTTCAGGGATGGTGACTTTTCGTCAACTGCTTGTAAGATTTACCTTCCCCACAGCAATTGTTGATCCATTTTTTTAGCTTCAGTTTGAGGAAGCAACCAAATTTGATTGGGTTGATAATGTTGTGATGCAGATCATGACCTTTTGGGACAACATGCAATTTTTGCTGAACATACAGCAGTATCGTCTGCGACTCATCCTTGCCCATATATTGCTTACTTTGGACCTATTCATCCCTCTTCGTCAAGTTCAAGTGCTTCTGAAGCTTCTGCTTTCAGCGGTCATTGGAATGGCCCATCAGTACCCAGTGAAATACCATCTTCTTATGCATTTCCTGCAGTGGATCTTCATTATCAAAATTGGGAGCATCATTCACCGCCCTTTTCCACAACAAACAATCGTGTTGCTGGTGCTGATCAGCCGTCGGTTGCATCCGTTGCCCAAAGATCTGCTACTAGAGTCGGTTCTGAACTACCAAGATCCGGGAATGTAATGCATCCCTTCCTTGTTGGTCATAGGTATGTCTAAACATAATTGGATATAACCAGTTGAACTTCTTAGTTTAACATTACAGACACAATGCAGCAGTGCCTGCCTTGTTGTGGAGGCACTTTCCCTTCCTCAAGAAGAAAAGGTTCTTTCCTTTTTGGTGGGTTGTGGGCACGGAGGGTTTCGAATCCCTGACACTGTGGTTTATAGCTGTGTACCACTTAATTGTTTGCCTGTTGTAGGAGTAGGACTTAAATCTTCTATATTACTTAATACAACCTATTAGTTATCTCAAATATCATGAGAAACTGTCCCTTTGCTCTTTTCTCAAACAGAGAGAAACCCTTTAATTTGAAGTGATATAATGATGGCATGTGAACAAGATCTTTTGATTCATGCAGTTCCGGTGCAAGGGTTGGGAGCTCAGTCGCTTCCTCGATGATTCCTCCCTATCCTGGCAGCAATGCACGTGCTCGTGACCGAGTCCAAGCTCTCCAAGCATATTATCAACAACAACCTAGCACTACGGGAACCCTTCGCACACCTGCAATTTCTGGTGCCAGAAGATCCAGTAGTCACAGAGGGCTGTCACAAGCACCCATGGCCTCATCGTCTGACCAACCCAGTGGCTTCTATTTCTACTCATCAGCATCATCGGGTCGTAATTTCCAACCGGAAAATGCCGTGCCAAATCGCTTTCACCCATGGGAAAGAGATCACTTGCCTTCTTTCGGGTTGAACCAGATCGAGAGAGATCCAGGTTGGGGAGAGATTCATCAGGGTGCCAGTGTTTCTGATCCAAGCATCAGGTCCAGCAGCTTTCGTCAAAGGCATGGTTCTGAGAGGACATCGTCGCAAAACTGGTCATAGACCAACCATCATTTACTTATCGTTTTCCGGTGAAGCAAAAACTATCACTATGATGACTCGAAACTGAAATTTATGTAATGATTGAGATGATTGTAATGGCTGAGTCTTTGATGTGTCGATAGACTCTAAATGCTGTGAGAGCAGCCGATTAAAAAAAAAAAAAACATGCTCGCTTCGGCCTGCTGATATGGTTAGTGTGATGGACTTGGCTTCCTTGAGTTTGTCTGCCCTAGAGGTTATAGAATAACATTATGAATTGGATGGGAAAACTGAGATTTGTAGGTCACATCCCTTTCCTGTTCCTTCCAATTCATAAGATGTTGGACTTATTTGGGTGCCTCCAGAGGGTCAGATTATTAAATTTGGTAAAATGTATTCTTGCAGTGATAGTTTGGAAATATTCAGTGTTTATTTGTAAACAATGAAATGTGGTGGTTTCAGTAATGTATGAGCAGGGCCAGCTTTTGGTTTTGGATTCTTCAGATATATATTATCAACACTCTCATAAACTCTTTTTGGATGAACTAACGTGTTTCAAATTTGAGGAATGTGCAACAATCTTTTGATCCTATTATTTTGAAAATATGCAATGAGAATTGTCAAATGTATGTGATCTAATATTTATTTAAAGCGACTTGGTAATTAATTTCATGTCATGTTATTAATAATATTGATTTGATTGAAGTTATCAGATTTAGGTTGTCATTGATGAATTGCGAATTATGTCCGAGTGTCCATGAATCTAAAGAACTGGTAAACTCATAATTTGTAAGCTAATTATAACGATCACGGTCAACTTGCCCAAATTTGGTCAAGGATAAAGTAATTTTAAAAATTTGTAAATCACAGAACTTCACAAATTTATAAATAAGGAATCATGCGTGCAACTCAGAAAAATCAAATATTACTTTTTAAATTCAAGAACTACATGCGTGCAACTCTGAAAGATAATCAATTGAAAACTTAGATGAAAATTTTAAAAACCTAGAAACAATTGAAATCTACTCCCAAGCTATTTTGTACAATTTAATACAAAGACAATCAATTTATTTTAGGAAGTTGAGATTTCAAAGTCAGTAGCGAAAAGTGAACTTTGATGTTATCTTAATTTCAAATTATATTTAAATTTTGACTTAAAAAATTCGGCAATAAACACACTTTCAAGATAAAGTGAAGTAACCAAAGTAAGTGCCAACATACAAAATACACTGAAACATTGGTTGGGTTAATACAAGTCACCCTTAACACATACATTAAATCCAGCCCTCCAAATATACCCAACCGCTAATTTCTCTACTACGCTTTACTATCCCATCCATCCGAGAGCGAGCCATCACAAGAACAATGTCCTATTGTGAATATCGGTCCCTTGAATCAACAGATCGGCTTCGACTTCGATCGGATCTCCCCTGTTCAAGTGAAAAATCAAATTAGTTATTACTTCATAAATACAAACTTTGGGAACATATGTTATCTGAGTTTCAAAAAATATATATGTCTGAATCAGGATATTACATCAGGAGAAAGGGATCGGGACAGGCTTCTGGACTTGGAACGAGATCTGCTCCGACTCTGAGGTTTTCTCTCCCGACGATGCTGCAATCAATGGAACAATGAGAACCAGAAGGGAAATCTTTTCTACACACCCCAGGAAATCCAGAGAAAGGGGCAGGCACTTACCGATGATATTGGCGATCCTGATCTGGATCTCGACCTAGACCTGGAATCAATAAACAAAAGAATATAAAGTATCCATACAGAATTCTGGGTCTACAGCTAAAAGTGCAAATGATACTGCCCACATTCAACAATAAAGCCATATAGAAGACTGGTTTCCAAGCTCAATTCATTCGTCCCAGGTCATCTAGAGTTGATTACAGAATTCAAGCGAATAAACAGTCAGACAGCAAAACAGGGAGAGGGAAGAACATTCAAACTATAACCCAAACTAATGTAGAATTGATGTGCAAAATTTTAGGCACTATACAGCAGCACGTTTCAGAGAAAAAAAAAATCTCAACGAGCTTTTCCATTGTGTTAAGCAACAACTAGGAAAACATGCACAAGGAAAGGGAAAGAATCATCGAGGTTGTCGGGGTGCTCATCAACAAAACTGTATTACCTCAACAACCAAAGAGTTGAAAGAAGCACATTGAGCACCACATCCCTCAAGTCCCTAACATGAAGTCTCAATTATTCCGCAAAAGCCCATATCTAGCAAAACATAAACAAACAATGATGACTGCCCAAACCTCTATTTTGTTAACCCTGAGCATACCCAAAGGAAAAATAAAAATAAAAATAATTTTTTTAACAAAAAAAAGAAAGAGGAAAGAGGAAAAAAGTCTCGGGAAAAAATTTGCTACCATAAATCAGGAAAATTGCACAAGAAGTGCATATGGTGGAAGAAGTAAGGGTTCTCGAGAATATTAATACATTTGTCCTCCTTTGAATGCTTGAAAACCACAATGAAATTCAAGAATCCTTGCATCAAAACAATGTCTACAAGCAGATTCTCCTGAACCATGCATGACTAGGAGGATTTAGAACCCCATTAGTTACCACCTATCTTTTTCTTTTCTTTTTTTTTTCTTTCATTTCTTATTTCCTTTACCCACTTATTTTACTCAAGATGAGCGTAAATGCATGTAGCATTCTCATTTTTTGTTCTCTAAACTTTTTTCCAAAAAGGAAAGTTTTACCAGAAAACTAGTGTGTATACATATAACCGACATTTTATGCCTTCATAACATTTCTTATTTCCAATTGTGAGAACATTTCAGAAAAAATGAAAAACAAGAAACAGAAAGTGTTACCACGCACATTTTCCAACAAGAAACAACAAATACAAAGTTACTAAATGGACCCTTATATTTTTCTACATAATGAAGAAACTTGATGACCACAAAAGCGACGTGTCCAATACAACAGGCAGTCAGTAAGCACAACTCAACATATTTGTAGGGGTATCAAACACATTAAATTGTTCAATTTAAAGAGAGATAGGAATCATGTGGACATCTTCATCAATGGGAACAACACAAACCTAGACTAGACATCCATTTTATAAAGAATAGCACTAAAGCAACAGTGAATTCAGATATTGTTTTTAGGAAAGGAAGATTAAATCATAGGGAGAAGGAATTCCACAAACCTTGAAAGAGACTTTGATCGGGATTGTTCAGAAATTGACCGTGACCGACGAGAGTGCTTGAGCCTTGGAGACAGACTACAAAACAAAATATTACGTCATTTTAATTTTCATGATTTAACATTTTCGTCCTTATTTTGCAAGAAAACCAAAACATACCTTGTGCTCCTGCCACTATGACTACGGCTACGGCTACGACTAAGGCTTCGAGTTCGACTTCTACTTTGGCTCCGGCCTCTTTCCCTATAAGGACTACGACTAGGACTTCTAGAATAATCACTTCGTCTAGAATCACGAGAAGGACTTCTGGAATAACTGCGCCTAGAGTCATATTCCTTCACCTGTGTATTGTTACACAAATTATTATTAACAAAACAAAATTTAGCACAATAAATAAACTTCCAGTCCACATACCCGTACATACGAACGAGAAAAGGCATTTCGAAATTCAGAATCGTCAAGTTTTCTTATCTGCATAAATAATCCAGATTACAAATTACAAACATAAATAACATACATTACCACATAAACGCAAAATCCAAAACAAAGACTGTCACCATTAAACATGAAGCAAATCTTCCAGAAAAATAATAAGTAAAACCATCTAAAAAGCAACTTACAGCATATTTCATGTCATCATAGTTTGTATAATCTACTATTCCTGCCATCCCTGCACAGATTTCCATTAAAAAATCCTTTAAAAATAGTTATAGATTTTTTTTTTTTTTGACGAAAAACAGTTATAGATCATTAAATATAGTTGATAAAAATAAATAAAAAATAAAAAGATTAAAAATATATATAAAAAAATGTGAATGATAATGGACCCTTCATAGGAAAAACATGTGAGAGACTGAAAACACTCGACTTTACAGTGTACACGACATCTTCCACACATCTAAGCTCATAAAGTGAAATAGATCCTCCAATTCAATCTACCATCTGAATAGCAGGAGGTAAAAATAAAAACAAAAACATAATAGGACATCAATAACTTGATGGAATGGCCAAAATGCAAAAGCAATTTCAAGAGAATCCAGACTTGACCAAGGGAGATTTGAGCAATTTGTTAGGTAATTTTTATGAGACATTGATCCAAATATAAATGAAACTTTTATTTGTCCTATCCCAGGTACATAGAGAGTTAAGGATTTCAGATCAATCGACCTTATAACTAGCCTCCTGTATATCATTAATCTGGATTCTTTTTGAGATAGAACCAATCAGACAACCCTGGATTGACCTCATCTTAATAAAGGCTAGAAGGTGTACAAATAAGAATGATCTTTTCTTGAGCAAGGTATGAAAGTTGCTATTGTAATACTATTATCAATCTGCATGAAGCTATCTAAAGGTCAAACATGTGCTTCCATTCCAGCAAAGGAAAAAAAAAAAACCACGAGTTCAAATGACACTTGCACAGAGCCACATGTAAGAGGAAATAGACGGACAAATAAGTCAATATGACATACCACCACGATCGCGGAAAACTTCAGAGAAGCAGACATCACCAGCACGACGCATGTGATCCTAAATTCACAGAGCAAACTGTCAATTAGTAGAAGAGAGGGAAGCCATGTATTTTGTTTCTATTTAACAAGGAGGCTATGATCGAACACAGAAATGGAAAGCTTACTATATTAGTAGGCTATTTCCCGAAATAGAAATATTGTGCTTACCTTCAGGTCTTGCCATGAAGCAGAAGGAGGTAATCCAGTGACCAACACTGTACAAACAAAATACCGTCACAATAGTATCATCAGACTTTCACACTAGAAGTAAATAAAATACATACCACGGTAGTCAGTTCGCCGAGAAACACCACCACGGCTACTCCCACTACGACTATAATGATCTATTGAAGAGGAATGCCCCCTTCCACCATGCGCAAATTCCACCTACAAAACAAGCATTGCAACATTATATTTTCTTACGTGGATAAGACATCATAGGAGAATAATATCAGCATGTATTGGCAACTTACCCGTAAATGACATCCATCAAATTTATATCCATCTCGGCCATAAATTGCATCTTCAGCATCACGAACATCTTCAAACTGAAAAATATGAAGACAATAAAAGTTTACCATTAAGGACCACCAACAGCTCAGTGAAACTACTTGAATTCTTAAACACCCAAAATGATAAAACACAATTTGAAGGGACTCCAATGAAAAATGTTCCGGCCACAGAGACAGTGTTCCAAATGCGTCAAGATTTAACCTCACCTCCACAAAAGCATAGCCCGGTGGGCGTGGGGGAATCTTCAAATCAATGTCGACAATGGGTCCATACTGCAATCAAGCTAGAATTAGTCAGGAAAATCTCAACATAACAACAAGAATTCTTAAACACTAAAATTTCACCAAAATAAGCACAATTATATAAAGAGAATTATTTGAGGAAATCAGACCTTGTAGAACAGATCTTCTACTTCTCTCAAACGAATATCTC
Organism: Trichosanthes truncata; assembly: GCA_033996785.1. Lineage (NCBI taxonomy): Eukaryota > Viridiplantae > Streptophyta > Magnoliopsida > Cucurbitales > Cucurbitaceae > Trichosanthes > Trichosanthes truncata. The sequence goes on along the minus strand of JAWPNB010000013.1, from coordinate 42,038,520 downwards.
CAGGAAGGTTACCAACATAGATGGTGCGACTATTTCTGCTGCTCATCGTCTTCTTTCTCGTGTGCAATAAAAATAAAATCTTGAAAAGGATAAGAATAGATGTTAATAAAAATTGCATCATACAATGAAACAACATCGTATAGATTAAAAGAGGGATGGAGGAGAATAACCTATTGAGCCATAACCATAGTCATCAATCATCACCATGGCTATCAAAATTAACATAAAATCGAAATGAAAAAGAAAATCAACACGCGAAATGACGAGATCTTTTTGCTTTTTTTTCTTGAATTTTCTTCTATCAAGAATCGAAAACAACAATTCGAAAAGAAAAGTGCAAATTAGAATAGAGAAATCCATACCTGGTGATTTTAGGGCTAGAGAGAAAATAGAGGAGCAGATTCTTGAAGATTTCTGAGCTTCTGGAAAAATCGAGAGTGCAAAGCGAAAACCAGGATTTTATAGTGCCACATGAAGTTGGGCTAGAATCCTGTGCTTTCAGCACTATGCTTTCATTCAAGGGATTGAGCGTTTTACTCTTTTGCCCTTCCGTCTAGAACATGCCGACCTCTGTTCAAAACGTAATTTCACCTCGCCACGTGTCCAGAGTATACTTTTTTTTTTCTTTTTGAGAAACTAGAGGTAGAGCATACTTATTAAACTTGGATAAAAAGTAAATAATTAATAACAATGGTACGGAAAAAAGGGTTTAAATTTCAATTTTGTCTCTTTAACTTTCAAAATAATTATTTTGGTATTTGAACTTTCATATTTATTTTAGGTTAAAATACCATTTTGGTCAATGTACTTTGAATTTTATTTCATTTTGTTTCCCATACTTTCAAATGCCCAATTTTAGTCATTGTACTTTCCATAAAGCTTAAAATTGGTCCCTACTATTAGTTTATGGTTATTTTTTCTTTAAAAAAGTTAGTCTCTATTAACTTTTCCTCTATAAATTTTGAAAGTATGTTCACATGGTGTATTTTTTTGTATTAAAATTATTGTTATTATTTAACCAATTTTGATAAAAATTAACTTCAAACTTGTCATAGGGACCAATTTTAAGTTTTATTGAAAGTACATGGACTAAAATTGAACATTTAAAAGTACAGGGACCAAAATGGAACAAAGCCCAAAGTATAGGGACCAAAATGGTATTTTAACCTTTATTTTATTTTGGTTCTTGAACTTTTAAAGTATTTATTTTAGTTTCTAAACTTTTAAAAAATAACCATTTTGATCTTTACTGTTTTTAACAAATTAATGATGTAAGTTTAAAAAAAAAACAATAATGATGATGTAACTTCAATGTATATGTAACATGCATGCTAATGTGAGCATGATTTCAAAGCACTAAAATTAGAGAAGAGTATCATGAAGTGAATATTAGATGGAACAAATAATATAGTACCGACCAAAATGATTGTTTTTTTAAAGTTAAAGAGCTATTTGCGGTGCTGAGTGGGTTATAATAGTCTATAAAGTTATATAATATATATTTAAGATGTAGAGTTGTTTAGTTTAGATTGTAATAGTCTGAATTTGGGTGCAGAAATATTTAACTCCACAGACTATTATAATTCAGACTATTATAACTCACTCAATGCCCCAAATAGACCCTAAAGGACTATAATAGATACTTTGAAAGTTTGGGAACTAAAATGAAACAAACTTAAAAGTATGAGGATCAAAATAGATATTTTAAAAATTTAGGACTAAAATAAAACAAACTTAAAAGTTTAGAGACCAAAATAGATAAACCTTAAAGGAACTAAAATAACATTGGTTTTTTAGTTCAACAATATCTAGGGTACAGAAAATTGCTAACCTTTTAGTTAAGGTTATAATGTCTTAACCATTTGAGTTTTGCTACTAATTAAAATTAGTTATCTCTTATGTGCCACGCAACTATTCTTCAAAGTATAAAAACAATTATTGGAATAAAGTTATTTTAAACATGTTTTTTAAATTGTAATAATAATTAGGCTCATTTGATAACTATTTGGTTTTTGGTTGTTGAAAATTGTATTTGTTTTCTTACAATTTCTTTATAATGGTTTTCATCTTTCTTGAGGAAACATTTGAATTCTTAGCCAAATTCCAAAAACATAAATAAAATTTTAAAAATTACTTTTTTTAGTTTTCAAAATTTGGCTTGGATTTTAAAAACATTTATAAAAAGTAGATAACAAAACAAAAAACTCATAGGTATATGTAGTGTTTATAAGCTAATTTTAAAAACAAAATACTAAGGTCTCATTTGATAACCATTTGGTTTTTGGTTTTTGGTTTTTGAAATTTATGCTTGTTTTTCTACAATTTCTTTATCATGGTTTTCACATTTCTTAAAGAAACATTTGAATTCTTACTCAAATTCCAAAAATAAAAACAAGTTTTTAAAAAGAACTTTTTTAGTTTTCAAAACTTGACTTGATTTTTTAAAACATTGATAAAAAGTAGGTAACAAAACAAAGAATCTCATAAGTAAAAGTAGTGTTTATAAGCTTAATTTTCAAAAACTAAAAATAAAAATCTAAATAGTTATCAAACAAGGTCTAAATGGTTATAAAACAAATAACTTAACTTTTGAAATAACTAAAAAAATCAGGATTACAGATATAAAAAATGAATAATATGAAAAGTTAGGAATAAATTTTAAAATTTAAGTAATCAATATCGTTACATTTAAGAATAAATTATCAACAAAAAGAAAATTATACATATACTACATCTATAGTGAAAGGTTATATGATGTTTAGGAGTATATATCTAACATTGGTTTTGGCACACACAAATGTTAAAAACTAAAGCCCCATTTGATAACCATTTTTATTTTTGGTTTTTTGAAAATCAAGTTTATAAACACTACTTCTACATATAGTTGATAACCATTTTGTTTTTGGTTTTCTGTTTTTGAAAATTAAGCTTATAAACACTAATTCCATGTATAGTTTTCTTGCTTTATCACCTACTTTATAGAAACATTTTAAAAAATCAAGCCAAATTTTAAAAACTAAAAAAACTAGTTGAAAGAACCTAATTCTTGTAAAATGTAATTAATATTATGTTTATTTGACGTACTTGATAGACTTTAAAAAATGACAATTGATTTATGGTGTTATAAAGAAAAACTCACGGTTGTTACAAAATGCAAATTATTATAACTTGACCAATGAACCAAACAAATAAACATAAAGTAGTAGCAAAGAGACAACAAGGGAAAAGAATTAACACGTGAGATTTTGTACGTGGAAAAAACACAAAATCGAGAGACAAAATTATGGGGCCACGCCCAGAGAAAAATCCACTAGAAGATCAATCACAAAAATACAATCTTATGAAATAAAAAACAAATGAAAACAAGAAGAACTCCCTTTTTCTTGATCTATCGTTGCTCGTAATTTGATGGTGATCTTCGAGATGGATTATCTACAACCTCCCTTTGTAGATTTAGGTTTAAGGAATTCCCTTCCTTGCTTAAGGTATCAATCAACTTCTACTTCTCAAAGAGCCGATCAATGCATGAATAAGATGTTTCAAGTTGATGAACACAAACTCACACATAAAATTCTCTTTCTAGAACTAAGATAAATAGCCTAGAGAATACAAAAAAGTGCAAGATACTTCTTCAAAGATCGGTATCAAGGACCAGCAAAAAGTCAAGCCTTAAAAAGAGACCTTCTCAAAAAAGAACCAAACATAAAAGGAAACGCCAAAGAATCAAAGATACAAACCCAAAACTTTGGCAGATTTGAAGAAAATTTATAGGGAAAAAAAATAAACAATGGTGATTTGTCAATCATCATGGGTTTTCCAAAACCAAGAGAAAAGAAGAGTCATTGGAACTTGCTAGCAACCGAATCACACCTCAATCAAAGGAGAAACATAAAGCCCTAGCAAGAAAAGGAAACCATAGACAAAAGAGAAAGAGAGAGTCAAAAGGAAAGGAAAGAGTTGAACCCTTTATCATTTTTAATCTTGAGGAGTTAAAGCCTTAAAACAGAGAGTGAAACAACTCATTAAAAACAATTTAGAGAATAAAGAAATTTCCCTAAATCAAAAAGCCCAAAAAAAAAATTAAAAAGGCTATTTTAACAAACTCCCCTTTTAGCTTTGATTTGGCAAAAACAACAATAAGACAATCAGATAGATAAAAGGTGAGACTTATCAAGAATACTCCCCTTATGGGCACGAACTCCCCCTACATGCAAGAACTCCCCCATAGAAGACAAATACTCCATGTGAAGTAAATTAGCCAATGTGATAGCCCTTATCTCCCCCTGTTTTGGGCACAGCAAAGCTAAAGACATAAAGAGTCAAAAGATAATGCCAAAAGAAGGTGAAACAATTAGTTAAACAACAGCCAAGATTAAAGCAATATAAAAAAAATAACAAAAAAGAAAAAAAATTCTAAACTAAACCAACCAAATTCCCAATTCCTTTCATAAAAGTTTAAATTTTGAAAAGTCCAAGGCTTTTGTGAATAAATCTGCAAGTTGTTTTTCTGTAGAGACATGCCCAATATAAATTTGTTTGCTTTCAAGTTTCTACTAATTCACGGATAAAATGATGACATATATCAATGTGCTTAGTGCGAGAGTGTTGCACAAGATTTTTAGAAATATTTATAGCACTTGTATTATCATGATACATAGTCATAAAGTCAGCAGAAATACCATAGTTGGTAAGCATTTGTCACATCCATAACAATTGTGTACAACAACTACCTGTGACCATGTACTTTGCTTCCACAGTTGATAAAGAAATAGAGTTTTGTTTCTTGCTATGCTAAGAAATCAAATTGTTCTCAAGATAGAAGCAACCGCCACTGGTACTTTTTCTATTGTTTGCATTTCCTGCCCCATCAACATTGTTATATCCAACTAAAGCAAAAATTACTGTCTCGTGAAAATGGATACCATAATCAACAGTTAAATTGACATTTAATTATCCTTTTTACAGCATTCAAATGAGATTCCTTTGGCATAGATCGATATCTAGCATACACACCCACACTATAACTTTAGTCAGGTCTACTTGCAATTAAATAAAGTTAACTACCAATCACGCTTTGGTAAAGAGTTTGATCAACATTCGTACCAGTATCATCTTTAGTCAATTTTGTAGAGCTACTCATGGGGGTTTTCATAGGCTTAGCAAAATCAAGACCAAATCTTTTAACTAAGTTCTTGGCATAGTTACTTTGAGTAATAGACAAACCATTGTCATTTTGTTTAACCTGAAGTATGAGAAAGTAAGACAATTCACGAACCATACTCATTTCAAATTGATTTTGCATTTTACCAATAAATTCTTTTACTTGTGAATCATGAGTAGCAGCATATATGATATCATCCACATATATTTGAGCAGTCAAAAGACTAGAGTCATTTTTGACAAATGGGGTTTTATCAACACTCCCTCTTTTAAAACCCATTATTTATCAAGAAAATAGTTAACCTTTCATACCAAGCTCTTAGAGCTTGTTTCAATCCATATAAAGCGTTTTCTAGTTTTTACACATGATTAGGAGATTTAGGATCCTCAAAACCTCTCGGTTGTTTAACATAAACTTCCTCTCCTAAAATTCCATTTAAAAAAACAAACTTAACATCCATTTGATACCATTTAATTCCTAGAGAGAATGCAATGGATAAAAAAAAGTTTAATGGATTCTAGTCTAGCTACAAGGGAAAAAGTTTCATCAAAATAAATTCCTTCAACCTGTGTATACCCTTGTGCTACAAGGTGAGCCTTATTTCTTATCACATTACCAGATTCATCAGCTTTATTCTTGAAAATCCATTTAGTGTCAATCACATTTGTATGGTAAGGTCTAAGAACTAATTCCCAAACATCATTTCTAGAAAATTGTTCAAGTTTTTCATGCATGGCATTGACCCAGTAAATGTCTAATAAAGCTTCTTCAACATTTTTAGGATCAATTAATGAGGTAAAGTGATAGGACTAAAATAGTCCTTATTTTCTATGTTTAAACCTTATGACTTATAGTAATTTTACGAGATTAATTCCCTATTTTGTAGGTAAATTAGTACAAAGGGCATTCCAGAGTATTTTAGAAGCTTTTGGAGCTTTTTGGAGCGTTCGGAGTTAATTTGGGCTTAACAGAAAATCATTCAAACCCTAATCGAAGAAATGGAGATCAAATGACCGAACTGCCCCAGAGAGTAGCATTGAGATGCTCTACGGAGCTTTCCTCGACGCTAAAGACAATAGCCTCGGATGCAGGACAGCGTCTAGACGCTGCCCACCGACGTTGAAACGCTGTCGCAAGTCAAAATGTGCACATACAGGACAACGTCAAGACGCTGTCCACAGAGTCAAACACATTGTAATAGTAAGCGTAGGTCGACATTATAGCAAGCCCATGTGGTGTTGGTCTTTTAGGCAACAACGTCTCGACGCTGTTTCGAGAACTATAAAAAGAATTTTCCTTTTAGGGCAATTGTCTTCTTCCTTCCTTCAGCCAATGTTTAGACATTCCCCTTGAGATTATACCCATTTTTAGCTCCCTTCCATTTGTGGTATTATATATATTAAACTATGGTGTCGGGAGCGAATTTCGAAGCTTCTAAGTAGATTGTAACACCGATTCGGGGCAGATTTGGATCGAACTTGTATTTTGAGAGGTTTTGTCTTTAATTTTACAGCTTATTTCCTAGCTTAAGCATGTTTGTGACTCTGATTTATCTCATTGAATGGAATTTGCATATTAGACTTGATGAATCTTGTGTGTCTATTTCGTTTAATGCTTATGCTTGTGTATGGAATTCATCACTCAATACATTGGCTTAATTTAGTAGCATCTAGATCGGCTTGTGCCTGCATAGAATGAGGCTTAACCTCTTCATGTAGTTTGCATGATAGGTCTTGAGACCCAAGCAACTCTTTAATTAATTTAGGCTCACTAAATTAGCTAACGAGGTTTAATCAACTCTAGAGTTTAATGCAGTTGATCCATCAAGCATGAAGCATTATCACACCCAACTTAAAGGGGTCAGCTAGGGACTATTAGATGCTAGGTCGGAATAGTCTAGAACAGGGAGCCATTAGGGGCTAATTATTTGGCTTTACTAGATTAGTCGGTTAATTGCTTATCCAGGAAATTTGCGCTAATCCGTTGAAAACCAATGACCAAAGTATAAGACTCGATATGTGAAACCCAGAACCGGTGTTTAGTAAGTATTTCCAACCTTCTTTTGTTTCCTTTATGCATTTAACTCTTGCTCATTTATTTTCTGTTATTTTATCACTTCTAAAAACACAAACCTTTTTTTTTTTGCTGTTGGTTTGGTTTAGTTTAAATTAGATTGGAATATAATCAGATTGTCTCCTTGTGATTGACCTGGCCTCTTATACTACAGTATTTGTGGGTCTGGAGTTATAAATAAAATTTGGCAAGCCTTCGAAAAGCTCTATCATGCATAAAGCGTACATACCGAGCAAGATTTACTAACCTTTTCCTTGTGACCATGCTGTTATTCAAATTACCTATAATAAGATCAGTAGGATGATTGTTCTTTACTCTTGTAGATGGTTCCCTTATTATCTGTTCATTGATATCAAATAGAGGAGTAGAATTTGTTGTTGCAACCAATTTTTCAGTTTTGTCATTTTATTATGGTTCAACAATTTTAACTGTATTTGTTGTGGCTTCTAAGTTATCAATTGTAGGGACTTGAATTTCTTCATCTTCATCATGATTAGACAATGTTGTTGATACACCATCCACAAAACTCATAATTTTGTAATGACCCAACCTAGACCGCTACTACACACTTACACAATAATCAACCTCGACCACGAAAAAGAACTCAAACAAACCTTCAATGTAGTTCAGGTAAACATTTCACAAAATTCACTTTATTTCAGGATCCCGATTCAAAATCTAAAATTCTTGCCAAAGCATTTTACTTTAAAGATAAAATTCCCCAAAAATAAAAGTAACCCAAAAACACAATTTAAAACACGAAGGAAAGGAAACAATAGGAAATTGGACAACTCTTCTATCCTAGGAAATAGGAGACACGATCTCCATAGCCTTGCCAAGCAAATGCCCCTGTCATGCACCTCCTGAGTCTATTGGCCACCTGAAAGAGAAAACAATGTAGCATATAATGAGTATAAAAATACTCAGTAAGTAGCCCACTTAAAATCCAAGGGTTCACAGTTCACCACAACAACTAGCCAACAATCTACAAATCGCTCAGGCTTCTGATTTTACTCAAGTTCTACACTCTTTTGGCTAAGTGACCACCTAACCCACCCTCACCTACAATATTGCCTCATTGCTATACTCTAGAGCCATGCTTCCTATCCACGAGGCTTCATCCCCATAGCTAGCATACAGTAAGAAGGATCACAACCCTCAAGCCACATTGCGAAGGTTCACCAACCCTCTGGCTAGCACATGCAATGAAGGACACACTCTCCATGTCATCACATATCAAGGTACACAACCCACTAGCTAGTCTCTGCAATGAAGGACACATCCTCCATGCCATCACATATCAGGGTACACAACCCATTAGCTAACACATCTCATAAACATCCTAGGTAAGCATGCTCCAGGTGGGGTAGTAGATGTCACTAGGCTAAAGGTCCTAAGCCATTCCCTAACCCTATCAAGGTTATCAGGACCTTACAACAACATTTTCACATCAATACAAAGGTTAGGGTAATCAGGGCCTTAGGATTTAATCCATAACCACAACAGATCAGAGCTACCAGTTCACAAGCATAAATCATGAATCTCAGACACGAGAGCAACCAAAGAACTACACACGCCAACACTACTTGTCTTGCAACTTTAAGCCTCTAAACCATCATAGCCACATACTTAGGCAATTTCAAACTCCAAAATAAATTCCAGAACAAACCACCAACTACTACATGCTCCATATATACAAATTAGCCATGCTTACACAATTCACAAATTTCCAAAATCACCAAAGTTAAAATAATGTCTTAAAGGGCTTAGTCCAAATAGCTACTTACCTCAAGGAAAAAATAATTAATAAATCCAAGCACAAAAAATAATTGCTTTCTGAAAAATATTCAATAGCACTTAGCAACAATTAAATCAACAAAAATTAACACATGATACGAAACTACAATTATCCAAGAATTTCCATAATTGAATTTTGACTTAAAAGGTGATGAAAATCTCACCTTTCCAGCTCATTGATCAAGAAGATAAATTGTTGAAATTTTCTTTGTGCCACACTATCTAAAATCAATAATCCGACCTCCACATACAACAGTTAACCTTCAAACAATTCTAATAATTTAAGGGTCATATTAAATACTCCAAAACAACCCCTAAAATTTCACAATCAGGCCTAAACATGCATCCAATTAATTCCAACTTAGGCCTAACCTTTACTGTATTAAAAACTTATTAAAATCCAAACAAAGCTACCCACACAGTGACCAAATGTTGCTGCACAGACCCAGACATCAGTTTGAATCGCTCCAAAAATGTCCCAAATGGCCTCCAAAAGTGATGGGTGCCTATATTTTGATCCAACAGCCAAATGATCACTTTAGATGGCCATTTAATAAATAAATCAACCCCTATTAATCCATAGATCAATCTTAAAACAATGCCAAAAACCTTACCCAATCCAAATGAAGTCCAAATGTAGTTGCACAGTAACGAAACCTTGGTAGTTTGGTATTGGTTTGATTTAGAAACGAAGATCCGGTCTCCATACGATGAGTAATCTAAAATTAAATCCAAAACTTTATGGGTTAAACTTCAAAAGTCAACACAACACCACAAATCAGATTTATAAAATGAAAATCGCCTTGGAACAACACTAGAACGCTTACCCACTCCCAAACGGGGCTGTACATAGCTACACGACTCCGGCTCACTGAAAAAATGGGACTGAAAAGCCAGCTATTACTGGTTGTTCACACGCAAAAGGAAAGAGAGGGCAGGTCTGGTGACTGATTGGCGCGGTCTGGGTGTGGAGGAGGCGTGTGAGGGACAGCGGGTGGTGAGATCCAACGAACGAGCGGATGGCAGACGGATTTGGTGCCACGACATAGTGACTATGGTTCGCAGCTTCAGGAGGCAGTGCGATGCAACGGTGTTTGGTGTGCAGCTGGACTTGCGCGACGTGGGTCCAGTAGTGACATGTAATGTTGTCTACTGTAGGGAGAAGAAGAAGAAGAAGAAAAGGAGGGTGGGGGATGCAGTGTATGGGGAGGAAGAGGGAGAGAGAGAGAGAGAGAGAGAGAGAGAGAGAGAGAGAGAGAGAGAGAGAATAAATTAAAAACTAAAAAGGGAAAAAGAAGGGGGGAGTGGCGTGAAAGGGGGAGAGAAAAGAGGGGTGTTTGACCTTTTTTTTTTTCCTTTTTTTCTTTCTTAAAACCTCAACTTCCCTTTTCAAAATTTCCAACAACCACAACAATAACAAGTCCCATTTTTTCCATTTTCTACTTTAAATTTCACTTGCAACAAAAAATCAAAGCCATAGCATAAAATTCTCATGTAACACATGAATCCAATTAATAATCCACAAAAAAAAATGTCAGACATTACAATTTCTATCTCTTTAGAAAATTCAGAAAAAATCTTATGATCATTAACAACAACATTAGAAGATTCCATAATAGTTTTAGTTATCATGTTATAGACTCTATAAGCTCTACTATTATTGGAGTATCCTAAAAATACACCAGTATCACTTTTAGCATCAAATTTACCCAATTGTTCTCTATCTCTAAGACTATAGCAAGTACTACCAAAAACATGGAAATGACTAAGATTTGGTTTTCTTCCCTTCCAAATTTCATAAGGAGTTTTAGTAGTTCTTGGTACAACCTATTTATGGTATAACAAGCAGTATTTATAGCCTCAGCCTATAGTTTATTTGTCAATTTCTTACTATTCAGCATAACTTTAGCCATTTCTTGTAGAGTTCTATTTTTTCTCTCTACAATTCCATTTTGTTCAAGAGTCTTAGGGGCAAAGAATTCATGAGATATGCCTTGCTTATCATAGAAAGTAGAGTATGGGCTATTTTCAAATTCTCTACCATGGTCACTTCTAATCCTGATGATTTTCTCAATCAAGTACTTGTCTCATTTTGAATTTTTCTTCATAATTTCTTGAAAGCATCAAAACAATCAGATTTTTCTCTTAAAAAATCAACCCAAGAATATCTAGATATATCATCTACACAAACAAATATAAATCTCTTACTTCGTACACTTTTCACTTGAATTAGACCCATAAGATCCATATGCAATAATTCCAAGGGTTTTTTGTGGTACTTACATAGCAAGATTTTTTGTGAGGATTTTTCACATGCTTTCCATGTTGACATGACTCACATAATCTAGGAGGCTTTTTTCCCAGCTTTGGGAGTCCTCGAACAAGTTTTTCACTTGATATCTTATTCAATGCTTTATAGTTCAATAGACCAAGTCTTTCATGCCACAAATCAGTTTCATTCTTAGTTACATTAAAAAATAAAGAATTTTGAGAAATTATGTAGCAGTTATCAGCAGATATAATACCTTTCAGAATGCAATTTCCATTTTTATTAAAAACATTACACTCTTTATTATTGAAGGCAACATGTAAGTTAGAATCACATATCGGACCTATGCTAATTAAATTTGCAGTGAGACCATCAACATGAAGAACGTTTTTAAAGTTAGGAAAACTAGTTTTGTTCAGAGTTCCTTTCCCAATATTTTTCCAGTTTTTCCATCACCAAAAGTAGCATATCCACATGATATTTCTTTATAATCAGACAAGAAATCTCTACATCTAGCCATATGTTTGGAACAACCACTATCAAAATACCAAGTATCAGTTGAACAAGCTTTTAAACAAGTCAAGACAACAAAGCTTCTGTAATTATTCTTTTGAATCCAAGCTTGTTTTATATCTCTACGCATGAATCTATCTCGATTCCTTTTTAAGATGTTATTCAGTTTAAAACACTTCAATTTGATATGTCCTAGAGTACCACAGAAATAACAAGTAGGAATAAATTGTGAGTTCGTACCTTGATATACGTTTTTACCTTTTTCCATTTGGTAGCTCTCTCTACCATTTTGATTTTTCTTGACAAAAACTCTTCCAGCTACTTGTCAAGTATTTTCAACCATATTGGTTTTTCTGGATGATTCTTCCTCATAGCAAATACCTATATGATCTCTAAAAACTTTTGTAGAACTCAATATTTTGTTAAGGGTTCTAGTGCCAGAATTTAATAACATTAATCCTTTAGGAGTATTTTTCAGCTTGAGTTTGGCTTCTCCTAACTTATTTTCCTTTTCTATAAGCATATTATTAAGATGCTCATTTTTTGAAAAAAGATTGCATTTTACCTCCATTAAAACCTTAACTTGCACAGAAAAAGATTTATTCGTTTGGCATACTTTGATCTAGTCCTCATACATTTTTTACTAGACTTCTTCAATGGAGTCTCCTTCTTCATCAGATAAATCAACGAGATTAATGCTTTGAAATTTAGAACTTACTTCATGTACATCAGTAGGATTATCAGTGAAAGAAGCAATAACAGCAACATTACTTACAAAACTTTCCTCTTTGTCCAAAAGACTTTACAACCTGAAAACTTTGAGGACTTTAACCTCGAGAACAAGTTGCAAAGCCCTCGAGACAAATTCACATTCGAGAAAAAGTTGCAAAACTCTCAAGACAAATTCACATTCGAGAACAAGTTACAAAACCCTTGAGACAAATTCATATTTGAGAACAAGCTGCAAAGCCATCAAGACAAATTCATATTTGAGAATATGCTGTAAAGCCCTTGAGACAAATTCACATTCGAGAACAAGCTGCAAATTAAAGCTCTTGAGACAAATTGACATTCGAGAATAAGATGCAAAGCCCTCAAGAAAAATCCACATTTGAGAATAAGCTGCAAAGCCCTTGAGATAAATTTACATTTAAGAACAAGCTTTAAAGCCCTCTAGACAAATCTACGTTCGACAACAAGCTACAAAGCCTTCGGACAAATGTACATTTGAGAAAAAGAATTAGAGGATCAAACATTAAAGATTGTACTCCACTACACAAAATCATACAAATTAAGTTCATTTACACGTATTAAATTTATATTTTGAAATCTCGTGTGAACAAATTGGCACGTCCAGTGGGGCCATCTCTACCTCTCATCTCTTTCCCTCATCTCAAAACATAAGTGAAGTGATGAATTTCAAAAAGACTTTTTCGTTGACCGCTGTCTTGAGCAACTCGTACATGAGTTCTGTTACTTATAGTTGCTCCAATGAACTAATGTTGCAAGAAGATAAAGCTTCTATTATAGTAAACGAAGTAATGATATTGCCGAGGGTGTCTACTGATGACAAGTTTCTTGTCAAGTATAACCCCTTATTCAATCTCAATTCTGATGTAGTGTCTGTCATGACGACTAAAACAAGCAATATGGAAGAAAAAATGACAGAGATACAGGATCAGATTAACACCTTGATGAAGGCGATTGAAGAAAGGGATTCTCAAATTACGTACTTAAAGAACCAAATTGAGAACGAAAATGTCACTGAATTAATTCAAACTCCTGTCAACAAAGAGAAGGTCGTTGTGCAAGAAGATCAACCACAACACTCCACTTCTGTCGCTTCACTATCTGTCTAACAACTTTAGGACATGATAATGAACGTCATTAGAGCTTAATATGGTGGGGTTTCTCAAAGTTTTATTTTGTATTCTAAACCATATTCCAAGAGAATTGACAATTTGAGAATGCCAATCGGACACCATCCACCAAAGTTTCTACAATTTGATGGGAAGGGCAATCCAAAACAAGATGTTGCTCATTTTATCGAAACATGTGAAAATGTTGGTACACGAGGAGATTTACTAATCAAATAATTCGTTCGAACATAAAGGGAATGCTTTTGATTGGTACACCAATTTAATGCCCAAGTCAATAAAGAGTTGGGGACAATTCGAAAAGGAGTTGCTAAATCGCTTATACAGCACAAGATGCATCGTCAGCATGTTCGAACTTACCAACATGTTCAAACTCACCAACACTAAACAAGAAAAGATGAATCCATTGTTGACTACATAAATCACTGGAGAGCCATGAGTCTTAATTACAAAGACTATCTCACTGGATTATTTGCTGTGGAGATGTGTATTCAAGGCATGCACTAGGGACTTCTCTACATCCTCCAAAGTATAAAGCCTTGCACCTTCAAAGAGCTAGCAACTCGCGCCCACGACATGGAGCTAAGTATTGCTAGTTGAGGAGACAAAGACCTTCTAGTCCCTAACATACAGAAAGAAAGAAATAGCATCAAGGTGGCTTCAAAAGAGTCTATGGTTGTCAATACAACTCTTCTCAGGTCATATTCAAAAGAAAAACACAAGAAGCTTGAAAAGCAATAAAGAAATGAAAGGCGTCACTTAACTTTGAAAGAAATATAGAAATTTTTTTTTCTTGATTCTGACATTTTTGACATGTTAGAACAACTATTGGACAAACGACTGGTCGAACTTCCTAAGTGTAGGCGGCCGAAAGAGATGGAAAAGGTCGATGATCCCAAGTATTGTAAGTATCATTGAGTTATTTGCCATTTAGTGAAGAAATGTTTCGTCCTAAAAAAGATAATTCTAAGGTTAGCTAAAGAAGAAAAAATTGAGCTAGACCTCAATGAAATAGCTCAATCAAATCATGTTGCAGTAACAACAAAAAAGTGCAGTCAAGTACGCTATCGTCCGCTTCATGATTAAGGAGTGCGCCTAGTCCAATTTGGAACCTTGGAACCTATATCAATTTGGTTTCAACATGAGGTATACAGAAGCAAACTTCAAGACATGGTCAAACCTATCAATGATGAAAATAAAGGGTGGACTATTATGACTCGTCAAAAGAAGCAAGAAAAACATCTTGTTCAGAAGGAACATTGCCCATTCAAAATAAAGAACATGCATTAAGAAGAAAATAATTCTAGGAAGCCTAAACTTGAAAGGAAAAGGAATAAAAAACTTTCTCAACCTTGCCAACCTGTGACCTTAAAACGATTCTTCCCAATAAATTTCCTTCTTATCAAAAAACAAGAAGAAAACTCTACAAGTTCATATTTCATAAATGTGGAAGAAGTTGACAATTTAAAAAAAGTCGAACAAAGGACTTCTATCATTAATCGCATTAAGCCTTCAACTACTTGACCTTCAGTCTTCAAAAGAATGAGTATGGCTGCGGAAAAAAAAAAAAAGAAAACCAATGTCTAACTTCTTTCTCCATTCAACCTTCCAAATGCTAAGTGTATCCACATTGAAAAGAAACCGACCTTCGACATTTGCTTTTGATCGTCTCAAAGTAAAAAGTGATCAACATGAAAGAAAGATCAACACCTTGGAGAGACTATTAGATGAATTAAACAATGATAGAAAGATCCACAGTCTTGTTCCTTCACGTATGAAAAGAAAATTCCTTGTTCTCATAAATACAGATAGTAAAGAAAAATCTCATCATTTTAACAAATCCTACAAATGAAGGATTTGCTCGAGATCATGATGAAGATAAGAGTGTTTAAAAGTAAGAGCTCCTCATAGCAAAAGCCTAAACTTCATGATGCTCCTAGACTGCATAAGCTTAAAAGGTGAATGGCCCAAAAAAAATTGAACTACATTATGACTTGATCTCTTTTCATCCAAATGGTACGTAGGCAGCTTAAAAAAATGCTTTAAATTCAGTCTCTCTAAAAAAAAAGCATGAACTACGTTATGATTTGATCCCTCTCATCCAAAGGGTATGTAGACAACTTAAAAAAAAAACTTTAAGCTCAGTCTCCCAAAAAAAATTCACCCCCATGAAACAAGATGTTACAAGTTGGAGGCATACAAGAGGGCTTCGCTCCCTCCAATTTCGAGCTTTGTTCCCCTCAAGTTCGATTCATTGCTTACTCCCAAAATTTAGGCTTCGCTTGCTTCAAGTTCAAGTCCGAGTTTTGTTCATTTCAAGTTCAAGGTCCAAGGTTGCCTGTTTCAATTTCATGTTCAAGTTCGAGCTTTGCTCCCTCAAGTTCAAGTTCGAGCTTCACTTTCCATCAAGTTCCAGTTCAAGCTTCAATCGTCTTCAAGTTCAAGTACATTCGAGCCTTGCTCGCTTCAAGTCCAAGTTCAACTTTGCTTGCTTCAAGCTCAAGTTTGAGCATTGCTCATTTGAAGTTCAAGTTCGAGCTTCGCTCACCTTCAAGTTCAAGTTCGGGTTCACTCCCTTTCAAGTTCAAATTGAGCCTTGCTCGCTTCAAGCTCAAGTCCAAGCCTTGCTCACTTCAAGTTTAGGTTCAAGCTTTGTTCGCTTCAAGTTCAACTTTGAGCAAAAGCTCGCTTCAAGTTCAAGTTCGAGCTTCACTCACTTCAAGTTCAAGTTCGAGCTTCGCTCACTTCAAGTTCAAGTTCAAGCTCAAGCTTCGCTCGCTTCGTCTTCAAATTTTGGCAGTGGCGGCTAGCCTCATCCTCAAATTCTACTAGCGGCGGCTCACGTCATCTTGAAATTTTGGAGGCCAGGTTATCTTCAAATTCTAACAGCTTCTCTTCATCTTCAACAACTTTGCTGCATGTTCAAAGCCTTGCGCGATTTTGCTTCATCTTCAAATTCGGTGGCTTCATCTCATCTTCAAATTTTGGCAGCTTCGCTTCATCTTCATCTGTGACTTTGCTTCCCTTCAAGTTTAGGTTTGGGCAAAAGCTAGCTGCAAGTTTAGGCTCGAGATTTGCTTTCCTCAAGTTCAGGTTCGAGCTCTCTTGCTTCAAGGTCGAGTTTTAGCTATGCTTAATTAAAATTCAAGTTCGAGCATTGGTTGCTTCAAGTTCAAGCTCCGCTAGCTTCAAAGCCAACTTTGCTGAGGGATGAACACTGGAATATTACAGTCACCAATTTAGGTGTTGGCCCTACCTGATTAGTGTCACCCTTATACTTTCTTTGGTTCATCTTCAAGACTAGAAGCTTCGTATCCCTCCGCTGCAAAGTAAGGAATGAACATTAAAGGACCCAGCCACTAGTTTATGTGTTGACCCACCTTATAATTATCATCCTTATATTTCGCTACAAAGTAGGAGAGGGTAACTGAGGGACACATACCACCTGAATCAGGGGTTGATCACCTCCAAAGATGAACTCACAAAGATGATTGATGAGGAGAATGTGACTATCCTTAATTCCACTTGAATCAGGGGTTGGTCACCTCCAAAGATGAATAGTAAAGAGAAGGTGACCATCCTTAATTCTACCTAAATCAGGGGTTAGTCACCTCCAAAGATGAACTGGCAAAGATGTGCACTGGTAAAGATAAACTGTGAAGAGAAGGGGACCATCTTTAATCCCACCTGAATTAGGGGTTGGTCACCTCCAAAGGAACTGTCAAGAGAAGGTAAAAATGAATTGTTGGTCACCTTCAGGTATGATATCTTCAAATGAGGGCATCTTAGCTGCAAATTAAGAATAACACAAAGATATATGTCTTAAAAAAAAATCACTCACCCATTTACTTGGAAGATGAAAGTATTCTTTTTTTTTTTACAATGAAAATATTGGCAAAATAATGTCAATTCAAAAAGAAAGTAGAAAAAATGAATAAAAAAGGAAAGGAAAAACGTGAGAAACAAAGAAAAAAAGAAAAAAAAAAGCAAACAATAAAACAAGAAAAAGAAATCAAGGGAAGGAAAAGGAAAGAACTTCTGAGAGTGTTTGGCATCTAAGAACTTTAGGGAGTGTTCAGCACCTAAGGATCTCAAGGGTTCTATCTGAATTCTCTAGAGAGTTTGATTTATGAACCCTTGAAATGGAAGAGAACTCCTCTATTTATAGAGCTCCCATGTACATGTGGGCTTGGGCCTCTTAGGCTTTTGGTCCCAACCATTGGACTTGGGCTCTACTAAACTTGGGTCTAGCCCTTTGAATTTGAGTTTTATTTAACTTTAACCCAAATTTTATATGACCCAACTTGACCAAATTAAATTTGCTATTTAGTCAAATGAAGACCTGTGGCTTTTTTAATTTTAGAATTTGCCAATTTTTGTTTTCAAATTAAATTTGAGACACATGTCAATTTATAATTAGTCTCCAAATTAATTATATGTAGTTTAGTTATTAATTTGGAATAATGACGTGGCAATTGGGAATTGGTCGAAATTTCTCAGTCAACAACACGTATTAAATTTCTATTTTGAAATCTTGTCTGAACAATATGCAATTTTTTTATTACTTTTCAAATTAACCTAATTCAAGATATATGTAATTGTAATATTTTTTAAATATATTGTATAAAAAAGCTAAACACTTTTTAGTTACTTTGAATTAAAACTACAAGATCCCTAAATGGGGTTATGGAGGAAAATATTTGCCTTCCTATTTTTCCCTTGATTTTTTCATAAATTCATATTTTTAACTCTCTTAGAATGATTGCAACTATTCGAGTTGAGATGTCCATTGAGAGAATTTAATCTAATGGAAGTGGTTATCTTGCAAAGTGGTACATCCTTTTGTGTATTGGTGTGATCTAGACCGTAGATGTGAAACAAGACAATCTCATGGTGGGTTATGAAGGAGAGAATCTTTGTCTTCTTATTTTGCCCTTAAAAATATTCCATTTTTTCATTCTCTTCAAATAGTTCCAAATGTTTGGGTCAAGATATTCGTTGAGAGAATTTAATCCAATGGAAATAGATACATAGTGAAGCAATTCATCCTTTCGAATAGTTGCAAGGTGTCCATTGAGAGAATTTAATCCAATGAAAGTAGTTATACGGCGAAGCGGTTAATTCTTTCTTGTATAGGAGTGACCTAGACCGTAGGTATGTGAAAACATTAAAATAAAAATTGTTGCATTATCTATATTACAATATTAGAATATTAATATAATATTCCATAAATTAAGTAGTAGCACAATTTTTCGCTTTGTACTATTTAGAAGAGTTTTTATGAAGAAAATGATAATATGAAAACATTAAAATAAAAATTGTTACATTATCTAACTTTTAAAAATTTATGGTAATTAAAAGTAAACTATATAATATTTATTTATTACATACTAAAAAGACCACTATTTTTTTTCTTTTTTAAAATTAAAACTACTAGATTTCACGTATATTGCACGCGTTTCTTGACTAGTATATATAAATGGTGCTATGAGGGGAGAATTTTTACATTCCCTCTTTGCCCTTAATCTTTCAAAAGTTCTTATTTTGTCCTCGTATCCCTTCATAAATTTCCTTTTTGCCCTTAGGTCTTTTAAATTCCTATTTTGTCTTTTTATCCCTTCATAAATTCCCTCTTTGTCCTTAAATCTTTCAAAGTTCATATTTTGTCCTCATATCCCTTCATAATATTTTGTACCTCTTCATTTTTTTTTTGTTTTTTCTTTTAATAAGATCACACATCCCTTCACAAATAACATTTTTTTCTTTCACACATCCTTTCACAAAATAAATACAGGAGTAAAAAAGTTTTCCTTTGGCCCAACCTTCATTTTTTAGAATGTTAGATGATAGAAAGATTTTTTTTTCTTTTATAAGAGAGCTCAAAACCTTCAAAAAAGAAAGGAAATTAAAAGTCTTTGTTCTTCGTAAGGGAAACATTGAATTATGTCATAATGAAACCTTGAGAATTCATAAATTTATTTTACTGGATGAAGAGGTACTATTATCTTTTTTTTTTTCCTTATGCCATCAATTGTTAGATTTTATGAAAGTCCAATTTTTTTTGTCAACAGAAACAAGATTCCGTATCTAAACAATTTTGTTCTGTTTTTTTTTTTTTAAAAAATTTTTAAGAAGATATAATTATTTATTGATAAGTTATTTGAAAAAACATGTAAATATAATGCAAAAAACTATTTGAAGTTTTCTCCTAAAATTATAGGTTAGTAGATAGTTTATTATTTTTTTCCACATTTAGGAATAACAATAGTTATTTTTTTTTTCCACATTTAGGAATAACAACTTCAATGTATGTGATAATGTTAGATTTTATGAACGTTCAATTTTATTTTTGAACAGAAATAAGATTTTGTAACTAACAATTCTCTTTTGTTTTATTTTTTCCTTTCAAAGTTGGCAAAATTTTATTTAAAATATAATTTAAAAAAGGATGTAAGTTAATTCAAATATCTTGATATGTATCAAAAATTCCTAGAATCTATTAGTTATAATAGAAAATTTGAAAACACATGTAATTATAATTTTTTTAAAAAACAAAGTTTTTTCTTCTAAAATTACAGGTTTCTTTTTCCACGGATGGAAACAACAATTTCAATGTATGTAGTTAAATTTGACATGTTACTATAAACAATAATTTGTATCTAAAGAATTCCTTTTTATTGAATTTTATTATTTTTATCTGTCTTCTACATTTTGAAAATACTTTTTGC
The DNA here is from genome assembly GCA_033996785.1 of Trichosanthes truncata. Lineage (NCBI taxonomy): Eukaryota > Viridiplantae > Streptophyta > Magnoliopsida > Cucurbitales > Cucurbitaceae > Trichosanthes > Trichosanthes truncata. Next base: position 42,018,102 of record JAWPNB010000013.1, on the reverse strand, counting down.
AATGTAGCCAAACAAAATATTTTTTTGCATTAATATTTCAAAATTAGTATTACCCAGAAGTTATTCTAAAAATTTTGAATTTGTTATGTTAAACATTTATATTCAACCATTTGACCTCTCTATCTTTTGTTAGTTTGTTTATTAATGAAATTTATGTTATGTGGAACTTTTAAGTTTTAGCTGTTTTTGTTAATGGATATATTATTTGTATTTATTTCACTAATGGATATATTATTTGTATTTATTTCACTAATTATTCAACATATTCCTTACCGGGATAAAAAAATTCAAGCCGTTATGTTCAACGAAGTTATTGAAAAGATAGGAAATATTCTTTAGAAGAATAGATCTTATTTCATTGAAAATAGAAATGTGAAAAATGTGAATTGCAAATTTGCAAATGTCAATGAAGAAATTGAAATTAATCTTTCTTTGTCTACTATGATCCAAGAAATTGAAGAGTCGTTTCCTCTTCAAATGGTGAAATATAACTTCATCCAATTTCATGAGCTTGAATCGTTTATGAAGACAAGAAAAGGGATAGGAAAAAATTTATACAGAGCAATCTATATATTGTGTTAAAATTTTCTTATTTATAAATTGTCATATGAAATCTCTACTTCATTGTGTAGATATTATTGCAATTGTGTTTTTTGTGAAATCGATGGTAGAAATAATGTTGATGAACTCAAGCAACAAAAAAATGATTAAGAGACAAATTTTTCTTATGGATCACAAGTAAGCAAATAAAGCATGTGTCATGTTTTTAAAGTTATTAAATTATATAATGAAAGTTTTATTTAAATGTGTTCATTTATTTTATAGTTGCAAGATAATGATATTGACGTATGAAATGATTTGGCAACCAATGAAGGTTTAGAACAAGAAGACTTAATTCATGATAAACGAATAATTTTGGCATCGAATTTTAAAGTCAACATGTACGAAGGTAAGTTTTGTAGATAAAAAAAATCTCAAAGAAGCCTTTTTTTTTTTGAAATTAACTTTTTTCCTTCTAATTTTAGGAGAACTAAGTATGACAACCACAATGACAAGTAACATTTTCATTGATCTAGATTTTTTAGATTCAATTGAACTAAAAGAAAGGTAATTCAATTTCAATTTTATTCTCACTTTTACATGGCTAATAAAAAATAATATTTATGTAGGAAGGAAATCTTTTTGAATCACATAAGCATGTCAATTTTATTCCTCAGTCTAAAAAGAATGCAAGAAGCAATATCATTAAGCATTAGAGATGTTAATCATGGGTTAGTTGATGAATTATATTGTTCCACTATTGCTTCAATTGTGGACATAGTTAATAAAGACAACCCATTGTTTGACAAATGCAAAATTTGTCACCAAAGAGTGTACCCCAATAAAAGTGAGAAAATGACTAATTGTACCAATTGCAATGATGTTAGTTGCATTCATCAGAAAATATATGCTAAAGCTTATAATTTCTTATGGCCAAATGACTACACATATAACAACTTTTGAAGCTGCAGAAGTTATAGTTGGATGCAGTGTGTTAAGGCATATCCATGCAATTTTCAGTTATTTGGCCCAACCTGTTTAGGTTATCGTTGATGTTATTTTTTTGTTTCTTACCTCTGTATTTAGCAGTTAGTGGTTTTTCCTACAACAATTGGCCCTTCTGTTGTATATAAAGAATGTTGGGATTTATGCCCTAAAACCTCATAATTAATGATTTATTTAATAATAAAATAATCAAATTTTTTATAAATTATTACATAAATAATTAATTACGAGGCTTTAGGGCATAAATCCCAACAATTTTCTACTTGCACTAAAGCCGGCGAGACATGTATCCTAGGGCATACTCTATACCCAAAATATTCTCTCACTATTGAGTCATACAAGTCTTTTTGTTGCTTCATAAGCAAAACAATTTAACTTGTATACCATACTCCACCACCTAGGTTAAAATTTATCTTTACATAGATTTCCTAAATCTTTGTAAGAACCAGTGTATCTTGTAAAGATCAAATCTTTTACTCCATACAAAAAAAATTCTCATTATCCATAGATAATTTGAGAAAGTTTTTATTTTTCTACTCAATAGTCATACCATTTGTTTAATTGATATATGCTAACCAATTGTATATTAAATCTCTACTTCATTGTGTAGATATTTAAGTTGTTGGGATTTATGCCCTAAAGCCTCGTAATTAATGATTTATTTAATAATTCATAATAATTTTGATTATTTTATTTGCAATATAATATTATTCATTATATGAAAAATTCAAGGTTATTAGTGTAATCTTGAACAATATGTGATTGACATACGAGAACATCATGTTCAAGAAATAACCTAAAGGGTCATAATATATGGATAAGGTTGGGTGCCTTATCCTGGTAACACTATTGATACGGCCCACTTTGTAATAGTTACAAATGATTTGATCCAAATCGTTCATGTGAAGACATGTGAGTGGGGGTATCTTATACAATGAGTTTGTATATGACTGGACCACGAAATATTTAATCTCTCTTTATAAATTCGTTAATTGAGAAGATTAATATTTCATCAGGATGATCATATGCAACTCGATCTTAATCCTGAGTGAGTTATGAATTCCTTTCTGTGAGGGCTAGTCCTTTGATTTGCATGAGTGAGAGTGACTTTTGTAGCCGATTCAATATGCCTACCATTTTTAGGACTTGATCAAATAGAGAGTTGGGAGCATAATCTCCCAAGATGGAATTCACTCATTCCCATATAGGGTAAGTAGATGAGTAGTTCCCTTACGTGCTGATTTCGGGACTTGAACAATGGGGCCCCACCCTCTCACTAGCTCAAGAGGGACTTAGTTTATAATTAAATTATAAACAGATTGTTCATTAGAGAATCAGTGGTACTTAATGTGTAAGATGTAATTATAGGAGTAAAATAGACTTTTGACCCAACTGTAATTACAAACAACTCGTGAATGATCGACTTGCATGTAAGGATTATATCTAAGGACACAACTTGTTCTACAGTGCATAAGAGTGCAACTTCAGGTCTATAATGGAGTGACCTATAGTTAATGAATGAAAATTAATTAATTAAAGAGTTTAATTAATTGATTTTGTATCATTGAAGCTTATAATCTGTAGGTCCATAAGATCCCCTTGCTAGCTCATAGTAACACTAAAAGATCAATTTAGTTGAAAGAAAAATTTGAAATGTTCACATTAATATTTAATATATTAGATATATTAAATATATAAGAGGAAAATATATTTATTTGATACATTAAATATTAAAATAATTAATTTATATTAGATACATTAAATAAAAGGTATTTATAGAATTTGAATAAGATTCAAATAAATAAATATCGTAGGAGATTTGAATGAGATTCAAATAAATATAAGATATATTTTAATATATTAGAGATTAAAATATAATATTTTAATTATGGCAAAGATTTTACCTTGGTTTTTATAAATAGGACCCTTGGGTTGAGCCATGAGACATAACACATATCTCCTTGATAGAGAATTCTCTTTAGACGCCTTCCTCTCCAATCCCTTGTGCATATTCTTTCAAGAGGCTCCCACAAGCCTTGGTCTTGTGTTCAAGTCATAGCCAGGAAGGTTTTACGGAGAAAATAAAGATCCCCAAGAAATATCTCCATATTTACTCCAAGTAAGTTTGCTTAATATTTATTTTTAGTTTAATTTATATAAAATCAAAGACGATCCAATGCTTCTTCTGTGGAGTGAAACGTTCATTCCTTTCAAAGAAGACATGGCTCTACACTTGGATTCATTAAGGAGAAATAATATTCAGTAGTTTATTTTTTACATTTTGTAAATGTTAAGTTGGTATCAGAGCTGACTCTATCTAACTACCAAATTCAAGATCCATTGCATCATTTACACCCACAGAGAAATTCGAAGTCTTCTCTGACAATTTCAATCAACTTGTGCTAGTCACTAATTTGAGAAATCAAATGTCTGTTGCTGCCAAATTTTGGACAGGAAAAATCTCACATGACCTCCACGTGACAACGACAGTAAATTTTTATTCTTAGGGGAAGAAAGCAGCCTGCAAGATAAGAAAAACCTAGACACTGGTGTAGTGTAGGTCACACAGGCTTTAATGCTTAAGTCAAAGAGGGTTTTTTAGAGAATTTGGAGTTCTACAAGAGTTTTAGGTAGTTGGAATGAACTTACCTTTCTCTCCCCTGAAAAGATAGCTTAAATACCTCATCCCTAGGATTTTTGTGGGTTTCCGTCTTCAACTGCGAACGAAAAGACCGAACGAGACCGGACTAGGGGTCTCTAGGCGATGAGGGACCAAGGCAAGGCCCAAAAGTGAGCCTTGCCATGTGGTAGGCCTCGGCCTCGACTGAGGTCGACTATAGGCTTGGGCTTCAGCCCAAGCCCGTTTCTTTGTCCCTTTGTGTTCTAGGTCAGTTATCTTTCGGTTTTGGCCCATTTTGTCTTTGTATTGGGCTTATTTCCTCGTTTGGCTTTTTATTTGTAGCCTTTTAGCCAGCCCATTTGTCACACCCCCTCACGAACTAACCGCTAACTTAGCCCGGAAGATAGCGTGAAGCCATCAGACATCGTTTACCTTTCTAACGATACCTGTGACTTTGTAACATCTGATAAACATACTATGCTAGCATATGAAATACTTTAAACACAACACAACGAAACTTTGTTAATTACTATACGTACGTAAGGAGCGGCTCTACTTAAACCTCACTTGAAAATTAGAACGGGTAGAGAGCACTACAACCCAAAATATACCCAACTATGATTTACACAACCACCACCACTAGTGCATACATGAACATGACTATACGTTCCTTCCAAAATATCTACAATGTATATACGGACTCGCTACAAAACCCCACCCACGAACAAAATATCAAACTTAGAGAGTGCTCGGCAGACTATGGCAGGATCTCAGGCACCGGGAGCTCGATCTCTACCTGAAAAGTTGGAAAACATTGAAAGAATGAGCTATGAGGCTCAGCGAGTGACTTAGTTAAAGCTACTAACTCGCAAATCATATCACCTGATAATCTATGAGCATATAAATCTGTATTCAAGCGTTAAATATAAATGTATAGTCACAATAGTTTTTCTTTTCAGCACTCCAGCAGGTATGTCATTAAAATCTCACAAGGCATATCAAGAATATTAACCATTTAAGGAAAAACCATGTGACGATCTACGTTGTGTAGGGCATGCCCAGTACAACCAACATTCATTCTACGATGTAGTGGGGCCCGCCCAGCACTCCCATCGTCTTTGTCGTAGTGGGCCCCGCCCAGCACTCACGACAGCATTGTTGTCACAGAGTACACTCAACGTCGACAACAGAAAATGACCTGTGTGCACACGGTACTATACAGCCTCAGCTCAATATCTTAATCATTTCCTAGGAAACCATGTATGCTCTTAAGTATGTGTTCAATGTTTAAAAAAAAAACATAAAGCATTTAAACTAATTCATTCTTAGGAAGTCTTATATTTCCATAAGCATAAATTCAGGCATAGAAATCGTTTTTGAAATTCGTTTTGTCACTCACAGTGTTAAAACTAGATCCTCGGCCCGTAAACTTGACCTACTTCCTCCTGGCCTGTCAAAAAAAACCAAAACCAAGCATTAGAACTTCAATCTCATGACTTTCAAACTTAAGATTACAAATATCACTCCATCTATTTCCCAGCATTATGCAAATTTCATACTCTAACCTCACATACTCATAACTTCTTCATTACTTGGCAAACAATGATGTACTTTATACCAAACTCTTCCTTTTTGAACCCTCTAAAACTTATATGAAGGAATGGAATCTAAATTCCCAAAGGATGTGTCCGTAAATACCTCGAAAACTACTTCCCTAAAATTAAACTTCTGAAATTTCCAGAATCGTTTTTCTGCTGCACACCACACCGGATTTGTATTTTAAAGCCACTTCCAATCATTTGTTACTCACGACTTCTTCATGAAAGTTATAGGAAATTAAATAAGATTTCCAACCATACCTAATGGAGCTTCTGATTCAAATCCTACAGATCAGCATGTCTCAAACACCAGAGGTTCCTCAGATTTGATAGCAAAATCTCTCCTCTGACTTCCCTTTCACAAATCAATAATTTAAAGTCAGATTTTGCTCGAGCTTCCTTCACGAAATTTGTTCAAAAATGGGTTAACTTTCAAGAAAATCAAATCTCACCTCTTAACTCTTCTTGTGGAGTTCAAAACGTTCTAAACATCAGTAGTGAGTAGAGTTGATCACCTAGTTGCCATGGAGGCTTGTGCTGAGTTTTCCCCCCTTCTTCTTCAACTTCCAACCCCAGCAAGCTCTCTTTTCTTCTTTCTTCCACCTTCTCCCACGAAATGCTCTGTTTTTCTTTAATAAAAGAGAAGCAAATGGGAGAAAATGGGTTAGAAAGTGGAGTTAGTGGTGAGTGCTCCAAAGCTTATCCATTCCCACATTTCTTTTTCCTTTTTTTTTTAAAAAAAAACAAAACATACCAAACACCTAGCTCCTTTTTGTTTTCCCTTATCCCTTTCTTTTGTTTTATTCCTCTTTTCCTTATACAACAATTTCCCAAAAAAGTTTTAACAATTATTTTATTTATTATTATTATTATTTTTTTCCCTTTGTTTCTTTTTGTAAAGAAATTTCAAGGAAAAATCTCGGGTTTACACCATTCTTGTTGGTCCAACTAGTTAGAATTCGAGATTAGGAGTGTGTGAAGTAATTGCATGGAGCTTGACTTGGGAGTAGCCTATTAAGTTTTGGAGTCATTTGTGACATTTCAAGGTCTGCCTCGAATTTTTTCTAGTTATTGTTGTCCATCCTTGTGAGAATATTCAGTCTCCTAGAGTGTCGATTTCTCTCGTTTCCCATAGGAATTTTAGGGTTCCGTGATTCTTATTTTGCATCTCAGATCATCTACAGGATTATCGTCTAACCCCGTAGGTCGGTCTCTTCCTGGTGGGTAAGATTCTCCTATGGATGTGTGTTCGTCTACATCCTGGAGAAAATTTAGGGCTCCAAGGTTCTCCTTGGATCCCCTCAAGATTGTCGTCCAACCCCATAGCGAACATTTTGATTTTTCTTGGGGGCTAAGCTCTCTCGATTTGCGATCTGTGCTGTTTTCCTGGAGAGAATATGTAAATTCGAGGGCATCCTCAAATTTAAGTGGGATTGCCATCAAACTCCGTAGGGACTATTCTAGACTTCTTGACCTCTCGTATGAGGGAATTTTGGCCATCTAGTAGCCGTGTAGCTTCAGGGCCTCCCGTAGGAGGAGTTTGGCTATCCAGTAGCCTCGTAGCTTTCCACTTTTTGTAAGAGTTTTATGAACAAATATAACTTTATTCCAAGTTGATACTGTGAGAGGAGAAGAGGATATAGGCAATGGAATGAGAAACGGGGGCAAAATAACACCTGGTTTTGTTGGCCTCGGCCTTCTTAGCGCTTTTGCTGCATGTGCCAAGCAAATGCTTGCATCCCCTTGCGCGCGCTGGTACGTCTATTGTGTATAGCTTCTCCTTAGTTTACCATCCTCTTTCTCGAGGTCAAATTTTTTTCTTCCATTGAATTTCCTTTATTTTTAAAGAAAAAATTAATTTTGGATGCCTCAGCCTCGTCCCATTGGTGGTCACCCTCGGACTATCACAGGTTGGGGTTGACATCTTCTTTTCTATTTTCTACTTCTCATTTTATTTTCAAAACCCATCGCGAGACTTATTTCAGATTTTTAGGCTGCTTAGATCAACTAACCAAATCCCTTTTGGGGACCCAATCAAGCTTCCAAGCTTGCGTCCTCCACACCTAAGCGAAGTATTGCATTCATCACGCTCTGCTTAGCTTTATAAAGCCTGTTTTGTCATGCTCAATAGGGATCCATCGTGAGATTTTTTTTTTCCAGATTTTTGGGTTGCCAAGGTCAGTCAACCAAACCTTTTTGGGTTTAATCAACCTCCCAAGCCGCTTTCTCTACACCTAAGTGTTAGGATTTATGCCCTAAAGCCTCCTCATTAATAGTTTATTTAATAATTAATAATAATTTTGATTATTTTATTTGCAATAGAACACTATCCATTATATGAAAAATGCAAGGTTGTTAGTGTAATCTTGAACAATATGTGGTTGACAAATGGGAGGATCATGTTCAAGAAATAACGTAAATAGTCATAGTATATGGATAAGGTTGGGTGCCTTACCCTGGTAACATTATTGATACGACCCACTTTGTAATAGTTACAAATGATTTGATCCAAATCGTTCATGTGGAGACATGTGAGTGGGGGTATCTTATACAATGAGTTTGTGTAAGATTGGATCACGAAATATTTAATCTCTCTTTATAAATCTGTTAATTGAGAAGATTAATATTTCATCAAGATGATCATATGCGACTCGATCTTAATCTTGAGTGAATTATGAACTCCTGCTTGTGAGGGCTTGTCCTTTGATTTGCATGGGTGAAAGTGACTTTTGTAGCTAATTCAATAAGCTTACCATTTTGGGGACTTGACCAAATAGGAAGTTGGGAACATAATCTCACAAGATGAAATTCACTTCTTCCCATATAGGGTAAGTAGATAAGTAGTTCCTTTAAGTGTTGATTTCAAGAATTAAACAATGGGGCCCCACCCTCTCACTGGCCCGAGAGGGACTTCGTTTATGGTTAAATCATAAAAAAATTATTCATTAGAGGATTAGTGGTACTTAAGGTGCAATATGTAATTACAGCGGTAAAACAGACTTTTGACCTAGCTGTAATTACGAACAACTCGTGAATGATCAACTTGCATGTAGTGATTATATCCATGGACACAACTTGTTCTACAGTGCATAAGAGTGTAACTCTAGGTCTATAGTGGAGTGACCCTAGAGTTAATGAATGAAAATTAAATAATTAAAGAGTTTAATTAATTAATTTTGTATCATTGGAGCTTATAATCTGTAGGTCCAGAAGGTCTCCTTGCTGACTTATAGTAACACTAAAAGATCAATTTAGTTGAATGAAAAATTTGAAATATTCAAATTAATATTTAATTTGAAGTGTTCAAATTAATATTTAATATATTAGATATATTAAATATAAAAGAGGAAATATATTTGTTGTATTTGATACATTAAATATTAAAATAATTAATGTATATTAGATACATTAAATAAAAAATATTTATAAAATTTGAATAAGATTCCAATAAATAAATATTGTAGGAGATTTGAATGAGATTCAAATACATATACGATATATTTTAATATATTAGATATTAAAATATAATATTTTAATTATGGCAAAAATTTTCCCTTGGTCTCTATAAATAGGACCCTTGGGTTGAGCCATTAGACATAATAGACATCTCCTCAATAGAAAATTAGAGAATTCTCTCTAGACCTCTTCCTCTCCAATCCCTTATGGATTTTCTTTCAAAAGACTCCCACAAGCCTTGGTCATGTGTTCGAGTCATAGCCAGGAAGACTTTGTGGAGGAGATAAGACCTGTCAGAAATATCTTCAAATACTTCAAGTAAGTTTGCATAATTTTATTTATTTTTAGTTTAATTTTAAATAAAATCAAAGACGATCCAATGCTTTTGCTGCGGAGTGAAACGTTCCTGACATAATTTGTTTACATGACATAATTTTCCGTATTTGGAGTAGGCTCCAGATTTTGGCTCTAATCTACCATATCTGAATAGGAACCTAGATTTTTTCTTTCATTCTGTTGATCGAGCTTGTGGTTCTTCATTTTTTTTTTCTTTTGGTTAATGTGCTAGAAAGAGCTCGGCCTTGACCAAGGTGGTCGACCTTGACCATTCTGTTTCAGTTTTTGTTTCGTGGTTTTCTATAACTCACGATTTTGTCGCTTATGTTTTTCAGATATGCCTCTACAATCTGCTTCCTTCAAATGAGATTATGTCTTCCCTGACTCAGATGACTTCAATGGATGTAGAGTGGACATGAATGAAGGCTAGATTCTGTCTTCTATTTCTTATATCCACTTATCCTTTTTATCTTTAATCTTGATGTAAGACTTGTTTTTCTTATGAATGTCAAATTTCTACTTATTTTATTTGTCTCTCTTTAATGAATTTTACTTCAAAGGAATAAGCTCTGATAAGTAGAATGTACTAAATAAGATAAAGTAAAAAAAGGGGTCACTCATTCATGAACTCGAACCAAAAATTCAAAGAAATCACTTACTTGTAGGGTGCTCGACCTCAGCCATTTTGGTCGACCTTGTCCATCATGAGCATAACTGAGGTGTCCACCTGAGCCTTTCTGCCTTTAATTTTATCCTTTGTTGTACCCTTGCATGAAGATAATTGATTTAGAATTATCTAAGAGCTGGTTGGTCAAGCCCCCAATTCTTGTGCCAAAATCTTGCTTTGAAGATTTCATGGAGCTTTATTGATGTTGGTATTCTCTTTGCAAGGTAACTTGGTTCCTTTCAATTAGGTTCAGCCTTAGTGAGTACTCAATTAGAAGTCATGTTATCTAGATGTACTGAGTACATTCCTTTGGATTTAGGTTAAATCCAAGCTTTTAATCACTCGGGGTTGCTTGTGATTTCTTCATGAGTTTTATCCTCTTTTCAGAAGAGGTTGGCTCAAGTGGGATTCGACCTCTGGTCGATCTCAGCCTTAGCCTAAGGTCGGTCTCAGCCTTTGGTCGGCCTCAGTTTTGGCCACTAGTAGACTTTATGAGACTACTCGAGTTTTCTTTGGTTGGTTGTTTCCAATTTATCTTTGGAACGTCCTTTCTCTGGATGGGACTGAGGTGACCTCTTCATTGGAGGGAGGATTGTGGGCATATGGAATGTTTGTTCCCGGTTGAATGTCCGCCTCTTCCTTTAACTTGTGGATCAAATGAGTCTTCTTTCTTACAGTCCAACTGCTATGGCAATCAAAGTTTCTTTTCATAAAGGACTTGTATCTTCATCTTTGAGCTCGGGTCAACCTTGGCCTAGTCCTTGTTGGGATTTATGCCCTAAAGCCTCACAATTAATGATTTATTTAATAATTAATAATAATTTTGATTATTTTATTTGCAATATAATATTATCCATTATAAGAAAAATCCAAGTTATTAGTGTAATCTTGAACAGTATGTGGTTGACACACGAGAGGATCATGTTCAAGAAATAACCTAAAGGGTCATAGTATATAGATAAGGTTGGGTGCCTTATCCTAGTAACACTATTGATACGACTCACTTTGTAATAGTTACAAATGATTTGATCCAAATCATTCATGTGGAGACATGTGAGTGGGGGTGTCTTATACAATGAGTTTGTATAAGACTAAACCACGAAATATTTAATATCTCTTTATAAATTCGTTAATTGAGAAGATTAATATTTCATCAAGATGATCATATGCGACTCGATTTTAATCTTCAGTGAATTATGAACAATTTCCTGTGAGGGCTTTTCCTTTGATTTGCATAGGTGAGAGTAACTTTTATAGCCGATTAACTAAGCCTATCATTTTGGGGACTTGACCAAATAGGGAGCTGAAAACATAATATCGCAAGATGGAATTCACTTCTTCCCATATAGGGTAAGTAGATGAGTAGTTCTCTTAAGTGCTGATTTCGGGACTTGAACAATGGGGCCTACCCTCTCACTGGCCCGAGAGGGACTTAGTTTGGTTGGATCATAAACAAATTGTTCATAACAGGATTGGTGGTACCTAAGGTGCAAGATGTAATTACAGGGGTAAAACGGACTTTTGACCCAGCTGTAATTACGAACAACTCATGAAGGATCGACTTGCATGTAGTGATTATATCCATGGACACAACTTGTCATACAGTGCATAAGAGTGCAACTCTAGGTCTATAGTGGAGTGACCTATAGTTAATGAATAAAAATTAATTAATTAATTTTGTATCATTGGAGCTTATAATCTGTAGGTCCATAAGGTCCCGTTGCTAGCTCATAGTAACATTAAAAGATCAATTTAGTTGAATGAAAAATTTGAAATGTTCAAATTAATATTTAATATATTAGATATATTAAATATAAAAGAGAAAAATATATTTATTGTATTTGATACATTAAATATTAAAATAATTAATGTATATTAGATACATTAAATAAAAGATATTTATAGAATTTGAATAAGATTCAAATAAATAAATATCGTAGGAGATTTGAATGAGATTCAAATAAATATAAGATATATTTTAATATATTATATATTAAAATATAATATTGTAATTATGAAAGATTTTTCCATTGTCTCTATAAATAGGACTCTTAGGTTGAGCCATTAGACATAACACATATCTCCTCAATAGAGAATTAGAGAATTCTCTCTAGCCCTCTTCCTCTCCAATCCCTTGTGCATTTTCTTTCAAGAGGCTCCCACAAGCCTTGGTTATGTGTTCGAGTCATAGCCAGGAAGATTTTATGGAGGGGATAAAGATCAGCCAGAAATATCTCCACATTTACTCAAAGTAAGTTTGCTTAATCTTAATTTTTAGTTTAATTTTAAATAAAATCAAAGACGATCCAATGCTTCCACTGCGGAGTGAAATGTTCATTCCTTCAATTGATATCAGAACGGTCTTTGAATTTTATTTAGAATTAAGGTTTTGTATGGTGAGTATTTTAATTTTATAAATGTTATTTGCCAATTGATTGTTTAGGCTATTTGACATTAGCTTTATTGGTTTGATTAGATAAATTGTAAAACCCATAAGGGTTAGGATTTGTTGTAATTTAAAAAAAAAAAAAAAAACAAAAAGAGTTAAGATTTGTTGTAATTGTTGAAAAGATAGTTCAATTCAAATGTGTTTCTTGAAGTCAGATTTTGCAATTGAAAATTTAGGATTTCTAAATCCTAAATTTGGAATGGTTCAATCAAGGAAGATATTGAAGACCAAGATATGTCTTGGATTTAAATTATTGTAATTTAAATTGTTTTCAATTTCTTAGGATATGCCAAATATGCTGGCTAATTTTGCTAGTTTTAATTTAATTATGCATGAGATGTATGTTTTAAATTGTTTGTTTGTTTCATGAAGTATGTCATTTAGATTAAAATCCCACCATAGGTTAAGCATTATCATACATCTTAATTAATTTTGAATATAATTGTTATATTTAAAACTTTTGATTAGATTGTTTCCTAATAGAATTAAAATTAATTTTTAGATATAATTGTTATATTGGAAAATTTGATTAGGATGTTTCCTAATAGAATTGAGATATTTTTCTATTAAGTTTACATTTTCCACATCTTTGAATATAATTGTTATATTTGGAAAATTAAATTATGATATTTTCTTTCATAAATGAAATCCATGTTTTTCCTTTTAGGATTAGGATATTTCCTAATGAGATTAAGATTTCCTTAAATAAAGATATTTCTAATTCATGCTTTAAATAATTTAAAAGTTGAATTTAATATATCTTTATTTGTTTCTAATAAGATTAGAATTTAGGATAATCTTTTGATTTAGTTTTAAAGAGTTTAAAATGGTAGAATTTCAAGATTATCCATAGTTTAAAATTTTGAATTTAATATATTTTTATTTGTTTCTAATAAGATTAGAATTTAGGATAATTTTTGATTTAGTTTTAAAGAGTTTAAAATAGTAGAATTTCAAGATTATCCATAGTTTAAAATTTTGAATTTAATTTATTTTTTATTTTTCTAATAGAATTAGAATAAAATATCTAGGATGATCTTTTAATTGTTTTAAAGGTTTTAAAATAATAGAATTTTAAGATTATCCAATAAGTGAATTAATTTTTTTATAGGGCTAAAAACATTGTTTAAATTCACTCAGATTCATTAATCTAGTAATTAATAGTTAATTAAAGATTAATGAATTTGAAATAAAAATTGAATATAAGGGAATTCTATCTATGGAAGGTTTTGTCTAGACTGGGGTATTTAAGCTGACCGAAAGGGAACACCTCTAACTGGGAACTGGCCTGACAGTTGAATTAGTCAAATTTTATTTAATTTCACTAAGCATGCTCATAATGTGATTAATTTTTTTTAAATAATTTTAAAACTTGGTAATTAAAATCAATCTAACCAACATAAGAGTTATGAATGGTAGATTGAGGAACTTAGATAAATGAGATTAGCATAATTTGTTTAAGTAAGAGAAAACACTATTTCAAAATAGTAAGTGGGAGAAGAAAATGTGTCAAGACATCCTACGGTCTTCATCATTGGTTCACATCGTGAGATTCATGCGGGGCCTCGTGGCGACTTTTGGACCGTATCCTTACGGAAGGTGTTTACATGAGTCAATATCAGGGTGAACTCCTTAGAAGGATATGATTGTAGTTTTGTTTTCAATACTTGACCTACCCTACGGCGACACTTGTTGGGATAAAACTACAAGATCTAAAATGATGGGTCACATTTGCAAAGAGCACATTAAGGTTGTTAATGATGTCCTTGACCAAACTAATGGTAACTAAATATTATAGGAATAAGAGTTATTCTAGTATAATACTTGGTTGAGATTGTCTCAATTTCGTGAAGGAACACTTGATCTACCATACGACGACATTTGTTCTAGCTCACTAAAGTACCATAGCATTAGAAATGATTTATAGGGTTAATTTTTCAAATCGTTTGATTTCTATGCTAAAATTGAATGAATAATTATTTGCTTGATATTAAATTTATATATTTTATATATTTCAATATTATGTCAGTTTCTCTCATAATTTTTAATTTTATTACTAATAAGTCAAAATTGAGAAATTTTTTATCACTTGGAAAAAGTGACATTAACATTATAATGGCGGTGTAAAAATATTTATTTGTCTTTATTGAGAAATGTTCTCAAAACCTGTTACCAATGCTAATCGAATTGTTCATGAAGCACATGATTAACGAATCAAAAATAAACGAGATAGATTGTACGTATCTCCTAGTTGACATGATAGATGTCAAGCTTAGAAGATTAAAAAGAAAATGACAACAACATATGAGATGTTGAAGTCAATAAAAGCTAAATTTAGATAATTATCTAAATGATCTTGAATTCAACTATTACAAAAATCCAGGAAAAGAAATCAAATGATTGAAGCTATATATAAGGAAATAGTTCCTAAATTAGTCAGGACAGTCATAATGAGAGGAATTTTTGAAATACCTCTATGGGAAGAAAGATATAAATGAAAGTAAATTTGATTTACTAGATTTTTGGTGGAATATAAATAATGTCACCTAGATAGTCGATATAAGATCTACTATCAAGATTTATTTTTCATTACATTTAATATGTAATTCTTGGAAAATACTTAACATGTAGAATAGTTTCTACAAGTTGGCACCAGGAAGCCCATCTCAATTAGCGTAGTGGGAGACATTAAGATGTCATTAAGTAATAATTGTTAATTAATGCTGAATGTGGTGTTTTATTACCACAAGAGAAATTCAATTTATCTAACTTTATTACTAAAAGGTTCATATAGTATGATTTGTTTTTTATATTTTCAAAATTGTTTGAAAATACATTCAGCTAAAAATAAGAACAATTTGTATATGTTAAAATGTTGACATATATCATACTACAAAATAATGAGATGTTCAGGATTATAGAATCCAGAATAGAAAGACATATTGTTTTCTCCTAAAAGACGATACTTGACTTTGGCATTTAAGGTTGATTAACATCAACTTGAATAGAATATAAAGACTAGTAAGAGGTAATTCTCTAAAAGTTAGAATTAATTACTTTACATGTCTATAGATCTTGCCTTATATGCAAGATAATCATTGGGGCTTTGTTAGATAAGGCTATAAGGCCAAAGAATACTTGGGCTTACACATTCTGACCCAAGTAGTCTAGGGAATGTAAAAACGAAATAAAGTCATGAATATTTCATCACTCTAGTAGATGATCATTCAAGGTACAAGTATCTTTACTTAATACAACATAAGTCTAAACTTTTGAAAAGTTCAAGAAAATTAAGGCTAAAGTTGAAAATCGATTAGGTAAGTCTATCGAGACATTATGATCATATCATAGTGGAAAGTATAAGAACCTTACGTACTAAGATTAGTTGATAGAAAGTGGGATTGTATCCCAACTCTTAATACCAAGTACAATTGTATGAAACTGTGCTGCAAGAGGAGAAACAAGACCTTGTTAGACGGGTCACATCAATAATGAGTTATACACCATTACCAAACTCTGGTTAGAATATGCAATAGAGATTGCACAGTGAACACTATTCCCTCCAAAAGTTTCTCGAGTCAATTTTTGGATTATAGAAGAGTAGTATAGTTAGTTTACAACACTTCAATATTTAGGATTACGTGCTGAAACAAATCCAAAGAGGCTGAATGGTATTAAAAAAAAAAGCCTAAGTGTAGGTCACCCCTAAGGAGAACAAAATGGTCTTTTATTTAGCCCTAAAATGAATAAAGTGTAAAAGAAGATGGAAATCCAATATGCCAAAGCCCAACTAAAGCCCAAGACAACACATCTTAATTCTGATTGATTTGGTCAATTATCATGACAGCAAAGACTAGTTGGCAGCAGCTTTGCGTACATCAGTAGCTAAAATGAAGACAGCTCAATGTCTCCTCTATCGTGGCCCTAATTAAGAGTAATTGACCAAGACTATTGGGTCCTTTCCTTCATTTTGGAAAAACCAAAATTAGTCTAATTACCCACTGTCGGGTCTCCCCATCTTTCCAATGTGGGATCCTCAATATAAAGTATTTGTATGACAAATATCAATTTTATAAGGAATGTCAAATAAAAGACTACAAACCTTTAATAAGGTGAAATAGTGTTAATAAATTGGTTCCAAGTGAAGCCACTAAATAGTTAACAAAAGTTGTTAACAATTTAATAATATTTGAAGGTCAAATGGATCCTAGTCATGAATTGGATAAGTCTCATCGCAGTGGGAGAGTTATGAGATGACTCAACCTTTACAAGGGCTTAATTGAAGCCCAAAATTGTCATGTTAGATGACAAAGTTGAAGGCTTATTGCCCTCGAAGTGAGACTAATGGCAAAGGTTAAACCTAATAGGAGAAAGAAGACTGCGAGTAAACTTTCTCACTTGTTGCCATACTGAAGTCTGTAAGCATTATTTAATTCATTGTTGCATATGGGATATGAAAAAGCAATGTTTAGAATTCTTTTATGAAAAGAAATCTTAGATAACACATCTACACAAATTAATCAGAGGGATTTATTTTCAAAGATTAAAAGCAAAAGGTTTGCGAATAGTGAAGGTTCATTTATGAAATGAATTTTACCATTAGATCTTTGAATATAAGGTTTGATAAAAGTATCAAAATCTATAACTTTGGATAAATATTAATGAAGCTTGTGTAGACAAGAAAATCATTAATTGCATAGTGGAATTTTCTCATATTTTATGTTAATGATATTTTACTCATTATGAATGATGTAAGATGTCTATCTAACATAAAAAGTTGATTAAGTAACCAATTCCAAATGAGTGATTTAGAGTGACTTAGTATATTTTACATGTCCAAAATGGTGATTTAACGGACAAAATGTTAACTTTGTCTCAAACATCTTATATTGACAAATTGTTGCCAAATATTTGATATTTATGTCTAAGGAAGAATATCCTAAGACACCTCAAATGTTGAGAGTATATGATATGCATAAATGAGATTGAACGTCTAATATACAATCGGTTAGCATATATCAGTTAAACGAATGATATGACCATTGAGTAGAAAATTAAAAACTTTCTCAAATTATCTATGGATAATGAGAAAATTTTGTGTATGGAGTTAAAATTTTGATTTTTACAAGATACACTGGTTCTTACAAAGATTTAGGAAATCTATATAAAGATAAATTTTACCCTAAGTGGTGGAGTATGGTACACAAGTTAAATTGTTTTGTTTGTAAAGCAACAAAAGGACTTGTATGACTCAAATAGTTCTTTGAAGATCTGAAACGTGTTTCAGATATAATTTAATCTATCATCTTTATTATGATAATAGTGGTGCAATGACTAATATTAAGGAAATTAGAAAATACCAATGTATAGGGAATCATATCGAGAGAGAGAAAGCATTTAATGACAGTCGTTTGGATATATATAAAAAGACTCTCCAAACTAAAGTGTTTAAGGGTCACCTAGAATGTCTAGGATTACAAGACATGTCTCATCTTTGCTAGGGAAAGTGGGAGAGCATGTTGGGTATAGAGTATGCCCTAGAATACATGTATCGCCGACTTTAGTGCTATTGGGAGATAGTTGGGATTTATGCCTTAAAGTCTCGTAATTAATGATTTATTTAATAATTAATAATAATTTTGATTATTTTATTTGCAATACAATATTATCCATTATATAAAAAATCTAAGTTTATTAGTGTAATCTTAAACAGTAAGTGGTTGACATACGAGAGGATCATGTTTAAGAAATAACCTAAAGGGTCATAGTATATGGATAAAGTTGGGTGCCTTATCTTGGTAACACTATTGATACAGCCCACTTTATAATAGTTACAAATGATTTGATCCAAATCATTCATGTGGAGACATGTGAGTTGGGGTATCTTATACAATGAGTTTGTAAAAGATTGGACCACTTATAGCGGGCTTGTCGAAGGCTTTATAAAACCAGACCTCTAAGTATTTTGCAATAATAGTGGCCAGGGTCATCCACAGGAATTGGAGTTCTTAGAGTAATTAAGTACCACAGTTAATTATGTCTAATTCTATTTAGAGAAACAAACTTTGGAGTGATCAAAAGAAAATAAAATTTAAACTACTATGTACATGCTTTGGAGTCTAATTTTGAGAAACATGCATGGTTGGTGAGGTTGTCGAGGCCTACCACAATTGAACTGGCTTCCTACTCTAGCTTGTAGAAATAGTGGACCAGGTGGATTTCCCAAAGGAGCCAGAAATTTTATTTTCTCAGTGTTAAATTTTAGTAAAAAAAACGAAAGGGGGGGTTTTGAAAATTCTTGCTTAACAAAATAACAATAATAAAACAAACAATTAGAAGGAGAAAAAGTTAATTCTTACCAAATTCCAATTCAAAGGTGCGATTCTACTCAATTTCCAAAATTGATCATAGGCATTCAAAATATTTAAACTTAACAATGTAAGCACTTGATCAACTTATTAGGAAACCCCAAAAAGTAACAACTTCCCTAAGGTCATTAACTCTAACAAACATCAAGTTAACGCAAATTACCTAAACAATTTTTGACGAAACCGCTCCAAATTATTTAAATAAAGGCATTACGAACTTTGGAAGGACCAGGACAACCAATTAAGTGAAATAACTTTTATCTAATTAAGAAGCTCCTTTAATCCCTAGAATTAAACATGCAAGCCATGTAATATGGAAACCCACAAAACATACACATGTAATAATCCTAATGCTACCAGCTCATTCAACATGACAATTACGGATCATGATCATGATTAGCAATCAAACATGTAAAGCGATTAAGGCGTCAATTCAATCAAAATACATGCTTATAAAATTAACACGAGAATCAAAGAATACTTGCAATTGAAAGAAAGCTACGTTAAGGTTCAAGCCTCACAATATTGCAATTGACTACAACCGACCTCTGAACTGGAAACGCGAAGTCTAGCCGAGCATCTCCATAAAAAATCTCGAGTGCAAACAAGCTCGATTCAATACAAAAAAACTCTCTAAGATGAAAAGGGAAAAGGTTTAAAAAAAACTCTCTCCAAATGTGTGTGCAAAGAGGCAAAAGTCCCTGACCTAAAGTGAAAAAGTGCTATAAATAGGACTTGGACAGCGTTGAGACGCCAAGGGTGGCGTTGAGATACTGCCCTTGCGATTAATGAGAGAATAATCGCTTATTTTGTGTGGCGTCGAGACGCTACTAGTGTTGAGCAAGCCAAACTACAGCGTCGAGCAACGTTGAGCAAAAATAGTAGCTTAGCATTGAGCAAAGTCAAGTATGGCGTTGAGACGCTGCTAGCATTGAGCGGCATTGAGACATAACTCCCTAGACAGATTTGGTAATTTTGCTCTAACTTTTCGCTCAGGTGTCTGAATGACCTTCAATTTGGATCGTTTGAATCGTTATTCGACCTAGAATCTCCAAATACGTCTTTTGCTAGAATCCCTTCAAAATAAACATGAAAACACATAAAAACTATCCAACTAACAAGAGTTAAATGTGATTAAATAAAACTTTATATGTCCTATCAATGGTTGTTTACCTTAAGCCTAATTTGAATTGATTAATAACTTGATTTTATATTAACAATCTTAAACCAAGAATTACTAAGTTATCAATATCCTCTCTCGAGCTCAATTGAACTCATGTCTAGTAATAAATCAACCTCTCAGTCTATTTCTATTACTAAACAGGGCATTAGGCGATTCTCTTAAGACTTCTAGCATTAATCTACTCACTCTTGTGCAATAGATTAAACCTAGTCATGCATCTAGTGTTCTACAACTAAACTTACTCTCTCAAGCTAAACTTAGTTAAACATGCAAAACCATGACCAAAGGTTCGACAATATAAAGAGATGCATAAAAGACGTCAATATATAAATTAAACTAAAAATCAACCAAATGTTCAACAACTACAACCAAGCAAGGGTCTAAACACATAGTTTCAACATAAGTACAACCCACAAAAACTCCTAAGTCTAAAAGAAAAGTAAAAGAAATAGAGAAGAAACTTAGGTCGCATGCCAACACTCGTCTTCGACGTGATGTCCACGATCTCGAGCTTTGAGTCTCCTCCTTGGCTCTCCAAAGGTCTCTTCTATGTCCTTAGACAGTGCTTGAATCGAGTTTAGGATTTTTGGTCTCTCAAAACGGCTCCCCTTTTCGAATAGCAAAACTTCCTTTTTATAGAGTTGAGTCAGCGTTGCAACGTTAGGGGCAGCGTTGCAACGCTGTCCCTTCGAATTTTATACAAAAGGAAAAAATCTGCTGAGTAGCGTTGCAACGGTATATATAGCGTTGCAACCCTATGTCTGCTGGTCTTCAAGGTTGAAAGGCTGCTAAAGTGGCGTTGCAACGCTACAGATGGCGTTGCAACGCTATGCTCTAGGGTTCACAAGCTTGTTTCCTTCTCTTCAACACTTGGATCTTCAATTATAGCTCCAATTTTCTCCATATTCATCCAAATACTTCTCCATTCTCCAGTTTTGCTCCGAATGCTTGATTTCTAAGAAATAATACATAAAAACACATGAAAGTACACACGATCATAGCAAAACTAGCGTAAAATCAAGCCTATAAATAACACATTTATGCATGCTATCAACCACGAAATATTTAATTTCTCTTTATAAATCCGTTAATTGAGAAGATTAATATTTCATTAGAATGATCATATGAGACCCGATCTTAATCCTAAGGGGGTGTTTGGGGCTCCAATTACCGTGGGTTTGAGTGGGTTATTTTAGCCCACTCAGTGTTTGGGCCTCATGTTAAAATAACAGCCCCTAAAGGTTTAGATTATCCCCGTTTGTCTACAGTACCCATTAATGGTTATTGATGGTTATCGTTTCCCGAACTCTCTCTTCGTCTCTCTCCTTCTTGGTTTCCCGAACTCTCTCTCCTTCTCCTTCATCGTTTCGTCTTCGCTTCGTCTACTGCCTTATCGCTAGTCTTCTGTTTGTCTTCTCCCTTATCGCTTTGTCTTCACTTCGTCTTCTCCCTCAATGGTTCAATGTTTCATCGTCTTCATTCGCTCTCTCCCTCATCGTTGTTGTTTCTTCATCGGTGCAACCAGCTCGATCGATTTCGTCTTCTCCCTTTTGCTATGTAGATTTACTGTTTTTTAGGTTTTTAGATCTGTATTTTTTTTACCAGATCTGAAAACCTCTCCACTCCCTATTTCCTTCGAACGATTTGTAGATCCATGGTCTTTTTAGATTTTCAGATCTGTATTTTTTATCAGATCTGAAAGCTTTTCGACTATCTCTTTCCTCTTCGACATTCTCCATCACCGACCTCACTCCTCTTGCTGCTTCAAAAAGATCGATCCATCCCTTGCCGCTTCCTGTCGATCCCCTATTTCGGTGAGGCTGCATGTTTTATTCGATGGTGGTTGTTGGGAGAACGCTAGGTAGGGGATGCATGGATCGCTTTTTGGAGCTTGGTAGGGGGACCAACTTCGAAGGTATGTCTTCTTTTCCTTTTTTGGCCGGCCGATGATGAGTTCAACTTGCTGCAATCGTTTTTTTTTTTTTATCGTATTGCTTCATTTGATCTTCATTGTTTCTCTATGATTTACCCTTATTGGTAACTACTATTGGACAATGTCATCACTGATTTTGCTGCCTTTTTTTTAGCAATTTGTTGTATACAACTTGTTGGAATATTATATACTTGCATTGATGCAGCCATCTGTTTCTCAATTTTTTTTATATTACTTTCATTGAATGGTCTGTTTGCTCCTAAATCCCACTGTATCCTCTCTCTGATTGAGTTTATTGTTCACGTTATGGTACTATGAGAAATATCAAATAATTTCCACTCAATAATTGTACACTTTGCTCCTACATCTCACCCTATGGTGTCTGTAATTTGAGTTTCTGTTCTGTTATACATTTGATTTTGTTTTTTTTGGTTGATATTCTTGTTAATATGAGAAATTCAATTACTCCTCATGAATGAATTTCATATCTTTGAGGCCGGTTTATCTATGCTTTGTTTTTTTTTTCAATACTCATTCTGTTTGCTCCTAAATCTCACCATATGTTGTATGAGAATGTGAGTTTCTGTTATGTTATAAAATTTTAGTTTATTTTTGTATTTTGTTCATATTCATGCTACTATGAGAAATTGAAATACTCCTCATGAATGAATTTCATATTTCTGAGGCCGGTTTGTCTATGCTTTTGTTTTGGTCAATACTTGTTTTGTTTGCTCTTAATCTAACCATACCTTATTGTGTCATAATTGTTGTAGTTGGGTTGGAAGGTGGTTGGTTTGTATTAAATGAGTCATGTTTTTAAATATTAATGTCAATGTCTTTTCCTACTTGTTTTTCATAATTACTTTGTATTGATAACTTTTGTACTTACAACGTTTTTTTTTATTTTTTATTCCCTATTGTTATTTAATATTGTGGTTAGGTGCACTTATGATAATAAGTGCACCAATGTCTTTTTGTCAACCACCACCCCCCATCTCCTCTTTAAATATGTTCTCATTTTATTCAAAAGCTTGAGGACAACCATACTCTCCAAACTACTTCTCCCTAAGGCAATTTGTGAGTGCCATTCTCTTTTACTCATATATTTCCTTCAAATTTCCTTCTTAATCTTCATTCATACCTTTCCCTATTCCATTCTATTTTACTTTCTTACTAATGCATCATCTCTTTCAATTATAGGGTTGAAGTCCTTCCAAATCCAGCACGTTCTCCTCACTGTTGATCGCTCCTTACCTCTTCTAAAGTGACATGTCCTCTTCTTCTACAAGTTTTATTATAGTAAAGTTAAGTACTAATTTTCTTTTATATGTCTTAACAGGGTCAAAACTAGTACATTGGTCCACCTTAGTTTGAGGTTTGTTTATTTTAAAGCAAGGACATTTGCTTATGTATATTCAGTTTGTTTATGAGAAAAATACCATTTGTGTATGTATATTATGTATCTTTATAAGAAAAATACCATTTGTGTATGTATTTCTTTATATGGAATATTTGCTTATTTGTATATTCACTTGATTGATTTGTTAGTATTAGTGTAACAATGTGTTTTTTTTAGGAAAAAAAAAAACCTTGCTAATGTATTGTTTGTATTCATTGGATAAAATTATTTATTTTAAAGGTGAATGTAATTTGATTATGTATGTGTTTTGTTGTTATCATTGACTTCATGTTATTTTAAAGGTGAATGTAATTTGATTATAATGTAATGGGATTAGAATGAAAAAAAAAAAAAAAAAGCTTTCTTAAAATATTATTTTATATGTTCTTTGAATAAATGGTTTTTATAAAATTGACCATGATTTGTCACTCCAACAAGCTAAAATGAAAGAGTAAAATGAATATTTTAAACGGGAAACAAAGTTAATTTATTGAACCACAAATATGGTTAATACTCCAATATTTGCTTATTTTCAAAGTCATGTCTTAGAGCGAAAAAAAAAAAAAAAGGAACTATGTCCAATATGTTTTTTGAATTAAATCAGCAAGTGCACAAAATAAATCAATGGATGACAAAGTTGTTTTTAAGAAAATAACGTTTTGCAATATGATTTTTAACAAAATAATACGATATACTTTTTAAATAAGAGATTCTTCTAGTACAATTTATATCATAGGAGAGTGACCAATTTATATCTTATTTAGGTATAGAAGAGAATGTTGTTTATAGGATAAATATCATTTTCAAGTATAGGGATGTTTATACTTTTTAAATAAGAGAGATGTTTTTTCAAGTAGAAATCAAACATGCTTTATTTCAATTGTGACAAACATATTTCAAAACCAAAACATAGACTCATAAACCAAAATTTATAAACCAAAACATAGACTTATAAACCAACCCCTAAATTTCAAAACCAAACCTGAGACTCATAAACCAACCCCAACACTTCAATCCTATAAGCAATCACTAAACCCAAAATTTATAAACCAAAACATAGACTCATAAACGAACCCCTAAATTTCAATGCCAAACCTTAGACTCCTAAACCAATCCCAAAACTTCAATCCCATAAGCAATCCCTAAACCCAAAATTTATAAACCAAAACATAGACTCATAAACCAACCCCTAAATTTCAAAACCAAACCTTAGACTCATAAACCAACCCCAACACTTCAATCCCATAAGCAATCACTAAACCCAAAATTTATAAACCAAAACATAGACTCATAAACCAACCCCTAAATTTCAATACCAAACCTTAGACTCCTAAACCAACCCCAAAACTTCAATCCCATAAGCAATCCCTAAACCCAAAATTTATAAACCAAAACATAGACTCATAAACCAACCCCTAAATTTCAAAACCAAACCTTAGACTCATAAACCAACCCCAACACTTCAATCCCATAAGCAATCACTAAACCCAAAATTTATAAACCAAAACATAGACTCATAAACCAACCCTAAATTTCAATGCCAAACCTTAGACTCCTAAACCAACCCCAAAACTTCAATCCCATAAGCAATCACTAAACCCAAAATTTATAAATCAAAACATAGACTCATAAACCAACCCCTAAATTTCAATGCCAAACCTTAGACTCATAAACCAACCCCAACACTTCCATCTTAGGGGCTGTTTGGAAATCAAAGTTCTATGTCGTCTTCATTGGACGTAACCCAGGGATTTACACATCGTGGGTTGAATGCTACCAAGAGGTGAACTGATTTAGTGGATCGTTTCGACGGTGGTAAATAATATATCAGTCGTTTGTCTTTCAGGAGCGAAGTTAAATACTTTCTTATATTATGGACCCACGGGAACTAGTTTCCATATTGTCAGCCTTCACCTCAACACAACATCAATTACTTCTGATATTAGACATGTATATGAACGATCGTAGGAGAATAGAATACCAATCACCCTTACTCAGGCATCACATTAGGCAACTAGCATTCTTCCGACTCATCCACGAGTCTGACTTATGTTGTTGTGAGAGTACAAGGATGGAGAGGAGATGTTTCTCCATACTATGTACCTTACTCAAGATTGAAGGCGGTTTATTCGGTACAGAAATCATAGATGTGGAGGAAATGGTAGCCATGTTCTTGCACATCTTAGCTCACGACGTTAAGAATCGTGTAGTTCGTAGGCAATTTGCAAGGTCTGGTGAGACCGTTTCTAGGCATTTCAAATCCGTCCTTAACTCAGTGTTGCGGCTACACGATGTACTGCTAAAGAAACCGGAACCAATCACTAACATCTGTACGGACGAGAAATGGAAATGGTTTGAGGTACATATCACTTTTTCATTCACCGATTGTAATCATGATGTGGGGAGTTCTCCACGTAAATGAATATTCCATTCCTTATGTGACCGCATAATTGTTTGGGGGCATTAGATGGTACTTACATTAAGGTCAATGTTAGTGCCATTGATCGACCAAGGTATAGGACAAGGAAAGGTGACATTGCAACCAATGTGCTTACTGTGTGCGATACTACTGGAGACTTCGTCTTCGTCTTACCTGGTTGGGAAGGGTCCGCAGCTGATTCTCGAGTGCTTAGAGATGCAATATCACGAACGAACGGACCGAAAGTTCCAAAGGGTAAATGAGCACTTTCTTAGTTAACATTAATAATACTATACAATGGATTAAACGTTGCACATTGTACAGGATATTATTATCTATGCGATGCTGGGTACCCTAATGCAGAGGGTTTTTTTGGCACCGTATAGAGGTGAACGATACCATCTGTCTGAATGGCGTGGAGGAGGGAATGCACCGACTACTCCAAGAGAATTTTTTAACATGAAACATTATTCTGCAAGGAATGTGATTGAGCGGGCATTCAGACTGTTAAAGGGTAGATGGGCCATTCTTCGAGGAAAATCATACTATCCGGTACAAGTCCAATGTCGAACTATCACGGCGTGTTGCATCCTTCACAACCTTATTAACCGAGAGATGAGAGAAAGTGAGATGAACTATAACTTAGATGAGGTTGACTAGGATTCAACTACGATTGGGGAAGACCACATCAATTTCATCGAGACATCTAATGAATGGAGCCAGTGGAGAGATGATTTAGGCCAACAAATGTTTTCTGAATGGGAGTTACGTAATAATTAATGGTTTTTTGTCTTCTTGTTTTGTTGTATTATGACTTTTTCTTTTATGTTGTTGGATCGTAATTGAACTAATTGTTGCTTTGGAATCACAATGTTGGACTATAATTAAGTATGTTACGTTTTTTAATTAAACAAGCAAACAAACAATCGTCTTACGTTTTAACTAAATTCTATAATAATAAACGTATACATTTAGCAGAATGTCAGGTGCACTGAGAGCCCCCAAGCACTCATGGACGAAGCATGAAGATGCGAAGTTGGTGGAGTGCCTTCTATACTTGGTACAATCTGGCGGATGGAGATCAGACAATGGGACATTCCGACCTGGGTACTTGATGCAATTGCAACGTATGATGAGGGAGAGGATACAAGGCACTGAAATTCAATCAACCACCATCGAATGCAGGATTCGAAACCTTAAAAAGACAATATCATGCGATTGTAAAGATGCTAGGGGCAGGTTGTAGTGGATTTGGTTGAAATGACGAATTTAAATGTGTGGAGGTGGAGAAAGAGACTTTCGATGGATGGGTGAAGGTAAGGTTTCATAGTCCCCTTATATATTACTGTTACGTGGCATTGTATAACATATCGATTTATTTTTATGCAGGGTCATCTGGCTGCAAAAGGGTTGCGCAACAAGCCGTTCCCCCACTTTGATGATTTAGCCATTGTCTTTGGCAAAGATCGGGCTACAAGAGCAGCTGCAGAGACACCTACGGATATGTCATCGAATGTAGGAGAGCATATGGATGAAGATATTCACTTGGACGGCTCCCAGGAATATTATGTCCCAATTCCCTCAGTTTCAACCCAAAGAATGGACATGTCTCAAGATGATATGCATGGAACACCCACGAGTCGGAATAACGCAGTAGGTGCTTCAACATCCAGGGGCACCAAGAGGAAGCGATCTCATTATCACTCTGAGATGGTTGATGTGGTACGAGATGCTATGGATGTCAATTCGTCCCACTTGAAAATGATTGCAGAGTGGCCCAAAGAGAAGCGTGCAGTGGAGGTCGGAGTACGCTCAGAAATTGTGGCCCACCTGTACAATATCCCAGAGTTGGATAATCGGGCCAAAGCGCAGGTTATGAATATCCTCTTCCGTGATGTCCAAGCGTCAGAAAGCTTCTTGTCTGTTCCTCCAGAGTTGCAACTGGAATACTACCGGATCCTCATTGAGAAAAACGTCTGATCAACCCTTCTTCAGAAAAACTATCTTATTTTAGTCTGAAGTATGTATGTAGTATCCTATTCTTTTGTGCCATCCTGGTGGTGGCTCGTGATTGACAATTCTCACTTGTAGAAAAAACCTTTTTTGTGTGTACCTAGGGAGATAGATATCATGTTGCATTTGTACAACTCCAAACATGGAGATTATGTAAGGAATGGTAACAATTCTTTTGTGCAACTCAAACTCCAAACTAGTCAAAGTATTGAACAAATTTTGTATTTAAATTTTGAAAAACTGAAATTTTAATATAACATTACTTTGGCAATCCAGAAAAAATGTTGAAAAAAAAAACTGTCAGCCTAAACCCAGCATTCAGAACGCCATGTTATAATAATCTGCACCCCAAACACAGATTATTATAACCCAGACTAAAATAATCTGCACCCCAAACACAGACTATAATAACCCACAGACTATTATAACCCACAGATTATTATAACCAACTATGTGCCCCAAACAACCCCTAAGGGGCTGTTTGGGGCAAGGGTTATAATAACATGTGTTATAATAACCCGTGAAATACTCTGCACCCCAAACACAGACTATTATAACTTCAGACTAAACAACTTTGAATTTTAAACAATATTATATTATTTCACAGATTATTATAACGCACAGACTATTATAACCTATGTTATTATAACCCACTCAGTGCCCCAAACAGCCCCTAAGTGAGTTATGAACTCCTGCCTGTGAGAGTTTGTCCTTTGATTTGCATAGGTGAGAGTGGCTTTTATAGCCAATTCAATATGCCTACCATTTTGGGGACTTGACCAAATAGGGAGTTGGGAACATAATCTCACAAGATGAAATTCACTTCTTCCCATATAGGGTAAGGAGATGAGTAGTTCTTTTAAGTACTACTTGAACAATGGGGCCCCACCCTCTCACTGGCTCGAGAGGGACTTAGTTTATGGTTGGATCATAAACAAATTGTTCATTAGAGGATCAATGGTACTTAAGGTGCAAGATGTAATTACAGGGGTAAAACGAACTTTTGACCCAGCTGTAATTACAAACAACTCGTGAAGGATCGACTTGCATGTAGTGATTATATCCATGGACACAACTTTTCCTACAGTATATAAGAGTACAACTCTAGGTCTATAGTGGAGTGACCTATAGTTAATGAATAAAAATTAATTAATTAAAGAGTTTAATTAATTAATTTTGTATCATTGGAGCTTATAACCTGTAGGTCCATAAGGTCCCCTTTCTAGCTCATAATAACACTAAAAGATCAATTTAGTTGAAAAAAAATTGAAATGTTCAAATTAATATTTAATATATTAGATATATTAAATATAAAAGAGGAAAATATATTTATTGTATTTGATACATTAAATATTAAAATAATTAATGTATATTAGATACATTAAATAAAAGATATTTATAGATTTTGAATAAGATTCAAATAAATAAATATCGTAGAAGATTTGAATGAGATTCAAATAAAAATAAGATATATTTTAATATATTAGATATTAAAATATAATATTTTAATTATGACAAAGATTATTCCTTGGTCTCTATAAATAAGACCATTGGGTTGAGCCATTAGATATAACACATATCTCCTCAATAGATAATTAGAGAATTCTCTCTAGACCTCTTCCTCTCCAATCCCTTGTGGATTTTCTTTCAAGAGACTCCCACAAGCCTTGGTCCTGTGTTTGAGTCATAGCCTGGAAGATTTTATGGAGGAGATAAAGATCCGCCAGAAATATCTCCATATTTACTCCAAGTAAGTTTGCTTAATCTTAATTTTAGTTTAATTTTAAATATTTTCAAAGACGATCCAATGCTTCTGTTGCTGAGTGAAACGTTCATTCCTTCACTCCTAAGGTCGACCTTGGCCTTGGCTTAAGGACGGCCTCGGCCTATTTGGCTTTAGCCTTGATCTCATTGTAGGTTCGATGTTATCATCTTGGCATTTCAAGGGTTTGTATGAAGCTATGATTGCAGGGTTGGATCGACCTTCATCTTGTCCTAAGGTCGGCCTTGGCCTCGGCCTAAGTTTGACCACGACCTTGGCCTGTAGCTTCCTCTTCACGTTGATCAGGCTTTGCAAGTCTGATGTCGCATTGTTATCTCGTGCGATCGTCGCTTCTTTGTCACCTGGTTGGCCTCGACCATCATATTGCGAGATGACCTGCACTACGAGTTTTGGCTTGCAGGCCTTACTCGCCAAACTTTTGGCCATGGGCAGATGAGGTTTATCGTTTCCTCCGAGGATCAGCTTCATAGTTGGTCTTTAGGCATGAGAAATGGACTCTCTCGTACTAATAGTACTAATTTAGTGCTATATTTATGCCTTATTTTAGCTAGTTTTACGCTATAATTGTGAGCTTTTATGTGATTTTTTTGCTTATTTTAGGAATCCGAGCAAATGAGAGTAGAATTATGAATTTTGGAGCAAAATGGTGAATATGGAGCTTAATTAGAGTTTTTGGATGAGATAAGGACAAGATGAGAAAGTGCATAAGTTGTTGGGGTCGAGAGGACAACGTTGCAACGCCACAATTTGTTGGGCAAATCCAAGAGATAGCGTTGCAATGCTAGAAACGTGATAAAAATAAGAGCTATGTCCGTAGCATTGCAACGCTACACTGTATACTTGAAGAAATGCTAGCATTTTTGACAGTGTTGCAACGATGTCCCTAGCGTTGCAACACTGTCGCGACTACAGCCTTTATATTCATTATTTTCTTTCTAAATTTGGGGAGATCATTTGAGGTTGTTTAGCCCTAATTTCGATAACTTGCCTCCTTGGGACCCGTGGAGATCAAGATGGAGTGTTTGGGAGCGGTGTTCGAGGCTCAAGATTGAAGAATTCAAGGGGAGAGCCAAGAATTCAACAACAATGGTCTTCTTTCCCTTTATCTTCTCTCTGTTTTCTGCATCTTGGGACTTTAGGATGTTGTACTGTGCTGTCTTAATGACATTTATGGGTTAAATTTACTTGTTTAGGGGTTAAGAGCACATTTAGGATTGAATTTTTGGTTTAATTGTGATACTTAACTTTTAATTGCTTGATTAGTTGCATTTAATTGGATTCTTCTTAATGCTTCTATTAATTTGGCCAATAATTAGTTGAAGTTAGTCTTAATTGAGCTCGACAAAGGAAATTAGGACTGAATTAATCCAATTAACACCCTTAAATTGTTGATGTGACATAGGAGTCACAATTGATGGGTGATACTAATTATGAGTGGGCTTATTCCAATTAATTAATCAACTAGCGCTAAGGACACTTAGGCAAGCGATTAATTAAGCGTGTTCGAATGAGATTGATAGGAGATTTTGATCGGTTTGGCTCTAGGTTTATGCAATTAAGCTTGTGTAATTAACTGTCAGATCCAATTGCCATAAATCCAACCTAAATTGTGCTCGATCCCCTAAACATCCCCTTAATTTGGTATCTCCAACTCTTTCTACTACTTTCCTAGTTAGTTCTAGAAGAATTTTAGATGGCTGGAATGAACTTACCCTGCTCTCTCTTGAAGAGATAGCTTAAATACCTCATATCTAGGATTTTCATGGGCTTTCATCTTCAATTGGGAATGAAAGGACCGAACGAAGCTGGACTGAGGGTCTCCAAGCCATGAGGGACCAAGGTAAGGCCCAAAAGTGGGCCTTGCCATGTGGTCGCCCTTGGCCGACCACGGGTTTGGGCTTCGGCCCAAGCCCATTCTTCATCCCTTTGCGTTCTGGGTAGGTCCTCTTTTGGTTTCAACCCGATTTGACTTCGTATTGGGCTTGTTTCCTCGTTTCGCCCTTTATTGTAGCCTTTTAGCCAGCTCATTCTTGTTGGTCCAATTTCACCCATAACAGATATCATTGATCAAATTGAATGACCTAAATTACCTAGTCTAAAAATTCCATGTTCTCACAATTATTCAAGGTCATGGATTGGAGGAGCACATTAAAGATGATCCCAAAATACCAGAAAAATGGTAGCCAAGGAGACTACTCACCTACTCTAAATCTTGAGTTCTTGAAATGGATTCAACAAGACAGGATCTTATCTTCTTGGTTGATCGGTTCGATGTCAAAGGAGATAGTAAATCAAATATTTGATTATGAGAATGCCAAAGAAATCTGGGATGCCCTAACTCGAATCTATTCCTCAAGAGACACAACTAAGGTTATGCAATTCAAGACTTAACTTCAAAATCTCAAAAAGGGAGGTGTATTGATGAAGGATTATCTTGCGAAGATAAAGAATCTTGTTAGTTCATTAGCTGTTGTTGGACATAAAACATTTGATCAAGATCATATTTGTTATATTCTATCGAGACTAGGAATCGAATATGAGTCTATAGTCCCTGTTATTTTTGCAAAAACTAAGACTAAACCACTTCAAGACATATACGTCTTCCTATTGTCTAGTGAAGTAAGAATTGAACAACATTCTTCTACCCCTAACCCCCACCCTCCCTTCTGTGAATTTGACTGCTTTTCGCCCTGGTGTGAAGCAAGAAAATAATCATATTAGTAAGAATAAAAAATCAAACACTCAACCTTCCAATAATTTCAGAGGCAGAGGGGGTGGGTGTAATTTTCGAGATGGTCGAGGTTGGAATAACAATAGTAAACCCCAATACCAACTTTGTGGCAAGTTTAGCCATACCGTTCCTAGATGTTACTTTTGTTTTGATAAATCCTTCAATATCCCCACCAATAATCCTCCTAGACCAAGTTTTCCTAATAACTCTTTCCCTAATTTGTCTTTTCCCACTAGTTCAGCCAATCTTGCTACTATGGGCAATCCTTGGACTGATGCTATCCCTTACACTTTATCACTACAATGCTGATACTAACTGGTACCCAGACTAGCTACTTGAGCAACCTTTCCATAGGTCTCTTATTTCTTAACTCCTTCAAATTCTCTCTCTTCTAATAAGTCTTTTCATTTAAAAAATTTGTTGTATGTTCCTAACATTACAAAGAATTTGATTAGTGTGAGCCAATTTGCAAGAGATAATAATGTCTTTTTTTTAATTTCATCCTCATGTTTGCTTTGTCAAGGACCAAGCCACTGGACATTTTCTTCTATAGGGTCACCTTCATGATGGCTTATACAAGTTCACTATGTCCACTGCTTCGCCCACAAATTCTTTCTTCAAAACAGAACATGATTCACTCCAGTCTTTCAATGTTGAAGTACTTTTCACAGATGACCAGCCTTCTGTAGTTACTGATTTATCCAACCATATATCCTTAGATACTTATAATCTTTGGCATTATAGACTTGGTAACCCTAGTTCAAATCTTGTATCTCAAATTTTAAGCTCTTGTAATATTTCCTATTCAAAGAATTAAAGTGAATCAAATTGGTCATGCTTGTGCTCAAGGAAAAATACATAAACTTCCTTTCTCCTCTTCTACTATTTATACTCATTCTTTACAACTTGTTGAAGCTGAACTTTGGGTCCTTCTATTTCTTCCATGAATGGCTTTAAGTACTATATTAGTTTTATAAACACATATTCACGTTTCACTTGGATTTATTTTTTAACAACAAAGTCTGAGGGTTTATCTCGTTTTATTGATTTTAAAATAAAATTGAAAATCCTTGAATACATCTATTAAGGGCATTCAAACTAACTGGGGTGTGGTGAATTTCGATCTTTTAGTCCTTATCTTAAGAGTTAAGGAATAGTTCATTGATTGACTGAAAACATGTGAGTTTTAGAAGAAAACTTTTAATAAGAAAAAGTCTTCAATCTAGTGCAAGTGCACACTACTATCAAGCAAGTAGTATAAAATTGGAAGTACTCCAAAGTATTGATCCCATAGGGAAAAGATACAACAAAATTAATCAAGAAAGCAAAAATTGTTCTCAAATTGCAATTAAGGTAACCAAAGTAATCAAAGATTGTGATAGATTTTTGTGGAAAAACAGATAATAAAAGGAAGGGATCCAAGCACGTTCATACCCTTTTGATTGGAATTGTAGCCTAATTGCAATTGCAATCCTTTGACTAAACACTTAAGCTTTGTAAACCAGATTCGACACTTTTGATCTTCTATGAAGTATTTTTAGGAAGCTAAGCGATTGAGCCGCTATTTCTATGGCTAATACGAACTAAGTTAAATAAAAATACAATCTTGTTGGTTTTAAAGGTTTTGCCCTATGTCTAGGGTCAAAATCAAGGTCTTATTTCTCAGCTCCTTTGCTAAATTGCTTCTAACCTTTTCAATATTAGACTCAATCGTTGTATATGAAGCTAAGTGATCAAACTAGACTCAATGAAAATTTTAATCAATAAAAGTAAGCAATGCTATAACATTAAGCAAGGTTGCTCTTACATATTAGGCTTTTAATTCCTTTCTCTAGGGCATTCACATACTTGAATCCCAAAGAAAGAATTAGCTCATGTTAAAATGGAAAAATAAACGAGATTGGATTAAAGAAAAATTCATAACTTAATGAAATAAAATTACAAAACTGAGAAGATCAAAATAACTCTTTAAATAGAAAATTTAACTGCTGGAAATTACTGACTCTATTGAAAATACCCTTACGGCGAATAAATGTATTACAAAACTGACTTAAACGTAAAAAGGTAAACAACTAGCACAGACCGAATGATAAAAAATAACTAAAACAATGAAATAATAGAAACTAAAACAATATCTAAATATAATTTAAAAGCTGGACAGAAAATAAATTACACAAAAAAGTTTCTTCGACAACCTCTTTTCCCTTTCTCCAATCGAACTCAATTCAATCTTTTTCAAGATGAATTGGGCCTTAACAATCTGAGGTTTTCGCCCAAGTTGGACTAAGTATGGAGGAAAAGAGAGGAAGAAATGAAACGAACAGCATGATGAAGAACAAAAAAATAGCAGAAAATGGATTTTCTTCCATGGATGAATTCCACTTTTTTCCTTTGTTTTCCTCCATTTTTATAGCTTTCAAGCATCTAGGTAGGATTTCTTCACACTCCATATACGGCTTGATGTGTGAAATCGTTGCTTGATTTAAGGGGAAATAAATGTCAAAATCTTCTAATTAGAAAGAAGCTTGAAAATCACGTTTTTCTGCTCCTTGCTCAATTTTCTATTTCTACCAAAATTGCAAATGCAATCTACTTGCAATTTTTCCAATTCTCAACTTTCTGCCTTCTGCTCCAAAATTGCAACTGCAATTTAGTTGCAATTTTCACCTTTTGCTAAATTCTGCATCAATGACAAGGAATTAGCCAACTTCTTATACTTTAAGTTCTTTTCTAACATTTTGAGGAACTCTTAGCATGTCCAAGTATTTTTATTCAATTTGCTAGACTTTATGAATATTAACATGCGAATTCTCAAGAATAAATTGTATTTAAAGGCTAAATACCCCTCAATAATGAGCATTATCAGTAAGCAAAACATTCAACACATGAATTTAAAATATCGTGCTATGCGTACTTGAACTATACTCAAGCTCTACGAACTCACTAGTATCCACTAAATCCCTCAATGTACATAATTTAGTCCTCACAAAGCTCTCCAAGACTGAGATGCATCAATCCTTTCCCATAGTTACCAGAACCTCAACACATCTCTACGGAGCTCGACATTCAATTCCTTGTCAATAGTTACCAAGGTCTCGAACTGTGCATCGACCCTTGCCCAGAGTTACCAAGGCTTCGATGACTTAGCAACGTATTGATCCTTGCTCATAGCTACCAAGGTCTCAACACTTGCCCCATAGCTCATCACACTAACCCTTGCTCATAGTTACCAAGGCATCAATGACATAGTAACGTATTGTCCCTTGCCCATAGTTACCAAGTCCCAATACTTTTCTCAAAATTCATCACAACGACCATTGTCCATAGTTACCAAGGTCTTGGTATCTTCATCGACCCTTGCCCATAGTTACCAAGGCATCGATGACCTAGCAAAGTATTGTCCCTTGCCCATAGTTACCAAGGTTCCAATACTTGCCTCAAGATTCATTACACCGACCCTTGCCCATAGTTACCAAGGCATCAATGCTCCTTCTAATCTGAAGGTGATACTAGTATTCACCTAGCTTTCTTTTATCTTACCCAAGGTTCTCTAACATCACCTAAACTCACTAGAATGCATGAAACCTACACATCATGCTTCTAGACCATGTTTATGCCAAAATTTACATAAAACACCTATGACATGCTTTTACCATCAATGCACACAACTCATTAAGCATAAACATCGTGATAACGAACCAAGCTCAACTAGGCAACATGCTTATCACAAGAAAACAATGCAATAAGCTCAACATCCCAAAACAATTCAAGCAACAACTCAACACAACAAGCATCTCAACATATATAGAGATCCAAGGGAAATAATCATATATAGCATAGGGTAACAAAATTAGGCACACAGCATGCTAGTACACAAGTAAACATACTCTGCAAGTAGAAACTACTTACAAAACTTCCTGAAACGTTCCTAAAGCAAGTCGATTAGGTTCCAAAAACAACATTAAACTAAGTTCGAATACTTCGAAACTGAACCGAACTCTATAACAAAGAGTATTCAATGCTAAGAATCTATCTAAAGTACTTTAATGGAGTTTGAATGGGTCTAGAGCACGCTATTACCTACCAAACGCCTCCAAAAGGCCTCGAAATCTTATTGGTCGGTGTTTGAAGGTGTTCGAACTTATTCAAAACTGCATACCGAAAGCTTCTACAAGTTAAAACCTACATTATAACACCTAAAGAGTAATCGAAAGGGTTTAAACACAACCTTACCACCTTAAACTCACCAAAATAGCTCGACCTTGATGAAAAAGTGTTTGAAGGGACTCCGAATTAGATCGAACTACAACGAAGACACTTCCTGTTGGGATTTATGCCCTAAAGTCTCGTAATTAATAATTTATTTAATAATTAATAATGATTTTGATTATTTTATTTGCAATATAATATTATCCATTATATGAAAAATCCAAGGTTATTATTGTAATCTTGAACAGTATGTGGTTGACATACGGGAGGATCATGTTCAAGAAATAACCTAAAGGGTCATAGTATATGGATAAGATTGGGTGCCTTATCTTGGTAACACTATTGATACGGCCCACTTTGTAATAGTTACAAATGATTTGATCCAAATCATTCATGTGAAGACATGTGAGTGGGGGTATCTTATACAATGAGTTTGTATAAGACTGGACCACGAAATATTTAATGTCTCTTTATAAATCCGTTAATTGAAAAGATTAATATTTCATCAGGATGATCATATGCGACTCGATTTTAATCTTGAGTGAGTTATGAACTCCTGCCTGTGAGGGCTTGTCCTTTGATTTGCATGGGTGAGAGTGGCTTTTATAGCCGATTCAATATGCCTACCATTTTGGGGACTTGACCAAATAGGGAGCCGAGAGCATAATCTCACAAGATGGAATTCACTCCTTCCCATATAGGGTAAGTAGATGAGTAGTTCCCTTAAGTGTTGATTTCGAGACTTGAACAATGGGGCCCCACCCTCTCACTGGCCCGAGAGGGACTTAGTTTATAATTAGATTATAAACAAATTGTTCATTAGGGGATCAGTGGTACTTAAGGTGCAATATGTAATTATAGGGGTAAAACGAACTTTTGACCCAGCTGTAATTATGAACAACTCGTGAAGGATCGACTTGCATGTAATGATTATATCTATGGACACAACTTGTCCTACAGTGCATAAGAGTGCAACTCTGGGTCTATAGTGGAGTGACCTAGAGTTAATGAATGAAAATTAATTAATTAAAGAGTTTAATTAATTAATTTTGTATCATTGGAGCTTATAATCTGTAGGTCCATAAGGTCTCATTGCTAGCTCATAGTAACACTAAAAAGATCAATTTAGTTGAAAGAAAAATTTGAAATGTTTAAATTAATATTTAATTTAAAGTGTTCAAATTAATATTTAATATATTAGATATATTAAATATAAAAGAGAAAAATATATTTATTGTATTTGATACATTAAATATTAAAATTTGAAATGTTCAAATTAATATTTAATTTGAAGTGTTCAAATTAATATTTAATATATCAGATATATTAAATATAAAATAGGAAAATATATTTATTATATTTGATACATTAAATATTAAAATAATTAATGTATATTACATACATTAAATAAAAGATATTTATTAAATTTGAATTGGATTCAAATTAGGAAATAAATGTCGTAGGAGAATTTTAAACGGTTTGAATAAGATTCAAATTGATTAGATAAATGCATTTTAAAATATTAGATATTAAAATATATTATTTAATTATTTTCCCTAGACCACTATAAATAGAATCCTAGGGGTGAGCCATTGTGCATTCTTCACAACACACATCTCCTCAATATAGAGAATTAGAGAATTCTCTCTAGACCTCTTCCTCTCCAATCACTTGTGGATTTTCTTTCAAGAGGCTCCCACAAGCTTTGGTCCTGTGTTCGAGTCATAGTCAGGAAGACTTTGTGGAAGAGATAAAGATCCGCCAGAAGAATCTCCATATTTTCAAGGTATGTTATGCTTAACCATAATATTATTATTTAATTCTAAATAAACTCAAACCGATTCCTACGCTTCCGATTGTGTTTGATTAGATTATTCTCTTCACTTCCAATGGTTAGAAACTAAATCACAACACTTTAAGTGATTTGTGAAAAGGATCAAATGTGCTGAAACTTACCGAAAGAGCTCTTACGCTTGATGTTTGTTGTTCGAATGTGTTCGAATCGATCATAAATTGCAAACTAAAGGTTCCTACATGTTAGAACCAATGCTATAACACTTAAATAGATTTGCGAAAGGTCTAAAACATGGCAAAACTTATCGATCAGTGCTAAAAGGATTGAAAGGCTTGCTGGACTGTGTTCGATGAGGTTCGATTTCGAGAATCAGAACACTTTAGGCTATGGATAACTCGATTCTAGGCTATTCGAGTTGTGGGTCGTAGCCAAAAGTGTTCGAAGTTGCAAATAAAAGGTATCCAAGCGTTATGAACTAGTTTACAAGAATTTAAAAGAGTTCGAAAGAGGTTTAAAGCATCCTTACCCATTGAATCTTACCCAAGAAGACTTGAATCTTTGCTGGAAATTGTTCGAATACGCTTATTCCTGCATAATTGAAGTTGTTAGGGAGTGGGTAACGCAAAATTGAAGTTGATTGAATATGGGTTAGGGTCAAACCTTGTCTAAAAGAAGAAAAAAGTTGATAATGGCTTGTTGAACAAAAAAGAATAGAGGAAATCGCGTGGGCTAGCTCAAGTTCTTGAAGTTACACGCCTGTTTGTAGTGTAAATGCCACCGTTGATCGAGGACTTCATCGGAGTTGCATTTGATGTGCACCGCCGCTACAGCCCAGGATCTGTGTCGTTCTCCCATTGTGCAAATGTCGTGTTTAACTGCTAATCGTGGTCTGAAGCGCCGAAAAGGAAGGAGAAGAAGGGGCCTCACCAGTGTGTGCGTGTCGATGAAGAAGACGGAGAAGAAGAAGGAGTCGAACGAGAATGGGGTCTGTGCGCGCGTTGAGAAGAAGAAGAAGAAGAAATCGATCGAGGGGGTTTGGTGGCTGCAAAAAAATGTGAAGAAAATGGAGAAGAGGAAAGGGTGGGCTATGGTCTCTTTTTGTTTGCCTCTCTCTTTTCCTTTTCCTTTAATTTGCCCTAATAAAAACTATCCAATAAATACAAAAGAGGGAAATCTTTGGGTCTTCTTTAATTTTCTTAATTTTCTCTATTTTCCAAGTTTAAAACTCAATTATAGAATCTAAAGGGGTTGTGATAAAATCTAATAAAAATGAAATTTGGGTTCCTTGTTGAACTTGAGAATAAAATCAAAAATTAAATTTTCATACCTTGAAATTAAAGATTTAATTAAAAATCTTCTTTTCCAAAATTATAGAAATTTAATTCACCAAACTTCTGGGGCTAAAGTTCAAATTCTAATTTTTCAGATTATAACTCTAACAAATAATCCAATTATTCTAAAATAGCCTAATTTTATAATGTGAGGCGTTACAATAAGCAAGATCATATCTTACATACACTTTATCACAAAGCAATGAGAGAGAGAGGTTACTTACCACAATCGCGCTCCTATCTATTCTTAATATTTTCTATGAGTGATTCCTAATGTTTGACTGCACAATGAGAGAGAACTAAGATCCTAGAGAAAAGAAATGACTCCCTAAAGTTCTTGACTGTCCTATTTAAAAATTATGAACTTGCCCTTTACTTAATTGTTAAGTTAATTTAGATAAACTATATTAAATTTAAATATTAAAAATGAGTATTTACTTAATGGCTAAGTAACCTTGAGATAAACTTGAAATTTAATTATTAAAATAATTCTTTACTTAACGGCTATGTAGAGTTGAGATAA
This sequence comes from Trichosanthes truncata, assembly GCA_033996785.1. Classification (NCBI taxonomy): domain Eukaryota; kingdom Viridiplantae; phylum Streptophyta; class Magnoliopsida; order Cucurbitales; family Cucurbitaceae; genus Trichosanthes; species Trichosanthes truncata. Next base: position 41,977,744 of record JAWPNB010000013.1, on the reverse strand, counting down.
ACTTGAAATAAAATAATCTTTACTTAACGGCTAAGTAAGGTTGAGATAAACTTGAAATAAAATAATCTTTACTTAACGGCTAAGTAAGGTTGAGATAAACTTGAAATAAAACAATCTTTACTTAACGGCTGAGTAAGGTTGAGATAAATTTGAAACGAAATAATTTTTACTTAATGGCTAAGTAAAGTTAAGATAAACTTCAAAAAACAAATCATTACTCAAAACAATGAATATTGTACTCCAAATAGATTTTAAACAATATTTCATTACTTTTTATTTTATTGAACATTTCTAAAGGTTTTTTATAAAGGGAAATTAACCCATACAACATTTAAAAACTTAAAGAACCTTGATTCAAAAAGTGGAATAAAATCTAATTCATACATATATATGTATACTTATATATACATAATAAAGTACGAGCTCGGGATGTTATAGAAACAATTGTGCAAGTGCAAGTGCCTTTAAAGGAGCCGACAATTCAATCAATCCCTAGAAACAATAAAGATTTTACAAAGGAAAGAGACAAAACCCGACTAGGTAATTTCGAAGCCTAGGATGAAGTGTCATGCATATGTTCCTGCAAACCTATCCGTTGTGTAGCATAATGCACAATTGACAAGGCAAACTTTTCCTTACAATCATGGAGTCAAGAGGCAGCTATGCGAAGAGAACTTTGATCCAATCCCAATGTCCTATCCTGAGCTTTTACCCCAGTTGTTTCAAAATCATCTATTGGCTCCAACACCCATATAACCATTACGCCACCCTATCTGATACGATATGACTCAAACACCCATTGCGATTACCATGCAGAATCTGTATGGCACTCAACAAAAACTATCTTAGCCTTAAACGTGAAGTGCATACTTTGATTAGAACAGGATGGCTAAATTTTTCAAGCGTCAATGAATAGAGCTAGGAGCTTATATTCTTATGAGAAAGAAATATCTAGTGTACATGATTATGAAAATCAGTGTGATCTATTTTCTTTCTTCATCATTAATGAAGTCTATTTCTCTTTAAATTATTTTATAAAGATTATAAAATTTAAAGATGAAGAATGATTCCTAACTTTAATGGACAATGAAATATCATGACTTAGATGCGTATGTTAAAGAATGTGGATATGTGAAAATTGAGTATTTTGTTTTTGTTTTTTTTTTTTTAAAAGGAGGTCAGGGTTTCATCTCACATGCATTTAGGCATAGTTCATTTCATTTGATTTTCCAAAAAAAAAAAATGTAAAATATTTCTCCGTTGCAAATAAATCAAAGTTACATGTCCATCTCCTTTTGTTACTTTGATCATTTTTGTAAGTTTACTCTAATCATTCTTGTTAGTCAATGTCTTAGATAGAATCTTAGTCAACCATGCCGAGTCATCATTTAGAGGAAATGTGAGAAAAGAAAAAAAAAGAAAAAAAAAAGAAAGTAAGTGACTCCAAGACTAAGGATAGTAGCTTTGAGAAGTGAGAAGTTAGTAACTTGAGAAATAGTCTCGAAGTCTCAATTTGTTTCAATGAGTTTTGCTTGAGGGACAACATCACCACAATACCAAGTAACGTTGTCGAAGAAACGACATGAGGTGACTACTGGAGTTGCAAAGGATGACCTACATGATCAATCTTCTATATGTGATTGCATCATATATCTTGCTAAATCACAGAAAAAGTATGCTTGGCCAAGAAAAAGAGAGAGAGAAAGGCCATGATCGTAAAATTGGAGTAATCAATATTGATCAAGAAGCTACAACTTCAAATACTTTAAAAGGTCTTCTATTCAAATCATCACTACATTGGGGCAAAGTCATCATCGTCAAGTTGGGGTAAAGCTTTCATCTTTGCTACAATGAGGAAAAACAATCATCACTACATTGGGACAAAGCCATCATGATCTTTGTTACACTTAGGCAAACCCTTCACCATTACACTGAAGCAAAATGGTGTCGTCATCTCACTACTCATGCAAGCTTGTTTTAAACTGAGGTAAAGCCCAAATAAAGATTGAATCACATTTCTCTTACAAAGAATCTTTCAATTTTGAGTGGTCCTTCACATTCAAGGATAAAAAGTTTAACTTCATTTTCATAGAAGAATTGATGCTCAAGAAATGAAAATTGAAAGAAGGTTTTTCATCAAAAACCTTGAGCTAACTCAAAGAAGAGATGAAAGGTATATGAGATGAACTTTTGAGGAGCTACTTCCAATTCTCAAAATTATTGTCCAAAGAAATGGGGTCACTTTAGCTCATCTATTCATTTGGATCACATTCTAATAACTCAAATGTTGAAAATATATTATCAATCTCTTATTCTTTTTTTTTTTATAGAAAGACCATCGTGCTTTCTTGTTGATTATCATCCCACACTTGTTTCTAAGACAAGTCCATCTTCTTGTATTCAATTTTCTTGTTCATTATAAGACTAATGTTATGAAGCAGTTTAATCAAATGAGATGCTCAATGCTATGAATTACCTTTGATAGTTCTATAAACTAACATATGTGACACTTTCAAAAGAATCCACCATGCCTAATATGGTCGAGCAATCTTTGATTGACATACACGATGAAATGAATGAACGTTCACTCAGCAGTGGAAGCATTGGATCGTCTTTGATTTTATTTAAAATTAAACAAAAAAAAGATTAAACAAACTTACTTGGAGTAAATATGGAGATATTTCTGGCGGATCTTTATCTCCACCACAAAGTCTTCATGGCTATGACTCGAACACAGGACCAAGGCTTGTGAGAGCCTTTTGAAAGAAACTCCACAAGGGATTGGAGAGGAAGAGGTCTAGAGAATTCTCTAATTCTCTATTGAGGAGATGTGTGTCATATTTAATGGCTTAACCCAAGGGTCCTATTTATAGATACCAAGGGAAAATCTTTGCCATAATTAAAATATTATATTTTAATATCTAATATATTAAAATATATCTTATACTTATTTGAATCTCATTCAAATATCCTACGATATTTATTTATTTGAATCTTATATAAATTTTATAAATATCTTTTTATTTAATGTATCTAATATACATTAATTATTTTAATATTTAATGTATCAAATACAATAAATATATTTTTAGCTTTTATATTTAATATATCTAATCTATTAAATATTAATTTGAACATTTCAAAATTTTCTTTCAACTAGATTGATCTTTTAGTGTTACTATGAGCTAACAAGGAAACCTTATGGACCTACAGATTATAAGCTCCAATGATACAAAATTAATTTATTAAACTCTTTAATTCATCAATTTTCATTCATTAACTCTAGGGTCCCTCTACTATAATCTAAAGTTGCACTCTTATGCACTGTAAGACAAGTTGTGTCCATGGACATAATCACTACATGCAAGTTGATCATTCATGAGTTGTTCGTAATTATAGCTGGGTCAAAGGTTCGTTTTACCCTTGTAATTACATCTTGCACCTTAAGTACCACTGATCCTCTAATGAACAAATAACTTGTTTAAGATCTAAAAACTAAGTCCTTCTCGGGCCAGTGAGAGGGTGGGGCTCCATTGTTCAAGTCTCGAAATTAGCACTCAAGCGAACTACTCATCTACTTACCCTAAATGGGAATGAGTGAATTCCATCTTGTGAGATTATGTTCCTAGCTCTCTATTTGGTCAAGTCAGACTACAAAAGCCATTCTCACCCATGAAAATCAAATGACAAACCCTCACAGGTTGGAGTTCATAACTCACTCAAGATTAAGATCGAGTCGCATATGATCATCTTGATGAAATATTAATCTTCTCAATTAACGGATTTATAAAGAGAGATTAAATATTTCGTGGTCCAATCTTATACAAACTCATTGTATAAGATACCCCTACTCACATGTTTCCACATAAACAATTTGTATCAAATCATTTGTAACTATTACAAAGTGGGTCGTATCAATAATATTGCCAAGATAAGGCACCTAACCTTATCCATATACTATGACCCTTTAGGTTATTTCTCGAACATGATCCTCCCGTACGTCAACAACATATTGTTCAAAATTACACTAATAACCTTGGATTTTTCATATAATGGATAATATTATATTGCACATAAAATAATCAAAATTACTATAAATTATTAATTACGAGGCTTTAAGATATAAATCCCAACAATCTCCCACTTGCACTAAAGCTAGTGAGACATGTATCCTAGGGCATACTTTATACCTAACATGTTATCCCACTTGCCCTAGCAAAGATGAGACATGTCTCATAATCCTAAATATTCTAGGTGACCCCAAACACTTTAACATGGAGAGTCTCTTTATATAGATCCAAAGGACTGCCGTTAAAAGCCATCTTGGTCACTATCATGATGCTTTCTCTCTCTCGATATGATTTCCTATATATAGGTGTTTTCTAATTTTCTTAATATTAGTCTTTGCAACACTATTATCATAATAAAGAGGATAGACTAAATTATATCTAAAACATCTTTCAGATTTTCAAGGAACTATTTGAGTCATACAAGTCATTTTGTTGCTTAACAAGCAAAACAATTTAACTTGTATACCATACTCCACCACCTAAGGTAAAAGTTATCTTTACATAGATTTTCTAAATCTTTGTAAGAACCAATGTATCTTGTAAAGACCAAATCTTTCACTCCATACACAAAAATTTCTCATCATCCATAGATATAATTTGAGAAAGTTTTTAATTTTCTACTCAATGGTCATACCATTCGTTTAATTGATATATGCTAACCAATTGCATATTAAATATTCAGTCTCATTTATGCATATTATATACTCTCAACATTTGAGTTGTCTTAGGATACTCTTCCTTAGACATAAATATCAAATATTTAACAACAATTTTTGTCCTTAAAATCTCCATTTTGGACATGTAAAATATACTGAGTCATTCCAAATCACTCATTTGGAATTGGTTACTTAGTCAACTTTTTATGTTAGATAGACATCTTACATCATTCATAATGAGTAAAATATCATCAACATAAAATATGAGAAAAATCCATTAGGCAATTAATGATTTTTTTGTCTATACAAGCTTCATTAATATTTATCCAAAGTAATAGGTTTTGATACTTTTATCAAACCTTATATTCACAGATTTAATGGTAAAATTCATTTCATAAATGAACCTTTACAATTTCGCAAACCTTTATTCTTTTGATCTTTGAAAATAAACCTCTCTGATTGATTTGTGTAGATGCATTATCTAAGATTTCTTTTCATAAAAGAATTCTAAACATTCATTTTTATATCCCATATGCAACAATGAAGTAAATAATGCTTACAGACTCCAGTATGACAATAAGTGAGAAAGTTTACTCCCCGTCTACTTTCTCCTATTAGGTTTAACCCTTTGCCATTAGTCTCATTTTGAGGGCAATATGCCTTCAACCTTGTCATCTAACATGACAATTTAGGCTTCAATTAAGTCCTTGTAAAGGTTGAGTGATCATATAACTCTCCCACTACAATGAGGCTTATCCAATTCATGACTAGGATCCATTTGACTTTCAAATGTAATTACATTATTAACAACTTAACTATTTAGTGGCTTCACTTGGAACTAATGTATTAACACTATCTCACCTTATTAAAGGTTTGTAGTCTTTTATTTGACATTTCTTATAAAAATGATATTTTTCATACAAATACCTTATTCGTGTTAGGACTAAATAAAAGACCATTTTGTACTCCTTAGGGGTGGCCTACACTTAGGCTTATCTTTGAACATATAGAAGCTTTTTGGGCTTGTTTCAGCACGTGAGCTTAACATTCCCAAATGGTGAAGTGTTGTAAACCAGCTTTACTATTCTTCTTTAATCTTAAAATTGTCTGCAGACACTTTTTGGAGGGAATCATGTTCACCATGCAATCTCTATTGCATTTCCTAATAGGAGTTTGGTAATTGTGTGTAACTCATTACTGATGTGACCATTTCTAACAAGGTCACGTTTCTCCTCTTGCAGCACAATTTCACAAAATTGTACTTGGTATTAAGATAATTGGAATAAAAATCCATTTTCTATCAATTAGTTTTAGTACGTGAGGTTCCTGTACTTTCTATTATGATCTGATCATAGTATCTTGATAGATTTAATTACCTAATCGATTTTTAACTTTAGTCTTAATTTTCTTAAACTTTTCAAAAATTTAGACTTATGTTGTATTAGATAAAGATACTTGTACCTTGAATGATCATCAACTAGAGAGTGACGAAATATTCATGACTTTATCTGGCCTTTACATTCACTAGACCACTTGGGTCAGAATGTGTAAGCCCAAAGTATTCTTTGGCCTTGTAGCCTTATCTAATAAAGGCTCTTGCATGAAAGACAAGATCTACAGACAAGTAAAGTAATTAACTCAAACTTTTATAGAATTACCTCTTACTAGTCTTTTCATTTGATTCAAGTTGATGTTAATCAACGTAAAATGCAAAAGTCAAGTATCATCTTTTAAGAGAAAACAATATGTCTTTATATTATGGATTCTATAATCTTGAATATCTCAGTATTTTATAGCATAATATATGTCATATTTTAACATATACAAATTATTCTTATTTTCAGCTGAATATATTTTCAAACGATTTTGAAAATATGACCTTTAATACTTCAAAGTAATTCATACTGTATGAACTTTTTAGTAATAAAGTTTGAGAAATTGAATTTCACTTATGGTTACTAAAAACACCATATTCAACATTAAGTTACAATTATTATTCAATAACATCTTAATGTCTCCCATTACACTAACTGAGATGGGCTTCCTAGTGCCAACCTGTAGAAACTATTCTACATGTTATGTATTTTCCAAGAATTACATATTAAATGTAATGAAAAATAAATCTTGATAGTAGATCTTATATCAACTATCTAGGTGGTACTATTTATATTCCACCAAAAATCTAGTAAATCAAAATTACTTTCATTTATATTTTTCTTCCCATAGAGGTATTTCAAAAATTTCTCTCATTATGACTGTCCTAGCTAATTTAGGAACTATTTCCTTATATATAGCTTCAATCATTTTGTTTCTTTTCTTGGATTTTTGTAATAGTTAAATTCCAGATAATTTAGACAATTATCTAAATTTAGCTTCTATTGACTTCAACATCTCATATGTTGTTGTCATTTTCTTTATCTTTTAAGCTTTACATCTAACATGTCAACAAGAGATACATACAAGCTATCTCGTTTACTTTTGATTCATTAATCCTGTGGTTCTCGAACAATTCGATTAACATTGGCAACATGTTTTGAGAACATTTCTCAATAAAGACAAATAAATATTTTACACTGCCATTATTGTGTTAATGTTACTTTTTCCAAGTAATAAATTTTTCTCAATTTTGACTTATCATTAATAAATTTAAAAATTATGAGAGAAACTGTAACGACCAGCACTTTCAGGTATTAATTAAGGCTTTAATTTTGAAATTTAAATTATTTGTAAGGCCAATTTCATGTTTAAAGTTGTGTTGGAATGTAATTTTAGAAATTTGCATAGTTGAAATTGGAGAAATTGGAGGGTAAATTGGGAAGAAAGAAGGAAAATAAGGGAATTAATTGGTTTGGGGGCATTCTTGTAATTTAAGAGACATTAAGCCAAGCCCAAGCCCATGTTTAAGTCAAGCCCTAATATCCCTCTCTATTATTTTATTTTGCACGTAGCCCTAGGTTGAGTCAAGCCCTCAAGCCAAGCCTTCAAGCCATCATCTTCTCCAAACTTCTTCTTCTTCCCTTGTTTTTCGACAGCCACCCATTGAAGCAAAGAAGAAATTTTTCCAGCAGCTTTTCACCACCACGAACCGCCGCCATCTCGACCCCACGACCGAACGCCGTTGCCGTCGTGCCTCAGATAGCCGTCTGCCGCTTGCACAACCGCCGCTACACACCGAACGCCATCGCTACATGCACGAACCCTCCAGATCCGCCGCCCCACCGTCGCTCAACCACCTGCGGATCGCCGCTAGCCCAGATCGTGTCTTGCACGGATCTTTGCTAGCCCAAATCTGCTACCGTCCCGATCGCGCGCGCCTCCGCCCCTGTTCACACGCCGCTGTTTCCTGCGAGTTCGTATACTCGATCCGTTCAGTCTTCTTCCAGTCCAGCAAGTATTCATCTGTGGGTAAGCAATCGATTTCTTCAATGGTTCTTTGATGATCTTGGTTGTGACTATGGGCAGGACTAATTCATGAACTTTGACTTTGTTTCAAGGATACCTACTCCAATCCGGCGTCAAAATCACGAGCGCGGCGCCCTTGAGTTGCTGTCCAGTGCGTATTTGGGACCATTGGAGTGGAATTTTTCGGTAAGTCGCAAGGGTTCTTAAGTTTGAAGTTGTATGGTAGATTAAAATGGAAATAAGATTAACCCAGGGATCTTGTGACTTAAATTCAGTTTTACCCACCAATTTGAGACTAAATTAAATGTTGTAGCATTAATTCTATTTTTTTTGGAATTTAGTTTAGTGAAAAGGAACTTTGGGATTTAATTATAAATTTTAGGAATTTTTTCTAACCTTAGGGATTGTTTGATTTAGGTTCCAAATTGTTTGACTGAGGTTCAATGCGGAGGAATTTTGGTGAGCAATTGGGTGTTTTGGATTCTTGAGCTTAGCCAAGGTAAGGGACTTTATGCCGGTATGCTTAAATGCGAGTTGGGAACTAAATTGAAAAGAAAATTTACCTTCAAAATAAAAGTTTTATAAATATGTTATTTATGATTTTTGATGAATTTTGAAATGGTTTGTTTTATGTGCCAAAAAGGGTTTTCACATGTATGATTTATGATGTGTTATATGAGAATGTTGTTTGTTTTGCATCATGGAATGAAGATTTAAAATGCTTTGGGACCTCATGCATACATGTACATTTTCATGATAAAATGATTTCGAAGGCTGTGGCAATTACCTCTTAAAATTAAAGATGTACATCTAAATGAAAAGGAACCTGAAAAAGGTTAAATGGAAAGGAACCTGAAAAGGTTAAATTGAAAAGGAACCTGAAAAGGTTAAATGGAAAGGAAAAGTTAGGTTGGGTTAATTGTCCACAATAAGCCAAAGAGAAAAGTTAAAAGAGAAACGTTTACACTATGTAAAGCTTTTAGGTCCCACAAGAGGAAAAGATTTTAAAATCACTTTGTATGTGTTTGCATATCCCGACCCTGGTAGTGAGGTCACTTACTGAGTATTATAAATACTCACCCTTTTCAAAACGTTTTTCTTTTCAGGTAAAGGCAAGGGTATCCTAGGCGAATGACAGGATAGTTGCTGCAAGAGGCCATGGGTGACGTAGAGAAGTTTTATTTCCGCAATCTTTTAGTTGTTAGCATGTTTTTTTTTCTATGACTTTTTAACTGTTGTGTTCTACAAATTATTTCAGATTTTAAATGTTCTAGTTTATCTTTATGCTTTGAAATAAAGGGATCCCGAGCTAAAAGTTTTTGGAATATTTTAACAAATGTTTAAATCTTTTTATGTTTTTATTAAAGATTTCTAAATTCTATTAGAATGCATGTAGTAACGTCCCTAGAAAGTCTAATAGGATAAGTAGGGTCGTTACAGTTGGTATCAGAGCCCAAGGTTATGGGTTCTGTAGACTTGCTTACATCGTAAGCATTAAGTATCCCATGGCCAAGCAACAAATATCCAGTCATCGCTAGGTATGCCTATATAATAAAGATTATTTCATTTATTCATTCTTCCTAATTTATTTATTTATAGGAAAAAGGGTTGTTTATGCTATGTTTCCAAGTTTACAATAAATGCTTTCATGTTGATTAAATTGGTAGGATGTGGAATTAGAAGGCTTAAATATATTAGTTGTGATTGTAGTGCTTCCATAGAAATGTCGCCACGTAGAGGAGGAAGAGCTCGACGAGGTAGGGGACGAGGAAATGTAGGGGGACAGGATCCACCGTTGGAGCAACTAGCCTATCAAGATGTTAACCCCCCAGTAGCGCCACCAACTGGGCAGGCGAACCCTACCGTGACAGCAATGTTGTTGGAGGCCATGCAGACCCTGGTGCAGACCACAGTGGCAAACCAGCTAGCACAATTGGGTTAGAATCACGGAAGTGCGTCTCTGGAGGCAAGATACCTGAAAGATTTCAGGAAATACGACCCTCGTACGTTTGATGGATCCTTTGGGGACCCAACAGTGGCAGAGTTGTGGTTGTCTTCCATAGAAACCATTTTCCGGCTCATGAATTGTTCGGAGGAGCAGAAGGTGTCCTGTGCTGCGTTCATGTTGAGAGGTGATGCGCTCATATGGTGGGAGTCTGTGATGAGAACTGTGAGCACCAACGGTGAGCCGGTGACATGGACACAGTTCAAAGAAGCCTTTTGGAGGAAGTTTTACCCAGAGGCCGCCCGTTATAGGAAGCAAGCGGAGTTTCTGCAACTTCACCAAAATAGGCGGTCAATTGAGGTGTACGAGAGAGAGTTCACGAGGCTCTTACGCTTCGCCCCTGAATTGGTCAACACTGAGGCCAAGAAAGCAGAGCGCTTTATGATGGGTCTGGATGAGGATATTCGAGGCTTCATTCAGGCCTTGGCACCTCCTGATTATGCCATGGCAGTGAGGGCAGCTGAATTGATAGGCGTTCATCAGCAGAGTGAGCCTTATGTGCCTGCAAATCCAGGTCCTGCCACGAGCCAGAAAAGAAAGTGGGGACAGATGACCTCTGGCCCTCAGCACTCATTTGGGAAATCACGTTCAGCTCCAGGACAGAGGCAGCAGCCATTTAGACCAGGAGGTAGTAGTGGCGATAAGCCACGGTGCAGTGAATGTGGGAGACAACATTGGGGCAAATGTTTGGCCAGAACGGGGGCATGCTTCAGGTGTGGACAGGAGGGTCACCGGGCAGAAAGTTGCCCTAACAGAGGTACTGGGAATCAGCCTCCGAGCTCTAGTGGTGCTGGTTCCTCTAAACCCACGATCCAACAAGGGAAAGCTTATGCTACTATGAGTCGAGGTGCTGAAAATTCAGATTCTGTGGTAACAGGTACACTTTCGATACTTGGGCACCTTTCCTTCATGCTTTTTGATTCAGGTTCTACTCATTCATTTATCTCTGCATCTTTTGTGAGTCAAGCTAAGTTGGAACTGGAACCATTGCTATACGTTATGTCTGTTGCCACCCCAGCAGGGGTGAGTTTGTTAGCTACTGAAAAAGTAAAGGCATGTAAAGTGTTAATGTCTGATCGTGAGTTAGATGTGACCTTGGTAGTCTTAGACATGCAAGAGTTTGATGTAATTCTAGGCATAGACTGGCTGACGGAGAATCACACAGTATTGATTGTTTCCATAAGGAGGTGGTATTTATGCCACCATTGCAGACAAGCTACAAATTTAAAGGGGCCAAAACTGAGATTACCCCTAAGGTGATTTCTGCCCTAAAGGCGAGGAAGTTGATCAACCAAGGTGCATGGGGTGTGTTGGCGTGTGTGGCCGACACCAGATGTACTGAGATTTTAGCATCATCAGTACCAGTGGTAAATGAGTTTCTAGATGTTTTTCTTGAAGACCTTCCAAGGTTACCTCCGGCACGGGAGGTAGACTTCATCATAGAGCTCGAGCCAGGGACAACTCCTATCTCTAAAGCTCCTTACCGAATGGCCCCAGCAGAGTTAAAGGAACTCAAGTCACAACTGCAGGATCTTTTGGATAAAGGATTCATACGCCCCAGCGTGTCACCGTGGGGGGCACCTGTGTTGTTCGTGAAAAAGAAAGATGGATCTATGCGTCTGTGCATAGACTATAGAGAGCTAAACAAGGTAACTATCAAGAATAAGTACCCTCTCCCTCGTATAGATGACCTCTTTGACCAGTTACAGGGGGCAGCGGTGTTCTCTAAAATTGAACTGCGGTCAGGTTATCACCAGTTGAGAATTCGAGATGAAGATATTCCTAAAACAGCTTTTAGGTCCAGGTACGGATATTATGAGTTCACTGTGATGTCGTTTGGATTGACGAATGCACCTGCAGTCTTTATGAGCTTGATGAATAGAGTATTCAAGGAATTCCTGGATACTTCTGTGATTGTATTTATTGATGATATTCTGGTCTATTACAAGTCTGACGAGGAACACGAGCAGCATCTCAGGAGAGTTTTAACAATTTTGATGGAGAATAAGTTGTATGCAAAGTTCTCTAAGTGTGAATTTTGGCTTCAGGAACCTTTCTAGGGCACGTGGTGTCAAGGGAAGGAGTATCAGTGGACCCTGCAAAGATAGAGGCAGTAACTAAGTGGCCTTGCCCAACCACGGTCACCGAAGTGCGTAGTTTCTTGGGTTTGGCAGGCTACTATCGACGATTCGTGCAAGATTTCTCTAAAATAGCCTCGCCTTTGACTCAACTGACTCGTAAGGGTAACTCGTTTGTGTGGAGTGATGATTGTGAAGCAAGTTTCCAAAAGTTGAAGCAGCAGTTGGTCACGGCCCCAATACTCACCGTGCCTGATGAAACATGAGGTTTTGTTGTCTATAGTGATGCCTCAAAGAAGGGCTTGGGATGTGTTCTAATGCAGCATGGACAGGTTATCGCCTATGCCTCCCGCCAGTTGAAGGACTACGAGCGCAACTATCCGACCCATGATTTGGAATTGGCAGCAGTGGTCATTGCCCTGAAGATTTGGAGACATTATTTGTATGGGGAGAAAATCCAGATCTTCACAGACTACAAGAGCTTAAAGTACTTCTTCACTCAGAAGGAGCTAAACATGAGGCAATGCAGATGGTTGCAGTTAGTGAAGGATTACAATGTTGAGATTTTGTATCACCCTAGCAAGGCAAACGTAGTTGCAGATGCTCTCAGCAGGAAGACAGTGCACACCTCGCTCTGATTACTGACCAAGCTGATATACTGGCCGATTTAGAGCGTGCAGAGATATCAATGTTAGTGGGGGAAGCTACAGCATAGTTAGCACAATTGACAGTTCAGCCAACCCTGAGGCAGCGTATTATAGATTCCCAACGGGGGGATCCCAGTCTAGTGGGCATGTTTCGTCAAGTGGAAACAGATCTGGCGAGTGAATTTTCTCTATCTTTTGATGGTGGTCTCTTGTGTCGGGGATGTCTGTGTGTGCCGGAGATTGATGAACTTAAGAATGAGATTTTGACTGAGTCGCACTGTTCTCCATTTTCGATGCATCCAGGTAGTACAAAGATGTATCAAGATCTAAAATAATTTTACTGGTGGCAAGGAATGAAGAAGGACGTGGCAGATTATGTTACCAAGTGCTTAGTTTGCCAGCAAGTGAAGGCACCAAGACAGAAGCCAGCAGCCTTGTTATAACCGTTGAGCTTGTCACAGTGGAAGTGTGATGAGATCTCTATGGACTTTGTGGTAGGGCTACCCCGGACAGTTAAAGGCTACACAGTGATATGGGTTATTGTGGATAGACTTACTAAGTTAGCACACTTTCTTCCAGGGAAGCCTACTTACTCCGCAGAGAAATGGGCACAATTGTACATGGAGGAGATAGTTAGATTTCACGGAGTTCCTACGAGAATTGTTTCGGACAGAGATTCTCGATTTACATCTAACTTCTGGAAAAGTTTGCAAAAGGCTTTAGGTACTCAGTTGGATTTCAGCACGTCTTTTCATCCCCAGACAGATGGTCAAACAGAACGGTTAAACCAGATATTAGAGGATATGCTACGAGCCTGTGCGTTGGACTTTGCAGGTAGTTGGGATACCCACGTGCATCTGATGAAGTTCGCCTACAATAATAGTTACCAAGCAACCATCGGCATGACACCGTTTGAAGCTTTGTACGGTAAAAGATGCAGGTCTCCTATTTACTGGGATGAAGTTGGTGAACGTCAGCTGCTGGGACCCGAGTTGGTCCAAGCCACTAATGATGCAATTGAAAAGATTAGAGCAAGGATGCAAACCGCACAGAGTAGACAGAAAAGCTATGTTGACTCGAGGCGAAGGGATTTGGAATTTGATGTGGGTGATCATGTGTTCTTGAAGGTGGCTCCAATGAAGGGAGTTCCGAGGTTCGGTCGAAAAGGAAAGTTGAGTCCACGATTTATAGGGCCGTTTGAAGTTCTGGAGCGGATTGGCCCTGTAGCTTATAGATTGGCTTTGCCGCCATCACTTTCTGCAGTACACAGTGTGTTCCATGTGTCCATGTTGAGGAAATACATGTCGGACCCATCACATGTGATTGACTTTGAGCCCTTGCAGTTGAACGAGAACTTGAGCTATGAAGAAAGGCCTGTGCAAATTCTTACAAGAGATCAGAAGATTCTTCGTAACTGAGAGATCAACCTTGTCAAGGTACTGTGGCAAAACCACCGGTCTGAAGAAGCTACTTGGGAGCGAGAGGATGAGATGCGAGCTAGATACCCCGAGCTTTTTCAATGCTAGAAACTTTCGAGGACGAAAGTTTTTTTTAAGGAGGGAAGATTGTAACGACCGGCACTTTCAGGTATTAATTAAGGCTTTAATTTTGGAATTTAAATTATTTGTAAGGCCAATTTCATGTTTAAAGTTGTGTTGGAATGTAATTTTAGAAATTTGCATTGTTGAAATTGGAGAAATTCGAGGGTAAATTGGGAAGAAAGAAGGAAAATAAGGGAATTAATTGGTTTGGGGGCATTCTTGTAATTTAAGAGACATTAAGCCAAGCCCAAGCCCATGTTTAAGTCAAGCCCTAATATCCCTTTCTATTATTTTGTTTTGCACGCAGCCCTTTGTTGAGTCAAGCCCTCAAGCCAAGCCTTCAAGTCATCATCTTCTCCAAACTTCTTCTTCTTCCCTTATTTTTCGACAGCCACCCATTGAAGCAAGGAAGAAAAATTTCTAGCAGCTTTTCACCACCACAAACCGCCGCCGTCTTGATAGCACAACCGAACGCCGCTGCCGCCGCCCCTCAGACCGCTGTCTACCGCTCGCACAGCCGCCGCTACACGCACGAACCCGCCAGATCCGCCGCCCCGCCGTTGCGCAGCCACCCACAGACCTCCGCTCGCCCAGATCGTGTCTCGCACGGATCGTCGCTCTCCCAAATCTGCTGCCGTCCCGATCGTGCGCTCCGCTGCCCCTGTTCACAAGTCGTCGTTTCCTGCGAGTTCGTATACTCGATCCGTTCAGTCTTCTTCCAGTCCAACAAGTATTCATCTGTGGGTAAGCAATCGATTTCTTCAATGGTTCTTTGATGATCTTGGTTGTGACTATGGGCAGGACTAATTCATGAACATTGACTTTGTTTCAAGGATACCCACTCCAATCCGGCAACAAAATCACGAGCGCGGCGCCCTTGAGGTGCTGTCCAGTGGGTATTTGGAACCATTGGAGTGGAATTTTTTGGTAAGTCGCACGGGTTCTTAAGTTTGAAGTTGTATGGTAGAATAAAATTGAAATAAGATTAACCCAGGGATCTTGTGAGTTAAAATTCAGTTTTACCCACCAATTTGAGACTAAATTAAATGCTATAGCATTAATTCTAATTTTTTTGGAATTTAGTTTGGTGAAAAGGAACTTTGGGATTTAATTATAAATTTTAGGAATTTTTTCTAACCTTAGGGATTGTTTGATTTAGGCTCCAAATTGTTTGACTGAGGTTCAAGGCGGAGGAATTTTGGTGAGCAATTGGGTGTTTTGGATTCTTGAGCTTAGCCAAGGTAAGGGACTTTACGCCGGTATGCATAAATGCGAGTTGGGAACTGAATTGAAAAGAAAATTTACCTTCAAAATAAAAGTTTTATAAATATGCCAAAAAGGGTTTTCACATGTATGATTTATGATGTGTTATATGAGAATGTTGTTTGTGTTGCATCATGGAATGAAAATTTAAAATGCTTTGGGACCTCATGCATACATGTACATTTTCATGATAAAATGATTTCGAAGGCTGTGGTAATTACCCCCTAAAATTAAAGATGTACATCTAAATGAAAAGGAACCTGAAAAAGGTTAAATGGAAAGGAACCTAAAAAGGTTAAATTGAAAAGGAACCTGAAAAGGTTAAATGGAAAGGAAAAGTTAGGTTGGGTTAATTGTCCACAATAAGCCGAAGAGAAAAGTTAAAAGAGAAACGTTTACACTATGTAAAGCTTTTAGGTCCCACTAGAGGAAAAGATTTTAAAATCACTTTGTATGTGTTTGCATATCCCGACCCTGGTAGTGAGGTCACTTACTGAGTATTATAAATACTCACCCTTTTCAAAATGTTTTTCTTTTCAGGTAAAGGCGAGGGTATCCTAGGCAAATGACAGGATAGTTGCTGCAAGAGGCCATGGGTGACGTAGAGAAGTTTTATTTCTGCAATCTTTTAGTTGTTAGCATGTTTTTTTTCTATGACTTTTTAACTGTTGTGTTCTACAAATTATTTCAGATTTTAAATGTTCTAGTTTATCTTTATGCTTTGAAATAAAGGGATCCCGAGCTAAAAGTTTTCGGAATATTTTAACAAATGTTTAATCTTTTTATGTTTTTATTAAAGATTTCTAAATTCTATTAGTATGCATGTAGTAACGTCCCTAGGAAGTCTAATAGGATAAGTAGGGTCGTTACAGAAACTGACATAATATTGAAAGATATAAAATATATAATTTAGCATTATGCAAACAATTATCCATTCAATTTAGTATAGAAATAAAATAATTTGAAAAATGAACCCTATAAATCATTTCTAATATTATGAGTTAGAACAAGTGTCGTCGTAGGGTAGGTCAAGTGTTCCTTCGCTAAACTGAGAGAATCTCAACCAAGTATTATACCAGAATAACTCGTATTCCTATAATATTTAGTTATCATTAGTTTGGTCAAGGATATCATTAACAACCTTAATGAGTCATTTATAAGTGTGACCCATCATTTTAGATCCTATAGTTTTATCTCAACAAATGCCACTTTAGGGTAGGTCAAGTATTGGAAACAAAACTACAATCCTATCCTTCTTAGGAGTTCACTCTGATATTGACTCATGCAAACACCTTCCGTAGGGGGACTGTCCAAAAGTCGCCACGAGGACCCACATGAATCTCATGATGTGAACTAATGATGGAGACTGTAGGATATGTTGACACATTTCCTTCTCCCACTTACTATTTTAAAATAGAGTTTTCTCTTACTTAGACAAATTAGGCTAATCACTTTTATTTAAGTTCCCAATATATCCTCCATAACCCTTATGTTGGTTGGATTGATTTTAATATGAATAATCAAGTTTATTAAAAAAAAAAATCACATTTTGAACATACTTAAATAAAATTTGACTAATTCAACTCCCAGGTCAGTTCCCAATTAGAGATGTTCCCTTTCGGTCAACTTAAATACCCCAGTCTAGACATAACCTTCCATAGACAGATTCCCTTATAGTCAATTTTTATTTTAAATTCATTAATCTTTAATTAACTATTAATTACTAGATTAATAAACCTAAGTGAATTAAAGTCATGTTTTTAATCATATTAAAAAAACTAATTCACTTATTGGATAATCTTAAAATTTTATCATTTTAAACCCTTTAAAACAAATTAAAAGATCATCCTAGATATTTTATTCTAATCATATTAGGAAAAATAAAAGATAAATTAAATTCAAAACTTAAAATATCTTTATTTATAGAAGACCTATTCTTTTTAGGAAATTAAAAGATCTAATCTTATTTCGAAATAATCTAATCTCATTAGAAAACAAATAAAGATTAATTAAATTCAAATTTTAA
This sequence comes from Trichosanthes truncata, assembly GCA_033996785.1. Taxonomy (NCBI): domain Eukaryota; kingdom Viridiplantae; phylum Streptophyta; class Magnoliopsida; order Cucurbitales; family Cucurbitaceae; genus Trichosanthes; species Trichosanthes truncata. The sequence goes on along the minus strand of JAWPNB010000013.1, from coordinate 41,960,056 downwards.
ACTATTTAAAACATGATTTACAATATCTTTATTTTAAGGAAACCCTAATCTCATTAGGAAATATCCTAATCCTATTAGAAAAACATGGATTCCAATTATGAAAGGAAATATCCTAATTTAATTTTCTAAATGTAACAATTATATTAAAAAAAAATTTAAGATACATGATCATGCTTAACCTATGGTGGAATTTTAATCTAAATGACATACTTTATGCAGCAATCAAATACTTTAAAACATACATCACATGCATAATTAAATTTAAAAAATAGAAAAATTGACCGGCATATTTGGCATATTCTAGAAAATTAAAGACAATTTAAAAAAATACATAATTTGAATCCCTTGGTCTTCAATTTCAATGCTTTTGTTAATCATAAAAAAATAGGTTAACCAAGAATAGCTGCCACCATCTTGAAGACTTCCCTTAAATTTCTTCAATTGAATGGACCAGCTTATTGCCTGAAATTCAATTTCTATTTCTATTGAAATCCAATTTCAATTGAAATTGAAATTCAATTGGGCTAGGAAACTTCAATGGCTAATACCAAAATTTGAGGAGTATTAACCCAACAACTTTCAATTTCATGCGGCAAAATTTGAAATCCAATTTCAATTTTAATTGAAATCATATTTCAATTTCAATTTTCATTGAAATCATATTTCAATTTTAATTCCAATTGAAATCATATTTCAATCAATCACTACCTTTTAATTGACACTTAATTTGGGCTGCTTATTTTGAAATCCACATGAACTGTAGCTGTTGCCCACCAAATCAGAAGCACAAATTCAGAGTGGATGCAAATACCCACCCACCGAATTAAACTCACGAACATATGTGCAGAATTTTAATGCCATTGAATGACTGCCTACGTACTCAAATACTCGCCAATGGACTGTGCAACCACTTTGACAACAACTTTAATGAATCATGGTTCATGCAATCGAAACTTGTACGCCAGTGGGAGGTGTAAAGATAAAAACTACAAATAACTCTAAACTCTTTTGGTTTTACAAATGGTCTAATCAAAAGTAATTAAATCTAATGTCAAATACGCCTAAACAGTCAATTTGCAAACCAACATATATTACATATATGAACAAATTAAAATACCTACCATACACAATTTTAATTCTAAATAAAAATCAAAGATTGCTCTGATACCAATTGAAAGGAATGAACGTTTCACTTTCCAGCGGAAATATTGGATCGTCTTTTTGATTTTATTTATAATTAAACAAAAAAAAATTAAACAAACTTACTTGGAGTAAATATGGAGATATTTCTGGCGGATCTTTATCTCTTCCACAAAGTCTTCCTAACTATGACTCGAACATAGGACCAAGGATTGTGGGAGCCTCTTGAAAGAAAATCCACAAGGGATTGGAGAGGAAGTGATCTAGAGAATTCTCTAATTCTCTATTAAGGAGATGTGTGTCATATCTAATGGCTCAACCCAAGTGTCATATTTATAGAGACCAAGGCCAAATCTTTTCCATAATTAAAATATTATATTTTAATATATAATATATTAAAATATATCTTATACTTATTTGAATCTTATTCAAATCTCCTACGATATTTATTTATTTGAATTTTATTCATATTTTATAAATATATTTTTATTTAATGTATCTAATATACATGAATTATTTTAATATTTAATGCATCAAATACAATAAATATATTTTCCTCTTTTATATTTAATATATTAAATATTAATTTGAACATTTCAAAATTTTCTTTAAACTAAATTGATCTTTTAGTGTTACTATGAGCTAGCAAGGAGGCTTTATGGACCTACATATTATAAGCTCCAATGATACAAAAATAATTAATTAAACTCTTTAATTAATCAATTTTCGTTCATTATCCTTAGGTCACTCCACTATAGACTTAGAGTTGCACTCTTATGCACTGTAGGAAAAGTTTTGTCATGGATATAACAATTACATGCAAGATGATCCTTCACCAGTTGTTTGCAATTACAGTTGGGTCAAAAGTCCATTTTACCCTTGTAATTACATCTTGCACCTTAATTACCACTAATCTTCTAATGAACAACTTGTTTATTATCTAACCATAAACTAAGTCCCTCTCGGGCTAGTGAGAGGGTGGGGCCCCATTGTGCAAGTCCCGAAATCAACACTTAAGGGAACTACTCATCTACTTATCCTATATGAGAATGAGTGAATTCCATCTTGTGAAATTATGTTCCCAGCTCCCTATTTGGTCAAGTCCCCAAAATGGTAGGCATATTGAATCGACTACAAAAGCCACTCTCACCCATGCAAATCAAAGGACAAACCCTCACAGGCAGGAGTTCATAACTCACTCAAGATTAAGATTGAGTCGCATATGATCATCCTGATGAAATATTAATCTTCTCATTTAACGGGTTTATAAAGAGACATTAAATATTTCGTGGTCCAGTCTTATACAAACTCATTGTATAAGATACCCCCACTCACATATCTCCACATAAACGATTTGGATAACATCATTTGTAACTATTACAAAGTGGTCCGTATCAATAATGTTGCCAAGATAAAACACCCAACCTTATCCATATACTATGACCCTTTAGGTTATTTCTCGAACAAGATCCTCCCTTATGTCAACCACATACTGTTCAAGATTACATTAATAACCTTGAATTTTTCATATAATGGATAATATTATATTGCACATAAAATAATCAAAATTACTAATAATTATTAAATAGATTATTAATTACGAGGCTTTAGGGCATAAATCCCAACACATGATCCATTTCAAGTGAAGATATTCAAAGAAAAAAAGAAAGAAAACAGAAAAGAAAAAGAAAAATAGACATATTTCCTCTAGTGATGACAATACTTTTTTTTCCTTTGATTCTTTGCTAAATATTGGGTGATAATAAGGATGTGAGTAAGCAAAGATGATCACTCTGTTTAAAATAGAAAGACATTTTGTTATTATAATTGATTTCACAAATAAAGCTTCCATTGACCAATTCTATGTCATTCACATCACTATTTCTCATGAAAAAAATCTTTTTCTTTTCTTTTCATATCATGGTTAGCTTATAAAAATAGGTCATCATGCATACATGTTGCATTGCATCCATGACATTCATTAATCTACCCTTAGCATGCATCATACCTTTAGAGTCAAATTCATTGACTGAACAAAAACAAAATTAGGGCATATGTCATCATACATGGCTACTTGCATTATCATTACTTAGAGTCCATGAGCATGTTCAATCCATGACATTGGGACAAATGCACTTTGGCAAATGTACCCGTGTATCTATTTAACATAGATCATTCTCATGAAAAATAATTCATTGCATCTTGCATAAATATTGTAGCTTGAATTGGCATATCCACACAACCTCTTTTGAGTGTTATTTATCATTTCAAGATAGCTTTCCTATCGTATGTTAACACTCACATTTCATGCAAGTAGGGATTCTCCATTCTTGAGAATTTTTAATGTGTTCAAAAGAACTCTACTCTTTCAAAATTTCTTTTTTGGCAACAAAGTTTTGAAATGAAAACTGTTGTCGTCTAAAGCAAATTTCTCAAATAGGAAATTCATGTTTTGCATTTGATTTCGGCAACAAAGTTTTGAAATAAAAATCATTGCCATTTAAAACAAACTTCTAAAATAAGAAATCTCTGTTTTATGTTTGATTTTTGGCAACAAAGTTTTGAAATAAAACTGTTGTCGTCAAAAGAAAAATTCTAAAACATGAAAACCTTGTTTTGTATTTGATTTTGGCAACAAATTTTTGAAATAAAATCCATTGTTGTCTAAAAAAAAAATCTAAAATAAGAAATCACTGCTTTATGATTGATTTTTGGCAACAAAGTTTTGAAATAAAAACTGTTGTCATCTAAAGCAAAATTTTGAAATAAGAAATCCTTGTTTTGTATTTGATTTTGGGAACAAAGTTTTGAAATAAAAACCGTTGTCGTCTAAAGCAAATTTTTGAAATAAGAAATCCCTGTTTTATGATTGATTTTTGGCAACAAAGTTTTGAAATAAAAACCATTGTCGTCTAAAGAAAATTTTTGAAATAAGAAATCCCAGTTTTGCATTTGATTTTGGCAAAAAGTTTTGAAATCGTTGTTGTATAAAGCAAATTTCTACAATAAGAAATCCTTGTTTTGCATTTGATTTTGGCAACAAAGTTCTGAAATAAAAACCGTTGTCGTCTAAAGCAAATTTCTGAAATAAGAAATCCTTGTTTTGTATTTGATTTTGGCAACAAAGTTTTGAAACAAAAACTGTTGTCATTGATAGCACAAATTTAATGATACTTATGCCTATAATTTAGCTAGTTTTGTGGTGAATTTTGCGATCTTTGATGTGTATTTTTTGTGTATTTTGGGAAATCGAGCTTTGGAAGCAAATTGGTGAAATTTGAGTGTTTGCAATTGATTTGGAGCTTAAATGAATGTATAATTGACGCTAAGGAGATGAAGAGGAGTTGCATGGGCGTTTGGGGCCAAGAGGATGGCGTGAAGTTGAGCTATCCTTAGCAAAGAATTGGGTCACCTCCACATTTTTCGTGGCAAAGCTGAGAGCCAGCGTTGAGATGCTGTCTTGTGGTGTCTCAATGCTGGAAACACACGAGGATATATGCAACCTTCCGTCCAAAGTGTTGAGATGTTGCCCTGAGCGTCTCGACGCTCAGGGTGCACACACTTAAGTGAAACAGTGCATTGCGACAGCATCGCAATGCTGCCATCAGAGTCTCGCGCTGTAGCGACACTTGCTATTTATTCATCGCTTTGAGACTAAAATTGGGGAGACCAAATTTAGAGTTTTGAGCCCTTTCTCAATTCCATACCACTTTGAGACCTGTGGAGCACGAATTTGAGCATTTGGGAGCAATTTTCGAGGCTTGAGATCGTAGGATTTGAGGCGAGAGTCGAGAATTCAACGACAACTATTTATTTTAATTGCTTTCTTCCTCTATTTTATGTTCTTTAAAGCTGTAAGAACGAGATTGATATACTGTTTGTTGAATATTATGGGCTAATTTCATTAGTTTAAAGGTTAGAGCATAACTAGACTTGTTTTTATGCCTTGATTGATACTATTGTCCATTAATTACTCTTAATTAAATTCATTTGGATGGATTGCTCTTAATGCCTCTAATTAATTGGATACTAATTATGTAATGCCCAACAGTTTTTAGTAATGATCGATTTCTAATTTTGGAAGCAATTTTGAATTTATGAGTAATTATTTTTGGACATGGGTTAAATTGAGGTTTAGAGAGTTTGGATGGGAAATTTTGGAATGAAAAAGTTGGTTTGAGGGAATTTTTGGTTTTTAAAAGAAAATAAATTAAAAAAAAACAAAAGAGAAGATTTTTCGTTCAGCTCGTTTTCTTCTCCTCTTCCTTCTTCTTTTTCTTTTTCTTCTTCTTCTTCCCTCCCTCTCCCCTGCCGACCCCCTCTCTTCTCACCGTTCAAGCAGCCACGCTGCACAGCAACCCAACCACTGCTCGCTGCCATCCCCAAGCACCTGCATCCCTAACCGACAGAAAATCTGCGCCGCCCGTCTGTAAGAAATTTGTTTGCTGCCAGCTTTGCCATAACCCAGTCGACACTCATGCGATCTGTCGTTCCCTCTCTATCCTCGCACCACTCTCTCTTTTAGTGTCTCTCCCTCCAGCGTTCGACGGCAGCACGAGCAGTGGCACCGATGGTAGTTTTTGGGTGATTTTAGTTCGTTTCGAAGTGGGTAACGCTCCTTTTGTTGTGGGTAAGTGTTTCGAAAATGACTCAAAGTGGTGTATCGGTTGTAAAGATGAATTGAAGAGTTTTTTTGGTGATTTGAAACTAACCCACAATGTTTTAGATTTTATTCTAGAGTTCCCTTTGCGATTGAAGGCCGTTTTGGGCAAATTAGATCGTTCGAGTGATAGGACGTATAAAGTTTTATTTAATCACACTTAACTCTTGTTAGTTGGATATTTTTTATGTGTTTTCATGTTTATTTTGTAGGGATTTGAGCAAAAGAAATATTTGGAGACTCTATGCCGAATAACGATTCAAACGAGCCAAACCGGAGGTGATCCAGACACCTAAGCGAAAAGTTAGAGTAAAATTATCAAATCTATCTAGGGAGTAGCGTCTCAACGCTATGCTTAATGCCAGCTGTGTCTCAACGCCATACTTGACACTGCTCAACGATAAGCTACTATTTTTGCTCAACGCCGCAGTTTGGCTTGCTCAACGCTAGTAGCATCTCGACGCCATGCTCGATGCTGCTCAATGGCACACAAAATAAGCGATTATTCTTTCCTTAATCGCGAGGGCAGCGTCTCAACGCTGCCCAAATCCTATTTATAGCACTTTTTCACTTTAGGTCAGGGAATTTTGCCTCCTTTGCTTAGACTTTTAGAGAGAGCTTTTGAGAGCTTTTCTCCTTCTACTTTTACACTTTTATTGTAGCAAATCGAACCATGTTTAACGGGAGATATACTATCACGATGCTTGGCTAAACTCCACTTTTCCAATTCAGAGGTCGATTGTAAACCAATTACAATGTTGTGAGGCTTGAACTTGAATTTAATTTTCTTATATTGAGTATTTCTTTGATTCCTATATTTATTTTATGAGCATGTATTTTTGATTGATTTGACGGCTCGATCGCTTTATATGCTTGATTGCTATTCATGATGCATGATCTGTAATTGTTGTGTTGATTGAACCTTGTAGCGTTAGGATTGTTACATGTGTGTGTTTTATGGGTTTCCATAATTGCATAGCTTGCATGTTTAATTCTAGGAATTAAAAGAACATCTTGGTTAGGTTGAAGTTATTTTATCTAACTGGTTTGTCTTGGTCTTTCCAAAGTACTTAATGCTTTTATCTAAATAATTTGGAACGGTTTCATGCCAAATTATTTAGGTAATTAGCATTAACTTTGATGTTTGTTAGAGTTGATGATTTTAGGGGATTTGTTGCTTTTTGGGGTTTCCTAATAAGTTGACCAAGTGCTTGCATGATTAAGTTAAAACATTTTGTATGCCCATGATCGATTTTGCAATTGGACAAAATCGTACCTATGAATTGGATTTGGGTGAGATTTGATCTATCTTTTTTTTTTATTTGCTCATGTTTTATTTTATTTATTTATAAAACCCTCCTTTTTAATTGCTTTCTCCTTTGCGAATTTAATTTGAGAAATTGATATTCGGTTCCCTGAGATCGACCCGATCCACTAAATGCTACAAGTAGCTTAGGATCAGTTTATAAATTGTAATTTGACGAGCCCTCGACAAGCTCGCGTAGTCGAGCTATTGTCCAGCGGGCATTGATTATGATTTTGGGGTGAGCTTTTTTTGGGTGCTATAGTTTTCATCTTAATTGAAGCTATGCTTGAGATTGAAGTTACTGGGCCCTTGTTTTAGGATTTTTATTACATTTAGGGGTTGATTTGGTGTTTTAAAACTTACCCATAGTGTGTTGGGCTTTCTTCAAGGTTACCCATTGTGTGGGGAGGCCAGGTTGTTGAGTTCAGACCAATTCGACATCAAATTTAACAAGTGAATGTGCTGTTGGGGGTAAGTTTTATTAAGTAATTTCCGTCTCAACTCTATTGAACTTATGGTTGGATTTTAGAACGGTTTGTTATTTATTGTTTGGATTTTATTTGGCGATTTGGGATCAAGTATTCGAGTTACAGGTAGCCTTGAAGCTTGGAATCATTTGGGTGAGTTCTGTAGTCTAAATAATTAAGTTTAAAGTGTTGTTGGAAGTATTTTTGGCAAATGGTTTTAGAAGTTCTGGTTAAATTTAGGCGTGTGTGCAAATACTAATCGTTGTCCTCTTTGGCAATTCTTTTAGGAGGCACTAAGGACTTCTAAAGGGAGTTTAAGATGCTTTGAAAGTGTTTATTTATTTTTGCTTAAAAAGGTAAGTAGTTAGTTGGACTGAACCCCTTTAAGATCTTGAATAAGATTTGTGTATGTATCTTTCTTTGTAGTTTTGTGAATGAGTAAACGTGCTTAAAATTGTGTTTGTGGAGCACGTGGTTGTTGGTTGAACTGTTCTTAAATCTTTCTTGATCTTAAGTTGCCTATGCATGTTTTATATTGGTATTAAGGGGTTTAATTTTTGGAGTGCTTAAGACTATCGAGTTCTAGCATGTGTAGGGGACATGGTTAAGTGAAATTCTTATTATAGAATATTGTTGAGATGTGTTGGCTTGTGGCGTTGGAGTGTTTAACCGAGCACAGAATGCCTGAAACACTTGAATGATTGGTTGAGGTTTAGTTCTCTTGGGATGTTGCACAGAATGCCTGAAACACTTGAATCGAAGTCTTTGCCAGCTTGATTCCATCACTCTCTCGAAATAAAAATTCACCATCCAAATACTCTATCTTTTCCTTTGGTTACCCTTTTAATCTTTTAAGGATACACAAAGGGGGGCAAACTGTAGATATCATATTTGGTCTGTTATTTTTATACTTCGATTTGAGTTCGTTTTAGTGAATGGTTTATCTTTAATTTGGTTCTTTTTTTGTTTATTTTTGTTTTTTCCCAAACTTTTCTTAAAGCTTTTATGTTTATTAATTTTGTTATGGGTTTTGTTTGTTTATATCTTATTTTATTCTTTTTTTTATTTATCTTATTGAATTTTATTGATTTATTTGATTTGTTTTGATTTTTATTTTCATTATGCGATTTGATTTGATATGATTTTTATTATTTGATTTGATTTGATTTTTTTTATTATTAGTGTTATTGTTTTTAATTTTCCTCTTCTCCCACGTCAACCACTTCCGCACGAATAGTTTTCTTCTTCCATCTTCCGCAAGAATAGCTTCGTTCATAAGTTCTTCCTCAAGAAAAGGATTTGTAGCAGCTTTTGCTCTCATCTTTTAGTAAGCTTCATGAGTATAAATATGGTGATTTGCAGAAGTAAAGGGGGGGAGGGTGAGAGTCTCAGAGAGAAAATTGAGAAAAAGGCAGTGAAAGGAGTGGGGAAGGAGGAAAAATTGAAAAGGAAGTTTCAGAGATTGATTAGAGATAAAATTGATTTTTTGGGACCATCCTCATACCCACAAAATTTTGGTGACCCAGTACGCATCTCAGGCCAACACTTACGACTCCAGTGACCTTGAGATGAAGCGCGAACCTCCAGCCACGTTGTGCCCATGCTCCTCCCCAACAGAGAAGACCTACCCAGGCATGGATCTAGCCCTGAATGGATCTCTGACGACGTGCAACTCCGGCGTGTGAATCCACGGTATTGAAGACTTTCCAGCAACACACCTACAGCCACCTCAATGATTGAGTGACGCCTCGGCGAACGGAGCACCACCTCCGACAAGTGCATGAGCTTCCCGCAAAGTTTCACCCTCTCCAGTATGACCAAACGACGATGTTCCAATAAGCGGTCACATCATCCTCTTCGACGAATCTCACAAATAATCATCTTCTTTCTTGTTTCCTCGTATGGGTGAGGTGTGGGTAAAAGGAGAGAAATTTCTTCTTTATAACTTCCATTTCCCCTCATTTTATATGTTTATTTCCTAATTTACCCTTAACATAGTGTTTAAATTTCAAGTTGACCATCATTTGATGTGTTTATTTTCTAATTTTCCTTAACTTGTGTAAATTTCAAGTTGACCATAATTGTGGGTTTAGTTTCAATTTGTCCATGGTATGTTGGTTTAATTTTCAATTTGTCCATAACATGTTTGTTATTTAGAATTAACTCATAGCATGTTTCTTAATTTCGAAATAACTCTTAACATGTTTGTTAATTTCGAACTAACTCATAACATGTTTGTTATTTCGAATTTGCCCATAACATATTTGTCTAATTTCAGTTTGTCCTATGTTTGTTTAATTTCTAATTTGGTCTCAGTTTAGACATTTCTAAATAAATTTCAATTTTATTTTAATTTGGAATTTTCCAAGTGTTTTTCAATTTTCTCTTTGAATGGTTTCACACCAAGTGAAGAGATTATTTGCGGGACTGTCGTGGAAGACTGTTGGGGGGAGTGTCCCGATAGTGTTGTAAGTCTGTTGGTAGGCTCTACCCTTGCTTCCTTGCCTCCTACCCAATAATATTCGAATCACAAGGGAAAAGATTTGCTGCAAGAAGACGACAAAAGAACTTTAATAAAGCCACTTTATTAAAGGAAGAAAAAGCAGACGATTGCAAAAATTTCACTACCCTTATCTTTCCACATCTCCAATCTTATCCACTTTTCACTTTATTTATTTTTTCATTTTCTAATTTTGTCATTTGTAATTATTTTGCTTTATTTTTCTTTTGATATAGTAGATTCTTTTGCTTTCCATGAAGATAATTTAAATTGAATTTGTCCTTTCAAATCATCCTTATCTTATCCTTTAATTTTCCGCATTTAATTATAGTTTCCATTTCGGGGTCTATATAATGATTCCCAAGTTGTTCAAAGGAGTAAATAAGCTAAGCTAAGTGAGAGTAAGAAAACATTTATAAACTCTCTTTAAGTTGCTCCCTACTCACAATCCTTGTAATCATTTTTTCGATCCTAATTCTCTTTGCTGTCTGCATCGAGCAATTGGTATCAGAGCCTACCATCAATATACTCCAATCTTTGATACAACTTCTATTGTGTCAAATATTTTTGTAGCAAGAGATTAATTCATTTTAATCTTTTTATTTTCTATGTTAAATTTCAATATTGATTCAGTTCAATATTGTTCTTCTTAATTCTTTCTTTTTGTTCCTTGCGACAACTTGTTCATCAGCAGTAAGTCCGTTGGTAAGCCGGTTGTTCCCCCTGCAAACGAGTACTTGGTGAAGAGAAAGAAGTTTATAGGATAATATTGTGTTAAAGCAATCTTATTTTTATCTTTGCAAAATATTTTGATTTTCATGAACTAATGTCAAAGCTACTCAAATATTTGATTCCGAAGAAGTTACTCACAGATACTAAAGATGGTGCTAGCTCGAGTACTCAAGTTTCGAAGTCTCTAATAGACAAGAGCAAAACTCATAGGGCGGAATTCAACACCGAAGACCTCAAAGGTTCCAATGATGCCCTTCAGATCACCAAGGTCGGAAAGCAACTGACAAATTGGAGCATTCCTCAAAAATGCATTTGATTTTACTCAAAGCTAGGGTGTCAAAACTATGGAACGAACCATAACCATCCTCAACAGACCAAAATCATTCAATCTCTTTTCTAGAGATTTAATTCTAGATTATAAAAGAGAATATCAATTTATGTATCTTGGCTTAGTCCAGATTGCAACCAAGCCATTGTTTCCAACAGGTCTAAATACTCTTGTCCTTATTACTCTAAGGGATAGGAGATTTTTATATTTCGAAAGCTCCCTCTTAGGGATCGTGGAGTCTAACATGGAAGATGGACAAGTTTACTTCAATTGCTATCCAGGCTACTCTCTATCCCTAGACAATCCTAAAATCCTAAATTCTTTAATTATTGATGTTTATTTCAAGGATTTGAATTTAGATCCAAGATCTCATGGCTTTGTGGCTATATTTTGAATTTGCTATCAATTGATGCAAACGCATATAGCCCCAAGAGCTCTTAGATCGTCTCCTAGGGGATAAACAATACCCATTGAAGCCAATACTTCAAAATCTACAGTCAAAACTCCAAAAGCTTTGAAATGGGACAAAATCACCAGGAGATCACATTGGGCATTGAAAGATGCAACTGCCCTAAGGGCTCCAAAGCTAAAATCACTTATTCACATTATTGAGCATCCTGACAAACTAGTTGAAATCAATTTCCAAGACAAAGAGCCACCTACTACAAAAGTCAGAAGTTTTGCTCCTTCTAAACGAAGTGCTTCCAAATATCGTGGAGAATCTTCAACTTCACATGATTTTGGAAGAGAACAACAAGAACCACTAAGAATATCTCTCTCTGCAAGGATCAACTCAGTGGATCTAGGCCCACGCATACCAAGTATTTAGTATGCAAGGTCAAATCCACCTACTCAAATAGACATGGAGTCAGCAACTTAATTTAATGAGCTCAATGTCATATCTGAAGGATTCAAAGTTAACATGGAATTCTTAAAACAAGACTTCCTTAGCAATAAGTGGAAGATGCTAAGAGAATCTTTCTTTAAAGCCTATGAGTATGAAGAAATAGAAGATTTTAAGACGACATGGATAAACACCATGGAGACTCTTGAAGAACAAATTCCATTTTTCAAATGGTTTGCCTACTGAGATATGTATCAACGACAGGTTAAACTCTCAAAGAGATTATCTGGAGAACCTCAGAGAGGGGAAAGTCTCAAGTACTCATCCTCCATTAGAGCAGATCGAATTCAGAAGCTCCTATGGAAATCTGGTCATAGCAGCACCTTTTAAGCAGCTAGACCCAGAAGAAGAAGAGAAGAATCCCTTTAAAGGAATCAAAGGAGTTCATATTCAAAACAACTTCACTAACAAGATTCTATCCACAATAGCTGAACAAATGAATAGAAATGAGGAGAAGGTTTTTACTCTACTCGATGTTAAAAAGAAGCTAACCTTTGAAGACAGCTCTTTCCCAAAGGTTGAGACTCATATCCCATTCTTTAGTGAAAATATTGGAAGACTGATTCCAATAATCAAAAGCAAAGAACAAGTGATGCTTGAAAATATCGAAAAACATCTCTAAAAAATAACGAACAAAGAGGGAAAAGAACCTCATATCAATGTACTCAACGACAAAGAGATAACGGAAATGGTTGCGAAGATGAACTGATTCGCAATCTCCACAAAAGATCCTGAAGAACTTCTTAAGGAAAGAAGACTCTTACCTAAAGTGGTTAATAAGATTTCAGGAGCAAAGTCAAATGGTAATCCTCAGAATTACTACCCTAGGGCTTCTCATCCGGAGTTATGTTACGAAGAACACCCTATATGGTAAATAGATCATTCGACGAAGAATCAGTCTATGAATAAAATGCCGATGGTCTCTCTCAATATCTCGTCATGGGAGTTGTCCAAGAAATGTTTGTTGCTAATGCAACATATAGATCTAAAGGAAACACGGACGAAGAAAGTGCCTTTCTTATTAGTTCGGGATTTACTAGACAGTTAAAAGGATAGTGGAGTTCTGCTTATTTTGAGTAAGAAAGGCAGAAAATCCTTACTCATAAAACAATTGTCAAAAAGGAGCCATATGACAAACTGTCTTCCTCTTCCGGAGGACCAACAGTAACTCATCCTGATTATCCTAAAGAGAAAAAGACAGACACTGTAATAACTCTTTATTATGTGATCATCAAACGTTTCGTTGGAAATGCGGACAACTATACGCATCAAGCAGGGACATATCTCCAGCAATTAAGATGTCTTAAGTTGCAAGATTTTCAATGGTACAAAGATACTTTCTTAACGGAAGTATATAAAAGAAAAGATTGTTGTAGCAGTTTCTGGAAAGAACGGTTTATAGTAGGACTACCCAAATTATTTAGCGCAGAGCTGATGCTTTATCTCAAGGAGTACTATAAAGGAGAAGTCCCCTGGGACACTGTCACCTACGGCGAAATAATACAGTTTGTTATCCATGAAGGAGGCAAATAATGTATCCAACCCAAAAGGAATGAAAAGCATTCTCAATCAAGAGCCGAAAGAAAGAAGGAACTCGGACAATTTTGCAAGATATATTATTATCAAGATGCAAAAGATCCTCCTTCTGTTTGTGCCAGGAATAATTTTTCCAAAAGAAAAAAATTATCACTCAAATGCCTATCAGAAAAGGCCTATTGCTTATAAATCTTATAAGTAAACTCCTTACAGGAAGTATTCTTACAATAAGAAGACTCGTCAAAAGGGGAAAGTTTACTCAAGGAGAGACAATTCAAAGGTCCAATGCTACAAATGCAGAGGATTTGGACATTTTGCACCTAAGTGTCCCATGAAGAAGAAAATCAATGAACTTAGTATTGATGATGATATTAGGAAGGAATTACTCTACGTCTTTTGTTCAGATTCCGACGAATCATCCTTCGATGACAACGACTCAGATGAAGGACAAGTTCTTTATATTGAAGAAGAGTATGATTCTTACTTTTCATCAGAGGGAGAACTTCAAATTACTCATAAGCCAGATTGTGATGGCAAAAGATTGTGCAATTGCCTAGATTGCATAAATGTTTTAACAAAAGACTAAGAGTTACTTTTTGAGGTCGTCAGGAATCTCACAGATGATACCCTCAAAAGGACAATACTCAACAAACTCACAAATTCTCTAAAAAGAGAGAAAGATGATTCTAAGTCATCAAAAGTAATATCTTCCTTGGGTTCCACTTCAGCATCCATGGAAGACGTAATCAAGAAGTTCAAGGAATCCAAACAAGTTCAGGTTTTAGATTTACAATTTGAAATCAACAAGTTAAAGGCGAAAGTCAAGCAGCTTCGTTTAGATTATCATAAGGATATTACTCAAATATCCACTGAAGTGGCATTAATCAGGTCTAACCAAGCGGCCACTATCCCATAAGAAGATAGTGAAATAGGACCTTCGAATGAAGAAGCTTCATTTCTAGCGACCTTAACCAAGGTTCAATACCATAAATGGTATGTCAAAGTATCCATAAAGATACATGACTCTAAGCTTATAAAAATAGCTTTGGTCGACTCTGGAGCAGACCAAAACTATCTACACGAAGGTCTCATACCTTCTAAGTATTTCGAGAAAACAATTGAAACACTTAGAGGAGCAAATGGACAATTGTTGTTTATCAAGCATAAACTTTCAAAAGTCCACATATGCAATAATGGAGTTTGTTTTGTGACTTCATTTTTGCTTATCAAAAACTTGAATCAAGTAGTGATTCTAGATACACACTTCATTACTCAACTTTATCCATTAAAAGTGACAGATTAAGGTATAGCCTCAACCATCCTGGATAAAGAAGTCATATTCAAATTTGTTGATCCAATTAGAGAAAGCAATCTCCATATTATAACCAAAGATAAGGAGATTCATCTCAAAGAGAAGCAGATATCCTTTTTACAGGAAGAAGTCAGCTTCAAAAGAGTCGAAAAGCAACTCAATGACCTTCGTATTTGATAGCATGTATTTATGCTATCTTATTTCCTATTATTTATGCTAGTTTTGTGATTATTTTGTGAGCTTTATGCCTATTTCTCTTAATTTTGTAGAAACTGAGATTGAGGAGCAAAACCCAGTATTTGAGAATATTTTGGTGGATATTGGAGCTTTTTGAACTTAATTGAAAATTCAAGAAGATTAAAGATGTTATTTGAGCATAAGGCACATTCTAGGGGATTCTACATTGAATCACGGTTCCAACGCATCCAACCGGAGGTCATTCGAACACCCGAGCGAAGAGATATAGCAAAATTGGTCCATGTTGTCTGCAAGGTAGCGTCGAGACGCTGTCTATAGCGTCGCGACGCTACGAAAACGCAAAAAACGTTGTTTTCGCGCAAGAACGCGTGTTTTCTAATTTTCTTGCAGCGTCTCAACGCTGTCTCGCAATTTTCTATAAAAACATCATTTTTTGCGCTGTTTTGGAGGCCAATCAGAGAGTTTGAGCCCTAATCTCGATTCCAAGCTAAAATTGAAGGTTTATGGAGCAATTGGGAGCGTTTGTGGAGCATTTTTGAAGATCCAAAACTTGAGGGACATGGAGATCACGACGGGAATGTGGGATCGACCATTGTTTGTTAATTTCTTCCTTTTCCTTTAGTTTTAGTTTCTGTTTTGTGGCTGTAAATTAGGAACTTAGAGGTTTAATTGTATGAATATTATTAGTATCTTTATTCCTAATACTTGGAGTTTTGATGTAGCCATTAGACTTGAGTTTTTTAATTGATTAAATACCTTGATTGAATGCTTTTTGTTTCATTCATGCTTTTATGTATTTAATGCTTATAATTTCTTGATCAAAGATTATTTGCTTGATTGGTCTTAATTTGTGCTTGAAAAAGTATGGTTTAGGCTAGAACTTAATTGCATGACTATTTGTAAATTCTTGCATGAAAGTGGGGAATTCTCTTAGAAGCTCTTAAAAGAAGTTGCTTAAAGCCTTGCATGTTATTAAAATCTAGATAGATATATTAGGTTTATAACATTGCATGAGAGTTAATTGTGCTTGAAATAGTCAGTTAACACCCTCACTTCTTGGCTTATGGAATATTTGCATGACAAACTTGGTAGTTTTCGCTGTAAGTCTAATTGGTGAAATTGATTCCCTAGGATATCTCTCTCCTATTGTGTCTCCATTTATCTTTTGCTTTCTAGGTTAGTCTTTAGTTTAGCTTGTTTGCTCTTGATTTCTTTCTCTAAATAAAGTTAAGTGAGAGTAATTACAGTACTTAAATGAATTAATAAATCCAATCCCTGTGATCGACCCTAGCCACTATTATTACAAATTTTAGAGGTTTAGGTTTATAAATATATTTGATAGAGCCTTCGACAAGCTCTTTATCAGTATTCGAAAGAAGATTTGAGGTATTCAAAAGTAGATTGAAGAAGAAATCTGCTCCACTCATCCGGATGCTTTCTGAAAAATGAAGAATCATATGGTATCCTTACCATCATAAAAGGCTGGAAAATGAAGAATCATATGGTATCCTTACCATCATAAAAGACTGAAAAAGGAAGAATCATATGGTATCCTTACCATACGAAAAAGACTTCCAAGAATCAAATATTCCTACAAAGGCGAGGCCGATCCAGATGAACTTTGAGCTTTTAAGCCATTGCTGAAAGGAAATAAACGAATTACTCAACAGAAAGCCAATTAGACCATCTAAGAGTCCTTGGTCTTATGCAACATTCTATGTAAACAACCAGGCAGAGAAGGAATGAGGCCTCTTGAGACTGGTAATCAATTACAAACCCTTAAACAAGGTTTTGGAATGGATTAGGTATCCTATTCCTAACAAAAATGATTTACTCAAACAAATTTCAAATGCCAAAGTATTTTCAAAATTTGACATGAAGTCTGGATTTTGGCAAATCCAAATTGTCGAGTTAGTTTGGTATAAGACTGCATTCAATGTACCCTTTGGTCATACGAATGGAACGTTATTCCCTTCGGGCTAAAGAATGCTCCATCCGAATTCCAAAAAATCATGAATGACATTTGTAGATACCATATTTGGACTGGATAATTTTTATTTTTATCCCATAATTATTTCTTGTAAATGATTTTTTTTTTTTAGAAAAAAAAAACTAATTTTTAAATCAAACATTTAAAAAAAAGTTTTTTAAAAAGAAATTTGTTTATTTATTTAGTTTATTTTATTATTATTATTTTAAATATATATATATAGATATATATCTTAACTACTTTTTTTTTTTTAATCCTAATTCTCTCCCTAGTTTTTCTCATTCCATTTCCTACTCTCACGTATCTTTCTCCCTAATTATCTCTCCCTCAACGTCATTCACTTCCTTCTTTCTCTACCTACTGCACTAATTTGGGGGAGTGGTAATCTCTTATAAAATGGAGGAAAAAATATTGAAGGGGGAGGTTTTCTTTGGATTGTAGAGAGAAAACAAAATAAAAAAGAAGAGAAGAACAAAAAGATTATGAGAAGATCTTGTCACCATCGATACGACAAACAGGTCTAGACAATCTTTTCCTGACTTCATTCGTAGGTAAGGTGTTAGGTTTATTGTTCTTTTTCTAATTCGACATTCTAATTATTTGTGTGATTGTTATTTTAATTTGGCCAAAATAGGTTAATTTAGCCCCTGTACGTTCTAATTTGTGTGTTTTATTTTAATTTGGCCAAAAAAAAATAGGTTTTAACTTGACCTCTGTGCGTTCTAATTTACGTTCTAATTCGTGTATATTTTTTAATGGCCTTTGTATATTTTAATGTCTTAATGGCCACTGTATATTTTGATTTGGCCATTGCATATTTTGATTTGGCCATTAATTTGATCACTGCATTATTTTAATTTGGCCACTGATATTTGTCTGGCCACTGTATGTTGGTATTTGGCTATTGCATATGTTTATTTGGCCATGTATATTTTGATTTGGCCATTGTATATTTTGATTTGACCATTAACTTGGCCACTGCATATGTTTATTTGGCCACTGTATATTTTGATTTGGCCATTGCATATTTTGATTTGGCCATTAATTTGATCACTGCATTATTTTAATTTGGCCACTGATATTTGTCTGGCTATGTTGTTATTTGGCTATTGCATATGTTTATTTGGCCACTGTATATTTTGATTTGGCCATTGCATATTTTGATTTGACCATTAACTTGGCCACTGCATATGTTTATTTGGCCATTTCATATTTTGATTTGGCCATTAATTTGATGGCTGCATTATTTTAATTTGGCCACTGATATTTGTCTGGCCACTGTATGTTGGTATTTGGCAACTGCATATGTTTATTTGGCCACTGTATATTTTGATTTGGCCATTGCATATTTTGATTTGGCCATTAATTTGCTCACTGCATTATTTTAATTTGGCTACTATGTTTGTTTGGCAATATCTGTTTGGCCATTGTATGTTGGTATTTAGCCACCGCATATGTTTATTTGGCCACTGTATATTTAATTGTCAATTTACATAACATGTTTGTTAAGTCCGTCAACAATAAGATCATATGAGGTTTTATTTTTTAATTTGACCATAGTACGTAGCTTTTATTTATTTTATTTTATTTTATTTTATTATTATTTTGTTTTCCCTTTTCATAACATGGTGGTTCAATTATCATTTTAGCCTAACATGTTTGTTGGTTTGAATTTGATCATACCATATCTGCTATCTCAAATTTGTCTAATTTTGGTTTAAACCATGATTGTAAAATTTAAAATTTCAAGATGAATTTAGGTTCAATTTAGAAGTTCAAAATCATTTCAATTGGTTTTAATTAGAATTTCCAAGTGATTATCAATTTGGTTTCGATGTGAATTCTCGAATGAGTTTGAAATTAGTTTTAATTTGGAATTTCTAATAAAATTTCAATTTGGATTAATTTGACTTTAGCAATAAATTAATTCGGATATTCCATATATTTTTTTTTCCTTTTAATAGTCTTAATTTGAAATACTATAATGAATTTCCAATTTGGTTTTATTTTTTTATTTATTTTTTGCAACAAATTAAATTTAATTTCCAAGTGGATTTCAAATTTCTCTTTGAATGGTTTCACACCACTCATAATTGTTAGTTCATGTTTTATTGCTAAAATGTGAATTAATAAACATGGGACATTTTAAAATAGGGAAAAATCTCTTTGTATATGAATGATTTTCAAGCTTGTTTAATAATTAGCTTTCAATATTTGAACTTCTTGTTTGAAATAAAGCAATTGACAAAATTATTCCATTTAAAGAGAATTTATTTTGAGGGCTGAGTAATATGCCTTCGTGGAGTTAGACTCCCGTGTAGGTGTACGAAAATCCTCATTTTCTTTTTATTATTATTTTTTAAAAAAATAAAAATAAATCACGTAAATCCTTTGACGGAGTCGAGATAATAAAATTTCTCAATTTCTTGAGGTAAAAAAAATTTTCCTTTAAATAAAGGAAAATTCCAATGTGATAATAAATCGATGGGTACATTCCCACTCACCGCCCTTACTTTATTTCTATAAAGTTGAGGTAAGAGCGAGTGAGACATTTTTTTTTTTCTTCAGATTAAAGGACCTTTTATAATAAAGTATTTGGATAACATAAGATAAAATGTGGTAACCGTTTTTTAAAACGGGGTGTTGTAGGGTGCTAATACCTTCCCTACACACAATCGACTCCCGAACCTAACCTGGTTTATGCAGATCATTTTTATTATTTTAATTAGGTGTCCAATCACACCTTCAAAATGGTTGGTGGCGACTCCAAAATTCTTTTGAATAAAGAAGACCCTTGAAAGAGGATGTCGGCCACTCCGCGTCGCGACCACGTTGCGACAACATTCTTGAACCTATTCAAGAATTTTCAATTATCTATATTGATGACGTTTTAATTTTTTCATCAAATATAGATCAACATTTTTCTCATATAAAAAGTTTCATTGAAACAATTAAATATAATGGTTTAGTTGTTTCAGCTGCAAAGCTTAAACTTTTTGAAACTCAAATTAGATTTCCTAGTTTTGATATTCATTTAGGATTAATTAAACCCATACAGAGATATTTAGATTTTACTCATAATTTTCCATATGAAATTTTAGACAAGACCTAGTTACAAAGATTTTTGGGTTGTCTAAATTATGTTTCAAATTTTATTAAAGATCTTCGACCTATTTGCAGACCACTTTTTCAAAGGTTGAAGAAAGAAACTATTCCTTAGACTGAAGTGCAAACAAACTGTTCCTTCCTTGAGTCTTATTGACGAAAAAACAAGCATTATTGTTGAAACTGATGCATCAGACATTGGATATGGAGGAATCCTAAAACAGTGTCAAGATAAGAAGGAATCAATTGTACGATTCCACTCAGGAGTGTGGAATAGTACTCAAAAGAATTACTCAACCATCAAAAAAGAAATTCTAGCTACTGTTTTATGTGTCCAGAAATTTCAAGGGGATTTAATTAATAATTTTTTTTTAATTAGAACCGATTCTCAAGCTTTAAAATTTATTTTAGAAAAAGATGTTAAAAATCTTGTTTCAAAACAAATCTTTTCTAGATGGCAAGTAATTTTATCATGCTTTGATTTTGAGATTTTATCTATAAAAGGGACTCAAAACCTTGGCTGATTATCTCTCAAGAGAGCATCTCCTCTCAAGTTCTCAAACTTCTCTATCTCCTTCTTGAGAGAAAATGAGTGATCGAAAAAGAAAGGCGATGGCCTCCTCTTCTTCCTCAAAAGGAAAGGCTCCTGCCTCTTCCAAAACTACTCATATGGAGTTAAAGCAATCTGCTCTTCCCGATGAAAGTTTTACTCCAGTGTAGACTCGATCTCAACGACGTTCTGCAAGTATTCGAATTCGAGAACCCTCTAGTCTCGACCAAGTGATACCTCATGTATCATAGCCTACTGAATCAGTTGCAAGATCTTCAACCTACATCGATGTAGTGTCACTTGCATCCCATTTTACTCCAAAACCAGTCACAATCAGATACTTTCAAAAATCTCATGTAATTCATGAAGTTCCAATCGAACCTGAATGGAATTCAAAAAGTTTTGCAGAGATAACTTCACACATATACCCAGGTAATTTCAACTTTATGCCTGAGTCCATATTCAAAACAAAGATGTTTTATGAGTTGATTCTTGTCGACTCGAAATCAGCCAATATTACTTATATTACTGATCGAAAAAATCCAACGGTTGTTGCTTACTCAAAAATTAAGATCTTTAGGGATCTGCGTCGCGATCACGTTGCGACATAGTTAATATAGTTTAATATAATATAAATTATAAAATAATGTAATATATTTATTTTTGTTGTTGTTGTTATTATTATTAGGAAAAGAAAGGGAAAATTAAAAATAATAATGCTAGATTTGAATAAAATTAGCATCTGAAAAATCAAATTAATAAATGATATGCAAGAATAAATATTCAAAATACTATAAAAAAAAGCATTATTATCATATATAAAAACAAACTAAATGCAATAAATGTTCAAAATACTAAAAAAAAGTATTATTATTGTTATGGGTGAAATTGGACCAACAAGAATGGGCTAGCTTAAGGGCTGCAGTGAAGGGCCAAACAAGGAAAGAAGCCCCATACGAAGTCAAGACGGACCGAAACCGACAGGAGACCGACCCAGGACTAGAAGGGACGAAGAAACGGGCTTGGGCCGAAGCCCAAGCCCGTGGTCGGCCTCGGTCGAGGCCGAGGCCGACCACATGGCAAGACCCCATTTTGGGCCTTGCCATAGTCCAAAGACAAAAGGGAGAAAACCGGGGCTTGGGCTCGGCCCAAGCCCGTGGTCGGCCTAGGCCGAGGCCGAGGCCGACCAGTTTGGCAAGGCCCAGTTTTGGGCCTTGCCTCGGTCCCTTATGGCTCGTGTGCCCTCGGTTCAGCCCAATTCGATCTTTCCTTTCCCCATTCGAAAACGGAAACCCACGAAAAACCCTAGGAAGGAAGCTATTTAAGCTCTCCCTTAGGGGGAGAGCAAGGTAAGTTCATTCCAGCTTACAACACTCTCCTACAACTCTCAAAACTCTCTCTGACTTAAGCATCGGAGCCTGTGTGGCCTACACCACACCGGTGTCCAGGTTTTTCTTGTCTTGCAGGCCGCGTTCTTCCCCCAAGAATACAAATTCACCGTCGTTGTCACGTGGAGGTCAGGTGATATTTCTCCTGTCCAAAATTTGGCAACAACAGTTGGAGCCGTCTGTGGGGAACGACAACGCTTGCTGGAAAAACCTTCTGCCTAATTCAATCCTACGAGAAGATGAGTAGAACTCCAGAAAACAAACACTGGAATGAAGATGGAGATGACTCAGATCAGGATCGTCACCCGAGACGTACGAGTGAGGTTTCTCCTCCTCGGCCTCGTCCTGACACAGGCCGACCAGAAGAGGAGATTGCCGAGCTGAAGAAAAAGGTCGACAACATGGACAAATATCTTCTAAAAATCTTGGAAAAACTGGAAAACCAAGATCATCAGAAGAAAGAAAAACAGGAGGAGGAACCACCTCTCGTACTAGACCCACAAAAAGGAAAAGCGAAGGTGGTTGAGGGGATGGGAGAATCAAAATCCCATACCCAAAAGCCAACCGAGAAGCTGATCCTTGGAGGAAACAACAAGCCACGTCAACCCTCGGTCAAAAGCCAGACGAGTAAGGCAGGTAAGTTGAAATCTGTTGTGCATATCGTCTCCCAGGCTGATGGTAGAGGCCGACCAGGTAAAGTTGAAGCGACGGTCGACGAGAATATTGAAGCAACATCGGACTTGAGAAGTCTGATCGATTTGAAGCGGAAGCTGCAAGCTGAGGCCGAGGCCGACCAGAAACATGCCGAGGCCGAGGAGATCAAATTGAGGTATGATGCACGAAACCAAAGTCCTCCATGGAAAGCAGACATTCTGAAAATCCAAAAGGAGTTTGGAGATCTTCAAGGGAACGTTCTCAAAACTCGTGAGATCGAGAGGTGGGATCTCGAGGCTCTCATCGAGCAAGTCGATCCCCCTTTCACTGACGAGATCATGAAAGAGAAAGTTCCTGAGAAGTTCAAGGTGCCGCCCATAACTCCATACGATGGCAATACTGATCATGTTGAACACCTGGACACATACCGAGCGCAGATGGAACTTCATGGAGTTTCAGAAGCAATTAAATGCAGAGCATTCTCTTCTACCCTCATAGGACCAGCCAGAGAATGGTACAGAAAGTTGAAGAGAAGATCCATTGGCTCTTTCAAAGAGTTAGCCAGAGCATTTGTAACTCAATTCTTGGGAGGACGAGACCAACGTAAGCCTCAGATGCACTTGCTCACTATAAAGCAAGGGCCAAAAGAGACCTTACGTGATTATGTCTCGCGCTTTAACAAGGAAACGTTGCAAGTTGAAGGATTCACAGACACGACTGCCCTAATCGCCATTGTTGCAGGCTTACAAGACAAAGGCTTGCTTAGATCAATTGGCAAGAAAGAACCGACCTCCTATGTTGAGTTCATAACTAGGGCTCAAAAGTATATGAGTGCTGAGGAGCTGATACGATCGAAAGAAGCTACATTTGATAGTGAAAGAAGCAACAGATATGCAGAGCAAGATAGAGCTCGGGACAACAATTTTTCTAGTTCGAAGAGAAGGAGGGTCGAGGAAAGAGGCCGAGGCCGAGGCCGACCAGACCCTAAGGTCGTCCCCGGCCAACGGTTCGAAAGGTATACTTCCACAACTCTCCCTCCTGAGCAAATCTTGATGGAAATTCGCCACTTGAATTTGGTGAAATTTCCAGATAACATGCGAACTCCAGCTGGAAAAAGAGACAAAGACAAATACTGTTTCTTTCACCGAGATCATGGTCATGCTACTCATAATTGCTATCAGCTACGAGATGAAATTGAAACCCTGATCAGAGAAGGGTATCTGAAAGAATACATCCGAGATGGCCGAGGCCGACCAGAAGATGGTCGAGGCCGACCAGATGAAGAACCCCCACGAGAGATCAAGTGAAGCAGTGGCCTACCAGAAGAAGGTCGAGGCCGACCAGAGGAAGGCCGAGGCCGACCATACCCCTATGGACTACTAGGGGGCTTTCTTTTGTTTACTTCATCTCTAGTTAGGATTACATTTGTCAACTTCAACATATTCACGTAAGATTCAAATTTTATTAGCAATAAAATTAAATTTTCAAGCTGCAAGTTGTGTCACTCAAGCATGAGTTCAACCAAGAAACTCCTACTTGAGTAGGGGGCTACTAAGGGGATATGTTTCCCTATGAAACAAAAAGCATCGAAGCTACATAAGATATATGCCTCTCTGATGAACAAAAGACAGAAGCTACTAAAGAGATATGCCTCTCTAATTGAACAAAAGGCAGAAGCTACATAGAACAAGCCAGAAAAGTCAAAAATTTGAGGAAAACGGAGGCCGAGGCCGACCTCATAGGCCGAGGCCGAGCAATTACAAGGAATGCATAGGGATCTTTCTTGAAAGAAGCATAATCTTCTTGAATGACCCCACAATCTAAGTCCTTGTGATGCTTGGGCTTCATCTAATTGGATTCGAACTGATTGGAGCTCAACCCTTGTGAAATCAAGTTCAATCCTAACCTCAACCAATAGACGATTGACTTGAGTCAAGCTAGCTTGACTTTGAACCAGCTCTGCCCTTGGAACGCTGGTCTATTGGAGGAGGAGGAGGATTTGAAATCTCAAAAGTGGAAACACCTCCCACGTCCGAGCTACAGCCACCAACCCTCAAAGGCCCAACTCTTTATGTGGCCTTCAAGCAAAGACGTAGATCGTGGAGGCATATCTGAAAAACAGAAGCAACGAAATCATGAGTTAACGAAAACACATGAGACAGAAGTTAAAGCTGAGGAACTGAGGTCTGACAAACGTGGCCGAGGCCGACTAGGGAGGCCGAGGCCGACCACATAGGAAGAGGCTGACCACATAGGACGAGGCCGACCACCTTGTCCAAAACCAACCTCTCCCCAGCACAATGATTAAATCCAACCTTTCAGAAGAAGGGGTGGAATAAAACCGATTCTAATTAAATTCTCTTGACTAACAAGAGAAAGACCAGGATAAGCTAGCTCCTAGAAAAAATGAAGAAGATGATGGTAAGACCGAGGAAAACTTGTACACGAAAAAAAAAGTACCGATGCGCAAGGAGGCCAAGCAGAAGCACCAAGGAAGCCTCGGCCTACCAGACTGGCCGAGGCCGACCAGACCTCCTGCCCCCGATGCTCACTCCATTGCTTATTTCCTCTACTCCTCTCACGGTATCAACTTGAAATGAAGCTACAGTTGTTCCAAAAACGCTTACGAAAAGCGAGAAGCTACAAGGCTACAGAATAGCCAAGAATTCCTCCAGCAGGAGGTCATGAAGCTACACGGCTACAAGATAGCCAAAATTCCCTCCTACGGGAGGTCGGGAAGTCCAGAATAGTCCCTACGGGGTTTGATGGAAATCCCACTTAAATTTGAGGACGCCCTCGAATTTATATATTCTCTCCAGGAAAACGGCACAGATCGCGAATCCAGAGGAGAGTCTTAGCCCCCAAGAAAGATCGAAATGTTCCCTACGAGGTTGGACGACAATCTTGGGATGATCCAAGGAGAACCTTGGAGCCTTAAATTTTCTCCAGGATGTGGACGAACACACATCTAGAGGAGAATCTTACCCACCAGGAAGAGACCGACCTACGGGGTTAGACGGCAATCCTGGGGATGATCTAGGACGCAAAATAAGCGTCACGGAACCCTAAAATTCCTATAGGAAACGGAGAAAACAAGACGCAAGATAAGCGTCATGGAACTCTAAAATTCCTACTGGAAAATGGAGAAACCGACACTCTAGAAGACTGAATATCCTTGTAAGGATAGACAACAATAACTAGAGATAATTCGAGGCAGACCTCGAAATGTCAACAATGACTCCAAAACTTAATATGTTACTCCCAAGTCAGGCTCCATGCAATTACTCCACGCGCTCCTAATCTCGAATCCTAACTAGGGAGTGGGGGCTAATGTTATGGGTGAAATTGGACCAACAAGAATGGGCTAGCTGAAGGGCTGCAGTGAAGGGCCAAACAAGGAAAGAAGCCCCATACGAAGTCAAGACGGACCGAAACCGACAGGAGACCGACCCAGGACTAGAAGGGACGAAGAAACGGGCTTGGGCCGAAGCCCAAGCCCGTGGTCGGCCTCGGCCGAGGCCGAGGCCGACCAGTTTGGCAAGGCCCAGTTTTGGGCCTTGCCTCGGTCCCTTATGGCTCGTGTGCCCTCGGTTCAGCCCAATTCGATCTTTCCTTTCCCCATTCGAAGACGGAAACCCACGAAAAACCCTAGGAAGGAAGCTATTTAAGCTCTCCCTTAGGGGGAGAGCAAGGTAAGTTCATTCCAGCTTACAACACTCTCCTACAACTCTCAAAACTCTCTCTGACTTAAGCATCGGAGCCTGTGTGGCCTACACCACACCGGTGTCCAGGTTTTTCTTGTCTTGCAGGCCGCGTTCTTCCCCCAAGAATACAAATTCACCGTCGTTGTCACGTGGAGGTCAGGTGATATTTCTCCTGTCCAAAATTTGGCAACAACAATTATCATATATAAAAACAAACTAAATGCAATAGTAACGAAAAGAAAAGAAAAATTAATGCAATCAATTCTAGATTATAAGTGTAAATTGAGTACCCAGACAAAACTTATATGTTTTTTTTAATAAAAAAATGTTATAAAAATAAAAGGAATTAATTCAATAAACATATTAAATTTCTTATAGAATTTGAATCTACTGAAAATGATAACAATCATTACGAAATAACAAAAATAATAGTAATAAAGAAGAAAATTATGATTTGTCAATACACAAGTTCCTTAAAATAAACTTACATTTCACTTGATAATGGTAAAATAAAGATCATTATACAATTCATCAAACCTAGGGTTAAAAATATGGATATGAGTGATTCGATACATAGATTTTATACTTTCTAAATGTATCTTGTAACCTCTCTTGAAGTATTTTCAAGATTGAAGAGATTTAAAAAGAATGAAAGAGAACTAGAAGTAGAGAAAGAAAATAAAAAGGAGCTCTAAGGTTTTTTTCCCTATTTCTTTTGAAATTCAACAAAACGGAAATAATAATTACAAACAAAAAATAAAAGCAAATTAAAAGTGTTGGAGCTTTTGTCTAGCTTCAAGTTCAAGGACTATTTGCAAAAGCTATTCGGGAAATCTTCCATCCATGGTAGATCTATTCCATCTTCTTGCGCCATTGAATCAAGCAAGAGTACACAACTCCATTTTTCTATTTTTGAGTTGTCTACAACTAAAAAGGAATTTTAAGTTGGTAATAAAAAAAATGATGAGAGAAACTCTATTTTTATGGTTGAAGGTGATGGAAAAGTTAAAAAACTTTTTAAATTCCAAATCATTAAAATTTTATAATTAAATTTAGTTAAAAACCAAATCTTAAATATTTTAGAAAATGAAAAAACTACATTTTCCATATTCAAAGTTTTTTAAATTTCATATATTTATCACAACTTTATGATGCATTTAAATTTATATTTACTCAAAAGCTAAAATTTTATCAATTATATTTTGATCTTTTTTTTTAGACTGAATAAGATTTCATTAACTTAAAATAAGGGAAATTGTGGCTGGTGACTACAAAAAAATCACGGTAATGGTAAAAGACTAAAAATCTTTCGTAATTGGGTTGATGGCTATTAATTTTTAAGGGAAGTGAGTCAACAATATTTCATTTCCATTATACCCCTACTGTATATGTATATTTACATTCAACCCATTCAACCACCAAGATCTTAGGGAAAAAACATCTACGCATTGTTTGAGTCAGCACCCAAGATTTGTTAAAAAGAAATCTCCAACAACTTGTATCTGTATTTTACTCATTCCCCCATAAATTTTCAACTTTTTCGTACATTTTCACTCTCATCGTGATTTTTGAACGTTCCCAGCCATTACCGAATGTTGCACATCTTTTTGAGTTTTAGGTGATTCAAAGACATTTTTCGCACCACTAGAATTATTTCAATAATGGTGTTCCACTAAATTTCATGTAACAACCCCAAAATTTAGCCTAATCTAGGGAACGCTACTAAACCAATAACCATTATGCCCTAAAAAATTTGACAGCATAACGACATAACTACAACAATACCTAGTATTTTTCTAATACCTGCTAGACAAAAAATCACACTTCTATAGCTAGATAACCAAATAACCATCCATACTCCAACTCCATAACCACTATAGGTTCATGATTTCTCAACAACCCAAAACAAAAACTAAACTAAACTTCTTCAATAAACTTCAAACAATTCAAACTTTCAAAGACAAAACAACCAAACAAATATATTACAATTTCCAACTTGAAGATAGATCATCAGAAATACTCTAACTCAAATAAAAGGAACATAACTTCCCAAAAAGACTCAAACCTCATAAAACCAGTCTCACAAACCTAAAATTTCAACTATCCAACAAGTTAATAAATCTACTCTAAAGAGAGAAAGAACGACAGTACTAAAACCTTAAGCTCCAGACAACTACAAATATAAATCAATTCAATTTAAACTCAACCAGTCAACTATTAAAGGAAATAAGTATCCATCAATGGTCTTTCTCCTTTCATGCCTCCTCTTCAGGATCATCAAGGTCGTAGTACTCATCATCACCTGCAAAACCTGGTGGTGGGTCAGTACATAATGCGTACTGGTAAGTAGCTCACACCTAAGGAGCCATCAAACAACATACGGCATACAAGGTAACATCATGCTATTCACATCCAACTAACATGCTCTTTAAACATAAAGCAGGTAAAATATTCAACACATGAATTTAAAATGTCATGCTATGCATACTCGAACTATACTCAAGCTCCACGAACTACTAGTCTCCACTAAATCACTCAACGTGCATAATTTAGTCCTCACAAAGCTCTCCAAGACTGACCCTTCGAGAAGCATCAACCCCTGCACATAATTACCAGTCTCAACACATCTCTATGGAGCTCGTCGTTCGACCCTTGTCAATAGTTACCAAGATCTCGAATTGTGCATCGACCCTTACCCATAGTTACCAAGACTTCGATGACTTAGCAACGTATTGCCCCTTGTCCATAGTTACCAAGGTCTCAACACTTGTCCCAAAACTCATCACACCTACCCTTGCCCATAGTTACCAAGGTCTTGATCTGTTCATCAATCATTGACTAAGTTACTAAGGCATCAATGACATAGTAACGTATTGTCCCTTGCCCATATTACTAAGGTCCCAATACTTTCTTCAAAAAATTCGTCACAACAACCCTTGACCATTTTTACCCAAGGCCTTGATGTTCCTCTTGATCCAATGGTGACATACTACCCCTTGACCATTTTTACCCGAGGCGCACTAGTATTCACCTTGCTTTCCTTTGTCTTATACAAGGTTCTCTAAACTCACCTAAACTCACTAGAATGCATGAAACCTACACATCATGCTTCTAGACCATGCTTATGCCAAAATTACATGCAACACCAATGACACGCTTTTAAAATCAAGGCCAATAATTCATCATGCATAAACATCACAATATCAAACCAATCTCGACAAGGCAGTATGTTATCACAAAGAAAACTATGCAGAGCATGCTCATCTCAAATTTTTCAAGCAACAATTCATCACAACAAACATCTCAACATATATAGATATTTAAGAGGAATATTCATATATCATAAGTATAACGCAAATTAAGGCACACAACATACTAGCACACAATTAAACATACTCCACAAGTAGAAACTACTTACAAATTATCCTAAAGTGCTTCTAAGGCAAGTCGATAAGGTCCCCAAAACGACTTTAAACTGAGTTCGAACACTCTGAAACTGAACTGAACCCGCTACAGTCGTCGTGCTCATGGGTTCACTGGACGAGAGGGAGGAAGAAGGCTCATGGGTCTCAAATCGAAGGGAAAGCAGTGTCGCGCTCGTGCTTGTGGGATTGCAGGACAACGTGCTTGTGGGTAATGTTGGCATTGTTGGTGTAGCAACATTGAAGATGAGTCGCTGACGAAGAATAAAGCTCATCGACGCGTGGGTCTCACGAGAGGATGTCAAGAACGAGAAGGAGAGGTCACCAACACGTGGTGCTTACCAAAGAAGAAGAAGAAGAAGTCGAAGAAGATGAAGAGGAAGAACGATAGGGGGGCTGTGCATGTGGCTATAAAAACATGAGAGGAGGAAGGAAGAAGAAAATGGATTAGGGCTAGGGCTTTCTTGTTTTAATTCCTTAAAAAAAAAAACTCTAGATACAAATGCCAATAAATAAAAAGGGAAGACCTTAGGGCTATTTAAAATTCAATTTTTTTTTTCTATCTTTACTAGAGACAAAAATCCCAATAAGGAACCTAAAAGATTTGGAATAATATCTACTTAATAGGAGTTTTCGGTTCCTTTTGAACTTGGGAATAAGATAAAAATTAAATTCTCAAACTTTGGATTTAAAGATTTAATTCAAAATCATCATTCCTAAAATTATAGAAATTAAATTTACCAAGTTTAAGGGTCTAAACTTCAAATTCTAATATTTTTTCAAGTTAGAACTATAATGAACATCGAGCCCAAAGACTCTAAAATAGGCTAATTTTATAATGTTGGGCATTACATTTCGATACACTGTATATAATACCACATACACATAATCAAAATAGGACTTCCTTCATACATTTTACATATAATGTGTATAGAACAGTACATACACAAAATCTCAACAGTACAACCTCCATGTGTTATATATATAATGTGTATATAACAAAATATACGCAAAATCTCATAAGATTACGGGTGTTCATGGTTTGGGTTGGGTTAGATTGAGACACTTTTTAGACCCAACCCAATTGTTTGGATCATAAGATTCTTCAACCCAAACAACCCTTATTAAATAATGAACCCAACCCAACCCAACGATGAAATATTTGGGTTGGGTTCGTTTGGGTTGTTCGGGTCATTTATTCAAATTTCTGGTTTTAAGAAAAAGTAAAATGTTAATATGTAAATCATCTATTTATTTATTGTCAAACATTGAATTAAAATTAGCAACTCGATTTCAATTTATATTATGAAAAATTACACTCTAAGACTTAAAAATGTATTTTTAAGAGTTATTAAAGAATAAATAATTCAAAAATAATTATAAAATTAAATAAAAATAAAATAAATACATGTATATATAATTGTATAGTAGGTAAAACAAAAAAAAATTAAAATTAATAATAAGTTCGGGTTGGTTTGGGTCAACCAAGACTAATTTTAGGTGAGCTCATGACCAACTCAACCCATAAAATTTTCATTTATTTGAACCCAACCCAACCCAAACCGTAATGACCCGAACTACTCAATCAACCCAACCCAAACCGACGATTTGGGTTGGGTTGGTCGGGTAGTTCGGGTCATTGGGTCTTTTGAACACCCCTACATAAGATAAGGGGTAAATGCATCAATAAATGAGGATTACCTCCTCCTCGCTCTCCAAGTGTTGGGATTTATATCCTAAAGCCTCGTAATTAATGATTTATTTAATAATTAATAATAATTTGAATTATTTTATTTCCAATAAATATTATCCATTATATGAAAAAACCAAAGTTATTAGTGTAATTTTGAATAGTATGTGGTTGACATACGGAAGGTTCATGTTCAATAAATAACCCAAAGGGTCATAATATATGGATAAGGTTGGGTGCCTTATCTTAGTAACACTATTTATACGGCCCACTTTGTAATAGTTACAAATGATTTGATCCAAATCGTTCATGTGGAGACATGTGAGTGGGGGTATCTTATACAATAAGTTTGTATAAGACTAGACCACGAAATATTTAATCTCTCTTTATAAATCCGTTAATTGAGAAGATTAATATTTCATCAAGATGATCATATGCAACTCGATCTTAATCCTGAGTAAGTTATTAACTCCTGCCTGTGAGGGCTTGTCATTTGATTTGCATGGGTGAGAGTAACTTTTATAGCCAATTCAATAAGCCTACCATTTTGGAGACTTGACCAAATAAGGAGCTGGGAACATAATCTCATAAGATGGAATTCACTCTTTCTCTTATAGGGTAAGTAGATGAGTAGTTCCCTTATATGCTGATTTCGAGACTTGAATAATGGGGCCCCACCCTCTCACTGGCTTGAGAAAGACTTAGTTTATGATTGGATCATAAACAAATTGTTCATTAGAGGATCCGTGGTACTTAAGGTGCAAGATGTAATTTCAGGGGTAAAACGAACTTTTGACCGAACTATAATTACGAACAACTCGTGAAGGATTGACTTGCATGTAATGGTTATATCCATGGACACAACTTGTCCTATAGTGCATAAGAGTGCAACTCTAAGTCTATAGTGGACTAACCTAAAGTTGATGAATGAAAATTGATTAGTTGAAGAGTTTAATTAATTATTTTTATGTCATTAGAGCTTATAATCTGTAGGTCCATAAGATCCCCTTGCTAGCTCATGGTAACACTAAAGATCAATTTCATTGAGGAAAATTTTTGAAATGTTCAAATTAAAATTTAATATATTTGATATATTAAATGAGGAAAAACATATTTATTGTATATGATACATTAAATATCAAAGAAATTATTAATGTATTAAGATACATTAAATAAAATATATTTGTTAAATTTGAATTAGATTCAAATAAGGAAATACATGTAGTAGGAAAATTTGGAAGGGTTTGAATAAAATTCAAACTGGTTAGATAAATATATTTTCACATATTAGGCATTAAAATATATTATTTCATTATTTTTCCTAGACCACTATAAATAAGATCCTAGGGGTGAGCCATTGTGTGCATTCTTCACAAGAGAAAAGAACTTTTGAAATTCTCCTCTCATTCCATCTCTCTATTTTCAAGAAGGTTCCCACAAACCTCTTTGGTCCTTTGTTCGAGTGATAGCAAGGAAGGCTTTGTGGAAGTCTTAAAGTTCAACCTCATTGGAGTTGGAGTACAAGGAGAAAAAGACTTGCCAGAATATTCTCCATGTTATTTTCAAGGTATGGTTTATGTTTAACCTTAAGTTTATATTTTAATTCAAAAATAAAATCAAAGTCGATTCCAACGCTTCCGCTATGGGTTTAATTCGATTATTCCTTTCACCAAGTGAATGGGAGATGTTTGTTTCTTTTGTTTCTGCTTGGTGTTACTCCTACGACCTGTAACATTGCACTAACCTGTGTTTTAGACTCTACATTTTTCTTTGCCATCATTGACAGAACGAAGAAGATGCTAAATTTCGATTAAACCTAAAAATGAGTAGCATATATGGGTACAAGGGGTCATTTTCATAACTAACAACAACGAACAAAACCCTAAAAACAGGATCCTAACTTCAAATTATCGTAATCATAATCTATTTAAATCGTAATCTCTAACTCATTGATAAACTACACCTCAGATGAAGTATTCCGGCGAAGATGTAAACGGAGATTTACATACCATCATTTTATGCTTTTGGTGTGGCTGATCGACAGCTCCTGAAACGAAGTATTCCCATCGTAGATAGAAACGGAGATGTATACAGAGTTGAGGTAAATGTAGAGGGATAAGGAGATATAGATGAAGATTAAGGGTTTCAAATCATGGAAGGGAGAAGTTTAGGGTTGAAGAAGACTTAGAGACAGATGGAGATGGAGATGTAGAAGACACAGAGGCAAACGAAGGTGTATACAGAGTTCTGGGGAAGGTTTTGAATCACGAAAGGTTGAAGGAAAACGGAGATGTAGAAGTTCAAGGTTTTTCTTCAAGGATTTATGTGTATATTCAGCTTTTGTATATTTGTTGAAAGTTGGGAGATTTTCAAATTCCACATTTAATGGTTGCAGGTAATCATTTCACTTGATTTAACATTTTCCCCTCGATACAATCAACATGCAGCAACCGAAGTTAATTGATTTATGGGTATAGGGTACTAACTATCCAAACTTTTCCCTCAATTTTAATTGTCAAACCTTCCATGTGTTAGGGATTTAGGGTATATATTCATATATACATCATATGATACCCCTATCTATGCGTAGCTATAAGTGTAAATACAAATATATACACACATTAGATGTTATTACAACAACATTGTTATCAGTTTGTTCATTCTATGATATAGCACATTAGACGTTAATTGTTGCTAACCTTACAGATTATGTTTTAACACTAATTTGAATTAATGTTAAATAATTCTAATTTACGTGTTTGTTATTTTTGTTGTTAGCAACCATTTCTCTCTCTTCCTTAATAATCTCCTTTTTCTTAGCCTCTTTATAGTTCAGAGGTATTTTCGTCCAGTCACAATTTGAATATTCGTTTAAAATTCTTGTTTAGATATTTTTCCAAACTCTAATGAATTTAGCCATTTTTCAAGTTGTACTATTTAATTTTAGCCATTTATCTTATTGCCTCTTAAAATAATGTTTGTTGGGCTACAAGATTCAAAATCAGAAAATAAGCAAAGAGAATAACCTATCTATTGTGCATATATAATCGTAATTAGACCTATGATTACATGATGGTAGGTTTAAATATGAGTATCTTAGAATATATACATTTGCCTGTTGAGCACGAAAATGAGTAACTCTAACTTGCCAATGTAAAATGAACAACATTGAAAGATTTAAAAAAGCACTAATTAAACCACCTATTGCATTCACCAATGAAAAAATGTCAAATCAAGAGTATAATTACCTGCCACCCTGTAATGAATCAATTGAAAACCCTTCCGTTTGATTTCCTTCAATCTTCAGCTTTGTTTCATCTCCCCTCAGCCACCTATGCTTTATTTCGTCTCCCCTCAACCTCTAGTAATAGAAACGGGTAGAGCAAGGGTCGTCGACCAATCACATTCTCGAGGTATATATTTCTATCTACTACTTCCGAAAGTTGAATGTGTTCAATTTCTTCCTTTCTACAGCTTCTCTTTGCGTTTCTTTTCCTTCCATTTACCTAAGCACAATTTTTGTTCATGAACGCTGCATCTTGAGAAATTAGAGAAACTAAAGAAAAATGTTATATTGATATTTCAACAAAAGTTTTTGGGGGATGATTTTGTTATTAAAAAAATAATAATAAATAAAGGAGATTGATATCTAGGATTTAGATGAAGCGTTTGAAAATGGAGAACTTCAAAAAATAAGGGAGAATTTAGAAATGCATAAATCTAGGGGCAAGTTAGATATGGTGAGAGAGTGAGAGAATGCTGAGGATATTTTTTTTTTAAAAAAAAGAGAAATCTATTTGCTGTTAATGAAGGTTGACCGTGAATACGAGTATATACCAGAGGTATAAATGGAACAAAAACTATTCACTCTCTTCTCCTAAAATCATGGTAGCCATAATTCTGAATATCTCTAATTTTTAGTTGTTTTTCATTATGACTATTTTTTTCTAGCTATTCCTTACAATTTCCCATGAATTTAAAGCCCCTTATTTGCAAATGTTTCTTTGACTATTTTTATAAGTATGATTAACCTATCAATTTAATACTCTTATATATTCTCTTTTAAAAAGGTTATTTATATGTAACGACCCAAACCCATACTTAACATGTCTAAGGACATTACTATAAGCATGCATGAAATTGTTTGCAAAATTCCAATATAATAGGAATATTTAAGAAAAAACATAGTTGGGATCCCTTTAAGACAACAAAATAACATATAACTATAACATAGTTTGCAAAACTATACTTAGTGTTGACAACCTATACTCACAACAGAAAAATAATTAGCGTAATTGGACCAAAATATAGACTCGATACTATCCAAGGTGTGTGATGACAAATGGTCTATGGTCACTTATGCTTTTCCCTCACTTGCAAGATTTGTGAGGAGTGAGTATTGAGAATACCCGGTAAGTAGCCTCTAACTGGGTAGTTCAAAATGCACAAACACATATATACATGAAATTCAATATAATGAAAGGGGACTCATAGGTCTTAAAACCTGTCTTAAAATTTCTGATTATAACTTAGTTGTTTGTGATCAAGCTAAACTCATCCAACATGAATTCCACTACTCTGAAAAGGAAAAATAGGATTCAACATGAGACCAACTCCTACTGATGATAGTAGTGGATATCAGTCAATAGAACCAGAATCGCATCCAACAATTGCCACTGTACATAAACATAAGTTTGGGTCTAGAGAGGTGCTACCATATATGCTCATCCAGCCTATAATATGATATAGTAAGAGTAGGTGTCACACACTTAACATAGATTAGGATATCCATGAACATACAATATGCATGAGATCCCACAATAGAAATCTTGATTCTAAACATGCCACATGTGACAAACTAAATTTAAGAATAATGTGGCCACAAGCAAAATAACTTATCTTCATACAGTTAACAAATATTTGAAGTTTATACCATACGATCTTGACCGTATTTATCTTTGACTGTGGCATAAAAGTGGGTCTAATGAAATAAGTTGCATAGAATCAATACATTTATTTCTAATTAATTCGTGATTATAAATAATATATAAATTAATTGACTTATTAGCTAATAAAATATAAACCATTTCTTATTGGAGAGATTATAAGTATACTAATAACCAAATCCTATTAACTTCTAATTAAAACATAATAATTTCTAACATAGTTATGAATTCCATAGACTAAATTTTAATACTTGAGAAATTGAAGAATGGACACTAATAGCACTTCTACTAAATTTGAGTTTAAGTTGTCACTAATTCATCTCCATAACAAATATGGAAGAATTTTTTTTCTCCCTACTTTAATTTTAAATCTAACCGAAGACTACATTAGTAAAAATAGAAAGAAGAAATTAGAGTTAATCTCATGTACCTCATGAAGCCATTTGGATCTCCCCTCACCAAATCCTCTTTCTTTAGCAAACATAAGTATATTTATAGATCCAAATCCACCGCCTTTTTATAATCTAAACTTAAAAATTATTAATTTAACTTGTTTTATTCATTTTTTTTCTTTCTTCCTAGCCGGCTTATTAAAAAAAAAATTATATCCTTACTTAATTCTAAAGTGAAAAAAAAAATTCTTAAGGATAAGGTTGAGATTTAATTATTAATAAATTTGTT
Organism: Trichosanthes truncata; assembly: GCA_033996785.1. Taxonomy (NCBI): domain Eukaryota; kingdom Viridiplantae; phylum Streptophyta; class Magnoliopsida; order Cucurbitales; family Cucurbitaceae; genus Trichosanthes; species Trichosanthes truncata. Next base: position 41,922,843 of record JAWPNB010000013.1, on the reverse strand, counting down.
TTTATTTTTTCTCTCTCTTTTTTCTTTTAATCACTATATAGTCCTGGCAACTTAAATTACTAGAAAATGGATATAATTTATTTATATGTTGTTTTATAGTCAAGATTAACAATCCTTTCTCAAAATCGAACGATAATTATCCAACAAATAGACTTTTAAATAGCTGTATTTCATCATTTTTTGTTTTGTCGAAAATTTCTAAAATTTGGACAATGTCACGTTAACCCAAACAATATTTAAGAACTTAAGAAAAAACAACCTTGATTCATAAATAGGATACAAGAGGTCGGGATGTTACACTATATTTTGCTGAATTTATTCGAGCTCAACTTAGACTAATTCAATTAACCACAAAACACTAATTGAAAGCATTAAACACTAAATGCATAAATAGATTCAAAACCACAATAGTCACAAACATCCCTTAACTAAGCAATTAAACCACAATTAAGCATAAATCAATATCCAACAATTAAATCCCAAGCAATTAAGGACGAGGATACTAAAAATCAGTTGATTACAACCCCTAAATCCCAAATTACAACCACTACAGTAACTACAAATGAAAGGAAAAGGGAAGAAATTGTAAATGAAGGTCGATCCCGCGTTCTTGTCGCGATCTCCTTGGTCCTCAAGCTCTAGATCTGCAATTTTGCTCCAAAAAACCTCACAAATGCTCCCAAAACCTTCAAGAATATCATGGAGTCGAGTTTAGGGCTAAAACCCTCAGTTTGGCCTCCATTTGGATGAAGATAATGCATGAAATATATATTGCTCATCGTGACAGCGTCAAGACGCTATTCAAACGACGAGTTTTCTTTATGTGCACAGTTGTAGCGTCAAGATGATAGGAGTAGCGTCGAGAAGCTATGCACAGAATTGCAGCTTCAACGCCTTTTCAAGCATTGAGACGCCACAGGACAACATTGAAATGCTTGCTCTCGGGTTGGCAACTCTAAATACAACATCTTGATGCTCCAACCAACATTGAGACGCCCCCCTCTCGAATTTTTCTTCTCAAACCTCATCTCTTTAATCTTGAATTTTCAAAACATCATCATTTAAGCTCCAAAATCATCAAATAACTTATGAACACTCAATTTTTCTTCTCAAGCTTGGTTTCTACAAAATAAGCATATAAAAACACTTACAAGCTCACCAAATCATAATAAAACTAGCATAAATCATAGGAAATAAGATAGCGTGATTGCATGCTATCACCCGAGAAGCACTGACCCCCAACCATTTGTACCTAGCACCTCAACACTTCTCTATGGAGCTCGTCATTCGACCTTTGACCATTTATACCAAAGGCCTCAAACAATGTATTGCCCTTTGACCATTTTTACCCAAGGTGCACCGATGACTTAACAATGTATTGGTCTTTCCCCAAGCACCCCAATACGTGCTTTTTAGACTCATCACACTGACCCTTGACCATTTGTACCCAAGGCCTCGATGCTCCTCTTATTCCAATGGTAACAATACCACCCCTCAACCATTTGTATCTTACTACAATCCTTTGCAAACTCACAAGGTCCTTTGACCTCCCTCTCACAATCTCACCATAATGCAGGTTACCTAGGTGATAAGCCTTAGAATTAAGGCTTATTTAAGTCCCAATTGTTTAAAATATTTTTGTTTGTCCTAAGATTAATTGAAAATAGTGGAAGATTGCTTGAATTTAAGGAAGAATTTAATGTGATAGCATTTGGAATAGAATTCTAAATAAATTGATTCTTTTTGCAGAAATTATGGAAATTGCTAAATCTGATTGCCAAATCTGATTTTGCAATTGTTTCTGGAGCAGGGAATGTGAAAATTACTAAAACCAGATTGCCAAATCTGATTTTGCAATTGTTACTGGGCAGAGAATATATGGAAACTTATTATCAGCGTGAATGACGAAACCCATATATGGGAAGAGTGATTTCCGCACGAATCATGGGATTGGAGCGCGATTTTTGGCTGATTTGAACCTAAGAACATCTACAAAAGAGGGGGGAAGAAGCTCGAAGCGTTCGTTCGGATTTCCTCGGTCGATTTGAAGGATTAGTCTCGTGGATTTTTTGTTTTTCGCACTCTCTGTTTTTCATATTTTTCTGCTGTTTTTGGCCAAATTATTCAAGTTCCATCTCGGTTTTTCTTCAGTTGTATTACAGAAACGTTGTTGAGCTATTTCTATTCTCATTTTGATGTATTTTGGGTTTAAGTTCAAGTTTAATTCAAAGTAGTTTGTGGGTATTTGTTCTAAAACCCATACTCTGTTTTTTTTTTTCTTTTCGTTCTTCTTCACCGAGGGCAGTTTTGCAGTGTTATCAAAATCTCTTCCTTTTACCCTGAATAAATTGTGGGGATTATCCCGTTGTTCTCGAGTTTTGTTTGACTATTGGGTTGGATTGGAAGGAGGATCAATTACTATCCTCTGTTTTTAAGTTAGTTGCTGTTTTACAAAAGCCCAAATTTCCCTTGCAGATTAGTACTTTTGTTGGGAGAAGGAAGTAAAACCCATTAATGCCCTTAATTCTTTGATGAACTCCAATTGAGCATTTTTCCTTGAATTTTTGGCCACTGCCCAGATTTTTACTACAACTTATGGCTTTGATTGTTTAATGAGCAAGTTGCCAAGATAATTTTTCCCATTATTCAATTTGCCCATTATTAGTAATTTGCTCAAATTTCTAATATGAGTTTTTCTTTAGTTAATTGTTATAATTCTATTTTTAATATGAGCTAAAACTTCTTAGGGGGTTCAAGGATGTGAATTCCCTAAGAAGTAAATGTAGCCAAAATTTCAATAAGAACCAAGCCTACATTTCAATTGTTTGCTTGTGTTGATTAAAATTCCGTTGAGATCCTAGATTGATCAACTAGGGTATCAACTCAAGCTTAGATCTAATACCGACGGGGTTAGTGACAAGCGGATTTCACACAAGTGATGGAGAAAAAGAGCTTAGACATAAGCCAATTTCTTACCCTAGACATAGGATTAAGGACTCCAAAACCCATAAAATTGTGAGCCAAATTATCTAAGATAGAGGGACTGTAGACATATAGGTCTCTCACTTAGCCTCCTAAAAACCTAAATTCAAGGTAAATAGGAGATGCAATTTTGGTTTACAATTGAGTGTGGAGTAGGTTGGAATTGCAATTTTGGTTTGCAATTACGACTTAGGGCAATGACATTCTTGAGCCCCATCCTTTATCATTTCATTTTCTAAGTTTATCTAATTTGCTATCCAATCTTGCCAATTTTAGATTCTGCAATTTTTCTTTATTTTCATTATTGCCATTTCTTGATTCTGCAATTAGATTCTGCAATTTTTCTTTTTATCAACACACCATCCCAACATTATTTTTTGCAATTTAGTTTTCCATTTGCAATTTTCCTTAGTAAGAATTGATTCAAATGATTTTTTAATTAAAAAAACTTGAAAGAAAAGATAACTAATTCAATCCAATTAGATATGCTATCAAATATCAAATTAAGAATAACAATTAATTCAAATTATGTTTGAATTTTGAATATAAAAGCATGAAAGAAAAAAAATAATTCAAAATATGTTTTAATCAATTTTTGAAATTAAATCGGATTATGATGACTTGATTGATGTAATTAAGTAAAATTTAACGAAATATTTTGGTCTAAAAATATTTTTTCAGAAACTCTTGTTTTTTAATATATTATAGATTATAGATTATAGATATACATTATAGATATTTATTCAAATTAATCAATAATTAATCAATTTGAAATTAAATCACATATTCATTTTGAATCAAATTATCAAATCAGATTATGATGATTTGATGAAAGTAATTCAATTTGAAATTAAATCAGATATTCATTTTGAATCAAATTATCAAATCGGATTTTGATGGTTTGATTAATGTAATTAAGTAATTTTGAGTCAAATTATCAAATCGGATTTGGATGATTTGATTAACGTAACTAACTAATGAACTAAAATTTAAAAAAGTATTGTAATCTAAAAATGTTTTTCATAAACCCTTGCTTTTTAATATATTATAGAATTATAGATTATAGATATTACTAATAATATTATTATTATATTATAGATATATTTTTAAATTTTTTAAACTAAAATAATTGGATACATAAAGATGTAATTAATTGGAGGTACCTGATTTTTTTAAGCCAAAAAAATAATTTGAAAAAGAGATAGAATTCTGAAAAAAAAAATCGAAAAAAGGTTAGAAAAAAATAAAGAGAAAAAATGTAGCAATATGATGTCCAAAAGTCATGCCAAAAACTTAATTTGAAAAAGAGACAGAATTCTGAAAAACAATCGAATAAAAAAAAGGAAAGATACGTGATCCGATGAAAATTTGGAGATGACCCAAATGAAAAATTGGAAATGACTACTTTTAGACTTGAAAAAAAATAGTTATTACTAAAAATTAAAACCTCATATGAAAAAAAAAATAATTGGATGCAAAAGAAGTTAGAATAATTTGAATACGTGAAGAATTATGTATATATATACAAAGACGTAATTATAACAAAACAAAAAGGAAACATAATTAGCATTCAGCCAACCGATTCAGATTTTTGGGCTATTGCAACTCAATAGCATAAGAATTATAATTGTGCTTATATAAGAACTAATAAGAACTATAAAAAACTTCAGTTTCAAAAAACAAAACAAAAAAAAAAGAAATATAAAAACTTCAGTTTCAAAAAAGAAAAGAGAAAAAAGAACTATAAGAACTAAATAAGAACTAATAAGAACTCTAATTTCAAAAAATATATAAGAACTTCAGTTTCAAAAAATTTTAAAAAAAAACTATAAGAACTAAATACGAACTAATAAGAACTATAAGAACTCCAGTTTAAAAACAAAAAAGAAATATAAAAACTTTAGTTTCAAAAAAAAAAAACTATAAGAACTTCAATTTCAAAAAAATAAAATAAAATAAAGAATTATAAGAACTAAATGAAAAAAAAAAAGGTACTTAAAGAAGAACTCCAGTTTCAAAAAAAACAAAAAAAAAAAAGAACTATAAGAACTAAATGAAGAAAACGTACCTGGAGAAGAACTCCAATTCAAAAAATTAAAAAAAAAAAAAGAACTATAAGAACTAAATGAAAAAAAAAATGTAGCTGAAGAATTGAGTATAAGAATTGTGTATGATAATTGGATACAATTTTTAGAAGCAGATTTGATTTGATTTTGACTCAAATTGCTTATCAAATTAAGACTATTGATTCAAATTCATCAATTTGAAATTAAATAAGATATTCATTTTGATTCAAATTATCAAATCGAATTAGGATGATTCGATTAATGTAATTAACTAAAATTTAAAAGGGTATTTTAGTCTAAAAATGTTTTTCAGAAACTCTTGCTTTTTAATATATTATAGATTATAGATTATAGATAGGTTATAGATTATAGAAAAACTATTCACACATTTTGTGGTTTAGCACGTGCTTTGCACGTGATATTATTCAATTTTCTTCAAAGTTGTACTTTAACAATATTTAGGAATGTATATTTATTTTTTTAGAAGGAACAAGATGAAATATTCCAAATCTTTATCCTCCAAAATAAGTAGAGAGAGAAAAAAAATTAAAACTAGTAGTATTTGTAAAGTTAAATAAATTACAAAATTGTTGTAGAAAAAACTACGAAATTAACTTTTATTCTCTACCATTACAATTTTAAGTCAGACTAATTATCAATAGTTTTTTTTTTTTAAATTAAAAACTCAACAACGTAAAGAAAGTTGGAAGGGTTATATAACAATATCAAGATTAAATACTAACAAATCTTACAAAGAAAAAAAAACTATTTGAATGAATGTCAAAACTTGTCTAGCTAAGAATTTTGAGATTAAGAAAGTTTAATTGATGCGAAGAGTTGAACAATGTTCTTTCTTCACTTGGATTTTAGACTTCATGTCGAATTGAAATGCTCTCTATTGCTTAAATTTGTTGGCATCATCTTCTGATCTTCGATGGCAGATGCACCAATGTTTGATATCACTTCAAAACAGTCATTTATTCACTCATTCCCTACCATTTTCCACATAGCATCTATAATAATCTATCTAAGAATCATAATTTTTCAACAATACCCAAACAACATTACATATAGAGGTTTTGAAGTTGACAGTACATACAACAATTGGATTGTTTATTCATTATCGTCTCGCCTTTCTCATAAAGCAAAATAAATAAAACTTTTTTTTGAATAATAGAGTGGGTTTGAAGAAAATTTGAAAGAAATGCATCAAGATTGAATAGAGAAAAAAAAATAGACATTACATACAATGGTAGATCCAATAATTTTATACAGGGGACACAATATACATAAAAAATCGATAAAAAGAATCTAAAATGAAATTTTTAAAAAATATGCATAGCTTCATAAATGAACTAATTTAATACATAATACATTATAATTGTCTTTTACGATTTTTCATGTTCTGAAATCAATTCATGATAACTTTATTATCTAACTGGTCAAATAAATCTTTCTCAATATATGCTACGAGACAATTATTCATCCATTGATCTCCCAATCAATTACGCAATTGAGTCTTCACAATATTCATGGTAGAAAATGTTCTCTCTACAATAGCTGTTTCAACAGGTAAAATCAATGCTAAGGTGAGCAATTGATAAACTAATGGATAGACCTTATCTCTATTTGTCATAACCATTTTTACTACAAGATCACTGATGCTTTTTAGTTTAACAAACTCAATATTTGAGCGCACATCAACCATGTGATTTTGAAGTTACTACTACAAATTTGGCTTTTATTGACGTGTAACTTCATCGTATAGTTGACGCTTGTGACAAAAATTGTCAATAAAATGTTCATTTTCACTTTAAAATAAATTATTAATTAAGAAATACATATATCGACGGCTACTGAACGACAAAAAAAATCTATATTTAAGTTGACGAAATAAACCGTCAACATTGATAACTTTATTGACAGTATTTTCAAAAAATCCCGTCAAAATTGAGTCAGTTCCGTGTTTTGTAATTGTTGACGGCTCATACGCGTCAACTATTGAGCGTTTTGTTGACGTGCACAAAGAGGATATCGTTGACGGCCATTCACCGTCAATATAGAGTGCTTTTATTGACGGTATGTGACCGTCAACATAGGGTGCTTTATTTTTTAAATTAGTTAAAACGGCGTTGTTTTGGTTGATTTAATATTCAAAAAAATTAAAAACGCTAAACGACAATGTTTTGTTCCAAACCCTATTTTCCTTTCACACGAGTTTCATTCTTCTCCTTCACAAAGTAGCCGTCGAGTTCGTTATTCTCCTCCTTCACCCGCCATTGCTGTTGATTCGCTCCATCCATCACCGTCACGAACCAACCATCGTCGTCACGATCCCTTGCTATTGAGTCCTTTCTCTTTCACTAACCCTTGCTGTTGAGTCCTCCCTCCTTCATGAACCCTTACCGTTGAGTTCATCACACGCCATCGATTCTTGTCGCCGATCTCCTATGTACACACCCCCTCGTCGTGTGCTCGCTGCAAACTCTAAAGGCAAAGTCAAAATTGAAACACCAACTACATGTCAAAACGATGTTGGAACCTTATTCTCTCGATTTGAACCCTAGATTCCGTGCGAATTAACCTTGTTCTCTCGATTTTATTTCAGCAAACATCATTCTAAGGTTGGTTTAATTTGTCGTTTTCTTTAATTAATACATTCTGCAATTCGTGAGAATTTTTCTTTGGAGTGTTAATTGTGCATCTTAGGTTCTTGTGCTTTTATCTTTGATCTCAATTGTTGTGGAGTGTTAATTTTAACATAGAATTTAAGAAGCTGGTTTCAATTTTAATACGAAAATTCAAACATCCATTCGTTTAGGTTTAGTATTTATGTTTGGGATCCCAATGGCTAATGAAACTGCGGGAACTGAACTGGTTATTTATTTATCAAAATTGTATACGTTTCTTGGCTATAAAAAACTAAAGGATTAATTGTATGCTTATGCTCAGAATATGAATATTCATTCTCACTTCGTATCACTTGGTATTTAAAGTATACTATCACTTGTATTTTGAGGTTTTACTTATATTTTTGGTATTTAAAGTTTACTATCACTTCAACAAACAGCTTCAACTTTGTGATGTTTTTACACTTGATTCTGTTTACATTAATGTTGTTAGAGTTTATTCTCCTTGATTTTGATCTATGTTCTCCTTGATTTTGATTTATGATTTATGAAATATACTCAGGGATTCTTTAATATGTTAAGTTTAGTGTTAATTTGAATTAGATTGGAATTGTTAGGATTTAATTTGGATTTTGATTGGAATTGTTTGGTTTTAAATTAAATTTTGATTGGAATTGATTGATTGTTAATTTGGATTTGGATAGGAATTATGAGAAAATTGAAATGGGGTTTTTGATCCACATCTTTAAAAAAACCAAGTTTTTAACTTAAACCTCCTGCAAATTGATATTGTTGTCTTGTAGGTTGATTTTAAGATCAGCCCTTGATTTTGATGAAGTTGGTGTGTCTTTGGCAACCATTAAACAACACAAATGTTTGAACATGATTATTTTTTCTAATTTTATTTCATTAGTGGAGTTGTTGGGTTTTTTTGAGTTGTGGACAATTACTGATTTGTCTTGTTTGAGAAGCATAAAGAACTTCGTTAACAAAATTAATGTTGATTCTTTGCTATGATTTTGTTTAATTGTTGATCTGTTTATTTGTTTTAATTTGAATTTGAACTGGTTGTTTGTTGAAGCAATTAAATTTGAAAAGTGTTGGAACTATCTCTTTGTTTTTCTAGAATTTTGATTAATTGGTTTATTATGTAATATTATGTTGTTGAAGTGTTGCTAATGCATCAAAGCTAATATGTTGCTGACTTTTATGTGTCAAATCTAATGTTTTAATCTCTATTTTTGGACCATTTAATTAATTTTGGATTTTGGATTTTTAGATCAAAGAAAAGAACTCTTGTTTGTTTCTTTTTTATTTTTGGAATCTTTCTTGCATGTTCTTATCACGTATGTGATCAATTTGAACTGAGGGTGGGGCTAATATAGGATTATCGAGTAATTGTATGTTTGTTCGATTTGGAGGATGATTGTTGTGGTAGACATAGACATAGGACACCATAATGACTGTTGAGTTGAATTCTCGATGGTGAATGACTTGTAAAATATATGCGTTAGGTGATCATGTCTTATAGGTAAATGTGTTTTGTGATATGTCTCATAATTTCAATGTGTTTTGTATTTTGAGGCCGATTTATTTATATTAATTGAAACTTGTTTATTGACTTCATTGATTAGGTTATAACATAGTTTGTGATTGTATTTTTGGATGAAATATGTTGTCTCAGATGTTAGCGTTTTTAAACAACTTGCTTGATATGATACATTTAGCTTATTATTTAATGAAAATCTATTGGTTCATTTGTGATTCTGTTTTTGGATAAAATCTATTCCTAGTTGTATAATTACTGGGTTGCAATTGAATTGTTAGTTAGTTTTGTGTGAAATGCAAGTTGATAGTGAAGTTGTTTAAGGGGTACCTCTCTCATCGAATGATGTGCGAGTACTCATAACTTTTGTATCTAACTTTAGTGCTCTATTGCCCATACCTGTAGCAGGGAGTATTGAGACTGTTTCCAATGCAATTGGCTCTCATGTTCCATGGCCAAAAAGTCTTGTAATTGTAGATAAAGAAGAAAATGTAAGTTTATTTAAAAGCACTCTTTATTGTTAGATTAATGTCTATTTGTTTTAATATATAACATTATTTATATAGGAACGTAAGAAAACTCATCGTGAGCTAGCTGCATTAAAAGAGAAGAGACCCAAGAATGATGTGTCACGATTACAAATGTCAGTAGCAATTAAATACATGTTTAGATTTTTAGAGAACATGAAAGATGAGACATCCCAATACCTAAGCATGTGTTTGGCTACGATTTCAACTTTCACTTGATGAAAGATAGCATGAAGCAGTTCTACATGATGGAGGAACTAGCAAGCTTAGTTATATCGGCTTATATTGCGTAAGTAGTATTTAATTTTGTCAAATATTATTAATTTCCTTCTATCTTTTTAACTTTAATATGTTTTTCTTTAATCTTAGATACTTGTGTAAATCTGAACCAATCATTCTAGAACAATATGCATTTCTTCAGCCATCATTAATTTCGCATGGCTCAGGACATGAAGAGCAACGCTCTCGATTCCTATGTAATAGGCTAAGAGAGATTAAGAACAAATTGTTGATATGTCCTTGTAATCCAAGGTAAGTATGCAAAACACATGTCATTATTAATTTCCTCGTATCATTTTGTTTATATTCTAACTTTATTGGCTGATTATTGTGTATTTAGAAACCATTGGATTTTGTTGGTTATATCATTGAAGAGTTCTACAGTTTGGTCGATCAACTCCATCAGACATGGCATTCGCGACTATGTGAAAACTATAGTTAATACGTAAGTATATTATTATTTTAGCATATGTATGTTTCTTATTAAAATAATTATTAGCTTCTTTTTATTCGTATTTGTATGTAGGGCTATAAGGATGTTTTATGCTCAAACAAATATTAGAAGTCCAATTTTTGATCGAGTAGTTGTTCAGGTAATCGTTTCAATTTATTTTTTTACTATCAATATGTATACAAGTATGCTTATTACACGTTTTAAACTATTCATATAGTGTGCTAAGCAATTGGGTAATACGGAGTGTGGGTACTACACTATGAAGTTCATATGAGATATAATAACCCACAGAAGTAGAGTGATTACAGATGTGGTACAAATTTGATCTTATTTTTATTTTTTTTAAAAAAAATTAATTTGGTAAACTTTTTTAATGTATTATGTACACTTATTTATTTGCAGTTGACGAGAGAAGGTAAATTTAGCCAATCAGAGTTCGACGAGATTAGAGTTGAGTTGTGTGATTTTGTATCCCAATACATGTGATGAATCTTTGGTAACATACTTGTCTCAAATGTTAGCATTTTTGAACAACTTGCTTGGAATGATGCATTTAGCTTATTAGTTAGTTAATGGAAATTTATTGGTTCATTTATGATTCTGATTTTGGATGAAATCTATAGCTAGATGTGTAATTGTTAAGTTGCAATTGAATTGTTACCTAGTTTTGTGTGAACTGCAAGTTGATAATTGCTAGCTAGTTGTGAAAATGCGAATTTAATAGATGTTTACATATAAATGCAGGTTGTAGAGGAGGGGTGAAAAATATCCTTTTTTTATTTTTTTCAAATACGTATAGTTGACGGTTAAAAAACGAAATTAAAATGATTAAAATTGATGGATTATAGTCGTCAACAAATATGTCATATTTGACAGCACGCAATGTCAACTATAGTTATCAATGACGGCTAAAACAAGTCAAGCCAGACCTCTATTGATGGCCAACACGTATCAATAAAAAGAGTATTATTAACGTTTTGTATGAAAGTTGACAGTGAAAAATTGTCAACTATACCCTACATTGACAGCTCAGAAACGTCAATAAAGTTGGTATTGTTGACGGTTATAAATTATAGTTGACGGCTAATACATGTCAACTATACCTTATGTTGACAGCTTAGAAATGTCAATAACGATGTTATTGTTGACGGTTGTAGGTTATAGTTGATGGCTAATACATGTCAACATTACTATTATTGATAGTCAAAACACGTCAATAAAACCATCACTGTTGACGTGTATTAGTCGTCAACAAAAATAGCTATGTTGACGTTTTATATGTGTTGACACCAACATTATTGACAGCCAAAAAACGTCAACAGAAGTAATAGTTGACATTTTGTAGTTGTCAATGAAAGCCAAATTTGTAGTAGACGTTCATTCTCAAGCATAAAGAGTTCAATAGCTAAAAAGTTTCTTGGATAAAATTGAGCAAGCCAACTAAGTTTTCGTCCATCAAAAGCAACAAATGAGTTACTCAGATTCAAATATGTCAGACAGAGAAGCAATTCAATACTTGTTTCAGTAAACGATCATTCAACTCTTAAAGTTGCATATCAATGACTGCATAAAAAAACTTCAACACGGTAATGATGCAAATTTGTAATTGGTTGAGATTTTTTCCTTTGTCGTCCTCAAATAAAAAATATATCATCCATCTTAAGAACTTGAATATCATGGCTATTGCAGAAATTATAAACTACATCCAACAATGAATCCTAACTAGACTCCCTCGTGGTTTGCAACATTTCTTTACATTTTTTACCAAATTCATTGCATTCAAAATGTCCTGATCTTTTCTTTGTAATGCTTGAGACAACTCATTTGTGATTCCCAAGATAATTTTCATAAAATGTATATGAAAAATAAAGTCAAATGATTGTATCGAACTTATTGGAGTCTCTGCTTCATATTTTTGTTCTGAATTTGATCCACCTTGTATAAATGTCTCAAGTACATCAACTACTTATGAGAACATTCTAAGAAAACTAGTTAAAGTGTTGTAATGTGCCATCCCCATCGTGTATCTCCTGGTTGTTTAGTCATTGTCTCTTGATTTAATTCTCGACCACTTGATATTTCATTATTATTTAAAGATTCAAAATTTTACATGCTATGTTTCTCTCATAGAATATCTTGACGTTTTGTTGATGCCCCAATAACATTCACCACATTTTTAACAATCAAAAAAAGACCAATAATTTCCACATGATTTTTTGCAGTAACTATAAGAGCTAATTGAAGCTGATGAAAAAAACAATGAATGTAAAAAGCACATTCATTTTCTTTAAAAATAAGTGCCTTCAGTCCATTGAATTCACCTTGCATATTACTTGCTTTATTATATCTTTGTCCTTGCAAACTAATAATGCTCAACCCATGTTGAGAAAAAAAATCCATCAATAGCTTCCCTAAGTGATAGAGCACTTGTATTAGCAACATGTATGATTCCTACAAATCATTCAATCACGTGACCTTTATCCACATATCGCAATACGACTGACATTTGCTCCTTTGAAGATATATCTTTGGATTCATCAATCAAGATAGAAAATAACTTATCACCCATATCTCTTATAACTACATTAACAATTTCTACTACAATATAATTCACAATATCTTTTTGACTATCGGATGCAATCAATTTCAAACTATCTGGAGCATTTTCAAAGTCACAACTTTAATATTTTTGTTGTGGTTGCATAGCCATCGTAAAACTTTAAGAAAATTACCTTGATTTTTTGAATACTTGTCTCGTCATGCCCACGGAATGGAAGCCCTTGGCGTAATAAAAATCGGATACAGTCAATTGATGCACCTAATCGAGTTCGATACTCAACTTGTGCTTGATCTAACATCCTATTAAAAAAAGGTCTCAATATGTTGCTCTTGTTTCAAAAGAGTCTCACATTTACCCCAAGCTTAGCTTGATTGTGTGCACTATTAGAATCACCAACATGAATTTGCAATTTCTCTTTTTTCTTCCAATTAGAAAACCCTTCACTTACCAAACATTCACCTCCTGATTGTTCACTAACCTCTGGTTTGAACAAATAGCAACAAAAATGAAATGCAACATTCTTCGAAATATTGTATTCTAACCAATTAGAATATTTATTCACTCTAGCTAAATTAAATCGTCTTGACTTTGCTCCAAATTTCGTGAATGAAAAATTATGATTTCGAGGCAAACAAGAACCTTTTTGTAAATATTCTCTACGAACTTGATCTTGAATACTAGAATTGTAAATTCATTCTTAGACCAAGATCTTTGGGGAGTTCTCCTAAATTGACTTTTGAATAAGACCTATCAGAATTACTATTACTTTTCTTTCTTGGAGATGATGGGTCTGTTTTTGTTTTTCTTTATTATATCTCTTCATTTTGATTTCAAGTTAACTCTACACAAATATTAATTAAAAAAATCAATGATAATTTCCTAGATTAAAAATTATAAAAACTAAAAGTTTAAAACGAATTCGAATCTTACTTGTCAATGGCATATTATGTATATCTTAATGAGTGACAAAAAATTATGCCTCCTAGTATTAACTCTGAAAGTAATGAAAAATACAATATCAATTATGTGAAGCGAACGTACAAATTTACTTGAAAATAAAAAAAATAAATGATACCTTTTTGGCTTTTTTATTGAGTGAAAATCCAATATGTTACATGTTGGGTGCAATGCTTTCTGAATTGAAAAAAAAATTAAAACACTTGATGGCTGGTAGCTGGTGCACTATGTTTACTTTCTTACTATACAAATATAATGAACGTAATGGATAACTACATATATAGAGGCTTCATAAAAATTTCTAAAATTTTTACAAATGCTTGTCGGTCCTACTTTTTATCACAAAAGTCTCATCCCAATTAAATTTAAACCTTCACATTATCTAATTTGACATATCAAAAAAAAAAGAAAAAACAAAAATTCAAATAAGGCAAAAATCTTTTGGTTATTTATTGGGTTGATGAGGATATTTGATGTTGGGTTTTTTTTAAGACTACTCCATCTCTCCTGATAACTGCACCTCAAATAAAGGAAAATCACGATCTAATCATAATCGTGCCTAAAAAAAGGGAAACCATGTATTTACTTCATATTCCTCCAAATGCTTTCCTGTTTTCTTTCATCTCTAAAATGTTTGTCGTCCCTTTCATCCCAAAATCACAATCTCCAAAGGTCAAGCACATTGCAATCCATTGCCATATGGAGTTTGGATGCGTTGTAGGCGTCACGTGCGTTTGCCAATGTAGTTGCACAAACGTCTAAGGTTGCAGCATCATCATCGTTCACTAAAGACGAGAGAGGGTGGCCACTAGCCAGAGAAGAAAAATAAAGGGAGGAGCTTTTGGCGGTTGTGTAAGAGAGGGAGAAAGAGAGAGAAGAAGAAAAGAGAAAGGGATGAGAGGCTAGGGTTTTTCTTAATTTTTCTCAATTTTTTTCTTTATTTTTTTCTAGAGAAAATAGGCTCATTTTTGCATCAATATATGACCTTGTATACATTCTTTTTTTAATGGGGTATATTTAGGGATCGATCTTTAAAGAATTTGTGGGTATATTTGTTGCATTAACGATATTCTATTATATCTATTTAATAGTTATAAAATGTGAAAAAATCTACTGTGAAGATATAATTAATAGTTCAGAATTATTTATGTAATATATAGATGAATATATACTATATAAGCTTCTTGTGCAATTTGTTTTGTCTTTCATAAATTTTGAATGTTTGCTAGTTTTGATTTTACATTTATTTTGATGTTGGATCTTTTTTATATTCAATAATGAAATATATATTCTTCGTATATATCATGATCGGATTCGAACGTGTGATGAATATATTAAATTTCGTTCACTTTTATGGAATGAATATATACCCTTGCATATAAATGACCATCGATAAACACACGGAATATATGTAAACAAGTAATTAAAGTTAATCATAGTATGACACATATATTCTTTGAGTTATGCATGCAGAGAATACTTATACAATGTAGTACATGTGTTGTAGCGCCTGACAACTCTAGGTATGTTCAATTTTCCTTTATTGAGTTTGATTGGGCTTAAATTTGGTTAATTTTAAATTTGGGTTTGACTAGTTCGTTCTCAATTTAAAGTTTGGGCAGTTGAATTAAATGAATAAGGTGAAAACTTTAATAGGGCTTGTTAGCAATTGTGGAATCAAGAAAAGGGCAATTTGGGAAGAAGAGAGAGTGGGTTAGGGTTTAGGAAAAATAAACATTAAATACCCCTCATTTGTCCTTTTGAGCGCACAAATCCCAAGGGAAGACAATCTCAACTTTCTCCACTTTCCCCCTTCTTCTTCCTTTGACAACCCCCAATTGGTTTTTTTTCCTCTCACCCCTGTTGATCGCACACCCACGTCGACGCCGCTGGATGCAAGTTGTCGAAGGCCATTGCTAATCGCTGTGTACGCGTCGCCGCCTCCGAAACCACTCATGGCTACTGCCGCAATTTGTGGGTCGCTTCTCCTCGTGCCGATAAGCATTTCACAAACTCTCTTCTCCTGCGTCTTTTTCAATGAGTCTAGGGTGAGTTTCGATGTGGGTAATCGTTTTCCTTTTCTTAATCATGTGGGGCTGTGTTGTTATTATGAGTTTTGACTGAGGGGCTTCGTTCTGATCTATTTCAGTTCATCCACGTCCTGTGGAGCTCGGGTTGGCAAAATCAGGACTTAAGCGGAGTTCATTCAACGTGTTTAGGTTGCTGGTTGCAAAAGTGTTGGTGGGTTTCTTGTTCAATTAAGGTTTTTTTTGTTAGTTTCGTGTTGAAGTTTGACCCATGGGGTTTTGATTTCCATTTCGCCCATAGGCTGTAAAGTCTCAATTTGCAAAATTCAATCCTTGGCGAACTTTTTCCAACAAGGGAATTGAGTTGTTGGGTAAGGCTCACAAGAGTAATGTTGCAATGGACTTTTTTGGATTTAATTTGGGAGTTTTTATGAAGGTCCTAATTCTTAAGTCTCTATTATGTGTAGCCGAAACTAATCAACCAAGACCTAAAGGCGGCTGTAAATTGGAAACTAATTTTGAAAATTTTTCCCTCAAAGTTTGGGTAAGCTAAGTTATCATTTAAGGCCATGACAAATTATTCTAGAAATTAGAATTTTAGGTTAGTATTTCCAGGTGCTATTTTTGGGTAATCAATTTTAGGGTAGGACAGGAGTTTTGCAAAAAGGAGGTTGTTAATTTTCCTTGGATTCATGGCCAAGGTAAGTGGCTTTACTGTTGGTTGGCCTTCGGGCTTGGTTGGGTGTTTTCTATTGCATGAGGTGCTTAATTGGAAGTTAACTATAGTCATAGTTTAACTAAAGTCATGAATTATTCTTATTGATGTCAGGAATTATTCTTATTAAAGTCATGAATTATTTCTATTAGAGTCATGAATTATTTTCATTAAAGCCACATATTAGTTTCATTAAAGTCATGATTTATTTTTTATTGAAGCCACGAATGCTATGCGATGTGAATGAGTTAGCTTGCACGCCATGTGGAGTATGGATGAACAACCTTTTATGCTGCATCATGATATGTACTAATATTTTATATGGGACCTCATGCATGTGTGTATGATCATAAAAATTAGGAAATATTAAATAGATTCCCCCTTTACCCTATTTATTTTGACTGCATGAAAGTAATGCATGTCTAGGGGCTCTAGGTGCATGAAAGTGATGTGCTTAGAGTCAATGTGTATGAAAGTGATACACACTTATGTATGAAAGTGATACATACCTGCAAGGAGAGGCCTAGGGTGTATGAAAGTGTTGCGTGCCTAGTGAGTTTGGTATACATCAAAGTGATGTACATCAAGCCACATGTATAAAAGTGATGCACATCCTGAGGAAACTAAGGAGATGAAACCAAAAGTAAAGTTTTAGGTCCTGCTACAATCATAAAAGTGTAGTCATGTTGCATGTGATTGCATATTCCGACTCCAGCAGTAGGGTCACTTACTGGATATTACTAATACTCATTTTTTTTTTTTTTAAAAAATCGGTAAGGGCAAGGGCATCCTAGGAAGATGAAGGAGTTTGCTACAAAGGCCATAGAAGAGTCAGGATAGGATTTTCTTTCTACATTAGACATTTTCGTTATTTTGATTTATTCAGTCATATTTTGAATTGTTTTTTTTCTTGAGAGAGCTTTAGTCTGTTTTCGATGCCTAATTGTGTGGTTTGTTTTTTAAAGTTTCTTTTGGGATCCCTAAATAATATCATGATTGTTTTAAAAGCTTTTTCTGCTAATTATCTTCTAACCTTATTAAGAATTTGTAAGGTCTCCATAGCATGTATGTGGTAGCGATTCCAGTTTAGTTAGGTTCTAGAAGTTGGGTCATTAAATGTGTTAAGCTTAGTGCGAAAAAATCAATAATTTAAAAAAACTAATTTAATGAATGATCTAAAATATCAAAATAACTTAATAAAAATCCTAAAAAGATATATGTGAAACAAATATATATGTGGATATCTATATGTGTGTGTGTGTGTGTGGATTTATAAATGGTGTATGTATGTGGTATATATACAAAATATGAACGAATATATACCAAGTATATAAAAGATCGAAAAATATGATCGGAAAAAGGCTAAAAATAAGGACAACATACAATGAACAAAAAATGGAGAAACACCTTGCAACGTGATAAAAAAATGGAGAAGATAACAGTGTGTATTCTAATGTAATAATGAAGAATCAAATCTAAAATTAAAATGGAAATAAAATTTTGAAATATTGTTCTCATATTAAATCACAATTTTTGTTACCATATCAAATTCACGTATAATATGGAATAAAATCAAATTAATTAGCTTAATAATTGTAGAGAGATATACATAAATAGGAGAAAATGGTAAGAAATTAAGCAAAATAAATACAGGAAATCTAAAATTGAAAATTTTTAAGAACATAGGACAATTTTGAAAATTATATCTTAAAACAACCCATTGAACACAATTTCTGTTTTAATTATTCAAAATCAATTTTTATGCTACGAAAATCACCTTTAAAAGTGTAAAATCAAATATTAAGTTGATTTTGAATGACTAAAGGTATGTTTTTGAGTAATTTTAAACATGATAAAAGTGATTTTAACCATTTCAAAATCACTCCCAAAAATGCCCTATATTTTTAGTTAAATTACAAGTCTAGCCTTGAACTTTCAAGATTATGCCTATTAATTTAGTTTCATACTTTAAAATCTTTTAACAAGTTGTTGAACTTCAAAATTAAAAGTTTAGAAACCGATTAAAAGTTCTTTTTTTTGACAATATACAGGGTGGATGATTCAAACTATTAAGGAAAGAATTACAATTCACCGTGGCAGTCAAATTGATGAATCAGATGAGGAGGACTGTTGAGGTGGGGTCCTTTGTAAAGGAAGGTTCCAGAATTCTTTAATTTTATATTCTTTCTGAATGTTGTTATTTTTGGCTCAATAAGCTAATGATATGTATTAGGTGTTTGTTACACCATTTTATTTTTGTCTTGATTCCCATTATCTTTCTAAAAGTTGTATATATGGGAATAGGATTTCTTGTATTCTTTAAGAATACTAAATACAAAAATACGAAAGAACACCCAAAGGGTAATTTGCAGCCCTACATTCTTCTTTCTTATCGTGTTTTCTCAAAGACTAATTTGGTATCAGAGCTTCTATGACCAATGTCAATAAGACTCTGTCAACTATTTTTTCAAGCTCCGACAATGGAAATCCAACTAGTCTACCATTGAATCAGTTGCTGAATCAAATTACCTCCATCAAAATGGATTGATCTAATTTTCTTCTATGGAAAAACCTAGACTGGCCTATCCTTGGTAGTTATCAACTTGAAGGCCACCTAACAGATACTAGAAATGCCTCAGCAAGTTCATCAATGAAATCGAAGAAATGGCAAGTGAAGGCTCCAGCACTGACGTTCCTGCTGCTACCCAACAAAAGCCAAACCCAGAGTATGATTCGTGGATTGTTGTTGATCAACTCTTACTCGGATAGCTGTATAACTCGATGTCTTCAGACATTACTGCTCAAGTCATGGGACACCAGACCTCAAAAGGGCTATGGGATACAGTTCAAGAATTGTTTGGGGTACACTTTAGAGCCAAAATAGATTATTTAAAGAGAATGTTTCAGCAAACTCGTAAAGGTGCGTCAAAAATAAGTGACTATTTATCTACTTTGAAACGGTACTTTGATGGGTTAGCTCTTGCTGGAAGCCCTATTTCTACTAGTGATCTTGTCTCGCAGGCGTTGTCTGGTCTAAATGAAGAATACAATGCTATTGTTGTTGCGATTCAGGAGAAAATAAGAGTAAGCTGGGCTAAAATGCAAAGGGATCTTCTCTCTTATAAGAAGAGACTTGAACATCAAATGGCACTAGGCTTATCAGGGTCGTCCATTCATCCCACCACTTCCTCCATCAACATGGTGTAAAACAAGGCCCATCCCAACTCTAATTCCACCGTCCTCTCAATTGAAGTAACTCGCAGGACGCCAATCAAAATGGTTCACAAGGTCAATCTCAGAAAGGTGGCCAAGGTGGTTGTGGAAGGGGCCGATGGAATAATGCTTCCTCTAATTGACCTACATGTCAAGTATGTGGGAAGTTGGGTCACACTGCTACAATATGCTTCTTTTGTTTCAACAAAGAAGTCAACAATCCCAATCAAACTCAGTTTTGAAATGGCCCTTTGCCTCCAAGTTCTTAAGGTCAGTTTTATCGAGGTAATCAAAATGTTATGCTTGCAAATTCTGCTCCGGCTACTCCAGAAATAGTAATCGACCCTAATTGGTATGCTGATAGCGATGCATCCAACCATGTCACTGCCAATCCTAATTTTCTGACCTCCAAGACTGATTATACATGTACTCAGAAAGTTGTGGTTGGTAATGGTAATGAGCTTTTTATTTCTCATTTGGGTTGTTTTTCTATTTCTTCAAGCCATTGTACTCTTAAATTGACTGATGTTCTATGTGTGCCTACTATTGCAAAAAAATTGGTCAATGTGTCTAAATTGGCTAGAGATAATAATGTATTTGTTGAATTTTATCTTGATTTCTGTGTGGTTAAGGATAAGCTTTCGGGGGTGGAATTTCTTAGGGGAGTTTTTAAAAATGGAGTGTATCAAAGCGCTTCTGCTGGACAGTTTATAAATAATGATCAAGGCATTGTTCATCTGCAACCGGACTGTGCTATTGCTGGTCTGTTCATCTCATCACAAGGAGAATCCTGTTTTTCTCTTAGTTAACCTACTGCAAAGGCTCATGTATTGGTGACCAAGTCCCTTTTACATCAAAGACTTGGTCACCCTTCTTTAAAAGTTTTTAATCAAGTCATTCGAGGTTGTAATCTCAGTTTTCCAATAAATGTTAATCTTCAGTTTTGTGAAGCATGTCAGTTTGGTCAAATGCATGCTTCCTGTTTCTGATAAGAATCATGGTGTTCTAGAAGTTCCAACCAAACCTATTACAAGATCCAAGGCTAAGAAACTCCAACAAGCATTCATTCTTCATGTACAAAATTGGATACGCTTGGCTCAACCTCAATTTCATGTGTTACAACCTGATTCAAGTGAGGATGGACCATTTGGAGCTTTGGAGGTCAATGTGTGCAAGATTGAAGTTGACCATGGATGATGTGACCATGAAATATCTATTGTCATGCCCAAAGTCCAATTACACGAAAGCACATTTTTTTTATTTATTGTAATGTTTTAATTGTAATTTTAGTTTTCTTTGTCTGTCATTTAATGAGGTAGTTGGGAAGTTCATTAATGAGGTAGTTGGGAAGTTCATTTAATGAGGTAGTTGGGAATTTCATTAAATGAGGTAGTTGGGGAAGTGTTAATGTACAAGAATTCCTTGCCTATAAAAGGGATTTGTATTGCTTGTGACAACACAACATGGATGAATGAAAAAAACAAGACTCTCATGTTTGAGATCCTTTCTTATAAATCCAGTAACATACCTTTGCCATTTCTAAGTGTTCTTGCAATTCTTGTGATAGATTGCAACCGAGCCATTCAATCGAGCCTTGATCAAGTTTGATTGTAGAGTGACTCAATCTAGAACAATATTTCACAATCTTGCTTCTTGATCTTTGATCTTAATAGGTAATCAAGTTCTAGCCTTATCTCTTGGTTGATACAAAATTCGTATAAGGAGGTGTTAATCTCTTTGATTCAAATGTTCTTGTTTCAAAAGCTTGGATCTTTGGGCTGAGAATTAGGATTGCCTTATCATTTTAGTATCAGAGTGTTTTGGTTGCATCTTTGTGGCCTACTCTAGAATTGATTCTATCTTTTCATTCAAGCTTTTTCATCTTTTCAAAAAAAAAAAAAATTCGTCAATTAATGTCATTGCTTCCATTTCATCAATTGTTCTTCATCTTTTTATTCTGATCTGATTTCCATCTTAAAGTTCATATTTTGATCTTAAGAAAAATCCTGAAATTATTCAAGTTCAGATCTTAAATTGTTCATGCAAATTTGGTGTTTGATTTTTGAAATATGAACTAATCTGACATAATAGTGATATAACATCAGCTATCATTATTTTCTATCAATTATTAGACCAATTGCACGTCTATTTGAAGGTCTAATTAGCTTCCAAACACATTTTGCTTAAACTGTCCAATTTTGTTACTACTGCACTGGATGCTCCTAATGATGTGTTAAACTTCTTGATAACGTCCGAATTTGATTCTTTCGGCTGAAGGTAAAATCTAGATTTTAGTGTTTTCTTTCAAAGTTAAGAAGGGAGTTTTGTCAAATTTATAACCTAGTACATTCATTTTTGGAATTCTAATTCTGTGTGCAGTTTTTACCCGAAAATTCCAGCAACTTTATTCTTATTATTTTTTTTCCATTCTTTGTCCTCTTTGTTTTCTTTGTTCTAAATTGTTGTTATTTCATAATTATCTTGTCTTGGTTTCCTTGAATATCTCACAATTACAAGAATTTCAAGATCCATGTTAGCCTACCTAATTTCATCATTTAGCCACTTTTCCCAAATAGCCTACCTTTGTGAGTAAACACGAGTGTCCCGAGTGTAAAATTAGTGAGTTGAGTGTGTGAGGTCCTATACATATCTAGCTACTGTTTCTACAACCATAAATCAAGAAGAGGGAAATGGAGGGGAGATTAGTGAAGCTAGTTGGAGAGAGGCACAAACCAGGGCTTTTACTCGTTTGAACCAAATAATCAGTACCTTGAAAGACCGGATGGAGCGAATTGAAGTAGCCTTAGGTAATCCTCAAAGAAGGGAAGTTATATTCAATACTGAAGGAGTTGAAAATGAAGAAAATGACAATGTAACCCTTGTAGCTGGACACAATCCATGGGGGCGAGAGATGTAGGTCGAGGGAGAGGAAGAGAAAGAAGAAGGGGAAGAGAAATGCTGCCACAAAAAATGGTTGAGAGGGAGTACCAACATGAGGGAGGAGAATGAGGAGTTGGGAGAGTGAAACTTAAAATTCCTACCTTTCATGGGAGAGATTCAAAGGAGTATTTGCAATATGAGAGCAAAATTGAGCATGTTTTTTATTGCAACAATTTTAGTGAAGAAAAGAAGTTGAAGCTTGCCGTAGCTGAATTTGTTGATTATGCGAATATTTGGTGGACGTCTTTGAAATCAGAATAGGGGAGAAATTATGCAGAACCAATTGAAACTTGGGAGGAATTGAAGGTCTTAATGAGGAAGAGGTACATTCCTAAGCATTATTCTCGAGCACTGAAGCAAAAGATCTATTCTTTGCAACAAGGATCAAAAAGTGTGGAAGACTATTATAAAGAAATGGAGGCCCTTATGAATAGAGAATGCATTTATGAAGATGAAGAGGATACAATGGCTAGATTCCTTGGAGGGTTGAACCGGAAATTGGCTCATCAAGTGGATAGACTACCTTACTTTGATATGAAATAATTGCTACACCTTGCCGTCAAAATTGAAGGCCAGTTAGCTTGGGAGAAGGAGAACTCCAAGAGGTATATTTCTTCTAAATCTACTTCTTTTTCTACAACACTTGGAAAAAGAATGCAAATAGTGAGAAGGTATATTTCAAGCCTAGAAGAAAGTTTGAATTTGACAAGAAGGAGAAGGTCGAGAGTTCAAAGGAAAGGAAAAAATGGAGGTCCGGGAGCGAACAGGAGACACCAAATGTTGGAAATGTCAAGGGATTGGTCATATGAGAAGTGATTGTCCCTACAAGAGAGTAATGATTGTTAAGAATGGAGAAGTTGTAACAGATGGAGAGGAAAGTAACCAAGATGAGCTAGTTGAAGAAGAAGTCCAAGAGGATGAGGAGGAGTTAGAAGATGGAAGCCGTTTGACACTTGTTACAAGGAGACTTCTTAACACCCAAGTTAAGGAGAATGATGTTGATGACCAAAGAGACAACCTTTTCCACACGAGGTGTCTAGTTAATGGGACTCCTTGTAGTCTTGTTATTGATAGTGGAAGGTACACTAATGTAGTAAGTACGTTTTTGTTCAAAAGGTTGCAAATTCCAACTCAACACCATCCTAAACCTTACAAGCTTCAATGGCTCAATGATAGTGGAACAATGAAGGTAGTTTCTCAAGCTTTGATTTCTTTTACCTTGGGAACGTATAAAGATGAGATTCTATGTGAAGTGTTACCTATGCATGCTGGAGATATATTTCTTGGCCGACCTTGGCAATTTGATAGGAAGGTCTTGTATGATGATTATTTGAATAGGTATTCTTTTACAAAAGATGGAAGAAAAATAACTCTTGTACCTTTGAGTTCTGAAGATGCATTTGCTGATCAATTGAAGTTGCAGAAAAAAAGGAAAGAGTTTGAAGAAAAAGAATTGAAAGAAAAAGAAGAGGTGAGTGAAAAATTAGAGAAAAATCAGAAAGAAAAAAAGAGTGGAGAGAAGAGTGAAAAAAGAGATAAAATTGAAAAGAAAAAGAAAGAAAGTGAGTTGTCTTGCTAGAGTGGGAGAGGTGAGAAGGGCAATGTATTCCCCAAAATCAATCTTTGTACTTATGTACAAGGAAGGGTATTTAGCTTCTAACGATAACAACTCGTCTTTGCCTAGTTTGTTTCAATCTCTTGTGTAGGAATTTGAGGATCTGTTCCACTATGAAGTACCTAAAGGATTGCCTCCAATTTGAGGTATTGAACATAAAATAGACTTCATCCCGAGGGCTGCCATTCCTAATAGGCTCGCATATAGAGCAAATCCAACCGAGACCAAAGAAATTCAAAGGCAAGTGGAGGAGCTCATGGAGAAGGGTTATGTGCTAGAAAGTTTAAGTCCATGTTCTGTACCTGTCATATTGGTGCCAAAGAAGGATGGAACTTGGCGCATGCATGTGGACTGTAGAGCCATCAACAAAATCACTGTAAAATATTGTCATCCTATTCCTAGGTTAGATGATAAGCTTGATGAATTGCATGGTACATGTCTATTTACAGAGATTGATTTGAATTCTGGATATCATCAAATTAGAATGCATGCAGGAGATGAATGGAAAACCTCTTTCAAAACAAAGTTTGGATTATATGAATGTCTTGTTATGCCTTTTGGGTTAACCAATGCTCCTAGCACATTTATGCATTTAATGAATCATATTTTGAGAGAATACTTGGAAAAATATGTTGTTGTGTATTTTGATGATATTTTGATTTATTCAAAGACTTTGCTTGAGCATGTGGAGCATGTTAGGTCAGTTTTGATTACACTTAGAAAAGAGTGGCTTTATGCTAATTTTAGTAAGTGTAGTTTTTGCATGGAAAATGTTAACTTTCTTGGCTTCATAGTTGGTAAAGATGGAGTGGAAAGTAGATGAATAAAAAGTTAAGGCAATTAGGGATTCGCCAACACACAAAAATGCAAGTGAGGTTAGGAGTTTTCATGGTTTAGCTAGCTACTATAGGCGGTTTATAAAAGAATTTAGCACCATAGCTGCACCATTGAATGATTTAGTGAAAAAGAATATTGTTTTTGAATGAGGGGAAATGCAAGAGAGGGCCTTCAATGAACTTAAGGGAAAATTAATCAATGCACTGTTACTTGTCTTGCCTAACTTTGATAAAACTTTTGAAATTGAGTGTGATGCAAGTGATTTGAGCATAGGTGTTGTTTTGATGCAAGATGGAAAACCCTTAATGTATTTTAGTGAAAAACTAAATGGGGCAGCATTGAATTATCCTATCTATGATAAAGAATTGTTTGTTTTAGTTCGTACATTACAGGTATGGCAACATTACTTGTGGCCGAAAATGTTTGTGATCCATTATGATCATGAAAGCTTGAAGCATCTTAAGGGTCAAAGCAAACTAAACCGTAGGCATGCAAAGTGGGTAGAGTTTATTGAAACATTTCCATATGTCATCAAATATAAGCAATGTAAGGACATGTGGTGGCTGATGCATTATCAAGAAGGTACAATCTTTTTACTTCTCTAAGTGCAAAATTTCTTAGATTTGAGCATATTAAAGAGTTATATAGAGATGACCCAGATTTTGGAACCATTTATGCATCTTGTCTTGTTGGAAAAGCTGTGGATGATTATTATGTGTTTCATGAATTTTTGTTTAAGAAAAGTAAGCTTTGTGTTCCTAAATGCTCTATAAGAGATTTTGCTTGTGGAAGAAGCACATGGGGGTGGATTGATGGGACATTTTGGGATTCATCAAACTTATGACATGTTGTATGAACACTTCTTTTGGCCTAAGATGAAGCATGATGTGCATAAGGTTTGTAGCCAATGTTTTAAATGCAAAGAGGCTAAATCTAGATCACAACTAAATGGATTGTATACTCCCTTGAATGTGACTAACGAACCTTGGACTAACATCTCTATGGATTTTGTTCTTGGTTTGCCTAGGAGTAAAAAAGGTAGGGATAGTATTTTCGTTGTTGTGGACAGATTTAGTAAAATTGCTCATTTTATAGCATGTAACAAAACGAATGATGCGAAGCATGTGGCTGACTTATTCTTTAGGGAAGTGGTAAGGTTACATGGAATTCCTAGAACTATTGTTTAGTGATAGGGATGTTAAAATTTTAAACCACTTTTGGAAGGTCTTATAGGGGAAGTTGGGTACTAAATTGTTGTTTTCAACTACATGTCATCCTCAAACTGATGGGCAAACCGAGGTGGTTCATAGAACATTGGGAGCTTTGCTTAAAGCTATTATTTCTAAGAATAGTAAATCTTGGGAAGAATGTTTTCCATTTGTAGAGTTTGCATATAATAGAGCAATTTATAGTACAACTCATTGTTCTCCATTTGAAGTTGTTTATGGCTTTAATCCACTTACATCTCTTGATTTGCTTCATATTCTCTCTAATGTTTTTGTGAGTGATGCAGCCACAAATAAGGCAGATTTAATCAAAACCTTGCACAAGGAGGTCAAGGAGAGGATTGAGAAACAAAACTCCAAGGTTGCTTCAAGAATTAGCAAAGGACGAAAGGAACTCATTTTTCAGCCGAGTGATTGGGTTTGGGTACATTTTCGCAAGGAGCGATTCTCATCTCAAAGGAAGACAAAGTTACATCAACGAGGGGATGAACCTTATCAAGTTCTTGAACGAATTAGAAATAATTCCTACAAGATTGATCTTCTGGGAGAATTTTCAGTAAGTTCAACTTTCAATGTTGCTGACTTAAGTTCTTTTGATGTAGGTGATGAATTTTCCTATTCGAGGACGAATCTTTTTGAAGAGGGGGAAGATAATAAGAGTCATGGTGTTCAACAAGTTCCAACCGGACCTATTACAAGATCCAAGGCTAAGAAACTCCAACAAGCATTCATTCTTCATCTACAAACTTGGATACGCTTGGCTCAACCTCAATTTTATGTGTTACAACCTGATTCAAGTGAGGATGGACCATTTGGAGCTTTGGAGGTCAATGTGTGCAAGATTGAAGTTGACCATGGATGATGTGACCAAGGAACATATATTGTCATGCCTCAAAGTCCAATTACAAGATAACACATTTTTTATTTATTTATTGCAATGGTTTAATTGTAATTTTAGTTTTCTTTGTTTGTCATTTAATGAGGTAGTTGGGAAGTTCATTTAATGAGGTAGTTGGAGAAGTGTTAATGTACAAGAATTTCTTGCCTTTAAAAGGGATTTGTATTGCTTGTGAAAACACAACATGGATGAATGAAAAAAACAAGACTCTCATGTTTGAGATCCTTTCTTAGAAACACAACTTGATTGCCTTATATGTTGCTGGATTTCTAAGAATGGATCTCAAACATGAGAGTCTTGTTTTTTTTTCATTCATCTATGTTGTGTTTTCACTAGCAATACAAATCCCTTTTATAGGCAAGGAATTCTTGTACATTAACACTTCCCCAACTACCTCATTTAATGAACTTCCCAACTACCTCATTAAATGAACTTCCCAACTACCTCATTAATGAACTTCCCAACTACCTCATTAAATGACAAACAAAGAAAACTAAAATTACAATTAAAA
This sequence comes from Trichosanthes truncata, assembly GCA_033996785.1. Taxonomy (NCBI): domain Eukaryota; kingdom Viridiplantae; phylum Streptophyta; class Magnoliopsida; order Cucurbitales; family Cucurbitaceae; genus Trichosanthes; species Trichosanthes truncata. Next base: position 41,894,860 of record JAWPNB010000013.1, on the reverse strand, counting down.
CATTGCAATAAATAAAAAATAAAAAGTGTTATTGTGTAATTGGACTTTGAGGCATGACAATATATGTTCCTTGGTCACATCATCCATAGTCAACTTCAATCTTGCACACATTGACCTCCAAAGCTCCAAATGGTCCATCCTCACTTGAATCAAGTTGTAACACACGAAATTGAGGTTGAGCGACGCGTATCCAATTTTGTAAATGAAGAATGAATGCTTGTTGGAGTTTCTTAGCCTTGGATCTTGTAATAGGTCTGGTTGGAACTTGTGGAACACCATGATTCTTATCATCTTCCCCCTCTTCAAAAAGATTCGTCCTCAAATACGAAAAGTCGACACCTACATCAAAAGGACTTAAGTTAGCAACATTGAAAGTTGAACTTACTGAAAATTCTCCCAGAAGATCAATCTTGTAGGCATTATTGCTAATTCGTTCAAGAACTTGATAAGGTCCATCCCCTCGTTGATGTAACTTTGTCTTCCTTTGAGATGGGAATCGTTCCTTGCGAAAATGTACCTAAACCCAATCACCCGACTGGAAAATGAGTTCCTTTCGTCATTTGTTAATTCTTGAAGTAACCTTGGATTTTTGTTTCTCAACCCTCTCCTTACCCTCCTTGTGTAAGGTTTTGATTAAATATGCCTTATTTGTGGCTGCATCACTCACAAAAACATTAGAGGGAATAGGAAGCAAATCAAAAGGTGTAAGTGGATTGAAGCCATAAACAAGTTCAAATGGAGAATAATGAGTTGTACTATGAATTGCTCTATTATATACAAACTCTACAAATGGCAAACATTCTTCCCAAGATTTAATATTCTTAGAAATAATAGCTCTAAGCAAAGCTCCCAATGTTCTATGAACCACCTCGGTTTGCCCATCAGTTTGAGGATGACATGTAGTTGAAAACAACAATTTAGTACCCAACTTCCCCTATAAAACTTCCAAAAGTGGCTTAAAATTTTAACATCCCTATCACTAAACAATAGTTCTAGGAATTCCATGTAACCTTACCACTTCCCTAAAGAATAAGTCAACCGCATGCTTCGCATCATTCATTTTGTTACATGCTATAAAATGAGCCATTTTACTAAATCTGTCCACAACAACAAAAATACTATCCTTACCTTTTTTACTCCTAGGCAAACCAAGAACAAAATCCATAGAGATGTTAGTCCAAGGTTCATTAGGCACATTCAAGAGAGTATACAATCCATGCGGTTGTGATCTAGATTTAGCCTCTTTGCATTTAAAACATTGTCTATAAACCTTATGCACATCATGCTTCATCTTAGGCCAAAAGAAGTGTTCATACAACATGTCATAAGTTTTATGAATTCCAAAATGTCCCATCAATCCACCCCCATGGGCTTCTTTCACAAGAAAATCTCTTATAGAGCATTTAGGAACACAAAGCTTACTTTTCTTAATCAAAAATTCATGAAACACATAATAATCATCCACAGCTAAGATAAGATGCATAAATGGTTCCAAAATCTAGGTAATCTCTATATAACTCTTTAATATGCTCAAATCCAAGAATTTTTTCACTTAGAGAAGTAAAGAGATTGTACGTTCTTGATAATACATCAGCCACCACATTATCCTCACATTGCTTATATTTGATGACATATGAAAATGTTTCAATAAACTCTACCCACTTTGCATGCCTACGGTTTAGTTTGCTTTGACCCTTAAGATGCTTCAAGCTTTCATGATCAGAATGGATCACAAACTCTTTCGACCACAATTAATGTTGCCATACCTACAATGTACAAACTAAAGCAAACAATTCTTTATCATAGATAGGATAACTCAATGTTGTCCCATTTAGTTTTTCAGTAAAATACATTATGGGTTTTCCATCTTGCATCAAAATAGCACCTATGCCCAAACCACTTGCATCACACTCAATTTCAAAAGCTTTATCAAGGTTAGGCAAGACAAGTAATGGTGCATTGGTTAATTTTCCCTTAAGTTCATTGAAGGCTCTCTCTTGCATTTCCCCCCATTCAAAAACAACATTTTTTTCACTAAATCATTCAATGGTGCAGCTATAGTGCTAAAGTCTTTTATAAACCACCTATAGAAGCTAGCTAAACCATGAAAACTCCTAACCTCACTTGCATTTTTGGGTGTTGGCCAATCCCTAATTGCCTTAACTTTCTCTTCATCTACTTCCACTCCATCTTTACCAACTATGAAGCCAAGAAAGTTAACATTTTTCATGCAAAAACTACACTAACTAAAATTAGCATAAAGCCTCTCTTTTCTAAGTGTAATCAAAACTGACCTAACATGCTCCACATGCTCAAGCAAAGTCTTTGAATAAATCAAAATATCATCAAAATACACAACAACATATTTTTTCAAGTATTCTCTCAAAATATGATTCATTAAACGCATAAATGTCCTAGGAGCATTGGTTAACCCAAAAGGCATAACAAGTCATTCATACAATCCAAACTTTGTTTTGAAAGAGGTTTTCCATTCATCTCCTACATGCATTCTAATTTGATGATATCCAAATTTCAAATCAATCTTTGTAAATAGACATGTACCATGCAATTCATCAAGCATATCATCTAACCTAGGAATAAGATGACGATACTTTACAGTGATTTTGTTGATGGCTCTACAGTCCACACACATGCACCAAGTTCCTAATAGGAATGAACTCTTCATCCCGCAGCGGAAGCATTGGATCTTCTTTGATTTTATTTAGAATTAAACAATAAATTAAGGTTAAGCAATAAATACCTTTCAAATATGGAGATTCTTCTGGCGGATCTTTATCTCTTCCACAAAGTCTTCCTGGCTATGACTCGAACACAGGACCAAGGCTTGTGGGAGCCTCTTGAAAGAAAATCCACAAGGGATTTGAGAGGAAGAGGTCTAGAGAGAATTCTCTAATTCTCTTTATTGAGGAGATGTGTGTTGTGTAGAATGGCTCAACCCAAGGGTCCTATTTATAGTGACCAAGGGAAAATCTTTGTCATAATTAAAATATTATATTTTAATATCTAATATATTAAAATATATCTTGTATTTATATGAATCTCATTCAAATCTCCTACGATATTTATTTATTTGAATCTTATTCAAATTCTATAAATATCTTTTATTAATATATCAAATATACATTAATTATTTTAATATTTAATGTATCAAATACAATAAATATATTTTCCTCTTTTATATTTAATATATCTAATATATTAAATATTAATTTGAACACTTCAAATTAAATATTAAATTTGAACATTTCAACTTTTAATATTTAATGTATCAAATACAATAAATATATTTTCCTCTTTTATATTAAATATTAATTTGAATACTTCAATTAATATTAATTTGAACATTTCAAAATTTTCTTTCAACTAAATTGATCTTTTAGTGTTACTATGAGCTAGCAAGGGGACCTTATGGACCTACAGATTATAAGCTCCAATGATACAAAATTAATTAATTAAACTCTTTAATTAATTAATTTTCATTCATTAACTATAGGTCACTCCACTATAGACCTAGAGTTGCACTCTTATGCACTGTAGGACAAGTTGTGTCCATAGATATAATCATTACATGCAAGTCGATCCTTCACGAGTTGTTCGTAATTACAGCTGGGTCAAAAGTCCGTTTTACCCCTATAATTACATCTTGCACCTTAAGTACCACTGATCCTCTAATGAACAATATGTTTATAATCTAATTATAAACTAAGTCCCTCTCGGGCCAATGAGAAGGTGGGGTCCCATTGTTCAAGTCTCGAAATCAGCACTTAAGGGAACTACTCATCTACTTACCCTATATGGGAAGGAGTGAATTCCATCTTGTAAGATTATGTTCCCAGCTCCCCATTTGATCAAGTCCCCAAAATGGTAGGCATATTGAATCGGCTACAAAAGCCACTCTCACCCATGCAAATCAAAGGACAAGCCCTCACAGACAGGAGTTCATAACTCACCCAGGATTAAGATCGAGTCGCATATGATCATCCTGATGAAATATTAATCTTCTCAATTAACGGATTTATAAGGAGAGATTAAATATTTCGTGGTTCAGTCTTATATAAACTCATTGTATAAGATACCCCCACTCACATGTCTCCACATGAATGATTTGGATCAAATCATTTGTAACTATTACAAAGTGGGCCGTATCAATAGTGTTACCAGGATAAGGCACCCAACCTTATCCATATACTATGACTCTTTGGTTATTTCTTGAACACGATCCTCCTGTATGTCAACCACATACTGTTCAAGCTTACACTAATAACCTTGGATTTTTCATATAATGGATAATATTATATTGCAAGTAAAATAATTAAAATTATTATTAATTATTAAATAAATTATTAATTACGAGGCTTTAGGGCATAAATCCCAACAGTTCCATCCTTCTTTAGCACCCATATGAAAGGTACAGAACATGGACTTAAACTTTCTCGCACATAACCCTTCTCCGTGAGCTCATCCACTTGCCTCTGAATTTCTTTGGTCTCAATTGGATTTGTTCTATATGCGGGCCTATTAAGAATGGCAGCCCTTGGGATGAATCTATTATATGTTCAATACCTTGAATCGGAGGTAATCCTTTAGGTACTTCATCTTGGAACATATCCTCAAATTCTTGCACAAGAGATTGAAACAAACTAGGCAAAGACGATTTGTTATCGTTAGAAGCCAAATACCCTTCCTTGTACATAAGTACAAAGATTGATTTTGGGGAATACATTGCCCTTCTCACCTCTCCCACTCTAGCAAGACAACTCATTTTCTTTCCTTTTTTTTTTCAATTTTATCTATTTTTTCACTCTTTTCTCCACTCTTTTTTTTTTCTTTCTGATTTTTCTCTAATTTTTCACTCACCTCTTCCTTTTCTTTCAATTATTTTTCTTCAAACTCTTTCCTTTTTTTTTTCCAACTTCAATTGATCAGCAAATGCATCTTCATAACTCAAAGGTACAAGAGTTGTTTTTCTTCCATCTTTTATAAAAGAATACCTATTCAAATAACCATCATACAAGACCTTCCTATCAAATTGCCAAGGTCGGCCAAGTAATATATCTCCAGCATGCATAGGTAACACATCACATAGAATCTCATCTTTATACGTTCCCAAGGTAAAAGAAATCAAAGCTTGAGAAACTACCTTCATTGTTCCACTATCATTGAGCCATTGAAGCTTGTAAAGTTTAGGATGGTGTTGAGTTGGAATTTGCAACCTTTTGATAAAAAAAACGTACTTACTACATTAGTGTAGCTTCCACTATCAATAACAAGACTACAAGAAGTCCCATTAACTAGACACCTCGTGTGGAAAAGGTTGTCTCTTTGGTCATCAACATCATTCTCCTTAACTTGGGTGTTAAGAAGCCTCCTTGTAACAAGTGTCAAACAGCTTCCATCTTCTAAACCCTCCTCATCGTCTTGGACTTCTTCTTCAACTATCTCATCTTGGTCACTTTCCTCTCCATCTGTTACAACTTCTCCATTCTTAAAAATCATTACTCTTTTGTTGGGATAATCACGTCAAATATGACCAATCCCTTGATATTTCCAACATTTGATGTCTCTTATTCGCTCTCGGACCTCCATTTTTTCCTTGCCTTTAGAACTCTCGACCTTCTCCTTCTTGTCAAATTCAAACTTCCCTCTAGGCTTGAAATCTACCTTCTCACTATTTGTATTCTTTTTCCAAGTGTTAGTAGAAAAAGAAGTAGATTTAGAAGAAGTATACCTCTTGGAGTTCTCCTTCTCCCAACTTAACTGGCCTTCAATTTTGACAACAAGGTGTAGCAATTCTTTCATATCAAAGTAAGGTAGCCTATCACTTGATGAGCCAATTGCCGATTCAACTCTCCAAGTAATCTAGCCATTGTATCATCTTCATCTTCATTTTCATAAATGCATGCTCTATTCATAAGGGCCTCCATTTCTTTATAATAGTCTTCCACACTTTTTGATCCTTGTTGCAAAGAATAGATCTTTTGCTTCAATGCTCGAGAATAATGCTTAGGAATGTACCTCTTCCTCATTAAGACCTTCAATTCCTCCCAGGTTTCAATTGGTTCTGCATAATTTCTCCCCTATTCTGATTTCAAAGACGTCCACCAAATATTCGCATAATCAACAAATTCAGCTACGGCAAGCTTCAACTTCTTTTCTTCACTAAAATTGTTGCAATAAAAAACATGCTCAATTTTGCTCTCATATTGCAAATACTCCTTTGAATCTCTCCCATGAAAGGTAGGAATTTTAAGTTTCACTCTCCCAACTCCTCCTTCTCCTCCCTCATGTTGGTACTCCCTCTCAACCCTTCTTGGTGGTAACATTTATCTTCCCCTTTTTCTTCCTCTTCCTCTCCCTCGGCCTACATCTGTCCCTCCCCTTGGATTGTGTCTAGCTACAAGGGTTACATTGTCATTTTCTTCATTTTCAACTCCTTCATTATTGAATATAACTTCCCTTCTTTGGGGATTACCTAAGGCTACTTCAATTCGCTCCATCCGATCTTCCAAGGTACTGATTATTTGGTTCAAACGAGTAAAGGCCCCGGTTTGTGCCTCTCTCCAACTAGCTTCACTAATCTCCCCTCCATTTCCCTCTTCTTGATTCATGGTTGTAGAAACAGTAGCTAAATATGTATAGGACCTCACACACTCAACTCATTGATTTTACACTCGGGACACTCGTGTTTACACACAAAGGTAGGCTATTTGGGAAAAGTGACTAAATGATGAAATTAGGTAGGCTAATATGGATCTTGAAATTCTTGTAATTGTGAGCTATTCAAGGCAACCAAGACAAGATAATTATAAAATAACAAAAATTTAGAACAAAGAAAACAAAGAGGACAAAGAATGGAAAAAAAAATTAATAAGAATAAAGTTGCCGGAATTTTCGGGTAAAAACTGCACACATAATTGGAATTGCAAAAATGAACGTACTACGTTACGAATTTGATAAAATTCTCTTCTTAACTTTGAAAGATAACACTAAGATCTAGATTTTACCTTCATCCCAAATAATCAAATTCGGACGTTATCAAGGAGTTTAACACGTCATTAGGAGCATCTAGTGTAGAAGTAACAAAATTGGACAGTTCCAGCAAAATGTGTTTGGAAGCTAATTAGACCTTCAAATAGACGTGCAATTAGTCTAATAATTGATAGAAAATAATGATAGTTGATGTTATATCACTATTATCTCATATTAGTTCAGATTTCAAAGATCAAACACCAAATTTGCATGAACAATTTAAGATCTCAACTTGAATAATTTTTGGATGTTTTTTTTTAAGATCAAAATATGAACTTTAAGATGGAAATGAGATCAAAATAAAAAGATGAAGAACAATTGACGAAATGGCAGCAATGACATGAATGGAAGTTTTTCTTTTTTAAAGATGAAAAAGCTTAAATGAAAAGATAGAATCAATTCTAGAGTAGGCCACAAAGATGCAACCAAAGCGCTCTAATACCACAATGATAAGGCAATCCTAATTCTCAGCCCAAAGATCCAAGCTTTTGAAGCAAGAACATTTGAATCAAAGAGATTAACACCTCCTTATATGAATTTGGTATCAACCAAGAGATAAGGATAGAACTTGATTACCTCTTAAGATCAAAGGTCAAGAAGCAAGATTGAAAAATCTTGTTCTAGATTGAGTCACTCTACAATCAAACTTGATCAAGGCTCGATTGAATGGCTCGGTTGCAATCTATCACAAGAATTGCAAGAACACTTAGAAATGGCAAAGGTATGTTACTGGATTTATAAGAAAGGATCTCAAACATGAGAGTCTTGTTTTTTTCATTCGTCCATGTTGTGTTATCACAAGCAATACAAATCCCTTTTATAGGCAAGGAATTCTTGTACATTAAGACTTCCCCAACTACCTCATTTAATGAACTTCCCAACTACCTTATTAAATGACAAACAAAGAAAACTATAATTACAATTAAAACATTGCAATGAATTAAAAAAAAGTGCTATTTTGTAATTGGACTTTGAGGCATGACAATAGATGTTCCTTGGTCACATCATCCATGGTCAACTTTAATCTTGCATACATTGACCTCCAAAGCTCCAAATGGTCCATCCTCACTTAAATCAAGTTGTAACACATGAAATTGAGGTTGAGCCAAGTGTATCCAATTTTGTAGATGAAGAATGAATGCTTGTTGGAGTTTCTTAGCCTTGGATCTAGTAATAGGTCCGGTTGGAACTTGTGGAACACCATGATTCTTATCATCGTTTCCCTTGTCTTTTTCTCGTGCATCCACTATTTTTGAACTTGTTCACACGGATTTTTGGGGGCCAACCCTAGTGTTATCGTCTGATGGTTTTTGGTATTATGTTCTATTCATTAATGATTTCTGCAGGTTTACATTGATCTTTCCTCTTCGTCAAACGAGTGACACCGTGATTTCTTTTCAAGAATTTCAAGCCCTTGTGAAAACTCAGTTTCTCACCAATATGAAATGCATCTAAATGGATGGAGGTGGTGAATATCGACCAATTATTTAGATTTGTAATCAGCTTGGCATTCAGACTCTTGTTTCCTGTCCTTACACATCTGCTCAAAATGGACGTGTTGAACGAAAACACTGTCATGTCGTGGAAATGGGCCTCACTTTGTTAGCCCAAGCTTCAATGCCATTGAATTTCTGGTGGTTTGCTTTTCAAGTTGCTGCTTTATTAATCAATGACCTTCCCTCCACTATGCTCAATAATAAGTCACCCATGGAGCTTCTTGTAAATCGATCTGCCATCATTACATGTCTTTGGGTGTGCCCGCTATCCGAATCTTCGACCATATCAATCTCACAAGTTTGGGTTTCATACAGAAAAGTGCGTTTATCTTGGTCCATCTCCAATACACAAAGGTTATCGATGCTTAAATGCTTCTGGACGAATTTTTATTTTCAGACACGTTAAATTAAGGGTTAACTACATAAATGGCATATTTGGAACCAAATTTTACACAAATGGCACGTTTTGTTATTAATATTGGCTTTGTCACTTTTCAAGCCAAATAGAAGCCAAATCTAGAAGAGCATTACTCATTTACCCCTCTATTTATTGCTCTCTCTATATATATAAAAGAAATAAAATATATGGATACTTTCCATAAACATTGAAACATGTATCCTTCCCTCCAAACACCATTAATTTTGTATAAGAAATAAAATAGATGAAAGATTTTTACGATTTTCCTCCTAAAATCTAGGGATTATAAAAACTAGACAACCCTTCTCATTATTAACGGTTCCATTCTTCATACGTAGGAGGTATATATATTATACATCTGAGAATATAGTAAGGGTATATATAATATATATCTGAGAATATAATAGGAGTATCATGTCATCCCAAACATATAAAATGATTACATGCTGATGTATATATCCTATACCTCAACATATATATTTATGGGGTACAATATACAACATAGTATCTATATAGGAACCTATTGAACATTATATATTACATACAATAAATATAAAATGGATAGATCATGTTATGACATTATAACTATATAATGTAAGATTATCTCAAAATTAATAAGATTATTAGCAATACAAAACATATGATGATTATTTACCTATGTTTATGTAATATATGTATGTGAATATAACTATGTTTATTGCCTATATAGAATATAATAGAATTATATACATATGTATATATAATATACTTCTATGTAAATATGTTTTTTTACAATATACTTAATATTATATATTTGACGTCAAGTATTTTAAAAATCAACCAAAGGAAATTTTCAAATAAAACAAAACATAAATAAAAAAACGTAAACAAAAATCAATAAACAATAAAGAAAATTTTCATACTACTAGAGTTGGTATGTAATACAAAATTTAAATTAAAACCCAAAGGAAAAATAAACAAAAAAGAAGAAGGAAGAAGAACATTACTCATTTTGGAGAATAAAAGAGAGTTGATGTTAATTGAAAAGTCTACAGGACGGCCACGGAAAAAACAAACTAAAGAGAATAATTAAACATAATTTGTTAACCTAAATGTTATTAATGGTAACAAAAAATTAACACCTAATTTGAATGGTATAGTATTAGAGAATAAAATATTTTTCATTATAAAAAATAGCTTTACGTAATTAATAGTAAAGTTATTTACCTAAATTGAATGATTTCATTATGGAAACAATAAATGACAATAATAACATTATTATAAATAAATGCAAAAATTGTAAGGGTATAAATGGAATAATATAATTTCATAAACATGAGCCATAATAGAGCTGATATTTTTTTAAAAATGAGTCATTTGTGAAATATATGGTTGAAAACGTGCTCTTTGGCATAATTTCCCTTAGATTAAACGAAGAAGATTTTCCATTCAAGCATGGTTTCGGTAAGGCCCAATCCTCATCTAATTTCCAGCCAAATACGTTTTCTCCTTCAATTTCCTCTTGGTTCAGTCCTGCTTACAACCCAAGCCCATCAAACAGCCCACTAAACCATTCAAATGACCCACCAACCAGCCCAATACATTCTCCAATTCCATTATCACAATTTAATCCAAATAATCCATCAACCAACCCTACCAGTTGACATCTGTACCTACCAGTCTACGTTGTCACCATCACAGGCCTCTCCCCTTCTCGATAATACATCTCCTTCTTCTTCACCGAATGTGGCGTCTTCATCCGATAATTTAGCCCAATGCCTCTCATCGTTTCCTCGCCCGTAGACTCCTTTGCTTCGTCTAAACAACATTCAATTTCGTCCCCTACATCTATTTTCAACGAACATCCCATGATTACACAAGCAAAGGCGGACATTTTTCGCCCCAAAGCATGGATTGTTACCTCTCCAATCGATTGGGCTCTCACTGAACCAACAAAGATCATCGACGCCTTTGCTACTCCGGAGTGGAAGGCCGCCATGGATATTGAATTTCAACCTCTGTGTCGCACAAACACCTGGTCGCTTGTTCCGTCCTCTCTTGATTTGAACATTGTTGGATGTCGATGGGAATTTCGTATTAAAAGGAGCGTTGATGGCACCATTCAACAGCACAAAGTAAGGTTGGTCGCCAAGGGATTTCATCAAAGTCCTGGGGTTGATTTATTTTATACATACAACCCAGTGGTAAAATCCTCACATTGTTTTGTTTCTTGCAGTCTCAAATGGTTGGTCACTTCGTCAACTCGACTTCAATAATGCTTTCCTAAATGGGACATTGAAATAAGTTATTTGCATGACTCAACCCTCGAGATATAAAGACTCTGCACAACCCACTCATGTTTGCAAATTGAATAAAGCAATCTATGGGCTAAAGCAAGCACCTCGGGCTTGGAATGATGAGTTAAAAAATTTCTTATACAGTTGTGGCTTTTCGGTTAGCAGGTTAGATGTATCTCTTTATTATTTAAATCAAGGTTCAGTTATAATTCTGCTCCTTATCTATGTCGATGACGTGATAATTACTGGCAATAGTCTCCCACTTATATTAAAGCTTATATCTCAGCTTGATTCTAAGTTTTCACTAAAAGATCTTGGTCAACAAAGCTACTTCTTGGGTATTCAAATCACACATCACAAGTCGGGACTTCATCTAAATCAATCCAAATATATCTCTGACTTGTTAGATCAGCTGAATTTTTAGAATCTCAAGCTGTGTCCTTCTCCTGCAGTCACAGGTAAACATTTATCCATAAATGATGGAACCTTACTACTCGATCCCTTGTTGTATTGAAGCACCATGGGTGCTCTTCAATATCTTACCAACACAAGACCGGACATCACATTTATAATCAACAAGTTAAGTCAGTTTTTAAAGGCTCTCACAGATGTTCATTGGAAAGTAGTAAAACGTGTACTTCGATATGTACAAGAGATTGCAACTTATGGTCTTTCAATTCAACCCAGTTCCCAATTGACAATCATTGCTTTTTCTGATGTCGCTTGGGCTGCGAATGTTGATGATCAGAAGTCTATTGCTGCATATTGCATCTTTCTTGGAACCTTCTTAATCTCCTGGTCCTCAAAGAAACAAGTTGTTGTAGCTCGATCAAGTACTGAGTCTGAGTACCATGCTCTTGCTCATGCTTCCGCTGAAACTACTTAGGTTCGTCAGTTGCTCGAGGAACTTGGCTTTCATCTAGATGGTACCCTTGTTTTGTGGTGTGATAATATTGGTGCTGGAGCTCTTGCTGCCAATCTCGTATTTCATGCTCGCACCAAGCATATCAAGATAGATGTTCATTATGTTCGTGATCAAGTTCTTGCCAAGCAACTTGATGTTCGATATGTTCCCTCAAATGAGCAACTCGTAGACTGTCTTACCAAGCCTCTCACGCATTCACACTTCTCCTATTTACGAACCAAACTCGGACTAGTTGATCTACCCTCTCGTTTGAGGGGGGATATTGAGGAAAGAATTACAATTCACCGTGGCAGTCAAATTGATGAATCAGATGAGGAGGACTATTGAGGTGGTGTCCTTGGTGGAGGAAGGTTCCAGAATTCTTTCATTTTATATTCTTTCTTAATTTTGTTATTTTTGGCTCAATAAGCTAGTGACACGTATTAGGTGTTTGTTACACCCTTTTATTTTTGTCCTTATTCCCATTATCTTTCTAACATCTGTATATATGGGAAATAGGGTTTCTTGTATTCTTTAAGAACATTGAATACAAAAATACGAAAGAATACCCAAAGGGTAATTTGCAGCCCTACCTTCTTCTTCTTTCTTATCGTGTTTTCTCAAAGACTAATTCGAACCTCTAATTTCTTAATCAATAGTACATGTTTTATGCCAGTGGAGTTATGCTCATGTTAGTGATTAAAAGTTTTTTAAAGTATGGAAACTAAATAGACACACTTGAAAAAAGTTTAGAATCTTATTAGAATTTTTTTAAAATACAAGGAATGTAAAATACCACCCTAAGAATTCAACTTACTAGAATTTGTTCAAAGTATTGAAATTAAATAGACACAACTTTAAAAGTGGATAGAACACTATTATAAACTAAGCACCTCAAATATCTTTTATTTATCATTTTCTTTCCCCTTTTCGTGATCCTTATTCATACAATTCCTCATGATATAATTCAAATAGGATCATTAATCAGCGTTTGAAAAACTTGGCCAATTCAAAATTTTCTTTCCAACTTTCAGACTTGATTAGTTGACTTTCAATCCCCACAGCCAATAAATGCACTTCAAAGTTTGACTTTTGATATTCATGCTGCCATTTCAGTCAAACCAATCCAACCCCAAGAAGTTCTTGTCAGTTTCCAAGTTTATAAATTTCATTTTCCTTCACTTTCCCTAGAAAAATCTATTTTCTTTCACTTTCCCAGCATCCAAACACGCTTCTTTTCTCAACTAAAATTCACACAGATCCTTTGTTCATCCCAAAGCCTCAAAATCCTCATGGAGGCAACTGAGGAAGTGCAACTTCATAGAAGAGGTACAATCTTTTTTCACTTTTTAAGGGATGAAGAGAGAAACAATGACTTTTTAAACTCATGGATTTTGATCAGGTAACCAAAGAGAGCAGAATTCAAACAAAAATCGAAAGCTCGAACGTTACACGCGGTGGATTCGCATCGGCTTCTACACCCTTTTTCTTGTGTGTGGTCAATCTGCTGCAACTCTTTTGGGAAGACTTTATTATGACAAAGGAGGGAATAGCAAATGGATGGCCACATTGGTTCAATCAGCTGGCTTCCCAATTCTCCTTCCCCTCCTTTGCTTTTTTTCCCAACCCACCGAATCTTCCTCCAAACAGCCAAACTTCCTCACATTTGCCTTCATTTGCTTTGCTTTTGGTCTTCTTTTGGTAGGAGACAACTTGATGTATTCTTATGGCCTTCTCTATCTTCCTGTCTCTACTTACTCACTTCTTTGTGCAACCCAGTTGGCTTTCAATGCACTTTTCAGCTTCTTCCTCAATGCTCAGAAGTTCACTCCCTATATACTCAACTCCCTCGTCCTCCTCACTGTCTCGGCTTCCCTTCTAGCATTCAACTCCGAGTCTGACGCCACAGCTGAGTCCAGTAAAGGGAAGTACGTAATTGGGTTCTTTTGCACACTCGGTGCATCTGCTGCTTATTCGTTGTATCTTTGTCTTCTCCAGGTGTGTTTTGAGAAGGTTTTAAAAAGGGAAACGTTCTCCACGGTGTTGGATATGCAGATATATCCTTCGTTCGTGGCAAGCTGCGGTTGCGTGGTTGGTCTTTTTGGAAGTGGGGAATGGAGAGGTTTGGGAGATGAGATGAGGGGATATGGAGAGGGGAGAGTTTCCTATGTGATGACTTTGGTTTGGACTGCAGTGACATGGCAGGTCTCTTCCATTGGTTTGTTGGGGTTGATTTTTGAGGTGTCTTCATTATTCTCTAATGTGATTAGCACATTGGCTTTGCCTGTTGTTCCAATTCTAGCAGTGATATTTTTCCATGACAAAATGAATGGGGTGAAGGCCATGGCTTTGGTTTTGGCTCTTTGGGGATTTGTTTCCTATATTTATCAGAATTACGTTGATGAGTCTAAAGCCAAGGCAAACCAACAGAATGCTACTGATGTCAATGTAGTTTGATAACATGATAAGTCTGGATGACGGTTTCGAACGTGAGGGAGATGACGAACCACCTCCCTCCTTCCTGAGGACAAGAAAGAAGAAGATGGCGACGAGAAAGAAGGTGAAGAGAATCTTTCATTGCAGCTCTTAGGCCACATTAGTTTGTGTTATTTTTTAAAAGTTGCAAAAGTAGAAAACTTTCTACAAGCGTGCTGAGAGTTGTTTCTTTCCATTTGTTTTTGTGAATGCCTTAAGTGTTTATTTCCTACAGAATCATGAGTATTAGCTATAGATTTTAAGTATAAATCATCCCAAAAAAAATCTTAAAAACAGAACCACTTTTTTAAAGAGCTCCCAACAACAAAAACATTCAAGATATATATTTTTTTACTTCCAGGCCAATGTTAGTGAAATGTCTGTTCAATTCCAAGGTTCTCTTCTGGAGAATGCAAAAACATACATCCCTAAGCAAAAGAATCACTCACCGATAAAATTATGTCAAACCATTACATTACAAAATTTGAGGTTCTTAAGCATAAATAAAAACAAACAATTAGAAGCCGATGTTATCGACTCAGGTGTATCTCTGACAGACCTTCGTCCATGGAAAGATTTTAGTTTATGTCGAACCATCCTATGTCTAGGTCATTCCTTAATCTGTGCTTATTTCGAGCTGCCAACCCCAAGGAATTGGTCTACTAGTTTTGCTACCGAGCTCGCTAGATTATCCGCTGCTTCCTGTGTGGATGCCTCTGCATAGACACGAATAACATCCTCGGTTCCTGATGGCCTTATGAAACAACGTCCTTGAGGATATTTTGCTGCAACAGAAAATGAAACCGATTGTGGACATCATTGTTTGAAGAAAAGATACGAGAATATAGAGCTGATCAGGGGGATATCATTTAATGTAATTTCAAAGGAGAAAGGATCGCATATCTAAGGGAAACAATCCATCTAGTTTAGCTGAAATGAAATATAAGAAACAGATCTTATTGAAAAAGATGAAACATACAAGAACTCCAAAGAAGATGGGAAAAAAACAATCCAAAGGAATTACTAGTAGAGGGGGAACAAAACAGTTCTAGACTTTGTGATGTGATCACGAGAGTTCTTAAGCCAATTGGCTTAATTCACTAGGGTTCTTGTATCGGTTTAACTTCTGGAGAGAAACAAAGATAAAACACAACACAATCGCAAATCTCACTAGGATCTTTTCAACATCTAAATCACATGGCTGTTGTCAGACGTGAATTTCGGTTTTAATGCCTAGATAAATGGAAAAACTTAATGGATTGCACCAATTTAAGATGAGTTTCTTTTGATTTCAGTTTTGAGTAGGGTGAAAATGTTGGTGATATCTCGTGATAGAAGAGGCCACATATTACTCTACATCTTGGACTACTGCTATTGTGTGAATTATGAATTATCAGTTTTCAAACGAGTTTTGGATTACCTTTGAAAGTAGTACTTTTATGTGAAGCAGTTTTGTATGAATACTTTTAGAAAAAAGTACTAATTAAGTTCTTTCTCTAAAGCACTTTGATTTTAGAATTTTCAAAACTACTTTTGATTATACAACCGAACACCATGAAAATTTTGAAAACGTATTTTAATCGAATAAAAATGCTTTATACTCTTTCAAAAGTCATATCAAACTCACATGTACATTACATCGTAAAATAGCAAGGACTCTTGGTTTCAATCATTCTTTGATCAATGTTGTTGAAAAGTTTTACCAAGAATCTTTCCTTTCTGTTTGAGTTGGGACTTGAAACTTATTGTGTGAAAAGGGCACCTAAAATAAGAAGTTTCTTTTGGTTTTTACAAAGCTAAAGATGTCTGCTCGGGGAAGCTTCAAATATTTTTACCTATTGTTGATCTAAACCAGGCCAACCAGTTGTACAGTCTAAAAAGGCAACTAAAGTCAAAACCAGAAACAAGATTGTAAAAAGGTGGAGAAAGATAATTATGCAATGTGTCAGTTGAAACTTGCAACAACATTAACTAAGAAAATAAAGATTTCAGTATTGTCGTTACCTATTTCCGAATTGATTGCTTCTTGTAACCCAGGTGGCTTCACAACCTCAGTTTCTGCATTAGTTGTTTCAACTGCTGTTCTATCAACGACTTTCACCTGTGAGTTAACGAAGAAAGAGTAAATATTCAAATTAAAGAAGTGAAAGATGAATCTTCTTCAAATAGTTGCATACGAAAGGCACAAACAAGCATGCTCCCAGTCTTACAATCTACAATAGTTGAATTGGTAGTGTTATTGCCACACACAATAGCAGAATGAACAAGGAAGGATGGGAAATAGCATACATTTTTCCTTCTAATTTGTCCCTCTAAATTTTGATTTTAGAACTGCCCACAAAAAAGTTTGAGCAAGGTGCCTTCCAATGGTAACGCATGGATAAAAGATATATCTAGTTATACGAAGAAGTAAAAATCCTTAAGTTCACCACCAGCTACAGTTTTTGGCATTTTCATTCCTGACATGCAAAATTCACCTACTTCAGAGACAGAATTATGAAGTCACATTTTAGTTGTATTGTTCCGTGACCAACGAAAGGGTTACTTTCAAAATAGGACCATAGATACTTGTAAGAAGATTTATGATGGATTCTACAAAACCATTCTAAAGAAAGTTCTAAATACAGAACACTAATGAAAAGCTACTCAACCAACATAAACTTTGCTTCTTTCCTCTCAAAACTAAAAAATAGAAAACAATAATAAACTTGCTTCATAGCGAGGAAACAGACAAGCAAACCTTGAGCTGCCTACTCGGTAGGTCCTGATAAAGCTCACTCCATTTATGTATAGACCATTTTTTGTGCTGTAGAATAGCCTCAACTAGGAGCAAGCCACTCAGAGCATCTCCCACAGCTTGATTGATCAATTTGCTGACTGCCAGTAATCTGAAGGCTGCCTTTTGCGATTCCGAATCTGAAACATATGATAAAGTAACTTTTACACTCAAAATATAGTTGTTAGGATCTGATTATAAGAAAACAACACTGAAATTATATGATAATATCAAAGAGAAAACTGTAATGATAATAGCCTCATGAGAGGGCTCTCTTTCCCACATAAAATTAATTCCCAATATGTTTCATCTCCCCCAAATTTCTTAACTTCCTCTCCATTTATAACCATTCCACCCTAACGAACTCCTCAAGAAATACTAATATGTCACCCCCTAATATTCCTAATATAACCTCCAACAGTGAACCAACCAGCATAATAAATACCATGTCAAATATTACCATTAGATACATTGGAGAGCTCCAAATAAATGGGATGTAACAGGGTAATGCAGTAATCTGAGAACAAGATAGTCCCATGACCATTTGCTTCAAAATAGATCCCAATATCATATTCAGCAGCTTTCTCATGCAAGTACTTTACTCCTGTCGGAGTGAATACTACTTCCAGTCCCAACTCTTTAAGATACCGAGTTGATGCTCCATTCGCATAAGCAGTTTGTACGACACCAATGCGGGGCTGAAAATTAATTTTGCTAGCTTCGCTCCTTGCTGCCAAAATTGTTAATTGTTCCTTGATGAATATAGCAAATAAAGATAATATCTTGTCCCCATCAACAAGATTGATCTTATTGCTACTTTCTGATGGCACAGTAAAATATACGAGTCGATCAGCATCTCCATCGAAACTAGCACACCTGAAAAGCTAGAAGCATCCAAGCATTCAATACTACCTCCGATTAAGCATATTATCATTCTCAACCATATAAGATATATCAATAAAAAATGGTTCGCCTAATTTAATAGATTGAGCTTGCTACAACTAAAAACTGATCTCTATCCCAAAGGTCCATGATCATGATGATGGGAAAAAAAGAAAGCCTATTCATTCTGCATGACACAATGCTAAAGTGCAAGTGAAAAGTCATCTATTATCAACAAACTATAACGAACCTTATAGTTATCTCCCTATAGCAAGATGTCAATAATGTGGAGTGTGAGTGACATTACATAACATGTAATCAACTATCTGATCTGGCAGGGGGAAAAGGGTATTGTTGCACCTACCAGGCTGCCATGTTGACCAAACATTTGTTTACAAAATCTAAGATTACTTCTTTGCAGTTGAAGATCAAGATATTTGTGATATGATGTGTAAGTGTAAGCTACCTTATGGATTCTATGGAAGGAAAGAAATGCCAGAGCATTTGAGGATAAGTCTTTAAGTGTTAATTCTTTTTGTAACTATGTACAAAATACGGCCTCTTGGTGGATTTCGTTACACAAAAAGGTCTTTTGTAATTATAGCTTGTTAATGATCATGAACGATTGGCAGGCTCTTTTGAGATAGTTTTTTGGGGAGGGGTTTTCTCTACCCCTGGCCCTTAGTTTGTTGTGTTACTCTTCTTTTGATTATACATGTCTTGATGTTTCTTATCAAAAAAAAAACATCATCATAATATTCGCCATAACCAAAATAAACTCCATTAATCAACAACATTGCAATGCCAAACCTGATCCCAACATCTTGTGAACCAAAGTTACATGGAACTATCTTCTCTTTCTGAACAAAATCAGCACCTACTCCTTCATTGAGTACACCTTCTCCTTTTCCTGAATTACGAATCTCAATAGCCAGACCATTCAACTTTTCCTTCAAAAGTTCTAACTTCTGTCCACCGACACCATTAGCCCCATCAACAACCAACTGGTTATCCCAACCATTCAATTCACTATTATTTGGGCTCAAATTCAACAAGCACCTATCAAACATAAAAGTCCTTTCACGAAGTATTCCAAATAAGTCAATTTCTAAGATAAATAAATAAAATAAAACAACCTGAACGAGTCTGAAAGCTGATTGAAGTAATCAAGTTCGCCTGAAGCTTTCAAGCCTTGATTTCGAACATGAACCATCCAATGTAATTGTGGGGTCGTCAAAATTCCCATATCATGAGCAACAGCCCCAATGATTGATCCAATTCCCTTCAATCAAGTTTAACAGTTCAAGTGAACAAAGTGAACACTATTTCAACCAAGAAGGAAGGAGAAGAGGTAACAACACAAGAAACAAATTGAACTACTATTTCAAATGAAGGGCAAATACATGTTTAGCAGCATCAAGTAGCGCTTCTCCACTTGGCCTCGTATCTCTTGCCACCAGAATTTGAGCTGAGTTCGATCCATCTAATAAGATATTTTCCTTCTCCGCAAATTCATTGATCAACTGTTTATCAATTCAATTACATAGCACATCTTAGGTTCCATGCCCAGTTATATTCAGGCAAACATATGAGAAATAATAACAAACTCACTCTCTAAATAAATTAATAATTCTAGCAAAAAAAAAAACGAAAGTAAACTTTCTAGTGAAACAACTCCTCCCCAACTCTCTCCTCCATGTCCCAGTCTCCAATTTCAGCCTCATCAATCATTAACCAAATAAGAAGAACTAAGAAAACCAGGCATTGTTATTGATAGTCATACTCGAACGAGATCTTGCAAGGAAGGCGCATTGGCGAGGGCTTCGGCAAAGGGCTCCCACTCTTGGGTGAGCATCCCACCATTCGGGTCAGCAATTTTTACCCCATTATCAGATACTTTATTGTGAGATGCAGTGATCATCAACCCGATCACTGCCTTGGTTTTCAATGCTCTCAAAACCGCCAGAATTCCCACCCTATACACTGTCGAAAGAAGCACCGATGCATCCTCCCTAAAACCTGACGTTCCATATGATAACCTCACTCCTAACAGCACAAAATACACAAAAACAAGAATCAGAAGGTACGAACAGTAGTAGCTGTTGTAAAAGAAGATGGTAAAAATGGGGAAAAGCAACCTTGAGGAGGTGGGAAGTGATCAGATGAGCTAAGAAGGAGATCACGTTGCTCTTCGTTCATGATCTCTAATTTGTAACAGTCCCTAAGCAAATTGGCTTCACTACTACTGAAGTTCTCACAGAATGAGGCAACATTACAATGAAACAGAATCAGATAGCAATACAGCATGTAAATAAGGATAATTCAAAAGGCAATGGCTATAACTGCCCTAAAAGATTCCCCAAATACCAATATAACATACGCACAAAATTTTCCATTCTTCAACTAAAGCAATTCAAAGATTATAGTTGTTTCCATAGACAATCACACGATCAAACTAAAACACCCAACACGCAGAGAGTGGCCAAATGATGAATGCTAGATCCAATTCTAATTTTAATTAGCAAACAAGAGGGAGTGGGTATTGATTATGATAAATCAAAAATACCGGATCTGAAAGAAAGGAATTCAAAATAAGAACTTGAATCTTACCAGTCCGATGGGGGAAAATGAAAGAATTGACGATGAGAGAGCGAGAGAGCGAGAAATTTCCAAGAGATTTATATTTACGGAATATTTTCAATTTTTTGGATCGAACCGAATATTTTTAAATGTAATGGACCGACCGACCCTCATCGGTTCGGTTTGGATAGGGCCAATCGGCCCATTGGTTTTCTATTTTGAAAGCCATTGATGTCCAACAAAGTTTCACTTTTCATTCCAAATAGAAAGAATGAAAATTATATATCAAGTGAGAACGAGAGAGTAAAAAAAAACACATTGATCAGTCCTCAATTTAAATTATATAGGTTGCGTTGGATTATAAGCTTGTTTGATTAGAATACGATTCCAACCTATTAAAATTTTATGAATTTGGTTGATTTATGTATTATTAAAAAAATTAGTCTTTGTTGGACTAAATCAATCCAAGCTAATTATTAATTTTAAAAGGTATATATTTTACTTACGAGAAAATGGTATGGACATATTCAACAATTCTTTATAGAATATAAATAGTTTTTTGTAGTACAACTTTCCATAATATTATACCAATGAGTTAGTAAATTAATTTAATGTTTGAAAATTTTTGAATCATTACCTCGAAGGTTGAATTGGGTTAGTATCACTGTGTAGATAGAGTTGTTTGGGTTAGCAAAATTTACAATTATAACAATTGTATTAAAGAATTTTGTGGATCCAAACCCAGTTCATGACACACTTTTGGCCCCTTTTAGTTGAGTTGAGTTGAGTTTTAAATCCAACTCATCGTTTGGCCATTAGAGAAATTAACCTCCATAAAAAAATCCAACTCTACCAACTTGCTACAGAGTTAGGACATTAACTCAACCAACTTGTACAGGAACCCTATTAACATATTGGAAAAATTACTTTTTTGGTCCCTGAGTTTTTAGGATTAGGTGCGTTTAGCCCTTGAGTTTTCAAAATGTACCATTTTAGTCCCGAGTTTTGAGAAATAGGTTTAAAAGGTCCCTAGGGTTATTTTTCCGTCTACTATAGTAACAAAATAATTTTTTATTAATTTTAATAAAATAAAATAATAATTAGAATAGAAAATAAATTGAAATAATATTAAAACAAAAAACCCCACTCTTTCTCCTCTTTCTCTCCTCTCCCTCACCCCATGCCCCCACCTACACTCCCTCTTTATAGAAGCTCCCCGCCAGCGTCAGCATCTCCTCTCTACCATCGTCGGTGCCTAGATTTGAATCTTTGCTTATAAAGTTCCATTTTCAAATCTAACGTGTCCCCAAATTTCTTCAACATTTATGTATTTATTTTACTTTATCTCTGTGTTTTCTTCAATGAAGAAGACATTTCTCTTTGTGAGCTTTGGAACGACAAGAGCGAGAGAGAAATGTATGACAACTTTGCAGAGGTCTACGGAGCATGGAAGCATTTTACAGATGAAAAAATGGAAGAAATGACAATTTTGTAGAGAAAATCGCACCCCAATTTCTTTTACCCACAAGGTAGATGAAAATGGAAGAAATTTACTATAGGAAGAAGCAAAACGAAAAAGAAGCTTTATATCGAAGATTCAAATCTAGGCGCCAACGATGGTAGAGAGGAGACACTGACGCTGGTGGGGAGCTTCTGCAGAGAGGGAGTGGATGTAGGGACATGGGGTGAGGGAGAGGAGAGAGAAAGATGAGAGAGAGTGGGGTTTTTTGTTTTAATATTATTTCAATTTATTTTTTATTCTAATTATTATTTTATTTTATTAAAATTAATAAAAAAATTATTTTGTTACTATACCAAACGGAAAAATAACCATAGGGACCTTTTAAACTATTTATCAAAACTTTGGGACTAAAAGGGTACATTTTGAAAACTCGGGGACCAAATGTACCTAATCCTAAAAACTCAGAGACCAAAAAGATAATTTTTCCTAACATATTTTATCACCGCTTCTCTAATGACCGGCGGTCACCATCGACAACCTTCTCTGGCGACCTGCTACCATCTCCGACGACAGACGGCCATATGAGGCAGCTGATGGTCACTGCCGACTACATTCTTCGATGATCGACTACAATCATTAGCAACCATATCCTACAACCGGTAGTACCGTCTCCGGTGACTATTGACAGCAACAATTTCCAGCGACCAACGACACTCTCATGTTTCAAAATAATATGAAATGCACATGTACTTAGTTGGTATGACTCTCTACTTCAACAATTTTTCTTCGGACTTACAAACTCGACCCATTGTTGGCCATTACTTATATTTTGTGAACCATAATTATCTTTTGTGAATCATGTAAATAGGCCCGTGATGACTTACTAATATTTTGTGAATATTCCACTCCTACATAACACTAATATTGAATATATTGTCGTTTTCTTGTCATCTTGAAAAAGTAAAATACTGGCATTCTCTTTTTCAAAGATGTTCAATCTAGTACATGTGTTTAAACAAATGTAAACAAATAATGTTCCTTTGTAAAAAGGCAAAAAAAAAAAAAAAAAGAATACGTAATGGTCAATGTGTTTTTTTTTTTAAAAAAAATAACTCCTTCATAATGAAGACCCTATTAGTAATTGAAAAATGTCATAATAAGGCCTCATTTGTAAGTTTCAAAGAAGTTCAATGTATGTTTAGAAAATGAAAGCTTAGATTTCTATATTATGATAGAAGTTCAATTTGTGTTTAAAGAAAAAAAATAGGTATACATTGCCTTTTTTCCATTCATCAATTGCTATTTGTTGTTATAAAGAATGCAACATTTGATTTCTATTTATTGAAAGAAGTTCAATGTGTAGTAGAAATATAAAACAAGGCTACATTGCCTATAGTTTGGAAAAAAAGTCAATTTCTAAAAAAAGAAAGATAAAGAATGATGTTTTTTTTTTTTTTAAAAAAGATCAATATTGTGTTGGGTTTTATGTCCTAAAACTCGTGGTTTTGTAAACTGAATGTATATTCTATTTTACTATAAAGATGTTATTGAGGTTTATTCAGTAAATGTGTTATTGAATAAAGTGAATTGTGTATTCTATAACCCAAATCCAATGAACTAAGTACCCTTGGCTATAGTATGTATACTTGAACTTTATGTATGACATCAAAGTGGATCAAGTTCGAGTTATAGCCAGAACGGTCTATAGTATAGGGATAGGGTTGGGTACCTTATCTTGGAGACACTATGGACGCGGCCCACTTTGTATAGTACTAACGATGTGATCCTGAATCGTTCATGTGGAGACATGAAAGTGGGGGCGTCCTATGCAATGAGTTTGCATAAGACAGGACCACGAAATAGTCACTTAGACTTTATAACTCCGCTTACTGTCTTAACTGACTATATTCATACGATGACCTAGGTAACTCGATCTTAATCCTGAGCATGCTATGAACTCCTGTTTATTCGGGATTATCCTTAGATTTGCATGGGTGAGAGTGGCCCGAGATCGCCGACTCAATAAGCCTCCCATTTTGGGGATAAGACCAGGTAGATAGTTGGGAACATAGTCATGCGAGATGGAATTCACTCCTACCAGCTTTAGGGTTTAGTAGAGAGGTTGTTCCCTTAAGTACTGACTCCGGGTCTTGAACAATGGGCCCACCCTCTCGTTGGCCCGAGAGGGATACGGTTTGTTGGTTGGACCACAAACCAAATTGTTCATTAGAGGATCAGTGGGACTTAAGGAACAAGAAGTAATTACAGGGGTAAAACGGTTTATTTGACCCAGCTGTAATTACGAACGACCTGTGAAGGATCGACTTACTAATCATGGTTATATTGAGTGGACAGAAATATATCTACAGTGAGGAGAGTGCAGCCACTGGGCTTTAGTGGAGTGTCCCGGTGGTTAACGAATGTTGATTAGCTAGACTAAAGAGTTTGTCCGGTTAATCTCGTATCGTTGGAGCTCATGATCTGTAGGTCCATTAGGTTCTCCTTACTAGCTCGGACTAAGCCTTGTAACAATTTGAGAGAAAAGAATTTGAATTGTTCAAATTCGAATTTGGGAGAAAAAGCTAATTATATGCGATATACTTAACGTTTCATAGCTTAATTATGAATTAAACTATGATAAAGAAGAGTTGGAAATATTTAAATATGATTTAAATATTGGTTCGGTTTAAAACATGAATAGGGATTCATGTTCGAACTTTCGTTTTGAGAAATTGGGATTGGTCCAATTATTTAATTTGATATTTGATATTAAATTAAATATTTATTTAAAATTAAAATGTTTAATTAATTATAAATTGATTTTAATTTAAAATTAATTTTATATTAATTTTGAATTAAAATTAAAAGAGAATTCAAATTCATTTGGAAATGAAATATGGACCAAATTCATTACTTAATGAACAAGCTTCTTGTTTAAGCTTATCTTCTATGTGTTGGCTTCTTCACTAAGTAAAATAGAAGCTTGTGATTTTTTCTATATATAGAGAAGAAACACAATAAAATAGTAGAAGATAGTGAAGAGATTTTTTTTGAAGAAAATTCTCTAGCTCTTGGTTTTAAACCTTTACTCATTCTTCTCCCAAATTCTCTCAATCAAAGATCCCACAATCTGTTTCAAGGCCTTAGGATAGTAGGGAATACTCTAGAGGAGGTTCACAACTGGTTTGTGTTCAAAGAAAGCCCACGGATTAAGAGAATTTTGAGCTACAAAGGTTTGTGTTCTTATTCTCTGTTTTTCCAGTTTTGAGCATGTTTTTTGTTTGATAAAATTGATCAAATTAGAGTGCTTAAGATCCAAAATTGCTTCCACATTCTTAATATTAACTCCTTCATATTGAAATATATTGTTTTTTTTGAAGTGGACATCTGAATTCAGTGTTGGAAAGTTGGAAAAATATGTTTCTAGATGAATGATTGGAAAAAATAAAAATAAAAGAAACAAAAACAGTCAGCTAAAAATCAATCTACTTTGGGTTACAAAAAACTTGCTAAAAATCAGTCTACTTTGGGTTACAAAAAACTACACCAGATACCCCTGACAACTCAACTCAACTCTGCACTCCAAATATAAACTTTTTGACTCAACTCAACTCAACTCTGCACCCCAAACACAGACTTTTCAACTCACTTACAAACTAACTCTGCCCAACTCAACTCAACTCTGCACGCCAATCGCCCCCTTAGTGAGAATTGGATTAGAATTTGGAGAATTTTATATGAGAACCTAATTCAAGTGAAATAGGTGATATTTACCTGAGCAAATAGTTATTGTACATGATGTAAAGTGTTTTTTTATAGGGTGAAAACCACTGAGGCTGCCCGTGGGTCCACGGGTCTCGAAAGAGAAAAAATCTCCTCGACCAAGCTAAGGTGGAACAACAACTACCTAAAAGGGGGACACAGCTTATTGAGATGGTGCCAACCGAGTTAAGACATATGTCCCATATCTCCTTAATTCTAACTGACTCCACATACAACTTTAACCAGTGGCAGATCTAGAACTTTATGTCGTGGGGCTTAAACTTGCTTAAAGATAATTTTGAACATGTTGATATATATCGTTATTAACGTATATATTTTTCTATTAGTTTATTCGATAGAAGTATAACTGTTTTTTTTTTACATGAATATACCCAAAAAAAAAGTAAACGCAACTAGAAATAATAAATAGACTTTTTTTTTTCCATTTACAAGAATTATAGTTTCTTCTTAAAAATAATTTAATAAAATTTTTAAATATTTTTATTAATTTTAATTAATACTTGTTATCAAGAAACAAAATGAAATTTAAAAAAGAAATTAAAACAAAAATTACACCACTATACGCCAACTTGGCTAAGACAAATATTGACAAAGAGGTTAGAGATTTGAATCTCTACTTCACATTTTTTTTTAATTAAAAAAGAAAATTTCTCCACTCCCACGAATTGTTAAATTAAAAAAAAATTATTTTTCTGTTTTTTTTTTTGAGTAATCACTATCTAATTGTTATTATTCATATTTTTTTAGCCGAAAATAATTGTTATTATTCGTATTTTTATATATTTATATAATTTTTAAATAAAATGTGACTTACAATATAAAAGTCTAATTTTTTTTCTTTAAATGTTTTGTTTTGATTTTTTTTAACTAATTAAAACAATATATAATTTACGCAAAAGGAACAAAATCTATAGATATGACAAAGCTAAGTATTGAACTTAGGCTGCGTAAGAAGAAGCAAGGGAAGGGCTTAACTACACCGTTAACAAACCAATTCATTAATTAATACCATTGATCTTATATATAATATTTATATGTTGAAAGTTGAGGGGGGAGGAGTCGAGCCCCCCCGGGCCCTAGGTAAATCCACCATTGACTCTAACACACATGTCGGAGTGGAAATATATAAATACAAGGATTAACTCCACTAATAAAGGTACACAATCCTATCTAACCTCAACTCGACATCACTTTGGATACTAACTTAAGCCTTGGAACGTGTTAAGCACAACACAAAACCGATGTGAGATCTTACCTTGTAGCACAATTTAGCTTCTGGACCAGCCTATGTGACTTATTCAAATTGCACAAACATTTAATCATTTTCATGGAACAAATGTCTCTATAACTATTTTCACTTAATTTCATTTAAAATTAACTCAAATTTCCTTAAATAACATTGTACTTGTCCAAAAATCTTACTGAAATAGCAAAAAAGAATTACGTAATTTTCTCTAAATTGGTATATAGAAAAATAGAGGAAGAAGAGAAGATAGGAAATTGCTCATTTCATTAATCCGACATTTGAAGAAGTCAATACACGTGTGAGAATTGATGCATGGATGATTTTCAAATGCATGGTCTAAATTGATTCACTTATGAAAATTTAGGGATTTATTTGATACAATTTCAAGTCCCCACATGTGTGACCTAACAATTTTCAAACGGAATGTAACGAAAGGTGTAAATTAATACACTTATGAAATTTCAGAGTTTTAATTGATACAATTCTTAGTTTAATGCTTTAATTGATGGGTATAAATTGATTTTTGTCCTAAATTGATTTTTCTTTCTTCACAGTATCAAAGAACTTCTCTCAAAAATCTTTTTAAAAAACTCTTTTTCTCTCCCCTCACCTTCTTCCATCTTTTATTTTTTACCATATTGCAAAGAACTTCTCTCAAAAATCTTTTGAAAAAACTCTTTTTCTCTCCCCTCACCTTCCATCTTTTATTTTTTACCATATTGCAGTGTTTGTTTCATGGATTGGGCTTAGGATAGGTTAGACATCCTAAGCCCAACCCATCTTTGGAGGAAGGGTTTAGGAAGCCTTGACTTCCTAACTCAAAACTCATGGGTTTTGGAGGAAGGGTTTAGGAAGCCTTGACTTCCTAACTCAAAACTCATGGGTTTTAACAGTGTGTTACTATTCAAACCCTAAGTTACTTTTTTTTTTTTTAAATTTATTTTTATTTACAATAATAATTATTTTGAAGAAATGCCTTGAATCTATTATATGGCGCTCCGAATGACCAAGTA
This sequence comes from Trichosanthes truncata, assembly GCA_033996785.1. Taxonomy (NCBI): domain Eukaryota; kingdom Viridiplantae; phylum Streptophyta; class Magnoliopsida; order Cucurbitales; family Cucurbitaceae; genus Trichosanthes; species Trichosanthes truncata. Next base: position 41,866,499 of record JAWPNB010000013.1, on the reverse strand, counting down.
CGGGGTCTCGTTGTCCGGTCAGTGAGTCGGGGTCCAGGGGTGAAGCGTCCTGACTTTGGGTGTTTGGGGGCGCAACGTGACCCCCGATGGGGGCCCAAGGGCAACGCCCCAGAAACTTAAGTTATATGGATATTATATTTCAGTTTCTATTTTTGGGCTTTTTTTAGGCCTATTCTGCTTAGGGTTTAAGATGGGTGTCATATATAAATCTTCTAACTTTTATTTGCAAAAATCTCTTTGTATTCTATACTCTGTTGCTCCACGAGATAATAAAACGATTTCTCCTTCTGCCCGTGGATGTAGCTAACACACTGTTAGTGAACCACGTAAATCTGTATGTCTATTTTCTTGCTTTTTGTTTCTTTGCTTGTCGTTTATTCGTAACAAAATTATCTTTTTAACTTTTTTTTTCTCTTCCATTTTCTTCCTTTTGGGGGGTTTTTAATTATTATTATTCGTTTATGATTTTAAACTCTCTCTCTTTTCTTTTCTTTCTTCTTCCTCCTTTCTCCTTCAACCATCTTTATCTTCCTTTTCTTATTCAAATGCATAGCCTGCAACTTCACACAAGGTATCTCTACATGACAATAATGTTTTTTTAGTTAATTTAGATAGTTCACTTGCTTGTTTAGTCAATAAAATTAAAATCTCAAATTACGAATTAGTCACATTCAAGGTAAAAAAAAATGTATGATATTCAATTTAAACCTAGTCATATAAAAATAAAATATATGCTTTATTTTTTATTCAATCATTTTTAAAGATTCTATCCAATGTATTTTATTTTTAAGTTAGTCATTTTTTTACATAATTAAATTATTCAAATTTAAAATAACAAAAATATAAGAAACAATTTTTAATTTTGTGTTTAAATTGTTTGATTGCACAATTAGTTGGAAATCTAATTTACAGTCCATAGTTGCATTATCTACAACTGAATTTGAGTATATTTCATTAATTGAAGCTATTAAGGAATCTTTATGGCTTAAGGAAGTTGTATCTAAATTATGTTGTAGTGATAATGTTTCTGTAACTGTATTATGTGATAGTCAAAGTGTTGTACACTTATCTAAGAATCATTCTCACCATTTGATGTTAGATATCATTTTGTTAGAGATGTCATCAATGATGGTTCAATTACTGTTAAAAAGGTTGCTACTGATTTGAATGGTGCAGATATGTTTACTAAAGCATTACCATGTGATAAGTTTAACCTTTGTGTGAGAATGTTGCAGTTTGATAATGGGTGATAAATGTATTTTAGAGTCCTTTTTTGGGAACAAGCTCCATTGTTCATTGGTCCTTTTAGTTGTTGATAAATTGAAATCAAGGTGGAGACTGTTATAAATTTGGTTTCAATTTATCATAAGTTTAATTTAGTTAAATTGATTTTTTAATTAAGTTCAAATTGGGCTTAATTAAAAATAGATTAAACTAAATTAAATTAACATGGACCTTTAAACTTGTTCTCAAAGTTAAAAGACTCAAAATTCGTTTGGGCCCAATAATGGAGGTGCCCAATGTCCTTGTTTGCTTAAAATCATTCTTGATTGTATATGGCTCATTTTATTGTTATATTGTGAAACCCATTTTCTGTATTTAGGCATGGATGTATGGGGCATGGAGATGATTATGGATGTATGTGAGGGTACCATTCATTAAAAATGGATTTTAGGGTTTTAGAAAGCAAAAAGGAGAGAGAGAAAAGCTATAGTCATTCGACCAAAAAAAAGAAAGAGAGAGAAAGAGAGATTCCATTCGAGGCCTTTTGTCGATTTAGGATTTTTCCAATTGGGAGGCTTTCTTCTTCCTCTTCTTCGTGAACATCACGTCGATGCCAAAATCGAAAGGACAAAAACAAATTTGGCACTGCCGTTCACGAGCTCTTTTCGTCGTCCACGAGCTGTTGAGGAAGTCACAAAGAAGGTGCTGTTTTTCTCCATATGTGATTGGGTGCTTGTGCTCGTGGTGAGATCCGAAAACAATTCTTTGCTCTTGAATGCAAATCCTTGGGACTACAAAGGTTGTATAGTTCTATCTCTCTTTGATTTTTCTTCTTTCTTTAGCATTCTTGAATAAATCTTTTTAGATATATTCTTGTTCTTTTATGTTATGTATTTTGTAAATCTGATTCTCTAATAATATCGACTAGCAAAGACCGATAAGACCCTTTGCAAGTGGAGTAGGCACTGTACAACATATAAGAAGATATGGCACTGTAAATATAATTATTGCAACTATGGCACTGTACAACATATAAGAAGATACGATTGAAGTAATCGTCATTTTGAGAAAGAATGGGATGTCCAGAATGATTGAGAATGACATCAATATTCCTGAAGTGAATCATAATAATAATTATTTTCAAATTCAAGAATTGGAGACTCTAAGGTACAGTATTGCTATAAGTTTGATGAGAGCAAAATAGATGATTTTAATTATATTTTTACTTAAATTTTTTTGTACTTAAATTGAAATAATATTTGTTCATTACAATTTTACATAACAATTGTTTTTTCTAATATTTTATCATATAATTGAAAATAAACAAATAGATTGGTTTTAGAATAATAAAATAGAATTTTAAATTTAAACTATAATAAATTTTAAATAATTATCTTATAACAATTTAGATATTGAATATCACTATAAAAAATAACTAAAATGATATGTCAAATTTCATCATTATAGCTCAATCACAACAATTTCATCTAAATTTACCAAACACTATAATCTGATTTTTCAGGTTTGAAATTGAAATTTACTAAATACTAATTTGCTTCATATGATAACTGATTTTCTTAAAAGCACAACTGCCAGAAATTATTTTAAAAGATACAACAATCCTAAATGGAGGCTAAGTGTTGTCTCCAAACCTTAAACATTCACATATCATAGGTTGAAATTCAAGGTAAATTTGAAGTAATAGTATCAAAATTTACATATTCCTCAAACTGGTGGGTATCTCATACATTCATAGTTTTCTCCTTAGATCCTTGAAATTTGCCTTCGATAAGTGCTTCAGTGAATATATCAACTACTTTGATTCGTGGAAGGCACAAACTTTGTAATTAGATGACCACAAGCAACTTTTTCCTTCATGAAATGATAATCAATTTCTGTGTTTCATTTTGGCATGAAAAAATGGATTCTTTGCCATATGTATGGTGTGACGTTATCACACAGTAGTTGCAGTGGCTTTAGCATTTGTATTCCAATATCTCTTAGTAAGAACATAATCTAAGTGAGGTTAACTGAAGTTGATGTCATAGCTCTATATTTAACTTTTAAGCTTGATCGTGCCACTATGGTATGTTTCTTTGAGCTCCATGATATGCAATTTGCTCCTAGAAATATGCATGATCATGATGTGCTTCTTTTGGTTCTGGGGCATTCTGTCCAATCTACATCAGAGAAACCATAAAGATTTAGTGACCTCTTTTTGTGAAAGATTAACCTATACTTGAGTATGTCTTTGATATATCTCAATATGCATTTGACTGCTTTTTAAGTCCTTGTGTTTTGGCTCTTGTAGACTTTGACATACTTTATTTACATCGTAGGTTATATATGGTCTTGTAAGAGTTAAGTACTGTAGTGATCCTATAATACTTCTATATTCCTTTTGGTCAATTAGATCATTATCATTTGGAGCTTCAGTGGATGTGGTTGTAGCTGGGGTACTGAAATGAGCTACTTCTAGCATTCTTGTTTTGTGGAGGATATCTTGAGCATATTTGGATTGTGCTATGGTGATCATTATTGGTATGTGTTTGATCTCTATGCCTAGGAAGTAATGCAAGGTTCCAAGATCCTTTAGAGAAAATTCTGATCCTAGTTGATGAATGAAGGCCCCTATTTCCCTCGTGTTTATTCCTATCATGATTATGTCATCAATATAAACAACATTAAAATAAAAGAGGAGTTATTCCTTAGAATGAACAAAAAGGGATCAAAGTAAGGGTTAGAAAATTATGTGTGTAGAAGGTATTGTGAGAGCCTATAAAAACTATGCTTTTGAAGCTTGCTTTAATATGTACAAGGATCCATTCAATTTGCACATTAAATTAGGCTTTTTTGGGCGTTGAAAGCCTAGTGATTGTGCCATGTACACATCTTCATTAAGATGGCCATGGAGAAAGACATTTTTGACATCGGATTATCTCAAACTCCATCCAAAGTGAACCGCACTAAGGCTAGTATCAATGAGACTGAATGTTTCATCATAGTCAACTCCTTCAATTGTAGTATCCTTGAACCACGAGTCTAGCTTTGTGTCATTCGATGCTCCATCCTCTTTTAGTTTGGTTTTAAAAATCAATTTGGATCCAACTATGTTGGTGTTGGGTGGTGGAGGTACAAGGTCCCAAGTGTGATTTTCTTCAAGCGCCTTCATCTTTTCTTCCATGGCCTCCTTCCAATGGGGAATTTTTATGGTTGATTTGTAGCTTTTGGGCTCGACAATATTTGCTTGATTGTGATGACGACTCTTGCTATGTAGGATATCATTGTGTAAGATTGGATCAAGGGTTGGATTTTGTTGAAGTTTTCGTCTAGTTAGAATTGGATGAGCGTTTGAATTGGTGTCTTGGTGGTTTCCTGTACCTGCATGAGATGAGTTCAAGTCAACAACAATATACTCACTGATATTTGGTAATTTACTTACTTGGTTTGGTGACAAAGTCTGTGATTGAGCATTGAAACTATCACATTACGATCAATAGTTGGGCTGGCATTACTCATCAAGTTGTCTATTTGTTGTTGATGGTTTGTAACCAAATGTTTATCCATTGTGGTGATTACATCAGAACCAACTTGTGCATCAGAACCAACTTGCGCATCAGTAAGCTTTGGAGCCAAATTTGAACATGTGTGTATATCGGCATTTTCCTCTCTTAAATAAGCTATAGCTTCCTTTCGTGGATCTATAAGTTGCGCCATCTCAAGGTTGGGTTCAACCAACGTTTCATGTGTTGTGGGACATGATTCTAGGATAGTAAACGTCCCTTTCAGCAGTTGATCTTTTGTGTTCTTCTGTGTTGATCAAGGAATCAATCAATCTTGTTGGTCTAATTGTGTCATTTGACATTTATGGAATTGGAGATTATCCTTTGTGTTATCTAGCTTCTTGACTTGCTTTTCCTTGTTGTTGAGCCACTCTTCATATCCTGACAATCCACAAGCTACAAGATCACTACTTCTATCTTCACTATTAGTGTTATTATCAATAGAAAATTTGTTTTCATTAAACAACACATGTCTAGATATATAAATTCTATTTGTTGAACCATCCAAATATCTATACCCTTTATAAATTGCGTTATAGCCTATAAAGACACAAGGATAGGTTTCTTTTAGAGAATTTGTCTTTATTGTAGTTTCTCATATATGGGAAGCATTTACAACCAAAAACCTTTAAGAAACTTGGTCTAGATCTTTCCCAAAGAGTTTTGGAAAAGGAGTTTTCATTTCAAGAGTTTCACTAGGCATTCTCTTTATGAGATAAACAACGGTTAAAAAATTATCCACCCAATATTTAAAGGGTACTTTTTTTGAAATAAGAGAGTTAGCCCAGTTTCCACTATGTGTTTATGTTTTCTTTCTACTACACAATTTTGTTATGGGGTGTGTGGACAAGAAAATTGATGAAAGATCCCATGGTTTTCAAAATGATGTTTTAGATTGTTGGAGATAAACTCCCTTCCACCATCACTTTGAAAAGTTTTGATCTTTCTATCAAAATGATTTTCAACTAATTTTTGAAATTTAACATAACAAGACATGAATTTAGATTTTTTTTAATGGATAGATCCAACAATCTCTAGAAAATCATCCACAAAACTAACATAATATCTAAAACCTTGACAAGAAGAAATAGGAGAAGGTCCCCAACAAATCACAATGTAGTTTTTGCAAAGGAAACATGGAGATGTCATTGCTAGACTTGAAAGTTAGTTTGCAACTTTTGCTCATTTGATAAGTAGCACAAACAAGTTCATTTGTCTTCTAACTAGTTATATCTAAGAGTTGAGACTTATTCAAAAAATTCAAAATTAGATCATGGATGGCCCATTTTCTTATGCCATAAAGTATAAGGAGCCTTATTACTATTTGAGACAGCAGTGAGGGCATTGAATGCTGCGTGATTTTGTTCAATCAAGGCATACAATCCTTCTCTTTTAGTTCCCTTCCCAAGATCGCTCCCTGTTTGTCCTTTATCGCATAATCATCAACATTAAAACTGTAAATTGTATGTTTATCTCTTATTGCTTGTGTTATACAATGATAATGTCCTACTTATATAAGGAGAAATGGGAGAGGAAGTGGGAGAAATTAGGAAGGAAGTCGAAGAGGAATTGGGAGAAATTAGGGAGGAAGTGGGAGAGTAATTAGGAGAAATTAGGGAGAAATGTGAAGTGGGAGAGGAAGTGGAGACCTATACATATTCTATACAAAAGAAATATATCCATTAACACCCTCCCTCAAACTCAAGGTAGTAGAGTGACAACCAACTTGAGTTTGTAAAGTAACGTAGTGAAGAGGCCGAGTGATAATGCTTTGGTGAAGATGTCTGCTAGTTGATCTGTAATGGAGATGGGTCGTAAGAGAACAATGTTGCTTTCGAGATGATGACGGACAAAGTGACAGTCATTTTCAATATGTTTGGTGCGTTCATGGAATACATTATTGTGAGTAATTTGGATGGCACTGCGATTGTCACAATAAAGTATGGTAGCAGATTGTTAGGGAACTCCCATATCGGCAAGAAGCCAACGAAGCCATAGTAGCTCAGATGTAGCATCAGCAAGGGCACGATATTCAGATTCAGTGCTAGAATGTGAAACAATAGATTGTTTCTTGCTTCGCCAAGAAATGAGAAAATCACCTAGATAAAAACAGTAACCTGTGGTGGAACGCCGATCAATGAGATCACCAGCCCAATCTGCATCAGAGTACCCAAATAACAACAGAGATGACTGATAGCACTTGAAATGTGTTATTATATAGCTCTAATTCACAACATTTTCGTTACTCTCACACACTTATTTGTTTATTTTGTAGGGATTTGAGAAAAATGAGTGTTTGGAGACTCTATGTCGAATAACAATTCAAACGAGCTAAACTGGAGGCCATTCGGACACCTGAGCGAAAAGTTAGAGCAAAATTATCAAATATGTCTAGGGAGCAGCGTCTCAACGCCGCTCAATGCCATGCTCGACGCTGCAGTTTGGCTTGCTCAACGCTAGAAGCGTCTCAATGCCATGCTCGACGCTACTTAACACTAAGCTACTGTCTTTGCTCAACGCTACTCGACGTTGTAGTTTGGCTTGCTCGATGCCAGCAGCGTCTCAACGCCATGCTTGACGCAGCTCGACGCCACACGAACGAGCAATTTTTCTTTCCTTATTTGAGAGGACAACGTCTCGATGCTGCCTAAGCCCTATTTATAGCATTTTTTCGCTTTAGGTTAGGGACTTTTGACTCTTTGCACACACATTTGGAGAGAGTTTTTTTAGACCTTTTTCCTTTTCATCTTAGAGAGTTTTTGTATTGAATCGAGCTTGTTTGCACTCAAGATTTTTTATGGAGATGCTCGGCTAGACTTCGCGTTTCCAGTTCAAAGGTCGGTTGTAATCAATTGCAATATTGTGAGGCTTGAACCTTAACGTAGTTTTCTTTCAATTGCAAGTATTATTTGATTCCCGTGTTAATTTTATAAGCATGTATTTTGATTGAATTGACGCCTTAACCGCTTTACATGTTTGATTGCTAGTCATGATCATGATTCATAATTGTCATGTTGAATGAACCGGTAGCATTAGGATTATTACATGTGTATGTTTTGTGGGTTTCCATATTACATGGCTTGCATGTTTAATTCTAGGAATTAAAGGAGCTTCTTAATTAGATAAAAGTTATTTCACCTAATTAGTTGTCTTGGTCCTTCCAAAGTTCGTAATGCCTTTATCTAAATAATTTGGAGCGGTTTCGTCAAAATTGTTTAGGTAATTAGCATTAACTTGACGTTTGTTAGAGTTAATGACCTTAGGAAATTTTCTACTTTTTGGGGTTTCCTAATAAGTTGACCAAGTGCTTGCATTGTTAAGTTTAAATATTTTGAATGCCTATGATCAATTTTTGCAATTGAGTAAAACCGCACATTTGAATTGGAATTTGGTTAGATTTTATTTATCTTTATTTTATTTGCTTATGTTTTATTTTATTAATAAAAATACAACCCCCCATTTTTAATTGTTTTCTCCTTTGAGAAATTAATATTCGGTTCCCTGAGATCGACCAGATCCACTCAATGCTACAAGTAGCTTAGGATCAGTTTATAAATTGTAATTGACGAGTCCTCGACAAGCTCGCGTCAATGACTGTGATGAAAATTGAAGGTCATGGCCAAGAGTGCCTTTGATATAGCAAAGGGTACGAAGAATAGCAGTGAAATGTATAGTTCGATGAGTAGCCATGGATTAGCTTACAATATGAACTGCATAAGCAATGTCTGGTCGTGTCATAGTTAGATAAATAAGACTGCCAACAAGTTGTCTGTAGAGAGTGAGATCTAATAGAGGAACCCCATCAAATGGAGTTAAGCAGACATTTTAATCCAGTGTGGCTGTTGAAGTGGCAGAGTCAATAATACCATAGCGAGCTAAGAGATCAGAAGCATATTTGGCTTGAGATAGATAATACCTGTCAGAGCAAGATGAGACTTCAAGGCCAAGAAAATAATTAAGTGGACCAAGGTCTTTCATTTCAAGGTGTTCCCCAAGATAACGTTGTAGATCAGAGATGGCCTGAGGATCATCACCTGTAATAATCATGTCGTCAACATAACGAAGTAGAACTATACCATTTATAGTTTGACGAGAAAATAGTGTTGTATTGTGCAGACTCGAAGTAAATCCTAGTTGGGTTATAGTAGAGCTAAAAGTAGCAAACCAAGCTTGTAAGGCTTGTTTCATGCCATATAAGGCACGCCGAAGAAAACATACTTTTTGAGGTGGAGGAAATGTGTTAGGTGGAGATTTCTTCCTCAAATAAAGTGCTATTGAGAAAGACATTTTTGACATCTATTTGAAAAAGTGGCCACTGCTTGGCAGTGGCAACTGCTAAAAAACTGCGAACAGATGTCATTCAAGCAACAAGAGCGAAGGTTTCTTCATAATCAATGCTATATTCCTGAGAGTAGTCTTTTGCAACAAGACGAGCCGTATATCTTTCGATAGATCCATTAGAACGAGTCTTGACTTTATAAATCCATTTACAGCCAATGGGTCTTTTGCCAAGAGGTAGATCCACGTAATCCCAAGTGTTTGTCTGATGGGGCTGCTACGCGAATGCCAAATGAAAGCGCAAGTGCACGCTATCACAAACGAGTAAGATATGGAGTATTTCAAGTATCAAACCCAAGGGAACGGTTAATAAAAACTCTCTTGTTAACAACACAATTGCTCACAAGTAGGAACCAAAGGTAACCAAGAAAATAAAGTTGATTTTTGGGGGTGCATGAAAAAGTAAAGATAACCGAAAAGGTATGAGAAAAACAAAGATGAGAAGCAGGGGATTCAAGTTTAGTTCAACCGTAAGGAAATGTGCCTACCATGCTCTCGCAAAATTGCTCAACTAAGTCCGACTATTTCAAAGATCCTGTCTCTTGTGCCTGCATACTGACTCTGTTAGGTTCTATACGGTTCAGATAGAATGTTGCTAAAATGTGACCGTAACTTACCCTTTTCGACACTTAGCTAAGTAAATCAAGTTCAACACCTATTCAGCTCCTTTTTCAAGAACCTTTAAGAGACTAAGAAATTTAAAACTCATATGTCTATGGCTAAATTTACTTAGATAATGAAAAACACAAATTTATGATTTTAAAGGTTTTTGTCCTATGTCTGGGCTCTTTTCCTAGATTACTTTTAGGAAAACGCGTGTCGACTCTAACCTTTTCAATATTGAAATCTTCATAAACTATGCTAACTCAAATAGCCAGTTTAAGCTAACAATGAAATTTAAACTCACTAAAAGTAAACTTAGCTAAATGTTGAGCAAATTTACAAGAAACACATGGTGGTTGCTTATCTCATTTTTAGGGTATCCACATGATTGAATGTCCTCCAAGGAGTTAAGCTACTCATCGGAGAAATAAATAAAGTGCAGAAAATAAAAAGAACACAATTCATTGAAATAAATAAACTTGAATACACTTTGAAGAATGAATTCAAGAAAGAGCAAAAGAACTTAAAACATGAATTAAAAGAAAAATAGAAACTTACAAAGCTGGAAAATAAAATAAAACAGTAAGTACAACTTCGAAAAACTTACAGAACTGAATAGAAAAACCTAAGAACAAAAAAAAACCTATGATATTCTTCCTTTCTAACTTGTTCTACCTTTTTCAAAGAGAATCAAGTACTTACTCTTCCTTCTTTCGAAGTTGGAGTCTGAATCGAATATGAACAGAGCTTAGGGGAGATTTAGTGTGGCGGCTAAATTAAAAAGAAAATGAAAGAAATTTGGGATGAAGAGAATTCCCAACTCTGAGCTCTCTTTCAAATGAAGAATTGAGCCGCCTTTTATAGACTTCAAGCCTAGGGTTTGCTGTCGAGATCAGTGTGGAAAAGCTTGGTCGATCATATCCCTTGATTTTTGGAGATTTGATTGAGAATATTTGATATGATCTACAAATCTCGCGAATCTGGGAGAATTTGTCGAAAAGGTCCAGATGCAGCCGCATTTGTGGGCGCAATTGTGTTGTTGTCGAAATTGCCTAAATCCGACTGCATATCTGGGCACATTTTGGGTCTTTCCTACAACATTTGGACTTTGGCTTCTGCTCTTAAATGCTGGCGCATACTGGTCGCATATCTCTTGTATCATTTTTTCTTTGCTTCAGTTGAGGCCAGAATGTGGGCGCATTTGGATCCTTTTTCAGCCTCTACACAAAACCAACAAAAATTCACATTTTTCTTAACAAAAATGATTCTAAATACACCTAAAAACTTATTTTTACAAAATTAAGACTTCAAACACATGCAAAACTTGTTTTTACTTAAATCTGCCCTAAATGACATGAAATATAACTTTAAACACTCGCTTTCTAAGCAAATAGCTTAGTTTTTAAGGCTTAATAGCACTCATAAATGAGCGTTATCAGCGTCTTTTTCAGAGCTTGGAGTTCCTCATTCATTGCTTGTTGCCAGAGGGGATTAGTGTTAGCCTCCTGGTAAGAAGACGGTTCAACTAAAGACATGATAATAGAAGAACAATTATAGTCTTGAAGGTGATGAAAATGTTCTCTTACCTGAGTAGAGCAGTGGATGGAGACAGAAGCAGGTTCAGATTCAACAACTGTGACAGAAGTTGGATCCAGGAGAGTAGAGACAGGAACAGATTGAGTGAGCTCAGAAGGAGGGGATGAATCTGGTTGTGGAAACAAATCGTGAGGGAGATTAGTAAAGAAAGGGTGAGGACTAGAGAGAGAGGCATGGAAAGATGAGAGACTGGAAAACATGGTGTACTCCCAAAAAGTGACATGACGAGTGATACGCAATTGATTTGAGATGGGATCCCAACAACAAAAACCTTTATGTTTGGTTCCATATCCAAGAAAACAACATAGGCATGCACGTGGTTCGAGTTTAGTATGCTCATGAGGATGAAGGAGGATAAAGCATGCGCATCCAAAAACTTTGAGATGAGAATAGGAAGGAGGAGTACCATATAATCGTTCAAAATGAGAGATGTTTTTAAGAACTTTGGAAGGGAGACGGTTGATAGCATAGACAAAAGTGAGAGCAACCTCCCCCCAAAACTTTTCCATACAAGATGCAAATAGGAGTTGGGCACGAACAGAGTCTAAGATATGACGGTGTTTTCGTTTTGCCCGTCCATTTTATTGAGATGTATGAGGACATGAGCGTTGGACAAAGGTGCCCTGTTGTGTGAGAAAGGAAAGCAGATTAGAGTCTTTATATTCCATAGCATTATCTGTGAGAAGAATTTTAAGAGTTCGAGAAAACTGTGTTTGGATTATATTGGCAAATGCAATGTAAACTTGAGGTAGAGCGGAGCGATTTTTAAGGAAATATATCCAAGTGAAACGAGAATAATCATTAATAAATATGACAAAGTACCAATAACCATTGACTGTTGTGGTGGAAGAAAGTCCCCAAATATCAGAATGAATCAAGTCAAATAGTTTATCAACATAGATGATGACGTAGAGAAGGATAAAGCGAATTGTTTTGCAAGTTTACAATTCAAACAATCAAAAGAAACAACTTGGAGACATTATGTAAGTTACCCACAGATACTAATTTTTGAAGTTTCTCAGATGAAGCATGATCGAGACGAAGATGCCACTGATAGATAGCAAAGTTAGTGGCAGAGGCAGAGATAGATGGGCAAATGGGGAGCTGGAGAGACGTGAGTTCAAACAATCTTCCTATTTTGCGACCCGTTCCAATCATTTGTCCCATGTGTGAATCTTGAACTTGACAATTGGTTTTTCTAAATTTTTATCAAATAATTTAGATTACACAAAATTACTTGCAATTTAAATCATATAAATATTTAAATAACTATTTTATAATAAATTAGATGTTAAATATCAATATAAAAATAATTGAAATAATATATCTACTTTAGTCATTATAGCTAAATCACAACAATTTAGTATTAATTTATCAAAAATCATAATCTGCTTTTTCACAACAGGAAGAGGAAAGACGGAAACCTTAGGTCAAATCCAATATAAATAGAAGGAGACTCATATGTGAGATATATTACACAACCCTAATTTTTGCTACACTAACACAAATCCTAGTCTAATTTAGGCGTTAGAGTGTGTTTGGCGAGCACCATATACCAATGTACAGTTCAATGTTTTGCAGGTATTTTTCTCCCTATTATCATTTGGGTCGTGCATATTAGGCAAATTCTTCTTAGCTGAATTCATGCATCAACTGGTTTTACAAATTTTTTGACATTATATTTTTTCAATATTGTGGTTGTTATGTTTGTGCAAATTAAAGATTCTAGTATTAAAAATTCAAAGGGTAACATAGGTATACATTTAAAAATCAAGGTAAAATAAGCATGTGGAAATTCCCTTTTTATAATACCGCACATATATGTATAATTATCAATCCATCCTACTAAAGTGAACACAACTCAGAGGTAATTGACATGTATCATTTACTAAGAGGTCAAAGATTCAAATCTCTCCATCTCTAAATATTGTTCAACTCAAAAAAAGAAAATTATTAATCCATCCAACCTAAGAAGTTAATTAATTCGACTGAATGAATGAAATGCAATTGACTTTCAAATAACACATAATTTAAAATATATTAAAATTCAAGGGTAAAATAGTCAGAGAGAGAAGGAGAGAGATCCCAAATGCATATTTTATTTTTTGTGATGATTGATGAATATGAAAGCAACCCAAAAAAACAAAAAACAAAAAAGTCAAAGAGAGAGAAAAAAAACATTTTCAATGTGAGGATGTTGAACAAATCAATTGGTCAACTGTGTACAACATATTCCCTTTGAATAAGGTCAATGCACCTTCTTTACAACACATCATCTAAAATAAATTCCATTTAAATGTTCTTTTTAATTTCCAAAATCCGGCTAACTTACTTTTACTCATTTTCAAATATTACATTTATTTTCCTTTAAAAAAATCAACATCATTAATTACTTGTGTATATATGTATATTTAATTTTTCTGAAGTTGTAAGTCTTAGTGCTTGAATTTGTGGATTTATTTTATTTTTCTCGGAACATTCAACATATGTATTTTCGTTATTACTTTTCTATAAAAAAAAAAAAAAAAAACAAATATTTTGGTCTGAGACATTTTAGTCACTTTAAACCATTTTGGTTATTGCTATTATTTGGTTACTTCTTTCAACGTTTTTTTCTTTTTTTTTTTTTTTAAGTTCTCCTACTTATTGCAACCTACAAAAGAGACTTCAATACATTTCTACATTAGTACTTTAATACATATATTTAAACTCACTTTATCCATTTGTTAATTAAATAGTTGCGCAATAACCAAAATGATTGTTTTTTTCTAAGTTAAGAAGCTAAAATAGACCTTTTGAAAGTTTACAAACTAAAATGAAATCTATTTTAAGTTTAGAACTAAAATGAGATTTAAATTAAAGAGAAAAATACGTTTTTGGTCTCTAAGATTTTGGTTTGGTAGCTTTTAGATCCCCGAGTTTTCAAGCTTAACATTTTAACCCTATGGTTTGGATTTGGTAGCATTTTGGTCCCTATCGTTAGCTTTCTGTTATTTATCCAACGAAAAGTTGACGTGCCATTTTTTTAATTAAAAGAATTGATTGTTTATTAAAATAAAAAATATTTTTAATATTTTTTTTTCTCTCTCTTCTTTCTCCCTCCTCCTCCTATCCAAACTTTAAAATGTCAATGTGATGGAAATGTCGAGGTCACAATTTTATGAAAATGTCGATGGAAATATCGATAAAATGTCGATGTCGATGGATATTCTTGAAAAAATTATAAAAACAAAAAAAAAATCAAAAAAAAAAATTAATTAATAAATAAATATTTTACACTTTTAAAATAAGTTAAAATGCTTATTATTTATATTATATTCACATTAGTGACATTTTGTTGCTATTTTTATATGTTTCATCAAATCTTTTTACCATATAATGGAAATGTCGATTCATCCATATGTCGATATCGACTCATGGACATGTGGAAATATCGATGAAAATGTCAAACATGTAGATGGAAATTTAATACCATGCTCCCATCCTTCTCCCATTCGTTGCCATTGTTGCCGCCTGTTCTTTTTCTTTTTCCTTTTCCTCTTCTTTTTCTTTCCTCTCCTTCCCTTTTCTCCCCTTATTTTCTATCCCCTTCTTCCCCACGATTCCCTCCTTTCTCTTTCTTTCTGTTTCTTCACTTTCTCCTCCTCGTAATTCTTAGATTTTTGTTGTTCTTAACTTCAATTTTACAATCCCATCCCATTTTTTTTTCTCACCCTTCCATCCATCATCAAAATGCCAATTTTCTCCACCAAAAAAGGCTGAAAACACAAAGAAAAAAAAAGCTGATGTTTCTAACTCTTTTCTTCCCCAAATTCAAATTAGAATTTTTTTTTCAATCTGCTATTGTTCGTTCGAATTTTGTGGACTTGGATTTGGCGAATTTGTTGGCTAAGCGTAAGGCAATCAAAGTTTCCTTTGAGATTTCTAGCATAGGTGTTGTTGCCAAATTTTGGACAGGAGAAATCTCACATGATCTCTACATGACAACGATGGTGAATTTGTATTCTTGGGAGAATAAGAAGGCCTGCAAGACAAGGAAAACTTGAAAATTGGTGTGGTGTAGGCCACATAGGCTCCGATGCTTAAGTCAAAGAGAGTCTTTAGGGAGAATTTAGGAGTTCTATGAGAGTTTTGGAGGCTGGAATGAAATTACCTTGCTATCTGGTCAAGAGAAAGCTTAAATACTTTCCTTCTAGGGTTTTGTGGGGTTTCCGTCTCTTCTACAAATTGGTTATCAATTTGAAAAAGTGAAAAGACTTAACATTGGATGCCCTTGGATGTGAAGGATGCAACTCATGGAAGAGTCACAACACTTAGAATGTAAAATGATGTAACTCATGGAAGAGTCAGATACCATTTATTCCAACAATCCCCCACATAAATGGTAAGTTGATATTTTGAGATAAACAGTGAAAAATAAAATAAAATAAATGTTCAGTTTTTTCCCAATGAAGAACAAGTATTAGGATAAGTAGTAAAAACTTTGAACTTTCCTTAGTGAACATCAATCGAGTTTACTTGATTAATCAGTGGACTTGATGCTTTGAATTGTCAATTGTTCTAGTAAACTAAGTCAATAGAAGTCATGCAGTTTCTCATCTTAACAAAGTTTGTTCTCATGATTGTGTTCATTTTGGCCTTGAACCCGCCTGGTTTTCATGACTGTTTTAGAGAATTTGCCTGTTAAAATTCTCATATAAGCGGCCCCTTCACACACATAAGTGATTCCTATAAAGAACGTATATGCTCTTTTCACAAATAATTTAAGCACATATAGAAATCATTAAAAGCATAGTGCTTACCCTAAAACCATACTTGCACTGTCTCATCCTTAGAATGGAGAAGAGAAAATTTCAACGGAATGCTCATCAAGTTATCCAGAGATCGGTTTGCCCATTAAACTTAGATCTTGAAATCTCCAATCAACTAAGTTGGGTTGCCTCTCTAGTCAACTTTTAGATTATCGGCTTTAATCCTATTCTTCTGAATGCACTTTCAACCAATGCTCTAGTTAAACCTTTTGTAAGCGAATCTGCAATATTATCTTTTGACCTTACAAAGTCAATTGTGATAATTCCACTAGAAAGTAGTTGTCTGATTGTATTATGTCTTCGTCATATATGTCAAGATTTACCATTATACTTAATATTTGGTGCCCTTTTAATAGTTGCTTCGCTATCACTATGTATGCATATTGCAGGCACTGGCTTAGACCAATTTGAAATATCTTCCAAAATTTTTTGAAACCATTCAACTTCTTCTCTGGCTTTGTTTAAAGCTATAAATTCAGATTCCATTGTGGACCGTGCTATACACTTTTGTTTGGAAGATTTTCAAGACACATTCCACCTCCAAGATTTCCAAGACACACTCCACCTCCAATAGTCCATAATTCCTTGTGTGCTTTAGGTATCCTAAAATTCTCAATATAGCTTTCCAATGATCTTGACCTAGATTACTCGTATAACAGCTTAGCTTGCTTACAACATATGCTATATCTAGACGAGTACAACTGATGATGAGCATTAAATTGCCAATTATGCAAGAATATTCTAGTTGTGTTATACTATCTCCATTATTTTTAGCTAAATGGAGATTGGTATCTATTAGGGTTTATCCCAATGTTATTTTTTAAAAAATTTCAAGTATTTTATCAATATAATGTGATTGAGACAGTACTAATCCTTGTGGGGTTCTAGAAATTTTAATTCCTAGAAGAACATCTACGACAAACACCCATATCTTTCATCTCAAATTTATTGGCTAACATTTGTTTAGTAGCCTTAATAATATTGATGTTGCTGCCTATAATTAGCATATCATCAACATACAAACACACAATAACATGGTCATTATGATCATTTTTGACATATACACATTTGTCGCATTCATTAATTTTCAACCCATTGGCTAACATTACATTGTCAAATTTTTTATGCCACTGTTTTTGTACTTGTTTCAATCCATAAAGAGACTTTACTAATTTGCAAACTTTTGTTTCTTGACCTGGAGAAACAAACCCTTCAGGTTGTTGCATGTAGATTTCTTCATCTAACTCACCATTTAAAAAGGTTGTCTTTACATCCATTTAATGTATCTCAAGCTAGTTCAAAGCTGATATTGCTATTAGAAGGCGAATGGAAGTAATTCTAGTAACTGATGAGTGAGTATCAAAATAATCAAGTCCTTCATGTTGCCTATAACCTTTAGCTACAAGTCTTGCTTTATATTTATCTATTGATCCATCTGCCTTCATTTTTCATTTAAAAATCCACTTGCACCCTGTTGACTGAGATATTTCGGCCAATCTCTAATTGTCACGTCATTATTCCAAATTAATGATGAAACTACAAATAATAAAATTTACGACTAATTATAAATTGACATGTGTCCCAAATTTAATTTGAAGACAAAAATTGACAAATCCTAAATTAAAATGCCATATGTCTTCATTCAACCAAATAATTAAAGTTAATTTGGTCAAATTGGGTCATATGAAATTTGGGTCAAGGTAAACAAAACTCAAATTCAAATGTTTAGGCCCAAAACCAACAAAGCCCAAGTCCAATGGTTGGGCCCAAAAAGCCATTATGGCCCCAGTCCACATGCCCATGGAAAGCTCTATAAATATAATAGCTCTCCTTCATTTGAAATGTTCATAAATTAAACTCTTCAGAGAATCCTTGAGGTCCTTAGATGCTGAACACTCCCTAAAGTCCTTAGGTGCCAAACAATCCATGAAGTTCTTAGGTGTTGATCACTCCTTGAAGATTAAAGACTCTTTAAGACTTGAAGACCCTAAAGATTGACTGAAGCTTCAACCTCGAGAACAAGTTGTAAAGTCCTCGAGATAAATATACATTGGAGAACAAGGTGTGAAGCCCTTGAGTCAAGTCCACGTTTGAGAACAAGCTGCAAAGCCCTCAAAATATTTGTACATGAAAGAGAAAGAATATGAGGAACAAATTAGAGATTGTACTACACCCACATAAAATCAATACAAATTCAAGTTCATTTACACGGGTCGCCTTTCTCTTTTGAAATTACGTGTGAACAAATTGGCATGCCCAGTGGGACAATCTCTACCTTTCATCTCTTTCCCTTAACTCAAAACACAAGTGAAGTGATGACGTTCAAGAAGACTTCTTCGATAATCTCTCTTATGAGCAACTCGTACATGGGTTATGTTACCCATAATTGCTCCAATAAACTGAGTCTGCAAGAAGGTGAAGCTTCAACTATAGCGAGCAAAGTAATGACACTGATGGGGACATCTACTAATGACAAGTTCCTAGTTAAGTGTAGTCATTTGTACGATCTCGATTCTGACGTAGTGTCCATCATGATGACTGAAACAAGCACTATGGAAGAAATAATAGCAAAGATGCAAGAAAAGATCAATACCTTCATGTTGGTGATTGAAGAAGGAGATTCTCAAATTGCATACATAAAGAGCTAGATTGAGGAGCAAAATGTCGCTGAGTCAAGTCAAACTTCTACCGTCAAGGATCGAAATAAATAGAAGTTCGTTGTGCAAGAAAATCAACCACAACACTCCACTTCGATCGCTTCACTATCTATCTAACAACTTCAGGACATGATAACCAACTCTGTTAGAGCTCAATGTGGTAGGGTTTCTCAAAGTTCTCTCTTGTATTCTAAACCATATACTAAGAAAATTTATAGTTTAAGAATGCCAATTGGATATCAGCCACCAAAGTTTCAACAATTTGATGGAAAGGGCAATCCAAAGTACCATGTTCTTATTTTATAGAAACATGTGAAAATGCTGGTACACGGGGAGATCTACTAGTTAAGTAGTTTGTCCGAACACTAAAGGGGAATGCTTTCGATTGGTACACTGATCTAGAGCCCAAGTAGATTGACAGTTGGGAGCAATTCAAAAAAGAGTTTCTAAATCGCTTCTACAGCACAAGATGCATCGTCAGCATGTTCGAGTTCACCAACACTAGACAATGAAAAGTTAAACCCCTTGTCGACTACATAAATCATTGGAGAGCCATGAGCCTCGATTACAAAGATCATCTCACTGAACTGTCAACTGTGAAGATTTGCATTCAAGGCATGCACTTGAGACTTCTTTACATCCTCTAGGGTATAAAGTCTTGCACCTTTGAAGAGCTAGCAACTTGTGCCCACGACATGGAGCTAAATATCGCTAGTCGAGGAGACCAAAGACCTTCTAGTCCTTAACATAAAGAAAGAAGAAAATGACATCAAAGAAACTTGAAAAGAATCTAGGTTGTCAACACAACTCCTCTCAAGTTGTCTTGAAAAGACAAGAAGATTGAAAAGCGACAAGGAAATGAAGAGCGTCATTTGACCTTGAAGGAAAGACAAAAGAAAGTCTATCTTTTTCCTGATTTTGACATTCCGAACATGTGATAATATGAGTGTTATTTAGCTTTAAAAACCATGCTTATTCCTTAAAAAACGAGCGTTTATTGTCATATTTTATGTCATTTAGAGTGACTTTAAGTAAAAACAAGCTTAACATGTGTTTGAGAGCATGATTTTGTAAAAATAAGAAAATAGGTGTAAATAGAGTCATTTTTTTGTAAGAAAATGTTAAGTTTTGATGTTTTTGTGCAGAAGTGTAAAAATGGCTCAGATGCACCAGCATTGCGACAACATTTGGAGAAGTAGAAATTTGACTAAGTACAGAATCATGTGAAATGCGCTAGCATTTGGAGAGAAAAAGCAGAAAATTGGCTAAGTGCAGAGTCGGAAAAATGCTACCTGATTGCAGCAGCAAAGTACCTAGAGAACTGAAGCTGCGAAATTGTGCCCAAGATGCGGCCGCAACTGGACCTAATCAACAGAAAGTGCATAAATCACAAATTTGACATATTTTCATAAAGATTCTCCATCAAATCTCCTCAAATCAAGGGATATTGTCGACCATACCATCCCACACTGATCTCGACAGGAAACCCTAGGCCTTGAGGTCTATAAAAGGCAACTCAAGCTTCATTTTCAGAGGAGCTCGAAGTTGGAAATTCTTCTTAATCCTAAAGTTTTGTCGTTTTCTCTTTAGATTTAGCCGCCACTCCGAGTCTCCCTTAAGTTCTGTTCATATTGAAGGGAATAATCTAATTAAACCCAAGCAAAAGCGTAGGAATCGGTTTGAGTTTATTTAGAATTAAATAATAACATTATTGGTTAAGCAAAACATACCTTGAAAATATGGAGATTCTTCTGGCGGATCTTTATCTCTTCCACAAAGTCTTCCTGGCTATGACTCGAACACAGGACCAAGGCTTGTGGGAGCCTCTTGAAAGAAAATTTACAAGGGATTAAAGAGGAAGAGGTTTAGAGAGAATTCTTTAATTCTCTCTATTGAGGAAATGTGTGTTGTGAAGAATGGCTCAACCCAAGGGTTCTATTTATAGAGACCAAGAGAAAATCTTTGCCATAATTAAAATATTATATTTTAATATCTAATATATTAAAATATATCTTTTATTTATTTGAATCTCATTCAAATCTCCTACGATATTTATTTATTTCAATCTTATTCAAATTCTATAAATATCTTTTATTTAATATATCAAATATACATTAATTATTTTAATATTTAATGTATCAAATACAATAAATATATTTTCCTCTTTTATATTTAATATATCTAATATATTAAATATTAATTTGAACACTTCAAATTAAATATTAAATTTGAACATTTCAAATTTTAATATTTAATGTATCAAATGCAATAAATATATTTTTCTCTTTTATATTTAATATATCTAATATATTAAATATTAATTTGAACATTTCAAAATTTTCTTTCAACTAAATTGATCTTTTAGTGTTACTATGAGCTAGCAAGGAGAACTTATGGACCTACAGATTATAAGCTCCAATGATACAAAATTAATTAATTAAACTCTTTAATTAATTAATTTTCATCATTAACTATAGGTCACTCCACTAAAGACCTAGAGTTGTACTTTTATGCACTGTAGGACAAGTTGTGTCCAAATATATAATCATTACATGCAAGTTGATCATTCACGAGTTGTTCGTAATTACAGCTAGGTCAAAAGTCCGTTTTACCCCTATAATTACATCTTGCACCTTAAGTACCACTGATTCTCTAATGAACGATCTGTTTATAATCTAATTATAAACTAAGTCCCTCTCGGGCCAATGAGAGGGTGGGGCCCCATTGTTCAAGTCCCGAAATCAGCACTTAAGGGAACTACTCATCTACTTACCCTATATGGGAAGAAGTGAATTTCATCTTGTGAGATTATGTTCCCAGCTCAATATTTGGTCAAGTCCCCAAAATGGTTGGCATATTGAATCAGCTACAAAAGCCACTCTCACCCATGCAAATCAAATGACAAACCCTCACAGGCAGGAGTTCATAACTCACTCAAGATTAAGATCGAGTCGCTTATGATCATTCTGATGAAATATTAATCATCTCAATTAACGGATTTATAAAGAGAGATCAAATATTTCGTGGTCCAGTCTTATACAAACTCATTGTATAAGATACTCCCACTCACATGTCTCCACATGAATGATTTGGATCAAATCATTTGTAACTATTACAAAGTGGGCCGTATCAATAGTGTTACTAAGATAAGGCACCCAACCTTATCCATATACTATGACTCTTTAGGTTATTTCTTGAACACGATCCTCCTGTATGCCAACCACATACTGTTCAAGATTACACTAATAACCTTGGATTTTTCATATAATGGAAATATTATATTGTAAATAAAATAATCAAAATTATTATTAATTATTAAATAAATCATTAATTACGAGGCTTTAGGGCATAAATCCCAACACATATTCCATTCGGACTCCAACTTCGAAAGAAGGAAGAGGAAGTACTTGTTCTCCTTGAAAAAGGTTGAACAAGTTAGAAATGTATAACAAGCTTAGCATTCTTATTGCTTTTCATCCAAGTTTTATATTTCTTTTATTTTCCAGTGTTGTACTTGTTGTTTTATCTTTATTTTCAGAGTTGTAAGTTTCTATTTTTCCTTTGAATTCGAGTAGTAGTTTCTTTTAATTCAATTTCATTTAGTTCTTCATTTGTTTTCATACTTCAAAGTGTATTCAATTTCATTATTTCAATGAAGTGTGTTATTTCTTATTCTCGTTTCTTCTTTATTTTCTGCACTTTAGTTTTCTTGAAGGGGATTCAATGAAGTGGATACCTTAACAAGGAGATAAGCCTCACCTTGTGATTTTACCAATTTTTCTTAACATTTAACATTGTTTTCTTTTATTGAGTTTAAATTTCATTGTTAGCTTAAATCGATCACTTGAGTTAGCATAGTTTGTGTGAGATTCAATATTGAAAAGGTTGGATCGAGAATCTAGGAGAAAAGTCTAGAAATAAAACTTCACTTTTTGTACCTAGCCATAGACATATGTGTCTAATTGCTTAGGCTCCTAAAAGCACTTAGAAAATGGCTAAATAGGTGTTGAACTTGATTTACGGTGTTAAGTGTCGATTAGGGTAGGTTGCGGGCCCATCTTGATAGCATTTTGTTCGTACCGTACAAAGCTCGAAAGAGCCAGTTTGAGGGCGCAAATGAACAACAATCGCTAGATGTTCTTCATCTAGTTGAGCAATGTTGGCACATGGTGGGAGCATTTCTTCAAGGTTGAATCAGATTTGAATCCCCTGCTTTCTCATCATTGTTTTCTTGCCTTTTCAGTTTTAGTTGTTTTTACTTGTTTTCACAAAACCCCCCAAAATATCTTTGTTTTCTTGGTTACCTTTGGTTTCAACTTGTGAGCAATTGTGTTGTTAGCTAGAGAGTTTTTGTTACATCCATTCCCTTGGATTCGATACTTGGAATACTCCATATATTACTTGTTTTGATAGCGTGCACTTGCACTCTTTTGCGTTAGCAGTCATCAAGTTTTTGGCACCGTTGTCGGGGAGCGACTTTTTAACAAAAAATTTTAGTTTTTAAGCTGGATTGCAATCTGATTGCTACCGCATTTCGACTCTATCCCAGGGACCCGATTCTATTTGCAGGTTTATGTAGGTTAGAGTTGGTGCATGCGTAAAGGGCATTACCCTAAAGAGCCTGATTCTGAGATAGAGTAAACTTTCCATCGGCGATGTAGGGAGCAAAGGAGGAAAAGAAAGGAACTACGATAGTTGAACGCATAGGAGAATCCAAAAGAATTTGTTTTGCAAGTTCTTCAATGGATCCACCTGGAGTCGATCCTCTTGGTGAGCAACAAAGAAGATCACAACCTAATAATGTATTGCAACAACAAGAGTAGCAAATGGTGCAACAAAATCCCATTTTTATTACAGATGAACGAGATAGAGCCATCAGGGATTATGCGGCCGCAACTTTCCATAATCTTAATGCAGGAATCATGGAACCAAACATTGAGGCAGCTCATTTTGAGTTGAAGCTGATAATGTTTCAAATGCTCCAGACTATAGGTCAATTTGCAGGATTACCAAATGAGGATCCTCACAAGCACATGAAGCAATTCTTGAGGAGATACAACTCGTTCAAGCTGAATGGAGTATCAAGCAAGACATTGAGGTTGAAGCTTTTTCCTTTTTCCTTGCAGAGTAATGTAGAAGCATGGCTAGATACTTTCCCACCGGACTCGGTCACTTATTGGGATGCTTGTCGGAAAAGTTTCTTCTAAAATATTTTCCATCAACCAAGAATGCTCATATTCGAGGGAAACTTATCACTTTTAAACAAGGTCTTAATGAAGGAATGGAAACAGCATGGGAACGTTTCAAAAAGCTAGTGAGGAAGTGTCCACATCATGGCTTACCAGCTTGCCTTCTAATTTAGAGCTTTTACAATGGAATGACCCAAGCCTCAAAAACCTTGGTCAATGCCTCAACAAATGGATCTCTGTTGAAAATGACCGTGAATGAGGCTAATGAGATTTTAGATGCAATCGTCTTCAACAACAGTCAGTGGGGAGATGAAGAGACACATTCTACTAAAAATATTACAGGTGTATCCGAGGTAGATGCAATAGCAGCACTGAGCGCACATATCTCAGCAATGAACTACACTCTGAAGAATTTTACTATGGGGAACTAGGCCCTGTTGTTGTTTTGAATCAAATCTCAACGCCTACTTGTGTTTATTGCAGTGAAAACCATTTATATGACAATTGTCCTTACAACCTTACCTCTATGTGTTTTATAAGGCAGAACAGGTCAAATCCTTACTCGAATACGTACAACCTAGGCTGGAGACAGCATCCTAACTTCTCTTGGGGAGGACAAAATGTGAGCACATCGAAGCAGTACGTAAAACAGGGATTTCCACCAAGTTTCAACAATCAAGCACAACAATCGTACACAAAGAAGAGTGCTACACAAATGCAACCGTAATCATCATCACAGAACTTTTTATTAGAGACCCTTATGAAGGAGTTCATGGCTAAGAATGATGTTATCATGCAAAGTCAAGCTGCTTCATTGCGAAATCTTGAATTGCAAGTTGGACAATTAGCAAGCGAGATGAAAAACAGACCTCAAGGAGCATTATCAAGCAACACAAAGAATCCACATAAAGAAGGAAATGAACATTGCAAGGAAATCACTCTTAGGAGTGGACTCAAATCTGAAGAACTAGAGATGTCAGTGGAATGCAAGACTCCACAAGTTTCCATTGATTCAAATTTGTAGGAAAGTGAGAAAAAGGAAGGACTAAAGAAATCAAAAGAAGGAATTTCATGTGATACAACCACCCTTGCGACCACAAAGCACCCAGCACCCTGAAGGACAGATGGACATTCCTATGAATGAAAATTTTGAAGGAAATGCGGCCAAGGATGAACTGCAAAGCACCTGGTGCCTGAGAAAAAGTCTACACCAATGAAGAAATCAAAAAATTTGTACCAGAGTGTCAAACCACCTCCACCATTCCCACAGAGATTCCACAAGAAGAACAAGGATGCACAGTTCAAAAAATTCTTGGACATACTCAAGGAGCTACACATTAACATTTCGTTGGTGGACGCTTTTGAGCAGATGCCCAACTATGTCAAGCTCTTGAAAGACATCTTGAATTAGAAGAGAAGGCTAGGAGAATTTGAAACTGTAGCTCTCACTGAGAACTGCAGTGCTCTTTTAAAGAACAAGGTGCCCCCTAAATTGCAGGATCCGGGAAGCTTTGCCATCCCAATTGACATAGGAGGAAGAAACATTGGAAGAGCCTTATGCGAACTAGGATCCAGCATCAACCTGATGCCTCTATCAATCTTTAAGCAGCTAGGAATTGGAGAGGCTAGACCCACAACGATAACTTTGCAGTTGGTAGACAGGTCAATCGCTAGGCCCATCAGGAAGATTGAAGATATCCTCATTAAAGTGGACAAATTTGTTTTTCCCGCAGATTTCATAATCTTAGATTTCAAGACGGACATGGCAGTACAAATCATCTTGGGAAGACCTTTACTAGCCACAGGGAGAACGAACATAGATGTTCAGAAAGGGGAATTGACGATGTGAGTGAATGACCAGAAGATAACTTTCAATGTGCTTAACACATTGCGATACCCCGAGGATACGGAGGAATGCTCTGACATGGAAACCCTTGATCCATTTTATGATTTGCAAGAAAGAGCATTTAAAGAAATATTTGAAGAAGATATCATTGATCCATGTCGCGAGTTGCAGGAGTTATTGAAGAATAAAAACCCATAAGAAGATTTGGAGGAAAGTGAAGAGCAAGAAAGCACAGAGACATGTCAACAGCAGATTGCGGCCATCTTTGTGCCCGCAATTGGGAAGATAAGTTCATTAAGATCAGTTGAAGACAAACTCAATTCATTAAAGCTCTCCGTGATCAAGGCACCTTAGCTAAGACCTGAATCTCGTCCATCAATGAGACCTAGGTACAAATGAAGGAACTGAAATGATGAAATCAGGTGATGTTGTACATATGTGTATATTTCTTTAGTTATTTGAAAAGAAAAAAAAAGTATAAAAAGTTAAAACACTAAAAATATTCGTGGTGATTGTGGTGTACAAGTGAACTTAATGAATTAGAACTAAAAGTTTTGATTAAGAGGGAACTCTGTCTTAGGAGGGTCTTATCTAGACTAAGGTACTTAAGCTGACCGTTAGGGAACACCTCTACATGATAACCTACCTGGGAGTTGAATTAATCAAACTTTTATTAGGTTTTGTGCCCTAAAGCTCGTAGTTTTGTAATTAAACATTTTCTCTTTTATTAAATAAATAATTTTTTTTATTTTTTTATTATGTATAACATTATCCATTATTATGTAAAATTCAAGGTTATTATTGAAATCTTGAACAACATGTAGTTGACATACAGGAGAATCGTGTTCAAGAAATAACCTAAAGAGTTTATAGTATATGGGTAAGATTGAGTGTCTTATCCTGGTAACACTATTGATACGGCCCACTTTGTAATTGTTATAAATGATTTGATCCAAATCATTCATGTGGAGACATGTGAGTGGGGCCATCCTATACAATGAGTTTGTATAAGACTGGACCACAAAATATTTAATCTCTCTTTATAAATCCGTTAATTGAGAAGATTAATATTTCACAAGATGATCATATGCGACTCGATTTTAATCCTGAGTGAGTTATGAACTTCTGCCTGTGAAGGCCTTTTGATTTGCATGGGTGAGAATGACTTTTGTAACCAATTCAATAAGCCTACCATTTTGGGGACTTGACCAAATAGGGAGCTGGGAACATAATTTCACGAGATAGAATTTACTCATTCCCATATAGGAAAAGTAGATTAGTAGTTCCCTCAAGTGTTGATTTCGGGACTTGAACAATGGGGCCCCACCCTCTCACTGGCCCGAGAGGGACTTAGTTTATGGTTGGATCATAAACAAATTGTTCATTAGAGGATCAGTGGTACTTAAGGTATAAGATGTAATTATAAGGGTAAAATGGACTTTTGACCCAACTATAATTACGAACAACTTGTGAAGGATCGACTTGCATGTAATGATTAGATCGATGAACACAACTTGGCCTACAGTGCATAAGAGTGCAACTCTAGGTCTATAGTGGAATGAACTATAGTTAATGAATGAAAATTAATTGATTAAAGAGTTTAACTAATTGATTTTATATCATTTGAGCTTATAATCTATAGGTCCATAAGGTCCCTTTGCTAGCTCATATGAACAAATAGGGATCAATTTTGTTTTGAGAAAATTTTGAAATGTTCAAATTAAAATTTAATATATGTGATATATTAAATTAGGGAAAATATATTTATTGTATATGATACATTAAATAAATTATTAATGTATTAAGATACATTAAAGAAAAGATATTTATTTGAATTAGATTCAAATAAGGAAATAGATGTCGTAGGAGAATTTGGAAATGTTTGAATTTGATTTAAATCGGTTAGATAAATGTATTTTAATATATTAGATATTAAAATATAATATTTAATAATTTGCCCTAGGCCACTATAAATAGGACCCTAGGGGTGAGCTGTTGTATATATCAAAAATAAGAGAAAGAACTATTGAAATTCTCCTCTCACTCCCCTCTCTATTTTCAAGAATGTTACCACAAATCTCTTTGGTTCTTTGTTCGAGCCATAGCTAGGAAGGCTTTGTGGAAGAAATTAAGAACACCAGAAGAATCTCCATATTTTCAAGGTATGTTATGCTTAACCCTAATATTAATTATTATTTAATTCTAGATAAACTCAAACCGATTCCTATGCTTTTGCTTGGCTTTAATTAGATTACTTCCTTACAACTTTTACGTCTAAGTCATTAACAACTTCGTCTTGATTGAGAAAATTTTTTCTTAAGTGTTTAAATGTGTGAAATTTTTGAAGCTTTGAGTTAGTGGTGCAAGGAATTTAAAAGACTTTTGAAAAATGAGGACTTAATCAAAGAATTGAAAATGGGGCCAAAATGCGATCGTATCCTAAATGCATATTGCATTGCAGGTTTTAAAGGAAAAAGAAGAATGCATTGAGGATGTGACTGCCTTTGAGGATTCATAGTACCGTCTCTTCACGTATGTAAAGGAAGTTCTCCATTCTCATAAATACAGAGGATTCCTTGAAGGTGAAGAAAAATCTCGTTATTATAACAAATCCTACAAATGAAGGATCTTATCAAGACTGTAGTGACAATAAGGGGCATTTAAAATGTAAAAGCTCCTTGTCGCAAGAGCCTAAACTGCATGATGCTCTTGGCCCGCATGAGCTTAAAAGGTAAACAACACCTAAAAAAAATCTTTGAACTACATTATGACTTGATCCCTTTCACTTAAAGGGTACGTAGGTAGCTTAAAAAAAACTTTAAGTTCAGTCTTGATCGTTGCTTTTCGCTACACGCAAGTGCACGTGATCGAAGTAATAAAGAAACTGGAAGTATTCCAGAGTATCGTACCCAAGGGAACGGGGTTTAATAAAATGAATTTTAGTTGGCACAAAATCGTTGACAAATTGCAAGTTAAGGTAACCGAGGGTGAAAATGATTTGAGAGGTGTTTTGACTAAAATAAAATTATTTGAAAATTCAATGGAAATGAAAAAGGGATTCAAGTTGCTAATGCCCCTTTGGAAAGAAAATGCAACAAGAAAGAAATTGCAATCGTAGCTAACTCAAGAACTAAGTAAACCGAATTCAACTCCTATTCGACCTTCTATGAAGTATCTTTAGGAGACTAAGTGATTAAACCTATATTTCTATGGCTAATCTAACTTAGATATTTTTGCGCACAATTCTAGTGGTTTTGGAGTCTCGCCCTATGTCTAGGGTCGATGTTTCAGACTTATGTCTAAGCCTTTTCCTCCATTGCTTTTGCGACATCCGCTTCCCTTAACCCTTTCGGTATTAAGTTATAGCTTAGCAAGCAACACTAGATGGCCAACTAGGTTTACCCAACAATTAACTCACCAAAAGCAAACTAGAGTTCAAGAATTAGCTAGATTGTTTTTACTCTCGAGCTTTACATCTTTCCTCTAGGGCATTCACAAACTTGAATCCCAAAGGAAATTTAGCTCTTCATGATGGAATAAATTGAAAACAGTAAATGTAAATTAGAAAAAATTCAGTGGTACAATCAAGGTAAACAATGCAATCAAATTGCAAATGCAAAGCAATTCAGTAGCTTAAAGAAATAATTTCAAGAATTCAAGATACAAAATTAACTCAAAGAAAATTGTATATAGGTAGAAATTGAAGTACAGTGGGTCTCCTAATTAAACTTGCTACTAAAATAAAATTACTGAATTGAGAATTCCACAACCCGTAGCTTCTACACTTAAGAAATTGAAATTAAACTTGCTGAATTGAATTTTCTTTTCTAAGATTCAAATGACAGAAACTAAATGTGTTGAAATTGAAAACAACCCAGTAGCTAATTTGAATTCAAATAACATAAACAAAATTGCAAAGCTAGCAAAAATCCAAGAAGAACTCAACTATCCTAAAAACCCATTCCTTTCGCATCAATCGAACAAGAATTTTGTTCATAACCACATCCAATTCTTATGGAGATGGGATTGAGAAGAGGATTCTGGATTGAGATGTAGTAAAACTTAACACAAAACAGCAATTAAAATGAAAGTATATAAAAAAAAATGCAGTCGGTGAAGAAAACCCATAAATATAAACGAAATTCTTCCAAAATTGAGCTCAATCGAATAAGTAGTTGTTCATAACCAACATCAACTCTCGTTGTGATGGGATTGAGGAAGAGATTCAGACTAAGATGTAGAAGAAATGAATACAAAACAGCAACTAAAAAAAATTCAAAATGGAAATTGCAGAAAGTAAGAAAACCCAAAAAACGTGAACGAAAATCCTCTCCAATCGAGCTCTCTTTGTTCGGCTTCTTTGTTCAATATTTATAGGGATCTCATGCTAGGGTTTCCCTCTTGGTTGATGGACAATCATGACTAATCATCTTGCTGAATTCGTGGGTCAAATTTCCTTCAAAATCCCGAAATTCTCGTTTTTTACTTAAATTCCATATTTGCCAGATTGCAATTGCATAGCAATTGCACTGCAGTTGCATTCCACGAAAATCCTGCATCAAAACATTAAGTAAGTGTGAATTTTTTTCTTCTTTTGTTTTCTTTTCTCAACTTACTTAATTTAAAGGCCTTCCATCAATCATGTGATTAAATTCAAGCATTTTTTTTATTTTTCATCAAATAAAATGAATAAAAATCACAAATATAACTAAGTTTAAAGGCCAAATAATCCTCATGAATGAGAATTATCAAGTCTTCAAAAAGAAGTATTTCCATTCCCATGAAAAGAGATGATGCAAGCTAGAAGCATGCGAGAAGGCTTTGCTCACTTTAGGTTTAAGTTTCGTTCCCCTAAAGTTTGATTCGTCGCTCACTCCCCTAGAGTTCCGACATCGCTCACCTCAAGTGCATGGCGTCACTTTCTTGCATGAGGTTCAAGTTCGAATTTCACTCAAGTTCAATTTCAAGTTCGCTCACCTCAAGGTTTGGTGCCTTATCCTAGTAACACTATTGATACGACCCACTTTGTAATAGTTACAAATGATTTTATCCAAATCGTTCATGTGGAGACATGTGAGTGGGGGTATCTTATACAATGAGTTTGTATGAGACTGAACTATGAAATATTTAATATCTCTTTATAAATCTGTTAATTGAGAAGATTAATATTTTATCAGGATGATCATATGCGACTCGATCTTAATCCTAAGTGAGTTATGAACTCCTGCCTATGAGGGCTTGTCCTTTGATTTGCATGGGTCATAGTGGCTTTTTGTAGCCGATTAAATATGTCTACCATTTTGAGGACTTGACCAAATAGGGAGCTGGGAACATAATTTCATAAGATGAAATCCACTCATTACCATATAAGGAAAGTAGATAAGTAGTTCTCTTAAGTGCTGATTTCGGGACTTGAACAATGGGGTTTCATCCTCTCACTGGCCCGAGAGGGACTTAGTTTATGGTTAGATCATAAACAAATTGTTCATTACAGAATTAGTGGTACTTAAGGTATAAAATGTATTTATAGGGGTAAAACGGACTTTGACCCAACTGTAATTACGAACAACTTGTGAAGGATCGACTTGCATGTAGTGATTATATCCATGGACAGAACTTGTCCTACAGTGCATAAGAGTGCAACTCTACGTCTATAGTGGAGTGACCTATAGTTAATGAATGAAAATTAATTAATTAAAAAGTTTAATTAATTAATTTTGTATCATTTGAGCTTACAATCTATAGGTCCATAAGGTCCTCTTGCTAGCTCATATGAACAATAGAGATCAATTTCTTTGAGAGAATATTTTGAAATGTTCAAATTAAAATTTAATATATTTGATATATTAAATGAGAGAAAACATATTTAATATATATGATACATTAAATATCAAAAAAATTATTAATGTATTAAGATACATTAAAGAAAAGATATTTATTAAATTTGAAATATATTCAAATTAGGAAATAGATGTCGTAGGAGAATTTAAAAGGTTTGAATAAGATTCAAATTGGTTAGATAAATATATTTTAATATATTAGATATTAAAATATATTATTTAATTATTTTCCATAGGCCAATATAAATAGGATCCTAGGGGTGAGTCATTGTGTGCATTCCAAATAAGAGAACAAAACTCTAGAGAATTCTCCCCTCATTTTCTCATTCTATTTTCAAGAAGGTTCCCACGAACCCTTTTAATCTTTTGTTTGAGACATAGTAAGGAAGACTTTTATGGAAGAGACCAAGTATACAAGAAGAACTTCTTTTATTCAAGGTATGTTTATTCTTAACCCAAATATTATTATTTTGTTCTAAATAAACTCAAACCGATTCCGAAGCACCCGCTAGGGTTTAATTAGATTATTCTCTTCAATTTGGACATTTGAAAGTAGAAAGACTAGAATAGAATAAGAATCAAAGTACATAGACCAAAATAGTATTTTAACTTTAAAATTATAGTGTCTTGTTAGATATCTGTTTAAAAGTTTAAATCTCATTTTCGTCCTTCAACTTCTATGACTATTCTATTTTGGTTGTTAAACTTTTAAAATATATATCTAGTCCCTAAACTTTTAGGATTGTTACAGTTTAGTATCTAAATTTTCAAAATATCTAGTTGCTGAAGTGTTTTAAAAAAATCATGTTGGATATCTATGTTATTTTCTCATTGATTATCTAATGGATGAATAAGGTGAATGGAGTATGTGAATTAATGTGTTAACATGAACATATGTGAGCCACATAAGTTATATGAGGCACATATTCGATCAACAATATGAGCAATGACCAAAAAAAAGTTTAGAGATTAAAACAATCCATTGAATGTTATAAATGACAAAAATAGTTATTTTTAAAAATTTAGTGACTAAAATACACATTCTGAAATTTTATGAATCAAAATGAATAAACCTAAAAGTTAAGGCCCCATTTGTTAACCATTTGGTTTTTTAAAATTGTGTTTGTTTTCTCACAATTTTTTTAACATGGTTTTCATCTTTTTAAAAGAAACATTTAAATTATTTGGCAAATTTCATAAACAAAAACAAGTTTTTAAAAACTACTATTTTTAGTTTTCAAATTTTGGTCTGAATTTTGAAAATATTTGTAAAAAATAGATAACAAAATAAAAAAAAACTTAGAAGTAGTGACTATAAGCTTAATTTTTAAAAACTAAAAATTATTAAAAAAAATCAATTGATTATCAAATGAGGCTTAAGATATCAAAATAAGATTTAAATTTTCTTAAACCAGGAAAGAAAATGCCTTGAGAGAATAAAACAATGTATCCACTTTTAATAATTCTAATGTTTTAAATTAAAGTGTTCATTATGTGTGCTTTTCATTTTCTTAAAAAAAAAATTGTGGCTAGCAATTCTACTCCATAGAATGTATGAGAGAATTTAAAACTTTTATTTCAAATTTGTATCGAACAATTATTAGGAAATAATTATATATTCTTTTAAGTTCAATAAATATAAGAATAGAGATAAAATCATCGACATTTGAGATGGTAATAAATGTCTTGTCTAATTAAATAGTTGAGACAGTGCAGGTTAACTCAAACACTTAGCCAACATAAGCATGACTCAACTGACATAAAATATATACCCTAGACCAAAAAATCAGAAGTTCGAATCTCCCACCTCACATAGTAAAAAAAAAAAGGGCAAAATGCACTTTTGGTTCATGAGGTTTGAAGTTGATGTTTATTTAGTCCCTGAGGTTTCAAAAGATACATTTTAGTCTCTGAGATTTGGGAAATGATTCTAAATGGCCCCTGAAGTTAGTTTGACCATTAGGTGACTAACGGAAAATGATGTGGCATGTTGATGTGGCAAATTTTGAATGAGATGGAGAATTTTATTAATTTTATATTATTTTTAAAAGATTATTTGGCTTTTTTTTCTTTTCATAGTACGAAGAATTTACTTAAAGCTTGGGGTTGTCGTCCTTCTTTTTCTGTGGTCTTTATTCAGAAGTCGTTTGACAAAATCTTTAGCTTCTGCAGAGATGGTAGGCCAAGGGGAATCATCGAAGTTAGCATCCAAACTCAATTGCAGACAGAAATCCGAGAAATAGTTTGAAAACACAATGAAAACAAGGAAACAGTTCAATCGATTGGAGAGAAAACACGGAGAAGCAAAACCAATTGTAGCCTTTACCTTTTGATGGGGACCAAGAGCTAGATTGAACGATGCCATTGCCATAATCCCTCTTCTTTCAGCTATCGTTTCGATTTCCAGATGGAGGTTTCTCGTCTCGTCGTGCTAATGGAAAGAGACGGAAAGAAAACCAGAAACATCGAAAGATCTTTCTGTAATTTTTTTGGTGTTCCATTTTAACTCCGTGCACACAGGTCGAGAGGAAGAAGGAAAGCCAGAAAAAATGCGTTTTTCCCCCTTTTATTCTTTAACATAAATGATAGAAAGACATCCGATTTTTTAAGAAACAAAATTATATTGGTTAAATGACAGCAGCCCAAGCTTTAAGTAAATTCTTCATACTATGAAAAGAAAAAAAAAGCCAATTAATCTTTTAAAAATAATATAAAATTAATAAAATTCTCCATCTCATTCAAAATTTACCACATCATTTTCCGTTAGTCAACTAACGGTCAAACTAATTTCAGGGACCATTTAGAATAATTTTTCAAACCTCAAGGACTAAAGTGTATATTTTGAAACCTCAGGGATCAAATAGATATTAACTTCAAACCTCAGAGACCAAAAGTACATTTTGCCAAAAAAAAACTCAGCCACTCATAGATATTTAAAAAAACCCTCAAACGTAATAAATAAGGCAAGTAATCTTGTGGCGGTCAAATTGAACATAGCCCATATATATATTTTGTTGGTTGGCATTTAAAATTACATTATTTAATTAGGTAAAAAAAAAAACTACGTAACAATTTTATGTTTATTCTTCGAGCTACGTGGTTTTCTTCCCCCCGCCCGCCGCCCACCGAATTTCAGGCGTTCGGCAATTTCGCCTTTTCTTCCTTTCTCCTATAAATCTCTCAATATAAAATCTGCCATTTTCCCAAAACCGTAA
The DNA here is from genome assembly GCA_033996785.1 of Trichosanthes truncata. Lineage (NCBI taxonomy): Eukaryota > Viridiplantae > Streptophyta > Magnoliopsida > Cucurbitales > Cucurbitaceae > Trichosanthes > Trichosanthes truncata. The sequence continues at coordinate 41,831,617 of JAWPNB010000013.1, read as the reverse complement.
CCTCTGCGGCACTTTCTCTCTCTGTTCCTTTTCTCTCTTCTTTCTCTTCCTTTTCCTTCGCCGATCTTTGTTCCCTTCTTCTATGGCCGAATCCAAGGGCAAACTCGAATCTCTCAGGGAGTGGGTCTCCGAGCACAAGCTTCGCACCGTCGGTAAATCTACTTATTCAATACTCTCGTCTATTTCATTTTCCCGATTTTCGATTGGTTATGTTTAAGTTTCTTATTACAATTCTGTTTCGATTTTGGGTTCTAATTGAATGTTGTTGTTGTTGTTTGGGGTGAAGGGTCTCTGTGGCTTAGCGGGATTGCGGGTTCTATTGCGTACAATTGGTCTCAACCTAATATGAAGACCAGCGTGAAGATCATCCACGCCAGGTGAGTTTCTGATTTTTTTTTTTTTTTTTTTTTTGTTTAATTGTTGATGGTTTTCCTTAATCCTGGATTTGGGCTTCTGCTAGTGCTGCCTATTTATGGAGTTTTTATTCTGGAATGAATCAGTGAATTAACCTTATTGGATGAAAGTCTGTAAAAATCATCCCTCTTTTGGGGATCATGCCGAATTTCAAAATCTTGAGGATGTTTGGGAGATATTTTGAGAAAACAGAGATTATTTTTCCCTTAATTTGTTTGAAGGGATATTTTGGATGGCTTGAAAAGGTTAATTTTGTTGTGTTCTTGATTATTAAGTCCATGATTTTGTAAGTAGAACAATTTTGCTTTCTTTTAAATAAAAGCGAAAGAACAAACTGCTGCTTGATCGTGTTTTTCCTTAAATTTTTTGTTCTAGAATTCTGAAAACTGTAATTGGGAACAGCTTTCAGGCAGGGCTCAGTCTTTTTTTCCCCTCCTTATACCTTGTCCTATGATTGAGTGCTTTGTTTTCCTGTTGAACACCAAAACACTCTTAGCTTTTGTGCTTTTGTGACCTTTACGGTTAATAGCCTCTAGTTGGAATGCCCAGCACAAGTTTCTTTTTTGTAAATTGTAACTACTCTACGTATACCATCAGCTTAGATTAGAGGGTCTTTATGTAGCCACTCTTTTCGGAGAAGGATGCCTTGTCCCTTAGGCTGTTCTCTGGTTCGTTCCCTGCCTTTTTGGATGAAAACTGTGGCTATCTTATGAAAAAATAACATATGAGGTGGGGGATTCAAATCTCTAACCTCTTGGTCGAGGGTATATGGCTTAACCAGTTGAGTTATGCTACATTTCATCATCTATAAATCATATCGATATTACCATCTTTAGGATCAGGGTTAAACATGGAATTTAGTGGAAGTTTGACCATTACAATTGAGATTTCAAACATAGACGGCCAAAAATAGAAAGTCAATAAAAGTTCGAGAAGGATCAAAATGAAAAACTTGAGAGAAGTTTGAGGACAAAAATCGCATTTAAACCATTTGTTTTATGTTTTTCCTTTGATACTTTTTATCGGTCGCATTCCAAAAATAGGAAAAATCAGAGGTCTTTGTTTAAGAGGCAGATGTATAGAAGTTTTTCTATAACAGAACATTTTAAAGGCTTATATTGGCATTCTTTTCCATGTTTTTCTGTATGAGTTCTGATCCTGATGTGCTGGGTTCTTCAAAATCGCTGTCAGGTTGCACGCACAGGCTTTGACCTTGGCCGCTCTTGCTGGTGCTGCTGTCGTGGAATATTATGAACACAAATCAGGAGCAAAGGCGGAACGATATGCCAAGTTCCTTCCCATTGATAACTACTCACACAAGGACTAAGTTTTGGTTTTTTCTCTCTTTCTACACTGGATGGTAATAAAGTAGTTTCATTCTGAGGCTTAGAATTCTTACTGCTCCATTCATTGTTATTTTTTACTAATTTGGCAAATATCAATATTGGGGGTGTTATTCTGCCCAATTCATGTAAGCAAATTTCTTTGTAAACATGGAGGTGAATGCTCTTGTATTATGAATGAAAGTCTCCGAGGAGTTGTGTTCCATTTGGTCTCAGTTTTGAGAATGGCTTTTATTCTGCCTTGCATCAGGCGCTAAGCCAGCATTATTTTTTTAATTCTATGTGTAGTTTTGCCAACTCGTGTCTTCTTTTATAGAGACTGACTTTTTCTTGAAAGTTGTGAGTAAATGAAAAGAATAATAATACTTATCTACTAATTGATCAATCTGATGATCAATCTGATAGAGAGAAAAAAGATATTTTTATTTTTCAAAATGAAAATAGATTTTTAGTGATGGTTGGCATAATGGTTTTGCTAGTCCATGGTCAATAGCAAATTCTTTGACGAGGTCTATGAGTTCATCGAAGAGGCATGTTTATTGAGCCACATTTGACGTAACACTTCAATCGAACACGCGACTTGCCTAAAACCTGTAAATTATCTTTCTCCGAAGTTGTGACAACTCCCATCATCTATGAAAAAAAAGGAAAAAAAAACTACCTTCTATAAATTACTATATTTTTTAAAATAAAATTAAAATTACAACTTTTTTAGTATTGAAATCCATGAATGCACTCTTGTTGCATTCATAATTGAAAGTCAATAGAACTTGAACAATTGTTTACTCAAAGTGGAAATTGATAGAAAATGTTGGTTAATATTGTTAATTATGTAGTTGTAAATGTTTGCAAAAGTAAAATATTCTGTTTGAATTGGTCAACTTCGCAATTTTCTTTTTACTGTTTGCTTATTGGATATCTCGATAACTAAAATCTTTAAATATATTAATTATAGATGGTTGAAAAAATAAATCTTTGACATTTTAGATAATCATATATATTTTGAAGGAATAATCTATAAAATTGTTTAGAAATAGGGAAATTGTAAGTAATGGCTAGAAAAAAATAGTCATAGCTAAAAACTAGTGATATTTAGAATTATGGCTACCATAATTTTAGGAGGAGAGAGTGAATACTTTTTGTTCCATTTATACCCTTGGTATATACTCGTATTCACAGTCAATCCTCACAAAATAGATTTCTTTTTTTTTAAAAAAAATATCCTTAATATTCTTTCATTTCTACTCGTATTCACAGTCAATCCTCACAAAATAGATTTCTTTTTTTTTTAAAAAAAATATCCTTAATATTCTTTCATTTCTCACCGTAACTAACTTGCCTCCTAAATTTATGCATTTTTAAATTGTCTTATTTTTGAAATTTCTCCATTTTCAAACACTTCATCTAATTTTTCAACGTTCTTTGTGGTTTCTTTAATTTTCCAAGATGCAACATTCACAAATGAAAACTGTGCTTGAGTAAATGGAAGGAAAAAAAATGCAAAGAAGAAGCTGCAAGATCATTTGATTTTTGGAGGCGGAAACGATGGTAGATAGAAATATATACCTCGAGAATGTGATTGGTTCAACGACTCCTGCTCTACTAGTTTCTATCGCTAGAGGCCAAGGGGAGATGAAACAAAGTTGAAGATTGAAGAAAATCGAATGGATAGGAGAGTTTCAAATGAAATGGGTTGTTGGGGAAGATGAAGAGCATTTTTCGTTGTTTCTTTAATTTCCCAAGGCAGCGTCCACAAACGAAAATTGTGCTTGGGTAAATGGAAGGAAAAGGAACCCAGAGAAGAAGCTGCAGGAATGAAGAAATCGATCAAACATATTTGATTTTCGAAAGCAGAAACGACAGTGGATAGAAATATATACCTCAAGATTGACATTTGCATTGTAGATACTAATATACATAGGGACAGGGCAAGCCTAAAGGAACCAGTAAGCAAGAGGAAATACCAACAAGCGAGGTCCTTGTATACCGTGGGTTGGAGGAACCAATAAACAAGAGGAAATACCTAATTGAACTTAATCGGGTCCAACAAGCATCTGTACATGCCTTAATGCCGAGTCGAGCTTTGTTTGCTAGTGACAAGGCATGAGGGATAAGGGTTTGCTTTATTGTTGGGTTTGGGAAAAAGCAGTGGTATAAACAATGGGGGATGCAAAGGGATTTCAAGTGGAGTATTAATTCTTGCAAGTGGTTAATGATGAAATTTTTACCTTTGTTAACGACGTGTGTGAGGTATTAATTTTTATATTCAATTTAAATTTTGCACGCTTAATGGGTAATTACACATATTTCCATTTCATTAAATTAGTACAAATGCATGGTCCAATATATACTATAAGTTAGATGCAAATTCAATAGCTTGTCATTTAAATAGTTGTGTTCATCTATGTAACCTATGCATTGTTGTGCAAAATTAAAAACTTTAGTTCTTTTCTTTAAACTATGTTAACTTAATAGTTTAGATTTGATTCAAATTTGTTATATTTTGTAGGCTTATAATACGCTCTCCTTAGAATCCTACTTGTAGGCTTTTATTTAGTTAGTTAGGAAGTAGAAAATGTAGGTAGGGTATTTTAGACACAATATAATTATAAAATCATAATATAAATAATGTAAAAAAAGATTTAGATATTTTTCCAAATATAAACAATGTTAGTTATTTTTCAATATGGGCTATCAATATTTAGCTATTATTCTAATTGCCCCAAAATATTCATATAACTATGTTTGTTTTGTAGGATTTGTGTATGACAATGACTTTAGATTATGTCTTTAAATTAGTTTAATTTAATTTAAATTTACATAACATTTCAGTCTCTATTAATTTAATGTTTTATTTTTATATAATTTAGTTTATACTAATTTTATTTGTTATTTTATAGAACAAATTAATTTATATTAGTTTGAGATTTTTATAAAATATTTAATAGCAAATATTAATTCAATTTTAACCTTTTTTTTTTCAAAAGAAGACAATTAATATAATTGATGGTGTTTTCAGTAGATTATATCACATTATTAAATTATATTTTTTTAGAGGATTGATATTTGTTTGTAATGGATTTTTGTGTGTGTTTTGAAATGTAAAATTAGTAATAATTTTAAGAAATTATAAATCAATAACTAAAAGAAATCATTTCAATAGATGTACAAGAGAGAAAACTCACTAAATATGATCGTATTGAGTAACTATTGGAAAAATAAAATAAAATGAATATTGCACTTTAACTTTTAGATATTATTCAATTTAGGTTAAAATACAATTTTAGTCTGTGTACTTTGGCTTCATTCCATTTTGATCAATGTATTTTTAAATGTCCAAATTTAGTCTATGTATTTTCAATAAAGCTTAAAATTGGTCTCTAATGTTATTTTGAAGTTAATTTTTATTGAAATTAGTTAAATAATAATAATAATTTTCATGCAAGAAACGACACAGTGTGAACATATTTTCAAAATTTATAGAGAAAATGCTATTAGAAACTAATTTTTTTTAGAAAAGTCAACAATAAACTAATAGTAGGGACCAATTTTAAGCTTTATTGAAAGTATGAGGGCTAAATTTAGACATTTGAAAGAATAATGACCAAAATGATATTTTAACTTTCAATTTAACTAAAGTTTATTTTAGGAAAAAAATCAATTTATACTCCTAAACTTTGAGGATTGTATCAATAAAAACCATAAATTAATTATTGTATCAATTTAAACCCCGAACTTTCATAAATATATCAATTTACACCTTTGTTAGATATCGTTTGAAAAACGTTACTTTACACATGTGCTAACTTATAATTCTATCAATTAAACTCATAACTGTCATAAGTGAATCAATTTAGGCCCTCAATTTGAAAATTGTCCATGCATCAATTCTCATACACGTGTAGACTTTTTCCCAAATCTAGACCCTCCATTTGAAAATCGTCAGTTATTTGAAACGGATGGTCTAAATTGATTTACTTATGAAAGTTCATAGATACAGTTAATTACATATGATCATTTATTAGTGCATAGATATATTAATTTATTTTTAAATACAAAATAAAAATTTGATAAAAGAAAAAATATACAAAAGAAAGATGAAGGGTAAAAATGTCATTAAAAGATGCCCTCTAAGTGAGAATCTTAAAACCCCATGATTCAAAATGGCATAAAAAATTGGTTAGATGTCTCCTATATGGACATAGAGATGTCTACGGGGCGGGGCGGGGCTGTGGATGGCTTCCCTGCCCTCCATTTGATTCCCTGTCCTCCCGAAATTTTCTATTTAATTTCGTGAAGATTCTTCGAGGGGAATTTGTAGAGATCGGGTTCCGCGCGGAAAATTATTCCCAGTTTATGATTTTTATTTTGATTAAGTAAATTTTTTTAGAAAATTTCTATTTAAATTGTTAATTCCTAATAATAAATTTCTATTTAAAGGGGACTTTTTTAAAATTTCTTTAGAAAAATAAAATAGCTAACAAGAAAAAACTCCCCCCCACTCCCTCTCCTATTCTCAGCCTAAACGGAGATTCCTAGCACTGTTAAGGGCAGGTCCCCACGAGAAAAATGAACATCTCTATATGACATCTTAAGATGTTTGAGCATCTCAAAATACCTAGGTGTCCTACATTCCTATAAAACAAATAGAGTAATCTAGATGTTCATCCTATGGAAATCTTGAATTTTCACCAAACAAAGAGTATCTTAGTTTCATTCAAAGTTAAAAGAGGTGGATATGATTTTGTATTTTGAAAACTTATTTGTTTGATGAGAAAATTATTGGATGCACTTTATATGTGTGGGTGGATGATATTGAGAAATTATTGGGAGAGGCCGCCACATTGTGGCTCTCCCCCAATAGTTTGACATGTTGCTTGCTTAATCGTTAACATTAGTTATTTTGTCTTTTTTAAATTTTGCTCACTCTCTCCTCATTTCTTTTTTTTTTTTTTTTTTTTTTTTCTATTTTAGATTTTCACATTGAATTCCTTGATTTTTTCAATTCTCGTGGAGAAGATTTACCATTTTTTGCTCCTCTCACATTGAGAAAAACGTGGAGATCTTTAAACTAATGTCAACGTTGGCTAAGTTTTCAAATCATTGCTAATTAAAGTTAATCAAAGTTAATCAAAATGATATTAAACGTTAATCAAACTTCTCTCATACTTTTCAAATACCATGATCAAATCATGCAAATTGACTAATGGAAATTTTCATGTAGTTTTTTAATTTATTGTCTTTCCTTTTCTTTTTTCTTTTGTGATTGATGTTTATTAAAATAGACCACCCTTTCATTTTTTTTTAATAAATTTGTTGACCAAGTCATAATTTAACAAATAAAATGCTATGTTTGCAATAAAATATTTAATAAATTATTTAGTTGACGTATATAACAAAAATCAAGCATTACAATGCTAAAATGACATTTTAAATTATAGTTAGAGCAAGGACACTATCTACAATAATAACTTACTATTGTAGTTCATAAAAACCAAGAACAACAAAAAAATGTTTATTGTGATCCAACATGGTGAAAATATAGGGAATAAAAATGAGAAAAATAATGGTTAGAAAGTTTCAATTTAAGAAATTAAAAAAAAAAAAATTTGAAAACTCACCAACATATCAGTAAATTTAAGGGTAAATTACCTTTTTGGTCTCTCATGTTTAGAGATTGTGTGTCTATTAAATTTCTAAGGGGGCGTTTGGCGTGCAGAGTTGAGTTGAGTTGAGTTGGGTAAAGTTGAGTTGTCAGTGAGTTTAGAAGTCTGTGTTTCGGGTGCAGAGTTGGGTTGAGTTGAGTCAAAAAGTTTGTGTTTGGGGTGCAAAGTTGAGTTGCGCTGTCAATGGTATCTGGTATAGTTTTTTATAACCCGAAATAAACTGATTTTTAGCTGACTGTTTTTGTTTCTTTTATTTTTATTTTTTCTAATCATTCATCTAGAAACATATTTTCCAACACTGAATTCAGATGTCCACTTTTAAAAAATATATATATATATTTCAACATTGATCTTTTTTTTAAAAGAATATCATTCTTTATCTTTCTTTTTTGAAAAATTGACTTCTTCCAAAGTATAGGCAATGTAACATTGTTTTCTCTATAGGCAATGTAACCTTATTTTCTCTTTCTTCCACACATTGAATTCTTTCAATTTATAGAAATCAAATATTTACATTATACATTGAACTTCTTTCAATTTATAGAAATCAAATGTTGCATTCTTTATAACAACAAATAGCAATTGATAATGGAAAAAAGGAAATTTACCTGTATTTTTTTTTTCTTTAAACACAGATTGAATTTCTATCAAAATATAGAAATCTAAGGTTTCATTTTCTAAACACACATTGAACTTCTTTGAAACTTACAAATGGGGACCTTATTATGACATTTTTTAATTACTAATAGGGTCTTCATAATGAGGGAGTTTTTTTTTTTTGAAACACATTGACCACTACATTTTTTTTTTTTTTTTTTTGCAAAGGAACGTTGTTTGTTTACATTTGTTTAAACACATGTACTAAATTGAACATCTTTGGAAAAGAGAATGCCAGTATTTTACTTTTTCAAGATGACAGGAAAACAACAATGTATTTCAATATTAGTGTCATGTAGGAGTGGTATATTCACAAAATATTAGTAGGTCATCAAGGGCCTATTTACATGATTCACAAAACATAATTATGGTTCACAAAATATAAATAATGGCCAACAATAGGTCGAGTTTGTAAGTCCGAAGAAAAATTGTTGGAGCAGGGAGTCACACCAACTAAGTACATGTGCATTTCATATTATCTTGAACCATGGGAGTGTCATCGGTTGCTGAAATTTTTTGCCAGTGATAACGGCCGGAGACAATACCTTCAATTGCTGGATATGGTCGCCAACAATTGTCATTGATCGTCGGAGAAGGTAGTCGGCAATGGCCGTTGGTAGTCGAAGAAGGTCGTTGTTCGCCGGTGTAGGTCGTCGGAGGTGGCTGCCAGTCGCCGGAGAAGGCGTTGGCAGTGGTCGTCAGTCGTTGGAGAAGCGATGATAAAATATGTTAATAGGGTTACTGTACAAGTCGATGGAGTTAATATCCTAACACTATAGCTGAAGGGAATAATCAAATTAAACCCACAGGGGAAGCATATGAATCGTCTTTGATTTATTTAGAATTAAACTAAAATACAAGGGTTAAGCAATAAATACCTTGAAAATAATAGTATGGAGAATATTCTGGCGGATCTTTATCTCTTCCACAAAGTCTTCCTGGCTATGACTCGAACACAGGACCAAGGCTTATGGGAGCCTCTTGAAAGAAAATCCACAAGGGATTGGAGAGGAAGAGGTCTAGAGAGAATTCTCTAATTCTCTCTATTGAGGAGATGTGTGTTGTACGAAGAATGCACAATGGCTCACCCCTAGGGTCCTATTTATAGTGGTCTAGGGAAAATAATTAAATAATATATTTTAATATATACTATATTAAAATATATTTATCTAACCAATTTGAATCTTATTCAAACCGTTTAAAATTCTCCTACGACATTTATTTCCTAATTTTAATCCAATTCAAATTTAATAAATATATTTTATTTAATGTATCTAATATACATTAATTATTTTAATATTTAATGTATCAAATACAATAAATAGATTTTCCTCTTTTATTTAATATATCTAATATATTAAATATTAATTTGAACACTTCAAATTAAATATTAATTTGAATACTTCATATTAAATATTAATTTGAACATTTCGAATTTTAACATTTAATGTACCAAATACAATAACTATATTTTCCTCTTTTATATTTAATATATCTAATATATTAAATATTAATTTGAACATTTCAAATTTTTCTTTCAACTAAATTGATCTTTTAGTGTTACTATGAGCTAGCAAGGGGACCTTATGGACCTACAGATTATAAGCTCCAATGATACAAAATTAATTAATTAAACTCTTTAATTAATCAATTTTCATTCATTAACTCTAGGGGCACTCCACTATAGACCTAAAGTTGCACTCTTATGCACTGTAGGACAAGTTGTGTCCATTGATATAATCACTACATGCAAGTCGATCCTTCACGAGTTCTTCGTAATTACAGCTGGGTCAAAAATCTGTTTTCCCCTATAATTACATCTTGCACCTCAAGTACCACTGATCCTTTAATGAACAATTTGTTTATAATATAATTATAAACTAAGTCCCTTTCGGGCCAATGAGAGGGTGGGGCCCCATTGTTCAAGTCCCGAAATCAGCACTTAAGGGAACTACTCAGCTACTTACCCTATATGAGAAGGAGTGAATTCCATCTTGTGAGATTATGTTCCCAGCTCCCTATTTGGTCAAGTCCCCAAAATGGTAGACATATTGAATCGGCTACAAAAGCCACTCTCATCCTTGCAAATCAAAGGACAAGCCCTCACAGGTAGGAGTTCATAACTCACTCAGGATTAAGATCGAGTCGCATATGATCTGTAAGACCTAATTTTGGTCTTCTAGCAATTGGATATATGCATTTGATATATGGATTATTCAATTTTGAAATTGTTAATGGAGAAATTATAGTTTGAGACAAAATAGAAATACAAGTAATTTGAAACTTTGAAAATGGAATACAACTTGTATTTAATAAATATATAAATTAGAAAAGAAAGGAAAATGAGAGTTTACATTGTATTATATAGGAAAGAAGTTGGAAAAGAATATATATATTTTTATATAAAAAAAATAAAAATAAAAATAAAAGAAACTTATAGTGGAAGCTTTTGGTTTTAAATTTTTAAAAAAAAAAAGGAAAAGAAAAAGGGTGAGAAAAGTGTGGCTTCACGTGAACCACATGTAGAAGGAAAAAGAATATAAAAAAAAAATAGAAAAGAAAGGAAAGAAAAGGAAATGGGTGTTTTCGGGAATGAGGAGGAGAGAGAGACAAAAAGAGAAGGAGAAAAAAGCAAATGGAAAAAAAAAGAGAGAGTGAAGGAAAACGAAAAAAAAAAGCCATGGTCACACTAGAAATTGCTGAAAGCATATGAGAGGCATATAGGCAAATTTTCAAGCTTGGTAAGCCATTTTCAACTTCCGTGAGCCGTTTCAAGAAAAATAAAGTATGGGCTTCCTTCCAATTTAGATAAGAACTTCTATGGGTTTTCTAGTATGTTTATTTGGGTTGTTTGAATAGAAATAATGGAACTTTTATGTGGGTTCTAACTTCCTTTTACCAAAAACTTACTGGGGTTTGATTATTGTGTATCTTAAGGGTTTGGGTGTTGTGTATCTTGATTATTGTTAGTGTGAAAAATTTAGAAGAAAGGTGATGGTGAAGAGAAACAAGTAAAAGGTCTAGAAAGGATGTTTCAAAATCTAATAAGAGTGGGGCCAATATTTGATTATGGTGTTAGTTGGTTAAGTTAGTAATATGGAGACTATCAGTTGGGTTTTTGCTATTTTGATTTTTTTAATGGAGGATTGACTTGTGTAAGGAGAAGAAAAGGGAGGTTGAGTAGAAGCAAAGAGGGGTTAGCTAAGTGAAAAGCTTGGAAAATAAATAAGGGCGATTTTAGGAAACTTAATTCAAGGAAGTTTAAATTTGACTGAGTTTTATAAAAAAAAAAACAGAGTGTTGGTATGCACTGTGAAGAAGACGAAATAGAAGAGGAAGAAAATAGGAAATCAAATGGTTAAAATAAAGAAAAGAGATTAATGGTACATTTGGAATTGAATGAAGAAAGAGAAACGTTATTGTCAACTTGGGGCTATTCACGTGGGAATGGTATTTTGGAGGAGACAAAATCTTGTCTTAGATTAAAGGAGAGAGAAAGAAATGTATATATATATATATTTAATTGTAGCAAAAAGACAAAATTAATATATTGGCTTTGGTTGGATGAGAGAGAATGTGTAATTTGAAAGTTTGACCAATGAGTAATGTGTAAGGATGGAGAATTGGGTTAATTGATATTTATTTGGTATTATTGAGTTTCTAAATTACATAGTTTGAAGAATAAATTGTGATATAGTTATTGGAATTCTAGGTCGAGCGAAATTCGAAACGACTAATAGCAACTCGAAATTCTCGCGTCGATAATTTTGTGAGTGGTTTATTTTACGGATTATTTTTATTATTTGATTATTATTACGAATTTTCAAGAATTCTATAAATCATGTGTGATTTTAGAGAAAATTGCTAAGAGATTTTCATAGTATGTTATGAATTTCCAAAATTGGTATGGAAATGCCAATATTTTATGCTTTTAGTTGAAATTGTCATTTGAGAAATATTTGATATATTTTTATGATTATTGAGATGTTTGAAGAGTTTTAATGTGTCTTGAAAAATGTATGAAATTTATATGAGATGTGGATTCAGAGAAAATATGATTTTAGAAATGTTTTATATTATTGAGAGATTTGATGATTATTCGAGAAAGTATAAATGTTTAATATTATTTCAGAAATCTCTCAAGTTTATGAACAACTGTCTAGAGAAATATATAATTTTCAGAAAGAGTTTGAGATCTTGAAAAGTTAAGAATTTTTATGATTTAAAGTGATTTGTGATTTAAGAGGTTTATGTTGGAAGTGATTTTCAAACCACTAGATCTTTGTACCCATGGTGATTACCCGATATGCTATGAGAATGTGTTTCCATAGTATGCTAGCGTGCTCAGGCCGCAGGGGATGCAGGAGAATGCCGGGGCCATTAGATGCCAAATCCGGATTCCAAATCCTGGTCCAAATCCTGGACCTGAAGCATTACATATGTTAGAGTTTGCTCTACGAGCACATATGACAGAGATATGTTCTACTATGTATCTGGAGGTTACTCGGTACATAGTATGATAGAGAGTTGGGTACAGATTTGGTGATAAATTTCACTCGTTATGTTTATGCTTTCCAAAGCTATAATTACGGATTTCCCTATCTATGTTTTTACGAACTTGTTCTTATGTTTTCAAGAATTGTTGACTTAAGAGTTGTTGTTTCAAGAAATGTTTATTTACAGACTTTAATGTCTTAAAATCATCTCGAAGGTTTCTAAACTATTCGTGATTTACATTATTTCACATAGTTATGAACTTATGTTTAGTAAGAGAATAATTTCCTTGAAAATGTATTTTCTTATGAATCACCACTCATTGGGCTTTTTAGCTCATTCTTTTGTTTTTAATTTTTCACCAGGTTGCTCTTGAGTTTCAATCAGAGTTAGCTAATCAGAATCTGCCACCAGTCTTATCAAGTCATTGCATATCATTTATTGTAAGTAAAGAGAGAAATTCCAATGCGTTGTTTATGAGATATTCATAGTTAAAGATAGATAATGAGTAAAAGAAAATAAGATTTGACAATAGATTCCATTGCACTTTTGGGGTCTACTGCCATCACAGCTCATCCTAGGTTTGGTAGTGTTAATCTGGGGTGGGTTGTGACATGATCATTCTGATGAAATATTAATCTTCTCAATTAACGGATTTATAAGGAGAGATTAAATATTTCGTGGTCCAGTCTTATACAAACTCATTGTATAAGATACCCCCACTCACATGTCTCCACATGAATGATTTGGATCAAATCATTTGTAACTATTACAAAGTGGGCCGTATCAATAGTGTTACCAAGATAAGACACCCAACCTTATCCATATACTATGATTCTTTAGGTTATTTCTTGAACACGAACCTCCTGTATGTTCAAGATTACACTACTAACCTTGAATTTTTCATATAATGGATAATATTATATTACAAATAAAATAATCAAAATTATTATTAATTATTAAATAATTCATTAATTACGAGGCTTTAGGGCATAAATCCCAACAATAGCAAGTCGGTAGAGTTGAGTTTTTTTCTAGAGAGTTAATTTCTCCATGGCCAAACGGTGAGTTGGGTTTAAAACCCAACCCAACCCAACTCAACTCAAGGGGCCAAATGCCCCCTTAGTGTTAAAATTGTACAATCAAGTTTTTGAATTATATTCTCGAATTAGGGTTCCTTGTGTCTCTGATTTTGTGTCATTTTCTGGTCATTTTTTAAGTAATTTTCTGTTTTGAAAGTTAATGGCGTTATCTTCTTTGAGTCATGGAATTTCGGCAGTGGGGGCATCCTTTCTATTTTTGCGTGGAGGTGGCACAACCCATTAGAGAAAAGAAAAACCAACCAAAACAGAGGAATTTTGGGAGAGAAATGGGAATGAAAAAGTATCAAAATTGTGTATTATGGAATTGAATTTGAGTTTTTGGAGGGTTTTGAGATTTTTTTTTCCCAACAACCTGAATTTGAAATTAGAGGATTGATTGAAGAATGAAAAATGGGAATGAAGAAGAAGAACAAAAAAGAAATGGAAAAAAAATTGAAAAACTAAACCATAGAGGAACCGAACCGAGCGAAAATCGAACCGATGGTTTTGTCCTTACTGGATATCAGCTCGGTTTGTCCTTTAATTAAATTGATTGATTCAGTTCGATTCTCGATTTGGCCTAAAACTGAGGAAAACTGAACCGATATCACCCTTACTAATGACATATGTATGTATGTGTGTGTATATATATATATATATAGATAGATATATAGATATAGATATAGATATATATCTATATCTATATCGATATATATCTATATATATCTATATCTATATATATATGTGTGTGTGTGTGTATGTATATGTATGTATGTATGTATTAGTTAAAAAATTAATTGAATAACAATGTCTGATGTTTAATGTAAAAAATTGTTGAGGAAAATCTTTTATTGTAAGTTTAACTTCAACTCCATTGCATATCTATTGCTTATAGCTTAAAGAAATTTAACATTTTATGGTTAAACTTAGTATCTACTGTAACTCCATCTTTATGGATAGTTTGTTTATCTATGATTTCAAAACCTAACGAGTTTTAAGTAAATTTTGTTGTTTATTATCATATAAAATTAAATGATATTTTTATATAAGAAATGAGACAATCATATTTTGCTAGTTTTCCTATAATTCTAAAATTATAATTTAAACACAAATTTTAACAACCTGATGTGTGAGTATTTCATCCTTGTAATAGTCACTAATGAAACACACCTTTAGCATTTTATAGTTAAACTTTGTCTCTATTGTAGCTTCATCTTTTTTTTTTTTTTTTATATATGTTTATGCATAGGATTTTGAGTAATTTCAAATTCTAACAAATTTTAAATGAACTTTGTTGTTTATTATCATATGAAATTGAGTTATATTTTTGTCAAAAAAGGTTCTTATCAAAATAGTCATATTTTGCAAGATTTCCTAGAATTTTGAAGTAAGTTACTTTAAAATGTCGATGTCGAAGAAAATATCGAAGTCTCGATTTTATCGATAAAATGTCGATGTCGTTGGATAATTCTGGAAAAATTAGAAAACAAAAAAATTCAAAAAAAAATATTTAAATTAATAAATAAACACTTTACATTTTTTAAATATGTTAAAATACTTATTATTAACATGTGAGGGAGGGAGGGAGAGAGAGGAAGATGAGCTAATAATTTCTATTAAAGAGATCTTTCGCCAAGCCTATAACAATTCCAAAGGAATTAATGCGTGAAATTCATAACCTTCAAATTAAAGCATCAAAACCAACTCGAAATTTTACGTTAAATAGCTTACCAAGAACGTTTAGAGGATGGTCACATAAATTGATTCTCAACTCAATGCCGCCTTTGGACCTTTAATTTATGGTTTGAAGCAAAACAAGTCTAATCCTTCGCTGAAAATGTTCGACAAGGATTGAACTATGCAAATCTGTACTTTGAAGCCTATGAGTGATCTGAAATAAAGTCACACATTATTGATCAACTCAAATCTCAACCAAAACCTAGAAAAGTTGACTTTGCTTAACTCGAACATCCTTTAATCGCCCTAAACCAATTTCACAAAAATAACGATGTAATCAAACTAATCTTGAAATTTATTTGAGGGTTAATAACCAATCCAAGACCTAAACCTTACTTGACGTCGTCCTTAAGTCTTGTTCGATAAATCCAAAACTCATTCGAAGCTATAAATAAAAGGGTACCAAATGTTAGAGTCTAATTTATAGCATCTAAAACAAGTTCGAAAGTGATCAAACAAATCCTTGCCCATTGAAACTTACCAAAAAGGCTTGGGCCTTTGCTGGTTTGACCCCAAACAATCTCGATTTTGCAAATCCGATGTCTAAGTGTTATGGGTATTCTAATTTGAGGCTATTCAGACACGTCGGAACGCGTGGGTAGTGAATCTGGGAGATGCCGACTAAAACTACCATTGACGCACACAATAGCTCATCGAAATATGTGGGTCTCAAGCTAGAGAGGCTCACCGGTGCTGCAGATCGAAGGAACTGATGCTCGAGGTCTGTCAGCACCGAAAAACACGAGAGGAAAAGAAAATGGCGAGAGAGAGAGGGAAACAAACCACTGCCATCAAATTTGGATGCTGGGATTGTCGTTAATGTCGTCATTGGTGATGCTGCTCGTGGGTGCTAGTCGGAAAGAAGAAGAAGAAGAAGATTGGGGGGTTGGCGTGAGGTTGAAGAAGAAGAGGGAGGTGGAGGTTGCGCAAAAGACAAAAGCTTAGGGGTTTTTTTTTTTAATTTAATTAGTTTTTTTTTCACCTATTTCTTTTCTTCTCTTTTCTCCTCTCTTCAAACTAAACCTCTTCTTTCCTCCAATTTCAAAAGAACCACAATAGATTCCATAATGTTTGGATACCATTCAAATTAGTTTCCTCGGGCCCCAAATTCCTTAATTTAAACTCTACAATAAATCCAATAAGCCCAATAAAAAGAGTTAATCTAAAAAATTAGTTAGAGGAAAATTAAACCATAAGTTAGTCCAAAAATGAAAATTAAACTTATTGAAAAATGTGGGGCGTTACACATTCGAACAACAAACATCAAGCGAAGAGATATTTCAATAAGTTTTAATACGTTGTAGACCTTTCGCAATCACTTTAGGTGTTATACCTTAGGTTTGAGCGCATGGGAGCCTTCTATTTGCAATTTCAAACTAATTCGACCCTATTCGAACACTCTCGAACTAGAACCGCAGGGTGTTGGGCCTGTTTTGGTAAGCTTACCGCACTTTAAACTCGCTTGGACTCGATTAAAGCACTTTGGATGAATCTCTAACCTTTGGATAGTTCTTACTTGCAGTTTCAAACCACTTCAGAGTCCCTTCGAACACCTTGTAGCAAGTATTTTAGTCCATTTTGGTGAGTTTAAGTGGTAAGACCTGGTTTAGGCCCTTTTAAATCAAGTGTTAGGTGTTGTCTAATTAGTTGCTAACTATTTGGTACTCCCGTTTGTAGTTTGGGTGAGTTATGGAGTGCTTGTTTTAGCTCTTAAGGTTGCATCCAAGTAAGTTAACTTTTCCTTGAGCCCATTGTAGATGTTTAAGGGATTTTTGAGCTAAGTATAACCTCTAAAGGTTATTATCTTGGTTTAGGAAGTCTTGGAATAGTTTTAGGAGCGCTCTAGGTAAGTAGTTTCTACCTTTTGAGTCTGTTTGAATGTGTGATGCATGCTCTATGTTCTATTATTTTATTTATACGTGATATATTTATTCTATGCTTTTATATCTTTGGATGAGCATGCTTGGTTGTTGACTTGTGAAAATTGTGTGAAGTTAGCATGGTGATTTATTAAGTTTGAAACATATATATAAGCATGTTGTTTGGGCATGAGACATAGTCTAGTAGCATGTGTTTAGGGAACTTGCATTATGCTAGAATTGTGTTGGGGATGTGAGAGCGTTGCATGACGCGAAATTCATGTGTTAGGATTGTAAGGGCGAAACATGATGCATAAATCATATGTCGAGCTAAGTGTGCGTTGCATGGCGCGTAATTCATGTGTTGAGAGTGCAAAGCATGAGGAGCAAATCATGTGTTGGGTAGTGAGTGCAAAGCATGGCGCAGAATTCATGTGCGAGTGTGCAAAGCATGACGCGTAAATCATGTCTTAGGAGGATTGTGCATTGTATGATGCGAGAATTCATGTGTTACTTACATAGCATAGTGCGAAAATTTATGTGTTAGAGGAGTCATTTGCTCATTTTACTTGTGCATGTATGTGAAGCATGATTCTTGAGTTATTTCTTAAGAAAGCATGTTTGTGTGCATGTGAATAGCATGCTATTTGTTGTTTGATGTTTGGTGGCTCACCAGGTGTGAACTACTTACTGAGTACTTTCGTACTGACTCCCCATCCCCCCCTCCCTCCAAACCAAAAGATTTTGTAGGTGATGAGAAGCTCTACGAGATTTGTGATGCAGACGAGGATACGTGATGGGAGAATACCATTAGTATTATGTGCTTTCTTAGTAAGGGTTTTCTTTGAATAACATAGATAGGGTTTAAGTTGTTTTGAATAGGCGATTGATATAGGCCTTCTTATTCTTTATTGTTTCTTTCATTTGTTTTCTGAAGCGTAGATAAGTTCTTTTGGTAGAAGTTAAGTTATGGAATAAAAGCTTGAGTTTAGAAACTTCTTGTTGCTCCTGCTAATTTATTTTAATTAAGTATGTCTTGTGTTGGTGTGACTCTGTTTATTCTAGGAGTTTGAGAGTGTTGTGTTGCTACCAAGAGATGTGGAGTTTGTTGTTGTGTTGTTACTGGTTATAGAAGTGTGATCCTTTGCCTAACAGGTGCTAGAAATTTTTTGATTAGCTTGTAGTTATGTCGTTATGCTGCCGAAATTTTCAGGGTATATTGGTTGTGAGTTTAGTAACGTCCCTAAGTTAGGTTTAAATTTGGGGGCTATATAATCTAGAACCGTCAGGGTCCCACAAGTGTACTTGTGCTAAGACGAAGAGTGTAGTAACTACAAGAGCTAATTAATCGTGAACAAAGGTAGCTACAAGTACATCCAGAACCGCTAGGGTTCCACAAATGTACCTGCACTAAGACCGGAGAGTGTCGTAGCTACAAGAGCTAATTAACAGTTAACAAAGGTAGCTATAAGTACACCAAGAACTGTCGGGTTCTACAAGTGTACTCACGTTAAGATTGGCATTGTAGCTTCCTAAAAAAGGAAAGAAAAAAAATAGAAAAAAGAAAAAAGAAGAGAGAGAAGAAGAGAAGTGAAACTAAAAATTAAATTTAAAAAAAAAACCTATTGTGTAGCCGCCTGGAAGAAGTGAAAAAGTTAAAAAAAAAAAAAAAAAAGAAAACATCGAGAAAGTGGGTGCTGAAGAAATCGAAAAAAAAAAAAGAATAAAAATAATAGAAAATACTTGCTGTCAGAAGGAAGAAGAAAAAGAATATTAAAAAAGAAAAGAAGAAAAAAAAAAGAGAAGCTATTCTGACGCAAAAAATTAAAAAAAAAAAAAAGAAAAGAAAAAAAAACTCACATTATTGCAGACGTGAGAAGAAGATGAAGAATAGGAAGAAGGAAAAGGGAAAAAGCTACCCTAGAAGTGAAACTAAAAAATAAAAAATAATAATAAAAAAACAAAAAAACAAAAGGAAAAGGATGTACCTATTGCAAACATGAGATGAAGAGGAAGAAGTGGAAATAGATGAGATTTGTTTCTAAAAAAAATTCAATTTTATTTTGATTCAAATTCAATTCCCAATTGGAATGAGATTTTGGTTCAAATCAATTTGAAAATTTAGATCTCATTTGAGTTAAATTATCTCAATATCATAATTCAAATTTGAAATCAAATTAGATTATGATAAAGTATGGAATTTGATTCAATTTGCAAATCTATTTAATTCAATATGAATTAAATTTCCATGAGAATTGATCGTCAAGATTTGGGCACATTCCAAATTTTATCCCAAGTCAAAGCTTGATAAATTAATTTCCATCCAAATCCAAATTATTTCAATTTTATCTCATCAAATCAAAATGTGGGCATAATCCAAATTTCATCTCAAATTAAAATATGGCGAAAATTCAAATTCAAATCTCATTCCAAAATTCAACCGATTTTCAAACCGAAATTTGGGCATCTTCCAAATTTTGTCCGATATAAATTCCGAATTCAAGTCATTGATCTCAAATCAAGAAAGTTTGGGTACAATCATAGGTCAGTCCCAGATCAAATTTGAGTGAAATTCAAAATAAAAAAAAGGGTTATGCTTCAAATTCATGTCAAAAATGGATAGAGTTTGGGCATTACTTGAATTCAATTTGAAATTAAATCCAAACGAAATTCAAATCAAAGTTGGTCGCCAAACAAGAAAAATCAAAATTTTGTCAAAAATTCAAATTTTGATTAATTGGCGTAAAAAAATGTGTCAAAAAAAATTAAAATTTTGAGCCAAATTCATATTTTAACTAAATTGACATATCAAAGGGAGTCAAGATCAAGGAAAAAAAACTTACATTATGCACTAAACTATCTTTTTCGAGATTCACCCACACATACTTATGCATGAATCTTGAAAATGGGGCATTTGTTGACTGAGAAATTTCGGTCAATCCTCAATTGCCACGTCATGATTCCAAATTAATGATGAAGCTACAAATAATTAAATTTGAGACCAATTATAAATTAACATGTGTACCAAATTTAATTTGAAGACAAAAATTAGCAAATCCTAAATTAAAACGCTATATGTCTTCATTTAACCAAATAATTAAACTTAATTTGGTCAAATTGGTTATATGGATTTTGGGTCAAAGTTAAATAAAATCCAAATCCAAATCCAAATAGTTAGGCCCAAAGCCAACAAAGCTTAAGTCCAATGGTTGAGCCCAAAAGCCATTATAGCCCAAGTCCACATGCCCATGGAAAGCTCTATAAATAAAGGAGCTCTCCTTCATTTGAGGTGTTTAGAAATTTAAAAACTCTCTAGAGAATTCAGAGAGAATCCTTGAGTTCCTTAAGTGCTGAACACTCTCAAATTTCTTAGGTACTGAACACTCCCTAAAATCTTTAGGTGCTGAACACTCCTTGAATATTAAAGACTCTTTAAGACTTGAAGACTCTAAAGATTGATTGAAGCTTAAACCTCGAGAACAAGCTGCAAAGCCCTCGAGAAAAATTCACATTCGAGAACAAGCTACAAAGCCCTCGAAATAAATTCACATTTGAGAACAAGCAATGAAGCACTCGAATCAAATCTACGTCCGAGAACAAGCTGCAAAGCTCTCAGATAAATTACACTTAAGAGAGAGAAAGAATCGGAGGATAAATATTAGAGATTGTACTCCACTGCATTTAAATTAATACAAATTAAATTTATTTACATGTGTCTCCTCTCTTTTGTTGAAATCTTGTGTGAACAGGCCCTTGTTGGTCATTCAATTAATTTTTGGAATCGTGTATTTGGCCCCTTGTTGGCCATCTTATCTTTTGTGCATATACTACTCCTACTATGCATCATGTGATTTTTTTGTCGTTATCAATGCAAATCATTTTGTCTATCTCAATCAATATTGATAATTACACAAAATTGTAAAATATTCATAACATAATATAAGTTAACATCTGAATTAAATTTTGAATTTTTTTTGAAATCTAGCTCTAATTAAATAGTTGAACAAAAAATTTAGAAAAAAAAACAGCTAATTGAAAACTAGACTTCATAACTCTATGTTAAACAAATCTACACCACAAACACAGAATTAATAACTCTAGGTTAAACAACTATGCACTCCAAACACAGACTAAACAACTCTGCACTTCAAACAAAGATTAATTAACTTCATAGACTAAACAACTCAAAACTAAATAACTCCACTATGTGCCCCAATGCCCCCTTAAAAATGTTAATATTGATGAAAAGCTAAATTATAAAAAAATACTCCTAAACTTTGTCCATTGTTTCAAAAATACCCATATTCTTTCAAAAGTTGCAATATTACCCTTGACCTTTCATAAATATTTTAAAACTACTCTTGGAGTAGAAATTTGTTAGAATTTTGGATGGAAAATTCGACATGATGACGACTTGAAACGATGTGATAGTGATTAGAATGCTTGTCTGGATTAAGTTTAAAAGAATGACATTAGACACGTCAACTTTTCGTTCAACATTTTAACGGTTTTTCTACTCCAAGGGTAGTTTTGAAACATTTATGAAAGGTCAAAGGTAATATTGCAACTTTGGAAAGAATAGAGATATTTTTGAAACGAGGAGAAAAATTCAGGAGTATTTTTTATAATTTAGCCTTGATGAAAATGTTAAAAATTTTAATTTTACAAAAATGTCATAGTCTACAAAAATTTTAAGAAAATTTATGAAAGTCATGAAAATTAATAGAAATGGTTTGAATTAATTGATATTTTAACTATAACTTAATTACCACATATTGGTTAAAGGATAACTCCATTGTTTAAGACATTATATATTCAACCAAAAAGTAAGAGGTTTGAGTCCTATCTCCACATATTGTTAAACTAAACAAAAATAAAATTAACGATCAGATTTATAGATCTAAGTACTATATTTATATGATTACATAATTAATATGGATTATCTCAACTATGTGACAAATGATAGTAAAAAGAAATGAATAATACTTACCAATGAGCGGTGACTAAAAATAATATTTTTACTGACTACCATTAAAACTTGATGGTTATTTATTTTTTTTAAAAATAAAATCTATTTAATTTCTTGAGAAATATAAAAAACATTCTTCTCATTTTGCATTCTTCTCTTCTTGTGTGAAACATATAATTTTGGTCAATAAATGAGAAAGTAAGTATTATTCAAAATAAATTACATAATGTTAATGGTTTTACATCCTTGAACGCATGAAAAAAAAAAAAAAACTTAGTAGTAATTGACATGTATAAAAAAACTTAGCAGTAATTGACATATATAGGTTAGAGTTTCAAATCTTAATAGCCTTATGTTGAACTAAAAAAACCCACTAGTGATTACATTAAATAATTTTCGAACAGAAATTCAGAATGTTTCAAGGTCGCATTTACATACCCACAAATGTAATCGATCAAATGCAATTCAAAAATGTGGGTCCCGCTTTATTATGATTGAATGCATTTACCGCATCCCGTAAATGTAAGGACCCGTAGGACCCACCTCTGACACCGTAATTCGTCTATGTAATTGTATTACACCGAAAAGGGTATGTAATATGATTACATAAGAATATTACGTGGGCCCACCCATATTTTTGGTTTACTTTTCCACGCTTTGCCCTTCAATTATTTTTTCTTCTTCTTCCTCGTCTCTCCTTCTTCCTCTTCTCTCCTTCTTCCTTATTCCTCCTCTCTAGCTCCTTTCTTTTTCTGGAATTTCTTTAGGTTGACAAAGAGCATTAAAACCCATAATTATTTTTATGGCTTTATTAAAAAAATTTCTCATTTAGTTTTTGGATCATCGTTTTGTCCATGGACTGGTCTCACAATTTTAGTTGGATGAGAAGAAGGGATTCGTTTATGAGGGTTATTATCTGTGATTTTTGGCCATATCCCATTCGATACGGGATTTTTTAGATATGCGTCGATATATTTAGTCATTTTTTATATGTGAGTTTTCTTATGCTTGGATTTTGGCCAGACATATTTGTTTTGGCCCGACCATAATTTTAGTTTTGGTCATACCATATTTTTATCGAGCATGTCATATTTTTATCGATAATTCTATAATTTTATGGGTGAGATTTGGCCATGCCATATTTTGATCGGTATACAAATATTTGCACGAAAATCTATTATGATTTTTGAATAATTTTTCTATACTTTATTTTTAGTTTGATTTGTTACAAAAAAAAAAAATCATTTTAAAAATATTGAAAAATCATTTGAGAAAAATATGAATTAAGTAAATAAAATTGAAGAAGAGTATCATAATTCCGACAGCATATTACTTTATTTTAATTAATTATAAGATAAGAGTATAATGGTAATCAGTCAAACGTAATTCTTTCCCACCAACAATCCACACCCCTAATTTCTATTCCTCAACTCTTCGTACTGTTTAAACCAAGTTGGAGAGATCTCTCCTGTTGCCGAACTTCTCATCTTTTCGCCGGAAAACTGTGACCGTCCGCCCAAAGTATTCAACCAGTCGGTAAAGTTTCTATTTCTCCTTTTATATGCGTTTTATGTTACTATTTGTTACTGTAATTTTGACACATAACTCTGGGCTTCGAATCATAGAGTTCGATTTCCATCTTTCTCATATCATGAACCTGAATTTCCTTCTCTGAAAACTGAATGAATCTAGTTACTGATTTTCATTTTCTTTGGTGATAAAGTCTATCGAAGGAATTAGCTTTTACAGATGGCCATCTGTGAAGCGTCCTCTACCTGTTTGTAGAAATGACTGAATGAAGCTTTAGAACCTACGATGTGTGTTAGCTTTAGTTTTAGTCTGTGTTTAATATTATCATTATTCAAATTACATTTTTAAACTTTTAGATTATACTTTTTTAGGGAAAATATCAATTTATTCTATGAACTTGACACGATGTATCAATATTTACTCTAAGCTTTTAATTTCATCAAATTACACTTTAGACTTAGATAAATGTTGTAATATTTACCTTAAACTTAAAAAATGATTATAATTTTTTATCTTGTGATAAGCTTTCATTCAAAGAATTGTTAAAAAAATGTATTCTTATGTTTGTACAATGAATCATAAAACATGTGTATGGGACATAATTGACTCGATTTCAATGAAAAACGACATTGAAGCTAGATTTCTATAAAAATTTGTGAGTTTTGGTTAAGTTATTCAATGGTTGATTTTATGCATTGATCAAACTTAATTTCGTAGAGAGCTTGATTTCGTCGAAATTGGCAGTCACTATGTCCAGTTTTGAAGCTTCAGTTGATTGAATATTGTTTGGTTGTTTGTTTGTGGGAGTTTAAAAAGCAGATAAATGATGGTATGTCTCAAGGACTTGGTGCCAGCAGCCCAGAACAATGTGAACGCAGAATTCATAGTTCTGGAGAAAGGCACGATAACAATGGAAGGACAAAACAAGGCATGTCAATCACTGGTGGCCGACGAAACAGCTGCGGTTCACTTCCAGCTATGGGGAGACGAGTGCGACGTCATCAAGCCGAGCGACATTATACGCTTGATGAATGGGATATTCTCCTACACCCGAAACAATAATCTGGTGCTGAGGGCAGGGAAGAGAGGGAAGATAGAGAAGGTAGGAGAGTTCAACATGGTGTTTGTAGAGACACCGAATATGAGCGAGATCCATTGGGTTCCCGACACGACTGACTCGAAGAAGTATGTGAAGGAATCCATTCTATCTCCCTATTCTCGCATCTTTCCGCCGAACCATTGATATGATTGTGGTTGTGGACTAAATTTGAGTGAATGTGTTTTTCAAATAATGCAAAGAAAGGTCAAGAAAAGAGTAGGATTTTGAAGATGCAATTGGCACTATTCTATGCCAACATCTTAAATGGAAATGGTGTATTGCAAAACCTTTGTTACAAACTAGAAAGCAAAACAAGAGGGATAAAACACAATCTTTTGTGGTTCACAATAATCAAACAGACCTCATTCGTATGGGTTGGTTAGTAGTTCAAATTTTTGGAGTACTGGAACTTTTTTTTTTAACACTTTTAGTTAAAGACATATTTGAAAGCCACGTAGTTCTATCTAAGTTGAATTTTATTTGCCTTAAAGCCTTGAACTAAGCCCAACCCAATGTTTATGAATAGATTTGAGTTGAATTCATAACGGAATGATGGTTGTTTGAGTTATAAGCATATAGAACAAAACAATTGAATTGGGTCTAAAATATCACAAAACCCGACCCGACCCATGAATATCAGGTCCTGCAAGTGGAGATTTATAGTCCATAAAAACTACTTTGAATGCAGAACCAAACCATTAGCATTCAAAGATAATAAATCAACTTAGTCTAGCAGTATTATGATCTTAGTTCACTTGGGAAAACAAAATAGGCTAACATTGAAATTAAACTTCTTGCCAATTGTATGCAATGCAAAGCAAAAGATAGCCCACAATTTGAAAGCTCAAGATCATTACTCTGTAAAACAGCGTTGGTAACTTCAATTTCATGCAATGCCAAGCCCTGATTTCAAAACCATTCTCAATTTCTGTAACAACACATCTACTGAAAGAAACAAAATTGATTTTGAATTCATGACAAAAGTGATTATGACCATTTCAAAACCACTCCCAAACATGCCCTTTTTTTTTTCGAATTGCTTCCAAAACAAAAGTTAAAGAAGCACAACTAAATCAGATGTAAGAATTTCCTTTTGAGTAATCATAAGACTACATTAATATCATTTGGTATTAGTGTAGACTAAATTGAAACTAATCACCCTTAAACTATGAAGTTTGTTATAATCATATCCTTGAACTTTTAATTTGACCAATCAGTCTCTCTATGCTTTGTTAAGTGTTACAATCACACCCATAAATTATTTTTAATTCGATCAATCAACCCCCTATACTTTGTTAAATCCAGAGAGTTGATTGCAACACTTAACAAAATACAAGAGGTTGATTGTAACACTTAACAAAATACATGGGACTAATTAATCAAATTAAAAGTTTAAAGGTGTGATTGTAACAAGCAAATTTTCCTAAAAATGATATGAAATTGGTGTTGGATAAGAAATTTCAGCTAGACAAAATTAAAGTTGAATATTCTTGACTTTCTTGAAGGAGAGAGAAGTGAAAAATGAATATATCCTTTTATTTTATTAAAGTTCTGAGTTCATATGCCATGGGTTTAAAATTAAATACAAGAGTGACCACTAACGGAAACAAGAAAATAAAACAAAAAGGATAGGCCTAAAGGTTATGTAATAAATGGCTGAGCTGATTAAAAAGGCATGGCATTGAAGGCAGGCGCATCACTTCCTTAATACCTCCCCTCAAGCCAATAGTCTTTGCATGAAAGACATTGAAAACTTGCGCAAAAGAAGTTAACCCCAACGGTTTGGTGAAGATATCAGCGATTTGAGCAGAAGCTGGAAGGTTTTGAACTAACTTTATCATTACACAAGCACTAGCTGCAATAATTTATGGTGACAAATCGGTATTTTTCGCCAACTTCACCATAGTTCAACTAATTAAGGCATATATTCTCGACCAAGCTAAAAGGTAAGATGTTTGAATCATCCACCCTCACATCTTGTTGAACTCTAAAAAAAATCAGCACTGTTCAGCTGTGGATTCAAGGGATTGCAAGACATGTTATGGGATGTTGAAGGTCACCATTTTTTCGAAAATTGAACTGAAACAACTTCTCCATGGAATCTGATAGGAATGCTTATAAGGGTATATTCGTAATTAGTTAGAGAGTAAGTTATGCTATTTGGTTATAAATAGAGGGAGTGAGTTAGGAAAAGGGAGGCATTAATTCAGTGAGTTTGGTTTAGGACTTGAGTGAGAGTGCTCAAGATAGGGAGGGTCCAAATTCCTCGTATTACTTGGTTTATCTTGTAATTTGGTTATCTTTCATATTTCAATACATTTGGTTTCTATCAGAATTTTTCAAAACACATTTGAAACTTGAACTCATGATAAGACCTTAGTCCTGTAAACTCATCCTAGTCAGTAAGTTTAGATAGTTCAGTTGCATATTTTCATTCTACAAGTTGAAGAAAACAATGTTAGATTTATTTTTTTGTACTCTGCCAAAGCTGTGTCCAAATTTGACAGGAAATTTGTTAGTAATTGGTTTAAATGCTTCACAACAAATAAACAAAGAGTTTTCATAGTTCTAAAAAAAAAAAAAAAAAAGCCCAACCCCCAAAACAGAATGAAAAATAAAAGCCATAGACAAGAACATGACTAGCACTACTAGTACATCCCCATGTTAATTAACTTACTTATTGAAACTCAAAAGGATCCAAAAACCCACAAGAACAAATCAAGAATCCAATATGATTCTATAGGTTAGTAATGCAAGAAAGAGGGGGATGGGAGAAAAGTGGGTGAGACTAATTAATACCTTTGCATTTGATGAATCAAGTAGCAGTTTATGATTAGCAACGACACTGCTGTAAATACTGTGTCCAGTTTTGCGATGAATCGAACCATATATCTCCCTTGATACAAATTCATTTTAGCCAAATGACCACTTGTATTTATACTTTTTTTTCAGGTTCTTTACGCATGCTTATTAACTAAGAAAAAATTCAAAGAACCTGGACGTTTAATGCCCTCATAAAACATTAGAACTAAGTTGAAACTTTTTTGGACTTGGTTGACCAAATTGGATGATTTTTTTTTTTTTAATCTGGTGTGATCAATAGAAGTGAGTTCAAGAAAACATTTTTTGTTACACGATATGCTGCTCCATTTAGGTGGAATGAAATCTGTTAATGGTTTCTTGTTTTTTCATTACTTTTAAGTAAATTGAACGAAGGAATCATATTGGTTGGTTAATATTTTGGTATACAAATCAAGATAACCATTTGTATCTAACTGTATAACAAAAGCATGGTTTCTTCTCCCGATCACTCTCTTTTATTACTCTATAATATGAAACAAAGCATAATTGTGACAATATAGAGAATATTAACAACGAAAACTGTTTTCTAATAACTACCATAATAATTTAGATTTGAAGGTCAGTTTATAAAGTTGAAACAACGATTTTGGAAAAGAAATAAGCTCAAATTGAAGCAAAAGTTATAGTTTGATCGAGCTGAAGTTCACGGTAGGCTGTTCCAAGAAACATATCGATAGCTGCCATTGAGGAAGTCGTCACCTGCTGGCTAAGCAAAGGCAGAAATTCTTCATACCTCAACGTTTATAGTAACGAGTTACCATCTATAATAACAACTATAATAACAACCAAATGCTCCTAATTATGAACCAGTTAAAAAAAAAATACCCTTGCGACAGTCATGGAATATTATATAATTTGAATCTGCAAAATGGATTGAATTTAAACACAAAAAAAAAAAAATATGGAGGCAATTGGTTTTTTTGTCAAACATGCACCAAGAGGACATTAGATATATGCAGATGTAAAGCCTCAAGTTTCGGTTTCAAATGTAGTATCAACCTGAGCATAACTCAATTGGATAAGACATATATCCTCGACCAAGTGGCCAGAGGTTCAAATCCCCCACTCTACACATGTTGAACTAAAAAAAATAAACGAGTAAGGGCAACGGTACAAGAAAAACAATGGCATTGTAAGGTGGTTGGACACCCACGAGATCCTCTAGTGCCATTTTTCTTTTATTCAAGTGATCAATATGAATAGAATCATCATGTGCAGAAAGCGGGGAACACCAAGTGCAGTATGTTTGAAGAAAGTTGGGACAAAGGATACAATATCTTTTTAACGCCTCCCAGATGCCACCGATTCGGCAGAAAACAGGTTCTTTACTCGAGAAAGAATTGAATCATGAGCAGGGTCATATGGATGATCCTTGGAAGGAATCTCCAATATTGCAGGAATTGGCTTGTTATAGCTATCTACCAGAAACCTGATCATGTTTGCAACCTGAAACTCAAAAAAACTTGTATTACAGTTCGATGAAACAAATATAGAAAACAGAAATCACAAACAATGTTCCTAATGGCAGTATAGTCATATCAAGGTGTAATCATATAGGAACACCATCATGAATCCATAAAACAGGAGGGGGGGTCAAAGGAATTGTTGTTGAAGAAAAGGCAACTGGTCAACAGATTCTCATAATAGAGTGTTAGTCGCAATAAAACAAGTCATAAAACACTTGCATTGGAAAGAAAGAGATTTCAGAAAATAACTTACATATTGACTAATCATCACTATTGCAATATCCTCCCTTGTAGTGAACTCTTTGAAAGCATCTTCAATTTGTTTAACAGTAGTCTCTGAGACATTACAGTTCAAACTTTTGAGACATAAAAAGGGATAGAGAGATGAGTCGAAATGCATATTTGAATAAATGAAAAAGTGTAATCACACAAAACGGCTCTGTAAATCTATGGAGTAAGATGAACAGATTCCTATCAAGTAGTGAAAAAATTGTTTTCGGTTCAATCATAGCATCATCAGTCACTGCTATTGAGCTATCGATGATGTGGCATCAAACCAAAAGTTGTCTCTGAGACATCAGTACAATAGTCCATGAAAACATTTTAAATACACTTCATTTGCAAGATTAATATTCAAAAACAGCCATCCTTGCTACAAAAAATGATTTACTACTGCAAATTTTTGAGTGGGCCTCTCTGTGTTAGACGTTTTTCACACACAGACACACATGAAGACAGGGATACATCTGTTTTTCACTGAATTTTCATAGGGGATTTTGTGTAATGCGAGCTAGATTCCAGTGCTAGGCCGGTAAATCTGGATTCTGGCTCAAACAGTCCAATAGTTTAGATGGTACAATATTACAAAAAAAGAGGAGCAAAGCCAAGTCCCTAGCCAAAGAAGACTGCAAAAATCTTTTCCAATGGGCAAAAGGAGAAAAATCTTCACACCAAAAAAGAGTCACAAAGGATACAGAATCTAAAAAATGATCAAGGACTTCTCTCTATTAATGAAGTTTCTATTATTCCTATCAAGCCAAAGGATCCAAAAAAAGCTAGTGAATTGAAGCCAAAGGATCTTCTTTTTCTCTTCTGAAAGAGTCCTACCAAAATTGTTGATAAAAGAATGTTGCTGTCCAAGGGGTGGACCACAGCCAATTGAATGTGGAAAGAATATAATTCCAAGAATTTCCTGCATTGGAGCAATGGAGGAAGAGATGACCTTGTGGCTCTGGATCTTTCTTGCATAGAGGACACCATCTCAAAGACAAAAAACACAAAAGTTCCCTCTCTTATACATTTATTTCAATTAATAAAATTGAGTTTTTTTAAATCTAAATGAATGATGATGACGATTATGATAATTAAATTATAATAATAAACCAAAACCACTTGATAGTTTGTCCTCCCTTCAATCATTAGGTCAACTCAGTGAATAATTATTTTTCAAATAAATTTTTTTAAACTAAAAAAATTATAAAATATTTTTCTTGAAAACAAGTTTCCACAAACAGGATTATTATCTAACATACCATGTTGAAGAACAGCCTAAGAATTATGAAATGTTTGAGGGAAAACATTACATTAAATTTATTAAAGAAATATCCAAGTTCATATACTAATAATCTTTAATAGGAAAATCACTAGTCGCACTTTCTTCAACAGGTAGTCACTTAAACTACACATGGTACCTAGCATTAATGAATAAGAATGCTACAAAATTCTATAAAAAGTTAAGAAGGCTAAACAATTCTCCATATTTTGTGATTAAGCCATCATCCCTGCCTTGCATATTCAAGGCTTACTTTTCAATAAAACAACAATAATAAGACATATTTGTTGCATATGAAACCATATTTTGCAGTATACAAGATAAAAACAGGAACACACACACCCACACTCTGCAAGATATACACTTTTTCACCCAAAAAAAAAGTGTAACTCAATAGCCTATAAATATATGAATTTTATACTACCCTTTGTAATGACCAAACAACTACCCAGAGCGGTTGACTATTTTTCCTTGCAGATCTTAGAGCCCAGCAGACACTGGGCACCATTTTGGATATGCAGATGAAGAAGCTATTTCATCTGAATATCTGATTTATATCAAGGGACTGAAACAACTACACTCCGAACGGAGCTCTCCAACCCGTCTGACCACAATTTTTTTATGTATCAAAATAACAAATTCTGTCATTAACAAAAATTGAGACATTCTAGTTAAGAATAAAATATAATCATATTTTGTTAATTTGATTTTCCCCATGGATTTATTAATAGCCCTTTAATATTCTTATTGGTAAAATTAGGAAAACAAAAATTATTACTTAGGAGAAAGTATTCGCTGTTTAGCGAATTCCATCTTGGCAGTGATGATTCTCTTAAACAGAAATTCAGCAAAGATAAAGAATAAAATTGCAGGGAAAAAAATTTTCATCTTGGCTTCAACCAATTCCTCTTTTGTGGCAAAATTAAGTTCCAAAGTGGAATACTACACCAACTTTTGAAAAGCTGATTTAGAATATCATATATATCACTGGAAAATTTTTGTGGAAGGCTAAACTTAAAAATAGACTATCTTAAATAACAAGAATTTCAGCAATTTGGAATTTCACAGAATTTAGACACGTAGTGTGAGCCAAACAAGCCAGAGTTACAAGTGAAATAACAAATCAGAGTTACAAGCAATTTGCATCAGAGAGATACTTACTTGAGTCCACTATAAGGTAATTAGTTTTTCTTCGCAGGTCAACGTTACCAACTCCAGCAAGAAGAAATCCAACCACAGTATCCTATTATGAGGAAAAATTAGTTTAAACATATACCCAACTCCCATGCATAGTTCATGATGCACAACACAACAGAAAGAGCTGGAGCCCAATCATTATCATTATCTAAATGCTTTATTATGCCTTGAAAATTGCAATGAAGTGAAGAGAATAACCCTAAAACCACAGAAGAAAAAAAATTGTATAATGGATGTTTATTGAGCAAAGTTGACAATTTCATAGAAAGACTAATAATAAAGAGTTTACTCTTGGGATCAAGACTAACTACTTATGTAAACATGATTGACATACATGTAAAACCCTATGACATAACAATAAGATCACATAAGTGGATGATTTATCTGTAAAAAGAAAACCAAACACCAAAATCACATAACAATAAGATCAAATAAGTAGGTAATATTAACTCCTATTGAACCTCAAGTTAAGTCAATTTAATAGTAGGTACCCAGAAAAGCTGTTGCAATATGGAAATATATTAAGCGTACCTCATCAGCAATCATAGAAATAAGCGCTGAGCTTTTGGTGGGGATTTGTGCTTTACCAGCCATTTACGATATGTAGCTACGAAAAAGATTGTACACAATTATAGTACTAATCTCAATTAACAAAACACAAAAAATATTTGAATCACAAATGATAAGTTTGAACTGAAAATCCCCATCAAATTAAGCGGGATCAGGGGCGGGGAAAGTTATCCCAACTGGGGTCAAATCTCCAATCCACAGCGAGATAGGTAGAATCAAAAAAATAAACGCCGGACTGAAACTCAGATTGTTGGTGAAAATCAAGAGAGGGGGAAGAGGAAATCGTGTTGGAATAAATACCTAGAAGAAGCTGGACTTGTGATCGAAGGATTTTTGTTCGTCGGACTCCTTTCTAAGATCCGAAATTCGAATGCAGGTAATCCAGGCAATTCTCTTCTATCCAATTCGACGCTAGATTTAGCGAAAAGCCCTTTCCTTTCAATTTACAGTCACAGTTTTTTTTTTTTTTTTTTTTTTTTTTTGAGTCATGTACACACATAGTTAAACCTTATGCCTTTTTCAATTATAATTTTTAGTTTTTCTCCTTAAATTACGAGTTGTTTAGGGCATGGTTTCGAAATCAAAACTCTGATAATTATTTGGGGTGCTGTTTCTAAAGCCTGAAAATCAGAAAACAGTGTTTGGGATGCTGTGTTCTAGAACTTGGGAACCAAAGCTGTGCTTAGAGTGGAGTATTCTGAATCCTAGGTTTGTGCAGCTTTTTTTTTTCACTTTTTCCTTTAGCTAATTTATTCTCTTCTTTTTGTCTTTATTTTTTGTGAATTGTAGAAGCCCTTGTTTAACATGGATGAATTGTAGAAGCTCTTGTTTAACATGGATCAATTTTTAATGGGGCTTTTCAATGAAGCATTTAATTCATGTTGTACTTAAAGAATAAGAAAATTGTGTTCATCAATTTGGACAATCTTTATCATTCACAAAAAAAGCTTAGTCTCAACAAAAGATGCGAAGGTTCGTAATAAAAAAATACAAAGACAATTCAGAAGAAGATAAATAAACATAATATGTGAAATGAAGTCAAAGAACTAAGAAATAGTAGGGTCCAACAAAAGATTGTTTAAGCAGAGTTCAGAATAAGATGGTCATGGTTGTCTTCCCAAAGATACGCATGCAACACTTATACTTCCATTCAGTAGGGTAGTTGAGGAATGAATGGAATTTCGAGATATCAGCCAATAGAGTCTCAACTACAAGTAAACAGTCATCCATATTCATTCCAAGGATAGACTGTAGTTCCCTGTACAGTTGTTTGTGTCGGGCTGACTCTATTTGATCATTCTCTTTCGGCCAGAACGCGATCCTCTCAAGCTACGCATCTTTATATGAAATGTGTCCATGACGTCCCCTGGCAATATGCACCTCCTTTTGCTTCCCCTTGATGATCATGCCCATTCTTTCATGTTCATACGTGTGGTACAAAATTCCTCAGCCACCGTAGGGCCATACATGAGGGGTGGGGACATAACAATCTTCAAACTTTGTGTTCATGACATCGTTCATGTCAATGCATGTCGCTGAGGGCATTTCGTTCAAAGTCTCTACGCCTTCTCCAGTGGCCCTATCTTTCCCGAGCACAATTGCTAAGTTGTTAAAGTAGGGGAATAACTTGTTCCTCAAACCTCGGGCATCTGGGTGTCCTTGTATGAAACATGTTAACACAATTAACATACGTAATCATTTAACGTTTTGTTCATGAATTGAATATGGATCACTTTTGAACTTTTACCTTAACACAATCATTGAATATCGATTTCTCTGCCTCAATGCACTTTTGTTCCTCATTCCACCTGAAGCCACTGCAAGCGGGGCTCATCATTTCAGCGATAGCATAGTATTGCTTCTTTATGATCCTCACTCTCAACTCCTAGTTTGGGGTAACTTGTATGTTGCTTCTTGGCAATTTCTCTTTCATCAACTTTTGATCTAAAGGTCCCATTATCATCCCTCCATCCACTTGCTTAAACGAATTAAAACAAGCACTAGACCAAGACCTCATCCGCCAGTGGTGTCCAGATATGTTTAAGGGCCTTTAAAGTGGATGGTGCCATCTGCCTTAACATGAGAATTGGAGTATCGAAGTTAGATGTGTATACGATTTACCATACTTGATATGCATAATATAATATTCATAAATTTGTTAGTACTAGACACAAAACTTAAGCAACTTTATTTACAAACAAAATAATTGTTTCAGTACAAAGGTTGCAATCGATCAGTAAACAAAAAAGTTACACAACATCAGAAAATAAATTAGAAAAAGCTTTCATTCATTGTTCCAGTCTTCAAACATTTGATTCGCAAGATTGTCTCTCCATTCAGTCTATGCCCCAACAGATTCCAGAAGTTTATGCTTTTGGCGCTCATCCCGTTCGAATCAACTTCACCCAAATGTGCCTCCTCGTAGGATGGATCGGGACCCATTTCTCGAACTATCAGGTTATGTAGGAGGCAACATGCTATTATCGTCCTACATTGCACCTACACAAGATGTATAATTTTTCCCGTAGAATGGCCCACTGACCCTTCAACGCTCCAAAGTCCCTCTCAATAACATTTCTAGCAAAGGAATATCTCATATTGAATATCTCTTTTGGAGTTGTTGGTGGGTTCCCTCTGGGCCACTTGATGAGATGGTACCGTTGACCTCGATATGGATTGAAGAATCCTTCTATATTCGGGTAACTAGCATCACACAGGTAGTAGTAACCTGTCCATTGTGACATCGACGTGGATGATCAAAGTTAGCATATAATCCACACACACATGTCCAATAAAAGATAATAAAGGAAAAGGCATCATTTTAGCCTTAGAGACCCTCAAACCGGTAGGTCGTTATATTGCATCTCTTAGTACCTAGAAGTCTGACGTAGATCCTTCTCACCCAGGTAGAACGAAGATGAATTCACCATTATGGGAGCACACAACCAGTACATTAATAGCAACCTCACTCTTTTTGGTCTTGAACCTAGGGCGATCGGTCGTACTTACATTAACCTTAATGTGGTATCACCCAACGCACCTAGACAATTCTATTAAGAGGTAGAATATTCAATCGTCCTTTCAAGCATTCATAACGTGAATTGTAATTAGTGGATGAGACGATTTATTTACCTCAAACCATCGCCACCGCTCGTCGATAAAGTTATTCATGACTGGCTCTGGTGTCTTCAAAAAGACTTCGTGGAATCTTAGTATGACGTTAAGAACAAAGTTGAAGTTTCTCAACACTGCCTCACCAGATCGTGCAAAGTGTTGTCGAACTACTCTGTTCCTGACATCATGTGCTAGAATATGAAGAAAAATCACCACAATCTCCTCAACGTCCATATATTGCGTGCTTGACAAACCTCCTGTTGTTCTTAGCAAGGTGCACAGTATGGTGAAACATCTCCTATCCATTCGAGTGCTTTCCCGACAAGCTAAGTCATTCTCGTGAATGAGCTGAAAAAAGTTAAGAGTCTTAATTTGGTGTCTAAGGTAGGGTGATTGATTTTCTATGGTCAGATCTCCAAGACTCATAATCAGATTGAAAATTAAAATCTACTGGTATTGTGTGGTACATATGATAGCGAGTATTGTGATTAACTCATGTGGTTCTATGTTAAGGTCATCCATTGTTGAGAAAAAAAATAAACAAGATTCATAATACATGTCCTATAAATCTCAGGCCTAAGCCTGACAAAAAGGACATAGTATTTGGTTTCTCCCATAATCCTAGTATACAAATTAAATTTAGTTCAAATAAGATACATAGAATTATATGTTTGTATTAAAAAATACGAACATAAATTTCTATTCTTATACAACATCAACTTTCTTATGTATCATGTACAACACAAGGTAAAAAAATAGATATATACCTAATTATATAAGTTATCATGTACTCAAGAGAGAAGGTAAACAAAGAAGCATACTTTTCATAAATATATGCACTACAATGAAAAGAGAAAAGATTAAAAAAAAATGAAATCTGAATGTAAAAAAAAAAGGTATATTTTAGACTCTTCACGTTTTAGGGTAAAAAAATATATCATAAACATATATCCCTTATTTTTTTTTACAAAGGAAAATGGATGGCAATATTTGGACTTATGACACTTTAAAAAAATAATTACTTCGTCAAAGAAAAAGTTTGGTGTTTATGGCATCTATAAAAAAAACATTCGTGACAAAGTAATTATAAGTTGGCAATGAAAAAATAATTACTTTGTCAAAGAAAAAGTTTGGAGAAGTTTATGGTATCTATAAAAAAATATTTGTGATAAAGTAATTATTTTTTACAAAAATTGTAAGTTGGGAATGAAAAAGTAATTATTTTGTCAAAGAAAAAGTTTGGAGAGGTTTATGACATCTATAAAATAACATTTGTAACCAATTATTATTTTTTACAAAAAATGTAAGTTGGCAATAAAAAAATAATTACTTTGTCAAAGAAAAAATTTGGTGAGGTTTATGGCATCTATAAAAAAAATATTTGTAACCAATTATTATTTTTTACAAAAAAAATGTGAGTTAGCAATGTTTGGAGTTGTCACATTTAAAAAAAAAAAAAAAAAAAAACTTTGGTGAAATAAAAATTGGTGAGGTTTATTCTTTTTAAGAACAATGTGATTTATGTCATTTAACGAAGAACATTTTCAAAAATAATGTGATTGTGTAATATTTACCCTTGTGACATTTAAAAAAAGTAAGGACTATTGCTTTTGTGAAAGAATGATTGATGAGAGTTACGTCATTTAATGAAAATCATTTGGAAGGAAGTCTTATTGTTTACAACCATTAGATTTGGTAATATTTGAAGTTGTGACATTTTAAAAAACCATTACTTTTGTACAAAGAAAAAAAATCTATGTTTATGCCAAAAAATACAAGTGTAAGAATGTCTTCTTGTAGAACCTGATAGAGTTAATATTAAGAATGCGGAAGCAATTTTGGATCTTAAGCACTCTAATTTGATCAATTTTATCAAACAAAAAACATGCTCAAAACTAGAAAAACAGAGAATAAGAACACAAACCTTTGTAGCTCAAAATTCTCTTAATTCGTGGGCTTTCTTTGAACACAAACCAGTTGTGCACCTCCTCTAGAGTATTCCCTACTATCCTCAGGCCTTGGAACAGATTGTGGGATCTTTGATTGAGAGAATTTGGGAGAAGAATGAGTAAAGGTTTAAAACCAAGAGCTAGAGAATTTTCTTCAAAAAATCTCTTCTCTATCTTCTTCTATTTTATTGTGTTTCTTCTCTATATATAGAAAAACCACAAGCTTCTATTTTTACTTAGTGAAGAAGCCAACACATAGAAGATAAGCTTCAAACAAGAAGCTTGTTCATTAAGTAATGAATTTGGTCCATATTTCATTTCTAAATGAATTTGAATTATCTTTTAATTTTAATTCAAAATTAATATAAAATTAATTTTAAATTAAAATCAATTTTTAATTAATTAAACAATTTAATTAATTTTAAATAAATATTTAATTTAATATCAAATATCAAATTAAATAATTGGACCAATCCCAATTTCTCAAAACGAACGTTCGAACATGAATCCCTATTCATGCTTTAAACCGAACCAATATTTAAATCATATTTAAATATTTCCACCTCTTCTTTATCATAGTTTAATTCATAATTAAGCTATGAAACGTTAAGTATATCGCATATAATTAACTTTTTCTCCCAAATTCGAATTTGAACAATTCAAATTCTTTTCTCTCAAATTGTTACAAGGCTTAGTCTGAGCTAGTAAGGAGAACCTAATGGACCTACAGATCATGAGCTCCAACGATACGAGATTAACCGGCCAAACTCTTTAGCCTAGCTAATTAACATTCGTTAACCACCGGGACACTCCACTAAAGCCCAGTGGCTGCACTCTTCTCACTGTAGATATATTTCTGTCCACTTGATATAACCATGATTAGTAAGTCGATCCTTCACAGGTCGTTCGTAATTACAGCTGGGTCAAATAAACCGTTTTACCCCTGTAATTACTTATTGTTCCTTAAGTCCCACTGATCCTCTAATGAACAATTTGGTTTGTGGTCCAACCAACAAACAGTATCCCTCTTGGGCCAACAAGAGGGTGGGCTCATTGTTCAAGACCCAGAGTCAGTACTTAAGGGAACAATCTCTCTACTAAACGCTAAAGCGGGTAGGAGTGAATTCCATCTCGCATAACTATGTTCCCAACTATCTACCTGGTCTTATCCCCAAAATGGGAGGCTTATTGAGTCGGCGATCTCGGGCCACTCTCACCCATGCAAATCTAAGGATAATCCCGAATAAACAGGAGTTCATAGCACGCTCAGGATTAAGATCGAGTTACCTAGGTCATCGTATGAATATAGTCAGTTAAGACAGTAAACGGAGTTATAAAGTCTAAGTGACTATTTCGCGGTCCAGTCTTATGCAAACTCATTGCATAGGACGCCCCCACTTTCATGTCTTCACATGAACGATTGAGGATCACATCGTTAGTACTATACAAAGTGGGCAGCGTCCATAGTGTCTCCAGGATAAGGTACCCAGCCCTATCCCTATACTATAGACCGTTCTGGCTATAAGTCGAACTTGATCCACTTTGATGTCATACATAAAGTTCAAGTATACATACTATAGCCAAGGGTTCTTAGTTCATTGGATTTGGGTTATAGAATACTCAATTCACTTTATTCAATAACACATTTACTGAATAAACCTCAATAACATCTTTATAGTGAAATAGAATATACATTCAGTTTACAAAACCACGAGTTTTAGGACACAAAACCCAACAGAACCATTAATTTGGCAAGGATTTGTGACATTCTAAAAAAGCATTACTTTTGGAAAAAAAAATTAGGTTTGTGCCAAAAAAGATTACACTAGTGTAAGGAGCTTTGTTTTTGCAAAAAAAATATTTTGATTTGGATTATGACATAACTAACTTGAGTGAAAAAAAAAATTGTGCACTTTGTAATGAACTGTAGGAGACCAATATATGAACCATTTTTTAAAAATCCTACTTTTTCCAATCATAA
Organism: Trichosanthes truncata; assembly: GCA_033996785.1. Taxonomy (NCBI): domain Eukaryota; kingdom Viridiplantae; phylum Streptophyta; class Magnoliopsida; order Cucurbitales; family Cucurbitaceae; genus Trichosanthes; species Trichosanthes truncata. The sequence continues at coordinate 41,792,076 of JAWPNB010000013.1, read as the reverse complement.
ACAATGAAAATGATATTTAGATAAACTTTGTTTGGAATCCATTATACTTTTTTTTTATATATAAATCAAGTATAACATATGTTCATTACAAAGCGTTCGTGCACAAATTTTGGATGACTTTTGAAGTACATACTATCCTACATGTTTTAATTGTTTATTATCAAACATTATTTTGTTTAAAGTATACAAAGTTTGGAAAATCCATATTCTGTCAAATTTAGATAGTGAACCAAAATATAAAGTAAGAATAGGTTTTAAAAAGGTTTAAAAATGCAAATCCATACACAAAAAAAAGTATACACACATGTCCATATTACAAAAATTGATCAAAATATACTTAAGATAACAAAGCAAACATTCTAAAAAAATGTAACATAGCAAATATCATAACATACAAAAGTTGAAATTCTTAACAGAGTATGTAAACAATAATGTCATCACTACTAAAAGAAAACAAAACGGTGGATGGAAAAAAATTACGTTAACAAGATGAAGTTGTTCGAGGTGCATTGAACGAACCTGAGTGTGAAGATACAAGGCCTACAAAAGAAAGTAAACAAATTAGAAAAAGAAAAAGAAAAAAGAGGAAATGTAAGAATGACAGACATGGGAAATGACAAAACCATATGCAGATAAAAGAGTGAAGGGAAAGATACCTCTAGGATGCATGGCTCGATTCTCGACTATGTAATTCTTGAAGCATGAAACAAACACCAAAGAATGTTCGAAAGTAGACTGCGTACCATGTAGACATTGGATAGAAACAAGAAAAAAAAAAGTGCATTAGTTGATAAAGAAGGAAGAAGCATAAGAGGAATACTTAGAAGATAAACCACATATAAAGAATACAACATTATAGAGATGAACTCATATGAGGGAGGGAAAGGCTTACTAAAGAGAGGAATCCTTCAGTGAGAAAGGGTACTGCATGTGTTTGGGTCTCAAGAGTGGTAAATTTATAAGGAGGAATTGAAGAAAAGAGGTCATTAATCACCAACTACCATTACCACCATTAAGAGGAGTTTAAAATAAATGGATGTGAAAATGAGGAACTCAACCACCAAGTCATTTCAACTAAATATTCTTCATCATTCCTTTTCATTAAATAAAAGGAGTTTAAAATAAATGGATGTGACAATTAGGAACCCAACAATTAGATAAGTAAAGATTGTCCATGAGTAATGTAATCTATGATTTGACAAGTGAATTGAATATTTAAAACTATAAAATACGAGTCTTAATTACCATTTAATATGAAGTAATAAGTCAAGCCAAGTTGGTTGAAAAATAAATTTACACACTTTATGAAAATCAAATGTGAGGCCAAACAACAAAGACCAATCAACCAAACATACATCAAAACACATCCATTTATACTTGAACTCCTTTTAATGAGATAAAGATGAATTAGTTGAAGTAAAAAGTCAAAACAAGGTATTTGTAAAACAAAAATTCATATTCATGATTAATTACATTTGCAAAGACCATAGAAACCATTAACTAATGCACATAACACATAATTCATACACTATATATAGCTACAAGATCCATTATAAAAAACAACAAATTCAAGAAATTTGCATAGTTAGAAGTCTCAGATCTTAGAAGAAAAAAAAAGTTTGATTAAGAAACAAAAGGGAATCAGAACAAACAAGGAAATCTTAGAATAAAAAACCAACAATCGAAATAAAGAATACCAAATTAAAATCTTAGAAACAAGAAACAAAAAGGTGTAACCAACACAGTTTTCACAAATCCAAGAAAATCAATCAGATCATCAACTTTCATTAGATTTTTCCCATCCAAACTCAAAACACCAAACCAATACCAAGATTGAAGACTTCATTCTAAATCAAATAATCCAATATTCTCAGTTCCAAAATAAAATCAGAAAAGAGGGTACAAAATAGAACACCATTAATTAGAGGGGGGCCTCAGATTTAGGGTATGCTCAACACGATTGGGATGATAATACATACTCAAAACCAAAGGGAATCAGAATACATAATCAGCAAACCAGAGAAGGAGGAAAACAAAGGTGTAATCATCAAAACCAATGCAGAGAGACATGAGGAAGAAAGTAATAAATTTTTTTTAACAAAATGAAGGAGGCCTCAGGCGTGAACAAACATCATTGGCAAAAAAAAAAAAAGGCTCAATTTTTACACAGGTTCATCATCATCGGCCAAAAGTGAAAAAATAACCTATTCAGTGGACAATGAAAGGCCCCCCACCAAGCTCCATTCGTCTGATTGCATCCCTCCTACCAAGTCTCCTAAGTGCAATCCGACACTTCCACGCAATCCCATTGAAGAACCAACAGCTCTTGAATGTTGTTGAATGGGATAAAGTCACGATACATAGCAATATTTAATTTTGGAGGTGACAAGAGAGGGAGTTCAAGTTTCTCGAGCGACAAGGGAGAGAGATCTGAGTTAGGGTTACGATGATGAGGGAAAGAGAAGAGGAAGCAGATCTGAGTTAGGGTTACGGTGATGAGGGAAAGAGAAAAGGGAGACAGATCTGAATTAGGGTTACGACAATGAGGAAAAGTGAAGACAGAGGGAGATCTATGGTTATGGTTACACGATGAGGAAAAGAGAAGAGGGAGAGATATCTGGGTTAGGATTAGGACGATGAGGGAAAGTGAAGACGAAGGGAGATATGAGTTAGTGTTACGGCGATGAGGGAAAAAGAATAGGGAGAGAGATATGAGTTAGGGTTAAGACGATGAGGGAAAGAGAAGACTAGAGAGAAATAAGATGCAATGAATAGGGAGCAAAAAATGCATGAAATGGCACAAATCTGAGGGAAAGAGAAGAGGGTTTTGTTCGGCAAGGAAAGGAAGAGTGAAGGGAGAGAGAAAGAACATGCAATGAATCCGAGCATAAAATGTATGAAATGGCACAAACCCTTGGGACTGTTGCAACCCATGAAGTTGTGTTTCAAAACCAAGGCTTTTGAACACATGGACCCAAACATGGTTTTGAGTTTAGATTTCGAAACCATCCAAACCCAAAACCATAGCCCAAATGGGCCCTACTAATTTTATTACTACATTGCATGCATGTAGTTTTTTTAATAATTAAATAAATGCTAAAATAAATTTAATTACATTCCTAAAAAAATAAGTTGTTAAAAATAACTTAACATGGCCAACCTAAACAAAGATCAACTAGTTGAGACATTATGTACTAAAAAAAGAACTAGTTAAGCCATTATAACCTTGACCAAAAGATCAAAGATTCGAATCCCCATCCCACATATGTTGAACTAAAAAAAAGTGTAATGTGAATAATAACTCAACACATCTAATTTTTTTTTTTGTAAAAATTAAAAAAAAAAACACATCTAAATTTACCAAATAGAATATGATTTAATAAGTGTTGATGAGTAAATCTGACCAAGGAGAATCCCTTTATTCACACATGCTTCAACGATAAATTTGTTTAGTAGGGAAAAGAAGTGGCTGCAAAAAAAGGTACTCCACAATGGTGTGGTGCTTGCCACACACACTCCAATGGCTTAAGTTAGAGAAGAAGAAAAGTGTAGCAACCTAGAGTTTAGAGAATGAGGGTGAAGTTACCTTTCATGGAATTATAGTAAGGTATTTATAGGAAAATTTGACTTAGGTTTTTCATATTTCTTTTAAGATTAGGATTGCAAGATAGTTTCACTCTCTTTAGGAATTAGACTTGAGAAAGGTTGATTTTGGCCCCTTGGGTTTCTTTCCACTTCGAGCTCTTATTTTTCTATCTTTCCTTTAGTTTGAAGATATTTAGTTAGGTCCAAATTTACCCATAACAATAAGCATGCTAAATTTATGATAAAGATGAACCTAATGCCAAATGTAAAGCTAATGCACAAATATTATGAATAACAAAATAATGGCACTAATTACCAAAACGAAAAGTAACAAAAAAGGAAATAAAGGCATGCCTATGCATAACTTAGATTCTACCTTACTTATAATTGCTAGGCAAATGTCACTATGTGGTTTCGTCAAAGTGAAATTCTAACATCTCAAGCCTAGGATTTAAATATGTATTCTTTTTTTTTTTTTTACTTCAACAATATGTGGGGTGAGAGATTCGAACCTCTGACCTCTTGGTCAAAGGTACATGTGTTTATATTAGTTAAGTTATGCTCATGTTGACAAAATATGTATTCAATACATACAACTCATACTCCCTAAATATGTCACATAGCATCTTGAGTTGCCTTTTGAGATTGAATATATATTTTTATAGTAAGAAAATGAGAGAAACTAGAAGTAGAAAAAAAAATGGAGCTCCCCTTGACAGTGAAAAATAGTGAAAGACCTTTTTTAGTGTAGAGGATGTAAAAGTTTACAAAACTTTTTGAATTTTAAGTAATTTGGAATTCTATAATTAATTATAATTAAAGTCAACATCCTTTAAGTTTTTAGAACATAAAAGGATAAAATCTTTCACATTCAATCCTTTTAGAATCCATTATCAACTAGGATTTAAATTTTTATTCACTCAAAACTAAATTTCCATCAATTAAATTTTGTTTATTAAAAATTTTACTAAATATTTAGACTACTTTTAGTCAATATTGTAGAAAATAAGTGAGAGAGTTTTTTTTATATTATTTATTTGTTTTTATTGTTGTAGGAAATGAAATAATCCCAAAACTTTTGGAATCCAAACTTTTGATACTCTATAATTAAATATAATAATTTTTAATTTAATATACAAAAAAAACCTTTTCATATTCTAACCTATGACAATTTATGATTTAAATTAAATATGTAACCTATCAATTATTGATAATCAATTGTAAGTGTCCTATTTTATAAATATAAAATTTGACAAAGAATGAAATGGTCAAAAGATGTTTTTCAAAGATTGTAGCTTTTTAATATATTATAGATTATAGATAAAATTGGAGGAGAATTATACTTTTTTAGATTCATCTATATCTATAATCTATAGTATATTGGAATTAATTCATATGTGGGTAACGACTTAAATGGCAATTATATTTTGGCTATTTAATGGGCATATCGTGATTATGGGTCCAAGACTCCCATATAATGGTGTAGTCTGTTGAGCTGAAACCAGCTCGTTGGTCCTAGGCGATTATGGGAAACTCTAAGATCAACTTAAAAATAACAAGGTTATGGTCTCCAATTCTCCATCTGATAGAAGAAACTATCCATACTGCTTAATAAATTCCAACATAGTATATAGTATATATATATATAGGCACAATATAGGACAAACTTTGTGTGCCAATTTTATCCTTTCATTTTAAATTGTATGTCAAGTTTGCCCCTAATGTTTATAGAGGAGAATTTTTACTTATCAATTTTGCCCTAAACTTTTTATAAAGTGCCTTTATGTCCTTTTTCTTTTAAATAGTAATTATACATTTTTCAACTTATAACAAACGCTTCAACTTCCATAACATTCATCCTTTTCATGCTTCTCTTTTTCAACACAAGTCCCAAACAAATCTATGAAAACTTTGCCAAAGAGAGCATAACTCAACTGGCATATTGAATGTGTTAACGACCAGGAGGTTTGTGGTTCGAATCCCCCCAACCCCTATTGTACTCAAAAAAAAAAAATCTATGAAAACTTAAACCACATAAATTAGGGTGAAGAAAAGCCCTAAAATTTATGAAAGTCATAAATCATTTTTTTGATCATATGCGCACCTTCTCATAATTAATGAATTTGGAATTGGGTTCATTTGATGAAGACGATGACGACTTCAATCTTAGTGACCCTTAGTCACTACGAGCGACCGCAACGTCATTAAACTACGACAATACTCAATCAACCTTTAAAAAAGGTTCGACATTGTAAGCGTCCGCAATGACATTAAACTACGAATTTACTCAAAAATACTCAAGTGGATATCTGCAAGAAGATATCTTTCTTCAAACGGAGTTCCTTCTCCTAAAAGGACGGCATGGTTCCCGTTGAACCTTTAAAAAAAAAAAAAAATAGATAGATGTATATTCTTCTTCTGTAAATTTTATTTCTTTGTAAATTCTTAAATTTGTACAGTTTCGAAGAAATCCATGTATATTCCAGTCAGATTTCTTCAGTAAATACATGCTTTGCACAACAAAAGACACACGAAGAAACATTTCATCCCGATTCGAACTTTCAATCTTGCGGCGCTTTCTTCAAAGGACCTGCTGCGGAGGACCTACTGCGGAGGACCGTTGCGGCCATTTGGTGTTCCAGGCAGTATTGTAAGTCCGTTGGTAAGCCATGGCCTTGCCTCCTTGCCTCCTTGCCTGAGAAGATATCAATTCAAGATTTCAAGCTTCGTTTCATGGAAGAAAATACAAGACACTTTATTAAAGTTATTTTTCAAAATATCTTTAATAAGGGGGGAGTATGCATGTGCAAAGATTCAACAACAGTCTCCACATTCATCTTCACATCCACAGCCACCATCCGACAACACTATTTCTTTACTTTATATTTTTACTTTATATTTTTCAAACTTTGTAATAAATACATTAGACTTTTATAGTTTTAGATTAGACTTTTATGGTTTACGCACGTTTAAGTTTAGAATTTTATATTATTTTCCTTTTTCAAAGTTAGGTTAAAGTTAGATTTTACTTTTTGACTTTTTATGTTTTTCTTTTAGACTTTTGAGACAAGGTAGTTATTACCTTTTGTCTCCTAGTATTTTATTTTCAAAGTTAGGTTTCGGTATTTATTACCTTGACCTTTGTGAACGATGATTGAGATAAGGGCTTGTCTTATCCTCTCATCCATATCCGTTACTCAATTAGTTTCAAATCCAATTTGGAGTCCGGGCTCTATAAAAGAGTTCCAACTTGTATTCAATAGGCAGAGGCGGATAATCTAGCAAAAGAGAAGAAGTAAAAATCTCTCTAAGCTATCTATTCGCAAAACACTTGCATATCTATTCGCAAAACACTTGTATTCTGCAAAGATCCTAATTCTCCTATCCTTTTAGCAATCTGAGCAAAGATTGTGGGATTTGGGAGCAATTGGTATCAGAGCCTTACTCATTATTCAATATACACTCCAATCTTTGAAGCAATTTCCTTTGTTTCAAATTTTTGCGTTTCTTTGATTTAATTTGTTAAATCTTTTTAAACTTTAGAGTTAAAATTAGTATTGATTAAATTCAATATGATTCTTCTCAAGTTTCTCTCTGTGGTCGTTCCGTCAGCCCTTCCGTCAGTAGGCGTTGGTAAGCACAAGGTGTTCCAGGCAGCAAGGCGTAAGACCATTGGTAAGCCGCGTGTTCCAGTCTACAGTTGGGTAGTTCGTGGAGAGAGAAACGTTTGAAGGATTTTATTGTTCTTAAACAATATTATTTTTATCTTTAATCTTTAATTTGATTTTATGAATTATGTCTAAGTTACTCAAATCTTTGTTACCAAGAAAATTACTCAAAGGAGAGAGTTCTTATTCATCTACTCAATTGGCTCGATCTACTCAAGAAGATGATACTCATAAAGCAGAATCAAATGTTGACAAACTCGCCAGCACTACAAATGAATTACTCCAGCCATCCAGGCAAAGTACTTCAGATTTTGAAGGAGAAGCTTCATCCTCCAGAAGCTTCGAACATCAAGAACCATTGAGAAGATCTTTATCTGCAAAGATTAACTCAGTGGATTTTGCTCCTCGCATACCAGAAACAACATATGTGAGGACAAATTCTCCTACTCAATCAGACATGGATGTCAGAAGCCAATTCAATGAGCTCAACGTCATATCTGAAGGATTCAAGGTAAACATGGAATTCTTAAAAAGGGATTTCATGGACCTGAAATGGAAAATGCCTAGGAAGTTTTTCTTCAAGGCATATGAAAAAGAAGAAAGAGAAGAGTTCAAAGCTACGTGGATCTCTACCATGGAAGCCCTTGAACAAAATATTCCTTTCTTTCAATGGTTCGCCAGCCGAGAAAATTATGATGAGCAGGTGAACGTTATAAAAGAAACTCTCTGGAAGACTCAGGAAGGAGAAGTTTCTAGTACTCATCCACCCATGGAACAAATTGAATTCAGAAATTCCAAGGGAAATCTAGTTGTTACCTCTCCATTCAAGCAATTGGCCTTGGAAGAGGAAAACAAAAACCCCTCTAAAGGAATTCGAGGAGTTTTTGCTCAAAACAACTTCACAAACAAGATGCTATCCACTATGGCAAAACAAATGGATCGTATTGAGGAGAAGGTTTTCACTCCTCCAAAGATTCAAAAGCCTCTCAGGATAGGATCGTCTGGAATCCCAATAATTGAAGACACTCTCTCAAACTTTGGAAGAATTCCAGGAGGGTCAGTTCCATTATTAAAAAGCAAAGAAGAGATCTTGCTTGAATCAATTCAACAAGAACTCAACAGGCTTAATGGAAAGTCTCCTCAAATTAACGTACTCAATGATGACGAGATAGCTGAGATAATTGCAGAAATGCAGCAAGCAGCAATCTTAGATGAAGAGCCTAGAGAAATAAATAGAATCTCTATGCACTCAAAAAGTAACCCAAGGACTTATTATCCCAGGGCTACTCACCCAGATCTGACCATTGAAGACCGGAACCATATTATGGGCAGTTCATTCGATGGATCTTCCATTCATGAATGGAATATTGACGGTCTTTCTCAATATTTAATCATAAACCTCGTCCAAGAAATGTTTGTTGCCAACGCAGCATACACTTCAAAAGGCGCAACTGATCATCAAATAGCCAAGCTTCTTGTTGCTGGATTTACTGGCATTCTAAGAGGATGGTGGCAAAATACCTTTTCTGAAGAAGAAAGGAATCAAATTCTTACTCATAGATCTTCTATCGAAGAATCAGATACCACAAGAACAGTAAGAGAAGTTGGAGAATCTTCTTCTACTGCTCAAAGTAGAGCTACTGGCGTCACTGCTACTGCTCTTTCTTCGGCACTAATGGCTACATCACCCACAAGAAGAGGGTATAAAGATGATGCCGTAACTACTCTCTGCTTTAGCATAATCAAAGCTTTTGTTGGAGACAACAATGAATATGTTAATCAAGCAGGAGTATACCTTCAAAGACTGAGTTGTCCAAAACTTCAAGACTTTGAATGGTACAAGCAGACTTTCCTAACAGAAGTATACAAGAGAACGGATGCCCATAGCCCGTTCTGGAAAGAAAGATTTATAGTCGGATTACCAAAAATATTTGGCTCCGAACTTCTACTCCATATCCGAGAATTTTATAAAGGAGAAATTCCATGGAGCTCGATCACTTATGGCGAGCTTTGTCATTTTGTTATTAGCCAAGCAGGAAAGCAATGCCTTGAAGCTTCTCGACACGAAAAGAAAAACATGTCCAAAGAAAGAAAACAAGAATTTGGGCAGTTTTGCAAGATGTACTACTATTATCCTGAAGCTCCATCTGTCAGGAAGAAGAAAAGGCTTAATCAAGCCAAAGTTCATTACTCAAACTATCGGCAAAGATCCAAGTTTAGCAGACCATATGCTAAGGGTCCTTACCGAAAAGTTCAATATAGTAGGAAGAATCCTACTGTTAATAGAAATTTTTCAAGAAGACCTTCTTCAAAAGTCCAGTGCTATAAATGCAGAGGATTTGGGCATTATGCTCCAAAATGTCCAATGAAGAAGAGAATCAACGAACTTAGTATCAACAACGATATTAAGAATGAGCTACTTCAAATAGTACAAACAGATTCTGAAGATTCAGTTTATGAAGATTCAGAAGAAGATCAAGTACTACAACTCCTGGAAGAATCTGATACAGATATTTCCGAAGGAGAGTTACCTCATGAACCTGACTGTAAAGGAGGAAGATTTTGCGGTTGCTTTAACTGCATAAATGTCCTAACTAAGGATCAGGAATTACTATTTGAGGCGGCTGAACAGATTACAGATGCCAACCTCAAAAAGAATATACTCATTCGTCTGAAGGAATCTCTTCAGAAAGAAAAAGAGCATGCTTTGGATGAAGCTCATTATCCAAACATCGAAGATGTCTTTTCTCTCTTCAAAAAGGAAAGACAAGAAATCAAAGCTTCAGATTTGAAGTCTGAAATCAATAAACTCAAGGAGGAAGTTAAAAAGCTCCGCCTTGATTATCAAAAGGACGTGGCACTATTGTCCGTCGAAATTGCCATGATCAAGTCAAATCAGGCAACTACTTCAACAGCTCAAGTAGATGGGGAACTTTCAGAATCTTCAGCAGAAGAAGAACAGTTCTTATCTACCTTGCAAAAGGTCCAGTATCAGAAATGGTATGTTAAAATATCATTACGGGTACAAGATTTTTCAATTAATGCAATTGCTCTAGTTGATTCGGGAGCAGATCAGAATTGCATTCATGAAGGCATTATTCCTTCAAGGTACTTCAAAAAGACTATGGAAGTCTTGAAAGGGGCAAATAATCAACCTTTATTCATCAGGCATAAGCTTCCGGAAGTTCATTTATGCAACGAAGGAGTCTGCTTTGTGACCTCATTCCTATTAGTCAAAAACCTAAATCAAGCAGTGATTTTAGGTACACCATTTATTACTCAATTATATCCATTACAGGTAACAGACAATGGAATCTGTTCAACAATCTTGGATAAAGAGATTATATTCAAATTTATCGACCCATTAAGCGAAAGTAATCTTAATGTTGTTGATAAAATCAACCTCAAGAAGAAGCAGATTGACTATCTGAAAGAAGAAGTCAGCTTCAAGAAAATTGAAGAACAACTTCAACTACCTGGAGTCCAGAGACGAATCCAAATGATTCAAAAGAAAATTGAACAGCAAATTTGCTCCACTCATCCAGATGCTTTTTGGTCGAGGAAGAAACATATGGTGACTTTACCATATGAAAAAGATTTCAAAGAATCAAATATTCCAACAAAGGCTCGGCCAATCCAGATGAATTCTGAATTATTAAGCCACTGCCGAAAGGAGATTGATGAACTACTCAAAAGAAAGCTGATAAGACCATCCAAGAGCCCATGGTCATGTGCTGCTTTCTATGTCAATAACCAGGCCGAAAAGGAGCGTGGTGTCCCGAGGCTGGTAATCAACTATAAACCCTTAAACAAGGTTTTGGAATGGATTAGGTATCCAATTCCTAACAAAAATGATTTACTCAAACGAATTTCCAATGCGAAATTATTTTCAAAGTTCGATATGAAATCTGGATTTTGGCAAATACAGATTGTCAAACAAGATAGGTACAAAACAGCATTTAATGTACCTTTTGGTTAATACGAATGGAACGTTATGCCCTTCGGGTTAAAAAATGCTCCATCTGAATTCCAAAAGATCATGAATGATATTTTGGAACCTATTCAAGAATTTTCAATTATCTATATTGATGATGTTTTAATCTTTTCATCAAATATAGATCAACATTTTAGCCATTTAAAAAGCTTTATTCAAACAATAAAGCATAATGGTTTAGTAGTTTCAGCCAAAAAGCTAAAACTCTTTCAAACAAATATTAGATTTCTTGGTTTTGATATCCATCTCGGATTATTAAAACCTATTCAAAGATCTCTAAATTTTACTCAAAACTTTCCTGACGAAATTTTAGACAAAACCCAGTTACAAAGATTTTTGGGATGTCTAAATTATGTTTCGGATAATATCAAGGATCTTCGACCTATTTGCAAACCACTTTTTCAAAGGTTGAAGAAAGAAACTATTCCATGGGGACCCACTCAAACAATAGAGGTCCAAAAGATCAAAGAGTTAGTCAAAAGTATTCCCTGCTTAAGTCTTATCGACGAAAAAGCAGACCTTATCGTTGAAACCGATGCGTCTGACATTGGATATGGAGGAATCCTTAAACAGTGTCTCGATAAGAGGGAGTCAATAGTACGTTTCCACTCTGGAGTGTGGAACAGTACTCAGCAAAATTACTCAACGGTGAAAAAAGAAATTCTGGCTATAGTTTTATGCGTCCAGAAATTTCAAGGTGATTTAATCAATAAATCGTTTTTAATAAAAACCGATTCTCAAAGTTCTAAATTTATTTTAGAAAAAGATGTCAAAAATTTGGTTTCAAAACAGATTTTTGCCCGTTGGCAAGCAATATTATCCTGTTTTGATTTTCAAATTTTGTCTATAAAAGGGTCTCAAAACCCTCTTGCAGATTATCTTTCGAGAGAACATCTCTCAAAGAAAACTCTCTCTCCTCCTGAGAGAATTCCTCTCTCTAGAGAGCCTCACTCTTCTCAAAACTCTGAAAGAAAGTTAGTATGCTCTGAGGTTGCAGCTTAGTCTGATCTTCCTCATCAGAAAACTTAATTTCATATTCAAGTTTCCATCTTCAATAACTCATCATGAGTTCAAGAAAAGGAAAAGGAATTGCTTCCTCTTCCACTTCAAAGGGAAAGGCTAACGCCTCCTCTTCAAATACTCAAAGATCTATTCCAGTGCGTATCGAGGACTTTGCTCTTCCCGATACTTCCTTTACTCCAGTAAGAACACGTGCTCAACGTCGTTCTGCCAGAATAAGAATACAGGAGCATTCTGCTCCACCGGCTACTCCATTTGTTGCAGGTTCTTCAACCTACAACTCTGTTGTGTCTCCACCGACACGTTTTATTCCAAAACCTGAAATTTCAGGATATTTCCAAAAAGCTCATGTAATCACTGAGATCCCGATCGAACCAGAATGGGACTCTGAAAGCTTTGCTGAGCTAACTTCCCACGTTTATCCGGGTGATTGTTGTTTCATGCCGGAAATCCTTTCAAAAACACGGCAGTTTTATGAATTGATTCTTATTGATTCAAAATCTGCTGAAATTACTCATATACCGGACAGGAACACTCATTCCGTAATTTCTTACTCAAAACTCAAAATCTTTAGAGTTATTACTCCTCAAAGGTGGAATCAAAAAATTTATACCGAAAAAAGATTCTCAATTCGGTATGATCCACCATCTTACTCATACCGAGACTATGTAAGGGCATGGACAACCGTCCTTTGGTACCGTGCTTACAACCACTCTTGGTTCATCCAGTTCTGCCGACAGGCTCATAAACACCAATACCCTATATGGTTTATGACTTGGTGGCATAACTTTGGCCTTTCTCCAGAAATTTTTCCTGCTCCTGTTCAGGAATCATTCCATTATTTTTCTCAAAATATATTCAAAAACATTTATCCATTAACCTTTCGGTTTTCCCTTCATTTCCAAGTTCCATGAATTTTTGCTGGAACTTAACTACTCAAAGCCTTCACCTTAATCATAAATATCTGGTGAAGACTCTCAAAATTAAATGGTGGGACAAATTCAATGTCACCAACATTAATCTTCCTCAAATCAAATCTTGGTTTATCAACATACCAGAAAATCAAGATTTTTCAAAGAAAGCACAGCAAGAATTTCAGAAAAATAAAGCTGCCTTGCTTGCTTCCCTTGCTCAAACAGCCACAGAAGCTGATCTTCAAAGAGTTCTCCTCCAGAACTCAAACTCAAACAGATCGTCATTAACATAAAGAAGGAGCATAACTATACCATGCACAGTCTGACGAGTGAATAGTGTTGTATCTTGCAGATTGGAAGTAAAACCCAATTGGGTTACGGTGGAGCTGAATGTAGCAAATCAGGCTCGTGGAGCTTGTTTCAAACCATATAAAGCACGACACAGAAGACATACTTTCTAATATGGAGGAGATGTGCTAGGTGGAGGTTTCATGTATACCTCCTCAAATAAAGTACTATTGAGGAATGCATTTTTGACATCCATTTGAAGAAGGGGCCATTGTTTGGCAGTGGCAACATTTAAAAGACTGCAAATAGATGTCATTCGAGCGACAGGAGCAAATGTTTCTTTATAATAAATGTCATATTCCTAAGAGTATCCTTTTGCAACAAGACGAGCTTTATATATTTCTATAGATCCATCAGAATGAGTCTTGATTTTATAGATCCACTTACATCCAATGGGTCATTTGCCAGGAGGTAAATCCACATAATCCCAAGGGTGTGTCTTTTCTAAAGCTTGGAGTACCTCATTCATTGCTTGCTGCCAGAGAGGGTTAGTGTTGGCCTCATGGTAAGAGGACGATTCAACTAAAGACATAATAGTAGAAAAATAGTGATAGTTCTGAAGATGATGGGGAGGTTCTCTTACTTGAGTGGAGCAATGAACTGGGATGACAGATGCCAGTTCAAATTCAGCAACCATGACAGAAGGTGGATCTAGGAGAGTAGAGACAGAAGCAGATTGAGGGAGCTCAGGAGTAGGTGATGAATCTGATGGTGGGAACAAATCATGAGAGAGATTAGTGAAAAAGGCTAGAAATTGGAGAGGGAGAGGTATGGAAAGAGGACAAACTGGAAAACATGGTGTCAACTCCCAAAAAGTAACATGACGAGAGATACGTAACCGAATCCAGATGGGATCCCAACAATGAAAACCTTTGTGTTCGGTTTCTAGCCAAAAAAATAGCACAAGCGGGCACGAGGTTCAAGTTTAGTATGTTCATGAGGATGAAGGAGAACAAAACATGCACAACCAAAGACTTTGAGATGAGAGTAGGAAGGAGGAGTACATATAATCATTCAAAAGGAGAGATATTTTGAAGAACTGGGGAAGGAATGCGATTGATAGCATAGACAGAGGTGAGGGAGCCTCTCCCCAAAACTTTTCTAGACATGAGGCAGAAATATGTTGGGCACGAAAAGAATCCAAAATATGAAGGTGCTTCTATTCTGCTCTTCCATTTTGTTGAGATGTATAGGGACATGAGCGTTGAACCAAGGTGCCATGTTGGGTGAGAAAGAAAAGGAGACTAGAATCTTTATACTCCATAGCATTGTCTGTATGAAGAATTTTGATGGTTCGAGAGAACTGTGTTTGGATCATATTGGCAAAAGTAATGTAAACTTGAGATAGGGCAGAGTGACTCTTAAGAAAATATATCCAAGTAAAACGGGAGTAGTCATCAATAAATAAAACGAAGTAATGATAACCATTGACAGTAGTAGTGGGAGCAGGCCCCCAAATATCATAATGAGTCAAGTCAAATGGTTTATCACATATAGAAGATGACATAGAGAAGGATAAAGCAGGTTGTTTTGCAAGTTTACAACTCAAACAATCAAATGAAGTAAATTTGGAAACATTATGTAAGTTACCAATAGATACTAGATTTCGAAGTTTCTTAAAGGAAGCATGACCAAGACAAAGGTGCCATTGATAGATGACAGAGTCAATGATAGGGACAGAGATAGATGGACGGACAGGGAGTTGGAGGGATGTGAGCTCAAATAATCTTCCTACTTTTTGACCCGTTCCAATCGTCTATCCTGTGTGTGGATCCTGAACCTGACATCCATTAGGAAAGAAACAAACAATTAGACCAAGGTCACATAGTTGACCGACAGACACGAGATTAAAATTTAGATTAGAGACATGGTAAGTATTGGGAAGAGATAAGGAAGGTGTGGCAACGGTACCGATATGGGAAATAGACATACAATTTTCATTAGCAACATGAATAGGAGGAAATGAAGGAGTAGGGGTTGAAGAAGACAAAAATGAAATGTCAGAGGTCATATAATTGCAACAAGCAGAATCAAGAAGCCAAGAGTCACCTGATGTGACTGCAAGGGTAGATGAATTGGAGGAGATTACCTATTTAAGTAAATTTTGAAGGTCACTGATCGAAAACCTACGAGGAGGAGAATCATCAGAGGCATATGCAACAATATATGAGGATGAACTAGCTTTAGATAAGTTACTTGGTTTTATGGATTTACCTGGAGGGCGAGGTGGTCGAGTTTGAGTAGGACAAATTTTCAAAATATGACCACATTTGTGGCAATACCTGCACTCAATTGTAGGATAATTCGTAAATTTAAGATCATGTAATTGACAATTCGTGCAGACTAGAGACTCATAAACTTTTGCCATTAAGAACACTGAAGGAATGACTAAATCGATTTAACAATTGAGCCAAATCAATTGATCCTAAGTAAACCAAGTTGATTGAACCAAACTTAGAATTGTAGTGAACCAGGGCAAGTGAGTGAACTGAACCAAACTGTCTTCATTGAACTAAGCTGAACCGATCTGAGGAAAACCAAACCAGTCTGAAAATGAGAAACCGGTATGAGGAAAATCGAACCGGCCTGATGTGTTCTTCTTCACGTGGACTGAGAAGATCTTGCGAGGGCTGTGTTTGGCGACAGAGGCAAGATGAATGATGGTCGAATGGAGTGCGGTGGAGGACTAGGCGCAGTCTGAGTGTGGCGGCGGAGGCAGATCAGAGTTGTCCGAGCCCATTAGGTCAAGCGGCATTTTGACGTTTTAGTGTTTTCACCGATTAGGACTGGGCGTAGCGCGGCGATTTGTAGAGATGGCGATTTGTTGAGGATGGCTGATTGGGCGAATTTTAGAGGATGGTGATGAATTGCAGAGGATGGCGATTTGCAGAGGTACATTTTTGGTATGTAAGGAGGTGGTGAATAGGTTAGGGGTGTGGCGGTAGAGGGTGAATTTTGGTACCGAAGGAAAAAAAAAAAGAGGCAGAGCTGGATTTTCTTTAGGAGGATTTCAGACGGATTTCAGGCAGATGAGGTCTTTGATACCATATTGTTTTCTATGAAATTCATGTAATTCAATCGTATTTACAAGGGAAAAACCCCAACTTATACACAAAAGAGGTGATTCTCAAAAAGGAAAGATTAGCTTAAGGAAAGATTAGCCTAAATTAAGCCTAATTTACAACCTGATTTACAAATACATTAATATGATGACAATTTGCTGTAAAATGTTGGTCTAAGTCCCATAAGAAGGTCAAGGTGGTATACAAAACGAATAAGATAGATTTGCTAGTAATCATTGAAGCATTTCACTTTTTGCAAGAAATGTTGGTCTAAGTCCCATAAGAAGGTCAAGGTGGTATACAAAACGAATAAGATAGATTTGCTAGTAATCATTGAAGCATTTCACTTTTTGCAAGATTACAAGATCAGTAGAGGAGCTATGAGATGTGGCTAAAGAGATCGAGAAAAACAAGTTGGATTTGCCTTCAAATTGGGGAGATTTCTAAATAATTTGGTTAACAATTTTTTTTCTTTTGGAAAATTGGTTAACAAAATTTTGTTCCTAAGAAGATGGAAGGTTGAGATTACACCTTCAAGGAAGAGAGTTGGTTTTCATAACCCCCCCCCCCCCCCCCCCCCCCCCCCCCCCCCCCCTTCTTCCTCCTTTTTATTGTGCAACATAAATACTATTTTATTTGATTAACACTAATAGAATGTTCATTGCTTTATAACATGGATTAATACTTATTTAATCTTTTTTCTTCTTCACAAAACATTATGAACATTATTAGTTGATGAATTAATTATTAAGAATAACAAACTATACGTTTAATTATAAAAATATAAATTACAATGATAAAAAATAATAGCAAAATAAAATTCTTCCATGCTAGGAATCATTTAAATAATTTTTTCCTTCTCAACTCAATTTCCAAAAATTTTTACATACATTTTGCCTAGAATTATTCAAAAAATGAAAAAAGAAGTCCTATTGATAAGGTCACATTTTTCAACATTTTTTATTAAGCTATATTTTAAAAACTTTATAAAATACATGCAACGTAGGTAATCAAACTCGTATATAATATATCTATAGTGTATATAAAAGCCACGATAGGGAGAAACTATTTATGTAAAATTTACCCTTTTATTATAATCACTTTCACTATTACTTTGGTGGCACTTTTGTCCTTCAAATTTAAAATTTTCATAATTATTTGCTGATTGGGGAGAGAATTAAATGCATTACTCTTTATTATTTCCTGATTTAGAAAAGAATTAAATGTTCATTTAAGAAATACATTGTGGTTGCTTCAATTTCCATATGATGATTTAGGAGGAAACAAAGATGATCAAATTTTAATTTAGGAAGCAAATTGTGGGATGCTTTAATTGAAAGGTAAATTAATACTATTTCGTGATTAATACTAATTAGGAAAATTAAACTGACTTTAAAAAAGTTTTAATTAGGAGTGATAGTCTTAACCGAAAACGACCAAACCGAACCGAACCAAACTGATCCAATGGTTTGGTTCGGTTTTTAGAAGAAAATTGGACATTTCGGTTTTTGTTTTGGCAAAACCAAAAAATATTGGTTCGGTTCTATTTTTGTCCTGAAAAATCATTAAAAATCAAACCGAACCGAACCAAGATATATATACCTCAAAAAAGCCATAAATCGAATCCCACTTCATTCTTGTGTCGTTTCATCCATTTTCTTTCAATTAATTTTAAAGTAACAAAATGAGATTTTTAACTCTATGAATTTTTATTGAGGCGTTGAGAAATTTTAGGGCAACAAACACTAAAATAGGGGCTCGAACTAGGAAGTAAAATAGCAAAAAAATTGTAAAAAAAAAAAAAAAAAAAGACAAGAAAACGAGAATCAAACCAAAGAGAAACTGAGCCGATGGACAACCTAACCGATGGTTTTGTCCTTTATTGGACATTGGTGTTGGGAAAAAACCTCCAACTATTACCGCAGGAATAAGCAAAAAAATAACTGAGAAATTAAAAGAAAGCAACAAAATAAGAAACACAAGAATTAACGTGGAAAACTCCAAAACTGGAGAAAAAACCACGGACAGAAAGAAATACTCTACTATGTGAAAAATTATTACAATCACACAGAATTCTCTCTCCGATCCCAATTACAAAGAAACACTCTCTCAAAGCTTTATACCACTCACTTAACTAGAGTTAGTATACCAGGCTTAAAGTATTTCGAATTGGGATGATTTGAAACCAAAGCTATAGACTCCTTTTATAGTGCTTGGAGCCCATGACTTTCTTGTACATTTCCAATGTGGGACAATTTCTCTTCAAACATATTGCCAAAATCCCTACAAATTCCACCTTGGCAAGATATTTGAAGAATTCACAGCTTCTGCTTCACCAATTGTCTTCATTGAAAAAACATAATCCTCAATTCAGAGAATTATAACCTACTCCACCATAAAAGTAGACTGCTTGGAATGTCACATTCCAAGACTTTTCTTCTTCGTCACATGCCGATAAACCCTGCTGAAGTTTATGGTGCAACTTCCACCTACTTGGCTTACCCGGAAGTTCTTCAGCCATCGACATAACTTCCACCACACACACCTTGCATAAACCGCCAAGCCAATGCCCGTGTGCAAACTTGTGGAACCGCTAACATCACATCCTCTATCATGGTAAAACAGACATACCATGAGGATGAATTCTGTCTTTCTTCAGAAGAAATCACCATCTCCCTTAACAAGAGAGACTATGTCAGCATCCGATCCAGAGCCCTTTGACGAACTTGCTCTGTTAGGACAATTCTTTTTCATGTGTCTAGACTGTCCGCATTCCTAGCAACCTTTCTTTTGCACGAAGTCTTTCTTCTTCTTCCAATTGCTAGCTACCAGTGCTGAATCCTCCTGTAAAGTACGCCCGTCACTCTTCAGCCTCCTTTCCTCTGATAGAAGTTTACTAGTAGCCTCAGCAAAATTTAAAGTCTCCTTCCTGTACATCAAGATTGGCTTCATGTGTTCATAAGAAGGCGGAAGTGACAAGATAAGCCTGAGTGCCTTATCCTCATCCTCTATCTTCACTTCGATCACCTCCAGCTCAGAGACGATGCCATTGAGAACACTCAGATGATCTGAGATTTTCGTACCTTCCTCCATTCGCAGTGTGTAAAACTGCTCCTTTAGGTACAACCGATTTGATATGCTCTTTGCCTGATACATCTCTTCAAGCTTCTCCCAAAACTCTTTGGCTGTCGAAATTTCATGCACATTTGCAAGAATATCCTTAGCCAAATTTAGTCTGATTGCACTTGCAGCTCTCAAATCTAATTCATCCCATTCTTCATCACTCATGCTGGACTTCTTAAAACCTCTGCTGGAACCACCACTGGACTCCACTGGACCACCATCACTGCTTAACTTTTCAGAAGCACCACCACTCGGTCTTCCATTCAAAGCCTTGTGTAACCCAGATTGTATCAGCACATCTTTGACTTGCACTTGCCACAAGCCAAAGTTCATCCTTCCATCAAATTTCTCCACGTCAATCTTCACTGGACTCATAAAGCTTGACATATCTGCTTTCACTCCTAGCGAATCTGCAAATAGTGAACAACCCACACTATTCACAATACCAGCGGTAGCTCGTTTCAAGAAATCTTTTCTGATGTGGAAGTTCAGACAGTGCTGCAACCATAGAGCATACTCAGAAACTCAAGAAACTACGAACCTAAAGCTCTGATACCAGTTGTTGGGAAAAAACCTCCCACTATTACCGCAGGAATAAGAAAAAAAATAACTGAGAAATTAAAAGAAAGCAACAAAATAAGAAACACAAGAATTAACGTGGAAAACTCCAAAACTGGAGAAAAAACCACGGACAGAAAGAAATACTCTACTATGTGAAAAATTATTACCATCACACAGAATTCTCTCTCCGATCCCAATTACAAAGAAACACTCTCTCAAAGCTTTATACCACTCACTTAACTAGAGTTAGTATACCAAGCTTAAAGTATTTTGAATTGGGATGATTTGAAACCAAAGCCATAGACTCCTTTTATAGTGCTTGGAGCCCATGACTTTCTTGTACATTTCCAATGTGGGACAATTTCTCTTCAAACATATTGCCAAAATCCCTACAAATCTCGGTTCCTCTTTTGCTAAAATTGATTGGATCAGTTCGGTTCTCGGTTTGGCCTAAAACAGATAAAAACTGAACCGATATCACCCCTACTTTTAATGCAGAATCATGAACATTTCAGAATTGGGAAGTTTTGAAAATTTTTAATTTGAAACTTCAGTGAATTGATATTGTCTAAACAAGTTTGTTGATGCATTTGTTTAATTGGTTTTGACTCACATTCGTATTTACCCCTTTTACCATTTATCTTTTACTGAGGTCAATAATCTATCTTAACAGACTTGGTAAAAGTTAGTTTCAGGATTGAATGAGATTGTGATTTTTGCATCCCCCGTAATTTCTCTCCCTCTGAGTTGTGCATTAGTTGAATGAAAGAATTCCTCTCTCTGATTCAAAGTGGATGTAGACACATTGTCGAACCACTAAAAACACTCTATGCAATTTATCTTCTCTCTCCTTTACTTGCTATTTTGATTTGGCGGATTAATTGTTTTCGTTTGTAATTATTTCAACAAATTGGTATTAGAGCTGATCGACGAAGGATCCTTGAAGAGCTTTGAGATTCTCGCATGCATGTTCTCTCAATTACTTCATTCTTTCTCTGTTTGTTCTTTTTTTCGATTTGTGATTACAATGTTGAATTTTCCTAAATATTTTGTTATTGTTTTTGAAGACGGTCCTAGAAGCATGTTGGCGAGATTTGAATTGGACAAGTTCGATGGAAAAGGCGATTTCACCCTATAGAAGAGGAAGATGAAGGTGCTTCTTGTTCAACAAAAGGTTGCAAAGGCACTAGATGATTCAGGTAAGCTTCCTAAATCCATGACTGATGCTGAAAATTTTGAAATGGCTGAAATCACCTATAGCACCATAATTCTATATCGGACGATAATGTGTTGAGGCATGTAAGTGATATTGAAAATGTTTCTAATTTGTGGTCCAAATTAGACAATTTCTACGTG
The DNA here is from genome assembly GCA_033996785.1 of Trichosanthes truncata. Taxonomy (NCBI): domain Eukaryota; kingdom Viridiplantae; phylum Streptophyta; class Magnoliopsida; order Cucurbitales; family Cucurbitaceae; genus Trichosanthes; species Trichosanthes truncata. Next base: position 41,770,445 of record JAWPNB010000013.1, on the reverse strand, counting down.
TCAAAATCACTTACCAATAAGATTTACTTGAAAAAAAGGTTGTTTGGATTCAAAATAGATCCATCAAAAGGATTAAGAGAATTTAGATGATTTCAATAGAATTTGTGTGGATCTGGTGAATGCTGGAGAGAAACTAGATGTCGAGAATCAGGCTGTGATTCTTCTGAATTCATTGCCAGATAAATTTAAGGAAGTTAAATCAATAACTAAGTATGGGAGAGATACTTTGACCTTAGATATTGTGCTAAATGCACTTCGATCTAAGGGGCCGTTTGGATGGAGGGAAATAAGGATGGGAATGGGTAAGGGTTTTAGATCTTCTTATTTGGAATAATGTTTGCAAGCATGGGCATGAGTATCACTTATTCTCATGCATCACTTTTTCCCATGATGGATGAGTTTTTTATACCCTTCAAGAAGGGTGGGTTTTCTTTATACCCACCCGCTCTCTCTCTTTATCTCTCTTCTTTATTAATATTTAATACATATATATTTCAATAATTATAATTAATTATTTAATTAAAAATATATATAATTAATATATTTATTTCTATTGGTTGAAATTAATTTTGATTAGTTCATAAAATAATGTACCAAAATAATAATTTTAGAATTAATTTCATAAAAAAGCATACACAACCATCATAAAATCTATTATGAAAATATTAAGTCACTAATTAATATTATATTTAATCAATTAATTACAAACATTATTAATTTATGGTAAGGATAATCATTATAATTAATTATTCATGAGTTATTTGTGGTCAATTAACAATTAATTATTACTCTTTAAAAAAATTATATTCTTTTTTGAAACTCATTTTTGTTGTTTAATTAAATTATATAAGATTTATAAGATCAATCTCATAAAATAAATTTGCACATTATTTATAGAATGTAATTGTCTATTTGAATATTTTTTGTGGTTGAAAGATGCTTACCTCTCATGAAACAAACTTGCAAAATATTCACCTAACATGTTTATTGTCTACTTCATCTATTACATAAATTAATTAAACTATATTGCCTTTCAGTACAACACAAATGAAGGTATGAAGATTTGAACTTCTGACATGCCAATTAAACTATATTGTTAGTACATTAATTGAATTGTATTTATTTATTGGAATATTAATTCATTATTTAATTTATCACAATTACATAAGATTTATATATTAATTTCATCAAACAAATATAAATATCATTTGTTTACATAAAAATCTGATAACATTCTCATGTAGAACCAAATACAGTCATTTTATTCCCAGACATTTATTATTCCCAAACATCTTATTCCCAGACATCTATTATCCATGGACATCCAATAAAACCTTAAACCAAACTTCCCCTAAGGAATTAGAAATAAGAATTGAGAATGACTCTGAAGCTCTGTTTGCCAAAGGTAAGCTCTCTAAAGGTGCTAGTAGTGGCAAGCCAAACAAATAAAGCCCAAAACCAAACCAAAAAACAAATCAAAAGGACAAAGTAACTTGTAATTACTGTTGCAAAGAAGGTCACATTAAGTACGATTGTCCTGTATTGAAGAGGATGGGTAAACTACCTGTTAGAAAGGAGAATAAGATCTCTGTAACTGTACTTGAAGGTTACGAATTTGCAGAGGTCCTTATGGCTAGTGGATCTCATAATATAGACAAATGGATCTTGGACTCGGGATACACCTTCCATATGTCACCAAATAAACATTACTTTACTAAATTAAATGAATTTGATGGAGGTAAATTAGTAATGGGAAATAACCAACAATGTGACATTAAAGGTGTTGGATCCATCAAGTTGAGAATGGATGATGGTTCAGGAAAGATTTTATCCTCTGTCAAATATGTACCAGGTTTAAAGCATAATTTAATCTCCTTGGGAACTTTGGATAAGTTTGGTTTGGGTTATAGATTTGTGAATGGAAGCTTGTTTGTGTATAAGGACTCATCAGTTAAATTGAGAGGAAAATTGGAGAATGGTTTTTATGTCCTTCAAGGCACTGTAGAAATAGGGGAATTAAATCTTACTACATATGAGATTTCAAAAGACACTCAAGTATGGCATAAAAGATTAGCCCGTATAAGTATAAGAGGGCTTGATAGTTTGTTGAAACAAGGATTCATTGATAAACACAAACCAAGAGAACTTGAGTTATGTGATCATTGTGTAATAGGTAAGGCTACATATGTAAGTTTTCATAAGTCTTCTTACAGAACAGAGGGCAAACTTGACTATATTCATTAAAATTTATGAGGACCTTCTAAGGTTAAAACTCATGGTGGAGCCAGGCATTTTCTCACTTTTATAGATGACTTATCAAGAAAACTATGGTTATATATGCTGATAACTAAAGATGAAGCTTATGAAAGGTTTGTTGAGTGGAAGAATTTGATTGAAAACCAAGCTGGAAGAAAAATTAAGAAGCTACGCACTGATAATGGATTGGAGTTCCTTAATGAGAGCTTCAATACTTTATGCAAGGAATCTAACATACATCTAATCGTTCCTAAAACACCTCAACAGAATGGGCTTGCTGAGAGGTTTAATCGAACTATACTTAAGAAAGTTAGATGTATGCTCTCAAATGCCAGCCTTCCTAAGGTTTTTTGGGGGGAACCAGTGAATACAACTGTATATATCATTCATAGAAGCCCTTCCACTGCTTTTAATTTTAAAACCCCTCAAGAACTATGGATTGGACAACCTCCAAACTTACACCACATTCATGTCTTTGGATGTGCAGCATTTACCCATTTTAAACAAGGAAAGTTAGGACTGAGAGCTAAAAAATGCATTTTCATTGGATACCCTCATGGAGTCAAGGGGTATAAACTATGGTCCCTTAGATCTGGTGTGAACAAATGTTTTGTGAGTAGAGATGTAACTTTCAATGAAAATGTTATGCCTTAGAAAAAAACCTTAGCAAGTTGATCCCACTATGGAAACTGGAAGCGAATTTTTTAAAATTAAGTTGCAAGGGTCTGATTTAGAATCAAATAGAAACTTATCAAGAGATTCTTTAGAACCTTCATTTTGCAATATTGAGATTGAAATTCTACCTTTTGAACAGCCAGTGGACATAGCCCAAGAGGGTGAAAGTCCACCTTCAGCCCCATTTTATCAAAAATCAACTCCTCTTCAACAAAAACCTCAACTACAAACTTACTAATTAACTAGAGATAGACAAAGGAGGGTAATTAAACCACCCTCAAGATGAGAAGAAGCATATTTTGTGGGATATGTCGTAAATTGTTTTGAAGAATGAGAGATTAATGAACCAAATTCCTACAGACAAGCAATTAATTCCAATGATTCTAACCATTGGATTGAAGCAATGGACATAGAGATTGATGCACTTCATAGAAATGACATATGAAAATTAGTACAGAGGCCAGAAGGTCATAAACTTATAGATTGCAAGTGGATCTTCAAAATTAAACCCAGTTTGAAGGTTTCGATCAACTTTGTTTTAAAGGAGGGTATAGACTACAATGAGGATTTTTCTCCTGTAGTTAGACATTCCTCCATTCGAGTTTTTCTCTCTATGGTTGTTCATTTTGATATGAAGCTTGAACAAATGGATGTAACAACAACATTCTTGTATGGAACCTTAGATGAAGACATTTATATGAAGTAGCCACTCGAATATGAAGAAGTTGGTAAAGAAAACTTAGTCTGTCATTTACAAAAGTCCATCTATGGACTTAAACAATCCTCGAGGCAGTGGAATAAGTGTTTTTATTCTTTCATTACTACAAATGGTTTTGTTCAAAATTCATTTGATAGTTGTGTCTACAAAAAAGTGATTGATTCTGATATTTTAGTCTTACTTTTATTATATGTGGATGGTATACTTATAGCTTCTGAAAGTAGTAAAGAGATTCGAAGACTGAAACAATAGCTTAACAGTCATTTTGAAATGAAAGACTGGGGTACTGCCAAAAGGGAATGGAATTGTATGGCTGTTAAGACACTCCATTAGCACATCATTTTAAACTCTCATCTTCTTAGTCCTCTTCTTCTGAAATTGACATTCAGAACATGAAGTCAGTACCTTATGCCAGCCTTGTTGATAGTCTTATGCATGGAATGATATGTTGTCGCCCTGATTTGGCCTACTCCATGAGTGCAATTAGTAGATTTATGAGTAATCTAGGGCAGGTACATTGGGAAGCTTCAAAATGGGTACTGAGGTATGTTAAAGGAACAACAGCTAAGGGTTTGATATATACTAAGACAGCTGATGAATTTGATTATTTGACTGGTTATGTTGATTCAGATTAAGCAACTGACTTAGACCGAAAAAGATCATTGACAGGTTATGTGTTTACTTTTTTGGAAAATGTTATTAGCTAGCATTCTACCTTTCAATCTATTGTTGCACTTAAATCCATAGAGGCAGAGTACATTGCTCTTGCTGATTCTGTAAAGGAATCAATGTGGTTGAAGGGATTAATTTCATACATGTGTTCTTTTTGTCGTGAAGTAAGATTTACTGTGATAGCCAAAGTGCTCTTGCGTTGTCCAAGAATCCCACATATCATGATTGAACTAAACATATTTATGTAAGGTTTCATCACATCAGAGAGATTCTTTAAGAATGTAAGCTTTCACTGTGCAAAATTAACACTGTGGATAACCCAACTGATATTATGACAAAGTTTATCTCAGGAAGCAAATTTGATTATTTGTCCGAGTTGTTGAAGCTCGGTTGTAGCTAATTATTTTGCTTACTTCTTGATTGTGAATCAGAGTCGAGGGCCCTTCAGAATCTGCTACACATGTTCATCAATAGGGTGATTTGTCGATGCATTTGTTTGATTGGTTTTGACTCACATTTGTATTCATTTTGTATTTACGCCTTTTACCATTTATCTTTTACTGAGGTCAATAGTCTGTCTTAACAGACTTGGTAAAAATTAGTTTGAGGATTGAGTGAGATTGCCATGTTTACATCCTTTGTAATTTCTCTCCCCCTCTGAGTTATGCATTAGCTGAATGAAGAATTCCTCTCTTTGATTCAAAGTGGATGTATACACATGGTTGAACCACTATAAAGACTATACAATTTCTCTTCTTTCTCCTTTACTTGTTGTTTTGATTTGGCTGATTACTTGTTTTTGTTTGGTTTCAACAAAGTTAGTAGAAGTTTCTTTGTAAAATTTAAAATAAATATGTATAAAAACTATATAAGAAAACTCAAGAGTCATATATGATTTTGCAAGGAAAATACAAACCTCCATTCCAAACAATTAATGTACATGCAATTAACAAAGATAGCATTTTCTAACTTCCAAAAAACTTTTCATTATCATAACTTTAATGCAAACATTAATTGAGACTAACTGTGATCTAGCCTTATAAATTTTCTAAAATTGTTCAAACAATAGAAAGAAATCTCCATCAACAAATTTGATGGTTAAAATTCTATGAAAAAGGGTAAAAAGAAGTAAAAAAATAAAAAGACGAGGAGTGAAAATTTTCCGAACAAGACACAGAATTGAAGAAGAAATACTATACTTCCGACCTCACAAAGCCTTTGATTTACCAACAATAATTTCGATCCGTATTCTTCAGCGACCATGAATTTGGGTCTATAAGTGCCCAAATCCCACAACCCTAAGATGTAGTGGAGATTTATAGGTAAATGTGCTGATTTTGGATCCCAAAATATACTATTTTACTAACCTGTATTAGTGCATGGATATTCTAGTGGATTACTTGACTGAATGATGGAGATTGGGAAGTTAACTGTTTGAATTGCTGTCAAATGCTCTTTGCGACATGCAACGACATTCAAGTACAATTTTCAATTGGTGGCGTGCAACAGTATTCCACGGTCTATAATACATGGTGCAAAAGCTATTGTGTCCATAGGTAGGAAGCAAAGACCAGAGGAATGGAAGAGAAATGAAAGAAAAAAGGAACAAGAAGAAGAAGAAAAGAAGGCGGCTGAGGGAAGAAAGAAATGAAGAGAAATAGGAAAAGAAAATGGAAAAATGGATCTAGATGAGGTTTGAATTAGAGATATCCATTTTTTCCACAGAGACCCGCCTCTAATGAGGCAAGGAATCCCCGTTTAAGCTGGGAATGTGGAGGAAGTGACAGATTTTTTTTCCGTTATCTAAATTGGGACGGGGAATGTTCTCCGGCCCCATCCCTGCCCTGATTTCTTCTTCTTTTTTTAATATATATATTTGTATATATATAATAAACCATAAATCTAAACTTTTATTAAATATTATTTCATTTTTCTAAGGAAATTAAAAAAAAATCTCTTAAATAGAAATCTTTTATTAGGAATTAACAATTTCAATATAAATTAAAAAAAAAATTATTTAATCAAATTAAAAAAAAATGAAAATAGAATTATTCCATACAGGGAACTCGATTCCCCCGCCTTGTTCCCCGCAAAATTAAATGGAGAATTTTGCAGGGACGAGGAATGCAATGGGGGCAGGGTCGGGGACGGGGAAGCCATTCCCTGGCCCCGCCTTGCCCCGCGGACATCTCTAGTTTGAATAACATCAATGGGTCTTATGTGGACAATAGGCTTCATATTAGGGATAACCAGAGGAATGGCCAAATCAAATATGTCATTTTTAAAACAATCCAAATATTTTTTATATTGCATAAATGGACAAATGTTAAAAATCGTATTTTTCAATCCAAAATCTGTAGACAAAAATGCCAGCCGTTTTGAAAAAAGTCCAAATATTTTTTATATTGCATAAATGGACAAATGTTAAAAATATCTACAGACAAAAATGCCCTAATTCAAATTCTGGAGAATGGCTCCTAAAATCAAGCAACAAAAGTTGTTAATTATATCAAATAACGATAACAAATCTTCAAATCTTAAAATAATATAAAAATCAGTTATTTCAATTTCAAAATATATTGTAAATATGCAAACTCTAAATACTATAAATTTTAGATTAATTAAACAAAATGAAATTAACAATGCTCATGATATTATATTTCAATTTCAAAATATACTGTAAATATTAAAAAAAAACTCTAAATACGGTAGGTTAGAGATTAATTAATCAAAATGAAATTACCAATAGTCATGAAATTAACATCACAATATATACTATTTGGTGTTTCATGAAAGCATGCTCTTTGAAAAACAATAAAATTGCACATTGGGGAAAGCAAATTCCGTGTCATCAAGATCAGAGGATAAATCATTTAGGCTTCCGTGCATACACACTTCCCTGCAAAAAAGTCACATCAAATTAAATAGGGAGTCTCAAAAACTCAAAAAACCAAACCCATCCAATTCTCGTTGAAGAAGAAACTCAAACTAAACCCTCATTTTGTTAATCGCCATTTTCCTCCTTAATATGTTTCAAGTAAGGCACATCATGCCACAAGGGCCAACCGAAGAAGAAGGAGATTCCACTCCAATATTTTGAGTATCAAGCTTCATGAGGAAGGAGAATGAGTGGAGAAAAAAGCTTCAAAGCATCATGAAAACACCAAACCCAAGAGCATTAATTGAAGAATTATTTAGGGCTTTGATCCTTAAAGTAGTGCTTTCATGTAATTTTTATTACAACCTTCTTTCGGACTTTAATTGTAAGAAATATTTGTAAGTCCAAGACCCATGTTGAAAGGCCATACACAATAGTTAGAGTATTTAGTTATAACTTAACTTAGCTTGTTTTAAACCCTATTCTAGTTAGGTTAGTTTAGAGCTTGATTTTGCCTTTATTTTTTCAAGACTTATTTAAAAGTCATACTTGTACATTTGAGGAAAGGGATTTTTGATGGTTGAATGAAAGAGATTTTAGCCTTTTTCTTTACTTCAAATCGTGAGCATATCTTGTGCATTTTCTTGCTTTACACCTTGCATGCCCTTCCTTCAAACTTGATTGGTCTTCAAACTTGTGGAGGGTTTTGACTTTGGATTGAGAACAAGTTCTCTTTGTTCAAAGCTTGACCATCAAGGTTAGTTCTTTTGTAACAACTTGATTTATTAGACTGGATTTCTCAGGGCCGCTACTACATGCATGCAAAAATAAGAACTTTTGAAAATAAAGCGAAAGCTTAAGCGGATCAAACCATAACATTTCATTAATAAAAACTGATTGAATTTCAAAGGTGCTCTGAATTCAGGATCCCAATAAACATTTATTTACAAAAGTTGATGAGTAAAGAATATTTGAATAATTACAAAAACCAGAGTGTTAAAGAAAGGAGCATAAAACATGAGTTAGGAAACTTCTATGGTCTAAGGAATATCTAATATGTCACTATCTCAATAGCCTCGTCAAACTGAATGCTCTCGCCACACGCCTCATAGGTTCATGTACCATCTAAAAAGAAAAGAAGGGTAGCATTGGTAAGTATAAAAATACTCAGTAAGTAACCCCACTTGAAGGGCTGGAGCTGCATTCACATGAAACATTCCTGATTTTGAAAAACACATGGGTCCTAACCAAAATACACTTTTGTGTTCTAATACATAAGGGCTTTAACTAAAAACATGAAGACATTCGGTCAAATGGATTTACAATATAAAGTGTTTGATACATAAAAGGTCTGAATTAAAAACATGGAAACTTCTTGTCTAAGCAGTCAATTAACCTATCCCCAAAACTGAACCAACTATGATATTGTGTGTGTCAATCCTGTACGGCAAAGCGCCATTAGAGGTTAGTTGGCGACCCTCTGGTAGAGTTAGGCCTCTCACAACACAGTACCTTTGAAAAAGTGTGCCTAATTACCAACTATGGTGCCTATGCGGGTTGGTCTTGTAAGATCGAGCACTACTAGAGGTTAGTTGACAACACTCTAATAGAGCTAAATCTCTCCCAACATAGTACCACATGAAAAAAACACACTCACTGAACATAGAGAAGAGCTACCCCAAAAGTTGTACCAACTATGGTGCCTACGTGGGTCAATCATGCAAGGCAAAGCGCCATTAGAAGTTAGTTGGTGGCCCTCTAGCAGAACTACACCTATCCCAATAGTACCTCGTGGAAACTTACAAAAACATACATGATACATACATGATACGTACATGTGATACATACATCACATGAGGGGAAGGTAATTGCTACTAGCAACATGAGTCTTAAAAACAGATGTGCATTTAACTTAGGCCCTCTGAACATGCTAAAATTCATAGCATTCATTACTAGTCTATTCCATATTCAAACCCCTCTAAACATGAGTCATCCTATGTGATTCTGAACAAACTATACCTAGATGGTAATCCTAAACACGCTGTACATTAAAGTATTCTAATCTGCCAACTAGCCAGTCAAATAACTCAAGTATTCTGTACACAGTCAACTAATCAAAACTTCAAGTATACCGTACTCAGTCAATCAACCAAATAATTCAAGCATTTTGAATTCTATAGCTAAACAAAACATCTCCAAACATCTCAAACATTCATGCTTATTCAGTTCTAAATCAACTACCTAAACATTCATGCTTAAGCGAAATCATAATCATAGTCATACTGATACATGCGTTCCAAAATACTTATGCTTAAGCGAAATCATAATCATAGTCATACTGATACATGCGTTCCAAAACACTCATGCTCCATATTCAATATTTAAGGAGTTAATCCAATTTGGCTACTTACCTGTTGAGCCAAATCAAGAGTAATTAAGATTCCCCTCCTAGAAAAATCCTTTGCACCACCTAAACAATTTCAAAGACACCAAAGTAGTGAAATTCACAACTCTTGAACCTTTAATTTCAAAGACAGCCTTGAACATTATTTTAAATGGCCTACACTTACTAAAAAAGTACTATATTAAAATTAGCAAAAGATTAAATTGAGTGGTTGGTGTCTCAATTTTTTGAACTTAAAGGTGTTAGTGTGCTTGTTGGTTTAATTTTGGGCTTTAGAGGAAGTAAAAAGAATGAGTGGGAGTAGGAGGGTCATTTTTCTTTAAGTGTAAATGGTAGGAAAAGAAGAAACAAAAAAAAAAAAAAAATCAACCGAATCCTTCTTCCTTCTTCTTCTTTGCGTCTTCAACAAAAGGAAATGGGGGGGGGGGGGGGGTTCTTTCTCTTCTTCTCTTAACCACCGAACGGCACACGAAGGGGGACTAGTGGACGATCTGAGGAGGTGGCAGCTTCCAGTGAGCGTTCTTCTCTCTCTCTTGTTCATCCCCTCTTCTCGCAAATTTATATCTCTCCCTCTATCTCTCTCATTCATTCGTGGCAGCAAGATCGCGATGGTCTGAAGAGGCGACGGCAGAGTAAGTGAACAACAACATTAGGGGCTGTTTTGGGGTATTTCTGAGACCGAATCGGCGTGGGCAACACTATTTTGGCCTTGGGTAAGCGTTTCGGCATTGACTTATGTGATAATTGTGGGTTTAATGTTGAGTTAGGCATTGTTTAAGTAATTTTGGAGCGGCCCATGGCTAATCGAACTCACCTCAGGTTTCTCCAAATTGAGTGAGTTGGAGCATTTTGGGAGATACATCGACAACGTTAGTTGCTGTAAGGGTAAGCATTAATTTTAATATTTCACATTTTTCTTTCAACTAAATTGATATTTTAGTATTCATATGAGGTAGCAAGTGGACCTGAAGGACCTACAGATTATAAGCTCAATGATACAAAAATAATTAATTAAACTTTTTAATTAATCAATTTTCATTTATTAACTTTAGGTCACTATACTATAGACCTAGAGTTGCACTCTTATACACTGTAGGATAAGTTGTGTCCATGGATATAACAATTACATGCAAGACGATCCTTCACTAGTTGTTCGTAATTACAGTTAGGTCAAAAGTTCGTTTTACCCTTGTAATTACATCTTGCACCTTAAGTACCACTGATTCTCTAATGAACAATTTGTTTATGATCCAACCATAAACTAAGTCCCTCTTAAGCCAGTGAGAGGGTAGAGCCCCATTGTTCAAGTCCCGAAATCAGCACTTAAGGGAACTACTCATCTACTTACTCTATATGGGAAGAAGTGAATTCCATCTTATAACATTATGTTCCCAACTCCCTATTTAGTCAAGTACCCAAAATGGTAGGCTTATTGAATCGGCTACAAAAACCACTCTCACTCATGCAAATCAAAGGACAAGCCCTCACAGACTGTTCATAACTCACACAGAATTAAGATCGAGTCATCCTGATGAAATATTAATATTCTCAATTAACGGATTTATAAAGAGAGATTAAATATTTCGTGGTCCAGTCTTATACAAACTCATTGTATAAGATACCTCCACTCACATGTCTCCACATGAATGATTTGGATCAAATCATTTGTAACTATTACAAAGTGGGTCGTATCAATAGTATTACCAAGATAAGGCACCCAACCTTATCCATATATTATGACCCTTTGTGTTATTTCTTGAACATGACCCTCTTGTATGTCAACCACATACTATTCAAAATTACACTAATAACCTTGGATTTTTCACATAATGGATAATATTATATTGTAAATAAAACAATCAAAATTATTATTAATTATTAAATAAATCATTAATTACGAGGCTTTAGGACATAAATCCCAACAGTTGTGCGTTCGGTTGTTAAGTTAGGAAAGGGTGGAGTTAAACTTAGTGTTTATGCTATTTTTTTTAAATTTTATTTAGGAGGACCTAGTAACTTCCTCAGAAAACGAGAAGTTGATTGTTCTCATGCTGGCCTAGAAGGTAAGTAACCAATTTGACTAACTTGTTGAAGCCATGTATGTGAAAAATGTATGTCGAGCATGCTTAGTATGGACATAGATGGAGCATGTTTACTTGAATGAGTAGATAGCATGTTTGCTTGAATGCACAAGAGATATAGGTGGTAAATGAATTGTTTTGATCTTGAACTCGAGGCATGTTTACCTAAGTGTGGTTGTTGTTGAGTTCAGGTTTATGGTTGTGCTTAGGATCCTTGGATTTGTGGGTGAGGTTTTGATAACGCTCATTTATGAATGTTATTCTGGCTCTAAAAACTAAGTGCATGTTTGGGAGTGATGGTTGACATAGTGATTTTAGAGAAAGAGATTTAGGTACAATTGATTTTCATACAATCATATTGATATTTGGTTCCAAACTTTTAAAAGTGGTTTTTAATTATTATGTTTGGTTTCAAAAGTGATTTCAAAATTACCAAATTACTACAAAAGGGCATTTCTATTTGAGAAATTATTAAACTAAATAATTGTGATAAATATCCATTTTTATTAATTTATTTTTTCATTTGTTTTATTGTGAACTTTCTAGATGCATGATTAATATGTTAAGTAAGAAAAATACGTATAATAAAGATCAAAAGAAAATTCAAAATCCATATATCCCATTCAATCTAGAAATGTTTGTATCATTACAAATATTTAAACTAGATATTATCTATTGAAACACAAATATTTTTGAATAAAAATTCAGCAGCAATTTACAAGCAATATCTACACCAAATCAAACAAAATCTGCAGCAAAATGAACCTAAAAACAATAACAATAGCTACAAACCAAATTTAGCACCCCAAATCAACAGCAAATTGTAGTTGCTTGCATAGAACTCACAACTGCAATGACAAGAAACTCTAAGAAACTATATCATTAAAATTCCATACCAATTAAATCCAAGTATATTTCTCGAACGTTTTGCCTCCCTAAAACTATGTTGGTTCAACTAGTAAATTACCATTGTATAGTGAGCTAATGCAATGGATCCCCACACCCAAATGTCTCCATTGAAAAAAAAAGTAGAAAAAAGTGAAGAATTCTAATTAGATAAAGTTACATACAACAAAACTACTTTTGCTTCTCTACCATAAATATGAAACCTTTTTTTTTCAACCCCTCCCTCTCTCCATCTCTTGCTCTCTCCATCTCTCTCTCCAATTTCACGATGCTCATGAACAATACGAACTCAACCATCATAAATCAAGTGACCTAGTATAGCAAAACGAGTACAAATGCAGAAAACAAGCTCAGTGAGACTAGAAAATCAAGAAGTTGACCAAAAAAATGACTCAAAAGTCAAAACACGAAGAGAAATGAAGAACATGAAGAATAAGAAAAAGGAGAAAACCCTTCAAGTGCTGACAATTCTAATTTATCCCAATATCAGTTAATTTGGTAAAAAAAAAAGGTTGTTTGTCTTTAGTGCCACTGAATCAGCGATGAGAACAAAGAGAATAGTTCTAGCGTACCTACAAAGTAAAATTAAAGAAAGCAAAAGAAAAAATATCAAATCAAATCAACATATCGCCTTAACTATTTATCCATTTTCTTACTTCATTCTTTCAATCAAAGTTGAGCTCTCTGTTTTAGGGTTTAAAAGCAAAAATACAATATCAAATCAACAAATTGCCTCAACTATTTATCCATTTTCTTATTCCACCATTCTCTTTATCTAAATTAAGCTCTCTATTTTGCTGCTTGTCGAGATTCTCCGATTCCTCGAAGGAGAAACTTCAGGGAACTGAAGGAGCAAAACAACTCAAATGAACTCCATTACCCCAATCGAAACAAAATTACACAAACAAACAACAAAACTAGTGAAGAAATTACAAGTCCAAAACTCAAACACGGATAAAAAGAACACCTACCTAAAGAAACCAAGGAAGAAATTAGCAATGGTGAGGAAGCCAGTCGAGAGAGCCTCCAGTCGAGAGCCAGCGGAGAGAGAAAGAAATGAGAATTATGGCTGCAATTTTCTTTTTAAATATAGGGGCAATTTTGGTATTCCAACCCTTGAATAGTATTGAAGGTAAATTTGATAGGTGATTCCCGATCCATCACTCACCCAAATCACCTCCCACATAATTATTCAAAAATCAATTTTAGGTGATTTTATATTTTTCAAAAATCAATTTTATCCCTTTGCCAAACATAAATATTTATGGAAAAAGTGATTTGGAAATGGCAAACGTGATTTTGGGCCTACCAAAATCACTCCCAAAAATACCTTAAGTTATTTGCTTAGAAAATGAATGTTTAATGTTATATTTCATGTCATTTAGAGTAAATTTAAGTAAAAACAAGTTTTGCATGTGTTTGAAGTTTTAATTTTATAAAAATAAGTTTTTAGGTATATTTAGAGTCATTTTTGTTAAGAAAGTGTTAATTTTTGTTGGTTTTGTGTAGAGGTTGAAAAGGGACCCAAATGTGATCACATTCTGGCCGCAACTGAGGCAAAAGAAAGATGATTCAAGAGATATGCGACCAAGATGCTCTAGCAATTGAGAGCAAAAGCCAAATTCCAACTGTTGCAGAAAGAACTCAAAATGCGCCCAACTATGCAATCGCATTTATGCCATTTCGACAACAACACAATTGCACTCACTATGCAGCCGCATATGAACCTTTTCTGCAGATTCTCCCAGATTAGTGAGATTTGCAGATAAAATCAGATAAAATCAATTATTCTCCATCAAATCTCCCAGGATCAAGGGATATAATCGGCCAAGCCTCTGCACACTGATCTCATCAGCAAACCCTAGGCCTTGAGGTCTATAAAAGGCAGCTCAAGCTTCAATTTCAAGGGAGCTCGGAGTTGGGAATTCTCTTCATCCCTAAATTTTGTTATTTTCTTTAAGTTAGCCTCCACTCCGAGTATCTCCTAAGCTCTGTTCATATTCCATTCGGACTCGAACTTCGAAAGAAAGAGGAGTAAGTACTTGATTCTCCTTGAAAAATGTAGAACGAGTTAGAAAGGAAGAATATTTTAGGGTTCTTTTTGCTCTTAGTTTTACTATTCAGTTCTGTAAGTTTTTAGGAATTGTACTTGTTGTTTTATCTTTATTTTCCAGCTTGTAAGTTTATGTTTTCCCTTTGAATTCAAGTAGTAGTTCCTTTTTAATTTAGTTACATTTAGTTATTCCTTTATTTTCATGCTTCAAAGTGTATTCAATTTCATTATTTCAATGAAGTTTGTTGTTTCTTATTCTCGTTTCTTCTTTATTTTTTGCACTTTAGTTTTCTTTTCAATGAGTAGCTAAACTCCTTGGAGAGGATTCAATAAAGTGAATATCCTAAAAAGGAGATAAGCCCCACTATGTGATTCTAGTAACTTTGCTTAACATTTAGTATCATGCTTTTATTGAGTTTAAGTTTCATTGTTAGCTTAAACTGATCACTTGAGTTAACATATTTTGTGTGATATTCAATACTGAAAGGGTTGGATCGTGCACGCATTTTCATAAAAACAATCTAGGAGAAGAGTCTAGACATAAAACTTCGCTTTTTGTACCTAGACATAGGACAAAAACCTTTAGAATCATTGAGTTGCGTTCCTTATTTATCTAAGTTAAAATTAGCCATAGACATATGTGTTTAATTGCTTAGTCTCCTAAAAGCACTTAGAAAAGGGCTGAATAGGTGTTGAACTTGATTCATTGTGTTAAGTGTCAGTTAGGGTAGGTTGCGGGTGCATTTCAGTAGCATTTTGTCTCAATCGCACAGAACTCGAAAGAGATAGTATGCGGGCACAAGAGGCAAAATTTCTAAAATTGGCGGACCTAGTTAAGTAAGTTTGCGAGCGCATGGTGGGCGCATTTCCTCAGGGTTGAAACATATTTGAACCCCTTGCTTCTCATTACTGTTTTCTTATATTTTCTTTTAGTTTCCCTTAATTTTATTGCACAAAACCCCCCAAAACATCTTATTTATTTGGTTACCTTCAGTTGCAACTTGAAAGTACTTGTGTTGTTAACTGAAAAGCTCTTTGTTAACCGTTCCCTTGGGTTTAATACTTGGAATACTTCCATATATTACTTATTGGATAGCATGCACTTGAGCTTGCTTTTGGCGTATAGCAGATGCCCTGCTAAGTTTACGACTCGTTGAGTGGCTAGGCGTGGTGATATACCCCTTGGCGTTCTAGGTATGTTGCAAGTGAGAAAAAGGTCGTTAGGCTAGCATTACTTATCCTCTCCCTTATGAGCATGCTTCCTAGGACATTGTGAGATATGTTTGGCGTGAGGGTTTCTTTCCCTTTTGCATTCTGCTACCTTAGGTGGCGATTCCTCCACTATATGTAGTATGAGGGTTGCTTTCCTTCATGTTGTAAGCTAGCTTAGAGGTGAATCTCCACTGTATCGGGCATGAAGGTTGCGTTCCTTCATTACGTTACGATAGCTTAGGGGGAGACGATATCCCTCAGATAGGTTACATGACTCATGGATATAGCTTGAGGAATTAAGTGAGGCTGAGAATGAGGATGAGTTAGTGAGCTAGGGCAGAATCGTTCGTTGTATAATTCTGAACTTTGGACCTTTAAGTGGGCTGCTTACTGAGTATGTTTATAGTCACTCTTGCTACTTTGTTTTGTGTCTTATTAGATGGGGCACAACCACGAGGTGGGTGACGGAGGCGATGGTCTGGAGAGACTATGGAGACATCATCGGAGTTTCTTTCATATTATTTTAGTTGAGCTTTGTGTTCTGGCTTTGTATCAAGCGGTCAATCTGTAAATTTGTATTTTCCTTTGTTTTTTCTTGTTTTTAGTAGAAGTCCTTAGTACTTGTGTCTGTTGTTGGTTGAACTCAACTTTTTCGTAGTTTGGTGGATGTTGAGTAGTTTCTCTGAAATATAGAAGTGTTTATGTCTCCTTCAGGTCCTTGTAAAATTTTGGTTTTCTTCAAATTGTGTTGTTATGCTGTTGAAATTTCGAGCATAACGTGGCATTTCTCGGTTTTAAATTTGTGAGTAACATATCTTGGTTCTAGGGTCGTTTCAGTAAATATTTGGAAATGACTACCCAAGGCCACCTTTGAACCTTAATGAACCCAAAATCTACACAAAAAAGGTTCCAAAATACATTAGAGTTTTCTTTTGCATTTAATCATGGGTTCAATTGGTCTAGAAAGAACTTTTCTCACAAATCCTTGCCAAAGCAAAACCGAAAGAGGCGAGCGTAACACTTTTCTTCTTCCCTTTGAGTGGTTCTTTGTGTATGAACTAGGTGTTGTCATGTGTGTTTAGGTGGTGCTTGTTCTTACAAGGGTTGCCTAAGCCACTTATGGTAGGGTTGAGTACATCATTTGGTATTAGAGCTTAGACTCAAGATCGGACATATCCCCATCTAACCATCTATCTTTACTTGTTTTCCATCTTATTTCCTTCAAACTTCAACCACTGCATGTTAACCCAAGGTCATTATTGATAAAGAGCTTGTCAAAGGCTTTATCAAATATATTTATAAACCTAAACCTCTAAAATTTGCAATAATAGTGGCCAGGGTCGATCACAGGGATTGAATTTCTTAGTTCATTTAAGTACCGTAATTACTCTCACTTAACTTTATTTAGAGAAAGAAAACAAATGCAAACAAGCTAAACTAAAGAGCTAACCTAGAAAGCAAAAGATAAATGGAGACACAATAGGAGAGAAATATCCTAGGGAATCAATTTCTCCAATTAGACTTACAGCGAAAACTACAAAGATTTGTCATGCAAATATTCCATAAGCCAAGAAGTGAGGGTGTTAACTGACTCTTTCAATCACAATTAACTCTCATGCAATGTTATAAACCTAATATCTCTATCTAGATTTTAATAACGTGCAAGGCTTTAAGCAACTTTTTTTAAGGGCTTCTAAGAGAATTCTCCACTTTCATGCAAGAATTTACAAATAGTCATGCAATTAAGTTCTAGCCTAAACCATATTTTTTCAAGCACAAATTCAGACCAATAAAGCAAATAATCTGTAACGACCCGACTTTTCCTGTTAGACTTTCTAGGGACGTTACTACATGCATGCTAGTAAAATTTAGAAATCTTTGGTAAAAGACAAAAAGAATTAAACTTTTGTGCTAAACAATCAAAATCTTTTAGTTCGGGATCCCTTTAAAAACCATTGCAAAACATAATGTGAATCAAAACGTTAAATCAAATGAAATAGTTTACTTCAATTAAGTTTACTTAACAAAATAATTTGAGTTAAAACATAAACTAGATGCGGAAACTATACTCCTCATGACACCCATGATTCTTTCAGCAAACCACCTTGCCACTCGCCTAAAATATGTTCTTGCCTTTACCTAAAAAGAAAAACATTTTGAAAAAGGATGAGTATTTAAAATACTCAGTAAGTGACCTCACTACCGGGTCAGGATATGCATACACATACATAATGAGTTTTCGAAAACATTTTCTTTCTTTCCTTTGGTGGGACCTAAATTCCTTTCATAGCGGAAACGTTTCTCTTTCAACTTTTCTCTTCGGCTTAATGTAACCCAACCTAACCTTTCCTTTTCATTTAACATTTTTAGGTTTCTTTTCATCTAACCTTTTCAGGTTCCTTTTCATATAGCCTCGTAAGGCTCCTTTTCATATAGCCTCGTAAGGCTCCTTTTCGTATAGATGTACATCAATAATTTTAGGGGGTAATTGCCACAGCCTTCGAAATCATTTTTTATCATGAAAACATAATGTATGCATGAGGTCCCAAATCATTTTAAAATTTTCATTTCATGATGCAACATAAAACAAAGTTCTCATGTCATTCTTCATATCATAAATCATATGACATGCATCACATTCATAAGAACATATGGCAATCATACAGGTGCAACTCCATTTTCATATAAAATAAAGTATCTTAAAATTCATCAGAAATCACAACTAAAAACATTTATAAAACTTTTCATTTGAAATAATTAATTTTTTTTTTTCAATTCAGTTCCTAACTTGCATTTAAGCATACCGGCGTAAGATCCCTTACCTTGGCTAAGCTCAAGAATCCAATCACCCAATTGCCCACCAAAAATTCCTTCGCCTTGAACAACAGCCAAGCAATTTGGAGCCTAATTCAAACCATCCTAAGGTTAGAAAAAAAATTCCTAAAATTCATAATTCATTCCAAAGTTCCTTCCACCAACTAAATTCCAAAATTAGAAATAATTCCTTAGCATTTAACTTATTCCCAATTGGTGGTTAAAACTAAATTCAAATTACAAGGTCCATGATTTAATCGTACCCTCAAGTTTAATCTACTAAAAATCCAAAAACTCCAAGGATTTGCTTGATTTTAGAATGAGAATTTTACCTCAATTCCGACCCCAAAACAGAACCGAATCTTGCCGAATAAATGACGATTTGATTTGATTTCGCCGAGCCGACCTCTACGTACAATGGGTATTCCACGCGAAAACAAAGCTGAAAGGAGGCTGTACAGTACCGAAAATAGCCCAAAAATCAAACTGCAGCAGATCGGGCGGCGGTTTGTGGAGTCCGGCGTCGTGAACAGTACCCGCGGTATGAACAGTATTCCCGGTATGAACAGTACTCGCGGTATGAACAGTACTCGCAGTATGAACAGTACCCCCCCCCCCCCCCCCCCCCGCGTGAACAGTACCGCAATGAACAGTACGCCCCCGTGAACAGTACTGCGCGATGGATGTTTGTTGGAGAAGGAAAAAAAAACTTTCAAATGGATGGGTCTCTTGGTAATGAAAGGGAGAGAGAGAGAGGGATTGATGGTGGAGGTTATTTTTCATGGAGGAAGAGGAGAAGGTTGAAGAAGATGACGGCTTGGCTTGACCTAGGGCTGCGTGCTCTATAAAAATAATAGAGAGGGATATTTGGGCTTGACTTCTCCTTGGGCTTGGGCTTGGCTCAAAGTCACCTAATTAACAAAAGTTGCCTCCAAACTAATTAATTCCCTTTTTCCCTTCTTTCTTCCCTATTCACCCTCCAATTTCTCAAATTTCAATTATGCAACTTTCTAAAATTAACTTTCAACACAACTTTAAACATGAAATTAGCCTTACAATTAATTCAAATCTCAAAATTAAAACTTTAATTAATACTTGAAAATGTCGGTCGTTACATAATCTTTGATCAAGAGATTATAAGCATTAAATATATAAAAGCATGAATGAAACAAAAAGCATTCAATCAAGGTATTTAATCAATTAAAAAACTCAAGTCTAATGGCTACATCAAAACTCCAAGTATTAGGAACAAAGATACTAATAATATTCATACAATTAAATCTCTAAGTTACTAATTTACAGCCACAAAAAAGAAACTAAAACTAAAGAAAGAGGAAGAAATTAGCAAACAATGGTCGATCCCACATTCCCGTCATGATCTCCACCTCCCTCGAGCTTTGGATCTTCAAAAATGCTCCACAAACGCTCCCCATTGCTCCCTAAACCTTCAATTTTAGCTTGGAATCGAGATTAGGGCTCCAACTGTCAGATTGGCCTCCTAAAACGACGCAAAAATGATGTTTTTATAGAAAATCTCGAGGTAGCGTCTTAACGCTGCAAGAAAAATAATTTTTGCGCGTTTCTGGGAGAAAAACAGCATTTTTTGCGTTTTCGTAGAGTCGCGACGCTATAGATAGCGTCAGCACTGGCCATTTTTGCTATATCTCTTCGTTCGGGTGTCCAAATGACCTTCAGTTCGATGTGTTGAAACCATGATTCAATGTAGAATCTCCCAGAACATGCCTTATGCTCAAATAACATCTTTAATCTTCTTGGATTTTCAATTAAGCTTCAAAAGGCTCCAATATCCACCAAAATATTCTCAAATACTTGGTTTTGCTCCTCAAGCTTGGTTTCTACAAAATTAAGAGAAATAGACATAAAAGCTCACAAAATAATCACAAAACTAGCATAAATAATAGGAAATAAGATAGCATTATTACATGCTATCAATTGTTAAAGCTTCTATGTTACTTGCTTTCTTGCATTTTGTCTTTGCTTAAGTTTGTTGTTGTTCAAAAAAAATAAAAAAAGAAAAAGAAAAAAAAAGAAAAAGAGAGAGAAAAAAAAAGAAAAAAAGAGAGAGAGAAAGAAAAGAAGTCTTTTTCTACATAATTGAGAATTTTTTGCTTCAATTGTTATTGCTCATAACTTTTTACTCTAAGACCCAAATAACCTCAAACTTGTGTCTAACATGAAGCTCTTCAAGTCTAATTTTGGTCTAAAAAGTTGCAAAAGTTTTGGCGTTCATTTGATCAAGCAAAATGGGTGAGGAATCAGACTTGTCCATAGACCATTGTAGTAGAGAATGTGAGAGTGTCAAATTATTTTGATTAAATCTTGATGATCCTAAACTCAAGTATCCTATAATCAGTGTCCGTTGTGAAGCTCTATGAGTCTACTTTGGATATGAAAATTTTCATATAGTTTGAAGTGCATTTGATAAAGAAAAAATTGAAAGGAAATAAAGTCGTTTGCAATAGAAAAAGAGGCACAATAGCTACAACATCTGTCCCTGAGTTTCAACCACCCTATCTATCACTTTTTGAACTTTTCCTTAAGTGAGGCTTATGTTTCTTTAATATATGGTACCTTATGGACTTTCAAACAAATTTAGACCAAAATTCAATGTGAATGTACCCCGAATTTACATAAAAGTCCAAATGATCCAAAACAGTGTATTGCTACCTACCCAAAATATTGTTGTCTGAATTTGAAAACCTTTCACAATAAGCCTCATTTATCCAAATATAATTGCAGCCTACAAACACCTTATGTTTTGTGTCTAGTTTCATTTTTAATTGTTTGGAACTAATTTCATTTAAGATCAATTCATGCCATCATAAAAAGAAAACATTGTTCAGTCACTATTTTCCAAAATTGTATTGCATCCCTATTAAGTGTTCTTAGGTTATGTATTTGTATGAATATACTTTTATTGCTAAAATTGCAAGAGTCATTTTCTCACACCATGAGTTCAAAGTCAGGTCTTCTTTTGAATTTCTCTGTTACATTAATTTATTGAGTAGTCTACATTCTTTCATTCATTTGTCCCAATCTAGAACTCATATATTTTTTAAACTTTCCATGCTTAATTTAGACTTCATAAGATTTCCAAACATGCTTTTAATTCTAAATTAACATGAGTGGTTTGTTCGCACCTTGCTTCAAATTCTACCTAAATTCTGGAAACATTGGTCTTTGACTATTGTTTGTTGTGTGTTGTCTTTAGTTTTCCTTTGTTGATTAATTGTGTTATTCTTTGTTGTATCTTGCTTTCTTTGTACTCTAACTTGATCTTAGTTCAATTATCGATTCTTCACAAGCAAGTAGCTTATTTGCATATACTTGTCTAAGTAAGAATTGTACACTCACTGTTACCTTTTGCCTTGCATATTATTGAGTACTGTTTGTGAGTAAGTGAGAAGTCTCCAACCTTTGAGAGCTAAACACGTGTGGATTATTCATTCTATGAGTGAATAAGGGAGTGATTGGCGAGTGTTCACATGAGATTTTTGGAGAAATTTGATGTCGTGGAAATGAACTTAATTTTATTGATTTTGTATAAGTGTTACAATCTCTAATGTATAATCCTCTTATGCTTTCCCTCGGAATGTAGACTTTGATCTGAGGGCCGGCGAGCTTGTTCTCAGACGAAGGAATATTGAATCTTCAATTTGTAGTTGGTGAATAGATGATCAATTTGTTGAAGCCTTCCAGTCGTGGAATCTTTTGAATTCTGAATCTTGGATTTTCTAAATTCTCAAGATTCTCTAACTGAACTTGAAGCTTTTGAATTCTGACTCTTGGAGACTCTGAACTCTCTAGTTGTATGCTTTGGATTCTGACTCCTCTTAATGCCTTCAAATGGAGGGTGTTCTCCTCTATTTATAGAGTTTCATGGACCTTATATGGGCTTGGGCTTGGTTAACTCTAGGCCCAACTTTTGGACTTAGACTTATTTGGGCTTAATTCAATCCTTTTCAATACGCTTGAATTATTTAAATTTGGCCCAATTCCTTTTTTAATGATCTTGAACTAAACTAGCTTCGAGTCCAACTGTCATGTGGCATAATTTGATTGGACTAGCTTAAGTTGTCTAATAGATCAATTGATATTATTTGATTTGCCAATTTTTTATGTATTTTAATTTAATTTTAGGACACGTGTAAAATTGTAATTGGTACCAAATTTATTTTATCATTAATTTAAATTAATGATGTGACAATTTGTGATTGACCAAAATTTCTCATTCAACACTAAGGTCCATCTTTTTTTTCTAACCTTCTTTTGCAACAATGAATACTCAAAGATACTATGGACAAAAGAATCAAAGAAAAACATCAATGAAAGATCAACTTGCCACCCACCTCAATGGGAGATTTCACCCTATACCTCCTAAGTTCTATGGAAATACCAACCCAAAGGAGTATCTCTGTTGGGAGAAAAAAATAGAAGGCATATTTGAAAGCTACCATCATAGTGAGAAAAGAAATGTACAATTTATTATCTCTTGTTTTAAGGATTGTGTTCTAAAATGGAGATTCTTTGATGTTGCATATGATAAGGAATCACAAGCCTGAAATTGCCGCATGGAAGGAACTCAAGCACATAATGAGGAAGCACTTTGTTCCTAAGGCATTTACCAAGTTGCAAGCCTTGAAACAAGGAAACAAAAGTGCAAAAGAATACTACCAAGAGATGTTGATGAACTTGACTTTGACAAAGAGAAGGAGGCTATGATGAATCAATTTTATAGAGGACTTAATGAGGAAATTATCAAGTAGCTTGCCGATTGAGAAGAAATTAACCTTGTGCTAGTCTTGAAGAAAGGCACGCGTTGCCATAAAAATTGAAATGCTACTCCAAAGAAAACCAATAAGGTATGCTAATCCAAAATCATGTGTTAATGACATTATATTTTTGAAAAAGGATAGCGTACCTATGCCAATTCTTGAAGTTGAGAAAGAAATACTTTGTGATACTATGCATATTATTCCTAATTCTTTAATTAGCAAAGTATTGCCTACTTGCATGCCTAATATTGTTGAGCTTGAAAAAGAAATGTATTGTGATACTATGCATACCAAATCTCTTCGAATGAAAAGTCATGTAAGGTATGATTGTATGCCTAATGTACGAATATAAAGTAGTGAGCATGGAAAGAAAATTACATGTAATGTTAAGTGTCACAATCCATTGTGTGATAAGGTGGATTGTGCCCCCGAGTAAGTCATCAAGGGCGATGACTAGTTTAAGTGGGGGAGAATGTCACAACTATATTAGAAGAGAGTAGGTTGTGACTCCCACATAGTAGATAGATGCAAATGCAGCACGTGAGTGTCGCCCATCAGGCCACATGAGAGCCATGAGAAGACAAGTGTCGTGATGCGACCAAGGAGGACGATGCATCATCTAACACACCAAGATGAGTGAGCAAGATTGCCAAGCTGAGGTACAAGCAAGATTAGAAGCATCAGTGTCATCAGAGGTGTCAGTGACAACCTTAGTGGGGGTCAGATATGACCTTGGGCCATAGCCTCAAAAGTTGGGGTTCTGTTGTGAGTTTTGACGAGAGGCTTTGGAGTTAAGTCAGTATATGGACAAGATGTAAGCTCACCAGATTTCGTATCAATCAAAGTCCAAACGAGCGCTCCACACTGACGCATGATCCCTCGCCAAATTGACGTGCATGGGTGTTAGACCAAATATGCCTCATAATGTACTATAGGGAGAGGCATGGTGTTGGCTTTCCACCACCCCTGGGCCTCATGGCCTCAATAAGCCATCCCATGGCACATACGTGTGTCATGGCATGGGCGAGCGTTGCAAAACAAGTGTCTTGGGTGTATTCCTTTGGGAATGGGATTCCAAGGACAGTGTCGAGTGGCATGGGTGTGCCGATATTACACCCTTTCCCATGAGGTGAAGGTTACACCATATAGCTAGGCTGTGGCACGCTATGTCAAAATGACTAGGCATGGACACGGAAGGGTTCATGCCTCGATTATGCCCTGGAAGAATGAATGTTCGAGAGGTCCCGATTATGAAGACGACCCATGGGCCAATTCTCAATAAGATGTTTGAGCGAGTAGCTAAGTCAAATGACATCCTGATGCTCGGAGTGGCATCAAGAAGCATCAATGGGACTAGATAGTTCTCGATTGGCATGATATTTGTTCGTTATGGCCTGGTAAGCATTATAATGGCCTGATAAGTTTCTATTTGTATAGTTTGCACCCGGTAAGCAATATAATACCCCGATAAGTTTCTGTAAGTACTAAAATCACCCGGTAAGCTCCAGTTGAGCATTTTAAGGCCGTTTTGACCCAATGAATGAACACATCCCTGTGAAGTTTCAGACTAATGTAGAAGTGTTGTGGGCATGTTGTTGAGAACTAAGATGATGAATAGACATGCGAAAAAAAGTTTAAAGGACCTTAGTCTAGTGTAGAGGCAAGGTTGAGCCATGAAATGTGGCCTAGAGTAGAGGCAAGTCGGCTAGAGTCGTGAAAGAGTGAAAATACACGTATGGACGACGTGTATGGCCAAGTGAAATTCTACTACAAATGAAATGAAGCTTGGTTGAGGATGAATCACCTCGCCTATGATCCGACGAAGCCACAAATGAATTAGGGCTTGAGTTCCCCTTAAGGCTGGCCATGATCTAGCGTAAAGTCATGGCGCCGCACAATTGGGAGAGTTATGACCGTGACACTAAGCATGCCATTGGCATTCCAAAACCTATAGATAGAAGAGCATTGCATTCATGTGAGATCACTTCTCTTGCACCATTCATGCATAAAGAACCATATTTGATGTTTGGGAATTGAAAGAACATGCTAACGTTGAGACTAAGGAAATTGATTCACTTGGAGATTCATGTCTTATTGAACCCATCTTGCATAACAAGTCATTTGTTGGTGTTTGTGAGCTAATAACGAAAAGAACAATCAACTTGACTTGTGTATGAATATTAGGCCTAGTGAACCAATTTTGAGCTAATGTGAAAATATTTGTGAAGTTAACTCTCTTGTGCTTACAAAGCATAATATACTTGAACTTTTTCATATTAAAGAATGCTATCTCATGGGTAAACTCAATCCTTCTTTGCCTAGTTTTCTCTTTAGAGTTTTTGAATGTAGTTAAAGAGCTAATCTTGAAGAAGTTTCAAAGGAGATTAACAATGACCGAATGCTTGATGTAAGACACCATACCAAAAACATTTATCTTCATGAGAAGTCCAACCACAATAGTGCCTTCAAACACACCCATGGAAAAGAATACAAAGTAGTAAGTTGGAAAATTGAAATGCCAAGCTCTAAAAGGAAGTCCAAAAGGTCAAAGTATACAATCAACAAATCAAATGGATGGCTATGGAAGCACTTTTGGAAGAAAACGATAACATCCAAAGGACATTGTGATGGGAAGACGCGAGTTAGACAAATGTCTTCACAAGACTTCAAAGTTTCCTTGCAAGGTGAGATTGATCATAGTGCTAACTTTTATGTTATTAATTTAATTCCTTTTGGTTGTAGGTGACAAGTTGGATTCGAGGTCGAATCCTTTTCAAGAGGGAGGAGATTATATGCTTCAAGTAAGGCACATCATGCCACAAGAGCCAATTGACAAAGAAGGAGATTCCACTTCAATATTTTGAGTATCAAGCTTCATGAGGAAGGAGAATGAGTGGAGAAAGAAGCTTCAAAGCCTCATGAAAACATCAAACCTAAGAGCATTAATTTAAGGGTTATTTAGGGCTTTGATCCTTAAAGTAGTATTTTCATGTAATTTTTATTGCAACTTTCTTTTGAACTTTAATTGTAAAACATATTTGTAAGACCATGGCTCATGTTGAAAGGCCATACACAATAGTTAGAGTATTTAGTTATACTTAACTTCGCTTGTTTTAAACCCTATTCAAGTTAGGTTAGATTAGAGCTTGTATTTTACCTTTAATTGGCTTTTCTTTCCAAGGCTTATTTAAAAGTCATACTTGTACATAAGATGGTAGAGATTTTCGATGGATGAATTAAAGAGCTTTAAGCCTTTTTCTTTGTTCCAAACTGTGAGCATGTCTGTGCATTTTCTTGCTTTAGATCTTGCACACCCTAGAAACCTTCAAGCTGGATTGGTCTTCAAAATTGTAGAGGGTTTCGACTTTGGATCGAGAATAAGTTCTCTCTATTCAAAACCTAACCATCAAGGTTAATCCTTTCTTCTTCCCCTTGAGTGATTCTTTGTGTATATAGTAGGTGTTGTCGTGTGTGTTTAGGAGGTGTTTGTTCTTACAATGGTTGCCTAAGCCACTTGTGGTAAGGTTGAGTACATCACTCCTCTTCTTCCCCATACCTTAGGCTTTGCAAGGATTTGGTGTTGGTTTGCTTTCTTCTTGCATCTATATTTTTTTTCTTCGATCTTCAAGTACACCATCTTCCCGGCTGATAAGTTATCATCAATAATCTCTCGCATCAAAGTTTGCTATAATGGTATTAAAGGTTTGCATCATAACTTTAAGTAGTAATACTATTGAATGTCAGAACCCTACCACAGAAATGGCTAACTTTGGATCATAATTGAACTTCCTTGAAAATGAATCCCACAATATCTAACAAAACTAAAGTGCCCATTTGAATTTTCCTAGCAAGTCCAATTGTGATGAATAAATGAATATTCTTGGTTTTCTTTCTTCTCGCCAGTATTTTTCTCTCCGATCTTCGAGTACACCATATTTTGCTCTCAACCGAAAAAAGACGTGCAGAGTACCTAATATTCTCTGAAATTGGGTGCTTCACTATATAAAAACTAGATTATGTGATTAAGTAATGGCTGCTAATGCAACTATGTGGTCAATGGTCGGTAAAACGCAAAGTGAATGCTGAGTGTTTACGAAAATTAGAGGAGTGAAGAACATCAATCGATCATAATCAATGTTCAAAGAGATAGATTGGTTAGTTGACTAATGGATAGACTAAAATCGTGATATGTGTTTAAGAATTTAATAAAGTATATTCTATAAGTATAATCTAAATTGGTGACCAATCTATAATTAGAAAATTTAATGAATAGGAATTTAAATGAGATTCATATTTAAACTTTAAAAAATAACAAACTCATGTATTTGGATTTTATTTGAAAGAAGAAAGAGACTTCAGGGGAGATTCGAAATTAAAGGATTAAAAGAGATTTGAAACACACACCATCAATAAAAATAGGGGGAGAGCAATGCACGTGTATTACGTTTGAGAGCAAATATGGAAAGACAGTATAATTATGAGGGCAGATGTGGAAAGTCTATATAATTATTGTGCACGTGCATCTCACGTTTGGTCATATTTCCAACGTTTTTTTGCCCATTTTTCAAAACCATTCTTTATTTTGGCCATATGCTCTAATTCCCTCTTGATATTAAGTACTATGGGCCAAGAATTGTAATATATATTGCTTATTTTATTTTATTTTCTTATAATATTCTAATTTTATTCATTTTTTTAGAATTGACTTTTACAAAGAATATATTATATTTCAAAAATTCATTATTAGTACAATTTATAGTTATATTTCTTTTTTTACAAAAAGAATAATTGAAATAAAAAAAAGTTATATATATTTTTTTATTTTTACCTTTGAGTGAATAATGTCATTAATAGTATAATACAATTTCTTCAAAATCAATCTCTCTTCGAAAATAAAAATAAAAAAAAATATTGTATTGCACATATGTCTTTTTAATGTTTTAGAATAATCTTCAACCATAAAATTTTAAAATTTTAAAACATCCCTCATTTTTATACTTTTGATTAAAACTACAATTTTCACGTGCATCACACGTGTTTTCTAGCTAGTGTATATATATATATAATATTAAAAAGCTACAATCCTTGAAAAACATTTTTGGGCAATTATGTCCCTTCTTTAATTTATATATTTACAAAATATATCATTGACAATTAATTATAAATAGTAAATTAATTAAGGTTAAATTATCATTTTGGTCTCTATACTTCGGATTTCATTCCATTTTAGTCCTTGTACTTTCAATAAAACTTAAAATTGGTTCCTATGGTTAGTTTATTATTAACTTTCCTTAAAAAAAATTAGTCTCTATTAGCCTTCCTTCAATAAATTTTGGAAATATGTTCATATAGTGTCTTTTCTTGCATGAAAATTATTATTATTATTTAACCAATTTCAAAAAAAAGTTAACTTCAAACTAACAATAGGGACCAATTTTAAGTTTTATTCAAAGTACATGGACCAAAATGGTATTTTAATATTCTTTTTTTTTATATATATATGGTGGACTTGGAGCGTTGCAAAGGAAGATTTGTGAAGCAAACTTGTCAAATCTCTATCAATTGTTCAAATTTTGTAATATATTGTTGAGAGCTTTTTTTTTTTTTTTTGTGAAATTATGGAAGTGAGAATTTAGTGGTGTTATTTTTAATTGTGAGAAATATATTGAGTATTGGGAGTAGACCTGTCTACAATTGAAAGAAGTTCAAGCGTTAGTATTATCAAGTCTTGGGAAAGTACGTATCCACCATTGAAGGAGTTCAAATTTGGTGGTCCATAACACAAGGGAGCTTGTGTTTGAAGAGATCCAATTGAAAGAGTAGTGAATTGATGATCCCAAAAAATGAGATTAATTTAACATCTTCTCTTACTTATTCTTGGCCAAAGTTGAGTGAAAAGCACACTTTTATCTTGATTTTAGTGAGTTTCTTAGAAAACTTAATTAGGAGTCGGGTTTGGTTTATCTTTTCAGTTTTCTTATTTCTTTTACTCATTTAATCTTTTATTGTAATTTGGTTAATTGTAGTTTTGATTGCCTCTTATTTTGAAGCCTAAAGATTGAAAAACAATCATGTTGAGGTGGTGTTGTTATTGCATCATGTAGCATTGGGAGATAAACAAAAATTTGAGCCCACTTTTGTTGATGTAGGAAGGAGTTGATACCAGTAAATATTACCCATTAAACCCATGCAGATGAGCCGAAAATGGAAAGTAGAAAAAAAAGCCTTGGGGAGATGGCTAAAAAAGAAAAGAAGAAAAGAATCCTAAATGGAGGTGGCGCATGGGGAGGAAAAAAAAGGAAAAACGAAAGGAAAAAAAAGGCAGCATGAGATTGGCAGAAAGAAAACACATAGGAAAGCATTGGGAGAAGGAGAATGAGCCATCTCTTGTCTTGCACGATTTTGCTTATGCTTTTTTCTTAGCATCTTCATGTATTTATTATTAGCAATACACTATTTTATTTAAACTTTCTTTAGATGAGTATTTGTTTAGTAAAGTATGTTGGAAAAAAACCTCCCACTACTACCGCAGGAATAAGCAGAAAAATAACTGAGAAATTAAAAGAAAGCAACAAAATAAGAAACACACACAAGAATTAACATGGAAAACTCCAAAACCAATGAAAAAAACTACGGACAGAAAGAAATACTCCACTATGTGACAAATTATTACAATCACACAGAATTCTCTCCTCGATCCCAATTACAAAGAAATATTCTGTCAAAGCTTTATACCACTCACTTAACTAGAGTTAGTATACCAGACTTAAAGTATTTCGAATTGGAGATGATTTGAAACCAAAGCCATAAACTCCTTTTATAGTACTTGGAGCCCATCACTTCCTTACACATTTCCAATGTGGGACAACTACTCTTCTAATATATTGCCAAAAACCTTACGAATTCCACCTTGGCAAGATATTTGAAGAATCCACAACTCGTGCTGCATCAGTGTCTTTACCGACAATCATAATCCTCAACTCAAAGAACTATAACCTACTCCACTATAAAAGTGGACCACTTGGAATGTCACCTTCCAAGACTTTTCTTCTTCATCACATATCGATAAACCCTGCTAAAATTTATGGTGCAACTTCCACCTACTTGGCTCACTTAGAAGTTTTTCAACCATTGACATAACTTCCACCACACACATCTTGCATAACTTCCAAGCCAATGCCCATGTGCAAATCTATGGAACCGCTAACATCACATCCTCTATCATGGCAAAGCGGCATACCATGAGGATAAATTATGTCTTTCTTCAAAGGAAATCACCATCTCCCTTAACTAGAGAGACCACCTATGCATCTGACCCAGAGCCCTTTGACGAACTTGCTCTATTAAGACAATTCTTTCTCATGTGTCTAGATTGTCCGCATTCCCAGCAACCTTTCTTTTGCATGAAGTCGTTCTTCTTCTTTCAATTTCTAGCTACCAGTGTTGAATCTTCCTGTGAAGTATGCCCACCACTCTTCAGCCTTCTTTCCTTTAATAAAAGTTTACTTGTAGCCTTAACAAAATTTAAAGGCTCCTTCCCGTACATTAAGATTGGCCTTATGTGTTCATAAGAAGGCAAAAGTGACAAGATAAGCCTGAGTGCCTTATCCTCATCCTCTATCTTCACTTGATCACCTCCAGCTCAGAGACAATGCCATTGAGAACACTCAGATGATCTAAGATTTTCGTACCTTTCTCCTTTCGCAGCGTGTGAAACTGTTCCTTCATATACAACCGATTTGAGATGCTCTTTACCTGATACATCGCTTCAAGCTTCTCCCAAAGCTCTTTGACTGTCAAAATTCCATACACATTTGCAAGAATATCCTTAGCCAAATTTAGTCTAATTGCACTTATAGCTCTCAAATCCAATTCCTTCCATTCTTCATCACTCATGTTGGACTTCTTAGAACCTCTACTATAACCACCACTGGAGCACTATCACTGCTCGGTCTTTCCTTCAAAGCCTCGTCTAACCGAGATTATATCAGCACATTTTTTACTTGCACTTGTCACAAGCCAAAGTTCATCATTCCATCAAATTTCTTCATGTCAATCTTCACTAAACTCATAAAGCTCGACATATATGCTTTCACTCCCAGCGAATCTACAAATAGTGAATAACCCACACTATTCACAATACCATTTGTAGTTCGTTTCAAGAAATCTTTTCTGATATGGAAGTTCAGACAATACTGCAACCAAAGAGCATACTCAGAAATTCAAGAAACTACAAACCTAAAGCTCTGATACCACTTGTTGGGAAAAAACCTACCACTACTACTGTAAGAATAAGCAGAAAAATAACTGAGAAATTAAAAGAAAACAACAAAATAAGAAACACAAGAACAGACAGAAAGAAATATTCCACTATGTGAAAATTTATTACAATCACACAGAATTCTTTCCCCAACCCCAATTACAAAGAAACACTCTCTCAAAGCTTTATACCACTCACTTTACTAGAGTTAGTATACCAAGCTTAAAGTATTTTGAATTGGGATGATTTGAAACCAAAGCCATAGACTCTTTTTATAGTACTTAAAGCCCATCACTTCCTTGCATCTTTTTCCCCAACCCCAATTACAAAGAAACACTCTCTCAAAGCTTTATACCACTCACTTTACTAGAGTTAGTATACCAAGCTTAAAGTATTTTGAATTGGGATGATTTGAAACCAAAGCCATAGACTCTTTTTATAGTACTTAAAGCCCATCACTTCCTTGCATCTTTTTGATGTGAGACAACTACTCTTCTAATATATTGCCAAAAACCTTACAAAGTATGGATTATTGTAGCTTGATTGCAATGTATTTGTTCTCATTTTTTAACATGAACTAATTCCTTAGGCTGGAATTTATGTAGCCATAACTCTATTTTTAGAGCCCTTTTGTTTTATGAATGTTAAATGGTGTCGTTTGCTTATGTGTGCTTCATGTTGTTTTCCTTCTTAAGATTGATCAACTTAGGATTGGATATTAGTTTGTTTTAATACTGAAAAAGTTAAAATTAGTGGAATTAATGTAAACAATACAAGTAAGTTTGGCCCCGTTTGATAACCATTTGAGTTTTTGTTTTTAGTTTTTGAAAATTAAGCTTGTTTTCTCTCAATTTCTCTACAATGATTTTCATCTCTCTTAAGGAAGCATTTGAATTCTTAGCCAAATTCTAAAAACAAAAACAAGTTTTTGGAAACTACTTTTTTTAGTTTTCAAAACATGGCTTGGTTTTTGAAAACATAGGTAAAAAGGAGATAACAAAACAAGTAAATCCATAGGTGGAAGTAGCATTTATAGGCTTAATTTCCAAAAACCAAAAACCAAAAACTAAATGGTTATCAAACGGGGCCTTCATGTCTTGATTTAAGGATAAATTTAAGGGTATAGACATATACTTTTGGCTTGTAAACTTAGGAAAATTGAGCTAATCACATGTTTTTAAGACTAGGTTTTTATAGACATATGTTAGACTATGCTTCAAAACTAAAATTTTTAGGAATAATTTTCGAACATTTATCTTAGGTTTTTCCATCACTACACAGTGCAGTATTGTTGCACAATGCTATAGCATCAAAATTCGATAAATAAGTAGTGAAATTCGATAAATTCTAGCGCTTAATCAATCCATTCTTGCCTGATTTGTATAGTTTCATATTTTTTTAGATTGTTAGAATTTAATTTCATTGAGTTGAGCTTGCATTTTTGTTAATTTTAGAATGTTTAATTGAAATAGAATTAGTTAATAGTGGGTCTCAATTTTGTAAAAGTTGCATTAATTAGTCATCGTGGAATCAACATTGTCTACCAATTAACCTACAATTGCGTGCTTGCATAGTGAGTTTTTGCACAACAAGTTTTTCGAGTCATTGCCGAGGATTTAAGAGATGATTTTTTATATGCATAAGTCAATATTAATTGTAGATTATATTATCTAGTTCATCTTATATTCTGAGCATGGTCTCGGAGAGAAGCTGTTAGGAGTACAAACAAAGTCCCACATTAGTTAGGGAAGGGAGTGATCATGGGTATATAAGTGGGAACAATTAATTCCATTGGTATGAGGCCTTTTGGGAGAAACCAAAAGCAAAGCCATGAGGGTTTATACCCAAAGTGGACAAATGTGATACCATTGTGGAGATATATGGTGTCCTTATCATAAAGTTGAAAAATCAAATTAGGTTAAAAAAATCTTGTGTCGTCCCTCTTTATTATATTGTTTCTACCATGCCTTTTACTGAATTTACGTTTTTAACTCACCTTTACAATTGATAAATAATTTAAATATAAATGATTTGAGTTTATCAAGCATATATAGTTTAATATATTTTAGCATGTAATTTGATCCTTTCAATAATCAACGATGAACATATCGTTGATTGATATCAATAAGTCAAGTTTACATATATATCAATGGATATTTCGTAAAAGATCACGTATATTACAAATTTTTGTAGACTTTTTGTAAATGTTTTAATAAAACATTAACAAAAGCTTATTTAAGTCTTAAACAATCATTTTTTTAATAAATTTAAAGCAATCCTTTTAAACATATATATTATTAAATGCTTGTTAAATTTTAAGATAAAAATTGCACCACTGATCAAAATGTAAGGTTCAATATGATAAAATTAAAAATTTATGGTAAAAAATTGATACACAACGTCATTTAAAAGAAAATACACATTGTCAAATTTAGAGGTATAAATTAAAAAGTCTATGAAATAAAAAATGTGTCTTAGAAGTCCTTTGACTCTTCAAATATGTCATATTTTTTATTAAAAAAAATCCAATTGTTCACATGATATTTCAAGAGAAATTTGGCTTGGGGAAGTGAATTTGAATTTATATTAATTTGGTGTAGTGGTGATATAATCTCTAATGTATGATTCTCTAATTCTTTCTCTTGGACATGTAATTGACTAAAGGGCTAGAATGCTTGTTCTTGAGCACACTCATTGATCTTCTTAGGTTGGTCTATGACATGATGTGAATGTGATCATAACTTCAATCAAGGAAAAGGAGATCCAAGATTGTAAGGAGAAGAAGAAGCCCAAAGAAGCAAACTTGACGCCCCATGCCACACTCCACTCCATCCAACAACATGACCCATACCACTAGTCACCCAACGACTTGTGCTTCATGATCCATTCGCCAGCATGACGACCATACTAGAAGAGAGTATGTTGTGACTGCCATGTAATGGGTAAAGTTGCGGCAACATGTGTGTGTCGTCCATCAAGCCATGTAAATGGTTGAGAGAGAAACATCGTGATACTACCAAAGAGGATGGTGCATCACCTAACACACCAAGATGATGTGCATGAGAAAGCCTAGCTAAAGCACAAGCAAGATGGGAAGCGACAATATCGGCAATGGTGCTAGTGACAAGCTCAGTTAAGGCCAAATGAGGCCCCAAGCCACGACCTTAGAAGTCGAGGTTGCGTCAGAAGTTTTGACATGCTGCTTTAAAGTTAGATATATATTAGTGAGATATGCAACCACGGTCGATTCAGTCCCATGATCCTATTAACTCCCTATAATGCAGAATGGTTTCATCGTAAAACTTTTCCTTGATAAAGAGACCTCCGAACTTCCACATGTCCTATAAGAAATGGATACTTCTTTGGATGAAGTGTGAAGAGTGTTAGTTGAAGCACACCAGGCTTCACAAAAGGCTTGTATCACATCGTTATTACAATCATAAATGTATAAAGAGGCATTTATAGCTGCTAATAATCCAGAGCCTTGTACTACTACTAGATTTTGAGTAGCAACAAATTCTAGCCACTCCCATTAATAAGCAATATAGGTGAACTCGCCATTGAATTTTAGTAGGGGACCATAGTGAACTCGGTCTTTGATAATTCGACATCCCAATGTCTGTTCCAGATCGACATTTGACTTATTTTTGTGTAGAGAGTATTGTAGAATCCACATCGTCGTAAAAGAATGTTGATGTTGAGATTTTTCTATTGACCATTCAGACAGAAAATGTGACATCCAATTCGAATCTTGATTTCCTAATCGAATCCTCCACTAGGAGAACAATCTCACTACCGATGGATTAGTCTCAGTTATTTAAAATAACGACGCTCTTCTTCTCATGGTCGAAAAGCTCCGTGAAATACATCATGGTTCTACAAAAAAAAAAGAGTTAAAATGAAAGGGCATAACACTAGTTAGGTAAATACTGGTAGCATTGGATGTCTACTGTGCGAACTAAATAAGGCAAGGATGAACTCTGGGGATGAAGAGAAGACCATCTTTGGTCACTCCCTGAGAGAAGCTCGCTAGGATGAGCTCTGATCTTGGACTACAAGGAAGAGAGGACCATCTCAGGTCACCCCCTTAAAAAAACTCTGATCTTGGATTGCAAGGAAGAGATGGCCATCTCTAGTCACCCCCATAAAAGAACTCTGATCTTGAACTACAAGGAAGAGAGGACCATCTTTGGTCACCTCCTTAGAAGAACTCTGTTCTTGGACTAGAAGGAAGAGAGAACCATCTCTAGTCACCCCGTTAAAGGAACTTTGATATTTGACTGCAAGGAAGAGAGGACCATCTTTAGTCACCCCTTTAAAGAAACTCTGATCTTGGACCATAAGGAAGAGAGGACCATCTCTGATCACCCCATTAAAGGAACTTTAATCTTGGACTAACAGAAAGAGAAGACCATCTCTAGCCACCCTCTTAATAGAACTTTGATCTTGGACTGCAAGGAAGAGAGGACCATCTTTAGTCACCCCTTTAAAGAAACTCTGATCTTGAATTGCAAGGAAGAGAGGATCACCCCTATTATACAAACTCTGATCTTGGATTACAAGGAAGAGAGGATCACCATCTCTAGTCACCCCATTAAAGGAACTTTGATCTTTGACTGCATGGATGATTGAAGGAAGCTTGTCGAAGGCTCTATCAGATAGATTTATAAACCGGACCTCTAAAAATTTGTAGTAATAGTGGCCAAGGTCGATCACAGGGATTGGAGCTCTTAGATTAATTAAATACCATAGTTAATTATACCCAATTTTATTTAGAGACACAAAATTTTAGAGTGATCAAAAAAACAAATAAAATCTAAACTACTATTTACAAAGTTGGAGTCCAATTTTTGAAAAACATAATGGTTGATTAACTTAACATAACTTTTTTAGATAAAGAATTGATTTTATGTAAACAATCCTAAGCCAAGAATTACTAAGTGATCAATATCCTCTCTCGAGCTCAATTGAACTCATGCCTAGTAATAAATCAACCTCTCGATCTATTTTTATTACTAAACATGGCATTAGGCGATTCTCTTAAGGCTTCTAGACTTAGTTTATCCCCACTCTCATGCAATAAACTAAATCTAGTCATGTATCTATTGTTCTATGGATAAATTTACTCTCTCAAGCTAAATCTAGCCTAACATACAAAACCATGACCGAAGGTTTAAGCAATAAAATCGAGATGCATAAAAGATGTAAATGCAAACATTCAATTACAAAATCAACAAAGTTCTAAAACATACAACCATTCTTGTTTAAATACAGAGGTAAACAATCATCAAAGTCCATAACAAAACTCCTAACCAAAAGAAAAGCAAGAGAAGAGATTACACTAAGGTCACGTGCCAATACTCATTCCCAAAATGATGTCCACGATCTCAAGCTTTGAGTTTTCTCCTTGATCTCCAAAACTCTCCTCCAAGCTTTTAGATGATGTAGAAATTGAGATTAGGGTTTTGGTTTCTCATAAATGGTTCCCCTTTACAAATGGAAAAATTTTCCTTTTATAAAGTCAAGATAGCGTTGCAACGTTGTCCTTAGCATTTTGCAAAAAAGGAAAAAAATCTTCTTCAGCCAACGTTGCAACACTGTGCCCTCAGGTCTTCAATGCAACGCTACAAGGAGTGTTGCAACGTTATACCCTCGAGTTCAATTGTCTTGTCCTTCCTCTTCAACACTTGAATCCTCAAATATAGCCTTTAGTTGCTCAAATTTGTCCAAATATCTCACAATTCTCCGATTTTGCTCCAAATGCTCGGTTTTGTAGAAATATACATAAAAACACATGAAAGCTCACATAATCATAGAAAAACTAGCATAAAACTAAGCCAAGAAATAACATTATTTTTCCCACTATTAAATACCCCCAAACTTAGATTTTTACTAGTCCTCGAGCAAAACAAAACTAAAATAACAATTTCACAAGATTTCAATGCAAGATTCATGATTCAAGCCTCAATTTTCTAATTGACATAAAAGAATAGACTAAAGCCTTAACACGTCCTTCCTTAAGCAATTTAATTTCTATCTATTACTTCCTTGTGTGTGTGTGTGTGTTTAACTTTCTTTCTACTAGTTTCTACAAACTTTAGATACTCTTACCAAGACTTTTCTTTGTTTTTCCCCTACATTGGCCCTAAGTTCCAATTTCAAGCTTTCTCACACTACAGAGAGAAATCTACTTAAGCATTCATTTTCTTTATTTTCTTTCTCTTCACAAGGGTTACTAACCTCTAAACTCATCTTTTTCCTTCTTACAGAGACTTTAGCTTTCACACTTCCAATGTAGGGACCCTTATCCAGAGTACTCGCTCAATGGATGACCTAACTGATCACAATGGAGGTAACTTTTTTGATCCCCACACATTAAGCACATATTATTGATGGATTATGGTTTCAATTTCTTGTACCTTGCAAAAAAAAAAAATCAATAAAGATCAAATGTTTCTTATTTCACATATTCCAATCACTAGCTTTCATGCAAGTCAACTATTAATTAGTTCTTAAGCCTATCAAGGTGACAACAACCTCTAGACTCAACAAAAGCATTCTAGTGTTCGAACATGATAGGAAGTCAGTTATATCATGGTGTTGCAAGGAGATTAAAGATAAAATTCGAATATACTTGATTTAGGACATGCTTCAGAAGTCATTTTATTGCAAAAAAAAAAAAAAAAATCACTTAGATTACTTCCTAGGCTAGTACTCAATCTTCATGCATTATAAATCATTCAACATGCTTAAGATAGAAAATATTTGCTCATAATTTACTCAGAATTATCAAGACTGCAAAGCACTATCCACCCCCAAACTTAAAACTTACATTGCCCTCAATGTAACATGCTCAATACAGTAAATAAGGACAAAGATAGAATGAGTGAATGATACTAACCTGATAAGATGAGGGACTGTTCCATGAGAATTCCTTAAATTGGCCAAGAGTTTACTCAGTATGATCGAGGTCCTGCAAAATGGGAACGAGGTTTACTTGGCACTCTTTTTCAAAGACAAACTATACTAAAAAAAACAAACAAGCAATAAAACTAAATAAGCAAGGGAAAGAAAAAACTTGGGTTGCCTCCCAAAAAGCGCTTTCTTTAATGTCTTTAGCTAGACTAGACTCATGTGGATTGAATCAACTTGAGTTTGAGTCTTTGCTATCAAAATTCCTGGTCAATGCCCATTCTAGTGGATCCTTGTTCACCATCAATTCAGAGAGTTCATCAGTCAATTCATTAACAAAATCAATCATCATACCTTGATTTACCTCATAGGGGTATTTCATTGTCCTATGCATATCAAAGGTTACCTTTTCATCATTGATTCGAAAGGATAACTTACCTTCTCATACCCAGATTGAGGCTTCCCCTGTTGCTAGGAATGGTCGTCCTAAAATGATAGGAATCTCCTTATCTATTTCTATGTCAAGCACAACAAAATCAACAGGAATTAAAAATTTATCAACTTTCACTACAACATCCTCTACTACACCCATAGGATAAGCTAATGAATTATCTGCAAGCTGTGGAGACATGTTAGTAGGTTTTAATTCTTTGAGACCTAATGTCTTGTACACACAATAAGGCATCAAATTAATAGAAGCACATAGGTCACACAAAGCCTTATGGAAATAGATATTGCCAATAGTACAAGGAACAGTAAAACTCCCTGGATCTTTTAGTTTGGTTGTCAACTTTCTATTGAGTGCATCACTGCACTCTTCAGTCATGTGTAAGGTCTCCAATGTCCCAAATTTTTTCTTGCATCACAAAACTCAACAAATTTCCGTTAGTCAATAGATTGGAAAAATTAATTTAAACAAAATCTTACCAAAGGATTTAAAAAAAGAGACAAAAACACAATTAACCAAAAATACTTACAAAAAAGAAACAAAAATAATTTACAAGGCAAGAACTATACATATGATACAAGAAACAACGAAACAAAATAATTTACATATATTACACTAAACTTAACAAAAATGCAACAACAAGGAAAAACACAAGAGAATAATTTACATATTATACACTAAAATACATAATTTACAAAAATTATACAAGGATAATATACAACACAAGAAGTATACATAATATACAACAAAACCAAAAATTATACAAAATATACATGAGCAAAGACGGGTTGTAATTGTATAGCGGTAACATAGTTTACAACAAAAAGAAGAAAACTAAACAACTACACAAACTATACATATATACAAGGAAAAAAATAAAAGAAAAAAATTATACAATTATACACTATTTACACTCTAAATTAAGATCAAGCACTTTCATCACAATATTAATTAATCTAAAATATGTCAATCCTCGACAGCGGTGCCAATTTGATAGAAGGAAGCTTGTCGAAGGCTCTATCATATAAATTTATAAACCGGACCTCTAAAAAATTATAGTAATAGTGGCTAGGGTCAATCACAAGGATTGGAGTTCTTAGATTAATTAAGGTCTATAGTTAATTATACCCAATTTTATTTAGAGAAACAAAATTTTAGAGATGAAAAAGACAAATAAAATCTAAACTACTATTTACAAAGTTGGAGTCCAATTTTTGAGAAACATAATGGTTGATTAACTTAAGCACAACTTTATTAGATAAATAATTGATTTTATGTAAATAATCCTAAGCAGAGAATTACTAAGTGATCAATATCCTTTCTCGAGCTCAATTGAACTCATGTCTAGCAATAAATCAACCTCTCGATCTATTTTTATTACTAAACATGGCATTAGGGGATTCTCTTAAGGCTTCTAGACTTAGTTTACCCCACTCTCGTGCAATAAACTAAATCTAGTCATGCATCTATTGTTCTATGGACAAGTTTACTCTCTCGAGCTAAATCTAGACTAACATGCAAAACCATGGCCAAAGATTTAAGCAACAAAATCGAGATGCATAATCAACAAATTCTAAACATACAACCATCCTTGTTTAAATGTAGAGGTAAACAATCATCAAAGTCCATAAAAAAACTCCTAACCAAAAGAAAAGCAAGAGATAGAGATTAGACTAAGGTCGCGTGCCAACACTCGTTCTTGACGTGATGCATACGATCTCGAGCTTTGAGTTTTCTCCTTGGCTCTCCAAAACTCTCCTCCAAGCCTTTAGATAGTGTAGAAATCAAGATTAGAGTTTTGGTCTCTCAAAACGGCTCTTCTTTACGAATGGAAAATTTTTCCTTTTATAAAGTCGAGATAGCGTTGCAATGATGTCTTTAACATTTTGCAAAAATGGGAAAAAAAATCTTCTTCGGCCAGTGTTGCAACGCTATGCCCTCAGGTCTTCAAGGTTGATAGGCTTTTCAAATGGCGTTGCAACATTATACTCTCGGGTCCAATTGCATTCTCCTTCCTCTTCAACACTTGAATCCTCAAATATAGCCTTAAGTTGCTCAAATTTGTCCAAATATCTAACAATTCTTCGGTTTTGCTCCAAAATGCTCGATTTCTGAGAAATATACATAAAAGCACATGAAAGCGCACATATCATAGCAAAACTAACATAAAACTAAGCCAAGAAATAAATCTTTTTTGCCCACTATCAAAGGAAGAGAGGACCATCTCTTGTCACCTCCTTAAAGGAACTCTGATATTATACTACAAAGAATAGAGGACCATCTCTAGTCACCCCCTTAAAAGAATTCTAATCTTGGATTGCAAGGAAGAGAAGACCATCTTTGGTCATTCCCTTAAAGGAACTATGATCTTGGATTTCAAGGAGAGGGCCATCTCTAGTCACCCCCTTAAAGGAACCCTGATCTTATATTGTAGGGAAAAAAAGGGCAGGAGTTGGTCACACTTATGCTTTCTTTACAAACTTCATCGGGGGCATCCTAATTTAAAAAAATAATGAAGGAAATTCATCAAAGGGATTAAATCATTATTTACCTGAGTGATGGATGAGAGTTTTTTGGAGAAATAGTGTGATAGCACTCATTTAATACTATCTTATTTCTTGTTTTTATGCTAGTTTTATTATGATTTGGTGAGTTTTTAAGTATTTTAATGTTTATGTTGTAGAAATCGAGCTTGAGGAGCAGAACCAAGTATTTGAGAGTTATTTGGATAGTTTTGGTCCATTTTGGAGCCATATTGAAGATCAAAGAAGAGAAGAGATGAAGAATGAATTGTTGAGAACACATTGTCTCAATGTCGTGCTGCATCTCAAATTGGAAGCCAAAACCGTGAAGACAGCGTTGAGACGCTATCCATAGAATCGCAACATCGGCAGACATGGTTACAACACTAGCCTCGACGCTCAAAACACGTGAAAGACCATTTCCATCTGTAGCTTTGAGACGTTACTTATATCGTCTCGACGTTGGGGGCATGCGCTGAAGGAAAAATGTTGTTGTATAGACAGAGTTGAGACTTTGTCTCGATAAAAGGGTATTTATTCTTCATTTTTCCTTTGTCCAAAAGAAGGCCAAACCGAGGGTTTTAGCCCTAAACTCGATTTCATGCTATTCTTGAGGGTTTTGAGAGTATTTTCGAGCACTTTTGGAGCAGAATTGAAGATTTGGAGCACGAAGACTGAGGAGATTGCTATAGAAACGCAGGATCGACCTTCGTTTGCATTTTCTTCCATTTTCCTTTCATTTGTAGCTATTGTAGAGGCTATAAATTAGGGATTTAGGGGATTTAATTGTATGATTTTGAGTATCCTTGTTCTAATTACTTGAATGTAATTGTTGGATATTAATTTATGTTTAATTGTGGTTTAAATTAGGTTAATTGCTTAATTAATGGATGTTTGTGACTATTGTGGCTTTGAATTCATTTGTGCATTTAGAGTTTAATGCTTTTAATTAGTGTTATGTGGTTAATTGAATTAGTCTAAGTTGAGTGTTGCTTTAAAAGAGTGTATGCAATTTCAGAATGAAAACACCCTAAATGTGCAAGTATACACAGCCTAAATGCAGCAAGTGATAAGTATTTTTATATCGTTCTCCTCAGGGACTAGTTATGTGGATTTTTGCAATGCCTAAGTTGATTTTAGTTAGGTAACAAGAAATAAACATCAAATGGTGCAATGAAATTAAAAGAACTAAGGAACAAGAGTGAAAATGTACTAAAATGCTGTAACAATAGGAAAAACAGTAAGTAAAATGAGACTAAACAGAATCTGTGAAAAGGGATCAGGATTAGGGGTAGGATTTTGCTTCATCAAACTAAATGCTATAGCAATGATCATGCTTCATCACTCAATGCAGTTTACTTCGCGGATTCTTCCCAGAATTCCCAAGAAATTAGTGATTAACTCCCATTAACCTCTGAAATTAAGCCCATAACTGCAAACATTAGGTGAGTTACCATCCCTAGTGTCCCCAATTACCTTAGAGCATGCTCCTAATCAGAACTAATGTTATGCCATGCAATCAGTTCATCTCTCCCTTTCCCAAGTTTAAGAAAAACGCAGCTTAGATAAGTTGGCCAGACGATTCCAAGCTAAAAATGAAGCACACAAGGCATAAAGTGAAGATTATGCAAGTATACTATCTCATTCAGCAAGAATCAACAATAAATCCCCTAATCCCTCACCCAAGGGGTGATTAGTTCATAATTACAAGAAATGACAGCAATAAAACAGTAAGAAAAGTCTGAAATAACATTCTAAATCCTGTCTTTAATATCAAAATGCTGAAAAATAAAGAAGTACTATAGAAACTAGGAGAAATGGACAAGAAATGGTGTTGGGCAGCTCCTTTATGGCAGGATTCCCTCCTTTCCAGAAGTGGATCACCTGCCAAGAAGGATTCTTCTTCTTCTATCGATTCTCAGCCCCTCCAAATGTCTAATCTCCAAGCTCCTCCCAAAAATGGCAAGTTAGGGCTTTATACCTCTCCTCTTTCTTGAAATCAGGGCTGAGTGGGCACTTTTTGACTAATGCCAGCACCTCATTCGTTTAAATCAGTACAAGTGTTATAAATTGTCCACATCAATTAATGAAATAATTCCCACGTGCGTTTTCTGTAACTGATCTCAGGTAAATGCTCCAGCTTTAATAATGCTTTATCAAACACAACAATTGCTCCAGCAATCTTGACTTTCCATCAACAGCAAAGCTCTAGCATTACAGGTTGAATTTTCCAGACTTAGCTATCTTTACCTTCAACAATTGGCCTGCATAAGTCACAAATAGCACATTTAAGTAATATTA
This sequence comes from Trichosanthes truncata, assembly GCA_033996785.1. NCBI lineage: Eukaryota > Viridiplantae > Streptophyta > Magnoliopsida > Cucurbitales > Cucurbitaceae > Trichosanthes > Trichosanthes truncata. The sequence continues at coordinate 41,726,537 of JAWPNB010000013.1, read as the reverse complement.
AGCATTAAAAAGTTCAAAAGTGTTTTTCACATGAGAATGGACTCTTTTACTACTAAGTCATCAATTTAAAGAGGCTTCTAAGTACAAAAGTACCTAAAATAGTGCTTTTAAGTCTCAAAATCTTCACTAAAACCCCCTAAATAGCTCTCATTCTAAGAGCTATCATTGAGCTCGAAAGAGGAGACTTAGTTAGGATTAAAAAGAGGTAATTAATTAATTACCCGAGTGACAACGAGAGTATAAATTAACTAGTTATAGTTGTTGAGAAGATTAATTCGTAGAACACTAATTAATTGATTCATTTATTAATGGAAACTCGACGGAGAGAAGCTAGTTTAGAATTCAATTCATGACTAATAATTGTTTGGACACGACAGTGATAAGAGCGATTATTAGAGGTCCGTAATGAAGAGGAATAATGCCTTGTCTGATTTAGCTGGCGCTAGGAACACCTAGATTAGTTAATTAATACTTGAGATTGGAGGAGACTGATAGGAGAGTCCATGCCTTTAGAGCTTCCAGACTTAGGAGTTCACTGTCAAATTAGTTGTAATTGCCTATTTAGTTAGTAATTAATCCTATTCCCAAGTTTATCCCTTACGTTTGTGTCTCCCATTTATTTTCCTGCATTTATTTTATGTTGCTTAGGTTAGTTTATCTTCTTTCGGTTGTTTTCTCTAAATAAAACTACGTGAGAGTAATTGTAGTATTTAATTGAATTAAAATCAATCCCTATGGATTCGATACTCGGTAGGAATATCATTTTATATTACTTGACCTGTGCGCTTGCAGAAACGTAAATTGTATGCAACATAGTAAGATAAAGTTTCTTGAAAAATTAAGGAAAAAAGTTAGCAAAAAAAATAGCAAAATAAAAAAAAAATACATGAAAAAAGGTTATTGAAAATTGGGTAAAAATAAGTGAAAAAAATGGGTTAACTAGAGGAATGGCCAAATTAAATGTGGCGTTTTGATAAAAGTCCAAATATTTTTTATATTGCGGAAATGGAAAAATCTAAAAATAGTATGTTTCAAATAAAAATATGTAGACTAAAATGCCCCTTATTCAAATCCTAGAAAATGGCTTATGAAATCAAGCAAAAAACATATTTGTTAAATCAAAAAATTTTAATAGATCTTCAAATTTTAAAATGATCAGTTATTTAAATATCAAATTATACTGTAAATTCCAAAATCCTTCCTAATTTTGATTAATCTTCGTAATTTTGAAAATAAATCTTGTAAATTTAAAAATGTCAAATTTTTAAAAAATATGTTTTACACCTAACAAGAACATTTTAATGGAACTTAGAAAAACTTGCAATTCCGTGAATGTAAATACCTTGTATTTGCAACCCATTGAAAATTCGCTAAGTTGGAATTCACCTAAAATTCAAAACAAATAGTAGAAAAATAATGTCAACTAAAAATATGCAACGATCTAATTATATATATATTTTTTAAAAACTTGTAATTGAGTGAATGCAAATACCTTGTATTCGCAACCCAGTGAAGATCTCAATCTAATCAATTTTTTTTTTTTAAAAAAATTGTAATTTAGTGAATGCAAATACAAATCTGATTGAAAATTGCGTTGGAATTCACCTAAAATTGTGTAAGAATGGCTTACCAACAAGCAGCCAACCAACACAACTCAAAGATTTCTATCCCTCAAGAATCAAGTTCAGTAAACAAATCTACAAGACTCATGGATTGTCTACAATGAATTTGAAATTAACATTGCTCTTTTATCCAACTCGATCCCACCTTCCTCGTCGCCCTCCTCTGGAATCCCCACCGTGGAACCCGACTTCTTCTAGAGTCGCTGCATGAGAACCACCCTAATATGCTTCACCGGAGAAAGAGGAGCAAAAGACCACCGGAAAAACCTACCAGGAGTAGAGCTAGCACTCTCAGTCCCACCCACTGGCAACGACGAGTGCTCGCTCTTCAAAAAAATTGTGTGTAGGACTACGGTTGTAACCGATTTGGGAGTTTGAGACAGATCAATATGTCCTCTGTGTCTCTCAAAGCATATAGATTTAGCTTCGGAGGTGGCTTTGAAGTACAAATACTCATCACAAAATTGCAAATTAGTGAGATCAGCGAAACTCCACTAGGCTTTTATTGCTCCTTGAACTTGTTGGAGAAATCACAGACATTGTATGAAGAAACTTGAAGATTTTTTAAGAAGAGAGAGAAAAATGGAGGGTTCTTAAAGAGAAAAAAGGGATAACTAATTGTAGATATGTGTTTAAAAAATTAAAAATGTATAATCTAATAATCTAAATTGGTAACCAATTTGTAAGTCAAAAATTTAAGAGTCAACAATTAAAATGAGATTTCTTATTTTAACTTTAAAAAATAACAAACACACAAATACTAGAGTAATCATGACACACATCTCCCTTATGTATCACTCTTATCATAAAAACTAAGATTTTTGTCAGACTGAGCCACACAAATATCTTGTACTAAAAAACATATAAAATCTTCGTCAAACTAAGCCTCTCAAATACCTTATACTCGATTGATAGATAGAGTAATAGGGGAAAAATTCTGGTACTGCGATAACATGAAAAAATTTCCATACTATCTCCATTCATTTCTTCTCATATTAGTAAGCATCTAAGAATGGTGTCAAACCCATGGAATAAATTAATATATCATTTATTGACATGTTAGATTATGAATGAGAGGAGTAGGTACTACGTTAGTACTAGAAATTTTTTCGAGTGATAACGTGACAAGTGAAAGTGTCAATCTCTTCAAACATCGAAATTTACACTTGGTCCGACCATCTTCTCATAAGTTTATCTTCTTCACAAAATATAAGAATATTGTGTATTCAACATTAAGCCACACAAGTACCTTGGAGCTTTGAATACATATTGGCTATGAAATCATTTTTTATGAAGATTAAATCATCCTTAGTTGTACTAATTCCGCCATTGGCTTTAGTTTCGAGAAGATTAATCAATCATTCAACACTCCTAAATCGGTCCAAAACGCCCATAATTATTCTCTCTCACCATGTCGATTAGAACTCTCCGATCATCGTTAAAAATGTAGTTTATCATCATCATTCGGCCACACATCAACAACAACTTATGAAAGAAAGTGCAAAAAGGTTGTAAATTTTAGATTACATGATTATACAATAAAAACCCTAACATTGTATAATTCAATAAAAGCCAAGATCTTTGAACTAGATGATTTTCACAATAACATGAGTTAGAATAACATACCTTGATCCATGATATTGTTGTTGTAAAGAAGGATTGTGTATCTCTCTCTTGGCCTTTCTTTAGAACTTGATTAGGTTTCTTGATGGAGAGAAACTTCTACTTCATTAGGCAGAGAGAGAACCAATCCCTAGGGTTTTAATCTTTATATATACACCTTCCATCAGGGTTTTAAATTGAGAGATTACATTTTCATTAACTGGCCCATTAATGCAGTGGGCCTAAAATATTAAGATAGCAATAAATGTATATGGGCCACATTAATGATAATATGAAATTTAAAAATCTAACAATCTCCCACTTGGCCCATTTGACATTATTTGCTATACATTAATAAACATAATGCGCATAGAAGATAAATTTCATCTTCACATCATGATATCAATATCAAGTCAAGAAACTGATGAGGATCATGGCGGTCATATATCATTACATCGACATAATCCCTTCCATGTATCACAACATTAGTTCTTTACTTAACATGATCTATAATAAAGGTATTCAATAATGGTCCAACAATAATTGTCTTTATCAAAGACAAGATCCTGTTTAGTTTACGTAATTCATTTATGTATATACCAATCATAAGAAACAGGAGTAACAAAATAAAATCAGAAACAATAAATAAACGAGCTCAAAGTGTCAAATAACATAATCGTAATGTCAATAATGGTATCCACTAATGCCCATAAGTTCGACATGTTCCTTGAATGTCTTAGGTGGCAATCCTTTCGTCAGTGGATCCGCAATCATAAGGTTAGTGCTAATATGTTCGATTGACACCATTTGTTTTTGAACTTCTTCTTTAACGGCAAAATATTTCAATTCCATATGTTTAGCACCTTTCGAATATTTGTCGTTTTTTGAGAAGAAAACTGCTACAGAATTATCACAATAAATTTTCAGCGGCTTAGCAATACTGTCGACAATTTCAAGCCCTGAAATAAAGTTCTGCAACCATAAACCATGAGTTGTAGCCTTGAAACATGCTACAAATTTGCTTTCATAATGGAACAACACTTGGAGAGCATTTACCCATCTTAAATCTCTTTAGAACTTTATTAATATATGCTTTCTGAGACAATCCTAACAATTCATGTGCTCGATTATGGAATATTTCTATTCCAATCACATAAGATAATGCCTCACTCATATCTTTTATTTTAAAGTTCTTGGAGAGAAATTCCTTAGTTTGACATAATAAACTAAAGTCATTAGTAGCCAGTAAGATGTTATCAACATACATAACAAAAAATATAAACTGTCATCAACATACATAACGAGAAATATAAACTTACTCCCACTGATCTTTAGATATAAACATCGATCAATGACGTTTTCTTTAAATCCAAAGATGTAATGATATCATTAACCTTAAGATATCATTGTCGGAAAGCTTGTGTAAGTTCGTATATTGACCTCTTTAGCTTACACACCATATGTTCCTTTCCTTCAACAACAAAACCTTCTGGTTGATCCATGAACACTTCTTCATCTAAATTCCCTTTAAGAAAGGCAGTTTTCACATCCATTTGATGAAGCTCTAAGTCATAATGAGCTACTAATGTCATAATAATTCTTAAGGAATCCTTTTTAGAGACAGGAGAAAAAGTTTCTTTATTGTCAATACAATCTTTTTGAGTAAAACCTTTGGCAACGAGTCTAGCCTTGTGTCATTCAATATTGCCATTTGCGTCACGTTTAGTTTTAAAAAACTCATTTACATCTGACTCTTTTGCTTCCTTAAGGCAATTCTATAAGGTCTCAAACCCCATTGTGGTCCACTGATTTTAACTTTTCTTTCATGACATCTAACCATTTAACAGAACTGTCACTTTCAATGGCTTGTGAAACCGAAAATGGATCATTATCAATGCCTAAGTCAAATTCTAACTCATGCAAATAAACCACATAATCATCAGAAATAACAAATCTTCTTTGCCTTACAGATCTTCTTAATTCTGTTTCTAGTAGTTCCTCTATTGTAGATTCATTAATTACAATATCATTATGTGGAATTTGATCATTAATTTGTTGTTCCTGTGAATTATTAATAGAGTCAACAATTATAGGAACAACAACTTAAGAAGTCATAGATGAAGAAATTTGTACCTTAGCTTCTTGAATTTCCACTTTACGTGGTTCCAAACTCCCACTAACTTCACCATTCTCAATGAACCTAACATTTCCAGTTTCAACTATTCTCGTACTGTGGCTAGGATAATAAAATCTATACCCTTTAGATTTTTCTAGATAACCAATGAAGAAACCACTGGTTGTTCTTGAGTCCAGTTTCTTTTCGTGTGGATTATAAATTCTTACTTCTGCTTGGCAACCCCAAACATGCAGGTGCCTTAAACTGGGTTTCCTTCATGTCCACATTTCAAAAGGTGTCTTTGAAACTGACTTACTAGGAACCCTATTTAACAAATATTGGGCAGTTCTTAAAGCATACATCCACAACGATATTGGTAAAGATGAATTAATTAACATGCTCCTAACCATATTCATTAAAGTACGATTACGCCTTTCTGCAACACCATTTTGTTGTGGTGTTCCTGGCATTGTGTATTGAGCACATATGCCATGATTTTCTAGGAATTTAGCAAATGGACCAGGGCACTGCCCATTCTCATCATACTTTCCATAATATTCACCACCTCTATCAGACCTTACAATTTTCACTTTTCTATCCAATTGTCTTTCAACTTCATTGATAAATATCCTTAGGGCATCTATCGATTGAGATTTTTCATGCAACAAATAGATATATCCATAACGTGAAAAATCATCAATAAAGGTAATGAAATACTTTTCTCCACCAAAAGATGGAACATCAAAAGGCCCACAGATATCAGTGTGTACAATTTCAAGGAGCTGTGAGCTTCTTGTGGTTGTTTTCTTGATTGTGTGTTTTGTCTGTTTTCCCTTAATACAATCTACACAAGTTCCAAGATCAGTAAAATTCAAGTTTGGAAGGATTTCATTCTTTACCAATCTTTCAATTCTTTCTTTGGATATGTGACCCAGACGTTTATGCCACAAGTAGGCTGATGATTCATTAAATAAATCATGTTTAGTACCAACATTATGATGCAGGGTTAAAAGAGTTTCAACAAAAAGATCATCAAGCTTTAATTTGTATAAACCATCACAAAGGGTACCAGAACCAATAAGAATGTTCTGTTTGAATAAATTGAAACACCCATTCCCAAATTTAAAATAATAACCAGAAGTATCAAGTTTAGATAAGGAAATCAAATTATGAGATACAGAAGGAACATAAAAGGTATTTAAAAGGTCTAAATGATGTCCAGTGTCTAAAACTAAACGATAAGTTCCTACAGCTTCAACTGGAACTTTGACTCGGTTTCCTATCAAGATGAATTTCTCATTTGGACTTGTGGTTCTGGTCGTAAGGAATCCCTTTACTTTCGAACCATGCCTTACGTTTCAGGCAATCTTTCTGATAGTATCCTGGCTTGTTACAAAAACGACACTTATCCTTAATTTTTTCGTTCTTGTGGATTTGGACAGATGGCTGATTTATCTTTAGGTGTCTGTTATTGCCCTTTCCATACTTCTTTCCTGGTTTCTTTCCAGCTCCTTTATGACCCATGAGATTAGCTGAGTGAATTTTTGGTTTCTTAAGCCTTGCTTCCTCCTGAATGAGCATAGTGAATTTTTTGTTTCTTAAGCCTTGCTTCCTCCTGAATGAGCATACTTTGCAATTCATGCACATTCCATTTATCTTTCAGAGTATATAGTTTATATGGAATGGACCATACTCTGGAGGTAAGGAATTAAGGATGAATGTTACCAAAAAGTTCTCATTAACTTCCATTCCCATGGTCTTTAACCTTGCTGCTAAGTTTGTCATTTCAAGGATATGTTCATGTATAGTACGAGAACCATCAAACTTAATGTTGGTTAAGGTACTCATCAGTGTTCCAGCAAGTGACTTATCAGTCGACTCATACTGGGAACAATTTTCTACAAATTTCATAAATTCCTTAGCATTTTCAATTTTCGCAATTGTGGACTTGATATTGCTTGCCAAAGTCATTCGCATAAACATTAAGCTCAATCTATTTGATCTTTTCCAAGCTTTATAGAAAGATCTTTCCTCAGCCTACTAGCATTATTGAGTGCTGCACGTTTCTCATTTAAGAGTGTCAAATCAAGATCCAAAACACCAAGATGGAATCAAATTTGTTCGCACCAATCAGAGAAATTGAGTCCATTAAACTTAATAATAGATTCATAAAACATTAAATAAACATTATTCATGCATTGAAGTTCTCCTTTGGGAGATGCACCAATATACGATATAATTGATGCTAGATTTAAGTTCGCATAATTGGTAATTAAAATGCTTAAATTAGATACATTAGTTATCTTTGGATATACTAAAAATACCTAACCAAGCATCTCAATTAACCACGATAAGGTTCAAAATTATAAAACTACTAATCAACCTTTGGGTGATTCAAAATGTTTTATAATAATGAATATCAATATACTCATGATGAAATCATTAGTATTTTATAATATCATATCATTCATTAGCATCACATAAACATGAGTAATTGAATTAACTTTAATTTGATATCTACAAAACTTACTAATTCGGCCACTTTGGTGACTAACAAATTATACATTATATAGATATCATAATAACAACAAGTAATTTTCATCACATAATTTGCAAAACATTAATATTGCAAATAATTTTATCAATAGAAAATTTAGGAAAACTTCATGCATTTCAAATTGTGTAATTGAAATAAATTTAATTTGATATATATAAAACTTACTAATTCGATAACTTATGTGGTTAACAAATTATTCATAACATAGATATTATAATAAAATAATGGTAAGTAATTCACATCACACAATTTGAAATTTTAATACCATTAAGTTTAAACCAAAATCAATAATAGACTACTAGTAGTTTTAAAACAATCCAATACAATTATATCAGTATTATTATTATTATTATTGTTAAATTCTTCTTCTTATTATTATTTTTTTAATACAGGAACTGAATCAAGAATAAAAAAAAAACGGTGAACATGGGTGAAATTAGTATGAATTCTTTAAATACAAGAATTCAATCAAAAATCAAAATCGATGGACACAATCAAAATTCATATGAATTCTTGAGTACAACTTATTGCACTCAAAAACTTGATGTGGTGGATTTAATTTGAATTCAATCTTGAATGCATAAAGACAAATCAATTCAAGAGACTCATAATTGCCAGCAAATTCATCACAAACACTTTAAAACTTAAATATTAATCTAAACCAATCAAGAAAAACTTAATTCTTGAATACAATAATAATGAAGTCTTGAATACAAGAATGAAAATTATTCAAGATACAAAATTCTTGAATGCAAGAACGAAAATAATCAAGATTCGAATTTCTTGAATGCAATAACAATGAATTCTTGATCCTCATAAATTCGATTACTTAATTCATCAAGGAGAAGCCAAACATAGTTAATTTGCAGCGGAAACATAAACTCATACATTAAAACATCAATGGAAAATCTCATGTTCTCAACCTGGCTCTGATACCACATGTAAGTTTTAGATTACACGATTATACAATAAAAACCCTAACATTGTATAATTCAATAAAAGCCAAGATCTTTGAACTAGATGATTTTCACAATAACATGAGTTAGAATAACATACCTTGATCCATGATATTGTTGTTGTAAAGAAGGATTGGGTATCTCTCTCTTGGCCTTTCTTTAGAACTTGATTAGGTTTCTTGATGGAGAGAAACTTCTACTTCATTAGGCAGAGAGGGGACCAATCCCTAGGGTTTTAATCTTTATATATACACCTTCCATCAGGGTTTTAAATTGGGAGATTACCTTTTCATTAACTGGCCCATTAATGTAGTGGGCCTAAAATATTAAGATAGCAATAAATGTATATGGGCCACATTAATGATAATATGAAATTTAAAAATCTAACAAAGGTCGCCAAACTTGCAACCATCAACTTTCCTCAATAGAGAAATAAGAACTTTGGTGAAATAAATGGTCTCAAAGGTCATCCTCCACCGTCGTTTGTAAGTTTTTGCCATAGTTGAGCATCCTTCACGATAAACTTCAACTATCTCATCTTTTTTTTTTTTTTTTTTTTTTTGTATTTCTCAACATCATGGATGCAATTAGAAGATATTCAAGGATGAAACTGTAACGACCCTATAGGCTCAACACGCTACCTAAGAGTCATTACTAAGTCACGTCGCTATATTACCGAAAATTTCGGCAGCATAACAGCGTAACTACGCGAAAACCAAAAATTTGACCCTTACCTGATAGGACATAGAAAAACACACTTCTAAGATTTTCAAACAACCTCCTAGCATCCAACAAACTTCTCAATATGATGCTAGGGTTCAAACAGCAGAGACCAAGTGAATTCAAACATAGAAAGCCAAATACACGTGCACGATTTACAAAGAAAGGTTAAAAGACTTTGAAACATTCTCCTAAACATTTAAAAACTTGACATGAGTTCTATGTACATCCAGAAACATAAAAGAAGCGGAATAGCGATCGCTCGGCTCCCATGACTCGAGTAGCTGATCTCCGGTCACGCGCTAGGGCCGATCTTAGCCTTACCTGAAAACATTTTAAAAAGGAAAAGGGTGAGTATTAACGAATAATACTCAGTAAGTAACTCATAGTTTCAAAGTAAGAGTTTCAATCGCATGCAACATGTCATTTTAAATCATAAAACCATCGTAAACCATCGCTTTAGTAGGGGACCTAAAATTCGTTTTATAAACCATGTACTTTTCCTCGCAGCTCTCGTGAACGATTAAATTCTCCCGAGGGCCTCGTGAATAGTCCGAAGACATAGTTTTTCCATCGAATAGAGTCCTCCCCTAACTCTGAGAGTTGAGCTCGAAAGCTAACATACATCGTGGAGTCCGAAGACTCAGCCCGAAGGCTACCATCGTGGAGTCCGAAGACTCAGCCCGAAGGCTACCATCGTGGAGTCCGAAGACTCAAGCCCGTCGGCTACCATCGTGGGGCACTCTCGAACCCCGGGAGCATAGAGAGTCCGAAGACTCGGGTTCCCTCATAACCCACATAAAACTTTTGGGAGAATTATCGTCACGGCCTTACATAAATCTTTTCATGAGCACACAACACATGCATGAGGTCCCATTCGTTTTAGAACATAGTTATGAATGCATAAATCAAGACAATCGCATTTCAAAGACATACATATCATTTCCATTCTTTTTAACATGAAAACTCAAATAGAACTCATGGAACTAGCGTATAAAGGAATATACATATAAAACACTTTCTTTCTTAAATACTTAACACGAAAACATAAACTTCAAAGTAAATATAGAGCTAGCTCTAGGTTTCGAAAACTTCTTTCGTTGTGAGATCCCTTACCTTAAATCTTTACTTACTAAAATACCCTTTCTTCACTAGTAATGAGCTTCTCGAGTCCCCACTCCAAGTACAATCCAAGGTCCTCGACAATTCACCTAAAAAGTGTCCTAAACAGGTCTTAAACCAACCGAATTACGCTAAAACGCATTCTAACATTAATAACTCGACGAAACGGACCAAATGGAGAAATTTACCCAACTCCGGCGAGCGGCGGCCCGTGGGCTTCACGGCGGCGCGTGGCCGGCGCGTGAGGACTCTGGTCGGCGCGTGGACTTCGAATTTGGACAGAATCGGCCCCTTTCCGGTCAGATTCGTGCTTAAACCAGCAACTTGCTGCTAGAATGTACTCCGGCGAGGTGTTTCAAACGCGTGGGTCCTCGGTTTTTAGATCTGAGCCGAACCGAGCTTCTTTGGCTTCTTCCGGCGAGCTGGGCAACGAAAGAAGAGGAAAACGAAGCTGAAGCTTCGGTCGGATCGGGGAAGAAGAAAAAGAAGACCGCCGGAGGGGGTTTCGCGGCTGCTGCTCCGTTCGGTTGCCGACAGAAAAAGACGGAGAAGACGGTGGATGGATGTTCGACTGAGCGTTCGTGGCGGCGAAACTGGGCAGCGCTACGAGCAGAAGAAGAACTCCGGCGAGTCTTCAATTCTGGCGTGCTATTTGCGTGGGTTTTCCGGCAGAACTTGCAGAAAAACGAGGAAGAAGAAGAAGAAAATCGGCAGAGGGTGGTGGGATGGGTTCGGCCGAGAGAGAGAGAGAGAGAGAGAGAGAGAGAGAGAGATTTCGGTGAAGGCTGCGGGAGGAAGAAGAAGAAAGGAAAAGAAAAAGAAAAAAAAAGAAAAAGAAAAGAAAAGAAAAAAAATAAAATAAAAATAAAAATAAATAAATAAAATAATAAAAAGAATAAAATATATATATATATTTAATGGATAAGGATGAGGAAAAAAATTATTTTATATATATAAAAAAAATTCCATCTTCCAATTATGCCCTTTGACCAAAACTTAAATTCCAAAATTGCCCTCAACAACTTATTCAATTCCAAATATACCCTTTTTCTCATTCCAAATTTCAATTTAACCTTCAAATTTAAATTACCCAATGCAAATCATTCCAATTTAATTCCCATAATTTGAAATTAATGCCTGTAATTAAGTCGGGCGTTACAGAAACAATGGATGAAGAAGGAGAAACTAAAAAGATAAACCGAAATTCAAATATGTAAATCTGTAAATGCATGAGATTTGAAAATCTGAGGTTTGAATTTTAAAATTCATATCAAACAATTTTTGGGTAAATATTTATTTAGGGCTTTCATAAATTAAGGGACAGACGTCCAATTGATTTGTAAGGGTAAACAAGGAAAAAAAAAAACAAGGAAATCCTGATTTCATAGTGGTCAGGGGTAGATCTAGAGAATATATTTGGAGGGGGTAAGCTTAAATAATATATTTTAAGTTAAAAAATTATTATAAAAATATAATCAAAATTATTGGTAATCAAATCCCACTCCTAGATGTTGTTGAACTTACAAATAATAATAAAAAACACTACTTTATCATATAAACTCTAAAAAATTACATGTAATTGCAAATTTAGGAAATTTTAGAACTAATATTAAGAAAATAGAAACTACAAAATAATTTTAAAAAATATAGTAAAATTATAATAAGTAAATCAATTATTATTGTTTATCACAATAACTATTATAATTATATATTCAATCAATATCTAAATTAATCATTAATTCATATCACTCTATCATAAAATTATACTTGGTTGTCATTGTTATTTCTGAATTTTAAAAAAAAAATGCTATATTCTTAATTATTTTTCTAAAAAATATTATATTTGTAATTACATCTAATAAAACTCAGATATTTATAAATATGTTAAAGGTTAAATTACAAGTTTAGTTCCTAAACTAGAGCGGTATCTAATAAGTCTTTAAACTTTAAAGTATTTTATAGGTTTCTGAACTTTCAATTTTGTGTTCAATATGTCCTTAACCTATTAGAAATTTTTTTCAAATTTAGGATCTTATTAGACACAAAATTGAAAAGTTGTGTTCTTACGAGACACAAAATTAAAAAGTCGTAGTCTTATTACAATTTGTCCATTTTTTAAAATGTTGAATAGGTAAAAGACCTATTGGACAAAAAAATTTGAACATTTAGAGACATGTTAGATATTTTTAAAGTTTAGGGATCTAGGCACAATTGAAAATTTAGGAACCTATTAGACAAAAGTCTAAAACTCTAAAAGTGTGTCGCAACGTCATCCTGACATGGAGCGGCCGACATCCTCCCCCAATGTAACGACCCTACTTGTAACGACCCTATAGGCTCAACACGCTACCTAAGAGTCATTACTAAGTCACGTCGCTATATTACCGAAAATTTCGGCAGCATAACGACGTAACTACGCGAAAACCAAAAATTTGACCCTTACCTGATAAGACATAGAAAAACGCACTTCTAAGATTTTCAAACAACCTCCTAGCATCCAACAAACTTCTCAATATGATGCTAGGGTTCAAACAGCAGAAAACCAAATACACGTGCACGATTTACAAAGAAAGGTTAAAAGACTTTGAAACATTCTCCTAAACATTTAAAAAAACTCGACATGAGTTCTATGTACATCCTGAAACATAAAAGAAGCGGAATAGCGATCGCTCGGCTCCCATGACTCGAGTAGCTGATCTCCGGTCACGCGCTAGGGCCGATCTTAGCCTTACTTGAAAACATTTTTTTTTAAAAAAGAAAAGGGTGAGTATTAACGAATAATACTCAGTAAGTAACTCATAGTTTCAAAGTAAGAGTTTCAATCGCATGCAACATGTCATTTTAAATCATAAAACCATCGTAAACCATCGCTTTAGTAGGGGACCTAAAATTCGTTTTATAAACCATGTACTTTTCCTCGCGGCTCTCGTGAACGATTAAATTCTCCCAAGGGCCTCGTGAATAGTCCGAAGACATAGTTTTTCCATCGAATAGAGTCCCCCCTAACTCTGAGAGTTGAGCTCGAAAGCTAACATACATCGTGGAGTCCGAAGACTCAGCCCGAAGGCTACCATCGTGGAGTCCGAAGACTCAAGCCCGTCGGCTACCATCGTGGAGCACTCTCGAACTCCGGGAGCATAGAGAGTCCGAAGACTCGGGTTCCCTCATAACCCACATAAAACTTTTGGGAGAATTATCGTCACGGCCTTACATAAATCTTTTCATGAGCACACAACACATGCATGAGGTCCCGCTCGTTTTAGAACATAGTTATGAATGCATGATTCAAGGCAATCGCATTTCAAAGACATACATATCATTTCCATTCTTTTTAACATGAAAACATAAATTTCAAAGTAAATATAGAGCTAGCTCTCGGTTTCGAAAACTTCTTTCGTTGTGAGATCCCTTACCTTAAATCTTTACTTACTAAAATACCCTTTCTCCACTAGTAATGGGCTTCTCGAGTTCCCACTCCAAGTACAATCCAAGGTCCTCGAAAAATCACCTAAAAAGTTTCCTAAACGTGTCTTAAACCATCCGAATTACGCTAAAACACATTCTAACATTAATAACTCGACGAAACGGACCAAATGGCAATTTTTACCCAACTCCGGCGAACGGCGGCGCGTGGGGCGGTGGACGGCGGCGCGTGGGACTCCCGATCGGCGCGTGAGGGTTCGTTTTGAGCAGATCTAGTGCGCTCGGGACTCCGTTGAGCTCCGGTGAGGCGTTTGCTAGCAGATCCGGCGCGATCTGAGTTGCCGTTCGGTGAAGTGTTGAACGCGACTTGGGAGCTTATGCGGCGGTGTTCGGCAGCGAGTTGTAGTGGGCTTCACCGGCGATAGACAGCAGAGGCGCGGCGGCTGGCTGGGCGTTCGTGGCGGACGTGGGCTGCGCGAGCGAACTTCAGCAGCGCGGAGGGCGGCGGTTCAGCCTCTGCGCGGCCGGCGAACTGGAATGGGGTACGGCGTGCGACGGCGATATCCCGAGGAAGAAGAAGAAGCAGCCGGCGATAGAGATGGGTGTTCGGTCGGAGGGGGAGAGAGAGAGAGAGAGAGAGTTTCGGGAGGGAGAAAGGAAGGAAAAAAATGGGGATGGGTTGTCGGGAGGAAGAAGAAGAGAGAAATAAAAATAATAATAATAATAATAAAATAATAAAATAATAGTGGATAAAGATGGGGAATTATTCTATATATAAAAAAATAATAATAAATTTCCAATTTTGCCCCTTTTTAAACACTAAACTCCAATAATACCCCTTTTTCTTAAATCCAAAAATGCAAATTAACCTTCATATTTACTTTCCAAATGAAAATCATTCCACTTTATTCCAAAAATTAAAAATTTAAACTCCTAAATAAGCCGGTCGTTACACTACTTATCCTATTAGACTTCCTAGAGACGTTACTACATGCATTCTACTATAAATTTAGAAATCTTTAATAAAGCCACAAAAAAGATTTAAACATTTGTTAAAAACAATCAAACTCTTTTAGCTTGGGATCCCTTTATTTTAAAACATAAGAATAAACTAAAACATTAAAAATCTGGAATAATTTGAAGAACACGACAGTCAAAAGGTCATGAAATAAAAAAAATAAAATAAAATGCGGAACTAAACTTACGTCACCCATGGCCCTTGCAGCAACTATCCTGTCATTCGCCTAGGTTGCCCTTGCCCTTACCTAAAAAGAAAAACATTTTGAAAAAAAGGGTGAGTATTTAAAATACTCAGTAAGTGACCTCACTACTGGGGTCAGGATATGCAAACACATACAACGTGATTTTTAAAACTTTTTCCTCTAATGGGGCCTAAAAACATTTCATAGTGGAATATTCCTTTAACATTTCTCTTCGGCTTAATGTGGACAATTAACCCAACCTAACCTTTCATTTCCATTTAACCTTTTCAAGTTCCTTTTCATTTAGATGTACATCCATAGTTTTAGGGGGTAATTGCCACAACCTTCGAAATCATTTTTATCATGAAAACATACATGTATGCATGAGGTCCCAAAGCATTCTAAATTTTCATTTCATGATAAAAAAACAAAAAAAAATTCTCATGCCATTCCTCATATCATAAATCATACATCATGCATCACATTCATATTTGGCAACCATACATGAGCAAACCCATTTTCATATAAAATAAAGCATTTTAAAACTTACAAGAATCACAACTAAAACATTTATAAAACTTTACATTTTGAAGAAATTTTAATTTAATTTTTTTTTTCAATTCAGTTCCTAACTTGTTTTTAAGCATACCGGCGTAAGATCCCTTACCTTGGCCAATATTCAAGAAAGAATCCCCAAACTCCTATTTCAGAAATCCTTTGGCAAACCTACAAAAATTTCCACAAGATCATGCTTGACATTCATAGCCTTCAACTCCAATTCTAAAGAAAATCACCCTAAGATGTTGGTTCAATAACTCCACTTATCCTCAAGAAACTCATATTTCATAATCATCCAAAAGTCCAACTACCTCCCAAACGTGGTAGAAGAATTAAGAGTTAATAGACTTTTCCAACACAATCTTAATCTTAGAATTGAATCCCAACATACACTCAAGGATTTGCTCGATTTTAGAATGAGAATTTTACCTCAATTCCTACCTCAAAATAGAACCGAACCTTGCCGAATAGATGACAATTTGATTCAATTTCTCCAAGCCGACCTCTACATACGATGGGTATTCTAAAATTGAGCCCAAAAATGAATGGGTCATCCTCTAAATTACTAAAACAGTGCCCAAAATCAGAATTCTATTGTGAAATCCATGAGTATACAACACGAGTAAGCTTACCCACGCGAAAACGAAGCCGAAACGGGGCTATACAGTGTTGAAGATCGCCGAAAAAATAGATCTACAGTGGCGCCGGCGGTTCGGGTTCGCGCCTGGCAGTGGTGGGCGACGGTGGAGAGGAGGTTCGCGGCGGATCGAGTCAACGACGCTGCGGCGTTGGTCCGGTGCAGCGGTAGCCACGATCGGATCTGCAAGGCGGCTGAACAGCGGCGGAGCATGTCGGCGGGGCGGTGGTCTACAGCGGCTGCACGACGGCGGAGAGGTGGTATGGCCGGAGGGGTGTGGTCGGGGGCAATGAGCTGCAGAAGAGGAAGAAGAAAAATTTCTGCTTCAAGAGAATGGAATTTTCGAAAAACACAAGGGAGAAGAAGAAGATGGAGAAGATGATAGCTTGAAAGCTTGGCTTGAAGGCTTAACTCAACCTAGGGTTGCGTGCAGCTTAAAATATTATAGATGGATACTAAGGCTTGGCTTAAACATGGGCTTAGGCCTCTTATAGTCCCTTAAATAACCAAATTGCCCTAAACATCAATTAAATCCCATTTTTCCTTCTTTCTTCCCATTCTACCCTCCAATTCTCTAATTTCAATTATGCTAAATTTTCAAAATTAAACATCAATACACACCTTAAACATAAAATTGGCCTTTCAATTAATTTAAATCAAAAATTTAAAGCCTTAATTAATACTTGAAAGTGTCGGTCGTTACACCCAAGGATCTCTTTCAAGGTAGAAGGTTTGGAGTCGCCACCAATCATCATAAGGTGTGATTGGTCACACATTTTAGAGGAAAAAGGTTGGTCTATGAAACCAAAAATTAGGCTCGAGAGTCGATTAAGCGTAGGGAAGGTGTTAGCACCCCTACAACACCCGTTTAAGAAAAACGATTACCACATTTTATTTTAAAATTATCCTTTTATTTATTAGTCCAAAGAAAAATATTTTTGTGTTTTATTTTGAATGTCCCAAAATTTATTAATCCACATTTTAAAAGTAAAATATGAACTAATAACTATGAGTGGCTCAAGACCATTAGAAAAAACTTATAACTTATTTTGATATTTCAAAACAAATTCATTATTTTATAAAAATAAATTACTTACGAAAAACATTCTAAAAACGGAGGGTTCTTATTTCATAAATCTATTTTTAAAAGGAGGCAATTTATCTTATTTCAAACTTCATTGCCAAAACTTTGATATGAAAAATTGGAGGGTTCTTATTCCATAAATCCAATTTTGAATGAGACAATTTGTTTTATTTCAAATTTCCTTGCCAAAATTCAATTTGAAAAAACTGGAGGGTTCTTATTTCAGAAATCCAATTGTGAAATGGACAATTTTTTTTATCTCAAACTTCATTGCCAAGATTTAATTTTTTTTTTTTTTTAAATGGAAGGGTTCTTATTTCAGAAATCCAATTTTAAAGAGGCAAACTTATTTTATTTCAAACTTTGTTGCCAAAATACAATTTTGAGAAATTGGAGGCTTCTTATTTCAGAAATCCAATTTTCAAATGGACAAACTTATTTTATTTCAAACTTTGTTGTCAAAAGTTTAGTTTTGAAAAAGTTTCAATGAGATTAAATAAATTTTGACTAATTGAGCAATTTCCAAGTAGAGGTATTTTCTTTTGGCCAACTTAAATATCTTGGCCTAGATAGAACATTGAGTCCCCTATAATTAAATTTTATTTCAAACTCATTAATCAGTTTACAACTTTGAGATCTTATTTAGAAAATCTAAATTAGAACCAAATTAAAACGTTACTTTAGTTGGGATAGCCAAGTTACAATCAATTTAGAAATAAATCAATTAAGACTAAACTGAAATTTTATTTAGAAACTCCCAATTCGATTCAAATCAAAATGAAACCCTTTTGAAATTTCAGTGAAATTGCATTGATATTCAATTTTAAAAAATTTAAAATTAAACTAAATTGAAAATTACAAACTAAAGCCAAACCAGATTTTTTTTTTTTTTAAATACTGGATTGGAAATCAAATTAGGGATTTATTTGAGAAAAAAAAAAACTATGACTCAATTTGAATCCTGCAATGTCATAAGTCAAATTGCAAATTAAGCCATTAAATGATGAAAATGAACCATTCAAAATTAAACAAGATTTAAAATCACAATCCAAGATTAAGTGAAATTAAACAAGTCAAAATTAAATGAAATTTAAAACACAATCCAAGATTAAAAAAAAGAATTCAAAGGTTAATTGAGATTTAAATCCAAGGTTAAACACAATTAAGCAAGAACTCAATGGTTAATAGAAATTTAAATCATAATCCATGATCAAATACAACTAAACTAGAATTCATTAGTTAATTGAAAATTAAACCACAATTGAGGTTAAAATGAAATTAAACAACCATTTAAGGACTATTTGACATTAAACCAATATGTTATGGGAAGAAAATTTTTTTTAAAAAAACCTACATACTATGGTCAAATTAAATAATAAACATCATATGATCTAATTGATGATCTAATTGTTGACAGATTTAACAAACATGTTATGTAAATTGACAATTAAACCAATGTATGTCAACTTAAAAGTATACGGTGGCCAAATATGTAAACATCTGCAGACATTTGCAGTGGCCAAATTAAAATAATATAGTGATCAAATTAATTGCCAAATCAAAATATGTAATGACCAAATCAAAATACCAAATCCAAATATACAGTGCCCATTAAAGCATTAGTAGTGACCATTAAAATATGGACAAATTAGAACGTACAGAGCCAAATTAAAACCTATTTTGGCCAAATTGAAATAACAAACACCAAAGGTCGAATTAAAATTTAAAAAAAAAAACACATTAAACCCAGCACTTAACTTACAAATGAAGTGAGGAAGAGATTGTCTCGAGCTGTTTGCCGTATTGATGATGACAAGATTTTCTCAAAATCTTTTTATTCTTCTCTTCTCTTTTTTTTTTTTAATTTTTATTCTCTCTAGAATCAAAATAAAACCTTCTTTCTCCCACCTCCCTTTTTCAATCAAGGGATGATTTATATAAGAAACCCCTAAAGAGACATGAAAGAGAGGGGCAGATGATCGTGAAAGTGGAGAAAAGGAATGAGAGAAAAGGAAAGTAGGAGAGAAAATGGTATGAGATGGGGAGAGTGCGAGAAAAAAGAGAGAAGAATAAAACGTTAGGATAAAAAGTAGTTAAGGAATATTTTAAAAAATAAAATAAAATCTAATCTAATCTAATCTAAAATGATAAAATAAAAATAAACACAAAAGCTTTAAACAAAGCTTGAGAAAAATGAAAGTAAGCCAAAAAAATGAACCAAAGTAAACACAAACCATAAACTAAAATCAAATCAAATCAAATCGAAGTATAAAAATAACTGGACCAAATACGGTATCTACAAAGTGCATAGACTAAAATTTTAATTTTGACCTATATTAAAAAAAATAAAATTGAAGTTAGTCTATTTAATTTATTTTTTTAATTCCTAAAAAAAAAAAGGTTTGTTTGCCATTTATCATAATGAAGATGTAAATTGTAGCCGGAGTTCAAATTCCCTTAAAAATTTATACGTTAAAAAATACTTTTGATATTTTAGGGGGTGTTTGGAGCAATGGGTTGGGTTGGGTTGTTTTGGAATCCAAACCCAAACTCTTGTTTGAGTCACTGTGTTCAAAACCCAATGGTTTTGAAACACAGCCCCATGGTTTTGCATAGTAAAATACGAGGGGGGGGGGTTTGATTTACCAACACACGATTTGCTCCTGATTTGCCAACTATTTTCATTATCAATTTTTCTTTTCTCTCTCTCCCGTCTCTTCCATTATTTTCATTCTAACCCTAGCCTTCTCTCTTTCCCTCTTCTCTTCCCCTCGTATGCTTCTCTCATCGCCTCTCCTCCATCTCTCTCGTGTTATCTCCAACATCTACTTCATCTCATTTTCCCCTTCTCCATTTTAATCTCTACAAATTTCAGATCAACGCTGTTTGCCTGCCTCGTCAGTTCGGATCGAAAGAAAATCTTCTACCACTACAACATTTTTATTTATTTCACTCACTGGTAAAAATTTTTACCACTGCAACATTTTTTTTTCCATTTTCGGGATTCTTCTTTGAAATATTGCCCCAATCTCTCTCTGCTTTCAAATCTAGGTATTTGCAGTGGTTAGATGCAAGATTTGATCTTATATTCTCTTCAATTGAAGGGTCGATCAACTTCATCTTGGATTTCAAACTTCATTAGACAATCCGTTGGAGATCTGCTTGAATCCCTGTGAGTTTTTTTTCTTTGGAATAAGAACTACTGCAAAAAAAAAAATGATCTCTCAACTTCGTATTGAACTTCAAACTTCATTAAAGAATCCATTGAAGGTCTGATTGAATCCCCATGAATTTTTTTTTTTTTTTTTTAAATTTGGAACAAGAACTACTGGAACATCTTTTTTTGTTTGCTAGGTATTTGAAGTGGTTAGATGCAAGATTTGTTCTTATACTCTTTTCGGTTGTCGGATCTCTCAACTTCGTATTGAATTTCAAACTTCATTAGAGAATCAGCTGGAGGTCTGATTGAATCCCCATGAGTTTTTTATTTTTTTACTTATTTTTTTTTTAATTTGGAACAAGAACTACTGCACACATTTTTATTTGTTTGCTAGGTATTTGAAGTGGTCGGACGCAAGATTTGTTCTTATATTCTTTTCGGTTGTTGGATCTCTCAACTTCGTATTGAATTTCAAACTTCATTAGATAATCCGTTGGAGGTCTGATTGAATCCCTGTGAGTTTTTTTTTTGGGGGGGATTTTCTTTCTTTATTTGGAACAATAACTACTTCCTATGTGTTCTCTTGGTTTATCATTGATTTTTAGAAGACTGTGCACACAACAAGAACTACTTCCTATGTGTTCTCTTAGAAAAAGACAAAAGATCGTGTATATATATATATATATATATATATTCATATTAGGTTTAAATTCTATTTTGGTCATTGGACTTTAAGATTTGTTACCTTTTAGTCCTTGAACTTTCACAATTTTTATTTTGGTCTTAGAACTTTCAAGTTTATCACATTTTGGTCCCTAAATTTTGAGAAGGTTTATTTTAGTCCCTTAACTTTAGAGAAAAATAACCACATTCACATTCTATCTATATCTATATCTAAGAGAGAACTTCAGAAAATTCTTTCCATCTCTTCTTCTGATTGAAAAGTGATGATGTCTAGTGAGTAATTTCCTCTTCTCCAAATCAAAAGAAAATTGGAAAAGAATAGAGTGAAGAGGGGTGCTTAGTACTTACTATTGAAGCATTGGTATTTAAGATCAATCTTCAAGCAAAGCATACAATTAATCAGCAAGCGTTTGAAAGATTTAACATCAATAATCTGTCTCAATACTCAATAGTCATTTCAACCAATTAAAACAAAATTTCAACTAATTAAAATTTTGTCAATTTTGTCAATTTGCATTATAAGAGTAAGGAGTGTGTGTGTGGCTAAAGGAATTTCCATTAGAAGATTTCGTGACCGATTTTCTATTTATAAAGCACACATTTACATACTGCAGTAATCTCATGGTTGTGACTTGTGCATGCTTTGTTATCCTTGTCCTCTTTAGCGTGAATAGTCTACTGGGGTTCTAATGGATAAATTTTTGTCATTTTTACATTGTTTGCGGCTTTTCTCTTGGAAAATTACTTGTGTTATATGACATTCACAATAAATTGCTTGTGTTATAGGACTATATACATTGTTTTATATATAGGTCAGTATAATGTATGTTACTTTGGAGAAAATTGCACAAACATATCCAAAACATGCAGACATCTTTCGTTTAGAAAATTATGCACTTTTTTAGAATATTTTCCTTTTTGTATGTTTGCTAACTTTAATATACCAGATATAGCATCTATGATCTAGCCATCGTTGTATCTATCCTAGCAAAATTCTATTACCAGGCAAGTGAAGCTTATGAGCATGATTGTTCTTTGGTTTTCACATTTGATAGTCATAACAGTGTGTAAATTTATTTTCCAACCAACTTGGGTTGACTTATTACTTCATATTAAATGATGAATGAGACTTGTACTTCCAAGTTTTAAATTTTCAAATTACTTGTCAACTCATATATTAAATTACTTATCTTGTATGTTGGGTTCATATGTCACATCCATGTCTTTCAAACTCCTTTTTCTTAATGAAATGGAATGATGAGGTATATTTATTTGAAATGACTTGGTGGTTGAGTGCCTAATAGTCACATCCATTTATGTTAAACCCATTTTAATGGTGGTAATGGTAGTTGGTGATTAATGACATATTTTCTTCAATCACTCTTTATAAATTTACCCCTCTTGATACCCAAACACATGCACTGCCCTTTCACTGAATGATCTATTTCTTTGGTAAGCCTTTCTCTCCTTATATGAGTTCACCTATATAGTATTCTATTCTTTGTACATGGTTTATTTTCTAAGTATTCCTCTTATGCTACTTCATTCTTTGTTTAATTTCTAAGTATTTCTCTTAGGCTCCTCCATTCTTTGTTTACTTTCTAAGTATCCCCCTTATGCTCCTTCCTTCTTTGTGAACTAACCCACTTTTTTTCTTGTTTCTATCCAATGTCTACATGATACGTGGTGTACGTTGAACATTGTTTGCTATTTTTTTTTCATGCTTCAAGGATCACGTAGTCAAGGATCGGGCCAAACATCGTAGAGGTATCATTGCTTTCACTCTTTCATTTTGTATGGTCCTTTCCCATGCCCCTCATTGTTACATTAACTCTATTTTTTTTTTATAATATGCTTACTTCCTTCTGTAGGCCATTTATCGTCACAGTTGAGTCCGTACATTGCACCTCGAATCGCTTCATCTTCTTAACATAAATTTTTCTCATCCACTATTTTTTTTTCCTTTTAGTAGCGAAGACATTGTTCTTTACATACTTTTTAGAACTTGACTCTATTTGTTGTATGTTGTGATATTACCTATGTTGCACTTTAATTACCAACTTTTGCTTTGGTATATTACGTATGTTTTGGAAAATTTTTGTAATATGGATGTGTGTTTATATACTTCCTTTCGTGTAAGGATTTGTATTTTAAAACATTTTTCAAACATATTCTTACTTTTTGTTTCTGCTCAATATGTAAATTAGATAGAATATGAATTTCCCAAACTTGATAATAAACGGTTAAATCATGTAGGATAGTGAGTAGTTAAAAAATGATTCAAAATTTGTGCACGAACGTTGAATAATGAACATAATCACTTGATTTACGTAATAAAATGTACAATAGGTTCCGAACAAAGTTTATCTAAATTTCAATTCATTTTTAATGTTTCTTACCACATAAAGTGGGGTTTAATAGGGTTCAAACATTTGTATTCCGTGGTTCTTTAAAAAGTGCACGACATTATTTTTTTCATTAAAATCTACTATGTCAAAATCTAAATAGAAACAATGTTTTGTAATAATAAAGTTCATTACACTTGTGTGATCTGTTTTGGCAAATTTTTCTTTGTAAAAGTAATGTTTATTACTTTCCTTTTTTATGTCATATGGTGGTAAGAAGGAAGAAGTTTTTTTGTTCACAAGTAATGATTCAATGACATAACCCTCATCAATCTTTCTTTCACAAAAGAAAAGCAATGGTCCTTTTTTTTTCCTCAATGTCACATTGGCAAATACTATAAAATCACATTGTCTTTAAAAATGGATTTATATGACATTGTACGACACTGTTTAAAGAATAATAAACCAATTGGCCTCACCAAACTTTTTCTTTCACAGATCAAAGTAATGATCCAAACCAAATTTGGTATTTCACAAAGTATTTTTTTTTTAAAATTGATATGTCACATTTTTTTATAACAAACAATAAATTATTACAAATGTTTGTTTTATACATGTCATAACTTAACCAAATTTCGTATTTGACAAAGTAATTATTTTTCATTGAAAACTTACATTTTTTTTGACAAACAATCAATTAATACAAATGTTTTGTTTTTTTAATACTTATCATAAACCTAACCAAATTTGATATTTGACAAAGTAATGATTTTTCATTGGAAACTCACATTTTTTTTGTAAAAAATAATAAATTATTATAAATGTTTTGTTTTTTTAATACTTGTCATAAACCTAACCAAATTTGATATTTGACAAAGTAATTATTTTTCATTGGAAACTCAAATTTTTTTTTGGTAAAAAATAATAGATTATTATAAATATTTTTTTTAATACTTGTCATAAACCTAACCAAATTTGATATTTTTCGAAGTAATTATTTTTCATTGGAAACTCCCTTTTTTTTTTTTTGTCAAAAACAATAAATTATTACAACTGTTTATTTTATACATGCCATAGACCTAACCAAATTTCGTATTTTTCGAAGTAATTATTTTTCATTGGAAACTCCCATTTCTTGTAAGAGACAAGAAAGTATTAGAAATATTTTTTCCTATACATGCCATAAACCTAACCAAACTTTGTATTTGACAATTTAACTTTTATACTAGGGTTATGGGGGAAACGAAGTACTATGTTGTTTTTTTCTGTCGTAAGCCTGGAATTTATATGGCATGGTACGAATGTCATAGGCAAGTTCATTCATTTTGTGGGGCAGTTCACAAGTCTTATGCGACACTAGAAGAAGCGGAGTATGTCTATAACGCATACAATTTCACTGCATGTGGTCCATCCACTCAGATAGGATACACTCACTGTGGACGGGAGAATGACTTGAGGAACACCCACCGAGATAGATGCGAGTGACAATGTTATCCCTTTTTTCTAATCCTTCTAGCGTTCTTAATTGGTGTAATTGTCATGACGTTAGTAGGTTCTTAGTTGTAATCCTACCACTAGGTACTTCAATAAAATGATAAGGGTCCTATATTATGAACGTTGTTTCTTATGTCTTTCAATAATGGATGGAATGGACATAGAAGGGGATGAGTTAATTGCAATACTCACTGTCATATGCACTACCCTACAGCAGTGGGTGATAATGTTCAATATGATAATGAGTCATGGAGACTTGACCATTGAAAATTCCTCGCCGCACCTTAGACACCAAATTAGGCAGCTTAACTTCTTTCGCCTCATTCATGAGGATGACTTAGCATGTCGAGAGAGCACACGAATGGATAGGAGATGTTTTGCCATATTATGCACCTTGTTAAACAAGGGGAGGTTTGTCAGACACTCAATTTGTGGACGTGGAAGAGATGGTGGCGATCTTCCTTCATATTCTAGCGCATGATGTAAAGAACAGAGTGATCCGACGACACTTCGCACGATCTGGTGAGACAGTGTCTAGACATTTCAACTCTGTTCTTAATGCCGTAGTCAGACTCTTACGACGTCCTATTGAAGACTCCATATCCTATCACACATAACTGTACCGATGAGACGTGGCGGTGGTTTGAGGTATATAAACTGTATCACCCTCTAATTACAGTTACAAAGTACAATGCCTTCGAAGGAATGTTGAACATTATACTCCCTTGCAGAACTGTCTTGGTGCGCTCGATGGAACACACATTAAAGTGAACGTAAGCGCATCCGATCATCATAGGTACAGAACTAAGAAGGGTGAGATTGCAACGAACATACTCGCTGTGTGCTCTCAGAAATGTGAGTTCATATTTGTTCTACCTGGGTGGGAAGGATTTGCGTTGGACTCCAGGGTACTAAGAGATGCAATATCACGACCAACCGGTCTAAAAGTCCCTAGGGGTAAAATGACGTGTTCTTTCTTATTTTAACATACTGAATTTGTGCGTGTGCATTGTAGGCTAAGTATGATCATCAATAATTGTATCACAATGGTCAGGTTATTACTACCTGTGTGATGCCGGTTACCCAAATGCTGAAGGATTTTTCGCCCCATATCGAGGTCAACGATACCATCTCACCGAGTGGCGGGGCGGGAACCCACCAACAAATTTGAGGGAATTATTCAATATGAGACATTCATCTGCTAGAAATGTTATTGAGAAGGCATTTGGAACGTTGAAAGGTCAATAGGCCATTTTACAAGGAAAATCATTTTACCCGGTACAAGTGCAATGTAGGACGATAACAGCGTGTTGCCTCATACATAACTTGCTATTTCGAGAGATGGGTGCTGACCCATCATATGAGGAGGTGCACCCCGGTGAAGTTGATTCAAACGAGATGAGCGGCGAAAACATAAACTTCGTGGAAACGACTAGTGAATGGACTGAATGGAGGGACAATCTTGCTAATCAACTGTTTGATGATTGGAACAATGTATGAGACTTTTATGTACTTCACTTGCTGAGGTTCTATATTCTTTTGTGTACACCGTTCAAATCCGATCTTCGTAGTCGAACCAATTTTTTTGGTGTACATAAGCTGATGTTTTATAGTGTTTTGTTTATATCATTCGATCGCAATCTTTGTACTGAACTAATTTTTTGGGTGTAAATATAGTTGCTAAAATTTCATGTTTACTGTAAACAAGAGGAGACGTGTAGTGACAGCTGACCTCCTCGAGGCATTTCGCACGGAGATGCGTTGGGCATCTACTCAAATTGAGAAGATCGCGTCGTGGCCTAAGGAGAGAGATGAAGTGGAATCCTCCAAACGCAGGCAGCTGTATGGGGAACTTCAAGCGATCCCTGGTAGGGATGTCCATTTTCTCCTCGGGGCCAGGGCCCCGCGGGGACCCGCCTCAATGGGTCGGGGAATCCCCATTTAGGTGGGGAATGGGGGAGGGAGTGGGGGAAAAAATTACCCACGAGCTAAACGGGACAGGGACAGGGAATGTATTCCCCGTCCCCGTTCCCCTCCCTGTTTAATTTTTTTTATATTTATATTTTATTTTTTAATATATATATATATAGTTTATTGTTAATGATTTAAATAATTGGATATGTTTGAATCATATAGTTAAACATTTTAATTATATGTATGAATTAATTGGATAATTTGGTATGTAATATTGTTTTGTTTTTATTAGGAGATTCAAGAATTTTATCTTTAAATATATATTTTTTTAATAGAAAGTTAACTATTTAAATTAAGATTTTTGGTGAATAATTAACAATGTAATTAAAAATTAGTTGATATTTTCCATAGAAATTAACTATTTGAAAATCTATCAAAAGAATTATTTGATTCTTAAAAAAGAAAAAAAATACTAAACGGGGAATAATTCCCCGCGGGGAACCCGATCCCCGCAAAATTTAACGGGGATGAGGATTCAAATGGAGGGCGGGGACGGGAACGAGGAAGCCATCCCCGTCCCGCCCCGCCCTGTGGACATCTCTAATCCCTGGACTCACTATGAACAACTGTTTGCTGGTATCTCAAACGCTGCTAACTGATCCCCAGTTGTTTAGCATGTTTATGGACTTCCCAGGGGATTAGAAGTACAAGTATTGCATGCGTATCCTTAGGAGACAGCCATGACCCTCATCTTCCTAAACTCTAAGTTGGCGTTTGGGCGGATGTTTAGGGTTGGGCTGGGTTTGGGTTCAAAACCCAAACCTGTGTTTGGCCCACTGGTTTGCTAAAACGAGGGTTTGAGAAAACCAAACCCCCTGTTTTGCTTATTCCAAACCCCCCGTTTTGAGAATTTCTCCCCTTCTCTCTCGTCTCCTCTTTCCGAAACCCTATCCAGTTGACAGCCGAATCTTCTCTTCTCTCTCTTACTCTAGTCTTGTCTTCGACCGCCTCCTCTTCCCGAAACCCTATCCAACACTTCCTTATCTCTTATTCTAGTCTTCTCCTTCACGATTCGAATGCCTCACACGAAAACGTCTCTGGAATCTCTGGTTTTCGCCATGATTCTCTCGCGTCGTCTCCTCTCCCCAAAACCCTATTCCTATTCTTCCTCACGATTCGAACGATTTCCTTACACCTTTCTTCATTCTTCTCTTGAAGCTTTGCTTCGTCTCTGTTTTGTCTCTTGAATAGAACCGATGGACAATTGGCTTCAAATGGGGGATTCAAATCGTGAGCTGGCGTTGAATCGTCTTCTCTCTTTGATCCATCTCTCGAAACAACTCTCCTTCTCGATTTCCACCGAACCACTCATCGCTCAACAAAGCCCCTCCCTTGTCGCCTCTTTGTCCCTGACTATTCTTCTCTTCTCAGATCTGGTTCCTAAGTTGAAGAGGCTTGGTAGGGGGATGGTCGGCTTCGTTGGGGCTTGGTGTGGGTCGGATTGCATGTCATTCTTCATCAGCCGATGATGTTTCTTGAGGCCTATCGGTTTGTACATATTCGCTATTTTTCTTTTTCATATCGATAGAATTGATCTCATTTTGGGCTCATGTTCTGTTTCTTGATGGCATGATGTTTCCTTATTCTGTTTCTTATGCCCATGTATTATTACACTTGATCTGGTATGTATGTGATTAGATGCCTATGAGATTGGTATGCATATGTGTTGTTTTGGTTTCGATAATGGGCGATGATGATTCTCTATTTTGTTTACTGATAATTTGAACTAATTACTACACTTGTGATTGAGTTCCTGAGGCCATGGTCTACTACACTTATCTGGGCTGTGCTTAGGTGCCTGTGATTGGTATGCATATGTGCAGTTTTGGTTTCGATAATGGCCGATGATGATTCTCTATTTTGTTTACTGATAATTTGAACTAATTACTACACTTGTGATTGAGTTCCTGAGGCCATGGTTTACTACACTTATCTGGTATGTGCTTAGGTGCCTGTGATTGATATGCATATGTGCTGTTTTGGTTTCGATAATGGCCGATGATGATTCTCTATTTTGTTTACTGATAATTTAAACTAATTACTACACTTGTGATTGAGTTCCATAGACCATGGTTTACTACACTTATCTGGTTTGCGCTTAGGTGCCTGAGATTGGTATGCATATGTGTTGTTTTGGTTTTGATAATGGCCGATGATGATTCTCTATTTTGTTTACTGATAATTTGAACTAATTACTACACTTGTGATTAATTTCCTGAGGCCATGGTTTACTACACTTATCTGGTCTGTGATTGGTATGTATATCTGCTGTTTTGGTTTTGTTAATGGCTGATGATGATTCCCTAGTATGTTTTGGGTCTGTTTATGTTGTTTTCCTTTTTTTTTTTTGTTAACATGTTACTAAACTTGATTATGATTGTGTTATACATATGTTGTTTGCTATTTGAAATAATACAGATTTGGTTGTTAGTGGTATGGATCTCGTTGTGAAGTAACCAGATTGTCACATCATAGTTAATTTCAATTGTCTAGTTGAATTTTACTTTGTTTAAATTTTGATATTGACTGATCTGAGGCCTCATTAATTCCCACTGAGCATATTTAATACTTCCCTATTATTTTAGTTATTTTCTTTTGTTTGACAACTCATTTCATCTTTTCTTATAATAACCCTTGTACTTATTGGTACTTGGGTGGTTGAGAATTAATTAACCTTATCTCTCTCAAATTTATATTTAAACGAGGGTCTCTATCCTTTCAAACCAACAATTCTCTTTGGGGCAATAGGTATGCTTCCGAATATCTTTCTCCATAAACCTATTTTCTCATTTCATTTTATGTTTTTCAATATAGCATTATTATTTACATACTAATCTTCATTTTTTTGTTTTTTTTTCTTGTGTTATGGCAATGGAGGTTACAAGGCTTACGAGTTGTGCTATCTCGATTAAACAAGTCATTCACGAACGACCGACAATACGAAAGGTGAGTTCATAATCCTTTTTTTTTCTAACTTTTTATCCCATTCTACCCAAACCTTATACATTTTTTAATTTTTCTTTAGGAGTAAATTTGTTGTTTTTTGCGCCGGGAATATTTATAAGTAATGTTCCTTTCCTATTTATGTATTTTATTATTTTTTAAAACGTTGTGCAAGACGTAGTTTGTGATGTTTGTGTTTTTTTTTTTTTTACATATTTTGTTTGTTTTTTTTATATTAGGGATGTTTGTGTATATTTCATTTGGCACTTGTATTCACTACTTTGTTAACACGGGCAGTGTACCATTATACAACTAATTATGAATATTGTTTGTTATGATTAATAAAATAAATTTTAAAGTAGAAAATGGAAATATAGATTAAATATTAATATCATACAATTTATAAATTTAATAATAATTAAAATTAATTTATGTAATTTTCATTTCACATCATTGTTAAATTTTTTATATAAACATAACTCTGAATTTGTTATTAAAAAGATCGACTTTTTATATTTTAGAGTTGAGAACAAATTTAATTTAATAAATGTTATTAAAAAGATCAAATTTAATAATAGTCATATTTTAGAGTTGAGAACAAAATTTTGAAATTGTCGTTACAACTTTTTATATTGGAAGTTATAAATTTATGGTGGTTTCTTACAAACTCTATTGAACCCACAATGAAAAAGTTTTAATTTGATGCTAAAATATTTGAGTTTTAATTTGATGCTAAAAAATGAATAATTAAGACAATGCATTTAAATTAACTCTTATTAAAAAAAAGGATAAATTAATTTAATAAGTGTGCTAAATTTCTTATAAAACTTAAACCTAGGAGACTATGTATCAAATTCAAACTAACACATGCACAAACATTTTACCAAAAAGATACAACAAACAATACTAATTGTAAAAAAACAGTATTTACAAGAACAAAACACAATAATATATCAATTATAAAATAACAAGAAAAAAATGTATGGTATGACAAAAAAAATCAAACATCAATCTATATACACATTCTTGAAAATATATTTTCTTTGAACAAACACCATTATTCAACTTCAACAAATTATGCTCGTAAATTTTCAAACTTACAAATTAAATATCGTTTTTTAACTTGCTTGAAATTATATTCTAACTTCCACAAATGATCGATGAATGCAATATTCTAATATTATATTATTAGAATATAGCATTACATTAGAATAATTTTTATTATTTTCATTTTTTAGCTTACTTCAAATTCTATTCTAATTGGAGTATATTATTATTTTACTATTGATAATTAATGATTAGTGGTAGAATATGTAAATTTAGAAATTCAATACGGGTAAAATTTTAATAAATTAGCTTTAATAAATTGTAGCAACTATTTATTTATTTCAAAAAAAAAAATACAATCTCACCTAGAAACTTATGAAGAAACATCCATACTTGATTAAAAAAGATATGGAAACCTAAGTTTAGAAAAAAACATATTTGAAATCAGATTTTTTTATTTTTTATTAAACAACTGTAAACAAAAAAATGATCACTTAGACTAACATTGACCGATTTTGTTTTTCTTTTTGTAAACAGTTTGTAAGATGTTTCTCATTATTACATGTGTGTTACATTAGATTTGTGGGAGGGAATAAGTTTTATGTCGCTAAACCCCGATATCTATATGACATTGTATGAATGTCATGTAGAAATACATGACATTAGTACACAAGTCTTATAGCATGTACCTGAAATTGTTTTGTCAGGACAATATAACTAAGGTAATAAATGGACGAATTGGAAATCGACCCACATGAGTTGATAGCAATACTTACAGTCGTCTGTGCCACACAATTCCAATTCGCAGCAACATTCGCTGCAATAATGCAAGGGCAAAGGAGACTTCACAACCAATCCCCTCATGTAAGACACCAAATTAGGCAGCTAAATTTCTTTCGTCTTATACACGAAAACGATCTCGGTTGTCGTGAGAATACACAGATGGATAGACGAACGTTTGCTATCCTATGTGAGATGCTTAAGGTAAGAGGGCGGCTGACATCCACTCAATATGTGGATGTGGAGGAAATGGTCGCAATATTCCTCCACATCATTGCGCACGATGTGAAGAATCGAGTAATACAAAGACATTTTTCCAGATCCGGTGAGACTGTGTCCAGACACTTCAACGTCGTCCTGAATGCAATACTAAGACTTCACTCAGTGTTATTGAAGTCACCTGAACCAGTTACAAGTACCTGTCAGGACGATAGGTGGCGATGGTTCGAGGTACATAACCTTTGAACTGGAGATATGATTTCGTTACTCCACCATTGAAACCATGTCGCCTGTTTCATCGCAGAATTGTTTAGGTGCTTTGGACGGGACACATATCAAAGTGAATGTAAGTGCAGTCGATCGCCCACGATATAGGACGAGGAAGGGTGAGATCGCCACAAATGTTCTTGTCGTGTGTTCTCAAAACGATGAATTCATATTTGTACTTCCTGGATGGGAAGGATCTGCAGCAGACTCTAGGGTTTTGCGTGATGCAGTTTTCCGACCAACAGGATTGAAGGTCCCAAGGGGTAAAGCACTGATTCCCGCTTCCTCCATATATCTATATGAACATATACATAGGCATCAGTAGCATGTAGTAATAATCTTGGCATGGTCGCAGGGTATTACTACTTGTGTGATGCGGGATATCCCAATGCAGAAGGATTTCTAGCCCCATACAGAGGACAACGCTACCACTTAATTGACTAGTGAGGAGGGAATCCACCAACCAGCCCCAAAGAGTTTTTCAATATGAGACATTCATCCGCCCGAAACATCATCGAGAGGGCGTTCGGTATGCTAAAGGGTCAATGGGCGATACTCCGAGGAAAGTCCTTTTATCCCGTCGAAGTCCAGTGTAGAACGATAACTGCATGTTGCTTGTTGCACAACTTAATTATTTGAGAGATGGGCCCGGATCCCACATTCGAGGAGTCATACCTAGGTGACCCCGGTTCAAATGAGATTAGCGCAGACAACATTGGCTTTGTAGAGACAACAAGTGCATGGACTGAATGGAGGGAAAATCTCACAAACCAGATGTGGATGGTTTGGAATGCAAGTTGAGGCTTCGTAGAGACAACATATGTCTTCTTTTTTGTTCTTATGTATATGTAAAATATGTTTTTTTTTTTCTTTTGTGGATATGATTTTTTTATGTGTAAATAATATGAGTAAATGAATTACATAATCATCAAGGTTACCTTACACTTATCAACTATTATCTATGATTGAACACGTTGTTTAAACACAAGTGTTGTTTCAGATGGCAGAATCATTGTCCAGAGCTAAATGCCCCAAACATATATGGACTCCCAAAGAAGATGTTGTATTGGTTGAGTGTTTGTTGCACCTTATTCATGCAGGTGGATGACGTGCCGACAATGGCACTTTCAGGCCTGGTTTTTTGGTACAGGTTCAGAAGATGATGAAAGAAAAGATCCTGGGGTGCAACATACAGGTCAACCCTAATATGGAGTCTAGAGTGAGAATTCTGAAGAAGCAGTACCAAGCAATCGCTGAGATGTTGGGACCTGCGTGCAGTGGATTCGGATGGAATGAAGAGCGTAAGTGCGTGGAGGCCGAGAATGACATATTTGATGCGTGGGTGAAGGTAAGAGGAATATTATTATAATTATTAATTTTATTTTTTTATCGTTAACATATTATGATACAGGGTCACCCAACTGCCAGAGGTCTTCGAAACAAGCCCTTCCCCTGGTTTAATGATCTCGCCATCATATTTGGAAAAGATAGAGCAACGGGGGCAGGCGCACAGACCCAATCTGATATGGCATCAGACACTGCAATAGACCTAGATGATGACTTCAACCCTGAGTTTGACAATTCATTCCTCCGCGATCCACCTCCAATAGACGCATCAATGGATGAGGACACATCAGCCACGCCCACGAGTCGGACAGGCGACATCGGAACATCCAGACCGAGTAGGAGGAGACGTATGTCCTCGGGCTCCAATATGTCAGACATCTTGAATAATGGTTTCCAATTGACAGCCGAACAGATTGGGAGGATTGCATCGGGGCCGTCTGAAAAGGAGAGGATTGAAAGAGCCCGCGTGAACGAGCTATATGCAGAACTAAAGGCGATTCCAGGGATGACGAGGTAAGACTGCATGGCTGTTGCAAAGACTCTTCTCTCAGATAGTATGATGTTGAACTCCTTCTTTGCATTCACCCCAGATTGGAAGTATGATTACTGCGTGGAAATTTTGGGGAAAGCACCTGGAACCTGACTCTCTTTTCATCACTTTCATCTACCATTCCTATAACTTATAATTATGCTAGACAACTACTTCTAATTTCTAGTCATTTCATCTGAACTATGTGTTGTGATATTTTTATAACCAGATCTTAATTCTAAGTTTTTGTTTACCTTACCATTGGCAACATCATTCTTACATTGCACCTATTAATTACTTGTTGTTACGCATAATCTTCAATTTTATGTCATCATGACTGGAGTGAATGATATAGCATATAGTTATACAAACTACACATAGTATAAATCAAATTGAATTATAGTTCTGACAATTTCTCCACATAATTGTTTAAATAGTTAGTATGTAACACACCAAAAAATTATAAAGTTAAGCAAATGGAGTGGAAAAAAAAAGCAGTGTAATTTTTTTCCAAATAATAAACAGTTTGAAAAAAAAAAAAAAAAAAACAGACTAAACAAACCCAGCCCAACCCTGCACCCTGCACCCCAAACACAGGTTTCAGCAAACCAGCCAAACTCAACCCTGCACCCCAAACACTGTAATCAGGAACCCCAGGGTTTCTAATTCCAAACCAACGCGCCAAACAGCCCCTAATTACATTTGTATGCTTCTTTATGTTGTTCGTGCTCTCTTATCTTATTTACAGACTTTCTATCTCATGTTTATCTTATTTCAACATTTTCTATCCCATGTTTGAATTGGTGAACCTGAACAATTGCCATGTTATGTTTTTTTTGTTGTTAATGGTAATGAATATTTGCATTTTCAGTAACAATTTTCTCATTTTTATACTAATTAAAAGGTCTGTTCAAAAGTACTACAAAAAATTACACAACTTACACAAAAGATTCTACAACTAACCAAATATTGCCACTAGAAAATAAGGAAAGGAAAAAAAAAGATACCAAAGTAGCAAAGGAAAAAAGGAAAAACAAAAACTGCACAACCCCAGGGTTCGGAACACTGCACCTCAAACACTGTTTTCTGATTTCCAGGTTTCAGAACACTGCACCCCAAACACTATTTTCTGATTCCCAAGTAGGGGTGATACAAATTATTGAAAACCGACCAAACCGAACCGATCCACTGGATTGGTTCGGTTTTTTAGCACAAAATTGGATATATCAGTTTGTATTTAGAGAAAATCAAAAATTTTCGATTTGGTTCGGTTTTCGATTGAAAAAACCATCCAAAACCAAACAAACATAAAACCGAACCATTTGGGCCCAAAACCGAAAACCGAAAACCCTTTTCCATTTTTTTTTTTTACACAAATCTGGGAAAAAAAGGAACATTGGGTTGGAAAAAGAACAAAAGCCCATTTAGGCCCAAAACCGAAAATCGAACCGACCAAAAATCGAACCATTGGTTTTATCCTTTATTGGACATCGGTTCGGTTCCCATTTTCTTTAAACAGATCGGTTAGGTTCGGTTCTCGATTGGGCCCAAAATCGATGAAACCAAACCGAGTATCACCCCTATTCCCAGGGTTCAGAACACTGCACCCCAAACACTGTTTTCTGATTCCCAGGCTTTCAAACCCACCAGAATAAACCCCCCCAGGGTTCCCATTCCAAGGGTTCTGATTCCGAAATGGTGCTCCAAACGCTCCTTTAAGGTTTGGTAGGCAATCTGAAAATAGAATTTTAAAAATAAGGGATTAAATGGAAAAAAAGTTGTATTTCATGTTTTTAGATATGTGTTTGGTAGCAGATTTATAAATTGGATTTTAATTTAAACAATTGTTCAAAATGTGTTTTCTAATATATTTATAGACCATAAAACTAGTTGTAGTTGCAAAACGAAATATTAGATTGAATATAAATGATTATTAAATAATTTATGAACATGTTTTTTTTTTATATAAATTTTGTATAATTATTATTTTACAATATCATATAATTTATAATATATTATATTATACATATTTTAAAAGTTAACAAAAATAAATTGAGTTTATAACATGAAATACTATATGTATTTTTTAAAATCTTTTTTAATATAATTCTTCATTTTAAAATTTTAAATTCAAAATCTAGATACAACAAAAATATAAAAATGTTGTTTTCAAAATTTTCACTATTTGAATCATAGAATTCGGAAACAGTTTTAAAAACACTTCTACCAAACGCATATTCACTAAACTCAATGAATCCAAAAACATAAAACATAATTCAGATTGTCTACCAAATAGGCCCTTAACTTTCATGAAAGTAACAATTTAGTCTCTGAACTTTAATTTGTAACAATTTAGTCATTTTATTTTCAAATTTGTAACAATTTAGTCTGTAAACTTTAATATGTAATAGTTTAGTCCTTCTACTTTGAAATTTGTAACAATTTAATCCCCAAAGTGAAAATTAACAATTTAATCCCTAAAGTGAAAATTTTCATCAAAATTAGGTGTCAATTTTTATTTTGTAATGATTTAGTATTTGTAGTTTATAAACACAATTGATTCCTAATCAGTTTATTGATCTACATATGTAAGAAATTTTATTAAATTTTAACAATATTTTTCATGATAGGGACTAAATTGTTACAAAATTTAAAGTATAAGGACTAAATTTTTATATACTAAAGTATATAGACTAAATTGTTACAAATTTAAACGTATAGATACTAAATCTCTACAAACTAAAGCTCATGAACTAAATTGCTTCTTTGATGAAAGTTTTACCAAATTTCTGCTGCAAACTAAATTTAAATGGGTCAACTTCAACAGCCCATGTAAATTGTCTATATGAAGTTTGAAGCCCAAGTCCATGGAGTCCATCGGCGGCCCAGTCGGTTGTTCCTATATAATATAAACCCTAACTCATTTAGGGCTTCACTGGGCGGCCGTCGATATCTGAATCCTCAACATCTCTACAGCAACTGGTAATTCTCTCTTCCTCTCTGGTATATTACTACCAATGATCCGAAACTAGTCGTCTTTAGGTATCAATACATTGGTTTTTCCTTTTGATTGCAGAGATTTTTGATTGAAAATGAGTCGAGGAGGTGCAGCCGGTCCCAAGGGGAAGAAGAAGGGAGTAACCTTCACAATCGACTGTTCGAAGCCGGTGGAAGATAAGATTATGGACATTGCTTCTCTGGAGAAGTTTCTTCTCGAGAGGATTAAAGTCGGAGGCAAGGCTGGAGCTCTTGGCGATGCCGTCTCTGTTACCCGTGAGAAGAGTAAAATTACCGTCACTTCTGACAGTAATTTCTCCAAGAGGTATACGTTTTTTTTCCTTCCATTTGAATCATTGGTTTGTTCAGAATCAATGTTGCGGCCAATTTCATTTCAGAAGTTGTATTTTGAATGTAGTTTTGTACATGAAGTTTATGGGTTCGAGTAAAAATAATGAAAAGGAGTCGCTAGGTTGAAGATTTGTTACTTGTTAGTGTTTTGAATTTTACAAATATGACTTATTGTTTTAAAGTTGTATTTGGATTTTTCCCTGGTGTATTTTAGATTTGTTACAGTAAAGGGAAAATTAGGCTTGTTATGTTTGATATTTGTTCTGTATATTAAAAATGATTGAGTGTACTGTATTCCATTTGTAGAATTTTGAGAGTCACATGAGGGCTGAATAATTGATATTAGAATTAGGATTGTTATGTTTGATTTTTGTTTTGTATGATGAAATTTATTGAATGAAATGAATTCCATTTGTAGAATTCTGAGAGTCGACATGAGGACTGTTTCAATTTACTATTACATTGTTTTGAGAGCTCTGATTATAAGATTTCTGGGCGGTTTTCTATTCTTCTATTTTGGATGTTTGGGATAAAATAGGCTGTTCCTATTGGAAAATTGGTTGGTAGTTCGAGTTCCCTAACCACTCTCCTATCATAAATACAGCTCTAGTAATTTAATTATATAGAAGATTGTAACCTGAACCTAGTGAGCTTGTCAATGGTTATTTAATGTGCTCATTGCATAGGTTTGTTTGTGAATATGAGGCACAAATAGAAATAGCTGTGTTAGTGATTTGTTCTTTAGAATCAGCTTAATATGTTCATTTTTGTCAAAGTATTAATGTGGGCACATAGTTCTAATGATTTATGATTTGGGATTGATTTTGTTATTTAGCTTATTTCCCTCCTCCCCTTCCCCAATGAAGCAATGTGGTCTTTTTTAAATAAGCTAATTTTATCATAGTATTGACACAGTTCATGGAGATGATTGATGTGGACTGACTGATATTTATGTCTAGGTTCCTGCTTTTAATTATATTTTCATTCTAACACAGAAAGATATAGGAACTTCTTTATGGCAGGGATATAATAGTCCAGAAATCACACACAACCCATACTCAACGTTGATGTTTGGTGATGTTTGTGAAGCGATAGCTCAGTCAGTTGTAGAAATTTAATATCTGAGTTGCATTAGTTTCTCCATTTGTTGTTCTGAGATTTAGCATTAGCCATTATGCCTTGAAGATCCTTGCTGAACTCGGTTTCTTTTAAAACTTACTTGTTTTAAGTAAGGAAAATGAACTATGACTGATTTTATCTTGTTTCTGTCTGGTTAGGTATTTGAAGTACTTGACTAAGAAGTACCTGAAGAAACACAATGTGCGGGATTGGCTACGAGTGATTGCTGCCAACAAAGATAGGAACGTTTACGAACTCAGGTACTTCAACATTGCCGAGAACGAGGGAGAGGAAGAGGATTAAATTTATCAATTTAGACATTGCATTCAAGGAACAAGTGCGTCTTTATGTCGCTGGAATCTCTCACTGTTTTTGTTAGTGTTGCGTGTGTGATGCTCTATTTTTATCCGAACTAATGCAGTTTAGCAATTTTGTTTTCTTTGACAGACTTGGATTGCTGTTATTTTTTTGTGTCATATTTGAGTAAGAGATCAACAATTTTTCACTTAAAATCATCAACGTTTCACATATCTTATGAAATCAAGGTGGATGAAAATATTTATATTTTTTTAAAATTTTGAATTGGGATTGTTATAAAGTAGCCCCTTTTCTAGTTTAAGAATATATATTTTTTCTCATGAAAGGTTCCCAAGTGAGATCTGCCCCCAAATGTAAGCTTTTTTTAATCATAACATCTGTATCTAATATTTTTATTTCTCTTTCATTTGACATTTACCCACCCGTTTATCTCCCTTCTCTAAGTACCTCTACTTTTTATATTTTAGTTTTACTTATTAGCTTCTCTATTTCTTTGTGAATCACTTTGCTTTAATGGTGTTTAAAAAAAAGTGTTAAAGTTAAATTCTAATTGTTTGGGATTGGGTTGAACTATCAACCTGTTTTTGGATTTAGTTATATTTCTTAATATAATGATTGTTTTTCATTCAATGAACATGACATTGAAAGAAAATTCCCCCTCCCAAATTCTCTCTTTAAATTTTTTTAATACGAATCAATTTTGTCTAATTCATTCATTATTGAATTGGATTCATTCTTTTAACATTCTATTGTTGGTGGACAAATTTTGACAATTGATTTGGGTGAAAGGAATCTTTTAGTCCTTCCACGCTCAATGTCTAATCACTCCTACCTTCATCAGTCTGGATGAAACTACAAAGAAATGACTAAACTAAATGGTGCAACTGAACCAATGGTATATAGACTAAAATGATGGAAAATTAACTAAATGTCGGTTCAAGAAATCTGAGATGTAGAAAAGCTCCTACTAATTGAGATGTTAAGGGGGTGTCTAGGTTTGGGGTTCGGGTTCAAAAAGTTTGGTTTAGGCTTGTGTTTGGAGTGTAAAATTAAAAAGCTTGAATTTAAGGGGTAGGTTAGAAATGAGTTTGAAGTGCACATTTAGAAATTTTAGGTTTAGGTTTGTGAAATATTTAATTATATTCAATCAATCAGTAAATTTTAGATTAGTTTAAATTTGTCATTTTAATTATTTTTTCGTCATTTTAATATAGTTAAGTTCAAAATTAAGTATTTTTCTTATGGTCCGAATATAACTATATGCAAAAGTAATATTATTTCTTATATTTCTTATATTTTAATTTGACTAAATTATGTAAAAGAAAAAAAAATGACTAACTTAAAAACAAATATATGAGTAGTTTTTTTTTTTAATGACTATATCAAAAATAAAATATATGTTATTTTGAATATGACTAATTTATAAATTAAACATTTTTTAATGTGACTAATTTAAAATTAAATATTATCTATCTTACCAATCTTAGTCTAGTAAGTTCATAATTTAAATTCAACTCAATTCAGTTACTTTTCTATAATTTTTTAAATGAATATTTATTTCTGTCAATTTTGAAATTGAGATTTGACAAATTAAAATAGTTTTTGAACTTTTGCTTTTATAATTTGAGGTTTTAATTTCACAAACTAAACAAACAAATGAATTATCTAATTTATTATTCATTTTGTTTTGAGATAAGTATGTTTAAAATAAAGGGATTGATTTAGAGGTTTGATCCCAACATGAGCATGGGTTAAGAGGTTAGAGGTTCGAATCTCCCACCCCACATATTGTTGTACTAAAAAAACTCAACAAAAGGAAAAAAGACTAATTTTATTATTATTTGCACAAATAGAAAAAGAAAAAAATAAATACATTTTTTTTAATATGACTACATAAAAAATAAAAAATATTTATTTTATTAAGTTTTGAAATAAAATATTATATACTTTTGTTACTTTAATTAATTTGAAAATAATTTGTTTACTTTAATATGCTAGTTTAAATTTAAATACTATTTTTTATTTTAATATTAATAAGTTCAAAATGAAGTAATTTTCAAAAAGAAAAAAAAGTTCAAAATAAAGTAATACTTTTTATCTTAAAACCAGTTATTGAAAATTATATATTTTTTGCCAAATTACACTTTTAATCCCAAAAGTTTGAGTTTAATTTTTATAACTGCATTTTAGTCCTTTAAGTTTTTCTTTTGATAGATTTAGTTTTTCAAATTTAAAAGATGATTCTAATAAGTCTTCAAGTTAAATTGACTAACGAAAACAATTGAGAAAGATGTTATATCAATTAAGCAAAAATATTATTGCCACGTAGAGATACTCTATCCGAAGCACATTATTAACAAACAGTGGTTCTCAAGCTCAAGTGACAATTATTAATATAGTGGCACTTTATCGCCAACAAATGGTGGTTCTCTGTTGCTGTGGTATATCCGAAGAAGAAAAGAAAGATGAGAGCCGGATGAAAGAAGAAGAAGGAAACAAAGAAGAGAGAGAGTATTTAAAAAGATAAACTATTAATAATAATAATAAGATAAACTACTACTACTAATAATAATAATAAAAAAAATACCAACAGGAAGAAAAGGGAAGAGAGAGTAGTTAAAAATAACAATTATTATTTATTATTGTGATTTTTTTTAAAACACTGTCCAACCCATGAGTTTGGGTCTAGGAAGCTTAAACCCATCTCCCAAACAAGGAATGGGCTTAAGGAGTCCACCCCACTCTAAGTCCAAGCAACGAGCCTTTGGGTTATTTGGTTCAAAGTTTTACTAGATGCCCATGGATAACTTATAGGGTTGACTATGCAAATGACAATTTTTTATTTCTTATTTTGACCAAGCGATCTAAAGTTTTTACAAAAATGGCCAAACGATCCAATGTTTTTAAAAATGGCCAAATCATTATTCATAATTTTAAATATTAATTATTAAATGACCAAACTACCCCTAACAACTTTCATATCTAAGATTCCTTAATTATCATGTAATTATAATAAATTTAAAACCAAAATCAAAAAAAAAAAAAGTAGATAAAATGGATTATCTAAACAATAAAAGATGTTAAAATATATTATTTAAAATTTAAACAAAAATTCAAAAATTCTTAACGATAAATTAAAAAAATGGACCTAATGTGGAAAAAAGATACACAGCAATTAACAATTGATTACATAACAAAAAGATAAACAAAAACTAGTTAAAAGAATAGATTAAATAATCAATAAAATCACATGCAAACTGAATTATAGTTTAAACCCAAACTCAAAGTAAATCATAATTTACACGATGCCTCGTACAATACTAATTAAAATTGAAAACAAAATTTGGAGAGAGATTTACATTTCACGGCTAATCGAAGGAGTGATTTTCTAGGATTTTTTCTTTTTTCGTATCTTCACACAATTTCTTTAAACAATTTCTTTCCAGATCGTTGAACCCATCTCCTTCTTTGGCAAAGCTTAAAATCTCATTTAGCAAGTTGATTCCTAGGCTTGTTCGGCAAAAAATGTAAGAAATACTCACTCTTTCTTCTTTTAAAACTTAAATCTTGGCTCCATTGGCAAATCATGAAACTTCAGTATAAGAAAAGGAAGAAACTAATTAAAGCTTGGGTCCAATGGTAGAATATTCCCATCGAGCAACAACACATGATAAGAGAAGGAAGAAGCGACAACAAAGACTTTTGAGACTGAAAATTAAGGTATTTACAAAAAATAATTTATTTTTTTTCTTCTGAATTTTAAGGAAGATACATGGTAGAGATATATTAAAATATAAATAGATTCTGTTCCATTATTCTATACTTTAAATTAGCTTAGTTTGTTATACTTAATGTACTGAAATTTAAAAGATTTTGAACAAACATTTGAAGGTTGGTATGGTACATTACAACAAATTATAGAAAACATAGCTTTTAATAATAACCTTTTTACCAAATGCTATAAAAAAATCCTAAAATCTTAGGCAGGAAAATGCACGGGTGATAATCCCATGAAATGGGAGTAAATTATCAGACCTCGCTAAAATTCGAGTTATGTGCAGTCCATTGTCAGTTTTGTAGTGCTTATTTGGGTACTAATTTAAGCAAGCACGAATGTTGAAAAATCTTCTTTTATTCCCTTCTTTGGTTGAGTATTTTATGTTTTTAGGCAGATTTTCCCGAGTTGGTGAGCCAGTTTTGTGGGCTGGAATGCTGAATTGTGGCTGCCAATGCTACAACATTGCAGACCACATTTCTAATGTGGGCGCCAATGCTGCAGCATCGTAAGCCTCATCGAGACGCAGATTTTTACGGAAATTTTACTGCTTACATCACCATATAAGTCAGCATTTACTAAAAACCAAGCCAATAGCTTGTTGCCACGCGGATGAAGAGAGCTAGCTCAGCCCTTTTAGGGAAAAGAGAAGAGAAACACCGGGAGAAAAGGAGAGGAGGCCGAAAAGGAGAAAATACCCAGAAAACAGAGAAATGGAGAGGAAAAGCTGCGATTATTGTGTTGTTTCCTAGAAGAAAAAGGAGATTCGTCATCCTTTATTCTCTCTATCTTATTTCCTTACTAGTTCCACCGTCTAGTTGATGATTTTTGCACTGCCCTAAGTTTTTATCAAGCTTTTAGCTACATTAACGTATTTTTGTACCCCTTTTGGAGGTAACTCATAAATTATGTGCAAGATGTTGTTGATTTCTGAGTTCTACTGGTTTATTTTCTATTTTAAGGTCATGGGCTAAGTATTTTAGGGCTGGAATTTAAGGAATGATGTGGTTGGTTGAAACCTTTTGACTCAATGCTTTTCTATGAAGTTATACTTCCATTTGTGGTGTTTATTGTAAGTTCTTACTTGAGTTTGATCACCATAGGTAAGACATAAGCTAGTTCTTAATACTGAAAGGGTAAAGAATGAGTGGATTAGCATAAATGGAGCAAGTAATTTCTTCTTAAGGGTAGAA
Organism: Trichosanthes truncata; assembly: GCA_033996785.1. NCBI lineage: Eukaryota > Viridiplantae > Streptophyta > Magnoliopsida > Cucurbitales > Cucurbitaceae > Trichosanthes > Trichosanthes truncata. The sequence goes on along the minus strand of JAWPNB010000013.1, from coordinate 41,682,396 downwards.
ATTGTGGGGTGTAGACATACATTCCAAGCTTGTGATTTTGGGAAATTTGGGTCTCATTAGTGTTATCTAGCATTGAGTTTCCATAGACATATGTTTAACTCAAGGTTAAAGATAAGAAAATCGAGTTCAAGTTGTTTTTGGGTCAGTTGTAAGTGAAAATTCCTTTCTGTATAACAATGTGGTGTCTAATGCTGTAGCATTGACGATCTCATTTGGTAAAAACTACTACTGCATTCTTAAATTTCAGCCCCTTGTTTTCATCATTTTAGTACTCGTTTAGCCTCTCTAATCGTTGTTTAAAGTTATACTTTACATTTCTACACCTCTCTTAGTTTAGTAGTCGGTTTTGTGCTCGTGTTCAGTTAATTTGCAAGTTTAGTTGTGCTCTTTAACTTAGTTTTTCATTAGTAAGTTTGTGCTTTATTTTAACAAATTCGCTTACATTAGTCATTGTGGGATCGACCTTGTTTATCATTTATTACCTACGATTGTGTATGCTTGCGTAGTGAGTTTTTGCACAACAAGTTTTTGGTAGGAAAATGCGCGGGCTAGACTCATTTTGTGAAAAAAAAAAAAGGGAACTTGTTAGGGATAACGGACACTCCACAAATCTCCACATTTGTATGATATTACCCACTTTGGGCATAGGCCCTAATGACTTTGTTTTTGGTTTCACCCAAAAGGCCTCATACCAATGGAGATAATGTCCCTCACTTATAAACTCATGATCTTCCCCTTATTTAGCCAATGTGTGACTTTGCTTGCGCTCCCAACAGTCCCACATTGGCTATATAAGGGGAAGATCACGAGTTTATAAGTGAGAGATACTATCTCCATTGGTATGATGCCTTTTGGGTGAAACCAAAAACAAAGCCATGATGGCTTATGCCCAAGGTGGACAATATCATACAAATGTGGAGATTTGTGGAGTGTCCGTTGTCCCTAACAAGTGGTATTAGAGCTAGACCCCTGACTGAGCAATGTTGGTAGAATCCTTAGATGTCAAACAAAGAAGGCGAGCTTCAAAGGCGTAGTCATAGTGAATCCGTGATTGAGCATTCGGATGCGGTGTGCTCCAATGAGGAGTTGACAGCACGGTGTACTCTAGTGAGGAGTTGACACCACAGTATACTCCAATGAGGAGTTGTCAGTAATTTGCTCGAATGTAACCAAAGCCCCACATTGGTTAGATAAGGGGAAGATCATGAGTTTATAAAGTGAGGGACACTATCTCCATTAGTATGAGGCATTTTGGGTGAAACCAAAAACAAAGTCATGAGAGCTTCATGCCCAAAGTGGACAATATCATATAAATGTGGAGTGTCTGTTGTCCCTAACATAACTATTTTACATATTCCTCACTCTAAGCTTCTCCCTACTCTTCACTCCACACTCTCCTCCAAGGACTTTCCCAATTAGGAAGTCTCATGGATAGAGTCGTCGAGGGACACAATATATTGATGTAAGTTGCATCAAAACTCCTGAACGAATATTGTATCTTTTCTTTTTCATCTTGGGCCTTCTAATTTATTTATTTATTAATTTTTTTGTCGATCTCTCGATATATTTTGTTTCTGGTTTGTGTAAACCTTAATAAAAGTTTTCATTCTCTACATCTCTGGTTTCTTAATTTTCAAGCCATAATATGGAATGTGGGAATATTGAAACCCTAGAAGGACGCAGTTTAGTTTTGATTTTTCTCAATCGAAGCTTTCTACTTATTTCCATGTCCATTGAGGTTATTTTTGTTGATTTTGAGTGATTTCAAGTGCATATAACAGAGTTTTATTCAAGTTTTTGCCTTCGATTCATTGGATTCTTTGTTTGTAAATTTTTCTCTAGTGAGTACTTTGAGATTTTTTTCTTCTACTCAAAATTTCTTTTTATATTTTAGAAATTATCAATTTTTTTTCTCTTTTCAGTTGTTCAAGGAATGTTCGATTAAGTGAAACCTCTGTCTCTTACAGTTGATTTTGACTTCTTTCTCTCTTACGGTTTTTGTCCCTTTATAGTATCTGTCACTCATCAAATGCTGTCTTATTCCATTTAGCAGTCCAAGAGGTGCTTTAAGGTAAGGTATGTCTCCTTTCTAGATATGTTTTGTTTCTTTAATATTCCACTATTAGCTCTAATAATTTTTATTTTTCTAGTAAGTCTTTCTCTTGTGTGATTTCAATTGGGATTGGGAATATAACTTTCGTTTCGATATTGGAGGAACTTTGAATGAAAAACAATATGTTTCATACTTGATTCAAGTAGAAACAAAAAATTGTGTTATTGTTATTTTGAAGGAAATACCTTCATGAGGAAGTTTTTGTAGGATTGCACCATAAGAATCTTAGGCATATAAGTTTTAGTCTCTTAAATTTTTAAGAGAATAATTGAGTATCTCTAATCCCTCAGTTATGTTGTCCCCCAGTGTTTTAAAAGGCGCACACAAGCGCGAGCCTAGGCGCAAGGCGCATGTGAAGCGTCTCGCCTCGAAGAAGCGAGGCGCTGGTAAGAAGGCGGGGCCTAGGCACGCGCCTTCCTGAGGTGCGCGCTCCACACACCTCTAGGGATTATTGAATTTCATTTGTTTTTTAAGTTTTTAAGCCCAAATTGTATGTTTAGGTTGGTTATTATTTAAAAAAAAAAATTTAAAACCTCTAAACGCATGGGCTTCTCTTAGGTTTCGGGGGCCTCGTACTTGGTCATTCGAAGCGCTTGATAACAAATTCAAGGCATTGCTACATTGTATATATACATACATACATACATATATATATATATATATATATATATATATATTTTATGGTTTTTTATATATAGTGCGCCTTACAAAAAAAAGGCCCGCGCCTTTTTTTGCGCCTTGCGCCTAAGCCCCAAAGGGCCATTGCGCCTTAGTGCGCCTTGAACATTTAAAAACACTAGTCCCCCCGGCTTACCCTAGCCCCGGGCCTTTTACTATTCTAACATAAGCTCCAAGGCTTCACATCAAATCTTCATTGACATATATTCATGAAATTTGACTAATGGCTAAGTTTTACTGTGGTTATGTATAGTTTCCAAGTTTTATGCTACTGTGATTAGTGATTTGTTTTTAATTTTGACTGCGTTTTCATCTTTTGTTTTATGGTGAAAAGATTTTCAAGAAGTTCTTCCTCCAGCCCTCACTTCGACGTCAGAACCATCTCCCTTCTTTGATGTACCAGGAAGGTTTGTTCAATTTTCATACCATCCCCTGTAATTCATTTTGTGTTTGGAACCACTGGATTGTTGAAGTTCTGTAAAGACCATTTTGTTTTTATGTTGGGGATAGCAAGATAAATGGTGCTAACTATTGTGCTCTGGTATAATTCATTTTATTGCTCTAGAATCTAGAATTTAAAGGTTCATCTAGCATTCCTAATCAACATTCTTTGTAGAAATACTTTCTGACGCTTGAAATTGCTGGTGACATTTATTTGGTGTATTTGACCTTTTTTTAGTACTGATATTATGTTGTTGTGGTAGATTCCTTTATCCAATATATCCTATTATTTGTGTTGTTTCAGCCGTCATTGTTGTTTCTAGGTTTTATTAAGTTGGTGAAATCTATATATGAAGGAAGGTAAAATGATATTTATTATTATTATTTTTTAGTTAAAAAATATTTGGAGGTGGGGGATTTGAACCTTTGATCTCTCGGTCGAGGGTACATGCCAATTACCCCTAAGTTAAACTCACTTTGACAAAATGATATTTAGTTATATGCCCTTTTAATTATTTCTTCTCTAACTATTTATCTTCTAGAAAACCAATGAGACTGCTTTTTTTTCTTTTTGTGCAACGATGTTTGTATGAGGATAATTTGTGTTATTCTTATGTGTAACATATTTTAGTTTTTCGTAGCTTTTATTGTACCTTATTCTTAGATTTTTGGATGGGTGAGCCTGTTATTGATCTTGCAAAGATATTCAAAAAAGAAATCTTCAATGTTATTTTAATATTGATCTTCTGTATGCACCTTATATATTTTTATTTATTATAGTTTGAATAGTAAAGCTAATTGGAGTGGTATGCAATTCTGGAAATGTCATTAAGACAAATTATCCAAAAGTCGGTAATGAGGTATATTTCTTTTTGTAGAAAAGTTTTATATTGCTATTTGCATGTAATGGCTTAGTTTAACTAGTCCAAAAGCTTGTGATGTTTCCTAAATTTCTATGCATGATGTTGTACTAGTCCAAAAGAGGTGAAGCCTTGCATTTTGATTTTCTTTTTTTGATATTTATTTTACCTTGAGAACATAAATAAAGATTTGGAATTTAAAGATGCAAGTAATTTTTTCACCATCCGAGTTGTCCCTTTCTGACCTATATAATAAAATGAATGTAACTGTGTATTTAACTAAATAGGTCATTGACGCCCTATTGCTAAAAGCTCCTCTTGACATTGCAGTTTTTTGCCACTGCCTAGCAATCGAAGGTACGCCCCATTGCTATAATGTTTGGCCCTCTCTCTTTAAAAACAACTTAATTACATATTCCTTCAATTTCGAAGATCGAGTTAGTATATACCTTTCTACTCATTGTCTTCTCTCAAGAATCAATTAATATTAGTTCTAATTAAAGCATTGTACAAATTCCTCGTTTCTACTCTATGATTTTGATTGATTATTCTTTTTGTAGATTGTGAGTGTTTGGCTATAATGTTCACATTTGATAATTGGAAGCCTATGCTTTTTGTGGATTAGGGCAAATGCACAAATTATTTGGAACTTCAAAACGGGTAGTTCTAGATCTTGATCTCAATTTTCCTTTGATATTCAATGAAATAGCAACAGAAAATTAGTATTGTGCCTTTGTTTTCAAGGTCAATTTTTGTCTCTTTTATTGCCGGTATGGTTGATTTTTGATTTTGCTCTTCATCGATTCTCTTAGATTTTGTTTTTAGTAGTGCTATTTTGGACTTAAAGCTAGCTTTTTCAAAGAGGGAGCAGTAGGAGAGTATATATAGATTATGTTCATCATTGTTGTGTCTTTTGAGTACTTTTCTTTTTGGCAGCTCAGTTTGCTAATAAGTCTATGGGTTTTCAATTTTGTGCCTAATAAATCCTTGACCTATTCGACATTTTTAAAATCTACAAATTTATTGGACACACAATTCAATTTTATGTCTAATACATTTGTTAACTTTTTTTTTTTTTAATTCTTCTAATTTTAGGGTAATATAAGTGAACAACATTCTAATGATACAAATGAACTCATGATTAACAACAATGCTACTAATCCAATTGTATCTTCACCTTCGGTAAAGTACTTATTACTCGTTTCTTATATTCTAATTTTATTTTAGTACTCCAGTCAACTATTTTGGATGAAAATATTCACAAGTTTGTCATTATGTTTTATGTTGCATTTTATATTGCATAGTGATAAAGAGTATTAAAAATAACAATACTCTCCGCAAGTGCAAGTTGCTAGATTGGTGTGGTACAAGGGAGGTAGTTGTTGAAGGTCGATGGTCATCAAATGATCCAAAAGTTATTGTTTCATCATGTTCCCTTCGGTCCACAAGCTATAAGAGTTTGGATAGACTTGCCAATGAAATCTGATACATTTTTATGGAGACCCCATTCAGAAATGACATACATCGAAGATGCTATTGGTAGTACAGTTGCATGGCCTTTTGACAAAGTTATAATCAGTACGTACATATATGTATTATTAATTAAAATTATTGATTTGTTAATAATTATTTTATTTGAGTAAACATTCTTTTTTATTTCTTTCTTGATAACTTTTTGTAGGTTGATGAAAGAATATCATTGGAAGTTGGCCACAAACACGACTAGCTTGAGTTATATATTTTGATTTTGGATAGCGATACATTTTGTAATTTAATGAATAGTGATTGACAAAGTTAATATTTTGTATCATCCTCAAGTTGATATTCATTATTATATCTATTTTTGTGAACAATAGATTGATAAAGTTTATGTTTTGTATCATCTTTAAGTGGGGCAATATAAATCTTGTATGAATGTTTGCTTAGATAAAGACACTTATTGATTGTATCTATTATTGTAGATCATTTATTTATTATTTTATTTCTAATTTCAGATAAGGTATGAAATATGAATAATACCATTATGAAAAAATCCGAAAAGCTATAAAAGATATAATAATAGCAAAAAATTTGACAATCCAAAAGTTTATTATAGCTTTCATTTAAAGTTATAAATAAATATTTATAGCTATAATATTTATTTATAACTTTAAATAAATGCTATCATTACTAAAATGTTTTTTATAGCATTTATAAAATACAATCATAGATTTTAACAAGAGAAAATTATGCTATTGAAAGACTTTTAATATAGCATTTTTAATAACCTTTATAAAATTCTATAAAAACTCCAACATTTTATAGCTTTTATAAAACGCTTTAAAAAGCTTCAGACTTTTTATAGCATGGGCTGTCAGAACTAAAAGCTATAAAATGTTGGAGTTTTTATGGCATGGGCTGTCAGAACTTTGCGAAAAATGCTATAAATGGTCTATCATAGTGTTTTTTCGAAGCTATCGTAGACCTTTTTTCCTGTAGTAGTAAAAGGAACGAGATCAAGTGATCATTTACATACTGCAAGAATAACAGCTGAAAAAAAGAAAAAAGAGACTGGACTAATCATTTTAAACAGTAAAGAGGAGGTATGTTCCATTGCTCAATTTTTTACAAAGTAACCAAATTTTATGTTAATTAATTTTGTTTTAAATGTTTAGATCAACTAGAACATACAAAAGGATGCATCCAGTGGTCTAAAGCCAACAGAGATATACATTGAAGCTCTACGCAGAACGTATAAACCAACCGATGACGTACATGACACATACTTTACATACGGCCCTACATTCGACCTCCACCTCAGTAAGGCAAAAAATTAATTAAAAAATTCAAGAAACTCAAGACTCTTTAAGAACTTCACTTTTGATCGCAAAATTAGACTTTTGTTGGATTTCTAGACTAAATCTTATAGTATTTTGGGATTATTGACAATCTAGTTTATAATATGAATTGTTATTGAAAAATTATTAACAATAGTTCTGTTTAAGAGTAATTTTTGTATTCTTAAAATTTCCAACTTGATAAACTTTATATCTTTAACTTATTTTTCTAGTTAATGCTATGAACTGATATAAACTTCTGAAAATTTTCAACTTGTGAAACATACATTTTAAATAAGTGGTATATGTCAACCTAAAGTATTCAGAAAATACAAAGAATCTAAATTATAGAGTAGCTATTAATATGAATTATATAAAAAATACAAAGTACTTCCTACAATTTTAAAATTTGAACATATAATAATAGTACACAACAAAAAATATAAATTATACAGTAGCTAGATCATGCATACATAGAAAGACAGAAGATGAATTGAGTTAAGAAAAGAACATGGAAATACGGTGTATTTGAATTATATAAAAATTACAAAGTACTTCCTACAAATTTAAAATTTTAACATATAATATTAGTACACAACAAAAAATATAAATTATACAGTAGCTAGATCGTGCATACATGAAAAAGTAGAAGTTGAATTGAGTTAAGAAAAGAACATGGAAATACAGTGTATTTGAATTATATAAAAATTACAAAGTACTTCTTATGATTTTGAAATTTCAACATATAATATTAGTACACAACAAGAAATATAAATTACATAGTAACTAAACCATGCATACATAGAAAAACAAAAGCTGAATTGAGTTAGGAAGCAAAGGATGGAGAAATCCTATGTATTTGTGAGAAATAAATAGAAAATTTTAGAAAGATTAAGTATACTGTAATTGAACATTAATGATTGAAAATAATACGAAACATATACAATGTAATTCTATATCAAGAATTAAAAATGTAGTTAATCATTAAACTTCTATTTCCAACAATAAAAAAAGAGCACGAAATTTATAGACAAAAAACAAAACTGATGAAAATACACAAATAATCAAACTTGTAAAAAAACAATGTTAAATAAAAAAATTGAATGTGTTTAAAACAGAAATAAAAACACATTCAATTTTTTAAAACAAAAACAAAAACACATTCAATTGAAAGACATCTGAACCTAAAAAAAAGTATCAAGTTACAATTTGGAAAATAACGTAAAGAAGAAGAGGAAAATTGAAAACAGTGAAAAAAACATAAACAAACCTGAAAATGGGAAGGAAGAAAACGAAATATGAGTCAACGAATGGAAGTGAAAAAACAAAGAGTAAAGGTACGAAAAATAATAAAAGAAAATAAATTAAACAGTTAATATGTCAATAAGGATTTGAAAAATAAGAAGGTTGAATTAATAAAACAAATCTTAGAGAATAAAATCTTTATAAATTCTGAATTTTAAAAGATTTTAAAGAGATATAATGATTTTAATTGCAATGTAAATCTTTGAAATTTCAATTTAGATACACTTTAAGTAAAATAGGAGAGAAGTCATTTTTTAAAAAAACGGGAATTTTTAGATACACAGGGACAAATCGAAATTTTTTTAAAAAGTATGCCACACGTGCACCTCACATGTGGCCATAATTTAAAAAAAAAAAAGAATGGCCATTAATCAAAACCGCCAATTCTTTTTTGTCATATCTAGAATTATTCCTAACTTATACATGGGAATAAGGTTGCTGGGATCAAATAATTGTGTTTGGTTTTACATGGGAATGCTATAAAATCTTCATAAAAATGAATAATGTTCATGTTTGTTTTATAAGATTAATATTATACATCTTATATAATTATGATATATTATTAATAAAATAATCAAAATTAATTCTAAAAAATAAATATAAATTTATAGAAAACAATAATTAATAGTTAATTGATAATAAATAACTCATGAATAATTAATTATATGTTTAAAAATGAATCCTTGTAATAAATTAATAAAAATGGTAATTAATTGATTAAATATACTATTAATTAATGAATGAGTATTTTCATATAATTATTGCATCAGTTTTCATCAAATTAAGTATATGTTTTAATAAATAAATTAAATATACTATTAATTAATGAATGTCATTCTTATATAAAAATTAAGTATATGTTTTAATAAATAAATAAATTTCAATGGAATAATTAAGTTAATACATTATTATCAATTTATTAATGTAGTTTTATTGATTATAAATTTAATTTAAATGTATTAGCTAATTTAATTAACAAATAAAGTAATATATTAAAAAGAGGAGAGAGAGGTGACATCAAGAAAACTCACTCTTTTAGAAGGGTATGAAATATCCTCATTTATGGGTACTAGATTTTTAAACGTGCGTTGCACATGGCTTTTTGCAAGGAATTAGTTAAGTAATATAATTTAAAATTATCTAGGACTAATAATTGTTTTAAAATTAGTATTATGTTTATGTGATTGATTATTTATATTTGAAGTTATAGATATTAAAATATAACCATAAGCTAAAAAGTATGTATTGATATGATGAATGAAGAAATTACATATATATAATCAAATAGATGGCAAAGGACGTCAATAGGTTTGATGCAATGACCTTTGGATGCATGAATACATAGTGGTTGTAACCTCAATGAAGGCAAAAGGCAAATATAATTCACCAGTTTAAATTTTTTTGAATGTTTGAAACAATGGATGTATATATAGACATAAATATTTATAAATAATTTGATAATGAATTAGATGGTTATGAATTTTTAATATAAATCATGTATACGAATAGGATTGTAACACCCCGAATTTTCCAATACGGTCATGCTAACAATAACGCAAAAGCATGACAATTAGAAACTTAAACAATTCAGCATAAGCAATTTCTTACAAAAAAATTTTCTAAGATAAACTATCGAATCCTTAACAACTTTCAAAGTCTTGCGCCAGAACGCTAATCTTCATTTTTTTTCAAAACTATCACTTGATCCTTCTTCTGAAAACATTTTGGAAAAAACAAAAATGAGTACAAAAATACTCAATAAGTAGTTTCCATATCACGTTCTAAAATTCATTTTCTTTCAAAACAATCGTAAACAAAAATACAAATATCCTTGCAAAACTTTGAATACAACTATCAAAACTTTTAGTTAAAACTTTCAGACAATCGGTACTTTTTTTAAAAAAATATATAAAATCTTTCAATCAAACAAAATCTTTCAAAACCAAACCTTTCAACTGAACAAAATTTTCATTTAACCAAAACTTTTCAAACTAAAACTTTCGAATATTAGAATTATCAAATTAAAACTGTCAGTCATTCAATACTTTAAAAGAACAAAACTTTGAAATCAACTTTCAATATAACCAAACTTTCAATCAATCAATACTTCCAATTCAAATAATACTCTCAATCAATCAATACTTTCAAATATCAGAGTGAGGAGATGCATTATTTGAGTAGCCTTCAGAACATATATGATGGGTCACCCGTCGGTAACACCAATCACTCAATTAGAACATTCAGTTAGAGTTGCTGATAAAAACCGACTAGAACATTCAATGTAGTTACTTAAGTATGAGGCAATGTGAGTGAATAACACACACATGAATCTTCATTCCAAAGGAATGTCAAACCACAAATTGTGGCTTCCCACAAATAAGCTTCAATCAGTCAGAGCTTTCAATTAGAGATGTAGATAAAAATCGACCAGAACTATCAATATAATTACTTAAGTGTGAGGTCACGTGAGTGAATAACACACACATGAATCTTCATTCCAAAGGAATGTCAAACCACAAATGTGTCTTCTCACAAATAAGCCAAAACAATTCCATCAATTTCAATTTAGGCTACTACCACTAATAATTCTTATTCATGAGGATTATTTGGCCTTTAAACTTAGTTATACTTGTGATTTTTATTCATATTATTTAATCAAAAATAGAAAAATGGTTGAATTTAATTACATTATTGTTGGAAGACCTTTAAATTAAGTAAGTTGAGTAAAGAAAACAAAAGAAGAAAAAAATTCACACTTACTTAATGTTTTGATGCAGGATTTTTACGGAATGTAACAGCATTGCAATTGCTATGCAATTGCAATTTTGACAGATCTGGAATTTAAGAAAAAAACTCAAATTTCGAGATTTTGAGTGAGTATATACCCACGATTTCAACTAGATTGTGAGCTGTAATTGTCCATAAACTAAGAGGGAAACCCTAGCATGAAGTCTATATATATTTTGGAGAAGAAGGTAGTGAAGGAGGGCTCGAATTTGGAGAAGATTTTTGTTTATGTTTTTTTGGGTTTTTTGCAATTTTCATTTTTATTTTTTAGTTGCTGTTTTGTATTAATTTCTTCTACATCTCAGTCCCGAATCTCTTCCTCAATCCCATCTCAACAAAGTTGATGGTGGTTAAGAGAAAAATCCTTGTTCGATTGAATGAAGAGCAAGGGGTTCGAGTAGTTTGTTCTTTTCAAATTCTACAAATTGTAATTCAATTATGTTATTTGACCTTCATATAGCTACTGTTTTTTCAAGTTTTCTTATAAGTCTTGGAGTTATTTAATTATTGAAATTTATTTTGGGTATTGAATACAGATTTCTCTTCTTGGCAATTGGATATTAAAATCAAATTTGAATTGCTAGTTGTTTGTATCTTCATCCTCTTTTTGTATCAATGAATTCCTACAATTTTAATTTACTATTTTTTGTTAATTTCATTATGATGAGCTAAATTTCCTTTGGGATTCAAGTTTGTGAATGCCCTAGAGGAAAGATGTAAGGCTCGATAGCAAAAACAATCTAGCTAATTCTTGAACTGTTATTTGCTTTTGGTGAGTTCAATGTTGGGTAAACCCTAGTTGGCTTGCCAAGCTAAACTTAATACCAAAAGGGTTAAGGGAAGCAGATGTCGAAAAAGCAATGAAGGAAAAGACTTAGACATAAGACCTGAAACATCGACCCTAGACATAGGGCGAGACTCCAAAACCACTAGAGTTGTGCACAGTTAGATTAGCCATAGAAATATAGGTTTAATAACTTAGTCTCCTAAAGATACTTCATAGAAGGTCGAATAGGAGTTGAATTTGGTTTACTTAGTTATTGAGTTAGCTAAGATTGCAATTGCCTTCCTATTGCATTTCTTTCCAAATGGGCATTAGCATCTTGAATCCCTTTTTCATTTCCATTGATTTTTTCAAACACTTTTCCTTTGGCCAAAACACCTAACAAACTTTTTATACCCACGGTTACTTAGTTGCAATTTGTCAACGATTGTGTGTCATTTTAATAAATTTTATTAAAACTTGTTCCCTTGGGTACGATACTCTGGAGTACTTTAGTTTCTTATTACTTCGATCACGTGCACTTGCGTGTAGCAACCTATCAACCACAAATAAGCAAAGCATTCCCAAAACATAAAATTGGCATATCCGGATAGCCCTACTGAAACAATCAAATACTTTTCAAAACATTCAAATGGTAAACATATACTTTTACTTAGCAAAACCATTCAAAACAAACAAAAATATTTCAATCAATTTCAAATCGCATAAAAAACATGCTTTCAGATATTTTGTCAAATAATAATAATCAAAATGGAATTATTCCAAATTTTCTATTTTGTAAGCGATGTGGAAACTACTTACCTTGATCGATAATCCTACAATTCTCAATATCAATCTCAATCTCAATTCCAAATCTAATTCCACTTTCTTGAACAATCATGAACTTTTTCTAGAAGCCCAAACATATTCAATACTTTACTGATCAGAAACCAAAATTCTATCTTAAAGGTCCAAAAGCGTAACTAAAACATAGACAATCTTACCTATCCAATTTTTCCTGTTCAAAACAAATTTATGTATAAAAAGTTAGGAAAAATAGGGTTCTTGGACTAAAAAAATAGCACTGAAAAATTGGATTAAAAATACTTTAAAACCCAATTACAAACATATTAAAATCGGTAAAATCAATGCTTTTCAATGCGTAATAAAATACCAAATAATTTTTCAATTCTACAACTTTTAAAACCTTCAAAACCATCATAAATTATAGACAAATAACTCAAAAAAAATTTATGTTTCATAAAACAAAACTCTTCATGATTTTAAACATTAAAAGAATCAAGATTTGTCACTTTTTAACACCAAAAATCAAATATGAAAAAGGCCATAAAATAGCTGTAAAAACATTAAAAACATACATTTTTTCATGTAGAAATCAATGCTACAAATCACACTTTAAAGAAACAAATCGTTTGGCAAACTTTTTGTGCAAAAAGAGCACAAAAAATACTTAAAACAGTGCCAAATTTAAAGAAATTTGAAGCCGAAAAATTTTCCATTATTAAAACCTTCAATTTAATCCAAAAGTCATAAGAGGAAAAACATTGATGAAAATTAAGTAAATTAAGAACCTAAAAACCTTTTAGGACAAAAGATTCCAAAATAAATTTCATCCTAATCAATCAAGAAGAGGATAGAACAATAATCAAAACCTAAAATTTTTTCAAGAAAAGTTCAATAATCAAGAAAGAAAGAAAACAAAACTCAAGATAAGAAGGGAGAAAACTTACTGCTTTTTCTTTGCAGAGGAAACTATAGAATGTCTTATTCTTTTCTCCCTTTTTGTCATCAAAACGTTTAGTCAAAATGTTAGGGCTTGAAAAATCTTTTTCTTAAAGAACTTTAATTTAAACCCTTAAGAGGCTGTTTGGGGCGCATAGTTGGTTATAATAGTCAGTGGGTTATAATAGTTTGTGTTTGGGGTGCATACTATTTTAGTTTGGGTTATAATAGTGTGTGTTTGGGGTGCAAAGTATTTTAGTATAGAGTTTTGAATGTTGTTTTTGGGCTGATAGTTTTTTTTTTCAACTTTTTTTTTTGTATTATACAAGTAATGCTATATTAAATATCAATTTTCAAATTTGAAATAAAAAATGTTTGTTCCACAAGTTGACCATTTTGGATTTGAGATGCACAAAAGAATTGCTACCATTCATTATATAAGCTCAATATTTGAAGATGTACAATGACAACTTATCTTCTAACTCCATGGGTATACAAAAAAAGCCATCACCAGGATGACACAAAAGAATATCATAATATACAAATAGTTCCAACAAAAAAAATAAGATAGTTTGTTATCATCCAAAAAAATTATGTGAAGAAGGATTGATCAGTTGTCTTTCTTGAGGAAGAGTTGACAATAGTCCAATTTCATCTCTGGAGGAACAGACAAGAAGCTCTCTGACGCCAGGACATCACGAAAGAGGATATTCATAATCTGTGCTTTAGCTCGATTATCCAACTCTGGGATCTTGTACAGCTGGCTCACAATTGTTGCACATACTTCGACCTCCACAACACTCTTCTCTTTCTGCTATTCTGCAATCATTTTCAGGTGGGTCGATTGCATATGCATAACATTCCATACTACCTTTACCATCTTATAGTGATAAGGAGATTGCTTCCTCTTACTGCCCTGAAGGAAGTCCCTATTGCGTTGTTTCGACTGGTGGGTGTTCCTTGCGTCTCTTCTTGGCACATGTCCATCCCTGGGTTTGACACCGGCGGTATTGGGACTTAGCATTCTTGGGAGCCATCAAGGTGAATCTCTTCATCCATATGCTCTTCTACATTAGATGCCATATACCTTTGCAATATCCCTTTGCTGCGGATGACCTTGCATGAAGATAAAAGTATATGTTATAGAATGAGACATACCAGTTATAAAGGGACTATGCAATCTTACCTTTACCCATCCATCGAAAGTCTCTTTCTCCACCTCAATGCATTTAAATTCTTCATTCCAACCAAATCCACTACAACCTGATCCGAGCATCTATGCAATGACATGATATTGTTTTTTAAGGGTTCGAACTTTGCAATTAATGGTGCTTGCTTGAATTTCATTGTCTTGTATCCTCTCCCTCATCATACGTTGCTACTGCATCAAGTACCCAGGTCAGAATGTCCAGTTGTTGGATCTCCACCTGCTGGATTGGACCAACGACATAAGGCAGTCTACCAACTTTGTGTCCTCGTTCTTGTCCACGAATGCTTAGGGGCTCTCGTTGCACCTGACATTTTGCTAAATGCATATGTACATTGTTATAGGGTTTAGCTAGAACATAAGAGAATGCTTCATTTACTTTTTCAAATAAAATAAATAACATACTTAACTGAAGTACAACATCATGGTTCGAAAGAAACAATTAATACAGATACATCCAAAACCATAAAGAAGTCATAATACAACAAAACAACCAAGAAAACATCAATTATTATGTAACTCCCATTTGGAAAACATTTATTGGGCCAAATCATCTCTCACACTGGCTCCATTCATTAGAAGTCTCAATGAAATTGATGTGGTCCCCCCAATGGTAGCTAAAGCTGAGTCCACCTCATCTAGGTCATCATTTATTGCACTTTCTCCCATCTCCCAGTTGATAAGGTTGTGAATTATGCAACACGTTGTTATTGTGCGACATTGGATTTGTATTGTGCAGTAGGATTTTCCTTAGAGAATGACCCATTTACCCTTTAGTGGACCAAACGCCCTGTCAATTCCATTCCTTGCAGAATGATGCCTTATGTTAAAAAATTCTCTTAGAGTAGTTGATGCATTCCCTCCTCCATGCCATTCAGAGAGATGGTAGCGTTTTCCTTTATACGGTGCCCAAAATCCTTATGCATTAGGGTACCCAACATCACATAGATAGTAATATCTTGTGCAACATGGAACCATTTAATATATTGTCCTACTACTAGGATGGTTAACAATGAATAAAGTACTCATTTACCCTTTGGAACCTTCAGTTCATTAGGTCGTGATATTGCATCCCTAAGAATCCGGGAATCAGCTGCGGACCCTTCCCACCCTGGTCAGATGAATATGAATTCTCCAGTTGTATCGTAAACAACGAGCATATTGGTTGCAATGTCACCCTTCCTTGTCTTATACCTTGAGCTATCAATGGCATTGACATTGACCTTGATGTACGTACCATCTAACGCACCCAGACAGTTTTGTGTTCACACAATAAATGGAACATTTGTTTACATAGATAACCCTACGGCACCCCACATCATTATAATTGTTGGATTTAGGAATGATCTGTATCTCAAACCATTTCTATTTCTCATTCGTAGAGGAGTTAGTAATCGACTTCGGTTTCTTCAGCAGCACATCGAGTAGTCGCAACACTGCGTTTAGGAAGGATTTGAAATGCCTAGAAATGGTCTCACCAGACCTTGTAAATTGTCTACAAACCACTCGCTTCTTAACGTCTTGGGCTAAGATGTGCAAGAATTTAAATGGTCTCACCAGCAGCACATCCTAGGCTAAGATGTGCAAGACATGACCACCATTTCTTCCACATCTACGACTTCTGTTCCGACTAAACCACCGATTGTCTTAAGTAAGGTACGAAGTATGGGAAAAAATCTCATGTCCATCCTAGTACTCTCATGACAACATAAGTCAGACTCGTGAATGAGTTGGAAGAATGCTAGTTGCCTAATGTGATGTATGAGGTAGGGTGATTGGTGTTCTATTCTCCTATGGCCGCTCATATACCTTTCTAATATGATAAGTAAATGATGTTGTGATTGAAGGAATGAGCGTTTCGCTCCGCAGCGAAAGCATTAGATCGTCTTTGATTTTATTTAAAATTAAACTAAAAAATAAGATTAAGCAAACTTACTTGGAGTAAATATGAAGATATTTATGGTGGGTCTTTATCTCCTCCACAAAGTCTTCCTGGCTATGACTTAAACACAGGACCAAGGCTTGTGGGAGCCTCTTAAAAGAAAATCCACAAGGGATTGGAGAGGAAGAGGTCTAGAGAGAATTATTTAATTCTCTATTGAGGAGATGTGTGTTGTATCTAATGGCTCAACCCAAGGGTCCTATTTATAGAGACCAAGGAAAAATCTTTACCATAACTAATATATTAAAATATATCTTATACTTATTTGAATCTCATTCAAATCTCCTACAATATTTATTGATTTGAATCTTATTCAAATTTTATAAATATCTTTTCTTTAATGTATCTAATATACATTAATTATTTTAATATTTAATGTATCAAATACAATAAATATATTTTTCTCTTTTATATTTAATATATCTAATATATTAAATATTAATTTGAACATTTCAAATTTTTCTTTCAACTAAATTGATCTTTTAGTATTACTATGAGCTAGCAAGGAGACCTTATGTACCTACAGATTATAAGCTCTAACAATACAAAATTAATTAATTAAACTATTTAATTAATCAATTTTCATTCATTAACTCTAGGGTCACTCCACTATAGACCTAGAGTTGCACTCTTATGCACTGTAGGACAAGTTGTGTCCATGGATATAATCACTACATGCAAGTCAATCCTTCACGAGTTGTTCGTAATTACAGATGGGTCAAAAGTCCGTTTTACCCCTATAATTTCATCTTGCACCTTAAGTACCACTAATCCTCTAATGAACAATTTGTTTATGATCCAACCATAAACTAAGTCCACTCGGGCCAGTGAGAGGGTGGGGCCCCATTGTTCAAGTCCTAAAATCAACACTTAAGGAAACTACTCATCTACTTACCCTATATGGGAAGGAGTGAATTCCATCTTGTGAGATTATGTTCCCAGCTGCCTATTTGGTCAAGTCCCCAAAATGGTAGGCATATTGAATCGGCTACAAAAGCCACTCTCACCCATGCAAATCAAAGGACAAGCCCTCACAGGCAAGAGTTCATAACTCACTCAGGATTAAGATCGAGTCACATATGATTCATCGGTAGCTACACGCAAGTGCACGTGATCGAAGTAATAAGAAACTGGAAGTACTCCAGAGTATCGTACCCAAGGGAACGGGTTTTAATAAAGTTTATTAAAATGGCACAAAATTGTTGACAAATTGCAACTTAAAGCAACCGTGTGTAAAAAAGGTTTGTGAGGTGTTTTGGCTAAAAGAAAAATTGTTTGAAAAATCAATGGAAATGAAGAAGGGATTCAAGAATGCTAATGCCCCTTTGGAAAGAAATGCAACAAGAAGGCAATTGCAATCGTAGCTAACTCAAGAACTAAGTAAACTAAATTCAACTCCTATTCGACCTTCTATGAAGTATCTTTAGGAGGCTAAGTGATTAAACCTATGTTTTTATAGCTAATATAACTTAGATATATCCGCGCACAACTCTAGTAGTTTTGGAGTCTCGCCCTATGTCTAGGGTCGATGTTTCAGGACTTATGTCTAAGACTTTTCCTCCATTGATTTTGCGACATCCGCTTCCCTTAACCCTTTTGGTATTAAGTTATAGCTTGGCAAGCAACACTAGATGACTAACTAGGGTTTACCCAACATTGAACTCACCAAAAGAAAATAGTAGTTCAAGTGTTAGCTAGATTTTTTTTCTTGCTATTGAGCCTTACATCTTTCCTCTAGGGCATTCACAACTTGAATCCCAAAGGAAATTTAGCTATTCATAGTGAAATTAACAATAAACAGTAAAGTTGAATTGATAAAATTCATTGATACAACAAGGAAGACATGCAACAATTCTCCAATACAATTTGATATATATATATAAACTCAATTACTATGTATTGTTGTATCACTCAATAAAAGAAATTCCAAGGTACTTAACAACTTCAAGAAACTTATATATAAAAAAAAAATCAAAATACAGTAGCTTCCAAAGTCAAATAACATAGAATAAAACTTGCAGAAATTGAAAGACAATCTACCCGAGCTCCTTGCTCTTCATTCAATTGAACATGATTTTGTTCATAACCACCACCATCTCTCATTGTGATGGGATTGAGGAAGAGTTTAGGAATTTAAAAATAGAAAAAAAATACAGTAGCAACTTCGCATAAAAAAATACGACTTCCGAAAACAACCCAAAAACAGAGCACAATTCTTCTTAAAAAAAAACGAGTTCCTCCTCATGGCCTTCTTCTCCAAATTTATATAGGAAATTCGTGTTAGGGTTTCCTTCTTGGTTGATGGACAATTTCAGCCAATTATCTTGCTGAATCCGTGGGCATATTCTCGCTAAAATCCCTAAATTTTTGGATTTCTCTTAATTTCTCGACTTGTCACAATTGCAATTGCTAAATTGCATAGCAATTGCAATGCTGTTGCATTCTACAAAAATCTGCACCAAAACATTAAGTGTGAGTTTCCTTCATCCTTTTTTTTTTCTTTTCTCAATTCACTTAATTTAAGGGTCTTCCAACAATAATGTGATTAAATTCAACCCTTTTTTTTTCATCCAATAATAAGAATAAAATCACAAGCATAACTAAGTTTAAAGGCCAAATAATTCTCATGAATGAGAATTATCACACCACCAAACTTGAGTTATTGCTTGTCCTCAAGCAATCAAAATCACAGCATTCAGATATGAATTTCAACAACTAACTCAAGTTCTTGACACAACAAATATCCTCTCAGGAGATATCTCAAACTCATAACACATGTTTATCACAACCAACTTTAATTCTACCTTAGTCTTGACCTTAGCACTTTTCACCCATACTTTCCTAAAATTTGTATCCTACTCTTCTAGTTTCATCTTGCTTGCTTCCTACATAGGTCATCTTTTGAGAAACAACTTGACTAAATAAAAGAAAAACTCCCCATACTTATTCTGCCAAGCTATTCAAACTCGATTATTTTTTGTAGAGGGGTTCCTTAGTCAATTGTACCTTCATTCTAACTTACCTACACTTTATGGTGAGGGTAGTTGACTACGAGCACACATCACAACTTGAAACAGTTTTTAACCTACTCATTTTCTGAATCAACCTTTCATGCAGAGGCAATCATGAGTGTCATGACTTTCCCTGGTTACTTGGTTATTTCTTGGAAAGAGGAGTATCCCTCTTTTTTCTTTTTCTTTTTTGCTAACTTGGTAGCCTTCATACAACAACTCACAACATGTTTACATTTCATGAATTGCAAAAAATGCATATAAAATGATGTGGGGTTGACATAAGTAATGCAAGATGTATATCCCCCCCCTCTCCAAACTTAAGATGTGGCAATGTTCTCATTGGCTAGTTAGGGTTTTGGGTTGTTGAGATGGGCAAACATATTCACAAGCTTAATAATCCTTGAATTATAGAAATACAAGCTAGGTTGGATACGTGGTACGGTGCTAAGGCAAGTAAGAAAGTCATAAAACTAGGTGGATAATTACGAAGTATTTAATGAGCCAAGACTATTCCAAATATCATCATTGAGGAATTTTTAAACATTGAAACCTAACTTGTGAACATGCAAAACTCAGAGATCAACATAACTAATTATTAAAGTTGAAATAACTTGAGAGTCAACCAAAAGAGCATTACAAAAAGCAAGTAATAAAGACAAGCAACAAAAGTAGCAACACAAGTTAAACTATTACAAACTGAAGAAGTAAATTTTTAAAATGCAAAGAACAACTCCCCTAATCATTAGAGGCAGAGCCATCATCTTCTTGGTGTGTTGGGCTATTTAGTAGGCTCTCGGGGAAGTCCGGGATGGCGGGTCCTTTTCCTTTTGATAACCTTGAGAGTGTTTGGCAAATGGATGCATCTCGTTATTTCACATAGGCCCAGTACACTTGGGTGTTTTCTTTCAACCTGGCCAATTCTTCTTTTATTTCATTGTTGCAAGCAGAATGTAATTACCTTGCATTTTCATTTTCGAATTCTGCTGCTTTTCTTCCTTCACTTGGCCTTGAGTGTCGGGTTGCCTTCCTTGCATTGTGAACCATCAATGCCCTTACTCCCGTAGCATCTAAGGGTTTTGTCTCCAACTTGTCTCCTGCAATTGGGATGTTTGCCTTTTTGCACAATTTAGTTATAAGGAATGGGAAGAATAATTTTCATACCTTTTTCTTGCCTCCATGCACCAGTTCGTCCCTTATTATGCATCCTACATTGAGATCCAGCCCCTTATATATGTTGTATAACAACATTATCCTCTCTTGTGAGATGGTAGCTTCGTGTGTTATGGGCAGCATCCGATTTCTTATGAAGTTTAGCCACACGAATGGTTCGTTCTTCAGATCTCCCGACAGCAAGTGTCTTTTCCCATATTGTGCAATCTGCCATTCCACCCTTTCTCGAGCCAACAATTGAAGGGCTTCATTCAACTATTCATTTGTTGGGTTTTTAACTGCAACATTCCCATTTGGGTCTCTCAATGAGTTGAGGTTGTATACTCTGTTTATTTCTCTTGCGAAATATTGAACCTTTTTCCTGTGGATGACCATCTCATTCACTCTACTGTCTCCCATGTGGCATAAAAGTCCAATGCTAGAGATGTGTCAGCTAGATCTGGGTGCTCGCAAAATTTTTCCCACTTCCTGCTTTCTATTATAGATGTGATGAATTGTGGCAAGGCTCTTACTTGTGTGGAAAAACCTCTTTCCCTTATGAAGAATAGCTTCTCTAGCATATTTCTTCTTTTCTGCACCTCCCTTCCTGTTTGTTTTGGTGCTTTTGTTTCTTCTTCTTTATTTCCTCTTTTCCTCTTCCTTGTAGGGAGTGGCTGCTACTCATCGGAGTCAACTTCTTATACTTATTCTTCTTCATTTTTATTTTATGGTTCCTCCCCATTGTTTTTCTCTGTAATTCCACTTTCCTCTGGCTGTTTGTTTTGATTGTAGTCCTGCTGAATTTCCACCTGTTCATCCCCCATCTCAGGTGATGGGGTGCTAGAGTATAAATGTCCTCTAGACTCCAATTCAACCACAATAGGAGATTCCTTTTCAGTTTCAAATGGGCTAAAATTTAGATTTTGTACCTCCTATTCTTCAGTTTCACCTTCCATCTTTGCTTGCTCTTCCGTTTCAGGCTTTGTCTCAGGTTCATTTCCTTCTTTTTCATTCTCTGGTTGTGCCAAGGACCATTTTGAAGGTCTCTTGGCACTTGCCCCTGCTTCCATGTGTTGCTTGTGGAACTCTTCAGCTAGCCTTCTCGCATGTTCAGTGGCCCGTTGGGTCCATCCACCCCTTGCCTCTGATTTTCTTTCCTTTTGCATTTTCTCTTGAGGAGTGGGCATGATATTGGTTCCCTTTCCAATCGAATACTTCACTTTCTTAATCTCGGATTGCCTCTTTTCTACTTTTCGAATTGGAACTCTCTTTCGTGCTAGATTCTTCTTCCTACCAAATTTAAAAATAGGTGGACTAAGAATTTGTACCTCTTTTTCATTTTCTTTCTCGGGTTCTTCAATTTGTTGGTTGTTTGTTGGAATTTACTCGGTTGAAACATCCTTGGGTTCATTTGGTGAGGCATTTTCCTCTTTCTCTTGCTCCTCGTCTTCTTCAGAATTGCACTGCAACCCTAACAACTCTTGCTCTATTTACGCGATTCTTCTTTGTTCATGCATCAATCGAACCATATCCCGCCATTCTTGGGTTCCTCTCTTTACTTCCCGTGGTTTAGAGGAAGTGGCTTATGATGATGAGGTTAGGGGTTTTTGGATTTGGAGGGGTTGTTCCAATTGCATCAGTTGTTTTGCACGGTCGTCTGCAAGTTCTGCAATTGTTCCTTCCATTCCTCCGATCGTGGTTTTAGAGAGAACATGTCATTCTCCTTTATTTTCTTCTTCTTCGCGTGTTGGGGTGACATTGTAGACTGAATCGCCTGATTTTTCCTCGCCGGAAAATGCTTTTAACGGCGCCTGTAAGTATTTGGAAGAGAACTCATCTATGGTGGTTGGGAGTGCCGTACGGCTTGAGTAAAGGAGTTGTACGGCTTGAATGAGGAAGAAGAGAGGGAGAAAGACAAATGACCAAATTGTTTTAGGTCAACTTCACAAGGAAAACAGTCTACCTTGTTTAAAATTGCAAATTGTCTTTCCTACCCCTCCTTCCTTTTTTGTTTAAAGCATGCCCCCCCGTCCTTTTTGCTTTGACATTTCATTTTGCAATTCTCCTTCTGTGATATATGCCTTAATTGCGCTTATGCAATTGCAATCCACTTACATTTCTCGTGTGGGTGTTTTGCTTCGTTTTGCAATTGCATTCCATTTGCATTCTTGTCCCTCGATCTTGCCTCATTTTTCGCGAATGTAATTGCCTTGTGATTGGCGCTTGATTTTTCCTTCTCTTTTTCATCTGAACTCAAAAGAAAATTGTTAAAAAGTTCACGCAGGTTCGAAAAAGAGTTCATGCCTACTTTAAATCTTTATTTTTAATTTAATTTTATTTATTCTCTTATTTTTTTTGAACTTTTGAATCTCTTAAACAATTTTCCAGGTAGATCCCCAGGTAGACATGTTCCCTAAACGGTCAACTTAAATACCTCAGCCTAGACAAGATTCTACCATGGACAAAAGTTGCTTAATCATTTCTCAATTCATAGAAATAAAGGTTTTTTTTTTAATAATAAAGTAACCATACCTGATGCCTTTTTCACCCGATTTCTATTAAGGAAATAAAAACCTTATCTCTACTCATACCTTCTCCCCAGTAGGGTTTAATCCTCTGACCATTTACTTTGAAGATGTTTCCTTTCTCATCCTTTAGATCCACATCCCCACTCATATGTCTCCACATGAACGATTTGGATCAAATCATTTGTAACTATTACAAAGTGGGCCGTATCAATAGTATTACCAGGATAAGGCACCCAACCTTACCCATACTATGACTTTTTAGGTTATTTCTTGAACACGATCCTCCCACATGTTAACCACATACTATTCAAGATTATACTAATAACCTTGGATTTTTCATATAATGGGTAATATTATATTGCAAATAAAATAATCAAAATTATTATTCATTATTAAATAAATCATTAATTATGAGGCTTTAGAGCATAAATCCCAACAGTGATGAGGTGAAGGCTGCCAATATGACAACTAGTTCTTGTGGGTCCATAATATAGGAAAGGATTTAGCTTCACTCTTAAAAGACAAACGTCTGATATATTATTTACTTACTATTGAAAGCAATCCTTAAAATATACATTACGACTATTCTAGTAAGGGTCTAGGGTTAGAGTTTTTAAGTTTTATGTAAAGGGTCTAGGGTTAGAGTTTTAAGTTCTGTGTATAGGGTTTTTAAGTTTAGTGTAAGGGTTTAGGGTTATGGTTTTTAAGTTTTGTGTTTAGGGATAAATTTTATGAAAGGTCTAGGGTTATCTAGGCTAGGGTTTGGTTTTTAAGTTTTGGGTTTAGTGATTGGTTTATGAGTTTAGTGTTTGGTTTGTGGTTGGGTTAGGGGTTGGTGAGTTGGTTCAAGGTCTAGGGTTTGGTTTATGGGGTTAGGTTTGGTTTAGAGAAAATGGTTTTTTATTACAAAAATTTGAGAATATAACTATTATTCAAAAGTTGGATAGCATGTAAATATCTTTGTCACGATTGAAATAAATCATAGTTTGATTTATACTTGAAAATATCCCTATACTTGAAAAAACATCCCTCTCTTGTTTAAAAAGTATAAACATCCATATACTTGAAAATGATATATTTATACTTAAAATAACATGCCCCTTTATAGTTGAAAAGGGTATAAATTGGTCACTCCTTTTATTGTACTTGAAAAAACATCCCCCCTCTCTTGTTTAAAAAGTATATCGTATTATTTTCTTAAAACATTATATTGCTTGAATTAAGAAAAATATCTTGGTCATCTTATGATTTCTTTTGTGCTCTTGTTGATTGAATTAACAAAACATATTGGACATAGATCGATTTTTTTTGCTTATTGTTACTTAATTTAGAAAAAAACGATTGCATCAATTACCATATTTTTTTTGCTCTAAGACATTACTTAAAAAAAAAAGGAGAAGATTGGAGTATTAACAATGTTTGTGTTCCAAGAAATTACCTTTGTTTCCTTTTTCGTTCAAACATTCATTTTAACTCATTCATTTTATCTTGTTGGAGTGATTAACAAATCATGGTAAATTTTATAAAAACCATTTATTCAAAGAACATATAGATGGTTAACTTAAAATTATATTGAAGAAAGTTTTTTTTTTCATTCTAATTCAAAAAACCAATATGGACAACATGAGGTCAATGATAACAACAAAGCGCATACATAAGCACATACATAATCCAATTACAGTCACCTTTAAAAAAAGGAAATTTGTCCAATGAATACAAACAATACATCAGCAAGTTTTTTTTTTAATAAAAAAAACACATTCTTCCAGCAATTCTAAATGAATACACAAGTAAGCAAATGTTCCATACAAAGAAATGTTGAGATTTATGCCCTAAAGCCTAGTAATTAATGATTTATTTAATAATTAATAATAATTTTGATTATTTTATTTGCAACATAATATTATCCATTATATGAAAAATACAAGGTTATTAGTGTAATCTTGAACAGTATGTGGTTCACATACGGGAGGGTCATGTTCAAGAAATAACCTAAAGGGTCATAGTATATGGATAAGGTTGAGTGTTTTATCCTGGTAACACGATTGATACGACCAACTTTGTAATAAGTACAAATGATTTTATCCAAATCGTTCATGTGGAGACATGTGAGTGGGGGTATCTTATACAAAAGACTAGACCATGAAATATTTAACCTCTCTTTATAAATCCGTTAAATGAGAAGGTTAATATTTCATCAGGATGATCATATGCGACTCGATCTTAATCCTGAATGAGTTATGAACTCCTGCCTCTGAGGGATTGTCCTTTGGTTTGCATGGGTGAGAGTGGCTTTTGTAGCCGATTCAATGTGCCTAACATTTTGGGGACTTGACCAAATAGGAAGCTGGGAACATAATTTCATAAGATGGAATTCACTCCTTCCCATATAGGGTAAGTAGATAAGTAGTTTCCTTAAGTGCTTATTTTGGTACTTGAACAATGGGGCACCACCCTCTCCCTGGCCCGAGAAAGACTTCGTTTATGGTTGGTTCATAAACAAATTGTTCACTAGAGGATCAATGTTACTTAAGGTGCAAGATGTAGTTACAGGGGTAAAACAGACTTTTGACCCAGCTGTAATTACTAACAACTTGTGAAAGATCGACTTGCATGTAATGATTATATTAATGGACACAACTTTTCCTACAATTCATAAGAGTGCAACTTTAGGTCACTATAAATAGAACCCTTGGGTTGAGCCTACATTGCATGAGGATCGACTTGCATGAAGTGTTCAAATTAATATTTAATATATTAGATATATTAAATATAAAAGAGGAAAATATATTTATTGTATTTGATACATTAATTATTTTAATATTTAATGTATATTAGATACATTAAAGAAAATATATATATATAATTTGAATAGGATTTAAATAAATAAATATCGTAGGAGATTTGAATGAGATTCAAATAAGTATAAGATATATTTTAATATATTAGATATTAAAATGTAAGATTTTCTTTGGTCTCTATAAATAGAATCCTTGTTTTGAGCCATTAAAAAACAACACACGTCTCATCAATAGAGAATTAGAGAATTCTCTCTAGACCTTTTCCTCTTCAATCCCTTGTGGATTTTCTTTCAAGAGGCTCCCACAAGCCTTGGTCCTGTGTTCGAGTCATAGACAGGAAGACTTTGTGGAGGAGTAAAATTTTCCCAGAAATATTCTCGCGGATCTTTATCTCATCCATAAAATCTTCTTGGCTATGACTCGAACACAGGACCAAGGCTTGTGGGAGCCTCTTGAAAGAAAATCCACAAGGGATTGGAGAGGAAGAGGTTTAGAGAGAATTCTCTAATTCTCTATTGAGGAGATATGTGTTATGTCTAATGGCTCAACCCAAGTGTCCTATTTATAGAAACCAAGAGAAAATCTTTGCCATAAATAAAATATTATATTTTAATATCTAATATATTAAAATATATCTTATATTTATTTGAATCTCATTCAAATCTCCTATGATATTTATTTATTTGAATCTTATTGAAATTCTATAAATATCTTTTATTTAATGTATCTAATATACACTAACTATTTTAATATTTAATGTATCAAACACAATAAATATATTTTCCTCTTTTATATTTAATATATAAATATATTAAATATTAATTTGAACATTAAAATTTTTTCTTTCAACTAAATTGATCTTTTAGTGTTACTATGAGCTAGAGAGGGAGCCTTATGGACCTATAGATTATAAGCTCCAACGATATAAAACTAATTAATTAAACTCTTTAATTAATTAATTTTCATTCATTTAATTTAGGGTCACTCCACTATAGACCTAGAGTTGCACTCTTATGTACTGTAGGACAAGTTGTGTTTATGGATATAGTCACTACATGTAAGTCGATCGTTCACGAGATGCTCGTAATTACAGCTGGGTCAAAAGTCCGT
This sequence comes from Trichosanthes truncata, assembly GCA_033996785.1. Taxonomy (NCBI): domain Eukaryota; kingdom Viridiplantae; phylum Streptophyta; class Magnoliopsida; order Cucurbitales; family Cucurbitaceae; genus Trichosanthes; species Trichosanthes truncata. Next base: position 41,655,139 of record JAWPNB010000013.1, on the reverse strand, counting down.
TTTACTCCTATAATTACATCTTGCACCTTAAGTACCACTAATCCTCTAATGAACAATTTGTTTATAATCTAATTATAAACTAAGTCCCTCTTGGGCCAATGAGAGGGTGGGGCTCCATTGTTCAAGTCTCGAAATCAGCACTTAAGGGAACTACTCATCTACTTACCCTATATGGGAAGAAGTGAATTTCATCTTGTGAGATTATGTTCCCAGCTCCCTATTTGGTCAAGTCCCAAAAATGGTAGGCATATTGAATCGGTTATAAAAGCCACTCTCACCCATGCAAATCAAATGACAAACCCTCACAAGCAGGAGTTTATAACTCACTTAGGATTAAGATCGAGTCGCATATGATCATCCTGATGAAATATTAATTTTCTTAATTAACGGATTTATAAATAGTGATTATATATTTCTTGGTCCAATCTTATACAATCTCACTGTATAAGATACCCCAACTCATATGTCTCCACATGAATGATTTGGATAAAATCATTTGTAACTATTACAAAGTGGGTTGTATCAATAGTGTTACCAAGATAAGGCACCTAACCTTATCCATATACTGTGACCCTTTAGGTTATTTCTTGAACACGATCCTTCCGTATGTCAACTACGTACTATTCAAGATTACACTATTAACCTTGGATTTTTCATATAATGGATAATATTATATTGTAAATCAAATAATCAAAATTATTATTAATTATTAAATAAATCATTAATTACGAGGCTTTAAAGCATAAATCCCAACACCCTTACCTAGTTACGCCTAGTCTGCGGTGAGTCCGTTCCGACGAGTTCTTATTTCCGGCATAGTAAGATTCATTTTTTAGATCAAGATGTAGATTGTTTTTGAAAGAATGATCGTTTGGCTCTGCAGCAGAAGCATTGGATCGTCTTTAATTTTATTTAAAATTAAACGAAAAAATAAGATTAAGCAAACTTACTTGGAGTAAATATAGAGATATTTCTAGCGGGTCTGTATCTCCCCCACAAAGTCTTCCTGGCCATGTATATATGACATTTGTATATATGATTCATAATCGTCACTGCATTTGTATATATGACAAAAGAAGATGAAAAAAAAATGGAATATATGACTTAAATTAATTTTTTTTAAGTATTTTTAACAAATTGCACTCCTTCTAATTTTCCCTCTTATAATCCAAAAAGTAAAGACATTTTAATTATATTTTTTTCCAAGTTTTATGTTTAATTTATATTTAATTAGTTAATCATAAATTATTATTGCAGTTGAGTTCTTCAATTCCCCAATGGGTTGCGACTTGATAGGAACTTAGGAGAGTAAGAGTAGGATAAATTTGTTGAGATAAACAATTTTGAGTTGTTGAGACTAAATGATTTTGAGTTGTTGATTGAAAATCAAGATAATATATTCCAAAAAAAAGTTGATTAATTCATATGATCTTTACAAGCTAGAAAACATCATCTAAAAAATTGGCAGAGCAATATAGAGGAGTGACTCAATCTTCGTTTCCATCTGGATGACCACCTCCATTCAAATTCAGGAGTCGATATATGAACGTTAAATTCTCGAAACACCTTCTACCAAGTGGAGTCATGTGGGATAAGTTGTGCTGAAAGAGCAAACAAGTGAAATCAAATTTAATCAAGTCATTTTATAATTATATGCATCATATAGGCAACCCTAAAAAGGATTCTTACCAAATAATGATATGATGCTCCTGGTTGTGTGATGTATGTTCTTGTAATTGCAACATACCATTGGTCATAATTATGCCCAACATTGGCTCTCCCATTGATTAATTGTTCGCGAATAAGGAAATTTTCTATGCCTTCCAAGATTTCTATAATATGAGTTAAATATGCTACCCAATCTCATTATTATCTACCTCGTAAGTCGTGTGAGTGCAATTTCATGTCCGTATTATAGGGTATAGGAACATCTGCACCCACCTAAATTGTCGCATCACACGTTTTGGGAACTGCCACTCAACTACATAAAAACACATGAGTGGAGCTCTGGTTGCCCATACGTGACTACCAATAAGGCAATATTCTTGCAAGATTTGGAGCAGATGGTTATAAGGCTCCCAAATGATCTGCATAATTTTTTGAACATAAGTTCACCAACATGAACTAAATAAAAATAATTTGATTAAAAACAATACATAAATGAACTTAATGATACCTGATCAGGCTTAATTGTATACAACATGTATCTGTACTAGACCAATACATGTGTAGGCGATCTGGTAGCTGCAAAATTCGTTGTTCCATATACAAATATAATAAATTGAATATTAGTGTAACGTAGCTAAAATGTATGACTATAGTTAAACCCATCAAAGTTTCTTACTCTATTGCTAGTGATCTATCTCCCAACTGATTCTCGTATCGATGTAATCGTCGAGGTGCCAGAAAAGGGAATCGATCCCATGCCCAGACTTGTAAAAGTATAAAGGGCTTGCCCAAATCCTTTGCATCTATCACTGCAGCTTTGCATAGCTGTCTATAGAGCCATATAAGACATCCTACTCCCAACTATACATCCCTGTGTCATGCAACTTTGCTAGTAGGGAGAAATACATCAAGTAGACCCGACTGTTAGACTTATATGGGAAGAGCAAACCTCTTATGAGTAACAAAATATATGCACGGGTATATCGTTGGAGGTCGTCTTCATCGGTGTCCTCTGGTAGATGCATGAAATTATTAAACTTGGCAGCCAACCAAGGCAAGCTGAGGCAACCTTCTTTCAGTACATCATCATTTGTCGTAACTCTTCATAGGTCACGACAAACATTAGACCAGTTATGCTCGAGCGAACCAATCAATGCTTGCCCATTAACAGGTAGTCCGAACTGGACTGCTACATCTTGTAGTGTGATCGTGCACTCCCCGTGCGGTAGGTGGAAAATGTGTGTCTCCTGTTGCCAGCGCTCCACTAGTGCAGTCAGAAAATGCCAATCATTTGAATAAATTTGATGATGAAAACACCATAGAATCTAGATGCTCGTAAATATGACTCGATGGCATGCGCTTCCCAGGGTACTAATTCTCAATACATCATCATTTGTCATAGACATGAACTTTGTGCCAATTGGCATGTGCTTCCCAGGGTACTAATTTCTCAATAGCATACCTACAATTAGGATTTCAATTGATATTAGATCATCCCAAAATCAATACTAGATTGCAGTTGAAGAAGTTATCTTGTGAAATGTCTCCCTTTGTCAATGGCAGCTTATGCTCGAAGTCGTCTCTTGGCGAAATAGGTCACAGTTTGGTAGAATGTGGATTGAACCACTGTAGCTATGGGTAACTTCTTAACTCCTTTCAACAAACCATTTATTAATTCAGGTACATTCATGATTAACCACCCGTAATGATGACCACCATCATGAGATTGAGTCCAATGCATGGGATCCAAGGAATTAAAAAATCTCATAGACTCCTTGTTGTCTACCTTCGAGCTCAAGCATGCATAGTTCATACTTTCGGGCCCGAAACTTCAAGCCTACACGATACACCAAATTCTTCAAGAATTTATCCTTGTATTTTTGGTTAAAATTACTTGCGACATGTCGCAAGCAGAATCAATGATGCGTATCTGTCCAACCGTTATCCGAGTCTCGAATTGCAGATATAATAATCTTGTTCCTATATGAAATTAGACACATACCTTCCCTCTCATGTACTACCTCTGTCCGTAGGTTGCGCAAAAACCAACACCATGTATCGGTGCTTTCTTCTAGTACAATCGCATAAGCAATAGGGTATATGCGACCATTCGCGTCTACAGAGGTTGCTATTAATAGTTTTTCCTTATAATTTCCATATAGATGTGTACCATCTATCTGAAGCAGAGGTATGCAATGCTTGAATCCCTCAATAACAGATCTGAATGCACAAAAAACACTGTGGAATATGACCTCCTTGTTTCTCCCCTCCACCTCTTGTAGCAACCACAAAATTTTGGAACCAGGATTAGTCATTTCAAGTATGTTGGTCCACTTTGGAAGAAAATTGTATGACTCCTCCCAATCTCCAAAGATATTGACGATAGCTTTTCTTTTTCCATTCCATACTTTGGAATAATTAATATTGTATCTATATTTTTTCAATATGATTGCTTGTAATGTGCGTACAGTTATAGACGATTCGATTTTGAAGATGTTGTGCACCTCAGACGCTATAAGATTCGAGTCGAGTTGATTGTGATCTTGACTCAGCCTTGCATAAATGCAGGAGTGAGGATCATTGTACTATGCAATTTCAAATCGACCATGTTGTTTACGACAATAGGCAGGAAGTCACCACGTACAACCATCGCCATACCTTTTACACTTCACTGCCCATACGTTCATGTTCGACTCGATAACGTCAAAATGTTGATGTCGAAGGATGGAGTAGCTCTTTACAACATTCTTTAAATAGGTATTCGATTCAAAAATCATCCCTTTGAGCAATGAATCAGACCCTCTAATTTCTTGTTCAATATTGGTGTTCGATATGGAATCAATAACACCCATATCTAACTGTGTGAAAAAGGGAGGAATGTCATGCTCGCCATAAAATTTAACTACTTCTCCTTCACTATCATCGTCATTGTATATTTCAATGTCTTTATCATTTGTGGCAATAGGTGGCTCAAGGTTGTCTTCCTTTGAATCTTCTAATTCTTCATTGTTCAAATTTTGGACTTCTGGACTATCTTCTATTTGTCTTATTTCGGTTTGGCTTACAATGTTTGGTTGGGAAATATAAAGCTCGACTGTATTTGGAAGCGATGGAGAAAGGTTCATTATGAACCTATAATCAACCTCGCTTCGTAGTGAGATAGGAGCATAGAAAGTAGACCATGCTATTCCAATACTTCCGTATCTAAAAATGACCTCAACCCCTTCATTTTTATCTATCAACAAACCATTACATAACACGTCCATAAATGCATTGAATTCAATGTCACAACTAGCCACTCATTTGTATACATGGTCCCACATCATACTATATATCGTTTGGCCCATGAGCAATGTTTCCATTTATATAACACGTAAACCTAACAACAACCATTTTAGTTATGTAATTAAATATGATATTTAAAGAAGATTGTATCAATAAATTATTTGATATCACTGCATAATCTAAGGGTTTAGGACTTTACGATTAGGGTAATTATTTTTAGAATTTTAGAGGTTTGGGGTTTAGGGTTATTATTTTTATGGTTTTAGGGTTTATGGTTTTGAGGTTTAGGGTTATTATTTAGGGGTTAGGGTTTTAGGGTTAGGGGTTATGTTTTAGGGTTGTTGTTTTTAGGGTTTAGAGTTTGTACTGTTTATAGATATTATTTTTAGGGTTTTAGGGTTTAGGGTTTGGGCTTAGGGTTTGGACTTAGGGTTTAGGGTTTAAGGTTTGGGCTTAGGGTTTATGGTTTAGGATATGGGGTTTTGTATTGTTATTCTTAGGGTTTAGGGTTTAGGGTAGGGTTATTTTTTTAGGGGTTAGGGTTTAGAGTGTTAGGGTATAGGGTTACTTTTTTTAGGGGTTATGGGTTAGGGTTTGGGGTTATTGTTTTTAGGGTTTAGGGTTTGTTGTGTTTATGGATATTATTTTTAGGGTTTGGGCTTAGGGTTTAGGGTTTGGGGTTATTATTCTTAGGGTTTTGGGTTTTAGGTTTTAGGTTTATTTTTTTTAGGGTTTAAGGTTTTAGGGTTTAGGGTTATTTTTTTTAGGGGTTAGGGTTTAGGGTTATTTTTTTTGAGAGGTTAGGGTTACGGTTTAGGGTTATTGTTTTTAGGGTTTAGGGTTATTCTTTTTAGGGTTTAGGGTTTGTAGTGTTTATGAATATTATTTTTAGGGTTTTAGGGCTTAGAGTTTGGGCTTAGGGTTTAGGGTTTAAGGTTTAAAGTTTGGGCTTAGGGTTTAGGGTTCTGGGCTTATGGTGAAGGGTTTAGGGAGGTTAATATTTTTAGGGTTAAACTTTTTATTGTCTTTTTTTCTTTTTTTCTTTTTTAGTTTGATAGTTTATTGGTTTTTCATATGTTTAGGGATGAATACAAATAAAAGGATGTACTAAATAGAGGTAGTATTATAAAATTTATCACAATATAATAAAATAAAAGCAACAAGCACTATTTAATGTCGCAAACTAATAAAGGCTTATAATTATGTTTATAATATACTAAATCCTAAATAACAATAATCACAACAACAATATTAATATTAATAAATGCAAAACTTTCCATATTTCACTTTTTTTACATTTGTTTAATTTATCAATAATTAGTGGTGCATTTAAAATTTCATTAACTCGATATAATTTACAATCAATTAAAATTTGTTTATGGTAAGATTTAATAGAGGCATTTTTTTAGTTGTAGGAAAAATGAAGAGTTTTACCATTTTTTAAATTCAAAAACTTCATTTTAAATTCCATTAGGTTATCTTTAAATTTTTATAAAATGAATCTAAAACTTTTCATATTCTATCTAAAATTTTTCATATTCTACCTCTTTAAATTTCCTCCTCTATTAACAATCATCAGTGTATTTAAATCTTCATCGATCTAATCTAAAATGATATAAATTATAATTTTTTTAGTGTAAGATTTAAGAAATCATCAAGTAAATTTTCGTTATTTTCAACAGCTAATTTTTTTTTTTGTAAAAAAATAGGTATTCTCGTATATGCATTTTTAAAAAGTTAGTTAATTAATCAAAATATTGTATTAGCAGATAATAATAACTTTCTTTTCTTTTGAAAATGGATAATAATAACTTATTCCAAACTAAATTTACCAAATAAAATATTATATTGTATAAAATAATAACTTTATTTCATATTAATTTTTATTATTTATTATTTTTACTTTTAGTTCAATTTAATTAAAAATATATAACTAAGGAGAATACTTTTCTAAAACTAAAACTTTTAAATAGAATATTATATTACATGTAATGATTAACTTTTGTCTCTTTTTCTTTTTTGTCAATTTCATTTTTTGTTTAATTTTTATATTCAAAACTTAAGAAATTCATATAATTTTTCCAAAAAAGTAAACATTATCATATTGTTGGTTTATTTTTTTTATTTATAATTAAATTTAACTAAGCCCTTTTAAAGATATTATGATATTCCTACATCTCTACAATAATTTTTTTTCTCTTTTAATTTTAAAATAGATATTTAGAAACAATAACAAAAAATAGGATATGAGAAGAAAAAAACAAATCAAAAGCTACCAAAACCACCCTAAATCTAAAAGTTATGGAAATCGTTCTAGAAGTCGTTGCAGAGAATCATCAGTGTATTTAAAATTTTTCATATTCTACCTCTTTAAATTTTCTCGTCTATTAAAAATCTAGTCGTAGTAGAGAAACTACAACAATTAGCTTCATTTTGTACATACAATTCAACATTAATTTTCTACATTCTTCATACACATATTTGTACAATTTTTTATATACATTTTTATAAAAAAAGATATACACTTTACCGAGGAGAATAAACTTCTTTTCTCATGTATTTTTTTCCTGTAAAAAAATAAGAATAACCATGTATCATAATAAAAATAATAATAATATAAAACTTAATCTAGCAAAAAAATAAGCATAAAAGATTAAATAACTTACTATTTTTCAATAAAATGAAGATGGAGAATTTTCTTTTTCTTTTCTCAAAGCTAAAATCAAATAGTAAAAAATGGGAAAGGAAAATAGACAAAAGTAAGAGAAATGGAAATGCAAAATCAAAGACAGAAGAAGAAGAAAATGAAAGGAAGTAGAATTCAAATTGCAGATGGTGAGGAGATAAGGAAATTCGAATGGGTAGGTGGGAAGAGAGAAGGAAAATGGGAAGAATTTCTCTCTAAGGGATGCAAATGGGAAGAGAGAAGGGAAAGGGAAAGTGGTGGTTTTAATATGGAGGAATGCGTTTTTTCAAAAAACGCATCCCCCACCACCTATCACCATGCATTAATCGGTCAATCGGTCATAATCGGTCAGATTTGATTATGATGGTTTCCGAGAAGAATGCGTCTCTACAAGAGATGCATTCAGAACGGTCAACGCATCTCGTCACTCCGGTCAGAGGATTCCTTGTCACTTCGGTCAGAGAGCGCTGGTTTCAGTGTAGAATGCGTCTCCACAAGAGTCGCATTCCAACCGCATATGCTACCTCAACGTTAAGTTGGCATTTTCTTTAATTGATTTGAACAGTTACAAACAATGCGTCTCTTTGACGGACGCATTCAACACAGTAGAGACGCATTCTAATAAAAACAAAAAACAACTAGTTTTTGTAAATAGTTTTCATTTTCACTCGTTTTTTATAATAACTATTGAAAACACCCCCATTTTTATAAAAAATTCTGGCTTTTGACTATGAAACCCAACTTTGGTATGAGATTTCTTCTTCTCTAGAACAAAGAATTAAGCAAAGACAATTCAAAAAAGTGTTTTGATAAGCTTTTGTCTTAGATTGACACAGGAGTTGGAGGAAACAACCTTTAAATTGGAGTTAGTTATTAACAAGAGTTGTCAAGGAACCATTGAATTGAAACTTTGAGGCTTTATTGGCAAAGAGATGGATTGTTGGTCTCATTAGCAAAGTTTGAGAGAATTTGACTTAGGGATCACATTAGTACAAAAAGCTAATAAAGCCATCAAGTTTACTGGAAGGAGAAAGTAAGCCAGTTTGAAGTAAATGGAAAGGTTGTGCTAGTGTTAAACCAAGTGAGTTGGACCTTTCAAGTTTACCACTGGCACGAGAGGTAGATCTCAGCTTGAGAATGACTCTCATTTCCAGGGCTCAATATAGAATGATCCTAGCAGAGTTGAAGGAACTTAAGTTACAAGTTCAGGAATTTTTAGACAAAGGCTTGTTATGCCTTAACGCTCCGACATGAGGTGCTAGGTTCTGTTGGTAAAGAAGAAAGAAATATTTGCATTCGTGATATCATCAGTTAAGGATCAAGAGGTTAATACCCCAAAGACTGCCTTCAGGATTAGGTCTAGTCATTATGAGTTTATTATGTTGTCTTTTAGACTCACCAATGCTCTGGTAGCTTCCATGGACATCATGAACCGAATCTTCAAAGAGCTTTCTAGAATCATATTAATGCTTAGAGAGACATACAAATTCATTCCAAGGCTGAAGAGTAACATGAGAAATACCCATACAAGTTAACAGTCTTGAGAAGTAATGAGATATGGCAAGTTTTCTAACTGAGTCCTAACGTGGCTATTAAGAATAGTGTTGCAGTCAACCCTTCTAAAGTAAAAGCGATTTGTGCTTCACATAGACCAGTATAGTAACAAAGACTCACAAGTCTCGTGGTCTAACAGGCTACTAGAGGAGTTTTGTTCAGAATATTTCTAGTTTAGCAGTACATTTGACATAGTTGACTAGCTATAACATCAGTTTCACTTGTAGCAAAAACTGCTAGGAGAGCTTTCAAGAGTTAAAAAAGATTGGCTGACTCCAGCTTTAATGTTAAATGTTCCTGAGGATACGAGAGGTTTAGTAGTTTACAGTGATGCCTTAAGGAAAAGACTAGATTGTGTACTAGGATAGTGTGAGAAGGTTTTTGTTTTTGCCTCATGTCAATGAAAGGGACATAAGCTTAATTACCGCACTCTTGACCTGGGACTTGTAGTGGGTTGTTGATGGCCAACAAGAGGACAATAATTGGTTAAATACATGAGTGAGGTAGATCAAAGAGATTCTACCCTCACCACTAACTCATCTTTTTCGTACTAATGAAGACTATGTGTGCTAAAAGATTATTATTTGAGAAAAAAAGTTGTTAGTGGAGGCACATAAGAACCAAGATGTATAAGGATCTAAAGAAGTATTATGGGTGACATATTATGAAGAAAATGAATGATAAGATTTATCAGTTTGTTAATAGATACTTGGCATGCCAACAAGTGAAAGTTATGAGGTAAAGACCTGTTGGTCTTTGCAACCCTTAAGCGTTTCAGTTTGGAAATAAAACTGTTGCTATCAGTTTGGATAATTTTGGGACACCTAACAAACTTTGCACATTTTATTCTAGGTAAGGCCAACTACCCTACAAAAAAGTGAGCAGATCTATATTTAAGGAGATAGTTTGACTTTATAGTGTATCAGTGTCGATAGTGTCAAATAGAGACCTTCAATTTACATTGACTTTATAGTGTATCAGTGGGTTTCAGTGTTGCATTCCAATATCAAACTAACATCCAAATAGAGCATTTGAGTTAGGTTTTAGAAGGAATGCTCAAGCATAGGGAGTTTGAGTTCGGTGTTGGTGATCATGTGTTTCATGCAACGTTGTTACGAGAGTGCATCATTGACCTTTCACTTGTGTTAAATCTAGGACTTGTGCAACTTAATGAAAATCTATTGTATGAGGAAAAACCAAAGACTAAAGTATTGGGAGACTACGCAATTGATTATGTAAAAGTGTTATGATAGGACTAAAGGACTGAAAAAGCAACTTGAGAAACGGAAGATGAGTCTAGAGCTTAAGCATCCAAAGTTGTTTGCTTAGCAAAACTTTCGAGGACGAAAGTTCTTAAGGAGGGGAGATTGTACGATTCCAAACAAGATCAGTATTTTTTTTATTCTTTTGAAGATGGAATTTGAGTGGGTTAATTGGAAGTATTGCTTAGAATCCAATTTCGAAAAATTTAGGCCCCCATGAGTTAAATTAAGATAATTAAAATTTTAAATTATTGAAGAAAAATATATTAATTTAGTTTCAAATTCATAATTTTGAGAATTTAATCTCTCAGAGATTTTGGTTTTAAGTTTGGAATTGTAACGATCCAACCACTTAAATAAGAATTCCTGAGGATCGCTACTACACGTGCATACAACACTCAAACTTTTACCACAATAAAGAGAAACTCACATAAAATCCCTCATAAAAGATCAGATAGAACTTCACAAAATCTTTTGATTTTGGATCTCAATACAAAAACACTTGCAAAAAAGAGGCAAAGCTAAAAAAACAATTGAACAAATAAGATTACGTGAATAAATCACAACCACTAAAAACTGAAGTAAACAAAAGACTAGGATAAATCCTAAGGTCCTAGGAAATTAGGCCCACCTCCATCTCCATAGCCTCGCCAAGCTGATGCCCTCACCACACACCCCATATGTCTAAGCGCCATATGTAAAAGAAAAATAGTATAGCATGGGTGAGTATAAAAATACTCTGTAAAATAGCCCACTTAAAGATGCCGAAACTTCACATACTCAAACATAAACTCAGCTCAACCACACAGGCTCTTGGTGAAGCTTTGTTAGCTTTAGGGCTTCAATCAAACCAAATATTCTGATGATATCAAACTCAAATTTTTGTACTTACCTTTTTAGTATTTCAAAGAATCCATCTATTAGAGCTCAAAAAGACAATTCTAACGGATTTTGAATCATTCGAATCAAAGTTCAAATAAAGAAGATATGAGAAAAAGAAAATTGAAAGGAAAAGCAAATTAAACAGTGACACGAACGAGTCAGACCTCGTGCCATTTAACGCCTGATAAAGTTAATAAAGTCACAACTACTAAGAAAATAAAACCAGCTAGCTAGCTAATATAGTTCAACTAAACTAAGCTCAGAGAAAAACGATTACTAAAAGAAAGGCTATCAGCTAATGGTCTTTTCCAACGTCTCCTCCTCACCACCAAGCTCATGAGAACTTTAGTAACCTGCAAAACTGTTGGTGAGTCAGTACATAACGTGTACTCAGTAAGTAGCTCACACTTGATGAGCCACCAAGCATCAAACAAGACAAACAACATGCTTTTCACATGCATACGACATGCTCTTAAAAACGAATAACACATGTAACATGTTCAACGCACATAAACAAGGAAAACACGAGAATTGCCCAACACATGAAATCCCACATCACGCCATGCACACTAAACTCCACTCAAGCTCCACGAGCTCACTCAACACTCATAGTTAGCTTTCACAAAAACTCTACAAGACTAACCCTTCGAGTTGCATTGATCCCTAACCATTTATACCTAGGACCTCAATGCTTCTCTACGAAGTTCGGCATCTGACCCTTGACCAGTTTTACCCAAGGCCTCGATATCTAACAACATATTGACCCTTGACCATTTATACCCAAGGCCTCAATGCTTGCCTCAAGACTCACCATACCGACCCTTGACCATTTATACCCAAGGCCTCGATGCTCCTCTTTATCCAATATTGGCATGTCAACCCCCGACCATTTATACCCGAGGCCTCGACACCCAGTAGTGACATATTAACCCTTGACCATTTATACTCGAGGCCTTGATATTCACTTACTTTTCTTAAATAATACCAGCCCTCGACCATTTATACCCAGGACCCTGATATTCATCTCATATCTTTTCATCACAATGCTAGTCTGATAGATGACTTGTCGAAGGTCCTATCAAGATTAAATTTATAAAAATCAGACCTTTAAGTATTTTGCAATCATAGTGGTCAGGGTCATCACAGGGATTGGGGTTCTTAGATTTAATTAAGTACCACAGTTAATTATGCCTAATTTTATTTAGAGAAAACTAACTTTGATTTGGTTCGTTTGACAAAAACATAAAACCTAACCTATTATGTACAAAGTTGGGGTCCAATTTTAGAGAGACATTCGTTAATTGCAATTCATGAAACTCAACTATGAAATTGACTAAAGAATTATTAAACATGCAACAATCCTAAGCCAAGAATTACTAAAATATCCAATTGACTCTCTCGAGCCCAATTGAACTCATGCAAGATGTAAATCAACCTCTCAGTCTATTTCTACAACTAGACATAGCATTATGAAATTCTCTTAATAACTTCTAGTCTTAACCTATTCATTCTCATGAAATCGATTAATCCTAGTTATGTATCTAAGTTCTTAGTTAAATTTACTTTCTCAAGCTAAATTTAACTTAACATACAAAGTTATGGTCGAGAGCTTAAAAGATTAATTCAAGATGCATAAAAGACATTACAAACACATTTAATAAGTCAAACATAGTTTTATAACAATAATGCAAAGAGTCTATAATACTCGAATACATTTAAATACAGTCCACTAAATCCTAAAATTAAAGACACAAAGTAAAGAGAATAGAGAAAAATTGGACGCGTGTGCCAACACTCATTCCCGACGTGATGTCCCACGATCCCGAGCCTTGAGTCTCCTACTTAGCTCTCCAATATGCTCTCTAGTCCTCCAAACAGTGCTTCTATCGAAATTAGGGTTTAGGTCTCTCCAAAACGGCCCCCTTTGCTAGAATGAAGCAGTTTCCTTTTATAGAGTCGAGATAGCGTTGCAACGCTGTCGCTTCGAATTTTATAAAAAAGGGAAAAATAAATTTGGCTAGCGTTGCAACGTTGTAAGTAACATTGCAACGCTATGTCTGTTGGTCTCCAAGGCTGAAAGGCTGCTGAAGTGGCGTTGCAACTCTACAAATGGCGTTGCAACGCTATACTCTCGGGTTCACAAGCTTGTTTCCTTCTCTTCAACACTTGGATCTTCAATTATAGCTCGAATTTGCTCCAAATTCAACCAAATACTTCTCAAAACTTCGGTTTTGCTCCAATTGCTCGGTTTCTGTAAATTATACATAAAAATACATGAAAGTACACACAATCATAGAAAAACTAGCATAAAACTAAGCCTAGAAAATAGCACACTTATGCCCACTATCAAATATCTCCAAACTTAGATTTTTGCTAGTCCTCGAGCAAAACAAAACCAAAATAACAATTTCACAAGATTTCTAACACAAGATTCATGACTCAAGCCTCAGTGATCTAATTGACATAAAACAACAAAATAAAGCATTAACACATTACTCCCTAAGCAATTTAAATTCTATCTATCTCATTCCTTGCGTGTGTGTGTGTTTAACTTTCTTTCTAGTAGTTTCTACTAGTTTAAGACACTTTTACCAAGACTTTCCTTCATTTTCCCTTTACATTGGCCCTAAGTTCCAATTTCAAGCTTTCTCACACTACAGAGAGCAATCTACTTAAGCATTCTTTCATTTTCATTTTACAAGGGTTACTAACCCCAAACTTACCTTTTTCCTTATCACACAGACCCTAGCTTTCACACTTCTACTATAGGGACCCTTATCCAGAGCACTCGCTCAATGGATGGCCTAACTAATCACAATGGAGGTAGCCCTTTAGATCCCCACACATTAAGAACAAAATTATTAATGGAACATGCTTTGATTTTCTTTAAACATGCTAAAAAATCAATAAAGATAAAAGATTTTATTATTTCAACAAATTTCAATCACTAACTTTCATGCAAGTCACTATCAATTAGTTCTTAAGCCTATCGAGGTGACAACAACCTCTAGACTCAACAAAAGCATCTTAGTGTTCAAACATAATAGAAAGTCAGCTATGTGCTCATGTGTTGCAAGGAAATCAAAGATACGATTTAAATATACTCAATTCAGGACATGCTTCAGAGTTATTCTATTGCAAAAAATTCACTTAGATTACTTCCTAGGCTATCCTAATCAATCATCATGTATTATAAATCATTCAGACATGCTTAGGATTGAAAAAAACTTTCTCAGAATATGCTCAGAATTATTAGGACTGCACAATATTGCCCACTCTCAAACTTAAAACGTACATTGCCCTCAATTTAACATGCTCACTAAAATTAATAAGGACAAAGATAAAGTGAGTGAATGATACTAGCCTAATAAGATGAGAGCCGGTTCTATGGAAGTTTCTTGAATTGGCTAGGAGGTTTCTCAATGCGGTCGAGGTCCTGCAAAATGAGAATGGGATTTACTTGGCACTCTTTTTCAAAACAACCTATACTAGGGAAGAAAAACAAACAAGAAAAGTAAATGAGGGAAAGAAAAAGCTTGAGTTGCCTCCCAAGAAGTGCTTTCTTTTATGTCTTTAGCTAGACTGGACTCATGTGGTCTCTCAAGGTACATAGAAATTACCCCATTTCTTCGGGCCCCTATTCCTGGAATCTACAAAACAAACCAAAGCTAGTAGAAACACTAGCTTCTCGTGAGACCCTGAAGCAAAAATATTTTTGGTATTTTTGAATAAGAAAATCATAAAATGCGAAAGATCAAAATAAACAGACTCTAACACGGACTCGTCAGAATAAGAAGAACACTCAATGATAAGAGATGAATCAGAAGATAAAATAGACAAAGGCCTTATAGCCACAAACTCTACCTCTTGAACTTCCTCAACAAAGATAGGCTCATCCTTTCTTTCATCTTCACTGACTCGATTATGGAGTGTGTCTAAATACTCTAGCTCTTCCCCAATATTAATAATCCACTCCCTCGATTACCCAAGCTCAGTAAAATTGGAAGAATTATGCTCTTGAAAGGCTATCAATGAATCTGTGATCAAGTGACTCATTGGATACTCTACATAAGTGGCTTGCACTTCACTAACCTCCCTAGGGGTTTGGAGACTCTTAAATCTCTCATCAAATTGTAACCTCCTAAGTCTAATCTCCTATGTAAATTCTCTCAACATTCTCTCTAAGGAGGATTCTTCCTCTAATTGGGCTTCTTGAAAGAAATTAGGTATGGTTCATGGGTCCAAATGCATTCATCATTACCATACATGGGATTGTAACTCATAGATTCAGTATGATAATAACTAGGCATTTGATATCCATGAAACACATAATCTTCACTAACAGGCTCATGATCAAAAGAGGGTTATCTAATGGAAAAAGAATTAGAAAGTGGTGTTGGTTCTTCGGGCTCAGATTCCCTAAAGGGTCACCCATATCTATTAGAAGACATTAAACAAAAAAAAAAAAAGTAATCACAGGCTCTCAAGCAACACCAATTAATCACACAACTAGAAACAATGGACCATGACTCAAAAGAGAATAAAAAAAAAAAAAACAAGCAAGATAAAAACAAAACAAAGATAAACCTCTAAATGAAAGCAACAAGAAGGAACTAAAAATATACACTATTTATGCTCTAAATTAAAATCTAGCATTTTCACCACAATATTAATTAAACTAAAATATGCTAATCCCCGACAATGGCGCCAAATTTGATAGATGACTTGTCGAAGGTCCTATCAAGATTAAATTTATAAAAACCAGACCTCTAAGTATTTTGCAATCATATTGGCCAAGGTCAACAACAGGAATTGAGGTTCTTAGATTTAATTAAGTACCACAGTTAATTATGCCTAATTTTATTTAGAGAAAACTAACTTTGATTTGGTTTGTTTGACAAAAACATAAAACCTAACCTATTATGTACAAAGTTAGAGTCCAATTTTAGAAAGACATTCGTTAATTGCAATTCATGAAGCTCAACTATGAAATTGACTAAAGAATTATTAAACATGCAACAATCCTAAGCCAAGAATTACTAAAATATCCAATTGACTCTCTCGAGCCCAATTGAACTCATGCAAGATGTAGATCAACATCTCAGTCTATTTCTACAACTAGACATGACATTATGAAATTCTCTTAATAACTTCTAGTCTTAACCTATTCATTTTCATGTAATCGATTAATCCTAGTTATGCATCTAAGTTCTTAGTTAAATTTAATTTCTCAAGCTAAATTTAAGTTAACATACAAAGCTATGGCCAGGAGCTTAGAAGGTTAATTCAAGATGCATAAAAAACGTTACAAACACATTCAATAAGTCAAACATAGTTTTATAACAATAATGCAATCAACAAAGAATCTATAATACTCGAATACATTCAAATACAATCCACTAAATCCGAAAATTAAAGACACAAAGTAAAGAGAATAGAGAAAAACTGGATGACGCATGCCAACACTCGTTCCCGAAGTGATGTCCCATGATCCCGAGCCTTGAGGCTTCTCCTTAGCTCTCCAATATGCTCTCTAGACCTCCAAACAGTACTTCTATCGAAATTAGGGTTTAGGTCTCTCCAAAACGGCTCCCTTTGCTCGAATGAAGAAGTTCCCTTTTATAGAGTCAAGACGGCGTTGCAACGCTTTATTCAATTTTTTTAAATTCTCCTACGATATTTATTTCTTTATTTGAATCTTATTCAAATTTTATAGATATCTTTTCTTTAATGTATCTAATATACATTAATTATTTTGATATTTAATGTATAAAATACAACAAATATATTTTCCTCTTTTATATTTAATATATCTAATATATTAAATATTAATTTGAACACTTCAAATTAAATATTGATTTGAACATTTTAAAATTTCTTTCAACTAAATTGATCGTTTAGTGTTACTATGAGCTAGCAAAGGGACCTTATGGACCTACAGATTATATGCTCCAATGATACAAAATTAATTAATTAAACTCTTTAATTAATCAATTTTCATTCATTAACTCTAGAGTCACTCCACTATAGACTTGAAGTTACACTCTTATGCACTATAGGACAAGTTGTGTCCATGGATATAATCACTACATGCAAGTTGATCCTTCACGAGTTGTTCGTAATTACAGCTGGGTCAAAAGTCTGTTTGACCCCTGTAATTATATCTTGCACCTTAAGTACCAATGATCCTCTAATGAACAAAGTGTTTATGGTACAGCCATCTAAGGCCAGTGAGAGGGTGATGCTCCATTGTTCAAGTCCCGAAATCAGCACTTAAGGGAACTACTCATCTACTTACCCTATATGGGAAGGAGTAAATTACATCTTGTGAGATTATGTTTCTAGTCCCTATTTGGTCAAGTCCCCAAAATGGTAGGCTTATTGAATCGGCTACAAAAACCACTCTCACCAATGAAAATCAAAGTACAAGCCCTCACAAACAGGAGTTCATAACTCACTCAAGATTAAGATCGAGTCGCATATGATTATCTTGATAAAATATTAATCTTCTCAATTAACATATTTATAAAGAAATATTAAATATTTTGTGGTCCAATCTTATAAAAACTCATTATATAAGATACCTCAACTCACATATCTCCACATGATTGATTTGGATCAAATCATTTGTAACTATTATAAAGTGGGCAATATCAATAGTGTTACCAGTGTTGGGAGTACGACCAAAGTCCCACATTGGTTAGACAAGGCGAAGATCATGGGTTTATAAGTGAGGAACACTATCTCCATTGGTATGAGGTCTTTTGGGTGAAACCAAAAACAAAGTCATGAGGGCTTATGCCCTAAGAGGACAATATCATACCAATGTGGAGATACGTCGAGGGTCATTGCCCCTAACAACTAAGATAAGGCACCCAACCTTATCCATATACCATGACCCTTTAGGTTATTTCTTGAACAAGATCCTCTCATATGTCAACCACATAATGTTCAAGATTACACTAATAATCTTGGATTTTTCATATAATGGATAATATTATATTGCAAATAAAATAATCAAAATTATTATTAATTATTAAATAAATCAATAATTACGAGGCTTTAGGACATAAATCCCAACATGTCCCCCACCCCATTCCCTGTTTTGAAGAATCGGGGTCAAGGTCGGAGAATCTCCAATCGGGGATCGGGTCCCACGGGAAAAAATCCTCATTTTTCTTTTTCTTTTTTAATTATTTTTTTATTGAAAATAAATAATTATATTAAAATTATATAAAAGTTAAGTGTTATTATTCTTTTATTTCTTTAAATTATTAAATTTTGAAAAATATTTCATATAAAAACTTATTACATTATGAAATTAAAAACAGTACACTTAGAAAAAAAATAGTCTTCATCCCTGACCGGGGACTCGAAAAGGATCCCCAGTTTAACCCCCATACTCGGTCAAACCAAAGATTCCCTACCTCGTTCGAGATGGGGACCCGACCCCACAGGTATTTTTGCTACCCTTAGAAGAGAGGAAGAAGATGATTGCTTGGCTCCCCCTCGGGCTGTGTGCTGGCCTACTTAAAGCCAAATAAGGTTTGACTTGGCTCAATTGTGTTTTTCTAAGTTCGTCTCCCTTCCTTTAACACTCTTTCCTACTTTTAAAACCAAGAAAAATTCCAATTAAACCTCAATTTTGAAATTAATTGAACAAAATTAGAGTTCAATTCGCTAAATTAGAACAAAACTAACCAAACATTGAAATCGAAAGTGGGGCGTTAATTACCTGAAAGAGTCGGGCGTTACAAAAATTCTCCAAAAGTTATCTTTTTAGGTTTTGGTAAATTGAAGCTAATTTGGAGTTTAAACAAACTCTAAATCAAAATTTAGCAAGTGAGCAAATTTGTTTTGTTTAAATTTTGTTAGGGTTATTTGAGATAGAGAAGGGATAAAATAGGAAAGGATAAAATAAAGCTAGGGTTCAAAAGAAAATTAAATACTCCCATTTTATCCTTTTGTGCACACTAAACCCTAGGTGTTTCTTCTCCAAACCACCCTTCTCCTTCCTCGACAAGCAGCCCTGTTTTTCTTCTTCTTTGTCTCACAGCTGCAATCAGTTGGCCAGACGCCGCCACCCTTTCATGCCCAACGTCGGAGATCATCAATCACCACTAGCTAGATCGCCGCACCGCACGCCTTTTCCAGACCAAGCTGCCATCACTGTCTGTGTCACAAACCGCCAGTGCATGTGACATTCGGTGATGCCTTGTTGTTTTCCTCTAGTCTGACGGAGTTTTGATCCTACAGCAAGTGCGTGGTGAGTTCTGATTTTAATATTGGGTTATCATCTGGTTAATTTAGGACTAACCCACGAGTATACAACTTCATTTCAAGATTACCCACTCTATTCCAACATTAGATTTGCGAGTTTGAGCATATTTGAACAGTATCCAACAAAAGATTTGGGCTTCATTAGTGGGTTTTCGTAGGTAACAAACATCCCTTAGTCTTTTCAAATTCTGTGAACTATTAAAGTTTTGGATTTTACTTATGGACATATTTGAATCAAGAAAAATCGAGGCCCAAAAGTGGCTTTAAGAAGAAAATTATTTAGGTAACTTTTCTTTTAGTATTTTGGGTAAGGATTTTGATTGACTAACACAAATCTTGACATTTTCAAAGTCAAATTAGGAGTTTTTATGAAGGCCCTAACTCTTGATTTAGCTATTGTATGTAGTGTTGAATTGGGCAAATTAAGATTCAAGGCAACCTTTAGTTGCTAATCATTTGGGTAATCTTCCTCTAAAGTTTTTGGATAAGTCAAGCTATTTAAACTAAAGTTCGAAGTTCCTTCAAAATTTAAGTTTGAGGTTGTAATGTTCGACACTCATTTTTCTCGGAATTAATTATGTTGGCCAATAAATTCCTTAAATAGGAGATTGATAATTCTTTTCTTGGTTTTGAAGTCAAGGTCTGTGGTTTTATTGTTGGATTTCCTTAGGACATGGTTGAGTGTTTTCTGTTGCATGAAATACTTTATGTGAAAATGTAGTCTTAGTCATATTTTACAAAATTCATGAATTGTTTTACAAAAGTCATGAATTTCTTTATAAAGGTCATGAATTGTTTTATAAAAATCATGAATTGTTTCGTGAAAGTCATGAATTGTTTTATGAAAATGATGAACTATTTTATGTGTTGGGATTGTTGGGAGTGCAAGCAAAGTCCCACATTGGCTAGATAATGGGAAGATCATGGGTTTATAAGGGAGGGACACTATCATCATTGCCATGAGGCCTTTTAGGTGAAACTAAAAACAAAGCCATGAGGGCTTATGCCCAAAGTGGACAATATCATACCAATGTTGAGACATGTCGGAGTCCGTTGTCCCTAACAAGTGGTATCAAAGTGATAATGCTCATTTATGAGTGTTATTTGGCTCTAAAAACTAAGCTATTTTCTTTCATATCATTTAGGGCAAATTTAAGTAAAAACAAGTTTTGCATGTGTCTGAAGTCTTGATTTGATAAAAATAAGTTTTTAGGTGTATTTAGAGTCATTTTTTATAAGTGTTAATTTTTGTTGATTTTGTGTAGAGACTAAAAAAAGACCCAGATGCACCCACATTTTGGCCGCAATTAAGGCAAAAGAAAGATGATTCAAGAGATATGCGACCAATATGCTCAAGCAATTGAGAGTAGAAGCCAAATTCCAACTGTTGCATAAAGAAATCAAAATGCGCCCAACTATGCGACCGCATTTAGGACATTTCAACAACAGCACAATTGCGCTTAACTATGTGGTCGCATTTGGACGTTTTCAGCATATTCCTCCAAATTCGCGAGATTTGCAAATAAAATCAAATATTCTCAATCAAATCTCCGAGGATCAAAGGATATGATCGGTCAACCCTCTCCACACTGATGTTGGCAGCAAACCCTAGGTCTTGAGGTCTATAAAAGGCAGCTCAAGCTTCAATTTCAGGAGAGCTCAGATTTCTATCTTATTCTCCAAATTTTACAGTTTTCTTTTTCTTTTAGCCTCCATACCAAGTCTTCCCCAAGTTCTATTCATACTTCATTCGGACACAAACTTCGAAAGAAGGGAGTGTAAGCATTTGTTATCTTCAAAAGAGGTTGAACAAAGTCAGAAGAAGGAATAAACTTCGGGTTCTTTATCTCTTTCTTTTAAGTTTTGTACATTCTATTTTTCTTTAAAGTTTTGTTGCTATTTTATTCTTCCATCAAGTTGTAAGTTTCTGTTTTATCTATTAAATTTCAATTCTTTAAGTTGTAATTCAAGTTTTGTTTCAAGTTATTATTGTTTCAAATTCCGCACTTTTATTTCAATGAAGATTATCTTTTCTCCATCAAGTTTTCTTTTTATTTTCTGCACTTTAGTTTTCTTTTCAATAAGTAGCTAAACTCCTTGGAGGGGATTCAATGAAGTGGATACCCTAAAAAGGAGATAAGCCCCACCATGTGATTCTAGTAATTTTGCTTAACATTTAGCATCATTTTCTTTTATTGAGTTTAAGTTTCATTGTCATCTTAAACTGATCACTTGAGTTAGCATAGTTTGTGTGAGATTCAATACTAAAAGGGTTAGATTGAGCAGGTGTTTTCATAAAAGCAATCTAGCAGAAGAGTCTAGACATAGAACTTCACTTTTTGTACCTAGACATAGGACAAAAACTTTTAGAATCATTGAGTTGCGTTCTTTATTTATCTAAGTTAAAATTAGTCATAGACATATGTGTTTAATTGCTTAATCTCCTAAAAGCACTTAGCAAAGGGCTAAATAGGTGTTGAACTCGATTCATGGTGTTGAGTATCTGTTAGGGTAGGTTGCGGGCACATTTCAGTAGCATTTTTTCTGAATCGCACAGTACTCGAAAGAGGCAGTATGCAGGCGCAAGAGGTAGAATCTCTAAAATAGCCGGACCTAATTAAACAAGTTTGCGGGCGCATGGTGGGCGCATTTCCTCAGGATTGAAACAAATTTGAACCCTGTGCTTCTCATTACTCTTTTCTTATCTTTTCTTTAGTTTCATTTATTTTTATTGCAGAAAACCCCTAAAAATATCTTATTTATTTGGTTACCTTCGGTTGCAACTTGAAAGTTCTTGTGTTGTTAACTGAAAAGCTCTTTGTTAATTGTTCTCTTGGGTTCGATACTTGGAATACTTCCATATATTACTTGTTGGACAACGTGCACTTGAACTTGCTTTTGGCGTATAGCAAATGCCCCATCAAGTTTTTGGCACTATTGCCAGGGAACGACTTTTTAACAAACATTTTTCAGTTTTGCAGTAGAATTGCGATCAGTTTGCCACCGCATTTAGACTTTGTCCCAAGGACCCGATTCTATTTTGCGGGTTTTGTAGGTTAGAGTTGGTGCATGTGCAAATGGCCTTGCCCTTGTGACTTTGATTCTGAGATAGAGCAAACTTTTCGCTAGCGTCGTAAGGAGCATAGGAGGAAAAGAAAAGATCTACAAGAGTTGAGCGCACAGGAGAATCCAGAACGACTTATTTTGCAGGTATCTATTTTGCAGGAACTTACGATGGATACACTTGGAGTCAATCTTCTTGGTGAGCAACGAAGAAGAGCACAACCTAATAATGTGCCACCACAACAACAACAACAGCGAGCGGAGCAGCAAAATCTCATTTTTATTGCAGATGAGCAAGTTAGAGCCATAAGGGATTATGCGGCCGCAACTTTCCATAATCTTTCATGAATCATGGAACCAAACATTGAGGCAGCTCATTTTGAGTTCAAACCTATAATGTTTCAGATGCTCCAGACTATAGGAAAATTTGCAGGATTACCAAACGAGGATCCTCACAAGCACATGAAGCAATTCTTGAGGATATGCAACTCGTTCAAACTAAATGGAGTATCAAGCGAGACATTGAGGTTGAAACTTTTTCCTTTTCCTTGCAGGGTAATGCAGAAGCATTGCTAGATTATTTTCCACCGGACTCGATCACTTCTTAGGATGACTTGTCGGAAAAGTTTCTTTTGAAATATTTCCCTCCAACCAAGAATGCTTAGATTTGAGGAAAGATTATCACTTTAGACAAGGTCCAAATGAAGTTGTGGATATAGCATGGGAACGATTTAAGAAGTTAGTAAGGAGATGTCCACATCATGGCTTACCAGCCTGCCTTTTGATCGAGCAATTTTACAACGAATTGACCCAAGCTTCTAAGACCTTGGTTAATGCGTCAGCAAATGAATCCTTGTTAAGAAAGACAATCAATGAAGCTAATGAGATTCTAGATGCAATCGTCTCCAACAACAGTCAGTGGGGAGATGAAGACACATATTCTACTAAAAATATTGCAGGTGTATACGAGGTGGATGCAATAGCAGCACTGAGCGCACAAACTCAGCACTGAACAACTATGAAAATTTTCACTATGGGGAACCAAGCCCCTGTTGCTACTTTGAATCAAATCTCAACACCTACTTGTGTTTATTACAGTGAAGGTCATCTATATGATAATTGTTCTTACAATCCTACCTCTGTGTATTTTATAGGGCAAAACAAGTCAAATCCTTACTCAAATACGTACAATCCAGGTTGGAGACAACATTCTAACTTCTCCTGGGGAGGACAGAATTCGAGCACATCAAATCAGTACGTGAAGCAGGGATTTGCACTAGGTTTCAATAATCAAACACAACAGCCATACACACAGAAGAATGCTACACAAATGCCACTGCAATCATCAGCTCATAACTCTTCATTAGAAACCCTGATGAAGGAGTTCATGGCTAAGAATGATGCCATCATTCAAAGTCAAGCTACATCATTGCAAAATATTAAACTGCAGGTTGGACAGTTAGCAAGCGAGATAAAGAACAGGCCACAAGGAGCATTACCAAGTAATACGGTGAATCCTCATGGAGAAGGAAATAAGCATTGCAAAGCGATCACTCTTAGGAGTGGACTCAAGTATGCTGAGCCCGAGATGCCAGTGGAGTGCAAATCTCCACAAGTTTCTTTTGATTCCTCTTTAAAAGAAAATTTGCAGGAAAGTGCTCTTGACAATGAAATAAAGAATGACTTAAACGAAGAAATTGCAGGTGATGCTACAACTCTTGCGACCGCAAAGCAGCCTGAAGGACGAAAGGACATTCCTTTGAATGAAAATTTTGCAGGAAATGCGGCTAAGGATGAGGTAGCAAAGCACTAGGAAGCTGAACTCGAGAAGAAGGCGACACCAATGAAGAAACATAAAAATTTATATCAAGGTGTCTGGCCTCTACCACCATTCCCATAGAGATTCCATAAGAAGAACCAGGACGAGCAGTTTAATAAGTTCTTAGACATACTCAAGCAGTTGCACATCAACATTCCGTTGGTGGAAGCTCTTGAGCAGATGCCCAACTATATCAAGTTCTTAAAGGACATATTGACTAAAAAGAGAAGGCTAGGAGAATACGAGACAGTAGCTCTCATTGAGAACTGCAGTGCTCTCATAAAAAGAAAAGTACCACCCAAATTGCAAGATCCAAGCAACTTTACTATCTCATGTATGATAGGAGGGTAGGACGTTGGACCTACCTAGGAGTTTAACTACTCATTAAAAAGAAAACTATATATATATATATATATATATATATATATATATATATATATATATATATATATATATATATATATATCTATTTATCTATCTATCTATATATATATATATATATAAATTTAAAATAATTTTGGTGTAAGTGGTGCACAGGTGACTTAATGCATTAGATCTATAAGTTTTTGATTAAGAGGAAACTCTATCTTAGGAGGGTCCTGTCTAGGCTGAGGTACTTAAGCTGACCGTAAGGGACACCTCTACCTGGGGAGCTACCTGGGAGTTGAATTAATCAAACTTTTAAGTCTAAGTCATTATCACCTTGTATCTGATTCGATTCTTCTTTTATGTTTAATGTTTGAACTTTTTGATACCTTGAGTTAGTGTGCAGGGAACTTTGAAGGACTTGTAAATTTTCAAGGAAGATCCAAATGTGACTGCATTCCGAATGCATAATGTTTATTGCAGGTTTTTAGCTTAGAGAAATGCGTTGGAATTGCGACCGCATAATTGAGGATGCACACAGGGCAAATGTGGCCTAATTGCATGCACATTTGGCCCTAAATCTTTGTTTTGCAGGAACCACGCGTTGAAGGAGAATTGCAGCCAGATTTGCGGTCATATATGGACCATATGTATCGTTAGGCAGTCAATGACGTCAATTAAAATAAGAAAAAGGAAATAGGGTCGTTTTTGGAAAGTTCTAAACGTATAAAAATGTTTGTTAGTTGACCTAGGTCAACACATTTCAAACTTTCAAACTCCCACTCCTTCTTGTCATTTTCTTATAGCCCAAGCTCCACCTCCGGTGAGATTCCGATCATCTTCTCCGACCGAACCCACCAACAAATACACCTTTTTTCTTCACAGAAAGGACCAACCACCCCTAATCTCTCTTTTGCAGGTAAGTTCGAGTACAATGGAGAACAAAAAAGTAACCTACAAGCACCGAAGGCTCACAAAGAAAAAACCTTCTCCATGCGGCAATGTCTATAATGCAGTCTACTCACACCAGCCCTAGAAGAACAGCACAGCGCAAGGAAGCAAAAGGCCAAGTGATTGCACGAACTCTCCCCACTGGTTCGCCACTACCAAGACGATCGATGGAGTGGGAAGAGGACATGTAGGAGATAGCTCGGTTGAGAAAGGAGGCCATTGAGAGTTTGAGGATGAACTCAGAGGATGAAGAAGATGAGTTAACCCCTTTTTTTGGGGAAAACAGTAAAACGACCCGAGGGCATGCCGAGGGCAAGAGAAGTCAGCACCGGAGAAGGAAGCTCACGTCCTTGCATGGCTGTGTATGTGAAGAAGAAGAAGTTGGAGAAGATGATGAAGACAAGTGGCAAGGACAAGTCAAAAAGCCCAATTGCGACCGCATCTACGGCGCATCTGGAGAAGCCTCAGGAATCTGCCAAGCCTGATTCAAGAAAAAATGATGCAGCCACTGAAAGGAATAATCGAATTAAACTCACAGCGGAAGCATAGGAATCGTCTTTGATTTATTTAGAATTAAATTAAAATGCAAGGGTTAAGCAATAAATACCTTTCAAATATGGAGATTCTTCTGGCGGGTCTTTATCTCCTCCACAAAGTCTTTCTGGCTATGACTCTAACAAAATATCAAGGCTTGTGGGAGCCTCTTGAAAGAAAATCCACAAGGGATTGGAGAGAAAGAGGTCTAGAGAGAATTCTCTAATTCTCTCTATTTTAGGATATGTGTATTGTGTAGAATGCCCAATGGCTCACCCCTAGGGTCCTATTTATAGTGGTCTAGGGAAGATAATTAAATAATATATTTTAATATCTAATATATTAAAATATATTTATCTAACCAATTTGAATCTTATTCAAACCTTTAAAATTCTCCTACGACATCTATTTCCTAATTTGAATCCAATTCAAATTTAATAAATATCTTTTCTTTAATGTATCTAATATACATTAATTATTTTAATATTCAATGTATCAAATACAATAAATATATTTTCCTCTTTTATATTTAATATATCTAATATATTAAATATTAATTTGAACACTTCAAATTAAATATTAATTTGAACATTTCAAATTTTTCTTTCAACTAAATTGATCTTTTAGTGTTACTGTGAGCTAGCAAGGGGACTTTATGGACCTACAGATTATAAGCTCCAATGATACAAAATCAATTAATTAAACTCTTTAATTAATTAATTTTCATTCATTAACTATAGGTCACTCCACTATAGACCTAGAGTTGCACTTTTATGCACTGTAGGACAAGTTGTGTCCATAGATATAATCACTGCATGCAAGTCGATCCTTCACAAGTTGTTCGTAATTACAGCTGGGTCAAAAGTCCGTTTGGGCCCCATTGTTCAAGTCCCGAAATCAACACTTAAGGGAACTACTTATCTACTTACCCTATATGGGAATGAGTGAATTCCATCTTGTGAGATTATGTTCCCAGCTCCCTATTTGGTCAAGTTCCCAAAATGGTAGGCATATTGAATCGGCTACAAAAGCCACTCTCACCCATGCAAATCAAAGGACAAGCCCTCACAGGCAGGAGTTCATAACTCACTCAGGATTAAGATCGAGTCGCATATGATCATCCTGATGAAATATTAATCTTCTCAATTAACGGATTTATAAAGAGAGATTAAATATTTCGTGGTCCAGTCTTATACAAACTCATTGTATAAGATACCCCCACTCACATGTCTCCACATGAATGATTTGCATCAAATCATTTGTAACTATTACAAAGTGTGCCGTATCAATAGTGTTACCAGGATAAGACACCCAACCTTATCCATATACTATGACCCTTTAGGTTATTTCTTGAACATGATCCTCTCGTATGTCAACCACATACTGTTCAAGATTACAATAATAACCTTGGATTTTTCATATAATGGATAATATTATATTGCAAATAAAATAATTAAAAGTATTATTAATTATTAAATAAATTATTAATTACGAGGCTTTAGGGCATAAATCCCAATAGCCACAACGCTGGCGCATCAGTCCAGGGCCAACCCTATTGAGGAAGGGCTAAATGCGCCCACATCTGAGGCGCATTTGGCCCAACAAACTGAATATCTTTTAACTGCTAAAAGAGGAATTACGACCACATCTACGATGCATCTGGAGATGCTCATGCCACCTCACGCCACTCCAACCAAGTCAATCACATCAGCCACTACTCAGGTATCTAGATCAAGCCCTTCACCTCGAAAACGCAGAGTCAAGATGATTTCCACACATAAAAGGAAATCAAGGTCGGACATCTCAAAAACTGAAGAAGGAGAGGATGCTGCAGAGCAAAGACCACCACAATCTGACGAACATGTGGCTTAAGAGGACATCCCCACACCTGAGTGGGCAGCCATGGTCGCTACTGGAAAGGCCAAGGCTGAGGAGCTTGTTGAAAAGCTTCGTGAAGAGGCTGAGAGGAGAAGAAAAGAAGAAGAAGAAAATGTGGCCAAGATTGCGATCGCAAACCAAAAATTTGTGTAGGAAACATATGCGACCGCATCCAAACCGCATTTCAACCAGACACCACCACCATCACCAAGACACTAGCAAAAGCCATCTGAGGCCGATGCTGCAGATGTGACCACATCTAGGGCGCATCTTGACAAACAGGGGCAGAGAAATGATGAATTTGACGACATGTTCGAGTATGAGATAAAGGGGCTCACTCCTAATCAGAGCCCAGAAGAGATGAAGAAAAAAAAGGTCGGGGGCAATTTGAAGCTCCCCTCTCTGAGGATGATTTGCAAGAAATCTTAGAGAGCGAGATGCCTAAATCCTCCAAGAGGAAAACTGAGAAGAAGAATATGAGGAGGCCTCAAACTACTCCTAGGCCAAGGACTCGTCATGCCATTGTAGAGAGTCTTGTGGCTGAACGCTCTACCCCATTCGACCTCAACAAATGAAAAATCATCATGGGGGACAGAGCACTTATGTGCGAGAAGGGCTTCACCAACAAAACAGGCCCCATCACAGAGTTCATTACAAATATTATTCGCAGGTTGGGATGGGAGCGGTTTTGCAAGCAGCTCAATAAAGCCACAGTAAAACTAGTTCGGGAATTTTATGCCCACTTGGGGGATGAAACTAGGAACGAACTCGAACTCAGAGGGAAGGCAATGTGATTCTCCGCACTAGACATCAACAGGGTATACATGCTCCTCTCTTTGAGGAATGCTGAAGGTAATGAAGCAATGGACAATCCGTCTGAGGAGTAGCTGCATGAGGCCCTAGAGTTCGTTGCACACGAGGGCACAGAATGGAAAGTCTCGCCACAGGGAGTAAGGACCTTGGTGCCTGCCAACATCAAGACAGAGCCGTATGTTTGGCTCCACTTCCTGAAGAACAGGATTCTGCCCAAAACACATGACACCACTATCTCTCAGAAGAGGGTCATGTTGTTGTATAGCATTTACAAGGGCCTGGACATCAATCTAGGTAGAATCATGAGAGAGGAGATTGTGGCATGCACTCAAAGGAACGTGGGATACCTTTTCTTTCTCGCCCTAATAACTAAACTCTGCATGAGGGCGAGACTATACCCAGAAGGTGGAGAAGAGATCAACAGGTGCAAGGGAACCCTGGATCTGATGGCCATCAACAACTTGAAGGCCTTGCATGCACAGAAGCTCACTTCTCCAAAGAAGTAGCCCACCACCCCTTCTACTCCATATTTTGCGGCCGCATCTCCATCGCATCAAGCAACACCATAACCATCTGAGCTACCGAAAGACGACATCCAGGCTCAGATGAATAGACTTCAGGAACAGAGTAGAGCCTATTGGGCTTATGCAAGAGAAATGGACAAGGCCATTCGAAAGGCCCTCATAGAGCTGACCAAGGGCTAGGCCCCGACACTACCTGACTTCCCTGCTATTCTCTTGGAGTTTCTGGACCCACAGAGAGATGTTCATCCTCTACCTCTTAGGGGAGTATTATTTCTCTACTCTATCTTTCTTGCTTTCATAATTAGTTTAATTGCTTTTGTTCTAGGTTAGTTAACTTGCGTTCATAGGATAGATTTGATGCTTTCTAGTATACGTTGAATTGTTTTTGTTTATTTTATTTTGTTAAAAATACTTCTTGCTTAAATGGTTTTCCATTACACCTTGCACATGCATGAATAAAAATCAAATTTCAAAAACAAAGAAAAGAGAGAGAGAGAGAGAGAGAAAGAAAAGAAAGAAAAAGAGCCTAACAGTAACATTGAATAAGTTTGGGGGAATTATCATCTTTTGTACTTAGAAAAGTTTAGACTTAGCTTGTTAGACAAAGAAATTACCCTAGACTTTATGATTGAGACTTAGGTAGAACAAACAAAGTAGGCGGATTTGCATGCGAATGGTTTGTCTTGAAAAATGAAAGATAAAGTCTCATGGGCTAAAATTCCAAGTTTGTGTAAGTACTAAAAGTTGAAATCTCTACTGAAAGGCACTGTTTTTCAAAACTTCCTTAGAATGCATATTGTTACTTGTTTGCTTGCTTGTTGTTTTTGCTTAAAATTGCTTGAGGACAAGCAATAAGCTAAGTTTGGGGGTGTGATAATGCTCATTTATGAGTGTTATTTGGCTCTAAAAACTAAGTTATTTGCTTAGAAAGCTAGTGTTTAATAATATAATTCATGTCATTTAAGGAAATTTTATGTAAAAACAAGTTTTGCATGTGTCTGAAGTCTTGATTTGGTAAAAATAAGTTTTTAGGTGTATTTAGAATCACTTTTGTTAAGAAAGTGTTAGTTTTTGTTGATTTGTGTAGAGGCTGAAAAAAGACTCAAATGCCCCCACATTCTGGTCGCAACTGAGGGAAAAGAAAGATGATTCAAGAGATATGCGACCAAGATACGCCAACAATTGAGAGCATAAGCCAAATTCCAAATGTTGCACGAAGAAATCAAAATGCGCCCAAATATGCGGCTACATTTAGTCCATTTCGACAACAGCACAATTGCGCTCAACTATGCAGCCGCATCGGGACCTTTTCGGTAGATTCTCCCATATTCGCGAGATTTACAGATAAAATCAGATAAAATTAAATATTCTCAATCAAATCTTCGAGGATTAAGGGATATGATTGGTCAAGCCTCTCCACATTGATCTCGGAAACAAACCCTAGGCCTTGAGGTCTATAAAAGGTGGCTCAAGCTTCAATTTCAAGAGAGCTGGGATTTCTATATTCTTCTCCAAAATTTTCAGTTTTCTTTTCTTTTCAGTCGCCATACCGAGTCTCCCCCAAGTTCTGTTCATACTTCATTCGTACACGAACTTCGAAAGAAGTGAGTGTAAGCACTTGTTCTCTTCGAAAGAGGTTGAACAAAGTCAGAAAGAAGGAACAAACTTTGGGTTCTTTATTGCTTTCTTTTAAGTTTTGTACGTTCTATTTTTCTTTAAAGTTTTGTTGCTATTTTATTCTTCCATCAAGTTGTAAGCTTTTGTTTTATCTATTAAATTTTAATTCTTTAAGTTGTAATTCAAGTTTTGTTTCAAGTTATTATTGTTTCAATTCCTCACTTTTATTTCAATGAAGTTTATCTTTTCTCAATAAAGTTTTCTTTTTATTTTATGCACTTTAGTTTTCTTTTCAATGAGTAGCTAAACTCCTTGGAGGGGATTCAATGAAGCGGATACCCTAAAAAGGAGATAAGCCCCACCATGTGATTCTAGTAATTTTGCTTAACATTTAGCATCATTTTCTTTTATTGAGTTTAAGTTTCATTGTCATCTTAAAATGATCACTTGAGTTAGCATAGTTTGTGTGAGATTCAATACTGAAAGGGTTGGATTGAGCAAGCATTTTCATAAAGGCAATCTAGGAGAAGAGTCTAGACATAGAACTTCGCTTTTTGTACCTAGACATAGGACAAAAACCTTTAGAATCATTGAGTTGCATTCTTTATTTATCTGAGTCAAAATTATTCATAGACATATTTGTTTAATTGCTTAGTCTCCTAAAAGCACTTAGAAAAGGGTTGAATAGGTGTTGAACTCGATTCATGGTGTTAAGTGTCGGTTAGGGTAGGTTGCGGGCGCATTTCAGTAACATTTTTTTCTGAATCGAACAGAACTCGGAAGAGGTAGTATGCGAGTGCAAGAGGCAAAATCTCTAAAATAGTCGGACCTAGTTAAGTAAGTTTGCGAGCGCATGCTGGGCGCATTTTCTCAAGATTGAAACAAATTTGAACCCCATGCTTTTCATTACAGTTTTCTTATCTTTTCTTTAGTTTCATTTATTTTTATTGCACAAAACCCCTAAAAATATCTTATTTATTTGATTACCTTCGGTTGCAACTTGAAAGTCCTCGTGTTGTTAACTAAAAAGCTCTTTCTTAACCGTTCCCTTGGTTTCGATACTTGGAATACTTTCATATATTATTTGTTGGACAGCATGCACTTGCCCTTGCTTTTGGCGTATAGCAAACGCCCCACCACAAAGCCATTCCCCTAACTTAGCAATGTCAGTAGAATCTTCAGATGCAGAACAAAGAAGGCGTGCCTTAAAGGCGTAGTCATAGTGAATCCCTGGTTGAGCTTTCGAATAGGCGGTGTGCTCCAGTGAAGAGTTGATAGTAATTTGCTCGAGTGTAATTCGAATGGATGACTATTTGAGGAGAGGCTCGGTGGTACTTTGTTCGAGGGGAGGATTGTTGGGAGTGCAACCAAAGTCCCACATTGGCTAGAAAAAGGGAGATCATGGGCATATAAGTGAGGAAAAATATCTCCATTGGTATGAGGCCTTTTGGGGGAAACCAAAAATAAAGGCATGAGGGCTTATGCCCAAAGTAGACAATATCATACCAATGTGGAGATATGTGGAGGGTCATTTTCCCTAACATTATGAAAGGTATGAATTGTTTTATGAAAGTCATGTATCTTTTGTGATGTAAAAGAAATGGGCTGTATACCATGTATGTGAAGGATTATGTTGTTTATGAGTGAATAATCTCTTATGTTTCATCATGATACTAAAAGGATGTTTTTATGTGAGACCTCATGCATGTGTGTATATTCATAAAAGTCATGAAATGTTAAGCAAATTCCCTCCTTTTTCTATATGATTTGACTATATGGAATTGATGCATCAGGGGCTCTAAGTACATGGAAGTGATGTGCTTAGGGTCAGCGTGTATGAAAGTGGTGTATGCCTATATATGAAAGTGATGCATATCTAGAGAGGCTTGGGGTGTATGAAAATGAAGCACGTCCGGTCTTTGTATATGAAAGTGATGTACATAGGACCATATGTATGAAAGTGATGCACATCTCGAGAAAACCAAAGGAAAGGAGTGGAAACTGAAGAGGCAAAGTTTTAGATCCCACTATAGTCATGAAAACATATTCATGTCATATGTGATTGCATATCATAACTCCAGCAATGGAGTCACTTACTGGATATTTTTTTAATACTCAACTTTTTCCAAAATAAATTTTTCATGTAAAGGCAAGGACATACAATGTGAGTGACATGGGTTGTTTGTTGGATGTGCCATGGAGTCAAAGTTACCATAGCTTCCGCGTTCATGTTATTTTTGATGGATCAGTAAGCAACCCTAGAGGGGGGTGAATAGGGTTTATTTAAATTTTATAAAACTTTTACCTAATGTGGGCCCAATTAAACAAATTAATACACTTTTTACAAACAATTAATTCAACCAAGAATTCATGCAAATAAATTCACTTCAAATTAAATAATAAATTTAACACTAACAGTTTTGAACACCATATTTAATTTTAATATCAAGATTGGTAAATAATATGCAAGGATAGAATTCTTCCAACCAAAATAAACATAAAAGAGAAACTAATTTTATGTAATATAATATAACAACAAATTAATTGCAAAAATGAAATAAGATAAGGATAGAGAAATTGACACCAGAAATTTTATAGTAGTTCATCACAACCCGACCTACTCCACTCCCCAAGCTCCTCTTGAGTATTTCACTAGAACAACGAATGACCCTTTCCACGACTTAGAATCCAACCGTTACAAAGTTCCTTTTACGGGAGCAAGAACAAACTCGATCCTTTCTATGGTTCAAGATCAAACCGTTACAAACTCTCTTTTTCGGGATCAAGAGAAACCCTTAAATTGTTTAGAAATTGAAAGACGAACAAGATGGAAAAACTCTCTCAAAGGGTAGATACACAAAGTTTAGCTCACAACCTTTTGTAAGAAAAAATTCTTACAAACTAAAGCCCTTAAATGGTTAAAGAGAATAAAAAATAGAAGCTCAAAAATTGCTAAAAGAATGGTAGAAATGCTCTCCAAGAATAGTAGAATTTTTCAGAATTTTTTTGAAATT
This sequence comes from Trichosanthes truncata, assembly GCA_033996785.1. NCBI lineage: Eukaryota > Viridiplantae > Streptophyta > Magnoliopsida > Cucurbitales > Cucurbitaceae > Trichosanthes > Trichosanthes truncata. Next base: position 41,620,943 of record JAWPNB010000013.1, on the reverse strand, counting down.
TTTTGAAATTTTTTTCGAGCCTTAAATATATGAGAAAAGTCAAATTTGATCGTTATCTGCCATGTGTCAGCTTCTGATTGGCGTTGGAGGTGCCACATCATCGACACATCGGTGCCACATCATCAAGGTTGATCATTGACCTTCCACGTCACCTGCCACATCATCAATGTATGCCACGTGTCACGCAATGCATGATTTTTCTTTTAATTTTATTTTTCCCATAACTTCTTCGTTTGAGCTCCGATTTGAACGATTCAAGATGCGTTGGAATCGTTATTCTAAGCCCTATGCTATGGATACTTGAAAACACTAAAATTTTTAATTAAAAAATCATGTTTGTTATCATCAAAATATTAATTTATTTATTTATTAAAATTAATTAATTTGATATTAAGGGCCAAAAAGCCAACAATGTCTCCCTTTTTGATGATGACAAACTACCACAGAAAAATAAAGTTCAAAGTGGTTTATGATGTAAGATATTAGCTTGATGCACAATCAACACACATACATAATAACAATATGCTTTCATTTTTCTTATTACCTCTCCCCCTTTTGGAATCAATCAAAAAGGAATAATAAGAAAAACTAAACCCTAAACCCTAAACTCTAAACCCTAAACCCTAAACCCTTCAATATTCAAAGATTTGAGTATGTTGGGATCTCTTAAAGAAAGAGAATAGTGCGGATAGAAATTGAAATAGGCTGGACCATTTTCCAGATTGGTTTCAACCATTCCCAAAAGTGAGTCCTGGAAATTTCTGAACCTCTTGCCCCTGAGAGTTAGAAGAACATGAGTATTCAAACCAGTTCTGAAAAGTGGCTTAATTGCTACCTGGATTATACAAAGGTGTATGAATGAGTATTCTTCTCGATGTTGGAGTATTAAATCCCTTGTGAAGAGATTCAATTATTCTGGGTGTCTTTTATGGCGATAGTGTTCTCCATAATCTTGACTCCCTAATTTTGAGTAAAATTGAAAGTATTCCTGTAGTAGATCGTCTTTGGATCCAACTGAGGAATATTCCAATTGGCAAGTTACTCTTCAACGAGAGCTATTTGGAGTAATTCATTTGAATTATTGAGTAAATCAACATTCTTCTCTGCCTTGTGAGCTTCTTCATTTTGAGTAGATGATTCTTCTAGAATCATTTGAGTACTGGAACCTGCGCCATCGTTTTGAGTATCTTTGAGTAACTTAACTTTATTAAAGAAAAGATACGATGCAAAAACTAGTCCACATCCATCTACACATCCACCTTCTCCACCATCCGACAACCTCCATTTCTTTTTCAAACTTCCTTTTTCATTTTTCAAACTTATCTTTTTCCTTTTTCAAATTTGTTTTTATTTACTTTGTCTTTATGTAATAAATAGACTAAGACTTTTAGACCTTAGGTTTAGACTTTTAGGTTAATGGCCTTTTTGACTTTTTAGTTTTTAACATTTTACATGTTTTAGGTTTTGAGACAACTTTTGTCTCATTGTAATTACTTTACACGCTTTCCATAAAGATGATTGAGATAAGGTCTGTCTTATCTTTTCATCCCTATCTTTTACTCAATTACATTCAATTGTATTTGGAGTCCGGAGTCTATAAAAGACTTCCAACTTGTATTCAAAAGCAGAAGTGGATAATCTAGCAAAAGAGAATAAGCAAAAATCTCTCTAAGCTATCTATTTGCAAAACACTTGTATTCTGCAAAGATTCTAATTCTCTTAACCTTTTAGCAATTTGAGCAAAGATTGTGGGTTTTGGGAGCTATTGGTATCAGAGCCATCATACTCAATATACTCCAATCTTTGATGCAACTTCCATTGTCTCAAATTGTTGTGTACTTAGAGATTAATTTATATTAATTTTTTATTTTTAAAAGACAAATTTCAATATTGATTTCATTCAATATTGTTCTTCTTAATTCTTCATCTTTGATCGTTCCGTCAGCCCGTCTGACAGCAGCGTTGTTAAGCGTTTGGTGTTCCAGGCAACAAGGCGTAAGACCATTGGCAAGTCACGTGTTCCCGTTGCAGACGAGCAGTTCGTGAAAAAGAAGAAGTTTGAAGGATAATATTGTGTTAAAGCAATATTATTTTTATCTTTCAAAAATATTTTGATTTTTATGAAGTAATGTCCAAGTTATTCAAATCTTTGATTCCGAAGAAGTTACTCAAAGATACTCAAAACAATGGCTCAAGTTCCAATACTCAAAGGATTTTAGGAGAATCATCTACTCAAAATGAAGAAGCTCACAAGGCAGAGAAGAATGCCGATTTACTCAATAATTCAAATGAATTACTCCAAATAGCTCGCGTTGAAGAGCAACTTGCCAATTGGAATATTCATCAGTTGGATCCAAAGACGATCTACTACAGGAATACTTTCAATTTTACTCAAAATTAGGGAGTCAAGATTATGGAGAACACTATCGCCATAAAAGACAACCCAGAATCATTGAATCTCTTCACAAGGGATTTAATACTCCAACATCGAGAAGAATACTCATTCATACACCTTGGTGTAATCCAAGTAGCAATTAAGCCACTTTTCAGAACTGGTTTGAATACTCCTGTTCTTCTAACTCTCAGGGACAAGAGGTTTAGAAATTTCCAGGACTCTCTTCTGGGAATGGTTGAAACCAATCTGGAAAATGGTCCAGCCTATTTCAATTTCTATCCGCACTATTCTCTTTCTTTAAGAGATCCCAACAAAGGTTTTCACTTCATCCAGCACCCACAAGGGATTTTCTGCTACAACATCAGGAATTCCTCTTGTAAGAGACCCTCTACCAGTCCTTTGTAGAGGATCAAGTGGATCCATCCCTTTACTCAAAAGAAAAGAGCAAGTTATGTTTGAAAAAATTCATGAAGAACTTGCTAGGCTAAGTGGAAAAGATCCACAAATCAACGTACTCAAAGACGAAGAGATAGAAGATTTGATTCTTGCCATGCAGTAGAATGCTATCTCTGATGAAGAAAATCCTAAAGAAATTAATAGGATCTCGAAGTAGTATTCAAAGAGCAACCCAAGGAATTATTATCCAAGGGCTACTCATCCAGATTTGTCTATTGAAGACATATCTTTTATTCAACACTCATCATATGACGGTCAATCCATTTATGAATGGAATATTGATGGTCTTTCTCAATATCTGATCGTAGGAGTTGTCTAGGAAATGTTTGTTGCAAACGCAACATACAATTCAAAAGGACATAATGATCATGATAGACCTCGCCTTTTGGTTTCCGGTTTTACTGGACAATTAAAAGGATGGTGGTTATCTACTTACACGGAGGTTGAAAGAAGAAAAATTATTACTCATAGATCTCCAATTGATTCAGGAGACTCCTCCTCAAAATTTCCTAGAAGAGAAGAGGCAACTACTTCAACGGCATAAAGTGGTACTGGTATGACTATTGACACACCAGCAATATCACCTCGTATTCCAACAAGCAGAGATTTTAAAGACGATGCAGTCATAACCCTCTGTTTCACAATAGTCAAAAACTTTGTCGGAGACGATAAGGAATACCAGAGTCAGGCAAGATAATATCTCCAAAAACTAACCTGCCCAAAACTCCAGGATTTCCAATGGTATAAAGATACCTTTCTGACAGAGGTTTACAAGAGAGCAGACGCCAATAGTCCTTTCTGGAAAGAAAGATTTATAATTAGACTGCCCAAAATATTCAGTTCGGAATTGATGATCTACCTCCAGGAATTTTACAAAGAAAATATTCCCTAGGAAGAAGTCACTTATGGCGAAATCTGTCAATTCGTCATAGCCCAAGCTGGCAAACAATGTCTCGAAGCTGCAAGGATCGAGAAGTAGACCAAAACTCGAGAAAGAAAGCAAGAGTTTGGACATTTCTGTAAAACATACTTTTATCAAAACCATACTGAGCCTCCATCAGTAAGGGCAAAGAAAAGACTTGGAAAACTCAAGACTTACTACTCAAGGCCATACATCAACAGACCAACTGTGTCTAGATCTCATCGGCAATATCCTTATCGGAAAATTTCTTATGATAGGAAGAATCCCAAAGGAAAGAAGTTTGCCAGAAGAGATTCTTCAAAGGTCCAATGCTACAAATGCAGAGGATATGGGCACTATGCTTCAAAGTGTTCCGTGAAGAAAAGAATCAATGAAGATATTAAAGCTGAACTACTCAATATTGTTCGAACAGATTCAGAAGAGTCAGAATATGATTCAGATGATCAGGAAGGGCAACTCCTTTATTTGCAAGAAGAGTCGGATTCTTACTCTTCTTCAGATGGAGAAATTCAAGCTATTCATAAACCTGGATGTAAAGGTAAACGATTTTGTGATTGTTTTAATTGCATAAACGTTTTAACAAAAGACCAGGAGTTACTTTTTGAGGTCGTAAGCAACATCACGGATGTGGCTCTCAACAAGACAATTCTCAACAGAATGAAGACTTCTCTCCAAGATGAAGTAAAACATGGAGAAGAAGATTCTTCAATAACTACTGAGTATCCTTCTATAGAAGATGTCTATGCACTTTTCAAGAAGGAAAAAAGAGAAGTCAAAGTTTCAGACTTAAAGGCTGAAATAAATCAACTCAAATACGAAGTAAAACAACTTCGTTCAGATTATCAAAAGGATATTTTTCAATTAGCTATTGAAGTCGCATTGATTAAATCAAAGACAGCAACTTCCTCAAAAACAAGTGAAGGAGACGAAGCAGGACCTTCAGAACCTTCTCCAGAAGAAGAATCATTTTTGTCAACTCTGCAGAGAGTTCAATATCAAAAATGGTACGTCAAAATATCCTTAACGATACAAGACTTCAAATTTAATGCAGTAGCTCTGGTAGATTCCGGCGCAGATCAAAACTGCATTCATGAAGAACGTATAACATCAAGGTATTTCGAAAAAACGATCGAAACCTTGAAAGGAGCAAATAGTCAACCATTATTCATAAAGCACAAGCCACCTGAAGTTCACATCTGCAATAATGGAATTTGTTTCGTGACTTCGTTCTTACTCATCAAGAACCTGAATCAATGAGTGATTCTAGGTACACCCTTTATTACTCAATTATATCATTTTCAGGTAACTGATGAAGGAATTATATCAACCGTCTTAGAAAAGACAATCTTATTCAAATTTATTGATCCATTAAGAGAAGATGATCTTAATGTGATTAAAAGAATCGGCCTCAAGGAGAAGCATATCGATTTCCTGAGGGAAGAAGTAAGCTTCAAGAAGGTTGAAAACCAGCTCAAAGAACCTGGACTTCAAAGAAGGATCCAAATTATTCAAAAGCAGATTGAAGAACAAATCTGCTCCACTCATCCAGATGCTTTCTGGAAAAGGAAGAAACATACGGTTACCCTACCATATGAAAAAGACTTCAAAGAATCAGACATTCCGACTAAGGCAAGACCAATTCAGATGAACTCTGAATTATTATGCCATTGGCGGAAGGAAGTTGATGAACTACTCAAAAGAAAGCTGATCAGACCATTCAAGAGCCATTGGTCTTGTGCAGCATTTTACGTCAACAACCAGGCCGAAAAGGAACGAGGAGTTCCAAGACTGGTAATAAACTACAAACCCTTAAACAAGGTTTTGGAATGGATTAGATATCCAATTCCTAATAAAAATGATTTACTCAAACGCATTTCAAATGCAAAATTATTTTCGAAGTTCGATATGAAATCAGGATTTTGAAAAATCCAGGTTGCCGAACAAAATAGGTACAAGACAACATTTAATGTACCTTTTGGTCAATACGAATGGAACGTCATGCCTTTTGGTTTAAAAAACGCTCCATCCAAATTCCAGAAGATCATGAATGATATATTGGAACCTATTCAAGAGTTTGCAATTATCTATATTTATGATATTTTAATCTTTTAATCAAATATAGATCAACATTTTTCTCATTTAAAGAGTTTTATTCAAACAATTAAATATAATGGTTTAGTTGTTTCAGCTGCAAAGCTCAAACTCTTTCAAACTCAAATAAGATTTCTAGGGTTTGATATCCATTTAGGATTAATTAGGCCAATACAAAGATCTCTAGAATTTACTCAAAATTTTCCAGATGAAGTTTTAGACAAAACCCAATTACAAAGATTTTTAGGGTGTCTAAATTATGTATCTGATTTCATCAAAGATCTTCAACCTATTTGCAAACCACTTTTTCAAAGGTTGAAGAAAGAAACTATTCCTTGGACAGATGAGCACACGCACACTGTTCAAAAGATTATGTTTTTAGTCAAAAGCATTCCCTGCTTAAGTTTTATCGACGAAAAAGTAAATCTTATCGTTGAGACCGATGCGTCAAACATTGGATATGGAGGAATCCTTAAACAGTGTCTCGATAAGAAGGAATCAATAGTACGTTTCCACTCAGGAGTATGGAATAGTACTCAGAAAAATTACTCAATCGTAAAAAAGGAAATTCTGGCAATTGTTTTGTGTCCAGAAATTTCGAGATTTAATCAATAAATCGTTTTTAATAAAAACCGATTCTCAGGCTTCTAAATTTATTTTAGAAAAAGAAGTCAAAAATTTGGTTTCAAAACAAATATTTGCCCGATGGCAAGCAATATTATCTTGTTTTGATTTTCAAATTTTGTCTATAAAAGGGTCTCAAAACCCTCTTGCAGATTATCTTTCGAGCAAACATCTCTCAAGAGAGAACCTCTCAAAGGACTCTCGCTCTTGCAAGAACCTCTCTCTCTAGAGAGGCACCTTCTCAAAAACTCTTCTGAGATTAAGAAAGTATGCTTTGAGATTGCAGCATAGCCTGAACTTCCTCATCAGAACTCTTAATTTTCTATTCAAAAACCCATTTTCAAATACTCAATATGAGTTCTCGAAAAGGGAAAGCTGTTGCTTCCTCTTCCTCTTCTCAAAAAGGAAAAGCTTCTGCTTCTTCCTCAAATACTCAAAAACCTACTCCAGTCCGTATCGAGGATTTTGCTTTACTCGATACATCATTTACTCCAGTCTGAACATGAGCACAACATCATTATGTTTCAATAAGGCTTCAAGGCTCTTCTAGTTTTGAACCTTTAAACCAAAATACTACTCCATCGATTGCAGGTTCTTCAACCTACACCCATATCATTACTCCACCAACAAGGTTTACTCCAAAACCTGAACTTTCAAGATATTTTCAAAAATCTCAGGTAATCACTGAAATCCCAATTGAACCAGAATGGGATTCAGACAGCTTTGCTGAGATTACTTCCCATATTTATCCGGGTGAATTTTGTTTCATGCCGGAATGTTTATAAAAAACACGGCAGTTTTATGAATTAATTCTCATTGATTCAAAATCTGCTGAAATTACTAATATACCAGATAGGAACAATCCTTCGGTTATTGCTTACTCAAAATTAAAGATTTTTTGGGTCATAACTCCTAAGATATGGAACTAGAAAGTCTTTACAGAAAAAAGATTCTTAATCAAGTTTGATCCACCTTCTTACTCATACAGGGATTACGTTAGAGCAAGTCAATTTTGAATAACTTCTCCATTTTTATGCAAACTTCACAAACCCTCCCCCCTTTTGAAAGCAATTTAACACTCCCCCTTAATAAGGGACAAAAAGACATTTAGCACATAAATCAACTAGAGGGAATAAATATAAATGAAAATGTTCCAAATAATACTTATTCTAATAAAGCAAAAGAGCGCAAAATATGTGAGCGATTCTGAAATAATTTTACTTCAAAGATAATGACTCCCCCTAAAAAGATAAACAATATGCATAACAGAGAGGTACATATCAATATAGCAATTTGGAGAATCAATAACATCATATTCTCATATACAATGGTCCAACTTCCCCTAAAAAATAAGCATTCTCCTCCTAGTAAGAAATATTAATAAATACCAAGGAGATAAAATAATTCATGTAAAATTCATTCAAGAGAATATGACATAAGACATGTAAAATTCAAAAGAGAAATTTAATTACTCATGATACATTACAATTTTTTATACACAAAAAGGATACATTAAGCAAATTAATCTCAAAGCAATTAATTTATCCAATCCAAGTAAAATTCAAACATGAGATACCAAAATATCAAATGTTAGAAAATAAACATCAATTGATGAAACAAAAATATTGATACCAAATAATAGCAAAATGACATTGAAATAGAATTCAACAACTCTTTTCAAACATAAATTAAGTACATCCTTTTTCAAAAGAACAACCAATATACTCAAAACAATTCTCATTCAACAACATACTCTATATAAAGAACAAATATATTAAAAAGACACAACAACCAAACAAATATTGAATATTTTTCTTCAAGACACCAAATTTAAAAGAAGGCAAAAATTAACACCAAAACACAAACTTTATCTTCAAGAAGGATGCATAACTCATGCCAAAAAGCATATAATAAAATTCCAATCCATTTCATCCAATTCAAGTATTGGACATTTTGGATAAATCTCAAAATCATAATCCCAATAACTCAAAAATCAAACAAAAAAAATATCAAGAAATCATGGATAAATCAATTCAAAAAAATAAGCAATATAAATAAATGCCAAAAATAGATATTCAATCTTTTCTCATGGCATGCATTTATAATTCAAATAACAAGCAAAAAGGAATTAAGGATAAATTTCAAAATAATCAACTCAATTTACTTGATAGGATATATTCCAATAATCCACAAAAATATAAAGTTATCAAATATGCAAGTTTCCTTTGTTGGATTCAAGCAAGCCATTATTAGTTGCTTCATTTGAATTAATTTCTCATTTGAAGTCCTGCAACCATTTGCTTCTTGAAATGACATCTACAAGGAAAGCTCAATCAAAAAATTTTGGTACCCATTTCTTGGGTCCTTCATTGTTAGTAAACATAGATTTTGGAACCCATTTCAAATTTGTTCCAACATTAATAGCATTCATTCTTGGCAAATAACAAGTATGATATTTATGACCATTTTTGCCACATGAATAACAAACAACATTAGGTAAGAATTTTTTTTTACAAAATGATTTTTCACAACATTTTTATTCAAGAAATTCTTTCTAAGAGTATTTTTCAATTTGAAACAATTTGGTCTAATATGACCTTTAACTCCACAATAATGGCATGTAGACACAAATTTTGATTTTACATGCATATTTCTAACATTTTCATGATTATGAACAAATTTAGCACCATGCCATGCATTTGGATAAAGCATGATAATGTTTAGGCTCAAAATTTAATTTTTCATGGATAGGTCTAGCCTTTTCATGCTTAGGCACAATTTTCACATTATAAGCACATTTGGATTTAGCATGAACTTGTCTAGGCACAAATTTTGATTTTCCATGGATATTTCTAGATTTCTCATGCTTTAGCACAAATTTAGAAATAACAAGATTACGCAAATTGGGTAAAGCATCTTTAGGTATATTAGGAGTAGCTTTAACACAAATAGTCTTAGAACTAGATGAAGACTTTTTATCAATATAGCCTAATCCCCTTTTATCATTAAAAATTTTACCCATGTCAATAATTTTATCTAATTTTTGTGCACCAATAGTTAATTCTTGATAGACCCTTTTGCAATTTCAAGCTCTTTATTAGCAAGCTTTTCTTTTTCTTTAAGCACATGCAAAAGATCATTTTTCTCACAACTATTACATTCAAGAAATTTAATCTTATCAACAAAAGTACATTTCTCTTTTTCTAAATATATACCACTAGTTTCCAAATCAATAATTTTATCTTTCAAGCTAGCAATTTCATCTTTTCATTCCAAAGAGAAAGATTCAATATTCTCATTCTTATTTCTCAAATTATTCAATTCAATTTTCAATTGACATGATAAAGATTTGAGTTCATCATTCTCAATTTCAAAAAATTTAATTTTATCATTCAATGAATCTTTCACATCACAACTATAATCATTCTCATTATGCAACACATTATTAGTTCCATTTTTTAAACGTGCATTTTCATCTATCAAAGATTTGTTCTCAATAGATATGGCTTTATACTTCTTTGATAGTTTGACATATTTAGAGCTAAGTTTTTCTAAATCATGTTGCATACTTTCAAAAGCAAAGTTTATCATAAGAAGGGGATTGATGATTTACCTCATTTTCATCGCTTTCATCACCGGAATCGTTATCCAAATGACCCATCAAGTATAGGGAGGCTCCATCACAACTTTCCTTTCCCACTTCATGAAATTTTTCTTGATTTTGAGAATTACAATTCTTCTTCACATCAAATAAATCATTAACAGTATAAGGAGAAATTTCTAGATTATACACATTATCAAGAAAATTCAAAATATCATATGCATATGTAAAATGTAAAGTTTCATCACATATTTTTCTATCTAATGCACAATATATGATACTTATGGTTAGGGCATTAAAAGAAAGCAATTTAAGCAATTTATCATCCAATTTTAATTTTGATAAATCATGCTCACAAACATACAAAATATTGAAATCAATAGCAAGCAAAAAAGTTTTTATTCTCTTTCTCTAAACATAATAGTTTCTACCATCAAAGAAATGAGGTTTATTAATACAATGACCTTCAAGAAAATCTAAAGTTGTCATAACTCTTAGCAATTAAGCTTTTGAAATAATTTTTCAAAATATTAATAAGATACTTTAAGTATCAAAATAATTTTTGAAAAATAATTTTATCAAAAGAGTAACCGCTCTGATATCAATTGTTTGAGTGAAAACTCAAAAAATGAGTATCGGATGGAATAACTTTTAAAAAAATATATTCGATTAAAGACAAGAGCAACCTTGCTCTGATACCAATTGATAGATCGATAAGGTAACTCTAGAGGGGGGTGAATAAAGTTTATTCAAATTTTATAAAACTTTTATCTAATGTAGGCCCAATTAAACAAATTAATACACCTTTTACAAACAATTAATTCAACCAAGAATTCATGCAAATAAATTCACTTCAAATTAAATAATAAATTTAACACTAACAGTTTTGAACACCCTATTTAATTCTAATAATAAGATTGGTAAATAATATGCAAAGATAGAATTCTTCCAACCAAAATAAACATAAAAGATAAACTAATTATATGCAATATAATATAACAACAAATTAATTGCAAAAATGAAATAAGATAAGGATAGAGAAATTGACACTGAAAATTTTATAGTGGTTCGGCACAACCCAGCCTACTCCACTCCCCAAGCTCATCTTCGGTATTTCACTAGAATAGCAAATGACCCTTTCCACTGCTTAGAGTCCAACCGTTACAAAGTTCCTTTTGCGGGAGTATGAACAAACCTGATCCTTTCCACGGTTCAGAATCAAACCATTACAAACTTTCTTTTTTGGGATCAAGAGAAACTCTTACAATGATTAGAAATTGAAAGAACAAGATGGAAAAACTCTCTCACATAGTAGATACACAAAGTTTAGCTCACAACTTTTTGTAAGAAAAAATTCTTACAAACTAAAGCCCTCAAATGGCTAAAGAGAATAAAAAATAGAAGCTCAAAAATTGCTCAAAAATGGTGGAAGTGATCTCCAAGAATAGTAGAACTTTTCAGAATTTTTTTTCCATTTTTTTCGAGCCTTAAATATATGAGAAAAGTCAAATTTGACCGTTGTCTGCTACGTGTCAGCTTCTAATTGGTGTTGGAGGTGCCACATCATCGACACGTCAGTGACACATCATCAAGGTTGACCATTGACCTTCCACATCACCTGTCACATCATCAATGTATGTCACGTGCCATGCCATGTAGGATTTTTCCTTTAAATTTGTTTTTTCCATAACTTCTTCGTTTGAGCTCCGATTCGAACGATTCAAGATGTGTTGGAATCGTTATTATGAGCTCTATGCAATGGATTCTTCAAAACACTAAAATTATTAATAAAAAATTAAGTTTGTTATCATCAAAACATTAATTTATTTATTTATTAAAATTAATTAATTTGAGATTAAGAGCCAAAAAGCCAACAATTTTATGCTTTTAAACTTTTATTTTCTAAAGTTTTATTATGAGAATTCCTTAAATTTGTTGTACTCTCTTGAATTTCATGTTTTACGATGTTTTTGTTGGGATCCCAAATAAAGAGTTTTGATTATTCTAAATGAAGTACTTTCTCTCCATAGCTTCTCTTGAGTTTTCAACTATTTTTAGCATGTATGTAGTAACGGCCTTAGTCAATCCAAGTCGCAAAAGTTGGGTCGTTACAAAACAAAACACACATGCAAACCTAAAAATTTTTCAACCTATTACTCTTTTACAATTCAAATATGAATAACACAAATTCTGACTTATGAAACATATATATTTTATAGAATAATATTTTTCTGCTGACCAATCAATAGGGATCTTTCTATTAACTACCACTTAAATTTTGACAACTATTTATTTTTTATTAAAAAAAATCTATCTTCTCTCTCCCTTTCTGCATTCTTCTCTCTTAGTTGTAGTTAGTAGGAGTTTCCTAATATTATTATATTTCTATGTTATATATTAATTCTTACAAATCATAAACTAATAAATCAAAACAATATATCCGAGCATAGCTTATTGGATAAGACACTAATTACCATTCCAAATGTCAATGATTTGATCCCCCAGCCCCGCAATTGTTGAACTAAAAAAAAAACTAACAAACCAAACACAAATGATTTAAATTTCAAGTTTCTTTAAAGGCTAAATTATAGAAAATACCTTTGAACTCTATACCTCATTTCAATAATACCCTTGACCTTTTAAAAATTTTCAAAAATATCTTTTACCGTTAAGTTTTGGATGGAAAATGCTTCTTCTTCTTTTTCCCCTCCCTCTCTGTAAATTCTTCATCCATGAAAATTAATGAGAAACTTTGCTTATAAAGGTTGTGTGCAACAATATTCGAAATGAAAATAGAGTCTGAAATTGAGCTCTCACTCTTTTAAAAGTGTGAAGAAGATCAATGGAAGAAAAAAAAAATTCTTTCTCTGTTTGTGTGTGTTAGTGATAAGTGGAAAATTAATGTGGTTTTCGATTATGATGAATAGATGGTGGAGAAAAAGGAGAGTAAGTTTCTTTGACCAAATAAGGGCTGATCATTTAGAAAAGAAGATCAAGAAATGAAAAGGAAAAAAAAAACAAGGGCATCAAATACTATTAATTTGAATAAATAAGCTTCAGAAAACCCAAAACCCATAATCATTAACCATAACACTCTCTTGTAACACTCCAAAGACAAAAAAAACTTAGTCTTCTCTTCCTCCACTGCCATTCATAGTAACTAAAAACCACATGAATCCCTATTTATCACTAACACACAGAAATAGAGAGTAAAAAAAAAAAAGCATCCATTTTTTTCTCCCACTGATCTTCTTTCACACAATTTAAAAGAGAGAGAGCTCAATTCCAGACTTTGTTTTCATCTATGGTTCTGTTGGACATAGCTTTTATAAGCAAAGCTTCTCATTAATTTTCATGGAGGAAGAATTTGCATAGAGAGAGGGGAGGAGGAAGAAGAAGAAATGTTTTCCACTCAAAACATAACGGTAAGGGTATTTTTGAAATCTTTTGAAAAGTCAAGGGTATCAATTCAATCTTTTAAAGTTCTAGATTATTCTTCAAACGAAGTACAAAGTTCAAGAGTATTTTCTATAAATTTTAGCCTTGTTTAAATATGCTATTTTTTACCATCCAAATATAAATTATACAAACTCAAACTTTCAATTTTTCAAAATTCTTAAGATGCGTTTGGTTAGTGATTCAATAAAATAGAAATTTGAAAACGATAGCTTTAATGAAAATTCAGATGTTTTTAAAAAATTGAAAAGTTTGTAAACATTTAAATACTATTTTCAAAATTTTCACACTTTTTAAGTTACATAATCTAAATACAATTTAAATACTATTTTCATAAATAAACGTAGTCTCTAAATTTCTAGATTTGTGTCTACATGGTCTCTAAACTTTAAAAATTGTATACTAGGTCCTTAAAACTTTCAATTTTGTGTATAATAAGTTCCTAAATTTTTAATTTTAATTTATATATAATAGATCAGTTAATTTTTAAAAATTTAAAATATGTCAGGACCTATTAGACCAAAAAAAAAATGAAAGTTTAAGGATCTATTAGAAAATTTTAAAGTTTAGGGACTTATTAGATATAAAATTGAAAGTTCACAAAACTATTAGATACTTTTTAAAGTTCAAGGATCAAATAAACATAAACATCAAAGTTTACGTCCTACTTGGTAGGCAATCTAGAATCTGTTTTATGTTTTCAGATTCACTGAGTTCAACGAAATTTGTGTTTGGCAGATATGTTTTTTAAAACTGTTTTCAAATTTTGTGATCCAAATAGTTGAAATTCTGAAAACAACATTTTTAGTTGATAATTATAACCAATTTTATGGTTTATAAATATATTATCAAACACATTTGAACCATAGTTTAAATTGGAATCTAATTTTTAGATCTGCTAACAAATACATATTTGAAAACATGAAATACAACTCAGTTTTTATTGAATCTTTGTTTTCATATCACCAACCAAACTCATCCTTAGAGACTAAACCATAATTTAATCCAAAAAAAAAAAAAAACACAAACTCATTTGGGTGAATGAATTTGAAAAACAAAAATTCAATCTCTACCCTTCACTATTCAAATTTATGAGTGAAACATGAGAATGTGGGGGTCATAAAGGTTGCATTATTTGGAGGGTAATAAACTCATGGATTTGAATCGTTTGTTGCATAGTCCAAGAGAGACGAGTGATGAGTACCTCATTTAATAACCCCACGTGTAGCAAAGACCCTAGAGAGATGGGTCATTGTCTTTAGCAATAATAATGATTGTTGAAAGAAAAGGAACACACAATAAAATAATTTAAAGAAAGAAAGCCTCTATATTCGTGCATTGCGTGTGAAAACCTTCCTTTTTATTCTATCTCAGACACATATATCACTTGTGTTTTACTTGCAATATAAGCCAAACCAAAACCCCTTCCTTCTTCTTTCATCATCAATTCCCCCTTTCTTCCCCAGTCCCCACTTGCAGGCAGGCCTTTTTTCTCTCTCTCTCTCTCTCTTACTTCAATTTCCAATGCCCTAAATCTAATACCCTTCTTAACCCCTTCCTTTTATCCCTTTAAAAATGCCCTAAAATTGGAGGGAGAGAACAGTGGAAGCCCCCTCATTTTAAGGCATAGTGATACTGATATGACTATTATTACATCAACAAATTAACAAACCCTTCAACCTAGAGAGAATCAAGTTGTAAATCTCATGTCTTACTTGTTTCCCATGTTAATATCATTCATGAATATTGATATAACATGTCCGTTAAAGTTTAGGGAAGGGAGGAATGTGTGTGACATCGGTACTTGATAATATTGTTATATCTCTCTCATTATGTAAATTTAATCAAGCAAAACAAGATTTGAGATTTTTAGTAATGGTTTGATAGTTAATCTAAACGCATAGCTTAATTGAATCTCCACCATCACATATTATATATTGAACTAAAAAAAACAATGAATTTTATAGAGTACGTTATTGCAACGGTTAATATATTAACAATAAAATTACATGTTAGTATGTTAATACATATGTTCTTTTCAATACAACAAATGTGGAGGTGTGGATTTGAATATCTAACCTTATGAGAGAGAATAAGTTGTTTAAACCAATTAATCTATGCTTACATTATTGGCAATATTCGGTGATACAAATTAAATAAAAATCTAATTTGAAAGGTTAGGAACGTAACTTTATAGAGTTCAAACCCTAAACAAATACAATTTTAAAATAGATGAAGTAAATTTAAAATTCAATTCTCTTATTTATTTATTGAATAAAATTCTCTTTTTTATCAATGAAAAGAAAAACCGTAAAAACAGAGAGAAGGGGGGGTAGAATCCCCCACATTATAAGGCAAAGTAAAAGGATGACCTAGGATTTAAGCAAGGTAAGAGAGAGAGGTTAATTTTTGACTGTCAAAAAAATTCACCTGGCTCAGAAACCATATCAGCCATTTCATTTGTTTACGCCATCTTTCTTTCTGACATAATCTTCTATTTATGTCCCTGCCTATCCTCTCTCTCTCTCTCTCTCTCTCTCTATCACATCATATTTTTTTTTTTACTTTTTTCATTTTTAACCACAATTGTTCATTCCCATTTCTGTTTTTTTTTTTAATTAAATTTCAATTTTGGAACTTTGACTTGTTTCATGATTTAGTCCATAATGTTTGAGTCCTTTTTTTTTTATTTATTTTATCTCTATTGTTTTAAACAAGTTAATTTAGTTCTTTATTTTTTAATATTTTTAATTATACATTTTCTATTGATTAATGTTGAAATTGATTGATGATAAAAATATCTAATTAGTTCACATAAATTTAGAGTAGAAATTAGGCTATTTAAGATGCAAAAGTTTCTAATTTATTCTCTAAATTAAAAAAAAAAAGTAGGAATTTCAACTATTTTTCTCTTTAGGTGCGAAGCAAAGAATTGCTCCCTCTTAGTTTTCTAATATATTAAAATTTTATATAAAAAAAAATAGGTTTGGCCCATGTAATTTGAGCTTCATTCCATTTTGGTCCCTATACTTTCAAATGTCTAAATTCAGTCCCTGAAATGAAACTCAAATATAGTGACCAAAATGGTATTTTAACCAAAAAAAAAAAAAGATTTTAAAGATATCTCTAATTTACCCTAAATTTTTAGAAATGAAAGATTATACGTATATAAAAAGTTATCAGGTAAGATTTTAACCCCTTATAAAAATTTTAGGCTCCGACTTTCCCTCTCTCATTTTTGGCTTCTAATTCTTTTTTCCATTTTTTTTGGTCAACTCTCGAAGTATTATATACCAATTTTAACATTTATTTACCTAAAGAGTAGGATTGAAAAATGTTAAAATGTAAGGAACTAAATACTTTTTTTTTTTTTTGCCAACATGAGCATAGTTCAACGGTAATTGACATGTATTTCTTTCTATAAGGTTGGAAGTTCAAATTCTCATACTCTTACATTTGTTGTAAAAAAATATTTGTTGTTTTTTACTAAAAAAAGGGACTAAAATGGAGAAAAAAAAACTCAAACATTAGGAACTAAAAAATATATTTAGTCTAAATTTTGTTATCTCTTGAATTTTAAAAATTATTTCATTTTGGGCTTCTAAACTTTCAAAATGTTTATTTTATCTTTTAAACTTTTAGTTTTATTCTATTTGTCATGAATTTCAAAAAAATATTCATTCTAGTTCTGGATATTAATTGTTTAACATATATAGATCATATGACTTTAAATATGCATACTAAGGTCCCGTTTGATAATCATTTAGTTTTTGGTTTTCAAACCATTTGATTTTTGAAAATTAAGTCTATAAATATTACTTTCACTCATGAGATTCCTTGTTTTGTTATATTATTTTTATTAGATTACATGGGGTTCCATCTCAAAACCAATTGGCAATGAGAGGAGTAGCCCATGTATCTTATAAATTGTGAGGTCTCTCTACATCCCCCTCAAGATGGTGCCTCTTTGGGTTCATCATTCTTAGATCGGATCCCAATTTTAATTTTTGGACCGAATACCCGTTTGGGTTTAATGGGCTCTGATACCATATTAAGATTACATGGGGTTCCATCTCAAAACTAATTGGCAATGAGATGAGTAGCCCATGTATCTTATAAATTGTGAGGTCTCTCTACATTTTTCCAATGTGGGATCCTCAACAATTTTTACTATATTTTCAAAAAACCAAGCATGCATATTTATAAGTTTTGAAAACTAAAAAAAAAAGTAGTTTTCAAAAGTTAATTTTTGTTTTTGAAATTTGGTTAAGAATTCAAATGTTTTGTTAAGAAAGATAAAACTCGTGGTAGAGAATTAATGAAAAAATACGTACAATTTTAAAAAATCAAATACCAAATACCAAATAATTATTAAACGAGGCATAATTTACTAATGTACAAATATGAGCCACATAAGTTAGTTTGAGGTACGCTAAAAAAGGAATGAATATTAAGTGATAGAAGGGATAGCAAAGGAGTTATTTTTAGATATTTTGAAAATTCTTCCATCATTCAAAATAACTATTGTTATGAAGTTCAGAGTTCTTAAATAAGTTTTTTTTTTACAAAATATAAATTTTCATTTTTAATTTCTAAAATTAAAAAAAAATTAGAAAATGTGAAATTAAATACAGATGTTGTTAGGGAAGAAAAAAAAAACTTAATTTTGTAAAACTGAAGTCTTAATATTTATGATCATATTATTGTATGTCATTTTTATATTTTACAAGTTTCTGTATTTTTACTTTTTTTTTTTTTTTTTACTTTTTACTTTTTTGATGCTTGTTAAGTGTTAACTAGCTATCAGATCTCTCCCTGATTTATTATTTTTATTATTTCTTTAAAATTAATGACATTATAATTTTGCATTATAAATATCAAGCAAAGTATCCACAAATCATTTATACGGTTATACCAAATTAAACACCCAAGCCATAATACTCCTATAACAAAAAAAAATTACTTAAATAAATAAATATTAAAATTTCATATATTAATTAGTTCATATCAACAAAACCACGAGAAAGCAAAATAGAATAAATGCATCTTTTATTTAATTGAGTCTTTCCAGGACCCCAATATAATTAGAAAATTGCACCTCATAGTAATTATATATAGAAAGTCAATGAAATGTGTAAACCATTTGGAACATCTTTGAATATATAATATTTAAACAATTCCAATTATTTTTCAGAATTTTACAAAGCAATACCATTAATCATTCTCAAAATCCACGATATTAAATATCTATCTACATCCATATTTTTATTTAAGCCAATTCACCAAAGGGTAAAAGGTAAAAGATTGAGCTCTCTTATCTATTTAGCTATGTTGGAATTTGAGGTCATTAACAAACATTCTTTTATTTTTTAATTTTCCTTTTGGAAACCATTCAATTTTTTTTTTTTTTAATTCAATAACATTTGAAGTGAGACAGAATTTGAACCCATGACCTAAGCATAAATTCATACTTTAAGTCAATTAAACTATAAGTCATTTAAACTATGCTCGGTCATTCACAAACATTCTAAACGTACCTAATTAACCCTTCTGTATATTTTTTCAAACATAGTACATAACATATAGTAACTAACTTTAATTTCCTGTCATTCCTCAAAAATAACAAAAAAGTAACTAACTTTAATTTCCTATTTTATAGTGATCAATATTATTAACTTTACAAAATTGAAAACAAGAATAATGGTCATAATTATTACAAATGTGCACACAACATCCAAATTAAAATTACAATATTTAAACAAAGTCTAAGAAAGTCAAAAAAAATTCTAGAAGATCCAATATAAAGCAGAAGCCATCTCCATGATCTCCAAAGCCAATTTTATCTTTTTCCCTGCATGGAGAGTATGAAAAAAAATGAAAAAGATAAGATAAAGCCTCTACACAGAAGAAGAAAAAAAAAATCATCAATTTCCTTCATTTTACAATCATTTAAACTAACTGTCCCTAATTTCTCTTAGATTAAAAAAATCAAATAAAAAAATTAAGATTAAATTTTTAAAATTCCCTTTCATTTGCTCCCCTACAATTCTTCAATGGAAAAATTGTAGATAAAACGTTAAAAATATAGATTTCACACTTTCTTCTTAAAACTTCTTGCCCCACCAAATCTAGAACAACTAAGATTCAAAGTTGAGAAGATTTCAAACAAAAAAGTTTAAAAGTTAAAATGAATAGAAAGTGTGAGCAGAAGAGAGAGATGAAAATTTAATAAGATGAAAAAATTGATAAGCAAATGAATGGAAAATTTAAATATATTTCGGTAATATGAAGATGGGAGATCAAACTTTCAACTCTAAAGAAAGAAAGTGATAGATAAATTATCTACTAAACTATGCTCGAATTCCATTATAGCTCAATCATTAAAGCATTTTTACCTCCTCTAATTAATCTAAGGTTGGAATTCTAGTTTGAACTCAAACATAATATTCTTTAAAAAAAAAAAAACAGAAAAAGAAAAAACATGCATGAGAAGAAGGTGAGAGAAGAATTGGGTGATTATTCTGTGTCTGTCGTTAGTTTAGTGTGTAAGAGCGAGAGAGGCATGTTGGAGAAAGGGAGCACGTGCAGAGGAGGGTGAGGGTGGTAAAGGCATGTGCCTTGCACGTGCCCTGCTTCTCCAGCAGGATTCTCTCGCCCAGCCGGTGGGGCGCCATTGTTGAAGGAAATTGAAGCTTTTTGTTGAAGATGAAGAAGAAGGTATGTATGAAGCATTTAAATAGGAGATTTAGAGAAAGAGAGAGAGAAAAAAGATTGAGTCTGAAAGTGGGCATTCTTTAAAGGATGCATGCAGAACGGATAAGCAATCATAATGCCTTCTTGTGACAACCAAAATTTTTTATGATCCTCCAAAAGCTATGTCTTTATTATTCCTTATTAATGCACCCATCTTTTTTTCTTTTTCTTTTTTAAAGGAGTGTTATTCTTTAAGGTTAAAAATAAAAATGTTGTCAATTTTTTTCAATTTTTATCTTGGAATTCCATGATAGTCGGTCTGATTTTTTACTTATCTTGGAATTCGATGATAGTGGGTCTGATTTTTTACTTTAAACTTTTAATTGGATCACAAACTTGGATAAATGTTACCATTTTTATTTTTGTTGGATTTTTTTTTTTGAAAAATTGTTAAAAAATGATTTTCAATATGTGTTTAGCTGATTATATTTGAAACGATTCAAACAAGATGGCCTGATGACGTATCATTCGAGGTGAGCTCCAAAGTTAATGTTTTGACCTGCAAATAGAATTTCACATTGGTATGGTGCTTGACTACATACAATTAGAAGCTTAAGTTAGTATTAAGTCTGAGGCTCTGCGCTAGTGTCAAGGCAAGCTAGGATAGAACTGCGTAATTTTTAAGAGGAGTGGTCTTCGCCTTCTATAGGAGAGCGATGGTTAGGAGTTGCCTTGCCATTTCTAATGGTCTGTACTTGGTGGTAACGGGTTATGCATTGGTGTTGTACCTACATTCAGGTTGGGCGGAGGGCTAAGCTTGTTCCTAGTTAGTTGTAGCCTCAGCATTGCTTAGGCCTTCACCTCGATGTGCCCAAACTAAGGCCTAGACATGTTTTCTCCAGCAATTAGGCCACATTGAAAGCCTTGATTCATCCCATAACAAGTATAATACAAAATTAATAATGTTTGAGAGATAGATGATACTAAAGTTGGATTTTTGTTGAAGAATGAGACGATATAATTGGGATGAAATAACATATAGGGGTTGTTTGGCGAGTTGGTTTGGAAGAATCAAGAACCTTGAAAATTTTGGGCTGAAATCAGAAATCCTGAGGTTCCTGATTACTGTGTTTGGGGTGTATGGTTAGGTTGGGTTGGGTTTGTTTAGGCTGTTTTTTTTTTTACAATTTTTTTGGGCTATTTTTTTTAGATCCATTTTTTTGACTTGATAATTGTTTGTTGAATTGCATATCAACATTTTAATCAATTATGTGGATCAATTGTTCCAAGCATAGTTAAATATGAAATGTACTTTGTGTCGTTTGTACAAGTATATTGATATCTCATTCACTCCATTCATGATGATGTAAAATTAAATAACATTAGTAAGAATATATATTTTAAATAATTAATACGTGGAAAAGAAGAATGATGTTGTTGGAGTAAAGAAAATCCATAATGAAAATGAAGGTCCAAAGTTCATAATATCATAAGACATAAGCTGAAAGGAATGAAAAAAAAGAAAAACAATACTTGTCCAAGACACAAACATAATTAAAACTAAGTAGTAGTTGAAAGTGATGAAGGCATCGAGTTGTCGTCCATGGGGGGTCAGGTTCTAGGTGCTCTCCCTAACATTTTCACATAGTAATCATACTTCCAATCTTGGAAGAATGCAAAGAAGGAATTCAGCATCATACTATCCAACAGAAGGGTCGTTGCAATGGCCATGCAGTCATGACTTGTCATCCTAGGGATCGACTTTAATTTTGCATATAGCTCATTCGTGCGGGCTCTTTCAATGTAGTCCTTCTCAAACGGCCACGATGCAATCCTCCCAATCTGTTCAGTCGTTAAGTGGAACCCGTTGTTCAGAATGTTTTACATGTTGGACCTCGAGGACATGCGTCTCCTCCTACTCAGTCTGGACACTCCAATGTCTCCTGCTTAACTCGTGGGTGTAGTTTATGTGCCATGATTATCAATACACACACTTAGTTATGTATATGTTCATACACGTATAAGGTCGAAGCAGAAAATCAGTGTTTTACCCCTTGAGACCTTCAATCCTATTGGCCGAAAAATTGCACCTCGCAAACCTGGAGTCGAAAGCATATCCTTCCCATCTTGGGAGGACAAATATGAATTCTCTGTTCTGAGCACACACAGCAAGAACGTTTGTGGCGATCTCACCCATCCTAGTTTTGTATCATGGGTGATTCGCTGCACGGGAGGACGAATATGAATTCTCCATTCTGAGAACACACAACAAGAACATTTGTGGCGATCTCACCCTTCCTAGTTTTATATCGTGGGTAATCATTTGCACTTACATTCACCTTGATGTGTGTTCCATCCAATGCACCTAAACAGTTCTACGATGAACAGAAGATATGGTTTTAGTGGTCGAGTAATGAAATCGTATCTCCAGTTCAAAGGACAAGGTAGTGCCAACCTAAGTACCTCAAACCATCACCACTTCTCGTCTTGGCAAGTGTTGGTGACTGGCTCAGGTGTTTTCAGTAACACAGAGTGAAGTCTAACTATATGCTGCTTTCACTTCCTCAAATGTGCTATAAGACTTGTGTACCGCCCCACGAACACCATGTATTTATATATGGCATTCATACCATGTGATATAAATACTGGGCCTACGCCCCATAAATACGACATAGAACTTCTTCCCCTTCATAACCCTAGTGTAGAAAATATTATTAGTTGAAACAGACATGTAACAACATCTATGTTTTCTAACATACATAAATGAGAAACCTATTTCAAACATAATGGGTTACAAAATTGAAACTTTATTTAAGAAATTAAAAAATTAGAAGTCTATTTAAGAAATTAGGTAATTTAAAACTCCATTTCACAGAGTATTCAGAAACCTATATTTGGAACTCTATTTAAGAAATTAAAAAATTAGAAGTCTATTTAAGAAATTAGGAAATTTAAAACTCCATTTTACAAAGTATTCAGAAACCTATTTTTGAAATTGTATTTTAGAAATTAAAATATTGGAGGTCTATTTAAAAAATTAGGAAATTTAAACAAAATTTCGCACTATATTTTGAAACATATTTCAATGATAAATGAGTTAAAAAATTAGAACTCTACTTTAGAAATTAAAATATTGGAGGTCTATTTAAAAAATTAGGAAATTTAAACAAAATTTTGCACTGTATTTTGAAACATATTTCAAAGATAAATGAGTTAAAAAATTGGAACTCTACTATAGAAATTAAAATATTGTAAACTATATTTTGCACATTATTTGACCTTTTAAAAAATTGACTAAACTTTTAAACTATATTTTTAAAAATGAGTTGCAAAATAAATTTTATTAAAAAAAATATATTGTGTCATAAGCAAAATTTTTAAAAAATAATAGACCTGGTAAATTGTTTTATTATGAAGACAAAAAAAATCATTATAAAAATATTGATAATTGTTTAATAATAGGCTACTTGATGAGTTAGACCAAAAAAGAGAGAGATGAAAACATTGGTAGACATGATACTTTGAAAACGGAATATACTCATTGCAAATGGACAATAGAATTATCCTAATTAGGGATAGCAACGGGGCAAAGCGGAGCTAGGGATGCATTACCCATCCCCGTCTCCGTGGAATTTTTTCATCCCGTCCCTACCCCATTCTTCGTTTTGGAGAATCGTGATCGGGGTCAGGGAATCCCCGCGGGAAAAAATTCTCGTTTTTTTTTTTCATTAAAAATTAATTTAAAAAAATTATATTAAAATCATATAAAAGTTAAATATTGTTTTTTTTTATTTAAGCCATTAAATTTGAAAAAAATATTTAATATAAAAACTTATTACATTATGAAATTAAAAATAGTACAGTTACTTTTAAAAAAACAGTATACAATACCGTATTAAGGATTTTGAAATATAATATATATATATATATATATATATATATATATATATATATATATATATATATATATATATATATATATATATATTAATAATAATATTCTTATAAATAATTATAATATATATCATATACTTTTTTAAAAAATTAATAAAATAATTATTTGGGTCGGGTTTGGGGATGGGGATACCGTCCCCGATCGGAGACCTGAAAAAAATTTCTGTTTGACCCCATACCTATTCGTAGTCAAGCAAGCACACGTGATCAAGTAATATAAAACGGTAAGTAAATACCGAGAATCAAATCCTCAGGGAAGGCAATGGAAGCTTTTTCTTTATTTAATTAATTATTAAAAATACTCATAGTTAGAATTATTTAGAGCACGAACAAAAGAGAGCAATGCTTGGAAGATAAATCTAATCTAGAAAGCAATTAAAACGTGGAGATTCAAAATTAAGGGGACATTTAAGGGATCGAGCACGAATTAGGGTACAAATGTGGCAATTGGATTCGATATTTAATTATTCTTGTCAATTACATAAACCTAGAGCCAAACCGGTCGAAATTCCCTTTCAATCTCATTCGATCACGCTAATTAATTGCTTGCCTAAGTGTCCTTAGTGCTAATTGATTAATTAATTAGGATTAAGTCCGCTCATAAATAGTCTCAACCTTCAATTGTTAATCCTATGTCACTGAGGCAATGTTAGGGTGCCAATTGAATTCAATCAGTCCTAAACTTCCTCCGTTGAGCTCAATTTAAGACTGGATTCAACAAATTAATAGCCAATTAATTAGAGGCAGCAAGTACAACTTAAATTAAATGTAATTAAACAAGTAATTAAATGCCATAAATCACAATTAAACCATAATTCTACTCCTAATTGTGCTCTTAACCCCTAAACAAGTAAACTTAGCCCATAATGAACAGAGTATAGCACAAGAATTCCATCTCTACAGCCGTAGGATACATGAAATAGAGGAAGAAAGCGATAAAAGAAATCATCGTTGCCGAAATCTCCACTCCTACTTCGAATTCTGCAACCCCGAGCCTCGATTTCTACTCTTGAACACTCCGAATTGTGCTCTTAAGGTCCCAAGAGGGTGAGAAGTAGTAAAAATGGGCTAGAACCCTAAAATGGTCTCCCAAAATTTAGTCCTGAAACGATTAATTTATACTGTATGTCGACGCAACGTTGAGACACTAGGACGTTGTGCTGAATGCAACGTTTTTTCTTGTGTGCGCGCCTCCAACGTTGAGACGCTGCCATTGACGAAACTTGCCATCTCCGTGCCTTTTGAGTGTCTCGACGCTACAGGACAGCGTCTCGACACTCACCCTCGGGTTTGAGTGATACAACATATATCTTCTCAACACTATTTTGAGTATTGAGACGCCATCCCTCTTGTGAAGCCCCTCTTCTCCCTACTTAGCTCCATTTTAAGTACTTTTAGGCTCCACAACATACTCGATGCTCCCAAATTGCCATCTTTAGCCTGAATTGCCCGGTGACCTGAAATATAGAGAATAATTACGTAAAAGCTCACAATTACAACCAAAACTAGAAATTAAATGGGCCTAACTATAACACTAAATTAGTGCTATCAAATACCCCCATACTTTAACTTTTGCTAGTCCCAAGCAAAACAAAACTTCCACTAGAAAGATATAAAATTTCAAAAAAATGCATGCACAAATGACTCCATTCTCAAAGTACTCAAAAGTGGAATAAGATATCAAGAACAATGGAATGAGAGCATGCTTAAATCATGAGCAAATTAAAAGAAACTTTGAACTCTTTGTGTGTGTGTACATAGCCTAAATTGACTCGTTTACTAATTCAGAGTAACTTTATGCTTCCCTCCATTCGTTTTTCCCTTACACTAGCTGAAAAGACTCGATTCAGCTCCCTCACAATCAAGAAAGTAATAAAAAGTTGGGTGCCTGAACTTTCTCAGGGGCAGTACTCTCCCACATTTGCTTTTTACCACAATCAAGGGCACTAGCTTTCACACAACTATCGTAGGACCCTTATCTAGAGCATTCACTCAATTGATGGCCTAACTGATCACGATAGAGGTAACTCTTTTTACCCCTGAACGCTTAGGGGGCGTTTGGCGCGCAGAGTTGAGTTGAGTTGGGCAGAGTTAGTTTGTCAGTGAGTTCAGAAGTCTGTGTTTGGGGTGCAGAGTTGAGTTGAGTTGTCAGGGGTATCTGGTGTAGTTTTTTGTAACCCAAAGTAGACTGATTTTTAGCTGGCTATTTTTGTTTCCCTTATTTTTATTTTTTCAAATCATTCATCTAGAAACATATTTTCCAACTTTCCAACACTTAATTCAGATGTCCATCTAAATATATATATATATATATATATATATATATATATCAACATTGATTTTTTTTTTTAAAAAAATCATTATTTATCTTTTTCTTTTAGAAATTGACTTCTTCCAAACTATAGGCAATGTAGCATTGTTTTATCTTTCTGCTACGCATTGAACTTCTTTCCATTTATAGAAATCAAATATTTGCATTACACATTGAATTTCTTTCAATTTATAGAAATCAAATGTTGTATTCTTTCTAACAACAAATAACAATTGATGAATGAAAAAAAGGCAATGTACCTGTTTTTTTTTTCTTTAAACACAAATTGAACTCCTATCAAAATATAGAAATCTAAGGTTTCATTTTCTAAACACACATTGAATTTCTTTGAAACTTACAAATGAGGACCTTATTAGTAGGGGTGTTCGTGGGTTGGGTTGGGTCGGGTTGAGGTACGTTTTAGACCCAACCCAATTATTCAGGTTGCAAATTTCTTCAACCCAAACAACCCTTATTAAATAATGAACCCAACCCAACCCAACCATGAAATATTTGGGTTGGGTTGGTAAGGGTTGGTTCGGGTTGGTCAGGTTATAAACTCAAAATTTTATTTTAAGAAAAAGTTAAGTATTGATATATAAAATATATATTTATTTATTTTTAAATATTGAATTAAGATTAGCAATTCAATTTCAATTTATATCATGAATTTTTATCTTCCAAAGACTCAAAAACTTATTTTAAAAAGTTGTTGAATAATAAATAATCTAAAAATAATTATAAAATTAAAATAAATATATGTACATATAGTTGTAATATAAGTAAAAAAATTATTTTTTTAAATTAATAAGAAGTTCGGGTTGGTTCGGTTCAACCCAAACTCCTCCACGAACCAACCCAACCCATAAAGTTTCCATTTGTTTGAACCCAACCCAACCCAAACAAGTTGATAACCCAACCCAAACCGTTGAATTGGGTTGGGTTGATCAGGTTTTTCGGGGCATCGGGTTTTTTGAACACCCCTACTTATTAGGATCTTTTTCAATTACTAAGAGGGTCTTCATTATGAGAGAGTCTTTTTTTAAAAAAAATATACATTGACCATTACATATTGTTTTGTTTTGTTTTATTTTTTTTTTTTTGCAAAGGAACATTGTTTGTTTACATTTGTTTAAACACATGTGCCAAATTGAACATCTTTGGAAAAGAGAATGCCAGTAGTTTACTTTTTCAAGATGACAAGAAAATGACAATATATTTCAACATTAGTGTCATGTTGGAGTAGAATATTCACAAAATATTAGTAGGACATCAAGGACCTATTTACATGATTCACAAAACATAATTATGGTTCACAAAATTTAAGTAATGGTCAACAATGGGTCAAGTTTGTAAGTCCGAAGAAAGATTGTTGGAGCAGATAGTCAAACCAACTAAGTACATGTGCATTTCATATTATTTTGAACCATGGGAATGTCGTCGGTCGTTGGAAATTGTTGTCGAGGATAGTCGTTGGAGACGATGCAGGCGCTGAACGCCGGTTGCTGAATATGGTTGCTAACGATTGCCATTGATCGTCAGAAAAAGTAGTCGGTAATGGCTGTCAATTGTCGCATATGGCCGTCGATCGTCAGAGAAGGTCGTCGACAGTGGTCGTTAATTGTCGGAGGTGGTCGTCGGTCGCCAGAGAAGGTCCCCGGCGGTGGTCGTCGGTCGCCGGAGAAGGTCGTCGGGGTGGCCGTCGGTCACCGGAAAAGGTCCCGGAGGTCGTCGGAGAAGGTCGCCGAAGGTGGTCGTCGGTCGCCGGAGGTGGCCATCGATCGTTGGAGAAGTGGTGATAAAATATGTTAATAGGGTTACTGTACAAGTCGGTGGAGTTAATATCCTAACACTGTAGCAAGTTGGTGGAGTTGAGTTTTTTTGTGGGGAGTTAATTTATCCATGTGCCAAATGGTGAGTTGGGTTTAAAACCCAACTCAACTCAACTCAACTCAAGGGGCCAAACACCCCCTTAAATTCTTGCAAGGTACTTTTCTTTCCTCTTTTCATTAACACATTTTTTCAAAGATCAAAATTTTCTTTTTCGTAGGCAATTTCACACTTTTTTCTTATTCCTAAGCTTAGCATTACAGACTATCGTGCAAATTCACTTACAAACCAAGCCTTAAGCCTATCGGAGTGACAACAAACTTGTAGAAATCATAAAATTCTTCTAAATGCTCAACTTATCAAAACTAGGCTAAGTGCTTAACATATGCAAAGATTGCAAAGAAAAAATATTAAATTTACCTCAATCTTAGCATGCTTCAGATTCCACAATATGTGCAAAAACAATCCACTCAAAAGTACAAATTTGTAACACCCCGTGTATTCTAGTAAGTTTAAGTTTCACTTTGGGAGTAAATTGTGGTTTAATTTTCCTTCTAACAAATTTTGGAGATTTACTCTTTTGGTGGGCATATTGGATTTATGATTGAAGTTCAATTTGATGAATTTGAAGCTCAAGTAAGCTAATTTGAAAATTTACCCAAGCAATTTAGTGTGTAATTAAAGTCCTTATTAGAGAAAAGAAAAGAGGAAAAGGAGAAGGGTTAGATGAGAGGCAAGAATGAAAATAAGAAAAAGGAATTTAGGGTTTTGTTTAAAAAGAAAAAAAAAAAGAAAATCAATTTCATCTTCTCCCTCACGTTACCATCGCAGCCCCAATACCCACCATCATCATCTTCTTCTTCAACCTCATGTCGGCAAAGCCCCTCTTTCGACAACAATAGTGGCGCCTCGTCCATAAGAAGTCAGTGAGCATCTCCTCCATTTGGCGGCGTGTGACGAGATCGACAACAACAAGAATTTCTCTTTCCCTCTCTCTTGATTTCCATTTGCTGTGCGCGAGACCCACACAATTTCAGCCACATTTTCGTCTATAACCACGTGATGCTAGCAAGTCTCTGGCATTCCAGACCAACATTTCCCTCTTCTACCCTCTCTCTCTCTCTCTCTCTCGTGGTTTCCAGCGACTAGTTCTCCCATTACACAACACCCAGTTAAGGCGTGCAGGGGCGGCAATTTTGGCTGTGTAGTAGCTCAGATTCGACGCGATTTCATCTTCCAGAGAGAGGTGAAGTTGTTTTCAGTTTAGTTTCATGATGGTTGTGGTGTTTTGAATTTAACCCATGAATTTTTCAATCCTGTTTTAGTTTACCCCATAGACTAAAAAGTCTTGTTTTGCGAGAGTTGATCTGTTCAGTGTCGAACCAACAAGCATTTCAGGCCAGTAGGTTATGGATTAACGATTATGTCCCTAGCGAACGACGCTTCACATTGACACTCCACAAACGACACCCATAGACGGGCGAGTTCGACGCAATCATCGAACGCAATGACCTCCTGTAGTTCAACACACACGCAGTAGCTCCGAATAATGGTTATTGCTCACAAATGACCCTGATCTATTTCAGTTTCGAGACCCACGCAATTTTCGAACTCAAATTTGAATACCCATAGTTACAATAGTTCAGATATGTGACTTCAAACATGAACCAACAAGAAATTAGGCTTCTTTGGTAAGATTTAGGGGATAACGCTACCCTTAAGTCTTTTCAAATTCGATTAAAGTACTGCAAATTAGTTTTTAACCATTGAAATCTCTTATTTCTTAGATTCTGACTGGTCAGACCGATTTATTGAAGACGTTGTTGAGTAAGAATGAGTTAGTAGCTTTTAAGTTAAGTACCCAGATTTATTTGGTTAAGTCCTTAATGTTAAAATTGATTCAAATTGACGCAAGGACTTTTAAGTTGAGCCACCTTAGTTTTGGATAGCTAAGCAAGTAAGTGACTTTACGTCAAATTTCTCAAAGCAAGTTAGGAACTGAATTTTAAAAATACTATGTTTTATATGAAAATGAATTTTACGTGTATGATTGTTAAATGTTTTACGAAAGTGATGCATGAATTATGATTTATGATTTATGATGAATTATGTTAGGACGTTGCTTTATGTTGCATCACTGAATGAAAATTAAAATGCTTTGGGACCTCATGCATATATGTGTGTTTTCATGACAAAATGCTTACGAAAGTTGTGGCAATTACCCTCCTAAAATTATAGATGCACATTTAAATGAAAAGGAACCTGAAAATGTTAAATGAAAAGGAACCTAAAAATGTTAAATGAAAAGGCAAGGTTAGGTTGGGTTAATTGTCCACATTAAGGCGAAGAGAAAAGTTAAAGGGAAACGTTTCCACTATGAAACGATTTTGGGTCCCACTAGAGAAATTTTTTTTTAAAAAAAAAAATGTATGTGTTTGCATATCCCAACTCCGGTAATGGGGTCACTTACTGAATATTTTAAATACTCATCCTTTTTCAAAAATATTTTTCTTTTCAGGTAAAGGCAAAGACATATCCTAGGTGATTAACAGGACAGTTTGCTGAAAGAGTCATGGGTGACTTAGAGGAGCATGATTTCCGCATTTGGATTGTGTATTATTTAAAAATATTTTGTTAGTAAACGATATGTTGTGAAATTATTTAAGTAGATTTAACGTTTTAATTTATATTATGTTTTGTAATGATTTTAAAGGGATCCCAAACCAAAAGATTTTGATTGTTTAGCAAAAAGTTTAATTCTTTTTGTCTATTATTAAAGATTATTAAATTTCATTAACATGTATGTAGTAACATCCCTAGAAAGTCTAATAGGAAAAGTCAAGTCGTTACAAAATCATAGAATCTCATCATAACAAGAGCATGCAAGATCCTAAAACCAATCTACAACACACATACTCATCATTCATCTTTTCAGACTTTTCAAATTAAGCCCAAAACTCAAAGATCAACAAATATAATCATTCAAATCAAATTCTTCAATTCTCCCTACTCCAAGCATAGCACCATTCCTCCCACACTTAAACCAAACATTGTTCTTAATGTTTATCCCAAAGCAACTAATATTCAAAAAGGACAAATAGAAAGACTAAGAGTAACGGTACTTCCGTAAAATGACGAGACCTACCATAATAAACACACACGACCTCAAACCCTTCTCAAGAATAACAAACACAAAGGGGCTACTTATTCAACTAAAAACAAAACACAAGGAACTAAACAAAGCAAGTCAATAACCCTTGGGTTGCCTCCCAAGAAGCGCTTGTTTAATGTCATTAGCTCAACGTTTCCCTCATGCTTCTTTCAAGGTGGCCAAAAAATAAAGAACCGAACATCCTCCCTCTTTCCTACATTTTGAAGGATAGCAACACATTCTCCCATAGAATTTCCACTAGCTATATTATTCAAACGTTTCCCCCTTGCACTCGTATCAAGAATGGTTTTAGTACTCGAAGTCAATCCATTATAAAATAATTGTGCCTGTAACCAGTCTGGATAGTTGTGCTGAAGGCACTTCCTCAACATCTCCTTATATCTTTCCCAACTTTCGTACAATTGTTCTCCAACGAGTTGGCAAAATGTTCTAATCTTCGTCCTCAGCTTTGTCATCTTTGCTGGGGGAAAGAATTTTGTCAGGAAGGCTTGAGCCAGCTTGTCCCATAAAGATATGCTAGCCGGCTTCAAGGATTCAAGCCAATCCTTAGCTTTGTCCTGCAATGAGAAAGGAAATAATCTTAGTCTAATGGCATCAAGAGACACACCATCCAACTTTACCGTACCACAGATCTCGAGAAAAGATCTAAGATGCGAATGTGGGTCCTCCGATGGATGCCCTTTAAACAAGTTGTCTCGCACCATTTGTATCAGCCATGTCTTCAGCTCAAAGTTGTTCTCTTGAATGGGAGCATGCACTATCCCGAAATGGTCCGTCGAGAATGCGAGTTGAAAACAGTCACGAATCGGCTTCCTTTCCTCCTCATTGCATTGTTCTGCTATAGTGATTCGAGTTTCTTTCCTTAGCCTCCTACAAGTCCTGTCAATTTCTAAATTTAAAGGCAAAAGGTTAGTCCCTTATCACTACGCATAAACACAACGGCCTCCTCAAAGAAAAACCAAAACCAAACAAAAGCGAAAGCAAAAAGCAACTACAACAACAAAACTCAGAAAAAGCACACAACGAGAAAACACGAACGAATATATACAAGGACAAAAACAAACTAAACTCCTATAGTAATTCCTCCTATTTTCTTCATAATATTAATCAATTAAAGAAAAAGACTTCGTTGCTTTCCTCGCCAACGACGCCAAAAACTTGTTTGTAGTCACACAAGCGCACGTGATCAAGTAATATAAAACAATAAGTAAATACCGAGTATCGAATCCTCAGGGAAGGCAATGGAAGCTTTTTCTTTATTTAATTAATTATTAGAAATACTTGTAATTAGAATTATTTAGGGCACAAACTAAAGAGAGCGATGCTTGGAAGATAAATCTAATCTAGAAAGCAATTAAAACGTGGAGATACCAAATTAAGGGGACGTTTAGGGGATTGAGCATGAATTAGGGTACAAATATGGAAATTGGATCTGACATTTAATTATTCTTGTCAATTACATAAACCTAGAGCCAAACCAGTTGAATGAGACTGAAAGGAAACCGGTCGAAATCTCCATTCAGTCTCATTCGATCATGCTAATTAATCGTTTGCCTAAATGTCCTTAGCGCTAATTAATTAATTAATTGAGATTAAGTTCGCTCATAAATAATCTTACCCGTCAATTGTTAATCCTATGTCACTTAGGCAATTTTAGGGTGTTAATTGAATTCAATCGATCCTAAACTTCCTCCATCGAGCTCAATTTAAGACTAGATTTAACTAATTAATGGCCAATTAATTAGAGGCAATAAATACAACTTCAATTAAATGCAATTAAACAAGTAATCAAATGTCATAAATAACAATTAAACCATAATTCTACTCCTAATTGTGCTCTTAACCGCTAAGCAAGTAAAATTAGCCCATAATAAACAGAGTACAACACAAGAATTCCATCTCTACAACCCTAGGATACATGAAACAGAGGAAGAAAGCGATAAAAAAAAACTGCTGTTGTCAAAATCTCTGCTCCTGCTTCTAGTTTCGCAACCTTAAGCCTCAATTTCCACTCCCAAACACTCCGAATTGTGCTTCTAAGGTCCCAAGAGGGTGAGAAGTCGTAAAAATGGGCTAGAACCCTAAAATGGTCTCCCAAAATTCAATCCTAAAACGATAAATTTATACTATATGTCGACTCAGCATTGAGATGCTAGGCACATCGTCTTGACATTGTGCTGAACACAACATTTTTACCTGCGCACTCTCCTCCAACGTTGAGACGTTGAAGGCAACATCTCAATGCTACGGATGAAACTTGCCATCTCTGCGCCTTTTGAGCGTCTTGACGCTACAGGATAGCGTGTCGACGCTCATCCTCGGGTTTGAGTGATACAACATAGTGTCTCAACGCTATTTTGAGCATTGAGATGTCATCTCCTTAGCCAAATGCACTTATGAAGCCCCTCTTCTCCCTACTTAGCTCCATTTTAAGTACTTTTAGGCTCCACAACATACCCAATGCTCTAAAATTTCCATCTTCAATCTTAATTGCCCGGTTGCCTGTAATATAGAGAATAATTACGTAAAAGCTCACAATTACAACAAAAATTAGCAATTAAATTGGCCTAAATATAGCACTAAATTAGTGTCATCAATACCTAGTCAAACTAAGGATTCTCCACCTCGTTCGGGGCAGGGACCCACAAGGACTTGACCCTGTAGGTATTTTTGTCATCCTTAATCCTAATTAATGAACTATTATTAGAAGAACCTAACTTAAAATAGTAATCACATGATCTTAACCTATGTTATTTTAAATATATATTCCTATTTTAGGCATTTTATTTTGGCTTTAGGTTGTACAAAATTTCAAAGTTGTGGGCTTGGAAACAGATTTCAAAATATTTTTTAAAGTTTTTCTTTGTTCCTTAACCCACCATTTTAAAAAGAAATGCCATATTTTTTAAAAAATGATCATATTT
This sequence comes from Trichosanthes truncata, assembly GCA_033996785.1. Lineage (NCBI taxonomy): Eukaryota > Viridiplantae > Streptophyta > Magnoliopsida > Cucurbitales > Cucurbitaceae > Trichosanthes > Trichosanthes truncata. Next base: position 41,586,514 of record JAWPNB010000013.1, on the reverse strand, counting down.
TTATAAATCATTTTTTTCTTAAGACACTAATTTACAACCTTTTATTTGGAACCTTTTTTTTTTTTAATTTAATCACGTTCAACAATTTTTGAGAAAACATTTTCTCATTGTATTGCAACAAGTTGAAACTATTTTTTGATTTTCAATGATTTTTTCATCTTATAACTTGAGTGAAAAGAAATATATGAAATCACATGGAATAGAACTTATGAATATACATGGAATAATGTAGAATATTATTTTCACATGGGTTCAAATAACATAATGAATCACCAAACATCATATATGCCAAAAGTGCATGTTCAACAAACATAGAATTACAACCATCATAGAATAAACAAATTGGGAATAGTATGTGTTTTCATTAAAAAAAAATACATAATAGGGAAAACAAAAGATTACTTAAAATAGTCCTATCACTGTTGTAGGCAAATAAAGTGGCACCGTAAGCCTGCAAACAAGAGGAATGAAAAAAGAGTTAGAATAAGGGAGGGGATAAGGTAACAAAAGGGGGGAAATGTTGCTAAAAAATGAAAAGGATGTTAAACAATCTTAGAATGGACAGTGAGTACCTTACGAATGTTGGCCCATTTGTGTAGTAGCTATCTCTATGAAGGAGAACAAAGCGTTTAACTCCACGTACCCTCAACCACCTCGTAAAACATGTGAAAAAAATAAGCGCATTAGTTAATGAATCAGGGTACTTGAATAAGTTGAAGATGAAAGTGTAAAAAAATTGAAAACTAAGGGATAACACATCCAAAAGTAGAGCATACCATTTCTAGAAGAGATGAGACAATGAAAAGTGGGAAAGGATAAGTGCCTTTTATAAAAAAAAATTGATAGGGGGAAGTTTACATATTAAATACACAGAAGTACATAATCTCAACCACCCAACCACCTCAATTAATACACATAGTATAATAAAAAAAAATAGTAAATGGATGTGACTCACTAATTAATTGTCACTCCAAAAACAAAAACAAAAAAAAGACTTACCAATTAATTGAACATCAACCACCACTTCAGATAGAAGATATAATTGAATTAGGATGTGATAGTGTAGTTAATTACTACTCAACTACCACTTCAATTAAAAAAAATGAAGCTGCAACTTAGTTATCAAAAGGGAGTTAAGTTTCTTTATGGCCTTAGAACAGTACGCATAAAAGAAGACCGAAATCAACATGATCGAAATCAAACTGCCATACTTAATGAGAACAAATACAAGGGCTTCATGCATACCAATCGCCAAAAACTTGGTTGGTTACACGTAAGCGCACGCGATCAAAGTAATAATAAAATGATATTCCTACCGAGTATTGTATCCATAGATATTGGTTTTAATTCAATTAATTACCGCAAATAATCTCACTTAGCATTAGTTAGAGAACAAAAATCAAAAGTAGACAGGAAATTAAACAACTAATCCTAGAAAGCAAAAGATAAATGGGAGACACAAATTGAGAGTTAATTCTATGGGTGTTGATTTCATTCTTGAACCTTAGTTTACTTAATTAAACTAGCAATTAGGCAAAATCAAGCGTTCGATTCAGAAGTCTAGATCACTTAAGTACATGGAATCTCATGTCGATCTCCTCCAATTCTCAAGCATTAATTAATTAACGTAGGTGCCCCCTAGCGCTAACTAATTAATACAAGGCATTAAGACTCTTCATTAAGAATCTCTATTGATTAATCATTAGCCCTGCTATCACTCAGGTAATTAACCAATATTCCTGCATTCGGTTCTAGCCTAAGTTTCTCTCGGTTGAGTTTCCACTTAGAAACAAATCAATTAAACGGTGCTCAATTAATTAATATTCATCACCAACTATAACTAATTAACTAATACTCCCGTTGTCACTCAGGTAGTTAATTAATTGCGCATTAAGCTAAACTAGGTTTCTTCTGTCGAGCTCGACCTAGACATACCTCAATTAGTTAACAAACACAATCTAAAAGTATTAAGTCTAAAATGCATAACTGAATATAAACACTAATTAAGCACAATCACAATCTAATTAGGCAAATTAACTGCAATGGTCCAAGAATTACAACATCCCATAGAAATTAAAGAATTAACTACTCATGTTCAGCAATTACAACCAAAATTCCCTAATTACAACCCAATCTAGATACTGAAAATAAAGGAAAAGGGATGAAATGCTTGGGTCGATGTCAATCCCACGTTTTCGAGGCGATTTACCACGAACTCGAGCTCTAAAATCTTGAACACAACTCCAAAATCTTCCCAAAATGCACCAAAGACGCTATGAAATCAAGATTAGGGTGAAAGTTATCAATTTGGCCTATCTTTTGGCGAAGAGAATGCGATGAATTAATATTGCCCATCGCGACAACGTTGCAATGCTATCCCAAAACGCAGCCATTTTTCTTGCGCGCGCAGAGGTAGCGTTGCAACGCTACAGATGGAACACCTCTCCTCCATGCATTTCCCTGCAGCGCTGCAACGCTAGCTCTCGGATATGCAATGCCAAATGAAACGTCTCAATACCATTTTCTAGCGTTGCGACGCTATCCTTTCGGCTCCAATTGCTTGATTCTTCATCTATTCTCTTCTTGGCTCTCCAAAATGGCTTCAAAAGCTTCAATAATTACCAAAATACTCTTGAACAGTCGATCTTACTCCTTAAGCTGAGTTTCTACAAAACAACTAGAAATAGGCATCAAAGCACACCAAATCATAACAAAACTAGCATAATTAATAGGAAATAAGATAACACAATTACATGCTATTACAAGTCAAACAACAAATCAAGGGAAGAAGGAATTCAGATTAAGGGGCCTCAAGAAACAGAAAGAAATCATCCAAGTGTAGCAAGAATGAAATAGATAAACACATGTTCACTCATCATCAGCCATAAAAAAAAAAGGTACAAACAATTGATAAAAGAAGTAGAGATATGAAAGTAAGGGGCTTCAGGATAATAGAGGAAAATATTCAAGTGTAGTAAAAATTAAATAGATAAATAGATCATCATCGACCATAGAAAAGAAGGGTACAAACAAACAAACATATTCATGGATCTGGGATTAATGCATAGATATCGTAAGCCAAAACAACCCCTTGGAGGACTGAAATTAAGGGGCATCAAGATAAAAAAGAAAATTAATCAAGTGTAGTAAACAAAATCAAAGTTATGAATATATTTTCAGTCATCATCGGCAAGGAAAAAGACGTGTACAAACATACATATTCGATGGACATGAGAATCATGGATAGATATTAGAATCCAAACAACGATTAAAAGAAGTAGAGATCTGAAACGTAGGGGTCTCAGGATAACAAACAAAATCATTAAAGTGTAGTACAAATGAAAGTTATTTGTAGTAGCATCGGCCCTAAAAGGAAGAGAAGAAACAAACATGTTAGTTGGACATGTGAGCCACTTCCCCACCAAACTCCAAAACCTCCTACTAAGCCTCCAATCTGACTCTGATTTTGCCTTACAACCCAAAACGAAAGAAGGTCCAATGAAGGAAGACAAGATTATTCGACCATGGTGGAGGCAGCAAGATGGTCGATTCTGGCTTCTTGGAGCGGCGAGAGGATCGACTTCCTATGAAGGATAAGGGTTTCAGTCGAATTCGAAGGGAATAAAGGAAAAAGAGATATGATTTTACACGATTCGAAGAGGAAAATGGATGAACATCTTACACTCAATCGAATTGAAGGTGAATACAGTAGAATCAAAGAAGAGAGAGAAACTTTAGAGTTAGGGTTTCCATTTGGGTAAGACGATTAGAGAATGGAATCGAGGAGAGAAGAGGGAGACGAAGTGATGTGCTGCAGAAATACCAAAGAGGTTAGAGTTAAGGTTACGGCAAAGAGGGAACAGAGGAGAGACCTTCGGCAAGAGGGAAGAGACGAGGGAGAGAGAAGACAAAAGTGTAAAACTGACGTGAGAAGATGAGGGAGAGAGAAAGACGCGTGAAACTGGCGTGTTTACACTGTTGTAACCTATGGGGTTGGTTTTTTCAACCCTCAGGTTATAAAATCAGTGGCCCAAAACCCAAAACAACTCCAACCCAAACTGATGAGCCAAACACAACCATAGTTTATTATAGGGAAATTGTGGCAAAGAGCACGTTTTCAACCATATATTTCATAAATGTCTCATTTTAAAAAAATTATCGGCTCTAGCATGACTCATATATGAGATCAATTTATTCCATTTGTACCCTTACAATTTTTGCATATATTTATAATATTGTTATAATTATCATTTATTGTTTCCATAATTAAATAATTCAATTTAGGTAATTAATGTTACCATTACTTACATGAATATATTTTTTGTAATAGTAAATATTTTTTCTTCCATATTTTATTATTCCAATTAGGTTAGAATTTCTTGTTACCATTAATAACCATGCTCTATTATTCTAATTGATGATCTTCTCCACCGGCGTTCTTCTCCGATTGTGGGTTGCCGTGTATGGATTTTTGTTCTCCAAAATGAGTAAGTCTTCTTCCTTATTCCTTCTTCTTTGTTTTTCATTTGGTTTTTTTATTTAAATCTTATATTTTAGACTAACGAAAGCAGTATGGATAGTTCCTTTACATAGAAGTATATTATATATACGTATGTATATAATTCTATTATATTTTATGTAGGCAATAAGTATAGTTATATTTACAGACATATATTATATAAACATAGGTAAATAATCGTCATATATTTTGTATTGGTAATAATCCTATTAATTTTGAGATAACCTTACAATATATAGCTATAATGTCATAACATGATCTATCCATTTTATACATACTGTATGTAATATATAGTGTTCAATGGGTTCCTAAATATATACTGTGTTGTATATTATACCCATACATATATATGTTGAGGTATATAATATATACATCAGCATGTAATCATTTTATATGTTTGGGATGACATGATACGCCTACTATATTCTCAGATATATAATATATATACCCCCTACGTATGAAGAATGGAACCATTGATAATGGAAAATATTGTCTAGTTTTTAAAATCCCTAGATTTTAGGAGGAAAATCGTAAAAATCTTTCATCTATTTTATTTCTTATACAAAATTAATGGTGTTTGGAGGGAATGATATATGTTTTAACATTTATGGAAAGTATCCATATATTTTATTTTTATTATATATATAGAGAGCAATAAATAGAGGGGTAAATGAGTAATGTTCCTCTAGATTTGGCTTGAAAAGTGACAAAGCCAATATTAATAACAAGACGTGCCATTTGTGTAAAATTTGGTTCCAAATATGTCATTCATGTAGTTAACCCTTTATTATATTTACATTGTTGGTCTAATACGAAATTGATGGCTTTGACACATATTAGATTTTCTTTTCTTTTTCATATATTTTTTATGTGAGAAATATACATCTACAAATATTAAATTTCCATCAATATATTGAGACATTTTTATATGTCTATGAGTTTAACATCGACAAAATGGTCGAATAGACACTTTCATTATATCATAAAAAATTGATAAAGTATAAAAAACATATATATATATATATATATATATATATATATATATATATATATATATATATATATATATATATATATATATATCGCTAAGTGAACATAATATTAATAATAATAATTTTTAACTTATTTAAAAAACATGAAATAGTTTATTGTTAATTTTAATATTTTTATGAATTTTTCTATGATCATTATTTGAAAAAGATCTGTCGAGACTCGAGATTGAAATTTTATCAATATTTCCGTAAACAACTAAAAGAAAATAGATCTTCAATTGCTCAAATATTTGGCAAAGATTTTCTTTAAGCCAAAAGATTCTTCATGTCTTTCTTTCATTTTTCTGTTACTGTTAACGAACAAGCCATCATCCAATCTTTTTCCCAGATTCTATAACAATGACGTATTAAAACAAAAATGATTGTCCATATTGTTTGTCATTTTTGTTGTTTCATGAAGTATAAATAGATCAATCATAGGGCAAAGTGAGCAAAGTTTAATAGTTATTGGCGTAACCTACGATCAAGAGGTCAGATGTTCGAATATCCCACCCTCAAATCTGGTTTAACTCAAAAAAAAAAAAAAAAAGAAAAGAAAAGAAAAGAAAAGAAAAGATCAATCATAGGTTAAATTACAAATGTAATTTATAAACTGTAACCATTGCGTCTCGTTAATTTATTAGCTTTTCAACTTAAAAAAAAAATTAATTATATCTTTAAACTTTCGATTTTGAACTATAATTAATGAATTGTCACTTAAAAGTTGATATAACACATCAATTTTGTTAAATAAATAAAGATTTGGTATAATTCGGCTTAAAACAAAATTAGAAACCAAGTAGATAAAATAAAGGCATATGAAACCACAGAGGTAAAATACATTTTTAAAATCGAAAATTTTGGCCCACCTAATTATTATTTTATTTAGTTGTTAGTACTGATCCTATATTATACAACATTTATCGTCAATTGTCAATTCAAACATAGCTTAGTAGATGAAACACTCATTACAATTTCAAAGATCGATAGTTTAATCTCCCATTTTGTAATTGTTGAACCGAAAAAATTGTTACCCTGATCAACATACTGGGGCGGATCCATTTGTGGTCTGCTTCGGCTAAATTAATATATTCCTCCTTTGCTTGGTTGGCTGGGGGCACATACTTACCTTCACGCGTTGGACACTTGGAGATTCTGGGATCACCACTTTTGAATTTTATTTTACTTTTTGATTTTGTAATATATATATTATTTAAATTTCCAATTTTTAAAATTTTCAATAAATACACAATAGAATTTAGTTCATTTTTTAATTTCAGAAATATAATATCTGAATATAAAAAAAGAAAAAAAATTCATTGCATAAAAAACTTAATTCTATTTTAAAAAATCTTAAATATTTCAAGATTATTTTTTTTTTGAATATATTTAGGTGAATAATTTTACAATGGTTTATTATAATTTTTTTAAAATTAATATTACTTCATCTAAATATTATATATAATATCATTTAGAATTATATATGTATATGAAAGTTAAATTATTAGTTTAGTTCCTGAATTTTAAAATTGTGTCTAATGAGTTCTTAAACTTTCAATTTTGTGTGTAATAAGTCATTGAGCTTTAAAAGTATCTAATAAATCAATGCATTTTTTATTTTTTATCTAATAGATCTTAGACATATTTATTAGACACACAATTAAATTTTATGTAATTAAACATTTAATTTTTAAAAATTTTGAATACGTCATAGATCTATTGGATGCAAAATTGAAACTTCAAAAACTTATTAGGCACTTTTTAAAAACCATATAGACACAAATCTATAAATTTAGGGTGTTTAATTTTTAAAAATTTTGAATACGTCATAGATCTATTTGATACAAAATTGAAACTTCAAAAACTTATTAGGCACTTTTTAAAAACCATATAGACACAAATCTATAAATTTAGGGACTAAACTTATAATTTAAATTTGGTTAAAATATCATTTTGGTCCTTGTACTTTGAGCTTTATTCCATTTTGGTCCCCGTACTTTCAAATGTCAAATTTTAGTTATTGTAATTTCAATAAAGCTTAAAATGGGTCCCTACTATTAGTTTATGGTTAATTTTTCTTAAACAAAGTTAGTCTCTATTAGTTTTTCCTCTATAAATTTTAGAAGTATGTTCATATGGTGTATTTTCTTGTATTAAAATTATTATTATTATTATTTAACCAATTTTCATAAAAATTAACTTCAAACTTGTCATAATAGGGATCAATTTTAAGCTTTATTAAAAGTACGAGGACTAAAATTGGACATTTAAAAGTATAAGGATCAAAATAGAACAAAACCCAAAATATATGGACTAAAATGATATTTTAACCTTTAAATTTAATATAAATTTGTGTTCCTTGTGCCATAAAGTTCTAAATCGGCTATCAACAACATGGTTGTTAGATTTGAAAATTTAGGGAGAGGTGAATTTTGGAGTGGGTGAATGGTTATTCCTATGAGATGGGATGAAAATGGTTAAGGTAAGAATTGGGAGGATATTTTGAGTACGCAAGAGAGAGAGAGAGAGAGAGTTTGGAAAAAGTGGAAATGAATAATAATGTGTTGGTGCCGCCAAATGTGGGGTTTGTTGTTTTGCTTAGAGAAGGCAGACCAGACCAGACCAGACCACCAGTACGTTAGCTTTTACCACTATCTTCCCTTTCAAATCAAATCCCATTTCTCTATCTAAAAAAAAAAAAAAAAAAAAAGAAAAAAAAAAGGAGGAAGAGAAATGTTTTCCTTTACAAACAAAAAACATAAAATTTAATTTTCACTTGGGTGTTCATTTTTATTCGAAAATTTCAATGGATTTAGACAAGATAATGTTGCAATTATATCATTTTCATAAACTTGAGTAAGAGTTGCATTTTCTTTTCCATCTAATGTAAAGAATTGTGAATAATGGTCGGTGAAATAATTATAAAATACATTCTTGAAACGAAATTGACTAAGACTTCAGAAAAATACAACACTAAATTTTGCTCAATAACTAAATTTCGATTTGGGCAAGGCTATCTTTAGTAAATTTTGGAAAAGTTATATATATATATATATTTGCTAAAATTAATGGATAAATGTAGTTAAACCTTATGCAAATATGGAGAGTTTAATTAGATGGAATTAAAAGTTTAAATATGGAATTAAAAGTTTAAATTAAAAATTAATATTTGTGGCTAAATTTAGAGATTAAAAAATGGTTAGAATACCATTTTCGTCATGTATTTTGAGTTCAACCCATTTTAGTTCTTATACTTTTAAATATTTAATTTTAATTATTGTACTTTCAATAAAGTTTAAAATTGGTCTTTATCGTTAGTTTCAGGTTAATTTTTATCAAAATTAGTTAAATAATAATAATAATTTTATACAATAAAAATTACAATATAAATATATTTTTAAAATTTATAAAAGTAAGATTAATAGAGACTATAATTTTTTAAAAAAAAAAATTAACAATTAATTAAAAACCGTAAAATAGAATGAATAAAAAAAAATACAGAAATCAAAATGGTAATTTACTCTAAAAAAAAAAAATGCAGATTGTTTTTTCTCTGTAAGAAAAGAAGGAGAATAAATGTTTTTTTTTTTTTTTTGGAGTAGTGGGTGGGGGCTGGGTGACAGTGGGAAAGTGTTGATGTTGTGAGAGGAGACAGCAGACACAGAGAAATGGCAGTGCAAAGACAGTGCACGTTGCCCCTTGCGTTGCGTGTTCCACAAACTACCTTTTTTTAATTGCTATGCCTCCTCCATTATCCATACCACACACGTAGACAGAGCTGTTTTTTCCAACTTCCAAGGTGACCAAGAAAAAAAAACAGAACCACAATCATATTCCATATGTTTGTTGCATTATCGATCCATGTTAAAAAACAAAATGTCTAAATTATGCAATATGATCTCCAATCTTATCCTTTCAAAATTTTCCATTTTTAATTCTTTTTTCTTTTTTTAAAAAGTCGATTTTAATTCTTAAACTTTAGAATTGCATCCAAAGAAAAATTTCCTTTTGTCCATGAAGGTCACCAATTGATTCCTCTACAATAGTACAATCATCTTCTCCTTGATAATATATACATGGTGAATTGAGTTCAGAAGCGAATCCACGAAGAGGCCAAATGCACTCAATTTGAAAGAATATATTGTATATATAAATAATGTAGCTTCCAGTTAATAGAAATTGTCTTTGGCTTGCTCACTTTTAACTTTGTTCCTGTTTGGGGCTCCTATGTTCGAGTCCAATGTTTTTGCAATTTTTATTTTGATACGTTAATAACTTGAATTTTGTGAATGGTAGATTTGATTTTCATCAATAAAAATTATTTTGCATTTTCAAAAAATAAAAAAATATATATTTATTTTTCAAATTAAATAATTTAGACTCTTTATAGTAAAATAAGAATTTTTTTTTTTGGAAACTGGTAAAAATAAGATTGTTATGTTTCTATTTAAATTTTTTTATCACTAAACTTACCTAATAACAAGATTTTCAATCCTCAAAATAAAATAAACAAGATTTTCATTCCTTTAATAAATTTAAATTCATCTATGAGATAAAAGGAAGGTTAAAAATACTATCTTGATTTTTTTTTTTTTGAAACTCTATCTTGATATTTGTACTTTAGGATTCATTCCATTATAATTCATGTAATTTCAACTATTCAAATTTAGTCCTTGTATTTTCACTAAATCTTTAAATTAGTTCTTTTTATTAATTTGACCATATTTTTCATAGAACTTGGTAAAATAATAATAATCATTTTCACTCAAAAAGGACACCATGTGAATATGTTTTATGAAAGCTAATAGAGACTATTTATTTTGAGAAAGTTAACCATAAACTAACAATAGAGACTAATTAAAAAATGATTAAAAGCACAAAGATTATATTTGAACATTTGAAAGTATATGAACTAAAATAGAATAAGTACCAAAGTACAAGGACCAAAATGATATTTTAATCTATATGAAATAAGTTATATATATATATATATATCAATGGGATAAAAATAATTAAAAGTATTTTTAAATTTTTGGTAAATTGATTTTAGAAAACTAATTTCATATAAAGAAATTTAACTCAATTTTAGAAAGTGTAACACCCCCAAGTCCAGAATTCGGAATCCAAATTTGACACCTGATGGGGTTGTCCTGCATCTCCTACGACCTAGCCACATCACCTTACTTGTCTTGAACTACTTCTAAGAGTGAAGACTGTTCCAACAGACTAACACGGGTCTTTTTAGTATGCTATGTCCTCACTGACATGCTTCTTAGGAAAATTTTCAGGAGGTCACTCAACATAATATTGCTCCAAACCAAACATACTTAACTTTGGAGTTCCTATGATTAAGCCACTGAAAAGGAAGGTGACCTTGTTAGTATGTTCGTCCCTAAACCACAACTTACTAGGGGAGATTCCGCTCTAATACCATCTGTAATGCCTTAGGCCCAGGATTTAGAATCCGGATTTGGCACCTGACGGCCTCGACATTCTCCTACATTCCCTACAACCTGAACATGTCACCCTACTTATCTTAAACTACTTCTAACAGTAAAGACTGCCCCACAGACCAACACGGGTTTTTTCAGCATGCTTTATTCTCATTGACATGCTTTCTAGGAAAATTTTCAGGAGGTCACCCAACATAGAATTGTTCCATGCCAAACACGCTTAACTTTGGAGTTCCTATGATTAAGCCCATCGAAAAGGAATGTGTACCTTGTTGGTATAAGTAGTAACTATCAATTCTTTTAAGTCTTTCCTAATCATACTTGCATATCCCCATGATCTCTCTCATTTGGATGTAATCACGGTTCATTCATGTACCCCTTATGAACTCATGTATTATAGAAAAACTTTACTACCTATTTCAAGTTTCATTTTTTTTTCTAGTATATTTATTTTGATAATTCAATTATATATACGTTTTTAATTTAAATTTATGTACATATAAAGTTGTTTTTTTTAGTCTATGTTAAACAATTCGATATCATACCTAATGGTTTATTATATAGTTTAGTAATCAATATGAAATGTTTTGAATATATTGTAGCAACGCATCTAAAATTACATTTATATGAAATTGTGCCCCCTAACATAAAATCGTGAATCTGCCACAGATTGAGTTCTTGCTAATTACTTAATATTTTTCAAGCCTAGCTCTAACTTTTGTTTGTTTATGAGAGGGAGGGAAAAGTAAAGAAGAAGAATAGCATAGATAACCTTGGCAAAACTCTAAATATATAAGTTACAGTTCAATTGCCAAGTTAAATTTTTGTACTTTTGATTTGAATGAAGTTAATGAAGAGATTTTTTTAGACCACTTAAAAAGCTTAGTTGAAATCAACTTCATAGTTTACAAGACATTTGATAATTGATATAATAATTTAGCCTGCTAAAAAGGGAAGGGGAGTTTCAAGTTTGCCTCTTTATTTAGGTCTTCTTCTACCACTTGTGTTTATTTCACTTTCAAGGTGGTTTTGCTTTCCCAACCCAAATATTTACTTTTTATTTTTATTTATTTATTTTCTACTAAGTATGTACATGATAAGGTTTAGTTGGTTGACATATGTTTTAAACCCATGTTCCCAACCCAATTCTTTGGATTATTAATTTCAAGCCAAGCAATTTTGTTAGATCATGAACCCAATCCAATCCACCAATGAAATATTTGGCCAAGTTGATTTCAGTTATATTGAGTTCATTTATTCAAAATTTTGTTTAAAATAGAGTAAATTGTTAATCTCCTATGCATCTAATACTAAAGCAAATAGTTCATGTGTCACACCCCCTCCCGAACCACCTGCTAACTTGGCCCGGAAGAAGGCGTGAAGCCAACAGGCATCGTTTCACTACTTAACGATACCCATGACCCTTTTAATTCCTGATAAACAAACCATACCTGTAAGCGAAATACTTTACATATTACACAGCGGAACCCTGGAAAATTTCTACTTATGCACACGGAGCAGTTTTAGTTAAAACCTCGCTTGAACAATCAAAACACAACCACTCGTTGTTTACACAAACAAGACCACTAGTTCCATACACGAACATAACTACACGTCCCTTTTAAGTTATCTACACTACGAGCAGACTCGCTATATAACACCACCCACGTACAAGGTATCTAACTCTGAGAACCCTCGGCGGCGATGGCAGGATCTCAGGCACTGGGAGCTCGATCTCTACCTGGAAAGTTGGAAAACATTGAAAGTATGAGCTGGGAAGCTCAGTGAGTGACTGAGTTTAAAACTATTAACTCATAAATCATAACATATAACATCAATAGCTTTTACAGAAGTCCAGCAAGCGTGTCAAAAGTATTAACCATTTTAAACATATGACAAATTAGTTGTGTAAGACTCGCCCAGTACAATCAATGTTCATTCTACGATGTAGTGGGGCCCGCCCAGCACTCCCATCGTCTTTGTCGTAGTGGGGCTCGCCCAGCCCTCACGACAGCATTGTTGTCACGGAGTACACTCAACGTCGACAACAGAAAATGACCTGTGTGCACACGGTACTATACAACCTCGGGCTCAGTATCTCAACCATTAACTCATTCAGGTCTCAGAGAAACACATGAAAACCCTTAACAGTTCTTGCTAACACATGTAGACTTGGAATTAAGGTATTTCTTCTAGTTTCAGAAAATCAGTAAACATATGCTCACAACGAACAATTTAAATCATTTTTAGGAAAACCATATATGCTTATGAATACGTGTTCAAGAGACCATAAATCTTTAAACTACATCATTCTTAGGAAGTCTTTTCTTTTCATGAACACAAGTTCAAGCATAGAATTTATTTTCAGAATTCATTTTGTCACTCACAGCGTTAATATTAGATTCTCGGTCCGTAGATTTGTCCTATTCCTTCTTGGCCTGCCAAATAAACAAAACCAAGCATTAGAATCTTGGCCTCATGAATCTAAGGTTTAGGATTGCAAAAACCCTCCCATCTATTTCCTGCACTTTACAGATTTTATACCCTAAACTCACACACCTATAACTTTTCCATTACTTGCTCAATAATGATGTTCTTTATACCAAACTCTTCCTTTTTTAACCCTCTAAAACTTATCTGAAGGAGTGAAATCGAAATTCCTAAAGGATGTGTCTGTAACTACCTTGAAATCTATTTTCCCCAAACACGTTTCTGCTAAACCAGAACTGTTTTCCTGATGCAACCCGAAACTAACCTGGAATTTAAAGCAACTTCCAAACAAATTCTAACCACGACTTCTTCATGAAAGTTATAGGAAATTAAATCAGCTTTCCATCCATACCTAATACAGCTTCTAATTCGAAGTATACAGATCATTACATCCCAAAAACCAGAGGTTCCCCGGATTTGACAGTAAAAACACTCCTCTGACTTCCCCTTCATAAAACCCATAACATAAATTCAGATTTTGCTCGAGCTTCCCTCACAAAAATTGTTCTAAAATGAGTTAACTTTCAGAAGAATCAAACCTTACCTCTTAATTCTTCCTGTGGAGCTCGGTATGATCAAAAAACCAGACGTTGGCAGAATTGAACACCAGAATTTACCATGCACTTGGACTGTGTTTCCTCCTTTTCTTCTTCAATTCCACCTTCAAAATCACCTTTCTTCTTTCTCTTATTCTCTCCCACGAAGAACCCTGTTTTATTTCACCAAATGGGTAGCCAAATGGATATATATAACTTAAGGAGAAAGAGTTTGGCGGTGGTGAACAATACACTTTTTTTTTTTTTTTTTTTTTTTTTTTGGAAAACAACATATAGTCATTCCATTTTTGTTTTTCTTCTTTCTTTTCTTCCCAAAACAATATACCAACCTACTTCCCTTCTTTCCCTTTTTAATTTTTAAGAAGTTTCAAGGAGGAACTCCGGGTTTACATCATGTTTTAGTTAAAACTAGATTATAAATGGGTTAGGTGATTCATGTTTAGGTATGTTGATGATCTCATATTTTCCATTTATGAGCGCTTTCATGGCTTTGATGAAGTAGAAAGAAGTTGTTTCTTTATTTGTTTGAGATCCGATTGAGTTGAATGGTAGAAGAAATTGAGTATAAACGGGTTGAATGCATGTTTTATTTGTTTATAAGTTTGGATAAGTTACAATACCCTTTTATGTGATTTTTTATGTCAAGTTTTGAGGTTAAAAGTTTATTGGCTTTGAAAAGTTGATGTTAAATTTAGTTCTTATATGTATGTTTTTATGTCAAGCTATTAATTTTGAAAAGATAGTTTAGTTTAGTTGTTATGTTTATAAGTTTGGTTAAGTTAGTTAAACTTAGTGGTTTGGTTTAATTTAATGTGTTATAATTCATTTTCATGATAAGTTTGTTTAGGATATGTGGTAAGCTGTTATATTCATGTTTTTATGTCTTGATGTTAAAGTTCATTAATTTGAAAAGTTGAAGTTAAATTTAGTTCCTAGGTTCACTAATTTGAAAAGTGAATTAAATTTGAAGGCTATTTATGTAATTAAAGTTTGATTTAGAGCTTATCATATTGATTAAAATATGATTTTGAGCCTATTTGTATGATTACATTGTGATTTGGGTCTATTGTGTGTTTAAAGTTTCATTTGAAACTTATTTACATGATTAAAGTTTGGTTTTGATTGTTTTGAGTGTAAGAGAGGTGTGTGTCAAAAAGATTGTTTTGAGTATATGAGAGCGGTGGGTGAGTGCTAATTAAGAGATGTAGGAAAGTATGAAACTTGATTTACTTGCTTAGATATTGTTATATTCATAAGTTTAAATTTTGTTAAGTTTAGTTTTAATGTTATGTTTATAGGTTTAGATAAGTTGGTTATGTTTAGAGATCCTATGTTCACGAATTTTGACATTATGCTCATGTTTTCAATATTGATTTTAAGTAGAGAATTGATTCACATAGTTTTACTTTTGAATATTTGCATATGTATATCATTATAAGTTTGTATAAGTTAAGTTTATTGATTTGTTTGATTAGTTTAAATATGTTAGTTGATTATTTTCTAAATGATAGTTTAGTATATTTGTTATGTTTATAAGTTTTGATGTTATAGTTCATTACTTTTAAGTGTAGGATGTTATTTCTGTTTCAATTGTCAGACGAGGGATGTTTATAAATTTTTATGTTAAATTCATTTGCTTATAAGTTTTCATGTTAAATTCATTTGTTTATAAGTTTGTATATGTATATCTTTATAACGAGGTTTTTGGAGTTGGAGACAGAGATAACAAGCGACAGGGTTTGCTGAAGTTAGGAAGAAAGAGAGAAGGAGAAAAGGTGATAAGTGATGAGGTTCGTTCTAGATCAGGGTTTTAATAAGAGGCAACGACAAAGCTGCAGTGTGGAAGGAGGCAGTGTGACTACAACGACGAGATTGCTAGAGAAGGAAAGAGGAGGAAGGGAGGAGAAGTGGGAAGAGAGAGGAAGTCCACCTCATAAAGAGAATATTAAATTATTAACGTTTTCCAAATTAGCCAAATACACTCACCAATCTAACCGCCACCTCATTTTACCGTTACTCAATTAACGATCAAAAGAGTTCAAGGACCATTTAGAACCATTTTTCAAACCTCAAAAACCAATTGCAAAGTAATGACATTGTCGGGGACATCGACTAACAACAAGTTTTCTATTAAGTGTAAGCCCTTGTTCAATCTTGATTCTAACGTAGTGTTCGTCATGACAATTAGAGCAAGCATTGTGGAAGAAAGGATGATAGAGATGCAGGAGCAAATCAACACCTTGGTGAAGGCGATTGAAGAAAGGGATTCTCAAATCGCGTACTTAAAGAGCCATATTGGGAACCAAAATACTGCTGAATCAAGTCAGGCTTCTGCCATCAAAAATCGAAACAAAGAGAAGGTCGTTGTGCAAGAAGATCAACTACAGCACTTGACTTCGATCGCTTCACTGTCTGTCCAACAACTTCAGGACATGATAACGAACTCCATTAGAGCTCAATATGGTGGGGCTTCTCAAAGTTCTTTCTTGTATTCTAAACCATATACTAAGAGAATCGATAATTTGAGAATGCCAACTGGATATCAACCACCAAAGTTCTAGCAATTTGATGGAAAAGGAAACTCTAAGCAATAAGTTGCTCATTTCATCGAGACATGCAAAACTGTTGGTACACGAGGAGATCTATTGGCCAAACAGTTCGTCCAAACACTGAAGGAGAATGCTTTTGATTGGTATATTGATCTAGAGCCTGAGTTAATAGATAGTTGGGAATAGTTTGAAAAGGAGTTCTTGAATCGCTTCAACAACACAAGATGCACTGTCAGCATCTTTGAGCTCAGCAACACTAGACAACGAAAAGGTGAACCCATTGTCCACTATATAAATCGTTGGAGAGCCATGAGTCTCGATTGCAAATATCGTCTCATTGAACTGTTTGTTGTCGAAATGTGCATTCAAGGTATACACTGGAGGCTTATGTACATCCTCCAAGGTATAAAGTCTCACACCTTTGAAGAATTAGCAACTCGTGCCCGTGACATGGAACTAAGTATTGCTAGTCAAGGAGACAAAGACCTTTTACTCTTTAACATGAAGAAAGAAGAAGAGAACATTGAAGCGACTTATGAAGAATCTATGGTTGTAAAGGCAACCCTTCTCAAGTTGTCTTCGAAAGACAAGATGATTGAAAAGGGACAAGGAAATGAAAGGAGTCGCTTAACTTTGAAGCAAAGACAGAAAAAAGTCTATCCTTTTCCTGATTCTGACATTCCTGATATGCTGGAACAACTGCTAGACACACGACTGATCGAACTTCCTGAGTGTAAGCGGCTAGAAGAGATGAAAAAAATTGATGATCCTAACTACTGTAAGTATCATCGAGTCGTCAGTCACCCGATGGAGAAATCTTTATCCTAAAAGAGCTAATTCTTAGATTAGCTAAAGAAGGAAAAGTTGAGCTAGGCCTTGAGGAAATAGCTCAATCAAATTATGCTGTAGTAACAACAAATTCCTGTAGTCAAATATGCTCTAGTGCATTTTGCGATTAAGGAGTGCATCTAATCCAATTTGGAACCTGTAGCCATTTGGTTTCAACATGAGGTGCCTAAAAATAAGTTTCAAGATAAGATAGAGCCTATCAATGATGAAGACAAATGTTGGGTTCTTGTGACTCATCTAAAGAAGCAAATGCGAAATTCAGCCTCAGACAAGTTTCTCCAAAGCCATAAAAGAAAGAACAGACATTAAGAAAAGAAGAATTCAAGGAAGCCTAAACCTGAAAGGAAGAGGAATAAATATTTTTCTCAACCTCGCCAACCGGTGACTTTAAAAAGATTCTTCCCAAGAGATTTCTTTTCCGTTGAAAAAAGGGAAGAAAATTTGACAAGTTCATATTGCATAAATGTAGAAGAAGTTGACAATTTAAAAGAAGTCAAGCAAAGGATTTCTGTCTTCAATTGCATCAAGCCTTCAACTACTTGACCTTCTAGCTCTCAAAGGATGAGTATGGTCGCGAAAAAAGAAGAAAATCAATGTCAAACTTCTGTCTCAACTCGACCTCTAGCCTTCCAAAGACATCTCCACATCAAAGAAAGATTGACCTTCAACATTTGTTTTTAATCGCCTCAAAGTAACAAGCGGTCATCATGAAAGGAAAATGAAATCCTTGAAGGCAGAACTATTCGATGAAGTGAGCCACAACAAGATTCATAGTAACGCCCCTTCACAAATGAAAAGGAAGTTCTCAATTCTCATAAATACAGATGGTTCCTTGAAGGTGAAGAAAAATCTCGTTATTATAACAAATCCTACAAGTAAATGATCTGATCAATACCATGATGACGATAGGGGCATTTAAAATGTAAAATCTCCTTATCACAAGAGCCTAAACTGCATGATGCTCCTGTCCCACATGAGTTTAAAAGGTGAACGACCCAAAAAAAAAAATCTTTGGACTGCATTTTGACTTGATCTCTTCCACTCAAAGGGTATGTAGGCAACTTAAAGGAAAAGAAAACTTTAAGCTCAGTCTAAAAAAAAAAAAAATGTTTCCATCCCCATGAAACAAGATGCTACAAGTTTGATGCATATGAAAGAGTTTCACTCGTTTTAAGTTTGAGCTTTATTCCCCTCAAGTTCATGGCATCACTTGCTTGCCTTAAGTTCATGGCATTACTTGTTTCAAATTCGAGGCTTTCCTCACTTTCAAGTTCAAGGTAAGAGCTTCGCTCGACTTAAGCTCGAACTCGAGGCTTCGCTCGCTTCTAGTTCCAATTCGAGGCTTTACTCAATTCATGTTTAAGTTTGAGCTTTACTTACTTGAAGGTCAAGTTTGAGTTTCACTCGCCTTCAAGTTCAAGTTCGAGCTTTACTCCCCTAAAGTTTCAAATTCGAGTTTCATCCATTTGAGGTTCAAGTTCAAGCTTTACTTGCTTGAAGTTCAAGTTTGGGCTTCTCTTGCCTTCAAGTTAAGGTCTAATGTTGCTTGCTTCAAGTTTAAGTTTGGGGTCGACGTTGCACTTGTTTCAAGTTCGGTGTTTTGCCTTCAAGTTCAGCATTCCACATCCAAGTTTAATGCTTCACCTCCTAATTCGGTGTTCTACCTCCAAGTTTGGTGCTTTGCCTCCAAGTACGACATTCCACCTCCAAGTACGGTGTTCCATCTCTAAGTACACAACATTCTGTCTCTGATGGGTGGATTGCTGAAGTAAATAAGTGCAAGTGCACGCTGTCCAACAAGTAATATATGGAAGTATTCCAGGTATCGAACCCAAGGGAAAAATTAACAAAGAGCTTTTCAGTTAATAACACAAGTGCTTTCGAGTTGCAACCGAAGGTAACATGTAAATAAAATATTTTGGGGGTTTTCGTGCAATAAAAATAAAGTAAACTAAAAGAAAAGATAAGAAAACAATAATGAGAAGTATGAGGTTTAAATATGTTTCAACCCTGAGGAAATGCACCCACCATGCGCCCGCATACTTGCTTAACTAGGTCCGGCTATTTCAGAGATCCTGCCTCTTGCGCCTGCATACTGCCTCTTTCGAGTTCTGTGCAATTCAAACAAAATGCTACTGAAATGCGCTCGCAACCTACCCTAACCGACACTTAACACCATGAATTGAGTTTAACACATATTCATTCCTTTTCTAAGTTCTTTTAGGAGACTAAGCAATTAAACACATATGTCTATGGAACACAACTCCATGATTCTAAATATTTTTGTCCTATGTCTAGGTACAAAAAGCAAAGGTCTATGTCTAGACTCTTCTCCTAGATTGCTTTTATGAAAACGTGTGCTCGATCCAACCCTTTCAGTATTGAATCTCATATAAACTATGCTAACTCAAGTGATCAGTTTAAGCTAATAATGAAACTTAAACTCAATAAAAGCAAACGATGCTAAATGTTAAGCTAAGTTAGTAGAATCACATGGTGGGGCTTATATCCTTTTTAGGGTATCCACTTCATTGAATCCCCTCCAAGGATTTAGTTACTCATTCAAAAGAAAACTAAAGTGCAGAAAGTAAAAAGAAAACTTGGATGAGAAAGATAAACTTCATTGAAATAAACGTGCAAAATTGAACAAAACTTGAATTACAACTTGAAGTATTGAAATTTAATAGATAAAATAAAAACTTAGAACTTGAATGAAGAATAAAAACAGTAGCTAAACTTTAAAGAAAAACAAAATGTACAAAACTTAAATGAAAGCGATAAAGAACTCGAAGTTTGTTTCTTCTTTTTGATTTTGTTCAACCTCTTTTGAGGAGAACAAGTACTTACACTTTTTTCTTTCGAAGCTTGAGTTCGAATGAAGTATGAACAGAACTTGGGAGAGACTCAGTATAGCAGCTGAAAATAAAAGAAAATAGAGGAATTTGGAGAAGAAGATAGAAATCTAAGCTCTCTTGAAACTGAAGCTTGAGTCGCCTTTTATAGACCTCAAGGCCTAGGGTTTGCTGTATAGATCAGTGTGGAGAGGCTTGGCCGATCATATCCCTTGATCCTCGGAGATTTGATAGAGAATATTTGATTTTATCTAATTTTATCTTCAAATCTCTAGAATTTGGGAGAATCTACTGAAAAGGTCCAGATGCGGCTGCATAGTTGAACGCAATTGTGTTGTTGTTGAAATGGCCTAAATGCGGCCACATAGTTGTGCTCATTTTGAGTTCTTCGTGCAACATTTGGAATTTGGCTTCCCCTTTCAATTGCTGGCGCATCCTGGTCGCATATCTCTTGAATCATCTTTCTTTTGCCTAAGTTGCTGCCAAAATGTGGGTACATTTGGGTCATTTTTCATCCTCTACACAAAACCAACAAAAATTAACTCTTTCTTAACAAAAATGAATCTAAATATACCTAAAAACTTAATTTTACCAAATCAAGACTTCAGACACATACAAAACTTGTTTTTACTTAAAATTTCCCTAAATGACATGAATTATAACATTAAACACTCACTTTCTAAGCAAACAACTTAGTTTTTAGAGCTAAATAACACTCATAAATGAGCGTTATCACAAATTGCTTGTCCTCAAGCAATTTAAGCAAAAAAAACAAGCAAGCAAACAAGTAGCAATATGCATTCTAAGGAAGTTTTGAAAAACATTGCCTTTCAGGAGAGATTTCAACTTTTAGTACTTACACAAACTTGGAGTCTCAGTCCATGAGACTTTATCTTTCACTTTTTAAGACAACCCATTCTCATACAAATCCGCCTACTTTGTTTATCCTACCTAAGGCTCAGTCATAAAGTCTAGGGTAATTTCTTTGTCTAACAAGCTAAGTCTAAACTTTTCTAAGTATAAAAGATGATAACTTCCCCCAAACTTATTCAATGCTACGACTAGACTCTTTTTTTTTCCTTTTTTCTCATTCATTTTTTTTCTAAGGAGAGTCTTTTTGTCACATTGTACCTTCGCTCCAACTTACTAACACTTTGTGGTGAAAGTATCTAACTATGAGCACAAGTCACTACTAAGACTGTGTCCACATACTCACTTCCTAAGTCAACCTTTCATGCAAAGGAAATCATGGGTGTCATGACCGCCCCTGGTTACTTGGTTAACCTTTGAAGGATGAGTATCTCCCTTTTTCTCTATCTGTCTTTTTTTTTTTTAATTTATTTTTAACATGAAGCTCTAGCAGTAGTATAATACATGATACATCCATATAATGGCATTTACAACTCACAACTACAATACAACTCACCCCCCAAACTTAAATGGGTCAATGTCCTCATTGACTAAAAACATAAGGCATAAGAGGGGTTGGGGTACAAATTTGTTTGTGACTATACTTGCGAAGCATTGAACTAAACTCTCGTAAGCATACTAAGTAGTCTAAACACAAGGAGAATTCAGATTTGAATGGTTTATGAAGAAAAATAATTGATAAGGTACATGAAACTTAAACCTAAATTTCCATAAAGTAGGTGGAAGTTGAGAGAGCTCTAAGTATCATCATAAAGGACTTTTTAACTTCACAACCAAAGAAAGGAAATTGAAAACTTGTTTTTGAAATTTGATTTTTATTCATGCATGTGCAAGGTGTAAGGAAAATTATTTAGGCAAGAAGTGTTTTTAACAAAAGAAAATAAAAAAAAACAATTCAACCTATACTAGAAATCATCAAATCTATCCTATGAAAGCAAGTAAATTATCCTAAAATTAAAAGCAAGTAAAACTAACTATGAAAGCAATAAAGATAGAGTAGAGAAATAGTACTCCCCTAAGAGGTAGAGGATGAATCATCTCTCTGTGGATCCCCAAACTCTAGGAGAACAGCAGGGAAGTCGGGTAGTGTAGGGGCCTTGCCCTTCGTCAGCTCTACGAGGGCCTTTCGAATGGCCTCGTCCCTCTCTCTTACATAAACCCAATAGGCCCTGCTCTGCTCCTGAAGTCTATGCATTTGATCATGGATGTCGTCTTGTGGTGGCTCAGATGGTCCTGGTGTTGCATGATGTGATGGAGATGCAGCCGCAAAGTGTGGAGTAGAAAGAGTGGTGGGTTGCTTCTTTGGAGAAGCAAGCTTCTGTGTGTGCAAGGCTTTCAATTTGTTGATGGCCATCAGATTTAGAGTTCCCTTGCACCTGCCGATCTCTTCTCTACTTTCTGGGTACAGTCTCGCCCTCCTGTAGAGTTTAGTTATTAGGGTGGGAAAGAAAAGGCATCCCATGTTCCGTCGAGCGCATGCCACAATCTCCTCTCTCAGGATTCTGCCTAGATTGATGTCTAGGTCCTTTTAAATGCTATACAACATCATGATCCTCTTCTGTGAGATAGTGGTGTCATGTTTTGTGGGCAGAATCCTATTCTTCAGGAAGTGGAGCCAAACATACGGCTCTATCTTGATGTTGGCAAGCATCGAGTTTCTCACTCCCTGTGGCGAGACTCTCCATTCTGTGCCCTCGTGTGCAACGAACTCTAGAGCCTCCTACAGCTGCTCATCAATTGGATTGTCCATTGCTTCATTACCTACAAGATTCCTTAAAGAAGGGAGCATGTATACCCTGTTTATGTCTAGTGCGGAGAATCGTACTGCTCTCCCTCTGAGTTTGAGTTTGTTCCTAGTTTCATCCCCTAGGTGGGCATAAAACTCCCAAACTAGTTGCACAGTGGCTTTATTGGGCTGCTCGCAAAATTGCTCCCATCCCAACCTACGAATAATATCTGTAATAAACTCTAGGATGATGCTTCTTTTGTTGGTGAAGCCCTTCTCGCACATAAGCGCTCTATCCCCTATGATGATTTTTTGTTTGTTGAGGTCGAATGGGTTAGAGCGTTCTGCCACAGGACTCTCTGTAGTGGCTTGGCGAGTCTTGGGCTTAGGAGTAGTTTGAGGCCTACTCCTCTTTTTCTTCTTAGTCCTTCTCTTGGAGGATTCTGGCATCTCACTCTCTGAGATTTCCTACAAATCATCCTCAGAGAGGGGAGCTTTAGTTTGCTCCCAACCTTATTCTTCTTTATTTCTTATGGGGCTCTGATCAAGAGTGAGTCCCCTCGTGTCATACTTGAACAAGTCGTCATATTCAGCTTATCTCTACCCCTGTTCGTCAAGATGTACCCTGGATGCGGTCGCATATGTAGCATCGGCCTTAGATGGCCTTTGTTGGTGAGGTGGTGGTGGTGTCTGGCCCAAATGCGATCTGGATGCGGTCGCATTCGTTTTCTGCATAAATTTTTGGTTTGTGGCCGCAATCCTTGCTGCATTTTCTACTTCTTCTTCTTTCTATCGTCTTTCAGCCTCTTCACGGAGCTTCTCAGCAAGCTTCACAGCCTTGGCCTTTCCAACAGCGACCATGGCTACACACTCCGGTGTGGGGATGTCCTCTTGAGCCACATGTTCGTCAGATTGTGGTGGTCTTGGCTCTGCAGCATCCTCTCCCTCTTCATTCGGAGAGATATCCCAACTTGATTTCCTTTTATGTGTGGAGAGCATCTTGACCATGCATTTTCTAGGTGAAGAGCTTGAGGTAGATACCTGAGTAGTAGCAGATGTGATTGATTTGGTTGGCGTGGTGTGGGTTGGCATAGGTACCTCTATATGCGCCACAGATGCTGGCGCAATCCCTCCTTCAGCAGCTGGAGGATTTTCAATTTGTTGGGCCAAATGCGCCTTAGATGTGGGCGCATTTAGGCCTTTAGCCTTTTTCTTGTCACTTGGTGCGAACTTCTTTTCCAATTTCCTCTTTTTCACATATTCGGCATGCCCTCGGGTTGTTTCCCTATTTTTCGCAAAATAAGGGTTAAGTCCTCTTCTTCATCCTCCTAGTGCATCATCAGATTCTCGATGGCTTCCCTGCTAAACCGAGCTATCTCTCTCATGTCCTCCTCCCACTCTTTCGAGCTTTTTGGCAGTGGCAAATCAGTGGGGGAGAGTTTGTGCAGTTGCTTGGCCTTCTGCTTCCTTACTTAGCGTTGTTCGTCTAGGGTTGGCGAGGGTGGCTTGAGCTATAGAAATTTCTGGCAGCGAGGGCTACTTCTTCACGAACCTTCGTCTCTTGTAGGTGACTTCTTCGTGCTCCATTGTATTCGAGTTTAGTTGCAAAAGAGAGAGTAGAGGCAGTTGGTCCTTTCAAAAACTTATACTTAAAAGTTTGATTAATTCAACTCCCAGGTAGATCTTCAGGTAGAGGTGTTCCCTTACGGTCAGCTTAAGTACCTCAACCTAGACAGGACCAGCCTAAGACAGAGTTCCCTCTTAATCAAAAACTTATAGATCTAATGCATTAAATCACTTGTGCACCACTTACACCAATTTTTTTTTAATTTATTTTTTTTATAAAGAACAAAAAAAAAAAAAAACAAAACAAAACAAAAGCAATATTTACATATTTACAACACATCACTTGATGTTCTTAATCTGGCTCCCTTAGGGAGATTGAGGCCTTGTTCCTGCTTAGGCCTTCTCCCCAATATGGTTTTACTCTCTGTCTGTTTACTTTAAAAATGGTCCCCTTACTATTCTGCAAATCAATTGCTCCGTATGGATATACTTTAGCAATCGTGAATGGTTCGGACCATCTGGATCTCAGCTTCCCTGGAAAAAGTTTCAATCTGACTTGAACAGCAACACATGTTGTCCTTCATGCAGTTGTTTGTCAAAAATCCTCTTGTCATGCCATTTCTTTACCTTCTCCTTATTGAGTTTAGCATTTTCGTAGCAGAAGTGCCTTAGTTCTTCAAGCTGGTTCAACTGCATCTTTCTTAATACACCTGCATCATTCAAATTAAAATTCAGCCTTTTCAGAGCCCAATAGGCTTTGTGCTCCAATTCTAAGGGTAAGTGGCAAGCTTTCCCAAAGACAATCCTGTATGGAGACATTCCCAATGGAGCTTTAAAAGCTGTCATGTGTGCCTATAATGCATCATTGAGTCTGAGAAATCAATCCTTTCGCGATGGATCAACTGTCTTTTCTAAGATTGTCTTGATCTCTCTATTCGATAATTCTGCTTGTCCATTCATCTGTAGATGATATGCAGTCGCAATTCTGTGCCTTATGTTGTACTTTGCAAGCAAATTTCCTATGACCCTGTTCACAAAATGAGTTCCTTCGTCGCTAATCAACACCCTTGGTGTACCAAAACGAGTTAAGATGTTCCTATGAAGAAACTTCTTCATTGTCTTAGCATCATTGGTAGGTGTTGCCACAACCTCGATCCACTTAGACACAGAGTCTACAGAAAGTAAGATATACACATTCCCAAAGGATGGCGGGAAAGGTCCCATGAAATCTATACCCCACACGTCAAAGATTTCCACCTCTAACATGTAGTGCATTGGCATTTCATGTCTCGCTGTTAAGTTCCCTGTCCTCTGGCATTGGTCACATCCTTTAGCAAACAAATGTGCATCCCTAAAAAGAGTTGGCCAAAAGTATCCACATTGGAGTACTTTAGCTGCTGTCTCTGTATTTGCATAATGACCTCCATATGGTGCTGTGTGACAAGCTTCTAATATCTTCGGGACATCCTCCTCCGCAACACATCTTTTGAGTACCTGGTCTGGTCCTATCCTGTAAAGATAAGGTTCATCCCAACAGTAGTACTTACTGTCATGATAGAATTTCTTCAATTGCTGCAATGTTGCACCTGGTGGAGTAAGCCCACTAACCAAGTAGTTAGCTATATCAACATACCATGGTAACTCAATTGCTTTGACTGCCAACAGCTACTCGTCTGCAAAAGTATCATGTATCTCCTTTGAATCGTCCTTCTGAGCCTCCAACCCTAATCTTGACAAGTGGTTTGCAACCTGATTTTCTGCTCCTTTCCTGTCTAAGGTTTCCAGATTGAATTCCTGTAAAAGCAAAATCGATCTGATGAGTCGGGGCTTAGCATCCTTCTTTGTCAGAAGATACTTGAGCGCTGAGTGGTCTGTGTGGACAATCACTTTTGTCCCGACTAGATATGATGTAAATTTGTCGAATGCGAATACGACTGCAAGTAACTCCTTCTCTGTTGTAGTATAGTTAGCCTATGCGTCATTCATGGTCTTGCTGGCATAGTAAATAGGATGTATTATTTTGTTCCTTCTCTGTGCCAGCATTACACCTACAACAAAATCACTTGTGTCGCACATAAGCTCGAACGACTGACTCCAGTAAGGTTCAATCATTATGGGAGTTGAGCTTAATGCATCCTTCAATATGTTAAAAGCAATTAAACAATCCTGGTCGAACACAAATGGTCTGTCATTCTCTAGCAACCTATATAAAGGTTTAGAAATGTGGGAGAAATCTTTAATGAATCGTCTGTAGAATCCTGGATGACCTAAAAAGCTTTGGATCTCCTTTACTGATGTAGGTGGAGGAAGATTTGCAATCAATTCCACTTTTTCCCTATCCACCTTGTTTCCTTTCCTTGAGATCTAGTGTCATAGGACAATGCCTTCTTGCACCATAAAGTGGCATTTCTCTCAGTTGAGCACTAGGTTGGTGTCTTCACAGTGCTGCATAACCTATTCAAGATTCATAAGACAATGATTAAATGATTCTCTAAAAATAGAGAAATCATCCATGAAAATTTCCACGGTTCTCTCCACCATTTTTGAGAAAATGGCCATCATGCATTCTGGAAGGTTGCTAGGGCATTGCACAGTCCAAATGGCATCCTTCTGAAAGCAAAGGTTCCATGGGACATGTGAATGTCGTTTTTTCCTGATCTTCTGGAACTATTGTGATCTGGTTGTAACCTGAATATTCGTCCAGAAAGCAGTAATACTCCTTCCCTGCAAGATGATCCAATATTTGATCGATAAAAGGCAATGGAAAGTGGTCCTTCTTTGTGGACTTGTTGAGGCGGCGGTAGTCCATACACATTCTCCACCTTGTAATAGTACTGGTTGGAATAACCTCATTATTCTTGTTTGTTACAACGGTCATCCCCCCTTTCTTTGGCACGCACTGCACTAGGTTGACCCAGCTGCTATCTACTATAGGGTAGATTAATCCTGCATCAATCCACTTCAAAATTTCCTTGCGAACCATCTCCTTCATCACCGGATTCAATCTCCTCTGGTTCTCTATTGACGTCTTGGCTCCCTCCTCCAGATTGATCTTGTGCATGCAAAAAGAAGGGCTAATTCCTTGTATGTCTGCTATTGTCCATCCTAGCGCTTCTTGTGTTTGGAGAGTACCTGCAATAAAGAAAATTCATCCTCATCAGTGAGGTTTGAGGAGATGATAACTGGTAGAGTTTCATCCCTTCCCAGAAATTTGTATTTTAGGTGAGATGAAAGTGGCTTGAGTTCCAGCACTGGTGGTTCAATCACTGAAGGTTTTAATGGCATTGTTTTATCATCTGCTGGTCTCAAAGCACTTGGTTCTTCAAATGCGGGCGCATATGCGACCACAATCTATTGCTCTGACGCTTCTTCAAACTTGTTTGTTACAAAACTTTTTCCTATGAAGTTGTCTTCCTACAAATCATAAAATGCAAATGGATCACAGAGTTCGTAACTCGAGCATTTCTCCGATTTCCCTGGGTAGCGCATAGCCTTCATCACATTGAATGTGATGTATTGGTCATTTACTCGAATGGTCAGCTCCCCCTTTTGGACATCTATGATTGTTCTTCTTGTGGCTAGAAAAGGTCTTCCCAAGATGATTTTAACTTCCCTGTTTGCCTCGCAATCTAGGATTATAAAATCTACAGGAAATTTTTTTTTGTCCACTTTAACGAGGACATCTTCAATCGTCTTGATGGGCCTAGCATTGACTTGTCCGCCAACTGCAAATTTACAGTCGTGGGTCTAGCTTTTCCAATTCCTAGTTGCTTAAAAACCGACAGAGGCATCAAGTTGATGCTGGCTCCTAAATCACATAATGCTCATCCAATGTCCTACCCTGCTATCATGCATGGGATAGTAAAACTGCCTGGATCCTGTAATTTGGGTGGCACTTTGCTTTTTATGAGAGCACTACAGTTCTCAGTGAGAGCTATAGTCTCATATTCTCCTAGCCTTGTCTTTTTAGTCAATATGTCCTTTAAGAACTTGACATAGTTGGGCATCTGCTCAAGAGCTTCCACCAATGGAATGTTGATGTGCAACTGCTTGAGTATGTCCAAGAACTTATTAAACTACTCGTCCTGGTTCTTCTTTTGGAATCTTTGTGGGAATGGTGGTGTAGGCCTGACACCTTGATATAAATTTTCATGTTTCTTCATTAGTGTTGCCTTCTTCTCAAGCTCAGTTCCCTGGTGCTT
This sequence comes from Trichosanthes truncata, assembly GCA_033996785.1. NCBI lineage: Eukaryota > Viridiplantae > Streptophyta > Magnoliopsida > Cucurbitales > Cucurbitaceae > Trichosanthes > Trichosanthes truncata. Next base: position 41,557,790 of record JAWPNB010000013.1, on the reverse strand, counting down.
TGCTACTGCATCCTTGGCTGTATTTCCTGCAAAATTTTCATTCCTAGGAATGTCCTTTCGTCCTTCAGGCTATTTTGCGGTTGCAAGAGTGGTAGCATCACCTGCAATTTCTTCGTTTAAGTACTTTTTTACTTCATTGTTAACAGCACTTTCCTGCAAATAAGAATCAAACATAATTGGTGGAGATTTTCACTCCACTGGCATCTCGAGCTCAGCATACTTGAGTCCACTCCTAAGAGTGATGGCTTTGCAATTCTCCTTTCCTTCTCTATGCGGATTCGCTGTATTGCTTGGTAATGCTCCTTGAGGCATGTTCTTCATCTCACTTGCTAATTGTCCAACCTGCAATTCAAGATTTCACAATGACACAGCTTAACTTTGAATGATGGCATCATTCTTAGCCATGAACTCCTTTATCAGGGTTTCTAATGAAGAGTTCTGAGCTGATGATTGCGGTGGCATTTGTGTAGTATTCTTCTGTGTGTATGGCTATTGTGCTTGATTATTGAAACCTAGTGCAAATCCCTATTTTACGTACTGATTTGATGTGTTCGCATTTTGTCCTTCCTAAGAGAAGTTAGGATGTTGTCTCCAACCTGGGTTGTATGTATTCGAGTAAGGATTTGACCTGTTTTGCCCTATAAAACACACAGAGGTAGGGTTCTAAGGATAATCCGTTGTAAAAATGCTTGATCAGAAGGTAGGCTGGTAAGCCATGATGTGGACATCTCCTGACTAACCTCTTAAATGGTTCCCATTCTATATCCACGCCTTCATTCAAATTATGTTTAAAAGTGATAATTTCCCCTCGAATCTGAGCATTCTTGGTTGGAGGGAATTATTTCAAAAGAAACTTTTCTGACAAGTCATGCCAAGAAGTGATCAAGTCCAGTGGGAAAGAATCTAACCATGTTTTTGCATTACCCTGCAAGGAAAAAGGAAAAAGTTTCAATATCAACATCTCGCTTGATACTCCATTCAGCTTGAACGAATTGCATATCCTTAAGAACGTGTTTGTGAGGATCCTCGTTTGGTAATCCTGCAAATTGCCCTATAGTCTGAGCATCTGAAATATTATAGGTTTCAACTCAAAATGAGCTGCCTCAATGTTTGGTTCCATGATTCCTACATTAAATTATGGAAAGTTGTGGCCGCATAATCCCTTATAGCTCTATCTCGTTCATCTGCAATAAAAATGAGATTTTGCTGCTCTACTCGTTGTTGCTGTTGTTGTTGTTGTGGCACATTATTGGGTTGTGCTCTTCTTTGTTGCTCACCAAGAGGATCGACTCCAAGTGGATCCATTATAAGTTCCTGCAAAACAGAAAATTCATGCAAAACAAGTCCTTCTGGATTCTCCTGTGCGCTTAACTCTCGTAGATCTTTTCTTTTCCTCTTATGCTCCTTACTGCGCTGGCGAAAAGTTTGCTTTATCTCAGGATCAAAATCACAAAGGCAAGGCCCTTTGCGCATGCACCAACTTTAACCTGCAAAACCTGCAAAATAGAATCAGGTCCCTGAGACAAAGTCTAAATGTAGTCGCAACCCGATCGCAATTCTACTGCAAAACTGAAAAAAAATGTTTGTTAAAAAGTCGTTCCCTAGCAACGGCACCAAAAACTTGATGGGTAGATTGCTGAAGCAAATATGCGCAAGTGTACGCTGTCCAAAAAGTAATATATGGAAGTATTCCAAGTATCGAACCCAAGGGAACGGTTAACAAAGAGCTTTTCAGTTAACAACACAAGTGCTTTCAAATTGCAACCGAAGGTAACCAAGTAAATAAAATATTTTGGGGGTTTTCGTGCAATAAAAATAAAGTAAACTAAAAGAAAAGATAAGTAACAATAATGAGAAGCAAGAGGTTCAAATCTGGTTCAACCCTGAGGAAATGCGCCCACCATGCGCCCACATACTTGCTTAACTAGGTCTTGCTATTTCAAAGATCATGCCTCTTGCGCCCGCATACTTTCTCTTTCGAGTTCTGTGCGATTCAGACAAAATGGTACTGAAATGTGCCTGAAACCTACCCTATGATAGGACCAACATAATTCTATATTTTTATGCTTAAATCATGATAGTTTTGAGGTTTTAAAGTAATTAATTAATCATTTTGGAGGGATTTGAGTATACAGCACATTTCGAGAGATTCTACATCGAATCACGATTCCAACGCATCAAACCGGAGGTCATTCGGACACTTGAACGAAAAGTTAGAGCAAAAATAACCAGTGCTGCGCTCTGGATAACATCTAAAGTGTCTAGACGCTATCAACAGTTCCCTAAAGCCTCCCTCGATGATGCAGCGAGCCCTTGTGACGTTGTCTAAGAGTGTTTAGACACTCCGTCAATTCCTATAAATAGATTTTTTCATCCTCTAGGTCATTTGTCTCCAATTTTTAGCCGTCATGAGACCATTTTAAGCTTTCTCATCTCTTTTTTTAGTACTTTAGGATAGATTAGGAGTTTTTCATCAAACCTTGGTGTCGAGCTACATCATTTCGATGTTCAGCTAGGCTTTCAATGTCGTTTTGGGGTTGTAAATATGGTATTATGCATTTTATTGTGAGATTTGTTTGTTAATTTAATTTTCCAACACTGTTTTATGGCTTGCAAATTCTTGTGCTTATTTCTAGTTATTTCTACTTTGATTAAACTGACAAATCAATTAATTTAGAGATTTCTTAGCTATACTAGATGTATTCGTAGGTGTCCTCGGTCTCTAGCTTAATTTGAGTAGTAAATAGGCCGATAGCCACGTCGGTTAAATTAAGTAGAATTGCTTAATGACGAGTACATGGTAGGTCTTAGAATTGTTAGCGCATGCTTAGTTAATTTAGATTGACCAGTCTTAATTAATTAACTCATTTCGGCTTATCCCTTAGGTGTAATGTGTTTAATTAATTCTTTTGGTATTTGTCGTGCCAAGTTAATTAATTAAATTAGAACCAATCAGGTGTTTGTAAATTGGTCTAATTAGGGGCGGCTCCTACAATGTCCCGAGGAATTCGGTTGGTCTTAAAACACTGGAAAATTACTTGTTAGGTCAGTTTCAATGATAAATGAATTGCATAATTATCTGTTTACCCCCGATTCGGTGCGCGAGGTGAGATCTCTATCTTTACTTCTTTTAGTCCTTCTGTCTATCTTATGTTTTATGATTAACTTCCCCCCGTCAGTGTCATTAAAAAAAATTAATTAATTGAAATCAATTTATTCGGTTCTCTGTGGTTCGACTTGATCCACTATTAATTATTATAAGTAGTTAATTTTAGATCGGTATTATAAATTGTATTTGATTGAGCCTTCGACAAGCTCCTTCACCCTAACCGACACTTAACACCATGAATTGAGTTCAACACCTATGTAGCCCCTTTCTAAGTGCTTTTAGGAGACTAAGCAATTAAACACATATGTCAATGTCTAATTTTAACTTAGATAAATAAGGAACACAACTCCATGATTCTAAAGGTTTTTGTCCTATGTCTTGGTACAAAAAGTAAAGTTCTATGTCTAGACTCTTCTCCTAGATTGCTTTTATGAAAACGCATGCTCGATCCAACCCTTTCAGTATTGAATCTCACACAAACTATGCTAACTCAAGTAATCAGTTTAAGCTAACAATGAAACTTAAACTCAATAAAAACAAACGGTGCTAAATGTTAAGCTAAGTTAGTAGAATCACATGGTGGAGCATATCTCCTTTTTAGGGTATCCACTTCATTGAATCCCCTCCAAGGATTTAGTTACTCATTCAAAAGAAAACTAAAGTGCAAAAAGTAAAAAGAAAACTTGGATGAGAAAAGATAAACTTCATTGATATAAACGTGCGAAATTGAACAAAACTTGAATTACAACTTGAAGTATTGAAATTTAATAGATAAAATAAAAACTTACAACTTGAATGAAGAATAAAAACAGTAGCTAAACTTTAAAGAAAAACAAAACGTACAAAACTTAGATGAAAGCAATAAAGAACCCGAAGTTTGTTCCTTATTTCTGACTTTGTTGAACCTCTTTTGAGGAGACTCAGTATGGCGACTGAAAAGAAAAGAAAACTGCAAAATTTGGAGAAGAAGATAGAAATTCGAGCTCTCTTGAAACTGAAGCTTGAGTCACCTTTTATAGACCTCAAGGCATAGGGTTTGCTGCTGAGATCAGTGTGGAGAGGCTTGGCCAATCATATCCCTTGATCCTAAGATATTTGATTGAGAATATTTGATTTTATCTAATTTTAGGTTCAAATCTCGCGAATCTTGGAGAATTTGTCGAAAAGTTCCAGATGCGGCAACATAGTTGAACGCAATTGTGGTTGTTGAAATGACCTAAATTCGGCAGCATATTTGGGTGCATTTAGAGTTCTTTGTGCAACATTTGGAATTTGGCTTCTTGATAATCCTCATTCATGAGGATTAATTGGCCTTTAAACTTAGTTATATCCGTGATTTTATTCATATTAATTGATGAAAATAAAAAATATTTGATTGAATTTAATCACTTAATTGATGGAGGTCCTCTAATTTAAGTAAGATGAGAAAGAAAACAAAAGAAGGAAAAATCTCACTTATTTAATGTCTTTGTGCAGATTTTTGAAGAAATGCAACAACAATGCAATTGCCTTGCAATTGCATTTTCGGCAAACTTGGAAACCAAGGGAAAAACGTGATTCTCAGGGAGATTAGGAGCAGATTAGCCATGATTCCAGGGATTGATATGCCATAATTGATTATTGATTGCAAAGATTCAACCCTAGCTCAAAAAACTCCTATAAAAGATGAAGGAAAATCCGAAGAAGGGAGCTCGATTTGGAGAAGATTTTAGTTTATGTTTTTGGGTTTTTTTTACTTTCTGCAAGTTTTCATTTTCAGTTTTTCATTGTTGTTTTGTTTTAGTTTCTTGTAGATCTCAGTTCGAATTTGTTCCTCAATCTTATCTCAACGAAGTATGTGTTGGTAGAAAGCAATACTTATTCGATTGTAGAAGATTTTGGGGAGAAAATACTTTGTTCGTTTTGGGTTTTATTTCTTCGACAGCAGCAGTTTTTTTTTATTTTTGGGTTTTCATTTCATTTTTGTTCTCCTCTTAAACTCTCCAGACTCATTCTCAATCCCATATACCTAAGAATCGGTTATGGTTATGGACATTTCCTTGTTCGATTGAGTTAGGGATAATGGGTTTTTAGGAAGGATTAGAGTCTTGTTCTTCGCACTTGAAATTCTGCAATTGGGTCAAAATAGCCACTGTTTTGTCTTTTTATTTTCAGCATTTTTCTTTCTGTTTTTATTTATTTATTCAGTGAGTTAATTTAAAGTTTCAGCAATTTACTTTCTCCCATTTGTATTTGAACATTTGAAGCCCACTGGAAATTACATTGTGCCTACAATTTTCTTACTTATGAGATATTGGTTGTTTTTAATTTCAGTATTTAGTTTCTGTCATTGGCATTTTAGATCTATTTTTTTTTATTTAGAAAAGTTAATTCAGTTTTTCCGTAAGTGAGTGGGATTGAATCCTTGGGTTGTTCCTTTAAAATATTCACTTGCATAGCATTTGCAATTTAATTGCATTTTTTCCTTTGAGTCTCTTTTAATGAATTTTTACAATTCTAATTTACCATTTTCAAATTATTCCATCATGAAGAGCTAAATTTCCTTTGGGATTCAAGTTTGTGAATGCCCTAGAGGAAAGATGTAAAGCTCGAGAGTAAAAACAATCTAGCTAATTCTTGGACTTAAGTTTGCTTTTGGTGAGTAAATTGTTGGGTAAAACTAGCTGGCCATCTAGTGTTGCTTGTCAAGCTAAAACTTAATACCGAAAGGGTTAAGGGTAGCGGATGTCGCAAAAGCAATGGAGGAAAGGGCTTAGACATAAGTCTGAAACATCGACCCTAGACATAGGGCGAGACTCCAAAACCACTAGAATTGTGCGCAAAACTATCTAAGTTAGATTAGCCATAGACATATAGGTTTAATCACTTAGTCTCCTAAAGATACTTCAAAGAAGGTCGAATGGGAGTTGAATTTGGTTTACTTAGTTCTTGAATTAGCTACGATTGCAATTGCTTTCTTGTTGCATTTTCTTTCCAAAGGGGCATTAGCATACTTGAATCCCTCTTTATTTCCATTGAATTTTCAAACACATTTTAGTTAAAACACCTCTCAATTTATTTTCATCCTTGGTTACTTTGAATTGCAAATTGCCAACAATTTCATGCCAATTGAAATTTATTTTATTAACTCCGTTCCCTTGGGTACGATACTCTGGAATACTCCAGTTTTTATTACTTCGATCACGTGCACTTGCGTGTTAGCACCGATCACTTCTGCTCTCAATTTCTGGTCGCATATCTCTTGAATCATCTTTCTTTTGCCTCAATTGCGGCCAGAATGTGGGAGCATTTAGGTCCTTTTTCAGCCTCTACACAAAACCAACAAAAATTAACTCTTTCTTAACAAAAATGACTCTAAATACACCTAAAAACTTATTTTTACCAAATCACAACTTCAGACACATGCAAAACTTGTTTTTACTTAAATTTTCCCTAAATGACATGAATTATAATATTAAACACTCGCTTTCTAAGCAAATAACTTAGTTTTTAGAGCCAAATAACACTCATAAATGAGCGTTATCAGTCTCTAAGTTCGGTGCTTCACCTCCAGTACGACGTTCCACTTCCAAGTACAATGTTCCACCTCCAAGTACCACATTTGGTCTCAAAGTTCAGCGTTCTACTTGTGGTTCGACATTCAATTCATTCCAAGTTTAATGTTTCGCCTCTATGTTCGACGTTTCGTTCATTCCAAGTTTGGTGCTTTGCCTTTAAGTTCGGCGTTCCACTACCAAGTTCAGCACTCTACCTCCAAGTTTGGCATTCCGCTTGTTTCGAACTTGCATTTCAAAGCTGAGCATTGTTGACTTCAAGATCAATGACTTGCTCATTTCAAGTTCGACATTCGTTCCTTCACCAAGACAGGATGCTCCGTTCATCCACACTAGCACCTCTGCTAAGTTAGGAGGCTTCGTCTGTCGACGCTTGCTCCTTCGCCAAGCCAGGAGACTTTGTCAGTCGACGCTCGTTCCTCTGCCAAGCCAGGAGGCTTTGTCCATCGACACTCATCCCTCAACCAAATCAAAAGGCTTCGTCCATCATCGCTCACTCCTCCACAAAGTTAGGAGGCTTCGTCCATCGTTGTTTGCTCCTCTCCCAAGTCCAAAAGTCTTCGTTCGTTGCCGCTCACTCGTTCGCCAAGTTTTGAGACTCCGTTCACTGTTGCTCGTTTCTTCACTCAATCAAGAGGCTTTAGGCTTCAATTCGCTTCAAGTCAATAATGGCATCACTGAGAAAATACCGAAGAACCTTGTAAAAAAATAAAACAAAAAAAAAGATATATTAAAAGGGAGATATGATTTACCTTGAAAGTTGTCTTTGAGATAACGTCGAGGAGCAGTGGAGTTGCAGGAACACCATAGGTCTTGTTAGGGTATAGTGTTCCTGAGTTAACATCGAAGAGCAGCAGAGCTATAGGAGCACCATAGACCTCGTTAGGGTCGAGTGTTCTTGAGTTAACATCGAAGAGCAGCGGGGTTGCAGAAACACCATAGGCCTCGTTAAGGTCAAGTGTTCCTAAGCTAACATCGAAGGGCGGTAGTAGCTGCAAGTACACCCAGAACTGCTAGAGACCCACAAATGTACCCACACTAAGATGGGAGAGTGTCATAGCTACAACAGCCAATTAACTGTGAACAAGGGTAGCTACAAATACACCCAGAACTGCCAGGGTCGCACAAGTGTACCCGTGCTAAGATGGTAGAGTGTCGTAGCTATAAAAGCTAATTAATCGCGAATAAGGGTAGCTGCAAGTACACCCGGTCCCACAAGTGTACCCGCACTAAGATGAGAGAGTACCGTAGCTACAAGAACTAATTAACCGCGAATAAGGATAGCTGCAAGTACACCCAGAACTGTCATAGTTCCACAAGTGTACCTGCACTAAGATTGGCATTGTAGCTGCAAAAAAAAAAAAGAAAAAAAAAAGAAAAATGAGAGAGAAAAGTTGAACTACCTCACATTCTTGTTCTTTAGTTGATGAGCAATATGGTATTCCTCAAGGAAAAGGAGCCGCCGAATAAAGTTTCTTCCTTAAAAAGAAAAGATTGGGCAAAGTCAAAAAGGCGTTAGCGTAAAAAAAACTAAAAAAAAGAGTCATGGAAGTTAAAATTAAGAAAAAAAAAAAGATCACTTGTACCGTCATAGACACAAAAAAAAAAGAACAAAGAAGAAAGAGGATGAAGAAGAAAGAGAGAAGAAGAAAAAAAAAGTGAAAAAAAAGATATTGCTAACCTGAAGAAAATGAAGGGAAAAAAGAAAAGAAAAGAAAGAAAAAGAATGAAGAAGAACAAAAGCAAAAACGAAAACAAATTTTTTTAAAAAAAATTCACATGCAGCTGACTGACTTGAAGAGAAAAAAAATCAAACGAGAAGGAGATCTAGTTCTTCTGAGGTGAAATCAAAAAAATAAATAAATAAACCCACCTGCATCCAACAAAAAGAGAGAAAAAAATAAAATAAACAAATAAATAAACAAAAAGAATAAAAAAAAAACTCACCTGCAATCCTGTGCATGAAGAAAAAAACAGGAAAAGAAAAAGTATAAAAGAAACAAGAAAAAGGCTGATTAGCCTTAACGAAAAGAGAGGAATGAGAGAAAAAAACAAGGGTGAGGGGGGTTGTGCTAAAAAAAAAATTGATTTTCAAGTCCTAATTGATTTTTGATCGAATCCAATTCTCAAAATTGATTTGGGCATATTCCAAATTTTGTCCCAAATAAATTCTGAATTCAAGTCATTGATTTCAAATCAAGAAAATTTGGGTACAATCATAAGTCAGTCCCAGATCAAATTTGAGTGAAATTCAAAATAAAAAAAAAAAAGGTTTTGCTTCAAATTCATGTCAAAATTGGATAAGAGTTTGGGCATTAATCGAAATTCAATTTGGAATTAAATCCAATTGAAATTCAAATTAAAGTTGGTTGCCAAACAAAAAAAACAATCAAAATTTTGATTAATTTGTGTAAAAAAATGTGTAAAAAAATTGAAATTTTGAGCCAAATTCTTATTTTGATTAAATTGACATGACAAAGGGAATCAAGATTAGGACAAAAAACTTACATTTTGACTCTAAACTATCTTTTTTGAGATTCACCCACACGTACTTGTGCGTAAATCTCGAAAGGGGACATTTGTTGACTGAGAAATTTTGGCCAATCCCCAATCATTATGCCAAATTAATGAAAAAATTACAAATAACTAAATTTGGGACCAATTATAAATTGACATGTGTCCCAAATTTAATTTGAAGACAAAAATTGTCAAATTTTAAAATTAAAAGGCCTCATGTTTTCATTTGACCAAATCATTAAATTTAATTTGGTCAAAATTGGGTCATATAGAATTTGGGTCAAAATTAATCAAAACCCAAATCCAAATGACTAGGCCCAAATTTAGCAAAGTCTGAGTCCAATGATTGGGCTCAAAAGCCATGAAAGCCCACATATTCATGGAAGTTTTATAAATAGAAAAGCATTCCTTCATTTGAGGGGTTCAGAAATTAAAACTCTCCAGAGAATTCAGAGAGAATCCTTGAGGTCCTTAGGTGCTAAATACTCCCTAAAGTCCTTGGGTGTTGAACACTCATTGAAATTCTTAGGTGCTGAACACTCTTTGAAGACTAAAACTCTTCAAGATTTGAAGACCTCAAGACCCTAAAGATTGATTGAAGCTTCAACCTCGAGAACACACTACAAAGCCCTTGAGATAAATTCACATTTGAGAATAAGCTGCAAAGCTGATAAAAAGTTTGTCGAAGGCTCTATCAAATAAAATTGTTAACCAGACCTTTGCAATTTGCAGTAGTAATGGCTAGGGTCGATCTCAGGGATTGGATTTCTTAGCTTAATTAAGTACTACAATTATCAATGCTCAATTTTATCTAGAGATCCAAAATTTCAGAGATAGATAACAAAATAAACTAATCTATGTATTTACAGTGTTGGAGACATTTAGAGGAAACCCTTTTTTAAATATTGATTTTTTACCAATTAAATCCAAGTTAACTCAATTACAAGATTAGTCAAACGCTCAACTCTTATAAGCCAAGAAATTGCAGATACATTCAATTGGCTTTATCAAGGCCAACTAAATTTCATGCTTAATTATTAAATTAACTTTCCAGTCTAAATTTCATAATTAAACATGGCAATGCAAGATTTCTTTGATAACTTCTATTAGCAAATAATTCATTCCCATGCTCACGATTACTAATAGTTATGCATGCTAATCTAGATTCAAATTTTACTCTCCCAAACTATAATTCAAATCATACATAATTAACTCCTGGCCAAAGAATTAATCAGACGAACATGCATAAATAAGAATTGAAATTTATAAATCTCGAACTAAAATTAACTATCTATCACAATCAAGTTTAAACACATGAGTCTAATCCTTAAAAATCCACAATTACAATGCTAAACTCATACGAAAGTCTGAAAATCAAAACTACAAATTAAATAGGAGAAGAGAAAGAACTCTTTGACATGTGCCAAACACGTTTCCGTAGTTAAACAACGCGATCTCGAGCCTTGAATGTCTTCCTCGGCTCTCAAGAGTGCTTCCTTGATCCCAAATATGAGGTAGAATTCGACTCTAAACTGGCCCTCTCCTAATGGTCTCCTTAAAATCGAAGCCATAATGTTATATTTATAATCCTCGGGACAGCGTCGAGACGCTGTGACCTAATTCACATATTAAAGATGGAAAATTGGGGTAGTGTTGAGATGATGTACGCAACTTCTCAACGCTACGGATGGAAATCTTCTGGCGTGCGCGTTTCTGGCGTTGAGATGTTATAAAGTAGCATCTCGACGCCACTTCTGCGGGAAATCGAATTTGGATAGCTGCACCTATAGCGTTGAGACGTTATGGACAACGTCTCAATGCTATCCTCTCGGGTCATGAAGCTTTATCTTCTTCTCTTTTCAATTCCAAGCCTCCAAATCATTCCTTTAAGCTCTAAAAACACCCATATCGTCCTCACAAGCTCTATTTCGCCATGTTTGCTCGAATCCTACAAAATAAATAAATAAATGCATGAAAGCTCAATCTAAACACACAAAACTGATACAAATCTAAGCCTAGAAATAGCACACTTTTGAGTGCTATCAAAAGCCACTGAGACAAATTCATATTCGAGAACAAGCTGCAAAGCCCTAAAAATAAATCCACATTAGAAAATAAGCTATGAAACCCTGGAATCAAATCTACGTCCGAGAACAAGCTGTAAAGCCCTCAAACAAATTACGCTTGAGAGAGAGAGAATAAAAGGAAAAATATTAGAGATTTTACTCCATTACTTTCAAATTAATACAAATTAAATTTATCTACACGTGTCTCCTCTCTTTTGTTGAAATCTCGTGTGAACAGGAACTCATTGTAGCTATTTTATAGGTAAATACATAAAATAAAAAGTTAAAAACTCTATTCTTTTTTAAAATAAAATTTGTTCAAAATCGTAATTTAAGTATACAGTTGAACTAGTTAAGACATATATCTTGACCAAAAAGTCAGAGGTTTGATCCATCACTCCCACATGTTGTTGAAATAAAAAATAAAGAAAAAAGAGTAAAATGTACTTTTGGTTCGTGGTTCTAAAAGATCTCTGGACTATTAGTTAACTAATGAAAAATGATTTGACAGTTAACTTAAATTTTTAGCTTATGTGACATTTCTCTATCTTTCTTCCTTCTTTATTTTCGAAGAATTTTTCTCTAGTGCCAAAATGAAAAAAAAAAAAAAAGAATTCCTCTCTATTTCTCTTTCTAAAATTTCATATTCATTATTGGCCTTTTCTCACTCCATAAACATCCCTCTTGGTTGTCTCTCTTTTTGATTGGATCTCCTTAATTTCATATTAAATATTAAATATTTCACAAGTGGTGGAGGGTAAAGAATTAAAAAGATTTGAAAATCACCTATATTTGTCTAATCAAGGTGGCTAGAATATTGAAAATTCATGAAGTAAAATGCCATAAATTAAGCCCACATCTGTAATGATCAAAATGATGAAATAGAACTATTAGAAATAACAATAGAAGGCATTCTTTTTTTTAGTACAAGAAATGCGGAGTATGAGAATTTGAACCTCTAACCTCAAAGAAAGGATTGCATGTCAATTACCACTGAACTTCACTCACTGTGACAATAACAATAAAAGTTCTACTTGTTAGGATTTATGCCCTAAAGCCTCGTAAATAATGATTTATTATTAATAAATAATAATAATTTTTGTTATTTTATTTGCAATATAACATTATCCATGACATGAAAAATTCAAGGTTATTAGTGTAATCTTGAACAATATGTGGTTTACATATGGGGGGATTATGTTCAAGAAATAACCTAAAGGGTCTATAGTATACTGGGTAACATTGTTGATGCGATCCACTTTGTAATTGTTACAAATGATTTGATCCAAATCATTCATGTGGAGACATATGAGTGGGGTATCCTATACAATGAATTTGTATAAGTTTGGACCACGAAATATTTAATCTCTCTTTATAAATAAGTTAATTGAGAAGATAAATATTTCACAGGATGATCATATGCAAATCAATCTTAATCTTGAGTGAGTTATGAACTCCTACTTGTGAAGGCTCATTCTTTTATTTGCATGGGTGAGAATGGCCTTTGTAGCCGATTCAATACGCCTACCATTTTGGAGACTTGGTCAAATAGGTAGTTGGGAACATAATCTCACAAGATGAAATTCACTTTATCCAATATAGAGTAAGTAGATGAGTAGTTTCCTTAAGTGTTGATTTCGAGACTTGAACAATGGGGCCCCACCCTCTTACTGGCCCGAGAGGGACTTAGTTTATGATTGGATCATAAATAAATTGTTCATTAGAGAATTAGTGGTACTTAAGGTATAAGATGTAATTATAGGGGTAAAACGGACTTTTGACCTAACTATAATTACGAACAACTCGTAAATGATCGACTTGCATGTAATGATTATATCCATGGACACAACTTGTCCTACAGTGCATTAGAGTGCATGTGATGTCTTGCATCTTCAGGTACAATTAATTTCTATATTTTGTTTGTGTTTTGTTGTGAGTGTTTGAATTTATCGCTAAGGTCAATTCGAGGAGTATTGGAATTTAGTGGGTCAATTCAGGTAATTAAGTCTATAAAATTTTAATTGAAGGTTTTCGAGTTAGACCAAATTTCTTAATTTTGAAAACTTAAATTTGTCCAAAGATTTGCCCTAAATCTTGTAGAGATTTGGGGCTTTATTTGGGGTTTTAAAAATTGGAATTTGAGAGAAAATTGTTTTAAAACGAAAGAAAAAGGGAGAAGCAAGCCCTAAACCTTTTTTTCTTTTCTTTTCTTTTCTCTTCTCCTCCCTCTCCTTCGTGTGACCAGCCGTGTACACAGCCCCCTCCATCTCGATCAATCTTCTTCTCCGACCACATCTCTGGCAACCTTTAGCAGGCGCGTCTTCTCTGGCGAACCCACGCACGAGGTGACACTCCCTCTTCAGCTAGCAAACTCACGAGCTTCCCTTGCAAAACGATGAGTGTGGCTTCGAGAGTTGACAATTTTAGACCTTCCTCGATGTGGGTATTTGAACAACAACGTGAGTAAGGAGTGTTCCGGCTAGCCAGCAGCTGAAGACACCGCTTTCCTCTTTGATAAAAAGAGTTTGTCGAAGGCTCTTATCAAATTAATTTATAAACCGAACCTCTAAATATCTTGCAATAATAGTGGCCAGGGTCATCCACAGGAATTGGATTTCTTAGTTTTATTTAAGTACAATAGTTACTCACACCTAATTTTATTTAGAGAACCTAAACTTAGATTGAAACAAGAATATAAAACTAATCTAGATATTTACAGAGTCGGAGTCCATTTAGATAGACATTAGCGATTGAAAAAGCACGAACTTAATTTAACTAAGAACAGCTATACCATGCAACACTATAAGCCAATAATTTCTAATTTATCTAAATTACTTTTTTAAGCTAAACTGAACTCATCCATAAGTAATAAATCACCCTTTTAGTCTATTTTTACTACTCATGCATGACATTAACGGAATTCTAAAACGACATCTAATAACAAAATATTCACTCTCATGCAATATTTCGTTACTAGTTATGCAACCACATCTCAATTCAAGTTTTACTCTTTCAAGCTAAAACCCAAATTCTAAGAATTAACTTTGGACAAAAGTTACGAGCATAAACACAAGGATGCATAAATAGCGTTACGATATATAACAACTCAAAATCCAAAATAAGTTCTACAATCACAACCATCCAAAAGTCTAAAAATATTAAAATTAATACAACTCAAAGAATCCTAAAATTGAAGGAAACAAAGGAAAGGAAAAAGAGAAAAATTGGATGACGCGTGCCAACACCCATTCCCGACGTGATGTCCTATGATCTCGATCCTCGAGTCTTCTCCTTAGCTCTACAAGATGCTCTCTAGGTCCCAAAACAGTGCTCTTTATCGAAATTAGGGTTATAGGCTCTCAAAATGGCTCCCCTTTGCTCGAATGAAAAATTTTCCTTTATACACATCGAGACACCGTTTCAACGCTGTCCTTGGAATTTTATAAAAAAGGGAAAAATAAATTTGGTTGGTGTTGCAACACTGTAAGTAGCATTGCAACGCTATGTCTGCTGTTCTCCAAGGCTGAAAGGCTGCTGAAGTGGCATTGCAACGCTACAGATGGCGTTGCAACTCTATACTCTCGAGTTCACAAGCTAGTTTCCTTCTCTTCAACACTTGGGTCTTCAATTATTGCTCCAATTTGCTCCAAATTCAACCAAATACTTCTCAAAACTCCAGTTTTGCTCCAATTGCTCGGTTTCTATAAAATACACATAAAAATACATGAAAGTACACACAATCATAACAAAACTAGCATAAAACTAAGCCTAAAAATAAGCACACTTATGCATGCTATCACTTTTCTCCTCATGTTGTAACGAGTTGTCCAACAACGTTTTCTTCTTTTCAGAAAGGTTTGGTCATGATCCATGCTAAATCGACCTTGACTTTGTGTTACCCATTCTCTAATGACCCCAAATTTGCAGGTTAGGCTTCGTCACACAATGTCCAGAGCGTATTTGAACTCCATCGAAAATTTTTTTAGCCCGCTTTCGAGTCTGTTTGGCAAAGTTCGGTGAGTTCTAGCGTGTTTTGCCCCTTTCGCAAATCAATTAAAGTGTCGTACAGTGTGTTAGCTTAGTTTCTAATCGTTGGATAACCTTGATGTGTAGTTTCAGGCTCATTCGATTACCTCCAAACATCGACCAGCAAGGTTTCGAGGCCATTTGGCAGCGTTCAGTAGGTAATAGTGCGTTCTAGACCCTTTCGAACTCCATTAAAATACTTTAGATAGGTTTCTAACCTTGAATACATTTTATTTTAGGATTCAGTTTAATTATGGATTGTTCGAACTTGATCTAAGGTCATTTTGGGTAAGAACATCTCTCTTGAACACTCTCTAACCTTCGATTTAGGAATTTGAATTGACTTCTACCATCTAAGCATTGAACTTGTTCCTCAGGAATCTCTTGGATTACCTTAGGAGCACTTTAAGAAATTTTGGTAAGTAGAATTCTACATGTGGGTCTAGTTGTTGTTTGATATCATGTTGCGCATGTTCTAATTGCTTATGTGTGTATATTGTATTGATTTGTATTGTTCTTGATTTTGAACATGTTTAGAATGCTGTGGTGAATTGGTTATATTAGCATGTCGTGTTACTTTCTTTGTGATAAGCATGTTGACTTATTGAAGTTGTTTAATTTTATGATGTGAATGCATGACGAGTTGTTAGTATTGTGTTTAAAAGCATGTTGTGGGTGCTAATGTAGTCCTAGGGCATGAGCATGGTCTAGAAATATGATGCGTAGGATTTATGCATTCTAGTGCGATTGAGTGAGGTTAGTAATGTTAGGGACAACGACCCTCGACATATCTCCACATTGGTATGATATTGTCCACTTTGGGCATAAGCCCTCATGGTTTTATTTTTTGTTTCACCCAAAAGGCTCGTACCAATGGAGATAGTGTCCCTCACTTATATACCCATGATCTTCCCTTGTCTAACCAATGTGGGACTTTGGTCGCACCCCCAACAAGTAAACCTTGTTTGAGATAAAGGGTGAGTATTAGTGCGTCTCAGGTAAAAATGGTTGAGGGATAGTATGTCACAATTGGATCTAGAGAAACATTGGGGCCTTGGGTAAAAATGGTCAATGGTCGATGTAGTTAAGTCATCATTGTGCCTTGGGTAAAAATGGTCAAGGGGCGATGCACAGTTCGAGGCCTTGGATAGAAATGGTCAAAGGTCGAACACTGAGCACTGTAGAGAAACGTTGAGGCCATGGGTAAAAATGGTCAGAGGTCGACATGTCTCGAAAGAATCAATCTCTGGTAGCTTGTTGATGAGTATTAATTAATCATATTTATTGTGTCTAATCTCCCATTTTAATTGAATATTGTGCTTAATTGTTAAAATTGTGTTTAATCTAATTTAGGTGGTAAATTGTCAAATATTTGGTGGAATTAGTCTAAAAAGCATATTTTAGTTTAAATTTATAAATTAAAATGAAATTGGAAAAGAAATGAAATAAAAATTAGAAAATGGAAAATGGAAAGAAAAAGAAGAAATAAAGAAAAATAGGAAAAGAATTAGGAAAAAATTAAAAACAAAAAAAAGAAAGCAATATAATAATAAATAATAAATAAATGTACATAACAAACTTTGTTGTTTTTTTTGTATAGGTGGCATGGAAGACTCATTCATGCATTATTTTTGGCAAAATTTAGGGAGTGGGAAAATTTATTTTTAGTGAAATTTTCTCCTCTCCTTCAAGTATAAAAGGGGTAGTGAAGGGGTAGTGAGGAGACAGTGAAGAGTTTTGAGTTCTTTTTTGTGAGAAAAGTGTAGGGTGCAGGTTTTTTTATTTTTTTATTTTTTTATGTTCCTTCCCCTTCACAATTTTTATTGTTTTTCCACCATGTGTGACTAAGTTTTAATTTCTGGTTCAAGGGTGATTTAATTTTTAGTTGTAATTTTGTGAAGCTTTGGGCTAAATTGAAAATTTATCTTTAATTCAAGAATTCTTTGTTTCTTGTTATTCTCATGATTTTGATTGTTATTAAATTAAATTGACGTCTTAATTTAGTTTCAATTAATTTGTTGCTATTTATGATTTTGTTATTCGTAATTGTCATAATTGATTAAAATATGAAGCAAAGAGTTGACTTATGTGTGTGTAATTATGGCTTTTCCATTTTACATAGCTTGCATAGTAGACTCTAGGGAAACAAAAGAAACAAAATTAATTAATTTGTAGCTATCTCAATTAGTTAGTTTTAGTTTAGTCCTCTATTTTTTAATGCTATTATTTAATCGATATGGAACGCTATCGTGCCCAATTGATTAAATGGTAAGTTTTGATTTTTGATGCTTGGTCAGAGTCAGTTAAATAGAAGAATTTACACTTGTTATGACTTTTCCAAATAAGTAGACTAAGTTCTTGAATTTGAGAAATGGAAATTGATTTTTTTTAAACCCTATGATCAAGATTACAATTGGATGGAATTTACACCCTTGAATTGGAAGTTCCATAAAATTGATTTTTTTTATTATTCATCTTTTTAATTTCAATTTTTGTTCAAGACAATTCAAACCCCCTTTTATTTTATCTTTTATTATTATGATTTTAACTTTGAGAAATTAATTCAATTGGTTCCCTTGGGATTTGTCCTGGTCCACTATTTCTACAAGTTAGATCTATAGAATCAATAAATATTTCGGAGGGTTTCGACAACTTGACCAAAATTTGGCGTCGTTGCCAGAGAACTATTTTAGTTTCTCATTGTTTAATTTGTTTGTTTATTTTACAGTGTATGAGTTGTTCTTCTCGAAATATTGAATTGCAGTACAATCCTGAAATTGAGAAGACAACACGTAGACTGAGAAAGGAGACCAAAGAAAGAAAACGTCGTCTTAGAAAGGAAGCCAATAGAGATTTTGATAGTGGTGACACATCTACATTTCAAGATCAACTTCAAGAGGAGATGGCAGACAACACGGCAGAGAGAACTCTCAAGCACTTGGCAGCACCTGATTTAAATCAAAAGCCTTTATGCATTACTTTTCCTACAATTGCATGTGATTTTGAACTTAAGTCAGGCTTAATTCACTTACTTCCTTCTTTTCGTGGATGTGCAGGTGAAGATTCTGATAAGCACTTGAAGGAATTCCACATAGTATGTTCCAGAATGAAGCCCCATGGTGTCACAGAAGAGCAAATCAATCTTAGAGCTTTTCCTTTTTCTTTAGAGGATCAAGCAAAAGATTGGCTCTATTACCTACCTTTCGATTCGATCAGGACGTGGAATGAGGTGAAGAGATTGTTCTTGGAGAAATTCTTCCTAGCATCAAGAGCTGTAAACATCAGGAAGAAGATTTACGGCGTAACACAGATCACAGGGAGACGTTGTACAAATACTGGGAGAGATTCAATAGATTGTGTGCTAGTTTTGTCCCATCACCAAATTTCTGACCAACTCCTAATCCAATACTTTTACGAAGGATTGTTGCCAATGGAGATGAGCATGATTGATGCAGCAAGTGGTGGAGCATTAGTAAACAAGACACCTGAAGCAGCCAAACAATTAATTTCAAACATGGCAGAGAATTCCCAACAATTTAGGACCAGAGCTGGTGGAGATGTTCAGCAAGTTAAAGAGGTAAGTGAACTTAAAAATTAAATTTCTGATCTAACTGCTTTGGTTCGTCAAATGGTTGTAGGGCAATTACAAACAACAAAGGTGTGTGGAATATGCTCACTTCCAGGACATCCTATAGAAGCATGCTCTCAACTACAACAAGATTCCTTTCAAGAAGCCAATGCCATAGGAGGATTTTCTGGTCAACCTCAAAGGAAGTATGATCCCTACTCTAACCATTACAATCTTGGATGGAGAGATCACCCGAACTTCAACTATGGAAATCAAGAAGGACAATAGAGACAACCTCCTCAGAATTTTGGTAGACCTCCACAAGCTACTATGCAAGCTCAAACTTCAAACTCAGGTATGTCTTTGGAAGATGTTGTTAAGACTCTAGTTAATAGTACTCTTCAATTTCAACAGGAGACAAGGGCAGACATGCAGAATTTGGGCAACCAAATTACTCAATTGGATATGTCAGTTAGTAAATAGGAAGACCAAAATTTTGGAAAGTTACCTTCACAACCAGAGGTGAATCCAAGGGAGAATGTCAATGCAATTATGCTGAGAAGTGGGAAAGAGATTCCATCAGGAGGGATTCCACATAAGGAGAGAGAACTAAGCAAGGAAAAAGAAGGAGAATAAGCTTTTTCTAAGGCACCAAATAGGGTAAAACTTGATCCTCCTCTTTCTTTTCCTTCACATACTTCACTACCTCCTTTTCCTAGTAGGTTAGCAAAGCCAAAAGAAGATGAACATGAAACGGAGATCCTTGATACATTTAGGAAGGTAGAGATTAATATCCCATTGTTGGATGCTGTCAAGCAAATTCCCAGGTATGAAAAGTTCTTGAAGGAATTGTGCACAAGGAAGAGGAAAACAAAAGAAAAGGAAAAAGTTGTGGTAAGTAAGAATGTATCGGCTATCTTGCAAAAGAAAATGCCAGAAAAGTGTAAGGATCCATGTATGTTTTCGTTGCCTTGTATTATTGGTAATAAGAAAATAGAGCGTGCCATGTTAGATTTAGGAGCTTCCATTAATGTCATGTCATTTTCTATTTATCAAGAATTAAAATTAAATGACTTACAAGAAACTGGTGTAGTAATACAGTTAACTGATCGTTCTTATATTCACCCTCTAGGAGTTATTGAAGATGTCTTAGTGCAAGTTAATGAACACATATTCCTGTTGACTTTTACATCTTAGAAATGGGTAGTAATTCACCATCAAAATCTGCTTCAATTTTGTTAGGGCGACCATTCATGAAAACAACTAAGACAAACTCTCTCGGTAGAGTTTGATGGAAAGATTGTTAAATTTAATATTTTCAATGCCATGAAATATCCTAATGATGGGCATTCTCTTTGTCATACTGATGTGATTGATTCGATTGTACAAGATGTATTCATAGAGGAAAATGTTAGACATGAGCATGAATCGAATGCACAATCTAGTTTAGAAGAAATTGATGATAAAATTGGTGTAGAAAAGTTATTTTTATCAGAAGCAGTAAATTCAAATGCTGAAATTTCTACTTCAACTAACAAAATGTTATCTTCTATCGTGCAGGCACCAAAATTGGAGTTGAAAGCTTTGCCGGATCACCTTAAATACGTGTATTTGGGTGAAATTGATACATTTGCCTGTCATCATCTCAAAAGGACTCACAACGAAACAAGAAGAGAAGTTGGTTAGAACCTTGAAAGAATACAAGCTTGCAATTGGATGGACTTTGGCTGACATAAAAGGCATTAGTTCATCAATTTGCATGCATCGAATTCTACTTGAGGACAATACCAAAACATCAAGGGAGCCACAAAGAAGGTTGAATCCAACTATGAAAGAAGTGGTAATGAAATAAATACTCAAGTTGTTGGATGCAGGTATCATCTATCCAATCTCAGATAGTGAGTAAGTCCAATTCATGTAGTTCCAAAGAAAATTGGAATTACTGTGGTAAGGAATCAAAGCAATGAACTTGTACCTATGTGTGTGCAAAATGGTTGGAGAATGTGAATTGATTTTAGAAAACTTAATCAAGTGACTAGAAAAAATCATTTTCCTTTACCTTTCATTGACCAGATGGTAGAACGATTAGCTGCCAAACCCTTCTTTTGTTTTCTTGATGGCTTTTCAGGTTTCTATCAAATCCCTATTGCACAAGAAGATCAGGAAAATACGACATTCACTTGTCCCTTTGGGACCTATGCTTATAGGCGAATGCCTTTTGGTCTTTGTAATGCTCTAGGTACGTTTCAGAGATGCATGCTGAGTATTTTTTTTGAATATATTGAAAAATGCATTGAAGTATTTATGGATGATTTTACTGTATATGGAGATTCATTTGATGAATGCCTGGATAATTTGACCAAAATTATGAACTTGGTTTTAAATTATGAGAAATGTCATTTTATGGCCACCCAAGGCATTGTACTAAGGCATGTTGTATCTTCTACGGGTATAGAGGTCGATAAAGTGAAAGTGGATATTATTGCAAACTTACCTTACCCTACCAATGTTAGGGGAGTGCATTCCTTTCTTGGACATACAGGATTTTATTGCATGTTTATCAAGGATTTCTCAAAAATTTCTTTGCCAATGACGAATTTACTGCAGAAGGAAGTTCAATTCGAGTTTGGAAAAGAATGCAAAGAGGCATTTGATAAGCTAAAAGAGTTGTTGACAAGCTCACCTATTATTCAGCCACCTCGATGGGACTTGCCCATTGAAATCATGTGTGACACAAGCAACCCTGCAGTGGGAGAAGTTCTAGGCCAACGACTTGACAAGAAAAGTCATGTCATCTATTATGCTTCCAAAACCTTGAATCCTGCTCAATACAATTATTCCATTACAGAAAATGGGCTTTTGTCAATTGTTTTTGCTTTAGATAAATTTCGATCTTATGTACTTGGTTCTGAAGTTGTTGTGTTTTTTTTATCATGCATCTTTGACGTATCTTTAGGCAAAGAAAGAATCAAAACCAAGGTTGCTTAGGTGGATTTTGTTTCTTCAAGAGTTCAACATGAAAATCAAAGACCGAAAAGGAGTGGAGATTTCTGTTGTAGACCACCTGAGTAGATTGGTAAGAGAAGAAGATGATCTACCATTCAATGATGATTTTCCAAATGAACATTTGTTCCAACTCAAAGGTATGATTCCTTGGTATGCTGATATGGTCAATTATTTGGTTACAAGAAATCTACCTCATTATCTTAGTAAGTCTAGAAAAGCAAAAATAAAAAGAAGTCAAAATATTATGTTTGAGATGAGCCTTTTCTATGGAAATTTTGTTATGATCAAGTGATTAGGAGATGTGTGCCTGAAAATGAATTCCAGTCTATTTAGCTTTTTTCCATGATTATGCATATGGATGGCACTTTGGACCTAGACGAACTGCTAGAAAAATCTTAGATAGTAGTTTGTATTGAGAATCTATGTTTAAAGATGCATATCAATTTTGCAAGAGTTGTGAGAGATGCCAAAAAGTAGGTGCAACAACACGTAAGAATGAAATGCCTCAAGTTCCAATTCTTATTTGTGAAATATTTGATGTATGAGGTATTGATTTCATGGGCCCTTTACCCTCTTCTTGTGGTTTTTCTTATATACTTTTGGTTGTGGATTATGTGTCAAAATGGGTGGAAGCAAAAGCCACCAAAATTGATGACTCTCAAGCTGTTATAGGTTTTATCAAGGCTAACATCTTTAACAGGTTTGGAATTCTAAGAGCCATTATCAGTGATCAAGGAACTCATTTTTGCAATAGAACGGTTAAAGCTTTGATGAGGAAGTATGAAGTGAATCACCGAGTGGCCACTGCTTACCACCCTCAAACCAACGGACAGGCTGACGTTTCCAATAGAGAAGTTAAAACCACCATGAAGAAAATGGTGAATCTAGGAAGAAAAGATTGTAGCCTTCGTTTGAACGATGCACTGTGGGCTTATCGAACGACCTAGAAGACTCCGATAGGGATGTCTCCTTACAGGTTGGTTTTTGGTAAGGCATGTCATTTACTGGTGGAGATTGAGCATAAAGCTTATTGGGCAGTTCGACGATGCAACATTGACCTAGACAAAGCTGGAGAGTCAAGGTTACTACAATTGCAAGAATTAAAGGAGTTACGGCTGGATGCTTATGAGAATTCGAGAATTTATAAAGAGAAATCCAAGTTGTTTCATGATAACATGCTTGTTCGAAAACAATTTGAGATTGGTCAAAAAGTTTTGTTATATAATTCTTGATTGAAGTTTATGCCTGGTAAGTTTCGTTCTCGATGGATTGGCCCATTTGTTATTACTAATATATTTCCTTATGGTGCAGTGGAAATAAAAAGCTTGGATTTAGACAAAATTTTCAAGGGCATTAGTTTTAATAAGGCATGACCACCCCTTGATAAGGAAATGCACAGTCAAGAATATCATGAGGGAAGTCTACGAGATGAAAATTCAGCTCAATCAAGCTCAACCGAAGCTCAAGCTAAAAGTCAATGG
Organism: Trichosanthes truncata; assembly: GCA_033996785.1. Taxonomy (NCBI): domain Eukaryota; kingdom Viridiplantae; phylum Streptophyta; class Magnoliopsida; order Cucurbitales; family Cucurbitaceae; genus Trichosanthes; species Trichosanthes truncata. Next base: position 41,534,463 of record JAWPNB010000013.1, on the reverse strand, counting down.
AAGTCAGCTCCAATTCAACCCAATCATGAGACAATCATTATGCCACAAGGTCCAATGACAAGAGCTAGAGCTAAGAGACTTCAAGAAGCATTGAATATCCATCTCCAAGCTAAGGTGTCTATACAATGTGAAGAGTTGCAACTTTTCAAGCTTGATGGAGCACCTTTTCAACCAAGAGTCATGATGAATCTAAAAATCCAGATTCATTCACATTTATAATGCATTATGTATCTATTTATTCCATGTATTTACATTTAAGAAGATTCATGTATGGAGTTCAAGGGTTGGGGGATGTATTTAGACCACATTAGTGAAAGGTTGTGTCCTTTCAAGATGACTTTTCAATTAGTATAAATAGGGCTGTAACTTTGTCATTTGGAGACATGATTTAGTGGAATGAAAACTTGTTCTCTCAAGATTGAGACCCTTCCAAGCATTTCTTGTAGTAGAATGCAACCGAGCCATTCAATCCAACCTTGATCAAGTTAGATTGTGGAGTGACTCAATCTAGAACAAGATTTACCAATCTTGCTTCTAGATCATTGATCTAAGAGGTAATCAATTTCTGGCCTATCTCTTGGTTGATCCAAAATTCGTATAAGGAGGTGTTAACTTCTTAATTCAAGGGTTCTTGCTTAATCAAGCTTGGATCTTTGGGGTGAGAGTTAGGGTTGCTTTATCATTTTGGTATCAGAGACTAGGTTGCATCTTTGTGGCCTACTCTAGAATTGATTCTATCTTACGTTTATGCAATTGTTATCTTTTCTTCAAATTCTGTCCATTCATTTCATTCCTTCTATTTCATCCATTATTCTTCAATTTTTTTTTTATTTTGATCTCATATTCATCTTAAAGTTCAAAAAAAAAAAAAAAAATCTGGAAATTGTTCATGGATTGTTCATGCAAATTTGGTGTTTGATATATGTAATCTGAACATTTATGAGATAATAGTGTTTTGACATCAATTATCATTTTTTTCTATCAAGTGTTAGACCAATTGCATGTTTATTTGAAGGTCTAATCAGTTTCCAAACACATTTTGTTGAAACTGTCCAGTGTATTGTAATTGCTGCACTTAATGCTCCTAATTCCATGTTAAACTTCTTGATAACCTCCGAATTTGATTCTATGTGCTGAAGTGAAAAGCTAGCTTTGAGTGTTATCTTTCAAAGTTAAGAAGAACATTTTGTCAAAATCGTAACATAGTATGTTCGTTTTTGAAATTTAAAGTCAGTGTGCAATTTATCCGAAAATTCCAGCATCTTTCTTCCTTGATCATTTCTTTGCTCTCTTTGTTTTCTTTGTTCTAAATTGTTGTTATTTCATAATTATCTTGATTTGGTTACCTTGAATAGCTCACTATTACAAGAATTGCTTCATCCATATTAGCCTACCCAAATTCATCATTTAGCCACTTTTCCCAAATAGCCTACCTTTCTGTGTAAACACGAGTGTCTCGAGTGTAAAATCAGTGAGTTGAGTGTGTGAGGTCCTATACATATTTAGCTACTGTTTGTACAACCATGAATCAAGGTGGAGGAAATGGAGAGGAAATTAGTGAAGCTAGGTGGAGAGAAGCACAAACCGGGGCTATTACTCGTTTAAACCAAGTAATTAGCACCTTGGCAGATCGAATGGAGAGAATTGAAGTAGCTTTAGGTAATCCTCAAGGAAGGGAAGTTATGAATAATGAAGTAGTTGAAAATGAAGAAGATGACAATGTAACCCTTTTAGCTGGATACAATCCAAGGGGTGGGAGAGATGTAGGTCGAGGAAGAGGAAGAGGAAGAAGAGGGGGAAGAGAAATGTTACCACTAAGAAGGGTTGAGAGGGAGTACAACCATGAGAGAGAAGGAGGAGTCGGGGGAGTGAAGCTTAAAATTCCTACCTTTCATGGGAGATCTGATCCGGAAGAGTATTTGCAATATGAGAGCAAAATTGAGCATGTTTTCGATTGCAACAATTTTAGTGAGGAAAGGAAGTTGAAGCTTGCAGTGGCCGAATTTGTTGATTATGCCAATATTTGGTGGACATCTTTGAAGACAGAATGGAGAAGAAACTATGAAGAGCCAATTGAAACTTGGGAGGAATTGAAGGTTTTAATGAGGAGAAGGTACATTCCTAAGCATTATTCTCGAGCACTCAAGCAAAAGCTCTATTCTTTGCAACAAGGATCAAAAAGTGTGGAGGACTATTACAAAGAAATGGAGGCCCTTATGAATAGAGCATGCATTAATGAAGATGAAGAGGATACCATGGCTAGATTCCTTGGAGGATTGAACCGGCCATTAGCTCATCAAGTGGATAGGCTACCTTACTTTGATATGAAAGAATTGTTGCACCTTGCTGTCAAAATTGAAGGCCAATTAGCTTGGGAGAAGGAGAACTCCAAAAGGTATACTTCTTCTAAGTCTACTTCTTTTTCTACTAACACTTGGAAAAAGAGTGCAAATAGTGGGAAAGTAGATTTCAAGCCTAGAGGAAAGTATGACCTTGGCAAGAAGGATAAGGCCGAGAGCTCCAAAGGCAAGGAAAAAGTGGAGGTTCGAGAGAGAAATAGAGACATCAAATGCTGGAAATGTCAAGGGATTGGTCATATTAGTTGCGATTGTCCTAACAAAAGAGTCATGATCATTAAGGATGAGGAAGTTGTTACGGATGGAGAGGAAAGTGACCAAGATGAGCTAGTTGAAGAAGAAGTCCAGGAGGATGAGGAGGAATTGGAAGATGGGAGTCATTTGGCACTTGTTACAAGGAGACTTCTTAACACCCAAGTTAAGGAGAATGATGTTGATGACCAAAGAGACAACCTATTCCACACAAGGTGTTTAGTCAATGGGACTCCTTGTAGTCTTGTGATTGACAGTGGAAGTTGCACCAATGTGGTAAGTACATTTTTGATCAAAAGATTGCAACTTCCAACTCAACATCATCCTAAACCTTACAAGCTTCAATGGCTCAATGATAGTGGAACAATGAAGGTAGTTTCTCAAGCTTTGATTTCTTTTACTTTGGGAAAGTATAAAGATGAGATTCTATGTGATATGTTACCTATGCATGCTGGAGACATATTACTTGGTCGACCTTGGCAATTTGATAGGAAGGTCTTGTACGATGGATATTTGAATAGGTATTCTTTTACAAAAGATGGCAGAAAAACAACCCTTGTACCTTTGAGTTCTAAAGATGTATTTGCTGATCAATTGAAGTTGGAGAAAAAAAGAAAAGACTTTGAAGAAAAAGAAAAGAAAGAGGTGAGTGAAAAATTAGAGAAAAATGAGAAAGGAAAAAAAAAGTGGAAAGAAGAGTGAAAAAAAAGATGACATTGAAAGAAAAGAAAAGAATGAAAGTTGTTTGGCTAGAGTGGGAGAGGTGAGAAGGGCAATGTTTTCTCAAAAACCAATCTTTGTACTTATGTACAAGGAAGGGTATTTGGCCTCTAACGACAAGAATTTGTCTTTGCCTAGTTTGTTTCAATCTCTTTTGCAGGAATTTGAAGATGTGTTCCAAGATGAAATACCTAAAGGATTACCTCCCATTAGAGGTATTGAACATCAAATAGACTTCATCCCGGGAGCCGCCATTCCAAATAGACCAGCTTATAGAGCAAATCCAATCGAGACCAAGGAAATTCAAAGGCAAGTGGAGGAGCTCATGGAAAAGGGCTACATTCGAGAAAGTTTGAGTCCATGTTCTGTACCGGTCATATTGGTGCCAAAGAAGGATGGAACTTGGAGAATGTGTGTGGATTGTAGAGCTATCAACAAGATTACGGTAAAATATCGTCATCCTATACCTAGACTTGATGATATGTTAGATGAATTGCATGGTTCTATTTTATTTACTAAAATTGACCTTAAGTCTGGATACCATCAAATTAGGATGAAAGTTGGTGATGAATGGAAAACTGCCTTTAAGACCAAACATGGATTGTATGAGTGGTTAGTTATGCCTTTTGGTCTTACAAATGCACCTAGTACATTTATGCGTCTCATGAATCATGTTTTGCGTGAATTTCTAGGAAAATTTGTGGTAGTTTACTTTGATGATATTCTTGTTTATTCCAAGTCTTTGAAAGAACATGTGGAGCATGTTAGGAAGATTTTGCTTGCATTAAGAGAATCTCAATTGTTTGCCAATGTGAAAAAGTGTGCTTTTTGCTTAGATAGGATTAATTTCCTTGGATTTGTTGTTTCTGGAAATGGTATTGAAGTTGATAATGATAAAGTTAAAGCTATCCAAGAATGGCCACAACCTAAAAATGCTAGTGAAGTTAGATCTTTTCATGGCTTAGCTAGTTTTTATAGGAGATTCATTAAGGATTTTAGTACCATTGCTGCACCACTTAATGAGATGGTTAAAAAGAATGTTATTTTCAAATGGGGAGAGTCTCAAGAAAAGGCATTTACTGTTCTAAAAGAAAAATTGACTTCTGCACCTTTGTTATCTTTGCCTAATTTTGAAAATACATTTGAAGTTGAGTGTGATGCTAGTGGCATAGGAATTGGAGCAGTTTTAATGCAGGAACAAAAGCCTATTATGTACTTTAGTGAGAAGTTGAATGGTGCTGCGTTGAACTATCCAACATATGACAAGGAGTTGTATGCTTTGGTAAGAGCGTTGCAAACTTGGCAACATTACCTATGGCCAAAAGAGTTTGTGATTCATACTGATCATGAAAGTTTGAAGCATCTCAAGGGACGAGATAAGTTAAATCGTCGACATGCTAAATGGGTTGAATTCATTGAATCATTTCCATATGTTATAAGGTACAAATGTGGTAAGGAGAATGTTGTTGCTGATGCATTATCTAGGAGATATAGCTTGTTGTCATCGTTATCTTCTAAATTATTAGGATTTGAGTTTTTGAAAGAAATGTATGCCAATGATGATGATTTTGGTAACATATTTTCTCAATGTGAGAAGGGCATAGTAGTAAATCATTTCTATGTTTTTGATGGGTTTTTGTTTAGAAAAGATAAACTTTGCATTCCTAAGGGTTCATATAGAGTGTTACTTGCTAAGGAAGCACATGGTGGTGGACTTATGGGTCATTTTGCAGAGCATAAAACCTATGCTTCACTTAAGGATTATTTTTATTGGCCACACATGCGACATGATGTTCATAAAGTTTGTAGTACATGCATTACATGTAGAGAAGCTAAATCTAAGACTAGACCACATGGATTGTACACACCTTTACTTGTTCCTAATAACCCTTGGAATGATTTGTCAATGGATTTTATTCTTGGGTTGCCTAGAACTAGGAGAGGGCATGATAGCATCTTGGTGGTTGTTGATAGGTTTAGCAAAATGTCACATTTTATTGCTTGTCATAAAACTGATGATGCTAAGAATATTGCTGACTTATTCTTCAAGGAAATAGTGAGATTGCATGGCATTCCTCATTCCATTGTTAGTGATAGAGATGTCAAGTTCTTAAGTCATTTTTGGAAGGTTTTGTGGGGAAATTTGGGAACTAAGTTGTTGTTTTCTACCACATGTCACCCACAAACTGATGGTCAAACTGAGGTTGTAAATCGCACATTAATCACTTTGCTTAGATCAATACTTGACAAAAATCTTCGTATGTGGGAAGAAATGTTACCTTTTGTTGAGTTTGCTTACAATAGGGCTGTCCATAGCACAACTAAGTGTTCACCTTTTGAGATAGTTTATGGATTTAACCCTAAAACACCTCTTGATTTATTTCCTTTGCCATCTAACAAGTTTGTTCATCTTGATGCCAATTCCAAAGCTGACTTTGTCAAGAAGCTACATAAGCAAGTGAAAGAAAGAATTGAGAAGCATAATGACAAGATTGCAAAAAAGGTGAATCGTGGAAGGAAACCTCTCATTCTAAAACCCGGAGATTGGGTATGGGTTCATTTTCGAAAGGAGCGTTTTCCAAACCAAAGGAAGTCCAAGTTACATCCACGAGGAGATGGGCCATTCCAAGTTTTAGAAAAGATCAATGACAATGCATACAAAATTGATCTTCTTGGTAAGTATAATGTGAGTGCTACATTTAATGTTGCTGATTTATCTCTTTTTGATGTAGGTGATTCAGATTCGAGGACGAATCCTTTCGAAGAGGAGGAGAATGATAAGGAAATGCACAGTCAAGAATATCATGAGGGAAGAAAGCATTAGGCTTGAGAGATAAGCAACCCCACAACAATAATAAGAAAACTCCATTACCAAGATGATAAGCAACCCCAAGAAAATTAAACATATTTTACTTGGAAAATGTGATCGATGATCAAGAAGAAAGGAGAACTTGTTCCTATCTTCAAGATTTCGAACTCTCCACAATCTAATGGATCAGACTAGATTGAAAGTTCTAAACATGCATTCTAAACACAAGAATACAAAGAAAGCATTAAGCTTGAGAGATACTAAACTGCCAAGGTCGACCAAGTAATATGTCTCCAGCATGCATAGGTAACATATCACATAGAAACTCATCTTTATACTTTCCCAAAGTAAAAGAAATCAAAGCTTGATTAAGCAAGAACCCTTGAATTAAGAAGTTAACACCTCCTTATACGAATTTTGGATCAACCAAGAGATAGGCCAGAAATTGATTACCTCTTAGATCAATGATCTAGAAGCAAGATTGGTAAATCTTGTTCTAGATTGAGTCACTCCACAATCTAACTTGATCAAGGTTGGATTGAATGGCTCGGTTGCATTCTACTACAAGAAATGCTTGGAAGGGTCTCAATCTTGAGAGAACAAGTTTTCATTCCACTAAATCATGTCTCCAAATGACAAAGTTACAGCCCTATTTATACTAATTGAAAAGTCATCTTGAAAGGACACAACCTTTCACTAATGTGGTCTAAATACATCCCCTAACCCTTGAACTCCATACATGAATCTTCTTAAATGTAAATACATGGAATAAATAGATACATAATGCATTATAAATGTGAATGAATCTGGATTTTTAGATTCATCATGACTCTTGGTTGAAAAGGTGCTCCATCAAGCTTGAAAAGTTGCAACTCTTCACATTGTATAGACACCTTAGCTTGGAGATGGATATTCAATGCTTCTTGAAGTCTCTTAGCTCTAGCTCTTGTCATTGGACCTTGTGGCATAATGATTGTCTCATGATTGGGTTGAATTGGAGCTGACTTCCATTGACTTTTAGCTTGAGCTTCGGTTGAGCTTGATTGAGCTGAATTTTCATCTCGTAGACTTCCCTCATGATATTCTTGACTGTGCATTTCCTTATCACCCCTTCTCTCAGCACTACAGACTATCCAGTCCAAGTTGTTCACAAATCAGGGGAGTTTAATTTCCTTCTCATTTTCATTTCTTTTGTGAGCAATCTGCTAATTACACATTGAGGGCAATGTATAGTTTAGGTGTGGGGGAGGTTTTTTTTATACAATTTATTTTCTTAAAAAAAATTGCTTTGAATTTAGCATGCTTTGATTCATACATGTTGATTTTTCTTTTGAAACCTTGAGTCTTTATTGATATCCTTGAATGCCTTGTAAGTTAAGGATGCATATTTAGTTTGAATTTTAATGCATGAGAGAGATGAGCATGATTAGTGTTTTTTGATTGAAAAGTGTAGGATAGTGTGTCATTAATTTGTTGATTGAAAAGTGCACAAGGCTTGATGCAAATTACACATCCCAGTGAGCTTTTGAGCCTATGAGCAACTCATTATATTTTGCTCCATTTATTTCATGTTGAGTGTTATCAAACTCAGTATGTTTATTCTAGAACTTGCTTGTGAATGCATTTTTTTGGATTGATGCTTTAATATGATAAGGGCAAATTAGGATTAACCAATTTTTAGACTCTTTCAAAATACCTACCTTTTGTGTTTTTCCTTTAGTTAACCACTTTGAGCCTATTTTCCATTTTTTTTTCTTGCTTCAAATACATTATGTTTAGCCTAAGACCTTTTCGTTTGTTATCCTCAACATTTGTACCTTTGCCAAGACAAGAGGAAATTTTGCATGGTAGTTAATGTTTGAGTGAGAGAAAAAAAATAAAAATAGAGAGAATTTGTGTAAAAAAAATTTAAGGCAAAAAAAAAAAATGTGTGCCTTAACATCAGAAAAAAAAAAGAAAAAAAAAAAGAGAAAAAGAAAAAAAAGTGGAGTTTTCAGAAAAAGAGAAGAGAAAAATTTTGGAGAAAATTTTGCCAAGAACATTTGAATTATTAAATGTTACTTCTCCAAAGTTCTTAGTGCTTGAATGAGATGTGTGAGTAAAATTCAAAGTCTTGGATAGTGTGTTTTGTGATTGTTATGTGGCATTAATATCATGCAAGTACACAACTATTGTCTTGCTTGTGAAAACACCTTAAATTTTCCTCCTACCATACCCTTACCTAAGCCCCATTACAACCCTTGTTAAATCCCTTTGATTTTTGCATTCAATTCATGTATAGTGGTGGAAATTTGATTCATTTGCAAGCCTATGGTAATAACATGCTATGTTTTGATTTTGAGAGTAAAGCACCCTAAATACTTTGAGAGTATTGAGTGAAATCATGTGAGGGTGTTAAGTCTTGTTGCATTTGATTTCGGTGAATTGATGAGATGCTTGAGTTTTTATATAAAATGTATCCTATGAGTGCTTAATCTCTTGATTGTCACTACAATCCAACATTGATGTATAATTGGCTTTATTGGTATTCTTAGATTTTGAGAGAGATGAAAAGGGAGTAGAGGGGAGAATGGGTATGTTGAGTTAAGGTATGCTTGAGGACAAGCATGAATTAGGTATGGGAAAATTTGATAAGTATTAATTAATCATATTTATTGTGTCTAATCTCCTTCCATTTTAATTGAATATTGTGCTTAATTGTTAAAATTGTGTTTAATTTAGTTTAGGTGGTAAATTGCAAAATATTTGGTGGAATTAGTCTAAAAAGCTTATTTTAGTTTAAATTCATAAATTGAAATGAAATTAGAAAAGAAATGAAATAAAAATTGAAAAATTGAAAATGGAAAGAAAAAGAAGAAATAAAGAAAAATAGGAAAAGAATTAGGAAAAAATGAAAAAATGAACAAAAAATGGAAAAAAAAAAAAGAAAGCAATATAAAAACTTAAAATATAAAAATAAATAATAAATAAATGTACATAACAAACTTTGTTGTTTTTCTTTGTATAGGTGGCATGGAAGACTTCTTTAGTGGGCTTCTTCGTCTTCAAGAGAAACAAAATTGGCCACCATTTTGTGGAGAAGACCCCTTCAAGCATTCTTTTTGGCAAAATTTAGGGAGTGGGAAAATCTATTTGTAGTGAAATTTTCTCCTCTCCTTCAAGTATAAAAAGGGGTAGTGAAGGGGTAGTGAGGAGATAGTGAAGAGTTTTGAGTTTTCTTTTTGTGAGATAAGTGTAGGGTGCAATTTTTTTTTTAGTTGTTTTTTTTTCCCTCACAATTTTTATTGCTTTTCCACCATGTGTGGCTAAGTTTTAATTTCTGGTTCAAGTGTGATTTAATTTTCAGTTGTAATTTGGTGAGGTTTTGGGCTAAATTGAAATTTATCTTTCATTCAAGAATTCTTTGTTTCTTGTTATTCTCATGATTTTGATTGTTATTAAATTAAATTGACGACTTTATTTAGTTTCAATTGATTTATTGTTATTTATGATTTTGTGACCCCATAATTGTCATAATTGATTAAAATATGTAGCAAAGAGTTGGCTTATGTGTGTGTAATTATGACTTTTCTATTTTACATAGCTTGCATAATAGACTCTAGGGAACAAAAGAAACAAAATTAATTAATTTGTAGCTATCTCGAGTAGTTAGTTTTGGTTTAGTCCTTCTCATTATTTTTTTAATGCTATTATTTAATCAATATGGAACGCTATCGTGCCCAATTTATTAAATGGTAAGTTTTGATTTTGATGTTTGGTCAGAGTCAGTTAAATAGGAGAATTTACACTTGTTATGACTTTTCCAAATAAGTAGACTAAGTTCTTGAATTTGAAAAATTGAAATTGATTTTTTTTAAAGCCTATGATCAAGATTACAATTGGATGAAATTTACACCCTTGAATTGGAAGTTCCATAAAATTGATTTTTTTTTCTTTTTTTTTAATTATTCATCTTTTTAATTCCAATTTTTGTTCAAGACAATTCAAACCCCCCTTATATTTTATCTTTTATTATTATTATTATTATTTTAACTTTGATAAATTAATTCGATTGGTTCCCTTGGGATTCGACCTGATCCACTATTTCTACAAGTTAGATCTAGAGAAGCAATAAATATTTCGGAGGGCTTCGACAGCCCGATCACTTGTGAAGGCTAAACATGAATGGATTAGAGCCTGAGTGAGGATCGTTAAGCTTGAGTAGTAGTTTCCATATGTATGACACGAGCATGGCACATGTGTTAATATGATTTGTGAATAGCATGTTGTATGTGTTATATGTTTAGTGGATAATGGAAAGCATGTTGTTTGTAAGCATGTTGTTTGCCTTATTTGGTATTTGTTGGCTCATCAGGTGTGAGCTACTTATCAATACAGGTTATGTACTGACCCACGACCAGGTTTTGCAGGTGATGATGAATACTATGACCTTTGTGATACTGAAGAGGAGGCATGAGAGGAGAAAGACCATAGCTACCTACTTTTTATTTAGTAGTTGTCTTTGTTAAGCTGTAACGACCCTATAGGCTCAACACGCTACCTAAGAGTCATTACTAAGTCACGTCGCTACATTACCGAAAATTTTGGCAACATAACGGCGTAACTACACGAAAACCAAAAATCTGACCCTTCCTGATAAGACATAGAAAACACACTTCTAAGATTTTCAAACAACCTCCTAGCATCCAACAAACTTCTCAATATGATGCTAGGGTTCAAACAGCAGAAAATCAAATACACGTGCACGATTTACAAGAAAGGTTTAAAAGATTTTGAAACATTCTCCTAAACATAAAAAAAAACTTAACATGAGTTCTATATACATCTAGAAACATAAAAGAAGCGGAATAGCGATCAGTCGGCTCCCATGACTTGAGTAGCTGATCTCCGGTCACGCGCTAGGGCCGATCTTAGCCTTACCTGAAAACATTTTAAAAAGGAAAAGGGTGAGTATTAACGAATAATACTCAGTAAGTCCATCATAGTTTTAAAATAAGAGTTTCAATCACATGCAACATGTCATTTTAAATCACAAAACCATCGTAAACCATCGCTTTAGTAGGGGACCTAAAATTCCTTTTATAAACCATGTACTTTTCCTCGCGGCTCTTGTGAACGATTAAATTCTCCCGAGGGCCTCTGAATAGTCCGAAGACATAGTTTTTCTGTCGAATAGAGTCCTCCCTACCTCTGAGAGTTAAGCTCGAAAGCTAACATATATCATGGAGTCCGAAGACTCAGCCCGAAGGCTACCATCGTGGAGTCCGAAGACTCAAGCCCGTCGGCTACAGTCGTGGGGGCACTCTCGAACCCCGGGAGCATATAGAGTCCGAAGACTCGGGTTCCCTCAAAACCCACATAAAACTTTTGGGAGAATTATCGTCACAGCCTATATAAATCTTTTCATGAGCACACAACACATGCATGAGGTCCCATTCGTTTTAGAACATAGTTATGAATGCATAAATCATAGCAATCGCATTTCAAAGACATACATATAATACACTTTCTTTCTTAAATACTTAAAATGAAAACATAAACTTTCAGAGTAATCATAGAGCTAGCTCAAGTTTTGAAAACTTCTTTCGTTGTGAGATCCCTTACCTTATATCTTTACTTACTACAATACCCTTTCTTCACTAGTAATGAGCTTCTCGAGTTCCCACTCCAAGTACGATCCAATGTCCTCGACAATTCACCTAAAAAGTGTTCTAAACGTGTCTTAAACCATCCGAATTACGCTAAAACACATTCTATCATTAATAACTCGACGAAACGGACCTAATGGTAATTTTTACCCAACTCCGGCGAGCGGCGGCGCGTGACCGGAGCACGGCGGCGCGTGCGGCGGCGGACGGCGACGCGTGACCGACGCGTGGGAACTCCGATCAGCGCGTGAGAGCGCGTGGATCTTGGGTCTGAACAGATCCGGCCCTTTCCGGTCGTTTTCCGGCGATTTTCGACGAGGCTTGAACTCTGGTGAGGGGAACGTCCGGCGAATTCTTCGACCGACTGATGGCTGGAAATTCGATGAAGCGCGAGAGTTCGCGAGCAGCAACAGCACCAGAGGAAGAAGAAGAAGAAGGAGGGGCCGGCGATGGATGGGTGTTCGGCAGGGAAGAAGAAAATCGAGGGAGATGGGTGTTCGGTCGGAGGAAATGAGGGAGAGAGAGAGAGAAGAAATCGGTGAAGCTACGCACTCCGGCGAGCAGTCGGCACTCGCGAAATCGCTACTGCCGGCGTGTATCTGCGGCGGAGACGGAAGCTAGCTTGAAGTCGACGGTGAAGGACGAACTCCGGCGGTCGTTGCGAGGCTGGACGGCGGCAGTTCACGCGAGGGAGAGAGAGAAATTTTTTTCGGGGATGAGGGCTGTTCGCGAGGAAGAAGAAGAAAGAAAATAAAAAAAATAATAATTAAAATAATAATAAATAATTAAAATAATAATAAAATAATATTATATTAAAAAAATCATAAATATCTTCTCTAAAAGACCATAATACCCTTTTTGACCATTATTTCTTTCCATTTTTGCCCTCCTAACCTTCCAAAATTTCAATTTCATTCTAAATTCAATATACTTAAGAAATTTTATCCAACTTGATTTCCATAATTCAAAATTACTGTTTCTAAATAAACCGGTCGTTACATAAGCTTTGTTTAGTTGAATTACTTTTATAGTTGATTGTGCTATGTTTCAGACTAATTGTTGGCGTTTTATTTCCTTAGTTGGTTTTGTTAGCCTAATTTCTGTTGTGACATCTAGATTGTGGACTTGGTGTCATTGCTTCATTCTTTTAGTTAGAGTTTTTTTTTTTTAATCATAGTTAATTACATATGAAGGAAATTTTGTTAAGATTAGTGAGTTGGTTTAGGTTAAGTATTTTGTCTCATGTGGAAGGTTGGTAATAGGCCTTTGTTAGGATACTTTACCTTTGTGGAATGAGTTTTCTTGAAGTTAATAAAGTAGTTAGGAAGTTTATGTTTGGGGTGTAGAGTTGTTTACTTTAGAGTTAAGAAGTCTGTGTTTGAGACAACGAGTTGTTTAGTCTAGAGTTTTGAAGTATGTGTTGATTTTAGCTATTCTTTTATACAGTTTTTCTATAATGTTTCAAAATTTCATTATTAAGGATTTGTTCCCATGAATTCTAAGATTGAGATTTTTTGTTTTTATTAATTTATGTATATTTTACAATCTTTAAAGAAAAAAAAGAATTTTGAACAAAATACCCCCATATTTTTTTTAATATTTCTCACATTAATTATTCATTTGCTTTGGATAGTTTTCAAATAAAATAAAGTCTTACAATAATTTTTTAAATATTACATGTGATTTGAAAAGATTTCAATCCACTAATTTAAAAAAATTCAAGTAAACTTCAAAATTTATATGTTTTTATTCTCTCAATTCTAGAAATAATATAGATTTATTCCCTTCAATCCTAAAATTGAGATTTTAAATTATATTATTTTATAAATATTTTACAATTTTGTTAAAGACTTGTTTTCGTCAATTTTAAAATTTTAATTTAAGATTTGTTTTCCAAACTTAATAAAAGTTATAATATATATGTGTATATATATTTCATAATTTAAGATTTTATTTTTCTAACTAATCAATGTAATGAATTATCTAAAGTTTGATTAGTTTTGAAAATAATATATTTGAAATTTTAAAATAACTATGCTAAAAATAAAATATCAAATATTTATGCTATTTTAAAATAATGAAGTTTAAAATGAATATATACTTTTTAACACCATTCAAAATGAATATCATACATACTTTTATTCAAAAGACTATATATTTATATTATTTATTGTAATAATTTTATTTAATTAAGTTTGGAAGGAGAAATCGTCTATCTTTTTACTTTGAATATGATTAATTTGAAAATCAATTTTTTTAATACGTTAACCTTTTTAAATACTAATTTTTTAAATTGTAATATAGGTTAGTTTAAAATATGTTTTTCTTATCTTCAAATCATAAAATTATATATATTCTTGAGCTATTAATAAACCCAACTCATAAAGTTTCCATTTGTTTGAACCCAACCCAACCCAAACAAGTTGATAACCCAACCCAAACCGTTGAATTGGGTTGGGTTGATCGGGTTTTTCGGGTCATCGGGTTTTTTGAACACCCCTATTATAAACTAACTCATATTACAATTTAAGAAATTAGTATTTAAAAAGTTAATGTATTAAAAAAATTTGATTTTCAAATTAATCATATTCAAAGTAAAAAGATAAATGATTTCTCCTTCCAAACTTAATAAAATAAAATTATTACAATAAATAACAAAAATATATAGTATTTTGAACAAAAGTATATGTATGATATTCATTTTGAATGGTGTTAAAAATATATATACTCATTTTGAACTTAATTATTTTAAAATAGCATAAATATTTGATATTTTATTTTAACTTAGTTATTTTAAAACTTCAAAAGAATATATATTATTTTCAAAATTAATCAAATTTTAGATAATTCATTACATCGATTAGTTAGAAAAATAAAATCTTAAATTGAAAAAAAATATTATAACTTTATTAAGCTTGGAAAACAAATCTTAAATTAAAATTTTAAAATTGACGAAAGCAAGTATTTAACAAAATTGTCAAATATTTTTCACAACGTCATCGCGACGCTGAGCGGCCGACATCCTCCCCCAAAGGTCTCTTTCGAGATAAAAGGTTTGGAATCACCACTAATCATCATATGGTGTGATTGGTCACCCATTTTAGAGAAAAAATGATTGGTCTATGAAACCAAAAATTAGGCTTGGGAGTTTGAGTGTAGGGAAGGTGTTAGCACCCCTACAACACCCGTTTTAGAAAAACGGTTACCACATTTTATTTTAAAATTATTCTTTTATTTATTAGTCCAAAGAAAAATATTTTTTATTTTATTTTGAATGTCACAAAATTTATCAATCCACATTTTAGAAGTAAAATATGGACTAATAACTATGGGTGTCTCAAGGCCATTAGAAAAACTTTAAATATATTTTGATATTTCAAAACAAATTCCTTATTTTAAAAACAAGTGACTTATGAAAAGAACTTTAAAAACGGAGGGTTCTTATTTCAGAAATCCAATTTTAAAAGGGCGAACTTATTTTATTTCAAACTTTGTTGCCAACATGCAATTTTGAGAAATTGGAGGCTTCTTATTTCAGAAATCCAATTTTAAAAGGGAGAACTTGTTTTATTTCAAACTTTGTTGTCAAAATGTAATTTTGAGAAATTTGAGGGTTCTTATTTCATAAATTCAATTTTAAAATGGCGAACTTGTTTTATTTCAAACTTTGTTGCCAACATGCAATTATGAAAAAGTTTCAATGAGATTAATAAATTTTTGACTAATTGGGCAATTCCTAGAGAGGTGTTCCATTTTGGTCAACTTAAATACCTCGGCCTAGACAGAACATTGGGTCTCCTATAATCAAATTTTATTTCAAACTCATTAATTAGCTCAGAACTTGAGATCTTATTTAGAAAATCTAAATTAGAGCCAAATCAAAACTTTACTTAGTTGGGATACCTAAATTAAAATCAATTTAGAAATAAATCAATTAAGACTAAATTGAAATTTTATTTAGAAACTCCCAATTCAATTCAAATCAAAATGAAACAATCAAATAGAAAAATTTAAGCAATTTGCAATTCAATTGAAATCAAAATGAAATATATCAATTTTCTATTCAAATCAAATAGCAAATTAAGCAACATGCCATAGATAAATTTGCAAATTAAACAACAAATCATGAGTCAAATTACAAATTAAACAACAAATCATGAGTCAAATTACAAATTAAACAACAAACCATGAGACAATTTACAAATTAAACAACAAACCAAGAGTCAATTTACAAATTAAACAACAAGTATGGACCAATTTAAAAAACACACATGCTATTATCAAATTGACAATTAAATCAGCATGTTATGTTGCAGTTAAAAATTAAACATACAATTATGTGCAAAAATCGAAATTAGACCAATATGCCATGGGCAAATCAGGAAACAAGGATATGAAATCATGGTCAACTTGAAATTTAAACAACAAAATAGGGGCAACTTAGGAATTAAATACAATTTATGAGGGTCAAATTGGAAGTCAAAAGGGAGAAAAATTATCTCCCTTCACCCACACCCTCTTCTTCTCTTACCTTCCTATTCTTTTACTCGAATGTGCAATTGGATCTTGCTGGAAATACGCACCAAAGGGCGTCGGATTCGTCGAGCTCGTGTCCACATCGTGGGTGTCATTGGAGGTTGTGGGTATTGGGTTGGAGTTGGTTTATTCGTGTTGCCGGAGGTGCTCGTCGTTTCGTTGGAGTGTGGGTCTCGAGCTCAGATCTGTCGAGTTGCTGTCGAAGGCTCGCCGGAGCTTAGGTTCCTAGAGAGCTTATCGGAATCGTGATAAGTCACCGAAAATTCGTAGATCTAACTATTCTTCACTCTCTCAATTCTCCACCTTCATTTCTCCAACCAAAGTTCCTCCCAACTCTCTTCTAAACTTCCCCTATTTAAACCGATGAAGCTTACTAAAAAAATATTGCTTTTTCAGTCACATAGTTGCTGCAAGTCCTCTTCTTGAGGAAAAACTCTGAACGTGCGGGTTGTTGGGAAGAAGAATAAGACTAGAATGGTTGACGTGGGTGAAGGGAGAGGAAAAACGTGAAAATAGTAAGAATAAAAAATAAAAAAAAAACAATCAACTAATAAAAATCTAGATCTAATTCAAATCAAATAAGATGAAAACAAACAAAATAATGATAAAATGAAATAAAATCAAAATCAAAAGATAAAGTCAAAACAAACAAAACTCATAAAAAAAAAATTAATAAACAAAAAAGCTTTAAACAAAGCTGGGAAAAAAAATGAAAATATACAAAAAATGAATCAAATAAATACAAACCATAAACTAAAATCAAATCAAATTGAACTATAAAAATTACCGGACTAAATACAGTATCTACAATATTCATAAAATCATATAATTTAAAATCTCAATTTTAGAATTGACGGAAACAAATCTATATTATTACCAGAATTGACAGAATAAAAATATAAAAATTTTGATTTTTTTTAATTTCTCTAAATTAATATTTTGAAATATTTTCAAATCACATATAATATTTAAAAAATTATTGTAAGACTTTCTTTTATTTGAAGACTATCCAATGCAAATGAATAATTAAGGTAAGGATACTGAAAAAAAGGATATGAGGTATTTTGTTTAAGATTTTTTTTCTTTAAAGAAATTTGTAAAATATACATAAATTAATAAAAACAAAAAATCTCAATCTTAGAATTCTTGGGAAAAAATCCTTAATAATGAAATTTTGAAAAATGGTAAGAAAAACTATAAAATTAAAAATTAAAAAAAAAAAAGCTAAAATCAACTCAGACTTTAGAACTTTAGGTTTAACAAATCTGCACTCCAAACATAGACTTCAAAACTCCAGATTAAACATTCTTGCCCCGAACATAGATTTCCTAACTTCAGACTAAACAACTCTACACCCCAAACACAGACTTCTTAATTCTCCAAACGTACTGACTCCTACACCCTATAACTCATTGTGCTAAATAGCCCCTAAGAGTTTTGATATGGCGTGATATTTGATCATGTGGTGAGATGGTAGTTTAATTGATTAAACACTAATTAGTTTTATGCCAGTCGTGATGTGTTCGATCAAAGGGCTTGCATTTTCAATCAATCGTGAACGCAGGTGTGTCGGTAGCAACTCGAATCAAAATTTGGATGAAAAATATCTTGAAGACCAAACTATCTCTTGGATTTAAATTATTGTAATTTAAATTGTTTTCAATTTCTTAAGATATGCCAAATATGTAGGTCAATTTTTCTTTATTTTAATTTAACTATACATGTTGATGTATGTTTTAAATTGTTTGATTGGTGCATAAAGTATATCATTTATATTAAAATCCCATCATAGATTAAGCATGATCATTTATCTTAATTAATTTTGAATATAATTTGTAACACCCGAGACGTTTTGGGAAAGTTTAAAATGTTGTTTTGGTATAGATTTATTATGAATTTAATTATTTTGAGGGTAAATTGGTGATTTTTGGAAAAGGAAAGGGCATTTTGGTCATTTATAGAGAAGAAGATATTTTTGATTTTATAATATTATTTTATTATTATTTATTATTATTATTATTATTTAAAAAAAAAGAAAAAAAAAAAAAAGAAAAAAAGAAAAAAAAAAATTTTCTTCTCTCTCTCTCGCGCGCGCTCCTCTCCCTCACGGTAACTCTCTCTCTCTCTCTCTCGTCGAAGCTTCAGCCCCGCCGCACGAACGCTCGGCCAAACACCCTCACCGCCGTTCTTCAACCTCAGTTCGCCGTCTGCTTCTCCTTCTTCTTCGTCTCGCCGATTTGAACTTTCAGCCGCCGGAATCCGCGAGTAACGCTACGCCAGAAGCTCCGATCCGTTCGCAGCCCAGTCCCACCGCCGGCCTCCCTTCCGTCGCACCGTCCTCGCCGAAAATACCCACTTTCTGCCGGTTTCCTTCTCCTTCTTCTTCGTCTTCACCGAACGACTACCCAGATCGCGCCGGATCTGTTCGCAAATACCCTCACCGGAGTTCACCGGATTTTCGAGCGCACCGGTTCTCCAAGCTGTCGCTCACCGTACGAAGCCCAGTTCGAACAGCGAGTCTTCGTCGGAACCAAATCTGCTCAAAACGAGCCCTCACGCGCCGATCGGAAGCCTCACGCGCCGGCCACGCGCCGCCGTCCGCCGCCGCACGCGCCGCCGTGCTCCGGTCACGTGCCGCCGTTCGCCGGAGTTGGGTAAAAATTGCCATTTGGTCCGTTTCGTCGAGTTATTAATGTTAGAATGTGTTTTAGCGTAATTCGGATGGTTTAAGACACGTTTAGGACACTTTTTAGGTGATTTGTCGAGGACCTTGGATCGTACTTGGAGTGGGAACTCGAGAAGCTCATTACTAGTGAAGAAAGGGTATTGTAGTAAGTAAAGATTTAAGGTAAGGGATCTCACAACGAAAGAAGTTTTCGAAACCTAAAGCAAGCTCTATGTTTACTTTGAAAGTTTATGTTTTTCATGTTAAGTATTTAAGAAAGAAAGTGTATTATATGTATGTCTTTGAAATGCGATTGTTATGACTTATGCATTCATAACTATGTTCTAAAACGAATGGGACCTCATGCATGTGTTGTGTGCTCATGAAAAGATTTATGTAGGCCGTGACGATAATTCTCCCAAAAGTTTTATGTGGGTTTTGAGGGAACCCGAGTCTTCGGACTCTCTATGCTCCCGGGGTTCGAGAGTGCCCCCACGATGGTAGCCGACGGGCTTGAGTCTTCGGACTCTACGATGGTAGCCTTCGGGCTGAGTCTTCGGACTCCATGATGTATGTTAGCTTTCGAGCTAAACTCTCAGAGGTAGGGAGGACTCTATTCGATGGAAAAACTGTCTTCGGACTGTTCACGAGGCCCTCGGGAGAATTTAATAGTTCATGAGAGCCGCGAGGAAAAGTACATGGTTTATAAAAGGAATTTTAGGTCCCCTACTAAAGCGATGGTTTACGATGGTTTTATGATTTAAAATGACATGTTGCATGTGATTGAAACTCTTATTTTAAAACTATGATGGACTTACTGAGTATTATTCGTTAATACTCACCCTTTTCCTTTTTAAAATGTTTTCAGGTAAGGCTAAGATCGGCCCTAGCGCGTGACCGGAGATCAGCTACTCGAGTCATGGGAGCCGACCGATCGCTATTCCGCTTCTTTTATGTTTCTAGATGTATATAGAACTCATGTCAAGTTTTTAAATGTCAGAAGGATGTTTCAAAATCTTTTAACCTTTCTTTGTAAATCATGCACGTGTATTTGATTTTCTAAGTTTGAATTCACTTGGTCTATGCTGTCTGAACCCTAGCATCATATTGAGAAGTTTGTTGGATGCTAGGAGGTTGTTTGAAAATCTTAGAAGTGTGTTTTTCTATGTCTTATCAGGCAAGGGTAAATTTTTGGTTTTCGCGTAGTTACGTCGTTATGCTGCCGAAATTATTGGTAATATAGCGACGTGACTTAGTAATGACTCTTAGGTAGCGTGTTGAGCCTATAGGGTCGTTACATAATTGTTATATTTGAGAAATTTAATTAGGACGTTTCCTAATAAAATTAAGATAATTTCCTAATAAGTTTATATTTTCCATACCTTTGAATATAATTGTTATATTTGAAAAATTAAATTAGGATGTTTCCTTTCTTAATTGAAATGCATGTTTTTCTAATAGGATTAGGATATGTCCTAATGAGATTAGGATTTCCTTAAAATAAAAATATTTTGATTCATGTTTTAAATAGTTTAAAATTTGAATTTAATTTATATTTATTTGTTTAAAATAAGATTAGAATTTAAGATAATCTTTTAATTTTATTTTAAAAGGGTTTAAAGTGGTATAATTTTAAGATTACCATGAAGTGAATTAGTTTTTAATAGGATTAAGAACTTTGCTTAAATTCACTTAGATTCATTAATCTAGTAATTAATCGTTAATTAAAGATTAGTGAATTTTGAAATAAAATTGACTATAAGGGAACTATGTCTAAGGATAGTTATGTCTAAGGCTGGGGGTATTTAAGCTGATCAAAAGGGAACACCCCTACCTGGAAACTGACCTGGAAGTTGAATTAGCCAGATTTTATTTAATTTCATTAGGTAGGATCATAATGTGATTAGCTTTTTAAATAGTTTAATAAACTTGATAATTCACATTAAAATCAATCTAACCAACATAATGGTTATGAAATGGTAGATTGAGGAACTTAGATAAAGGAGATTAGCTTAATTTGTCTAAGTAATAGAAAACCTATTTCAAAATACTTAGTGGGAGAAAGACATATATAGAGATATCATACGATCTCTATCATTGATTCACAATGATTTATTTAATGATTAGGATTTATGCCCTAAAGCCTCGTAATTAATGATTTATTTAATAATTAATAATAATTTTGATTATTTTATTTGCAATATAATATTATTCATTATATGAAAAATCCAAGGTTATTAGTATAATCTTGAACAGTATGTGGTTGACATACGAGAGGATCATGTTCAAGAAATAACCTAAAGGGTCATAGTATATGGATAAGGTTGGGTGCCTTATCCTGGTAACACGATTGATACGGCCCACTTTGTAATAGTTACAAATGATTTGATCCAAATCATTTGTGGAGACATGTGAGTGGGGGTATCTTATACAATGAGTTTGTATAAGACTGGACCATGAAATATTTAATCTCTCTTTATAAATCCGTTAATTGAGAAGATTAATATTTCATCAGGATGATCATATGCGACTCAATCTTAATCTTGAGTGAGTTATGAACTACTATCTGTGAGGGCTTGTCCTTTGATTTTCATGGGTGAGAGTGGTTTTTGTAATCGATTCAATATGTCTACCATTTTGGAGACTTGACCAAATAGGGAGTTGAGAACATAATCTCACAATATGGAATTCACTTCTTCCCATATAGGGTAAGTAAATGAGTAGTTCCCTTAAGTGCTGATTTGGAGACTTGAACAATGGGGCCCCACCCTCTCACTGGCCTGAGAATGACTTAGTTTATAATTAGATTATAAACATATTGTTCATTAGAGGATCAGTGGTATTTAAGGTGCAAGATGTAATTATAGGGGTAAAACGGACTTTTGACCCAACTGTAATTACGAACAACTCCTGAAGGGTCGACTTGCATGTAGTGATTATATCTAATTAAACCCAATCGGAAGCGTAGGGATCAGTTTAGTTTATTTAGAATTAAATAATATTCTGGTTAAACATAACATACCTAGAAAATATGGAGATTCTTCTTTATCTCTTCCACAAAGTCTTTCTGGCTATGACTTGAACACAAGATCAAGGCTTGTGGGAGCCTCTTGAAAGAAAATCCACAAGGGATTAAAGAGAAAGAGATCTAGAGAGAATTCTCTAATTCTCTCTATTGAGGAGATGTGTGTTGTTTCTAATGGCTCAACCCAATGGTCCTATTTATAGAGACCAAGGGAAAATTTTTTCCATAATTAAAATATTATATTTTAATATCTAATATATTAAAATATATCTTATATTTATTTGAATCTCATTCAAATCTCCAACGATATTTATTTATTTGAATCTTATTCAAATTCTATAAATATCTTTTATTTCATATATCTAATATATTAAATATTAATTTGAACACTTTGAATTAAATATTAAATTTGAAGTATTCAAATTTTAATATTTAATGTATCAAATACAATAAATATATTTTCTGTTTTATATTTAATATTTCTAATATATTAAATATTAATTTGAATACTTCAAATTAATATTAATGTGAACATTTCAAAATTTTCTTTCAACTAAATTGATCTTTTAGTGTTACTATGAGCTAGCAAAGGGATCTTATGGACCTACAGATTATAAGCTCCAATGATACAAAATTAATTAATTAATTTTCATTCATTAACTATAGGTCACTCTACTATAGACCTAGAGTTGCACTCTTATGCACTATAGGACAAGTTGTGTCCATAGATATAATCATTACATACAAGTCGATCCTTAACGGGTTGTTCGTAATTATAGCTGGGTCAAAAGTTCGTTTTACCCTATAATTACATCTTGCACCTTAAGTACCACTGATTCTCTAATGAACAATCTGTTTATAATCTAATTATAAACTAAGTTGCTCTCGGGCCAATGAGAGGGTGGGGCCCCCATTGTTCAAGTCTCGAAATCAGCACTTAAGGGAATTACTCATCTACTTACCCTATATGGGAAGAAGTGAATTCCATCTTGTGAGATTATGTTCCCAGCTCTCTATTTGGTCAAGTCTTCAAAATGGTAGGCATATTAAATTGGCTATAAAAGCCACTCTCACCCATGCAAATTAAAGGACAAGTCCTCACAGGCAGGAGTTCATAACTCACTCAGGATTAAGATCGAGTCGCATATGATCATCCTGATGAAATATTAATCTTCTCAATTAACGGATTTATAAAGAAAGATTAAATATTTCGTGATCCAGTCTTATACAAACTTATTGTATAAGATACCCCCACTCACATGTCTCCACATGAATGATTTGGATCAAATCATTTGTAACTATTACAAAGTGGGTCGTATCAATAGTGTTACCAGGATAAGGCACCCAACCTTATCCATATACTATGACTCTTTAGGTTATTTCTTGAACACGATCCTCCTGTATGTGAACCACATACTGTTCTAGATTACACTAATAACCTTGGATTTTTCATATAATGAAAAATATTATATTGCAAATAAAATAATTAAAATAATTATTAATTATTAAATAAATAATTAATTACGAGGCTTTATGGCATAAATCCCAACATTTTCATATAATGGATAATATTATATTGAAAATAAAATAATCAAAATTACTATTAATTAATAAATAAAACATTAATTACGAGGCTTTAGGTCATAAATCCTAACAATCTCCCACTTGCACTAAAGCCGACGAGACATGTATCCTAGGGCATACTCTATACCCAACATACTCTCCCACTTGTCCTAGCAAAGATGAGACATGTCTCGTAATCTAGGTAACCTTCAAACATTTTAGCCTAGAGAATCTTTTTATATAAATCCAAATGACTGTCATTAAAAGCCATTTTGGTCACTACTATGATGTTTTCTCTCTCTCGATATGATTTCCTATACATTGGTATTTTTTAATTTTCTTAATATTAGTCTTTGTATCACTATTGTCATAATAAAGAGGATAAACTAAATCATATATGAAACACCTTTAAATTTTCAAGGAACTATTTGTGTCATGCAAGTCCTTTTATTGCTTCACAAGCAAAAAAATTAAACTTTGTATACCATAACTCAACCACCTAGAGTAAAATTTATCTTAACATAGATTTCCTAAATCTTTGAAAGAACTAGTGTATCTTGTAAAGATCAAATATTTTACTTCATATACAAAAAATTCTCATTATCCATAGATAATTTGAAAAAGTTTTTAATTTTCTACTCAATGGTCATACCATTCGTTTAACTGATATATACAAACTAATTGTATGTTAATGTTTAATTCTCATTTATTCATTAATTGTCTCCCACTTAGAGTTAATAATTAATCATATGCTCTCAACATTTGAGGTGTCTTAGGATACTATTCCGTAGACATAAATATCAAATATTTGACAACAATTTTCTCAATATAAAATGTTTGAGACAAAGTTAGCATTTTGTCTTTAAAATCTCCATTTTGGACATATAAAATTTACCTAGTCATTCTAAATCATTCATTTAGAATTGGTTAGGTAGTCAACCTTTTATGTTAGATAGAAATCTTACATCATTCATAATGAGTAAAATATCATCAACATAAAACATGAGAAATATCCACTTGACAATTAATGATTTTCTTGTCTATACAAGTTTCATTAACATCCAAAGTCATAGGTTTTGATACTTTTATCAAACCTTATATTCACAGATCTAATGGTAAAATTCATTTCATAAATGAACTTTTACTATTTTGCAAACCTTTATTCTTTTGATGAAATATTCATGACTATATTTGGCATTTACATTCACCAGACTACTTGGATCAAAATGTGTAAGCCCAAAGTATTCTTTGGTCTTTAAGCCCAAAATATTCTTTGGTCATGTAGCCTTATCCAATAAAGGCCCAATGATTATCTTGCATGAAAGACAAGATCTACAGACAAGTAAAGTAATTAACTAACTTTTAGAAAATTACCTCTTACTAGTATTTCATTCTATTCAAGTTGAAGTTAATCAACCTTAACTGCCAAAGTCAAGTATCATCTTTTAGGAGAAAACAATGTCTTTCTATTCTAGATTTTATAATCCTGAATATCTCAGTATTTTGTAATATAGTATATGCCAATAATTTAAAAATACAAATTATTTTTATTTTTAGCTGAATGTATTTTCAAACAATTTTGAAAATATAAACTTTAATACTTCAAAGTAATTCATACTATACGAACTTTTTAGTAATAAAGTTCGAGAAATTGAATTTCTTTTATGGTTACTAAAACCACTATATTCAGCATTAAGTGATAGTCTTTACTTAATAACAACTTAGGGCTCGTTTGATAACGTTCCTGTTTCCTGTTTCTTGTTCTTGTTTCTCATTTTTCAAGAAACAGACATGTTTGATAAATGATCATGTTTCTTGTTTCTAAATTTTTTAGAAACGTTTCTAAAAAAAGTGCAGATTTTGAGAAACTTCAAAAAGTAGTTTCTCAAATTCTGTTTCTATTTTTTTTTCCAGGTTTGATGCATGTATTCCTATTTCTCTTTTTACCCATCTCTCTCCTCTCTCTTCTTTCTCTCTCTTCCATTCTATTTTTTTTTCTTTTAATACTTTTTAATCTTTTTATTTTTTTTTCTCTTTTCTTTTTATTTTTATTTTTTGATTTATTTCTTTCTATTCGTTCTTTCTCTTTCATCATAATCTTTTTTCTTTTAATAGTTCATTATCTTTTTTTTCTTTTTTCCTTTTTCCTTTTCTCTTTTCGTTTATGTTTTTTTCTTCTCTACTATTTTCTTATTTTCTTTTACTTTATATTAACGAGCTTATAGTTATTATTTTCTATGTAATTCTCTATTATTTTTTCGTTTGGTACGATTTTATTTTTTTATTAAATAAATAAACTAATAATGTATTTCATGTTTACCATTAAATGTAAAAAAATATATACATTCTCTATCTTTTTCTGATTTACTTGCGTGTATTATTGGCTAATGCATTTTTAAAGAAAAAATAAAAATAAAATTTATTATTAAATTAAAGAAATGTGGGTATGTTCGATTGTCTGACCTTAGACAATTTACAAATTCGTCTAATTGAACTAACTCTTGTAAGTCAAAATCGTTCAAGGTGAATTGATTGAAGTGAGAAATAACATTGCAAATCAAATTTGAGCAACATTTGAAGGATAAATTTATTATTATTATTATTAATTAGGTGTTGGGCCATAAGAAAATACTATAACCTCTTTATATATGTTTTATATTTATTTTAATGCATGTTATATGTTTTATTATAGTATATGTACTAAACTTTATTTTTACCAAAAAACAATAAACAAGAAACAGAAATAGTTATCAAACATGTTTCTGTTTTTAGTTTTTAAGAAACAGAAACAAGAAACGAGAAACAGAAACAGGAAACAAGAAACGAGAAACGAGAACGTTATCAAACGGGGCCTTAATGTCTCTCACTACACTAACTAAGACGGGCTTCCTGGTGCCAACATGTAGAAACTATTCTACATGTTAAGTATTTTCCAAAAATTGCATATTAAATGTAATAAAGAATAAATCTTGATAATGGATATTGTATCAACTATCTAAGTGGTGTTATTTATTCTCCACAAAAAATCTAGTAAATCAAATTTACTTTCATCTACATTATTCTTCCCATAGAGGCATTTCAAAAATTCCTCTCATTGTGACTATCCTGACTAATTTAGGAACTATTTTCTTTTATATAGCTTCAGTCATTTGGTTTCTTTTCTTGAATTTTTGTAATACTTAATTTTGAGATTATTTAGACAATTATCTAAATTTAGCTTCTATTGACTTTAACATCTCATATGTTGTTGTCATTTTCTTTATCTTCTAAGCTTAACATCTAACAAGTCAATTAGGAGATATGTACAAGTCATCTCGTTTACTTTTAATTCATTAACCATGTGCTTCACGAACAATTCGCTTTACATTGGCAACAGGTTTTGAGAACATTTCTCAATAAAGACAAATTCAAAATTTTACACTGTTATTATAGTGTTAACGTTATTTTTTCAAGTAATAAAATTTTCTCAATTTTGACTTATCAGTAATAAAATTAAAAATATGAGAAAAATTGACATAATATTGAAATATATAAAATATATTATTTAACATCATGCATTCAATTATCCATTCAATTTTAGAATAGAAATCAAACACTTTGAAAACTAAACCCTATAAGTAATTTCTAATGCTATGGGACTTTAGTGAGCTAGAACAAGTGTCGTCGTAGGGTAGGTCAAGTGTTCATTCACTAAACTGAGACAATCTCAACCAAGTATTATACCAGAATAACTTTTATTCCTATAATATTTAGTTACCATTAGTTTGGTTAGAACATTATTAACAACCTTAATAAGCCATTTGTAAGTGTGACCAATCATTCTAGATTCTGTAGTTTTATCTCAACAATTGTCGCCGTAGGGTATTAGAAACAAAACTACAATCCTATCTTTCTCAGGAGTTCACCCTGATATTGACCCATGCAAACACTTTCCGTAGGGGGACGGTCCAAAAACCGCCACGAGGCCCCACATGAATCTCACAATGTGAACCAATGATGGAGACCATAGGATGTGTTGTCACATATCCTTCTCCTACTTATTATATTTTGAAATATATTTTTCTCTTACTTAGAAAAATTATGCTAATCTCATTTATCTAAGTTCCCAAACTATCCTTCATAACCCTTATGTTTGTTGGATTGATTTTAATATGAATTACCAAGTTTTATTAAACTATTTAAAATTAATCACATTATCAACATACTTAATAAAATTAAATAAAAGTAATAAAATTTGACTAATTCAACTCCCAGGTCAGTTCTCAGTTAGAGGTGTTCCCTTTCGATCAACTTAAATACCTCAGTCTAGATAGAATCTTCCATAGTCAAGTTTCCTTATAGTCAATTTTTATTTCAAATTCATTAATCTTTAATTAACTATTAATTACTAGATTAATGCACCTAAGTGAATTATTAAGCCTTGTTTTTAGTCCTATTAAAAAACTAATTCACTTATTGGATAATCATAAAATTCTATCATTTTAAACCTTTAAAACATATTAAAAGATCATCTTGAATATTTTATTCTAATTCTATTAGAAAAATAAAAGATAAATTAAATTAGAAACTTAAACTAATTTATCTTTGAATTAAATTATCTTTATTTATGGAAGACCTAATCTTATTAGGAAACTAAAATATCTAATCTGATTTTGAAATCAAAAGTTCTAATCTTATTTCAAAAGAATCTAATCTTTTTAGAAAACAAATAAAGATAAATTAAATTCAAATTTTAAACTATTTAAAACATGAATCAAAATATCTTTATTTTATGGAAACCCAATCTCATTAGGAAATATCCTAATCCTATTAGGAAAATATGAATTTCATTTATGAAAGAAAATATCTTAATTTAATTTTTCAAATATAACAATTATATTCAAAGATATGGAAAATATAAACTTATTAGGAAAGCATCTTAATTCTATTGAGGATACATGTGTTATAATGGCTCAACCCAAATGTCCTATTTATAGAGATTTAGGGAAAATCTTTGTCATAATTAAATAATATATATTTTAATATCTAATATATTAAAATACATATATTTAATCTATTTGAATCTTATTTAGATCTTTTAAATTTTCCTACGATATTTATTTCTTTATTTGAATCTTATTCAAATTTTATAAATATCTTTTCTTTAATGTATCTAATATACATTAATTATTTTAATATTTAATGTATCAAATACAATAAATATATTTTTCTCTTTTATATTTAATATATCTAATATATTAAATATTAATTTGAACACTTCAAATTAAATATAAATTTGAACATTGCAGATTTTTTTTTCAACTAAATTAACCTTTTAGTGTTACTATGAGCTAGCAAGAGGACCTTATAAACCTACAAATTATAAGTTCCAATGATACAAAATTAATTAATTAATCATTTTTCATTCATTAACTCTAAGGTCACTCCACTATAGACTTGGAGTTGCACTCTTATGCACTGTGGGACAAGTTGTGTCCATGGATATTATCACTACATGCAAATCGATCCTTCACGAGTCGTTCGTACTTACAGCTGGGTCAAAAGTCCATTTTACCCATGTAATTAAATCTTACACCTTAAGTATCACTGATCCTCTAATGAACAATTTGTTTATGATCCAACCATAAACTAAGTCCCTCTCGGGCCCATGAGAGGGTGGGGTCCCATTGTTCAAGTCCCGAATCAGCACTTAAGGGAATTACTCATCTACTTACCCTATATGGGAAGGAGTGAATTTCATCTTGTGAGATTATGTTCCCTGCTCCCTATTTGGTCAAGTCCCTAAAATGGTAGGCTTATTGAATTAGCTACAAAAGTCACTCTCACCCATGAAAATCAAAGGACAAGCCCTTACAGGCAGGAGTTCATAACTCACTCAGGATTAAGATCGAGTCACATATGATCATCCTAATGAAATATTAATCTTCTCAATTAACGAATTTAGAAAGAGAGATTAAATATTTCATGGTCCAGTCTTATACAAACTCATTGTATAAGATACCCCCACTCACATGTCTCCACATGAACGATTTGGATCAAATCATTTATAGCTATTACAAAGTGTGCCGCATCAATTGTAATGCCCAACTTATTCACGGGCGTTAATTTTGAAATTTTAGAAATTAAGTTGGAATAATTCTCAAGTATTTTGATATTGAGGATTAATTTAAAATTTTGAGAGTTAAAAAGGGGAAAAATTGGAAGGAAAATTTTGGTCAAAGGGCATTTTTGGGATTTTGGTTAAAAATTAATGTATCATCTTTTCCTACCTTATCTTCTTTCTTCCTTATCTTCTTCCTCCCTCATTTTTTTTATCTCTCTGATAGTTCATTCTTCCTTACTTCTTCTTTTTTTTCTTCTTTCCCTTATTCTTCTATGTCTCTTCCCTCCGATAGTTGACCCATGTCACCCAATCGCTCTGTCGTTTGCCAATCACACGTCTTGCTAGCCTTCGAGCTCAGTCGCAGCTGCGTTTCTAGTCAGCCACGTCTGGTCGCACATATCCAACTACCCCACTCCTCCCAACCGTCTGAGCCCCATCGCCTCTACCGCTGCACACCGAAGCTTGGTTTAGTGCAGTCACAAATGGCTCGATTTGGATTCGTGTAAGTTTTTCAATGTCGATTCTAAGACGTTTTTTGGAGTTATAAATCAGTTTGGTGGTGTTGTGTTTAACCCATGACGTGCTCGTTTCAAATTACCCATTCCGTTTGAAACTTAAATTTGCCAAATCAACCCTTTTGGAAGTGAAACCAGCGAGGTTCCAGCTTTGTACAATGCATACAGCCCCCTTCCAGTGTCATTTTGTATTGGGTAAGTTTTTGCCACTGTTTTAAGACGAAATTATTGAGTTTTAAGGGCTGATTTTGTTAGTAATTGGCTATTTAAAGTGACCTTAAGCTATCAAATTAATTATACAGGACACCCGTCGCATTTGGAGACCATTTGAGGCATTTTGAGACAAATTAAGCTACTATCCAGCAAGCATGGGTCACTGTTTGGGTAAGATTTATTGAGATCTTAAAGCATGATCAATACAATAAAGATTAGGCTTGAGTTGGACTTAATTGGTGGTGTGTTTAGACCCTTCTTGTGCAGTTTAGGGGTCTTGATGTTGTTAAGTTACCTATTTAATTTGTGGAATAAATTGAAGGACATCAATTATGTTTGGAGGTCAGGTTGTCGAGTTCGGACCAATTCGACATCATTTCAGTAAGTGAAGATGCTGTTTTGAGATCATGTATTCAATTTTTGGACTACCTTGAATCTTGGAGTAATTTGTAAATAGCTTTTGGACTAACCCTTTAAGTTATTATTTGAATTTGGTTTATGTTTGGAAAGTTATGAATTGTGCACGCATGTCTGAGTTTTGTTTTTGAAGCATGTGTGCCTAATTTTATGTATGTGGAACACATGGTTGTTGGTTGAACTGTTCTACAATCTTTCTTGAGCTTAAGTTGCCTAAACATGTTTTATTTATGGTATTAAATTTTTGGAGCGCTTAGGACTATCGAGTTCTAGCATGTGTAGGGGCCATGGTTAAGTGAAATTCTTGTTATAGAATATTGATGAGTGTGTTGGCTTGAGGCGTGGGGTAATTTAACCAAGTGTAGAATGCATGAAACTGTGTTTTAGAAACATATGATAGTTAGTGGATGTTTGACTTTAACTAAATGGTTGGGCTGGCTGAGGTTTAGCTTCTTGAGACGTTGGAAGGGTCAACTGAGTGAAGTTTGTTTAACTTGTTAGGGTGGCCGTTTAGAGCACCTTACAGGTATATAATGATTAGGATCATTACCCATGTTCCTTTGTTTATAATAGCTTAGGACGGCTAGGCATGTTTAACATGTTTTAGACGGGTCCGAATGTGAGTGGAAGGATAATTTCGCCTTGATTTCTAGTGTGTTTAGGAGGTTGAATTATGGGTTAAATGGCTTGGGGGCTTTATGTCGCTAGCACACGTATGGGCTACGGTTAAGTAAAGATCTTGTTTAGGAGTGTCGTTGAACTAAGGCATGAGTCCATACTTGAGGTTCGTGTTTGTAAAAATTTTAGGTGAGCCTTGATATAAGTGTGATTGGGGTATGATTACCTAATAGCTCATGTAGCATGTTGGCTTGAATAAGCAAGAGGGGTAGTTGGTGAGTGGTTGTTCCGAGTTTGTGCTCGCATTTTCGGTTATACTCGAGAGCTATGGGTGGATTTGTGGGGAAGGCTGGTGACCTGTTGAGTGCCTAGGGTGGTGATATACCTTTTAGTGTTCTAAGTGCGTTGCGAGTGAGAAAAATATCGTTGGTGGGCGTCACTTTTCCTTTCCCATATGAGGCATAGGTGTTGTGAGGTATGAAGGGCATGAGGGTTGCTTTCCCTTTTTTCTCTTGGTAGCTCAAGGGGTGATTCCCCCATTGTGATGAGCGTGAGAGTTGTTTTCGTTCACTAAGTGATGCTAGCTTAGGGGCGTTTCCCCCACTTTATTTAGAGTGAAGGTTGCTTTCCTTCATTCATAATGCTAGCTTAAAGGGCGGTTTCCCCATTGGATGTGCTTGGGAGCCTTGGGCCAAGTTGTGGGTGTGGTTTTGACTTGATGAGTGAGTTTAGCAGGGTAAGTTACCCTGGAGGTTCTATCAGCATTGCAAATGAATGGAAGTCATTAGGCTAGTGCCACATACCCTATTCTTTCTTCCCGTGCGAGCATGTATTCCTAGGATGTTGTGTGATAGGACGGGCATGAGGGTTGCTTTCCCTTTTTGTCTATGTTATCTTAGAGGGTGATTCCCCCACGATATATAGACTGAGGGTTGATTTCCTTCATTCGGTATGCTAGTTTAGGGGCAATTCTCCACTGTTTCGGGCATGAGGGTTGCTTTCCTTTATTGCGTTGCACTAGCCAGAGGGGGTGATTTCCCCAAGATTGTAGGTGTGAGGGTTGCTTTCCTTTACTGCATTAGACCAGTCTAGGTTACATGACTCATAGGTATGGCACGAGGCTATACCAGAGAGGGGTGGGGCTTAGGGCAAGGTAAGTGGGCACTTAGCTAATAAACTCAAATGTTCGAGTTGAGCAAGAGCCAGTGAGTTAGGGCAGAGCTCTTTTGTGTATGATTGTGAACTTTGGACCCTTAAGCGGGCTGCTTACTGAGTATGTTTATACTCATTCGTGTTACTTTGTTGTGTCTTTGCAAATGGCGCACAACTATGAGGCGAGTGACAGAGACGAGGACTTGACGAGGCTATGGAGACACCACCGGATTCCTTCCCTTTGTCTAGAGTTTAAATTTTTATTTTAATTATTGTCGCGTATTGGTTTGTAAATCTTAAATTCTTTGGTTTTCGTGTGTTTGATTAGAATCTCTTAGATTCTTGTGTCTGGTTGGTTGAGCTCAGCATATTTTATCGTAGTTTGGTGGATGCTGAGTGGTTTTTTTAAGATATAAAAGTGTTTTTTTTATTCCTATCAAGTCTTTTGTGAATTTTGGTTTTCTCATAGTTAAGCTGCCATGCTGCCGAATTTTCGGGCATGAGCGGGGTAACTCAGTCGTGCTTCTGCATTTTGTCTATTGCGTTAAGTAGGGTCTTTACATCAATAGTGTTATCAAGATAAGGCACCCAACCTTATCCATATACTATGATCCTTTACGTTATTTCTTTAACATTATCCTCCCGTAGGTCTACCACATATTGTTCAAGATTATACTAATAACCTTGGATTTTTATTAAATAAATCATTAAATATGAGGCTTTAGGGCATAAATCCCAACAAACATTTGTTGGGATAAAAATACGGGATCTAAAATGATGGATCACACTTACAAATGACTCATTAAGGTTGTTAATGATTTCCTTGACCGAACTAATGATAACTAAATATTATAGGAATAAGAGTTATTCTGGTATAATATTTGGTTGAAAAGGTCTGAAATGCACTTGTTCTAACTCATAACTCATTATGAAATTGCTTGTTTTCTAAGCTAAAATTGAATGAATAATTGTTTGCATGATGTTAAATAATATGTTTTTATATATTTCAATATTATGTAAATTTCTCTCATAATTTAAATTTTGAATACTATTTGTCAAGTTGAGAAAAATTTAATTACTTGGAAAAGTAACATTAATGCTATAATAGCAGCATAGAATATTTATTTGTCTTTTTTGAGAAATGTTCTCAAAACCTATTGTCAATGCTAATCGAATTATTCGTGAAGCACATTATTGATGAATCAAAGGTAACGAGATAACTATAGCTTATAGATATCTCCTAGTTGACATGTTAGATGTCAAGCTTAGAAGATAAAAAAAAATGACAACAACATAATGTTAAAGTCAATAGAAGCTAAATTTAGTTAATTGTCTAAATGATCTTGAAATTAAGTATTAAATAATCCAAGAAAAGAAACCAAATGATTGAAGCTATATAAAAGGAAATAATTCCTAAATTAGCCAGGACAGTCATAATGAGAGGAATTTTTGAAATACCTCTATGAAAAAAAAATATAAATGAAAGTAAATTTGATTTACTAGATTTTTTGTGAAGAATAAATAATGCCACCTGGATAGTTGATACAAGATTCACTATCAAGATTTTTTTTTCATTACATTTAATATGTAATTCTTCGAAAATACTTAATGTAACACCTCACGTTACTAAATTGGGCTATTTTAGAGTAATTGGACTTAGTTTTTTGTTGCAGTTCTAAGTTGAAAAATTAGGATTTGTAAGTTGGTAAAATAAAATTCTAGAATTTTGAGAAAAAGAGATTTTACTTAAATCTCCAACTTCAAAATTTGGGAATTTATTTATTTTTGAGTTGGATTGCTAGTTTAGTTTTAAATTAAAACCCAAGAGATTTCGTTTGAAGATTTACCTAAGAAGTTGGGTTTTTTTTTTTTGGAAAACCATAGACGCTATTCCCTTCTATTTATGGGAGTGTAATTAGAGCATTGGTCAAATTAAAAGAGAGACAAAAGGGAAAGAAAAAACACTAAGTTTAGCAATTTTTTTTCTCTCTTCCTCTCCCTCAAGTGATTAGCCGCAACCCCCCTCCCTCGTGCATTTTCCTTCCCTTCTCCCTCACGAACGTCGGCGACCTATGCAATAATTCTCTCTCTAACGGCTTCATGAGCTCCAACACCATTTCATTCAGGCAAGACCCACGAACGCAGCTCTCAACCCAACAAGTGGCGTTTGCTAATTCGTGAGTAGATACACGGTTCTCACGAAACCCACATCTGGACTCCAAGGTTTAGTGTTTACCCACTAGATTTTAGTCTCGAACCACGTTGGAATCGTGACCCACACTTTGTTCAACTTGGATTTGATTACCCAAGGGTTGACAACCTCAAATTTGTGTTTTCGGCCCTTTTCGAACACCAAACAACATGCATTCTAGCCTTTTGGTAAGTTTCGAATACTTTCGACAATGACCCACAACTCAAGTAGGTTAAAATCAGTTTATCCATAGTCTAAAGTGTTCTGGTTTGCGAAGTCGAACCTCGTCGAACATAGTCCAGCAAGCATTTCAGTCGTTTGGTGTAGTTCGGTAAGCTTTGGCACACTTTTGGACCATTTCAAGTTCTCTAAATTTTGTTTCTAACCTTTGGAAATGTCTTCTTTGTAGTTTGAATCAATTCGGAGTCCCTCCGAACACTTTTCAACAAGGTTTCAAATTGTTTGGGCGAGAATAAGTGGGTGATCGAGTGAAACTTGTGGGTTAAAAAAAAAGAATTCAGCCCATTGCAAGTGCACACTGTTGATGCAAGTAATATAAAATTGGAAGTACTCCAAAGTATTAATCCCACAGGGAACGAATACGACAAAAATTAAGAATAGCAAGATTGTGTTCAAAGTGCAACTTTGGTAACCAAAAATAAAAAGATTGAGAGGGTTGTCCTGCTAGAAAGTAAAATATTAAAAAAAAATCAAGATACTGGAAAGCGGGATTCAAGTATGATCATGCCCTTTGGTGAGAAGTGCAACTCAATTGCAATGGCAATCGTGCCTTAACACAAAATAATTGTAAACCAAATCGACTCTTATTCAATTTTGATTCAAAATTCTTAGGCGGCTAAGTGATTGGACCTATATGTCTATGGCCAATCGTACTTAGATAATTTTAGATCGCATTCTAATGGTTTTGGGGGTTCGTCCTATGTTTAGGATCAAGCTTTACTTATGTCTAAGCTTTTTATCTCATTGCTTTTGCGAGATCCGCCATCTTGATCTAACCCTTTCAGTATTATATTCAGACTTAGAAGCAACCCTAGTTGATCAATTAAGGATTATTAAAAACACTTAAATCAGTAAAAGCAAACAAAATTTGTGTTAAATTGGATTGCCTTTATATATAAGCTTCACATTCTCACTTCTAGGGCATTTATAGCATGCATAAGTTTGCTATTTCTAGGCTTAGTTTTATGCTAGTTTTGTTATGATTATGTGTACTTTCATGTATGTTTATTTATAATTTACAGAAATCGAGCAATTGGAGCAAAACTGGAGTTTTGAGAAGTATTTGGATGAATATATGGAGCAAATTGGAGCTATAATTGAAAATCTAAGTGTTGAAGAGAAGGAAACAAGCTTGTGAACCCGAGAGTATAGCGTTGCAACGCCATATGTAGTGTTGCAACGCTACATCAGCAGCCTTTCAGCCTTGGAGACCAGCAGACATAGCGTTGCAACGCCATCCAAGTTCATTTTTTCCTTTTTTTATAAAATTCAAGGGACAGCGTTGCAACAATGTTGCAACGCTATCTCGACTCTATAAAAGGGAGCTTTTTCATTCAAGCAAGGGGAGCCGTTTTGAGAGCCTAGAACCCTAATTTCGATAAGGAGCACTGTTTTGGAACCTAGAGAGCACTTTGGAAAGCTAAGGATGAGACTCACGGCTCGAGATTGCAGGACATCACGACAAGAACAAGTGTTGGCACGCGTCGTCCAGTTTTTCTCTTTTCCCTTTACTTTGTTTCACTCAATTTTAGGACTCTTTGAGCTGTATTAATTTGAATATTTTTAGACTCTTGGATGATTGTGATTGTAGAACTTACATTTGATTTTGAGTTGTTATATATATCGTAATGCTATTTATGCATCCTTGTGCTTATGCTCGTAACTTTTGGCAAAGTTAATTTTTAGAGTTTTAGTTTTAGCTTGAAAGAGTAGAACTTGAATTGAGATGTGGTTGCATAACTAATAATGGAGTATTGCATGAGAATGAATATTTTGTTATTAGAGGTCGTTATAGAATTCTGTTAATGCCATGCATGAGTAGTAAAAATAGACTGAAATGGTGATTTAATACTTATGGATGAGTTCAATTGAGCTTGAAAAAGTCAAAAGTCAATTAGATAAATTAGAAATTCTTGGCTTATAGTATTGCATGTTATAACTTTTCTTAGTCAAATTAAGTTTGTGCTTAATGTTAATTCGATCTCCAATGTCTCTCTAAATGAACTCCAACCTTGTAAATATTTAGCGTAGTTTTATATTCTTGTTTCAATCCAAGTTTAGGTTCTCTAAATAAAATTAGACGTGAGTAACTATGGTACTTATTTAAATTAAGAACTCCAATCCCTGTGGATGACCCTGGCCTCTATTATTGCAAAATATTTAGAGATCCGGTTTATAAATTAATCTGATAAGAGACTTCGTCAAGAGAGATTTAGCTCATGATAGAATAGGAAATTAAAAGAGATGGAATTAAAAGAAACTCCATAACTTAAAGAAATAAAATGCAAACAGAGAAGAAAAGATTACAACTTGAAGCAAAAACTCAAATCAAATACTGGAAATTAAATTCAATGATATTAAAGGAACTTGCGGTCTTGATTTGTTCCAAAACTCAAGTATAAACTAACTTGAACAAACTAAAAACTAAAGGAGATGTAATATAGCACTGACCAAAATATGAAAAGAGACTAAAACAAGGAAATATAATAACTAAAATAGTGTTCAAAATAGAGTAAAAAGTTGGAACAAAACTGAATTACAATAAGAAAAAATCTTAAACAATCTCTCTTTCCCTTTTTTTCAATCGAACTTAATCCAACCTTTTTCAAGGTGAAGTGGGTCTTAACAATCTTAGATTTTTCCCTAGATTAGACTAAGTATAGAGGAAAAGAGAGGATGAAGAAGAATGGACAACAAGATGAAGATAGAAAAAGTGCAGAAATGGGATTTCTTCTAAGGAGGAATTCTATTTTTTGCCTTCGTTTCCCTCCATTTTATAGCCTTCAAGCATCTAGGGCTTCTTCACGCCCCATATATGGCTTGATGTGTAAAATCGTTGCTTGATTTAAGGATAAATAAATGCTAGAATCTTCTAAATTTGGCCTGTTGGGATTTATACCCTAATGCCTCGTAATTAATTATTTATTTAATAATTAATAATAATTTTGATTATTTTAGTTGCAATATAATATTATCCATTATATGAAAAATCCAAGGTTATTAGTGTAATATTGAACAATATGTGATTGACATACAGGAGAATCATGTTCAAGAAATAACCTAAACAGTCATAGTATATGGATAAGGTTGGGTGCCTTATCATGGTAACACTATTGATACAGCCCACTTTGTAATACTTACAAATGATTTGATCCAAATTGTTCATGTAAAGACATGTGAGTGTGGTATCTTAAACAATAAGTTTGTATAAGATTGGACCATGAAATATTTAATCTCTCTTTATAAATCTGTTAATTGAGAAGATTAATATTTCATCAGGATGATCATATCCGACTCGATCTTAATCTTGAGTGAGTTATGAACTCCTATCTGTGAAGGCTTATCCATTGATTTGCATGGGTGAGAGTGACTTTTGTAGCCAGTTCAATAAGCTTACCATTTTGGAAACTTGACCAAATAGGGAGCTGGGAACATAATCTTACAAGATGGAATTCACTCATTTCCATATAGGGTAAATAGATGAATAGTTCCCTTAAGTGTTGATTTCGGGACTTGAACAATGGGGCCCCACCCTCTCATTAGCCTAAGAGAGACTTAGTTTATGGTTGGATCATAAACAAATTGTTCATTAGAGGATTAGTTGTACTTATGGTGCAAGATGTAATTACAGAAGTAAAACGAACTTTTGACCCAGCTATAATTATGAATAACTCGTGAAGGATCGACTTGCATGTAGTAGTTATATCCATGGACATAACTTGTCCTACAGTGCATAAAGTACAACTCTAAGTCTATAGTGGAGTGACATAGAGTTAATGAATGAAAATTAATTGATTAAAGAGTTTAATTAATTAATTATGTATCATTGGAGTTTATAATCTGTAGGTCTCTAAGGTCCTCTTGCTAGCTCATATGAACAAATAGGGATCAATTTTGTTGAGAAATGTTTTTATGAAATGTTCAAATTAAAATTTAATATATTTGATATATTATATGAGAGAAACCATATTGAATGTATATGATACATTAAATATCAATGAAATTATTAATGTATTAAGATACATTAAAGAAAAGATATTTATTAAATTTGAATTAGATTTAAATTAGGAAATAGATATCGTAGGAGAATTTAAGATGATTTGAATAAGATTCAAATTGGTTAAATAAATATATTTTAATATATTAGATATTAAAATATATTATTTAATTATTTTCCCTAGGCCACTATAAATAGAACCCTAGGGATGAGCCATTGTGTATTCTTCATAAGAGACACATCTGCTCTACAAAAAATTGTAGAATTCTCTCTGAACTTCTCATCTCTCATTTTCTTTCAAGAGGCTCCCACAACCCTTGATCTTGTGTTCGAGTCATAACCAAGAAGACTTTGGGGAGGAGATAAAGACCCGCCTGAAATATTTGCATATTTACTCCAAGTTTGCTTGATCTTTTTTTTTTTAGTTAAATTTTAAATAAAATAAAAAACGATCCAATGCTTCCATTGTAGAGTGAAATGTTCATTCCTTCAATTGGTATTAGAGCCTACTTTGATTTTTATTTAAAATTAAAAGTTCGTATGGTGGGTATTTTAAATTTGTTCATATATGTGATATGTGATTGCAAAATTGATTATAAGGGAATATTGGCATTAGTTCGACATTGATTAGATCAAATGTAAAATCCCGCAGTGTTAAGTTTTTTTTAATTAAAAAAAATCGTTCATGGTAGATTTCCCAATAAGCAACCAATTGATTTCAATTCAAATTCAAATTAAGATAAGATTTCAATTCAAATTGCTATAAGATTTCAATTCAAATTGAGATAAGATTTTAATTCGAATTGAAATAAGATTTTTTTTTTTTTTTAAAAAAAGCCAACTTTACCGTAAAATTGAAAGCTTTTCGTTAATGGTTCCTCAAATTTTGGTCAATTGGTGGATGCAAAATTTCGGATGGTTGTTGATATTTTTGGTTAACCTAAATTTGGATTACGACGCAATAAAGAAATTTGAAGACCAAGATATGTCTTGGATTTAAATTATTGTAATTTAAATTATTTTCAATTTCTAGGACATGCCAAATATGCCGGTAAATTTTACTTTAATTAATTTAATTATGTATGTGATGTGTGTTTTAAATTAATTAATTGTTGCATAAAGTATGTCATTTATATTAAAATCCCACCATAGGTTAAACATGATCATGCATCTTAATTAATTTTTGAATATAATTGTTATATTTGAAAATTTGATTAGGTTGTTTCCTAATAGAATTGAGATGTTTTCCTAATAAGTTTATATTTTCCATATCTTTGAGTATAATTGTTATATTTAGAAAAATATATTAGGATATTTCCTTTCAAAATTGGAATCCATATTTTCCTAATAGGATTAGGATATTTTCTAATGAGATTAAAGTTTCGTTAAAATGAAGATAATTTAATTCATGCTTTAAATAGTTTAAATTTTGAATTTAATTGATTTTTATTTGTTTCCTAATAAGACTAGATTCTTTCGAAATAGGATTAGATCTTTTAATTCTTAAAACGATTAGGTATAATATAAATAAAAATAATTTAATTAAAAGATAAAATAGTTTAAGTTTTGAATTTAATTTATATTTAATTTTTTCTAATAGGATTAGAGTAAAATATCTAGGATGATCTTTTAATTTGTTTTAAAGGGTTTAAAATGATAGAATTTTAATATTATCTAATAAGTGAATTAGTTTGTTGATAGGACTAAAAACAAGGTTTAATAATTCACTTGGGTTCATTAATCTAATAACTAATGGCTAATTAAAAATTAATGAATTTGAAATAAAAATTAACTATAAGGGAACTCTATCTATGGAAGGTTCTATCTAAGACTGGGGTATTTAAGCTAACCGAAAGGGAACACCTCTAACTGGGACCAATCGGGAGTTGAATTAGTCAACTTTTATTTAATTTCACTAAGCATGCACATAATGTGATTTTTTTTTTTTTTGAAATAGTTTAAAAACTTGGTAATTCACATTAAAATCAATCTAACCAACATAAAGGTTATGGAGGGTAGATTGAGGAACTTAGATTAATGAGATTAGCCTAATTTGTCTAAGTAAGAAAAAATCTTATTTCAAAATAGTAAATGGGAGAAGGAAATGTGTTAACATATCATACGGTCTTCATCATTGGTTCACATCATGAGA
Organism: Trichosanthes truncata; assembly: GCA_033996785.1. NCBI lineage: Eukaryota > Viridiplantae > Streptophyta > Magnoliopsida > Cucurbitales > Cucurbitaceae > Trichosanthes > Trichosanthes truncata. The sequence continues at coordinate 41,493,290 of JAWPNB010000013.1, read as the reverse complement.
TTCATGCGAGGCCTCGTGGCGGCTTTTGGACCATCCCCCTACGGAAGATGTTTGCATGAGTCAATATCAGGGTAAACTCCTGAGAAGGATAAGATTGTAGTTTTGTTTCCAATACTTGACCTACCCTACGACGACACTTGTTGGGATAAAACTATGGGATCTATGATGGATCACACTTACAAAGGGCTCATTAATGTTGTTAATGATGTCATTGACCAAACCAATGGTAATTAAATATTATAGGAATAAGAGTTATTTTGGTATAATATTTGGTTGAGATTGTCTCAGTTTAGTAAAGGAACAATTGACCTACCCTACGACGACACTTGTTCTAACTCACCAAAGTACCATAGCATTAGAAATGATTTATTGGGTTCATCTTTCAAATTGTTTGATTTCTATGCTAAAATTGAATGGATAATTATTTTCATGATGTTAAATTATATACTTTATATATTTCAATATTATGTCAATTTCTCTCATAATTTTTAATTTTATTATTGATAAGTCAAATTGAGAAAAATTTATTACTTAGAAAAGTAACATTAACACTATAATGACAGTGTAAAATATTTATTTGTCTTTATTGAGAAATATTCTCAAAACATGTTGCCAATGCTAATCGAATTGCTTGTGAAGCACGTGATTAATTAATCAAAAGTAAACGAGATAGCTTGTACATATCTCCTAGTTGACATGTTAGATGTCAAGCTTAGAAGATAAAGAAAATGATAACAACATATGAGATGTTAAAGTCAATAGAAGCTAAATTTAGATAATTGTCTAAACGATCTCGTATTTAAGTATTATAAAATTCCAAGAAAAGAAACCAAATGACTGAAGCTATATATAAGAAAATAGTTCCTAAATTAGCCAAAACAGTCACAATGAGAGGAATTTTTGAAATACCTCTGTGGAAGAAAAATATAAATGAAAGTAAATTTGATTTACTAGATTTTTGGTGGATTATAAATAACGTCACCTAGATAGTCGATATAAGATCTACTATCAAGATTTATTCTTCATTACATTTAATATGTAATTCTTGGAAAATACTTAAAATGTAGAATAGTTTCTACAAGTTGGCACTAGGAAGTCCATCTCAGTTAGTGTAGTGGGAGACATTAAGATGACATAAAATTATAATTGTTACTTAATGCTGAATATGGTGTTTTTAGTAACCATAATAGAAATTCAATTTCTCGAACTTTATTACTAAAAGTTCATATAGTATGAATTACTTTGAAGTATTAAATGTTATATTTTCAAAATTGTTTGAAAATACATTCAGTTGAAAATAAGAACAATTTGTATATGTTAAAATGTTAACATGTACTATACTACAAAATACTATACTGAGATATTTGGGATTATAGAATCTAGAATATAAAGACATTGTTTTCTCCTAAAAGATGATACTTGACTTTGGCATTCAAGGTTGATTAACATCGATTTGAATAGAATAAAAAGATTAATAATAGATAATTCTTTAGAAGTTAGAGTTAATTACTTTATTTGTCTGTAGATCTTGTCTTTCATGCAAGATAATCATTTGTCATTTATTAGATAAAGCTAGAAGGCCAAAGAATACTTTGGGCTTACACATTCTGACCAAAGTGGTCTGGTGAATGTAAAGGTCAAATAAAGTCATGAATATTTCATCACTCTAGTTGATGATCATTCAAGATACAAGTATTTTTACCTAATACAACATAAGTCTAAATTTTTTGAAAAGTTCAAGAAAATTAAGGCTAAAGTTAAAAATTGATTAGATAAGTCTATCAAGACATTATGATCAGATCATAGTATAAAATACAAGAGCCTTACGTACTGAGACTAATTAATAGAAAATGGGTTTTTATCCCGATTATTTTAAATACCAAGTACATTTATGTGAAATTGTACTGCAAGAGGAGAAACAAAACCTTGTTAGACATGGTCACATCAATAGTGAGTTACACGCCCTTACAAAACTCTAGTTAGGATATGCAATAGAGATTGCAGAGATTGCATAGTGAACATTATTCCCTCGAAAAATGTCTATGAGACAATTTGAGATTTTCAATATTTGGGAATGTTAAACTTACATGCTGAAACAAGCCTAAAAAATGTTGTATATGTTCAAGGATATGCCTAAGTGTAGGCCACCCCTAAGGAATACAAAGTGATCTTTTATCTAGTCATAAAAAGAATAAGGTATTTGTATGACAAATATCATTTTTTATAAGGAATGTGAAAAAAAATATCACAAACCTTTAATAAGGTGAAATAGTGTAAATAAATTGGTTCCAAGTGAAGCCACTAAATAGTTAACAAAAGTTGTTAACAATTTAATTACATTTGAACGTCAAATAGATTCTAGTCATGAATTGGATAAGCCTCATCATAGTGGGAGAGTTATGAGATGACTCAACCTTTACAAGGACTTAATTGAAGCCCAAATTTTCATGTTAGATGATAAAGTTGAAGGTTTATGGCCCTCAAAGTGAGACTAATGACAAATGGTTAAACCTAATAGGAGAAAGTAGAATGCGAGTAAACTTTCTCACTTGTTTCCATACTGAAGTCTGTAAGCATTATTTAATTCATTGTTGCATATGGGATATGTAAAATGAATGTTTAGAATTCTTTTATGAAAAGAAATCTTAGATAATGCATCTACACAAATTAATCAGAGAAGTTTATTTTCAAAGATCAAAAGAAAAAGGTTTGCGAAATAGTAAAGGTTCATTTATGAAATAAATTTTACAATTAGATCTTTGAATATAAGGTTTGACAAAAGTATCAAAACCTATGACTTTGGATAAATATTAATAAAGCTTGTATAGACAAGAAAATTATTAATTGCATAATGATTTTTTTCTCATGTTTTATGTTGATGTTATTTTACTCATTATGAATGATGTAAGATTTCTATCTAACATAAAAAGTTGACTAAGTAACCAATTCCAAATGAGTGATTTGGAACTCGGTATATTTTACATGTCCAAATGAAGATTTTAAGGATACAACGTTCACTTTGTCTCAAACATCTTATATTGACAAAATTGTTGTCAAATATTTGATATTTATGTCTAAGGAAGAGTATCCTAAGACAAACTCGAATGTTGAGAGCATATGATTAATTATCTATTATAAGTAGGAGACAATTAATGCATAAATGAGACTTAACGATTAATATACAGTTGGTTAGCATATATCAGTTAAACGAATGGTATGACCATTGAGTAGAAAATTAAAAACTTTCTAAAATTATCTATGGATAATGAGAAATTTTTGTGTATGGAGTAAAAGATTTGATCTTTACAAGATACACTAGTTCTTACAAAGACATAGGAAATTTGTGTTAAGATAAATTTTACCCTAAGTGATGGAGTATGGTATACAATTTAAATTGTTTTTCTTGTGAAGCGATAAAAGAACTTATATGACTCAAATAATTCCTTAAAGATCTAAAAGGTGTTTCATATATGATTTAGTATATCCTCTTTATTATGATAATAGTGGTGGAAAGACTAATATTAACGAAAATTTAAAAAAGAATATCAACGTATAAGGAATCATATCGAGAGAGAAAACATCATGGTAATGACCAAGATGACTTTTAATGGCAGTTGTTTGGATCTATATAAAAAGACTCTCCAGGTTAAAGTATTTAAGGGTCACCTAAAATGTCTAGGATTATGAGACATGTTTCATTTTTACTAGGGCAAATGGGAGAGCTTGATGGGTATAGAGTATGCCCTAGGATACATGTCTCGCCGGCTTTAGTGCAAGTGGAAGATTTCTGGCATTTATGCCTAAAGCCTCGTAATTAATGATTTATTTAATAATTAATAATAATTTTGATTATTTTAGTTGCAATATAATATTATCCATTATATGACAAATCCAAGGTTATTAATGTAATATTGAACAATATGTGATTGACATACAGAAGGATCATGTTCAAGAAATAACATAAACAGTCATAGTATATGGATAAGGTTGGGTGCCTTATCATGGTAACACTATTGATACAGCCCACTTTGTAATACTTACAAATGATTTGATCCAAATTGTTCATGTAGAGACATGTGAGTATGGGTATCTTAAACAATAAGTTTGTATTAGACTGGACCACGAAATATTTAATCCCTCTTTATAAATCCGTTAATTGAGAAGATTAATATTTCATCACGATGATCATATATGACTCGATCTCAATCTTGAGTGAGTTATGAATTCTTGTCTGTGAATGTTTGTCCTTTGATTTGCAGGGGTGAGAGTAGCTTTTGTAGCTAATTCAATAAGCCTACCATTTTGGAAACTTGACTAAATAGGAAACTGGGAACATAATCTTACAAGATGGAATTCACTCTTTCCCATATAGGGTAAATAGATGAATAGTTCCCTTAAATGCTGATTTCGAGACTTGAACAATGGGGCCACATCCTCTCATTAGCCCGAGAGGGACTTAGTTTATGGTTGAATCATAACCAAATTGTTTATTAAAGGATCAATGGTACTTAAGGTACAAGATATAATTACAAGGGTAAAACGGACTTTTGACCCAACTGTAATTACAAACAACTCGTGAAGGATCGGCTTGCATGTAGTGGTTATATCTATGGACATAACTTGTTTTACAGTGCATAAGAGTGCAACTCTATGTCTATAGTGGAGTGACATAGAGTTAATGAATGAAAATTAATTGATTAAAGAGTTTAATTAATTAATTCTGTATCATTGGAGCTTATAATCTGTAGGTCCATAAGGTCCTATTGCTAGCTCATATGAACAAATAAGGATCAATTTTGTTGAGAATTTGTTTTGAAATGTTCAAATTAAAATTTAATATATTTGATAAATTAAATGAGAGAAAACATATTTAATGTATATGATACATTAAATATCAAAGAAATTATTAATATATTAAGATACATTAAAGAAAATATATTTATTAAATTTGAATTAGATTCAAATTAGGAAATAGATATTGTAGGAGAATTTAAAAAGGTTTGAATAAGATTCAAATTAGTTAGATAAATATATTTTAATATATTAGATATTAAAATATATTATTTAATTATTTTTCCTAGGCCACTATAAATAAAACCCTAGAGGTGAGCCATTGTGTATTCTTCATAAGAGACACATCTCCTCTACAGAGAATTGTAAAATTCTCTCTGAACTTCTCTTCTCTCCTTTTCTTTCAAAGGGCTCCCCACAAGCCTTGATCCTATGTTCGAGTCATAGCCAAAAGAATATGCGGAGGAGATAAAGACCCACTTGATATCCATATTTACTCCAAGTAAGTTTGCTTCATCTTATTTTATAATTTAATTTTAAATAAAATTAAAGACGATCCAATACTTCCACTGTAGAGTGAAAACGTTCATTCCTTCATGGCTAATCTTGAAAATCTGATTTTTCTGCCTTCTCTGGTACAATTGCAGTTGCAATTGTGTTGAAATTACGCTGCAATCGTCTCCTTTTTACTAATCTACACAATAACCAACTAAATCAACCAAATTTCAATATTTTATTTTATCTATTTATCCTAATCCTAAGGGTTCTCATCATGCTCAAGGATTTCTTAACACTTAGCTCAAATTCAAGAGATTTTGTGGGTTCACAAAGGATCTACAAGAATAACCTTTATTTGTGAACTAAATAATCTTAAAAAATGAGAATTATTACACCCCCAAAATTGAGTTATTGCTTGTCCTCAAGAAATTTCAAGCAAAACCAATAAGCAAACAATTTACAAAATGTTATCTAAATGGTGTTTTGAAAAAAATGTTGCCTTTCAGAAGAGGTCTCAAATTATTTAGTACTTTACACAACTCTAAGATTTTCTCACATAAAACCTTTACTTTTCTTTTTCAAGATAAAACATTCTTATGCAAATCCACCTATTATGCTCATGCTACCTATATCTTAGTCATAGAGTTGAAAGAATGGGCGTTTCACTCCGCAGCGGAAACATTAGATCGTCTTTGATTTTATGTAAAATTAAACTAAAAAAATAAGATTAAGCAAACTTACTTGGAATAAATATAGAGATATTTCTAGCGAGTATTTATCTTATCTATAAAGTCTTCCTGACTATGACACAAACACAGGACCAAGGCTTATGAGAGCTTCTTGAAAGAAAAATCACAAGGGATTGGAGAGGAAGAGGTCTAGAGAGAATTCTCTAATTCTCTATTGAGGAAATGTGTGTTATAATAGCTCAACCCAAAGGTCTTATTTATAGAGACCTTAGGCAAATCTTAGTCATAATTAAATAATATATATTTTAATATCTAATATATTAAAATACATATATTTAATCTATTTGAATCTTAATCAAATTTTATAAATATCTTTTCTTTAATGTATCTAATAAAAATTAATTATTTTAACATTTAATGTATGAAATACAATAAATATATTTTCCTCTTTTATATTTAATATATCTAATATATTAAATATTAATTTGAACACTTCAAATTAAATATTAATTTAATCTTTTAGTGTTACTATGAGCTAGCAATGTAACCTTATGGACCTACAGATTATAAGCTCCAATGGTACAAAATAATTATTAAACTTTTTAATTAGTCAATTTTCATTCATTAACCTTAGGTCACTCCACTGTAGACCTAGTGTCCATGAATATAACCATTACATGCAAGTAAATTCTTCACGAGTTGTTCGTAATTACAGCTGGGTCAAAAGTTCGTTTTATCCCTGTAATTACATCTTGTACCTTAAGTACCATTGATCCTCTAATGAACAATTTGTTTATGATCCAACAATAAACTAAGTCCCTCTCGGGCCAGTGAGAGGGTGGGGTCCCATTGTTCAAGTCCCGAAATCAATACTTAAGAGAACTACTCATCTACTTATGCTATATGGGAATGAGTGAATATTCATCTTGTAAGATTACGTTCCTAGCTCCCTATTTGGCCAAGTCCTTAAAATGGTAGGCTTATTGAATCGACTACAAAAGCCATTCTCACCCATGCAAATCAAAGGACAAGCCCTCACAGTTAGGAGTTGATAACTCACTCATGATTAAGATCGAGTTGCATATGATCACCCGAATGAAATATTAATCTTCTCAATTAAAGGATTTATAAAGAGAAATTAAATATTTCGCGGTCCAGTCTTATACAAACTCATTGTATAAGATACCCCCACTCACATGTCTCCACATGAACTATTTTGATCAAATCATTTGTAACTATTACAAAGTGAGCTGTATCAATAGTATTACCAGGATAAGGCACCCAACTTTATCCATATACTATGACACTTTAGGTTATTTCTTGAACATGATCCTACTATTCAAGATTACATTAATAACCTTAGATTTTTCATATAATGGATGATATTATTAATTATTAAATAAATCATTTATTACAAGGATTTAGGGCATAAATCCCAACAATCTTCCATGTGCACTAAAGCCGGTGAGACATGTATCCTAGGGCATACTCTATACCCAACATGTTCTCCCACTTGCCCTAGAAAAAATGAGACATGTCTCGTAATCCTAGACATTCTTGGTGACCCTCAAACACTTTAGCATGGAGAGTATTTTATATAGATCCAAATGACTGTAATTAAAAGCCATCTTGGTCATTACCATGATGCTTTCTCTCTTTCGATATGATTCTCTATATATTGGTGTTTTCTAATTTCCTTAATATTAGACTTTGCACCATTATTATCATAATAAAGAGGATAGACTAAATCATATATGAAACACCTTTCATATTTTTAAGGAACTATTATAGTCATACAAGTCCTTTTGTTGCTTCAGAAGCAAAAGCATTAAACTTGTATACCTTACTCCATCACTTAGGGCAAAATTTATCTTAACATAGATTTTCCTAAATCTTTGTAAGAACTAGTGAATCTTGTAAAGATAAAATATTTACACAAAAATTTCTCATTATCCATAGATAGGTTGAGAAAGTTTTTATTTTTCTACTCAATGGTCATACCTTTCATTTAATGGATATATGCTAACCAACTGTATATTAAATGTTAAGTCTCATTTATGCATTAATTGTCTCCCACTTATAGTAGATAAATAATCATATGCTCTCAACATTTGAGGTGTCTTAGGATACTTTTCCTTAGACATAAATATCAAATATTTCACAATAATTTTGTCAATATAAGATGTTTGAGACAAAGTTAACGTTTTGTCCTTAAAATATCTATTTTGGACATATAAAATATACCGAGTCATTCCAAATTACTCATTTGGATTGGTTACTTAGTCAACGTTTATGTTAGATAGAAATCTTACATCATTCATAATGAGTAAAATATCATCAACATAAAACATGAGAAAAATCTACTAAGCAATTAATGATTTTCTTGTCTATACAAGCTTCATTAATATTTATCCAAAGTCATAGGTTTTGATACTTTTATCAAACCTTATATTCAAATATCTAATCGTAAAATTTATTTCATAAATGAACATTTATAATTTTACAAGATGTTCACTTTTGATCTTTAAAAATAAACCCTTCTGATTTATTTGTGTAGATGCATTCTTTAAGATTTTTTTCATCAAAGAATTCTACACATTAATTTTACATATCCCATATGCAACAATGAATCAAATAATGCTTACAGACTCCAAGATGGCAACAAATGAGAAAGTTTACACATAGTCAATTTTCTCCCATTAGGTCTCACTTTGAGGGCAATAAGCCTTCAACTTTGTCATCTAACATGACAACTTGGGCTTCAATTAAGTGCTTGTAAAGGTTGAGTCATCTCATAGCTTTCCTGGTACGATGAGGCTTATCCAATTCATGACTAGGATCCATTTGACTTTCAAATGTAATTAAATTGTTAACAAATTTTGTTAACTATTTAGTGGCTTTACTTGGGACTAATTTATTAACACCATCTCACCTTATTAAAGGTTTGTAGTCTTTTATTTGACATTCCTTATAGAAAAATGATACTTGTCATACAAATACCTTATTCTTTTTAGGACCAGATAAAAAACAATTTGTACTCTTTACGGGTGGCCTACACTTAGACATATCTTTGAAAATATACAACCTTTATAGGTGATAAAGAGTTTGTCCAAAGGCTCTATCAAATATACTTATAAACCTAGACCTCTAAAATTTGCAGTAGTAGTGGTCAGGATCGATCACATGGACTGGATTTCTTAATTTAACTAAATACCATTGTTACTAATTCTCAATTTGATCTGGAGAATCAAAACTTGAGAAAGAGTTGAATTACAACCTAAAATAAATATTTACGAAATTTAAGACAATTTAAAGAGAATCCATGCCAGCAATATATTAGCCATGAAGAACCACTTGGTCTAATTAAGAGACATAAATACATACAACAATTATAAGCCAAGAAAATCACTAAATTAGTTAAATGATTTTTCCAAGCCCAAATAAGTTCGTGCAAAATTAAATCCTTAACTGTCCAGTGTAATTCTCAAATTAAGCACGCAAACAAAGTGAATCTTTTATAGCTTCTAATAATAAATTATTCATTCCCATGCAATAATCAACTACTAGTCATGCAGCTACACCCAAATTCAACTTCTACTTCTCCAAGCTAAAACTCAAATTAAGATCAACTAAACTTTGGAGACAATGAACATATAGAAACATGAATAATGTTGCAATATATTATAAATGTAAATTAGAACCAAGTTTCAATCATTACAAGCTACAAGAGTCTAGCCACTCAAAATTCACTATAATAACATCTAAACTCTAAAGAAAAAGTCTAGAAACAACAAGTAGAAAGGAAAGAGAGAGAAACTCTTGGACGCTTGCCAATCCTCGTCCCCGTCGTGATGTCCCGCGATCTTGAGCTTACAATCCATTCCTTGCTCTTAAAAGTATTCTCTACGTTCCAAATATATGCTGTGAATCGAAACTAGGGTAAATTCTCTCCAAAAAGCCTCACTTTAATTACTCGAATCCTGCAACATAAACAAATCAGGTAGATGAAAACACACTTTAAAGCCACAAACTAGCAAGAAAATAAGCCTATAAATAGCACACTTTTGTGTGCTATCAAATACTCCCAAACTTAAACTTTTTCTAGTCCCGAGAAAAATACAATCACTAGATAATTCAAAATCATGCAAGTCGGTGACTACATGCTCAATAATTCCAAATGCTAAAAGATCACATTGAAAGAATTCGTTTAAACAATAACTTTCATTGAGAAAAATTAAACTTATACCTATCATCCCTCAGTGTGTGTGTGCTAGTCAAACCTATTTTAGTCTTTATAAGCTCGGAAGAGGTTTATACAACTCATTACTATTTATCAGCTTACTATATCCCCAGTTCTAATCATCAGGTCTCCCTCAGTTCAAGAAGATAATAAGCCACTAGATTGTCTTAAGAAGAACAATAATTCTCTCAAACTTGTTTATTTATTTATTTCTTTTTAAGGAAGGTCTTTATCGTCACTCTTGCCTTCGTCTAGCTTACTAACACTTTGTAGTGAAAATATCTAGCTACAAGAAAAAATACTTACTCAAACTTGTACTCATTTCTTAAACTAAACTTTCATGCAGTGGAAAACATGGGTGTCATGAACGTCCCTAATTACTCAACTAATTTGGGAAAGAAGAGTATCTCCTATCTCAATTTTTTTTTTCAAGCCTTTTTCTTTTATTCCTCCTAAGTGTACCCTTACTTTCTATTCCTTTGGTCAACCATCTACTCAATTCCTAAGATTTTTCAAGATCAAAACAAGCCTAAGCATATAAATCAATTCTAAGCCTTCAAGACCCTAAATAGGAAGACTACGTGCTCTAGATGCAAGGGAATCAAGATAAAAGTTTAAATTCTACTCAAATTCATAAAATGTTAAACAATTCCAAAAAATGTTAAACAAAACATTTAGAGTACGTCATCAACACATCATAGCCACCCATTACTGTTAGAAAATTATCCAGATCATGCATAAAAATTTTAAAATTTATTCACAATCAGGACTTGCCAAGTGCTGCCCACCCCAAAACTTAAAACTAGCATTGTCCTCAATGTAACAAACTAAGGAATGCAGGGAATAATGAAAAGAATGAGTGAACGATACTGCCTTGATAACTGAGAGGAACACTCCATGAGAGATCAGTAGATGGGACAAAGAGAGTACCTAAACGATCGTGGTCTTGTACAAATGGGAACGAGATCAATGACACTCTAACAACTTAAACTAGACAGGAAAAAAATAACAAAAACAAAACTCCAAAGAAAATGATAGAAAACTTGGGTTACCTCCCAAAAAGTGCTTTCTTTACATCTTTAGCTAGACAAAACTCATGTGAATGTATCATTTGTTGTTCAAGCCCATGCTGCTTTCAACATTAAGAGCTAACTCCAAGGGATCCTTATTTAACACAGACTTTTGAAATTCACAAGTTAGATTATCAAGAATATCAACTAGCTTGCAATAACTTACCTCCTCAGGATACTTCATTAATTTCTTAATGTCAAAAGTTACCTCCTCACTATTAACACGAAGAGATAACTTACCTTGACACACACTTATTAAAGCTCGTCCTGTAGCAAGAAAAGGTCGCTCTAGAATTATAGGGATCTCATCATCTCGTCCATGTCTAGCACCACAAAATCTGCAGGGAAAACAAAACGATTGACTCAAACTAACACATCCTCTACTATACCCCAAGGATAAGTAATAGAATGGTCCACAAGGTGCAAGGATATAGTAGTAGGTTGCACCTCCTTGAGTCCTAATTTTTCATAAATAGAATATGGCATTAGATTAATTGAGGCTCTTAGATCACATAAAGCTTTACAAAAATGTGAACTACCAATGGTACAAGGAATAGTAAAACTCCCTAGGTCCTTTAATTTCTGGGGTAGTTTCTTTTGAAGCATGACACTGCACTCCTCAGTCATCTAGACTGTCTCATATGCTCCAATTTTTCTCTTATTTGCTAAGATATCCTTCATGAATTTAGCATAATTTTGTATTTGCTCCAGAGCATATGCAAAAGGAATAGTGATGTGAAGATTTTTCAACAATTCAAAAAATTTAACAAATTGTTCATCTAAATTTTTCTTCCTGAAACACTGAGGATAAGGAATAGTGTTAGGGATAGAAGAAGGAGTAGAGTGAGTAGGCTTTTCAACCTTAGGTGCTTAAGTAGTTGCAACTCCATTGTCTCCTTCCTCAATAGTATTGTCATTCTCAATCATTTGACGTCTCACAGGCTCTACCATTTGCTTCCCACTCCTCAAAGCGATCGCCTTGCATTCCTTCTTAGGATTGACCTCTGTGTCACTAGGGAATTTTCCTTTATGCAGGACATTCAGGGAAGAAGCTATCTGACTCATTTGAACCTTTAGGCTTTTTATAGCATTCCCATGGCCATACACAATGCCATCAATCTTTTCCTCTAGCTGAGCAGACCTCTTATTGATTCTGCAATAAATGTTCCCAGCATATTCTCTGGAGAGGGTTTAATATCAGTTGGCTGGGATGTAGAGGGAAAACCTGTAGGAGGCTACAAGACATTCTTATTGTTTGCGTATGAAAAATTCTCATGATATCTCAAACTTGGGTGACATTGGGTAGGTACAGAATTTTGCATATGACTGCCACCCTGATTGTATCTCTAATTATTCACATAATTTACTTGCTCTATGCTAATTCTCCCTCCAAATTGTGGCCGCTGAGTATGGATGCACTAGAGAGACTGTGCCCTAAACCTAAAAAACTAGATAAAGCATGAGTCAATGAAGCCATCTGTGCTTTCAGAGTGCTTACCTCATCAACTTCATAAATCTCTGCTATTGGTTTTATCATTGAACGTTTTATGGGCCACTAGTAATTGGTGGCTGCAATTTCTTCAAGTAGAGTTCTTGCATCAGGAACTATTCTAGACAAGATGGTCCCTTCAGCTATAGCATCTAAAATGGTCTTGGTCCCACCATTCAGCCTATTATAGAATAGCTGAATTTGGAGCCAGTCACCAGCCATGTTGTGGGCATTGTCTTAACATATCCTTGTACCTTTCCCATGCCTCGAACATCTGCTCACCTTTATTCTGCCGAATGTTCCAATCTCAGTCCTAAGTCTAGCAGTCTTTGGTGGTGGAAAGAATTTCGTGAGAAAGGGTTGGGCAAGCTCTTCCCAAGTGGTAATGCTCTGGGGCTCTAGACTCTCCAACCAATATCGAGCTTTATCCTGCAAGGTAAAGGGGAACAAACTTAAGTGAATGACACATTCATAAATACCATTAATTTTGACAGTTTCACAGAGGACAAGAAAAGTTTTCAAATATGAATTTGGGTCCTCTGTAGGATGTCCTCGAAAAGCACTGTCCCTCACCATCTGGATCAGTCTAGTCTTTAGCTCGATGTTGTTAGCAGTTATAAGTCCATGAGCAATTCCATAGCTCTTAGTAGGGAAAACAGGCTTAAAGTAGTCCCTGATAGGCTTTTGTTCTTCAACTTGTTTTCCCGCCATTTATTGTTTTTGAATATCTCTTCGAATTTGGCGATTTCGTTTGCAGGTACGCTCGATCCCTTGCCAAAAGGCTCTAAATTTTTTGCTCTAACTCTGGACATACACCAAATTAGTCTAAAGTCAAAGAAACACAAGAAACACAAAAGAAAGTCAGAACCAAACGAACTATCCAATCAAGAAGAATGTACACCTTTGCATAAAATTACACTATTTCCACTCTAAATTAAAATCATGTATTTCCACCACAATATTAATTAAACTAAAATATGCCAGTCCCCGGCAACGGTGCCAATTTGATAAAAAAGTTTGTCAAAGGCTCTATCAAATATACTTCTAAACCTAGACCTCCAAAATTTGTAGTAATAGTGGCCAGAATCGATCATAGGGACTAGATTTCTTAATTTAACTAAATACCATTGCTACTAATGCTCAATTTTATCTAGAGAACCAAAACTTGAGAAAGAGTCAAATTGCAACCTAAAATTAATATTTACAAAATTGGAGACAATTTTAAAGAGAATCCATGCTAGCAATATATTAGCCATGAAGCACCACTTGGTCTAATTAAGAGACATAAATACATACAACAATTATAAGCCAAGAAAATCACTAAATTAGTTAAATGACTTTTCCAAGCCCAAATAAGTTCGTGCAAAATTGAATCCTTAACTTTCCAGTCTAATTCTCAAATTAAGCACGACAACAAAGTGAATCTTTTGTGGCTTCTAATAATAAATTATTCATTTCCATGCATTAATCAACTACTAGTCATTCAGCTACACCCAAATTCAAGTTCTACTTCTCCAAGCTAAAACTCAAATTAAGATCAACTAAAATTTGGCCACAAGCTTAGACAATGAACACATAGAAATATGAATAATGTTGCAATATATTATAAATGTAAATTAGAACCAAGTTTCAATCATTACAAGCTACAAGAGTCTAGCCACTCAAAATTCACTATAATAACATCTAAACTCTAAAGAAAAAGTCTAGAAACAACAAGTAGAAAGGAAAGAGAGAGAAACTCTTGGACGTGTGCCAATCCTTGTCCTCGTCGTGATGTTCTGCTATCTTGAGCTTAGAATCCCTTCCTTGCTCTCAAAAGTACTCTCTATATGTTGTGAATTGAAACTAGGGTGAATTCTCTCCAAAAAGCCACCCTTTTTCCGCAACCAAAACGAAATATTTATATTGTCAACGCTGCACCTGTTGCTCGAATTCACAAGTGCACAAATCATTACAAGTAATATAGTAGTGTGAGTACTAGTATCGTTCTCCACAGGGAATGAATGTTATAAATTACCAAATTCGTAAGCATCAGTTTTATCTGAGGATCGATTAATTGATGGTGGATGAAATTGAAACTAATAGCAAAAGAATGAATAAGGCTCTAAAATTAACAACGTAAAACAAATGATTAAATTTAATTGCAAAAGGTTCTAGAGCTATGACTTCACCGTTCTCTCCTCTTACTCTTCATTCATTAATAGTTGAAGAAAATTCCATTTCTATATTGTTGGCAAGTTCTACCCTATAGACTTGATATTCTCTCTCAAGCAATAACGATATTCATGGAAAAGTAAATTGCCTATATCTCTATGAAAATTCTAACAATTCAATTATGACGAACGTAGAACCTAAATTGCCACAAAACCCACAAAGATATCTCTATCTCAAGTGTAAATTAGGAAAAACTATTTAGATCTATCAATAATTCTTGTCTCTCAACCTCAAATTATGACATGAAATCGATGCAAAGAGTGGCCAAATCTAAACATGCATTAAGCTCAGAAAAGTTTTTACAACTAAATACGAAATTGAAATATCAACTATTAACTAGGAAGAATAGGATTTGAATAGCGATTACATCAAAGCTCTAGAAATATTAACTTACTTCATAACAAAAATCTCAACAAAAGTCCTAACTAAAACTATTGAAGTCATTACAACCAATAAAAGAGAAGGGAAAGGGAAAAGAAACAAATCCGAGCGATTCCATAAGTTTCCAATTGTCGCTCTCACTCAGTTCAGCTGCTCGGATCCTCCAAATTATGTCCAATCGTTTTCTTCTCATTCTCTCCCTCCAATCCTCTTCAAATTTCACAAAAAAGATGTATTTATAAGCTAAAAAACCCCGAGCGTGTGTCTCAGATTCACGCTTCAAAGTTCATAGTGCCTAGGCATTAGCATTCTGTCCTCTCGCACTGTCTGTGGTGCTTAGGCGCTATAAATTTTTTTTTTTTTTTTTAGCTTTCACTTTGAAAATCTTTGAACTTTGTCTTGCAAAATGAAATCCTTGGTCATCTACAAAAATAAAAGAAATGCATGAATTAAAATCCAAAAACAACCTAAACAATATATAATAAATAAATATAAATTGAACTTATCAACACCCTAATTCGCATGGATAAATAAGGAAATATGGGGTAGCTACGAGACACTACACTCAGCGTCTCGATGCTACAGACGAAGAATTTCTCGCACGCTCGTTTTGTGCGTTGAGATGCTTGAAAGTGGCGTCTCAACGCTACTTCTGCAGAAATTGGAGCTTTATTTGATTATATTGACAACGTTGATACGCCAGGGACAACGTCTCAACGCTATCTTCTCAATCTTCATAGCTGTAGCTTATCTTCTCCTTAATTCCAATGCTCCAAAACACGTCTTTACGCTCCAAATACTCCAATATCTTCTCGCATTGCTCAATTTCACTTTAATTTCTTGAATCCTACAACATAAACAAATCAAGTAGATGAAAATACACTTTAAAGCCACAAACTAGCAAGAACATAAGCCTAGAAATAGCACACTTTTGTGTGCTATCAATGGGCTTGTTTTAGCATGTGATAAGAGGGCTTATCGAAGGCCCTATCATATGAAGATTTATAAACCGGACCTCTAAAATTTGCAATAATAATGGCCAGGGTTGATCACATGGATTGGAGTTCTTAGATTAATTAAGTACCACAGTTAATTATACCCAATTTTATTTAGAGAAACAAAATTTCAGAGTGATCAAAAAGATAAATAAAATCTAAACTAATAAATGTACATGCTTTGGTGTCCAATTTTGAGAAACATGCATGGTTGATTACCTTAAGCCCAACTTGAATTGATTAATAACTTGATTTTATACTAACAATCTTAAGCCAAAAATTTCTAAATAATCAATTGACTCTCTCAAGCTCAATTGAACGCATGCATAGCAACAAATTAACCTCCCGGTCTATTTCTATCACTAAACATGACATTAAGTTATTCTCTTAAGGCTTCTAGAATTAATCTACTCACTCTCAATAAATTAAACCTAGTCATGCATCTAGTGTTCTACAACTAAACTTACTCTCTCAAGTTAAATTTAGTTAAACATGCAAAACCATGGCCAAAGGTTAAGACAATAGAGAGAGATGCATAAAAGACATCAATATATATTATCTAAATTAAAAATCAACCAAGTCTTACACAAACACAACCATACAAAGTGTCTTAAAACAGATTTACAATCTTAATACAGTCCACAAAGACTCCTAAATTCAAAAGAAATGGCAGGAAATAGAGAATAAACTTAGGTCATGTGCCAACACTCATTCCTGACATGATGTCCACGATCTGGAGCTTTGAGTCTCCTCCTTGGCTCTCTAAAGATCTCCTCTAGTTCCTTAGACAATGTTGGAATCGAGTTTATGGTTTTTGGTCTCTCAAAACGGCTCCCTTTACACGAATGTACAGCTTCTTATTTATAGACAGGCAGCGTTGCAATGTTGCCCCTTTATTCCTTATTTACAATTAATGGTAGCGTTGCAATGCTACCACCGTTGCAATGCTACCCTCACAGGTCCTGCAACTTGTTCTTCAAATCCTCTTTCACCCAAATGCCAAATTATGCCTCCATAATAAGCCTTTTGCCCCTTTTTCTTCTCCTTTGGTAATTTTACCCTCGATTGCTCAATTCTTGCATAATGATCACTTAAATGCATGAAAATATTCGATACAGCCTTTAGAAGTGCAATAAAACATCCCTAAAAATGCATTCACTGTGCAATCTCTATTGCATATCCTAACTAGAGTCTTATAATGGCGTGTAACTTAATATTGATGTGGCCATGTCTAACAAGGTTTTGTTTCTCCTCTTGCAATACAATTTCACATAAATGTACTTGGTATTTAAGATAATTGAGATAAAAGCTCATTTTCTATTAATTAGTCTTAATACATAAGGTTTTTGTACTTTATACTATGATCTGATCATAATGTATTAATAGACTTATCTAATCAATTTTCAACTTTAGCCTTAATTTTCTTGAACTTTTCAAAAAATTTAGACTTATGTTGTATTAGGTAAAGATACTTATACCTTGAATGATCATCAACAAGAACGATAAAATATTTATGACTTTATTTGGCCTATACATTCACCAGACCATTTGTGTAACGACCCTAAACAAAGAATGCTTAAACTAGGAAGTGCCACAACTACTGCCCTTCTATGCCCGAAAAATTCAGTAGCATAACAGCGTAACCACAAGAAAACCACAAGAAAACCAAAAATTTTAGGAACTTGAAAAATAGGAAAATCACACTTCCAAAAAGTTAAAATCGCTTTAGCACCATCAAAACTACAAATATGCTGAAGTATAGACTTACATCGCCCATAAGAACAAAGGAATTCAGTAGAAAAGCAAAGTAAAAAGTTTAGTAGGAAGGCTACTCATAGTTCAACAACGACAACACATAAGAAGAAAGCTTAGAATCATGACTCAAGCTAAGACTCTAGGAACACCCTGTGCCATTTCCATAGCCTTGCCAAGCTGACACCCTCACCACCCTCCTCACAAGTCTAGACGCCATCCGCAAAGAAAAACCAAAATAGTAGCATGGGTGAGTATAACAATACTCAGTAAGTAGACCATTTCAAATCCAAAACTCAGAGTTAACCAACATACATCCCTGTCTTAAGCTCACTAAGTCCTTTTCATTCCCAAACAAACCTAACATCCAGCTAAGCTCCTGCTCACCTCACTCGATTCCTCATATTATAACTATGAGCATTTCTCCCTAAGCTAGCATATCACAATGAAGGAATGCAACCCTCAAGCCCGATACATAAACTAGCACACAACACGAAGGAAAGCAACCTTCATTTCAAACACAGTAGGGAATCACCCCTAAACTAATCAAAATAGGAAGGAAAGCAACATTCACACTAAATACAGTGGCAAATCGTCCCTAAGCTAATCACAAGAGGAAGGAAAGCAGCCTTCACACTAAGTATAGTGGGAAATCGCCCCAGAGCTCGTAGAATGGAAAAGTGAAAGCAACCCTCGTGCCAACCACGTCTCACAACACCCTAAGAGGCATGCTCGTATGAGGAAAGGGTAAGTGATGCTAGCCTAACGACCCTTTTCTTACTCACAACATACTTAGAATGTCAAGCGCACCTAGCAACTCAACAGGTTATTAACCACTCCCACAAATCCAACCCATGGATCCTAAGCATAACTGTAAACACGAACTCAACAACAAGTAAACTAGGTAAACATGGTTCGAGTACAAGATCAGGCAATCAGGCTTTACGATTAAGTTCGTCTACCATCAAAAAGTTCTCAAGCCACGCTTCGACAAGCAACAAAATCACTAATTGTGACTTTTTCACTAACCGTCAATCTTGAATCTTGAGCATAGATTTGTGCATAAGCTCAACAACTTTCTTAAACAAGATCGTGGTCCATACGCAAGCTAGCGGCACTGATGGGCAACTATGCGATGCCAAAAGAAAGCGCAAGTGCACGCTGTCACAAACAAGTAATATATGAAGTATTTCAAGTATCGAACCCAAAGGAACCAATTTAACACACAAATTCTTTAGTTTACTACACAATTGCTCACAAGTTACAAGCAAAGGTAACCGAGAGAGAATAAAGTTGATTTTGGAGTTTTGTGCATGAAAAAGTAGAGATAATTGAAAAGGTACTGAGAAAAACAAGGATAAGAAGCATGGGATTCAATTCAGGTTCAACTTTAGGAAATGCGCCCACCATGCGCCCGCAAATTGCTCAACTAAGTCTTTCTATTTCAGAGATCCTGCCTCTTGTGCCCGCATACTGACTATTTCGAGTTCTGTACAGTTCAGATAGAATGCTGCTGAAATGCACCTCCAACCTACCTTTTTCGATACTTAGCTAAGTAAATCAAGTTCAACACCTATTCGACTCCTTTTTCAGAACCTTTAGGAGACTAAGCAATTTAAAACTCATATGTCTATGGCAAAATTTGCTTAGATAATGAAAAACACAACTCATGATTTTAAAGGTTTTTGTCCTATGTCTAGGTACAAAAAGCAAAGTTTTATACCTAGACTCTTTTCCTAGGTTACTTTTAGGAAAATGTGTTTTAACTCTAACCCTTTCAGTATTGAAATCTTCACAAACTATGCTAACTCAAATGACCAGTTTAAGCTAACAATGAAACTTAAACTCACTAAAAGTAAACTTAGCTAAATGTTGAGCAAAGTACAAGAAACACATGGTGGTTGCTTATCTCCTTTTTAGGGAATCCACATGGTTGAATCCCCTCCAAGTAGTTTAGCTACTCATCTGAGAGATAAATAAAGTGCAGAAAGTAAAAAGGCAACAAATAGAAGAAAGAACATAATTCATTGAAATAAATAAACTTGAATACAATTTGAAGTATGAATCCAAGAAAGAACTAAAATGGAATTGAAAAAGAACTTATAACTCGAATTAAAAGAAAACAGAAATTGGAAATAACGATAAAATAGCAAGTACACCTCTTAAAAACTTACAGAACTTGAATGGAAAA
This sequence comes from Trichosanthes truncata, assembly GCA_033996785.1. Lineage (NCBI taxonomy): Eukaryota > Viridiplantae > Streptophyta > Magnoliopsida > Cucurbitales > Cucurbitaceae > Trichosanthes > Trichosanthes truncata. The sequence continues at coordinate 41,472,980 of JAWPNB010000013.1, read as the reverse complement.
CCTTAGAACAAAAGGAACCCTAAGATGTTATTCCATTCTAACTTGTTCAACCTTTTTCATGGAGAATCAAGTACTTATTCCTCATTCTTTCGAAGTTGGAGTCTGAATGGAATATGAACAGAGCTTAGGAGAGACTCAAAGTGGTGGCTAAAACTTAGAAATAAAAACGACAAAATTTTAGGATGAAGAGAATTTCCAAATCCGAGCTCTCCTTCAAATGGAGGGTTGAGCTACCTTTTATAGACTTCACTCCTAGGGTTTGCTGCCAAGTTCAGTGTGGAGAAGCTTGGTCGATCACATCCCTTGATTTGACGAGATTTGATTGAGAATATTTGATAAGATCTACAAATGTCGCGAATCTTGGAGAATCTGTCGAAAAGGTCCAGATGCATGCACATTTGTGGGCGCATTTGTATTGTTGTCGAAATGGTCTAAATGCGGCCGCATTTCTGAGCGCATTTTGGCTTCTTTTTTGCTTTACTTGACTGCCTTCTGTCTTTAAATGCTAGTGCATTCAGGTCGCATTTTTCACTTAAGATTATTTTCCTCTTTTGATTGCTCCTTGATTGCTGGCTTATCTGGTCCATTTTTCAACCTTTTCACAAAATCAACCAAAATCAACATTTTCTTAACCAAAATGACTCTAAATACACCTAAAAACTTATTTTTACAAAATTAAGACTTCAAACGCATGCAAAACTTATTTTTACTTAAATTTTCCCTAAATGATATGAAATATAACTTTAAACATTCACTTTTTAAACAAATAGCTTAGTATTTAGGGCTCAATAACACTCATAAAGTCCTACTGAGTATAACCTCCAATTAAGCTAGGGTTATTTTGTTGTGTTCTAAAATTTTGATTCTTTCGTAATGGATTTTTTTTTGCTAGTTTCTAGAGTAAAGACTTTTGCTGGAACTCTATTTTTTTTCTCTGTGATGTGATTGTAGTTGAGAATGGACTGTGTGCTTGTAGGTGTTTTTTTTTTGTTGCTGAGAATCCCCCCCATGGTTAAAAAACAAGGGTTTATAAAGCCCAAACCACTTCTTCTTTTGGGCAAAAACAAATACTGGCTAGTTTTTTTTCCAAAATGAACCCTTATACTAGAAAGGCAAGAATTTGAAAAAACAAAAACCAAATTTGACTAAAATGCTTACTTTCTTTGTCCACAATCTCCTCATTTTTTCAATATTCCCTTCTCCCCTCTGTTGGGATTTATGCCCTAAAGCCTCGTAATTAATAATTTATTTAATAATTAATAATTATTTTAATTATTTTATTTGCAATCTAATATTATCCATTATATGAAAAATCCAAGGTTATTATTGTAATCTTGAATAGTATGTGGTTGACATACGAGAGGATCATGTTCAAGAAATAACCTAAAGGGTCATAGTATATGGATAAGGTTGGGTGCCTTATCCTGGTAACACTATTGATACGGCCCACTTTGTAATAGTTACAAATGATTTGATCCAAATCATTCATGTGGAGACATGTGAGTGGGGGTATCTTATACAATGAGTTTGTATAAGACTGGACCACGAAATACTTAATCTCTCTTTATAAATCCGTTAGTTGAGAAGATTAATATTTCATCAAGATGATCATATGCGACTCGATCTTAATCCTGAGTGAGTTATGAACTCCTGCCTGTGAGGGCTTGTCCTTTAATTTGCATGGGTGAGAATGGCTTTTGTAGCCGATTCAATATGCCTACCATTTTGGGGACTTGACTAAATAGGGAGCTGGGAACATAATCTCACAAGATGGAATTCACTCCTTCCCATATAGGGTAAGTAGATGAGTAGTTCCCTTAAGTGCTGATTTCGGGACTTGAACAATGGGGCCCCACCCTCTCACTGGCCCGAGAGGGACTTAGTTTATAATTAGATTATAAACATATTGTTCATTAGAGGATCAGTGGTACTTAAGGTGCAAGATGTAATTATAGGGGTAAAACGGACTTTTGACCCAGCTGTAATTACGAACAACTCGTGAAGGATCGACTTACATGTAGTGATTATATCAATTGACACAACTTGTCCTACAGTGCATAAGAGTGCAACTCTAGGTCTATAGTGGAGTGACCTATAGTTAATGAATGAAAATTAATTAATTAAAGAGTTTAATTAATTGATTTTGTATCATTGGAGCTTATAATCTGTAGGTCCATAAGGTCCCCTTGCTAGCTCAAAGTAACACTAAAAGATCAATTTAGTTGAAAGAAAAATTTGAAATGTTCAAATTAATATTTAATTTGAAATGTTCACATTAATATTTAATATATTAGATATATTAAATATAAAAGAAGAAAATATATTTATTGTATTTGATACATTAAATATGAAAATAATTAATGTATATTAGATACATTAAAGAAAAGATATTTATTAAATTTGAATTGGATTCAAATTAGGAAATAAATGTCGTAGGAGAATTTTAAAAGGTTTGAATACGATTCAAATTGTTTAGATAAATATATTTTAATATATTAGATATTAAAATATATTATTTTATTATCTTCCCTAGACCACTATAAATAGGACCCTAGGGGTGAGCCATTGTGCATTCTTCATAGCACACATCTTCTCAATAGAGAGAATTAGAGAATTCTCTCTAGACCTCTTCCTCTCCAATCCCTTGGAGATTTTCTTTCAAGAGGCTCCCACAAGCCTTGGTCTTGTGTTCAAGTCATAGCTAGGAAGACTTTGTGGAAGAGATAAAGACCCGCCAGAAATATCTCCATGATAATCCTAAGGTATGTTTGCTTAACCTTGTAATTTAGTTTAATTCTAAATAAATCAAAGACGATTCCTATGCTTCCGCTATGGGTTTAATTCGATTATTCCTTTTCACCCTCACACTTAGCAAAGAGAGTGGTCTAAAAGGAAACACACAAGAAAAGCTTAACAAAGAAAAATTAGCAAAAATGCCACAAACATAATCTACATAATTAATGTCCATACACATTAATTAATAGATAATTAATACAAGGAAGTCAGACAAAATACATGGCTACACTTATTAAACTGCTCGTTCTGATTCTTCTTCGGGAATCTTTGTGGGAATGGTGGTAGAGGCCTGACACTTTGATATAAATTTTCCTATTTCTCATTAGTGCTGCCTTCTTCTCAAGTTCAACTTCCTGGTTCTTTCCTGTGGCATCCTTGGCCACATTTCCGGCCAAATTTTCATTCAAAGGAATGTCCTTCTTTCCTTCAGGTTGCTTTGTGGTTGCAAGAGTGGTAGCATCACCTGCAATTTCTTCATTTAAGTCTTCCCTTCTTTGTCAACAACAATTTCCTACAAATTTTCCTGCAAATGGAAATCAAAAGAAACTTGTGGAGACTTGCACTCCACTGGCATCTCGAGCTTAGCATACTTAAGTCCACTCCTAAGAGTGATCGCTTTGCAATGCTCATCTCCTTCTTTGAGCGAATTCTTTGTATTGCTTGGTAATGTCCTTGAGGCCTATTCTTCATCTCGTTCACCAATTGTCCACGTGCAATTGAAGATTTCGCAATGAATCAACTTGACTTTGAATGATGGCATCATTCTTAGCCATGAACTCCTTCATAAGGCTAATGACGAGTTTTGAGCTACTGATTGCAGTTGCATTTGTGAAGCATTCTTCTGTGTGTATGGTTGTTGTGCTTGATTGTTGAAACCTGGTGGAAGTCCCTGCTTTACATACTGATTTGATGTGTTTGCATTCTATCCTCCCCAAGAGAAGTTAGGATGTTGTCTCCAACTTGGGTTGTACACACACAGAGTAGGGTTGTAAAGACAATTGTCATATAGATGGCCTTCACTGCAATAAACACAAGTAGGTGTTGAGATTTGATTCAAAGCAGCAATAGGGGTGGTTCCCCATAGTGAAATTCTTCAGAGTGTTGTTCATTGCCAAGATCTGCACGCTCAGTTTTGCTATTGCATCAACCTCATATACACATGAAATATTTTTAGTAGAATGTGTGTCTTCATCTCCCCATTGACTGTTGTTGGAGACGATTGCATCTAGAATCTTATTAGCTTCATTCACTGTGTTTATCAACAGGGATCCATTTGCTGACGCATTAACCAAGGTCTTAGAGGCTTGGGTCAATCAGTTGTAAAAATGCTGGATCAAAAGGCAGACTAGTAAGCCATGATGTGGACATTTCCTGACTAAATTCTTGAAGCATTATCATGCTTTATCCACACCTTCGTTTGGACCTTGTTTAAAAGTGATAATTTTTCCTTGAATCTAAGCATTCTTGGTTGGAGGGAAATATTTCAAAAGAAACTTTTCAGACAAGTCATCCCAAGAAGTGATCAAGTCTGGTGGAAAAGAATCTAGCCATGCTTCTGCATTACCCTACAAAGAAAAAGGAAAAAGCTTCAACCTCAATGTCTCACTTGATACTCCATTCAACTTGTACGAGTTGTATATCCTCAAGAATTGCTTCATGTGCTTGTGAGGGTCCTTGTTTGGTAATCTTGCAAATTGTCCTATAATTTAGAGCATCTGAAACATTATCGGCTTCAACTCAAAATGAGCTGCCTTAATGTTTGGTTCCATGATTTCTGCATTAAGAATATGGAGAGTTGCGGCTACATAATCCCTTATGGCTCTGTCTTGTTCCTCTGCAATAAAAAAGAGATTTTGTTGCATCGCTTACTGTTGTGGTTGTTATTGTTGTGGCACATCATTGGGTTGTGCTCTTTTTTGCCACTCACCAAGAGGATCGACTCCAAGTGGATCCATTGAAAGTTCCTGCAAAATAGAAAATTCTTGCAAAACAAGTCCTTCTAAATTCTCCTGTGCGCTCAACTCATGTAGATCTCTTCTTTTCCTCCTTTTCTTTTTATGGCGCCGATGAAAAGTTTGCTCTATCTCAGAATCAAAATCACAAGGGCAAGGCCCTTGTGCATGCACCAACTCTAACCTGAAAAACCTGCAAAATAGAATCGGGTCCTTGGGACAAAGTCCAAATGCAGTAGCAAATCGATAGCAATTCTGTAAAAAAAAAAAAAAAGAAAAAATATTTGTTAAAAAGCTGCTCCCCGACAACGGAACCAAAAACTTAATTAGCGGTTATGCGAATGCCAAAAGAAAGCGCAAGTGCACGCTGTCACAAACAAGTAATATATTGAGTATTCTAAGTATCAAACCCAAGGGAATGGATTTAACACACAAATTCTTTAATTTACTGCACAATTGCTCACAAGAGGCAACCAAAGTTAACCGAGAGAAAATAAAGTTGATTTTGGGATTTTGTGGATGAAAAAGTAGTGATAATTGAAAAGGTACTGAGAAAAACAAGGATGAGAAGCATGTGATTCAATTCTGGTTCAACCTTGGGAAATGCTCCCACCATGCGCTCGCAAATTGCTCAACTAAGTCTGGCTATTTCAGAGATCCTACCTCATGCACCCACATACTGACTCTTTCGAGTTCTATACGGTTCAAAAAGAATGCTACTGAAATGCACCCGTAACCTACCGTTTCGACACTTAGTTAAGCAAATCGAGTTCAACACCTATTCGGCTCCTTTTCCAAGAACCTTTAGGAGACTAAGCAATTGAAAACTCATATGTCTATGTCTAAATTTGCTTAGATAATGAAAAACACAACTTCATGATTTTAAAGGTTTTTGTCCTATGTCTAGGTACAAAAAGCAAAGTTCTATGTCTAGACTCTTTTCCTATATTACTTTTAGGAAAATCTGTGTTGACTCCAACCCTTTTAGTATTATAATGTTCACAAACTATGCTAACTCAAATGGCCAGTTTAAGCTAACAATGAAACTTAAACTCACTAAAAGTAAACTTAGCTAAATGTTGAGAAAGTTTGCAAGAAACAAATGGTGGTTGCTTATCTCCTTTTTAGGGTATCTACATGGTTGAATCCCCTCCAAGGAATTTAGCTACTCATCAGAGAGATAAATAAAATGAAGAAAGTAAAAAGACAACAAATAGAAGAAAGAACGCAATTCATTGAAATAAATAAACTTGAATACACTTTAAAGTATGAATCCAAGAAATGACTAAATGGAATTGAAAAAGAACTTATAACTCAAATTAAAAGAAAACAGAAACTGGAAATAATGATAAAACAACATGTACAACTCCTAAAAACTTACAGAACTTGAATGGAAAACCTAAGAACAAAAGGAACCCTAAGATATTCTTCCTTTCTAACTTGTTCAAACTTTTTCAAGGAGAATAAAGTACTTACTCCTCCTTCTTTCGAAGTTGAAGTCTGAATGGAATATGAATAGAGCTCAGGGGAGACTCGGAGTTGTGGCTAAAACTTAGAAATAAAAATGATAGAATTTTGGGATGAAGAGAATTCCCAACTTCGAGCTTTCCTTCAAATGGAGGATTGAGCTGCCTTTTATAGATTTCACGCCTAAGGTTTGTTGCTGAGATCAGTGTGGAGAAGCTTGGTCAAATATTTGATAAGATCTACAAATCCCATGAATCTTGGAGAATATGTTGAAAAGGTCCTGATGCGTCCACATTTGTGGGCACATTTGTATTGTTGTTGAAATGGCCTAAATGCGGCCGCATTTATGAGCGCATTTTGGCTTCTTTTCTTCTTTACTTGAAAACTGCCTTCTACCTTCAAATGTTGGCACATTTAGGTCGCATTTTGCACTTAAGCTTATTTTCCTCATTTGATTGGTCCCTGATTGCTGGTACATCTTGTCCATTTTTCAACATCACAAAAACAACCAAAATTAACACTTTCTTAACAAAAATGACTCTAAATACACCTAAAAACTTATTTTTACAAAATCAAGACTTCAAACACATGCAAAACTTGTTTTTATGTAAATTTTCCCTAAACGACATCAAATATAACTTTAAACACTCACTTTCTAAGCAAATAGCTTAGTTTTTAGGGCTCAATAACACTCATAAATGAGTGTTATCACTGCTCTAAGAAGATCCCTTCAAAGCTAACCCCCTAATCAGTCTAGGAATCCTGCAAGTCATTGTTCTCCCCATTCACATTCAAGCCTCGCTACAACATGCTAAGTATAACAAGCTGTCCCTAACATTCTAACACAAGAATCGATGATCCCGACCAGAAACATTATATCCTCTTAGAGGGTTCTAGATTGCCAACTAATCAACCCAACGAGTCAAGCAATATACACATGGTCAATACCCCTCGAAAGACCATATCAAGCTTCAAGGATAATACAAACCCAATCACAACAAGTCACCAAAATCCCCTGTTAACCACTATGCTAAAGTATAACAAAGTAATCCTCCTACTTGAGAAATTTACTAAGCACATCATCCAATGACCATCATGCTCAAGCACACACTTAAAAGAAACATACTCATAATCACTCAATCAGACATTCATTACAAGATCTATGAACTCCCTATCCAAAGCATTAGAGGGTCATCCAATTAGACTATTTACCTTATGAACAACTACAAGAAAATCTTGGCTACTTCAGTACATGCTCTTGCCCAACCTGAACAAATTTCTAATAGAAATTAATAATCCAGACATTCCAATTTAAAGATTAAAACCTTTAAAGTTGGTGGCTTACCAAAAAAGTGATCGGAAGACACACCCAACCGTTTCTAGGTCCAATGCCAACCTTAACCATTGCACAAACATATCGAAACTACCCAACCGTTTCTAGGTCCAATGCCAACCTTAACCATTGCACAAACATATTGAAACTACACATAACAAAGTTTTCAATGATTACAACCCAAAATAGCACCCAACCAGATTCAAAAACTTTTTAAAAATGTTACCCACTGACTTTCCTCTACTTTCGAACTCGAATCCTTGCTGAATTTGACTCTGGATGGGTTGATTTTTCGAATCCAAAACCCAATAGTTATGGGTGATCCACTGATTTCAGCCTTGCAGTCTGAGCATTCGAAGCGCATTCGGCTCCATTTTTCTACGGAAATAATAGCAGATCGGTGGTGCAAGAGGTTGTAGATCGACGTTCACGAGTGGATGTGGCAACACATAATAGGGGGCGTGGGCATGCGGAGAATGGTACCGCTTGCAATGAGCAGAGCAGTGGCGTGCGACTGCAGGTGACACGTGAATGGGCTCACACTGCTAGAGGCAGTGAGCAAAGTGAATGGGCATCACACTTTGTTTAGGACCTTTTTAAGCAAGCATTAGGAGTTATAAAGTTAGTTGCTAATCTTTGGTTACAATTGTTTGCAGTTTGGATTTATTCTGGAGTGCTTGAATTAGCTTTAAAGGCTATATCTAGGTAAGTTAATCCCTTGTTGAACACTCTGGAGTACGATCAGAGGATTTTAACTAAGTTTAGCCTCTAAGACTTGTTTCTTGGTTTATAAACCTCTTGAAATAAGGTTAGGAGCGCTTTAGGTAGTAGAGATCTACTTGATGAGTCTATTTGATTGTGTGAAGCATGTTGCGTGCTTTAACTCTATTATTTTTGTGAATTATATGAATGCTATTCTAGAATCATTATATGTTATGAATTGATTAAGCATGATTAAATACTGTTGTCTTACAAAGTGCACTTATAATTAATGAAAATTTAGGCTATGCAAGTGCACATAGTCAACAACAAGTGATAAGTATTTAATTCGTCTCAACAGGGATTAGCAATAAAATTCACTCAACTTAAGCTAACTTTTAAGTAAATTCAAATGATAACTAGGAATAAGTTGGGTTTAAACTAAACTAAACATGTTGAACCAAAATTAAAGATACTAACAAAATAAAAAACACAAAAGATGCTCAAACAATAGAATGAAAATGACTTGTAACAGAGTAAGTGAATTGAATTTGAATTAGGAATACTTTTAATCGTTCTGAATAAAGAATGCTACAGCAAGAACTTTGCTCCCTCAACCCACACAAGTTAAATACGGAATCCTCCCAGATTTCTCAATTTTAGTGGTTTAACTCCCATTAATCCACATCGATTAAACATATTATGAACGTGCATCAGGTAGGTCATTATTCCTAACATACCAACTTAGTTAACTACTAACTCAAATAAGGAGCTAATGTGATTTTTGAGCAATCGATTCTCCTTTGTTTCTCCTAAAACTCAAGAGAATAGTGTTCAGTGTGTGTTGGCCAGACAAATCCAAACAAAGCATTAAAAACACTCAAAAACCAGATTGAGCCGAGCCAAGGAGTCATAGCCCCTTATTAGATTGATAAAAACATTCCTAATCCTCACCTAAAGGTGATTTAGTTCATATTACAAGTTGTAAATAAAAGAAAATAGTAAAAGAATGCCATTAAAGAATTTAGAAAATAAAATTAAAGAAGAAGAGGAAAGAATTGTTGTTGAAAGAAGAAAGTTGCAACAGCCTTCCCTTTTTCCAACTTTTTCTCCCTTGGCTTCTTCCCCAAACACTCTTCTCCAAAGTTTGTCTCCAATCTTCTTCTACTTCAAAATCTACACCATCCCTATAATTTTCCAAATGATTTTCAGGGCTGATTGGGCTATGTAGGGCACAGGAAGGCTCTTCTTATTGGTTGATTTGTGTTGAATCAGCTGGAAAAAAGGCCAGCTCAATCAATGAACTCCTTCTCACATGATGTTTAACGTGCTTTTTTGCTCTTAGAAAGGCTGAAATTTTGCTCCTACAATTCTGCTAACAAAAAGTTTCAATAAAAACCCTACAACACCAAATAAACATAAATTAGCGTTTTCTTAGCTCCCAATTACTTAAATCACACAATCAAAACCCTCCAAAGAAGCTATTCAATTATAACAAAGGATTTAAGGGACTTAAGCATAAAAACACCAACAATTTACTCACAAATTAAGGAATTTTAGGCATTAAACACTAGCCAATAACTCTCTTTTGGAGAGTTATCAAACACTTATGGTGGCTTGATTCTTGTGATGTTATGCATGTTGAGATGTTGAGTTAAGTGCCATTGTATTGACAAGCATGATGAATTGACGTAGTTTTCAGGTGTAAAGCATGGTCTAGAAAGCATGTTAGGTTTGCATTCTGGGTTGTGAACTTTTTAATGGAGGTTAGAGGACTTTGAGTTTGTGATAAAGAAGGACGTTGGGATCTCGGGTATGTATGGTCGGGAACTAGCATTGTGTTTATAGGAAGTGAGTTGGTTATCAGGACCTCGAGTGGAAATGGTCGCGGGCTGATATTGTTTAAGGAAAGTAAAGTGGATGTCAATATTGGGATTTATTCCCTAAAGTCTCGTAATTAATGATTTATTTAATAATTAATAATAATTTTGATTATTTTATTTGCAATATAATACTATCCATTATATGAAAAATCCAAGATTATTAGTGTAATCTTGAACAGTATGTGGTTGATATATGGGAGGATCATATTCAAGAAATAACCTAAAGGGTCATAGTATATGGATAAGGTTGGGTGTCTTATCCTGGTAATACTATTGATACAACCTACTTTGTAATAGTTACAAATGATTTGATCCAAATCATTCATGTGGAGACATGTTGTTGCGTAATTTTTGCGCAATACCGTAAGTGTACATGTCAAGTTTTAATATAGTGAAAGAGTGTTCGAGTATCACCCTCAGGATTGGTTTTCTAAGTCACTTAAGTACTATGAATATTATCACTCAATTTTATTTAGATAATAGAATTGAATGATCATTGCAAGATTCAAATAAAACAATTCTAATAAAAATTGAAACAATCAGAGAAGAAGATAATATCCTAGGGAGTTGATTTCACCTATTAGACTAAAATAATTAAATTACTTAAACATCCAAGATTGATCAAACAAATATTTCATAAGTCTAGAAGCCTTTTATCATGAATGTCTCTCTCGAGGACAAGCAATTCTTATGCAATAAGGCAAAACCTACATCTCTAATGACTTTTATAGTTATGCATAGCACTAAGTTCCTTCATTAACAACTTCGAAAGGAACCCTAATTATTATCAAGTTAGAACTACCTTTAGTCATGCAATTAGGATCTAATCTAAACTACCTTTAGACCAACATAACATTTAATATGTGATCAAAAGATTAAAAGCATTAAGAATATAAAAGCATGAATGAAATAAAAGACAATCAATCAATGAATTTAAATAATTAAAACATAAGGTCTAATGGCTACATCAATCCCTAGAATAAGAAAAGAGTTTAGTCATTCATGTTCACTATCACAAAATCTAAACTCTTAAATAACATCTAAATACTAAATAAAAAGAAAGAAGAAAAACTATGTTGGTGTGTCGATCTTCCGTCTCCATATGATCTCCATAAAATTGACCTTGAATATTTCTCTCAAGTCTCTTCTCACTCTTGTATGTAAAATTTTAGAGTTGTGCTCTCCAAAGTTGAATGCCTTGAATGAAAAGAATGTGGATATTTATAATGGGTCAATCATATCCTAATCTAATGAGGAATCCAAAATCTAATTAAATTAGGAATCCATAATCTAATCAAATTAGGAATCCAAAATTTACTCAAACTAGGAATATTTTTTTTCTTCCAAAATTTATCTCCAAAATTGGTTGCTTAATTTCTCGTTCAATTAAATAATTTTCACCATATTTCTTCTAAAATCTTCGTTTTGTTCCAAATGCTCAATTTCTACAAAATAAACAATTATGAATGTGAAAGTATATGTTTAATCCTCAAAACAAGCATAAAATAGGACCTAAAGATAGTACATAGTGTGTGCTATCAAATACTCCCAAACTTAAGCTTTTGCTAGTCCTCTAGCAAGATAAAATAAAACCACTCTATGAATCAAAAATTGCATGGAAGTGAATCAAGCCTCACTGTTCTAAATAACAAATAATACAAAATAGCACCATTTAATCAAGCATATCATATCTTCAAGAAATTTAAATTTAATTCTCTTTTTCCCTTATGTGTGTGAGTGCTTAGTCTTTCCTATCTTAGTTTTTATAAGTCTGGAATAGTTTTATACAATCTTCCACTCGTTTTTCCCTACTTTAGCCCTAGTTCCAATTATTAAGCTTCCCGACACTCAAGAAAATAATATGCTACTAGGCTGCCTGAAAACTGGAGTAGGCCTTCCCCAAACTTGATTTTTTTTTTTTTTGTGGACACTAGCTTACACACACCACTACAGGGGCCCTTACCCATCAACTAACAAGTGGTCCTAACTAATCACAACAAAGGTAGCTCTTTTTGTCCTTAGTTTTTTTTTTTTGTTAGCACAACATGTTATTTTAGTTTTCCTTGAATCAATAGTGATACAATGAAAGCTAATAGGCAAGTAAATAGAAAAGAATTTTCTCCTAAGTGTAGCATTACTAACCATCATACAAGTTAACTTTCTAATTATTTCCTAAAGCCTTTTGAGGTGACAACAAATATCCATATCATATAACCCAATTCTAAGCCTTCAAAACTATAAATAGGAAGACTATGTGCTCTAAATGTGCAAGAGAATAAAGAAAAAAATTAGGAAAAAAATCAATTTTGACCCTAAACTTGGCAAGTTGTATCAATTTTAACCATGAACTTTCAATTTCATCAATTTAGACCTCAAACTTGGTATATTGTATCAATTTTAACCCTAAACTTTCAATTTCATCAATTTAGACCTCAAACTTGAATAAGTGTATCAATTTACACCTTCGATTACATTTTCGTTTCAATCACCATTATAAAGGTTTCCCACACATGCCCAAAGCCACTTGTTACTCTATGATATGTACTTGTTTGTTATTTTTTTTAAAAAAATACCAAAAAATAATCAAACTTGGGCTTCATCTTCTCTTGACTCAATTGCTCAACTTGAGTCCAATTAGCTCCTTTTTATCATGATTCAACCAAAGTGCTCCAAACAGCTTTGAATTGCTCGATCCCTACAAAACAGACAAATAAGCATGTAAGAATAATAGAACTAACATGAATTAAAGTCATAAAATAACACATTTTAGGTGCTATCATCTATGCTCACTTTGCATTCCATTCATAATCCTTAAAGCCAAGCCTAGCAAAAAAAAAAAAAAAAAAAGCCCACTTAATGGCAAATTTGAAATAGTGTAGTACTTTAAGCCATTTTATGAAAGTAAAAACCCTAATATATAATAGCGATATGGGTAATTTGTATGATTTGATTAACTCATTAACATTAAATTCTTATTTATAATAAAGCCAAAAAATACTAAATTAAAACTAAAAAAAATAGTAAAATTGGTTTGTAATATAATCTAAAAATCTTCTTCTCTGACATATTTTAGAGAAACCCCATGGCTAGAGCTCATTTCGTGGTTGTAGCCGTCACTGGTACCGACGGTGGGAACCGTTTCTGATAGAAGTCTTCTTCAGATCTGCTTGTGTGAAAGTTGAACTCCCCGCCGTCTGCATTCCTATGCTGCAGGCGGTGCAAGACCTGCAAATTCCTTTCCGACGAAGCAATCCAATGATGAAACAACTATGGAAGATCTCTGTTCCTCTGAGGCTATTTGAAACAATTTAGGAAAAATAGAGCTTTTTTTCCGTTTTTATTCGAATTCGTTACTTCAAAAAACGCATTCTGTGTCAGAATTCAATTTTCTTTTATTATTATTATTATTCTTTAAAAAATAATGAATAAAAATGATTATTTATTCTTTTAGTGTTTTTTATTTTGCTTTCCACGAAGCCAAACTACTTTTTTTCTAATCATAATATTTAAAAACATAATTATTTATTCTTTTAATTATTAATTTGATTTTTACCTTAATGATTAGAAAATAATTGTATTACTTTTTATTTTTTAAATACTAAATTATTACGAATACATATTTTAATTTTATGTTAAAATGTTTTAAATACCAAATTAAAAACATAATTATTTATTCTTTTATTTTTTATTTTTAAATACCCTAAACAATTTTACAAGTTGTTTTTTCTTTGTAATAAATTATTGAATAGCTTTAAACAAAATCTAATTGCATTAATACCGTTGTGAATTGATAAGTAATTTTAAACACCAGTGTAATGTGCCAATTTGGGTGTGTGTAGCTAATTTCTTTACCTTGCAACATAAATATGTGATTGCACTCACATGACTTACGGGGCATGCATGAACAGGATTGTGTTACTTATTTGGCTCCTCAAATAGTAATTTGGGATGATCGACAAAATTTAATTATTTTTGGACGATCAATCGAAGGGGGTACAGATGTTTTGCCTGGGTTCAATGAATGGTATGCTAGCTAGAATTAGTAGACGATTCATCACAAAAGCAGGAGCTGAACAAAACTACTTGGTAAGAATTTATTTATTAAGTTTAGGACCAGATATATTCAGAGATTACAATTGTTTAAATTTGTTTTCAGGATAAATTCACCAACATAACTATAACTAGAAGAAAGTCTCTCGAACATCTAACATCTATATATTGAATTTGGCGTTTCGATGGAGATATTCCAGTTCAAGGTCAAGATGATCAAGTTGAGAATCAAGAGGATCCAATTGAACATCAAGATGATCCACTTCAACATGTAGTAGAAATGAAGCTCCAACACCTCCAATTGAGTAATCGTGTACAAAACTCTATACTTCTAAATTCATGATGCACACTCCTATGATGTATGGAACATTTATGGCAACCTTTTATCTATTTGAGAATCCAGGAGTAATCACTTCGGAAGAAGGTCATTTCTTACATGCTCATCACAATACTCAAGATCAGTTTATGACATACTGATGTCGTAGCAAGGGTGTAAGCATTTAGGAGGAGGGTTAGTCCTCAAAATGCACGAGGTCGTGGTGATCGTGGACATTATATGACTCGCCAAGGCAGATCTAGGCATCACATGAGATCATTTTCTAGTCGTCAATTTTGAATAATGTAACTGGATTTTCTTTAAAATTACTTAGCAATTCACAAAAAGTATTAGTGTGATTGAATTTTGTTTAAAAATACTTATCAATTCACAAACGGCATTAGTGCAATCGGATTGTGTTTAAAACTATTTAGCAATTTATTTCAAAGAAAAAATAATTTGTGAAATTGTTTAGGGTATTTAAAAAAAAAATAAAAGAATAAATAATTATGTTTTTAATTTGGTATTTAAAAATTTTTAACATAAAATTAAAATATGTATTTGTAATAATTTGGTATTTAAAAAATAAAAAGTAATTTAATTATTTTCTAATTATTAGGTTAAAAATAAAATAAAAAATTAAAAGAATAAATAAGTATGTTTTTAAATATTATTATTAGAAAAATTTTAAAGAAAAAAAAAGTGGTTTGGCTTCGTTGAAAAAACAAAAAAAAAAAAAAAAAAAAAAAACACTGAAAGAATAAATAATCATTTTTAATCATTATTTTTGAAAGAATAAAAAAAAAAAAAAAACTGAATTTGTCTCTACATTCTGAAACAGCTTCAAGATAGAATGCATTTTTTGAAGTAACGAATTCGAATAACAACAAAAAATAACTCCGTTTTTCCTAAATTGTTTTAAATAGCTTTTTTTTCCTAATTTTTTTTTATAAATGCAATATTGATCCAATTTACCCCTCTGCTTCCTAATATTATTGAATTGTTCTCCAACAAGCCTTCCGACCATGACCTTTTAGTGAGAAGTATTATGCAAGGGAAGGTCACGGAGATGCGACATGAGCTGATTCAGAATGCCGAGGATTCTGATAAGATCGTGAAAAAAATTGAAAGACAAAGAAGACTTGCTCTTATGGAAACACGTCAACGGTTCTGCTTTTGTCAAGTTGCTGAAATAGTTGGGGGAAAAATTGCTTCATGTGTGGTTTCTGAATTGTATGCTTATGTGGGTATTACTTTCATTATATTGCAATCTGAAATTAAATTGTTAATTATTTTAGTCCTGTCTTACATAGTATTTTTTTTCCATTCTTATTCTTATGTACTACATGTGGAGGTCAATAACATTTGGATGATATTTATAATGAAATTAAATTAATGGGATTGTTGGAAATTATTAGTATGTTGTAGCTAACTTTGAGTTTAGTTAGTCATATGACTCATATTTAAGAACCGTTGAAATTTCAGTGAAGTGGAATTATTATTTTTTATGCTTAATATTATACAACGTTAGGACATTAAGTTGTATCATCGAATAGGCATTATATGTTCTAAATAACTTGGTAGTCATGTGCAAGACCTTGATAAATAATTTGGCGACACTAAATTCCTGATCAGATTATTCTTTTGCACTTGGATGTTTAATTGGAGAAGAAGGCAAGAGGGTTCCTTTCCTTTAACTTCAGAGGAATATGCTAAGGGTATTACAGTTGCGTGTAGATCTTAAAATGTTGACCTTGCAATTGAGGCTTCTAATAGTAGGATCAAGACAGACAACCACTACTTATAATGCACTGATGGGAGCATACATGTTTAGATGTTGTTTGGAGGATGAGTTTGGGTTTGGGTTAGATTGACTTTCAAACCCAAATCCATGTTTGGGGGATAGATTGTCTATCCCTAGGGTTCAAACAACAAATCTCATCCAAATTCATGAGATTCCTCTAAACCAATGGGTTCTCTTGAAATTACAAAAAAGTTAGTGAAGCCCATCATTTTTCTGTCTACTTTTGTAGTAATTATGGTAGGTCCCACCATTTTTCTCTTCATTTTTTCTCATAATTATGATGGTTCTATCATTTTTCTCTTTCTTCTTATCTATCTTTCTCTATTAAAAGATTTTTTAAAATTACAATTATATAGTTTTTCTTCAATTAAAAATGTAGAGTTATATTGTCTTAATCTAAATAAAATTATTTTTTTATTATATTTAATTCAATTAACAATAGTTCAAAATATGTATAATTTTTAAATTTTAAGATAAGAAAAATATATTTTAGACGACTTACTTATATTAATATTTTAAAAAAGAACATTTAATTTTAAGTTAACATATTAAAATTTAAGCCTATATTTTATTTTCAAATTAACAATATTTAATGTAACAAAAATAAATGGTATTTTATTTTGAATTTATTAAAATAAAATAAATAATATTTAATTTTAAATTAGTTATAGTAAAGAAAATATTTATTTTTCAAATTAGATACAAAAAAAAAAATGAAAGTATATGTATGATATTAATTTTGAACTTAGTTATATTAAAATAACTTAAATATATGTTATTTTATTTTTAATTTAGTCATTTTAAAATAACATATAGAATGCATTTTATTTTAATTTAATCAAATTAAAATTAGAGAAACTATGTACATTTTGCTCTATATGTAATTCTATATACTACTTTCATTTTTTTTCATGAACCATGTAATTTTTTTTTCTCATTAACTACTTTAACTTATGACACCTACCAAAATTTATGAAAATTTAGAAAATACATGAAAAAAAAAGTTCATTTCTCAATGTTTGAACTTTTTGTCAAACTACTTTGTAAAATATACTTTCAAAATTCCAAAACTTTAACAATACCCTTCTTACTTTTAACTTATTCATTCTATGCTTTTGATAATGTTATTTAAATTGACATCGGCATGAATGGAGTGAATGACATATATTAGAGTTACACAAACTATACATGGTATAATTCTAATTTGAATATGGTTGGGACAAAATATTGATATGCAATACAAAAACAAATTATTAGGTCACAAAAAATAGAAATGAAAAAAAAAACATAAAAAATGTCTTTAAAAGAAACATCATAAACAGACCTAGCCTAACCCAACTTGGCACCCCAAACACAGGTTTTAGCAAACCAAACAGACTCAATTATTCTACTATGTTATATGATGTTATGTTGTATGATGTTATTAACTTCAGACCTTTGTTGCGAACTACTTTAATTATACAAACAATTATCAAGTACAAAAAAATGGGATCTAAAAAAACAGCTAAAAAATGTCTTAAAAAAACATAAACAGACTCATTCAAATCCAACTATGCACCCCAAATACAGTAATCAGGAATCCCAAAGTTTCTAATTACGACATAGGAGTCTTAGGGTTTATGATTCCCAAAGTTTCTGATTCCAAGACAACGCACCAAACAACCCCTTAATGGTTTGACTGACAAATGCCACTCATTGTTTCGGGATCTTAAGAGGGAGGAAAATTGTGTTCCTAACTATTGTAATGTATAACATCCTACTATCGATCGATGTTAGTTGATCACATGGAGGCAACCATGCGAGAGATATATGATTTGGATCTCTCCCCTAACGTGAGCACAGATAATAATCTAATAGCTGGGTTACTGCATGGATGTGGGATGGGATAAAATGGAGCAAACCTATTCGAAGATGAAGGCAAGTTCAGTAAAGCCAAACACTGACATTTTTTCATTAATGCTTCGTGGATATGCAACATTCTGGCAATCTTGAAAAGATGGAAGCGATATATGACCTGTTAAGAGTTCATGCCAATGACAAGAATTTCTATCTTATTAGAGCTATGATATCATGTTTATACTATAGGAGTTCTATAGCAGATGAAGTAAAAAAGATTGAGGCTTTGGATTCTTGTCCATCTTGATATTCTCTTCCAGTTGAAGGATTGACATAATGAAAATTCCACAATTGACGTTCTTCTTGGTTTTTCTCATGAATAAGGGTATGTTTGAGAGTGATTTTGACATGATTAAAATCACTTTTGTATTGTGAAAATCACTTTTCTTTAAAATATTGATGTTTGGTAAATGATGAAATTGGTTTAGAAAAATAAAAAATCATTTAAAATTGATTTTTTGAGTAGTAGTTGATAGGTGATTGTTCTTGAAGTGATTAATCGGAAATCACCCCAACATTTTTCCTTATTCTATTCATTTATTGAAATACGAAATTACCCTTATATTTAATAAGGATTTTTTTTGCCCTAACTCATTTCTCTCTCTTGAATGTGGCTGCTTCAGCCCTAAAATTTCTCTCTAATCACTGTTCCTCCAAAATCCAAATCGTCGTTCCTCTCTTCTCCGAATCTGAATCCCAAATTCGATTTGGAGCGGCCTTCAACGAGGCGATTGATTCAACTTCAAGAAGGTCTAAGGAAACAATCGTGAATCGGTAAATGACCCTTTGTGTTCCTGTGGATTTTTGCAATTGCGGCTGTTTGGATTGGATTCTGTTGATTTTGTTGATTTACAGGGGCTTTTTCAATTTGGCAAAAGCGTTGAAGGCCATTCGAAAATAGAAGAGATTTGGGAGGTCGAAGAGGTTGATTTCAATATTAAAGGTTTGTCGATGGACTTCTTCTTCTTCTCCTTGTTTTTCTCCTAATTCTCTCTCTCTACGCCACCGTTCTCTCAAATTCCGATTCATTTCTCTCTGACTCGCCGTGAAAGGTTGATATTTTATAGGATTTTTTGCCTTTTTCTCATACTGTTCGCGCTTCATTGTGATTGTTTTTGGTTCATCTACTGCTTACTCCCATCGGTTTTACGCTGATGATGTTGATTTGATTTGATTGATTGTTTGTTCTTGTTTTTATCTCTTACTGTTCTGAGTTTTTTCCCCAATCATTTGTTCTTCCCACCATCTTCTATCCTGTAAGTAACTTTTGATGGGTTGAGAGGAAGGTGGGTTCTCATATTTGATGTTGAGAGATCAAATACACACATAATATGTAGTTTAAAACTTGGAAAGCTTTGTTCTCAACAGTACGTCCCAAACTCAAAATCACTACAGTTTGAGTATGTAATAGATCTACTTTCTCTGTCCCTTTTTTGCCATTTTATTGGGATGAATGGAAGGGAGAGAAAGAAACATCACCCTATAGGCGAGAAGCAAAGATCAAAAACAAAAAAGTTCAGTTGGTTGGTTTTGGGTTGGATTTGATTGGGTTTTTCAAATCATTGAATTTTTTTTTCAACACTACTTCTACAAGATGCTAATCTGTTGATTGAGAAATATAGGGGTTTCCTTTTATATCTTTATCATGAATATGGATCTCTTCATAATGGAGATTAAATATAGATGCCATGATTTTTTGGGGGGTAAATTTGCTTCAATGTCTTAACAGGTTGTTTGCTGGTTGGGTGATTTATGAGAATGCAAGGTATCAATAATGCCTTTTATGAGTTTTATTCTCTTCTCATAGGATAAGATTTTATCCTCCTAACTCATATTCAACGGATAATAGGACTCTATACAAACACTAGGATCCTGTGAGGATTATATTGACTGCAATCCTAATTAGTTTCTTATTTTCTTATCTTTTATAAGGTTGAATTTGTTTCATTTTGTCCCTAAACTTTGAAAATATACATATTGGTCCTTAAACTTTCAAATTTGTTTTATTTTGGTCTCAAAATGTTTAAAATGTCTATTTTAGTCCTCAAACTTTAAAATAAATTTGCAAGTTTAAGGACCAATATTTGAAAGTTTCATTGTCATGCTATCTTCTATGCTTTAAACAAGTGAAGATTGTTATTGCATCAATAGCAGTTCATAATTTTATAAGAACTCATTCTACAACTGACTTTGAGTTCAAGTCTTATGACGATGAGGAAGATTTGCTCACCTCAAGTGATTGAAAGAAACGAGTTGCGTGTTAATGAAGAATTTGAAATTTCTTGTCATGAAAGGGAGATGGAAGTGAAATGGGAGAAAATTGCAGAACTACTTATGTCACGTTAATGTATTTGTTATATAGTTTGTGTTTCAATAGATAATATCTAGTTCAAGTATTTGTAATGATACAAACATTTCTAGATTGAATGAGATATATGGCTTTTGAATTTTTATTTTGATATGTATTATACGCATTTTTCTTACTTTACATATTAATCATGCATATAAAAATTTAACAATAAAAAAAATAAAAAATTAATTAATAAAAATAGATATTTATCATAATTTTTAGTTAAATAATTTCTCAAATATAAAAATATGCCATTTTTAGTAATTTGGTAATTCTAAAATCAATTTTGAAACCAAACATAATAATTAAAAATCACTTTTAAATATATGAAAATTACTTTTAAAAGTTTGGAATCAAACATCAATATGATTGTATGAAAATCAGTTTTACAAAATCAATTGCACCTAAATCTATTTTTCCAAAATCACTAATTCAATCATCACTCTCAAACATGTGCTAAGTGTTAGAACAGAGTTTTCAAAAATATCTTAGGGACATCATATCTCATTCTTATTAACAGTCTTTTTATTATCCTTGCTTGCTTCTCTTGCCTATTACTTGGACTATTTGTTTGATTGTTTATATATATATATATATATATATATATATATATATATATATATATATATATATATGTTTATTCGTGTAGCTAGAGAGAGAATATTTCTTGGTTAAAATACCATTTTGGTCCCTGTACTTTGGACTTTGTTCCATTTTGGTCCTGTACTTTCAAATGTCCAATTTTAGTCTCTGTACTTTCAATAAAGCTTAAATTTGGTCCATATGATAAGTTTGAAGTTAATTTTTATCAAAATTGGTTACATAATAATAATAATTTTATTACAAGAAAAGACACAATGTGAACATATTTTCAAAATTTATAAAGAGAAAGCTAATAGAAAATAATTTTTTTTAATGAAAAATTAACAATCAACTAGCTTTAGGGACCAATTTTGATCTTTATTGTAAGTACAAAGACTAAAATTAGACATTTACAAGTAAATGGACCAAAATGGAACAAAGTTCAAAGTACAGGGACCAAAATGATATTTTAACCATATTTCTTTTTTTGGCTATTAGTCTTTGAGCTTAATTGATCAACATATGATTCATTCTTGAAATTTATTTTTACAAACTACGTGAAAGGATGATTTTTTTTTCTTTTTGTCTTCAAGTACTAGTGATTTTATTTACTAGCTGGCAACACATAAAGGAGTCTTTCATACCTATGTGAAACTTTTTCCTTTGCAGCTCCAAGGATTTTAAGGCTTAATTACATTCTTGCTATCAAAATGTTTATTATCTAGTAAACTATTGTGGTATTGAAGAGAAAAATAAGTACTGATGCTCGTTTTTAAATGTCAAACCAATTATGATAATTTAATACTCTCCCTTATTATTTTGGGTTTTGGTGGGGTGTTATGAAGATTTTGGGTCCTAACAATAATTAATTTAGTTTTAGTAGATAAAAGGGCCTTGCTACCAATAACTCTAGAAGAAATCTATTTGAATAAATTGGTTCAAGATCATAAAATGGGCATTTACTTTTGCATCCTTAACTATTTTTTTTAATCCAAAAACTTGTTCTATAAAGTTGGTTCTTCATTTTGTTCTTGCTCCACTTCAATGTTCTTTTTTATCTTTCTTGCATGAGTGAATTTTGAACCAGGTGTTATTTTATCTTTCAGCAAGCTTAAAAGGAATGAGAAAAATTGATAACTTTGATTTTACCTTCTGTTGGGAACTATGTAGCCAAGTTTTCATATATTTATCTTATAGTATCTCTAGAAATTAGACATGATCCTTTTGGTAGATATGTTTAGTTAGGGTTACTTCTCTTGAAAAACTACTATAGTCTTATATAATTTAAAGGTTCGCTCTTGAAAACAGCATGTGATTTTTCATTCAATATATGGAAGTGGTAGTACAAAGCATGCAGGACATCTGCTTATGGATAGACTAGAGTGCTAAAATGTAACCTGAAATGGTTTTCAAGTAAGTTATGAGTTATTCAATGTCATTTTCCTGTTTTTAGTTTGGCCCTGCAGAATTATTTGTTTTGCTAGTTTGGCTATAGTTTTGATCTCTTGCAAACTAGATAAACTTTTTATCTTTGATTTTATTTTACTAAGTCAATTCAATTTTGCATCTACTTCTATTCTGGGAGGTGTGGGGGAGAATTGCACTTGAGTATAGATTAAATACCACCAAACCATTTACACCATAAATGTTGGAAGTTTCACTTTTTGGTCTTCTTTTGCTATAAATCAAGCTTCATCATTGCCCTTACCACTACAAAACTGTCTATTAAGTCTTTTCCTTCTTACATAACTGATAAGAAACCCTTGTGCAAGTGTTTAGGGTTTAGCAATCAGTTGTGGTAGTTTTGATAGTTAACTTGATTTTTAATGTGAAATGCAACTAAAAAACATGAGAGTCGGGGAAAGGCATTCTCTCTTGGTAAAGGCTGAACGTAAAAGGTTTGTGTTCCAATTATGTGATTTTGAGAAGAAGGTGGAGGTGGAGGAATTATGTAAGGGTAAATCGTCGAAAGTCAAGCTCACTCTGGGGTTAGTCGCATGGGTGAGAGACTGTTTAGAGGTGGTCGGATCTCGGGTTGCAGGGAGTGCCTTTTTTCGGCAAAGACGATGTCCGGAAGGTTTGATTTGGTTCCAGTTGGTTGAAAATGCGAGAGGCATTTGTAGTGTAGTAGCGGTGGAACCGCGAAAGGGAAGGAAAACGTCCATTATCGTTCCAGAGGGAGTCGAAGGCAGGGGGTGGTTAGCGGTGAGGGCCGCCTTGAATAATATGCTTCATCGAGGACTGGGGAAAAGGGTCGAGGGAGATAAAAAGGTCCCGGTTTGTAGCGTTAATCCCCCAGATCGATTGTCGTCGTCCTTTGCACAAATGGTTCGAGGTGATGGGAAATCTTCGATGATGGTGGAAGTTTCAGCTAAGGAGGATAAGGATGTGTTGTTTGAGACCTCGGATTCTATTATACTGGTGAAGGAGAAGGCCGATGACCAATGGGCAAAGATGGAACGCGGCATTAAATCTCGGTTCGGGTCACAGCTCTGTGTGAAACCTTTTAGCGGGAATTTAGCGGTTATCATCTGTGGGGACATTCTTCAACAACAAAAGTTGCTGGCTTTCGGCAGAGGAGTTATTATGGAGTGTGCGTTGCGATTTGAACAGTGGAATGCTAAGAAGGTGGCGGAGGAAAGGTGTTTATCGTTCTCGAAAGGGTGGGTTAAGTTTCTGGATGTGCCTCCTCATTTAAGGACTCTGAATATAATCTCGAAATTGGCTGAGCTTTGTGGAGGGCTTGAAGGGGAGGCGGAATCGTCGATTCAGGGAGAAGACTGGACAGAGGAAGTGAGAGTTTTTGTGAAGGGTAGGAAGGATGGTTTTATTCCGAGGGGTTGCTTCATATCGTGCGACGAGGTGGATTTTTCGGTGAGGTTTTTGCCATGGAAGAACGCCGATGATGGAGGTGCAGAAGGTGATTTGCCCTCTGGTTCTGCGAAGAGAGGAAAGTTGGTGATGGATAATTCGTACGGGGGCAGAAAACGTGTGTCAGGAGGCGATGGGGTTGATGGACAGTTGAGCAGAGCTGTCTCAGAGGGTGGTGTTACAGGGATGGGGGTTGGGCTTTGTTCAGGGTTATCGGCCCAATCCAAGGAGTGTCTAAAAGGAAAACAAAAATTGGGAAGCATTTCTTCGGTAGATCAACTTACAGGAAGTGCTTCAATTGGGCCTGGGCCCGAGAGGGTGGGCTACGAGCTGATCGGGCGAAAACCATTTGGAGTTGGAGAAGGCTTGAATTCGGGGGCTGGCTGTGGCCCGGCGAAGGATGGTGGACAATTGCAAGGGGATAGGCCTTCTTGTTTTGGGCCTGGAGGAAGCATTATGCAGAAAGGGTTTAAAGAAACTAAGGAAGCCTGTTTATCCTATGGGACTCCAGATGGAAGTGTGGTTTTTCAAGATGGAAAGTCGGATAAGGGTAGGGCAGAGGACGTGGATGATCCAGACGGTTATCTCTCCGACCCTTCTATCGCCAGTTTCTCCGAGGACGAGTCTTTTCTGTCCTCGCCAATTTTACAGGATGGGGATAATCCGAGCATTGGGTCGTTGTTTGCAGAAGGTAAGGAAGAGACGATGGAGTTTCACGGGCCGGCAGGGACACAAGCTAGTATGCTCAGCGATGGGTTATCGGTCGATAAGGGGATCAATGACAGAGTTCAGTTTTCTCCGTTGGGGGTAATTTCCAACGACCTTGCAGCTGCGAGACAGGAATGTAACAAAGTGGAGTCCACTGGGGAGATTCCTTGCCCGGCGGTCTGCGGTGGTGATCCCGAAGTTCCGGCCAGCCAGGTTAGTCTTCCTTCTTCTGTCTCTTCACCTTCTACTTATGAGGATAAAGGGAAATTGGGGTCTTCTTCTTCGTATGGGGGACCTTGGCTTTGGTCTGGTCCTTTTTTTCAGTCTGGAGTGGTTCAGGCAGAGTGTTCGCCCAATCCTTCGTTTTACGCTGTTCCCATTTCTTTTGCGGGTTCTGGTAGTGTCGTGCCTCATCAGATGGTTCGCCTTGTGGGTCTTGTGGATTGGTGATGCCGCTTTGGCCCTGTGCTGAGGGTAAAGGGGAATGTGTGGGGGGAGCCAATCCGATAGCTGGTGGGAGTGTTGTGAGCGATTCTCTTATATGTCCAAATTCTTTGGTTGAGTGGAATGGGCAGCTTAGCAGTGGTTCTTTTGGGCCTTACTTGGCGGTGAGCTCCTTATTGGCCTCAGCGGGTATGCAAGCAATTTCGGCTGAGGGTAAATCGATGGGTTTTTCGGTGGCTCGGCCTGAAAGGCATGTTCTCGAGGGGAGTCAGAGTGATCCTTTGGTTGATTCTTCACACAGATTGTTGAAAGGAAAAGGTCCTATTGTAGTAGGAGGAAGCAAAAAGAAGGTGGTCAGAGAATTACAGAAGTTAGAGAGCTCGGTGAACTATGAGGGGCGGAAAGGAGGTTCCATTCTCAGGGGCAATGAGGTTTTCAAATGAAAGTGCTCTCCTGGAACGTCAGAGGACTGGGGGGGAGAGTGAAGCGGAGTTTAGTTAAGGAAGTACTTGGGCGAGAAAATCCGGATATTGTTATTTTAGTTGAGACTAAGTTAGGAAGTTGTTGTCGGGAGTTAGTTAAGAGCCTCTGGGGTAGAAGAACGGTTGAGTGGGCGTGTTTGGAGTCAGTGGGAGCTTCTGGGGGAATCATTTTATTGTGGGATGGCAAGGTAGTCAAGTCCATTGAGGTGGTTAAAGGGTCCTTTTCAGTTTCTGTGTCTTTTAAGTTCCCGGGGGAGGTGGAGGGGTGGGTTTCCGGGGTGTACGGACCTCCTAGACAGAAGGGGAGAAACAAGTTTTGGGAAGAGCTTGGGGGGCTTTTTGGATTGTGTGGTCCTCGTTGGTGTTTGGCCGGGGATTTTAATGTGGTTCGAGGCCCTCACGAGAAGGCTTCGGGAGGAAGGGTGACGAGGTCGATGAGGTGCTTTAATCGGTTGATTGAGGATTGTTGTTTATTTGATCCTCCTTTAGCTAATGGGAGGTTTACCTGGTCAAACAGCAGGTTTCGGAGTCGGATTGACAGATTTCTGTTGTCTAAAGGGTGGATGGATGGGTTCATTAATGCGAGGCAGTCTTTGGGGCCGAGAGTCACGTCTGATCATTGGCCGCTAAGTTTGGATTCAGGTGGTTTAAACTGGGGCCCTTGCCCCTTTAGATTTGAGAATATGTGGTCGTCTCACCCCTCTTTTAAAGCTTCCTTCCCTCAATGGTGGCAGACTGAGGTGGGAGGCCGGTGGGAGGGATATCAGTTTATGGGTAAGTTGAGAGTCCTCAAAGGTAAGCTTAAGTCTTGGAATCGGGAAGTTTTTGGAGACCTGCGGATTAAGAAGCAGGAAGTGTTGGGGCGTCTCAACGCGTTGGATAGGCTTGAGGAGGAGGAACAGGGGCTCAACGAGGCAGATAGGGAGGAGCGTTTGGGTTTAAAAGTGGAGTTTGAGGAGCTTGTTCTAAAAGAAAATATGAGTTGGAGACAGAAAGCTAAAGTTAGGTGGGCTAGGGAGGGGGATTGCAATACGGCATATTTCCATAGAGTGGCCAGTGGCAGGAGGAGTAAGAACTTTATTAGCTCTCTTGAGAATGAGGCTGGGGTAGTTCTGACAGGGGATAAGGAGATAGAGGAGGAAGTTCTTTCCTTTTTCTCTTCTCTGTTTGGTCCCATCGCTGTACCCAGACCTTTTGTGGACGGAGTGGATTGGTGTCCCATCTCCGTTTCTGATAAAGATTCTTTGGATTCCCCTTTTACATTGGAGGAGATCAAAAGAGTGGTCTTTGAGTGTGATCGGAACAAGGCCCCTGGGCCGGACGGGCTCTCAATGGCTTTTTTCCAAGATAATTGGGAGGGTCTGAAGGAGGATCTTGGGAGAGTCTTTGCTGAGTTTTATGAGAGAGGCATTTTGGATAGTTCCTTAAACGAAACCTTTGTTTGTTTGATACCAAAAAAAGAGGAGGTTACGAAGGTCACGGACTTCAGACCCATTAGCCTTGTGACTAGTGTTTATAAGATTATTGCTAAAGTGTTGGCTAATAGGCTTAGAAAGGTTCTTCCAACGACGATTTCGGAGTCTCAAGGGGCGTTTTTGGAGGGTAGACAGATTGTGGATCAAGCGTTAATTGCTAATGAGGCTATTGAGGATTATAGATCCAGGAAGCAGGAAGGGATACTCTTTAAGATTGATTTCGAAAAAGCCTATGATCATGTTGATTGGGACTTCTTAGATAAGGTTTTGGCGAAAAAAGGTTTTGGTTTTAAATGGCGGTCTTGGATTTGGAGTTGCATAAGGACTGTTCGGTATTCTATCATGGTTAATGGTAAGCCCAGGGGTAGGATTTTTGCTTCTAGGGGCCTCAGACAAGGTGATCCTCTCTCGCCATTCCTTTTTCTCCTAGTGGTGGAAGTCCTAAGCAGTATTATTTCAAAAGGGGTGGCGGGTAATATTGTTGAAGGGTTCAAGGTTGGGAGAAATGAGGTGGCTCTGTCTCATCTCCAGTTTGCGGATGATACGATCTTCTTCTGCTCCGGAAAGGAAGGTTCTTTTCTCAATTTGATTCAGATTCTAACCTTTTTTGAGGCCATGTCGGGTCTTCGGATAAACAGAAGCAAGTGTCAACTCTTGGGCCTTAATTGTGACTCTTCTAAGCTGGAGAGATGGGCGTCTTATGTGGGGTGTGAGGTTGGTGCTTTTCCTTCATCCTACCTTGGTTTTCCTTTAGGTCATAATCCTAGAAGTATATCGTTTTGGGATCCGGTCTATGATAAAGTCCGTAAAAGGCTGGCGTCTTGGAGGAAGAGTTTCTTCTCTAAAGGGGGGAGACTTACTCTTATTCAGTCGGTTTTGAGCGGTATCCCGATCTACTTTTTGTCCCTTTTTAGAATTCCAAGCTCTGTCAGTAAGGGGATCGAGAAGCTGATGAGGGATTTCCTCTGGGAAGGGGTGGATGAAGGTAAAGGCTTGCATCTTGTGAGTTGGGAGGTGGTTTCTAGGCCACTAGATTTGGGAGGATTAGGGATTGGAAATGTGAGGGTGAGAAACAAGACTCTTCTGGCTAAGTGGATTTGGCGATTCCATCATGAAACCGATACCCTTTGGCATAAGGTCATTGTTAGCAAATATGGTCCGCACCCTTTCGAGTGGACCGTTGGTGGGGTTTTAGGCACGTTCAGAAACCCGTGAAAAGATATTTCATCAGAAGTTCCTTTTATTTCTCAGTTTGTTCTATGTGTAGTGGGGGATGGGAGGGACACTTACTTTTGGGAGGATCGCTGGTTGGGGGATAGACCCCTCTGCTCCTTGTTTCCTCGGTTATATCAATTGTCATCTTTGAAGAACCATTCGGTGGCTTCGATCCTTTCCTTTTCCTCCTATCATCATGAAGCCATTCCTTCTATCTCCCTTGGGTTTTGTCGGGCGTTGACCAATAGGGAAACGACTGAAGCTACCTCTTTGTTATCTCTGATCAGTCAGTTTCAGTTCTCTCCTCATAGGAGGGACGTCCGCCTTTGGAGTTCTTCTCCTTCCAAAGGCTTCTCGTGCAAATCTTTCTTTCATTGTTTAGTCAGGCCTAGTTCGGCGGCTGGCTCAGTGTTATCCTCTCTGTGGAAGGTCAAGATTCCAAAGAAGGTCCAGTTCTTTGCGTGGCAGGTTTGGCACGGAAGGGTTAACACCCTGGATCGTTTGTTGGCCAAGGGGTATTCCTTGGTTGGGCCTTTTTGTTGTATTTTGTGCAGGCGGGCAGCTGAGGACCTTGATCATATGCTCTGGACTTGTGACTTCGCCCGAGATGTGTGGAACTGTTTCTTTCGGCAATTCAACTTCAGTTTTGTGGGTCAACAGGATAGTAGAGAGAGGTTCACAGATCTTCTCCTTAGTTCGCCTTTTCGGGAGAAAGGGTTGTTTTTGTGGCAGGCTGGGGTTTGTGCTATTTTGTGGAGCCTGTGGCGGGAGAGAAATAATAGAATTTTTCGGGGGAGAGAGAGTTCTTATATGGACGTATGGTCCCTTGTCAAATTCTATGTTTCTCTTTGGGCTTCGGTGTCGAGAAGTTTTTGTAATTATTCTTTAAGTCTTATTTTGCTTGACTGGAGTCCCTTCTTTTAGTAGGCTCCCTTTTTTGTGGGCTGCTGTTTGGTATGCCCTTGTATTCTTTCGTTTTTTCTCAATGAAAGCTCGGTTATTCATCAAAAAAAAAAAAAAAAAAAAAGAAAAAAAAAAAAGATATTTAACTTGATTTTTTAGCTTACGTGGCATTTCTCTCTCTTTCTTCCTTCTTTATTTTTGGAGAGTTTTTCTCTAGTGTTGAAATGAAGAAAAAAAATTCCCCCCTCTTTCTCTCTTTAAAATTTCATATTTCTTACTGGTCTTTTCTGACTCTATAAACATCAATCTTTATTGTCTCTCTCTTCGACTGGGTCTCCTTAATTTCATATTAAATATTAAATATTGCATATGTGGTGGAAGGTAAAGGATTAAAAGATTTGAAAATCACCTTCTGTCACTACAAAAAAGTTGGCCTATTTCGACCACTTTTTATTGAAGGTTATAAAAAACCTTTGAAAAATATATACATTTATCGAAGATATTTAAAGAACCTTTGAAAAATACCTACTTTTTATCAAAGGCTATTAAAAACCTTTGAAAAAGGTATATATTTATCAGAGAGTTTTTAAATACCTTTGAAAAATCTATTATCCTTTATCCAATGTATTTAAAAAACCTTTGAAAAATTTCTACTTTTTATCGAAGGTTCTTACCAACCTTTGAAAATATATATTATGTTTATCAAATGCCATTAAAAACCTTTGAAAATTATACTATCCTTTATCGAAGGTATTTAAAAAAACCTTTGAAAAATATCCACTTTTTATCGAAGGTTCTTAAAAACTTTTGAAAAAAATGTTTTATTTATCAAATGACATTAAAACCTTTGAAAATTATATTATCCTTTATTGCAAGTATTTTAAAAACCTTTGAAAAAACATTACATTTATCAAAAGGCCATTAAAAACCTTTGAAAAATTACCTTATCCTTTATCAAGGTATTTAAAAAACCTATGAAAAATATCTGCTTTTTATCAAATGTTCTTTAAAACCTTTGAAAAAAACATTATATTTATCAAAGGTCATTAAAAGCTTTTGAAAAATTACCTTATCCTTTATCGAAGGTATTTAAAAAACCTTTGAAAAACATCCACTTTTTATCGAAGGTTCTTTAAAACCTTTGAAAAATATATTATATTTATCAGAGGACATTAAAAACCTTTGAAAATTGTATTATCCTTTATCGAAGGTATTTACAAAACCTTTGATAAACATCTCTTTTTGTAGGTTTTTATTAACATTTGAAAAAGATATTATATTTATCAAAGGACATTAAAATTCTTTGAAAATTATATTATCCTTTATCGAAGGTATTTCAAAAACCTTTGATAAATATCTACTTTTTATCGGTTCTTAAAAACCTTTGAAAAAGATATTATATTTATCAAAAGACATTAAAACCTTTAAAAATTATATTATCTTTTATTTTAGGTATTTAAGAAGTCTTTCAAAAATATCTATTGTTTATTGAAGGTTATTAAAAAAAATCTTTGAAAAAAAAATATATTTATCAAAGAAAATGAAAAGCCTTAAAAAAATATTTTCTCTTATATTTAAAAAACCTTAAAAAAATATAACATTTTTAAACGAAAGGGAAAACCTTCAACCTTTTATCGAAGGCTATAAAAAAACCTTTGAAAAATGTCGTTGACAATATTAAAAATGTTTAAAAATAATATTCTATTTTAAAATCATTAAAAAAGAAAATGGTTTATGTTTGAAAATACTGTAGCCCAACCCTACTTTTCGATTCTTGTCCTTTTCCTCTCTCTCTGTAGATTCTTGCTCGTCGGACTTTCTGGATTCGACGCCACCGTCGATTTGTGGAGTTCAGCAACTTCCAAACTAGCAGCGCCTCCATTTTCATCAATTACCTCATCTTCTCTACCCTAATTCGCTTTTTCTCCTTCGTCCTTCAACTTCACATCTATATCTAATCATCCCTAATCACAATCGGATTAAATCGCAATCGCAATTGGATCGCGATTTTTCACCTATTTCGAAATTCATGGTATATAGACTCTGTTTCTTCGTTTGATTTTGCTTTCGAATTTTAGATTCTGCTTGTTTCTGGCTGCTTTGTTTGTAATTGATCTTCATAATCTCGTGATTGATTTTCGTTTCTATGGCTTCTCTCTCTCGGAGAGAAGTGAAGTTAATTTTGATATGTTCTCTATAGAGGAGTTAGTAAGAAAAGTCTTTTTTCCAATCCCATTTTTAATGTCTTCGAGTAATTCTGATGTAGTGTAATTAGTAGTAGCTTTTTTGAGTTCTTTGCCCTGTTGATGAATTCTGGTTTTAAAGAGACAGAAATTACTATGAAAAGTGTACAAAAAAAGGAAACAGATAAGGATAGTGCTGCCTTGGTAATTACTTGGATTGATTGGAATCAAGGTAATCAATCCAGACAATGGGCTTCATACTCTCTTCATATTGGAATGAAGAGAGTATGAAGGGCATGAAAAGAAGAGGCAATATAAACAGGACAAGTTTCTCCACTGTTAATATCATGTAAACATGTTTGCTATGTCATATACCTATTTTCTAATTACAAATGTAGGAGAATCATTTTTCTGCAATACTTTTGAGTAGCTTGGGAGAAGGTGATTTCCTCTGGAACCAATTGTGTTCATGAAGATTTTTGTTGCCACAAAAAATGAGTTAACATTAGGCATAGTATGTTGGGCTTCTGCAAAACTTGTTAGTAAATGTCATTTCTTGTGATTTGTTTTCGAATGTTGCATCAATTGTCATTTCTTGTGATTTGTTTTCCAATATTGCATCAATTGTTATGTCATTATTTCTGTTAGGAGTTAAATGAGCTAGATCCAAATTATCAGCTTCTACTTTCTCTTCACTTATTTTAAGAAACATAAGGAAGTTGCGAGGTTGAATTTTGTATCAATTGCTAGGTTGTTGAAAGAGAGCTATTTCTATTAGGAGTTGAATGAGAACTAGATAAGATCATTTAATACTGCTTGCTCTTCATTTTCTGAAGGAACAAAAACCAGCATGTGAGAGCAATAATATTTTGTTTAGATTAATGCTCAGTTTTGTTCTTTTCAACTTTCTCTTTGTTATTTGTCAAGACTCAAGATTTCACCATTTGAATGTAACTCATGGAGCTAGTACATACTGATTTAGCACCAAAATAGCCAAACGAAACCCCCCCCCCCCCCCCCCCCCCCCCCCCCAAAAAAAAAAAAAAATCGTAAATAAGGAAATGCACAAAAGCCAAAAAAAAAAAAACTATGCAATGACTGCACTAGAAACTCGAAGCCACCAAAATTTAGGGTGTTTCTCTGTTGTTTCTCACAGGTTGCCTGGAAGATGTTGATAGTTGTACATAGGACATTGAGAGAACGATCCAACCTTCAGGGAAGAACTTCTCAACTATTCACACCGAGGACACATTCTCCAAATATTGAAATTTAAGGACGATTTAAGTCCTCTTGGTAAAATGCTCTCTCTTTAAATTCTATGAATTTAACCAGTATGCCGATGAGGAGGGTGTCTTTTATAGTTGCAACAACACACATTCATCATGTTGGATAACATATGAAGTTCTAATCAAGATAGCTTTTAATTATTTCAATCGTATGATTTCTTTTCTCTAGTTTGTTTTGTCTAATTTTATATAATATTAATATACATTTCTTTGAGAGTAGATAAAAGAAATGTCACATTTTTTGTTTTCCTCTGTTCTTTGAGCTGATTGTTTATTTCTTCTTGACTATTTTCTATTTTTTTTGTTTAATTTTTGGGCTTCTGGTTTTTGTTGTAATTTTCTCTTGTTATTGGATTTCTTCTTTGTTCACTGAGCTGATTGTTTGTTGCTTCTTGACTGTCTTCCAATCCAACATTATTTTGTTGTCTGCAGTTGGATTTTTGTTCTATTTTTGGTTCTTCTCTGTTCATGAAGCCGATCGCCCATTTCTTCTTTACTGTCTTCTAACCATATGTGTTTAATTCTTGTTCTATTTTTGGTTTCTATATTCTATTGAAATTGAGTTTTCCAACATTCTTTGTTTGAGTTTCAGTTTCTAATTCCAGAGAAACATGGACGTGTTTGTGGTTATGAAGTAGGTGTTACTCCTTTCGAGTTGTTTGGATCATCTTTTAATGTACGTGATTTTGAGTATCGTCTTAACGAATCTAAACAACTTCTTCAAGAATTTGAACAACAAAGAAACGTTGTGGTACAAGCACTCAAACATCAAATTGTCGAATTAGAAAATTGTTTTGAGGATAGATTTCCAAAAAAAGATGGCAGAGTTGCGTAATAAAACATTCTAAAAAGATAATTTGACCTTTGAAAAATAATAAATTTTGAAGGTTAATGTACCTTTGAAAAAAGTTTTTTCGACGGGGTCTACTTTGACACTTGTTGAAGGTTTTGTTAACCTTTGAAAAAAGATTTATCGAAGGTTTGTTTAAACTTTTTTCAAAGGTTGTGACCTTAAAAAATAGTTAGATTTCTTGTAGTGTGTTGCTCCATGTATTTGTCTAATCAAGGTGGCTGGAATATTGAAAATCCACGAAGCAAAACTCCATAAATGAAGGCCACACCTGTAATGATCAAAATGATGAAATAAGACTATCAGAAATAACATAGAAGTTCTTTTTTAGTACAACAAAGGTGGAGTATGAGGATTTGAACTTCTGATCTCAAAGAAAGGATTACATGTCAATTATTACTGAACTTTGCTCACTTTGACAATAACAATAAAAGTTCTACTTGCATAGAAATTTAGTAGAAATTTTAAAATAAGATGAGAAGTAATTTGAATAATGATGATGAGCATCATAAAGCATATCCTCTATGCAAATATCAATTAATCGAGAAATTCATGTGATACTGCAAGTCTATTACAACTTACAAGTTACAATATTAACAAAAAAGATGCATTCCACAAAGCATATATTTGAGCAAGTGATGATGCTCTTCTAGGCCCTTTGCATTCCACTACAACATATCTCTCTTTGAGAGGCAATTCAAGAAGGATGTTTATAGAGTGAGAAAGTGAATTAGAAAATATGAAATTTTAGGGAGAGAAAGAGAAGAGATGGAGAGGAAAACTAGAGAAGAAACTCTCTATAGAGGGAAATAAAGGAGGTCGAAGTGTAGGAAAAGAAAGAGAGAGAAATGCCACCTAAGCTAAAAAATTTAAGTTAACGGCCAGATAATTTTTCCATTAGTCAATCAACCATCCAAACATCTTTCATGTCCTAAAAGTAGGGACTAAACTTTTTGAAACTTAGGGACTATATAGAAACCTATCATCAAATTTAGGATCAAAAGTGTATTTTACAAAAGAAAAAAAATTTCGTTCGTAATCATTTTTTTTTTAGTTCAACAATAATTTAGAGGTGGGAGATTCAAAACTTTGACCTCTTGGTTGAGGGTATATGCCAATTACCGCTGAGTTATGCTCATTTAGCATTCCATTCATAATCCTTATAGCCAAGTCTAGCAAAAAACAGTCCTCTTAATGGCAAATTTCAAATAATTTAGTACTCAAAAGTGTAACACCCCACATTATAAAATTAGACGATTTTGAGAGTTAATTCTTACCTTAAAGCTCTTTCTGTCCATTAGTTCTAGATTAATTGGACTGCTTCGTTAAAGTATTAAATTGAAAAATTAGAATTTTAGTTTAGTTTCCTAAGTTTGGTAACCTAACTTTTTATAATTTTAGGCAATGAACCCAAATTCCTTTTAAGTAGATTTTTCTCCAAATCTTTTAAGTTTTTTTATTCAGTCTTAATTTTGGTAAATAAGAGGAAAAAAAATTTAGGGTTTTAGACCCCTAAATTTTTCCCTTTCTTTTATTTGTTTGACATTTGCTATTTGGCAACTGAGAAGGAAAAGAAAATAACCCAAGAGAAATGCCCTAATCCTTTTCCATCTTCCCCTCGTCTCCCTCATCCTTACGTGTAGCCCCATCCGCTTAGCAGCCCATTCGGTATCTTCTCCTTCTCCGACCACCTCACCTCCGGTGACGCACCCACACGCCGGCGACCACACAGCACTCCAGCGATTCTCCCTCTCCTCCGGCAAGCGGCGTGACGTGAGGCCACGTGCGACGGCGTCTCCCCCACGCGTTCGACTACAGCTTCGTTCGGGCATTCGGTGTTTTCTCCCTCTTGTTCCCAGCGATTCGTGACCCACGGTGAAGCAACGTTCCGGCGAATCCAGCAAACAACGACCAGCAACGCACGACAGTGATTCCCCTGTTCCTCGCATTCCGACATCTTGCAGCGGCGTCTTCTCTTCTCTTCGACAAGGTTCGACTTTAACCCACGCTAAATCGACCTTGGATTTGTGTTATCCACTCTCTAATGGCTCCAAATCTACAGGTTTATGCCCTTTCGAATGCCAAACAGCTTCAGTTCGAGCTTGCCTGGAATAGTTCAGTAAGTGTTAGCATACTTTAAGCCCGTTCGAATTGGTTTAAACTGTTTTAAAGTATGTTAGATTAGTCTCTAACCTTTAGAGAGCCTTTGGTTGTAGTTTTGGACTCATTTGAACCCCTTCGAATACCCACCAACAGGGAATCAAATTCTTTTTGGTAAGTTCAGGGGGTATTCATACCTTTTCAAACTCAATTAGAGTATAGATTAGAACTAAGTTTGGAGTGTTCGATTAGAATACCTCTCCCGAACATTCTCTCATCTTCGCTTTAGGATTTCGAACTAATTTCTAACCTCTAAATGTGGTATTTATTGTTTAGGGGATTGTTTGGTTATTTTAGGAGCGCTCTAAGACATATAGTAAGTAGTTTTTACTTGTGAGTTTGTTTGTTGTGTGCTTAACATGCTGTGTGCTTTATTTCTGTTATATATATGACTTATATAAATATTATTATGGAATTGTTATATGCTCTGAACTGGTTAAGCATGCTTGGATGTTTTTTATGGTTTTGTGTGTGTTGAGCGTGAACTGTTGAGATGTTTTATGATGATTTTGTGATATGAAGCATGCGGAGTTGTTTTGACTTGTTCTTGGGATAAGTTTGCTGCTTTGTTGAGTTTATTGTGTTGTTAAGGATGCTAAGCATGTTGTGTGTTATGGTTGTCTAAAAAGTCATAATATTCATGTTGCAAGTGCGTTGTAGTTTTGTGCATAAGACATGATGAGAAGAGAAAGACCATAACTCACGAGTCAATTCTTTAGTAGCTGTTTTGTTAAGCTTAGTTCATTTCCTTATTAACTAGTTTTTCTTTTGAGTTGAGGACTAGAGATGTTATTTGACCTTGGTTTTGGTGTTGGTTTAATTAGATTCGCTTGATAATTTGAAGTTGTCCGAAAGAGTTATTTATGTTGAAAGCTTTCTTTTGTTGAGTTTAGTTTGTTCTATTTTCTTTATTGAAGAGTAATCTCTTTAGGTTAGTTGTTCTATAAAGGATCTTTAGTCGTTCTTTTATATTGGATTGGATGTGTTACACTTGGAGGTTGGTAGTGTTGTGTTGTGTTTAGGTGGAATGAGATTGGTTAATTTGGTTATAGTAGTGTGTTAATCTTGTCTAACATGTGTTAAAAAAAAACTTTGGTAGTTGCCATAGTTATGCTGTTATGTTGTCGAAATTTTCGGTGCATTGCAGCTGTAAGTTTAGTGGTGTTCCCTAATTTAGGTTGATTTTTGGAGGCGTTGCACTAAGCCTTTTTATGAAAGTAAAAAACCCTAATATATAATAGCAATATGGGCAATTTGTATGATTTGATTAACTCATTGAAAGTAAATTCTTATTTATAAAAAACCATAAAAAGACTAAATTAAAACTAAAAAAATGGTTAAATTGATTTGTAATAAAATCTAAAAATTTTATGCTTTGACCTCTTCTTTTTAGAGAAATCCCATGGCCAAAGCTCATTCTAGTGCTCTTGCTGTCGCCGTCGCTGGTACCGGCAGTGGGAACCGTTTCTAATTGCAATCTTCTTCAGATCCGCTTGTGTGAAATTTGAACTCCTCGCCGTCTGCATTCCTATGCTAAAAGTGGTGCAGGACCTGCAAATTCCTTTTCCGACGAAGCAATCCAACGATGAAGCAACTATGGAAGACCTCCGTTCCTCTTAGATTCTTAGTAAATTGCAACATTTTTGCTCCATTTACGACTCTTGCGAAGATTTCGAATTATTACTTGTTTCCTCATGGCCTCCATACTCAATCCCACTCTTCCTCGTCGCCTCCGCCCTCACTCTCTTCGTTTTCATTGCTTCCTAATATTATTGAATTGTTCTCCAACAAGCCTTCCAACCATGACCTTTTGGTGAGAAGTATTATGCAAAGGAAGGTCACAAAGGTGCGACATGAACTGATTCAGAACGTCGAGGATTCTGATAAGATCGTGAAAAAATTGGAAGACAGTGAAGACTTGCTCTTACAAAAAAAGGCTGACGGTTCTGCTTTTGTCGAGTTGCTGAAGCAGTTGGATTCACAACCTCGCTTAGCACTGGAGGTGAGTTTAATTGTACATACTCTAAGGAAATTGCTTCATGTATTGTTTCTGAATTGTATGCTTATGTGGGGATTGCTTGCATTATATTGCAGTCTGCATTAAAGTGTTAACTGTTTTAGTCCTGTCTTACATGGTTTTTTTTTATGACTTCTTTTGTACTACATGTGGAGGTCAAGAACATTTGGATGATATTTAGAGTGAAATGAAATTAATAGGATTGTTTGAAATGATTAGTATGTTGTAGCTAACTTTGATTTTAGTTAGTCAATATGACTCATATTTAAGAACGGTTGAAATTTCAGTGAAGTGGAATTATTATTTTTTATGCTTAATATTATACAATGTTAGGACATTAAGTTGTATCATCGAATCCCCATTTGAAATTAGAAGTTTTGATAGGCATTATATGTTCTAAATAACTTGGTAGTCATGTACAAGACCTTGATAAATAATTTGGCAACACTAAATTTCTGATCAGATTATTCTTTTGCACTTAGGTGTTTAATTGGAGAAGAAGGCAAGAGGGTTCCTTTCCTTTAACTTCAGAGGAATATGCTAAGGGTATTACAGTTGCAGGTAGATCTAAAAATGTTGACCTTGCAATTGAGTTGTTCACTGAGGCTTCTAATAGAAGGATCAAGACAACCTCTACTTATAATGCACTGATGGGAGCTTACATGTTTAATGGCTTGGCTGACAAATGCCACTCATTGTTTCGAGATCTTAAGAGGGAGGAAAATTGTGTTCCTACTATTGTAACATATAACATCCTACTATCGGTATTTGGTCGCTTGATGTTAGTTGATCACATGGAGGCAACCATGCGGGAGATCTATGATTTAGATCTCTCCCCTAACGTGAGCACATACAATAATCTAATAGCTGGGTATGTTACTGCATGGATGTGGGATAAAATGGAGCAAACCTTTTTGAAGATGAAGGCAAGTTCAGTAAAGCCCAACACTGACACTTTTTCATTAATGCTTCGTGGTTATGCACATTCTGGCAATCTTGAAAAGATGGAAGAGATATATGACTTGTTAAAAGTTCATGCCAATGACAAGAATTTCTATCTTATTAGAGCTATGATATGTTCATACTATAGGAGTTCTATAGCAGATAAAGTAAAAAAGATTGAGGCTTTGTTGAAGCTCATTCCAGAAGAAGAATATAGACCATGGTTGAATGTCTTATTGATAAAAGTCTACGCTCAAGAAGATTGGTTAGAGAGAATGGAGAATTCAATAAATGAGGCATTTGAGCATGGTACTTCAGTAACTACTGTCCATGTGATGCGCTGCATTATTGCCAGCTATTTTCGATGTAATGCATTGGACAAGCTAACAAACTTTGTAAGTCGTGCTGAATGTTCAGGTTGGAGAATCTGTCGGTCTTTATATCATTGTAAAATGGTTATGTTTGCATCACAAAAGCGCTTTGAAGAAATGGAGTGTGTCCTTGATGAAATGAAACATATCAACTTGGATTGGACAAAAAGAACATTTTGGATTTTGTATAAAGCCTACACAATAAGTGGTTGCAGGTACAAGGTTGACCAAGTGGTATGTTGTATGTGCAAGCTTGGGTATGGGATTCCCTTGGATTCTTGTCCATCTTGATATTTTCTTCCAGTTGAAGGATTGAAAGAATGAAAATTCCACAATTGACTTATCCAATTGTTCTTCTTGGTTTTTCTCATGAATAAGTGCTGAACAGAGATTTCAGAAATATCTTAGGTACATCATATCTCATTCGTATTAACAGTCTTTTGCTTGCTTCTCTTGCCTATTACTTGGACTATTTGGTCGATTGTTTATATATATGTGTATATATTTGTTTATTCGTGTAGCTAGAGGGAGAATATTTCTGTTTTGGCTCTTAGTCTTTATGCTTAATGAATATAGATGAAATTCTGGGCAGTTCATTGATCAACATATGATTCATTCTTGAAATTTATTTTTACATGCTACGTGAAAGGAAGATTTTTTTTTGTCGTCAAGTACTAGTGATTTTATTTACTAGGTGGCAACACATAAAGGAATCTTTCATACCTATGTGAAACTTTTTCCTTTGCAGTTCCACGGATTTTAAGGCTTAATTAAATTCTTGTTATCAAAATGTTTATTATCTAGTAACTATTGTGGCATTGAAGGGGAAAATAAGTACTGCTCGTTTTTAAATGTTGAACCAATTATGACAATTCTTTTATACCCTCCCTTATTATTTTGGGTTTTTGTGGGGTGCTATGAAGATTTTGGGTCCTAACAACAATTTTGTTCTAGTGGATAAAGGGGCCTTGCTACCAACAACGCTAGAAGAAATCTATTTGGATAAATTGGTTCAAGATCATAAAATGGGCATTTACTTCTGCACCCTTAACTTTTTTTTTTATCCAAAAACTTGTTCTATAAAGTTGGTTCTTCATTTTGTTCTTGCTCTACTTTGATGTTCTTTTTTATCTGTCTTGCTTGAGTGAATTTTGAACCAGGTGTTATTTTATCTTTTAGCAAGCTTAAAAGGAATGAGAAATTTGATAAAATTGATTTTACCTTCTGTTGGGAACTATGTAGCCAAGTTTTCATATATTTATCTTATAGTATCTCTAGAAATTAGAACTTATCCTTTTGGTAGATGTGTTTAGTTAGGATTACTTCTCTTGCAAAACTACTATAGTCTTGTATTTAATGGCCTGATCTTGAAAACAACATGTGATTTATCATTCAATATTGAAGTGGTAGTATAAAGCAGGGCATTTGCTTATGGATAGAATAGAGTGCTAAAATGTAACCTGAAATGGTTTTCAAGTGAGTTAGGAGTTATTCAATGTCATTTTCTTATTTTGTAGTTTGGCCCTGCGGAATTATGTTTTTTTGCTAGTTTGGCTATAGTTTTGATCTCTAGCAAACTGAATAAACTTTTTATCTCTGATTTCATTTTACCAAGTCCATTCAATTTTGCATCTACTTCTATTATGCGAGGAGTGGGGGAGAATTGCACTTGAGTATAGATTAAAGAAGATCCATGGATTTTTTAGCGACGAAAATGAACCTTAGAAATTAGTACCACCGAACCATTTACACCATAAATGACGGAAGTTTCACTTTTTGGGCTTCTTTTGCTATAGGCCAAGCTTCATCATTGCCCTTATCACTACAAGCTGTCTATTAAGTCTTTTCCTTCTTACATAACTGATAAGAAACCCTAGTGCAAGTGTTTAGGGTTTAGCAATCAGTTGTGGTGGCTTTAGACCCATGGGAAACAACTTTTGTTATTCTATCATCTTTTTTTTAAGTTGGTTTTTGTCTTCGACTTGACTTGATTGCTTATTTTTTATTTCTTAGGTGTGGAAAATGGAGTTGGAGTTTGAAGGTTGACTTTTACTCGACTTCACTTCCCCTTTGTGTTTCTTATTTCGTGGATGTAAAAAAATTGAGTCAATTGGTTGAAGGTTGAAGAATGGTGGCGTACTCTCTCCCCTTCTTTATTTATTTATATATAATGATTTCATAAACTGATAAATAATACAATTATTTATGTTTTATTTAGTCTGATATCATTCTCGAGTTTTGAGTTTTAAGTGGATGTCAACTATAAGCATTTCTATTGTTTCCGAATTTTTTTTATTCAGGCCATCTTCTACCACTATCATAATTAGATTTGTGCCTCCATTTAACTTTAATAGATCTTGAGAAGCATTTGATAGGGTTGAAACTGGTCAATATCAACGAGAATTACAGTTGAGTTGTTCTGAGCATTCAAGAGAATTAGTTCTTCCCAAGACATTTCAAAATATGCTTAATATGCCCTAATAGTATTCAGTATTCCTAATATTTATCTAACAAAATGACTAATATGCCCTAATATCCTAACAGTATTCCTAATATTTAGTTTAATCATATTCCTAACAGTAGCATAGGAATGGAGAATAGGTATTTGAATTTCTTGTTTTTGAAATTGTTGCTTACATTTTGATTTATATAAGAACCTTGCCTCATTGTTGTTTGCCCCATTTTCATAAGATGCTATTTTCTTTACATACAAATATATCCAATTTTGTAAATTTTTTGTTGGTTTAACTGTTATGTAGATTGGAGGCTAAAACCTGGAAATAGTGCTTTGGGCTGTGTAGAGGATTTGGTGGCCCCTATAAAGGTTAGTGCATTCTTTTTTAGGTTTTCTAATTGTGTGTTTTGGTGGCCCTTGTTGCTTGTTTTAATTTTACTATTCATTGAAAATTAGTTTAGTGGGATCGTGTTTTTAAGTGTTCATTGTTCTTATTGGTTTGTCAAATTAGTAGGTTGTTCGGGGTAGAGGTAGAGTAGTTAAATAACTATTACATCGGGAATAAGACAAATTTTCCTTAAAGGGACAAAATTACGTATATTCAACATGTCCAGTGTACAAAATCTCTGAATCTATTCAATATTGGTTGTCGTGTTGTCATTTATTTATTTTTGGTTCAATTACAAGTTTGGTCCTTGAACTTTGAGGTTTGTGTCGATTTGATCCTTAAACTTTCATAAGTGTCTAATAGATTCTTAAATTTTCAATTTTGTGTTTAATAGGCTTCTGAACTTTCAATTTTGAGTTTAATAAATCACTGTCAAATTCGAAATTTTTAAAAATTAATTGATCTATTAGATATAAATTTGAATTTTATGTCTAATGGAACCATAAAATTTTAATTTTGTCTATTAGACCCGTGAATTTTAAAAAATTCGAAAGTCCAAGGACTAAAATTGTAATTTTGGAAGTTCAGGGACTAAATAGATACAAACCTCAAAGTTGAGGGACTAAATGTGCAGTTTAACTTTTATTTTTTAAGTATGGATTAAGAATAGCCTATTTGAAGATTAATAGATGATCTCTAAATATTTAGAAAATGAACAAAAGCTATAGCATTCAACAGGTAATGATTTATTATATCTGGACAATGTAATTTGAATTTTAGGTATAAGCATTTTAATAGACCTTCCACTAAGTACACTTGTTGAAAGAGTTCTAATAAAAAGGTTAAAAATGGTATGTTACTACGTAGAGGCTTATAAGTTGAATTTGTTAGCAAGGAGAGCTGGTGGGAGGGACGATCGAGGGCTATGCTTATGCAAGAGCAAATGACTATAGCTTGTTATTGTCATGTTTTGCCTCGAGAACGCTTCAAATTTATTTACGTAAAGGAGCTCATGGCAATTGTCTTGTTCATTCAAACATGTGCGTATTGATTAGGTAATTGTTTTTTGGTTAAGACAAATGAGAAGGATTTGAGATTCTTGTTATCCTATCTTCACTTTTTAGTTAAAGGTAAAACATAGTTTTCATTTATGAAAGTGACATAACAATGTTGAAAATTTCTGGTTGGTAACTTTTGAGTTTGTATTCTCATTTTATCATATTAGATT
This sequence comes from Trichosanthes truncata, assembly GCA_033996785.1. Classification (NCBI taxonomy): domain Eukaryota; kingdom Viridiplantae; phylum Streptophyta; class Magnoliopsida; order Cucurbitales; family Cucurbitaceae; genus Trichosanthes; species Trichosanthes truncata. Next base: position 41,429,874 of record JAWPNB010000013.1, on the reverse strand, counting down.
AAGCTTAAGAGCAGAACTTCATGGAAGTAATTCCAAGAGGCACATCAAGATTTAACTCTTATGTGATAAGGAATGATGAAGTTGTTGAATTGCATCGTTGTTTCACCATATTCTTGTGCTGCTATCAACCTACTGCTATCAACCTACTGTTAGTAGCGAACGATATTTCATTTCTAGAGAGTATGGTGGCTGTTATTATTTAATTTTTTTTCTAACAAGAACCATTTTTAGTGATTAATGACAAGAAATAGCTATGATTATTTGATTAGTGATAGGTATTGATTGTTAATTTTGATTGAGTAGCCTCCATAACTTGGAGTTGGTTGTTACCATCAGTTTGTTTTGGTAGATACATGTAATAGTTTGGCCTCAACTTCTATTCTTCTTTGCTTTTCATTTTTATTTGTTCCAAAACATATATGTAGTTTTATTTAGTTTCAAATTGAATGCTTTGGAACAAAAATATGTTTCTTTCCTCCCTTGTTATGTTTATTGCTGATTTGAATACTTTTGAGTTTACTGGTTACGGTTTTTTCTTTTTTTAAATGAAAGTGTATATTGTACTATTATGACATAGGTTTATATGGTTTTCTTTTTTGTAGGTCAATGAAATGATGCCTTCGTGATTGAAAAATCTTTGACATGTTGTATTGCTATAATGTTTTATTCTATTTTATTAGGTTAGTATTTATCTACTAATTTTATTTATATCAAAATTTAGATTTAGTTAAATTATTAGTTGAATGAGTTCCTAGGAATTTTGTTTTCCTAGTTTTAGAGAATTTTAGTTAGTCATTTCATACAATGTTGTACACAAGTACGAAGAATTTTGTTGTTAATAAAGTATTAGGGAGGTTTGGGTTCCTCAAGGACTCAAATTTTGAGATCTGAATGGATGAGTCTATTTTAAGTGTTAAATTTGGTTAAGTTCTATCCTTATTTTAACTTTTTAGAGGGGTCTATTTTGTTAGCATGAACATAGTTCAATTGATATAAAACATGTACTTTCAACCAAGAGGTCAAAAGTTTGAATCACCCACTCCCACAATGTTGAACCTAAAAAAAAAAGGTATCTATTTCCTATCTATACTTTAAAAGAAAAGACGCTCATAATCTCCAATTGTACGTCTAACCAGTCTTTGAAGTTAATTTAATATTTATAACGTCAAATGTTTGAACATGTTTGAAAACAACTTGTCGTGTAATTTTTAAATAATATGACCTACGTGTGATAGAAGTGTTAAAATTGATAGGGTTAATGACCAAAAGTTTTTAGACATTAAAAAAAATCATGGATATTTTACGACTTATGAGCACTTTAAACTAAAGGATCAAATAAATACAATTTAAAGATTTTTAGGAATTTATTAGAAATCTTTTATAATATAGGTATCATGATAGACGTTTAGGAACTTAATTGTACACAACTTTAAATTTATACTACATTGAAAGTTTAGGACCAAGTCTTAATTTTTCCTTTTAGTAATTTGGATTGGAATGAAAAAAAGTGATGGGCATTGCAATCCTTTCTTGTTGGCAAAAAAAGCTCTTATCTTTGAAGGCAACGGTGTTGGTTTTAAGGATTGTTAAACCAATATTCTATTCTATTTCATTAATTAATTATGTCTTTTTTTAGCAATTAATATTTAGACATTTTATTAGAGTGGTTTTTTTTTAAATTTATTTTGTTTATATGCAAGTTTTGATTTGTAGATTAGTACATTATTTCATGTGTAACTGAACCAAAACTATTATATTTTTGGTGAGGTATTCTGATATTTTTATCACCTCAATAAAATTTTGGGATTTTTACAATTTACACATTGTTAATATCAAGTGATGGATGACTAATATATTATTGGGTACGTGCTTGTTTCGAATCAATTTTAATATGGTTTATTGTATATAAAAAATTACATATGTACTCAAAGTTTTGGTTAATATTAATGGCTAAATTATCAAAAATACCCATGAACTATGGGGTTGGTTTCAATTATACTCCCAAACTTTGAAAAGTTTCATTTTAACCTTTAAACTTTGATATTTGTTTTAAAAATATCCTTGAAGGCTTTTTTTCATTAAATTCATGGTCGAAAAATGATGTTTTTGCATTTGTATTGTTGCTTATGTGAACATATTTGAACATATACGTTGAAAAAAAATTAAAACATATGCAAATACGTCATTTTTGTCCATAAATTTAACGGAAAAAACCTTCAAAGGTTGTTTTGAAACAAACTTCAAAGTTCAATTGTTAAAATGAAACTTTTCAAAGTTTAGGGGTATAATTGAAACCAACCTCATAGTTCAAGATATTTTTGATAATTTAACCTTTCTTAAATTGTTTCAGATGCCTTTGTTTTTCCTAATTTTCTTTTTTAAATACAATATTGATCCAAAAAACCCATTAAAAATACATATGTAATAATGCTATTTTTGTAAATACCTTAGAGAAAGAAAAATGTTTAAAATTAATAAGCTGAGGTTGAGCAAACAGGAAATTAGAAAAATAATAACTTAAACCCTACGCCCTACCCTTCCTCTTCATTTCTTCTTTGGTCTCTCTGCCGCAGCCGCTCCCGGAACGCTCCACCGCCAGTTTTCTTTCTTTTCTGCTGCAACCTCACGCCGCCGCCACGGCCAACCCCCGTCTTTCATCGAGGTCTTCCCCGATCTAATTTCTTTTATTTTCTTTCTTCTTTTTTGTTTCTTCCATTCAACCAACCTCAAATTGGGTAAATTTGGAATTAGCTTCATGAAATGATTTCAAATCCTTCAAACAGAGGGTAAGACTACTGTCATTTCTGATGGAATTTGTTGTTAATTTGTTTTTTGTTTTTTTTGGAAACTTGTTATTGGGTTCAATCTGATACTTGAACTGTAGAAAGTATGGGATTGTGAAGGAGCATTGTGGCCATGATTGCGAGTCCCAGCTTTCTCGCTTTTGAGAATCTCAATCTGAATTTGGGGGTATTTTTTGAGGGGCTTGGACAAAGTGGCTAGCCATTTTATATTGTTGAACTTGGATTTATGTTTGTTAGGGCAGGGGCAAACAGATTTTGAACCTGTAGATGTAGACAACCACTTTGCAGTGGCCATATTGAATAATTTTTCCTCAATTTAGGGCTTGAACCTTTGCAAATTGAAAATTAGAAGATAAGGACTTGGGCACAGTTAAGCCCAAATTGGTTGAAAGTTGAAATTGAACCAATAAAACCAATCCGACAGGTGTAGTTGAAAACTGGGTTTGCCCAATCAAGTCCATTGGTTTGGTAATAGTTGTCCATTTTCACTAACCAATTATGGTTTTGTTATTGGTTTAGCCAAAAAAATGGACAAAACCGTACTATCTGTTGATTATGATAGTATATCAAAACCATTGCCCATTGCCATTATTATGGAAACTATGTAAGGGATTTTAAAGAATGATTAAAGAAAATAGGGAAAACAATAGTAGTTAAAAAAAATGTATTATTGAACTCACTAAGCGGTAGCTTAGCTTAAGCTTGAGAAGATTGAAGATCCTGAGATTCATCCTTGCTTGTGTTGTTTAGTTATAATTGAATTGGACTAGCCAAGGGAGATGGTGATTCCTCCTCCAGTTAGGCCACCAAGATTAACCCAGTTTCTAAAGCCATATGTCTTGAAGATGCACTTCACAAACAAATATGTGAGCGCCCAGGTGATCCACTCCGAAACGGCCACTGTTGCTTCGGCTGCAAGCTCGCAAGAGAAGGCACTGCGGTCGAGCATGGAGTCTACGAGGGATGTGGCTGCTGCTGCAAAGATTGGGAAATTGTTGGGAGAGAGGCTTTTGCTTAAGGGAATCCCAGCTGTTTGTGTGCACTTGAACAGAGAACAGAAATATCATGGTAAGGTCAAAGCTGTTGTTGATTCTGTGAGGGAAGCAGGTATTAAGCTGCTTTGATTTTTTTTTGTTGTTGTTCTTCAATTTGCCGCATTTTGGCCCTCCTTGAAAATAGTTGCCTCATTTGTTGTTGGGCTTCATCAATCACTTCTCAATATAATCCGAGTTTGGGTTGGTAACCTGTTGATGCATTATTGGACTTTTTGTCTGTCTTGATGATAAGTGAGTTTGAGATGATTAGTGAGAGTGTTTTTAGGTGAAATGTCATTTTATACTAACATTTTTGGGAAATAAACCATAATTAAGAGGCTAGATACATTTTTTAGTCCCTAATGTTTTCTTTTTTCAATTTAGCCCTCATAAATTGGCTGGTAATAAACTTACATGACACGATACTTAGTGAGTTAGTAGAAGTTTAGAGAAGAAATTATACTTTCTAAGAGAGAAAAAGTTGAAATTTTTGCCAACTTCTTAGAAATTTAGAGGGATTAGAAAATTTCCTCTCTTGGTGGATCTAATTTATCTTTAAGATTTTTGCCAACTCACTAAGTAATCATGCCATAGAAGTTTATTATTATCCAATTTTAACATTCACCAACAATGAAGGTATAATTGAAAAATATTAAAACAAGGGAGATTAAATTGAACCTTTTAAACAATAGAGACCAAATTGGAAAAACCACTTACATGTTAAGAACTAAAACATATATTTACCCTACTTAACGAGTGTTTAATGGAAAAGTTAGTTGTGAAGGGAAAAAAAACACTTCCAAGTGATTTTAGAAAATTTCAACTTTCTACCGGAGGTGTTGTGCTTGGTTTTTGACTAAACCAGGAGGTGTTGGGCTTGGTTTTTGACTAAACCAGGAGGTGTTGTGCTTGGTTTTTGACTAAACCAAGAATCAAATGACATAAAAATTGAACCAAATAAACTATACTTGGAACTGCTTTGAATTTGTTGATTATGTGAGGGAAGCAGGTTTCAAGCCTTTGAATTTGTTGTTCAATTTTGTGCATTTTTGGCCCTCCTTGAAAATAATTGCCTGATTTTTTGCTTCATTAATCAGTGCTCAGTATTATCTTAGTTTGTTGATGCATTATTGGACTTTTTGAACTTTTTTGTTCTTGTCTTGATGATGACTGAGTTTGAGATGGCTTGTGAGTGTAATGCTTTCAGATGAAACACTTTTTTTGCCAGCACTTCTGGAAAATGGACACTAAGAGGTGATTCATCTAAAAGCATTTAGAAAATTTTAAAATCATTTTGTTTACTAGGGATTTTGGATTGGGTTTTTGAACCAAACTGTACCAAAGAGTCAAATGGTGATAAACTATTCTTGAAAATGAATTGATTGCCTTGGTTTGATTTTTTTTTTTTTAAAAATATTTTTAAAGAATATTACAGTTCAGATAAAGGGTGAAATATTTAAACATACTAATGGCAAAGAAAATTACTAATACTTTGACTACGGTTTATTGAACTTAATTTTATGGTTCAAATAAATACTCAAATTTTTAAGGACTTAATTAATACTGAATGAAAATTGAAATGGTGGTTTTCTTTCAACATTATTAATATTTCGGTAAGGGTAAAATACCATTTTGCTTGTATTTGTAGATTTGTTTTCTTAATTTAATTTATGTATTTTCAATAAATCTTAAAATTAGTCCCTACTATTAATTTATGGTTAACTTTTGTTAAAATAATTTAGTCTTTCTAGTTTCTACATCTTCTTTTGAGGAATTTAAGAAATGTATTTAGATTGTGTCTAATGTTGAATGAAATTTTTTATTACTATTTTGCGTGCTTAAATAGAAATAATCTTCAAACTAAAGATGTGGACTTATTTTAAAATATATTGAAAGCATTGATTAAATTTGGACGTTTGAAAGTATAGAGACTAAAATAGCATATGTTTCAAAGTATAGGGATTCAATGAGAGCTCGGTTTGTTATCCAAAAACATATATATATATATATATAATTAGATACTCAAATACAGTACCAAAAAACCCAACAAACAGATAATTTTTCCCCCTATATATATATACACACACACACACACACAGGGATTCAAATGATAGTTACAGGGATTCAAATGATAGTTTAAAAATTATCTGTTTGTTGGGTTTTTTGGTACTGTATTTGAGTATCTAATTATTTTTTGGTGAATAGAATTTAGTAGAATGAAAATTTTGAAATTGTATTTCTAAATAACTAAAGTCACTTACTATTTGAAATGTCATGTTAAGTCTAAAGTCAAGATTTATTTAGATTTGAAAGCGAAGTAGAGACAAAATGGATAAGCATGTTTCATTGGTAATCCAAAATTTTGAAACTTGTGAATTTAAAAACATTACACATAGACAGTGATGGAATGGAAACCTTTAGATCAGAAACACAAGCATAAAAGTAAGTACCAGGAAACATGATCTGTCAGATGGAGGCTTGTGATTTGGAAATTTATAAAGTGAGTTAATTAAAATATATTTTGAAAAAATGTTAATATATAATTTAATTCATAAAGCATATATCATTTTTTAAATTTGTTTCCAATATTTTTATAATTAATTATCGTTTTGATTCAAGATTTAGACTTAGCTTCAATTGATCTCCATGATTTAAAATGTTTCAATTTGGTCTTCTGGTTTGAGTTTAGTTTTAATTTCGTTGTTATGATTTGGTTGAACCATATAAATAATTCTTTAAATGCTGCATTGAAATCTAATAGTAAAAAGAAATATAAATTCGTCATCATTTAAATAAAAAACATGTCATGTATTTAATATGATAACATTAATTACCGTTTATGAAATTTGACCAAATTGTAAAAATTAAATTGAATACTTTTCAATTGCTTAAAAATTGAATATTTTTAAATTATGATGATGTTATTGAAATTAAATTCCAATCATAAAGATTAAATTGGTAATTTAATAATTAATGATACACTTTTGGTCCCTAAGATTTGAACTTAATAGCATTTACGTCCCTGAATTTTCAAACTCGACATTTGAGCCCCTAAGGTTTGTATTTAGTAGCATTTTGGTCCATCGTGTTAGTTTTTCATTAATAGGAATCTTATGTGACAATATATTTTTTTTATTAAAAATATTTTTTCTTTTTTCTTCTTTCTCCTTCCTCCCATCCTTCTTCCTCTTTCCTCTCATCCATGGCTATCGTGGCCATCCAATCTTCTTTTTCTCTTCTTTCCCATCCTTCATTTTTTCTTCTTTCTTTTCTCCTCCTTTTCTTTTTCTCTTTCCTCTTCCTACTGCCTTTACTCCTTCCCCACATTTTCTTTAAAAAATTTTGTTTGGAGCGAACTAGATTTGGGTTCGTTCCACATTTGAAACAAATTCGGTTTGTTATAGATTTTTTTTTTAAAGAAAATGTGGGGAAGGAGAAAAAGAAAGAAGAAAGGAAGGAGAGGAAAGAAGAGGAAGAGACAAAGAAAAGAGGAAAAAGAAGAAGGGGAGACAGCCGTGTCTGGGAGTAAAGAGAAGAGGGAGAAATAAGGAGAAAGAAAAAAAATTATTTTAAAAAAATATTTTTATTTCAAAATTAAAAAAAATATTTTTTTAATAAAAAAACATTATCATGTCAACTTCCATAAGTTACAGTAATAGAAAATTGATGTTAAAAACTAAAATATTACCAAATTCAAATCTCATGAGTTAAAATATCAGGTTTGAAAATTTGAAAATCTAAATGCAATCAAACTCAAATATCATGTATCAAAAGTATATATATATATTTTTTTTCCTTTAATCAAATTATAATAAATGGATCAGAGAAGAAGATGGAAAGTGAAAGGAGAAAACGACTTGTTATCGCGATAAATTGAGTAATAATGGCGGCTTTCAATTATTGACCAATCCAATTATGGCAATGGCATTACTCGTAATTTCTTAAACCTAGCGGCCTTTTTACTGTTGTTTTATGCCACGTCGAAAAACCAAAAGAGATGCATCACGTGAGCGGCCACTGGTGGGTCCCACTCATTTAAATGCCACATATACCCTTTGTGGGCCCCCACTGGCCTATTTCTAACTCAGCAGTCAGTGTCCATACCTTACCCATTTGCATACCGTTTTTTTAAAAAAATTTCTATTAATTTTTTTTTTTTTACATTTGAAGTTAAATTACAAGTTTAGTCTTTAAATTTTAAGATTTGTGTTTATATGGTCTTTGAATTTTTAAAAGTGTCTAATAGATTCCTAAACTTTCAATTTTGTGTTTAATAGGTCTCTAAAAATTTTAAAACTTTTAAAATTAATTGATCTATTAAATATAAATATAAATTTTATATCTTGTGAAATCTTAAAATTTCAAATTTGTATCCTAGTAGATCTGTGAATTTTAAAAAATTCTAAAGTTCAAGGACTAAATTTGTAATTTTGAAAGTTTATAGACCAAATAGACACAAACCTTAAAGTTTAGGGACTACACTTAGAATTTAACCAAACTAGTAACTTTTACTTCAAATTTGTTTTGAAAACTTTTAACTTCATATTTAACAAATTCTTGAATTAAAAACTACTTAATAGATTTGTTTCCACGAGATTTCAACAAAGAAAGAGAAATGAGACACGTGTAAATGAATTTAATTTGTATTAATTAGAATGTAGTGGAGTACAATCTCTAATTTGTTCCTCTGATTCTTTCTCTCAAATGTACATCTGTCTCGAGGGCTTTGCAGCTTGTTGTCGAATGTAGATTTGTCTCGAGGGCTTTACGGCTTGTTCTCGAACGTGGATTTGTTTCAAGGGCTTTATAGCTTGTTCTTGAATGTAGATTTGTCTCGAGGGCTTCACAGTTTGTTCTCGAATGTGGATTTGTTTCGAGGGCTTTACAGCTTGTTCTCAAATGTAGATTTGTCTCGAGGGCTTTGCAGCTTGTTCTCGATCTTCCAAGTCTTCTAGTCTTCAAGTCTTTGGTTCAAAGAGTGTTTGATCTTCAAAGGTTTAAGGAGTTTTCTGGTCTTTGTTTATGAATTCTCTCTAAGTTTTCTAGAGAGTTTCAACTTTTGAACCTCAAAAATTTAGGGGGGGCTCTTTATGTATAGAGTTTCCCAAAGCCCCCAGATGGGCTTGGGCTTGACTGTTAGACTGGGCCTGGTAGACTTTAGGTCAAAACTCCTACTGAGCCTTATTGACTTTGGGCCTAGACATTGATGGATTAGGGCCTCCTATTTGGGCTTTGTCTAAAATCGACCCAAATTTCATATAACCCAATTGCATATTTGGATTTGCCTTAATTTAATTTAGGGATACTTGCAAATTTAAATAATCCCTAATTAAATAAATAATTTTATCATTAATTTTAAATTAATGACATGGCAATTTCTGATTGGCCAAAATTTCTATTCCAACAAATGCTCCCTTTTCGAGATTCATGCACTAGTATGTGTGAGTGAATCTCGAAAAAATTCATTTGGAATCAAAATTTAAGGTATTTGCTCCTAAATTGGACTCCATTTGATGAGCCAATTCATCAAAATATGAATTTGGGTCATAATTTTGATTTTCTTACTTGGCATCAAACCTTGATTTGAATTTCGGTAGAATTTATGTTCTCCTTAATTCAAAATTTGAATTCTATCTAATTTGAATTTCAAGTAGTATTCAAATTATACCTTTTTTAAAAAAAAAAAAAAATTAGGGCATACTTTAGAATCCACCAATGAATTTGAATTCAAAGCTTGAATTTGGAGTGTCCAAATTTCACTCTTTGAGATAAAAGTCTATCCAATTTTATTTTGGAATTGGAATAGAACTTGAATTTGGATATCAATCAAATTTTGATTTGGGATAAAATTTGGACTATGCCCAAATTTTTTTGAGATAAAAGTCTACCCAATTATATTTTGGAATTGGAATAGAACTTGAATTTGGACTTCAATCAAATTTTGATTTGGGATAAAATTTGGATTATGCCCAAATTTCACTTTTTGAGATAAAAGTCTACCCAATTATATTTTGGAATTGGAATAGAACTTGAATTTGGACTTTAATCAAATTTTGATTTGGGATAAAATTTGGATTATGCCCAAATTTCACTTTTTGAGATAAAAGTCTACCCAATTATATTTTAAATTGAGATGATATCTTGCCCGATTTCGATTTGAATTTTGGAATAGAACTTGGATTTGAGTTTGTAGTCAAGTCATCCCAAAATTCAAACTTTAATATCCCAAAGTTTGAATCCTGTATGATCTTTGGATTCAAATTGGTTTTGATTTGATCTTCTTGGTATTATCTTTGAATTCAAATTAGATGTGATTTTATCTTTTCCTCCCCTATAAATAGATGAGATGAGTCTTCAATTAATTCACATCAACAAAGAGGGAGTGGAGCTTCACACTGAGGAATGAGGAATAGGCAAGTCCCAAATTTTTTTTCACATTTTTTTTAACATTTGCAAGACTTGCAAATACTTTTTCTATAGAAGAGAATATCGTAATCAACAAAAAGGTGACACAGGTAGGATTCTTTTTTAGACAATATATATGCCCTCTTGTTTTTTTATTATTGGTTGCAGCTAAGATGTCTTAACTTCGAAGTTGACCAACCCTTGATTCAGGCAGAATTAAGGATGACACCTTTCGACAGCTTTGACGTCTTCCTTAACTTCGAAGGTGACCAATCCCTGATTTAGGCGGAATTAAGGATGACACTTTTCGACAACTTCGACGTCTTCTTTAACTTCGAAGGTGACCAACCCCTGATTCAGGCGGAATTAAGGATGGTACCTTTCGACAACTTCGACGTCTTCTTTAACTTCGAAGGTGACCAACCCCTAATTCAAGCTGAATTAAGGATGACACCTTTCGGCAACGTCGACGTCTTCTTTAACTTCGAAGGTGACCAACCCCTGATTCATGCGGAATTAAGGATGACACCTTTCGGCAGCTTTGACGTCTTCTTCAACTTCGAAGGTGACCAACCACTGATTCAGACGGAATTAAGGATGACACCTTTCGACAACTTTGACGGTGACCAACCCCTGATTCAGGCAGAATTAAGGATGGCACCTTCACGATTGCTTCAACTTCAACATTGGAGGTGACCAAACTCCTGGCTTAGGCTAAGGATGGTTCACCGTCACGACTACTTCAACTTCAACAATGGAGGTGACCAAACTCCTGGCTTAGGCTAAGGATGGTTCACCTTCACGACTGCTTCAACATCCTCGCTGATTTAACTTTGAAGGTGACCAAACTCCTAGATTAGGGTAAGGATGGTTCACCTTCCACTTTGTTTCATCGTGGTCCTGCTTCACCCTTGGATTCATTCCAACTTTGGAGGTGACCAAATCCTTACTCAATTCCTAACTCAGGTGGAGTTAAGGATGGTTCTCCTTTTGTTAGCTTCGCCCTTGGATTCGTTCCAAGTTTGGAGATGGCATAGCCTTCAAACTTGGAGGCGGTAGGGCGATAGCACAGTTTTCAAACTTGGAGAAGAAATTATGATTAAAGATGTCCACGGGGCGAGGCGGGGCAGGGGAATGGATTCCCCATCCTCGTCCCGGCCCCACATTTCATTCCCCGTCCTTGCAAAATTCCCTGTTTAATTTCGCGGGAATCGGGTTCCCCGCTGGAAATTTTTCTCCGTTCTTTTTTTTTTTTGTTTTTTTTTATCTTTTTTATTTTTTAAAATTTATTCTCAACCATAATAAAAATTATTTCTAAATGAATAATTTTCAATATAATTCTATTTAAAGTAAATGTTATAAAATTTCCTAATAAAAACAATAATATACCAAAGTAAAAATACTATAATGTCGAAACAACTTAATTTCTAAAAATTCAAATTTCAATATTACAACATAGACTTTAATTTTTTTTTTTTTTTTTATAACGAAATAGTCTTAAACTAATTCCTACTATAGTTTTTTTTTAAAAAAATTCTATTTATAGGTAATAATATATATATATTATTAATTGGGGCGGGGAGGGAAATCGGGGCGGGGACGGGGAATATATTCCCCTTCCTCATCCCCGTTTAGCCAACGGGGAAAAAAACCTCCCCGCTCCCTCCCCCATTCCCCGTGTAGTCGGGGATTCCCCTCCCCGTTCAGGGCGGGTCCCCGCGGGTTAAATGGACATCTCTAATTATGATGAAGCCTTTAAACTTAGAGAAGAAGCGACGATGAAGCCTTCGAACTTGGAGAAGAAGCGACGACGAAGCCTTTAAACTTGAAGGTGAGGCGACAGTGCAGCCTTCGAACTTGGAGACAAAGTGACGACGTAACCTCAAACTTGAAGAAGATGAAACCTTCGAACTTTGGAGAAGAAGCGACGACGAAGCCTTCGAACTTTGGAGAAGAAGCGACGACAAAGCCTTTGAACTTTGGAGAAGAAGCGACTACGAAGCCTTCAAACTTGAAAGAAGAAGCGATGACGAAACTTTCAAACTTTGGAGAAGAAGCGCAATGAAGCCTTTGAACTTTGGAAAAGAAGCGATGACGAAGCTTTCGAACTTGGAGAAGAAATGACGACGAAGCCTTCAAACTTGGGAGAAGAATCGACGACAAATCCTTTAAGCTTTGGAGAAGAAGCTCGAATTTTAGAGGGAGTGAGCGACGAACCCAACTTGAGGAGAACGAAGCTCAAACTTTAGTGGAGTGAGCGACAAAAATCCTCGAACTTGAAGATGGCGGAAGCTCGAACTTTAATGGAGTGAGCGATGAACCAAACGTGAAGGGATTGAAGCTCGCTCGTATGCATCCAACCTGCAACGTCTTGTTTCCTGGGATGAAAATGCTTTTTTTTTATGAGGAGACTGAAGTTAAAGATTTTTTTTTCTTTAAGCTGCCTATGTACCGTTTGAGTGGAAAAAATCAAGTCATAATGTAGTTCAAAGATTTTTTTATTTGGGTCGTTCACCTTTTAAGCTCATACGGGCCAGGAGCATCATGTAGTTTATACTCTTAAGATTAAGAGTTCTTTTTACATTTTAGATGTTTTTGTCTTCATCATAGTCTTGATCAGATCCTTCATTTGTAGGATTTGTTAAGATGACGACATTTTTCTTTACCTTTAAGGAACCCTCCGTGTTTGTTAGAACGAAGAATTTCCTTTTCATACGAGAAGGAACAAGACTGTGAATTTTTTTGTCTTGGTTTACTTCATCGAGCAATTTTTCCTTCAAGGATTTCATCTTCCTTTCATGTTGATCGCTTGTTACTTGGAGACGATCAAATACATATGTTGAAGGTTGATTTTTTCTCGATGTGGATACGCTTAGCCTTTGGAAGACTGAAATTCGAGTTGAGACAGAAGTTGGACATTGGTTTTCTTCTTTTTTCGCGACCATACTTATCCTTTGGAAGACTGAAGGTCGAGTAGTTGAAGGCTTGATACGATCAAAGACAGAAGTTCTTTGCTCGGCTTCTTTTGAATCATCAACTTCTTCCACATTGGTGCAATATGAACTTGACAAATCTTCTTTCCCTTTTTCCACTGGAAGGAAATCTTGAAGTTTGGTAAGTTTGACAATGTCTTGAAGTTTGTTTCTTGGCACCTCATGTTGAAACCTAATAGATACAGGTTCCAAGGTTCCAAATTGGACTAGACACACTCCTTGATCATGAAGCAGACTAGAGTGCATTTGACTGCATGTGTCTGTTGTCACTGCAACATGATTTGTTTGAGCTAATTCATCGAGGTCTAGCTCAATTTTTCATTCTTTAGCTAATCTTAGAATTAGCTCTTTTAGGACAAAGCACCTCTCCACTGGATGATTGATAACTCGATGATATTTGCAATACTTGGGATCATCAACTTTTTCCATCTCTTCTGGTCGTTTACATTCTGGAAGCTTGATCAGTCATGTGTCCAGTAGTTGCTCTAACATGTCAGGAATGTCAGAGTCAGGAAAAGGATAAACTTTTTTCTGTCTTTCCTTCAAAGTTAAGCGACACCTTTCATTTCCTTGTCGCTTTTTAACCCTCTTGTCTTTCGAAGACAACTTTAGAGGGGTTGTATTTACAACCATAGACTCTTCTAAAGTCTTATGGATGTTATTTTCCTCTTTCCTTATGTTAGGGACTAGAAAGTCTTTGTCTCCTCGACTAGCAATACTTAGCTCCATGTCGTGGGCACGAGTTGCTAGTTCTTCAAAGGGGCGAGGCTTTATACCTTGGAGGATGTAAAGAAGTTCCCAGTGCATGCCTTGAATGCACATCTCCACAGCTAACAGTTCAGTGAGGTGATCTTTGCAATCGAGACTCATGGCTCTCAAACGATTTATGTAGTCGACAACGGGTTCACCTGTTCGTTCTCTAGTGTTGGTGAGCTCGAACATGCTGACGGTTCGTCTTGTGCTGTAGAAGCGGTTGAGAAATTTCTTTTTGAACTGTTCCCAACTGTCTATCGACTCAGGCTCTAGATCAGTGTACCAGTCGAATGCGTTCCCATTCAGCGTTCGTACGAACTGTTTAACCAGTAGATCTCCTCGTGTACCAACATTTTCACATGTCTCGATGAAATGAGCAACGTGTTGCTTAGGGTTGCCTTTTCCATCAAATTACTGAAACTTTGGTGGTTGGAATCCAGTTGGCATCCTCAAACTATTAATTCTCTGAGTATATGGTTTAGAATACAAGAGAGAACTTTGAGGAGCCCCACCATATTGAGCTCTAATGGAGTTTGTTATCATGTCCTGAAGTTGTTGGACAGATAATGAAGCGATCGAAGTGGAGTGTTGTGGTTGATCTTCTTGCACAACTACCCTATCTTTATTGCGATCCTTGACGACAAGAGTTTGACTTGACTCAGCGACATTTTGGTTCTCAATCTGGGTCTTTAAGTATCCAATTTGAGAATCTTTTTCTTCAACCGCCTTCATCAAGATGTTGATTTTCTCCTGCATCTTTTCCATTTTTTCTTCCATAGTGTTTGTTTCAGTCATCATGACAGACACTACGTCAGAATCGAAATCGAACAAAGGGTTACACTTGTCCATTTTTTCTTCCATAGTGTTTGTTTCAGTCATCATGACAGACACTACGTCAGAATCGAAATCGAACAAAGGGTTACACTTGACCAGGAACTTGTTGTTAGTCGATGTCCCCGGTAGTGTCGTTACTTCGTCTGCAATAGAAGATTTATCGTCTTGCAGCCTTAGTTCATTGGAGCAACTATGGGTAACAGAACCCGTGTACGAGTTGCTCATGACAATGGTCATCGAAGAAGTCTTTTTGGATGACATTACTTCACTTGTATGTTGAGATGAAAGAAAAAGATGAGAGGTAGAGATGGTCCCACTGGGCGTGCCAATTTGTTTACACGAGATTTCAACAAAGAAAGAGAAATGAGACACGTGTAAATGAATTTAATTTGTATTAATTTGAATGTAGTGGAGTACAATCTCTAATTTGTTCCTCTGATTCTTTCTCTCAAATGTACATCTGTCTCGAGGGCTTTGCAGCTTGTTCTCGAATGTAAATTTGTCTGGAAGGCTTTACAACTTGTTCTACAACGTGGATTTGTTTCGAGGGCTTTATAGCTTGTTCTTGAATGTAGATTTGTCTCGAGGGCTTCACAACTTATTTTCGAATGTGGATTTGTTTCGAGGGCTTTACAGCTTGTTCTCGAATGTAGATTTGTCTCGAGGGCTTTACAGCTTGTTCTCGATCTTCCAAGTCTTCTAGTCTTCAAGGCTCTGGTTCAGAGAGTGTTTGATCTTCAAAGGTTTAGGGAGTTTTCTGGTCTTTGTTTCTGAATTCTCTCTAAGTTCTCTGGAGAGTTTCAACTTCTGAACCTCAAAAATTTAGGAGGGGGATCTCTATTTATAGAGTTCCCCAGGGCCCCTAGATGGGCTTGGGCTTGACTGTTAGACTGAGCCTGGTAGACTTTAGGTCAAAACTCCTATGGACTGAGCCTTATTGACCTTGGGCCTAGACTTTGCTGGATTAGGGCCTCCCATTTGGGCTTTGTCTAAAATCGGTCCAAATTTCATATAACCCAATTGCATATTTGGATTTCCTTAATTTAATTTAGGGATACTTGCAAATTTAAATAATCCCTAATTAAATAAATAATTTTTTCATTAATTTTAAATTAATGACATGGCAATTTCTGATTGGCCAAAATTTCTATTCCAACAAGATTTATAAACTTTCAATTAACCTATTTACATCAATGAACAATATACATTAAAAAACTTGTGGAATAGGTTGGGGACCTATGAGACACACAATTAAATGTTTAGGAATCTTTCCGTCAATTTTATAAAATACAAAAACTTATTAGATGTAAAAAAAAAGTTTATAGATCTATTAGACACCAAAATGAACATAACTCGGTGGTAATTGATATGTACTTCTTCTCTTGAGAATGAAAGTTCAAATCCCTATACTTCATATTTGTTGTACTAAAAAAAATTATTAGGGTACTTTTTGAAGTTTAAGGACCTACTAGATACGACTTTAAAATTTATGAACTAATCTTGTAATTTAATTTTTAATTAATTTATTACTATTTTAAAGTTAAATTATACATTTAGTTTTGGAATTTTGATTACAGTATCAAAAAAGTTTTTGTCAATAACACTATTTTTAAAATGTTTTTGTTATATGTTAAATGAACTAACAAGAGATAATTTGGTAGATCATGATAACAAATGATAATAAAAAAAATTAACGTAGTTAATAGAATAAAATAATGGCTAATGAACAAGCAAAAATAAAATAAATTTAGTTCTTCTGATGAATATTCTGTCCTATTTGTCCTTATTTTGTGTTTATTTCCTAATGTTATCTATTGCCATGTTTGATCCAAATCATCACTCATGTCATGTCAATATTAAACTAATCATATTAACGAGATAGATGCCAACATGAACATAGTTCGACGGTAATTGATAGATATTCTTTTCAAGGTTCGAGGTTTAAATTTTTATATTCCACATTTGTATTAAAAACACATCAATTTATTAGAATTAAAATTAAAAATCTAAAGACATAATCAACAGTTTTTTAAAATTTATGGTCAAAATAAACATCAAAGTTAAAATTTTAATTTTAACCTTATTTTTATTTTCATCAGAGATCCTTTCTTAATTAAATTTCAATAAGTTTCAAGTACACTTTTTATTATTGAAATTAAGAATTAATAAAAAAGAAGACATGATGAATTTGAAAGATAACTCTTTTAGTTTTCAATTCAAGTCTAATTTAGGTTTAAAATAGATATTGTATTTTAATACTCCGTTAGTTTTTTTATTTTCATATTCTTAATATTTTTGTTTTGGTTTCTAAATTTTTGAAAATCTTCCTTTGATCCTTCTCATTTTTATCATGTGGAATCTAAGAAATCAGGATTAAATTTTAATTGGTATCTAAACTATTTCATATTTATTTCTCTTTAGTGTACAAAATTTTCAAATTTCTATTTTAGTTTTTCAATTTTAAAAACTAACTATTTTGTTCAACTTTTAAAATATCTATTTTAGTCATTAAACCTAAGCATAATTCAACTAGTTAAGATCCTATATAAATCTATTCTAAAACCAAATGTTTGAGTTCTATTTTCTTGGTTTGATGTATTGATGACCCTTTAGGAGACATGCCCGTGAATTCCTTGTCGAACCAATTGTAGAAAATAGTTGCATTGTGTCCATACTTGCCACACAATTGGCAAGTTGGTTTAAAGGAATTACGTTTGTAATTATTTCTCCCATGACCTTTACCTTTTTCATATCCTTTGGAATTTTCAGAGGTGTTTGATAACATTAATTTAGTGCTATATATTTAGTCTAATTAATTGCTCGTTTTGTATGTAATTGTGAGCTTTTACATGGATATTTTCTATATTTTAGGAAACTGAGCATTTGAGACCGAAATTGGTGATTTTGGAGCTTCGAGTTATTTGTGGAGCTTAAAATGGGGCTAAGTATGGAGAAAAGGAGCTTCACAAGCTTGTTTGGCCGAGGGGACGACGTCTTGATGCTCAAAGTAGCATTGATACTCTCTCTTATGTTGAAAACCCAAGAGCTATCGTCTTGATGTTGCCCTGTGGCGTCTCGACGCTGCAAGAACACGGAGGTGGGCAAGTTCCATATGTAGCGTGTCGAGACGCTACTTGCACACACATAAGGGAAACATTATCGTTTTGGATAGCGTCTTGATGCTGTGTCGATTTTCAGATTCAAATTAGGATGAATCATTACGGAAAGAGTGAGTGAATTTTGGAGTTTTACACCCTAATTCATGATTTGAGAGAGTTTGGAGAGGTATCATGAGAGAGTTTGGAGAGGTTTGAGGGGGAATTGGAGCAGAATTCTTGAAGATCCGACGCCCGAGGTTTTTGGAGATCATAGTGAGAGCAACGGATCGACGCATAACCAGTTTTACTTCTATTTTCCTTGTATTTTTTTGCTGATTATAGATTAATTTTAGATGGATTGTGGTTGTAATGCACTGAATTATGTTTTATTTTGATTAGATTGTGGAGTTTAGGGCTTAATCAAGCCTTTGGACCATGTATTTGAGATTAATTAGGGATTTGTAGTTAATTTAGGTAATTTACTTTTATGCAATGAGTTTAATGCCTTGAATTCCTTGATCAAGGATTTAATGCCCTGCTGATTTATGTTATTGCTTGACAAAGAGTGCATAAATTAGAGCTTAATTGCATAATAGTTGATGTTTGGACAAGACAATGGTAAAAGCATCAATTAGGGTCTTCAATAAGGTTCGTTAAAGCCAAACTTAATTAATTAATGAGACAGACACATGGTTTAATTAATTATGCTTGAGAATTTGATAAGCTCGACGGAGGATTCCATAATAAAAGTTACCTTTAGATTCAAGTAAGTAGCTTAATTGATTGCAATAACTCATTAATTTCATAGAATGGTCCAATTGGTGAGATTAATGTCCTAAACTCAGCCTCGTAAATTGTGCTCCAATTTATTCGAATGCCTTTATTTTGTTAGTTCCTTAGTCTCTCGCTGTTGATGATATTGAGCATTCTGTTTTCCTAAATAAAATTAGATGCAAGTAAGTATAATAATTAATTGATTAAACATATCTAATTCCCTAAAGATTCAATACTTGGTAATTCTTACCGTTTTATATTACTTGTTCGCGTGCACTTGCGTGTATCACTAATAATGTTCTAATTTCTTGGTTGATTGAAGTAGTTCTACTGCTTTTTTCCTCTTGGTGATTGGCGATTGTGGGCATAATAAGCAGCAACATGCTCGATTCTCTCACTTGGATGGACAACATTCAATCATACAAGCGTATTTTCTGAAAGGTTTAATCATTTGGCATTATTTTTTGTTTATCTTTTATTCTCTCTTTATTTTTAATCTATTGATATTATTTTTGTTTCATTTTAAAATGCTCTAATTAATATCTTTTAATTATGATCATCATATTTATGGAAAAATCTTCTCATTGACTATTGTATTTATTTTATATTCTAACATTTTGAATATTTTCTTTTTTATGGCAAAATGTCCAAATAGATGGTAAGGTGATTTTATCATATATGGTTATTGGTATTTTTAAAGATGTGATTGAGTATATATTTCCTTATATCAATAGTTGCCTTGCTATTTGATTGACTAATGAGATCTTTTCCATATTTAATTGAGTGATTTTTTGTTTTAAATTTGAAATTTGCTGAAGTTGTTATCACAGAGAAAAACCTTGTAACATTTCTAGTTAACTCTTGAAGAGTTATATTTTTGTGTTAAATATTGAATTCTTGAGAACATGCTTCAATTGGAGATTGCAAGCTACTTGAACGGTTGTTGAATACACTACATATTTCACAAGGGAAGCTTGTGAACGTGGATAATCAAAGGGAGCAAGATTGCGGCATAAAATCCAAGAAGGGAGTTCTTTTAATTTTATGCATAAGAAAATTTGTATTGTGTACTAATCCTTTGATAATCTAATCTCTGGGCGTGGCCTCGTGGAGAAGGTTGGGAAATCGAACCACGTTAAAATTTTGTGTGTTCATTTATTTTTATATTTTTGCATGTCTTTAACAACTATACATGTTTAACTATTTTATGGATCGCTCATGCAATTAAAATAAATACATATACAAAAGATATTATTGTTCCAACGAGAAAAATTAAATAAATTGATATTTAGGTCCTTTCATTTTCAAAGGTTAGTAGAGTAAGCATATAGTTTCTACCATGTTAAAGTCTCCTTACCTTCAATTTGACAAACAATGAGAATGTATTTAGCTTCCAATCCTGACAGAACATAGAACATTAGATAATTAAAAGTAACTAGTTCACTTGCCAATTTCAAGTTTACTTCATGAATCCAAGGTATTCTAACATTTTCATTGAGCCCTTCTTTATGTTTTGTAAAATTTATATAAGTTTAATGATACGAACCTTGCTTGTTTCACCATAGAGATACTCGAGTGCTTTCCATACCTCTCCTGAAGTTTTGAGATTAATGATATCAGAAGCTATTGAGGGTGACATATTGAGCCAAAGAACCAACCAAGGATCGATGTTTGATCTACAACATGCCAGAGGTTCCTTCTTCAACTTTTGGAGTAATAGATTCTGGTGGCTGCTCCTTTGTCCCAAGAACATATCCGTCTAAATCACTGTTGTGGTAGTGACTTGTGGTATAGATGATGAAACTTCATCCTTAACAACTCTAATACCAACCAACAAATTGATATAAACACAAGTAATATTCTCAAGAATCAAATATATAGTACACACGGAGTTTGTTACTACCACAATAATTGAGAAAATAAAGGAAAGTCTCACTAACTTTCAATAAGAAAATAAATTAACGAAGTAAGCTCAAACAATAGATATTAAATTCAAACTTTTAATACTATAGGACTAAATAAAAAATGTTTTTTTTTGTAAGTATAGATCTTCAAACTATATGAACCAAATTAGTAATTAATTTAAATATTATTAACATAAAACGTATATCATTCCTAATGATTTTAATACTTAAATATGTGCTTGGTAGAGTTCAAAACTTGATAGTTTGAATTCCCTTTCAAAAGAGTTCTGCATGAGATTTTTTCGAAGGAACTTTGCATGGGGTTGTTAGTTGTTAGTCTAGTGTCAATTTTTTTTTCATGTTACAGTATCATTCTGAATCGGTTCATTTTTTAGGCCAAGGTCATATTATATATATATATTGAGCATGCATATTTCATTAAATTAAAATATAAGTTGTTTTCATTAAAGTTAATAAAATGTATTTTGTCATCACATTATTATTTCATATATGAATTATAACATTTTTTTTATAGTTAAGACTCACTAAAAAAATGCAATACATGAAGAATGAAATTAAAACTTTAGAAAAACATAGAAAAAAGTAAATATTTTAATGACAAATATTAGGGATAGCTTTATAGAATTTTTTTAAAAAATTTATTTAATAGAAATAAAAAAAATAGAGAAATGATAACGTTTTTTTTTTAGTTCATCAACATTTGAGAGTAAGAAATTCAAACCTACGACCTCTTGGTCGAAGGTACATACTAATTACCACTAAGCTAAGTTCACTTTGGCAAAGAAATGATAATGAAACCAAATAACATACGAGATCATATTTATTCTTTAAATTAAAAATTATGCTAATCAAATTTTAATACATTTTTTTTAAATATTAAGAGAGTGAACATTCGATTGTACGTACAACTAATTTTAAAGAAGTTACTAATATCTTGAACTGTATTTTATTTTTAGTACGCCTTGAATTGTATTTAATCTGACATTATATTACTTTCAAAATCAATGAGGATGAGGATGCAAGTGGGGTAACATGTGACCTAAAAGTCTTGTAAACGGAATGCTATATTAGCTCACAATAAGTCAAAAAAAAACTCAAATGTCATAAATAATTATTGATTTAAAATATTTGCCACGAGTTGATCTAGGGAGATTTCAATTTTTATATTTATTAATTATTTTATTTTATACTATGAATTTTATTAGATTCTATCATAGTCATTTATCAATTATCACTAAAATTTTGTATTATTTTGTCAATAATTTTTTTTTTACCATTTTTTAACTATTTTTTTTTTTGCATGATCATGAGCATAAACATAATTCAATGGTTAAGACATTAGTAATTTTTTTTCATCAGTCAAATGTTCGAATCCCCACCCCATAACTTTCATGTTACATATATAAAAAACTTACATTTTGTTTATAATAAAAACTAATACGTGTGTTAGACATGGCTCAACATTTTTTTCTTTATTTTTTGAACTCATTATTTGAACTATATATAATTTGATCAATCAAATTATAAATAATTCTTGTTGTATATACAAATATAACAAGGAATAATGTAATACATCTTTTTGTTGTCATTGTATTCTTTGTTAGGGGTGGGCGAAATGAAATATTGTCCAATGTCGAGGTGATCTAGTCTCACCTCGATTAGATGCAAAACTTAAAACAACAATCATCAAGGGTGTGCAATCTTCTTTAAAAATTAGATGAGTAATGCTTAGAATCAAGGAGTTAATCACAATGAGGCAAACATAAATATAGGAAATGCCCACAAAAGGGTATGCAAGAACTGACTAAAACAATACTTGTGATCACATTAGCTTGATACTAACTTAAGTATGAGAAGGTGTTAGGCACAGTGCCATCACTAGTGCTAGTTTCTCTTGACTTAGGAATTGCATATTGCAGGAGGAAGCAAAATTCAGGAGACTAAATTTTGGATTCACACGACAATAATTTGTGTCCTCTGTGGGAAACGTTGTTTCAAGCACTAAGCTATATTTGAAAGCAAGATGACTTAAGAGTATCCCTAACATTCTACTCATTCCACTATTGTAAGCTGGTTAAATGGAAGGTAGTTGGTGAACAAACTGTTGATAAAAAACCAAGAGCCATAGGGTGATCGCACACTTCCAGTTCTGTTGCCTTCTTATGTGTCACATAGGTGAATACCTCAAGTAACTCCCACGCGGTGTAAGACTGAGGGGCCATTGATAGCCATATTGGAAATGCAGATCTGTGAACTCAAAAGTCAATTAGGCCAAGTGACCCAGTTGATACTACAACCCCTGAGGCTGAGTGGTAGCCTCAGAAGTGAACTTGGCCGAGGATTCTGGGTAAGGCAAAGACTCGATGAGAGATGAAATCCCAAGAGGCAATGATAGGCCATGATCTCCCTGTAAAAGACTACATTTTAAACCACTCCATTCCTCAAAGGGATAAGGTGACTAACTGCTCTGCAGATCTCCACTATAACATAAATAACAAAGTGTCTGATTTGAGCATTCGACTCTCCAATGGGCATTAGAGGAAGACTAGTACACGATCAGAGATAGTAGATGAGGACACGTGGAAATCTGGCTTGACAAACTAAAAAATGAGTTGAAAGGAAAATTAAAAGGTGAAATAGCTAACCTTAAAAAGAACTATCAAGGTTGTGTTATTCCCCTAAAAGGGAAGTTTCTTAAGCAGGATGACTCGCCCTTGTCCAAGAAAATCATGGCTGTAGATATTCCTACTAAGTTCAAGATACCAAGCATGAAGATCTCTGACGAATCAACCAATCCAATTGAGCATGTGGAAACTACGTTCGTAGATGGAATTGCAATGCATGTGATAGCAGATATAGTTAGGTGTCGAGCCTTCTTATTGTCCATAGTCGGGTTAGCTTGATGTGGTTCGACAACTCAAAGGTGGGATGATATCCTCCATTCAAGAGCTAGACTAATCATTTTTCGATCACTTTATTGGAGCCATGATAATTGTCGGTCAGCCACCCATATCTCAACATTGAGATAATATGAGAATGAGTTTCTACAAGACTATGTTGCACATTCGAGTATGAGGTTGACGAATGCACGGATGACACTACCTACTTGACTATGATATCCAATCTCCAGTGAGACCAGAATCCTGATCAGAAACTTATATGGTCCCTAGGAAAGAATCCTACTACCACGTTCGTTGACTATTGACTAAGGTGTAGAAATATATGGCAGCAAAGATCAAAGAAAATATTTTAGTTTCCATCGAGATCACAGGCATGATACCTCAGCTTGCTTTAACTTAAAGAGAGAAAATTAAGTCCATGATCCAAAAGGGTCATCTGAAAAGATTGGTTGGAGGCAACACTAAAGGCTGACAAAAGTAGCCAAAATCGAGTTTGGTGCAACTATACACCAAGTTTTCTCGAATCTTGAACCTTGGGCTGACCCAAAAAAAGATATTCTTATGATACTTAAGGCCTATATGTGAGGCTCATCTAGGAAGAAAAGAAATGATGTGGTTTGAAAAATAGGTCAAGTCGAGGAGATATTCCTCACTGGGTCATCTGAGGAGGAGTCCATGAACCTCTCAAAAGAACAAGGTCACTACATCGACAACTGTGTAACGACGCTTTAACCGTAATGTTTGACATTTGCCAATACTAAGATGCATTAGATTCTTGATTGACAAAGGAAGCTCCACTGTCACTCAGCTCATACTTCGCGCTCAGACAGAAAAAAAGCGAACTGAACAGTTGCCTCATGTAGGATCGTATGACAATACTAGAGGGAGTGAACAGGGTTACTTAAAAAATTTAAACTAAAATAATGCAATCCAAACTAATAAAAAAAACACCCTAAAATATGCTAGAAATGTAGAACAATTTACCTAAGCATGCAATCTACTCAGACAAATAATTAAATAACGAAAATTTAAAAGAGTAGAGAGAAGAAATAACACTGAAATTTTTTATAGTAGTTCGAAAATCCCTACTCTACTCCCCAAGACTCTTTCTTTTGTATTTTACTGCGACGGTTCTCTTACGAGTGAGAACCAAACCAATTACCCACTCTTTTTACAGGTTCAAGAGTCAACCTCCAGCCAATCCTTTTGTAGATTTAGGATCTAACCTATATCAATCTTTTTAAACGGGTTCAAGATTAAACCAATGATCCTTTTAAACAGGTTTAGAATCAAACCACTACAAATCCTTTTTCGGGTTCAGGATTAAACCGCTCACTCAAAATTCCAAGGTGTACTCACAGCTTAATATAAAACTCAATTGAAAGATGAAATTAAAATCCTACAAAAATAAAAGCTCTCACAAAAGTAGATACACAAGTTTGAAGCACTCAAAATTAGGGGTGTGCATGGTTCGGTTTAGTCCGATTTTGGACAGAACCAAGAACCGAACCGAATAGATCGGTTTTGCAGCAAAATGAACCGAAGAAAATTGATTTTTATCGATTTCGGTTTTGGAACCTAACTGCCTACTTCGGTTCGGTTCGATTGAAACCAATTTTTTTTTTTTTTTAATTTCACAACCCAAACCAACCCAACATTACTTCTTCTTTTATTAAGCCCAATAAGAACTTATTCATTTTGAACATACATAGGGCACTTGTGTTTTGGAACCTGAGAAATTATGAATACAATTTTTTAAAAAAATCTCTCATGTACCATGTTACAATTAGAAGCATTGTTAAATATTCTGTTACAAGATTTTAAACATACAATCTTTTTCTAGATCTACATTCAAACATAAATGACAACCAAATTTTGCAGCAAAAGATCTACACTCAAACATCAACCAAATCTTTTTCTAAATCGGTTTTGCAGCAAAAGATCTACACTCAAACATTAACCAAATTTTTCTAGAAACCAAATCAGATCTACACTAAAAATGATAGCTCCATAGCCTACCTTAGAAAGAAGTAGAACAACAAAAGAAACAGCAGTGTAAGCGTTTAGTCAATTCGCAGTAGCATCGCACGCAACAAGGAAAAGAAATAAATGGCAGGGGAAGAAGAAGATGTAAGGAAGAGAACGAGTATCGTGTGGTCAGTGTAGATCTAAGGAACATAACGCAAGAAGAAGACGCAGGGGAAGAACAGAAGAAGAAGATCCAGAAACGAAAATGTCGTATTCTCAATCTTGTGACTACTTGTATGAACTTGAAGAAGAAGACAACATGGTGTATGTGTATCTATCTGGTGTGAAATGAATTGTGATTAGAATAAGAAAATTTAGGGTTTCAATTTAAAGCTTATTCGGCTTCTACATATGGACTTTTGGAATTATATAAGGAGTGGACTGTGGACTAGTACAAAATACAAATGGAATATATATAAAACATAACATATAAATTAATTGTGGTTCGGTTCGGTTTTAGTCAGTTTTCTAAGGATATGAACCGAAAACCGAACCGAGACCATCGATTTTTACTCCTAGTAAATCGAGGAACCGAATTATTTCAAGAAAATCGAACCGATCCAGTCGGTTCGATTCGGTCCGGTTCGTTGGTTCGGATCGATTTTTGCACACCCCTACTCAAAATTATCTAATCCTCACAAAAAGAAAATCTCTCACAAAAATATCATAATAATAAAAAAAAAAAATCTCTCACAAAAATATCATAATAAAAATGAAGTTTTGAAGAATGACTAACAATGGAGTATTGAAGAGAATCTTTCAATAAGTTTAGGAGAGGAGAGATTATGAAAATAGATGGAAAAAGATATTTAAATAAGGTTCAAAATTAGGGTAAAATTTGAGTCATTGGATTTAGGTTAAATAGATCAAGAGCAAAGAAAATTTGAGATGAAAATTGTAAGAAAATGATTAAAAATAATTTTAAAATAGCTCCAATGGTCTTAAAAATGGCCACGTGTCACAATGTTATTCGTTTGCGTTATTGTAAAATAGTAGTTTTTCTCAATCTTCTTTTGGCCATAACTTTCAAGTTTGACGTCCAATTTGAGTGATTCAAAATGAATTGGAATCGTCTTGTGCCTGCATACTAACTATTTTGAGTTCTGTGCAATTCAAACAAAATGCTACTGAAATGCGCTCGCAACCTACCCTAACCGACATTTAACACCATGAATCAAGTTCAACACCTATTTAGCTATTTTCTAAGTACTTTTAGGAGACTAAGCAATTAAACACATATGTCTATGACTAATTTTAACTTAGATAAATAAAGAACGCAACTCAATGATTCTAAAGGTTTTTGTCTTATGTCTAGGTACAAAAAGCGAAGTTTTGTTGGGAGTGCGTCCAAAGTCCCACATCGGCTAGATAAGGGGAAGATCATGGGTTTATAAGTGAGGGACACTATCTCCATTGGTATGAGGCCTTTCGGGGGAAACCAAAAGCAAAGTCATGAGGGCTTATGCCCAAAGTGGACAATATCATACCTTTGTGGAGATATGTGAAGGGTCGTTGTCCCTAACAAGTGGTATCAAAGCTATGCCCCTTGAGCCGTGATCGGTAGAATCCTTAGGTGCCAAACAAAGGAGGCGAGCCCCGAAGGCGTAGTCATGGTGGAGATCCGTGGTAGAGAGCTCTATCGAATAGGCGGTGTGCTCCGGTAAAGGAGTTGGCCTGGACTGGCGGTATGCTCTAGTAAAGGAGTTGGCCAGGATAAGAGCTAGACGGATATATGACTATTTGAGGGGAGGCTCGATTGGTACTTTGTTCGAGGGGAGGATTGTTGGGAGTGCGGCCAAAGTGCCACATCGGTTAGATAAGGGGAAGATCATGAGTTTATAAGTGAGGGACACTATCTCCATTGGTATGAGGCCTTTTGGGGAAACCAAAAGCAAAGCCATGAGGGCTTATGCCCAAAGTGGACAATATCATACCATTGTGGAGATATGTGAAGTTCTAGACTCTTCTTCTAGATTTCTTTTATGAAAACGCGTGCTCGATCCAACCCTTTTAGTATTGAATCTCACATAAACTATGCTAACTCAAGTGACCAGTTTAAGCTAACAATAAAACTTAAACTCAATAAAAGCAAATGATGCTAAATGTTAAGCAAAGTTACTAGAATCACATGGTGGGGCTTATCTCATTTTTAGGGTATCCACTTCATTGAATCCCCTCCAAGGAGTTTAGCTACTCATTAAAAAGAAAACAAAAGTGCAAAAAATAAAGAAGAAACGCGAATAAGAAATAACACACTTAATTGAAATAATGAATTGAATACACGTTGAAGTATAAAAACAAGGGAATAACTAAATGAAATTAAATTAAAAAGGAACTACTACTTGAATTCAAAGGAAAAATAGAAACTTACAAAGATGAAAAATAAAGATAAAATAGCAAGCACAACTCCTAAAAACCTACAGAACTGAATAGAAAAACTATGAACAAAAAAAACCCTAAGATGTTCTTCCTTTCTAACTTGTTCTACCTTTTTCAAGGAGAATTAAGTATTTACTCCTCCTTCTTTCAAAGTTGGAGTCCGAAAAGGTATATGAACAGAGCTTGGGGGAGACTCGGAGTGGTGGCTAAATTAAAGAGAAAATGACAGAATTTAGGGATGAAAAGAATTTTCAACTTCGAGCTCTCTTGAAACTGAAGCTTGAGCCTCCTTTTATAGACCTAAAGGCCTAAGTTTTGCTGCTGAGATAAGATTGGAGAGGCTTGACCGATCATATCCCTTGATCCTCGAAGATTTGATTGAGAATATTTGATTTTATCTGCAAATCTCGCCAATCTGGGAGAATCTGCCAAAAAAGTCCAGATGCGGCCGCATAGTTGAGCTCAATTGTGCTGTTGTCGAAATGGCCTAAATGCGGCCGCATAGTTGGGCGCATTTTAAGTTCTTCCTGCAACATTTGAAATTTGGCTTCTGCTTTTAATTGCTGGCACATCCTGGTTACATATCTCTTGCATCATCTTTCTTTTGCCTCAGTTGTGACCAAAATGTGGGCGCATTTGGGTCTTTTTTCAACCTCTACACAAAACCAACAAAAATTAACACTTTGTTAAATACACCTAAAAACTTATTTTTACAAAATCAAGACTTCGAACACATGCAAAACTTGTTTTTACTTTAATTTGCCCTAAATGACATGAATTATCACATTAAACACCCGTTTTCTAAGCAAATAGCTTAGTCTTTAGAGCCAAATAACACGCATAAATAAGTGCTGCCACCTTCCCTTTCAAACCCTGTAGCTGCTTAAGACTTCTTGGCTATTCCATCTCTAGCATTGCCCGGATCTTATTAGGGTTAGCCTCTATTCCTCGTTGATGAACCATGAAGCCTAAAAACTTCCCAAAAGTTACGACAAAGTCACACTTAGTTGGGTTCAACTTCATTTGATACTTCCTCAAGGTATGGAATGCCTCAGCCAAGTCAACTTGGTGCCCTTCAGACATCTTGCTCTTTACCAGCATGTTGTCTACGTATACCTCCATGTTCCTGCCAATAAAATGAGACAAAATTTTATTCACTATTCGCCGGTAGGTTGCACCTGCGTTCTTAAGTCTGAAAGGCATAACATTATAATAATATAGCCCCCGACTCGTAACAAATGAGGTTTTCTCTTGATCTGGAATGTGCATACGAATTTGGTTATACTTGGAGAATGCATCCATAAAACTTAGCATCTCATGTCTAACAGTCTCATCTACAAGCTAGTTGATTCGTGGAAGTGGGAAGCTATCCTTGGGGCATGCTTTGTTCAAGTCGGTGAAATCAATGCACATTTTCCACTTTCCATTAGCCTTTTTTACCAGCATCACATTAGATAGCCACTGTGGACAGTGTACCTCTCGGATGAACTTTGTTTTCAACAGCTCATCCACCTGCTCGGCTATTATCTCGTTCCGAGTGTGATTAAAGGCTCAGCGCTTCTGACGGATAGGTTTGAAGTCTCTGTCCACATTGAGCCTGTTCATCATTATCATCGGATCTACTTCAGGCATATTGTGTGCAGACCACGCAAACACATCTGCGTTGACCATGAGGAAATCAATGACTAGGAGGAACACAAACACATCTTCCATCTTTGTCCTAATGCTAACCCGTTGATCCTCATATAGCAAAGGGACTGATTCCAAAGCCTCAGCGGGCTCTCCCCGGGTAGTCATCTCAATTGACAATTTTGCCTCTCATGTCAACGCGTGTTGCTCATCCTGGTCAACTTCCATGGTTTCAGGCCTTTCGACTACAGGCGCCCAAATAACTGTATCAATCTCGGCCTCTCCTATAATCGAGCTTTCTTCATCATAGGTCGCTACTAACAATACCTCATCTATATTCTTTGTCGTCTCTTTCATTACAGCGTGGTAACATTCTAGAGATGCAAGCTACTCACCATGAACAATTTCGACCCCGCTAGGTGTCGAAAACTTCATCATTTGGAGGTAGGTCGAAGCCACAACCTTCATATTATGAATAGTCAGTCTGCCCAAGATAGCGTTGTAAACCAAGTTGTCATTCATGACCAGGAACTCTACCGTTGCTGTTACACATCTCAACCCTTCTATGAATGTTACCAGCAAGTCAATACTCCCCTATGGGTACACTTTATTTCCACCAAACTCCACTAGAGGAGTAATACTGACTTTCAAGCGATCTCGCCCTAGCTTCATTTCATCATTGGCTCGCAAGGAAAGCACATCAACAGAGCTTCTACAAGAATGTGTTGAACTCTTATGTTGGCTATAATCAGCTATACGACGAGGGCATTGTTGTGAGGCTAATGTAGCTTGGTCGCTTTTCATCTGTAAAACTAACAACCTCATAAGTTAAGACACAGTGGTACAAACCTCTCAGGCCTTTGGCAAGGCTCGGGCCTCTCGTGCTTTTGCTTTTCTTTTTCTATGCGACTCTCCTCCGACCGTTCCTCCAAATATTGTTCGGATATCTCTAGGTGGAGGTGAATTTTCTTTGCTTCGACCCGTTCCTCATCGCTCTTGTTTAGTTTCTCATTTGTTGCTTCGCTCACATATTCTTTTAACTGCCCTCGCTGGATAAGAGCCTCTATTTCCTTTTTTAAGTCAAAGCAGTCTGACGTTGAATGCCCATGATCATGGTGAAAAAGGTAATACTTGTCTTTCCTCCTATGCGACCATGCCTTTAACTGATCGGCCACTTGAGCACTTTTTATCATGAATCTCGACTGAATCAACCATAGGGGTGTATCATTCAAACTTACTTAGGGGTAGACCCTTCCAGATCGGTTTGTCATGATGATCTAATCGATCTTCCATCTTCCTTTTTCTTGAATCAATTCGGTCTTCTTCCACTTGGCTTTTTCCTTTCCCGTGGTCAGCCCAGGTGTGCTTATCCTTCGGTGTTTGATATTGGATAAAATAATGCTATTTCTTGGCTTAGTTTTATATTAGTTTTGCTATGATTATTGTTGTTTAATTTTTAAGAGTTTTGTTATGGACTCAATTGTTTTCTCTCTGTATTTAGACAAGTAATGGTTGTATGTTTTAGACTTTTGTTGATTTGGTAATTGAATGCCTGTTTTTACATCTTTTATGTATCTCGTTATTATTGTCTAAACCTTTGGCCATGGTTTTGCATGTTAGGCTATAATTAGCTTGAGAGAGTAAATCTATCCTTAGA
Source organism: Trichosanthes truncata (assembly GCA_033996785.1). NCBI lineage: Eukaryota > Viridiplantae > Streptophyta > Magnoliopsida > Cucurbitales > Cucurbitaceae > Trichosanthes > Trichosanthes truncata. Next base: position 41,398,661 of record JAWPNB010000013.1, on the reverse strand, counting down.
ACAATAAATGCATAACTAGATTTAATTTATTGCACGAGAGTGAGTAGATTAATTCTAGAAGCCTTAAGAAAATCGCCTAATGCCATGTTTAGTAATAGAAATAGACCGAGAGGTTGATTTATTGCTAGGCACGAGTTCAATTGAGCTCGAGAGAGGATATTGATCACTTAGTAATTCTTGGCTTAAGATTAATTGCATGAAATCAATTCTTTATCTATAAAGTGAGCTTAATTTAATCAACCATTATGTTTCTCAAAAATTGGACTCCAACTTGTAAATTATTTGTCTTTTTGATCACTCTAAAGTTTTGTTTCTCTAAATAAAATTGAACATAATTAACTTTGGTACTTCATTAATCTAAGAACTCCAATCCTTGTGATCAGCCATGGCCACTATTACTGCAAATTTTTAGAGATATGATTTATAAATATTATTTGATAGGACCTTCGACAAGCTCTTTCTCAGTGTTCATCTTGAACGGAGTAATTCACCTGCGCTCATATACTTCCGTGCCTTGGTCAAAAGCTCCATATAGGTTATTAGCACCTTCTTACCCAAGGACCAAAGGAAGCTCTCATCATTTAATTTGACCATAATTGCAGTAAGTGTTGCTCCGTCAGTGTATCCTTCAATTTGAAGAGCTTTGCTATTAAAGCGTGACACATATTCTCTCAATGTCTCATTACTACCCTGTTTGATGGTAAGAAGGTGTGTAGTTGGTTTTCTCCGATCCATCCTTTCGAGAAATTGGGTGACAAATGCTCATGCCAACTCCCAAAATGAGGCTATAGACTTCCTCTTTAGTTACCTGAACCATTTTCGAGTTGGACCTGTCAAAGTAAATGAAAATACACGACATTTGATAACATCCCAGACTCCATGGAGTTCCATCCATGACTGAAATATAACCAAATGTTCCACTGGATCTTTTGACCCGTCAAAGGCCTTAATGGTAGGCAATTTAAATTTTGGGGGTACATCCTCCTGCATTATTTCATCAGTAAAAAGTGGGTCTACTTGATCTAGGAGATTCTTCAGGTCTTGTTCATCATGATCTTGTGCTTTTTTTATGTCTCCAAATTGACTCTGAATTTTACGTAATTTAATCACCCAAGGCTGACTCTCAGCTTTTTTATCATCTTGTTCCTTTCGCCTCTGATTGATTAACTCTCAAAGGTCTGATCCCAGATCAGTCTTCTCAACTGGGATTCCTTCTCGACCTTGACCCTATAGGTGTCGTGCTCAAGATACATGAACTTCATTCTGAACTTGACTGTCATGTACCACCCGCGTCCGAGATTGCAATCCTCAACTTGAGACAATGTCCTAACTTCTGGCCAATTAGACCTTTTGTCATTTCCTCCCAAGCTCAGCTTTTCAACTGGTCTTTGGTACCTAAGATGTGACTCTCCTTATCCTTCAACCATCGAGCTCTTACCTTTAGCCTGGTTTTGGATGAAAGGGGGCACATCACAAACTGTAGGAGCTTGAATTCTCTCCCTGGGTTTACTTCCTATGGGATGATGCACTGGTTCTTTACTCAAAACTTCCACTATTGGATTAGAACGATTGAGTATCTCCATAATCCGTGTAATGTTTTGATCCAAACCTCTGACTTTTTTTTTTCTAATTCAGCGTATTGGTCTACCGTTTCTACAGTGACACGATTTGGTTCAGTGGAACCCACCAATTGATTGGTCTCCATAACTTGGACGTCTTGTCCCCTTGTACCTATTCGTTGAGGAGTTCGATCATTGTCAGATTCTTCTCCATCAACAACCTAGTGATTATGGCTTAACTTGTTGCTCATGGTTCCCAATGTTCAATTCTCAAGCAACCAGCAAATCGTCCCTATAGACGACGCCAACTGTTGATACCGAAAAATGGATAGTCAGATCAACGGTAAATTTGTATTACTGGGAGCTGAAAGTGCTTGCAAAACAAAGAACTAACACCAGTATGGTGCTAAGCCATCTAAACTCCGATGCTCAAATTAGAAATTGGATTTCACTTAGAAAGTTTAGACCGTAGAAAGTAAGTAATGATTGCATACCCCTGAATGTCGTATCCCTTTGTATTTTATAATCGTACAATTGTAACGGTCAACCTTGTATCATAACATTCTCCGAGAATTTCACTGGGTTGTCGGGCTACATTTATTGCTTTAACTGTTACTTCTGAAACTCTTTAATTCGAACCTAATGAATTCTTTAGAGCGTTCCTAGGCACGCCCTCTAGTTCGTTCTCAAAAGGTTTTCCCACTTTTGAGTCAGTACCATGATTCAAACCAATTTAGGTCGGCCCATGAGGGATAGATTGTGAAAGCCTTTTGCTCGACCATTCGATATCAGGCAAGACTAGATTAGGCTGACCCCTTGAGGGGCCGTCTACTAGGCTTCTTGGGCAACCCCTTGAGGGATTGGCCAAGGCCAATCTGGCCGACCCCATGAGGGATAGGCCTAATAGGCCTCGGGGTCGGCCAAATGGCCTCTTGGCCGATCCCTCGAGAGGTGGGCCAAGGCCGGTTTGGGCCGATCCCTTTGCGAGGTTGGCCCTTCTCTTCTGAGCTCCACACCGAACTTCGTTTCTTCGCTTGAGACTTTCGATCCAATCAAGTGACTAACTTTTTTCCATAACATTATATTATCATTTGTTGGTTCATTTAAAATACCACATATCATTTAACATGCCACATTAATATTTTATGAATAGTGCCACTCGCAAAAACTTATTAGATACAGTAATCAAATTTTTGACACTAAATTTAAAATTTAACTTAAAAAATGATAACTAATGAAAAATCAGTGACTCATTTTCAAGAAAATTGGAAACAGACCATCCATCACATGTGATGATGACAAGAATAATTTATGAAGATTCAAAATGATTCAATCGAGAAATTTAACATAATATTTAATTATGATTTATGAGCAGCCACACCGTTCCATAATATATATAATTTTTCATTTCAAAAAACCAAAAAAAAAAAAAAAAAAAAAAAAAAAAGAACAGCCATACTGGACGTTGATAAAATATAAATAAATAAAGTAGTAGCAGCCACACTGAGTCACATGAGCTGACGTCACATGGTCCCACCTCCATGACTTTTGGCAGATCTTATCCACAATACGTGCTAATTAACTGGACTTGCCACGTCACTATTCCTCCTGATCGCATCCAATGGTCTAGATCTTAACGCCTTCTTCCTGCTTTAAATAACTGCGCCGCTCCGCTATCACCTTATTCTCTCTGTGAGCGTCTACTGATCGGAATTTTCTCTCTCTCTCCAACTTCCGCCGGAAATTTCACTAACTCCGCCATCGACGTCGCTGGTTTGTTGGAGATGGGGCTACTGGACCAGCTGTGGGACGACACGCTTGCCGGACCGGCGCCGGACTCCGGCCTCGGCAAGCTCCGCAAACACCTAACCTTCACTTCCCGATCCACCTCCGCGAAGGGTACGCCGCCACGGACCATAATTTCAAACCATTAATTTCATTACAAACTTCCTCTCCACTCCAATAAACTTTCAATTATAAATTTCAACTCAATTCTACGTAGGTATCTTTTTCATACCACCGTTTGAAAATTTATAAATTCACGACAGAGAGTGAGAAAATGGGAAATTGAAACTTTTAGGCCTCGGCAAGCTTTAGTTTCTAGTTTTTAAAAATTATGCAGATTTCTCATCATTTTTTTCATCTTCAAAAAATATTTAAATTCTTAGCTAAAATTTTGAAGACTATTTGTTTTTCTTTTAATTTTTCAAAATTTAGTTTGATTTTTTAAAACATATCTAATAAATAGATGTTGTATTTATAAGTTTAATTTTTTAAAATAAAAAATTAAATGGTTATGAAACGGGTGTTATACTTCCTCTCTTCTAACATGGCAAAATGTTGTTGATTTGGATTTAACTTCATTATTTATTTATTTATGTGGGTAACTTAATTTGACTCTCTTAAAATTTAGGATCCAGTAAAATATAAAAGAAAATGGGGAGGTTTTCTGGTAAGAAAAAGAAATTTAGAGATGAGATTTGAGATTTGATCAAAGGATCAAATTCTAAATTGAAACTTGTAAGACCAAAGTATCAAAATCATGAGGACTCAATTTATCATTTAACTTTATTGAAGGTTTTGAATTCTTCTGGCTCTGTTCTTCTTATGACTGAATGAATGACCGTTTATGAATGGATCTGGAAATAAACAGATTTCATGGTTGTTATCGTTTAGTTTTTGTTTGTTAATTTGGTGTTAATGCGTAGAATCGAATGGGAACCAAGGAACGGCGTCCTCGTCGGAGGAGACGATAAGAGTTTCGAGAAGAATTATGATCGTAAAGCCACCGGGATATCAGTACGGTTCGCCGCCGGTTTCCCCCGCCGGCTCCTCTACGCCGCCGCCTTCTCCTTTTTCCGGTAATTACCAGAGGCTTCTTTCTCTTCCTCCTCCGCTTTCTCTTAACTCAAATTACAACTATGCCACTACCATTTTTATCAGTATCATTATATTATTATGTTTATATTCGTATTTCTATTTTTTACCATTTTTGTCACTATACTTTGTAAGACAATACTTACTCGGGAAGAATACTTTCCTCGTGGCTAAAGTGAGTCGGAAACGAAACCTGCTCTTAACCCCTACCAAGGTTTAAACATCGATATTTCAATTTTATGAAAATATTGTTGCAAATATCGATAAAATATTTATGTTGATTGATATTTCTAAAAAAATTTTAAAAAATATTTAAATTAACAAATAAATATTTTATATTTTTTAAATAAATTAAAATATTTGTTACAATATTATATTTACATTAAGTTATATTTTTTTGTTATTTTTTTTAATATTTAATCAATTTTATACAGTATAGTAGAAATGTCGATTCTCTTTATGTTGATGTCGAATCAAACCCTATCCCACCTAGGTCTATGAATTTCTCTATGAATTCTATTACCTTATCCTTACCCATGAGGTTCCAACATTTGATCCTTAATTAATCTAGGAGTTGTTCCCGGGTATCCTAAAAAAAAAGTTTTTCTATCATCCATGTTGTAGGGTTAGTTTTTTGATAGGGAAACAGGGGAGTTGGTTGTAGTGGAGACACGTTTAGCGAGCTTCTCGGGTGGCTCGCACCCCGGGTGGTGTGGCTGAGCCAGAGTGGGCTTAATGGACGTGTAAAAATGTCGATAGAAAGGTCGACAGAAATTTACTACTATGACCGTACTAAAAATCTGATACTATTTATTATTTCTGAGGAAAAAATAAAATAAAATAAATTCTTTTTTCTTTTCGTTTTATTTATGTTTTCCAAAATTAATAGTTGAAATATTATCCTCTCTGTCCAGCAGTTATAATTATTTTCTTGACATACGGTTAACCTATGATCACTTCTTTCCTGCACTTAAAAGTTAGTAGCAATTCAAAAAAAAAAAAAAAAAAAAAAAAAAAGTAAGTAGGAAAAAATATATTAGTTTTTATTTTTTTTTCCCAATATGTTCGTTTCGTCCTTTTTTAAGAAAGGGATTATTTTGATGTTTGTTTGCCAAATCCTAACTAACCCTTTAATATAAAATTATATAAATACTTTGGTATCAGTTACTTGTGAGGAAAAAATATCTCCCTGAGCTTGACATGGGTTTTGAACAAGGTTTTAATTTTTTATCGTTTTTTTTAATCAGCATTTTTAATTTATATTTTCTTGAGTTTAACATGGATCAACATTTTCACTATATTATAAAAAAAGTAATATAACAAAAATATTAATAAAATATAACTAATATGACTTAGTACTAATAATAAGAGATTCAAACTTATTTAAAAAGAGTAAAATATTTATTTGTTAATTTAAATATTTTTAATAAATTTTTTATGTTTGTAATTGTTTTGAAAATATCTATACACATCAATATTTTATCAATAGATCATATTTTCATAAAATTAAAAATTTGACATTTTCGTCACATCCACCTTCAAAACGTGAAGGGATGTTTTCAAATTGCAATATTCTTTATAGGTAAAAGATAGCTAATTGAATATTTCGTCAAAAGCCACTTTAATATTTCAATCAAGCACTAGTTAATTGCTTTTAGAAAAGCACTTTTTTTTATAGTCTCTTGAACTCTAATAATAGTAGCAGTAATAGTTATTATTGGGTTAAAATATTATTTTGGTCTTGATAATTTGGGTTAGTTTTATTCTATTTTAGTCTTTGTATTTTGAAATATTCAATTTGAGTATTTGTACTTTATGTGAATCTTAAAATTAGTCTCTATCTTTAGTTTGAAGTTAATTTTTATTAAAATTAGTTTAAGCAATAATAATAATTTACAGGCACAATACACAATGTAAATATATTTTTAAAATTTATAGAAGAAAGTCTATTAAAGATTATTTTTTTTTTAGAAAATTTAACAATAAACTAACATTAACGATCAATTTTAATCGGTATTAGAAGTACATGGACTAAAATTAGATATTTGATAAAATAAAATTAAACTTAAAAAATATGGATCAAAATAATATTTTATCTTTATTATTATAATTTTGGGTTTGGTTTGCCATAAAATTTTATTATTATTATTATATTTTTGGGTTTCGTTTCCCATAAATGGCCAAGGGAGGCGGAGATATCCAGAAAAGCGTGGGAGTCTGTAAGTTTGTTTGTCGTTTTGTGGAGTTGTCACTTCAGGAGTGGACAGCTCATATAATGGGTAATAATTAATTGAGTATTGATTTTAGTGGGAGAGGGAAATGACCATCATACCCATTGGACGTATGATAATGCATGAGGGGCAAAACTTACCTGCTTTCCAGGCTGTACGTAAATATTATGCAGTCCATTTGGCAACTACAATAATTTTTTTTTTGTCTTTTTATTTTTTTTAAATCTATGGTATTAAAATGAGTTGTATAGGTAAAATATTTTCACGCATGGCCATGGCTTGGCTTCCTTTGAAAGCTTACACAAATATTTCTTCCAATTTCACTTCTACTATAACATATTTGCCCTAGCATCGACAAGAAGCTAGGGCTTTATTTTATATCCATCTATTTTTATTATATAAGCAAATGCTATTAATATCTTTTAAGTAAGTAGAAGTTTTTGGAAAAAAAAATAGTTAAAAAAACATTTAAATGGTTGTACTTGATGGAATATTTTTGGCCAAAATTCTTAACTCAAAACTAATTAACACTCTGATTTTTTACATATTAATAACTTTTTGTTAGCATAATTCTGTCAAAAACATTTATTTTAAAAGTACTTTTGTAGCAAGTACTTTTTGAAGTGTAGTAATTTTTCTTTTTTGAAGTGAAGTGTAGTAATATAATTTATAATAAATAAGTGAAGCTTATTAATGTTTTTATTTTTTGAGTTCAATAATATGGGGGTAGAAATTCGAATTTATGATCTCTTGTTCAATGATATATATCTTAATTAATTGAGTTATGTTTAAGTTGACAATAGTATTTTTATATGATAGATATGAATCAAGCGAAAAAGTTATAAATATAAGAGCTCTGATGTGGGGATGAATCTTTTTTCTATTCAATCTCTTGGCCAAGTCCACAAGGATTGACGTTGATTTTTCTAGGCATTGATTCATGCATTTGTTATTATTTGAAGATGATAATAAATGCTATGATAATATCACTTCTTTGGGGTGTCGTTTTTAAGAAGCAAGAATGCAACAATCGATCTATATTAACAAGATTGTGTGTTGTGTTTGTCATGGAGGTAGAGAATCATTCCGATTCCGAAGAAGATCGACGTCAGATGCTTACGAGAAGACGACAAGCGAAGTTGGACCTCGGACTCCTACTTCTCCTTATGACATGTGAGATGTGATATGAACTCATAATCTTCTTCAGCTCCAAAACTCTTGGATGAGGATGATTATAATATGATATGAGTCCTTAATCTCTTTTAGAGTCGTTTAATATGATCCTTAGCTTTTTGTTGGAAAATGTTAATGTCAAAAACTTTTAGTTTGAGTTTGTGTTTTAATTATGGGTGTGTTAGGAAGTGTTTGTGGCCATGTTGTTGTGTATATGAGTGATGGTTGTAGTTATCACTTGTAGTAAATGGCTTTTAATTAAGAATGCTGGTGTTTTTTAGTTGTATATACATCAAAGAGACCAACTTTTTTCTGTTTCCTAATTTTCTTTTTGATTCATCATTCTCAATCTCAATTTTTAATTGTGTTTGAATCTATCATCATTTTTGGGAGTAGAATTGTTGGGATTTTCAAGAACAAGATACTAACCTCTTGTAGCGCAGCGGGATTGTTGAAAATCCAATGACGACCGGAGAATAATCACGAGGAGAATTCTCACTTCTTCATAGCCCAAAATCTTTTAGTGAAAATGAAAGGAAAAAAAAACGAGAGGAGATGATTTCTTTATCGTTCAGTGACTGTTCTCTCATAGAATCCACGTCAAAAAATTAAAACTAACAGAAGGTCTTCTTCAGTTTTGCGATATATCTCTGCAGTTTTAAAACTGCAGAGATTCTCTTGAGATGGCAGTTACAGAAACTGCCTTCTCCTTTTTAATTTATAAAAATAAATTAATATATATAATTAATTAGATAACATATATTTAATTAATTATATAAATACCTTCATCTCCCACTCGCACATAATGTACTTTCATTATAGGCGTATAAAACACAACTCCTATCCTCATTTCTTAAAACATGGAGCACATTCCTTTTCATTTGCATCAAAATTTCATACAAGAAAATGGGCCGTGTGACCGTCATACTTTTATCTCGAGAGCTTGTCACTTTACAACGGTTAAGTATATAAAGTAACCTAATAATTGAGTAGAGTAAGTATGAAGTGCCCTAGAGTCATTTAGTCACATAAATTATAACTTACGATCTCTTCTTGAAATATTATATTTTCATGTTTATGTATTCACAATCATATTACAAAAATATAATTGGTCGACCAGTGAATACATTACAATGTGACACTTGAAATGATCTTCCCTTTTCTAAAATATTTCTATTTCAAAACAATTGCTTACTAGGTAGGCCCCATTTAGATCGAATCATTCATGACCATTGGTAACCTCCCTAAGATAGCTAACATCGAAGTGAAACTTCAAACAATTTTAGCCAAAAGGTCATAAGGGTACTTATAGAGATTTTTCAATCTCAAGGGTCTCACACAATAAAGTAGAGATCAATTAACTTCTGCTACCCTTTGTGGTCATATTAAGCACATGTGGCATTAAACACATGTTACAGTATTTTACTCTTTAGCATCAGAGTGTCTCAAGTAATACTGTACAAATGATAGTTCATATACACTCAGTATCTAACTTGAGTCCACTACTCTACCTTAATATTCTATCAACAAATGATTATTGGACTTCCATCTGACATTCATAGACAATTTAAGATGAACAGTGGGATTATCACCCTCGATCATAATATGATCTCATCTTGATCACTTATCAAGGCGATATATTCTTTTAAGCACATGCTCTCTTTCTATTGTACTACTATAACAATAAAATTGCTTAAAAATGATCTCATTTCTAATCGACACAAAAGTCATAGAAGCGATTGCTTGTGCGAGAAAGCCAATCTACTGTCCGACATACTTTTGATTATATGTACTAGACATTTGTGTGTATGCATTCTAAAGTACAAAACTTTATTTCATATATCAGAATAAGCGTAATACAATATGTTGAGAAGTACAAAGTCAAAACCTACTCAATCCCAAAAATTTAATGTGACTATTAAAAACATCTCTAGGTATAGGCTTGGTAAAGGGGTCTGCAACCATGTTGCTCGTTGATATATATTGCACATTCACTTCCTTTTGTGCAACCATATCTCTAACAAAATTGTATTTAATGTTTATGTGCTTTGTCTTAGAGTGATATTTGGGATCCTTCGTGAATGCTATGGCAGTCTGACTATCGCAGTTCACTAATACTGAGTCAGGCGTGCTTTCTTTAAATCCCAAATGACTTAAAAATCTTTTAAGCCACACTGCTTCTTGTACTGCCGCTGAAAGTGCCACAAATTCAGCTTCCATTGTTGATAAGGCTATACAAGTTTGTTTCTTACTACTCCATGAAATTGCTCCTTTGTTCAGTAAGAATACGTATCCTGAGGTAGATTTTCTTTCATCTAAATCTCCTCCCCAATCAACATCTGTGTAGCCTTCTAATTTCAAATCGTTTCCTTGATAGCACAGTGAATAATTCATAGTTCCTTTGAGATACCGAAGTATTGTCTTAACAGCCTTCCAATGGGGTTGTCCTGGATTTGACTGATATCTGCTTACCATACCAACGACAAAGCAAATGTCTGGTATCGTACACATCATGGCATACGTGAGGCTTCCAACAACACTCGAATAAGGAACCTTTCTCATTTGTTCTATTTCTTCAGGAGTCTTTGGACACATTGTTTGAGATGTGATAGAAGTATCAATGGGTTTGCAATCTTGCATTTTAAATCTTTCAAGAATTTTCTTAATATATTGACCTTGTGACAGGGCTAAAATCCTTTTGGAGCGATCTCTTTCAATCTTAACTCCAAGTATATAAGCTGTTTCACCCATATCCTTCATTTGAAAATTTGTGGATAGCCATTCCTTAATGGTTAACACGTACTCCTTATCTTTCCCAGCCAATAGTATGTCATCCACATATAGTGAAAGAATCACAAACTTATCTTTGTTTGTTTTAACGTACACACAGTGGTCTTCATCGATCATATGAAAATCATATGAGATGATTACTTGGTGAAATCTAATGTACCACTGTCTGGAAGATTGTTTAAGGCCATAAATTGACCTCATTAATTTACATACTTTATCTTCTTGTCCTTCAGTAATAAAATCGATAGGTTGTTGCATGTAAATCTCTTCTTCCAATTCACCGTTTAGAAATGCTGTTTTCACATCCATTTGATGTAATTCTAAATCTAAATTGGCAACTATAGCTAGGATGAGTCTTATAGAGGTAAACCTCACAACAGGTGAGAAAGTTTCTTCATAATCTACTCCTTCATGTTGTGTGAATCCTTTGGCTACAAGACGGGCCTTATACCTTTCAATTGAGCCATTAGCCTTACGCTTAATTTTAAGAATCCACTTGTTACCAATTGCTTTGCTTCCTTTAGGGAGATCAACTAGCTCCCAAACTTTATTAGATTTCATTGACTCCATTTCTTCTTCCATTGCTTTCATCCAATATTCTTTATTAGGACATTGAAGAGCCTCTTGAACATTTTTCGGCTCTTCATCATCGTCAGGTGTAATCATGTATATCTCATCATCAAAGAGACGTTTTGGTATTCTACCACGATTACTACGTCTGATTTGTGGTCCATTGAACTGTCGTTCACTTATTGATTCCATTGAATCACGTGATAATTGTTCAATCGAATCACACGCTGTTTGTGGTTTTTCTAAATCTCTCCCACTTGGATGAGATATTGTTGGTAGATCATTTATAGTTTCCCATGATGGTAAAAACGAATCGTTTTTATCATTATTTTCAAATAGAGATATCTCAGTATTGATCTCACCTTTTCTTGGAAAATCATTCTCCAAGAAGGTAGCATCTCGTGATTCGAATTCAGTCACACTCCCACTTTCTTGTTCACTAATGAACACATACCCTTTTGAATGTTCTGAGTATCTTATAAATATATTCTTTTTACCTCTTGGACCTAACTTTCCATGTTGATGTAATGATTCATGTACATAAGCAGCACATCCCCATGGTCTCAAACCACTAAGGTCCAGTTTTCTACTGGTCCATAATTCATAAGGTGTGGAAGTGACAGACTTTGAAGGTACACGATTTAGGATATAAGCAGCAGTCAATAGAGCATCACCCCAAAAGGCGATTGGCAGTTTCGTTTGTGCCATCATTGACCTAACCATTTCTAGAAGTGTTCTATTTCTTCTTTCAGCTACTCCATTTTGTTGTGGTGTCCTTGGAGTAGTTAACTGTCTTACTATACCCTTTTCCTCACATAACTATTTAAACTGATTAGACAGATATTCACGTCATCGGTCTGTTCTCAAGGCCTTAACCTTTTTATCTAATTGATTCTCCACCAAATTTATAAATTTTCTAAAACACTCTAATGCTTCAGACTTGTGAGAAATTAGATAAACATAACCATAACGTGTGAAATCATCTATGAAAATGATAAAATATTCACCCCCATGTCTTGCCTTCACACTCATAGGTCCACAAATGTCAGAATGAATTAATTACAATGGAAGTTCAGCCCTAGTTCCTTTACCAAATGGTTTTCTTGCCATTTTTTTCGCTAAACAATTTTCACATATAGATAAGTCAACAAAGTTAATTTGACCTAACAAGCCTTCTTTAGCTAATCTAGCCATTCTATGTTGACCTATATGACCTAATCTAGCATGCCACATAGTCACGTCAGCATTTGCATCAACAGATGATGTTATCAAGAAAAAACTAGCATAATTATTGGATATCATATCAATAACATCCATTACTATAAAATCGTTCAACCAAAAACCATAACCATAAAGTACGTTGTTCAAAGAAAGAGTTAACAAACTACCAGACAGTGTAAAAGTATAACCAAGTTTTAGAAGGGCAGAAATAGAAAGCAAATTTCGTTGTATGTCAGGCGCATATAACACATCATGCAGAAATAGAGTACGACCATTCCGCATGTTCAACTTGCAGGAACCAATGCCCTTCACAGGTACACGTGCATTGTTTCCAACATAAAGCCACCTTGCTCCTGATGGAATTTGACGAAATTCCACATACACTCCGTTCTCTAGCTACATGGTCTGTGGCTCCTGAGTCTACAGTCCACAAAGGATGAGAGTCAGCCAAAAATACTGAGTTGGAAACACAACTTTCAGAAATGAAAGGATGAATCTTAAAATTTTCGAAAGTTTGTACCTTTTTGGGTGCAGTACACTCGAGCATAATGACCATTTTTCTGACAATTGTAACACTTGATATTTGGTTTCTTCTTTTTAGGACGAGACATGGGACACTTTCCCTTACCTTTGTCATTCTTACCTTGCTTATGTTTCTTATTCTTATGATCTCCCTTCCCCTTAAAGTCTCCTTGATGTTTACGTTTGTGACCTTTGTTCCCATGAGAACTAGGTCCAGCCATATACACGTCAGCATTGTCAGGCCTTGCTGCCTCCATGCGATCTTCTTCTAACTCGAGGTGACGTGCAACATCAATGAGAGTTTTAATTCCCTCATGGTGGGTAAGGTGCACCTTCATGTGCTCCCAATTATGGGGAAGAGATCTGATAGCAGCTTGAACTTGTTGTTCATCAGTCAGGACATGACCAGCTTCTTTTAGCTCACTAATCATATTAGACATCTCCCTCATGTGTTGTCTCATATTGTGATTAGGGCGTTTCTTATAAGTGTCAAACTTAATAGTGAGTTGCCTGAGTTTGGTGACAAAAGTTCCACCAAACTTCAATTTCAATGCATCCCACATGTCCTTAGCAAGGTTGTAAGAACGAAACTCACGCATGACATCATTGTCCATGCTGCTCAACAAAGTAATGCGAGCCAATGAGTTTTTCTTCTTCCAGGCATCATAAACCTCACGGTCCCTTCTATGTTGAGCCGAGTTCCCTTCCTCAGGCTCACTTAACACATGGTTTAAAACTTCAAGAGCCTCTTGCTCTTCTAGGACATACTGTATTTTCATGGACCAAATTTCATAGTTATCCCCATTCAGCTTCTCACCTTTGTTTAGTTCAGCTATTATATTCGTAGAAGCAGATGCCATAATTTCAGAGTCTACAAGACATATTTGCACAAAAATTAATCCATTTGCACAACACACTACCCCTAGTATTCTAAAATTTTCAAATAATAATTTTACATAACATCGAGTTGAAATATCACTAAGTTTCAAAATCATCGTCTATGTTTTATAAAATTATTATTCACAAATTTATCATATTGTAAAATAATCAAATTCGTTCATTCAAGTAAAATAAAATGAGACATACTCATAACTTGATCGCCCACATTCAAAACCTCAAAATAAGCACATATTTCATTCAACATCTGTAATTAACAACGAAATATTTACAGAATTCATGAAAGTTAATTCAAACGCAACAAAGTAATAGGGAATGAAGATTTGAAACGTATATACAAGTCATCAGGAAGTTCATGATTGAAGACTATTACCCTAGGGTTGTTCCACGTTGGACAAGTCCTATTTCCAAACATAATAGAACTATGTCTTTTCATGGCTCGATAAATAAGCTCATGCACAAAGGTTAAGATCACACAATCATATGAAATATTTCTTCTAAGTCTGTTAGAAATGTAATCTAAGAAGTTCTTCAAACTTTCATCAGGTAAAAGTGATCGAAAGGCACTCAGTCTTTTATCACTTGACAAAAGTCCTCCTTCCCAAATGATCTCTTGTAACTGATCATTCACAAATATGACATGGTTGACAATATGCACCAAATCTAATTCATGACCCGGTTCAAATTGAATGTCATGCAAATCTTCTATCATCTTTTCCACTTTAGTTCTTTGAGCCTTTGTCCTAATTATTTTTGGTGTCTTTATCAACCTTGGCATATTTTTTGTAACATATACAGAAAAAAAATAATCAACACATGATTATGACACACAAAAAAAATCCAAGACAAATTGATAAAGAAATAAAAAAATGAAAATACATGACCATCCTTTATGAAAATAAAACATATTAAGCAAACAAAACTTGCTTCTGGAAAGGTGGTGGAAGTATTATTTAAGATCTTAAAGGTCAGGGTTCAAACCTTAAAGAACTCATAAATATGCAAATTTCAATTTAATTTAATTTTAGACCACCCTAAGGCTTGATTCAACGCAAGATTTTTTTTTTTTTTTTTTTTTTTTTTAAATTTCGTAATATAAGGCTCATTTGCGGTTTCCAGCTCCTTAAATTCCAGAACACATTTCAGAATTTCGAATGACCATAACTTTTTCGATACTTAACCAAATTAAGCATATAATATACTGTTAGAAAGCTCTTCAAACGTACTTTACACTCATATAAGGTTCATATGCAACAAGTCAGTGGACAAAAAGTAATTGAATTTCGAAACTTGTAGAGGCATGAAACCTTAAAAAAAAATGTAACCCAAGAATTACTCAACCAAAATGCATGAAATTTTGCAGAGACTTCCTCAATTCTATTCTTAACATACATGCAAAATTTCATAACAATTCGATGTGTATATAAAAGATTTCCATTAAAGGGTTCTAAGCATTTATGCTTCAAAATTAAAGGAAAAACATAAATAATACTAGAAGCCCTTTAACCTGTCTCTGATACCAATGTTGGGATTTTCAAGAACAAGATACTAACCTCTTGTAGCGCAGCGGGATTGTTGAAAATCCAATGACGACTGGAGAATAATCACGAGGAGAATTCTCACTTCTTCACAGCCCAAAATCTTTTAGTGAAATTGAAAGGAAAAAAACGAGAGGAGAGGATTTCTTTATCGTTCAGTGACTGTTTTCTCATAGAACCCACGTCAAAAAATTAAAACCAATAGAAGGTCTCTTC
Source organism: Trichosanthes truncata (assembly GCA_033996785.1). NCBI lineage: Eukaryota > Viridiplantae > Streptophyta > Magnoliopsida > Cucurbitales > Cucurbitaceae > Trichosanthes > Trichosanthes truncata. The sequence goes on along the minus strand of JAWPNB010000013.1, from coordinate 41,383,067 downwards.
AATTTTGCGATATATCTCTGCAGTTTTAAAACTGCCTTCTCCTTTTTAATTTATAAAAATAAATTAATATATAATTAATTAAATAACATATATTTAATTAATTATATAAATACCTTCAAGAATATATATAAAGACGTACATATTTATATATATCCTCAAAAGATGACCACAAGAAAAGAAGTAAATGTTTTAATTGCTGAGCGATGATTATATTGGCTTTTTAAAAGATATTCGTTTCTTAAAAAGTAGGTTAAATTACAAATTTGGTCTTTGTGGTTTGGAGAAAATTGGAATTTAGTTTGAATTTTTGTTTTCAAAAGTTACAATTTTGTCTTTATAGTTTGATAAAATCTCATAAATAGTTTCTATGGTATGATAAAACCTCAAGTAGGGATGAGTTTTATCAAACTATAATTGTAACACTCCACGTTTTCCAATAAGTTTAATTTTCATTTTTGGACTAAATTATGGTTTAATTTTCCTCTAACTAATTTTTGAGATTAACTCTTTTTATTAGGCCTATTGGATTTATTGTAGAGTTTAAATTAAGGAATTTGGGTCCCGAGGAAGCTAATTTGAATGGTATCCAAACATTATGGAATCTATTGTGGTTCTTTTGAAATTGGAGGAAAGAGGAGGTTTAGTTCGAAGAGAGGAGAAAAGAGAAGAAAAGAAATAAGTGGAAAAAGGGTAAATAGGGAATAAAAAATTTAAGGTTTTGTTTTTTTGTTTTTTTAAAAAATAATTAAATTAAAAAAAACCCTAAGCTTTTGTCTTTTGCGTAGCCTCCACCTCCCTCTTCTTCTTCAACCTCACCACAACCCCCAATCTCCTTCTTGTTCTTCGTTCCGGCAAGCACCCACGAGCAGCAACACCGACGGCGACAGCAACGGCAGTCCCAGCTTCTAGATTTGATGACGGTGGTATGTTTCCCTCTCTCTCTCTCTCTCGCGTTTTCTGGCATCAATAGACCTCAAGCATTGGTTCCTTCAATCCGCAACATCGATGAGCCTCTCTGAAGTGAGACCCACATGTTCTGGTGAGCTGTTGTGTGCGTCAATGGTGGTTTCAGTCTGCATCTCCCAGATTCAGCTACCCACGCGTTTCGACGTGTCAGAGTAGCCTCGAATCAGAATACCCACAACACTTAGACCTTGAATTTGCAAAATCAAGGTTGTTCGGGGTCAAACCAGCAAAGACCCAAGCCTTTTTGGTAAGTTTCAATGGGCAAGGATTTGTTTGATCACTTTCGAACTTGTTTTAGATGTTGTAAATAAGGACGACGTCAAGTAATGTTCAAGTATTGGATTGGTTATTAACCCTCAAATAAATTTCAGGATTAGTGATTACGTCGTTATTTTTGTGAAATTGGTTCAGGGCGATAAAAGGACTTTTGAGTTAAGAAAAGTCAAATTTTCTAGGTTTTGGTTGAGATTTGAGTTGATCCATAATGTGTTTGACTTTATTTCAGATCGATCATAGGCTACAAAGTACGGATTTGTATAGTTCAATCCTTGTCGAACCTTTTCAGCGAATGATTAGACTTGTTTTGCTTCAAACCAAAAGTTAAAGGTCCAAAGGTGGCATTGAGTTGGGAATCAATTTGTGTGACCGTCCTCTAAACATCCTTGATAAGCTATTTAAAGTAAAATTTCAAGTTGGTTTTGATGCTTTCATTTGAAGGTTATGAATTTCACGCATTAATTCATTTGGAATTGTTATAGGCTTGGCAAAGGATCTCTTTAATAGAAATTATTAGCTCCTTTGATTTAATTTTGAAGTCGAGGTAAGTGACTTTACGCTAAACTACTCAATGTAAGTTGGGAACTGAGTTTTAAAATGTTATGTTTTTATATGAAAATGAACTTTTACATGTATGATTTTCAAATATTCTTATGAATGTGATGCGTGATTTATGATTTATGATGAATAATGTGAGAATGTTGTTTTATGCTGCATCACTGAATGAAAACTGAAAATGCCTTGAGACTTCATGCACACATGTGTGTTTTCATGATAAACTGCTTACAAAGGCTGTGGCAATTACCCTCCTAAAATTTATAGATGTACATCTAAATGAAAAGGAACCCAAAAAGATTAAATGAAAAGGAACCCAAAAAGATTCAATGAAAAGGAACCCGAAAAGGTTAAATGAAAAGGGAATGTTAGGATGAGTTAATTGTCCACATTAGGCCGAAGAGAAAAGTAAAAGGGAAACGTTTCCACTTTGAAAAGGTTTTAGGTCCCACTAGAGGAAAAGTTTTAAAAATCATTTTGTATGTGTTTACATATCCCGACTACGGTAGTGGGGTCACTTAGTATTTTAAATACTCATCATTTTTCAAAAATGTTTTTCTTTTCAGGTAAAGGCAAAGACATATCATAGGCAATTGACAGAGGCAGTTTGCTGAAAGGGTCATGAGCATAATTTCTGCATTTAGATTGTGTATTATTAAAAAAATATTTTGTTAGTAAACAATATGTTGTGAAATTATTTCAATTGATTTAACGTTTTAATTCATATTATGCTTTGTAATGATTTTAAAAAGGGATCTCGAACCAAAAGATTTTGATTGTTTAGCAAAATGTTTAATTCTTTTTGTCTATTATTAAAGATTTTAAAATTTCATTAGCATGCATGTATCAGGGCCCAAGAAAGTCTAATAGGAAAAGTCAGGTTGTTACAGTTGGTATCAGAGCCCAAGGTTATGGGTTTTGTAGACTTGCTTACATCGTAAACACTAAGAGTGTCGCCATGGCCAAGCAACAAACATCTTGCCATCGCCAGGTATGTCATTGTTATAAAAGGTTTTGTTAAGAAAGTAAAATTGTTTATGACTAGAAATGATTAATGTGAGGTTTTGAATGTTTCTTTGATGTTATGCTTTATTGTATAAATTGGAATTGTTAGTGCTTAAAGGAAACTTCACCAACATAAAACACTTGCTTGTGTGATATTGAAGGATTCAGTTTAGACAAGAGAGGGAAGAGGAAATCATAAGAGGCTGAAGCTTTTCAAAGGTCACTAATTGCCTAAGTTTCTTAAGTAAACTTTTGAAAGAACGAATGCTATGATTACTCATGAGAAGTTCATGGTTTGGATGTACCAAGTAAAATACTTGTGAATTTTTATGTATCATGACCAAAGGAACGACAAAGTTATAAGATGCAGTATATTTGCTAATATGGAAACTTTCCTTTAAAATACCTAGCTGTGCTGGAATGACTAAGAAAGAAGGTTAAAGTAGTTTGAGAAAGAACTTGAGAGTTAAGATAGAAAAGTAAGTTGTTGGTTTTGAAGTGTAGACTCATTTTCAAGGTACCTCAAACTACTTGAATTTTAGCCATATCATGATTATTATGAAAAGGTTATAGTTTAATTGGACTAAAATAAATTCCTTTTGAAGTCTAAAAGAAAAGCCAAATAGTCAAACAAAAAAATGTTTATGATTAGTTTTGACGAATGTGATGTTTTGAATGTTTTAGTTTTTTGCTTGAGGTTGAGTTCTATTGTGGTTAATGGAAATGATAGTGCCTCATGGAAGCGTTACCAATAGGAAACCCATGTTTAATCAGGGGAGTTAAGTAGTGGGTATGTAAGAAAGAATTTGGTCTTAAGAGACTAAAGGTTTTCAAATGTTATCGGTTGATGACGTCTCTTAAGTAAAATTTTTGAAGGAATGGTATGCCATGAATATTCTTGCTAATTTTAAGGTTTTGATGTAGTAAATAAGGTAGTTGTGTTTTTTTTTTTTCATGTGCCAAGTTAAAGAAAAAAAAAGTGCAAGCTAAAGCGTAAGTGAGAGTTTGAAGGACTTCCTTCTAACTAGCTAGCTTGGTGGGTGTGACTAGCAAAGGATGTCAAAGGTAATTTGAAAAAGGACTTGAGACTTAAATGGAAAAGTAAGTCGTAGGTTTGGATTGGAAGAACATTTTGCAGGGTACTTGAAACTACTTGGATCATCCATACCATTAAAAGTCTCTAGTTCATTATGATAAAAAAAAAAAAAAAAAATTACTTGAGATTCGATTTGGGAACTCCTAATATAAGATCTATGAAAGGACTAATTGGGACGTACTTTTGAGGTTGAGAATAAGTGTTGTTGGAGTTTGAAAAGGGGCACGTTAAATTTAATGAGCCTAAATAAAGAAAAGTATGAGAAAAAGACAAGTTTTGCTATCTTGGAAGACAAAAGAAGAAAAAATTATTATATGGAGACTCCAAGTACATGAGTAGGACTGACTTCCTACAATGTGGTTTGTGTGTGTATGAGCCTTTGGCATTGGTATAAGGAACCTTGCTAGTATTTTCAACTTTATGTTTTGGTATGTATTAGTTGGAAGAAATTGTATGAGGCTTTAGCCTTGAAACCCATATTTGGTATGAAATTTTCTTTTCTCTAAAGCAAGTGACTAGACAGGGACAATTTCAATATTGGAAGAATGTTTTGATGAGTTTCGTCCTTGTTTGCATGGGAGTTAAACAAAGCAATCTTTTAATTGGAGATTACTATAGTAGTAGTGGTCAAAGAACCATTGGAATGCAACTTGGAGGCTTAGTTAGTGAGGGGATAAATTGATGGTCTCAGTGGTAAAGTTTGAGAGAAGTTGACTTTAGAATCAAATTAGTACAAGGAACTAAGGAAGCTCTCAATTTGATTGAACTGAGAAAATCAAGTTAGCTAGAAGTAAATAAAAAAAAATGTGTTGGTGTTAAATAAAGTAAGTTGGACCTACCGGGTTTACCACTAGTTTAGGAGGTAGACTTGAGCATAGAGTTCAAGTTGGGAGCATCATTTATTTCTAAGGCTCCTTATAGAATGGTCCTAGCAGAGTCGAAATTGTCTAAGTCATAGGTGCAAGAACTACTTGACGAAGGTTTCATATGCCCTAGTGTTTCTCCATAAGGCACACTAGCTTTGTTTGTTAAGGAAGATGGATCCACGCTGCTATGTATCAATTGTTAAGTGTTGAACAAGGTGACCGTGAATAACAAGTACCATCTCTCTTTCATTGATCTTTTGACCAATTTCAGGGAGCAAATGTTTTCTTAAAAATAGGTTTGCAATCAGGATATCATTAGTTAAGGAGCAGAGAGGTTAATATCTCAGAGATCACCTTCGAGATCAAGCATGGTCATAATGAGTTTACTGTGATGTCTTTCGGACTCACTAATACCCCTATAGCTTTCATGGATTTCATGAACTGTGTCTTCAAGAGCTTTCTAGACTCATTGGTAATAATGTTTGTCAAGACATAGGAGTTTATTCCAAGGCTAAAGAGCAACGTGATGAACACTTTAAGCTAGTTTTGACAACCTTATGTAGAAAACTTTGTGCAAAATTGATTTTTTCCCAAATATCTAACCTATAGTCAAATAGTATGAAAACCAAATAAGTAAACAAAATGCAGAAACGTGAATCTTTAATAAATTTTAAATTCAAATCAACAACTATTATATACATATATAAATTTGAAGGAATGAACGTTTCACTCCACAACGAAAACATTGGATCATCTTTGATTTTATTTAAAATTAAACTAAAAAAATAAAATTAAGCAAACTTACTTGGAGTAAATATGGAGATATTTCTGGCGGGTCTTTATCTCCTTCACAAAGTCTTCCTAGCTATGACTCGAATATAGGACCAAAGCTTGTGGGAGCCTCTTGAAAAAAAATCTACAAGGGATTGAAGAGTAAAAGGTCTGGAGAGAATTCTCTAATTCTCTATTGATGATATATGTGTTATGTCTAATGACTTAACCCAATGGTCCTATTTATACAGACCACGGGAAAATCTTTGCCATAATTAAAATATTACATTTTGATATCTAATATATTAAAATATATTTTATACTTATTTGAATCTCATTCAAATCTCTTACGATATTTATTTATTTGAATCTTATTCAATTTTTATAAATATCTTTTTATTTAATGTATCTAATATACATTAATTATTTTAATATTTAATGTATCAAATACAATAAATATATTTTCCTCTTTTATATTCAATATATCTAATATATTAAATATTAATTTGAACACTTCAAATTAAATATTAATTTGAACACTTCAAATTAAATATTAATTTGAACATTTCAAATTTTTCTTTCAACTAGATTGATCTTTTAGTGTTACTATGAGCTAGCAAGGGGACCTTATGGACTTACATATTATAAGCTCAAATGATACAAAATTAATTAATTAAACTCTTTAATTAATTAATGTTAATTCATTAACTATAAATTACTCCACTATAGACTTGAAGTTGCATTCTTATGCATTGTAGGACAAGTTGTGTCTATAGATATAACCATTACATGCAAGTCATTCCTTCACGAGTTGTTCTTAATTACAGCTGAGTCAAAAGTCCGTTTTACCCCTGTAATTACATCTTGCACCTTAAGTACCACAAATCCTTTAATGAACAATTTATTTATGATCCAACCATAAACTAAGTCCCTCTCGGGCTAGTGAGAGGGTGGGGCCCCATTATTCAAGCCCCGAAATCAGCACTTAAGGAACTACTCATCTACTTACCCTATAAAGGAAGGAGTGAATTCCATCTTGTGGGATTATGTTCCCAGCTCCCTATTTGGTCAAGTTCCCAAAATGGCATGCATATTGAATCGGCTACAAAAGCCACTTTCATCCATGCAAATCAAAGGACAAGCCCTCACAGTAGGAGTTCATAACTCACTCAAGATTAAGATCGAGTCGCATATGATCATCCTGATGAAATATCTCCTCAATTAATGAATTTATAAAGAAATATTAAATATTTCGTGGTTGATAACTCTTAAATTAAGAGTTATATGCTTGTATTTTTTGGACTAAATTGACATATTTTATCTCATTATATCTTGGAAATTCTCTAGCTTGGAGTCATTTTACTCTAGGACTGATTTTGATATAGTAATATTTTTATTAGAGCAAATTTATCCTAATTAAGGTCTTTTATGTGATTAAATTAGGTTGGATTAATGAGGACTCAAGAAGCCAAGAACAGCAGTTTTACAACTAATTGCTGGAGCAAATTTCGCGATTCAGGCTTATACGAAATTCGCACGTGGGAGCTGTTATTCATTAATTGAGCTGGAATCTGTCAGTCTAGTCACGTGTTTTCAGCCAACCAGAGCCCGCCATGTCACAAGGACAAGTCTAATCAGCCCTCGTTTTCATAAAGGGTGACTTTTATAATGGGGCAGCCGTTTTTGTTGTTAGAGAGGAGAGAGGAGAAGTGAGGTTCCCGAAAATAACAGAAGAGAGCTAGCTGGAGAGGAGAAGAGCGTCGACTAGGGAGCCACCACCGGAGTTTTGACCAAAACGGAAGGTTTCCAGTCGGAAAGACGCCGATGCTGGGTCAAGAAACTTGGGGCAGCATTTCGACTTCTCCTGCTATATTTTTTTTCTGTCATTTAGTCGTTTTCTGTATTTAGTTTCATTATGTCTACATTTCTACTGTTTTTCCGTTTTTCCTGTAGCATGAACTAATCACCATAAGGTGAGGATTAAAGGATGATTGTTTTTAGCTAATGTTATAGTTGAGTAGACTTCATCTCCTTCGATTTGGTTTTTAAGGGGTTTTATTCTTAGTTTGTTTCCACTTGGCCAGCTGATAAGCCATGAAATTAAGGCTTATTTAAATTCTAAATTGTTCGAAAGAACTCGTGTTTGTCCTATTATTAATGGAAAATGGTGAAAAATGGTTGAAAGAAGAAAGTAATGAAATATGGTAGCAATTGGAAAAGATTTCTAAGTATTGTGATTATTTTGCAGGAATTGCCAAACGAATTGCCAAACCAATTGCTAAACCGACCAAATGGCAATCTTCAGCAGCTGCAAATAAGGAAATTTCGGGAATTTCGTGATTGATGAACCCATAATTGACAGAGAATTTCTCGCACAAATCAAGGGATTTAGTGCATTATTCTTGGCAAATTGGAACCCTACATTGGTCTACATAAGGAGATTGAAGAACGCCGAACAAGGAGAGACGATTCGGAGGGTCAAATCGAAGCTTCAATTTTCTTTTTTTCTGGGTTTTTGGACAGCTCTGTTTTGCTGTTTGCTACTGTTTTATCATTTTTATTCAACTTCCATTCAATTTCCCTTCTAGTTTGTAGTACAGAACAATTGCCTAATTACTTGTTTTTCGATTTATTGTATTTTCCTTCAAGCTTATGTTGGTTTCAAGTTCATTCGAAGTATTTTTGTTCACAATTATTCCTCTGTTTTTCTTCGGTTTTAGTTAATTTCTTTCACCAAATTTCAATTACAGTGGATCAACTTCTCGGTTTTGGCACAATGAATGGTTTTGGGTGTTCTCCTTTTGCTCTTAAGTGAATGTAAACGAGTAGTATTGCTTAGGAAACTCCAAAACCATTCGGAATTCTTGTTTTTCTTAGAGTTTTTCTTCAATCCGGATTGTTCAAGCAGTTTTCTGCATCTTCCTTAAATTCCAATCCGATTCAAGGTGTTCTTGAATCGTTAAGATCAAATTCGCTCTAAAAGTGGAGGAGATTGAATCGATTGGGAAGGAAGAAGTGGAATAGCATCGAATTAATTTCCTTACTTCTTGCTCTGTTTTTCGTTTGCCTTCAAACTAGCTTCTGGAGAATGAATTAAATCAAGGTAGGAGAAAGGAAGGAAAATTACATAACTACCCTTGCCACTTGATTTAATTCCAAGTATTTACTTTGCTAGAATTTCTAAGAGAACCCAAGTACATTTCATAAGTAGCATTTTATTCAATTTCATTATGAAATCTTTCTTTAAAATTAGTTTTATGTTTTTTATTAAAAATATGAGCTAAACCTTCTTAGGGGGTTCAAGGATGTGAATTCCCTAAGAAGTAAATGTAGCCAAAAATTCCAATAAAAACCAAGCCTACATCTCAATTGTTTGCTTGTGTTGATTTAATTTCCGTTGAGATCCTAGATTGATCAACTAGGATTTCAACTCAAGCTTAGATCTAATACCGACAGGGTTAGTGACAAGCGGATTTCACACAAGTAATGGAGTAAAAGAGCTTAGACATAAGCCATTCCTTACCCTAGACATAGGGATTAAGGACTCCAAGACCCATAAAATTGTGAGCCAAAATCATCTATGATGGAGGGACTATAGACATATAGAGCCCCCACTTAGCCTCCTAAAAAACCCAATTTTGAGGTAATAGGAGATGCAATTTTGGTCTACAATTGAATGTGGAGTAGGTTGGAATTGCAATTTTGGTTTGCAATTACGACTTAGGGCAATGACATTCTTGAGCCCCATCCTTTATCATTTCATTCTTAAGTTCATTCAAATTGCCATTTCATATTGCCAATTTAGATTAGCAATTTAATTCTGCAATTTTAGTTTTTCCGCACATTGCCATTCCGGATTAGCAATTGGATTAGCAATTGGATTAGCAATTTCTGTTATTTCCAACATTGTCATTCTGGATTAGCAATTGAATTAGCAATTTCGATTTTCCACCAACAACTTGATTTTTGCATTTTTACTTTTCAAACTTGCAATTTGCCTTACACTTTTGCAAAACAAAATCTTTGTTACTCCATTCCCTGTGGGATTCGATACTTGGTACTCAGATACCATTTTATATTACTTCGATCGCGTGCGCTTGCGTGAACACCGATCACCAGCCGTTATGAACATCGTCCCTCTGATTTCTGGGAAGAATAGGAGGGGCTGAAAACTTGAAAACCACGTTAGCCTCTTGTTAAGGTTAGTAGCTAACTAAGTGGGTAGGTTAGGGATAGCCACTCGCCTAACGCACATAAAGTACAGTGGGTTTATTGTGCTGAAGTAATTTAATTGCGACAGCATATATTCGGTGATTTGGGAGAATACCGTGTAGTCTGTAGTGAATCGAATGGAATGAATGTGTACTCAGTTCGTAACTTAACTAATGCATGACTTACCTCTAATCCGAACCTTTCGTTAATTAAAGCACAAGTTAATTGTTACCTGTTTTCTGAATCTTTACTCTGTTTTGCATGCTTTAGCATTAATTTTGTTCCATCATTTTTGATTTCTTTTATTTCATTTCCCTCGATAATTTTGAATGGTTACCAACTGAGTTACTAAGAATTAATTTAGGATAATTAGAAGAATCAATAGTCTCCGTGGATACGATAATTTTACTTGCCACTTGCTATAAAAAGAATGTGTACACTTGCGCATTGACACTCTGATTTGCACAATTATTCACATTGCTCTAGCAAACACATCAGTGGTCCAGTCTTATACAAACTCATTGTATAAGATACCCCCACTCACATGTCTCAACATGAACGATTTGGATCAAATCATTTGTAACATTACAAAGTGGGCCATATCAATAGTATTACTAGGATAAGACACCAAACCTTATCCATATTAGGGGTGATAGTCTTAATCGAAAACCGATCAAACCGAACTGAACCAAATCGATCCAATGGTTTGGTTCAGTTTTTTAGAAGAAAATTGGACATCTCGGTTTTTGTTTTGGCAAAACAGAAAAATATTGGTTCGATTTGGTTTTTGTCCAAAAAAACCATTAAAAACCGAACCAATGTATATATACCTCAAAAAATCCATAAATCGAATCCCACTGCATTCTTGTGTCGTTTCATCCGTTTTCTTTCAATTAATTTTAAAGTAACAAAATAAGATTGTTAACTTTATGATTTCTTATTGAGGTGTTGAGAAATTTCAGGGCAAAAAACACTAAAATAGGGGCTCGAACTAGGAAGTAAAATAGCAAAAAAAATTTATTAAAAAAAGACAAAAAAACCGACAACCGAACCGATGGTTTTATCCTTTATTGGACATTGGTTCAGTTCCTCTTTTGGTAAAACCGATTGGATCAGTTCGGTTCTTGGTTTGGCCTAAAATCGATGAAAACCAAACCGATATCACCCTTAATCCATATACTATGACGCCTTAGGTTATTTCTTGAACATGATCATCCCATATGTCAACTACATACTGTTCAAGATTACACTAATAACATTGAACTTTTCATATAATGGATAATATTATATTGCAAATAAAATAATCAAAATTATTATTAATTATTAAATAAATCATTAATTACAAAGCTTTAGAGCATAAATCAACCAAAATTACCTTTTAATTATTTTTTTAACATACAATATTTTTGAAGTTTTCTTTTGAAAAAAGTTAGGTTAAAATACCATTTTAGTCTTTGTACTTTGAGTTTTATTCCATTTATTCTCTGTACTTTTAAATGTCTAATTTTAGTACCTATACTTTTAATAAAGCTTAAAATTGATCCTTATGATAAGTTTGAAGTTAATTTTTCTTAAAAAAAATTAGTCTATGCTAGCTTTCCTTCTACAAATTTTGGAAATATGCTTACATTATGTATTTTTTTGTATTAAAATTATTACTATTATTTAATCATTTTCGATAAAAATTAACTTCAAACTTGTCATAATGATCAATTTTAAGCTTTATTAAAAGTACACGGACTAAAATGGAACAAAATCCAAAGTACATAACCAAAATGATATTTTAACTAAAAAGTTATATTTTTATTATATAAAATACATATTTTATAAATACTTTAAAACTCATTTTCCTATATATAGATGATAATTTTCTTTGTAGGACCTACCTCAAACATGATAGAGATTAGGAATTTTCGTCCAAACATTGACCTTCTTGTCTTCATTCATCTATAAAATTTTGAAAAAATTATCTTTTTGGTCCTTGAGTTTTCAGATATAGGTGCGTTTGGTCTTTAGTTTTTCAAAATATACATTTTTAATCCCTAAGTTTTGAGAAATATGTTTAAAAATAGTTTTTCTGTTTGGCACGGTAGCAGAGTAATTTTTTATTATTTTTAATGCTGACATGTAAAAATAAAAAATAAATAATAAAAATAACAAGAACTCGTCTCTCTCTCTCCTTCACTACTCAAGCCCCCACCCCCTCTCGTTTTCTCTGGATTTCGGCTGTAGGCTTCTTAGGCGAAGCTTGTGCTTCCGGACCTCTTCGCCAGCTGGCTGACAAAGTGCTTGTTGTATCAAATCACAAGCAAAAATCAAACCCTTTTCAAAGATCAAAACATCAGAATTGAAAGGATTTGAAAACCCACCATGTTGATTCTTTCTCTCTACTCAAACAGAATGTCAAACATGTCTGAAATTACATTGCAGCTTCTCACTTCCAACTCGAAGAACACAAGCACTTTGAACATTGAGAACAAAGGCAATGAAATTTGCTTATTATTAATGAAACGAGTTAGCTCAAACCATCAATATAATAACAGACCACCACTATAATTGGTTACACTATATTGGGAGTTATTTAAGAGAAGTGAGTTTGAAACTTTGAATGGTTTTTGGTCACTCATTACATAAAAAAACTGCTCCAATTACGTTGCGTTTTTGGGACACAGAGAAAAATAAACCTAATTGAGAATAAAGTGGGAACGTGGGATGGACTTAGCCGAAATTATGGGCTTATTAAATGCTTAAAAAAGCCATTTTTTAACCCCTCAATTCCAACAGATATTTGGAGAAAGGGTTAGCAAAGATATGAATAAAGTTACAAACTTTGATCATATTCTAAGTATAATTACTGTTCTAAACCTAAAGCTCTCTGTTTCACTTGCATTAGGAGATATTAGAAAGTAATTTTGTTTGTTTCTTAGGAAAATGAGGGTTAATTATGAAGAGAATAATCGAATTAAACCCATAGCGAAAGCGTTGGAATCGACTTTGATTTTATTTGAGAATTAAAATATAAACTTAAGATTAAACATAAACCATACCTTGAAAATAATATGAATAATATTTTGTCGGGTATTTTTTTTCTTGTACTGCAACTCCAATGAGGTTGAACTCCAATACTTCCACAAAGTATTCATTGCTATGACTCGAACAAAGGACCAAAGAGGTTTGTGGGAGCCTTCTTGAAAATAGAGAGAGGGAATGAGAGGAGAATTTCAGGAGTTCTTTTCTATTTTGAAGAATGCACACAATGGATCACCCCTAGGGTTCTATTTATAGTGGTCTAGGGAAAATGATTAAATAATATATTTTAATATCTAATCTATTAATATATATTTATCTAACCAGTTTAAATCTTATTCAAACCTTTCCAAATTCTCCTACGACATCTCTTTCCTTCTTTGAATCTAATTCAAATTTAATAAATATATTTTCTTTAATGTATCTTAATACATTAATAATTTATTTGATACTTCATGTATCATATACAATAAATATGTTTTCCTTTATTTAATATATCAAATAATTAAATTTTAATTTGAACATTTCAAAATTTTCTCTAAACGAAATTGATCCCTATTTGTTCATATGAGCTCGCAAGGGGACCTTATGGACCTACAAATTATAAGCTCCAATGATACACAATTAATTAATTAAAGTCTTTAATCAATTAATTTTCATTCATTAACTCTATATCACTCCACTATAGACCTAGAGTTACACTCTTATGCACTATAGGACAAGTTATGTCCACAGATATAACTACTATATGCAAGTCGATCCTTCACTAGTTGTTTGTAATTACAGCTGGGTCAAAAGTCCGTTTTATCTCTGTAATTACATCTTGCACCTTAAGCACCACTGATCTTCTAATGAACAATTTGTTTATGATCCAATCATAAACTAAGTCCCTCTCGGGCCAATGAGAGAGTGGGGCCTCATTGTTCAAGTCTCGAAATCAGTAGTTAAGGGAACTACTCATCTACTTACCTTATATGGGAAAGAGTGAATTCCATCTTATGAGATTATGTTTCCAGCTCCTTATTTGGTCAAGTTCCCAAAATGGTAGGGTTATTGAATCGACTATAAAAACCATTCTCACCCATGCAAATCAAAAGACAAGCCTTCACAAGAAGGAGTTCATAACTCACTCAGAATTAAGATCGAGTCACATATGATCATTCTGATGAAACATTAATCTTCTCAATTAACGAATTTATAAAGAGAGATTAAATATTTCATGTTTCAGTCTTATACAAACTCTTTGTATAAGATACCCCCACTCACATATCTCTACATGAACGATTTGAATCAAATCATTTGTAACTATTACAAAGTGGGCCATATCAATAGTGTTACTAGGATAAGACACTTAACCTTATCTATATACTATGACCCTTTAGGTTATTTCTTGAACACGATCTCCCATATGTCAACCACATACTATTCAAGATTATACTAATAACCTTGAATTTTTCATATAATGGATAATATTATATTGCAAATAAAATAATCAAAATTATTATTAATTAATAAATAATTAATTACAAGGCTTTAAGGCATAAATCCCAACAATCTCCCATTTGCACTAAAGTCGAGCGAGACATGTATCCTAGGGCATACTCTATACACAACATATTCTCCCATATCCTAGGAAAGTCTTTTATATAGATCCAAACGACTGTCATTAAAAGCCATCTTGTTAACTACCATGATGTTTTCTCTCTCTCGATATGATTCTCTATACATTGGTGTTTTCTAATTTCCTTAATATTAGTCTTTGCACCACTATTATCATAATAAAGAGGATAGACTAAATCATATCTGAAACACCTTTCAGATCTTTAAGGAACTATTATGGTCATACAAGTCATTTTGTTGTTTCAGAAGCAAAAATATTAAACTTGTATATCTTACTCCACCACTTAGGAAAAAGTTTATCTTAACATAGATTTCCCTAAATCTTTTTAAGAACTAGTAAATCTTGTAAAGATCAAATTTTTAACTCCATACACAAAAATTTCTCATTATCCATAGATAATTTGAGAAAGTTTTTAATTTTCTACTTAATGGTCATACCATTCGTTTAACTGATATATGCTAACCAACTGTATATTAAATGATAAATCTCATTTATTAATTGTCTCCCACTTAGAGTAGATAATTAATCATACGCTCTCAACTTTTGAGGCGTCTTAAGACACTATTCCTTAGACATAAATATCAAATATTTGACAATCTTCATTTTGGACATATAAAATATATCGAGTCATTCCAAATCACTCATTTGGAATTGGTCACTTAGTCAACTTTTAATGTTAGATAGAAATCTTACCTCATTCATAATGAGTAAAATATTATCAACATAAAATATGAGGAAAATCTACTAAGCAATTAATGATTTTCTTGTCTATATAAGTTTCATTGATATTTATCCAAAGTCATAGGTTTTAATACTTTTATCAAAACTTATATTCAAAGATCTAATGGTAAAATTCATTTAATAAATGAACCTTTACTACTTTGCAAACCTTTTTGCTTTTTGATATCTTGAGAAATAAGTCTGTCTGATTGATCTGTGTAGATGCATTATCTAAGATTTCTTTTCATAAAAGAATCTAAACATTTCTTTTTCATATCCCATATGCAACAATGAATTAGATAATGCTTACAGACTCCAATATGGCAAGAAGTGAGAAAGTTTACTCGCAATCTACTTTCTCATATTATGTTTAACCCTTTTGCAATTAGTCTCACTTTGAGAGCAATAAGTCTTCAACTTTTTCATCTAACATGATGACTTGGGATTCAATTAAGTCCTTTTAAAGGTTGAGTCATCTCATAACTCTCTCACTACAATGAGGCTTATCCAATTCATGACTAGAATCCATTTGACTTTCAAATATAATTAAAATGTCAACAACTTTTGTTAACTATTTAGTGGCTTCACTTGGAACCAGTTTATTAACACTATCTTACCTTATTAAAGGTTTGTAGTTTTTCATTCGACATTCCTTGTAAAATATGATATTTTTCATACAAATACCTTATTTTTTTTAGGATTAGATAAAAGACCATTTTGTACTCCTTAGGGATAGCCTACACTTAGGCATATCTTTGAACATTTACAGCCTTTTTATGCTTGTTTCAACATGTAAACTTAACATTTCCAAATGGTGAAGTGTTGTAAACTAGCTTTACTACTCTTCTATAATCTCAAAATTGTATTGTAGACACTTTTGGGGGGAATAATGTTCACTTTGCAATCTCAATTGCATATCCTAACTAAAGTTTTGTAATGACGTGTAACTCATTATTGATGTGACCATGTCCAACAAGGTTTTGTTTCTCCCCTTGTAGTACAATTTCACATAAATGTACTTGGTATTTAAAATAATTGGGATAAAAACCCATTTTCTATCAATTTGTCTTAGTACGTAAGGTTCCTGTACTTTCTATTATGATTTGATCATATTGTCTTGATAGATTTACCTAATTGATTTTCAACTTTAGCCTTAATTTTCTTGAACTTTTCAAAAATTTAGACTTATGTTGTATTAGGTAAAGATACTTGTACCTTAAATGATCATCAACGAGAGTGATGAAATATTCATGACTTTATTTGGCCTATACATTCACCAAACCATTTGGGTTAAAATGTGTAAGCCCAAAGTATTCATTGGCCTTGTAGCCC
Organism: Trichosanthes truncata; assembly: GCA_033996785.1. Lineage (NCBI taxonomy): Eukaryota > Viridiplantae > Streptophyta > Magnoliopsida > Cucurbitales > Cucurbitaceae > Trichosanthes > Trichosanthes truncata. The sequence continues at coordinate 41,366,620 of JAWPNB010000013.1, read as the reverse complement.
TATCCAATAAAGGCCCAATGATTATCTTGCATGAAAAGTAAGATCTATAGACAAGTAAAGGAATTAACTCTAACTTTTAGAAAATTACCTCTTACTAATCTTTTCATTCTATTCAAGTTGATGTTAATCAACCTTAACTGCCAAAGTCAAGTATCTTTTAGGAGAAAACAATATCTTTCCATTATAGATTCTATAATCCTGAATACCTCAGTATTTTGTTGTATAATACATGTTAACATTTTAAAATGTACAAATTTTTCTTATTTTCAGCTGAATGTATTTTCAAAGAATTTTGAAAATATAAACTTTAATACTTCAAAATAATTCATCTTATATGAACTTTTTAGTAATAAAGTTTGAGAAATTAAATTTCTTTTGTGGTAATAAAACACCATAATGAGACCAAATTTGAACGTCTATTCATGCATAAATTATGCTTTTTTATCTCCTTTCTATGGAATTAATTGAATATTTTGTAGGAAATTGGGAGCAAGGCCTATTTTTGGAAAGTATGCGAAATCAAGGTGAGAATGAGCCAAATTAGAGGTCAATCGGACACCCGAACGAAAAGTTATGAAGGGTTGACCATTCTGCCCCTGAAGCAGTGTCGAGACGCTAGGTGGAGGCCTCGCTCAACGCTGGAAGACAAAAACCTCAGATGCAGGACAGCGTCTACGCTACCCAACAGTGTCGACATGCTGTTGCAAGACCCGCACACTTAAGCCTCAATTGACGCTGCGGCGAGCCTTGCTTCAATGCTGCAAGTGTCGAGACACTGTTATCAGCGTTGAGATGCTCTCACAATTCTGTATAAGCATTTTTTTCATTTTTAGGTCAAGGAGCTCCAAATTTCAGCCCCCATTCTCGATTTCTTCCCCACTTTACCAATTTTGAGACATTTTTGCTTCATATTTTGGGTATTTTGGGCTTGTATTTTGGCCCCGAGATTGATGGAAGTACTTTTCAGCTAGGAGTTCTCTGCTACTTTTAGGTAATTAGGGAGAAGTTTTGTAACATTATGAGAATTTTGTAATTATTTTAGTTTTAATGTATGGAATTTATGGTTTATTAGCTATTGGGTTTAATTCTTAGCAAACTCTTTATTAATGGAATTGACGACTCATATTAATTTAGAGTTTTGCTTTGCTATGCTAGTTTTTGTGGGCAACTTCAATTTCTAGCTTAATTATAGTAGTAAAGGGGCTGACAGCTATCGTCAGTCATGTTTAAGTAGATATAACTTAACTGCTACAACGAGGTAGGCTGTAGAGTTAATAAGCATGTGGTGGTTTAATTTGAAGAGCCCGTTAGGTTAGTCTATTGCATCTGACCTTTCGTGTATCTTAGAACTCCAGTTCTTTGGGGAGCTCCTTCGAGGCTTCGAGGAGCTGATCGGTCTTAAAACCATGCATTAATTTACCTTGAGCTAGTGTTCCCTTAAATTTTTGAGTTCCTTCTGCATTCCCTCTATCTCTGTTTTAGATTGCATGTTTAGTTTTAGCCGTTTTAATCCCCGCTCTCATTTTATTTAATTTCCTCGCCATTTATTTTCCCCTTGCATGAAAATACCCCTTCTCAGTTCTTGGAATCAAAGAAATAAATTAAAATAGCCATAGTTTCGCCTCCCCGTGTTCGACCCGGCCACTTTTGGCTACAAATTGTGGTTGGTTATAAATTTATTTGACGAGTGTGACGAGCTCTGTCACACCACATTCAACATTAAGTAACAATTATCATTTAATGATATCTTAATGTGTCCCACTACACTAACTGAGATGAGCTTCCTGGTGCTAATATGTAGAAACTATTTTACATATTAAGTATTTAATTTCCAAGCATTACAATCTAATTGTAATGAAGAACAAATCAAGAATCAACTATTTAGGTGACAATATTTATTCTCCAAAAATTCAGTAAGTCAAATTTACTTTCATTTATGTTCTTTTTCACGTGGGGGTATTTCAAAATATCGTTTCATTATGACTGTCCAGGCTAATTTAGAAACTATTTTATCTTATAGCTTCAGTCATTTGTTTTCTTTTCTTAGATTTTTGTAATACTTAATCTCGAGATCATTTAGACAATTTTCTAAATTTAGCTTCTGTTGACTTCAACATCTCATATGTCGTTGTCATTTTCTTTATCTTCTAAGCTTAACATCTAACATGTCAATTATGAGATACGTACAAACTATCTCGTTTACTTTTGATTCATCAATCATGTGTTTGACGAACAATTCGAATAAGCATTAGCAACAGGTTTTGAGAACATTTCTCAATAAAGACCAATTCAAAATTTTACACTGCCATTATAGTGAACATTACTTTTTCAAGTAATAAAATTTCTCAATTTTGACTTATCAGTAATAAAAGTAAAAATTATGAGAGAAACTGACATAATATTGAAATATATATATAATTTAATATCATGCAAACAATTATCTATTCAATTTTAGCATAGAAATCAAACAATTTGAAAAATAAACCTTATAAATCATTTCTAATGCTATGGTACTTTAGTGAGCTAGAATAAGTGTCGTCGTAGGGTAGGTCAAGTATTCCTTTACTAAACTGAGACAATCTCAACCAAGTATTATACCAGAATAATTCTTATTCCTATAATATTTAGTTACTATTAGTTTGGTCAAGAACATTATTAACAACCTTATTATGCCCTTTGTAAGTGTGACTCATCATTTTAGATATCGTAGTTTTATCCCAACAAGTGCCGACTTAGGGTAAGTCAAGTATTAGAAACAAAACTACAATCATATACTTCTTAAGAGTTCACCTTGATGTTAACCCATGCAAACACCTTCAGTAGGGGGACGGTCCAAAAGTCGCTACGAGGCCCCACATGAATCTCACGATGTGAACCCATGATGGAGACCGTAGGATATGTTGACACATTTCCTTCTCCCAGTTACAATAATGCTTTCTCAAGAAATTCACCCTAACATTGACCATGCAAACACTTCCGTAGAGGGGACGATCCAAAAGCCACCATGAGGACCCGCATGAATACCATGATGTGAATCAATAATAGAGACCATAGGATATCTTGACATATGTCATTCTCCTACTAAGTATTTTGAAAATAGGGTTTTCTACTACTTAGACAAATTAGGCTAATCTCATTTATCTAAATTCCTTAATCTACCCTTCATAACCTTAAAATCCAATTCATAGCCAAACTTGTTTTCATCACCTTAAGTATAATGGAGACTTTTGACTCACCTAGTCTTTGTCAGGCTTGCAAATTATTGAAGAAACATTGGGCTTTACTAGACATCTCTCAATTATTGGGGTTACAAGAACTCTTTTTTAATAAAAAAAACAACGTAAAACCAAAAATTCTAATACCAAAAAGCCTAAACAGTCAATTTGCAAACCACATATATCACATATATGAAAAATTAAAATACCCACCATGCAAAACTTTAATTCTAAACAAAAAAATAAAGGTTGCTCTGATACTAATTGAAGGGAATAATCGAATTAAAGGAACAACGGAAGCGTTAGAATCGACTTTGATTTTATTTTAGAATTAAAATATAAACTTAAAGTTAAACATAAACCATACATTGAAAATAATATGGAGAATATTCTGACAGGTATTTTTCTCCTTGTACTCCAACTCCAATAAGGTTGAACTCCAAGACTTCCACAAAGTCTTCCTTGCTATGACCCGAACAAGATCAAAGAAGTTTGTGGGAACATTCTTGAAAATAGAGAGAGGGAATGAGAGGAGAATTTCAAGAGTTATTTTCTATTGTGAAGAATGCACACAATGGCTCACCCCTAGGTCCTATTTATAATAGTCTAGGGCAAATGATTAAATAATATATTTTAATATCTAATATATTAAAATATATTTATCTAACCAGTTTAAATCTTATTCAAACCTTTCCAAATTCTCCTACGACCTTTATTTCCTTATTTGAATCTAATTCAAATTTAATAAATATATTTTCTTTAATGTATCTTAATACATTAATAATTTCTTTGATATTTAATGTATCATATACAATAAATATGTTTTCCCCCATTTAATATATCAAATATATTAAATTTTAATTTGAACATTCCAAAATTTTCTCTCAACGAAATTAATCCCTATTTGTTCATATGAGTTAGCAAGGGGACCTTATGCGCCTACAGATTATAAGCTCTAATGATACAAAATTAATTAATTAAACTCTTTAATCAATTAATTTTCATTCATTAACTCTATGTCACTTCCTATTTCAAAAAAAAAAAAAAAAAAAAACTCTATGTCACTTCATTATAGACCTAGAGTTGCACTCTTATTCTTTATTGTTTCTTTCATTTATTTTATAAAGTGTAGATAGGTTCTTTTGGTAGAAGTTAAGTTAAGGGATAAAAGCTTTGAGTTTAAAAACTTTTTTTTGCTCCTACTAATTTATTTGAATTAAGTATGCCTTGTGTTGATGTGACTCTGTTTATTTTGGGAGTGTTGTGTTGCTGCCAGGAGGTGGGGAGTTTGTTGTTGTGTTGTTACTGGTTATAGAAGTGTACTCCTTTGCCTAACAGGTGCTAGAAAATTTTGGTTAGCTCGTAGTTATGTTGTTATGCTGCCAAATTTTTTGGTGCATAATGGTTGTGAGTTTAGTAATATCCTTAAGTTAAAATTTGGGGGCGTTACAGCTCTGTTTTTAGGTCCTGATTACTTGACCTTCGATCATTTCCCCCAATTGTAGCTTCTCTGTCGGACGATGATATGTGACTTGTGATTCTCTTTCTCCCTCTACTGTTGGGCCCTTTCCTTTGGTTGGGTCTCAAATCAGGGGAGGAGGGTCGTGAGTGACTGAGTGATGATCTTGTATGGGCTTGTCCCTGGGTCTATCGACATTTGGTCAGTCATGGGGGCCCTTGGACAACACCTCCATAATTTGATTCAGTCACTAGAGGATTTCAAGGATCTGGGCTATGCTTTGATCTATTCCTTTAACTTTTTCCTCCAATGTTGTATACTTGTCTTTTAGTTTGGTCTCTTTGCAACAGGTTCACTAGGCAGTATCGGAGGATTGAGCCAGTCATTCCACTGGTAAGTTAACATAAGCATTCAGGATACTTTGCCCCCGTGTCATGATTCACCTTGTGTGTTGATCACGATCAAAGTCGCTCTTCCAGCACCTCGATTGTTCTCGCTCATTTCTTTGCTCATGGTGTTGGTTGCATAGCTTTTGGTATAACACAATTATTCCCACAGGCGATGCCAACTGTTGATACCAGATTTTGGTCAGTGGATCAATGGTGAATTTGTATTCTTGGGTTTCAAACGTGCCTGCAAAACAAGAGAAATGATCTAGGGGGTGGTGCTAAGCCACCTACACTCCGACACTCAAGTCAATATCAGGTTTGTAAGAAGCTTAGCGAAAGTAGGCGAGTGTTTTGAATGTACCTTTCTAACTACTGAATCGTAGTACTTATAAAATGGTTTAGAAACTGTCATCATAAATGAGAGATATAATCGTGTTGTGATTCTCGTGACACGTTAAATATAAGAAACGGATCTTCGGTTGTATCGTTACTCAGGTGGGTTAGTCGTATCGTTCTTGGCCGACTCCTGTGGGGGTCGGCCTCAAGGGCCTTGGCCAACCGTCACACGAATTGACCTCATGGATCAGGGGTCGGCCTCAAGGGCCATGGCCGACCCTCACACGAATTGACCTCATGGGTCGCAATGGTCATGTTTCGGGTTCGTCCTTTAGACTTTAGTCTCGATTGATAATTTCACCCACAACCTAAGGAAACATTATTTTTAGGATGTGAGCTCTCACACATAAGTCTGGTACTCGTTCGTCTATATGTGTCTCTTCTTTTGTAGAAGAGCATTTACTGTGTTAGGTTTGGTATGCTCATCCCATCAAATATTTTTTTAAAGGAGCACTTGCTAATATCACACACACCTTATTATTTTCTCATTCTATTTTACTATTGTCATGGATCTAGATGAACAACTTTAAGCGGTCCACACGATTTTACCGATAAATTACATGTAGGCTACATGTAAATCTAAAAAGAAAAATCACCCATCACACAGTCCAAGGTATATCTAGGCATTTTTCTCTCTCTCTCATGATGCTCATGTATGGGCAAATGTACAACCCCCAATACTTTAGGTGGGAATTATATATGTTTTGGTTGAAGCATCCTTAATTATGTTGGAAATATTGGAGGCAAATAAGCTAAGGTGGCTTGAGCTTTATCACCCTGGAGAATTAAGCAGCAACATAAAGTGCTATGTGTTGTTTTCTTTTGCAGCACTAAAATATTGAAAGCGAATATGAATTAATGATGGCTTACAAAGTTGTATGTTGGTAATTTAAGCATTAATCTATATCCTTAGGTGAGAAAAAGAAAATCACTCTTCTTTATAGTTGAATTTTCTATTCTTTTTTCTTTTTATATTTACTATACCTATTGCGATGACTTTAACTTTTGATATTTAAAGTTGCGTGAAAGTTATATCGATCAAACAACACTAGTTGGCTATAATTCACCTTAACACACACTTACAACTTATTTGGTTGAGCTATGATTGAACAACTCTCTCACATTCATTTTTACATGAGATAGGACTCTCCTAACTTGGAATGCATGGCTTCTAATCTTATTTGGCCAAGTTGCAACTCATTTGGGTTAATTGGGTTCCTCGTCTTATCTAAACTAGTATATGACTCTCCTAACTAGGTGATTTTTGGTCTCATGTTGAGCCACCACCAACCTAGGCCTAGGTGGTCTAATAAGTCACACTTTGGTTGAGTTATGATTCTTTTTGTTGAAAATTTCTAGTCTTATCTCTTCCGGGCCATTTTAGGCTATCAAATATTTAAAGACTCACCTAGACTCGTTCTTTGTCTTTAATATGTTGACCGAGCTTATATGATTCTTGTTGATTTGATAAAATATCTCCTACAGTAATGTATATATATACACAAAGAGACACGTATGAGAATTGAAATAATGGTTTCAAGATGATCTTGTAACCATCTCATCACCCTTTTATGATTTCTTTCTTCTTTTTTCATGAATCATGTTTCCAACTTTCTAATATACACTCATGTTCAAAAAATAAAAGGGGAAAAAGAAAAGATGCCTAATACTTCTTTTGTGATAAACACAATTTATATTTAAGATAGAGAGGTTGATTTTTTTTTTTCTCTTTTTTCATGAATCATGTTTCCAACTTCCCATGTTCAAAAAATAAAAAGGGGCAAAAAAAAGATGCTTAATACTTCTTTTGTGATAAACACGTAATTCATATTTAAGATAGACAGAATATTTTTAAGGGAAAGAAAGGAAGAATAAAATTGAAACCTTTTTTTAAAGGTTGTGTTCTTTCAGCTCAAAAAAGAAAAAAAAGAGAGAAACCTACGACAACTCATGATCTTAGTGTGGGTCAAACCACTATTGAATTGAGTCCCAATTATAAGAATATTTTTTTTGTTAAAAAAATATTGGTTTAAATCCTATTTTGATCTATGTGTTTTCAACCTGTGTCTATTTTAATCTAGTACTTTTAAAATGTTTATTTTAGTTCTTGTACTTTCAAAAATTAACTTAAGTCCTTGTATTTATAGTTTTTGTCTATTTTGGTTCCTATACTTTCAAAACATCTATTTTGGTCCTGTTAAAAATGATTGTTTTGATTCATATTTTAAAAAATCTAACATAAATTCTATACATAACAAAAATTATTTAATACAAAACTATGACAATATTTCAAGAAACTTATTGAATATAGTATTGTGTTAAAACTGTGACAGAAAAAAAAATAAAATAGAAAATAAAGGGATCATAATGGTCACTTTCACAATTTTAGTTATGCGAAAATAGATGTTTTGAAAGTATAAGAATTAAATTTGACAAAAAGTTAAAAAGTAAAGAGACTACAATAAATAGTTTGAAAGTATAAAGCCAAATAAACAAAAGCTAAAAATATTGGATATAGGTACAAAAATTTTACTTTTAGCCAAATAAACAAAAGCTAAAAGTATTGGATATAGGTATAAAAATTTTGGGCTCCTCTGTTACATGTATGAGAAAACCAAAGATTTTCTGTTTTACTTTAGTTGTATGATAAAAAAATAAAATAATAATAATAAAAAGGGAACCAAACCACTATATATTAGACATAAAATTCAATTTTATACCTAATAGGTAAATTATTTTTAAAAAAAATTTGAATATGTCAGGACCTATTAAACACAAAATTAAAAGTTTGGGACCTATTAGCAATTCTTAAAGTTCAAAGATTTATTAGACACAAAATTAAAAGTTGTGACCTATTAGACACTTTTGAAAGCTCATAAACCAAATAGACACAAACTTGAAAAATTGAAGGACTAAACTTATAATTTAACCTCATACATTTAATCCAACTTTATGGTGTATTTAAATTTCTATTTACTTAAAATTAAATTTCCATCCATTATATTTTCTTTATTAAAATTTTAATAAATTTTAAGGCTAATTTTTTAGTATAATTAACAATTCATTTTTAAAAAGATACTCTCATATATTCTCTTACAAAGAGTTAATTATAGTTGTTGGAATAGAAATTTTGGCGAATCAGAAATTGCCACGTCATTACCCAACATTGATGACGAAATTATATTTAATTAGGGGTTAATTAAATTGGTAAGGATCCCTAAATTAAATTATGGCAAATCCCAATATACAATTGAGTTATGTGAAATTTGGACTAATTTTAGACGAAAGTTCAAAGGGCTAGGCCTAAAGTCAGCCAGGCCCAGTCCAGAGGTTAAGCCCAAAGTCAACGAGGCCCAGTCCAACTGACAAGCCCAAGCCCATTTGGAGGTCTTCAGGAACTCTATAAATAGAGAGCTCCCTCCACAATTTCAGAGGTTCAAAAGATGAAGCTCTCTAGAGAATTCAGAAACAAAGACCAAAATACTCTCTAAACTCTTGAAGATCAAACACTCTCTAAACTAGAGCCTTGAAGACTAGAAGACTTTAAAGATCGAGAACAAGCTACAAAGCTCTCGAGACAAATTCACATTCGAGAACAAGCTACAAAGCTCTCGAGACAAATCCACATTCGAGAACAAGCTACAAAGCCCTCGAAACAAATCCATAATTTAGAACAAGCTACAAAACCTTCGACACAAATCTACATTCTAGAATAAGCTGCGAAGCTCTAGAGACGAATCTACGTTCGAGAACAAGCTACAAAGCCCTCGAAACAAATCCACATTCGAGAAGAAGCTGCAAATCCCTCGAGACAGATGTACATTTAAGAGAAATAATCAGAGGAACAAATTAGAGATTCTACTCCACTATATTCAAATTAATACAAATATAAATTTATTTACATGTGTCTTATTTCTATTTCTTTGTTGAAATCACGTGTAAACAAATTGGCACACCCAGTGGGACCATCTCTACCTCTCATCTCTTTCCTTTCATCTCAACATCCAAGTGAAGCAATGTCATCCAAAAAGACTTCTTCGATGACTATTGCCATGAGCAACTCGTACCTGGGTTTTGCCACCTATAGTTGCTTTGATGAACTGAGGCTGCAAGACGATAAAGCTTCTATTGCAGACGAAGTAATGACACTGTTGGAGGCATCAACTAACAACAAGTTTTCTGTTAAGTGTAACCCCTTGTTCAATCTTGATTCTGACATAGTGTCTGTCATGACAACTGAGACAAGTACTATGGAAGAAAGATTGGAAAAGATGCAGGAAAAGATCAACAACTTGATGAGGGTGATCAAAGAAAAGGATTCTCAAATTGCATACTTAAAGAGCAAGATTGAGAGTCAGAATGTCGCTGAATCAAGTCAAACTCCTACCATCAAAGATCGCAATAAAGGGAAGGTCGTTGTGCAAGAAGGTCAACCACAAATCCACTTTGATTGCTGCATTATCTGTCTAACAACTTCAGGACATGATAACGAACTCCATTAAAGCTTAGTATGGTGGGAATTCTCAAGTTCTCTCTTGTATTCTAAACCATATATTAAGAGAATCAATAATTTGAGATTGCCAACTGGATATCAACCACCAAAGTTCCAACAATTTAATGGGAGGGGTAATCCAAAGCAACACGATGCTCATTTCATTGAGACATGTGAAAATGCTGGTACACGAGGAGATCTACTGGTTAAGCAGTTCGTTCGAACACTAAAAGGAAACGCTTTTGACTGGTACATTGATCTAGAGCCTGAGTCGATAGACAATTCGGAGCAGTTTTAAAAGGAATTCCTCAACCGCTTCTACAACACAAGACGAACCGTCAACATGTCTGAGCTTACCAACACTAGACAATGAAAAGGTGAACCTGTTGTCGACTATTTCAATTGTTGGAGAGCCATGAGTCTTGATTGCAAAGACCGTCTCACTAAACTGTCTGTTGTTGAAATGTGAATTCAAGGCATGCACTAGGGACTTTTGTACATCCTCCAAGGTATACGTCCTTGCACCTTTGAAGAACTAGCAACTCGTGCCCACGACATGGAGCTAAGTATTACTAGTTGAGGAAACAAAAACCTTCTACTCTCTAACATGAAGAAAGAATGAGAGAACATCGAAGCGACTTCTGAAGAATGTATGGTTGTAAATACAACCCATCTCAAGTTGTCTTCGAAAGACAAGAGGGTTTAAAAGCGACAAGGAAATGAAAGGCGTCACTTAACTTTGAAGGAAAGACAGAAAAAAGTCTATCCTTATCCTGACTCTGACATTCCTGACATGTTAGAGCAACTACTGGACACACGACTAATCGAACGTCCAGGATGTAAACGGCTGGAAGAGATGGAAAAAGTCAATGATCCCAAGTAATACAAGTATCATCGAGTTATCAATCATTCAGTGGAGAGGTGCTTCATCCTAAAAGAGCTAATTCTAAGATTAGCTAAAGAAGGATGTAAACGGCTGGAAAAGATGGAAAAAATCAATGATCCCAAGTATTGCAAGTATCATCGAGTTATCAGTCATTCAGTGGAGAGGTGCTTTGTCCTAAAAGAGCTAATTCTAAGATTAGCTAAAGAAGGAAAAATTGAGCTAGACCTCGATGAATTAGCTCAAACAAATCATGTTGCAGTGACAATAGACACATGCAGTCAAATGCACTCTAGTCCGCTTCATGATCAAGGAGTGTGTCTAGTCCAATTTGGAACATTGGAACTTGTATCTATTTGGTTTCAACATGAGGTACCAAAAAACAAACTTCAAGATTTCATTCCAGTGGAAAAAGGGGAAAAAGATTTGGCAAGTTCATATTGCACCAATGTGGAAGAAGTTGATGATTCAAAAGAAGCCGAGCAAAAGACTTCTGTCTTTGATCACATCAAGCCTTCAACTACTCGACCTTCAGTCTTCCAAAGGATGAGTATGGCCCAACAAAAGAAGAAAACCAATGTCCAACTTCTGTCTCAACTCGAACTTATGTCTTCCAAAGGCTAAGCGTCTCCACATTGAGGAAAAAATAAACCTTCAATATCTGTCTTTGACCGTCTCAAAGTAACAAGCGATCAACATGAAAGGAAGATGAAATCCTTAAAGGCAAAACTGTTCGGTGAAGTGAACAATGACAAAAAAATTCACAGTCTTGTTCCTTCTCGTATGAAAAGAAGTTCTCCGTTCTCACAAACACGGAGGGTTCCTTGAAGACGAAGAAAAATGTCATAATCTTAACAAATTCTACAAATGAAGGATCTGATCAAGACCATGATGAAGATAAGAACTTCTAAGATGTAAAGAAAGCTCATCATCGCAAGAGCCTAAACTGCATGATGCTCATGGCCCGCATGAGCTTAAAAGGTGAACAACCCTAAAAAAAATCATTGAACTACGTTATGACTCGATCCCTTTCCTTAAGGGTACGTAGGTAGCTTAAAAAACTTTTAAGTTCAGTTTCCTAAAAAAAATATCTCCACCCCAAGCTTGAAACAAGATGTCACACATGTTAAATGCATGCGAGAGGGCTTCACTCGCTTCAAGTTTAAGATCGAGCTTCGCTCATTTTAAGTCTAAGATCGATTGAGTGTTGCTCAAGTTCAAGGATTAAGCGTTGTCATTCAAAGTACGACGTTTTTCCTTCAAGTTTGGCGTCTCGCTCGTTCCAAAGATTGGGGTTCTACTCATTGTAGGTTCATCATTCTGCCTTCAATTTTGGCATTTTACCTCCAAGTTTGACATTTTGCTTCCTTTCCAAGTTTTGAGGTTTCATCGTCACTCCATTTCCAAGTCTAGAGGATTTGTCTTTGCTTCATCTCAAGTCAGGAGGCTTCTCCCGTCGTTGCTTGCTCCTGCCCAAGTAGAGGGGTTCGTCATCGCTTCGTCGTCAAGTTTGGAGGCTTCGTTGTCTCTTCTTCTCGTAGTTCGAAGGGTGCGTCGTTGCCTCGCCTTCAAGTTCAAAGGCTTTGTCGTCATTTTTTCTCCAAGTTCGAAGGTTGCGCCGTCGCTTCTTCTCCAAGTTTGAAGGTTACGTCATCACTTCATCTCCAAGTTCAAAGGCTGCACCGTCGCCTCACCTTCAAGTTCAAAGGCTTCGTCGTCGCTTCTTTTCCAAGTTTGAAGGCTTCTTCGTAGCTTATTCTCCAACTTCGAGGCTTCATCGTCGCTTCTTTTCTAAGTTTAAAGGCTTCATCATAATTTCTTCTCCAAGTTTGAAGATTGTGCTATCACCCTGCCGCCTCCAAGTTCGAAGGTTGCACCATCGCCTCGTCTCCAAGTTCAAAGGCTTTGTTGTCACTCTGCCATCTTTAAGTTCAAGGATTTTTGTCGCTTCATCTTCAAGTTAGAGGGGTTCACCATCGCTTCATCGTCAAGACTGGAGGTTTTGTACCTCTTCATCATAAAGTAAGGATGAACTCTAATCTTGGACTACAAGCAAGGAAGGGTCATCCCTGGTCACCTCCTTAAAAAAAATATGTTCTTGGACTAGAAGGAAGGAAGGGTCATCTCTTGTCACCCCCTTAAAAAAAAGAACTTTGATCTTGGACTACGAGGAAGAAATGACCATATCTGGCCACGATGAACTCCTAGGATGAATTATAGGGAAAAAAGTTCAGGAGTTGGTCACCCTTATGCTTACTTTACAAACTTCACTAAGGGCATCCTAATAAAAAAGAAAGAAATTCACAAAATGGATTAAATATTTATTTACCTGGATGGTGGATGAAAGTTATTGGAGAAATAGTGAGATAAAGTTTCCTGAAAAAAAAAAAAGGAAAAAGTTAACAAGAAAAATTACAAAAAGAAAGTAAAAAGAAATGCAAAAAGAAAAGGGTGAAGCCAAAGGAAGACTGTCTTCAATTCCATCTGAGTTAGGGTTTGGTCTTCCAAAGGTAAAACAAAATCGCTCTCAACTCCACCTGAGTTAGGGTTTGGTCTTCAAAAGGTGAAACAAGACCGCCCTCAACTCCACCTGAGTTAGGGTTTGGTCTTCCAAAGGTAAAACAAGACTGCCCTTAACTCCACTTGAGTTAGGGGTTGGTCTTCTAAAGGTAAAACAAGATCACCCTCAACTCCACCTGAGATAGGGTTTGGTCTTCAAAGGTAAAACAAGATTGCCATCAACTCCATCTGAGTTAGGGTTTGGTATTCCAAAGGTGAAACAAGACCGCTCTCAACTCCACCTGAGTTAGGGTTTGGTCTTCCAAGGGTAAAATAAAGTGAAAGGTGTCATCCTTAATTCCGACTGAATCAGGGGTTGGTCACCTTCAAAGTTGAAGAAGACGTCGAAGGTAAAACAAGACTAGCCTCAACTCCACATGAGTTAGGGTTTGGTTACTTCTAAGGGTAAAACAAAGTGGAAAATGTCATCCTTAATTCCACCTGAATCAGGGGTTGGTCACCTTCAAAGTTGAAAAAGACATCGAAGTTGCCGAAGGTAAAACAAATTGGAAGGTGCCATCCTTAATTCTGCCTGAATCAAGGGTTGATCACCTTCAAAGTTGGAGAAGACATCTTCGCTGCAAATCAAGAATAAAAACAAGGGGGCATATATATATTATTTTCACAGAAAGAGAAAATTACCTACATGTTTATCCTTTTAGTGGATGAAGCTTTTCAGTTACAAGGAAAATATTTGCAAGTCTCACAAATAAAGTTTCATTTGCAAAAAAAAAAAAAAAAAAAAACGTGAAAAGAAAAGGAAAAACAAAAAAAAAAGTGTGTTTGCCATACACAAAAAAATTAATAAATAAATAAAAACAAATTTTGGAACTTGCCTATTCCCCCCATTTCTCAGTGTGAAGCTCCACTCACTTTTTGTTGATGTGAATTGATGGAAGACCCATCTCCTTTATTTATAGTGGAGGAAAAGATAAAATCACATCTTATTTGAATTTAAAGATAAGGCCAAGAAGATCAAATCAAAACCAAGTTGAATCTAAAGATCATACATGATTCAAATTTTGGGATACTAAAATTTGAATTTTGGGATGAGTTGACTAAAAACTCAAATTCAAGTTCTATTCCAAAATCCAAGCCAAAATTGGGCAAGATTTCATCCCAAATTAAATTTTGGCATATCTTATCTCAAATTAAAAATTGACTGCAAGCCAAATTAAAATTCAATTCCAAATCTAAAGTTGAAATTTGGTAGAATTTTATCTCAAGAGGCAAAATTTGGGCAAAATTTGGGCATAATCCAAAATTTATCCCAAATCAAAAACTAGATAAAATTAATTCTATTGAAGTCAAAATTATGGTAGAATTTCAATTTTATCTCTCAAATCAAAGTTTGGGCATAATCCAAATTTTATCCCAAATCAAAATTAGATAAAATTAATTATATCAAAGTCAAAATCATGGTATAATTTCAATTTTATCTGACAAAGTAAAACTTGGGCATAATTCAAAATTTATCCCAAATCAAAGATTAGATAAAATTAATCCTATTGGAGTTAAAATTATGGTAGAATTTCAAATTTATCTCTCAAATCAAAGTTTGGGCATAATCCAAAATTTATCCCAAATCAAAATTAGATAAAATTAATTCTATCAAAGCCAAAATCATGGTAGAGTTTCAATTTTATCTCACAAAGCAAAATTTTGGCATAATCCAAATTTTATCCCAAATCAAAGATTAGATAAAATTAATTCTATTGAAGTCAAAATTATGGTAGACTTTCATTTTTATCTCTCAAATCAAGGTTTGGGCATAATCCAAATTTTATCCCAAATCAAAATTAGATAAAATTACTTCTATCAAAGTCAAGAATTTCAATTTTATCTCAAAAAAGTAAAATTTGGGCATAATACAAAATTTATCCCAAATAAAAAAATAGATAAAATTAATTCTATTAAAGTCAAAATCATGGTAGAATTTCAATTTTATCTCTCAAATCAAAATTTGGGCATAATCCAAATTTCCTCAAATCAAAATTTGGTTAAGATCCAAATTCAAATTTTACTCCAAATTCAAAGCAAGTAAAATTTGAATTGATTTGGTTAAGATCCAATTCAAATTTTACTCTAAATTCAAAGCAAGTAAAATTTGAATTCTATTCAAAGCCAAAATTTGGGCATAATTCAAATTTTAGAACTCCAAATCCTATTTCCAATTTCAAGTAAAAAATTTTGGTAGAATTTTAACCCTGCCCCAAGTTCATAATTTGAATTAAGGTAGAACATAAATTCTACTAAGTTTAAATCAAAATTTTATGTCAGATAAGAAAATCAAAATATTGACCCAAATTCATATTTTGATAAATTGGCATAAAAAGTGTGTAAAAAAAATCAAAATTATGAACCAAATTCCATATTTTGATTAGATTGACACATCAAATGGAGTCCAAATTAGGAGCAAACATCTTAAGTTTTGATTCCAAATTATCTTTTTCCAGATTCACTTACACATACTAGTGCATAAATCTTGAAAAGGGGGCATTTGTTGGAATAGAAATTTTGGCTAATCAGAAATTTCCACGTCATTACCCTACATTGATGACGAAATTATATTTAATTAGGGATTAATTAAATTGGCAAGGATCCCTAAATTAAATTATGGCAAATTCCAATATACAATTGGGTTATGTGAAATTTGGGCTAATTTTAGACGAAAGTCCAAAGGGCTAGGCCTAAAGTCAGTCAGGCCCAGTCTAGAGGTTAAGCCCAAAGTCAACCAGACCCAGTCTGACTGACAAGCCCAAGCCCATCTGGAGGCCTTCCTGAACTCTATAAATAGAAAGCTTCCTCCTCCATTTCAGAGGTTCAGAAGTTAAAACTCTCTAGAGAACTTAGAGAGAATTCAGAAACAAAGACCATAAGACTTTCCAAACTCTTGAAGATCAAACATTCTCTGTACTAGAGCCTTGAAGACTAGAAGACTTTGAAGATCGAGAACAAGCTACAAAGCTCTCGAGACAAATCCACATTCGAGAACAAGCTACAAAGCCCTCGAAACAAATTCACATTTAAGAACAAGCTGCAGAGCCCTCGAGACAAATCTACATTCAAGAACAAGCTACGAAGCCCTCGAGACGAATCTACGTTCGAGAACAAGCTACAAAACCCTCGAAACAAATCCACATTCAAGAACAAGCTACAAAGCCCTCGAGATAGATGTACATTTGAGAGAAAGAATTAGAGGAACAAATTAGAGATTGTACTCCACTATATTCAAATTAATACAAATATAAATTTATTTACACGTGTCTCATTTCTCTTTCTTTTTTGAAATCACGTGTAAACAATAGTTTTTTTGAATCCATGTCATATTTATTTATATATTAAAATGTCACATGTATATAAAAAATTAATTAATGAAAATTAATCAATAATATTAGAATGAAAAAGATTATGTAACTTATCTCATAAAAATTGCTAAAAATAAAAATGACCATATTATTTTTTAGGTTAAAATATCATTTTGGTCTTTGTACTTTGAATTTTATTCCATTTTTCTCTCAGTACTTTCAAATGTCCAAATTTAGTACTTGTACTTTCAATAAAGCTTAAAATTTGTCCCTACTGTTAGTTTATTGTTAACTTTTCTATAAAAAAAAAAATTAGTCTCTATTAGTCTTTTTCCTCTATAAATTTTGAAAATATGTTCACATTCTGTCTTTTCTTGTATAAAAATTATTATTATTATTTATCCAATTTTGATAAAAAATAACTTTAAAATAATACTAGGGACAATTTTTAAAGCTTTATTGAAAGCACATGGACTAGAATTTGGACATTTGAAAGCTCAGAGACTAAAGTAGTATTTTAGCCTATTTTTTATTTTATTTGTTTACAATAAATTTAATGAACTTTCAAACTAATTTTAGAAAGAATAATTTTAATTTTTTTTTTCAAAAAAATCGATTAATTTTAACTTCTCAATCTATAGAAAGCTAAGATTTTATTTTATATTTTATTTTTTACCCTAAATTTTATCCTTGAATTTGACAAGATGTATCAATTTTCACCCTAAACTTTCAATTTTATCAAATTACACCTTAAACTTTGACAAATGATGCTTCAAAGAGAATTAACACTAGAGCTAAATCTTTGTTGAAATTATCGAGTTTTAAAAGTTCTATTCAGTCATTCGTCTTGTACATTAATCAAGCTTAAATTTGTGCAAAGATTGATTTTTTTTTAATTAATAAATTTTCATTGATTTCTACTTAACTTTTCATTAAAATTATGGATGAATTTAACTGAAATTAAATGTAGTGTAAAAATTCTAGCCAATTGTAACAACCGGCACTTGTAGGTATTAATTAAAGTTTTAATTTTAAAATTTAAATTAATTTTGGGGCCAATTTCATGTTTAAAGTTGTGTATTGAAATTGAAATTTGGGGACTTGCATAATTGTAAATTGGAGAATTGGAGGGAGAAAGGAATTAATTGGGTTTGGGGTATATTGGTTATTTACTTGAGTTTTAGCCAAGCCCAAGCCAAAAAGGAGCTAGCCCTAGTTTTCTCTTCTCTATTTAAGGGTAGCTGATAATTCTTATTTATGAGGATTATTTAACCCTAAACTAAGTTATTTTTGTCATTTTTGTATGCTTTATTGATTACCGAGCAAGCTAAAAATAGCGTTTATGAGATAAATTCATGAAAGCTTGTTGGAGTATATAAAAAGAAGAAATAAGTTGAAAAGATAATGAAAAGTTGGCTAAAGTGTTGTTTTTGTGCAGATTTGAAGCAATGGAGAAAATGCAAATGAAATGCAATTGCATTTCCTTGAGAAAGCAAGGTTGTGAACAAGAGGAAAAATGCAATTGCAATGCAATTTCATTTTCTGGACATATCAATTTATTGTGGAAATCACGAAAATGCTCCAAAACCCACGGCGTTTGGCTAGATTCTAGGAGACTTTTCAGCCCAAAAATGCTGATGAAAATGCAATTGCATTTCTGGAAAATTTTGGTAGAGCTGAGAAATAATGCAACAGAAATGCAATTGAAATGCAATTGCATTTCTGGAAAAAAAATGGAAACTGCGGGAATCTCGGGAAAATACCAAAATCCACGGGATTTCCTCGATTTTTGGAGAATTTTCAGCTTAATCTCATGCCCATACATTGACCCATGACTGAAGGAGCACAAAGATGGAAACCCTAGCCCTCAATGCCTATAAAAATGAGGAAAACGATCCAAAACGGGGCATGGGTTTTTCTGCTCGCCCACAGTTCGAAGTTCACGTTTTTCTGTCAATTTTCAGCAAGTTTTTCTTCATCTTAGCTTTGTAATTTTTGAGGTTGATCCCTCCTCAACGAAAGTTAGAGGAGGTGAAGATCCATTTGCCTTTGAATGGGTACTTGGATCGATCAACGCAAGGAAGCCACTGATTTTAAGTTATGTTATTGTCCAGATTAATTTTTCTGTTTTATTTTCTTTCATTCTATTTCTACAGCTTCTGTTTAAGTTCAAATTTGTGGGTTGAGTTAGCTTTAAGTCCTTGATTTTAGTTTTATTTTAGTTAGCTTCTTTATTGATTTTAGTTTATTTGGTTTTCAGTTTTCTTATGTTTCAATTTTTAGCCTTTTATTTATGTTCCCCCACGTTTCCTTACAAGTTTATGAATTTTCTATTAAGTGTTGCTACTGCTCTTTGTGAGTGTTTTTGAATTTGTTGGATTGATTTTATTAGTGACTCTTAATAAGTTTTTAGTTTGGATTGCCGTTTTATTTTGGGTTTTTATTTTCCTCATTTTGGCCAATTAATTATGAGTTTTGTATCCATTCAATTGTTGATTTTCATTTCTTCCATAATGATCTAATTTCTTCTTTCGGATTCAAGCATGTGGATGCCCTAAAGATAGGAATAAATGCCTAATTGTGAGAGCAACTTTGCTTCCTGAATAGCTTGTTTGCTTTTATTGATTTTAATGCTTATTATTAGTCTAGATTGATCACCTAGATTAGTATACAAAAATTGATTCTAATTCTGAAAAGGTTAGATAAAAATTCTGTTTTCATAAAAGCAATAGAGGAAAATAGCCTAGACATAGGAATTTGTTTTTGACCCTAGACATAGGGCAAAACCTTTAAAACCAAAAGAATTGTGTTTCAAAATTAACTAAGTTCATATTAGCCATAGAAATATCGGTTTAATTGCTTAGCCTCCTAAAGATACTTCATAGAAGGTCGAATAGGTGTTGAATTCGGTTTACAAAGCTTAAGTATTGAGTCAAAGGATTGCAATTGCAATTAGGCCGCAATTTCTTTCAATAGAGCAAAAGCATATTTGAATCCCTCTTTTATCATTTTTATTTCTTCTTTTCGAAAACAACAAAAATCATCCCACTTATTTTTATAACCTTGGTTACCGAAATTGCAATTTGAAAACATCTTTGCTTACTCTCTTGAATTTTGTTGTATCTGTTCCCTGTGGGATCGATACTCTGGAATACTTCTAATTTTATATTACTTGCATCGACAGTGTGCACTTGCACTGAACTGGAGCTTTGTTTTAATTTACAAATATTTTCTTTAAGCCCCACGTTTCAGTTTGATCAAGTTTTTGGCGCCGTTGCCGGGGAGCGACTTTACAAACAAAATTCAATTTTTTTTAGCACAGATTGCAATCAAATTGAAATTGCAATTATCCTCTGTCTAAGAGAAAGCCCAATTCTTGTTCACATTGTTTTGCAGGTTGAGGGAGAGCAATTGCAAGAGGAGAACGACACAACTTAGCGTTGAATTGCTTGAGAAAATCAACAAGATGGAAATAGACATCATTGCAACATTGAAAGCACAAGCTTCATCATTAAGCTACATGATGGAGACTTTGATGATGAGAAATTCCATAGCTCCTACTAACCATATTCCTTCTATTTCATGTATTTATTGTAAAGGAAGTCATTTATTTGAGAATTGTCCTTATAATCCTAATTCTTTATGTTATGGATTTCTACCCAGATTTGCAAATCAACATCAACACCAGTGTTTCCAACAAGAGAAGATGATTCCAAAAGAGCCTAGCATTGAAGAACTTGTGAGGAAATATAGAGCAAAGAACGATGTTGTAATGCAAAGCCAAGGCACATCTTTACAGGATTTGGAGATCTAAGTGGAACAGATTGCAAATGAATTGCAGAACAGGTCCCAAGGAATCTTGCTCAACAACACAGAGACTTTCAAACAAGAAGAAAAAGAAGAATGTGAGGCGGTGACACCAAGTAAATTCAAATATGAGGATCTCAAACTCCCAATAAAATCAGAAAGCACTCCAACACTTGAAAACACTAAGGAGCCGAAGGGAGAGAAGAGATTAAAGAAGAACCACCTCAAGAAGAGAAGGAACCACCCAAGGAAGTTGCAGTGAGCTATGCAGTTGCAATTTCACCACAAATGACATCCAACGTTCTCCCGATACTAGAATGTCATGCTTTCACTTATTGTAACCTGCAGGAAACGCTAAAAGAAGAAGAATGCAAAAATGAGAGTATGAAGGATAACAATTTGCAGTATGCAGTCACAATTTCTACTTTCAAACGCACATGCAAATCTCTTGAGCAAGAAGACTCGTTGTGATTAAAGCACCTCAACCAAGACTGAAATCTCGTCATCATCAAGGCTTAGGTGCAAAATGAAAGAACACGGTTGCGGGCTACCTACTGGAATAGGATAAGCAATTTCGAAAATGATTAAGCAATTTCTGTCTAAGGCAGAATCCTGTCTAGGCTGAGGTATTTAAGTTGACCGTTTAGGAAACACCTCTACCTGGGGATCTACCTGGAAAATTGTTTAAGAGATTCAAAAATTCAAAAAGAAATAAGAAAATTAAAAAAAATATATTTTAAGGCATGAACTCTTTTTCGAGCCAGTGTGAAACTTTTTGACAATTTGCTTTGGAGTTCATATAAAAAGGAGAGGGGAAAATCAAACGCCAATCCAAAGGAATTGCAATTGCAATGCAATTGCATTCATGAAAAATGAGGCAAAGCCGAGGGACAAGAATACAAATGGAATGCAATTGCAAAACGAAGTAAAACATCCAACATGCCAAGAAGATGATGATTCAACCTCCAATGATTAGGGGAGTTTTTCTTTGCACCTTAAACTCTACTTCTTAAATCTTAATAGTTTAGATTGTGATGTTGTTGTCTTGAATATTTGTGCTTGTCTTTGTCCCTTGCATTTTGTCATGATGATTTGATTAATGTCCAAGTGGTTTGAAGCTCAGTGCCAGTTATGTTTAATCTCTGATTTTTGTATGTTCCCAAATATGTCTCAAAGTTTAAAAATCCTTGATAATGATATTTGGAATAGGCTCGACTCACTAAATACTTCTCAGTTATCCACCCAACTTTATGACTTCTTTGCTTTCCTTAGCACCCCACCACCAATTCACCTTAGCTTGTGTCTCTATAATTCTAGGGTTATTAAGCTTGTTAATATATATGGCCATCTCAACCACCCAAAAGCAAACTAGTCAATGAGGACATTGCCACATCTTAAGTTTGGGGGGATACAGACACCTTACATTACTTTTGTTGACCCCACATCATTATATATTCATTTTTTTGGCAATTCATGAAATGTAAACATATTGTGAGTTGTTGTATGAAAGTTGCCAAGCTCAAAAAAAAAAAAAAAAAAAAGGATACTCCTCTTTCCAAGAATTAACCGAGTAACCAGGGAAAGTCATGACACCCATGATTGCCTCTGCATGAAAGGTTGATTCAGGAAATGAGTAGATTAAAAATGGTTTCTAGTAGTGATGTGTGCTCGTAGTCAACTACCCTCACCACAAAGTGTCGGTAAGTTGGAACGAAGGTACAATTGACTAAGGAACTCCTCTAAAAAAAAAGAAAAAAAAAAAGAACGAGAAAAAACAAATCAAGTTTGAATAGCTTGGCAGTAAAAAGAAATAAGTTTGGGGGAGTTTTTCTTTTGTTAGTCAAGTTGTTCCTCAATTGATGGCCTATGTAGGAAGCAAGCAAGATAAAACTAGAAGAGTAGGGATCCAATTTTTAGGAAAGTATGGGTGAAAGATGCTAAGGTCAAGACTAAGGTGGGATTAAAGTTGGTTGTGATAAACATGTGTTATGAGCTTGAGATGTCCCCGAAGAGGAGTTACTGTTCTTTCTAACACTTAAAAAACTTGATTGAAAATTTGTGTGGTTTTTCCGTTTGTTTTGATAATTGCTTGAGGACACGCAATAACTCAAGTTTGGGGGTGTGATAATTCTTATTTATGAGGATTATTTAACCCTAAACTAAGTTATTTTTGTCATTTTTGTATGCTTTATTGATTACCGAGCAAGCTAAAAATAGCGTTTATGAGATAAATTCATGAAATCTTGTCGGAGTATAGAAATAGAAGAAAAAAGTTGAAAAGATAATGAAAAGTTGGCTAAAGTGTTGTTTTTGTGCAGATTTGAAGCAATGGAGAAAATGCAAATGAAATGCAATTGCATTTCCTTGAGAAAACAAGGTTGTGAACAAGAGGAAAAATGCAATTGCAATGCAATTTCATTTTCTGGACATACCAATTTATTGTGGAAATCACGAAAATGCTCCAAAACCCACGGCGTTTGGCTCGATTCTAGGAGACTTTTCAGCCCAAAAATGCTGATGAAAATGCAATTGCATTTCTGGAAAATTTTGGTAGAGCTGAAAAATAATGCAACAGAAATGCAATTGAAATGCAATTGCATTTCTGGAAAAAAAAAATGGAAGCTGCGGGAATCTCAGGAAAACACCAAAATCCACGGGATTTGCTCGATTTTTGGAGAATTTTCAGCCTAATCTCATGCTCAAACATTGACCCATGATTGAAGGAGCACAAAGATGGAAACCCTAGCCCTCAATGCCTATAAAAATGAGGAAAACGATCTAAAATGGGGCATGGATTTTTCTGCTCGCCCACAGTTCGAAGTTCACTTTTTTCTGTCAATTTTCACCAAGTTTTTCTTCATCTTAGTTCTGTAATTTCCGACTTTGGTCCCTCCTCAATGAAAGTTCGAGGAGGTAAAGATCCATTTGCCTTTAAACGGGTATTTGGATCGATTGAAGCAAGGAATGCAAACATTTTTATCATTTTGAGTTTCTGTTTTTATCCTTTTTAGTTTCTGTTTCAGCATTTGTAATTTTTATTTTTAGTTTATGTTTTGAGTTTGTTCTAGTTGGGTTTTCTTTTACCGTTGAAGTTTTAGTTTTTGTAGTTTTTAGTTTCTGATTTTATTTCATTTTGAGTTTACTAGATTGGTTTTACATCAAGTTTTCTTAATAAATTTCCAGATTGGTTGTCCTTATTGTTTTGGAATGTTCTTCCCTTTATTTGGTTATTTAATTATGAATTTTGTATCCATTCAAGTGTTGTTTCTCATTCCCATTTAATTTAGTTGATCTCTCAATTTCTATCTAACTTTGTTATGGATTTTCTACATTTTAATTTACTGTTTTCATCCTCATCATAATGAGCTAATTTCTTCATTGGGATTCAAGCATGTGGATGCCCAAAGATAGGAATAAAGGCCTAATTGTGAGAGCAACCTTGCTTCCTCTATAGCTTGTTTGCTTTTATTGATTTTAATGTTATTATTAGTCTAGATTGATCACCTAGATTAGTATACAAAAATTGAGTCTAATTCTGAAAAGGTTAGATAAAAATTTAGACTTCATAAAAGCAATAAAGGAAAATAGCCTAGACATAGGAATTTGTTTTTTACCCTAGACATAGGGCAAAACCTTTAAAACCAAAAGAATTGAGTTTCAAAATTAACTAAGTTCGAATTAGCCATAGAAATATCGGTTTAATCGCTTAGCCTCCTAAAGATACTTCATAGAAGGTCGAATAGGTGTTGAATTCGGTTTACAAAGCTTAAGTGTTGAGTCAAATGATTACAATTGCAATTAGGCCGCAATTTTTTTCAATAGAGCAAAAGCATATTTAAATCCCTCTTTTATCATTTTCTTTTCAAAAACAAAAATTATCCCAACTATTGTTTTACACCAGTTACCCACAATTGCAATTTGAAAACATCTTTGCTTATCTTCTTGAATTTTGTTGTATCTGTTCCCTGTGAGATCGATACTCTGGAATACTTCCAGTTTTATATTACTTGCATCGACAGTGTGCACTTGCACTGAACTGGAGCTTTGTTTTAATTTACAAATATTTTCTTTAAGCCCTTACAGTTCGATCAGTAGCCAAGCCAAGTGTTGAGTCAAGCCACACGCAGCCTTAGGTGCTATTTTCTTCCTCTTTTGTCTTCTCCTTTTCACGACAAAACCACCATTGCTACCATTTTCCTCTTTTCAAAAATAGCCCACCTTCACCATCACCTCTTTCAACCTCTCCCTCTTCTCCTCACGTTGTTTCCCTTCTGGCGATGAGCACCAGTCCGGCAGCACGCAATTCTGACGGCGATCCCCATCTCTGGCGATTTCTCTCTTTCTCTCTCTCTCGGTTTTGGACAGCATGGGGCCGGAAAGGGTTTTTTTTCGTTGTCTGGATTTTGGCGTGCATTTGCTTCTGTTTGGTGGTTCCTTCTCGAGTGCAAGTGGTCGGAAACAATGGGTCTTTTTCTCCTGCGAGTTGCTCTGCATTTTGGGCTATTTATGGCGAGTTTCGATACTGTACAGCTGTGGGTTGCCTCTGTTTTCGCGTGGGTAAGGGTTTCATATTTCTTTCTTATGGTTTTCATATTGTAGTTTTAGTTTTGGGCTTTGTTCTATTTTTTTGGAGGTTGACCCATTGATTTTCGGGCTCTATTAAGAATACCCATTGTATGTGGAGGCCGATTCGGCGAAATCAAATCAAATCATCACCTAATCGATAAAGTTAGTTTATGTTCTAATTAGGAATCGAGGCTGGACAAAGAGCATCCTTGGTGGAAGTGGATAGTCCTAGCTCTTAGACTCTATAACTATGTAAGTAGCCAATTTGGACACAATTCCTCTAAATTTTGAGTACGGGGTATGAGTTTGAAAGTGTCTAGTTGTTTATGACTTGAGTTTCTCCTATCTGTAAATGACTGGATAGTTGTGTTAGAATGAAACAAACGTGGAGGTCAAGGATGCCTGAAAGTGTTGTTTAGCTACAAAGCCTAAAATGTTTGAGTTTTTGGTTGATTGGCTATGTAAATCATGCCTTAAGAAATTGAATTGTTTTTTTATGTATGGAACTCTTGAGATGTCTGATGAGATGACTGTTAGGATTAGCAAATTCAAAAAAAAAATAAAAAAAAAGGTCTGAGGATGGACTATTTGCGAATGCTATATTTTCATGTTTAGAGGACCTTAGTTGAAAGTATGTTAATACTCAAGATTTATGTATGCTAGTGACAAGTACCTTCCCCATGTCATATGTGATTCCAAGCATGCTTTTAAGCCCATATTCGGGTAAGTTCCATGTATGTCTCATGTTTCCAGCTTGGGGGCCTCATGTTTATAGCTTGGGGGTCACTCCCTCATGGTTAAAAGTATTGATTCGATGGGTATTGTGTTGTGGAAGGTTCATACCTACTAGAGACCGCCAACTACTCTCTAATGGTGCTTTGCCTGATAGAACTATTGCTCACAATATCGTAGTTGGTGTAGCTTGGGGACGGGTCAATTGTTCACTAGAACAGAAAGTTTGGATGTTTCCAGTTAAAGCCTTCACAAATTAGAACACTTGTGGTGTAAGTCAACTCGATGGCATGCCCTAGTTTAGTTATAGCTGCTGAAGTAGTAGAACATGAATTTATACTTTATAGAGGGCCCTACATGTTTCAAGTTCAAGAACGATATCAAATATGTGCAGCATTGGTCCTCAAGTGGAGCTACTTAATGAGTATATTTTTTTTATACTCACCCTTTGCTACCCTCCTGTTCTTTTCAGATGGTACATGACTTACGAGGCATGTGGCGAGGGCATTCAGCTTGGCGAGGCTATGGAGACAGAGTTAGATCAAGCTTCTTAAGATCATAGAAATTCCTAGAATTCTTCTTCACGTTCCTTTCTTTAAACTATTTGTTTTTTTTAATTTATTTTCTGGTTTTATGTTATTTTTTTTCTTCTTCCTATTTATGGAATTTGGTAACTAAACTTTATTACGAGGATCCCAAATTTAATGTTTTCTAAATTCAATTAGTGCCTAGTTTGAGGAATAGCTATCTCTCGATTCGTTTATGCTTCTCTTTGTTTCCAAAAGTACTTGTTTCGCATGCATGTGGTAGCGACCCTCTGAAATCTAGTTTAAGAAGTTGGATCTTTACAGTTGGTATCAGAGCGCCTAGGTTTTAGGTTCTGTAGACTCGCTTACATCGTAAGCACCAGATTCTCTATAGCCACGTGCAAGGATAACACCTCGTCACCGCCAGGTATGTTAGCTATTGAACATGTGATGTGTCATAAAAGTTATTTCTATGACATGTGCGGGAGTAGTTGCATTGGGTTTGGTAGCCACTTAGGGTGGATTTAGGCCTTTTATGTCGACTTTAGTATGCAAAACTGTGACCTAACTTTTAGTTGATTTTACGTGTTAGATTATGGCTCCCCAAAGAAGAAACTCAACAGGACGTGGTAGGGGGCGAATCCCTGCTGTAGGTCTCTAGGTTGGCAATCAACCAGTTGGCTAGGCACAAGGTCAACCAGCACCCCCGGTGCAGGGGAACACAATAACTTTAACGATGGAAACGCTGCAAGCACTAATTCAGATTGCAGTCTCTAATCAAACTAGTCAGGTAGTTAAGAAGGTACACCTGAGGAGGAAAGGTATTTTGAAACCTTTAAAAAATATGATCCCCTACCCTTTGATGGGGAAGCGGTAGATCCAATGGTGGCAGAGACATGGTTGGCATCGCTGGAGTCGATTTTTCGGCGTATGCGATGGCCTGAGGAACAACAGGTGCAGTGTGCAGAGTTTATGCTAAGAGGGGAGGCTCTCCTCTGGTGGGAGTCCGCAGCAAGGTCTATTGATGTCAGCGAGGGGCCAATTACTTGGCTTTGATTCAAAGAGACTTTTTGCGAGAAATACTATCCGACGGTCATTAAGTACAGGAAACATACGGAGTTCTTGAGTCTGAAGCAGGGCAATAGGTTCGTTAACGAGTATGAGTGGGAGTTTACCAAGCTGTCCCGTTTTGCACCAGATTTGGTAGACACGGAGGCAAAGAGGACATAACGATTTATCACAGGTCTGAGTGATCAAATCCATAGCACTGTAGCGGCCCTTGCCCCAGCAACTTATGCAGCGACCCTTTGAGCAGCTACACTTCTTGATATGCGCACCATTAGGCCTCAAGTATCGAATGTGTAGGGTTCTAGCTCATAACATAAGAGAAGGTTCAATCGAGTTTTCGCCATGCCACAACAGAACATCGAACAGAGCCGACGATCGAGTCGTCAACAGGTGGTTAACCAGGAGAAGCCCCTGTGTGCGAGATGTGGAAAGAACCATAACGGGCAATGTTTAGCAGGCACTAGAGTGTGTTTCAAATGTGGTAAGGCATGGCACATGCCTCCAAATTGTCCTGAGTATGGAGCCTCCAACTCGAGGCATCCCGTAGGGACAAACCAGACAAGTGGAAGTGACCGAACCAACGGAGGAGCAGAGCTTATGCCACCACCAACAGGAGGGTCCAGGACGAGAACACAATGGTGACAGGTACTTTGCCTATTCTTGGACATTTTGCATTTGTGTTGTTTGATTCGGGCTCTACACATTCCTTTATATCTGATGCTTTTGCAAGGCAAGCCCAGTTAGAACTGAAACCACTAGGACATACCTTGTTAGTTTCCACCCCAGGAGGTATAGCCCTGTTAGCTAAGGAGAAGGTAGGATTGTCAGGTGTTAGTATCGGGTGTAATCCTAGGTATGGATTGGTTGGCGGAGAACCTTGCCAACATCGATTGTCATGGCAAGGAGGTGGTGTTCAGACCACCGTCGAAGGAAAGCTTCAGGTTCAAGGGTTCCAGGTCTGGGATGCTTCCTAAAGTAGTCTCGACGTTAAAGGCAAGGAGGCTAGTTAGCCGAGGGGCATGGGCTCTGTTGGCTAGTGTGTCAGACACCAGGAGTGTGGATGGTGGCCTCAGTACCAGTGGTCAGTGAGTTCGTTGATGTGTTTCCCAAGGACCTTCTGGGGTTACCTCTAGCTTGAGAGGTGGATTTCAGCATCGAGCTCGAGTCCGAAACGACTCCCATTTCTAAGGCTCCTTACAGGATGGCTCTAGCAGAGTTGAAGGAACTCAAGGTGCAGATACAGGAACTGCTAGACAAGGGTTTCATACGCCCTAGCGTCTCTGATAGCACACAATATGTGCTATCTTTAGGCTTCATTTTATGCTAGTTTTGAGACTTAAAAACATGCTTTTCACGTTCATAATTGTTTATTTTGTAGAAATTGAGCATTTGAAGCAAAATGAAGATTTTAGAAGAAATATGGTGATAAATGTGCTAATTCAGCAACCAATTTTGGGGACAATTTTTGGAGAAGAAAAATATTCCTAATTTAATTAGGTTTTGAATTCCTAATTTAATTAGGTTATGGATTCCTAATTTGATTAGATTTTGGATTCTTAATTAAATAATGAATTCCTAATTAGATTAGGATATGGATTAACCCATTATAAATACCCACATTCTCTTCACTTCAAGGCATTCAACTTTGGAGAGCACAACTCTAAATTTCTACATACAAGAGTGAGAAGAGACTTGAGGAAAATATTCAACGCCAAGTTGTGGAGATCATACGGAGACGGAAAATCGACACACCAGCATAGTTTTTCTCTTCCTTCTTTTTATTTAGTATTTAAATGTTGTTTAAGAGTTTAGATTTTGTGATAGTGAACATGAGTGGCTAAACTCTTTTCTTATTCTAGGGATTGATGTAGCCATTAAACCTTATGTTTTAATTATTTACATTCCATGATTGATTGTCATTAATTTCATTCATGCTTTTATATTCTTAATGCTTTTAATCTTTTGATCACGGATTAAATGTTATGTTGGTCTGAATTCACGCTTGAGAAAGGTAATTTAGATTAGATCCTAATTGCATGACTAAAGGTAGTTCTAACTTGATAATGATTAGGGCTCCTTTCGAAGTTGTTAATGAAGGAACTTAATGCTATGCATAACGTTAAAAATCAGCAGAGATGTAGGTTTTGCCTTATTGCATAAGAATTGTTTGTCCTCGAAAGAGTCATTCATGATAAAAGACTTCTAGACTTATGAAATATTTGTTTGATCAATCTTGGATGTTTAAGTAATTTATTTATTTAAGTCTAATAGGTGAAATCAACCTCCCTAGGATATTCTCTCCTCTGATTGTTTCAATTTTTATTATAATTGTTTTATTTAATCTTGCATATTCCATCATTCAATTCTATTCTCTAAATAAAATTGGGCGATAATATTCATAGTACTTAAGTGAATTAGAAAACCAATCCTGAGGACGATACTCGAACACTCTTTCACTATATTAAAACTTGACCCGTACACTTGCGGTATTGCTCAAAAATTACGCAACAGTCTCACCTTGGGGCACACCGATTCTCTTCGTTAAGAAGAAAGATGGGTCTATGCGCTTGTGTATAGACTACCGAGAGCTGAACAAGGTTACCATAAAGAACAAGTATCCACTTCCTCGAATTGATGACCTTTTCGACCAGTTGAAAGGGGCGTCAGTATTTTCGAAGATTGATTTACTGTCAGGTTACCACTAATTGAGGATAAGAGAAAAGGACATTCCCAAGACGGCTTTCAGGTCCAGGTATGGGCATTATGAGTTCACAGTGATGTCTTTTGGGTTGACCAATGCACCTGCGATTTTTATGGATTTGATGAACATAGTGTTCAAAGAGTTCCTCGACACCTTCGTAATTGAGTTTATTGATGACATCCTAGTTTACTGTAAATCAGATAAGGAGCATGAAATACACCTTAAGAAGGTGTTAGCAACCCTAAAAGCGAATGAGCTATATGCCAAATTCTCCAAGTGTGAGTTTTGGCTTTAGCAGGTGTCCTTCCTAGGGCACGTGGTGTCGAGAGGGGGGTTTCAGTAGACCCAGCAAAGGTGGAGGCTGTGACCCAGTGGCCGCGTCCAACGACGGTCACCGAGGTGCAAGGTTTCCTAGGCTTAGCAGGCTACTACTGATGATTTGTCCAAGATTTCTCTAAAATAGCCACGCCACTGACTCAGTTGACTCGGAAAGGAAATTCGTTTGTATGGAGTGGGGCTTGTGAAGCAAGCTTTCAGAAACTCAAGCAGAGGTTGGGGACTTGCATAATTGTAAATTGGAGAATTGGAGGGAGAAAGGAATTAATTGGGTTGGGGTATATTGGTTATTTACTTGAGTTTTAGCCAAGCCCAAGCCAAAAAGGTGCTAGCCCTAGATTTCTCTTCTCTATTTAAAGGTAGCCAAGCCAAGTGTTGAGCCAAGCCACACGTAGCCTTAAGTGTTATCTCCTTCCTCTTTTCACTTCTCCCTTTCACGACAAAACCACCATTGCTACCATTCTTCCTCTTTTCAAAAATAGCCCACCTTCACATCACCTCTTTCAACCTCTCCCTCTTCTCCTCATGTTGTTTCCCTTCCGACGACGAGCAGCAGTCCGGTAGTGAGCAGTTCTGGCAGTAGCTCCCATCTCCAGCGATCTCTCTCTCTCTCTCTCTCTCTCTCTCTCGGTTTCAGACAGCAGGCGCCAGAAATAGGGGGGTTTTTTTCGTTGTCTGGATTTTGGCGTGTGTTTGCTTCAGTTTGGGGGTTCCTTCTTGAGAGAAAGTGGTAAAAAATAGTGGGTTTTTTTCTCCGACGAGTTGCTCTGCGTTTTGGGCTATTTTCGACGAGTTTCGGTACTGTACAGCCGTGGGTTGCCTCTATTTTCACGTGGGTAAGGGTTTCATATTGCTTTCTAATGGTTTTCATATTGTAGTCTTAGTTTTGGGCTCTGTTTTGTTGTTTTGGAGGTTGACCCATTGATTTTTGGGCATTATTTAGAATACCCATTGTATATGGAGGCCGATTCGGCGAAATCAAATCAAATAATCACCTAATCGGTAAAGTTTGTTTATGTTCTGATTAGGAATCGAGGTTGGACAAAGAGCATCCTTGGTGGAAGTGGATAGTTTGTTTATGTTCTGATTAGGAATTGAGGCTGGACAAAAAGCATCCTTGGTGGAAGTGGATAGTCCTAGCTCTTGGACTCTATAACTATGTAAGTAGCCAATTTGGACACAATTCCTCTAAATTTTGAGTATGGGGTAAGAGTTTGGAAGTGTCTGGTTGTTTATGACTTGAGTTTCTCCTGTCTGTAAACGACTGGATAGTTGTGTTAGAATGAAACAAACGTGGAGGTCAAGGATGCCTGAAAGTGTTGTTTAGCTGCAAAGCCTAAAATGTTTGAGTTATTGGTTGATTGGCTATGTAAATCATGCCTTAAGCAATTGCATTGTTGTTTATGTATGGAACGCTTGAGATGTCTGATGAGATGACTGTTAGGATTAGCAAATTCAGGAAAAAAAAAAAGGTATGAGGATGGACTATTAGTGAATGCTATATTTTCATGTTTAGAGGACCTTAGTTGAAAGTATGTTAATACTCAAGATTTATGTATGCTAGTGACAAATACCTTCCCCATGTCATATGTGATTCCAAGCATGCTTTTAAGCCCGTATTCGGGTAAGTTCCATGTATGTCTCATGTTTCCAGCTTAGGGGTCACTCCCTCATGATTAAAAGTATTGATTTGATGGGTATTGTGTTGTGGAAGGTTCAGACCTACTAGAGGACCGACAACTACCCTCTAGTGGTGCTCTTCTTGATAGAATTGTCGCTCAGAATATCATAGTTGGTGTAGCTTGGGGACGGGTCAATTGTTCACTAGAACAGAAAGGTTGGATGTTTCCAGTTAAAGCCTTCACAAATTAGAACACTTGTGGTGTAAGTCAACTCGATGGCATGCCCTAGTTTAGTTATAGCTGCTGAAGTAGTAGAACATGAATTTATACTTTATAGAGGGTCCTACATGTTTCAAGTTCAAGAACAATATTAAATATGTGCAGCATTGGTTTTCAAGTGGGGCTACTTACTGAGTATATTTTTTTTATACTCACCCTTTGCTACCCTCATGTTCTTTTCAGATTGTACATGACTGACGAGGCATGTGGCGAGGGCGTTCAACTTGGCGAGGCTATGGAGACAGAGTTAGATCAAACTTCCTAAGATCATAGAAATTCCTAGAATTTTGTTTCATGTTCCTTTCTTTAAACTCTTTGTTTTTTAGTTATTTATTTTCTGGTTTTATGTTTTTTTTTTCTTCCTATTTGTGGAGTTTGGGTAACTAAACTTTATTACGAGGATCCCAAATTTAAAGTTTTCTAAATTCAATCAGTGCCTAGTTTGAGGAATAGCTATCTCTTGATTTGTTTAAGCTTCTCTTTGTTTCCAAAAGTACTTGTTTCACATGCATGTGGTAGATACCCTCTGAAATCTAGTTTAAGAAGTCGGGTCTTTACACCAATGTTTAAATTTAGGGTTCAATTTGATGAAATTAAAAGTTTTTGTTAAAAATTGATAAACTTGACAAGTTTAGGGGTAAATTTTGATTTTTTTTTCCCCAAATTTTAAGATTTTGTTTGGAACTCATATTATGATTATCGTGTGTGTATACTGAAGTATCATATCTATATATTTATTTATTCATTAATATTACAATAATCTTATTTTCATAAAATTAATACTAATTAAAAAAACAAGGTTGGGTTCACTAGATATTGTTTCATGGGTATCGATATTAAATATCATGATTTTAAATGTCTGGGACAATAAATTTGTGTTTAGATATGCAAGATAATTATTGTTTGGAAACTAAATCTTTGTGTTTATTTTGCAAGTTTTATTCTTGGATTAATCAAAATTTAAAATTAAAAAAAAAAACTAATAAGTGTCAAAAATCTTATTTGAGTGGAAGTTTTTTTTTTCCTTTATAACCAAATAAAATCAAAATTATACACTTATTATATGCATTTTATACAAATAAAAGTACTAAAATTCAATCATGCTTAAAAATAAAAGTTTCAACTGTGAATTTTCTACCTAATTTTTCTTCCTCTTTTATCTTTACCTTTTTACTTTTATCAATAAGCATTAAACTAATATTAAAATAATTTTAAATCAACATATATTTTTCATTTAATTATCAATAAAAATTTGCAGGAGGTAAAATAAATATATAAATCTTAACATATATATTTTAATTTAATTAGATAATAATCATATCAAAGCCATCAAATATTCTATACCTACTTTGTATCTCTCTTACAATAAAATAATATATATTAAATTATTATATAGGTTTTATTTATGGAAAGAGTAATATAAATTATTAGATTTAATTAAAAATATTTTAATTAATTAAAGTATTTATATTAGATAATAAATAAATAAGTAATTTAAAACAATTAAAATTAATTTACATATAAACTAATGAGTATTTTCTTTCTCCTCTCTCCTCTCTCCTCTCTCCTCTCTCATTTTTCAAGGAAAAAAGTCCCAAGTAAAAAAATCTCATCTCAAAGAAAGATAATAAAATCTCATCATTCATGAGATATTTTTATCATTGGATAACAATTACTTGGGTTTTAGAAAGTAAACCTCCAATATCATTGTTAAAATTCATCTCAAAACCAATGAAACAAACATGACTTATCTTTGTAGAGGTACACCTTCCCAAGGAGTGATAGTTGTTAATCCAACAAACAACAAGATATTTTTTTCTTCAAATCCTCAGCAACATATACTCAAATCAATCTATATATCAATAGACAAATCTTCAATAAAGTAGTCAAATACAATTGCATCAACATAGGAGCATTAGCAAATATGGAATATAAGTATATGTTCCTATCAAATATTATGAGGAGACACAACATACTTGTATGCTTCTAACCAAAATCTTATTAAAAAATAAGAGCAAGTAGATCGCTCCGAACCAATATAGATTATATAATATTACGTTCATTATATCTTTTGGCCCTAGTTGTCCTAGTTGATGATAATAAATACAATTCAAACAACCTATGTGTTATGGGTAAATTTAGATAATAGGATCAAACCCAAGGAGATAGAAGACAGTCAAGGCTGAACAATGACTTATTCTTTGCCCGGAGTGAACTTGGGCCAAATGAAGAGGTGATTGGGGCAAAAGGCCTGGAGAAGTCGGTTGACCTGAATTGACCCAGCTGAGCATCTATGGGCGTGCATCCCGCACCCCGCACGTCCACAGTCCGATGATCCCTGAGGGTCTCACCCTTTACCTGAAACCTAATCTTATTGGGGAAAGGAGAAAACCCCTATGTCATATAAATAACTCATTATAACTCCATTGAATGGAATTCAAACTTCATCCTCAAACTTTTAGCTTGCTACACTTCTTTCCTCTCTAACTTAAGCATCGAAGTGGTTGTGGCAAGCACCACACCGGTGTGCAATTCTTCTTGTTTTGTAGGCCACCTCTTTCTCCTCACAAAGACAAATTCACTGTTAGATTCACATGCAAATCCGGTGCGTTCATTTTTCCTAGATTTGTGCATCTATAGTTGCTATAGGGATCGAGAGGGTTTTTTATGAAGAACTTGCACAACAATTTAAATGATGAACAAGATGGCCATGGATCCAAACCACACTATGGAGAATGAGAATTTTGATCAAGAACACCATCTAAAGAGGACGAGGGAGGATACTTCTCAAGTAATGGAAAATCCATCATTAGAGAAGAGCCCATCTCAGCCTCATCCTCGAGGAATTTTAAACATCAAAGAAGAAGGCCAATGGAACATAATATAAATTCGAAACATTAGGGATGAGCTCGCCTCGGCCTCTTCCAAAGGAGAAAATACTCGAGGCGAACCCAACCATCTTGGTTAAGAACTGACACAAGTCAAATCAAATCCTTGATCACCATCAAGAAGAACTCTTTCGCGATCCCACCAAAGGAAAAGCCCCAATGAAAAATATTTGGGCAAACCATATGCTCATTGCATAATCCAAAGGACAAGCTAATCCTAGGTAGGAACGAACGAGAGAAATCGCGAGGAGGCCATAATAGTTGATAACACTCATTTATGAGTATTATTTGGCTCTAAAAACTAGCTTATTTGCTTAAAAAGTGAGTGTAATGTTATATTTCATATCATTTAGGGCAAATTTAAGTAAAAACAAGTTTTGCATGTGATTGAAGTCTTAATTTTATAAAAATAAGTTTTAAGGTGTATTTAGAATCATTTTTGTTAAGAAAATCTTAATTTTTGTTGTTTTTGTGTAGAGGCTGAAAAAAGGACCCAAATGTGCCCACATTCTAGCCGCAACTGAAGGAAATAAAAGATGATCCAAGAGATATAAGACCAGTATGCACCATCATTTGAGAGTATAAGCCAAAGTCCAACTATTGCAAAAAAAAAACCAAAATGCGCCCAGATATGCAGCCGCATTTAGGCCATTTCGACAACAACGCAATTACGCCCACAAATGCAGTTGCATCTAGACCTTTTCGACAGATTCTCCAAGATTCGCAAGATTTACAGATTATATCAAATATTCTCAATCAAATCTCCGAAAATCAAGGGATATGATTGACCAAGGTTCTCCACACTGATTTCGGCAGCAAACCCTAGGAGTGAAGTCTATAAAAGGCAGCTCAATCCTTCATTTGAAAGAGAGCTTGGAGTTGGGAATTCTCTTCATCTCAAAATTATGTCGTTTTTATTTCTAAGTTTTAGCCGCCACTCCGAGTCTCCCCTAAGCTCTGTTCATATTCCATTCGGACTCCAACTTCAAAAGAAAAAATAGTAAGTACTTGATTCTCCTTGAAAAATGTTGAACAAGTTAGAAAAGAAGAGCATCTTACAGTTCTTTTTGTTCTAAAGTTTTCCATTCAGTTCTATAAGTTTTTAGGAGTTGTACTTGATGTTTTATTTTATTTTCCAGCTTTGTAAGTTTCTGTTTTTCTTTTAATTCAAGTTTTAAGTTCTTTCTTGGATTCATTCTTCAAAGTGTATTCAAGTTTATTTATTTCAATGAATTGTGACCTTTCTTCTTTTTGTTTTCTTTTTACTTTATGCACTTTATTTATTTCTCCGATGAGTAGCTAAACTCCTTGGAGGAGATTCAATCATGTGGATACCCTAACAGGCAGATAAGCAACCACCATGTGTTCTTGTAGATTGCTCAACATTTAGCTAAGTTTACTTTTAGTGAGTTTAAGTTTCATTGTTAGCTTAAACTGACCATTTAAGTTAGCATAGTTTGTGAAGATTTCAATATTGAAAGGGTTGGAGTTGACACGCATTTTCCTAAAAGTAATCTAGGAAAATAGTCTAAACATAGAACTTTGCTTTTTGTACCTAGACATAAGACAAAAACCTTTAAAATCATAAAGTTGTGTTTTTCATTATCTAAGCGAATTTAGCCATAGACATATGATTTTTAAATTGCTTAGTCTCCTAAAGGTTCTTGAAAAAGGAGTTGAATATGTGTTGAACTTGATTTACTTAGCTAAGTGTCGAAAATGGTAGGTTGCGGGCGCATTTCTACAGCATTCTGTCTGAATTGTACAAAACTCGACAGAGTCAGTATGCAAGCACAAGAGGTAGGATCTCTGAAATAGCCAGATTTAGTTGAGCAATTTGTGGGCGCATGATGGGCGCATTTCCTCTGGGTTGAACCAGAATTAAATCTCCTACTTCTCATCCTTGTTTTTCTCATTACCTTTTCAGTTATCTTTACTTTTTCATGCACAAAACCCCCAAACTCAACTTTATTTTCTTAGTTACCTTCGGTTGAAACTTGTGAGCAATTGTGTTGTTAACTGGAGAGTTTTTGTTAACCGTTCCCTTGGGTTCGATACTTGGAATACTCCATATATTACTTGTTTGTGACAGCGTGCACTTGCGCTTTCTTTTGGTATTTGTGTAGCAGCACCATCATCAACAGTCATATCAGTCAAGGTCAAACCCTAATACTCGATGGGAAGACCGAGGCCGACTAGACTCAAGTCGAGGCAAAGCCAAGTCGAGGTGAGGTCATCCCAGAATTCGAGACCAATTAGAGAAGTCTAACGAAGACAGAGTCGGATAGGGCCGAGGTCGAGGCCACCTTGGCTGAGGCTAGGACAAAACTCTAGCCTTGGATCAATGAATAAAAAAAGACAGAAGATAGACTTTAATGGAGGTTGAGGTCAAGTCGAGCCAAGGCTGACCTGAGCATTTGCTTGATCGAGCATGCCTTGGCTAAGGCTAAGGCTGACCTCTCTCAAAACCAATTCCATTAACATATTACCAGACCATGAAGTTTTCAACACCAACTGGAATATGAATGGTCAAAGAAAAGCAGAAAACATCTAGGGAATACTACTGCACAATTCTAAATATAGTAGCCGAGGCCGACCACAGCCGAGGCTAATCTGAGTGTTTTGAGCCAACCCAAGGTGACCAACCTCGGTATGAGCACAATTTCTCCATTATCACGAGGGACCAATATCAAATGTGGTGGATTAGCAGGTGGTGAGTCAACTCGTAAATGAAAAACTAGAGCTCGAGAAGAATGGCATGCACCTAAAGATAATGGAGTATACTTTGTCCAAATTAGTAACTTAACTTCAAGAATAGAATTTACTAAGGTCGAGACACAAAACCTCCATCAACCCCACAACGATCCCTCAGTAGTTACTTTGACCATAGCTAATGTTAAAGAGCATCGTATTATGGTTAATGGTGAAACCTCAGCTAGTGCTCTATCATTATCTGATTTCAATGTCATGAGACTTGGTAGAGAACAATTAAGAAGCAACCCCTTTAGTTGGATAAGGAGGAGAAAGGATCAACCTAGAATGAAGCATTGAGCTACCTATGATTTTTGGGGAGAATCCTAACCCAGTGATAAACATAATAAACTTCTTAGTTTTGAACTGTTCTACTGCATATAATGCCATCTTTGGAAGGTCAACTTTGCATGAGTTAAAAGTCGTGCCATCAACTTATCATCTGACCATGAAGTTTCTAACACTAAATGAGATCAGAGTAGTCAAAAGAGAGCATAAAACATCTAGAGAATATTATTGTACAGCTCTAAAAGAAGTAAAACATGGGTGAATTTTTCTAGAAACAACATGATGAAGGAAAAGTCAAATTGGTTCGAGATTGTGTAAACCCAAGATTTTTCCTTGAAATTTCCTAAAAAAATAAATAAAAAAATAAATAATAATAAATAAAAATAATAATAATAATAATAATAATTGTTAAAACATTTTTGGGAAATTGTTGTATAAGGAAAAGATGAATAAAAAAAAAGAAAGGGATAAGCTTTGGAGCACTCACCACCAAAAGTAATAAAATAAGCTTCCTAACCCATTTTCTCCCATTTGCTTCTCTTTTATTAAAGAAAAACAGAGCATTTCGTGGGAGAAGGTGGAAGAAAGAGGAAAAGAGAGCTTGCTGGGGTTGGAAGTTGAAGAAGAAGGGGGGAAAACTCAGCACAAGCCTCCATGGCAACAAGGTGATCAACTCTACTCACTACTGATGTTTAGATCGTTTTGAGCTCCACAAGAAGAGTTAAGAGGTGAGATTTGATTTTCTTGAAAGTTAACCCATTTTCGAACAAATTTCGTGAAGGAAGCTCGAGCAAAATCTGACTTTAAATTATTGATTTGTGAAAGGGAAGTCAGAGGAGAGATTTTGCTATCAAATCTGAGGAACCTCTGGTGTTTGGGACATTCTGATCTGTAGGATTTGAATCAGAAGCTCCATTAGGTATGGTTGGAAAGCTTATTTAATTTCCTATAACTTTCATGAAGAAGTCGTGAGTAAAAGATGATTGGAAGTGGCTTTAAAATTCAGGTCAGTTGTGGTGTGCAGCAGAAAAACGATTCTGGAAATTTCAGAAGCTTATTTTTCGGGAAGTAGTTTTCGAGGTATTTACGGACACATCCTTTGGGAATTGCGATTCCATTCCTTCAGATAAGTTTTAGAGGGTTCAAAAAGGAAGAGTTTGGTATAAAGTACATCATTTTTGGCCAAGTAATGAAGAAGTTATGAGTATGTGAGGTTAGAGTATGAAATCTGCAGAATGCTGGGAAATAGATGGAGTGATATTTGTAAGCTTAGACTTTATTTGGACTTTATGTTAGTCTATTAAAGAGTAAAAAAGAATTTTTTTTAAAAGAAAAGAAAAGTAAAAGAGAGAAAAAGAGGAAAAAATCTCTAGCCTTCAACTTCATCTTCTTCCTCTCTCTCTCACGTTTTTTTGAGCAACCACCTACCCGTCTTCTTCTTCTTCTTCTTTGACCACGCCTACACCACCTTATCCCTCTCTCCGGCGACGACACACAACAAGCACCACAACGCCGGCGACCTCTTCGGCTGCCAACGAACTCACAGACGCGAGACCCACGCGTTCTCCTTCAATTCGACGAGGTATAACTCATACCCATGCTAAATAAACTTTAGTTTTGGATTACTCATACCCAAAATACCTTTTATTTGTAATTTTAGCTTGTTTGGACTCAAAACAACCCACATTCGAAGCAGTTTTCTGCAAAAAAAAAAACGGGACTTACAGCAGACCAACACGAATTCCTTCTTGTTTGACGAGGTTTGTCACATACCCATGCTTAATCGACTTTAGTTTTGGATTACCCATGCCTTAAACACCTTTGGTTTATAATTTTAGCGTGTTTAGACTCCAAACAACCCACATTCGAGGTCGTTCACGGCCAAAAATGGAATTTCCAGCAAAGATTTGGTCTGATTGGCACTGTTGGGTAAGTTTTAACATGTTATAGACCTTTCGCAAATCCATTTAGGTATCGTAGCATTAGTTCTAACATGTAGGAACCTTTAGTTTGCAGTTGGGATCGATTCGAACAGCAAACAGCAAGCATAAGGGCTCGCAAATCACTTTAGGTGTTATAGCTTAGGTTCTTATGCATAAGAGCCTTCTGTTTGCAGTTTCAAATCAATTCGATCTCATTCGAACACTCTCAAACTCAACCAGCAAGGTACAAGGCTTGTTTTGGTAAGTTTAGAGTGTTTTAGCCTTTCAAAATCCTTATTTAAGTGTTGTAAAATAGTACCTAATTATTGGGAAGCTCTTAAATGTAGTGTGAACACTCCAAATAATTGCCCACGCTATTCTTGGTAAGGATTAGGTGTTCAGTTGGATTCTGGAGCATTCGCTTTACTATTTAAGGCTAAAATCTAAGTAAGTAAACCCCGTTTGATCATATTCTAGTTTGCTCAAAGGTTTTTGAACTAAGATTAGCCCCTACAAGCTTGTCTCTTTATTTAGGAGCCTTTTGGATTATTTTTAGGAATGTCTTAGGTAAGTAGTTTCTACCTGGTGGGTCTGTTTGATTGTGTGTAGCATGTTCTATGTTTCTTATTTAATTTGTGCGCGTTATGTATATTTTATACTTTGTTGTATCTTTATATGAGCATGTTTATATGTGGATTTGTGAAGTTTACATGATGTTGGTATGTTGATTAATTGAGCTTGAAAGTATGTATGAGCATGTTTGTTGGGCATGAGACATGGTTTAGTAGCATGCTTAGGGAACATGCATGTGGTGAGGTTGTGAGGAGGTCAGTGGACCTTGTGAGTTTTACTAAGAATTATAGGGTGAGTACCAGTGCGCCTCGAGTACAAATGGTCGAAGGGTGGTATTGTCACCATTGGAATAAGAGGAGCATCGAAACCTTGGGTACAAATGGTCAAGGGTCGGTGTGATGAGTCTAAAAAGCATGTGTTGGGCGCCTGGGATAGGGCCAATGCATTGCTAAGTCATCGGTGCACCTTGGATACAAATGGTCAAGGGGCGATGCACAGTTCAAGGCCTTGGTAACATTGATCAAGGGTCGCACACCGAGGTCCATAGAGAAGTATTGAGGCTTTGGTAACAGTGGTCAGGGGTCGATGCTTCTCGAAGGGTCAGTCTTGGAGAGCTTTGGTGAGGGCTAAACATGAGTGATGAGTAGAACTAAGCGAGCATGGCATGATGTGAGAATTCATGTGTTAGTTGCATAGCATGGTACAAGAATTCATGTGTTAAGCAACT
Organism: Trichosanthes truncata; assembly: GCA_033996785.1. Taxonomy (NCBI): domain Eukaryota; kingdom Viridiplantae; phylum Streptophyta; class Magnoliopsida; order Cucurbitales; family Cucurbitaceae; genus Trichosanthes; species Trichosanthes truncata. The sequence continues at coordinate 41,325,132 of JAWPNB010000013.1, read as the reverse complement.
GTTATGCATAGTTTACTTGTTTATGTATGCATGGTATGATGTTGGTGAATTTACTTTGAAAATGCATGATTGGGTGTGTGTGTATAGCATGTTGTTTGATGTTTGGTGTTTGGTGGCTCACTAGGTGTGAGCTACTTACTAAGTACTTTTATACTGACTCCCCCCCCCCCCCCAACCAAAAGATTTTGTAGGTGAGGAGGAGCTCTACGAAACTGGTGATGCTGATGAGGAGACACGAGAAGGGAGAAACCATAGCTAGCTCTTTGATTACTTTAGTAGTTGTCCTTGTTGAACCTTGTTTAGTTAAATTACCTTTGTAGTTGGTTATGTTGAATTGCAGGCTAGTTATTTGAGTATTGTTTCCTTCTTAAAAAGTTTTAAGTTGAGTTTGGTTTATCTTAGATGTATTATTTATGTTGAAGGTATAGAAATAGACATTTAGGTTACTTTATCTTTGTGGATTGTGTTTGCTTGAAACTAATGAACCGGTCTAGTACTTTACATATTTAGCATGTTGGTTCATTTGTGAATCTTCAATAACTTCTTGAGTTGTAGTTTGGAAGTTGTGGTTTGGTTACTCTGGATATAGAAGTGTTATCTTTTAACCAACAGGTGCTAGGAAAATTTTGGTTATCTTGTAGTTGCGTCGTTATGCTGCCAAAATTTTCGGGGCATAATGGTTGTAAGCTTAGTAATGTCCCTAAGTTAGGTTAAAATTTGGGGGCGTTACACAAACTCTCCATAAAAAAATACATGCTTCAGAAAATCGTATGCAAAAGATGACTCCATTCTCAATGTACTCAAAAGTGGAATTGGAGAACACGAACAATGGAATAAGATCATCCCTAAAGCATGAGAAATTTAAAGGAAACTCTAAACTCTTTGCGTGTGTGTGTGCATAGCCTAATAATGACTCATTTACTAATTCAAAGAAATATTATGCCTTCCTCCATTCATCTTCCCCCTACAATGGCTCTAAAGACTCAATTTAGCTCCCTCACAGTCAGTAATAAAAAGCTAGGTGCCTGAACTCTCGGGATAGCATTCCCCCACACTTGCTTTTTACCACAATCAGTGGCACTAGCTTTCACACTACTATCGTAAAGACCCTTTTCCAAAGCACTCGCTCGATGAATGGCTTAACTGATCATGATAGAGGTAGCTTTTTTTACCCCTGGACACTTAAAGCTCATGCAAGAAATTTTTCTTTTCCTTTCATCGTTCTCTTTTTTTTTCCCCGAGCTCTTTTTAACAGCCTTTTCTTACTCCCAAGCTCAACATTACTAACTATCTTGCAAGCTCACTTACAAACCATGCCTTAAGCCTATCAGAGTGACAACAAACTTCAAGAAAACATAAAGCTCCTCCAAATGCTCAACTTATCAAAACTAGGCTACATGATCAACATTTGCAAAGAATCCAAAGCAAAAATTTTAATTTACTCAAATTTCAGCATGCTTCAGATTCCACAATACAAATGCAAAAACAATCCACTTAGGAGCACAAATCATAGAATTTCTTAATGACTGCAGCATACAAAATCCTAAATCAACACTACAACACACAATCTCAATTAACAAAAAAAAAATTCAAATTAAGCCCAAATTCTCAAAATTCAACAAAATATCATAATCTCAACAACATCCTAGCCCATTCCCCCCACACTTAAATCAAACATTGTCCTCAATGTTTAGATAAGTAGTTAATAGGAAAAAAGGACGAATAAAAGATAAAAGGGTAACTGATAAATAGCTTGTCGAAGACTATCAAATATATTTATAAACCTAAACCTCTAAAATTTGCAATAATAGTGGCCAGGGTCGATCACTGGGATTGGATTTCTTAGTTCATTTAAGTACCGTAATTACTCTCACTTAACTTTATTTAGAGAAGAAATCAAATGCAAACAAGCTAAATTAAAGAGCTAACCTAGAAAGAAAAAGATAAATTGAGACACAATAGGAGAGAAATATTCTAGAGAATCAATTTCACCAATTAGACTTACAGCCAAAGCTACCAAGATTTGTCATGCAAATATTCCATAAGCCAAGAAGCGAGGGTATTAACTAACTCTTTCAAGCACAATTAACTCTCATGCAATGCTATAAATCTAATATTTCTATCTAGATTTTAATAGCATGCAAGGCATTAAGCAACTTCTTTTAAGGGCTTCTAAGAGAATTCTCTACTTTCATGCAAGAATTTACAAATAGTCATGCAATTAAGTTCTAGCCTAAACAAAACTTTTTCAAGCACAAATTCAGACCAATAAAACAAATAATCCGTGATCAAGAAATTATAAGCATTAAATACATAAAAGCATAAATGAAACAAATGCATTCAATCAAGATATTTAATCAATTAAAACCTCAAGTCTAATAGCTACATTAAAACCCCAAGTATTAAGAACAAAGATACTTAAATTCATATAATTAAACCTCTAAGTTTCCAATTTACAGCCACAAAACAGAAACTAAACTGAAGGAAAAGGAAGAAATTAGCAACGATGGTCAATCCCGCGTTCCCGTCATGATCTCCACGTCTCTCGAGCTTCAGATCTTCTAAAATACTCCACAAACTCTCACAATTGCTCCTTAAACCCTCAATTTTAGCTTGGAATCGAGATTAGGGCTGAAACTCTCGGATTGGCCTCCAAAACGGCGCCCCAAAAACTTATTTATATAGAAAATATCGAGGCAGCAAGAAAGTTCGTTTCCGCGCGTGTTTTAGCGAAAAACAACGTTTTTACATTTTTTGTAGCGTCGAGACGCTATGGACAACGTCTTGACGCTACCCTACAGACAGCACTGACCATTTTTGCTATATCTTTTCGCTCGGGTGTCTGAATGACCTTTGGTTGATGCGTTTGAACTGTGATTCGATGTAGAATCTTCTGGAACGTGCCTTATGCTCAAATAACATCTTTAATCTTCTTGAATTTTCAATTAAGCTTCAAAAGACTCCAATATCTACCAAAATACTCCCAAACACTTGGTTTTGCTCCTCAAGCTCGGTTTCTACAAAATTAAGAGAAATAGGCATAAAAGCTCATAAAATCATTACAAAACTAGCATAAATAATAGGAAATAAGATAGCATAATTATATGCTATCAGTAACGGTACTTCCCTGAATTGAAGAGACTTCAACTGATGAGCATGATCGATCACCAACACTAAGGGAGCTGCAAAACAAACAAGGGCTATTTATTCAACTAAAAACACAAACTCAAACAAAACTACAACTTAACAACTGAAATAACCTTTGGGTTGCCTCCCAAGAAGCGCTTGTTTAACGGCATTAGCTTGATGTTTCCTACTGGATTCTTTCAAGGTGGCTCAAATATAAAGAAATTAACATCATCCCTCTTACCTGCATTCTGAAGGTTAGAAATGCAATCTCCCATAAATTTTTCATTAGAAAATGAATTGGTTAAACATGGGGAGAAAGAATCATGATTAACAAGAGAGGGGACAGAAAAATCTTGAGCACCTAAAGCAGACATCTCCTCATAATTCCCATCCAGGATAGGACTCGAAGAGGAGGCACAACAGGCTCATGCTCAATACTCATCTCAGGCAACACATTCACAAACAAATTTTCAAATTCATCTTTCTCTAAAGTCATTTTATTTCTAAGCATGGCGCTATGATAAGTAAAGTAATCACTATTCTCAAGGAAGTCATCTAGCACATGTTCCATATTCAGCACTCAATCTATTTGCATAAAAGATGGATTCACCAACAGCACACTCAGTACGCATGCAGTCAGGGCGAACAGGCAAACAAACATCAACATCTCTATTTAAAAACAAACAATTTTCAACAAACACTTTTTCTTCTACTAAAGCAGCAGAGTCATTCATTACAACATTAAAACCAACATTATTCTCATTCCCAAGATCAGGAGATATAACAGATTTCACAGCAAAAACAAGAGATATCTTAGCAGAAGAATCATGGGCATCCAACATATCTATATCCTGAGGCCTATTTCTAACATTGTGCCTAGAAGGTCTAACTTCCACTAAACCGACCCTAAGTTTCTTATCCTCAGTACCAAAAGTATGACTAGGTCAAAAATATGGAAAATTAACTTTTCATCGTCCACCTACAGAGTTAACTTACCTCTGGACATGCTTACCTCAGCTCTGCTCGAGGCTAAGAACGTCCTTCCCAAGATGATGGGTGTCTCTTCGTCCTCCTCCATATCTAAGACAACGAAATCTATAAGAAAAATAAACTTGTTAACCTTAACAAGCACATTCTCCACTATACCTTTTGGTTTAGCCACCGAACGGTCTGCAAGTTGGAGGGTAATATCAGCAAGCTAGATTTCCTGTAAACAAAGTTTCCTAAACACAAAATAAGGCATGAGATTAATACTGGAACCCAAGTCACACAATGCCCTATCATCATTAAACTACCAATTTGACAGGGAATAGTAATACTCCCTAGGTCCTTTTGTTTCAGGAGCATCTTCTGCTTCACAATAGATGTGCTTTTTTTAGACAAGCTGAGCACAACATTCACCTTGAATCTCCTTTTCTTTGAAAGCATCTTCTTCATTAACCTCCCATAATTAGGCATTTTGATAAGCGCTTTTGCAAAAGGAATATTAATGTGCAGTTTTCTAAACATATTTAAAAATTCATAAAATTGCTCATCTAATTTAGAATCCTTATAGCGCTCAGGAAAAGGTAACTCCCTGTAATTAAATGTAGCACATTCTCCATGCCTCCTAGGATTAATGTGCGCTCCTCTATCCACCAGTCAGGGTCTAGGTACCTCAACATCCCTCACCAACTCCTTGGAATCCTTTGCAACCAAGTCCAGGAAGGTTTTCTTTATCTTTTCATTCTCCTTTTCGTTCTTCTTCTCAAATCTCTTCATTCTTTTATTCTCAACTTCATTTCTTGTTTCATCTCTGGAACCACAAACACTATCATCAGACTTAAACTGAAGAGATGGGGCTTACCTTGCGTGGTTTTTTCTGCCACATCCCTTTGACTCTTTCTCTCTTCCTCATCTTCACCCTTTTTTGATAGCTCTCATAACTGAGTCCCGGTCCTCAATGTCATCGCTTTACATTGCTCTTTCGAATTTACCTCAGTATCACTAGAGAACTTACCCTTTTAGAGAGTGTTGACTACACTGGCAATCTGCCCAATTTGAACCTCCATGTTCTTCAGTGCAGTGTCATGGCCACTCACTATCATGATAAGGGATGAAATGTTTGTTCCCATTTGTTAGTGAGCTACTTTTTGATCCTTAATGAAGTTGTCCATCATTACCTCCAGCTTCGACTTCTTCTCTTGATTGGATGTTCTTGCAAACCCAAGTGGCTGCAAGACATTCTTCTGGTTAGTATAAGAAAAGTTTTCATGATTACGCAATCTTGGATGGTAGTAATTGGGTAGGCTCTGGTTCTGTTGGCCTTGAAATCAAAATCTTCTGTTCTGCACAAAATCTTCTGTTCTGCACAAAATCTTCTGTTCTGCACGTACTGGCACTGCTCAACAGACGGATCCTCAACTCCTCTTGAGTTCAACGCTGCTAATGAGGCAACTGATTGTGTGGCTCCTGTAGTAGATAATTTACACAATGCATTAGTCAGGAAAGATATTTGTGCCTTTAAAGCACTTACCTCATCTAGCTCATAGATGCCTGCAGTGGTCCTCGAAGTGGAGACAGATCGTTCTGATGGCCACTGGTAGCTCGTTGTGGCCATTTCCTCGAAAATAGCATGTGCCTCTTCTACAGTCTTCACCAAGAAACTGCCTCATGCACTAGTATCAAGAATAGTTTTAGTACTAGAGGATAAACCATTATAAAATAATTGTACCTGTAACCAGTCTAGATAGTCATGCTGAGGGTACTTCCTCAACATCTCCTTGTAACACTCCCAACTTTCATACAGTTGTTCGCCATCAAGCTGGCGAAATGTCCCAATCTCCGTTCTCAACTTCGTAGTTTTTAATAAAGAGGGAACTTGGTCAAGAAGGCTTGAGCTAGCTCGTCCCATGAAGATATGCTACCGGGCTTCAGGGATTCGAGTCAGTTCTTTGCTTTATCCTATAATGAAAAGGGAAAAAGTCTCAGTCTAATGGCATCTAGAGAAACCATTCCACAGATCTCCAAAAAAGATTTGAGATGTGAATGTGGGTCTTCTGAAGGATGCCCCTTGAACGAGTTACCCGCGCCATCTGATTTAACCCCTTCTTTAGCTCAAAATTATTCACCATGGTGGGCATCTACACAATCCCGGAATGATCTGTTGGGAATATAGGCTAAAAGTAGTCACATATTGGCTTCCTCTCTTCGTCATACGCTCCGCCATAGTGATTTGCGCTTCTCTCCTTATCTTCCTGCAAGTTCTGTCAATTTCTAGATCTAAAGGCAAAAGATTAGCCTCTTTATCACTATGCATATAACATATCAGCCCCTCAGAAAAACAAACCAAACAAAAACCAAAAATAAATAAAAACTATACTAAAACCAACTGAAAAGCAATGAACAAAATATTTACAAAAAAAACTCCTAAACTAACTCCTCCTACTTTCTTCTCAATAGCTAAATAAAACATCGCCACTTCCCCGGCAACGATGCCAAAAACTTGATCAAATGTTGCCACACAAGCGCACGTGATCAAAGTAATAATAAAATGGTATTTGCGTACCGAGTATCGTGTCCCAAGGGAAGCGAGATTGAAGTTCTTTTTAGCTAATTAAGTACCAAAATTAGTCGAAATTGGAATTATTTAGGGAATAAAGCGAACAAAAGATGCTTGAAAAATAAACTGAACTAAAATGCAATAAAAGGATAGGGAGATACCAATTAGGAGAATTTAGGAAAATCGAGCACTCTTAGATTGATTTTATGAGAATCGTAACCTGTCATTTAATTACACCTTGCCAATTTCATAGACCTAGAGCTAAACCGATCAAAATCTCCTGTCGGTCTCATTCGAACACGTTTAACTAATCGCTTATCTAAGTGTCCTTAGCGTTAATTGATTAGTTAATTAATATTAAGCTCACTCATATTAAGCTTCACCTGTCGATTGTTGTTTCTATGTCATTTCGGCAACCTGGGGGTGTTAATTGGCCTAAGTTTAACCTAAACATCCTCTGTCAAGCTCAATTTAAGACTAATTTAGCATTTCAATGGCCAGTTAATACAAAGCATTAAGCACAATCTAACTAAATGAAATATAACAATTGAATTAAATGGCTAAAGTGTTTAATGCAACATAAAACTAAACCTAATCGTACTCTAATCCCCTAAATACAAAATTGGCACAACATAGTCTTAAAACAGAGCAATACCCTCTGTAATACAGCAAGTGAAGATAAGAAAAGACGGAAAGAAGCTGATACAAGACCCGTTGATGTCGAACTCCCAGCTTTTGCCTTGAAATCCACGCTCTCGAGCCTCGAGTTAAGCTCTCAAACACCTCTAATCAACATCTACAGGTCCCAAAAGGGTATGGAATCGAAAATGGGGGTCTAAAACCCTAAAATGGCCTCCTCTAATTCGGAAAGAAAACGATGAATTTAAAGGTTGCAGTCGCAACAGCATTGCAATGCTAGGGAGAGCGTTGCAACGCTGTCCAAAACGATATCGTTTTGGCATGTGCACAATGATAGCGTTGCAACGCTACGGATGGAGCTTTCCTCTTGCGCGCGTTTCTAGCATTGCAACGCCAGCTCTCGAGTTTGTCCAACAAATTGTGGTGTTGCAACGCCATTTCAAGCGTTGCAACGCCGTCCTCTCGACCCCAAACGCTTGTGCTTCAACTCTTCTTGTCCCTAGCTCATCCAAAAGCTCTAATTAAGCTCCATATTCACCATTTTGCTCCAAAATTCATAATTCTACTCTCAATTGCTCGAATTCCTGAAATCAACCATAAATCAACGTAAAAGCTCACAAATGTAGCATAAAACTAGCGAAATTAAGGCATAAATATAGCACTAATTTAGTGCTATCAGGAAGGCAAATGTCACAAAAACAATGGAGGAAAATGCTTAAAAATAAGTTATGAACATCGACCCTAGACATAGGGTGAGACTCCAAAACCACTAAAATTGTGCGTGAAATTATCTAAGTTAGATTAGCCATAGAAATATAGGTTTAATCACTTAGCCTCCTAAAGATTTTGAAGCAAAATTGAATAAGATTCGAATTCGGTTTACTTCGTTTTCTTGTGATAGCTACGATTGCAATTGCATTTTGGTGGCATTTATTTACAAAAGGGGCATGAGCAACTTGAATTCCCTTTTTCACACTTATTGGTTTTTCAATTATTTTCTTTTGTCAAAAATACCTCCTAACATTTTTACATCTTGGTTACCATAATTGCATTTTGTAAACAAATTTGTGTCATCTTCATAGATTTTGTTAAAATTCATTCCCTTGGATACGATACTCTAGAATACTTCCAGTTTTATTACTTACAATCGACAGTGTGCACTTGCTCTAGGTTGGAGCTTCATTTTTAACCCAAAAATCTTTTCATAAAGCCCACATATTTCAGTCCGATCAGCAAGCCCAAAAGGGTATTCGATCCATAAAAAATTGGGATTCAACCCAAGAATGGTGAACCCAAAGAGGCACCATCTTGAAGGGGTATGTTGAGGATCCCACATCGAAAAGATGAAAAGATACCTCACGATTTATAAGATGCATGAGTTACTTCTCTCATTGCCAATTGGTTTTGAGATGGAACCTCATGTTTATCTAATACTTACCATAATTAATAAATGGTTAAATTATTAAAAATACCCTAAACTATGGAGTTAGTTTCAATTGTACCCCAAACTTTGAAAAGTTTCATTTTAACCTTTGAAATTTGGAGTTTGTTTCAAAATGATCCTTGAAGGCTTTTTTTCGTTAAATTCATAGACGAAAAATGATGTGTTTGCATATGTATTATTGCTTATGTAAACATATTTGAATATATAGGTTGAAAAAAAAAATAAAAACAGCAAACACATTATTTTTCGTTCATATATTTAACGAAAAAAGCTTTCAAGGGTTGTTTTGAAACAAACTTCAAACTTCAAGAGTTAAAATGAAATTTTTTAAAATTTGGGGGTATAATTGAAATCAATTCCATAGTTCAGGGGTATTTTTAATAATTTAACTTTAGTAAATTTAACATAAATGGAAATATAGTTTTCATTAATGTTTATTTTGTTTTGTTTTATTCTTTTGCAAATGTATTTTGTTATATTTTTCAGCTTTTGATTCTATAGATCGAATGAGATTATTTATATTTTCTATAAAAAAATTCTTTTGGGAAAATATCAATTTATAATCCTAAACTTGTCCAATTATATCCATTTTTATCCTAAACTTTCAATTTCATCGAATTGCACTTCAAACTTAAATAAGTGTTGCAATCTTAATTTTAAACTTTAAGAATGGTTGCAATTATTACCCTCTACTGAGTTTTTGTTTGGAAAATTATTAAAAAAATGTATTCTCATATGTGTTCAATGAATTATAAAGCATATGCACGGTACATGTGACGCCATGCATCTTCAGGTACAATTAATTTCCATCTTTTGTTTGTGTTTGTTGTGAATATTTGAATTTATCGTTTGAGGTCAATTCGGAAAGTATTGGAATTTAGTGGGTCAATTTAGGTAATTAAGTTTATAAAATTTTAGTGAAAGGATTTCCAGTAGACCAAATTTCTTAATTTTGGAAACTTAAATTTACCCAAGGATTTACCCTAAATCTTGCAGATAATTTAGGTCTATAATTGGAGATTTGAAATTTAAAATAGCCCTAAGTCTTTCCTTTCCTTTTAATTAGTGGGCATTTTGTGTTTGAGAAGAAAAAAAAAAAGAAAGCATGCAAAAACCTAGCCTCCACTTCTTTTTCCTCTCCCTCTTATGCAGCCCAACCCCCATCCATCACCGTCTTCGATTTCTTCTTCTCCCCCTCATACCTCGTTCTCGCGCAACCCACCCAACAGGACACACGATTATTCTTCTTCTTCTCCCTTCATCACTGGCGACTTCTCCCTTCTTCTGTTCGTGCTCCAGCAACACGAAACCAGTGGGCAAGGACAAAGCTTGAGCGACACGACGACTCAGCCATTAAAGCTCTTCCTCATCGTTGTCCTCTGACAACGTCAATGGCATGGGTGTGCGTTTCAGGCAGGGCTTGAGAGCAGCGTGCTTTCGGCGACCCAACAAAATAACGGCGGTGATCTATCTCTAGTGTGGGTGTTCAACCAGCAGCATTTCCTCATTCTAGGATTAACATGTCCAGCGCGTATTCGAGTCTTCCGGCATAGTTCGGTAAGTCTTAGTGCCATTAAAATTCTTTCAAATTTAAATTAAGTGTTTAGGATGACCTCCAACCTTTGGATGTATGTAGTTTGTAGCTTCGAACGCACTCGAAATCACTTTGGCTCGTGACCCACTCCTCAAGTGACCTCAAAACAGTTTACCCATTGACTAGGGAATCCAAATTTGCGCTCCTTCGAACACCAACCAGCAGCAGTTCAGGATTAGTTGGAGTAAATTAGTAGGTTTCAACAAGCCGTAAACTTTTTCAAACTCAAATAGGATGCCTTAAGTTAATTTCTAATTCTTGTAAACTTGCGTTTGTAGATTGGGCTTAGCTTGGAGTGTTCAAGTAAGGTTCAAAGCTCTTTTTAGGTAAGAAAATCCTCCTAAACACTCCTTTAGTTTCAATCTAGGATTTCTAGTTGTTTTCTAACTTCTAAATATTTAACTTGTTGTTTAGGAATATTTTTTACTATCTCAGGAACGTTATAGGTAAGTAGGATACTATCGGTTGGCCTTGTTTGTTGTTTTCTAGCATGTTGTGTGTTTTAATTGCTTATTTATGTTTATCTTATCGAATTGCACTGTTCCTTTAAGTTGTGATGAATGGGTGACTTTTAACACGCCATGATATGTTCCTTGTAATAAGCATGATGATTTGTGGAGAGTGTTTTAGTCTTGTGATCTGATTCTATGAAGAATCATTAGCATTGGGTCCATAAGCATGTCATGAGTGTTTATGTAGTTCTGAGCATGAACATGGTCTAGAAGCAGGATGCATAGGATTCATGCATTTTAGTGAGTTTGAGTGAGATTAGTAAACCTTATATGAGATAAGAGAAAGTAGGATGAATACTAGTACGCCTTGGGTAAAAATGGTCAAGGGATAGTATGTCACCATGGAATCTAAAGAAACATCGAGGCCTTAAGTAAAAATGGTCAAGGGTCAATGTGGTTAAGTCATCATTGCCTTGGGTAGAAATGGTCAAGGGTCGAACATTGAGCACTATAAAGAACCGTTGAGGCCCTAGGTAAAAATGGTCAGGGGTTGACGGGTCTCGAGGGAATCAATTTCAGGAAACTTGTAAGGGCTAAACACGGTGGATTGAGTGACTTAATGGCCTTTGAGTGAGCTTGTTGAGCTTGGGTAGTGGTTCCATATGCATGAGACGAGCATGGTACATGTGTGAATATGATTCATAAATTAAGCATGTTGTATGTGGTACTTGTATGTGATGTATTTCTAGCTCGTTATGGAAAGTATGATATTTGTAAGCATGTTGTTTTACCTTGTATGCTGCTTGGTGGCTCTTCAGGTGTGAGCTACTTACCAGTACGTGTTATGTACTGACCCACCACCAGGTTTTGCAGGCAATGATGAATTCTACGACTCTAGTAATGTTGAAGAGGAGGCATGAGAGGAGAAAGACCATAGCTAGCTACTTTTATTTAGTAGTTGTCTTTGTTAAGCTTTGTTTAGTTGAATTACTTTTATAGTTGATTGTGTTCTGTTGCAAAGTAGTTGTTGGCGTTTCATTTCCTTAGTTGGTTTTGTTAGTCTAATTTCTATTGTGACATCTAGTTTGATCAGCCTTTGCTTCATTCTTTTAGTTAGAGTTTTTTTTTTTTTTTTAATCGTAGTTGATTACATATGAAGGCAATTTTGTTACCATTAGTGAGTTGGTTTAGGTTAAGTATTTTGTCTCATGTTGAAGGTTGGTAATAGGCCTTTGTTAGATACTTAACCTTTGTGGAATGAGTTTGCTTGAAGTTAATAAAGTAGTTGTGTTCTTTACATATTTAGCATGATGGTTTGTTTCTGGTTCCCTAATAGTCGTCTGAGTTGGAGTTGGGATGTTGTTTTGTTCTAACTCTCTTGTGGGTATTGAGTTGAAGTTAGAACGGTTGTTGAGTGATTCTGAATATAGAAGTGTGTTTTGTTGTCTAACAGGTACTAGAAAAATTTTGGTATTGTTGTAGTTACGCCGTTATGTTGCCGAAATTTTCGGGACATAATGGTTGTTGGTTTAGTAGTGTTCCCTAGAATATGCTAAATTTTGGGTCATTACAATACAAGTTTTTTTTTTTTAAAAAAAAATCAACATTAAAGCTCAATTTTTGCTCAAATTTGTAAGTTTTAACAAAATTATTCAATTGTTAATTCGTACATTGATGAAACTTAGTTTGGTGCAAAACTAGATTTTTTGTTAAAAACTGCAACACTTGTCTAAGTTTAGGGTTCAATTTGATAAAATTGAAAGTTTAAGATGAGAATTGACACAACGTCATGACAAATTTAGGGATAAAAATTGAATTTTTACCATTTCTTTTTTATTAAATTAGTTTCTCTCTCTCTCTCTCTGAAATAATTTACTATTTGTAGCTTTATTATTCTTGTATATTTGTTTTCATTTCCTTTCCTAATCTACCTATTAAGATTCATAAAAAAAAATTAAAAGAAAGAACTAATAATAATAATAATTTACATATTTAAGTTTTTTTTTATGAGTTCAACCCATTGTAGATTTGGAGATCGACCAATTAACTTTTGGGATGGTAAGTTAATTATTAACTAATTTACTTCAGAACAATTTTTTTTCTTAATCTTATTACTATATGTGCTTCTTCCTTTTTTCTGCAAAAGAATTATTTTATTGAAGTAAAAAGAGGATCTCACAGCCCGAGATCAAGGCACAAAAGAGTAAACCTCAACACACAAAAAAAAACACCACCTACTCAAGGCCCGAAAGAACAAACCAAACTTATAACTGTTGCGTGATTTTAAGTGCTCGCAATTAACCGCAAGCGTACGGTGTCAAGTTTTAATATAGTGATACAAGTATCGAGTTATCATCTCCACAAGGATTAGTTTTCTTTAGATTAATTAAGTATCGTAATTACTCATGCCTAATTTTATTTAGAGAACCTAAACTTGGATTGGAATAAGAATAAAATTAAGCTAAATATTTACATGCTTTGGAGTCCATTTAGAGAGACAATGATTGAATTACATTAAATGTAACTATGAATTTGATTAAAGAATTGATTAACATGTCAAGAATGACTAAACTATGCAATTAACTCTCTCAAATCCAATTGAACTCATGCAAAGTAATAGATCAACCTCTCGGTCTATTTCTACAACTAAATATGACATTAACACTTTCTTTTAATGGTTTCTAGTATTAACCTATTCATCTTCATGCAATAGATTAACCCTAGTCATGTGTAAGGTTTCCCTTACAAGATGTTGATATTGGAGATAAAAATGCCTTCAGGCGAAACAAACACTCCCAGCCAATTCGAGAGGGCTGGTAATCTCTCCTTGCTTTGCTTCTTGCTGTACAAGCAAAATCCCACCGAAAACATCCCATACCCTAGTAACACACACACACATTCCTTAAGTACTCCCTCCCCCTCCCAGGGAAACCAAGTGGTCCCCTTTACAGCCAACGCACTTCCCAAATCTGTTCCCTAACTAACTGATCTGCCCAAATTGTCTCTTTTGCCCTTCCTCTGATAAACAGCTCTAATTGGGGGCCTAACATCATGCATCTAAGTTCCTTAATTAAATTTACTTTCTCAAGCTAAATTTAATTTAACATGCAAAGTTACGGCCAAAAGCTTAGTCAATTATTTCAAGATGCGTAAAATGTGTTACAATATAAAACAAATCAAAAATCAAACTTAGTCTCAAGAGTACAACCATCTAATAGTCTAAAATACTCAAAATTACAACACATTCAGTACAGTAAATCCTAAATTCAAGAAATAAAGTGAAGGGAAAAGAGAAGAAACTGAACAATGCGTGCCAACACTCATTCCCGTCGTGATGTCCCGCGATCTTGAGCCTTGAGTCTCCTCCTTAGCTCTCCAAAGTGCCATCTAAGTCTCAAGACAGTGAATGAATCGAAAATAGGGTTTTGTCTCTCCAAAATGGCTCCCTTTGCACGAAAGAAAGTTTTCCTTTTATATTATCGAGACAGCGTTGCAACGTAGGGGCGGCGTTACAACGTTGTCCCTTTGAATCGATTAAAGAAGGAAAAAATTTCGAGGCTGGCATTGCAACACTCTGTGTGCTATCTGCTGGGTTTGAAGGGTTGCATGTATGGCATTGCAACGCTATGCTCTCAGGCCTAGTTGCTTGTTCACTTCTTCTCCTTGTCCCTTTGACCAAAAGGCTTTCCTTTAAGCTTCTTTTTGTCTCCAAACCACTCCAAATTCTCGATTCCTTTAAGCTTCTTTTTGGCTCTCAATGCTCGATTCATGCAATCATGACGTAAAAGCATCAAAGTCCACTAAAAATACACAAAGCTAACCTAAATCTAAGCCTAGAAATAGCACCCTTTTGTGTGCTATCAACAACTCCAAGACAAGAGAAACAGTCAAGAAAAAATGTCTCAGGGAGACAAGCCATCAGAGGACACACCACCAACCCAAGAACCACAATCAGAAATAACATAAGCCTAAACAATACAGAAACGAGCTTGAGGAGAGCACACCTCCAACCCAAACAAACGCAAGTTCTGCTCCCGCCAAATATGATAAATCACAGCACACCAAGCTACTCTCCAAACCCTACGCCTCCGATGCTTACAAAAGCTAACATGACATATCCAAGCCAACTCAATAGACCAATAAACAATCAGATGCGTAGAGCGAGCCTAGCCTAACCTTTAGAATTATAGGACTAAATTCTAACTTTCTCAAAATGGTAAGGACCAAATTTGCAATTTAACCTCTAAAATGTTGTAATTGTTAGATAAAAGTAAACCAAGAGCAAATGCCAAAGAAATTTGATTGTTGGTCAATGTTCGACTTTTCTTTTAGTATATTCATTTGATTTTTTTTTCCTCTTTTGCAGATATCATCTTAAATCCTCACCATAATCAAATTCTCTAGTAATTGAAAATATTTAACTATTAGAGTATTCATAAAATTCACAGAACATTTGTTATATACCCTGAAAATATCGTAAACTAAAGATTCAAAATTCTTGTTGGTGAAATCTTTTTTCCATTTATTGTGGACATTAAATTTATTAAGCCCATATTATTTAAAAACATTAAGTTAAAAATTTGTGCCCAAACAACAATGTTAGAAAAAAAATATTGGAACAAAACATTGAAAATATAAACATTCGTACCACACAATTTAACTCAATAGCAGACCTACCTCTTGGCTGCTATTGAAAAAGTAGAATGAAAGCTGGGGGAGAAGATGAGCAATTTTCTTTTCGAAGAATAAAAACTTGGTTTTTCTCATCAATTTTGACGAACAAACCAACTTGAACTTAGCTTACCCTCACAATTCATGCACAATAATGCAATTATCAAAGGCACACTAAATCACTTAGTTTAAGCTCATCACGTGGACTACCTCCAATTCTCTACCAAAAGCGAGAGAAACTTCATCCTTCTCTTTTCTTTCTTTTACCCCGTGTTACCATACGAAAGGAGCACAAAGATGTAAAAAGGTGAGACTATATTTAAAGAAAAACAAAAAGGAAAAGAAAAAAAAGAGGTGCATAATGCAAAATGATGGTTTAAAATTTATCCTTCTATCTTTACAAATGAGAATCATGGTATCAGAATTGCAGAGTTCTTCCCCACAACATTTCATGAGGAAAGCTCTGAAATCATTAGCATATGAAGATTTGAAAATTTGGCAAAGCATTGCCCGTGTCCAAGTAGTTCACATCAACCACAGTATCCCCAAGATCATCTGGAAAGGATCAATTGTGTAGTTACATGTTTAGCTTCCACATATTACTTTAAAGCAAAATAGTAATGTAATGAAATAAAGGGTTAAATCATAAATTAGTTCTTTAACCACTGTGTCTATTTAGTCTTAGACTTCAAAAAGTCTCTGACTATATTTTTGAACTTTGGATTATGTTACTGTTTAGAATCTACTATTAATATTAGTAATTGTAGATATAACATATCTATTAGATAAATGCTAATTGATTCACCATGACATGATAAACCAATGGCATATACAAGTGAACAACAACTAAACACACTAAAGAGCAGAAGAATGAACAAAGTGAATTGATTAAATTATTACACCTAGATGTTCACTTGTGTTTGCCTTGTAACGTCAGGTCAAATCAATTAAACAATTATCTAAGGGACATATCACATCAACATTCTATCAATAATTTTTACAACGGAGACTAAATAGATGCATTTTTCAAAATTAAAAAAATATAATAGAAAAAATAATAGAAATTTCTAAAAGTTCAAGAACCAAATAAACACAATGCTCAAAGTTGGAGGATCAAATTTATAATTTAACTGAAAAAAAAATCTCAAAATAAAGAGCTCTGAGAAAGTTAAAGAAACAAACCTTCATAAATAGTTCTTGCTACATGTACATAGTCCGGTATGATATCTCTGTATATGATTCCATCTGGATGAGCATCCAACACCACAAGAACGCCTATCATGAACATTTTTACAACTTTTCAATTGATGGGAAATAAATAGGATTATTAGAAATGTAGTGGAAGAGAGAATTAAAACAAACCTTAGTTTGATAAGTAAACAAATCTTTCTTTATCTTAAAGATATATATGGGTAAGTTTAAGTACAACTCAACGAATTTCATAAGACAACTATTTAATCCAATAAAATTTGACATAAAAAATATTTGTAGGATATTTAGTATTTTGAGATAGGTGGCTCCATAACTCTCCCTCCCGGTAATAGAGATTGTTGCTTTATGATTGAAGAGGTGCTTCTGAACTCTCCCTTTCGCAGTAAGGACAGAGTTCTATGGCATGCTTATGTCTTTGTTGTATTCTGGGGTATTTGGCTTGAGAGGAACAACAGGATAATAAGAGGGATTGAAAGATCGTGTGAGGAGGTTTAGGAGGTGTGAGAGTACTAGTATGGGTCATATATGGGGGATTAGTAGTATATTAGTAAGGGGTATATTGGGAATTAGCTAAGGGTGTCTTGATTATAAATAGCAGTGTTAGGGTCCTTAGTTTGGGGGGAATCATTTTTAGTAAAGTATCCATTGGGGACTTTGGGTGAGAGATAGCCCTCTCGAAAGGCTATTGTTTTATTGTAATGTTCTTTGATATTGCAATATATTAGTACTTTGTGTTCTTCGTATTTTCTGTGTTTCAATACCTAACAAATTGGTATCATAGCAAGTTCATCCTGGAAAATGGTGCAAAAACAACTGGAAGAGTGAATACAGAGAATAGAGAAGGATGTGGTTGAAATGAAAGAAGCTTTACAGAGGATAGCCAAGAGCATGGATTGATTTGTGGCAGAAATAGAGAATCAAAGAGCAATGATGCCTAAAATCTCCAATGGCAAGGTTCGATTAACTTTCGCAATTGTTGAAAGCTCTCCTCATAAACAAAAGACGGAAGAAGAGAAGGGAGAATCGTTGGAATCAAAGATTGTTGATGGAAATGAAACCTTTCAGTGTAAGAGGGATGGAGAAGGAACTAGAAGAGGTAATGTGATTTGACCTGAGAAATGCAAAGTTCGATCAAGTCTTCAGAAACGAGGGAGAAGCAGAGTCGCAAAACGCTACAGGAGAAGGAAGGCGAAACCAATACGACAATAAAAAACGGAGGAGATCAGAGAGAGGCGATTGAGAGGAGACCGACACGTATTCAGTCAAAGTTCGAAGACCACGTGCGAATGGGTTAAAATATTCAGCAAGTCGAAGGCTAGAGTTTGAGGGTGGGATCATCGACCATTAAGGGGGGAGGGAAGGCTTCGGTACCGACAAGGTTCAAAAAAAAAGAGCAAAGACTGATAAAGGCCGTTTGCAACAATGTCAGCACGTGTGGCCGAAGACAAAACCTCAGGGAAGGCACCGGCGCAAGGATTATGAAGTTGCAGCAGAGGGATCGAAAGGAGAAGATCATGAAAAAATCACTGATGGAAGCCATTACCGGCGGCAAGGGCATTTGTGGCTGGAGATGAACTCGTGGGGACGATGTCATTGCAAATTTCGTGCACGGATGGGTCCCAAGTTGGTCGATCACGTAAAAGGAGGAGAGGATGTATGGGTGATAAACCCTAATCCTAATCACGTGGGATTGGAGGATTCTAGAAGGGGAAGGGGCCTCAGGCTTCTTGGATTGGGCCTTTACAGGCTGATTTTTTATGGGCTGGATTGGCATGACAAGGCCCATTTCTTTTTGAAAGGGAATAATGAGATAGCAAGTATGCAAGTGGCTTATGGGAATTTGGGGTTGGGTTATGTTTTTATAATTTGCTCTTCATTTTTTTTTTTGTTGGATCTTTGGTTTGACTTTTGTAATGGTTGACCCACACCTTGAGGACAAGGTGTGTTTTGAAGGGCCCGGTATTGTGAGAGTACTGGTATGGGTCATATACGGGGGATTAGTAGTATATTAGTAAGGGGTATATTGAGAATTAGCTAAGGGTGTCTTGGTTATAAATAGGAGTGTTAGATCCTTAGTTTGGAGGGAATCATTTTTAGTAGAGTGTCCATTGGGGACTTTAGGAGAGAGATAGCCCTCTGGAAAGGCTATTGCTATATTGTAACGTTCTTTGATATTGCAATATATTAGTTCTTTGTGTTCTTCGTATTTTCTATGTCTGGATACCTAACAGGAGGTAGCTAGGTTTAATGCATCTTTATGGACGTCTATTCTTGGAGCATTTTGTAACTATCAACTTGGTCTTATTCTTTTCAGATAGGAGTCTGTTTTTGTAGTAAGGGTGGGCTAATTTTTGTACGCCCTTGGACATTCTTTCATTTTGCTCAATGAAAGCTCGGTTTCTTACCCACACAAAAAAAAAAACATAACTTCAAAGAAACTAGGTTTATAGTTTGCTACTTAGACCATTGACCAACCTAGGAAAGATTACCTGGTGCCTCCCAGTCCTTGGTAGAATTGCTGGCCATTGGTGCCAGCCAGAGGATATTTCTCGAGTTCATTGAATCATCATATGGTACATTAGATCCTACATTCAAACATTCTTGAATTAGCAAACAATAATTTTGAACTGGGAAAGCGAAGCTCAAAGCATTAGAAACATCAACGTCTTCCTTTCTTATAGGAGAGAGAGAGTGAGGGCAAAAAGAAAAGGCAAGGACTTCAATGAGGTTTAACTGTTGAAGAAAAAATAAAGTTCAAGTACAAAAGAGTCTATAACATCTTAAAAGTAAACTATAAAATTACAACCCAAAGACCTAGACATTAAAATCTGTTTTTACTAAACAGGCCCTCTTCTTTTCTTTTTTTTTCTCTATCATTATACTTATAGCCCGTTCCATATTTTCCTCTTTAGTTTAGTCTTATTTCCATGTTCCGACAAATCTAATAGAGAGAGAGGGGGCAAACTTCAGGTGAAAAGATCAAACGAAAGAGAAGCAACAATGTTTGTTCAAGTTTTTCTTTCTTAACTTAATTTAACCATAGTTTATTAAGAGAAAAAAAATTCATTTGAGTAAGAGGCACATACTCAGAAAGAAAAGAGTCAGACCAAGCAATACAAAGCATGCTTTTTCAGGTTTGTAGAACAATTAAATAAACACTAAAAATTTGGTTTTAGCTCAAGGCTTATGGTTCTATACTCTATGCTCTCGTTCATGTGAAAGCATTTCAAGTCCACGAAGTCGAGGTAAAAAAATTGGCCTATTATGCACCATATAGTTTGTCTTTGTCATACCTATTTGACAATAGCCCATGTTATATGGAAAAGCCTTTTCATCGTAAGCTGGGAATTCCTTGGCATGAAACCTGCCAAATGCAAAACTTGTCACATCCCACATAAAAGAAAACATGAAATCTCAAAAGATCAAGTAGCAGGTTTCAGAAGGAAAGGAAAACAAGAAAAAAAAACTCACAGAATACCGAGCCTGTTGTTGTCAAAGGCAAGAAAAAGATGACCGTGAAATAAATCAAAACGGTTCAGTGTAATGCTTAACCCCATAGCGGCAGATCGAGCAACAATAAGCTCAAACAGGAACTGAAGATATGAATTTAGTTCCTGCAATTTGCATGCCAAACACCATTTATAAGTCCAAATCAAATGTCACAAAGATCATAAACAATAGCTTTTTGGAGTGTGAAGGCAGACCTCGCTTATGAAGTGTCTCCCATATGGTGTTCTCGTGAGCTTGCATTTATGTCTTTTTGATCCATGAACATCAGGTATCTGTTACATTACTAAAGCAAGTAGGGGTTAATAAACTAGGTTTTCAATCCTAATTTAAACATTTAGATTTTGTGATCGTCTTACCTATCATCACCACATAACACAAGACATCAATGTTCACATAATGTAGAACAATTGAGAGCTTAAACTTCTATTGAGATTAAGTCATTGATTCTCAACATTCTTTTTGAGAGGTAAACTTAAGTATTAATTCCATTGATGAGACCCAACACATAGACTAATAATGATTTAAACTCAAGACTTACTATATGAATATCATGTTCTATTTAACCGAAAGGTTTATGCAATTCTAATGAAAATTAACTCATATACTCCAAAGATACTCAAGAATTAATCGGATTCATAACACTTTTTTTTTTATCTCAATGAGTGTCTGAGCCAACTTGTGCGCACCTCGACTAATCTCACCGGACAACCGCCTGACCCTACTACATTTGGTTGACAAAGAAACACGTAGAAATTTTTTTTTTTTTGATAGAACACCAAACTTTCATTGAGAAAAATGAAAGAATACACAGGCATACAAAAGAAGAAGCCCACAAAAAGGGGAGCCAATTACAAAAATGGACTCCAGTCAAGCAAGATAAGACTTAAAGAATAGTTACAAAAAGGCCTCGACACCGAAGCCCAAAGAGAAACATAGAATCTAACAAGGGACCACACGTCCATAAAAGAACTCTCTCTCCCCCTAAAGATTCTATTATTTCTCTCCCGCCACAAACTCCACAATATAACACAAACCCCAGCCTGCCACAAAAACAACCCTTTCTCACGAAAAGGCGAACTAAGGAGAAACTTCATGAACGGCTCTCTACCATCATGGTGCCCAACAAAACTAAAGTCAAACTAACGAAAGAAACAATTCCAAACATCCCGAGCAAAGTCACAAGTCCAGAGAATATGATCAAGGTCCTCAGCTGCCCTTCTGCAAAGAATACAACAAAACGGCCCGACCAAGGGGGACCCCCTGGCCAAAATACGATCCAAGGTGTTAACCCTTCCATGCCCAACCTGCCACACAAAGAACTTGTCCTTCTTTGGAACCTTCACCTTCCACATAGAGGAGAACAAAGAACCACTCAACAGACAGAACTAACTAAACAATGAAAGAAAGAACTGCACGAGAACCTTTGGAAGGAGAAGGAATCCAAAGGCGGGCATCCCTCATATGAGGATAGAACTAAAACTGACTGATCAGGGACAACAAAGAGATAACTTTTGTCATTTTCCTATTGGTCAACGCATGACAGAACCCAAAGTAGGGAGAAGAAATGGCTTCATGAGAAGAGGAAGAAAATGAGAGGATTGAAGCCACTGACTGATTCTTCGAAGAGGACAAGTGATATAACCGAGCAAACAAGGAGCAGAGAGGCCTATCCCCCAACCACTGATCCTCCCAAAAGTAAGTGTCCCTCCCATCCCCCACCACACAATGAACAAACTGAGAAAGAATAGGAAGCTCGGACGAAATATCTTTCCACGGGTTTCTGGAAGTGTCGAGAACCCTTCCAACGGTCCACTCAAAGGGGTGAGGGCCATACTTGCTTACAATAACCTTGTGCCATAAAGTGTCAGGTTCATGATCCATTTAGCCAACAGGGTCTTGTCCTCGCCCTCACATTACCAATCCCTAAACCTCCCAAGTCGAGTGGCCTAGAGACCACCTCCCAACTCACAAGGTCGAGCCTTTACCTTCATCCACCCCTTCCCACAGGAAGTCCCTCATAAGCTTTTCAACCCCCTTACTAACAGGACTAGGGATTCTAAAGAGAGAGAATAAGTAAGTCAGGATGCCACTCAAAATAGACTGAATAAGGGTAAGTCTCCCACCTTTTGAAAAAAAAACTCTTCCTCCAAGACGCCAACCTCTTGCGGATCTTGTCAAAGACCGAGTCCCAAAACGAGATATTTCTAGGTTTATGACCTAGGGGAAGACTAAGATAGGAGGAAGGGGAAAGCACCTACCTCACACCCCACATAAGACGCCCATCTATCCAACTTAGAAGGGTCACAGTTAAGGCCCAAGATCTGACATTTGCCTCTATTAATTCAAAGCCTCGAAATGGCCTCAAAAAACGTAAGAATCTGATTCAGATTATGGAAGCAATCTTCCTTACCAGAACAAAAAAAGATCGTATCGTCAACAAACTGGAGGTGAGACAGGGCCACCTCATTCCTCCCAACCTTGAACCCTTCAAAAATATTACCCTCCACCCCTTTTGAAATAATCCTACTCAGGATATCCACCACCAAGAGAAAAAGGAAAGGAGAGAGAGGGTCACCTTGTCCGAGGCCTCTAGAAGCAAGAATCCTACCCTTGGGCTTGCCATTAACCAGGATAGAGTACCTAACCGTCATGATGCAACTCCAAATCCAGGACCTCCATTTAAAACTAAAACCTTTTTTCGCCAAGACCTTATCCAAGAAGTCCCAATCAACATGATCATAGGCTTTTTCAAAGTTTATCTTAAACAGAAACACATAGGATATTAAATCTTAGGTAGATAGCCACCATGGATTGAACTCATTTCCTCTTAGTTCCCCAAGGCCCTTTTGACCACTAGGCCAACCCATGATGGTTATCAGATTGATAACACTCAACATGCACACTCATTACAATGATTTAAACTTAAAACTTGTTCGAGGTTACATTACCATTAAACTAAAAAACTTAAGCTACTAGACTACACTAATACATTCTAACATTCACATAGTAATAAAAAGGCTAAATATACAAAAATGTATCTAATCTTTTAGGTAATTCTTAATTTTGCTCTTCGTCCTTAATCTTTTGAAGTTCTCAATTGAACTTTTAATGTGTTAAAAATTCTCAATAAAGTTCGAAAAACTTGACATATCCATTTATCAACATATTTAGACACATATAATGTTACTTGGATTCTACTTAACAAGACAATTCCTAGTACGACGGTAGTACAGGAATTTTTTCCTACTACTTTCATTCATTGTGTATCGTATTAGTCACATTTAAGAATAGTGTGGAAACCATGAATTAAATTAATAAATCACTTAGGATAGATATGTCAAATTGTAAATGGAAAGTGTAAGTATTGTCGTATTACTAAAATTTTCTCCACTCAGACACATAAAACCCAACACGGCCATCATCGAAATTCATTTCGTCTCAAGTGATGTCCAACCACATCCACATGTTAACAAAACAATACTTTACCCATCAAATTTCTGTTTAACAACTTAAAGTAAAGAAATAAAACTCACAGGGATCACAGCCGGATCAAGAGTGCGATGGATAGCTCCAGGGTCTCCACCAGAGTCAACAGCCAGCCGAGCGAGTTCGAGAACCGACGCAGGCGGCCACCAAACGAGCTCATCCTCCTCTCTCCGACTCCGATAATCGAACCTGCTCGACCTCAAGCCCCGTCTACTCGAGCATTTCACGATGGATCGACTTGGATTGAAGGGAACGAGGAATTTGAAACAGGATTTCAGCTCCTTCGCTATGATAGGGTTCACAGCCGAAACTTGAGATTTAGAACCGAGAAGATTGAGCAAATCGGAGGGAGTGGCTTTGGGAATAGGCGATTGCGATGGCGGAGGATGAAATTGTTTGTTGTAATTGGGAGAGAGAGCGAAGGGAGTGACTGAGAGAGAAAGGGAGAGAAAAATGGAGAATCTGAGAGAGATTGAAGGGTTACCCATTTGAGCCCTCTCTGTGGAGCTGCTGGTGATTCTGGTGAAGGTGAAAATGCATTGTAATGGAGCTGGAGAAGATGACAATGGACGTCGACAAGGATCTGCATCAGATAGACCATATCTTTACCAAACGAATTAAAAAATGGTCCATGATTGTGAGACTCAGTGGCAGGAACTCTTTGAATAATTGTTCCCCTTCTTCTCTACCGTCTCGTCGCTAAGCTGCAAAATGTTTTGAATATTATGCTAGATTTCTTTTTTAAAATAAATAAATAACGTAAAAAGTTTTCCATTATTGAAAATTAATCATATTTGTAAATGTTAAATTTTAGTTTTTGAAAGCTTAAAATTTGTCCTTTAATTTGAAGTTATTTTTTTAATCAAAACTATTTAAATAATAATAATAATTTTTATACAAAAAAAGACACAATACAAACATATTTCTGAAATTTATAGAGAAAATATTGATAAAAACTAAATTTTTTTTAGAAAAGTTAATAACAAACCAAAAGTAGAGACCAATATTAAGTTTTATTGAAAGTATAGACTAAATTTAAACATTTGAAAGTTTAATGACTAAATTAAAATGGAATGAAATTCATAATACATTGACTAAAATGATATTTTAACCAATAATTTTTATAACTATTTGAACTCAAAAAAAAATTATAACTATTTTCTAATCCCTCATTTTTATATTAAAACCCTACATTATAAAAAGACTTGTTTGTCCTCATTCATTAATGGTAGCAAATTAATTCCCACCAATTTTCTACCTAATTTTCACAGTTCAAGTAAAACACACGTTTTCTACAATAGGTGTGCATTATTTTCAAAACTTACGTTTTCCATTTTAGTTTACATACACAATTCGTAGGGCTAATTTTTTAGATAATGTTGTTTAAATAAGCAATGACAAAATTGAAGTAGTTTTAAAAATAAAAAATTTTTAAATGTAAAAAAAAAAAAAGAAATTACAAATCCAAGGCATAAAAGAAAAGTATTGTTTAAAATAGAGTAGCTAAATCGTGTACCATGTACACGATTTAGCTACTCTATTTTAAACAATACTTTTCTTTTATGCCTTGGATTTGTAATTGGTACACGATTTACGTGTGGTGACACATTGTCGAGTAATGTGGAACTCGTGTACATTGTACACGTTTTACGTGGAACTCGTGTACCATGTACACGATTTATATCTATCTTTTTTCCCTTTATTTTTCCCCCTCGGGAATTTTACATGCCATTTATTGTTCTTCATGCCTTATTTATTTATCCCCATCAATTATTTCGTCATTATTTATTCTTATACCATTCTATACAACCGGATTTTTTGTAATTAAGTATTAGAGGAGAGAGAATGATTGTGGTTTCGGATCCAGTTTCGATTTGGGGTTCGATTCAACCTCACCCCCTTTGAGTCTCTTATTGAGGTACCCTCTTTTTTACTTTTTGTTTTTGTGTATTTTCTTTTTTTCAATGGAAGCTTTCTGTAACAACCCCAAAATTTAGCCTATTCTAGGGAACGCTACTAACTTACAACCAATATGTCCCAAAAATTTCGTCAGCATAACAGTGTAACTACGACAATACCTAAATTTTTCTAGTACCTGTTAGTCAACAAAACACACTTCTATATTCAGAATAACCAAACCACGACTTCTAACTCCAGCTCAAGAAGTATTTGAAGATTCACAAGTGAACCAACTTGCTAAATGTGAGAAGTTCTAGACCAGTTCCTTAATTTCAAGCAAACACAATCCACAAAAGTAAAACAACCTAAATGTCTATTAAACTTTCAACATAAATAGTAGACCTAAGATAACCAAACTCAAACTTAACCTTTTAAAGAAAGAAACGACACTTCAATAGCCAACCTGCAATTTAACATAACCAACTACAAGGGTCATTTAACTAGACAAATTCAACAAAGACAACTACTGGATAAAAGCAGCTGGCTATGGTCTTTTCCCTCTCATGCCTCCTCTTCAGCATCACCATGGTCATAGTATTCGTCGTCACCTGCAAAACCTGGTAGTGAGTCAGTACATAACACGTACTGGTAAGTAGCTCACACTTGAAGGGCCACAAATCAGCATACAAGCAAAACAACATGCTTACCAATATCATGCTTTCCATCACAAGCTAGACATACAACTCACACAAACATCACATGCAACATGCTTAAGTCACGAGTTATATTCACAAATGTACCTTGTTGATCTCATGCATATGAAATCACTACCCAAGCTCAACATACTCACTCAAACGTCATTGAGTCACTCAAACCACTCATGTTTAGCCCTCACAAGCTACATGAGACTAACCCTTTCGAGACACGCCGACCCCTGACCATTTTTACTCAGGGCCTCAACGACTCTCTACGGTGTTCAGCGTTCGACCCTTGACCATTTTCACCCAAGGCCTCGAACTGTGCATCGCTCCCTTGACCATTTTTACCCAAGGCAAACGATGACTTAACCACGTCGACCCTTGACCATTTTTACTCAAGGCCTCGATGTTTCTCTGAACTCAACGGTGACATACTACCCCTCGACCATTTTTACTCGAGGCACACTAGTATTCACTTCATTTTCTTTTATCTCATACAAGGTTCCCTAACCTCACTCATTCTTACTAGAATGCATGAATCCTACGCATCATGCTTTTAGTTCATGATTATGCCAAACTACACAACAACCATAACATGCTTTGCAACCAATGCCAATGACTCATTATGCATCGCTAGATTAATCGAACTCAACATGGTAAGATGTTTATCACAAGGGGATCATCACGACATGAGGTTACCAACTCATCATAGCATACTAAACATATTCAAAGTCACCAAACAATTCAATGCAATAAAATATTCATAAGTAAGCAATTAGAACACACAACATGCTACCAAACAACAATCAAAACCCAACCGGTAGAATTCTACTTACAACGTTCCTAGGACAGTCCAAGGTATTCCTAAAGAGAACTTTAAGCCTTACTCGAATACTCCAAATTAAGCCCAATTGAACTACTCCAAACGAGCTCGAATTACTGTTGGTTGGTGTTCGTGAGTGTTCGAATCAACCTAAAACTGCAACGCAAGGTTCCTACACGTTAGGACCTAAGCCATAACACTTAAAGTGATTTGCAAAAAGTCCAAAATATGTTAAAACTTACCCAACAGTGCCAGACCGACTGAAACTCTGCTGTAAATCCCGTTTTTTTATAGTAAATGGCTTCGAATGTGGACTATTCGGAGTCCAAACAAGCTAAAATCGTAAATAAGAGATGATTAAGGCATGGGTAATCCAAAACTAAAGTCGTTTAGGCATGGGTAAGTAACAAACCTCGTCAAGCAAGAAGGAACTCACGTTGGTCTGCTGTAAATCCCGTTTTTTGCAGAAAACTGCTTCAAAAGTGGGCTATTTTGAGTACAAACAAGATAAACTTACAAATCAAAGGTAATTTGGGTAACCCAAATCTAAGATCGATTGGTCATGAGTACCTTGTTTTGAGGCCTGAATTCGAGTGGGTAATGCTGGAAATCACGTTTTTGGCACCAAACGACTTCAAATGCAGCTGGTGCGCGTCCAAACAAGCCTAAAGTCACGATTTACAGACTTTTAAGGAATGGGTAACGTGAATCTAATGACAATTAGGCATGGGTATGCGACAAACCTTGTCAAATTGGAGAGAAAACGCACGGAACAGCTCGATTTTTCCAGAAAATGCTCTAAACTGCAGTAAATCCGCGAACGGTCAGCCACGACGCCCGGATCTGCAAGTTGCACCCTGTGCGATCTTGTTGAGGGCTCGTCAAATTACAATTTATAAATCGATCCTAAGCTACTTGTAGCATTGAGTGGACCAGGTCGATCTCAGGGAACCAAATATCAATTTCTCAAATTAAATTTGCAAAGGAGAAAACAAATAAAAGAGGGGATTTTGTGTTTTTCTAAATAAAATAAAACATAAGATAAAAATAAAGATAGGTCAAATCTTACCAAGTTCCAATTCAAAGGCACGGTTTTATCCAATTGCAAAATTGATCATAGGCACACAAAATGTTTAACTTAATCATACAAGCACTTAGTCAACTTATCAGGAAACCCCAAAAGTAACAAATTCCCTAAATTCATTAACTCTAACTAACGTCAAGTTAACGCTAATTACCTAAATAATTTTGACGAAACCGCTCAAAATTATTTAGATAAAGGCATTACGAACCTTGGAACGACCAAGACAACTAATCAGGTAAAACAACTTTCACCTAATTAAGAAGCTTCTTTAATTCCTAGAATTAAACATGCAAGCCATGCAATATGGAAACCCACAAAACATACACATGTGATAATCCTAATACTACCGGTTCATTCAACATGACAATTACAGATCGTGATCATGATTAGCAATAAAATATGTAGAGTGATTAAGGCGTCAATTTAATCAAAATAGATACTTATAAAATTAACACAGGAATTAAAGAATACTTGCAATTGAAAGAAAACTAAGTTAAGGTTCAAGCCTCACAACATTGCAATTGGTTGTAGCCGACCTCTGAACTGGAAAACGTGGAGTTTAGCCAAGCATCATGATAGTATATCTCCCGTTAAACATGGTTCGATTTGCCCCAATAAAAGTGTAAAAATAGAAGGAGAAAAGCTCTCAAAAGCTCTCTCTAAAAGTCTAAGAAAAGGAGGCCAAAGTCCCAACCCTAGAGTGAAAAAGTGCTATAAATAAGGTTAGGGCAGCGTCGAGACGCCAAGAGTGGCGTTGAGATGCTGCTCTAGCAAATAAGGAAAGAAAAATTGCTTGTTCGTGTGGCGTTGAACGGCGTTGAGACGCTACTGGCGTTGAGCAAGCCAAACCGCAGCGTCGAGCGGCGTTGAGCAAAGACAGAATCTTAGCGTTGAGTAGCGTCGAGCATGCCAAACCGCTGCGTCGAGCATGGCGTTGGGCGGCGTTGAGACGCTGCTCCCTGGACAGATTTGGTAATTTTGCTCTAACTTTTTGCTCAGGTGTCTGATTGACCTCCGGTTTGGCTCGTTTGAATTGTTATTCGACATAGAGTCTCCAAATACATCTTTTGCTCGAATCCCTACAAAATAAACATGAAAACACATAAAAACTATCAAACTAACAAGAGTTAAATGTGTTAAATAAAGCTTTATACGACCTATCACACCCCCATTTGCCACTGCTCGTGGCTGTTGAAGGTTGGGTTCGAGGCGTGGGAGAGGAAAAATGGGTGCTTATCCGGAGACGGGTGTTGCCGACGTTGAAGAAGTCGAAGAAGGGGGATGGTGGCTGGTGTCTCACGAAAAGGGAGATGGGGGAGAGAGAAGAAGAAGATAATTTTGGGCTAGGGTTTACTTTACCCTTTTTTTTGTCTAGTTTCTCTAATTCTCTAAATAAATAAAATCCCTAAATAAAAAGAGGAGAGGAAAATTTTCTAATCTCCTAATTTCCAAAAATTCTACTATTTATCAAAAATAAAACTCCAAATAAAGAACCTAAAAGATTTGGATTGAAATCTACTCAATAGAGGATTTGGGTTCCTTTTGAACTTGAAAATAAGATCTAAAATTAAATCCTCGAACCTTGGAATTAAAAATTTAATTAAAAAATCTCTTTCTCCAAAATTATGGAAACTTAATTTATCGAACAAAGAGATTAACTTCAAATTCTAATTTTCCAAATTAGAATTGTAACTAACGACTAAGCCTAATCACTTCTAAAATAGGCTAATTTATAACGCGGGGCATTACACTTTCTGTACAAACAATGGATTGCATTTTACCTATCCTTCCTTTTCTTTTCGTTTCTTTACTAATGAAATCATTCTGATTGTCTGTTTTTTCCTAACCAAACAATTTTCATTTACTAGGTCAATTTATTTATTTAATAAAATTATCGTCCATTTGGTATTTTTCATTTATCTTTTGGAATTTTGGAAATTGGGTTTCAATGAACACCTGCAATTGATTATCATTTGGGTCTTCTTCTTCTTCTTATTTTGCTTTTGTAGCTCTCTTGAATTTTTTTTTTTTTTTGGGGGGGGGGGGGGGGGGGGGGGGGGGGGGTAAGCCCTAGATTTGTTAATTTCTGTCCTGAACAGATTTGTGATTGTTTCAGATAGGTTAATTAGGCTTATGCAGGATCTTCTTTTCTCTGAAGAAAGAAAAAAAATAACCTTCTACCAACGACTAATAATGCAAAGCAGAGGAGGGGGCTGGCGGCGATTTTGCTTGAAACACAGCGAGGTGGGACGGATATTCCAGAGAATCAGCGGGCAGAGAGAGAGAAAGGGACACGAATGTTTTGATTTTGACATCGCATCCATATGGAACTCGCGTACATGGTACACGAGATCCATATGGAAATCGTGTACATGTACACGAGTTACGTGTCAACTACCTAGCATTTAAAGCCGCCAGGTGGGGCAATGTGGCACGGTACACGAGTTTTCCATTTCTCGCGAACGTGAGCCGAGTTTCATTAACCTTTACGCGTACACGGGCCATGATTTAGCTAAATCGTGGCCCATGTACACGATTTATCTACCCTAAATTTAACAATACTTTCAAAAGCACCATATTTCTGTTATTTCTTTTTTAATTTGCATATTTTTTTTTAAAAAAAATCCCAATTCGTACACCCCAACTAATTTCACACTTTCAACATTTTGAAGAATGTAAATAATACAATGGTCTATTTTTGCACTTTGAGCTTGTGTTTTAAAATATTGAAAAGAAAGAATATTGTGGCAGAATTTCTGTATGTATTGATTGACTTAAAAACAGAAAAGAAAGAAGGCAAATAAATAGAAGGATATCAGGGAAAACCCTAACACGTGTCACCAAATGAGAGGTTCAATAGTACAAAGCAGTTAACATAAAACCAACAGAAAATAACACTGAATTAAGTCATTTAACATCCTGGCATGCCAACTGGGTAATTGAGAACGGTGAGCTTGATCCATAGGCTCTGAAATC
Source organism: Trichosanthes truncata (assembly GCA_033996785.1). Classification (NCBI taxonomy): domain Eukaryota; kingdom Viridiplantae; phylum Streptophyta; class Magnoliopsida; order Cucurbitales; family Cucurbitaceae; genus Trichosanthes; species Trichosanthes truncata. The sequence continues at coordinate 41,293,974 of JAWPNB010000013.1, read as the reverse complement.
GAGAGGTTGCCAACTCTTTGGTCATGATGTTTGCAATTTGATCTTTAGAGGCTACATATTTGACAAGAAGCTACTAATTAAGAATTTTGTCACGTACAAAATGTTGGTCAATCTCAATGTGCTTTGTATGTTATGCATTACAAGATTTGTAGCTATGTGTGTGGCACTGATGTTATCGTACTAAAGGAGTGGAGTTGATTTGAGAGAAAAACCAAGCTCTTTTATAATAGAAACAACCCAAGTTATTTTAGCTGTAGCATTATTGAGGGAAATTGTCAAAAATAGGACAACTTAAGGGATATTAAAGAGATTTGGGATGAGTTTTAAACTTAAAGAGAAATAGGACAATTGAGGGTATGAAATTACCATGTTGCCATTCTTAAAAAAAAAATCCCTAAATTCACTTAGAGTTACGTAGATTTCTCCTTCTTCTTTCTTCATCAAGATTTCTCCGTCTTCTTTCTTCATCAACATTTCTTCTTCTTTCTTCATCAACATTTCTCCTTCACACGTCATCACTTCAAGCTTTTGAACAACAGGGAAAAAAACCCACGAATTTGGCGACAGCGACGACTCCAGCGAAAACCCACGAATTCAGCAACGCACAGTAGCGACAATAGGGAGAAAAAAAAAGCTCCATTTCTTGAGATCTCTCTTTCGATAGGCTTGAGAAACTTTCTTCACAATTTTAGACTTTTTGTTGATAAAAAAATTTGCTTCTTTTTACTTTGTTGAGTGAGGAACAAAATGTGAGTAGTTTGCTTTTTTTTTTTTTTTTTTTGTTGCTTCTAAGGTAGTTGACTATGAGAATATTTAGTTGTTATTTGGGTTTGTGCTCTTTCTTGCATTGATTTGTAAGTATGAAATTCTAAGAAGGAAAAAAGAAGAATGCAAAAGCTTTTAACTATGATCAATTTTTTTTTTATATATTGAATTTTTACTATTGTTAGTTTGGAGTGCTTAGCAATAAATAGTTGTGTGGTACTTTAATTATGAACTTCCTCCTTATTTCTTGTATTGTTTTGTGAGTACGTTAAATTATGAGGAAAAAAATGCAAAAAGTAGTCAATTTTTTTTATTGATTTTATTTCTGTTATGGATATTGTGGAATGTTTCGCCATAAATTGTTGTCTGAAACTTTGATTATGGTCTTCCTTCCTCTCTCTTGCCTCATGTTTTTCTTTTTTGTTGTAGGAATTAAAGATTTTGTTATAATTTAAGGATGACTCATGTTCGTGTCTTAGTTCGTTATGGTGGAGTATGGGATGACAAAGAAAGAAAATATGAAGGGGGTTTATTGAAAGGTATCGTCATAAGTAAAGAAATCACGCACAAAGATTTAGTGGTTAAAATATATGCTCTCACCGAAGTTGACCCTAAAGAGTTTGATATCAAACTGAGATGCATATATGAGATAAAATTTGAAAATCAAACTCCTCCATTTGAGATAAGTAATGTCTGTGATTTGAAATTCTATCTTCTGGGTGAAAATATGTTTGAAGTTCCCCTGTACATCTCATTTGAACCTAGGTACAAAGGTTTGACCTCAGCCAGAGATTTACATGTTGAAGGTAATAAATCTATTTCTGAGAGCAATCAAGTTAAAAACTTAGATACAAATGTTTCGATTCTAGTGCATGCAACATTAGATGACAATGTAGTTCAAGTTGGCTTAGGTGATGACAGGAATGAGAACACTAGATGGGAATCACATGATTCAAAAGAATATAACTTTGCAATGGAGTTTGATGAGGCCAAGAACTTTACTTGCAATCATATGACATCCCATAGGAAAGAAGTACTTCAAAATATTGTAAAAGAAAATGTGACATTGAATGTCAATCAGGTAGCCAAAAGACGTACATGAATACAAATATTTGGTCAGAAGGAAGCTCTACAAATGACGAGTTAGAGGTCAGACAAATATTTTTTGGCAATGACTTATCCATGAAATTAAGTGTGATGGCAATGAAAAAGAACTTTGAATTTATAGTAAAGAATTCTACCAAAGAGATTCTTTATGTTAGATGTGTTGATGATAAATGTAAATGGAGACTACGGGCAGTCAAATTGATGGGTTCAGACATATTCAAGATTTCAAAGTAAGTAAATGTTCATTCATGTTCACTTGATATTTTGAACCATGACCATAGACAAGCAAAATCTTGGGTAATTGGGGAATTAATAAAATCAAAATTCAAGGGAATTGGTCGTCAATACAAATCACGAGACATCATAGAAGACATGAGACAAGATTATGATATAAATATGAGTTATGAAAAATCGTGGCGTGCTAGAGAAAATGCATATATGCGAGTACGTGAATCACTAGAAAAGTCATATAATCTATTGTGTAGGTATGGTGAAGCACTTAAATTGACAAATCCAGGTACATTTTATCACATTGAACTTAAAGATGAGCGTTTCTTCAAATATCTTTTTATAGCATTAGATCCATGTGTTCGAGGATTTTTAAATTGTATACGACATGTTATAGTTATGGATCGAACATTTTGAAGTGTAAATATAGGGGTACTGTGATAATTGTCACTTGCTTAGATGGTAATAATAAGATTTTTCCCTTTGCATTTGGAATTTTCGATAGAGAAGGTGATGATTCGGTAAAATGGTTCTTGAAAAAGTTAAAAGGTGCAATAGGTGAAGTTAATGATTTGGTTTTTGTATCAGATCGAAATAAAAGCATATCAAAGTCTATTGCTTCAGTATTTTCCACTGCATTTCACAGTCTTTGTGCGCAACATTTGAGAGAAAAATTGAATACTAAATTCAAGAATGAAACAATAGAGCATTTGTTTTGTAATGCTTCAAGAGCATATCATGAGTCAAAGTTTCAAGAATTGTGGAGCCGCATTCTAGTATTTGATAATGGTGTAGGAAAGTATTTGAAAGATGTTGGCCTTTCACGTTGGGCACGTATGCATTGTCCAAGAAGGCGTTACAATATGATGACTACGAATATAACAGAGAGCATGAATGCTCTTTTGAAAGAACCCAGAGAATTACCAGTTGCTGCATTTGTTGAACATCTGAGAGCTTTACTACAAAGATGGTTTTGGGAACGTCGAGATGAAGCTTTAAAAGTTACATCTATCTTGATGAAATGGGCAGAAGGAATTATACAGAAAAGCCAGGAGCATTCTGTAACAATGAAGGTTGATTCAATTGATTGTTATCAATTACATGTGAAGGATGTGGATGATGAGGAGACTATTGACCTTAATACTCGGGAGTGCAGTTGTAAGGAGTTTCAACTAGAGCAATTACCATGTGCTCATGCAATTGCTGCAGTAAGAGGTCGGAGTATAAATGTATATAGTTTATGTCATCGTTATTATACTAATGAATGTTTGTTAACTGCATATGCATAACCTATTTATCCAGTCGGTAATGCCTCGAAGTGGAAGACACCTGTAGACTATGTGGAAATGAAGGTCTAACCCCCCAAAGTAGTGGCTAGGGTTGGTCGGCGCCAAAGAAAGAGAATCTCATCAATTGGTGAAACTCTCATATTGCATAAATGTGGCAAATGCGACAAACGAGGCCATAATAGATTGACATGTCGTAATCCTATTGCATATGCCAAAAATTAAAATGTGAGATTAATGGACTACTTGTTTGTTACGGTGAACGCTTTAGTTATATTAACTTTTTGTTGTGGTATTGAACGCATTTGTTATGTTAATTGTTCTATTTTATCTTAGTATACAATTGACTACTTTTGCATTTCAGTTCTGTTTGGGTTATGTTTTTTTTTTCTCGCAACTTTTCATACCTACAAAGCAAGCAAAAAAATGGGTACTTCTAAGAAAACTTTTTTTTTTCTCGTAGTTTCTCGCAATTTCTCGTACCTATAAAACAAGGCAATAGATTAAAAAGTGGGTACTTTGCGTTCTATTTTTTTTCTCGTAGTTTCTAGTACCTACAAAGCAAGCAAAAAAATGGGTACTTCTAAGAAAACAAGGCAATAGATTAAAAAGTGGGCACTTTGCATTCTTTTTTTTTTTTCTCGTAATTTATTGCAGTTTCTCGTACCTACAAATCAAAGTTCCTAATAACAAATCATATTTAGACATTCCACAAAAAACCATAACAAAAGTATAATAGATCAAAATATGGGTACTTTGCAAATTGATTTTTTTTCTCGTAGTTTCTCGTACCTAAAAAACAATCCAATATATCAAAGTGGGTACTTTGAGTTCTTTTTTTTTTTTTCTCGCAGTTTCTCGCACCTAGAAAACATGACAGTAAATAGGGAGCAAGCATCTTGATATTCAAACAATGTACTCAAAATAATGAAATTCTCATTATAATATATATCGAAGTATTAGTCACTTAATACGTCAGAGTATTTGTCCATAGTTGGAAAGCCAACTGTTTTCTAAAATATGACATGTTTTCTTGACATAAATTTACAAAATCAGAACCAGTTACAACGTATTAAAAAATTGTAATGGTGAATACACCACAATCACAACAATTACAATGAATTGGAGCCGACTCTACCATTACAATGCCCCAAGGTTCTGTATGTCTAGACTCTCCACCTTGCCTTGTAAAAAAACCAGTAGATTGCAAGATCAATGGTACTAATGTTCGCACTGGCTCTAACAACGTTGTCATCTCCTCGATTGTAGTGTATAATGGGAGGGAATTCCATTCTTTGATCTCACACTGAATTAGATCAAAGCAAATTAACACTCAATGGTTTCCCTTTACGTTGAACGGTGCATACACAACATTAACATCGACCCATGCATCCTTGAAGTTAGTATTACATCCGAGGACATAGTCGACCAATTGGTACTCAGTTTGCCAATCGAATGAGCTCTTCTCCTCAATACATTATTGATATAGGGGCCACTTTGCTTGTAGATGGCGCTGCACACACATATATTAGTGGATGAGTTGCCCATTAAATGTGACATCTAAATCAAGGAAGTGACCAAAGTGAGTACATCTAAACATTTCTTGTTGATCAGGAGTTAGCTTGGATGCTTGGATTTAATGTTCTCAATTGTTTTCCCAATGTGTGTTCGACTAGTAACTTGAGATCGAAAGTGACTCGATGGCTTTATCAAGTACTTAGGAGTGTTTCTCAACGCCATGGATATTTAAAACCTAAAAAACAACAAGAATTCTACTGTCAATATAGGGAGCACCAAGACATATGCAGACATTACTTAATGACCATAGCAAAAGTGAAATATTTCAAAAATGCACTCATTTTGCATTTTTTTTTTCTGGCAATTTTCTTGCACCTAGAATATAATGAACTAAATAAGGATAAACACCCTAACAAAGCTATCCAGTACCAAGACATATGCAAACAATACTTAATGGGCATAGAAAAAGTGAAATATGTCATAAATGAACTCATTTTACATTATGTTTTTTTTTTCTCGCAGACTTCTCGCAACTAGAATAGAATGCACTAAAGAATGATAAACACCTTAGAAAAACTATCCAGCACCAAGACATGTGCATACACTACTTAATGGCCATAGCACAAGTGAAATATTTCAAAAATGAAAGCATTTTGCATTCTGTTTTTTTCTCGCACATTTCTCACACCCAGAATAGAATGTACTAAAGAAGAATAAACAACCTAGAAAAACTATTCAGCACCAAGACATATACATACACTACTTAATGACCATAACACAAGTGAAATATTTCAAAAATGAAGGCATTTTGCATTCTGTTTTTTTTTTCTTGCAGACTTCTCACACCTAGAATAGAATACACTAAAGAATGATAAACACCCTAGCAAAGCTATCCAGCACCAAGACATATGCATACATTACTTAATGGGCATAGCAAAGGTTAAATATTTAAAAAAAAAAATGCACTCATTTCTCGCAGCTTTCTCACATCTAGGAAACAAGGCAGAAAATATAGAGAAATCATAGAAATCAAAATACCCAGCACCAGAATCATGGCTAGACATTCTAAAAATGATCTTAACAAGAGTATGGATAGAACAAAATACAACTTTTTGGAATAATATATGGTTTCTTGCAGATTTCTCGCACCTAAAATATAATGCACTAAAGAAGGACAAATACCCTAACAAAGCTATCCAGCACCAGGACATATGCAGACATAACTTACAGCTTTCTCGAACCTAGGAAACAAGGCAAAAAATATAGAGAAACCATAGAAATCAAAGTAATCAGCACCAAATCATGGCTAGACATTCTAAAAATGATACTAACAAGAGTATGGATAGAAAAAAATACAACTTTTTGGTAAAATCTATAGGGGGCATTTGGAGCACCGTTTTGGAATCAGAACCCTTGGAATCGGAACCCTGGGGGGTTTGTTCTGGGGGGTTTGAAAGCCTGGGAATCAAAAAACAGTGTTTGGGGTGCAGTGTTCTGAACCCTGGGAATCAGAAAACAGTGTTTGGGGTGCAGTGTTCTGAACCCTGGGAATCAGGAAACAGTGTTTGGAGTGCAGTGTTCTGAACTCTAGGGTTGTGTAGTTTTTGTTTTTCCTTTTTCCTTTGCTACTTTGGTCTCTTTTTTTTTTTTTCATTTCCTTATATTCTAGTGGCAATCTTTGGTTAGTTGTAGAATCCTTTGTGTAAGTTGGGTAATTTTTTTTAGTACTTTTGAACAGACCTTTTAATTAGTATGAGAATGAGAAATTTGTTACTGGAAATGCAAATAATTACTTCGTAAAATACAAAATTTGGTTAGGTTTATGACATGTATAAAAAAAATAGTTGTAATAATTTATTATTTTTTACCAAAAAAAAAGTGAGTTTCCAATGAAAAATAATTACTTTGTCAAATATAAAATTTGGTTAGGTTTATGACAAGTATTAAAAAAAATATTTGTAATATTTTATTATTTTTTACCAAAAAAATGTGAGTTTCCAATGAAAAATCAACATACTTTGTCAAATATCAAATTTGGTTAGGTTTATGACAAGTATTAAAAAAAATATTTGTAATATTTTATTATTTTTTACCAAAAAAATGTGAGTTTCCAATGAAAAATCAACATACTTTGTCAAATATCAAATTTGGTTAGGTTTATGACAAGTATAAAAAAAATATTTGTAATAATTTATTGTTTTTTCCAAAAAAAAAAATGTGAGTTTCCAATGAAAAATCAACATACTTTGTCAAATATCAAATTTGGTTAGGTTTATGACAAGTATAGAAAAAACATATTTATAATAGTTTATTGTTTTTTACAAAAAAAAAATGTGAGTTTCCAATGAAAAATAATTACTTTGTCAAATATCAAATTTGGTTAGGTTTATGACAAGTATAAAAAAAATATTTGTAATAATTTATTGTTTTTTACAAAAAAAAAAAAAAGTGAGTTTCCAATGAAAAATAATTACTTTGTCAAATATCAAATTTGGTTAGGTTTATGACAAGTATAAAAAAATAAAACATTTGTAATAATTTATTGTTTTTCAAAAAAAAAAAAGTGAGTTTCCAATGAAAAATAATTACTTTGTCAAATACGAAATTTGGTTATGTAATGACATGTATAAAACAAACATTTGTAATAATTTATTGTTTGTTACAAAAAAGATGTGAGATACTAATTAAAAAAAAAAAACAATGGAAGAGACGGGAGAGAGATAAAAAAACGTTATAATGAAAACATGTGCCAAATGAGAAGCAAACCGGTGTGTTGGAAATCAAACCCCCCCTATTTCACTATGCAAAACCCCGGTAGTGTTTCAAAACCATTGGGTTTTGAACACAGTGGCCCAAACAAGGGTTTGGGTTTGGATTCTCGCAGTTTTCTCGCACCTAGAATATAATGAACTAAAGAAGGATAAACATCCTAACAAAGTTGTCCAACACCAAGACATATTCATACATTACTTAATGGGCATAGCAAAGGTGAAATATTTCAAACATGCACTCATTATGCATTCTGTTTTTTTTCTCGCAGCTTTCTCGCAGCTAGGAAACAAGGCAAAATATAGAGAGAAACCATAGGAATCAAAGAACCTACACCAAATCATAGCTATACGTTCTAAAAATAATCCTAACCAGAGTATATTACAAAAAAATACAACTTTTTGAATCAATCTATGATTTTGGCAATTTCACGTACCTAGAAGAGAATGCACGAAAGAAGGAGAGACCCTAATAAAGTTATCCAGCACCAAGACATATCTAGACATCACTTAATGGCTATAGCAAAAGTAAAATATTTAAAAAATGGACTCATTTTGCAATATATTTTTTTTCTCTCAGTTTCTCACACCTAGGAAACATGGCAAAAAATAGAGAGAGCAACCCTACAAATCAAAGTACCAAGCACCAAATCATAGCTAGACATTCTAACATCATCCTAACAAGAGTAGAAGAAACAAAAACTATTTTTTGAATCAATCTATGGTTTCTCGCGGTTTCTCGTACCTAAACGAGAAGACACTAAAGAAAGATATACACCCTAATAAAGTTATACAGCACCAAGACATATCTAGACATTACTTAATGGCCATAGAAAAAGTAAAATAGTTAAAAAAACGATCTCATTTTGCATTCTGTTTTTTTTCTCGCAGTTTCTCGCACTTAGGAAACAAGGCAAAAAATAGAGAGAGCAACCCTACAAATCAAAGTACCCAGCACCAAATCATAGCTAGACATGCTAAAAACAATCATAACAAGAGTATAGATTAAAAAAAGACTACTTTTTGAATTAATCTATAGTTTCTCGCAGTTTCTCGTACCTAAAAGAGAATACACTAAATAATGAGAAGCACCTAATCAAGTTACCCAGCACCAAGTCATAGCTAGACATTACTTAATGGTCATAGCAAAAGTAGAATAGTTAAAAAAAAAAGTGACTCAATTTGCATTCTGTTTTTTTTTTTCTCGCAATTTCTCGTACCTAGGAAACAAGGCAAAAAATAGAGAGCAACCCTATAATCAAATTACCCAGCATAGCTAGACATTCTAAAAATAATCATGATAAGAGTATAGATAAAAATAATCATGGAAAAAAATAATCATGATACGTCTGAGTTCAAGGCAGACATAAACGTAGCGAGAGAAGTCGGTTTCAAATTTGACCATGTAGAATACTATAGTTGCAGAAGCAATAGACAATATGAGAGCTAAGTGATGCGAGCTTGTCGAGGGCTCGTCAAATTACAATTTATAAACCGATCCTAAGCTACTTGTAGCATTGAGTGGACCGGGTCGATCTCAGGGAACCAAATATCAATTTCTCAAATTAAATTAGCAAAGGAGAAAACAAATAAAAGAGGGGATTTTGTGTTTTTCTAAATAAAATAAAACATAAGATAAAAATAAAGATAGGTCAAATCTTACCAAGTTCCAATTCAAAGGCACGGTTTTATCTAATTGCAAAATTGATCATAGGCACACAAAACGTTTAACTTAATCATACAAGCACTTAGTCAACTTATCAGGAAACCCCAAAAGTAACAAATTTCCTAAATTCATTAACTCTAACGAACGTCAAGTCAACGCTAATTACCTAAACAATTTTGACGAAACCGCTCCAAATTATTTAGATAAAGGCATTACGAACCTTGGAACGACCAAGACAACTAATCAGGTAAATCAACTTTCACCTAATTAAGAAGCTTCTTTAATTCCTAGAATTAAACATGCAAGCCATGCAATATGGAAACCCACAAAACATACACATGTGATAATCCTAATGCTACCGGTTCATTCAATATGACAATTACGGATCATGATCATGATTAGCAATAAAATATGTAGAGTGATTAAGGCGTCAATTTAATCAAAATAGATACTTATAAAATTAACACGGGAATTAAAGAATACTTGCAATTGAAAGAAAACTAAGTTAAGGTTCAAGCCTCACAACATTGCAATTGGTTGCAGCCGACCTCTGAACTGGAAAACGTGGAGTTTAGCCAAGCATCGTGATAGTATATCTCCCGTTAAACATGGTTCGATTTGCCCCAATAAAAGTGTAAAAATAGAAGGAGAAAAGCTCTCAAAAGCTCTCAAAAGCTCTCTCTAAAAGTCTAAGAAAAGGAGGCAAAAGTCCCAACCCTAGAGTGAAAAAGTGCTATAAATAAGGTTGGGGCAGCGTCGAGACGCCAAGAGTGGCGTTGAGATGCTGCTCTAGCAAATAAGGAAAGAAAAATCGCTTGTTCGTGTGGCGTTGAGCATGGCGTCGAGCAAGCCAAACCGCAGCGTCGAGCTGCGTTAAGCAAAGACAGAATCTTAGCGTTGAGCGGCGTCGAGCATGGCGTTGAGACGCTACTGGCGTTGAGCATAGCGTTGAGCGGCGTTGAGACGCTGCTCCCTGGACAGATTTAGTAATTTTGCTCTAACTTTTTGCTCAGGTGTTTGAATGGCCTTCGGTTTGGCTCGTTTGAATCGTTATTCGACATAGAGTCTCCAAACATGCCTTTTGCTCGAGTCCCTACAAAATAAACATGAAAACACATAAAAACTATCCAACTAACAAGAATTAAGTGTGATTAAATAAAACTTTATATGTCCTATCACTAAGAATGGGAATAAAGATAGAAAATTTTACAACGTGTATACAACAATCCAATAATGCTCATTTAGTCTTTCCTTATGAAATACCTGTTTTACAAAAACATATATTCAAATATCAAAACAATGAAATCTAGTGTCATTTTTGTCAAACATTTCTTCAATCTAATGCTTTTAGCAGCAACAATTTCAATTCCAATTTCCTTCATTAGCCAATTAAACCAAGTGCTTCTTCTTATTCTACACAAGTTTCTAGTGAATGACATTAGTGCTTGACAGGCTAATTGACATCAGTGCTTATACAATATGTTCTATGTTATTCAAATGACTTAAATATGGGGCAGTCACTAGTCAATTATTAAATGGGTTGCATAAGATGAACATTTCATGCGACTTACGTAAGTTTGGGAACTACTGTGCAGGCGAGTTAAGACGTTCTGAGTTCACCGTTTGTCGTTTGTTTCCCTTCTCCGTCCGTTTGTCGTGGTCATTCTGTAGCCGTGGCTATCCGTTGTTCGTTGTTCTTCGGGTGAAGACGCTCTTCTCCGTTGTCGTGGTCGTTCTGTAGCTGTGGCTGTTCGCCGTTCTTAGTGTCGCGCGAGAGAGATGGAAGAATACGAGAGATTGAGTTTGGGAATTAAGGCTCAGTTTTTTAAAGAGCAATAACATCTTTTCATTCTTAAAAAGTCCTATAACTCTATATATTAAAAAAGTTGTCCTAAAACGCTTTTTCCCCTTAAAATATGTCTCATTTTTGGCAATTTCCCCATTATTGAGCCCTCAGTACTATATTTTGCACTAGGTCTAGATAGCACCCTTTTTTGCCTTGAGGATGACCAAGACACTAGATTAGCTCCCAAGAAGGTATGATAGCCACTTGTACTTCATCTATTGTCAGGACAACTTGCCCAATTGACATCTCTGAAGCAATTAAGTGTCAATGGTGAAGGCATAAAGTATAAATCATTATGGATAATACCTCTTAGTTCAAAATTCGTTTAACAGCCATCTAGTGAACAAAGGTAGGAGCATGAAGGAATTAGCATATCTTATTCACAAAGAAAGATAAATTTGGATGCTTTATTGTGTAGTACTATAGAGCACCCATGATGCTTCTGTATTCAGTAGGATTTTCCAATAGATCACCATCTCACAAAGAAAGAGTCCCACTAATTGAGAAAGTCTATGATATACTTACTCTGAGACAAGTGAAGGCCATCCCAACTTCTCGAAACATGAATGCCTAAAAAATATGTGAGAGTACCTAAATCATTAAGCAAGAATGTGTGTTTAAACCAGAAATAATAGAATGTGATAAGGTAGAGTTGTTGCTAGTGATAATAATATCGTCCACATACACCAAAATAATCACAACAGTCAATGAAGAGCAAAAAAAGAATATAGAAAAATATGACTTTGAAGCAACAAAACCCCACTCAATAAGGCATGAACTAAACTTCTTCATAAACTAGGCACATCAACTTTGTTTAAAACCACATATGCCCTTATGAAGATGACACACATAGTTGAGGTGGGTACTATCAATAAAATCGAGTGGTTGTTCCACATAAACCTCTTTACATCTTTTTGACAAATTGACCAATTGAATGAATTAGCAAGTGATATAACAATACGTACCATAGCAGACTTAACAACTAGGCTAAATATATCAAAGTAATCCACTCCATTAGTTTGATTGAACATGGCAGTTAGCTATTCATGTGTTAGTGGCTTCTAGCAATAAGACTATTTGTGAGGTTTTATCAAAATAGGATGAAATTCCAACTTTTAAAACCATAGTGATTGAATTTAACTTTCTTCCAACTATAGAGACCAATTTTTTTAGGGAAAATTTGCCAAATAACACGTTTTCAACCATATATTTCACAAATGACTCATTTAAAAAAAAAAAAAAAAACATCAGCTATAGCATGACTCATATGTCTACCACTATTTTATTTCATATATACCCTTGAAAATTTTATAATTCTTTATAATAATGTTATTGTTGTGTTTAGGGTTTCCATAATTAAATCATTCAATTTAGGTACCATTAATTACATACAAAGCTATTTTTTGTAATGCTAAATATTTTATTTTTCAATATTTTATTATCCAAATTAGGTTTTAATTATTTTTTTCCATTAATAACATTTAGGGTTAATAAATTAGGTATTATGCTATTACATTGCTGTCAACCAAAATTTTGTCGTCAACCCCAACATCCAAGTTTCAATATGAATAAGTAATCTTCCCTTTTTTTTTTTTTAAATTTTTCTATGTGTTCTTCAATTATACTACATGACTTTTTCAGAGCAAATTGATTTTTTTACTTATTTATACTAAAGACTTTTCAATTATTTTTCTTGTGTGCAAATTGATTTTTTTAGTTGTTTATATTACAGACTTTTTTCCTTCCTTTTTTATTAATTAATTATTATATTGCTTTATATGGTCGATTGATGTACCATTATTTTGGTATATATATGGTATATATTTTGCTCGCCTTTTTATTTTGGTTTTTGATTGTGTAATCTAACTCATTTTTCTTCTAAATGAGCAGTTTTATTATATGTAGTCCTACATAGATATATATTATAAACTATGTAAATTATACATGATATATGTGTTAAACTACCAAATAATAAATATATATCATGTAGTATATTGTTTATAAATGTAATGGATTCTTGAAAATACACGATGATCAATATATACTTTGCAGTATATTGTATTCATAAATATATATATATATATATAGAGAGATATTATATAAATATCAATATGTACTAATTGTGATTTTTTAAAATGTTGTATTATATATACATTCAAATAACTTAAACATTCTAGGCAATATGATATATACCCTTAAATTATACTTAACATTATAGGTAACGTTAATATTATAGGTAACATTAATATATACACAAGAACTTATACTTAATAACATAAGTACAGTATAATATATACACAAATAATACACAACATGTTCCTAACAAACATAAATATGGTCATTCCTAGAATCCAAGTTTTTCTTCGATTACTTTATATAAACCCCAAATCATTGCACAATGGATGTTCTAAAAATTTACGAAATTATAAATTATGTTCTTTGATTATTTTATAGAACATTTAAACATCACCGGAAGAGAACTCAAGCCCACTCAAATGTCATCGGCGGAGAAATCGAAAGAACGCTGAACTTTCGTCGAAGGAAATCTAAAACCACCACTAGAGGAGAATCACAATATAGTCACAGAATTTTTGAAATCTGTTTGCGAAAACCCTCTCAAACTCTTGATTTTTTTTGTTATTGAAATGGAAGAAACGGAGCTGAAGATATTGGATCAATAAATATTGATGATTCGGAGGGAAGTTATGAGATATATGAGAGAGATTTGGGGGATTTTTGTTACAGAATATATGAGAGATTTGGAGGTTTTTGTTATGGGATATATGAGAGATTTGAGGGATTTTTTCAAATCTATTCCATTTTATTTTTATCCCATTTTACCTCACGAATTTACATCATTGTAACAAAATATAATTGACATATATGTCAATTCAACTCCCTATTAGACGTGAAATGACTTGGCTTAAGATAAAGTTAAAATTTATTTTGTGTAATTTTAAGTGTGAAAAGAACTATTTATGTAGTTAACCCAATTTTTAATTTAACCTAATTAATATATTTGATTCCCAAATTTGGGATGGGGATAGATAGGTCACACCTTTTTTGTCCTACTTTGAGAGTGACTGTTCATCGTAGCGACTAGCGGCTCCTGAATCCTGATTCGTTGCAGTGTTCGTGAGGTAAGTGTTACTTCAAAATAGCCCTAATTTCATTTTCATCTTATAGCTTAATCGTTAATGTAATCTCGATTTTTCCCCTGTTCGCTGCTTCCATTTTGTCGCTTCATATTTCTGGACGTTCTGGATTTTGTTTTCTCCTAATAGCAAGATCTCAGAAAGAAATCAAGTTTCGAATTGATGCTCAGAATCTTCAGAAATATGGCAGCAAGATTCCAATTGGACAAGTTCGATGGCCCGGGAGATTTTGTGCTTTGGCGAGTGAAGATGAAGGCGCTTCTAACGCAACAAAATGTCGCTAAAGCTTTGAAAGGTCGCGAAACTCTTCTTCAAACCATGACAGAGGAACGAGTTCTAGAAATGGATGAAATCGCCACCAGCATGATAATTTCACATTTGGCAGACGATGTGCTTCGCCAAATTGGCGATGTTCAATCAGCATTAGAGTTATGGGAAAGATTGGAACAACTATTTTTAACAAAATCATTCCAAGTAAAATTTTACCTGAAGGAAAGATTCTTCAGATACAGAATGGATCCCTCAAAGAATTTGGAGGAAAACTTGGAAGAATTTTCCAAGATTGTATTCGACCTTTCGAGCATTGGGGAGGCGATTTCTGACGAAAATCAAGCCGTGATTCTTCTAAGCTCGCTTCCAAATAAGTTCAATGAAGTGAAAGAAACTTTTATACATGACAAAGACTCATTGACTCTTAGCATGGTTTTAGATGCATTGAAAGCAAAAGATTTGGAAATGGAGGAGAAAAGAAAAGGTGATACAATGTTCCTCCAAGATAGATTTTGG
The DNA here is from genome assembly GCA_033996785.1 of Trichosanthes truncata. Classification (NCBI taxonomy): domain Eukaryota; kingdom Viridiplantae; phylum Streptophyta; class Magnoliopsida; order Cucurbitales; family Cucurbitaceae; genus Trichosanthes; species Trichosanthes truncata. Next base: position 41,278,849 of record JAWPNB010000013.1, on the reverse strand, counting down.
AAGAGCAAAGAAAGAGGTAATAAATGTTATCATTGTTGGAAAGAAGGACATTTTAGACGTAATTGTCCAAAGTTGAAGAATAAAGAAAAAGGTGGAAAAGAGTGGATACTAAGTTCTGGTTGCAGATTCCACATGACTCCGAACGAAGATTATATGTTCAATCTCGAACAAGCCGATGATGAAACGGTAGTTTGGATGGGAAACAATGATGAATGTAAAGTCAAAGGTATAGGATCAGTGAAGATCAAAACTGATGAGGGCCAAATAAGAATCCTGTCAAATGTAAGGTATGTTCCCAATCTCAAAAGAAATCTCATTTCTTTAGTAGCATTGGACAAAAATGGCTGCACTTACAACTCAGAACAAGGTATATTGAAGGTATATAAAGGTTCCTCACTCAAACTTAAGGGCAGACTTACTAATGGCCTCTATATGTTGGAAGGATCAGCAATTCCAGGTACAAGGAGCAGCAAATAGAGATGAAAAAAGACTTTGTATATTGACATTAACGACCCGTTTGGATTGTAAATATTAAATATCTAAGATTTAAATGTCTGGATAATAAATGTATGTGTGTGGATATGCATAATATAATGATTACTTTTCTCTCTCCTTCCTCCTCTCTATTTTTCAAGGAAAAAAGTCCAAGTGAAAAAATCTCATCTCCAACTTGGATAATAAAATCTCATGGTTCATTGGATATTGTTATTCTTGGATACTTTCAAAAGAAAACATCAAACAAACATTGATTTTTTATATCATTGTCAAAACCCATCTCAAAACTAGTGAAACAAGCATGACCGAAGTAGAAATCAAATTCACTAAAATTGATATGATATCAATAAAAACTTCTCTTTGCTTCTTAGAATATATCTTCCGTTTGTTTTTATTCCAATTAATGAATAAATACATTTGACCGTATTTCATTTTAGTCTTCTATACTTTTATGTACTTTCAATAAATTCAGTCATTATTAGTTTGAAATTAATTTTTATCGAATTTGATAAAATAATAACAGTAGCTTTCATAAAAAAAAATACAATTGAATATCTTTCCAAAATTAATAAAATGAAGTCTAATGAAGACTAAACTTTTATTTTAAAAAGTTAACAACTAACAATAAAGATTAATTTTAAGAAAGTATGAGAAAAACATTTGGACTTTTAAATTAAAATAGAACATATTCCAAAGTACATACCAAAATGCATTGTGTAGCATCGTGCCATTATACAGTATAGTAACCAACCATTACCTCCATCCAACTAAAAGTTTAGAAGTTACAGATTTCAAACCTGCATCTAACCTACTACTAAGGAAGGAACAATCAATAATATTTGATCTTACCAAAGATATTAGGAAAAGCAAGAAGAAAGTAAACGCGAAAAAAGACGATAAGAATTAAACCTTATCTCCCCATATAATATCAAAACTAAATATGTAATTCATATCTCTTATCAAAGAAGAAAGATAAAATGCCATAGCTATCTCTGAAGCCAAAAGAGCACAAGGCTCAGAAAAACTACAGCACCAACATATATGTATACCTCCTCCATTCAACTCGAGAAATTATCAAAAAGTGATAATCACATCAAATAATTTCTCAAACATTCTAAGTGAATCATTCCCTCCAACAAAAACATTCATAATGTGCTATTTCTTATATAATATATAAGAAACCAATAACAAACCCACAGGCTCTCAATTCACCAAGGGCTCCATCTCAATTCTGTCCTTACTGAACACTTTGGCAATCCTCTCAGTAGGGACCAATGGAAGGTATAAAGAGACCTTGTAGCCCTTCTTGGAGGTGGTTTTCACAGTCTCGTTGTATTTCTCGGTGCAGTACACTGCAGTCGGCAAGATGGCCTGGGCGACGGTGGGGAATACGGGGAGTTGGTTGAGCTTGTGCCATGCTGAAGCTGCACATTGCTCGGCCTTGGGCTCGTATTTGGAGTAGAGTTGCTTTGCAGTTGGCTCGTACTTGGCATACACAGATTTAACAATTCCAGAGACGGAGTCTTTGAGGCCAGTGCGTCGGACCTCAGAGGCTACATTTCGGGCAACTTCAGGCGCTTGCTGTGCAGCGGACATGGCCTGCGATGAGGCTTGCTTGACAGTTGGAGGTACATGGCGATCGATCTTGGTCACTGACTCGTCAACCTGCACATTTACAATCAAACAAAATGAGTTTCCTGTAAAATAAAATTTCTTAGTGTTTTTGGTTTTTGGTTTTTGGCATCATTTCTAAGTGAAAGAATATATTGCTTTAACTAGCTATACAGAATCCCTTTTTTTCTAATCTCGACCTCAATCCTTTAAAATTCTCAATTTTTCTCAGTAGGTCCTTCCATTAGAATTTGAAACGTAGACAAATCTTACCAAATAAACTATTTATTAACAAATTGATTTGAATTCCATTTTGGTCTTTCTATTACAAAATTGGTATAAACTTTATTTGGATGAACTTTTAAGAGTTACCTATTTTAGTCCCTGAATTTTTCGAAAACAATCATGCCTCCGAACTTTAAAAAAATAACCATTTAGTCCTTTAAACTTTCAGAAAACACCCATTTTGATCATTCTAATATCAACTCAAATAAAACTCATCTTCATACATGTAACACCTCCATATTTAACAAACATACTTGAAGCTACGTTATCAATTTGATAAAAGAAAATTAGAGATACTAAGAATAAAAGTTCAGGGACCAAATGAAAAATCTACAATAGGAAATTTAAACCTAAAAAAATTTAAGCGTGTTAATTTGGGTGACCGCAACAAAAAAAAACCTAAAAACATTTATCAGATTTTCCATAGAATGACTTAATTGAGAAGTTTTAATCCACACTCCATAGGGTAAAATTGATAATTAAACAGAACCATTTGGTATATCAATCCGAGAAGAAATCCAAGAGAAATTCAATTGACGATCATACATACAGATGAAAAGATTCAAATCATTCTCGCATTCACAGCCATGAAAATCAAGAACAGTAACAGAAGAAAGAAACCAACCTTGCGATCGACGAACTTAAGGACCTCAATCGGAACGCCATGGAACTTATTGTACAAAGGACCGACAACAGACTTGACAGTGCCCTCGACGGTCTCAACGCCGGGCTTCAGTGGACCGGACCGGTCCTTCGCATAGCCATAAACGTTGAAGAAACACTCCGTCGCTCGAAACGCCGCCGTTTGAACGAACTCCAAATACTTCAGCCTCTCCTCCTCTGCCCTAGCCGCCTACACAACAAATCCAATGAATCAATCTTCACAATTTCAGAAACAGAGATTTCGCACAAAATAGACAAATCCAATTAGGTTAATACGAATTAGGGTTATACGAATTTGAAAGAGAAAACAACAGAAACCGAATCGAATGCCAACAAATTCGAGTAATTAGAGAATCGTACCATTTCCTGGTGCTGCGACGAAGGATCGGAATCAGCCATAGCCAAAAACAGGGGGAAATTCAGGGGAGTTTGAGATTGGAAATGGAAGGAAGATGCGATCTGATGAGTGATTTTTGGGTGAAATCGAAATGTTTGGCGATATAATCGATGGAAAGGGAAGAGGGGAAGAAAGGGAATTTATAGTGGAGAAGAACGCGGCTTGAGACTCGGTTGAAACGGATGGCCTTGGTGGAAACTGGAAGCTTAAGGGGAGCGTATATTCAGAAAGTCAAATGGAAGCCGTTGACTGTTCCTTAGCGGTTAAGTTCGTATTGGAACCTTGGAAGGATCCAGTACGGATGGTTCTAGAATGCGTCTGACTTGTTGAGAGTTTTTTTTTTCCTTCTTTTTTTGGGTCCCACTTGATGTGAGTTGTTGACATCATAAATAATCATTTGTTTTGATTTTTCTTTTAAGTTTAAAGTTAAATAAGCCTAATCTCTTAACCTTTCGCATTTTTATCTAAGAAATCCATGAGTTTTAAAAAATGTCTTACATACTTTTAAATTTTCAATCCTAACATATTTAAAATTTTTTAAAATTAATTAATATATTAGATATTATAATTATTATTTGATTGACAAAGATTCTGCCCAAGGTCATATATATATATATATTAAATGAGCTAAAGAACACATTTTCTCTATTGAGAATATTCAAAATTCTCTTTGAACTGTCCTCTCAATCTGATTTTTTTCAAGAGGTTCCCACAAGCCTTGGTCTTATTTTCGAGCCATAACATGAAAGTGTGGGATCTAATAGCAACACTAGAGGGTGAATAGAGTTGTCTACCAATTTTGATTTTTAATTGATTCTAATTAATTCAAAGTTAGCAACTAATCATGCACTTTAACAACATTCTATGTCTAATTTGAATCCTAATATTAAACAAGAGAAATATCAAAACTAAATACCCAAGCAAGCAGTTCAAATCAACAGATATATCAAATTAATGCTAAAAATTTAAAACAATCCTAACTAGCAATCTAAAAATTACTTTAAGAAATTAAATTGCAAAAATTAAAAGAGAAAGGGAAAAGACCTTTATCGAAAATCATCTACTCCACTCCCTAACACTTTGTCTTGGGTATTTTACTAAAAATATTCTCTTGCGAATGAGAACCAAACTTACAACGACCCTATTTTTCACATAGACTAAAGAGAAACCCATGATCCTTTTTACTGGTCCAGGATCATACCAATTGTTTTTTCACACAACCCAAGGTGTACACACAACTTAAAACAAAACCCAATAAAAATAAAACTCACAAAAATTACCTCTAAATAGGTAAGGTCATGTTTCATAACCATTTGGTTTTTGAAAATTGTGCTTGTTTTTTCACCATTTCTCTACAATGATTTTCATATTCTCTACAATAGTTTCCATCTTTTTAGAACTTGGCTTAGTTTTTGAAAATATAAGTAAAAAGTAGATAAGAAAACATGGATACCCATAAATGGAAGTAGTATTTATAGGCTTAATCTTCAAAAACCAAAAATAAAAAACTAAATAGTTATCAAACGGGGCCTAAGATACGCAAGTTCAACACAAAGAAACACTCCAAAAGTTATCTCTCACAAAATACAATTATAAAATTCAAGAGAATGGGAGAGATTTTATTTTGAGCACTTTTTGAGAGGAAAAAGGATAAGAAGTGCTTGTATGAATTTTTGCTTGGAAGGTGAGGAAGGAGATAAGATTTGCTTAAATTTAAAATTGAGAAATTTGAAATTCAGCAATTGGATCTAGGGTATGAAAATTAGAGGGTAAAGATTGAAAGAAGAGAAAATGGAAAAGATTTGAATTAAAAACCTTGGAGAGAAAAAATCATCCTAGTCGAAAAACACACAGCCACGCCTGCAAGAGGAAGAAAAGGGCACTACTCGCACATTTGCAAGGGGCATGCTAGGTGTCACAATCGTACTCTTTCACAACGGGACAACGATTATGTGACACTTGCTCTAACTTGGCGAGCAAGTCAGCTGTACAAAAAATGGAAGTTGGGGACTACTTTCATATATGGTCTAGCCTTCACTCACATCTTGAGAGAAAAATGTTTTATTAAAACGTGAGAGAGAAAGTATTCGAAAATATTGAGAAAAATATTGTTATACACTAGTAAGCAAGTAAGGGACAACAACATCTTAAATAGCATATAACTATAGGTAGGAAGGATGTACAACTAGTCATACCCCCTATAGTACATTCTAGGATTTTACATTATGACATGCTTAAACATGAAAATGGCGAGGAGTCATATGCCCACAAAAATATAAGGAAATCTAACTACTAAGCAAAATGAAAGACATATAATGAAAGCATGATAGAAAAGGGGTTGAAATGGCCATGTGGCCACATGTAACACGCCCTGGACAAGCATGATCGTGATATTCTCCCCAACTTAAATGGTTGACGTCCCTGTCAACCGACTCTGCTCGAACTTAGGGGTCTCACGAGCAGCTTTCTTTAAGTCTCCAATACGGTCCCTGTAGACCTCTGAGTCTTGGTTTCTCTTCCACTCTTCAAGGAACTTCTTCACATTCATACTTTGATTGACTCTTTGAGGTGTCCTCTCAACTAATGCTTCAAAGGCGTTCTTCAGGGTGATTGGTGGAATCGATGCTTCATACCTTCTCATCATAGAGGGTCGTTTCTGTTTGACCCATTCATTTGTGCACCTCGGTGCTTCATTTGGATACTTTCGAGCGACTTCTAGCTTTGGTCTCCATTCCTTTGGAGAATTGTAAACTTGGTGATTCTTTCTTCCACAAGGTTGGTCAACGACATGGAACCTGACGTCGCAACACTTGTCTTGGCTCTTATTCAACTGGAGGGCTGATAGCAATTTCACCACATTCGGTTGTCTTAGATTGGTGTTGACCACGGTGGGATTAAATCCAGTGATTACTAAACTTTCTGTCAGCGGCATCAGTATTACCTTGTGTTCGAGGAAAAACTCCATCTCCAACACAATGTCGAAGTCGTCCATCTTGATGACTACAAAGTCTGCTTGTCCAGTCCAATCACTTAACTTCACTGTCACTTTTCGTGCAACACCCAAAATGGGTAAGGCTGCTGAATGACAACTTTGATCTTTCCCACGTCTCTAACCCAACGTAGGTTCAACCGTCGGGCTTCTGCTTCAATCATAAAATTATGGGTTGCTCCTAAGTCGACCATGGTGCTTTTTGTGGGTTTCTGATTTATTCATGCATCGACATACATAAGACCACGTTGTGTGGATTCCTTCGTCTTTTTCCACTCTCTTCTGCAGGGTCGATAGAAATTTCAAGGCTTCGATGCGGGCATCGCCCCCATCTTCTTCAAGTAGGGTCTCTGCTTCAGAGGTTTCCTTCTTGGCCCCTGAAGTACTTGCTAATGAGGCTTGAAACGCTTTCAAGGCCACTCTGTTTAAGCATTCGTAAACTCGATGGGCCCTCGACACAAATAACATGAAGGGGGCTTTGGACTAGCGTAATGTTGTTGAGCTGACGCTCGCCATGTATCTCCCCTCCTTTGTTGGAAAGGCCTTCACCCCCCCCCCCCAATTCTCCTCTCGTCCCCTCCCCCACTCATGGGAGAGTTAGGCCAATAATTTTTGTTATCTTTACTTGGGGAAGATTGACTTTGTCTCATGTCTTATGATTGCCCATTACTTAGGTCATTTGTGAGATCGAACAAGTGTTTTGCAACCGCATAAGCTTTGGACAAGTTCTGAACTCTTTGTTCATATAGCTTGGAATTAGCCCACTATTGCAACCCTTCAATGAAGCAGAAGACCTTGTCTTTCTCTGACATGTCTCAGATGTCCAACATTAACCCAGCAAACTGCTTCACCTACTCTCGAATTGTCCCAATGTGCTTCAACTCACGCAACTTGCATCTTGCTAATATTTCAACATTTTATGGGAAGAATTGAGAGCTCAATTCTTGTTTCAATCTTTCCCGCGTATCAATGGTACATCGCCCCTCTTGGATGTCCATATAACGTGATCTCCACCATAGCTTGGCATCATCAACCGGATGCATTGTCGCCAAGGTAACTTGAGAATCTTCGGATGCTGTACTTGTGGCCCTAAAGTATTGTTTCATGTCAAATATGAAGTTCTCCAAGGCTTTTGCATCACGAGCCCCATAGAAGGGCTTGGGTTTGGGCACATTCACCTTATTTAATTGCACCATACCCCCAGCTGGGGCTTGATTTCCCACCACTCTCATGGTGAGATTCACTTGGGCGCTCAAATACGCCACCTCTACCCTAATAATATCGATGGTAGTTCTCACATCTTCAGAAAGTTCAGACACTATTTGAACTATTGCTTTTTGGGCATTGTTTAGACCTTCAACGCGCTCCTTAATGTGGGCAACAGAGCCCGATGAGCTATCCCCAGCTCGAAACCAACGGGTCGTGTTACTTTATCTTCCATGGCCTCAACCCTCACCATCAATTCTTTGACGGGCATCCCGTCTAGGTGGCCAGCTACTGCGTCAACGTGTCGGCCTTGGCAACAATCTCATCCAGGTGAGATTCTAAGAACCGAACACTATTAGGCACTTCTATCAGGAAGAGCATTTGATCTTCAATCTCAATCAATTGGTCGACCTGCGACTTGCCGAATGATTTTGTCACCGACATGATGGCTACTTTTCAAATTCGAGGAGCCAACTAGGCTCTAATACCATTTGTCACAATCGTACTCTTTCGCCACGAGACAACGATTGTGCAACACTTGCTCTAACCCGACGAGTAAGTCAGCCGTACTAAAAATGGAAGTTGTAGACTACTTCCGTATAGGGTCTAGCCTCCACTCACGTCTCAAGAGAAAATGTTTTATTAAACGTGAGAGAGAAAGTATTCAAAAGCATTGAGAAAATTATTGTTATACACTAGTAAGCAAGTAAGAGACAACAACGACTTACATAGCATATAACTCCAGGTAGGAAGGATGGACAACTAGTCATACCCCCCTATAGTACATTCTAGGATTTTACATTATGACAGGCTCAAACATGAAAATGGCAAGGAGTCATATGCCCACAAAAATACAAGGAAAGCTAACTACTAAGAAAAATGAAAGACATATAGTGAAAGCATGATAGAAAGGGGTTGAAATGGGCATGCAGCCACGAGCAACACGCCCTGGACAAGCATGACCATGACACTAGGCACGTTGATAATTCTCATTTATGAGGATTATTTGACCCTAAACTAGGTTGTTCTTGTCCTTTTTGTGTGTTTTGTTGTATGACAAGCAAGCTAAAAATGGCGTTTATTGGTTAAATTCATAAAAGCTCGTTGGAATAATGAAAAAAAAGAAAGGAGTTGAAAAAAGAATGGAATTTAAACTCATTTGTTGTTTTTGTGTAGATTTGGAGCAAAAAGGAAAAATGTAATTGCATTCCGAATAGCATTCATTTGCAAGAGCATGATAGTGAGCAAGCCCAAAAATGCTAATGGAAATGCAATTGCATTTCTGGAAAATTTTGGTAGATCTGAAAAACATAAATGCAATTGAAATGCAATTGCATTTCTGGAAAATCTGGAAAATCGCGTGATTTCCGTCATTCTCGAATTTTCCAGATTTTCCAGAAATACAATTGCATTTCAATTGCATTTCTGTTTTTTAGATCTACCAAAAATTTCCATAAATGCAATTGCATTTCCATGAGCATTTTTGGGCTTACTCACTATCATGCTCTTGCGAAGAAATGTTATTCGGAATGCAATTGTATTTTTCCTTTTTGCTCCAAATCTACACAAAATAACGAGCAAACTAAAAATAGCATTTATAAGATAAATTCATGTAAGCTTGTCGGAGTATGGAAAAAGAAGAATTAAGTTGAAAAGATAAAGGAAAATTAGCTAAAATCGTTGTTTTTATGCAGAATTGAAGAAATTAAGAAAAATGCAAATGAAATGCAATTGCATTTCCTTGCATAAGCCAGGTGATGAACAAGAGGAAAAATGCATTTGCATTTTATGAACTTATAAATCAAAGCAGAATTCACAGAAATTTACCAAGATTTACGAAGTTTGCTCGATTTATGAGAGAATTTCCAGCCTAATCTCACGCCCCAAAGTCTACCCAAGAATTAAGGAGCCCCAAGATGAAGAAAAAGGGCCTTGGAGTCTCTATAAAAGGAAAGGAAGAATGTAGAAGAAGAACATTCGGGTTTTTGCACTCTGTTTTGTGGGTTTTTCTGTTTTCCAAGTTTTCGAGTAGCACTGTTTTCAGTTTCATTTCTATGTCTTTCTTCCATCAATTTATGTTTCATTTTGCTCCTTAATTCCTGAGTTTGATCCCTCCTCAACAAAAGTTCAAGGAGGTAACGATTCAAGAGTCCGTAAAGGGATTCTGATGCGACCACAGCAAGGAATTTTGTTATTGTTGTTCTGTTTTTGGGTTCAATACCAATCTGTTTTAATTCTTCAAGTTTTTGCTCAATTTCTAGTTATTAAATTAGTCTTGTTTAAATTCCATTTTCCTGTATGTTGCATAATTGAATGAATAGTTGAATTCTAGACTCCAAATTCCTTCTTCCCTTATAAAAGCTTGTTCACTTTGGATTTTTATTTTTATCTCTACAAAGGTTGAAATTCCCAGTAGCATGATTTTTGAAATTTTGATTTCAATTTATTAATTTCAGCATTGCTACCAACTTCTTTGTGGGCATTCTTAATTAATAGATTAAGTTTTCATTAAGGTTCCTTAATAAAATTCAAATCGGTTTGCCTTAAGGTTATTTCCCTTATTTCGTTGTATTAATTATGAATTTTACAGTAAGTAAATTTTGGGTTTTCATTTCTCCCATAATGAGCTAATTCCTCCTTAGGGATTCAAGTTAGTGAATGCCCTAGAGGAGAGATGTAAAGCTTAAAACATATTCAATCTAGTTAACACTCGAGACTTTGTTTGTTTTTGTTGAAATAACGTAGGTAAACCTAGTCAGACAACTAGTGTTGCTTGTCAAGCTTGAACTTAATACCGAAAGGGTTAAGGGAAAGCAGATGTCATAAAAGCAATGGAGGAAAAGGTTTAGAAATAAATCCTGAACATCGACCCTAGACATAGGGCGAGACTTCAAAACCGCTAGAATTGTGCGCGAATTTATGTAAGTTAGATTAGCCATAGACATATAGGTTTAATCACTTAGCCTCCTAAAGATTTTGAAGCAAAATCGAATAGGAGTTGAATTCGGTTTACTTAGTTCTCGTGTATTAACTATGATGGCAATTTCATTTTAAGTAGCATTTCTTTCCAAAGGGGCATAAGCAACTTGGATCCCATTCTTTTTAATTATTGACTTTTTGTATTTTCTTTAGCAAAAACAACCACTCAAGCACTTTTACACCGTGAGTTACCTCAATTTTATTTTGCAAACAATTTTGTGTCAACTTGGTAAATTTTGTTACAACCCGTTCCCTTGGGTACGATACTTTGGAATACTCCAGTTCTTATTACGTTGATCACGTGCACTTGCGTGCAGAGTCGATCACACGTGAAGAACAACAATGTGCCTAAATTTTTCTGTTTATTATAATAGATATCTATAATATATATAAAATTATGAACGTGGAAGAAACTTTTTTTAGACAATATTATCCTTGGTGTTTTACAAAATACCAAAATTATCCTTCATTTAATTACCCACCCCACACAGTTAAGATTTTTTTACCTCACGGTTTACGTACGTAAGATTTTTTTTCTACCTCACAATTTCTTCCCCTCACGTTTTCTTCCCCTTTTTTTGGGCATATAAATCTCCCCTCCCCCTTCCTAAATTCTAACCAACATTTTGAATTTTTCAAAAGACAAAATAAAATTACCTTAGATATTCAATTAAAATTAAAGATTTTTTTTTGGTTGCAAATTTAATGAAATATAAATTCAAAATAATCAGGATCCACTCCATCCCTATAAATGGGTGAGAGAAATCGAGAGAAATTCATAAACCTTCAGGCAAAAGTTTATTTGGGCTTAAAATTAAAGCTATCTTCTCCACCTCTTGAGTAAGCATACCTCGCATTCTTCGGCAGCATGCGTGCAACATGTGTACTTGCAGATGATGGGGACGACCCACAACCTGCTACCGACATCGACCGCAGCCCTCACTCCGGTGAAGAATCAGATCTTCTTCCTCCATTTCTATCTTGATAGGTGAGTTAGGTAGGACTTAGGTAAAGTTATTTAAGTTTTTTTTTTAAAATATAGATTTCAAAATTTCTATGAGTTTAGAATAGGATTTAGAAATTGTGTATAAAGAATAGGATTTATATAAATAAATAAAAATTGGTTTTGCTTGATAATATTTACTAATTAAATATCTGAATTAGGAAAATAAAAAATATATATGAGGAGAGATAGATATAATAATTAGAGGGCCATATTAATTGGATACATTTTTAGTTATTATACTATTTTCACCACTCTCCCACTTACCTCTCACTCATATAATTATACGGTTTTCACCACTCTCCCACTCATATCTCTAACTTTCCCTCCACAAATTTATTTATTTGAAATTCTAATAATTAATTTCTTTAACGTTTTCCTACTTAAACTAAATAATAAAAAAAGCTCTCTCTCACTCATCCCTCAACTTCCCCTCCACATATACCGTTTCTACAATTCTTTCCCAACTCTCCCAATCATATCTTAACTTCCTAAATTCCTTCATTACACCCTCACATAAATATCACCTCATTTAAAACAATTCATCATTTTCCTCCATTCTATTCACATTGCGTTTTTTTTTTTTTTTTTTCTACTCAACATGTCTTTAGAAAATTATATCTTGCTAAAAAATTTGGAGCCATTTCAAAAGGAATGGAGTGTAAAAACCATGGTAATTCGAAGAGGAACAATAGAAATATATACTAACCATAGAGGTCCAGTCGAAGTATTGAAGTTAATTTTGATTGATGAAGAGGTAATTTGTTTTCTCCTTATAGAATGAAGACGTAGTTCTTTGTTCATAATAGTTTTTTTCAATTAATCTTTTGAATTTACTTTTTTTTTTATATATAAAATATACTCTATTCTAAGGCTTGACTTTTGTAGGGAACTCATAACCAAGCCGTGATGTATAATAAAACTATTTTAAGATTGGAGGCACTTTGGAGAAAAATGAATCATATTTCATTATCAATGGAAATGTGAAACCGGTTGACAATAGATTTTCCAATGTCAACGAAGATATTGAGTTATCTATATCAACTAATACGGAAGTTTGAGAATCCAGTGAAATAATTTCAACAAAGAAATTTACTCACAATTTCATTGATTTTAAGCAAATGATCGATGCTTTGAATAAAAAGAAGACAATAGGTATTTTTTAATAAATAATATTTCAATTATTTATACCGTTTTTATATTTAGTATTCAACCTTTTATTTTATTACATATGTCATTGGAATTGTGACCGTTGTGAAGCCAATTATGAATATCAAGAGTCAAAAAAATGATGCCCAGCGATAAAAAAGAGAGATTATTTTGATAAACTCAATGTATGAATTTTTATTCTTTCAATTAACTTTTTTTACTGATTTTTAGAGCCCAAAATTTGAAATTTTGGAGAAAAAAATTATGTACATTTTTTCATGGTGCCTTGAGGATTTGGTGACGAGATGAGTCTAGAAGAAAACCTTGCACGATGCACTTTTTTTTTCTAAATTCACTACCACCAAATCCATAGATGTCAATAATTGCAACCAGAAGCAATCTTAATATTTTTCTGAGAAACAAATAATATCATTTAACATAATAAATATATCGTATGACAATGAATGAAATGAAACTAAATAAAAAAATTCCACCTATTTTTGTAATTATTAAAGTAATACAATATTAAAAATATTAAAGTAGTATTCTTTTATTTTCTCAATAAAATCTCAGTTTTCATTAAAATATTAAAAACAATAATAATTGTGTAATTGTAAGAGTATTTTGCTTTCTTGAATATATTAAAAACAATAATAATTGTGTAATTGTAAGAGTATTTTGCTTTCTTGAATAGTATACCTCTTTCTCGCATCCTAAATAAATCCCTTCCTCTGTTTTTTCTTGGATTCTTTCAAGAAAGTATCTGACTCAGTTTCTTAAACATATAATAAATTGTATTTTTTTTTCTTTTTTTTAAACCTTTTGAAATAAATATTTTTTCAATTTCAAATAGGTTGAAACCATAAAGATAGGTTTATGGGGAGATTTGGAAAAAAAAAATGAAGGACAATTACTTGAAGATCAAGTTGACAAAAACACAATTTGCAATTTTACTCAATGTCAAGGGGGACTTATATGAAGGTATTAGAAAATTAGTTAATATTTATATAATATCATCTTAATTATGGTTGTTGCTGTTTCTGGTGGTGTTATTATTATTATTATTATATTGTTATTATGATTTTGGTGTTTGTAGATGAATTTAGTTTGGCAACTATAATGATTAATTCCATCTATATAAATCATGAAATTTTTGTTGTTTTGGTTAATTTTAAATTTAAGACTATTTTATTTCATTATAATTTAAAATGTTTGTATTTTACAAAGGTGTAAATCATTACTATGTGGAAAAAATATTTTGAACATTCTTCCTGCACCAAAGAGACTAAAGAAAGCTACCATAGTTGATTTGAAAGATATAACTGAAGGATCAGTTGACCAATTACATTGTTCATTCAAAGCAACAATAGTCAAAGTTTTCAACAAAGAACAACCATGGTATAAAAATTGCAAAACTTGTAACTCAAGAGTTTACTTATCATTGGATAGTGATACAACTTCATGTCTCCAATGTAACAATCTAAAAGCTTTGGTTGTGAGAAGGTCATTGTTAAAAATTATTGTTTCAAATGCTAGCATCGAAGCATGTGTTACTCTCTTTGATGCAGCAAAATATCTTATGGGATGCACTATTATTGAGTAATGCCAAAGAAACGAAAAATGTGAGAAATATATAAACTTTGATTTTTTTTTTAAAATTTATATCCTAATATGCATATTTTTTTATATTATGTATTCTTAATACTTCTTATTTTTTTAATGTCACCGGATGAGAATAAAGAAAAATGTGAATATTACAAAAATTTGGTGCTCAATCAAGACAAAGAATACATTTTTCTTATGGCTCTATTATTGAGTAATGCCAAAGAAATGAAAAAGGTGAGAAACATATAAACTTTGATTATTATTTTTTAATTTATATCCTAATATGCATATTTTTTTATATTATTTATTCTTAATACTTCTTATTTTTTTAATGTCACAGGGTAAGAATAAAGAAAAATGTCAATATTACAAAAATTTGGTGCTTAGTCAAGACAAAGAATACATTTTTCTTGTGAGAAATGTAAAAAAAATGCAACTAATCACTCAAACAAACATATCATTGCACAAGAAATACAAAAATTTGAACTTGTGGAAATTGATGGAGATGAAGAAGTTGAAGAACATGGAAGAAACAAGTTGAAGAAAGTTAAGATTGAGAAGTAACAAATTTGTGTAGCTAATGTTATCAATGTTGTTTATGTTTTGGAATATTCACTTCAAATTTTACTTCATTTTAATTTTGTCTTTTTTATTTGTTTAGTTTAATATATTCATGTGTTTTGGTTGATTGTTCTCAAATTTTACATTATGGATTTCATTTTTTTAATACAATGCGCATTTCGTTCTTTTCATACTTAGATTTATCAAGAAACAAAAATGAGGTCATGACATTTTTAAGATAAATTGAAACATAAGTTAATATAATTGAAATTTCTTAAAAAAAATTTACTTCGCAAAAACACTGAATTAAAAAATTAAAAATTATTACAAACATAGTGCACAAAAAATTACAAATTTAACATTTTTTGAATGAATTGAAACTATAACATATTACAAAAAATTATAATAATTTTAATTAAAGCCATTAGATTGTAAACACTCACTTAAAAATAAAATAACGTTAAATTTTTCTTAAAACAAAATACATTGTTTTTGAATTTTACATTGTTATTTAACAATGGAAAACTTTCTGTCTACCAAAAATTAAAATTAAAAATGATAATATACTAAAAAATTAAACTGATTCATATTTTTTTCCAACCAACATTAGGTGTGAGGGATACCTAACAAAGAACAATACATCAAACGTTTTTTCTGTTTTTGTTATGTTTCCAAAAGTTTATCTTTTATGTATTTCATCAAAATAAAATGTATCACATAATAGATAAAATTAAAAAATGAATAATAAAAAATAACAAATGAAATTAAATTACAAGTGAAATTAAAGATAGTGGTGGACTTAAAAAAAAAATTAAAGGCAGTGGTTCTAATTTGAATTATTTTGTAATACCTAGCATTTTATTTTTGGTTATTATTAGAATTAAATGTTGTATGAGATTATTTAAGTTGAATTTGAATAACTTGGTTTGGAGTTTGTTGGTGGTAAAAGGGGCAAAAAGGGAATTTTTGCTTGGTGGGTTGTTTTGGATTTTATGGAAGAAATGAGTTTTAAAAAGAAAAAGAAAAAAGAAAAGAGTTTGGAAAAGTCCATCAACCTTGTCAAAGAGAGCATAGCTCAACTGGCATATTGAATGTATTAACGACCACGAGGTCTGTGGTTCGAATACCCCCAATCCCTATTGTACTAAAAAAAAAGTCCATCAACCTTTCTCCATATCTCTCCCTTCTCCAGTACATCTCTCTCATCCCTTCCTTTTTATTTTTTTATTTTTTTATTTACTTTGTCATATCTCCCTTTCTCCCCAAAAAAATCAAACCCCCCATCCCTTATCTCTCTCTCTCTGATCCGAATTGTACCCAGAAACCCCCCCTTCGTCTTCTTCTCACGCCGTCCGACCAGCAAGCGCCGCCACCCCTGCTCGTCGGACCAGCAAACGCCATTGCCACCTGCGCGTTCGCCAGCAAGCCTCGCCGCGGCCCTGTTTGCTCACGTACGTGGCTCTCCGGAGCCTGGATCCGCAACCCTTGCTCGCTGGATCACCCCGCTGCAGAGCTCGCCAGCTTTCCGTCCGCACCGCCGTAGTGCAGGCACCCGACCGCCGCTCTCCCTTTTTGCTTCGATTACATAACAACAAGGGTTGTTTTTGGGTTCGTGTTTAGGCCTTTTACGGCAGCGTTTTATGTGGGTTTCGACACTGTATAGCCTTGTGTCGATTGGGTAAGTTTTCCATCGCTATTAAGGCAATATTGTTGTGTTATGGGGCTGATTTTTGGTTGGGGACCATATAATTTTTTTGACCCAAGTTATTTGGATTCAAGTCTAGGATTTTTCATCTCGATTGGAGACCCTTTGGGGCGTTGTTGAGAAATTTTAAAGCCACTATACATCGCGAACGAGGTAAGATTAAATTGGATTTTGTAAGTTATTAATGCAGTGAGGCCTTGAATAAATTGGATTTAATTTTGGATGCATGATTGAGACTTTTCTGTGAGATTTGAGTGGCTGTATTTACAAGTTAATTTGACCTTAATTGTTGGAATTAAATTGAAGGTTAATAAGAGGCCAAGTTTGGAATTGGAGGATTTGTCACAGATTTCAAGGAGCTGTGTTATCGTCCAAGAATTGGAAAGGTGAGACTTTCACCACCTTTTAAACCAAACCTCAGAAAATAAGAATGGAATCCTTGGTTAAATTATTTAAATTTAATTAGTTTGTTGTTGGGCTGTTGCGTTTTTGCTAGGTGTGCTTATATTTTTCAGCAAGGAATTTTTTTTTAGGCTTGTGCTATTATAATTTGTTTCTGCCTTGAGGTAAGTAGCTTTTTTGGTTATTATTTTAGTTGTGAATCAAGCTGGAAATGAATGCAAAATTTATGTAGCATGCTTGAGATTTTCTTTATTATGGAACATGTATTGTTGGTGTTAGTTCTGATTTGCATCTTGAGTTGATGGTTACCTGAGAATGTGGTAGGTGAATTTAGGGGCTTAAAGTTGCGAGCTAAATGTTTTGAGCATGTGTAAATCCTTGATTGACTTTATGTCTGAAACTCCTGTGTTGTGCTTGTATTTTCGGTTAACTTTGGTTTGTGTGGTTGGAAAGAAACCCTGAGGCCCTGGTTACCCTGACCTTTGTGTTGATGTGGTTATGATGTTGTAAAGTCTTGAGAACCTTGGTAGGGTTAGGGAATAACTTAGGACCGTTAGGCTAGTGACACTTGCCACCCTACTTGGAGCATGCTTGCCTTGATGAGTATGTGATATGATAGATGAGGGGTTGCGTACCCTGTTTTGTGTTGGCATGAAGGGAGTGTCCTTCTTTGCAGGTGATGGCCAGTGTGGCTCGAGGGTCGTGGATTCTCTTGCTGTATGATAGCTGTGGAGATGAAGCCCACTGAGTGATAGGTGCTGGCCAGTGTGGCTTGAGGGTTGTGGGCTCTCTTGCTGTATGCTAGCAGTGGGGATGAAGCCCACGGATCGGAAGCATGGCTCTAGCGAGTAATGAGACTGTACCGTAGGTGGAGGAGGTTAGGTGGTCACTTAGTTGAGAGAGTGCAGAACTGAAGTAAGATCAGGAGTTGAGTGTCTATGAGGTGGTCAATAAACCTTGGATTTGAGTGGGCTACTTACTGAGTATTTTTATACTCATTCAATGCTACTTTGTCTTCCTTTAAGGTGGCCAGTACACTCTGGAGAAGCGTGGCATGAGGCATTGGCTTGGCTAGGCTATGAAGGTCGTCTCCCTATTCCCTAGGATTGTAGAGTTGATCTGTTTTTGGAGTCCTTATTTTATTTAAGTTTTATTTGCTTCTGGTTTATTACTTGTTATAGTACTCTAGTTTTGAATTGAATATTTTTGGGAAATGTTGTTTTAAGATATATATATTTTGTTTTATTTATTGAAATGGGATCCCAAGTTGAAACTTGTTTTTCTGAGTATATTAGCATGGTGTTTTTAAAACTTCTCTTTACTGGTTTATGTAAGCTTCGCGTAGCGATATGAAGTGGGTCGTTACAGTTGGTATCAGAGCCCTAGGTTATAGGTTTTGTAGACTCGCTTACATTGTAAGCACTTGTTTCTCCATAGCCAAGCGCAAGAAGAATTGCCAAAGATGAAAAGTAGCATAGGGTGAAAAGTCAGTAGCTGATACGAAAATGTTGTTTGTTGTCTTACTATTGCCTTGGGTTGCACTGGTGGTAGTATTGGTGGTTGGTATCTGATGGTAGCCTAACTCTGGGTTGATTTTTGTTGTTAGTTATGGCGCGAGGAAAAGCTACCACAGTTAGAGGAAGAGGTAGTCGTAGGGGCCGAGGTCGAAGGGCCGAAATGCAGGAGTATTCCATCCTGGACCCCTCGATTAGGGAGCAGGCGGTGGAGTAAGACGACCATCTTCAGGAGCCTCAGCGTGTGGAACCACTAGTGGGGCAAGTTTCGGAGCAAGCAACACCCCTAGCTCAGGCTACCACCATAATGCTGACCATGGAGTCTTTGTAGGCCATTATTCAATCAGCATTGGCCAGCCAGGCATCACTTTTTACGCAGAACCGGGATTATGCGACAGTGGAGGCAAGATATTTGAAGGACTTTAGAAAATATGACCCATGTCAGTTCGATGGGCAAGGTGTGGACCCAACAGCTGCAGAAGCATGGTTGATTTCTATGGAGTCAATTTTCAAACGCATGAAATGTCCTGATGAGCACAAAGAGCAATGTGCTGAGTTTGCACTCAAAAAGCATACCCTTCTCTGGTGGGAGTCTATTGAGAGATCATTCGATACCACAGATGGGCCAATCACGTGGGTGCAGTTTAAACAAGCCTTATTTGATAAGTATTACCCGACCATCCTCAAGTATAGAAAGCAGTTAGAGTTTCTAAAGCTGAAACAGCGAGACCACCAGTTGGTGGATGAGTACGAGCGGGAGTTTACTAAGCTCTCCCGCTTCACCCCAGACTTGGTGGACACGGAAGAGAAGAAGATGGAAAGGTTCATCATGGGCCTGAATGATGACCTATATGGCTCAGTGGCAGTGCACAACCCAACCACTTATGCAGCGGCCTTGCGGATCGCCACTTTGATAGACTCACGTTCTCACCGGTCGGGAGTAGCTAGTGGGCAGGACTCTAGTTCGGGACAGAAGCGCAGGTTTGATCAAGCTTTCAGTAAGTTGAATCAAAACTCGAGCCAGAACCAGCGTGTAGGGCAGGCAGTCGTTCAGGGTATCCCGTGCGCGAGTTGTTTCAAGCGACATGATGAGGTCTATTTTGCGGTCACCAAAACATGTTTTAACTGTGGGAAGGTAGGGCATCTCTTGTCGGTTTGTCGAGAAAGAGAAGGTCTAAGCCGAAGGCCTGTTATAATTATGGAAAAACGGGCCATGTAGCGGCCAATTGCTCCAACAGCAGAAATCCTAGTACACAGCGGGGCCAATAGAAGGGTAAGACATATGCTTCCACCAGCAAGTCAGTAGAGGGCTCTAGCGCAGTGGTGACAGGTACATTACCCATTCTTGGCCACTATGCCTTTGTATTATTTGATTCAGATTTTACCCAATCGTTTATTTCTACTGCTTTTGTAAGTTAAGTTTAGCTAGAATTAGAGCCTCTAGGGTATAGCCTGTTAGTCTCGACCCCAGTTGGGGCAGAGTCTTTAATGCAAGAAAAAGTTAAGGCATGTCAGGTTCTAGTGTCAGATCGTTTGGTGGATGTGACACTGATAGTCTTGGAGATGAGTGACTTCGATGTGATTTTGGGTATGGATTAGTTAGCTGAGAATCATGCTAATACTAATTGCCACTCCAAAGAGGTTATTTTCGGACCTCCGACGAAACCCAATTTCAGGTTCAAGGGCTCGAGGCTTGAGGTGGTTCCTAAAGTGGTCTCGGCACTGAAGGCAAAAAGATTGGTTAGCCAAGGAAGCCGGGCTCTTATAGCCAGTGTGACAGACACGAGAAGTGTGGAAGTGGAGGTGACCTCTATGTTGGTAGTGAGAGATTTTGCGAACGTATTTCATGAGGATTTACATGAACTGCCTCCGGTTCGAGAAGTGGATTTCAGCATTGAGCTCGAACTAGGAACAACTCATTTATCAAAAGCCCCGTATAGAATGGCTCCAACAGAGTTGAGGGAGCTTAAATTGCAGATACAAGAGCTACTGGACAAGGGCTTTATTCGTCCCAGTGTTTTGCCCTGGGGCGGGCCAGTCCTTTTTGTAAAAAAGAAAGATGGTTCGATGCACATGTGCATAGACTATTGAGAGCTCAACATGGTGACTATGAAGAACAAGTACCCACTGCCTCGAATCGATGACTTATTCGATCAGTTGCAGGGAGCTTCGGTGTTCTCAAAGATTGATTTGAGGTATGGGTACCATCAGTTGAGGATTCGAGAGGAGGATATTCCCAAGACAGCCTTTATGTCCAAGTATGGGCACTTCGAGTTCACTGTTATGTCTTTTGGTTTGACTAATGCACCTACCGTGTTTATGGACCTGATGAACAGAGTATTTAAGGAGTTCCTTGATACCTTTGTGATAGTTGTCATTGATGACATTTTGGTCTACTCTAAGTTTGATGAGGAGCATGAAATCCACCTAAGAAAAGTACTGTCGACTTTGAGGGCAAACGAGTTGTGTGCTAAGTTCTCCAAGTGTGAGTTTTGGCTTGAGCAGGTGTCCTACCTAGGGCACGTGGTGTCAAAGTACGGGATTTTTGTGGACCCAACAAAAGTCTAGGCAATTACTACCTGGTCTCGTCCAACTTCGGTCACGGAGGTACGGAGTTTCTTGGACTTAGCGGGTTACTATAGATGCTTTGTCTAAGACTTCTCCAAAATAGCCTCACCGTTGACTCAATTGACCCAGAAGGGGAGCGCTTTTGTCTAGAATAGTGCCTGTGAGATGAGCTTCCAGGAGCTCAAGTGAAGGTTAGTTTCAACCCCTATCTTGACGGTACCTGATGGGACAAGTAATTTCGTGGTGTACAGTGACGCGTCTAAGAAAGGCCTGGGTTGTGTGTTGATGCAGCAAGGGAAGGTGATTGCTTATGCTTCCAGACAACTAAAGGATATGAGCGCAATTATCCAACTCACGACCTGGAGTTAGCGGCAGTGGTCTTTGCTTTGAAAATCTGGAGACACTACTTATATGGAGAGAAGATCCAGATCTTTACGGATCACAAGAACCCCAAGTACTTCTTCACTCAGAAGGAGTTAAATATGAGACAACGTAGGTGGTTGGAGTTGGTGAAGGACTACGATGTGGAAATTTGTATCATCCGGGTAAAGCGAATGTAGTTGTAGATGCCCTCAATAGGAAGACAACTCATACTCCGGTGTTGATTACTAGCCAGGCTCACTTGCGAACCGACATGGAGTGCGCAGGAATAGTAGTATTGATGGGAGAAGTTACTGCTCAATTGGCTCAGTTGACCGTTCAGTCGACCTTGAGGCATCATGTTATGGATTCCCAACAGGGGGATCTCAATCTTGTTGATGCTTTACGCCAAGTGGGGTCAAGACAAGAGAGCGAGTTCTCGATGGTGGGGATGGAGGCCTCCTGTTTAGAGGGCATTTGTGTGTGCCTGAGGTTGGGGAGTTCAGCAGTGAGATTTTGTCGGAGGCCCATAACTCTCCTTTTTCAATACATCCAGGCAGTACCAAGATGTATCAGGACTTTAAATAGTTATTTTGGTGGCGCAGTATGAAAAGAGATGTGGCAAACTTTGTCAGTAGATGCTTGGTTTGTCAGCAGATAAAGGCACCGAGGCAGAGGCCAGCGGGACTATTGCAGCCATTGAACGTGCCACAGTGAAAATGGGAGGAGGTGTCTATGGACTTTATCACAGGGTTGCCCAGGATAGTCAGGGGTTTCATGGTGATTTGGTTGATCATTGACAGATTGACCAAGTCAGCTCATTTTCTACAAAGGAAGCCTACTTATACGGTTGAGAAGTGGGCACAGTTGTATATGGAGGAAGTGGTCAGGCTTCACGGGGTTCTGGTGAAGATTGTGTCAAACAGGGACCCTCGGTTCACATCGAACTTTTGGTTGAGCTTCCAGAGAGCCTTGGGCTCGAAGTGTAATTTTAGCACAGCTTTTCATCCTCAGACTGATGGACAAACAGAGAGATTGAATCAGACCTTGGAGGATATGTTGCAGGCTTGTGTGTTGGATTTTGCTGGTAGTTGGGATACACACCTGCACTTGATGGAGTTTGATTATAACAATAGTTATCATGCAACGATCGACATGGCACCCTTCGAGGCTCTGTATGGGAAGACATGTAGGTCCTCGGTGTGCTAGGGTGAGGTTGGTGAACACAAGTTGTTGGGACCCGAGCTGGTCCAAGTCACGAATGAAGCAGTTTAGAAGATCAGGGCTAGAATGCTTACTGCACATAGTAGACAGAAGAGTTATGTTGACACGAGGCGAAGAGACTTAGAATTTTCAGTCGGTGACCACGTGTTCCTAAGAGTGGCACTGATGAAGGGAGTGTTGAGATTTGGTAAAAAGGGGAAGCTGAGTCCTAGATTTATCGGGCCATTTGAGATCTTGGAGCGGATTGGCCCTGAAGCGTATTGTTTGGCATTGTCACCTGCTCTCTCTGCAGTTCATGATGTCTTCCATGTGTCAATGTTACGGAAGTATGTGCCAAATTCGTCGCATGTGATCAATTACGAGCCCTTGCAGGTGAATGAGAGCTTGTGCAATGAGGAGAAGCCAATGCATATCCTAGCGAAGGACCAGAAGAAGCTTCGTAGCCGAGAGATTGATTTGGTCAAAGTGCTTTGGCAGAACCATCAAGTTGAGGAAGCGACTTGGGAGCGGGAAGATGAGATGCGAGACTTGTATCCAGAACTCTTTCTAAACTAGGAACTTTTAGGGACGAAAGTTCTTAAGGAGGGAGTGTAGTAATACCTAGCATTTTATTTTTGGTCATTATTAGAATTAAATGTTGTATGAGATTATTTAAGTTGAATTTGAATAACTTGGTTTGGAGTTTGTTGGTGGTAAAAGAGGCAAAAAGGAAATTTTTGCTTGGTGGGTTGTTTTGGATTTTATGGAAGAAATGAGTTTTAAAAAGAAAAAAAAAGAAAAGAATTTGGAAAAGTCAATCAACCTTTCCCCAAATCTCTCCCTTCTCCCGTACATCCCTCTCAATCCTTTTTTATTTTTTTCTTTTTCATTTATTTTGTCATATCTCCCTCTCTCCTCAAAAAAATCAAACCCCCCATCCCTTATCTCTCTCTCTCTGTAATGCTCGTGTTCAGGAGGGGTACATGAATGAACCGAGACCACATCCAAATGAGAGGGATCCTAAGTTTATGCAAGGCATGGTTAAGAAAAGGCTTAAAAGAATTGATAGCTACTACTTATACCAACAAGTGCACCTTCCTTTTCGATGACTTAATCATAGGAACTCCAAAGTTAAGCGTGCTTGGCTTGGAACAATCCTATGTTGGGTGACCTCATGGAAATTTTCCTAGGAAGCATGTGATGAGGACAAAGCTTGCTGAAAGGACCCATGTTGGTTTGTGGGGACAGTCTTCACTCTTGCAAGCTGCTCAAGACAAGTAGGTAGCATGGTCAAGCTGCGGGGAATGCAGGGGAATGCTTGGGGCGTTACATATTTATAGTTGGAGAGGAGTTGTTGTTCCTTTTTTCTGAAATATAAAGAATGAGAAGTAGTTGTAACGAAGAGATGAGAAATCATGGGAGAGAAAAAGGGATAGAAATTGTTAGGGATTAAATCTATTTTGAGTGGTTAAAGCTTAAGCATTGGATAGAGAAATTGTGGGGCGCTGGAGAGGAAGAAATTATGGGGGAATAAATGATTTGAATTTTTTGATTCTCCATCCAAAAAGTTTTAAATTTTCATATATTTATTTATCCATTTTAACAATGTACTTGAAATACTTGAAAATAAAATTGAATGATTTATATAACATTAAGCCAATGAATTTTAAACTTCATAACCAAAATAAAATAAATGCAATAATAAAATAGTATTAATATTTAATATTAGTGATTAAGTTTTAAAATTCAAACGTAAATTCTCTCACTACCCACAGCCTACAATCACCTACCCACTAAATATTAATAAAATAAAATAAAAAAAAAACCATTCAACTACCTAAAATTAGCCACTTTTTAATCCTCCACTCCCCACACCTTTTGTTATGGTTATTGGATTCATCTTTACAATTTTGTTTAAGAATATCTTATTTGCCATGAAATTACTAAAATTCACTACAAGTTGGATTTATCTTTACAATTTCTTTTTCCTTATCTCTTTTTTATCTGTAGTTTGTGATTTACTAAATTCTTTGAATTATACTTATGAAGGGGAGAATAATTGTACTATTTTGAGTTTCGCATTAATACTATTTTTATATCCATTTCTCAATATCATCCTATTCGTATACATGATTTATATTAAACATTCATAACCATTTAATTCATGATCAAATGATTGATAAATATTTATGTCTAAGTATACATCCACTGTTTCAAACATTAAGAAATATTTAAACTGATGAATTATATTTGTTTTTTTACCTTCATTGAGGTTACAACCACTATGTATTCATGCATCCAAAGTTCGTTGCATCAAACCTATTGACGTCCTTTACCACCTATTTGATTATATATATGTAATTTCTTCATTCATTATGTCAATACATACTTTTAGCTTATAGTTACATTTCAATACCCATAACTTCAAATATAAATATTCAATCATATACATGATACTAATTTTAAAACAATTATTAGTCCTAGATAAATTTAAAATTATATTGCTTAATTAATTCCTTGCAAAAGGCCATGTGCAATGCATGTGTAAAAATAATCTAGTCTATAATATATATATAAGCCACAATAGGGAGAAACTTTTTATGCTAAATTTGCCCTTTCATTATAGGCATTTTCACTATTACGTTGGTGGCTTTTTTGTCCTTCAAATTCAAAATTTCCATAATATATTATTTGTTTATTGAGGGAATTAAATGCTAGGCAATCAATTTAATTTAGGAAACAAATTTCATAATTATTTGCTGATTAAGTGAACTAAATGCTCTAGGTAATCTGGTTAAGGGAAACAAATATGGGTTGTTTTGAATTTAATTGAGAGAAAATTTATAGCATCCTTTGATAATTAAAACTGATTATGAAAATTAAACAGACTTTCAAAACATTTCGAGAATTTAATCTAGTATTAGCCAATTTTTTTTTTTAATTTAGGACACACTGTTGGTATTTAATTTAGAATACAAATCGTGAGTTGGTTTAGAATTTCTAATCTATAGTATATATATATCTACATCTATAGTATATATAGGGAGACACTTTTTATGCCAAATTTAAAATTCAAAATTCCCATAATTATTTGTTGGTTGAGTGAATTAAATGCTATGCAATCAATTTAATTTAGGAAACAAATTCCATAATTATTTGCTGATTAAGGGAACTAAATGCTCTATAGTCTATAGTCTAATTTGATTATCTATAGTCTATATAAAAGTTATAATGCAGAGAAACTTTTTATGCCAAATTTTTCCTTTCATTATAGGCATTTTCACTATTACTTTGGTGACTTTTTTGTCCTTTAAATTCAAAATGCCTTTAATTATTTGCTGATTAAGGGAACTAAATGCTTTAGGTAATCTAATTAAGGGAAACAAACGTGGGTTGTTTTGAATTTAATTGAGAAAAAATTTATAGCATCCTTTGATAATTAAAACTTATTATGAAAATTAAACGTACTTTCAAAACATTTAGAGAATTTAATTTAGCATTAGCCTTTTTTTTAATTTAGGATATATTTTTGGCATTTAATTTAGAATAGAAATCGTGGGTTGGTTTAGAATTTCTAAAGTCATTTAAATTTCTAAATTCATTATGGAAATTAAATTGATTTTGAAAACATTTATGATCATGTTGATTCGATTTCCTATGAACATTTGTAAATTTCCATATTTAAACATGAAGGGGATGATAAACTTCGCAACTTCTTCTAGAATTTGAAAATCTACGATTGTAGAAAATTTCAAAAATGTTTGTACTTGGGTCATATTGTTTTATTAGAGAGTTGAAGTCTTTCAACAAAACATGGAGAATAAAAGTGACGGTTCCTCGAAAAGGAAACATTCAATCCTATCAAGATAATCTATAGTATATATATATATAGTATCCTACTATATATAAAAGGCACTATAGGAGAGAAACTTTCTCTCCCATTTGAAACTTTCTCTCCCCATTTTGCCCATGAAACTTTTTTAAAATTCTAATTATGGCCTTTTATCTTTTAAATATTAATTATACTTTTACTTTAATTATTAGTTTTACCCTCTAACCAACCGAAAGAAAAGAAAAAAAAACTCAAAAGTTATTAGTGTATTTGGACTGCATTGGTATTATTATTTAATGCTCCGTGAAAATATGTAACTCCCATTAAGTCCATTAAGTTCAAATAGATTTTTTCATTTTCCCACTTGTTATGGGTGAAATTGGACCAACAAGAATGAGTTGGCTAAAGGACTGTAACGAAGGGCCAAATGAGGAAGGAAGCCCAATACGAAGTCAAAACGGACGGAAACCGACAAGGGACCGACCCAAAATGAAAGGGAGAAAAGCGGGCTTGGGCTTCGGCCCAAGCCCGTGGTCGGCCCGACCAAGGCCGACCACATTGGCAAGGCCAATTTTTGGGCCTTGCCTCAATCCCTCATGGTCCGTGTAGCCCCGATCCAACGCAGTTCAATCTTTCCTTTCCCCATTCGAAGACAAAAACCTAGAAAAAACCCTAGAAAGGAAAGTATTTCGGCTCTCTCTTAAGGGGGGAGCAAGGTAAGTTCATTCCAGCCTACAACACTGTTTTAGAACTACCAAATTCTCTCTAAAAACTCCATCTGACTTAAGCATCGGAGCTTATGTGGCCTACACCACACCGATGTCCATGTTTTTCTTGTCTTGCAGGTCGTGTTCTTCCTCCAATAATACAAATTCTCCTGTCCAAAATTTGGCAACAACAGTTGGTGTTGTCAGTGGGGAACGACAACGTTTGCTTGAAAAACCTTTTTGCTTGAGTTTAATCCTCCAAAAATATGAGTAGAATGCTGGAAAACAAACACTGGAATGAAGATGGAGACACACGAGAGAAGTTTCTCCTCCTCAGCCTCGTACTTGCATAGGTTGACCAAAGGAGGAGATGGCCGAGCTGAAGAAGAAGGTCAACAACATGGACAAGTACCTTTTGAAGATTCTAGAAAAGCTTGACAAGCAAGACCTTCAGAAGGAAGAAAAACACAAGGAAGAACCACATCTCGTACAAGATCCAAGAAAAGGAAAAGCGAAGGTGGTTGAGGGGATGGGAGAGTCAAAATCCCATACCTAATAGCCAATCGAGAAGCTGATCCTTAGAGAAAACGATAAGCCACGTCAGCCCTCGGTTAAAAGCAAGATGAGTAAAATAGGTAAGTTAAAATCTGTTGTGCAGGTCGTGTCGCAAGCTAATGGCCAAGGCCGACCAAGTAAAGTTAAAGCAAGGAAATCTCGAGGAATACTAAAGTGACATCGAACTTGCGAAGTCTGATCAACTTAAAGCGAAAGTTGCAGGCCGAGGCCGAGGAGGTGAAATTGAGGTATGATGCACAAACCAAAAGTTCTCAATAGAAAGCATACATTATGAAAATCCAAAAAGAGTTAGGAGACCTTCAAGGGAACGTTATTAGAACTCGTAAAATCAAGAGGTGGGATCTCAAAGCTCTCATCGAGCAAGTTGACCCCTCTTTCACTGATGAGATCATGAGATAGAAGGTTCCTAAGAAGTTCAAAGTGACAACCATCACTCCATATGATGACAATTCTAATCCCGTAGAACACCTGGACACCTATCGATCCCAGATGGAACTCCATGGAGTTTTAGAGGCAATCAAGTGCAGAGCCTTCTCTTCTACACTAACAGGACCCGCACGAGAATGGTACAGAAAGTTGAAGAGAAAGTCCATTGGCTCTTTCAAAAAGTTAGCTAGAGCATTTGTAACGCAATTCTTGGGAGGACGAGACCAACGTAAGCTCCAAATGCACTTGCTCACCATAAAGCAAGGGCCAAAGGAAAGCTTACGCGATTATGTCTCGTGCTTCAACAAGGAAGCGTTGCAAATTGAAGGATTTACAGACATTGCTGCCCTAATTGCCATTGTTGTAGGCTTGTAAGATAAATGCTTGCTTAGATCGATTGGCTAGAATGAACCGACTTCCTATGTTGCGTTCATAACCAAGGCTCAAAAGTATATGAGTGCTAAGGAGCTGATACGATCGAAAGAAGCTACATTTGATCGTGAAAGAAGCAACAGACACGCACAGCAAGATAGAGCTCGGGACAACAATTTTTCCAGTTCAAAAAGGAGGAAGGCCGAGGCCAACTAGACCCTAAGGTCATCCTCGATCAACGGTTCTAGAGGTATACTTCCACAACTCTCCCTCCAGAACAGATCTTGATGGAAATTTACCATTTGAATTTTGTGAAGTTTCCAGACAAGATGTGAACTCCAACAGGAAAAGAGACAATGACAAATATTGTTTCTTTCACCGAGATCATGGTCATGCAACTCACAATTGCTACCAGCTACGAGACGAAATCGAAACCCTAATTAGAGAAGGGTATCTGAAAGAATATGTAAAGGATGAGCCAAGGCCGACCAGAGATGGCCGAGGCTGACACAATCCAGATTATTCAGGCATGTATTCAGTCCATGCTGAAATTGTGAACCAAACCCTAGAATTCACTGAGGCTGAAGCTAGAGTCATCCATCAGCCACATAATGATGCTTTGGTTGTTACCCTAATTATAACCAATGTGAAGGTGCATAGAATCCTCATAGATGAAGGAAGTTCATATGATGTTCTGTCTCTGACTTCCTTTAAAGCAATGAGGTTAGAGAGGGGGCTACTGAAGGAGAATCTGACTCCCTTGGTTGGATTGAGGGGAGAAAGAGTAACTCATGAAGGCAACATTGAACTTCCAGTCGCCTTTGGGGATGGACTAAATACAGCTACTAAGATGATTAACTTCTTGGTAATGGAGTGCACATCAGCTTACAATGCCATATTAGGAAGACCAACACTCCATCAACTAAAGGCTATAGCTTCCAACTATCATCAACTACTAAAATACCCTACTTTGAATGGAGTGAGAATAGAAAAAGGGGAGCATAAAGCTTCAAGGGAGTGTTACTTCAATGCACTCAGAGAAGTGAAAAGACCAAGCCACAAGCAAGAGGTATACCTCGACAAGGTTGAGGTCTTGGCCGACCACACCCCATGGATCATTAGGGCGTTTCTCTTTATTTATCTCTCCTTTAAAGATAGATTTCTTTATGTCAATTTCAGATATTCATGTAAAAATTAAAATTTTATTAGCAACAAAATTCTCTTTTGCAAGCTACAAGTTATGTCGACTCAAGCATAAGTTCAACCAAAACTCCTACTTGAGTAGGGGGCTACTAAAGGGATATGTTTCCCTATTAAACAAAAAGAAAAGAAGCTACATAGGAGATATGTCTCTCTATGAAATAAAAGACAACGAAGCTACTAAAGAGATATGCCTCATTAATTGAACAATAGGCAGAAGCTACACCAAACGAGGCACAAAAGTCAATAACTTAAGAAATGCCAAGGCCGAGGCTGACCTCCAAGGCTGAGGCCGAACACGTTCAAGTAAGTGATTTTCTCTAGTTTGTGGTTTCAATGCATGTATGAGGACCCTTTTATCAATTTATCTTGTTAAGTAAGACTTATATAATTCTGTTCAACAGAGTTTACCTTTTTAAAGACGAAATTCATTAAAGAGAAACAAGGATGATGGATAGAAAATATATTCTCATTGATTCATAAATAAAAGTCTTATAATAAGATAAAAAGAAAGTAAAGGGAAAGCACATAAGATTTAGCCCTCATTCATGTATGCTCTTCCACTACCATTAAAGTCATTTGAATCAGGGAAAGCAAAGGGATCTTTCTTGAAAGAAGCATAATCTTCTCGAATGATCTCACAATTTATGTCCTTGTGATACTTGGGAAAATGCTTGATGGCCCAATTAAATCCGAAGTCAAAGATTTCATCTTGCATCACAACATATTCCTATGTCTTCTTGAACTCTTCAACTAGATATTCTGCATTGGTCATATGAGCCTTGGCCTCATCCAACTAGGCACGAACTAATTGGAGCTCAACCTTCGTGCAATCAAGCTCAGTCCTAGCCTCAGCTAACAGATGGTTAGCCTGAGCCAAGCTAGCTTGAGCTTGAACTAGCTCCGTCGTGGGAACACTGGTTTGTTGAAGAAAGGAGATCTTCTCAGCCATGGTCACGACAAACATAGTAAGCCAGCCAAAAGCCTAAAAGGACAAAAGAATGAGAAAATCAGTTGTAAAGAAGCAAGTGCAAGATAAAAGAAGACAAGTAACGAATGAAAGACTTACATGACACAACTCACGAACTCCTTGGACAACAGCCTCTCTAGGATCTTCCATTCTGTAACTTGGAGGATGAACATGACCAACACCCCTCTAGAGCTCAAAATATCAATCTCATTACTTACTGTGGATAATCCTCAGAAAGAGCAAAAGTAGGAAGATAAGAAGAAACATCCTCCTCAGGAGAGGAAGGAATGCTCCTTTTGGTGCAGCGAGTACTGACATCGGAAGATCGAGGAGGAAGTTTTGAGGTCTCCAAGGAAGGAGCACCTCTCATGTATGAACTAGAGCCACCAGCCTTTGAGGGCCCAACTCCCCCAGTAGCTTTCTTTTTCTTCTTTTGCCTTTGAGCTTCAAAGAAAAAAGTAGATCGTGGAGGCATATCTGAAAGATAGAAGCAAAAGATCGTGAGTTATAGAAAACACACGAAGCAGAAGCATAAACAGAGACGCTGAGGTAAAGTGGCCGAGGCCGACCACCTTGGCCAAGACCAACATCTTCCCAGCACAATGATTAGAAAAAGAATTTGAATCTAAATCCAACCTTCAGGAAGAGGGGGTGGAACAAATCTGATTTCGACTATATTCTCTTGACTCACAAGAGAAAGAACGAGACGAGCTGGAGCTTCCAAACTCCTCATTGTTGGATTTTATGCCCTAAAGCCCCGTAATTAATAATTTATTTAATAATTAATAATAATTTTGATTATTTTATTTGCAATATAATATTATCCATTATATGAAAAATCCAAAGTTATTAGTGTAATCTTGAACAGTATGTGGTTGACATACGAGAGGATCATGTTCAAGAAATAACCTAAAGGGTCATAGTATGTGGATAAGGTTAAGTGCCTTATCCTGGTAACACTATTGATACAACCCACTTTGTAATAATTATAAATGATTTGATCCAAATCATTCATCTGGAGACATGTGAGTGAGAGTATCTTATAAAATGAGTTTGTATAAGATTGGATCACGAAATATTTAATCTCTCTTTATAAATCTGTTAATTGTGAAGATTAATATTTCATAAGGATGATCATATGCAACTCGATCTTAATCTTGAGTGAGTTATGAACTCCTGCATGTGAGGTATTGTCCTTTGATTTTCATGGGTGAGAGTGGCTTTTGTAGCCGATTCAATATGCCTACCATTTTGGGAACTTGACCAAATAGGGAGCTGAGAACATAATCTCACAATATGGAATTCACTTCTTCCTATATAGGGTAAGTAGATGAGTAGTTCCCTTAAGTGCTAATTTCGAAACTTGAACAATGGAGCCCCGCCTTCTCACTAGCCTGAGAAGGACTTAGTTTATAATTAGATTATAAACAAATTGTTCATTAGAGGATCAGTGGTACTTAAGGTCCAAGATGTAATTATAGGGGTAAAACGGACTTTTGACCCAGTTGTAATTACGAACAACTCGTGAATGATTGATTTGCATGTAATGATTATATCTATGAACACAACTTGTCCTACAGTGCATAAGAGTGCAACTCTAGATCTATAGTGGAGTGACCTATAGTTAATGAATGAAAATTAATTAATTAAAGAGCTGAATTAATTAATTTTGTATAATTGGAGCTTATAATCTGTAGGTCCATAAGGTCCCCTTGCTAGCTCATAGTAACACTAAAAGATTAATTTAGTTGAAAGAAAAATTTGAAATGTTCAAATTAATATTTAATATATTAGATATATTAAATATAAAGGAGGAAAATATATTTATTGTATTTGATACATTAAATATTAAAATTTGAAATGTTCAAATTTAATATTTAATTTGAAGTGTTCGAATTAATATTTAATATATTAGATATATTAAATATAAAAGAGGAAAATATATTTATTGTATTTGATACATTAAATAAAAGATATTTATAAAATTTGAATAAGATTCAAATAAATAAATATCGTAGGAGATTTGAATGAGATTCAAATAAGTATCACATATATTTTAATATATTAGATATTGAAATATAATGTTTTAATTATGGTAAAGATTTACCCTTGGTCTCTATAAATAGGACCATTGGGTTGAGCCATTAGACATAACATATATATCCTCAATAGAAAATTAGAGAATTCTCTCTAGACCTCTTCCTCTCCAATCCCTTGTGGATTTTCTTTCAAGAGGCTCCCACAAGCCTTGGTTATGTGTTCGAGTCATAGCCAGGAAGATTTTATGGAAGAGATAAAGATCCTCTAGAAATATCTCCATATTTACTATAAGAAAGTTTGCTTAACCATAATATTATTATTTAATTCTAAATAAACTCAAACTGATACCTACGCTTCCGCTTGAGTTTAATTAGATTATTCCCTTCAAATTGTATCAGAGCAATCTTTGAGTTTTATTTGGAATTAAAGTTTTGTAATGGTGTGTATTTTAATTTATCATATATGTGATATATTGCAGTTTGCAAATTGATTGTTTGGGCTATTTGACATTAGATTTATTGCTTTGATTAGATCATTGTAAAACCCATAAGGGTTAGGATTTCATATATTTTACTTGAATGACTACGATTGCTGCAAATTTCGATTATATAGGCTGAAGAAGTTGACAGCGAAAAAGATTCACGAAAAGAAAACAAAAACGTGAATTGAAGTCAATATTTATGCTAAAAAGTTCATAACAAGATTCAAGAATTTGTGATGGTTCATTGGTGAAGGGATGCTTGTTGTTATACTTCAGGTCCAAGGTTCGAAACTTTGGTAATGCAGTTATATTATTTATTTATTTTTGCGGCAGTTGGTGCTATAATTGGAAGACAAGATTTAGGTTTAACTCTAAATTTGGATGGTCAAACAAAAAAGATATTGAAGACCAAGATATGTTTAAATTATTGTAATTTAAATTATTTTTAATTTTTTTAGGATATGTCAAATATGCCGGTTAATTTTGCTATTTTTAATTTAATTATGCATGAGATGTATGTTTTAAATTGTTTGATTGTTGCATAAAGTATACCATTTAAATTTAAAATCTCACCATAGGTTAAGCATGATCATGTATTTTATCTATTTTTGAATATAATTGTTATATTTGAAAATTTTGATTAGGTTGTTTCCTAATAGAATTAAGATTAATTTTTTAATATAATTGTTATATTGAAAAATTGATTAGGATGTTTCCTAATAGAATTGAGATATTTTCTTAATACGTTTATATTTTCCATATCTTTGAATATAATTGTTATATTTGGAAAATTAAATTAAGATATTTTCTTTCATAAATGAAATACATGTTTTCCTAATAGGATTATGATATATCCTAATGAGATTAGGATTTCCTTAAAATAAAGATATTTCTAATTCATGTTTTAAATAGTTTACAATTTGAATTTAATATATCTTTATTTGTTTCTAATAAGATTAGAATTTAGGAAAATCTTTTAATTTAGTTTTAAAGGGTTTTAAATGGTAGAATTTCAAGATTATCCATAGTTTAAAAATTGAATGTAGTTCATCTTTATTTGTTTCCTAATAAGATTAAATTCTTTTAAAATAAGATTAGATTTTTAATTTCAAAATAAGATGAGATCTTTTAATTTCCTAGGTCTTCAATAAATAAAGATAATTTAATTCAAAGATAAAATAGTTTAAATTTTGAATTTAATTTATCTTTTATTTTTTTCTAATAGAATTAGAATAAAATATCCAAGATTATCTTTTAATTTGTTTTAAAGGGTTTAAAATGATGGATTTTTAAGACTATCAAATTGAATTATTTTTTTAATAGGATTAAAAACATTTATTTATAAATTCACTTATGTTCATTAATCTAATAATTAATAGTTAATTAAAGATTAATGAATTTGAAATAAAATTTGACTATAAGGGAACTCTGTCTATAGAAGGTTCTGTTTAGACTGAGGTATTTAAGCTGACCGAAAGGGAACACCTCTAACTGGGAACTGACCTAGGAGTTGAATTAGTCAAATTTGATTTAATTTCACTAAGCATGCTCATAATGTGATTATTTTTTTTAAAATAGTTTAAAAGCTTAGTAATTTACATTAAAATCAATCAAACAACATAAGGGTTATGAAAGGTAGATTGAGGAACTTAGATGAATGAGATTAGCCTAATTTGTCTAAGTAAGAGAAAACTCTATTTCAAAATAGTAAGTGAGAGAAGGAAATGTGTGAACATATCCTACGGTCTCCATCATTGGTTCACATCGTGAGATTCATGCGGGGCCTCGTGGCGGCTTTTGGACCATCCCCCTATGGAAGGTGTTTGCATGGGTCAATATCAGGGTGAACTCTTGAAAATGATAGGATTGTAGTTTTGTTCCCAATACTTGATCTACCCTACGGCGGTACTTGTTGGGATAAAACTACGGGATCTAAAATTATGGGTCACACTTACAAAGGGCTCATTAAAATTGTTAATGATGTCCTTGACCAAACTAATGGTAACTAAATATTATAGGAATAAGAGTTATTATGATATAATACTTGGTTGAGATTGTCT
The DNA here is from genome assembly GCA_033996785.1 of Trichosanthes truncata. Lineage (NCBI taxonomy): Eukaryota > Viridiplantae > Streptophyta > Magnoliopsida > Cucurbitales > Cucurbitaceae > Trichosanthes > Trichosanthes truncata. The sequence continues at coordinate 41,243,490 of JAWPNB010000013.1, read as the reverse complement.
CACTTTAGTGAAGGAATACTTGACCTACCCTACGGCGGCACTTGCTCTAACTCACTAAAGTACCATAGTATTAGAAATGATTTATAGGTTTCATTTTTCAAATTGTTTGATTTCTATGCTAAAATTGAATGGATAATTGTTTGCATGATGTTAAATTATATATATATTTCAATATTATGTTCGTTTTTCTCATAATTTTTAATTTTATTACTGATAAGTCAAAATTGAAAAAAATTTATTACTTGGAAAAAGTAACTTAACACTATAATGACAATGTAAAATATTTATTTGTCTTTATTGAGAAATGTTCTCAAAACTTGTTGCCAATGCTAATCGAATTCTTCGTGAAACACATGATTAACGAATCAAAAGTAAACGAGATAGCTTGTACGTATCTCCTAATTGACATGATAGATGTCAAGCTTAGAAGATTAAAAAAAAAATGACAACAACATAGGAGATGTTGAAGTCAAAAGAAGCTAAATTTAGATAATTGTCTAAATGATCTCGAATTCAACTATTACAAAAATTCAAGAAAAGAAATCAAATTACTGAAACTATATATAAGGAAATAATTCCTAAATTAGCCATGACAGTCATAATGAGAGGAATTTTCGAAATACTTCTATGGGAAGAAAGATATAAATGAAAGTAAATTTGATTTACTAGATTTTTGATAGAATATAAATAATGCCACCTAGATAGTCAATATATGATCTACTATCAAGATTTATTCTTCATTACATTTAATATATAATTCTTGAAAAATACTTAACATGTAGAATAGTTTCTACAAGTTGGCACCAAGAAGCCAATCTCAGTTAATGTAGTGGGAGACATTGAGATGTCATTAAATAATAATTGTTACTTAATGCTGAATATGATGTTTTTAGTAACCATAAGAGAAATTCAATTTCTCGAACTTTATTACTAAAATGTTCATATAGTATGAATTACTTTGAAGTATGAAAGTTTATATTTTCAAATTTTTTCAGCTTAAAATAAGAACAATTTATATATGTTAAAAATGTCGACATATACTATACTACAAAATATTGAGATATTTAGGATTATAGAATCTAGAATAGAAAAACATTGTTTTCTCCTAAAAGATGATAATTGACTTTGGTAGTTAATGTTGATTAACATAAACTTGAATAGAATGAAAAGACTAGTAAGAGGTAATTATCTAAAAAATTAGTTAATTACTTTACTTGTCTGTAGATCTTTCCTTTCATGTAAGATAATCATTGGGTCTTTATTAGATAAAGCTACAAGGTCAAAGAATACTTTGGGCATACACATTCTAACCCAAGTGGTCTCGTGAATGTATAGGCCAAATAAAATCATGAATATTTCGTCACTCTAGTTGATGACCATTCAAGTACAAGTGTCTTTACCTAATACAACATAAGTCTAAATTTTTAAAAGTTCAAGAAAATTAAGGCTAAAGTTGAAAATCGAATAGGTAAATCTATTAAGATATTATGATTAGATCATAGTGTAAAGTACAAGAACCTTACGTACTAAGACTAATTGATAGAAAATGGGTTTTTATCCCAATTATTTTAAATATCAAGTACATTTATGTGAAATTGTACTGCAAGAGGAGAACCAAAACCTTGTTGGACATGGTCACATCAATAGTGAGTTACACGTCATTACAAAACTCTGGTTAGGATATGCAATAGAGATTGCATGGTAAACATGATTCCCTCCAAAAGTGTCTATGAGACAATTTTAAAGTTTATAGAAGAGTAGTAAAGCTGGTTTACAACACTTTACCATCTAGGAATGTTAAGCTCACATGCTGAAACAAGCGTAAAAAGCTTGTAGATGTTCAAAGATAAGCCTAAGTGTAGGCCACCCCTAACGAGTATAAAATAGTCTTTTATGTAGTCTTAAAATGAATAAGGTATTTGTATGACAAATATCATTTTTATAAGAAATGTCAAATAAAAGACTACAAACTTTTAATAAGGTGAGATAGTATTAATAAATTGGTTCCAAGTGAAGCCACTAAATAGTTAACAAAAGTTGTTAACAATTTAATTATATTTGAAAGTCAAATGGATCCTAGTCATGAATTGGAGACTATTAATTATATTTGAAAGTCAAAAACTTGATGACTTGCTAGAGTGATGTGAATAATTATGCAATATTATAATGTCTATGCGCAAGTGTACACATACTTTTGTAGCAAGCGGTAAGTAAATTATCGTATCCACAGAGACTATTAATTCTTCTATTTACTAAATCAATTCCTAGTAACTCAAATTGTAACCATTCAAATTTGTCAAGGAAATGCAATAAAATAAGTCACTATTGCTGGAACAAAATTAATGCTAAAGTAGGGAAAACAGAGGAATCGTAAAAGAATAAATGAAAACTGGGTTAGGTGCTTTCAACTAAAACAAAGCCTCAGATTAGAGGTAAATCATGCTTTAATTAAGTTACGAATTGAGTACACATTCATTACATTCGACCCACTACAGATTTCACGGTATTCTCCCGAATCACCTAAGTATACTGTTTCATTTAAATTACTTCAGCACATTGAATCCACTGTATTTTGTGTGCGTTAGGTGAGTGATTATCCCTAACCTACTCACTTAGCTAGCTACTAACCCTAACAAGGGGCTAACGTGGTTTTTAAGTTTTCAGCCCCTCCTATTCTTCCTAGAAATCAGAGGAACACTGCTCACATCGGCTGGCCAAACGGACATGAACTAATGAATAAGCCCTCTTAAAAACAAAATCGATGGAAATGAAATGTACTCCTCTATAACATTAACCGAAAACAATCATTCTCTAATCCTCACCTTATGGTGCTTAGTTCATATTACAGGAAAAACAGAAAATAAATCAAAATGTAGACATAATGGAAATGATGCAGAAAATAAACTAAATAAAAACAGTAAATGTAGCAGAAGAAATCGGAAAGCTGCCCCAAAACATTTGACTCAGCATCGGCGTTGATCCCCTGGAGAAACCTTCCTTTTATGGAAATCTTTCGTCCATGGCCTCCTAATCGGAGCTCTCCGCCTCTCCTTCTCTCTCTTTGTTATTTCGGGATTTCCAACTTCTTCCTCTCAAAAAACGGCTGCCCACAATATATACTCCTTCTTTATGAAACCAGGGCTGATTAGACAGGTCCTGACGACGTGGCGGGCTCCCATTGTCTGAAGTTGGCTGAGTAATCTGACATTTGCCAACTCATTTAATGAATAACAGTTCCCACGTGCGAAATTCGTATAGGTCTGAATTCCAAAGTTTGCTCCAGCAAACAGTAGTAAAACTGCTGCTCTTGGCTTCTGAAGTTCTTCTTAATCAAATCTGAATTAATCACATAAAGCACCTTAATTAAGATAATTTTGCTCTAATAATAATGTTACTATATCAAAATTAATCATAGAGCAAAATACATCAAAGCTTGGAGTTTTCCAAAATATAATGAGACAAAAATCGACAATTTAGTCCGAAAATACTAGCATATAACTCTTAATTTAAGAGTTATCAAACCCCCAAACTTGAATCATTACTCGTCCTCGAGTGATGCTTCCTCCACCTGCACATGTCAACAGCTACTTCTACTTGACCACTAAATTCTTATATGCATTATCACCACTGTAGCGATGCTCTAGCATCAAAGCTGCTCCTTCAACTCAATACATGTTGTCCTGCTTCAAGATTTCAAATAATGCTCTTTTGCACATACCTAAGAATTAACTAGACACCTTTTTAGCTCCAAAGCTTTATCACTTAAAAATTCTAATCCTCAAGCTCATTATGCAATCCCAAACCAAACTTACACAAGAGTGCTTCCTTTCTAAGACTAATCTTCTAAGCTAGCACCAAACTTGCACCTTTTTTTTTTTTTTTAACAGCCTACTACTCTCTTGGAGATTCTTGAAGTCACAACCCTATTTCTTGGAATGACAACATTTTATGATGTCGTTCACCCTAGCTTTCAGGCTCATCACCTCATAGGCATAACACTCATTCCACTTCTTTTCTAAGATTGGCCCTCATGTCACTCCCCGCCTACTTCTCAGAATGGCGACATTTTATGATGAAGCTCACCTAAGCTCTAGGAGAGTTGTGACTATCAGACTAACACTCATCCCTTGCTTCCTTTTTCTTTTTTTTTTCAAAGCTTCTTCATGCAGCTTATACTTTCGTTCCAGAATGCTAACACTTTTTGGTGAAAACATCTATTTACGAGCACAAGCTACACAGAGATTGCTTTAGTAAAACCCTTTTTCTAAGCTAACTTTTTTTTTTTAACTGCAAAATTGGTTGGGTTTGCTTGCAAGGGAGAGGAGTGCATCTTAGGAGTGGAAGAGGAGTGCTCCCTAAGAGTAGATCCTAAAAAAAAAATTAACAAGCAAAATCTTCAAAAAATGCTCTAGCAATTGTAACACGGTCCCCCGAACTTAAATCGATCATTGTCCCCAATGAAAGATAGTAAAGGGAAGACCCCCAAACTTATTACAAGCTGGCTAAAAAAAACTAGAATTAGTCAGGAAAGTAAACTTGGTATCACTTGGTTGGGAATGAGCATTCCTAGACTTCTAAGCTTTAAAAGGGATGGTTCTATAAGAATCTATGTAAAGCTTAGGACTTCTTGTGCAAAAGAGTCAATAACCTAAAATGCTAAATCATCAGCAATCATCCAGCTGTCTTGAATATAGGAACTAATTTGACTCAGCAAAAGAATTTAAGGTACAAGCAGAGCACGGCTTAGTTGACATGCAATTTCTAATTATGCTACAGCAATCTAATTACTTTTATAACAGGCTTAGGCAAGAACAATTCATTCAAAATTTTAATTTAAGAGCAAGGAGACTGAAACAAAATATGCTTTCAATTTACTACGAGCGCAGGAGATCATTACTACATTCCTAATCACATGAGCAGAGAGCTTTTCTTTTCTTCTTCAAACCTAGTTCTAAAAACTTAAACAACACAGCAACAACTAACAAAGCAGAAATAAACATAACAAAAATTGAACAAAAACAAGCAAAGGCAGACAGATAAGCAAATGATGAAAGGAAGACAGACTACATCACTTCTCATTCTTCTCCAGATGATGTTGTAATTCATTATGCCCTAGCCTTTGCATTATCAGCCTTTGTCATTTCAACAGAATAAGAACACCTACAACAGAAAAACAGACTCAAAGAAAACATGCAGAAAATAAAAATAACTAAAATGAAAATAAACCAAAATGCAACAAACCATCCGCGGGAGCATTACTGATTTTCAAATTAAAGTACCAATGCTCCCTCAAAATTTATGTTTCATCCACCCTCAAACAGTTGGAAAGAGGCACAATTTTGTTGCAATTCTTCCTCCCAATAATATTTGATTCGCTGCCCATTCACCTTAAACTCTTTTTTATCCTTATCAGCAAATTGTCTAAACATAAATAGATCATCCCAAAAATAGAACTTCACCTCATGGAAAAACTTTTTCAACTGTTGTTTTGACAAACCAGGGGGCAAATTTCCATAATCAAGATAGTTGGCAAGATCAGCACACCAAGGTGTTTCTACTTCCTTGATGTGGGCTACTGTAAATAACTGTTCGTCAGGGAAAGAATTTTTAATCTTGGGTTGCTGAAGCATTTGTTTTCGCTGCTCTAATCTTGGGAAGTGATCTGCAACTTGATTCTTAGACTCCTTTTTGTCTTGCATCTCCAAATTAAACTCCTGGACTGATGGCTGAGTGGGTGGTGACTTTCTATCTACTAACTCCAAAGATTTGAAAACTCTTATATTGTTAGAAATTTCATCGATGCTTTCTAACTCATGTGCTACACTGCACAATTCCAAATCCTCATTCATAACTTCTCCAAATTTTTGAGTATGTTGCTCTTGCATTTCCAGTTCAAAACTCTCTTCAATCAGCCCTTCCGAAACATTAATAACTGCACAATCTTCGATTTCTGAAGGGTATTTCACAGCATCAAACATCTTAAACTTAACCTCTTGATCATCCACAGTTAATGTAATAATCCCTTTTCCAACATCAACTACTGTACCTCCAGTTGCCAAGAAAGGTTTCCCTAAAATGATTGGTACCTCTTTGTCCGCTTCATAATCCAAACTGATGAAATCAGCTGGAAAAATAAATTTATCCACTTGTACCAAAATGTCCTCAATCTTCCCTTCAGGATATGTGATTGACCTATCAGCTAACTGTAAAGTCACAGTGGTCGGTCTTGCCTCTCCAATGCCTAATTCTTGAAAAATAGACAATGGCATAAGATTTATACTGGCACCTAAATCACAGAGGGCTCGTCCTACTTATTTTCCTCCAATTGACACTGGTATTGTAAATGATCCAGGATCTCGAAGCTTGGGAGGAATGGAATGGGCAACTATAGCACTACATTCCCCTGACAAAGGCACAACCTCAAATTCCATTGGTCTCTTCTTTTTGGTTAGGATATCTTTAAGGAATTTCGCATACTTTGGCATTTGGTCAAGAGCTTCTACCAAAGGAATGTTTATATGAAGCTGCTTAAAGATATCGAAAAACTTCTTGAACTGTTGATCTTGATTTTTCTTCTTTAATCGCTAAGGAAATGGTGGTGGTGGTGGCACAAATGTTGGGCTCACAATAGCTGTCTTCTGTGTTACTGCTGGGCGTTTTGCTCCAGCACTGTCTTCTACTTCAGCATTCTCAGCATCCCCTGTATTTTCAACATCTTATGTACTCTCAGCATTCTTTTCTTCTTGTGACACTGAAATCTCTGATTCAACTGCCATTCTTTCCTCTGTTTGCACCGCAGACTCTATAAACTTCTGTTTTTGCTTGCTCAATTTTTCTGCTGGAACAAGAGGTTTTCCACTTCGTAACTCAATAGCTTGCACCTGCTCCTTACCTTCTCTCTTTGGAATCTCTGTATCTGAAGGTAACTTACCTTGAGGTCTAGTCTTTAGCTCATTGGCTAACTGCCCAACTTGTATTTCCAAATTTCTCAGAGATGATTGTTGACTTTGAATCACTGCGTCATTCTTGACCATATATTCTTTTATCAAACTCTCTAATGACGTTCCTGGTATATGCTAGTTCATTGGCTTCTGCTGCGACATATTTTGTTGATTCTGCCCAAAACCAGGTGGAAAATTCATTCTATTCTGCCCTTGATTTCCGTGTGCAACATTCCCTTGACCACTCCATGAGAAATTTGGATGGTTCCTCCACCCTGGGTTGTATGTATTAGAAAATGGATTGTTCTTCTGCATATTATGATGTCCCACGTAATAGATTGATGCAGGATTGGCTGGACAGAACTCAAATGTATGCCCCTCTCCACAATAAACACAAGATTCTGCTGTTATCTGATTAACTGCTACAGCATTCTGATTTGTATTTTCCAACTGTAAATTTTTCAGAAGATTTTCCATTGATGCCATTTTAGCACTGAGAGAAGTTAATGCATCGACTTCAAGCACTCCCCTATTCTTTTTCCCTGGATTGTTCCTGACATCTGACCATTGAGAACTATTTGTTGAGATCCTCTCTAGAATCTCATATGCTTCATTAAAAGTCTTAGCTAGAAGGGCTCCATTTGCTGATGCATTTACCATGTTCTTTGTTTCCAGATTCAAGCCGTTATAAAACGTTTCCATCTGAATGCAGTGAGGTAGACCATGATGAGGAAACTTTCTAAGTAGCTCCTTAAATCTTTCCCACATCTCACTGAAAGTCTCGTCGTCAAACTGCTTGTAAGCAACTATCTAAGTTTTGCATTTTTGGTTGGTGAAAAATACTTCATCAAAAACTTTTCTGCCAAATCATTCCACGAAGTTATGGTTCCCTGTCCAAAGGAATTCAACCATGATTTTGCTTGATCTCGCAAAGAATACGGGAACAAAATTAATCTTCTAGTATCCTTCGACACACCTTGCTTCTTGAAAGAGTCACTCACACTTAAGAAGTTTCTTAAATGCAAGTGAGGATCCTCTGAAGAAAGTCCATGAAACTGTCCAATAGATTGCAACATTTGAAACATGACGGGTTTCAATTCAAACTTGGCAGCTTCTAAATCAGGTCCAACAATTCCTGGCACATCAAAAGTAGGCATAGCATAAGCGTGAATAACTCTCTCCCTATCATCCGCCACAAAGATAGGATTATGAGCATCATTCTGTCGACCAACTGCTTCATATGGTCCCTCTCTAGGTGGATTTCCAAAATGTTTCGGTTGATGCTCTAGTAAGTCCTCTTGAATTGCAGGTCTCACTTGAGGATTAACACGTTCCATTGTATGTTTTCTCACTCGTTGTTCCCTTTTACGGACGTGAAATGTTCTTTCAATCTCCGGATCGTAGTGTAGAGAATGAGGAAATTTTCTCATGCACTAATACAAGCCACCTGAATTAAGGCCAAACAAACAGCAATCTCAGAATTCAATAAGCTCCAGTTACCAAAAATTAATTTAAGTAAAAGAAAAATTGACTAGTCCCCAGCAACGGCGCCAAAAACTAGATGACTTGCTAGAGTGATGTGAATTATTATGCGATATTCTGTTGTCTATGCGCAAGTGTACACATATTTTTGTAGCAAGCGGTAAGTAAATTATCGTATCCACAGAGACTATTAATTCTTCTATTTACCCTAAATTAATTCCTAGTAACTCAATTTGTAACCATTCAAATTCATCAAGGAAATGAAATAAAATAAGTCACTATTGTTGGAATAAAATTAATGCTAAAGCAGGGAAAACAGAGGAATCGTAAAAGAACAAATGAAAACTGGTTTAGGTGCTTTCAACTAAAACAAAGGCTCGGATCAGAGGTAAATCATGCTTTAATTAAGTTACGAATTGAGTCCACATTCATTCCATTCGACCCACTACAGATTTCACGGTATTCTTCCGAATCACCTAAGTATACTGTTTCATTTACATTACTTCAGCACATTGAATCCACTGTATTTTGTGTGCGTTAGGTGAGTGACTATCCCTAACCTACTCACTTAGTTAGCTACTAACCCTAACAAGGGGCTAACGTGGTTTTTAAGTTTTTAGCTCCTCATATTCTTCCCAGAAATCAGAGGAACACTACTCACATCGGCTGGCCAAACGGACATGAACTAATGAATAAGCCCTCTTAAAAACCAAATCGATGGAAATGAAATGTACTCCTCTATAACATTAACCGAAAACAATCATTCTCTAATCCTCACCTTATGGTGATTAGTTCATATTACAAGAAAAACAGAAAAGAAATCGAAATGTAGACATAGTGGAAATGATGCAGAAAATAAACTAAATAAAAGCAGTAAATGTAGCAGAAGAAATCGGAAAGCTGCCCCAAAACATTTGACTCAGCATCGGCGTTGATCCCCTGGAGAAACCTTCCTTTTATGAAAATCTTCCATCCATGGCCTCCCAATCGGAGCTCTCCGCCTCTTCTTCTCTCTCTCTGTTATTTCGGGATTTCCAACTTCTCTTCTCAAAAAACGGCTGCCCACAATATATACTCATTCTTTATGAAAATAAGGGCTGATTAGACAGGTCCTGAGACGTGGAAGGCTCCTAATGGTTGAAACACGGTGATTAGACTGACATTTTCCAGCTCATTTAATGAATCGCAATTCCCAGGTGCGAAATTCGTATAGGTCTGAATTGCAAAGTTTGCTCCAGCAAACAGTTGTAAAACTGCTGCTCTTGACCTCAGTCGTCTTCCTTAATCAAACCTGAATTAATCACATAAAACACCTTAATTAAGATAATTTTGCTCTAATAATAATGTTACTATATCAAAATTAATCATAGAGCAAAATACATCAAAGCTTGGAGTTTTCCAAAATATAATTAGACGAAAATCGACAATTTAGTCTGGAAATACTAGCATATAACTCTTAATTTAAGAGTTATCAGCCACCCCTAAGGAGTATAAAATAGTCTTTTATGTAGTCTTAAAACGAATAAGGTATTTGTATGACAAATATCATTTTTATAAGAAATGTCAAATAAAAGACTACAAACTTTTAATAAGGTGAGATAGTGTTAATAAATTGGTTTCAAGTGAAGCCACTAAATAGTTAACAAAAGTTGTTAACAATTTAATTATATTTGAAAGTCAAATGGATCCTAGTCATGAATTGGATATGCCTCATCGTAGTGGGAGAGTTATAAGATGACTCAACCTTTACAAGGACTTAATTGAAGCCCAAATTGTCATGTTAGATGACAAAGTTAATGGCTTATTGCCCTCAAAGTGAGACTAATGGCAAATAGTTAAACCTAATAGGAGAATGTAGACTGCGAGTAAACCTTTTCACTGGTTGCCATACTGAAGTCTGTAAGCATTATTTAATTCATTGTTGCATATGAGATATGAAAGTGAATGTTTAGAATTCTTTTATGAAAAGAAATCTTAGATAATGTATCTACACAAATCAATCAAAGAGATTTATTTTCAAGGATCACAAGAATAAAAGTTTGCGAAATAGTAAAGGTTCATTTATGAAATGAATTTTACCATTAGATCTGTGAATATAAGGTTTGATAAATGTATCAAAATCTATGACTTTGGATAAATATTAATGAAGCTTGTATAGACAAGAAAAACATTAATTGCTTAGTGAATTTTTCTCATGTTTTATGTTAATGATATTTTTACCTATTATCAATGATGTAAGATGTCTAACATAAAAAGTTGATTAAATAACCAATTCCAAATAAGTGATTTTGAATAACTCAACATATTTTACATGTCCAAAATGGAGATTTTAAGGACAAAATGTTAACTTTATATCAAACATCTTATATTGACAAAATTGTTGTCAAATATTTGATATTTATGTCTAAGGAAGTGTATCCTAAGACACCTCAAATGTTGAAAGCATATGATATGCATAAATGAGACTGAACATTTAATATACAATTGGTTAGCATATATCAGTTAAATGAATGATATGACCTTTAAGTAGAAAATTAAAAACTTTCTCAAATTATCTATGGATGATGAGAAATTTTTGTGTATGGAGTTAAAAATTTGATCTTTACAAGATATATTGGTTCTTGCAAACATTTAGGAAATTTATGTAAAAATAAATTTTACCCTAAGTGGTGGAGTATGGTATACAAGTTAAATTGTTTTACTTGTGAAGCAACAAAATGACTTGTATGACTCAAATAGTTCCTTGAAGATCTGAAAGGTGTTTCATATATGATTTAGTCTATCCTCTTTATTATGATAATAGTGGTGCAAAGACTAATATTAAGGAAATTAGAAAACACCAATGTATAGGGAATCATATCGAGAGAGAGAAAGCATCATGGTAATGACTAAGATGGCTTTTAATGGCAGTTATTTAGATCTATATAAAGAGACTCTCTAGGTTAAAGTGTTTGAGGGTCACCTAGAATGTCTGAGATTATGAGACATGTCTCATCTTTCTTAGGGCAAGTGGGAGAACATGTTGGGTATAGAGTATGCCCTAGAATACATGTCTCGCTGGCTTTAGTGCAAGTGGGAGATTGTTGGGATTTATGCCCTAAAGCCTCGTAATTAATGATTTATTTAATAATTAATAATAATTTTGATTATTTTATTTGCAAAATGATATTATCCATTATATGAAAAATCCAAGGTTATTAGTGTAATCTTGAACAATATGTGGTTGACATACAAGAGGATCATGTTCAAGAAATAACATAAAGGATTATAGTATATGGATAAGGTTGGGTGCCTTATCCTGATAACACTATTGATACAACCCACTTTGTAATAATTACAAATGATTTGATCAAAATCATTCATGTGGAGACATGTGAGTGAAGGTATCTTATACAATGAGTTTGTATAAGACTGGACCACGAAATATTTAATCTCTCTTTATAAATCCATTAATTGAGAAGATTAATATTTCATCAGGATGATCATATGCGACTCGATCTTAATCCTGAGTGAGTTATGAACTCCTTCCTGTGAGGGCTTTTCCTTTGATTTGCATGGGTGAGAGTGGCTTTTGTAGCCCATTCAATATGCCTACCATTTTGGGGACTTGACCAAATAGGAAGCTGGGAACATAATCTCACAAGATGGAATTCACTCATTCCTATATAGGGTAAGTAGATGAGTAGTTCCCTTAAGTGCTGATTTCGGGACTTGAACAAAATCTTTTCTTTTCTTCCTATGCTCCTTACGGTGCTGGCGAAAAGTTCGCTCTATCTCAGGATTAAAATCGCAAAGGAAAGGGACTTTGAGCATGCACCAACTCTAATATGCAAAATATAATCGGGTTCTTGTGACAAAGTAGAAATTCGATCTCAAACTGATCGAATTCTGCTGAAAAACTGAAAAATGTTTGTTAAAAAGCTGCTCCCCAGCAACGGTTCCAAAAACTTGACGGGGCGTCTGAAATATGCTAAAAGCAAGCGCAAGTGCACGTTGTCCAACAAGTAATATATGGAACTATTCCAAGTATTGAACCGAAGGGAATGATTAACAAAGAGCCTTTCAGTTAACAACACAAGTACTTTCAAGTTACAACCGAAGGTAACCAAATAAATAAGATGTTTTGGGAGTTTTGTGCAATAAAATTTAGGGAAACTAAAAGAAAAGATAAGAAAACAGCAATGAAAAGCAAGGGGTTCAAATATGTTTCAACCCTGAGGAAATGCGCCCACCATGCACCCTCAAACTTGCTTAACTAGGTTCGACTATTTCAGAGATTCTGCCTCTTGCGCTCGCATACTGTCACTTTCCAGTTCTGTGCGATTCAAACAAAATGCTATTGAAATGCGCCTGCAACCTACCTTAATCGACACTTAACACCATGAATCGAGTTCAACACCTATTCAACCCTTTTCTAAGTACTTTTACGAGACTAAGCAATTAAACACATATGTCAATAGCTAATTTTAACTTAGATAAATAAAGAACACAACTCACTGATTCTAAAAGTTTTTGTCCTATGTCTAGATACAAAAAGCGAAGTTCTATGCTAAATGTTAAGCAAAGTTGCTAGAATCACATGGTGAGGCTTGTCTCCTTTTTAGGATATTCACTTCATTGAATCCGCTCGAAGGAGTTTAGCTACTCATTGAAAAGAAAACTAAACTGCAGAAAATAAAGAAGAAACGAGAATAAGAAATAACACACTTCATTCAAATAATGAAATTGAATACACTTTGAAGTATGAAAACAAAGGAATAACTAAATGAAATTAAATTAAAAAGGAACTACTACTTGAATTCAAAGGAAAACAAAAACTTACAAATTGGAAAATAAAGTTAAAACAGCAAGTACAAGTCCTAAAAACTTACAGAACTGAATAGAAAAACTAAGAACAAAAAGAACCCTAAGATGTTCTTCCTTTCTAACTTGTTCTACATTTTTCGAGGAGAATCAAGTACTTACTCCTCCTTCTTTCGAAGTTGGAGTCCGAATGGAATATGAACAGAACTTAGGCGAGACTTGGAGTGGCGGCTAAAACTAAAAAGAAAGTGACAGAATTTAGGGATGAGAAGAATTCCCAACTCCGAGCTCTCTTGAAATTGAAGCTTGAGCCGCCTTTTATAGACCTCATGGCCTATGGTTTGCTGTCGAGATAAGTGTGGAGAGGCTTGGCCGATCATATCCCTTGATCCTCGGAGATTTGATTGAGAATAATTGATTTTATTTGCAAATCTAGCGAATCTGGGAGAATCTGTAGAAAAGGTCCAAATGCGGCTGCATAGTGAGCGCAGTTGTGCTGTTGTCGAAATGGCCTAAATGTAGCTGCATAGTTGGGCGCATTTTAAGTTCTTTCTGCAATAGTTAGAATTTAGCTTCTGCTCTCAATTGCTAGTGCATCCTAGTCGCATATCTCTTTGATCATCTTTCACTTGCCTTAGTTGCAGCCAGAATGTGGCACATTTGGGTCATTTTTCAGCATCTACACAAAATCAACAAAAAATAACAATTTCTTAACAAAAATGACTCTAAATACACCTAAAAACTTATTTTTATAAAATCAAGACTTCAAACACATGCAAAACTTGTTTTTACTTAAATGTGCTCTGAATGATATGAATTATAACATTAAACACTCGCTTTCTAAGTAAATAGCTTAGTTTTTAGAGCCAAATAACACTCATAAACTAATGAGATGGACATGAGATTTAATTAATTACACTCGAGGTTTGGAGGAGATCGACTTATGAATCGAATACATGGTTATGCCTAATTGCTAGCTTAATTAAGTAAATTAAGATCCAAGAATGCAATCAACACCCATAAAATTACCTATCGATTTGTGTCTCCCATTTATTTTGCATCCTAGGTTTAGTTGCTTAATTTTTCTATCTGCTCTTGCGTTCTGTCCTCTCAATAAAGTAAAGTGAGATTATTCGCGACACTTAATTGAATTAAAAACTAATCCCAGTGGATATGATAATCAATAGGAATACCGTTTTATTATTACTTCAATCACGTGCGCTTGCGTGTATGCCCGATCAACTCCTTATTTGGTCAAGTCTCCAAAATGGTAAGCTTATTGAATTGGCTACAAAAGCCACTCTCACCCATGCAAATCAAAGGATAAACCCTCACAGGAAGGAGTTCATAACTCACTCAGGATTAAGATCGAGTCGCATATGATCATCCTGATGAAATATTAATCTTCTCAATTAACGAATTTATAAAGAGATATTAAATATTTCGTGGTCCAGTCTTATACAAACTCATTGTATAAAATACCCTCACTCACATGTTTCCACATGAACGATTTGGATCAAATCATTTGTAACTATTATAAAGTGGACCTTATCAATAGTGTTACCAAGATAAAGCACTCAACCTTTTCCATATACTATGACCCTTTAGGTTATTTCTTCAACATGATCCTCCCATATGTCAACCACATATTGTTCTAGATTACACTAATAATTTTAGATTTTTCATATAATGGATAATATTATATTGCAAATAAAATAATTAAAATTATTATTAATTATTAAATAAATCATTAATTACGAGACTTTAGGGCATAAATCCCAACAAATTTGTCTCGAAGGCTTCGTAGCTTATTCTCGAATGTGAATTTGTCTCAAGGGCTATGCAGCTTGTTTTCGATTGTGAATTTGTCTCGAGGGTTGAGCAACTTGTTCTCGAATGTGGAGTTGTCTTGAGGGCTTTGCAGCTTGTTCTCGAGATCAAAGCTTCAATTGATTTTTGGAGTCTTGAAGTCTTCTTGATTTTCAAGGAGTGTTCTGTGTTCAGGCAGTGGTTGATCTTCAAGGGCTTAGGATGTCTTTTGATATTTGTTTCTGAATTCTCTCTAAATTCTTCTTCTGAGGTCTTCAACTCCGTAACCCCTCATATGAATGAGAGCTCTTCGATTTATAGAGCTTTCCATGGGCATGTGGGCTTAGACTTTAATGACTTTTGGACCCAACCATTTGGATTTGAGGCTTTATTGGCTTTGGGCCTAACCATTTGGATTTGAGATTATTTAACTTTGACCCAAATTTCATATGACCCAATTTGACCAAATTAAATTTAATTATCCAGTCAAATAGTCATCATGCCGACATATGGCCTTACAACTTTAGGACTTACCAACTTTTGTCTTTAAATTAAATTTGAGACACATGTCAATTTGTAATTAGTCTCAAATTTAATAGTTTGTAATTTTTCCAGTAATTTAAAAATAATGACGTGGCAATTGGGGATTGGCCGAAATTTTTCATTCAACAAATGCCTCCTTTTCGAGATTTATGAGTAAATGTGTGGGTAAATCTCGAAAAAGATAATTTGGAATCAAAATGTAAGTTTCTGTTCATAATTTTGACTCCATTTGATATGTCAATTTAATCAAAACATGAATTTGAGCAAAATTTTGATTTTCTCATCTGGCAACAAACTTTGATTTGAATTTGAATAAGATTTGTACTCTACCTTAATTCCAATTTGAATTTCAAGTAGTATCCAAATTCTACCCAAATTTATATATGAATTTGAAGTAGAATCCGACTTTAAATTTTACTCAATTTTTGATTTAGGATTTGAATTTGGAGTTATGCCCAAATTTTACATTTTGAGATAAAATTGAAATTTTACCATGATTTTGATTTTAATAGAATTAATTTTATCAAATTTTAATTTGGGATAAAATTTGGATTGTGCTCAAATTTTGATTAGATTAAAACTCAAATTCTACGATGATTTTGATTGGGATAGAATTAATTTTATCAAATTTTAATTTGGGATAAATTTTGGATTATACCCAAATTTTGATTTGAGATAAAATTCTACCCAATTTTAGTTTTGATTTGGAATAGAATTTGAATTTGAGTTTGTAGTTAACTTTTGATTTGAGATACAAATTTAAGATATGCCCAAATTTTGATTTGAGCTTGATTTAGGTCAACTTCTACCAAATTTGGACTTGAATTTGATCTAAATTTTAGCTTGAAGCAAAAATTGAGGTCTTTCCAATTTTGAAGTAGAATAAACCCAATGTTGAAATTTTGAATTTTACCCAAATGTTGGCTTGGAGTAAAATTTAGGATTTTAACCACAACTTGATTTGAGGTAACAAAATGAACTTTACCTAAATTTAGAGTAAAATTTGGGTTTTACTCAAATTTTGACTTTGAATTTGGATTGAAATTTGACTTTTCTCCAATTTTGATAATTTGTAGCAGAATTTGTGGCCTACCAAAACTTAGGTGGAACAATTTAAATTTTGCCTAATTTGAATTTTGCCTAAATTTTGTCTTGGGATAGGTTTGAGATTTCAACTCACCTTTTGATTCTATTTTGGAGAAGATTCATCGACCACCTCAATTTTGACGGATTTGGTTGAGAATATTAAGACTTTATGAATCTTGTTTGTTGTGATTTGATTTTTTTGTTCTATAAATGAAGAAGCGGTCTTGAGAGAAAATCATTGTCATCCATGACCCTTGCCAACACTGAAGGAGTCGGGTTTCAATGTTGAAGGAGTCAAGCTTCAAATTTGGGCTCAGGAGAGTCTGTAGCAAATTCGAGGTGGTCCTTTGTTTGTTGTGAATTCGATTTGAGGTCGTCAGACTTTCAGAGCTTGACAGTCTCATCAATAGAGGGACGATTGTCGATGGGTGTGAGAGAGAAGAAGACATTTGGGGGAGATTGTTGGCTATGAGAAGGAAAGAAAAAGATAAGGAAATTGGGGAGCAACGGCTAGAGGGAAAAGAGATAGAGAGAAAAGGAATGAGTTTTAGGGTTTCTTCAAACAAAAGCTCTTGTTTCTCTTTTTTTTTTTTTTTTTTCATGTATCACTTAAACTTCCAGCCCTTGGGTCCAATTTTAATAGCCTAAGTTTCAATTTTTTTTGGTTGTTTTGCAATTTTTTTAAAATTTTTACTCAAGCTTTCTTTCTTCTTTTTTTTTTATACTCTTCTTTACTCATATTGTTTTTTTTTAGAAATTGGCATTTGCAAAACCGACAAATATGTTTTTTTTTATGAGAATATCTCCTTCTACAAAAGGTAAACATGTAAGATTTTTTTACGTAAAATAATATTTGCCTCATTTGCTGTTATTCTTGACTTGTAGCGAAGATGCCTTTTTCAATTTTGAAGGTGAACAACCGTTGATTCAGGTGGAATTAAGGATGGCTCACCTTCCTCACTATTACAAATTTGAAGGTGGCCAACTCCTGATTTAGGAGAAATTAAGGATGGTTCACCTTCCTCTCTATGGTTTAACTTTGAAGGTGACCAACTCCTGATTCAGGATGAATTAAGGATGGCTCACCTTCCTATATGCTTCAACTTTGAAGGTAACCAGGAATGGTTCTCTAATTCATGCCAGAGTTCGTCATCGCCAGTTCCTCTGAGGGGGTGACTAGGAATGGTTCTCTCTTCCCTACAATTCATCTTCAGAGTTCATCCTTCAGCGAACTGGACTTTGAAGCTAGCGGAGGTTGAACTTGAACTTGCAGCGAGCTTTTGTTCGAACTTAAACTTGAAGGCGAGAAAAACTCGAACTTGAACATGAAGAGAGCAAAACCCAAACTTGATCTTGATTGCGAGAGAAGCTCTAACTTGAACTTGCAATAAACTTTTGCTCAAACTTGAACTTGCAGGGAACAAAAAACTAGAACTTGAACTTGTAGGTGAGAAAAGCTCGTACTTGAACTTAAATGCAAGCAATGCTCAAACTTGAACTTGCAGTGAGCAACGCTCAAACTTGAACTTGAAACAACTGATGCTCGAACTTCAACTTGAAGCAAGCAAAGCCTAAATTTGGGGTGAAGTGAAGCCTAAATTTTAAGACTTACAACCCAGACGTTAAAAATGAAGTGAGGCGTTAAAATTAGAAGATGAAGCAAAGGTGCTAGAATTTGAAGAAGAGGCGAACCAACATAATTTGAAGATGAAGCGAGTAGCCAGAATTTGAAGATAAGGCGAAGGCATGACAAACTTTGAAGATCAAGAAAAGTCTTCGAAGATGAAGTGAAGCCGCTAGAATTTGAAGATGACGCGAGATTCCACTGCCAAAAATTGAGGATGAGTTGAGCCGCCGACACCAAAATTTGAAGATGAAGCGAATGAAGCTTGAACTTGAACCTGAAGTGGGCAATGCTTGATCTTAAACTTGAAACAATCAAAATCAAATTTGAACTTGAAGCGAGTAAAGCTCGAACTCAAACTTAGAGACTTGAAGCCAAAGAAGTGAAACCCCAAACATGGGGGAGAAGCTAGCGAAATGCAAACCCTAGACTTAGAGGAGGAGCAAAGAGCGAACTCCCAAATTAGAGGAGGAGCAAAACGTGAATGACGAACTTGGAGGGAGAGTGAACACGAACCCCAGACATGGGGGAGGAGTTAGCAAGCACAAACCCTAGATGTGGTTGAGGAGTAAAGAGAAAACTCCAAACTTAGAGGAAAAGCGAAGCGCGAAACTCAAACTTGGAGATAGACTGAAGCGCAACTTTGAGGGTGCGAGACACTAAACTTAGAAATAGAGAAACATCAAACTTTGGACGAGTGAAATATCGAACCTTGGATGAGCGAGACGCAAAACTTAGAAGGAGAAATTGGGATTTGAGGTGAATGACCAACAACATGCACTTGGGGTGAGTAAAGCGAAGCCTGAACTTAAGGCAAGAAAGTGTGCCATGAACATGAGGTAGGCGAGCAACAAACCAAACTTAAGAGAAGAGAAGCTCGAACTTAAGGTGAGTGAAGCCTTATCGCATGCATCCAAAGCATGACATCTTATTTCATGGTGGTGGAGATGTTTTTTTTTTTTTTTGAGACTGAACTTAAAGTTTTTTTTTATTTAAGCTGCCTATATACCCTTTGAGTGAAAGAGATCAAGTCATAACATAGTTCAAATAAAAATTTTCTCTTAATTGGGGTCATTCATCTTTTAAGCTCATGCGGGCCAGGAGCATCATGCATTTTAGGCTCTTACGATAAGGAGCTTTTACATTTTAAATGTCTTTATCGTCATCATGGTCTTGATCAAATCCTTCATTATTCTTCACCTTCAAGGAACCCTCTGTATTTATGAGAACGGAGAACTTTCTTCTCATACGTGAAGGGACGATACTACTGACTTTCTTGTCATCATTTACTTCATCGAACAGTTCCACCTCCAAGGTGTTCATCTTTCTTTCATGTTGATCGTTTGTTACTTTGAGGCAATCAAAAACAGTGTTGAAGGTCGATCTTTCTTTAATGTGGAGACGCTTAGCCTTTGGATGGCTGAAGGTCGAGTTGAGACAGAAGCTTAACATTGGTTTTCTTCTTTTATCGCAGCCATATTTATCCTTTAGAAGACTGAAGGTCGAGTAGTTGAAGGCTTGATGCAATGGAAGATAGAAGTCTTTTACTCGACTTCTTTTTAATCATCAACTTCTTCCACATTGATGCAATATATGAAGTTTTCTTCCTTTTTTTTTATGAGAAGAAAATTTCTCAAGAAGAATTCTTTTAAGGTCACCAGTTGTCAAAGTTGAGAAATTTTTTTATTTCCTTTCCTCTCATGCTTAGGTTTCCTTGGAGCTTTCTTTTTTTAATGCATGTTCTGTCTTCTGAATGGTAGATATTCCGTCTGAACAAGATGTTGTCCTTGTTTCTTCTTGTGAGCCATAATGGCCCACTCTTTGTCTTCATCATCGATAGATTTGATCACATCTTGAAGTTTATTTCTTGGTACCTCATGTTGAAACCAAATAGATACAGATTTCAAGGTTCCTAATTGGACTAGGCACACTTCCTAATCAAGAAGCGGACTAGAGCGTATTTAACTACATGTGTTTGTTGTTACTACAACATGATTTGTTGAAGCTAATTCATCTAGGTCTAACTCAATTTTTTTCTTTTTTAGCTAAGTTTAGAATTAGCTTGTTTAGGACGAAACACTTCTCCACTGGATGACTGATAATTCAATGATACTTACAGTACTTGGAATCATTAACTTTTTCCATCTCTTTCGGTCGCTTACACTTGGTAAGTTCAATCATTCATGTTTCCAGTAGTTGTTCCAACATGTCAGGAATGTCAAAATTAGAAAAATGATAGATGGTCGGGTTGTTGAGGCCCACCAAAATAAAACTGATCTCACAAGTTTGTAGGACAAGTGGTACCAAGTCGATTTCCCAAGGGAGCAGAAGTTAATTCCTCAAAATTAAATTTCAAAAGAAAAAATAAAGCAAAAAGGGAAGTTTGGGTTTTGATGAAAAGCAAAAGAAAATAACAAAGCAATAAAAATAAAGGAAAGGGTCAATCTTACCAAACTTCCAATTCAAAAGTGCGATTTAAACCAATTGCAATATCGATCATAGGCGCACACAAACAAGTTAATCTTTTCAATTTAAGTGATGTCAACTTATTCGAAAAAGTCATGATAAGTGTTAACTCCCTTAATTTAATTGGTTTTCACAAAGCATTATGATCAAAACTTATTACTTAATGAACTGGGCATGATAACGTTTCATATTTATTAAGAAATAGCATTAAGACTAGTAGGAGGACTAAATCTAATCAATTAATCGAGAT
Organism: Trichosanthes truncata; assembly: GCA_033996785.1. Lineage (NCBI taxonomy): Eukaryota > Viridiplantae > Streptophyta > Magnoliopsida > Cucurbitales > Cucurbitaceae > Trichosanthes > Trichosanthes truncata. Next base: position 41,222,486 of record JAWPNB010000013.1, on the reverse strand, counting down.
AGTTGTGTACTAATTAACTAGCTTCTTTGTTTCTTAGACTCTATCATGCAAGCTATGCAATTGAGAAAAATCCTAAACTACACACACATGATACAACTCTATCACTACCAAATTCATTCAATTACGACAGTTAAAGATCGTAAAATCATGCTTAGCAGTTTAAACATACAAACACAACTATGTCATCAATTTAATTGTAGTTTGCATGCTCAAAGCATAAGGACAAAAAACCAAAAACACTTATACTGAAAAGAAATTACAAAAGAGTTCAACGCCTAACAATATTGCAATTAGAATTAAATCGACCTCTGAACTAGAATCGTGATGCCTAGCCACTCATCGTGACAATATAGCCAAGATTCAACATTGGTTCTGTAAAATCGGGATTTCACGAGATTTATCCTTGAATTTTTTCTAAAAAGAATGTGTTCAAAACAATTGTTTGGGATGAAATGTGTGGGGTTTTGTTTAAAAAAAAAAGAAAGAAGAAAAAGTAAAAAAAAAAAAAAGAAAAGGAGGAAATAGGAAAAAGGAAAAAAAAAAAGAAAAAAAGAGGAAAGTGTGAGTTGTTTTTATATATTCATTTTACAAAATATATATTCATTTAAACCCAATTTAGATTTTCATTTACCAAAGGAAAACAGAGGGGTTTCGAGGGAGAGAGTCTGAAAAAGAAGAAGAAGGAGATTTTGAAGGTGGAATTGAAGAAGAAAAGGGGGAAACACAGTCCAAGTTGCATGGTAAATTCTGGTGTTCAATTCTGCCAACGTCTGGTTTTTTTATCATACCGAGCTCCACAGGAAGAATTAGGAGGTAAGGTTTGATTCTTCTGAAAGTTAATTCATTTTAGAACGATTTTTGTGAAGGAAGCTCGAGCAAAATCTGAATTTATGTTATGGGTTTTTGAAGGGGAAGTCAGAGGAGTGTTTTTACTGTCAAATCCGGGGAACCTCTGGTTTTTGGGATGTGCTGATCTGTAGACTTCGAATTGGAATCTGTATTAGGTATGGTTGGAAAGATGATTTAATTTCCTATAGCTTTCATGAAGAAGTCGTGGTTATAATTTGTTTGGAAGTTGCTTTAAATTCCAGGTTAGTTTTGGGTTGCAGCAGGAAAACAGTTCTGGTTTAGCAGAAACGTGTTTGGGGAAAATGGCTTTCAAGGTAGTTACAGACACATCCTATAGGAATTTCAATTTCACTCCTTCAGATAAGTTTTAGAGGGTTCAAAAAGGAAGAGTTTGGTATAAAGAACATCATTTTTTAGAAAGTAATGGAAAAGTTATTGGTGTGTGAGTTTAGGGTATAAAATCTGTAAAGTGCAGAAAATAGATGGGAGGGTTTTTGCAATTCTAAACCTTAAATTCATGAGGCCAAGATTATAATGCTTGGTTTTTTTTATTTGGCGGGCCAAGAAGGAATAGGACAAATTTACGGACCGAGAATCTAATATTAACGCTGTGAGTGACAAAATGAATTCTGAAAATAAATTCTATGCTTGAACTTGTGTTCATGAAAAGAAAAGACTTCCTAAGAATGATGTAGCTTAAAGATTTATGGTCTCTTGAACACGAATTCATAAGCATATATGGTTTCCTAAAAATGATTTAAATTGTTCGTTGTGAGCATATGTTTACTGATTTTCCGAATCTAGAAGAAATACCTTAATTCCAAGTCTACATGTGTTAGCAAGAACTGTTAAAGGTTTTCATGTGTTTCTCTGAGACCTGAATGAGTTAATGGTTGAGATACTGAGCCCGAGGTTGTATAGTACCGTGTGCACACAGGTCATTTTCTGTTGTCGACGTTGAGTGTACTCCGTGACAACAATGCTGTCGTGAGTGCTGGGCGAGCCCCACTACGACAAAGACGATGGGAGTGCTGGGCGGGCCCCACTACAACTAATTTTTCATATGTTTAAAATGGTTAATACTTTTGACGCTTGCTGGACTTCTGTAAAAGCTATTGATGTTATATGTTATGTTTTACGAATTAATAGTTTTAAACTCAGTCACTCACTGAGCTTCCCAGCTCATTCTTTCAATGTTTTCCGACTTTTCAGGTAGAGATCGAGCTCCCGGTGCCTAAGATCCTGCCACAGCCTGCTGAACGCTCTACAAGTCTGATATTTTTGTATGTGGATGGTGTAGTATAGCAAGTCTGCTCGTATTGTACATAACTTAATAGGGATGTGTAGTTATGTTGTATATGGAACTAGTGGTCTTGGGTGTATAAAGCACGTCTGGTCGTGTTTGGCTTGTTCAAGTTAGGTTTAACCAGAACCGCCCCGTAGGTATGTGTAATAAGATTCCTAGTTTCTGCTGTGTTGTATGTATAGTATCTCGTATACAGGTATGGATTGTTTATCAGGAATTAAAAGGGTCATAGGTATCGTTAAGTAGTGAAACGATGCCTGTTGGCTTCACGCCATCTTTCGGGCTAAGTTTGCAGGTGGTTCGGGAGGGGGTGTGACAACTTGGTATCAGAGCAGTTAGCTCCATGGGAAACGGGATAGAGCGAGTTAGCTCTAAGGAAAAATTAGGAAATAGAGAGCATGTTAATGAGTCAGTTCAGATAGAACTAGTAAAGCATGGTCCAAGTAAGGACAAGAGTAAATCTAGTCCGGACTAGAATATGAATAGAAGTTAGGTATTGTACATTTGAGTTAAGTATCCATAGCACGTCTAATGTATTGATATGTTATAGGGGTCATGCCACCACGTACAAGCAGACGACGCAGGCAGGATTAGGACGGTACCCGGGATCCTACCCAAGGTCAATCTGAAAGGGGATCTAGTGCCCCGAGAGTGCAGATTGGGGCAGGAAACGAGCAGCATGCTGTTTCCTCACAGGAGGTAGGTAGGCCAGAGAGAGCAGGGCCGAGTGATCCAGAGAAAGCATATGGAATAGAACGCTTAAAGAAATTAGGAGCCACAGTGTTCGAGGGTTCCACATACCCAGCTGACGCCAAGGTTTGGTTGAATATGTTGGAGAAATGCTTTGATGTGATGACTTGTCCTGAGGAGCGAAAGGTCAAGTTGGCCACATTTCTGCTGCAGAAGGAGGCAGAAGGATGGTGGAAATCGATACTAGCCAGGCGTAATGATGCACGTACCATGGATTGGAATTCTTTCAGAGGCATATTCGAAGACAAGTATTACCCTATCACGTATCGTGAGGCAAAGAGGGATGAGTTCTTAGAATTGAAGCAAAGGTCGCTTTCAGTGGCCGAGTACGAGAGGAAGTATACCGAGCTGTCACGGTATGCTGATGTAATTGTGGCATCTGAGAGTGACAGGTGTCGAAGATTTGAAAGAGGGTTACGTTTTGAGATACGTACCCCGGTCACAACTATCGCAAAATGGACGGACTTTTCCCAGCTAGTAGAGACTGCCCTACGTGTGGAGCAGAGTATAGCAGAAGAGAAGTCAGTAGTGGAGCCTAGTCGTGGGACTTCGACGGCTAGTAGCTTCCGAGGTCGTGAGCAGCGAAGGTTCACACCTGGGGTGAATGTTTCAAGTCGTCAAGACTTTAAGAACCGATCTAGTGGCCAGGCATCGAGGCAGACGAGTGTGGGTAGTACCTATCAGAGGCAGAGTCAGAGAGCACCCAATCAGTCTGCTAGATTTGTAACAAGACCGCAGGCAGGGCAAGAGTCTATTGCCAGTGTGACGAGGAGAACCCCATGTACGAATTGTGGCAAGAATCATCGGGCCCATTGTCTTGTTGGTGCCGGTGTGTGCTATCAGTGCGGACAACCAGGGCATTTCAAGAGAGACTGTCCACAGCTAGGAGTGGTCGCACAGAGAGACCAGGGAGTTGAGTCTCAGACTGTTGAGCAGCCGAGGGTTCCAGTAGCTGCTGGAGAAGGCACCAGCGGTGCTAGACAGAAGGGAGTTGTAGGGAGACCTAGGCAGCAGGGAAGGATCTACGCTATGACTCAGCAGGAAGCGGAAGATGCACTGGATGTGATTACTGGTACGATTCCTATTTGTAATGTACATGCACGTGTTTTAATAGATCCAGGTGCTACACATTCCTTTGTTTCTAATATGTTCTTAACGAAGCTAAATAGGAAGCTAGAGCCTTTATTTGAGAGGTTGGTTATACACACTCCGGTTGGTGATGCTTTACTAGTTAATGGAGTGCTGCGAGATTGTGAGGTCTTAGTAGAAGGTCTCAGCATGTTAGTAGATCTTCTTCCACTAGAGCTGCAGGAGTTAGATGTAATTTTAGGGATGGATTTCTTATTTACTCATTTTGCTTCCATGGATTGCCATAGGAAGGAAGTAATTTTCAGGAAACCGGGTTCGGCTGAAGTAGTTTTCAGGGGAGAAAGAAAGATTATGCCTATGAGTATGATTTCAGCCCTAAAAGCTGAGAGGTTGTTGAGGAAGGGTTGCACGGCATTTCTTGCACATGTAGTGGAGGTGCAGGAAGAAAAGTTGAAACCATAAGATGTTCCTGTCGTGAATGAATTCCTTGATGTTTTTCCAGCTGACCTGGCAGGTTTGCCACCTGATAGGGAAGTTGAGTTCACTATCGAATTGTTACCAGGAACAGCACCTATTTCGCGAGCGCCGTATAGAATGGCACCAAGCGAGCTCAAGGAACTGAAGATACAATTACAAGAACTAGTTGACAAAGGATACATCAGACCTAGTGTATCGCCTTGGGGAGCTCCAGTGTTATTCGTAAAGAAGAAAGATGGTACTCTAAGATTGTGCATTGACTATAGGCAGTTAAACAAGGTCACGATACGTAACAAGTATCTTTTGCCACGCATAGATGACTTGTTTGACCAGTTGAGGGGAGCATCAGTGTTCTCCAAGATTGACCTAAGGTCAGGATACCATCAATTAAAGGTTAGAGAATCAGACGTTCCTAAGACAGCATTCAGAACGAGGTATGGGCACTATGAGTTTTTGGTAATGCCTTTCGGTTTGACTAATGCACCAGCAGTTTTCATGGATCTCATGAACAGGATTTTTCATCAGTATCTGGATCAGTTTGTTATAGTATTCATTGATGATATCCTAGTTTACTCAGTTGACAGGGAAGCCCATGAGAAACATCTGAGGATTGTTCTGCAAACACTACGTGATAAGCAGTTGTACGCTAAATTCAGCAAATGTGAGTTTTGGTTGAATCAGGTAGTGTTCTTGGGGCATATCATTTCAGCAAATGGAGTTAGTGTGCATCCGCAGAAGGTAAAAGCTGTGGTCAATTGGGAAAGACCAGCTAGTGCAACAGAGGTACGTAGTTTCCTAGGTTTGGCAGGATACTACAGACGGTTTATTGAGGATTTCTCACGATTGGCATTACCCTTGATAACTTTGACAAGGAAGAATGTTAAGTTTGAATTGTCAGATAAGTGTGAACAGAGTTTTCAGGAGCTGAAGAAGAGATTAGTAACAGCACCTATTCTGGCACTCCCTGTAACAGGGAAAGAATATGTGATTTACTGTGATGCTTCGAGGCAAGGATTAGGGTGCGTGCTTATGCAAGAAGGAAAGGTAATAGCTTATGCTTCAAGGCAACTGAAAAAGCACGAGTGTACTTACCCTACCCATGATCTCGAGCTAGCAGCCGTTGTTTTAGCATTGAAGATCTGGAGGCATTATTTGTTCGGTGAGAAGTGCCACATTTTCACGGATCATAAGAGTTTGAAGTATATTTTCGATCAGAAAGAGCTGAATATGAGGCAGAGGCGATGGCTAGAATTGATTAAAGATTATGATTGTACTATAGAATACCATCCAGGTAAGGCGAACGTAGTTGCAGATGCATTAAGTAGGAAGTCGAGACTTCCTAGGGATGCTTTATGTGGTATGCGAGCAACCTTCTTAAGTACACTAAGAGGTTCAAAGGCGGTTGTGACTGCAGAGGATTCAGGAAGTCTCTTGGTTCAATTTCATGTCAGGCCTTCGCTTATAGCAGAGATTGTGAGGAAACAGGCCGAGGATAGGGACTTGCAGAAGAGGTTTGGGAAGTCCAAACAGGACCCAGAGGGGGAGTTTCGGATAGGAGCAGATGGAGCTATATTGAAGCAAGGAAGACTATGCGTTCCGAATATTAGTGAGCTTAAAGATGCTTTACTAGAGGAAGCTCACAGTTCAGCTTACGCTATGCATCCAGGAAGCACCAAGATGTACAAAACTTTAAAGGGATCGTATTGGTGGCCTGGGATGAAGCGGGAGATAGCTAATTATGTTGATAAATGTTTAATTTGCCAACAGGTTAAACTAGTTAGACAGAGGCCAGGGGGACTCCTTAATCCACTGCCAGTGCCGGAGTGGAAATGGGAGCATATCACTATGGATTTCCTTTTTGGATTACCACGTACTTCTGGTGGACATGATGGTATTTGGATAATAGTGGATAGACTCACTAAGACAACACGGTTTATACCGATTAAAGCGACGTATACACTTGATCAGCTTGCTAAGCTATACGTCGACAAGATTGTGAGTCAGTATGGAGTGCCAGTGTCCATAGTTTCAGATAGAGATCCGAGATTTACATCTAAGTTCTGGCCTAGTTTACAGAAAGCTATGGGGACAAAATTAAATTTCAGCACAGCGTTCCACCCCCAGACAGACGGTCAGTCAGAGAGGACCATCCAGACCTTGGAGGACATGTTGAGAGCATGTGTCCTTCAGTTTAAGGGAAGCTGGGATACCCACTTATCACTTATGGAGTTCGCTTATAATAACAGCTATCAGACTAGTATCGGCATGGCACCGTTTGAGGCTTTGTATGGAAGACCATGTAGAACTCCCGTGTGTTGGAACGAAGTGGGGGAACGGAAGCTAATCGGACCTGAGTTGGTACAAGTTACGACAGACAATGTGAAGGTGATTAGAGAAAATCTTAAAGTAGCTCAGGATCGTCAGAAGAGCTACGCAGATAAGCGGCGAAGAGACTTAGAATTCCAGGTCGGGGATCAAGTTTTCTTGAAGTTATCTCCGTGGAGAGGTGTCCTTCGTTTTGGTCGGAAGGGTAAGCTGAGCCCTAGGTATATTGGTCCTTATCAGATAACAAAACGAGTTGGGCCAGCAGCTTACGGACTTAAGTTGCCAGCGGAACTATCTCGAGTACATGATGTCTTTCACGTGTCCATGTTAAGGAAGTATATTCCAGGTCCAACGCATGTGTTGCAAGTGCAACCAGTTGAGCTTAAAGAAGATTTGAGTTATGTAGAGGATGCAGTTCAAATCCTCGACAGGAAAGAACAAGTTTTGAGGAACAAGACGATCCCACTCGTGAAGGTTCTTTGGAGACATCACGGAGTGGAGGAGGCAACTTGGGAATTAGAAGACCAAGTGAGGAAGAGTTACCCGACGCTTATCACCTAGGTACTACTAAATTTCGGGGACGAAATTTCTTAAGAGGGAGATAAGTTGTAAAACCGGGATTTCACGAGATTTATCCTTGAATTTTTTCTAAAAAGAATGTGTTCAAAACAATTGTTTGGGATGAAATGTGTGGGGTTTTGTTTAAAAAAAAAAGAAAGAAGAAAAAGTAAAAAAAAAAAAAAGAAAAGGAGGAAATAGGAAAAAGGAAAAAAAAAAACAAAAAAAGAGGAAAGTGTGAGTTGTTTTTATATATTCATTTTACAAAATATATATTCATTTAAACCCAATTTAGATTTTCATTTACCAAAGGAAAACAGAGGGGTTTCGAGGGAGAGAATCTGAAAAAGAAGAAGAAGGAGATTTTGAAGGTGGAATTGAAGAAGAAAAGGGGGAAACACAGTCCAAGTTGCATGGTAAATTCTGGTGTTCAATTCTGCCAACGTCTGGTTTTTTTATCATACCGAGCTCCACAGGAAGAATTAGGAGGTAAGGTTTGATTCTTCTGAAAGTTAATTCATTTTAGAACGATTTTCGTGAAGGAAGCTTGAGCAAAATCTGAATTTATGTTATGGGTTTTTGAAGGGGAAGTCAGAGGAGTGTTTTTACTGTCAAATCCGGGGAACCTCTGGTTTTTGGGATGTGCTGATCTGTAGACTTCGAATTGGAATCTGTATTAGGTATGGTTGGAAAGATGATTTAATTTCCTATAGCTTTCATGAAGAAGTCGTGGTTATAATTTGTTTGGAAGTTGCTTTAAATTCCAGGTTAGTTTTGGGTTGCAGCAGGAAAACAGTTCTGGTTTAGCAGAAACGTGTTTGGGGAAAATGGCTTTCAAGGTAGTTACAGACACATCCTATAGGAATTTCAATTTCACTCCTTCAGATAAGTTTTAGAGGGTTCAAAAAGGAAGAGTTTGGTATAAAGAACATCATTTTTTAGAAAGTAATGGAAAAGTTATTGGTGTGTGAGTTTAGGGTATAAAATCTGTAAAGTGCAGAAAATAGATGGGAGGGTTTTTGCAATCCTAAACCTTAAATTCATGAGGCCAAGATTCTAATGCTTGGTTTTGTTTATTTGGCAGGCCAAGAAGGAATAGGACAAATTTACGGACCGAGAATCTAATATTAACGCTGTGAGTGACAAAATGAATTCTGAAAATAAATTCTATGCTTGAACTTGTGTTCATGAAAAGAAAAGACTTCCTAAGAATGATGTAGCTTAAAGATTTATGGTCTCTTGAACACGAATTCATAAGCATATATGGTTTCCTAAAAATGATTTAAATTGTTCGTTGTGAGCATATGTTTACTGATTTTCTGAATCTAGAAGAAATACCTTAATTCCAAGTCTACATGTGTTAGCAAGAACTGTTAAAGGTTTTCATGTGTTTCTCTGAGACCTGAATGAGTTAATGGTTGAGATACTGAGCCCGAGGTTGTATAGTACCGTGTGCACACAGGTCATTTTCTGTTGTCGACGTTGAGTGTACTCCGTGACAACAATGCTGTCGTAAGTGCTGGGCGAGCCCCACTACGACAAAGACGATGGGAGTGCTGGGCGGGCCCCACTACATCGTAGAATGAACATTGTTTGTACTGGGCGAGTCTTACACAACTAATTTTTCATATGTTTAAAATGGTTAATACTTTTGACGCTTGCTGGACTTCTGTAAAAGCTATTGATGTTATATGTTATGTTTTACGAATTAATAGTTTTAAACTCAGTCACTCACTGAGCTTCCCAGCTCATTCTTTCAATGTTTTCCGACTTTTCAGGTAGAGATCGAGCTCCCGGTGCCTAAGATCCTGCCACAGCCTGCTGAACGCTCTACGAGTCTGATATTTTTGTATGTGGATGGTGTAGTATAGCAAGTCTGCTCGTATTGTACATAACTTAATAGGGATGTGTAGTTATGTTGTATATGGAACTAGTGATCTTGAGTGTATAAAGCACGTCTGGTCGTGTTTGGCTTGTTCAAGTTAGGTTTAACCAGAACCGCCCCGTAGGTATGTGTAATAAGATTCCTAGTTTCTGCTGTGTGGTATGTATAGTATCTCGTATACAGGTATGGATTGTTTATCAGGAATTAAAAGGGTCATAGGTATCGTTAAGTAGTGAAACGATGCCTGTTGGCTTCACGCCATCTTCCGGGCTAAGTTTGCAGGTGGTTCGGGAGGGGGTGTGACAGGTTCGATGATGCAAAGTGTAAGAATGAAAAATAACTAAAGAAAAGCTCTCTAAAGTCAATATGAAAAGTTACACAAATGAGTCATGGATTCCCCTAGGAGAAAAAAATGCTTATGTAGTAAAAGAGGCAGTGTCGAGATGCTACGGGTAGCATCAAGATGCTGCCCTTTTTAAAGAAGGAAAATATCGTAGAATAACATGTCGCCTTGAGACACTGTGGATAGCATCTAGACGCTACTAGCGTTGAGCTCCCCTCCCTGCAACGTTGAGCGCGTTATTGTTGTTTGGCTATTTTCATAGCGTCGAGATGCCCAAAGTAGCGTTGAGATGCTACCTGTTTTGTTTGATTAGCTTAGGAATGTCTGCAGTAGCATTGAGATGCTCAAAACAGGATCTCGACGCTGTCCTCTCGGGTTAATTAGCTTGATCTTCAATTTCTCTTAACTTGGTTGCTCGATCTCCATAAAATAGACAAATAAGCATGTGAGCGTAATAGAACTAACATGAATTAAATACATAACATAGCACATTTTAGGTGCTATCAATAGGTTTTTTTTCTGTCTTTCCTTCAAAGTTAAGCAACGCTTTTCATTTTCTTGTCGCTTTCCAATCGTCTTGTCTTTCTCTTCTGAAGACGACTTGAAAAGGGTTTTACTGACAACCATAGACTCTTCTGAAGTCACCTCGTTGTTATTTCCTTCTTTCCTTATGTTAAGAACTAGAAGATCTTTGTCTCCTTGACTAGCAATACTTAGCTTCATGTCATGGGCGTGAGTTGCTAGCTCTTCAAAGGTGTGAGGCTTTATACCTTGGAGGATGTAAAGAAGTCTCCAGTGCATGCCTTGAGTGCACATCCCCACAGCAGATAATTCAGTGAGACGATATTTGCAATCAAGACTCTGGCTCTTCAGCGATTTATGTAGTGAACAACGGGTTCACCTTTTCGTTGTTTAGTATTGGTGAGAGCTCGAACATGGTGATGGTGCGTCTCATTCTGTAGAAGTGGTTTAGGAATTCCTTTTCAAACTACTCCCAACTGTCTATCGACTTAGGCTTTAAATCAGTGTACTAGTCGAATGCGTCCCCTTTCAATGTTCGAACAAACTGTTTAACCAGTAGATCTCTCCGTGTACTAACATTTTCACTTGTTGCTTTGGATTGCTCTTCCCATCAGATTGTTGAAACTTTGGTGGCTGATATCCAATTGACATTCTCAAACAATTGATTTTCTTAGTATATAGTTTATAATACAAGAGAGAACTTTGAGAAGCCCCACCATATTGAGCTCTAATGGAGTTCGTTATCATGTCCTGAAGTTGTTGGAAAATCGATGAAGCAATCGACCTAGAGTGTTGTGCTTGATCTTCCTGCACAACGACCTTCTCTTTTTTTCAATCTTTGACGGCTGGAGTTTGACTTGACTTAGCGACATTTTGGTTCTCAATTTGGCTCTTTAGGTGCTCAATTTGAAAATCTCTTTCTTTAATCACTTTCATGAAGGTGTTGATCTATTCCTGCATCACCGCCATTCTTTCTTCCATAGTGCTTGTGTTTTGGTCGCCATGACAAACATTATGTCAGAATCGATATCGAACAAGGGGTTATACTTAACCAGGAACCTGTCATTAGTAGATGCCCTCAACAGTGTCATTACTTCATCTTCTTACAACCTCAGTTCATTGGAGCAGCTATAGGTAACAGAATCTGTATACAAGTTGCTCATGACAACGGTCATTGAAGAAATCTTTATGAACGTCATCACTTCACTTGTGCTTTAAGATGAGAGGTAGAGATGGTCCAACCGGGTGTGCCAATTTGTTCACACGAGATTTCAACAAACAAATTTAATAGTGTAAATGAATTTGATTGTGTATTAATTTTTGTAGTGGAGTACAATCTCTAATCTTTGATCTTCTGATTCTTTCTCTCAAATGTACATTTGTTTCGAGGGCTTTGTAGCTTGTACTCGAACGTAGATTTTTCTCGAGGGCTTTGCAACTTATTCTAGAATGTGAATTTGTCTCAAGGGATTTGCAGCGTGTTCTCGAATGTGGAGTTGTCTCGAGGGCTTTGCAACTTGTTCTCGGGATTAAAGCTTCAATTGATTTTTGGAGTCTTGAAGTCTTCCAGATCATCAAGGAATATTCTGTGTTCCTACTAAAGGAATGAACGTTTCACTCTGCATCAGAAGTATTGGATCGTCTTTAATTTTATTTAAAATTAAACTAAAAATTAAGGTTAAGCAAACTTACTTTAAGTAAATATGGAGATATTTCTGGCGGATCTTTATCTCCTCCATAAAATCTTTCTGGCTATGACTCAAACACATGACCAAGGCTTGTGGGAGCCTCTTGAAAGAAAATCCACAAGAGATTGGAGAGGAAGAGGTCTAGAGAGAATTATCTAATTTTCTATTGAGGAGATATGTGTTGTGTCTAATGGCTCAACCCAATGGTCCTTTTTATAGAGACCAAGGGAAAATCTTTGCCATAATTAAAATATTATATTTTAATATCTAATATATTAAAATATATCTTATATATATTTGAATCTCATTCAAATCTCCTATGATATTTATTTATTTGAATCTTATTCAAATTCTATAAATATATTTTATTTAATGTATCTAATATACATTAATTATTTTAATATTTAATGTATCAAACACAATAAATATATTTTTCTCTTATATATTAAATATTAATTTGAACATTTCAAATTTTTCTTTCAACTAAATTGATCTTTTAGTGTTACTATAAGCTAGCAAGGGGATTTTATGAACCTATAAATTATAAGCTCTAATGATACAAAATCAATTAATTAAACTCTTTAATTAATTAATTTTCATTCATTAACTATATATCACTCCACTATTGACCTAGAGTTGCACTCTTATGCACTGTAGAACAAGTTGTGTCCATAGATATAATCATTACATGCAAGTTGATTCTTCACGAGTTGTTCGTAATTACAGCTGGGTCAAAAGTCCGTTTTACCCCTATAATTACATCTTGCACCTTAAGTACCACTGATCCTCTAATGAACAATCTGTTTATAATATAATTATAAACTAAGTCTCTCTCGAGCCAGTGAGAGTGTGGGGCCCCATTGTTCAAGTCCCGAAATCAGCACTTAAAGGAACTACTCATCTACTTACCCTATATGGGAAGGAATGAATTCCATCTTGTGAGATTATGTTTCCAGCTCCCTATTTGGTCGAGTCCTCAAAAAAGTAGGCATATTGAATCGACTGCAAAAGCCACTCTCACCCATGCAAATCAAAGGACAAGCCCTCACAGACAGAGTTCATAACTCACTCAGGATTAAGAGCGAGTCGCATATGATCATCCTGATGAAATATTAATCTTCTCAATTAACGAATTTATAAAGAGAGATTAAATATTTCATGGTCCAGTCTTACACAAACTCATTGTATAAGATACTCTCATTCACATGTCTCCACATGAACGATTTGGATGAAATCATTTGTAACTATTACAAAGTGGGTCGTATTAATAGTGTTACCAAGATAAAGTACCCAACCTTATCCATATACTATGACCCTTTAGGTTATTTCTTGAACATGATCCCCTCGTATGTCAACCACATACTGTTCAAGATTACACTAATAACCTTGGATTTTTCATATAATGGATAATATTATATTACAAATAAAATAATCAAAATAATTATTAATTATTAAATAAATCATTAATTGCGAGGCTTTAGGGCATAAATCCCGATAATCTCCCACTTGCACTAAAGTCGGCGATACATGTATCCTAGGGCATACTCTATACCCAACATATTCTCCTACTTGTCCTAGCAAAGATGAGACATGCCTCATAATCTCAAACATTCTAAGTGACCCTCAAAAACTTTAGCTTGGAGAGTCTTGTTATATAGATCCAAACGACTGCTATTAAAAGCCATCTTGGTCACTACCATGATGCTTTCTCTCTCTCTATATGGTTCCCTATACGTTGGTCTTTTCTAATTTCCTTAATATCAGTCTTTGCACCACTATTATTATAATAAATATGATAAACTAAATCATATCTGAAATGTCTTTCAGATCTTTAAGGAACTATTTGAGTCATACAAGTCCTTTTGTTGCTTCACAAACAAAACAATTTAACTTGTATACTATACTCCACAACCTAGGTTAAAATTTATCTTTACATAGATTTCCTAAATCTTTGTAAGAACTAGTGTATCTTGTAAAGATCAAATCTTTAACTCTATACACAAAAATTTCTCATTATCCATAGATAATTTGAGAAAGTTTTTAGTTTTCTACTCAATAATCATACCATTCATTTAACTGATATATGCAAACCAATTGTATATTAAATGTTTAGTCTCATTTATGCATATCATATACTTTCAACATTTGAGATGTCTTAGGATACTCTTCCTTAGACATAAATATCAAATATTTGACAACAATTTTGTCAATATAAGATGTTTTAGACAAAGTTAACATTTCGTCCTTAAAATCTCTATTTTGGACATGTAAAATATATTGAGTCATTCCAAATCACTTATTTGGAATTGGTTACATAATCAACTTTTTATGTTAGACATCTTACATCATTTATAATGGGTAAAAATATCATCAACATAAAACATGAGAAAAATCTACTAAGCAATTAATGATTTTTCATTAATATTTATCCAAAGTCATAGATTTTGATACTTTTATCAAACCTTATATTAAAAAATCTAATAGTAAAATTCATTTCATAAATGAACCTTTATTATTTTGCAAACCTTTATTCTTTTGATCTTTGAAAATAAATCTTTGTGATTGATTTGAGTAGATACATTATCTAAGATTTCTTTCTATAAAAGAATTCTAAATATTCATTTTCATAACTCATATGCAACAATGAATTAAATAATGCTTACAAACTTCAGTATGGCAACAAGTGAGAAAGTTTACTCACAGTCTACTTTCTCCTATTAGGTTTAACCATTTGCCATTAGTCTCAATTTGAGGGAAATAAGCCTTCAACTTTGTTATCTAACATGACAATTTGGGCTTCAATTAAGTCCTTGTAAAGGTTGAGTCATCTCATAACTCTCCCACTACGATGAGACTTATCCAATTCATGACTAGGATCCATTTGACTTTCAAATGTAATTAAATTGTTAACAACTTTTGTTAACTATTGAGTGGCTTCATTTAGAACCAATTTATTAACACTATCTCACTTGTTAAAGGTTTGTAGTCTTTTATTTGACATTTCTTATAAAATTGATATTTGTCATACAAATACCTTATTCGTTTTAGGACTAGATAAAATATCATCTTGTATTCCTTAGGGGTGGCCTACACTTAGGCTTATCTTTGAGCATATACAAGTTTTTTAGACTTGTTTCAGCATGTGAGCTTAACATTCCCAAATAGTGAAGTGTTGTAAACCAGCTTTACTACTCTTCTATAATCTTAAAATTGTCTTGTAGACACTTTTGGAGGGAATTATGTTCACCATGCAATCTCTATTGCATGCTCCTAACCAGAGTTTGGCAATGGTGTGTAACTCATTACTGATGTGACAATGTCTAACAAAGTCATGTTTCTCCCATTGCAGCACAATTTCATACAATTGTACTTGGTATTAAGATAATTGGATAAAAACCCATTTTCTATCAATTAATCTTAGTACGTACGGTTCTTGTACTTTCTATTATGATCTGATGTAATATCTTAATAGATTTACCTAATTAATTTTCAACTTTAATCTTAATTTTCTTGAACTTTTCAAAAAGTTTAGACTTATGTTGTATTACGTAAAGATACTTGAATGATCATCAACTAGAGTGATGAAATATTTAAGACTTTATTTGGCCTTTACATTTACCAAACCACTTGGGTCAGAATGTGTAAGCCCAAAGTATTCTTTGGTCTTTGTAGCCTTATCCAATAAAGGTCCAATGCTTATTTTGCATGAAAGACAAGATCTATAGACAGGTAAAGTAATTAACTCTAACTTTTAGAGAATTATCTCTTACAAATTTTCATTCTATTCAAATTGATGTTTATCAACCTTAACTGCCAAAGTCAAGTATCTTTTAGGAGAAAACAACTCGTCTTTCCATTCTTGATTCTATAATCTTGAATATCTCAGTATTTTGTAGTATGATATATGTCAACATTTTAACATATACAAATTGTTCTTATTTTCAACTAAATGTATTTTCAAACAATTTTGAAATATAAAAATAATTCATACTATATGAACATTTTAATAATAAGTTTGAGAAATTGAATTTCTCTTGTAGTAATAAAACACCACATTCAACATTAATTAACAATTATTACTTAATGACATCTTAATGTCTCCCACTACAATAACTGAGATGGCTTCCTGGTGCTAGTCTATAGAAATTATTCTACATGTTAAGAATTTTTCAAGAATTATATATTAAATGTAATAAAGAATAAAATTTGATAGTGGATCTTGTATCAACTATTTTGGTGGAGTTGTTTATTCTCTACCAAAAATCTAGTAAATCAAATTTACTTTCATCTACATTATTCTTCCCATAGAAATATTTCAAAAATTTCTCTCATTATGACTGTCTTAGCTAATTTAAGAACTATTTCCTTCTATATAGCTTCAATCATTTAATTTCTTTTATTGGATTTTTGTAATACTTAATCTTCGAAATCATTTAGACAATTTTCTAAATTTAGCTTATATTGACTTCAACATCTCATATGTTATTGTCATTTTCTTTATTTTCTAAACTTGACATCTAACATGTCAACTAGGAGAATACGTACAAGCTATCTCGTTTACTTTTGATTCATTAATCATGTACTTTACGAACAATTCGAATAGTATTAGCAACAGGTTTTGAGAACATTTCTCAATAAAGACAAATTCAAAATTTTATACTACCATTATACTGTTAATGTTACTTTTCCAAGTAATAAAAGTACTCAATTTTGACTTTCAGTATATATATATATATATAATTTAACATCATGCAAACAATTATCCATTCAATTTTAGCGTAGAAATCAAACAATTTGAAAAATGAACCCTATAAATCATTTCTAATGCTATGGTACTTTAGTGCGTTAGAACAAGTGTCGTCGTAGGGTAGGTCAAGTATTCATTCACTAAACTGAGACAATCTCAACTAAGTTTTATACTAGAATAACTCTGATTCCTATAATATTTAGTTACCATTAATTTGGTCAATGACATCATCAACAACCTTAATAAGCCCTTTGTAAGTGTGACCCATCATTTTAGATCTCGTAGTTTTATCCCAATAAATGCCATCATAGGGTAGGTCAAGTATTGGAAACAAAAATACAATCTTATCCTTCTCAAGAGTTCACTCTAATATTGACCCATGCAAGCACCTTCCGTAGAGGAATGGTACAAAAGCCGCCACGAGGCCATGCATGAATCTCACGATGTGAACCAATAATGGAGACAGTATGATATGTTGACACATGTCCTTCTCCCACTTACTATTTTGAAATAAGGTTTTCTTTTACTTAGACAAATTAGGCTAATCTCATTTATCTAAGTTCCTCAATCTACCCTTCTTAACTCTTATGTTGGTTAAATTGATTTTAATTACCAAGTTTTTACATTATTTAAAAAAAATTAATCACATTATGAACATGCTTAGTGAAATTAAATAAAATTTGACTAATTCAAATCTCAAGTCGGTTCCCAATTAGAGGTGTTCCCTTTCGGTCAGCTTAAATACCTCAGTCTAGACAGAATCCTCCATAGACAGAGTTCTCTTATAGTCAATTTTTATTTCAAATTCATTAATCGTTAATTAACTATTAATTACTAGATTAATGAACCTATGTGAATTTAAACAATGCTTTTAGCCCTATTAAAAAAATAATTCACTTACTGGATAATCTTAAAATTCTATTATTTTAAACCTTTTAAAACAAATTAAAATATCATCCTGGATATTTTATTCTAATTCTATTAGAAAAAATAAAAGATAAATTAAATTCAAAATTTTAAACTATGGATAATCTTGAAATTCTACCATTTTAAACCCTTTAAAACTAATTAAAATATTATCCTAAATTCTAATCTTATTAGAAACAAATAAAGATATATTAAATTTAAATTTTAAATTATTTAAAGCATGAATTAGAAATATCTTTATTTTAAGAAAATCTTAATCTCATTAGGAAATATCATAATCTTATTAGGAAAAACATAGATTTCATTTATGAAAGAAAATATCATAATTTAATTTTTCAAATATAACAATTATATTCAAAGATATGGAAAATATAAACTTATTAGGAAAATATCTCAATTCTATTAGGAAACATCCTAATCAAATTTTCTATTATAACGATTATATTAAAAAAATTAATTTTAATTCTATTAGGAAACAACCTAATCAAATTTTTTAAATATAACAATTATATTCAAAATTAATTAAGATGCATGATAATGCTTAACTTATGGTGGGATTTCAATCTAAATATCATACTTTATGTAAGAAACAAACAATTAAAAACATACATCTCATGCATAATTAAATTAAAATTAGCAAAATTGACCGGCATATTTGGCATATCCTAAGAAATTGAAAACAATTTAAATTACAATAATTTAAATCCAAGACATATCTTGGTCTTCAATATCTTTTCATTTCTTGTATCATTACAAATTAAGATTTCAAATTCAATTTCACGCTACTTATTTGAAATCCAATTTAAAAAATAATTGAAATCATATTTCAATTTCACACGGCTTATTTTTAAATCCAATTTCAAAATCAATTGAAATCTAATTTTAATTTCACATTGCTTATTTTGATTTCCAATATAAAAAATAATTGAAATCAAATGTCAATTTCCAATCCAATTTCTTTTGTCTTCATAATTATCACCAGAAAATTGAATTTGAGCTTGCAATTGTGAAATGATTGCATGGGCCCAAGCCCAACAATCTTCCATCTATTCTTTTGACTTTAATTTGAGATTCACACGTGGGCAATTTGGATGCAAAAATCCAATAAAGCAACAACCACATAGGGATAAAATTGTCATCTATTTGGAGGGAGGGTACTGATTTTTTTTTTTTAATTCTCCTTTCTCTCTCCAAAAATACAAGGATATTGAAAATAAAATTACACAACATCCTAAACCTTTTAGGTTTTACAAAAGATCTAATTAAAACAATAAATCTATATGCCAAATAGCCTAAACAACCAATTTGCAAACCACATATCACATACATGCAAAATTAAAATACCCACCATCACAAAACTAATTTTAAATAAAACTCAAAAATTTCTTTGATACCAATTGAAGGAATGACTCTGCAGCAGAAGCATTGGATCGTCTTTGATTTTTTTTTAAATTAAACTAAAAATTAAGGTTAAGCAAACTTACTTAGAGTAAATATGAAGATATTTCTGGCAAATCTTTATCTCTTCCATAAAATTTTCCTGGCTATGACTCGAACACAAGACCAAGGCTTGTGGGAGCCTCTTGAAAGAAAATCCACATGGGATTGGAGAGTAAGAGGTCTAGAGAGAATTCTCTAATTCTCTATTGAGGAGATATGTGTTGTGTCTAATGGCTCAACCCAAAAGTCCTATTTATAGAGACTAAGGAAAATTTTTTGTCATAATTAAAATATTATATTTTAATATATAATATATTAAAATATATCTCATATATATTTGAATCTCATTCAAATCTCGTACGATATTTATTTATTTGAATCTTATTCAAATTCTATAAATATATTTTATTTAATGTATCTGATATACATTAATTATTTTAATATTTAATGTTTCAAATACAATAAATATATTTTCCACTTATATATTTAATATATCTAATATATTAAATATTAATTTGAACATTTCAAAAAAAAAATCAACTAAATTAATCTTTTAGTATTACTATGAGCTAGCAAGGGGACCTTATGGACCTACAGATTATAAGCTCCAATGATACAACATTAATTCATTAAACTCTTTAATTAATTAATTTTCATTCATTAACTATAGGTGACTCCACTATAGACATAGAGTTGCACTCTTATGCACTATAAGACAAGTTGTATCCATAAATATAATCATTACATGCAAGTCAATCCTTCACGAGTTTTCGTAATTACAGCTGGGTCAAAAGTCCGTTTTATCCCTATAATTACATCTTGCACTTTAAGTACTACTGATCCTCTAATGAACAATCTATTTATAATCTAATTATAAACTAAGTCCCTCTCGAGCAAATGAGAGGGTGGGGCCCCATTGTTCAAGTCCCGAAATCAGCACTTAAGGGAACTACTCATCTACTTACCCTATATGGGAAGAAGTGAATTTCATCTTGTGAGATTATGTTCTCAGCTCCCTATTTGGTCAAGTCCCCAAAATGGTAGGCATATGGAATCGGCAACAAAAGTCACTCTCACTAATGCAAATCAAAGGACAAACCCTCACAGGCAGGAGTTCATAACTAACTCAAGATTAAGATCGAGTCGCATATGATCATCTTGATGAAATATTAATCTTCTCAATTAACGAATTTATAAAGAGAGATTAAATATTTCATTGTTCAGTCTTACACAAACTCATTATATAAGATACCACCACTCACATATCTCCACATGAACGATTTGGATCAAATCATTTGTAACTATTAGAAAGTGGGTCGTATCAATAGTGTTACCAAGATAAGACACCCATCATTATCCATATACTATGACCCTTTAGGTTATTTCTTGAACATGATCCTCTCATATGTCAACCACATATTGTTCAAGATTACACTAATAATCTTGAATTTTTCATATAATGTATAATATTATATTGTAAATAAAATAATCAAAATTATTATTAATTATTAAATAAATCATTAATTACGAGGCTTTAGGGCATAAATTCCAACACCGACAGTGTTTAATCTTCAAGAGCTTGGGAGTCTTCTAATATTTGTTTCTAAATTCTCTCTAAATTCTTCTTCTGAGTCTTCAACTTCTGAACCCCTCAAATGAATGAAAGCTCTTCTATTTATAGAGGTTTCCATGGACATGTGGGTTTGGACTTTAATGATTTTTGGGCCCAACCATTTGAATTTAAGGCTTTGTTTGCTTTGGGCCAAACTGTGTAAATTTGGGTTTTATTTAATTTTGTCCCAAATTCCATATTACCCAATTTAACCAAATTAAGTTTAATTATCTAGTCAAATAGTCATCATGAAGACGTATGGCCTTATAACTTTAGGATTTGCTAACTTTTGTTTTCAAATTAAATTTGGGATACATGTCAATTTATAATTAGTCTCAAATTTAATAATTAATAATTTTGTCATTAATATAAAAATAATGATATGACAATTAGAAATTGGTTGAAATTTCTTATTCAACGAAACTTTAATTAGTTCAAAATATAAAATAAGGTTTAAACGTAACTTATTAAAGTTTCGAAAACTAAGTTTAAACCTTAACCTAAAAACCAAGTATAATATTTTAAAATATGAAACCCATTTCCCAAAAAAAGTAATAATTGATATGTGGTAAGGTAAAGCAAATAATGTTATCAAAGAAGTCATTGTTATCACAACTCCCCAAGTTGTCCTTTTTTTTTTTTTAAGAAACCCAAGTTGTCTTTTTTAAAAGGAAACTTTAACACAAACAAATGCAACACAGGCATTGAGGAATGAAGGAAGAAAGCTCTATTGGGGAGGGACAAAGAGACATCAAACACAACCCTAAGCCTGTCATAAAAGCTAAAGTTTATGACTTCAATTATTACATTTGGAAGGCAAAAAAAAAAAAAAAAGTGATGAATAGTATGGCCGAGGGAGAAAGAGAGAAAACAAAAGGGCCATTCAAAAAGGAGAGCTTTGGAGTTAAGTCTTTGGAATTTAGTTGGCTTCTTAATAGAGGATGTAATTGTGAAACTTCAAAAAAAAGGGTCTAAAGTTGATTTAAGTGGATATTATTTATTTTACGATTAAGACGGAAGAGGTTTACGAAAAATTGAGAAAAAAAATTGAAAAATAGAAAGTATAGGAATGAAAATGAAATGTAAAAGTTTAAGAACTAAAATAAAATTTTAATATATAAAATATTTAGATAACTTGTTCAATACTTCAAGCATGTTAAATGAACTTTCGATTATAGTTAGTATTTGGAACCTATAAAAGGTAAAAGAATGTTCAGATCTAGCTAGTTTGACGAGTATGTATTAAATGAACAAGAATAAGAAAAAGTATCTACAAAAATTTAGATTCCAAAATAAAAAAATATAAGATTATAAAGACTAAAAAAGAAATAAGTTTATAGGTTTACTTATTCTTATTTCTTTTAAAATAAGTATAAATGTTTACCAAGATGAGCATAGTTTAACTAGTTAAGGCATATACCCCTCGATTTAGAAGTTTGAATCTTTCACCTCACATGTTATTGAACTAAAAAAAAGTATAGATGTTTAAAGATCCAAGTAGGATATAAATATTACTCATTTATCATTGTAGAAGCAATTCATAGAAAAGATAATAATAGTTCTTGGGCATCCTTTCAATTAATCGCCTAAATTGAGGTATATAAACCCATGTACTTTAATGTTGTGTCATTTTTATCCTTATACATTTGAAAGTTTTAATTTAATCCGTGTAATTTAGTTGGTTAATCTCAATCGTTTTAGCTCTCTTTGATAATGATTCATTTTTTATTTTTTATTTTTAAAAATTGTGTTGATTTCTTTACCATTTCTTCACTATAATTTTTACTTTTTGTTGGGTTTGGAGCCAAAATGCTAAGACCCAAATTAATTTTTAAGGCCCATTTGTGGGCTAGGTATTTACGGCTCATATATGCCTATATGACCGAGAGATTGATAAAAAGAGATTTTGAACACCTTTTCGGCGGTTGCTGAATTTTTGCTTTGGTGAATTCTGTGTTGTGCGGCAGTGAGCAATACTGAGAGAATAAGTGTTATTCTCTCTCGTCAAATTTGAGGTTTGTTCATTTGTTTATCCTCAGCTATCGAAATGTGGGCTTAAAAGTCAAATAACTTTTGTTGGGCTATTTGAACGGTGATTTGTAATGCGAGTATGAGGACTATTGTATTCTCAATTATAGTAGAATCTACAGTTACAAAAGACTGGACATAGTCCCAATTTGGGTAAACCAACATATTTTGCGGTGTTATTTCTTTTTTCCTTACCTCTTTTATTTGTCATTGTGATTATTAATTTTTTTGATTTAACCTGTGAATGAGAGATTTAATATTCAGTATTCCACCATAATATTATCTTCTCCCAATACCTTTCTTAAGGAAACATTAAAATTTTTAGTTAAATTCCAAATTTCAAAAATAAATTTTTAAAAACTACGGCCCCATTTGATTCTCATTTGATTTTTAGTTTTGGTTTTTGAAAATTAAGTCTATAAACACTACTTCCACCTATAAGATTCTTTCTTTTGTTATCTACTTTTTAGAAATATTTTCAAAATCCAAGCAAGTTTTGAAAACTAATTTTTAAAAACTTGTTTTTATTTTTGGAATTTAGCTAAGAATTCAAATGTTTCCTTAAGAAAGTTGAAAACTATTATAGAGAAATTGTGAGAAAACAAGCACAATTTTCAAAAACCAAATGATTATCAAACGGGGACTTGAGGACTTGGTTTTAGGCGTTGGTTTTTGAAAATGAAGCCTACAAACACTAATTCGACAAATGAGTTTCTTTGTTTTGTTGTCTACTTTTTACACACTTTTTTAAAAGTGTTTAAAAAGAACTTTTTAAACACTAATATGACCTATGAGTTTTATCTCCGACAAAATGTTTTTTTTTAGTTTTCAAATTTTGGCTTAGATTTTGAAAACATGTTTAAAAAGTAGATAACAAAACAAAGAAACTCATAGGTTGAATTAGTGTTTGTAGGTTTCATTTTCAAAAACCAAAAACAAAAAACCAAGGCTTTCAAAAACCATTTGGCTTTTGGTTTTTGAAAATTGTGCTTGTTTTCTCATCATTTCTCTACAATAGATTTCATCTTTCTTGAGAAAAATATTTGAATTCTTAGACAAATTTCAAAAACAAAATCAAGTTTTTGAAAGCTACTTTTTTTAGTTTTCAAAACTTGAGTTCGTTTTTGAAAACATATGTAAAAAATGAACAACAAAATAAGGAAATTCATAGGTGGAAGTAGTTTTTATAGGCTTAACTTTCAAAAACTAAAAACCAAATGGTTAGCAAACGGGCCTACTTTTTTTAGTTTTCAAAACTTAGCTTGGTTTTTTAAAACATATATAAAAAGTAGATATGAAAACATAGAAACTCATAGGTGGAAGTAGTATTTACAGGCTTAATTTTCAAAAAAAAAAAATCAAATGGTTATCAAATGGGGCCCAAATGATTATCAAACGGAGCCTTTGATATTTTTCATTACGGTTTTTTTTCTCAATTTTAAAAGAATTAAGCGTATGTACTACTAATATTTTTGTTAATTATTCACTTTCCAAAAACACTTGGCAAACTAAATATCGAATTCTAAGGGCGTGTTTGGGAGTGATTTTGAAAATGGTTAAAATCACTTTTTATCATGTTTAAAATTACACCGAAACATGCTTTTAATCTTTCAAAATCAATTTAAAGTTTGATTTTATACTTTTAATGGCGATTTTCGTACCAAAAAAGTTGATTTTGAATAATTAAAGCACATTTCGGAGTGATTTTGAATACGACAAAAGTGATTTTAACAATTTCAAAACACTTTCAAATACGCTCAAAAAACTATTTAAAAGAGCAATTTAGTTCAACAATTTATCCGAGTGTCTGCCAAGTCATGTGAACTCCAATACAATTAACCTAATGTGAAACATTCCAATTCTATCAATAATATTAAAGTCCACAGAAATCAAGGAGCCCTTTGGTAATATTTGTTTTTAGTTCCTAAACTCTCATATTTGTGTCTAATGGGTCACTGAACTATAAAATATATTTAATATGTCTCTAAACTTTTAACTTTGTGTCTAATAATCCTTAAATTTAAAAATGTCAAATAAGTTCTTGAACTTTCAAGTTTATGCCTAATATGTCTATGACATATTAAACATTTTTTCAAAAAAAAATTAACGAATCTATTATACATAAAATTAAAATTTTGTGTCTAATTGGACATTAAACTTTCAATTTTGAGTCCAATAGGTTTGTGAATTTAAAAAAAAATGTTCAATAGCTCAAAAACCTATTAGCAACAAAATTGAAAGCACATGGACTTATTAGACACAAGATCGAATGTTTAGGGATTTATTAGACACTTTTTAAAGTTCAAAGATCTATTAAATACAAAATTGAAAGTTCAAAGACCATTTAGGCACTTTTTAATGTTCAATGACCTATTTGACACAAACCTGAAAGTTTAGATTGAACTTGTAATTTTTTTTAACGTTTGTTTCTAATGTTTATATATATATATATATATATATATATATATATATATATATATATAATTTTCTAATCTAATTTCAAAAATATTTTTGAAATTCCAACCAAAATTTGAAAGCTTTTTAGTTTTCAAAAACACTTTTTTTTTTTGTTTTTAAAATTTGACTAAAATTTTAAAAATATTTCTTAAAGTACAAAGTAAAATAAAGAAAACTTAGATATGAGTAGTTTTCATATGTTTAATATCAGAAAATAAAAATAAAATTATTATCAAACAGAATCGAAATAAAATATAGTTCTAAATTCGAAAGATAAGCAAAGTTCTAAAATTCTTTTTAAAAAACAAAAATTAAAAATGTGGGAGTGGAGTATCTGAACATTTTTATATGTTTAATATCAAAAACAAAATTATTATCAAATATAATCTAAATGTAAGTATAGTTCAAAATTCAAGAGGTAATCAAAGTTCTAAAGTTTTTTTTTTATAATTAAACGTGTGGGAGTGGAGATTTGAGCTACTAACATTTTGGTTGATGATATATACCTTCACCAATAGAGCTATGTGTTAGGTTAATATCAAAGTTTTAAGATTAAATAAACACAATATTCAAAATTCATAAAACATATTTATAATTTAACCTAAAGACTAAAGTACAACCTAGCATACATGGCAAATTGCTTTTCTTAAAAAACTACAACTTTGAAAGAGTAAAAGAAGTACACTGAATAAAGCTAAGCACAAAAACCCACAAAGTTTTTCTTTTTCTCCCTTTTCTTCTTCTCTTTCCCCTTTTTTGCCCTCATACATTATCCCTCCATATACATGTATATTACAATTCTACCCCCGAATACTCATACAAGTTGTACAAGTTTAGTATCCTCATTGACGTCTAGAATGGTCCCAATGAGTACAATCTTCATCATTACATGACGGAGCAACCACTTGGATTCTCATCGCTAAAGAAGTCGAATGGACTTGACGGCGGAGAGTTCGATTGCTCCGCCAATGGCAGCGGCGGCGATGGTGGCGAAATATTTCTCGGTACAACTGAATGTACATACGCATACGAATTCGGTGGCGGTGCAGCATAGTAAGGACCGTATATGCTACTTGGGTGCGTTGTATTATAACTCGCCACGTAAGCTGGTTGCGATACGATCGTGTGTACTGGATAATAGTACGGTTGGTTAAGTGGAGGGTTGTGATTGGACGATGGAATTTGATCACGATGATGATCAAGACGAGTGGCTGATCCCATGCTGGCAGGTGCAGCAACCGTCTGTGGACTCTCCACATCTCCGGCGACAGCGCCTCCACTCTTCTCTTTCCTCTGCCCTTTCTTCTTCTTCTTCCTCCCTTCTCCACCGCCACCGCTGCTTGTCTCGACAGCCACCGCACCGCTCGCCCCACCTGGCCCACCGGGCTGAGTCTCACCGGCGATGCTCTTATCACCACAGCCTTCCGGCGAAGACTCCACAACTCGTTCTGAGGCGGCGCCGCCGCCAATCTCCGCCGCAGCTCCGCCTCCATCGCCGCCCTTACTAATTTCAAGTACTTGGGCATTTCCATTAACTCCACATTTTTCCTCATTTTTTGATGGGACTTGCGCTTCTTTCGCCGGAGCCTCTGTTTCAATGCTCTGTTTTTGCTTTCCGCCGTCGTGCACGGCGGCGCTGCTTTCGCAAACGGGGATTTCCATAGCGATTTGTTTTTCTTTGATGTTTTTTGAGATGGGTTTTCTTTCTGGCCATGGTTCTGCGTGCTTTCCTTCCCTGATTAATTTTTTTATTAGTGTTTGTTCGTCTATGTTTGTTGTTACTGTGACTTTTTGTTGCTTTCGATCGATTTCTACTGCGTGAACTCCTGAAATTGTGGAGAATATTTGAGAGATAATTTTTAGAAATTGGAGGGATTTGAAGAAGGAAATGAAGATTACATAGCAAATGAAGAACACGCAGATGAGAAAATGGTAGAAATTTTGGATTTTGAAGTAAATCAATGGTTGAAATCTGGAGAAATTAAGTAAAATGTTGTGAGAAAATGAGGATTTCTAAAAGAAAACAATGATCAAATTTTGAAGAAACGAGGCAAATTTTGAGGAAGGAAAGAAATGTTAAAAGGGAAAAATAAAGAATACACAGGTGGAAAATTGTGGGAAATTTTGGATTTGAACACAATCAATGATAAAAATTTGATGAAAGAGGTGATGTTTGAGAAAAAATAAGCAATACCCAGATGTGGAAATGAGAGAAATTTTGTATTTAAACAAAATGAATTATCAAAATCTGAAGAAATGAAGATAAATTTGAAGAGTTAGAGAGAAAACAAACAACACCCAGATGAGAAAATGAGAGAGTTTTGAACAAAACAAATTATCAAAATATGAAGAGATGAAGCAAAATTAATGGAAAAAAGTCATGTTAGAGAGAAAATAATCAACACCAAGATGAGAAGCTGAGAGTAAATTTGGATTTTATACAAAACCAACTATCAAAATCTAAAGAAATGAAGGAAAAACTGAGCAAAGAAGTCATGTTAAAAAGAAAATAAACAAAACTCGAATGAGAAAATAAGAGAAAATTAGGATTTGAATGAAATCAAACAATCAAAATCTAAAGAAATGAAGCCAAATTTGGAGAAATAATGCAAGTTAGAGAAAAAGTAAACAAACACCCAGATGAGAAAATGAGAGAAATTTGGATTTGAAAGAAACCACTGACCAAAATCTAAGGAAATTAAGCATAATCTAAAGAAAGAAACCATGTAAGGAAAAAAAAAATAGATAAACAACACCCAGATTACAAAATCTAGGTTTTGAGCAAAAGAAACAACAAAAACATTGAATTGAAAGGAGAAAAAAATAGTTCAAAAAAATAATAATAAATAACATGCAAGAAGACAACAGTAAATATTTTTTGGTTTTTAACAGTAAGTAGTTGAGGTGTTATTACATACCATGAATTTTATGCAGAATCTTAATGACTTTCCTCTTGCAACCTTCACAGTGAATGGAGACTCTCAACACACATGTCTGCAAAATTTTAGCAGAAAATGAGAAAGATTATCAAACCAAGAACAAACCCAAAATTTTCCCCAAAAACAAAAGAGAATCTTTTTAAAAATTAACTTTAATTTTTTACCTTACAGTTGAAGGGTTCTGAGGTCCCTTCTAAATCTTTAGCTTCTGGTTTTGCCATTAGCAGCACAAGAATGGAACAGAAAGAAAGAGGAGAGAGAGGGAGAGAGAGAGAGTGGTATTGATCAATGGTTATGGGCTTGAGGGTTATATTTAATAAATAAATAAAAAAAACTGTTTTTGTTTTTGTTTTTAAAGAATAATTATTCTTTGGGGCTGCCTGAAAGTGTGCTTTTGGGCTGGCAATAGTGTTTTTTTTTTTTTTTTGAATAAAGGGCTGGCAATAGTTCACTAACAAAATGTGTGAACTTGAATTGGATTGCCTTTACATTACAATACCATTTTGATGCTTTTCATTCTCTTTAATTTGTTTAGTTTTTTAATGTAAATTATAGACTACTTTATTGCTAAGCTAAATATATATGGGCCAAAATAAATCATCTTTTTGTACCATCTAAAGAAAGCCTACTTCCATTTTGCTTTTCATAGTATAATGGGTGTCTATATCTCTTTAGTCTCAATTAAGAATAACTATAAGGCTAACTATAATATTATTTGATTGGTCAGAGTATTAATAACCTCTTTGTAAGTTAGAATTTGAATTCCCACACAATTGTTTAAGTTGTAATATTCTAAATAAAAATAAGAATAACAACTAGGTTGAAAATATTGACATCTCTTAAAATTATCCATTAGCGACGACTCAACTGATAAAATTTTGTTGATTTCTAATTTTCATTCGAAGTTCAAATATGTTGATTTTTATTTGTGTCATTATAAAAAAACATGAAAAATATGATATATATGTCGATAAAATATTAATATTTACCATAAATATGTCTATATTTGTAGTAGAATGTATGTTTTTTTTAATAATATTTCTTCTAGGGTATAGTATAAATGATAATCACTAAATAAAATTTAGTATTATTTATGTTGGTTTTGTAAAGTGTAGTACTTTCATCAATGTCATGTTTTTTTTAGTTCATCTTTAGTTTATCAATGTCATGTATGGTATGAAATATTGGATGTTAAGTTTTGAATACTAAGCTTATATAATGCATTTGTATTGATAGCCTCATAAGTTCAAATTTTTTACCTCTTGTTTGAACTCATAAAAGAAAATTGCTTTTATTTATATAAGATTGTTTTTTGTACTATATTTGGACATAAACTCGAAATCCTAATTCATCTCTAAAACTCTCATTTTTGTTAGATTTTCTATATGATGACCACGTTCATAGAAACTTGACACTTGCCTTCAACATTCAAAATGGTTGAAAGTTAGTCATTTTTTCTTTAATATTGGTTTTTATTTGTGATAACGATCTCAAATTATTTCTAGGTTTGGTCCTTAGAGAAAATAAAGGATGTATTAACCTGTCCATTTGATCATATAAATATACCTTCAATCCATAGATGATAAATGAAAAAAAAAAAAAAAAAGATAAAATGATCATAAGCTAGGTATAAATTATACGTCAAGATGCAATTTGAAAATTGTTCCTATGTAAGTGGCGGATCCAGAACTTTATGTTAGGAGGGGCACAAATTCATATTAAGTTAAATTACAAGTTCAGTAGTTGAACTTTTAAATTTGTAAATATATGATCCCTGAACTTAAAAGAATATCTAACAGATCCTTGAATTTTCAATTTTATATCTAATAGATCTCTAAAGTTTCAAGTTTGTATCTAATGGGTCTTTGATATATTCAAAATTTTAAAAAACTAAATGTTCTATCAGACATAAATTTTAATTTTATGTCTAATAAGTCTTAAACCTATTTGATACCTTTTTAATATATTTATTAGTTATAAAATTGAAAGTTTAAGGTTCAATTAGATACAAAATTAAATTTTGTCTAATATAGAACAATTCATTACAATTTTTTTTTGAAATCTAGGACTTATTAGATACAAAATTGAAAGTTTGTGAATCTATTAGACATTTTTAAAATTCAATGACTTATTAGACACAAAAATAAAAACTTTAAAACCTATTAGACACAAATTTTAAAATTAAGGGACTAAACATGTAATTTTAAATATATTGATATATAATATTTAGATTTTTTTTTTTTTTTTGAGTTCCACAACATCTGGAGATAGGAAGATTTGAACATCTAACCTCTTGGTTCAGGGTACATGTCAATTACTACTGAGCTATGTTCACTTTGACATATATAATATTTAGATTAAGTAATATGAATTACAAAAATATAATAAACTATTATAGAATTATCTAGCTAAATATATAAGCAAAAAATGAAACTTGAAATATTTAAGATTTTTTAAAATAGAATTAATTTTTTTATACATCTAATTTTTCTAAAATATTTACTAAAGATTAATTTATTTTTGTATATATGTGGGTAAAATTTAAAAAAAAAAAATTAAATTCTAACTGTACCCAACTTATTAAAAATTAAAATAATATTATAAATATACATATGGCAAATTATATATATAATGAAGTTAAACTAAAAGAGGCGGAGGCGTTTTTTTGGTGTATATGTATATATACAAAATCAAAAAATGAAGTTTAAAAAGCATAAACAATTGTGCATGAGGAGTTTTGATCCCAAGACCTTCAACAAAGACTACCTCCATGCCCCCTCACAACCAACATTCCAAAGAGGATTTTTGATTTTTAAGTGAAACCAGAAATAAATACATCTAACACCATAATGTCAAGGGGGCTGGATCCACCCTTGGCCTATGTTGGTTAAAAAGGAATCAAATTAGTTGATATTTATGAAAACATACTAGATAGCACATGTATCATTTTTAACCAATATTCTAGAGATTAATATATTGTAAATGAATCAAGAAGGGACCTTTTTATTTAATTTAAAATATTTGTCTCGTTTTATAGAACCAATCTTTTAGAATAAAGCTTTATCTTGATTTCATTTGTTGTAAAGTTGTCAAAATGAGCCAATGATATGGCAAAAAGACATTAGCTTAAAAAAAATTAATGTAATAACTCATATTATTCTCTATGTTTTCTAATTTGGCGTCCTTTCATGTTAAAAAACAACTTAAATAAATTATTATTATATGAATTTATTCCAATCTCGTTTCATGAATAAAATAGGCTAAATTATAGAAAATATCCCTGAACTTTGCACTTTGTTTCAAAAATACCCTTAAACTTTTAAAAGTTTCATTAATACCCTTAAACTTTAAAAAAAAAAAGTTCAAAAATATTCTTACCGTTAGTTTTGGATGGAAACTGTTAGTACTTTGTTTAAAAAATACCCCAAACTTTCAAAAGTTTCATTAATACCCTTAAACTTTCAAAAAATGTTCAAAAATACCCTTACCATTAATATATGGACAGAAATTGTTAGTACCTCGTTTTAAAAATACTCTTGAACTTTCAAAAGTTGCATTAATACCCTTAACCTTTTAAAAAAAAAATAAAAAATGCTCTTACCATTAGTATATTTAGAACCGTTTATCTACACTCTAT
This sequence comes from Trichosanthes truncata, assembly GCA_033996785.1. Lineage (NCBI taxonomy): Eukaryota > Viridiplantae > Streptophyta > Magnoliopsida > Cucurbitales > Cucurbitaceae > Trichosanthes > Trichosanthes truncata. Next base: position 41,190,907 of record JAWPNB010000013.1, on the reverse strand, counting down.
TACCTCCCTCGTCTATTTCCTCTCTCTCCTGATTTGCTTTAATCTATGGCCTAACACTTTCTATTTTTTATCTTTTTTTTCCTTCCTTTTTTAATACCCTCTTACTCTCTTCTTCCAATTTTCAATCTCTAAAACTTCCCCCATTTCTCCTATCTTCTTAAATATTAGAACTTTAACTAAACAACATGAGCTCTCTCTCATTTCTAAGCATGCCCAAACATAAATATAAGAAATTTCAACACTCAAATAGTCAATGTCTTTGAAGTTATCTTGAGTTGAAAAAGAACAAATTTAAAAACAACTCATATAGATACCCTCATTTGTTTTTCATATAGATACTCTCATTTTTCCTCTATTTATCTAATTCTCAATCATGGGGAACCTTCTTAACTGACCACAACAAATAGACTAATTTGAACTGTAAAAAATATTAATAAAATCTTCATCTCTGCTACAAATTTGGTAATGCATGTGTTTTCTTTCTTTTCTCTCCCACTAAATGTCCTCAAAATTATGACCCAAATTCTCAATATGTCTCTCTTTTTGTATATTAAAGCCAAATGTATTAACTCAAATTACTAACGTACAACCTTGTTAAAGCATTTAAGTTCTAAGGTCCCTTGGTGGTTTCATTATTCTCCTTTCTTCTTGTTGTAGTCTATATACTTTGATTAAAGGGGGTAGTCTAAGAGATTGAAAAATAGAAGAAGAGAGTAAAGAGGGTATTGAGAAAGAACGGGAAAAAAAGAGAAAAAATAGAAAAGTGTTAGACCATAGATTGAAATAAATCAAGAGAGAGAAAAAATTGAAGAGTGAGGTAATGAGATGTAGATAAATGTTTTTTCGTCCATATATTTTTTAATTTTTTTTTAAGATTAAGGGTATTAATACAACTTTTGAAAGTTTAGGGGTATTTTAAAACGAGGTACTAATGATTTCTGTCCATATACTAATGATAAAGGTATTTTTGAATTTTTTTTTGAAAGTTTAAGGGTATTAATGAAACTTTTGAAAGTTCAGGGGTAATTTTGAAACAAAGTACCAACGGTTTCCATCCAAAACTAATTGTAAGGTTATTTTTGAATTTTTTTTTTGAAAGATTAAGGGTATTAATGAAACTTTTGAAAGTTTAGGAGTACTTTTGAAACAAAGTACAAAGTTCAGGGGTATCTTCTATAATTTAGCTAATAAAATACTATAGATAAGCTTTTATTAATTATTTAAGGTTAAAACACCATTTTGATCCTTGTACTTTAGATTTCATTCCATTTTAGTCATTATACTTTAAAATATCCAATTTTAGTCCCTATATTTTCAATAAAGCTTAAAATTGGTCCCTACCATTAGTTTGAAGTTAATTTTTTTTAAAATTGGTCAAATAATAATAATAATTTTCATTCAAGAAAAGACGTAATGTGAACATATTTCCAAAATTTATAGAAGGAAATTAATAGAGAATAATTTTTTTTTGAAAAGTTAACAATAAACTAACAATAGAGACCAATTTGAAGATTTATTGTAAGTACAAGGATTAAAATTGGACATTTGAAAGTACGGAGACTAAAATGGAATGAAATCTAAGGTACATGGACCAAAATGGTATTTTAACCATTAAATAACTATAAATAAAAATATCTCCACCAAAAGAAATGCCCTTTTTTCTTCACTGATAGAATATTTAATATTTGAAAATTGAATTCCTCAAAATAAAATTAAAATTGAAAAAAAGTTTTTCATTATTCAATGAATGAATTAGTTTAACTTTAAAGTTGCCATAACGAAACCTTAGAACCTATTTGATATGCAATATGAATTATGTTTTACATTTTCATATTCAAGTGAATATGCATTTGACAGATTTATTTATGAAAATATGTTTTTGGATTCTATGATCAAAAGTAGTAAAAATTCTGAAAACAACATTTTTATATTTTTATTAGAAAAATATTTTGTACATATATTTTGCAAATATTTGGGCTCTAATTTTCTCCATGATTTACCTGTATCTTAGGCACAAATATTGGGCTAAGCCCATTAACAGATTATATTTTATTTTGACGCATGGTACTCAATTGAAAGAGAGGAAACAAATTTCCTTGGCATGGTATCAGAGACATAACAGCCGACAAACCCTACCTTTGATTTTTTTTTTTTTCTGTGTTGATCATCCATGGCAAACGGCGAAGGAAAACTTGATCCTTCTTCCCCTTATTATCTTGATTTTGGTGATCAACCAGGAAATTTAATCACTCACGTTTTACTGACTTCTGAAAATTTTATTGCGTAACCTAGGATAATGATGCTCTCATTGAAGGCTCACAGAAAGTTTGTGTTTGTAGACGACACAATCTCCAAACCAACAAAAAAGAAGAAGCTGCTCGATTGGGATACCATGAACTCCATGCTTGTTTCATGGATCATGCATATGTAGACCCAAAGGTTGCAGCATCGATTCCTTATCATGATGAGGCTAAGAGACTTTGGGATTATCTTGCAAAGCGGTTTTGTGTTATTAATGGTCCATGCCTATAGCAATTATGGTCAGCAATGATGGACTGTATGCAGACAAAATTCATGACTATTGATGACTACCACAACAAATTGATGGGATTGTTTGACAATCTTGCTCGTCTTAAACCATTACATGCTTGTGAGTGTGGATTGTGCATTTGTCATGTGTTTGGAAAATTTGCAAATGATCGCGAAGAGGAAAATTTTCACCAATTCTTGATAGACATTGATGATGATTTATATTATGCGGTGAGGACTAATCTTTTGTCTCAAAATCCTCTACCATCCTTGGATAGTGCTAATCAGACTCTCATTCAAGAGAAGCATTCTTATAATGTTGCTCGAAAAAAGGTTGTCCCAGAGGAGAACCATATTTTTTCCTTGCAAGCGACTCGCCCCAAGGGACGATCTGACAAGCTGGATAGACCTGATAAGTCTCACTTATCTTGCACTCACTGCAAACAGATCGACCATAACGTGTCCACTTGTTTTAAAATTCACGGCTACCTGGACTAGTGGGAAGCATGTTCGAAGGGTGGCAAAGGAACGACAAGTCGAGGTTAAGGGATTGGTGTACGTGTTAATGTCATTTCCGGCAGCAACAATACTCTTGTACTCGAAAGTGGCATTGGTTCTACCTTGACTGATCTCAAACTCGAACAGATCCAAAATTTGTTGAATATGATTAATAATCATCAACAAGATCATATGATGGGTGAGTTCGATTCTCCTTGGTCTTGGACTATTGATACAGGGGCCACTCGCCATGTGACTGGAAACATGCAATTTTTTACTCAAGCACATAATCTTTTAAGTCCCATAACTTTGCCTAATGGGAAGACGATGCTTGCCACAATGGAAGAGCGTGCTGCTCTTGCCAGTGGTTGATAAGCCTTAGTATTAAGGCTTATTTAACTCCCAATTATTTGAATTATTCTTGTTTTGTCTTAAGATCAGTTGGAAATAGCTGAAAGTTACTTAAAAATAAGAAAGAACGAAGAATGAAGGCAATTAGGATAAGATTCTAAAAGACTAAACTTGCTTGCAGGGACTGTGGAAATTGCAAAACCAAAATTGCAAGATGAAGTTGCAATTTTGGAGCAGTAGAAAAATTCAACAAAAAAAAGGAAAATTCTGCACGCAACTCGTATATGGAAAGCCTCAATTGTTGCACAATTTAGGGATTTTGGGGCATAAATTCTAGATGATTCAACCCTATGGAGGATCTACAAAGGGCGGAAGAAAAGGACTTGGCGAGGGCATTCATTTTGGAGAAAATTCGACTCGTGGGTTTTGTCATCTCGAATACTCTGTTTTTCCTTCAGTTTTCTTTGTTCTCTGCTTTTATTGAGAGTTGTTGTGCTGCCATGTTTTAGATTAATTTTCCTTCAGTTTTTCCAATCCGATTCAAGTGAAACTTGGGTTGTTAAGACTAAATCGTTTCCTAGAAATAGTGAAGGGATTGAGTTGATTTGAATGGAGTGAGGATTCGAAAGTATATTAAATTACTTATGTTTCAATTTAATTCGGTTTTCTTGTAAAAGTTTGATTCTTGTTTTGTACATTTTATGCTTAATTATGTCGGATTCAAAAGTGTATTGAATTACTTCCGTTCAATTCAATTCGATTTTATTGCAAAAGTTTAATTCTTTTTTCGCATGATTCATGCCTCAGTTGGATTCGGAGGTAGGTGGAAGAAGAGTTGAATTATTCTCCTCTTGAAGCTTTCAATTCTTGAGTTGCCCTTTGTTTATATTTAGATTGAGATTTTTTGGAAACCTTATTTGGTTACTAGTCCAGATTTGTGTTAATTATTATTGCTCCAATTATTCTAATATGCAATGCTGATTAGGGGACAATTTTTGTATTAATTCCTTTAGTTTTGGTTACCATTAGCAAATTAATTAAATTCTCTAATATGAATTTTTATTTTAAATTTAGTTGTAGGATTTTTACCTTTAATATGAGTTAGACTTCTTAGGGGGTTCAAGGATGTGAATTCCTAAGAAGTAATTGTAGCCAAAATCCTAACTAAAAACCAAGCCTACATCTCAATTGTTTGCTTGTATTGAACAAAATTCCGTTGAGATCCTAGATTGATCAAAACTAGGGTAGCAACTCAAGCTTAGATCTAATACCGATGGAGTTAGTGACAAGCGGATTTCGCACAACTGATGGAGAAAAGAGCTTATGTCTAAGCCAATTCTTTACCCTGGACATAGGGATTAAAGACTCCAAAACCCATAAAATTGTTGAGCCAATTTATCTAAGATACATGGACTATAGACATATAAGTCACTCACTTAGTCTTCTAAAACCAATTTCAAGGTGAATAGGAGTAGCAATTTTGTAATTTTGGTTTGCAATTACAACTTAAGGCAATGACATTCTTGAACCCCTCTTTTATCTAAAATTTCTTTTGCGATTTCATTTATCAAGTCTATCTAGTTTGCTATTCAATATTGCAATTTTTCGATTCTGCAATTCAGTTCTGCACTTTTTTCCACTTTAACTTGCAATTAGATTATGCAATTATTCTCATTTTGGCAACACACCATCCCAACCTTGTTTTTGCAATTTTTAGTTTTCAAAGTTGCAATTCTCCTTACATTTTGCTTAGTAATAATTTTTGTTATACCGTTCCTTGAGAGATCGATACTCAGAAATACTCATGTTTTAATACTTGCATCGGCAGTGTGTACTTGCACTGGGGTTGAACGTATTTACTTACTTTTATTCACCCAAAGTTCTCCCCATCAATGACCTCATGCTTGAGAGAGTTTTATTCGTGCCTACATTACAGTGCAATTTAATATTGGTGTCACAACTAATTGATGATGCTCATTGTTTTGCCCGATACTAATTATTTGTGTGCTATACAAGACTAACACTCAGGGAGCCTAATCCGATGAACGAAAGGATGGACTCTATTATTTTTGAGGAATTCCTATAGTGCACATGGTGAAGGTTCTGTGTTTGAATTTGAATTGTGGCATAGAAGATTGGGGCATCCGTTAGATAGAGTTGTCAAGTTAGTACCTACAATTAGTTCTAGTACCACTAGAAAGAAATTGAATAAAGCATGTGTTATTTGTCCTCGGGCTAAACAAACTCGTAATAGTTTTCCTATTAGTGATAGCAAAGCAAGTCGTATCCATTGTGATTTGTGGGGCCAAATAATCAAAAACCCTATTTTTGTGGTAATTATTATTTTTTGACATTGGTTGATGATTTCTCAAGAGCAGTTTGGGTGTATTTGTTGCACAATAAAACTAAAGTTCAAAAAGCTTTCTCTTTTTTTTTTTTTTTGTCATGGTCGAACGCAAATTTGAGACTACTGTTAAAATGGTTAGGAGTGACAATGAGACATAATTTAAATGCATGCATGATTATTTCGATAAGAATGACATTATTTTTCAAACCTCATATGTTGGTACTCCACAACAGAATGGGAGAGTAGAGCGCAAACACCAACATATACTTATTGTGGCCTGTGCTGTAATGTTTCAAGGAAATCTTCCTATTACTTTTTGGAGCAAATGCATATTGGGTGCAGTTTTTTTGATAATTAGTAGTCCGCTAGGTTTATTACAAAATAAAACACCTTTTGAAGTTTTGTTTAGCACACCTCCAAATTTTGATGTGTTGCGAGTTTTTGGGTGCTTATGTTTTGCTCATAATCCACGAGCAAAGAGAAATAAATTTGCTCCACGTAGTAGAAAGCGTGTGTTTATTGGATACCCACATGGTAAGAAAGGGTGGAAGGTATATGTTCTTAAAACTGGAGAAATATTTGTGTCTTGAGATGTTAAATTCCATGAAAATGAATTCCAGTACAATGATTTACATGTGGAAAATGGTAACATTGTGACCTTTGATGATAATGTAGTGGTTGATAATATTTTTTTGGATGATGTGGAGGATGTAGTGCCCACTGCTAGTGTTGATAATATAGGAGAAGTTGTAGTGCCTACTAGTGATGTTGAAAATATAAGGGAAGTTGAGGGTACAAGGGTTGTAGTAGCTTAGAAACTACGCATGCCACGATTGACACTGTAGACATTGGTATTGCCTCTGATCACTCGATAATTGGTACTGTTCCTTCCACTGTGCAATATAACAGCCATGTGGCAGCAAGTGAGATGGTTGATTTGGGCAGAGGTTTGCGAGCCAAACGTCCCTTAGTTCTTCTGATTTTGTTACTGAACCTACACGGAAAAAGAGTCATTCCCAAAGTTCACCGGCACCCACGAGCTCCTCAGGTACTCTCTATCTTTTAGCACATTTTGTGAATTGTGATAAATTTTCTTTGCAACATAGTATATTTCTTGCGGCAGTAACTATAGGGCTTGAGCCTCATACTTTTAATGAGGCAATGAAAGATGGTGGTTAGAGAGAAGTAATGTAGAAAGAAATTGGCGCTTTGAAAGATAATGAGACTTGGGTTATGGAAGAATTGCCCCCAAGAAAGAAAGCTCTTGGGAGCCTTGGGGTGGATCACCCTCGTGCCATGAAATTATTCTGTGACAGTCAGTCGGCATTGCACATTGCTCAGAACCCTATTTGTCATGAACGTACGAAGCATATTGAGGTGGGTTGTCATTATGTTCAAGATGCTATTCAAGGAGTCATTGCTACAAGTTATGTTTCTACGAACGAGCAACTTGCAGAGATCTTTATGAAACGACAATTCCTATATCTTCTTCGCAAGTTGGGCATTTGTGATCCCATGCTCCAACTTGAGGAGGGGTATTAATCAGGAAAATATTTTGTATATATATTTTGCATATATTTGGGCTGTAATTTTCTCCATGATTTACCTGTATCTTAAGCACAAATAATGGGCTAGGCCCATTGACAGATTGTATTTTATTTTGACGTCTGATACTCAATCGAAAGAGAGGAAACAAATTTCCTTGCAGTTTTCAATCTATTCAGATTTTGAATTTGAAAATTTCAATTGTTGAATTATATTTAAAAAGGTAAAAACGTTCATAAATATAATATTTCATGTTATAAAATTATTTTATTTTTGTTAAATTAAAATATGTATAATATAATATATTATAAATTATATGATATTGTGAAATAATAATTATACAAAATTTATAACATAAAACATGTTCATAAATGAGTTAATACTAGTTGAGAATTCAACCTAATATTTAATTGGTAATTACAACTATTTTATGGTTTATAAATATATTATCAAACACATTTTGAATAATTGTTAAATTGAAATCTAGTTTCTAAATCTATTACCAAACACAGATCCAAAAACATTAAAAACATGAATACAATTCTGATTTTTATTTAATCTCTTGTTTTAAAATTTTTGTTTTCAAATGACCCATTTTTTATAGGTTGTAAAACTAATACACTCACATTTAATCTTTATTTCTTCTAAAGATTTGTGAATATGTATGAATATTTTTTTTTGTTGAATAAAACTATTAGTGTAGATTCTAATTTTTGTGGCTGTGTTAGTAGAATTTGTTTTGACATTTTTAACTGTGGTTAGTGGTTAAGTTCAAATATTTGATTAAGGGTTATAGTTGAACTTTGTCAAATTTCAAATATTTTTGTTGTCTAAAATTCTAGTATTTTTTTAAAAAAAAATAGTTTCCAAGTTTAATTTTGTGAAAGATATTACTTTTACCATGTAATAAGAGATCAAAGGTTGAATTTGAACAAATCAAGACTCACTAACCTAGAAAATGTTAAAGTATAACATTAAAGAAAAAGGGCAAGAAAGAAACGAACCTACCAAGAAAGAAAAGAATCTACTAAATATGAAATCTCATTATTCAACAAAGATTTGTAATCTATAAGAAATAGTTTCCTATAATACTAAGATTATGAAAATTTTGAGTAAATCTACTAAACAAACACATATACGTAGGTATATACCCAATAACAAGAGAATTATACTATATTACAATTTCTTAAAAATATCAAAATTAAAAAAAATCCCATTTAATTATACTCTAAAAATTCTCCTTGTGGAAATCAAATTTGGTGGTTGTTTTCCTAGAAAAGTCTTGTGACAATCTCCTTAGCTCTCCTACCAGTCCTTGTGCTCCACAGTAAAAAACCCCTGCATTCACATTTCAATCCCATTAGATAAATTTTAGGGACAGTTAGACAAATTAACTAATGTACTGTTACGTTAGCAATCTGTTAATAGTACTAGACTAGCGACTGAAACAATATAGAAATATAATCTAAAGTTGAATGATGTTATTTGAAATATCTCTTTAGTTTGCGAATTTATAAATCGTACCCTTTTGTTAATTGATTTCAAACAATTGGTGCACATGGTATATGTAAAATGAGTCATGCATATGAATTACGACAATATTAAGCAGAAGGGATATTCTTTATAAGTTTTGAAAAATCACGATATCGTTTAAAAAACAGAGATATGATTTGCAATATAGACACTTTACGAGAGTGCGATTTGTAATCATCTTGGAATCATAAGATCATCTTCGTAATATGTAAATTTAGCAAAAGACTTACCAACTCGTTGATCAGGATGATTAACAGCAACATGCTTCAGGACATTACGCCAGTTGGGTCTAGCAAAATGAGTCTTCACCCTTGTCCCCGACACGATATCTACACCATTCTTGGCGTGGTTGAGATCTTGGAGCATGGTAATGAGGGCAGACCGAGCATCGCCCTCTTCGTAAACGCTGGTGCAGTAGTTGTGCAGCTCAATCACTCTGTCTCCGTCGTTCTCAGCAACTTCATCCATGACACCTCTAAACCATTCGAATGAGCCCTGCTCTCTGGTGACCCAGTAGAAGTAAGCTCGCTTGGTGACAAAGGGCTTAGATTGCTTATCGGCGACACCATTTTCGATGTCTTTCTGTTCTTTGATGTTGTTGAGGACATCCTTGACGATGCTAATCAGCGGGGTGGCGCCGATCCCGAGCCCCACGAGAAGAAGAACGTCGTATTGTTTGTAGTCTTGAGCCGGAGCTCCATATGGTCCGTCTATCAACAGCCTTGGCAACCTGAGTTTGTTGTTGCTTTGGCCAATATCAGCTCTTAAAAGACCACTTTGATTAACGGATGGAGGCTGACATATCTGATGACAGAGAGAGCAACATCATTATGTATAAAAATTATAATTTAAAACTATAAAAGCTTTATGTTTATGAAATTTGATAAAAACAAACTTCTTAAAACAAAATCATTTCCTAAACGAGATTTAGAAACTTTTAACTTTAATTAATTTTAGTCATATGAAATTGTTATGTAACATAATAAAAAATTTATAGCAAATACCTTAGAGAAAATGGTCTTGAGCTGTGAAGTCCAGTCTCCCACAGTGCGAATGTGAATGCTCAAGTAATCATCCCCTGGAGCAGATGTAATGGAAAATGGATGCCTGCAACCAAATTTGATCACATCCGTTAATTTCAATCAAACCAATCCACATGATGATCTTGATTGATCATGATGATGATGGTGATTGAGAAGATCAGACGGTGTAGGATTTACCATTGGAAGGGAGAAATAGCAGAACAGTTCACATATATGTACTGCCCACTTGTGTATTTGAATCCTTGAGGCTTTGACATTTGCAATGCCAGAACATTTCCAGGATACACAGCAACCTGAGAGTTTTCCTTTTTCTATCAGCATAAATTTCTTGGCACAGTTTTCTCGAGAAAATTTGTGAATTTTCTCGGCAAACAAACAAAAAAAACAAAGGGTAAGGGTGTAGATGTAGACCTTTAGGATCCTCACTGTTTTGTAGCCCGACCGAAATGCGCGAATCAATCTTTCGCATGCGTAGAGCAAAACTGGAACAGCTAGATACATCCATGTCTGTAGTCGACAATGAAACGAAATATCATTTGGATGTCGTTTGGTTAGGTTTTTCGTTTGCTATAAAGTTCGATTTGAACGAGAATGCTTACCGTCTTTTTGTACCATGTCTTGGAGAGGTAGAGGTAGTAGCCATGTATGATGAAGAGGACATAGACAATGACAAAGAGATGGTGAGAGTACCAGAAGGCATTAAAGCCTGTGAGTCTCTTGATGGTTTTGGGGAGGTTCAGGCGGTTGCGGCGGAACCATGGCTGAGCCAAGGTGAATGCTATAATCATCAACACCACCATCACCACCCCGGTCCACCCTTCCGTCCCCTTCACGAACCACCAGTAGTTATTCGGTCGCACTTCACCAAAAAATGGCTTCATTGGTTCGTATTCGGCATCAGTCGCATGGAGTAGCTTTGGAAAGTCACAGGTAAGATGTGCTCCAGCATGTAAAATGACCCCAATGGCTACTCCAACAGCAATTACCTAAACCAAGCAAATGCAAATCCACATAAGATTTTATGTTAACTATTGAACTGAATTCTTCCCAACCTATAACCACTTCAGCTTTCGAGTTTAGCAAACGATAATCATGGACTATAATACATTTTAATCTTCTATACATTTCATTAATGCTCCTTACACGTGAGTTCAAATATTAATTTTATTCATGAAACTTAACAAGCAAGCTATTGATATCATGGAGGAAATAATATTGAAGGAGTTCAAACTTGGGAACTCTTACTCTTCACTAAATCCAAAAACTTAAACTAATAGGTTATAATATATTTAATCTTTTATACATATTCTTAACCATATCAATCAAAATCCAAATATTTCATTTTGGTTTAAATTCAATTTTGGTCATTAAATTTTCATGTTTGTTCCATTTTAGTACCTAAACTTTCAAAATATCTATTTTAGTTCTTAAACTTCAAAAAAACAACCATTTTTCCCTTTACTTTTAAAATATCTATCTTAATCCCCAAACTTTAGAAAAATAACAAGTTTTATCCTTGATATTATTTTCCCACCTAATATTCCTCACTTTAATCTAACCTATGCAGCTTGCATACATGTCCAATACTCCACTTGTTATAAGTAAAGTAGAAAGAAAGTAGAGAATCAAAATGGTTATATTTAAAAATTCAAGGACAAAAAGTGATATTCGAAAAGTTCACGGACCAAAATGAAAACATTCAATAAAAAGTTAGTGACCAAATGAGGATTTAAACCAATCATTTTCCACCTCAAACTCAAGCAATTGAAACCAGCAACACCAGCAGCAAACACAAGGCGAATTCAGCAGAGACAAATCATCAAACACAAGGAGGGCAAGATCAAAAAAGTACCTTATGGAAGTTGACATTGTCATCAAAAGGGACAACAGCGCCAAGCTTGGTCTTACTCCGAAGCCAAGTAATAGTATTCCTACAAACAGGGAGAAGGATGATGGCCATGTTGAACTTGAGGGTCTCGGCGGCGCCTTTGGCGGTGGTGACACAGTAGCCCATGACATGGAAGACGGCTCGATGGCGGTACTGGACGAACTTCCAGGCGAAGAGACCGGCGCAAATGGCGAGCCAGAGAGAGAAGACCCAAATGCGCTTCCAATTGTCCTCGACGAAGTAGCGGAGTGAGCGGTATGTGCGCTTGATGGGGTTGTGTTCCTTTGTGGGGACGAGCTTTTGGCTCAGTAGTTGGCTCAGCACGCGGCTGTCTGTCACTCGGTTCGGCGCTGATGCTTGGCTTGGGGCTTGTAGAAGTAGCATTTCCAAGTTGTATAGCTGAAATACACACACATGGTAACCACTTGTTAAGTTTTTGTCAGATAACTACATTTGCACATGTCCATGAGTTTCAACATGAGATGTGAATCACATTATTTTTATACCATAAAGTAATCACTAAAATATAAATAAAATATAACTAACGTGAATATAAAACTAATAATGAATATTTTAACATATTTAAAAAATATATAGTATTTATTTATTAATTAACTTTTTTTTTTGAATTTTTGTTTTAAATATCTTTTTAGAAATATTTATCGACATTTTCATAAAATTGAAACCTCGACATTTCCGTTGTTTCCATTATTTTCTTTATATTAAAAAAAAAATCAATGATATATACAAAGTAGAATATAAATTTTAATTTATTTAAAAAGGTTGAATTGTTTTATTTGTTAATTTAAATGTTTTTTTATGGATTTTTTGTTTTTATCATATATTTTTTTAAAAAAATATTCATTAATATCAACAATTCCATAAAATTGAGATATTGACATTTTTGTGAACACCAATCAACCTTTAAAATTTTGAAAAGTTAAAATCTACCTTAAACTTTTAGAGTTATGTTTAATAGGTCTTTAAACTTTAAAAAGTGTCTAATAAGTCATTAAAGTTTTATTTTTTGGTCTTGTAGAATAGAGATTTATTAGACATTTTTTGAAGTTAAAAGACCTATTATACACAATATTAAAATTTTATGGATCTATTAAATACTTTTTAAAGTTCAAAACCATATTAAACACAAATAAAACAAAATTTGAAATTTTGTTTACAACTGTTTTGGTCTTTGGGGCTACTTAAGAGTTAAGGCATCTCTGAAGGGGTTCTAAGTTTGGGCCTCAAATCCTATTAATATAATATTAAAAAAACCATGAATTTAATATTTTTGTTTTTTATTTTATGTTTTATTTTTTTTAGTTTAATAAATGTGGAGTGGTGATAACATCTTTGACCTTATATTAAGTAATTAATATCTTATCCATTAAGTTATATTCGGATTGACAATGAGCAGAGTGAAGACAAGTGGTTTGGACTATGCCCAAAACAAGTAATATTTTTTGAAACAATATCTTTAGAGTTTATTATATATGATTGATTACATTAGCAAATATATTAATCAATAAATGATTTAAATATAGCTAATTTGAGTGAGTGACTAGATAATTTTAAATCACAGTAAAAAATGTCATGTTTTGGAAAAAGTGCTACCCATTACAAATTTCATTATAGGTAAAGTTTTAAGACTAAGCTTTATTTTTGTTTGCAAATATATTTTTGCAAAAGACTATGATCTATGGCTTAGTATTTGACATGCAAATTGAAATCACTATTTACAAACCTCAATATATCCAAGGTTGTCAGGGTCCAACTCTTCCATGATTAGAGCAGCATATTCTTCAGCATCATCTTGGATTTTTGATAGCTTATTAGCTGAAGCACTCAATGCAATAATCTGAAATAAAAAATAAAAACAAAAATAGCCATTTAAAAAAAAAGAAATTACAAAATCTAAAAAAGAACAAATAGTAATATAATTCTTTTCTTTAATTTTGATTTTGTAAAAATTTAAGAAACACAATTTGAAAATATTTATAATAACACATTTTTTGCTTTTATTGAGAAAAAGAAAAATGCATTCCAATGAAGGAATGTGGTCGTCTCAATTATCATTTTAAGTCCATCATTAATTATACGAATGGAGAATTACTGCAAAAGATTAATAGTTTACTAATTATTATTATCAAGTTGATCAACGATTAAGTATTTTTTTTTTTTGTTTTAGAAAAAATTATATTTAAAATTCTATATTTATACTTGCTTTTATTAAATACAAGTTTACAAATAACTCAGAGAAGAAAGTTGCAAAATAAAAAATCAAAATTTTCATTTTTAATATATATATATATATATATATATATATATATATTATAATTAAGAATATTAACAATATCCTAAAAGTATTTTTTCTCATGGGATATCCGTGTTTAGAAGATTTATTATTATTATTATTTTAAATAATTCAAATACAAAAGAAAAAAAGCACATATCTAAATAATTGAAATAAAATATTTCAAAAGTAGCAACTGATCAATGTCTAGATTAATCAGTGATTATTATTAAACGATATATTCTAAAAAAAGTTAACCATCAATTTAAATTAATCAATAATTTATAATTTTTTTAAAAAAATAATATATTCATAACAATTATTTTTTTTGATATATTTGCAATTATTTTTAGAATATAAATATTAATTTTCTTCCCTCCAATTACCTCTTTGACTTCTTTTCCAGTAATGCGACCATCGGCATTCTTGTCTACCCTGCACGATCGTAGCATTTGTTAGACGAAGCTCTGCTTCAACAATCTCCATGGCCATGGCCATAGCCATTCTAGAGAGATAGAAGAGAGAGAAAGAGATTCATACATATCGAAGAAGATTTGAAGCCTAGCATCGAAGCTTTCATCGATAATTTGCTCCCAAAATTCACGCAGCTCCCCCTTGGTTATGGAGGTCGAAGTTATGCCTCGTCTTCTAGCCAACGCGTCGAACAACTCGCCGGCGAACTCGCTCGACTCGTTCATTCCTGATCAATCAACGAATCATCAACTCTGATCGGTAAAATTTCACAATGATTGGTTCAAACTTGAGAGATTTTGAGAAAAATGCGATTTATAGTTGTTTATACCTATGCATCTTGCGAACAACGACTTCGGAAGCTCTCCGTTAATGGCGAGTTCGTTAAATCGATTCTCAATCTCTGACCAGGCTTCACTTCCGACGGATTTGGTCATGAATCGGAGGCCATTTAGGGCACGGCTTGCACCAGATTTGGTTCTGTCGATTCTGTTGAAGCTTTTCGAGGAAGTCATCCGTTTCAGTTCCTGCGATACTTGCTTCAACTTGAACGACAATTGAGAGCCTAGCGTAGGGCGTTTCGTCTCCAGTCGGCTCGCTAACATTGCCGTCTCTGAATCTCCGCCTTTGATGTTCTGAACGGAGACTGTGTCGTCGCGAACATCTAAGGTAATCTCGACGTACTGATCGTCGTCTTTGATTCTCATAGTGCTTCTTGTGCTGCTGCTGTAGCTGTTGGTTCTCTTGTAGGCAACAGAAGGTCCTGTCAATGGACCACTGAAGCCAACTCGTTTGGAGCTCCCTGTGCTCTCTGTATCTGACCATGAATCTGCAGGTTTGTTCTCTTGGCCCTCCATTGTTGGATCTGAATCTGAACTCTCTGTTTTCTTATATGCACTGTCACACGCACACCAAGTGTTTGTTGTTATGCCTGAGAGACAGAAAAGTTTGAAAAAGTTAGCCATCAACATAATAATTTAATTAAAAAGGCCTCCCTAAGGGTAGTTTGGGCTTTTCAAATCTTATTACAAGCTACAATAATTCCAACACTGTTTATTCTTCTTGCCAAGAAAGAAAAAAACAAATCATAGGATAAAGTGTAAAACAAACAATTACAAACAGGATGATGATTCGGTACTGGAAAATGGGTAATATCCTAATAGCTAGCTCGTGAAAAATTACACACAAATCGATGCCTAGAGCCGTGACTATGAGCAGGACCAGGAAGAAGAAGAATCAACAATATTGGAAAAAAGCCATACATAGAGAGGATTAAAAGAACACTAATGACTTCAAAACAAAGAAATCAAGAGTTGTTTAGGAAGAAAAACTGAGAGAAAGAGAAGAGTTAGTTTGAATTGAATCGAAGCTGACCTTTTCAGTGATGAGTTCTGGATTAGGCAAATCTTTAGTCGTTTTTGGTGGAGAAGAAACAAGGGAATCAGACCAGGGAAAGGCTTGTGAAATTGTTTGAAGCTGAAGAGGGGAAAAGGGAAAGAGCTTTATAGTTGAAGAGGATTTGGAGGTTGAAGAAGATTATTCAAAGTTAAATGGGTTTAATTCTAGGGGCGCATCTGGGTTGTGTTGGGGGAGAGAGTGGGGTTGTTGGCCATCAAGCTGTTTTCTTCTAAGAAGAACTTCCTTGCATTAATATATCCACACTTGGTCAATCTTGTCAAACAAAACAATATTACAATATTAACAAACTAGGAACGAAAAGAAAAGAGGAAATTAGCCCCAACTTTTACCTTTGGTCTTCCTGTGAAACTCATAATGACCGACCACGCTCATGATCTTAATTAGATTGGGAAAATATGGTAAGATTTGCTTAAGACTCTTTGGGTATAGTTGAACAGTTTAATACACATATGTACCTGTAGAGGGTGTCAAATTTTTTTTTTTTTTTCCTGGGAGGATGGGACCTTATTGGATAAATGTGGAAATTTTTTTCTTTCCTTGTTTCCATTTAGAAGATGGGGATTGAAAATACATTTGTGGATCACAAGACTTCATCTCTATTTTGAATCTCTCGAATTTTATTGTTTGACAATTATTATTTTCTTAATATTATATGATAAAGTAGGTCTTTGTTAGTATTTATGGTGATTTTTTTTTGAGTTCAACAACGTTTGTGGTTGGAAGGATTGGAACTTATGACCTTTTGGTCATAAGTCCATATTTTATGTCAGTTGAGCTATGTTTTATGATGAATTTGGAATTACTATATTTTTTTAGTTATAAAAGTACTTTTTGAAAGAAAACACCTTTTATCTTATGATAGAAAATTAAAGTGCTTGATAATTAATAAAGCTATTTAAGTAATTTTGGTAAAAAAAAAAAGAAGAAAGAAATCTGTCCAAACACTTCAAAAAGGTTGATATTTTCCTTAAATCGGCCAATCTCAACCTTACTTTAAATTAAGCAAAATTTGAAAATTCCTGCATATAGGATATCTCTTGAGATCTATCTCTATCTTTATTTTTGTCTTTCACCCTTTTCATTTGAGATTGGTCTTGGAAATAGATATTACACTAAGATTTGAAGTCAGTCCTTGTCTTTAGCTGACCTAGTTGCATCATTACGTGCAAGCTTAGGTTGAAAATAGGTCATATCAACAATCTACATATGAAATTGTCTTGCTAGCATTCATGAGTTGAAATGAGAGAGAATAAAACAATAACAATTGGATTATCTGAACTATCATTCTCTTCTCATTATTTACTGAAAATGTTTTACGTACATTGTATGTATGATGTATTTAAACCTATATATTTAAATTTTAAGACTTCATTTAATAATGATTTTTTTAAAAGTTATTTTTAAAATTTTAGTCAATTGAGAAGGAAAATCTAAAAGCAAAACCTATGTTTTCTAATGTTTTTTTTTTTCATTTTCAAAATTTTGAATATTTATAATTTAATGTGATTTATTATAATTTTAGATCATGAATATTATTTTTAATTTGAATAAAAGTCATTGAATAAATAAATCATGAACTATTTAAAAATTATATTAGTAGCATTATTGAAATTACCAGTTAAAAAGTTGAGGTAAAATTGTCTAAAATAATTCTTTAACATTCTATCTTTTATTATAGTAATGAAAATAATAATAAGATGTAGCTTTCTACCTTTCAAAATTTATAGCATCATCCAAGATAAACCAAGACTTTATGGTCTTACTTAAATTGTGAACAAACGCATCATAAGACATAAAATATTCTCCCCATATGTTTGTATGTGTAAGATTAAAATATTAGGGTAGTTAACTAAGAATAATACTATTCAATAAAGATTAAATATCTTTTGTCCTTTAAATGTATATTATTTATCTATTTTTTTTATCTCATCTTTAAAACTTTTGATTTTGTTTCTTATGTTTCAAAAGTTTTCAATTAAAAAACTACTTAATAACAATGTGGAGTGACATGATGTTTAAAAGAAAAATCCATCCATTAATGTATTATCACATGACATTTCAATTATACCATTCAATTATTAAATTTCAATGGATTTTTTTAGTGGAGATTTAATTTTAAAAGCTTTGAAACATTTAGTTCCCATGTGACGATGATTATATATATATATATATATATATATATTAACTTTTAAAATCGTAGCCAAATTTTAAAAACAAGTATTATTGGAAATTACTTTTAAAAATAATTTCAAAATTTTGGTTAAAATTTAAAAAATGTTTCAATGACAAAAAATAATTATTAGTAAATTAGCATATTTTTTTTAAAAAAACAAAAGTAAAAAAAAAAGTGTCATCAAACACGCCATGAAAATATTAGAAATAAAATGAGGTTTAAATATTATTTTAGTCTTTTACTCTCAATGTTTGTTCATTTTCGTCACTGTATTATCAATGTAACGACCCGACTTTTCCTGTTAGACTTTCTAGGGACGTTACTACATGCATGCTAGTAGAATTTAGAAATCTTTGGTAAAAGACAAAAAGAATTAAACTTTTTTTGCTAAACAATCAAAATCTTTTAGTTCGGGATCCCTTTAAAAACCATTGCAAAACATAATGTGAATCAAAACGTTAAATCAAATGAAATAGTTCACTTCAATTAAGTTTACTTAACAAAATAATTTGAGTTAAAACATAAACTAGATGTGGAAGCTATACTCTTCATGACACCCATGACCCTTTCAGCAAACTACCTTATCATTCGCCTAAGATATGTCTTTGCCATTACCTGGAAAGAAAAAACATTTTGAAAAAGGATGAGTATTTAAAATACTCAATAAGTGACCTCACTACCGGGTCAGGATATGCATACACATACATAATGAGTTTTCGAAAACATTTTCTTTCTTTCCTTTGGTGGGACCTAAATTCCTTTCATAGCGGAAACGTTGCTCTTTCAACTTTTCTCTTCGGCTTAATGTGGACAATTAACCCAACCTAACATTTCATTTTCATTTAACCTTTTCAGGTTCCTTTTCATCTAACCTTTTCAGGTTCCTTTTCATATAGCCTCATAAGGCTCCTTTTCATATAGATGTACATCCATAAATTTAGGAGGGTAATTGCCACAGCCTTCAAAATCAATTTTATCATGAAAACATAATGTATGCATGAGGTCCCAAAGCATTTTAAACTTTTCATTCCATGATGCAACACAAGCAACATTCTCACATCATTTATCATAAATCAAAACCATAAACCATGCATGACATTCATGAGAAAATTGGGAAACCAACAAGTTAAAATCCATTTTTATATGTAACAAGCATTTTAAAAAATTTATCAAAAATTCATAATAAAATATTTATAAAAGCTTTTTATTTCAAATTAATTTTTTTTTTCAATCCAGTCCCTGACTTGCACTTAATCATACCTACATAAAGTCTCTTACCTTGACTAAGCTCAAGAATCCAAATCGCTCAAATGCTCACCAAACTTCTACTGCCTTAAACCTTGATCAAACGATTTGGGGCCTAAACCAAAGCCATCCTTAAGGTTAGATAGAATTCCTAAAATCCATAATTAAATCCAAAGTTTCTTCCACCAACAAAATTCCAAAATTGAAATAATTCCCTTAGCATTTAACTCAATTTCAAATTGGTGGTTAAAACTAAATTTAAGTCACAAGATTCATGGGTTATTCTTATGTCACTTTTAATCTACCATACAATCTCAAACTTAAGGACCTTTGTGACTTACCAAAAAAATTCCACTCTAATGGTCCCAAATACCCACTGGACAGCAACTCAAGGGCGCAACGCTCGTGAATTTGGTGCCGAAACGGAGTGGGTACCCTTGGAACACATCAAGATCCATAAATCAGTCTTACCCATAACCAAACAGGTCCAAGAAAATGCATAAAACTACTGCTTACCCACATATGAAGGTTCGACGGACTGGAAGAGATGGCCGAACGGATCGGGTTTGCGGATCTACAGGGCGGCGATCGGGTCTGCAAGGCGGCGACGGTGATTCGTGGGTGTTCGGACGGTGGTCTGCAGTAGATTGGGTTAGAGGGGCGGCCGTTCGTGGCGTTCGGGAGATCTGCAACGGCGACAGTCGGCGGTCTGAAGCGGCAGTGATGGGTCTGCGATGCGGCGGAGCAGCGACGGAAGGCCGCGCGAAGTTGCAGCGTGTGTTCGGTCTGCGGCCGAAAGGTTTAGAGGCGCGACGGTCTGGTTCGGGCGAGCGACGGTTCTGCACAGCGGTCGGTTCGTGGCTGGCGGCGCTCGGGCGATCCAGTCTGAGGTGAGGTGAATGGCGTGAGTTGTAGAAGGGAGTGAAGAAAATCTTCTTCTTCAATGGAGGTTGTCGAACAAGGAGGAAGAAGAAGGAGATGAAGATGGAGGCTTGGCTGGCTTGAAGGCTTGGCTGGCTTGAACGCTTGGCTTGAACCTAGGGCTGCGTGAAGGTTATTATATTAGAGAGGAAAAATTAGGCTTGGCTTCAACATGGGCTTGGGCTTGGCTTAATGTCCCTTAATTTACAAGAATGCCCCAAACATCAATTAAATCCCATTTTTCCCTCTTTCTTCCCATTCTACCCTCCAATTTTCTAATTTCAAATATGCTAAATTCTAAAATTAAATCCCAGCACAGCCTTAAGCATGGAATTGACCTTACTATGAATTTTAAATTTCAAAATTAAAGCCTTAATTAATATCTGAAAGTGCCGGTCGTTACAATCAAATTGTCTATTATGATCCCTATACTTTTAACTTTTATTCATTTTAGTCCCTATCTACAAAAACTCTATTTTGAATTTTTGTACTTTTAGAAAGTGACAAATTTTGGTCTCTGCTTACAAAATTCTAACATAAATTCTATAACAATGGTAACCTTTTAATATAAAGTTATGACAATAATTCAAGAAATTTATTTATTGTGGTGTTGAAATTGTAATAGAAAAAATGAGATAAAAAGAAAATTAAGAGATTAAAATAGTCACTTTTCTAAAATACAAGAATTAAAATAGACATTTCCAGAATATAAATAGTATTTTAACTTAATTAAAAATAGTATATATATTTAAGAAGAAAATTAAGGTAATCAAAATCATTTTTTGTAGTGTCGATGGTGCAAAAGTCAAGATAATATTAAAAACTTGGATATGAAAAAATTGATTTAATCAATAGGAGGAAAAGACTATCTTAGAACAAGCTAAATTTTTTTTGAGAATGTAACAAATCATTGCATGCCAACTTGCCCACCTACTACATAACTAAAATGCATCATCATCATCACGATCATGTGCACTTCTCTTTCAAAGGAGATATTTTTTTTCATGTCAAAATAATCAAATAAGTTGACAATTTAGTCCTAATCATTCCCCCCCTAACATTTTTTCTTTTGAGGAATCCAACCCAACACAAGTAATTGAATATAATTGGATAAAATATTGCTATTTGTTTAATACTTTTGGACAATCTTTTTAAAAATTTGATCATTATCGATTAAAACAGTTTTTACTATTATCATTATTCATGGGGTTTAGATATGAAAAACTATAGAATCTTATGATCTTCCTTTTTCCCATGGCAAAGTTTCATGTGTTGTAGCGACCCTACTTATCATATTAGACTTCTTAGGGACGTTACTACATACATTCTACTTTAAATTTAGAAATCTTTAATAAAGACACAAAAAGATCTAATCATTATTTAAAATAATCAAAAACTCTAGCTCGGGATTCCTTTATTTCAAACCATACGGATAAACTAAAACATTTAAAATCAAAAATAATTTATCAAGCTCGACAGTTAAGAGGTCATAATATAAAATAAAATAAAATAAAATGCTAGCCTATAAGAGATTTGCAGAAATAAAACTTCTTTAGGTCACCCATGGCCTCTTGCAAGCATTTATCCTGTCATTCGCCTAGGATGCCCTTGCCTTTACCTGAAAAAAAACATTTTTTTGAAAAGGGTGAGTATTTTACAATATTCAGTAAGTGACCTCACTATCGGGTCAGGATATGCATACACACACATAATGAGTTTTCGAAAATATTTTCTTTCTTTCCTTTGGTGGGACCTAAATTCCTTTCATAGCGGAAACGTTTCTCTTTCAACTTTTTTCTTCGGCTTAATGTAGACAATTAACCCAATCTAACATTTCCTTTTCATTTAACCTTTTCATCTAACATTTTCAGGTTCCTTTTTATATAGCCTCGTAAGGCTCCTTTTCACATATAGCCTCGTAAGGCTCATTTTCATATAGATGTACATCATAAATTTTAGGGGGTAATTGCCACAGCCTTCGGAATCATTTTTATCATGAAAACATAATGTATGCATGAGATCTCAAAGCATTTTAATTTTTTTTTTTCATTTCATGATGCAACATAAAACAAAGTTCTCATGTCATTCCTCATATCATAAATCATATAACATGCATCACATTCATAAGAACATATGACAATCATACATGTGCAACTCCATTTTCATATAACATAAAGTATTCTAAAATTCATCAGAAATCACAACTAAAACATTGATAAAACTTTTCATTTGAAATAATTTAAATTTATATATATATATATATATATATATATATATATATATATATATATATATATTTTAAAATTCAGTTCCTAACTTGCATTTAAGCATACCGGCGTAAGATCCCTTACCTTGGCTAAGCTCAAGAAAGGATCCTCAAACTCCTATTTCAGAAATCCCTTGGCACCTATAACAATTTTCAAAAATCAAGCTTAACATTCATAGTTTTTAAACTCCAATTCCAGAAACAACCTAGGACGTTGGTTTAGTAATCAACTTATTCCAAGAAACCCATAGCTAGTAGGAACTCATACTCATAGTCATACATGTGTTCCAAGGCTCATACTTAAAATTCACCTAAAGTCCAATCTACCTAAAGTCCAAACTTAGAAAAAGAATTTGGATTTTACCTCCGTTTCTCTCCAAAACAGAACCGAGCTTTGTCGATTAATCTGATGGTTTGATTCGATTTTGTCAAACCAACCTCCACCTACAATGGGTATTCCAAAATAGAGCCCAAAAATTAATGGGTAAATCTCCAAACTTCCATATCAATGCCCAAAACTAGATCTATTATTTGAAAATCATAAGATTATAGCGAAAATAAGTTTACCCACATGCAAAAGGAGCCGAAATGGTGCTGTGCAGTACCGAAAATTGGCCGGAAAGTAGTCCCAAAACCAAAGAAATCTCGTCGGAAAATGAACTGCAGCAAAACGCAGGCGTTCGAAGCTGCGGCGTTTGGCGGTTCGGTTTGCGCGTGAGGCGACGACATGAGGTGGGCAACAGATCTGGCGGCGGTTCGCAAACGGTAGGCGGCGGTCTGAGGCTCGGCATACACGGATCCGAGCGGCGGCGAGGGGTTCGTGAGGCGTGGGCGTGCGGCAGCGAGCGGTCTGAAATGGCGGTTCGGTTTGAGGCGCGGCGGTCTGGGCGTTTGGGAAGCTTGCTGGAAAAACTTCTTCCTTGCTCCAATGGTGGTTTTCGAAAACTCAAGGGAAGAAGAAGGAGTTTGGAGAAGATTGTGGCTTGGAGGCTTGGCTTCAAGGCTTGTTGTTAACCTAGGGCTGCATGCGGATTAAAATAATAGAGAGGGAAATTAGTGGGCTTGGCTTGGCTGAAAGTCCCTTAAATAACAAAAATACCCCCAAATCAATTAATTCCTTTATTTTCCTTCTTTCTTCCCAATTTACCCTCCAATTACTCCAATCTCAATCATACAAATCTCTAAAATTAAATTCCAACACAACTTTAAGCATGAAATTGACCTTACTATAAATTTGAAATTTCAAAAATTAAAGCCTTAATTAATACCTGAAAGTGCCGGTCGTTACATTTGTTGTCTTGGAGCTAAATCTAGTTCCTCATTAAAACATATATGATATCTTTAAAGTTGTTTAGATTTACTATAATTTAGGAATTTTTAGGTCTATTGGTGGTTTAACATGGTATTAGAGCTAATAGTCTTAAATTTAAACAAGGGATGTTCAAAAAAGCCAATAAACTCCACCTGAATCATAAGAGTTGAATTGGGTTAAGAAAATTTTTGATTTGGGTTGGGTTGAAATTTTCAAGAACTGACCAACTTGGTTCAATTCATAAGTTGAAAAAAAAAATAAAATTTCAGTTCAACTCGAATCAAATCGATTTATATATATATATATATTAACGTTTAGGGTTTTTTTTCCTCTAACCAATAGCCACTCTCGATTCCCTTTGCTCTTCGCCTTTGCAATTCACCCTTCACTACCCTTTGCAGTTCGTCTTCACCGCCTTTTGCAATTCGGCCTCGCCACCTAATCAATAGTTCACCTTCGTCGCTCTTCGCAGTTCACCGACAGTGATATACACTTCATCTCTATTGCCTTTCTAGTTTGCCTCTCACTGTTCATCGACATTCATCGTCATTTGTCATTCATTGACAGCCCACCGTCGTTCGATGACAGTTCACCGTCATTCGATGAGAGTCACAAACTTCAGCTCCAACGCCTTTGCCCTTTGCCTTCACGCTCTCGTACTTTTCATCCTGATGCCGTTATGCGACAACTATTTTTTAAATCTAACACGATTTATTATTATTTTTTTTAAAACCTGACGAGACCAACTTGACCTAACACAATAATGTAAGAGTTGGATTAGGTTGGGTTGGGTTGGATTGTCCTCTTTAACTGGGTTGATCATGTTGGAGTTTTGGGTTGGTCCAAAAAATGTCCCTAACTCAACCCAATCCAACCTAACTTGTGTACACCCCTAATTTAAACCCTTCAATGTGTGTGTGTATACATACATACATACATACATACATACATACATACATACATACATACATACAGTTGACGTGTCAGACTTTCTATAGTATTGAGTAAAAGTGTTTAAAATATATTAAAAGTTCTATTTGAATTTTTCATTGTTTTAAGTTACCTGACAAAAAAAAAAAAAAGAAGAAAAAGAAGAAAGAGTATTTTTGAAAAGTTTTATAAGATTTGTAAAGCATTTACAAGTGTTTCTAGAAGATATTTGAGAGTAGTTTGACAAGTTTGAAAACTATATGAAAGAATTGTATTCAGTGGCGAATCCAGAACTTTATCTCAAGGGGGCTTGATATATTTTAATATTAGTCATTGTACTTTCAAATTTGTAACAATTTAGTTCCTGAACTTTAGTATATATCAATTAGTCATTCTACTTTAAAATTTATAGCAATTTAATCTTACTATGAAATTTCGTTAAAATTAATTGTCAATTTTTATTATGTAACTGACTTAGTCTTTGTTACTTATAAACGCATTTGATCCTTATCAATTTATCGATCTACATATGTTAGAAATTTCATTAAATATTAATAATATTTTTCACGATAGAGATTAAATTGCTACAAAATTAAAAGTACTTAAATTAAATCGTTACAAACTAAAATTCATGAACTAATTTTTTACTTTCATGAAAGTTTTGGGACTAAAAGTATTTTTTTTGTATAAAAAAAAAAGTATTTTTTTAACATTTTTTTATATAAATATACAAGAAAGAGAATAAAATTTAGAATAATAAGTATAATAGTTTGCTTTATAGGAATTACAGTGTTTATATGGAATTAATTTCTTAAAGTAATTTACTAAAATTTAAAAACATCTTTATTCATTTTCATTTATATTTGATATGAAGGAAACAAAATATAACTTAAAGAAAATTTTAGCGTCTAATTAAAAAAATATTAATATTTTCATTAAAAAAAAGAGAGGAAACTTTAGTGTTTAAAGAAACAAAAAAGAAGAGGGTGAATATGTGTAAAAAGAAACATTTAAAAACGTCCATGTATGTTTAAAAAAATTTGTGTAAAGAAGGCTTAAAAAACAAGTGTACAAGGAAACAGAAAAAATAAATGAAAAATGTGTAAAAAAGCGCTAAAGAGGGCATAAAAAAATTGTAAAAGGAAACAGAAAGAAAGACGAAAATATGTGTTAAAAAAAGCGCTAAAGATGGCTCAAATCCCCTTGCCACTAACCTTAATCGGGGGCTTCAAATGCATACCACTGAGCCAAGAAGCATTTTTAGTATAAATTAGAAACCAAATTATATTACTGTAAAAGCATTTTTAAGTTTAGAGGGGCTTGAGCCCCTTTAGGCCTACTGTAT
The DNA here is from genome assembly GCA_033996785.1 of Trichosanthes truncata. Classification (NCBI taxonomy): domain Eukaryota; kingdom Viridiplantae; phylum Streptophyta; class Magnoliopsida; order Cucurbitales; family Cucurbitaceae; genus Trichosanthes; species Trichosanthes truncata. The sequence goes on along the minus strand of JAWPNB010000013.1, from coordinate 41,164,798 downwards.
CTCCGCCACTAACTATATCGATGGAGGTTATAGACTTTTAAACTCATGACTTTAAAAAAGATGAACCACTTCTAATAGTTATTTTTTAAAAAATAGACCACTTAGCTTAACAAACCAAAAGACTGTAAGAAAAAAGAACTTTAAGAACATAGTTGACCAAACATATTATGACTAATTTTTTCTTAAAAAGATAGAAAATAGTTTTTGAAAGCAACTTTCAGTTCACATTTTAAAATTTTTGAAAGCATTTTTTTGAAAGAGACTTTGTCTTAAAATACTATTTTCAAAAAAAGTTATCCCAAACAAATTCTAAATTTATAATATATGTATGTTGTTGTGTGTTTTCTAAAACTCTATGTATGTTGTTATTCTTATTATTATGTACCTTTTTTTTTCTTTAATTGTTGAAAGCAGTCATTTGATAGAGTTGGTTCATTTTTGCCTTGCTTGCTTGATAGTTTATGAAAGTTTAGTGAACACTCAAAGATATGTAAACAAAAGTTGATTAAGATAACCTTACAATTTTTTTTTTGGTGGTTAAGAATGGTGGATTATTGACACTAAATATATCAAATAACTATTAGTTCAATGAATGATGCACTTATTACTTTCCTCAAAGTCGAAGTTCAATTTTCCTCTTCCTTCAACATTTGTTGAACTAAAAAAAATATATTAGATAAAAAAAAAAATAGTTCTACAACTTAAAATAATTTATTAAGGATGAGATCGAAACCAAAGCATGAATTGGAAGTGAAAAACAATTGTGAGTTCATGTGTGTGGACAATATCTTAAGTATGAGGTTTATTGAGTAAAATTTATAAGCAATTAGGTTACCTTGAACTCAAAATGGACAATATTACATATATGTACATACAAAGAGAGCAAGAAACTTATTAGAAAACAAAAAGAGCGAGAAACATTGACGAAAGTTCGTGTAGGATGGTTTAACACTCAGAAACATAACAAAACTATATTCTCACAAAATCTATAGCCAACATTCTACCTAGGACTCAAATATTACCTTGGTTTATGATCAACAACATATAGTACTTGGTTAAATTTTTAAGAGTGCATCTCACCAATTAAAAATATTTTTAAAAATTTTCAATAATCAAGACTAGTTTGTTAAAAGGAATTTATATATTAGTGATTTGTTAAGACATTATAACCTGGACTGAATGGTTAGAAGCTCAAATTTGTCTCTATATATCATTAAACTAAAAATAAAGTAGTTTGAAAATTTCTTAAAACAAATTAAAACACCTTAAAAGTGTTCTAAGATTAAACATCTAATTAATTTTCTTCCCAAATTTCTTAGAAAATAAATTCTTCACCTGAAAATATTTATATATATGTATATATTTTTTAAAAACGTATCTCAAACTTACCATAAGGCTTCTACCTTAATACCATCCAGAATCGCCATTAGGCCAAAAAATTTAAGGTGTCATTTGTTAGCCGTTTTGTTTCTTTCTGTTTATTTTGTTTAGGGATTGTTTGACGACCCATTCAATTTCTCATTTTTGTATTTAAAAAAAAATTGTTTTTTAAAATCTTATGTTACACTGTTTATCTTAACAAGCATATAGTATTTCTCCAATATTTCTCTCGCTCTAGAACTTGCTTTCCTTTTTTAAACGTATCTATTTATAAATATAAACATAAACATAATAATACAATTTGAAAATTATTCCTATAAAATAAAAACTATATATATTTTTTATTTCTATAATATAAAAATGAGATCAAACATTATTCTTTTCTTAAAAAAACGTTATTAAATCAGCGTTAAATTACAATTTTTTTTAGTAACAAAAGTTTTAAATGAAATGACAACAAACAAGGTTATACATACATACATAGAAACAGATAGGAGTGGGAGGTTAGAACCTCTAAACTCTTGATTGAGGGTATATTGTCTTAACCAATTGATTTATGTTTAGTTTGGCGAAAAAAATATTAAATTAATATAAACTAAATTAATAAAAAAATGAAATATTAAATTATTAAAAACAACAATGTTATATAAATTCAAACGACATAAAGTTAACATATAAATTTATTTGAAAATCAGCAAGGGTAGAAAAATACATAATTTTAGGATGTTTACATACATAAATCCTGCAAGTTAAACATAATTATGATTTAAATATTTGTAGACTTTATTATAAATTTTCTTGCAAAATAAACAAGGTTATCTAAAATATTAAAACATCAATATTTTCAAGCATCTAAAGATATCGAACTTCTAAACTTCTTAAAAACAAACCGCCATAGATGTTATTTTAAGAGGGCCACTCCCACTTGTTCAAAATTTCCAGATATCCTGCACAGTGTCAGGCCTAACAATATAATTGTAGTTAGAACCAACCATTAATTAATTTATTGATTAAGGGTGTGGAAATTGATGATATTAAATAATTAGCAAGATACAGAATAGATTTGGTTTTAGAATGACCCACTTTGTGAAAAAGTTAATGGTTTTTTAATGGGTCAGCCTAAGCAGCCTCCTGGTTTCAACTATGAAGCCAAAAAGAAGACCAAAAAACAAATTCCAAGTAGAAGCCACTCTCTTTGACCTTACTCTGGTGGGTGGTGGGATATATGTTCAAACATATGAAGCACTAGAGAATAAGGAAAAAATGTTTGAACCCTCTATCATATTAGTAATTGGCAGCCTCATTTCTCTAGATACAAGGGAAAAACCATCACTGTTGTGGAAGAATCCACCTTATATTTTATGCCTGTGTTTTAAAATATGATTTTGGTTGTTTTTTAATGTGTACTTTTATGGAATGTTTGATCATGATTTTAATAAGTTTAATTTTTGAAGTTTGAGTTTATGTAATTTATGTTTGGATTAGTAGGAAGGAATAAAATCTTCAAATTATGATTTGTAATCACAGTGGATTGACCTAGTAGTCGTTTGGATCAATGAAAAAAAAAGTAAAGGACTTAGAGAGAATGGATCTAAACCATGGTGAGTATCTAATTAAAACTTTAATACCCTGAATTTTATTGGCAACTAAATGAAGTAAGTTCAGGCGATTGTTTAATAAAATTAGTCGAGATGTGTGTAAACTAATTTAAACACTCATGATTATTAAAAAAAATAGAAATTTAGATTTGTAAAAGTGAATATTTAATATAAAAAAGGTATACTTTACCGGTTGAGTTGTGAATATGTTGAAACCTCTCTCCCAATAGTAACTATCATTGACTAGATACAGGAGGAAAACAATTACTTTTGTGGATGAATGGACACTTTATATTTCATGTGTTTTGATTGAAGTATGATTTGATTTTGTCTCCTACCAACGTATGGATTTAAGTTTTGTATCGATTTCGCTTGTATTTTTAAGGGATATTTGACTCACGATTTTAATAAGTTTACTTTTATAATTAAAATTTTGGGTATGTGTAATTTGTGTTTGGATTATAAAAAGAATGAATTATAGAAATTTGAGATTGTATAGCCTATGATTTTGATGAGTGTATGCTTAGAAGGAATGAGTTCAAGTCATGAAGATCACTTATCTAAGATTTAATATTCTACAAGTTATCTTGACAACCAAATATAGTAGACTCAGACAATTGTCTCATGAAAATAGTCGAGATGCGCACATCGGACACTCACAAATAATAATAATAATAAAAATGGTAGATTTCACCAGTTGAGTTTGTGAATGTTTAAAGCCTCCCTCAATAGTAGATGGCAACCTCAATGTCTCGCAACTAGGGAAAAATAATCATTTAGTAGAAGTATCAAGACCTTAATGTGCCTATTTATTACAATATAGGGTGTCTTTCAAGTATGTAAGGCTTAAATTTTGCGTTTCCTAGTTTGTAAAACTTTTTCTCATTTATGAATAAAATGACTATTTGATTCTTATTTATTACTGTTGAGGGTGGATTTATCAACTATGGCCAAAGAAGTCCAAGACCAATAGGTTGACTCTCAAGGGAGTCACCCTAGGCTGAGGAGGGGATCAACCATGGCTAAAGAGATCAAGGCCAAAAGGTTGACCACCAAAAGGGTCACTATGGCAAAGAAGTCCAAGGCCAAAAGGTTGACCACTTCACCTTAGGCTGAGGAGGGGATCAACCATGGTCAAAGAGGCCAAGGCCAAAAGGTTGATCCCCAAGGGGATCAACCAGAGCCAAAGAGGCTAAGGCTAAAAGGTTGGCCCCAAGGGGGTCACCATAGGTTGAGGAGGGCAAGGTCCATTGGGCCTTGGCCAAGGTCTAAAGGGGCGACCCTGAGGCCAAAAGACTGACCCCAAGGGAATCAACATATGCTGATGAGACCTTGGGCCTTGGGCCAAGCCAAAGGGACGAGGAGGGCTACGATCCATTGGGCCTTAGCCTAGCCCAAAGGGCCGACCTCCTATCAATGAGGCCAAGGCCCATTTGGCTCTTGACCAAGGCAAAAGGGATTGCCCAAGCCTTCAAGCCGGAGGCCAACAGAAAGTGGGTCCAGAAGCCAAAAGAGACGACTTAAAGGGGATTAATATGATCACCTCAATGAAGCGAGACCTACTCGATTCCTTAAATCACGCAATCTCGAGATTCTAGCATTAATTAAGGGCGAAATTAATGATTATTTTCGGTTACACTACGAAAATCATTATAAATAAACGAGAATGGTCATTTTCTAAGGTACGTCAAAATCCACACCTAAATTCTTTGGTCTAAGCTATTTTTCAAATCGATTATTAACTTGATCATCAGAGTGCAGATGGCTTAGCACCACATCGGTGCTTAATCCTCTCTCTTCTCTGTAGGGCATTTGTTCGTTTCCAATTCCATACAAATTTACTATTGAACCAAATTTAGGTATCAACAATTACTATTCACAATATTATCCAATTTTTGTGAAAAATCAATGTTATGAATGCAGTATTCAACAATAAATAGTTGACATACAAGAGAATCATGTTCAAGTGATAATCTAAAAAGTCTATAGCATATGGATAAGGTGTATTCTATTCTAGTAACACTGTTAATACAACTCACATTGTAATAGTTACAAGTGTTTTGATCTAAATGGTTCATGTAGAAACATGTGAGTGTTAGTATCATATACAATGATTTTGTATATAAGGTTTAGATTGCAAAATATTTGATCTCTCTTCATAAGTACATTAAAGAGAAGATAAACATTTCACATAATGATCAAATACGACTTGATCTCGATTCTTAGTGAATTATAAACTCCTCCTTGTGAGGGCACATCCTTTGATTTACATGGGTGAGAAAGACTTTTATAACTAGTTCAATAAGCTTAATATTTGGAGACATGACCAAATAAAGAGCTATGAATGTAATCGCAATGGATGGAATTCACTTTTTTCATATCGGATAAGTAAATGAGTATTTCCTTTAAGTGTTGCTTTTGGGTTTAAAATGCTCTAATCTCTATTGGAAAGTCAAATTAAGGAAAGCTAAATCCAACCTATTCATTGGGCTACATGGAAGAAGGTACGTACCTCAAAGTTTGGTGGGGGTTTAGGTTTTCGAGATTTAGAATTGTTTAACCAATCTTTATTAGCTAAACAAGGTTGGAGATTACTGGAGTTTCCTAATTTCTCATTGCTAGGGTTTTGAAAGGAAAATACTATCATTCTTGTAATTTCATTGAGTCTAAGGCTCAAAATAATGCTTCTTACATATGGAAAAGTATTATTTGGGGCAGAAACCTTTTAACAAGGGGTCTTAGATGGAGTATAGGAGATGGGAGGCTTGTGAATATTACAAAAGATAGATGGTTGTGTCGCCCTGCATCTCTAAATTTAGTTCATAGTCATGTGATAAATCCACATGCTAAAGTGGGAACTCTTTTGAATGAGGTAGGCTTTTGAGATGAGGAAGTTATAAAGAACTTGTTTCATGAAGACGATGCTTTGCATATTTTGAGCCTTCCTAGACCTAGAATAATGGGTGAAGAAAAACTAATCTGACACTATGAGAAGAATAGGCTATATTCTATTAAATCAAGCTACCACTTAGCTTGTTTTTTGTGGAATTGCCCTCAGCTTTAAATACGGAAAAGATTAGTGGCTAGTGGAAATTTATATGGAACTGTAATATCCCTAATAAGATTTCATTCTTTGTGTGGAGAGTTTTTCATGATTTTATACCTACAATTGTGAACCTAAAAAGGAGAGGGATGGAGGTAGAGACCTTGTGCACTAGATGTAGAGTAGGTATGGAGACTTCCTATCATGCCCTTTGGGAGTGTCTCTTTTCTAAAAAAAAAGTGAAAAGAATCCCCCTTTTATTATATGAATTGGCCAAGGAATTTAACCAACTTTGTAGATATGTTATGTTGGTTTAAGGAAAATTAGAAAAATTAGAAGATTTCATGGTGATGTGCTGGTGTCTTTGGAATGCAAGAACAAGACAACCATACAAGGAAGAAGGGTGGAGACTTATGACCCTAGTGACTGGAGTTTTTGTATTTCTTATTTACAACAATACATAGAGTTCAATGTATGAGGCAAAACAAATTCAACGGCTTCGCATAATGCACACAACTAGAATGAAAGAATTCAGATTTGGATGCCTCCTACGTTTCCTAATTTCAAACTTAGTATTGATGCAACTATTAGGTCTCAAACTCAAAAAAGTGCCTATGGTGTAGTGATAAAAAATGAGAAGGGAGAAGTGATGGTTGACGTGGCGAAACCAATTCCCTAGGTGACAGATGTTGATTTGGTCGAAGCTATTGCTGTGCGAGATGGTCTATTGTTGGCTTTGGAGTTAGGGCTTAATTGAGTAGAGGTTGATATAGATTCTGCTACACTAATTCATCTCCTACAACAGAAAAACTGTCACCAGTCAGAGTTGAGGCGGCTAATTGAAGAGATCATTTCAGTTTCTAAAAGATTATCTTGATCGAAGAGCTAATACTCTGGCGCACGCAACGATGAGGATGGCTATCGAGCTTCATCAAGAAGAAAGGTGGATGGAAGCAGTTCTTGAAGTCTTGCAAGATCGATATCTATAAGAAGTCATTAATGAAAGACCAACTTCCTTGTTGAATGGGCTGAGTTCCTTTAATTCATTTCCTTTGTATTTGTTATCTATCTATCTATCTATCTATCTATCTATCTATTTATCTATCTATATATATATATTACTCGTTGATAGAGTTTGTAATTACGTTGAAACCATGGTTTTAAATGTCGATGTTGATGGAAATATCAAGGTCTCAATTTTATGGAAACATATCGATAAAAATATCAATAAATGGCATTGTCAATGGATATTTTTGAAAAAAAAACTATAAATATAAAAAATTCATAAAAAATATTTAAATTAGCAAATAAACATTTCGCCCTTTTTTAATAAGTTTAAATTTCTTATTATTAATATTAGATCTACATAAGTGATATTTTTGTTATATTTCGTCAATTTTTCTATGATATAATAGAAATGTCGATTCACCCTCATGTTGATGTCAAATGAATGGACATAGAGAAATATCAATGGAAATGTCGACATGTTGATAAAAACTTAAAATTGTGGTTGAGACTCCGTCCCTTTCTAGTCATTGGCAACCTTAACGTCTAGGAAGGGAAATATAGTAGAAGTATAAGTATCCACACCTTATATTATGTATCTATTTATGAAAATATAGTTTGGTTATTGTTGATGCACAAATTCGAACAAAGGGAACACACCTAATCTGCATATGATTCAAAACAATGAATTTGTATTTGAGGGAAAGAGGTGACCTGTAAAACAAAGAAAACTGCACACCAGTGTGAAGCCTGCCACACATATTCCAATGCTAAAGTCAGAGTGATAAAAGTATAGCAAGCTTTAGGTTTAGAGAGTGGGATGAAGTTACCTTCAATAGAGTTTTCACAACCTATTTATACGAGGGTTGACCTAGGTTTTCTTTCTTTTTTTCTGAATCGGTTTTGAAAAAGGTTGAATTGGGGCATCTTCTAGGCTTCATTGGATTGTGGGCATACGAAGTGCATGCCCACAAGTGGTCGACTCAGCTCAAGGTGAGCTTTTATGCCTTTTGGCCTAGTAGCCTTTCCATTTGGGCCCAATCTAGCCTGTGGTCATGTAAAATTCTGGTTTGGTCCCTAGTAGTCCTTTATCCCTTTGGGTTTGATCCTATTGTCCAAATTTACCTATAACATTAAGCCCGCATTCTTAAGTTGGGATTTGTAGTTCAGCTCTTCATGGTCTCGACATTTAGAGCTCAATTTGAGAGTATAGATTTTACTTATAAATTTGTTCTTGAGGAATTGTATTTAGCCTAATACAAGGTGGTCCCTATATTTTCTTGGGACTTTGCTTTGACATGACCCATCGAGCCTATTCGGCTGATGTTTTGGCTTTCCTAGGCTTGAAATAAAAGACTCCATAATAGGCCTTAGATTTAATTTTGAAATACCCATCATGTCCATTGTGCTGATTTTTTAGCTTTCTAGGATTTAGTTCTGATTGAATAAGAATTATTATTCGTGCTTGGTCTTACGCAACCAAATTCTACACATTTGATATTTTCAAAAACCCATCGCAAGAGCCATCTCAGATTTTTGGGCCGCAAGGATCAACTAACCAAGCCCTTTTGAGGTCCTCTGGCGCATCCTTCACACCTAAGCGGAGTTTTGCATTCATCATGCACTGCTCAGCTTTAAAAATCATGCTTAGTCATGCTCAATTGGGACCCATTGTGAGGTTTTCCTCAGATTTTTGGATTGCTAAGATCAGTCAACCAAACATTTTTTGGATTCAACCAATCTTCCAGGGTGCTTCCTCTGCACCTAAGCGCTTTAAAGTTTGCGTGTTTCGTGCTTTGTTTGCACGACATAATCTGCCGTATTTGGAGTGGACTCCATATTTTCGCTATAATCTACCATATTTGGAGTGGGCTCCGAATTTTTGGTTTCAAAATTGGATAATTGATCTAGGATTTTCAATTTTTCCTTTTTGATTGGACAAAAAGAGGTTGAACTGGACTCTTAGGAGTTTTCCAAGCTAAAGACGTGTCTGACACATATTTTTAAGGAAATCATGTCACCTCGACCTTAGCCGAAATGACTGAATTATTATTATTTTTAAGACCTTAAGTCTTATTTTGTGAAAGGTGAACAATTGACATTGTATTTGGGCTGGTTGGCCTTGGCCTCCTGGGCTTAGACTAGCTTCCAGTTTTTAGTTATTCTGTTATCTGTCTTCAAGGATGAGGAAGGGCTTTGACCTTGTGCTCAACCTGGATTGGGCCGAAAGAGGTTGAACTAAGCTCAAAAGGTTTCCCTAAGCTAGGGCCATGCTTGAGACATGCCTAGTTGAAGTTTGGGTCACCTCGATTTCGGCTACCTTAAGCGCGGCTGAGGTGTCCAATTGAGCTTTCAAAATTTAGCTTCATCTTCTGTTTCACCTTTAGTTGTAACTTGATGTGATTTCGTAAGTTTTGATTCTAACTAGAGGTAGATTGACACATCCCCTAATTTTCACCGCCAAACTTTATATGAAAAATAGTTGATTTAGGTTGAACTGAAAAAAAAACTAATTCAGGCCTAGGGATACTGCTTTGAGCATACTTAGGACATATTTAGGCCACCTAAGCCTCAACCTTACTAGACTTGGCCGAGGTCCCTCCCCTCACCTTTTTTTTTTTTTTTTTTTTTTTGTTTTAAGCCCTTGGCTTGACTCCTTCAAGCCTAGGTTGGGCCTTGGTTTGGATAAATTTTAGCTCAAAGGGCATCACGTCATTATCTTGATTAAGGTTTTGAATTTCTGCATACTAGCTTCCTTTTAATGCACAATAATTCTGATGAGGGTTCTTATGATTCTAATATCGAGGCAGTTGGAGCTAGAGGTTCAAGTGAGACACTTTTGTATCAAACTAGAAGGAAATTGGGCTATCTTTGCGTCGACCACCCTAGGCTCGGCCGAGGTGTTTTAGGGAATCTAGCTTAAGTAAGTTCTTTCAAAACTCACATAGTGCACATAATATCCACCTCAATCTTGACTAACTTGGGCTTGACTAAGGTGTGCATTTTGAGCCTTATGTCCATGATTCACCCTTGTAAGTCTCTCTTGAACCCTTAAGTTGAACCAACTTGAGTTGACTTTGTAAAACAGGAGAACTTCATCATTCTAGGCCTTGCTTCACCTATTTCTGACCGAGGTAAGAGTCATTGTCTCTTGTTCATCTTCTCAGGTTGGCCTTGGCTCCGAGCCAAGCCAAACTAGTTTTTCCTTTTGACTAAAGAAAAGGACAAAAGAAGAAGTATTATACTTGCTTGAGAATATTCTTGGGTCACTGTTGAAGCTGACTTGACTGATCTCACTGAGGATGAGATTGTTCTGATAAGACCTCTGCTACTGCCTCATTCAACAACCAAAAGCAATTTTTGAATGATCGATCCCATGCCGAGCCAGCTCGGGATGGGGTCTTGATGCATCTAGCTTAGTTGCCCAAATTCATGATGAGACCAAAATAGTCCTAATTATTATGCCTAAATTGTGTTAGTTTGTTATATTTTTATGTGTTTATTTGATCATTTTGTAGGAAATCATGTAAGAAAAGTATTTTGGAGCATTTGCGTCCAATTAGGGTTAATTCGAGCTAATTTGGAGGTCATTTGAATAACCAAGGAAGAAGTAGAAATGAAATGACCAAATTGCCCCTGTCAAGAGCATCGCAACACTGAAGCATTGAGTGAAAAGAAAGAATACTTGGATGTAGGACAACGTTGTGCAACGTTGTCGCAAGCCTTAGACGCGCGCTCCTCGGGACAGCGTTGCAACATTGTTGCATGGAGTATAAAATGTAATTTTTTCACCCTAGGTCATTAAGCTCTATTTTTTCTGCCAAAATGGGGCTGTTTTAGCTAGGTTCTCTCTGTTTTTCATATTTTTAGGCTAGATTAGGTGTGTTAGATCAAATCTCGGTGTCGGGCAATGTCAGTGCGATGGATTGCTAGACTTTCGATGGCATTTCAAGGTTGTAAATACGATATTATGTATTTTATTGTGAGATTTGGTTGTTAATTTCATTTTCCAGCACTGTTTTATGGCTTGCAAATTCTTGTGATTGTTTATAGTTATTTCAACTTTGATTGAACTAACAAATCAATTAATTTGGAAATTTCTTAGCTATGCTAGATGTACTCATCGATGTCCTGGGTCTCTAGCTTAATTTGATTAGTATATAAGCCGGTTGGCACGTCGGTTAAATTAAATAGAATTGCTTAATTACGAGTACATGGTATGCCTTAGAATTGTTAGCATGAGCTTAGTTAATTTAGATTGACCAGTTTGACTTAATTAACTCGTTTCGGCTTATCCCGTAGGTGTAATGCGTTTAATTAATTCTTTTGGTATTGGTTGTGCCAAATTAATTAATTAAATTAGAGCCAATTAGGCATTTTGTAAATTGGTTTAATTAAGGGAGGCTCCTACAATGTTCCGAAGAGTTCAGTCAGTCTTAAAACATTGAGAATTTCCTGTTATGAGAGTTTTAAAGATTGAAAATTTGCATAATTACCTGTCTACCCCCGATTCAGTGCCTGAGGTGAGATCTCTATCTTTATTTCTTTTTAGTCTTTCTGTCTATCTTATGTTGTATGTTTAACTCCCTTCCCAGTTCGTGTCAAATAAGAAATCTAGAATTTAGAAATCAATTTGTTTGTCCTGTGATTGACCCTGGCTAGTTATACTGCAAATTATTCATGGACCGATTTATAAATGTATTTGATCGTGTGTGATGAGCACTTTCAATTCACGCCTTTGTACTTCCAAAGGATTATTCTGAATCCAATACTAAGGTCAAGTTGTTAAGCCAAAGCTTTCATTTGTGGCAAGGTATTGGTGGTGGTCATGTCGGAGGTGACGCATTCGACCCCTAAAAGGGTGTTACTCAGGCTCTCTATCAACTCATTTTATAGACTTTCACGAAGGTCTTCGTTTCTGCTTTAAGCATGTCAAATTACATAGCCTACCTCAGTTTGAACCATTCTAACCATCTTTTGTTGAGGGTTTGAGCTAAGCTTGCAACTATCAAAGCGAGCTATGAGGCCAAGATAACTAATATAAAGGGTTGTTAAACTGAAGCTGAAAGGCACCTTAGTGATGCTAAGTATCTGGTCGATGCATTCAGACAACCACAAGAGTACTTTGACATGCAAAACAAGATAATGGAATACGATGTTATTTGGTTAGCTTGCGAAGTTGCTTAAAAATATCCTCATAAGCATTTTGCATGCTTGAATACTCAATTTACGTCCATTTGTGATAATCTTGGTGCTAGGATTTATGCCATAAAGTCTCGTAATTAATGATTTATTTAATAATTAATAATAATTTTGATTATTTTATTTGCAATATAATATTATCCATTATATGAAAAATTCAAGGTTATTAGTATAATCTTGAACAATATGTGGTTGACATACGGGAGGATCATGTTCAATAAATAACCTAAAGCGTCATAGTATATGGATAAGGTTGGGGCCTTATCTTGGTAACACTATTGATACGACCCACTTTGTAATGGTTATAAATGATTTTGATCCAAATCGTTCATGTGGAGACATGTGAGTGGGAGTACCTTATATAATTAGTTTGTGTAAGACTAGACCACGAAATATTTAATCTCTTTATATAAATTCGCTAATTGAGAATATTAATATTTCATTAGGATGATCATATGCGACTCGATTTTAATCCTTAATGAGTTATGAACTCCTGCCTATGATGGCTTGTTGGTGAGGCTGTGAGGCCTACCAAAATTAAACTGACTTCCTACTCTAACTTGTAGAAATAGTGGACTAGGTCGATTTTCCAAAGGAGCCAGAAAATTTATTTTCTCAAGGTTAAATTTCAGTAAAAAGTTAAACGAGGGGTTTTGGGATTTTTTTAGAAAACAACAATAAAGAAACAAGTAATTGAAAAAGGCAAAAAAATCAAATCTACCAAAATCCAATTCAAAGATACGATTTTATCCAATTGCAAAATTGATCGGCATTCAAAACATTTTTTTTAACTTAATTATGCAAGTACTTGGTCAACTTATTAGGAAACTCCAAAAAGCAACAAATCCCCTGATGTCATTAACTATAACAAACGTCAAAGTCAACACTAATTAACTAAACAATTGGGCACGAAACCGTTCCATATTTTTTAGATAAAAGCATTAAGCACTTGGGAAAGACCAATACAAACTGGTTAAATAAAATAACTTTAACCTAACCAAATGTTCCTTTAATTCCTAGAATTAAATATGCAAGCTATATGTAATAATCCTAATGCTACAGGGCTTAATCAAATACAGCAATTGTAGATCATGCATCATGAATAGCAATCAAGCATATACAGTGACCAAAGCGTCAATTCAATTAAAAAAAATATGCTCATAAATTGAAAACAAGAATCAAAGTAGCGTCTCGACATTGTCGAGGGTAGCCTCATCGCATCGTTGAGCCAGCCTTGAATCCTCAATTTGGCCAGTGTCTAGACGCTTGAAATAGTGCCTAAACGCTATTCCTGCAGATCTTCAAGCTTGATCTGGCCATGCAGTAGCGTCTTAATGCCTAAAACAACGTCTAGACACTCTACTCTCGGTTCCCTTGGTTTGGATTGATAGGAATGAACACTTCATCCTGTAGCGGAAGCATTAGATCGTCTTTGATTTTACTTAGAATTAAACAAAAACTAAGGTTAAGCAATAAATACCTTTATATATTATAGAGATATTTTTGGCGGGTCTTTAATATTCTTGCTCCAACTCCAACGAAGTTGAAACTCCAATTTCATAAAGCCTACTTGCTATGACTCGAACACATGACCAAGGCTTGTGGGAGCCTCTTGAAAGAAAATCCACAAGGAATTGGAGAGAAAGAGATCTAGAGAGAATTTTCTAATTCTCTATAGAGGAGATACGTGTTATATCTAATGGCTCAACCGAAGGGTCTTATTTATAGAGACCAAGGGAAAATATTTGCCATAATTAAAATATTATATTTTAATATCTAATATATTAAAATATATCTTATACTTATTTGAATCTCATTCAAATCTCCTACGATATTTATTTATTTGAATATTGTTCAAATTTTATAAATATCTTTTCTTTAAGGTATCTAATATACATTAATTATTTTCATATTTAATGTATCAAATACAATAAATATATTTTTTTCTTTTATATTTAATATATTAAATATTAATTTTAACACTTCAAAATAAATATTAATTTGAACATTTCAAAATTTTCTTTCAACGAAATTGATCTTTTAGTGTTACTATGAGCTAGCCAGGGGACATTATGGACTTACATATTATATGCTCCAATGATACGAAGTTAATTAATTAAACTCTTTAATTAATCAATTTTCATTCATTAACTCTAGGGTCACTCCACTATAGACCTAAAGTTGCACTCTTATGCACTGTAGGACAAGTTGTGTTCATGCATATAATCACTACATGCAAGTCAATCCTTCACGAGTTGTTCGTAATTACAGCTAGGTCAAAAGTCTGTTTTACCCTTGTAATTACATCTTGCACCTTAAGTACCATTGATCCTTTAATGAACAATCTATTTATAATCCAATTATAAATGTAACGACCCTATAGGCTCAACACGCTACCTAAGAGTCATTACTAAGTCACGTCGCTATATTACCAATAATTTCGGCAGCATAACGACGTAACTACGCGAAAACCAAAAATCTGACCCTTACCTGATAAGACATAGAAAAACACACTTCTAAGATTTTCAAACAACCTCCTAGCATCCAACAAACTTCTCAATATGATGCTAGGGTTCAAACAGCAGAAACCAGGTGAATTCAAACATAGAAAGTCAAATACACGTGCACGATTTACAAAGAAAGGTTAAAAGATTTTGAAACATCCTCCTAACATTTAAAAACTTAACATGAGTTCTATGTACATCTAGAAACATAAAAGAAGCGGAATAGCGATCGGTCGGCTCCCATGACTCGAGTAGATGATCTCCGGTCACGCATTAGGGCCGATCTTAGCCTTACCTGAAAACATTTTAAAAAGGAAAAGGGTGAGTATTAACGAATAATACTCAGTAAGTCCATCATAGTTTTAAAATAAGAGTTTCAATCACATGCAACATGTCATTTTAAATCATAAAACCATCGTAAACCATCGCTTTAGTAGGGGACCTAAAATTCCTTTTATAAACCATGTACTTTTCCTCGCGGCTCTTGTGAACGATTAAATTCTCCCGAGGGCCTCTGAATAGTCCGAAGACATAGTTTTTCCATCAAATAGAGTCCTCCCTACCTCTGAGAGTTAAGCTCGAAAGCTAACATATATCATGGAGTCCGAAGACTCAGCCCGAAGGCTACCATCGTGGAGTCCGAAGACTCAAGCCCGTCGGCTACAGTCGTGGGGGCACTCTCGAACCCCGGGAGCATATAGAGTCCGAAGACTCGGGTTCCCTCAAAACCCACATAAAACTTTTGGGAGAATTATCGTCACAGCCTATATAAATCTTTTCATGAGCACACAACACATGCATGAGGTCCCATTCGTTTTAGAACATAGTTATGAATGCATAAGTCATAGCAATCGCATTTCAAAGACATACATATAATACACTTTCTTTCTTAAATACTTAACATGAAAAACATATACTTTCAAAGTAAACATAGAGCTAGCTCAAGTTTTGAAAACTTCTTTCGTTGTGAGATCCCTTACCTTAAAACTTTACTTACTAAAATACCCTTTCTTCACTTAGTAATGAGCTTCTCGAGTTCCCACTCCAAGTACGATCCTAGGTCCTCGACAATTCACCTAAAAAAGTGTTCTAAACGTGTCTTAAACCATCCGAATTACGCTAAAACACATTCCATCATTAATAACTCGACGAAACGGACCAATTGGCAATATTTACCCAACTCCGGCGAGCGGCGGCGCGTGGCCGGAGCACGGCGGCGCGTGGGCTTCACGGCGGCGGCGCGTGGCCGGCGCGTGGAGTTTCCGATTGGCGCGTGAGAGCGCGTGAAGCCTCGTTTTCGTGCGAGACTCACGGATCTGGGCTTTCCGGTCGGATCTGAGCTTCGTGCAGTGTTTGTTGATCGTGTGGCCGGCGATTTCTTGAAACAAACAAGCTCCGGCGAGGCTACTATCGTCCGGCGAAGAAACTCACGGCGAGGCTGCGGCGCGGATCTGGGCAGACAGAGCTCGGCGGGACCAGTCCGACGAGCTGAAAACGAGCCTCGGCGAGCTGCTCGCGAGCAGCGGCGGACGGCGGTTGTGCCGCGGGGTTCGTGGCTGTCGGCGACAGCGTGCAGCGGTTGGAGCTTCGACGATCGGAGCCTTCGCGCGAGCTGATCGGAGAGGGAACGGATGGGAGAGGGGACTGTCGAAGAGGGAGGCGGACGGGAAGAGAAGGCTGACGGAGAAGGGGGAACGGACGGGAGAGGGAGCGGATGGAGAGGGAGAGCTGTCGGAGAGGGAGAAACGGACGGGAGAGGGAGAGCTGTCGGAAAGGGAGAGAGACGAGAAGGCCGGCGGCGAAGCTGGGCGGCACGGCGAGAGAGAGAGAGAAAAAAAATTTCGGGAAGGGGGGGGCTGTCGCGAGGAAGAAGAAAGGAGAAAAAAAAAAAAATTAAAATAAAATAAAATAAAAATTAAAATAAAAATTAAAATAATAATAAAATAATAAAATAATATTATATTAAAAAAATCAAAAATATCTTCTCTAAAAGACCATAATACCCTTTTTCTCCATTATTTCTTTCCATTTTTGCCCTCCTAACCTTCCAAATAACTCAAAAATTCAATTTCTCTAATAGAAATTATTCCAACTTAATTTTCTCAAAATTCGAAATTAAACTCCTAAATAAGCCGGTCGTTACAATAAACTTGAAGGGAATAATCGAATTAAACCCACAGCGGAAGCATATGAATCGTCTTTGATTTATTTAGAATTAAACTAAAATACAAAGGTTAAGCAATAAATACCTTGAAAATAATATTATGGAGAATATTCTGGCGGATCTTTATCTTTTCCACAAAGTCTTCCTGGCTATGACTCGAACACAGGACCAAGGCTTGTGGGAGCCTCTTGAAAGAAAATCCCCAAGGGATTGGAGAGGAAGAGGTCTAGAGAGAATTCTCAATTCTCTCTATTGAGGAGATGTGTGTTGTATCAAGAATGCCCAATGGCTCACCCCTAGGGTCCTATTTATAGTGGTCTAGGGAAGATAATTAAATAAGATATTTTAATATCTAATATATTAAAATATATTTATATAACCAATTTGAATCTTATAAAAAACTTTAAAATTCTCCTACGACATCTATTTCCTAATTTGAATCCAATTCAAATTTAATAAATATCCTTTCTTTAATGTATCTAATATACATTAATTATTTTAATATTCAATGTATCAAATACAATAAATATATTTTCCTCTTTTATATTTAACATATCTAATATATTAAATATTAATTTGAACACTTCAAATTAAATATTAATTTGAACATTTCAAATTTTTCTTTCAACTAAATTGATCTTTTAGTGTTACTATGAGCTAGCAAGGGGACCTTATGGATCTACAGATTATAAGCTCCAATGATACAAAATTAATTAATTAAACTCTTTAATTAATCAATTTTCATTCATTAACTCTAGAGTCACTCCACTATAGACCTACAGTTGCACTCTTATGCACTGTACGACAAGTTATGTCCATAGATATAATCATAAAAATGCAAGTCGATCCATCACGAGTTGTTCGTAATTACAGTTGGGTCAAAAGTCCGTTTTACCCCTATAATTACATCTTGCACCTTAAGTACCACTGATCATCTAATGAACAATCTGTTTATAATCTAATTATAAACTAAGTTTTTCTCGGGCCAGTGAGAGGGTGGGGCCCCATTGTTCAAGTCCCGAAATCAGCACTTAAGGGAACTACTCATCTACTTACCCTATATGGGAAGGAGTGAATTCCATCTTGTGAGATTATGTTCCCAGCTCCCTATTTGGTCAAGTCCCCAAAATGGTAGGCATATTGAATCGGCTACAAAAGCCACTCTCACCCATGCAAATCAAAGGACAAGCCCTCATAGGCAGGAGTTCATAACTCACTCAGGATTAAGATCGAGTCACATATGATCATCCTGATGAATTAATCTTCTCAATTAACGGATTTATAAAGAGAGATTAAATATTTCGTGGTCCAGTCTTATACAAACTCATTGTATAAGATACCCTCACTCACATGTCTCCACATGAATGATTTGGATCAAATCATTTGTAACTATTACAAAGTGGGCCGTATCAATAGTGTTACCAGGATAAGGCACCCAATTTTATCCATATACTATGACCATTTAGGTTATTTCTTGAACATGATCCTCCCGTATGTCAACCACATACTGTTCAAGATTACAATAATAACCTTGGATTTTTCATATAATGGATAATATTATATTGCAAATAAAATAATCAAAATTATTATTAATTATTAAATAAATTATTAATTATGAGGCTTTAGGGCATAAATCCCAACAAAACTAAGTCCCTCTTGGGCTAGTAAAGGGCGGAGCCACATTGTTCAAGTCCTGAAATTAGCACTTAAGAGAACTACTCATCTACTTACCCTATAAGGAAAGGAGTGAATTTCATCTTGTGAGATTATGTTCCTAGCTCTCTATTTGGTCAAGTCCTTATTTGGTCAAGTCCCCAAAATGGTAGGCATATTGAATTAGCTACAAAAGCCACTCTCACCCATTCAAATCAAAAGTACCCAAAAGTGTCTACGAGACAATTTTGAGATTATAGAAAAGTAGTAAAGCTAGTTTACATGTTGAAACAGGCCTAAAAAGATTATATATATTCAAAGATATGCCTAAGTGTAGGCCACCCATAAGGAGTACAAAATGATATTTTATCTAGTCTTAAAAGGAATAAGGTATTTATATGACAAATATCATTTTTCTATAAGGGATGATAAAAGACTACAAACCTTTAATAAAGTGAGATAGTGTTAATAAATTGGCCCCAAGTGAAGCCACTAAATAGTTAACAAAGGTTGTTAACAATTTAATAACATTTGAAAGTTAAATAGATCCTAGTCATGAATTGGATAAGCCTCATCGTAGTGGGAGAGTTATGAGATGACTCAACCTTTACAAGGACTTAATTGAATCCCAAGTTGTCATGTTAGATGACAAAGTAGAAAGGCTAATTGCCCTCAAAGTGAGAATAATGGCAAAGAGTTAAACCTAATAAGAGAAAGTAAACTCTCTCACTTGTTGCCATACTGAAGTCTGTAAGCATTATTTAATTCATTGTTCATATGAGATATGAAAAATGAATATTTAGAATTCTTTTATGAAAAGAAATCTTAGATAATGCATCTACACAAATCAATCAAAGAAGTTTATATCTAAAGATCAAAAGGAAAAAGGTTTGCAAAATAATAAAGGTTCATTTATGAAATGAATTTTACCATTAGATCTTTGAATATAAGGTTTCATAAAAGTATAAAATCTATGACTTTGGATAACTATTAATGAAGCTTGTATAGACAATAAAATTATTAATTGCTTAGTGGATTTTTTCTCATGTTTTATGTTGATGCTTTACTCATTATGAATGATGTAAGATGTCTATCAAACATAAAAAGTTGACTAAGCAACCAATTCCAAATGAGTGATTTGGAATGTCTTGGTATATTTTACATGTCGAAAATAGAGATTTTAAGGACAAAATGTTAACTTTGTCTCAAACATTTTATATTGACAAAATTGTTGTCAAATATTTCATATTTATGTCTAAGGAAACGTATCCTAAGACACCTCAAATTTTGAGAGCATATAATTAATTATCTACTCTAAGTGGGAGACAATTAATACATAAATGAGGCTTAACAATTAATATATAGTTGGTTAGCATATATAAGTTAAACGAATGGTATGACCATTGAGTAGAAATTAAAAACTTTCTTAAATTATCTATGGATAATGAGAATTTTTTGTGTATGGAGTAAAAGATTTGATCTTTACAAGATACACTAGTTCTTACAAAGATTTAGGAAATCTATGTTAAGATAAATTTTACCCTAAGTGGTGGAGTATGATATACAAAGTTAAATTGTTTTGCTTGTGAAGCAACAAAAGAACTTGTATGACTCAAATAGTTTCTTGAAGATCTAAAAGGTGTTTCAGATATGATTTAGTGTAACGACCCTATAGGCTCAAAACGCTACCTAAGAGTCATTACTAAGTCACGTCGCTATATTACCGAAAATTTCGGCAGCATAACGGCGTAACTACGCGAAAACCAAAAATTTGACCCTTACCTGATAAGACATAGAAAAACACACTTCTAAGATTTTCAAACAACCTCCTAGCATCCAACAAACTTCTCAATATGATGCTAGGGTTCAAACAGCAGAAACCAAGTGAATTCAAACATAGAAAGCCAAATACAAGTGCACGATTTACAAAGAAAGGTTAAAAGACTTTGAAACATCCTCCTAAACATTTAAAAACTCGACATGAGTTCTATGTACATCCAGAAACATAAAAGAAGCGGAATGGCAATCGCTCGGCTCCCATGACTCGAGTAGCTGATCTCCGGTCACGCGCTAGGGCCGATCTTAGCCTTACCTGAAAACATTTTTTTTTTAAAAGGAAAAAGGTGAGTATTAACGAATAATACTCAGTAAGTAACTCATAGTTTCAAAATAAGAGTTTCAATCGCATGCAACATGTCATTTTTGAATCATAAAACCATCGTAAACCATCGCTTTAGTAGGGGACCTAAAATTCGTTTTATAAACCATGTACTTTTCCTTGCGGCTCTTGTGAACGATTAAATTCTCCCGAGGGCCTCGTAAATAGTCCGAAGACATAATTTTCCATCGAATAGAGTCCTCCCCTAACTCTGAGAGTTGAGCTCGAAAGCTAACATACATCGTGGAGTCCGAAGACTCAGCCCGAAGGCTACCATCGTGGAGTCCGAAGACTCAAGCCCGTCGGCTACCATCGTGGAGCACTCTCGAAACCCGGGAGCATAGAGAGTCCGAAGACTCGGGTTCCCTCATAACCCACATAAAACTTTTGGGAGAATTATCGTCACGGCCTTACATAAATCTTTTCATGAGCACACAACACATGCATGAGGTGCCGCTCGTTTTAGAACATACTCATGAATGCATAAGTCAAGGCAATCGCATTTCAAAGACATACATATCATTTCCATTCTTTTTAACATGAAAACTCAAATAGAACTCATGGAACTAGTGTAAAAGGAATATACATGTAAAACACTTTCTTTCTTGAATACTTAACACGAAAAACATAAACTTCAAAGTAAATATAGGGCTAGCTCTAGGTTTCGAAAACTTCTTTCATTGTGAGATCCCTTACCTTAAATCTTTACTTACTAAAATACCTTTTCTTCACTAGTAATGAGCTTCTCGAGTCCCCACTCCAAGTACAATCCAAGGTCCTCGACAAATCACCTAAAAAGTTTCCTAAACGTGTCTTAAACCATCCGAATTACGCTAAAACACATTCTAACATTAATAACTCGACGAAACGGACCAAATGGCAACTTTTTTACCCAACTCTGGCGAGCGGAGGCTCGTGGGCGCGCGTGGCCGGCGCGTGAGGACTCCATCAGCGCGTGGGAGAGCGTGAGGTCTCGTTTTCGTGCGAGACTCACGGATCTGGGTTTTCCGGCGACTGTGTCTTGCTCAGTTGGAGATCGGCTACGCGGCGGTGAGCGAGGAAGAAGGAAAATAAAACCGGCGGATGGGGGCGGTGGCTGACCGGCGAAAGAAGACGGAGAAGAAGCAAGCAGATGGAGGAGTTCGGCCGAGAGAGAGAGAGAGAGAGATTTCGGGGAGAGGGAGCTGCGGGAAGAAGAAGAAGAGAAAAGAAAAAAATAATAAAATAATAAAAAAAAATGTGGATAAAGATGGGGAATTATTTTATAAAATAAATAAATTTCCAATTTTGCCCTCCTAACCTTCCAAAATTTCAAATTCACTCTAAAATCAATATACTTAAGAAATTTTATCCAACTTGATTTCCATAATTCAAAATTAATGTTTCTAAATAAACCGGTCGTTACATTTAGTCTATCATCTTTATTATAATAATAGTGGTGAAAGACTAATATTAAAGAAATTAGAAAACACTAATGTATAGGGAATCATATCGAGAGAGAAAAAGCATCATGGTAGTGACCAAGATGGCTTTTAATGACAGTCGTTTGAATCTATATAAAAAGATTCTAAAGGCTATAAGTATTTGAAGGTCACCTAAAATGTTTAGGATTACGAGATATATCTCATCTTCGCTAGGGCAAGTGGGAGAATATGTTGGGTATAGAGTATGCCCTAGGATACATGTCTCATCGGCTTTAGTGCAAGTGAGAGATTGTTGGGATTTATGCCATAAAACCTCGTAATTAATGGTTTATTAAATAATTAATAATAAATTTGATTATTTTATTTACAATATAATATTATCCATTATATAAAAAATCAAATGTTATTAATGTAATCTTGAACAGTATGTGGTTGACATACGAGACTATCATGTTCAAGAAATAACCTAAAGAGTCATAGTATATAAATAAGGATGGCTGCCTTATCTAGGTAATACTATTAATACGACCAACTTTGTAATAGTTGTAAATGATTTGATCCAAATCATTAATGTGGAGGCATATGAGTAGGGGTATCTTATACAATGAGTTTGTATTAGACTGGACCACAAAATATTTAATCTCTCTTTGTAAATCCTTTACTTGAGAAGATTAATATTTCATCAAGGTGATCATATGCGACTCAATCTTAATCTTGAGTGAGTAATGAACTCCTGCCTGTGAGGGCTTGTCCTTTGATTTGCATGGGTGAGAGTGACTTTTGTAGCCGATTCAATAAACCTATCATTTTGGGGACTTGACCAAATAAGGAGTTGGAAACATAATCTCATAAGATGAAATTCACTTCTTCCTATATAGGGTAAGTAGATAAGTCTCTTAAGTGCCGATTTAAGAACTTGAACAATGGGACCCTATCCTCTCACTGACTTGAGAGTGACTTAGTTTATAATTGAATTATAAACAAATTGTTCATTAAAGGATCAGTGGTACTTAAGGTGCAAGATGTAATTACAAGGATAAAACGGACTTTTGACCCAATTGTAATTATGAATAACTCGTGAAGGATTGACTTGCATGTAGTGGTTATTTCCATGGACACAACTTGTCCTTCAGTGCATAAGAGTGCAACTTCAGTGCATAATGTAATTTAGATCTCCATCTGACAATGTTAAACTCAAAATAAAAGGAAATAACAAACATAATACGACACAAGGAAATATGTGGGCGAGAAAGGTGGACATGCTAAAAAGTTGATGGGATAGGTGAGCGAATTAATTTTTTAAACTAAACTTTTGGCACGTGTATCATGTTAGGTCAATCATCACTTATTAGTTTAAACAATATGTCACACGTCAACATTTCAATAATATAATTCTGCTCACAACAGGAACTTATATAATCAAAATAAAACGTTAAGGAGCATACCTAATTAATAAACATTTACAAGTTCAATAATAAGCTTAATAAATCTTCTAAATTATTTTTATAATTTTAATTTGATAGCTAATACCTAATTAAAACTTTTAAAATTCAAACACAAGATTAATTAATCTTCTAAATTATTTGTATAATTTTAATTTGTAATTTGTTTTTAGATTGATGGTGAAAACATCTATCCTTAGCTCTTAGAAATTTTCCAGGATCTTAAAAATATTAGCAAAACAAACAAATTGGGAGTAAATGAACTTAGTTTTAAAAAAATAAATTGATGGTAAAATTACCCTAAAGTTTTCAATATTTGTCATTTAATGCCTTTTCTTCTTTTCAAAATTAATTCCTTTTCATTCCATTCCCACTACTTTTAAATCCTCAAAAAGGAAATTCTTCAATCAAACTTTATCAATCAACACTGAGAGAGGGAGACAAATGTTTTATTTCTCCTTTTTGTTTTCTAATTATAGTCTCAATCAATTTGACTAGGTGCAACGAATTAATATTAAATAATTAATAATGTGCCAGCATAATACATTACGTGCAACCAATTCTTTCGAAATTAACAAAATTTTAATTTGGGATGATTAGCAAATACACCTTCTAATTATCAACTTTCTTAATTTTAGATTACACAAATCTAAATCTTAAATCCTATATATATATATATATATATCATAATTTTAGATTACACAAATCTAAGTCTCAAGTCAAATGTCCTATACGAAGAGTATTAAATGTCATTAGAGATGTCAAATGGATAATGTTTATTTTTCATTTTTTATTTTTATTTTTTTAGTAAGTAAAATTAATTATGTTAAAGTACACACCATCTTCCAAATAATATCGCTCATTGAATAACTATGTTTAATTACTAAATATATATCAGATGTCAATCACATATTAGCTATATTTAGTATAAATCTCTTGCTAGGTATATTTGAAAACTATTTCAATCATTAGTTTACTAAAATATCTTACATCTATTAATTAAATGTCGAAAAAGTTGAAACAAAGAAGGTTATTTTTGTCCATCTATAAAAATGTGATCCTTTTTGCAATTCGTTGGTTAGATTTGCTATTTCTTTAACTTTAGGCTTTAATAAGATCATTTATACAATTAACCCCTAGATTAAGTTGATATATGCCAACTTGATCAACATAGCTCAACTGGTTAAAACATATATATCCTTGATACTCTCTTAAATGAGAGTAAATTGCATTTTTATTCATAGATCTAGCTAAAAGTCGAGTTATTTGCATTCTACTGTCAATTTTATGTCTTATTTGGTTACTTAATTAAACAAGCATGAGGATTGAAAAATCATTTATTCTTCCTTTATTCTTGTTGATTTTTCTCTTAATTGGACAGGTTTTTCTCGAATTTAAAGTTGGGTGATCGACTAAAATCGTGTGGGCTTTAGAAGAAAACTTTTGAATAGAAAAAATCTTCAGTCTAGTGCATGTGCACATTGTCAAACAAGTAATAATAGGAAATATTCCAAAGTATTAATCCCACAGGGAAATGATACAACAAAATCTAAAATTGAGGCAAAGATGTTCACACAAGGCAACCTCGGGAACCAATATAAATGAATTGGGAAGGTTGCAAGTGTACTAAAAATCAATTATAAAAAGATGAGATTCAAACATGTTTTTGCCCCTTGGAAAGGAATTGCGACCTAACATACAATTGCAATCTTTACTTAATACCAAAGCAATGTAAATTGGGTTCAACTCCTATTCAACCTTAATGGAAAGATCTTTAGGAGACTAAGCGATAAACCGATATGTCTATGGCTAATACGAACTTAGTTTAATAACAACACAACCCTTTGATTTTAGAGGTTTTGCCTTATATCTAGGGTCAAAAGCAAGTGCTTATGTCTAAGCTTCTTTCCTTTATTACTTTTATGTAACACCCAACAATTTTAGGTACTGTTAATTTTAATTTATTGGTTAAATTTCCTGGAAAATTAATTTGGGAATTTAAGGTCCCGTTTGATAACCATTTGGTTTTTAGTTTTTGGTTTTTGAAAATTAAGCTTGTTTTCTCTCAATTTTTCTACAATGGTTTTCATCTCCCTTAAGGAAGCATTTGAATTCTTAGCTAAATTCTAAAAACAAAAACTATTTTTTGAAAACTATTTTTTTTTAGTTTTCAAAACATGGCTTGGTTTTTGAAAACATAGGTAAAAGGTAGATAACAAAATAAGTAAATCCAAGGGTGGGAGTAGTATTTATAGGCTTAATTTTCAAAAACCAAAAACCAAAAACCAAATGGTTATCAAACGGGGCCTAAATTGTTAAGCTTGGTTTAAGTTATCCCAAATCAATTTGTTGACAATAGGTGTAGGTGCCTTGTTGTAGTTTTGAGTTGAGGGAATGAGCAAATTGGAAAAGGAAAATGAGAATTAGTGTTTGACTGGAGGCTTTAAATGATCTTTTGTCTTCTAGTGGGCACACATCCTAATTCATCTTCAACCTCTCCCTCATGATTTCTTCAACTTCATCAACACATCTCCTTGTGTTTTTTTTTCGACGCCACTATTACCACTACCTTCTTGCGTCGTTGACGCAAGTTGCCAGTCGCCACGATCGTTGGAAGCCACGTGTAATGACCCAACCACTTAAACAAGAATTCCTGAGGATCGCTACTACGCATGCATTCAAAACTCAAACCTTTACTAAAATAAAAGGGAAACTCAAATAAAAGCCCTTCATAAAAGATCAAATAAAATTTCACAAAATCCTTTGATTTGTGATCTCGATACAAAAACACTTTCTAGATAGTCAAAACTAAAGACATTTTAGCAAAAAGTTAATGTGAATGAAACCACGGCTAAAATCGAAATAAAACAAAAGACTAGGATAAGTCCTAAGATCCTAGGGAACATAGCCCATCTCCATCTCCATAGCTTCGCTAAGCTGACGTCCTTACCACACGCCTCGTATGTCTAAGCACCATCTGTAAAAGAAACAAAATGTAGCACGAGTGAGTATAAATACTAAGTAAGTAGCCCACTTAAAGGGGCCAAAACTTCACATACTCATGCTTAAACTCAACTCAGCCACACAGGCTCTTGGTAAAGCTTAATGATCGCATTCACTTAGCTAAGTGAACAATTAATCTATCCCCAAAGTCACTACTCATGGTATTGTACCTCGACACCATACCTCCGAGTCATGCAACCTAACATGAGGGACACAGCCTTCAAGCGACACACATACATAAACCCCAAGCTAGCACAATACAATCAAATAACATCTTGTTGTTGCATCGAAACATAGAAATGTTGACTAATCTGACTAACATTGAACTTGGTAAAATGAAATGGTTGAATAATTGAAAAATGAGATTATTCAGGAATACACATTGAATGCTAAGATTACACATTGAGTTTCTGGTAGTAGATCCATAATAAAAAAAGTGTTTGTGATTGTTCCAGAATAAATGAAACAAAAGATACGGTAGAGCTACTACAATTATTGCGCATTCCTTCTTCGAACCTTTTGGTATGTATTGCCCCTTAACTATAGATCAGATCCACTGGATGAGAAACTCAATTCTGCACTGCTGCTGAGTCGTCGAACTTATCCACCAAGGGATTACTTGAATTTCTGTGTATTGCGTTGGAGGAAATCTACCAAAGCTAGGCAGATAGATGGACTCCTTCCCCGTGGCTAAGGGAGAGCAAGAAAAAAATATCAAATGATTGTTTTTTAATTAGCGCCCCCTTTCTTTTGGGTATGCAGGTACTAAGAGTCCTCTCACTACCAACCAGCAGACATCATCTGGCTGGGTCTTGCCGGTATCAACAACAAGAAAAAAAAACAAGCAAATGGAAACAACAACTAACTATGGCTCTTAGCCCAGACAACGTTCTAGGTGTAGGAGAGATTGGAGTAATAGGGAATGCCTAGACGACGTTTTTCTTCCTGGGCAGCTGTAAGTAGATCGAGAGGTCGTTTCGCTCCTTGTCCCCGAATAAGGGTAGTATGTTCTCATAAAAGGTTGCTCCTGCCTCACTTGCTTTCTTTACTGTATAAGGGCATAAATGAAGTCAACAGATTTCCTCTCAGGTTACCAGACACGTAGGGCACTAGCCTTGGTTTTCCCACTAACTTCAAAGTCCAATATTGAAAGAATCTCAGAAGTTTTCCTTGACTTTGTCCGTGTCAACAAACACTTCGAAATGCCTTGACTTTTTTAGAACAGATCCGAGTCAAATAGTCATGATTCAAAGCACCTCTTTTTATACTATTTCGGAAACCCAAGGACT
Organism: Trichosanthes truncata; assembly: GCA_033996785.1. Classification (NCBI taxonomy): domain Eukaryota; kingdom Viridiplantae; phylum Streptophyta; class Magnoliopsida; order Cucurbitales; family Cucurbitaceae; genus Trichosanthes; species Trichosanthes truncata. The sequence continues at coordinate 41,136,933 of JAWPNB010000013.1, read as the reverse complement.
CAATCGTATGGGGTTAGCTGCCCTTTAAAAAAAAAAGGTTTGGAACCCTTCCCCTATTTATGCATTTCATTCTCTATTCGGCCTGCCTCAAACAAAATGAGAAAAAAAGAGAGGTGGAACTGCCATTAAACGACTTATTAGTAGATTTCTCGATCACTTCAGAATGGTATATACATCACACATCCTGGATCAAATAAAGACTCTGGGGTTCCAGCAGCAAAAACTCAAATCGAAATCGTCGAAAGCTTTGCTTTTGGTTTCATTTAGTTGTAGCTTGACTAAAAAGGGCTTGTTCGAAAAATTCTTTACTCTCTTTGATATTCTCTATCGATTCTGGGCTAGGTACCTAAGTTAGTAACTAGCATGGGGGGGGGGGGGGGGGGAAAGCATAACACAAAGAGTATTGAACCTTAATAAAAGCATAAGTCCGCCCCATGCTCCTTCAACATGTTCTTTATTTCGTTCTTTCATGTGCTTTCTGGAATCCAAATTCTTCTTATACCATCGCTGGCGGATCAGCGGAGCTACTATAACGTTAATCTCGTTGAAGTCGAAAAAAAGCCTATTTTGAGCATGTTCATTTCCTCTCGTACATTCATGATATTACTTTCACATGGCGCTCAAATAAATTCACTCTAATGGACTTAGCTTGCTCGTGTAACAACCCGAAGCTTGGAAATTCGTGTCGAGTACATGGAAGAGTCAGATTGAGAAAGAGAGGGTACTACGAGGGGTCAGAAGTAGCTACGAGTTAATCAAAAGGAGCAAGTTCGTTCCGTAGGCTTAGGCTTTCGTAAATGGGGCTCATGGCTTTCGAAGTCAAAATCACCCTTAATGTACACCCACACCCTTGTACCTCTTTAAAAGGCTCTGATAGTCGAATTTTTTGTTCTTTCTTATCTTAAAGGGATCATATTGACTTCTTCACTGCCTATGGGAGAAGACTGGGTAAAAGAAGCTTTTAGCCGTTGCTTGTTCAGTGTTATTTTTCGATCGTCCAGTGGTCTTTAGTCGTTATTAAGCCTGGTATGCCTTTGCCTTGTGTCCACAATTCCAAACCAACTTCTAGGAGAGACGTAATTGACTGCATTAATTTCGATAGCTACGCCACCCACGAAATTTAAAGAACCTAAAGGAGCATGGGTCATATATTCCGCGGAACGTCGTTCTTGCCAAGGTTGTATGTCTGAAGGTACACAACCCTCAAGCCAACACAACGGAGGTACATAACCTCAAGCTAGCACAATGCAATGAAGGTAAGCAACCCTCAAGCCAACACATCTCAAAATAAACTAAGGAAGCATGCTCGGCATGGAAAAGATAATTGTCACTAGCCTAACCAATTTTAGGTCATTCACTAACGCTATCAGGATTCTTATGGTCACACATCAATGTTCAACAACATCATAAACCACAATTTTCAACAATATTCACAAACCATGAGCTTCAGGCAAAAAACTTATGCATTATTCCCAACAAAATTCTTTAACAAGAATTTCACTTAACCAGCCCCTACACATGCTAGCAACATATAGCCCTAAGTAGTTCACTCCAAAATTAAACCCCATAATACCAACATCTAGAAAATTAACTCCAACAATTTTTCTTATCCACGAAGGTTTAAGGAGACAATACCCAAATAAAATTCCTCAATTATGAATGCCTCCAACCTTAACCGAACGGACTTGCAATTTGTCCAAAAAGTACCTAAATTGGAGATAAGTCCAACATTCATAAATTCATTTGAAAGCTTATGGGTATTCTAAAAAAAGTCATAATCCAAGCTTCTACTAATTTACCCAAGGGTCCAATTGAGTTTAGACAAGAGCCTTACACTTTGATTCTCACCCAAACAATACCACCGCTTGCTGAAATTGGTATCGAATTAATCCAAATTCCACAATTTGCCCCCCAATTGCAATGGGTATCCTAAAATTAAATCCAACAATCAATGGGTCAACTTTAAATCACCAAATTAATAACTAAAACCAACTTTAATAGTCAAATTCTACCTTGTATCAATGCCAAAAAACTTACCCACGCCAAATCAAGGACTAAACATAGATGTACAGTGTCGAAATCACAAGAAAACGCTGTTGTAGCTCACCGGAAAACACTTTGATCTGTAGTAACCACATGGGTATCGCACTAGGGTTTCCGGATCCAAACACTCCAAGCCGAAATTGCCCTAAACGAACCCAAAACGTGCCCAAATCAGCCCAGCAACCGTAGATCACCGTGAATGACGACCATAGCTTTTGTCACGATGGATGCGCGTGGTCCCAACAACGACGATGACGTAGGGGTTGTCGAAAAACACCAAGGAGAAGAAGATGAAAAAGATGGAGGAAATGGGTGTTGTGGGACAAAAAAATCGTGGGATGCAATGGGGAGGAAGATGACTCAAAGGACTTGATGGCTAACCTAGGGCTTTGAACAACTTAAATAAAGAAGAGTTTAGGGTTTGGCTTGACTAAAACTATACATTATTACAAAAATACCCCCAGACTCTATTTAACTCCATTTTTCTATACACAAACTATAATTCAAACTTTAGCCCCAAACTTTAACCCAAAAATTAAAACTTCGCAACTCAAAATTGAATATTTAATTATTACTTGAAAATGTCAGGCGTTACACCACACCACGACTGCCACACGTTGAAATTAAGTTGCACGCTGCTCTCCTTGCAAGTCACACTCTGCCGTCCACACAAGTCGTCGCCACACTCCAGATTCGCAAATCACCATGTTTCAGACTGTGCGCCGCCTCTTCTTAGGCCGAAAATCACCCAGCTGCTCCATTTAGGTCCGGTTTTGACTCACACGAGCTTTTCGACGAACCTTCAATCCTTGGGTAAGATTGGTTTTCTGCAAGTTTTTATGCTTTTTGGTTGTGGTTAAGTGTAATTTTTAAGTCTTGCCAATTTTTACGATACCCACTTTGATTCGGTGTTAGAAGCACAAGTTTTGTGAGAATTTGGTCTCTGACCAGTAGGTATTGAGACCCTTGTGGTATGTTTTAGTGAGTATTGAAGACCCATAAGCTTTCAAAATCAATAGTGGATTTTAGATTGATCTCTAATTTAAGAACTCTTGTGGACAGATTTAAATTTGGTTCGGTTGAGATTTGAAGGCGTCTTTAAATTAGGAAGCATTTGGATAACCTTTCCTTAGATCGTTTTGGTTAAGATAGGATGTTACAAAAAAAATTTAAGTCATTTATTGGAGGAATTGGTTTAAAGTATTTCAAATGCCAAGTAATAGGTTTCTTTTGGAATCGATTCAGGTTGGTAGCAAGAACTCCTTAATAGGAGTTAATAATTTTGATTGCTGAATTTGAAGCCAAGGTAAGTGGCTTTATGCCGGTTTGCTTAATGCAAGTTGGGAACTCAACCTTAAAATGTGATGTTTTAAATGAAATTTATTTTTATTTGTAAGATTGCTAAATATGATTTTTATGATTGTGATGCATGATTTATTATGTATGGTGATTTATGTGAGAAAGTTATTTCATGTTGCATCATTGAATGAAAATTAAAAATGTTTTGGGACCTCATGCATATGTGTGATTGCATAACTAAATGTTTGCTAAAGCTGTGGCAATTACCCTCTTAAAAATTTTGATGTACATCTAAATGAAAATGAGGGCTTGTGGGCCAAGGCTCAGCTTCACTGCTGGATGCCAACTAACCATCAGCTGGGGTAAAGTCTCAAGAGGGGCCCAATAACCACCGAAGAGTTGGAAATTGAAAAGGAAAATGAAAAGGAGAGATCATGAGAGGTTGGGTTAATTGTCCAAATTAGGCCGAAGAGAAAAGGTTAAAAAGGAAACATTTCCAATATGACAAGTTTTAAAATCATTATGCATATGTATGCATATCCTGACCCCAGTAGTCGGGTCACTTATTGGGTATTTAAAATACTCATCATTTTCAAAAATATTTTTTTTAGGTAAAGACAAGGGCATCCTAGGCAGTTGACAGGATAGTTTGCTGAAAAGAGGCCATGGGCGACGTAGTGGAGAATTCTGCATTTATAATGATTTCTATTTAAAACGTTTTGTTAGCAGAGGTTATGTCATGAAAGTATTTCAATTGATTTAATGTTTTATTTTATTTTTTATGTTTTGTAATGATTTTAAAGGGATCCCGAACCAAACGATTTTGGTTGTTTTAGGAAAAAGTTTAATTCTTTTTGTCTATTATTAAAGACTTTCAAATTTCATTAGCATGCATGTAACGTCCCTAGAAAGTCTAATAGAAAAAGTTGAATCAGTACATTTTATGAACACCTAATCTTGTTTAACCCTTTCAGTATTAAACTCGATTTTTTTTTATTCACCTAGGTGATCAAGCTAGACGCACATTAAGAATTTTAATTTATAAAAGTAAACAATGCTATAGAATCAAGCAGTGTTACTTTTACATCTTAGGTCTAGCTTCCTATCTTTCGGGCATCCACATATTCAAATCTCAAAGATGGAATTAGCTCATAATGGAGATGGAAAATAAACAAGCATTGAATAAAATAAAACCTATGCTTAAACGGAATATAAAGGGATGAAAATTGAACTTAAAGAATATAAGAACTTGTAGGAACTTAAATGTAAGTAATTGAACTTTATTAAAAATCAACTTGCGCTAATGTAAGAATTGAATTACAAAGAATGAAAGTCTGAATAACGGAAAGGAAAATAGAAACTTAAAGAACAAAATTGAACTGAAGCAAAGAACTAAAACTTAAGAATAACAAAGCTAAAAACTGGAATTGAAAACAAGCTAGAAAATCGAGACCAAAAGAGATAACTTCCAACCAATCTCTATCAATCCAACTCAACCTTTGTCAAGGAAAGTTGGATCTTAACAGCCCTAGACTTTCAACATGAATGGATTGATCTAGGTTTAGCCGTTCTTCTAGTCTTGACTTGAGAAAATAGAAAACTGAACTGCAGAAAGTTTTCGTGGGGGATGTGAGCGATTCCCATCTTGGCTTGATTCTCCTTTATTTATAGCCTACAAAGGCTAGGGTTTGCTCGTGGTTTGTCTAAGGAAATAATCGAACCTTCAATGCCTCGAATCTTGGAGAATATCTTCAAAATAATCTGCTAAAAATTGACTTTGGATTTTTTGAAATTCTGCCTTCAAGAAGAATTGCAATTACAATTCCACTTGCAATTCTGTTCATGTAAAAATTCCTGCAAAAAATCAACAAAGTTTAACTATTTTTCCCTAATTTCATATTTCTCCTCTCAACATATCAATTCTATTGATTGGGCTCAACTCATATCCATTTGTCAACAATTATAAACTTTTAATCATGCATTCAAACTAATAACTTAAGTAAAAAAGGAAAAAAATATGTAAAATATGAAAATCATCATTGGGCTAAATAAACTTTGGGTTGTTGGGCTTTAGGGCCAATTTTATGAGTTGCTAGCTTAATGTGATCAGCAATGCTACAACATCGTAAACCACATTTCTGGAAACATAATTTTACATTAAATTTAGGTCTTACATCAACGTGGTAGTCAACAAATGTTATAAAAGGCTATTAGTCAGCAACCACGTGGAGTGAGAGAGCCAAATTAGCTTTTAAGTGGAAATAAAAGAAAGGAAGCCATCATGAAGCAAAAGGAAGAGAGCTGAAAGAAGAAAAACCAAAACAAGAAAAACGGAAGAAAGAAGGAGAGGACTGTGATTTTCAAGTTGCTTTTCAGAAGAAGAAGAAGAAGCTCCATCATCCTAAACTCATTCTTCCTCATTTTCTTTCTAGTTTTACATTCTAGCTTGTTGATTTTGTATTGACCTTAGTCTTGCTTAAGTTTTGAGTTAGGTTAGCATACTTTTGTGGCTATTTTGGTGTAACTCTTAGATTATTTCATTATGTTTGTTGTTGTTGAATTTTGTGGGTTTGTTTTCTGCTTTGAAGTTATGGGCTAAATCTTTTTAGGTTGGAATTCAAGGATTGAAGTGGTTGTTTGAACTCTCTTGATTCAATGCGCTTTTATAAAGTTATACATTCATTTGTGGTGTTTATTGCAAGTTCTTATTTGAGTTTGATAAGACACAAACTAGTTCTTAATACTGAAAGGGTTAGGAAATAGTGGATTAGCACAAATAGAGCAAGTAGTTTCTCCTTAATAGGTAGAAATTATAGGGTGTAGACATACATTCTAAGCTTGTGAATTTGGGTCTTATTAGTGTTCTTTAGCATTGGGTTTTCGTAGACATATGCTTAACTTAGTGTTAAGGACAAGAAAAATGAGTTTGATAAGTTTTCAGGTTGGTTTCATGTGAATTTTTCCTTCTGTATAGCATTGTGGTGTCTAATGTTGTAGAATTGCATACCTCAACTGGGTAAAAAAAAGCTACTGATTTTGTAACTTCCAACCCTATGTTTTATCATTTTAGTACGTGTTTTAGCCTTTTAAGTATTTGTTTTAAGTTTAATATTTTCCTTTTTAAGTCTCTCTTAGTTTAGTAGTCGCTTTCGTGCTTGTTTTTAGTCAATTTGCGGGTTTATTTGCGTTTTTTAGTTTAGTTTTGCATTAGCGAGTTTGTGCTTAATTTCAACAAATTTGCATACATTAGTCCTTGTGGGATCGACCTTGTTTAGCATTTACTACCTACAATTGTGTATGCTTGCGTAGTGAGGTTTTGCACAACAATCCTCAACTAAAAGGTAAGAAGTTCAAATCCTCCCACACGCTTGTTGAACTAAAAAAAAGAGTTGATGTATCATCGACATTATTTCGTTGATTCACTAAAATTTAATTTAGCATTTTTAGCTATTTGTTGTGTATTGATTTTAATTTAAAGATGAGACTACATTTCCAACTTAAGGTGAGAACTCTTTCTCTTACATGAACTGGGAATCTAAACTGCAACCCTACATGACAAATAATAAAGTATTGATACAAACGTATAACAATACTAACTAAGACGAGTGCCATTGGAATGTTCAATGTCATCAATATGTTGTTTTAGTATATCATCAATGATATCGATAATCAAAGATATCTTCATCCATGGTTGTAACTGCCATTAAGCTGATAATATTTGCTAAAGAGGTCGAGTTTGGTAAGGTTATGGGTAAAATTGGACCAAAGAGCAAACCTAAAATACTAAAGAAGTTAGAGGCAAAATCACTTGGGAAAAAACCCAATTAAGAGAGAAAACATGCCAACACATACACACAAGGTCACAAAGGGTATAAGATTCCTCATCCTCGGCCTTGGCCTCATAAGGCAATGCCGACCACTTGGTTGTCAAGGGAATAATCGAATTAAACCCAAAGTGGAAGCATAGGAATCGTCTTTGATTTATTTAGAATTAAACTAAAATACAAGAGTTAAGCAATAAATACCTTGAAAATAATATTATGGAGAATATTCTAGCGGATCTTTATCTCTTTCACAAAGTCTTCCTGGCTATGACTCGAACACAGGACCAAGGCTTGTGGGAGCCTCTTGAAAGAAAATCCCCAAGGGATTAGAGAGGAAGAGGTCTAGAGAGAATTCTCTAATTCTCTCTATTGAGGAGACGTGTGTTGTGAAAAATGGCTCAACCCAAGGGTCCTATTTATAATGACCAAGAGAAAATCTTTGCCATAATTAAAATATTATATTTTAATATCTAATATATTAAAATATATCTTGTATTTATTTGAATCTCATTCAAATCTCCTACGATATTTATTTATTTGAATCTTATTCAAATTCTATAAATATCTTTTATTTAATATATCAAATATACATTAATTATTTTAATATTTAATGTATCAAATACAATAAATATATTTTCCTCTTTTATATTTAATATATTTAATATATTAAATATTAATTTGAACATTTCAAATTTTAATATTTAATGTATCAAATACAATAAATATATTTTCCTCTTTTATATTAAATATTAATTTGAACACTTCAAATTAATATTAATTTGAACATTTCAAAATTTTCTTTCAACTAAATTGATCTTTTAGTGTTACTATGAGCTAGCAATGGGACCTTATAGACCTACAGATTATAAGCTCCAATGATACAAAATCAATTAATTAAACTCTTTAATTAATTAATTTTCATTCATTAACTATAGTTCACTCCACTATAGACCTAGAGTTGCACTCTTATGCACTGTAGGAAAAATTGTGTCCATAGATATAATCATTAGATGCAAGTCGATCCTTCACTAGTTGTTCGTAATTACAGCTGGGTCAAAAGTCCGTTTTACCCCTATAATTACATCTTGCACCTTAAGTACCACCGATCCTCTAATGAACAATCTGTTTATAATCTAATTATAAACTAAGTCCCTCTCGGGCCAATGAGTGGGTGGGGCCCCATTGTTCAAGTCCTGAAATCAACACTTAAGGGAATTACTCAGATACTTACCCTATATGGGAAGGAGTGAATTCCATCTTATGAGATTATGTTCCCAACTTTCTATTTGGTCAAGTCCCCAAAATGGTAGGCATATTGAATCGGCTATAAAAGCCACTCTCACCCATGCAAATCAAAGGACAAGCCCTCACAGGCAGGAGTTCATAACTCACTCAGGATTAAGATTGAGTCGCATATGATCTTCCTGATGAAATATTAATCTTCTCAATTAATGGATTTATAAAGAGAGATTAAATATTTCGTAGTCCAGTCTTATACAAACTCATTGTATAAGATACCCCCACTCACATGTCTCCACATAAATGATTTAGATCAACTCATTTGTAACTATTACAAAGTGGGCCGTATCAATAGTGTTACCAGGATAAGACACCCAATCTTATCCATATACTATGACCCTTTAGGTTATTTCTTGAACATGATCCTCTCATATGTCAACCACATATTGTTCAAGATTACAATAATAACCTTGAATTTTTCATATAATGGACAATATTTTATTGAAAATAAAATAATCAAAATTATTATTAATTATTAATTACGAGGCTTTAGGGCATAAATCCCAACAGGTTGGCCTCCCTTGATGGCATGCGACCGACATGTCCCCAACTTGCGGTTTCCTGGTCTAGCCCTGTTCGGTTCGCCCTTTTCCCATTTCGCAAAGGATAGATAAGAAACCTTTATAAGAGGTCATATAAATGTCCTTCTTCAACCTTAAAAAAGTTAAGCTCTTCCTAACCCTAAAAATTCTTGCTACACTCATTGAACTCCTAGCTAACTTAAGAATCGGATCTTGTGTGACAAGTACCACACCGATACCTAGGTTTCACTTGTTTTGCAGGTCACTTTCTTCCCTTGAACTACAAATTTTACGGTTGCTGTCACGTGAAGGTTATGTGTATTACCTTGTTTGAATTTTGGCAACAACAATTAGTACCGTCTGTGGGGAAGAAAAAAAGCTTGTTTGTGAAACCTACATCTTGATTTTGCAAAGGATGAGCAAACCGATGAAAATCTCCCAACGCTTGTTGGCCAAGGCCAACTAGCACCTATTAACCAAGGTCGACCAAGTTATTCCAGCTGCAAGACAACACAATTGGAATGACGAGGGAGTGAAGAAGAAGTTCGACCAGCCCTTCAGCCTATTTGAGGAGGTTGAGGCTGACCATGTTATTTTGCTATAAGACAGCACAATTTGCATGATGGAATAACGAAGAAAAAGGTCGACCCTAGGCCAATGAGAGGCCAACCTTAAGTCGAGGCCATGGCCGACTAGAGGAAAATATTGAAGCCCTGTAAAAGCGAGTAAGAGGCATGGACCACAACCTCACTTACATTCTAAACATACTGGACAACATGAATCCTCCAGCGAAAACCTGGGAGAAAAGACTTGTTTGAGACCCTACCAAAGGAAAAGCACCAATGGTTAAGGACATGGGAGAAACCAATGCCCCTGTCCAAAAGCTAAAGGAAAAGCTAATCCTTAGCGAAAATCAACCAAAGAAGCCGTAAGCAGCAGAACGGACCTGAACCAATAAGGTCAGCGGACTAAAGTCAGTGATTTAGATTATTTAGAAGAGCCCTAGCTGAGGCCGAGGCCGACCCTCGGTTAACAATCCTCCACGAACCCAGTGACGAAGAGTAAAACGTATGGCCGAGTCGAGGCTGAGGACAAAATTGAAAATCACCCTTGGAAAGCAGCGTTGTTGAAGATTCAACAGGAATTGGGGGCTATAGAACATAACATCCAGAAACCTCAAGAAGTCGAAGGTTTCGACTTGGATGCCCTAATTGAGCAATTAATCTTCCTTTCTCTGATGAGATCATGGAATTTGCAGTCCCTACAAAATTTAAGAGATTTCAAGCCAATAAAGCAAAAAGGAAGATTCAACCAAGAACATCAATGAAGGAACAAGCTATAACCTATTTATAGCGAAGCTAACCTCGCCCGAGGCCGAGCCTGACCATCACCAACCATGGAACTTTTTTGTTAATGGATCAAAAGGATGTATTGAAGCTTGCCGAAGTGTAACCTTTTGGCAACTCCAGGTACTTTCAATTCGCCCCTATTGAGTTTGATTGGACTTAAATTTGGTTAATTTCAATTTTTGGACCTAACTAGTTTGGTCTCAAGTTAAAGTTGGCAATTGGGTTAAATGATTAAGGTTAAAATGTTGTTAGGGTTTGTTGTTTCTTTTTTTTTTCTTTTTTTTCTTTTTGAACTAAAGTGAGAGCAATTTTGGATAAAGAAAAAAAAGACTAGGGTTTAGCAATCTTTTTAAATACCCTTCTATTTTGTCTCTTATGTGCACAGATACTGAATGAACTGGCTAAGCAACAACGCAAGTGCATGTTGCCAAACAAGTAATATATGTAGTATTCCAAGTATTGAACCCAAGGTAACAAATTTACCAAAGGTATTTTTCAGTTTACAAAGTTGCAACCAAAGGTAGCCAAGAAAATAAAGTTGAATTTAGGGATTCTTGTGCAATAAAAAGTAAAAAAAAAAAATGAAAGAATAACGGGAAAAGCAAGGATGAGAAAGTAGGGGATTCAATTCTAATTCAACCCTAGGGAATTGCGCCCACCATATGCCTACAAACTACTCAACTAAGTCCAGTTAATTCAGAGATGTTGCTTTTTGTGCCCGTTTATTGACTCTTTCAAGTTCTGTACGGTTCAAAATGGTACTGAACTGCACCCGCAACTTACCCTAAAAGACACTTAATAAAGTAAATCAAGCTCAACTCCTATTCGGCTCCTTTTTCAGAATCCTTAAGAGACTAAGAAATTTAAAACTCATATGTCTATGGCTAAATTCGCTTTGATGATGAAAAACACAACTTTCATGATTTTAAAGGTTTTTGTCCTATGTTTAGGTACAAAAAGGAAAGTTCTATGTCTATACTCTTTTCCTAGATTACTTTTAGGAAAATGTATGTTGACCCCAACTTTTTTAGTATTGAAATCTTCATAAACTATGCTAACTCAAATGGCCAGTTTAAGCTAACAACGACACATATACTCACTAAAAGTAAACTTAACTAAGTGTTGAGCAAATTCACAAGAAACACATGGTGGTGCTTATCTCCTCTTTAGGGTATCCACATAATTGAATCCCCTCCAAGGAGTTTAGCTAATCATTGAAGATAAAAATAAAGTGCATAAAATGAAAAAAAAAGAGTACAAGAACTAACTGTAACGACCCTAAAAACTGAACTCTCTAAAGTGAAAGCACAATTGAGTTACCCTGCTCATGCTCAAAATTTCGACAGCATGACAACGTAACTCTGAGAAAACCTAAATTTACAAAGACCTGATAGGAATAAAAACACTTCTATATCTCAGGAAAAGACTCAGCATCCAACAGACATGAGAATCTAAGAAATTCTAACCAAACACACAGAAACAAAAGAAATTTAAGATTTACGGACCAACAACACAATAAAGAACAAAGGTACAAAACTAGACACTAGACACAGGAACAGAGCTTCGGTAGTGTCTCCATAGCCTCGTCAAGTCCTCACCTTTATCACCCCCTCATGGTTGTGCGCGATTTGCAAAGACACAAATAAAGTAACACGAGTGAGTATAAACATACTCAGTAAGCAGCCCACTTAAGGGTCCAAAGTTCACAACCATACACAGAAGGGTTCTACCCTAACTCACAAGCTCCTACTCAACTCAAAACTCAAATATTCACTTCAGTTAGCTAAGTGCCCATTCACTTACCACAGGCTCACCCCCCTCTTGTATTTCCATGTGCTATACCTACGAGTCATGTAACCTAGGCTGGTCTAAAGCGCTGGAAAGCAACCCTATCGCTTATCACTCTGGGGGAATCACTCCCTAAGCTAGTGGTCGACTGAAAACGTGTGGGCTTTTAGAAGAAAACTTTTGAATAGAAAAAGTCTCCAGTCTAGTGCAAGTGCACAGTACTATCAAACAAGTAATAAATGAAATATTCCAAAGTATCGATCCCACAGAGTACTGATGTCACAAAAAATCCAAGATTAAGGCAAAGATGTTCGCACAAAGCAACCTCGGTAACCAATATCAAATAATCGAGAAGTTTGTGAGTGTACTAAAAATAAAATGATAAAAAAAATGGAATCTGAACATGCTTTTTCCCTTTAGAAAAGAATTGTGACCTAAAATACAATTGCAATCTTTACTCAAGCACCAAGCAATGTAAACCAGATTTAACTTCTATTCGATTTTAATAAAAAAACCCTTTAGAAGCCTAAGTGATTAAACTATATGTCTATGGCTAATACGAAGTTAGTTTAATGAGAACACCCATAGAAGTTTTTCCCTATGTCTAGGGTCAAAAACATGTGCTTATGCCTAAACCCCTTTCCTTTATTGCTTTGTATGAACACGTAATCTCGTTTAACCCTTTCCGTATTAAACTCGATCTCTGTATGTTCACCTAGGTGATCAAACTAGATTCACAATAAGAATGATAATCAATAAAAGCAAACAATGCTATGGAATCGAGCAAAGTTACTTTTACATCTAAGGCCAAGCTTCCAATCCTTAGGGCATCCACATATTCAAATCCTAAGGATGGAATTAGCTCATGATGGAGAAAATAAATAACAAAACATTAAAAGAAAAGAAACACATACTGACTTTAAAAGAAAGAAAAACCGAAATTGGAAAATTAAAGTGTTGAACTAAAAGTGAAGATTAACTTAAAGGAATAATAATAAACTTTATTAAAACAAAACTTGTTGTGAATTAAAGAACTAAAATTAAAGACAAGAACTAGAAGTAAACTGAATGTGAAATAACCAAAGTTAAAGTGCTGGGAATTAAGACTAAACAGAAAACTGAAGTTGCGATTACAAAGGAAAAATCAAACTTCAAGGAGAGAACTTCCACCTCTTCAATCAACCTAAACTCAACATTTTTCAAGGAGAGTAAGATCTTCACAACCCTAGACTTTTAACAGGGCTGGATTGAAGTTTCGGCGGAGTTCCTTCTCCTTTAAGTTGAGAAAACAGAAAACTAAAAGTGCAAAAAATAATGGGTCTTCAATCGATTGTGGTCGATTTTGGACTGGTTTTCATGGCTTGAATCTTCATATTTATAGCCTCCAAATGCTAGGGTTTGCTCTTTGGATGTTTAATGCAATAATCGGATCTTTATGAGCTTGATTCGTGGAGAATATATTCAAATATCAACATAAAATTGAACTTCCAGATTTTGCTCTTATTTCTCAGAATTTTGTCTCCAGGTGAATTGCAATTGCAATTGAAGTCGCAATTCTGGCAGTTTTCACTTTCTGCATAAAAATATCAAAGCTCATTAAAAATCAACTATTTTCCTCTTATTTCCTATTTCTTGGCTCAAAACAATCCCTTAACTAATTTTGGCTATTTTCTCATTAATTTTCTATATTTATTAGACATAAAAGTATGCATTTGTGCAAATAGCTTAAGTAAAAAGGGCTTGAAATATGTAAAATATGAGCATTATCAGCTAACATCACTCACAATGGGGGAATCGCCCCCTAAGTTAGCACAAGCAAAAAGGAAAAACAACCCTCATGCCCAACATATCTCACAATATCCTAGGAATACATGCTCGCATAGGAAAAAGGTAGGTGGCACTAGCCTAACGGGATTTATCTTAGCCACAATTCATTTAGATAGTCAAGAGATATACCACCTAAGAGATCATAAACCTCACTCGCATCTCAACCCATGGATCCTATGCATAACCGTAAACACTGTTGGAATTTATGCCATAAAGCCTCGTAATTAATAATTTATTTAATAATTAATAATATTTTTGATTATTTTATTTGCAATATAATATTATCCATTATATGAAAAATCCAAGGTTATTAGTGTAATCTTGAACAGTATGTGGTTGACATACGGGAGGATCATGTTCAAGAAATAACATAAAGGGTCATAGAATACGGATAAGGTTGGGTGTCTTATCTTGGCAACACTATTGATATGGCCCACTTTGTAATAGTTTCAAATAATTTGATCCAAATCGTTCATGTGGAGACATGTGAGTGAGGGTATCTTATACAATGAGTTTGTATAAGACTGGACAACAAAATATTTAATCTCTCTTAATCCTGAGTGATGATATGAGACCCGATCTTAATCTTGAGTGAGTTATGAACTCTTGCATGTGAGAGCTTGTCCTTTGATTTGCATGGGCAAGAGTGGCTTTTGTAGCTGATTCAATATGCCTACCATTTTGGGGACCTGACCAAATAGGGAGTTGGGAACATAATCTCACAAGATGGAATTCACTCATTCCCATATAGGATAAGTAGATGAGTAGTTCCCTTAACTGCTAATTTTAGGACTTGAACAATGGGGCACCACCCTCTCACTGGCTCGAGAGGGACTTAGTTGATCCATAAACAAATTTTTCATTAGAGGATCAGTGGTACATAAGGTGCAAGATGTAATTATAGGAGTAAAACGGCCTTTTGACCCAACTGTAATTATGAACAACTCGTGAAGGATCGACTTGCATCTAGTGATTATATCCATGGACACAACTTGTCCTACAGTACATAAAAGTGCAACTCTAGGTCTATAGTGGAGGGACCCTATAGTTAATGAAAATTGATTAATTAAAGAGTTTAATTAATTAATTTTGTATAATTGGAACTTATAATTTGTGGGTCCATAAGGTCCCATTGCTAGCTCATAGTAACACTAAAAGAACAATCTAGTTGAAAGAAACATTTGAAATGTTCAAATTAATATTTAATTTGAAGTGTTCAAATTAATATTTAATATATTAGATATATTAAATATAAAAGAGGAAAATATATTTATTGTATTTGATACATTAAATATTAAAATAATTCATGTATATTAGATACATTATAGAAAAGATATTTATAAAATTTGAATAAGTTTCAAATAAATAAATATCATAGGAGATTTCAATGAGATTCAAAGAAATATAAGATATTTTAAAGTATTCGATATTAAAATATAATATTTTAATTATGACAAAGATTTCCCCTTGGTCTCTATAAATAGGACCCTTGGGTTGAGCCATAAAACATAACACACATCTCCTCAATAGAGAATTAAAGAATTCTCTCTAAACCTCTTCCTTTCCAATCTCTTGTGGATTTTCTTTCAAGAGGCTCCCACAAGCCTTGGTCATGTGCTCGAGCTATAGCTAGGAAAACTTTGTGGAGGAGATAAAGACCCGTAAAAAATATCTCCATATTTACTCCAAATAAGTTTTCTTAATCTTATTTTTTAGTTTAATTTTAAATAAAATCAAAGATGATCCATTGCATTCGCTGTGGAGTGAAACGTTCATTCCTTCAAACACAAACTCAACACCATGCAGGCTTAGGTAGACAAGGATCAAATATAAATTAAAAGCAGTTCATTCATCACCAATGCCCATACGCATTCAAGCAACCATGCTACATAACCACTCGAGCGAACATGCTGCACAAATAACCAAACTAAGCATGCCCCATATAAATTATTCTCATACACATCCTTAACAGGTTAGTCCAATTGGCTATCTATCTTTCAGGCTAGCATGAAAGCAACCAATTTCTCATTCTTCTAGAAAGTTACAAGCGGCATAAAGCCCTACGCAACTCCTTCCATTACTAATCCGTTGAACCTGCCAGGAACCATAATGGTCTTTATTCTCCCATTTACATCCCAACCTAACAAAAACGTGTTAAGCGTAACATATTGCCCCGAACTATTCTAAACACAAAAACCATAAGCAAAGATCCTAAACTTCGTATGCCCTTAAGGTGTTCTAGATTGTTAGCCAGCCAACCTAACAAGTCAAGCTTTCTGTACGCAGTCAACCAACCAAGCATTTCAGGCATACTGTACTTGGACAACATCCAACTATCCCAAACAAGCATTACTGATAGCATGCATAAGTATGCTATTTTTATGCTTAGTTTTTGGCTAGTTTTGCTATGATTTCGTATGCTTTCATGCATTTCTATGTTCTTAGAAATCGAGCATTGGAGCAAAATTGGAGAACTGTGAGATAATTGGACAAATTTAAGCAACTTAAGGCTATATTTGAAGATAAAGTGTTGAAGAAGAAGGACAAGGCAATTGGATCTGAGAGTATAGAGTTGCAAAGCCAAAGAATAAGCCTTTCAACCTTGAAGACCCGAGGGCACATTGTTGCAACGCTGGCCAAAGAAGATTTTTCCATTTTTTTTAAAAATGCTATGGACAGCGTTGCAACACTGCCTCTAGCGTTGCACCGCTACCCCAATTCTATAAAAGGGAAAGTTGTATTTTGAGCAAAGGGAGCTGTTTTGAGAGACCAAAAATCCTAAACTCAATTCAAGCACTGTCTAAGGACATAGAGGAGACCTTTGGAGAGCCGAGGAGGAGATCAAAGCTCGAGATCGTGGACATCACGTCGGAGACGAGTGTTGGCACGCGACCTAAGTTTCTTCTCTATTTCTTTTACTTTTCTTTTAAATTTAGGAGTTTTTGTGGGTTGTACTTATGTTGAGACTATGTGTTTAGACCCTTGCTTGGTAGTAGTTGCTGAACATTTGGTTGATTTTTAGTTTAATTTATATATTGACGTCTTTTATGCATCTCTTTATATTGTCTTAACCTTTGGCCATGGTTTTGCATGTTTAACTAAATTTAGCTTGAGAGAGTAATTTTAGTTGTAGAACACTAGATGCATGACTAGGTTTAATCTATTGCACGAGAGTGAGATGATTAATTTTTAGAAGCCTTAAGAGAATCACCTAATGCCCTATTTAGTAATGGAAATAGACCGAGAGGTTGATTTATTGCTAGGCATGAATTCAATTGAGCTCGAGAGAGGATATTGATAACTTAGTAATTCTTGGTTTAAGATTGTTAGTATAAAATCAAACTATTAATCAATTCAAGTTGGGCTTAAGGTAATCGACCATGCATGTTTCTCAAAATTGGACTCCAATGCATGTACATATTAGTTTAGATTTTATTTTTTCTTTGATTCCCAAGTTGTGTTTCTCTAAATAAAATTAGGCATCATTAATTGTGGTACTTAATTACTCTGAGAACTTCAATCTCTGTGGATGACCCTGGCCACTATTATTGCAAAATATTTGGAGGTCCGATTTTATAAATTTAATCTCGATAGGGCATTCGACAAGCCCTCTATCAATTACTTAACCATCTAGTCCAATAGCTCAAGCATTTAGGGTTCCACAGCTAACCAAGCATCTCAGCCAGCCCAACCATTTAGTTTAAGTCAACTATCCATACATTTACGTTTATAGAGAAACTACAATCAAGGTCATACATGCACTCCAAGGCTCATCTCAATAACCAAGCTCTAACACATATTAGAAAGAAGCATATTCAAAGGCACCCAATCACAAACCTCGAGCAAAAACTCATTCAAGGTTCTACATGTGCTAAAGTATGGAAGAATATAAGCCTCCTACTTGAGAAACTTATTATGCATGTCATCCAATGTCCATCAAGTCCAAGCACAAGCTTAAACTAACCATATTCCTAAACATGCAATCATACATACATTACAAGATCTATGAACTCCATGACCAAAGCATTACAGAGTTATCCAAACTAGGCTACTTACAAGCACATAACATAAAGTCGGGTCCCTTTGAAACCTCATACCAAAGATCGTGCATAATGCTAGCATCCAAATGGTCGTGGAATCCCTTTATCATCGAGACAAAACATCAAAATGTGAACCTCCTACTTGAGGAGTTCACTAAGCATACTGGAGTGCATAACTGAAAGAATATACTCAAACATACATGTATACAAAATCCAAGAGCTTCATATCCAAAGTATTAATCCACTAGGCTACTTACCTCGACTATAAAACCAATATCAAGGAACTGCCAACTCCGACTAAAGATATCATGTGTAACCCATAATAATTATCAAAGTGGTCATTACTTGAAATTCACAACATTGAACCTTAAGTAAAAGATCAACTTAGAACTTGAGTTTCATGAGTTAACTTACCCCAAAAGTGCTAAACAAAATAATTCAAATGGTTCGACAACCAACACCAACGTCAATCTTCGAATATGCTACTTGAAACAATCGAAGTCGAATTGTTGATTTTGACTCCAAATGGATTGATTTTACAAATCTAAGACCCAAAGATTATGGGTGTTCTGAAACATAGTCGAATCTATCATGGGTTAACTTCAAAACACAAGAACAACGCAAATATCTGACTTAAAAATGAACTCATGTTGCAGATATGAAGTTGTTGGGCTATGGGTATTCGAAATGAAGCTCGATCGGAGTGTGGGTCACAAGGTTCAAGTAATTCAAAGACCAAATCAGCCTAGCAAGTGCAGACCACCATGCACAATGACCACCATGCACAACCGGTGATTGTTCAGGCTTCAGCGACGAGCTCGGGTTGCGACAACGATGGATGGGCATCGGTCGGAGAGCTGCACTAGCGAGGAAGAAGAAGAAGGAGAAGAACGATGAAGAAGAAGAAAGAAGAAGAAGAAGAAATGGGAATGGGTGTCGGGTGAGAGAGAGAGAGAGTAATGGAATGGGGGGTTCATTTCGGGGAGAGAGGAAGATAATTATTTTCTTTTTTTTTTTTTCATTTTCATTTTCTTTTTTTTAAAAAAAAAAAAAACAAAAACCCATAATACGCTCACACCCACCTTTTCTGTCCCATTTTTCCCTTTCAATTTTTCTAAATTTCAATTTAGCCCAAAATAAAATAAACCAAATTTTAACTCCAAAATTTTGAAATTTACGCCTTTGAATAAGTTGGGCGTTACACTAACACAACTCATTGACATAATAAACTTGAATACACTTTGAAGTATGAAAACCAATAAAGAATTAATTTGAATTAAAAAAAAACACTACAACAAAATATAGCAATAATAGCTTTTGATTATAGCATTTCTTAAAAAAGGCTATTAAAAGTATTTGAAAAAGACTCTTTTTTTTTGTTAACAAGAGAAAGGCGCTAATTTTTTTAGTTTTGTGCTTCACCGAACTTAAAAATTTACATTTCTCTCTGCTAACTTAAAATTTCATCCCTAAGAGAACATATTCATTGAAATCTCTCTTTCTCATTCATTCATTGCCCTCCTCCTATCTGTCTCTTTCTTCTATTCTTTGCTTAAGCAACAATTTCTACATCTCTTCATATTGGAGTTTTTCTATCAGCATAAAAATAGCAGTAGAAGTGAACTTGTTTTGATGAGGGCTAATTTTTGCTTGCGCCTTTTCGAATCAACACCAAATAAGAGTTTGGATTGCGATTAAGGATTAGGCCTTAGGGTTTGAAGGAAGGGGATGGTTGAAAAATGGGGACAATCACATCCACTAGCAACTTGCCCCCTGTTGTTGAAGATGACAACCTAAGAAGCTCAAAACTGAAAAAAAATGTTCATGACTTGTATTCTTCTTCTTCCTCTGAGGGAATGTTGTTTTCGCAAAGATAAGTGGTGTCCTTGCTTTATCTCTAATTCGAACGAAGACACCACCAAATGCTCAACCTCTTTTCTTCCAATAATTAGGAGCTTTCACACTTCAATCTTCCTCCTTATACAGGTGCTTCAAACTCTGAATCCATGCCATAAAATGAAACTTGAGATGTGCTAATTAAGCAACCAATTTTGGGGACAATTTTTGTGTTTATTTTGTAGAAATTGAGCATTTGGAGCAAAATGAAGATTTTAGAAGAAATATGGTGATAAATGTGCTAATTAAGCAACCAATTTTGGGGACAATTTTTTGAGAAGAAAAATTATCCTAATTTAATTAGGTTATGGATTCCTAATTTAATTAGGTTATGGATTCCTAATTTGATTAGATTTTGGATTAACCCATTATAAATACCCACATTCTCTTCACTTCAAGGCATTCAACTTTGGAGAGCACAACTCTAAATTTCTACATACAAGAGTGAGAAGAGACCTGAGGGAAATATTCAAGGCCAAGTTGTGGAGATCATACAGAGACGGAAAATCGACACACCAGCATAGTTTTTCTCTTCCTTCTTTTTATTTAGTATTTAAATATTGTTTAAGAGTTTAGATTTTGTGATAGTGAACATGAGTGGCTAAACTCTTTTCTTATTCTAGGGATTGATGTAGCCATTAGACCTTATGTTTTAATTATTTAAATTCCATGATTGATTGTCATTAATTTCATTCATGCTTTTATATTCTTAATGCTTTTAATCTTTTGATCACGGATTAAATGTTATGTTGGTCTAAATTCATGCTTGAGAAAGGTAATTTAGATTAGATCCTAATTGCATGACTAAAGGTAGTTCTAACTTGATAATGATTAGGGCTCCTTTCGAAGTTGTTAATGAAGGAACTTAATGCTATGCATAACGTTAAAAATCATCAGAGATGTAGGTTTTTCCTTATTGCATAAGAATTGTTTGTCCTCGAAAGAGTCATTCATGATAAAAGACTTCTAGACTTATGAAATATTTGTTTGATCAATCTTGGATGTTTAAGTAATTTATTTATTTAAGTCTAATAGGTGAAATCAACTCCCTAGGATATTCTCTCATCTGATTGTTTCAATTTTTATTATAATTGTTTTATCTAATCTTGCATCCATCATTCAATTCTATTCTCTAAATAAAATTGGGCGATAATATTCATAGTACTTAAGTGAATTAGAAAACCAATCCTGAGGACGATACTCGAACACTCTTTCACTATATTAAAACTTGACCCGTACACTTGTGGTATTGCGCAAAAATTACGCAACAGTATTCCTTTATTTTCGTTTTGCACCTCCTTTGCTTCAGCTTTTCTCCTTATACAGGTACTTCACCTTCTTTCTTGCTTTTTTTTTAACCTTCTTCATCTTGGTTTGTCTTCCTAATTGAAGGATGGTTTTTTTTTTTTGTTAATGTATGTTTAGTTTCCTTTTCTAGTGCAGTACAAAACATAAAAGAAAAATAGTGAGTTTTTTGTAGGCTTAAAAATAGTTAGGGGGTGTTTGGCCCACTGACTTGAGTTGGGTTGAGTTGGGTTTAAAACCCAACTTTCCGTTTTGCCCATCAACAAATCAACTCTCTACAAAACAATTCAATCCCACCGTTTTGAGTAATTAACTCCCTACCTTTTTGAGTAACTTCACGCGGTTTCTCATTCCACGAGGTGTTGCTCATTAACTCTCCACAACTCAACTCAACTCTACCCAACTCAACTCAACTCTGCGCGCCAAACGCCCCCTAAAGTGCCATTTTGAGTAACTTCACGCGGTTTCTCATTTCACGAGGTGAGTAATTATGACCAAACATGTTTTGGATGATGGCTAATTTTTCTCTTGGGGAGACCTCTAAAGGGTAGGATTAGAGACACAAGAGTCCTTTGTTTTGTTGATAAACCTAGTGCACAAAGGCCCCCTGTTCCCATCTACAATAGAAGAACCATTTTTGTGAATTTATTGCTCTCTAAGTCCTTACAAGTGGGCTGAAGCAAAGTTACGTTCTTGTTGGATTTTATTGGTTATATTGTTTTTTTTTTCAAGTTTAATTACAAGAGTTTTATTCTTTCAATTTTATTACTATAGCCTTTTTTGTTTCCCCATTTCTTACAGGTTTAGAGACTAGTGAGTACTCAGTGAACTCTATCACTTTTTCAGGTGAACAACCATTAATAAATAACATATTCGAGAATTTTTTCATCCACAATATGACCAAATCAAGAGCCTGAAAACCTTCATTGCAAAGAATATTAGAGGTTGTTGGAAGCTTTTAGTTAGCCATTATTGTTTTGCAAATTATTATGTAGTCTTTATTGACAAAGTACTATGCAATAACAATAGGTTTATTTTTAGATGGTCAATTTGAAATAAATATATAGATGCTACATGAAACTGTAATGAATTATATAAGTATAAAAGTGGATCTTGTGGATAGGTGGTAATTGTGCTTTTACCACCAATTTTTAAATAGTCTCCATTTGAATTAGGCATGTCTTTTTGTATACTTTCTGATAATGGTGCAACCATATATTCTTTTAGGTGTATTTAGAATCATTTTTGTTAAGAAAGTGTTAATTTTTGTTGGTTTTGTGTAGAGGCTGAAAAAGAACCCAAATGCTCCCACATTCTGGCTATAACTGAAACAAAAGAAAGATGATGCAAGAGATATGCGACCAGGATGCACCAGCAATTGAGAGCAGAAGCCAAATTCCAAGAGTTGCAGGAAAAGCTCAAAATGCGCCCAACTATGTAGCCGCATTTATGCCATTTCGACAACAACACAATTGCACTCAACTATGTGGCAGCATCTGGACCTTTTTAGCAGATTTTCCTAGATTCGTGAGATTTGCAGATAAAATCAGATCAAATCAAATATTCTCAATCAAATCTCCGAGGATCAAGGGATATGATCGGTCAAGCCTCTCTACACTGATCTCGGCAGCAAACCCTAGACCTTGAGGTCTATAAAAGGTGACTCAAGCTTCAATTCCAAGGGGAGCTTGGATTTCTATCTTCTACCCCAAACTCTGCAGTTTTTCTTTCAGCCGCCATACCGAGTCTCCCCCAAGTTCTGTTCATACTTCATTCGGACACGAGCTTCGAAAGAAGGGAGTGTAAGCACTTATTCTCCTCGAAAGAGGTTGAACAAAGTCAGAAAGAAGGAACAAACTTCGAGTTCTTTATCGCTTTCATTTAAGTTTTTGCACTTCTTGTCTTTCTTTAAAAGTTTAAATACTGTTTTTATTCTTTGATTCAAGTTGTAAGTTTCTGTTCTTATTTACATTTCAATTCTTCAAATTGTAATTCAAGCTTTGTTCCTAGTTCGCATGATTAATTCAATTAAGTTTATCTTTTCTTATTCAAGTTTTCTTTTTATTTTCTGCACTTTAGTTTTCTTTTTAATGAGTAGCTAAATCCTTGGAAGGGATTCAATGAAGTGGATACCCTAAAAAAGAGATAAGCCCCGCCATGTGATTCAAGTAACTTTGCTTAACATTTAGCATCGTTTGCTTTTATTGAGTTTAAGTTTCATTATTAGCTTAAACTGATCACTTGAGTTAACATAGTTTGTGTGAGATTCAATACTGAAAGGGTTGGATCGAGCACGCGTTTTCATAAAAGCAATTTAGGAGAAGATTCTAGACATAGAACTTCGCTTCTTGTACTTAGACATAGGACAAAAACCTTTACAATCATTGGGTTGTGTTTCTTATTTATTTAAGTTAAAATTAGCCATAGACATATGTGTTTAATTGCTTAGTCTCCTAAAAGCACTTAGAAAAGGGCTGAATAGGTGTTGAACTCGATTCATGGTGTTAAGTGCCGGTTAGGGTAGGTTGTGGGAGCATTTCAGTAGCATTTTGTCTGGATCGCACATAACTTGAAAGAGGCAGTATGCGGGTGCAAGAGGTAAAATCTCTGAAATAGCTGAACCTAGTTAAGCAAGTTTGCGGGTGCATGGTAGGCACATTTCCTCAGGCTTGAAACAGATTTGAAATCCCTGCTTCTCATTACTGTTTTTCCTATCTTTTATTTAGTTTTCTTTGTTTCTATTGCACAAAAACCCCAAAATATTTCATTTACTTGGTTACCTTCGGTTGCAACTTGAAAGCACTTGTGTTGTAAACTGAAAAGCCTTTTGTTAACCGTTCCCTTGGGTTCGATACTTGGAATACTTCCATATATTGCTTGTTGGATAGCGTGCACTTGCACTTTGTTTACCCCCAGAGATAACACCCATCAGTTATCATATGTGATATTTCTTGTAGTGAAAGAAAGTAAAACTTGAAATTAAAGGGAAAACAGAAACGTACAAGGTTGAAAATAAAGATAGAACAACAAGTACAACTCCGAAAAACTAAACTTACAAAACTTGAATAAAAACCAATAAGAACCCTAAGCTTGTTCTTCCTTTCTAACTTGTTTAACCTTTTGCGAGGAGAATAAATACTTACTCCTCCTTCTTTCCAAGTTGGAGTCTGAATGGAATACGAACAAAACTTAGGGGAGACTTGGAATGACTACTAAAACTAAAGACAAAACAACATAAATTTGGGATGAAGAAGAATTCCCAACACCGTGCTCTCTTTCAAATGGAGGTATGAGCTGCCTTTTATAAACTTCAAGCGTAGGGTTTGCTGCCGAGATCAATGAGAAGAAGCTTGGTCGATCATATCTCTTGATTTGAGGAGAATTAATTGAGAATCTTCCATAAAATCTATAAAATTTACAAATCTTGGAGAATCTTCCGAAAGGGTCCATATGCGGGTGCATTTGTCGGCGCAATTGCTTTGTTGTCAAAATGGCCTAAATGCAGGCGCATTTCTAGACACATTTTGGTTCTTTTCTACAACACTTGGATTTTAGTTTCTACTCTCAAATGCTAGCACATCCTGGTCACATATCTCATGGATCACTCTTCTTTGCTTCAATTGCAGCTGGGATGTGGGTGCATTTAGGTCCTTTTTCAGCATCTACACAAAACCAACAAAAATTAACACTTTTTTTAAAAAAATGACTCTAATTACACATAAATACTTATTTTTACCAAATCAAGACTTCAATTGCAGCTGGATGTTTTCTGTTGCATGAGATGCTTAATTTAAAGTTAATTATAGTCATGTTTTTATTAAAGTCATGAATTATTTCTACTAAAGTCATGAATTATTCAGTTTTTACTAAAGTCATGAATTATTTTTCTATTAAAGTCATGAATTATTTTTCTATTAAAGTCATGAATTGTTTTTATTAAATCATGAATTGTCTTTATGAAAGTCACGAATGCTATGCATGTGACGAGATAGCTTGTCTGCCATGTGGATTATGAATGAACAACCTCTTATGCTGCATCATGATATGTAACTAAATGTTTTATGTGTGACTTCATGCATGTGTGTATGATTATAAAAGTCAAGAAATGTTAAATAGATTCCCTCTTTATCCTAATGGATTTGACTGCATGAACGTGATGCATGTCCAGGAGCTCTAAGTGCATGAAAGTGATGTATATAGGGTTAGTATGTATGAAAAGGATGCACACCTATGTGTGAAAGGGACACATACCTGTAGAGAGGCCTAGGTTGTATGAAAGTGATGCATGTCTAGTGGGTATGGTGTACATGAAAGTGATGTATATCAAGCCATGTGTATGAAAGTGATGCACATCCTAGTGAAACCAAGGAGAGGAAACCAAAAAGTAAAGTCTTAGGTCCCACTACAATCATAGATGTATAGTCATGTTGCATGTGATTGCATATCCTAACCCCAGTAATGGGGTTACTTATTGGGTATTTTTAATACTCATCATTTTCAAAAATAACTTTTCAAGTAAGGGCAAGGGTGACTTGGGCGAATGATGGAGTACAAAAGCCATGGGAGAGTCAAGATAGGATTTTTTTTTCATTTTGCATTAGACATTTTTATTGTGTTGTTTACTTAGTCACGTTTTGAATTTTTTTTTTCTTAAGAGAGACATATTCTATTTTGTGGCCTAACCGCGTGATATATGTTTTAAAGTTTCTTTTGGGATCCCTAAATAAAAGTATGTTTTGTTTTAAAAGCTTCTTTGTTAATTATTTTCGAACTTTATTGAGATTTTGTAAGTCCTCCATAGCATGCATGTGGTAGCGTTCCCAGTTTAGTTAAGTTTTAGCAGCCAGGTCGTTACAAAAAGAATAACAAAATACTTATCGAAAGTTAATGAATTGCTTGTCTCATTCTCAAAACATGAGTTTAAACAAATTCCAAGATCTCAAAATGCAGATGCAGATTAGCAGCATATGCGACAGAATTAAACAAGAGCATTTTCGGTAGAGATACTATTTGAACTAACTATATGCAAAGAAAGCAACTATAGAAAATAGAATATAGAGAGATCGATCATATGACTGAGATAGAGTTAAAGAAAGCTCTCATCCCAACTCAAAAAGAAGGAAACACAGAAGCCAGAGATGGTCAAGGCCAAGGCCTTATATATGGTTGAGGCCGAGGTCGAGACACACTCTCTTCCACCAAGATCATGGATATTCAACACGTGATTGCTGATCAGAGGTGGTCGAGGTCGAGGAGATTAAGAACCATCGTGAGAGATAACTAAAACTCAAGAAGTTTGGCATGAACCTAAATTCAAAGGTATGTACTCAATTCATCTAGATAACATGACTCCGAGTTTGAAATTCCATAAGGCAGAGGAAAAATGAAAAGTCAACTAAGGAACCTAAGTAAAAAGAACCCACTTACCTTGCAAAGAGAATACAAACATCAAGGAAACTCCATGAAATCTTTAAAGCAAGACTTTGGCACAAAAATTGGGGGCTGGGTCAATCCACTCATAAGTTTAAGGGTCCAACAGAGACTTACAAGGATAAAACTAAAGGCAGAAAACTCAAGTAGACACCTTAATCGAGCCCAAGGAGGCCGAGGCTGAGGTCACCTAAACTTCACATAGGCATATATCAAACATGACCCCAAGTCAGGAAAATCCTTTGATTTCGGTTCAACCAACCCAAGTAGAGCATAAGGAATAGAATATTACTTCTAAAAATTGCATATTGAACTGTTCAAATGTCAGATTAGTTTTATAGCACAACTATACTCAAGAATGACTTTCTCACTACAAGTTCCAAATCACAAAGATGACCAAAGGAGCAATTTCTGGAAGCTAGAAAGGACTTAGGCTGAGGCCGACCACAGCTTATGAGGCCAAGGCCAACCAAGTCCTTTTCCTTAATGTGGAGTTTTCTTTCCATGGATAAAGTATGAAAATTGTGTTGCATTTATACATTGGGGTTTTTTCCAGAAGAACTAAAAGATAATGCTTAGGATAAGGTATGCAAAGGAAGAAAGGATAATTTCATTCACTTCCAATAGGGAGAAAAGTTTTACATCGTTTAAATGAAAAGCAAGGAAAAAGGGATATGCCTCTCTATTAAACAAATAGCATAAAAAGAGGATATGTCTCCCTATTAAACAAAAAGCAAGGAAAAATGAAGTGACCTAGATTTTGGATCATAGGAGCAACTAAAGGCGAGATTTTTGAAGAAGGTTGAGGCCGACCATGTAACGACCCACCTTGGATCGCTACTTAAAGCTCTCTCGATGCGCTCTTAAGTAAGAAAATGAAAGCTTTAAATCATTTTTCAAACAATAACGGAAAACAAGCTTTACTTTGGGATCCCGTTTCAAAAAAAAAAAACAATAAAACAGACATTTCCAAAACATTTCGAAACAAGATCAGAGTACTACAACACACAATAAACGAGAAGTAGAATAAACATTAAAATAAAAAGAAATAATTTCAAAGTAGAACAGCTCTACGATCCTGGGAATAGGGACACATCCTCCATAGCCTAGCCAAGCCAATGCCTCGTGCCACGCGCCTCGAGAGTCTACTGGTCACCTGAAAGGGAAAACGAGGTAGCATCGAATGAGTATAAAAATACTTAGTAAGTAGCCCATTTAAATGTTAGGATTTATGCCCTAAACCTCATAATTAATGATTTATTTAATAATTATTAATATTTTTTATTTTTTTATTTGCAATATAATATTATCCATTATATGAAAAATTCATGGTTATTAGTGTAATCTTGAATAGTATGTGGTTGACATACGGGAGGATCATGTTCAAAAAATAACCTAAAGGGTCATAGTATATGGATAAGGTTGGGTGCCTTATCTTAGTAACACTATTGATACGACCCAATTTGTAAAAGTTACAAATGATTTGATCCAAATCATTCATGTGGAGACATGTGAGTGGGGGTATCTTATACAATAAGTTTGTGTAATACTGGACCACAAAATATTTACTCTCTCTTTATAAATCTGTTAATTGAGAAGATTAATATTTCATCAGGATGATCATACGTGACTCGATCTTAATCGTGAGTGAGTTATGAACTCCTGCCTATGAGAGCTCGTCCTTTGATTTGCATGGGTGAGAGTGGCTTTTGTAGCCGATTCAATATGCCTATCATTTTGGAGACTTGACCAAATAGAGAACTGGGAACATAATATCATAAGATGGAATTCACTCCTTCCTATATAGAGTAAGTAGATGAGTAGTTCCCTTAAGTGCTAATTTCAAGACATGAACAATGGGGCCCCATCCTCTCACTAGCTCGAGAGGGACTTAGTTTATAATTAGATTATAAACAAATTGTTCATTAGAGAATCAATGGTACTTAAGGTGCAAGATGTAATTACAGGGGTAAAACAGACTTTTGACCCAGCTGTAATTACGAACAACTCGTGAAAGATCGACTTGCATGTAGTGATTATATCAATGGACACAACTTGTTCTACAGTGCATAAGAGTGCAACTTTAGGTCTATATTGGAGTGACCTTAGAGGTAATAAATGAAAATTGATTAATTAAAGAGTTTAATTAATTAATTTTGTATCATTGGAGCTTATAATCTGTAGGTTCATAAGGTCCCCTTGCTAGCTCATAGTAATACTAAAAGATCATTTTAGTTGAAAGAAAAAATTTGAAACCTTCAAATTAATATTAATATATTATATATATTAAATATAAAAGAGGAAAATATATTTATTGTATTTGATACATTAAATATTAAAACAATTAATGTATATTAGATACATTAAAGAAAAGATATTTATTAAATTTGAATTGGATTCAAATTAGAAAATAGATATCGTAGGAGAATTTTAAAAGGTTTGAATAAGATTCAAATTGGTTAGATAACTATATTTAAATATATTAGATATTAAAATATATTATTTAATTATCTTCCCTAGACCACTATAAATAGGACTCTAGGGGTAAGTCATTGGACATTCTTCACAACACACATCTCCTCAATAGAGAGAATTAGAGAATTCTCTTTAGACTTCTTCCTCTTTAATCCCTTGTGGATTTTCTTTCAAGAGGCTCCCACAAGCCTTGGTCCTGTGTTTGAGTCATAGCCAGGAAGACTTTGTGAAAGAGATTAAGATCCGCCAGAAGAATCTCCATATTTTCAAGGTGTGTTATGCTTAACCTTAATTTTTATTGTTTAATTCTAAATAAAATCAAAGACGGTCCAATGCTTCCGCTGCGGGATGAAGAGTTCATTCCTATCAGGACATACTCTTCATGCCATCACAAAACAGGGTACACAACTATCTAGCTATCACATCACATAATCATCAAGACAAGCATGCTCCAGGTGGGATAGTAGGTGTCACTAGCCTAAAGTTCCTAAGTCATCCTCTAACCCTACCAAGGTTCTCAAGACGTTACAACAACATAACCACGATAACACAAAGGTCATGATAATTAGGGCCTTAGGATTAACTCCACAACCACACAAATCAGGGCTAACAATAATACAAGCACAACACACATGAGTTACAAACATAATGCCAGTCAAGGATTTACACATGCCAATCACATTTAACTCATAACTTTAAGCCCCTAAACTCGAATACCACATGCTCAGGCAAATTTCAACTCAAGATCCATTTCAGAATTAACCACCCAATATTACATACTCCATAATTATATTCCAGGCATGCTACAGAAATTCGCATTCTTTTCCAACATGGTCCAAAATTAAATAATAACTCAAAAAGGGGCTTAATCCAAAAGCTACTTACCTCAAGGAAGAAATAAATTATAACAGCTCAAGCCCAAAATATATTTCTTAAAAATATAAGCACCACTTAGCAATAAAACAACAACCCATAAATTAACTTAATTAAATTTCAATTATTTAACCAAGGACTCCATACTTAATTTCTGGGGGTTTGATTTAAATAGGTGGTGAAAACCCCACCTTTCCAATTTCCTGACAATAAAACAGCTTCTTAGAATTTGTGACCAATCACCCAAATCCCAACCTTGGCATTCCTTACAGTGGTTAACCTTCAAGTGAAGTCCAACAAACTTAAGGGTCAAAAATTAATAACAGCCCTTAAATTCTCACAGAAGGTCTAATTATGCAACCAAATTAAAACCAAACAATAAGGGACCTTCTTGTAAAAATAAAACGCCAAAAGCCACATTAGTCTTACCCACACAGTACTGCACAAAGGCTTGAAGCGTCTCAAAAATATCCCAAATGGCCTCCAATTGCTATGGGTGTTCTGTAAAAATTAATCCGACCAACAAGTCACTTTAAAATGGCCATTAATGATTCAATCTTACAACCCATAAATCCATCCTAAACATTAACAAAACCTTACCCAATCGAGGTCCAAAAGTGATTGTATAGTACCAAAACTTTACTAGTTTAGTGTTGGTTTGATTCCAAATCAATGATCTGGCCTCCACGTTCGACGGGTACTCTAAAAAATTAAATCAATATTTTATTGGTTAAACTCCAAAAGCCAACACAACACCACAAATCAAATTTATAATACGGAAATCACCTTGGAATGACACTAAAATGCAATTTATAATACAAAAATCACCTTGGAATGACACTAAAATGCTTACCCACTCCCAAACGGGGTTGTACGCGGCTGCACGATGTTGGCTTCCTAAAAAAGGGACTGAAAAGCCCCCTAATGCTGGATGTTCACGCACAAAGTGAGAGAGAGATAGATTCGGCGGCGAAACCAATTTGCATCACTTGACGATGGAGGCTAGGAGACCACGGGGACGATGGAGGCTAGCGGTATGGCTAGCGTGCTATTGTCGGCAGATCGACTGGGTGTGCGGTGCAGAGGTGAGGGCGTTAACTGCGTTGGCTACGGCTGTTCGGCAATGGCATTCGGCGACGGCTGTTCGGCAATGGCATTCATTAGGCTGGCGGATAGGCGAACGGAGATGACCTTCCGGCGAGGTGGTGGCTGCTGCTCGCTGTGTGTGAGAGAAGACGAAACTGAAGGGGAGGGGCAGATCGATTTGGTTTCTTTTTTTTTTATCTAGGAGAGAGAGAAAGAAAGGGGATAGGGGTTTGATTTGGGGAGAGAGAGAGAAAGATATAGCAAAAATTAAAAAAAAAGAAAATAAAAAGGAAAGGGCGTGGGTGTCGTTGCGTGAGAATGGGAGAAAAAAGGGGAATCTTGAATTGACCTTTTCCTTTTTAAAAAAAAAAAATAAATCCCATTTTTCAAACAACACCCAAAAATGCATTTCTCTTTTTGCCCTCATTCAACCTCACTTCTAAACCCAATATCATTTCCAATTCAACATAAGGTCCCCAAAACCATACAACACAAAAATTCACAATAATAAACAAATAAGCAAAAAATCGGGTATTACAGACCATAGGCTCATAGGCCTAGGTCAACCAAAGTGTCTACCTCACCAATATAAAGCACAGATACTGGAGTCAAACTCATGATCATCCAAAAATTATGCAAATTGTGAACAAGATATCACCAAAGATGAGGTGTGCCTCAAGCACGCAACCACCTTAGAAAAGATAAATTAAAGGTTAAAAATCCAAAAGTTCATTCTAGCCAGAGCCAAGGTGGTCGTGGCCGAGGTGAGAAATTCATTGCCAAGGTGTGCATTTTGCGAAGCCTAAACCTTAGCAAAACTAAAGAATATGCAAGGTGAAGACGAGTTTCATACTTGGCCAAGGTTGACCATAGGGTCATACATGGTCGAGGTTGCTATTTGAAGGAAAATTTATTGCTAAGATGATGGTTGTTCCTTACAAAGAAAGGATACTTCCTAAAACGCTAAGGACAACCAAAGTCAACCCTCATAAGAAGCACTATTACTAGAGTTGAGCTATGATCATCTCTAAAGGCATGTAAGTTATAGAAAAGGTATTACAAGCTCATGC
Organism: Trichosanthes truncata; assembly: GCA_033996785.1. NCBI lineage: Eukaryota > Viridiplantae > Streptophyta > Magnoliopsida > Cucurbitales > Cucurbitaceae > Trichosanthes > Trichosanthes truncata. Next base: position 41,104,808 of record JAWPNB010000013.1, on the reverse strand, counting down.
ATAAAGAGCCAATCTCAAAATTCTAGAAGGAAAAGGCTGAGACTGAAAAAGCCTCATGTTAGGCCAAGAATCCTTAAAGAACAAGTCTTAATTACAGACTAGAAGAAGGTAAACAAGAGTTAAACCACAAGTAAAGAAAGAGCCTGGGCATAGAAGCAATAGAGGATCCCACAGGGTCCTATATGGGGAAAGGAATAGGGCAAAAGCCCAATTCTCCTCCTCAGCCTTAGCATGAGGCTGCGGTCGAGGCCTCATTTCATCATCAAAGGGGCATGTGCAGCCTATAGAACTCTCGTTGAATTCGTTTTCTTTTACCGGTCAAAAATTAAAGAAGGAAATGGAAAACCATGAGAGGATTTCTATGCAAGAACATTCCAAGCTAAAAAGGAAAATGAAGTAAGGAAGGAAACCAAGACAAAATAGGCCCAATGATGACTAAACTTAAGGAATAAAGTGAAACTAGGACGAGAGGCAATCGATGGCTCCATCAGGTCCTAGAGAAGAAAGGAATTGGGATAAGCCCAATTCCCCACCTTCGCCAAGGCTGAGGCTAGTTGTCCTCCTTGAAGGGCATGCATCTTGCATGCCCCAAACCCATAGAAGTTCATTTGCTTTCCCTTTCTTCAGCCCATACCAGTTCTATCTGAGTTAACTATGTGTTATGGTTATCAAAAAAGGAGGCTACAAAGAAAGTACTGCTAGATAACATAAAATGTCGAGGTCGACTCTAGCCTGTGAGGCCGAGGTCGACCAGAGTCTGTGAGGTAGAAAATGACGAAGCTAAAAAGAAGTAGAGAACAAAAAAAATGACCTCTTTGGAAATTGATTTCCATCTCTCTAAGAGGAGAGTCACTAAATAAGAAATCACCTCCCAAGGAATTGATCCTCATCTTCCTAAGAGAAAAGTCGAACTTGACATTTTCTCTTCGAAATCGAAATTCATTTTTCCAGAGGATCTTAAACCTATGGAAGGTTGAGTCATTCCCACGAGCCTTAACTGGCAAATTCCAAGGATAATCTGAAGCCTAACTTTGGAGTGATTAGACTTAAAAAGCGTAATAGTTTTAGACCTATGGAAGACTGATTCATCCCCACGAGACTTGACCTGCAAATCCTAAGGATAATCTAAAGCCTGACTTTAGAGCGCTTAGACTTAAAAAGGGTAATCATTTTAGACCTATGGAAGACTAAATCATCCCCACGAGGCTTGATCTGCAAATCTAAGGATAATCCGAAGCCTGACTTTGGAATGCTTAGACTTAAAAAGCGTAATAATTTTAAACATAGGGAAGACTAAGTCATCCGCATGAAGCTTGGCCTACAAATCCTAAGGATAATCCGAAGCCTGACTTTGGAGCGCTTAGACTTAAAAAGCGTAATAATTTTAGACTTATGGAAGCCTGAGTCATCCCCACAAGGCTTGACCTGCATATCCTAAGGATAATCCGAAGCCTAACTTTGTAGTGCTTAGACTTAAAAAGTGTAATAATTTTAAACCTATGGAAGACTGAGTCATCCCCACGAGGCTTGACCTACAAATTCTAAGGATAATTCAAAGTCTGACTTTGGAGCGCTTATACTTAAAAAGCGTAATAATTTTAGACATATGGAAGACTAAGTCATCTCCATGAGGCTTGACCTGTAAATCTTGAGGATAACCCGAAGCCTGACTTTGAAGCACTTAAACTTAAAAAAGCGTAATACTGAGAAAGAAGAAGGATTATACTTCCAAATTGGTCTCCATACTTTAGGCCCACAATAACAAGCCACACTATAAATCCTAATTAGGGAGTGAGGGCTAATGTTATGAGTAAAATTGGACCAAAGGAGCAAACCTGTTGATAAGCCTTAGAATTAAGGCTTATTTAACTCCTAATTACTTAAAATATTCTTGTTTTCTCTTAAGATCATGTGAAAATAGTTGAAAGTTGCTTGAAAATAAGAAAGGAATAAGAATGAATGCAATTAGATAAGATTCTAAAAAAGTTAAGTTTGTTTGCAGTGAATGTGGAAATTGAAAAATCAAATTGCAAATTCTGATTCTACAATTGTTTCTGGAGCAGGGGATGTAGAAATTGCAAAATCAAATTGTAGCAGAAAATTCAAGGAAGAACGAAAATTCATGCGAAAAACCCATATATGGAAAACTTAATTACATCATGATTTGGGGTATTTTGAGCACGAAATTTGGGCAATCTTCAACCCTAATGAAGGCCTATAAATTGGAAAGAAGATGAGGAGCTAAGCAATGGGGATTTGGAGGCGATTTGAGAAGTCAATTTCGTGGGTTTCAACGTCAATCCTCCGTTTTTTCTGCAGTTTTTTTTTTCTGTTTTTGGCAGAGAATTTCAATTTCAGTTTCATTTTTTTTCTTCAATTTCTACTTGTCTTATGGAGAATATTAGCAGTACAATCGTTGTTCTTCCTTTGAATTCTTCTTGTATTAAGTCTAAGTTTTAATTCAATCTCAATTTCGTGGGTTTTATTCAACAATAATACTCTGTTTTTCTGCGTTTTCTTCGTCTTCTCTGTTTTGTCGAGGGTTCAACCTTCTATTTTAGAATTTTCCTTCTTATATAACGAATAGTTGTGGGAGTTACATCCTTGTTCTCAGTTGAAATCAATCTTGAATTAATTTTGTGGTTTAATCTAGTCTTTGTTCACAAGTTTCAGTTCTATGAAAGTATTGTTTTTTTTTCTTTTTTATTCAAAATCAGTTATGTGGAATTGTTTAATGAAGACTACTGGAATTCCATTTAGAAGCCCTTGATTCTTTGCTTTAAATCCCATTTAGAATCTTTTCCTTAATTCCTTGGAAATTTGCCGAGAATAGCACTACCATTTATTGTCTTAATTGGTCAAATTTCACAACTTTTAGTATGATTTTTTTTCCTCAAAAATTAATTTTAACATTTTTAATTTCAACATGAGCTAAAACTTCTTAAGGGGTTCAAGAATGTGAATTCCCTAAGAAGTAATTGTAGCCTAAATTTCAATAAAAACCAAGCCTGCATCTCAATTGTTTGCTTGTGTTGAACAAATTTCCGTTGAGATCCTAGATTGATCAATTAGGGTAACAACTCAAGCTTAGATCTAATACCGATAGGGTTAGTGATAAGCAGATTTCACACAAGTGATGGAGAAAAAGAGCTTAGACATAAGCCATTCCTTACCCTAGACATAGGGATTAAGGACTCCAAAACCCATAAAATTGTTGAACCAAATAATCTAAGATAGAGGGACTATAGACATATAAGTCACTCACTTAGCCTCCTAAAACCCTAATTTCAAGGTGAATAGGAGATGCAATTTTGGTTTACAATTGAGTGTGGAGTAGGTTGGAATTGTAATTTTGGCTTGCAATTACAACTTAGGGCAATGACACTCTTGAGCCCCATCTTATTCTAAAATTTCCTTTGCAATTTCATTTACTAAGCTTATCTAATTTTCTATTCAATATTGCCAACTCTAGATTCTGCAATTCAATTCTGCAATTCAATTCTGCAATTTCTGGTTATTTCCATTATTGCCATTCTACAATAAGATTCTGCAATTTTTATTTTGTTTTTCCAACACACCAACCCAACCTTATTTTTGCAATTTAGTTTTCAAGTTTTCAATTTTCCTTACACTTTGCTTAACAATATTTTTGTTACTCCGTTCCCTGTGGGATTCTATACTTGGTACTCACATACCAATTTATATTATTTCGATCACGTGCGCTTATGTGTACACTGATCACCTGTAATACTAAGGAAGTCAGAGGAGAAATCACTTAGGAAAAGCCCAATTGGGAGCAAAAATAGGCCAACACACACACACAAGGCCATAAAGGGAAGAAGAAGAGAGGAATTTGAACTTGGTCGAAGCCCAAATTCCACATCCTCAGCCTCGACCTCATAGTTTGAGGCTGACCACCTAGTTGGCCTCCCTCGGGGGCATGCGATTGGCACGCCCCCGACTCGTTGTTCCCTGGTCTAGCCCGGTTCTATTTGCCATTTTTTCAATTTACGAAGGATAGACAAAAAATCCTAACAAGGGGTCATATAAATACCCTTCTTCAACCTCGAGGAAGGTAAGATTTTCCTAACCCTAAAAATGCTTGCTACACTCATCGAACTCCTAGCTAACTTAAGCATCGAAACCTGTGTGGCAAGTACTGCACCGATACCCAGGTTTCACTTATTTTGCAAGTCATGTTCTTCCTTGAACTATAAATCTTATGGTAGCTATCACGTGAAGGTCAGGTGCATTACCTTGTTCAAATTTTGGCAACAACAGGTAATTTAATTGGAAATGTTCTATCATTCACTATTTGAAATGTAACACACTCGTTTGTTACACATATCCAACAATATTAGTGTCAATCTAAACATAACTCAACAAATAAGATACCTATATTACCATTTTAAAGGTCGATGATTTTGATCTTCCACCCTTGCAATTGTTGAACTAATTAAAAAAACCAATAATATTTATTTTCTTGAAACATTTCACTCCCATTTTATGGTCTTTCCTGGAATTTACATTAAAGATTTGCTTTCAAATGAATATCTCCCTTTCTTCCAATGCATATCATGTGACAACACTATTCTTTTTACAGCTAAAACCTTTACTTCTTTATTTCATGAAGTAATTTTCCTTTTCCTTTTTGAAAAAGCTATTTTGGTTTATACCAACTAAAGCTTTAAAAAGAGACAAAAATGAATAATTCAATGTCACCAAGTTACACACAACATAAGTAGTTTAGATTGATTAAAGCATAATATTCTCGACCAAAAGGTCAGATGTTCGAATGTCCACCCTACATGCCGTTCAACTCAATTAAAATATTCAAGTATTAATTAAGTCTAATCAATCGATAACTATTTTTTCTTAAATTAACTTTGTTATTACTACCATTTTTATTTGTTAGTCTCTCTTTTTTAGGAAGACACTTTTAAAATCGTATGAAATTTAAAATATGCAATTTTGTTATGATTTAAAAAGTTTTAGAAAATTTAGAAAATTATTAGTTAAAATGTAACGCCCAAATATTTTCAGTATTTAATTTTTCTAATTTTGGAATTTGGTGTGAATATTTCTCAAATAAGTATTTTGGAGTCAATTATGTTCTTTGGGGCGTTTTGGAACTATGGATTAAAGTATGATTTGAGAAATTGGATTGAGTATGTTAAAATGAGTTAATTGTATTTTGAATTGGATTAATTTAAAATTTAGAGGGTTTGAATGGGTAAAATTGAAAAGAAAAGGTTGGTTGGGGGTATTACAGGTTTTTGGTATATTTTTCTTAAAAAAAAAAAGAAATTTCTTCTTTCTCTCTGCCTGAACACCTTTCCCTTTCTTTCTTCTTGTTCTCCCCTCACTCAAAAACCCATCTCTATGTCTCTCTCTCTCTCTCTCTCTGAAACTGCCCAACCTCAGCATCTTCTTCTTCTCCCATCAAATAGTAGTCGCACGGCGTCAGCCTCCTCTGATCCATCGTCGTCTGCCGCGCCCTGCTTAGTCTCTCTGAAACTGCCCAACTCAGCGCATTCTTTTTCTCCCATTGAATAGTAGCCACACGACGTCAGCCTCCTCTGATCCATTGTCGTCTGCAGCGCCCTGCTCAGACTCGCGCCCGCCGTTGTTGTTGCTCCATCCACGCGTCGCCTGCTGTTGAAGCTTAGATCGGTTCGCAGTGCAGTGTAGCCGGGCACCGTCATCTCCGCCTCACCCTGATCGATTTCGTGTCACACTACCGCCGTTCGCATGAGTCTAAATTTGGGTAAGGATCAAGTGCGTAAGTTATTTCTAATCAATTTGACTCATAACGTAAAAGCTATATATTGGTTTTGGATTTTTGGAGCTTAAAGTGAGTTTCAAGGGTGATTTTGGAATTTGATAGATCACCCATAATGTTTTGGAATATTAGTGTGGTTTTGAAGATCATTTATTCAAAATTCGAGTTTGGCTATAATTTTTAGATCACTTGGAAAATGCCATGGATTAATCTTGTTGTTTTAAATTTGCTAGGTGGTGCTAGTTAAATTCAGGAAGCAATAATCTTGGTGCTCGTTGTAAAATTATTTATTTTCGCTTTGAGGTAAGTAGTCATTTGGATTAAGCCCTTTTTAACTTATTAATTCGTTTGATTTATGTTTGAAAATTGTGGATTGTGAAAGCATGCTTGAATTTATATTTATGAAGCATGTCATGGTTAAGGGATCTATACGAAGGTTTTTTTGAGCTAAGAGTGGCCGAAGTGTGTGGCTATTATGGAACTAGGGGCTTAAAGATTTGAGCTAGTTGTGGATAGCATGTGTAGTACCTTAAGAAATTGCCTGAGTTGTGATTGGATGAATTTGGTTTATATTTGTGGTGATTTGTGAATAAACATGCGTGCCTAAAATGTGTATGTGAGGTATGGAGTGGTTGGCTGAATTAATCTGAGAATTATCATAATAGGCTTAAGGTTGCCTAAACATAGCTATTCTTGTTAAAGAATTTAAAGTTGTAAACTCATGGTGGGTTCATGTGATCAATGTATAGTATTTTGAATGAGTTTGTGCTTGAGATTTGTGATTGGTGTTTGTGATTTTGTGTAGAACCTTGGATGAGATATGTCTGAGGTTTATGAATCAGATTTGTAATTCGTGTGTAGGACATTGGATGAGTCCGTGCCCAAGGTCTATGAATGGTATTCAAGATTCATGTGTAAAACCTCTGTCGAGTTTATGCTTGAGGTTCATGAATGGTGTTTTTTCTTGGAGGACATGATTTGAGTAATTGTTGATGTAATCGTGAAACATGTCTCTCTTGATCTTATGCATTGTTGGTCGTTATGGTAGTGTGCTCTTGAAAACCCTGTTAGAGTTAGGGAATGACTTAACACCTCTAGGGCTAGTGAGACCTACTACCCCACCTGGAGCATGTTTTCCTATAATGATTATGTGATGTGATTTGCGATGCTAGCTAATGTGGCTTGGGGGTTGTGTGCCTCCTTGTTGTATGCTAGTTGTGGGGATATGAAGCCCCAGTGATTTGCGGGTGCTAGCCAGTGTGGCTTAGGGGTTGTGAACCTTCTTGTTGTATGCTAACTGTGAGGATGAAGCCCCATTGATCGACAAGTGCTAGCTAGTGTGGCTTAAGGGTTGCAGACCTTCTTGTTGTATGCTAGTTGTGGGGATGAAGCCTTGTGGATAGGAAGCATGGCTCTAAGGTATAGCAATGAGGCAATACCGTAGGTGGGGGTGAGTTAGGTGGTCACTTAGTCAAGAGAGTGTAGAACTTGAGGAAGATCATAGAATGTTGAGGTTTGAGGTTTGAGTGTTGTGATTTGTGGGTTACGTGTTATGGGTTGTGGTTTATGGTTTGTTGGTTGACTAGTTGATGTGTTGAATTCTGAACTTTTGGATTAAGTAGGCTACTTACTGAGTATTTTTATACTCACCGGTGCTACAATATTTTCCTTTTCAGGTGGTCAAGGACTCAGGAGATGCGTGGTAGAGGCATTGGCTTGGCAAGGCTATAGAGATAGAGTGACCTTCCTATTTTCTCAGGATAGGAGAGTTGCCTTTGTTTTCGTGTGTTGCTTTTAACTATTGGGAAAATTTGTCCTATACTTGAAATATATTTTGTAAGTTGTTTTTATTTTGAATCGGGATCCCGAAAAAAAGTGAATTTTGTCAAATGTTTTCGCTATTTTTGTTTGAAAGGTATTTTAAAACCTTCTTCATTATCGTTAAATGTGTGTTGAGTGAGTTTTAAGTAGTGATCTAGGGTGGGTCCTTACATAAAAAAAAGTTCGATTTTTCAAAAATGTAAAATAGAATATAAAGTAATTTATAAACCGAACCATATGATTTTCTAACGAGGAGAATTAGAATTTTTAGTGGGTTATTTATACTCACTAATCTTTTATAAGACATAGTGTTCTAATTAAACAAAATTAAATTAAGATGGAGCACAACTTGGGTGCAGCCTGGGCTGCACCCCAGTCTTGTGTAGCCCACTTCACAACCACATCAAAAAAATGGTTTTTTTTTTTATAAAAAAAAAAATATACTTGTGAACACTACAACAGATTTGACATTTAATGTCGTTCAGAAAAATTCGTGGAGAGAAATAATGTCGGTCAAGACAAAAAAAGCGCTCAAATTAAAAAATAATAATAAATAAGGCTTTGACTGCTTTAATGTCGGTCCATGACCGACATTATATACACATACACCATATAAAATATATATTTTCAACTTTTTTACATTTTTACCTCAGCTTTTTGACTCTCCCGCACGCAGACCCTTCTCCTTCACCTTTGTTATCTCTGTTCTACACCGCCGTTCGTGAGGGAGTTTCGTTCACCATCGCCGCAGCATTGTAGATCAGCCTCCATCGCCTCTGTATTTCCTTCACCATCGCCTCCTTTTTTAGATCTGTCTGCTGTGGGTTAGATCTATCGTGGTCGCCTCTTCCGCTGAGGGTAGCAGCACCGCTGCCGTTCGTGATCACCTCCTCTGCACGCGGGTAGCAGTACTGTCGCTTCAGATCTGACCTCTCCTCCGCTTCTCCGATGTTTCAGATCTAACTGTTCGTTCGTTGCCACTCCTCCGCCGTTTCAGATCTGACTGCCTCCTCCTTTTTTCTTTTCTTTTCATTCTTCTTTTGTCTTACCTAATACACTGCATGACTACACTAGCACATTTCTAAATTTTGGGGGTTCTTTTACTGTAAAATGTATATTTCTTTTTATTAAGCAGCAAACTAGGAATAAATTGTAATTGGTATTATATATGTATATGTTTTCGGGTTTATTCAGATCAGATGGTAAGGAAAGATGCATGAAAGTTAAAAATCATGTTTCCAAAAATTGATCAATTGCATCCGACAGTATTTTTCATTCAACTTGTCTGAATATCTCAAAGAAAGATGCAGGAAAGTTAAAAATCACAACTCACACCTTCAAACTTATGTTTCTTTTTTAACTTTGTGTAAATGATGCAGTTGTCCAAGGAATCAACCCCTGATCCAGATGATATAGAATTGTGGTTAATATTTACAACAAATATTTTCTTTCTTGCATTGAGGTCACTGTCTCATTTTAAGATCTCTATTGCTTTTGATTAACTCAGGTAGACGATGAATTTTGGCAGAAAGGCTCAACCAAGGATATGATCTTTAAAATTCCATACCTCATTGGCTACATAAGTTCCCTTATGACCCTTTTTGAAGGAGATGTCATACTAACAGGTATCCACAATCATAGTCTATCTTTATCTATCAAGTTATCACTATGCTCCAAATTGAAAGTCTCACTTTCGACCTGTTTGCAAATGTGACCATGACTACATTCTATTCATTTTATTTTTTTCCTCTATAGGCTAAGAATGATGAATTATATCAAATAGGAGATGTTGGAGATCTAATTAAAGGTGAGATTAGAAATCATTATAGGAAGAAGAAATGGGAGATGGAAAAATTTAGAGCTAACCTTGGCGTTTTAGATTTGCAAATAACTATGATGGTAGTATTTATAGTTTCTAGTATGATTCTCTAGACTCCAACTATAACATTTTACTTGCAATTTTCATTAACTTTGAGATGCAACAAATTTGACTGAGTTTTTTTTTTTTTTTTTTTTTTTTTTTCTCTTTTTTCTTTCTTTCCTTTTCAAGTCCAAACTAAGTGGTTTTACAAAGGAAGATAAAGAAAATATGTAAAAATTAAGTTCCTTCTCTAATAGACCAAAAAAATTAGTTCCTTCAGTGTCGATATCATTCAACTTTGTCTGCTTAGACAAGCATTTTAAATTGAATAATTTTTGGAGTTTTGTTTGTGCTTTCTATTGCAGAATTTGTAGATCTTGTGTACTTCACAAGCTGAAGAATTAATTTTGGATGCAACTTGTTAAATTTGGTAGACATTGCAGATGCTTAGATTTACTTGAGAAAAAGAATGGCTCTTGCAGTGACCATTATTATTTAAGAAGAGGAAGGTGAACTTAAGGAGAGACAAGATGAATGCAGCCCAAGTAAAAGTAAAGATGAGAAACAGTCTTCAGGAAAGTGTTGCAAATGTCTGATTACGAGCTTGCAGATGTTGGATGAATATTCAAAGTAGTAATGTTATTTTACTCCTACTTATTGTTAATTAGTTTTTGATCTTGTAATTAATTTCTCTTATTATTGCATTTCTTATATGAAATTTACTTCCAAAATGCTCTAAACATTGTTCAATTTCTTATTTGGGATTTACTTATTTATTTTGAGAAATTTGCTGGATTATGGGGAAACATTAGATCTACTTGTAAAAATTTACTTTTTGGGGGCTTTTTCTATTTGTGCTCCTTGAATGGGGTTTGGACATTCCCCAATTTCTGTTATCATGGTCCTTCGAGAGGAGCTTCCTAGATGTGGTATTGATGTGTGACACCATTAATGGAGGTGGCATTTGTGATGTATACCTTGTTGGAATGCTTACATTTCTCAGGTAACTTCTTGATTTTCGATTGTGTTAAATTGGCTTGCATTTGTGGCATTTTCTTTTTGAAATATTGGAAGATATGAGAGGGAAAATATGGATTGTAGTGAAAGTTCTTGACTCATCCTTGGAACTCATTTATTGTTGGCTGACAAAATTGATATTGTACCTCAATCAAAAATTGATATTGGCTAACAAAATTCCTATAAGCTTCATGTACAAATATGTCTTTTTTACTTTGGTCGATTAGGATATTGATGTTGTATATATTTCTAATGTTTCTCTAGGTTCCAGCGTGTTGTTCAATTTGGTCATGCCCCTCAATGGAAGTTCTAAACGTTTCAGCTTTCTCAGTACCAGTCTTGAATATGCTCTACTTTGAATATGGTTCTTTGTTTCAATTTCCAGCTTAAGAAGTGCGTGCAATTTCTTCTTTCCATAAACTATTTTAAACTTGATCTCTTTAAGGAAACAACAAGGAGAGAAAGGTTCAAGAAGTACGTGTATATCCTTATTGATATGCATTAACTTGCTATTGAGATATAGTTATTTATGATTACCTTGTTTTTGCGTGGACAGTATCCAGTAGAGACGATTTCAACTATTGGTAGGATTTGTGTTGAGGTAAATACCCTTTGTTCTATCTATCTATATCTAATATTTATTTTGGGAATTTGTGATTTACAGAGATATATCCAAGATACTGAATGTTGCTCTTCAATTCCATTTACAAGTTCAAGATTCTATAAAATATCGGAAATAGAGAAATGACGGAGTTCAGGTATTGACTCTTTAAATTCTGTCCTTAAATTTGATTTTAGAAAGAGGAAATTCTTCTACTAGGAACTGTGTTCTTTAATTTTTGATACAAATAGGCCTGGGCACATTTTACTTATGTTTGGAGGTGGGGTTAGTTATGGTTGGGCTGGTAGTTAGGGGTTGGGTAGAGTTACGATGATGGACTGAGTTGAATAAAAGGCAAGGTGTATATTGCAGAGTAGGGAGACCAAACCTCACCCCACTACAACAAAATTGACTTTTAATGACAGTCATAAAATTTCACGCGTGGATACAATGACGCACAGTAGAAAAAACGTGCAAACGACTCAAAATTCCATAAATTTAACTCCATTAATGACGGGGATTTGTTTATCACTGTTAATGTTGGCCATTGACTGTCATTATTGTTAAAGTTTTTTAGAAAATGGGCGGGCTATCAAATTTTCATTTAGCGCTTTCTCGTAAAACCCACTTGACCCTTTTTACTAGAAGACATATTTTTTGTGTTTCCACTCTCCTCAATACTTTGTAGCTAGAGGATTGTAAAATTGATGATTTTGTCATGTATTTTTTTCAGCTCTAGCAGAGGCTGGTATCATACCAAGCAAGTTATAGCCAAACTATAGATATGTTGGCTCGGGAGATCAAGAGAAAACTTATTTTTTTCATGAGAGGTAAGACATGAGTATAAGATTTTGGATCTCTTCGAACTCCATTTAATTTTTAATTTTGTTGTTGTTCACCTTTGAATATAACTGATTACTTTTTTTTTTCTTTCCTCCCTTTGTGTCTCTGTGTAGATCTCAGGTACAACCCTAGTGTTGGATGAAATCATCAACCATGTAAAATCATTGCAGCGTCAAGTAGAGGTCAGAATCTAAGTACTTAAAATTTTTTGACATTGAGACAAAATGATTTAAGCTTCTGTGAATTTGGTTGGGTAGAAATGAGAAATGTGATAGAAAATTTTTCCTCGATAAATAAACTCCTCATTCTGGAATTGTACTTATAAGTCGTAACTCGGTAGAAAGAAATGTTGAACCATTTTTAACAAGAATAAAATTGTACAACTAATTTTATATAGAAAAGAAAAAAATAACGAGGAGGGGAGAATATACAAATTTACTTGTATAGAGATAAAAAGAAGGAAAGTTAGAAATATGAAATAGATATCAAACCTTGCAGTGTTAAAAAGAAAGGCCATATGGCTGACAGCTAGCTGATTTTGATCATGACATGGGAAGACTACCATATGTGTAATTGTTGCTTTGTTGACCTACTGTTGTGGACTTACTGTGTTGTTGCTGCGTTGTTGGCAATAACAGAGGTGTAGCCATATACTTCAAATCAGTGTAAGTTGTTTGAGAGGGAGGTGAACCATGTGTTCTTACATCTTCTAGCTATCAACTTGGGTAAGAAGCAATAATAAAGTGGGAAAATAAGAGGCTTGATGTAAATCGTTCTATTCAAGTAAAATTTGTCTGCCTTGTGGCTTGTGGGGTTATGTTTTTGATTTATGCAATGTATGATTTTGGTAATTAACATTATCTTTAGACTTCTTCTTAATTGACATTCTCTTTAAATTTCCAATGTCGAAGGGAGCAATGAAGTTTATTCAAGCTTCAAAAGAATTATAGAGCTCACTCTAAGGGAGCAAGGAAGTTTATTCTTGTTGGAATTTGATTACAAGACTTGCTTCCTTATTTTGTAGGGGGGGGGGGGGGGGGGGGTTAGATTACTCCATTTGTTGGTATGTTTTGGATGCATATTGTATCCTTGTTGGTTCTTGGAATTTGGTCAGAATTTGGTTAAGGATGACTTGAAGCTCAATTCTTGTTTTTTTTTTTCAATTGGGGGAGGGATATTTGAAAAGTTTAGGAGAGCACAGTTCTTTCCTTTTTTTTTCTTATATATTTAGGGGACTTAAAGAAGTGTTATAATATTAATGCTTTTATGGTCTACTTGAAATTTATGTTTTATAGGTTGAAGCAAGTGAGGAATTTTCTAATGTCATTACAAGTGCACATATGCCAAAAGATATTCAATCCATTCTCACTATATCTTCTCTATTGGTATGTACCTTTTCTATATCTATTTAACGACCATTTAACAGGTAATTTTGTTATTTATTTAACTATACATCTATTGTTGTGATGGAGTCTGTGTTATTGTTATTGAATATTTGCTACTATTGTTTGAATTGCAACTAATGTTGTGCGATAAGTTGTTATCCCGATCCATGAATTAACTTTTCTTACTGTGCAATGTTAAACTCATCTTTGTAATGGATTATGTATTGTCAACTTTAAACATAGTGGAGCAACTTTACTTGCATTTGAAACTCAAGAATATCACTTTAATAAAGGTTGTTTAGTACTGCATTTCCTTTTCATTGGGTATGTGTTTGTTTGCCATAGAAATTTGTCTTGAAGTAAGTTGCAGTTGAAGGATGAAATTGTCATAGGAGATAACTTGCAATTTTTACTAAATATTTTTCTATCTTAGCTTCCAGAGTACCTATGAAATTTGAAGGGTTGGTTTTACTTTGTTTGATGTGTTTCTTATTGTTTGTTTTTATACTTAGATGGGAGTTTGTGTTAATTAGCTATGCTTTCAGTTAAAATTGCAGAGTTTTAGGGTCCTAAAAATAATCTGAACTAAGCTTGTTTTTTCATGTTTATGTAAGTTTTGTGTTGCAATTTGTTCAATTTTCTAATATGTTGTAGAACTTGTTACAGATATGGGGTATTATGTGAGAAGTTGGCGTGATCAAACTACTCGAAGAGGGAGATTTTGAATATATATATATAAAGGGCTTACGAAGCCTTGGATGGATATCAACTCAAGTCAAATTTTCTCATTTGATTCATCGAGTTTCTCATTTGAACCGGCTTCAAACTTCAATTTATTATGACTAATTTTGTATTTATTATTCTTAATGTTGTTGTCGGGTTCTCATGTTTAATATATATAACAACAATCAAAGATGAAGTGTATTTAAATATATTACATTTTATTAAATAAAGTTATATTTGTTGAGTTGATTGATATGTAAGAATATTATTGAGATTTTATTTCGGGCATAGGTCGAGAAAGAAAAATATTGTTGGACAACCAACAATTTTTTTTTATTAAATTATTAAGAAAAAGATGACGGACATTGTCTGTCATTAAAACATTCAAAACAAACATTTAATGACAGACATCGACTTTTAATGACATACATTGACCGACATTAAAAGTTGACCGTCATTATAGGCTACAATGACGGACAACTTTTAATGACGGTCATTACCCGTCATTAAAAAACGTCCATCATTGTAGCCTATGATGACACTCGAAAAGATGACGGACACATGTCCGTCATCGTTTCCCTTTAATGACGGGCAATGCCCATCATTAAAACCCAAATTTGTACTAGTGGAAGTGGGTTGCATAGTTTTTGGGTTGCACCAAAGTTTTTTCCATTAAAATGGAAGAATATTTTGAGGTAATTAAGATTTGAAAATTTTGGAGCAGTTTAGTTCACATGTGACAACTGTTCTTAATGGAACTCTCCTTTATTTAATTTTCCCTTTTGTAGATTGGTTTTTGGCTTTGTATAAAGAATAATAGGAAAAGCCAAAAAGATCTTTCTATTCAAGACCACTATTAAAGGTGGTTAGGAAAAGTTCTTTTCTTTTTTTCCTTGAAATATTAAGTTACAATAATTTTGCTCTATTTGTCTTATAAATGCATATATGTCATGTGTCATTTTTTCAAGGGGATGAATAACTCTAAATTTTCTGAGAATGTAGATAGGTTAACTTGAGCAAAATTCAATGTGCCAAGATATTGGTAATCTCTCTATAGGTTAAAAATTCGAATCTTTATCATCAACATTGAATTTGAGAAAAACAATGAATTATTGGTTTATATTTTATTTTGATTTTTAAACTTTTGATTATGTCTTGTTTTGGTTCCTAAACTTTCAAAGGTTTTGTTTTAGCTTCAAAGTTCTTTACAAAAAATTATTTTAGTTCTTATTCATTTTTATTAATAATTTTATACAAATCTATATCCATTTTGATACACGACATTCACCCTACTCTATATAGTTTTGAATATTTGTTCATGTTGACATCTATTCATTTGGTAAGTAAACATGTGTATTTTTTATTACATAATTCACAAAAGAAAAGATAATTACAAGAACAATTTTTTTTCTACAAAGTTTAAGGACTAAAATTAATGTTTAATAATCTATGCACTAAAATAAAATAAAAACTTTATTGAGCTTGGCGTAAAAATTATATGTATCTTGAGAAGAGGAATATACATACATACACACATATATATATATAGATACATATATGAACTTTTCATAACACAATGTAGTGGGCAAGTCTTATTTTTAGAAAACCTGTCTAAGCATATGGTATACGTTTCCTTATTCAATACAAATCTCTATTCAAATTTGAAGAAGTTGTTAGAAGTCTTGCCTGATGTGATTTTACGTTTCACTCAAAAGACCTTTTACCAATGGAAATATTGTTCTTTATTTATATATATATGATGGATCTTCCATTGATTGATGTGGTACTTATGTTTATATCACAATCAAATATGTAGTAAAGCTATACTCTGCAACCCCCATAAAAAAAAATCCAATATTTTATCTATGATCTTGATGATATCGACGATATTTTCTTCGATGATTATGGTAAATTGGTTAACATAGCACCTAAAAAGAGTGGATCTTCACAGTTGAATTTTGAGAATGAAAACCTAAAACAAAATCATTTGAGACTCAAAACAATGATACCCTCTTGACTCCTCAATAGAAAGAGAGATGTTGGACCCCCTTCTATGATGTTACTTCAAAGTCAATATATTCACATCCAACAACATTTGCTTTCTTAAAACCATTTTTCACCCTCCTTCCATGGTCTTTCCTTGAACTTAGAATAAAGACTAGTTTCCTATTGAGCCTTTTAGGTACACATTTATCTCTTTCAAGTAGCAATTATTACAAAATTTGATATAGATTACGGTTATATTGGACCATAGTCACAGTCGAGTGTACTAATTACTATGTATACTAATTAATGATCAGAGGGGTGATATATCAATTGTGGTATATCCTAGTCATGATTAAACAAAACTACTAATTTATAAATACATACATTTATTTTAGACACGATTTAAAAAAAATATTATTATTCATAGACATGTGCGTTTATTTTAAGCTAGAGTTAGATTAATTACCATTACTTTTTGAATAGTTGCATCTAGAATCAAATTGTAATCTATACTTTAATTTGTAGTAATGTGTGAAAGTTTCTTTCATACACTTCTTGCCAATTAAATGAATTCCTTCACACTTGGGTTTTCTTTTCCAATGCATAACATTCTAAACTTTTAGTTTCTTATATGATCAATCAAGTCCTTTTTTTGTTTCTTTTGGTAGAAGTTTTTTGAATTCTATGAAGCTTAAAAGATAGTTTAAAGTGGATTAATTTTACCAAGTTCATATATATTCACTTAACCAACTGTGAATAAATTAGACTCCATTTTATAGTGCTTTCATTTTTAATTTTTTGTTCTTTTACAATAACCATGTTTATTAATAATATGTTGGTTTACTTCATCATTTTTAAAACCTATTATTTATTTATTTATTTATTTATTTTGATAGTTGTTACCATTTGATTGAGCTTCCAATAACGCTTATAAAATTGGAAAGGAATTTGTCAGTAAAATGGTATGATTTTTTAGAACACAAAAAATAGAATTATCATTAAATGAGCTTTAATTTTAAAACTCTTCATGATAAAGTAGATTGGAGCATAGAAACTTAAAGTGGGTTGAGTTGGCGATCTAAAAACATAAATTTGAAAATAAGGGATTCAATAAAAATTCAAATTGTATTTCATATTTGGGAAAAAAGCATTTTTGACCCCTAAACTTTGCATGTTGTATCAATTTTAACCATAAACTTTCAATTTCATCAATTTAAACCTCATACTTTACAAATTGTATCAATTTTAACCTTAAACTTTTAATTTCATCAATTTAAACCTCAAACTTGTATAAATGTATCAATTTACACCCTCGGTTAAGTTTCCATTTCAATCCTTATTAGAAAAGTTTTCCACACATGTCCAAAGTCACGTGTTACTCTATAATAGGTATGTATTTGTTATTTTTTTTTAAAAAAAATAAAATTGCTGAAGAAAATTGGAGTAGACTCTCCATAATGTCTTTCAATTTAGAGCATGACTTTTTTTCAATTTTTTTTTACTTCTTATCTTATCTGATTCTGTTTTTTTTTTTTTTCATTTAATTAATTGAAGGTATTTCAATTGTAATGCATGATTCTACTTAATCCACCGGCTTTTAGTAGAAACAAAGCTTATTTGCACCATATTTGTTCTCAATGGAGTACTCTCCTTTTTGAATCGTTTGCCAATATATTTTTTTTAATTTCTCATTGGCCTTTAACTTGATTTGTCCTCCATCCACTGCAATGGACGTGGGACTTTCATAATCATCACCCTCATTAGAATTTTTGTCCTTTTCTCTCCAGCATCGATGTCACTTTAATCACCTGTAAGATTGTCGACGGGGCCAACAAGGTCGGCTAGACCAGTTCATTATGTTCATGGGCGTCATTTTGTTTGTCATTTCCTCTCTTGTTCTCTCCCGCATTTTAGCTGAGCTCAATCTTCTTTATACTTGTCGTAATTGGTATTGACACCAATGGCGAGGGAGACATGTTCATTTTGTGTGAGTCCTACTTTTGAAAGTCGAGTTCGTGGTTTTCATGATGGTGGCGATCTAGAATTGTTTAATTATTCTTTTAGTAAATTTATTTTTTTTTAAAATAACAAATAAGTACCTATCATAGAGCAAAATGTGGCTTTGGACATATGTGAGAAATCTGTAACGACCGGTTTATTTAGAAACAGTAATTTTGAATTATGGAAATCAAGTTGGATAAAATTTCTTAAGTATGTTGATTTTAGAGTGAAATTGAATTTTTGGAAGGTTAGGAGGGCAAAAATGGAAAGAAATAATGGTCAAAAAGGGTATTATGGACTTTTAGAGAAGATATTTTTGATTTTTTTAATATAATATTATTTTATTATTTTATTATTATTTTAATTATTTATTATTATTATTTTTATTATTATTATTATTTTTTTTTATTTTTCTTTCTTCTTCTTCCCCGAGACTTCCCCCCCCCCACCGAATTCTCTCTCTCTCTTTCTCTTCCCGCCGTTCTCCTTCCCTCTCCGACAGCTCTCCCTCTCCATCCTCCTCCTTCTTCCGTCAGTCGCGAGCTTCTCGCCGGAGTCGATTCTCGCCGCCGGCCATCTCCCTCAACCGAACGCCGACAGCACGAACCTCGCGGCACGACCGCCGCCCACCGCTGCGCGCCGCTGCTCGCGAACTCTCGCGCTTCACCGAAATTCCAGCCATCAGTCGGTCGAAGAGTTCGCCGGCTGCTTCTTCTTTTTCCTCGTCTTCTGCAAGTTCCGCCGGACGAAATCATCCACGTTAGCCTCGCCGGATTCGTTCAGTACTGAGCAGCGCCGATCGCCGCAAAGCTCGCCTGATTTACAGCCTGCACGCCTCGAAACTCACCGGAAAACACCAGATCTGTCCAGATCCGCGAGTCTCGCACGAAAACGAGGCTTCACGCGCTCTCACGCGCCAATCGGAAACTCCACGCGCCGGCCACGCGCCGCCGCCGTGAAGCCCACGAGCCGCCGTGCTCCGGCCACGCGCCGCCGCTCGCCGGAGTTGGGTAAATATTGCCAATTGGTCCGTTTCGTCGAGTTATTAATGATGGAATGTGTTTTAGCGTAATTCGGATGGTTTAAGACACGTTTAGAACACTTTTTAGGTGAATTGTCGAGGACCTAGGTTCGTACTTGGAGCGGGAACTCGAGAAGCTCATTTCTAGTGAAGAAAGAGTATTTTAGTAAGTAAAGACATAAGGTAAGGGATCTCATAACGAAAGAAGTTTTCAAAACCTTGAGCTAGCTCTATGTTTACTTTGAAAGTATATGTTTTTCATGTTAAGTATTTAAGAAAGAAAGTGTATTATATGTATGTCTTTGAAATGCGATTGCTATGACTTATGCATTCATAACTATGTTCTAAAACGAATGGGACCTCATGCATGTGTTGTGTGCTCATGAAAGGATTTATATAGGCTGTGACGATAATTCTCCCAAAAGTTTTATGTGGGTTTTGAGGGAACCCGAGTCTTCGGACTCTATATGCTCCCGGGGTTCGAGAGTGCCCCCACGACTGTAGCCGACGGGCTTGAGTCTTCGGACTCCACGATGGTAGCCTTCGGGCTGAGTCTTCGGACTCCATGATATATGTTAGCTTTCGAGCTTAACTCTCAGAGGTAGGGAGGACTCTATTCGATGGAAAAACTATGTCTTCGGACTATTCAGAGGCCCTCGGGAGAATTTAATCGTTCACAAGAGCCGCGAGGAAAAGTACATGGTTTATAAAAGGAATTTTAGGTCCCCTACTAAAGCGATGGTTTACGATGGTTTTATGATTTAAAATGACATGTTGCATGTGATTGAAACTCTTATTTTAAAACTATGATGGACTTACTGAGTATTATTCGTTAATACTCACCCTTTTCCTTTTTAAAATGTTTTCAGGTAAGGCTAAGATCGGCCCTAGCGCGTGACCGGAGATCAGCTACTCGAGTCATGGGAGCCGACCGATCGCTATTTCGCTTCTTTTATGTTTCTAGATGTACATAGAACTCATGTTAAGTTTTTAAATGTTAGGAGGATGTTTCAAAATCTTTTAACCTTTCTTTGTAAATCGTGCACGTGCATTTGACTTTCTATGTTTGAATTCACCTGGTTTCTGCTGTTTGAACCCTAGCATCATATTGAGAAGTTTGTTGGATGCTAGGAGGTTGTTTGAAAATCTTAGAAGTGTGTTTTTCTATGTCTTATCAGGTAAGGGTCAGATTTTTGGTTTTCGCGTAGTTACGTCGTTATGCTGCCGAAATTATTGGTAATATAGCGACGTGACTTAGTAATGACTCTTAGGTAGCGTGTTGAGCCTATAGGGTCGTTACAAAATCTTTCTAATGGTGATGGAAATGAAAACTTAAACGAAGGTGTAAATTGATACACTTTTTGAAGTTTAAATTGATGAAATCAAAAGTTTAGGGTTAAAATTGATACAATTTACAAAGTTTGAGGTTTAAATTGATGAAGTTAAAAGTTTAGGGTTAAAATTGATACAATTTGCAAAGTTTGAGGTTTAAATTGATGAAATTGAAAGTTCAGGGTTAAAATTGATACAACATGCAAAGTTTAGGGGTCAAAAATGCTTTTTTCCCTTCATATTTTTAGTGTTTTTAGATCTGAGTTTGGTAGCAAATTTAGAGATCGAATCCCAATTTAACAATAGTTCAAAATATGTTTGATAATATATTTATAAACCATAAAAATAGTTGTAATTATCAATCAAATATTAGGTTGAATCTCCACTATTAGTAATTTATGAACATGTGTTATGTTATAAATTTGTATATTATTATTTTACAATATCATATAGTTTATAATATATTATACATATTTTAAATTTAACAAAAATGAAATGATATTCTAACATTAAATACTATATTTATTAATTTTTTTTGCCTTTTTACATGTAATTCTGCATTTTAAAATTTCACATTCAAAATCTAGATACACTGAAAATATAAAAATATTATTATTAAAATTTCCATTACTTTTGGATCATAGATTCCAAAAACAATTTTTAGAAACAAATCTGCCAAACGCATATTTATTGAATCCATTGAATTTAGTAAATTTGAAAACATAAAACAAAATTCATATGACATACCAAACAAGTTCTTAAATTCATAGTGAGCTATTTTTTTCTTTCCTCTTCCATTAGAATACATCATTATTATAAATGTGAGGCAGAATTGGAACCTTGACATATAGGAAAAGAGAGCGGCTCAAGTTGGAAAATCCTTGAGAAGTTATTTTTACCAATTAGCGTTATTATTAATTGATTTATTCTATGAGACACGAATGAATTAAAATTGAGGAATATTTTAAGGTGGTTAAGATTTGAAGACTTCTGGTCAACAAAAAAAAAAAAAAGATTTTGGAGTTTAGTTCACATGTGACAAAGTGATTTTAATGCCATTATTGATAGGCTTTTGGTCCGAGGAACCTTTGGGGTCTTCAAAACTTTATCCTAGTTAATTTTTTTGTTCCTTTGCACTAAAAAAACAAAAGGAAAAAAAAAGGCAATTATTTTTCTATGTTGTTTTTTTCCATACATGCTTGTCATTTAGAACGTGGTAAGATGGAGTTGAAGAGGACATCACCATCTCAGAAATTGGAATGATTCTTCGAATCTACCCATGAGGATTGTATAATTCTTTGGAAATAAAATTATTTTCTATTTCTAATTTTCATCTTCAATAATTTCGTGAAGGATAGAGTCAATCGTTATATCGTATAGTACATACAGATAAGCTCAAGAACGAAGTCATAGTTGGGTCACGGCCTAGGTAGATATTCGTGTATTTCCTGTCTCTTTTCTCGAAACTAATCTAATAAACTATAATTATATCATCGACCTTGTCCTGCCACAAGACTTTATCCCATAAGAAATTTGATTATCCTACTTTGTTATAAGATTATTTTTTAATGTGTCTTGATCCAAACTACAAATTAGTAGTTAGTCTTACTATTTTTATTTATTTATACTCATATTAGTGTTTATATATGTGAGAATTAAGTTTTGACGATAAATATATGAAAAATTGAGTCAGTGTGGAAAGGAAAAACATCAACATGCCTCACTTGTTGGGAAAAACTCCTTTATGGGCCAAAGTCCTCGACCCAAATCAAATACATTTAAGGGCAATTGGAGCGTATGACCAAATCAAAGAGGTGATTTTGAAAAATGTCCAAAACTTAGAATTAGTTGAAAAATGTCCACACATGCGGATCATGTGGCAAGAAATTTTTAAAATTTCCAATTCTGCCCCTGTAACCCATGTTTAATATATAGTGTATCTGGAGTTTAAATTTTGTTTCCAATCTTTTGATTATTCAAAATCCACTTTATTTGCTTACTTAGATTTGATTTTTGAATGTTTGGATATTTTTAGATTAATTTATTTTTTTATACGTAGATTGCATTCTCAATTTTAAAATAGATTCTTATTATTTTATTTTATTTTTTCATTTTAAAATTGTTTACATCATTTATTTTTTATTTTTTTACTTTCTTCCCCAGGTGTTCTATGTTGGGTTTCATAGACTTGAATATTAATGCTTGAAATTTTGGCAAGATTTATAGCTAAAGAAATCAAATGACTGTATAAAGTTTCTTCAATATCCATCACATGAAATACTAACCTGAACTTCATATCTGTCATTAGTGCCTACCTTTCCAATGATCTGGCTAGGGCAAAACACATAGAGAGATCAACCGCTGGATTTCTAAGCACCAAAACAACAAAACCAACCAACGTAAGACCTATTAGTAAAGAAGTCAAGATCTCCTTTAGCTTCATCCCTCTGAAGAATCCAGATTTTGAAGCATTGTCCGCTGATGCTTAGAATCGGAGGCGTTCTATGGGCTTGAATGTAAGGTTCGTCTTCTACTCTCGTCATTCAAAAATTTCAAATGGGTAATAAGGAAAAACCTGGATTTCTTCAGGTTTTGCTCGATTCGATAATGATGTGGGAAGATACCAAAATCAGCATCATGGACAAGCTCAAAACAAAGTAGGTTCGATAACACTTCTGCGAATACTGTGTCTTTGGAGGTTGAGAATAGTAAAAATATTCAAGAAATATTTATTTGTGTTTCCTATATTTTTCATACAATGCCTATTGATTTAACCTTTATCTTTTTTTCTTTTTTTTTTTGCAGTGTATGATTTGATTTTTAGGGGATGTTTGGCACAGAGTTGAGTTGTAACGACCCGACTTTTCCTGTTAGACTTTCTAGGGATGTTACTACATACATGCTAGTAGAATTAGAAATCTTTGGTAAAAGACAAAAAGAATTAAACCTTTTTGTTAAACAATCAAAACTTTTAGTTCGGGATCCCTTTAAAAATCATTTTAAAACACAATATGAATTAAAACGTTCAATCATTTGAAATAGTTTCATAACACATTGTTTACTAAACGAAATATGTTTTAACTAACACACTATCTAAATGCGGAAGTCATGATCTTCGAAGTCACCCATGACCCTCTCAGCAAACTGCCTTGTCAATCGCCTATGATATGTCTTTGTATTTGCCTGAAAAGAAAAACATTTTTGAAAAGGGTGAGTATTTTACAATACTCAGTAAGTGACCTCACTACCGGGTCAGGATATGCATACACATACATAATGAGTTTTCAAAACATTTTCTTTCTTTTCTTTGATGGGACCTAAATTCCTTTCATAGCGGGAACGTTCCTCTTTCAACTTTTCTCTTCGGCTTAATGTGGACAATTAACCCAACCTAACCTTTCCTTTTCATTTAACCTTTTCAGGTTCCTTTTCATCTAACCTTTTCAGGTTCCTTTTCATATAGCCTCGTAAGGCTCCTTTTCATATAGATGTACATCAATAATGTTAGGGGGTAATTGCCACAGCCTTCGAAATCATTTTATCATGAAAACACATGTATGCATGAGGTCCCAAAACATCTTTCATTTTCATTCAATGATGCAACATATAGAAACATTCTCACATTAATCATCATAAATCATAAATCATGCATCACATTTGTAAGAGCATTTGGCATACATGTGAGAATTATTTTTCATACATAGCATTTTAAAATTCATCAACAATCATAGTTAAAACATTTATGAAATTCTTTTTATTTCAAAAATAATTTTTCAATTCAGTTCCCGATTTGCATTTAAGCATACCGGCATAAAGTCCCTTACCTTGGCTAAGCTCAAGAATCCAATCACCCAATTGCTCACCAATATTCCTTCGCCTTGAACCTCAACCAAATAATTTGGAGCCTAAATCAAACCATCCCTAAGGTTAGAAACAATTCCTAAAATCCATAATTAAATTCCAAAGTTCCTTCCACCAACTAAAGTTCCAAAATTTAGAATAAATTCCTTAACATTTAACTTAATCTCAAATTGGTGGTTAAACTCAATTCAAAACACAAGGTTCTTGATTTAATTGAACTCTCAAATTTAATCTACCAAAAATCCAAAACTCCAAGGATTTGCTTGATTTTAGGATGGAAAATTTACCTCCGTTCTTTCTCCAAACCGACCCAAGCTTTACTAAATAAATGGTGGTTTGATTCGATCTTGTCACACCAACCTCCACGTGCAAAAGGAGTCGAAACAGCGCTGTGCAGTACCAAAAATCCGCTAGAAAAATCAAACTGCAGCAGATCGGCGTCGTGAACAGTACCTGCGGTATGAACAGTACTCGCGGTATGAACAGTACCTGCGGTATGAACAGTACTCGCGGTATGAACAGTACCCGCGGTATGAACAGTACCGCGCATGAACAGTACCCATTGAACAGTACCGCCCCGTGAACAGTAATCGCGTGAACAGTATCGCGGTCGTGAACAGTACCCTCACGTGAAGAACAAATCCGGCGATGGATGTTTGTTGAAGGAGAATAAACTTTCGAATGGATGGGTCTTTTGGTGGTGAAAGAGAGAGAGAGGGATTGATGGTGGAGACTATTTTTCATGGAGGAAGAGGAGAAGGTTGGAGAAGATGATGGCTTGGCTTGACCTAGGGCTAGTATAAAAATAATAGAGAGGGATATTTGGGCTTGACTTCTCCTTGGGCTTGAGCTTGGCTTAAATGTCCCTTGATTTACAAGAATGCCCCCAAATTAAATAAATCCCATTTTTCCCTCGATTCTTCTCAAATTACCCTCAAATTTTCCAATTTAAATTTTGCTAAACCTCAAAATTAAATTCAATACAACCTTAAGCATGAAATTAACCTTACTATAAATTTTAAATTCCACAATTAAAGCCTTAAGTAATACCTAAAAGTGCCGGTCGTTACATTCTTCCCTCCTTAAAAACTTTCGTCCTCGAAAGTTTCTAGCCTTGGAAAAGCTCGGGGTAGCTAGCCCGCATCTCATCCTCTCGCTCCCAAGTAGCTTCTTCGGACCGGTAGTTTTTTTTTCCATAACACCTTGACAAGGTTGATCTCTCGGTTACGAAGTATCTTCTGATCTCTCGCAAGAATTTGTACTGGCCTTTTTTCATAGCTCAAATTCTCGTTCAGCTGCAATGGTTCAAAGTCAATATGCTCCAGAACTTCAAACGACCCTATAAAATGTGGACTCAACTTTCCTTTTTGACTGAACCATAGAACTCCTTTCATTGGAGCCACCTTCAAGAACACATGATCACCCACATCAAATTCCAAGTCCCTTCGCCTCGAATCAGCATAGCTCTTCTGTCTACTCTGTGGGGTTTGCATCCTTGCTCTAATTTTTTTAATTGCATCATTAGTGGCTTGGACCAACTCGAGTCCCAGCAACTGACGTTTACCAATTTCGTCCCAGTAAATAGGAGACCTGCATCTTCCACCGTACAAAGCTTCAAACGGTGCCATGCCCATGGTTGTTTGGTAACTATTATTATAGGCAAACTCTATCAAATGCAAGTGGGTATCCCAACTACCTGCAAAGTCCAATGCACATGCATGTAGCATATCCTCTAATATCTGGTTTAATCGTTCTTTCTGCCCATTTGTCTGGGGATGAAAAGACGTGCTGAAATCTAACTGAGTACCCAGGGCCTTTTTGCAAACTTCTCCAGAAGTTAGATGTAAACCGATAATCTCTGTCTGAAACAATCCTTGCGGGAACTCTGTGCAATCTGACTATCTTCTCCATGTACAATTGTGCCCACTTCTCTGCAGAGTAAGTAGGCTTCCCTGGAAGAAAGTGTACTAACTTAGTAAGTCTATCCTCAATAACCCAAATCATGGTGTAGCCTCTAACTGTTCAGGGTAGCCCTACCACGAAGTCCATAGAGATTTCATCCCACTTCCACTGTGGCACACTCAATGGTTGTAACAAGCCTGTTGACTTCGACCTTGGGCTTTTATTTGCGGATAAACCAAGCGTTTACCGACAACGTCTGCCAACCAATGATACTTCTTGAGATTCTTATACACTTTTGTACCCCTAGAATGTAAGAAAGTTTTGTGTGCCTCCTCTAACAACTCTCTTCCGATATGCTAATCCTTTGGGAGTTATAATAATCTCCTTTGGTACAACAAAGCTGAGTTACTAGGGAGGGTAAAATCTTCTTTATGTCCCTTAGATGGGCATTAACAAACCGCTGTCAGTTTCATGATGGGAGTAACGAAGCTGGGGTTCCTTTAGTTGACATGAAGCATAAGTAATAACCTTCTCATGTTGCATTAGTACACAATCCAATCTTTTCCTTAAAGCATCACTGTAGACCACTAAACTTTTCGTCCCATCAAGAACAGTTAACACTGGGCTAAAGTCAATTGTTCTTTCAACTGTCTGGAAGCATATACAATTACCTTCATATGTTGCATCAACACTCAGCCTAGGCCTTTCTTAAATGCATCACTATACACCACGTAATTTCCTGACCCATCAAGTAAGGTCAAGATAAGGGATGAAACAAACCTCCGCTTGATCTCCTGCAAGCTCGTCTCGCAAGCACCATTCCACATAAGAGTGATTCCCTTTCGAGTCAACTGAGTTAAAGGTGCTGCCTAGCTAGGAATATTCCAAACAGACCTCCTGAAGTAGCTTGCGGAACTAAGGAACTACGACTTTCTGCCATTTACTAGGTTTAGGCTAGTGACGAACTGATTCCATTTTAAAAGGGTCCATTATGATACATTCCTTAGTAGTTATGAGCATGAGAAAAACAACTTTGTCCATCATGACCCACACTAAAAATATTTTGGCAAGAAGCTTACTAACCTTTAAGGTCGTCAATCTTACCTAAGGTACCCCTCATTTTATCCTTTAGTCTTTGAATAAACTCATAGGTCTCTATAACTATCATTACGAACAAATCTAGAAAACTCAAGGTACCTGCCCCTCACTATTACCTTGATCAACTACTGATATTGATGTGTAACTGTCTGGTTCGCCAATCTTTCTTCTTAACGAACAAAGTGAATGCGTCCCATGGTAAAACACTTGGGCATATGAAGTTTTGGTCTAGTAATTCATGTATATGTAACTTGGCTACAATAGCTCTGTTAGGGTCATTCCGCCCAAAGCCGAAAATGAGCATTGTTCTTGACTTGCTTGATTCAATACTAACATAACTTTTTCATTTACTTTAAGTTGGCCTAATTCCTCATTTCAGTAAAATTATTGCTGGCTTCATTAGTGTCTTGTACTACTTTTATTTTCCCAAAGGCAATTTCTCTCAAACTTGCTAATGTGACAAGCAATCCATCTATTTACTACTAAAGCTTCAAAGTTTCACTTCAATAGTTCTTTGACAACTATTAAAAACAAACAACTTTAGTTTAGAGGTTGTTCTCTACAACTCCTATGAAAACAAATAGGAGACCCATCAAAGCACTCTTCCAATATTCAAAATATCCTTGTTTAATCCTTTGTTTGGGAAAAGAAATCTCATACTAAAGTTGAATTTCGTAGTCAAAGTATCCTACAATTTATTCCACCAATACCCACCAAAGTCTTAAGCTCCCAAATAGTACCAAGATTTCTTTAGCCAAACTAAAGACTCTCAAACATAAGTCATAATGCAAAAGTCAAGCCATGCTTGTGTACTTGATGTCTCTACCTTTGATTTCCTTTGAGTCTTAACATGCAAAATCTTTACTCCTTTTTTTTTTTTTTTTTTCCTAATTCATATTTGTCTTTAATAAGGTCATTATACGTATGATGCCCTTTTTAATTATCCAAGGAAGGTTTATCTTCAGTAACCAAAAAGCATGTCTCCATTTATAATCTTCTCTTGGTCCCGAAGTGAACTAGATTCCTTTTATATGGTTATGGTTAAATCCAAATAGTTTGGGGTACCTTGAAAATGACATTTCAATTCGAACTAACGATTTTCTCTTCCTTTAAGTCTCAAGTTTCTTTTCGAACCACATAACCTTTTTCATTAACCATACTAATCAAGTTAGGTGTTATAAAGGAAATTTATCATATCATTCCATACACTTTACTTTTTCCCCTTTTTCATTCCTTTGGGCATGACACATGAAAAATCCACAAATACCTTAGTACACCAAAACCTTAAACTTCCAAAGAGTACTCCTAACCATAATATATCATTCCCTTAAAAAAAAAAAAAATCTTACTAAAGAGACATCATCAACCAATGTCTTTGAAAAGCCTTAGTCTCTTAAGATCTCATCTTCTTTCTCTTGTCTACTCTTGACTACTTCAATCTCTCAATTGAGCAAGTGTTTTATGCCAAGAAAGCTTCTTTTAAACACAATCCTTCCCATTACTCAAAATAGGACATAACATCAATAGGCATCTCAAACAAACCTTTCATACATCACATTAATCATATCTAATCAAAACCCTTTTTTTTTTTTTTTGCAAACATTTTATACAATAACATACCTGGAGGTGACAAGGCGTTTGCTCTTTGGTCATGGGGACACTTAATGCTTACGATGTAAGCAAGTCTACAGAACCCATAACTCTGGGCTCTGATACCAACTGTAACGACCCGACTTTTCCTGTTAGACTTTCTAGGGACGTTACTACATACATGCTAGTAGAATTTAGAAATCTTTGGTAAAAGACAAAAAGAATTAAACCTTTTTGTTAAACAATCAAAACTTTTAGTTCGGGATCCCTTTAAAAATCATTTTAAAACACAATATGAATTAAAACGTTCAATCATTTGAAATAGTTTCATAACACATTGTTTACTAAACGAAATATGTTTTAACTAACACACTATCTAAATGCGGAAGTCATGATCTTCGAAGTCACCCATGACCCTCTCAGCAAACTGCCTTGTCAATCGCCTATGATATGTCTTTGTATTTGCCTGAAAAGAAAAACATTTTTGAAAAGGGTGAGTATTTTACAATACTCAGTAAGTGACCTCACTACCGGGTCAGGATATGCATACACATACATAATGAGTTTTCAAAACATTTTCTTTCTTTTCTTTGATGGGACCTAAATTCCTTTCATAGCGGGAACGTTCCTCTTTCAACTTTTCTCTTCGGCTTAATGTGGACAATTAACCCAACCTAACCTTTCCTTTTCATTTAACCTTTTCAGGTTCCTTTTCATCTAACCTTTTCAGGTTCCTTTTCATATAGCCTCGTAAGGCTCCTTTTCATATAGATGTACATCAATAATGTTAGGGGGTAATTGCCACAGCCTTCGAAATCATTTTATCATGAAAACACATGTATGCATGAGGTCCCAAAACATCTTTCATTTTCATTCAATGATGCAACATATAGAAACATTCTCACATTAATCATCATAAATCATAAATCATGCATCACATTTGTAAGAGCATTTGGCATACATGTGAGAATTATTTTTCATACATAGCATTTTAAAATTCATCAACAATCATAGTTAAAACATTTATGAAATTCTTTTTATTTCAAAAATAATTTTTCAATTCAGTTCCCGATTTGCATTTAAGCATACCGGCATAAAGTCCCTTACCTTGGCTAAGCTCAAGAATCCAATCACCCAATTGCTCACCAATATTCCTTCGCCTTGAACCTCAACCAAATAATTTGGAGCCTAAATCAAACCATCCCT
Source organism: Trichosanthes truncata (assembly GCA_033996785.1). Lineage (NCBI taxonomy): Eukaryota > Viridiplantae > Streptophyta > Magnoliopsida > Cucurbitales > Cucurbitaceae > Trichosanthes > Trichosanthes truncata. The sequence continues at coordinate 41,074,778 of JAWPNB010000013.1, read as the reverse complement.
AAGGTTAGAAACAATTCCTAAAATCCATAATTAAATTCCAAAGTTCCTTCCACCAACTAAAGTTCCAAAATTTAGAATAAATTCCTTAACATTTAACTTAATCTCAAATTGGTGGTTAAACTCAATTCAAAACACAAGGTTCTTGATTTAATTGAACTCTCAAATTTAATCTACCAAAAATCCAAAACTCCAAGGATTTGCTTGATTTTAGGATGGAAAATTTACCTCCGTTCTTTCTCCAAACCGACCCAAGCTTTACTAAATAAATGGTGGTTTGATTCGATCTTGTCACACCAACCTCCACGTGCAAAAGGAGTCGAAACAGCGCTGTGCAGTACCAAAAATCCGCTAGAAAAATCAAACTGCAGCAGATCGGCGTCGTGAACAGTACCTGCGGTATGAACAGTACTCGCGGTATGAACAGTACCTGCGGTATGAACAGTACTCGCGGTATGAACAGTACCCGCGGTATGAACAGTACCGCGCATGAACAGTACCCATTGAACAGTACCGCCCCGTGAACAGTAATCGCGTGAACAGTATCGCGGTCGTGAACAGTACCCTCACGTGAAGAACAAATCCGGCGATGGATGTTTGTTGAAGGAGAATAAACTTTCGAATGGATGGGTCTTTTGGTGGTGAAAGAGAGAGAGAGGGATTGATGGTGGAGACTATTTTTCATGGAGGAAGAGGAGAAGGTTGGAGAAGATGATGGCTTGGCTTGACCTAGGGCTAGTATAAAAATAATAGAGAGGGATATTTGGGCTTGACTTCTCCTTGGGCTTGAGCTTGGCTTAAATGTCCCTTGATTTACAAGAATGCCCCCAAATTAAATAAATCCCATTTTTCCCTCGATTCTTCTCAAATTACCCTCAAATTTTCCAATTTAAATTTTGCTAAACCTCAAAATTAAATTCAATACAACCTTAAGCATGAAATTAACCTTACTATAAATTTTAAATTCCACAATTAAAGCCTTAAGTAATACCTAAAAGTGCCGGTCGTTACATTCTTCCCTCCTTAAAAACTTTCGTCCTCGAAAGTTTCTAGCCTTGGAAAAGCTCGGGGTAGCTAGCCCGCATCTCATCCTCTCGCTCCCAAGTAGCTTCTTCGGACCGGTAGTTTTTTTTTCCATAACACCTTGACAAGGTTGATCTCTCGGTTACGAAGTATCTTCTGATCTCTCGCAAGAATTTGTACTGGCCTTTTTTCATAGCTCAAATTCTCGTTCAGCTGCAATGGTTCAAAGTCAATATGCTCCAGAACTTCAAACGACCCTATAAAATGTGGACTCAACTTTCCTTTTTGACTGAACCATAGAACTCCTTTCATTGGAGCCACCTTCAAGAACACATGATCACCCACATCAAATTCCAAGTCCCTTCGCCTCGAATCAGCATAGCTCTTCTGTCTACTCTGTGGGGTTTGCATCCTTGCTCTAATTTTTTTAATTGCATCATTAGTGGCTTGGACCAACTCGAGTCCCAGCAACTGACGTTTACCAATTTCGTCCCAGTAAATAGGAGACCTGCATCTTCCACCGTACAAAGCTTCAAACGGTGCCATGCCCATGGTTGTTTGGTAACTATTATTATAGGCAAACTCTATCAAATGCAAGTGGGTATCCCAACTACCTGCAAAGTCCAATGCACATGCATGTAGCATATCCTCTAATATCTGGTTTAATCGTTCTTTCTGCCCATTTGTCTGGGGATGAAAAGACGTGCTGAAATCTAACTGAGTACCCAGGGCCTTTTTGCAAACTTCTCCAGAAGTTAGATGTAAACCGATAATCTCTGTCTGAAACAATCCTTGCGGGAACTCTGTGCAATCTGACTATCTTCTCCATGTACAATTGTGCCCACTTCTCTGCAGAGTAAGTAGGCTTCCCTGGAAGAAAGTGTACTAACTTAGTAAGTCTATCCTCAATAACCCAAATCATGGTGTAGCCTCTAACTGTTCAGGGTAGCCCTACCACGAAGTCCATAGAGATTTCATCCCACTTCCACTGTGGCACACTCAATGGTTGTAACAAGCCTGTTGACTTCGACCTTGGGCTTTTATTTGCGGATAAACCAAGCGTTTACCGACAACGTCTGCCAACCAATGATACTTCTTGAGATTCTTATACACTTTTGTACCCCTAGAATGTAAGAAAGTTTTGTGTGCCTCCTCTAACAACTCTCTTCCGATATGCTAATCCTTTGGGAGTTATAATAATCTCCTTTGGTACAACAAAGCTGAGTTACTAGGGAGGGTAAAATCTTCTTTATGTCCCTTAGATGGGCATTAACAAACCGCTGTCAGTTTCATGATGGGAGTAACGAAGCTGGGGTTCCTTTAGTTGACATGAAGCATAAGTAATAACCTTCTCATGTTGCATTAGTACACAATCCAATCTTTTCCTTAAAGCATCACTGTAGACCACTAAACTTTTCGTCCCATCAAGAACAGTTAACACTGGGCTAAAGTCAATTGTTCTTTCAACTGTCTGGAAGCATATACAATTACCTTCATATGTTGCATCAACACTCAGCCTAGGCCTTTCTTAAATGCATCACTATACACCACGTAATTTCCTGACCCATCAAGTAAGGTCAAGATAAGGGATGAAACAAACCTCCGCTTGATCTCCTGCAAGCTCGTCTCGCAAGCACCATTCCACATAAGAGTGATTCCCTTTCGAGTCAACTGAGTTAAAGGTGCTGCCTAGCTAGGAATATTCCAAACAGACCTCCTGAAGTAGCTTGCGGAACTAAGGAACTACGACTTTCTGCCATTTACTAGGTTTAGGCTAGTGACGAACTGATTCCATTTTAAAAGGGTCCATTATGATACATTCCTTAGTAGTTATGAGCATGAGAAAAACAACTTTGTCCATCATGACCCACACTAAAAATATTTTGGCAAGAAGCTTACTAACCTTTAAGGTCGTCAATCTTACCTAAGGTACCCCTCATTTTATCCTTTAGTCTTTGAATAAACTCATAGGTCTCTATAACTATCATTACGAACAAATCTAGAAAACTCAAGGTACCTGCCCCTCACTATTACCTTGATCAACTACTGATATTGATGTGTAACTGTCTGGTTCGCCAATCTTTCTTCTTAACGAACAAAGTGAATGCGTCCCATGGTAAAACACTTGGGCATATGAAGTTTTGGTCTAGTAATTCATGTATATGTAACTTGGCTACAATAGCTCTGTTAGGGTCATTCCGCCCAAAGCCGAAAATGAGCATTGTTCTTGACTTGCTTGATTCAATACTAACATAACTTTTTCATTTACTTTAAGTTGGCCTAATTCCTCATTTCAGTAAAATTATTGCTGGCTTCATTAGTGTCTTGTACTACTTTTATTTTCCCAAAGGCAATTTCTCTCAAACTTGCTAATGTGACAAGCAATCCATCTATTTACTACTAAAGCTTCAAAGTTTCACTTCAATAGTTCTTTGACAACTATTAAAAACAAACAACTTTAGTTTAGAGGTTGTTCTCTACAACTCCTATGAAAACAAATAGGAGACCCATCAAAGCACTCTTCCAATATTCAAAATATCCTTGTTTAATCCTTTGTTTGGGAAAAGAAATCTCATACTAAAGTTGAATTTCGTAGTCAAAGTATCCTACAATTTATTCCACCAATACCCACCAAAGTCTTAAGCTCCCAAATAGTACCAAGATTTCTTTAGCCAAACTAAAGACTCTCAAACATAAGTCATAATGCAAAAGTCAAGCCATGCTTGTGTACTTGATGTCTCTACCTTTGATTTCCTTTGAGTCTTAACATGCAAAATCTTTACTCCTTTTTTTTTTTTTTTTTTCCTAATTCATATTTGTCTTTAATAAGGTCATTATACGTATGATGCCCTTTTTAATTATCCAAGGAAGGTTTATCTTCAGTAACCAAAAAGCATGTCTCCATTTATAATCTTCTCTTGGTCCCGAAGTGAACTAGATTCCTTTTATATGGTTATGGTTAAATCCAAATAGTTTGGGGTACCTTGAAAATGACATTTCAATTCGAACTAACGATTTTCTCTTCCTTTAAGTCTCAAGTTTCTTTTCGAACCACATAACCTTTTTCATTAACCATACTAATCAAGTTAGGTGTTATAAAGGAAATTTATCATATCATTCCATACACTTTACTTTTTCCCCTTTTTCATTCCTTTGGGCATGACACATGAAAAATCCACAAATACCTTAGTACACCAAAACCTTAAACTTCCAAAGAGTACTCCTAACCATAATATATCATTCCCTTAAAAAAAAAAAAAATCTTACTAAAGAGACATCATCAACCAATGTCTTTGAAAAGCCTTAGTCTCTTAAGATCTCATCTTCTTTCTCTTGTCTACTCTTGACTACTTCAATCTCTCAATTGAGCAAGTGTTTTATGCCAAGAAAGCTTCTTTTAAACACAATCCTTCCCATTACTCAAAATAGGACATAACATCAATAGGCATCTCAAACAAACCTTTCATACATCACATTAATCATATCTAATCAAAACCCTTTTTTTTTTTTTTTGCAAACATTTTATACAATAACATACCTGGAGGTGACAAGGCGTTTGCTCTTTGGTCATGGGGACACTTAATGCTTACGATGTAAGCAAGTCTACAGAACCCATAACTCTGGGCTCTGATACCAACTGTAACGACCCGACTTTTCCTGTTAGACTTTCTAGGGACGTTACTACATACATGCTAGTAGAATTTAGAAATCTTTGGTAAAAGACAAAAAGAATTAAACCTTTTTGTTAAACAATCAAAACTTTTAGTTCGGGATCCCTTTAAAAATCATTTTAAAACACAATATGAATTAAAACGTTCAATCATTTGAAATAGTTTCATAACACATTGTTTACTAAACGAAATATGTTTTAACTAACACACTATCTAAATGCGGAAGTCATGATCTTCGAAGTCACCCATGACCCTCTCAGCAAACTGCCTTGTCAATCGCCTATGATATGTCTTTGTATTTGCCTGAAAAGAAAAACATTTTTGAAATGGGTGAGTATTTTACAATACTCAGTAAGTGACCTCACTACCGGGTCAGGATATGCATACACATACATAATGAGTTTTCAAAACATTTTCTTTCTTTTCTTTGATGGGACCTAAATTCCTTTCATAGCGGGAACGTTCCTCTTTCAACTTTTCTCTTCGGCTTAATGTGGACAATTAACCCAACCTAACCTTTCCTTTTCATTTAACCTTTTCAGGTTCCTTTTCATCTAACCTTTTCAGGTTCCTTTTCATATAGCCTCGTAAGGCTCCTTTTCATATAGATGTACATCAATAATGTTAGGGGGTAATTGCCACAGCCTTCGAAATCATTTTATCATGAAAACACATGTATGCATGAGGTCCCAAAACATCTTTCATTTTCATTCAATGATGCAACATATAGAAACATTCTCACATTAATCATCATAAATCATAAATCATGCATCACATTTGTAAGAGCATTTGGCATACATGTGAGAATTATTTTTCATACATAGCATTTTAAAATTCATCAACAATCATAGTTAAAACATTTATGAAATTCTTTTTATTTCAAAAATAATTTTTCAATTCAGTTCCCGATTTGCATTTAAGCATACCGGCATAAAGTCCCTTACCTTGGCTAAGCTCAAGAATCCAATCACCCAATTGCTCACCAATATTCCTTCGCCTTGAACCTCAACCAAATAATTTGGAGCCTAAATCAAACCATCCCTAAGGTTAGAAACAATTCCTAAAATCCATAATTAAATTCCAAAGTTCCTTCCACCAACTAAAGTTCCAAAATTTAGAATAAATTCCTTAACATTTAACTTAATCTCAAATTGGTGGTTAAACTCAATTCAAAACACAAGGTTCTTGATTTAATTGAACTCTCAAATTTAATCTACCAAAAATCCAAAACTCCAAGGATTTGCTTGATTTTAGGATGGAAAATTTACCTCCGTTCTTTCTCCAAACCGACCCAAGCTTTACTAAATAAATGGTGGTTTGATTCGATCTTGTCACACCAACCTCCACGTGCAAAAGGAGTCGAAACAGCGCTGTGCAGTACCAAAAATCCGCTAGAAAAATCAAACTGCAGCAGATCGGCGTCGTGAACAGTACCTGCGGTATGAACAGTACTCGCGGTATGAACAGTACCTGCGGTATGAACAGTACTCGCGGTATGAACAGTACCCGCGGTATGAACAGTACCGCGCATGAACAGTACCCATTGAACAGTACCGCCCCGTGAACAGTAATCGCGTGAACAGTATCGCGGTCGTGAACAGTACCCTCACGTGAAGAACAAATCCGGCGATGGATGTTTGTTGAAGGAGAATAAACTTTCGAATGGATGGGTCTTTTGGTGGTGAAAGAGAGAGAGAGGGATTGATGGTGGAGACTATTTTTCATGGAGGAAGAGGAGAAGGTTGGAGAAGATGATGGCTTGGCTTGACCTAGGGCTAGTATAAAAATAATAGAGAGGGATATTTGGGCTTGACTTCTCCTTGGGCTTGAGCTTGGCTTAAATGTCCCTTGATTTACAAGAATGCCCCCAAATTAAATAAATCCCATTTTTCCCTCGATTCTTCTCAAATTACCCTCAAATTTTCCAATTTAAATTTTGCTAAACCTCAAAATTAAATTCAATACAACCTTAAGCATGAAATTAACCTTACTATAAATTTTAAATTCCACAATTAAAGCCTTAAGTAATACCTAAAAGTGCCGGTCGTTACATTCTTCCCTCCTTAAAAACTTTCGTCCTCGAAAGTTTCTAGCCTTGGAAAAGCTCGGGGTAGCTAGCCCGCATCTCATCCTCTCGCTCCCAAGTAGCTTCTTCGGACCGGTAGTTTTTTTTTCCATAACACCTTGACAAGGTTGATCTCTCGGTTACGAAGTATCTTCTGATCTCTCGCAAGAATTTGTACTGGCCTTTTTTCATAGCTCAAATTCTCGTTCAGCTGCAATGGTTCAAAGTCAATATGCTCCAGAACTTCAAACGACCCTATAAAATGTGGACTCAACTTTCCTTTTTGACTGAACCATAGAACTCCTTTCATTGGAGCCACCTTCAAGAACACATGATCACCCACATCAAATTCCAAGTCCCTTCGCCTCGAATCAGCATAGCTCTTCTGTCTACTCTGTGGGGTTTGCATCCTTGCTCTAATTTTTTTAATTGCATCATTAGTGGCTTGGACCAACTCGAGTCCCAGCAACTGACGTTTACCAATTTCGTCCCAGTAAATAGGAGACCTGCATCTTCCACCGTACAAAGCTTCAAACGGTGCCATGCCCATGGTTGTTTGGTAACTATTATTATAGGCAAACTCTATCAAATGCAAGTGGGTATCCCAACTACCTGCAAAGTCCAATGCACATGCATGTAGCATATCCTCTAATATCTGGTTTAATCGTTCTTTCTGCCCATTTGTCTGGGGATGAAAAGACGTGCTGAAATCTAACTGAGTACCCAGGGCCTTTTTGCAAACTTCTCCAGAAGTTAGATGTAAACCGATAATCTCTGTCTGAAACAATCCTTGCGGGAACTCTGTGCAATCTGACTATCTTCTCCATGTACAATTGTGCCCACTTCTCTGCAGAGTAAGTAGGCTTCCCTGGAAGAAAGTGTACTAACTTAGTAAGTCTATCCTCAATAACCCAAATCATGGTGTAGCCTCTAACTGTTCAGGGTAGCCCTACCACGAAGTCCATAGAGATTTCATCCCACTTCCACTGTGGCACACTCAATGGTTGTAACAAGCCTGTTGACTTCGACCTTGGGCTTTTATTTGCGGATAAACCAAGCGTTTACCGACAACGTCTGCCAACCAATGATACTTCTTGAGATTCTTATACACTTTTGTACCCCTAGAATGTAAGAAAGTTTTGTGTGCCTCCTCTAACAACTCTCTTCCGATATGCTAATCCTTTGGGAGTTATAATAATCTCCTTTGGTACAACAAAGCTGAGTTACTAGGGAGGGTAAAATCTTCTTTATGTCCCTTAGATGGGCATTAACAAACCGCTGTCAGTTTCATGATGGGAGTAACGAAGCTGGGGTTCCTTTAGTTGACATGAAGCATAAGTAATAACCTTCTCATGTTGCATTAGTACACAATCCAATCTTTTCCTTAAAGCATCACTGTAGACCACTAAACTTTTCGTCCCATCAAGAACAGTTAACACTGGGCTAAAGTCAATTGTTCTTTCAACTGTCTGGAAGCATATACAATTACCTTCATATGTTGCATCAACACTCAGCCTAGGCCTTTCTTAAATGCATCACTATACACCACGTAATTTCCTGACCCATCAAGTAAGGTCAAGATAAGGGATGAAACAAACCTCCGCTTGATCTCCTGCAAGCTCGTCTCGCAAGCACCATTCCACATAAGAGTGATTCCCTTTCGAGTCAACTGAGTTAAAGGTGCTGCCTAGCTAGGAATATTCCAAACAGACCTCCTGAAGTAGCTTGCGGAACTAAGGAACTACGACTTTCTGCCATTTACTAGGTTTAGGCTAGTGACGAACTGATTCCATTTTAAAAGGGTCCATTATGATACATTCCTTAGTAGTTATGAGCATGAGAAAAACAACTTTGTCCATCATGACCCACACTAAAAATATTTTGGCAAGAAGCTTACTAACCTTTAAGGTCGTCAATCTTACCTAAGGTACCCCTCATTTTATCCTTTAGTCTTTGAATAAACTCATAGGTCTCTATAACTATCATTACGAACAAATCTAGAAAACTCAAGGTACCTGCCCCTCACTATTACCTTGATCAACTACTGATATTGATGTGTAACTGTCTGGTTCGCCAATCTTTCTTCTTAACGAACAAAGTGAATGCGTCCCATGGTAAAACACTTGGGCATATGAAGTTTTGGTCTAGTAATTCATGTATATGTAACTTGGCTACAATAGCTCTGTTAGGGTCATTCCGCCCAAAGCCGAAAATGAGCATTGTTCTTGACTTGCTTGATTCAATACTAACATAACTTTTTCATTTACTTTAAGTTGGCCTAATTCCTCATTTCAGTAAAATTATTGCTGGCTTCATTAGTGTCTTGTACTACTTTTATTTTCCCAAAGGCAATTTCTCTCAAACTTGCTAATGTGACAAGCAATCCATCTATTTACTACTAAAGCTTCAAAGTTTCACTTCAATAGTTCTTTGACAACTATTAAAAACAAACAACTTTAGTTTAGAGGTTGTTCTCTACAACTCCTATGAAAACAAATAGGAGACCCATCAAAGCACTCTTCCAATATTCAAAATATCCTTGTTTAATCCTTTGTTTGGGAAAAGAAATCTCATACTAAAGTTGAATTTCGTAGTCAAAGTATCCTACAATTTATTCCACCAATACCCACCAAAGTCTTAAGCTCCCAAATAGTACCAAGATTTCTTTAGCCAAACTAAAGACTCTCAAACATAAGTCATAATGCAAAAGTCAAGCCATGCTTGTGTACTTGATGTCTCTACCTTTGATTTCCTTTGAGTCTTAACATGCAAAATCTTTACTCCTTTTTTTTTTTTTTTTTTCCTAATTCATATTTGTCTTTAATAAGGTCATTATACGTATGATGCCCTTTTTAATTATCCAAGGAAGGTTTATCTTCAGTAACCAAAAAGCATGTCTCCATTTATAATCTTCTCTTGGTCCCGAAGTGAACTAGATTCCTTTTATATGGTTATGGTTAAATCCAAATAGTTTGGGGTACCTTGAAAATGACATTTCAATTCGAACTAACGATTTTCTCTTCCTTTAAGTCTCAAGTTTCTTTTCGAACCACATAACCTTTTTCATTAACCATACTAATCAAGTTAGGTGTTATAAAGGAAATTTATCATATCATTCCATACACTTTACTTTTTCCCCTTTTTCATTCCTTTGGGCATGACACATGAAAAATCCACAAATACCTTAGTACACCAAAACCTTAAACTTCCAAAGAGTACTCCTAACCATAATATATCATTCCCTTAAAAAAAAAAAAAATCTTACTAAAGAGACATCATCAACCAATGTCTTTGAAAAGCCTTAGTCTCTTAAGATCTCATCTTCTTTCTCTTGTCTACTCTTGACTACTTCAATCTCTCAATTGAGCAAGTGTTTTATGCCAAGAAAGCTTCTTTTAAACACAATCCTTCCCATTACTCAAAATAGGACATAACATCAATAGGCATCTCAAACAAACCTTTCATACATCACATTAATCATATCTAATCAAAACCCTTTTTTTTTTTTTTTGCAAACATTTTATACAATAACATACCTGGAGGTGACAAGGCGTTTGCTCTTTGGTCATGGGGACACTTAATGCTTACGATGTAAGCAAGTCTACAGAACCCATAACTCTGGGCTCTGATACCAACTGTAACGACCCGACTTTTCCTGTTAGACTTTCTAGGGACGTTACTACATACATGCTAGTAGAATTTAGAAATCTTTGGTAAAAGACAAAAAGAATTAAACCTTTTTGTTAAACAATCAAAACTTTTAGTTCGGGATCCCTTTAAAAATCATTTTAAAACACAATATGAATTAAAACGTTCAATCATTTGAAATAGTTTCATAACACATTGTTTACTAAACGAAATATGTTTTAACTAACACACTATCTAAATGCGGAAGTCATGATCTTCGAAGTCACCCATGACCCTCTCAGCAAACTGCCTTGTCAATCGCCTATGATATGTCTTTGTATTTGCCTGAAAAGAAAAACATTTTTGAAATGGGTGAGTATTTTACAATACTCAGTAAGTGACCTCACTACCGGGTCAGGATATGCATACACATACATAATGAGTTTTCAAAACATTTTCTTTCTTTTCTTTGATGGGACCTAAATTCCTTTCATAGCGGGAACGTTCCTCTTTCAACTTTTCTCTTCGGCTTAATGTGGACAATTAACCCAACCTAACCTTTCCTTTTCATTTAACCTTTTCAGGTTCCTTTTCATCTAACCTTTTCAGGTTCCTTTTCATATAGCCTCGTAAGGCTCCTTTTCATATAGATGTACATCAATAATGTTAGGGGGTAATTGCCACAGCCTTCGAAATCATTTTATCATGAAAACACATGTATGCATGAGGTCCCAAAACATCTTTCATTTTCATTCAATGATGCAACATATAGAAACATTCTCACATTAATCATCATAAATCATAAATCATGCATCACATTTGTAAGAGCATTTGGCATACATGTGAGAATTATTTTTCATACATAGCATTTTAAAATTCATCAACAATCATAGTTAAAACATTTATGAAATTCTTTTTATTTCAAAAATAATTTTTCAATTCAGTTCCCGATTTGCATTTAAGCATACCGGCATAAAGTCCCTTACCTTGGCTAAGCTCAAGAATCCAATCACCCAATTGCTCACCAATATTCCTTCGCCTTGAACCTCAACCAAATAATTTGGAGCCTAAATCAAACCATCCCTAAGGTTAGAAACAATTCCTAAAATCCATAATTAAATTCCAAAGTTCCTTCCACCAACTAAAGTTCCAAAATTTAGAATAAATTCCTTAACATTTAACTTAATCTCAAATTGGTGGTTAAACTCAATTCAAAACACAAGGTTCTTGATTTAATTGAACTCTCAAATTTAATCTACCAAAAATCCAAAACTCCAAGGATTTGCTTGATTTTAGGATGGAAAATTTACCTCCGTTCTTTCTCCAAACCGACCCAAGCTTTACTAAATAAATGGTGGTTTGATTCGATCTTGTCACACCAACCTCCACGTGCAAAAGGAGTCGAAACAGCGCTGTGCAGTACCAAAAATCCGCTAGAAAAATCAAACTGCAGCAGATCGGCGTCGTGAACAGTACCTGCGGTATGAACAGTACTCGCGGTATGAACAGTACCCGCGGTATGAACAGTACCGCGCGTGAACAGTACCCAATGAACAGTACCGCCCCATGAACAGTAATCGCGTGAACAGTATCGCGGTCGTGAACAGTACCCTCACGTGAAGAACAAATCCGGCGATGGATGTTTGTTGAAGGAGAATAAACTTTCGAATGGATGGGTCTTTTGGTGGTGAAAGAGAGAAAGAGGGATTGATGGTGGAGACTGTTTTTCATGGAGGAAGAGGAGAAGGTTGGAGAAGATGATGGCTTGGCTTGACCTAGGGCTAGTATAAAAATAATAGAGAGGGATATTTGGGCTTGACTTCTCCTTGGGCTTGGGCTTGGCTTAAATGTCCCTTGATTTACAAGAATGCCCCCAAATTAAATAAATCTCATTTTTCCCTCGATTCTTCTCAAATTACCCTCAAATTTTCCAATTTAAATTTTGCTAAACCTCAAAATTAAATTCAATACAACCTTAAGCATGAAATTAACCTTACTATAAATTTTAAATTCCACAATTAAAGCCTTAAGTAATACCTAAAAGTGCCGGTCGTTACATGAGTTGAGTTAGTTTGTCAGTGAGTTCAGAAGTCTGTGTTTGGGGTGCAGAGTTGGGTTAAGTTGAGTTAGAAAGTCTGTGTTTGTGGTGGAGAGTTGAGTTGAGTTGTCTGAGCTATCTGGTGCAGTTTTTTGTAACCTGAAGTAGACTGATTTTTAGCTGACTGTTTTAGTTTCCTTTACTTTTATTTTTTTCCAATCATTCATCTAGAAACATATTTTTCCAACTTTTCAACACTGAATTTAGATGTCCACTTCAAAAAAACAATATATTTGAACATTGATCTTTTTTAAAAAAACATCATCCTTTATCTTTCTTTTTTTTAGAAATTGACTTCTTCCAAACTATAAGCAATGTAGCCTTGATTTTTCTTTCTGCTACACATTGAACTTCTTTCAATTTATAGAAATCAAATGTTGCATTCTTTATCACAACAAATAACAATTGATGAATGGAAAAAAGACAATGTACCTGTATTTTTTTTTTCTTTAAACACAAATTGAATTTCTATCAAAATATAGAAATCCAAGGTTTCATTTTCTAAACACACATTGAACTTCTTTGAAACTTACAAACGAGAACCTTATTATGACATTTTTCAATTACTAATAGGGTCTTCGTTACGAGGAAGTTTTTAAAAACAAAACACATTGACCATTACGTATTCTTTTTTTTTCTTTTTCTTTTTTTTTTGCAAAGGAACATTGTTTGTTTACATTTGTTTAAACACATGTACTAAATGGAACATCTTTGGAAAAGAGAATGCCAGTATTTTACTTTTTCAAGATGACAAGAAAACAACAATATATTGCAATATTAGTGTCATGTAGGAGTGAAAAATTCACAAAATATCAAGGGTCTATTTACATGATTCACAAAACATAATTATGCTGCACAAAAATATAAGTAATGGCCAACAATGAGTCATGTTCGTAAGTCCAAAGAAAGATTGTTGGAGCAGAGAGTCAGACCAACTAAGTACATGTGCATTTCATATTATTTTGAACCATGGGAGTGCTGTAGGTCACTGGAAATTGTTGACGACTATAGTCACAGGAGACGGGATCGTCGATAGCTAGATATGGTCGCCAACGATTGTCGTCGATCGTTGAAGAAGGTAGTTAGCAATAGCCGTCAGGTTTTTTGCATATGGCCGTCACTCATCAGAGAAGGTCTCCATCGGTGGTTGTCGGAGGTGGCGCCAGTCGTGGGAGGTGGTCGCCAGTCGCCGGAGGTGGTTGCCGGTCACTAGAGAAGGTTGCTGGCAGTGGTCGTTGGAGAAGCAGTGATAAAATATGTTAATAGGGTTATTGTACAAGTCGATGGTGTAACGTCCCTAAAATTTAGACTAAGTTAGGAAACATTACTAAACTTACAACCATTAAGCTGCAACAATTTCGGCAGCATAACAGCATAACTACGAGCTACCCAAAATTTTCCTACTATGTGTTAGACAAAAATTCACACTTCTATAGCCAGATAACCAGATTATCATCCAAACTCCAACCACATAACTACCAAAAGTTCAGGATCTCCAGACAACTCACATCAAAACGAAACAAAACTTCCTCATTCTTCTATAAAACGAAAAGAAAAGAATGATTCAATTTTTTTATAAAAAAAAACAAGGCAACCTAACAAACTTATTATAACCTCCATCTCAAAAACACATTACCAGAAACTCCAACTCTAATAAGAGAAATATAACCTACCAATAATACTCAAAGAACAATAGTACTAAAGCCATAAGCATCAAGACAACTATAACTATAATTCGGTTACACTAAACTCAACGAGACGACTACTTTATAAGTAAACATCCAACTATGGCCTTTCTTCTCTCATGCCTCCTCTCAGCATCTCCAGGGTCGTAGCATACGTTATCACTTGCAAAGCCTGGTAGTGAGTCAGTACATAACACGTACTGGTAAGTAGCTCACACCTAAAGGGCCACAATCAGCATACAAAACAAGACAACATGCTTGCAAGTATCATGCTTTTCATAACAAGCTAGACATGTAACCCACACAAACATCACATACAACATGCTTAATTCACGAGTTACATTCACAAATGTACCATGCTCATTTCAGGCATATGGATTCACTATCCAAGCTCAACATGCTCACTCAAACTCCACTGAGTTACTCAAACCACTCATATTTAGCCCTCACAAGCTACTTGAGACTGATTCCTTCGAGACATGCCGACCCCTGACCATTTTTACCCAGAGCCTCAACGACTCTCTATGGCGCTCATCATTCGACCCTTGACCATTTTTACCCAAGGCCTCGAACTGTGCATCGCCCCTTGACCATTTTTACTCAAGGCGCAACGATGACTTAACCACATCGACCCTTGGCCATTTTTACCTAAGGCCTCGATGTTTCTCAAGATTTAACGGTGACATACTACCCCTTAACCATTTTCACCCGAGGCACACTAGTACTCACTTCACTTTCTTTTATCCCATACAAGGTTCACTAACCTCACTCATTCATACTAGAATCCATAAATCCTACGCATCATACTTCTAGCTCATGATCATACCAAAGTTACACAAACATCCATAACATGCTTTCGCAACCAATGTCAATAACTCATGATGCATCGCTACATTAAATCGAAATCAACAAGGTAAGATGTTTATCACAAGGGGAACATCACGACATGAGGTTACCAATTTATCGTAGCATACTAAACACATTCAAAGTCACAGAACAATTCAATGCAATAAAGTATTCATAAGTAAGCAATTAGAACACACAACATGCTAACAAACAACAATCAAACCCAACCGGCAGAATTCTACTTACAACGTTCCTAGGATATTCCAAGGTATTCCTAAAGAGAACTTTGAGCCTTACTTGAATGCTCCAAATTAAGCCCAATCTACGAACGCAAGTTTACAAGAATTAGAAATTAATCTAACGCATCTTATTTTAGTTCGAAGGATTTAAAGATTTGCTGAAACTTATTGGAACTTACTGAACTAATCCAAACGAGCTCGAATTACTGTTGGTTGGTGTTCGAGTGTTTGAATCAACCTAAAACTGCTACGCAAGGTTCCTAGACGTTAGGACCTAAGCCATAACACTAAAGTGATTTGCGAAAAGTCCAAAACATGTTAAAACTTACCCAACAGTGCCAAACTGACTAAAACTCTGCTGTAAATCCTGTTTTTTTACAGTAAATGGCTTTGAATGTGGACTATTCGGAGTCCAAACAAGCTAAAATTGCAAATAAGAGATGTTTAAGGCATGGGTAGTCCAAAACTAAAGTTGATTAGGCATGGGTAAGTGATAAACCTAGTCAAACAAGAAGAAACTCACGTTGGTCTGCTGTAATTCCCGTTTTTTTGCGGAAAACTGTTTCGAATGTGGACTATTCAGAGTCCAAACAAGCTAAAATCGCAAATAAGAGATGTTTAAGGCATGGGTAATCCAAAACGAAAGTCGATTAGGCATGGGTAAGTGACAGACCTCAACAAAAGGGAGGAAAACGTAGGGATTTCGTGCTGTTGATGCAAGACTCGAGGGAGAAGAAGAAAGGGTCGCCGGAAGAAGCCTCACTGGTGTGATTGAAGGTCGGGAAGGAGGGCTACGACCCACTGCTTGCCGAAGAGAAGAAAAATCACGAGGAGAAGGGTTGTCAACGGTGAAGGGAGAAGGAGATGGTCGTGAAAGAGTGGGAAAGAAGAAGAGAAATTGGGGATTTTTGGGTTGTTTTGAAAAAAGAAGATAAAATAAAAATAAAATCCTTCTTTCACACTTAAACCAAAAAGCCCATTATTTAAAACAAATAAAATAAAAGACTTAAGGCTATTTAAATTTCCATCTTCCAATTGTGGGCCTAAATTCTCTACAAGATTTAGGACAAAATCTTTGGGTAGAGGTGAGTTTCCAAAATTAAGAAATTTGATCCAACTTGAAATCCTTTCACTAAAATTATAAAAACTTAATTACCTAAATTGACCCACTAAATTCCGATATTCCTCGAATCAACTTCAAGCGAAAAAAAATTTTAAACGTCCACCACAATTACAAACAAAATATGGAAATTAATTGTACCTAAAGTTGCAAGGCGTCATAGATGGAATTACTATCCTAACACTGTAGCAAGTCGGTAGAGTTGAGTTTTTTTATGGGGAGTTAATTTCTCCATAAGCCAAACGGTGAGTTGAGTTTAAAACCCAACTCAACTCAACTCAACTCATGGGGCCAAACGCCCCCTTAGTGATTTGGATTCCTATGCAAATGTCAATTCGGGTTTGGTTTGTGTATCTATGAATATCCGGTACTTATATTTTGAAGGAAATAATCTAATTAAACCCAAGCGGAAGCGTAGGAATCGGTTTGAGTTTATTTAGAATTAAATAATAATATTATGGTCAAGCATAGCATACCTTGAAAATATGGAGAATCTTCTGGCGGATATTTATCTCTTCCACAAAGTCTTCCTAGCTATAACTCGAACACAGGACCAGGGCTTATGGGAGCCTCTTGAAAGAAAATCCACAAGGGATTAAAGAGGAAGAAGTCTAGAGAGAATTTTCTAACTCTCTCTATTGAGGAGATGTGTGTTGTGAAGAATGCACAATGACTCACCCCTAGGGTCCTATTTATAGTGGTCTAGGGAAAATAATTAAATAATATGTTTTAATATCTAATATATTAAAATACATTTATCTAATCAATTTGAATCTTATTCAAACCGTTTAAAATTCTCCTACAACATTTATTTCCTAATTTGAATCCAATTCAAATTTAATAAATATCTTTTATTTCATGTATCTAATATACATTAATTATTTTAATATTTAATGTATCAAATACAATAAATATATTTTTCTCTTTTATATTTAATATATCTGATATATTAAATATTAATTTGAACACTTCAAATTAAATATTAATTTGAACATTTCAAATTTTAATATTTAATGTATCAAATACAATAAATATATTTTTCTCTTTTATATTTAATATATCTAATATATTAAATATTAACTTGAACATTTCAATTTAAATATTAATTAAAACATTTCAAAATTTTCTTTCAACTAAATTGATATTTTTAGTGTTACTTTGAGCTAGTAAGGGGACCCTATGGACCTACAAATTATAAGCTCCAATGATACAAAATTAATTAATTAAACTCTTTAATTAATTAATTTTCATTCATTAACTCTAGGTCACTCCACTATAGACCTAAAGTTGCACTCTTATGCACTATAGGACAAGTTGTGTCCATAGATATAATCATTACATGCAAGTCAATCCTTCACAAGTTGTTCGTAATTACAGTTGGGTCAAAAGTCCGTTTTACCTCTATAATTACATCTTGCACCTTAAGTACTACTGATTCTCTAATGAACAATCTGTTTATAATCTAATTATAAACTAAGTCCCTCTCGGGCCAGTGAGAGGGTGGGGCCCCATTGTTCAAGTCCCGAAATCAGCACTTAAGGGAACTACTTATCTACTTACCCTATAAAGGAAGGAGTGAATTCCATCTTGTGAGATTATGTTCCCAGCTCCCTATTTTGTCAAGTCCCCAAAATGGTAGGCATATTGAATTGGCTATAAAATTCACTCTCACCCATGCAAATCAAAGGACAAGCCCTCACAGGCAGGAGTTCATAACTCACTCAGGATTGAGATTGAGTCGCATATGATCATCCTGATGAAATATTAATCTTCTCAATTAACGAATTTATAAAGAGAGATTAAATATTTCGTGGCCCAGTCTTATACAAACTCATTGTATAAGATACCCCCACTCACATGTCTCCACATGAATGATTTGGATCAAATCAATTGTAACTATTACAAAGTGGGCCGTATCAAGAGTGTTACTAGGATAAGACACCCAACTTTATTCATATACTATGACTCTTTAGGTTATTTCTTGAACACGATCTTCCTGTATGTCAACCACATAATGTTCAAGATTACACTAATAACCTTGGATTTTTCATATAATGGATAATATTATATTGCAAATAAAATAATCAAAATTATTATTAATTATTAAATAATTAATTAATTACGAGGCTTTAAGACATAAATCCCAACATATTTATGTTCTTTACCTTACCATTAGATTGTTTTATTTTTGTTTGGTTTAAATTCTTTTTCTTCGTAATTGTGTTTTTATCCATCATATTAGTTTTCTAGGTAGGTTAATTTATTAATTTTCTAAGATTTTAATTGGTATGTATTTTTATTCTAGAATACGTAATTAGTTGTTGATTTAAGTTATTTTAAAGAAGATATGATTGTTGTGATTTTAAAATTTAGATTTTGACTAATTATGAGATAATTGTATTACCTTTTTTTTTTCATATTTTCGTTTGAGGGCATTGTTTTCATTTTCTTCGTAATTGTGTTTTTATCCTTCAAATTATTTTTCTAGGTATGTTAATTTATTATTTTGTTGAGATTTTAATTAATATATATTTTTTATTAAAGAACACATAATTAGTTGTTGATTTAAAATATTTCAAAGAAGATATGGTTGTTGTGATTTTAAATTTTAGATTTGGATTAATTATAGGATATTTACATTATCTTTTATTCAGATCTTCGGTTGAGGTCGTTTTTTCCATTTTCTTCGTAATTGTATTTTCATCCATCATATTATTTTTCTAGATTGGTTAACTTATTATTTTTCTAAGATTTTAATTAGTATGTATTCTTTTATTGTAGAATACATATTTAGTTGTTGATTTACCATATTTTGAAGAAGATATGGTTGTTGTGATTTTAAATTTTAGATCTAAATTAATTATAGGATAATTGTATTATTTTGTTATCCAGATTTTCGATTGAGGGTATTGTTTTCTTTTTCTTCGTACTTGTGTTTTTATCCATCAAATTATTTTTGTTAATTTATTATTTTTATAAGATTTTAATTAGTATGTATTTTTTATTGTAGAATACATAATTAGTTGTTGATTTAAGATATTTTAAGGTTAAATTATCAAAAATACCCCTGAACTATGGGGTTAGTTTCAATTATACCCAAAACTTTGAAAAGTTTCATTTTAACCCTTGAACTTTGAAGTTTGTTTCAGAACAACCCTTGAAGGGTTTTTTTTGTTAAATTCATGGACGAAAAATACTGTGTTTGCATTTATATTGTTGCTTATATAAATATATTTGAACATATACATTGAAAAAAAAATCAAAACATATGCAAATACTTCATTTTTCGTCCATAAATTTAACGAAAAAAGCCTTCAATGATTGTTTTGAAACAAACTTCAAAGTTCAAGAGTTAAAATGAAACTTTTCAAAGTTTGGTGGTACAATTGAAACCAATCCCATAGTTCAAGGGTATTTCTGATAATTTAACCATATTTTAAAGAAGATATGGTTGTTGTATTTTAAAATTTAGATTTCGATTAATTCTAGGATAATTGTATTATCTTTTTATTGAGATTTTCGATTGAGGGAAATTTTCACATTTATTAATTCGATTTAAAATTGGATGAAAATCAGTTCGACACTTTTCAAGTAAAAAAAAATGGACATTTTTAAAAATCCTATTTAAAATTTTCCATTATTCTTGTTATCCCTATATTTAGATCGCAAATATGGATAATAAAAGGACTCATTACATAATAAACTTAAAAATATTAAATTAATTTAATTCCTTTTAAAATTGTGCCTATCTAATCCTCCATTTTTAAAAGTTTTAATTATATCTCTAAATTTTAAATTTTATGTATGTCTCTACTATTAACTTTGTTAGAACTGTCTTGTTTAAAGATTTGGTTGTGACATAGGAACAATTTGGACTTATGAGGACACTTCATCTACCAATGGTTGAAATTAGCTATAATTTTTGAAAAGAAAAGAAATAGATAAAAAAAAAAAGAAAAAAGCCCCAATTTCTTCTTTTTCTCCCCACTTCTTTCACCCTTTTCGTGAACTACAACCCCCAAAAGCCATCTTCTTCTTCAACCTCACTCTCCACAAATGGGTCTTATTCCTCAAGCTCTCCCTTTCTGTTTTGGTCGATGACAGCATCATCATCTTCACCCTCTTCTTTGTCCGTCGGCCAGCAGCTTAACGGCGACAACGCGAGCTTCCAATTTCCAGCGACAAATGCAACCGGACGATCAACTTCTTTCGTGCATTTTTGGCATCTTCTTTCCTATTCGAACACAGCGTCTGCTCCCTTTTTGTTTCTTTGTATGAGCGTCGACATGGGAAAGTGCAGCGGCCTTCTTGCAGCGCATAGGCGGTGGGTTCGTTGTGGGTTTCCTTCTTCTAGTTTTCAATGTTCAGATATGTGTTGCTCTTTGATAGTCTCTCTCTCCCTTTACAGCGAGTTCAGTTCCAACGTGGTCCGATTTTGGTGACGCCTAAAGGTGGGTCTAGTTTGTTTGGTTTTTTGAAGTAGTGTTAGATGAATTTTTGAGTTTATCCTTAGTGGATGTGGCATTATTCAAATTACCCATAGTCTTTGGAACTCGAATTTGTGTAGTTGGGTCCATCCGATATCGAACCGGCAAGCTTTTGGTAGCTAATGTCAGTAAGGTTCGTGGTTAAGGTTCTTCTTTAAACTCAATTTGACCCATGATTAGATGCTATGTTTTGTTCTCTCACTTTTGGAACCTTATTGTGTAGAGATTAGGGGCGAATTTGGTGTTTTAAAACTTACCCATAATGTTGTTCAAGGTTATTCATTGCATTTGGAGGTCTGGTTGTCGAATTTGGATTAATTCAATACCAATCTTAGCAAGCAGTGGCACTGTTTTTGGGTAAGTTTTATGTGGGTATTATGTTTTCCAACCCAATTGGGGCTAAACTTGAGTTGGCATTAAATTGGTCAATGTATTAGGACCTTCCATTAAGTTTAGGGACTGTTTTGGTGTTTTTAAGCTTACCCACATATTTTTGGAATTAATGGAAGGTTACCCATTGTATGGTGAGATTGGACATTTGAATTTGGATTGTTTTGATACAAAAATCAGAACCTATTTTACTATAGGGTGAGTCTGAAAGGCGAGATTTTTCACGACCATTTCAAGTTGAACCCAATTTAATTATTGAATATTTGTGGGTGATTTTAGCTTCATGCCATGGTTTAATGTTGGTTGTTAAAAAAAGATTTTCGGTCTTGCTTGGAGTATTATTTAATTACGTTGTTGAGGTAAGTAGCCTAATTAGATAACCCTTAAATGCTTTGGACATTGAGTTCATGAATTTTGGTATGCGTGTATGTGTGAGTGCTTAAGGGTATGATTCCTTTAGTATGTGCTTGAGCTTGGTTGACGTTGGATGATAGGCTTAGCAAAGGGGCTCACTTTATTATGTTTTGGCATGGTATTTAAAGGGGTTTGATGACTGAATTGAGTGGTTTGTAATAGTCGTGATTGCTAGTATAGTATTCAAGGGGTCTCGGCCGTATGCTATGTTTTCTGTAAGTAACTTGTTAAAGCTTGGTTATAGTGATGAGCTTTGGAATGCATGAATAACTTTGATTGTAGCTTCTCTATAAGCGTGAATGTATGGATAGTTAATTTAAATTGAATGAACATAAGTGTTTGGGCTGTCTAAGATGTTTGGTTAGTTGCAGAATGCAGAATACTTGAGCTATTAGACTTAATGGTTAAGTAGGGTCTACATGAGGTGTTAGGGTGTTTAATTTAGCACATAATGCTTGAAACACTTGAATGGTTGGCTAGAGTTTAGTTCTCTTGGGATGTTGGATGAGTTAACTGTGTGCAAGATGCCTGAGTTGTTGGATTGGTCTAGTGGACGATTTATAACACCTTAAAGGTACGTGGTGTTCAGGGTCATTATCCGTGTTTCGTGAATTTAGAATGGTACAGATGACTGGGCATGTTTAACATGTTCTTGTTGGGTTTGAATGTGGATGGGAGAATAATGACTGTTGTGGTTATTAGCGTGTTCAGGGAGTTAGCATTGAAGAGAGCTACTTAGGGTTATATGCCGCTAGTAACTTCCTAAAAGAGAGAGAAGTTGGTTTCCTTGGTGCTGGCTTAGAAAGTAAGTAGCCATTCGGACTTACTTATTAAGATCTTGTGTATAAAGAATGTATGTGGGGCATGCTTAGCTTGAATTTGTGAGAAGCAAGTTTGCTTGAATGTCAGTGATTTGTGTTTTTCTTGAATATGTATGAGGCATAGGTGATGTGGGATTCGTTTGAACTTGTACTTAAGCCGTGTCTACCTAAACTTGTTTGACGTTGAATTCGTATCTCTGGTTGTGCTTGCAAACCTCAGGCTAGGTTGTGGGTGTGGTTCTGACATGATGGGTGGATTCAGAATGGTGGGTTACCCTAGAGGTTCCAAGAGTGTTGCGAATAAACAAAAGCCCATTAGGCTAGTGCCACTTACCCTTTTTCCCCCGTGCGAGCATGCATTCTTAGGATATTGTCAAATATGATGGGCATGAGGGTTGCTTTCCCTTTTTGCTTATGCTAGCTTAGGGGGTGATCCCCCATTGTGTTTAGAATGAGGGTTTCTTTCCTTCATTTGGTATGCTAGCTTAGGGGGCGATTCCTCCACTGTGTTTAGAATGAGGGTTGTTTTCCTTCATTTGGCATGCTAGCTTAGGGGCGATTCCCCACCGTTTCAAGTATGAGGGTTGTTTTCCTTCATTGCGTTGTGCTAGCCAGAGAGGGCGATTCTGCCAAGATTGTAGGTGTGAGGGTTGCTTTCCTTCACTGCATTAGGCCAATCTAGGTTACATGACTTGCAGGTATAGCACGAGATAATACTAGAGATGAGTGGACTTGGGGTAAGATGAGTAGGCACCTAGCTAACTAAAGCGAATGTTTGAAATTGAGCAGGAGCCTGTGAGTTGGGGTAGAGCCCTTCTTTGTATGGTTTTGAACTTTGGACCCTTAAATGGGCTGTTTACTAATTATGTTTATACTCACTCTTGCTACTTCGTTTGTGTCTTAGCAGATGGTGCACAACCAAGAGGCGAGTGACAGAGGTGATGCCTTGACGAGGCTATGGAGACACCACCGAGCTTTTTTCCCTATGTTTAGCGTTTAGTTTTGTGTCTTCTGTATCATGTGGTTGACTTGTAAATCCGAAATTTCTTTTGTTTCCTGTTTCGGTAGGATGCTTTGTACTTGTGTATGTTGGTCAAACTCAGCATGTTGATCGTAGTCTAGTAGATGCTGAGTAGTTTCTTTGGATCATAGAAGTGCTTTTATGTCTCTTTCCAGGTTCTTGAAAATTCTTGTTTCTCATAGTTATGTCGTTATGTTGAAATTCGGACATAGGTGGCATTACTTAATTGTTATTTCGTGTGTAACCTACCTTGGTTTTAGGGTCGTTACATCCCCCATTTTATGACTTGTTTGATAACTCTTGAGTTTTTGGTTTTTGAAAATTAAGCTTATAAACACTTTTTCCACTCATGGGTTTATGTTTTTTAATTATCTACTCTTTACAAGTCCTTTCAAAATCCAAACCAAGTTTTGAAAACTAAAAAAAAGTAGTTTTTAAAAACTTGTTTTTGTTTTTAAAATTTGGCTAAGAATTCAAATGTTTTCTTAAGATAAAAGTCATTGTAAAGAAATTCTTAGAAAAATAAGCACAATTTTCAAAAATAAAAAACCAAATGGTTATCAAATGGAGCCATTTTTTAAAATGTGGCTTGGTTTTTTAAAATGTTTTTAAAAAGTATGTAATAAAACAATAAAAATATAGGTGGAAGTAGTGTGTTTATAAATTTAATTTTCAAAAATAGAAAATAAAAAAAATTGTTATCATTAAGAGCCTTAATTGCCAATTTATTGTACTCTAAATAATATCATCAACATAACCATAAGTGTTAAACTGATATAATTAACAACATGGACCTATTAGATACAAAACTGAAAGTTTTAAGATATAATCAGTAAACTGTTGAAAGTTTAGAAACTAAATAGATATAAACTTGAACTTCATTGACTAAATTTATAATATGAGCTAACCTTAATTTGATTTCCATTTATATTATAAAAATTAAAGGACTTATACAAACATATTATATTTTGTGAATATGTGAGTGTGACTAGTAATCTTTCACTATTTGTGAAAGAGCTCTTCTCATTGAAAATAATAAAAGTTTATAAGGTTTATTTATAGACTTAGAAATAACAAAAATAACAGCAAACCAACTTTATTAACAAGTAACAAAAATAAAACTATCCCAGTAACATTCCCTTAAAGAAATTCCTGATAAGGTATGAGTTTGACATGAAGGAAACACAATCGAACAGTAGTAAGAGGTTTCATGAACAAGTCTACAAGTTGGTGACTTGGAGGCACATAACAAAAATCAACATCCTTGCGAACAATTTGTTCCTTGATGAAGTGAAAATCGATTTCAACCTGCTTTGTATGTCCATGGAACACAGGGTTGTGCGCCAATTGAATTGCATAACTATTATCACAAAATATCAGTGGTGATTTGAAACTGAAGATATGTAGATCGTTATGAAGTTGACAGATCCAAAAGACCTCTGCAGCTATGGTAGTGAGAACTCGATATTCCACTTTAGTGGAACTTCTAGAAACAGTGGTCTGTTTCTTGGTTTCCCGTGCAATAAGATTAGGACCCAAAAAGACAACAAAACCAATAGTAGAACGACGATCATTGTGATTGCCAATATAGTTGGAGCCTGAGTAAGACAAGAGTTGAAAAGGATCATTCGAAGTCTTTTGAATTAACAAGTCTTTTGTCAATGTGCCACAAATGGAAGGAATAATCGAATTAAACCTATAGCGGAAGCAGTAAAATCGACTTTGATTGTATTTTTAGAATTAAATGAAAAATAATTTTAGGTTAAGCAAAACATACCTTTGAGATAATATGAAGATATTTCTGGCAGGTCTTTATCTCCTTCACAAAGTCTTCCTGGTTATGACTCTAACACATGACCAAGGCTTGTGAGAGCCTCTTGAAAGAAAATCCACAAGGGATTAGAGAGGAAGAGGTCTAGAGAGAATTTTCTACTTCTCTATTGAGGAGATGTGTGTTATGTCTAATAGCTCAACATAAGGGTTTATTTATAGATACCAAGGGCAAATCTTTGTCATAACTAAAATATTATATTTTAATATCTAATATATTAAAATATATATTATACTTATTGGAATCTCATTCAAATCTCCTATGATATTTATTTATTTGAATCTTATTCAAATTTTAAAAAATATATTTTCTTTAATGTATCTAATATACATTAATTATTTTAATATTTAATGTACCAAATATAAGAAATGTATTTTCCTCTTTTATATTTAATATATGTAATATATTAAATATTAATTTGAACATTTCAAATTTTTCTTTCAACAAAATTGATCTTTTAGTGTTACTAATGAGCTAGCAAGGAAACCTTATGGACTTACAGATTATAAGCTTCAATGATACAAAATCAATTAATTAAACTTATTAATTAATTAATTTTTATTCATTAACTATAGGTCACTCCACTATATACCTAGAGTTGGACTCTTATGCATTGTAGGACAAGTTGTGTTCATAGATATAATCACTACATGCAAGTCGAACCTTCACGAGTTGTTCGTAATTACAGTTAGGCCAAAAGTCTATTTTGCCCCTATAATTACATCTTGCACCTTAAGTACCACTGATTCTCTAATGAATAATTTGTTTATGATCCAACCATAAACTAAGTTCCTCTCGGGCCAGTGAGAGGGGGGCCCCATTGTTCAAGTCCCGAAATCAGCACTTAAGGGAACTGCTCACTACTTACCCCATATGGGATGGAGTGAATTCCATCTTGTGAGATTATATTCTCATCTCCCTATTTGGTCAAGTCTCCAACATGGTAGGCATATTGAATTGGCTACAAAAGGCACTCTCACCCATGCAAATCAAAGGACAAACCCTCACAAGCAGGGGCGGATTTAGTTAAGGCCCAGGGGGGGCTTCCCTCAATTTTTTTACTTTAAATACTATATAGAGGTGAAACCAATGTTGAAACCAAAAAAGCCCAATGGCATAGTGGTTTACTTGCCTCTAGCCCCCCCTGGTGACCTGAGTTCAAGCCCCATTATGTTCATTTTGTTTGTTTTTTTTTTCTTTTTAAAATCGTGTTTTCCACTTTTCCTATACATTTTTTTATTATTTTTTTAAAAAAACTGTGTGTTTTACATATTTGACCTTACTTTCCTTACATGTGGCTCAATTAAAAACAAAAGTCAATATGTTCATTTTTTTTAAAAAAAAAAACTGTGTTTTCTACTTTTCCTATACATTTTTTTTAATTTTTTTTTAAAAAAACTGTGTTTTACATGTTTGGCCTTACTTTCCTTACATGTGGCTCAATTAAAAAAAGTATATTCATTTTTTTTTTAGAAAAATCGTGTTTTGCCATACATCTTGTTTGTTTGTTTTTTATTTTTTTTAATTGTGTTTCAGATTTTTGGCCTTTCTTTCCTTACATGGGGCTCAATTAAAAAAAGTTTTCCTATACATAATACATGTGGCTCAATTAAAGTTTTCTAAATTTTTTTATATATAATAAGTTCAAATGCTCTTTTTTCCTTTTAGATTGAAATAGTATCTCTTTTGTAATATATTCAAGTTTTATTTTTATAAAATTACTTTACATAAATATCTCAATTAGGAAAAAAATAGAAAAAGAGAAGAAAATATATTGGTGGGATATTCAAACCATAATTCTCTAAACCTAATATTGTTTTTCACCACTTTCAAATGATGTAGCCACCGCCTGTCAGGTTTTAAACCTAAAAGAAACCTTTTCAATTACATACATGTACATTTGTTATCTCTCAAATCTAATTGTTACTGGCAATTTTAAGACATCAAGGATTTGGAGAATAATTTTCTAAGGTACGCTTAGTTTTCATACTTCAATTACTCATATACATTTAGTTTTCATGTTTCAATTACTCGTATAAATTATACATTTAATTTTATATTTCTTATTTTATGTACAGTTTCTTTATTTTCTATATTTTTATTATTGTATTGTAGATTTAATTTGAAATCTAAATGGAGAGGTATTACAAAAGAAAATCGATGGAGTCGTCGTCTCCATTGAAGAAATGTAATAGTAGTTCTGATAGATATTTCACAGAAGTAAATTTAGAAGATTTACTAGCAGATCCTGGACTAAGAATTAGAATTCTTGATTACAATTGTAATATTCGAGACCAAGTTCGTAGAGTATATTTACAGAAAGGACCTTGCCAGCCTCGAAATCATATTTTTCCATTGAAGAAATTTGGGTTACAATCAAGACGATTCAATCCAGCCTGGTTTGCTGAATATCCTAATTGGTTGGAATATAGTATTTCAAAAGATGCTGCATTTTGTTTATGTTGTTATTTATTCAAACCCGAAGTTGGAGAACAATCTGGAGGTGACCATTTTGTTGGTGAAGGATTTTCAAATTGGAAGAAAAAGGAGAAATTACAAACTCATGTTGGAGGACCAAATAGTGCACATAATCAAGCTTGGGGTAAATGTGAAGCTCTTTTGAAGAAAAAACAACAAATTGAAACATTTTTTAATAAGATGTCTGGCCAAGCAAGAATTGAATATCGAACTCGATTAGGTGCAACCATTGATTGTGCTCGATTTCTATTAAGACAAGGTCTTCCATTTCGTGGACATGATGAAACTGGAGATTCAAAGAACCAAGGTAATTTTCTTGAGCTCTTACGATGGTTATGCAACCATAATAAGGATATTGAAGGTGTTTCATTGAGAAATGCTCCTGAAAATTTGAAACTGATTGCACCAGATATCCAAAAAGATGTTGTGAATTGTATTGCAATAGAGATTGTTGACGGAATCATAAGAGATATTGGTGATAAGTTATTTTCAATTTTAATTGATGAATCGAAGGATATATCTTCAAAGGAGCAAATGGCAATTTTGTTGAGATATGTGGACAAAGGACATGTGATTGAACGATTTGTAGGTATTGTACATGTTACTAACACAAGTTCTCTATCACTCAAGGAAGCTATTGATGGATTCTTTTCTAAACATGGATTAAGCATAGCTAGTTTGCGAGGACAAGGATATGATGGAGCAAGCAATATGCAGGGAGAATTCAATGGATTGAAAGCATTAATTTTGAGAGAAAAGGAATGTGCATTTTACATTCATTGTTTTTCTCATCAGCTTCAATTAGCTTTAGTAGCTATTGCAAAAAATCATGTAGAGATCACTGGTCTTTTTTTTTTAGTTGCAAATGTGGTCAATGTTATTGGAGCATCAGCAAAACGTCGAGATATTTTAAGAGAAAAACATAGAACTATAACTTTTGAAGCTTTGAATCATGGTGAATTGTCAAGTGGGCGAGGATTAAATCAGGAAACAATGATTAAACGTCCAGGAGATACACGATGGGGATCACATTATAATACTCTACTGAGTTTTATTTTAATGTTCTCATCAATTTGTGAAGTGCTTGAGACAATTGTGGATGATGGGTCAAATTCTGAACAAAAATATGAAGGAAAGGTTCTAATAAATTCAATTCAGTCGTTTGACTTTGTTTTTCATATGCATCTTATGAAAACTATCTTGGGAATCACAAATGATTTGTCTCAAGCACTACAAAGAAAAGATCAAGATATTGTGAATGCGATGAATTTGGTCAAAATTTGTAAAGAAAGATTACAATCAATGAGGGAATCAGGTTGGAATTCATTGCTAGATGAAGTTTCAAATTTTTGTGATAAGCATGATATTCTAATACTTAAGATGGATGATGTGTTTTTTATTCGAGGGAGGCAAAGGCGAAAATCTCAAGAAATCACAAATATGCACCATTACCGTGTTGAGGTTTTTTATACAGTTATTGATATGCAACTTCAGGAGTTGAATAATCGTTTTACTGAAACAAGTACTGAACTACTTCTTTGTGTGGCATGCCTAAATCCGAGCAATTCATTTGCTGCTTTTGATAGACAAAAACTTATATGTCTTGCCCAATTTTATCCTAGAGATTTTTCAACTATTGAACTTGTTGTTCTTGAGGACCAGCTTCAAAATTACATCATTGATGTGCGTTCAGATAATATGTTTGTTGAACTAACAAGTATTGGTGATCTTGCACTCAAAATGGTGATGACAGCTAAAGATAAAGTCTACCCATTAGTTTATCGGTTGCTAACCCTAGCATTGATCTTACCAGTTGCAACAGCTACTGTAGAGAGGACATTTTCTGCTATGAGTATTGTAAAGACTCAACTGCGTAATCGGATGGGAGACCAATGGATGAATGATAGTCTTATAGCATATGTTGAGAAAGATGTATTTGATAAGATAGATAATGAAGTTATTATGCAACGATTTCATAATATGAAATCTCGTAGAGGACAATTGTGATGTATGAAATTAATAATGCAGTTCATTTACGAATTTTTATGAATTTTTGGAATTGTTTACTTATAAATTAGTTTTATTGAATTTTATATTAAGCCCCCCTTGAATAAAAATTCTGGATCCGCCACTGCTCACAAGCAGGAGTTCATAACTCACTTAGGATTATGATCGAGTCGCATATGATCATCCTGATGAAATATTAATATTCTCAATTAACGAATTTATTAAGAGAGATTAAATATTTCGTGGTCCAGTCTTATATAAATTCATTATATAAGATACCCCCACTCACATGTCTCCACATAAACGATTTGGATCAAATCATTTGTAATTATTACAAAGTGGGCCATATCAATAGTTTTACCAGGATAAGCCACCCAACTTTACACATATACTATGACCCTTTAGGTTATTTCTTGAACACGATCCTCTCGTATATCAACCACATATTATTCAAGATTACACTAATAACCTTGGATTTTTCATATAATGGATAATATTATATTGTAAATAAATAATCAAAATTATTAGTAATTATTAAATAAATCATTAATTACGAGGCTTTAGGGCATAAATCACAACAATGTCCCACTTGAACTAAAGCCGACTAGACATGTATCCTAGGGCATACTCTATACTCAACATGTTCTCCCACTTGCCCTAGCAAACATGAGACATGTCTCGTAATCCTTGACATTCTAGGTGACCCTCAAACACTTTAGCCTGGAGAGTCTCTTCATATAGATCCAAAGGACTGCCGTTAAAAGTCATCTTGGTCACTACCATGATGCTTTCTCTCTCTCGATATGATTCCCTATACATTGGTGTTTTCTAATTTCCTTAATATTAGTCTTTACACCACTATTATCATAATAAAGAGGATAAACTAAATCATATTTGAAACACCTTTCAGATTTTCAAGGAACTATTTGAGTCATACAAGTCCTTTTGTTGGTTTACAAGCAAAACAATTTAACTTGTATACCATACTCCACCACTTAGGGTAAAATTTATCTTTACATAGATTTCCTAAATTTTTGAAAGAACCGGTGTATATTGTAAAGATCAAATCTTTAATTCCATACACAAAAATTTCTCATTATTTATAGATAATTTGAGAAAGTTTTTAATTTTCTACTCAATGGTCATACCATTCGTTTACCTGATATATGCTAACCAATTGTATATTAAATGTTCAGTCTCATTTATGCATATCATATACTCTCAATTTAAGGTGTCTTAGGATACTCTTCCTTAGACATAAATATCAAATATTTGATAACAATTTTGTCAATATAAGATGTTTGCAAGCCTTTATTTTTTTTATCTTTGAAAACAAACCTCTCTGATTGATTTGTGTAGATGCATTATCTAAGATTTATTTTCATAAAAGAATTCTAAACAATCATTTTCATATCCCATATGCAACAATGAATTAAATAATGCTTACAGACTCTAGTATGGCAACAAGTGAGAAAGTTTACTCGTAGTCTACTTTCTCCTATTAGGTTTAATTATTTTCCATTAGTCTCACTTTGAGGACAATAAACCTTCAACTTTCTCATATAACATGATAATTTTGGCTTCAATTAAGTCCTTGTAAAGGTTGAGTCATCTCATAACTCTCCCACTACGATGAGGCTTATCCAGTTCGTGACTAGGATCCTTTTGACTTTCAAATGTAATTAAAATTGTTAACTATTTAGTGGCTTCAATTGGGACCAATTTATTAACACTATCTTACCTTATTAAAGGTTTGTAGTCTTTATTTGACATTCGTTATAAAATATGATATTTGTCATACAAATATCTTATTCTTTTTAGAATTAGATAAAATATTATTTTGTACTCCTTAGGGATGACCTACACTTAGGCATATCTTTGAACATATACAACATTTTTAGATTTGTTTCAACATGTAAGCTTAATATTCCCAAATAGTAAAGTGTTGTAAATTAGCTTTACTATTCTTCTATAATCTCAAAATTGTCTCATAGACACTTTTGGAGGGAATAATGTTCACTGTATATCTCTATTGCATATCCTAACCAAAGTCTTGTAATGGTGTGTAACTCACAGACCATGTCCAACACGATTTTATTTCTCCTCTTGTAGTACAATTTTTACATAAATGTACGCAGTATTTAAAATAATTGGGATAAAAACCCATTTTCTATCAATTAGTCTAAGTACATAAGGTTCATGTCCTTTTTATTATGATATGATAATAATGTCTTGATAGACTAACCTAATCAATTTTTAACTTTAGCCTTAATTTTCTTGAACTTTTAAAAAAAAAAACTAGACTTATGATGTATTAGGTAAAGATACTTCTACCTTGAATGATCATCATCTAGAGTGATGAAATCTTCATGATTTTATTTGGCCTTTTACATTCACTAGACCACTTTGGTCAGAATGTATAAGTTCAAAGTATTCTTTAGCCTTTTAGCTTTATCTAATAAATGCCCAATGATTATCTTGCATGAAAGGCAAGATCTACAAACATTTGAAGTAATTAATTCTAACTTTTAGAGAATTACCTCTTACTAGTTTTTTCATTCGATTCAAGTTGATGTTAATGAACCTTAAATGCCAAAGTCAAGTATCGTCTTTTAAGAGAAAAAAAAATGTCTTTCTATTATGGATTCTATAATCCTAAATATCTCAGTATTTTGTAGTATGATATATGTCAATATTTTAATATATACAAATTGTTCTTATTTTCAACTGAATGTATTTTCAAACAATTTTTAAAGTATAAAAAATAATTCATACTATATGAACCTTTTTAGTAATAAAGTTTGAGAAATTGAATTTCTCTTGTGGTAATAAAACACTACATTCAACGTTAATTAATAATTATTACTTAATGACATCTTAATGTTTCCCACTATGCTAACTGAGATGGGCTTCCTGATACCAACCTGTAGAAACGATTCTACATGTATAGTATTTTCCAAGAATTACATATTAAATGTAATAAAGAATAAATCTTGATACTAGATCTTGTATCAACAATCCAGGTAGCATTATTTATTCTTCGCAAAAAATCTAGTAAATCAAATTTACTTTCATTTATATTTTTCTTCCTATAGAGGTATTTCAAAAATTCTTCACTATGACTGTCCTAGCTAATTTAGGAACTATTTCCTTTTATATAGTTTCGGCCATTTGGTTTTCTTTCTTGGAATTTTGTAATACTTAAATTTGAGATAATTTAGACAATTATCTAAATTTAGCTTCTATAGACTTTAACATCTCATATGTTGTTGTCATTTTCTTTATCTTCTAAGCTTGACATCTAACATGTCAACTAGGAGATATGCATGTTATCTCGTTTACTTTTGATTTATTAATCATGTGTTTCATGAACAATTCGAATAACATTAGCAATAGTTTTTTAGAACATTTCTCAATAAAGACAAATTCAAAATTTTACACTGCCATTATAGTGTTAATGTTACTTTTTCAAGTAATACAACTTCTCAATTTTAACTTATCAGTAATAAAATTAAAAATTATGAGAGAAACTGACATAATATTGAAATATATAAAATATATAATTTAACATCATGCAAACAATTATCCATTCAATTTCAGCATAGAAATCAAACGATTTGAAAAAGGAACCCTATAAATTATTTCTAATACTATAGTACTTTAGTGAGCTAGAACAAGTGTCGCCGTATGGTAGGTCAAATGCTCCTTCACTAAACTGAGACAATCTGAACCAAGTATTATACCAAAATAACTCTTATTCTTGTAATATTTAGTTACTCTTAGTTTGGTCAAGAACAATATTAACAACCTTAATAAGCCCTTTATAAGTGTGACCCTTTTAGATCCCATAGTTTTATCCCAACAAATGTCGTCGTAGGATAGGTCAAGTATTGGAAACAAAACTACAATCCTATCATTCTCAAGAGTTCACCTTGATATTGACCCATGCCAACACCTTCCGTAGGGGACGGTCCAAAAGCCGCTGCAAGGCCCCACATGAATCTCACAATGTGAACCAATGATGGAGACCGTAGGATATGTTGACACTATTCCTTCTCCCACTTACTATTTTGAAATAGGGTTTTCTCTTAGACAAATTAGGCTAATTTTATTTATCTTAGTTCCTCAATCTACCTTTCATAACCCTTATGTTGTTAGATTTATTTTAATGTGAATTACCAAGTTTTTAAACTATTTCAAAAAACTAATCACATTATGAGCATGCTTAGTGAAATTAAATAAAATTTGACTAATTCAACTCCCAAGTCGGTTCCCAGTTAGAGGTGTTCCCTTTCGATTAGCTTAAATACCTCAGTCTTAGACAGAACCTTCCATAGACAAAGTTCCCTTATAGCCAATTTTTATTTTAAATTCATTAATTTTTAATTAACTATTAATTATTAGATTAATGAACCTAAGTAAATTTAAGCAATATTTATAGTCCTATTAAAAAACCAATTCACTTATTGGATAATCTTAAAATTCTATCATTTTAAACCATTTAAAACAAATTAAAAGATCATTCTGAATATTTTATTCTAATTCTATTAGAAAAAATAAAAGATAAATTAAATTCAAAACTTGAACTATTTTATCTTTAAATTAAATTATCTTTACTTATGGAAGACCTAATGTTATTAGGAAATTAAAAGATATAATCTTATTTCGAAAGAATCTAATCTCATTAGGAAACAAATAAAGATTAATTAAATCAAATTTTAAACTATTTAAAGCATGAATCAAAATATCTTTATTTTAAGGAAACTCTAATCTCATTAAGAAATATCCTAATCCTATTAGGAAAACATGGATTCCAATTATGAAAGGAAATATCCTAATTTAATTTTTCAAATATAACAATTATAATCAAAGATATGGAAAATATAAACTTATTAGGAAAGCATCTTAATTCTATTAGGAAACATCCTAATCAAATTTTCCAAATATAACAATTATATTCAAAAGTAATAAAGATGCATGATCATGCTTAACCTATGGTGGGATTTTAATCTAAATGACATACTTTATGCACCAATCGATTAATTTAAAACATACATCACATGAATAATTAAATTAAACTTAACAAAATTGACCGGCATATTTGGCATATCCTAGGAAATTGAAGACAACTTAAATTGAAAAAATTCAAATCCAAGACCTATTTTGACATTCAAAGAATTTCCTCTCTTGGCCATCCAAATTTAGGTTAACAAAAAATAGCAGCAACCATATGAAATTTTGCATCCACTAATTGACCAAAATTTGAGGAACCATTAATGAAAAGCTTTCAATTTTACGGTGAAGTTGGTTTTTTTTTTAAAAAAAATCTTATTTCAATTTGAATTGAAATCTTATAGCAATTTGAATTGAAATCTTATAGCAATTTGAATTGAAATATTATCTCAATTTGAATTGAAAACTAATTACAATTTCAATTTGTATTGAATTTTAATTTGAAATTGAATTAAAATCAATTGGCTGCTTATTGGGAAATCCACCATGAACAATTTTTTTTAATTAAAAAAAATAACACCGAGAGATTTTACATTTGATCTAAATAATGTAGAACTAATGTCAAATATTCCCTTACAATCAATTTTGCAATCACATATCACATATATGAACAAATTTAAAACACCCACCATACAAACTTTTAACTCTAAATAAAAATTCAAAGACCACTCTAATACCAATTGAAGTGAATAATCGAATTAAACCTATAGCGGAATCGTTGGAATCGATTTTGATTTTATTTTTAGAATTAAACGAAAAATAATTTTAGGCTAAGAAAAACATACTTTTGACATAATATAAAGATATTTCTGGTGGGTCTTTATCTCCTCCACAAAGTCTTCCTGGCTATGACTCTAACACATGACCAAGGCTTGTGGGAGCCTCTTGAAAGAAAATTCACAAGGAATTGGAGAGGAAGAGGTTTAGAGAGAATTATTTAATTCTCTATTGAGGAGATATGTGTTATGTCTGATGGCTCAACCCAGGGGTCTTATATATAGAGACCAAAGGCAAATCTTTGCCATAACTAAAATATTATATTTTCATATCTAATATATTAAAATATATCTTATACTTATTTGAATCTCATTCAAATCTCCTGCGATATTTATGTATTTGAATCTTATTCAAATTTTAAAAATATATTTTCTTTAATGTATCTAATATACATTAATTATTTTAATATTTAATGTATCAAATACAAGAAATATATTTTCCTCTTTTATATTTAATATATTAAGTATTAATTTGAACATTTCTAATTTTTCTTTCAACAAAATTGATTTTTTAGTGTTACTAGAAGCTAGCAAAGGGACCTTTAGGACCTACATATTATAAGCTCCAATGATACAAAATCAATTAATTAAGCTCTTTAATTAATTAATTTTCATTCATTAACTATAGGTCACTACACTGGAGACCTAGAGTTACACTCTTATGCACTGTAGAACAAGTTGTGTCCATAGATATAATCACTACATGCAAGTCGATCATTCATGAGTTGTTCGTAATTACAGCTGGGTCAAAAGTCCGTTTTGCCTTATAATTACATATTGCACCTGAAGTACCACTGATCCTCTAATGAACAATTTGTTTATGATTCAACCATAAACTAAGTCCCTCTTGGGTCAGTGAGAGGGTGGGGCCCCATTGTTCAAGTATCGAAATCATCACTTAAGGGAACTACTCATCTACTTACCCTATATGGGAAGGAGTGAATTCCACTCTTATGCACTATGACCCTTTAGGTTATTTCTTGAACATGATCCTCTCGTATGTCAACCACATACTATTCAAGATTACACTAATAACCTTGGATTTTTCATATAATGGATAATATTATATTGCAAATAAAATAATCAAAATTATTATTAATTATTAAATAAATCATTAATTACGAGACTTTAGGGCATAAATCCCAACAACAAAGATATCGTAGAACATGTTTTGCAGTTGTCAAGTGAGAAGCACAGGGAGATTGCATAGCCTGAGACGACTTACTAACTGAGGAGGCAATATCAGGCCGACTAAACGTTAGATAATGAAGTGCCCCTACTATTGCTCGAAACAACTAAGCATCATCCTTAGAATACGGCAAACCAACATCAGTACAAGACTGCAAAGCAATCGGGCTATTATAGCTTTTTGCACTAGTCATCCCACACTTATAGAATAGATCTTGAGTATATTTGGTTTGAGTAACAAGAATGTCTTGATTGGATCTATGAATCTCCAAACCAAGAAAATACTTCACGTTTTCAAGGTCAGTCGTGTCAAAATGACTTCGCAATTGAGTGACTAAATTAATGATATAAGAGGATTGATTTCCAGTTACAATAATATCATCGACATAGAGAAAAAGATATGTAATTAACTCACCAAAAATTTGAACAAACAAAGAAGAATAAGAGAAGCCACTAAGCCAAGAGTGAGTAAATGAGAAGTAAAGCACTTTGAACTAAGCCTAGGGGCTTGTGTGAGACTGTATAAGGATTTAATAAGTCTGCAAACAAGATGTGGTTTAGAAGAGTCAATAAAACTCTGGGGTTGTTGCATATAAACCTCCTCATTAAGCTCACCATGAAGAAAAGCATTCTTTACGTCAAGTTGTGTTTATTCCCAATTGAATTGAGATGCCAATGAAAGAACAATGCATATTGTTGGCTTTTTAACAACATGGCTTAAAGTTTCATCATAATCAAGACCCTCCTCTTGATGATATCCTTTAGCAATTAATCGTGCTTTATACCGGACAATACTACGATCAGGATTACATTTAATTTGTTAGATCCATTTACAACTAATAACACTCTTTCCATGAGGTAGAAGGGTTAAACCCAAGTTTCTTGTTTTACCAAAGCTTCAAATTCCCCAGTCAATTATTTTTTCCAAATTAAAAGTTGAGAAGCTTTTGTAAAGGATGTTGGTTCAGAATCTGGTAAAGTTAGTTACAGAAGCAACAAAGACTTTAGGTTTATAGATACCAGATGTACTCCTAGTTTGCATAGGATGGGAATTAAGAACATAGCCAAGAGGTGGCAGAGATGCAACATAACCAAAAATGTTATTAACATCAGTAGCAAGCAGAACACTGGCAGTAGAAACATCAACATGAGAAACAACATTAGTAGTATGAACAATATTAGTATCCAAAGCTGTAGAGAGAGGGTTACTGTTAGTAGTAGGAAAATCAGAAGATATACCCTCAAGTTGTGGTGAAGATGATTGAGGATCAAAAAAGAGTGTAGGGAAGATGATAAGGAGAAAATGAAGAAAGTGAGGTAGGGGAAGATGGACATGGTGATAGGAATGAATGCTTCACTCTGCAACAGAAGACAATGATTTCTAAACAATTTAGAAATCAATTTGGGCTTTTATTTATTTAGAATTAAACTAAAAATAAAGGTTAAGCATACATACCTTTGAATTAATAATGGAGCATAATTATGGTGGGTCTTTTCTTCTTGTGCTCCAATTCCAGCAAATTCCAATGAATCTGAATCTCCACCACAAGATCTTACTTGCTATGACTCGAACATAGGGTCAGAGCTTGGGGGAGCCTCTTGAAAGAAGTAACAGAGAATTGGGAAGAAAATTCTAGAGAGTTTTCTTTCTATGTAAAGAACTTGTACTTTGGCTCAACCCAATAGTTTTATTTATATAGGAATTTAGGATAAGATATTTGTCAAAATCAAATTATAATATCTAAGGCTCCATTCGATAATCATTTGGATTTTGGTTTTTGGTTTTTAAAAATTGTGCTTGTTTTTTCACAATTTCCTTACCATGAGTTTCATATTTCTTAAGGAAACCATTGAATTCTTAACCAAATTCCAAAACAAAAACAAGTTTTTGAAAACTACTTTTTTTTAGTTTTCAAAATTTGGCTTGGTTTTTGAAAACATAGGTAAAAATTAGATAACAAAATAATGAAACCTATAGGTGGAAGTAGTATTTATAGGTTTAATTTTCAAAAACGAAAAACGAAAAACCAAATGGCTATCAAACGAAGCCTAATATATTATACATTTAATATATTTAAATTTCATTCAAATATCTTAAAATCTCCTACAAAATATATTATCCATTTGAATGTTATTCAAATTCAATATATAATATTTCTAATAATGTATTGTTCTCTTGTAAATTTAATATATAAAATATATTAAATATTAATTTGAACATTTCAAGTTTTTCTTTCAAATAAGTTGATTCTTTTAGTGTGACTATGGACTCGTAAGGAGACCTTATGGACCTACAAATTATGGCTCCAATGATATAGATTAATCAAACTCTTTCTTTAATCAATTTTCATTCATTAACTCTAGGTCACTCCACTATAGACCTAGAATTGCACTCATATGCACTTTAGGACAAGTTGTGTCCATGGATATAACAATTATATGCAAGTCAATCCCTCACGAATTGTTCGTAATTATAGCTGGGTCAAAACTCCGTTTTACCCACGTAATTACATCTTATGCCTTAAGTACCACTGATCCTCTAATGAACAATTTGTTTATAATCCAATTATAAACTAAGTCCCATTCGGGCTAGTGAGAGGGTAGGGCCCCATTGTTCAAGTCCCAAAATTAATACTTAAGAGAACTACTCATCTACTTACACTATACGAGAAAGAGTAAATTCCATCTTGGGAAACTTATGTTCCCAGTTCCCTATTTGGTCAAGTCTCCAAAAGGGTAGGCTTATTGAATCAGCTACAAAAGTCACTCTCACCCATGCAAATCAAAGGAAAAATGATAACTCTTAA
This sequence comes from Trichosanthes truncata, assembly GCA_033996785.1. Lineage (NCBI taxonomy): Eukaryota > Viridiplantae > Streptophyta > Magnoliopsida > Cucurbitales > Cucurbitaceae > Trichosanthes > Trichosanthes truncata. The sequence continues at coordinate 41,035,174 of JAWPNB010000013.1, read as the reverse complement.
AATAAGAGTTATTGGACTATCATTTTAGGAGTGATTTGTCATATCTTACCTCATTTTATCATAGAAAATCCTTAGCTTTGATTTATTTTGTTCTTGGTTACTTTTGATTTTGTAAAATTTTTATTAGAGCATGATTTAAATAATTAATGAGCTTATTTTATTAATTCAGGGTATGCTTAAAGGTTGGATAATTATTGAGAAAGAAAGACTTTTGAAGTAAAAGGCAACAATCAGCTCATTTTAATGAAAGGAAAGGATATAATGTTTGGGCAACTATTTTTCAGGAGATGAGGAGAGATGAGAGAGGTCTAAAAAGGAGATGAGAGAAAAAGAGAAGAACTTCTGATTTTGGAGGTCATGGGCAATTATTTTTCCAAATAAGGTTTCCCTCTGTGGGGCAACATTCCATTTTCTTCTTCTTCTTCATCTTCTATTTAGTTTTTCTTACATTGTTTTATTTCATGTCTGTATTTCGATTTCTTTGATGTATGTTTTACATTATGAACTAATCACCTTAAGGTGAGGATTAGAGGATGATTTCTTTTGATTAATCTTACTAATAGCACCGTAATAGTGCTATTATATTAACTTATTTCATGCTAGTTTAGTTGCCCTCAGACGCTTATTTGTCTATTTTGTAGGGATTAAGCAATTCAGAGCCATTTGAAAGACTTTAGAAGAATCAAGCCTAAAGGTAACTAATTGAGCCTATTTTGAGTGTTCGAATGGAGAAAATATCACATCTAAGTCAAAGAAACTGAGTGCAGAGCGTTTAGATGCTATTTTGGGCGTCAAGATGCCACTACATAACAAAATGTAGCTTGAAGACCCGCAGGAATAGCGTCTAGATGCTATTCCAAGTGTGTAGACGCTGGTAATTTAAAGAAGCAAGGCTCGCTCAACGCTGCGGAGAGGCTACCTTTGACGTTGTCAGCGTCGAAACGCTACTTTAAGTGTCTAGACGTTGCCGTGATTTCAACAGATTTATTTCTTTATTTGCGAAGGCAGGGTCTAGACGCTGTCCTAAACATCTACACACTTCCCTTCCTTATTTAATCAACTTTGCACTTTAGGGTTAGGACCTTCTTGCCTCTTGCCTACACGTTTTTTTAGAGAGTTTTTAGCCCTTTTCCCCTTTCTCTTGAGAGGAATATTGTAGCAAATCGAACTTGGTTGAACTTGAAGATTTTTATGGAGATGCTCGGCTAAACTTCGCTTTCCCAATTCAAAGGTCGGTTGCAACCAATTGCAATGTTGTGAGGGTTGTACTTTAATGTAGTTTTCTTATAATTACAAGTATTCTTTGATTCCTGTGTATATTTTATGAGCATGTATTTTTTTATTGAATTGATGCCTCGATCGCTTTATATGTTTGATTGCTAGCCATGATGCATGATCCGTAATTGTCATGTTGATTGAACCTTGTAGCAATAGGATTATTACATGTGTGTATTTTATGGGTTTCCATAATTGCATAGCTTGCATGTTTAGTTCAAGGAATTAAAGAAGTATCTTGATTAGATTAAAGTTATTTTATCTAATTGGTTGTCTTAGTCCTTTCAAAGCACTTACTGCTTTTATATAAATAATTTGGAACAGTTTCGTCAAAATTGTTTAGGTAATTAGTATTAACTTTGACGTTTGTTAATGACTTTAGGGAATTTGTTACTTTTTGAGGTCTCCTAATAAGTTGACTAAGTACTTGCATAATTAAGTTAAAACGTTTTGTGTGCCTATGATCAATTTTACAATTGGATAAAATTGTGCCTTTGAATTAGAATTTGGTAACATTTTACTTTTTCTCCTTTTTAATTACTTGTTTCGTTATTATTAATTTCTTAAATAAAATTTCAAAAATCCCTCGTTTCACTTTTTTATTAAAATATAACCTTGAGCAAATAAACTTTCTGGCTCCTTTGGGAAATCGACCTGGTCCACTATTTCTACAACTCAGAGTAGGAAGCTAGTTTAATTTTGGTAGGCCTCGACAGCCTCACCACTTACAGTTAAGTATATTTCATTACCTTAATCTGGTTCTCAAGAGGTTTTATTTCATTAGCTCATTTCTATTTGGCCAACCGATTTGTAGCATTGCTTCTTTGATTTCTTGCAAGAATATGAGGGGCAGAAAGCTTAAAAACCACATCAGCCCCATGTTAGGGTTAGTACCTAGCTACGTGAGGGGTTAGGGATAATCGCTCACCTAATGCACACTCAATACAATGAGTTAAATTGTTGCTGTAGTAATGGAAATCAATTAAAGTATGAATTACCTCTAATCCAAGCCTTTGTATTAGCTCAAAGTACTAAGTCCAGTTGTTATTTGTTCAATTATGATTCCTTTGTTTAGCTCTGTTTTAGCAAGGATTTTGTTCCAGCATCGTTATTTTTTTCATTTATGCTCCTTGATGAATTTTATTGGTTAGAAATTGAGTTTACTGAGAGTTAATTTGTGGTGAAATAGAAGGCTACTGGTCTCTATGGATATGATAATTTACTTAGCACTTGCTATAATTATATGTGTACACTTGCATATAGAAAGTCATATTATTGCTGATTTATTTACATTACTTTAGAACGTGTCAAGTTTTTTGGCGTTGTTGCCGGGGATCAGTATTATTTTCTTTTTACTTAAATTGTTTCTTAGTGAACTGGTGCTTTATTGAATATGAATTAGTTGTTTTGTTTTATTTCGGGTGTGTTAGTGGTGTATGAATGAGTTCTCTGATTTGGAATTTCGACTTGATCTTAAGATTGAGAGAACATTTCATTTAAGGAGAAGAGTTCAAATAGTTGGTCAAAGAGCTAGGCCAAATCATATGGAAAGGCAAGATCCATTAAAGCCACCTAGACCACAAGGACCCATTCTTGATGAGAATAGACCACGACCTGAAGTAAGAGGAGATCCACCAGCTAATTAGGGGAATGTGGCTGAGAACCCTTTTCTTCTAGCCAATGACAGGGAAAAAGCCATCGGGCTGATGCAGTACCCACATTTGTTGAATTATATCCTGAAATTGTTGGACCAAAAATTGAGGCATCAGATTTTGAAATGAAGTCGGTTATGTTCCAAATGCTACAAACGGTGGAACAATTTCATGGTTTTCTTTGTAAAGATCCACATCTGCATCTTAAGTCTTTTCTAAGGTGAATGATTCATTTAAGAAGTAAAGAGTAGGAAAGGACGCACTTAGGATGATATTATTTCCATATTCTCTTAGAGATGCAACAAAAGCATGGTTGAACACTTTTCCATCAAGATCTATTACGTCGTGGAATGAATTGGCAGAGAAATTTTTGAAAAAGTATTTTTCACTAACCAAGAATGCTGAGTATAGAGCTAAAATAGTAGCATTCAAAAAATATGATGATGAGACATTTAGTGAAGCATGGGAACGGTTTAAGGAATTATTAAGGAAATGTCCTCACCATGGTCTACCACATTGCATCCAAATGGAGACTCTATACAATGGATTGAATTTGGATACACAGAACATGGTAAATGCTTTAGCAAATTGAGCTATGCTTTCAAAGACGTTTAATAAAGCATATGAGATTCTAGAGAGAATTTCTACCAACGGTTCTCAGTGGGCAAATGTGCGTAGCAATGGGAAACGTTTTGAAAAATATGTCAATGGGAAATACATCACAGAACACTGCATCAGTTAGTCAAGTCACAGTAGAGTCATGTGTCTACTGTGGGGAAACACATACTTTTGAATTCTGTTATGAAAATCTGGCCTCAGTGAACTATGTTGGAAATCAAAACATGCAAAAGAACAACTCATATTCCAACACGTATAACCCATGATGGAGAAATCATCCAAATTTTTCTTGGAGTGGTCAAGGAAATAATGCTCCAGCAAATCAAGGGCATCAAAGATTACCTTACTCTCCCGAATTTTCACAACAACAAAATCAACAGTTCCCACATCCAAAGCATGTTAATCAATCAATTCCTGGAACCTCTCTAGAGAGCCTTATTAAGGAATACATGGCCAAAAATGATGTTGTAATTCAGAGCCAACAAGCCTCCTTGAGGAATTTAGAAATTCAAGTTGGGCAATTAGCGAGTGAATTGAAGGCTGGACCTCAAGGAAATCTCCCTTCAAACACTGAGACTCCAAAAAGAGAAGGTAAAGAGAAAGGGCAATCGATTGAGTTGAGGAGTGGAAAACCTTTGGCTTTAACAGAAAACTTGAGCAAGCAGAAACAAAAGAGTAGAGAATCAGTTGTGTAGACAAAGGAAGTCACAGTTGAACCTAAAAATATGAATCTGGAAGAAACAAAGGATTTTGAGTCAGAAGAAGTTGTCAGAGCAAAATATTCAGTTCCTCTTAAGGAAGTACCAATTGTTAGACTTAAGTTTGTACCTCCTCCACCTCATTTTCCTCAAAGGATAAAGAAGAAAGCTCAAGACCAATAGTTCAAGAAGTTTTATGACATTTTAAAGCAATTTCATATCAATATCCCAACGGTGGAAGCCCTAAAGCAGATGCCAAAATATGCCAAATTCCTTAAGGACATTCTCACTAAGAACAAGAGACCACTTGAGTATGAGATTGTGCCAATTTTTGCATAACGTAGCTCTATTTTTGCTTGTCCAATTCCTCCAAAACTTCGAGATCCAGGAGCATTTACAGTGTCTATTTCAATCAGTGGTAAAGAAGTGGGAAGAGCTCTCTGTGATCTCGGACCTAGCATAAATCTTATGTCATTGCCAATTTTTCAAAAGTTAGGGATAGGAGAAGCAAGGCCAACTACTATAACACTCCAATTAGCAAACAAATCAATCATTTACCCTGAGGGAAAGATTGATGACATTCTGGTGCAGGTTGATAATTTTGTGTTTCCAACGGATTTTATTTTCTTAGATCATTAGGCTAACAAAGATGTTCCTATAATGTTAGGAAGGCCTTTCTTGGCTACACCAAGAACACAGATTGATGTGCCAAATGGAGAATTAAAAATGAAAGTGGATGATCAAGAAGTAAAGTTCAACATCTTTGATGCGTTGAAGTACTTGTCTTATATGGAGGAATGTTCTGCCATTCAAATTAGTGAGGAATTAGTTGAAACAGATATAAAGACAGAAATGTTGGAGCATCACATGAAGTTGTTGGATGAAATTCTAAAAGAAGAACCAGAATGCTGCAGCATTGTCATGGAAACAGAAAATGTTTGTGAAATCTCTAGTTTCAAAAGAGTTTTTGAATCCTTAGAGTTAACTGAAAGGAAGTCACCACCCATTCAACCCTCAATTAAAGCCCCTCCCAAGCTAGAATTGAAACCTCTACCAACACATCTAAAGTATGCATATTTGGAAGATGAGGAAACGTTGCCAATTATTGTTTCAACAAATATGATTCCTGAAGATGAAGACTTATTATTATAGTTGCTGAAGCAATATAAAAGAGTCATTGGATGGACGCTGATAGATATCTAAGGGATAAGTCTGTCATTTTGTATGCACAAGATAAATTTGGAAGATGGTAATTTCAAGTCTGTTGAGAATCAGAGAAGACTCAACCTAGCAATGGAAAGATGAAAGAGTTAATATCACAAAAGAGGAAGCAATTTTGGATCTTAAGTACTCAAATTACATCAATTTGATCAAACAAACAGCATGCTCAAAACCGAAAAAAAAATAGAGTATAAGAAAGTTTACCTTTGAAGCTCAAATTCTCCAAACCCGTTGCAAATTTCTAAACACGAACACTTCGTGGACCACCTCTAGTGTCTTCCCTACTATCCTTAGGCCTTGGAACGGGTGGGATCCTGGTTTGAGAGAATTTTAGAGAGAGAGAGCAAAGGTCTGAAAAAAAAACACAACAGTTTTTTCTTCTTCTTCAAAAACTCTCTATTCCCTTGTGTTTCTTTGCTAATTAAAGCCATTAACAAGCTTTATCAAGCTTGCTAAACTTGACAACACATAAGCAAGGAGGTTAATCATCAAAGAGGTGTCCAATTTTGATGAATTTTGAGTTTAAGAGAGATTAGTCATCAAACCACCATAAACATCAAAATTTCCCACTTTGAAAATCAATTTTGTAATTTAAAATTAATTCTAAATTAATTTTAAACAAAATTTATTATTTAATAATTAATTAAAAATTTTAATTAATTATTTAATTTAATATCAAATATTTATTAAATAACCAGATCAAATCTCGATCTCAAAACCAACCTCTCGAACTTGAATTCCTATTCATATATTAGACCGAACCCATATTTAAATCATTTTAAATATGTCCATCTCTCTTCCTCATAGTTTAATTTATAATTAAACTATTATACGTTAAATATATCGCATATAATTAACGTTTACTCCCAAAAAAATGAATCGAACAATTCAAATTCTTTTCTCTCATACTGTTACAAGGCTTAGTCCAAGCTAGCTAGGAGGACCTAATGGACCTACAGATCATGACCTCCAATGATATGAGACTAACCATCAAAACTCTTTAGCCAAGCTAATCAATATCCGTTAACCGCCGGGACATTCCACTAAAGCCCAACGGCTGCACTCTCTTCACCGTAGATATATTTCTGTCCACTTGATATAACCATAATTAGTAAGTCGACCCTTCACAGGTTGTTCGTAATTACAACTGGGTCTAATAAACCGTTTTACCCCTGTAATTACTTCTTATTCCTCAAGTCCCACTAATCCTCTAATGAACAATGGGTTTGTGGTCCAACCAACAAACTGAATCCCTCTTGGGCCAATGAGAGGGTGGGGCCCCTTGTTCAAGACCTAGAGTCAGCACTTAAGGGAACAACCTCTCTACTAAACCTTAAAGTGGGTAGGAATGAATTCCTTTTGGCAGGACTAAGTCCCCAGCTATCTACTCGGTCTTATCTCCAAAATGGGAGGCTTATTGAGTCGGCAATCTCGGGCCACTCTCACCCATGCAAATCAAAGAATAATCCCGAATAAATAGGAGTTCATAGCGTGCTCAAGATTAAGATCGAGTTACCTAAGTCATCCTTTGAAATAGTCAGTTATGACAGTAAACGGAGTTAAAAAAATCTAAGTGACTATTTCGCGGTCCGATCTTATGCAAACTCATTGTATAGGACGCCCCCACTCACATGTCTCCACATGAATGATTTAGGATCACATCGTTTATACTATACAAAGTGGGCCGCATCCATAGTGTCCCCAGGATAAGGTACCCAGCCCTATCCCTATACTATAGACCGTTCTGGCTATTACTCGAACTTGATCCATGTTTATGTCTTCACATAAAGTTCAAGTATACATACTATAGCCTGTGGTTCTTAGTTTATTGGATTGGGTTATATAATGTGTAATTCACTTATTATTCAATAACATCTTGATTGAATAAACCTTAATAACAACTTCATTGAAAATATGATTTGTTTACACATACAAACTACAAGTTTTATGACATAAAACCCAACAAAAGGGTGGTGAAAAAGGAGATCATAAAATGGCTAGACGCAAGGATTATCTATCCCATTGCTGACAGTAGCTGGGTGAGCCTTGCTCAATGAGTACCAAAGAAAGGAGGTATAACAATTATAGTTAATGAGGCTAACAACCTAATACCAACTAGAACAGCGACTGGTTAGAGGATTTGCATAGATTATAGGAAGCTTAACAAAGCTACTCGTAAAGACCATTTCCCTCTTCCATTAATTGATCAGATGTTGGATAGGTTGGCTTGTCAAGAACACTACTGCTTCCTTGTTGGTTACTTTGGCTACAACCAAATTTCGATAGACCCCACGGATCAAGAGAAAACTACCTTTACTTGTCCATATGACACATTTGCATTTAGGATAATGCCATTTGGGTTGTGTAATGCCGCAACACCTTTCCAACGTTGCATGTTAGCCATATTTTTTGACATGGTATAATCTATTATGGAAGTATTTATGGATGAATTTTCAGTGTTTAGAGAGTCCTTCAAGCTTGTTTGACAAATTTAGGAAGGGTATTACAAAGATGTGAAGAGACAAGTCTTGTGTCAAATTGGGAAAAGTATCATTTTATGGTCAAGGATGTGATAGGATTAGGATATAAAATTTCTAAAAGGGGCATTGAAGTTGATCGAGCAAAGGTGGAAGTTATAGAAAAATTGGAACCACCCACCTCAGTGAAAGGAGTAAGAAGCTTTCTTGGACATACTAGATTCTATAGAAGGTTTATGAAAGATTTTTCCAAGATTGCTAAGCGTTTGTGTCAATCGTTAGAGATGAATAGAACATTCCAATTTTTTGAGGATTGTTTGGAGGCATTTAGAGTTCTAAAGATAGCCTTAGTCATAGCACCGATTATATCAGCCCCTAATTCGCAATTACCATCTAAGATGTTGTGTGATGTTAGTGACTATGCTGTAGGAGCAATGCTGGGGCAAATAATTGGAAAAATCACTCATCCAATCTATTATGCTAGCAGAACTCTAAATGAGGCCCAATTGAACTATAGTGCCACTGAAAAAAAAGTTGTTGGCTATGGTATTTGCTTTGGAAAAATTTAGATCTTATTTGGTAGGAACGAAAGTGGTGGTGTATATTAATCATGCTATGTTGAAACATTTACTGGCTAAAAAAGATGCAAAGCCAAGACTAATCCGTTGGGTTTTACTTTTGCAGGAATTTAATCTTAAAATACGCGACAAGAAGGGATCAGAGAACCAAGTAGCGGGAGCAACAAAAGCAGTTGCTGCAGCAATCTGAAATTCGTGATGCATTTCCAAACGAGCAGTTATTAGCATTAACCCAAATTTTGGATGAAGAATTCCCATGGTATGTTGATTACGCTAATTTTTTAGTTGCTAACATTTTGCCTGCAGATTTGACAAAGCAACAATTGAAGAAATTCCTTTAAAAGGAAAAGTTTTATTATTGAGATGATCCTTATTTATTTAACCATTATGCTGATAATATGTTGCGTAGATGTGTTTTTGGAAAAGAAATCCAATCAATTCTAGAGCATTGCCATGGATCAGCACGTGGTGGACATTTTGGAGGTCAAAGAACAGCATCAAAAGTTTTCCAATCAGATTTCTTTTGGCCCACTATATTTAAGGATGCTCATTTTTATAGAAATACTTGTAATGCATGCCAAAGAATAGGGACAATAGGAAAAAAAGATGAAATGCCTCAAACTTATATTCTAGAAGTTGAGCTAGTCAACGTCTGGGGCATAGAATTTATGGGGCCATTTCCTTCATCTTTTGGCACACATTTAAATTTTAATGGCTATTGATTACTTGTCCAAGTGGGTGGATGAAATTGCTTTCCCTGTGAATGTTGCTAGAACGTTTCTAAAATTTTTGCATCAACACATTTTCACAAGATTTGGTACACCTAGAGTTTTGATTGGTGATGAGGGGTCACATTTTGTCAATAAGATGTTTAGTAATTTGCTATCAAAATATCATATTAAGCATCGAATTTCAACTCCTTATCATCCACAAACTAATGGCCAAATTGAATTGTCAAATAGAAAGATAAAAGGAATTTTGAAAAAAGTTGTGCACCCAAGTAGGAGAGATTGGTCAAATAGGTTAGGAGATGATTCGTGGGCTTATAGGATAGCTTTTAAAGCACCTTTAGGGATGTTCCCTTACAGGTTAGTTTTTGGAAAGGCATATCATTTACCATTTGAATTAGAGTAGAAAGCATTTTGGGCAATTAAAGAGTTGAATTCTAATTATGCTAATGATGGAGCATTAAGGTTGATGCAGATGAATGAATGAGACGAGTTTAGGCACTCTGCTTACAAAAATGCTAGGATTTATAAAGAGAAAATAAAACTTTGGCATGATAAAAAGATCTTGCCTAAACATTTCGAAAAAAGGACAAAGAGTTCTATTGTTTAATTCTAGACTCCTTAGTCCGACCGTTCACTATTTTCTGGTAAATTAAAATCTAGATGGTCTGGACTGTTCACTATTGTTGAAGTTTTTCCTCATGGAATAATTATGTTGAGAGATGAGAAGGATGGCAGGGAATTTAAAGTGAATGGTCAAAGGGTTCAAGAGCTGGGAACATAATCTCACAAGATGGAATTCACTCCTTCCCATATAGGATAAGTAGATGAGTAGTTCCCTTAAGTGCTGATTTCGGGACTTGAACAATGGGGCCCCACCCTCTCATTGGCCCGAGAGGGACTTAGTTTATAATTAGATTATAAACATATTGTTCATTAGAGGATCAGTGGTACTTAAGGTGCAATATGTAATTATAGGGGTAAAACGGACTTTTGACCCAGCTGTAATTACGAACAACTCGTGAAGGATCGACTTGCATGTAATGATTATATCTATGGACACAACTTGTCCTACAGTGCATAAGATTGCAACTCTAGGTCTATAGTGGAGTGACCTATAGTTAATGAATGAAAATTAATTAATTAAAGAGTTTAATTAAATAATTTTGTATCATTGAAGCTTATAATCTGTAGGTCCATAAGGTCCCCTTACTAGCTCATAGTAACACTAAAAGATCAATTTAGTTTAAAGAAAAAATTGAAATGTTCAAATTAATATTTAATTTGAAGTGTTCAAATTAATATTTAATATATTAGATATATTAAATATAAAAGAGGAAAATATATTTATTGTATTTGGTACATTAAATATTAAAATTTGAAATGTTCAAATTAATATTTAATTTGAAGTGTTCAAATTAATATTTAATATATTAGATATATTAAATAAAAGAGGAAAATATATTTATTGTATTTGATACATTAGATATTGAAATAATTAATGTATATTAGATACATTAAATAAAAGATATTTATTAAATTTGAATTGGATTCAAATTAGGAAATAAATGTCGTAGGAGAATTTTAAACGATTTGAATAAGATTCAAATTGGTTAGATAAATATATTTTAATATATTAGATATTAAAATATATTATTTAATTATTTTCCCTAGACCACTATAAATAGGACCCTAGGGGTGAGCCAATGTGCATTCTTCATGCAACACACTCCTCAATAGAGAGAATTAGAGAATTCTCTCTAAACCTCTTCCTCTCCAATCCCTTGTGGATTTTCTTTCAAGAGGCTCCCATAAGCCTTGGTCTTGTGTTCGAGTCATAGCCTGGAAGACTTTGTGGAAGAGATAAAGATCCGCCAGAAGGATCTCCATATTTGGAAGGTATTTACTGCTTAACCCTTGTATTTTAGTTTAATTCTAAATAAATCAAAGACGATTCCTATGCTTCCTGTGGGTTTAATTCGATTATTCCCTTCATGTTTTTGTTTCATTAGCATTCAAAGACAGCAAAGGAGATGATGGGATGTTTGCTATCTCATTAAAGTTGCCGACAGGACAATTGGAATTAAAAAAATTGGAGAAAATGAGACCAAATCATACGGTTAGGGATTGATGGCAGATTTGTATGCAAAAACAACCGTAGATGCTAGTAAGAGGATCAAAAATCGATTGGTATTGATTTTATTTTATCAGAAAAGGAATTGAATTTCAACAGAAATGGGGGAAAGTGAGGAATTTTTTAATTCGAATTTGTGTGGTAAAAGACAACTATGCGCCAACTTTGTTCTTCTTTAAAGAAACCCTAGCAGTTATCGAAGGAAGCACAATACTCTGCTTTCTCAAAAAACTAGGCTTTCACAAAGAAAGTTCTTTCGTTTCAGTGGTGAAAATGTCGACAAAAACTCGAAGAGGGAAAATGAAGGAGCTCGAAGAAGGGAATCCATCTAAGCAAGTTGTTCTTGTTCTCAATCTTTCAAAGAAGAAAACCTCGAGAAAAGGAAGAAGAAAACTTGTGATAGAGTAATCAGAAGATGAGGCAGGAACCACTGAAGTGGAGCTGTTGAAGCAACGCCGACTATAGTAGTCAAAGAACAAGACTAAAGCAGAGAGGAGCTGCTGGAGCTTGAGGCAAGGTTGCACCAACAACTAATCCTTAAGTCTGAGCCATCAAGGACAATGATTGAGCGACCTGAAGAAATAGAGATGGAAGTCCAAGATGCTACGTAAGAAACCCCTGTGAAAAAATCAAAGAAAAAATTAAAGAAGAAAAAACGTTCGATTGAAAGAGCCCTAGAAATCAGAGTCCTCAAGACAGGGAAGTGAGAGATGAAGCGGTTGAAAAGGAAGCAGAGTCTTCTAGAAAGAAAAAAAGGGGGAAAGTCGATGTGAGAATAAAAAAGGTATCCGTGGGAACGATTTGTTTCAGCAAAAGCCAAGCGAAAGTTTGCAGAGTTAAAGAAAAAAGAGTTATTGGGCAAAAGAGGGTTTGACTCAGACCTGACCAAGCTACCACCCTTTCTGAGAGAAGTCATTGATGCACTAGGTTGGCAAAACTTCACAAAGCAGCCTGAGGAAGTTATACTGCAAATGGGGCGCGAATTCTATGCTAACCTCGATGTGAAAGAGGGCCACTTGACTATTGTTCGTGAAGTGCCAGTAGACTGGTCACTGGAGGCAATAAATGATCTCTACCAATTGGAGGATTTACCCCACACCCTTTTTAACGACATGGTAAGTGCTCCATCGAACGAGGAAATTAGTGTTGCACTTGAAGAAGTTAGAGTTGAGGGATCACAATGGATGGTATCCAAGCTAGGGACCAAGACATTTAGAGTTGCGTATTTGAAGAAAGAAGCAAATGTCTGGCTTGCTCTTGTGAAGCTTTGGATGATCCCCACAACTCATGACTCTACAGTATCCATGGAGCAAATTCTACTAACTTTTGCTATTAAGAAAGGTTTTAGTGTTAACGTAGGGAAGATTATTGCTAATGAAATTGCTCAATACTATAGGAAAAAGGTAGGAAAGTTATTTTTTCCAAACACAATCACCATGCTATGTAGGAGATCTGAAGTATCTCAACACCCAGACAATGATACCTTTTTTGAGAAGGCAGTGATTGATCCTGCTAATTTGGATCATCTGCAAAGAGGACAAAATAAAGCTGGAGGTGTGTTGATCGGGATTAACAAAATTTTGGAGCAACAAATTCAATTTCTGCAAAGGCTAGAGCATTCTGAATTGCAACAGCAAACCTATTGGCTCTACACTCAGAAAATAGACTTGGTAATGAAAAGAGCTTTACGAGAAAATTTCACAAGACCCTATGATGCTTTCCATACATTTTTCAAAGAAATTCTGACTTTGTGGTCCCACATTCCACTGATGACCAAGTGATTGAAGTGGAAGATGAAGACGAGATTTTAGAGAATGAAATTTGAGAGGGGTGTTTGCTCATCCCTATTTTATCTTCTTTTGTTATGTTAATGTTTTAATTTCTTTATTGCTATTTTTAGTCTTTGTTATTTCTGCTTTTAGTTTTACTTGCTTAGTTTTAGTTTGTTCTATTGATGTACCCTTTTTGTGTTGTTTTAATGGAAGAAGAAGAAATGAAATGAAGATTAGAGTGTTGTGTTAATCTGCCTCTATTTGAGTCTTGTTAAAAAAAAAAGAGAAAGAAAGAAAAATATATATATATCTCTGCCCTGTGTTAGTTTGGTCTCAAGTTGGCTAAAAAATGTAATTCAAGACTTAGAAGCTAGCACAGGTTATTTGTTACAACAAATGGTTAATTAGTTGCACTCTGTCTGATTGAACGCCTTGTTGCATCTTTGATCTGAATAATAATGTTGAGAATGTTGGAGGATTGCTCATGATTTAACATTTTAGCTTTTGTAGTCTACGATAGATCATGCTTATGCTTATAGACCTTAGAATTTAGAATGAATTGTTTTTAGAGCTATTTCTCTGTGAAGCCCTAGATTCTAGGAAAGCTCACTCTCAACCAATTCATTAACAAGTTCACTTCCTAGTCTAGTTCTAGTTGATGTTGGTTGCAAATAAGTTTAAGGGTTTCCCTTAATTTTCTTTCATTTGGGACAATGAGTGAGTTAAGTTTGAGGGGATTGGTGAAAAGTTTGAAAAAAGAAAAAAATATATATCTACTTTAGGTGAGCACTCCTCTTCTCCCTACAAGATACATTCATCTCCCTTAGAAAGCCCATGTGTTTATTAAGTAATAGAGCCTAGTAGGCTATTAAAAGTTGGGCTTGATTAAAGTTGTCTAAATTGTTGCTTGTGCCTGTAGTTAGATGCCTTCACCACAAAGGGTTAGTATTCTAGAGCAAAGGTGCAAGTAGCAATTAGATTGCTTTAGGAAAAAAAAAAAAAAAAAAAGAGAAAAGTATATATATGCAAGGGATGAATGTTGCCTGACAGTTACATCCTCCCAGAGCTCAGGTAAGCTTCATCATAAAATGTTGCCATTCTGAGAAGCAAGAGGGGGTAACAAGAAGGATAATCTTGACTTAAAATGGGAGAATGAGTGTAGTCCTCTATGGTGATGGCTTGAAAGCTAGGGTGCACGAAATTATAAAATGTTATCATTCCAAGAAATAGAGCTATGACTTTGAGGCTTCTCTCAAGGGACCATACGACGACACTTGTTGGGATAAAACTACGAGATTTATGCCCTAAAGACTCGTAATTAATGATTTATTTAATAATTGATAATAATTTTGATTATTTTATTTACAATATAATATTATCCATTATATGAAAAATCCAAGTTATTAGTATAATTTTGAATAGTATGTGGTTGACATACTGGAGGATCATGCTCAAGAAATAACCTAAAGAGTCGTAGTATATGGATAAGGTTGAGTGTCTTATCCTGGTAACACTATTGATACGACCCACTTTGTAATAGTTACAAATGATTTTATCCAAATCATTCATGTGGAGACATGTGAGTGAGAGTATCTTATATAATGAGTTTGTATAAGACTGGACCACAAAATACTTAATCTCTCTTTATAAATCCGTTAATTGAGAATATTAATATTTCATCAAGATGATCATATGCGACTCGAACTTCATTCTGAGTGAGTTATGAACTCCTGCATGTGAGGGCTTGTCCTTTGATTTGCATGGGTGAGTGGCTTTTGTAGCTGATTCAATAAGCCTACCATTTTGGGGACTTAACCAAATAAGGAGCTAGGAACATAATCTTATAAGATGGAATTTACTCCTTCCCATATAGGGTAAGTAGATGAGTAGTTCCCTTAAGTGTTGATTTTGGTACTTGAACAATGGGGCCCCCACCTTCTCACTTGCCCTAGAGGAATTTAGTTTATGGTTGGATCATAAACAAATTGTTCATTAGATGATCAGTGGTACTTAAGGTGCAAGATATAATTATAGGGGTAAAACAGACTTTTGACCCAACTGTAATTACGAACAACTCATGAAGGATCGACTTGCATGTAATAGTTATATTTATGGACATAATTTGTCCTACAGTGCATAAGAGTGCAACTCTAGGTCTATAGTGGAGTGACATAGAGTTAATGAAAGAAAATTAATTGATTAAAGAGTTTAATTAGTTAATTTTGTATCATTGAAGCCTATAATCTATATAGGTCCGTAAGGTCTCCTTGTTAGCTCATATGAACAAATAGGGATCAATTTTGTTGAAAGAACAAATTTTGAAATGTTTAAATTAAAATTTAATATATTTGATATATTAAATGAGAGAAAACATATTTAATGTATATGATACATTAAATATCAAAGAAATTATTAATGTATTGAGATACATTAAAGAAAAAATATTTATTAAATTTGAATTAGATTCAAATAAGGAAATAGATGTCGTAGTAGAATTTATAAATGTTTGAATAAGATTCAAATTGGTTTGATAAATATATTTTAATATATTAGATATTAAAATCTATTATTTAATTATTTTTCCTAGGCCATTATAAATAGGACTGTAGGGGTGAGACATTGTGTATTCTTCATAAGAGACACATCTCCTCTATAGAGAATTGTAGAACTGTCTCTGAACTTCTCCTCTCTCTTTTTCTTTCTAGAGGCTCCAACAAGTCTTGATCATGTGTTCGAGTCATAGCCAAGAAGACTTTGTAGAGGAGATAAAGACCTGCTTGAAATATCTCCATATTTACTCCAAGTAACTTTGCTTAATCTTTTTTTTTATAGTTTAATTTTAAATAAAATCAAAGACAATTCAATGCTTCCATTGCGGAGTGAAACGTTTATTCTTTCAGAGGAGAGAATAAGGAGGTATGAAAAGGAGATAGAGAGAAAAGGAGAAGAATTTCCGATTTTGGAGGCCATGGGTGATTGTTTTTCCAAATAAGGAAGGTTTCCTCCCGTGGAGTTGAAGCTGATGTTGAACCGAGCTTTTTTGGGCAACATTCTGTTTTCTTCTTTTTTTCTTTTTCTTCTATTTAGTTTTTCTTGCACCGTTTTATTTCATGTATGTATTTCTATATCTTTGTTGTATGTTTTACATTATGAACTAATCAACTTAAGGTGAGGATTAGAGGATGATTGCTTTTGATTAATCTTATAGTTTAATATATTTCATTACCTCAATCTGGTTCTTAAGAGGTTTTATTTTATTAGCTCATTTCCATTTGGCCAACTGATTTATAGCATTGTTTCTCTGATTGCTAGGAAGAATAGGAGGGGTAGAAAGCTTAAAAATCGCATTAGCCCCACGTTAGGGTTAGTAACTAGCTAAGTGAGGGGGTTAGGGATAATCACTCACTTAATGCACACTTAATACAGTGAGTTAAACTGTTGTTGTAGTAATAGGAATGAAAGAGTACATTTTAGGTAATTCAGGAGAATGTGATCTATAGTGGGCTGAGCCAAATGAATGTGTACATAAGGTGTAAAATCAATTAAAGCATGAATTACCTCTAATCCAAGTCTTTGTATTAGCTCAAAGTACTAAGTCCAGCTGTTATTTGTTCAGTTACGATTCCTTTGTTTCGCTTTATTTTAGCAAGGATTTTGTTCCAGCATCATTATTATTTTTTCATTTTGTTCCTTGATGAATTTTATTGGTTACAAATTGAGTTTACTGAGAGTTAATTTGTGGTGAAATAGAAAGCTACTAGTCTCTGTGGATATGATAATTTACTTAGCACTTACTATAATTATATGTGTACACTTGCACATAGACAATCATATTATTGCTGATTTATTTACATTACTCTAGAACGTGTCAAGTTTTTTTGGCGCTTTTGTCGGGGATCAGTATTATTTTCTTTTTACTTAAATTGATTCTTGGTGAACTGGTGCTTTATTAAATCTCAATTAGTTGTTTGGTTTTATTTCAGGTGTGTTAGTGGTGTATGAAAGAGTTCCCTAATTGGAATTTCAACTTGATCCTGAGATTGAAAGAACATTTTATTTAAGGAGAAGAGTTCAAAGAGCTGGTCAAAGAGATAGGCGAAATCATATGGAAAGGCAAGATCCATTAGAGCCACTTAGACCACAAGGACCCATTCTTAATGAGAATAGAACACGACCTGAAGTAAAAGGATATCCACTAGCTAATGAGAGGAATGTGGCCAAGAACCTTGTTCTTCTAGCCAATGACAAGGAAAGAGCCATCAGAGCTTATTCAGTACCCACATTTGAATCTCGCTTTTCATTATCTTGATTTTTTTTTATTTTACTTTCTAGCAACACAACCGTCTCAATCTTTTTATTTTTGGTTACAAAATTTTTTAAGGGAAGAATTGAATTAAGCTCACAGCGGAAGCATTGGAATCGACTTTGATTTTATTTTAGAATTAAACGAAAAATAATTTTAGGCTAAACAAAACATACCTTTGAGATAATATGGAGATATTTCAGGCAGATCTTTATCTCCTCTACAAAGTCATCCTAGCTATGACTCGAACACAGAACCAAGGCTTGTGTGAGCCTTTTGAAATAACATCTACAAGGAATTGGAGAGGAAAATGTCTAGATAGAATTCTCTAATTTTCTATTGAGAAGATGTGTCTCTTATGCCTCAACCCAAGTTTCTTATTTATAAAGACCTAGGGCAAATCTTTGCCATAATTAAAATATTATATTTTAATATCTAATATATTAAAATATATATTATGCTTATTTGAATCTCATTCAAATATCTTACAATATATTATATTTTAATATATAATATATTAAAATATATATTATAGTTATTTGAATCGCATTCAAATCTCCTACAATATATATTTAAGTTATTTGAATTTCATTCACAATTTCCAACATATGTGTGTGTGTATATATATATATATATATATATATATATATATATATAGTATACATTAATCATTTTAATATTTAATGTATCAAATACAATAAATATATTTTCCTCTTTTATTTTTAATATATCTAATATATTAAAAAATAATTTAAACACTACAAATCAAATATTAATTTGAACATTTCAAATTTGTCTTTCAACTAAACTGATCATTTAGTGTTACTATGATCTAGCAAGGAGACCTTATGGACCTACACATTATAAGCTTCAATGGTACAAAATTAATTAATTAAACTCTTTAATTAATCAATTTTCATTCATTAACTCTAGAGTCACTCCACTATAGACCTAGAGTTGCACTCTTATGCCCTGTAGGATAACTTGTGTCCATGGATATAATCACTATATGCAAGTCGATCCTTCACGAGTTGTTCGTAATTACAATTGGGTCAAAAGTTCGTTTTACCTCTGTAATTACATCTTGCACCTTAAGGACTACTGATCCTCTTATGAACAATTTGTTTATGATCCAACTATAAACTAAGTACCTCTTGGGCCAGTGAGAGAGTGAGGCCCCATTGTTCAAATCCTGAAATCAGCACTTAAGGGAACTACTCATCTACGTATCCTATATGGGAAGGAGTGAATTCCATCTTGTGAGATTATACTCCCAGTTGCCTATTAGGTCAAGTCCCAAAAATGGTAGCTTATTGAATCGACTACAAAAGCCACTTTCACCCATGCAAATCAAAGGACGACCCTCATAGGCAGAAGTTCATAACTCACTAAGAATTAAGTTCGAGTCGCATATGATCATCCTGATAAAATATTAATCTTTTCAATTAACAAATTTATAAAGAGAGATTAAATATTTCGTGGTCCAGTATTATATAAACTCATTAGTATAAGATACCCCCACTTCACATGTCTGCACATGAACGATTTGGATCAAATCATTTGTAACTATTACAAAGTGGGTCATATCAATAGTGTTACAAGGATAAGGCACCAAACCTTATCCATATACTATGACCCTTTAGATTATTTCTTGAACATGATCCTCTTGTATGTCAATCACATATTGTTCAAGATTACAATAATAAACTTGGATTTTTCATATAATGGATAATATTATATTGAAAATAAAATAATCAAAATAATTAATAATTATTCAATAAATCATTAATTGCATGGTTTTAGGGCATAAATCCCGACAAGTTGCACTTTGAACACAATCTTGCTATTTCTTGAAATTTTGTTGTATCCATTCCCTATGAGATCGATACTTTAGAATACTTTCAATTTTACTACTTGCATCGATAGTGTGCATTTGCATTGGACTGAATTCTTTCTTTTAGTTTTAACCCACAAGTTCACCCGACTTAGTTTTTGGCGCCATTGTCGGAGAACGCCATTACTAACAAAATTTTGTTTTTAGCATAAATTGTGAGAAGATTGCAACTGTAATTCTTTTCTATTGCAGATTGTGGAAGATTGCAACTACAATTCTTTTCTATTGCAGATTGTGAGAAGATTGCAACTGCAATTTCTCCTATTGTAGAAAGAGATGGATTTCACTTGCAATACTTATAGCACAAATTGCAATCAGATTGTAATTTCCATTAGCATCTTTCCAAGAGAAAGCTCGACTCTTGTTACATTGTTTTGCAGGTTGAGGGAGAACAATTTCAAGTGGAGAAAGACAGAACATAGGGTTTGATTGCTTGAGAAAATCCACAAGATGGAAGTAGATATCATTGCAGCATTGAGCGCACAAGCTTCATCATCAAGCTACATGATGAAAACATTAATGATGGAAAATCTCATACCTCCTTTTAACCCCATCTCTTCTATTTCTTGTGTTTATTGTAAAGGAAGCCATTTATTTGAAAATTGTCTTTATAATCTTGATTCTTTATGTTATGGATTTCTATTCAGCTTTGCAAATCAATATTAGTACCATTGTTTCCAACAAGGGAAAATGATTCCAAAAGAGCCAAGCATTGAAGAACTTGTGAGAGAATATAGGGCAAATAATGATATTGTGATGCAAAGTCAAGTCGCATCTCTACAGAATTTGGAAATCCAGGTGGAACAAATTGCAAATGAATTGCATAACAGGTCCCAAGGAATCTTGTTCAACAACACAGAGACATCAAAACAAGAAGAAAAAGAAGAATGCGAGGCAATGACACTAAGTGAATTAGAATATGGAAATCTCATTGTTAAAGTAGAAAGCGCTCCAAAACTTGAAAACACTAAGGAGCTAGAATGGAGAGAAGAGATAAAAAAAGAACCACCTCAAAAAGAGAAAGAACCACTAACAGAGGTTGCAGTGAGCTATGCCGTCGCAATTTCACAGCAAATGACATTCAAAGTGCTCTTGATACTAGAATGTCTTGCTTTCACTTATTGCAGCTTGCAGGAAATGCTAATTGAAGAAGAATGCAAGAAGAGAGCATGAAGGATGATAAATTTGCAGTATGTGACACAAGTTGAAACCACAATTTCTACTTTCGAAGGCACAATAAATCTCTTGAGCAGGCAAAGCCTATTGTGATTAAAGCACCACAACTAAGATTGAAATCTCGTCATCATCGAGACTTAGGTGCAAAATGAAGGAACACGATTGAGATCTCTGTACTGGAATAGGATAAGTTTATCTTTTCTTTCATTTTCTTTTAAAAAAAAAAGAAAAAAGAAAAATATTTTGGTATGGTTGATTGAACATGAATTCAAATAAAAAGTTTTTGATCAAAAGGGTACTCCATATAAAGCAGGTCCTAGCTAGGTTGAGGTACTTAAGTTGACCGTTAGGGAACACCTCTACCTGGGGACTTACCTCAGAGTTGAATTGATCAAGCTTTTAATTTGAAATTCATCATTTTTTTTATTTTTTTATTTCTTTTATCTGCTTAAAGTGCATAAACTTTTTGATGATTTGATTGTGACGCCTGAGTTTATGAGGGGTACATGAATGAACCGAGACCACATCCGAATGAGAGGGATCCTGAAGCTATGAAAGGCATGGTTAAGAAAGGCTTAAATCAATTGATAGTTACTACCTATAGTAACAAGGTGCACCTTTCTTTTTTGTGGCTCAATCGTAGGAACTCTAAAGTTAAGCGTGCTTGGTTTGGAGAAATCCTATGTTGGGTGACCTCTTAAGAATTTTCCTAGGAATCATGTGAGTGAGGACAAAGCATGCTGAAAGAACCCGTGTTTGTCAGGTGCTGAATCCGGATTCTAAATCCTCGTCTGAATCCTAGGTCTGGGGCGTTACATTAATTATGAGTCTTAGCAAAAGAGCAATTAAAAAATGAGAAAAGGAAGATGTGGTCAGGTTTGCAACTACAACATTAGAGTCAAAAGAAAAAGAATTCAAATCTAACTAGTCCTCGACATCACCACCAAAAGTTGAAGAAAGGCCAGTAGATGTCTCATAGGAAATTGCAGTTGCATCTCCACCACAAACTGCATACAACTCATTTTCCTCCTCCCATGCACAATTCAAAGCTGAGATTGTCCACATAAAGGTATAGGACAGGTTTATTGGGCATAAGTTGATATCTTTCAATGTTATCCAAAGGAAAAGCGCCCTCATTGCATGACTTCCTATCCATCCTCCTCAATGAACAACAAGGCTTTCTTAGTGAGGACATCGTTTCTAAGGCCTAGGGGAAGTTTTTTCTTCAACTCTATCTTTACTTACTTTTGATTAGATTAGATTTATTTGCTTTGTTTTGTTAGGTTAAAATTTATTACTTTCCTAGTCTTATTGTTGTGTTTTTTTGATTATTTGTGTTTGTTTTTTCTTTTGTTGAGATCACTTTTTGGAGAAAAAAATTGATTCCTTCTACATCTCGCACAAGCATGCTATAGAAATCATGTTTCAAAAAGAAGTCTGTAAACTGTGTTATGTTAAAAAGCCCATGTGATGATAACTAGAGCTTTCTCAACTTTCAAGTTCTTTGACACACAACTTTGAGTTTTCAAAATCATAAAACTTGATCAATTATTTTTCTCCGTAACACATTCGAACTCAAACTCCCCTTATGTTTATCCCATCTAATGTACTTAGGAGAGTTTAGCTTCGATGCTTAGCAAGCTTAGTAATCCAACTATATACCACAATCCCTTGTTCTTTCTAGTTCTTAGTCAATGAGGACATTGACCTCCTTATTTTATTATTTTTTTTTGGGGGGGGGGGGGGGTGAGTTTGGTAATACTACTGTTGTAATAGTACGCTGTTGTGTAGTAGTATGTTGTTGTAACAGCTGCTAGGACTCAAAAAAGAAAGATACTCCTCATTCTAAAGTTAATTGAGTAACCAAGGGCAGTCATTACACTCATGATTTCCTTGGCATGAAATGTTAACTTAGAAAGTGAGTATGTGAAAACGGTCTTAGCAGTGACTAGTGCTCATAGTTAGCTACTTTCACCACAAAGTGTTAATAAGTTGGAACGAAGGTACAAGTGACAGTGAGACACTCTCTAAAAAAAAGAAAAATAAAAATAAAATGAGGCCTAGCAGCAACTTTGTATAAGTTTGGGGGAAAAGAAAAATGCTTGTAATGTGAGTGAACTTAGCTTGTCGAACAAAGAAGATCACCCTAGACTCTATGACCAAGACGTAGGTAGGATAAGCATAATAGGTGGTTTTGCATAAGAATGTTTTATCTTGAAAAAGAAAAGTAAAGGTTTTATGTCAGAAAAATCTTGGATTTGTATAAAGTACTAAGAGTTTGAGACCTCTCCTAAAAGGCAACATTTTTCTCAAAATACTATTTGGAAAGTATTTTGTAATTTTTTTGCTTGTTGGTTTTGCTTGAAATTGCTTGAGGACAAACAATAACTCAAGTTCGGGGGTGTCAAGAACTTGATCAGCTGAAAACATGTGAGATTTAGAAGAAAACGTTTTAAGAGAAAAGTTTCCAATCTAGTACAAGTGCACACTGTCAAACAAGTAGTATAAAATTAGAAGTACTACAAAGTATCGATCCCACAGGCAACAGATACAACAAAATTCAAAAAGATAAGCAAAGATGTTCTCAAAAGTGCAACCTAGGTAATCGGTGTAAAACAATATTTGAGATGGTTGTTTTTGAAAATAAGAAACTTATCCTAAATGAGAAAAAAGTTAGAATACAAAAATAATAACATAATTATTATTCAGCATATAATCGATTGACTAAAAGAAGGTTGGAAGAGATGTGAGGAACATGAAGTAAATAAAAAAGTTTTAGAGAAGTAGAAGTGGTAGAAAGAACACCACAACCTGAATATGTTATTGGAAGAGATTTCCCACTGACAACAGCAACTTGTTCATCACCAGTGTATTCGGTCGCGGTAAAAAAATGGCTCACGAATTACAACCAAAATCAATAAGCCATGGAAAAGACTGACTAATAGAGGTATTAGCAACAACATTGTAGTTTGAGTAACAACCATGGCAATGAGCTGAGCAGGAGGATGATGCCCTTGGTAATTGTAATTCATGTGGTGGTAACAATCAATAACATTGTGCCCAAGACGATGACAAATTTGAGGAGACTTGAAGGTCGAAGAATCACCTTTGCTTCTTCCTAAATTTCCAGAGAAAAACGTCCACCATTTCCATAGTTCTTTCCCCTTCCATTGTTACCACAACCTCAAGAAATATTTGGATGAAAATTTTGATTGCAAAATTGGCTGGTTTAAGCAACTATGGTGGTAGGTTGTGCAAAAACTTCATTTCACTTAATTTGCTAATCAATGGGCGCTTCTTCAGATATAAGATGATCATGAAGTTCTTCAAATGAGACTGGTAGAAAATGAGTGTGCATTGAAGTTCTAAAAGTATTAAAAATCAGAAGGTAGGCCATTAAGAGCATATATAATGAAATCTTCAGCATCCATTATGACAAAGATTCGCTAATTTGTCTTTGAGTTCCTTGGTCCATTGAATATATTGAGTAATTGATTCTCTAGGTTTCTTGACAATTGATTGAAGATCCAACTTCAAACTGGCAACATTGGTGTGCGATGTAGAAGAGTAGTGTTTCTCCAAAGTCTTTCACAATTGTTTAAAGGTCTCACAACGAACATAAACAAGGCTGGTGGTGAAAGTGTGGTATTTGAAGGGAATAATCTAATTAAACCCTAGCCAAAGCGTTGGAATCGATTTAAATTTATTTAGAATTAAATAATGACTTTTAGGTTAAACATAAATCATACTTTGAAAATAATATGGAGAATCTTTTGGTTAATCTTTTTCTCCTTGTACTCCAACTCCAATGAGGTTGAATTCTAAGACTTCCAAAAAGTCTTCTTTGCTATGACTCGAACAAAGAACCAAAGAGGTTTGTGGAAACCTTCTTGAAAATAGAAAGAGGGAATGAGAGGAGAATTTCAAGAGTTTTTTTCTCTTGTGAAGAATGCAGTCAATGACTCACCCCTAGGGTCCTATTTATAGTGGTTTAGGGAAAATAATTATATAATATATTTTAATATATAATATATTAAAATATATTTATCTAAATAGTTTGAATCTTGTTCAATCCTTTCCAAATTCTCCAATGACATCTATTTCCTTATTTGAATCTAATTCAAATTTAATAAATATATTTTCTTTAATGTATCTTAATACATTAATAATTTCTTTGGTATTTAACGCATCATATACAATGAATATGTTTTCCCTTATTTAATAAATCAAAATGTATTAAATTTTAATTTGAACATTTCAAAATTTTCTCTCAACGAAATTGATCCTATTTGTCCATATGAGCTAGTAAGGGGACATGGACCTACAGATTATAAGCTCCAATGATACAAAATCAATTGATTACACTCTTTAATTAATTAATTTTCATTCGTTAACTATAGGTCACTCCATTATAGACCTAAAGTTGCACTCTTATGCACTGTAGGACAAGTTGTATCCATGGATATAATCACTACATGCAAGCCGATCCTTCACGAGTTATTCGTAATTACAGTTAGGTCACAAGTCCGTTTTACCTCTGTAATTACACTTGCACCTTAAGTACCACAGATCCTGTAATGAACAATTTGTTTATGATCCAACCATAAACTAATTCCCTCTTGAGCTAGCTTGAGGTTGGGGCCTCGTGTTCAAGTCTCAAAATCAACACTTAAGGGAACTACTCATCTACTTTCCCTATATGAGAAGGAGTGAATTTCATCTTGTGAGATTATGTTTCCAGCTCCCTATTTGGTCAAGTTCCAAAAATGGTAGGCATATTGAATGGGGTACAAAATCTACTCTCACCCATGCAAATCAAAGGATAAGCCCTCACAGGTAGGAGTTCATAACTCATTCAAGATTAAGATTGAGTCGCATATGATCATCCTGATGAAATATTAAGCTTCTTAATTAACGAATTTATAAAAAAAGATTAAATATTTTGTAGTCAAGTCTTATACAAACTCATTGTATAAGATACTCCCACTCACATGTCTCTCCACATGAACGATTTGGATCAAATCATTTGTAACTATTACAAAGTGGATCGTATCAATAGTGTTACTGTTTGCTGTTCTGATTGAGCTTTATTGAAAAATTTTGTGCAAATTATATGATGATTCTATTGCATTGTGTATGATGAGGATGACTTGTGAAGTGTTCTAAATAGTGTAATTTTTGCAATTTTTGTGAAATATGAAAACATGTCTTGGATTTGAGTAAATTTAAAATTTTTTCTTGGAATTCCTTGCATGTGGAGCACTTGGCCTACTTATTAGTGGTTTTGAATGCCTAGAACAGAATTATTTAATCTAGATGTTCGTTGTCACCCCGATAGGCTTAAGTTCTAGTTTGAAGGTCGTCTTGCATGATAGTCTGTAATGTTGAGCTTAGGAGGGAAAGTCATGTTTATTTGCCTGTTTGAAAAAAAAAAAAAAAGAAAAAGAAAAAGAAAAAGAAAAGAAAGGAAGAAAAGAAAAGAAAATAAATTAGCTTGTAGTTCATATTGATCAAGGGCAAAGCTACCTCTGTTGTGATCAGTTAGGCCACTCATTGAGCGAGTGCTCTGAGTACGGGTCCCTACAACAGTCGTGCAAAAGCTAGTGTCCTTGAGTTATAAAGAAAAATGCAAGTTTGGGGGAGGCATACCCCATAGTTGTTCAGGCACCCTAGTTAGATATTACTCTCTTGAGTGTTGGGATGCTGGATAATTGGTGCTTATGGCCAGTGTAGGGGGAAGATGAACGGAGGATTTTATAAATCTTTCTAGTCTATTAGAGATTAAATAAGGAGGGTTATGCACATATTGGCAAGGAATGAAAAGTTTGAGTTTAAATTTGCTTGATGAATTGATATGTTTGAATTTTTCCTTTAATTATGATAATTTCGCTATTTAGAACGTTGAGGTTGGAGTCATTATGATGTAATGGTTAATTCATATATGTGGTTTTGTTTTGCTTTGCTCGGGACTAGCAAAGGTTTAAGTGTGGAGGTATTTGATAGCATTAATTTAATGCTATATTTATGCCCAATTATTGGCTAGTTTTGTATTGAATTAGTGAACTTTGATGTGTATTTCTCTTGATTTTGTAGAAACCGAGCTAACGGAGCAAAATCGTGTGTTCGAGATTGCTTTGATGGATATTGGAGCTTTTTGGAGTTTTATTGAAGATTTAAGAAGAGAAGAGAAAATTATTAAAATGTTATAACTCTTTGTATTTATTTTATTTTTTTAGGTGTTCAAAAGTTGGATTTTGAAGGTCATGCTTGAGGACTTTTTGGAAGACTTTCAAATTCAAAGCTTAAAAAAAAAACAAAAAAAAAAAAAAAAAAAAAAAAAAAAAAAAAACCGAAAACGGGCGCCTAGGCGCCCAAACCGGCGCCCAGGCGCCCATGACAGAAGCAGAAAGCAGAGAGGGCAGCGCCTAGGCGCTGTCCACGGCGCCTAGGCGCTGCGAATATAGCAGATCGGCAATTTTAGGTCTATTTTGGACCATCTACTATAAATACCTTCTTTTCTCTTCGATTTTGGGAGGCCAAACCGAGGGTTTATGCCCAAAACTCAACTCCAAGCTATTTTGAGAGGATTTGGGAGCATTTGTGAGCGGATTGAAGCAATATTGAAGATTTGGAGCTTGGATTCTTGGGATAACACCTCAGAAACTCGAGATCTCCATTTGTTTGCAATTTCTTCCCTTTTCATTTCATTTATAGATAATTTTGTGGCTGTAAAGTAGAGATTTCTGGATTTTGTTGAATGATTTTGTATGGTTTAATCTCTACTTACTGGGGTTTATTGTTAAACACTGCTTTTATGCTTGATTGATGGAAAATTTGGATTAATTTCTTAAGTAATATATGTTTATTGCTTTTAGGGCTTTGAATCATTTATGCAATTGTTTCTTAATGCTTTTAACCATTGTTTCTCTAATTAATTGAGGTATTTCTAAGTTGAGCTCGAGAGAGAATACTTAGTTTAGCTTAATGCGCAATTAATTAACTACTCGAGTGACAGCGAGATTAATAGCTAATTAATTGTAGTTGGTGATGAAGGTTAATTAGTTGGGCATTGGTTAATCGATTAGTTTCTAAGTAGAAACTCGAAGGAGAGAAACTTAGACAATAACCCAATTGCATAATTAGTGTTTATTTACCGGAGTGACAGTCGGAATTAATAAATAAACATTAGAAGTTCGTAATGAAGAGTCTTAACGCCTTGTATGAGTTAGCTAGCGCTAGGGAGACCTAGGTTAGTTAATTGGTACATTGAGAGTGGAGGAGACCGAGAGGAGATTCCACGTCTTTAGAGCTTCTAGACTTATGAGTTCATTGTCCATGGGGTTATAATTGTTTGTTAACTTAGTAATTGATCCTCTCCCAAGTTATCCCTCTAGTTTGTGCCTCCCATTTATTTTTCTGTTTTTATTTTCTTTTTTTGTTAGTTAGTTTATCTTCTCTTGATTTCGGTTCTCTAAATAAAGTTAAGTGAAAGTATTCATGGTGATTAATTGAATTAAAAGCCAATCTCTGTGGATTCGATACTCGGTAGGAATCCCCGGCAACGGCGCCAAAAACTTGATGGTCGATTTCGCAAGCGCACGAATCAAGTAATATAAAACGGTATTCCTACCGAGTATCGAATCCACAGAGATTGGCTTTTAATTCAATTAATCACCATGAATACTTTCACTTAACTTTATTTAGAGAACCAAAATCAAGAGAAGATAAACTAACTAACAAAAAAAGAAAATAAAAACAGAAAAATAAATGGGAGGCACAAACTAGAGGGATAACTTGGGAGAGGATCAATTACTAAGTTAACAAACAATTATAACCCCATGGACAATGAACTCATAAGTCTAGAAGCTCTAAAGACGTGGAATCTCCTCTCGGTCTCCTCCACTCTCAATGTACCAATTAACTAACCTAGGTCTCCCTAGCGCTAGCTAACTCATACAAGGCGTTAAGACTCTTCATGTCACACCCCCTCCCAGCTCACTTGCCTAATCCTAGGAAGGAATGCGAAGACAGAGAATAGCAGCCCTCTTACTGCCACTCCCTGCCCAACCTAACATTAACCTGAAATTGTATACAACGAAGCATATATGAACTAGTAAAATTGAGCGCACAGTTGCACACCTGAATAAGATGCAATCATTTTTCCATACTAGGTTTTCATAACAAGTCATAACATACTTAAGTATTACACCCCGACTAGAATGCTTTTATTTCAAAACTATATACAGGTGGAAGTATATATACAAGGAGCTAAGTGGCGTGGTGGCAAACAGGTCTTGTCGAGGCTAAGCACCGGGAACTCGTTTGCTACCTGGGGAGAGAAAACATGTTGAAAACGTGAGCTGGGAAGCCCAGTGAGTGACTATTTAATAAGTTATGCGTTCATAGGTAAAGTATCAAAAGTAATTAAACAATGTCGCCAAATTATAGGCTTTAAGCACCACGATAATCAATGCATCAAAACTCATGATAAAACTTGTAGCATGATACCCTAGCTATGGTAGAGTCCTCTCTAACCAACAACTTCAATACCTCTCTCTCGTGCACGTGGTATGCCATTTAGGCTCACTGGTCTCCCCTAATACCTTCTCCATGTCCTTCAGTATTGGGGTCAGACCAACTACCACCCCGAATACCTTCTCACTGTCCTTCAGTATCGGGGGTCAAGTTTTCTCCCTCCCAAGTACCTTCTCCGTGTCCTTCAGTACCGGGGGTTAATAATATACGAGGGCATGCTTTAAATAGTTAGGAAACATGTTTTGGAATCACATTCAGCAAGTTCTCAACATAAACACAAACTTTCATCATTAAACAAGCTTCCAACTTCAAGTGTAGTTCATCGTATGATTAAAAGAGAACTCATTAACCAAACTCATTTTTCGTGTTCTCAACGCATAAATTCTTTAACATAGCCAAACCATCATACTTTAAGTTTCAAGCAATTCAAACATGTTTTAGAGTGGATTAATGCATGGTACTTCCAAGAAAAACCCTACTTCCAAACTTAGGTTTCATGCTTGAACGCGGAGTAACAAACTAGTTACAATTATGCTTAACTTTCAACACCGACATTTATTAGTAGGAATTCAATGAAAACTGAATATAACTTAGTTTAAGCATGCTTCAATATCCATCACTAGTAAGCTTTTGAATAAATAAAGATCAACGCATAGGTTTTCAAACAAAATTACTCACGAACACCGGAAGGCTCCCAAGGCTTATAAGCTTCTCCTATCTTCGTTTGCTCTGAAAATGAATTCCATAACATTAATCCCTTTTGCTACTTGGCCCAAAAATTGATCTAACTCAGTCACATAACTCATAGGATAGTAATTGCACACACTTGGCAATAGTGTATAACAAATTGGAACACAACTTCCTTAAGCTCTCTAGACCCCTCTGTTTTGAGCCAAAAATTACAGATTTGACTTCCAGCATGAGTTTCTCAAAATTTAGCAAAACAACCACCAAATTTTATTTGATAAACCTCAAGTACAACATCTTAGCTTACTTACCTCAAGGTTTCAGCTTCTAATTCCTCCTCAAAAGTTGAAAAGAAACTGATTTCTTCACACTGTTCTGCTACCCGAAAACTGTTAAATTCCAGGTTCAACTTTCAGCTTGGGTTCCTCAAAATTTAGCAAAACAACCACCTAATATTTTTTGATAAACCTCAAGTACAACATCTTAGATTACTTACCTCAAAGTCTCAGCTTCTAATTCCTCCTCAAGAGTTGAAAAGAAACTGATTTCTTCACACTGTTCTGCTACCCGAAAACTGTTAAATTCCAGGTTCAACTTTCAGCTTGGGTTCCTCAAAATTTAGCAAAACAACCACCTAATATTTTTTGATAAACCTCAAGTACAACATCTTAGATTACTTACCTCAGAGTTTCAGCTTCTAATTCCTCCTCAAGAGTTCAAAAGAAACTGATTTCTTCACACTGTTCTGCTGGCCGAAAAACTGGGAACACCTCTCGGTTTTCTTACATTTTCACGACCTTATTCTTCATATTTTCTCACAAAATTTTCCAGACCTAATATTCATTCAATTTCTGAGATTTTGGCTCAAGAATCATCGAATTTTCTCAAGTGGATTGAGAGATATGACTGTTTTAAGTTTATCCACTTCCTAGAGCTTCCAGCTGTCTACTGCAGTCACAAGTGTTGGACAGCTCATCCTTCCACTATAACAAAAAAATCTCCAACGAAAATGTAACTAAAATGGTCAGCTCCTCCTTCTCTCTTTAGACTTTAAGCCCCTTTCAATCCACCTAAATTGTAAAGAAATTTTAACTAAATTAATTAGAAATTACAGCTTTTGTATTCAACACAACATACACCTAATGTGTACCCAACTTGCTCATGACCTTAACTTACTTCAACTCAACTTTTAATATGCTTATCCCAATGCGTAACCTGTCTCCTTATGAAGCTTTGTGTACGTTAATATCCACAACTTAGGAGATTCCCAAATTCTACCACGACATCGTTTAGTGCAACCTATATCAATTTGCATATGTCAAAACATCATATATGAGCACAATATGAACAAAAGAGAGTTTAGGGCTTACACTTCATTACGAACTTCTAATGTTTATTTATTAATTCCGACTGTCACTCCGGTAAATAAACACTAATTATGCAATTGGGTTATTGTCTAAGTTTCTCTCCTTCGAGTTTCCACTTAGAAACTAATCGATTAACCAATGCCCAACTAATTAACCTTCATCACCAACTACAATTAATTAGCTATTAATCTCGCTGTCACTCGAGTAGTTAATTAATTGCGCATTAAGCTAAACTAAGTATTCTCTCTCGAGCTCAACTTAGAAATACCTCAATTAATTAGAGAAACAATGGTTAAAAGCATTAAGAAACAATTGCATAAATGATTCAAAGCCCTAAAAGCAATAAACATATATTACTTAAGAAATTAATCCAAATTTTCCATCAATCAAGCATAAAAGCAGTGTTTAACAATAAACCCCAGT
Organism: Trichosanthes truncata; assembly: GCA_033996785.1. Taxonomy (NCBI): domain Eukaryota; kingdom Viridiplantae; phylum Streptophyta; class Magnoliopsida; order Cucurbitales; family Cucurbitaceae; genus Trichosanthes; species Trichosanthes truncata. The sequence continues at coordinate 41,003,636 of JAWPNB010000013.1, read as the reverse complement.
AAGTAGAGATTAAACCATACAAAATTATTCAACAAAATCCAGAAATCTCTACTTTACAGCCACAAAATTATCTATAAATGAAATGAAAAGGGAAGAAATTGCAAACAAATGGAGATCTCGAGTTTCTGAGGTGTTATCCCAAGAATCCAAGCTCCAAATCTTCAATATTGCTTCAATCCGCTCACAAATGCTCCCAAATCCTCTCAAAATAGCTTGGAGTTGAGTTTTGGGCATAAACCCTCGGTTTGGCCTCCCAAAATCGAAGAGAAAAGAAGGTATTTATAGTAGATGGTCCAAAATAGACCTAAAATTGCTGATCTGCTGTATTCGCAGCACCTAGGCGCCGTGGACAGCGCCTAGGCGCTGCCCTCTCTGCTTTGTGCTTCTGTCATGGGCGCCTAGGCGCCAGTTTTCGGTTTTTTTTTTTTTTTTTTTTTTTTTTTTTTTTTTTTTTTTTTTTTTAACTTTGAATTTGAAAGTCTTCCAAAAAGTCCTCAAGCATGACCTTCAAAATCCAACTTTTGAACACCTAAAAAAATAAAATAAATACAAAGAGTTATAACATTTTAATAATTTTCTCTTCTCTTCTTAAATCTTCAATAAAACTCCAAAAAGCTCCAATATCCATCAAAGCAATCTCGAACACACGATTTTGCTCCGTTAGCTCGGTTTCTACAAAATCAAGAGAAATACACATCAAAGTTCACTAATTCAATACAAAACTAGCCAATAATTGGGCATAAATATAGCATTAAATTAATGCTATCAGTTACCAGAATAATAAACTCAACCTTATCCATATACTATGACTCTTTATATTATTTCTTGAACATGATCCTCCTGTATGTCAACCACATACTATTTAAGATTACACTAATAACCTTGGATTCTTCATATAATGGATAATATTATTTTACAAATAAAATAATCAAAATTATTAGTAATTATTAAATAAATTATTAATTACGAGGCTTTAGGGCATAAATCCTAACAGTATTAAGGAGCATCATAAGCGCATGATCCTTGGCGATCCAATCATCATATTGAGGGTTCACCTAAAGAGTTGAAGAAGAAGACAAGGAACTAACAAATGAAGTTGTCGTTGATGGTAGAAATTGAGCAGGTTAAAGGGTAATACCATCAATGAAGCTGAAAAACTTGTGAGCTTTCAAGATCTTGTGCAATTGAAACTTCTAGAGAACAAAGTTTGAAGAATCAAGACGGATACAAACAAAAAAAGGACGCTAATCCAAAATAGAAAGCTTTGATGCCATGTAATAAATCTTTCACTAATTGTGAAAGAGCTCTTCTCATTGAAAATAATAGGAGCTTACAAGGTTTATTTATAGACTTAGGAAGAACAAAAATAATAGCAAGCCAATTTTATTATCAAAATAACATAAATAAAACTATCACAGTAACAATGACAACTATGTAGGCAACACAAGAAGCGATTTTAAGAGGGGTTAAGACTTATTTTGAGAAAATATAGAGAGAGGGAAAACTATTTTTGTGTGATTTATGAAAGGTGAGACGTTTTCTTGTGAGTATAATTGTTTTTGTGTAATCTTCATCAATTCCAATGAAACATAGAAACGTACAATGTCTATATAAATTTTGTGTTAATCTCTATCATTGGATTTGTTTTCTTAGTTGCTCATATTATTACTATTTTCGCCCCCATATAAATGGAATTTAGGATTCAATAAACCCTTCAAATTCCCAACAGGATCTCCAATTTATGTTTAGCCAATTTTCTAAAACCATGTAAAAGAATTATGAATGTCTTAATGAATGAAAATCAATTCATGGTAGAATTGGGTTAATGAGTCATTCATCTAACTAGGATTATTTGAATTAGACAAATTGGGAATATAAACAATTGAATTGAATAAAAAATGTTCCTTAGAGACAGCTTGGTTTAAGGTTTTATTATATGTCCATAGATAATATATGCCTAAAAATAAGATATTTGAAAATAATATTGTTAGAGATCATAGATTGTTGTATTTTGTTCTATATGGAAATGTTATTAGATTTTTATAAGAATAATTATTGTTTTGTTTATTTTATGAGATTAACTATATAAATTTTATATAATTATAATGCATTAATCAGACTTCATATTTCAACAAATAAATATAAATTAATTAGTTGATCATAAGTAATAGGTGTATAAATTTAATTGACTAATTAATTATGATTATTATAAAAAAAAAAAAACTCTTATAAGCATAAATTTATTTGACTAATTAATTAAGATTATTAATTTTTAAAAAAACTATTATATTAAATTAATTTAATTTATTAAATATATTTAATAGATTACTAATTAATTAATATTTTCAATAAATACTTAATTACATTAATTTAGGATTTTTTTTATAAATTTAAATCATTTAAGTATATTTTTTAATCGATCAATTTATTACCATGGTATACTTAAAGGAAATTTAATACATTATTATAAATTAATTTTTATATAATCTGGTTGATTATAAAATTAATTTTAATATTATAATTGATTTAAATAAATTAACTTTAATATAATAAATAAATATATTTCAAAGAAAGAAATATATTAACAAAATAAGAGAGAGTAAGAGAGGGACATCAAGAAAACTCTTAGGCCCATTTACTTGCCATGTATCGAAATCAAGTAATGAAAATGAAAATGAAAATGAAAATTTTTCGTGTTTACCAAAATTAAGGAATGACCCACCCCAAATTTGAGGAGCACTCCTCCAAAAGGGCAATCTCATTTCTTACAAATGGGTGATTAGTCTCACTGTTCTCAAAATAATTTATCGATTTCATTCTCATTTTTTATGCACTCGACCTCATATCATTTTATGATTATTATTTTACACCTTTTACCCTTTCTCTCTCCTTTAACTCATCCTCAAGATTTCATATTTAAATTTTCCTAGAATTCTTAGAATTTAAGCATTGTCATATTCTTCCCAATTTCAGGTACCAATCTCTCTATTTTTTCTCTCTTTTGAAAACCCACAATTTCTATTTTCTTAAAAATTCACTAGTGGGAGATTTTTTTTTTTAATTTCTTGCAATGGTGTTCATAAATAGAAAATACTATTGGTTTTTTCCCTCTTTTGAAAACTCACAATTTCATTCTCCTCTTTCTCTCTCCTTTGATCGTACATCGCCTTTTTTAGTTGATGTAATTTCATTTTATTTAGTTATTATTTATTAATATCAAATAAATTGTAATCATAAAATTTATTATTATTAAATAAAATAATATAGAGTAGAATTGAAAATTATTATAGTAATTATTTTAAAATTTAAAAATTTTCATAACATATTCTTTAGTTAATGCTTTTTTAATTAATTAGAAATATAAAAAAGAGGTTTAAATACTATTTTGGTTTCCATACTTTCGATTTTGGTTCATTTTGGTCCATGTACATTCAAAACATCCATTTTGGTCCATATACTTTCAACTTTTGTTCATTTTGGTCTACGTACTTTCAACTTTTGTTCATTTTAGTCACGGTACTTTTAGAACATTCGTTATGGTCCTTGGACTTTTATAAGGTGACCATTTTAGTCCCTTCATTTTCCTTTTTGTCCTTGTATCTCTCGATCAAAATTTTGGCATGACACATCACTTACTAAATTTCTTGAAATGTAACAATAAATTTGTAGTTTAAAGAGTTTCCATTGTATATAAAATTTATGTTTAAATTTTGCAAACATGGACTAAATTGGTCACTTTTTAAAAGTACTGTAACGGCCGGCTCTTTCAAGTAATTTTCAATTTTTGATTTTATTGTTGAAATAATTTTGGGCTAACTTGGTCTTAAAATTAAATGTTGGGTTTTTGTGTAAGTGTGAAGTATGGAGTTGAAAGGATAAAAGGGAATTATTAGGTTATGGGGCATTTTTGTTAATAAAATGAGTTTTAGCCTAAGCCAAGCTCAAAGGGAAGCCAACCCTAGTTTTCTTCTTTTTTTTAAGACTGCATGCAACCCTAAGGAGGAGCCAAGTCAAGCTCCAAGCCCGCCAAGCCACTAAGTTGTCTTTTTCCCTCATATTCTCTTATCCTTCACGTTAGATAAAAAAAAAACCAGCAACTTCTTCCTTTTCTCCTCCAATCCGTCACTCACTAGCAGCAGGGGGCGTCCGGCCTGCAAGTAGCAGGACAACACGACGAGGTCAATGGAAACACGACGACAATGGCGATTTGGCATTTTCCAACAACGATAGGCGAGTTTCGATTTTGGTTCGTTTCGACGTGGGTAATGGAATTCGTCGTGGGTAAGTGTTCTGACAATGATTTGAGGTGATTTATGGGTTGTAAAGCTAGATTGAAGGGCTGATTTGGTGATTTGAAACTAACCTATGATGTTTTAGATTTTATTCTAGAATATCCATTGCAACTAAAGACTGTTTGGGACGAATTTGGATTGTTTGACCTGCTGTCCAGCGGGCATTGATCTCAGTTTTGGGGTGAGTTTTCTTTGTGTGCTATAGTTTTCATCTTAATTGAAGCTATCATTGAGATTGGAGTTACTTGGCATTTGTTTTAGGACTTTTCGTTGAGTTTAGGGGTTGTTTTGATGTTTAAAACTTGCCCATAACGTGTTGGATTTTATTCAAGATTACCCATTACGTTTAGAGGCCGGGTTGTCGAATTCGGATCAAATTGACATCAAATTTAGCAAGTGAATGTGCTATTTTGGGTAAGTTTTATTGGGTAATTTCCATCTCAACTCGATTGAACTCATGGTTGGATTTTAGAACGGTTTGTTAATTATTTTTAGGACTTTGTTTGGCGATTCAGGATCAAGTATTCGAGTTATGGGTTGCCTTGAATCATGAAATTATTTGGGTAAGTTCTCTAGCTTAAAGGACTAAGTTTAGATTGTTGTTGGAAGTATTTTTGCAAGTAGTTTTGGAAGTTTTGGTTAAATTATATGTGTGTATAAATACTAAGTATTATCCTCTTTGAAAATTATTTTAGGTGGTGCTAAGAACTTCTAAAGGGAGTTTGGGGTGCTTTGAAAGTGTCTAATTATTTTGGCTTAAAGAGGTAAGTAGCCTAATTGGTATCAGAGCTCAGTTATTCAATAAAGCGCTACAAAATTGACTCAAGTTCTGAGCAATTTTCAATCTTTTGATTCAAATTTTTGTTGACTTCAAATTTTTTTGAGGGGGAAGAGATCAGATATTAGATTTGATTCTCTTTTTGGTAGAATTGAAATTATATCAATTCTCTTCATTATCATTTCCTTCAATTTTCCAAATATCATAAGTGCGTCCACTCATCGACAGCAGGTGTTTGGCAAGGACATTTGGTGTTCCCGGCACTGTGGTGTAAGTCTATTGATAAGCATCTCATTCCTCCTGCAACGAGTACACGGGTAGTTAGAAGAAAGAAGAAAACGATCTTGATAAGAGTTTATTATATTTCTTATGTATTGTTGAGAAACTCAACATTTGATTTTTGATGTCCAACCTTCTGAAAAGTTTGGTCTCAAAAATGAAGTCAAAAGAAGAGCTGTCTAAAAAAGAATTAGTAACAATTCATGATGTTGACAAACATAGAATCAATGAAGGTGACTCAGTAGAAGTTCACTAGAAAAATGAAGAATCAAGAATTGGTAAAATTGAACATGATCTTCAAAATTGGAAATTTTCAAAAATAGATTAGACTACAGTCTACCAAAGAAGCACTTTCAATTTTACTCAACACTGGGGAGTGAAGACAATAGAGTGTACTGTTCTGATTCAGCACAACCCAGAGTCTCCAAGATTATTCTCTAGCAACATAATTCGCAAACACCAACAAGACTATAAATTTCTTCATATTGGTCTTGTTCCAGTAGCCATCAAACCACTATTCAGAAAGGGTCTCAATGCTCCAGTCCTTTTAACCCTACGAGATAAGAGGCATGTGGACTACTCAAATTCCTTGTTAGGAATAGTTGAATCCAACATGGAAGGTGGTCCAATCTACTTCAATTGCTATCCAAATTATACAGCCTCATTAACCTATCCAAAGATACTCAATACCTTAATCCTTGATGTTTTCTTCAAAGGATTAAGACTAGATCAGGAAGTCGAAGGTTATGCAATGATTTTTAGAATAAACTATAGATTGATGCATACGAAGATAGCCCTTTGTTGTCTCAAAGCCTCACCAGAGGGTACGACTCTCCTGTTGAAGCAAACGTGGGCAAATTCATGGTAACAGTTCTAAAGAGTTTATCTTGGGATGAAATCACCAGGAAGTCTGCTTGGGAGCTTGAAAATCCATTTACTATAGCTCTGTCCAAACCAAAGACTCTGACTCATATTATTGAAAGCTCAGATAACAATGTTCAAATCGTATTAAAGATGAAGAACCTACTGAGGCCAAAGTCAAAAGGTTTGCTCCTTCTGGGCATAGTGCCTCAGAAAGTAGAGTAAGCATTTCTTCAGGAATATCCAGAACAAACTCTCTTTGTATAGAAAAGGTAGATCTAGAGCCAACAATTCCTGAAGTTCAATACGCAGGACAGACGTCTCCAACTCAGACAGAGATGGAAATACGAACTGAATTCAATCAACTGAATGTTATCACTGATGCATTTGAAGTTGATATGGAATCTTTAAAAAGAGATTTCCTAGACTTAAGATGGTACAACTTCAGGAAGGCTTTCTTCACAGCCTAAACAAGCAAAGAAAGAGAATAGCTCAAGTCGAGATGGATTGAAACCATGGAAACTCTTGAGAAAAACATTCCATTTTTTGAATGGTTTGTTGACCAAGAGAAATTGAATAAAGAGGTGAATACCATTAATACCTTGAAAGAGGTAAAATGGAATACTGTAAGCAGAGGAGAGATTTCTTCTACTCATCCACCTCTTGAGGCGATTCAAATTGACAGTTTTGGACAGACTGTTACAACCAGTCCTTTCAAACAAATTGATCTCGATGATGAAGCAAAGAATTTATCAAAAGGGATCAAAGGAATTCAACTTCAAAACAATTTTACAAACAAAATCCTTTGAACCATGTATGAACAAATGGACAAGTTAGAAGAAAAGGTTTTTGAAGGTAAAGAGAAGAAAGTTGTTTTCAAAACTGACTTGCCAAAAGACGAGTCATCTACTCCATATTTCATAACCAATGTTGGAAGCCCAACACCTAAGCTAAAGAAGAAAGAGCAAAAGTTTCTGATGAAATAGAAAAGAGCTCAAGAATCTTCAAATCAAAGAGGCGGGATTGTCTCAGATCAATGTCTTAAATGACGAAGAAATATCTCAAGTAATTGATGAGATGAGCAAGCTTGCCATATCATCAAAAAATCAAGAAGAACGCATTACGGCTAGAAGAATGAAGCCTAATGATGTAAACAAGATTCAAAGAGTAAGAGGTCACTCTACTCATCAAAGAAGTTGGTATCCTAAGCCAACTAGGCCAGATTTTCAATTTGAAGAAAAACCATATACGACGTACAAATCATTCGATGGAGATTCCATATACGAATGGAACCTAGATGGATTGTTGGAATACCTTATTATGGGAATGATTCAAGAAATGTTGATGGCCAACACAACATACATTTTCAAAGGTAATACAAATCATGAGTCAGCCAGATTCATATCTTCCAGTTTTACAGGAGCACTCAAAGATTGGTGGGATCATTCTTTTACTGATGCCCAAAGAAAGAGAATCTTAAGGCATACGGTTAAAAAGAAAGTTGGCGAAGTCAAAATAGAATCAACTAGCAGCACAACTACAACAATTCCAAAAGAAGAGGTAGTAGATGATGTTATCACTCTCTGTCATGCAATAGCCAAAAACTTCGTAGGAAACAATGACAATTACCGTGTCTTAGTCGGTACGTACCTGCAAAATCATAGATGCCCAAAACTTCAAGATTTCATATGGTACAAAGACATATTCCTAATAGAAGTTTACAAGAGAATAGATTGTGAATAAAAAATTTTGGAAGGAAAGGTTTGTTTCTGGACTTCCAAATTTATTCCAAACTCAATGATTGATATATAAGAGAGATAGCCACAATGGAGATATTCAGTGGGAAAATCTCACATATGGAGAAGTTATTCAATGCATTACAAATAGAGGCATAAAAATTTGTCTTCAAGGGAAGCAACAAGCGAAGATTGCGACTGCAGCTTCAAAACGCCGTGAAATGAGAGATTTCTAAGACATGTATGATGTTAGCCCCAGAAATCCAGGCACCATCTCAAGTTCAAAAGAGAAAGTTTTAAAAAAGGAAAATCTCAAATTATTCAAGAAGGTCTACTCGGCCTAGTCCAAATGTATACCGAGAATCAAGATCTTCCAAAGGCTACAAGCGAAAGACTAGTAAACCTGATCATCCTACTCATAAAGCAAAGGATTGTTCAAAAAAGAAAGGAAGATAGGTTCAATGCTATAGATTCTAGAAGTATGGCCACTATTCAAACAAATGTCCATTGAAAGGCAAGATCAATGAGCTAGAGATTGACGAAAAGCTTAAACATGAATTACTCGTTGCTTTTTGTTCCAACTCAAAAGAATTCTCTAAAGAGGAATATTCTTCAGATAATCAAATTCTCAAGCTCAAAGAAGAATTAGACTCATACTCTACAAATGAAGGATAATTTCAAATACAACATCGAAAAGGATGTGATGGAAAACGTTTATGCAATTGTTTTAATTGTATAAATGTTCTAGATCAAGAACTCCTATTCGATATCTTAGATAAGATATCAGATGATGGTGTTAATGAATCAGTCCTTAAACATCTAAAGGGATCTTTGAAACAAAAGACAGAAATCTCAACTACTTCATCCAGTAAAAAGAAGCTGACAAATATTATCCTAATCTCCATAGACGAGATTTTTCAAAAATTCAAAGAGGAGAAAAAAGTTACCATTCAAGACTTTCAATTTGAAATCAACAATCTCAAGAAAGAAGTAAAACTTCTCAAATAGGACTACCGGAAGGATTTCACAAAGTTGACTTATGAGATAGCAATTCTACAAAAAGGAAAAGAGAAGGTTCAAGAAGCAAAAGAAGACAAAGAAACTTCTATAGAAGAAGAAACCTTTCTCAACACTATCACTAGAGTTCAATTACAAAAGTGGTACACGAAGGTAACCCTCAAAATACAAGACTTCAAATTAGAAGTTATTACTTTGATTGATTCAGGAGCATATCAGAACTGCATCTATGAAGGTATTATACCTTCAAAGTATTTTGAGAAGACGACAAAAGTCTTAAGAGAAGCAAATGGGCATCCATTACCAATCAAGCATAAGCTTCCTGAAGCCCATATTTGCAAGCTAGGAGTTTGTTTCGTCACCTCCTTTCTCTTAGTCAAAAATCTCAATCAGGCCATGATATTGGGAACCCCAATTACTCAACTATATCTGTTAAGGGTATCAAACAAGGGGATATCTTCAATTATTCTTGATCCGAGCTCATGACATTCAATCTATGAGTAACAAAGGAAGATTAAACTCAATAAACCTCAAAGAAAAGCATATATTCTCCTTCAAGGAAGAAATCAGCTACATAAGAGTTGAAGAAAATCTTCAACAAAAAGCAATTCAAGACAAGATTCAAAGCCTTAAATAAAAAATCGAAAAAGAAGGCTGTTTGAGAAATCCAAATGCATTGTGGGATCGAAAGAAGCATATGGTTGATTTTCCATATGTAAAAGACTTAGAATATCAAATTCCAACAAAGGCAAGACCAATTCAAATGAATCTGAATTATTAAGTCATTTCCAACAAGAGATTAATGATTTACTCAACAAGAAGCAAATTAGACCATCCAAGAGCTCTTGGTCATGTGCAGCATTCTATGTCAATAACTAGGTAGAAAAGGAGTGTGGTGTGCCTCATCTGGTGATTAACTACAAACTCTTAAACAAAGTTCTGGAATGGATTAGATATCCAATTCCCAACAAAACTAATTTACTCAAAAGAATTTCAAATGCAAAGATCTTTTCAAAATTTGACATGAAGTCAGGGTTTTGGCAAATTAAAATTTCTGAAAAAGATCGTTACAAAACTACTTTCAATGTCCCTTTCGGACAGTATGAATGAAATCTTATGCCCTTTGGGTTAAAGAACGCTCCATCAGAATTTCAAAAAATCACGAATGATATATTAAATCCTATTCAAGAATTTTCAATTATCTATATCAATGATGTTTTAATATTTTTATCAGTTATAGATCAACATTTCAATCACTTAGAAATGTTTGTTTATATTATTAAACAAAATGGTTTAGTAATATGTCACACCCCCTCCCGACTACCTGTTATCTTAGCCTGGAGGAAGGCGTGAAGCCAACAGGCATCGTTTCACTTCTTAACGATATCTATGACCCTTTTAATTCCTGATAAACAATCCATACCTGTATACGAGATACTATACATACCACACAGCAGGAAATTAGGAATCTTATTACACATACATACGGAGCGGTTCTGGTTAAACCTAACTTGAACAAGCCAGACACGACCAGACGTGCTTTATACACCCAAGACCACTAGTTCCATATACAACATAACTACACATCCCTATTAAGTTATGTACAATACGAGCAGACTTGCTATACTACGCCAACCACGTACAAAAATATCAGACTCGTAGAGCGTTCAGCAGGCTGTGGCAGGATCTCAGGCACCGGGAACTCGATCTCTACCTGGAAAGTTGGAAAACATTGAAAGAATGAGCTGGAAAGCTCAGTGAGTGACTGAGTTTAAATCTATTAACTCGTAAATCATAACATATAACATCAATAGCTTTTACAGAAGTCCAGCAAGTGTGTCAAAAATATTAACCATTTTAAACATATGACAAACTAGTTTGTGTAAGCCTCGCCCAGTACAATCAACACTCATTCTACGATGTAGTGGGGCCCGCCCAGCACTCCCATCGTCTTTGTCGTAGTGGGGCTCGCCCAGCACTCACGACAGCATTGTTGTCACGGAGTACACTCAACGTCGACAACAGAAAATGACCTGTGTGCACACGGTACTATACAGCCTCGGGCTCAGAATCTCAAACATTTACTCATTCAGGTCTCATAGAAACACATGAAAACCTTTGACACTACTTGCTAACACATGTTGGCCCGAAATTATGGTATTTTCACTAGTTCGGGTAAAATAGTAAACATATGCTCACAACGAACAATTAAATCATTTCTAGGAAACCATATATGCTCATAAATACGTGTTCAAGAGACATAAAGTCTTTAAGTAAAATTACTCTTAGAAAGTCTTTTATTTTCGTAAGCATAAGTTCAAGCATAGAATACACTTTCGAAATTCGTTTTGTCACTCACAGCGTTAATAATAGATTCTTGGTCCGTATATTTGTCCTATTTCTTCTTGGCCTGTCAAACAAAACAAAACCAAGCATTAGAATCTTGACCTCACGAACTTAAGGCCTAGGGTTGCAAAAACCACCCCATCAATTTCCTGCACTTTACAGATTTTATACCTTAAACTCACACACCTATAACTTTTCCATTACTTGCTCAAAAATGATGTACTTTATACCAAACTCTTCCTTTTTAAACCGTCTAAAACTCATCTGAAGGAATGAAATTGAAATTCCTAAAGGATATGTCCGTAAATACCTCGAAAGCCTCTTCCTACAAAATCGGTTTCTGCACTTTCCAGACTCGTTTTTCTGCTGCACCCTGAACTTAACATGAATTTTAAAGCAACTTCCAGTCAATTTCTAACCAAGACTTCTTCATGAAAGTTATAGGAAATTAAATAATCTTTCCATCCATACCTAATACATCTTCTAATTCAAAGTCTACAGATCAGAACGTCTCAAAAACCAGAGGTTCCCCGGATTTGACAGCAAAAACACTGCTCTGATTTCCCTTTCAAAAACCCATAACATAAATTCCGATTTTGCTCGAGCTTCCTTCACGAAAATTGTTCTAAAATGAGTTAACTTTCAAGGAAATCAAATCTCACCTCTTAATACCTCTTGTGGAGCTCAAAACGTACCAAATAGCAGAGGTAGTCAGGGTTGAACGCAAAATCTTCCCTCCTTTTCTTCTTCAATTACAACTCCAGCACCTTTCTTCTTTCTCTTATTCTCTCTCACGAAAACTCTGATATTTTTGATGAAAAAAGACAGAATGGGTAAGACTTTAGATAGGGTTAACAAAATTGGAGTTGGTGGTGGGCCATTTTCCTTTCATTTTCAATTTTCTTTTTCTTTTCTTCTTTTCTTTTCTTTTCTTTTTTTTTTTTTCTTTTTCTTTTTTTTTTTTTTACTTTCTTTTGAAAAAAACACATATACCAACCTCCTTTCCTTCTTTCCCTTTTTATTTTTTTTTTAAGAAGTTTCAAGGAGGAACTCCGGGTTTACAACTTACCTCCCTCTTAAGAAATTTCGTCCTCGAAATTGAGTAGTTCTTAGGTGAAAAGCGTCGGGTAATTCTTCCTCATTTGGTCTTCTGGTTCCCAGGTTGCCTCCTCCACTCCGTGATGTCTCCAAAGAACCTTCACGAGTGGGATCGTCTTGTTTCTCAGAACCTGTTCTTTCCTATCGAGGATTTGAACTGCATCCTCTATGTAGCTCAAATCTTCCTCCAGCTCAACTGGTTGCACTTGCAACACATGCGTCGGATCTGGAATATACTTCCTTAACATAGACACATGGAAGACATCATGCACTCGAGATAGTTCTGCTGGCAACTCAAGTCCGTACGCTGCTGGCCCAACTCGTTTTGTTATCTGATAAGGACCAATATATCTAGGACTCAGCTTACCTTTCCGACCAAAACGAAGGACACCTCTCCACGGAGATAACTTCAAGAAAACTTGATCCCCGACCTGGAATTCTAAGTCTCTTCGCCGCTTATCTGCGTAGCTCTTCTGACGATCTTGAGCTACTTTAAGATTTTCTCTAATCACCTTCACATTGTCTGTCGTAACCTGTACCAACTCAGGTCCAATTAGCTTCCGTTCCCCCACTTCGTTCCAACACACGGGAGTTCTACATGGTCTTCCATACAAAGCCTCAAACGGTGCCATGCCGATACTAGTCTGATAGCTGTTATTATAAGCGAACTCCATAAGTGATAAGTGGGTATCCCAACTTCCTTTAAACTGAAGGACACATGCTCTCAACATGTCCTCTAAGGTCTGGATGGTCCTCTCTGACTGACCATCTGTCTGGGGGTGGAACGCTGTGCTGAAATTCAATTTCGTCCCCATAGCTTTCTGTAAACTAGGCCAGAACTTAGATGTAAATCTCGGATCTCTATCTGAAACTATGGACACTGGCACTCCGTACTGACTCACAATCTTGTCGACGTATAGCTTAGCAAGCTGATCAAGTGTATACGTCGCTTTAATCGGTATAAACCGTGCTGTCTTAGTGAGTCTATCCACTATTACCCAAATACCATCATGTCCACTAGAAGTACGTGGTAATCCAAAAAGGAAATCCATAGTGATATGCTCCCATTTCCACTCCGGCACTGGCAGTGGATTAAGGAGTCCCCCTGGCCTCTGTCTAACTGGTTTAACCTGTTGGCAAATTAAACATTTATCAACATAATTAGCTATCTCCCGCTTCATCCCAGGCCACCAATACGATCCCTTTAAAGTTTTGTACATCTTGGTGCTTCCTGGATGCATAGCGTAAGCTGAACTGTGAGCTTCCTCTAGTAAAGCATCTTTAAGCTCACTAATATTCGGAACACATAGTCTTCCTTGCTTCAATATAGCTCCATCTGCTTCTATCAGAAACTCCCCCTCTGGGTCCTGTTTGGACTTCCCAAACCTCTTCTGCAAGTCCCTATCCTCGGCCTGTTTCCTCACAATCTCTGCTATAAGCGAAGGCCTGACATGAAATTGAATCAAGAGACTTCCTGAATCCTCTGCAGTCACAACCGCCTTTGAACCTCTTAGCGTACTTAAGAAGGTTGCTCGCATACCACATAAAGCATCCCTAGGAAGTCTCGACTTCCTACTTAATGCATCTGCAACTACGTTCGCCTTACCTGGATGGTATTCTATAGTACAATCATAATCTTTAATCAGTTCTAGCCATCGTCTCTGTCTCATATTCAACTCTTTCTGATCAAAGATATATGTCAGACTCTTATGATCCGTGAAAATGTGGCACTTCTCACCGAACAAATAATGCCTCCAGATCTTCAATGCTAAAACAACTGCTGCTAGTTCAAGATCATGGGTAGGGTAAGTACACTCGTGCTTTTTCAATTGCCTTGACGCATAAGCTATTACCTTTCCTTCTTGCATGAGCACACACCCTAATCCTTGCCTCGAAGCGTCACAGTAAATCACATACTCTTTCCCCGTTACAGGAAGTGCCAGGATAGGTGCTGTTACTAATCTCTTCTTCAGCTCCTGAAAACTCTGTTCACACTTATCTGACCACTCAAACTTAGCATTTTTCCTTGTCAAAGCTGTTAAGGGTAATGCTAGTCGTGAGAAATCCTCAACAAACCGTCTGTAGTATCCTGCCAAGCCTAGGAAACTACGTACCTCTGTCGCACTAGCTGGTCTCTCCCAGTTGACCACAGCTTCCACTTTCTGCGGATCCACACTAACTCCATTTGCCGAAACAATATGCCCTAAAAACACTACCTGATTCAACCAAAACTCACATTTGCTAAATTTAGCGTACAACTGTTTATCACGTAGTGTTTGTAGAACAATCCTCAGATGTTTCTCATGGGCTTCCCTGTCAATTGAGTAAACTAGTATGTCATCGATGAACACTATCACAAACTGATCCAAATACTGATGGAAAATCCTGTTCATGAGATCCATGAAAACTGCTGGCGCATTTGTTAAACCGAATGGCATTACTAAAAATTCATAATGCCCGTACCTCGTTCTGAATGCCGTCTTAGGAATGTCTGATTCCCTAACCTTTAACTGATGGTATCCTGATCTTAAATCAATCTTAGAGAACACTGATGCTCCCCTTAACTGGTCAAACAAGTCATCTATGCGTGGTAGAGGATACTTGTTACGTATCGTAACCTTGTTTAACTGCCTATAGTCAATGCATAATCTTAGAGTACCATCTTTCTTCTTTACGAATAACACTGGAGCTCCCCAAGGCGATACACTAGGTCTGATGTATCCCTTGTCAACTAGTTCTTGTAATTTTATCTTCAGTTCCTTGAGCTCACTTGGTGCCATTCTATACGGCGCTCGCGAAATAGGTGCTGTTCCTGGTAACAATTCGATAGTGAACTCAACTTCCCTATCAGGTGGCAAACCTGCCAGGTCAGCTGGAAAAACATCAAGAAATTCATTCACGACAGGAACATCTTCTGGTTTCAACTTCTCTTCCTGCACCTCCACTACATGTGCAAGAAATGCCGTGCAACCCTTCCTCAACAACCTCTCAGCTTTTAGGGCTGAAATCATACTCATAGGCATAATCTTCCTTTCTCCCCTGAAAACTACTTCAGCCCAACCTGGTTTCCTGAAAATTACTTCCTTCCTATGGCAATCCATGGAAGCATAATGAGTGAATAAGAAATCCATCCCCAAAATTACGTCTAACACCTGCAACTCTAGTGGAAGAAGATCCACTATCATACTGAGACCTTCTACTAAGACCTCACAATCTCGCAACACTTCATTGACTAGTAAAGCATCACCAACTGGAGTGTATATAACTAACTTCTCAAATAAAGGCTCTAGCTTCCTATTTAGCTTAGTTAGGAACATGCTAGAAACAAAGGAATGCGTAGCACCTGGATCTATTAAAACACGTGCAGGTACATTACAAATAGAAATCGTACCAGTAATAACATCTGGTGCATCCTCTGCTTCTTGCTGAGTCATAGCGTAAACCTTTCCCTGCTGTCTAGGTCTCCCTACCACTTCTTTCTGTCTAGCACCACTGGTGCCCTCCCCTGCAGCTACTGGAACCCTCGGCTGCTCAACCGTCTGGGACTCAACCCCCAGGTCTCTCTGTGCGACCACTCTCAGCTGTGGACAATCTCTCTTGAAATGCCCTGGTTGTCCGCACTGGTAGCACACACTGGCACCAACAAGACAATGGCCCCGATGATTCTTGCCACAATTCATACATGGGGTTCTCCTCGTCACACTGGCAATAGACTCTTGCCCTGCCTGCGGTCTTGTTACAAATCTAGCAGACTGATTGGGTGCTCTCTGACTCTGCCTCTGATAGGTACTACCCACACTCGTCTGCCTCGATGCCTGGCCACCAGATCGGTGCTTAAAGTCCTGACGACTTGAAACATTCACCCCAGGTGTGAACCTTCGCTGCTCATGACCTCGGAAGCTACTAGCCGTCGAAATCCCACGACCAGGCTCCACCACTGACTTCTCTTCTGCTATACTCTGTTCCACACGAAGGGCAGTCTCTACTAGCTGAGAAAAGTCTGTCCATTTAGCGATAGCTGTAACCGGGGTACGTATCTCAAAGCGTAACCCTCTTTCAAATCTTCGACACCTGTCACTCTCAGATGCCACAATTACATCAGCATACCGTGACAGCTCGGTATACTTCCTCTCGTACTCGGCCACTGAAAGCGACCCTTGCTTCAATTCTAAGAACTCATCCCTCTTTGCTTCACGATACGTGATAGGGTAATACTTGTCTTCGAATATGCCTCTGAAAGAATTCCAATTCATGGTACGTGCATCATTACGCCTGGCTAGTATTGATTTCCACCATCCTTCTGCCTCCTTCTGCAGCAGAAATGTGGCCAGCTTGACCTTTCGCTCCTCAGGACAAGTCATCACATCAAAGCATTTCTCCAGCATATTTAACCAAACCTCGGCGTCAGCTGGGTCTGTGGAACCCTCAAACACTGTGGCTCCTAGTTTCTTCAGGCGTTCTATTCCATATGTCTTCTCTGGATCACTTGGCCATGCTCTCTCTGGCCTACCTTCCTCCTGTGAGGAACTAGCATGCTGCTCGTTTCCTGCCCTAGTCTGAACTCTTGGGGCACTAGATCCCCTCACAGATTGGCCTTGGGTAGGATCTTGCGTCCCATCCTGATCCTGCCTGCGTTGTCTGCTTGTACGTGGTGGCATGACTCCTATAACATATCAACATGTCAGACATGCTATGGATACTTAACTCAAATGTACAATACTAAACTTCTATTCATATTCTAGTCCTGACTAGACTTACTCTTGTCCTTACTTGGACCATGCTTTACTAGTTCTATCTGAACTAACTCATTAACATACTCTCTATTTCCTAGGTTTTTTTTTTTTTCCTTAGAGCTAACTCGCTCTATCTCGTTTCCCATGGAGCTAACTGCTCTGATACCAAGTTTGTCACACCCCCTCCCGACTACCTGTTATCTTAGCCTGGAGGAAGGCGTGAAGCCAACAGGCATCGTTTCACTTCTTAACGATATCTATGACCCTTTTAATTCCTGATAAACAATCCATACCTGTATACGAGATACTATACATACCACACAGCAGGAAATTAGGAATCTTATTACACATACATACGGAGCGGTTCTGGTTAAACCTAACTTGAACAAGCCAGACACGACCAGACGTGCTTTATACACCCAAGACCACTAGTTCCATATACAACATAACTACACATCCCTATTAAGTTATGTACAATACGAGCAGACTTGCTATACTACGCCAACCACGTACAAAAATATCAGACTCGTAGAGCGTTCAGCAGGCTGTGGCAGGATCTCAGGCACCGGGAACTCGATCTCTACCTGGAAAGTTGGAAAACATTGAAAGAATGAGCTGGAAAGCTCAGTGAGTGACTGAGTTTAAATCTATTAACTCGTAAATCATAACATATAACATCAATAGCTTTTACAGAAGTCCAGCAAGTGTGTCAAAAATATTAACCATTTTAAACATATGACAAACTAGTTTGTGTAAGCCTCGCCCAGTACAATCAACACTCATTCTACGATGTAGTGGGGCCCGCCCAGCACTCCCATCGTCTTTGTCGTAGTGGGGCTCGCCCAGCACTCACGACAGCATTGTTGTCACGGAGTACACTCAACGTCGACAACAGAAAATGACCTGTGTGCACACGGTACTATACAGCCTCGGGCTCAGAATCTCAAACATTTACTCATTCAGGTCTCATAGAAACACATGAAAACCTTTGACACTACTTGCTAACACATGTTGGCCCGAAATTATGGTATTTTCACTAGTTCGGGTAAAATAGTAAACATATGCTCACAACGAACAATTAAATCATTTCTAGGAAACCATATATGCTCATAAATACGTGTTCAAGAGACATAAAGTCTTTAAGTAAAATTACTCTTAGAAAGTCTTTTATTTTCGTAAGCATAAGTTCAAGCATAGAATACACTTTCGAAATTCGTTTTGTCACTCACAGCGTTAATAATAGATTCTTGGTCCGTATATTTGTCCTATTTCTTCTTGGCCTGTCAAACAAAACAAAACCAAGCATTAGAATCTTGACCTCACGAACTTAAGGCCTAGGGTTGCAAAAACCACCCCATCAATTTCCTGCACTTTACAGATTTTATACCTTAAACTCACACACCTATAACTTTTCCATTACTTGCTCAAAAATGATGTACTTTATACCAAACTCTTCCTTTTTAAACCGTCTAAAACTCATCTGAAGGAATGAAATTGAAATTCCTAAAGGATATGTCCGTAAATACCTCGAAAGCCTCTTCCTACAAAATCGGTTTCTGCACTTTCCAGACTCGTTTTTCTGCTGCACCCTGAACTTAACATGAATTTTAAAGCAACTTCCAGTCAATTTCTAACCAAGACTTCTTCATGAAAGTTATAGGAAATTAAATAATCTTTCCATCCATACCTAATACATCTTCTAATTCAAAGTCTACAGATCAGAACGTCTCAAAAACCAGAGGTTCCCCGGATTTGACAGCAAAAACACTGCTCTGATTTCCCTTTCAAAAACCCATAACATAAATTCCGATTTTGCTCGAGCTTCCTTCACGAAAATTGTTCTAAAATGAGTTAACTTTCAAGGAAATCAAATCTCACCTCTTAATACCTCTTGTGGAGCTCAAAACGTACCAAATAGCAGAGGTAGTCAGGGTTGAACGCAAAATCTTCCCTCCTTTTCTTCTTCAATTACAACTCCAGCACCTTTCTTCTTTCTCTTATTCTCTCTCACGAAAACTCTGATATTTTTGATGAAAAAAGACAGAATGGGTAAGACTTTAGATAGGGTTAACAAAATTGGAGTTGGTGGTGGGCCATTTTCCTTTCATTTTCAATTTTCTTTTTCTTTTCTTGTTTTCTTTTCTTTTCTTTTTTTTTTTTTCTTTTTCTTTTTTTTTTTTTTTACTTTCTTTTGAAAAAAACACATATACCAACCTCCTTTCCTTCTTTCCCTTTTTATTTTTTTTTTAAGAAGTTTCAAGGAGGAACTCCGGGTTTACATAATATCTCTTCCAAAAATAAAATTAATTCAAACTCAAATTCATTTTTTGGGATTTGAAATTCATATGGACCAAATTAAACCTATTCATAGGTCCATAGAGTTTGCAGGTAATTTTCCTAATTAAATTTTGAACAAAACAAAACCCAATTACAAAGGTTTCTGAGCTATCTCAATTATGTTTTAGATTTTATTAAAGATATAAGGCCCATTTGCAAATCACTTTTTCAAAGATTGAAAAAGGACGCAAAGCCTTGGACAGCTGAGTATTCACAAGTTGTCAAAACCATTAAAGTTTTAGTCAAATCAATTCTCTGTTTGAGTCTTGTCAATCCAAAAGCTACTTTAATAGTGGAATCTGACGCATTCGATATCGGATATGGAGGAATCCTGAAACAGTCTTTGGATAATGAAACGTGGGGGCTTTAAGAAAAGATTTTTAGTTTAAAAACAAAGCTCCAATCCAGTGCAAATGCATGATAAAGGAGCTTATCGAAGGCTATATCAGATAAATTTATAAACCATACCTCTAAAATTTGCAATAATAGTGGTCAGGGTCATCCACAGGGATTGGAGTTCTTAGATTTAATTAAGTACCATAGTTAATTATGCTCAATTTTATTTAGAGAAACAAACTCTTGGAATCAAGGAAAAAAAAAATCTAAACTAATATGTACATGCAGTTGAGTCCAATTTTGAGAAACATGCATGGTTAATTACCTTAAGCTCAACTTGAATTGATTAGTGACTTGATTTTATACTAACAATCTTAAGCCAAGAATTTCTAGATAATCAATTGACTCTCTCAAGCCCAATTAAACTCATGTATAGAAACAAATCAACCTCTCGGACTATTTCTATCACTAAACATGGCATTAAGTTATTCTCTTAAGGCTTCTAAAATTAATCTACTCACTCGCGTGCAATAGATTAAACCTAGTCATGCATCTAATGTTCTATAACCAAACTTACTCTCTCAAGCTAAATTAAGTTAAACATTCAAAACCATGGCCAAAGGTTAAGACAATATAAAGAGATGCATAAAAGACGTCAATATATAAACCAAACTAAAATCAACAAAGTCTTACACAAACACAACCACACAAGTGTCTAAAAACATAGATTTACAACCTTAATACAGTCCACAAAAATTCTTAAATTCAACATAAAAGAAAAAGGAAATAGAGAATAAACTTAGGCTGCATGCCAACACACGTTTCCAATGTGATGTCCACGATCTCAAGCTTTTAGTCTCCTCCTTGGCTCTCCAAAGGTCTCCTCTAAGTCCTTAGACAGTGCTTGAATCGAGTTTAGGATTTTTGGTCTCTCAAAACGGCTCCCCTAACTTGTATGTACAGCTTCCTATTTATACACAAAGGACAGCGTTGCAACACTATCCCCTTTCCATATTTACAAAATCATGGTAGTGTTGCAATGCTACCCTCACGGGTTTGCAATCTTGTTATTCAATCTTTTCTTCACTCAAATGTCAAATTAAGCCTACAAATGACTCTTTTGCCCTCTTTTCTTCTCCTTAGACAATTTTACCCTTGATTTCTCGATTCCTACAAAATAAATACTTCATTGCATGAAAGTATTCGATAAGGCCTTTAAAAGTGCAATAATATGTCCCTAAAATGAATCCTAAATTACACTTATCAATGCACACTATTGATGCAAGTAATATAAAACTAGAAGTATTCCAAAGTATCGATCCCACAAGGAACGAATACAAAAAAATTCAAAAGATAAGAAAAATTATTTTCAAATTGCAATTTCAGTAACCAATGTTATAAAAATGTTGGGAGGTGTTTTTGGCAAAAGAAAATATTTAAAAAAACAATAAGTATGGAAAAAAAAGAAGAAGAGAGAATTCAAGTTGCTCATGCCCCTTTTGAAGAAATGCCACCAAAATACAATTGCAATCGTAGCTATCACAAGAAAACTAAGTAAACCGAATTCGACTCCTATTCAATTTTACTTCAAAATCTTTAGGAGGCTAAGTGGTTAAATCTATATTTATATGGCTAATCTAACTTAGATAATTTTGTGCACAATTCTAGTAATTTTGGAGTCTCGTCCTATGTCTAGGGTCGATGTTCAGGACTTATTTCTAAGCTTTTTCCTCCATTATTTTTGTGACATCCGCTTCCCTTAACCCTTTCGGTATTAAGTTTAAGCTTGAGAAGCAACACTAGATAGTTGGCTAGGTTTACCCAATATTAAACTCAACAAAAGCAAACAAACTTTCAAGTGCAAGCTAGATTGGTTATGCTTTTAAGCTTTACATCTTTCCTCTAGGTCATTCACCAATTTGAATCCCTAAAGGAAGTTTAGATCATCATAGAGGGAATGAAAAACAACAAATGAATTGATACAAAACTCATAATTAAGCAACCGAATAAAAGGGAAAAAAAATCCATAATATAAAGGCAAACCAAACTAATTTTTACTAAGAAATGACTTGGATAAAACAACTCCAGCAACTCACAAAGAAATCATAAAGGAAATTATAAAGGCAATAGCAAAACTTATGAGAATTTCAAAATACTATGAATATAAGTTAAAAGAAAAAATTGTTTTTGCTATGAAGAAAACAGGAATCAATAAACCTCAGTACTTATCTAAATTTGACGAACTTACAAGAAGGAAATTAAAAATAGTAGCTAGCTAGAGAAATAAAAATCAACAAAACGTAAGAACAACAATGGACTCGTGTATTCCTTGCTTCAATTGATCCAAATACACCTTCAAAGGCAAATGGATCTTTACCTTCTCTAACTTTCATTGAAGAGGGATCAAACTTAGAGTTCCACATAGCAAAAATGAAGAACAAATTGTTGGAAAAATAACATAACGAAAAACTTTATGTAGGAGAAAATCCACATACTTTTTGCATCGTTTCTTCCCTTTTTTAGAAGCTTTGTGGGCTAGGATTTCCTTAATTTCTCCTATACAACCTTGGGTCAACTTGTAGGACTGAAATCATGCTGAGGAATCTTCAAAATATCCCAAAATCTACTAATTTGCGAGATTTGCGCCATTTCCAGATTTTTCCAAAAATGCAATTGCATTTTTGTGCTTGTTCACAAACCTACACAAAAATAACTAATTAGTGTATTTTCAACATCTTTTTAGCTTTTTCTCCTTTTCATCAATCCCACAAGCTTTTAAATATATTACTAAATAAAACTACCTTAGGCTTGTTCTTTCATTATCAAAATACACAAAAATGGCAAGAATAACCTAGTATAAGGGTCAAATAATTCTCATAGATGAGAATTATCACACCTCCAAACTTGAGTTATTACTTGTCCTCAAGCAATTGCAAAACAAATATAGAGACATAAACACAAGTCATAGTAGATTCGAAGAATAAATCTTTTGCAAAATACGCCTCTCAGGGTAGGTCTCATGCTCATAACATTTTAACTTTACTTGGATGCTTCCACTACATGCAACTTCAATGCCTCCCTTGTCTAAACAAAACACTTTCATCTCACAATCTCACCTTGGATTCATACTACCTATCAACTTTAGTCAAGTTTCACTTAGTTGCTAAACAAACTAACTTTACAAGATTTTCTCAACTAACTATATCCTTCCCAATCTTGTTTTTCACTGCTAGGATGCATACTTCTTCTCTCTCTTTCTTTTTTTCTTTTCTTTTGGGACCTTCTTGTCATTTGTGCCTTCATTCTAACTTTCTAACTCTTCTTGGTGAAACAATCTATCTACGAGTACTTATCACATCAAGGCTATTTTCACATACTCATTTCCTAAGTTAACCTTTCATGCAACGAAAATCATGGGTATCATGACCGCCCTAGGTTACTTAGTTAACCTTTGAAAGAGGAGTATCCTTTTTTTTTTTTTTTTGAATTCTAGCAGCTGTTACCACAACATAATATTACAACAACATAGTATTACAATAGTAGTATTACAAAACTCACCCCCCCCCCAAACTTAAACGGGTCAATGCCCTCATTGACCGAGGATAGCACAAAGGGTGATTTACAAAATAATTAACTAGACTCTCCTAAGGGGATTCAATGTACAAACTTAGGTGAGTTTGATGTGTGGGTGTTTCATAAAGACAAGAAATCATGAAATTGTTTGTTCGAGAAGTATCTGCATAGTGTTTCTAAGTATTTAATGAACTGAGCATACTCCAAATTTTCACCATTAATGGTATTCAACAAGAACAAAACTCAAAGAAATTTGACTAGAAATGTTTTGTCAACTTGAACAAGTCAAAAGCATTCACAATTATTATTTTTTATTTAGAGCAAATAACTAAAGAAAGCATAAAAGAACCTGACCAAACCTTAAACCAAAAGGAACAACAAATAACAAAAGCTAGAAAGATAAATCAGAAAGAAACTCCCCTATGTAGAGAAATGTGTTGTTGTTGCCATTACTTTTTTCAGGGGTCTTGGAGTTTTGAAGAAAAATTGTTGGTAAGTTTGGAAAAGTGGCCATTTCTCTTTGCATAACATGGAAAGTTATTGCTTCATCCTTTTTTTTGACGTACTCCCAATATGCCATGTTTGGTTGAATTTTTTGAATTTGCATTTGCAACTTGCTTTCGTAATTGTGATTGCAATTCTTACTTTTGCTCCTTCTTCATATGTTTTCCTTTGGCCTTTTATTTTTCTTTTTTTTTTTTCACCCGAAACTCAAAAGTAGAGCATCACAACATTCACACAATTTCTCCTAAGCCATAGTAAACTTTTTGAGATTTCCAAATTTGAACTTAAAGTTGATCTATCGAACTCCCAGGTGAATCCCCAAGTAGAGGTATTCCCTTAGCGGTCAACTTAAATACCCCAGCCTTGATAGGATTCTCCTTAAACAGAGATTCTCTGAATCAAGCTTCTTCATTCTGATTGGAACTCCATAAGTTGAAAATTTCCCTTTTTTTATATATATATATATATTTTTTTTTTTTTGTCTCTTACTCAGAGTTGATCCGGAAGATCAATCATTCTTTCCTCCTTAGGTCTTTTCCCAAATAACAATTGACTCTTGAAACATTGACTTTGGAATTTTTTTCCTTGTCCATCTTGTAAATCCACAGCTTCGTGTAGAATCACAATAGGTCATAACCATCTCGTCTTTAGCTTTGCAAGAAAAATCTTCCATCGGGAGTCAAACAATAACACTTATTGTCCTTCCGTCAAATTCTTTCTTAAGATTCTCTTATAGTGTTATCTCTTCATCTTTTCCTTCAAAATCTTCTTCCTTATCTGATTGCTCTTGAAACTCATGCAGATGTAAAGATTCTTCAATCTCGATCCTTGAATATTCTTCCATCTCCCTTGGGTACTTCAATGCATTGAGTACGTTAAATTTGATTTCTTGATCATATGCCCGCATTGTGAGTTCTCCTTTCAACACATTGATCAATGTTCTACCAGTGGCTAGAAATATCCTTCCTAAAATGATTGGAAAATCATTATCAGCTTCACAGTCGAGGATGATAAAATCAGCTGGGAAAACAAATTTATCTACTTTAATCAGCACATCTTCGATCTTCCCTATTAAACGAGTTATCGACCTATCTGCCAATTTTAGTGTTACTGTGGTAGGTCTTGCCTCGCCAATTCCTAACTTCCTGAAGACTGATAAAGGCATTAGGTTGATGCTTGCTCCAAAATCACATAGTGCCTTTCCTATGTTTGTTTTTTCAATCATACAAGGTTTTGTGAAACTTCCTGGGTCTTGCAACTTTGGTGGTACTTTATTTTTCAATAACACGCTGCAATTTTCAGTCAATGTCATTGTTTCAAACTCTTCTAGCCTACGCTTCTTTGTTAAGATATCTTTTAGAAATTTAACATAGTTAGGCATTTGCTCAAGCGCCTCCACTAATTGAATGTTAATGTGGAGTTGCTTGAGAATGTCTAAAAACTTGTTAAATTATGTGTCTTGATTATTCTTCTTGAATCTTTGGGGAAAATGAGGTGGTGGTCTGTAATTCTGAATTGTTAGTTATGGAATCTTGGATGTTGTAGTTTCCTTTTCTAGTTTTGGGTGCTTTGCGACCAATTCCTTTGTCGCTTCATGATAACGCTCATTTATGAGTGTTATTTGATGCTAAAAACTAAGTTATTTTCTTAGAAAGCGAGTGTTTAATGTTATAATTTATGTCATTTAGGGAAAATTTAAGTAAAAACAAGTTTTGCATGTGTTTGAAGTGTTGATTTGATAAAAATAAGTTTTTAGGTGTATTTATAGTCATTTTTGTTAAGAAAGTGTTAATTTTTGTTGATTTTGTGTAGAGGCTGAAAAAGAACC
Source organism: Trichosanthes truncata (assembly GCA_033996785.1). Lineage (NCBI taxonomy): Eukaryota > Viridiplantae > Streptophyta > Magnoliopsida > Cucurbitales > Cucurbitaceae > Trichosanthes > Trichosanthes truncata. Next base: position 40,977,918 of record JAWPNB010000013.1, on the reverse strand, counting down.
CAAATGCGCCCACATTCTAGCCGTAACTAAGGCAAAAGAAAGATGATGCAAGAGATATGCGACCAGGATGCGCCAGCAATTGAGAGCAGAAACCAAACTCCAACTGTTGTAGAAAAAACTAAAAATGCGCCCAACTATGTGGCCGCATTTAGGCCATTTCGACAACAACACAATTGCCCTCAACTATGAGGCCGCATCTGAACCTTTCCGGCAGATTTTCCCAGATTCGCGAGATTTGCATATAAAATCAAATAAAATCAAATATTCTAAATCAAATCTCCAAAGATCAAGGGATATGATCGGTCAAGCCTCTCCACACTGGTCTCGGCAGAAAACCCTAGACCTCGAGGTCTATAAAAGGCGACTCAAGCTTCAATTTCAAGAGAAGATCGAATTTCTATCTTCTACCCCAAATTCTCTAGTTTTTCTTTCTGCAATCATACTGAGTCTCCCCCAAGTTCTGTTCATACTTCATTCAGACACGAACTTTGAAAGAAGGGAGTGTAAGCACTTTTCTCCATAGAGAGGTTGAACAAAATCAAAAAGAAGGAACACACTTCGGGTTCTTTATCGCTTTCATTTAAGTTTTTGTACTTTCTGTTTTCTTTAAAAGTTTAGCTACTGTTTTTATTCTATCATTCAAGTTGTAAGTTTCTATTCTTATTTAATTCTAATTCTTCAAGTTGTAATTCAAGCCTTGTTTCAATTCTGCAGTTTTAATTCAATGAAGTTTATCGTTTCTCATTCAAGTTTTCTTTTTACTTTCTGCACTTTAGTTTTCTTTTCAATGAGCAGCTAAATCCTTGGAATGGATTCAATGAAGTGGATACCCTAAAAAGGAGATAAGCCCCGCCATGTGATTCAAGTAGCTTTGCTTAACATTTAGCACTGTTTGCTTTTATTGAGTTTAAGTTTCATTGTTAGCTTAAATCGATCACTGAGTTAGCATAGTTTGTGTGAGATTCAATATCGAAGGGGTTGGATCGAGCACGCGTTTTCATAAAAGCAATCTAGGAGAAGAGTCTAGACATAGAACTTCGCTTTTTGTACCTAGACATAGGACAAAAACCTTTAAAATCATTGAGTTATGTTTCTTATTTATCTAAGTTAAAATTAGCCATAGACATATGTGTTTAATTTCTTAGTCTCCTAAAAGCACTTAGAAAATGGCTGAATAGGTGTTGAACTCGATTCACGGAGTTAAGTGTCGATTAGGGTACGTTGCGGGCTCATATCAGTAGCATTTTGTCTAAATCGCACAAAATTTGAAAGAGGCAGTATGTGGGCGCAAGAGGGAAAATCTCTGAAATAGCCGGACCTAGTTAAACAAGTATGCAGGTGCATGGTGTGTGCATTTCCTCAGGGTTGAAACAGATTTGAACTCCCTGCTTCTCATTATTGTTTTCTTATCTTTTTCTTTATTTTTGTTGCACAAAAACTCCAAAATATTTTATTTACTTGGTTACCTTCGGTTGCAACTTGAGAGCACTGTGTTGTTAACTTAAAAGTTTTTTTTGTTAACCATTCCCTTGGGTTCGATACTTGGAATACTTCCATATATTACTTGTTGGACAGCGTGCACTTGCACTTTTGACCCACCACTTCACCTGATTTTTCTTTTATAGGTTATTGTACTTCTTCTTCTATGCAATCCTTCTTTTTATCTTGTGAACTCTTGGCCTTCTTTAAACTCTCTTGCTCCTTACGCATTTATGGGCCTTCATAATTGATTCCACTTCTTAATGTAATCACTTTACAACACTTCTTTCCTTCGCGTTTTAGATTCTCTATAGTGCTTGGTAATGCCTCTTGTGGCCGATATTTCATCTCATTTGCCAATTGTCTAACTTGTATTTCAAGATTACGCAAAGATGCAGCTTGACTTCGAATGAAGACAGCTTGGCTCTACATGATGGAATCATTTTTACTCATGATGGCCTCATTTTTAGCCATGAATTCTTTCATTAGAGTTTTCAATGAAGAATTTTGTGCCAACGATTGCGGTTGCAATTGTGTAGCATTCTTTTATGTATACAGCTGCAGTGGTTGATTGTTGAATCTTGGTGGAGTTCCTTGCTTTAAGTATTGATTTGAATTTGATGTGTTTGCATCCTGCCCTCCCCAAGAGAAATTTGGGTGTTGCCTCCAGCCTAGGATGTATGTGTTTGAGTTCAAATTTGACCCATTTTGCCCTACATAGCATACATGCGTAGGATTGTAAGGATAATTGTTAACAAGATGATTGTCATTGTAATAGACGCAACTAGAAGTGGCAATATGGTTCAGATTAGCAATAGAGGTCTGATTCCCCAAAGGGTGTTGTTCATTACTGATATATGGGCACTTAATGTTGTTATTGCGTCCACTTCAAGCATTCCTGCCACATTTCTGGTGTTGTGTGACTCATCCTTTCCTCATTGGCTATTATTGGATATTATTGCATCTAGGATTTCGTTTGCTTCGCTCACCGTCTTTTTGAGCAAGGATCCATTAGCAAATGCGTTGACTAGGGTCTTCGAGGCTTGAGTCAACCCGTTGTAGAAATGCTCGATTAAGAGGCAAGCAGGTAAGCCGCGGTGTGGACATTTCCTCACCAACTTCTTAAAGCGCTCTCAGGCTGCAACTACACCTTCATTTATTCCCCGTTTGAAGGTAATAATTTCCCCACTAATTCGAGCATTCTTAATGGGTGGAAAATACTTCAAAAGAAACTTCTCTGCAAGTTCATCCCATGTGGTGATTGAGTCTAGAGGAAAAGAATCATGTCATGCTTGAGCATTTTCTTGTAAGGAAAAAGAAAAACGTTTTAGCCTTAGGGTGCCATTGGAGACTCCTGTTAATTGGAAGGAATTGCATATCCAGAGAAACATTTTTATATGCTTATGTGGGTCTTCATTTTTTAGTCCTACAAATTGACCCATTACATTGAACATTTGGAACATCATTGGTTTTAGCTCAAAGTGATTGGCTTCGATGTTTGGTTCTGCAATCCCAGTGTTCAGATTCTGAAAAGTTGTAGCTGCATAATCGCTAATTGCTCTATCTTGCTTTTCTGCAATAAAGATGGGATTTTGTAGGGGAATTGCTTGTTGTGGTTGTTCATTGTTTTGCCAAGCATTATGTCCTGCATTTTCTTGATGGTTCCCTCCTCCTTGAGGATTAACTTGAGGATCAACTACAAATGGGTCCATCTGAGGTTCCTGCAAAACAGTTCTCAAAAGAACCTCCTGTGTGTACAAATGGGTCCATCGGTGGAAGGTTCTTTCTATTTCAGGGTCCAGCTCCAAGAGACAAGGCTCTTTTTGCATGCACCCAACTCAACTAGTAAGTACCTGCAAACTAGGTTCGAACTTCCTGCAATAGAAGGATTACAATTGCAATCCAATTGCAATTTGCTCACAATTTGTGCATCTAAAGTAAATTTTATAAAAAAATGTCGTTCCTCGGCAACGGCTCCAAAGACTTGATCGAACTAAAACGTGGGACTTTAAGAAAATATTTTTAGTTTAAAAATAAAGCTCCAGTCCAGTGCAAGTGCACACTGTCGATGCAAGTAATATAAATTAAAACTGGAAGTATTCCAAGGTATCGATCCCATAGGGAACGAATACAAGAAAATTCAAACGATACCAAAAATTGTTTTCAAATTACAATTTCGGTAACCAAGGTTATAAAAATGTTGGGAAGTGTTTTTGAAAAAAGAAAATAATAAAAAAAAAACAATAAGTATGAAAAAAAAGGAATTTAAGTTGCTCATGCCCCTTTTGAAAGAAATGCCACCAAAATAAAATTGCAATCGTAGCTATCACAAGAAAACTAAGTAAACTAAATTCAATTCTATTCAATTTTCCTTCAAAATCTTTAGGAGGCTAAGTAATTAAACCTATATTTCTATGGCCAATCTAACTTAGATAATTTTGCGCACAAATCTAGTGATTTTGGAGTCTAGCCCTATGTCTAGGGTAATATGCAAGACTTATTTCTAAACCTTTTCCTCCATTGCATTTGTGACATCCGCTTCCCTTAACCCTTTCGGTATGAAGTTTAAGCTTGACAAACAACACTAGATGGCCGGCTAGGTTTACCCAATATTAAACTCAACAAAAGCATACCAAGTTTCAAGTGCTAGCTAGATTGGTTGTGCGTTTAAGCTTTACATCTTTCCTCTAGGAAATTCACCAACTTGAATCCCTAAAGGAAGTTTAGTTCATCATGGAGAGAATGAAAAACAACAAATGAATTGATACAAAAATCATAATTAAGCATCCAAATAAAAGGGGGAAGAATCCAGAATATAAAGCCAAACTAAATTGATTTTTACTAAGAGATGACTTGAATAAAACAACTCTAGAAACTCAAAAAGAAATCATAAAGGAAATTACAAAGGTAGTAGCAAAACTTATGAGAATTTCAAAATATTATGAATATAAAGTTAAAAAAATAAATTGTTTTTGCTATGAAGAAAATAGGAATCAATAAACCTCAATACTTATCTAAAATTCAAGGAACTTACAAGAAGGAAATTGAAAACAGTAGCTAGCCAATGGACTCGTGTATTCCTTACTTCAATTGATCCAAATACACCTTCAAAGGTAAATTCATCTTTACCTCCTCTAACTTTTCGTTGAAAATGGATCAAACTCAGAGTTCCACAGAGCAAAAACGAAGAACAGCTTGCTGGAAGAATAACATAACAAAAAACTTGATGTAGGAGAAAATCCACATGCTTTTTGCATCGTTTCTTCCCTCTTTTATAAGCTTCGTGGGCTAGGATTTCCTTAATGGCTCCTCTACAACCTTGGGTCAACTTGTAGGGATGAAATCGTGCTGAGAAATCTTCCAAATATCCCAAAATCTCCTGATTTGCGTGATTTGTGCTATTTCCAAATTTTTCCAAAAAGGGAATTGCATTTTTGTGCTTATTCACAAAACAACCAATTAGCGTATTTTCAATCTCTTTTCAGCTTCTTTTCTCTTTTTCATCAATCCCACAAGATTTTAAATATATTATTATACAAAACTACCTTAGGTTTGTTCCTTCATCATCAAAATACACAAAAATGGCAAGAATAACCTAGTATAAGGGTCAAATAATTATCATAAATGAGAGTTCCTAACTCCAATACTCTTTCCTTCTCCATCTCATTCTTCTTCTAAGAAAGAATGAGCGATCGACAAAAGGGTAAAGCCCCTGCTTCTTCTTCCTCAAAGGGCAAAAGCCAACTCCTCCTCCAAGGCCTTCAGCCAACCTTACTAGTCAAAAGAGACCTAGTATCTCATCAGCTACTCCATCTTCCTCTCGATAGGGATCTTCTTCAAACCTGGCTACTTTCGCATATGCAATTGTGCCTTCCAAAAGGTTTATCCCCAAACTGGAGATAAGAACCTATTTTGAAAAATCCCTTCAAGTAAATGAACCAGTCGTAGAGATCGAGCTCGATGGAAATTAAATTGTTGAAATACTCAAAAATTTCTTTCCAAAAGGTTTCCTATTCATGCTAGAAAGCCTTATCAAAGATAGAAAATTCTACAAATTCATCCTCGTAGATACAAAATCGGTCAAGATAACTCATATCTCAGACCTTTCCAATCCCTCAAAAATAACTTATTCAAAGCTAAACATATTCAAAGTTCTAACTCCATCCCATTGGGTCAAGAATATCTATACGAAAAAGTGTAAAAGCTTGGTATAAAGTCATGTGATTTCAAAGTTGTGAACATTCTTGGTTCATAAAATTTTGTTCAAATGCTCACCTTTTTTCATATTGGTTTCTTCAATGGTGGAATACCTTCGGCATTGTCAAAGAGATTTTTCCTGTACCGATTCAAGAATCTTTCTTTTATTTTACTCAAAACATACACATAAATGTATTACCATCAACAATACGTTTCTGTTTGTATTTTCAAATTCCATGGATACTCTGCTGGAATTTCCAGTTAGAGCAACAACCTTACTTCAAAAGATTATACAAAGTCCTCAAGGTTAAATCATGGGATAAATACGAATTTACCCATGCTAGACTCAAAGAGGTCAAATGATGATTTGCAGAGCATGCCCATCTTTAAGACCTTTCAAAAAGAAGGAATTCAGAATTTCTGAGTTCAAAATCAAAACTCATGACTGCTTTGGGACAGCGACTTCTGAAGCAGACCTTCAAAGTTACTCCAAGAGGCCGCTTTAGTCACCTCAACTGCTTCTCATCAAAGTCTATCATCAAACGATGATGTAAAAGACTCTCAATATGATCTAAATGATCCTTTTCTAGATTCACAACCTCCATGAATCTAGATTAAAAAAAGTTATTTTTAACTTCAAAGTACATTCTTAAAACCCCTTGTAAATTCATAATTTCTTTCCTGTAAATTCTACATCTTGTAAATCTAATGTATCTGTAAATTCTAAATTATCTCTTGTATAGTTCTAGAAAGAATTTCTATAATTACTCTAAATTCTTTGGTAAATATTGTAAATTCATCATCAATATCCAGAAGACTATAGTGCAAGATGCAAATGTTGAAGTTAATTAAAGCTCTCCAGTATTAAAAGGTTTTCAATCAGGATTGTTGTTGGTCTCTACATGAGGTTTGTGTTCCCAGTAGTAAGTCGCAAATGGCGCAGTGAATCCATGGGTAAGCTTTCCTCAAGTATCTTGCCATATTAAAAGCTGGATAAGACCAAAGGAGCAATAATTATCAGATACTGACAAATAACTTTAATAAAGTTTCTTTATTAAAGATAAAGATGAAGCAGCGATGGACACGTAACGATGACGATTCCATCTTTTCATCTTATCTTTATTGTTTTTGCCCTTTTTAATTATTTTCTTTTAATTATTGTTCTCTATTTGTCTTCTTCCTTTAATTATTGTACTGATATAGTTTAACATTTTATGCTTTCCATAAAGATGAATCCGTCAGTGTCCTGTTCTATCAGTTCATCCTTATCTTTTATTTTTTTGCATTCAATTGCTATTTCAATTTCAGGGTCTATAAATAGATTTCCAAGTTGTACTCAAAGAGCATCAAGAACTCTACAAGCATTCTAAAGCTTAAGATTTCTCAGCATTCTTTTTCGCTCAAATCCTCTGTAATAAAAAGCTTTTGATCTTAATTCTCATTTTAGAATATCTTAAAAGTATACAATGTTCAGGGTCATTATCCATGTTTCGTGTGTTCAGAATGATACATGACGACTTGTTATGTTTAACATATTTTAGATAGGTCTAAGTGTGAGTGGAATGATAATGACCGTTATGATTTCTAGCGTGTTTAGGGGGTTTAATTTTGGAATGAACTGCTTAGGGTTATATGCCGCTCGCTAGTCGCTAGCATGCGTACGGGCCACGGTTAAGTGAAGTTCTTGTTTAAGAATGTTGTTGAGCTTATGCATGAGTTTATGCTTGAGATTCATGATTTGTGATTAGTGTGAAAAGTCACGATTCGTGATATTGTTTGTATGTCGATGTGTGGCCTTGAAAATCCCGTTCGTGTTGTGATCGCTATGCTTTGCTACAACACGCAAGTGCACGTGATCGAAGTAATAAAGAAACTGGAAGTATTCCAGAGTATCGTACCCAAGGGAACGGGGTTTAACAAAATTTACTTAGAATGACACAAAATTGCTTGCAAAACACAATTGAGGTAACCGAAATTTCAAAATATAAGAGTTTGGTTTTTTTTTTTTAACAAGAGTGAATGAAAATTCAATGAGGTAAAAATAAAATAGGGATTCAAGTGATTCAAGCACCTTTGGAAGAATGCGATTCAATTTGCAATTGCAATCCTAGTTAACATGTGAGAACTAAGTAAACCGAGTTCAACTCCTATTCAATTTTGATTCAAAATCTTTAGGAGACTAAGTGATTAAACCTATATGTCTATGGCTAATCTAACTTAGATACTTCGCACACAACTCTAGTGGGTTTGGAGTCTCGCCCTATGTCTTGGGTCGATGTTCAGGACTTATTTCTAAGCCTTTTCCTCCATTGCTTTTGTGACATCGGCTTTCCCTTAACTCTTTCGATATTAAGTTCAAGCTTAATGAGCAATCACTAGTTGGCCGGCTAGGTTTACCCAAATCTAAATTCAACAAAAGCAAACAAAGTTCACATGCTAACTAGATTGTTTATGCTTTAGAGCTTTACATTTTTCCTTAGGGCATTCACCAACTTGAACCCCTAGAGAGAATTTAGCTCATTGTAGAGAAAATGAAAATCCCAAAATTATTTGTTGAAAATTTCATAGTTTCTAAAAGAGGAGATAATTAACTTCAATGTAAACCTAAATGATTCTCCAAGTACAATTGCCCAATAAGAAAAACAAAATTCCTAGAATATACTACTGGACTTCATATTTTGCTTACCAAAAGAAAAGGCCTACGGGTAAATAAACTTGTAAAGGGAAATTGAAGACTTTTGACTATTAAACTTAACACTTCTTCTCCTTCTCACGATCTACAGTCTGTAAAACTTTAGCAAAATTCAGAAAGTGGTGCACCCGACTTATTCCCCAAAATACCACCCAAAATCCCTTAGTTCGATTGATTCAAAATTCGTTCAACTCTTGAATCTTAATCTCTTCAACCTTCGTTGAGGAGAGATCTTACTTTCGGGAGTTAGGAGTAACCAAATCACGAGCGAATAAAAAGAGAAAACAGAAAATGAAGCTTGGATTGCTGCTATGTTGAAGAAAAGTAGAAAAACCCATAAACAAAAAGAGCAGAAACTTGAATTCTTTGTTGAATAAAGCTAAAATCAGAATTTCATTAAACTCAATTGTAAGGAATAATTGCCAAATAACAGAGAATTGAAACAGAACTGAACTAATAAACAATAGGAAATCAAATGTTGCTGCTGTCGACGAAAGAAAACATAAAAAAATAAAACCCAGGAAGAACGCTCTTCTCTCCTCGGCTTCCTCCCTTTTAAAGTCAATCTGAGCCTCCTTTCCTTCCAAATTTGGATCCTTAATTAGTGGGTAGAATTTGGACATAATTTTCTCGCTGGAAATTCTCCACAAACTGTGCAAATCACGCAAATCTTGGTGATTCCCGCGAATTTCATTCTTGACTTGTTGATTCAGAGAATGCAATTCACATTGCAATTGCATTCTTCTTCCTTGTTCTTCACTTTACATTGCAAATGGGAATGCAATTGCATTCCCTTTTGCAAAGTCTTCAAATATGCACAAAAGAACATCAACTTAAGCCAACTTTCTTGGATCTTTCCTCTTAATTCCTTTTTTATCAGATTTCAATAAGCTTGCATGAATTTATTAAAAATGTTATTTTTATCTTGCTTGTTATTCAACAAAATCCACAAAACTGGCAAGAACAACTTGGTTTTAGAGTTAAATAATTCTCATAACTGAGAATTATCATGTTGTGAATGACTTAAGACCTGTTAGGCTAGTGACATCTACCTTCCCCATGTTGAGCATGCTTCTTTGGATGTTTGTGAGTTGTGCTAGTTAAAGGATTTGTGTATCTTCGTTGTGTTGGCAGGTTGTGTCCTTCATTACATAGTGCTAGCTAGAGGGTTTGTATATGTTCCCTGTGCCGGCATGAGGGTTGTGTCCCTCATCGCTTTGTGTTAGCTAGAGGGTTTGTGTACCTTCATTGTGTGAGCATGAGGATTGTGTTCCTTCATTGTGGTGTGCTAGCTGGAGGGGGTGATTCCCTCATGGATAGGCTGCATGGCTTAGAGGTATGGAAATGAGGCAATACCATAGATGGATGAGCATGGGGGTAGGTTGAGTGGTCATTTAACTAAGAGAGGGTGGTGCTTAAGTTTAATCAGGAGCCTATGTGGTTGAGCTGGTTTGTAGTTGTGTTTGTGAACCTTTTGGCCTTTAAGTGAGTTATTTACTGAGTATTTTTATACTCACCCTTGCTACACTGTTCTCTTTTTTCAGGTGGTGTGTAGACTTACGAGGCGTGGTGAGGGTGTCAGCTTGGCGAGGCTATGAGATGGCGTAAGGCGTTCCTAGGGTCTTAGCTTGAGTCGTGATTTTAAGTTCTATTCTTATGTGTTGGTATTGTTGAACTCTTTTTTTTTTCTTTTTTGCTTTCATGTTGAGTTCCTTTGTTCTTTTGGACAATGTTAGACTGAATTTCAACACATTCGTAGTTTGGAAGGTGCTGAAGTGATTCTAAGCTATGGAAGTGTGATTTTCCTACTTTTTAGGTTCCTAAAATTTTTTGTTTTCTTGTAGTTACTTTGTTATGCTGCCAAATTTTTCAAGGCATAAAAGGGTAATAGTTGTAGTACTTCCTAGTGTAAGTTATTTGCTTTAGGGTCGTTACAAGTACAAGGACCAAAACGGACGTTTTGAAAGCCCAATGACTAAATAAAAGTTGAAAGTGTAGGGACCAAAATGAACATTTTAAAAGTACAGGGACAAAAGTATAGAGACAAAATAGTATTTAAATTCAAAAGTGTATATCCAAGTAATCATCATATATCTTATTCTAATTCTAGATGAAAGTAAGCGATATGAATTGGTATATGACTGTGATTCTAGACAATTTCAAGTAAATAGCATCAAAGATTCAAAGAAATAACATTCTCATTCCCATTGATTTTTCATTTTAATTCATTGTCATTCTAATTCTTGGTTAGTAAATGGAGCCTTACTTTCGTAAAAGTATCAAATACTCTTACTCCTAGGTATACAAAACGCATGAAAAAATGACTTATTTCTATGTCCAATCTTCTAAACCTTGAACCGTGCAAAAGAATATGTATTCCTTATCCATTTATTCTAAACAGCCTCTTAATAACTCAACGTGACCCAATGTTTGAACATATCCTATTTTACACACATTAATAATAAATGCACACAAATATAAGTATTATGTCTAGAGATGGCATTGCAAAAAGTGTAACACGAAGTGTTGGTATTTGACATGTGAATAATATACACAAAACATAATTATGTATGATGGAAGGAGTGAAAACAATGGTTGTTGTCTTATTTGTAGACAATGATGGACAGACCAAGTTCTTGACAATTGACACATTAACTAATCAACCTTTCTAATTTTCTACCCATCTCACTATTCAATCTTGGGGTTTTTTATCCAATCATATTGTATTTTAATTTTTCAATATTTTGTACATTATAGTTTTTTTTTTTTTTTTTTTGGCTTCCTGTTGGCAACTCAATTAATTTTACGTAAGATTTGAGAGATGAGTTTTGAAACAATTTTCTACTATGGTGTTTCCAAAAAAAAAAAAATTCAAAAACTATGATTCAATGGATTGGTAAAGATTAAAAGTTATTGTAGACTCGATTATCCATACTTATCTATAAGCTCATACTTTTAGAAGAAAGAACAATATATTATTAAAATTTTGAAATCTCTTAACATCTTTTAAAAAAAAAAAAGAAGTTTGTCATCAATCAAGTACATGTAGATTTTAATTTGGTCAATGAAGTTTCTCAAGCCAATATTACACGAATGACTCTCAACTCTATAATCTCTCTTTCTTCCTATCTTGCAAGCGATATGAAAATTCAATCATAAAACATTTAGTACCTACAAATATTATCTTTAATTGTTCTAAAGAAATTATTACTATGGTATTCACCTATAAATGAGTTACTATAATAAATTTAGATTTTATTCAAACCGAGCACAAGCTAATTCAAATATTAGTTTTGCAAATTAACAAAGGGGAAAAGAAAAAGAATTTTTTTATATTATAAATGATATTCACATATAAATGAGTTATTATATCGATCAATATTTAAATAAAGAATCCATATCAAATTAGTTGAGGGTATATAAACTCCTTATAGTAATAAACTAAAAAGGGTTAATTATATTTATTTTTTTTCAATATTATGATATTCTTCACCAATAGGTTAAATATCCATAAATATAAAATATTGATTTATATTTTAAGAAAATCACTAAATGATAAATGCAACAAAAATTCCTTCTCCTTATTATTATGTTGTTTCAATTAAGGTACTCGTATGGGGATGAGACTGTGCTCAATAATGTATGGAATCATTTCCTTTGAATTTGACTCTCTCTCTCTTGGATTTTATCTCTCTCTCTCTCCCTCTCCCCCCTAGACTTTCTATGTTTGAAGTATAAAATCAATCAAATAGTAATACTTTTTTTTCTTTTTTTTTTTTGTATCTCAACATTGGATACTCTTTTTTGGCTCTTAAAATAAATAAATGTGAGCATTTAATATTTCTCTCTTCTTTTGATGGCTATGAAATAAATAGCTTACTTTTCTTTGTTTTCAATTACAATATTGGTTCAAAGTAGTTGATAGCATTATTATTTTGATATCTAATACAAGAATGGTCCTCATTAGATTGTGTTTTTTAATAATTTAATATTTTTTAAAAGATTAATACACGTTTTTTTAAAGAAATTTTGAGGACATTTTCATCTTATATTTCTTAAATTGAACTTTGAGATTCATTTATCTTGGCTTCTTTTTTTTTTTTTTTTAATTTGAAATTTCTTTTTTGAAATCTCCAATTGTTTTAAACCTTTATTGGTCTTTTTAAAATAGGGAAGACTATATATCCTTACCACATTTTGGTGTTAAAAAACTTGTAGAGTATTTAATATTCTAAATAGGTAGTTATTACTGTTATTTAAATTTCTAGGCTAGTAGAAATGTTTAATATGAAGGATAATCATTTTACTAAAAGAAAAAGAAGGATAATCATTAAAATTTAAACAAAAATTCTAGTAAACAATAGAAACATATGTTTTTAAATGTTAATTTAAAAATAAAATAGAAATAATATTTCGAGAATAGCAAATATAATTCTCATGTCTTATTTCTTTGAGTTCAGCAACATATAGGGATGAGGATTTGAACCTTGATCGAAAATATAATTTCTTAACTAATTAAGTTATGCTCAAGTTGGCATATAATTCTCATGTTACAGTCTACTAAAGTGGATTTTATGATTATGTTTTTTATCAAAATTAATTTCATATTTGGTTTAAATTTAAATACCTAGAGATTTTTTGTGTTTTACTTTTCCTAGATGTAGTTTTTTTTTTTCAATTTTTTTTCTTTTATGATAGAAATGGCATACTATTATTTATTTGATATAAATGTAAAATCATTCATTAAAGAATAGAATTTTAATGAACAAACTAAAACCTACAAAATAAGTACATTATTAATATTTTAAGATTTTGCCAATGTGATATAGCTTAGTGGTAATTGGTATGTACCTTTGACCAAGAGGTTAGAGATTGAAATTTTCCTATCCCAAATGTTGTTGAACTAAAAAATATATATTAATATTTTAAGATTTCAATTTCTATTATATATCTAAATACATATATTTTATATGCTAAGTATTTAAAATTATTTAACTCTAAACTTTCATTGTCTATAGCTAATGATACAAATAGATAACTAGATGCATGTGCAATTAGACAAATTGGCTAATTAACTTTTGTCTGGCCTTTCGTACAAAGCTCTTGATCCCACCATTACCCTCTTTAATTATTTTTTGCTCTATCATACTTTAATATAATCAATGTGTATTAAAAAAATTTAATTCATAAACTATTGAAGTATAATAATCAAAATTTAATGTTATTATAATACAATTGATAATTATTTAACCTAAACATAGCTCAACTAGTTAAAACATTATAACTTTGACTAAACGGTCAAAGGTTTGAATTCCCACCTTCATATGTTGTTGAACTAAATAAAGTTTGTAATTATTTAGTTTGATGTAGATCTTTTCTACTATACATATATACATACATCCACACGTCATGGATTAGATTAGTAATAGTATTTTGGTTTAAACTTTATTTTTCTTTTACATTTGTATGTTTATTTCATTTCAGTCTTTAAAATTATATATAAATTTTAAAGAGATGAAAAAAAATTAGGCCTATTCGATGATGATTCGGTTTTTACTTTTTAGATTTTAAAAATTATGCTTGCATTTTTGCAATTTCTTTAGCATGTTTTTTCACCTTTGGTAAGAACACATTTAAATTCTAAGTTAAATTTGAAAAGAAAAAAATAAAATTTTAAAATTACTGTTTTTAAAAAAATATTTTTAAAAGTGAGTAACAAAACAAAGAAATACATCAGGAATAGCGCTTATATATTTATTTTTAAAAAACAGAAAAAATAATATTATTAAACTTGCCTTAGTTGGATAGTTTTATGTTTTCGTAAAAGTGAACTTATTTCAGTCGTAATTGACATGTACTCTTGACTAAGAGGTCAGAGAGTCAAATCTCTCTATCCCAAATGTTGTTGAACTTAATGTGTATATATATATATATATATATATATATATATATATATATATATATATATATATATATATAGTTTTATGTTTTCTATGTACCATTTTCCAAAGGCATTGATAAATGATTTTTTTCTTTACTTATTAAAAAATTAAAACGGCAGTGTTTTTTAAGGGGTCATTTGGTTCGCAGGTTTGGATGGTTTGTTAAGCCTGGGTTTATTAAGCCTGGAGTTGTTAAGTCTGGGTTTGTTAAGTCTGTGTTTGGATAGTACATAAAATAGGTTTGTTAAGTCTGGGTTTGTTAAACCAGTGTTTGGATGGTGCAAGTTTGGGTTTGTTAAGTATGTGTTCGAATTCTAATTTGTTAAACCTGAGTTTATTAAAAATGTATTTGATTGGTACATTTAAAATTTGTATAAATAATAGAAATTATTTAATTAAAGTAATAAAAACTATATATTAAATTATATATAAAATGTAACTTTTATGATAATTAGAGAGTATTATTTTAATAATAAATAAAATATTTTTAATACATTTGTCCACTCAATTTTCTTCCAATAATTATTTTATAGAATAAATATTTAATTGTTCAGACTATTTACCAAAGTGTGAACAAATATAAACAAAATTTTTTATGCAAATATATCCAACATAAAATTAACCATAAAAAATGTTATCAATTATTTATTTAATTATTTATAACTTGTTGTGCTAAGAAAAATTATTTACTACTTATCATCAAAATTATTATTGAACTTAACTTTCTATATTAACTAATACATAAGGTTATAAAGTTAAAATATTTTAAATATTATTATTTTAAAAGCTATTAACTTCAAGATACACTAACCAAAATAGTTTAATTAATTAATTTTACAAATATTATGTCTTTAATTGACTATGATAACATGATTTTTACATTTTCACAAGAAAAGGAGTATAGGAAAGTTGTGGATTTAGAGAAATGGACTTTTTTTTTTTTTTATCAAATGGAAATTGACGTATTAAATTTAGGTTTATATAACGTGTCTGGTTTGGAATTTGTGATAAAATAATTTTTATTATAATTTATATGTTAATAAAAATTTTAAAATATAACAATAAGTTTCTTATAAATTATGAACACTTTTTAATTTATTTTTTAATATTATTGCTAATTTGAATACTTTTTGAATAATTATTTTGTAAAACAAATATTTAGTTAGTTTTGTAATTGTTTTTTTCTATCAATGTAGGAAAAAAATACAAAGAAATTCATTCTTATAAATTTATCATTATAATTACTCTAAAACATGAAGTATAACAAAGCCGACATATCGGTTTATGAATTAACTATTACTATTTGAAATTTGAACTAAATTTATTTATTATAAAGTTATCATTAATTAATTATTTTTATTTAACTAATATATTTTTATTAAAAATCTAATGCATTTTAAAAGCATAATTAAAGACAAAATATGTACTGTAGCAAACCTGGAGAGTAAGATAAAATACTGTAGCAAACCTGGGGGGTAGAGTAGTATGTACTGTAGCAAACCTGAGTTAACAAAACTGCCAACCAAACATGGGTTTGTTTAAACAAATCCATACTCCCCACTTCTAAAACAGGGAACCAAACACCCCCTAATAGTTTTAAAGTAAAACCTTTTCTTTTTAATATTAAAAAAATTAGAGAGCATAAAAATATTTACAAATGAGTTCACTGTTTCCATATTCTTTTTCCATAAAAATAAAAATGAACAAAAACATTTTTTCTCAAAATATAAAATGATAAGCAACTAAAATATAATTAATCAAACCCTAGCACTGTAGCACACCTATTTTCCTTTTTTATTTTTATTTCATGTTTATTGTTTCCTTTTTTAAGAAGATTGTTTCTTATTCATTCTTTTTTTTTAAAAAAAAATGCATTTAATAACTGTCCCTTCATGTTCTCTCAAATTTTAAATTAAAAAAAAATAAAGTTTTAGTATTTTCTAAATAAAATACTCAGAATTATCAAATTATTTTTAATTTTTAAAAATATTTATCATGCATTTTATGAGTAAAAAAATAAAAATAATAAAATAATAATACTTTAATTTATATGTTTGAAAAATTAGAAACAGAAAAGAAAAAAAAAACAGGATATTATTATTTTTATTTCCAAAATTTATATACAATTGAAAACAATCCTCAAAAAATATATTAAATACATATGTAGCAGAAAAACATTATCCTACAATCTCTCACTGTCTCTCTGATCAATATCTGAATATTAGTATAGTAACAGAGTTGACTCAAGAAATTAAAAGCTGTCATTTCTTAGAATGAAAAGGAGAAATATATATAATCAATAGAGATTATAAATATGGTATTTACATTTTAGGGATAGTTAGAATTTAGTCTCATAGTTCTAAAAGTTAGAATTTTATCTATGTAATTTGATAAAACTTCATAAATTGTCTCTACTATTAGAAACTATTGACAGATTGAATATGTGGCAATTAACTATCCATGTGTGATGTGTCAATGAGGTGGTCTCATATATTTAGCTGAATATGTGGATTAAGTAGCTAATTGTATAAACAAAGGTCTATGCGGCTTCTTTAGAAATTGACAACTCGTTTTTTTATTCAGTTAGCTACTTTACTCACACATGAATAGTTAACTGTCACATACTCAATTTGTTAGTAGCTTCTAACCGTAAAGACTATTTGTGAGATTTTATTAAGTTATTGAAACGAAATTCTAACTTTTAAAATTACGAGGATTAAATTTTGATGTTTTTCTAAATTATTGCGACTGAATTTCTAATTTAATCTTGATTATTTTAGGATTTACCTAGATTCAAGCAAAGCTTTATTCTCTGTTCTCGGCAGAATTTCAGTACACTTGTTTCAATCCAATTGGAAAAAAAGAAAAAGATGATAAATATGAAGGGCTATGCCATCAAGTATCAATCAACAACAACTAATGTTTTGTAATTTTTTTTTTTTTTTTTTATATTCCCATATTTGTTTTGTTTCGGTTGTCGGTTTTCACTTTCTCTCTCCTCAAAATGGTTGGGGTTGAAGAGAGAGAAATTGAAATGAATTGGGAGTGTGTCCCACATCGGAAACTTGGGAAGTTGGATGCAAGAAAGAGAAGGGCCTTTAAGCCACTTTGCTTCCCATTATTCAGTCATCAAACTTCTCTTTTTCCCTTTCCCACCTTCACATTTTGCTTTCATAAGCACAAACCTCACATGAGAAAGGGATGGACCAGGACCATTTATTTTGTGTTTATCATCAATCCCTCCCTTCCCATATCTGTGGTATTATAATATTATTTATTATCAAATATTCTTAAATTTCATTTCAATCTTCTAACTTTCGAAATAGAATTATTCTATTTTTATTTCATAATTCATCACCTTTAAAATGCATATTTTAATAGGGATAATAATTTTGGTTTTCACTGTAATTTTTTCATTAATAGTTTAACAAATAGATGGATAACATAGTTACAAATATATATATATATATATATATATTTATTCACATCCCATGCTATAATATCAATATATATTAGAACCGCATGAGTTAATTGAAATGAATATAAAATGAGTAAATATTAAGTGATAGAATAATAATTACTTAAAAAAAAGTAATAGAATAATAACAATGACATCAACTAAGCATAGCTCAACTGGTTAAAACATGTACCTAAACCAAAATGTCACTTCATATATTATTGAACTCAAAAAAAGAAAAAATAAATAAGAATGGCAAATGGTTAATTCTTTGAAAGTCTAATAACTAAAATAGACCTTTTAGAAGTTTAGAAAACAAAACTCTTTAAAAAAAATTAAGAAAAAATAAACATTTAGAAAGTTCATAACTTAAAAAGGAAAAAAAAACTTAGGACTTGTTTGATAGGTAATCTGAAAACAGAATTTTGGAAACAAAGAATTCAATGAAATCATAATTGTATTTCATGTTTTCAGATATATATTTAGTAGTATATTTAGAAATTGGATTCTAATTTTAAAAATTGTTCAAAATGTGTTCTATAATATATTTATAGACCATGAAACAAGTTGTACTTGCAAAATTAAATATTATGTTGAATATAAATTATGGTTAATTAATTTATGGACATGTTTTTTTGTTATAAATTTTGTATAATTATTATTTTACAATATCATATCATTTATAATATATTATATTATACATATTTTAATTTAACAAAAATAAATTGAGTTTATAATATAAAATACTATATTTATTAAAGTTTTTATCATTTTTAATATAATTCTGCATTTTAAAATTTCAAATTTAAAATTTGGATACAATTAAACTATAAAAATATTGTTTTCAAAATGTTCACTATTTGGATCACAGAATTTGGAAACAATTTTTGAAAACATATTTGTCAAATGCATATCCACTAAACTCAGTGAATCTGAAAACATAAAACAGAATCGAAATTACCTACCAAACATGCCCATCTTTTTGATTCTATCTAAAAGGTATTCTTTTACTATGAGTTCAACCATTATGAGATGGAGATCAAACTATCGATTCTTAAGATGATAATTGGTATTTTAGCTACCAAATTATGTTCTACTTGGTGTTTTATGTAAAAAGTATGGTTAAAGTTATTGTCATTACTTACCTATACTGATATTCTTTGTTTTTAGCTGATGGGAGGCTATGTTGGTATCTCGCACCCTTTGTCCCCACCCTAACCTCTTTCTATCTCATGCTCCTCCTCTCTCTCTCTCTTAATTATGAAGTTGGTGAAAACTTATGGCTCCCGTCTTCCTCCATCTGTTAGGCAACTCCATTAGAAACAAGGGTCCCACAAGATACTTTTTTCTGCAGTGTCTTGATTCTGTGAACTTTTTTATCTGCTAAAACCCTCTGTTTCATCTGCCAAATCCTAATTTTGAACATCAGACTCAGTTTTTTAAGCCCTAAAGCAAATCTAATGGATCATTAGCTCAAAAAGCTCTGAATCACGGATCAACAAGCAGCGAAAAAGCATTCTTAACTTTTCTCTAGCACAGAGCAGAAGAAACAAAACAAGACAACAGAATGGAGTCTGAATTGAGTGGAGAGGCTTTTTTTTTTTGAAAAGATATGCAGAAACAGTGCATTTAATGGTGCTTCTGCAGAAGAGGTTTATGAGATAATGACTAAAAATAAAAAAGAGTAAATCAAAAGAAAAGTAAGGAAGGTCAATTTACAAACCCAAAAACAAACAACCGCCAGGGTCAGAGAGGTGCCTTGGAGTAGCATTAAAGACTTTCTTCTTCTTCTTCCTCCTCTCTGTAATCGAATCTTCCTGCAGTACCCAACATTAGGTTCAAGGATGTGAAAAGAACAGAGTTGTTTTGGATTTGGTTTTGATGAATCTTGATTGAAGAAAAATGGGTTGTGTTGTGAAGTGCGTCATGATTGTTGTCTTCATGTCGATACCTTTTCCATCTCAGAACTCCCACATTTTGATTGCTAACTCACTGTTGAATGCAGCAGAGAGCTTCAATGTTAAAGAGCTTGAGAGAGTTTCAGGGGAAGATGAAAGTGGAGGAAATGAACCTTTCATTCTGGAGAGAGTCAGAACTCTACTTGGACTCAAGAGCTTACAATTGGGAAATCAAAGCCCATCAGATCTTTCGCCTTCACCGTCGCCATCGCCGTCTCCATCACCAGCCACCATTGCTCCATCTCCTGTTCCTGTGGCAGCTCATCGAGTGCACATTCATGAACATTCCCACCCTCATCAGCTTCGCTTGCACAAGAGCCGACCAGTTTACAAACCTAAAAGACAAGAGGATGCAAGAGAAGGAAGAGTCAGAAAAATTATTGTTGCAGTTCTTGTGTCTGCAGGAGTCACCATTTTGATTTGTGCTATTGCTGCCTTTTGGGTCTGCAAGAAGTTCAAAAGTCGGAGAGAGGAACCCACAGAGAAGCTTTCTATAAAGAGTGAAACAGGAGAGAAGACAGCTAGACCAAAATCTGGGCTTGATCTGTTCGATCTCAGTATACTTGGAATGGATGTTGAAGAACAGACGCAAACTTCTGTAAGTGAAAAGGAGTTATCAGTTCATAAAGAGGGGGAAAGGGGCCAAGAGATGTTGGATTCAGAATTTGATAATGCAAGTGTTTTTTCAACCAAGGAAATGATGTACGTTAATAATGAGGAAGATGATAGAAAATCAATACAATGTGTATCTGATGGATCTGATTCTTCATCTGGGGAGAGAGTGACTCCTGTTAAATCTGGTTCGTCTGATGATGAGGAATCGTTCCATTCTTGTGGGGATTCCAATTTGTCGAATGTTCGCCTTTCAAATGCATCGGAATCTTCTTCCGCTAATGGGATAACAGATTCTACTTGTTCAGTGCCAATTGTGAACTTATCAAGTAAACTGGAAATACAATGTGATGAATCTAACAAACCATTAACTTCTGATCAGTCGCATCTTACCCTTTCTCCTTGTAATTCAGAACCCAAAATGCAGATGGTTTCACATTCTGCAGGTTGCCAAAAGAATGTCCCATCTCTATCTCCACCGCCACTGCCGCCACCTCCGGTCACTGATCGAAGTTCATTTTCCCTCTCTTCACCCTTTTCAACTGGATCTACCTCCTCTTCTGCGTTGTTAAGATCAACATCTCCTGCAATGTCAGATTCTTCTTCGTTATCTCAAATACCATGGAATGATCTGCCATCACCTCCAAATATTGCTAAACATTCATTACCATCATCTGCTATTCCTCCACCCCCTTGTCCACCACCAAGTTTGAAACCAAACGCATACTCTTTCAAAACTCCACCTCCTCCTCCTTCCAAGCTCCCTCAATTCATGGCATTTGGAAAAGAGGGAAATTCTCGGCCGAAACTTAAGCCTCTCCACTGGGACAAAGTAAGAGCTGCACCAGATCGATCAATGGTGTGGGACAAGCTAAGATGGAGTTCATTTGAGTAAGTTCTTGCTCTGGTTATCCATCTTATTTAAATTTCTTTTCTGACTGAACCTGAAGAACTCATGAAAAAACAGGCTAGATGAAGAAATGATTGAGTCACTATTTGGCTATAACCAACATGATTCAATGAAGAATGGTGATGCTAGCAACAAAAGCCCTTCTCCAAGCAAGCATATACTAGAGGCAAAGAGACTTCAGAACCTAACCATACTCTTAAAAGCCCTGAATCTCTCTACAGACCAAGTTTGTGAAGCCATAGAACAAGGTATGGCTGCCTCTAAATAAGCAAGTACTTTAAATAGTCACCTAGTAAATCCAGAACAAATACACAAAAATTTCAGTTGCTTAAGAATAACAGAAAAGAACCAAGGATATGAACCAAAAAGACCCAGAGCTCCATAGTTTATTAATGATTCTCATATGTAACTCCTATTTGCTATAAGATATTATAACTCTCTGTTGAGTGCAGTAAAATTTTTATTGCCAGAGTCTAATTTTTGTAAACGTGAAATTTAGGGACGGGGTTGCGTTTAAGACAACTTGAAGCACTGGTGAAAATGGTACCAACCCAGGAAGAAGAGGCCAAACTGTTAAGCTATGAAGGAGACATCAGTGAATTGGGGTGTACAGAAAACTTTGTCATAGCAATTCTGAGAATACCATTTGCCTTTCAACGAGTAGAAGCCATGCTATATAGAGAAACTTTTGAAGATGAAGTGAATCATCTCCGGAATTCGTTTTCAATGCTAGAGGTAACAACAAAAAAACAACAACCAGATATGTTACAATGACATTTATCATGGCTTAATTCTACTCACTCTTTCTGATTCTACTAATATCTCTGTTCTATAACAACAAAAACAATCACCAGAGACGCTAAAATGGCATTAATCATTGCAAAATTGAACTCACTCTTTCTAATTCTACTTTTATCTCTTTTCTATAACAACAAAAACAATATCCAGAGATGCTAAAATGTCATTGATCATGGAAAATTTAACTCACTCTTTCTAATTCCACTTCAATTTCTGTTCAATCAGGAGGCCTGCAAGGAACTAAGATCCAGCAGGCTCTTCCTGAAACTACTGGAAGCCGTGCTCAAAACAGGGAACCGAATGAACGTCGGAACAAGCAGAGGAGGCGCAAGAGCATTCAAACTAGACGCACTCCTAAAACTCTCCGACGTCAAAGGAACCGACGGCAAAACCTCCCTACTCCACTTCGTCGTGCAAGAAATGATCCGATCAGAAGGAATCCGAGTCTCCGGCAGCATAATGGGGAAAATCAGCCAAAAGAACAAATCGAGAACAATCGAAGAAAGAGAAAGCGATTACCGAAGAATGGGATTAGATCTCGTCTCCGGCCTAAGCACCGAATTACACAACGTGAAGCGAGCGGCGACGATCGATCTGAAAGTTCTCGCGAGCTCGACAGCGAATCTGAACGACGGAATGGCGAAATTGCAACAACTGGTGTTGAAGGAGCTGTGTGTGGATGAACGGAGCGGGAACTTCGTGGGCGCCATGAAAGGGTTCTTGAGCTACGTGAAGAAGACGATGGAGGAGGTGAGGAAGGACGAAGAAGGGGTGATGGCGAGCGTGAGAGAGATTACAGAGTACTTCCATGGAAATGTGAGCAAAGAGGAGACGAATCCGCTGAGGATTTTTGTGATTGTGAGAGATTTTTTGGTAATGTTGGACAATGTGTGTAAGAGCTTCAAGATTGGAAGTTGATTGAAAGAGGAATTTTTTTTTAAGATTCTTGGCGGGCAGGCAATGCCAAGACTCGCTCAGAATTCAAAATTTTACATAAATATATATATATATCTATCTATATATATATATATATATATACTTTTTTTTCCTTTATTTTGATTTCTTTTTTTCTATTGTTTTCTTTTTCTCATGGATTTTCTATTCCTTTTTTTTTTTGTAAATTGATGACCTGTGTTTTTATTTATTTATTTTTCAAAAATTGTCAGTTTGTCATTAGCCCACCCAAAAAAAAAAATTAAAAGAGTAAAATAGAAATTTGGTCGGGTTGTAACTCGTAAGTTTAACAGCCCAACTATATTTTAATTAGACTACATAGCGATGTAACTACATGTATGTCTTTATTGATTCGTTTAAAGTGATCTAATATCTCTGTTATGTAAGTTTGTTATTAGCCAATTTTCCGTTTAATGACGAAAAGGATATAATTAAAAAAAATTAAAATATGAGTAACTAAATTGAATATTTTAAACAATGAGGTAAATTGGAAAATACCTAAATGCTAGAGACTAATATTATATATTTAGCCAAAAAATAATTATATAAAATCTCTTTTTTTTTTCCATTAAAGTATTATACTTTTTATCTCTTGTAAATTTACTTTAAAGTATTAAAAACATTTAGTTTATTTGATATCTTTCTTTATATGACATTATTTGATATCTTTTCAACTATCAAACATAAAGAAAAATGGACATAAGTATTGTGAATATGGCATATGTAAATGCCCATTCCACATGCCCATTTGTTATCCATGCCAAGTGGCATTTTCTCCATAGCCGAAGTGTCTTCTAAAGGCCATAGATTGGTGTCCAAATGTACCACATCATCCTCTCTTAAATTGCCTATAAATAGAGAGATTTTTGGAAAAGAAAAGACACCAATTTTTCCTCCCATTTTCTCTAATTTTTGTGTTTTTAATTTGCCATAAATCTCCACTTTCTTTTGTTTATACTATATATATATATATATATATATATATATATATATATATATATATATATATATATTCTTTTTATATTTCATCTTTTGTATTATTATTATTATTATATGTTTTGGTAAAGTTTTGGTGCCCGGTTTCGCCTCTCAATTTTACAACACGTTATCAGCACGAATCTCTGTCATTTTTCCCGCTAAAGGTAAGTCTTATAGGTAAGCCATTTTTACGCATTTGGTTTATGTTAAATTTCTAATATAAATATATATTATTATTTTGATAGTGTTATTATGGCAAACCTTACAAAGCTAGAATTTGCGGCCCTGGATATTAATGGAAATAACTACTTGTCATGGATCCTTGACGCTGAGGTCCATTTAGATTCTATGAATCTTGGAGAAACAATTAAAGAAGGAAATGATGCATCAAATCAAGAAAAAGCAAAAGCCCTGATCTTCCTTCGCCATCATCTTCACGAGGGATTGAAAATGGAGTATCTTACAATAAAAAATCCCTACGTTCTATGGCAAGGTTTGAAAGAAAGGTACGATCATCAAAAAACAGTTATTCTTCCAAAAGCTCGTTATGATTGGATGCATCTAAGGTTGCAGGACTTTAAATCAGTAAGTGAGTATAATTCCGCACTCTTCAGAATTAGTTCAAAATTAAAATTATGCGGAGAAAAGATTATTGATGTTGATATGTTAGAGAAGACATTTTCCACTTTTCATGTCTCGAATATGCTCCTGCAGCAGCAATATCGAGAGAAGGGTTTTGCAAAATATTCTGAACTTATCTCATGTCTTCTCGTTGCTGAATAAAATAACGAGTTATTGATGAAAAATCACGAATCCCGACCAACTGGAGCAACACCATTCCCTGAAGTGAATGTTGTGAATTTTAATAACCGTGGTCGAGGTCGTGATCGTGGTCGAGGTCGGGACCGCAGTAGAGGAAGAAATACCTATTTTCGTGGTGGGCATTATAATTTTAAGAAACCCACACGAAGTGATGATCATAAAGGAAAGGCTCCACAAGATAGAAGTTCGAAAGGTGATGAACATAAATGTTTCCGGTGCGGAATGACTGGGCACTGGTCACGTACCTGTCGTACGTCAAAACACCTTGTTGATCTCTATCAAGCTTCCCTGAAGGAAAAAGGAAAAGGAAAGAATGTGGAGGTAAATCTTGCTATTCAAGAAGATGATGTGTTTGACCCCTCCAATATGATGCATCTTGATGTAACTGATTATTTTGAATCTCCTGGAGAGAGAATTGATGCAACCAAACAAGTAGAGGATGATTTGTATGAAAATATATAATTAAATACTGTTTAGTATATTTTTGTTGTTGTTTTGTTTGTATATATATTTAAGACTCTTTGTAATCGTTTTTCTTTTCTTTTCAATGAAGAAATATGAACACTTTCAATATGTTGAGTAATTCGAAAATGAGCAATGAGGATTTATGTCTGGCAGACTGCGCAACTACGCACACGATACTCATAAATAGAAAATATTTTACTAGATTGACAATGCTGGAAGAAAAAGTCAATACTATATCAGGTTCTGCAAATCTGATTGAAGGTTTTGGAAATGCAAACTTTATTTTGCCTAGAGGAACAAGATTTACAATTAATAATGCTCTGTTCTCTAGAAAATCGAAAAGAAACTTATTAAGTTTTAAAGATATACGTGAAAATAATTATCATGTTGAAACTGATTGTAAAAATAATATAGAGTGTCTCTATATAACATCTATTGTTTCACATGAAAAACGTATATTAGAAACACTGCCTGCTTTTTCTTCTGGATTATACTATACTCATATACGAGTAATCGAAAGTTATGCAATAATGAACCCGAAGTTCATGAATCCAGAAATATTCAGTGTTTGGCATGATCGATTGGGTCATCCAAGGTCAATAATGATGAGAAAAATTATTGAGAATTCACATGGACATCCTTTAAAGAGTCAAAAGATTCTTCAATCCAATGAGTTGTCATGTGATGCTTGTTCTCAAGGGAAATTAATTATTAGACCATCACCAGCTAAAGTGGGGATTGAATCACCTGCATTTTTAGAGCGAATTCAAGGTGATATTTGTGGACCTATTAACCCACCAAGTGGTCCATTTAGATATTTTATGGTATTAATTGACGCATCCAGCAGATGGTCACATGTATGCTTATTATCAAGTCGAAATCTTGCATTTGCAAGATTACTTGCTCAAATAATTAAGTTAAAAGCACAATTTCCTGATAATACAATTAAGACCATTCGACTTGATAATGCTGGTGAATTTACATCCCAAACTTTTAATAATTATTGTATGTCAATTGGGATAAGTGTTGAACATCCTGTAGCTCACGTTCATACACAAAATGGTCTAGCATAATCATTTATAAAACGTCTGCAACTAATTGCAAGACCATTGCTTATGAGAGCTAAACTTCCTACATCGGTATGGGGTCATGCTATTTTGCATGCTGCATCACTGGCATGTATTAGGCCAGTAGCTTATAATAAATACTCCCCAATGCAATTAGCTTATGGCCAGCAGCCAAATATTTCCCATCTAAGAATTTTTGGATGTGCAGTATATGTACCGATTGCTCCACCACAACATACTAAGATGGGTCCTCAAAGGAGGTTAGGAATATATGTTGGTTTTGATTCCCCATCAATTATTAAATATCTTGAACCCCTGACGGGTGATGTATTTACTGCACGATTTGCTGATTGTCATTTTAATGAGACAAATTTTCCAACATTAGGGGGAGGAATTAAGAAGTTGGAAAAAGAAATTACATGGAATGCATCGTTATTATCTCATTTAGATTCTCGTAGAAATCAATGTGAACTTGAAGTTCAAAAGATAATTCATTTGCAAAATATAGCAAATCAACTACCAGATGCATTCACAGATACTAAAAGTGTGACTAAATCATATATACCAGCTGCAAATGCTCCATCAAAAGTTGATATCCCAAAGGAACAAGTTGTCAATAATGAGTCTGGAGCACGCCAGAAGCGTGGTAGACCAATAGGTTCTAAAGATAAAAATCCTCGAAAAAGAAAAGTAGTTGAGAATCAAAATGATTCGATAAAAGGTATGGATGTTCCAGAAGAAATCCAGAATACAACTACTCAAAAGAGTATTGGTGAAAATCAAACGCTTGAGGATAATAATGAAATTTCTATAAACTATGTTACAACAGGAAAGAGATGGAACCGAAATGATATCATTATTGACAACATTTTTTCTTATAATGTTGCTCACGATATTATTCATGAAAGTGACGATTTTGACCCAAAATCTATCGTAGAATGTCAACGTAGAAAGGATTGGCCGAAGTGGAAAGAAGCAATCCAAGCAGAGTTGAACTCACTTTCAAAACGTGAGGTTTTTGGACCAGTAGTCCCAACACCGGAAAACGTCAAACCTGTGGGATATAAATGGGTATTTGTAAGGAAAAGAAATGAAAAGAATGAAGTCACAAGATATAAAGCGAGACTTGTTGCACAAGGATTCTCGCAAAGGCCTGGTATTGATTATGAGGAGACATATTCTCCTGTGGTGGATGCAATAACGCTAAGATATTTGATTGGTCTGACTGTATATGAAAAGCTTGATATGCATCTAATGGATGTAGTCACGGCGTATTTATATGGATCTCTGGATAATGACATTTATATGAAAATTCGGGAAGGATTTAAAATACCATAAGCATATGAATCAAGTTCTCGGGAATTGTATTCAATAAAGTTACAGAGATCATTATATGGATTAAAACAATCAGGACGAATGTGGTATAATCGCCTGAGTGAATATCTGTTGAAAGAAGGATACCAAAATAATCCAATATGTCCGTGCGTTTTTATAAAGAAATCTCAGTCAAGATTTGCTATTATAACTGTATATGTTGATGACTTAAATATAATTGGAACTCCTGAAAAGTTATCCAAGGCAATAGAATATCTTAAGAAAGAATTCGAGATGAAAGATCTTGGAAAAACAAAATTTTGCCTTGGTTTGCAAATTGAACATTTAGCAGATGGGATATTTGTTCATCAATCAACTTATACAGAGAAAATCTTAAAAAGATTCTATATGGATAAAGCACATCCATTGAACATTCCAATGGAAGTTCGTTCACTGGATATAAAGAAAGATATATTTCGACCTCGAGATGACAATGAAGAACTACTTGGTCCTGAAGTACCATATCTTAGTGCAATTGGTGCACTTATGTATTTGGCTAATAACACAAGACCAGATATTGCATTTTCAGTAAATTTATTAGCTAGATATAGTTCATGTCCTACAAAAAGACATTGGAACGGAGTTAAGCATGTACTCCGATATCTTCGAGGGACAATTGATATGGGTTTATTTTATTCTAACAAATCAAAGTATGATCTAGTTGGTTATGCAGATTCTGGTTATCTATCTGACCCACACAAAGCTAAATCTCAGACAGGTTATCTATTCACATGTGGAGGAACTGCTATATCATGGCGATCAGTGAAACAGACTATAACGGCCACTTCTTCAAATCATGCTGAAATCCTCGCTATTCATGAAGCAAGTCGAGAATGTGTATGGCTAAGATCGATGACACAACACATTCATCAGACATGTGGCTTGTCTTCAAGTAAACCTCTTCCAACGATGTTATACGAAGACAACACAGCATGTATAGCTCAAATCAAGGGAGGATATATCAAAGGAGATAGAACAAAGCATATCTCACCAAAGCTCTTCTATACTCATGATCTTCAAGAAAATGGCGATATCACTGTACAACAAATTTGTTCAAAAGATAACCTGGCTGACTTATTTACAAAGGCATTACCAACTGCAACCTTCGATAAATTAGTATATAGCATTGGAATGCGGCGACTCAAAGACTTTAAGTGATGTCTCCATGAGGGGGAGTGAATGTATTATAGTAAACTATATAAAATATGTACTCTTTTTCCTTCACTAGGGTTTTTCTCTAGTAAGGTTTTAACGAGGCATATTTTATATAAATGGGCATTTAAGGGGGAGTATTGTGAATATGGCATATGTAAATGCCCATTCCACATGCCCATTTGTTATCCATGCCAAGTGGCATTTTCTCCATAGCCAAAGTGTCTTCTAAAGGCCATAGATTGGTGTCCAAATGTACCACATCATCCTCTCTTAAATTGCCTATAAATAGAGAGATTTTTGGAAAAGAAAAGACACCAATTTTTCCTCCCATTTTCTCTAATTTTTGTGTTTTTAATTTGCCATAAATCTCCACTTTCTTTTGTTTATACTATATATATATATATTCTTTTTATATTTCATCTTTTGTATTATTATTATTATTATTATTATTATTATTATTATATGTTTTGGTAAAGTTTTGGTGCCCGGTTTCGCCTCTCAATTTTACAACAATAAGTATTTTTAAAATTTTTAGTTAATTATTTTAAAAAGTTAATTGCACAATAAACAGACTATAACTTTAATAAAGAAAAACAATTTTGCTAAATAATTCAAATTTCATTTTGTTTATTGTATATTTGTATAGATAATTCAATCATATCTTAATTAAACAAGTTCAAAATACATAAACTAATATCAATATACATATAAAGTAATATTTTCTAGAATTCTCTCCCCAACCCCAATTACAAATAAACACTCTCTCAAAGCTTTATATCACTCACTTAACTAGAGTTAGTATGCCCAGCTTAAAGTATTTCGAATTTGGATGATTTGAACCCAAAGTCATAGATTCCGTTTATAGTAATTGGAGCTCATGACTTCCTTGTACATTTTCGATGTGGGACAATTGTTCTTCTAATATATTGTCAAAAACCCTACAAATTCCACATTGGCAAGATATTTGAAGAATTCATAACTCATGCTGCACCAATTGTCTTCATTGAAAAAACATAAATCTCAACTCAGAGAATTATAACCTACTCCATCATAAAAGTAGACCGCTTGAAATGTCACCTTCCAAAACTTTTCTTCTTCGTCACATATCGATAAACCCTACTGAAATTTATGGTGCAACTTCTACCTACTTGGCTTACTTGGAAGTTCTTCAGCCATTGACATAACTTCCACCACACACACCTTGCATAACCGCCTAGCCAATGCCCATGTGCAAACCTGTGGAACTGCGAACATCACATCCTCTATCATGGTAAAGCAGACATACCATGAGGATGAATTCTATCTTTCTTCATAAGAAGTCACCATCTCCTCGGACAACAGAGACCACATCAGCATCCAATCTAGAGCCCTTTGACAAACTTGCTCTGTTAGGACAATTCTTTTTTATGTGTCTAGACTATCTACATTCCCAGCAAACTTTCTTTTGCACGAAGTCTTTTTTTTTCTTCCAATTGCTAGCTACCAATGCTGAATCCTCCAGTGAAGTATGCCTGTCACTCTTCAATCTCCTTTCCTTTAATAGAAGTTTACTAGTAGACTCAACAAAATTTAAAGTTTCCTTCCCGTACATCAAGATCGACTTCATGTGTTCATAAGAAGGCGGAAGTGACAAGATAAGCCTGAGTGACTTATCCTCATCCTCTATCTTCACTTGGATCACCTCTACCTCAAAGACGATGCCATTGAGAACACTCAGATGATCTGAGATTTTCGTATCTTCCTCCATTCGTAGCGTGTGAAACTACTCCTTTAGGTACAGTCGATTTGAGATGATCTTTGCTTGATACATCGCTTCACTTATTGCACTTGCAGCTCTCAAATCTAATTCATCCCATTCTTCATCACTCATGTTGGATTTCTTAGAACCTCTGCTGGAAGCACCACTGGACCACCATCACTGCTTAACTTTTTAGAAGCACCATCACTCGGTTGTCCCTTTAAAGCTCTGTGTAACCCAGATTGTATTAGCACATCTTTGACTTGCACTTGCCACAAGCCAAAGATCATCATTCCATCAAATTTCTCCACGTCAATCTTTACTGGACTCATAAAGCTTGACATATCTGCTTAACTCCTAGCGAATCTACAAATAGTGAACAACTCACGCTATTTACAATACCAGCTATAGCTCGTTTCAAGAAATCCTTTATGATGTGGAAGTTCAGACAATGCTGCAACTATAGAGCATACTCAGAAACTCAAGAAACTACAAACCTAAAGTTATGATATCACTTGTTGGAAAAAAAAACCTCCCACTACTACCATAGGAATAAGCAAAAAAATAACTAAAAAATTAAAAGAAAGCAACAAAAATAAGAAAACAAGAATTAATGTGGAAAACTCCAAAACTGGAGAAAAAACCACAAACAGAAAGAAATACTTCACTATGTGAAAAACTATTACAATCATATAGAATTCTCTCATCAACCCCAATTACAAAGAAACACTATCTCAAAGCTTTATACCACTCACTTAACTAGAGTTAGTATATCAGGCTTAAAGTATTTCGAATTTAGATGATTTGAAACCAAAGCCATAGACTCATTTTATAGTACTTGGAGCCCATGACTTCCTTGTACATTTCCGATGTGGGACAATTGCTCTTCTAATATATTGTCAAAACCCTTACATTTTGGACTTTCTTTTTTTTCCAAAATCCGCGTCGAACTCATTAATATATTGGTTTTGAAAAAAAAAAACAAAAGCTGACCCCAAAATCAATTTTTTGAAACTAAATTGACGAAATGACAAAACTAATTTGATTAGGATAAACCAAAATGCACCAAAATGACTCTTGGTGCAATAATAGCTTATCTAATCTAGCCTAAATTACAATAAATTTTTCGCATAATAGAATATTTTATAGAAGTGACACAAATGTTAGAAATCCTATATTAGTGATACATGTATATTAGTTATATACTTTATATTAGATATATCAATGATATACTTTATAAATGATACAAGTGAGCATAGTTTAGTGATTAAGACATTCACTCATTCTGTCAAGAGCGAAAGGTAAAATCTTCACTCCACATTTGTTGTACTAAAAAAATAAAAATAGTAGATTAGTATTATACTTCATTTTAGGAATATCAGTAACATATTGACATATCTAAATTTTATATTAGATATATTAGTGATATACTTTATCATATATTTAGACAAATTATTCTAAAAAAAATACACTTTTAGTTCCGGAGGTTTGGGTTAGGTTGCATTTGAGTCATTGGATTTTCAAACTCAACAAATATACCCCTGAGTTTTGCATTTAGTTTCACTTTTGGTCTCTCCGTCATCTTTTCCGTTAATTACTAATAGAAAGCTAACATGTCATTTATTTTTGATTAAAAAATATTTTTTTATTACTGTCTTTACTTCTTCTTTTATTGCCAACAGCAATATTTTCGGTTCGTTCTATTTTTATTTTTAAGAAACAATGTGGAAAGAGAATGAGAGAAAGGAGGAAGAAGAAGAAGAGAAAGAGGAAACAAAAAGAAAGAAAAAAAAATATTGTCGATCGCAAATAACGCTAGTGATAGTAGAAGAAGTAAAGAAAATAATTAAAAAATATTTTTAATTAAAAATAAAAAATAATAAAAAATATTTTTTAATATAAATAAATGCCACATCAGCTTTTTGTTAGTAATTAACTGAAAAGCTAATGGAGGGACCAAAAGTGAAACTAAATGCAAAATTGAGGAGTATATTTGTTGAGTTTAAAAATTCAAGAACCTAATCCAAACCTCAAGGACTAAAAGTGTATTTTTTGTGCAATGTAACCCATATCCAAATTGAATAAAGTTAAATTTGTTCAAACCTACCAAATCAAGTCACTGTGATCCTTTTTTTCCTCTTCTGACTTGCACCCCAAATGGTAGAGAATAAGTTTCTATTTTTTAGGTTAAAGTGAAGACATGGTTGGATAGTTTTTTAAAGTTGTTTTATTCTTATTTCTTATGATTTAATCTTAAAAAAAAAAAAAAAACTTGTGATTTAATTTTAGATACGGTTTTTTAGTAATCAAAGTTATTTTTCTTAAGTTATGGAATTATGAATAGAAATTTGCACATGTATAAGGGTATTTTTTTTATTAGTCCTTTGCCAACAACAATGGTTCCCTAAAATTGGTCAATTTGAGCATAACTCATTGAATAAGGCACCAATTACCATTCCAAAAGTTGATGGTTCGATCCCTTACTCTTGCAATTGTTGAACTCAAACAAAAAAAAAAAAATTGTTTCTTAAAATTGTTTTTGAAAAAAAAACCAAAATTATTTCTCTAACAAGTACCACATAATTCCTCTAATTTTTCAAATAAAGAAGAAATCTTTAAATCAAATTACGAGCCAATCGACCTTGATTAGTAATACAAGAAGCATTCTATTCAAGGGTTCAAACAAACTCGATCCTTCCTTAGGAAAGGGTCACTTTAGTGAAAGGTAACTAGCAATAAAGCACGTGTGTTCATTGTTAGGATGTCAACTTCATATTTATCTTTATCATGTTCTCTAGCCACCAATAAATTATAAGTTCCTCAGAATTGAAAATGTTCCTCAAAACCTAACTTAGGTGCCAAGTAATTAAACACTTGGATAACAAGAATTTCAACTACTAGCACATGACCAAATTTTTTGTAAAAGAATTGGACCCTCATGCAAATGAAGGTCACGTGCTTGTGGGCAAAGTTGTTGAATTAACAATATTATTATTTCTTTTCAAACCAAATAACCTAAATTACAACAAACAATGAACAAAATGAACTCATTAGCCTTTAGAATCAGCAACAAGAAAGATATGATGGTTGTTTGCACTCTAATATCTGTTTGAGATTTGAAAATCTGCATGCCTTGTAATAAATAACTATTGAATACAGATTCGAAATAATTTTGAAATTTCTCTCTTATTGATAGCTCCTAAAATGTGCTATTTTATATCTTTAATTCATGTTAGTTATGTTACTCTCCCATGCTTATTTGTTTGCTTTATAGAGATTGAACAATTTGGAGATGTTTGAAGTACTTTAGTTAAATCGGGATGAAAAATGAGCTCATTGGACTTAAGTTGAGCAATCGAGTGAAGAGAAGATGCAGTCCAAGTTTGTTGACCTGAGAGGCTAACGTCGAGACCCTATTTTGGGCATCTTAACACTGCTGCAGACATTCCTAAGCTAGTTGAACCGTATAAGTAGTGTCAAGACGCTACTTTGGGTGTCGAGACGCTACAGAAATAGCCAAACAATGTTGAAGCACTCGACGCTATGAGGATTAGAGCTTCATGCTGGTAGCGTCTAGACACTATCTACAATGTCTCGACACTACCTGTTATTTTGCGATAATTTCCTTCTTTAAAAAGGGCAGCGTCTTGACGCTGAAGGAATGAACATTTCACTCCACAACGGAAGCGTTGGATCATCTTTGCTTTTATTTAAAATTAAACTAAAAAAATAATACGATTAAGTAAACTTACTTGGAGTAAATATGGAGATATTTTTGGCGAGTCTTTCTCTCCTCCACAAAGTCTTCCTAGCTATGACTCGAACACAGGACCAAGGCTTGTAGGAGCCTCTTGAAAGAAAATTCACAAGGGATTGGATAGGAAGAGATCTAGAGAGAATTCTCTAATTCTCTATTGAGGAGATGTGTGTTATCTCTAATTCTCAACCCAATGGTCCTATTTATAGAGACCAATGGAAAATCTTTGCCATAATTAAAATATTATATTTTAATATCTAAGATATTAAAATATATCTTATACTTATTTGAATCTCATTCAAATCTCCTACGATATTAATTTATTTGATTCTTATTCAAATTTTATAAATATCTTTCATTTGATGTATCTAATATACATTAATTATTTTAATATTTAATGTATCAAATACAATAAATATATTTTTCTCTTTTATATTTAATATATCTAATATATTAAATATTAATTTGATCACTTCAAATTAAATACTAATTTGAACATTTCAAATTTTAATATTTAATGTATCAAATACAATAAATATATTTTCTTATTTTATATTTAATATATCTAATATATTAAATATTAATTTGAACACTTCAAATTAAATATTAATTTGAACATTTAAAAATTTTCTTTTAATTAAATTGATCTTTTAATGTTATTATGAGCTAGAAAAGGGATTTTATGGACCTACAAATTACAAGCTCCAATGACATATAATTAATTAATTAAACTCTTTAATTAGTCAATTTGCATTCATTAACTTTAGGTCACTCCACTATAGACCTAGAGTTACACTCTTATGCACTGTAGGACAAGTTGTGTCCATGGATATAACCATTACATGCAAGTCGATCATTCACAAGTTTGTATTTATAGTTGGGTCAAAAGTCTGTTTTGCCCCAGTTTACATCTTGCACCTTAAGTACCACTGATCCTCTAATGAACAATTTGTTTATGATCCAACTATAAACTAAGTCCTTTTCGGGCCAGTGAGAGGGTGAGGCCCCATTGTTCAAGTCCCGAAATCAGCACCTAAGTGAACAACTCATCTACTTACCCTATATGGGAATGAGTGAATTCCATCTTATGAAATTATGTTCCAAACGCCTTATTTGGTTAAGTCCTCAAAATGGTAGACATATTGAATCGGCTACAAAAGCCACTCTCACCTATGCAAATCAAAGGGCAAACCCTCACAGGCAGGAGTTCATAACTCACTCAGGATTAAGATCGAGTCTCATATGATCATTTCGACGAAATATTAATCTTCTCAATTAACGGATTTATAAAGAGAGATTAAATATTTCGTGATCCAGTCTTATACAAACTCATTGTATAAGATACCCCACTCACATGTCTCTACATGAACGATTTGGATCAAATCATTTGTAACTATTACAAAGTGGGTTGTATCAATAGTGTTGGCAGGATAAGGCACTCAACCTTATCCATATACTATGACCCTTAGGTTATTTCTTGAACATGATCCTTGTTGGGATTTATGCCCTAAAGCCTCGTAATTAATAATTTATTTATAATTAATAATAATTTTGATTATTTTATTTGCAATATCATATTATCCATTATATGAAAAATTCAAGGTTATTAGTGTAATCTTGAACAGTATGTCGTTGACATATGAGAGGATCATGTTCAAGAAATAACCTAAAGGGTCATAGTATATGGATAAGGTTGGGTGCCTTATCCTGGTAACACTATTAATACGACCCACTTTGTAATAGTTACAAATGATTTGATTCAATTCATTCATGTGGAGACATGTGAGTGGGGGTATCTTATACAATAAGTTTGTATAAGACTGGACCACGAAATATTTAATCTCTCTTTATAAATTCGTTAATTGAGAAGATTAATATTTCATCAAGATGATCATATGCGACTCGATCTTAATCCTGAGTGAGTTATGAACTCCTACCTGTGAGGGTCTGTCCTTTGATTTGCATGGGTGAGAGTGGCTTTTGTAGCCAATTCAATATGCCTACCATTTTGGGGACTTGACCAAATAGGGAGCTGGGAACATAATCTCACAAGATGGAATTCACTTCTTTCCATATAGGGTAAGTAGATGAGTAGTTCCCTTAAGTGCTGATTTCGGGACTTGAACAATGAGGCCCCACCCTCTCATTGGCCCGAGAGGGACTTATTTTATAATTAGATTATAAACATATTGTTCATTAGAGAATCAGTGGTACTTAAGGTGCAAGATGTAATTATAGGGGTAAAACGGACTTTTGACCTAGCTGTAATTACGAACAACTCGTGAAGGATCGACTTGCATGTAATGATTATATCTATGGACACAACTTGTCCTACAGTGCATAAGAGTGCAACTCTAGGTCTATAGTGGAGTGACCTATAGTTAATGAATGAAAATTAATTAATTAAAGAGTTTAATTAATTAATTTTGTATCATTGGAGCTTATAATCTGTAGGTCCATAAGGTCCCCTTGCTAGCTCATAGTAACACTAAAAGATCAATTTAGTTGAAAGAAAAAATTTGAAATGTTCAAATTAATATTTAATTTGAAGTGCTCAAATTAATATTTAATATATTAGATATATTAAATATAAAAGAGGAAAATATATTTATCGTATTTGATACATTAAATATTAAAATTTGAAATGTTCAAATTTAATATTTAATTTGAAATGTTCAAATTTAATATTTAATTTGAAATGTTCAAATTTAATATTTATTTGAAATGTTCAAATTTAATATTTAATTTGAAGTGTTCAAATTAATATTTAATATATTAGATATATTAAATATAAAAGAAGAAAATATATTTATTGTATTTTATACATTAAATATTAAAATAATTAATGTATATTTGATATATTAAATAAAAGATATTTATAAAATTTGAATAAGATTCAAATAAATAAATATCGTAGGAGATTTGAATGAAATTCAAATAAATACAAGATATATTTTAATATATTATATATTAAAATATAATATTTTAATTATGGCAAAGATTTTCCCTTGGTCACTATAAATAGGACCCTTGGGTTGAGCCATTCTGTACAACACACATCTCCTCAATAGAGAGAATTAGAGAATTCTCTCTAGACCTCTTCCTCTCAAATCCCTTGGGGATTTTCTTTCAAGAGGCTCCTACAAGCCTTGGTCCTGTGTTCGAGTCATAGCCAGGAAGACTTTGTGGAAAAGATAAAGATCTGTCAGAATATTCTCCATAATATTATTTTCAAGGTATTTATTGCTTAACCTTTGTATTTTAGTTTAATTCTAAATAAATCAAAGACGATTTCTATGCTTCCGCTGTGGGTTTAATTTGATTATTCCCTTCAATTGGAATCATAGACTCTTTGAGTTTTATTTAGAATTAAAGTTTTGTGATGGTGGGTATTTTAATTTATCATATATTTGATATATTTGTGGTTTGCAAATTGATTGTTTAGGCTATTTGGCATTAGATTTATTGCTTGGATTAGATCATTGTAAAACCCATAAGGGTTAGGATTTCATGTATTTTACTTGAATGACTACAATAGCTGAAAATTTCGATTTTATGGGCTGAAGAAGTCAACAGCGAAAAACGTTCGGAAAAAAAAAAAACATGAAAAAAAATTTAGGATTCCTAAATCCTAAATTTGGAATGGTCCAAACAAGGAAGATATCGAAGACCAAGATATGTCTTGGATTTAAATTATTGTAATTTAAATTATTTTCAATTTCTTAGGATATGCCAAATATGCCGGTCAATTTTGCTATTTTTAATTTAATTATGCATGAGATATATGTTTTAAATTGTTTGATTGTTGCATAAAGTATGCCATTTAAATTTAAAATCCCACCATAGGTTAAGCATGATCATGCATCTTATCTTATTTTTTAATATAATTGTTATATTTGAAAATTATGATTAGGTTGTTTCCTAATAGAATTAAGATTAATTTTTTTAATATAATTGTTATATTGGAAAATTTGATTAGGATGATTCCTAATAGAATTGAGATATTTTCTTAATATGCTTATATTTTCCATATCTTTGAATATAATTGTTATATTTGAAAATTAAATTAGGATATTTTCTTTCATAAATGAAATCCATGTTTTCCTAATAGGATTAGGATATATCCTAATGAGATTAGGATTTTCTTAAAATAAAGATATTTCGAATTCATGCTTTAAATAGTTTAAAATTTAAATTTAATATATCTTTATTTGTTAGAATTCAGGATAATCTTTTTATTTAGTTTTAAATAGTTTAAAATGGTAGAATTTCAAGATTATCCATAGTTTAAGTTTTGAATTTAATTTATCTTCTATTTTGCTAATAGAATTAGAATAAAATATCGAGGATTATCTTTTAATTTAAAGGGTTTAAAATGATGGATTTTTAAGACTATCCAAGTGAATTATTTTTTAATAAGATTAAAAATATTTATGTTCATTAATCTAATAATTAATAGTTAATTAAAGATTAATGAATTTGCAAATACAAATTGACTATAAGGGAACTCTGTCTATGGAAGGTTCTATCTAGACTGGGGTATTTAAGTTGACCGAAAGGGAACACCTCTAACTGGGAACCGACCTGCGAGTTGAATTAGTCAAATTTTATTTATTTTCACTAAGCATGCTCATAATGTTATTATTATTTTTTAAATAGTTTAAAAACTTAGTAATTCACATTAAAATCAATCTAACAACATAAGGGTTATGAAAGGTAGATTGAGGAACTTAGATAAATGAGATTAGCCTAATTTTTCTAAGTAATAGAAAATCCTATTTCAAAATACTTAGTGGGAGAAGGACACATGTCAAAAATCCAACGGTCTCTATTATTGATTCACAACGTGAGATTCATGTGGGGCCTCGTGACGGCTTTTGGACCGTCCTCCCTACGGAAGGTGTTTGCATGGATCAATATCAGGGTGAATCTTTTGAGAAAGTATTATAGTAAGTGGGAGAAGGAAATGTGTTAACATATCCTACGGTCTCCATCATTAGTTTACATCGTGAGATTCATGTGGGGCCTCGTGGCGGCTTTTGGTCGTCCCCCTACGGAAGGTGTTTGCATGAGTCAATATCAGGGTGAACTCTTGAGAAGTATAGGATTGTAGTTTTGTTTCCAATACTTGACCTACCCTACGACGACACTTGTTGGGATAAAACTACGGGATTTAAAATTATGGGTCACACTTACAAAGGGCTTATTAAAGTTGTTAATGATGTCTTTGACCAAACTAATGGTAACTAAATATTATAGGAATAAGAGTTATTCTGGTATAATATTTGGTTGAGATTGTCTCAGTTTAGTGAAGGAATACTTGACCTACCCTAGGGCGGCACTTGTTCTGACTCACTAAAGTACCATAGCATTAGAAATGATTTATATGGTTCATTTTTTCAAATTGTTTGATTTCTATGCTAAAATTGAATGGATAATTATTTGCATGATGTTAAATTATATATTTTATATATTTCAATATTATGTCAGTTTCTCTCATAATTTTTAATTTTATTACTGATAAGTTAAAATTGAGAAATTTTATTACTTGGAAAAGTAACTTTAACACTATAATGGTAGTGTGAAATTTTGAATTTGTCTTTATTGAGAAATGTTCTCAAAACCTGTTGTTAATGCTATTCGAATTGTTCGTGAAGCACATGATTAATGAATCAAAAGTAAACGAGATAGCATGTACGTATTCTCTTAGTTGACATGTTAGATGTCAAGTTTAGAAGATAAAGAAAATGACAACAACATATGAGATGTTGAAGTCAACATAAGCTAAATTTAGAAAATTGTCTAAATGATCTCAAAATTAAGTATTACAAAAATCCAAGTAAAGAAACCAAATGATTGAAGTTATATAAAAAGAAATAGTTCCTAAATTAGCTAGGACAATCATAATAAGAGGAATTTTTGAAATGCCTCTAGGAAGAAAAATATAAATGAAAGTAAATTTGATTTACTAGATTTTTGGTGGAATATAAATGCCACCTAGATAGTCGATATAAGATCTACTATCAAGATATATTCTTCATTACATTTAATATGTAATTCTTGGAAAATACTTAACATGTAAAATAATTTCTACAAGTTAGCACCAGGAAGCTTATCTCAGTTAGTGTAGTGGGAGATATTAAGATGTAATTAAGTAAAAATTGTTACATAATGCTGAATATGGTGTTTTTAGTAACCATAAAAGAAATTCAATTTCTCGAACTTTATTACAAAAATGTTCATATAGTATGAATTACTTTGAAGTATGAAAGTTTATATTTTCAAAATTGTTTGAAAATACATTCAGCTGAAAATAAGAACAATTTGTATATGTTAAAAATGTTGACATATACTATACTACAAAATACCGAGATATTCGGGGATTATAGAATCGAAAATAGAAAGACATTATTTTCTCCTAAAAGATGATACTTGACTTTGGCTGTTAAGGTTGATTAACATCAACTTGAATAGAATGAAAAGACTAGTAAGAGGTAATTCTCTAAAAAGTTAGTTAATTATTTTACATGTTTGTAGATCTTGCCTTTCATGCAAGATAATTATTGAGCCTTTATTAGATAGAGCTAGAACGCCAAAGAATATTTTGGGCTTACACATTCTGACCCAAATGGTCCGGTGAATGTAAAAGTCAAATAAAGTCATGAATATTTCATCACTCTAGTTGATGATCATTCAAGGTATAAGTATCTTTACCTAATACAACATAAGTCTAAATTTTTGAAAAGTTCAAGAAAATTAAGACTAAAGTTAAAGTTTAAAAATCAATTAGGTAATTAAATCTATCAAGATATTATGATCAGATCATAATAGAAAGTACAGGAACCTTATGTACTAAAACTAATTGATAGAAAATTGGTTTTTTATCACAATTATCTTAATACCAAGTACAATTTTGTGAAATTGTGCTACAAGAGGAGAAACAGGACCTTGTTAGACATGGTCACATCAGTAATGAGTTACACACCATTACCATACTCTAGTTAGGAAATGCAATAGAGATTGCATGGTGAACATGATTCCCTCTAAAAGTGTCTACGAGACAATTTTAAAGATTATAGAAGAGTAGTAAAGCTGGTTTACAACACTTCACCATTTGGGAATGTTAAGCTCACGTGTTGAAACAAGCCTAAAAAGCTTGCATATGATCATTCCGATGAAATATTAATCTTCTCAATTAACAGATTTATAAAGAGAGATTAGATATTTCGTGATCCAGTCTTATACAAACTCATTGTATAAGATACCCCACTCACATGTCTCTACATGAACGATTTGGATCAAATCATTTGTAACTATTACAAAGTGGGTTGTATTAATAGTGTTGGTAGGATAAGGCACTCAACCTTATCCATATACTATGACCCTTAGGTTATTTCTTGAACATGATCCTCCTGTATGACAACCACATACTATTCAAGATTACACTAATAACCTTTGATTTTTCATATAATGGATAATATTATATTACAAATAAAATAAATAAAATAATTATTAATTATTAAATAAATTATTAATTACGAGGCTTTAGGGCATAAATCCCAACAGACACTACCCTTAGCGTCTTGATGCTGCATCAATTACTATATAAGCATCTTATTCTCCTAGGGCAATCTATGACTCATGTGTGTAATTTTTCATATAGACTTTTGAGAGCTTTTTCTTCTTTTTATTTACCTTCTCTTTGTAATCGATCGAACAAATGTTGAATCTTAGCTATATCATCACGACGAGCGATTGGACTTCACGTTTCCAATTCAGATATCGATTAATTCTAGTTGCAATATTGTGAACCATTGAATTCTCTTGTAATTTCTTTTTAGTATAAGTGTTATTGTTTCTCGTTCTAATTCTTTGAGCATGCATTTACAATTAAATTGACATCTTCATCATTTTTTGTATGTTTAAACTGCTATGTATGATTTTACGATCTTTCTGTCATAATTGAATGAATCTAGTAGTGGTCGATTGAATTTTGTTGGTTAAAAATAAAAGAAAGAATTCAACCCAGTGCAAGTGCACACTGTCGATGCAAGTAATATAAAATTGGAAGTACTGCAAAGTATCAATCCCACAGGGAATAGATACAACAATAGTTTAAGATAGCACAAAGATGTTAAAAAATGGCAACTAGAGTAACCAAAGTAAAATAATGATCTGGGATGGTTGATTTGCCAAAAAGTAAATTTGAAAAACACAAAGATAATGAAAAGACGGATTCAAGTATGATCATGCCCTTTGGTGAGAATTGCAACTCAATGGAAATTTTAATTGTGCCTTCACACAAAGTGGTTGTAAACTGAATCAACTCCTATTCAATTTTGATTCAAACCTTAGGAGGCTAAGTGATTGGACCTATATGCCTATTGAAAATCGTACTTAGATAAATTATGATCGTATTCTAGTGGTTTTGGGAGCTTGTCCTATGTCTAGGATCAAGCTTTACTTATTTCTAAGTGTTATTACCCCATTGTTTTTACGAAATCTATCTTCCTCTAACCCTTTCAGTACTAGATTTAAACTTGAAAGCAACCTTAGTTGATCAATCAAGGATTCATAAAAACACATAAATCAGTAAAAGCAAACAAACTTTGCGTTAAATCGAATTGCCCTTGCATATAAGCTTCACATTCTCACTTCTAGGGCATTCATACACTTGAATCCCTAAAAGAGAGATTTAGCTCATGTTGAAAATAAAAGAAACCTGGAATTGAATGGTAGTAAATTTCATAACTACTGAAATATAAACACACAACTAAAAGAGAGAAATAGGAAAAAAAAAAGGTTCAAACCAAATCTAGAAATTAAATTACTAAAAGCTTTGCGGCAAGGAGATGTTCCAAAACTTGAAATACTAACTGAAATAAAGAAAAGAAAGAACTACTACACTAATCGACTATTAAGTAAGAACTAAAACAAAGAAAAACAACTGCTAAAATTGAATTCAAGTGAAGAGAACATGTTGGAAAAGAAAATAAGTTGCACAAAAAGGTTTCTTCAATAACCTCTATTTCTCTTTTCTCCAATTGAACTCAATTCAATATTTTTCAAGATGAATTGGATCTTAACAATCTTAGGTTTTCGCCCATATTGACTTGTAGCATGAAGGAAAAGAGAGGGTGGAATGAAACGGACGACAAGATGAAAATAGAAAATATGCACAAAAATGGGTTTGAAGGGAATAATCGAATTAAATCCATAATGTAAACATTGAAATCGACTTTGATTTTATTTTAGAATTAAATAAAAAATAATTTAGGCTAGCAAAACATACCTTGACTTAAATATTATGGAGAATATTCTGGCAGGTCCTTTTCTCATTGTACTCGAACTGCAATGAGGTTGAACTCCAAAACTTCCACAAAGTCTTCCTTGCTATGACTCAAACAAAAGACCAAAGAAATTTGTGGGAACCTTCTTGAAAATAGAGAGAGGGAATGAGAGGAGAATTTCAAGAGTTCTTTTCTATTGTGAAGAAGGCACACAATGACTCACCCCTAGGATCCTATTTATAGTTGTCTAAGAAAAATAATTAAATAATATTTTTTAATATCTAATATATTAAAATAAAGTTATCTAACCAATTTGAATCTTATTCAAACCTTTCCAAATTCTCCTACGATATCTATTTCTTTATTTGATCTAATTCAAATTTAATACATACATGTTCTTTAATGTATCTTAATATATTAATAATTTATTTGATATTTAATGTATCATATACAATAAATATGTTTTCCTAATTTAATATATCAAATATATTAAATTTAATTTGAATATTTCAAAATTTTCTCTCAACGAAATTGATTCCTATTTGTTCATACGAGCTAGCAATGAGACCTTATGGACCTACAGATTATAAGTTCTAATGATACAAAATTAATTAATTAAACTCTTTAATCAATTAATTTTCATTAATTAACTCTATGTCACTCTACTATAGACCTAGAGTTGCACTCTTTTGCACTGTAGGACAAGTTATGTCCATAGATATAACCACTACATGCAAGTCAATCCTTCTCTAGATGTTTGTAATTATAGTTGGGTCAAAAGTCTGTTTTACCCCTGTAATTACATTTTGCACCTTAAGTACCACTGATCCTCTAGTGAACAATTTGTTTATGATTCAATCATAAACTAAGTCCTTCTCGGGCCAGTGAGAGGGTGGGGCCCTATTGTTCAAGTCTCGAAATCAGCACTTAAAGAGAACTACTCATCTACTTATCCTATATGGGAATGAGTGAATTCCATTTTATGAAATTATGTTCCAAGCTCCCTATTTGGTTAAGTCCTCAAAATGGTAGGCATATTGAATTGGCTACAAAAGCCACTCTCACCTATGCAAATCAAAGGGTAAACCCTCACAGGCAG
The DNA here is from genome assembly GCA_033996785.1 of Trichosanthes truncata. NCBI lineage: Eukaryota > Viridiplantae > Streptophyta > Magnoliopsida > Cucurbitales > Cucurbitaceae > Trichosanthes > Trichosanthes truncata. The sequence goes on along the minus strand of JAWPNB010000013.1, from coordinate 40,933,174 downwards.
GAGTTCATAATTCACTCAAGAATAAGATCGAGTCGCATATGATCATTCTGATGAAATATTAATCTTCTCAATTAACGGATTTATAAAGAGAGATTAAATATTTCGTGATCCAGTTTTATACAAACTCATTGTATAAGATACCCCACTCACATGTCTCTACATGAACGATTTGGATCAAATCATTTGTAACTATTACAAAGTGGGTCGTATCAATAGTGTTGGCAGGATAAGGCACTCAACCTTATCCATATACTATGACCCTTCAGACTATTTCTTGAACATGATAATCCCGTATGACAACCACATACTATTCAAGATTACACTAATAACCTTGGATTTTTCATATAATGGATAATATTATATTGTAAGTAAAATAATTAAAATTATTATTAGTTATTAAATAAATCATTAATTACGAGGCTTTAGGGCATAAATCCTAAGAGGATATTCTTCCACGGATGAAATCCACTTTTTGCCTTCATTTTGCTCCATTTTATAACCTTCAAGCATCTAGGGTTTCTTCACACTCCATATACGACTTGCTGTATGAAATCGTTGCTTGATTTAAGGAGAAATAAATGCTAAAATCTTCTAAATTTGGCCAATCTTGAAAATCCTGTTTTTCTGCCTTTTAGGGTGCAGTTGCAACTGCAATTGCATTGCAATTGTGCTGCAATCCTCTTTTTTTCTAAAACTGCACAATAACCAACTAAATAACCAAATTTCAACATTTTTATCTATTTCTTCTAATCTTAAGGATTTTCTTCATGCTCAAGGATTCCTTAACACTTTCCCCAAACTCAAGAGATGTTTGGGGTTCAACAAGATAGAAAAGACATGAATAACCTTCCTTAGTGAGCTAAATAATTCTAAAAAATGAGAATTATCACACCTCCAAACTTAAGTTACTGCTTGTCCTCAAGCAATTAAAAGCAAACAAGCAAACCCTTCACGAAATGTTTTCCAAATGGTATTTTGAAAAAAATGTTGCCTTTCAGGAGAGATCTCATATTCTTAGTATTTTACACAACTCCAATATTTTCTCACATAAAACCTTTACTTTTCTTTTTCAAAACAAAACATTCTTATGCAAACCCATCTATTATGCTCATACTACCTACGTCTTTGTCATAGAGTCTAGGGTGATCTCCTTTGTTCAACAAGCTAAACTTACAAGCATTACATGCATTCTTGTTCTCCCCCTCCCTCCAAGCTTATTCAAAGCTGTTGTTAGGCCTCTTTTTCTTCTTTTTTTTTTTTAGAGAAAGTCTCACTCTTACTTGTACCTTGGTTCCAACTTACTAACACTTTGTGGTGAAAGTAGCTGACTACAAACACAAGTCACTGCTAAGGCTGTTTTCACATACTCGCTTCCTAAGTTAACCTTTCATGCAAAGGAAATCATGGGTGTCATGATTTTCCCTGGTTACTCAGTTAACTTTAGAAGGAGGAATATATTTTTTTCTTTAGTCCTAGCAGATGTTACAACAATAACAACATAGTATTACAACAACATACTATTACAACACTCACCCCCTCCCCCCAAACTTAAGGAGGTCCACTTTTGAGGACATTGAGAATGCAGTTACTGTTGCATGCAATTTTCTGAAGCATTTATCATTTAGTGGGAGTTTGATTTTGTTTTGCTCGAGACTAGCAAAAGGTTAAGTGTGGGGGTATTTGATAGCACTAATTTAGTGTTATATTTATGCCTATTTAATTTCCAGTTCTGCATATAATTATGGGCTTTTATGTCGATATTTTGCATATTTTAGGAAACCGAGCATTTGAGGCCAAAATTGATTATTTTGGAGCACGGGTGATTTGTGGAGCTTAAAAGGACCCAAAATGGAGCCAAGTATGTAGAGGAGGAGCTTTACAAACGTTTTGGCCTAGGGGACAACGTCTTGACGCTCAAAATAGCGTTGAGACATTGTCCATTATGTTAAAAAACCTAAGAGCTAGCGTGGAGACAATGTTCTATGGCGTCTCAACGCTAGAAGAAGGCGCGTGCAAGGATTTTTGTCTGAAGCCTAGTGTCTCGACGTTGTGTTGAAAACTGCTATAAATTCATCGTTTCGAGACTGTTTTGGGGCAGACAATTTTAGGATTTTTGGCCCAAATTTGATAATTTACCTTCTTGGTGAAGGGAATAATCAAATTAAACCTACAACGAAAACATTAGATCGTCTTTGATTTATTTAGAATCAAACACAAAATTAAGATTAAACAAACTTATTTGGAGTAAATATGGAGATATTTCAGGTGGGTCTTTATCTTCTCCATAAAGTCTTTCTAGCTATGACTCGAACACATGATCAAGGCTTGTGGGAGCTTGTTGAAAATACAGAGAGGGATGGGAGGAGAATTTAAAGAGTTCTTTTCTCCTGTGAAGAATGTACACAATGGCTTACCCCTAGGGTCCTATTTATAGTGGTCTAGGGAAAATAATTAAATAATATATTTTAATATCTAATATATTAAAATATATTTATCTAACCAGTTTGAATCTTATTCAAAACTTTCCAAATTCTCCTACGACATCTATTTCCTTATATGAATCTAATTAAAATTTAATAAAAATCTTTTATATTTAATGTATCACATACAATAAATATGTTTTTCCTTATTTTAATATATCAAATATATTAAATTTTAAGTTGAGCATTTCAAAAATTTCTCTCAACGAAATTGATCCCTATTTGTTCATATGAGCTAGCAAGGGAATCTTATGGACCTACAGACTATAAGCTCCAATGATACAAAATTAATTAATTAAACTCTTTAATCAATTAATTTTCATTCATTAACTCTATGTCACTCAACTATAGACCTAGAGTTGCACTCTTATGCACTGTAGGACAAGTTATGTCCATGGATATAACCACTACATGCAAGTCGATCCTTCACGAGTTGTTCGTAATTACAGTTAGGTCAAAAGTCCGTTTTACCCCTGTAATTTCATCTTGCACCTTAAGTACCACTGATCCTCTAATGAACAATTTTTTTATGATCCAATCATAAACTATGCCGTTCTTGGTCTAGTGAGAGAGTGGGCCCCATTGTTCAAGTCTCGAAATCAGCCCTTAAGGGAACTACTTATCTACTTATCTACTTACCTTATATGGGAAGAAGTGAATTCCATCTTGTGAGATTATGTTCCCAGCTCCCTATTTGGTCAAGTCCCCAAAATGGTAGGCTTATTGAATCGGCTACAAAAGAGACTCTCACCCATGCAAATCAAAGGACAAGCCCTAACAGACAGGAGTTCATAACTCACTCAAGATTAAGATTGAGTCGCATATGATCATCCTGATAAAATATTAATCTTCTCAATTAACGGATTTATAAAGAGAGATTAAATATTTTGTGGTCCAATCTTATACAAACTTATTGTATAAGATACCCCCACTCACATGTCTCCACATGAATGATTTGGATCAAATTATATGTAACTATTACAAAGTGGGTAGTATCAATAGTGTTACCAAGATAAGGCACCCAACCTTATCCGTATACTATGACCATTTAGGTTATTTCTTGAACATGATCCTCCCGTATGTCAACCACATACTGTTCAGGATTACACTAATAACCTTGATTTTTTCATATAATGGATAATATTATATTACAAATAAAATAATTAAAATAATTAATAATTATTAAATAAATCATTAATGACGAGACTTTAGGGCATAAATCCCAACAATCTCTCACTTGCACTAAAGCCGATAAGACATGTATCCTAGGGCATACTCTATACTCAACATGTTCTCCCACTTGTCCTAGCGGAGATGAGACATGTCTCGTAATCCTAGATATTCTAAGTGACCCTCAAACACTTTAGTTTGGAGAGTCTTTTTATATAGATCAAAATGACTGCCATTAAAAGCAATCTTGGTCACTACCATCATGCTTTCTCTCTCTTTATATGATTCCACATACGTTGGTGTTTTCTAATTTCCTTAATATTAGTCTTCGCCCCACTATTATAATAATAAAGATGATAGACTAAGTCTTATCTGAAACAACTTTAAGATCTTTAAAGAACTATTTGAGTCATACAAGTCCATTTGTTGTTTCACAAGCAGAACAATTTAACTTGTATACCATACTCTACCACATAGAGTAAAATTTATCTTAACATCGATTTCTTAAATATTTTTTAAGAACCAGTGTATCTTGTAAAAATCAAATCTTTTACTCCATACACAAAAAAAAAATCATTATCCATAGATAATTTGAGAAAATTTTTAATTTTCTACTCAATGGTCATATCATTTGTTTAACTGATATATGCTAAGTCTCATTTATCCATTAATTATCTCCCACTTAGAGTAGATAATTAATCATATGCTCTCAACATTTTAGGTGTCTTAGGATACTCTTCCTTAGACATAAATATCAAATATTTGACAACAATTTTGTCAATATAATATGTTTGAGACAAAGTTAACATTTTGTCCTTAAAATCTCCATTTTGGATATGTGAAATATATCGAATCAATCCAAATCACTCATTTAGAATTGGTTACTTAGTCTGCTTTTTATGTTAGATAGACATCTTACATCATTCATAATGAGTAAAAAATATCATCAACATAAAACTTGAGAAAAATCCATTAAGCAATTAATGATTTTCTTGTATATACAAGCTTCATTAATATTTATCAAAATACATAGATTTTGATAATTTTATCAAATCTTATATCCAAAGATCTAATGGTAAAATTCATTTAATAAATGAACATTTATTATTTTGCAAACCTTTCTGATTGATTTGTGTTGATGCATTATCTAAGATTTCTTTTCATAAAAGAATTCCAAATATTCATTTTTCATATCCCATATGAACAATGAATTAAAATAATGCTTACAGACTCCAATATGGAAACAAGTGAGGAAGTTTACTTGCAGTCTACTTTCTCCTATTAGGTTTAACCCTTTGCCATTAGTCTCCCATTGAGAGCAATAAGCCTTTCTACTTTGTTGTCTAACATGACAACTTGGGCTTCAATTAAGTCCTTGTAAAAATTGAGTCATCTCATAACTCTCCCACACGATGAGGCTTCTCCAATTCATGACTAGGATCTATTTGACCTTCAAATGTAATTAAATTGTTAACAACTTTTGTTAACTATTTAGTTACTTTACTTGGCACCAATTTATTAACACTATCTCCCCTTATTAAAGGAATGTAGTCTTTTATTTGACAATCTTTATAGAAAAATTGATATTTGTCATACAAATACCTTATTCTTTTTTAGGACTAGATAAAAGATCATTTTGTACTCCTTAGGGTGGCCTACACTTAGGTATATCTTTGAACATATACACCATTTTTAGGCTTGTTTCAGCATGTAAGCTTAACATTCCCAAATAGTGAAGTGTTGTAAATTGGCTCTACTACTCTTTTATATTCTCAAAATTGTCTCGTAGACATTTTTGGAGGGAATAATGTTCAGTATGCAATCTCTATTGCATATCCTAACTGGAGTTTGGTAATGGTGTGTAACTCATTATTGATGTGACCATGTCTAACAAGGTCATGTTTCTCCTATTGTAGCACAATTTCACACAATTGTACTTGGTATTAAAAATCCCACTTTCTATTAATTAATCTTAGTACGTAAGATTCTTGTACTTTCCACTATGATCTAATCATAATGTCTTGATAGATTTACCTAATCGATTTTCAACTTTAGCCTTAATTTTCTTGAAGTTTTCAAAAAATTAGACTTATGTTATATTAGATAAAGTCACTTGTACTTTGAATGATCATCAACTAGAGTGATGAAATATTCATGACTTTATTTGGCCTATACATTCACTAGACCACTTGGGTTAGAAAGTGTAAGCCCAAAGTATTCTTTGACATGTTATCTAATAAAGGCCCAATGATTATCTTGCATGAAAGACAAGATCTATAGATAGGTAAAGTAATTAACTAACTTTTAAAGAATTGCCTCTTATTAGTTCTATGCAAGTTGATGTTAATCAATCTTAACTACAAAATTCAAGTATCATTTTTTAGGAGAAAACAATGTCTTTCTATTCTGGATTCTATAATTCTGAAGAACTCAGTATTTTGTAGTATAGTATATGTCAACATTTTAACATATACAAATTGTTCTTATTTTCAGCTGAATGTATTTTTAAACAATTTTGAAACTATAAACTTTCATACTTCAAAGTAATTCATACTATATGAACATTCAAAGTTCAAGAAATTGAATTTCTCTTATGGTTACTAAAAACACCATATTCAGCATTAAGTAACAATTTTTACTTAATGACATCTTAATGTCTCCCACTACACTAACTCAGATGGGCTTTCTGGTGCCAACTTGTAGAAACTATTCTACATGTTAAGTATTTTTCAAGAATTACATATTAAATGTAATAAAAAATAAATCTTAATAGTGGATCTTATATCAACTATCCATGTGACATTATTTATTCTTCACCAAAAATCTAGTAAATCAAATTTACTTTCATTTATATTTTACTTTCCATAGAGGTATTTAAAAAATTCCTCTTATTATAATTGTCCTAACTAATTTAGGAACTATTTTCTTTTATATAGCTTCAGTCATTTGATTTTTTTAAAAAATATTTGTAATACTTAATTTCGAGATCATTGAGACAATTATCTAAATTTAGCATTTATTGACTTCAACATTGTCATTTTCTTTATCTTCCAAGCTTGACATCTAACATGTCAACTAGGAGATACATACAAGCTACCTCATTTACTTTTGATTCATTAATCATGTGTTTCTCGAACAATTCAATTAGCATTGACAACAGGTTTTGAGAACATTTCTCAACAAAGACAAATTCAAAATTTTACACTGCCATTATAGTGTTAACGTTAGTTTTTCAAGTAATAATATTTTCTCAACTTGACAAATCAGTATTCAAAATTAAAATTATGAGAGAAATTGACATAATATTGAAATATATAAAATATATTATTTAACATCATGCAAACAATTATCCATTCAATTTTATCATAGAAATCAAACAATTTAAAAAATGAACCCTATAAATCATTTCTAATGCTATGGTACTTTAGTGAGTTAGAACAAGTGTCATCATAGGGTAGGTCAAATGTTCTTTCACTAAACTGAGACAATATCAACCAAGTATTATACCATAATAACTCTTATTCCTATAATGTTTTGTTACCATTAGTTTGGTCAAGGACATCATTAACAACCTTAATAACTCTTTGTAAGTGTGACCCATCATTTTAGATCTTGTAGTTTTATCCCAACAAATGCCGACGTAGGGTAGGTCAAGTATTGAAAACAAAACTACAATCCTATCATTCTCAAGAGTTCAGCTTGATATTGACCCATGCAAACACCTTCGGTAGGGGGAGGTCCAAGTTGCCACAAGTCCCCTCATGAATCTCACGATGTAAACTAATGATGGAGACCATAGGATATGTTGACACATTTCCTTCTCCCACATACTATAATACTTTCTAAAAAGATTCACCTTGATATTGACCCACGCAAACACCTTCCTGTTGGGATTTATGCCTTAAAGTCACGTAATTAATAATTTATTTAATAATTAATAATATTTTTGATTATTTTATTTGCAATATAATATTTTTAATTTTATTAAAAATCCAAGGTTATTAGTGTAATCTTGAACAGTATGTGGTTGACATACGGGAGGATCGTGTTCAAGAAAGAACCTAAAGGGTCATAGTATATGGGTAAGGTTGGGTGCCTTATCCTGGTAACACTATTAATATGACTCACTTTGTAATAGTTACAAATGATTTGATCCAAATCGTTTATGTGGAGACATGTGAGTGGGGGTATCTTATATAATGAGTTTGTACAAGACTGGAGCACGAAGTATTTAATCTCTCTTTATAAATCCGTTAATTAAGAAGATTAATATTTAATCAGGATGATCATATGCGACTCGATCTTAATCCTGAGTGAGTTATGAACTTCTGCTTATAAGGGCTTGTCCTTTGATTTGCATGGGTGAGAGTGGCTTTTGTAGCCAATTCAATATGCCTACCATTTTGGGGACTTGACCAAATAGGGAGCTAGGAACATATTCTCACAAGATGGAATTCACTCCTTCCTATATAGGGTAAGTAGATGAGTAGTTCCCTTAAGTGCTGAGTTTGGGACTTGAACAATGGGGCCCCACCCTCTCACTGAGTCGAGAGGGACTTAGTTTATAGTTGGATCATAAACAAATTGTTCATTAGAGGATCAGTGGTATTTAAGGTGCAAGATGTAATTATAAGAGTAAAACGGACTTTGACCCAATTGTAACTACGAACAACTCATGAAGGATCGACTTGCATGTAGTTATTATATCTATGGACACAACTTGTCCTACAGTGCATAAGAGTGCAACTCTAGGTCTATAGTAGAATGACCTATAGTTAGTGAATGAAAATTAATTAATTAAAGAGTTTAATTAATTGATTTTGTATTATGGGAGCTTATAATCTGTAGGCCCATAAAGTCCCATTGCTAGCTCATAGTAACACTAAAAGATCAATATAGTTGAAAGAAAAATTTGAAATATTCAAATTAATATTTAATTTGAAGTGTTCAAATTAATATTTAATATATTAGATATATTAAATATAAAAGAGAAAAATGTATTTATTGTATTTGATACATTAAATATTAAAATAGTTAATGTATATTAGATACATTAAAGAAAAGATATTTATAAAATTTAAATAAGATTCAAATAAATAAATATCGTAGGAGATTTGAATGAGATTCAAATAAGTATAAGCTATATTTTAATATATTAGATATTAAAAAATAATATTTTAATTATGGTAAAGATTTGCCTTTGGTCTCTATAAATAGGACCCTTGGGTTGAACCATTAGATATAACACAAATCTCATCAATAGAGAATTAGAAAATTCTTTCTAGACATATTCCTCTCCAATCCCTTGTGAATTTTCTTTCAAGAGACTCCCACAAGGCTTGGTCCTGTGTTTGAGTTATAGGTAGGAAGACTTTGTGGAGGAGATAAAGACCCGTCAGAAACATCTCCATATTATTTTCAAGGTATGTTTTGCTTAACCTTAATTTTTATTATTTAATTCTAAATAAAATCAAAGTCGATTCCAACGCTCCTGCTTTGGGTTTAATTCGATTATTCCCTTCAATTATTGTTGAGAGTGCGACCAAAGTCTCACATTGGCTAGGAAAGGGAAAGATCATGGGTTTTTAAGTGAAGGACAATAACTTCATTGGCATGAGGCCTTTTGGGTGAAACAAAAAATAAAGCCATGGGGGCTTATGCCCAAAGTGGACAATATCATACCAATATGGACGTTCGTTGTCCCTAACAAGTGGATCAAAGCCATACCCCTGACTTTAGCCGTGTTGGTGTGCCTTGATGACATAGTCATAGTGATCCATGGTTGAGCTTATCGGACAGGGATATACTCTGAAGAGGAGTGGCCTAGTTAAAAGTGATATACTCGATAATAAAAACACAGATAGATGACTATTTGAGGGGAGGCTTGGTGTGGTCCTTTGTTTGAGGGGAGGATTGTTGAGAGTGCGACCAAAGTCCCACATTGGCTAGGAAAGGGGAAGATCATGGGTTTATAAGTGAAGGACAACAACTTCATTGGCATGAGGCCTTTTGGTGAAACCAAAAACAAACCCATGAGGGCTTATGCCCAAAGTGGACAATATCATACTAATGTGGAGGGTCGTTGTCCCTAACACTTCCGTAGGGAGGATGGTCCAAAAGCTGCCACGAGGCCCTGCATGAATCTCATGTTGTGAATCAATACTAGAGATCGTATGATATCTTGACAAATGTCCTTCTTGCACTAAGTATTTTGCAATGGGGTTTTCTAAGTTGCCAATCTCATTTATCTAAGTTTTCAATCTACCCCTTCATAACTCTTATGTTGGTTAGATTATTTTATTGTGAATTACCAAGTTTATTAAACTATTTAAAAAACTAATCACATTATGAGCATGCTTAGTGAAATTAAATACAATTTGACCAATTCAACTCACAAGTCGGTTCCTAGTTAAACGTGTTCCCTTTCGGTCAGCTTAAATACCCCAGTTTAGACATAACCTTCCATAGAAAGAGTTCCCTTATAGTCAATTTTTATTTCAAATTTATTAATCTTTAATTAACTAATAATTACTAGATTAATAAACCTAAGTGAATTTAAGCAATGTTTTTAGTCCTATTAAAAAACTAATTCCCTTATTGGATAATCTTAAAAATCTATCATTTTAAATTCTTTAAAACAAATTAAAAGATCATCCTCAGTATTTTATTCTAATCCTATTAGAAAAAATAAAAGATAAATTAAATTCAAAACTTAAACTATTTTTATCATTGAATTAAATTATCTTTATTTATGGAAGACCTAATCTTAGGAAATTAAAAGATCTAATCTTATTTTAAAATTAAAAGATCTAATCTTATTTCAAAAGAATTTAATCATATTAGGAAACAAATAAAGATAAATTAAATTCAAATTCTAAACTATTTAAAGCATGAATCAAAATATCTTTATTTTAAGGAAACCCTAATCTCTTTAGGAAATATCTTAATCCTATTAGGAACACATGAATTTCATTTAGGAAAGGAAATATCCTAATTTAATTTTCCAAATATAACAATTATATTCAAAGATATGAAAAATATAAACTTATTAGAAAAGCATCTTAATTCTATTAAAAAACATCCTAATCAAAATTTCCAAAAATAACAATTATATTCAAAAGTAATTAAGATGCATGATCATGCTTAACCTATGGTGGGATTTTAATCTAAATGGCATATTTTATGCAACAATCAATTAATTTAAAACATACATCGCATGCATAATTAAATTAAGCTTAGCAAAATTGACCGACATATTTGGCATATCCTAAGAAATTGAAAACAATTTAAATTGCAATAATTTAAATCCAAGACATATCTTGGTCTATAATATCTTTCATTGTTTGAACCATTCCAAACTTAGGATTTAGAAATCCTAAATTTTCAATTGCAGCAGTTGGCTTCAAGAAACACATTTGAATTTAAGGATCTTTTCAACATTTACAACAAATCCTAACCCTTTTGGGTATTACAATTAATCTAATCAAAGAAATAAACCTAATGCCAAATAGCCTAAACAATCAATTTGCAAATCACATATATCACATATATGAAATTAAAATACCCACCATACAAAACCTTAATTCTAAATAAAATTCAAAGACCGCTTTGATACCAATTGAAGAGATTAATCAAATTAAACTTACAGTGGAAGCATTGGATCGTCTTTGATTTATTTAGAATTAAAAACAAAATTAAGATGAAGCAAACTTACTTGGAATAAATATGGAGATATTTCAGGCGGGTCTTTATCTCATCCACAAAGTCCTCCTTGCTATGACTCGAATACAATGTTAAGGCTTGTGGGAGCCTATTGAAAATAGAGAGAGAGAAAGATAGGAGAATTTCAAGAGTTCTTTTCTTATTTGAAGAATGTACACAATGACTCACCTCTAGGGTCCTATTTATCGTCTAGGAAAAATAATTAAATAATATATTTTAATATCTAATATATTAAAATATATTTATCTAACTAGTTTGAATCTTATTCAAACCTTTCCAAATTCTCCTATGAGATCTATTTCCTTATTTGAATCTAATTCAAATTTAATAAATATCTTTTCTTTAATGTATCTTGATACATTAATAATTTTTTTGATATTTAATGTATCATATACAATAAATATGTTTTCCCTCATTTAATATATCAAATATATTAAATTTAAACATTTCAAAATTTTCTCTCAACGAAATTGATCCCTATTTGTTCATATGAGCTAGTAAGGGGACCTTATGGACCTACAGATTATCGGCTCCAATGATACAAAATTAATTAATTAAACTCTTTAATCAATTAATTTTCATTAATTAACTCTATGTCACTCCACTATAGACCTAGAGTTGCACTCTTATGCACTGTAGGACAAGTTATGTCCATGGATATAACCACTACATGCAAGTCGATCATTCACGAGTTGTTTGTAATTACAGTTGGGTCAAAAGTCCATTTTATCCCTATAATTACATCTTGCACCTTAAGCACCACTGATCCTCTAATAAACAATTTGTTTATGATCTAATCCTAAGCTAAGTCCCTCTTGAGCCAGTGAGAGGGTAGGGCCCATTGTTCAAGTCTCAAAATTAGCACTTAAGGAAACTACTCTTCTACTTACCTTATATGGGAAGGAGTGAATTCTATCTTATGAGATTATGTTCCCAGTTCCCTATTTGGTAAAATCCTCAAAATTATAGGCTTATTGAATCGGCTACAAAAAAGACTCTCACCCATGCAAATCAAAGGACAAGCCCTCACAGGCAAGAGTTCATAACTCACTCACGATTAAGATCGAGTCACATATGATCATCCTGATAAAATATTAATCTTCTCAATTAACGGATTTATAAAGAGAGATTAAATATTTTGTGGTCCAGTCTTATACAAACTCATTGTATAAGATACCCCCACTCATATCCATATAAACGATTTGGATCAAACCATTTGTAACTATTGCAAAGTAGGTCGTGTCAATAGTGTTACTAGGATAAGGCACCCAACCTTATCCATATGTTATGACTCTTTAGGTTATTTGTTGAACATGATGCTCCCGTATGTCAACCACATACTGTTCAAGATTACACTAATAGCTTTGGATTTTTCATATAATGTATAATATTATATTAAAAATAAATAATTAAAATTATTATTAATTATTAAATAAATCATTAATTACGAGGATTTAGGGCATAATCCCAACACTTGGGGACTTGTGGAGCACGAGATGGAGTGTTTGGGAGTGGTGTTTGGGGCTCATGATTGTAGAATTCGAAGTGGGAGTCTAGAATTCGGCAACGACGGTCTTCTCTATTGTTTTTATCCTCTGTTTCATGTATCTTAGGGCTTTAGGATTGTTTTTACTGTGCCGTGTAATGGCATTTATGGGCTAAATTTAGTTGTTTAGGGGTTATGAGCACTTTAGGTTTGTAATTATGGATTGATTGTGTTTATTGACATTTAATTACTTGTTTAATTTCATTTGGTTGGACTATTCTTAATGTCTCTAATTATTTGGCCATTAATTAGTTTATTCTAGTTTTAAATTGATCTCAACGGAGGAAATTTATGACCAAACTAATCCAATTTACAACCTAAAATTTTGGAAGTGACATAGGATTAACAATTGATGGGTGAGACTTAATATGAGCAGACTTAATTCTAATTAATTAATCAATTAGTGCAAAGGATACTTAGGCAAGCGATTAATTAAGCATATTCGAATGAGACCAACAAGAGATTTCGACCGGTTTAGCTCTAGGTTTATGGAATTAGCAAGATTAATTAAATGTCATATCCAATTCAGTAATTACAACCTAATTCATGCTTGATCCCCTAAACTACTCCTTAATTTGGTATCTCCAGCCTTTTTTTTTTTTTCTGCTTTCTAGTTTAGAATTTCATTTAAAGCATCTTTTACTCTAGCTTTTTCCTTAGGTTTATGGAATTAGCAAGATTAATTAAATGTCATATCCAATTCAGTAATTACAACCTAATTCATGCTTGATCCCCTAAACTACTCCTTAATTTGGTATCTCCAGCCTTTTTTTTTTTTTTTTTTTCTGCTTTCTAGTTTAGAATTTCATTTAAAGCATCTTTTACTCTAGCTTTTTCCTTAAATAATTCCAAGTGTGAGTACTCTTAGCAATTAATTAACTAAACAAAAAAAATTCCATTTTCCACTTCCTCCTGGGATACGATACTCGATACTCTAGTGCCATTTTATTATTACTTCGTTCACATGCGCTTGTGCGTACACTCGATCAACAGGAGATTTCGACCGTTTTATCTCTAGATTTATGAAATAAGAGAGTTAATTAATTGGCACGTTCAAATTAGCATAATAATGGTCTAATGTGTGCTCGATCCCCTAAACGCCCCTTTAAATTGTCGCCTCCACCATTTTTAATATCTTTCTAGTTTAGAATTTGTTTCCAAGGCTTTCCCTTGTTTTAGTTTGTTCCCTACATAATTCCAAGCACAATTATTCTTAATAATTAGTTAATTCAAAAGAATTTCAATTTTGCTTCCTCGTGGGATACGATACTCGGTACCCTTGTGCTCTTTTATTATTACTTCGATCGTGTGCGCTTGCATGTACAATTAGCAAAATAGCTCTTAGTATCGAACCCAAGGGAACATATGTATCAACACTTTCAATTTCCAACAAAGTCCTCATTTAATTGCAATCGAAGGTAACCAAGAGTAAAGATGATTTTTGAAGTTTTGTAAACAGTAAGTAAAAACAAATTACAAAGGTAAAGGATGAGGAAAACACTAATGAGAGATGGGGGATTCAAATTTGGTTCAACTCCAAGGAATATGCGCCCACCATGCGCCCGCAACTTACTCAACTAGGCTCGGCTTATTCAGAGATTGTTGCCCATATGCACTCGTATCCTGCCTCTTTCGAGTTATGTATGGTTGTTGCCTTAGCTAGAGTGAAATTAATTTACAAAATAAGCACTCCCAAATTGTGCAAGTATACGCAACTCATGCAATAAGTGATATGTAATTTAATCGTCTCCTCAAGGATTAGTTAAGGAATTTTACCAAGCTGAGTTTAACTTCTAATGAATTAAGGGGTAACCAAATTAAAGCAAAAATTAATGGTTCTCAAAGGAGTAATTTAAGCTAAACGAACAACAATAAAGCTTAAAGCAGTAGGTAAAAGGAATAAAAACAGATAAAACAACAGGTGAATTCACTTAGAGGTAAAAGTAGGATTGGATTAGGGTTTTACTATACTGTATTAAGACTATAATGTTGAAGCATAACTTACAAACTACTCGATGCTAACCGCAAAGAGAATTAGGATCGTAAGCTTTTTAATTACAATAGGGTTTTTGAGCTTAGAAAGGCTGAGTAAATATCACAGAAGGATGCTTGTGAATATTTCTTGATGCCTATTGAATACAAGTTGGAAGTCTTTTATAGACTCTGAAATTGAAATCACAATTGAATACAAAGAATTAAAGGATAAGATTCGAACCGACAGGACAAGACCCTGCTTGGCTCGATCTGATTGAGAATCCACTTTCTAAATAAAAGACAAACTACTTTAAAGAGCAATAAAGTAAAGAGATAAAGTTGTACATAATAATTACAAAAGAAAAAATAAAGGATAAGATTGAAAAAGAAAAGATAAGAACGAATCTTCATCATCACACATCCAGCTATGCTTATCGTCTTCTACTTTAATAAAATAACTTTACTAAAGTTAATTGACAGTTTTCAATTATTATTTCTTCGTAAACTTCAAGGCTGTTGATTAGGCGAGGTACATCGGAAAGCTTACCAACAGATTTACTGCACTACGCCGTGACTTACTACCGAGAACACAATCCTAAAGACTAGAAACAATCCTTTTCTTCAACCCTTGGTGTCTTCTGAAACTTTAATCTTCAACTGATATTCAATGCTCAGCTTTAGTTGAATACTGATGACGAGAACGCTTTATACAACAAAGAATTCAGAAATTTCTTACAAGAATTCTTTGCGTGTCTATACAAAAAAATTAAGAATTTACAAGGAAACTTTAAATTTACAGACTATAAAAAGATGAAAACGAAGAATATACAGGAAAACTGGAACTTATATAAAAAGAAACAATAACATTTAGGCTTAGAAGAATGTACAGGGATGAAAATACTTTGTTTTTTTTTATCTAGACTCACGAAGGTTGTGAATCTAGGAAAGGATCATTTAGATCATATTGGGACTCATCATCATCATCATCATCATCTTCGGATAGATTTTGATGAGATGTTGTTGATGCCACTGATGCAACAGCTTGGAGTATTCTCTGAAGATCTCCTTCAGACGTTGTTTGAGTTACAGCAGTCATCAACTTTGATTTTGAATTCAAAAATTCTGAATTCTTTCTTTTTGAAAGGTCTTGAAGATGGGCATTTTCTGCAAACCATTCTTTGACCTCTTTGAGTCTAGCGTGGGTAAATTCGTATTTATCCCACCACTTCACCTTGATGATTTTGTAAAGTCGTTTGAAAAAGGATTGTTGCTCTAACTGGAAATTCTAGCATAGTATCCATGAAATTTGAAAGTATAAACAGAAACACATTGTTAAAGGAAAAGCATGTATGCATATCTTCTCAGAAAAATAGAAAAAAGATTCATGAATCGGAACGGAAAAAATCTATTCAACGATGCTGAAGGTATTCCACAATTGAATAAACCAATATGGAAATACCATACGATGTGCATTTGAACAAAATTGTATGAACCATGAGTGTTCATACTTTTGAAACACATAACAAAATACCAAGTTTTCATGTAGTGTCAGTATAAGTATGCTTGGGGTTTGAAAGGTTTGGAAAAACACTTTTTCGCGAAGATGTTCTGATTCCAATGAGTTAGAGTCAGAATTTTGAAAATAATTATCTTTGAATAAGATATTTTTGAAGGATCATTTAGGTCTGGGATATGAGTTGTCTCGATCGACTTTGTATCTATGAGGATAAATTCCTAGAATTTTTTGTCTTTGATAAGGCATTCCGGCATGAACTGGAAGCCTTTTGGAAAGAAGTTTTTAATTACTTCAACAATTGATCCTCCTTCAAACTTTGCTTCTACAAGCGGTTCGAAAATTTGAATATATTTTTGAAAATAGGTTCTTACCTCTAGTTTGGGGGTAAACCTTATGAAAGGCACAATTGCATCTACGAAAGTGGGCGGATTGGAAGACAGTCCCTGCTGAGAGGGAGATTGAGTAGACGGAAGGACAATAGGTCTCCTTTGACGTGTTAAGCTGGCTGAAGGGCTTGGAGGTGGAGTTGATGACTCCATTGAATCCCTAATCACGATCCTAAGGGATAAATTTGCTCTAGATCGGGTCATCGACATGAAACCCAAATCCATCGCATATTGATCTACTGTCATCGGAGTAGGAGATTAAGATGTAGATGCTGAACTTTTGCCCTTTAAGGAAATAGAGGCGGGGGCTTTGCCTTTTCTTCGATCGCTCATTCTTTCTTACTAGAGAAAGAAGAAGAAGATGGAGAAGAATAGAGATTTGGAGTTAGGAAGTCCCTTGAGAGGTCATCAGTAAGCGAGTTTTGAACGCCTTTTATAGGTAAAATTTCAAAATCAAAACAAGATAAGATCGCTTGCCATCTTGCAAAGATTTGTTTTGAGATAAGATTCTTCACATCTTTTTCTAAAACAAATTTAGATGCTCTCGAATCTGTTTTGATTATAAATTTTTTTATTGATTAAATCACCTTGAAAATTTTGAACACATAAAACAGTTGCTAAAATTTCTTTCTTGACTGTTGAGTAACTTTTCTCAGTATCGTTCCATACTCCAAAATGAAATCTCACTATTGATTTTTGTTTATCCAAAGACTATTTGAGGATTCCTCCATATCCGATGTCGGATGTGTCAGATTCTACTATTAAAGTTGCTTTTGGATTAACAAGACTCAAATAGGGAATTGATTTGACTAAAGTCTTGATGGATTGTACAGCTTGCGTATGCCCTGTTGTCCAAGGCTTTCCGTTTTTTCTCAACTTTTGAAACAGTGGTTTTCAAATGGGCCTTAGATCTTTTAAAAAATCTGAAACATAATTGAGACAACCCAAAAACCTTTGTAATTGGGTTTTATCCAAAATTTGATCAGGAAAATTGTCTGCAAATTCTATGGACCTTTGAATAGGTTTAATTTGGCCCATATAAATTTCAAATCCTAGAAATTGAATTTGAGTTTGAAACAGTTTTATTTTTTAAATGGATATTACTAAACCATTTCGTTTAATAATATCAATAAAATTTTCCAAATGAGTAAAATGTTGATCTATACCTGATGAGAAAATTAGAACATCATCGATATAGATAATTGAAAAGTTTTGAATAGGTTCAAGAATGTCATTCATTATCTTTTAGAATTCTGATGGAGCATTTTTCAACCCAAAGGGCATAACGTTATATTCATATTGTTCAAAAGGAACATTGAATGCAATCTTGTATCTATCCTTCTCTGAAATCTGGATTTTCCAAAATCCTAATTTCATATCAAATTTTGAAAATATATTTGCACTTGAAATTCTTTTCAATAAATCAGTTTTGTTGGGAATTGGATATCTTATCCATTCCAAAACTTTGTTTAAGGGTTTGTAGTTGATTACTAGTTGGGGCACACCACGCTCCTTTTCCGCCTAGTTGTTGACATAAAAAGCTGCATAGGACCACATGCTCTTGGACGGTTTATGAGCTTTCGTTTGAGTAAATCATCGATTTCTTCTCTATAGTGTTTCAGTAATTTTGAATTCATTTGAATCAGTCTCGCCTTGGTAGGGATTTGATATTCTTTGAGATTTTTGACATATGGTAAATTAACCAAGCGTTTCTTCCCCTCTCAAAAGGCATTGGAATGGCTCGAGCATACTTCTTGCTCTATTTTTGTCTTTAGAATTTGAATTTTTTCTTGGACATTCATTTGAAGAAGATTCTCTTCAACTCTTTTGTAGTTGACTTCTTCTTTGAGAAAAGCTATTTGCTTCTCTTTGAGATCAATTGAATTTAACATTCCTTCTTGACTCAGTTGTACGTTATGAGCTCGTATCAGATTTGTAAATTCAAACATAATTTGTTGTCCAAGTATTTGAGTAGATATCCCTTTGTCAGAGGCTTACAGGGGATATAATTGAGTAATAAATGGCACCTAATACCATCGCTTGGCTTAGGTTCTTCACCAGCATAAATGAGTTTACGAAGCAAATACCCTTTTTGCAGATATGAGCTTCTAATAACTTGTGTTTGATTGTTAATGGATTTCCGTTTGCTCCTTTGAGGATTTTTGTTGTCTTCTCGAAATACTTTGATGGTATAATACCTTCATGGATACAATTTTGATCTGGTCTTGAATCGGCCAAAGTAATGAGATCAATTTTGAAATCCTATATCTTCAGAGTTACTCTAGTATACCATGTTTGGTATTGTGCCCTAGATATTGTATTGAGGAATATTTCTTCTTAAGCAGAAGGTTCTCTGGAATTTCCTTAATCTTTTATTTTTCTTTCTTCAAAACTGCAATCTCCGATGTCAATTTTGAGAAATCCTTTTGATACTCCTTTTTGAGCTTTGAGACTTCCTCCTTTAGGTTGTTGATTTCAAATTGTAGGTCATGAACAGTAACTGATAACTCTCCATTTAGGATGAAAAGTGGTGAATTTAGGAGCTAGTTAGTGCTAATTGTGTCTAAACCTCTACATATTTAATGCTCTTATACTTACTATCAAATTGTTGGCTAACTCAGTTCCTTGTTGAAAATAAGTGAAACATGCCCAAATTAAAGGAATAAAGTCAAGTTTCAATGAAGAGATTGAAGGGTTGAAGATTGTTGAGGCTTTTTGGCTTGCTAGAGCATAATCTGGATCTAAAGTCTGTATGAAATTCTCACTTGTTGAACGCTTCATTAAATGAGCTGGAATGGAATATTCCATGGAGGATGTGAAACCCGTAGAAAAGTACCATGTGTCCAGATTGTCCACTCAACTTTCGTTTTCGCAAATAGACAAAGCTTTTTAAGTTGTTGTTTGCTGTTTGAGAAGAAGAGTTCGACGGAGGGAGGTATTAAAGGAAAGGAGCTCTCAACAAAGCAGAGTTGCTGTGACGGAGTTTTCCAAAAAAGGAAAGATTCTTACCGGAGTTGTGGAAACGACGTTAGCACGGAGTCCCCTATTCAGTTTTCTTATTATTATCTTAATCTAACGATTTAGTTTCTTTATATTATAGCATTATGAGTATCGTTTACTATTTTATTAGTTTCATTTCTTGTATCATGAACTAAATCACCAAAGGGTGAGGATTAGGGGCGAGGATTGTTTTTAATTAATGAAATTATTGAAGGGCATTTGCTTGTTCATTTGATTCACGAGAGTGTTTAATTTTGTACTCGGCTTCGTTTGGCCAATCGAGTTGTAGTAGCATTTCCTTGATATTCAGGAGAATTAGGAAAAGTTGAAAACTCATTAATCACATTAGCCTATTTGGGCTAGAAGCTTTCTAAGTGGGTCGATTAAGGATAATGGCTCACCTAATGCACACATAAAACAGTGGGTATTTTTGTAGAAGACTAATGGGAGTTATCTTGTACAACGAAGTGACTCGAGAGAGTACTTAGTGGATTGTTGTGATTGAATGAGTTTAATGAGCTTCAGTTGTTAAGTTAATTCATGCAAGATTCCATCCTAATCCTAGCCCATTTAATTTCATATTTACAAGACCTTGTTATTTTTGCTAGTTACGCTGTTTTAATTCGCATTAAATTTTGTGTGAGCATTTAGTTTTACTTCTACAAGATTAGTTACCTTAGCATTTAGTTAATGATAATTGGTTTAGTTTTTAATTGAATTCACTAAAACATTAACTCTGCTATTGAGAAAATTGTCGATTTATGAGAAATCGATAATTTACTTGCTACTTGCTGCAACATTGTGTACACTTGCACAAGAATACCACACAATTTA
This sequence comes from Trichosanthes truncata, assembly GCA_033996785.1. Lineage (NCBI taxonomy): Eukaryota > Viridiplantae > Streptophyta > Magnoliopsida > Cucurbitales > Cucurbitaceae > Trichosanthes > Trichosanthes truncata. The sequence continues at coordinate 40,912,546 of JAWPNB010000013.1, read as the reverse complement.
CCTTAAATATTAGTACACTCTTAACATGGTATCAGTAACCTCTTTGTGTTCATTGAACTTTTTGAATACATCTTCCAATGTAATAAGAATGATATCTAATGGACTCTTCACTGGAGTGGAAGTAGATGCTTCTTTATTCAATATCTCCTTTAATTGTTTGAGAACTACATCTTTGACAATATCATATGGTATTTTATCTAGAAGGACAAAGAGAAATTCTTGTTCGCTACTTAGATTGTAGCAATTGCATAACCATCCTCCTTGGTAGTCCTTTTTGTGCTTAACTTTGTATTCTCCTTCGTTGTAGGAATACGAGTCCGTGTCTTCCTGTAGTTTCAGGATTTGATCGTCTGATTCTTCGTCAATGTCCAAAAAATCTTTTAAGTTTGTTTGAAAAGCCATTAACAATTCTTGCTTGAGCTTTTCATCAATCTGCAACTCATTGATTTTTCATTTTAGCAGACATTTATTTGAGTAGTGTTCAAATTTTCTACATCTGTAGCATTAGACTTGTCTTCCCTTCTTCTTTGGGAATCTTTGAATTTCATTAGGCTTCATCTTATCATCGCTGACTACATTCCTTTTATAGCCTCTTGATTCTCTGTACACACTGGGTGATGTATACTTTTTTGAAGGTTTTGCAAACTTCCTGGTCCTTTGAAGTTTTCATTTTTGAATATGAGATGGAGCTTGTGTTTCTGGTCATACATCCACATATCGCAGAACTGTCCCATCTCTTTGCACCTTTCAGCATTTGAAGCAGCTTTTGCATTGGCCTTTGATTGCAGACACTACCTTGTGCCAAAATTGATCACATTTTGAATCAAATCTTCGTATGATAAGTCATCCCAAACAATTTCTCCTTTGTTGAGTTCTTTCATATGAAGTAATTGAGCTTGGAATAATTTCGGAAGTCCATATATAAATCTTTCTTTCCAAAGTTGACTTTTGCAATCCATTCCCTTGTAGACTTCTATGAGGAACTTATCCTTGTACCATCTAAAATCTTGAACCTTTAGGCATCTAAGATTTTGTAGGAAGGTACTTGTTAAATGCCAAAAATTATCATTGTCACCAATGAAGTTTTTGGCAATAGCATGGCTTAATGTAATTACTACATCATCTACTTCTTCTTCGAGTATAGCCATACACTTTGTACCTTATGAAGATTTACCTTTGATTTCACCTGTTTTTTTGGTGGTCTTATGCTTCAGAATCCTTTTTCTTTCAGCATCCATAAAGGTGTGATCACACCATCCTTTGACTACCCCAGAAAATCCAGAGGCTATGAATCTGACTGATTCATGATATGAATTTCCTTTTGAAATATATGCTATGTTTGCCATCAGCATTTATTGAATCACCCCGATGATTAGATACTCCGACAATCCATCTATATTCCTTTCGTATATGGAATCTCCATCCAAGGATCTGTACCTCATGTAAAGTCTTTCTTCAAATTGAAGATCTAGCCTTGTAGGCTTGGGATACCAATTTCTCTAATGAGAGGTGTGTCCTCCTCTTTGACTCTGAATTTTATTTATTTCATCGGAGTGGTGATATGATCTTCAGGGTTCTCAGCTTCTAGAGCTAACTTTCTCATGTGTTGGATCATTTGAGTAATTTCTTCGTCATCTAGGAGTTGATTTAATAAGATCCCGGATCCTTGATTGAGGTTTTTGTTAAACGTTTCTGAACTTCTTCCAGAAACTTCTATTCTTTGGTCTTCATTTGAGGGACTGATCCTCCAACATCAGTTCTGAAATATGGTGCTGAAGCTACAGTGATTGGAAGATTACTCTTGAATACTATTCTCTTTGGAATTTCTTCAAAAGTTTTTTCTTCTATCCTGTCCATCTGTTAGGACATGGTAGAAAGGGTTTTGTTTATATAGTTGTTTTGAATCTGAATACCTCTAATTTCTTTTGACGGGTTTCTCTCTTCGTCAATAGGACCAATCTGTTTGAAGGGAATAACTGTAACAGTTTGTCTGAAGCTTTCAAATTGACTGGCTTCAAGATGGGGATGGACAGAACAAACTTCTTTCCCATTCAAAGTCTTCCATCTAGTTTCTTTGAGAGTATTAATAGAATTGGCTTATGTATGTCAACGAACCATTCAAAAATGGAATGTCTCGTTCTATAGACTCCATGGTCTTGATCCATTCCTTTTTTAGATGCTCTCTTTCTCCTCTAGAGTATGCTCTGAAAAAGGCTTTCCTGGAGTATGATCATATTGGATTTAGAAAGTCCTTCTTTAAGGCTTCCATGACAACTTGGAATTCTCCAATGATGACATTGAGCTATTAAACTCGGTCCAAGTCTCCATCTCTGTTTGAATTGGTGATGCCGGTTTATCGTATTGAACTTCTGGTACTATTGGATACAAATCTACCTTTTCTATTCGAAGGGAGTTTGTCCTATGTAGCTCAGAGGATGAGCTTGCTCTATTACTCGAGGCGTTATGCCTTGAAGGAGCAAAATGAGTGACCTTTTCCTTAGCACGTTCTTCATCTTCGAACTTGATCCGAACACTGCCATCTGGTCGTTCTTTTATAAGAGTCAAGGTCTTTGGCTTGGGAGGAGTAGGTGTAAAAGCCCTCAATTTCCCATGCTGACTTCCTGGTTATTTCTTCCCAAGATAATATCTTTGGGACACTTATCATGGATTTGTTCATGTTTGCTCTCAAGAAAAGAGTTCTCCTTCTGGAGAGGTTATTAGGTAGCGGGGAGCTATTGTTGTATGCATTAATTCATAGTATATCCTAAAGATTACTACATAACCCTCTACTTCTTGATCTAGTTTTAATCTTTTGAAGAAGACGTCAAGGATTAAAGTATTGAGTATTTTGGCATCGGTTAATGAAACTGTATAATTTGGATAACAATTGAACTATATCGAACCTCTTTCCATATTGGTCTCAATAAGTCCTAGCAAGGAATTATTATAGTCCAAATGTCTTTTGTCCCTTAGGGATATCAGAACTGAAGTGTTAAGACCTCGTTTGAATAAAGGTTTGATTGCCACCTGAACAAGACTGATATAAAGAAATGTGTAATCTTGTTGGTGTTTGAGAATCATGTCTCTAGAGAATAATCTTAGAGACTCTGGATTGCGGATGGTTAGAATAGTACTCTCTATTGTCCGAACTACCCAATTTTGAGAAAAATTGAACGTACTCCGTTGATAGATCATTGAAGGATCTACCTTCGGAATATTCTAGTTTAGGAGATCTAATTTGATCTTCCCAATATTAACTGCTGAATTTTTCTGGCAAACTTCTGTAGAATCACCTTCTTTGAATCGATGCTTTTCAGCTGCTTTGATAATTGCCTTCTGAGCCTCTTGGGCTTTTGATTCTTCATTTGATTTAAATTTTGAGACAAAACCTTTTAAGAGATTGGACATCAAAATTAAATGTTGATTCTTTTTGCAGAAGATGAGAAAGGTAATATCTTCTTCTCTAGAACTTTTTCTTCACCTTCACATGCATTCATGTACTCCTTGTAGAGAGAACATGCGACTTACCAACGGACTTACAACACTGTCGGGAACACCAATGTCCTTGCTAAAGACCTGCTGTCGATGAGCGGATGCATGACAATAACTGGAAATTCGAATAAAAGGTAGTCGAAGAGAATTTATCAACCCCCTTAGCAAATACGAAGAGTATCAAATCTAATATCTAATCTCTTCCCCCTCAAAAATTTGAAATCAAACAAATTAAATTGAATTTAAGAATAGTTCCCAAATTGAGACTAAAAAATGAATAAAACTCGAAGTTTATTGAGAAAAGGTTCTGATATCAACTGCTCGATGCTAATCGCAAAGAGAATTAGGATCGTAAGCTTTTTAATTACAGTAGGTGGGCTTAGGAAACTTGAGTAAATATCACATAAGTAGTGTTATTAGGTTTGTATTTTTTTTTTAACCTCCTTAGCAAGAAACTTAATTAGTTTATTTTCTAACTTAGCCCTCCTCCAATTGTTTTATTTTCTCCTTTCTTTTCCAACTCCCCCTCTTTTTTTTTGAATTCTTAAATAAAACCTCTAATTTAATTTCAGTAGTTCTATGTAATGCCCCATGTCTCCAGGAAAGATTAATTTGTTAAATTTTGAAGTATGGCTTGACTTTAATTGTCATTTATTTGATTGTGGATTTTATTTAGTTTGATTAGGTCCATTGGATTTATAGTTTGAGACTTAATTTGAGAGATTGGGAGTTTAAAATTAATTATTTGGGCCTAGATGGAGTTAAAGTGAGTTTAAAAAAGGGAAAAAAATAGGGGAAAACCCTATTTATGAGGTCATTGTGAGGTCATTAAGGGATAAAAAAAAGAGTTAGAAAAGTAAACCCTAACCTACTCTCTCTCTCTCTCTTTCTCTCCATCTCTTTCCCCTTCTTGCGCAGCCCCTACGTGAACCGTTATTGGGTGTATTTTAATTCACTCGCAAATAACTGCAAGTGTATGGTGTGATGTTTGAATATAGTGATAAGTATAGAGTATTGTCTCCACAGTAATTAGTTTTTTTAGACCTTAATTAAGTACCGTAGTTACTTTTACCCAATTTTATTTAGAGAACCAACTTTGGGATCAAGGCAAAATAGAATCTAAACTAATATGTACATGCTTTGGAGTCCAATTTTGAGAAACATAAATGGTTGATTAAATTAAGCCCAACTTTGATTGATTAGAGAACTGGGTTATAAACCAACAATCCTAAGCCAAGAATTTCTAATGTAATTAATTGACTCTCTCAAGCCCAATTGAACTCATGCAAAGAAATAAATCAACCTCTCAGTCTATTTCTATTTCTAAGCATGACATTAAGACATTCTTTTTAAGGCCTCTAGAATTAATCTACTCACTCTCATGCAATAGATTAACCCTAGTCATGCATCTAATGTTCTATAACTAAACTTACTCTCTCCAGCTAAATCTAGTCTAACATGAAATACCATGGCCAAAAGTTAAAATGATAGCAAGATGCATAAAAGACGTCAATATATAAACTACAATTAGAAGTCAACCAAGTGTTCAACAATACAACCAACTTAATGTCTAAAACACAGATTTGCAACATTAATATAGTCCACAAAAACTCCTAAATTCAAAAGAAAAAGAAAGAACATAGAGAATAAACTTAGGTCGCGTGCCAACACTCATTTTTGATGTGACGTCCACGATCTCGAGCTTTAGTCTCCTTCATAGGTCTCCAAAGGTCTCCTCTAGGTCCTTAGACAGTGTTTGAATAAAAAAATAAGGTTTTTAGTCTCTCAAAACGGCTCCCATTTGGCGAATGAAAAACTTCTTTTTTTGAAATCGAGACAACGTTACAACGATGCGTTGCAACACTAGGGGGCAGCGTTGCAACGTTGTCCCTTCAAATTTCATAAGAACGAAAAAATCAATTTGGCTGGCGTTGCGACGTTGTGCTTGCTACATTCCAAGGGTGAAGGGCTGCTTGGATGGCTTTGCAACGCTATACTATCAAGCCAAATGCTTTATTACTTCTCTTCAACACTCGGATCTTCAAATATAGCTCAATTATGCTCCAAATTCATGGAAATACTTCTCAAAACTCAAGTTTTGTTCCAATTGCTTGGGTTCTACAAAATATACATAGAAATACATCAAAGCTCACACATTCATAGAAAAACTACCAATCACCTAAGAATGGAAATAACACTATTTTGTGCGCTATCAAATACTCCAAAACTTAGATTTTTGCTAGTCCTCGAGGAAAACAAAACACAATAATATTTCTCAAAATCCAATGCACAATTAATGACTCAAGCCTCAGTATTCTATTTGTCATAAAACAACACAATAAAGTCTTAACACACCCCTACCTCAAGAAATTTAAATTTTATCATTCCTTGCGTGCTTGTGTATTCAACTTTCTTTTTATTAGTTTCTACTAACTCGAGACAATTTTACCAAGACTTTCCTTCGTTTTCCCCCTACACTAGCCCTAAGTTCCAATCTCAAGCTTTCCCACACTCCAGTAATCAATCTACTTAAACATTATATTTCTTTTTCTCTTTCTTTTTACTGGGGTTACTAACCCCCAAACTTATATTTTTAAACCTTACGAAGACCCTAGCTTTCACACTTCCACTATAGGGACCCTTACCTCGAGCACTCGCTCAATGGATGGCCTAAGTGATCACAATGGAGGAAGCTCTTTTGATCCCCCACACATTAAACACACATTATTGATGAAACATGCTTTGGTTTTCTTTAAACATGCAAAAAAATCAATAAATATAAAAAAAAAATTCTTATTTCAACAAATTTGAATCACTAACTTTCATGCAAGTCAACTATCAATTAGTTCTTAAGCCTATCGGGGTGATAACAACCTCTAGACTCAACAAAAGTATCCTATTATTTGAACATAATAGAAAGTCAGTTATGTGCTCATATGTTGCAAGAAAATTACAGGTAAAATTTAAATGCACTCAATTCAAGACATGCTTTAGAGATCATTCTATTGCAAAAAATAAAAAAAATAAAAAAAACAAAAAAAAAACTTCACTTAGATTACTTCCTACGTTGTCCTAATCAATCATCATGCATTCCAATTCATTCCAAACATGATTAAGATCGAAAAAATTTATGCTCAAAAGATATTAGGACTGCAAAGTACTACCCACCCCCAAACTTAATGCTTACATTGCCCTCAATGTAACATAAACAATGAAGTATATAATGACAAAGATAAAAGAGAGACTATTCCATGAGAAATCTTAAATTGGGACTAAGAGATCACCTAGTACGATCGAGGTCCTGCAAAACGGGAACAGGGTTTACTTGGTACTCTCAAAACAACCTAAATTAGAAAAGAAAAACACACAAGAAGAGTAAAGAAAAGAGGAAAGAAAAATTGAGTTGCCTCCCAAGAAACGTTTTCTTTAATGTCTTTAGCTAGACTAGACTCATGTGGTATATTCAATTTGAGCTCGAGTCCTCACTATTGCAATCCCTGGTCAATGCCCATTATAGTGGATCCTTTTTCACAATCGTGTCAGAGAATTCGTTGGTCAAATTATCAATAACTTCTATCATCATACCTTGACTTACCTCACAGGGGTACTTTATTGCCTTCATATTAAAAGTTACGTCTTCATCATTGATTCGAAAGGATAACTTGCCTTCTCGTACCTTGATAGAAGCTTCCCCTGTTGCGAGATAGGATCGTCCTAAAATGATGGAGATCTCATCATCACCTTCCATGTCCAGCACTACTAAATCAATATGAATTAAAAACTTGTCAACCTTCATCACACTACAAGAAAAAATGGATACGATAGCTAACAGAAAACGCTATAATAGACTTTTTATAGCCTTTTTGGAACGTCCTGATAGCCCATGTTATCAAAAGTCTATAACAGAAAACGCTATAATAGACTTTTTATAGCCTTTTTGGAACGTCCTGACAGCCCATGTTATTAAAAGTCTAAGACTTTTGATAGCGTTTTTTGTTAGCTATAAAGAATGCTATAATAAATCATGAATATATAGCTTATTTACCTTGCTATGAAAATTTATTATAGCATTAGTTCTTAAAGCTATAATAAGTTTTTATAGCTAACAACACAAGTTATCATTTATGTATGATGACATTCTTTGTGTGCTATTATAAATTTCTTTTTCTTTTTTTTTTGGCTATTATAAATTTCTATAGTTTTTCTTATAGCTACAAATTATTAATTCCAATAAATAGTCTTTTTTTTTTTTAGATTTTACCCATATAGTTTAAATATCATATAACTTGAGTTGATTTGATCAAACAAGTTGGAACACCTGTTCATAGCTAAAATAAACATGCATAATGAATTGTATGACACTTTAAATACCATAGCTTTCTTTTATTGAATAGAACTTTATATTCTATTACATTAGAAAATAAGGTATTTCATAGTCCATTACAAAATAAAAAGTTTCTAATAAGTTTCTAAAATTTAAGAACATGAAGTACAAAGGTTAAGTAAGAGACTAAGAGTGGGTAGTCATCTCCTTCAAGATATAAAGTCAACACTTCACTAAGAGTGGGTAGTCATCTCCTTCTAGATATAAAGTCAACACTTCATCCACCTACAAGAGATGAAAAAAAAACAAAAAGCTATTATTATTATGTAATTAACAAAAAGTTACTATCAAATAAAGAATAACAATCAAAAGAAGCACTTATTTAATTAACAACATAATATTTATGTAAAGCAAAGATAAGCATATACAATACGCTGAATATAATGCATCCAAAATTTGTATGGAGTTGCAAGTGATAAAATGACTAAAGCTGAGAATAACTCTAACTATTAATATATATCACCTAAAACAAATAAAGCAAATAAACTTATTAACATTACATTAACATCAAATAAATCACTTTAATACATTAGTAAACAACAATTTACACCTGTATATGTGTTAAAAAAGAAAAGACTGACTTAAAAAATGAAAATATTTATAAGTCAAAATTACTCTAAAGAAATTTTATGAAGACTGTAACAAGAAAAGTTATATATTCAAAATAGTAAAGTTCTACTTTAAATTAGTATAAATATTCTAATCAATAAAAATGATTCTTGATTTTCAATAAGATCAATCAAGTAGTATTAATTCATTTCCAGATAATTCTCAGTGCAACATTTTTATGCCAGATAATCCTCAGAAAGGTACCAACATATTGTAGAATGTGCAAAACTAATGTTTCTTAGTAATATTTTGGTACGAAACTGCTTCTTCCTTATATGTTGGTGCTGAATATCCTTGAGGTTTTTTTTGAGTGGCGATTACCCAATGTTGTAGGTCATCTATGCTAGCATTTGAAAAGGGAAGCTTGCTAAAGGCTGGATTGGCATTTATTGATGCCATCAAGAAGAATAGGTCCCAATAGAAGATTATTCGAAATAAGATGATTCACCTTGAAGCTAGAATTGAGGAGAACAAAAAGCTCAAAAAACGTTTCAAAATTCTCAAAGATTTCTAGGGTTCATGTAGAAGAAAAACAAGTTGTGCACTTTCTCAGATGATAGATCCTTGAGTCCATTTATTGTCAGCTAGAAAACCACAAGCTAAGGATTCTTCAAAGGTTAGATGATAACTTATTTTTGTGACTATATTACTTTTGAACTATTTGTATTTCCACTTTGACAAGTATTGATTGTGTATTATTTGTTTATAGCTTTGAAGAATGTATATATAACAACTTGTCTTCTTATTTTGAACAACAGACAAACTTTTCATGAATTTCATAGAAGTTATATAGCCAGTCTTATTTTCTTTCATTTTTCTCAATGAAAGCTAAGTTGATATTAGAGATGAAATTGGGGCAAAATCACCAGCAGCTTTCTTTTCATTGATTAATACAGCAGAGATACAGTGCTCTTTATATAAGGACAGAACCCTAGAAATAGGGCTAAAGAATTTTACAGTGGTAAACCTCCAAGTGACAGCACAGAATAATCAATAAAGAATAGAAAACAATTAAATGGTTGAAAGGAAGCCTCTAGAATTTGGATGAGGTGTCCTTTAACTGTCCATGTTGATTGTCCACTTTCTTCTCTTCAGTCTTCTCCTTTACATCCCCCCTCAAACGAGAGGGGAGTTCAACGACCCCAAGTTTGCCCCAAAGATAATGGAATTGAGAGTGAGTGAGCGGTTTCATAAGACAATCAGCAAGCTGATCGACAGATGGAACATAGCGAACTTGAAGTGCACCACGAAGAACCTGATCTCGAACAAAGTGAACATCGATTTCGATGTGCTTCATTCTAGCATGAAACACCGGATTTGTTGCCAAGGCTCCAGCACTAATGTTGTCACACCACAACACAGGAACTGATGGATTTACAATCCCAATCTCATCTAGAAGCTCTTTTAACCATATGATTTCAGCAGAGGCATGTGCCAAAGCTCTATATTCAGATTCCGTGCTACTTCGAGCAACGACCGTTTGCTTCTTGGACGACCATGAGACAAGCGTGTTTCCAAGAAACACATAGTATGCAGCAACCGACTTCCTATCGTTAACATTAGCAGCCCAGTCTGCATCAGAGAAGGCAGAGATAGAGAAATCTGAACAGGGTTGTATAAGTAACCCCATGAATTTTGTTCCACTCAAGTAGCACAAAATTCTCTTTGTTGCCTGCCAATGTAGATCCAATTTAAATAACAAGTCATCAACATACTTAGATTGAGATAACAGCAGGCCAGAATCTAAGCGAGTTACTTGAATTTGAAGAAAGTAACTCAATAACCCCAAGTCCTTTAAATCAAATTTGTGATCAAGAGCAGCAACCAATTGATTGAGTAGTATAGTATTGTTCCCAGTTAACACAACGTCATCTACATAAACAAGGAGGAGAATTATGGAGTTACCTTGATGATAGATGAAAAGTGGCGTATCAGCCCGACTGTTTTGGAAACCTCAAGACAGCAAGACAGTCTTCAGAGTGTTATTCCAGGCATGCGGTGCTTGCTTGAGACCATAAATGGCCTTATTGAGTTTGTAAACAAAGTGAGGATACCGCTAATCAATGTACCCTGGGGGCTGTGCCATGTGTCACGGTCATGCTTGTTCAGGGCGTGTTGCCCGTGGCCGCATGCCCATCTCAACCCCTTTTAGCCATGCTTTCATCTTATGTCTTTCGTTTACCTTTATTCTTTACTTTACTTGTAAATTTGTTAGTGTATGACTCCTCGCCCACTTTCATGTTCAAACCTGTCAAAGGCTAAAATCCTAGAATGTACTATAGGGGGGGGGTATGACTAGTTGTCCAACCTTCCTACCCGGAGTTATATGCTATTAAGCCGTTGTTGTCCCTTTCTTGCTTTCTAGTGTATAAAAATATTATTTCCAAATGTTTTCATGTAATTTCTCTCACACGTTTTAATAAAACATTTTCTCTTGAGACGCGAGGGGAGGCTAGACCGTATACGGAAGTAGTCCACAACTTCCGTTTTTTGTACGGCTGACTTGCTTGCTGGGCTAGAGCAAGTGCTGCACAATCGTTGTCCCGTTGCGAAAGAGTACGATTGTGATAAGTGCTATCAGAGCCTAGTTGGCTCCTCGGTTTGAAAAGTTGCGATCATGTCCATGATCGAAGAATTGGGCAAGGCCCATGTCAACTGATTGTCCAAGATCGAAGAGCAAATGCTCTTACTAATAGAAGTTCCTGATAGTGTTCGGTTCTTGGAATCTCGCCTGGATGAGATTGTCGCCAAGGCCGACACGATTGATGCGGTAGCTGGCCGCTTAGACGGGATGCCCGTCAGAGAACTGATGGTAAAGGTTGAGGCCCTAGAAGATAACGCCACACGTCTTGTGGGCTTCGAGCATGGGGCTAGCTCGTCGGGTTCTGTTGCCCATATAGAGGAGCTCGTCAAGAGTCTAGACAACGCGCAGAAAGCGATAACTCATATGGTGTCTGACCTTTCTAAGGATGTGAGAGCTGCCATCGATGTTGTAAGGGCAGAAGTAGCAGATTTAAGCGCCCAAGTAAATCTCACCATGAGAGCGGTGGAAAATCAAGCCCTAACTGGGGGCGTAGTCCAGTTGAATAAGGTGAAAGTACTTGAATCGAAGCCCTTCTGTGGGGCTCATGATGCAAAAGCCTTGGAGAACTTCATATTTGACATGGAGCAATACTTCAAGGCCACAAGTACGACATCTGAAGATTCGAAAGTTACCTTGGCGACGATGCATCTAGTGGATGATGCCAAGCTATGGTGGAGATCTCGGTATATGGACATTCAAGAAGGACGATATACCATCGATACATGGGAAATATTGAAACAAGAATTGCGCTCTCAATTCTTCCCAGAAAATGTTGAAATATTGGCAAGGTGCAAGTTGCGAGAATTAAAACCCACTGGGACAATTCGAGAGTATGTGAAGCAGTTTGCAGGATTAATGTTGGACATCCGAGACATGTCAGAGAAGGACAAGGTCTTCTGCTTCGTTGAAGGGTTGCAATCGTGGGCCAAGTCCAAACTTTATGAACAGAGGGTACAATGCTTGTCAGAAGCCTATGCGGCTGCATAACGTCTGTTCGATCTCACCACCGAAGTAAGCCATGAACAATGTCAAGATGTGAGACGAAACCAAACTTCCCCAAGTAGAGATAACAAAAATTATCACCTATTCGATTTCTGTACGGTTCAAGGAAAATGCGACTAAAATGCACCAACAACCTACCCTAATCGACACTTAACAACATGAGTTGAGTTTAACACCTATTCGACCGGTTTTAAAGTGATTTTAAGAGCCTAAGAAATTAAACACATATGTCTATGGCTAATTTTAACTTAGGTAAATAAAGAACACAAGTCTATTGACTCTAAAGGTTCTTGTCCTATGTCTATTTACAAAAAGCGAAGTTCCATTTCTAGACTCTTCTCCTAGATTCCTTTTATGAAAATGCATGCTCGATTCAAAACTAACATTTTTAGTATTGAATCTTACACAAAGTATGCTAACCTAAGTGATCAATCTAAGCTAACAATGGAACTTAAACTCAATAAAAGCAAATGATGCTAAATGTTGAGTAGTGTTGCTTAAGCATAAGGTGGAGCTTTCTTCATTCTTAAGGTATTCACTTCATTGAATCCTCTTGAAGGAGTTTAGCTCATGATGGAAAAGAAAATAAAGTGCAAAAGTAAAGAGACAAACCAAAATAAAAATAAATAAATAAAAACTAAACTTTATTGAAAAGATGATCTTTGAATACACAATTTGAAGTATAGAATTGAAATAATGTTGACTTGAATTAAGAACAAATTGAAACTATAACTTATAAACTTGAATTCAAATATAAAACATAACTTACAAATCTTGAATGAAACAAAAATAGCAACTTACAATTTAAAATAAAAACTAAGAACAAAATCTAAAACAATGAACAAAACCCCAGTATTGTTCCTCTACTCTAACTTGTTCAACTTTTTTTGAAAGAAATCAAGTGTTTACACCTCATTCTTTCCAGGTTGGTGTCCAAACAAAAAATGAACAAAACTAGGGGAGACTCGGTGTGACAGTTGTTGAAGATGAAAAGAAAACGACAGAGTATTGGAAAGAATCTAGGAATTCGATCTCTCTTGAAAATGAAGCTTGATCTGCCTTTTATAGACTTCAAATCTAGGGTTTGTTGTCGAGGTTAGTGTGAATGAGTGTGGTCGACATAATCTCATGATTCAAGGAGATTTGCTAGAGAATCTTGCAAAAATCTGCTAAATCCAAGATTCTGGAAAGATATGTCGAATTAGGTCCAGATGTGGGCACATATCAGGCGCATTTCTCTTAATTTTCAACTTCACTTGAAAAGTGCCTTCTGCCTCCATATGTAGTCGCATGTTGGGCGCATTTGGATCCATTTTTACACTTCTACACAAAAACACTAAAACTTAACACATTCTTTACAAAAATGACTCTTTATACACCTAATTACTTATTTTACAAAATCAGGGTCTCAAACACATATTAAACTTGTTTTTACTTAAATTTACTCTAAATAGCATGAAATATGGCAATAAACACTTTCTTTCCAAACAATACGCTTAGTTTTTAGGGCTAAATAATACTCATAAATGAGCGTTAACAATGAGCGCCACCCAACTATTTAGTTCTCTATCGAAGAGGCCACATATGAGACCCAAGTTCCAAGTTTGATTGTTGTTGTCCTAACAATCGAAAATGGATGCACCTTTTTTTGCTAGAAATCACATACATATCCGAAAAGCAAGATTGTAGAGGGGTTTGATCAATCCATATGTCTCCTCAAAAATGTATATGAGTACGCACGCCAACTTTAAATCTAGCAAATCGAACAAAGAACAACAACAACATACAACAATAAATCTCTCGATTTTAAGTAAATTCTAGTCATGCAATTAACATCTAATCTAAAATATCTATTTCGAGCATAAGTTCAGAATCAATAACATTCAACCCATGTTCAAAGAATTAAAAGTATTACACAAATAATTGCATGAATGAAATATGGCAATCAATATATTCAATTAATCAATTCATTTAAACTAAAAGGCTACATCAATCCTAAGGATTATGAGTATAGCTACACATATTCAATGAATCAACAACAAAACTCAATATAAGTCTCATAACAAAAATACTGAATTAAGAGAAAGAGAAGAAAAACGGGTTTCCACATGTTGATCATCCGTCTTCGTTACGATGTCCACAATCTCGAGCTCGAAAATTCTTTTTCTTTGCTCCCATAGTCTCCTCCCATTTTGAAGATAGGTTTTGGTCTCCAAAAAGTGGCTTTGAAAATTGAATGAAAGTAATGTATATATAGAAAATAGGGCAACATTGAGACGCTAAGGACAACGTTAAGACGCTGTACCCTAATTGCGCAAAAAAAATAAGGGAAATCATTGTAGTGTTGACGTCTCGACCCTGCAGACGGAATATAGGTGGGCACCTTCTTATAGCGTTGAGCGACGCTGGCTGGCATTGAGGGTGGTGTTGAGACGTCGTTGGGCAGCGTCTCCACTACCCTTGCAGTTTTCTTGGCTTGACTTATGGTAGCATCTTGACTCTGTTGGGCAGCATCTCGACGTTGCCTCCTCAGTTCTTCTAGCTTGTTTTCTTCTCTCTTTTTCTTCAATTCACCAATTCTTGCCCAATTTGTACCTTTTTTCGCATTATATTCTTCGAAATCTCTTATTTCTTTCAAAATGCTTGATTCCTACAAATTCAACAAATATGTGCGTGAAAATAGCTGATAAATCCTCAAAACTAGCAATAAATAATCCCTAAAAATAGCTCACAAAGTGTTCTATCAAATACTCTCAAACTTAAAATGTGCTAGTTCTCGAACAAAAAACTGTTAAAACCTTTCTAAATAGATAGATTGCACAAGTTTTAAGAAATAAGTAAAAGAAAGTGTATATGGTAAGAGAATAAAAATATAATGTATTTTAATGAACCAACTATCTATCTATCTATCTATCTATATATCTATATATATATTTTGATCACGCCCCTTACTTGAGTACAAATTATTCAATGAGGTCGCCATATTGATAATCGTCGGATGTAGATCTAAAATATATTTGTTCCTTAACAACCATTGCATACAAAAATGAATTAATTGATTTTATAATTTCTCTCTCACTCATCCAACGGTGCAAAACTGTGAGCCACATTTATTGAGTTCCTAAGTGTATCTCTATTCCATGATGACAGGTGTTTGAAGCAAAGGGAAATTTTCTTATTAAAACTAGCGAGCCCCTCGTTCATAAAGTCACTCCAAATTAAACCTTGTCAATGATATCTCTACGATCGTTTAAGGAAACCCAACTCTCTTCGAACCCTTTGGGTATTTCTTCTCAGTTGGGCCACATTCCAATACGCAATGATGGGCTGATGGTCGGAAGAGTGAAACTCTAGATGCTCAACCTTAAGATCCACCCTCTGAGAGAAAAAAGGGAAATGGGAGTGTATAGCCAAAATCGTGGTGCCAAACTAAAAAATTAGCCAAAAATAGATATGTTTGATTTTTAGCCAAACTGACGTTGTATGGCATTGAAATTACTCTGTAATTGCCCATTTTGTTCCTACGGTTAGTTATATGAGATTGCCCCCTGGTTTTACGGGAGGGATATTTGAATGTTTGTATCCCATGAACCATGTCCCTCTCCTGTCCCTAATATTTCGGTAGTTAGATTTTAAAATTGAATATCTTCGGGCCTGTTTGGTATGCAATCTGAAAACAGAATTTTGAAAACAAGGGATTCAATGAAAACAGAGTTGTATTTCATGTTTTCAGATATGTGTTTGGTAGCAGATTTAGAAATTGGATTCCAATTTAAACAATTGTTCAAAATGTGTTCTATAATATATTTATAGACCATTAACTAGTTGTAGTTACAAAACTAAATATTAGATTGAATATAATTCATTATTAATTAATTTATGAACATGATTTTTATTATAAAATTTGTACAATTATTATTTTACAATATCATATAATTTATAATATATTAAATTATACATATTTTAATTTAACAAAAATAAATTGAGTTTATAACATCAAAAACTATATTTATTAAAGTTTTGGCATTTTCTAATGTAATTCTGCATTTTAAATTTTCAAATTCAAAATATGGATACAATGAAAACATAAAAAAGTTGTTTTCAGAATTTTCACTATTTGGATCACAGAATCCGGAAACAGTTTTCAAAAACAAGTCTGCCAAACGCATATTCACTGAACTCAGTGAATCTGAAAACATAAAACAGAATCCGGATTGCATACCAAACAGGCCCTTCCTTTCTTTGGATTTGGATTTTCAAGTGTAGATATTTTAATTTTTTTTATATATTGATTCTGTAAGATTTTTAAATTTCTATTTTTTTTATCATATATTTATCCTTTTAATATTTTCCATCTTTTTATTTCTTTCATCCATTATTTAATTAATATTTCTTTTTTGGAAGTATTATTCACAATTATTTCTTTTGGTGTTCATCATCAACGGTTGTTTTGAACTCAACCTAGAATCATTGTTCAGTAAATTATTGCATTTGTATTATTGCTAAAACACAAATCTATCATCAATCTTTAGTATAACTCATGTATAACCATTGTTTTCCTTTTTCAATAAGTTTTTTCATTACTACTGATTAAAACAGATTGCTTTTGTTTTAGTTTAGATGTCGCTTCAACAAATAACCATATTGTACAATGGAAGATGGGATGAAAATAATCAGTACCATGACTTTTCAGTGCCTGATGTATCGATTTCCATGGACTCCACATTGCAACACTTAACTGATTGCATTCGGAAGAAGCTTCTATATATTTTTAGGTAATCAGATGATCACTCGCTTGACTAATTAGCTCCTGAAGTGTCATGGGAGGCCTAGGAGTTTGGTATGATTTGGTTGGTGTATATTGATTTTTCATCTCCAAGGCTGGTGGTTTCCAACAGATATATATTTTCAAAATTTTCGCAAGTATAAGGGGTATTTGTGCAGTACCACGATTTCAAGATGGCCGATGCAAGTTTCAACTGACTCTAACCTAGAACAATTCACCAAGTGTATTAAGAACAAGCTTCAGTTTAGGGGTAACCACATTTTCTCCCGATTGACATGCACAGGAACGGGTCAAATAAATCCAACGTAATTAAAATTATCGAAGATAGGGATATATTTTTCTCTCTATTATATTAGTTGGTATTTCTAATGATATTTGTGTCATTGTTGACTACTGGAATATAGATGATGCAAATAATTCAAATATTGAGTCTATGCACCCAATACAAGGTATTTGTGTCCACAAACCTCATAAACCTAAGTTCTGATTTTAAAAAACCCTCATTTTGTTTTGATTTTGAAAAAATCAATTCATTCCCAAAATCTAAGATTTTGTATTAAATTTAAATTAACACGTTTTATTAGTTTAGATTTTATATATCCTTGTCATTCAAATCGATTTTTTATCACTTGGTTGTTTTGATTCCATTTTTAGTTATTTATTTTCGTTCTCAAAATTATAGATTTTGTATTAAACTTAAATTAACAAATTTTATTAGCTTAGATTTTATATCCCTTGCAATTCAATTATTTTTTTATCACTTGTTTTGATTCCGTTTTTAGTTGTTTATTTTCGTTCCCCCAATGTTAGATTTGTATTAAATTTAAATTAACACGTTTTATTAGCTTAGATTTTATATCCCTTGCAATTCAAATGGATTTTTTATCAGCTTATTGTCTTGATTTCATTTTTTTTAATCTGTCTAAAATACTCCATAATTTTTTAATTTTGCTATGCTTTATCTTTATTTAAATCTTAGATTTAAATTAGTTACTCCGTAATTATAGCTCTTAGGCCAACATTTATGATTTGGGGTATTTTAAGATATTACATTTTGCCATTTTTCTCAATAATAAAAATGTTTTGCCATTTTTCAAAACGCATAATTAAATTTTACCATTTATCTTGTTAACCCGAGAAAAAATCCCAATTAGTCAAGAACCTATTCATCCCCTCCCAGATTATCGTATCATCCTCATGTCTCCACTGAAACCTGGATCAATAAGCCTTTCAACGACCCTACAGGTTTAGGTTTCGCTAAATTTTATCAAAATGTGTAATCACAATTTTTACTAAGTTATCACTTTTACATTTTTACGAAAATGATATTTTCCAAATACGTCATGTGAGACATCAAATTTAATTAAACTTAGAAACTATTCATCTATAAATGAAATACCTTATTTTTATTTTTCTATTTTTGTAATGCCCTCATACATATTATTTTTCTATTAAAAACGGCTAAAATAAAGCCTCTAAAATTTGTAAGTGTAGAGTTAGTTGTCAACAAAGCGCATCTAGTGTAGTGGTATCATAGTACCCTCCCACGGTACTGACCGGGGTTCGATTCCCCGGATGCGCATTTTTCCCTTTAATTTTTTTAATATTCTTTCCCTTTTTTGGTTGTGTTGTTTTGTTGATAACTTGATCGTCTCATTTAAGTTTTAAACTATTCTGTTTTGCCTTTTTGTTGTTGATAATCTATTTTAATGAAAAAAAGAGAACAATTTTAACAGCATAAACTTTTAATTTCATGGTTTAACTATAAATTTGGTCCCCTATAGTTTGGAGAAAGTTAGAATTTAGTCCTTATAATTTTAGAAATTAGAATTTAATCCTTATGATTTGATAAAGTTTCATAAATAGTCCATATGATTTGATAAAACACTCATAAATAGTTCCCACTATAGAAACTATAGTTTTATCAAACCACAAGAACAAATTTTAATTTTTAAAATAATAGGGACTAAATTCTAACTTTTTTCAATCAAAATTGTAATTTAACATATTTTTATTGAATTGAACCCAAGACTTAAACAAGTGTTTTCAATTTTTATCATAGGTTTAATTTCTACTAAATTTACCTACTAATTTTAACAAAAAGCAAATAAAAATTTACTGAAGTTTATTAATTTTAACAAAATCAAACATTGGACCAAATTAAGCTTAGTTAGTGGACAAGATCCGCTATTGAACAAATCTCCCAAAACTGAAAGAAGTCAACAAAAATTCAGCTTAGTGTAGTTTCCTCGAAGATCTCATCAATTGTGTATAAAACATATGTCGGTTAAATTACACATTTAGTCCTTCAACTTTGAGGTTTGTATCTATTTAGTCCATGAACTTTCAAAATTACAAATTTAGTCCCTGGACTTTCGAATTTTTTTAAAATTCACGGGTTTAATAGACATAAAATTGAAATTCTAGGGTTCCATTAGATATAAAATTCAAATTTATATCTAATAGATCAATTAATTTTTAAAAATTTCGAATTTGATAGGGACCTATTAGACACAAAATTGAAAGTTCAAGGACCTATTAGACACAAAATTGAAAGTTTAGGGACTTATTAGACACTTTTGAAAGTTTAGGGACCAAATAGACACAAACCTCAAAGTTTAGGGATTAAACTTGTAATTGAACCAACATATATTTTATAATTCATTAAACACACATAAAAATATTTTTCGAACAATTTATTAAACAAATTTTTTTAGAAGGTAAAAATCACAATACTTATTGAAGTATAGTATGAAAGTTAAATGTTCAATTTGATGAAATTTAAAGTTTAGAGTTAAAAGTTATACTTGCCAAATTTAGAGGTAAAAATGTTTTATTTTCCTATTTTTGGTTTAAGGATTAAATCACCTCTACTTTTAGTTTTGGTTCATTTTGGTCTCTATACTTTCAAAATATCTATTTTGGTCTTTGTACTTTTAGCATTTGTTCATTTTAGCGTTCCTGTACTTTCAAAATATCTATTTTTGTCATCGTACTTTTAGTTTTTGTTCATTTTAGCTCTTGTACTTTCAAAATATCTATTTTGATTCCTATAATTTAAAAAGTGACCATTTTGATTCCTATTTCTAAATTCTATACACAATGTGAACCTTTTAATACAAAATTGTCCTACATTTCAAAAAATTTATTGAGTATTATTATTTTGTCTTGAAATTGTGATAAAAAAGAAATGAGATGACCAAAACAGTCATTTTTTAAATAACAGGGATCAAATTAGTCGTTTTGAAAGCACAAAGACTAAAATGGACAAAACCTAGAAGTATAATGGCTAAAATAGACATTGTGAAAATACAGAAACCAAAATAAACAAAAGTTGAAAGTACAAAGAATGGTATTGTATCCAAATCTTTATTAAATCTTTATTTAATTATTAAACGAATACAATATAGTAAGCATTATTCTCCAATGTTGAATTTATCCCATTTATAAGTCAATATATCCATCCAAATGAATTGTTAATGCATATTAAATTCAACGTTATTAATTTTTATATTTTATTTTATTGAAATGTTGTAAACATAAATTATAAATTAAATCGATTGTTTTATAAGGATTGAATATGACAAAATTAAAAGTCCTGTAGTGTGGAAATCTAGAAAATCCAATTTCCTCTCTTTGCCCGTCTAGATGCTCATATTAGATCCATAATTGAGTCAAGTCATAGATTTTTGCAATTCCTATTGAATATGAGAATTCAAACACCCTTGGAAAAGTAGTTGTGAATATTCAAATTTGAAATTTATGATACACAACTTTTAAAATCAAATATTTTAAAGGTGAGAATCAAATTATCGGTCCTTGAATATGTATTTCATCTATTGAGAGAATTGATTTATATTCCGTTATTACTTTAAATATTTTTATATTCACACTTCTATGTTTGTGTCCATTTCAATTTTTTCTTTTGGCTTTTCTAAAATTTTAGTGGTCACTGTTATGAAATTAATCAAGGGTTTAAAATGGAATGCAAAGTTTACAAACACTCACTAATGACTCACTAAATGACAAATACCTAGGGGTGAATGTCCAAATCGAAAAAGCCTACTAAATCCTTCGCGGTTTTGCAACATTTCGATTGGTTGGTGTGGCCGAGAAAGCATTTTTCGACCAATAAGCAAGCATACTAGTTGTTATGGGTGAAATTGGAACAAGAAGGGTAAATTCAGATTGCATTAAAAATTAGGAGCCAAATTAATGAGAAAAAATCCAAGGTGGGACAAAATTGGGCCAACACAGAAAGATCGAACCACGAAGCAAAGAGCACGTGCCCTGCATGCCCCCAATTTGCGGCGTCCTAGTTCAATATGGTCCCGTCCATTTTTTAACCTAATTTGCAAAGGGAAAGAGAAAAATCCTAAATGGGTCATATAAATACATATCTTCAACCTAGAGAAGATAATGTAACAACTTGTATTTTTCAACACGGTCATTCTAACAATAAATGCGAAAGCAATTAAATAGATATTAAAAACCGTAGAAAATACTTTTACTTAACTAAAAACAAGGCTTAAAATCTAAAGCCAAGTCCATTATTAAAAAAACAAAGAACTAAACCATCAATTAAAGAACCAACTAAAGAACTTTGAACGTATGTCAAGTCCAACAAAAACTTAAATGCTAAAATCTTAAAGACAAAAACTCCTTAACAGTTATGCCAGAACGTTAGACCTCAATCACTGTCAGAAGTATCACTTGCTCCTTCACTTGAAAACATTTTAAAAAAAAACAAATATGAGTACAAAAATACTCAATAAGCAATCTCCACATCAAGTTCAGAAATTCTTTTGGCCAAAATAAAATATGAAAAATCAATTTAATAAAACAAAACTTTCAATCGATTAGTACTTTCAATTCATACAATACTTTCAATCCAACAGAACTTTCGATCAATCAATACTTTCATTTGACATAGTGGAAAAGATGCATAATTAGAGTAGCCCAACAGACATATGTGGTTACCCGTTGATAACACCACCAATCAATCAACCATTCATTCAATTAGAATTGTTGATAGAAATCAACTAGAACATTCAATACATTTACTTAAGTGTGAGGCCATATGAGTGTAACACACACATGAATCTTCATTCCCAAATGAATGCCAAACCACTATAAAGTGCCTTCTCACAAATAAGATCATTTACCGTCAATTCCAAACTAGCTATTACAAAATAAGCATACAATCTCAAAACAAAAGTTTTGTTGGGATTTATGCCCTAAATCCTCGTAATTAATAATTTATTTAATAATTAATAATAATTTTGATTATTTTATTTGCAATATAAGATTATCCATTATATGAAAAATCCAAGGTTATTAGTATCATCTTAAACAGTATGTGGTTGACATACGGGAGGATCATGTTTAAGAAATAACCTAAAGGGTTATAGTATATGGATAAGGTCGGGTGCCTTATCCTGGCAACACTATTGATACGACCCACTTTGTAATAGTTACAAATGATTTGATCCAAATTGTTCATGTGGAGACATGTGAGTAGGAGTATCTTATACAATGAGTTTGTATAAGACTAGACCATGAAATATTTAATCTCTCTTTATAAATTTGTTAATTGAGAAGATTAATATTTCATCAGGATGATCATATGTGACTCGATCTTAATCCTGAGTGAGTTATGAACTCCTGCCTGGGAAGGTTTGACCTTTGATTTACATGGGTGAGAATGACTTGTGTAGCCGATTCAATATGCCTACTGAAGGGAATAATCGAATTAAACCCACAGCAGAAGTGTTGGAATAGACTTTGATTTTATTTTAGAATTAAATAAATAAAAAATTAGGGTAAGCAAAACATACCTTTGTGATAATATGGAGATATTTCTGGCAGATCTTTATCTCCTCCATAAAATCTTCCTGGCTATGATTCGAACATAGGACCAAGGCTTGTGGTAGCCTCTTGAAAGAAAATCCACAAGGGATTGGAGATGAAGAGGTCTAGAGAGAATTCTCTAATTCTCAATTGAGGAGATATGTGTTGTGTCTAATGGCTCAACCCAAGGGTTCTATTTATAGAGACCAAGGGAAAATCTTTGCCATAATTAAAATATTATATTTTAATATATCTTATATTTATTTTAATCTTATTCAAATCTCCTACAATATTTATTTATTTGAATCTTATTCAAATTCAATAAATATCTTTTATTTAATGTAAGGGTAAGTGACAAGTTTTTCCAAAAACAATCATGTATGGAGACATTCCCAATGGAGCCTTAAAAGTTGTCCTATGTGCCCTTAGAACGTCATCGAGCTTGCGAGACCAATCCCTTCACGATGGATCAACTGTCTTTTCTAGGATTGTCTTGATGTCCCTGTTCGATAATTCTGTCTGTGCATTCATATGTGGATGATATGTAATCGCAATCCTGTGCCTTATGTTGTATCTTGCAAGCAAATTTCCCATGACCCTATTCACAAAATAAGTTCCCTCGTCGCTAACTAACACCTTTGGTGTACCAAAAGGAGTAAAGATGTTCCTATGAAGAAACTTCTTCACTGTCTTAGCATCATTGGCAGGTGTCGCCACAACCTCGATCCATTTATACACATAGTCTACTGCAAGTAAGATATACACATTCCCAAAGGATGGTGGGAAAGATCCCATGAAATCTATGCCCCACTCGTCAAAGATTTCCACCTCTAACATGTAGTGCATTGATATTTTATGTTTCACTGTTAAGTTCCTCGTTCTTTGGCATTGATCGCATCCCTTAGAAAACAAATGTGCTTCCCTGAAAAGAGTTGGCCAAAAGCATCCACATTGGAGAACATTAGCTGCTGTCTTTACGCCTGCAAATGGCCTACATATGGGGCTTTGTAACAAGATTCTAATATCTTTGGGACATCCTCCTCTGCAACACATCTTCTGAGCACCTGATCTAGTCCCAGCTTGTAAAGGTAAAGTTCATCCTAACAGTAGTACTTACTGTCATGATAGATGATAGCATGCATAAGTGTGCTATTTTTAGGCTTAGTTTTTGGCTAGTTTTGCTATGATTTTGTATGCTTTCATGTATTTCTATGTTTATTTCTTAGAAAATGAGCATTTGGAGCAAAACAGGAGAACTGTGAGATAATTGGACAAATTTGAGCAACTTAAGGCTATATTTGAAGATTCAAGTGTTGAAGAAGAAAGACAAGGTAATTGGACTCGAGAGTATAGCGTTGCAATGCCAAAGAAGAAACCTTTCAACCTTGAAGACCTGAGGGCACAGCGTTGCAACGCTAGTGGAAGAATATTTTTCCCTTTTTTAAAAAATGCTATGGACAGCGTTGCAACGTTGTCTCGACATTATAAAAGGGAAATTGATTTTGAGCAAAGGGAGCCATTTTGAGAGACCAAAAACCCTAAACTCGATTCAAGCACTGTCTAAGGACATAGATGAGACCTTTGGAGAGCCGGGGAGGAGACTTAAAGCTTGAGATAGTGGACATCATGTCGGAGACGAGTGTTGGCACGCGACCTAAGTTTCTTCTCCTTTTCTTTTACTTTTCTCTTGAATTGTACTTATTTTGTAACTATTAGACCCTTGCTTGGTTGTAGTTGTTGAACGTTTTGTTGATTTTTAGTTTAATTTATATATTGACCTCTTTTATGCATCTCTTTATATTGTCTTAACCTTTGGCCATGGTTTTGCATGTTTAATTAAATTGAGCTTGAGAGAGTAAGTTTAGTTGTAGAACATTAGATGCATGACTAAGTTTAATCTATTGCAGGAGAGTGAGTAGATTAATTCTAGAAGCCTTAAGAGAATTGCCTAATGCCCTATTTAATAATAGACATAGACTGAGAGGTTGATTTATTACTAGACATGAGTTCAATTGAGCTCGAGAGAGGATATTAATAACTTAGTAATTCTTGGTTTAAGATTGTTAATATAAAATCAAGTTATTAATCAATTCAAATTGGGCTTAAGGTAAACAACCATGCATGTTTCCCAAAATTGGACTCCAAGCTTGTACATATTAGCTTAGATTTTATTTTTTCTTTGATTCCCAAGTTGTGTTTCTCTAAATAAAATTAGGCATCATTAACTATGGTACTTAATTACTCTAAGAACTCCAATCACTGTGAATGACCCTGGCCACTATTATTGCTAAATATTTAGAGGTTCGGTTTTATAAATTTATTCTTGATAGAGCCTTTGACAAGCCCTCTATCAATAGAACTTCTTCAATTGTTGAAATGTTGCACCTAGTGGAGTAAGCCCACTAACTAAGTAGTTAGCTATGTCAGCATACCATCGTAACTCAATTTCTTTGATTGCCAATGGTGCTCGTCTGTAAAAGTTTCCTGTATGTCCTTTGCATCGTCCCTCTGAGCGTCCAACCCTAATCTCGACAAGTTGTCTGCAACTTGGTTTTCTACTCCTTTCCTGTCTAAGATCTACAGATCGAACTCCTGCAAAAGCAAAATCCATTTCATGAGTTAGGGCTTAGCATTTTTCTTTGACAGAAGATACTTTAGCACCGAGTGGTCTGTGTGGACAATCACTTTTGTTTAGACTAGGTAAGATCTAAATTTGACTAAGGCAAACACAACTGCAAGCAACTCCTTTTTCGTTGTGGTGTAATTAACCTGTGCGTCATTCATGGTCTTGCTGGTGTAGTAAATAACATGTATTATCTTGTTCCTCTTCTGTGCAAGCATTGCACCTACAACAAAATCACTGGCATCACACATAAGCTCGAACGGCTAACTCCAGTCAGGTTTAATCATTATGGGGGCCGAGCTTAGTGCATCATTCAACCTGTTGAAAGCATTCAAACATCCTAGTCGAACACAAATGGTCTATCAAACTCTAGCAACCTGCATAAAGGTTTAGATATGTGGGAGAAATCTTTGATGAACCGTCTGTAGAATTCTGCATGACCTAAAAAGCTTTGGATCTCCTTTATTGATGTAGGTGGATGTAGTTTTGCAATCAGCTTCCCTTTTGTCCTATCCACCTCGATTCCTTTTCTTGAGATCTTGTGCCCTAAGACAATGCCTTCATGCACCACAAAATGGCATTTCTCCCAGTTGAACACTAGGTTGGTGTCTTCACAATGCTGCAAAACCTATTCAAGATTCATAAGACAATGATCGAATGTTTCTCATAAAACAGAGAAATCATCCAGGAAAATCTCCATGGTTCTCTCTACCATCTGAGAAAATGCCCATCATGAATCTCTGTAAGGTTGTTGGGGCATTGCACAGTAGAAAGGGCATCCTTCTGAAAGCAAAGGTTCCATATGGACATGTGAATGTCGTCTTCTCCTGATCTTCTAAAGATATCGTGATCTGGTTGTAACCTGAATATTTGTCCAAAAAGCAATAGTACTCCTTCCTTACCAAACTATCCAACATTTGATCGACAAAAAACAATGAAAAATAGTCTTAGTTGGAATAAGCTCATTCTTCTCGTTTGTTACAACAATCATCCCCCCTTTCTTTGGCACACATTGTACTGGGCTAACCCAACTACTATCTACTATGGGGTAGATTACTCCTGCATCAATCCACTTCAAAATTTCTTTGCGAACCACCTCCTTCATCACTAGATTCAATCTCCTTTGGTTCTCTATTGACTTTTTGGCTCCCTTCTCTAGATTGATCTTGTGCATGCAAAAAGAAGGGCTAATTCTTCGTATGTCTGCTATTGTCCATCCTAGTGCCTTCTTGTGCTTGGAGAGTACCTGCAATAAAGAAAATTCATCCTCCTCAGTGAGGTCTGCAGAGATAATAACTGGTAGAGTCTCATCCTTTCCCAAAAATTTATATTTCAGGTGAGATGGAAGTGGCTTGAGTTCTAGCAATGGTGGTTAATTCACTGAAGGTTTCAGTGGCACTGTTTTATCATCTGCTGGTCTCAATGCACTTGGTTCTTCAAATGCGGGCGTATAGGCTACTGCAATCTGCTGCTGTTCAGATTCTTCTTCAAACTCTTCTTCTTTAAAACTTTTACCTGTAAAGCTATCTTCCTGCATATCATAAAAATCAACGGATACAGAGTTCTAAACTCGAGCATTCCTCTGATTCTCGTGGGTAGTGCATCGCCCTCATCACATTAAATGTGATGTATTAGTCCTTTACTCGCAAGTCAGCTCCCTTTTTTAGACATCTATGATCGTTCTTCCCATGGCTAGAAAAGGTCTTCCCAAGATAATTGAAACTTCTTTGTTCGCCTCGCAATCTAGGATTATGAAATCTGTAGGAAAAATAAATTTGTCCACCATAACAAGGACATCTTCAATATTTTCGATGGGCTTGGCTATAAACCTATTGGCCAATTGCAAAGTTACCGTCATGGGCCTAGCTTCTTGAATTTGTAGCTGATTGAAAACCAATAGAGGCATCAAGTTGATGTTGGCTCCTAAGTCGCAAAATGCTCGTCCAACGTCCTGCCATCCTATCATGCATGGGATAGTAAAGCTGCCTAGATCCTGCAATTTAGGTGGCACTTTGCTTCTTAAGAGAGCACTGTAGATCTCAGTGAAAGCTACAAATTCGTATTTCCCAGCCTTCTCTTTTTAGTCAATATGTCCTTTAGGAACTTGACGTAGTTGGGCATATGCTCAAGAGCTGCCACAAACGGAATGTTGATGTGCAACTACTTGAGTATGTTCAAGAACTTATTAAACTGCTCATCCTGGTTCTTCTTTTGGAATCTTTGAGGTAATGGTAGTGGAGGCTTGACACTTTGATATAAATTTTGTTGTTTCTTCACTGGTGTCACCTTCTTCTCAAGTTTAGCTTCCTGGTGCTTTGCTACCGCATCCTTGTTCGCATTTCCTGCAAAATTTTCATTCAAAGAAATGTCCTTCTGTCTTCCAAGCAGCCTTATGGTCGCAAGAGTAGTAGCCTCACCTGCAATTTCTTTGTTTAAGTCTTTCACATCTTTGTCAACAACACTTTCTAGCAAATTTCTCTATAAAGAGAAATCAAAAGAAACTTGTGGAGATTTGCACTCCACTGGCATCTCGGGCTCAGCATACTTGAGTCCATTCCTAAGAGTGATCGCTTAGCAATGCTCATTTCCTTCTCTATGTAGATTCTTCGTATTACTTGGTAATGCTCATTGAGGCCTGTTTTTCATCTTGCTCGCCAATTATCCAACCTGCAATTCAAGATTTTGCAATGAAGTAGCTTGACTTTGAATGATGGCATCATTCTTAGCCATAACTCCTTTGTAAGGGTTTCTAATGATGAGTTCTGAGCTGATGATTGCAGTTGCAGTTGTGTAGGCATTCTTCTATATGTACGACTGTTGTGCTTGATTGTTGAAACCTGGTGGAAATCCTTTCTTCACGTACTGATTTGATATGCTCGCATTTTGTCCTCCCCCAAGAGAAGTTAGGATGTTGTCTCCAACTTGGGTTGTACTTATTTGAGTAAGGATTTGATTTGTTCTGCCCTATAACATGCACAGAGGTAGGGTTGTAAGGACAATTTTCATATAGATGGCCTTCACTACAATAAAGACAAGTAGGTGTTGAGATTTGATCTAAAGTAGCAACAGGGGCCTGGTTTCCCATAGTGAAATTCTTCAAAGTGTTGTTCATTGCTTAGATCTGCACGCTCAATGCTATTATTGCATCAACCTTGTATACACCTGCAATATTTTTAGTAAAATGTGTGTCTTCATCTCCCCACTGACTTTTGTTGGAGACGATTGCATCTAGAATCTCATTAGCTTCATTGATTGTCTTTCTCAACAGGGATTCATTTGCTGATACATTAACCAAGGTCTTAGAGACCTAGGTCAATTCGTTGTAAATATGCTCGATCAAAAGGCATGCTAGTAAGCCATGATGTTGACATCTCCTGACTAACTTCTTGAAGCGTTCCCATGCTGTATCCACGCCTTCGTTTGGACTCTTTTTAAAAGTGATAATTTCCCCTCGAATTTGAGCATTCTTGGTTGGAGGGAAATATTTCAAAATAAAATTTTCCGACAAGTCATCCCTGAAAGGAATAATCGAATTAAACCCACAGTGGAAACATATGAATTGTCTTTGATTTATTTAGAATTAAACTAAAATACAAAGGTTAAGCAATAAATACCTTGAAAATAATATTATGGAGAATATTCTGGTAGATCTTTATCTTTTCCACAAAGTCTTCATGGCTATGACTCGAACACAAGACCAAGGCTTGTGGGAGCCTCTTGAAAGAAAATCCTCAAGGGATTGTAGAGGAAGAGGTCTAGAGAGAATTCTCTAATTCTCTCTATTGAGGAGATGTGTGTTGTGAAGAATGCACAATGGCTCACCCCTAGGGTCCTATTTATAGTGGTCTAGGGAAAATAATTAAATAATATATTTTAATATCTAATATATTAAAATACATTTATCTAATCAATTTGAATCTTATTCAAACCGTTTAAAATTCTCCTACGACATTTATTTCCTAATTTGAATCCAATTCAAATTTAATAAATATCTTTTATTTAGTGTATCTAATATACATTAATTATTTTAATATTTAATGTATCAAATACAATAAATATATTTTTCTCTTTTATATTTAATATATCTTATATATTAAATATTAATTTGAACACTTCAAATTAAATATTAATTTGAACATTTCAAATTTTTCTTTCAACTAAATTTATATTTTTAGTGTTTCTATGAGCTAGCAAGGGGACCTTATGGACCTACAGATTATAAGCTCCAAAGATACAAAATTAATTAATTAAACTCTTTAATTAATCAATTTTCATTCATTAACTCTAGGGTCACTCCACTATAGACCTAAAGTTGCACTCTTATGCACTGTAGGACAAGTTGTGTCCATTGATATAATCACTACATGCAAGTCGATCCTTCATGAGTTGTTCGTAATTATAGCTGGGTCAAAAGTCCGTTTTACCCCTGTAATTACATCTTGCACCTTAAGTACCATTGATCCTCTAATGAATAATTTGTTTATAATCTAATTATAAACTAAGTCCCTCTCGAGCCAGTGAAAGGGTGGGGCCCCATTGTTCAAGTCCCGAAATCAACACTTAAGGGAACTACTCATCTACTTACCCTATATGGGAATAAGTGAATTCCATCTTGTGAGATTATGTTCCCAGCTCCCTATTTGGTCAAGTCCCCAAAATGGTAGGCATATTGAATGGGGCTTCAAAAGCCACTCTCACCCATGCAAATCAAAGGACAAACCCTCACAGGCAGGAGTTCATAACTCACTCAGGATTAAGATCGAGTCGCATATGATCATCCTGATGAAATATTAATCTTCTCAATTAACGGATTTATAAAGAGAGATTAAATATTTCGTGGTCTAGTCTTATACAAACTCATTGTATAAGATACCCACCCCCACTCAAATGTCTCCACATGAATGATTTGGATCAAATCATTTGTAACTCTTACAAAGTGGGTCGTATCAATAGTGTTACCAGGATAAGGCACCCAACCTTATCCATATACTATGACCCTTTAGGTTATTTCTTGAACATGATCCTCTCGTATGTCAACCACATACTGTTTAAGATTACACTAATAACCTTGGATTTTTCATATAATGGATAATATTATATTGCAAATAAAATAATCAAAATTATTATTCATTATTAAATAAATTATTAATTACGAGGCTTTAGGGCGTAAATCCCAACAATCCGAAGAAGTGATCTAGTCCGATGGGAAAGAATCTAGCCATGCTTCTACATTACCTTGTAAGAAAAAAGGAAAAAGTTTCAACCTTAATGTCTCCCTTGATACTCCATTCAGCTTGAACGAGTTGCATATCCTGAAGAATTGCTTCATGTGCTTGTGAGGATCCTCATTTGGTAATCCTGCAAATTGCCCTATAGTCTGGAGTATCTGAAACATTATTGGCTTCAACTCAAAATGAGTTGCCTCAATGTTTGGTTCCATGATTCCTGCATTAAGATTATGGAAAGTTGCGGCCACATAATCCCTTATAGCTCTGTCTCATTCATCTGCAATAAAAATGGGATTTTGCTGCACCACTTGCTATTGTGGTTGTTGTTGTTGTGGCACATCATTGGGTTGTGCTCTTCTTTGTTGCTAAGAAAGAAGATCGACTCCAAGTGGATCCATTGAAAGTTCCTGCAAAACAGAAAATTCCTACAAAAGAAGTCCTTCCGGATTCTCCTCTGCGCTCAACTCTTGTAGATCTCTTCTTTTTCTCCTTTGCTCCTTACGGCGCTGGCAAAAAGTTTGCTCTATCTCAGGATCAAAATCACAAGGGCAAGGCCCTTTGTGGATTTACCAACTTTAACCTACAAAACTTGCAAAATAGAATCGGGTCCCTAGGACAGAGTCCAAATGCAATCACAAACCGATCGCAATTCTGTTGAAAAACTAAAAAAATGTTTGTTAAAAAGTCGTTTCCCTGTAACGGCGCCAAAACTTAATGGTGCGGCTACGCGAACGCCAAAGAAAGAACAAGTGCACTTTGTCACAAACAAGTAACATATGGAGTATTCCAAGTATCGAACCCAAGGGAATGGTTAACAAAAACTCTCTAGTTAACAACACAATTGCTCATAAGTTGCAACCGAAGATAACCAAGAAAACAAAAATATTTTTGGGGGTTTTTGTGAAAACAAGTAAAAAAAACTAAAACTGAAAAAGGCAAGAAAATGATGATGAGAAAGCAGGGGATTCAACTCTGGTTCAACACTAGGAAATGTACCTACCATGCGTCTGCAAATCGCTCAACTAAGTCCGATTCTTTCAGAGATCCTGTCTCTTGCGCCTGCATACTGACTCTATCGAGTTCTATACGGTTCAGACAAAATGTTGGTGAAATGTGTCTGCCCGCAACTTACCCTTTTCGACACTTAACTAAGTAAACCAAGTTTAACACCTATTCGACTCCTTTTCCAAGAACCTTTAGGAGACTAAGAAATTTAAAACTCATATGTCTATAGCTAAATTCGCTTAGATGATGAAAAAAATAACTTCAAGATTTTCAAGGTTTTTGTCCTATGTCTAGGTACAAAAAACAAAGTTCTATGTCTAGACTCTTTTTCCTAGATTAATTTTAGAAAAACGCGTGTCAACTCCAACCCTTTCAGTATTGAAATCTTCACAAACTATGCTAACTCAAATGGCCAGATTAAGCTAACAATGAAATTTTACCTCACTAAAAGTAAATTTAGCTAAATGTTGAGCAAATTTACAGAAACACATTGTGGTTGCTTATCTTCTTTTTTAGGGTATCCACATGATTGAATCCCCTCCAAGGAGTTTAGCTACTCATCGGAGAAATAAATAAAGTGCAGAAAGTAAAAAGACAACAAATAGGAGAAAGAACACAATTGATTGAAATAAATAAAATTGACTACACTTTGAAATATGAATCCAAAAAAGAACTAAAGAACTTAAAACTTGAATTAAAAGAAAGACATAAACTTACAAAGTTGGAAAGTAGAGTAAAACAACAAGTACAACTCCTAAAAACTTACAGAATTGGAATGAAAATTCTAAGAACAAAAAGAACCCTAAAATGTTCTTCCTTTCTAACTTGTTCAACATTTTCAAGAAGAATCAAGTACTTACTTCTCCTTCTTTCGAAGTTGGAGTCTGAATGGAATA
The DNA here is from genome assembly GCA_033996785.1 of Trichosanthes truncata. Classification (NCBI taxonomy): domain Eukaryota; kingdom Viridiplantae; phylum Streptophyta; class Magnoliopsida; order Cucurbitales; family Cucurbitaceae; genus Trichosanthes; species Trichosanthes truncata. Next base: position 40,880,087 of record JAWPNB010000013.1, on the reverse strand, counting down.
TGAACAGAGCTTAGGGGAGACTCGGAGTGGCGACTAAAACTAAAGAGAAAACGATAGAATTTTGGGATGAAGGGAATTCCCAACTTCGATCTCTCTTTCAAATGGAGGATTGAGCGACCTTTTATAGACTTCACGCCTAGGGTTTGCTGTTGAATTCAATGTGGAGAAGCTTGGTCGATCATATCCCTTGATTTGAGGAGATTTGATTGAGAATATTTGACAAGATTTGCAAATCCCGCAAATCTTGGAAAATCTGTTGAAAATGTCCAGATACCGGTGCATTTGTATTGTTGTCAAAATGGCCTAAATGCAGATGCATTTCTGGGCGCATTTGGGCTATGTTCTAGAACATTTGCAATTTGGCTTTTGCTCTCAAATGCTGGCGCATCCTGGTTGCATATTTGATGGATGTTTTCTTATTTGCTTCAATTGCAGCTGGAATGTGGGCACATTTGGATCATTTTTTAGCCTCTACACAAAAACAACCGAAATTAACACTTTTCTTTACAAAAAATGACTCTAAATACACCTAAAAACTCATTTCTACCAAATCAAGACTTCAAACACATGCAAAGCTTGTTTTTACTTAAATTTTCCCTAAATGAAACTAAATATGACTTTAAACACTCACTTTCTAAGTAATTTTCTTAGTTTTTAGAGCTAAATGACACACATAAATGAGTGTTATCAGCAGACCAGAGATGGTCAAGGTCGAATCAGTATGGCAACTGTAGAGGGGGTGAATAGGGTTTAATCAAATTTTATAAAACTTTTTCCTAAGGTGGGCTCAATTAAACAAATTAACACACGTTTTTCAAACAATTAATTTAAACAAAAAATCATGCAAATAAATTAACTTCAAATTAAACAATAAATTTAACACTAACAATTTTGAATACCCTATTTAATTCTAATATCAATATTGGTAAATAATATGCAAAGATGAAATTCTTCCAACCATAAACATAAAAAGAAACTAATTTTATGCAGTATAATATAACAACAAATTAATTGCAAAAATGAAATAAGATAAAGATAGAGAAATAGACATCGAAAATTTTATAGTGGTTCGGCACAACTTGGTCTACTCAACTTCCCAAGCTCTTCTTGGATGTTTCACTAGAACAACGACCTTTTCCATGGCTTAGATTCCAACTGTTACAATGTTTCTTTTGCAGGAGCAAAAATAAACCCGATCCTTTCCACTGTTCAAGATCAAACTGTTACAATCTCTCTTTTTTGAGATGAAGAGAAACCCTTACAATGGATAGAAAGTTAAAAACAAGATGAAAAAACTCTCTCAAAGAGTAGATACACAAAGTTTAGCTCACAGCCTTTTGTAAGAATAAATTCTTACAAACTAAAGCCCTCAAATGGCTAAATCGAATAAAAAATAGAAGCTCAAAAACTGTTCAAAAATGGTGGAAATGCTCTCCAAGAATAGTAGAAATTGTTTTCCATTTTTTCCAATTTTTTTCGAGCCCTAAATAGAGGGAAAAGCCAAATCTAACCATTTGTTGCCACGTGCGAGCTTCTAATTGGCTGAAAAAAATTCAAAATTAATAATATTATAATAATATAATATTATTAAAATATTAAAATAATAATATATTCAAAATTTGACGGTTAGTTTTTTTTTATTATTAAACTCTTTTTTTAAACTCAAATATGCCACGTGTTGTAATCCTATTGGTCCACATGTTGCCATGTCATCATCTACATCATCAGCCACATCATCATTTTCAACTGTTTGAAGCACCACGTCACTGCCACTTATAAAGGTTGACCATTGACCTTCCACGTGATCTGCCACATCATCAATATATGCCACTTGTCACACCATGTAGGATTTTAATAAATAAAATTATTAATAAATAAAATCAAGTATGTTATCATCAAAACATTAATTAATTAATTAAAATTAATTAATTTGATATTAAGGGCCAAAAAGCCAACAATCTCTCCTTTTTTGATGATGACAAACTACTATAGAAAAATGAAATTCGAAGTGGTCTGTGATATGAGATATGAACTTTATGCACAATCAACACACGTACGTAATAACAATATACTTTCATTTTTCTTATTGTCTCTCCCCCTTTTGGAATCAACCAAAAAGGAATAATAAGAAAATTAAATATTAGCAACTTTAATGCAAAGTTCACAAATTGCTCCCCCTTTTGAAATCAATGTAACATTCCTCCTTAATAAGGGACAAAAAGACATTTAGCTATAAATCAACTAGAGGGATAAATATAAATGAAAAATTTTCAAATAACACTTATTCTAATAAAGCAAAAGAGCGCAAAATATATAAGCGATTATGAAATAATTTTACTTCAAAGACAATGACTCCCCCTAAAACGATAAACAATATGCATAAGAGAGGGGTACATATCAATAAAACAATATAAAGAACCAATATCATTAAATTCACATATAAAGGGTATACTCCCCCTAAAAACAATATTTTCCTTAAAAAAGATAAACCAATACCAAGGAAAATAATACTTTGCATGAGATATAAATTTTAAAAAGATTATGGTAGTTCAATTAAGTCAAACAAATCATCAATATTTTTCAATAAGAGAAAACATTCAATAAAATATGACATAAAACATGTAAAATTCAAAAGAGCAATTTAATTACTCATGATACATAAAAAATTCCATACGGATAAAGGATTCAAGGTAAATTAATCTCAAGTGAATCAACTTATCAAAACCAAATAAAATTCAAACACATGATGTAATGACCCACCTTAGATCGCTACTTGAAGCTTGCATGGTCATGTAAAGGGAGGTTTGAAAACAGACAAAAACAAAACAAAACTTCATGCTAATACGACCAGAAACAAATTTCAACTTGGGATCCCGTTTCAATCAATAAAAACTTAAACCACATTTCCAAATACTTTTATTTCAAGAACAGAGTTTCACAACATAAATAAAATAGATGCGAAAATAAGATAAATAATTGAATAAATAAATAAATAAATAAAACTAAACAAAACAAAGAATCCAAGCAACTAGAACGGCTCTACGATCTTAGGGAATAGGGAGATGGTTCTCCATAACCTAGCCAAGCCAATGCCTCGTGCCACGCATCTCCAGAGTCTACTGGCCACCTGAAAGGAAAATAAAGTAGCATCGAATGAGTATAAAAATACTCAGTAAGTAGTCCACTTAAATCCAAGGTTCATTGTCCACCTCGTAGACACTCAACTCCTAATCTTACTTCAGTTCTACACTCTCTCAGCTAAGTGACCATCTAACCTCTTCCACCTACGGTATAGTCTCATTGCTAAAATCCTAGAGCCATGCTTCCGATCCGTGGGCTTCATCCCCACTGCTAGCATACAGCATGAGGGTCCACGACCCTCAAGCCACACTGGCCAGCACCTAACATTCAGTGGGCTTCATCCCCACAACTAGTATACAACAAGAGAGTCCATGACCCTCGAGCCACACTGGCCAGCACCTGCAATGAAGGACACTCCCTTCATGCCATCATAAAATAGGGTACGCAACCCCTCATCTATCATTTCACATAATCATCAAGGCAAACATGCTCCAGGTGGAGTGGTAGGTGTCACTAGCCTAACAGTCCTAAGTTATTCCCTAACCCTACCAAGGTTTGCAAGATTTCACAACATCATAACCACATCAACCCGACGGTCAGGGTAATTAGGGTCTCAGGATTAACTTTCCAGTCACACCAATCAGAGCTAACAACAAGTTCAAGCACAACAAAGTAGTTTCAAACATAATGCCAGTCAGGGTTAAACACATGCTCCAAAACATTTAGTTCACAACTTTAAGCCCCTAAACCCATATACCACATGCTCAGGAAATTCCTAACTCAAGAAGAAGTTCAAAACTAACCACCCAAAATTACATGCTCCACAATCAGAATTTAAGCACTCCACAGAGATTTACAATCTTTTCCAGCATGGTCCAAAATTAAATTGATAACTCAATAGGGACTTATCCCAAAAACTACTTACCTTAAAGCAGAAACAAAATATAACAGCTCAAGCCCAAAAATCACTTGCTGAAAAAAATATAGGCACCTGGCAATAATGCAACAGCCCAAAAATCAAACTAATTAAATTTTAAATAAACTTAACCAAGGACTCCATACTTGACTTTTGGGGTTTTATTTAAAAGGTGGTGAAAATCTCACATTTCCCAATTTCTAGTCAATAACATAACTACTTGAAATATGTGACAATTCCACCAATTCCAAACTTTGCCTCCTATTAACCTTCAATTTAATTCCAACAATTAAGGTCAATTTAACTTGCAAAAACAGCCACTCAAAACTCACAGGAAAACCCCAATCATGTTGTTGCTTAAAAGAGTGTATGCAATTTCAGAATGAAAACACCCTAAATGTGCAAGTATACACAGCCTAAATGCAGCAAGTGATAAGTATTTTTATATCGTTCTCCTCATGGACTAGTGATAGCAGTCAATATGTGCTATCTTTAGGCTTCATTTTATGCTAGTTTTGAGACTTAAAAACATGCTTTTCACGTTCATAATTGTTTATTTTGTAGAAATTGAGCATTTGGAGCAAAATGAAGATTTTAGAAGAAATATGGTGATAAATGTGCTAATTCAGCAACCAATTTTGGGGACAATTTTTGGAGAAGAAAAATATTCCTAATTTAATTAGGTTATGAATTCCTAATTTAATTAGGTTATGGATTCCTAATTTGATTAGATTTTGGATTCTTAATTAAATAATGAATTCCTAATTAGATTAGGATATGGATTAACCCATTATAAATACCCACATTCTCTTCACTTCAAGGCATTCAACTTTGGAGAGCACAACTCTAAATTTCTACATACAAGAGTGAGAAGAGACCTGAGGGAAATATTCAAGGCCAAGTTGTGGAGATCATACGGAGACGGAAAATCGACACACCAGCATAGTTTTTCTCTTCCTTCTTTTTATTTAGTATTTAAATGTTGTTTAAGAGTTTAGATTTTGTGATAGTGAACATGAGTGGCTAAACTCTTTTCTTATTCTAGGGATTGATGTAGCCATTAGACCTTATGTTTTAATTATTTAAATTCCATGATTGATTGTCGTTAATTTCATTCATGCTTTTATATTCTTAATGCTTTTAATCTTTTGATCACAGATTAAATGTTATGTTGGTCTAAATTCACGCTTGAGAAAGGTCATTTAGATTAGATCCTAATTGCATGACTAAAGGTAGTTCTAACTTGATAATGATTAGGGCTCCTTTCGAAGTTGTTAATGAAGGAACTTAATGCTATGCATAACGTTAAAAATCATCAGAGATGTAGGTTTTGCCTTATTGCATAAGAATTGTTTGTCCTCGAGAGAGTCATTCATGATAAAAGACTTCTAGACTTATGAAATATTTGTTTGATCAATCTTGGATGTTTAAGTAATTTATTTATTTTAGTCTAATAGGTGAAATCAACTCTCTAGGATATTCTCTCCTCTGATTGTGTCAATTTTTATTATAATTGTTTTATTTAAATCTTGCATCCATCATTCAATTCTATTCTCTAAATAAAATTGGGCGATAATATTCATAGTACTTAAGTGAATTAGAAAACCAATCCTGAGGACGATACTCGAACACTCTTTCACTATATTAAAACTTGACCCGTACACTTGCGGTATTGCGCAAAAATTACGCAACAAGTTTTTGGCGCCGTTGCCGGGGATTGGCAAATATTTAATTCACTTAATACTGTGAAGAAATCACTTGGTCTTAATTTAGAGTTTTATTATTATTATTTATTTTAGTTTATTTTACTAATTTTTGTTTAATTTTTTTTCTTTTTAGATTTGGGGCTGTTTATGCGAAGAAATAAGGAAATCGTCGCATTTGATCCTGAGATAGAAAGAACGTGCAGAAAAATTCGAAAGGAAAAAAGAGACCAGTCTAAATCCATGGCTGAGCAGGAAGAGCCAAAGGCCATCAAAGACTACTTCCAGCCTGTGTTCCCCTACAGAACACTCTGGAATAGTCTATGGACCAATAAATGCCAACAACTTTGAGCTTAAGACAGGACTCATTCAAATGGCTAGAGACAGTGCTTTTAAAGGATATCCTTTAGAGGATCCACACTCTCACCTTAGATCTTTTCTTGAAATTTGTGGAACTGTAAAGATAAATGGTGTTTCTGCTGATGCAATTCGCTTACGTCTTTTTCCTTTTTCTTTGCAAGATAAAGCTAAGGATTGGCTTGAGTCTTTATCACCTAGGAGCATTACCACATGGGAGGAATTAGCTCAAGCATTCCTTACAAAGTTTTTCCCACCTGCCAAAACAACTAGGCTCAGAACAGAAATTGGCACATTTAGACAACATGATGGTGAGCAGTTGTTTGAGGCATGGGAACGCTACAAGGAAATGTTAAGAAAGTGCCCTCAGCATGGATATCCAAACTGGCTCCAAATTCAACTTTTCTACAATGGTTTGACTAGTAACACTAAAACCATCTTAGATGCTGCAGCTGGGGGTAACTTCTTAGCTAAAACTGTTGAGGATGCCCGTACATTATTGGAAGAGATAGCAACTACAAGCTACCAATGGCCTTCCGAACGTTCCACTTCTAGAACAGTTGCTGGTTTATATGAGATTGATGAGGTAAGTTCCCTGAAGGCTCAAATGACTTCTTTGACTCATGCTTTAAATAAACTTGCAGGAATAGGGAACTCCCAATCAATTGCATCAATTGCAGCTGCCAACAATCCTCAATTATATGAGGAGCCTGATATTGAGCAAGCCCAATATATAAACAATCACAATTTTGGCTACAAGAGCAATCAGATGCAGAATTCTTTGCCCACCCACTATCACCCAAGTTTGAGGAACCATGAAAATTTTTCTTATGCTAATAATAAAAATGTTTTACAGCCTCCTCCAGGATATGCATCTACTTCACAACAGCAAGAGAAAAAGCCATCATTAGAAGACCTATTGGGAGCATTTATTATTGAATCCAGAAATAGAACCACCCAACTGAAAAATACGGTAAGTGGACATGGAGCTGCTATAAAAAATATGGAAGTCCAACTTAGTCAGATGGCATCTTCCATGAATGCCATGCAGAAAGGTAAGTTTCCTAATGACACTGAGGTAAATCCTAGAGAACACTGCAAGGCTGTGACCTTAAGAAGTGGAAAGCAACTAAAGGAGTTTGAAAAGAGACCAGTTGAGGAACCAAGTATTATTAAAAATCAGGAAACAACAAAAGAAGTAGAGCAGGAGGCAACATTTTTGCCTACAACAGAGAAGCTTTCTAACTCTACTAATTATATTATTCCTAACTCTATTCCTTATCCTCAACGATTTCAAAAGAAAAAGCTTGATTCTCAATTTTCTAAATTTTTGGATATATTTAAGAAACTTCATATTAATATTCCTTTTGCAGATGCCTTAGAACAAATGCCAAATTATGTGAAGTTTATGAAGGAAATGCTATCAAAGAAGAAAAAATTTGAAAATTTTGAGACTGTCAACATGACTGAGGAATGTAGTGCAATACTTCAGAAGAAACTACCTCAGAAATTAAAAGATCCAGGGAGTTTTACTATTCCTTGTACTATTGGTAGTATTTCTATTGACAAAGCTTTATGTGATCTTGGGGCAAGTATTAATTTAATGCCTCTTTCTGTCTACAGGAAACTTGGTTTAGGGGAAATACAGCCTACCACCATCTCTCTTCAATTAGCTGATCGCTCTCTAACTTATCCAAGAGGTATTGTTGAAGATGTGTTGGTTAAAGTTGATAAGTTTATTTTTCCTGCAGATTTTGTGGTCCTAGACATGGAAGAAGACTTTGAGATCCCGATCATCCTTGGGAGGCCCTTTTTAGCCACTGGACAGGCTGAAATTAGTGTACATAAAGGTAAATTGACTCTGCAAGTGAATGATGAAAAGGTAGAGTTCAACATATTTGATTCTATAAATTCTTCAGACGAGGTTAGTAAATGCCATAGGATTGATGTTGTTGATACTACTATTAATAAGTTTAATGAGAAAATTGTACCTGTTGAACCTCTAAAAAACTGCATGTTTAATTTAGATGTTGAGAATCTAGAGTTAATGGATCAAATAAAATATGTTAATTCTGATAATCTAAATAACCTTCCTATAGGACACTCTAGTGATGAAAAAATGGTGGATTTATTTGTAAATGATTTTACGCATGACGAAGTATCCTTAATTGAACTGAATCATATGTTTGTGCACCTTAGAAATTTTATTTTGGAAGACTCTTCTGCTTATCATAAGCTTTTTTTTCCAGTTATATTGAGTAAAATAGATGAGGTGAATTTGTTAAAAGATGATACAGGCAAAGAAGTTGATGTTAGACTACATGAGTTTCAACCACCTTGACGCATACACACCATTCAGTCTAGCTAGAGACGTTAAACCAAGCGCTTCTTGGAAGGCAACCCATTTTTCTTCATTTTTAGTTTTTCATTATTATTATTATTATTTATTTTTTAGTTTTTATTTATTTATTTATTTATTTTGTGTCTTTGTTATCATGTCTCTGTTGATTCTTTTGTAGGTACTTGACCACCATTGCCATAGTCTTCTTCCTCTACATTGGTGAACATGATGATTCTCTCACTTACCAGGACAGTATTGTTCACTCTCTTATTTTTCTTTGTCCTTATGCATGCTTAACTTTAGTGGGTAATTTATACATTGAGGACAATGCATGTTTTCAAGTTTGGGGGTGGGGAATAATGTGGCTAAGCCCTGAACATGAACATTTTAATATTTTTTTTAAGCATGATTTGTATGAGGAACCAATTGCATTGATATGATTAAGACAGCCTAGGATAAGTTTTAAATAATGATGTTTGCAATTGTTGAAAAATGACAGCATATCCCTGAATTGAGTAAATTTTAAATTTTTTCTTTGATTCTCTTGCACTTTTAGAGCACATAGTCTTCCTATTTATGGTTTTGAAGGCTTAGAATTGGGTTATATGATCTGGATATTTGTTGTCACCTCGAAAGGCTTTAAGAACTAATTAGAGAGTTAACTTGCATGATGGTTAATAATGTTACACTTAGGAGAAAATTCTTTTCTATTTACTTGCCTATTTGCTTTCACTATATCACTATTCATTCAAGGAAAACTAAAATAACTTGTTCTAAAAAAAAAAAAAAAAAAAAAAAAAAAAAAAAAAAAAAGGGACAAAAAGAGCTACCTTTGCTGTGATCAGTTAGGACCACCTGTGAGTTGATGGGTAAGGGTCCCTACAGTGAATGTGTGAAAGCTAGTGTCCACCAAACAAAAAAATAAAATAAAATAATAATAATAAAAAATATATATATAAAATCAAGTTTGGGGGAGGCCTACCCCAGTTTTCAGGCAACCTAGTGGCATATTATTTTCTTGAGTGTAAGGGGCTTAATAATTGGAACTTATGGCCAGAGTAGGGGGAAAACAAGCTGAGGATTGTATAAAACTGTTCCGGGCCTATAAAAACTGAGATAGGAAAGGCTAAGCACACACACACGCAAGGGATAAAGAGAATTAAATTTAAATTTCTTGAAGATATGATATGCTTGATTAAATTATGCTATTGTGCATTATTTGTTATTTAGAACATTGAGGCTCGAGTCGCTTACATGCAATTGTTGATTCATAAAGTGGTTTTGTTTTATTTTGCTCGAGGACTAGCAAAAGCTTAAGTTTGGGGGTATTTGATAGCAGTCAATATGTGCTATCTTTAGGCTTCATTTTATGCTAGTTTTGAGACTTAAAAACATGCTTTTCACGTTCATAATTGTTTATTTTGTAGAAATTGAGCATTTGGAGCAAAATGAAGATTTTAGAAGAAATATGGTGATAAATGTGCTAATTCAGCAACCAATTTTGGGGACAATTTTTGGAGAAGAAAAATATTCCTAATTTAATTAGGTTATGAATTCCTAATTTAATTAGGTTATGGATTCCTAATTTGATTAGATTTTGGATTCTTAATTAAATAATGAATTCCTAATTAGATTAGGATATGGATTAACCCATTATAAATACCCACATTCTCTTCACTTCAAGGCATTCAACTTTGGAGAGCACAACTCTAAATTTCTACATACAAGAGTGAGAAGAGACCTGAAGGAAATATTCAAGGCCAAGTTGTGGAGATCATACGGAGACGGAAAATCGACACACCAGCATAGTTTTTCTCTTCCTTCTTTTTATTTAGTATTTAAATGTTGTTTAAGAGTTTAGATTTTGTGATAGTGAACATGAGTGGCTAAACTCTTTTCTTATTCTAGGGATTGATGTAGCCATTAGACCTTATGTTTTAATTATTTAAATTCCATGATTGATTGTCATTAATTTCATTCATGCTTTTATATTCTTAATGCTTTTAATCTTTTGATCACGGATTAAATGTTATGTTGGTCTAAATTCACGCTTGAGAAAGGTAATTTAGATTAGATCCTAATTGCATGACTAAAGGTAGTTCTAACTTGATAATGATTAGGCTCCTTTCGAAGTTGTTAATGAAGGAACTTAATGCTATGCATAACGTTAAAAATCATCAGAGATGTAGGTTTTGCCTTATTGCATAAGAATTGTTTGTCCTCGAGAGAGTCATTCATGATAAAAGACTTCTAGACTTATGAAATATTTGTTTGATCAATCTTGGATGTTTAAGTAATTTATTTATTTTAGTCTAATAAGGTGAAATCAACTCCCTAGGATATTCTCTCCTCTGATTGTTTCAATTTTTATTATAATTGTTTTATTTAAATCTTGCATCCATCATTCAATTCTATTCTCTAAATAAAATTGGGCGATAATATTCATAGTATTTAAGTGAATTAGAAAACCAATCCTGAGGACGATACTCGAACACTCTTTCACTATATTAAAACTTGACCCGTACACTTGCGGTATTGCGCAAAATTACGCAACAAGTTTTTGGGGTATTTGATAGCACTCAATATGTGCTATCTTTAGGCTTCATTTTATGCTAGTTTTGAGACTTAAAAACATGCTTTTCACGTTCATAATTGTTTATTTTGTAGAAATTGAGCATTTGGAGCAAAATGAAGATTTTAGAAGAAATATGGTGATAAATGTGCTAATTCAGCAACCAATTTTGGGGACAATTTTTGGAGAAGAAAAATATTCCTAATTTAATTAGGTTATGAATTCCTAATTTAATTAGGTTATGGATTCCTAATTTGATTAGATTTTGGATTCTTAATTAAATAATGAATTCCTAATTAGATTAGGATATGGATTAACCCATTATAAATACCCACATTCTCTTCACTTCAAGGCATTCAACTTTGGAGAGCACAACTCTAAATTTCTACATACAAGAGTGAGAAGAGACCTGAGGGAAATATTCAAGGCCAAGTTGTGGAGATCATACGGAGACGGAAAATCGACACACCAGCATAGTTTTTCTCTTCCTTCTTTTTATTTAGTATTTAAATGTTGTTTAAGAGTTTAGATTTTGTGATAGTGAACATGAGTGGCTAAACTCTTTTCTTATTCTAGGGATTGATGTAGCCATTAGACCTTATGTTTTAATTATTTAAATTCCATGATTGATTGTCGTTAATTTCATTCATGCTTTTATATTCTTAATGCTTTTAATCTTTTGATCACAGATTAAATGTTATGTTGGTCTAAATTCACGCTTGAGAAAGGTCATTTAGATTAGATCCTAATTGCATGACTAAAGGTAGTTCTAACTTGATAATGATTAGGGCTCCTTTCGAAGTTGTTAATGAAGGAACTTAATGCTATGCATAACGTTAAAAATCATCAGAGATGTAGGTTTTGCCTTATTGCATAAGAATTGTTTGTCCTCGAGAGAGTCATTCATGATAAAAGACTTCTAGACTTATGAAATATTTGTTTGATCAATCTTGGACGTTTAAGTAATTTATTTATTTTAGTCTAATAGGTGAAATCAACTCTCTAGGATATTCTCTCCTCTGATTGTTTCAATTTTTATTATAATTGTTTTATTTAAATCTTGCATCCATCATTCAATTCTATTCTCTAAATAAAATTGGGCGATAATATTCATAGTACTTAAGTGAATTAGAAAACCAATCCTGAGGACGATACTCGAACACTCTTTCACTATATTAAAACTTGACCCGTACACTTGCGGTATTGCGCAAAAATTACGCAACAACTAGTTATGTGGATTTTTGCAAGGCCTAAGCTGAATTTAGTTAGGTAACAAGAAATAAACATCAATTGGTGCAATGCAATTAAAAGAAACTAAGGAACAAGATTAAATTGTGTTGGAATGCTGGAATAACAGGAAAACAGTAAATAAACTGGGATTAAACAGATTATGTGAAAAGGGATTAGGATTAGGGGTAAAATCTTGCTTCATCAAACTAAATGCTAGAGCATAGATCATGCTTCAACACTCAATGCAGGTTAATTCGCGGATTCTTTCTAGAATTCCCGAGAATCAGTGATTAACATCTCATTAACCCCTGAATTTAAGCCCTTAACTGCAAACATTACGTGGGTTACCATCCCTAGTGTCCCCAATTACCTTAGAGCATGCTCCTAATCAGAACTAATGCTATGCCATGCATTCAGTTTATCCCTTCTCTTCCCAAAGTCAAAATAAACACTGCTAAGATGAGTTAGCCAGAAAAATTCAAGCTAAAAATTAAGCACACATGGCATAGGAGTGAAGAATATGCAAGTCTACTATTTCATTCAGCAAGAATCAACAATAAATCCCCTAATCCCTCACCCAAGGGGTGATTAGTTCATACTTAAAAGAAAAGACAGAAACATAGCAGTAAGAAAAGTTTGAAATAACATTCTGAAACTTGTCTTTAATACCAAAATGCTGAAAAATAAAGAAATACTGTAGAAACTAGGAGAAGATGGACAAGAAAGGATGTTGGGCAGCTCCTTTATGGCAAGATTCCCTCCTTTCCAGAAGTGGATCACCTCCCAAAAGGGTTCTTCTTCTCGAAATCTTCTCGAAATCTTCCCCTCCAAGATGTCTAATCTCCCAGCTATTTTTTTTCTCTTCTCCAAAAATGGCAAGCTAGGGCTTTATACCTCTCTCCTTCTTTGAAATCAGGGCTGAGTGGACATTTTAAGACTAATGGCAGCCCCTCATTGGCTTAAATCAGTACAGATGTTATAAATTGTCCACGTCAATTAATGAAATAATTCCCACGTGCGTTTTGCGTAACTGATCCCAGATAAATGCTCTAGCTTTGCTAATGCTTCATCAAAACACAACAATTGCTCCAGCAAGCTTGACCTTCCATCAACAACAAAGCTCTATCATAGCAGGTTGAATTTTCCACACTTAGCCATTTTTACCTTCAACAATGGCCTACACAAGTCACAAATAGCACAATTAAGTAATATTATGCATTAAAAAGCTCAAAAGTACTTTTCACATGTAGATGGACTCCTTTACTACTAAAACATCAATTCAGAGAGGCTTTTTAGTACAAAAGTACCTAAGATAGTGCTTTTAAGCCACAAAATCTTCACTAAAATACCCTAAATAGCTCTCATTCTAAGAGCTATCACATGCCTCCAAAATTAAATCCAATTTATTTCAGGCCTCACTGCATTAATAACTTACCCAAAATTAATTTAATCTTACCCCGTTGGTGCTGTACAGTAGCTCAAGAACGCCCAAATGGCCTCCAATCACGATGAAATTCCTATACTTGAATCCAAATAACTTGGGTTAAAATTAAATGGTACCCAATCAAAATCAGCCCCAATACTCATCAATAATGCCTTAAATAGTAGTGGAAAACTTACCCCAATCAACACGAGCCTAAACAGTGATGAAAGCCCACAAAAACGCTGCTGTAAAAGGCCTAAATACGAACCGAAAAATAGCCCCCTTGCTGTTTATCTGGCCAGAGCGAAAGGGAGAGCGGCGGCGGTATCGGCACGTAGAGGACGACGGTACGGAAGGCAACGGCGGCGGGACTCACTGGCTGACGCGCGGTGGCAGCTCCTGGCGCTTGCGACGGTGTGAGCTGCGGAGACGGTGGGTGGCGGGCTTCGTGAGGCGGTGGCTTGCTAGTTGGCGATGGTGAAAAAACAATAGAGGGGAGGGTGGCCTGCTTGTCGATTTGGTGAGGGAGATGAGAGAGAGAGAGAGAGATCTGGGGGTTTGATATAGGGAGCAATTAAAATAAAAAGGAAAAGGAAAAGGAAAATGGGGAGGGAATTTCGAAAAGGGGGAGAGAAAGAAGGAAAAGAGAGTTTGACTATTTTGATTCCAAAACTGCTTTTTGATTTGATTTGATTTTTTTTCAGGCACTACACATGATACCAAAATATCAAATTATATAAAATAAATGCCAATTGATACCAAATAATAGCAAGATAACATCATCAATAATAATACCATACAAAGAAAATACTGTCAATCAAATATGAGTATTGTAGCAACTTCAATAAGAATTATACCTATTTGAGCAAAGTGCTAAAGGGAATTCAAGAATATAAATTATTTCTATAAATATCCCCCCTATCAAAAGAATTCAACAAATCTTCTCAAGCATAAATTGAGCACATTCTTTTCAGAAGAACAACCAATATACTCAAAATAGTTCTCATTAAACAACATACTTCATATAAAGAACAAATATATTAAAAAGACACAATAACCAAACAAATATCAAATATTACAACAATATCTCATAAATCACAACCTATACAATCATTCATTAACAAGAATATTCCAAACTTCAATAAACATCAACTTTCCACCAATTCAAACATCAAAATTTAAAGAAAGCAAAAAATATCATCAAAAACACAAACTCCAAGTGGGCATTTGGCCCCTTGAGTTGAGTTGAGTTGAGTTGGGTTTTAAACTCAACTCACTATTTGGCCCATGGAGAAATTAACTCCCCATAAAAAAACTCAACTATACCAACTTGCTACAGTGTTAGGATATTAACTCCACTGACTTGTACAGTAGCCCTATTAACATATTTTATCACCATTTTTCCAACGACCGGCAACCTTCTCCGGCAATTGACGACAACCTCCGGCAACCGCGCGATAGGCGATCACTTCCCACGACCTTCTCCGGCAACTGACGACCACCTCCGATGACCGACGACCACCGCCAACAACCGACGGCCATATGCGACAACTTATGGCCACTACTGACTACCTTCTTCGATGATCGACTGCAATTGTTGGTGACCATATCCGATAACTGGCTGTCCCGTCTCCTGTGACAATCGTCAGCAACAATTTCCAGTGACCGACAACACTCTCATGGCTCAAAATAATATGAAATGCACATGTACTTAGTTAGTATGACTCTCTTATTTAACAATCTTTCTTCAGACTTACGAACTCGACTCATTGTTAGCCATTACTTATATTTTGTGAACCATAATTATGTTTTGTGAATCATGTAAATAGACCCTTGATATTTTGTGAATATTGCACTCCTACATGTCACTAATGTTGAAATATATTGTCTTTTTCTTGTCATCTTGAAAAAGTAAAATATTGGCATTCTCTTTTCTAAAGATGTTCAATTTAGTACACGTGTTTAAACAAATGTAAACAAACAATATTCCTTTGCAAAAGAAAAAAAAAAGAATACGTAATGGTCAATATGTTTTTTTTTTAAAAAAAAACTCCCTCATAATGAAGACCCTATTAGTAATTGAAAAAAGTCATAATAAGGTCCTTATTTGTAAGTTTCAAAGAAGTTCAATGTGTGTTTAGAAAATGAAATCTTAGATTTCTATATTTTGATAGAAGTTCAATTTGTGTTCGAAGAAAAAAAAATATAGGTACATTGCCTTTTTTTCATTCATCAATTGCTATTTATTGTGATGAAGAATGCAACATTTGATTTCTATAAATTGAAAGAAGTTCAATGTGTAGTAGAGAGAGAAATCAAGACTTCATTGCCTATAGTTTGGAAGAAGTCAATTTCTAAAAAAAGAAAGATAAAGAATGATGCTTTTAAAAAAAAGATCAATGTTGAAATATATTATTTTTTTGAAGTGGACATCTGAATTCAGTGTTCGAAAGTTAGAAAAATATGTTTCTAGATGAATGATTGGAAAAAATAAAAATAAAGTAAATAAAAACAGTCAGCTAAAAATCAGTCTATTTTGGGTTATAAAAACTGCACCAGATACCCTAGAGAACTCAACTCAACTCTGCAACCCAAACACAAACTTTCTGACTCAACTCAACCCAACTCTGCGCCCTAAACACAGACTTCTGAACTCATTGACAAACTAACTTTGCCCAACTTAACTCAACTCTGCACGCCAAATGCCCCCTAACTTCAAGAAAAATATACAACTCATGCCCAAAAAGCATACAATGAAAAGTTAATCTATTTCATCATAAAGTCGTACAATTCAAGTATTGGGCATTTTGGATAAATCTCAAAATTATAATTCCAATAATCAAAATCAAACAATAATAAACAATCAAAATATCAAGAAATCATGGATAAATTATTTTAGAAGGAATCATGGATAAATCAAATTCCAATAATGAGTAATAATATAAATAGATGCAAAAAAAAAGAAAAAAGAAAAAAAGAAGAAGATATTCAATCTTTTATCAAGACATGCATCTATAACTCAAATATCAAGCAAAAGGAATCAATCTCAAATATAGAAATCATCAATCTCAACCTTCTCAAGAGCGTATCCAACAATCCACAAATTAAGCAATCATAAAAAATACCTTCAATTTACTTAACGACACCTAGTATAATAATCAATAAAAATCAAGAAATCAATCTCAAATATTTCAAATCCAAATAAAAATCACAATATAAGGACATAATCTTTCATTTAAACAACTCAAAGTATCAAATTCAAATTCAAAGGTGTACTAAAAAGAAAAATCAAATTCAAAGGTAATATTATATAATATCTAAGAATTCATTTGAAAGATAAAGTTACAAAATATAAAATTTTCCTTTTGATGCACAAAGAGAGCTATGGATTCGCATTTGAATTTTGAATTGTTTCCTCTTGAAAGCTCCACCCTCCAAAAATTGAATCTTAATTGGAGGACACCTAAAGAATAATTTAGCAAATAGTTTTTGGTACCCATACTTGTTTGGGTCCATGTATGGTAGTCTCAATTTTTGGAACCCATTTCTTTTTAGTTGCAACATTCATAACATTTTTACCATTTGATTTAGGCAAATTATAACTTGAATTTGATTTATAACCGAATTTTTCACAAGAATAACAAACAACGTTAGGTAAGAATTTCTTTTTAAAAAAATGATTTTTCACAACATTTTTATTCATGAAATTCTTTCTAGGAGTATTTTTCCAATTAGAAACAATTAGCTCTAATATGACCTTTAACTCTACAATAATGACATGTAGGCACAAATCTTGAATTCATATGCATATTTCTAGTCTTTCCATGATTAGGAACAAATTTAGTACTGTGCATATATTTGGATAAAACATGATCATGTTTAGGCTCAAATTTTGATTTTTCATGCAAATATCTAGCCTTTTCAAGCTTATTCTCAAATTTACATTATGAACCAATTTTGATCTAGTATAAAATTGTCTAGGCACAAAATTTGAATTTTCATGGACATTACTAGATTTTTCATGCTTTGGCACAAATTTAGAATTAACAAGATTAGACACATTCGGTAAAGCATCTTTAGGCATACTAGGAGTAACTTTAACAAAAATAGTCTTTGAACTAGATGAAGGATTTTCATCAACATAGCCTAATCATCTTTTATCATTAAAAGATTTACTCATGTCAATAATTTTATCTAATTTTTGTGCACTGTTGTCAATTTCTTAATTGACTCTTTAGCCTTACCAAGTTCTTGCAAAGTATTTAATTCATTTTTCTTAAGCAATTTAATCAAATTATCCTTCTCGTAACTATATCATGCTCAAGAAATTTAATCTTATCAACAAAAGAACATTTCTCTTTTTCTAAAGATGTATTGCTATTTTCCAAATTAAGAATTTTATCTTTCAAGCTATCAATTTCATCTTTTAATTTCAATGAACAATATTTAATTTCCTCATTTTTATTCCTCAAATTACTCAATTCATTTTTTAATTCACATAATAAAGATTTGAGCTCATCATTTTCTTTTTCAAGAAATTTGATTCTATCATCCAATGCATTTTTCTTATCACAACAATCATCAATATCATTATGCATCAGCACATTATTAGCTCCACTTTTCAAACATGCATTTTCATCTATCAAAGATTATTCTCAATACATAAGGCCTTATACTTCTTTGATAGTTTTACATATTTAGAACCAAGCTTTTCAAAATCATGTTGCATACTTTCAAATGTATCAAATAATTCATCATATGAAGGAGATTCATGATTTACCTCATCTTTTTCATCACCGGAATCGTTATCCAAATGACCCATCAAGCATAGGGAAACTCCATCACATTTTTCCTTTCCTACTTCATGAAATTTTTCTTGATTTTGAGAATTATAATTCTCCTTCACATCAAAATAAATCATTAATAATACAATGAGAAATTTTTAGATTATACACATTATCAAGAAAATTTAAAATATCATATGCATATGTAAAGTGTAAAATTTCATTACATATTTTTCTATCTAATGCACAATATATGATATTTATGGCTTGGACATTAAAAGAGAGCAATTTATCATTCAATTTCAATTTTGATAAATCATGCTCACAAACACACGAAATATTGAAATTAATAGCAACATTCTCATTCTCCAAATATAATAGTTTCCACCATCAAAGAAATGAGGTTTATCAATACAATGAACTTCAAGAAAATCTACAGTTGCCATAACTCTTAGCAATTAAGCTTTTGAAATAATTTTTCAAAATATTAATAAGATATATACTTTAAGTATCAAAATAAAATTTGAAAAAATAATTTTATCAAAAGAGCAACCACTCTAATACCAATTGTTGGAGTGAAACCTCAAGCAATGGATATCGAATGAAATAACGTTTGAAAAATATATTCGATTAAAGATAAGAGCAACCTCGCTCTAATACCAATTGTAGGATCAGTATGGCAACCCTAGAGGGGGGAGTGAATAGGATTTAATCAAATTTTATAAAACTTTTTCCTAAGGTGTGCCCAATTAAACAAATTAACACACTTTTTACAAACAATTAATTTAAACAAAAAATCATGCAAATAAATTCACTCCAAATTAAACAATAAATTTAACACTAACAATTTTGAACACCCTATTTAATTTTAATATCAAGATTGGTAAATAATATGCAAAGATAGAATTCTTCCAACCAAAATAAACATAAAAGAGAAACTAATTTTATGCAATATAATATAACAACAAATTAATTTAAAAAATGAAATAAGATAGGGATAGAGAAATTGACATCGGAAATTTTATATTGGTTTGGCACAACCCAACCTACTCCACGGTATTTCACTAGAACAACAACCCTTTCAATGGCTTAGAGTCCAACTGTTACAACATTCCTTTTGCGGGAGCAAAAACAAACCTGATCATTTCCATGGTTCAAGATCAAATTGTTACAACCTCTCTTTTTTGGGATGACGAGAAACCTTTACAATGGATAGAAAGTGAAGAACAAGATGGAAAACTCTCTCAAAGAGAATATACACAAAGTTTAGCTCACAACCTTTTGTAAGAATGAATTCTTACATACTAAAGCACTCAAATGGCTAAAGCAAATAAAAAATAGAAGCTCAAAAATGGTGGAAATGTTCTCCAACTATAGTAGAATTTTTTTTAAAAATTTCCATTTTTTCCAATTTTTTTCGAGCCCTAAATAGAGAGGACGTGTCAACTTCTGATTGGCTGAAAAAAAATTCGAAATTAATAATATTATAATAATAAAATAATATTTAAATATTTAAATAATAATATATTCAAAATTTCACCGTTTATTTTTTTTATTATTAAATTCCTTTCTTTTAACTCAAATATGTCACGTGTTGCAATCCTATTAGTCCATGTGTTGCCATGTCATCGTCCACATCATCGACCGTTTGAAGTGTCACGTCACCGACACGTCGGTGCCACGTCACTATCACGTCATCAAGGTTGACTGTTAACCTTCCACGTCATCTGCCACATCATTAATATATGCCACGTGTCACCCCATGTAAGATTTTCCTTCAATTTTATTTTGCCCAAAACTTCTTCGTTTGAGCTCGAATTTGAACGATTCAAAATGCATTGGAATCGTTATTCTGAGCTCTATGCTATGGACATTCTAAAACACTAAAATTGTTAATAAATAAAATTAATTTTGTTATCATCAATACATTAATTAATTAATTTGAGATTAAGGGCCAAAAAGCCAACACTAGTAATACAAAATTAATTAATTAAACTCTTTGATTAATCAATTTTCATTCATTAACTCTAGATCACTCCACTATAGACCTAGAGTTGCACTCTTATGCATTGTAGGACAAGTTGTGTCCATGGATATAACCATTACATGTACGTCGATCCTTCACGAGTTGTTCGTAATTATAGTAGGTTCAAAAGTCCGTTTTACCCCTGTAATTACATCTTATACCTTAAGTACTAATGATCCTCTAATAAACAATTTGTTTATAATTCAATTATAAAATAAGTCATTCTCAGGCCAGTGAGAGGGTGTGGTCCCATTGTTCAAGTCTCAAAATTAGCACTAAAGGAACTACTAATCTACTTTTTCTATATGGAAATGAGTGAATTCCATCTTGTGAAACTTATGTTCCTAGCTCCCTATTTGGTCAAGTCTCCAAAATAGTAGCCTTATTGAATCGGCTACAACAATCATAGAAATCAAAGGATAATCCCTCACAGGCAGGAGTTTATAACTCACTCAGGATGAAGATCAAGTCGTATATGATCATCCTGTTGAAATATTAATCTTCTCAATTAACGGATTTATAAAGGAGATTAAATATTTCGTGGTCTAGTTTTATACAAACTCATTGTATATGATACCCCCACTCGCATATCTCCACATGAATGATTTGGATCAAATAAAAAGTAACTATTACAAAGTGGGTTGTATCAATAGTGTTACCAAGATAAGACACCCAACCTTATCCGTATACTATGAACCTTTTAGTTTATTTCTTGAACATGATCATCTTGTATATCAACCACATACTGCTCCAGATTACGCTAATAACCTTGAATTTTTATATATAATAGATATTATAAATTGAAAATAAAAATAATAAAATAATTATAAAATATTAAAATATTAATTACGAG
Organism: Trichosanthes truncata; assembly: GCA_033996785.1. Taxonomy (NCBI): domain Eukaryota; kingdom Viridiplantae; phylum Streptophyta; class Magnoliopsida; order Cucurbitales; family Cucurbitaceae; genus Trichosanthes; species Trichosanthes truncata. The sequence goes on along the minus strand of JAWPNB010000013.1, from coordinate 40,858,801 downwards.
GTTTAGGGCATAAATCCAACAAGCTCAAACACCCTTAGTAAGATTTGGAGAAGAAAGAGTAACTCCAAAAAGTAGCATAGAGCTTCCAATAACTTTTGGAGATGGGTAGAATCTAGTGACCAAGATAATAAACTTCCTAGTTGTGGATTGCACATCAGCCTGCAATGTAATTTTAGGAAGACCTACTTTGCATGATTTAAAAGCAGTAGCCTTAACCTACCACTAGTTACTGAGGTTCTCAACTCAACATGGAATAGAAATAGTGAGGGGTAAGCAAAATATTTCGAGAGAATGCTACTGTACAACATTGAAGAAAGTTAGACAGGCAAAATAGAATTCTTCCCTTCACCTCGACAAGGTCGAGGCCAAGACAATAAAATTCCTAGTTGTGGATTGCACATAAGCCTGCAGTGCAATTCTAGGAAGACCTACTTTGCAAGATCTAAAAGTAGTAGCCTCAACCTACAACCAGTTACTAAAGTTCTCAACTCCACATGGAATAGAAATGGTAAAAGGCAAGCAAAAGATTTTGAGAGAATGGTACTATGCAACATTGAAGGAAGTTAGATAGGCAAAAGAGAATGTTTCCATTCATCTCGGCAAGACCGAGGCCAACCACACCATCAAGTAATGTCACACCCCCTCCCAGCTCACTTGCCTAATCCTAGGAAGGAATGCGAAGACAGAGAATAGCAGCCCTCTTACTGCCACTCCCTGCCCCAGAAACTAACATTAACCTGAAATTGTATACAACGAAGCATATATGAACTAGTAAAATTGAGTGCACAGTTGCACACCTGAATAAGATGCAATCATTTTTCCATACTAGGTTTTCATAACAAGTCATAACATACTTAAGTATTACACCCCGACTAGAATGCTTTTATTTCAAAACTATATACAGGTGGAAGTATATATATACAAGGAGCTAAGTAGCGTGGTGGCAAACAGGTCTTGTCGAGGCTAAGCACCGGGAACTCGTTTGCTACCTGGGGAGAGAAAACATGTTGAAAACGTGAGCTGGGAAGCCCAGTGAGTGACTATTTAATAAGTTATGTGTTCATAGGTAAAGTATCAAAAGTAATTAAACAATGTCGCCAAATTATAGGCTTTAAGCACCACGATAATCAATGCATCAAAACTCATGATAAAGAAAACTTGTAGCATGATACCCTAGCTATGGTAGAGTCCTCTCTAACCAACAACTTCAATACCTCTCTCTCTCTCACGTGCACGTGGTATACCATTTAGGCTCACTGGTCTCCCCTAATACCTTCTCCATGTCCTTCAGTATTGGGGTCAGACCAACTACCACCCGAATACCTTCTCACTGTCCTTCAGTATCGGGGGTCAAGTTTTCTCCCTCCCAGGTACCTTCTCCGTGTCCTTCAGTACCGGGGGTTAATAATATACAAGGGCATGCTTTAAATAGTTAGGAAACATGTTTTGGAATCACATTCAGCAAGTTCTCAACATAAACACAAACTTTCATCATTAAACAAGCTTCCAACTTCAAGTGTAGTTCATCGTATGATTTAAAAGAGAACTCATTAACCAAACTCATTTTTCGTGTTCTCAACGCATAAATTCTTTAACATAGCCAAACCATCATACTTTAAGTTTCAAGCAATTAAAACATGTTTTAGAGTGGATTAATGCATGGTACTTTCAAGAAAAACCCTACTTCCAAACTTAGGTTTCATGCTTGAACGCGGAGTAACAAACTAGTTACAATTATGCTTAACTTTCAACACCGACATTTATTAGTAGGAATTCAATGAAAAATGAATATAACTTAGTTTAAGCATGCTTCAATATCCATCACTAGCAAGATTTTGAATAAATAAAGATCAACGCATAGGTTTTCAAACAAAATTACTCACAAACACCGGAAAGTTCCCAAGGCTTATAAGCTTCTCCTATCTTCGTTTGCCCTGAAAATGAATTCCATAACATTAATCCCTTTTTCTACTTGGCCCAAAAATTGATCTAACTCAGTCACATAACTCATAGGATAGTAATTGCACACACTTGGCAATAGGGTATAACAAATTGGAACACAACTTCCTTAAGCTCTCTAGACCCCTCTGTTTTGAGCCAAAAATTACAGATTCGACTTCCAGCATGAGTTTCTCAAAATTTAGCAAAACAACCACCAAATTTTATTTGATAAACCTCAAATACAACATCTAAACTTACTTACCTCAAAAGTTTAGCTTCTAATTCGTCCTCAAGAGCTCAAAATCACCAGAATCATCGAATTTTCTCAAGTGGATTGAGAGATATGACTGTTTTAAGTTTATCCACTTCCTAGAGCTTCCAGCTGTCTACTGCAGTCACAAGTGTTGGACAGCTCATCCTTCCACTATAACAAAAAAAACTCCAACGAAAATGTAACTAAAATGGCCAGCTCCTCCTTCTCTCTTTAGACTTTAAGTCCCTTTCAATCCACCTAAATTGTAAAGAAATTTTAACTAAATTAATTAGAAATTACAGCTTTTGTATTCAACACAACATACACCTAATGTGTACCCAACTTGCTCATGACCTTAACTTACTTCAACTCAACTTTTAATATGCTTATCCCAATGCGTAACCTGTCTCCTTATGAAGCTTTGTGTACGTTAATATCCACAACTTAGGAGATTCCCAAATTCTACCACGACATCTTTTAGTGCAACCTATATCAATTTGCATATGTCAAAACATCATATATGAGCACAATATAATCAAAAGAGAGTTTAGGGTTTACAAGTAATAAAATGTTATTTCTAGAAGTTGCATATTAAGCTATTCAGATGTTAGTTTAATAGCATAGCAGTACTCAAGCATGAGTTTGTTACAACAGAATTCTCCTTGAGCAGGTGGCTACACAAGAGATATGTCTCTCTATCAAACAAAAAGCAAGATAGGGGATATGCTTCCCTATCAAATAAAAAGAAAGAAAAAAAAGGGATATGCCTCCTTACCGAATAAAAAGAAAACATAAGACTTTAGATTTTGGATCACAAAGGTCTGAAAGCAAGGCTTTTGGAGGCTGAAACAAGCCATGGTCGTGCCAACCATGGGATCATACTTGGCCAAGGTCAACCATAGGGCCATACCCTACCTAGGTGAGGATAAATGCAATGTTGAAATGAAAACTGATCATTGAAAAGACAGGGAGCTTTTTTAAACCTATAAATGATTGAACCGAGGTAAGCAAAGAGAATAACTTTATTCCTTTTAAGAGGAAAAGTATTACATTATTCAAAGAAAGGAATGCAAAGATTCATAATCAATCCAAGAGGTCAAAAGCCCGAATAATCACTGTAGTTATCCTAAGGTGGTCAAGGCCGAAGAGACACAAAAGTCACCCAAGTACGCCTCAAGCACGCCCTCACCTTGGAGAAGATGAATTTAAGGCTAAAAGACAAAAGGTTCACCCTAGCCAGAACCAGATGCACATCAAGAAATTTGGGCTATCCCGACGAACTTTTTCTCAACACAACAATTAGCTTTGCATAGGTACATTTTTTTTTTACGCAAATGGCGAGCTTCAAGAGATCTAGGTATATCTCTCGATGTTGGCCGTTTTCATCAGTATAAACATGCATATATCAACACTAATTGTTGTATCAGCAAAAACATGCATGTGCCGATGCAAATGGTATTTATCTCAATGCATTTATTACATTAGGAAAAGTACTTTAAAATCGCTAATTCCTCACCTTCTTCCTATTTCTCCATCTCTTGATTTTTCCCCCTCTTCATTCTGTTGTCTCCTCTCTACATTTTTTTGTTGTACCCTCGCTTGGCACTGATTCCTCTCACCGTCGCTCACCCTCACCGCTACAACCACTTCTTCTTCTTCTTAATATTATTATTATTTGGTTGCTTCCCTTCTCCACCCACCCACCTCTATAGCTCCTAACCTTGAGTTTTTGATCGGCACAAAAGTGCACGTGATCAAAGTAATAATAAAACGGTATTTGAGTATTGAGTGTCGTATCAATTAGGGAAGCGTAATTGAAATTCTTTTTAAAGCTAATTAATTACTAAGAATACTCAAATTTGAAGTTATTTAAGGCCAAACTAAAGGAACGATGCTTAAGAATTTAAACTAACTAGGAAAGCAATAAAAAGGGTTGGAGATACCAAATTAAGGGGATGTTTAGGGGATCGAGCACAATTTAGGTTGGAATTATGGCAATTGGACTCAACATTTAATTGAACATGCTAATTGCATACACCTAGAGCTGAACCGGTTGAAATCTCCTGTCGGTCTCCATCAAACACGCTTAATTAATCGTTTGCTGTTGCCTAGCAGAGTGTATGCAATTTTTAAATAAAAACACCCACAATGTGCAAGTATACACAAACTATGCAGCAAGTGGTAAATATATTTTATATTGTTCTCCTTGAGGATTAGTTAATTGAATTCTGCAATGCTTAAGCTGAAATTAGTGAGGTGACAAGTAACCAACATCAATTTGTGCAAGGGAATTAAAAACCTAAAGGAACAAGATTAAAAAGAAGGGTGCTAGAATGCTAGAAAAACAAGAACACAGTGAATGAAATGGAATTAAACAAATACTGTAAAGAGGGTCAGGATTAGGGGTGAAATTATGCTTCATCAAAATAAATGTTATAGCATAGAACATGCTTCAACACCCAATGCAGCTAACTCATGGATTCTTTCTAGAATTCTCAAAGAAACAGTGATTAACTCCCATTAACCTCATAATTTAAGCCCTTAACTACAAACATTAGGCGAGTTACTATCCCTAGTGTCCCCAATTACCTTAGAGCATGCTCTTAATCAAAACTAATGCTATGTCGTGCAATTAGCTTATACTTTTCTTTCCCAAAGTTAGAATAAATACAACTAAGACAAGTTGGCTAAACAAATCCAAGCTAACAGTAAGCACACACAACATAGGAGTGAAGAATATGCAAGTCTTCGCTATTTCACTAAGCTTGAATTAACATAAAATTCCCTAATCCATCACCCAAGGGGTGATTAGTTCATATTTAAATGAAATGACAACAACAAAACAGTAAGGAAAGCCTTAAACCACATTCTAAAATCAATCTACAATATAAAATGCTAGAATAAAAAAAAATACTACAAAGAACTCAGAGAAAAATGGACAAAAAAGAGATGTGGGCAGCTTCTTTATGGTAGATTCCTCTCCTTTCCAGAAGTAGGTCACCTCCCAATAGTGAATATTCTTTCCTTCTCGAAATCCTCTCCCCAAAATTGTCTCCCCTCCAAGCTCTCCTTCTAAAACGGAAAAGTAAGGCTTTTATATCTCTTCCCTCATCAAAATCAGGGCTGAGTGGACATTTGAAGTATAATGGCAGCCTCTCATTGGCTCAACTTAGCACACCTGTCATAAATTGTCCACCTTATTTAATGAAATAGTCCCCATGTGCTTCTTGTATAAACAGAGACCAGGTAAATGCTCTAGCTTAGCTGATGCTTCAGCAGATATATAGAAAATGCTCCAACTAGCTTAACACTTCAACAACTGCAAAGCTCTAGCATATTAGGCTAGATTCTCACACTTAGCCCTTTTTTTAAGCCTTCAACAATGGTCTACACAAGTCACAAATAGACACAAATCAACATAATCATGCACTCAGTGACTTAAAGGTGATTTTCACACACTTGAGACATTAAACATCTAAAACACCAATTTGAAGAGGTTTTCACAATGCCAAAGTGTCTAAACTAGTATTTTCAAGCCATAGAAACGTCACTACTACACCTTAAATAGCTCTTATTTTAAGAGCTAACACTTGCCTAAGTGTCCTTAGCACTAATTGATTAATTAAGTTAAGATTAAACCCGCTCATAATTAGTCACCCATCAATTGTTCATCCTATGTCACTTGGGCAATTTTCGGATGCTAATTGGATTAATTCAATCCTAATTTCCTTCGTTGAGCTCAATTAAGACTAAGTTCAACTAATTATTTGCCAAATAATTAGAGGTATTAAGAATAATCCAATTAAATGCAATTAAACATACAATTAAATGTCAAACATCACAACTAAACCATAAAAACAATCCTAAATGTGCTCTTAACCCCTAAACAATTAAATTAAGCTCATAATTGTCATTAAAACAGCATAGTACAACATCCTAAAGTCCCTAGATACATAAAATAGATAGAAGATAATGGGGAAGAAAACTATCGTTGTCAAATTCTTGTCTCCTGCCTCGAATTTTGCAACCCGAGCCTTGAACACCGCTCCCGAACACTCTGTCTCAAGCTCCACAGGTCCCAAGGAGGCAAGTTATCGAAATTAGGGCTAAAAACCCTTGAATGGTCTCCCCTTTCCATAGAGAAAATGATGAATAAATACTGTCTTTCGATGCAGCGTCTCAATGCTAGGGACAACGTCTTGACATTGTCCAAACGATAGCATTTTCACTTGCGCGTGCGCCTTCAGCGTTGAGACACAGAAGGCAACCTCTCAACGTTACGGACAAAATGGTTCATCTCCATGCATTTTGAGCGTCGAGATGCCACAGGGCAGTGTCTCGATGCTAGCCCCCAGGTTTGAATGATATATTGCAGCGTCTCAACGCCTCCCTCTTGGCTCCAATTGCTTGATTTGAAGCTCCTCTCCATACTTAGCTCCATTTTTGGTCCATTTAAGCTCTAAATCATACCCAAAGCTACAAAATCAACATTCCTTGTCTAAAATGCTTGGTTTCCTAAAATATACAAAATATTGAAGTAAAAGCTCACAATTATAATGTAAAACTAGCTAAAATAAGGCATAAATATAGCACTAAATTAGTGCTATCAGTTTTTGTTCTCCGTCGTTTGTTGGCACCAGCTACGGTTGCCTCCCACCAATCGTAAGGTATGTATGTGTTGTTTTTTTCCTCCTAAAATTAGGTTTAATACTAAGTAACAAATTAGGTTTATTTCTTTTAAGAAAAATAACACGATTTTCAACGTTGTAAAACAAAGTTGTTGGCTATTGGATTTTTGGCGTTGCCTTTGCCTTATTGCTTACTGGTTTTTCTTTGTGGGATTCACTGTGTAAGACATTTAGGCCTCTCTCCACTGGGATTTAGTGCTTTTATTAGGACAATTTTGCTTGAAGACGCGAAAATGGATTATTGAGGGAATATTTGGCTTGCACTCTTACATATTATAGAACGAATGAGGTGAGTTTCTTGTGTGTTTGTTGTCTTTTCCTTTCTTAATGATCATTTAGAAAAGTCCCTTTTAGTCAGTGACAAATTCAAGAACGACAAACGATTACTCCGAGTAGCAGTAGTGGACAACAATTAATTTTTAATCTACTCTTCTCTGTCTTTCTGGGGTTGGTCGTTCTTTTTTTTTTTTTTTCTGGCTTTGGGTCTTGTAGATCACTCAAAAAGGAGGATTTATTGGTCACTTTTTGATTCTTCCCTTCGACTACAAGGTAAACAAATAGAAGCATTAGCTTTTCATGTGTGGTTTAAGAGTATTTTACTTTGGTTTGGAATATTTAATATTTTTATTTGCTTCTTCTTCAAGCAAACTCGAGAGACAGGAAACTATGTATTCAGGTGTTGTCTCCTCAGCTGCTTAGAGGGTTGCTCCAGCAAACCATGTTGCTCCTTTTTACAGTTTTATGGAGAATATCTGCACGCTCTTATAGTTTTGATGGTGGATAATCTCAACCTTCTTTTCCATTTAAGTATCCTAATTTAAGGCTTGGATGAGATATGAATCAAATAGAGAAAATTTATAAATTGTTGAGCCCATCTTCAAGAAAATTCATTCGTTCTGAAATTGATTCCAAGTCTTTGTATTCTGCTCTCTCTCTTTCCACATATATAAGTTGCTTGGTGATTTAGACTTCCTGTTTAATTACACTTGTTTGGAGGATTAGGTGACCAGCTTGAGTAAGAGGAACAAGGAGCTTAGTAAAGGCTAATTGGCTAACAAAAATAAGGAAAACTTATGTCATTCTTATGAGAGAAAAGGAGAGTCTAGCCAACTAAATACAGTAGAATGAATGCAATTATACTCATTTATTTTCTAATATGCTAGTGTCAGCATGCGGCCTAGATGTAGCTAGAACAATCCAACTAACAGTTTAAATTGTTTGATAATGATATTGTTTTCTATTTTTTAAAAGTAAGCTTATGAAAACTACTCATTCTATGTATTCTTTGTTTTTTTTTCAACTTTGAGTTTGTTGAGCAATTTTTAGCTAAATATTTGTTAGAGATAGAAAGATAGCGAGTATAAGATTTTTAAATTCAGATTGGAACAATTCTCTACTTACAACTTGAACTTATATAGTGATAGAATAGAATAGACTTTTAGAACTTGTCTAACCTTAACTCCTTTGTAAACGACTTTAACACCAAAAGATATGTAAAGCCTTTTAGGTGTGTTTGTGGGATTGAAAGTGTGTTTGGGTGAGTTTGTTGGATGTGGAGTGAGGTTGAGTGAGTGAATTAGATACGTTTTGTTAGCTTTTAAGTAGTTTGGGTGAGTTTGTGATATTTGGAATATGATTTGGTGAGTTTTAGACATTTTTTTTAGTGTTTAAGTAGTTTGAGTGAGTTTGTGAGATTTGAAGTGTGTTTTGAGTTAGGATTTGGCCTTAGAGCATTTAGGTACTTTTAAGACATTAGTGTAGGTTCGGGAGGCTGAGTTCCACTTCTTTGATGCTTTAAGGTTAAATGGCACTAGGATTATTGTGCATTTTAGCCGTTCTTTAATTTATTATTATTTTTTTTTTGTATATGTCTAAACTTTTTCATATTTTTTTTTTCTTTTAGGTCTGTAGCTGTAATCTTAAAGGTTGCTTTTGGAGAAACAAATGAAGTTGATGACTGCTTTTGGAAAAACAATCGAAGATAAAACCACAAGCCAAGATTAATTTGTTTATATTTTTGTTGTATATAAATATAACTTTCGAGACTACTGTGTACTGAATATATATGATATATATGGATGATATTTTGTAAGAATATTACATTTATATATTGACTTTTATTATATTTGTTTTGTGTTGAAATGATACCATTGTTATTAGTTATGTAAAATAATAAACTTTCAGGTTATGACAAAAATTAAAATAATAAAAAAAAGTAGGTAAAAGCAGTTCTGTCTATCCTACTTTTCCTGATGTTGTTTGTGGTTTTCCCAATGCTTTTTTGTGTCGGGAAAGCCCTAAAATTTTGTAGTGATGAGCGAGGCCATGGTGAGCAATTCACTACATAGGCATGTCTCAAACATGCCCTTAAGATGAGCACAAGGTTAAAGCCCATTCTCATCCCTAGAATGCAAAACACTTAAGGGAGATATATGAATTGAATGGCAAGGTGACCTGAAGTTGAGGTCTGGCTGAAGCGTAAGTGGTCGAGGTCGACCAGCCAAAGTCCAAAGCCAAATATTCATGTAACACCCTAGGCCTAGGATTTGGACTAGGATTCAGAATCTGAATTTGGCACCCGATGGCCCCAGCATTCCTCTACATCTCTTGCGACTTGGCCACATGACCATACTAGCCTTGAGTTACCTGCGAGAGTCAAGAACCACAAACCAACACAAGTCCTTTCAGCATGCATAACACTCGAGAAAAGGTAACTCCCTATACTTAAATGTAGCACACTCTCCACATCTCTTAGGACTGATTTGTGCTCCTCTGTCAACTTCTTAGGGTCTAGATACCACAACATCCCTCACCAATTTCTTAGACTCCTCAGCAACCATGTCTAGGAAGGTCTTCCCTAGCCTCTCATCTTCTTCTCAAATCTTTTCTTTTCACATTCAATCTTCTTTTCTTTTCTGGAACCAAAACAATCATTATCAAACTTAAACTAAAGAGATGGCTTAGAAAGCTTACCTTGTGTGGTTTTTTCTACCACAGCTCCTTGACGCTCTATCTCTTCATCAACCATGCTCTTCTTCGACACCCCTCGTAACTGAGTCCCACTCCTTAGCATTATGGACTTGCATTGTTCCTGTTGGTTCACCTCAGTGTCATTGGGGAACTTACCTTTTTGGAGGGTGTTGACTGCACTAGCGATCTACCCTATCTGAACTTCTCTATTTATGAGTGCAGTGTCGTGGCCACTCACTGTAGTGATAAGGGATGCGGTGCTCGTCTGCAATTGCTGGGTCACTCCTCTTTGTTCCTTCATGAAGCTCACCTCTAGGTCCAACTTCTTCTCTTGGTTTGATGTTCTTGCTAACCGAGGTGGCTGCAAAACTTTTTTCTGGTTAGCGTAAGAGAAGTTTTCATGGTTATGTAAACCTAAATGTAGTAGTTTGGTAGATTCTGGTTCTGACAGCCTTGATATCTGTAGTCTTTGTTTTGCACGTACTTGCATTGCCCAATAGACTGATCATCGACTTCCCTCAAGTTTAATCTGTAGGTCCATAAGGTCCCCTTGCTAGCTCATAATACCACTAAAAGATCAATTTAGTTGAAAGAAAATTTTGAAATGTTCAAATTAATATTTAATTTCAAGTGTTCAAATTAATATTTAATATATTAGATATATTAAATATAAAAGAGGAAAATATATTTATTGTATTTGATACATTGAATATTAAAATAATTAATGTATATTAGATACATTAAAAAAAAGATATTTATTAAATTTGAATTGGATTCAAATTAGGGAATAGATGTCGTAGGAGAATTTTAAAGGTTTGAATAAGATTCAAATTGGTTAGATAATATATTTTAATATATTAGATATTAAAATATATTATTTAATTATCTTCCCTATACCACTATAAATAGGACCCTAGGGGTGAGCCATTGGGTATTCTATATACAACACACATATCCTCAATAGAGAGAATTAGAGAATTCTTTCTAGACCTCTTCCTCTTTAATCCCTTGTGGATTTTCTTTCAAGAGGCTCCCACAAGCCTTGATCTTGTGTTAGAGTCATAGCCAGAAAGACTTTGTGGAGGAGATAAAGACCCGTCAGAATATTCTCCATATTTATCTTAAAAGTAAGTTTTCTTAACTCATATTATTTTTAGTTTAATTTTAAATAAAATCAAAGACGATCCAATGCTTCCGCTGCGTGATGAAGAGTTCATTCCTATCAAGTTTTGTTTGTGTTGGTCTTGTCTTTCTGTGAGTGTATATTTTTAGGAGCTATAGATTAAAATTCCTTCACATTGCACCCAATATTTCATTGAATCGAGGATTCTCTCGCACTCTAGGGCAATATCGTTCTCCTTTCTATCTTTTTAAATTGTCCTTTGCATGCTTAATTAGATCGAAATAATTTATATATTGAGGAAAATGTATGCTTTAAGTGCAGGGAGATGTTTCTTGTTCTGATATGAGCTTAATTAAATTTTTTTTTGTGAATTATATGATAATTTTGTTGCATTTGTGTGATGAAGGCAGCTTGTGATGTGTTCTAAATAGTGAATATTTTTAAAGTTTTTTGTGAAATATGAGAGCATGTCTAGGATTCAAGTAAATTTAAAATTTTTCTTGGAATTCCTTGCACTTGTGGAGTACTTAGCCTACTTATTAGTGGTTTTGAACGCCTAAAACAGAATTATTTAATCTGGATGTTCGTTGTCACCCATAGGCTTAAATTCAAGATGAAGGTTGTATTGCATGATAGTATGTAATGTTGAGCTTAGGAGGGAAAATCATGTCTATCTGCCTGTTAGAAAGAAAGAAAAGAGGAAAGAAAGGAATAAAAGAGAAAAACAATGGAAGAGAAAAGAATAGAGAAAAGAAAAAAAAAGAATAAAATAACTTGTAGTGTTTATTGATCAAGGGAAAAAAAGTTGTCTCTATTGTGATCAGCTAGGCCACTCATTGAGTGAATGCTCTGGGTACGGGTCCCTACAACAGTTGTGCGAATGCTAGTGTCCTTGAGTATTTAAAGAAAAATGCAAGTTTAGGGGAGCGTTACCCCGTTGTTTTCAAGCATCCTAGCTAGATATTACTTTCTTGAGTGTAGGATGTTGGATAATTGGTGCTTAGGGCCAGTGTAGGGGGAAGATGAACAGAGAATTCTATAATCTTTCTAGGTTTGTAAGGATCGAAATAAAGAAGGTTATAACTCTGCAAATGAGAGTTATTAGCTAGTCTTTTATGCATAAATTTCCTTTATTTGAGTGTAATGCTAGTATTTTCATGCTTGAAATCCCCTAATACCTTGTTTATTGGAATAGCTTCTTTGGAGATTCTTAATTGTTGTATTTACGTAAATGAGAGCTAAAAAAGCACTAAATCATGCTAATTTGGTGTTGCAGATTGTAATTTGAATACTCTATCAGTAGAACTATGAGGGAGCATTTGTCCAGTGAAGGAATGGCTGGAGCAAAATATTCGGCATTTTGAGTTACAGAAAGACAACACGTGATACATCACATGAAGAAAGAATTCATTAATTGAGCTGGTGTAAATTAACCAAAACGACATCATCCATCCAATGAGAAGTCGCCACGTGTCTTGTTTGACCTAATTTGCCCTAAAATCCAGATGGACATTGGTATTTAAAGCTAGCAGCCATTTTTAGTAGAGGAGACCTAATTGAGAGGAAGAAATTAAGTTTTGAGAGGAAGAAGTCGACAAAGGGGTTGAAGGAAGAAAATCCAAGCATAAAAGAAGCTGGAAATAAGAGAAATCATCATCAAGAGCTTCTATTTTGGGCTTTTCTTCTCCCTTCTATTATTTTCTTTTACTTTTTGATTTCTCTCTTGTACTTAGATTCTACATTATGGTGTTTTATTGCAGTTTTCCTTCATTTTCAGCTTGTAACATGATCTAAATCACCTTTAGGTGAGGATTAGGAATGTGGTGTTAATCTAAATAAGGGGTTGAGGCTTTTTAGCTCTTTTCAATCTGGTTTTAGAGTGTTTTATTATTTACGCTCGATGTCGTTTGGCCAACCATTTCAGGTATTGTCTTCTTGAGTTTTGAAAAAAATAGGGGAGGTTGATTAATCAAAACCACATTAGCTCCTTGGTTGGGTTAGTAGCTAGCTAAGTGGGGAGGTTAGGGATAACAACCCACCTAATGCACATTTACAACAGCTTAATTTGGCGTGGGTTAATGAGAATTAAACCAAAAATTATTAGAAATTTGGGAAGATTCTGTGTTTATTGCTGTGTGGGTTGAGGGAGCAAAGTTCTTGCTGCAGCATTCTTATTTTGAGAAAATATAAACAATTCCTAATCCTAGCCTGTTTTACATATCTTGTTACAAGTTTTTCTCGACTTTTCATTTGAGTATTTTCTGAGTTTTATTACCTTGTTATTGCTTTTATTTCATTGAAGCTGTTGGGATTTATGCCCTAAAGCCTCGTAATTAATGATTTATTTAATAATTAATAATTATTTTTATTATTTTATTTGCAATATAATATTATCCATTATATGAAAAATCCAAGGTTATTAGTGTAATTTTGAATAGTATGTGGTTGACATACGGGAGGATCGAGTTCAAGAAATAACCTAAAGAGTCATAGTATATGAGTAAGGTGGGTGCTTATCTTGGTAACACTATTGATACGGCCTACTTTGTAATAGTTACAAATGATTTGATCCAAATCGTTCATGTAGAGACATGTGAGTGGGCGTATCGTATACAATGAGTTTGTAAAAGACTGGACCACAAAATTTTAATCTATCTTTATAAATGAATTAATTAAGAAGATTAATATTTCATTATGATGATCATATGTGACTCGATCTTAATCCTGAGTGAGTTATGAACTCCTGCATGTGAGGGCTTGTTCTTTGATTTGCATGGGTGAGAGTGGTTTTTGTAGCCGATTCAATATGCCTACCATTTTGGACACTTAACCAAATAGGGAGCTAGGAACATAATCTCACAAGATGAAATTTACTCCTTTACATATAGGATAAGTGGATAAGCAGTTCCCTTAAGTGCTGATTTCAAGACTTGAACAATGGGGCCCCACCCTCTCACTTGCCCGAGAGGGACTTAGTTTATGGTTGGATCATAAACAAATTGTTCATTAGAGGATCAATGGTACTTAAGGTGCAAGATGTAATTATAGGAGTACAACAGACTTTTGACCTCACTAAAATTACGAACAACTCGTGAAGGATAGACTTACATGTAGTGATTACATCTATGGACACAACTTGACCTAGAGTTGCACTCCTATAGTGCATAAGAGTGCAACTCTAGGTCTACAGTGGAGTGACCTATAGTTAATGAATGAAAATTAATTAATTAAAGAGTTTAATTAATTGATTTTGTATCATTTGAGCTTTTAATCTGTAGGTTCATAAGGTCCCCCTGCTAGCTCATAGTAACACTAAAAGATCGATTTAGTTGAAAGAAAAAATTGAAATGTTCAAATCAATATTTAATTTGAAATGTTCAAATTAATATTTAATATATTAGATATATTAAATATAAAAGAGGAAAATATATTTATTGTATTTGATACATTAAATATTAAAATAATTAATGTATATTAGATATATTAAAGAAAAGCTATTTATAAAATTTGAATAAGATTCAAATAAATAAATATCGTAGGAGATAGAATGAGATTCAAATAAGTAGAAGATATATTTTAATATATTAGATATTAATATATAATTTTTTAATTATGGCAGAGATTTTCCCTTAGTCTCTATAAATAGGACCCTTGGGTTGAGCTATTAGACACAATACACATCTCCTCAATAGAGAATTAGAGAATTCTCTCTAAACCTCTTTCTCTCCAATCCATTATAGATTTCCTTTCAAGGGGCTCCCACAAGCCTTGGTCCTGTGTTTGAGTCATAGCAAGGAAGACTTTTGTGAAAGTCTTGGACACGAGAAGTGAAGAACCGCTAGAAAATATCTCCATATTATTTTCAATGTATGTTTTGCTTAGCCTTAATTATTATTGTTTAATTCTAAATAAAATCAAAATCGATTCCAACTCTTCCGCTGTGGATTTAATTCAATTATTCCCTTCAAAAGCATGATTAGATTAGATTTTAACCCAATTTTATTTGGTTACCATGTTGAGTTCGCTAAAAATTAGGTTTAGCTTTGTAAATTCTCTTGCACTAATCTATGTGAAGAACGATAATTTACTTATCACTTGCTACAATTATTGTGTACACTTGCACATCCTCGTGTAAATTGTTTTAAAATTTTAAGCTACACATTAGAAGGCAACAAGTTTTGGGCGCCGTTGTCGGGGATTAGTTTGAATTTTACTTTGTTTGAGTTAAATTTTGGTGAATTGGTGTTGACTCACAAACTAAATCAGTTGTTTTGTTTTTCTTTCAGATACTGGAAGTTTTTCATGAGCTAACATTTCAATTGTGAATTTCACTTAAACCCTGAAATTAAGAGAACATTTCATAAGAGAAGAAGGGAACAAAGGAGTAGAAATAAGCCAATGGATCTTCCACCACTTCTTTTGCATTCTATACCACCTAGAGGGAATGTAGAACAAGAAAACTAAAAACCACGTGATCCTGAAAGAAATCAGCTAGCTGAGGCAATAAATCAGGTTGGAAACCTTGTCCTCTTAGCCAATGATAGGGAGAGAGCCATTAGAGCCTATGCAATTCCTATGTTTGACGAAGTAAATCCAGGGATAGTTAGGCCAGAGATTGAGGTAGAAAATTTCAAAATGAAGCCAGTTATATTCTAAATGTTACAAACAGTGGGACAATTCCATGGATTACATTTAAAAGATCCCCATCTATATTTGAAAAACTTTTTGGGAGTATTTATTGTGCAAGGAGTTCCAAAGGATGCTCTTAGGCTAACCCTTTTTCCGTATTCCTTGAGGGATGGAGCGAAAGCATGGTTAAATACATTTGCTCCAGGATCTATAAATTCATGGAATGAATTAGCTGAGAAGTTTTTGATAGAATACTTTCTCCCCACTAAGAATGCCAAACTTTGAGCTGAGATTGTAGCTTTTAGGTAGTTTGAGGACGAGTCTTTTAGAAAAGTTTGGGAGAGATTCAAAGAGTTGTTAAGGAAATGTCCACACCACGGATTACCTCACTGAATTTAGATGGAGACCTTTTATAATGGATTGAATTTGCCTACACAGAACATGGTCGATGCCTCAGCAAATGGAGCTTTGCTGTCTAAAACCTTTAATGAGGCATATGAGATATTGGAGAGAATCTCTATTAATAGTTGTAATGGGGCAGATGTGAGAGGCAATCTAGGGAAGAAATGTAAATGAGCGTTAGAAGTTGATGCTCTATCATCTTTAAGTGCACAGATTGCTTCCATGGCAAATACTTTGAAGAATATGTCTATGGGAAATGCGACTCAAAATGTTGTAGCTGTGAATCAAGTTACATCAGTACCATGTGTTTACTGTGGGGAAGGACATCCATGAATTTAGGAGTAGCATCGATGGCCTAGTTTTAATATAGTTAGGGTCAATGCTCTGAGTATAGAAAGGTAAGTACTGGAGATTCTCGAGAACGTCGATGATTCTTGAAGGCATCAGTTGGGGCCGACAGAGAGCGTCGATGAACCTTGGCAACATTACCTATGGTGAAAAGAGTTTGTGATCCATACTGATCATGAAAGTTTGAAGCATCTCAAGGGACAAAAGAAGTTAAATCGTCATCATGCTAAGTGGGTTGAATTCATTTAATCATTTCTGTATGTCATAAGGTACAAAAGTGGTAAGGAAAATGTTGTTGGCGATGCATTGTCTAGGAGATATAGCTTGTTGTCAACTTTATCTTCTAAATTGTTGGGATTCCAGTTTTTGAAAGAAATGTATAAAAATGATGATGATTTTGGTAAAAAAAAATTCTTAATGTGTGAAGGGAATAGTAGTAAGTAATTCCTATATTTTTTATGGTTTTTTGTTTAGGAAAGATAAACTTCGCATTCATAAGGGTTCATATAGAGAGTTATTTGTTAAGGAAGCTCATGGTGGTGGACTTAGGGGTCATTTTGCTGAAAATAAGACATGTGTGTCACTTAAAGATTATTTTTATTGGTCACACATGCAACATGATGTGCATAAAGTTTGTAGTACATGCATTACATGTAGAGAGCTAAATCCAAGTCTAGACCACATGGATTGTACACACCTTTACCTGTTCCAACTACACCTTGGATTGATTTGTCTATGAATTTTATTCTTAGGTTGCCTAGAACTAGGAGAGGGCATGATAGCATCTTGGTGGTCGTTGATAGGTTTAGCAAAATGTCACGTTTCATTGCTTGTCATAAAGCTGATGATGTCAAGAAATTTTAATTTGGTTCATGTATGGATTTGAAAGGTTGGGGGTTGAGTTTAGACTAAATAGGTGAAGGGGTCCTTTTATGGTATCTATCGAATTAGTATAAATAGGGCTGTCATTTTTTCATTTGAACATAAGTTGAAGTTGAATGAAGTCTCATATTTGAGTTTTTGTCTCTCAAGCTTTATGTTTTCTTTGTATTCTTGTGTTAGAATGCATGTTTAGAACTTTCAATCTAGTTTGATCCAATTGATTGTGGAGAGAGTTCGAAATCTTGAAGATAGGAACAAGTTCTCATTTCTTCTTAATCATCGATCAACTTTTTAAAGTAAAAATCTATTTAACTTTCTTGGGGTTGCCTATCATTTTGTTAATGGATTTTTCTTATTATTGTTGTGGGGGTTCACCTTAAATAAGGGGAGTTCTCAAGCATAATTGAGATAGTTCTTTTATCATTTGGTATCAAAGCTTTCGCTCTAAACAGATTATATCCTTACTTGTTTTTCATTTTATCTCATTTTTTCCTTTCTTCAAATTCCAATCCATTCATTTCTTGCGACTCTTCATCTTCTTATTTTGGCTTCATTTTTTTCTTCATTGTGCTTGCTGGAAAAAAAAAAAAAAAAAAGAAAAGAACAATTGTCCATTGTATTTTTCCATACTTATTTTCTAAATTTGGGATTTTGTGACTTTTCACATTCTAAGCTATATTGACATGTTCTTGCATGATTCTCATAAGAATACTAGAGACTTGCTAATGTTTGAGAATTAGAAGTCTTAAGAGTATCTCTACTTTATGAGTGCAAACACGAGTGACCTTTCATCTTCCAAGGGAGTAAAAAACGTGAAGGAGTGATTGTGAGGTCCATTTCTTGTCATTTTCATTTTTTTTTACAACATGTTTCACCAAAGAAGAACACATCATGAGACCTACAATAATGATGATCAATTTTGGAAGAGTTTTCGAAATAATTTGGCTGAGATGCGCCAATCCATAAATTACATGGCTCAATTGTGTCAAGAGATGAATTTGCAAGATCAAGCCATGGAGTTTAATACAATCCATTCGAAATGAGGAAGATTGTCAAATACCTCAAGATGTCCAACCTATTCAAAATAATGAAGATCAACCACAAGCCCAAGAGGAAAGTTCGAATGGTGAGGTTGTTGAGGTAGATGAGGTGATATTTGAAGTATGTGTTGAGAATGAGGTGTGATAGCATGCATAAGTGTGCTATTTCTAGGCTTAGTTGAGTGCTAGTTTTGTTATGGATATGTGTGTTTTGATGTGTTTTTATATATATTTTGCAAAAACTGAGCAATTGGAACAAAACTGGAGCTTTAAATAGTATTTGGAAGAATTTGGAACATAATTGAGCTATATTTGAGGATCCAAGTGTTGAGGAGAAGCAATCAAGCTTATGTATCAAATACAATAAATATATTTTCCTCTATTAATTTGAGCATTTCAAATTTTTTTTTTCGACTAAATTGATCGTTTTGTGTTACTATGAGCTAGCAAGGGGACCTTATGGACCTATAGTTTATAAGCTCCAATGATACAAAAATAATTAATTAAACTCTTTAATGAATCAGTTTTCATTCATTAACTTTATGACATTCCACTTTAGACCTAGAGTTGCACTCTTATGTACTGTAGGACAAGTTGTGTCCATGGATATAACCGTTACATGCAAGTCGATCCTTCACGAGTTGTTCGTAATTACAGCTGGGTCAAAAGTTCGTTTTACCGCTATAATTATATCTTACACCTTAAGTACCACTGATCTTTTAATAAATAATTTGTTTATGATCCAACGATAAACTAAGTCCCTATCAGGCTAGTGAGCGAGTAGGGCCCCATTGTTCAAGTCTTGAAATCAACACTTAAGGGAACTATTCATCTACTTACATTGTATTTGAATGAGTGAATTTCATCTTGTAAGATTACGTTCCCAACTCTCTATTTGCCCCCAAAATGGTTGGCTTATTGAATTTTCTACAAAAGCCACTCTCACCCATGCAAATCAAAGGGCAAGTTTGTACAGGCAGAAGTTCATAACTCACTCAAGATTAAGATCGAGTCACATATGATCATCTTGATGAAATATTAATCTTCTCAATTAACGGATTTATAAAGAGAGATTAAATATTTCGTGGTCCAGTCTTATATAAACTCATTGTATAAGATACCCCCACTCACATGTCTCCACATGAATGATTTGGATCAAATCATTTGTAACTATTACAAAGTGGGTCGTATCAATAGTATTACCAAGATAAGACACCTAACCTTATCTATATACTATGACCCTTTAGGCTATTTCTTGAACATGATCCTCTCGTGTGTCAACCGCATACTGGTCAAGATTACACTAATAACCTTGAATTTTTCATATAGTGAATAATATTATATTACAAATAAAATAATCAAAATTATTATTAATTATTAAATAAATCATTAATTACGAGGTTTTAGGTCATAAATCCCAACAATCTCCCACTTGCACTAAAGCCGATGAGACATGTATCCTAGGGCATACTATGTACCCAACATGTTTTCCCACTTGTCCTAGCAAAGATGAGACATGTCTCGTAATCCTAGACATTTTAAGTGACCCTCAAACACTTTAGCCTAGAGCGCCTTTTATATAGATTCAAACTACTGTCACTAAAGACTATCTTGGTCACTACCATGATGCTTTCTCTCTCTCGATATGATTCCCTATAAATTGGTGTTTTCTAATTTTCTTAATATTAGTCTTTGTACCACTATTATCATAATAAAGAGGATAGACTAAATCATATTTGAAACACCTTTCAGTTCTTTAAGGAACTATTATAGTCATGCAAGTCCTTTTGTTACTTCAAAAGAAAAAACATTAAATTTGTATATCTTACTCCACCACTTAGGGAAAAATTTGTCATAACATAGATTTCCTTAAATCTTTGTAAGAACTAGTGAATCTTGTAAAGATTTTCAAAATTTTCTCATTATCCATAGATAATTTGAGAAAGTTTTTAATTTTCTATTCAATGGTCATACCATTCGTTTAACTTATATATGTTAACCAAGTTATGTCTCATTTATGCATTAATTGTCTCCCACTTAGAGTAGATAATTAATCATATGCTCTCAACATTTGAGGTGTCTTAGGATACTCTTCCTTAGACATAAATATCAAATGTTTGACAACGATTTTGTCAATATAAAATGTTTGAGACAAAATTAACATTTTGGACATATAAAATATACCGAATCATTCCAAATCACTCATTTATAATTGGTTACTTAGTCAATCTTTTATGTTAGATAGAAGTCTTACATCATTCATAATGAGTAAACTATCATCAACATAAAACATGAGAAAAATCCACTAAGCAATTAATGATTTTCTTGTCTATACAAGCTTCATTAATATTTATCCAAAGTCATAGGTTTTTATACTTTTATCAAACCTTATATTCAAAGATCTAATGGTAAAATTCATTTCATAAATGAACTTTTACTATTTTGTAAACCATTTTGCTTTTGATATTTGGAAGTAAACCTCTTTGATTGATTTGTGTAGATGCATTATCTAATACTTCTTTTCATAAAAGAATTCTAAACATTCATTTTTCATATCCCATATGCAACAATGAATTAAATAATGCTTATAGACTTCAATATGGCAACAAGTGAGAAAATTTACTCATAGTCTAGTTTCTCCTATTTGGTTTAACTCTTTGTCATTAGACTCACTTTGAGAGCAATAAGTCCTTCTACTTTGTCATCTAACATGATAACTTGGGCTTCAATTAAGTCCTTGTAAAGGTTGAGTCATCTCATATCTCTCCCACTACGATAAGGCTTATCCAATTCATGACTAGGATCCATTTGACTTTCAAATGTAATTAAATTGTTAACAACTTTTGTTAACTATTTAGTGGCTTCACTTGGGACAAATTTATTAACATTATCTCACCTTATTAAAGGTTTGTGGTCTTTTATTTGACATTTCTTATAGAAAAATGATATTCGTCATACAAATACTTTATTCAGTTTCGGACTAGATAAAAGACCATTTTGTTACTCCTTAGGGGGTAGCCTACACTTAGGCATATCTTTTGAACATATACAGTCTTTTTGAGCTTATTTCAGCATGTAAGCTTAACATTTCCAAATGGTGAAATGTTGTAAACTAGCTGTACTACTCTTCTATAATCTAAAAATTGTCTTGTTGACACTTTTGGTGGGAATAATGTTCACTATGCAATCTATATTGCATATCCTAACTAGTGTTTTATAATGGCGTGTAACTCACTATTGATGTGACAATGTCCAACAAGATTTTGTTGCTCCTCCTGTAGTACAATTTCACATAAATGTACTTGGTATTTAAATAATTGTGATAAAAACCCATTTTCTATCAATTAGTCTTAGTATGTAAGGTTCATGTACTTTCTACTATGTTTTGATCATAATGTCTTACAAACTTACCTAATCAATTTTCAACTTTAGCCTTAATTTTCTTGAACGTTTAAAAAATTTAGACTTATGTTTTATTAGGTAAAGATACTTGTACCTTGAATGATCATCAACTAGAGTGATGAAATATTCACGACTTTATTTGGCCTTTACATTCATCAGACCACTTGGATCAGAATGTGTAAGCCCAAAGTATTATTTGGCCTTCTAGCTTTATCTAATAAATGACCAATTATTATTTTACATGAAATGCAAGATCTATAGACAGGTAAAGTAACTAACTCTAACTTTTACAGAATTACCTCTTACTAGTCTTTTCATTCTATTCAAGTTGATGTTAATCAATCTTAAACTAAAGTCAAGTATCATCTTTTAGGAGAAAACAATGTTCTTTCTATTCTAGATTCTATAATCTTGAATATCTTAGTATTTTGTATTATAGTACATGTTAACATTTTAACATATACAAATTGTTCTTGTTTTCAGCTGAATGTATTTTCAAACAATTTTGAAAATATAAACTTTGATACTTTAAAATAATTCATACTATATGAACTTTAAAGTTTGAGAAATTGAATTTCTCTTGTGGTAATAAGATCCCACATTCAACATTAACAATTATCATTTAATGACATCTTAATGTCTCCCACTACATTATCTGAGATGGACTTCCTGGTGCCAACCTATAGAAACTATTCTACATGTTAAGTATTTTCCAAGAATTAAATATTAAATGTAATGAAGAATAAATCTTGATAGTAGATCTTATGTCGACTATCTAGGTGGCGTTATTTATATTCCACCAAAAATCTAGTAAATCAAATTTAGTTTCATTTATATTTTTTTTCCTATATAGGTATTTCAAAATTCCTCTCACTATAACTATCCTGGCTAATTTAGGAACTATTTCCTTTTATATAGCTTCAGTCATTTGGTTTCTTTTCTTTGATTTTTGTAAAGATAGAGTTATTGCTTTCTAGGATAGATTGAATTGTTTTTGTTTGTTTGCTTTTGTTAAAAACACTTTCTGCTTAAATAATTTTCTTACACCATGCACATGCATAAAAAATCAAATTTCAAAAACAAGTTTCAATTTGCTTTCTTTGGTTGTGGAGTCAAAAAGTCCTTTATGATGGTACTTAGATCTCTCTCAACTTCCACATATTTTATGCAAACTTGGATTTAAGTTTCAAGTACCTTATCAATTACTTTTCTCCATAAACCATTCAAATCTAAATTTTCCTTGTGTTTAGATTACTTAGTGTGCTTAGGAGAGTGTAGTTCGATGCTTAGCAAGTGTAGTCACAACAAAATTTGTACCCCAACCCCTCATTTGCCTTATGCTATAGTCAATGAGGACATTGACCCATTTAAGTTTGGGGGGTGAGTTGTATTGTAGTTTTGAGTTGTAATGCTAAAATGTTGATGTACCTTGTACTACACTATTGCTAGGGACTCATTAAAAAAATGAAAAAAAAAAAAAAAGAAAAAGAAAAGGAGATACTCCTCCTTCCAGATTTAACTAAGCAACCAGGAGCGGTCATAACACCCAATATTTTCTTTGCATGAAAGGTTGACTTAGGAAGTGAGTATGTGAAAATAGTCTTAGCAATGACTTGTGCTCGTAGTCAGTTACTTCCACCACAAAGTGTTAGCAAGTTGGAGCAAAGGTACAATGTGAGAGAAAGACTCTTTAGAAAAATGAGAAAAAGAAAAGAAAGGAAAAGAGTCAAAACAAAGTAGTCTTTTGTACTTAGAAAGAATTAGACTTAGCTTGCAAGACAAAGAAATCACCCTAGACTTTATGACTAAGCCTTAGGTAGAATAAACAAAGTAGGCGGATTTGCATGCGAATGGTTTGTCCTGAAAAATAAAAGTTAAAGTCTCATGAGCTGAAACTTCAAGGTTGTATAAGTACTAAGAGTTGAGATCTCTCCTGAACGGCACATTTTTTTTAAAACTTCCTTAGAATGCATATTATTGCTTGTTTTCTTGTTTGTTTTTGCTTAAAATTGCTTAAGGATAAGCAATAAGCTAAGTTTGGGGGTGTGATAACGCTCATTTATGAGTGTTGTTGAGCCCTAAAAACTAAGTTATTTGCTTAGAAAGCAAGTGTTTAAAGTTATATTTCATGTCATTTAGGACAAATTTAAGTAAAAACAAGCTTTGCATATGTTTGAAGTCTTGATTTTGAAAAAAAAAAAGTTTTTAGGTGTAATTAGAGTCATTTTTGTAACGAAAGTATTAATATTTTTTATGTAGAGGCTGAAAAAGGATCCAAATGCACTCACATTCAAGCTGCAATTGAAGCAAATAAGAAAACATCTATCAGATATGCAACCTGAATACGCCAGCATTTGAAGGCAGAAGGCAGTTTTCAAGTAAAGCAGAAAAAAAGCCGAAAATGTGCCAGCATTTGAAGGCAGAAGGCAGTTTTCAACTAAATCCAGAAATGCACCTGCTTTAGGCCATTTTGACAACAACACAATTGTGCCCACAAATGCGCCCGCATCTGGACCCTTTCAACAGAATCTCCAAGATTCGCGAGATTTAAAATTTTTATAAATTATCCTCAATCAAATCTCCTCAAATCAAGGGATATGATCAACCAAGCTTCTCCACACTAACCTCGGTAGCAAACCCTAGGCGTGAAGTCTATCAAAGGCGGCTCAATCCTCCATTTGAAAGAGAGCTTGGAGTTGGAAATTCTCTTCATCCCAAAATTTTGTCATTTTTATTTTTAAGTTTTAGCTGCCACTCCGAGTCTCCCCTAAGCTCTGTTCATGTTCCATTCGGATTTCAGTAAGTACTTGATTCTCCTTGAAAAAGATTGAACAAGTTAGAAAGGAAGAACATCGTAGGGTTTTTTTTGTTTTTAGAAATTTCATTCAGGTTCTGTAAGTTTTTAGGAGTTGTAATCGTTGTTTTATTTTATTTTCCAGCTTTGTAAGTTTATGTTTTTCTTTTAATTCAAGTTTTAAATTCTTTCTTGGATTCATACTTCAAAGTGTATTCAAGTTTATTTATTTCAATGAATTGTGTTCTTTCTCCTATTTGTTGTCTTTCTACTTTCTGCACTTTATTTATTTCTCCGATGCGTAGCTAAACTCCTTGGAGGGGATTCAATAATGTGGATACCCTAAAAAGGAGTTAAGCAACCATCATGTATTTCTTGTATATTTGCTCAACATTTAGCTAAGTTTACTTTTAGTGAGTTTAAGTTTCATTGTTAGCTTAAACTGGCCATTTGAGTTAGCATAGTTTGTGAAGATTTCAATATTGAAAGGGTTGGAGTCGACACGCGTTTTCCTAAAAGTAATCTATGAAAAGAGTCTAGACATAGAACTTTACTTTTTGTACCTAGATATAGGACAAAAACCTTTAAAATCTTGAAGTTGTGTTTTTCATCATCTAAACAAATTTAGCCATGACATATGAGTTTTAAATTCCTTAGTCTCCTAAAGGTTCTTGGAAAAGGAGTCAAATAGGTGTTGAACTTGATTTACTTATCTAAGTGTCAAAAAGGGTAAGTTGCGGGTGCATTTCAACAACATTCTGTCTGAATCGTACAAAACTCGAAAGAGTCAGTATGCGGGTGCAAGAGGAAAAATCTCTGAAATATTCGGACTTTGTTAAGCAATTTGTGGGCGCATGGTGGGCGCATTTCCCAGGGTTGAACAATAATTGAATCTCATGCTTCTCATCCTTGTTTTTCTTAGTACTTTTTCAATTATCTTTACTTTTTCATGCACAAAACCCCAAAATATCTTTGTTTTCTTGGTTACCTTCGATTGCAACTTTTGAGCAATTGTGTTGTTAATTAGAGAGTTTTTGTTAACTATTCCCTTGGGTTTGATACTAGGAATACTCCATATATTACTTGTTTGTGACAGTGTGCACTTGCGCTCTTTTGCGTTAGCAGTTATCAGTGTGCTTAAGCATGCTGGTCATTGGAGGATATGCGTAGTAAATTTCTCCAAGTAGGAAGCTTGCTTTATTATGTTTTGGCATGGTGTTTAAAGGGGATTCGATGATGGAATTGAGTGGTTTGCAATAGTCGGGATTGCTAGTATGGCATTCATGGGGTCTCGAGCGTGTGTTGTGTTTCTGTAAGTAACTTGTTAGGGCTTGATTTTGGAGTAGAGCTTTGGGATGCATGAATGACTTTAGTTGTAGTTTCTCAATAAGCGTAAATGTATGGGTAGTTGTTTTAAACTGAATTAACATAAGTGTTTAGACTATCTGAGATGTTTGGTTAGTTGCAGAATGCAGAATACTTGAGCTAATAGATTGAGTGGTTAAGTTGTTGGGATTTATGCCCTAAAGCCTCGTAATTAATAATTTATTTAATAATTAATAATAATTTTGATTATTTTATTTGTAATATAATATTATTCATTATATGAAAAATCCAAGGTTATTATTGTAATCTTGAACAATATGTGGTTGACATACGAGAGGATCATGTTCAAGAAATAACCTAAAGGGTCATAGTATATGGATAAGGTTGGGTGTCTTATCTTGGTAACACTATTGATACGGCCTACTTTGTAATAGTTACAAATGATTTGATCCAAATCATTCATGTGGAGACATGTGAGTGAGGGTATCTTATACAATGAGTTTGTATAAGATTGGACCACGAAATATTTAATCTCTCTTTATAAATTCGTTAATTGAGAAGATTAATATTTTATCAGGATGATCATATGCAACTTGATCTTAATCCTGAGTGAGTTATGAACTCCTGCCTGTGAGGGCTTGTCCTTTGATTTGCATGGGTGAGAGTGGCTTTTATAGCCGATTCAATATGCCTACCATTTTGGAGACTTGACCAAATAGGGAGCTGGGAACATAATCTCACAAGATGAAATTCACTCCTTCCCATATAGGGTAAGTAGATGAGTAGTTCCCTTAAGTGTTGATTTCAGGACTTGAACAATGGGGCCCCACTCTCTCGTTGGCCCGAGAGGGACTTAATTTATAATTAGATTATAAACATATTGTTCATTAGAGAATCAGTGGCACTTAAGGTGCAAGATGTAATTGTAGGAGTACAACAGACTTTTGACCTCACTAAAATTACGAACAACTCGTGAAGGATAGACTTACATGTAGTGATTACATCTATGGACACAACTTGACCTAGAGTTGCACTCCTATAGTGCATAAGAGTACAACTCTAGGTCTACAGTGGAGTGACCTATAGTTAATGAATGAAAATTAATTAATTAAAGAGTTTAATTAATTGATTTTGTATCATTGGAGCTTTTAATCTGTAGGTTCATAAGGTCCCCTTGCTAGCTCATAGTAACACTAAAAGATCGATTTAGTTGAAAGAAAAAATTGAAATGTTCAAATCAATATTTAATTTGAAATGTTCAAATTAATATTTAATATATTAGATATATTAAATATAAAAGAGGAAAATATATTTATTGTATTTGATACATTAAATATTAAATTTTGAAATGTTCAAATTTAATATTTAACTTGAAGTGTTCAAATTAATATTTAATATATTAGATATATTAAATATAAAAGAGGAAAATATATTTATTGTATTTGATACATTAAATATTAAAATAATTAATGTATATTTGATATATTAAATAAAAGATATTTATACAATTTGAATAAGATTCAAATAAATAAATGTCATAGGAGATTTGAATGAGATTCAAATAAATATAAGATATATTTTAATATATTAGATATTAAAATATAATATTTTAATTATGGCAAAGATTTTCTCTTGGTTTCTATAAATAGGACTCTTGGGTTGAGCCATTAGACACAACACACATCTCCTCAATAGAGAGAATTAGAGAATTTTCTCTAGATCTCTTCCCCTTTAATCCCTTGTGGATTTTCTTTCAAGAGGCTCCCACAAGTCTTGGTCATGTGTTCGAGTCATAGCCAGGAAGACTTTGTGGAAGAGATAAAGATCCGCCAGAAGAATCTCCATATTTTCAAGGCATGTTATGTTTAACCATAATATTATTATTTAATTCTAAATAAACTCAAATCGATTCCTACGCTTCCGCTTGGGTTTAATTAGATTATTCTTTTCATAAGTAGGGTCTACTTATGGTGTTGGGGTGTTTAACTGAGCACAGAATGCCTGAAACACTAAAATGGTTGGCTAAGGATTAATTCTTTTGGGATGTTGGATGAGTTGACTGTGTGCAGGCTGCTTGACTTGTTGGTTGGGCTAGTGGGCAATTTAGAATACCTTAAAGGTATGCAGTGTTTAAGGTCATTATTTCGTGTTTCTGGTATTTAGAATGGTATAGATGACTAGGCATGTTTAACATGTTTTTGATGAGTTTGAATGTCAATGAGAGAATAACAATTGATATGGTTTCTAGCGTGTTTAGGGGGTTAACATTGGAGAGAACAAGTAACTAGTCATTTGGACTTACTTGCTAATATCTTGTATATGAAGGATGTATGTGGGGCATGCTTAGCTTGAATTTATGAGAAGCAAGTTTGCTTGAATGTCGGTGATTTGTGTTTTGCTTGAATATCAATGAGGCATAGATGTTTAGAGATATGATGGGCATGGGGGTTGCTTTCCCTTTTTGCTTGTGCTACATTAGGGGCAATTCCCCATAAGATGTGTTTGGAAACCTCGAGCAAGGTTGTCAGTGTGGCTTTGACACGATGGGCAGTTCTAGCAGGGTGGGTTACCTTGGAGGTTCCAAGAGCATTGGGAACGAACAAAAGCCCGTTAGACTAGTGCCACATACATTTTCCCCGTGCTAGCATGTATTCCTAAGATGTTATGAGATATTAGGGGGCGATTCCCCCACAATGTTTAGAAAGAGAGTTGCTTTCCTTCATTCAGTATATTAGCTTAAGGGGCGATTCCCCCACGGTATTTAGAATGAGGGTTGCATTCCTTCATTCAATGTGCTAGCTTGGAGGGCGATTCGCCCATAGTGTTTAAAATGAGAGTTTCTTTCCTTCATTGAGTGTGATAGCTTAGGAGGTGATTCTCCCACAGTGTTTAGAACAAGGGTTGCTTTCCTCATTCGATGTGCTAGCTTAGGGGCGATTCCACACCGTTTCGAGCATGAAGGTTTCTTTCCTTCATTGCGTTGCACTAGCCAGAGGGGGTGATTCCCCCAAGATTGTATGCATGAGAGTTTCTTTCCTTCACTGCATTGAACCTTGGTTACATGACTCGCAGATATAGTACGAGGTAATACCAGAGAAAGGTAGGCTTAGGTAAGGTGAGTGAGCACCTAGCTAACTGAAGTGAATGTTTGAGTTTGAGCATGAGCCTGTGAGTTAGGGCAGAGCCCTTCTGTGTATGGTTGTGAACTTTGGACCCTTAAGTGGGTTGCTTACTGAGTATGTTTATACTCACTCGTGCTACTTTGTTTGTATTTTTACAGATGGTGCACGACCACGAGGCGGGTGAAGGAGGCAATGACTTGACAAGGCTATGGAGACACCACCGAAGTTTTGTCCTTGTGTTTAGTGTCTAGTTTTGTACCTTTGTTCTTTATTGTGTGGTTGGCCAATAAATCCTAAATTTTTCTTGTTTCTGTGCGTTTGGTAGAACTCGTTAGTTTTCGTGTATGTTGTGGTTGAACTCAACATGTTATTCGTAATTTGATGGATGTTGAGTAGTCTCTCTGAAATATAGAAGTGGTTATGTTTCTTTCCAGGTTCTTGAAAATTTTGGTTTTCTTATAGTTACATCATCATGCTGCTGAAATTTCGAACATGAGTGGGGTAACTCAGTTGTGCTTCCGCTTTAGCTTGTTCAATTTTTAGGGTCGTTACAGCTATCATGTTAACCATTTTCACAAATTTTATCTAATAGAGTAACACATCAAATTTTTGTTAATTAATACTAACTACTTGGACCAAAAAAAGTTACAATTGAAAAAAAATTGAAATTTAGAAACTAAAGGTGTCGTTTGGTAACGTTCTTGTTTGTTTCCAGTTTTTAGAAACAGAAGTGTTTGGTAATTGTTCATGTTTTGTATTTCTCATTTTTCATAAATGTTTCAAACAATGTGTACAAATTTTTAAAACCAACAAAATCAAGTCTCTTATGTCTTGTTTCTAATTTTTTCCTAAAATCTAAATAAAAACATTATTTCATTATGTTTTACTTCTAAAATGCATAATACATATGTAAAAATAAATATAACATAAAAATTTTGGATATTTAATTTTAAAAACTAATTTTCATATAAAACTTTATATCTTTAGTTTAAAATTCAAGAGAACAAGAAATAGTTCCCAAACATATTTCTATTGTTTTTAAATGAAAAATGAAGAACAAGAAATAAAAAATAGATACCAAACACATTTTCTTTTCTTTTCTTTTATTTTTATTAAATTAAAAGAGAAAAACAAGAAACAAAAAAAAAAGAAAAAAAAAAGAAATAAGAAACAGGAGTCCGTTTGATAACGTTCTCGTTTCTTGTTTCTTGTTTCTTGTTTTTTAAAAACTAAAACAGAAACATGTTTGATAACTATTTCTGTTTCTTGTTTCTTTAAAAAAGAAATAGAAACAGACACGTGTTTGATAATTGTTTCTTGTTTCTTGTGTTTAGTAAAAATAAAATTTAGTACATATAATATAATAAAACATATAGCATGCATTAACATAAATATAAAAAGAGAGAGAGAATATATATGTTTTTACAGTTAATGGTAAATATGAAATAAATTATTATTTATTTATTTAATAAAAAAAATTGAACCAAAAGGAAAAATAATAGAGATTTAAATAGAAAATAATAGCTAAAAGCTCGTTAATGAAATGTTTAAAAAAAAAGAAAGAAAAGAAAATGAGAGAGAAGAGAAAAACATAAACGAAAAGAGAAAAGAAAAAAAAAGATAAGGAAATATTAAAAGAAAAAAGATTATGTTGGAAGAGAGAGAAAGAAGAAAGAAGAGAACAAAATGAATGAAAAAAATAATAATAATAAAAAGGAAAAGATAAAAAAGTATTAAAAGAAAAAAAATAGAATGGAAGAGAGAGAAAGAAGAGAGAGGAGAGAGATAGGTGTAAACAGGAAAAAGAAAAATAGGGATACATGAATGAAACATGAAAAAAAAATAGAAAAAAAATTGAGAAACTACTTGAAAAAATAATCAAACATGTCCGTTTCTTGAAAAATGAGAAAAGGGAATAAGAAACAGGAAACGAGAACGTTATCAAACGAGCCTAGAAATATTGGGCGATAAGTAGATCTAATGTTGATTTTCTTTTTTAAAAAATTTGCTATGGAATGACCATCTTCCAATTCCATACTACTTCCCACTATATTATTAGGCTGGACATAAGTTTTGCAGCCCAACCACGTGGCACAATGAGATTGTGCCACGTGGCATATAACTTTTCTTAAATTTTTTATTTTTATGTTTTTTCCTATACTTTTTTTTTTTTTCTGTTTTTTGAGTTTTTTTTTCAAATTTTTAATTTGTGCATGAGATTAGGCTACAATTATTTTTTCAATCAATTGTACACCCAATTGCTCATAATTATACATTTGGTGCAATTATTTTCTTCATGAATTTTATCAATTGTATACCTAATTACATATGTTTATATATTTTTACTATTATCATCAAAAGTCAAATCTAACAACAATTATTCAAAACCTAACGTCAATTGGCCAATCCACTCTACAAAAATCAAAGGTTTGAATTCACACACCCTAAATTACAAGACATTTCATAACTAGTCAATTGAAATTAGGGACTATATTTATATTTATGAATTCCAAACTAAATATACTTAGTTATTCACATGATTATTTTTTCAATTAGGAAAATATTATTATTGTTATTTTAAGCCTTTAATTTTCAATTGACTAGTTATGCAAATTTAGAGTGTGTGGGCGGATTGACGGTAGATTTTGAATAATTGTTACTAGATTTGACTTTGGATAATCTATAATATATTAAAAAGCAACAATCCATGAAAAAAAAATTTGGACTCTTATACCCTTTCAATTTCAAATACAACCTTTTAAACCTTTTAAACCCTTTCATTCATTGTGGCCTTTAAATTCCATTAAACCAGTATATTATTTACATTGGTTTAAATCACACGATTTTATGCAGTAAAGACCACTTTCTTTTTTCAAACAAAATGTAAATGATTTTATGCAGTAACCATTGGTTTTGTGGCCTTTAAATTCCATTAAACCAATAAATTATTTACATTGGTTTAAATCACACGATTTTATGCAGTAAAGACCACTATTTTTTTATAATTCATTAAAGACCACTATTGATAAACTCTTTGTTTACATGTAACTGCCCACTACTGTTAAACTTTTTGCTTTGCACTTAATTGTGTTGGACAAATTCAAATTAAAACATATTTCAAATTTAATAATTTACTAATCATTGACTGTTTAAATTCCCAAAGTTACAAAAGAAATAGAGTATAAATAGGACAATCTAATTGTAAAATCCATATCTCAAATTTGTGCTTAAATCTCTGTGTTGCTACTTCTGTCAAATTCTAATATCCATATTTGAGCTTTGGTGATTTTATGAGATTCTTATTTTAGGTATGTTTTCATCATTTCCTTTAAAAGTATTTTTTTAATTAATTAATTATGCGATACTTAGATGGCAGAGATGAATATGCTTATTGGTGAACTCAAGCCTTTTCAAAGAGGATGGACTACTAAAGTGACTGTCATTAGAAAATTTTCCATTCAAAAATTCAAGAACAAAAAAGGGGATCCACTTAAAGTTTTAAAATTAATTGTTATTGATAAAGAGGTAAAATTACTATCATTTTTATTTTCTAAATTTATTTTGTTGTCCTATTAATGTAAGTATAATGTTTCATATTTATCAATGCAGGGAGAAAGTATTCAAATCACTTTGTTCAATGACGTAATTGAAAATTTTGGAGAAATTTTTCAAAAGGGAAAACCGTATGTGATCCATGATGGTAACATCAAACCAATTGATGTGAGATACATGAGCATTCATCCAAAATTTGAGATGTCATTATCCAAAAACAGTGAATTCAAATAGTTGGAGGGAGAAACATTCTATCTCAAGAAGGAGAACTTTTGCAGCTTTGAATCGTTGGTGAACAATAGTCAAACAAATACTCCCCACATAGGTACATTTAATTTTGGTTATAACTTTTATAAACTATTTTTTTATTTTACTAAATTTAAATAATCTATTATTTAAAAATTTGTTTCCAGATGTGATAGGTGGTGTCATACAGATAAAACCCATAATTTTAAGAAAACTGCATGATGGCAATTATTCCAAAAAAAGGGAAGTTCTACTCATGGACAATAAGTATGTTTCTCTATTTTAGGACTCTAAATATTTGATTTTATATTATTAGCCTAATATTGTTGTCATATACAGATTTAATACAATAAAATTGGCATTGTGGGACGATTTGGCAGAAAATGAAGGGCAATATCTAGAAGAAAATGACCAAGCGAAAAATGTCATTGTAATCACCAATGTGAAGCCTACTGAATTTGAAGGTATTTCTTGTGTTTTAAAAACAATAGGTTGTTGTAATAATAAATATATTAACTTAAAATTAAATTAAATTACAGGTGAGATAACCATATCATCCACAGTCATTAGCGTGATTGCCATAAATCCTCCGTTGGAGAGAGCAACATCATTGAAGTTCAAGCAAGTTTTACAAAAAAAAATATTTTATTTTTAAAATCAAATTTACTATTTTTTCCCATACATAGAAGAAAATTTATTTGTAGTTCAAATATGCTTTTATATTAGATTTATAATTTTGTGTAACAATGCTTTGTAGGATGGAATCTCTTATAAAAGATCAAAAGTTGAATGATCTTTTATATCCATCCAAAAAAATGATAGAAGCAAAAGAGGTTAACATGGATGCAATTATCAAAGGAAAAGTAAGTGATCTATACTGTTCTTTTATTGGAAGAATAGTAAAGATACACAACAAAGATAATCCATGGTTTGAAAAATGCAACTTATGCAATGAAAGATTATATCCAATAGACTACAAGCCAACAGCGTATTGTCAAAAATGTGAGAATGAAAATTCAACATTTACAAGAAAATACGTGTTGAGAATGCTTGTATCAGATGGTGATGAGGAAAGCTACATAACTCTTTTTGATGCTGCGGATTACATAGTTGGATGCAACGCAACTGAATATTTCAATGATCTCGAGGTACATTATTGAAGTAGAAATTTTAATTTTTTTTAAAAACAAAAACTAATTTGAATCTTTATTATGCAGGATAACAAAAAAGAAAAAAGTAAACATTTTCAAATTTTGGTTGTGGCAGAAGATAAAAAGTACTACTTCTTAGTCAAAATGGACAAAGCAGGAGAGAGTGATCGTGCACGTAAACAAATCGTTGTTCAAGAAATTTGCATTGTTGTTTCAATGGCTAGCAAAAAACACATAGAAGGTACATCTTGCTGAGACTGCTATACCTAATGACCTCAAATCTTTATTTACCTCACAGTCTGAAGAAGGAAGTTTATTTAGGAAGAACATTCGTGCTTATAATAGTATTTTCTCTTTCACATCCTTTGGGATAAATTTAGATAAAGATCTAGCTTCTTCACATAAAGGAGTATACACATTTAGAGTGCAAGGACAAATATATCATGACCTCCCAAGTTTATTACTTGAAGAGAAGCCAATATTCTTTCAGCTATATTTTTATGATACCATGAATGAAATTCAAAATCGAATTGAAAGACTAGGAGCTGTTGGATTGGATGAGAGAATTACCAAAAAAATTGTAGAAATTTTAAAAGTCAATCCATATGCCCAATTTTTCCGAAGCCTACAAGATCTCCAATCAATTGAAGATGCTCATATTCATATTGCTACAGATGTACGAGTAGACCAACGCGTCTACAACTTACCTGCAATGGATCAAGTAGCTGCTATTTGGATTGAAGGAAACAGTAACAACATTCCATTTAAAAGAGACATTGTAGTACATGCACATTCTGGAAAACGTCATAGAATACAACATTATTTTAGTTGTTATGACTCACTACAATATCCTTTACTTTTTCCATATGGAGAGGCTGGCTGGCATCAAGACATCAAAAGAAATGTTAAGGCAAATCATGACGATGGTATCTACAAGAATTCGACAAAAGGAACATCCAACATTGTACAAATTAATAGCATAGAAGACATTATCAACAGTGAAAATCAAGGTTAGTTTATTTTATCATTAGAATTTAAATAACAAATATTCTTTAAAATTTATGAAGATTTAAATTATTCTTAATATAATATTTTTCTTTTAAATTTCATAGGAATTTCAAAAGGACGGTCATCTAAAGTTTCATGTAGGGAATATTATTGTTACAAGCTACAGATACGTCCATCAACTCCATCAATATTGCTTCGAGCTGGTCGTCTTTTCCAACAATATGTTGTTGATATGTATATAAAGCTCGAAACAACAAGACTTGATTTTTACAAGACACGACAACGCACATTCGATCTGAGCTATACCAAGGGATTGTTGACATTGTAAATGCGGGAGAAACAAGGGGAGATAAAGTTGGAAAACGCATTGTTTTTCCATCAACATTTATTGGAGGTCCAAGAGATATGCGACGTTGATATTTAGATGCCATGACCTTAGTACAACATTTTGGAAAACCAGATCTTTTCATAACAATGACATGCAATTCTGACTGGAAAGAAATAAGAGACTAACTAATGGAAGGGCAAACTGCTCAAGATAGGCCAGATCTAACTTCAAGGGTCTTTAGAGGAAAATTAATAGACTTAAAAGACCAAATTGTGAATAGAGCAATTTTTGGAAAAGTTGCAGCTTTCGTATATGTAATTGAGTTTCAAAAGCGAGGTCTTCCACATATGCATATGTTGGTCATATTGAGAAATGGTTACAAGATCAACAATGCTGACCAGTATGATGACTATGTTCAGGCAGAAATTCCAAATAGCCAAACAAATCCTACTCTTCACAATGTTGTTTTAAAGCACATGCTTCATGGCCCATGTGGAGAAGATAATAAAAAATGTCCTTGCATGATCAATGGAAAATGTAAATTCCATTATCCAAGACAATTTTGTGAAAAGACAATGCAAGGAAAGGATGCATACCCAATATACAAGAGGAGAGATGATGGAAAACAAGTATTTATGATAATAACATTTATTTATTGTTTTATGTTTAATTATTGATCATATATTTTTTATTATTGTACTTGAGTTAAAAAAAATTAATATTCCAATCGTATTTTTAAAATAATATAAAATCTTGAAAATGTGAAGGTAACTCTAAGGAAGAAGACATTTGATAATCGATGGGTGGTCCCTTATAATCCGTACCTACTTTTGAGATACAACTGTCACATCAATATAGAAATATGTTCAGGATTGAAAGCCGTTAAATATTTGTACAAGTATATTTACATGGGACACGATAGAGCAGCAGTATATATATCGCATGATAGTGATAGTAAAAGTATTGATGAAATAAAAAGTTACCAAGATGCAAGATGGGTATCCGCACAAGAAGTTTTATGGAGAATTTATGATTTTCGGTTGAATGAAATATCTCCTCCAGTGATAAACTTACAACTTCACCTTCCAAATAAACAATGTGTTTCTCATTGGGAAAACCAGAATTTGAAGAAACTAATCCATTGGGATCATATCTCTAAGACTATGTTGACAGAATTCTTTTGTATGTGTAAAAAATATGAAACTGCCCGTAATTTTTTATACAAAGAATTTCCTGAGCATTATGTATGGGATAAACAATTGTGAATATGGAAGGAAAGGAAAAAAAGAGTGGTTATATCACGCATTGTAGGAGCAAATCCAAGAGAAGGAGAAAGATACTACTTGCGCTTACTACTGAACCATGTTAGAGGACCAACATCATTTGAGTCTTTATTGATTGTCAATGGAAAAAGACTGTCGACATTTAAAGGGGCAGCACAAGAAAGAGGACTTTTAGAGTCTGACCAGAGTGTGCTAGAATGTTTGGATGAAGCAATATCATTTGAGATGCCATACTCTTTTAGAAGACTTTTGGCAACATTATTAGTATATTGCGAACCTATTGATGTGAGAAAATTATGGGAGGATTATTTTGAAGCATTATCAGAAGATTATAGAAAAGATTAGCCAGAAAATGTGGATTATCAAATGCAATGTACTTTATGAGATGTAAAACTATTCTTGGAGTCAATGGGCAAAGAAATCACCATGTATGATTTACCAGAAATTAAAGATAAGCCAGTTTGTGGAAATATGCGATATATGAAAGATATATTGAATGAGCAATCAATTGAAGTCCCAGAAGAAGATACTCAAGTTTCATCAAGGTTGAATGAAGAACAAAAAAATGCATTCGATATAATAATTGATAGAATCGTCAATCATAAAAGCGGTGTATTTTTTGTTGATGGGTCAGGAGGAACAGGAAAAACTTTTTTATATCGTGCATTGCTAGCTACTGTAAGATCAAGAAGAATGATAGCAATTGCAACAGCAACATCAGGCGTTGCTGCTTCAATAATGCCAGGAGGTCGAACTGCTCATTCTCGATTTAATATACCACTACAAGCGAGTCATCTATATGTAATATCTCAAAGCAGAGTAATAGAGCAGAGTTGATTAGACAAGCAAAACTCATTATATGGGATGAAGCACCAATGGCCAAAAAGTCAACTATAGAAGCAGTTGATAGAACATTTAGGGATATAATGGAAAATTCACAACCATTTGGAGGAAAGGTTGTTGTCTTTTGGAGGAGATTTTCGACAAGTGCTTCCTGTTGTCCCACGAGCAACAAGACAACAAACTGTTAATGAAAGTCTGGTGAAGTCATACTTTTGGAAGCAAATGGAAAAAATGCATTTGACAAAAAATATGAGAGCTCAAAATGACCATCAATTTGCACAATATCTATTAAAGATTGGCAATGGAACAGAACCAACAATAGATCAAGACTATATTTGTCTACCAGAGGAGGTTGTCCTGACGGATGAAGGTGACGACAATGCAGTATTAAAATTGTTAAATATTGTTTATCCTGATCTCACTAAACATGCAACTTCAGCAGAATATATAACAAATAGGGCCATTTTATCAACCACCAATGAGTATATTGATGAGATAAACAATAAAATGGTACACCTGTTTCCTGGAAAAATAGAAGAATTCATGAGTTTTGATGAGGCAATTGATGACACACATAATTACTATCAAGAGGAATTTCTCAATTCATTATTGCCCAATGGTGTTCCTCCACACAAGTTGATACTAAAAAAAAATTGTCCCATTATACTTTTAAGAAACTTAGACCCATCCAATGGTCTATGTAATGGGACTAGAATGGTTTGTCGAGAATTTCGCAAAAACATCATCTATGCAGAAATCACAGTTGGCCAACATGCAGGAAAACATGTCTTTCTTCCACGTATACAGATGAGGCCAGCAAATGATGAAGGATATCCATTCAAATTCAAAAGAAAGCAATTTCCAATTCGACTCTGCTTTGCTATGACTATTAATAAGGCTCAAGGACAGACAATCCCTAATGTGGGAATTTATCTTCCACAACATGTTTTCTCGCATGGACAACTATATGTGGCACTTTCAAGAGGGATCTCTACAGAAACAACAAAGGTCTTGGTAAAATCAAATGATCGTTTGACCAAAAACATTGTATATAAGGAAGTCTTAACTTTGTAAGCTAATTTCATTAAGTTGCATTTCAAATTACTTTTTCCCTAATGTTTCAGGATGTTATTTATTTATTGCATAATAGTTGTATGACATTTTAAAATTAATTATCGTACTACATTTTTTACCATATCATCCGTTTAAATTTTAACAATATTTTAGTCTCTACTATAAAATGTATGTCATACTTACATAAAAATATTATTCTATGTTATCAATTTAAACAAATTACTATTTAAAAAAACTTCAATAAAAAATAAATGAGAGTCTAAGAAAAAAAAAATTAACACAATTTAATTCAAATAATTAATGTAGGAACAAATGAATATGTGTCCTAATAAAAATAAAATTTTATTTATTAACATAAAACAAGTTTCCATCATCATTTTAAAAATTAATTATACTTCCTCAAATTTCAACAACATTCTAAAATTATTTTAATTAAAATAAAAATACACGTGCATTGCACGTGGTGTAATACTAGTAATAGTAAAAAGAGAAGAACTTGAGTACAGTCCCACCCATATTTTTGCATCCCACTCCAATAACAAAGCAGACAAAAAATATGAAATATTTATTAAAAAAAACAGTTTGTCACGTATCAAACTAATGAGTGACTGCACAAAGATGAGTGCAGCTCACTATGCACCCAAGTTTTTTTCATAGTAAAAATATATAAATTTATTTTATTAGGTATACAATCGATTGAAAAAATAATTCTAGACTGATTTCCTACCCAAATTAAAAATATGAGCAAGATAAAATTAGAAGAAAAAAAACCAAAAAAGCAGAAAAAAAAAAGTAAAAGAGAAAACATAGAAAAAAATTGAAGAAATTAAAAAAAATTCACATACCACGTGTCACTTAGCTGGGCTGCACGTAAGTTTTGTTCTTATCATTATATCAGGAGAGCAAGGTGAAGGAAGATGGTGAAGGTTCTTTTTGACTGTGCAATTCTGAATAAATTCCATATGATTAGCCCCCAATGTTGAAATTATAGTTAAAAAAATGGGTATAATTTTGTTACATGCACACAAATATTATGAAATGAACTCTATAAAAAAAGTTCCAACATTTCAATATACTTACAAATATTACACTTTGAAAAATGGAACTATAAATCCAATTTCAAAATACATTGAATGAGATAATTTTATAAAAATTAGTTCCATATAAATTTCTATTCTTTGGTCAAACTGATTAAAAAAACCAGCATTGACAAAGTCAGCTCCGCCATCGCTGCCATCACCGTCTCTTAAAAGTCCGATATCATATCTCCGATCAACAGCCCACCAAGCAACCCGGCTCCGAGCCCCATCCCCATCCCACTGCCGCCGCCCTTCTTCGGATGCTGAGGCGGCTGCATTGGAGGGTATCCATACCCCGGCGGCGGTGGCTGGTAACCACCATATCCATACCCCGGTGGCGGTGGATACCCATATCCCGCCGGCGGGGGTGGATATGCTGCACCTGAATGCGGTGGTGGATACGCCCCCGGCGGAGGAGGGTAGGGGTATCCACCGGGCGGCGGCGGGTACGCTTCCGCCGGTGGTGGATATGTAGAGCTAGAGCCAGGAAATGTAGATGGATAAGCCATAACCGGCGGCGTGTCCACCCCCTTCATGCCGTATGGCTCCGCCATTGGCGGCGGCGGTGGCGGCTCAATTTTATATTTCTCTCCAAATTTATAAGCCAAATCCAAAGTCCCCTTCGCCTTCCCATTCGACAACCGAACGCTATAACTACCGGATTTCTCCTCTTCCCCGGCGCCACTGCCCTTGCTCTCACCATCGCTATCACCGCCACCCTCGCGATGAACACTACTATCAAGCAACTCCTTGATCTGAACATAAACAACCCCAATTTCTTTATCCCCCAAACTCCGATTAGAAACAAGCTTGATCTTGAGAGTGAGGCGATTGTCCTGAACGGCGGCATCATCGACGGTGAACTCCATCGGAAAGTCCCACTTGGGGCTGGTGCCACCGTCTTTGTCAATGGTGGTCTTCTGTTGCTTGTTCAGCTGGTCGCCGGAGATCGAAACGACGGCGTAAACATCCATTTTAGTCATGAGATTGACGTCTTTGAGATCATTGGCTTTGATGATTCTGATTTGCAGTGGCCGAACCTCCATTTTCGATTGGGAGAGACGAGAAGACAAGGGCGGAGGGGGATGGGGAAATTTTGGTTGGCGTTTTTCAGGAATTTAAGGATTTGGTTTGAGAGCTCAAAATAGGAAAAAATGATCGCTATAATTGAAAGGGAAGGAGGAGAGGAATTTTCTTGGCGCCATGGAAATCGTGTGGAATTTTCTCCACTAAATTAAAACAATGAGCTTTACGCGTTTACTTCTAATCGTGGAATTTTCTTTGCTGTTTCTACCACACCATTAATGGTCTCATCTAGTTCCTTCTTTGATCCAACAAATGCTCTGTTCTTTTCTTCAACTGAGTTTGTTTGTTGTTACTCTTTTATCTCTCTAAGTTTAATCTCTCAAACTATGAGAGTTATGTTTATTAATTTTTTAAAAATTCTATAAACTTTCAAAATGGTGTCTCTTTTATTTTTATGTCTGGGAGACTGTGTTATTTATATCAATTAATTAATGTCTTTGCCACATGTTAAATGTATTATTTAAGGATTTCGCAAATATGATTTCAAGCAATTTTTGCTTGTAAACGTTAGCATAGTTAACATAGGGAATTTATTTTATCCTATATCAATAAAATCAAATTGATTGATTCAATTTTTTATAACAATTGTTTTTCATAAAATTTTATCAAATAACTTAGATTGAACAAAATAACTTGCAATTTAAATCATATAAGTTTTTAAACAATTAATTTATAATAAAATAGATGTTAAATATCAATATAAAAATAATTAAAATAATATGTCTATTTTGGTCATTATAGCTAAATCACAACAATTTTGTATTATTTTATCAAACAACATAATATGTCTTTTCAAGTTTAAAATTAAAATTTATCAAACACTAATTTACTTCTTACTACAGCTGATTTTTTTAGAAGCAAAATCGTCAGCAATTATTTTAAATGCTACAACATTTCCAAACGAAACCATATTCGCCCAACTTTTTATAACTCTTCTTTTGGTTTTTATTTTTTTTAATACAGATAAATATTTATGTTTGTTTTTTTTTAATAGAGTTTGCAATTGTTCACATATATCTAGAAGTCATAGTCTCTTGACTTTTTACAACTCTTCTCTTGGTTCCTTAACGGAACAATTATTATTATTATTATTTTAAATATACTTTTTGATCGTGAGGTTTAGGTTTAGTGCCGTTTAGTAAATGGAACATTTAGTCTTCAATGTTTGGTAAATAGTTCTTAAATGGTCCTTGAACGGTTAGTTGATTAGCCATAAATAATGTAGCAATTAAGTTGCTGAATGTGCATTATTGAGTACTTAGTTAATATATTAATTTAATATTAATTTTGTTGGTTGAGGTGATTTATGCTCTCTCCTTTGGTCTCTTCTCCTTCCTCTCTCTTGTTCATCACCTCTAGCAAAACTCGTTGCCGCCTGCCTTTACTTCGCCTCCATCAGCGTGATT
Organism: Trichosanthes truncata; assembly: GCA_033996785.1. NCBI lineage: Eukaryota > Viridiplantae > Streptophyta > Magnoliopsida > Cucurbitales > Cucurbitaceae > Trichosanthes > Trichosanthes truncata. Next base: position 40,816,825 of record JAWPNB010000013.1, on the reverse strand, counting down.
GAAGATTTCTTCTGGAATAAACGAAACTTAATCTGGAAGTTTTCCTCTGTTCCAAATCTGGTCGATAAACTTGTCGACACCAAGCCTAACAAGCTTTGCAACAAAATAATGCCCGATCTCCAACATATCGCCACCTTCCTCCCTCGCACAAAAATCAACACTTCCACGCTGTTGTCGTCGGATCAGATCTCTGGGTCATCCCCTTGGTATCTTTAAGATTACTCTGTTTCAGAAGTTCCTATCGTCGCTTGTTCAATACTCTTCTGAGACGTTTTTGCTAATCTTTTCTAATTTGATGTGATGAGTTTCAATATTATTCCTTGTATTTATTGTATAGCAAAATGGTAACTTATATACAAAACAAAGAAAATGTGCTTCATAAAATAAGCAAATATGTTCCCTAAAACAAGCCTAAAATACAACCATTAACACCCTCCCTCAAACTCAAGGTGGTAGAGTAACAACCAACTTGAATTTGTGAAGCAGCTGAGTGAAACGCCTAGGTGATAATAATTTTGTGAAAATGTCAGCTAGTTGTTCTGTAGTGGAGATGTAATGTAAGAGGATAGTGTTGCTCTGGAGATGATGATGAACAAAGTGACAATCATTCTCAATGTGAGAAATCTGGATAGCACTGCGATTATCACAATGAAGTAGAATAGCAGTTTGTTGAGGAACACCCATATCAACAAGGAGCCAATGAAGCCATAATAACTCTGAAGTAGCGTTCGCAAGAGCACGATATTCAGATTCGGTGTTAGAGCGTGAAACCACAGTTTTCTTTTTACTTCGCTAAGAAATGAGAGAGTCACCTAAGTAGAAGCAGTAACCTGTGGTGGATCGTCGATTAGTGGGATCACCAGCCCAATTAGCATCGGAATAACCAGATAACACTAAGGATGACTGAGAAGAAAACTTAAGTCCATGACCAAGAGTGCCTTTGATATAGTGGAGAATCATTTGTAAAATGTATGGTCCGGGGAGCTGCCATGAACTGGCTAACTATGTGTACGACATGTGCAATATCTGGGCAAGTCATTGTTAGATAAATAAGACTACCAACAAGTTGGTAATACAGAGTGGCATATTTGATAGGAGTACCATTGAACAGAGTCAAGTGAACATTTAGATCCAGAGGTGTTGAGGATGTGGCAGAGTCAATAATACTAGATCGAGCCAAGAGATCAGAAGCATATTTTGTTTGAGATAAATAGTATCCATCAAAGTGAGATGGAACTTCAAGGGAAAAAAAGTAACTAAGCGGTCCTAAATCTTTCATCTCAAAGTTTTTTCCAAGGAAGATTTGCAAATCAGAGATAGCTTGACGATCATTACCTATAATAATCATGTCATCAACATAAAGAAGGAGAATAACCATAATCTGAGAAGTCTGATGAGTATACAGAGTTGTGTCGTGGGGACTGGAATTAATCCCAAGTTAGGTGATGGTGGAACTGAATGTAGAAAACCAGGCTCGTGGAGCTTGTTTTAGGCCATATAAGGCTCGACGAAGAAGGCATACTTTCTGAAGTGGATGAGAAGTACCAGGTGGTGGTTTCATATACATCTCTTCCGATAGAGTGCCATTGAGGAATGCATTTTTAACATCCATCTGAAGAAGAGGCCACTATTTGGCAGTTGCAACGGCCAAAAGACTACGCACAGATGACATTCAAGCGACTGGAGCAAATGTTTCCTCATAGTCAATACCATATTCTTGAGAATAGCCTTTTGCAACAAGGCAAGCTTTATATCGTTCAATAGATCCATCTACGTGTGTTTTGATTTTGTAAATCCACTTACAGCTAATGGGTCGTTTGCCAGGGGGTAGATCAACGTAGTCCCAAGTATGTGTCTTTTTTTAAGCTTGTAGTTCCTCATTCATTGCTTGCTGCCAAAAAGGGTTAGTATTGGCCTCATGATAAGATGAAGGTTCAACTAGAGACATAATAGTGGAAAGACAGTGATAGTCCTTGCAGATGATGGGGAGTTTCTCTTACCCGAGTGGAACGACGAACTATGGTGACAGGAGCAAGTTCAGGTTCTGCAAAGGAGACAGATGTTGGATTCGAGACAATAGAGACAGGAACAGATTGATCAAACTCGGGGATGTGTGGAGGGTCAAGAGTTGGCACAATATCATTGGACGTCAATATCAAGTTTAGAGAAGTAGAGTCGGGGACTGAGGAGTCAAGGTTTGGGGCACATGGAGGGTCAGATGATGGAAAAAGGTCATGGAAGAGATCAGTGAAAAATGGTTGGGAACTAGAGAGAGAAGCATGGAAGGAGGAGAGACTGGAGAACATATTGTGCTCCCAAAAGGTAACATGGCGAGAGATAAATAATCTTTTGGAGATAGGATCCCAACAATGAAAACCCTTGTGTTTAGTGTCGTAGCCAAGAAAACAACATAGGCGAGCAAGTGGTTCGAGTTTGGTATGTTCATGAGGTTGAAGAATGACAAAACATGCACAACCAAAGACTTTAAGGTGAGAGTAATAAGAGGAGTACCATATAAAACCTTCAAAAGGAGAAATATTTTGAAAAATAGAGGATGGAAGACAATTGATGGAATAGACAGAAGTGATAGTAGCCTCCTCCCAAAATTTCTCAAGGCAGGATGCAAAAAGAAGTTGGACACGAACAGAATCCAAAATATGGTGATGTTTACATTCTGTTCGATCATTTTGTTGGGAGGTATATGGACAGAAACGTTGATGAAAGTGCCTTGTTGGGTAAGAAATGAGAAAAGGTTGGAATCCTTATACTCCATGGCATTGTCTGTGCCAAAAATTTTAATAGTTCGAGACAATTGTGTTTTGATCATTTGGGCAAAAGAAATATAAACTTGAGATAAGGCAGATCAATTTTTCAAAAAATATATCTACGTAAAACGAGAATAATTATCAATAAAAAGAACCAAGTAACGATAGCCACTAACAGTATGAGTAGGAGCAGGATCCCAAATATCAGAGTGAATCAACCCAAAGGGAACATCACAAGAAGGTGAGGAAATAGGAAAAGATAGAGCGGGTTGTTTTGCAAGTTTACAATTTAAACAGTCAAAGGGAGTAAATTTTGAAACATTATTTAAATTACCAACTAACTTACGGAGTTTGTCGAAGGAGGCGTGACCAAGACGAAGATGCCATTGATACATAGTAGAATCATTGGCAGATGCAGAAATTGATGGAGAAACAGGAAGCTGAAGAGAGGTGAGCTCAAATAATCTTCCCACTTTGCATCCTGTACCAACTATTTGTCCTGTTTGCAGATCCTGAACCTGACATCCATGAGGAGAGAAAGAAACAGTTAGACCAAGATAACATAATTGCCCGATAGAGGTAAGATTGAAGGTTAGATTAGGAACATGGTAGGTATGGGGAACTGTTAAAGTGAAAGGGTTGACAATACCAATATGTAATAAACATATTGCTTCCATTAGCAACATGAATGAGGGGAAGAGATGAAGCGGGAGTTGGCGAAAACATAAGCGAGATATTAGAGGTCATGTGGTTACAACATGCAGAATCAAGAAGCCAAGAATTATCTGGTGTGACTGCAAAAGCAGAGGAATTTGATGATATTACATGTTTCAGTAAATTCTTAAGGTCACTAATCGAAATCTTAGGAGGAGGGGGGCAATAGAGGAGGAGGCAGTAGTAGCAATAGATGAGGAATTAGATTTAGATAAGTTATTTGATTTGGTGGATCTACCTGAATGGCAAGGTGGTCGAGTAAGATAGTTGTCCAAAAGGTGACCATGTTTGTGACAATACCTGCATTCAATTGTAGGACAATTAGGAAAATTATGAACATATAATCTGCAATTCATGCAGAAGAGAAAGCCATAAACTTTCGTCATGAAGAAAACCACTGAATCGAACAAACAGGTGAACTAAAATTGGACCGAATCGGTATTACTGTGTTGGATTGAACCGATTTGAGTGGGTTGGACCAAACCGGTATGAGTGAATTAGTCTGGACGAACTAGTTATATATTAAATAGGGAACTACTGATCTGGGTAGCACACAAACGAGGGACTAAATGGCGGTTGGAGATCTGGAGACTGAACGAAACTGAACGAGACCAAATCAGAGATCGAAGATCTGAGGAACTGAACGGCAGTTGGAGATCAAAGATCTGAGGGACTGAACTAGTCTGAACGAAATCGAGGCTGCAGATTGAAGATCGAAGGTTGGAGATCTAACCAATCTCAGATCTAGAGTGAACGGACCTTAAAAGGGCAGTCGAACGAGTGATCGGAGGTTGGAGGTTAGAGATCTGGAGTGATCTGACCAGTCTCAGCCATGCAACTGAGGTTGGTGTGTACAAAGGGCAGTCGAACAAGTTGTCGGCGGGCTGAGCAAAACGATTGAAAGAAGGATGAAAAATAGCGTCCGGCTGTGGAGGTTGTGGTGCGACGACGATGGTGTTTTGATCTGGAACGAGAAGGGCTGTATAGGTCGTAGTGCGACGATATGAAAAAAAGAGCAGCTTCAATTCCACTTCACTTTGTTACCATCGATTGATTAGGGTTTTTCTAGGATCGTCACTGACGATGAGAAATGGTCGGTTCTAAGTCTACAATTGGGGAGAGCGTCCTCTATGATTTTCTGTAACAAGTTTATTCTGTGAAGCTCTGTTTGTTTTACGATGAGCATGTTCACTCGGCAAATTTGCTCTCTCGGAAGCACGATTGTTACCAGATCTGTGACAACTGTAGGGCAGAGCCGGTGTTCAACGGTGTAAAAGAAACCTCGAGATGGCGACTAGCGGCGAGAGGTGGCAGGTAGCGGCAGTAGAAAAAAGTGAAACTCTAAACGAGATAAGGCTCTGATACCATGATGAGTTTCAATATTATTCCTTGTATTTGTTGTATATCAAAATGGTAACTTATATACAAAACAAAGAAAATGTGCTCCATAAAATAAGCAAACATGTTCCCTAAAACAAGCCTAAAATACAGCCATTAACACGAAGGATGCTTTGACTTATGTTGCTTGGCTATTTCATAAGATAAAAACAAAAAATATTCACAAACAATTGGGTTTCAACCACTAGGGAAAACCAAGATTAAGAGAGTTTATTTAATTTTTAGCACTCGATGACCCACCTTAGAAAAAGGTTTCTTTCGTCCCTATCTTCTCGCCTGTATCTTATTCAATAGCCCAAACTAGTTCCCGATGTCCATGTTCTCGAGTGATTAGATTAGGAATGAATCAAGACTTTTCTTTGTTTCTGTAATGCCCCATGTCTCCAGGTGAGACTAATTTGTTAAATTTTGAAGTATAGTTTGACTTTATATTACATTTAATTGACCGTGGAGTTAAGTTGTGGTTAAATCCCTCATTTAAATTAATTTTGGATAGACCTTGTAAATTATATGTTTCTATCTTCTTTCTTGATTCATACAATGATAATGTACACTTATATAAGGGAAATGGGAAAGGAAGTGGGAGAAATGTGAAGTGGGAGAGGAAGTGGAGAACTATTCTAATAGGAAGTGGGAGAAATCAAGGAGAAATATTCTAACCTATCTAGTCAACCTATACATATTCTATACAAAAGGAATGTACACATTAACACCCTCCCTCAAACTCAAGGTGGTAGAGTGGTAACCAACTTGAGTTTGTAAAGTAACGTAGTGAAGAGACCAGGTGACAATGTTTTGGTGAAGATATCAACTGGTTGATCTATAGTGGATATGGGTAGTAAGAGAATAGTGTTGCTTTGGAGATGATGACAGACAAAGTGACAATCATTTTCAATATGTTTGGTACGTTCATGGAATACATCATTATGAACAATTTAGATGACACTGCAATTGTCGCAATAAAGTATGGTAGCAGATTGTTGAGGAACTCCCACATCAGAAAGAAGCCAGTAAAGCCATAGTAACTCAAATGTAGCATCAACAAGAACACGATGCAAAAATAATGTTGGGTTGGTGTGTTAAAAGGAAAATTTCATAATCTAATTGTAGAATCAAGAAATGACAATAATGGAAATAAAGAAAAATTGCAGAATTGAATTGCAGAATCTAGAAATGGCAAACTAAATAGACTTAGTAATTGAAATTTCAAAGAGAATTTAGATAAAGATGGGGCTCAAGAATGTCATTGCCCTAAGTTGTAATTGCAAGTCAAAATTGCAATTCCAACCTACTCCACACTCAATTGTAAACCAAAATTGCATATCCTATTCACCTTGAATTTAGGTTTTAGGAGGCTAAGTGAGAGACTTATATGTCTATAGTCCCTCTATCTTAGATCAATTCGCTCAACAATTTTATGGGTCTTGGAGTCCTTAATCCCTATGTTTAGGGTAAGGATTGGCTTATGTCTAAGCTCTTTTCTCCATTACTTGTGTGAAATCCGCTTATCACTAACCCCGTCGGTATTAGATCTAAGCTTGAGTTGCTACCCTAGTTGATCAATCTAGGATCTCAACGGAAAATTGATCAACACAAGCAAACAATTGAAATGTAGGCTTGGTTTTCATTAGAATTTAGGCTACAATTACTTCTTAGGGAATTCACATTTTTGAACCCCCTAAGAAGTTTTAGCTCATATTAAAAATAAAGAAAATAAAACTAATTTTTGAGGAAAAGTTCATATTAGAAGATGTGTAAATTGATTAATTAAGACAAATAATTATAGTGCTATTCTCAATAAAACCACAAGGAATTCAAGAGATTCTCAATTGAACAAAAAATCAATGGCTTTAAACAATCGAGTAAAGACTTAAAACTTGACTAAAGGCAAAACTGAAATTGAAAAATTAAAACAAGAACTTATTAATCTCCTCGACAAAACTACCTGGAATTCCACAAACAAAGATTTTCAATGGGAATTAAAGCAAAGAATCAAAGGCAACTAAATGAATTTTCATTATTCTTCCTTCTGCCCTTGAATTTGATGTACTTTAAACATTCCCACAAAACTGAACTTGAATAAAAACAATGCTCCCACATAAATTGAACTTAATGAAAACAGAGGATAGAATCATGGAAAACCAAATTTTAATTGAACACAAATGTAACGCAAACGAAGAAATCACAACAACAACAAATTGGTATTGCTTACACTGTCGAAATTACAAGAAAAATGCAAAGAGATTGAAAAACAAATGCTGCACTCTTTGGCAAAACAAAATTTCCAGAAAAGTCCGAAAAACAGAGCGTAAAAATGAAAATGGAACTACCAGCCGAATTCACAAAAAAATCCCAATTTCTTCACTTGAATTGATTGGGTAAATCAAAAGAAGAACATGAGTAGCTCTTTGTAATACAAGAAAAACTTGAAGAAACTAAACTCAATTGAAATTCTTGGCTGAAAAACAAAAACACAGTCCTACGGAAAAAAACAGAGCTTCGAAGAAAAACCCACAAAATTCAATCTAAATTCACCTCCAAAATCCCCATTCTTAGCTCCTTCTTTTCTTGCCCATTTATAGGCCTTCATTAGGGTTGAAGATTGCCCAAAAATCGTGCTCCAATTCTACCAAATCAGGCAGTAATTTGGTTTTCCATAAATGGGTTTCGCGCAGAAATTTTTCGTTTTTCCTTGAATTTTCTACTGTCCAGAATTGCAGAATCCGATTTTGCAATTTGATTTTGCAATTTCTACATTCCCTGCTCCAGAAACAATTGCAGAATCACGAATTTGCAATTTGATTTTTCAATTTCCACAATTTCTGCAAACAAGATCAATTTTCTTAGAATTCTATTCCAAATGCCATCACATTCATTTCTTCCTTAAATTCAAGCAATCTTCCACTATTTTCAAATGATCTTAATTCAAAACAAGAATATTTTAAGCAATTGGGAGTTAAATAAGCCTTAATACTAAGGCTTATCAACGATATTCAGATTCAGTGTTGGAACATGAAACAACATATTGTTTCTTGCTTCGCCAAAAAAATGAGAGAATCACCTAGATAAAAACAGTAGCCTGTGGTGGAACGCCGATCAGTGGGATCACCAACCCAATCCGTATCAGAGTACCCATATAACAACAGAGATGACTGTGATGAAAACTGAAGGTCATGGCCAAGAATGCCTTTAATATAGTGAAGGATACGGAGAACAACAATGAAATGTATAGTCCGAGGGGCATCCGTGTACTAGCTTACAATATGAACTGCATAAGCGATGTCTGGTCGTGTCACAGTCAGATAAATAAGACTGCCAACAAGTTTCTTGTAGAAAGTGAGATTTAATAGAGGAACCCCATCAAATGGAGTTCAGCAGACATTTTGATCCAATGGGGTTGTCGAAGTGGCAGAGTCAGTAATACCGGAACGAGCTAAGAAATCAAAAGCATATTTGGCTTGAGATAGATTATACCCGTTAGAGCAAGATCAGACTTCAAGGCCAAGAAAATAATTAAGTGGACCCAGATCTTTCATTTCAAAGTGTTCCCCAAGATAGCATTGTAGATCAAAGATGGCCTGTGGATCATCACCTGTAATAACCATGTCGTCAACATAAAGAAGGAGTAGAACTATACCATTTGTAGTTTGACAAGTAAATAGTGTTGTATCGTGCGGACTGGAAGTAAATCCCAGTTGGGCTATTGATCGGGTGAACTTTGGGTGAAGAAAAGTAAATAAGTACGTTCAACCCCAGTGCAAGTACACACTATTGATGCAAGTAATAAAACATGAGTACTCCTGAGTATCGATCCCATAGAGAACGGTGTAACAAAAATATTGTAGAGAAAAATGTAAGGAGAATTCCAACTTGGAAACTAAAAATTGCAAAAACAAGGTTGGGAAGTGTGTTTGGTAAAAACAAAATAATTGCATAATCTAATTGCAAGTTAAAGTGACAGAAACGTTAAGTAAGGAAAACAAAGATTGCAGAACTGAATTATAAAATCGAAAATTGCAAGATTAAATAGCAAAACAAAATGGACTTGATAAAAGAAATGGTAATTTGAACAAAAATTGACTGTAGCATAATGTTAACCAACTGATGAAAATTGCAAGGAAAATTCTTTAAAGAAATGAGGGGCTCAAGAATGTCATTGCCTTAAGTTGTAATTGCAAACCAAAATTACAATTCCAACCTATTCTACATTTGTCACAACCCGCCCCAGATTACTCTACCAAACCTAGGATGAGCTGTGACGGCAGTAGACCCCAAATGTGCAATGAAATCTATTGCCGAGGCTTTATCTCTTCTTCATTATCTAACATTATCTATAAATATCCCATAAACAACGCAAACAAGATTTCTCTCTTTTATTACAATAAATGATATGCAATGACTTGACAAGACTGGTGGCAGATTATGATTAGCTAACTCCGGTTGAAACTCAAGAGCAACCTGGTGGAAAAATTAAAAACAAAAGAATAAGCTAAAAAGTCCAGTAAGTGGTAAGTCAATAAGAAAAATTAACTTTTAGGAAAATCTCTTTACATGACAAACATAATTCAAACTCTATAAAAAAAATGTAAATCATGAATAAAATTTAACTTCTCAAGATCATGAAAATAGAGTGAAATTGGTAAACGAAATCTCTTAGAAACATAAGCTGCACAACTGAGATTTCAACTCTTGGAAACAACAACTCTTTAAACAATAACTCGTGAAACATGAATACGGGCCAATAAAAACGTGTATAAAGAAATCTCATAGTTTCAACTCTTGAAATGTAAGCATAAGCTATAATCACCAAATTTGTACCCAAAACTCTGTCATACTGGCATAGAGTAATCTCCATACGCACAACAGAGCAATCTCTATCATACGTGCACGCAAAGTAAACTCTATCATCTGTAATGCTTCAGGACCAGGATTCGAAATCCGGCTTCGGCACCTAATGGCCCCGACATTCCCCTGCATCCCCTGCGGCCTGAGCACGCAAGCATACTATGGAAACACATTCGCATAGCATATCGGGTAATCACCATGGGTACAAAAATCTAGTGGTTTAAAAATCCACTTTTAACATAAAACGTCTCTTGATTCTCAAACTCTTTTTGAAAACCATACTCTTTCTCTAAACATCTCATAAACTTGAGAGACTTTCAAATAACACTAAACATGTATAAATTCTCAAATAATAATCAAATCCCTCAATAATATAAAACATTTATAAAGTCATATTTTCTCTAAAATCACATCTCATAAATTTCATACATTTCTCAATAAACATTAAAACTCTTCAAACATCTCAATAATCATAAAAATATCTCAAATATTTCTCAAATGACAATTTCAACTAAAAGCATAAAATATTGGCATTTCCATACCATTTTTGAAAATTCATAATAATTCTATGAAAATCTCTTAGCAATTTTCTCTAAAATCACACATGATTTATAGAATTCTTGAAAATTCGTAATAATAATCAAATAATAAAAATATTTCGTAAAATAAACCACTTACAAAATTATGGTTGTTGGCTCTTCGGATCGTAAACTATTCCAATTTCTTAAACCTGAAATTCCAACGATCATACCACAATTTACAAACTAATTTCAAATGAGATCACATAAATTTCACTTTAATCCATTAAACTAATTTTCAATCTCTTTCTTTTAATCCAACCTCCAAAGTGCCATTCTCCCTCATCCAACCAATGCCAATATATTAATTTTGTCTTTTTTACTCATATAGAAATATATATATATATATATTTCTCTCTCTCTCCTCATAAACAATTATTTTCATTAATTAAAGACAAGATTTTGTCTCCTCCAAAACTCCATTCCCACGTGAAAGCTCTCCAAAATGAGTTTCCCTTCTCTCTCCACATTTAAGTCTCTTAATTACTCCTCCTCTTTATTTAAATTCATTTATTTTTATCTTTCAATCCACCCACTTCATCTCCTTCCTTCCCATTTACAATTCTCTTTTGGTTTATTTCATATCACCAAAATCTCCATGTCCTTCCATGGATTCTTCTTTCTTCTCTTTCCTTTTAACTTCACTATTCATTTATTTCCTACCATTTCCATTTTTTTTTCTCACTCATATATATCCTTTCATCCTTCCACAATCTCACAACCAATAACCTCTCAAAACTATCTTTTAACTTTTCACCTCTTTTTTTCCTCTATGTTTTTGTTTACCAACAAAACCCACCAAAACCACAAATTAGTTTTCTGTAACTTTTTATTGAGGCAACATCCTCCATCATTCTTCTTAATTTTCATACTACCATTCCCAACCAAACCCAAAAATTAGAAAATGAAAGCCCACAAGGATCCATAAGATTTCTTAAACAATAAAGAGAAACCCATGAACTAACAACTCAGTTTTTTTCCATATTTTCAAGCTTTTCCAAGAAAGTTTTGCTTAGCAAGTTGAATTCCTTACCTAAAAGCTTCTTTAGTCTTGATCCGGCGTTAGTCACGCCCTTTCCGGCGGCTTCCAACATTACCACGGCCTTTCCGATGAATTCTCATATCTCTCTTTCTCCATTTTCTCCTCCTCTTTCTCTTTTCTTCTTTTGGTTCTTCTTTTTAACCGAAGCCATCCTTTTGCTCTATTTTATTTTTATTTTTATTTTCTTTTATTTTGTTATCTTTTTCTCTCTCCAACATGATAATTACCCATATTCTTTTCATTTTTATCTTCTTCTCTATGTGGCTTCTCCAAAACCACACATTTTCTTATTATTAATGTTTTTTTTTTAATATATATCAAAACCATTTTTCTTTTACTTTTCCATTTTATTTTAAACTTTCTCTTCTTTCCAAATGTTCCAAAATCAAATAATCAATATGCCATATAAATACTAGAAATCCAAAATTGGGTCTTACAACATTCAATTGTAAATCGAAACTACTACTCCTATTCACCACGAAATTAGGTTTTAGGAGACTAAGTGAGTGACCTATATGTCTATAGTCCCTCTATCTTAGGTAATTTTGGCTCAATAATTTATTAGGTGTTCGAGTCTTTAATCCCTATGTTTAGGGTAAAGAATTAGCTTATGTCTAAGCTCTTATCTCCATCACTTGTGCGAAATCTGCTTATCACTAACCCCGTCGGTATTAGATCTAATCTTGAGTTGATACCCTAGTTGATCAATCTAGGATCTCAACGAAACTTTGTTCAACACAAGCAAATAACTGAGATGTAGGCTTCGGTTTTTTATGGAATTTTGGCTACAATTATTTTTTAGGCCATTTGCATCGCTGAACCCCCTAAGAAGTTTAGCTCATATTAAAAGTAAAAACCCACAACAAACTCTAGAAATTAATTACATACTAGAAGAATAAATTAAAATGCTAATTGCAACCAAAAACTATAAAATAAGAATTTGCTTGCTGACCAACTGATTTTAGTACGTAAAGAAAACAAGACAATAAATTATAAATACTCGATTATCAACTACTTGAACAACACCCATGGTTATTGAAATCTCTAGCACAAATGAATTTGAGTCTTCAGTCTAAAAACAAGGAATTCAGCAACAATACAAACGAGAATTGACAAGAATTAAACTATTACAACTTAACTCAATTAAACAGAATTCGAACCCAACAAAAATAGAGGAATACATCATTGATCTTTACAAATCCTTTCCTTCTCTCAATCGATTCAACTATCCCTATTTTTAACAAGAGAATGAATCGTTACAATCCAAGTTTTTTATTAGGTTGGACTGGAAAAACCAAGAAAGAACTGAATACAAACTGCAGCAACTCTTTGATAACATAAAGCAAATTAAAAAAATTATAAAAAACAGAGGAAGAAATAAAAGAAATAAAGGAAAACGAAACACAACCTTTTAATTCGAAACTCCAAGAAAATGCCTCCAAAAACCATTCTTCTCTCCTCCTCTTCTTCTCCTTCGGTAGGCCTTCATTAGGGTTGAATATTGCCCAAAAATCGTGCTCAAGAACCTCGAAATCGTATAGCAAATAAAGATTTTCCTTATTTGGTTATGTGAAGATTCTTTCATTTTTTGTTTTTTTTCTTCTGCTGCGTCAGAATTGCAACTTCATCTTGTAATTTCGGTTCTGCAATTTCCACAATTCCTGCACAAAAGAAACTCTTCTTAGTTTATCTTTCTCTTTTCCTCATTCTTTCTTTCACATGCACTTCTCACAAGTTATTGATGTTTTTCAAGCATTTACCAAATATCTTCTATGATTTCTAAAGCAAAGCAAGTATATTTTAAGCTTATGAGCATTAAATAAGCCTTAGTTCTAAGGTTTATCAGCTATAGTAGAGCTAAAAGTAGCAAACCAAGCTCGTGGGGCTTGTTTCAGATCATATACAACACGCCGAAGAAGACAAAGTTTTTAAGGTAGGAGAGATGTGCCAAGTGGAGGTTTCATGTATACTTCCATTTGAAAAAGTGTCGTTGAAAAGGCATTTTTTACATCCATTTGAAAAAGTGGCCACTGTTTGCCAGTGGCAACTGCTAAAAGACTGCGAACAGATGTCATTCGAGCTACGAGAGCGAAGGTTTCTTCATAATCAATGCCATATTCCTGAGAGTAGCTTTTTGCGACAAGATGAGCCTTATATCTTTTGATAAATCCATCAAAATGAGTATTGATTTTATAGATCCACTTACAGCCAATTGGTCTTTTGCTAGGAGGTAGATCTACGTAATCTCATGTTTGCGTGTTTTCTAGAGCTTGAAGTTCCTCATTCATTGCTTGCTGCCAAAGGGGATTAGTGCTAGCCTCATGGTAAGAAGATGGTTCAACTAAAGACATGATAGTAGAAAAACAATGATAGTCTTGAAGGTGATGAGGAGGTTCTCTTACCCAAGTAGAGCGGCGGACGGAGACAATAGCAAGTTTAGATTCAGCAACTATGACAAAAGTTTGATTCGGGAGAGCAAAGACAAGAGCAGATTGAGTGAGCTTGGGAGGAGGGGATGAATCTGGTGGTGGAAACAAATCATGAGAGAGATTAGTAAAGAAAGGGTGAGGACTAGAAAGAGAGGCAAGGAAAGATGAGAGATTGGAAAACATGGCGTCCTCCCAAAAGTGACATGACGAATGATACGCAATTGATTTGAGATGGGATCCCAACAATGAAAACCTTTGTGTTCAGTTCCATAGCCAAGAAAACAGCATAGGCATGCACGCGGTTTGAGTTTCATTGCTCATGAGGATGAAGGAGGACAAAACATGCGCACCCAAAATCTTTGAGATGAGAATAGGAAGGGAAGCGGTTGATAGCATAGATAGAAGTGAGAGCAGCCTTCCCCCAAAACCTTTCCATACAAGATGCAGAGAGGAGTTGGACAAACAGAGTCTAAGATATGATGGTGTTTTCATTCTGCTCATCCATTTTGTTGAGATGTATGATGACATGAGCGTTGGACCAAGGTGCCATGTTGGATGAGAAAGAAAAGTAGACTAGAGTCTTTATATTCCATAGCATTGTCTGTGCGAAGAATTTTAATAGTTCGAGAAAACTGTGTTTGGATCATATTGGCAAATGCAATGTAAACTTGAGGTAGAGCAGAGAGATTTTTAAGGAAATATATCTAGGTGAAATGAGAATAATCATCAATAAATATGACAAAGTAACGATAACCATTGACTGTTGTGATGGGAGCAGGTCCCCAAATATCATAATGAATCAAGGCAAATGGTGTATCAGATATATATGATGACGTAGAGAAGGATAAATCAAGTTATTTTGCAAGTTTACAATTCAAACAATCAAAAGAAATGAATTTGGAGACATTATGTAAGTTACCAACAAATACTAATTTTCGAAGTTTCTCAGAGGAAGCATGACCCAAACAAAGATGCCACTGATAGATGGAAGAGTCAGTGACAGAGGCAGAGATAGATGGGAAAATAGGGAGCTGGAGAGACGTGAGTTCAAACAATCCTCCTATTTTGCGACTCATTCCAATCATTTGTCCCATGTGCGGATTTTGAACCTAACATCCATTAGGGGAGAAACAAACAGTTAGGCCAAGGTCACACAATTGTCCGACAAAAGCAAGATTAAAGTTCAGATTAGGGACTCAATAGGTGTTGGGGAGATTTAATGTGGATGTAACAACAGTACCAATTTGAGAAATGGACATGCAATTTCCATCGGCAGAGTGGATGGGGGGAAGCGAATTTGCAGGGGTAGAAGAAGTCATAAGAGAAAGATTAGATGTCATATGGTTGCAACAAGCTGAGTCAAGAAACCAAGATTTACTTGATGTGACAACTAGAGCAAATGAATTGGAGGAGATCACCTGTTTGAATAGGTCTTGAAGATCACGAAGTTGAAAGTTGGGAGGAATGGGTTCATTAGAGGTGGTGGCAGCAACAATAGATGAGGAATCCGTTCTCAGAAAGTGTATTGTTTTTGTGGAGTGACCTAGAGGGTGAGGTGGTCGAGTAGGGTAGTTGTTAAGTATGTGACCACATTTGTGACAGTACCTGTACTCAATTTTTAGGACAGTCAAGTAATTTATGGCCTTGAAGCTTACAATTCTTGCAAAAGAGAGACTCGAAAGCAGTGCGTGGATGGGTGGTTGCAAGGGCTGTATCAGATGGTAGAGAGGATACAATGCCCAATCGCTTCTCTTCAAACACAATTTCTTGAATTGTTGCATCTAAAGAAGGTAACGGATTGCGATGAAGTAGAGCAGCACAAATTGACTCATATTTTGGGCAAAGCCCCATAAGTACCTTGATGAGATGAATATCATCATCAACAAATGGAGAAGATGATGAAGATAAAGTTACCTGGATGTGAGGTGAAGGCTCAACCTCACATAGAATCAAGGGTGAAACTTTGGAAGAAGCAATATATTGCAATTGCAGAAATGTTAGGATCAAATTGTAGTGGTTTTGGCTGGAATGAAAGAGAGAAGTGCATTGATTGATCAAAAAATGTCTTTGATGATTGGATTAAGGTATGTAAATAAATATGATATTTTATTTTTTTCATTACATTTAGTTATTAACATAACATTACATAAATTTTGTTGCAGAGTCACTCCACTGCAAAAGGGTTGCGAAACAAGTCATTCCCATACTTGGATGAGATGGCAATAATATTTGGCAAAGACAGAGCTAATGGCCTCGGAGCTGAAGCGCCAGGAGATATGGCTGAGAAAGTAGACATGGCGACAAGCCATGGTATGTGGGATGACTTCAATGATTGTTATGTGCGGCACCCACCTAAGGAGGTAAATAGATCTGAAATAGGAGTTGATGAAGTAGATTCTATGTCCATGGACGAACCTGGTTCAAGGCTTCCAACTCAATCTAATAATTCTCGTAAATTTTCAAAGAAAAAGGTAAAAAATGGAGATAAATTAGTTGAAATTGTGTCTATGTCTTTCGATAACATGAGTGTGATGTATGAGAAAATAATTGAGAACATTGGTAAGATAGCTAAGTATTTTGAAACTCAAACTATTGTTTTTTAAAGGAGACTCCATATATTTACTGAGCTTGTAGATGTTGAAAGGCTAACAGATGCTCAAAGAGTTCGAGTAGGTGCACTTCTAGCAAAGGATCATGATCAAACTCATTATTTCTTTACATTGCCACATTCTTATAGAAGCGAATTTATATTACAATTATTGGCGGGGCAAAGTTAGACAATAGATAAACATGATTCACTTTGTGGTAGAAGAAATTTAGTTTTTTGTGTTTTATTTGTATAAAGATCTATTGAGTGTAACTCAAGATTCAATTTATTTGTCTCCACTGGCCTTAGTTGTTTGAAGAACTAGAGGAATAAAAAGGTTTCAACCTTTATATGTCTCCTGTTTATATATGAACAAGAAATAAGAAGAAACATTATTTCATGAAGTGAATAAGGATGATTTTTGCATCACTTTTATTTGAATTATATTGTCCTTATTTTCATTGAATATATGCAAATGAAATTTATATGCATGCAATATATGCATGAAATTAATAATTATTTTATAAAAAATCTTAAATTAATATAAATTAATTTGTTGAGCAAAATAACATGTAAAAATAATAGAAACTAAATTTATTTAAAAATAAAGTTTAAATTTAATAAAAATAATGATGTTATATAAATTCAAATTGTATTAAATTAATGTATAAATTACATGAATTGTCATGAGGGCATTCTTGGAATATTAGGTAAATTTAAGAGATTCCCAAGTACAAATCTTGCGAAACAAACACAATTATTCAAATATTCCCAAACATCCTTAAAAACTTTTCTACAAAACAAACATGGTTATCTAAAGATGTCAGACATCTATCAATCCGGTTATCTATAATTTCAGGCATTTGAAGATTCCAGTTATCTAGATTACCGAAAAACAAATGGCCCCTTATTAGTATTATGTCGAACCATTTCCATTCCACGTGCCACTCATTTCCATTTTTCCCCCTTTTCCAGTATTGGGATATGCTCACTGGCTGAGTTTCATTCAGCAAATATTTTGGCTAGATTTTGTTATCAGGTTCCTTAATAGGAGTATTTTCCTTGGGCCTTTCTCTAGAGTCAACATCACTTTCTAGCCTTTTAGTTGCCACCTCAGTTATATTCTTTTGGGCCTCAATGAAAATCTTATCTTCCTCTTCAGGCCCAAATCAAGTTTGACTCCACTCATGGAAGTTTTGGTCAAATCGATAATGACAGAATCACGCTGATTTAACCAATCTACCTTCCCCATCGCCTTAATTACCACATATTCCTTGATTGGTTCTTTAGTCGTTGCACTTTGAATGCTTGCCAGCACCGCAGATTTACTATCTTTTTTCGGTGGGTATGCTGGAGAATTTTCCTTCGTTGTATTACTTGGCCTCTCTTCATTTAGTTATGTTTCCTCCTCCTCGTTAGATGACCAATCAATCAAATGTCCTTTTCCACTGATTCCCCCACGGCCTCTTCCACTTCTGGTAGAACCAAAATTATCCCACCTAGCATTGGTAGACTTTTTTGGTCGAACCTGTATTGGAGCACGTAAATCAAGTCCATACTTGGGTTCCTACACATCATTTTTAGTTGAAAATTCACACTCTTTGTACGTATGTCCGAGTCCTCCACACCCATAACAAAAATCTGGTAATTTCTCAGACGTAACTGGTATCTATTTATCTATTGCCATTGCTCCTGGCTTGAGAAAGATTCCTTGCTTCAAGGGTTTTCTAATTACATCAATCTGAACTCTTGTTCGTAAAGTGCATCCCCCACGTGTTTTCCCTTCAATCAGATCCACATTCTCGAATTTTCCAACAGATTCCCCAAGGCGGTTGCAAATTTCCTAGAATAACAAGAAAATGGTAACTTATGAAAATGAACCCAGAAAGACACATACCTGAATTCCAGCTTCGATCCACTTACAACTATCTCCCCTCAGTTCTTCAAATAAAACTAGAGCATTGTCGAAGAACCAAGGCCCATTCTTGATTATCCTTGCTTTAACATAAGTGTTTTTGAATTCGCATAGATAGATATTGTCCCCAACTCTCTCGATCGTTGTGTGTTCTTTGTTTCAGATTTGGGGTATCTTGTCTTTGAAAATTTCTGGATTAACTTTCTTCTTGGTAAAAATTTTGTAGACCAAGGCATTCTGCAGATTCTTGTTTTGATTTGTCAATTTCATCTTCATCCGGTTCAAAAGTGCACGCTCTCTCCTCCTCCGTTACTTTCAATTGACCAATCTGCCGAAGTAGCAAATCTTCATCGCTTATTGAATTGGTTCCCATCAAGGAAACTGCACCTAAAAACTGCACCGAAAGAAAGCAGATGAACTGCTCCAATAAATGGCACAAGCGCCACCAACCTTTCTACCACCCCTCCGAGAGAAGTAGAGAAACCTTATATTAAAAGGACCGTTGTTGTGGTTGGCCTAGTTTTGTCTCCCCTCTTTGGTCAAAAAATCAAGTCAAAATGAATTGATTACACCCCTAATACAATTAAAGCTTTGGTTTCAATATATTATATGTCTCTCATCGATCTAACAGAGTTCTTCGTATTAAGTATCTACGTTGCATAGTTAAAAATATCATGCTGAGTTAATTGTAATCATATAATTCTAATTTTTATATATGACTTTAGGTTTTTTTATGAGCATATAAATCTATTAATAATTGTTATTTGAAAAGGAAAATTTGTTTCTTATAATTTTCTAACAAGAACCACATAAACCATCCGATCACATGGCCTTGCTTTCACTCTCAAACCATCAAATCTCCCATGTATGCCTTCCCATGGCCCCTTGGTGGCGAAAATAACTCATATTCTCCATAAGCTCTCCAAACCCCACACTTTCTGGCCCCTGAAAGTTCCTCCCCTTTCCTCCCTCAGCCCCCAACAAATCCAGTGTCATCGTCTTCCTTGCGGCCTCCCCGAGCGGTTGATCGAACACTCCATTCAGCATCGGAATGTTGTCGATCATCTCCATGTCCACAGCTCCGCCATTAGAAGATAGCTGAGACGAAATGTTTTCTTGTGGGCATTTATGCAAATAGGGGGTGGGCAACAACCCACCGAAGGAAGAAGGAGCCATGGTTGTAACGAAGCCCTTCTGTTAATAATATAAATAAATGATTAAACATACAAGTAATCCGTTAACATAAATTTTTGGTTCAATAGTAATCTAATATGCATAGAACAATAAATCGTATGACTGAAACTATGTAACATCACTTGTTCGAACTTGTGTTAATTTTTAAATCTTAAGTGAGGAGAGTTACAAGAATATGAAGAAATAAGGTTAGAATCTATTTTGGTCTATTTATTTGTATGACTTAACTATATTGTACTATCAAAACGTCTATTTTAGTCTATGTATTTTTAGCTTTTGTGCATTATGGACAACATGGACAAAAATTTAAAAGTACATGAATCAAAGGAGAATACTTGCCTACACACTAGGTAAATAAGTGTTTTTTCAGACTTTTTGCCATGGCGTATTTTTATTGGTACGTTTCGATTTCATTTAATAGATAAGTGCGATCTCACTAAAATTTTCGAGCCAATAAAAATACGCCACATCAAAAAGTAACCAAGTGCCCCTACTTGCAATATGTAAGTAAGTATTGCTAGAGAATAAAATAGCATTTAAACCAATAAATTATAAAATAGACCATAACCTATCAAACTTTTGAGTTCAAGAGTAGTGTTCAACACCTTCTGTTGGATCATGGGCGAACCCAAACAACTGGCGGGGTGGTTTCCGCCACCGCTCACGGCAGCTCCCATCTGCGCTGCCTTCTGCAACAGGGCGGTGGCGGACATGAGGGCGGAAGAGGAGGGAAACTGGTGGACGGTTTGATCGGAGGGGGTGGAGTTATTGGAAATGGAGGATGAAAACATGGATCCGGCAGAAAGGTTCAAGGGTTTTGGAGGGATTGGCATGAGGTTGTGGGGCAGTGTTAGTGGCGGCGAGGGGAGGGCAGGTTGAGAGAGAAGGTGAGGAGGTTGTTGAGGTTGAAAGAAAGGTGCATTAATGGCGGCGGAAGCCATTGTTGCTCCTTGACGAGCTAGTTTGTTGTTTTCTTCTGATAAGGCATCGCAAAATGCTCTGTGAGTGATGAAGCTGTCTCTCCTGCAAAAAAAAAAAAAAGTTTTAAAACTCTAAAATAAGATTTGTGGAAATAGAAGAGGGAATGAATGAGTTTGTATAATTTTATGATATATACTTATAAAATACACCTTTAAGAATTTGAGCGAATTTTTTAAAAGGTTAAATTATATATATAGATTTCTTAATACTTTTACATTTATACCAATTTTGCTTTTATCAACCTAAGTAGTTCAACAGTTAGGATATCAATAAGTTTTTTTTTATAGGTCAAAAATTTAAATTTCCACCTTCACCATTACAATTTAATAACTTTTTTACGTCTATTAACAAAAACGATAGGTTTTGACATTAGATTGAGGTATAGTGACAAAATTTATGCAAATTAAGAGAGATTGGAAATAAAATAAAATGTAGAGAGTATTTTGTATAAGCATATACGCAAATATATAATAAGAACAAACAAATAAATTTTAACATAACCTCAAATTAATGGTGGGAAGAACTCCTAAATCAACCCAACCTATGGAGATTCATCTTTTTAGAACTAAACCAATCCAAATAAACTTTTAAAATATATTACTCTCACAATTTACATAAAATTTTTTTTATAGAAATTTATATTCATTTCAAACTTCACATTTAACATACTAAATGTAATATTAAATACGTGATTCATATAGACATCTAATTATCATGTAAATATATATAAACAAAAAAAAAAATGTGTTTATGTTATGTATATATGTGTCTATATGTATATATATGCTTGGTGAATGTAAAATATATATTAACCTGGAAAAGATTGTGCCACAGTCACATTTGTATTCCTTGGAGCCACAAGTTTTGGAATGAGCTTTCAAGTCGGATTGAACTGCATATTTTTTTGAGCATTTCTCACATTTCCACTTCTTCTCCCCATGCTTTCTGCTGAAATGCTTCTTGATTCCGGTGAGGTCTCCGAGCGCTCTCGCCGGATTGTTGTGGACGCAGGACGTTTCCGGGCACACATACACCCTCCTCCTTGTCTCGCTCCCGCTCGTCCGCTGCTTCAACTTCCATGGCAGGTTGTGCCCTCGCCTATGTAGCTGCAAGTTTTGGTCTCTTTGAAATCCCTTGTTGCATATTTCACACACAAACCGATTCGTTGCCATTAGGGTTTCTGGAGATAGCGCTACCACCTCAGCGTCTGGATCTGCATACACACGAGAATTAAAATCTTGATGTTCATATACCAATGCCGATGTCTCAAT
Organism: Trichosanthes truncata; assembly: GCA_033996785.1. Classification (NCBI taxonomy): domain Eukaryota; kingdom Viridiplantae; phylum Streptophyta; class Magnoliopsida; order Cucurbitales; family Cucurbitaceae; genus Trichosanthes; species Trichosanthes truncata. The sequence goes on along the minus strand of JAWPNB010000013.1, from coordinate 40,795,106 downwards.
TCTATGAAGATTTCATAGATATATCAAAACTTATAAACAATATTATTATTTCATATAATATACAAATGTTTTACCCCTTCTAAAATATATCATAATTTTTATCAGGAATTTTTTATTCACAATTTTGATATTTCGTGTTGTTTTGAATTTTAATATCAATATTGTATCCTTCTATTTATAAAAATATCGATGAAAATGTTAAAATATTGATGATTATTTTATTCCACGCACATCAACACACCTATGTTTTTTTTTTTGGAAGAGATGTACACACCTATGTAAACTTCAAATAAAGTTGAAAACACTAATTATTTGAGTTTGTGATTGTGCATTGATATACAATATACAATATACTTTTAAAAATGAGGAGTGATAAATTTACTAACAAATGGGAATTTGTTTAGATAGTTTGTGTTCACATGCATTGTTTAATTTGCGATGTTGATATGTGAGAAAGAGTTTTAAAGTTAAATATATATATATATATAAATATAAATATTAAATCGTTAACATGAGCATAGATCAACTAATATAAAGTATGTATCATTGACCAAGAGGTCAGAGGTTCGAATCCTTCACCTTACATATTTTTGAACTAAATAATAATAATAATAATAATAATAATAAATAATAAATCCTCTATATTTTTAATTTTATTGTTAAATTACAAATTTGATTCCTATGTAATTCATTAGTAGTTTCTAACAGTAGAAATTATTTATAAGATTTTATATAATTATAGGGATGAAATTCTAATTTTTAAAATCATAGAGACTAAATTCTAACTTTCTTCCAACCATAGAAATCAAATTTGTAATTTAGCTAAAAGAGGATTCAACAGCATCAATCACATCTAATATAAAATCATTACATTAATAATATTAGGATTAATTATCTTTGACATTTAATATCAGTTTTTAATAGCAAAGATCCAAAAATTAATATAATGAAGTACGTGGATCGATAGAATTAAAACATTCAGAAATATAGATATGAAATATGTACAAATGTGAAAATAATAATATGAAAGTTATAATTTGACTTTCATTTATTTAAATTCTATGAATTTAACCATACAGTTTAAATTGGACTGGTTAGATTTGTTTGGTCGAATTTTACGCATTACATTTATTATTGGTAATCTATATTATATTTTGCTAACTTGAGCATAGATCAACAAGTTAAGGTTATCATTCAATCAAAAGAGTAGAGGTTTGAAAATTTTATATAATGCTTGGTTTCACTATTCCTATTAAATCGTTTATTTTATTTTAATTATATAATTTTATAGCAATACATATTTATTACATTGAACCTTAAAATTGTAATAATATTGCCATTAAATATAGGTTAAATTATAAAAAAGATTATTCCTAAACTTTGCCCCTTGTTTCATAAATACATCTATTCTTTCAAAAGTTACAATATTACTCTTGACGTTTTATAAATATTTCAAAACTACCATTAGAGTAGAATGACCATTATAATGTTGAACGAAAAATCGACGTGTCTGAATACCATTTTTTAAGAAAGCATCCAAGTCACTGTCATGTTGGTTCAAGTCATCGCCACGTCAATTTTCCGTCCAACATTCTAACAAGTTTCTACTCCAATGGTACTTTTTGAAACGTTTATGAAAGGTTAAGAGTAATATTGCAACTTTTGAAAGAATATGAGTAATTTTTAACAATGGACAAAGTTCAGGATATATATTTTTTTTATAATTTAGCATACAACAATACCCCTAGTAATATGCCCATTAAACATATATCATTGTTGATCCAACTCAGTATGTATGTATGTATGTATGTATGTATGTATGTATATATTATTAAATTCCAATATATAATTTGGGTTTTTGAATGTCAAAAATATTTTAAGAAAAATTCATTTCAATAAATTTCAAACATGATATAAATAGTTCTTATTAGGTCAACATATTCTTACAAACACTTACAAGTAATTGGCACGTAACTTGACTAAGATGTCAGACATTTGAATCTCTCAACTTTTTGAACTAAAAAAAAAACTCTTTTTTTAACTGCATTATTTTTTTTAAATCCCTTATCGATGTTTTAATAATGTTATGAAAATTGCTTTTTTAAAAAAGAAAAATCTTTAAAAAGTAGGATGATGAGCATGAGGAAAAGTCCAAACAGTGCATAGCAATCATTGTAATCCCCCTCCAATAATTGAAGTCCTTCCAACTACCCAGATATTTAAATTTAGCTCTTTAAAATAATTATAAAAAAAAAACGCATTAAAAAAAGTTTAATTTAGAATGCATTTAATATATATATATTTTTTTAAATCATACTTACTAATAATCTTCTTTATTTTATTTTGTAACCTATCCTCAAAAATATTTTCAAAATTGTACCAAAATTTCAAATTTCAAAAATATTTTCAAAAAAGAAGAAAACAAAGTCATCCTATTCAAAATCCCAATTATGAAACTTCTACTTTCTCACTTTTCTCTCTAATTTCACATCACATCTTCGAACACATCGTTCTGACGTTCTTATAAAGACAGTGGCACCAATCCACATCTTCATAATTTGAAATAGCAAATGGTCGGGATGACTAGGAAAAGCTTCTTCTTTAGGATACCCACAAATAGATCTAGTAGAGACGACGTTGAGGCCATAAATTATAGCTTTAAAAATAAAAAAGAACCTAACTGCAAATTAGGCCTCTCAAGGAGTAAAATCCTTCTCAATTAACTTCCTAAAACACAAAAGTAAAAAAAAAAATCATCATCGCATGAATTTCAGGATAGGCCAATTAATTTAAGCTATATATAAATAAAATCAAACACCATGAAAAAAAAAAATCAAATAAAAGAAAGAAAGATAAGCAAAAAGAAAGTACCTGGCGTTCCTGGTAAGTTCCTTTTCTTCTTGGGAATTGCAAGCTGAGGCTGTTGATGGGATTGAGAGCTTCCATGGCTGAACTGATTCCCTAATTTCTCACCATCAGACACAAAGCTCCCACCATCATCAGAACACCCTGAGATTTTGGACATTGAAAAATACAAAATAGATAGAGAAAACCCCTAAAAATATAATACTAATTTTCTTGTCTAATTTCTTCTTCTTTTTCTTTTCTTTTTTTTCTAAAGAGATGGAAATTAAGAAGATTTTTTGGGTTTTGGCTATTTAGGGTTTAGAGGTGGAAGAGAAAAAGGCAGGATTTTGCCCTCCATTTATGGTGGAGATCAGGAAGGCTTTCATGGCTGAATGCAAATTATAAGAAGATATAGAAGGGGAAAAAAAATGAAGAAAAGGGGTCTTTTCTTTGGCCTGCCATTAGAGAATTTATAATATGGGTTCCTAAGATTTGCCCCTAATTTTATTGGGAATTCTAGGAAATGCCACTAATCCTTGTTTATATAATTCAATTTTTCTTTTTTTAATTAGGGACACTAATGATGTATGTCACTTTAATATCAAACAATAATTGACACCCAAATTGGGTTTTGTGAATTTGGAGCATGTTGAAGATGTGGACTTCTTTTATGTTATGTAATAATTCATACCAATTATTTGTGTTCATTATTATGGTTAAACATTTTTCTTTAAACCTTAGGTTTGTTTTTCAACTTTTTCATACATATATTTGATGTGTTTTGGTTTTTAAAACTTTAAATTTTTTCATCTGCTCTATCAATTTTAATAAAGATCTACTTAAGTAGTGTTTATCTTTAAATTGTTTGTATTGAGATTCTTATTTTTTTTATAAAACAAATCTTAGGTCAACCATTTCTAAATTACTTGAAATTAAATCAAACATGTTATATATATAACTATAATTAAGCAGTAGGATTATTGGCAAAGTTTTCTTACTAAAACCCTATTTATGACGTTGTAAGAAAAAAAACGTACCATGTGTAAGAATTTTGTTTAATACATTACAAATTTGAATGACAAGATAAGAAATTAATAGATTTTTTATACAAAATTTAAAGATTAAAATAAAATTTAAACTTTTTAACTTTAATGGACTACACTACAAAATTATTCATGATTCATCTCTATGAATCAATATATAATGTGGGGGGTAATCTAGGCATCTGGCCGACAAATATTTAATTTATATTTCATGGTGTCCAGTGGGAAGGGGAACCAATTACAAATTTTGTCTTCTTCTGGTAGTATTTGACAAAAAGAGAAATTTAGTATTCCCAAATTGCCACTCTATGGTAATGCACTTAGACTTGAGGATCCACTTAACAAAGTGAGAAATTCCATTTCCAAGCATTTATTATAAAGAAATTAATCAAATTGAGACTAAATTCCCATTAAATTCTATAACTAAAATTAGGGATGTTATGAGGTTTTTTTTTTTTTTTTTTTTTTTTTTTCTTCTTCTTCTTCTTCTTCTTCTGGGAATTCAACAACATTTGGGTGGATAGATTGGAACTTTTGACTTTTTAATTGAGGATACATGTCAATTATCGTTGAGCTAAATTCACTTTGGCGGGATGCTATAAGTTCAAATCATCTAGTTTGGACTATTTGTATTTGTTGATAGAGGATTATTGGTTATTAATATTAATATGCTTTAAGTTAGGATAATTAAATTTGATTTCGATTTTGATCACTTTTATCGATTTTTGTTTTTGTTGGTTTTTATGTTTGCAAATACAGATTAAACAAATTTATGAACCTGTGTTTTCTTTCAATATTAATTTTTGAAATTCTTTAAATATTATTTTTAAATCTTCATTTACAATATGAGTGAACACTTAATGTGGATTTTTCAACTAAAACCAATTGAAAGTGCTCCTTCCTCCCACCATAATTAATACGAAGTGATAATAATTGAAAGGAAGAGAAACTTAAAAGCCTATTTGAGGATGATCTTTATTTTTAGTTTCATGTTAATTCTTAGAAATTGAGCTTGTTAAATAAAAATTTCTTTAATTTAATTTTTTTTTTTAAAACAACTTTTACAACTTAACTCCATTTTAAAATATAGCATATTTTTAAAACTACTTTGAATCAGATAGGATTTTCACAACATTTTTAGCTAGAATTAGATTACAAACGCAGAAAATTACTAGTAAATATATATGTTTTTTCCTTAAAAAAATAATCATGATCAAACCATATATTAAAATAGCCTATTAATAAGGAAATGTGAAAAAGAATTGCAAATGAGTGACATTATTTTTTAAAAATAATTTTACGAGATTCTTGGGAAATTTGCACAGAAGACTCATTTTCATGCTCATCGATGTCATTTGACCTGTGTTTTAAAATTAATGACATATGACCCTTTCCGTACTCTGCATCCCGTCGAAATTACCGTGAGGGCATCGTACTCTCATTCTTGTTCTAACTCTAGCTCTCTAGTTCTCGCTCTCCCTCTAGCTCGTTCTCGCTCTAACTCGTTCTCACTCTCGCTCTAGTTCAGTTTCTCTCTTGCTCTAGCTTGTTCTCGCTCTAGCTCGTTCTCGCTCTCGCTCTAGCTCGTTTTCTCTCTTGCTCTAGCTTGTTCTAGCTCTCGCTCTAGTTCGTTCTCACTCTCGCTCTAGCTCGTTTTCACTCTCGTTCTAGCTCGTTCTCTCTCTCGCTCGTTCTCGTTCTCGCTCTCGCTCGTTCTCTCTCGTTCTCGCTCTGCTGCTCTAGCTCTTCTCTAACGTAATTTTTTCTTGTCTTTTTTTTCTCCAGATTTTCAACCATTCATTTGAGGGAGAGCGAGAGAGCTAGAGCGATAGCGTTTTCCCCTACGAGAGCGTGAACAAGAAAAATAGTCTCATACTACCCTCATGTGTAATTTTGCGCGCTATGACATGTTAGAATGGGTCATATTTCATTATTTTCAGAACGCAGGTCATCAGTCATTAAAACGTTGGAAAACGGGTCATCTGTACAAAATCCCCAAGATTCTTATCTTTTCCTCAAGAAAATAATGTCATTTTAGATCTTGAGTAATCAATTTTCAAAAAAATATGAATTTTTTATTCACAAGTGGGGTCCACAGGAATTTGAAAATTCTGACTTCCATATGAGGTTAGGTGATAATAGTACTGGATATAACACCAAAAGAAGAAAAAGAAAAAGAAAAGGAAAAGAAATCCCATATTTCATATCGTGGATGAGAAAGTAGAGAATCAATTAGCCCTTTTCATTACAATCATATAAGCAATGAAATTTTGCTGGTTATATATATAAAAGATAAATTGAGAGCACCGACCTACATAGTTGGTTAAGAAAATGACGGTCATGTTATGTATCAATATTTGGTATTTAATAAAGTAGTAAGTTTTTTTTTTTTAAAATTTGAATAGGCCTCATTTCATAATCATTTAGTTTTTAATTTTTAATTTTTGAAAATTAAACTTATATACACTAATTCTACCTATGACATTCTTTGTTTTGTTATTTACTTCTTATGAATGTTTTCAAAATTCAAGTGAAGTTCTAAAAACTAAAAAATGTATTTTAAAATGTATTTTTTCTTTTAAAATTTGACTAAAAATATAAATGTTTCGTTAAGAAAGATGAAAATTATTGTAAAGAAATCACGAGAAAACAAATACACTTTTTAAAAACCAAAAAGTTATAAAACGGGCCTAGATGTTTCTTTTTTAAATAATTGAATTAGGTTATATATTATTCTTAAAAAATATTTCCATATTAAGAGATAAAATAAAATAGATTAAAAGAAAATTAGAATTTTCAGCGTGCAAGCTTGGCACTTAGATTTCAGACATTTTCACTGCAAATGTATTAATTTTGAGTTTTTTTTTTTTTTTTTGAAGAAAGTATTAATTTTCAGATTGTTGTAGCAATAATTATTACCTTTTTTTTACTATAGATGGCTTGAAGTTGGTCCTTGCTTTATTTAAGTAATTTAAGTTGAGATCAAGAGATAAAAGTTGGAATAGTCTTTGATCTGTTTAGTCATTAAAGTCATATTCATAAGACAAATATGTTTATGAATTCTTATGTAATTAATTGATTTAATGGTTCATTTGGTTTAACTTTTTTAAGTGTTTAATTTTGAAAAAAAAAGTCATTTTTTATAAAATTTGTTGTGTTTGGCAACCACTCAAAATGATTTTTTCAAAAATAAGTTTGAGAAATAAGTCATTTTGAGAAACCAAATTTTAGAAAAAAATGTTTTTAAGTGTTTAACTTGCAATCCCTTCCAAATTTTCATGGGATAGAAGAATTACCAAAATACTCTCACACTATTGTTGCCAACCGATGGCGACCATTGTGCAACCACCGCTAACGACCATCTCTCTAGCGACTGGCAACCATCGGCGATGACAATTTTCAGCGACCATTTCCAATAGCAATCTCCGGCAACCACAGCTGACAACCTCTCTGGCTGTGGCCAGCCGATCATAGTGTTTTAATAAAATTTGTACTTATGAGTTCAAAGTGTTTAAAAGTCATCCTTTATGGTAATTTATACATCCGTTAATTGAGAAGATTAATATTTCATCAGGATGATCATATGCGACTCGATCTTATTCTTGAGTGAGTTATGAACTCCTACCTCCTGCCTATAAGGGCTTGTCCATTGATTTGCATGGGTGAGAGTGACTTTTGTAGCCTATTCAATAAGCCTACCATTTTGGAGAAATGACCAAATAGGGAGCAGGGAACATAATCTTGCAAGATGGAATTTACTTCTTCCCAAACAGGGTAAGTAGATGAGTAGTTTCCTTAAGTGTTGATTTTGGGACTTTAACAACTCACCCTCTCACTGCCTCGAGAGGGACTTAGTTTATGGTTGGATCATAAAAAAATTGTTCATTAAAGGATCAATGGTACTTAAGGTGTAAGATGTAATTACAGGGGCAAAACAGACTTTTGACCTAGCTGTAATTACGAACAACTCGTGAAGGATCGACTTGCATGTAATGGTTATATTCATGGACACAACCTGTCTTACAGTGCATAAGAGTGCACTCTAAGTCTATAGTGGAGTGACCTAAAGTTAATGAATGAAAATTTATTAATTAAAGAGTTTAATTAATTATTTTGTATCATTGGAGCTTATAATCTTTGTAGGTCCATAAGGTCCCCTTGCTAGCTCATAGTAACACTAAAAGATCAATTTAGTTGAAAGAAAAAAAAATTTAAATGTTCAAATTAATATTTAATTTGAAGTGTTCAAATTAATATTTAATGTATTAGATATATTAAATATAAAAGATAAAAATATATTTATTGTATTTGATACATTAGTATTAAAATAATTAATGTATATTAGATACATTAAAGAAAAGATATTTATAAAATTTGAATAAGATTCAAATACATAAGTAAATATCGTAGGAGAATTTAAAAGATTTGAATAAGATTTAAATAGATTAAATATATGTATTTTACTATAGATATTAAAATATATATTATTTAATTATGGCAAAGATTTGCCTTAGGTCTCTATAAATAAGACAATTCAGTTGAGCCATTATAGACCATTATAGCACACATCTCCTCAATAGAGAATTAGAGAATTCTTTCTAGACTTATTTCTCTCCAATCCCTTGTGAATTTTCTTTCAAGAGATTCCCACAAGCCTTGGTCCTGTGTTTGAGTCATAGCAAATAAGACGTTATGGAATTCTTGGAATACAAGAAGTAAAGAACTACCAGAATTTTATCTCCATATTTAAGTCAAGGTATGTTTTGCTTAGTCTAAATTATTTTTCATTTAATTCTAAAATAAAATCAAAGTCGATTCAAACTTTTCTGCTGTGGGTTTAATTCGATTATTCTTTTCAATTGGTATCAGAACGGTCTTTGAATTTTATTTAGAATTAAGGTTTTGTATGATGGGTATTTTAATTTCATACATGTGATATATGTGGTTTGTAAATTTATTGTTTAGCTATTTGACATTAGCTTTATTGCTTTGATTAGATCAATTGTAAAACTCAAAAGGGTTAAGATTTGTTGTAATTGATGAAAAAATCCTTCAACAAATGTGTTTCTTGAAGCCAGTTGTTGCAAATGAAAATTTAGAATTTCTAAATCCTAAATTTGGAATGGTTCAAACATGAAAAGATATTCAAGACAAAGATATGTCTTGAATTTAAATTATTGTAATTTAAATTGTTTTCAATTTCTTAGAATATGTCAAATATGTCAGTCAATTTTGCTAAGTTTAATTTAATTATGCATGTGATGTATGTTTTAAATTAATTGATTGTTGCATAAAGTATGTCATTTAGATTAAAATCACACCATATGTTAAGCATAATCATACATCTTAATTGATTTTTGAATATAATTGTTATATTGAAAATTTGATTAGGTTGTTTCCTAATGGAATTGAGATGTTTTCCTAATAAACTTATATTTTTCATATCTTTGAATATAATTGTTATATTTGGAATACTAAACTACGATATTTCCTTTTAAAATTGGAATCCATATTTTCCTAATAGGATTATGATATTTTCTAATGAGATTAGGGTTTCCTTAAAATAAAGATAATTTAATTCATTCTTTAAATAGTTTAAAATTTGAATTGAATTTATCTTTATTTGTTTCCTAATAAGATTAGATCTTTTAATTTCAAAATAAGATTAGATCTTTTAATTTCTAATAAGATTAGGTCTTCCATAAATAAAGATAATTTAATTCAAAGATAAAATAATTTAAGTTTTGAATTTAATTTATCTTTTATTTTTTCTAATAGAATTAAAATAAAATATCCAGGATGATCTTTTAATGTATTTTAAAGGGTTTAAAATGATGGAATTTTAAGATTATCCAATAAGTGAACTAATTTTTTAATAGGACTAAAAACATGACTTAATAATTCACTTGGGTTCATTAATCTAATAATTAATAGTTAATTAAAGATTAATGAATTTGAAATAAAAATTGACTATAAGAGAACTCTGTCTATGGAAGGTTCTGTCTAGTCTAGACTGGGGTATTTAAACTGATTGAAAGGGAACACCTCTAACTGGAAACTAACCTGGAAGTTGAATTAGTCAAATTTTATTTAATTTCACTAAGTATGCTCATAATGCTCATAATTTTTTTAAATAGTTAAAAACTTGGTAATTCACATTAAAATCAATCTAACCAACATAATGGTTATGAAGGGTAGATTGAGGAACTTAGATAAATGAGATTAGCCTAATTTGTCTAAGTAATCGAAAACCATATTTCAAAATACTTAGTAGGAGGACATATGTCAAGATATCCTACGGTCTCTATTATTGATTCACAACGTGAGATTCATGGAGGGCCTCATGGTGGCTTTTGGACCGTTCTCCCTAACTGAAGGAATTTGCATGGGTCAATATCAGGGTGAATTTCTTGAGAAAGTATTATAGTAACTGAGAGAAGGAAATGTGTCAACATATCCTACGGTCTCCATCATTGGTTCAAATCGTGAGATTCATGCGGGGTCTCTTAGTGGATTTTGGATCGTCTCCCTACGAAAGGTGTTTGCATGGATCAATATCATGGTGGACTCTTGAAAAGGATAGGATTGTAGTTTTGTTTTCAATACTTGACCTACCCTATGGTGGCACTTGTTGGGATATAAATACAAAATCTAAAATGATGGGTCACACTTACAAAGAGCCTATTTAGGTTATTAATAATGTCTTTAACTAAACTAGTGTTAACTAAATATTATAGGAACGAATAAGAGTTATTTTAGTATAATACTTGATTGAGACTGTCTCAGTTTAGTGAATGAACACTTGACCTACCTTATGGCGACACTTGTTAAGTATCATAGCATTAGATGTATAGGGTTCATTTTTCAAATTGTTTGATTTCTATGCTAAAATTGAATGGATAATTGTTTGCATGATGTTAAAGAAATATATTTTATATATTTCAATATTATGTCAATGTCTCTCATAATTTTAATTTTGAATGCTGATTTGTCAAGTTAAGAAAATTTTATTACTTGGAAAAGTAACATTAACACTATAATAACAGTGTAAATTTTGAATTTGTCTTTAATGAGAAATGTTCTCAAAACTTGTTGCCAATGCTAATCAAATTGTTTGAGAAACACATGATTAATGAATCAAAAGTAAATGAGATAGCTTCTATGTATCTCCTAGTCGACATGTTAGATGTCAAGCTTAGAAGTTAAAGAAAATAACAACAACATATGAGATTATGAAGTCAATAAAAGCTAAATTTAGATAATTGTCTAAATGATCTCGAAATTAAGTATTACAAAAATCCAAGAAAAGAACCAAATGACTGAAGCTATAAAAAAGGAAAAATAGTTTCTAACTTAGCTAGGACAATCATAATGAATTTTTGAAATACATCTATAACAATATATATATATATATATATATATATATATATATATCAAATTAAACCCAAGCGGAAGCGTAGGAATCGGTTTGAGTTTATTTAGAATTAAATAATAATATTATGGTTAAGAATAACATACCTTAAAAATATGGAGATTATTCTGGCAGATCTTTATCTCTTCCATAAAGTCTTCTTGGCTATGACTCGAACACAAGACCAAGACTTGTGGGAGCCTCTTGAAAGAAAATCCACAAGGGATTAAAGAGGAAGAGGACTAGAGAGAATTTTCTAATTTTCTCTATTGAGGAGATGTGTGTTTTGAAGAATGCACAATGGCTCACCCCTAGGGTCCTATTTATAGTTGACTAGGGAAAATAATTAAATAATATATTTTAATATCTAATATATTAAAATATATTTATCTAACCAATTTGAATTTTATTCAAACCGTTTAAAATTCTCCTACGACATCTATTTCCTAATTTGAATCCAATTCAAATTTAATAAATATCTTTTATTTAATGTATCTAATATACATTAATTATTTTAATATTTAATGTATCAAATACAATAAATATATTTTCCTCTTTTATATTTAATATATCTAATATATTAAATATTAATTTGAACACTTCAAATTAAATATTAAATTTAAACATTTCAAAATTTTCTTTTAACTAAATTGATCTTTTAGTGTTACTATGAGCTAGCAATGAGACCTTATGGACCTACAGATTATAAGCTCCAATGATACAGAATTAATTAATTAATTTTCATTCATTAACTATAGGTCACTCCACTATAGACCCAGAGTTGCACTCTTATGCACTGCAGGACAAGTTGTGTCCATAGATATAATCATTACATGCAAGTCGATCCTTCACAAGTTGTTCGTAATTACAGCTGCGTCAAAAGTCTGTCTTACCTCTATAATTACATATTGCACCTGAAGTACCATTGATCCTCTAATGAACAATCTATTTATAATCTAATTATAAACTAAGTCTCTCTCGAGTCATTGACAGGGTGGGGCCCCATTGTTGAAGTTCCGAAATCAGCACTTAAGGGAACTACTCATCTACGTACCCTATATGGAAAGAAGTGAATTCCATCTTGTGAGATTATGTTCCTAGCTCCCTATTTTGTCAAATTCCCAAAATGGTAGGCATATTGAATCGGCTACAAAAGCCACTCTCACCCATGCAAATCAAAGGACAAGCCCTCACAGGCAGGAGTCATAACTCACTTAGGATTAAGATCGAGTTGCATATGATCATCCTGATGACATATTAATCTTCTCAATTAATGGATTTATAAAGAGAGATTAAATATTTCGTGGTCCAGTCTTATACAAACTCATTGTATAAGATACTCCCACTCACATGTCTCCACATGAATGATTTGGATCAAATCATTTGTAATTATTACAAAGTGGGTCGTATCAATAGTGTTACCAGGATAAGACACCTAACCTTATCCATATATTATGACCATTTAGGTTATTTCTTGAACATAATCCTCTTGTATGTCAACCACATACTGTTCAAGATTACAATAATAACGTAGGATTTTTCATATAATGGATAATATTATATTGCAATAAAATAATCAAAATTATTATTAATTATTAAATAAATTATTAATTACGAGGCTTTAGGGCATAAATTCCAACATATATATATATATATATATATATATATAAATGAAAGTAAATTTGATTTACTAGATTTTTGGTGGAGAATAAATAACACCGCCTGGATAGTTGATACAAGATCTACTGTCAAGATTTATTCTTTATTACATTTGATATGTAATTCTTGAAAAATACTTAACATGTAGAATAGTTTCTACAGGTTAGCACCAAGAAGTCCATCTCAATTAGTGTAGTAGGAGACATTAAGATGTCATTAAATAATAATTGTTACTTAATGCTGAATGTGGTGTTTTATTACCACAAGAGAAATTTAATTTCTCAAACTTTATTATTAAAAATTTCATAAAGTATGAATTATTTTGAAGTATTAAAGTTTATATTTTCAAAATTGTTTGAAAATACATTGAACTAAAAATAAGAACAATTTATATATGTTAAAATGTTGACATATAATATATTACAAAATACTAGGATATTAAGGATTATAGAATCTAGAATAGAAAGACATTGTTTTCTCCTAAAAGATAATACTTGACTTTGGTATTTTAAGTTGATTAACATCAAATTGAATCGAATGAAAAGACTAGTAAGAGGTAATTCTCTAAAATCTAGAGTTAATTACTTTACCTATCTGTAGATTTTGTCTTTCATGCAAGATAATCATTGGGCCTTTATTGGATAAGGCTACAAGATCAAATAATACTTTGGGTTTACACATTCTGACCTAAGTGGTCTAGTGAATGTAAAGGTCAAATAAAGTTATGATATTCCATCACTCTAGTTGATGATCATTCAAGGTCCAAGTATCTTTACATAATACAACATAAGTCTAAATTTTTGAAAAGTTCAAGAAAATTAAGGCTAATGTTGAAAATCAATTAAGTAAATCTATCAAGACATTATGATCAGATCATAATAAAAAGTACATGAACTTTACGTACTAAGACAAGTTGATAGAAAATGGGGTTTTATCCTAATTATTTTAAATACCAAGTACATTTATGTGAAATTGTACTGCAAGAGGAGAAACAAAACCTTGTTGGATATCATCACATCAATAGTGAGTTACACGCCATTACAAAACTCTGGTTGGGATATGCAATAGAGATTCATAGTTCATTATACCCTCCAAAAGTGTCTACGAGACAATTTTGAGATTATAGAAGAATAGTAAAGCTAGTTTACAACACTTCACTATTTGGGAATGTTAAGCTTACATGTTGAAACAAGCCTAAAAAGGTTGTATATATTCAAAGATATGCTTAAGTGTAGGTCACCCCTAAGGAGTACAAAATGGTCTTTTATCTAGTCCTAAAAAGAATAAGGTACCACTACAACAAATTTGGACTTTGATGTCGGTTGTGCAATTGGCATTTTGTAAACAATGTCGGTTTAAAGAAAACACACACTTATTTTCAAGAAAATTTATGAAAATTTTCAAAAATTTGATATAAGATGTCGGTTCTTAACCATCATTGAAAACAACATTACGATGTCGGTTGTGCACCGTCATTGAACGATAAAATAAAATTGGCGTGCATTTTTTTCTTGATGGCCTGCATAATTACCCGTCATCAAAACGCGCATACGATGTCAGTTATTACCGTCATCAAAGCTCTATAAGATGTCGGTTATTACCCGACATCTAATATTGAAAAACAAAACACGCAAGCCAAGTTTTTTAAACGCATGTACATAAGTAAAACGGCATCGTTTTGAAGAAAAATGAAGTCGGTTGTGACCTGCCATCAAAGCGCCAATAAGATGTCGGTTTTACATGACATCTAAAATTGAAAAAAAAACACGCGAGCAAGGTTTTTTAAATGCACGTTTCACCCCCCACCCACATAAGAAAAACAACATTGTTTTGCTTATTAAAGCCAAAACGACATCTTTTTGGTGCCTTAGCCCAAACGATGTCGTTTTGGGGTTAAGGGTTTCTAAACCCTTCACAAGCCTATTTGATCGATCTGTGAGGCATTCCTTCTCTCTCTAACAACATCAATGCAAGGATGAGGCAACTTCTCGAATTCGACGACGACGACTTCATTGGACGTCGGCAGCTTCAACTGCTATTGTGTGGCGTTAGTGTAACGACCCTATAGGCTCAACACGCTACCTAAGAGTCATTACTAAGTCACGTCGCTATATTACCGAAAATTTCGGCAACATAACGGCGTAACTACGCGAAAACCAAAAATTTGACCCTTACCTGATAAGACATAGAAAAACGCACTTCTAAGATTTTCAAACAACCTCCTAGCATCCAACAAACTTCTCAATATGATGCTAGGGTTCAAACAGCAGAAAACCAAATACACGTGCACGATTTACAAAGAAAGGTTAAAAGACTTTGAAACATCCTCCTAAACATTTAATAACTCGTCATGAGTTCTATGTACATCTAGAAACATAAAAGAAGCGGAATAGCGATCGGTCGGCTCCCATGACTCGAGTAGCTGATCTCCGGTCACGCGCTAGGGCCGATCTTAGCCTTACCTGAAAACATTTTAAAAAGGAAAAGGGTGAGTATTAACGAATAATACTCAGTAAGTCAATCATAGTTTCAAAATAAGAGTTTCAATCACATGCAACATGTCATTTTAAATCATAAAACCATCGTAAACCATCGCTTTAGTTGGGGACCTAAAATTCATTTTATAAACCATGTACTTTTCCTCGCGGCTCTCGTGAACGATTAAATTCTCCCGAGGGCCTCGTGAACAGTCCGAAGACAGTTTTTCCATCGAATAGAGTCCTCCCTAACTCTGAGAGTTGAGCTCGAAAGCTAACATACATCGTGGAGTCCGAAGACTCAGCCCGAAGGCTACCATCGTGGAGTCCGAAGACTCAAGCCCGTCGGCTACCATCGTGGGGGCACTCTCGAACCCCGGGAGCATAGAGAGTCCGAAGACTCGGGTTCCCTCAAAACCCACATAAAACTTTTGGGAGAATTATCGTCACGGCCTTACATAAATCTTTTCATGAGCACACAACACATGCATGAGGTCCCATTCGTTTTAGAACATAGTCATGAATGCATAAATCAAGACAATCGCATTTCAAAGACATACATATCATTTCCATTCTTTTTAACATGAAAACTCAAATAGAACTCATGGAAATAGCGTATAAAGGAATATACATATAAAACACTTTCTTTCTTAAATACTTAACATGAAAACATAAACTTCAAAGTAAATATAGAGCTAGCTCAAGGTTTTGAAAACTTCTTTCGTTGTGAGATCCTTACCTTAAAACTTTACTTACTAAAATACCCTTTCTTCACTTAGTAATGAGCTTCTCGAGTTCCCACTCCAAGTACAATCCAAGGTCCTCGACAATTCACCTAAAAAGTTTCCTAAACGTGTCTTAAACCATCCGAATTACGCTAAAACACATTCTAACATTAATAACTCGACGAAACGGACCAAATGGCAAATTTTACCCAACTCCGGCGAACGACGGCGCGTGCAGCGGCGGACGGCGGCGCGTGGGGCTTCCAATCTGCACGTGAGGGTGCGTTTTGAGCAGATCTAGTGCGCTCGGGACTCCGGTGAGCTCCGGTGAGGCGTTTGCTTGCAGATCCGGCGCGATCTGAGTTTCGAACTTACAGAAACCGGTGAACGGCGGCGCGTGCAGCGGGGGTTGTGAATTGAAGCTTCCGGCGAGATGACACCTGCGGATCCGACACTGGCAAGGCTGACGCAGACGACGTAGACCGGCGTTCGTGAGCTCCGGCGACCAGCGAGTCTTCAACTTTAACGTGCGACTTGCGTGGGTTTTCCAGCAGAACTTGCAGAAGACGAGGAAGAAGAAAAGAAGACCGGTGATGATTGGGGCTGATCGGCGCTGGAGCTACGCAGCTGCCGGTGAGACGGAGAGAGAGACGATCGAGAGGAAGAGAGACGAGAAGGCCGGCGGAAGAGAGAGAGAGAGAGAGAGAGTGATCGGAGAGGGAGAGTTTCGGGAAGGGGAAGAAGAGAAAAGAAAGAAAAAAAAATAATAATAAAATAATAAAATAATATTAAAATTAAAAAAAAAATGGATAAAGATGGGGGATTATCCTATATATAAAAAAAAATAATAAATTTCCAATTTTGCCCCTTTTTAAACACTAAATTCCAATAATACCCCTTTTTCTTAAATCCAAAAATGCAAGTTAACCTTCATATTTACTTTCCAAATGAAAATCATTCCACTTTATTCCAAAAATTAAAAATTTAAACTCCTAAATAAGCCGGTCGTTACAGTTAGAGTTCTATTTGCAGTAGATTTTGACGTCTAATGGGGTCGTTTTCTACTAGGCGGTTTGGGATATCTCCATTGACGGTGGCTAACGACGTTCTCTACTGTGCGGCTAATGGCGGCTAATGACTAACAATGGTAAACTTTTATCATTGCTAATAATCGTTGACTAAAGAGTTATGTAGTCCATTATTTGTACTTGTTCTGCCCTTAATTTGAACATTATCAATTGAATTTAGAGCATTATTATTAGTTCATTATTTGATATTAATTATTGTAGAAATTTCAAACCTCTATGGTCTATAGATGTACTTGCCATTAAATAAATTTAGCATTCTTATTTGCTAAGTATATTTAGGCTCAGTTGTGAGACAAACTCTAATCTTGGCTTGTGATGTAATGTATACATTTATTCTTAAATAGATTTAGCATTGTTATTTGTTTGGTTGTGCTTGTTGATAAATGCTATTTTCAGTTGGTATTTTGAGTGGGTGTAAGAGCCAAACTAAATATTTAAAATGTTGGGTTTAGAAGAGAGAATTGAGCAATAGAAGAGTGAGGGCGGCTAGAAACAACCTTTCGAAAAATGTCTTATGCTAATAATAGTTTAACTGCATGTAAAATCATTTGGGTCTAGGTAATAAAAGTCAAATCCATTAAATCCACCATAGAAATATGTTGTAAATTTATAATATGTAATTCGTGTTTGGCGTGATTGAATTAGAAAGTTTGATCTAGAAGCCTTATATTATAAACCATTTGAGTCACTTGATTTTGATATCATTATAGTTTTAGCTTGTTTGTAAACTTAGAGTGAACTTAGACAATAAAGTCACCTAACCTTGAGCAAGAGTCAACATAAACTCCTAAAATCTCCTAACATTGACCAACATTGAAATTAAACAATATAGTCCCTAACCTTGAGTAAGAGTGAATTTAAACAATAAAATCTCCCTAACCTTGACCAAGAGTGAACTTAAAAATGTCATTAAATTGCTTACTAGCTTTAAAATTTTTTTTTGGTAGACAATATAAATTCTTCGAATATGGATAAGTCAGTTGTTTGAAGTTGCACAAGACTATTTTACAAATAAAGGTGAAAATTTTGACCAACTGTTGAGTGATACACAAAAGTCCTTGTACTTAGGTTGTCGAAAGTTTACTAAAATCTCCACATTAGTAAAATTATATAACTTGAAAGGCAGATTTAGATGGAATGATAAAAGTTTTATTGAGTTATTAACATTGGTACATGACCTCCTACCAAATCTGAATGACATTCCAACTTCTGTGTATGAAGGAAAAAAAAGGCACTATGCACTCTCGGAAGGGATTATCAGAGGATTCATGCATGTGTCAACGATTGTGTCTTATTTATGAAAGAACTTTCTGATGCAAAGTCATGCTCAATTTGTAAAATATCGAGATGGAAGCCCTATAAGAATTCAAATGAAGTTAAGAAAGGTGTTCCGAAAAAGGTTATGTGGTACTTTTCTCCAATCTCTCGATTCTAACGAATGTTTCGACGTGCCGAAACATCGAAGTTGTTAACTTGGCATGCTGGAGGAAGAAAAAATGACGGATTTTTGTGACATCCTGTAGACACACCATTTTTGAAATTAGTAGACAACCTGTGACCAAAATTTGGTTTTGAGTCGAGAAATTTTCGTTTAGCCCTCTCAAGAGATGGAATTAATCCTCATGGTGACCTTAGTAGCAGATATGGTTGTTGGCCATTTATAATAGTGATTTATAACATTCCACCTTTGGATTGATAGAGTTGCATGTTATGATGCATATCGTGATCTATCCATTGTACTGAAAGCTGTATTATTGTGGACTATAAATGATTTTCCAGCATATAGAAATTTATGTGGTTGTACTATAAAAGGTTACTGATAGCACTAAGTTAGTACTATATTTACACCTTAATTGAGTTAGTTTTACTCTTTAAATGTGAGCCTTTACGTTGATTACCCATTGATTTTAGGAAACTGAGTAGTTCTAAAAGAAATGGATGAAGTTAGAGTATGAAGTTGAAGATGGTGCTAATTTAGAGCTATTTGTGGAGCTAAGTAAAAGAAGTGATGAAGTATAAGTTGTTGGGGCCGTGAGGATGACGTTGCAACCCTTGAAGAGGCATTGCAATGCCTCAATTTAGAAGGCAAACCTGAGAGCTAGCATTGCAATCCTGCCTTGTGGCATTGCAATGTTAGAATCAAGCAAGGATGAGGCGTTTCATCCGTAGTAGCGTTGCAATGCTACCTTCATGTGCTCAAGGAGTATTGCGTCGTTTTGGACATCATTACAATGATGTCCCTAGTGTTGCAATGCTGTCTCGATTAAAACTTCTAATACGTCAATTCTTCATCGATCGATGGGAGTGAATTTGGGGGGTTTTACACCCTAATCCACGATTGGAGAGGGTTTAGAGAGGTTCAGGGATGAATTAGAGTGGAATTCTTGAAGATATGATGCTAAAGTTCGCGGAGATCCTAGCGAGAGCGATGGATCGATGCATAACAGGTTTTTGTCTCTCTTTTCCCTGTATTTCTCTACTGTGATTGAGGGTTTTTAGATGGGTTATGATTGTATTGCACTGAATTATGATATACTTTGATTAGATTGTAGAATTTAGGTCTTAATTAAGCCTTTGGACCATAGAATTGAACTTAATTGGGGATTTGTGATTGATTATTCGTATTCATTTTTATGCAATGTTCTTAATGCTTTAAATTCCTTGATCAAGGATCTAATGAATTGTTGGTTTGTATTATTACTTGACAATGAGTGCATAAATTAGAGCTTTAATTGAATGATAATTGATGTTTGGACACGACAGTGATAAGAACATCAATTAGGGTCAATGATAGGGTTCATTAATGCCGAGTGAGAATTAATTAATGAGACGGACATGTGATTTAATTAATTACACCCGAAAATTAGAGGATCTTGATAGAGGATTCCATGATACACTACCCTTAGATTCAAGTAAATTGATTAATTAATAACAAATGCCCGTTAGACTCAATGGTCCATTGGTGAGGTTAATGTCCTAAACTTGGCCCTTAAATTTGAGCTCCATCTATTTATTCTTGTTATTGCTTAATTGTAGTTGTTTTTGTTGCATGTTCTTTTGGCAGTTTATTTTCCTAAATAAAATTAGATGCGATTAAGAACGGTAATTAATTGACTAAACCTCCTCAATTTCCTGAGGATTGATACTCGGTAATATTTATTGTTTTATTATTACTTCAATCACGTGCGCTTGCGTGTACACCAATCAGTTACCATGCATGTCCAATTTGTGAGGAACATACGTCCTCCATTTGATTGACACATGGGTAAATGGCATACCTTGGACATTGACGATACTTACCTTGATATCATCGGTACAGGAAAGAGAAAAAGAGTTTTAATGGACAACAGTAATTTGAATTAGCCCCAAATGCATTGTCCGAAGAGGAAATATTTGCAAGAACAAGTAAAATTCACAATGTATTGGATAAATAGGCCGGAAAAAGAAACCGATTAGAAGATCTTTCAAATAGTTATTGGAAGAAAAAGTCTATTTTCTTTGAGTTAGAATATTGAAAAAAATTGCATGTAAGACATTGTTTAGATATAATGCACATTGAGAAAAACGTGTGCAGAAATATCATTGGAACACTACTTGACATTCCTGGAAAAATGTTGCGTAATTTTTGCGCAATACTGCAAGTCTACGGGTCAAGTTTTAATATAGTGAAAGAGTGTTTGAGTATCGTCCTCAGGATTGGTTTTCTAATTCACTTAAGTACCATGAATATTATCACCCAATTTTATTTAGAGAATAGAATTGAATGATGGTTACAAGGTTTAAATAAAACAATTCTAATAAAAATTGAAACAATCAGAGAAGAGAATATTCTAGGGAGTTGATTTCACTTATTAGACTGAAATAATTAAATTACTTAAACATCAAAAATTGATCAAACACATATTTCATAAGTCTAGAAGTCTTTTATTATGAATGACTTTCTCGAGGACAAATAATTCTTATGCAATAAGGCAAAACCTACATATCTGATGATTTTTAATGTTATGCAAAACATTAAGTTCCTTCATTAACAACTTCGAAAGGAGCCCTAATCATTATCAAGTTAGAACTACCTTTAGTCATGCAATTAGGATCTAATCTAAATTACCTTTCTCAAGCGTGAATTTAGACCAAGAAAACATTTAATCCATGATCAAAAAATTAAAAGCATTAAGAATATAAAAGCATGAATGAAATTAATGACAATCAATCATGGAATTTAAATAACTAAAACCTAAGGTCTAATGGCTACATCAATCCCTAGAATAAAGAGAGATTTTCGCCACTCATGTTCACTATCACAAAATCTAAACTCTTAAACAACGTCAAATTACTAAATAAAGAGCAAGAAGAGAAAAACTATGTTGGTGTGTCAATTTTACGTCTCCATATGATCTCCACGAACTTGGCCTTGAATATTTCTATCAAGTCTCTTCTCGCTCTTGTATGTAGAATTTTAGAGTTGTGCTCTCCAAAGTTGAATGCCTTGAAGTGAAGAGAATGTGGGTATTTATAATGGGTTAATCCATATCCTAATCTAATTAGGAATTCATTATTTAATCAAATTAGGAATTCGTTATTTAATCAAATTAGGAATCGATAATCTAATAAAATAAGGAATCCATAATCTAATCAAATTAGGAACCCATAACCTAATTAAATTAGGAATATTTTTCTTCTCCAAAAATTGTCCCCAAAATTGGTTGCTTAATTTTTTGCCCAATTAGTTCATTTGTCACCATATTTCTTCTAAAATCTTCATTTTACTCCAAATGCTCAATTTCTACAAAATAAACAATTATGAACGTGAAAATATATATTTAAGCCTAAAAACTAGCATAAAATAAGGCCTAAAGATAGCACATATTGTGTGCTATCAAAAAACTAGAGATGAACTAAAGACTTGAGAAGACTTGGCTGATTTAAAAATTAGGTCAGAGTTAGCCCCAAAAGTAAGAAGCAATCATATTTTCATGCCTCTAGCATGTTATACACTATAAAAATCAGAGAAATTAAGTTTGTGTAAAACACTAACAGAAATTAAGGTGCTTGATGAATATTTATCAAATATACGAAATCTTGTGTCATTCACAGACCTAAAGCTTGATGGTCTCAAATCTCATTACAATCACATTCTCATGCAACAGTTGCTACCTGTGGCAATGCGTGGGATTTTACCAAAGCATGTGAGGTATGCTATTATTCGACTATGTTTTTTCTTCAATGATATATGAAATAATGTGGTGGATTCATCGAAGTTTTCTAAGTTGCAAAATGAGATAGTCATCACTCTAAGTCTGTTAGAAAAATACTTTCCACTAGCATTTTTCACCATTATGGTTCACCTTACAGTGCATCTAGTCAGAGAAGTAGAATTGTGTGAGTCGGTTTATTTAAGATGGATATATCATTTTGAGCGATACATGAAAGTATTAAAAATCTATGTTAGGAACAAAAATAGACTGGGGAAGTCATAGCTCTCGTATGTAACATACCTCAATTTTGATATATATATTGTACTTTTTCACATATAATTAAAATCTTTTTTTTTTTGTTTTCATGTAGTTTAATACCAAGAAAGCTTTTACACAAGCACAACTCGACTAGTTACAAGTTGAATGGGTAGATTATGTTTCAAATTTGATTGGTTGAGTATCGTATGTGTTGGGATTTATGCCCTAAAGTCTCATAATTAATGATTTATTTAATAATTAATAATAATTTTGATTATTTTATTTGCAATAAATGTTATCCATTATATGAAAAATTCAAGGTTATTAGTGTAATCTTGAATAGTATGTAGTTGACATATAGGAGAATCGTGTTCAAGAAATAACCTAAAGGATAAGGTTGGGTGTCTTATCCTAGTAACACTATTGATATAACCCACTTTGTAATAGTTACAAATGATTTGATCCAAATCGTTCATGTGGAGACATGTGAATGAGGGTATCTTATACAATGAGTTTGTATAAGATTGGACCACAAATTATTTATCTCTGTTTATAAATCCGTTAATTGAGAAGATTAATATGCAATCAGGATGATCATATGCGACTCGATCTTGATCCTGAGTAAGTTATGAACTCCTGCTTGTGAGGGCTTGTCCATTGATTTGCATGGGTGAGAGTGGTTTTCATAGCCGATTCAATATGCCTACCATTTTGGGGACTTAACCAAATAGGGAGTTGGGAACATAATCTCACAAGATGAAATTTACTCCTTCCCATATAGGGTAAGTAGATAAGTAGTTCCCTTAAATGCTGATTTCGGAACTTCAATAATGGGGCCCCGACCTCTCACTGGCTCAAGAAGGACTTAGTTTATGGTTGTATCATAAAAAAAATTGTCAGAGGATTAGTGGTACTGAAGGTGCAAGATGTAATTAAAGGGGTAAAATGGACTTTTGACCCAACTGTAATTACGAACAACTCATGAAGGATCGACTTGCATGTAAGTGATTATATCTATGGACACAGCTTATCATACAGTGCATAAGAGTGCAACTCTAAGTCTATAGTGGAGTGACCTATAGTTAATCAATGAAAATTAATTAATTAAAGAGTTTAATTAATTGATTTTGTATCACTGAAGCTTATAATTTGTAGGTCCATAAGGTCCCTTTGCTAGCTCATAGTAACACTAAAAGATCAATTTAGTTGAAAGAAAAATTTGAAACGTTCAAATTAATATTTAATTTGAAGTGTTCAATTAATATTTAATATATTAAATATATTAAATATAAGAGAGAAAAATATATTTATTGTATTTGGTACATTAAGTATTAAAAGAATTAATGTATACTAGATACATTAAATAAAAGATATTTATAAAATTTGAATAAGATTCAAATTAATAAATATCGTAGTAGATTTGAATGAGATTCAAATAAGTATAAGATATATTTTAATATATTAGATATTAAAATATAATATTTTAATTATAGCTAAGATTTGCCTTTGGTCTCTATAAATAGGATCATTGGGTTGAGCCATTAAACATAACACACATCTCTTCAATAGAGAATTAGAGAATTCTCTCTAGACCTCTTCTTCTCTAATCCCTTGTGAATTTTCTTTCAAGAGGCTCCCACAAGCCTTGGTCCTGTGTTTGAGTCATAGCCAAGAAGACTTTGTGGAGGAGATGAAGACTTTGTGGAGGAGATAAAAACCCACTAGAAATATCTCAATTTTTACTCCAAGTAAGTTTGCTTAATCTTATTTTTAAATAAAATCAAAGATGAGCCAATGTTTCCACTGTGGAGTGAAACGTTCATTCCTTTCAGTATGCTCGTTAGTACTTATCATAGGTGACTCGTTGAAACATATTTGTGTGATTGAATTGAAATTAGTTGTACTGGGAGATGAGAATTATTTTAAAAGCATTCCTACAGGTTTTTTCACAGGTTTCAGATTCCAATTATGCTAATAAATATATTGTTGGTGGTATTAGAAACAATGTCGATGTAAACCTATCATCGTATATTCCAATAATGACGGTTGTAAAATAACATTAAAACAAAATGACATCGTAGCATTTGTATTTAGGTGAAGGTAAGATGTCAGTTTTGGACCATTATTCATGCCGCCTTTGATGTCGGTTTTTAACTGACATTGTAGTAAACTGTCATCATATGAGTACCATGACACAAACTTCGATGGCGGTTTCTAATTGACATCGTACGCAATTGACATCATATGGGTACGATGACAATGGGTTTGATGTTGGTTTAAAACCGACATCATAGCAAATCATCATTGTATGTGTACGATGCACTTAATGCAATGTCGATTTAAAATCGACATCATAGTGAATCGTCATCGTACCCATACTATAACAGTTCGTTTGATGTCAGTTTTAAACCGTCATCAAACCAAACCGACATCGTATCCTACGAAAACACCCGAAAAGATGTCGATTTGCCAAACCGACATAATATGGGTTTAATGTCAGTACAGAACTGACATTGAAGCCCAAATTTGTTGTAGTGGGTATTTGTATGAACAATATTATCTTTCTATAAGGAATGTCAAATAAAAGAATATAAACCTTTAATAAGGTGAGATAGTGTTAATAAATTGGTCTCAAGTGAAGCCACTAAATAGTTAACAAAAGTTGTTAACAATTTAATTACAATTGAAAATCAAATGGATCTTAATCATAAATTGGATAAGCCTCGTCGTAGTGGGAGCGTTATGAGATGACTCAATGTTTACAAAGAATTAATTGAAACCCAAGTGTTCATGTTAAATGACAAAGTAGAATGGCTTATTGCCCTCAAAGTGAGACTAATGGCACATGGTTAAACCTAATAGGAGAAAGTAAATTGCGAGTAAACTTTCTCACTTGTTGCCATACTAGAGTTTGTAAGCATTATTTAATTCATTGTTGCATATAAGATATGAAAAATGAATATTTGGAATTCTTTTATGAAAAGAAATATTAGATAATGCATCTACACAAATCAATCAGAGATGTTTATATCCAAAGATCAAAAGCAAAAAGGTTTGCAAAATAATAAATATTCATTTATGAAATGATTTTTACCATTAGATCTTTGAATATAAGATTTGATAAAAGTATCAAAATCTATGACTTTTGATAAATATTAATGAAGCTTGTATACACAAGAAAATCATTAATTGCTTAATGGATTTTTCTCATGTTTAATGTTGATGATATTTTACTCATTATGAATGATGTAAGATGTCTATTTAACATAAAAATTTGACTAAGTAACCAATTCCAAATGAGTGATTTGGAATGACTCGATATATTTTACATGTCCAAAATAAAGATTTTAAGGATAAAATGTTAACGTTGTCTCAAACAACTTATATTGATAAAATTGTTGTCAAATATTTGATATTTATGTCTAAGGAAGAGTATCCTAAGACACCTCAAATGTTGAGAGCATATGATTAATTATCTACTCTAAGTGGGAGGCAATTAATGCATAAATGCGACTTAACATTTAATATACAGTTGGTTAGCATATATCAGTTAAACGAATGATATGATCATTGAGTAGAAAATTAAAAATTTTCTCAAATTATCTATGGATAATAAGAAATTTTTGTGTATGGAATAAAAGATTTGATCTTTACAAGATACACTGGGTCTTACAAA
The DNA here is from genome assembly GCA_033996785.1 of Trichosanthes truncata. Classification (NCBI taxonomy): domain Eukaryota; kingdom Viridiplantae; phylum Streptophyta; class Magnoliopsida; order Cucurbitales; family Cucurbitaceae; genus Trichosanthes; species Trichosanthes truncata. The sequence goes on along the minus strand of JAWPNB010000013.1, from coordinate 40,768,727 downwards.
GATTTATGAAATCTATGTTAAGATAAATTTTACCCTAGATAGTGAAGTATATATGGTATACAAAGTGAAATTGTTTTGCTTGTGAAGCAACAAAACTAATATTAAGGAAATTAGTCTATCCTCAAATAGTCCCTTGAAGATCTGAAAGGTGTTTCAGATATGATTTAGTCTGTCCTCTTTATTATGATAATAGTGGTGCAAAGACTAATCTTAAGGAAATTACAAAACACCAATGTATATGGAATCATATTGAGAGAGAAAAAGCATCATGGTAGCGACCAAGATGGCTTTTAATGACAATTGTTTGGATCTATATAAAAAGACTCTCCAAGCTAAAGTGTTTTAGGGTCACTTAGAATGTCTAGGATTATGAGACATGTCTCATCTTTACTAGGGCAAGTGAGAGAACATGTTGGATATAAAGTATGTCTGAGGATACATGTCTCATCGGCTTTAGTGCAAGTGGGAGATTGTTGGGATTTATGCCCTAAAGCCTCGTAATTAATGATTTATTTAATAATTAATAATAATTTTGATTATTTTATTTATAATATAATATTATCTATTATATGAAAAATCCAAGGTTATTAGTGCAATCTTGAACAGTATGTAGTTGGCATATGGGATGATCATGTTCAAAAAATAGCCTAAAGGGTTATGGTATATGGATAAGGTTGGGTGCCTTATCGTGGTAACACTATTGATACAAACCACTTTGTAATAGTTACAAATGATTTGATCCAAATAGTTCATGTGGAGACATGTGAGTAGGGGTATTTTATACAATGAGTTTGTATAAGACTAGACCACAATTTTTTTAATCTCTCTTTATAATTCCGTTAATTGAGAAGATTAATATTTCATCAGGATGATCATATGTGACTCGATCTTAATCTTGAGTGAGTTATGAACTCTTGTCTGTGAGGGCTTGTCCTTTGATTTTCATGGGTGATAGTGGCTTCTATAACCGATTCAATAATCCTACCATTTTGGAGACTTGACCAAATAGGGAGCTAGGAACATAATCTTACAAGATAAAATTCACTCCTTCCCATACAGGGTAAGTAGATGAGTAGTTCTCTTAAGTGCTGATTTCGGGACTTGAACAATTGAGCCTAACCCCCTCATTGACCCGAGAGGGACTTTGTTTATGGTTGGATCATAAACAAATTGTTCATTAGAGAATCAGTGGTACTTAAGGTGCAAGATGTAACTACAGGGGTAAAACGGACTTTTAACCCAACTGTAATTACAAACAACTTGCGAAGTATCGACTTGCATGTGATTGTTATATCCATGGATACAAAGGCATATTTGACATATCCCAGGAAATTGAAGACAATTTAAATTGCAAAAATTCAAATCCAAGACCTATGTTGATCTTCAAAGAATTTCCTCTCTTGGCCATCCAAATTTAGGTTAACCAAAAATAGCAGCAACCATCCGAAATTTTGCATCCACCAATTGACTAAAAATTGAGGAACCATTAATGAAAAGCTTTCAATTTTACGATGAAGTTGACTATCTTTTTTTTAAATCTTATTTCAATTTAAATTGAAATCTTATAACAATTTGAATTGTAATCTTATCTCAATTTGAATTGAAAACTAATCACAATTTCAATTTGTATTGAATTTGAATTTGAATTTGAATTGAAATCTAATTTCAATTTGGATTTGAATTGAAATCAATTGGCTACTTATTGGGAAATCCACCATGAATGATTTTTTTTAATTGAAAAAAACTTAACACTGAGATATTTTACATTTGATCTAATCAATGTAGAACTAATGTCAAATATTCCCTTACAATCAATTTTACAATCACATATCACATATATGAATAAATTTAAAACACCCACCATACGAACTTTTAATTATAAATAAAAATCAAAGTAGGCTCTGATACCAATTGAAGGGAATAATTGAATTTAACCCACAACGAAAGTGTTGGAATCGACTTTGATTTTATTTAGAATTAAACAATAAAAATTAAGGTTAAGCAAAACAGACCTTGAAATTAATATGGCGATATTTTCTGGCGGTTTTTTACTTCTCGTGTTCCAAGACTTCCACAAAAGTCTTCCTTGCTATGACTCGAACACAAGACCAAGGCTTGTGGGAGCCTCTTGAAAGAAAATCCATAAGGGATTGGAGAGGAAGAGGTCTATAGATAATTCTTTAATTCTCTATTAAGGAGATGTGTGTTGTGTTTAATAGCTCAACCCAAGGGTCTTATTTATACAAACCAAGGGCAAATCTTTGTCGTAATTAAAATATTATATTTTAATATCTAATATATTAAAATATATCTTATACTTATTTGAATCTCATTCAAATCTCCAACGATATTTATTTATTTGAATCTTATTCAAATTTTATAAATATCTTTTCTTTAATGTATCTAATATACATTAATTATTTTAATATTTATTGTATCAAATACAATAAATATATTTTCCTCTTTTATATTTAATATATCTAACATCTTAAATATTAATTTGAACATTTAAAATTTTTCTTTCAACTAAATTGATATTTTAGTGTTACTATGAGCTAATAATTGGACCTTATGGACCTACATATTAATTAATTTAATTAATTAATTAATTTTCATTCAATAACTATAGGTAACTTCACTATAGACCTAGAGTTGTACTCTTATGCACTGTAGGACAAGTTGTGTCCATAGATATAATCACTACACGCAAGTCGATCCCTCACGCGTTGTTCGTACTTACAGTTGGGTTAAAAGTTCGTTTTACCCCTATAATTACATCTTGTACCTTAAGTACCACTAGTCCTCTAATTAACAATTTGTTTATGATCCGATCATAAAGTAAGTCCCTCTCGGGCAAGTGACAGGGTGGGGCCCCATTGTTTGTCCCAAAATCAGCACTTAAGGGAACTAGTCATCTACTTACCTTATATGGGAAGGGGTGAATTCCATCTTGTGAGCTTATATTTCCTAGCTCCCTATTTGGTGAGATCCAAAATGGTAGGCATATTGAATTGGCTATAAAATCCACTCTCACCCATGAAAATCAAAGGACAAGCCCTCACAGGCAAGAGTTCATAACTCACCCAGGGTTAAGATCGAGTCGCATATGATTATTCTGATGAAATATTAATCTTCTCAATTAATGGATTTATAAAGAGAGATTAAATATTTAGTGGTCCAGTCTTATACAAACTCATTGTATAAGATACCCCCACTCACATGTCTCCACATGAACGATTTGGATCAAATCATTTATAACTATTACATAGTAGGTCGTATCACACTATAAGCCACCCAACCTTACCCATAACCTTACCCATATACTATGACCTTTTAGGTTATTTCTTAAACACGATCCTCTCGTATGTCAACCACATACTATTCAAGAGTACACCAATAACCTTGGATTTTTCATATAATGGATAATATTATATTACAAATAAAATAATCAAAATTATTATTAATTATTAAATAAAACATTAATCACAAGGCTTTAGGGCATAAATCCCAAAAACTTAAACCCAAGTTTGCATAATGTATGTGGAAGTTGAGAGAGCTCTAAGTATTATCATAATTAAAGGACTTTTTAACTCAACAGCTGTTGCATGTATTTTTGTGCTTGCAAATAACTGCAAGTGTACGATGTCAAGTTTTAATGTAGTGATAGAGTATAGAGTATCGTCTCCACAAGGATTAGTTTTCTTTAGACCTTAATTAAGTATCATAGTTACTTTTACCCAATTTTATTTAGAAAATCAAACGTTGGAATCAAGGAAAAATAAAATATAAACTAATATGTACATTCTTTGGAGTATGATTTTGAGAAACATGAATGGTTAATTATATTAAGCACAATCTTGATTGATTAATGAATTCAGTTTCTAACCAACAATCCTAAGCCAAGAATTTCTAATACAATCAATTGACTCTCTCAAGCTGAATTGAACTCATGCAATGGAACAAATCAACCTCTCGGTCTATTTCTATTACTAAGCATGACATTAAGTTATTCTCTTAAGGCTTCTAGAATTAACCTACTCACTCTCATGCAATAGATTAACCTTAGTCATGCATCTAATGTTCTTTAACTACATTTACTCTCTTGAGCTAAATCTAGTCTAACATGCAAAACTATGGCCAAAAGTTAAAACAATAAAAGCGAGATCCATAACAGAAGCCTATATATAAACTAAAACTACAATTCAACCAAGTGTTCAACATTACAATCATTCACATGTCTAAAACATAAATAAAAGTACACGAATAGTCCACAAAAACTCCTAAATCTAAAAGAAAAGTAAAAGAAGTAGAGAATAAACTCAGGTGACGTGTCAACACTTGTTCTTGACGTGATGTCCATGATATCGAGCTTTGAGTCTCCTCCTTGGCTCTCTAAAGGTCTCCTTTAGGCCCTTAGACAATGCTTGAATCGAGTTTAGGGTTTTTGGTCTCTCAAAATGACTCCCATTTGATAAATGAAAAACTTTCTTTTATGGGCATCGAGATAGCATTGCAATGCTAGGGGCAACGTTGTAATGATGTCCCTTCGAATTTCATAAAAAAGGAAAAAATTAATTTGGCTGGCGTTGCAGGGCTCTGGACAACATTGCAACACTATGCCTATTTGTCTTCAAGACTGCTGATAGGCATTGCAACACTACAAGTAGCATTGCAATGCTATATTCTTCGGCTTAAATGCTTGATTACTTCTCTTCAACACTTCGATCCTCAAATATAGCTCAATTAGGCTCCAAATTTGTCGAAATACTTCACAATGTTCTAGTTTTGCTTCAAGTGCTTAGTTTCTGCAAAATATACATAAAAACACATCAAAGCTCAAACATTCATAGTAAGACTAGCAATAAACTAAGCCTAGAAATAGCATTATTTTGTGTGATATCAAATACCCCCAAACTTAAATTTTTGCTAGTCCTCGAGCAAAACAAATCTAAATAATGATTCACAGGATTCAATACAGGATTCAATATAGGATTCATGACTCAAACCTCAGTTATCTAACTGACATGAAACAATAGAATAAAATCATAACATACCCTTCCTCAAGCAATTTAAACTCTATCTATTACTTCCTTGCGTGTGTGTGTGTGTTTAACTTTCCTTCCATCATTTTCTACCAACTTGAGACACTTTCACCAAAACTTTCCTTCGTTTTCTCCTACACTGGCCCTAAGTTCCAATTTCGAGCCTTCCTACACTACAGTAAGCAATCTACTTAAGCATTACATTTGTTTCTTTTTCTTTTCATAGGGATTACTAACCACCAAACTTATCTTTTTCTTTCTTACAGAGACCCTAGCTTTCACACTTCCACTATAGGGACCCTTATCCAAAGCACTCACTCAATGGATGGCCTAACTAATCACAATGGAGGTAGCTCTATTGATCCCCACATATTAAGCACACAATATTGATGGAATAAGCTTTAATTTTCTTCAAACATGCTAAAAATCAATAAAGATAAAAAAATTCTTATTTCAACAAATTTCAATCACTAACTTTCATGCAAGTAAACTATCAATTAGTTATTAAGCCTATCGGGGTGACTACAACCTCTAGACTCAATAAAAGCATCCTAGTATTCGAACATAATAGAAAGTCAGTTATGTGCTCATGTGTTGCAAGGATATCACAGATAAAATTCACATATACTTGTTGTCTTCTAATGTGTCAATTAATTTTCTTAAACAATTTGCATGAGGATGTGCAAGTGTACACAATATTGCAGCAAGTGATAAATAAATTATTGTTCTCCACAGGGATTAGTGCAAGAGAATTTACTAAGCTAAACCTAATTTTTAGGGAACTCAGCATGGTAACTAAATAATTAAAATTGGATTAAAATATATTCTAATCATGCATTGACGAAATAAAAGCAGTAGAAAGGGAATAAAACTCAGAAAATGCTCAAATAGAGATTGCGAGAAAAACTTATAACAAGATATGTAAAACAGGCTCGGATTACGAATTGTTTGTATTTCTCGAAATAAGAATGTTGCGGTAAGAACTTTGCTCCCTCAACCCACACAACAATAAACACGGAATCCTCCCGGATTTTCAATAATTTCTGGTTTAATTCCCATTAACCCACGCCAAATTAAGCTGCTGTAAATGTGAATTAGGTGGGTTGTTATCCCTAACCTCCCCACTTAGCTCGCTACTAACCCTAACAAGGAGCTAATGTGGTTTTGAGTAATCGGCCTCTCCTATTTTTTTCAAAACTCAAGGAGACAATACCCGAAATGGTTAGCCAAACAAACTCGAGCGTAAACAATAAAAACACTCTAAAACCATATTGAAAAGAGCTAAGGAGCCTCAACCCCTTATTTAGATTAATACCACATTCCTAATTCTCACCCAAAGGTGATGTAGAATCTAATTACAAGAGAGAAGTCAAAAAGTAAAAGAAACAATAGAAGGGAGAAGAAAAGCCCGAAATAGAAGCTCATGATGATGATTTCTCTTATCTCCAGCTCCTTTTCTGCTTGAGTTTTCTTCCTTTAGCCCCTTTTTCAACATATTCCTTCAAAACTCTATTTCTTCCTCTCAATTAGGTCTCCCCTTTCCTAAAGACAGCTGCTTACTTTAAATACCAATGCCCATCTTGATTGTAGGGCTAATTAAGTCAAACAAGACACGTGGCGACTTCTTATTGGATGGATGATGTTGTTTTGGTTAATTTACGCCAGCTCAATTAATGAATTATTGTCTCATATGATATATCACGTGTTGTCTTTCCGTAACTCAACATATCGAATATTTTGCTTCAGCAATTTCTTCATTGAACAAATGCTCCATCATAATTCTGCTGATAGAGTATTTAAATTATGACCTACAATATCAAATTAACATAATTTAGTTTTTTTTAGCTCCCAATTATGTAAATACAACAATGAAGAATCTCTAAAGAATAAACAATGGTTTAGAGAATTTCAAGCATGAAATACTAGCATTAAACTCAAATAAAGGAAATTTAGGCATAAAAGATTAGCTAATAACTCTCATTTGGAGAGTTATCAACACTCAATTCAGGACATGCTTTAGATATCAATCTATTGCAAAAAATTCACTTAGATTATTTTCTAGGCTGTCCTAATCAATCATCATGCATTCTAAATCATTCAATCATGCTTAAGATCGAAAACATTTATGCTCAAAATATATCAGGACTACACAGTACTGCCCACCCCCAAATTTAAAGTTTACATTGCCCTCGATGTAACATAAACAATGAAGTATATAAGGACAAGGATAAAGATAAGTGGATAATATTGACCTTATAAAAAGCGAGTCTGTTTCATGAGAAATCTTGAATTGGGACTAAGAGGTCACCTAGTACGATTGAAATCCTTTAAAACAAGAAACGAGATTAACTTGGCACTCTTAGAACAACCTAAACTAAGAAAGAAAATCAAACAAGAAACTAAATTAACCCTTGATTTTAAGTAATTTTGGAGTTAAGAATTTGGATTAAGTTAAAATTGGTGAATTGTATTTTTTTATATGGGTTAATTTGAAATTAGAGATTGAAATAGGCAAAATGGGAAAGAATTGGTTGGTATAGGAGTATTATGTGTTTTTGTTAAATTGTTTAAAAAAAAAAAAGAAATTCCTTCTTTCTCTCTCCCCAAACGCCTTAAAAAACTTTCTTTTATAGGCATCGTGATAGCGTTGCAACGCTAGGGGTAGCGTTGCAACGCTGTCCCTTCAAATTTCATAAAAAAGGAAAAAATCAATTTGGTTGGCATTGTAACGCTATGGACAGTGTTGCAACACTATGCCTGCTGGTCTCCAAGGCTGAATGGCTGCTGATAGGGCATTGCAACGCTATACTCTCGAGCTTAAATGCTTGATGACTTCTCTTCAACAGTTGGATCCTCAAATATAGCTCAATTATGCTCCGAATTCGTCCAAATACTCTACAATGTTTCAGTTTTGCTTCAATTGCTCGGTTTCTAAAAAATCAAAGCTCACACATTCATAGCAAGACTAGCAATAAACTAAGCCTAGAAATAGCACTTTTTTGTGTGCTATCAACAATCAAGGAGAGAAAATTGAAAACTTGTTTTTGAAATTTGATTTTTATTTATGCATGTGGAAGGTGTAAATAAAATCATGTGAGCAAAAAGTGTTTTTAACAAGAGCAAAACAAACAAAAGAAACCAACCTATATTAAAAAGCATCAAATCCAACCTAAGAAATCAAGTAAACAACCTATACTAAAAGGCAAGTAAAACTAACTTAAAGAAAGCAAATAAAGATAAATGAGAAAGACAATACTCCCCTAAGAGGTGGAGGATGAATCATCTCTCTGCTGGTCCACAAAATCCAAGAGAATGGCAGGGAAATCTGGAAGTGTAGAGGCCTTGTCCTTGGTCATCTCAACGAGGCCTTTCTAATGGCCTTGTCCCTTTCTCGTGCATAGGCCTAATAGGCCCTAATAGGCCCTAATCTGCTCCGCAATATAGTTAGCTGAGTCTGGATGTCTGCATGTGGTGGCTCAGATGGTCCTAGAGTGGCTAGTGGAGGAAGAGATGCAGCCGCATTCTATGGAGTGGTCAATACTTCTTAGGTGAAGCCATCTTTTAAGCATGCAAGGCCTTCAACTTGTTAATGGTCGCTAAATCCATGGTTGGATTGCAACTATCAATCTCCTTTCCATTATCTGGATATAACCCTATGCTCCTACAAAGTTTAGTAATCAGGATGGGAAAGAAAAGGCATCATACATTCCTTCGAGTGCAGGCCACAATCTCTTCTCTTAAGATTCTGCCTAGATTGATGTTTAGGCCTTTGTAAATACTGTATAACAGCATGTCCCACTTATGTGAGATAGTGGTGTCATGTGTTGTGGGCAGAATCCTATTCTTCCGAAAGTGGAGCCACGTGTACAACTCTATCTTGATGTTTGCAGGCACCAAGGTTCGCACTCCCTGCTATAAAACTCTCCATTTTATGCCTTCATGAGCAACAAACTCTAAGGCTTCCTGCAGTTGTTCCTTATTTGGATTATCCATAGCTTCATTACCTGCAGGGTTCCTCAAAGAGGGGAGCATATAAATCCTGTTGATGTCTAGTGCAAAGTACCGCACTATCCTCCCTCTGAGTTTAAGCTCGTTCCTTGTTTCATCCCCCAGGTGGGCATAAAAATCTTGAACTAGTTGTTGTTGGACTGTTCACAGAACCTCTCCCATCCCTGCTTACTAATAACATCTGTAATGAATTCTGGGATAGGGCCTGTCTTGTTGGTGAAGCCCTTTTTGCACAAGAGCACTATGTCCCTGATAGCTCTTAGAATGAGAGCTATTGAGGGTCTTTTAGTGAAGTTTTTGTGACTTAAAAATACTAACTTAGATACTTTTGTATTGAGAAGCCTATTTAAATTGATGTTTTAGTAGTAAAAGAGTCCATTTATGTGAGAAGCACTTCTGAGCTTTTTAATGCATAATATTACTTAATTGTGCTATTTGTGATCTATGTAGGCCATTGCTGAAGGTAAAAAAATGGCTAAGTGTGAAGAATCCAACTTGCTATGCTAGAGCTTTGTTGTTGATAAAGGGTCAAGCTTGTTGGAGCAATTGTTGTGCTTTTGATGATGCATGAGCAAAGCTAGAGTATTTCTTTATTTTTCAGCATTTTGATATTATAGACTAGTTTTAGAATGTTGTTTAAGACTTTCCTTAATGTTTTATTGTTTTCCTTTCTTTTAATTATGAACTAATCACCCCTTGGTGATGGATTAGGGGGATTAGGGGATTTATTGTTGATTCTTACTGAACGAAATAGCAAATTTGCATATTATTCACTTATATGCCTTGTGTGCTTAATTTTAGCTTGGATTTGTTTGGCCAACTTGTCTTAGTTGTGTTTATCTTAACTTTGGGAAAGGAAGGGATAAACCAAATGCATGGCATAACATTAGTTCTGATTAGGATTATGCTTTAAGGTAATTGGGGATACTAGGGATAGTTGATAATTCTCATTCATGAGGATTTTTTAACCCTAAAACTAAGTTGTTCTTGCCATTTTTGCATATCTTGTCGAATAACGAGCAAGCTAAAAATAGAATTTATAAGATAAATTCATGTAAGCTTGTCGGAGTATGGAAAAAGAAGAAATAAGTTGAAAAGATAATGGAAAGTTGGCTAAATTGTTATTTTTGTGCAGATTTGAAGCAATGAAGAAAATGCAAATGGAATGCAATTGCATTTCCTTGAGAAAGCAATGTGGTGAACAAGAGGAAAAATGCAATTGCATTTTCTGGACTTATCATTCATTGCGGAAAACACGAAAATATTCCAAGATCCACGGGATTTGCTCGATTTATGGGAGAATCTTTAGCCTAATATCACGCCCCAAGTTTACCCAAGAATTAAGGAGCCCAAGATGGATAACAAAGCCTTGGAATATCTATAAAAGGATGAGGAGGAACGAAGAGGGGGGTATTTGGTCATATACACTGTTTTTCTGGGTTTTTCTTATGGTTTTTATTTTCGAACAGCAAGCTGCAGTTACGATTCCTTTCTTTTCGAGCATTTCATTCTTGTATTTTTGCTCTTTAAATTCTGAGTTTGATCCATCCTCAACAAAGGTTCAAGGAGGTAAAGATCCAATTGCCAGTGAAAGAATTTTGGTTCGATCAAAGCAAGGAATTTCCATGAGCTTTACTACTCTGTTTTGTTCAATTCCATTATGTTTTAGTCCTTAATTTTCTACTCGAATTTTAGTTATAAAGTTGGTCTCTGTTTAATCAAATTTTCTTGTATAAACAATTGAATCCTGGGTTTCGATTTCCTTCTCTCTATTAATAAGCTTGTTAATTTAATTTTTGGAATTTTCATTTCCACACAGTTTGAATTTTCTTGTATTTTCAGTTTCGAAATTCTGGCAGTATCTTGGAAGCTTTGTTAAATTTTTTTTGTTAACTTTTGGAAGCATTATTTAAAAGTATTCAATTATGGGTTTGAGACTTTTTCATAACTCTAAAGAAAAGATAGAATTATTTGTTTTTTCAAACTTCCGGGCTCAAGTTTTAAAAGCATTATCTTGGAAGCTTTGTTTATATATATATTTCCTTTGTGAATGTTTCAAGTGCAGGATTAGTTTAATGACAAAGTATTCTTAAATAATTTAGATTGGTTGCCTTATAATTTTGAAATTTTATTTTCCTTTATTTGATTGATTAAATATGAGATTTATATCATTTAAATTGTGGGTCTTTAATTCTTGCATAATGAGCTAATTCTTCTTTAGGGATTCAAGTTAGTGAATGCCCTAGAGGAGAGATGTGAAGCTTAAAGGCATGTTCAATCTGGTTAACACTCGAGATTTTGTTTTTGTTGAAATAATGTGGGTGAACCTAGTCAGCCAACTAGTGATTGCTTGTCAAGCTTGAACTTAATACCGAAAGGGTCAAAGGAAAACGGATGTCACAAAAGCAATGGAGTAAAAGGCTTAGAAATAAGTCATGAACATCGACCCTAGACATACGGCAAGACTCCAAAACTGCTAGAATTGTGCACGAAACTATCTAAGTTAGATTAGCCATAAAAATATAGGTTTAATCACTTAACCTCCTAAAGATTTTGAAGCAAGATTGAATAGGAGTCGAATTCGGTTTACGTAGTTTTCTTGTGTTAACTATGATTGCAATTGCATTTTTAGTGACATTTCCTTCCAAAGGGGCATAAGCAACTTGGATCATATTTTTCTTAACTATTGACTTTTCGTTTATTTTCTTTACCAAAATCAACTTATCAAGCATTTTTACACCATTGGTTACTGCAATTGTATTTTGCAAACAATTTTGTGTCAGCTTAGTAAATGTTGTTTCAACCCGTTCCCTTGGGTATGATACTCTAGAGTACTTCCAGTTTTCTTTATTACTTTGATCACGTGCACTTGCGTGTAGCATATCCGATCAATAGTAACTCACCTAATGTTTGCAGTTAAGGACTTAATTTCAAAAGTTAATGAAAGTTAAGCATTGTTTCTGTGAGAATTTTGGAAAGAATCCGCGAATTAGCTGCATTCAGTGTGGAGGCATGATCTATGTTATAGCATTTAGTTTGATGAAGCAAAATTCTACCCCTAATCCTGATCCCTTTTCACATAATCTGTTTAGTCCCATTTTATTCACTGTTTTCCTATTGTTCAATCATTCTAGCACCATTTTAATCTTGTTTCTTAGTTTCTTTTAAGTTCATTGCACCAATTGATGCTGATTGCATGTTACCTAACTAAATTCAACTTAAGCATTGCAAAAATCCACTTAACTAGTCCCTGAGAAGAACGATATAAAAATACTTATCACTTACTGCATTAGGCTGTGTATACTTGCACATTTAAGGTGTTTCCATTATGAAATTGCATACACTCTACTAAGCAACAAGTTTTTGGCGTCGTTGCCGGGGATTAGTTTGATTTTTTTTTACATTGTTTAAGTTGTTTTTAGTGATTTTGAGCTCAAGACAGAACTGACTAAAGTTGATTTATTCATTTCAGGTATATTGGTTGTGTATGAATGAACACCTTGGGTTAGAGTTTATTTTAGATCCAGAAATAGAACGGACCTTTAGGAAGAGATTGAGAGATCAAAGAGAAGCTATGGCAGATCCACAACTCCCTAGAGATCCTTCAGCTCAACAGTTACCTAACCCTGAGAATAAACAGTAGCCAAATCCTGAGATTAATAGACCAATTGGAGTGGTTAATCAAATTATGGTCCCTTCCAATGCTATTGTTTTAGCAGATGACACAGAGAGAGCCATTAGAACATATGCCAATCCCTTGGTTGATGAGTTAAATCTAGGGATAATTATACCCTGAAATCCAAGCCCCTACTTTTCAACTTAAGCTAGTCATGTTTCAAATGCTCCAAACCATAGGTCAATTCCATGGATTACCATCAGAGGATCCTCATTTGCATTTGAAATCATTCCTAGGGGTTAGTGATTCTTTTATCATGCCTGGAGTGTCTAAGGATGCCCTAAGGTTGAGTTTGTTTCCTTACTCCCTTATAGATGCAGCAAAGACATGGTTGAATGCACTACCTCCAGGGGCAATAGATTCTTTGAATACTCTTGCTGAAAAATTCCTCATTAAATAGTTCCACTTATTAGGAATGCTAGATTCAGAAATGAGATTGTGGATTTTCAACAGTTTGATGATGAGACCTTGAGTGAGGGATGGGAGATATTTAAGGAATTACTTAGGAACTGCCCTCACCATGGACTACCTCATTATATTCAAATGGAGAAATTGTACCATGGGTTAAACACAACCACTAAGCAAGTTGTGGGTGCTTAAGCTAATGGGGCCCTTTTAACAAAGACCTATAATGAAGCCCATGAAATCCTTGAAAGGATATCATCAAACAACTGTCAATGGGCTGATTCAAGAAGTAACCCACGTAAGAAAAATAAAGGAGTTTTAGAGTTGGATGCCTTAACTGCTATAATGCCCAAATCTCATCCATGGCCAACATGTTAAAGAACCTATCTGTGGGAAATGTGGCCCAAAATGCTCCTAATGTGCAGAATGCAGCTATTGTAAACCAAGTAAATATAGACTCTTATGTTTACTGTGATGAGTGTCATACTTTTGAATTTTTCTCCAGCAATCCTGCTTCAGTCTGCTACATTAGAAACCAAAACAAACAGAGAAACAATCCCTACTCCAATACCTATAACCCAGGTTGGAGGAATCACCTAAACTTTGCTTGGGGAGGCCAATGAAGTAATTCTCAAGTCCCTCAAGTACAGCAAAGGTGAATTACCCACCAAGTTTTGGGCATCAAGGTTACCAAGCCTTTGGAAATCAACAACCCTGCCTCAACAGCAGCAAAAAGCAATGACCCCTCAGCATATTCCAGGTACATCTCTTGAGAGCTTGATGGAGTATATGGCAAAAAATGATGCTGTTATTCAAAGTCAGTAAGCTTCATTGAGTAATTTGGAATTGCAATTGGGTCAACTAGCTAATGAGCTAAGGGCAAGGCCTCAAGGAAAACTTCCCTCTGATACTGAAAATCAAAACAGGGAGGGGAAGGAGCAAGTGCAGGCCATAGAACTAAGAAGTGGGAAGCCATTAGTTGACAAAGTAGAGGTTAACAAGAGGAAACAGAAAGTGAAAGACACTGCTGTCCAAGTTGAGGAAGAAAAGAAAGAAGAATCGACTGAGTCTTAAAGGAGAGAGAATGAAGAAGTTTATATTATACCTAAAGTTGAACCTTCAAGAGAAAATCAGTGTGTATGTTCTACCACTATTCTTGAGTTTAAACCACCTCCTCCCCCTTTCCTCAAAGGTTGAGAAAGAGAAAAGAAGAAGCTCACTTTGAGAAGTTCATGAATATCTTGAAAAAAATTCATATAAACATACCATTGGTGGATGCTTTGAGGCAAATGCCTAATTATATGAAATTTCTGAAAGATGTCTTGACAGGAAAAGAAAGATTTGAGGAATTTAAGGTCGTTTACTTAAATGAGGAGTGTAGTGCCAGTTGAGAAAGAAAATCTCAAACAAGGAGAAAGACCCTGGATCCTTCACCATACCTATTTCTATTGGAGGAAAGGAATTGGGACGAGCTTTGTGTGACTTTGGAGCTAGTATAAACCTTATGCACTTGTCCAATTACAAGAAATTATGCATAGGTGAAGCTAGACCCATAACTGTCATTCTCCAATGAGTTGATAGGTCCATAACCCACCCTAAAGGAAAGATAGAGAATATTCTAGTTCAGGTGGACAAGTTCATTTTCCCTACTGATTTCATAATCTTAGATTATGAAGCAGATAAAGAAGTGCCAATAATCTTAGGGAGACCTTTCCTAAAAATAGGGAGAACTGTGGTGGATGTTTATGAAGGAACCATTACTTTGAAAATGAATGTTCACCAAGTAAAATTCAGCATTTATGACACAATGAAGTATCCCACTGATTTGAAAGAATGTTTTGTGATTCAGGTGCTGGAAGAAGTAATCAGTGAGACTGCTGAGCAAGAATTGTTGAAGCGTCACTGTCAGTTTTTTGGACAGATTACTGGAGAAAACTTGGAATTTTGTGAATTAAAAGAGGAGTGTGAAAACTTAGCTGAAGTAACTAGCTTCCAAAGAATGTTTGAGTCTTTAGATTTGGGGGAGAGGAAAACACCACCCATGCAGCCATCTATAAAAGACCTCCCACCCTCGAGCTAAAGCCTTTGCCAAACCATTTGAAATATGCCTTTTTGGGAGAAAAAGAGACATTGCCTGTTATTATGTCAGCAAGTTTGTTGCCCAAGAATGAAGAGATGTTGATGAACCTGTTAAAGCAACACAAAAAGGCCATAGGTTGGACTTTGGCTGATATCCAAGGTATAAGCCCTTCCTTTTGCATGCATAAAATTAATTTGGAGGAAGGAAACTTCAAGTCTATTGAGCAGCAAAGGAGACTCAATCCAGCCATGAAAGAAGTTGTCAAAAAGGAAGTAATTAAGTGGCTTGACGCTGGTATCATATACCCTACAGTTGATAGTATTTGGGTTAGCCCTATCCAATGTGTATCAAAAAAAGGTGGGATGATAGTTGTGACAAATGAGGCAAATGAGTTAATTCCCACTAAGACAGTGACTGGGTGGAGAGTGTGCATGGACTATAGGAGGCTTAATAAAGCCACTTGTAAAAATCACTTTCCCTTACCCTTCATTGACCAAATGTTGGATAAACTATTTGGCCAAGCTTACTATTGCTTTTTGGATGGGTACAGTGGCTATAATCAAATCACAATAGCTCCCCAGGATCAAGAGAAAACGACTTTTACTTGCCCTTATGGGACTTTTGCCTTTAGGAGGATTCCTTTTGGTCTTTTTAATGCCCCTACTACCTTTCAAAGGTGTATGTTGGCTATTTTTTTTTTTCTGATTTAGTTGAGAATATCATGGAAGATTTCATGGATGACTTCTCAATCTTTGGGGAGTCCTTTGAGGCTTGCCTTGTGAATTTGGAAAAAGTGTTAAAGAGATGTGAAGAGACTCATTTGGTTCTAAATTGGAGAAAATGTCAATTTATGGTGAGAGAGGGCATTGTATTAGGCCATAGGATTCTAGAAAAGGGCATTGAAGTGGATAGAGAAAAAGTGGAGATTATTGAGAAACTTGAGCCACCAACATCGGTTAAGGGCATAAGAAGTTTTTTGGGGCATGTAGGTTTTTACAGAAGGTTTATCAAGGATTTTTCTAAACTATCCAAGCCTTTGTGTACTCTTTTGGAAGCAAACAGACCTTTTGAATTCAATTCTGAATTTTTATTTGCTTTCAAGGCTTTAAAAACTGCTTTAACCACAACTCCCATCATGTTAGGACCTAATTGGCAATTGCC
Source organism: Trichosanthes truncata (assembly GCA_033996785.1). Lineage (NCBI taxonomy): Eukaryota > Viridiplantae > Streptophyta > Magnoliopsida > Cucurbitales > Cucurbitaceae > Trichosanthes > Trichosanthes truncata. The sequence goes on along the minus strand of JAWPNB010000013.1, from coordinate 40,752,355 downwards.
TTTTGAGGTTATGACTGATGCAAGTGATTATGCAGTTGTTTCCATGTTGGGTCAAAGGCATGGGAAGCTGATCCATCCTGTATATTATCCAAGCAGATCTCTCAATGATGCTCAGTTGAATTACACAACTACAGAAAAAGAGTTGCTAGCCATAATGTTTGCCCTTAAGAAATTCAGAGCTTATTTGGTTGGAACTAGAATCACCATTTTCATTGATCATGCTGCTATCAAATACCTTTTGGCTAAAAAAGAGGCAAAGCATAGGTTGATTAGGTGGGTGTTGTTATTGCAAGAGTTTGATGTGGATATCAAAAATAGAAAAGGTTATGAGAATCAGGTAGCAAGCCATCTCTCCAAGCTTGAACAAGCAAAAACAATGCCTCAGCAGTCTGATATCAGAGATGAATTCCCTGATGAGCAGCTTCTTATAGTAGCTGATCGTTATGCTTTGCTACAACACGCAAGTGCACGTGATCGAAGTAATAAAGAAACTGGAAGTATTCCAGAGTATCATGCCCAAGGGAACGAATTTTAACAAAATCTTATGAAGACTACACAAATTTGCTTACAAAATGCAATTGGGGTAACCGAAGATGTAAAAATTTAAGAGGTTGGTTTGTTAACAAAGAATGGGTGAAAAATCAATGAGTTAAAATAGAGATTCAAGTGATTCAAGCACCTTTGGAAAGATGCTATTCAAATGCAATTGCAATCATAGCTAACATGTGAAAACTAAGTAAACCGAGTTCAACTCCTATTCAATTTTGATTCAAAATCTTTAGGAGACTAAGTGATTAAACCTATATGTCTATGGCTAATCTAACTTAAATACTTTCACACACAACTCTAGTGATTTTGGAGTCTCGCCCTATGTCTAGAGTCGATGTTCAGAACTTATTTCTAAGCCTTTTCCTCCATTGCTTTTGTGACATCGGCTTTCCCTTAACTCTTTCGATATTAAGTTCAAGCTTGACAAACAATCACTAGTTGGCCGACTAGGTTTACCCAAATCTAAACTCAACAAAAGCAAACAAAGTTCACATGCTAGCTAGATTGATCATGCTTTAGAGCTTTTACATTTTTTCCTTAGGGCTTTCACCAACTTGAACCCCTAAAGAAAATTTAGTTCATTATGGGAGAAATGAAAATCCAAAATTTAAGTGCTATAAAACTCATATTTAATAAATCGAATAAAGGAAAATAAAATTCAAAATTATAAGGACGTCAATCTAAATTATTTAAGAATAATATTTTTAAGCTAAACCTACAACTTTAAATATTCACAAAGAAATTATAAAACAAGCCTCCAAGAATATGCTTGAAAAACTTAAGTCCATAATTTTTAAACTGAAGCTACGGGAGGATTAAAATTGAGTAGAAATAAAAATTTCAGCAAGCCTAACGTGGATATGAAGGAAATTAAAAAAATCCAGACTTCAATGTCTCAGTCAACTTTAACAAATCAACATACAAGAACATTTGGCTAAACAAAGGCTAACGCTATAACTCAAATTTAGCATAAAATAAAGGATTTAAAACAGAATGAAACTAAAAACCAGAAAAACTCATAAAACAAAGTGCAGAAAACCGAATTGTTGTTGAGGATAAGTCAAACTCAGAATTTAATCGAGCGAAACTACAAGAATGAAATGCTGGAAAAATAGAAAAATCCTCAACAACTTGCTGTCTACTGTCCTAAAGTAATAAAAACAGAAAAAAATCAAAACCAGAAAACAGAGTACATCAAATCCGAAAAAACAGAGTATGAAATTTTTTTTTTGTGCTTTCTTCTTCGTTCTTCTTCCCTTCTATAGAGATTCCGAGGTTTCTTCTTCCATCTTGGGCTCCTTAATTCATGGGTAAATGATTGAGCACGAGATTTGGCTGTAAATTCTCCCATAAATCAAGTAATTTCCATTAATTGAGGTGATTTCCCGTGATTTTTGCCATAATTGAAAATTCCAGAAAATGCAATTGCATTTCAATTGCAATTTCCCTCTTGTTCACAACCTTGCCTTCCCAAGGAAATGCAATTGCATTTCATTTGCAATTTTCTTCATTTCTTCAAATATGCACAAAAACCACCATTTTAGCGACTTTCTTCTATCTTTTCAACTTAATTCTTCTTTTACCCTATTCCATCAAGCTTGCATGAATTCATCTTATAAACACTATCTTTAGCTTTCTCGGTAATCAATAAAGCATGTAAAAATGGAAAGAACAACTTAGTTTTAGGGTTAAATAATCTTCATAAATGAGAATTATCACACCCCTAAACTTGAGTTATTGCTTATCCTCAAGCAAGTATCAAAATCACAGTAATTCAGGTATGAAATTCAACAGCTAACCTAAATTCTTGACAAAATGAATATCCTCTCAGGAGACATCTCAAGCTCATAACACATGTTTATCACAACCAACTTTAATCCCACCTTAGTCTTGACTTTAGCACTTTTCACCCATATTTCCCTAGAATTGTATCCCTATTGTTCTAGTTTCATCTTGCTTGCTTCCTACATAGGCCATCTTTTGAGAAACAACTTGACTAAACAAAAGAAAAACTCCCCCAAACTTATTTTGTTTTGCTGCCAAGCTATTCAATTTTTTTTTGGAGGGGGTTCCTTAGTCAATTGTACCTTCGTTCCAACTTACCGACACTTTGTGGTGAAGATAGTTGACTACGAGCACACATCACCATTTGAAACCATTTTTAACTTACTCATTTCCTGAATCAACCTTTCATGCAGAGGCAATCATGGGTGTCATGACTTTCCCTGGTTACTTGGTTAAGTCATGGAAAGAGGAGTATCCCTCTTTTTTTTTAGCTATTTACAAAGTAGCAATACCTGATTCCTTTTTTCACTCGATTTCTATTAAAGAAATAGAAACTTTATCTCTACTCATACCTTCTCCCCAGTAGGGTTTAATCCTCTGACCATTTACTTTAAAGATGTTTCCTTTCTTGAACGTGATCCTCCCGTATGTCAACCACATGCTGTTCAAGATTACACTAATAACCTTGAATTTTTCATATAATGGATAATATTATATTGCAAATAAAAAGTCAAATTTATTATTAATTATCATTATTTACGAGGATTTAGGGCATAAATCCCAACAGTAATAACTTATGAAAGTTATTGCAAGTAAAATGAAATACCTTATTTTTACATTCTCTTTTAATACTCTACTTTTGTTAATCTTTGCTTCGATTTTCCATCATTTGCTGACTCTTGTGGTTTAACCAAGGGCTTCCATTCACCTTGGCCTCGAACAAAGTAGCTTTGACTTGGTTGAAACGTCTCCTTGATTGAAACTAGGGATTGTGAATAATCTTAGCTTTGGCTCAGCCATAGTGGCCTCATCCAACCCCAAGTCAACTGCTATCATTTCTTGGAATTGTCTTCTGTATTGAACTAACACTTGTTGCCTATTCTTGATCATCACTTCGATCTTTCCCATGGCTTTGACCTTGATGTTTCTTGGCGAGCCCCCTATTTGTACGACGAGCAACTTCTATTTTAGCATTAGATTAATCTACATATTAGCTGGGTATGACTCCATGGTTGGTCTCGGCCAAGGTTTGTTTTAGTTTTTAGAAACTTTGCCTTTAATTACTTTTATGATCCAGAATCCAAGTTCTTGTGTTTGCTTTTAGTTTGATAGGGAGGCATATCCCTTGTCTTGCTTTTTGTTTGATAGGGAGACATATCTCATTTTCTTGCTTCCTGTTTGATAGGGAGGCATATCCTCTTTTCTTGCTTTTTGTTCGATAGAGAGGCATATCCTCTGTGTAGCCCCCTACTCAAGGAGGATGTTGTTGTGAGAAAGTCATTCTTGAGTAAGGTTGTGCTATAAAACTTATTTGCATATGAATAGCTTAATATGCAATTTTTAGAAATAACATTTTATTCCTTGTGCCCTACGTGGATTAGTTGGATCGAGCCCAAATGGTTTCTTTGACTTGGGGTTATGCTTGAGACATGTCTAGGTGGAGTTTAGGTGGCCTCGACCTTGGCCGAGGTGGTCACATGAACTCTTTAGTCCTTGGCATGGCTCGTCCAATGTAGGTGCATGCTTGGAGAACACCTAGTTAGCGTTTGGGTCACCTCGACCTCGACCTTGACCACCTTGGACTCGGTTGAGGTGTCCACCTGAGCTTTTGACCTTTAGTATTATCCTTTGTTGCACTTTTGCATGGAGATAATTAGTTTGAATTTAACTAAGAGTGGATTGGCCCAACCTCCAGTTCTCTTCTAAACTTTCCTTAATCTGAACTTAACTAGGAAGATAATCTGGTTTCTTTGGGTCATACTTCACTTATCCCACCTCGATGTGAGAAATTCACTCAATTTTTGACTTGCCTCTAGGGTCAGCCTCAACCCCTCATAGGCTCAGGTCAGCTTCTCTTGACTGCATGAGACACTCATCTTTTTTATCCAAATGGCCCTCTCACAGTTCCTGTTCCATGTGGAGTTGAAAACTTTAATAGTTGATGATAAGTTGAAGCCACCACTTTGATCTCATGCAAAGTTGGTCTTCCTTGAATTGCACTGTAGGCTAAAGTACGTTCTACAACTCTATATTCAGGCTTAAATCAGGCTTCTCTTGTCATAGATTTTCTTTTTCTGCTTGATTCTCCCCCTGCAGGACTTCCGAATAGAGTACGAATTTCCCATGGTGGATTTTGGTCTCCTCGACCTCAGCCATCCTTGGTTGGCCTCAGCCCTCTTTGGTCATCATCTTTAACATATTAATGGCAATCATGTGTTGAATGTCCACGATCCTGGTGGAAAGAAACAATATTTGGTTTTGTTTCTTTTCTCTAGAAGTGTCTTCATCTTTCTTGGATATTTGAGAAGATCTTCCTATTTGGAAGAGCATAGGGTCGGCTCGTCTTCAATTTCGATCTTCAATTTTTCTTCTTTTTGAGTTGGAATGAGAACCTTCTCGAACTTTGTCTCGATCATATGATCTGTCCAATCATGTTCTGTTTTATGTAGTTGCTTCTTTTGATCTCAGAAACGCTCCAACACTCATATATTTTTGTGCCCTAGTTATGAATTCGAAGTACGAAGTTGGTTTTTGAAGGGAATAATCGAATTAAACCCACAACGGAGGCATAGGAATCGTCTTTGATTTATTTAGAATTAAACTAAAATACAAGGGTTAAGCAATAAATACCTTGAAATTATGGAGATTCTTCTGGCGGGTCTTTATCTCCTCCACAAAGTCTTCCTTGCTATGACTCTAACAAAAGATCAATGCTTGTGGGAGCCTCTTGAAAGGAAATCATCAAGGGATTAAAGAGGAAGAGGTTTAGAGAGAATTCTCTAATTCTCTCTTTGAGGAGATGTGTGTTGTTCAGAATGCTTCAACCCAAGGGTTCTATTTATAGAGACCAATGGAAGATCTTTCCCATTATTAAAATATTATATTTTAATATCTAATATATTAAAATATATCTTTTATTTATTTGAATCTCATTCAAATCTCCTACGATATTTATTTATTTGAATTTTATTCAAATTCTATAAATATCTTTTATTTAATATATCAAATATATATTAATTATTTTAATATTTAATGTATCAAATACAATAATTATATTTTCCTCTTTTATATTTAATATATCTAATATATTAAATATTAATTTGAACACTTCAAATTAAATATTAAATTTGAACAATTCAAATTTTAATATTTAATGTATCAAATACAATAAATATATTTTCCTCTTTTATATTTAATATATCTAATATATTAAATATTAATTTGAACACTTCAAATTAAATATTAATTTGAACATTTCAAATTTTTCTTTCAACTAAATTGATCTTTTAGTGTTACTATGAGCTAGTAAGGGGACCTTATGGACCTACAGATTATAAGCTCCAATGATACAAAATTAATTAATTAAACTCTTTAATTAATTAATTTTCATTCATTAACTATAGGTCACTCAACTATAGACCTAGAGTTGCACTCTTATGCACTGTAGAACAAGTTGTGTCCATAGATATAATCATTACATGCAACTCGATCCTTCACGAGTTGTTCGTAATAACAGCTGGGTCAAAAGTCCGTTTTACCCCTATAATTACATATTGCACCTTAAGTACCACTGATTCTCTAATAAACAATATGTTTATAATCTAATTATAAACTAAGTCCCTCTCGGGCCAATGAGAGGGTGGGGCCCCATTGTTCAAGTCCCGAAATCAGCATTTAAGGGAACTACTCATCTACTTACCCTATATGGGAAGGAGTGAATTCCATCTTGTGAGATTATTTTCCCAGCTCCCTATTTGGTCAAGTCCCCAAAATGGTAGGCATATTGAATTGGTTACAAAAGCCACTCTCACCCATGCAAATCAAAGGACAAGCCCTCACAGGCAGGAGTTCATAACTCACTCAGGATTAAGATCGAATCGCATATGATCATCCTGATGAAATATTAATCTTCTCAATTAACGGATTTATAAAGAGAGATTAAATATTTTGTGGTCCAGTCTTATACAAACTCATTGTATAAGATACGCCCACTTACATGTCTCCACATGAATGATTTGAATCAAATCATTTGTAACTATTACAAAGTGGGCCATATCAATAGTGTTACCAGGATAAGGTACCCAACCTTATCCATATACTATGACCCTTTAGGTTATTTCTTGAACATGATCCTCTCGTATGTCAACCACATACTGTCCAAGATTACACTAATAACCTTGGATTTTTCATATAATGGATAATATTATATTGAAAATAAAATACTCAAAATTATTATTAATTATTAAATAAATTATTAATTACGAGGCTTTAGGGCATAAATCCCAACAATCTCCCACTTGCACTAAAGCCGGCGAGACATGTATCCTAGGGCATACTCTATACCCAACATGTTCTCCCACTTGCCCTAGCAAAGATGAGACATGTCTCGTAATCCTAGACATTCTAGGTGACCCTCAAACACTTTAGCCTGGAGAGTCTCTTTATATAGATCCAAAGAACTGCCGTTAAAAGCCATCTTGGTCACTATCATGATGCTTTCTCTCTCTCGATATGATTCCCTATACATTGGTGTTTTCTAATTTCCTTAATATTAGTCTTTGCACCAGTATTATCATAATAAAGAGGATAGACTAAATCATATCTGAAACACCTTTCAGATCTTTAAGGAACTATTTGAGTCATACAAGTCATTTTCTTGCTTCACAAGAAAAACAATTTAACTTATATACCATACTCCACCACCAATAATTACATATATTTTTTGTTTTGCTTGTGAAGCAAGAAAAGGACTTGTATGACTCAAATAGTTCCTTAAAGATCTGAAAGGTGTTTCAGATATGATTTAGTCTATCCTCTTTATTATGATAATACTGGTGCAAAGACTAATATTAAGGAAATTAGAAAACACCAATGTATAGGGAATCATATCGAGAGAGAGAAAGCATCATGGTAGTGACCAAGATGGCTTTTAACGGCAGTTCTTTGGATCTATATAAAGAGACTCTCCAGGCTAAAGTGTTTGAGGGTCACCTAGAATGTCTAGGATTACGAGACATGTCTCATCTTTGCTAGGGCAAGTGGGAGAACATGTTGGGTATAGAGTATGCCCTAGGATACATGTCTCGCCGGCTTTAGTGCAAGTGGGAGATTGTTGGGATTTATGCTCTAAAGCCTCGTAATTTATAATTTATTTAATAATTAATAATAATTTTGAGGCTTTTATTTTCAATATAATATTATCCATTATATGAAAAATCCAAGGTTATTAGTGTAATCTTGAACAGTATGTGGTTGACATACGAGAGGATCATGTTCAAGAAATAACCTAAAGGGTCATAGTATATGGATAAGGTTGGGTGTCTTATCCTGGTAACACTATTGATACGGCCCACTTTGTAATAGTTACAAATGATTTGATCCAAATCATTCATGTGGAGACATGTGAGTGGGGGTATCTTATACAATGAGTTTGTATAAGACTGGACCACGAAATATTTAATCTCTCTTTATAAATTCGTTAATTGAGAAGATTAATATTTCATCAGGATGATCATATGCGACTCGATCTTAATCCTGAGTAAGTTATGAACTCCTGCCTATGAGGGCTTGTCCTTTGATTTGCATGGGTGAGAGTGGCTTTTATAGCCGATTCAATATGCCTACCATTTTGGGGACTTGACCAAATAGGGAGCTGGGAAAATAATCTCACAAGATGGAATTCACTCCTTCCCATATAGGGTAAGTAGAGGAGTAGTTCCCTTAAATGCTGATTTCGGGACTTGAACAATGGGGCCCCACCCTCTCATTGGCCCGAGAGGGACTTAGTTTATAATTAGATTATAAACATATTGTTCATTAGAGATCAGTGGTACTTAAGGTGCAAGATGTAATTATAGGGGTAAAACGGACTTTTGACCCAGCTGTAATTACGAACAACTCGTGAAGGATCGACTTGCATGTAATGATTATATCTATGGACACAACTTGTCCTACAGTGCATAAGAGTGCAACTCTAGGTCTATAGTGGAGTGACCTATAGTTAATGAATGAAAATTAATTAATTAAAAAGTTTAATTAATTAATTTTGTATCATTGGAGCTTATAATCTGTAGGTCCATAAGGTCCCCTTGCTAGCTCATAGTAACACTAAAAGATCAATTTAGTTGAAAGAAAAATTTGAAATGTTCAAATTAATATTTAATTTGAAGTGTTCAAATTAATATTTAATATATTAGATATATTAAATATAAAAGAGGAAAATATATTTATTGTATTTGATACATTAAATGTAACGACCGGTTTATTTAGAAACAGTAATTTTGAATTATGGAAATCAAGTTGGATAAAATTTCTTAAGTATATTGATTTTAGAGTGAAATTGAATTTTTGGAAGGTTAGGAGGGCAAAAATGGAAAGAAATAATGGTCAAAAAGGGTATTATGGACTTTTAGAGAAGATATTTTTGATTTTTTTAATATAATATTATTTTATTATTTTATTATTATTTTAATTATTTATTATTATTATTATTATTTTTATTTTATTTTATTTTTTTTTCTTTCTTCTTCTTCCCCGAGACTTCTCCCCCCCCACCGAATTCTCTCTCTCTCTTTCTCTTCCCGCCGTTCTCCTTCCCTCTCCGACAGCTCTCCCTCTCCATCCTCCTCCTTCTTCCGTCAGTCGCGAGCTTCTCGCCGGAGTCGATTCTCGCCGCCGACCATCTCCCTCAACCGAACGCCGACAGCACGAACCTCGCGGCACGACCGCCGCCCACCGCTGCGCGCCGCTGCTCGCGAACTCTCGCGCTTCACCGAAATTCCAGCCATCAGTCGGTCGAAGAGTTCGCCGGCTGCTTCTTCTTCTTCCTCGTCTTCTGCAAGTTCCGCCGGACGAAATCATCCGCGTTAGCCTCGCCGGATTCGTTCAGTACTGAGCAGCGCCGATCGCCGCAAAGCTCGCCGGATTTACAGCCTGCACGCCTCGAAACTCACCGGAAAACACCAGATCTGTCCAGATCCGCGAGTCTCGCACGAAAACGAGGCTTCACGCGCTCTCACGCGCCAATCGGAAACTCCACGCGCCGCCGCCGTGAAGCCCACGCGCCGCCGTGCTCCGGTCACGCGCCGCCGCTCGCCGGAGTTGGGTAAAAATTACCATTAGGTCCGTTTCGTCGAGTTATTAATGTTAGAATGTGTTTTAGCATAATTCGGATGGTTTAAGACACGTTTAGGACACTTTTTAGGTGATTTGTCGAGGACATTGGATCGTACTTGGAGTGGGAACTCGAGAAGCTCATTACTAAGTGAAGAAAGGGTATTGTAGTAAGTAAAGATATAAGGTAAGGGATCTCACAACTAAAGAAGTTTTCAAAACCTTGAGCGAGCTCTATGTTTACTTTGAAAGTATATGTTTTTCATGTTAAGTATTTAAGAAAGAAAGTGTATTATATGTATGTCTTTGAAATGCGATTGCTATGACTTATGCATTCATAACTATGTTCTAAAACGAATGGGACCTCATGCATGTGTTGTGTTCATGAAAAGATTTATATAGGCTGTGACGATAATTCTCCCAAAAGTTTTATGTGGGTTTTGAGGGAACCCGAGTCTTCGGACTCTATATGCTCCCGGGGTTCGAGAGTGCCCCCACGACTGTAGCCGACGGGCTTGAGTCTTCGGACTCCACGATGGTAGCCTTCGGGCTGAGTCTTCGGACTCTATGATATATGTTAGCTTTCGAGCTTAACTCTCAGAGGTAGGGAGGACTCTATTCGACAGAAAAACTATGTCTTCGGACTATTCAGAGGCCCTCGGGAGAATTTAATCGTTCACAAGAGCCGCGAGGAAAAGTACATGGTTTATAAAAGGAATTTTAGGTCCCCTACTAAAGCGATGGTTTACGATGGTTTTATGATTTAAAATGACATGTTGCATGTGATTGAAACTCTTATTTTAAAACTATGATGGACTTACTGAGTATTATTCGTTAATACTCACCCTTTTCCTTTTTAAAATGTTTTCAGGTAAGGCTAAGATCGGCCCTAGCGCGTGACCGGAGATCATCTACTCGAGTCATGGGAGCCGACCGATCGCTATTCCGCTTCTTTTATGTTTCTAGATGTACATAGAACTCATGTTAAGTTTTTAAATGTTAGGAGGATGTTTCAAAATCTTTTAACCTTTCTTTGTAAATCGTGCACGTGTATTTGACTTTCTATGTTTGAATTCACCTGGTTTCTGCTGTTTGAACCCTAGCATCATATTGAGAAGTTTGTTGGATGCTAGGAGGTTGTTTGAAAATCTTAGAAGTGTGTTTTCTATGTCTTATAGGGTAAGGGTCAGATTTTTGGTTTTCGCGTAGTTACGTCGTTATGCTGCCGAAATTATTGGTAATATAGCGACGTGACTTAGTAATGACTCTTAGGTAGCGTGTTGAGCCTATAGGGTCGTTACATTAAATATTAAAATTTGAAATGTTCAAATTTAATATTTAATTTGAAGTATTCAAATTAATATTTAATATATTAGATATATTAAATATAAAAGAGGAAAATATATTTATTGTATTTGATACATTAAATATTAAAATAATTAATATATATTTGATATATTAAATAAAAGATATTTATAGAATTTGAATAAGATTCAAATAAATAAATATCGTAGGAGATTTGAATGAGATTCAAATAAATAAAAGATATATTTTAATATATTAGATATTAAAATATAATATTTTAATAATGGGAAAGATCTTCCATTGGTCTCTATAAATAGAACCCTTGGGTTGAAGCATTCTGAACAACACACATCTCCTCAAAGAGAGAATTAGAGAATTCTCTCTAAACCTCTTCCTCTTTAATCCCTTGAGGATTTTCTTTCAAGAGGCTCCCACAAGCATTGATCTTTTGTTAGAGTCATAGCAAGGAAGACTTTGTGGAGGAGATAAAGACCCGCCAGAAGAATCTCCATATTTTCAAGGTATTTATTGCTTAACCTTAATTTATTGTTTAATTCTAAATAAAATAAAAGAAGATCCAATGCTTCCGCTGCGGGATGAAGAGTTCATTCCTATCAATAAGATACCCCCACTTACATGTCTCCACATGAATGATTTGAATCAAATCATTTGTAACTATTACAAAGTGGGCCGTATCAATAGTGTTACCAGGATAAGGCACCCAACCTTATCCATATACTATGACCCTTTAGGTTATTTCTTGAACATGATCCTCTCGTATGTCAACCACATACTGTTCAAGATTACACTAATAACCTTGGATTTTTCATATAATGGATAATATTATATTGAAAATAAAATACTCAAAATTATTATTAATTATTAAATAAATTATTAATTACGAGGCTTTAGGGCATAAATCCCAACAGTTTTTTCTTGTCGATAGATCGAAGGAGCCTTCTCAGTCCAGCTACTATGGCAATCAATGTTGCCCATTAGTGTATCCTTCGACCTCTTCATCATTGAAGTGAACAATGTATTCTCACAAACTTTCATTTGGCCTTTGCTTGATAGTCAATAGATACATTTGGGTTTTATGCTAATCTCTCCCTCCTAGAAACTTGATGATAAAAACTCGAGCCAATTCCTTGAACAAACCAATTGACTTCCTTTTTAATTTTCTAAACATTCTCTTGTTGATCCTTGAATTTTAGAGATACTTCTATCTTCATTATCTCATCAGCAGTTCATCTTTGTAGGGAGGGTGCTCGACCTCATCCTCAATCTCAGCCTGCAATCTCTATTTCTTCTCGATCAGGCTTTGCAAGTTTGATCCTAGTATATTGTTATCCTTAACGTTTGCAAATGAGTCTTGATCTCAGCTCAGGTCGACCTTGGCCTTGGTCATATATGTTTAGCTAACTTGATTTGACTGAACTTCGGTGACTTCAAATTCCTCCAGTCAGCCACCAACAAATCCTAAGCCTCGATTTTTCCACTTAATTAATAAAGTGGAACCTCGACCTTGGTTCTACAGGATAATGTGTGAGATTCTTTGACTTTCCTCTTATTTGTTGTTTCTGATTTGTCCTGGGATCATCTCTTCTGTAGATGAGACTAGGCAACATCCTCACTAGAGAAATGATCTTGGGAATAAGGAATGTTTGTTCCTAGTTGAATGCTCGTCGCTTCTTTTACCCTTGAAGTCTCTATCAACATTCAAATTTTACTCACCTATTCTTCGGATGTGAGAGGGATGAATTCTAGGTCTTCTGTAGGTTGACCTCTATGATCTGGCTTAGACTCCTCTAGTTGGCCAATGAGCTGGTCGACCACATTCTTCATCAATTCGTCATGCGGTTCTTCTGGTTCAAGTTGTCTTGCAGCTAAAATAGCCTAGTCGGTCTCGGTCGGTAGGTATTAGTCAACCTCGACCTCATTCTTCATCATTTTTCCATGCGTTTCTTGTAGTATGAGCTATCTTGCAGCTAAAATAGCCTGGTTGGCCTCGGCCAACAGGTGTTGGGTATCTTCAATTTGGTTTTCGACGCCTGATCTTCTATTCAAATCGTTTTCGTCCAAGTTTCGATTCTTCTTTATTCTTGCTCATTCTTTAATACGATGTGCAAGTTTCACAAGCTTTTTTCTTCTCCACAAATGGCGCCAACTATGGTTGAAAAAATTCGGACAAGGAAAATGCACCTGGCCTTCACCTGACAGTAACGGTAAATTTGTTTGAAGCGAGGAAGGACATGACCTGCAAAAGAGGAGGAAACTGCACACTGGTGTGGTGCTTGCCACACCAACTCCGATGCTTAAGTTAGCATGGAGAAATTTATAGTAGCAAAGGTTTGAGGAATGAGGAAGAGATTACCTTCTTTAATTTTAAGATAGGTATTTATATGATCCCATCTGAGGATTTTTCTCCTTCCCTTTGCGAATTAGATTAAAGATGAACCAGATCGGATTGAACCAGGATACCATGACCTTGGGACATGCAGGGCAAGTGTCGCCTTGAGAGGCGGACCAATCGAGGCTGAGGGAATGAAATTGGGCTTTGGCCCAATTTCTTGTCTTCTTCCTTGCTCTACAGCTTGGTTCTTTTGTGTTGGCCCGAATTTGTCCCACATTGAGCTTTTTCCTGTTAATTTTGTTTTTGATTTTGTTTATAATTTGAGTTGGCCTTTTTGGTCTAATTTTACCCATAACAAACATAACCAAAATTTATTGTTTATTAAACAAAATATATAGATTTCTATGTGAAAGTGTTTGAAGTCATATATACGAAGTCACTAAGGTAAAGTGCATGAAAGGTTAGAAAATAAAATCGAATAATATGAAAGTTCAAACAAAGATGTAAAGCCCTTTACAAAAAAACAATTTATTCATTAGCATTTCTCAAAACATTTTGTAATTTACTACCAAAAAATACTTCTAGACATCTTAATCAATTTTTAAAACTAAAAAGTACTTTTCCTTGACTTGTTTTTCGTTTCCGAAACTTTGACTTCGAATTCAGAAATAATTTTAAGAAAGGTAAGAATAAAATGAAGAAATTTTGGAGAAACCGATACAATTTTTGAAATAAAAAAATCTAAAAAAAATGATTAATTATTAAATTGGACCTTTATTATTATTTTTTAAATACCCATCATATTTTTAATATTTTAAACATAATTACAAGTTTGATCCTTAAACTTTTAAAGTGGTGTGTAATAAGTCTTTAAACTTTAGAAATGTCTAATAGGCCATTAGATTTTCAACATTATATCTGATTGGTCGAACCTATTAGACATTTTTTTAAAAACAATTCACACACTTCTCTTAGACACAAAAGTAGGAAGTAAGGTTATATATAAAATTAAATTTTATATTTAATAGATATGTAATTTTCAAACCATGTTAGATAGATCAAGCATTAGTTAGACACAATTGAAAGTTTAGATATCTATTAGACACTTTTAAAGTTTAATGACCTATTAGAGATGAAATTATAAGGTCAAACATCATTTACATACAAAATTGAAAGTTTAAAAACTTATTAAACATTTTATACATTTAGAAATATATCAGACACCATTGTAAAAATTCAAAGACTAAACTTGTAATTTAACCTTTTAAATATCTATTCCTAAAAGTTTTGTCTGTTATCCAAGTACAAAACATTGATAATTATGGAAATTTGTTCATAAAAAAATTTCATATTCTCATTTTGTCTCGAATATTCTACAAAAGTATATATTTATGCAAGCAACCTACATAGTAACTATGTTTTTGATTCCTTTGAAAACTATGCGTTTGTTTGAAAACTCCCATGTTTAGGTGAATATTCTGAAAATTCATTTAATTCTCTTGTGGGTTTGGTTAAAAAAAAAAGAAAAAAAAAAGAACATTTATTTTCTGTTGCACATTATTGTCATAAATTCTTTGGTCTTGTCGAATTTTATGGTTGATATGGCTTGTCTTCTAGTTTCGATTAAAATACCACACCCTAGTTGGTGGGTAGGTATAATTTTAATTGAAGACACATTCAATTATCAAATAAGTTATCATCTGTGCTTTCTTTTCAACTTAGTTAAGAAACTATAACACAAAAATTTGAAAATAAAAGGATGTTTAAGGCCCCGTTTGGTAACCATTTGGTTTGGTTTTTGAAAATTAAGCTTGTTTTCTCTCAATTTCTCTACAATGGTTTTCATCTCCCTTAAGGAAGCATTTGAATTCTTAGTTAAATTCTAAAAACAAAAACAAGTTTTTGAAAACTATTTTTTTTAGTTTTCAAAACATGGCTTGGTTTTTGAAAACATAAGTAAAAGGTAGATAACAAAACAAGTAAATCCAAGGGTGGGAGTAGTATTTATAGGCTTAATTTTCAAAAACCAAAAACCAAAAATCAAATGTTTATCAAACGGAGCCTTAATTTTTAGTTTTTGGTTTTTAAAAATTATGTTTGTTGTCTCACAATTTCTCTATCATGGTTTTCATCTTCTATAGAATAGTTTTCATCTTTCTTAAGAAAAATTTTGAGTTTTTAGCCAAATTCCAAAAACAAAAACTACTTTTTGAAAACTACTTTTTTTAGTTTTCAAAACTTGACTTAGTTTTTGAAAACATATGTAAAAAATAGAGAATAATACAACAAAACTCATAGGTGGAAATAATATTTATAGACTTAATCTTAAAAACCAAATACTAAAAACCAAATTGATTATGAAAGGGGGCCTAAGAAACTTATTTGAAAAATAGAGGGTGTGAAATGTAATCAACTTTTTAAAATCCCCATTAATGAGATAATCAACATTTTAAAATCCACATTAATGAGACATCTTTATTTCATGCTTTATTTGATAAAATCGAGTTTCAAAAGATAATTTCCACTCAAAATTACCACAAAATCTAAGTAGCTTTTTAAATTACATTGATTTTCTTTTTGGGGGTGAAATTCTTGAATAATTGCTTGCCTACTTGACACCATTCAAAACAAGATCAGGATGGACATGTCTTACAATTACAATCAACAACTACTCAGATCATGTCCTTTAGTCATAAATACCATTCATGAATCTAAGGCATATGTTGGGATTTATGCCCTAAAGCCTAGTAATTAATAATTTTTTTAATAATTAATAATAATTTTGATTATTTTAATTGCAATATAATATTTTCCATTATATAAAAAATCTAAGGTTATTAGTGTAATCTTGAACAGTATGTGGTTGACATATCAAAGGATCGTGTTCAAGAAATAACCTAAGGGGTCATAGTATATGGATAAGATTGGGTGTCTTATCCTGACAACACTATTGATACGGCCCACCTTGTAATAGTTACAAATGATTTGATTCGAATCGTTCATGTGGAGATATGTGAGTGGGGGTATCTTATACAATGAGTTTGTATAAGAATGGACCACGAAATATTTGATCTCTCTTTATAAATCCGTTAATTGAGAAGATTAATATTTTATCAAGATGATCATATGCGACTTGATCTTAATCCTAGTGTGTCGATCTTCCGTCTCCATATAATCTCCACAAACTTAGCCTTGAATATTTCTCTCAAGTCTCTTCTCACTCTTGTATGTATAAAAGATTTAGATTTAGATAAATATATTTATTTCATTATCCTTTTTGAATTTAAATTAAAAATAAAACAAAAAGATAGGATAATCTCACATATGTATCAGATCTAAACTTTTCTTCCCTCTGTAAGTACCATTGTGGGTAGTGCCGAAGGGAAAAAAACATAAGACGAAAAATCTAGCAGTAGAATTCTCCTAGGTTGGTGCTGAAGGATTTGAGAATAAAAAGAAGTTTAAACGTAGAATTTTTTTAAAGATTAGTTTCTCCACTTCCTTGGGTAAGTTTTCTTCACATTTGTTTTACTTGTAAGTTTGATACATATTATTTTCTGTAAGTTTTTCTATAATGCTCCAGGTCCAGGATTTGGAATCCGGATTCGGCACTTGCCGACCCTGACATTCTCCTGCATTCCTTCCGACCTGACCACGCCACCTTACTTGGCTTGAAGTAATCCTATGTTGGGTGACCTCCTAAAATTTTTTCTAGAAAGCATGTGAGTGAGGACAAAGTATGCTGAAAGGACCTGTGTTGGTTTGTGAGGACAGTCTTCACCCTTAGAAGCAGTTCAAGATAAGTAAGGTTGTGTGGTCAGGTCGCAGGGGATTTAGGGGAATGCCAGAGCCGTCAGGTGCCAAATCCAGATTTCGAATCTAGGGCCTATGGCATTACATATGGTATCAAAGCGAAACCTCTCCCAGTAAAATGTGGTTCGGAGACGAACCAAGGTGGAAGCTGGTGGGCATGTAACCTCGAGTTCAGGAGGGGATACATGAATGAACCGTGACCACATTCAAAGTTAAGCGTGCTGGCTTAGAGCAATCCTATATTAGTGACCTCCTAGGAATTTTCTTAGGAAGCATGTGAGTGGGGACAAAACATGCTGAAATGACTCATATTGGCCTATGGTGACAGTCTTCACTTTTAGAAGCAGTTTATGAAAAGTATGGTGACATAGCTACGTCGTAGGGGAATACAAGGTGCCAAATTCGAATTTCGAACTTGGTTCAAATCTTGGGCCCGGAGTGTTACATTTTTTGCATTCGTTTTATTCTCAGGTATGTTATTAAGTTTCTATATTTTGATTGTTTTCATAAATTTTATTTTCTGTCAATTGTTTTATATTGAATTTGTGAATTTTGTTGAAAATTATAGACTTTGAAAGTTTTTTGATGTTTTAAATCATGTTTGAATTAAATTGTATTTATAAATCTAGCTGCAAGTTTTGGCTTTATATTCTAAAATACTTGGTTTAAATGAATTTTTTAGTTTTTTTTTTTTTGTTATTTTGCGTATCTGAATTTTATCCCAAAGTTTGTATTTTCAAGAGTTCTATTTGTAAGTTTTGATTCTTATGGTTGTGAAGAATTCTTTTATTTTGTAGTTTTAGCGGTCCCAAGTTTTCTATACAAATATTGGATTATCTTTTAAAAATTGTTTATGATTTTCAATTCTTGAATTATCTTTTGAAAATGTTTATTTTTGGATTATGTTGGGAAAATATTTTCCTGTTTTTATTTTATTTTAAATTGTTAAGTGGATTTTACGAAAACTCGTTTTGTTTTGAAATTATTTATAAAAAATCGTGTTATTCTTTATTTTAACTGTTTAAAAAGATTTGTGGTTTTTTATTTCATCCCTACAAATTAATTAAAATCGTATTTGATTTAGTTTTGAAAAGAACTAGCTATCTGATTAGCTAGGATTTGAATTTATGGGATTTCAATTGCAAAACCTTTATATACATACTTTATTGGATATTTTGTAATAAAAGTATTTTATCAAATGTTTTTGAAAAAAGATTTTTGGTTATGTTTTGAAATTTGTATTTTGATGTGGTAGATCAATTGAAATTGACGGATGTAAAACTTGTTAGTGGAAAGACTTCATGTGATGTTATTCTTATGTGAATGACAAATTGGTGTGTGTGAAGATAGTCACTCACATGGATGCCCCATTAATAAGTGGCCTTACAAGCCTAAAAGTGAAAGGAATGTGAAACTGATTAGTGGGAAGACTTCATGCAATGTTGTTCCCATGTGAATAATAGATTGGTGTGTGTGCTCACATGGATGCTCCATTAATAAGTGGCCTTAAAGGGTTAAAAGTGAAAAAAATGTGAAACTTGATAGTTTTATGCAAATGTTATTCTCATGTGAATGACAGATTAGTGTGTGTGAAGATAGTCACTTACATGGATGCCTCATTAATATGTATTTGACCTTACAGGGCTAAAATTGAAAAGATATGATTTGTGAATTGATAAGTTTATGTAACAACCGAAGAAAAAAAAAGAATTTTTATTTTATTTATTTTATTGGTTTTTTTTAAAACCTTTTTGAATTAGGCTTTTATCTTTTTCTTTTTTAAATTAGGAGATAAATCTTTATTATTATTTAAAAAAAAAAAGAGAAGATAATCTTTTAAGGGTTTTGATTAGAGTTCTTTTAAAAAGGGTCTCTTAAGCCCTAACCTTTTTGACAAAACCTTTTGACGGCAAAAAAAAGAGAAAAAATAAGACGTTCTGTCGTTTCTTCTCTAAAGAAAAAGCAGTAAGTTTTCTTCCCTTCTATTTTCAAGTTTGTTTTCTTTCTTGATTGAATATTTCTTGGAAAATTTTGGGTTTTGTTTTCATTCTTGATTGTTTAGAATGGAAAGATTCTTAAAACCTTTTGCCCTAAAAAGTTTTTTAGGTTTTGTTTTGGTTTGCTTAATTCTTTATCAAAGTTTTTCATCTTATGGATTTTGGATTAAATTGAAAGTTTTGATAAAGGAAAAATTTCCAGAATTTTCTAGCTTTTATTTTCTTCTAAATTTGGGATTGTTTTTTTAGTGTTTTTTGGGTTCTTTTAGCACAAGAAAGTTTACCAAATGTTTGTTTTTGAAGTGTAATTTATTCCTTTGATTTTTACATGAAAAGAGTATGTTTTAAAGGTTTTTACAGCAGTTTTATCCTAGTGAAAGAGTAAATCATTGACACTTTCGTATCTACCGTTGAAAAAAGTTGTCAAAAACTATAGCTCTACTAACGAAAATGAAAAAGCATTGGTAGAACTATATTCAAATATATTAGATAAAACTATTCCAATTTCATTAAAACCTGAAATTTCCTTAAAAGCCTAAATGCAGTTGTAATATTTGAGATTTATATTAAAACCAAAATTGTTCTTAGTTCACAGTTTGTACAAAATTTGAGTTTAAAATAAATAAATTAAAGGTTAAATTACCAGTTTAGTCCCCAAACTTTCAAGTTTGTATCTATTTGATCCCTAACTTTAAAAAGTGTCTAGATCTCTAAATTTTTTATTTTGTATCTAATGAACTTTAAAAAGTTCTGTAACGACCCACCCTGGTTCGCTACTTAAAAACTTACTCAGCAACGCCCTTAACTACGAACAAGGAAATTACAACAACCTTTCAACAAGACTAGATAAACATTTCACAAACATACTTAATTTTGGGTTATCGATTTTAAAACAAAACAATTTTTTCCAAAATAATTCAATTTAAAGATAACTCTCCAAGTGAAACAAAAACACAAATCCAAACACGAAGGAAAAAGGAACAGCAAGAAAGTTGGCAACTCTCCTATCCTAAGAAATAGGGGCACCTCCATAGCCTTGCCAAGCCCATGCCCCTACCACACAACTTCTGAGTCTATTGACTACCTGAAAGAGAACACATTGTAGCATAAAATTAGTAGAAAAATACTCAGTAAGTAGCCCACTTAAAGTCCAAAGGTCCACAATCCCCCACAACAACTAGCCAACCATCTATAAACCACTCAGGTTCCTGATCTTATTCCAGTTCTACATTCTCTTGGCTAAGTGACCACCTAACCCACCCCCATCTACGATATTGCCTTATTGATATACCCTAGAGCCATGCTTCCTATCCACGGGGATTCACTCATTGTTGCTTATTTTTTGCGCAATACCGCAAATGGACGAGTCAAGTTTTAATATAGTGAAAGAGTGTTCAAGTATCGTCATCAAGATTGGTTTTCTAACTCACTTAAGTACCAAGAATATTATCACCCAATTTTATTTAGATAATAGAATTGAATGATGATTGCAAGATTTAAATAAAGCAATTCTAATAAATACTAAAACAATCAGAGGAGAGAATATGCTAGGGAGTTGATTTCACTTATTAGGCTAAAATAATTAAATTACTTAAACATTCAAGATTGATCAAACCAATATATCATAAGTCTAGAAGTCTTTTATCATGAATTACTCTCTCAAGGACAAACAATTCTTATGCAATAAGGCAAAACCTACACATCTCTGATGATTTTTAATGTTATGCATAACATTAAGTTCTTTCATTAACAACTTTGAAAGGAGCTCTAATCATTATCAAGTTAGAACAACCTTTAGGCATGCAATTAGGATATAATCTAAATTACATTTCTCAAGCGTGAATTTAGACCAAAATAACATTTAATCCGTGATCAAAAAACTTTAAAACATTAAGAATATAAAAGCATGAACGACATAAAAGACAATCGATCATGGAATTTAAATAATTAAAACATAAGGTCTAATGGCTACATCAATCCCTAGAATAAGAAAAGAGTTTAGCCACTCATATTCACTATCACAAAATCTAAATCTTAAACAACATCTAAATACTAAATAAAAAGAAAGAAGAAAAACTATGTTGGTGTGTCAATCTTCCGCCTCCATGTGATCTCCACGAACTTGGCCTTGAATATTTCTCTCAAGTCTCTTTTCACTCTTGTATGTAGAATTTGAGAGTTGTGCTCTTCAAAGTTGAATGTCTTGAAATGAAGAGAATGTGGGTATTTATAATGGGTTAATCCATGTCCTAATCTAATTAGGAACTCACTATTTTATTAAATTAGGAATCCAAAATCTAATCAAATTAGGAATCCATAATCTAATGAAATTAGGAACCCAAAAGCTAATTAAATTAGGAATATTTATCTTCTTCAAAAATTGTCCCCAAAATTGGTTACTTAATTTCTTGCCAAATTAGCTCATTTTTCACCATATTTCTTCTAAAATCTTCATTTTGTTCCAAATGTTCAATTTCTACAAAATAAACAATTATGAATGTGAAAGTATATATTTAAGCCTCAAAACTAACATAAAATAGGGCATAAAGATATCACATATTGTGTGTGACACCCACCCCTCCAACAAGCATACGACAAGTAGGAACACAATATAATCCTCATGCCCACACCATGAAGGCCCACTAGTCCTTTAGCTAGCACATGGAATGAAGGACACACCCTCCATGCCATCACACAATAGGGTACACAACTCATTAGCTAGTCTCTGCAATGAAAGACATACCCTCCATACCATCAATTAACAAGGTACACAACCCATTAGCTAGCCTCTGCAATGAACGACACACCTTCCATGCCATCACATAATAGATTACACAACCCATTAGCTAGCCTCTAGCTAGCACAACTCATAATATCCTAGGCAGACATGCTCCAGGTGGGGTAGTAGGTGTCACTAGCCTAACAGTCTCAACTCATTCTCTAACTCTATCAAGGTTCTCAGTACCATTTGACATAAATTTTGCAACAACACAAGATTAGAGAAATCAGGGCCTTACGATTAAAATCCATAACCACAACACATTAGAACTGCCAATTCATAAGCACAATACGTGAATTTTAGATACGAGATCATTCAAGGAACTATGCATGCCAACAACAATTTACTTACAACTTTAAGCCCCTAAACCAATATAGCCACATGCTTAGGCAATTAAAAACTCAAGATAAAAATTTCAGAACAAGTCCACCAACCACTACATGCTCCAAATACACATTTTAGGCATGCTTGCATAAATCACAATTCTCTAACATAAACTAAAATCAAATAACAACTTAAAAGGGCATAGTCTAAGTAGCTACTTACCTTTAGGCAAAAGTAATTAATATTATTCCAAGCACCAAAAATCTCTTTATGAAAAATATTCAGTAGCCCCGAGAAACAATAAAGTAGCACAAAAATTAACTCATGGCGTAGGGCTAAAATTACCAAATTAAATTATATTAAATTGGATATGGGGGTTTGCCTAAGCTGGTCAAAATCTCACATTTCCAACTCTCCTGACAGTAACACAGCTTGCTGAAATTTGTGCCAAACCACCCAATTCTTTTTTTTTTTTTATTCAAAACAGACTCCCATTTTTTTCAAAACCACAACAACCACACAAACAACAAATAATCCGTGATCAAGAGATTACAAGCATTAAGCACATAAAAGCATGAATGAGAATACGACAATCAATCAAGACATTCAATGAATCAAATCATAAGGTCTAATGGCTACATCAATACCTAAGATAAAAGAGTCTAGCCACTCATATTCACCATTACAAATACTAAACTCAATAAAAATCCCATAAGAAAAATACAAGATTTAAGGGAAAGAAGAATAAAACTAGTGTTATGTGTCAATCTCCATTTTCATTGTAATGTCCATAATATCTTCCTCT
This sequence comes from Trichosanthes truncata, assembly GCA_033996785.1. Classification (NCBI taxonomy): domain Eukaryota; kingdom Viridiplantae; phylum Streptophyta; class Magnoliopsida; order Cucurbitales; family Cucurbitaceae; genus Trichosanthes; species Trichosanthes truncata. The sequence goes on along the minus strand of JAWPNB010000013.1, from coordinate 40,729,313 downwards.
TGCTCTAATGTTCTCTTTTAACCTTGGATTTTTCATATAATGGATAATATTATATTGTAAATAAAATAATAATATTATTAATTATTAAATAAATTATTAATTACGAGGCTCTAGGGCATATTCTATACCCTACATGTATTTCCACTTGTTCTCGTGAAGATGAGACATGTCTCATAATCCTAGACATTTTAGGTGATCCTCAAATCCTTTAGTCTGGAAAGTCTTTTTATACATATTCAAATGACTGCCATTAAAAGCCATCCTCCATGATCTTTCTCTTTCTCAATATGATTCCATATATGTTGGTGTTTTCTAATTTCCTTAATATTAGTCTATGCATCACCATTATCATAAAAAGGATGATAGATTAAATCATATCAGAAATACCTTTCAAATCTTCAAGGAACTTTATGAGTCATACAAGTATTTTATTGCTTCGCAAGAAAAACAATTTAACTTGTATACCATACTCCATCACCTAGGGTAAAATTTATCTTAACATAGATTTCCTAAATGTTTGTAAGAACTAGTGTATCTTCTAAATATCAATTTTTTTACTCCATACACAAAAATTTTTCATTATCCATAGATAATATGAAAAAGTTTTTAATTTTTTACTCAATGGTCATACCATTCGTTTAACTGATATATGTTAACCAACTGTATATTAATTGTTAAGTCTCATTTATGCATTAATTGTCTCCCACTTAGAGTAGATAATTAATCATATGCTCTTGACATTTGAGGTTTTCTTAGAATACTCTTCCTTAGACATAAATATAAAATATTTGAAAATAATTTTGTCAATATAAGATGTTTGAGACAAAGTTAAACATTTTGTCCTTAAAATCTCCATTTTGGACATATAAAATATGTGGTCATTCCAAATCACTCATTTGGAATTAGTTACTTTAGTCAACTTTTTATGTTAGATAGAAATTTAACATCATTCATAATGAGTAATATATCATCAACATAAAACATGAGAAAAATCCACTAAACAATTAATAATCTTCTTGTCCATACAAGCTTTATTAATATTTATCCAAAGTCAAAACTTTGGATACTTTTATCAAACCTTATATTCAAAGATCTAATTGTAAAATTCATTTCATAAATGAACTTTTACTATTTTGCAAACCTTTTTTCTTTTGATCTTTGAAAATAAACCTCTCTGATTGATTTGCGTAGATGCATTATTTAAGATTTCTTTTCATAAAAGAATTCTAAATATTCATTTTTCATATCTCATATGCAACAATGAATTAAATAATGCTTATAGACTCCAGTATGACAACAAGTGAGAAAGTTTACTCGCAGTCTACTTTCTTCTATTAGGTTTAACCCTTTGCCATTCGTCTTGCTTTGAGGGCAATAAGCTTTCGACTTTGTCTTCTAACGTGACAATTTTAGGCTTCAATTAAGTCCGTGTATAGGTTGAGTCATCTCATAACTCTCCCACTACGATGAGACTTTATCCAATTCATGATTTGATCCATTTAGCTTTCAAATGTAATTAAATTGTTAACAACTTTTGTTAACTATTTATTGGCTTCACTTCAGACAATTTATTAACACTATCTCACCTTATTAAAGGTTCGTAGTTTTTTATTTGACATTTCTTATAAGAAAATGGTATTTTTCATACAAGTACCTTATTCTTTTTAGGGCTAGATAAAAGACCATTTTGTACTCTTTAGGGGTGGCCTACACTTAGGCATATCTTTGAACATCTACAACCTTTTTAGGCTTGTTTCAACATGTGAGCTTAACATTCCCAAATAGTGAAGTGTTGTAAACTAGCTTGACTATACTTCTATAATCTCAAAATTGTCTCGTAGACACTTTTGGAGGAATAATGTTCACTATGCAATTTCTATGGTATATCCTAACAAGATTTTGGTAATGGTGTGTAACTCATTATTGATGTGACCATGTCTAACAAGATCCTGTTTCTTGTAACAGCCCGAATTTTCCAATATGGTCATTCTAACAATAAGCGGAAGCGTAACAATCAAAACTAAAATAGACTTACACAAATTCAGCTGAAGTAATTTCTTACAAAGGTTTTCTAAAAGAAACTATTGATAACAACAACTTTCTAAGTCTTGTGCTAGAGTGCTAAACTTCACTTCTTTCGAGACTATCACTTGATCCTTCGTCTGAAAACATTGTAGAAAAAAAAAAGAGTACAGAAATACTCAATAAGCAATTTCAACATCAAGTTCAGAAAATCATTTTCTTCAAAACAAAACATAGAAATTCAGTTTAACAAATCATTTCAATAGTTGAATCAAAAATCAAATATTCATTCGGTCATTTTCTTTTAAAACAATCATAAACAAAATACAAATATCCTTGCAAAACTTTTAATACAACTATTAAAACGGTTAGTCAAAACTTTCAAAAAACAAAAATCTTTCAATTGAACAAAACTTTCATTTAACCAAACTTTCAAATATCGAAACTTTCAATTCAAACAATACTTTCAATCAATCATTACTTTCAAATATCATAGTGGGAATATGCATTATTTTGGTAGCCTTCATAACATATATGATGATTACCCGTCGGTAACACCAATTAATCAATCAGAACATTCAATCAGAGTTGTCAATAAAAATCGACCAGAACATTCAATTCAATTACTTAATTGTGAGGCCATGTGAGTGAAACACACACATGAATCTTCATTCCAAAGGAATGCCAAACCACAAATCGTGCCTTCCCACAAATGTATCTTCTCACAAATAAGCTAGAACAATTCCGTCAATTCCAATTCCATCAATTCCAATTTAGGCTACTACCACAAATAAGCAAAGTATTCCCAAAACAGAAAATTGGCATATCCAGATAACCCTTATCAAATTGATCAAAAATTATTTTGTAAACATTTGAAACAAAACATGTAGTTTCAAATAACAATTTCAATAAAGATTCATCAAATCAACCATTCAAACTCAAAACCAAAACAAACTTACTTTCAATTCAAAATCAATCAAAACACATTTATTTCAAATTATCCAAAACGGCAAACATAATTTTAAATAGCAAAACACTTTAAAGCATACAAAACAATTTTGATCAATTTCAAATCATACAAAACATACTTTCAAACATTTGTCAAATAAACAATATTCAAAACATAATTGTACCAAAATTTCTATTTTGGAAGAGATGTGGAAACTACTTACTTCGATCGATAATTTTACAATTCTTAATCTCAATCTCAATTTTCCACAATACCAACTCCTTGAACTAAGGTCAATCTTCTAGAAACCTAAAGATATCAAATACTTCATTAATCAGAAGCCAAAATTCTATCTTAAAGGTCCAAAAGCTTATATAAAATATAGACAATCTTATCTACCCAATTTTTCCCATTCAAAACAATTTTCTGCATAAAAAGTTAGGAAAAAACAAGGATTCTTGGAAAAAAAACAGCACTGAAAAATGGGTTTAAAACACTTTAAAATTCAATTAAAAACGTATTAAAATTAGTAAAATCAATACTTTTCAATATGAAATAAAATACGAAACAATTTTCCAATTCTACATCTTTTAAAACTTTCATAGCTATCATAAATTATGGACAAATAACCCAGAAAATTTCTGCTCTTAAAACAAAACTTTCCAAGAGTTTTTGATCTAAAAGAATCAAGATTTCTACCATTTTACAAATAAAATCGATCTGAAAAAGTACCTAAAACTGCTGTAAAAACCTCTAAAACATAATGTTTTCATGTAGAAATTAAAGCTATAAATCACACTTTAAAGAAAAAATCATTTAGTAAACTTTCTTGTACAAAAAGAACCCAAAAACACTAAAAACAGTCCCAAATTTAGAGAAAATAAAAGCTGAAAATTTCTGTAAAATCTTCCATTATCAAACATTTAATTTAATCCAAAATCAATAAGATGAAAAACTTTGATAAAGAATAACGCAAACAAAAAACCTAAAAACTTTTTAGGGAAAAAGATTTCAAGAATCTTTTCATTCTAAACAATCAAGAATGAAAACAAAACCCAAAATTTTTCAAGAAAGATTCAATCATGAAAGAAAACAAACTTGAAAATAGAAGGGAAGAAAACTTACTGTTTTTTCTTTAGAGAGGAAACTATAGAACGTCTTCTTTTTTTTCTCTCCTTTTTTCCGTCAAAAGGTTTTGTCAAAAAGGTTAGGGCTTAAGAGACCATTTTTAAAAGAACTCTAATCAAAACCCTTAAAAGGTTATCTTCTCTTTTTTTTTTTTTTAAAAAAAAAGAAAATAAAGATTTATCTCCTAATTTAAAAAAAAAAAAAATCCTAATTCAAAAAGGTTAAAAAAAAAACAATAAAATAAATAAAATAATTTTTTTTTTCAATTGTTACATTTCTCCTCTTGTAGCACAATTTCACACAACTGTACTTGGTATTTAGAGTTAGGATACAATCTCACTTTCTATCAATTAATCTTAGAACGTAAGGTTCTTGTACTTTCCACTATGATCTGATCATTATGCCTTGATAGACTTACCTAATCGATTTTCAACCTTAGCCATAATTTTCTTGAACTTTTTAAAAATTTAGACTTATGGTGTATTAGGTAAAGGTACTTGTACCTTGAATGATCATCAACTAGTGATGAAATATTCATGGCTTTATCTAGCCTTTACATTCACTAGGCCACTTGGGTTAGAATGTGTAAGGCCAAAGTATTCTTTGGCATTGTAGCCTTATCTAATAAAGGCCCAATGATTATCTTGCATTTAAGGCAACATTTACAGACAAGTAAAGTAATTAACTAACTTTTAGAGAATTACCTCTTACTAGTCTTTTTATTCTATTCAAGTTGATGTTAATAGACCTTAACTGCCAAATTCAAGTATCATATTTTAGGAGAAAACATTGTCTTTCTATTCTTGATTCTAAAATCTTGAATATCTCAGTAGTTTGCAGTATGGTATATGTCAACATTTTAACATACACAAATTGTTCTTATTTTCAGCTGAATGTATTTTCAAATAATTTTGACAATATAAACTTTAATAGGTTAAAATAATTCATACTATATGAACATTTTAGTAATAAAGTTCGAGAAATTGAATTTCTCTTATGGTTACTAAAACACCATATTCAGCATTAAGTAACAATTATTATTTAATGACATCTTAATGTCACTCACTACACAAACTAAGGTGGGTTTCCTGGTGCCAACCTGTAGAAAACATTCGACATGTTAAGTATTTTCCAAGAATTACATATTAAATGTAATAAAGAATAAATATTGATAGTGGATCTTGTATCCACTATCTAGGTGGCGTTATTTATTCTCCACCAAAAATCTAGTAAATTAAATTTACTTTCATCTATATTATTCTTCCCATAGAAGTATTTCAAAAAATCCCTCTCATTGTGACTATCCTGACTAATTTAGGAACTATTTCTTTTTATATAGCTTCAATTATTTGGTTTGTTTTCTTAGAATTTTAAAACACTTAAATTCGAGATCATTTAGACAATTATCTAAATTTAACTTCTATTCATTTCAACATTTCATATGTTGTTGTCATTTTCTTTATCTTCTAGGCTTGACACCTAACATGTCAACTAGAAGATATCTGCAAGTTATCTCATTAGCTTTGATTCATTAATCACATGCTTCATGAATAATTCCAATAGCATTGGCAACATATTTTTTAGAACATTTCTCAATAAAGACAAATAAATATTTTACACTGCCATTATAGAGTTAATGTTACTATTCCAAGTAATAAAATTTTCTCACTTGAGAAATTAGTATTCAAAATTAAAAACATAATAGAAATTGACATAATATTGAAAAATATAAAATATAAGATATAGTATTTAACATCATGCAAACAATTATCCATTAAATTTTATCATAGAAATCAAACAATTTGAAAAATGAACCCTATAAATCATTTCTAATGCTATGGTACTTTAGTGAGTTAGAACAAGTGCTACCGTTGGGTAGGTCAAGTGTTCATTCACTAAATTGAGACAATCTCAACCAAGTATTATACTAGAATAACTCCTATTCCTATAATATTTAGTTACCATTAGTTTGGTCAAGGACATTATGAACAACCTTAATAAGTCCTTTATAAGTGTGGCCCATAATTTTAGATTCCATAGTTTTATCCCAACAAGTGTCGCCATAGGGTAGGTCAAGTATTGGAAACAAAACTACAATCCTATCATTCTTAGGAGTTCACCCTAATATTGACCCATGCAAAGACCTTCTGTAAGGGGATAGTCCAAAAGCCACCACGAGACCCTGCATGAATCTCACGATGTTAACCAATTATTGACACCGTAGGATATGTTGACACATTTTCTTCTCCCACTTACTATTTTGAAATAGTGTTTTCTCTTACTTAGACAAATTAGGCTAATCTCATTGATCTAAGTTCCTAATCTATCCTCTATAACCCTTATGTTGGTTGGATTGATTTGTATGTGAATTACCAAGTTTATTAAACTATTAAAAAAAATTATGAGCCTTGTTTAATGAAATTAAATAAAATTTGACTAAGTCAACTCCTAGGTTAGTTCTCAATTAGAGGTGTTCCCTTTTGGTCAACTTAAATACCCCAGTCTAGACAGAACCTTCCATAGACAGAGTTTCTTTATAGTCAATTTTTATTTTTAAAATTCATTAATTTTTAATTAACTATTAATTACTAGATTAATGAGCCTAAGTGAATTTAAGTGATGTTTTTAATCCTATTAAAAAGTAATTTCACTTCATGGATAATCTTAAAATTCTACCCTTTTAAACCCTTTAAACAAAATTAAAAGAGTATCCTAAATTTTAATCCAATTAGAAACAAATAAAGATAAATTAAATTCAAAAATTTAAACTATTTACAACATGAAAAGGAATATCTTTATGTTAAAGAGACCCTAATCTCATTAGGAAATATCCTATTAGGAAAACATGGACTCCAATTATAAAAGGAAATATCTTAATTTAATTTTCCAAATATAACAATTATATTCAAAGATATGGAAAATATAAATTTATTAAGAATGCATCTTACTCTATTAGGAAACAACCTAATCAAAATTTTTAAATTTAACAATTATATAAAAAATAAGATAAGATGCAACAATTAATTTAAAACATACATGAACATGCATAATTAAATTAAAACTAAAGCAAAATTGATCGACAGAAAATTAAAGACAATATTCAAAATTACACAATTTGAATTTCCAAGACATATATCTTCAATTTCATCCAAATTTAGAGTTCCAAAAAACTAAATTATATATTCCTCCACGTAGGTATCCACCTGTCGCAACTAATGAGCTGTCAAGTTCGAAATAAACCTGCAGTAGCAATTATGCTTAACCATGCTGACTCATTTGATTGAAGTCTCACGACCTTAGAGTAGCAGCTTCTTGAATTAAAAAAATAATATGATGGAGAATTTTGGTGCTTCTATTCATATGGAGAGAGGAACACTTTACAAGAAGATAAGATAGTATACCAACTTTGACTTTGACTATTGGAGAATTTTGGTGCTTGGCTTTTGGTTGAGAATTGAAACTTGCAAGCAAGACAATAAGTTCCAAATTTTAAACTCAATTTTATGGTCTGATGGTGACTATCTTGTTGAATTGCCAAATTGAAGTAAACCTTGACATAAACAAGAGCCTTTAATGATTGTGGGCTTTTGAATTTACATAATAGCATATTTATATATTGACAAAGAACCCTAGATCCATATGAATTCTATAGTTGATCTAATCAAAACATTAAATCTAATGCCACAAATATGTCTAAACAATCAATTTGCAAACCACATATATCACATATATGAAAAATTAAAATACCCACCATGCAAAACTTTAATTCTAAATAAATTAAATAATAATAATGAGGTTAAGCATATAATACATGCCTTGAAAATATAGAAATTCCTCGGGTGTTCTTGAACTCTTCCAAAAAGCTTTCCTTACTATGGCTCAAACAAAGAACCAAAGAGGTTTGTGAGAACTTGATAAAGGACTTGTCGAAGGTCCTATCAAGATTTTATTTATAAAACTAGACCTCTAAGTATTTTGCAATAATAGTGGCCAGGGTTATTCACATAGATTGAGTTTCTTAGATTTAATTAATTACCATAGTTACTTATGCCTAATTTTATTTAGAGAAAACTAATTTTGAGTTGGTTCTTTTATATTAAAACATAAAACCTATCCTATTATATATAAAGTTGGAGTCCAATTTTAGAGAGACATTTATTAATTGCCATTTGTGAAGCCCAACTATGAAATTGACTATCGAATTTTAAACCATGCAACACTTCTAAGTCAAGAATTACTAAAATATTCAATTGACTCTCTCGAGCCCAATTGAACTCATGCAAGAGGTAAATCAACCTTTCGGTCTATTTTTACAACTAGGCACGACATTATGAAATTCTCTTAATAACTTCTAGTATTAACCTATTCATTCTCATGCAATAGATTAACCCTAGTTACGCATCTAGGTTCTTAGTTAAACTTACTTTCTCAAGCTAAATTTAACTTAATATACAAAGCTATGCCTGGGAGCTTAGAAGATCAAATCAAGATGCATAAAAAACGTTACAATGACATTCAATTGATCAATACATAGCTTTACCCAATCAATCAATTAACTAAAAGGTCTAAAACACTCAAATACATGCAATTTCAGTCCGCTAAGTCCTATAATTAAGAATGCAAAAGAAAGGGAAAAGAGAAAAACTGGACGATGTGTGCCAACACTCATTTCCAACATGATGTCCCGCGATCCCGAGCCTTGAGTGTCCTCCTTAGCTCTCCAAGTTTATCTCTAGACCTCTCAAACAATGCTTCCACCGAAATTAGGGTTTTAGGTCTCCAAAACAGCTACCTTTGCTTGAATGAAACATTCCCTTTTATAGAGTCGAGACAATGTTGCAACGCTGTCCCTTTGAATTTTGTAAAAAGGGAAAAAATTTGTTTGGGTAGAGTTGTAACACTATGTTTGCGGTTTTTCAACGTTGATAGTCTTCTCAAATGGCGTTGCAATGCTATGCCGTCGTGTCTAAATGCCTTGTTCTTCTTCTTCAACACGTTAATCTTCAAATATAGCCATAAGTTGCTCAAATTTGTCCAATTATCTCACAATTCTTCGATTTTGCTCCAAATGTCCGATTTCTGAGAAATAAACATAAAAATACATGAAAGCACACAAAATCATAGCAAAACTAGCCTAAAACTAAGCCTAAAAATAGCACAATTATGCATGCTGTCAAATACCCCCAAACTTATATTTTTTTCTATTCCTGGAGCAAAACAAAACCAAAATAACAATTTCACAAGATTTCTAATACAAGATTCATGACTCAAGCTTCAGTGATCTAATTGACATAAAACAACCGAGTAAAATCTTAACATGCTCTTCACTAAACAATTTAAATTCTATTTGTCTCATTCCTTGCGTGTGTGTGTGTTTAACTTTCTTTCTATCATTTTCTACTGACTTAAGACACTTTTACCAAGAATTTCCTTCGTTTTCCCCCTACATTAGCCCTAAGTTCCAATTTCAAGCTTTCCAACACTACAGAGAGCAATCTACTTAAGCATTCATTTTCTGTCTCATTTTACAAGGGTTACTAACCCCCAAACTTATCTTTTTCATTCTCATTGAGATCCTAGCTTTCACACATCCACTGTAGGGACCCTTATCTAGAGCACTCACTCGATGGATGGCCTAACTGATCCAATGGAGGTAGCTCTTTTGATCCCCACACATTAAGCACACGATATTGATGGAACATGCATTCGGTTTCCGTTAAACATGCTAAAAAATCAATAAAGATAAAATATTTCTCTTAACTCAACAAATTTCAACCACTAACTTTCATGTAAGTCAACTATTAATTAGTTCTTAAGCCTATCGGGGTAACAACAACCTCTAGACTCAACAAAAGCATCCTCGTGTTTGAACATAATAAAAAGTCGGTTATGTGCTTGTGGTGTTGCAAGGAAATAAAATATGAATTTTCGATATGCTTAATTTAGAACATGCTTCAGAGATTATTCTATTGCAAAAATTTACTTATATGACTTCCTAGGCTATCCTGATCAGTCATCATGTATTATAAATCAGTCACGCATGCTTAAGATAGAAAAAATATATGTATACACATATATATAATTTACTCAAAATTTGCTAAGAATTATCAGGATTGCACAATACTATTCACCCCCAAACTTAAAACTTACATTTCCCTTAATGTAACATGCTCAATAAAATAAATAAGGATAAGGATAAAAATAAAGTGAGTGAATGATACTGGCCTGATAAGATGAGAGACGGTTCTATGGGAATTCTTTGAATTGACTAGGAGGTTTCTCAATGCAGTCGAGGTCCTACAAAATGGGAACGAGATTTACTTGGCACTCTTTATTTCAAAAACAACCTAAACTAGGAAAGAAAATATAACAAGAAAGATAAATAAGGGAAGTAAAAAGCTTGGGTTGCCTCCCAAGAAGCGCTTTCTTTAACGTCTTTAGCTAGACTAGACTCATGTTGTGTCTTCTTTTGGATCATCCAAGAAGATGCGCTCCATATGTCTCTCTGTATCTCCACAGTAGTGCTTTACTCGTTGGCCGTTGACTCTGAAAGTTTGTCCATCGTTTGTTTGTAGTTCGAGTGCTCCATGTGGGAAAACTTGCTTGACTGTAAATGGCCATGACCACTGAGACTTTAACTTACATGGAAACAGACGCAATCGTGAGTTAAAAATAAGTACTTGTTGACCAGGTACAAATGTTCTTTTGTTGATTTGCTGATCATGCCAACTAGTTGTTCTTTCTTTATACAATTTTGCATTTTCATATGCTTGAGCTCTAAATTCCTTCATCTCATTGAGTTGTAGGAGTCTTTGGTCTCCTGCTTTTTGGAAATTGAAGTTTAACTTTTTAATAGCCCAGTAAGCTTTATGTTCTAACTCAACAAGAAGATGACATGCTTTTCCAAACACCAATCCATATGGAGATGTGCCAATTGGAGTTTTAAATGCGGTGTGATATGCCCATAATGCTTCATTCAACTTTAACTTCCAATCCTTCCTGTTAGTTCGAACTATCTTCTCCAAAATTTGCTTAATTTCCCTGTTTAAAATCTCAGCTTCACCATTCGTTTGAGGATGATATGCTAATGAAATCTTATGCTTAACTCTATATTTGACAAGCATTGATTTAAATAATTTATTGCAAAAATGTGTTCCCTAGTCACTAATTATAGCTCTCGGAGTGCCAAACCATGTGAAAATGTTTTTGTGCAAAAATTTTAAGACTACATGTTCATCATTCTTTATAGTAGCAACTGCCTCGACCCACTTAGAAACATAATTAACGGCAACTAGAATGTATAAGTAATTATGGGAAGAGGGGAAGGGACCCATAAAATCGAGACCCCAAACATCAAATACCTCCATTTCAAGAACAGAAGTTAAAGGAAGCTCGTGGTGTCTGGAAATATTACCTGTCCTCTGGCACCTGTCACATGTTTTTACAAAAGTATAGCAACTTTAAATAAAGTAGGCCAATAGAATCCTGATTGTAATACCTTTGCGGCTGTACGAGTAGGCCCAAAGTTCCCACCATATGGTGAAGAATGACAATCATGTATAATCTTAGATATTTCTTCAAGGGGTATGCACCTTCGAATGATTTGGTCTGAGCAAACCTTGAACAATACGGGATCGTCGCAAAGGTAAGATCTTACATTATGGAGGAACCTTTTCTTTTGTTGAGAATTCAACTCTGGTAGAATAACTCCCCCTGCAAGAAAATTAACATAATCAGCAAACCATGGTACATTGGCCTCTACCTGATACAGCTTCTCGTCAGGGAAATCCTCTGTGATGGGCTTAGTTTGTCGATTTCCTTCATTCTCTATCCTGGACAAGTGATCAGCAACGATGTTCTCACACCCTTTCTTATCTTTCACCTCAAAATTAAATTTTTGCAAAAGAAGAATCCATCTTATCTTATCAATCTGGGCTTAGCATCCTTTTTAGTGAACAAGTACTTGAGGGCTGCATGATTAGTATGAACAATCACCCTAGTCCCTAACAGATATGGTGTAAACTTGTCAAAAGAGAATACTACTACAAGCATTTCCTTTTCAGTGGTAGTGTAATTTTGCTGTGCAGAATCTAAAGTCCTACTTGCATAGTATATGGCTCTAAACAACCTATCTCTATGCTGACCTAAAACTGCTCCTACTGCGTAATCGCTAGCATCACACATAACTTCAAAGGGCTGACTCCAATCAGGTGTAACAATAATGGGTGTAGAAGTTAGTTTTTCTTTTAACAATTTAAAAGCTAACATGTATTCCTCAAAAAAAAAAAAAAAACAAAAATAGAATTCTTTTCCAATAAGTTACACAGGGGTTTCACAATTTTCGAAAAATCTTTTATAAAACGCCTGTAAAACCCTGCATGGCCTAGAAAACTACAGATTCACTTCACGTTTATTGGAGGTAAAAGCTATTCAATTGCAGCAATCTTGGCTCGATCCATCTCAAGTCCTTTTTTTGACACTTTATGCCCTAAAACTATACCTTCTTTTACCATAAAATGACATTTATCTCAATTAGGAACATGGTTTGTTTCTTGGCATCTATGAAACACGAGAGAAAGATTATGCAAACAAGAATCAAATGAAGATCCAAAAACTGAAAAATCATCCATAAAAACCTTCATAATCTCCTCTATCATGTCATGAAATATGGCCCTCATGCAATGCTGAAAAGTAACAGGTGCATTGCATAGTCCAAAAGGCATCCTCCTAAACTCGTACATTCCATAAGGGCATGTAAATGTGGTTTTCTCCTGGTCCTCTGGAGCAATAGAAATCTGATTCTAACCTGAGTAACCATCAAGAAAACAATAATAAGGGAAGCCAACTAATTTGTCAAGCATTTGATCAATAAAAGGAAGTGGAAAGTGATATTTTCTCGTAGCCTTATTCAACTTCCTGTAATCAATGCACACACGCCAACCCGTCAGTGTCTTGGTGGAAATGAAATCATCTTTGTTATTTTTCACTATCGTCATGCCTCCGAACTACCTGCACATGTCTCACCCAAGAGCTGTCAGAAATTGCATAAATAATTCTTGCATTTAAGAGTTTCAATACATCAGCCTTAACAATGCCTTTCATTGCAGGATTAAGTCTCCTCTGGGCTTCTATAGATGGATTAAAGTTATCTGCCATTAATATCTTATGCATCACTATAGATGGACTAATACCCTTAATATCACTAATGGACCACCCTAATGCAGACTTATGCTTACTTAAGACTCTTATCACTTTTCTTCTTCTTCTTTATTTAACTCAGCCAAAATAATGACAGGAAAAGTTGAAGACTTGCCTAGAAAAGCATACCGAAGATGTTCAGGTAACTGTTTAAGCTCTAATGCAGATGGTTCTATTGTTTCAGACTTATCATTACCATCATCCAAAGAGGTATCTAACACATCATTATGCTTTACAAGTAATTTATCTAATGCATTACAAATTAAATTTTCTTTCTGGTTTACAATACTCATGTCCACGTTGTCAGATTTGTGAGGCATTCTTCTTGCTTCGAGCTCAATCCCAGTGATCCTAGTAAAAAAAACAAAAAAAAAAACAAACAAAACAAACTAAAAAGAAAAAGAAACCAAAAAGACAAACATAAATTACAAGCAACAAGAAAACTAGCATATAATAAAAGCAATTTACATAACTTACATTCGCATACATATTCTACAATACAGAACGTAAACAAGGCTAATATACAACGAAGAATATACATAGTATACAACAAAACCAAAAATTACACTAATACACAACATAGACGGAATTTACAAAAGGAATAAAACTAAAGAAAACTAAACAATTTACACAGTTATACAAGTATACAAGGAAAAACAAAAAAAGAAAATTTATACAAATTTATACTATTTACACTCTAAATTAAAATCAAACACTTTCACCACAATATTAATTAAACTAAAATATACCAATCCGGGCAACGACGCCAAATTTGATAAAGGACTAAACCAAACCTCTAAGTATTTTGCAATAATAGTGGTCAGGGTCATCCACAGGGATTGGGTTTCTTATATTTAATTAATTATCATAGTTACTTATGCCTAATTTTATTTAAAGAAAACTAATTTTGAGTTGGTTCTTTTATATAAAAACATAAAACCTATCCTATTATATGCAAAGTTGGAGTCCAATTTTAGAGAGGCATTCGTTAATTGCCATTCCTGAAGCCCAACCATGAAATTGACTACCGAATTTTAAATCATGCAATAGTTCTAAGTCAAGAATTAGTAAAATATTCAATTGACTCACTCGAGCCCAATTGAACTCATGCAAGAGGTAAATCAACCTTTCGGTCTATTTTTAAAACTAGGCACGACATTATGAAATTCTCTTAATAACTTTTAGTATTAACCTATTCATTCTCATGCAATAGATTAACCCTAGATATGCATCTAAGCTCTTAGTTAAACTTACTTTCTCAAGCTAAATTTAACTTACATACAAAGCTATGGTAGAGAGCTTAGAAGATCAAATCAAGATGCATAACAAATGTTACAATGACATTTAATCGATCAATACATAGCTTTATACAATCAAGAAATTACCTAAAAAGTCTAAAACACTCAAATACATGTAATTTCAGTCCATTAAATCCTAAAATTAAGAATGAAAAAGAAAGGGAAAAGAGAAAAACTAGACGACGAGTGCCAACACTCATTCCCGACATGATGTCCCGCGATCTTGAGCCTTGAGTGTCCTCCTTAGCTCTCCAAGTTGCTCTCTAGACCTCTCCTACAATGCTTCTATCAAAATTAGGGTTTAGGTCTCTCCAAAACGACTCCCTTTGCTTGAATGAAACATTCCCTTTTTATAGAGTTGAGATTGCATTGGAATGCAAGGGACATCGTCTGCTGTCCCTTCAAATTTTGTAAAAAGGGAAAAAATCTGTTTGGTTAGCGTTGCAACGCTATATATAGCATTGCAACTCGATGTCTGCGATTTTTCAAGGCTGATAGGCTTCTCAATGGTGTTGCAACGTTATGCCCTAGAGTCCAAATGCCTTGTTCTTCTTCTTCAACACTTGAATCTTCAAATATAGCGTTAAGTTGCTCAAATTTGTCCAATTATCTCAGAATTCTTTGATTTTGCTCCAAATGCCTAGAAGCACACAAAATCATAGCAAAACTAGCCTAAAACTAAGCCTAAAAATAGCACAATTATGCATGCTTTCAGAACCTTCTTGAAAATAGAAAGAGGGAGTGAGAGAAGAATTTTCTAGAGTTTCTTTCTCTTATTCAGAATGCACCCAATGACTGACCCCTATCGTCATATTTATAGTGGCCTAGGACAAATAATTAAATAATATATTTTAATATCTAATATATTAAAATATATTTATCTGACCAATTTGAATCTTATTCAAACTTTTTAAATTCTCCTACGACATCTATTTTATAATTTGAATCTAATTCAAATTTAATAAATATATTTTCTTTAATGTATCTTAATACATTAATAATTTCTTTAATATTTAATGTATCATATATATTAAATATGTTTTCCCTCATTCAATATATCAAATATATTAAATTTTAATATGAACATTTCAAAATTTTCTCTCAAGGAAATTGATTCATATTTGTTCATATGAGCTAGCAATGAGACCTTATGGACCTACATGTTATAAGCTCTAATGATACAAAATTAATTAATTAACCTATTTAATTAAACAATTTTCATTCATTAACTCTAGGGTCACTCCACTATAAACCGAGAGTTGCACTCTTCTGCACTGTAGGAATAGTTGTGTGCATGGATATAATCACTACATGCAAGTCAATCCTTCACGAGTTGTTTGTAATTACAACTGAGTCAAAAGTTTGTTTTACCCCTATAATTACATCTTGCACCTTAAGTACCACTAACCCTCTAATGAACAATTTGTTTATGATCCAATCATAAACTAAGTCCCTCTCGAGCTAGTGAGAGGGTGAGGCCCCATTGTTCAATTCTTGAAATCACCACTTAAGGGAACTATTCATCAGCTTACCCTTTAAGGAAATGAGTGAATTCCATCTTGTGAGATTATGTTCCCAGCTCCCTATTTGGTCAAGTACCCAAAATGGTAGGCATATTGAATCAGCTACAAAAATCATTCTCACACATGCAAATCAAAGGACAAGCCTTCACAGGCAGGAGTTCATAACTCACCCAGGATTAAGATCGAGTCGCATATGATCATTGTGATGAAATATTAATCTTCTCAATTAACGGATTTATAAAGAAAGATTAAATATTTCGTGGTCCAGTTTTATACAAACTCATTGTGTAAGATAACCCCACTCATATGTCTCTCTGATAATGCTCATTTATGGATGTTATTTGGCTCTAAAAACTAAGCTATTTTCTTAGAAAGCGAGTGTTTAATGTTATAATTCATGACATTTAGAGTAAATTTAAGTAAACATAAGTTTTGCATGTGTTTGAAGTCTTGATTTTGTAAAAATAAGTTTTTAGGTGTATTTAGAGTCATTTTTGTTAAGAAAGTGTTAATTTTTTTTGGTTTTGTGTAGAGGATGAAAAAGGACCCAAATGAGCCCACATTATGGTCTCAATTGAGGCAAAAGAAAGATGAATCAGGAGATATGCGACCAGGATGCGCCAGCATTTGAGAGCATAAGTCAAATTCCAAATGTTGCAGGAAGAACTGAAAATGTGCCCAACTATGAGGCCGCATTTAGGCCATTTCGACAACAACACAATTGTGCTCACTATACGCCTGCATCTGGACCTTTTCGACAGATTCTTCCAGATTCGCGAGATTTGTAGATAAAATAAGATAAAACCAATTAATCTCAATCAAATCTTTGAGGATCAAGGGATATGACCAGCCAAGCCTCTCCACACTGAATTTGGCAGCCAACCCTAGGCCTCGAGGTCTATAAAAAGCAGCTCAAGCTTCAATGTCAAGAGAGCTTGGAGTTGGGAATTATTTCCATCCCTAAATTCTGTCATGTCTTTTTAGTTTTAGCTGCCACTCCGAGTCTCCCCTAAGATCTGTTCATAGTCCATTCAAACTTCAACTTCGAAAGAATGAGGAGTAAGTACTTGATTCTCTTTGAAAAATGTAGAACAAGTTAGAAAGGAAGAACATCTTATGGTTCTTTTTGTTCTTAGTTTTTCTTTTCAGTTCTGTAAGTCTGTAGGAGTTGTACCTTCTATTTTATCTTTATTTTCCAGCTTTTTAAGTTTCTGTTTTTCCTTTCAATTCAAGTAGTAGTTCCTTTTTAATTTAATTTCATTTAATTCTTCCTTTGTTTTCACACTTCAAAGTGTATTCAATTTCATTATTTCAATGAAGTTTGTTATTTCTTATTCTCGTTTCTTCTTTATTTTCCGCACTTTATTTTTCTTTTTGACGAGTAGCTAAACTCTTTGGAGGGGATTCAATGAAGTGGATACCCTAAGAAGGAGATAAGCCCCACCATGTGATTTTAGTAACTTTGCCTAATATTTAACATCATTTGATTTTATTGAGTTTAAGTTTCATTGTTAGCTTAAACTGATCACTTGAGTTAGCATAGTTTGTGTGAGATTCAATACTGAAAGAGTTGGATGGAGCACGCATTTTCATAAAATCAATCTAGGAGTAGAGTCTATACATAGAACTTCGCTTTTTGTACTTAGACATAGGGCAAAAACCTTTAGAATCATTAAGTTTTGTTCCTTATTTATCTAAGTTAAAATTAGCCATAGACATATGAGTTTAATTGCTTAGTCTCCTAAAAGCACTTAGAAAAGGGCTGAATAGGTGTTGAACTCGATTCATGGGGTTAAGTGTCGGTTAGTGTAGGTTGCAGGTGCATTTCAATATCATTTTGTATGAATCGCACATAACTCGAAAGAGACAATATGCTAGCGCAAGAGGCAAAATCTCTGAAATAGCCGGACCTAGTTAGTAAGTTTGCGAGTGCATGGTGGGCGCATTTGCTCAGGGTTGAAACAGATTTGAACCCCTTGCTTCTCATTACTATTTTCTTATCTTTTCTTTTAGTTTCCCTTAATTTTATTGCACAAAACCCCCAAAACATCTTATTTATTTGGTTATCAAGTTGCAACTTGAAAGTACTTGTGTTGTTAACTGAAAAGCTCTTTGTTAACCGTTCCCTTGGGTTTGATACTTGGAATATTTCCATATATTATATGTTGGACAACGTGCACTTGCTATTGGTGTATAGCAGACGCCCCGCCACTCTCCATGAACAATTTGGATCAATTCATTTGTAACTATTACAAAGTGAGTCGTATTAATAGTGTTATCTGGATATAGCACTCAACCTTATCCATATACTATGACCCTCAAAGTTATTTCTTGAACATGATCCCCCCTATGTCAGCCACATACTGTTCAAAATTACACTAATAACTTTGGATTTTTCATATAATGGATAATATTATTTTACAAAGAAAATAAACAAAATTATTATTAATTATTAAATAAATGAATAATTACGAGGCTTTAGGGCATAAATCCCAACGAGCTCCCACTTGCACTAAAGCCGATGAGACATGTATCCTAGGGCATACTCTATACCCAACATGTTCTCCCACTTGCCCTAGCGAGGATGAGATATGTATCGTAACCCTAGACATTCTAGGTGACCCTCATACAGTTTAACTTGGAGAGTCTTTTTATATAGATCAAAATAGCTATCATTAAAAGCCAGCTTGGTCACTACCATGTGTTGGGTTTTGTGTCCTAAAACTTGTGGTTTTGTAAACTCAATGTATATTCTATTTTGCAATAAAGATGTTATTGAGGTTTATTCAGTAAAGGTGTTATTCGATAAAGTGAATTCCGTCCTTTTAACTCAAATCCAATGAACTAAGAACCCTTGACTATAAGATGTAAACTTTAACTTTATGTATGACATAAAAGTGGATCAAGTTCGAGTAATAGTCAGAACGGTCTATAGTATAGGGATAGGGCTTGGTACCTTATCCTGTGGACACTATGGACGCGGCCCACTTTGTATAGTACTAACGATGTGATCCTGAATCGTTCGTGTGGAGACATGAAAGTGGGGGCGTCCTATGCAATGAGTTTGCATAAGACTGGACCGCGAAATAGTCACTTAGACTTTTTAACTCCGTTTACTGTTTTAACTGACTATTTTCATACGATGACCTAGGTAACTCGATCTTAATCCTGAGTGTGCTATGAACTCCTGTTTATTCGGGATTATCCTTAGATTTGCATGGGTGAGAGTGGCCCGAGATCGCCGACTCAATAAGCCTCCCATTTTGGGGATAAGACCGGGTACATAGTTGGGAACATAATCATGCGAGATGGAATTCACTCCTACCAGCTTTAGGGTTTAGTAGAGAGGTTGTTCCCTGAAATGCTGACTCCGGGTCTTGAACAATGGGCCCACCCTCTCATTGGCCCGAGAGGGATTCGGTTTGTTGGTCGGACCACAAACCAATTGTTCATTAGAAGATCAGTGGGACATAAGGAACAAGACGTAATTACAGGGGTAAAACGGTTTATTTGACCCAGCTGTAATTACGAACAACCTGTGAAGGATCAACTTACTAATCATGGTTATATCGAGTGGGCATGAATATATCTACAGTGAAGAGAGTGCAGCCACTGGGCTTTAGTGGAGTGTCCCGGTGGTTAACAAATGTTGATTAGCTAGGCTAAAGAGTTTGGCCTGTTAATCTCGTATCGTTGGAGCTCATGATCTGTAGGTCCATTAGGTTCCCCTTACTAGCTCAGACTAAGCCTTGTAACAATTTGAGAGAAAAGAATTTGAATTGTTCAAATTCGATTTTGGGAGAAAACATTAATTATATACGATATACTTAACGTTTCATAGCTTAGTTATGAATTAAACTATGATAAAGAAGAGGTGGACATATTTAAATTTGATTTAAATATTGGTTCGGTTTAAAACATGAATAAGGATTCATGTTCGAACGTTCAATTTGAGAAATCGGGATTGGTCCAATTATTTAATTTGATATTTGATATTAAATTAAATAATTATTTAAAATTAATTAAATTGTTTAATTAATTAAAAATTTATTTTAATTAAAAATTTATTTTATATTAATTTTGAATTAAAATTAAAAGGAAATTCAAATTCATTTAGGAATGAATTTAGGACCAAATTCATTTATTCATGAATAAGCTCCTTGATTTTTCAAATTCATCAAAATTGCCCACCTCCTTCTTGAATTATCCTCATCACTTGTGTGTTGCCATCTTCACAAAGCTTAAAGAAGCTTATGATTTGTTTTAAATAAGAAGAAACACCATAGGTGAGGTGAATTTTGCAGAAAATTGGAGTGATTCTCGGTTTTAGACCTTTGCTTTCTCTCTCAAAAATTCTCTCAATTTAGGATCCCACAATCCGTTCCAAGGCCTGAGGATAGTAGCGAAGATCCTAAGGGTGATCCACGAAGTGTTCGTGATCAGAAATTGGCCAAGCATTAGGAGAATTTTGAGCATCAAAGGTAGTGTTCTTATTCTCTGTTTTTCCAGTTTTGAGCATGCTTTTTGTATGATAAAATTGATCAAATTAGAGTGCTTAAGATCCAAAATTGCTTCCGCTTTCTTAATATTAACTCTTTCACCATGATGCTTTCTCTCTATCGATATGATTTCATATACATTGGTGTTTTCTAATTTCCTGAATATTAGTCTTTGCACCACCATTATCATAATAAAGAGGATACACTAAATTATATCTGAAACACCTTTCTGATCTTTAAGAGACTATTATAGTCATACAAGTGTTTTTGTTGCTTTAGAAGCAAAAACATTAAACTTGTATACCTTACTCTACCAATTAGGACAAAATTTATCTTAACATAGATTTTTATAAATTTTTGTAAGAACTAGTGAATTGTGTAAAGATCAAATATTTACACAAAAATTATTTGAGAAAGTTTTTAATTTTCTACTCTATGGTCATACCATTCATTTAACTGATACATGCTAACCAACTATATATTAAGCGTTAAGTCTTATTTATGCATTAATTGTCTCCCACTTACAGTATATAACTAATCATATGCTCTCAACATTTAAAGTGTCTTAGGATACTCTTCCTTAAACATAAATATCAAATATTTAACAACAATTTTGTCAATATAAGATGTTTGAGACAAAGTTAACATTTTGTCTTGAAAATCTCCATCTTGGACACAAAAAATATATCAAATCATTCAAAATTTCTCATTTGGATTGGTTACTTTGTCAACTTTTATGTAAGATAGAAATCTTACATCATTCATAATGAGTAAAATATCATTAACATAAAATATGAGAAAAATCCACTTAGCAATTAATGATTTTCTTGTCTATACAAGCTTCATTAATATTTATCCAAAGTCATATGTTTTAATACTTTTATCAAACCTTATATTCAAAGATTTAATTTTAAAATTCATTTCATAAATGAACATTTATAATTTTTGCAAACTGTTTACTTTTGATCTTTGAAAATAAACCCATATGATTTATGTGTGTAGATAAGATTCTTTTCATAAAAGAATTCTAGACATTCATTTTACATATCACATATGCAACAATAAATCAAATAATGCTTATAGACTCCAATATGGCAACAAGTGATAAAGTTTACTCACAGTCAACTTTCTCCCATTAGGTTTAATCCTTTGCCCTTAGTCTCACTTTGAAGGCAATAAGCCTTCAACTTTGTCATCTAACATGACAGCTTGGGCCTTAATTAGGTCCTTGTAAAGATGAAAGTGATTGTCGAAGGGACAGTCAAATAAATTTATAACCAACCTCTAATTTGTAGCAATAGTGGTTGGGTCGAACACATGGAGGCAGAACTATGGTTATTTTAATTTCTTTCTTTGATTTTGAGAATCGAGAGGGCAGATTTTCATGCAAGGAAAAGCAAATTGTGAGGAAAATAAATAAAACAGGAATGAAAATGAAACTGGTTTAAACTAAACATGCAATCAAAATCATGGGCAGCGCAAATGCAATGAAAACTGACAAATTAAAGAGAATGCTAGCTTGATGAATCCTAATTTGAACATGCCCATTCATGCCTAAATTATGCTTTTTCCTCTCCTTTTCATGGAATTAATTGAATATTATGTAGGCAATTGAGAGCTAGGCTTATTTTTGGAAAGTACCCAGAATCAAGATGAAAACTAGCCAAATCAGAGGTCAATTGAACACCCAAATGAAAAAATATGAAGGATTGACGATAATGCCCCTGAAGAGCATCAAGACGCCAGAGAATGGCCTCGCTCGACGCTGCAAGACAGTAGCCTTGGATGTAGGACAACGTCGAGATGCTGCCCAGTGACATCGAGGCGCTGTTGCAAATCCCACATGAGCAAGCCTCGCTCGCGTTGCGACGAACCTTGCTCAACTCTACCAGCTCTCGCAATTTCTACAAAAGCGTTTTTTCATTTTTAGGTTGAAAGTTTGGAATCCCAATCCTCTTTTCTCAATTTCTCCTTCCCTTTAGTCAATTTTGAAACAGTTTGCTTCACATTTTGAGTATTTTGGGCTTTTGTTTTGGCCCCGAGATTGATGAAAGCACTTTCCAGCTAGGAGCTCTCGACTAGGTTGAGGTAATTAAGGAGAAATTTTGCAACATTTATAAATATTTTGTAATTATTTCCAATGTTAATGCATGACTTTTATGGTTTATTAGCTCTTGGGTATAATTGTTAGCATGCTCTTTATTAATGGAATTAACAACTTGTATTAAGTTAGAGTTTTGCTTTGCTATGCTAGTATTTGGTGGGAAACTTCAATTTCTAGCTTAATTTTAGTAGTAAAAGGGTTGATAGCTATCGTCAATCAAGTTAAGTAGGACTACTTAATTGCGAAAACGAGGTAGGCTCTAGAGTTAGTATGCATGTTGTAATGACCCTAACACCTAGATAGGTTGCGGACGAAATGAAACTGAGCAACGCGACCTATGCCCGAAATTTCGACAGCATAACGGCGTAGCTACAAGGAAACAAAAAATTTTATAGGACCTGAAAGAGACAGAAGACACTTCTATATTTTGGAGGAACTGCTCAACATTCCCAAACTACGAAAAATATGCTGAGTTCAACCAACAACAGAGATAAGCACTAAGGAATGTCACTAAAGGCAAGAAAACAAAGGAAACTGCAATTCCAAAATCCTACCACATGATACAATACCAAGACAAAACTAAACTAAGACATTAGGGAGAAACTCTCGTGACGTCTCCATAGCTTCGTATGATCATTGCCTCTATCATATGCCCCACGATTGTGTACCACCTGAAAAGATACAAAAAAAAAAAAAAAAAAACTAGCAAGGGTGTGTATAAATATACTCAGTAACCACCCACTTTAAAAACTAAAGTTCTCAATTAAACAAGGAGCTATCCTGCCCCAACCCACTAACTCCTCCTCATTCTCAAGCGCTCTCAACACTCAACTGAGCACCTACGTACCTCACTTGATCCCTTAAGTTATAACTATGAGTCATGCAACCCATTGACGGGGTATTGTCCCCGTCTAAGTTAGCCTAACGCAATGAAAGAACGGAACCCTTAAACCCGATAGAGTGGGGATTAGCCCCTTAGCTAGCACACAACACGAACGAAAGCAACCTTCATACTAAACACAGTGGGGATTTTCCCCTAATCTAGTACACAACATGAAGGAAAGCAACCTTCATATTAAATACTGTCGGGAAAGCAACCTTCATGCCAAACACATCTCACAACATTCTAGGAAGCATGCTCATATGGGGAAAGGGTAAGTGATAACAACTAACGACCTTTTTCTCACTTGCAACACACTTAGAACGTCAATGGGTATATCACCACGCCTAGTCACTCAATAGGTCATAAACCTCTCCCACAAATCCAACCCATGGACCCTAAGCACAACTGTAAACACAAACTCAACAACAAACAAACTAGGTAAGCCTTGTTCGAGTACAAGATCTGGCAACCAAGGCCTTACGACTAGGTTCAACTACCATCATAAAATTCTCAGGGTCATACCTCGACAGGCAATAGAATCACTAATCATGACTTTTCCCCTAACCATCAATCATGAATTTCGAGCATAAGCTCAACAACATCCTTAAACAAGACCTTCACTCAACCGTGGTCCTTACGCATGCTAGTAGTATATCACCCTAAGCAGTTCCTTCCAAGCTAACTCTTATAATCAGGCTAGGAACCCTAATAGTCATTATTCACCCATTCACGAGCCTAACTACAAAATGATAAATCTAACAAGTCGTTCTGAACCGTACTAACACAGGAGACATGGATAATGACCTGGAACATTATACACCTTTAGGGGGTTCTAACCTACCAACCAGTCAACCTAACAAGTCAAGCATCCTGCATGTAGTCAACTCATCCAACACCACAAGAAACTAAACTCCAGCCAACCATTCTAGCATTTCAAACATTTTGTACTCATACAAGCACTCAAACATCTCAAGCAGACACTACCTAACCATTTTGTCCAATAGCTAAAGCATTCTGAATTCCACCGCTAACCAAACATCTCAAACAGTCCAATAAATTTACGTTCATTCAATTTAAGTCAACCATCCAAACGTCATACTTTATGGAGAAGCCACAACCATGGCCATACATGCATCCTAAAGCATGATTCCATAATAAACCCTTAACAAGCTATTCCAAATTGGCTACCTATGAAACATAACACCAATCCGAGACCCTTTGAATACCGTACTGGCAATCATGTCTATTGCAAACTACTCAACTCAATCATCAAACCCCTTTAAATCCCATGATAAGGTACAATAGAGTAAACCTCGTACTTGAGAGATTTACTAAGCATATTACCCAATGACCAACATGGTTACACACATACTTAAAAGATTCATATCCAAGACCACTTAATCATACATGCACTACAAATCTCACTCTCCATTTTCAAGACTTAAAAGGAGTTATGCCAATCTGGCTACTTACCTTGAACACGACTACAAGCAAACTTGTCTCCTCCAAACATGTTCTCACCCAACCTAAAGATGCCAAGGAAAAACATCCATGCGACTTTGTTCCCAATGCCAAACCTTAAAACTTCATCAATTAGCCCAAACCCCTTAATCCTTCTTGTCAAAACAACTTGGTCAAACTGATACTTTCCTCAAAATTTGAATTTGGAATCTTGCTGACTCAACTTCGGTAAGATCTATGTCGAACCAACCACCAAACGCTATGGGTAATCTCACAGATTCAAAATTGTTAGGCTAAAAAGAGTGTTACACACTATTTTTCCTTAGCTTTCGAACTCAAATACTTGCTGAATTTGACTCCAAATGGGTTGATTCACAAATCCAAGACCCAAATGTTATGGCTAATCTCTAATCAAATCTAAACTCATTGAATCGAATGTCCAAAGGTCAAACCCAGACACTGCCCAAAGCTGTAACGCACCCACGCCGAACGTCCACCACCCACACCCACTAGAAATCCAAAACTTGTTAGAAACGAACCCACCACAAACTCATCCCTCCACTACTGCTCACCGCTAGGCTGGAAAAAAGAAGAAGAAGAAGAAGAAAAGGGAAATCGGAGGCTCTTTTCTTTTTATTTATTTATTTTTTATTTTTATTCCAAATTCCAAAACTACCCCTATACTAATGATTTCCTTCCCTTTTTGCCCTTTCAAACTTCCCAAACTTCAATCTACCCCAACTAATACACAATAACTCAACTAATGATCCAATAACCTATTATTCCACGTAAAAAAAAATAAAATTGCTTGAGAATATTGGGAGTTACACATGTGGTAGTTTAATTCGAAGGGCTCGTCGTGTTAACCTATTGCATTATGACCTTTCATGTATCTTAGAACCCCTGTTCTTTGGGGAGCTGCTTCGAGGCTTCGAGGAGCGGGTCGGTCTTAAAACCATGCGTTAATTTACATTTTGAGTAATCCTGTGATTAGTGTTGCAAAACGGATCCGGTTTACCTTGAGTTATCATTCTCTTTAATTTATGAGTTTTAATTGCATTTTCTCTCTCTGAGGTCTAATTAATTACACCTGAGGTTTGGAGGAGGCTGACAGGAGATTCCATAATTTTAGGCTTCTAGACTTATGAATCAAACACTTGGTTATGCCTAATTGCGAGCTTAATTAAGTAAATTAAGGTCTAAGAATGCAATCAACACCCATAGAATTACCTATCGATTTGTGTCTCCTATTTATTTTGCTTTCTAGGTTTAGTTGCTTAATTTTCCTATATGCTCTTGCTTTCTATTCTCTAAATAAAGTGAAGTAAGATTATTCACTGTTCTAAATTGAATTAAAAACAAATCCCAGTAGATACGATACTCGGTAGGAATACTGTTTTATTATTACTTCAATCGCGTGCACATGCGTGTACACCCTGATCAAGTTTTTGGCGTCATTGGAAGGGATTGGTGTCTTTTAATTCAATAAATATTGTGAAAAAAAATTGCTTGCTTTAATATAGAGATTTATCTTGGTTTTGCTTTTATTTTTCCTTGTTTTGTTTTGTTTTCTTGAGTCCTAGTATTTTGTTTCTGATTGTGTTGTGTTGTATGTTTGGTTGAGCCTGTTTTTAGTTATTTTATTATTTTTAGATGGCTTCTGATAGATTTGGGTGGCCCTTTAGGGAATATGAGCTAGAAGAACAAACACCACCATCTAGTTCTTTTTCTTATAGTTATCCTTCAGTTAATTATGATCCTTTTAGTGAGGGTTATGCATTTCATGGTTATCAAATTCTTGATTATTATCATACTGAATCTATGAGTTATATAAATCCCATGTTTGGTAATGATGAGTGCATTTGGACCCATGAACCATATCCTAATTATTTTCAAGAAGCTCAAGTAGAGGAACAATCTTCCCTGGAAAGAATGATGAGAGAGTGTTTGGAGGGGTCTAAAGCTTTTCATGCGAGCTTATAAAAGTTGAATGAGAGTCTCTAGACCCAAAAGGAGAGCATTAGTAGAATAGGTAGGACAGTGAATCAACTGGCCACTGATTCGCTTGTATTCTTCCAGGAGCATAATTCTTTCGATTCTACTAAGGTTGGGCAGTCGAGGGAGTGGAGTATAGAGATAGGGGAAGAACTAGAGGATTTAGACACGCTCCAAGATCGAGTCAGTGAGAATGAGAGAGAGCTTGAGCCTATTTTAGTTGAGGAGGTTCATGGGGTAGAGTTTGAGGCTGTAGGGCCTTTGTTTGTTTTATTTTCTGATTCTTCTTTTTATCTTGAGTGTTCTTCTTCTTATTCTCACGAGTCCATGTCAGAGTCGTTTTATTTTGATCTTTAGCCTTTTATGCTTTTTATATTTAAAAATACCAAAAATAATTCTGTTTTAGGGTCCCACAAGAAGCTAGTGATCTTGCTAGCCCTGGTTTGTTTTGTTGACTCTAGGAAGAAGGGCACAAAGAAATGGGAGAACTTTTATGTGCCTTGAGAGCCCACACGAGCCCCGTCTAGCTAAAGATGTTATATAAGCCCTTCTTGGAAGTCAACTCAAGCTTCTTTCCCTTATTTTTTTTCTTTTTAGTTTTATTGCTTTTGTTTCTTGTTTTTTTGTTTCTTTTAGTTTTGTGATGATTTCATGTTCCCGTGGTTGGTTGTTTTAGGAGCTCGAGATTCGGATTATCTCTTCCATCATGCACCTCAATTGATTAAACTGGAATCGAGTATTCTCTCGCACTCCAGGTTAGTATTACTCTTCCTTTTATTTTTAATTGTCCTTAAGCATGCTTAATTAGGTTGATTAGCTTATATATTGATGACAATGTATGCTTTAAGTGTGGAGGGATGTGTGCTGTTCTGAAAGATCTATCTGAGCTTAATTGAAAATTTGTTGTGAACTATATGATGATTCCATTGCATTGTGTATGATGAGGACGACCTGTCATGTGTTATGCATTTTTTGCAATTTTTGTGAAATATGAGAGCATGTCTAGGATTCAAGTACATTTAAAATTTTTCTTGGACTTCCTTCCACCCGTGGAACACTTAGCCTACTAATTGGTGGTTTTGAACGCCTAGAACAAAATTATTTAATCTAGATGTTCATTGTCACCCCTATAGGCTTAAGTTATAGTTTGAAGGTTGTCTTGCATGATAGTCTATAAAGTTGAGCTTAGAAGGGAAAGTCATGTCTATTTGCTTGATTAAAAGAAAAAAATCGGGGAGAAAAGAAAGAGAAAAAGAAGAAAGAAAAGAATAAGAATAAATTAGCTTGTAGTGCGTATTTATCAAGGGCAAAAAGAGCTGCCTCTGTTGTGATCAGTTGGGCCACTCATTGAGTGAGTGCTCTGAGTACGGGTCCCTGCAACAGTTGTTCGAAAGCTAGTGTCCTTGAGTTATAAAGAAAAAATGCAAGTTTTGGGGAGGCATACCCTGTAGTTGTTTAGGCATCCTAGTTAGATGTTACTCTCTTGAGTGTTGGGATGCTGGATCATTGGTGCTTAGGGCCAGTGTAGAGGGAAGATGAACATAGGATTTTATAAATCTTTCTAGGTTATTAGGGATTAAATAAGGAAGGCCATGCACATATTTGCAAGGAATGAAAACTTTGAGTTTAAATTTGCTTGAGGAATTGATGT
Source organism: Trichosanthes truncata (assembly GCA_033996785.1). Lineage (NCBI taxonomy): Eukaryota > Viridiplantae > Streptophyta > Magnoliopsida > Cucurbitales > Cucurbitaceae > Trichosanthes > Trichosanthes truncata. Next base: position 40,700,602 of record JAWPNB010000013.1, on the reverse strand, counting down.
GTTTGAGTGTTTCCTTGAATTGTGATAGTTTCACTATTTAGAACTTTGAGGTAGGAGTCATGCTTATGCAATTGATTGATTCATATATGGGTTTTGTTTTAATTGTCTCGGGACTAGCAAAGGTTTAAGTGTGGGGGCATTTGATAGCATGCAATTATGCTATCTTATTTCATTTTATTTTTACTAGTTTTGTATGATTTTGTGTGCTTTGATATCTATTTGTGGTTAAAATTGCAGAAACCAAGATAAAGAGAAAAACCAGAGTGTTCGAGGGTACTATAGTCATTTTGGAGCTATTTTGAGCAAATTTGGGGAGCCAAGAAGAGAAGAGATGTTGCACAAGCTATTTGGGGACGAGAGGTCGGCGTTGCAATGCTTGAAAGGGCGTTGCAATGCCCAATTATATAGTGCAAACCTAAGAGCTAGTGTTGCAATGTTGCCCTGTGGCTTTGCACTGCTAGAAACGCGCGGAGAATTGAAGTTTCATCCATAGCGTTGCAACGTTACCTCCGCCTACAGCTGCAAAACAATCGTGTTTTGGAAAGCGTTGTAATGTTGTCTCGATAAGCAGTATAAGTTATTCGCTTTCTCTTCGTGCAAAGGGGGGCCATTTGGAGGGTTTAGCCCTAATCTCAATTCCAGACATACTTTAGTGTACTTGGGGAGGATTTGTGAGCGTTTTGGAGTGGAATTGAAGACCTTGGAGCTCTGGTTCGAGATTGATCACCTCGAAAACTTGGGATTGTCCTTCATTTGCACTTTCTTTCCCTTTTCCTTTCATGTATAGTTATTTTAGTAGCTGTAATTAGGGATTTATGCTGTGTAAATGCTGAACATGTTTAGTTCATCCCAAAATTTCTAAGGGTTGTTGTAATTTTTGGACCATTGCACTTAATTTTACTTAATTAGTTTGTGATTGTAGTTTAATTTGTGTTTATGTTCATTAATGCATTGGGTTCTTAATGCCTTTAACAAAGCAAGAAATAGGGGTTAAATGATCGTTAGTTTAATTGAGCTTGACAGAGTAGATTAAACTTAGAAAAATAATGCATGACATTTAAATTCCTCCTAAGTGACATTGGAACAATGAAAATTAATTGAGGTTTAAAATGAAGGTTCGTTAATGCTGGGTGAGGATTAATTAATGAGATAAACATGAGATTTAATTAATTACACTTGAGGTTTGGAGAAGACCGACAGGAGATTCCATAATTTTAGGCTTCTACACTTATGAATCGAACACTTAGTCATGTCTAATTGCTAGCTTAATTACGTAAATTAAGGTTCAAGAATGCAATCAACACCCATAGGATTACCTATCGATTTGTGTCCCCCATTTATTTTACTTTCTAGGTTTAGTTGTTTAATTTTCCTATATGCTCTTGCTTTCTATTCTCTAAATAAAGTGAAGTAAGATTATTTGATGTACTTAATTCAATTAAAAACAAATCCTAGTGCATACGATACTCGGTATGAATACCGTTTTATTATTACTTCAATCGCATGCGCTTGCGTGTAAACCCCGATCAACTAGCTACCAAGCTTCCAAAACGTCAAGCAAGTAATAGGTTACTAGGTGCCTAATCTCAACTCTAGCGATTGCCTAAACTTGTATCACTTTAACGTCAAGGGCACTAGCTTTCACACAACTATCGTAGGGACCGTTACATAGAGCACTAACTCGATAGGTGGCCTAACTGATTACTACAGTTTCAACACATTACAACTTTACATTTCTTTTCTTCCATTCCTTTGTTTTTCTTTTCTCTTTTTTTTTTCAATAAAAAAAAAAACTTCTTTTAAAGCTCACACTTTTATCTTCTTTTTATTTTTTTAGGCAAATGATTACATTATTTTTCTCCTAAATAACTAATTACAAGCTATCCATAACTTCCACTCAACAACTAGCCCTACACCTATCGAGGTGACAACGAAAGTCTAGCCCCTATAAAGCTATCCTAGGCCTTCAAAGACATGCAAGAAGGGCTAATACGTGCTTAAAGATGTTCAAGAAATGCAAGAAAATTTTTCAAAGATGCTCAAGTTAGGAAAATAACTTGAACTCCTCGAAACATGCAACTGGCAAGCAAAACAAGCACATCCTAAGGCATCATGGTCAAGCATGAAGCTCCCACATCATCCCACACTGAAGCACAAACTTTTCCAAAAATTTTCTATAGATTTTCAACAAGCGCATAAGACATCAAATCAACAATATCATGCTTAGTATAGTCGATCAAGAGTCCGAGCTCAAGTGCTTGAGGACAACACAATGACACACAACTATCAACCCTACAGATAAGTTTTAGCTCAGATGCCCAATGACTCAATCAACTATGCTAGACAATTCTTCATTCAAAGCTCAATCAACTAATCTTCACCCCCAAACTAATTAGTACATTGTCCTCAATGTATGAAAAATTGAAGAGTAAAGATAATTAAGGGAATAAATGTACTCCCCTGACATTCAAAGCACGTAGGCGGGGTGGTGGTACGCGGCTCCTTCTCTCAAGAGAAGATCCTTTCCACATTTTTAGGGTCCAAGCATCAACATCTATAAATTTTAGGCAAAAACTAAAATTTGAACACCTGGCTGCCTCTAGGAAGCGCAAATTTTTAACGTCGATTGATCGACAGGCCATGTGGCACTCGTTAGGGCACATAAAAGTTATATCATTTCTTCAAGCCCTTCTTCGTTGAATCTATATACCCCAATAAAACAAGCAAGACCACTAGCATCACGTCGGCGCCCAAAGCAGAAATAGAATGATATGTTTTGAGCTCCTTAGAGGAAATGGCAGGAAAAATCTCCACATCACCTAAGTACACATACTTAAGGTGACGAGGTATGGTATTCAGTTTCGACTTAAGTGCTTGCACAATAGATGGAAGCATTTTATTAGTTTTTCTCCTTTCTATCAGCATAAGTCTCAACATTAAAGCAAATAGATCCTGATATAGGAAACTCCCCTAACTTAGTCTCCTTCTCCATCTCAACTAATTTTTGCTCAAGATCATAATCATCATCATTCAATGGTGCTTCTACACTAATACATCAATAATATCAACCTGACACAAATAATGCATTTCACAAGGATACTTAATAGCCTTAGGCAATGGTAAGTTAGTCTTAACCCTCCTAAAGGCGTCCAAAGTGTCATTCTCCTTGTCTTGAACGTTATCTCTTGGTCTTTCTAACCTGCTTGGAAAATGAGACTTAGGCACATGACAATTCAAATTCAATGGAGGATAAAAAATCACCCTTATAGCTGGTGATGGACCTCGTGACTCTAAAGAATCACTCCCTTGAGGATCCAAAGAATCTTTGGATGCTCTGGGTAGTGTGAGGGTGCTTTCTTCAGGTGGGGCCCTCAACTTAATGGCACTGACCATCTTTTGCTTGTGGTCATTCTCTTTATCAGTAAACTGGTAGAACTTGTATGTATGCTTCCTCAATTCAGCTCAAAGTTTTGCCTCTTTTCTCTTTATGGCATCCATCTTGCTTCCTATTCAAGTTTGCCCCTCGATGAACTTCTGCAAGAATAAGGTACTATTAGTCATTTGAGACTTTAACTCACTTGCATCTTTCCCCACATGCGAGGTGTGAGCTAACTGATGCATGCTCTCGGCAATGTTGGAGATTGTCCTCCTTGCTTCTGCAACGGTCTTATCAAGTAACGACCCTCCATTGACTGCGTCAATCAAGCTTCTGTTAGCTGTGAGAAGGCCTTCGTAGAAGTACTGGAAGAGCTGGTGATTTGAGAGCTGGTGGTGAGGGAAACTCTCACATAGGAGATCTATCACTCCCAATAAGCATGAAGATTCTCCTCGTCTCCTTGCATTATCCCATAAATCTCCTTTATGATCCTCGTTGCTTTTTAGGATAGGAGATACTTCTAAAGAAATACCTTATTCATCTTGTTCCGAGTCGTAATGGAAGTCGGCGATAAATAGTGCAGGCAATCTCTTGCTTGATCTTTTAGTGTGAAAGAGAAAGCTCTTAAACAAATTTGCTCCTCTGTTACACTTACAAGCTTTAGTGCCGAGCAAACCTCATGGACCTCCTTCGATTGCTTGTAAGGATCGTCACATGAATTGCCATAAAAAACCGGTAATAAGTGAATCAAATCAGATCTAAGTTTGAAGTCACCTGAGGTCTCGGGATAGACTATGCAAAAGGGTTTCTTGTTCCAATCAGGGGTGAATAGCTCTTTTAATGTATGCTCGGCCATAGTTTTCTTTGTTTAACCTCCGTCGAGGCCTCGGAAGGACTTTTCTTTTCAACTCACATCCACTATACTTGTGCTTACTCATGATCCTCAAAATTAAGTAAAAATACAAAGCAAAAGAGAGTGGTTAAACCGACACACTATCCATTGAAAGAAAAGAAAAATAACCAAAAAGTTGCCTCCCCGACAACGGCGCCAATTTGAAAGTTCTTATTGAAGGCATAGTCAAATAAATTTACAACCAGCAACTAATCTGTAGCAATAGTGGCCGGGTGAAACATAGAGAGGCAGAACTATTCTTATTTTACTTTCTTTCTTTGATTTTGAGAACCGAGAGGAGGGATTTCATGCAAGGAAAAGCAAATTCAGAGGAAAATAAACAAAATTGGAGTGAAAATCAAACTGGTTTAAACTAAACATGCAATCAAAATCAAGGGCATGGGAGATGCAATGAAAACTCACAAATTAAAGAGAATGCTAGCTCAAGGTAAATTGAGATCAGTTTTGCGTCACTAATCACAAGATTACTCAAAATATAAAGTAACGCATTGTTTTAAGACCGACTGGCTCCCTAAAGCCTCGAAGGAGCTCCCTAAAGAATTGGGGTTCTAAGATACATGAAAGGTTAGAATGTAATAGGCTATCACAATGGGTCCTTCGAATTAAACTACCACATGCATACTAACTCTAGAGCCTACCTCGTTCTCGTAATTAAGTAGTCCTACATAACTTGACTGACAACAGCTATTGACCCCTTTAGTATTAAAATTAAGCTAGAAATTGAAGTTTCCCACAAAATACTAGCATAGCAAAACAAAACTCTAAATTAATACGAGTCGTGAATTCCATTAATAAAGAGCATGCTAAGACTTATACCCAAGAGCTAATAAACCATAAAAGTCATGCATTAATACTGAAAATAATAACAAACTCCTCATAAATGTTGCAAAACTTTTCCCTAATTACTTCGAACTAGTGGAGAACTCCTAGCCCAAAAGTGCTTCCATCAACCCTGGGGCCAAAATACAAGCCCAAAATACTCAAAATGTGAAGCAAAGAGATTAAGAGGAGGCGAAATCGAGAAAAGGGGATTGGGATTTGGAACTCTTAAACCTAAAAATGACAAAAATGCTCTTATATAATTCGAGAGAGCATCGAGAAGCAGCATCTCAATGCTGGCAGCATTGAAAAGGGTTCACATCAGCGTCGAGCGAGGCTTGCGTGTTCGAGACTTGTTACAGCGTCTCGACTCCATTAGGCAACGTCTCGACTTCGTTGGGCAGTGTCTTGACACTGCCCTACATCAAGGCTACTACCTTGCAGCGTCGAACAAGGCCTTTGTCTGGCGTCTCGATGATCCTCAGGGGCATATTTGTCAATCCTTCATATCTTTTCGCTCGGGTGTTCTATTGACCTCCAATTTGGCTCGTTTTCACCATGATTCCACGTAGTTTCCAAAAATAAGCCTTGCTCTCAATTTCCTACAAAATATTCAATTAATTTCACTGCTTTATTCTTCTGAAGGTGGTAGAAAAGATAAAACTTATTTAATTGTTCAGCAAATTTGAAGTTTGAAACTTATATACCTCTTTTGCTTAGCTCAAGAAAAAAATGGGCTAGATTTATAAGAAATTTCATTCAATTAGATTATATATGGTAAATTTTGGAAAATATGGGACAACAAAAGAATTGACTTTGTTGAGCCGTATGAGGTAGGAAACTCTCAAGTACGGTTCTAAGGGAAGGAATTACTCTGTGATTTAGGGGTGAGTATTAATTTAATGCCTCTTAGTGTTTTCAGGAAACTTGGAGCAGGGGAGCTTAAATCGACAAGCATAGTGCTTCAGTTGGCAGATAGTTCACTGATGTACCCAAAAGGTATTTTAGAGGATGTTCTAGTTATAGTTGATAAGTTTATTTTCCCTATAGATTTTGTTATACTAGACATGGAGGAAGATGCGGAGGTCCCAATCATCCTAGGGAGGCCATTTCTGGCTACATAACGCACTCTGATCGAGGTTCACACAGGAACTCAACTCTATGCATAAATGACGAAAAGGTAGTGTTCAACATGTTTAAGGCATTGAAACACCATGATGAGGTTAGTACTTGCCATATGATTGATGCTTTGGATACAATTGTGGACGAATGCATTGAGTTAGTGACTCCTGCTGATAGGTTTGAGGTTGGCATGCCTAATTTGTGTGGTGAGTTGTTTGAAAATCTTTACTGTGAGCATGCCTATTTTGTGATAATGTTGTAGAGGCACCTATAGGACATAGTAGGGAGGAGGGAATGATCTCTGAGTCTGTTTGTGCGCAAGTTGACACGCCCCTTCTTGAATTAAAGCAATTTCCTGCTCACCTACGTTATGCTTTCTTGGGTGAATCTTCTACTTTCCCTATGATTATTGCTGTTGAGTTGAGTAAAGTAGAAGAGGAAAAATTGTTAAATGTGTTGCGTACACATAAGTCTACTTTAGGATGGTCTATTAGTGATATTAAAGGCATTAGCCCGTCAATTGTTATGCATAAAATTTTGATGGAGAATGACTTTAATCCCACTGTAGAACACCAAAGGAGACTTAACCCCACCATGAAGGAAGTGGTAAAAAATGAGGTTATTAAATTGCTAAATGCAGGTATTATTTTTGCTATTTCTGATAGTTTTTGGGTAAGCCCCGTGCAGTTTGTGCCTAAAAAAGAAGGGATGTCAGTCGTGAAGAATGAAAAGAATGAAGATACCTCGACCCAAATAGTGACTGGATGGCGTGTGTGCATTGACTATAGGAAGCTCAACAAAGCCACCAGAAAAGATCACTTTCCCCTACCTTTTATTGACCAAATGTTGGACAGGTTAGCAGGTTATCATTATTACTGTTTTCTGGATGGTTATTCAGGTTATCATTAGATCGCGATAGCACCTGAGGACTAGGAGAAGACGACATTCACGTCCCCTTATGGAACATGCGCCTTCAGGCGAATGCCATTTGGATTGTGTAATGCACCTGCCACCTTCCAATGTTGCATGATGGCTATCTTTGCAGATTTTTTTGAGGAAATTATGGAGGTTTTTATGGATGATTTTAGTATTTTTGGTACTTCTTTTGATTCTTGTTTGCATAATCTTTCTCATGTATTGCAGAGGTGTCAGGAAACTAACCTTGTTCTTAACTGGGAGAAATGCCATTTTATGGTAAAATAAGGTATAGTTCTTGGCCACAAGGTATATGCAAAGGGACTGAAGGTAGATCGAGCTAAGATTTCTGTAATTGAGCAATTGCCACCACCAGTAAATGTTAAGGGAGTTTGTAGCTTTCTAGGACGCGCAGAGTTTTATCGTTGTTTCATTAAAGATTTTTCTAAAATTACTAAACCATGTGTAACTTACTTGAGAACGATGCTCCTTTTGTTTTTAATGAGCATTGCATTCTAGCATTTAATGTTCTTAAGGATAAGTTGACTTCTGCAACTATGATAGTTGTAACTAATTGGAGTTAACCATTTGAGATCATGTGTGATGCTAGTGATTATGCATTAGGAGTAGTCCTAGGATAGCGTCGAGACAATTTTTTTAGGGTTATTTATTATGCAAGTAGAACTCTGGATAGTGCTCAACAAAATTATATTACCACTGAGAAAGAGATGCCTGCTGTTGTGTTCGCTTTTGATAAATTTAGGCCCTATTTACTTGGTTCGAAAGTAATTTTGTATACAGATCATGCTCCTATTTGTTATCTCTTTAGCAAGAAAGATTCGAAACCTTGCTTGATTAGGTGGATTATTTTGTTGCAGGAATTTGATTATGAGAGCAGGGATAGGAATGGCTGTGAGAATGTCGTGGCAGATCATCTGTCTCGATTGGAGCATGAGCTAGAGGTACCCTCCTTATAAAAGAAGACTTTTTCGACGGCGATTGTACGCAGTTAAGTCTTATTTCCCTTGGTATGTAGATATTGTGAATTATCTTGCTTCAAGGAATCTTCCACCTAATTTGAGTGCCCAGCAAAGGAAAAAATTCTTGCATGACACGATGTCTTACTTATGGAATGACCTGTTGCTTTTCAATGTATGTTCTGATAAGATCATTAGGATGTGTGTACCTATGGAGGAAGTGGCAAAAATTCTACATGCCTGCCACTCTTCTCCATATGGTGGACACTTTGGTCTTTCAAGAATAGCTGCAAAGGTACTTCAATCTAGTTTTTTTGGGCCCAATTTGTTTAAAGATTGTTATACTTTTGTAAAAAAACATTTCATCTGTGTCAACGAACAGGCAATATTTCTCGTCGTCATGAAATGCCCTTAACCCTATTCTTGAAGTCGAGTTATTTGATGTATGGGGTATAGATTTTATGGGTCCTTTTCCGTCCTCTAATGGCTATCTTTATATTTTAGTTGTTGTTGATTACATGTCTCAATGGGTTGAGGTTGTAGCAACTAAGACAAATGATGCACGTATTGTATTGAAATTCCTACAAAAGCACATATTCACTAGATTTGGTACACCACGGGCTATTATTAGTGATGAAATATCTCATTTCTATAATAAATTGTTTGATGCACTGATGAAAAAGTATGGTGTGAAGAATAAGATATATTTGGCTTATCATCCCCAAACTAATGGATAGGCTAAAATTCCTAACAGGGAGATTAAGCAGATATTGGAAAAGATAGTGAAAACAAATAGGAAATATTGGGCATGGAAGCTTGACGATGCTCTTTGGGCATACAGGACGGCTTACAAAACACTGATATGTACCTCATCGTATCGATTGGTGTTTGGAAAGGCTTGTAACTTACCTTTGGAGTTGGAGCATAAAGCGTACTAGGCGATCAAGAAGCTGAACCTTGACCCACACAAAGCTGGAGAGCAACGCCTACTTCAACTAAATGAGTTAGAGGAGTTCATAACCCAAGCATATGAGAATGCCATGTTGTATAAGGAGAGGACATCGAGATGGCACAACAAGATGATTCAGAACCGTTCCTTCGTATCGGGTCAACAAGTCCTTTTGCTTAACTCACGTTTGCATTTGTTCCCAGGTAAGCTGAAATAAAGGTGGTCGGGGCATTTACAGTTATAGAGGTACTCTCACATGGTGCAGTCGAACTCATGGATAGTGAAGGAAAAATTTTCAAAGTAAATGCACAAAGGATAACGCATTATTGTGGTGGTGAAGAAAGGCGCTTGGAGAAGATTATTTTGGACGATAATTTAGTTGTGCTAACGCACCGTCGAGCAATCGACATTAAAAATTTGCGCTTCCTAGAGGCAGCCAGGTGTCCAATACTCGTTAATTATTTTCTTTTATGCTTTCGTAGTTAGTTAGTGAAGGAGTTTTGCGCTGATTTCATGCTTCCATTTTTCGTTCCTTGTGTAAGTGCTCGTGGTTCAACCTTGCTCTCATATTTTCATGATGGATTATTTGGTCGATAATGGACTCGTCATTTTCAGGGCAACATCTTTCTCCTTTTAATTATTTTTCCGTAAGAAGGTTGAATTGGTTCTATTGTTTACATCGAGGACAATGTATAGCTCAAGTGTGTGTGTGTGTGTGGGGGGGGGGGGGGGTGGTATTATGTTGTTGTTGAACATGTGTGTTGTAGATTTGTTTTAGGATGGTGCATGCTGAAGTGATGATGAAATTCCATGATTTGTGCTCTTTAGTGGATTGTTTGTTCATAGGTATTGTGGAATGAGAGAATGATAAATCTTGGGTATTTTGCTTTGATTTTTTTTTTTTTTGAATTCTTTGCATATGGAGCACGTAGCCTAGTGTTGATTAGTTGAATACTTAGAGGAGTACTATGTTTTCTAAAAGTTTGTTGTCACTCCAATAGGCTTAAGGCTTGGTTTGTAAGCGAACTTGCAAGATAGTTTGTAATGTTAAGCTTAGGGGTGAGAAAAAAAGATGTAATCTACCTGAAAAAAAAAAATAAATGAGAGTGAAAAAGAAAAGTTTCTTGTATGAGCTTTAGGTGTTTGGGGGTAAAAAGAGCTACCTCTATCATGACCAGTTAGGCCACCCATTGAGCGAATGCTCTAGATAAGGGTCCCTGCGATGGTTGTGTGAAAGCTAGTGCCCCTAATTGTGGTAAAAAGCAAGTGTGAGGGAGTGTTACCCCACAAAGTTTCAAGCACCTAGTTTTTTATTACTTTCTTGATTGTGAGGAAGTTGAATTGGGTCTTTTGAGCCAGTGTAGGGGGAAGATGAATGAAGGGAGACATAATAGTACTCTGAGTTAGTAAATGAGTCGATACTTAAGCTTTGCACACAAACACGCAAAGTGTTTAGAGATTCTTTTAAAATTGCTCGTGATTTAAGCATGTTCTAGTTCCAATGTCCGTGTTATCTTATTCCACTCTTGAGTCCTTTAAGGATGGAGTCACTTGTGCATGCATGTTTCAGAAGCATTTATCTTTTTAGAGGGCGTTTGTTTTTGTTTTGCTCTAGACTAGCAAAAGTTTAAGTGTGGGAGTATTTGATAGCACTAAATTAGTGCTATATTTGTGCCTTATTTTAGCTTGTTTTACTCTTTAAAAGTGAGATTTTATGTCGATTATTTGTTAATTTCAGGAATCCGAGTAATTGATAACGAAATTAAGAATTCGGAGTAAAATGGTGAAGATGGAGCAATTTTAGAGCTTTTGGAGGAGCTAAGGACAAGAGGAGATGTTGCACAAGCTGTTGGGGCCGAGAGAACGACATTGCAACGCCATAATTTGGTGTGCAAACCCGAGAGATAACATTGCAACACTGCCCTGTGGCGTTGCAATACTAGAAATGCGCTAATAGATGAGTTTTCGTCCATAGTGTTGCAACGCTACTAATGGCATTGCAATGCTACCCTGGACGGAATTGTAATGTTGTACCTAGCGTTGCAATGTTATCCCAATTACAGCTTCTAATACTTCGATCCTTCATCAGTTTTTGGGGGGGTGAATTGGGGGGTTTTTAGACCCGAATCCATGATTGGAGAGAGGGCAGAGAGATTGGGGGCTAATTCAGAGTGGATATCTTGAAGATTGGACGCTGAGGTTAGTGGAGATCGTAGTGGCAGCGGTGCATTGATGTGTAACGAGTTTATTTCTCTGTTTTCCCTATATTTCTCTACTGTGATTGAGTGTTTTAAGATGGATTTGGTTGTTCTGCACTGAAGTATGATGTAGCTTGACTAGATAGTAGATTTAGGGCTTAATTAAGCCTTTGGATCATGTAATTGGACTTAATTGGGAATTTGTGATTAATTATTCGTTGTTAATTTCATGCAATGTTCTTAATGCTTTAAATCTCCTAAGTAAGGAGTTAATGAACTGCTGATTTATGCTATTGCTTGACAAAGAGTATATAAATTAGAGCGTAAATAGCATGATAATTGATGGTTGGACACGATAGTGATAAGAACATCAATTAGGATTGATGATAGGGTTCATTAATGTCGGGTGAGAATTAATCAATGAAACGAGCACGTAATTTAATTAATTGCACCTGAGATTTGGAAGAGCTCGATAGAGGATTCCAAGATACATTACCCTTAGATTCAATTAAATTGTTTAATTAATAACAAATGCCCATTAAACTCGATAAAAGGTCTACTGGAAAGATTAACGTCCTAAACTCACCCTTAAATTTGTGCTCTTTCCCTTTTTCCCTTTATTGCTTATTTTTAGTCTTTTGCAGTGCATATTCTTCTGTTGATTTATTTTCCTAAATTAAATTAGATGTGATTAAGAATGGTATTTAATTGATTAACCCTTTTCCAATTCCGTTGGGATTCGATGCTTGGTACACACATACCACTTTATATTACTTCGATTGCGTGTGCTTACGTGTACACATATCAGAATCAAGCAATCTGAGAGCTTTTGTGCAATCACCATCATTAATTCAAGCAACCATTACGGGAAATCAATTTATTCGTGATCAAGAAGGAAACTGTAGAAGAACAAAAAAGAGATTAAAAAGGAGCACGAAGAGGAGAAATGGCAGTTGTCCTTTACGCAAGTTCATAATACAGTTTTTTGCTCTCTCCAGTCGTTTGCTCTTGAATTTTTTTATGTTCTATTATCGAGAAAACCCAGAATCCAATCTTTGGTTCATCTTTAGGTTGTGAAGAATTCCCCTAGCTCGAAGAGAATAAGGTAATTCGATTGAACGGTTGTAATCGAGTCTAGCTTAGAATTATTAACTTTGCAATTTAAATTACGTTTTCTCCAATATTAAAGACCTTCCTTATTTATGGTTCTGTTTGAGTTGTTTCTTCTGTATTAGAATTGATTTATTGAATAAAAGTTCTATCTTTGATTCAACCGACATTTTGTTTCCACTATGTTTCTCATGATATCTCACCTTATTTCCATTATGTTTTTATTCTCAATCATGAGCTAAATTCCAACTAGGGATTCAAGAACATGAATGCCCTAAGGTGAGGATGCTTAGCCAATAAATCGAACGCAATCAACACTAGTATAAAAGTTGTTTGTTTTTACTGATTTTATTGGAACCCTTGAATAATCAACTTTTGTTGCTTTTAAGTCCAATCCAATACCGAAAGGGTTAGAAGAAGATGGATTTCGTAAAAGAAATGAGGCAAGGGGCTTAGACATAAGCCATGCTTGATCTTAGACATAGGACAGGCTCCTCAAAACCAAGAATGTGATCTTAATTACGTAGGTACGATTGGCCATAGACATTTAGGTCCAATCACTTCGTCTCTTAAGGGTTTTGTATCAAAATTGAATAGGGGTTGATTTGGTTTACAACGTTGCTTTGAAATTTTTGATTGCTATGGCAATTGGTTGGTAATCATACAAAAAAGGGCATGAATGAACTTGAATCCCCTCATTCTCTTGAGTGATCTTGCTTTAGTTTTCACATTTCTTTATTGCAGTTCGTTATTCACCATAACACCTAAAATATTTTTGTTTCTAGATTTTTGGTTACTATAGTTTTTATTGTTCACAATCTTGCTACACATTAATTTTGTAGTATCCCTTTCCTTGGGACTTGATAACTTGGAATATTTTTCTTATTACTTTTCATCAATTGTGTATACTTCACTAAAGGTTTAGCTTTATTCTTATTAAATTTTACCCACAAGTTTTACCCGACCAAGTTTTTGGTGTCGTTGTAGGGGAATGGCAAAACTAATAAATTTTTGTGTAATACAGATTGCCAGACAATTGCAACAACAATCTCCTTTATTGCAGGATAAGCTGAATTTAACTTGCAAACTTGCAAGGATAGAGACAGTGTATACTAAAGGAGCTCCACCTCTTTGAACTAGATGTTGAAATAGAAAGGACCTTCCATAGATGTCGTAGACAATAGAGGAAAAAGAAGACGGAGCAAAAAGAGTTGAACACTTGGGAAGATTATGTAGAAACTGTTTGGCAGGAATCACTAACGGATCTGCCCTAAATGGACCTCAAGTTAACCCTTAAGGAAATAGAAGACAAGACAATGTAGCTAGCAATATGCCACAACAGAAAGCGAATCTACCACAAAACCCTACTCTCTTTGCAGAAGCATGAAATCGAGCAATCAGGGATTATGCTGTAAAAACCTCCCAAAACCTAAACACTTGAATTGCAGAGTCGACCATTTATGCGAACCATTTCGAATTAAAACTAGTCAAGTTCCAAATGTTGAATGCAATGGGGAAATTAGTAGGGCTGCCAAACGAAGATATGCACAAACATATCATGATGTTTCTAAGAATATGTAGCTCTTTCAAATTGACAGGGGTTCTTAATGATACATTGAGATTGAAGCTCTTCCTTTTTTCATTGCAGGAAAATGCAGAAGCCTGGTAGGACTTTTTTCCTCCAGACTCAATTACAACGTGGGAAGACCTTGCAGAGAAGTTCTTGTTGAAATACTTCCCTCCCACCAAGAACGCACAGATCATAGGAGAAATCATCACGTTCAAGCAAGGCATTAATGAAGGAGTAGACACAGCATAGGAAAGATTTAAAAAACTTGTGAGAAAATGCCTTCACCATGACTTACCTGCATGTCTCCTAATCGAACATTTCTATAATGGTCTCATTCAACCCTCGAAGACCATGGTTAATGCATCTGCAAATGGATCATTACTCTAGAAGAAAGTTGATGAAGCAAGTGAGATCTTACATGCCATGGTCTCCAATAACAGCCAATGGGGCGAATAAGAGACTCACAACACTAGAGGCGTAGTAGGAATACACGATGTTGATGCCATAACAACCTTGAGCACCCAAATAGCAGCAATGAATAATACAATGAAAAATCTCACTCTGGGGAATCAAGCTCCGATTGCTACTCTTAATCAAATAACTACTTTTATATGCACGTATTGTAATGAAAATCACCATGTTGATAGTTGTCCTTACAATCCTGCATCTGTGTGTTATGTAGGGAAAAATATGGTAAACCCTTATTCAAATACATACAACTTCGGTTGGAGGCAACACCCTGGGGAGGACAAAATGAAACTACATATGTTACAACACAGTATGCTAAGCCAGAAGGACCTCCAAGGTTTAACAACCATCAACAGTAGCCATACATACAAAAGAATGCTGCACAAGGGCAATCTCACTTAGCAGGAAAAAATTCATCTTTAGAAGCATTAATGAAGGAATACATGATCAAGAACGAAGCCATTATTTAGAGTCAGGCAACATCACTGCGTAGTCTGGAAATACAAGTGGGACAATTGGCTACAAAATTGAGAAATAGGCATCAAAGGACATTGCCAAGTATAATAGAAAATCCATAAAAAGAAAGCAATGAGCATTGCAAAGCCATCACCTTTCGCATCAGATTAAATTATGAGGGACCTGAAATGCCCATAGAAGTGAAGAGCTTTGAAAAATCAACAAGAATAGAAGAATGAAGAAAATAAGACAAGAAGGACGGAGCCCAGACACAGGGATCATCAGTAGAAAATAAAGGGACAATTGAGACCCAACAATGAGAGACAGGCAATAAAGCATCAGGAATAGGGACCTTTAAACAAATCAATAGACCACCCCCTTCTTTCCCACAAAGGTTTAAAAATAAAAACCAGGATACTCAGCTCAAAAAATTCTTGGACATCTTAAAATAGGTTTGCATTAACATTCTGTTAGTGTACGCACTAGAACAGATGCCAAACTACGTCAAATTTCTCAAGGATATCCTGACCAAGAAACGAAGGCTAGGGGAGTTTGAAACGGTTGCCCTTATTGAAAATTGAACCACACTATTAACTAGCAAGATGCCACCAAAGCTACAAGATCCTGGAAGTTTCACCATCCCATGCATAATTGGTGAAACATATGTTGGATGTGCCCTATGTGACCTTGGAGCTAGCATCAATCTGATGCCCCTTTCAGTTTTTAGAAAATTGGAAAGATGGGAAGCATGACCAACAACAGTAACATTACAATCGGCAGACAGATCCATAGCCCGACCCATAGGAAAAGTTGAGGATGTACTGGTGAAGGTTAACAAGTTCATTTTCCCCGAGGACTTTATAATTTTGGATTGCGAAGTAGATCATGATGTTTTATCATCCTAGGACAACCATTCCTAGCAATAAGATGAACGATAATTGATGTTCAAAAGGGAGAACTCACAATACGAGTCAACGATCAACAAATCACGTTTAATGTACTAAAAACATTGAGATACCCTAGCGACTTTGAGCAACGATCGAGGATAGAAATTGCAGAAGCATTACGCCTATATGATTTCCAAGAATGCTCAAAATGACAGGAATTTGAAGAGGAAGAAAACTGTAAAGGCAATTAGGGGGAAGCAACAACATTCATAGAAGGAATAATCCCACTCAGAACAATAGAAGACAAGCTGGCAACCATCTAGCCCTCTATCATTGAGCCTCCTAAATTGGAACTCAAATCACTCCCTCCCCACTTGAAATACATTTTCTTAGACAAAGATAAAATATTTCTAGCAATTATTTCTGCCTCACTTACGGACAAAGATGAATCTTCTCTGATGCATGTGCTCATGAGACATAATGGAGCAATTGGATGGACAATCGCAGACATCAAGGGAGCACAAAGTTTAATAGAAAATCAGAGACGATTAAACCCAGCCATGAAAGAAGTAGTAAGGAAGAAAATTATACAGTGGATAGATGTGAGAGTGATTTACCCAATTACTGATAGTAGGTGGGTAAGTCCAGTCTAGTGAGTGCCTAAAAAGGGAGGAATGATAGTGGTAGAAAATGATAAGAATGAGCTAATCCCCACTCGAATTGTCACAGGTTAGAGAGTGTGCATGGATTACAGGAAGCTGAACAAGACAACAAAGAAGGATCACTTTCCTCTACCATTCATTGATTAGATGCTAGATCATCTTGCTAGAAAGGAATACTATTGTTTCCTAGAAGGGTATTCGGGATAGAACCAAATCACAATTGCACCCGAAGACCAAGACAGAATTACTTTTACATGCTCGTATGGAAAATTTGCATTTAGGAGAATGCCATTTGGACTCTGCAACGCACCAACAACTTTCTAGAGGTGTATTATGACAATCTTTTCTGACATAGTAAAATGGACAGTGGAAATCTTCATGGATAACTTTTCAGTATTCGGGGAAACCAACCATATGTGCCAAAAGAACCGGGAGCAATTCCTAAATTGCTGCGAAGAGACAAACCTAGTATTACACTGAGAAAAGTGTCCTTTTACGGTACAAAAGGGAATAGTACTAGGACATAACATTTCAAAAAAAGGAATAAAGGTCGACAGGGTAAAGGTGGAACTGATTGCTAAAATTACCACCACCTAAAACATTCAAGGACGTCTGCAGTTTCTTGGGACATGCTGGATTCTACAGGAGATTCATCAGAAATTTCCTCAAATTTCTAAGCCTCTTTGTAGGCTATTGGATAACAACAGACCATTCAACTTCAATAAAGTTTGCATCAAAGCCTTTGAGAAACTAAAAGAAGCCCTCAACTCAACACCTATCATGATAGAGCCTGATTGGTCAAAGTGCAATGCAAACGACTTCACAGTGGGAGCAGTGCTGGCACAAAGGAGAGGTAAGATCATCCATCCAATATATTACGCCAGCAAGACGATGAACGAAGCCCAAATAAACAACACAACAACATAGAAGGAACTACTAATTGTAGTCATTGCCTTTGACAAATTCAGGTCACATGTAATTGGGACTAAGTTCGTTGTACACATGGATCACTCCGCATTGAAGTACTTACTATTGAAGAAAAAGGCAAAACCTAGACTGAAAAAATGGATCTTGCTTCTATAAGAATTTGATTTGGAGATTCAAGACAAAAAACGTACTGAAAATTAGGTGGCTGGCCCCCATCAAGATTAGGCACAGAGGCACAAAGTAAAAGAGGTGAAGAAATAAAGGACAAATTCACAGATGAACAATTGTTGGCTGCAGAAGCATACTCCGACCCTTGCTACACCGATATCGCAAATTACTTAGTCAGTGGTTTGACCTCACCCGATGCCACATCATATCAATTGAAGAAATTCTTCCATGACATGAGATATTACTATTGGGACGAGCCATACCTCTATAAGTTAGGACCCAATCAAATATGGAGAAGATGCATGGCAGAGGAAGACATGCAGAAAATTATGGAGGCATGTCATACAGCTCCATACGGAGGACATTTTGTGGGCTCCAAAATAGCAGCCAAAGTTATGCAAAGTGGTTATTTCTGGCCGACCTTGTTCAAGAATGCACAAGGCTTTGCAAAAAGCTGTGATACTTGCCAAAGAACTGGACAGTTCACTGCAAGAGACAAAATGCCAATGACGTAGATGCTGGAAGTAGAAATATTCGACGTATGGGGGATCAACCTCATGAGGCCATTCCCCCTTCATTTGGACATCCTTACATCTGTTGGCTGTTGATTATGTTTTTAAGTTGATAGAGGCAATTTCAACAACAACAAACGATGCAAAGGTTTTCATAAAGTTTTTATTGAAAAACATTTTCACCAGGTATGGAACTCTTGGAATGCTAATAAGTGATGAAGGAACAAACTTCGTGAATAGAATCATGACCAATCTGTTAGCAAAATATAATGTAAATCATCGAGTAGCAACTGCCTATCATCAGCAAATAAATGGCCAAGCGGAGCTCTCCAATAGGGAAATAAAAATAATTATGGAGAAAATAGTTGATCCTTCAAGGAAAGATTGGTCTGCAAGATTAGATGAGGCTCTATTGGTTCACAGAACAACATATAAGGCACCATTGGGAATGTCGTGGCATAAGGCATTTTGGGCGATTAAGAAGTTGAACCTAGATATGAATAATACTGGGATGAAAAGGAAGCTGCAACTAAATGAATTGTAGGAGTTAAGACATTCATCTTATGAAAATGCAAAAATCTATCAAGAAAAGACAAAAAAATTGCATGACCAAAGAATTCGAGAGAAAGAATTGCAAAGGGGTAAGTAGGTTTTACTATTCAACTCCA
This sequence comes from Trichosanthes truncata, assembly GCA_033996785.1. Taxonomy (NCBI): domain Eukaryota; kingdom Viridiplantae; phylum Streptophyta; class Magnoliopsida; order Cucurbitales; family Cucurbitaceae; genus Trichosanthes; species Trichosanthes truncata. Next base: position 40,681,905 of record JAWPNB010000013.1, on the reverse strand, counting down.
TACTAAAGTTGTTCCCTAGAAAGCTTAAATCCATATGGTTAGGACCTTTCATGATCGAAAAAGTCTATGAGCATGGGGCAGTAGATTTGATAAACGAAACGGGTAACACTTTTAAAGTCAATGACCAAAGACTAAAACCCTATTGGGGAGACAGTGCAAGCCAGGATAAGGCCACCATTTCTCTAATACAAATCAACTGATCAAGCAACAAGTACTTGTAAATAAGTTATTTCAGTTTCTTTTTTTCAAAAAGGGCAAGGATGAGAAAACTTTAACTCTAGTAAAGACCAATGGAGTAGGAGAAACCCTTGAGTAAATTCTATCTAGGAAGATCCTATTTAGGCTGAAGTATTTAAGCTGACCGCATTAGGGAACACCTCTATGTGGGGATCAACCTAGGACTTTACTTAAGAAGAGTTCTACAAAATTGGATATGTTAGAGTTAACATTTTCTAGGGGTTAAGACATGAACTTTTAAACCTTTTACTTATGAGTAACAACATACAGGAAAAAAATTGCAAACGCATTACTATAGCAATTGCAATGCAAATGCATTGCCATAGAAATTGCGAAGAAAAGGAAAATCAAGAAAACGTACAATTACAAACACATTGTTGTAGCAATCGATTGGCAATTGCGATTCAAAAAGCGTTGGGCGCGAAAATTAGCATGAAGGGCAAAATAGGAATTTTACATCATTTAAAAAGACTCTGTTTTACCTAAGTCAGAACAACATAGTCTATTGTCTTCTTCTTCATTACTCCCCCATTCAAACTCCATCTTCCTTCTCTAACTACCTTCAACTCTCCGCATTCATCCATGAATTCTATCGTACGCACATATCGCTGCCGTTCACACATGCAGTCGGCAAGGAACGAAATGAAGTCAACAAGCCAAAACCCTCAAAGCCTTCCACCAATGCAACCCAAAAATCAACCAATCGTTCTGATGAAGCCAACGTAAAGTGAGAAAGGGAAGGAGATATTGCACAGTTCTGAAGATTGGGCAACAGATTGGAGTTCAGCGGAAATGAGAGAAAAGTTCTCAAGGAGATGCGACGAGCAATTCCAACTGTTCAATGAGATGGAGAAGTCGTTGGAAGTCCAAAACCCGCTACCGTAAAAACCCACTTGAAGTCCCCAAAGAAATTGAAGAAAAGCACACTCGAGTGGCTGAGTATGATCAAGGAAATGCATGCAGAGCGAAGAGAAAATCAAAGGATGGCCAAGGTAGATGAAGTAATCGGAAAATTGAAGCGACAAGCAAAAAGCCTTGAACAAAGATAGTCGAATAAGAAAAAGGGGAAAAATCAAAGGCTCTAAACAATGACCCTCACGGGGAATTGCCTCCAAAACAGCCACCAAGACTAAAGCTGCAACCCCGAAGAAAGAACCCTCACCCAAAGAAAGTCACTATGGGTAGGGATGTAGAGAAAATGCCTCCTCCAAAAGAGAAGGCCCCTGAAGAATCGAAAAAGGATGGTTGGGAAAAGGAGGTAGCTGCTCGTGCCCAGCAACTAGCTTTTGAATTCCAACAACAACATTTAGAAGTGGGTAAGAGTTTTAAAAGACCCTTTCGATGGTCGTCCGAGCCAATTGCAACCACAAATGAACAGGAAGAGGGCTGCAAGGTAAAAGAAGGAATAGAAAAGACAGAGGGAAAGAATGAAGAAGGGTAAGGACAGGAATAGGTATCCTTTAACCCCAACTGATTTTATTGAGAATGCTGAAATGTAGCCTATAGATATTTCAATCTGTAGCACCCCATCATCTGAGATGGGGGATAGGATGGAAGAAAAGGAAGATGAGGAGGGCAGTGATGTTGATTTTAGAATTGAAGAAGAATATGAAGTAGAAGATGATGAAGAGAGTGAGAAAGAAGATGAGGAAAAGAAAATTGAGAGTGAGGATGACGTGAAAATGCAAAAACCAAACCTGAGAAGAGAAGCAAGTGGAAGAGATAGAAAAGATATAAAGAGAAGAAAATCAATTTTTTAGAAGATGAGGATGAAATGAGAAAAAGGGTTTGCAGGGACCCCACCTCAGTTTGTAGCTCAAATTATACAGTAGAGAGGGTGGGAGAAATTGTGCAAGCACCCCAAGCCACCATGCCTAAGTCTAGCACTAGACTTTTATGCATAGTTGGGAGATAGGGAGGTCAACGAAATAAACCTCTATGGGAAACAAGACAGTTTTGAACCAAAGATATAACCAGACCTACCACCTTAAATCCCTAATCAATCCTGAAGGGAATGAGGTGGTGGAAAATCCGACAAAGTTCAACTCAAGGAAGCTCTCAATCTCCTTGCCAAACCATGAACTAAATTGACTATTGCAATGCAAGGCATGAGGCATTTGAAGGCAGGAGAGTTATTGAATGAGCCAGCCATTTTGCTTTATTACATACGCAACATCTCATCCCAACCACCCACGGGTCAACTATTTCCAAAGAGAGGTTGGTGCTATTATAGAGCATATACAAGGGGCTAGAACTGAACATTGAGAGGATTATCAAGTATGAAATAGGGGTTGAACAAAGAAATGGGTCGAAAAAATATTCTTCTCATCACTCATCACCAAATTATACAAAAAAATAGACATCCCAATAGAGGAAAGGGAAAAGCCCAGCAAGCCAATGGATCACATTGCAATCAAGAACCTAATAATACACAATGCAAGGAAGACAGTAAAGCTGGAAAAAAAAAGGGCAAATAGCTGATTGCCACAACAATTGAGTTGCAATCTGACACTTTGCCCAAGAAGAAGAAGAAAGAAGATCCCTTGGCCATGCTTATAAAACATAACAGAATTCTATGGGCCTACATGAAGGAGACGGATGAATGCATCAACGAAAGACTTTGCTCGTACACATGGGCACCCTTTTTATGGAATTTCTAGCTTGCATGCTTGAAAATTTAGAGGCATTTGATGACAGTGAGAATGACACATTCTCTTGGGAGCAGGGAAGTTGATTGTTAGAGCCTTGTACTTTTGTCATCTTTGTTTCTTTTATCATCACTCTTTTCAATTTGCATTAAAACTTTGCTTTTAGAAGTTTATTTGTATTTTGAACTACTGCACGTATGATGTTATGTTGGAATTTTTACTATTTGATGAAATTTTGTTACTAAATAATCTCGAGGCTTTTTCTTTAGTAATGAAACCATGATGATGGAATTGGAAAAAACTTAAATTCATTAAATGCCCTAAAAAATCGCAATAATGCTTTTGAAAACTTCAATTTCAAAATTTTCCTTTCTTTGAAAAACCACCCAACAAAACCATCTCACCTATGTTACAGTTTCCTTTACCCCTTAAGAAAGAAATAATAAACACACTCTTTAGCAACCCTCTCAATCATAAGTGTCAATGAAGACCACATAAATTACTAAGTAGTCAGGAGACAGTCATGACACCCATGATTGCCTTTGCACGAAAAATCAATTCAAATAAGTGAGTATGGAATCCACTCTTGAAAGTGAATTGTGCTCATAGTCAGATACTCTCACCACAAAGTGTTTGTAAGTTGGAGAGAATTTGCAAGAAACAAAAGAGAGTCCTTATATATGTACATGAAAAACAAAAAGAAAAGAGCTGATTGAGCAGCAGAAAAACATAAGTCTAGGGGTGTATTCAATAATAGGAGTAAAAGAAATGACTAACTAAGGAAAGAGTGTGGTAGTTAATTCAAACAACCATTTTGAGAAATCAATTTATTCGTGATCAAGAAGGAAATCGTAGAAGAAAAAAAAGATATTAAAAAGGAGCATGAAGAGGAGAAATGGCGGTTGTCCTTTACGCAAGTTCATAATATATTTTTTTGCTCTCTCCAGTCGTCTACTCTTGAATTTTGTTATGTTCTATTATTGAGAAAACCCAGAATCCAATCTTTGGTTCATCTTTAGGTTATGAAGAATCCCCCTAGCTCGAAGAGAAGAAGGGAATTCGATTGAAGGGTTGTAATCGAGTCTAGCTTAGAATTATTAACTTTGGAATTTAAATTTTGTTTTCTCCAGTATTAAAGACCTTCCTCATTTACGATTCTATTTGAGTTGTTTCTTTTGTATTAGAATTGATTTATTGAATAAAATTTCTATCTTTGGTTCAACTCAGATTTTGTTTCCACTGTGCTTCTCACGATTTCTCACCTTATTTCCATTTTGTTTTTATTCTCAATCACAAGCTAAATTCCACCTAGGGATTCAAGAACATGAATGCCCTAAGGTGAGGATGCTTAGTCAATAAATCGAAAGCAATCGACATTAGCATAAATGTTGTTTGTTTTTACTGATTTTATTGTTTTATTGGAACCCTTGAATGATCAACTTGGGTTTGTTTTAAGTCCAATCTAATATCGAAAGGGTTGGAAGAAGATGGATTTCGTAAAACCAATGAGACAAGGGGTACATAAGTCATGCTTGATTCTAGACATAAGACAGGCTCCTCAAAACCAAGAATGTGAACTTAATTACCTAGGCACGATTGGCCATAGATATATAGGTCCAATCACCTAGTCTCCCAAGGGTTTGCAATCAAAACTGAATAGGAGTTGATTCTGTTTACAACGTTTCTGTAAAATGTCCGATTGCTATGGCAACTGGTTGACAATCTTACCAAATGGGCATGAATGAACTTGAATCCCCTCATTCTCTTAAGTGATCTTGCTTCAGTTTTCACATTTCTTTATTGCACTTCGTTATTCACCATAACACCCAAAATATTTGTGTTTTTCGATTTTTGGTTACTATAGTTGCTATTGTTCACAATCTTGCTACACATTAATTTTGTAGTCTTTGTTCCCTTGGGATTCGATAACTTGGAATATTTTCCTTATTACTTGCATCGACAATGTATACTTGAACTAAGGGTTTAATTTTATTCTTATTAACTTTTACGTACAAGTTTCACCCGACCAACTAAGGACAACATCTTGCCGCTACAATCCCATTTCGTCAAAAAATAGGGAAATTGGGATAGCGTCTCAACGATGGGGACAACGTCTCAACGCTGTCATTCCATTCCATCTTACATTAGTAAAATCAAGTAGCGCCAAGATGCTACAGACAAAAAATATATGTTTTCCCCGCGTTTTTGAATTGAGACGCCAACAGGTAGTGTCTCAACACCGCCCTCTCGATTTTCTTGGCTTAACTCTTGACTTCTCATTACTTGGTTGCTCTAATTGATACCAATTTTCTTCCTTTTCGTCCATAAGTCACCCAAAAGCTTGGGTTTTCTCTAAATGCTCGAAATCTATAAAATAACCAAATAAATATGTGAAAGCACTGAAATACAACACAAACTAGCAATAAAAGATATATTTAGGAATAACACATTTTGTGTGCTATCAGTCTGACATTACATCTGTGATATAAGGAGATTGATTGAAGATTGATTGAAAAATCTATCAAATCCGTGAATCACGCACTATCTTTTGATTTGGTCTAGTTGCTGCTGCAAGTTGGTTGCAATCTTGGGCCTTTTTTAGTTCTACTAACTCTGTCCTTGGTTACTTAAAGGGCGCAACTTGACCACAGTTGGGCAAAAACACAGTTCATGCACAAAAACACCTTAAATCCTTAAAAAACTGACTCTTTTTATACCTAATTACTTTCATTTAACAAATATGTCCTTCACTTATTTTTATCTAATTTTTTTTCTATTTTCGATGATTTACAAAAATAAACACATACTTTCTAAACAATAAACCTACATTTTAGAGCTAAATAAACCTTATAAATGAGAGTTATCACTCTCCTCCCCCTCCCACCCAAACTTTGCTTATTGCTTATTCCTCATAAAACAAAAATAGAGACCAACAATTACAAAATGCTTTCTAAATGAGGTTTTCAAAGAAGGTTTCATTTCAGGAGAGGTCTCACACTCTTAGTGTTGCACACAACTTCAAAGATTTTCTTTCACATAAGACTTCTACTGTTTCTTTTTTCAAGGCAAAACATTTTCGTCCAAACTCACCTACCATGTTTATGCTACCTTATTTCCAGTCATTGTGTCTAGGGTGATCCTCTTTGTCTAACAAGCTAAGCTTAATACTTTTTCTTTCTTTTGAAGTAGTTCCCCCCCCCCCCCCCGCTAGCACAAATTTTTTTTGCTTAACCTCAATCTAGTGTAAGTGCACATTGTCCACAAGTAATAAAATGGAAGTATTCCAAGTATCAATCCCACAAAGACTAGTAATGAAGTAGAAATTAACTATAGGAAACATAGGATTCATATTAGTTTCAATCCTAAGTAAAGTTGCTAGTAGCTTGCACTAGAATAGTCACCACATTTTACCTTGTGTTATTAATTGGATTCATCTCCTATTCATCCTTGATTTCAAGCACCCTCAAGAGTCTAAGTAATTTCTAGTATATGTCTATGGGCAATTTATCTTAGGTAATTCAAGTTCACAATCTCCCTTTAATTCTATAGGCGTGCCTTATGTCTAAGGTCAACAATGAAATCCTATGTCTAGGCTCTTCGCCTACACCCATTTTACTAGAACTATCTATTGTCCAACACTTTTAGTATCAGACTCAATATTGTATGCTAACTTAAGTGTATAGTTTAACTTAACATTTAGACTCTGAATTTAGTAATAGAAGAATAACACAATATAATGGACAAACAAGCAATAAAAACGTGTTAAGATAATTCATTCTTTAAGCGCATCCACCAAACCGAATCCCAAAAGAGAATTTAGCTCATGATAAGATGAATAAAAATACAACACTTTATTTAATCCAAAGTCGTAGTTACAAGATAAAGGAAATAACAAAGCAAAGGTAAAGAAAGTGACAATCTCTAGGTTGTAATAATACACACTCAAGGAAGTTACCTCTTTAGCTTAATTCAATATTTTTTAAGGTGAATTAAGCCTTACAAACTAAATCTCGGGCAACGTTAGAACTAGAATCTTTGCTGGACTAAGAACTCTTGGGGGTATGGTAATTGATTTCTTCCCAAGGATTTGTCTCTTGAAGTTGCACAAATCCACACTTTATGTTGGACCTTGGGAGGTTGGTAGTTGCCAATTTCCATGTTCCAAGGCTTGACTTTGCAGTCCGAAAGTCAAAATAGGACAAAAGTTGCGAAAATGGCTTAAACAGATTTGACCTCAAATCTCCCAGCTGACACAGTCTAAGGAAAATTGCGACCGCATAGCTTTTTGCCTTATAAATTTTTAGGGCGCATTTCTTGCTTGACAAATTTTTGGAAAATTAATAAAAACAGTTATTTCTAACCAAAAATGACTATGTTGCCCCTAAACTCACTTAATTATCAACAAACGACTATATTCATGTGATTTTCTCATTTATACATGATTAGGACAAATTAGTCACACAAATAAGTGAAAACAAGTTCATTTTACCAAAAATAAGCCAATATTTAAGGTTAAATAACCACGATAAACATAGTTCATCAATAAGTGTATTGCATCAGCAAAAACACTATTTATTTTCACAATGCAACAAATTTCTAAAAATGATCTTAGATGAGAGTTTTGATCCTATAACAGGTATCTTTAAAAGGAATTGTCTCACGCCATTTGTATGAGGTCTGTTTTAAGTTCAAAGTTATTTTTGATAACTTATGAAAACCAGTTATTTAAGGCGCCGAATTGAGCTATTGAGAACCTCAGGGAAGTGAAACAAGGTAGTAAAAGGCCGTAGGATGCGATAGAAAGCATAAAAAGTGAGGTGGCATCGCATTACGCACTTAAAGTTAATTTTCTCTATTTATTCGCTAGTTATCATTTTTTATTGTGAAGGAAATCATAAGGGACATGTTACAGGAATTAGGAAGCTAGGCATTGAGCTTCAAGGCAACGAAACGTTTTCAAGGCACCAAAAAAGGAAGAAGACAAAGGAAGAGATACGCACTATCAATGTCAGAAGATGGGTAGTGAAACAGAGTAATTGTACAAGTTGCAGGCTTAAGGTGACCAAAAAGAGGAATGTCAAAAGAGGGGACCACTAGCGTGTGGGCTTACCTGCACATACGAAGAGATATTTTCACTTAAGTGGTCCCAACCATGGTTGTTTGTTTTCTCATCTATTTATTCCTCTCTTCTACTTCATTTTGAGTTTTTTCTTTTTCTTTTTCTTTTTTTTTTATCTTAGAAAAGGAGAGGGAATAAAGTGCAAATTTCATAAGGAACTCCATAGAAAATAATCTTCTTTAGCTCTAAGTGTCTACATAATGAGGAAGTGACAGCCCTCCATTGAAAGACATCAATGAGTGAAGCAAGCTAAAACTCACTGTATCACCTTCTCCATTTTCTTTATTTCACTATTAGAGTTTGTTGTAGTTATTTTTCATTATGTTTACAACAACTGTTGTTTGTACTCTCAGTCCTAACATGAGCTAAATTTCCATTCAAGAATTGGCCTCAAGGCCCGTTTGTTAGCTTTCATAGTTATGTGTTAATACAAGTGTTGTTGGAGTTCACTATTGAACTTTCTTATTGAGTGTGCTCATTTAAATTTCTCAAATCCATTTGGCCAACCGATTTCAAGTAGTAGCATGCTTTAGGCACCGAGAGGGACAAAACATGTGCAAAGACTTAAGAAGAATAAGAGTGAACATAAGTTTGCTAGATTGTTTTAGTAATATCTTAGCCACTTGTAGGCGTTAGATTGGGGCGGTAGATGTTGAGCAACAGTAGCACAGGGGAATTTAACTACTATTTCATGTGAGTGTAATACTGGGAGGGAGGCAATCAACAGACCCCTAGCCTAAGTTAATTAGTTACTTCTCCAACGCATGTCCATTGCATGAATAGAAAAGTTAGCATTAGGCACCACAACCATGTTGTTATACTTTCGTTATAAAAGTTATTTTTATTTTCTTAGATTACTATCGCCTTAGCATCAGTTATATATAGCTTTGTTTTATTTCTTTTGAATGTCTATTTCTTACACTCTTTCCTCAAAGAATTTTTAACACCGGTTACCACCCAGCTTACAGACTAGTGCGTTGACCTTGTTGATTTATAGATTAAGTTAGTCTCCCTACCCTGTGGAATTCTACTATGGAAATACTCCTAGATAATTGTTGGCGCATTAGTTTATACTTGTGCTAGTGTGCTGGGTGACATGCATTAGGTGCATTTATTCTGTCATACATTTAATTTCACCTTTTATTCTACCGCTTCTACATTCGTTACCACTACACACCTAATCCATGCTTTGACCATCAGTTTGACTTATTCAAGTGTGTTGTCACGTGAGTTTGTTGCAAAAGCTTTTCCAATAAGATATTCTTATAAATCAAAGCAACACCAATGACCAAGTTTTTGGCACCATTGTGAAAGAAGGCAACTTTAATTCTTTTTTCTATTTATCATCATTAGTTAAGCGCGCCTGTGTAGGCTGTTGTGTTTTTCTTTGGGATATACCTGATTTTTTGATCAATTAGGTACCACTAGTTATGAGTGGTGCAAAGCAGTGCCCCTATTTTAAAATTGACCCAGAGATTGACATAACCTTCCATCAAAGAAGGAGAGCCCAATGCATTGATCAAGGAAATATGGCAGAAAATAAAGAACAACTACATAGAGAATATGGGGCCCCAGTAAACACTATTGTATTAGCACATGATAAAGAGCGTGAGATCAGAGATTATGTAGCACCAAGATTATGCAATTTCAATATGGGAATCGTTACCCCAGATATTACTGTTGAGAAATTTGAGCTTAAGTCTATGATGTTTCAAATGTTGCTCACTGTAGGGAAATTTGATGGCAGCACGTTAGAAGATCCACACTCTCATTTGAGGTCATTTTGTATATTTGTAACAAGTTTAAGCAGCCTGGTGTGACATCCGAGCAACTATAGGTGATTTTATTCACTTATTCTTTAAGAGACGCGACCAAAGTTTGGTTGAACCAGCAGCCAGCATGGTCCATCCATTCATGGAATGATCTTCCTGAAAATTTTATGGAGAAATACTTTCCTCCCACAGCGAATATGAAGCTTCGGCTAGATATCATGACATTCACTCAGCTTGAGGAAGGGGCAATGAGCGGTGCGTGGGAGAGATTTAAGCATCTGATACAATGTTGCCCTCACCACAGTCTACTGATAACTCTTCATGGAAGTGTTATTTCTCCTAAATTCTAGTACTAAATCCTGCTAAGTTTTGATGTTTAGGTGGTTTCTTGGTTCATTAAGCCTCTAAATTCATGCCTTGTTGGTGATTTGACTAAATCTTTAGGTTATTAGTGAGTGTATTCTTGCTTTCTAAGAGTTAAGTAGCGACTCATTTTGGCTCAGGTAGTAACTAATTGAAGGAAGAAAGAGTGAAGTTTAGTGAAGCCTTCTAAGCTGAAATGTTGGGGTAATCTATCTCAGTACAGCTCCCAATCTCACATGTGTAAGGAATATTCTCATTAATTGAAGTGTCCAAAAAGAGCAAGTTGAACCACGTGGACCAATAGAATGCTGCCAAACTTAATTCCCTGTCTATTCGGCCTTGATTTTGATACAAAAGGGGGAGTATTTAAGCTTGGCATTTTGGAGTTGAAAGAGGGGAGGCTGAACAGGGGAGTTTTACGAAAAAGGGAAGAGGATGAGCTGAAAAGGAAGTTGTCTACCTGGGGAAAGGAGTTGAGGAAGAACGAGGGAGTCCTTTAGAAGTTCTTCACCTGAGAATTTATCTTCTCTTCTTATTGTTATTCTTCCTTTTGTGCTTTTCCGTTGTTATTGATTGCTATAATGGAATTTCCAATAGCTTTTAGGAGTTTTATTTCTATCATTGAGCTAAATAGCTTAAGTCAAGGATTAGGGAACTCTTATATTGTAGGGAGGTTCAATCTAAGTGGTTTTATGTTGTTGAACACTGCTTTGAAGTGCTTTTAATGTTTAAGATGAATTATGTTTGGCCAACCTTTTACATCTACTGTTTTCTTGACTTTTGGGAAAAAGAATAGGAAACTGATTGCTTCAACTCTCACCAAGACTGACTACAAGTTAAGCTTGCAGTGGAATGGGTAGGTGAGGGATAATCACTCACTTAGTGCACACAAGTATTGAGCTTATTTTGAGTAGTTTAAATGGGAACTTAGCTACAATTTAAGGAAATCTAGGTAGATTCCGTGTTGGAATGTTGTGTGGTGTTATTTAACATAAGTTTTGCTACAACATTAAGTCTTCAAAACAGTATAAGAAACCCCTAATCCAAGGATGCTTTTATTTCTAAGTAATTTCACATGTTGTTACTTGTTTAGCTCTTTTTCCTGTTATTCTAAGCTTGTTATTGGTTAAATTAGTCATGTTTTACTTCTTTAAAAACTCCTTGAATGTTGTTTTTGTTTGGTTACCCTTTTTATCACTAAAAGTGAGCTCAAGCTTGGTAAAATTCATGGACTAATCCCTGAGGAGAATGATATAAATATACTTATCACTTGCTGCATTAGACTGTGTATACTTGCACATTAGAAGTGCGTAATTGCAAAATTAATTCCATTCTAGCTAAGGCAACAAGTTTTTGGTGCCGTTGCTGGGGATTAGTGAGATTTTTACTTCGTTTGAGTTGTTTTAGTGATTTTGAGCTGAAAGAAAGGTCTAAGTAAATTGATTTCTCTATTTTTCAGGTGTTGTAATTGTACATTAATGACTTTCCAGGGTTAGAATTTTTTTTGGATCTTGAACCTGAGAAAACATTTCATAGAAGAATGAGGGTTTAAAGGAAAAGAATGGAAGATTTACATTGAGGCCACTTAGATTCTAACAATCATCAAAATAATCCTTAAAACCATCAACAAGATCCTGGAGGACTTACACCACCTTTAGTTGAACCTCGAGTTGTGGTTCCTGCTAATGTTATTATTTAGCAGGTGATAAAGAGAGAGCCATTAGGACATATGCCAATCCCTTGGTTGATGAGTTAAATCCAGGAATAATTAGACCTGAAATTCAAACCCCTACTTTTGAGCTTAAACCAATCATGTTTCAAATGCTCCAAACCATAGGTCAATTCCATGGATTACCCTCTAAGGATCCTCATTTACATTTGAAATCCTTCCTAGGGGTTAGTGATTCTTTTATAATGTCAGGAGTGTCTAAGGATGCCCTAAGGTTGAGTTTGTTTCCTTACTCCCTTAGAGATGCATCCTAGACATGGTTGAATGCATTTCCTTCTGGGGCAGAAGACTCTTGGAACACTCTTGCTAAAAAATTCCTTGTTACATACTTCCCACCTATGAGGAATGCCATATTTAGAAATGAAATTGTGGCTTTTCAACACTATGATGATGAGACCTTGAGTGAGGCATGGGAGAGATTCAAAGAATTGCTTAGGAAATGTCCTCACCATGGACTCCCTCATTGTATACAAATGAAGACATTCTACCATGGGTTAAACACAACCACTAAGCAAGTTGTGGATGCTTCAGCTAATAGGGCTATTTTATCAAAGTCTTATAATAAAGCCCATGAAATCCTTGAAAGGATATCATCAAACAACTGTCAGTGGGCTGATTCAAGAAGTAACCCAGGTAAGAAAAACAAAGGAGATTTGGAATTGGATGCCTTAACTGCTATAAATGGCCAAATCTCATCCATGGCCAACATGCTGAAAAAATTGATTGTGGGAAATGTGGCCCAAAATGCTTATAATGTACAGAATGCAACTGTTGTAAACAAGGTAAGTACATACTCTTGTGTTTACTTTGGTGAGGGCCATACTTTTGAATTTTGCCCCAGCAATCCTACTTCAGTTTGCTACATAGGAAACCAAAACCAATAGAGAAACAATCCCTACTTGATCGAACTGAAACGTGGGGACTTTAAGAAAAGATTTTTTTAGTTTACAAACAAAGCTCCAGTTCAGTACAAGTGCACACTATCGATGCAAGTAATATAAAACTGTAAGCATTCTAGAGTATCGATCCCATAGGGAACAAACACAACAAAATTCAAAAGATAGCAAGAATTGTTCTCAAATTGCAATTTCGGTAACCAAGGTTATAAAAATGTTGGGAGGTGTTTTTTGGCAAAAGAAAATAATAAAAAAAACAATAAGTATGAAAAAGGAAATTCAAGTTGCTCATGTCCCTTGCTATTAAAATGTAATTGCAATCATAGCTAACACAAGAAAACTAAGTAAATCGAATTCAACTCCTATTCAAATTTGCTTCAAAACCTTTAGGAGGCTAAGTGGTTAAACCTATATTTCTATGGCTAATCTAACTTAGATAATTTCGCGAACAATTCTAAGTGTTTTGGAGTCTCGCCCTATGTCTAGGGTCGATGTTCATAACTTATTTCTAAGCCTTTTCCTTCATTGCTTTTGTGACTTCTGCCTTCTCTTAACCCTTTTAGTATTAAGTTTAAGCTTGACAAGCAACACTAGTTGGTTGGCTAGGTTTACCCAATAATTAACTCAACAAAAGCAAACAAAGTTTCAAGTGCTAGCTAGATTGATTATGTTTTTAAGCTTTACATCTTTCCTTTAGGGCATTCACTAACTTGAATTCCTAAAAGAAATCTAGCTCAACATTATTGGAATAGAAAACAACAAGTTGGAAAACAGAAAGTTGAGGAGTTGGTAATTCATGGAATAAAGTAGCAAAAGAAGAAATTCAAGCATAAAGAAATCAAAAAACCAACTGATTTTCTAAAGAAACTACTAAACTCAATGCCTAACAAAAAACTTCAGTAACTATCTAAACTTAAAAGGTAATTACAAGGAAGAAAAGAAAAGACAACAACTAAGTTCCTATGAATTGAAATGAACAAACTGAATTTAACATAAAGAACAATAACGAAACCAGTTTTCTCCTAGCTTTAATCGAAACAAATACACCATCAAGTGCAATCGAATCTTCACCTCCTCTAACTTTCGTTGAGGAGGGATTAAACTTAGAGCTCATGGGTCTGGAAAAACAAAAAAAAAAAAAAACAATAGCAAAGTAAATGGAAAACATCAGACAGTTGAATTGGGGCGTGAAGAAAAACCCATTAACTTTTTTGCTTTGTTCTTCTCGTTTTTATAGGCATTGAGGGCTAGGATTTCCATATTTTTTCTTTTACAACCTTCGGTCAACGTGTAGGCATGAAATCGGGTTGAAAAATCTACCAAATCTTGCAAAAATCTCCATGAATTTCGTTATTTATGTCAATCTTGCATTTTCCATATTTTCCAGAAAATGCAATTGCATTTCTGTTGCATTATTTTTCAAATCTTCCAATTTTTTCTAGAAATGCAATTGCATTTCCATTATGGAATGCAATTGCATTTTTTTGCTTGTTTTCCAGACTTGTTTTCCGAAGGAATGCAATTTCATTTCCGAAATGGAATGCAATTGCATTTTGTGCTTGTTCACAAACTTATTTTCCCGAATAAATGCAATTGCATTTCCAAAATGGAATGTAATTACATTTTTTTGTACATGCTCCAAACCTGCACAAAAATAACAAATTAGTGTAATTTTCAATCTCTTTTCAACTTCTTTCCTTTTTCCATTACTCCAACGAGCTTTTATGAATTTAACAAATAAACCCCGTTTTTAGCTTGCTCGTCATAAAACAAAACACATAAAAATGACAAGAATAACATAGTTTAGGTTCAAATAATCCTCATAAATGAGAATTATCACTACTCCAATATCTATAACCCAGGTTGGATAAATCACCCGAACTTTGCTTGGGGAGGCCAAGGAAGTAATTCTCAAGCCCCACAAGTATAGGAAAAGGTGAATTATCCACCAAGTTTTTGGCATCAAGGTTACCAAGCCTTTGGAAATCAACAACCCATGCCCCAACAACAACAAAAAGTAATGCCCCCTCAACATATTCCAGGTACATCTCTTGAGAGCTTGACGGAGGAATATATGGCAAAAAATGATGCTGTTATTCAAAGTTAGCAAGCCTCATTGAGCAATATGGAATTGCAAATGGGTCAACTAGCTAATGAGCTAAGTGTAAGGCCTCAAGGTAAAGCTTGTCACACCCCTTCCCGAACTACCTGCTATCTTAACTCGGAAGATGGTGTGAAGCCGACAGACATCGTCTATCTTCCTAACGACATCTGCGACCCACGTTGTACCTGATAAACAATCCATACCTGTATACGAGATACTATACATACCACACAGCAGAAACTCAGAATCTTATTACACATACCTACGGGGCGGTTCTGGTTAAACCTAACTTGCACAAGCCAAACACGACCAGACGTGCTTTATACACCCAAGTCCACTAGTTCCATATACAACATAACTACACATCCCTATTAAGTTATGTACAATACGAGCAGACTTGCTATACTACACCATCCACATACAAAAGTATCAGACTCGCAGAGCTTCTAGCAGGCTGTGGCAGGATCTCAGGCACCGGGAGCTCGATCTCTACCTGAAAAGTTGGAAAACATTGAAAGAATGAGCTGGAAAGCTCAGTGAGTGACTGAGTTTAAAACTATTAACTCGTAAATCATAACATATAACATCAATAGCTTTTACAGAAGTCCAGCAAGCGTGTCAAAAGTATTAACCATTTTAAATATATGACAAATTAGTTGTGTAAGACTCGCCCGGTACAAACAATGTTCATTCTACGATGTAGTGGGGCCCGCCCAGCACTCCCATCGTCTTTGTCGTAGTGGGGCTCGCCCAGCACTCACGACAGCATTGTTGTCACGGAGTACACTCAACGTCGACAACAGAAAATGACCTGTGTGCACACGGTACTATACAACCTCGGGCTCAGTATCTCAACCATTAACTAATTCAGGTCTCAGAGAAACACATGAAAACCCTTAACAGTTCTTGCTAACACATGTAGACTTGGAATTAAGGTATTTCTTCTAGTTTCAGAAAAATCGGTAAACATATGCTCACAACGAACAATTTAAATCATTTTTAGGAAACCATATATGCTTATGAACATGTGCTCAAGAGACCATAAATCTTTAAGCTACATCATTCTTAGGAAGTCTTTTCTTTTCATGAACACAAGTTCAAACATAGAATTTATTTTCAGAATTCATTTTGTCACTCACAGCGTTAATATTAGATTCTCGGTCCGTAAATTTGTCCTATTCCTTCTTGGCCTGCCAAATAAACAAAACCAAGCATTAGAATCTTGGCCTCATGAATTTAAGGTTTAGGATTGCAAAAACCTTCCCATCTATTTCCTGCACTTTACAGATTTTATACCCTAAACTCACACACCTATAACTTTTCCATTACTTGCTCAAAAATGATGTTATTTATACCAAACTCTTCCTTTTCGAACCCTCTAAAACTTATCTGAAGGAATGAAATCTAAATTCCTAAAGGATGTGTCTGTAACTACCTCGAAATCTATTTTCCCCAAAATACGTTTCAGCTAAAACCAAAACTGTTTTCCCTGCGGCAGCCCAAAACTAACCTGAAATTTTAAGCGACTTCCAATCAATTTCTAACCACGACTTCTTCATGAAAGTTATAGGAAATTACATCAGCTTTCCATCCATACCTAATACAGCTTCTAATTCGAAGTCTACAGATCAGAATATCCCAAAAACCAGAGGTTCCCCGGATTTGACAGCAAAAACACTCCTCCGACTTCCCCTTCAAAAACCCATAACATAAATTCAGATTTTGCTCGAGCTTCCTTCACGAAAATTGTTCTAAAATGAGTTAACTTTCAAGGAAATCAAATCTCACCTCCTAATACCTCTTGTGGAGCTCAAAACGTTCCAAATATCAGAGGTAGTCAGGGTTGATCACGAAATCTTCCATGCAACTTGGATTGATCTTCCCTCCTTTTCTTCTTCAATTAAACCTTCAAAATCTCCTTCTTCCTCCTTTCAGCCTCTCTCCCTCGAAACCCTTCTGTTTTCCTTTGGTAAATGAATCTCTAAATTGGGTGGATATAAGTATATTTGTAAAATGAATAAAACTTCCACTTTTGTTTTTTTTTCTCCTTTTCCCTATTTTCCTTTCTTTCTTTTCTTTTTTAAAAAAACAAAAAAACCAAAACAAATGTTTTAAACATTTTTTTTTCCTCTTTTTTTTTTAAAAAAAAAAATTCAAGAAAAAATCTCGTAAATCTCGGTTTTACAACTTACCTCCCTCTTAAGAAATTTCGTCCTCGAAATTGAGTAGTCTTTAGATGAAAAGCGTCGGGTAATTCTTCCTCATTTGGTCTTCTAGTTCCCAGGTTGCCTCCTCCACCCCGTGATGTCTCCAAAGAACCTTCACGAGTGGGATCGTCTTGTTTCTCAGAACCTGTTCTTTCCTATCAAGGATTTGAACTGCATCCTCCACATAACTCAAATCTTCTTTAAGTTCAACTGGTTGCACTTGCAACACATGCGTCGGACCTGGAATATACTTCCTTAACATGGACACGTGAAAGACATCATGTACTCGAGATAGTTCTGCTGGCAACTCAAGTCCGTACGCTGCTGGCCCAACTCGTTTTGTTATCTGATAAGGACCAATATACCTAGGGCTCAACTTACCCTTCCGACCAAAACGAAGGACACCTCTCCACGGAGATAACTTCAAGAAAACTCGATCTCCGACTTGGAATTCTAGGTTTCTTCGCCGCTTATCTGCGTAGCTCTTCTGACGATCTTGAGCTACTTTCAGATTTTCTCGAGTCACCTTCACATTGCCTGTCGTAACCTGTACCAACTCAGGTCCGATTAGCTTCCGTTCCCCCACTTCGTTCCAACACACGGGAGTTCTACATGGTCTTCCATACAAAGCCTCAAACGGCGCCATGCCGATACTAGACTGATAGCTGTTATTATAGGCGAACTCCATAAGTGATAAGTGGGTATCCCAGCTTCCCTTAAACTGAAGGACACATGCTCTCAACATGTCCTCTAAGGTCTGGATGGTCCTCTCTGACTGACCGTTTGTCTTGGGATGGAACGCCGTGCTGAAATTCAGTTTTGTTCCCATAGCTTTCTGTAAACTAGGCCAGAACTTAGATGTAAATCTCGGATCTCTATCTGAAACTATGGACACTGGCACTCCGTACTGACTCACAATCCTGTCGACGTATAGCTTAGCAAGCTGATCAAGTGTATACGTCACTTTAATCGGTATAAACCGTGCTGTCTTAGTGAGTCTATCCACTATTACCCAAATACCATCATGTCCACCAGAAGTACGTGGTAATCCAAAAAGGAAATCCATAGTGATATGCTCCCATTTCCACTCCGGCACTGGCAGTGGATTAAGGAGTCCCCCTGGCCTCTGTCTAACTGGTTTAACCTGTTGGCAAATTAAACATTTATCAACATAATTAGCTATCTCCCGCTTCATCCCAGGCCACCAATACGATCCCTTTAAAGTTTTGTACATCTTGGTGCTTCCTGGATGCATAGCGTAAGCTGAACTGTGAGCTTCCTCTAGTAAAGCATTTTTAAGCTCACTAATATTCGGAATGCATAGTCTTCCTTGCTTCAGTATAGCTCCATCTGCTCCTATCTGAAACTCCCCCTCCGGGTCCTGTTTGGACTTCCCAAACCTCTTCTGCAAGTCCCTATCCTCGGCCTGTTTCCTCACAATCTCTACTATAAGCGAAGGCCTGACATGAAATTGAACCAGGAGACTTCCTGAATCCTCTGCAGTCACAATCGCCTTTGAATCTCTTAGCGTACTTAAGAAGGTTGCTCGCATACCACATAAAGCATCCCTAGGAAGTCTCGACTTCCTACTTAATGCATCTGCAACTACGTTCGCCTTACCTGGATGGTATTCTATAGTACAATCATAATCTTTGATAAGTTCTAGCCATCGTCTCTGTCTCATGTTCAACTCTTTCTGATCGAAGATATATTTCAGACTCTTATGATCTGTGAAAATGTGGCACTTCCCACTGAACAAATAATGCCTCCAGATCTTCAATGCTAAAACAACGGCTGCTAGCTCGAGATCATGGGTAGGGTAAGTACACTCGTGCTTTTTCAGTTGCCTTGAAGCATAAGCTATTACCTTTCCTTCTTGCATAAGCACGCACCCTAATCCTTGCCTCGAAGCATCACAGTAAATCACATATTCTTTCCCTGTTACAGGGAGTGCCAGAATAGGTGCTGTTACTAATCTCTTCTTCAGCTCCTGAAAACTCTGTTCACACTTATCTGACCATTCAAACTTAACATTCTTCCTTGTCAAAGTTGTCAAGGGTAATGCCAATCGTGAGAAATCCTCAACAAACCGTCTGTAGTATCCCGCCAAACCTAGGAAACTACGTACCTCTGTTGCACTAGCTGGTCTTTCCCAATTGACCACAGCTTTCACCTTTTGCGGATCTACACTAACTCCATTTGCTGAAACGATATGCCCCAAGAACACTACCTGATTTAACCAAAACTCACATTTGCTGAATTTAGCGTACAACTGCTTATCACGTAGTGTTTGCAGAACAATCCTCAGATGTTTCTCATGGGCTTCCCTGTCAACTGAGTAAACTAGTATATCATCAATGAATACTATAACAAATTGATCCAGATACTGATGAAAGATCCTGTTCATGAGATCCATGAAAACTGCTGGTGCATTAGTTAAACCGAAAGGCATTACTAGAAACTCATAGTGTCCATACCTCATTCTGAATGCTGTCTTAGGAACGTCTGATTTCCTAACCTTTAACTGATGGTATCCTGACCTTAAGTCAATCTTGGAGAACACTGATGCTCCCTTCAACTGGTCAAACAAGTCATCTATGCGTGGTAAAGGGTACTTGTTACGTATCGTGACCTTGTTTAACTGCCTATAGTCAATGCACAATCTTAAAGTACCATCTTTCTTCTTTACGAATAACACTGGAGCTCCCCAAGGCGATACACTAGGTCTAATGTATCCCTTGTCAACTAGTTCTTGTAATTGTATCTTCAGTTCCTTGAGCTCGCTTGGTGCCATTCTATACGGCGCTCGCGAAATAGGTGCTGTTTCTGGTAACAATTCGATAGTGAACTCAACTTCCCTATCAGGTGGCAAACCTACCAGGTCAGTCGGAAAAACATCAGGAAATCCATTCACGACAGGAACATCTTCTGGTTTCAACTTTTCTTCCTGCACCTCCACTACGTGTGCAAGGAATGTCGTGCAACCCTTCCTCAACAACCTCTCAGCTTTTAGGGCTGAAATCATACTCATAGGCATAATCTTCCTTTCTCCCCTGAAAACTACTTCAGCCAAACCTGGTTTCCTGAAAATTACTTCCTTCCTATGGCAATCCATGGAAGCATAATGAGTGAATAAGAAATCCATCCCTAAAATTACATCTAACACATGTTGCTGTAGTGGAAGAAGATCCACTATCATACTGAGACCTTCTACTAAGACCTCACAATCTCGCAACACTTCATTGACTAGTAAAGCATCACCAACTGGAGTGTATATAACTAACTTCTCAAATAAAGGCTCTAGCTTCCTATTTAGCTTAGTTAGGAACATGCTAGAAACAAAGGAATGCGTAGCACCTGGGTCTATTAAAACACGTGCAGGTACATTACAAACAAGAATCGTACCTGTAATAACATCTGGTGCATCATCTGCTTCTTGCTGAGTCATAGCGTAAACCTTTCCCTGCTGTCTAGGTCTCCCTACAACTCCTTTCTGTCTAGCACCACTGAAGCCCTCCCCTGCAGCTACCGGAACCTTCGGCTGCTCAACCGTCTGGGACTCAACCCCCAGGTCTCTCTGTGCGACCCCTCTCAGCTGTGGACAATCTCTCTTGAAATGCCCTGGTTGTCCGCACTGGTAGAACACATCGGCACCAACAAGACAATGGCCCCGATGATTCTTGCCACAATTCGTACATGGGGTTCTCCTCGTCACACTGGCAATAGACTCTTGCCCTGCCTGCGGTCTTGTTACAAATCTAGCAGACTGATTGGGTGCTCTCTGACTCTTCCTCTGATAGGTACTACCCACACTCGTCTGCCTCGATGCCTGGCCACCAGATCGATTCTTAAAGTCCTGACGACTTGAAACATTCACCCCAGGTGCGAACCTTCGCTGCTCACGACCTCGGAAGCTACTAGCCGTCGAAGCCCCACGACCAGGCTCCACTACTGACTTCTCTTCCGCTATACTCTGCTCCACACGTAGGGCAGTCTCTACTAGCTGGGAAAAGTCCGTCCATTTTGCGATAGCTGTGACCGGGGTACGTATCTCAAAACGCAGCCCTCTTTCAAACCTTCGACACCTGTCACTCTCAGATGCCACAATCACATCAGCATACCGGGACAACTCGGTATACTTCCTCCCATACTCGGTCACTGAAAGCGACCCTTGCTTCAACCCTAAGAACTCATCCCTCCTTGCCTCACGATACGTGATAGGGTAATATTTGTCTTCGAATATGCCTCTGAAAGAATTCCAATTCATGGTACGTGCATCATTACGCCTGGCTAGTATCGATTTCCACCATCCCTCTGCCTCCTTCTGTAGCAGAAATGTGGCCAACTTGACCTTTCGCTCCTCAGGACAAGTCATCACATCAAAGCATTTCTCCAGCATATTCAACCAAACCTCGGCGTCAGCTGGATCTGTGGAACCCTCGAACACTGTGGCTCCTAATTTCTTTAAGTGTTCTAATCCATATGCTTTCTCTGGATCACTTGGCCCTGCTCTCTCTGGCCTACCCACCTCCTGTGAGGAACCAGCATGCTGTTCGTTTCCTGCCCCAATCTGAACTCTCGGGGCACTAGATCCCCTCTCAGATTGACCTTGGGTAGGATCCCGCGTCCCGTCCTGATCCTGCCTGCGTCGTCTGCTTGTACGTGGTGGCATGACTCCTATAACATATCAACATGTCAGACATGTTATGGATACTTAACTCAAATGTACAATACTAAACTTCTATTCATATTCTAGTCCTGACTAGACCTGCTCTTGTCCTTACTTGGACCATGTTTTACTAGTTCTATCTGAACTAACTCGTTAGCATGCTCTCTATTTCCCAGTTTTTTTCTTAGAGCTAACTCGCTCTATCTCGTTTCCCATGGAGCTAACTGCTCTGATACCAAGTTGTCACACCCCCTCCCGAACTACCTGCTATCTTAACTCGGAAGATGGTGTGAAGCCGACAGACATCGTCTATCTTCCTAACGACATCTGCGACCCACGTTGTACCTGATAAACAATCCATACCTGTATACGAGATACTATACATACCACACAGCAGAAACTAGGAATCTTATTACACATACCTACGGGGCGGTTCTGGTTAAACCTAACTTGCACAAGCCAAACACGACCAGACGTGCTTTATACACCCAAGTCCACTAGTTCCATATACAACATAACTACACATCCCTATTAAGTTATGTACAATACGAGCAGACTTGCTATACTACACCATCCACATACAAAAATATCAGACTCGCAGAGCTTCTAGCAGGCTGTGGCAGGATCTCAGGCACCAGGAGCTCGATCTCTACCTGAAAAGTTGGAAAACATTGAAAGAATGAGCTGGAAAGCTCAGTGAGTGACTGAGTTTAAAACTATTAACTCGTAAATCATAACATATAACATCAATAGCTTTTACAGAAGTCCAGCAAGCGTGTCAAAAGTATTAACCATTTTAAACATATGACAAATTAGTTGTGTAAGACTCGCCCGGTACAAACAATGTTCATTCTACGATGTAGTGGGGCCCGCCCAGCACTCCCATCGTCTTTGTCGTAGTGGGGCTCGCCCAGCACTCACGACAGCATTGTTGTCACGGAGTACACTCAACGTCGACAACAGAAAATGACCTGTGTGCACACGGTACTATACAACCTCGGGCTCAGTATCTCAACCATTAACTAATTCAGGTCTCAGAGAAACACATGAAAACCCTTAACAGTTCTTGCTAACACATGTAGACTTGGAATTAAGGTATTTCTTCTAGTTTCAGAAAAATCGGTAAACATATGCTCACAACGAACAATTTAAATCATTTTTAGGAAACCATATATGCTTATGAACATGTGCTCAAGAGACCATAAATCTTTAAGCTACATCATTCTTAGGAAGTCTTTTCTTTTCATGAACACAAGTTCAAACATAGAATTTATTTTCAGAATTCATTTTGTCACTCACAGCGTTAATATTAGATTCTCGGTCCGTAAATTTGTCCTATTCCTTCTTGGCCTGCCAAATAAACAAAACCAAGCATTAGAATCTTGGCCTCAAGAATTTAAGGTTTAGGATTGCAAAATCCTTCCCATCTATTTCCTGCACTTTACAGATTTTATACCCTAAACTCACACACCTATAACTTTTCCATTACTTGCTCAAAAATGATGTCATTTTTACCAAACTCTTCCTTTTCGAACCCTCTAAAACTTATCTGAAGGAATGAAATCGAAATTCCTAAAGGATGTGTCTGTAACTACCTCGAAATCTATTTTCCCCAAAATACGTTTCAGCTAAAACCAGAACTGTTTTCCCTGCGGCAGCCCAAAACTAACCTGAAATTTTAAGCGACTTCCAATCAATTTCTAACCACGACTTCTTCATGAAAGTTATAGGAAATTACATCAGCTTTCCATCCATACCTAATACAGCTTCTAATTCGAAGTCTACAGATCAGAATATCCCAAAAACCAGTGGTTCCCCGGATTTGACAGCAAAAACACTCCTCCGACTTCCTCTTCAAAAACCCATAACATAAATTCAGATTTTGCTCGAGCTTCCTTCACGAAAATTGTTCTAAAATGAGTTAACTTTCAAGGAAATCAAATCTCACCTCCTAATACCTCTTGTGGAGCTCAAAACGTTCCAAATATCAGAGGTAGTCAGGGTTGATCACGAAATCTTCCATGCAACTTGGATTGATCTTCCCTCCTTTTCTTCTTCAATTAAACCTTCAAAATCTCCTTCTTCCTCCTTTCAGCCTCTCTCCCTCGAAACCCTTCTGTTTTCCTTTGGTAAATGAATCTCTAAATTGGGTGGATATAAGTATATTTGTAAAATGAATAAAACTTCCACTTTTGTTTTTTTTTCTCCTTTTCCCTATTTTCCTTTCTTTCTTTTCTTTTTTAAAAAAACAAAAAAACCAAAACAAATGTTTTAAACATTTTTTTTTCCTCTTTTTTTTTTAAAAAAAAAAATTCAAGAAAAAATCTCGTAAATCTCGGTTTTACAAAGCTTCCCTCTGATACTGAAAATCCAAAAAGAGAGGGGAAAGAGCATGTGCAAGCCATAGAGTTGAGAAGTAGAAAGCCATTAGTTGAGGAATTAGAGGTTCACAAAAAAACATAAAGTGAAAGGCACTATTGTCCAAGTTGAGGAGGAAAACAAAGAAAGCCAAGATGAGAATGAAGGAAAGAATGAGGAGGAAGTTGAGATACGGCCTAGAGTTGAATTTTCTAAAGAAAAACAGTGTGTAGCTATCCCCATTCTTGAGTTTAAACCTCCTCCTCCACCCTTTCCTCAAAGGTTGAGAAAGAGAAAAGAGAAGCTGACTTTGAAAAGTTCATGGACATTTTAAAAGAAATTCATATAAACATACCATTGGTTGATGCTTTGAGGCAAATGCCTAATTATATGAAATTTCTGAAAGATGTCTTGACAAGAAGAGAAAGATTTGAGGAATTAAGGTATTTTCGTTGAATGAGGAGTGTAGTGCCATTTGAGAAAAAATATCCCAAACAAAGAGAAAGACCCCAGATCATTCACCATACCTGTTTCTATTGGTGGAAAGGAATTAGGAAGAGCTTTATGTGACTTGGGAGCTAGTATAAACCTTATGCCCTTGTCCATTTATAAGAAATTAGGCATAGGTGAAGATAGACCCACAACTGTCACTCTCCAACTAGCTGGTAGGTCCATAACCCACCCTGAAGGAAGGATAGAGGACATTCTAGTTCAGGTGGATAAATTCATTTTCCCTGCTGATTTCATAATTTTAGATTATGAAGCAGACAAAGAAGTGCCTATAATCCCAGGGAGACCTTTCCTTAAAACAGGAAGAACAGTGGTGGATGTGAATGAGGGAACAATCACTTTGAAAATGAGTGACCAGCAAGTGAAATTCAGCATCTATGACACAATGAAATATCCAACTGATATGGATGAGTGTTCTGTAATTCAGGTACTGGTTGAAGTCATTAAAGAGAATATTGAAAAGGAATTGCTGCAGCATCATGTTCAATCTTTTGAGTAATAACAGCAGATGATTTGGAAAACAACAGTTTTGAAGGGGATGGTGAGAGTTTGGCTAAAGTTTCCTGATTTAGGAGATTGTTTGAATCTCTATAGTTAGGAGATATAAAAGCACCACCTATGCAACCTTTCATTAAAGAATCTCCTACCTTGAGCTGAAAACATTGCCAAATCACATGAAATATGCCTATTTAGGTGAGGAAAAGACTCTTCTCATTATTATTTCAGCAAGCTTACTGCCTGAAAAAGAGTTGATGTTAATGCAATTGTTGAAACAGTACAAGACGGCTATAGGGTGGACTTTGGGAGAAATCCAGGGTATAAGTCCTTCTTATTCCATGCATAAAATCAATTTGGAAGAAGGAAATTTCAAATTTGTTTAGTAGCAAAGAAGGCTTAATCCAGCTATGAAGGAGGTTGTAAAAAAGGAAATCATTAAATGGTTGGATGCTGGAATCATATACCCTATTTCAAATAGCAATTGGGTAAGTCCAATCCAATGTGTGCCAAAAAAAAAAAAGGTGGCATGACAGTGGTAGTGAATGAGGCCAATGAGTTAGTTCCAACTAGGACAGTGACAGGTTGAAGGGTATGTATGGATTATAGGAGGCTGAACAAAGCCACTTCTAAAGACCATTTCCCTCTACCCTTCATTGACTAAATGTTGGATAAACTAGATGGTCAATATTACTATTGCTTCTTAGATGGGAATTCTGGCTATAACCAGATCACCATATCCCCCACAAGATCAAGAAAAGGCCATTTTTACTTGCCCCTATGGAATTTTTGCCTTTCGAAGAATGTCTTTTGTCCTTTGTAACACCCCTACCACTTTTCAGAGATGTATGATGGCTATATTCTCTGACATGGTGGAGTCTATCATGGAAGTCTTCATAGATGACTTCTCAGTCTTTGGGGATTCATTTGAAGCTTGTCTGGGAAATTTAGGGAATGTATTAAAGAGGTGTTAGGAAACAAATTTGGTCTTAAACTGGGAAAAATATCACTTTATGGTGAGAGAGGGTATAGTGTTAGCCCATAAGATTTCCAAAGAAGGGATTGAGGTTGATAGAGCTAAAATTGAGATCATTGAGAAATTAAAACCACCTACCAATGTTAAGGGTGCGAGAAGTTTCTTGGGTCATGCTGGATTCTTTAGGAGATTTAGAAATGACTTTTCCAAAATCTCAAAACCTTTGTGCTCATTGTTAGACGTAAACATACCATTTGAGTTCACTACTGACTGCCTTAGAACCTTTAATTTTTTGAAAACAGCTTTAGTTACTACTCCTATCATGTATTCTCCAAATTGGCAATTGCCATTTGAGTTGATGTGTGATGCAAGTGACTATGTTGTAGGTGCTTTGCTAGGACAAATGCAAGGTAAGGTTATTCACCCAATCTATTATGCAAGCAAAACTCTCACTGAAGCCCAACTACATTACACCACAATAGAAAAAGAGTAGTTGGCAGTAGTTTATGCTTTTGAGAAGTTTAGGTCTTATTTAGTAGGGTCTAAGATGGTTTTCTACATAGACCATGTTGCTATTAAGTACCTACTAGCTAAGAAAGATGATAAGCCAAGATTAATTAGGTGGGTGTTGCTCTTACAAGAGTTCGATCTATAGATTAGCGACAAGAAAGGTTTTGAAAATCTGGTAGCAGACCATCTATCCAAAATTGAAAATTCAAAAATTTTGCTTAAGCAATCTGATATCATAGTTGACTTTCCTGATGAACAGCTTCTCGTAGTGTCTAAAATTCAGGAAGTTGAGATCCCTTAGTTTGTTGATTTTGCAAATTACCTGGCCAACAATGTTTTGCCCTCTGACTTTTCCAAACAACATCTAAATAGATTCTTTCATGAAGGTAAATTTCATTTGTGGGATGAGCCCTTCTTGTATAGGCACTGTGCTGATGGTATTTTAAGAAGATGTGTGGCAGAAAGTGAAGTTCATTCTATTTTGGAGCATTGTCAGTCTTCTCCTTATGGAGGACATTTTGGTGGCCAAAGAACAGCAGCCAAAGTATTTCAATCAGGATTCTATTGGGCTTCAATTTTCAAGGATGCCTATATCTTTAGCAAAGCTTGTGAAAAATGTCAAAGGAAAGGAAACATTGGAAAAAGGGATGAAATGCCCCTCACTTATACCTTAGAAGTTGAACTCTTTCATGTTTGGGGAATAGATTTCTTCCCTCTTTCAAAAGGTAATTTGTTCATTTTATTGGATGTGGACTATGTCTCAAAGTGAGTTGAGGCTCTTGCTTGTCCTTTAAATGATGGTAAGACAGTAATTAGGTTTCTGCACAAGTTTATTTTCACTAGATTTGGAACTCCTAGAGTTCTAATAAGTGATGAGGGCTCTCACTTTGTGAATAGAGCAATGACTTCATTATTGGCTAAGTATAATGTCAAACACAACGTCTCCACTCCCTATCACCCACAAGCCAATGGCCAAGCTGAAATTTCAAATAGAGAAATAAAGGGAATTCTTGAGAAAGTGGTAAAGCCAAATAGGAAAGACTGGTCCAGTAGGTTAGAAGACTGACTAAGGGCTTATAGAACAGCTTTTAAAACTCTCTTGGGCATGTCCCCATATAGACTAGTGTTTGGTAAAGCATGTCACTTGCCTTTGGAGTTAGAACACAAGGCTTTTTGGGCTTTAAAGGAGTTGAACTTAGACTTGCAGCTGCTAGAAATTTGAGAATGTTGTAGAGAAATGACCTTGATGAATTTAGGAGATTCTCTTATGAAAATGCCAAGTTGTATAAGGAAAAAACCAAGGCATGGCATGATAAAAGGATTTTGCCTAAACAGTTTGAAGTTGGCCAAAAGGTGTTGTTATGCAATTCAAGGTTGAAATTATTCCCTAGTAAGTTAAGATCAAAATGGTCTTGTCCATTTTTGGTAACTGAAGTCTCTCCTTTTGGTGCAATTAAAATAAAGATGATAAAGATGAAAGAGAGTTTAAGGTAAATGGTAAAATACTAAAACACTATTGGGGAGAGAAATTCCAAAGAGGCATAACCTCGGTCAATATGAAAGACAATTGAGGAAAGTGTTGTTTTAGGGAGCTGGAATTGGATTGCTTAATTTGTGTGCTCCATTTAATTTATTTGTAGTTAGTTGGTTTAGTTTAATATTTTATTTCCTTAGACTAATGATAGCATGCATAAATGTGCTATTTTTAGGCTTAGTTTTAGGTTAGTTTTTCTTTGATTTTGCGTGCTTTCATGTATTTTTATGTTTATTTCTCAGAAACTGGGCATTTGGAGCAAAATCGGAGAATTGTGAGATAATTGGACAAATTTGAGCAACTTAAGGCTATATTTAAAGATTCAAGTGTTGAAGAACAAGAACAAGGCATTTGGACTCGAGGGCATAGCATTACAACGCTATATACAGCGTAGCAACGCTACTGAAACAGATTTTTTCCCTTTTTACAAATTTCGAAGGGGCAGCTGCCCCTAGCGTTGCAACTTTGTCTCGACTCTATAAAAGGGAATGTTTCATTCAAGAAAATGGAGTCATTTTGGAGAGACCTAAACCCTAATTTCAATAGAAGCATTGTTTGAGAGGTCTAGAGAGCAACTTGGAGAGCTAAGGAGGACACTCAAGGCTTGGGATCGCGGGACATCACGTTGAGAACAAGTGTTGGCACGCCTCGTCTAGTTTTTCTCTTTTTCCTTTCTTTTGCATCTCTAATTTTAGGATTTAATGGACTGAAATTACATGTATTTGAGTGTTTTAGACTTTTTAGTTAATTGCTTGATTGTATAAAACTATGTGTTGATTGATTGAATTTCATTGTAAGGTTTTTTATGCATCTTGATTTAATCTTCTAAGCTCTCGACCATAGCTTTGTATGTTAAGTTAAATTTAGCTTGAGAAAGTAAGTTTAAATAATAACCTAGATGCATGACTAGGGTTAATCTATTGCATGAGAATGAATAGATTAATAGTAGAAATTATTAAGAGAATTTCATAATGTCGTGCCTAGTTGTAAAAATAGACCGAAAGGTTTATTTACCTCTTGCATGAGTTCAATTGGGCTCGAGAGAGTCAATTGAATATTTTAGTAATTATTGACTTAGAATTATTGCATGATTCACAATTCAGTAGTCAATTTCATAGTCGGGCTTCATGGATGGCAATTAATGAATGCCGCTCTAAAATTGGACTCCAACTTTGTTTATAATAGGATATGTTCTATGTTTTTATATAAAAGAACCAATTCAAAATTAGTTTTCTCTAAATAAAATTAGGCATAAGTAACTATGGTAATTAATTAAATCTAAGAAACCCAAGCCCCGTGGATGACCCTGGCCACTTTAATTGCAAAATACTTAGAGGTCTGGTTTTATAAATGTAATCTTGATAGGACCCTCGACAAGTCGACTATCAACTAACTCAGTTTCTTTGTTGTTAGTCTAGTTTGCTTTTAAAGTTTTGTAGGTACACCTAAAAGCTACATCAATCAGCAATCACGGGTAGGCTTTGCAGAAAAATAAAGGATGAAATTTGCTCTTGTGATATGACAGCCTTGGAAAAAGGAGATATAAAGAGAAAGAAGTCCAGTCTTGGGTGGCTCAAGAGTTATTAATCATAAATGCTACAACATTTAGGGGTGAAAATTGACATAAACTATCATAGCAGTCTGAAAATTTGACAGACGGAACACTGAGAAAATATTGAAGCTGATTTGCCTTGATCCACCCCACCTACAGCTTTAAATTCACAGCCTTTATGTTTTTCACTTCGAAGCATTCCTTTTGTTTTTAAACTACAAGTGTTAAGACACATTTGAGATTCTCCCTCATATTTCAAAGACCATCCCTAGTCTTTTTTTCTTTTGTTAATCCGAGAGTGCTGTCAAAGAAAACAATGCCTCCAAAAACAAAGGAAAAATGGCCAGAGAGGTTGAAAGCATTGAAGAACATGTTTTTGAAGAGGAGAGAGTTACACCTGAGGTAAGGACCAAGACAAAATCCTCAAAATCTTCTAAGTCCAAGGGGAAGCAAGTCCTTGCAGTTGAAGAATCAGCCAGTGACCATTGGGTCAGTCCATGTGCATCCCCTCCTATTCAAAGAGTCGCAAAGAAGAAAACAAAAGGGAAGAGTAAGGTTGTGGAATAAGAAGCAGAAGTGGAGAGGTTTATCAATGATGCAACAAGGAAAAGGTTTGAGGAGTATAAGTCTAAAGCTCTCTTCTCCGAGAAAGGCTTCCCATCTCCCATTAGTGAACTCCCTCATTTTCTAATTGCTAGAATCACTAATATGGGTTGGGAAATCTTATGCCAAGAACCATAACCTTTGATTGTCCCTTTTGCCAAGGAATTTTATGCAAATATTGACATCCCTGTTGAGAACCATTCTATACTAAGAGGTAAGCTAGTGGACTGGAGTCTTGAGGGCATAAATGATGCATTGAGCTTGGAGTCCTTCCCTCATGCAACATATAATGAGATGGTTGTACCACCTTCTGATTCCCAACTAAATTCTGCTCTCAACACAGTAGGAATAGAAGGGGCTCAAGGGTGAGTAGAACTGGGGCCAGAACCATGCTTGCTTCCTACCTCAAGCCTGAAGCTCATGTGTGGCTGTCTTTCATCAGGGTTAAATTGCTTCCAAGCACTCATGACACAACAGTCTCAAGGGATAGGGTGTTTATGCTATTTGCAATAATGAAGAGTTTAAGCGGTAATGTTGGAAGAATCATTGGAAAACAGATGGAAGGTTGTTTCAAAAAGAATTCAAGAAAGTTGTTTGTTCCTAACCTTATTACCATGATGTGCTTGAAGGCTGGGGTGCAATACTCGAATGATGAGGAGATGGTTATAAGCAAGGGACCATTAGACACTTGCACTGAAGCACAAATTAAAAATCTGAAGGGATCCAAGCAGGGAAGTGGTTCGGCTGTAGGAATTGATCCCTTATTGAGTCAACAGGAGACAATGTTGCAAATGCTACAACATTCTGGATCTTAGACCAAATCATATTAGGAGTATGCTCAGAGAATATATTACACAATGAAGAAGGCCATGCAAGCTAACTTCTAAAAGCCTTATGCAGCTTTTCCTAAGTTACCTGATCATCTTCTACAAGCTTGGCATCCATCATCTCCATCTGGTGAAGAACAAGAAGAGCAAGACCATTTCCCTTGAGATGAAGACTGAAATGAGCAAGGATAATGCTAATGGGGAAAAATCTGATATTTTCTGACTTTCTGCTTTATGAATTATGTTGTTGTTGGTTAATCTATGTTTATGCCTTGTTTTTATATTTGTTTGTCTTATGAAACTTGTAGGATGTAGTAAATTCCATTTCTTTATGCTTTTAGTGACTATTGGTAGTTGCATGTCTTGTTGTTATCTATGAAAAGTATAAAATCAAAAGCAAGTTGTTGTTGTGATAAGAGAAATTTTCTTATGTGGTTGTGCTCGGTTTGTTCTAAATCATTCCAAATGAGCTCAATTTATTCTGATTCCGTCTTTAATTTACATAAAGTCCAGGTTTAAGCTTAAGTCTAACAACTGCCTTCTTAGTTTGCTCTTTAGTTCTTCAAGAGAGTTTGCCCTTCATCCTTTATAGATTGAAAATCCCTTAAGATTATTTGCCTTTAGTCCATCCCTGTACCATTCAAGTTTGGGGGTTTAGTCTTATTTCCAAACTCATTCAGGACAATGAGTAGTTCAAGTTTGGGGGTAAGGAAAGCCTAGAAAGAAAAAATAAAGGAAAAAAAGTTTAAAAAGGGCACTCCTCTTTTCTTAAAAAGCTCAAATAAAAAAAAACCTTTAAAAAAAACCTTAGTAAAAATAATTCATGCTCAAAAATTTGGGTTGTCCTCGTTGTTATGCCATTCTCATCACAAATGAGGGTGCTTAAATCGAAGGTGCAATGCAAAGCTTAGTTCCCCTGTTGCTTAGGTGAGTGTCATAACAAATGATGCCATTTTGAGAACTTTGGGAAGAGAGTAGTGAAAGTGAGCTTTGGGAAAACGAGTGTGAGACCTTGTAGATATGAGCCTTGAAGCTAGGGTGATCTACATCACAAATCTGGGCATTTCAAGTCTAGGGGCCATAGTCTTAAGGATCCTTTGAGAGTTTTTTATTTTTATTTTTATTTTAAAAAAAAAAAAGGGAAAAGAAAAGAAAGAGAGGTTAGTTAGCATAAAGAGTTTTGAAAATAAAGGATGTGAGGAGGTGAGTAAAGAATAGTTGTTTCTAAAAGACTTTTAATGAAGTAAAGAATGGAGCTGCACAGTGAGCTTTAGGACTAAGGTATTAATGTAGTACGCTTAAAAGGGCAGTGTGAGCTGGAGCTTAAGTTGGACAAAGTGTAACTTTGGAGAGTGTATTGGAATTAGTTGAGCTTTGACGAATGTTTTTAGAAAAATATGAGCCACTTGTACATAAGCTAATTTCTGAAAGTTAATGAGAATTGCTTGCTATTTGATAGTGACTTGGTGATGAAAATCCATATTGTTTTTTGTCATGAGGGTGTGTGTTCATAGTCATTACTCTGGGACGAATAATGGTTCAAGTTTGAGGGTTTGATAACTATTCATGGAAGAGTTATTTCTCCTAAATTCTTGTACTAAATCTTGCTAAGTTTTGATGTTTTGGTGGTTTATTGGTTCATTAAGCTTCTAAATTCATGCCTTGTTGGTGATTTGGCTAAATCTTTAGGAGTCATTGATTAATTAGTGTATTCTTTCTTTTTAAGAGTTAATTGGCTGCTCATTTCGCCTCAGGTAAGAACTAACTGATGGAAGAAAGAGTGAAATTCAGTGAAGCCTTCTGAGATGAAATGCTGCAGCAATCCATCTCAGTACAGATCCCAATCTCACACGTGTATGGAATGTTCTCATTAATCGAGGTGTCTAAAAAGAGCCAGCTGAACCATGTGAACCAATAGAATGTTGCCAAACTTCATTCCCTATATATTCAGCCCTAATTTTGATACAAAAGGGAGAGTATTTAAGCTTGGCATTTTGGAATTGAAAGAGGGAAGGCTGAAAGGGGAGTTTTACGAAAATGAGAAGAGGAGGAGCTAAAAAGAAGGCTGTCTACCTGGGGAAAGGAGCTGAGGAAAAAGGAGAGAGTCCTTTAGAAGGTCTTCACCTGAGAAATTATCTTCTCTTCTTATTGTTATTCTTCATTTTGTTGCTTTTCCATTGTTCTTGATTGCTGTAATGGAATTTTCAAGAGCTTTTAGGAGTTTTATTTCTATCATTATGAACTAAATAGCTTATGGCAAGGATTAGGGAACTCTTATATTGTAGAGAGGTTCAACCTAAGTGGTTTTATGTTGTTGAACACTACTTTGAAGTGCTTTTAATGTTTATGATGAATTATGTTTGGCCAACCTTTTACATCTACTGTTTTCTTGACTTTATGGAAAAAGAATAGGAAACTGATTGCTTCAATTCTCACTAAGACTGATTACCAGTTAAGCTTGCAGTGAAATGGGTAGGTTAGGGGTAATCACCCACTTAGTACACACAAGTAATGAGTTTATTATGAGTAGTTTAAATGGGAATTTAGCTACAATTTAAGAAAATCTGGGAAGATTTTGTGTTGGAATGCTGTGTGGTGTGATTTAGCATAAGTTTTACTACGGCATTGAGTCCTCAAAATAGTATAAGAAACCCCTAATCCAAGCCTGCTTTTAACTCTTTGTCTGTTATTTTAAGCTTGTTATTGGTTAAATTAGTCTTGTTTTACTTCTTTAAAAACCCCTTGAATGTTGTCTTTGTTTGGTTACCCTTTTTATCAGTAAAAAGTGAGCTCAAGCTTGGTAAAATTCATGGACCAATCTATGAGGAGAACAATATAAATATACTTATCACTTGTTGCATTAGACTGTGTATACTTGCACATTAGGAGTGCTTAATTACAAAATTAATACCACTTTAGCTAAAGCAACATCTACCTCACTGTGTTCAATTAGAGATGTTCTATTGTGGGTTGAACAAAAATGCTCAGGTATTAGCGTACATCAGAGGGAGGCACGCTGCTAAGGAAATCGTACAACAAGGCTTATGAAATCCTGATCACATGGCAAAGAACAATTATGAATGAGGATCGGTAAAACAAATAAAGAAGGTGTTATCAAACCTGAGCACCCTAGACGCATATGAATTAGATCAAACTACATCGATGCAAGCTCAGATTACCGCCTTTATCAATCTAGTTAAGACTTTGTCCACTCAAGCAACATTCGCGACAGTAAATCAAGTAGCAGCATTGAAATGTACATTTTGTGGAGATAATCATCGAGAAGATCAATGTCACAATAATGTAGAATCAATCTATTACGTAGAACAGCAAGGCAACATGAATGAACCATATTCCAACACATATAACACTAGTTGACAGAATCACCCCATTTTTCCATGGAGAGGGAATAAAAAAGGAAACAACGCTGCATCATCAAGAAGTAAACTCTTTCCACTACCTAGTTTTAATAATTCTAACCAAAATTATTGTTTTTCTTATCAACGGGGCTATAATTGGAACAATCATGGCAATGAAGCTCCTAGCGCTTCAAACTCATCGCCTATGGAGGTGATGATGAAAGAATACATGGCAAGAAAAAGAGAGTATATGATGAAGAATGATGCGTGCATCCAAAGTAAAGAGTCAACTCTGCGTAACTTAGAGATCCAAGTTGGGCAGTTAGCCAATGAACTTAAAAACAGACATGTTGGGGCATTGCAAGCAACATTGAGGCGTCAAGGAGGGATGGGAAATGCCAATGTAATGCATTGACTCTAAGAAGTGGAAAGAAATTGCTTGAGTTGTTAAAGGAAAATAAGGATGAGTAGAAAGAAGAGGAGAATGCAATCAAAAAAGAAGAAGAGGCTATAAAAGCAAATAATCAACCCAATGAATTGACATCAACAGAATAGAAGCAAGATGATGCACCGGATGAAGAACCTAAAGACAAACTCAAAAGACCTAAACATCTGACGCAAGAGTATAGACCACCATCGCCTTATCCTCAAAGGTTGAGGAAGAAACATGACGATAAGCAGTTTGAAATATTTTTAGGAGTGTTGAAACAACTTCACATTAATATTCCTATGGTAGAAGCATTGGAACAAATGCCCATTTATGTCAAATTTCTAAAGGAAAGACTATCAAACAAGAGGTCGTGGAAGGAATTTTCCACTCTTGCGCTTACCAATGGATGCAACACGTTGGTGACGAATAAACTTCCACTTAAACTTAAGGATCCAAAGAGTTTTATAATACCTTGCTCAATAGGAGAAGTAGACTTAGGCAGAGCTTTATGCAACTTAGATGCTAATATTAACCTAATGTCTCTCTCTATTTTCAAAAGGTTAGGAATTGGTGAAGCACACCCAACTACTATGATGTTGCAATTGACAGACAGATCAGTAGCACAACCTCAAGGTAAAATTAAGGATGTACTGGTGAAAGTGGATAAGTTCATCTTCCCAGTAGACTTCACCATTTTAGACAAGGCAGACATGGAGGTGCCCATTATTTTTTAGCGTCCTTTCCTTTCCATGGGGGATACCATGATCAGCGTCAAGAAAAGATAGCTTAGGATGCTCGTTAATGATGAAGAAATTTCATTTAATGTGCTCAACGTGTTGAAGTACCTTGATGAGGTAGATGATTAAGAATTCATGGGCCAAGTAGCTGCAGTAGCAACTCCTAGGGGAGATGATGAAGATAAGTAGATTAGAGAGGATCTAGAGGTTTTTTAATTGCTCACAAATAATCGCAAGTGTGCGATGTCGAGTTTTAATATAGTGGTGAGTGATATTGTCTCCACAAGGATTGAAGTTTTTTAGTTAATTAAGTAACCATAGTTACTAACACCTAATTTTATTTACAGGGCCGAACTTTAAAGAAAAGGAAATAAAACTAACAAAATTATTTACAAGTGTGGAGACAATTTAGAGAGAAATTGGAGATTGATTCAACTATGAAGCACAAACTTGATTTAATTATAGAGTGTACTAACAGGCAAGATTAGAAAAGAAGCGCAAGGATGCATAAATGGTGTTATGATATAAAACAAACCAAAAATAAAAATCAAGTCTCAACAATCCTAAACTCATGAAATTCTAGAATAAAAAACAACAAAGTAAAGAGAAAGAGAAAGAAACTTATGGATGCGTACTAATCCTCGTTCCCATCGTAATGTCCAACGATCTCGAGCTTTGAATCTATTCCTTATCTCTTAAAAGTGCCTTTTAGGTCCCAAAATAGAGTTGAATCGAACTAGAGTTTATTTTCTCTCCAAAAGGCCTCTCTTTGTAAGAAAGAAAATTTTCATTGATATTGTTGAGATAGCGTTGCAACGTTGGGGCAGCGTTGCAATGTTGTCCCTTCGGATCAAATAAAAAAGGAAAAGAATTTTTTGTCTGGCATTGTAATGCTATACATAGCATTGCAATGCTCTGTGTACCATCTGTTGAGTTTTAAGCGCTGCAAGTATGGCCTTGCAACTTTCTATGTAGCATTACAACGCTATGCTCTCTAGCCTAGTTGCTTGTGCATTTTTTCTCCTTGTCTCTTTTGCCCAAAAGCGTTCCTTTAAGCTTCTTTTTGTCTTGAAACCACTCAAAATCTTCAGTTTGGTTCTCAATGCTCAAATTCTGCAATTCATAAGGTAAAAGCATCAAAGTCCACTAAAAATAAACAAAACTAACCTAAATATAAGCCTAGAAATAGCACCTTTTTGTGTGCTATCAAACACCTCTAAATTTAGATTTTTGCTACTCCTCGAACAAAATTGAGCAAGATAATATTTTTCAAAATTCAATGCAAGATTAATGATTCAAGCCCCAATGATCTAACTGACGTAAATCAATCAAATAAAACCTTGGCACACCTATTTTCAAGCAATTTTAAATTCCAGCTCTTTCTTTCTTTGTGTATGTGTGTGTCTAACCTTCTTTCTATCAGTTTATAGTAGCTGAAGACAATTTTACACAGTCCTTCCTTAGTTTTCCCTTACACTTGCCCTAAGTTCCAATCTCTAGTCTCCCCACACTACAGTTAGTAATCTACTTAAGCATTGACACAATTTTTTTTCCTGGAGTTACTAATCCCCAAACTTATCTTTTTCTTTCTTTCTAAGACCCTAGCTTTCACACTTCTACTGTAGGGGCCCTTATCAAGAACACTCGCTCAATGGATGACCTAATTAATCATAATGGAGGTGGCTATTTTGATCCCTTCACTTTAAGCACACATTATTGATGAAACATGTTTTAATTTTATTTATACATGAGAGAAAATCAATAAAGATTTTTTTTCTTACTTCAACATATTTCAATCTCAAACTTTCATGCAGTTTGACTTTTAATCAGTTCTTAAGCCTATCGAGGTGACAACAACCTCTAGACTTGATAAAGCTAACCTAAGCATTCAAACATAATAGAACGTCAGTTATGTGCTCAATGTGTTGCAGGGAAATTAAAGACATAATTCAAATATTCTCAATTTAGGGCATGCTTTCAGAGTTCATTCTATTGCATTCTATTGCAAAAAAAAAAAAAAAAAAACACTTAGATTACTTGATAGGCTATTCTAATCAGTCATCATGCATTACTATTCCCTCTAAACAAGCTCAAAATAAAAAAAAAATGAATGTTAAAAAAATAAGGACTGCAAAGTATTACCTAGCCTCAAACTTGAAATTTACATTTTCCTCAATGCAAGATAAAAATTGAAGTATCTAAGGACAAAGATAAAGTGAGTGAACAATACTAGCTTGGTAGTATGAAGAAACTGCTCCATGAGAGGTTCTTGAAATGGGACGAAGAGAGCACCAATACAATCGAGGTCCTGCAAAATAGGAACGAGATTTACTTGACACTTTAATTAATCTATGTTAGGGAAGAAAAACAAACGAGAAATAACATGAGAAAGAACACTTGGGTTGCCTCCCAAGAAGCGCTTTCTCTAACGTCTTTTGCTAGACGAGGCTCATGTGGTAGGTTCATTTAGATCATCCAAGAAAATGCTTTCCATTTTTGTCTCCATATCCTCACAATAATGCTTTACTCGTTGGCCATTTACTTTGAAGGTTTGTCCATCATTTGTTTGTAATTATAATGCTCCATGTGGAATAACATTGTTGATTACAAATGGGCCTGACCATCGAGACTTTAAGTTACCTGAAAACAGCTACAAACGTGAGTGAAAAAAAGTACTTGTTGACTAGGTAAAAATGTTCGTTTGTGGATTTGTAGATCATGCCATCGAGCTGCTCTTTCTTTGTATAGTTTGGCATTCTCATGTGCTTGAGTTCAAAATTCCTCCATTTCGTTTAGTTGCAAGAACCTTTGTTCCCCTACTTTTTGGAGATCGAAGATTAACTTCTTGATGGCCCAATAAGCTTTATGTTCCAACTTCACATGAAGATTACATGCCTTTCCAAATACATGTCGGTAAGGTGATGTACCAATTGGATTTTTTAGTACTGTGCAATACGCCCATAGTGTTTCGTCTAATTTTAGTGCCCAATATTTTCTATTTGTTCTAACTCTTTTCTCCAAAATCTGCTTGATTTCCCTATTTAAGATCTTAGCTTGACCATTAGTTTGAGAATGATACGCTAAAGAAATCTTATGCTTAACACCATACCTACCAACATTGACTCAAACAGTTTATTGCAAAAGTGTGAACCCTCATCACTAATTATAGCCTTAGGAGTGCCAAACTGTGTGAAAGAGTTTTTGTGCAAAAATTTTAAGACAACATGCACCATTCTTTTTAGTGGCAACTACCTCAACCCATGTAGAAACATAGTCTACAACAACCAAAATGTATAAATAATCATGGGAAGAGGGAAAATGACCCATAAAATCAATAACCCAAACATCAAATAAATCTACCTCAAGAATTTAAGTTAAAATAAGTTTATGATGTCTAGATATATCACCAATCCTTTGGCACCTGTCACATGTCCTTTCAAAAGTATAACAATCTTTAAATAAAGTTGGCCAGTAAAAATTAAATTGTAATACGTTTGCAGTTGTACGAGTAGGTCCAAAGTGCCCCAGATATGGAAAAGAATGACAATCATGTATAATTTTAGATATTTCCTCAAGGGGTACGCACCCTCTAATTATTTGGTCTGAACAAACCTTGAACCGTAAGGGATTGTCCCAAAGATAAAAATTTCACATCTTCGAGGAATCTTTTATTCTATTAAGAATTCAAAGAAAACAAAGGGTGCTATTAACCGCAAATTCCTCTCCGACAAAGTCGGCAAAAACTTGTTGTGTTATTTTTAAGTGCTCACAAGTAACCATAAGTGTAGGGTGTCAAGTTTTAATATAGTGATGAGAGAGTATCGTCTCCAAAGGGATTGGAGTTTTTTACTTAATTAGTTACACTAGTTACTAACACCTAATTTTATCTAGAGGCCCCAACTTTAAAGAAAAATAAATGAAACTAACTAAATTACTTACAAGCGTGGAGACAATTTAGAAAGAAATTGGAGATTGATTCGAACATGAAACACAAACTTGATTTAACTAGTGAGTGTATCAACATGCATCAACTATATGCCAAGAATTACTAAGTTATTGAATTGACTTTCTCAAGCACAATCAAACTCATGGTTTAACATAAACCAACCTCTCGGTCTATTTCTACAATAAAACATGGAATTAACAAAATTCTCTTAACGAGTTCTACTAACATACAAGTCATTCTCATGCACCAATGTGTTAATAGTCATGCAACCAATTCTATATCCAAGTTTTACTTTCTCAAGCTAAAACTCAAATTAAACATACTACACTTTGGCCACACGATTAGAAAAGAAGCGCCAGGATGCATAAATGGTGTTACGATATAATACAATTTAAAAATAAAAATCAAGTCTCAACAATACAATCCCACAAGAATTTTGTCACTCAAATCACCATTACAAACCTAAACTCATGAAATTCAAGAATCAAAAAACAACAAAGTAAAAAGAAATAGAGAGAAACTTGTGGACGCGTGCCAATCCTCATTCATTTCATAATATCTCGTGATCTCGAGGTTTCAATCTCTTCCTTAGCTCTCACAAGTGCCTTTTAGGTCCTAAAACAGAGTTCAATCGAACTAGGGTTTATTTTCTCTCCAAAAGGCCACTCTTTGCACGAAAGAAAAATTTTCCTTTATATTATCGAGACAGCGGTGCAATGTTGTTCCTTCGAATCAAATAAAAAAGGAAATTATTTTTTGGTATGGCGTTGCAATGCTATACACAGTGTTGCAACACTCTGTGTGCGGTTTGCTAGGTTTGAGGGTTGTAAGTATGGCCTTGCAACGCTATGCTATCGACCCTAGTTGCTTGTGCACTTCTTCTCCATGTCTCTTTGGCCCAAAAGGTTTCCTTCAAGCTTATTTTTGTCTCCAAACCACTCAAAATCCTCAATTTTGTTATCAATGCTTGAATCCTACAATTCATAAGGTAAAAACATCAAAGTCAACTAAAAATACACAAAACTAACCTAAATCTAAGTCTAGAAACAATACCCTTTTGTGTGCTATCTGAGGTTGAGAAGGAAATTGTTGAGGAACTGAAAGATAAATGCCCTAATCAATTTGAAACGCCAAGAAGGTTCAAACAGTTGAAGATAGTCGTGCGAGAATTCCACCTGCCAAAGCCATCAGTTGAAGAACCACCCATTCTAGAGCTTAAACCGCTTCCATCGCAACATAAATATAATTTCTTAGGCGATGGAGAAACTTTGCTTATTATAATCTCTATGGCATTGAATTTTAATAAGGAATTTTCATTGATGTAGGTGTTTAGCAGGCATAATAGGGAAATAGGGTAAAGCTTAGCAGGTATTAAATGAATTAGGCCTTCTTACTGCATGCACAAAAATCAGAACAGAGGAAAGACATGAAGGATTTGTGGAATGTCAATGTCGCTTTAACCTAGCCACGATGGAAGTGGTAAGGAAAGAAATAATCAAGTGGATTGACGTTGGAGTTGTTTATCCAATAGCGAACAGCAAGTGGGTGAGCCCAATTCAATGCGTTCCTAAGAAAGGGGGTATGTCGATGATTACCAATGAGAAGAAGGAGCTCATCCCAATGTGTATTGTAACTAGTTGGCGCGTCTGCAGGGATTATAGATGACTCAACGCAACAACGAAGAAAGACCACATTCCTCTCCCTTTCATGGATCATATGCTTGATTACTTAGCTGGAAAGACGTATTACTGCTTCTTTGATGAATACTCAGGCTATAGCCAGAAAACCATCATGATGAAAGATCGAGAGAAGACAACGTTTATCTATCCTTATGGCACCTTTGCCTTTCGAAGGATGTCCTTTGGGTTGTGTAACACGCCAAGTACTTTCCAACAGTGCATGATGACAATATTTTCTGACTTACTGGAGACGTCAGTGGAAGTATTTATGGATGATTCAATTTATGGAGATTCTTATGATGAATGCTTAAAGAATTTTGATGATGTGTTAGTGCTTTGTGAGGAGACCAACCTCGTTTTAAATTGAGAAAATGTCACTTCATGGTGAAAGAAGGCATAGTGCTGGGTCATAGAATATCCCAGGCTGGATTAGTGGTTGATCGTGTGAAAATTGAAGTGATAGAGAAGCTCCCACTGCCTTCCAGTGTAAAAAGCGTTAGAAGTTTCCTAGGGCACATTGGCTTCTATTGGCGTTTAATTAAAGGCTTTTCAAATATTACTAAACCACTGTGCGAACTTTTGGAGCAAGACAAAAAGTTTTAATTCACTCCTCAATTCCTTTAAGCTTTTGAAAATTTAAAAGACGCACTGGTAACTGTGCCGATTCTCACAGTTGCAAACTAGGAATTACCATTTGAATTGATGTGTGATGCAAG
The DNA here is from genome assembly GCA_033996785.1 of Trichosanthes truncata. Lineage (NCBI taxonomy): Eukaryota > Viridiplantae > Streptophyta > Magnoliopsida > Cucurbitales > Cucurbitaceae > Trichosanthes > Trichosanthes truncata. The sequence goes on along the minus strand of JAWPNB010000013.1, from coordinate 40,639,929 downwards.
CAATGTAGTTGTGGGAGCCATGTTGAACCAACAGATTGATAAGGTGTTTCATCCCATCTACTACGCTGGCAAAACATTGAATGATGCGCAATAGAACTATACCACTACAGAGATGGAGTTTTTGGCAATACTGTTGCCTTTGACAAATTTTGTGCATATTTGATTGTCAAAAAGGCAACAGTCTACACTGACTACGCTGCAATTAAATACCTCCTAAAGTATAAGGACGCCAAGCCACATCTAATTAGATGCATCCTACTGCTTAAATAATTCGATTTGGAGTGAACGGTCGAAAAGGTTCTGAAAACCAGGTGGCTGACCACCTCTCCAAACTGAGTAACCAAGAAATTGTGAACACGCTTGAAGAAATTAAGGAGAGGTTTCTTGATAAAGAATTGTTGCAGGTGGAAGCTAGCACGTCATGCTTCGCTAACATGGTTAACTATCTTATTAGTACCAATCTCCCACCTAAACTATCAGCAGATCAGCGTAAGAAATTTTTTCATGATTTGAAATATTATTTTTTGGATGATCCTTTTCTTTATAGGCATGGAGTAGATCAAATTTATAGGAGATGCGTTACAGAAGAGGAAGGGGACAAAATCTTGAGCCACTGTCACTCAACACTTTTTGGAGGTCATTTATGTGGATAAAGGATAGTAGCAAAAGCGCCCTAGAGCAGTTATTTATTGCCAACGTTGTTCAAAGGTGCCTAGAAGTATACGTTGCAATGTGACAGATGCCAATGCGTTGGAAACCTATCAGTGCATGATGAGCTACCACATAATTTCATTCTAGAAATTTAACTGTTTGACGTTTGGCGGATCTATTTCATGGGACCATTCCGTCCATCGCGTGGCCAAATCTACATTTTGCTAGCAGTTGACTACGTTTGAAAATGGGTCGAGGCAATAGCATGTCAAAAGAACGAAGCAATGACGATGGTGAAATTCTTACATCAAAATATATTCTCAAGATTTGGAACACCAAGAGTGTTGGTCAGTGATGAAGGCACTTGTTTTATCAATAAAATCATGGAAAAGCTGTTGGGGAAGTACGACATTAAGCACGAAGTCGTCACACCATATCATCCCCAGACAAATGGGCAAGATGAAGTATCAAACAAAGGGATCAAAGGAATTCTGTGAAAGGTGGTGAGCACAACTAAGGAGGAATGGGCCATGCATCTGGATGACGTATTGTGGGCATATCACACTACTTTCAAGACTCCTATAGGGATGTTGCCTTGCAAATTAGTATTTGGTAAACCCTACCATCTCCCTATTGAACTATACTATAAAGCTCATTAGGAAATGAAGAAATTGATTTGGGAGTATGACACAGTAGTAGGGGCAAGAAAGAGGCAACTCTTAGAATTGGAGTAGTTGATACTTGAGGCTTATGAGAATGCTAAGATTTGTAAGAAGCGCGCCAAGAGGTGGCATGATAAGAATATCAAAAGGCGTCAGCTCTTTGAAGGCCAACAAATTTCATTGTTTAACTCTCGTTTACGTATGTTCCCACGTAAACTAAAGTTAAGATGGTATAGGCTATTCGTGATAAGAAAAGTATACCCACGTGGGAGGTAGACCTAGCATCGGAGGATGGCAAGTGAGAATTTAAAGTTAATGGCCAGCACGTGAAAGCATACCTTGGAGCGATGGAGAAATCACTCACCTCCAACAAGCTTATGGACTTGGAAAGAACTACCCAGATGGGTTGCCGCGCTAAAATCAAATCTTTTGAGTCTATAGAATGAACTTTTCTAGGGATGCTTTATTAACTTATCTGTTTATTGCTTTCAATAAAATATGTTAGGTTGTTAGTTAGGAAATAAAGTTGTGAACTAGTTAGTAGAGGGAAAGACATTAGGATAGAGCATTAGTAAGTTGTTGTGGCGTGCGATAGAAAGGCAAAAGTATTGTCTCATCAGTTCCATCAGAAAAATCGAGATAAGAAAGGACAAATGGCGATGTGGTGGATGACGTTGTCTAATCGCCGCCACTTACACGTTCTTCAAGGGATATTAACCACCCACTTATACCACTATACCACGTTCTCCCAAAAATTAGGTAAGAAATTTTTCATGTGGAATCATGTCCTTCGTATATTTCATTTCCTTATTAAGGCAAGCAAAAACTCTTGTCATTCCAAATTGTCAGATGCCATTCTAGTGGGCTAGTCTTTTTTAAAAGATGCTATCCCCCTAACCTTTCTTCTTCACTTGCTCAAGTTCAAGAAGAAAGCGCCTAACCTACAAACCTCTTTCTTTCGCCCCAATCCCTAAGCCTCCGAGTGCAGAACATGCCGGCTTACAGCTATGGTGATGGTGGCGATGCCCAATCTTCGTTGTTCTCCTTTCCCCCCAATTATGACGGCGACACACCTACAAGAAAACCTCGTGACACCCATATCTTGTCATACGTAGAATTTTCAATCGCTGGCCAAATAGAGCCCTAACAAGTCAAAGTGTTGAATGTTGTGCCTCTAGCCACTTCCACCATTTGTTTAGAGATGCTTGCTCCAGTTGCTCATACGACTTCTTCTGAAAAATAATTGTCCCCTGTTCCTAAGGCAGGAGAAGATAATAAGAAGATAATGATTAAGTGTAAGGTAGGGCGTCAGCCTGCGAGGAGGGTGAACCCTCGAAGGGTGTTACTGGAAGAGGATTCAATGCAAGATCAGGTTAGATAAGGCACTAAGGAACATGTTGATTCTCTGCCTGCCTCACAACATGCAAGGTTTGAAAAGATCTTGGAGGAGATGGTTGAAAAGGTTTGAGGAGGAGAGGCAGCAGAGAAATCAGTGCAGGAAAAGGCTGGATAAGAGGTTAGCTAGCTCGCTGAAGGTATTTGCAAAAGAAAATAAGAAGCCAGGGCAGCAGAGACCTTGGATTTAAATAAGCAGTCATGAAAGGTGATGGGGCAACTGCCAATGCAAAAGAGCGCAAGTTCATGCTGTCAAACAAGTAATATGTGGAGTATTCCAAGTATCGAGCCCAAGGGAATAGATTTAACACATGTATTTTTCAGTTTACAACACAATATATCACAAGTTGCAACCAAAGGTAACCAAGAAAAAAAAGTTGATTTTGGGGCAAGTTGATTTTTGGCCTTTCATGCAATAAAAAGTGAAAACATATGAAAAAGTAATGGAAAAAATAAGGGATTGAATTCTGGTTCAACCCTTGAAAATACGCCCACCATGCGCCCGCAAACGCCAAACTAAGTCTGGTTAATTCAAAGATTTTGCCTCTTGTACTTGTATACTTATTCTTTCGAGTTTTGTACGGTTTATACAGAATGCTACCGAATTGCACCTGCAACTTACCCTAAAAGACACTTAACTAAATAAATTGAGTTCAACACCTATTCGGCTCCTTTTGTAAGAACCTTTAGGAGATTAAGCAATATAAAACTCATGTCTATGGCTAAATTCACTTAGATGATGAAAAACACAACTTTGTGATTTTAAATGTTTTTGTCCGATGTCTATGAACAAAAAAACAAAGTTTTATGTCTAGACTCTTTTCCTAGATTACTTTTAGGAAAATGCGTGTTGACTCGAATCTTTTTAGTATTGAAATATTCACAAACTATGCTAACTCAAATGCCCAGTTCAAGCTAACAATTAAACTTAAACTCACTAAGCAAATTTACAAGGAACACATGGTGGTGCTTTTCTCCTTTTTAGGGTATCCACATGATTGAATCCCTTCCAAGGAGTTTAGCTAATCATTGAAGAGAAAAATAAAGTGCATAAAATAAAAAGAAAATGAGAAGAATAGCTAACACAATTCATTGAAAATAATAAACTTTAATACACTTTGAACTGTGAAATTGACACGAGCTTATTGAGGGCTCGTCAAATTACAATTTATAAATCGATTCTAAGCTACTTGTAGCATTGAGTGGACAGAGTTGATCTTAGGGAACCAAATATTAATTTCTCAAGTTAAATTTGCAAAGGAGAAAACAAATAAAAAGGGGGGTTTTGAGTTTTTGCAAATAAAATAAAATATACGAAAATAAAAATAAAGATAGATTTAATCTTACCAAATTCCAATTCAAAGCCACGGTTTTATCCAATTGCAAAATTGATCATAGGCACACAAAACGTTTTAACTTAATTACGCAAGCACTTAGTCAACTTATTAGGAAACCCCAAAAAGTAACAAATTCACTAAAGTCATTAACTCTAACAAATGTCAAAGTTAATGCTAATTACCTAAACAATTTTGACGAAACCGTTCCAAATTATTTAAATAAATGCATTAAGTGCTTTGAAAAGACTAAGACAACCAATTAGATAAAATAACTTTAATCTAATCAAGATGCTCCTTTAATTCCTAGAATTAAACATGCAAGTTATGCAATTATGGAAACCCATAAAACACACACATGTAATAAACCTAGCGCTACAAGGTTCAATCAACATGACAATTATAGATCATGCATCATGACTAGCAATCAAACATATAAAGCGATCAAGGCGTCAATTCAATAAAAAAATACATGCTCAGAAAATAAACACATGAATCAAAGAATACTTGCAATTATAAGAAAACTACATTAAAGTTCATGCCTCACAACATTGCAATTGGCGACACCGACCTATGAATTGGAAACTTACCTTAGCCGTTCATTGTGATGATGTAGCCAAGGTTCGTCATTGGTTCGATATAGTGCCAAAAGAAAAGTAAAGGAAAAGGGAGAAAAAATTTAAAAACTATTGTCTAGAAAATTACACTCGGAGAACCCCTATAGTTGTCCAAAAGAAGGCTTAAATAGCCTTGAAGTAGACAACTTGCACTAATAAGAAACCCTAATTTGTAGAAAGATATTTTTCCAAAATAATTAGGGAATAATATTTAAAATAAAATAAAGTAAATAATTTTATATCTTGCAAAATGCTGAAAAATACATCCAAAAATCGAAAATCCTTTCCTAAATTGTCAAAACAAACATAGAAGGTTGCAAATAAGGAAAATTTTTAAATTGCATAGTCTTCATTATTTTGCTAATAACTTCTTCTCCAAACTTTGGATCAACGTGATCTTTATATGGCTAGAAACATCTTGCAAGGAGCTTTAAAACGATATCTAATTGGGCTATATTCCCAAACCTGATCAGTAAGATAAAAGGAACAGAAGTTGGCACAATGTATTATTGGATACTGCAGTTTTCCCGCAGGAGAAGTAATCACTCAAAATGCCATAACTTTCATAATACTTAGTGGAATGCAATGAGTCTTATACCGTTTGAAAGATAATTCAATAAGTTTCAATTTGACACCAAAATAGAATATATTTTCATCTCAAAATATCATAATATGATCAGTCAAAATTGGTATAGAAATTTTGTTGCTTGAATCTCCTCCGATTTGGTCCGAATTAACTCTGAAATGTTGCAAACTCTCCAAAACATGAAAATTGCTCGAATCCCTAAAAAATAATAATAAAACACATAAAATCCTTTTAACTAACGAGAAATAAGTGTGATTAAATAGGATTTTAATGGTCCTATCAGAAATCCAAGAAAGAACTATATGGGATTGAAACATAAGAACTTACAACTGAAAATTAAAAGAAAAATAAAAACTTACAAAGATTGAACTAAAGATAAAACAATAAGTACAACTCCTAAAAACTTACAAAACTTGAATGGAAACCGCTAAGAACAATAAGAACCCTACGCTTTTCATCCTTTCTAATTTGTTCAACATTTTTCAAGGAGAACAAGCATTTACTCCTCATTCTTTTGAAGTTGGAGTTCGAATGGAAAGTAAACATAACTTAGAGAAGACTCGGAGTGGTGGGTAAAACTAAAGAGAAAACGACCGAACTTTAGGATGAAGAGAATGTTCAACTTCGACCTCTCTTTCAAATAGAGGTATGAGCTGTCTTTTATAGACATCACACCTATGGTTTGCTGCTAAGGTTAGTGTGAAGAAGCTTGATCAATCATATCCCTTAATTTTAGTAGATTTGGTTGAGAATCTTCCATTATGTAAATCTTGCAAATCTTAGAGAATCTGTAGAAAAGGTCCAACTACAGATGCATTTGTTGTCGCATTTGTATTGCTGTCGAACTTGTCTAAATGCGGGCGTATTTATGGGCACATTTTGGCTATTTTATGCAACACTTGGATTTTTGGCTTCTGCTCTCAAATGATGGCGCATCCTTGTCTCATATCTCATAGATCATTCCTTCTTTGCTTCAATTGTGATCAATATGTGGGCAGATTTGGGTACTTTTTCAGCCTCTACACAAAACAAAAATTAACAATTTTCTTTACAAAAATAACTCTAAATACACCTAAAAACTCATTTTTACCAAATCGAGACTTGAAACATAACATTAAATACACACTTTCTAAGAAAATAAGTTAGTTTTTAGAGTTAAATAACACTCATAAATGAGCATTATCACACCCCCAAACTTAACTTATTGCTTGTCCTCATGCAATTTTAAGCAAAACCAAACAAGGAAACACGTAACAACTTGCATCCTAAGGTAGTTTATGAAAAAAATGTGCCTTTTAGGAGAGATCTCAACTCTTAGTACTTACACAACCTTGAAGTTTCAGCCCATGAGACTTTACCTTTTTCTTTTGAAGACAAACCATTTGCATGCAAACCCTCCTACCTATTTAATCCACCTAAAGCTCAGTCATAAAGTTTAGGGTGATTTATTTGTTGAGCATGCTAAATCTAAGTCTTTCTAAGTACAAAATACTATAACTTCCCCCAAACTTATTTAATACTACTACTAGGCTATTTTCTTTTCTTTCTTTTTCTCATTTTTTTCTAGAGAGAGTCTCTTTGTCACATTGTACCTCGTTCCAACTTACTAACACTTTGTGGTGAAAGTTACTGACTACGAGCACAAGTCACTGCTAAGACTGCTTTCACATACTCACTTCCTAAGCAACTTTTCGTGCAAAGGAAATCATTGGTGTCATAACCGCCCCTGGTTACTCGGTTAACTCTAGAACGAGGAGTATCTCCCTTTTCTTTTTCTTTTTTTTTTCTTTTTTTTTTCACGAGTCTTTAGCAGTAATGTAGCCCCCCCAAACTTCAATGGGTCAATGTCCCCATTGACTAAAAACATACGGCATAAGAGGGGCTTGGGGCACAAATTTTTATTGTGACTAGACTTGCTAAGCATCAAACTAAACTGTCCTAAGCACACAAATTATTCTCAATGCAAGGAGAATTCATATTTGAATGGTTTATGAAGAAAGGTAATCGATAAGGTACATGAAACTTAAATCCAAGTTTTCATAAAGTATGTGGAATTTGAGAGAGCTCTAAGTATCATCATAAAAGACTTTTTAACTCAACAACCAAGGAAAGCAAATTGAAACTTGTTTTTGAAATTTAATTTTTATTCATGCACGTGCAAGGTGTAAGAAAATTATTTGAGCAAAAAGTGTTTTTAACAAGAGAAAAACAACCAAAAACAACCAACCTATACTAAAAAGCATCAAATATAACCTAAGAAGTCAAGTAAACTACTTATACTAAAAGGCAAGTAAAACTAACTTAAAGTAAGTAAATAAAGATAGATGAGAAAGAATACTCCCCTATGAGGTGGAGGATGAATCATCTCTCTACTTGTCCACATAATCAAAGAGAATGGCAGAAAAATCTAGAAGTGCAAGGGCCATGCCCTTGGTCAACTCAATGAGAGCCTTTCTAATGGCCTCACCTCTCTCTCTTGCATAAGCCTAATAGGCCCTGCTCTTCTTTTAAAGCCAATCTATCTAAGCCTGAAGGTCTATGTGTGGTGGCTCAGATGGTCCTGGAGTGGCTGATGGAGGATGAGATGCGACTGCATTTTGTGGAGTGGTCATCTACTTCTTAGGTGAAGCCAACTTTTGAGCATGGAAGGCCTTCAACTTGTGATGGCCACTAAATCCATGGTTGGCTTGCATCGATAAATCTTCTCACCGTCCTCTGGATATAACCCAACATCCTACAAAGTTTAGTAATCAAGGCGGGGAAGAAAATGCATCATACGTTCCTTCGGGCTTTGTCTATGATCCCTTCTCTCAAGATTCTGCCTGAATTGATGTCTAGGCCTTTGCAAACACTTTACGATAGCATGACCCTCTTCTATGAGATAGTGGTGTCATTTGTTGTGGGCATAATCCTATTCTTTAGGAAATGGAATGATGACTTGCCAATGCAAAAGAAAGCGCAAGTGCACCCTGTCAAACAAGTAATATATGGATTATTCCAAGTATCGAACCCAATGGAACGAATTTAACACAAAAATTCTTTAGTTTACAACACAATTGCTCACAAGTTGCAACCAAGGGTAACCGAGAGAAAATAAAGTTGATTTTGGGGGTTTTGTGCATGAAAAAGTAAAGATAACTGAAAAAGTAATGAGAAAAACAAGGATAAGAAACAGAGGATTCAATTCTGGTTCAACCTTGGGAAATGCGCCCACCATGCGCCTTCAAACTACAAACTAAGTCCGGCTAATTTAGAGATTCTGCCTCTTGCACCCGCATACTGACTCTGTCGAGTTATGTACGGTTCAAACAAAATGCTACCGAATTGCGCCTACAACTTACCCTAAACGACAGTTAGCCAAGTAAATCAAGTTCAACACCTATTTGGCTCCTTTTCCAAAAACTTTTAGGATACTAAGCAATTTAAAACACATATGTCTATGGCTAAATTTGCTTAGATAATGAAAAACAAAGTTTCATGATATTAAAGGTTTTTGTCCTATGTCTAAGTACAAAAAGCTAAGTTCTATGTCTAGACTCTTTTCCTAAATTACTTTTAGGAAAAAGTGTGTCAATTCCAACCTTTTCAATATTGAAATTTCCACATGATTGAATCCCCTCCAAGGAGTGTAGCTACTCATCGAAGAGATAAATAAAGTGCAGAAAATTAAAAGAAAACAAGTAGAAGAAAGCATATAATTCATTGAAATTAATAAACTTGAATACACTTTGAAGTATGAATCTAAGAAAGTACTAAATAGAATTAAAATTCAAGAACTTACCACTTAAAATTAAAGAAAATATAGAAACTTACAAAGCTATAAAATAAAATAAAATAGCAAGTATAACTCCTAAAAATTTACACAACTCAAATGAAAATACTAGACATGAAAAGAACCCTAAGATGTTCTTCCTTTCTAACTTGTTCAAAAATTTTCAAGGAGAATCAAGTACTTACTCTTCCTTCTTTCGAAATTGGAGTTAGAATGGAATATGAACAGAGCTTGGGGGAGACTCAAAGGGGCGACAAGAAGAATGAAAGAAAAATAGTAGAGTTTTGGGGTAAAGAAAGGTTCCAACTTCGAACTCTCTTTCAGATGGAGGATTGAGTTGCCCTTTAAAGACTTCACTCCTAGGGTTTGCGGGCGAGGTTAGTGTGGAGAAGCTTGGTCAATCATATCCCTTGATTTGAGGAGATTTGATTGAGAATAATTGATAAAATCTTCAAATCCCGCGAATCTTGGAGAATCTGTCGAAATGGTCCAAATGTGGGAGCATTTGGGTTGTTGTCAAAATGGCCTAAATGCGGGCACATTTCTAGGCGCATTTGGGCGATTTTCTACATCATTCTACTCTATAATGTTAGCGCATCCTGGTCGAATAACTAATGGGTGTTCGCTTATTTGCTTCAATTACGGGTGGAATGCAGATGCACTTGGTTCCTTTTTTAGCCTTTACACAAAAACAACATAAATTAACACTTTTCTTTACAAAAATGGTTTTAATTACACCTAAAAACTTATTTTTAAAAATTCAAGCCTTTAAATACATGCAAAGCTTGTTTTTACTTAAATTCACCCTAAATGTCGTGGAATGTAACAATAAACATTCATTTTCTAAGCAAATAAGCTGGTATTTAGAGTTAATAACACTCATAAAAATGAGTGTTATCATGGATCCATGCGTATGATTCCGCCTTTATGTTTGCAGGCACCAAGGTTTACACTCCCTACTGCGAGACTCTCCATTTGGTGCCTTCATGTGCAATGAACTCTAAGACCTCCTGCAGATGCTCCTCAGTTGGATTATCCATAGTTTCAATACATGTAGGGTTCCTCAAAGAGGTGAGCATATAAATCCTATTGATATTGAGTACGGAGTATCGCAGTGTCTTCACTCTGAGTTCAACCTCGTTCCTTGTTTCATCCCCCAGGTGGGCATAAAACTCTTGAATTAGTTGCACGGCTACTTTGTCGGGCTGTTCACATAATCTGTCCCATATGTAATGAGCTCTGGGATGGGGCATGTCTTGTTGGTGAAGCCATTCTCGCACATCAGCACTCTATCCCCCATGATGATTTTGCATTTGTTGAGGTCGAATGGGATTGAGCATTCAACCACAAGACTTTATGCAGTGGTGTGACGAGTCTTTGGCTTAGGTGTAGTTTGAGGCCAACTCCTTTTCTTCTTCTCAGCCATCCTCTTAGAGTGGTTAGGCATCTTGCTCTCCAAGATTTCATGTAAATCACTCTCAGATAGGGGAGCTTCATATTACTTTCGGCCTTCCTCTTCATCTTTTCTCTCAAGGCTCTAATCAGGAGTGAGCCCTTGTCTTGTACTCGAACAAGTCATCAAATTCAGCATCCTTCTGCCCCTATACATCAGGATATGGCCTGGATGTGGTCTCATAGTGGCATTGGGCTTAGATGGCCCTTGTTGGTCTTTTTGTGGTCATGGTGGTGTCTGGTCCAAATGCGATCTAAATGCGGCCACATTTGTTTCCTACATATTTCCTTCATTTGCAGCCGCATTCCTGGCCGTGCTTTCTTCTTCTACTTCTTCCAATCTTCTCTCATCTCTTCACGGAGCTTCTCAACAAGCTCCACAGCCTTGGCCTTTTTAGCTACGACCATGGCTACCCACTTAGGTGTGGGACTGTCCTCTTGAGCCACCTGTTTGTTAACTTGTGTTTGGTTTGGTTCTACAGTTTCCTCTCATTCTTTAGTTGGTGAGATGTCCAACATTGACTTTCTTTTGTGTGTGGATAAGCTCTTTATCCTGCGTTTTCGAGGTGAAGGGCTTAAGGTAGATACCTTAGTAGTGGCAGGGACAGCGGACTTGGTTGGACTAGCATGAGTTGCCACTGGTACCTCCAAATGCACTGCACATGCAGTCGCATTTCCTCTTTCATTAGCTGGACGATCTTCAGGATGCTTAGCCAAAAGCATCGCAGATGTGGGTGCATTTAGCCTCTCTTTGATAGGTCTGGGCAAATTCACTAAGGTTGCAGGCGTATCGAGCTTCCTGCCTTAGGTTTGGTAGGCTCTTGAGGCCTGGTCAAATGCGCCACTAATGTGGGCTCATTTGAGCTTTTCGCTTTCTCATTTCATTTGGCGCAAATCTCTTCTCCATCTTCTTTTTCTCTTTGTAAACGACCATGCACCCATGGGCTTTTTGAACATGCATTACCAGCTCTTGGAATTCCCTCTGGCTGTTTCACAACCCTTCGTAGGAGCAGGGCTAACTCATCTTCCTCTTCCTCATAGTTCAATCCTAGGCCCTAGATAGCCTCTTTGCTAATTTGGGCTATCCTCCGCAAGTTCTCTTCCCATTCCTTAGAACGTTTAAGCAGTGGTGAACCCGTGGGAAGAGTATTTGAAGTTTCCTTCCTCTTTTTCTCTTTATAAGTGGTGTCAAGTGAAGGCCCAGAACTTCATGCCATCGCTACGACAACGGTTAGTGAAGGACCTCGCTTCTTAGATAGCTTCTGGTGTTTGTATGTGACCTTGATTTGCTCCATTCTTCTGGAAAATATTTGCAAAAGGAAGGGAAGGGGGAGTCGATACTTTATGTGAAGAAAGGAGGCCAATTCACTGGTGGGTATGGTCAGAGAATGTCATCAAATGACCCATCGAAAGTGGTCGGAAGTTGTGCTTGAGTGGTAAGAAAACGACAAAGGACATGGGTGTTTTTGAAAATACGAGTAAGTTGACCTAGGTCAACTGTAGATCTAATTTATACATTTCAAAATTTTCAAAATCAGCCCTCTGTCCTTTGTTAATCGACGTCACCACTTTCTTTATCAGAATCCTTATCGATATGCGGCCGCAAAGTGGTCGCATTCTGGTGCATAAGCTATTCCTGCAAAGAACCTACAAAACAAAAGAATTAGGGAGAAATGCATCCTCACGCACATCGCATTTTCCCTTTATACTCTTCAAATATAGCCGCAATTCAAAATGCATTTCTTCTTGTTGAAACATGCAATAACCTAATGAATTTGGAATGCAGTTGCATATGGCCCTTCACTTCCAACTTTAAAATTTGCTTTGCAAGTCTTTCAAAGTTCCCTGCACACTGACTCAAAAGTATCTAAAAGTTCAAACATTTTAGCACAAAATAAGAATTTAATCATACACAAGGTGATAACGACTTAGACTTAAAAGCTTGATTAATTGAACTCCCATGTAGTCCCTTATGGTTAGCTTAAGTACCTTAGCCTAGACAGTACCATCCTAAGACAGAGTTCCCTCTTAATCAAAACTTATAGTTTTAATACATAAAGTCACCTATACACCACCATAAATTATTTTTGAAGTTTTTGAGTTTTCTATATATATATATATAGATATATATAGATATATTAAAAAATAATAAAAACAAAAGCAATATATACATATTTACAACACAGCACTTGACTTCCTTAATCCAGTTCCACTTCTTCCCATTATGGATTTACTCTTTGTCCGTTTACCTTAAAAATGATCCCCTTGCTATCATGCAAATCAATTGCTCTGTGTGGGTACACTTTAGAAATTGTGAAAGGTTCGAACCATCTGGATCTCAACTTCCCTGGAAAAATTTTAAGTCTCGAATTGAACATCAACAAATGTTGTCCTTCATGCAGTCGTTTGTCATGGATATTCTTGTCATGCCATCTTTTCACCCTCTCCTTATAAAGTTTGGCATTTTTGTAGGAGAAGTACCTTAGTTCTTCAAGCTCATTCAGCTGCAGCTTCCTCAATACACCTGCATCATTTAAATTAACATTCGGCTTTTTTAGAGCCCAGTAGGCATTGTGCTCCAATTGAAAGGGTAAGTGATATGCTTTCCCAAATAAAATCCTGTATGGAGACTGATAGCACTAATTTCGTGCCATATTTATGCCATAATTTAGCTAGTTTTATGCTGTAAATGTAATATTTTATGTCGATTATTTGTTAATTTCATAAAACTGAGCAAATCTAAGAGGAGAGGTAGAATTTGGAGCTTTACATTGAATATGGAGCTATTCTAGAGCATTTGTGAAGCTAAGGAGAATGAGAGTTGAAGTTTAAGTTTTTTGGGCCAAGAGGATGGCATTGCAAAGTCACAATTTAGTGTGTAAACCCGAGAGCTAGCGTTGCAACTCTAGAAAGGCGCTGGCAAGTTGCATTCCATCCATAGCCTTGCAATATTATCTTCATGTGCGCAAGGGAAACATTGACGTTTTGGATAGCGTTGCAGAGCTGTCCCAAGCGTTGCAACGCTGTCGCGATTACAGCCTTTTAGTTCTTCGTTTATTTATCAATTAAGAGGCCATTTAGGGTTTTAGACCCAATTTCGATTCCTACCCTCTTGGGACATGTAGATACATATTGGAGGTGTTTGAGAGCAAAGTTTGAGGCTCGATAACACAAATTTCAAGGCAATAGTTAGGATGTTGGTGTCAACGGTCTTATCTATATTTTTCTTCCCTCTTTTCATATATCTACTTGTTGTAATATAGAGGATTTTGTGTTGTTATCTGAATATGTTGGGCCAAATTTTTAGTTAGGCAATTAGAGCACGATTAGGCTTTGTTTTATGTTGCAATCGACACTATTGTCGTTTAATTTACTTTTTATGTTTCTTTTAGTTGGATTATGCATAATGCTTCATATTCACTAGCCATTAATATGCTGAATTAGTCCTAAATTGAGCTCAACAGAGGATGTTTAGGGTAGACTTAGTCCAATTAACGCCTGTAGATTGCCGAAGTGACATAGGAACAACAATCGAAGGTTGAGGTTTAATATAAGCGGGCTTAATCTAATTACCTAATCAACTAACGCTAAGGACACTTAGGTAAGCGCTTAGTTAAGCCTATTCGAATAAGATCGACAGGAGATTTCGGCCGTTTTAGCTGTAGGTCTATGAAATTGGCAAGGTATAATTAAATAGTGGATTAAAATTTTCATAAAATCAACCTGACAATGCTCGACTCCCCTAAATTACCCTTAATCTATACCTCCTCCCATTTATGTTTCTTTCTAGCAGTAGATGTTTATTTCCTTGCTTTCTTATGTTTTTGTTGTCTAAATAAAGTAAAGTGAGATTATTCGTGGTACTTAATTGAATTAAAAACCAATCCCAGTGGATACGATACTCAATACTCAAATACCATTTTATTATTACTTCAATAGCGTGCGCTTGCATGTACTTAGATCATAGACATTCCCAATGGAGCCCTACAAGCTGGCTCGTGTGCCCATAGTGCATCATCGAGCTTGAGGGACCAATCCCTTCACGATGGATCAACTGGCTTTTCTAGGATTGTCTTTATCTCCTTGTTCGATAATTCTGCTTGTTCATTCGTTTGTGGATGATATGCAGTCGCAATCCTGTGACTTATGTTGTACCTTGCAAGTAAATTTCCTATGACTCTGTTCACAAAATGTGTTCCCTCGTTGCTTTCCAACATCCTTGGTGTACCAAAACAAGTAAATATGTTCCTATGAAGAAACTTCTTTACTGTCTTAGCATCATTGGCAGGTGTTGCCACAACCTCGACCCACATGGACATATAGTCCACTGCAAGCAAGATATACACATTCTCAAAGGATGGCAGAGGTCCCATGAAATCTATGCCCCACACGTCAAAGATTTCTACCTCTAACATGTAGTGCATTGGCATTTCATGTCTCGCTGTTAAGTTTCCCATTCTTTGGCATTGATCTCATCCCTTTGCAAACAAATGTGCATCCCTAAAAAGTGTTCGCCAAGAGTTTCCACATTGGAGTACTTTAGTTGCCGTCTTTGCATATGCAAAATATCCTCCACATGGGGCTGTGTGACAAGCTTCAAGTATCTTTGGGACATTCGCCTTTACAATACATCTTATGAGTACCTGATTCGGTCCTAACTTGTAAAGATAAGGTTCATCCGTAAATATTTATTGTCGTGGAAAAACTCCTTCAATTGCTGTGATGTCGCACCTGGTGGAATAAGTCCACTAACTAAGTAGTTAGATAGGTCAACATGCCATGGTAACTCAATTGCTTTGACTGCCAACAGTTGTTCTTCTACAAAAGTATCCTATATCTCCCTTCAATCATCTTTCTAAGCCTCCGACCCTATTCTTGACAAGTGGTTTGCAACCTTGTTTTCTGTTCCTTTCTTGTCTAAGATTTCCAGATCGAACTCCTGTAAAAGAAAAATACATCTGATAAGTTGGGGCTTAGCATCATTCTTTGACAAAAGATACTTCGACACCTAGTGGTCTGTGTAGACAATCACTTTTGTTTCAACCTTGTAGGAACTAAATTTGTTGAAGGCGAATACAACTGCAAGTAACTCTTTCTTCATTGTGGTGTAGTTGACCTATGTGTCATTCATGGTCTTGTTGGTGTAGTAAATGGGATGTATTATCTTGTTCCTCCTCTGTGTCATCACTGCACCAACAACAAAATTACTTGCATCGCACATAAGCTCAAACGACTGACTCTAGTCAGGTCCAATCATTATGCAGGCCAAGCTTAGTCCATCCTTCAACCTGTTAAAAGCTTTTAAATAATCCTGGTCGAACATAAATGGTCTGTCACTCTCTAGCAACCTACATAAACGTTTAGATATATGGGAGAAATCTTTGATGAAATGTCTGTAGAATATTGCATGGCCCAAGAAGCTTCAAATCTCCCTTACTAATGTAGGTGGAGGTAATTTTGCAATCAGCTCCACTTTTTCCCTGTCCACCTCAATTCCATTCTTTGAGATCTTGTGCCTTAGGACAATGTCTTCTTGCACCATGAAGTGGCATTTCTCCTAGTTGAGCCCTAAGTTGGTGTCTTCATAATGCTATAGCACTTGTTCATGATTCATAAGACAATGATAGAACGTTTCTCAAAAAATAGAGAAATCATCCATGAAAATGGCCATCGTGCATCTCTAGAAGGATGTTGGGGCATTGCACAATCCAAATGACATCCTTCTAAAAGTAAAGGTTCCATAGGAACATGTGAATGTCGACTTCTCTTCATCTTCTGAAGCTATCGCGTTATGGTTGTAACTTGAACATCCATCCAGAAAGCAGTTGTACTATCTGCCTGCAAGACAATAAAACATATGATTGATAAAAGGTAATGGAAAGTGGTCCGTCTTTGTGGCATCGTTAAGGCAGCAGTAATCCATGCACACTTTCCATCCTGTAATAGTCTTGTTGGAATAAGCTCATTCTTCTTGTTTGTTACAACAGCCATCCCCATTTTCTTTGGCACGCACTACCCTGGGCTAACCCAACTGCTATCTACTATGGGGTAGATTACACCTGCATCAATCCAGTAGAATCTCATCCTTTCCCATAAATTTGTATTTAAGGTGAGACAAAAGTGGCTTGAGTTCCAGCACTGGTGATTCCATCATTGAAGGTTTCAGTGACACTATTCTATCATCTGCTAGTCTAAATGCACTTGGGTCTTAAAATGTGGACGCATATGCAGGATCAATCTACTATTGTTCATATTTTTCTTCAAACTATTTTTCCTCAAAACTTTCACTGGTATAGCTGTCTTCCTACAAATCATAAAAATCAATCAGGCCACATAGTTCTAAACTCGAGAATTCCTCCAATTCCCCTGGGTAGCTCCCGCCTTCATCCCATTGAATGTGATGTATTAGTCATTTACTCGCATAGTTAGCTCCCCTTCTAGACATCTATGATAGTTCTCCCAATGGTTAGAAATGGTCTTCTCATGATTATTGGAACTTTCCTGTCTCCCTTGTAATCTATGATTATGAAGTCTGTAGGAAAAACAAATTTGTCCACCTGAACGAGGACATCTTCAATCTTTCCTATGAGCCTAACTATTGACCTATCCGTGAACTGCAAAGTCACCATCGTGTGTTTAGCTTTTCCAATTCCTAACTGCTTGAAAGTTAACAGAGGCATCAAGTTGATGCTGGCTCCTAAGTCGCATAATGCTCGTCCAACGTCCTGCCCTTCTATCATGCATGGGATAGTAATGCTGCCTGGATCCTGCAATTTAGGTGGCACTTTGCTTCTTAAGAGAGCACTGCAGTTCTCAATGAGAGCTACAGTTTCAAATTCTCTTAGCCTTATCTTTTTAGTCAAAATGTCATTTGAGAGATTGACATGGTATGGCATCTGCTCAAGAGCTTCCACCAACACGATGTTGATGTGCAATTTCTTGAGTATGTCCAACAACTCATTGAACGACTCATCGTTGTTCTTTTTTTGGAATCTCTGAGGGAATCGTGGTGGACGCTTGACAACTTGATATAAATTTTCCTATTTCTTTACTGGTGTCGCATTCTTCTCAAGTTCGGCTTCCTGGTGCTTTGCTGCCACTTCATTGGTTGCATTTCCTGCAAAATTTTCATTAAGAGAAATGACCTTTTGTCCTTCAGGTTGTTTTGCCGTCACAAGATTGGTAGCATCACCTGCAATTTCTTCATTTAAGTTCTTCTCCACTTCCTTATCATCAGCACTTTCCTACAAATGGGAATCAACAAAAACTTGTGGAGATTTGCACTCCACTGGCATTGCACTGCTCTTTTCCCTCTCTATGTGGAGTCTCTGTATTGCTTGGTAATGCTCCTTGAGGCCTGTTCTTCATCTCACTCGTCAATTGTCCAACCTGCAATTCAAAATTTTGTAATGAAGCAACTTGATTTTGAATGATGGCATCATTCTTATCCATGAACTCCTTCATAAGGTTCTTTAATGAAGAGTTATGTGATGATGATTGCGGTTGCATTTGTGTAGCATTATACTGTGTCTACGGATGTTGTGCTTAATTACTGAAACCTGGTTGAAATCTTTGCTTTACGTACTGATTTGTTGTGCTTGCATTTTGTCCTCTCCAAGAGAAGTTAGGATGTTGCCTCCAACCGGGATTGTACGTATTCAAGTAAGCATTTGACCTGTTATGCCCTACAAGACATACAGATGTAGGGTTGTAAGGACAATTTTCATATAGATGGTCTTCACTGCAATAAACACAAGTAGGTATTGGGATTTGATTCAAAGCAGCAATAAAGGCCTAGTTCCCCATAGTAAAATTATTTAGAGTGTTGTTCATTGTTGGGATCTATGCGCTTAATGCTGCTATTGCATCCACCTCGTATACACCTACAATATTTTTAGTATCATGTGTCTCTCAATCTCCCCAGTGACTGTTACTGGATACGATTGCATCTAAAATTTCATTAGCTTCATTGACTGTCTTTTTTAACAAGGATCCATTTATTGAGGCATTGACCAAGGTCTTAGAGGCCTGAGTCAATTTGTTGAAAAACTGCTCGATCAAAGGGCAGGTTGGTAAGACATGATGTGGACATTTTCTGGCTAACTTCTTGAAGCTTTCCCATGTTGTATCCACACCTTCGTTTGGACCTTGTTTAGAAGTGATAATTTCTTTTCAAATCTGAGCATTCGTGGTTGGCGAGAAATATTTCAAAATAACTTTTTCCAACAAGTCATCCCAAGAAGTGATTGAGTCCGGTGGGAAAGAATCAAACCATGCTTCTACATTACTGTGCAATGAAAAAGGAAACATTTTCAACCTCAATGTCTTGTTTGACATGTTATTCAGCTTGAACGAGTTGCATATCCTCAACAATTGCTTCATGTGCTTGCGAAGATCCTCGTTTGGTAATCCTGTAAATTGCCCTATAGTTTGGAGCATCTAAACCATTATAGGCTTCAACTCAAAATGAGCTACCTCATTGTTTGGTTCCATGATTCCTGCATTAAAATTTTAGAAAGTTGTGGCCGTATATACCCTTATAACTCTATCTTGTTCCTCTACAATAAAAATAGGATTTTGTTGCATAGCTTGCTGCTACTGTTGTTGTTGTTGCGGCACATTATTAGGTTGTGCTCTTCTTTGTTGTTCGCCACAAGGATTGACTCCAAATAGGTCCATTGAAAGTTCTTACAAAATAGAAATTTCTTGCAAAACAAGTCCTTCTTGACTCTCCTGTGCACTCAACTCTTGTAGTTTTTTCTTTATCTCCTTTGCTCTTTCAAGCATCGTCAAAAATTTTGCTCTATCAGAGAATCAAAATCATATGGGCAAGGCCTTTTGCGCATGCACCAACTTTAACCTAAAAAAATATGCAAATAGAATCTGGTCCCTAGGACAAAGTCCAAATACGATCGCAAACCGATCGCAATTCTATTGAAAAACTACAAAAATGTTGTTAAAAGTCGTTCCTCGACAACTGTGCCAAAAAGGTGATGGGGAAACTACCAACGCAAAAGAGCGCAAGTGCACGCTGTCAAACAAGTAATATATGGAGTATTCCAAGTATCGAACCCAAGGGAACAGATTTAACACAAAAATTCTTTAGTTTACAACACACTCAAAAGTTGTAACCAAGGGTAACTGAGAGAAAAATAAAATTGATTTTGGGGTTTTTGGCATGAAAAGGTAAAGATAACTGAAAAGGTAATGAGAAAAAGAAAGATGAGAAGCAGAGGATTCAATTTTGGTTCAACCCTGGGAAGCCCATCATGCACCAGCAAACTGCTCAATTATGTTCGTCTAATTTAGAGATTCTGCCTCTGGCGCCCAAATACTTACTCTTTCGAGTTTCGACTTGCAACCGTAACTTACCCTAAAAGACACTTAACCAAGTAAATCAAGTTTAACAACTATTCGGCTCCTTTTCCAAGAACTTTTAGGATACTAAGCAATTTAAAACGTATATGTCTATGGCTAAATTCGTTTAGATGATGAAAAACACAACTTCATGGTTTACGCGTGTTGACTCCAACCTTTTCATTATTGAAATCTTCGCAAACTATGCTAACTCAAATGGCCAGTTTAAGCCAACAATGAAACTTAAACTCACAAAAAATAAACCTAGCTAAGTGTTGAGCAAATTTACAAGGAACACATGGTAGTGCTTATCTCCTTTTTAGGGTATCTACATGATTGAATCCCTTCCAAGGAGTTTAGCTACTCATCGAATAGAAAAATAAAGTGCATAAAATAAAAAGAAAATAAGTAGAAGAACTAACACAACTCATTGAAAAGAATAAACTTTAATACACTTTGAAGTATGAAATCCAAGAAAGAACTAAATAGGATTGAAACAAAAGAACTTACAATTGAAAAAAATATATATATACAGAAACTTACAAAGCTGGAAATAAAGATAAAACAACAAGTACAAGTCGTAAAAACTTACAAAACTTTAATGGAAAATACTAAGAACAATAAGAACCCTAAGTTGTTCTTCCTTTTTAACTTGTTCAAACTTTTTCAAGGAGAACAAGCACTTACTCCTTATTCTTTCGAAGTTGGAGTCCGAATGGAAAACGAATAGAGCTTAAGGGAGACTCGGAGTGGTGGCTAAAACTAAAGAGAAAATGACAGGACTTTGGGATGAAGAGAATTCCAAACTCTGAGTTCTCTTTCAAATGGCGGTATGAGGCGCCTTTTATAGATTTCACGCTTATGGTTTGCTTCCCAGATCAGTGTGAAGAAGCTTGGCTGATCATATCCCTTGATTTAGGAGATTTGGTTGAGAATCTTCCATAAAATATGTAAATCCCATAAATCTTGGAGAACCTGTTGAAAAGGTCCAGATGCGGGTGCATTTGTGGTCGCATTTGTATTGTTGTCGAAATAGCCTACATGCAGCTGATAGCATGCACAAGTATGCTATTTCTAGGCTTAATTTTATGCTAGTTTTGCTATGATTATGTGTACTTTCATGTATTTTTATGTATATTTTACCGAAATCGAGCAATTAGAGAAAAATTGGAGTTTTGAGAAGTATTGGATGAATTTGTAGCAAATTAGAGCTATATTTGAGAATCCAAGTGTTGAAGAAAGGAAACAAGCTTGTGAGCCCGTAAGTATAGCATTGCACACCACTTGTAGCATTGCAACGCAATACAAGCAGCCTTTCAACCTTGGAGTGCAACAGACATAGCATTGCAACACTACTTACAGCGTTGTAACACCAGCCCAATTGATATTTTATTTTTTTATTTTATTCCAGGGACAGCGTTGCATCGCTGCCCCTAGAGTTGCAACGCATTCTCATTGTATTTTAGGGACTTTTTCATTTGAGCAATGAGGGCCCTTTTGAGAGACCAAAAAACTTAAACTCAATTCAAGCACTGTCTAAGGACTTAGAGGAGACCTGTGGAGATCCAAGGAGGAGACTCAAAGCTCGAGATCATGGACATCACGTTGGGAACGAGTGTTGGCATGCAACCTAAGTTTATTCTCTATTTCCTTTTTCCTTTCTTTTGAATTTAGGAGTTTTGTGGACTGTATTAAGGTTGTAAATTTGTGTTTTTAGACACTTGAATGGTTGTCTTTGTGTAAGACTTGGTTGATTTTAGTTTGGTTTATATATTGATGTGTTTTATGCAACTCTTTATATTGTCTTAACCTTTGGCCATGGTTTTGCATGTTTAACTAAATTTAGATTGAGAGAGTGAGTTTAGTTATAGAACACTAGATGCATGACTCGGGTTAATCTATTGCACAAGAGTGAGTAGATTAATTCTAGAAGCCTTAAGAGAATAACTTAATGCCATGTTTAGTGATAGAAATAGATCGAGAGGTTTATTTGTTGCTATACATGAGTTCAATTGGGCTTGAGAGAGTCAATTGATTATCTAGAAATTCTTGGCTCAAGATTGTTAGTATAAATCAAGTCAATGATTAATTCAAGTTGAGCATAAGGTAATCAACCATTGATGTTTCTCAAATTGGACTCCACAACATGTACATATTAGTTTAGATTTTATTTCTCCTTGATTCCAATAGTTTGTTTCTCTAAATAAAATAGGCATAATTAACTATGGTACTTAATTAAATCTAAGAACTCCAATCCATGTCAATGATCCTGGCCACTATTATTGCAAAATTTAGAGGTCTAGTTTGTAAATTAATCTCATAAGAGCCTTCAACAAGCCCTTTTATCACATGCACATTTCTAGGTGCATTTTGGCTATTTTCTACAATATTTGGATTTTTGGCTTCTGCTATAAAATGTTGGCGTATCCTTGTCGCATATCTCATGGATCGTTCTTTCTTTGCTTCAATTGTGGTCTAGATGTGGATGCTTTTGGGTCCCTTTTCAGCCTCTACATAAAACCAACAAAAATCAACACTTTTCTTTACAAAAATGACCCTAAATACACCTAAAAACTCATTTTTACTAAAGCAAGGCTTCAAACACATGCAAAGCTTATGTTTGCTTAAATTTTCCCTAAATGACATGAAATATAACATTAAACACACACTTTCTAAGAACAAAAGTTAGTTTAAAAGCTAAATAACACTCATAAATGAGTATTATCAACATGCGTCAAAGGGAGAAGAAGAGAGGATGTCTAAAGTTCCCTAAAGAAATGTGGAAAGTGAGTCGATCACAGTCGACTCTGCAAATGAGGAGGATCTTGATGATGTTCATCGTTTTGAAAGAAAAGAAAGAGTGGTGAGGAGGCACCAAGGAATCCCAGCTAAAAAAGGAAAAGCAGTAGAAAGAGTAAGGGTTCCAATGGGAGAAAAAAAGAGAAAAAGAAATGAAGAAGAGGCAAAAGAGAAGGCGACTGCTACACCTTCTAAAAAGTAAATGAAAGGGAAGCCCTTCTTAACTAAAAAGGGGATTCTTCCCCTTGGATTTTGACATGCCTGATGTGATGCGCTTAGGCCTTGAGTGAAACAGGTGGAAAGGTATGTGCATAATGGAGTCGTCATTCTTTCAACAAATGGTGGAAGACTTCTACGCAGTGGAGCACAATGTTGAAATTGAGGAGGTAATGGTGTGGGGCATCAAAGTGTGTTATAGCGGGGCAGTTATTAATATGCTCTTTGGGATGCCTGATCCCAAGGATGCACCAGGGAACGCACTTCTCAACTTTGTGGAAGAGAAGCTGCTAGGGAAGGGGCTAGAAACAGTGGTGATGCGGGGCACCACCTGGGAAGTGAAGGAATCAACTGGTCTTCATTAACTTCTTCCTATCACCATGATGTTTGACGCGATGATTTGGATAGCACTCAATAAAAATAGGATCATGCCAACATTGCATGACCACATTCTAACGGTGCCAAGAGTCCTCCTTTACCACTACTTCATGTAGGGCATCAAAGTGAATGTGGATGAAGTCATTGCTGCCAGCATCAGAGTAATGTTTGAGAAGCCAAAGAGAGGAATATTTTTTCCCTTGGCTCGTGAGCAGGCTATGTATCTTGGCAGGTGTTCAGCCAACTGATAAGGAGCTCGAAAAGCTGTTAAAGTAAGAGTTTGCTAAGTGTTGGTACATGCGTGTTACAACTAGCCAAGCAGAGCATGTTAGGGCCCTAGCCGATCGACTTATCGTGCCAGTGGCTCAGCAGTAGCCTCAACCCAAAAAGTCCAAGCATGCGAAGCCTCAACAGCCAAAGAAAAAATCTCCTGCCCTAAAGAAGAAAAAGACCCCACCTTCTCCTCCACCTAGTTCCAGCACCCGCATGGCTGATGAACCATTACCCAGTGAGGAAGTCCAAGTAGACAGCGTGCTTAATGAGTCCTCCCACCCCGCTGTTGAAGACATTTCAGTGCCAATGGAAAACAAAACTCCCAATCCCTCTATTCAAGATTCAAGCACAGTGAGTTGTCTCTATCGCACCCCTCTGCTTCTCAAATCATCCCTCCTCAAGTATCTGCAACTCTCACTCCTACTGCCTCAAATATAAAGAATGTAACTTGAGAAGAATCAAGGCCAGCATCTGCACAGCATGACGAGTCAAGAACCCCAGATCCCCAGCAGAAACAAAGTGAAGTTTTGAAATTCATACATATTCCAAAGGAGCAATTCCTAACTACACTACGCACCATGGTGCGGGAAGAAATTAACCAGCCTGTGCAAGGCATCAATAGACGCCTCGATGGGCTTTTCATATACTTTAATATATGGGTAGCGACCTTTGGCCAATTGCCTCATATACCAACAAACCTGATAGAGAACTTTCGCCTCCAGCACCTCACACTGAAGTGCAAGCTTCTGTGTTGCGCTGACCTCCTCCTCTCCAAATGACTCCGCCTGAACAAGAATGAACCCTAAAAAAATCTCTTCTTTTAATCATTTTCTTTAATTATGCTTTTAATTTTATTATTTCATACATTGTTAGTTTTTCTATCTTTTGTATGACGTGCCAATATTATCAATGAAATATACTTACTGGTATACCTTGTGTATTTTCTACTTTGCTTTCTTTTATAATTTCTAGCATTGTAGTTGCCTTCATATTATGTATCGCAACAATGCTGAAACATTTTCTAATCGCAACAATCCAATGGCCTTAAAGGTGGAGGTTTTACTTAGCTTCTCTTTGTTTACGTATACTTCTATCACTGTCAGTACTTTGTTTCATCACCTTATAACCCTTAGCACTCTGTGCAATTAGCACTTCATTATGTCTTTAAACTTAGCAAAGCACTTTGGCTATAGCATCGCCTCATCTGCACTTTATTCTTCTCACCTCGTGAAAATTCTAAGTAAGGTGGTCAATGAGGACATTTCCCACTCTAAGTTTGGGGGTGGGAAGCACTCAGTCCACTACACTACGATCTAGTAGACCTGTTATGAGCTTCTAAAAAAAAGGAGAGAATGCTCCTCCTTTTTTCTTAAGTGTAAGTAACCAGGGGCATTCATGACACCCATCGTTTGTCTTTGCATGAAAGCGTGGTAGAAAAAGTGAGCATGCCTTAGCAGCCTTAAAGAGCACGATACTCATAGTTGGATGCATGTCATCACCAATTATAGCAAGCCAAAACGAAGGTGGCACGTCTGGAAAGGCTTCCTCTCGTCAAAGGAAGAATTCAAGCTAACGAAATAAAAATATGCTTAAAATTTTAGAACACTAAGCTTCATGTAAGTAGTTTGAGGCATTCAGATGGTTTAAGACTCTATCTAGGTTCTAAGAGGCGAAGGGTCATTAAGATTCAAGGGTGAAAGGCAAGGGAAAGTTGAGGTTGAACAATGGGTAGACTTAGAGAGCTAAATAAAATTTCTACCATGCCCAAATGAAGAAGATACTTCAAGTACCTAAGTAGTAAGTAGTGTGGTAGGACGCGCTAAAAATTATTTTTGAAGAATTATTTTTAAGCATTGCTTGAGGACAAGCAAAAGTCAAGTTTGGCAGTTTGAATACTTGTGAAAACAAGTTATTCAAGGCGCCAAATTGGGCTATTGAGCACCTCAGTGCAGCGAAACAAGGTAATAAAAGGCGCTAGGACGCGATGGAAAGCATAAAAAGTGAGGCAGCATCACATTACACACTTGAAGTTAAATTTCTCTATTTATTCCCTAGTTATCATTTTTATTGTGAAAGAAATAACAAGATGCGTTTTGCTGGAATTAGGAAGCTAGGCACTGAGCTTCAAGGCAATGAAATGTTTTCAAGGTGCTAGAAGAGGAAGAGATACGCGCTATCGATGTTAGAAGATGGGTAGTGGAACGGGGCAATCGTACAAGGTACATTTAGACAAAAAAAGAGGAATGTCAGAAGAGGGGGACCATTGGCCCGTGGGCTTACCTACCCAAACCAAGAGATATTTTCTCCCAAGTTGTCCCATCCAGGGATGCTTTTTTTCTCACCTATTTATTCCTCCATTCTCCTTCATTTTGTGTGTTTTTTAATCTTAGAATAGGAGAGAGCAAAAAACGAGAATTTGAGAAGGAAACTCCGTAACCAAGAAGCTTCTCTAGCTCTAAGTGTCCACGCAAGGAGGAAATGACAACCCTTCATTGAAAGGCAGAAAGGAGTGAAGCAAGCTAAAGCTCACCGCGTCACCTTCTCCATTTTCTTTAGATCACTATTAGATTTTGTTGTAGTTATTTTTTATTTTGTTTACAGCAGTTGTAGTTTGTACTCTCAGTCCTAACATGAGCTAAATTTCCATTCAAGACTTGGCCTCAAGGCTCTTTTGTTAGCTTCCATATTCATGTGCTAATACAAGTGTTGTTGGAGTTTACTATTGAACTTTCTTCTTGAGTGGGCTTATTTAAATTGCTTAAATTCATATGGGCAACCAATTTCAACTAGTAGCATGTTTTAGGCACCGGAAGGATTAAAACATGTGGAAAGACTTAAGAAGAACAGGAGTGAACAGAAGTTTGCTAGGTATTTTTAAGAATATCTCAGCCACTTATAGGCATTATATTGGGGCGGTGGATGTTGAGCAATAGTAGCACAGAGGAATCCAACTACTATTGCATGTGAGAGCGATACCGGGAGGAAGGCGATCAAAGGACACCTAACCTAAGTTCATTCATTTCTTCTCCAATGCATGTCTATCACATGAATATAAAAGTTAGCATTAGGTGCCACGACCATGTCTTGATACTTTCATTATAAAATTCATTTTGTTTACTTAGATAACTATCCATTTAGCATTAGTTGTTTATAGCTTCATTTTATTTCTTTTGCATGTCTATTTCATGCACTCTTTCCTCAAAGCATTTATAACACTGGTTAATGTCCAGCCTACAAACTAGCGTGTTAGCCCTATTGATTTATAGATTAAGTTAGTCTCCCTTCCCTATGGAATTCAACTCTAGAAATACTCCCATATACTACCTGTTGGCGCATTAGTGTATACTTGTGCTAGTACACATGGTGATATGCATTAGGTGTATTTATTTTGTCATACATTCCATTTCCCCTTTTATTCTATCGTGTCTACATTTGCTACCACTACACAACTAATTAATCGCTTTTATCATTAGTTTCATTTATTCAAGCATGTTGTCGTGTGAGTTTATTGCAAAAGCTTTTCCAATTAGATATTCTTATAAATCAAAGCAACCCCAATCACCACTATTCTAGATTGCTCAGTAAAAAACACAGGTTGGAAATAATCTTTAATGGACTTCTGTTCTTATGTACAACAGATTGCTGTGTTTCTACCATGAATCCAGCCTCATCCTTTTTCTCCTTCTTTATATAAATTCTATCAATTTTAGGATCCGACAAATCGACCGCCTCCGACGACACTGCAACTATAATGACCCGACTTTTCCTATAAGACTTTCTAGAGATGTTACTACATGCATGCTGATGAGATTCAAAAATCTTTAATAAAAAACAAAGAGAATTCAACTTTTTGCTAAAACAATCAAAATATTTTGGTTCGGGGTCCCTTTAAAATCATTACAAAATATAAAAACAAAATAAACAAGTTAAATCAATTGAAAGACTTTCATGAAATCACCTCTACTAGCAAATCATTTTAAACAGAAAACATTATAAACGGGGAATTCTCCTCTAGGTCATCCATGGCCCCTTTTCAGCAAATTATCATATCAACTGACTTGGGTGCCCTTGCCTTTACCTAAAAGAAGAACATTTTTGAAAGGAATGAGTATTTAAAATACTCAGTAAGTGACCCCACTATCGTGGTCGGGATATGCAAACGCATACAAAATGAATTAAAAACTTTTACTCTAATGGGACCTAAAACCTTTTCATAATGGAAACGTTTCCCTTTTACCTTTTTTTATTCAGCTTAATGTGGACAATTAACCCACATGACATTTCCTTTTCACTTTCCTTTTTATTTTCCAACTCCTCAATGCTTAGTGGCCCCTTTTGAGACTTTACCCCAGTTGATGGCTAGCTGGCATCCAATCACCAGAGCCGAACCTTGGCCGACAAGCTCTCATTTTTATTTAGATGTACATCAACATTTTTAGGAGGGTAATTGCCACGACCTTTGAAAACATTTTGATTATTCAGTCACACAAATGCATGAGGTCCCAAAACATTTTCAACTTTCATTAAATGATGCAACGTGGGACATTCTTTCTCGCATATATATCATAAATCATGCATCACATTAATGAGTACCATACTTGGCAAATATACATGTAAAATCATTTTCATTTAAAAACATAGCATTTTCAAAATTCAGTTCCCAACTTACATAAAGCAATCTTGCATGAATTCACTTACCTGATTAGCAATCCAAATATTAACTTGGCTCAACTTACAAGTCCCTTATCAACCTCAACCAATTGCCAAAAATCAAGGACTTCACTTCAAACTGAATCTAAAGGCTACACTAATCATCCCTTACCCATTGTTGTCTTAAAGCTTGTTCGATCATTCGAAACTAGTCCAAGACTACAAACAAAAGAAACTCAATAGTTAAAAACTAATCTTAACAACATTAATTGAATTCGAAAGGGTTTAAACGTAGCATTACCACTTAACCTTATCGAAAAGAACTTGAATCCTTGCTGAATTGAGTTTGAAAATATTTTATTTCGTAGATTTTAACTTTTTGGGCTATGGGTTTTCATATCTAAGGTCGTTCGAGTTGTGGGTCACTATCGAAAGAGTGGAATCGCGCATCAATAGCTTGCTACTGGTCAAGCCTTCATCATTCAATGTCTAACCAAAGGCTTTAGATCTATTTGTGAGTGTATTGAGCAGGTAGTACCATCGGCATTCGTGGTAGACAAACCCACTACTTTCTTATGCTAAATCAATGTTGGAAGTTACGCCGGAGAGAGAGAGAGACCGTCGAAGAGGAAATCACGAGTCCAAAATGTCAGAGACTCGTTGGCATCGTGTGGGTGTCGATGGAAACGTCTTCACATTGCCACCAATTTGAGTTTCTTTGAAGAGAAATGAGTGATAACACTCATTTAGTGTTATCCATTTCCTATTAATTTGGCTAGTTTTGTCATGATTTTTTGAGCTTTTATGTGGATTTTTCTTGTATTTATGGGAACCGAGCATTTGAGAGTGGATGTTATGATTCTAGACATTTTATCAAATTTTGAGTAAGAAAAAAACTTATTTCAAAGCTAAGGATGGAATAAGAGCCTATGTAGCCTTTGGACCAGAGAGGAGAGCATTGAGGCCCCTAAAAATGGAGTCATAATGCTCTAAAATTGATGTCAAACTCGAGAACTAGTGTCAAGATGCTGCATTGTGCTCTCTCGACATTGCAAAAACACGGAGGCTTGGAGTTCCATTCGTAGCGTTGAAACGCTATACATGTGTGCGTGCAATTGGAACGATGGAATTTTTAGGTAGCGTTGAAACGTTGTCCCTAGCATCTCAACGTTGTGTGAATAAACAACCTTAAATTAGGACTTTTTCATTATGGAAAGGGGAGTCAATTTGGGGTTTTACGCCTTAATCCACAAAATTAGAGACAATGGGGAGAATTAAGGATGGATTAGAGAGAGTAGATTGAAGATCCACTCTAGGGATTTGTGGAAATCGTAGCGGGAAGGAATGGTCAACGCGCAATAGGTTCTTCCTCTGTTTTCCCTTGGATTTTATGTTGTTTCTATTTAATTTAGGTTGGATTATGGCTGTATTGAAGTTAATTATGAATTCATTGATTAGATTGAGGTATTTGGGGCTTAATCAAGCCATTGGACCATGTGATTGAGGTTAATTGGATGTTTGTAATTGATGTCACACATTTACTTTCATGCAATGTTCTTAAAGCTTTGAGAACCTTGATCGAGGATTGAATGATCTAATGATTTATGCTTTTTCTTGACAAAGAATGCATTAATTTGAGCATAAATTGCATGATGGTTAGGGTTTGGACACAAAGTGATAAAGCATTAATTAGGGTCATTGATAAGGAAGATTAATGTCAAGTATAGTTAATTGACGAGACAGACACGTAATTCGATTAGTTATACTCGAGATTGAATGAGCTTGATGGAGACTTCCATGACTTTTAAACCTTTAAATTCAAGTAAATTATTTAATTAATTTCAAAGATTCATTAATTCCAATTGTTTGTCCAGTTGGTGAGATTAACGTCCTAAACTTAGCCCCATTTAATTGTGATCCCACTTGTTTGAATATTTTTATTCATTAATTTCTTTAATTCTCGTAATGTGTTTCTTCTAGCATTTGTTTTCCTAAATAGAATTCAACATGATTAAGTGCAACAATTAAATTGAATAAAACTAATTCAATTCCTTGAGGAAACAATCTTTGATACTTATCACTATATTAGTTGGACACATGCACTTGCGAGTGAACAAGTTTTTGGCGCCATTGTCGAGGAATTGGCATTTAATTTAATTAATATTATATAGAAAGTGTTTAATTTTAATTTAAGAGTTACTCTTTATTATTAATTCGTTTTAATTTTTGTTTTATTTGTTTTGGGTGGTCTATAGCAATTTTGTGGAGTAATAAGTGATTAATTGTGCTCTTGGAGTTTTTCTGCGTATTTTTAAATTTGTTGGATGCTTCGTATAGTGATGCTTCTCATTTGTTTAGCAATGGATGAGAAGAATAAGGTGATTCGAGATTATTTTCTGTCTGATTTACATGTAGACGACTCAAGGATAGTTGTCTACATGCTGACAAATTTGAGTTAAAAACTGGTCTCATTCAAATGGTTCGAGACAATGCATTTCGAGGTCATCCAAAAGGGGATCCATACTATCATCTTCGCACGATTCTAGACATCAGTGGGACGATAAAAATTAATGGTGTTAATTATGATATTGTTAATTTATGCTTGTTTTCATTTTCTTTGCAAGAGTGGGTGAGAGATTTGTTCGATTCTTTGACCCCTATAGGCATTTTGACTTGGAGCGAATTAATAGAGTGTCGGCCCCCGACCTTAGTCTAATCTCTTTCTCTTGCTTTTCTTTTGGTGTTAGGAGTTTTGTTATGGACTTTAATATTGTTTATCTTTGTATTTAGACAAGAATGGTTGTGTATTTGAATATTTGTTGATTTTGTAATTAAATGCATGTTTTTACATCCTTTATGCATCTCATTATTATTGTCTAAACCTTTGTCCATAGTTTTGCATGCTAGGCTAGATTTAGCTCGAGCGAGTAAATTTATCTTTAGAACAATAGTTGCATGACTAGATTTAATTTATTACTCGGGGAGTGAGTAGATTAATTTTAGAAGTCTTAAGAAAATAGCCTAATGCCATGTTTAGTAATAAAAATAGATCGAGAGGTTGATTTGTTCCTAGGCACGAGTTCAATTGAGCTCAAGAAAGGACATTGATAACTTAGTAATTCTTGGCTTAAGATTAATTGCATGAATGCAATTCTTTGTCTACAAAGTTGTGCTTAATTTAATCAACCATTATGTTTCTAAAAATTGGACTCCAACCTTGTAAATTGTAGTTGAGATTTTATTTGTCTTTTTGATCACTCTAAAGTTTTGTTTCTCTAAATAAAACTGGGGCATAATTAACTATGGTACTTAATTGATCTATGAACTTCAATCCCTATGATCGACTCTGGCTACCATTACTGTAAATTTTTAGAGGTTCGGTTTATAAATTTATTTGATAGAGCCTTCGACAAACTCTCTTCTATCAGAGTCAACGTCTTGAGATTATGTGTGATGCTAGTGAGTATGCACTAGGAGCAGTCCTAGTGCAGCGTAGAGATAAGTTTTTGAGGGCCATTTATTATGCAAGTAGAACTCTCAATAGTGCACAACAGAATTACACTACTGCTAAAAAAGAGATGTTTGCTATTGCTTTTGCATTTGATGAGTTTAGGCTTTATTTTCTTGGTTAAAAGAACATAGTGCATGCGGATCATGTTGCCATTCGTTATTTTGTGTAATAAAAAGGATTTGAAACCTCGTTTGATTAGGTTAATTCTATTGTTGCATGAGTTTGATTACTAGATCAGGGATAGGAAATGCTATGAGAACACTGTTGCAAATCATCTATCTAGACTTGAGCATGAGCCTGATGTTCATACCTTTCTTATAAAAGAGGACTTTCCTGACAAACGATTATAATAAGTTAAGTCTTCTTTTCCTTCGTATGTGAATATTGTAAATTATCTTGCTACAGGGAATCTTCCACTTGATTTGAATGCTCAGAGAAGAAAGAAATTTTTGCATGACACGAGGTCCTACCTATGGGATGACCCGTTGTTGTTCAAGGTATGTTTCGATCAGATCATTAGGAGATGTGTGCCTTTCGAGGAAGTGGGCAAAATCTTCCATGACTGCCACTATTCTCTATATGGTGGGCATTTCAGTCCTACGAGAACAGCTACAAAGGGAGTTTAGTCTGGTTTTTATTGGCCTAGTTTATTTAAAAACTATCATACATTTGTGTAAGGTGCAACAAGTGTCAGAGAATAGGTAATATCTTTCATCGTCATGAAATACCCCTAACCCCTATTGTTGAAGTTGAGTTGTTTGATGTTTGGGGTATTGATTTTATTGGTCCCTTACGTCCTCTAATGGTTATTTGTAAATCTTGGTTGTTGTGAATTATGTATCTAAATGGGTAGATGCAATAGCAACTACGACTAATGATGCAGGTGTCGTATTAAGATTCTTACACAATCACATATTCACTAGATTTGGTACACTACAGGCCATTATTACTGATGAGGGGTCTCATTTTTATAATAAATTATTTAATGCACTGCTTGTTAAGTATGTTGTTAAACATAAAATATCTTTAGCTTATCATCCTTAGACTAATTGAAAGGTTGACATTTCTAATAGGGAGATTATGCAGATCTTAGAGAAGACAATGAAAACAAATAGGAAAGATTGGGCATTGAAGCTTGATGATGCTTTATAGGCATACAAGACAGCCAAAAAGACTCCAATAGGTACTTTTCCATATCGTTTGGTGTTTGGGAAGGCTTGTCACTTACCATTAGAGTTGGAGCACGAAGCGTACTGGGCAATCAAGAAGTTAAACCTTGACCCACATAGAGTAGGAGAGCAACACCTACTTCAACTGAATGAATTGGAGGAGTTCAGGACCCATGCATATGAAAATGCCTAGCTGTACAAGGAAAGGACGATGAGATGGCACAACAAGATGATTCAGAATCGTTCCTTTATACTTGTTTGACTCACGATTGCATTTGTTTTTATGTAAGCTTAAACAGAGGTTGTCGGGGCCTTTCACAATCAAAGAGGTATTCCCTCATGGTGCAGTGAAACTGATGGATAGCGAAGGCGAAACATTCAAAGTAAATGCTCACAGACTCAAGCATTACTGTGGTGTGGAAGAAAGACAATTAGAAACGATCGTTCTAGGAGATGTGTGAAATGTGTTAATGCACCGTCGAGCAATCGATGTTAAAAATTTGCACTTCCTAGAAGCAGCCAGTCATCAAATTTCCCTTTATTTGCTTTCTTTCTTGCTTTAGTAGTTAGTTAGCTTAGGAGTTGTGCATTGACCTAATGCTCTCGCTGATCAATTCTCATGTAAGTGCTCGTGATTCAGCCTTGCTTTCTCATTTTTGCATAATTGATTATTGAACGACAGTGAACTCCTTCATTTTCAGGGCAGTATCGTTCTCCTTTTATAGATTGTTGTCCTTCAACATGCTTATTTTATCGTGTCTGATACATTGAGGACAATGTATAATTCAAGTTGGGGGTAGTCTGCTGTTCTGTTGAGAATTTAACAATGAAGAGTGTTTGAATGCTTTATGGTTGATTGTTTTCGTAATTTGGGCTGATGATGTGATTGCAAGCTGTGATTAGGACGACCTAGGATATGTGTTAAATAGCATGTTGATCAAACTATTGAATCTTGTGAGCATGTTCGAGATTTTGAGGAATTTTTTAAATTTTTTGATCATCTCGTGTGGTTGTGGAGTACTTTATGCCTACCTATGTTGGGTTGTGAAAGCTTAGAACATAGTTATAGCCTTTAGAAGTTTTTTGTCACCCCGATAGACTTAAGGTTTGGTTAGAAGGTGATCTTGCATGATTGTGGATAATGCCATACTTAGGAATTTAATGTTTATTAGCTTGTAGTGAAAAAACAAATTGATTGAAAAATCATGAGAAAAAGAAAGTATGAAAAAGAAAGAAAGAAATGGTTGTTGTTGCGTTAAATGTCCTCAAGGGTATAAAGAGCTGCCTCTATAGTAAATGTACGAAAGCTAGTGTCTTTCGTTAGAAGAAAAAAATATCATTCTAGTGTGGAGGACGTCCGTTAATTTAAGGCATCCTAGTTAAGCTTTATCTTCAGCTTGTCTAAGTAAGATGGATGGTTGAATCTTAGGGCCAGTATAAGGAAAAGATAAGTGGAGGAGTCTAAAATGCTTTCCGGGTTAATAGGGGCCTAGATAGGGAAGGTCGTACATATATGTTGCAAGAGATGAAAGGATTAATTTCATGTTTCCTTGATTGAAGGTATATGCTTGTCTTGATTCTTTTGTTTATTCTTCGGGTTATTTAGAAGGTTGAGGTTTGAATTACTTCTTATTATTTATGATTCGGTGATGTTTTTATTTTGTTTTGCTTAGGAGTAGCAAAAGCTCAAGTGTGGGGGTATTTGATAGCACTCGTTTGGTGTTATCCATTTCCTATTAATTTGGCTAGTTTTGTTATGATTTATTGAGCTTTTATGTGGATTTTCTTATAATTTAGGAAACCGAGAATTTGAGAGCGAATGTTATAATTTTGGACATTTATATCAAATTTGCAGCAAGAAGATAACTTATTTTGAAGCTAATGATGGAATAAAAGCCTAATGTAGCTTTTTGACCTGAGCAGATAGCATTGAGATGCCTAAAAATGGCATAAAAAAACTATAAAATTGTTGTCAAACCTGAGAGCTAGCATTAAGAAGCTGCCATATGGCATCTCGACGTAGCAAAAACACGGAGGCTTGGAGCTTCCGTAGCGTTGAGATGCTGCTTATAGTGTCTCACTGCTACCTGTGCGTCCACAATTGGCACGATTGCGTTTTGAGGTAGCGTCTCAACGCTGTCTCTAGCATCTTGACGCTGCGTTGATAAACAGACTTAAATTAGGACTTTTTCATTACCGAAAGGGGAGCCAATTTGGGGATTTTACACCCTAATCCACAAAATTAGAGAGAATGAGGATCAATGATGGATTAGAGTGGGTATATTGAAGATCCACACTTGAGATTAGTGGAGATCGTAGCCAAAGAGAATGATCGACGCTCAACGGATTCTTTCTTTGAAACATGGATTTTCATTGATGGATTGAAGAGTTTGGGGCTTAATCAAGCGATTGCACCATGTGGTCGAGGTTAGTTGGATGTTTGTAATTTATTTCGCACATTTACTTTCATGCAAGGTTCTTAAAGCTTTGAGTCCCTTGATCAAGGATTGAATGATCTGCTGATTTATGCTTTTTCTTGACAAAACATACATTAATTAGTGTTTGGACATGCAAGTGATAAAAGCATTAATTTGGGTTATTGATAAGGAAGATTAATGCCGTGTATAATTAATTTATGAGACGGATACGTAATTTGATTAATTATACTCGAGATTGGATGAGCTCGACTGAGATTTTCATGACTTATATACCTTTAGATTCATGTAGATTGTTTAATTAATTGCAAAGATTCATTAATTCCAATTGTCGGTCCAGTCCATTGAGATTAACGTCTTGAACTCAGCCCTGTTTAATTGTGCTTCCACTTGTTTGAATTATTTTATTCGTTAATTTCTTTAATTCTTGTCGTGTGTTTCTTCTAGCATTTGTTTTCCTAAATAGAATTCAACATAATTAACTACAGTAATTAATTGAATAAAACTAATCCAATTCTCTAATGATATGATCTTTGATACTTATCACTATTTTACTTGGACACATGCGCTTGTGTGTGAACAATGAGTCACCGCTACTTATGGCATCGTCACCATGTTCTACGCATATGTTGCTGCAGTGATTGTTTGAGGAGTGTCGGCCGAAGAAGATGAAAGAAGAAGACGATGGTGGGGGGCAGCTGTCG
The DNA here is from genome assembly GCA_033996785.1 of Trichosanthes truncata. Lineage (NCBI taxonomy): Eukaryota > Viridiplantae > Streptophyta > Magnoliopsida > Cucurbitales > Cucurbitaceae > Trichosanthes > Trichosanthes truncata. Next base: position 40,603,968 of record JAWPNB010000013.1, on the reverse strand, counting down.
TGAGAGGGAAAGGGGAAGGGAGAGATAATAAGAAGATTTTGGGCTTTGTTTTTTCTTTTTATTTTATTTAATAACTTAATTTTTAATCTCCTTCTCTTATCTTTCTCTTTTTTAAAATAAAAAATATATTTAATCTCCTTATATTTTCTCTTTTCTTTTTTTTTTTTCTTTTTTATCTCAAATTTTGAATTCTAACTAAGGTCTAAAAAGATTTAGGTAAAATCTTAGAAGAAACTTAAGATGCAAAATTAGACTTTTCAAATTTGAACTAGACTCCAAAGAAGTATTAAAATCTAAATATCATGAATTTGAGACTTAATTAAAAATTTCTCGTCCATTGAATTTGAAATTTTAGTTATCTTAATTTAACCCACTTATATCTAATTTATTCAAATTAGATTTCAAGCAAATTTCAATTAACCCAAATTAATCTTCAAAAGAATAAAACTCACTTGAAAATGCATGGGGTTACAACAACATCCTCCTCTTCCCTCTCTATCTCCGCCTCACCTCTACCGCATGCTCCATCACCATCGAAAATAGTGTCGTCAGCGGCAAACTCTTCTTCGATTTTTTCATCTTTTTCGACAATTGGGCGTCATCTTATTCTCTGATTTCTTCTTCTTCTTTGACTTCTTTTTTTTTTTCTTTGATCTCTTCTTCTTCAATTTCTTAATTTTTTTTTTCTAGTTTCTTCTTTGCAATCATTATCTCTGTCACACATTCATAATCTTTTTCTTTAGTCTTGTATTTTGTTTGACATATTCGATTGGAGGAAAATTCTTCATGAAAAGCATATAATCTTTTGTTGAACTTTTGAAGTAGTTTGACTACGAAATCAAGTGAGTGAGTGTAGTTTCCATTATATTTTGTTTTCTAAAATTTTAGTTTGGATGGTTTGGAATGTCTAGATGGAGGACGAGGATGGTGGGTTAATGAAGTATATGATGGTATATTTATGAATAGATGTACTATAATACTGATTTGGATGATTTTGGAACTTTTGGGTGAAATATATTGATCGTGGATTGATGAATGATGGGTGGTTGATGAAGTATGAGGATGGTGGGTTGCATAATAGGTGTACTCTATTTGAAAATACCTAGACGAAGAAGCAAATTCCTGAGGCAGTCCACTAATGGTTTTGGCATCTTCCACCACTGTCCATGGTTTCATACCTTTTCTGGAACATCCAAGAGCTATGATATCAATTGATGCAATGTATTTTAAATTAGGCAAAATCTATGGCCAAACAAGGGAAATCCATCCCTAAAGTTGAGAGAAAACTCTGTAAGAATAATTTTCTATTTCAAAATAATATTCAAAATCTCCCTTCTCGGCTCTTTTGAGTGTGGTAAACTCCAATTAAAAAATCTTGTCGTACAATTTCTCAAATCCATAATGGGAATAAAGGAATACTCCAACAAAATGTTATGAAAATGTAAATGGGTTGGAGATTAGGTTGGAGAAAATAATGATAATTGGTAGTCTAATAGGATTGGAGAGATATGTGAGGAATTAAGAAATGAAGTTCGAAAAGCAATAACAAAGGACAAAGGCTGGGTTAAGAAATTTAAATTTTGTCCCATGGAAAGGAATTGGCCCACTAAATGAGTTTGGTACATTTGATTGGTAATTAGGGATGCAATATTAGGGCAGTAGAGTGTCTCTGCCATCCTTTCTTTCTCATTTGCAGAGGAAGCCACGACAAACGATAGTTTTTCAACAAGGTTGTCCAGTGAAGCTGTGGTGGTGATCAAAGACTCCTTCGACAAGGCTGCAACAGCTAGCGTAGTATGCACTTGTTTGACGTCGACGTCTTCATTTTCCTCTTCGTCTCCAATTTCCTCTTAGGCATCGCTATTATTTTCAATGTCTTTTACTTTAGTGTTCATTACATCAACACTGACGTGCTCTTTCTCGACTTCTTTTCCAGCATTTTCGTCGACCTTTAGCATAACATCTTCGACTAAACCGACTTGTCCTGCTACTTTGGCTACTCTTCCTCTGGCGATATTTTTGTCTACTTCGAATCTATCATATTCAGTTGCTTCAATGTTACTAGATTCAACTTCTTCACTATCTTCATTTTCTTTTCCAATTTCTTCATCAAGATCACTAGCTTCATTCTGCCTTTATAATCTTTTTCTTTAGCCTTCTATTTTGTTTGACATATTTGATTGGAGGCAAATTCTTCATGAAGAGTATCTAATCTTTTATAAAGCTTTTAAAGTACTTTGACTACGAAATAAGGTGAGTGAGTTTAGTTTTCATTATATTTTATTTTCTAAAATTTTCATTTAGATTGTTTGGAATGTCTGGATTGAGGATGAGGATGATGGGTTGATGAAGTGAAGCGAATGGTTTGTTGATGAATAGGTGTACTGTAATTTTGGTTTGGATGTGGTTTGGAACTTCTGGGCGAAATATAAGGATAGTGACGATGAATGATAGTTGGTTGACGAAGTATGAGGATGGTTGGTTGAGAAATAGGTGTGTTCTGTTTGAAAATACCTAGATGAAGAAGCAAATTCATGGTGAATAGTCCACAGATGGTGTTGGCAACTTTAACCACCGTCTATGATTTTGTACCTTCTCGGAAACATTCCAGAGCTCTGATACCAATTGAGCAACCGTAAAAAGTGGCTATTTATAACCTTACAATAAAATAAGCAATAATTAATTACATCCAAATAAACTAATTAGGAACAAATTAATCTAAAATTAACAACTAAACTAATGTTAACTAAATTAGGCTAATTATATAATATCTTGTCCTACATAACTAACTTACCACTAAGCCCTTCAAAACTAGCACTCTATGACCTTAACTGGCTCAAATGCGCATAAAAGACATTTTAGGGCCTTTAGCAACCAAGAACATGTTTAAATAGAACTAAGCATGTTTAACCTACTCATAAACCTTTCAAAACTAGCACTTTGTGGTCCTTAAGGTTTTAAATGTTCTTAAAAGGCATTTTAGGACCTTAAGAAACAAAAAATGTGCCTAACTTACCCCTAAACCCTTCAAAACCAGCACTTCATCGTTGAACTAGCTAAAACATACCTAAAATGCACTTTGGGACCTTATGGAACCAAAAACATACATTTAAAGGGAACTAACATATCTAAACTCCCAACTCCTTCAATGCTAACACTTTGTGCACAAAAACTTGTTGAAATGTGCTTGTAAGTCATCTTAGGACCTTAAGAAACCTGAAATAATGTTCCTAAAGGAAACTAAAAGTGCCATAACTCACGTCTAAACCCTTGAAAACTAGCATTTTGTATGTCAGCCTAGCTAAAATGTGCCTAAAAGGTAAATAGGAACTTTAGGGACCGAAAACATGCTTAACTCACCCCTAAACCATTCAAAACAAGTATTTTTTGCACCAACTAGCTCAAACGTGTTTAAAAGAGATTTTAGATTCTTAAGAAACAAAAAAATTGTCTAAAGGAAACTAAACATGTCAATCCCACTCCTAAATCCTCCCTAACTAACAATTTTGTGCCAAACTATTGAAAAGCTAAATGTTCATGGAGTGCGAATATATTGTACTTTACATGTGAAATACAACTCCATGATAACACAACTTATGGACCATTAAACAATTAGCACAAAGAAACAGATACGTTTTTTGCAATAACAAGATCCATGTAGAATCTCAAGAATCTACCACTATTATCCCACTATTATCGACAAAACATGCTTACACACGTGGTAGAACTCAATGTGGTTGTTTAGACGCACTTCTCAAAAACAACTTTATAAACAATAAGTAATTAAACTATGAAACAAAACCAACTAAAAACACTCTTTAATCTTGAAGTCATAACACAAAATTAAACTGAACAATCAAATAAAATGAAGATTTGGAAAAGGGATTTCTCAAAAACTTCTCAAACACTTCAACTCTATTAACAATACATAATCAAACACAAAAAACCAAACTAAAAACCTCATTTAATCAAAAAGTCACAACAAAAAGTCATACTTAATCATCCAGCAAAATGAAAATTTGGAAAGGGATGAGACAAACTTTATCCTTCTCAATATGTTCTCTAAGTGAAAGCAAAGGCCAAGAATGGTGGCAGCAACATAGAAACGAAGTGGTGGTAGCAGTTAGAGATAGTGCTATAACATGATGAAGAAAAATGGTCAACAAAAAGGTGATAGAGGAAACAAATAAATTCGAGGAAATCACGGTAGAGGAAATGAAGATCGGGGTTCTCTCTATGAAAAAATTTTCGCTGGAAAATAATTGAACACGCCATTTTACTTTAAAGCCTCTTCATGATGAAAATCATTTCATCCGAATGATAGCGCACAAAAGTGAGCTATTTCTAGGACTTATTTTTTGCTCGTTTTAATATTTAAATGGTTATTTTCACGTACTTTGTTTGTTTTGTAGATAACGAGTATTTATAGCATAAACAAAGTTTATGATCATTCTATAATGAAAAGAATAGCATTTGAGCACGAATTGACGAAATCAAGAATAAAATAAGAAATCAAGAAAAGAGAAGAATAAATGAAGCCAAAAGTGTACAGGAGACAGCGTTGCAATGCTGCCCAAAGGCATTGCTACACCCCCACACACAAGCTGTAATGCCCTAAAAATTCAGCCTAGTCTAGGGAACGCCACTAACTTGCAACCACAATGCTCTAAAATTTTCGACAGCATAATGACTTAAGTACAAGCTACCCAAAATTTCCTAGCACCTGTTAGACAAGAAAACGACACTTCAACAGACCATAATAACTAAACACGACCTCCATACCTCCTGGCTATAGTTCAGCACACCCAAACTCCTATAATGAACAGAATCACATAAACACAAAACATACTTATTTCAAATAAACCAGTAAGAACAAAAGGAAATTTCTAACAACAAACCCTTTATTTCACAACCTAAGTTCTACCAAAAGAACCTATCTACATCAACAGATAACCAAAAGAAATAAACTATAAAGAATGGGAAAGCCAAGCCTATACATAGCATTTATTAAGAAACAACTAAAGTCATTTCCATGCATTTCAAGGGAAACTCCTACTAAACAAAAAAAAGAAAAAAAAAACATAATACTAATGGTGTCCTTCCAGCGTGTCTCCTTACCTCCATCACCAAGTTCACAGTACTCGTCATCACCTGTCGAATCTGGTGGTGGGTCAATACATAACACGTGTTGAGTGAGTAGCTCACACTTGGTGAGCCACCAAACATCAAACATCTAACATGCTGTTCACATGCATCCAAACATGTTTATCAACATTTATAATATAAGTCTCATGCTCAACGTACATACAAAACTCACACAACATATGAATCATGCACCATACCATGCATCTAACACATGAATTCCACACCACACAATGCATAACCTATCTACCACATGATTTAAGCATCATTTTCAGTTCACTCACCCAACACATGAATTCTGTGCCATGCAACGCACTCGCACACATGAATTTTGTGCCATGCTACGCACTCACTGCCCAATACATGATTTACGTATCATGCTCTCCACACTCAACCCAACACATGATTTACGCGTCGTGCTTCGAAGTCAAAACCCAACACATGATGTAAGCGTCATGCTCTGCATTCACAACCCAACACATGATTTACACGTCATGCTCCACAATCAGAACACATGAATTACGCGCCATGTAACGCACCTCATCCCAATGCATGATTCATAAGTCATGCTTTGCCCTAACCACACAATCACAACATAATTCAGTTTCCTAAACATGCTACTAGACCATGCTTTAATGCTCAAACAAAACAACTCATTCACATCACACGTATTATGCATAATCAGACAACCCAAGAATCCAACATGCTATCATCACATAACCATAGTGCATATCACACATCTAAACATGCTAACCATACACATGATAGATCATGGAGAGAGAGAGCATAAACAAAATCAATAAGGAAACATACAACATGCTTTGTGCAATCAAACAGACCCACCAAGTAGAAACTACCTCCTAAATGTTCTAAAGTGCTCCTAAGCTAGCCCAAGGGTTCCTAACCAAGTGAAACAATACTTAGATGTTAGAACTCAATTTGAAAACTTTATTCAAAATTGGAAGAGTGTTCAAAAAGGTTATTCTTACCCAAATTCACTTTAAACTGAGTTCGAACAGTCCAGAGCTACCCAAACTTCACCAAAGAGGCTTGGAACCTTGCTGAAAGGTGTTTGGAAGTATTTGAATTGACTCGAAGCTACATGCAGAAAGGCTCATGTGGTTAGAACTCAATTCCCAGTACGTAAGGAGTATTCAAAAGGTCTAACAATGCTCTAAAGCTTGCCGATCAACACCATCTGACCTTGAATACGTGCTGGTCGATGATGGAAGGAGTTCGAAGCTAGTAGAAAATTCCAAGTGTTAGAAACTAAACTACAACACTTAAAGTGTTTCAAAAATGGTCTAAAATGCATTACCTACTGAACACCACCAAAGGCCTGGAATCCTTGCTAATCGATGTCCAAATGTGATCGAATGAGTCCAAAACTACAAACAAAGTCTCTTCAAATGTTAGAAAATAAACTAAAAAACTTTATTTGAGTTCAAAAATATTTAAGAGGTATTAAAGCTTACCGAACCACACGAAAAAGCTCAAATGTTTGCTGGAAAATATTTGAAAATAGTCCAAATGGGCTTGTAACTATAAGTAATGTCGTACCAAGCATTACAAACTAATCTAAGATACTCTAATTCAGGCTGAACGAGTTTAAAGGGTGCTAACCTTACAAAAACAGGTCCAAAGTCTTGTTGATTCGTGTTAAATAGTGTTCGAATCAACCCCAAATTGCAAACCAAAGATTCAAGAAATTAGAACTTTAATTAAAACATCTAAAGAATATTTGAAAGGGACTAAAGTGTGCTGGAAATTACCAATCAGTACCAAACAACCTTGATTATGAGTAGTTCTGTATTCGAAGAAGTTCGAAACCACAAATCTGTACCTCACAACCTGTGGGTGGATTTCAGGCTAAACACAGTGTGAGTCACTAAATCCAAGTCGTTTAAGGTCCGATTCAAATGGTTGTTTGCTGGAAAACATGAACCCTCGTGTCGGTCACCAAGAATGAGACTCAAACTCGTGAATCGACTCTCAAAAACCTCAAACAAAGGCTAGTTGATGTCAAAGTGAGCCTAAAATAACAAATCAAAGATGTTTAAAGAATGGGTAATCCAAATCTAAGTTCGATTGGGCATGAGTATGTGACAAACCTTGACAAAAAGGGAGAAAATCGTCAAACAAGCCTCGCGCAAATGCCAAAAGAGGGCGATGGTCGTCGTTCGCACTCGTTGATGGGCTGTTTGTTGTGTGCCAACGTTGTGAAGGAGGAAGAAGACACCGACGCTCGTGGGTCTGAGGTCAAGCATCTTCTCCTGTGTGGGTGTCGTGCAAATGTGCTAGGTTGCCATTGACGCTACTTGTAGCATTCCCCGTGGGAAAGAGGAAGACGACACTAGAGGTGGATTGAGCGCCAGGGGTGCTGTCGCCAGAGGTGAGAAGAAATTGAACGGGCTGGTGGTATGCGTGAGAGGAAGGGAGAGAAAGAAAAGATGGTGCCTATGTATTTTTCATCTCTTTTCCTTTTCTTTTAATGAAATAACCTTTGTTTTAAATATATTTTCAAATGTAAAAATGTCCAATAATAAAATACAAAAGGGGAAAATCTTTGAATCTTCTATATTCCAAAATTTCTCTTCTTTTCTATGTTTAAAAAAAATCCAAATAAATAACCTAAAAGAATTGGAATAAAATCTAATTAAAAAGGGATCTAAGTTCCTTGTTGAACTTGGGAATAAAATCTAAAATTAAATTCTCAAACTTTGGAATTAAAGATTTAAGAAAATCTCTTTTTCCAAAACTCTAGAAATTTAATCTTCCAAGTTAGAAGTCTAACGATTAAAACTGATTGCTCCAAAATAGCGTAATTTATAACATGAGGCGTTACACAAGCTAACAAGGAGCACAGATAGCATCGAGACGCTACTTTAGAGCATCTCGACGCTACAAAAAACTTTAGTTATTATCTTTCTTTATTTGAACAGTGTGATGGAACTGGGGGGTTTAATGTGATAACTGAAATACAGGAAATTAAAATGCATAAAACTAAAATAAAAGGTGGGAAGCAAAACAAACTTACTAATAACGTCAATTTAGGAGGTCATCGAGTCTAAGCATCTAATTCTATCCTGGCTTCGTAATTAATTTCAATGTGCAATGTACATGTCTAACACCTAAATAATTCCAACCGAAAAGTCGTCGAAACTCTAATCCCTTATGAAATTAGCCCAACCTAGCATCGAACTAACTCTAAATCGACTCTAAGGGTTGGGCACGATAATGTTCCATACCCCATAAGACTATAGCATTAAGCTTAGGATCAATTAATTCACACGTGAGTATAAACCAAACTTTTATGCAATTTAATGGCCTAGATGCTACTAAAACGTGCAAGACACCTAAACTAATAGTAAAGAATCTCAAGCTAGCAATGAATCAGTAAAAGCATACATGATTTGTTAGATCTACATACTAAACCAATTCTATGATGCAAGCAAGAAGACAATTATGCTAAAAGAGTGTATGATATGTAATTAATAACAAAACCTCAAGGAATTACATGGTGGAATTTTGAATCGCTCTCGAAACGGCATAATTGTCTAACCGAACAATGCTAAATCCACTACCGTGGCCATAATACAAGCTTCTACATGAATTCTAGGCTAAAGAATAATAAAAGAGGGTGAAATGTAGAGAGAAATCGAGTTTGGGGGCTGTAGAGGTCATGAGAATAACCTAAAATTGCATAAGAATGCTTTTATACAAATCGGGACAGTGTTGCAACGCTGTGGGTAGTGTTCAGCGTTGCAACGTTGTCTTGTGGCGAGGGCATTTGGGACTTGCGATAGCGTTGCAACGTTGTCATGCATCTAAGCATTCTGTATACAGCATTGAGCAAGGCATTTTTTGTGGCATCGCAACACTCCTCAAGGGCATTTTGGTCAATTTATCCATATCTTTTCACTCGGGTGTCTGATTGACCTCCGGTTTGACTCGTTTTCACCCCGATCTTGCGCACGATCTAAAAAATATGCCTTTAACTCAATTTCCTACAAAATATACAATTAATCTCATAAAAAGAAAGGAATAAGCATGATTTAGGCACGAAATAATTGATATGTTTTAGGTATCATCAAATACCCCCAACCTAAATCTTGCTGGTCCTCGAGCAAGGTAAAAAAATACACATAAGAAAATAAGACTCAGTGGAAGCATTACACATGACTCGATCCTCAATGCTCATTAAACTAACTAAGAATGCATGAATGAGAAGCACTGAACAATGCACTATCCACCGATGAGCGAATTTAAAAACATTCTTGACACTTCTTGAGTGTGCGTGCACAATTAGCCATTTCTAACGTATTCTCTACAAGCACAGAGTAGGTTTATGGGGACCTCAAATCTGTCTTCCCCCTATGTTGCCATCAGGGACTATCTAACAAGCTTCCAAAATGTCAAACAAGTCATAGGTTTCTAGGTGCCTAATCTCAAGTTTTGAGATCGCCTAAACTTGTATCACTTTAACGTCATGGTCACTAGCTTTCACACAACGATCGTAGGGACCCTTACCTAGATTACTTGCTTGATAGGTGGCTTAACTGATCACGATAGCGGCAACTCTTTTTACCTCATTACAAGTTTATATTTCTTTTCTTTCCTTTTCTTTCTCCTCCTTTTTTTTCAAGATAAATCTTCTTTTAAAGCTCGCATTTTTTTCTTCTTTCTCTTTTCTTTCTAGGCAAATGATCACACACTTTTTTGTCTAAGAAACTCATTACAAGCTATCCATAACTTCTACTCAACAACTATCCCTACGCCTATTGGAGTGACAACGAAAATCTAGCCTCTATAAAGCTACTCTAGGCCTTAAAAACACAAAAGAGAGATTAATACGTGCTCTATAGAGTTCAAGAAATACAAGAAATTTTTTAAGAAGTTCAAATCAAGAAAACATGCAACTAGCTAGCTAAATGAGCAAATCTTAGGATGTCATGATCATGCATAAAACACCCATTTCATCCAGCAATAACAATAAAAACTTTCAAAAATTCTAAAAATTTTCAACATGCTCAGAAAACATACATCCCATTCAAACAAACCAACAAATACATGCTTAGCATAATTGATCAAAATTTTGAGCTTGGGTGCTCAAGGACTACACAATAACGCACAGCCATCAAACGTAAAGATATAAGTCCAAGCTCAGATGCTCAAGGAGTCAATAAACCATGCCAAACAATTCATCATCATTGAAAGCTCAAAGATAAACCTCCACCCCCAACCTAATTCAAACATTGTCCACAATGTATCAAAAACATATGCACAGGGACAAATAAAAGGGGAAACGAGTACTCCCCTTGCATTCCAAAGCTCGTAGGGTGAGTAGCGGGCTCTAGAAACTTCTAATTCAAAATGATATACACTTCTGCATCAAAGATCAACTCTCAACCTGCAAAATTCAGCCAACCAACTCAACAACTAAAGGAAACAACTAAAACTGGAAAGAAAGAAAGCAATTAAAATTTTGAAGACCGACTGCCTCAAGGAAGCGCAAATTTTTAACGTTGATTACTTGATTGAGTCCTTTATCTCATCCTCTTGGGCCCCATTTTCTTGTAACCGCTACTCTCCTCTTGGATTTTCTATTCCTACGCACATCTTGCAGAATAAAAGCTTGCATCTTGCACAAGGAGAACACCATGTTAATATCAAAAAAAAATTTAAAGTCATGAAACTCAAAATTTACATCCTTAAATTCAATAGAAAGAAGACCCCATCAACATCAACCTTCGTTTTAGTAGTTTTCATAAAAGGCCTACCTAATAATATATATGTAGATGAATGCCTAGGCCTATTTCCCATATCAAGCACGAAAAAGTCATGTGGGAATATTAAATTCTCTACCTTAACAAGCACATTTCCTACTATTCCCTTAGGATGCACAAAAGAACGATCAGTTAACTGGATAATAGCATGGGTCTCATGCAAGTCATTCCATTTTAATTATTTGAAAACATAGAGGGGCATCACATTAATTGAAGTTCCTAGATCTAACATATCATTCTCTATTTTCAGGTGCCCTAAAGTGCAAGGTAAAGTAAACATACCAGGATCCTTAGACTTTTCTGGCTTGGGTTGTTGAGACATGACTGAAATGTTCATTGATTCTTTTTTAGAAGTCTTTAATTTCCCATTCTTTGTACACCAGCTCTTCAGAAATTTGGCAAACTTCGAGATTTGTTTCACGGCATCCAACAAGGAATTGTTCACTTTAACCTTCTTGGACACTTCCAGGATGTCATTCTCCTTCTCCTCTTCGATGATCTTCTTTGGTTTCTTTAATCTGCTTGGAAAAGGAGCTTTAGAAATATCAAAATGTAAATCAAATGGAGTGTCAAACCTAGTCCTATTATCTGGTGGAGGGGTGGGAAGATCTTCTTTCCTCTTTAGTTTTGATTCTTCTTTAGTTCTCATTTCTTTTTCTCTTTCTCTCAAAGATTGGTTTTTTGCTTCTTCTCAATGCGCCCTTGCAGTGGCTTTAGCAGCAGCTTGTTGAGCCGCTCACTCATCTCTATCTTTGGATTCATTATCGATCCCACTTGTGAACCTACTCAGGAAAGAAGGTTAAGAGGCATATGAATTTAGATTTAACTGAGGATAAAAAATTACCCCTTTTTGACATGGTGGAGATCTCCTAACTTCTTCCCGAACTATAGAAGCTGGGCTCTCTTCTTTGGGAGGAGTCTCTATAAGTGGGGTTCTGGAAGGGATTTCCTTACCACTCTGCAAGGTAATTGCACTGACACTCTCGCACGAGCTCACCTAAGCTTTCATCTCTTCGACCAACATCTTTAGTATATGACCCATTTGTAACACTGTGTCCTCCACATCCTTGAGGCTTACAAACATGGCTTGGTTGGACTGGGTAATGCTCTATTCAGCTAAACGATATTAGTAGCTAAGGTATTCATAATATCATAAATGAACGTACCTGAATTCAAACTCAATCCCTGCAGTCTTATGCATCTCCTACTGCATTCACCTACTTGATCTTCTGGGTTTGAAGACTAACATGGCATCTTTCGATTCAACCAATTTTTGAACAAGAGAAGTAAGATTAGATATTTGAGATTTTAATTCGCTTACCTCTTTCTCAACTCTCCTTGATCCTCTAAATTGACGGGTGTTCTCTGCCATATTAGAGATGATTTCCCTTGTCTCAGTGGCTGCCTTGTTGAGCAGAGATTCTCCATTGCTGTGTCGAGCAGGCTCTATTATCTGTGAGAAGGACTTCATAGAAGTATTGGACAAGCTAGTGGTCTGAGAACTGGTGGTGAGGGAAACTCGCACATAGGCACTCATATTGCTGCCAGTAAGAATGCATATTCTCCTTGTCTCCTTGTGTTATCATATAAATCTCCTTCCTGATCCTCATTGCTTTTTGGGCTGGAAAGTACTTCTCAAGAGATATCTTCTTCATCTTGTTCCAAGTCATAATGGAACTTGACAGTGCGACCAATCCGTTTCTTGATATTTTAGTGTGAAAGATAAAGTTCTTAAACTAATTTGCTCCTCTGTTAGACTTACAGGCATCAGTGCCAAGCAAACTGCATAGACCTCCTTCAGGTGCTCGTAAGGATCATCACCTGCATTGCCATAGGAAACTAGCAATAAGTGAATCAAACCATATCTAAGTTTGAAGTCACCTGAGGTCTCTAGATAGATGATAGCATGTAATTATGTTATCTTATTTCCTATTATTTATGCTAGTTTTGTGATTATTTGTGAGCTTTTATGCCTATTTCTCTTAATTTTGTAGAAATCGAGCGTGAGGAGCAAAACTGAGTGTTTGGGAGTATTTTGGTGGATATTAGAGCCTTTTGAAGCTTAATTGAAAATTCAAGAAGATTAAAGATGTTATTTTAGCATAAAGCATATTTCAAGAGATTCTACATCGAATCACGGTTCCAACACATCGAACTGAAGGTCATTCAGACACCCGAGCAAAGATATATAGCAAAAATGGCCAGTGCTGTCTGTAGGGTAGCGTTTCGAAGCTACGAAAAATGCCAAAATGCTGTTTTTCGCCCAAAAACGCTCATAAACCACTTTTGTTGTAGCGTTGAGATGGTGTAAGCAGCGTCTCAATACTGCCTCATGATTTTCTATATAAACAAGGTTTTGGGGCGCCGTTTTGGGATGCCAATCCGAGGGTTTCAGCCATATTCTCGATTCCAAGCTAAAATTGAGGGTTTAGGGAGAAATTAAGAGCATTTGTGGAGCATTTTTGAAGATCTGGAGCTCGAGGGACGTGGAGATCACGATGGGAACACGAGATCGACCATTGTTTGCTAATTTCTTCTTTTTCCTTTAGTTTTAGTTTATGTTTTGTAGCTGTAAATTAGGAACTTAGAGGTTTAATTGTATGAGTTTAAGTATCTTTGTTCCCAATACTTGGGGTTTTGATGTAGCCATTAAACCTGAGGGTTTAATTGATTAAATACCTTGATTTAATGTTTTTGTTTCATTCATGCTTTTATGTATTTAATGCTTATAATCTATTGATCACCGATTATTTGTTTTATTGGTCTGAATTTATGCTTGTAAAAGTCTGGTTTAGGCTATAACTTAGTTGCATGACTATTTGTAAATTCTTGCATGAGAGTGGAGAATTCTCTTAGAAGCCCTCAAAATAAGTTTTTAATGTTTTGCATGCTATTAAAATCTAGATAGAGATATTAGATTTATAACATTGCATAAGAGTTAATTGTGCTTGAAAGAGTCAGTTAATACCCTCACTTCTTTGACTGCCCCTCGGTAGCAGTTGCTCTGATTCACTGAAGTATCGTTGCAAAAACAATAATGAGTTTATGGGTACATTATTACTTTTGCTAAACAGAATTGGATGCAAATGGGTTAAAAGCAATTCACTAATAGAATTTGTTCTTTTTAAGCATGTCGAGCTCTTTTATTCAATTTCTCGCCTCCGATCAAATTAAACGGTGATAACTATGCAACCTGGAAATCGAATTTGAATACAATTCTTGTTATCGATGATCTAAGGTTCATCTTAACGGAGGAATGTCCTCCCCCTCCCAGCTCGTCTGCAACCCAAATTGTTCGGGATACATTTGATAGGTAGACTAGGGCTAATGATAAGGCTCGGGTCTACATCTTGGCCAGCATATCTAATGTGTTAGCTAAGAAACATGAGGGGATGATCACCGCGAAGGAGATCATGGAGTCATTACAGGGGATGTTTGGACAACCGTCCTCATTGGTCCGATCCTAAGCAAACTCATTGCATAGGACACTCCCACTCACATGTCTCCACATGAACGATTTAGGATCACATCGTTTGTACTATACAAAGTGGGACGCATCCATAGTGTCCCTAAGATAAGGTACCCAGCCCTATCCCTATACTATAGACAATTCTGGCTATTACTCGAACTTGATCCATATTCATGTCTCCACATGAAGTTCAAGTATACATACTATAACCAAGGGCTCTTAATTTATTGGATTTGGGTTAAAATGACGCGATTCACCTTATTTAATAACACCTTTACTGAATAAATCTCAATAACATCTTTATTGCAAAATAGAATATACATTCAGTTTACAAACCACGAGTTTTAGGACATAAAACCCAACATTCTTGGCTAATGGAATATTTGCATGAAAAATCTTGGTAGCTTTGGCTGTAAGTCTAGTTAGTGAAAATGATTCTCTAGGATATTTCTCTCCTATTGTGTTTCCATTTATCTTTTGCTTTCTAGGTTAGTTCTTTAGTTTAGTTTGTTTGCATATAATTTTTTCTCTAAATAAAGTTACGTGAGAGTAATTGCAGTACTTAAATAAACTAAGAAATCCAATCCTTATGATCAACCCTGACCACTATTATTACAAATTTTAGAGGTTTAGGTTTATAAATATATTTGATAGAGCCTTCAACAAGCTCTTTACCAAATTAACGCCGTTGCCGGGGAATGGTGCATATTTGGATTATTTGATATTGTGGAAAAAGCATCCAGTCTTAGTTTAGAGTTTTCTTTTCTTTTTCTTGTTTTGTTTATTAATTTTGTATGTGTTTTGATTTTTTTTGTAGTCGTTGAGCATTGTATGCGAAAAGATAAGGAGGCATCCTTTACTCCTTTTGATTTTGAAATTGAAAGAACGTGCAAGAGAAACCTTAGAGAAATGAAAGCTCACGGCATAGTTATGGCTAACCAAAGAGAGGAGGAGGAACCAAAGGCCATAAGAGACTATTTCCAGCCAATGTTCAACGGCGATCAGTCTGGAATAATCCATGTGTCGATCAATGCCAACAATTTCGAATTGAAGACAAACCTTATTTAGATGACGAGAGACAGCGCATTCAGAGGATGTGCCACGGAGGACCCTAATTCTCATTTACAAAATTTGTTAGAAATTTGTGGCACTGTTAAGTTAAATGGCGTTTCTGCTGATGCTCTTCACTTACGACTTTTCCCCTTTTCTTTGCAGGATAAGGCGAAAGATTGGCTTGGATCTCTACAGCCTGAAAGCATCACCACTTGGGAGGAGTTGGCCAAAGCATTCCTGACAAAAAAATTTCCACCTGCTAAGGCCGCTAAGATGAGACTAAAATAGGAACCTTCAGACAACTTGAGGGGGAGCAGTTTTTTGAAGCCTGGGAAAGGTACAAATAACTGTTAAAGAAATGCTCTCAGCACAGATACCCCGACTGGCTTCAGATCCAACTGTTTTACAATGGACTGACAGGCAGCACTAAGACGATTTTAGATGCAACAACTGGAGGCACTATTTTAGCTAAAACTATGGAGGAAGCTCGAGCCTTGTTGGAGGAAGTGTCAACTACTAGCTACCAATGGCTGAATGAGTGCTCAAATCATCGAACAGTGGCTGGTCTTTATGAGTTGGATGAGGTAAGTGCCCTTAAATCTCAAATGGCATCATTGACTCATGTTTTATCTAAACTTGCAGGTACAGGCACTCCTCACTCAATAGCCTCCATAGTAGCGGCTCAATCCTTTCAAGGTGGTGGGGAATCTAGCATTGAGCAAGCCCAGTACGTCAACAATAGAAATTCCAACTATGGGAGACATTAGATGCAGAACAATCTTCCATCTCACTACCATCCAGGTTTGAGAAATCGCGAAAATTTTTCCTATGCTAATAATGAAAATGTTCTGCAACCTCCTCCAAGTTATGCATCCACCTCCTATCAAGCTGAAAAGAAGCCTTCTCTTGAGGACATGTTGGCGGCATTCATCACTAAATCAAGGAGCAGAACTAATAAAATGGAGAGTATGGTCAATGGGCGTGGTACAACAATAAAAAACATAGAGGTACAAATCAGTCAGATGGCTACCACCTTGAACACTCTGCAAAAATGTAAGTTTCCCAGTGATACTAAGGTCAACCCAAGGGAAACATGCGAAACCATCGCCCTACGAAGTGGAAAAGCATTAACTGAATCAAAGAAGAGACCAAATTATGAAGTTAGCCAAATGTTCAACTCTTATAAGTCAAGAAATCGCAAATACATTCAATTGACTTTCTCAAGCCTAACTAAAATTCATGCTTAATTATTAAATTAACCTTTGAGTCTAAATTTCATAATTAAACACGACATTGCAAGACTTCTTTAATAGCTCCGATTAGCAAACAATTCATTCCCATGCTCACGATTACTAATAGTTATGCATGCTATCTAGATTCAAATTTTACTCTCTCAAGCTATAATTCAAATCATACATAATTAACTCCTGGCCAAAGAATCAATCAAACAACGAGCATGCATAAATAAGAATTGAAATTTATAAATCTCAGAATAAAAGTAACTATCTATCACAATCAAGTTTAAACACATGAGCCTAATCCTTAAAATCCACAAATTCAATACTAAACTCATACGAAAGTCTAAAAATCAAAACTACAACTTAAATAGTAAGAAGAGAAAGAACTCTCTAACGCGTGCCAAACTCGTTTTTGTTATTAAACGCTGCCATCTAGAGCCTTTAGACTGGTCTCTCTCCAAATGGTCTCCCCCAAAATTGCAGCAAAATGTTCTCTTTATAATCCTCGGCACAGCGTCGAGACGCTGTGACCTAATTCACAGAATAAAGACGGCAAATTGGGGTAGCGTTGAGATATTGTACGCAGCGCTCAACGCTACAAACAGAAATCTTCTAGCACTCGCGTTTCTGGCATCGAGACGCTATAAAGTAGAGTCTCGTAGCATCTCGACACTACTTCTACGGGAAATTGAATTTGAATAGTTGCACCTATAGCATTAAGACGCTATGGATAGCGTCTCCACACTATCTTCTTGGGTCATGAAGCTTTAACTTGTTCTCTTTTCAATTCCAAGCATCCAATTCATGCCTTTAAGCTCTAAAAACATCAATATCGTCCTTACAAGCTCTATTTCACCATGTTTGCTCGAATCCTACAAAATTAATAGATTAAGGAGATGAAGTACACTTTAACACCTCAAACTAGCAAGAATATAAGCCTAGGGATAGTACACTTTTGTATACTATCATAATACCACAAATTCAATACTAAACTCATACGAAAGTCTAAAAATCAAAACTACAACTTAAATAGTAAGAAGAGAAAGAACTCTCTAACGCGTGCCAAACTCGTTTTTGTTATTAAACGCTGCCATCTAGAGCCTTTAGACTGGTCTCTCTCCAAATGGTCTCCCCCAAAATTGCAGCAAAATGTTCTCTTTATAATCCTCGGCACAGCGTCGAGACGCTGTGACCTAATTCACAGAATAAAGACGGCAAATTGGGGTAGCGTTGAGATATTGTACGCAGCGCTCAACGCTACAAACAGAAATCTTCTAGCACTCGCGTTTCTGGCATCGAGACGCTATAAAGTAGAGTCTCGTAGCATCTCGACACTACTTCTACGGGAAATTGAATTTGAATAGTTGCACCTATAGCATTAAGACGCTATGGATAGCGTCTCCACACTATCTTCTTGGGTCATGAAGCTTTAACTTGTTCTCTTTTCAATTCCAAGCATCCAATTCATGCCTTTAAGCTCTAAAAACATCAATATCGTCCTTACAAGCTCTATTTCACCATGTTTGCTCGAATCCTACAAAATTAATAGATTAAGGAGATGAA
This sequence comes from Trichosanthes truncata, assembly GCA_033996785.1. NCBI lineage: Eukaryota > Viridiplantae > Streptophyta > Magnoliopsida > Cucurbitales > Cucurbitaceae > Trichosanthes > Trichosanthes truncata. Next base: position 40,585,717 of record JAWPNB010000013.1, on the reverse strand, counting down.
GTACACTTTAACACCTCAAACTAGCAAGAATATAAGCCTAGGGATAGTACACTTTTGTATACTATCATAATACCCCCAAACTTAGATTTTTGCTAGTCCTTGAGCAAAATAAAACACAACTCTCAAATGATTAATAATTGCAAAAATGGACTCAAGCTTCAATATTCCAAATAATAATTAAATTACCAAAAGCATAAATCAATCAAACATACCCCGTCGCAAAGAAATTTAAATTTGAAACTCTCATCCTTTGCATGTGTGTGACAAGTCTTCTATTTCAATCTTTATAAGCCTGGAACAGTTTTATACAACCCTCCATTCATTTTTCCTCAACTTCTGGCTCTAAGTTCCAATTATTAGGCCTCCTCACACTCAAGAAAATAATATGCCACTAGGGTGCCTTCAACACAGGGTAGGCCTCCCCCAAACTTTTATTTTCTCAATAAATAAGTGAACACTAGCTTTCACACTTCCGCTGTAGGGACCCTTACCCAGAGCACTCGCTCAATGAGTGGCCTAACTGAACACATCGGAGGTAGCTCTTTTTGTCCTTAGTTTTAAGCGCACAAGTTATTTTTATTTTCTTTAAATTAAGATATAAATCGCAGAGTTCAACTAGGCAAATATGTAAGCATGAATCTTCCTCGGTGTAACATTATTAACTATCCTGCAACTTAGCCTTCTAACAGGTTCCTAGTCCTTTCAGGGTGACAACGTACATATGGATCATATAACCTTATTATAAGCCTTCAAAACCAAAAACAGAAGAACTAGGTGTGGTACTTAGATAAAGGAATTGAACAAAAAATTAAATTAACTCCATTCAGGGGTATGCTCTCGTGTTTCCACCCTTGCAAACTATCATTCTTTCAACATATCCTAAGCTATCTTAGCCACAACTCAGAAACCATGCTCAGAAACCATGACTCGCAAAGTATTGTCCACCGCCAAACTTAAAACCAGCATTGTGCTCAATGTAAAAAAATAATCTAATTTGAATCCATAACATATAAAAACAATGGAAAAGAAAGAAGAGTGAACAATACTCCCTTGATACAAGAGGTTATGCGTAATGTCCTCAATGAATGGGAGCAAGAGAATCACTTGAATGATCGAGGTCCTACAAAACGAGAACGAGATTTAATGGCACTCCAAAATTCTAGATTAGACCGATAGAGAAAAATAACAAAACACAATTTAGAATAAAGGGAAAGGAAACTTGGGTTGCCTCCCAAGAAGCGCTTTCTTGATCTTTAGCTAGACAAGGATCAAATGGTGAATCAGTTCTTGCACAACTCTAAGCCAACATCCTTGGTGAGCACCCACTCTAATGGATCCTATTCAACATCACTTCTTGAAAATCATAAGTCAAATTATCAATATCATCCACAAACAAGCCTTGGTTCATTTCGCAGGGGTATTTCATTGCTTTGCTCATGTCGAAAGTTACCTTTTCATCTTTTACCTGAAAAGATATATTTATTTCCTTCATCTTAATGGAAGCTTCCCTTGTGGCTAGGAAAGGTCGTCCTAGGATGATGGGAATGTCGTCATCGCCCTCCATATCGAGCACCACAAAGTCTGCAGAAATTAAAAATTTATCTACCTTTACCACAACATCCTCTACTATACCTCTATGGTGGGTGATGGAGCGATCTGTAAATTGTAGAGAGATTCCTGTGGGCTTCAGTTCTTTAAGACCCAGCGTCCTGTACACAGAATAAGACATCAAATTAATAGAAGCACCTAGATCACATAAGACTCTATGAAAATAAGAACTACCAATAGTGCAGGGAACAGTAAAACTCCCTGGATCCTTTAGCTTGGGTGGTAGCTTCTTGTGGAGTGCATTACTGCACTCTTCTGTCATGCATAAAGTTTCAGGGGCCCCAAACTTCCTTTTGTTTGTTAAGATCTCCTTCATGAACTTTGAGTAGCTCGTTATTTTCTCCAAGGCATCTTCACAAGGAATGGTTATTTGAAGATTTTTAAATATTTCGAAAAATTTAGAGAACTCAACATTAAAATTTTTCTTCTTGAAATGTTGAGGGTAAGGAATCTGATTCAGGACAGATGGATAAATTGGACTAGTTAGCTTTGTAGCCTCATGTGCAGGTGTATCTTCCTTGTATTTAGTCTCTAGTGATTCATCATCCTCCTCGTTGTGGCACCTTACAGGTCCTCCCAAATTATTTCCACTCCTCAGACTAATAGATTTACATTGCTCCCTAGGGTTAATTTCTGGGTCACTAGGGAATTTCCCTTTATGCAGTGCATTTAGGGAGGTGGCTATCTGACTCATCTGCACTTCAAGGTTTTGTATAGTCTTCCCATGTCCAGAAGCAATGCCTTATATCTTCTCTTCCAACTGAGCCGTCCTCTTGTTTGATTCAGCAATGAAAGCTCCTATCATGTCCTCCAAAGATGGCTTCTTTTCTATTGATTGAGATGTGGAAGCATAGTTCGAAGAGGGCTGCAAAACATTCCTATTGTTAGCATATGAAAAAATCTCATGATTCCTCAAACCTGGGTGGTAATGTGTAGGTAACGAGTTGTGCATGTGATTGCCGCCCTGGTTGCACCCCTAATTGTTTACGTAGTTGACTTGCTCCATGCTCGAATCTCCTCCATATTGTGGATGTTGGGCAGCTACTAATGATCCAATTGATGAATTGTTGCCTCGATCTGATAATTGAGAAAAGGCATTAGTCAAAGAAGTCATCTGTGCTTTTAGAGCATTTACCTCATTGATTTCATAGATTCTAGCCACTTGCTTTGTAATTGAGCTCTCGGTGGACCACTGATAGCTAGTGGCAGCCATCTCCTTAAGTAAATTCTTTGCCTCCATGACTTTCTTTGACAAAATCATTCCTCCAGCTGCTGCATCCAAGATAGTGTTCGTATTTCTCTTCAGTCCATTATAAAACAATTGAATTTGTAGCCAGTCAAGGTAACCGTGTTGTGGGCATCTTCTGAGCAGCTCCTTGTACCGTTCCCAAGCCTCAAACATCTTCTCACCTTCAAACTGCCTTAATGTCCCAATCTCTGTTCACAGTCTGGCAGTCTTAGCTGTAGGGAAAATTTTAGTAAGGAAAGCTTAGGCCAGCTCATCCCAAGTGGTGATACTTTGAGGCTCTAAACTTTCCAACCAATCCCATGCTTTGTCCTGCAAGGTAAAAGGAAACAGATGTAAACGAATAGTGCGTTCGGCCATGATTTCCTTTGTTTAAGCTCTGTCGAGGTTATGAAAAGATTTTTCTTCTCAGCTCACCTTCAATTTCCTTTTGCTTTCTGTCCCTGAAAATCAAATGAAAGTGCAAGGCAAGAAGGAGGGGATTAAAAGTCCTACATAGGAAAGAAAATGACTAAAAGTTGCCTCTCCAGCAACGGTGCCAATTTGATGGAGCTTGTCAGACCTGTCAAATAAATTTATAGTCCACACCACATATATTTTGCAATACAGTGGCAGGGTCGATCCACGGGGAGGCGAAACTTTAGTTATTATCTTTCTTTATTTGGACAGTGTGACGGAACTAAGGGATTTGGTGTGATGACTGAAATAAAGGAAATTAAAATGAATAAAACTAAAATTAAAGGCGGGAAGTAAAAAAAAACTTATTAATAATGCCAATTCAGAAGGTCATCGGGCCCAAACATGTAATTTCTATCCCAGGTTCGTAATTAATTTCAATGTACAATGTATACATTTAACAGTTAAACAATTCTAACCGAAAACTAATCGAAACTCTAATCCCTTATGAAATTAGCCCAACCTTGCATCAAACTAACTCTAAATCGACTCTAAGGGTTGGGCGCGATAACATTCCATACCCCTTAAGACAATAGTATTAAGCCTGGGATAGATTAGGGAATTTTAACTAAATGGATAGCCAATTAATTAAAGAACTAATTAGTCTTCTAAGACACAATTAATTAACACGTGAGTATAAACCTAGCTTTTATGCAATTTAATGGGATGCTACTAAAACGTGCAAGAGACCTAAACTAATCCTAAAGAATCTCCAGCTAGAGATGAATCGATAAAAGCATACATGATTTGTCAGATCCACATGCCAAATCAATTGTATAATGAAAGCAATAAGACAATTATGCTAAAACAGTGTATGATATGTGATTAATAACAAAACCTCAAGGCATTACATGGTGGAGTCCTGGATTGCTCGAAAAATGACGTAATCGTCTAACCAAACAATGCTAAATCCACTCCCAAGGCCATATTCCAATCCTCTAAATGAATCTAGCCTAATGGACTGTAAAAGAGGGTGAACTGTAGAGAGAAATCGAGTTTGGGGGTTGTGGAGGTAGAGACAATAACCTAAAATTGCATAAGAATTCATACAAATCGGGATAGCATTGCATCTGAGCATTCAGTATACAACATAGAGCAAGCCATTTTTCATGACGTCACGACGCTCCTTAGGGGTATTTTTGTCAATTTTGCCATATCTTTTCACTCAAGTGTCCAATTGACCTTCGGTTTGGCTTGTTTTCACTTCGATTCCACGCACTATCTAAAAATACACCTTGAACTCAATTTCCTACAAAATATGCAATTAGTCTCATAAAAAGAAAGGAATAAGCATGATTTAGGGATAAAATAATGGAGACATTTTATGTCTCATCAATATTCTTAAGCGTAGTGTCGTGGCCACTCACAGTCGTGGCAAGGGTCATGATGGTTATCTGCAGGTGTTGATTCACTCCTCTTTGCTCTTTGAGTAAGGTTCCCATCAACTCCTCCATGTTGGATTTCTTCTCTTGACTCGATGTTTCTGCAGACTCAGGTGGCTACAAAACATTTCTCTAGTCAGCGTAAGAGAACTTTTCGTGATTATGCAAACATGGATGGTAGACATTTGGTAGATTTTGGTTCTAATGTCGTTGTTATCCATATCCTCTGTTTTGAACATACTGGCACTACTCAACTGATTGCTCCTCAACTCCTTTCGAGTTTAACGCTGATAATAAGGCTATCGACTGATTGTCTCTTGCAGTAGACAATTTGTTTAACACATTAGTAAGCGAAGCCATTTGAGCTTCATTTATCTCATAGATGCCTGTGGCGGATCTCGATGTGGAAGTGGAACGATCAAATGGTCATTGGTAACTCGTTGTAGCCATTTCCTCCAACAGAGCATGTGCCCCTTCCATTGTCTTTACTAAGACATTCTCTTCTGCACTTGTATTCAAAATAGTTTTAGTACTAGAAAATACACCATTATAAAACGATTGTACCTGAACCACTCCAGATAGTTATGCTAAGGGAACTTCCTCGACATCTCCTTGTAACGCTCCTAGCTTTCATACAATTGTTCTCCATAGAGCTAGTGGAATATAATAATCTCCATGCCCAGCTTCGTCGTCTTCACTGAGAGGAAAACTTTGTCAGGAAGGCATGAGCTAACACGTCTCGTGAAGATATATTACCCGACTTCAGGGATTCGAGCCAGTCCTTGGATTTATCCTGCAATTAGAAAGGAAACAACTTTAGTCTTATAGCATCACAAGAAACACCGTTTAACTTTACCATGCCACAGATCTCCAAAAAAGATGTGAGATGCGACTGTGGGTCCTCTAACAGATGTCCCTTGAAAGAATTATCCTGTGCCATTTGGATCACCTCTGCCTTAAGATCAAAGTTGTTCGCTTGCATAGGCGCATGCATAATCTCGGAATGGTCTGTAGAGAATATGGGCTGGAAGTAGTCATGGATAGGCTTACGCTCCTCCTCATTGCGATGTCAGCCATAGTGACTCGAGTTTGCATTTCCTTCTTAATTCTCCTACAAGTCCTGTCAATTTCTAAGTCTAAAGGAAGAAGATTAGCCTCCTTATCACCATGCATTCAACATAAAAACCTACTCAAAACCAACCAAAACAAAACAACCAGAAAAAACAATAAAAACACATAAAAACAAACAAGCAAAAATACGTAAAAAAAATCAAAGAAAAGCCAATAAATTAACTCCTCACTTTTTTTTTCTAATATTAATCAACTCAAAAGAAAAGTTGTCATTCCTTGACAACGACACCAAAAACTTGTTGGGGATCACGCAAGTGCACGCAATCGAGTAATATAAAACAAAAAGTAAATACCGAGTATCGAATCCACAGAGAATGCGTATTTCTCTCAAATTGACTAATTACTTTAATTGCAGGCGAATGTAGTTATTTAGGGATAAACTCGAAATGAACGATGCTTGGAATTACAACTAGACTAAAACTATAAAAGATAACAATGGAGACAATAATTAAAGGGCCATTTAGGGGATCGACCACATATTAGACTGTCATTGACTCTTACGAATTCATAGGCCTAGAGCTAAATCGATGGAAATCTCCTGTCGGTCTCATTCGATCACACTTAATTAAATATTAACCTAAATGTCCTTAGCATCAATTAAGTTAATTAATTAGATGAAGCCTGCTCGTCATTAACCTCACCCTTTATTTGTTATTCCTATTTCAAGGCATTGAATGAATTAATTCTATCCAAAATTCTCTCTTTGGAGCTCAATTTAAGGCTAGCATCAACCAATAAAAGGCCAATTAATTAGAGGCATTGAGCTCAATTCATCCAAAAGAATTCAACTAAAAGTAATTAAAGGCAACAATATCAAATTAATACATAATAACAAGTATAATAGTGCTCTAACCCCTAAACTAATGAAATTAACCAATAATGTTCAACATACAACTCAGTAATCACATCCTTACAGCTCTAAATAACATAAAATAGGCGAATAAAACAGTAAAGAAGACCGTCATCGTTGAATTCTCGACTCTTGCCTAGAATCCTAAGCTCCGAGCCTCAAAAATCGCTCCCGAACACTCTCGTTTGTGTTCCACAGGTCCTAAAGAGGTAAGGAATCGCAAGAATGGCTAAAACCCTAGAATTGGTCTCCCCCAAATTGATCACGAATTGATGTTTTTATGTCTGGTACCGCAGTAGCGTTGAGATGCTGGGGACAACGTCTCAATGCTGTCGCTGAGCACCGTTTCACTTAAGTGCGTGCACCCACAGAATCGAGACACTAAGGGGTAGCGTCGCAATGCTTCAGACGAAGCTTCATTTGCACACCCCTTTTTAGCGTCGAGACGCCACAGGGCAACGTCTCAACGCTAGCCCTCATGTTTACATCATAACATATGGCATTTTGACGTCATCCTCTTGGCAACAATTGCTCATGCAGCCATTCTTCTTGTACTTAACTTCCAAAATATCTCCATTTAAGCTCCAATTCACATACAACCACTCCAATTTCATCAATTCGCTCCCAATTGCTTAGTTTCCTGAAATATATGAAAAATGCACATAAAAGCTCACAATTACACCACAAAACTTGCTAATCATAAGGCATAAATATAGCACTAATTTAGTGCTATCAGTCGACATGTTGACAAGGACAATATGTCATTTTCCCCTCCTTTCGACGACACCTCAAAATTTTGAGATTTCGATGACATGATGTTCAAATTTCGAATTTTCAACTTTTTTAACTATATATTCGCATAAGTCTAGTCAGTCATTTTTGGACTAACTGACACGTGCCTATTCGGCTGCCAAACATTCTGGTAGTCAAGATTTGAGGCGCACCCAACTTTTTTTTTTTTTAATTTTGTACATTGTAAATGTATTATATATGTAATTTGTACTCCTCCCACACGACCTCATCCCTTCTCTTTGTTTTATAATATAAATATACTAAATAATTTGATATATATATATATATTAATCATCATATTTTACTTTTTTACTTTTTTTAATTTTAATTTTTACCTTTTCATTTAATTACTTCTTTCACATCAAATTCACTTCAAATTTTACAAATTATTTACCTTAGAGGATAGTCGATTGTTACATATAGACATCTACATGTGGGCACATCAAATTTTACAAATTATTTACCCTAGAGTAATTCTACTGTGTACACTTACATATAGACAACTATAACCCTGAAAGATAGTCAACATCAATGATAAAGATTGAAGCAAGGCATTCAATATGTAATTACATGGTGGGTGTGTATTGGAAGAATTTGCTCAAGGCGATAAATAAATCATACGGTTTGTGATGTTGCATCTATTCTTGTTGATATTTCAAAATTTAGTGGATAATGTGATAAATGTATTGTCATTGTTCTCATCCTTGGTAAGAGCATTAATGTTATTATTTTATATGATGTACAAGATTCTAATCATCATGTATATCGTGCTATATTATTTTCTTTCCTTTTAAATATAAAATATAAAATAACAGCCTTTACATGCAATTTCGATGTAGAAGCGTAGGATTTGAATCGACTTAATGTGCAAAGTTTAAAGTTTTCATTGACTCAATTGGCTAAGTTCAAGGATATAAATTTAACTTTCTCCTATATTTTTATTTGGTAAGAAAAATGGAAAAATGAATGGATTCTTATGTGGGTAAGAGTAGGACGATTTGTGAGGTATAACGAACTTCTAGCCTAGTTGTGAAACTTTGGAACTATAGAGCTTAAATTTAATTTATGCTCAACTACAATGACTAAATTTAAAATTTTAAAAGCATATTGATCAGATTGAAACAAATTCTAAACTCATGGAGAAAATTTTGGTCATCCATCCCCAAGATTTATTATTATTTAACTTAATTCTATTTTCTTTTTAAGAAGCTTAATTCTAGCTTTTGAATGGACATAGGAATCAATCAATATTATTTGTAGAAGTTAAGATACTTTTTAGTAACTTATGTGTGTGTGAGTAGCTGGTCGGGGCAGGTACTGTCTTATGTTAGTCTGTTGCAATTTGTTCAGTTTGTTCTTCAGAGTTTTAAAGTGTATTAGGCTAGCATTTTCATATATTTGGCATGGAGACCCTTCTATGTTTGGAGGAGGCAGGGTTGCATGGACGGAGGTTTGTCTTCCTCGTAGTGATGGCGATCTTAGTATTAGACACATTCAGTCTTGGAATTCGACAACTGTTATGAAGCTTTTATGGCTTTTGATTGTTAGAGCTGGTTCTCCCTGGGTGGCCTAGGTTGATGATTACATTCTTTATGGATGCTCTATATGGACGGTTAGGCCTTCAGCTCAGGTTTCCTAGTGTTTGAAATCTTTTCTCAGCTTGGGTAATCAGTTTCGACTCTTGTTATGGTATACTATTGGTAATGGACAAAGGTGTCATATGTGGTTAGATCCCTGGTTGCCAGCTGGCTTTATGTTACCCAGCATAATGATCGAGTGGTTTATGCTGCGGGAAGTTATACTTATGCACCTGTTGCTGATTTTTTTCTCCCAGATGGGGTGTTTTTGTCTGATAGTGGGCCAAATAATGATATTTCTTGGCTTATTTTTATGTTAGTTTTGTTATAATTATATATGTTTTCATATGTTTTTATGTATATTTCCCAAAAATCTAGCATTTGGAGCAAAACGGGAGATATTTGGACAAATTTGAGCAACTTAAGGCTATATTTGAGGATTCAAGTGTTGAAGAGGAAGGACAAAGAAATTGGACCTGAGGGTATAGCGTTGCAACGCTCCTTATAGCGCTGCAATGCCATTTGAGAAGCCCATCAACCTTGAAAACCCAAGGGAACAGCGTTGCAACGCTGGCCAAAGAGGAGTTTACCCTTTTTTATAAAATTCAAAGGGACAACGTTGCAACACTGTCTCGATGTATAAAAGGAAAATTTTGGTTTCGTGCAAAGGGAGCCTTTTTTGAGAGACCAAAACCCTAAATTGATTCATACACTATCTAAAAGCCTAAAGGAAACTTTTGGAGAGCTAAGGAGGGCACTCAAGGCTCAAGATCATGGACATCACGTCAGGAACAAGTGTTGGCATGCAACTTTAGTTTATCCTATTTTCCTTTTACTCTTCTTTTGATTTTTAGGAGTTTTGTTATGGACTTTATGGTTGTTTATCTCTAAAGTTAGACAAGTAATGGTTGCATGTTTTAGAACTTTGTTGATTTTGTAATTGAATGCTTGTATTTACATCTTTTATGCATCTCAATTTTATTGCTTAAACCTTTGGCCATGGTTTTTCATGTTAGGCTAGATTTTGCTTGAGACAGTAAATTTATCCATAGAACAAAAGATGCATGACTAGATTTAGTTTATTGCACGAGAGTGAGTAATTAATTATAGAAGCCTTAAGACAATCGCCTAATGCATGTTTAGTAATAAAAATAGACCGAGAGGTTGATTTATTGCTAAGCCTAAGTTCACTTGTGCTCGAGAGAGGATATTGATCACTTAGTAATTCTTGGATTAAGATTGTTTACATCAAATCAATTCTTTATCTAACAAAGTTGTGCTTAAGTTAATCAACCATTAATGTTTCTAAAAAATTAGACTCCAACCATGCAAATATTAGTTTAGATTTTTTTTTCCTTTGATTCCAAAGTTTTGTTTCTCTAAATAAAATCGGGCATGATTAACTATGGTACATAAATAATCTAATAACTCCAATCCCGGTGATCTACCATGGCCACTATTATTCCAAACTTTTAGAGATCCAGTTTTTAAATTTATCTGATAGAGCCTTCGACAAGCCCTTTATCAAATTGGTGTCGTTGCCGAGGATTGTCATATTTTAGTTTAATTAATATCGATGTGAAAGTACTTGATCTTAATTTAGAGTGTAAATAGTGTATATTTGTATAAATTTTTCTTTTGTTTTTTTTCCTTGTATACGTGTATAGTTGTGTAGTTGTTTAAGTTTTCTTCTTTTTGTTGTAAATTATGTATATATATATATTGTTGTATATTACCCTTGTATAATTTTTTTAGATTATGTATTGAAGTGTAAAATATGTATATTATTTCTGAAGAACCACGAGAAGAAGAAAAACAAGAATATGAGGTAATCATGGTCGGATAAACTCTGAAACAGTTTGCGGCCCCTGATATGAATTAGTAGCCTTTGTGCATCACCTATCCCGAGACTCAAGGTGATTTCGAACTTAAACTTGGTTTGATTCATTTATTACCTTTGTTTTAGGGTAATACAGGAGATGACCCATACAAGCACTTAAAAGAATTCCATATTGTGAGCTCAGGGATGAAGCCCCATGGTGTCACCGAAGAGAAAATCAACCTGCGTGCATTCCCTTTTTTGTTGAAGGATCAGGCCAAAGATTGGCTGTATTACCTATCGTCTGGGACTATTACAACTTGGAGCGAGATGAAGCACATGTTCTTAGAGAAATTCTTCCCTACATCTAGAGCAACAAACTTGAGAAAGGAGATTTACGGGATCACCCAGATGACTGGAGAAATACCGTACGAGTACTAGGAGTGATATAAACGTCTATGTGCGAGCTTCCCACATCATCAAATCTTCAACCAGCTATTAATACAGTACTTCTACGATGGGTTGCTTCTAGTTGACAGGAGCATGGTGAATGCAGCGAGTAGAGGAACTCTTGTGAATAAAACTCTGATCGAGGAAACATAGCTCATCTCGAACAAGGTCAAGAATTCTCAGCAATTCAGAACCAGAGGACCGAAACCTTAAGGAGACTTGCAAAAATGAGAGAGGTACGTGATCTTGATAACACTGATTTATGAGTATTATTTAGCCTTAAAAACTAAGCTATTTTCTTAGAAAGTGAGTGTTTAATGTTATATTTCATGTCATTTAGGGTGAGTTTAAGTAAAAACAAGCTTTGCATGTGTTTGACGTCTTGATTTTGTAAAAATAAGTATTTAGGTGTAACTAGAGTCATTTTTGTAAAGAAAGTGTTCATTTTTGTTGTTTTTGTGCAGAGGTTGAAAGATGGCTTAAATGTGCCAACAATCAAAGAAGAAAAGTGTTGATCCATGAAAAATGCAACCTGACTGCACCTGCATTTGAAGGCAAAAGGAAAATTCCAAGTGAAGTAGAAAAGACCCTGAAATGGAACTTGAATGCATTAACAATTAGACCATTTCGACAATAGATGAAAATGCTCCCACAAATGCACTTGCAATTGGACCATTTCGCCATATTCTCCTATATTTACAGAATTGACCTTGGCAGCAAAGCCTAGATGTGAAGTCTAAGAAAGGCGACTCATATCCCCTCCAAGTTCTATTCATATTCCATTTGGACTCTAACTTCGAAAGAAGGAGGAGTAAGGACTTGTTCTCCTTGAAAAAAGTTGAACAAGTTAGAACGGAAAAACAAGCTCAGGGTCCTTAGTGTATTTCATCTAAGTCTTGTACATTTTTGTTTTCCAATGTTGTACTTGCTATTTTATTCATAGTTTTAGAGTTGTAAGTTTCTATTGTCCCTTTGAATTTAAGTTGTAGTTTCTTTTGTTCTAATTCAATTACTTCTTCCTTTGTTTTCATACTTCAAAGTGTATTCAAGTTCATTATTTCAATGAAGTTTATACTTTCGCATTCATGTTTCTTCTTTATTTTCTACACACTAGTTTTCTTTTCGATGAGTAACTAAACTTCTTTGAGGGGATTCAATGAAGTGGATACCCTAACAAGTTGATAAGCCCCATAATGTTATATTTTAGCAACTTTGCTTCACATTTAGCACTGTTTGCTTTTATTGAGTTTAAGTTTGATTGTTAGCTTAAACAGATCACTTAAGTTAGCATAGTTTTTGTGAAATTCAATACTAAAAAGGTTTGATCGAGCACGCATTCCATAAAAGCAATCTAGTAGAAGAGTCTAGAAATTGTACTTCACTTTTTATACCTAGACATATGACAAAAACCTCTAGAATCTTTTGAGTTGTGTTCTTTATTTACCTAAGTTCAAATTAGCAATAAACATATATGTTTAATTGCTTAGGCTCCTAAAAGTACTAAGAAAATGGTTGAATAGGTGTTGAACTCGATTCACGGTATTAAGTGTCGATTAGGGTAGGTTGTGAGCACTTCTTGGTTGCATTTTGTTCGTACCGTACAGAGCTCAAAAGAGCCAATATGTGGGCACAAATAGACAATAATCGCCAGATGTTCTTCGCCTAGTTAAGCAAAATGCAGGCGCATGTTGAGTGCATTGCCCCAAGGTTGAACCAGATTGAATCCCTAGCTATCTCATCAGTGTTTTCTTGTTACTTTTTAAGGTACTTTGACTTTCTATTTATAAAAACCAAAAATCACTTTGTTTTCTTGGTTACCAGTTCGATTGCAACTTTGAGTAATTTTGTTGCTTGCTAGAAAGTTTTGCTACATCTGTTCCCTTAGGTTCGATACTTGGAGTACTTCCATTTATTACTTGAGAGATAGCATGCACTTGCGCTTTAGCATCCATCAAATCTCAAATCCCAAATTTCTAAACTTACTAACTTAGTTAAATAGTTGGTTATAGGTTAGGGTCAAACGGCGAAGGCCTGTGGCTTGTGCTCGATGGTGGGCCACACCACGGATGCGTGCCAGCAGTTGCATAGTGGGACCATGCCTAATGTGAACGCCATTAGAGGATATACGAGCAACAACTTTTAAAACTAGAGGAAGTATGATCTATACAATAACACGTATAGCCCAGGTTAGCGAGACTACCCGAATTTCAACTACAATTAGAACCAAAACTAGAATTTTCAGAGACCTCCACAACAATCTCAGAATTAGGCTTCCAGTTAAGGTATGCCACTCGAGGACTTAGTTAAAAGTCTAGCTGAGAGTACTTTCAAATTGTCTTAGAACACAATCCAGTTTCAAAAGGGAACTCACGTCGGTATGCATAATCTAGGAAACAAGATTACATGGCTTGCCACCCAAATCAGAAAACTCTAGGCAGGCCAGAACATTGGGAAGTTGCCTGCAGAGCCAGAAGTGCAGAGGAAGTAAATTTTTAGTGCCATCACGCTGTGCAGTCGTAAAATGATTGTTGGACCACCCGACCCCGTGATTGAGAAGAACTTGAGAAGAAGTTTGAGAAGAAGGAGGAAGAACCCACCACCATGTCTACGAGAGGTAACGAATTTGACCCACCTTGTGATTTAAATTATGACTTACCTCGTGCACATTTTCTATCTAGGTTGGTTCCTCCAAGAGAAGATATGATTTAGAGAGAATATGAGTAGGAAAATGAGGTGCTCGAGCTCTTCAGTAAGGTGGAGGTGAATATACAACTTCTAGAAGTTGTGAAGTAGATCAAAACATTTGCAAAATTCTTGAAGAAGTGGTGCACCACGAAGAGAACATTAGGATGTAAGGGTAGAAGAGAGGTTAGTAAGAATGTATCTGACATTTCTTTGAAATCGATGCCTGAAATATGTCCTAAACCTGGCATGTTTATGCTACCATGCATTATAAAAGCAAAAGAGATTAAGCAAGCTATGTTAGACCTAGGCACAGCTATAAACGTTATGACTTTGTTTGTTTATCAGGAATTAGAACGTAATTGATTACATGATAATAGCATCATGATTCAGTTGGCTAATCGTTCTACTATTAAGCCTCAGGCATAGTTAAAAATATGCTTGTTAAAATAAATGATTTGCAGTTTCCTATGGAATTTTATGTGATAGATATGGGCAATAGGCCTAAGCATGCATCGAAATCCATTCTTTTGGGTAGGCCTTTCATGAAAATAGCAAAAACTAACATTGATGTTGATGGAGTGATTGTGTCTATTGGGTTTAATGAGAAGGTGGTAGAATTTAAGGTTGTAAATTTGGTTGAATGTTTTGATTCTTTAGATTCCCTTTGCGAATTAGATGTTAAGTTGCAGGTTCAGCCATCAGGACGGTTTAGAATTGAGATGGCGCAGTATCAAAGTTTGGAGGATCCTAGTTAAGTTGGTATGACACATGGCCCATTGAGCAATTGATGTTAAAAATTCGTGCTTCCTAGAGGCAACCATACTTTGAAATTTACTTGCTTTCTTGTCTTTTCAGTTAGTTTGCTTATTTTTGTTATTTGCATAGTTGTGGCTGGATTTTATAGATGTGATTGATTGACCCGATAGAGTGAAGAAGATTATCTTTGAAAAGAGAAGCTGCCTACCCCGCACCCACCTACGAGTTTTGGAATGCCAGGTGATAGCACTATTTTATTGCTATAATTATGCCTAATAATTAGCTAGTTTTGTGGTGATTTTGTGAGCTTTAATGTGGTATTTCAAGAAACTGAGCAATTGGGAGCGATGTGATGAATATGAAGTATTTTATATGATTTGGAGCTTAATTGGAGGTCCAAATTAGGCTAAGTATGAGAAGGGATGTTGCATAGGTGTTTGGGGCCGAGAGGATGGCGTCAAGATGCCTTATGCTAGTTGAAAACCTGAGGGCATTGAGATGCTACTCTGTGGCGTCCCAATGCTGGAAACATGCATGCAACAAGGCCTCCGTCTAAAGCATCTTAACGCTGCCCTCAGCATCTCGATGTTGAGGCCAAGCATGCATGAATGAAAAGGTGTGTTGCGACAATGTCTCGACATTGTCGCGACACCAAGTATATATTATTCATTACGTGGAAGAAAATGGGGAGACCAATTTTAGGGTTCTGAGCCCTTTTACGAATCCATTCCTACTTGGGACCTGTGGAGCAAGAATAGAGGGATTTGGGAAAAATTTTAGAGGCTCGAGAGCATGAGAATTGAGGCAAAAGTTGAGATTATGGCGACGATGGGTTTAATTACTGTTTTTACCTCTTTTTCATGTTTCTTAAGGCTGTAATTAAGGAATTGATGTACTGTTTAGAGATGATTATGGGTTGATTGTAGTTGTTAGGGGTTAGAGCACAACTAGAGTTACTTTTCTGAATTAATTTGATACTATTGCCATTAATTGCTCTTGTTGGAATTCATTTGGTTGAATTGTGTTTAGATGATCTTAGTCCTAGATTGAGCTTAAAAGAGAGAACTTAGGATAGAAATAATTCATTCAATGCCCTTAATTTGTCTAAGTGATATAGGAATAACAAATGACAGGTGAGGTTAATGAAGAGCGGGCTTAATCTAATTAATTAAGTAAATTAACACTCAGAAAAC
This sequence comes from Trichosanthes truncata, assembly GCA_033996785.1. Classification (NCBI taxonomy): domain Eukaryota; kingdom Viridiplantae; phylum Streptophyta; class Magnoliopsida; order Cucurbitales; family Cucurbitaceae; genus Trichosanthes; species Trichosanthes truncata. Next base: position 40,569,772 of record JAWPNB010000013.1, on the reverse strand, counting down.
TTAGGTTAATAGTTAATTAAGCGTGATTGAATGAGACCGATAGGAGATTTCAACCAATTTAGCTCTAGGCCTATGAGAATTCGTAAGAGTTAATTAATTGGCTGGATCAATTAAGCATAACTACGCTCTAATGTGTGCTCGAACCCCTAAACACCTCTATTATTATTGTCTCCGCCATTACTTTTATTGCCTTTTAGTTTAGTGATAACACACAAAAGTGTACTATCCCTAAGCTTATATTCTTGCTAGTTTGAGGAGTTAAAGTGTACTTTCATCTACTTAATATATTCAATTCATATGATTTGATCAAATAAAATGAAATTGAGCAATTGGGAAAGATAATCGAGTATTTGGAGAGCAAAGGCATGTTCTGGAGCAATGGAGATAAGAAGAATATAAGTTGTAGTAATGGAACTCGAGAGGACAACGTTGAGATGCTGTCCATAGTGTCTCAACGTTGTCAACGCAGTCAAGCAAAGCTCACATTCCCGAAGGAGTGGCATTGAGATGCTGCTTTTGGACGTCTCATGCCCAAAACGCGTGCACCAGGCCTTTTCCATCAATAGGATTGAGGCACTGTGTGTAGTGTCTCAACGCTACCATGATATTTCTTCTTTCTTGTGTGAATTAGGTCACAGCATCGAGACACTGTCCCTAGCATCTCGACGTTGTCCCGATCGTTATAAATAGAACTTTTTGGCTGCGGATTCGTGGAGATCATTTGAAGAGGGACCAATCTAAATTAAATTTCTACTTCATATTTGGGATTAAGTGAGCACTCTTGAGAGGCGAGGAAGACATTCAAGGCTTGGGATCGTGGTGTATCACACCGGAACGAGTGTAGCACGCGTCATAGAGTTTTTCTCTTCTTTCCTATTTATTTTGTAGTTTTTATGTTTAGACTGTATGAGTTTAGAGTTGTAAGTGTGAATTTGAGTGACTGAACTCAGTTTTAGGCTTGGTATTTTTGGATGATTGGTTTAATCCTTGAACTTGTTATATTTCAACATCTATTTATACAAACTCATCTTTATTGTGTAATCTTTTGGCCAAAGGTTAGTTTATCATAATTTGAGTTTAGCTTGACAAAATAGACTTAAATTTAGATTCGTTTGTATAACTATTAGTAAACATGTGCATGAGAATGAATTGCTTGCTAATAGAAGTCGTTAGGAGAAGTTTTATAATGTCATGCTTTGTTATGAAATTAACTGGAAGGTTGATGTATGAATTGACCATGAGATTTAGTTGAGGCTTGTGAGAGCCAATTAAATATCCATGTAACTTCCTAGCTTATAAATGTTGCTTGTATGATTTATTTTCACGGATGGACCAAATGTAGTGTATCTTGCTAAAACTAAAGTCTAAAAAGAGTTCCCTCTAAGTGTCTCCAACCTTGTAAATAGTTAATTTAGGTTTCAATTTGATTTTCCTCTATTGTTGGTTCTCTAGATAAATTTGAGTTTTAGTAATTATGGTATGTAATTAAGCTAAGAAATCCAACCCTTGAGACAGACCCTAGCCACTATTACTGCAAATTTTAGAGGTCTGGGTTTATAAATAAATTTGATAGAGCCTTCGACAAGCTCATTATCATTTATATTTTGTTCCAAGCATCTTCCGTTTAATATTTCTTCCTAAATAATTCTAATCGCATGTAATTCCATAATTAATAAATTCAAAAGGAATTTACACACTCCCTGTGGATTCGATACTCGGTATACTTACCATTTTATATTACTTGATCATGTGCCCTTGTGTGACCACGAACAATTTTTTGGTGCCATTGTCGGGGAGTGGCAACTTTTGAATTGGGTAATATTAGAAAGAAAGTGAAAAGAATTAGCATCTTCCGCTTAATATTTCTTCCTACATATTTTTGCTTGCTTTCTTTTTTTTGTTTTTGGTTATGTTTGTTTGTTTTGTTTGGTTTAGTTTTCAGGAGGTCGTTGTTGTTGTATGCGTAGTGATAAGGAGGCTAATCTTCTTCCTTTAGATCTTGAAATTGACAAGACGTGCAAGAGAATCAGAAATTAGAAGTAACACCACATCACTATGGCAGACCAATGCAATGAGGAGGAGTGTAAGCTTGTCCGTGACTATTTCTAGCTCATATTCCCAACGGATCATTTAGAGATCGTGTATGCACCCATCCAGGAAAATAATTTCAAGCTGAAGACGTGTCTGATCCAAATGGCACAGGACAATTCATTCAAGGGACATTCATCAGAGGACCCACACATGCATCTCAAATCTTTTTTGGAGATATGTTGCATGGTAAAGTTAAATGTTGTTTCCTCTGATGCTATAAGACTAAGGCTATTTTATTTCTCATTGCAGAACACAACAAAGAACTAGCTCGAATCTCTGATGTCGGGTAGCATATCTTCATGGGACGAGCTAGCATAGGCTTTCTTGACGAAGTTTTTCCCCCCAGCAAAGACGACGAACCTGCAAATGGAGATTGGTACATTCTGCCAGCTCAATGGAGGACAACTGTACGAGAGTTGGGAAAGATACAAGGACATGTTAAGAAAATTCCCTCAGCATGGATATCAGGATTGGCTTCATGTACAATTTTTTTTATAACAATTTATTTGCTAATATTCATAAAATTCTGGATACTAGTGCAGGAGGGAGTTTCTTGGTGAAGAAGGTAGAAGAGACACATGCTTTGTTAGAGGAAATGGTCGCGACAAGTTATGAATGGCCATCAGACTGTTCAATTTTTCGAAATCTGCTACAGGTATCTACAAGATAGATGAGGTGAGTGACTTAAAAGCACAAGTGGCTTCGTTAACTAACACTTTGAACAAATTTTCAACTGTAGGAGCCAATCAATCGATCGCCTCACTTTCATCGTTAAATTCAAAGAGTGTAGAGGAACAGTCTGTCGAGTAGTGCCAATATGTGCAGAATAGAGGATATTGTTACCAAGGGAATCAAAATCTGCTCAATTTTTACCCTCTAGGTTTGCATAATCACGAGAATTTTTCTTATGCTAACCAGAATATCGTTTTGCAGCCACCTGGTTTTGCAAAATAATTTTCTCAAGAGAAGAAACCAAACCTAGAAGAAATGTTTGGTCATTTATCAAAGAGTAAAGGGGATTCAATCAGCAGTTGCATACCTCGATCACTACCTTGGCTACAACTGTGAGAGGCCATGACACGACGTTGAAGAACATGGAGGTTCTGATTGGTTAGATTATTAGCGTCATCAACACTCTTCAAAAAGGTAGATTCTAGAGCGATATTGAGATTAATGCAAGAGAGCAATGTAAGGCGGTTACACTAAGAAGTGGAACTCAGTTATACAGGTCTGAGAAGAAGGTAATGGCTGAAATGGAAGAGATTGAGAGAGAAAGAGTTGTGGTAGATGAAACTAAGAAAAATGACAAGAAAGATGAGAAGAAAGAGACAAAGTTAGAGAAAAAGAAGATGTGTCAACAAAAGAAGTCGAGAGAAAAGAACTTCCAAGAGCTATCGAGAGAAGATGAGATAAAGTTATCTAGATGCAAAATGATAGACTAAGAGCACACATTAGTCCTCTTAGGAGGCAAGGAGAGTGCCCTACATTCGGCTATAGGGAGTTGCCTTTTCTCCAACACTATAAGGATGTTAAATTAGATGCACAAATTGCTGAATTTTTAGAAATGTTTAAGAAATTACATATTAACATCCCTCTTGAAGATGCTCTCGTAAAAATGTCGAATTATGGAAGGTTTATTAATGAGATGCTCTTGAGGAATAAGAGATTTGAAGTGAATGCAGTGCTCAGTATGTATGAGAAGAGCACTATAATCCTATAAAAGAAGATGTCATTGAAACTTAGTGATCCAGGAGTATTTTTATTCCCTGTTCTATTGGAAATTTAAATATTGATATATTTTTATGTGATCTGGGATCGAGTATAAATTTAATGTCGTATTCTATCTATAGGAGACTCGAACTACAGGAATCTAGCCCACCACTATTTCCCTTCAGCTAGTCGATCAGTAAATTACAAAACCCAAAGGTATAGTTGAAGATATGCTTATTAAGGTTAACAAGTTTATATTTCTTGTTGATTTTGTAGTCCTAAAGATGGAAGAAGACAAGGAGAACACCATTATCCTGGGTAGGTTGTTCTTTGGCCACCAGTAGAGCTAATATCAATATGTACCGAGGTACGTTGACTTTGCAAGTCGACGACGAGCTTGTAAGGTTTAGCATTTTTGACCCTTTATATGATTTCGAGAATAAGAATAAATGCTTTAGGGTTGAACTTGTTGAAGTTTCTTCTTCTGTTGTGGAGAATGAATCTATTACGCCTGTTGGTTTAAGGATAAATGAAGCTCTTGTCAATGTCTCTTCTTCTGCCTTTTCTTTTATTTCTTTTTTTGATAATTCTAGAGTTGTTGAGGAAAATGTGCTTGGTTATGATGTTATGATTGTTGATTTTGATTCTGTTGAAGTGTTGATGGGTGAGAATGATTTTTGTTTGATGGAAAATAGGAATGACTTTTTTTTCCTAATTGCCCTGATTGTATGCTTCACGAATGTGCTTTGAGTGAGTCAATTTTTTATGAAAATCAATTAAGTGAGGGTGTTCATAGAGTTTTGAATATCGAGCATGTCTTGGATGATTTTCTAGAAAATAGTAACTTCTTTACGAATAGCCAAGATAGCATGTTTGATAGGAAAATGACTTTTGAGAAGAATGATTTTGAGAATATGTTGTTGATAACTTGTGAATACAAGTTATTCAGGCATCCAAAATTGGCCATTATATGTCTCGGCACGCTAGGAGATTACAACAAAAAAGCATATTTGTGCACAAAAATAGTTAAATAAATAGGCATCCCAATTTGTGTGTGCATATTATTAACGCATTCCATAAGCATTCATTTTATGTATAAAGTTATCCGTTGATCTCTTTACTAGTGTTATGTATGCAGGGAAGGCTGAAGTTGAGGCAAGAAGATCAGGGCACCACGTTGAAATGATAGTTGATTTAGGGCACCAAGTTGAAAGCAACAGAAAATGGGATCAAGAGCTGCATGCTTGGAGCTATCAGAGAACAGGTAGCGATGCGGTGCATTCGTACAAGGTTCAGAGAGAAAAGCAGAATGTTAGTGGGGGACCATTTACCATTGCACGATAGCCTACAGCCCTCAGAAGATGTTCGACCTATGTGGTCCCCCTCAGTTGCCCTGCTTCTCTCTCAATATAAATAACGACCCTTGTCCATTTTACAAAGTAGGAAAAAAAAAAGAAAAGACGACTTTAGAGAAGTTTCAGAGAAAAATAGAGGGAGAAGAAGACTGAAGAGACATCTTTCGGTGAAGTCCGACGACGAGGAGTGACAGCCTAGGCAAAGGGCATCGAGAAGGAAGGCGCCTCACCGTGCTAACGCTCCAACCTGCATTAACTTAGTTTCATTCTCATTTTCCTTATGTTTTCTACTATTGTATTCATGTCTTTTGTTTTCATTAGGAGCTAAGTTCACCATCAAGACTTGGCCTATGGCCCTTTTTTTGACAATGATTCTCATGTACTAATTGATTAATTGATGAAGTTTATTCATGAACCTTCTCCTCAAGATTGATTATTTTAATTGCTTAGGTCTGATTAGCCATCTGACTTTAAGTAGTAGCATGTTTTAGGCACCGGAAGGGTCAAAGCATGTGGAAAGATTTAAGGAGAGTAAGAGTGAACATAGTTTACAAGGTTGTTTTAGGAATAACTCAACCACTTGTAGGCTAAAAGGGGGGAAAGAAAAGTTGTTTAACATAGGCATAGAGGAATCCAACTTAAGTTAAGTGGGGATGCGATACAGGAAAGGAGGCATCTGTAGGTTCCCTTGCCTATGTTTGTGCGTAGCTTCATCATTTATTCACACATGTACATGGAAACAGCGAAAGCACTAGGTTGCCTCGTCAGGTCTTGTCCTTTTAAAAATTCAACGCATCTCACATTGTCCGCATTGTATAGTATCCCACAATCCTTCATTTTTAGCACATCTTTACATTCATGAAATTTTATGTTCACACACCTCAACCCAACTTATCATTCCCATAACTAGTTACCCTACTTCTCGTTGTGAATGTGTTACTAGTATTGTTTGTCATCTTAGTCTGCTTTGCCTTCCCTGTGGATCTCAACCTTGGAATGCTCCAGGTATTACTTGTGATCACGTCTGGTGTATGCTTGTGCCTACGCACTGAGTGACGAAAAAGTTAGAAGGAACCATTATTCACCAACCGCACCTAAATTCATCTCATTATCTACCATTTATTTCCTTAACTTTCATAAATTTCGCGTAGTGGTTCACTCGACACCAGTTGTTAAATGATAAGTCTGAAGTGAGTGTTGAGCATGATTTTGTTGTTCCTCCTCGTTTGAGTTTTGTCTTTTATGGGAATCATGAGGAGATGTTTGCTTTAGATGCTCATGATGAGTCTGTTTCTCTTCCTGTTATGTTTTATTCATTTTCTCAGTGTTGGACTAGTCTTACTAATGATAAATCTATGGGAGAATGTGTGGTTGATCTTCAAAATGCAGGAAGAACATAAGATGTTAACTTTTTCATCTTTGAGCCAGCTTGAGAAGTGTTTATGGAACGTCGAGTTAATGACGCTAAACAAGCACTTCTTGGGAGACAACCCAAAAGTTCTTTCAGTGTTTTTGCTTGTTTTTTTCTTTTTAGTTAAATAAAGTGGCTTTTGTCCTAATCCTATGTTTCAGGATTTCAAGATTCACGCCACTTTACAGTTTTCCAAGATGGATGGTGTGCTCATTGGTTATGTCTCTTGATATTTCAAGGAAGTATTGTTACCCTTATTCGTTCAGTTTGTCCTTGATTTATATTTATTATGTTTAGGATGTAAACATTGAGGACAATGTTTAGTTTAAGTGTGGGGAGAATGGTGCTATGCTTTCATGTGGGGAGCTTGAGTTTAGTGGAGTTTGAGTTGATTTTTATTCTTAATTTGAAAATTTTGTTGGTTATTGAGATTGTGTGCTGTAGTGTTGTCTAGGTTATTGCATGTTGTGGTGATAATGAAATTAGGTGATATGATCTCTTTAGTGAATTGTTTTTGAATGATTATGTGAAATTTTAGCATGCTGAGATTTTAGTAAATTTAAAAATTTTTCTTTGAAATCTTTGCATTTGTTAACCACTTAGCCTAATGTTGATAAAATGAACATTTAGAGGAGTGTTATGTTTTCTAGAAGTTTGTTGTCACTCTGATAGACCTAAGGCTTAGTTTGTAAGTGAAGTTGCAAGATGGTTTGTAATGTTAAGCTTAGGAGTAAGAAAAAGCTTGTTATATGCCTGCAAAAAAATGAGAAAAAATGGGCAAAAAAAAAAATGTAGTTAGAAGAAAAGAAAGAAAGAAAAGAAACTTGTGTTGAGTAAAAATGTTCGGGGGTAAAAATAGCTACCTCTGTCGTGATCAGTCATGCTATCCATTAAACAAGTGCTCTGGATAAGGGTTCCTACAAGAGATGTGTGAAAGCTAATGCTCCTAATTTAATGTAAAAAGCAAGTGTGGGGGACTACTACCATGTAGCGGTTCAGGTATCTACCTAAATATTACTTTCTTGATTGTGAAGAAGCTGAATTGAGTCTTTCGAGCTAGTGTAAGAGGAAGATGAATGGAGGAATTCATAACATTACCCCGGATTAGTAAATGAGTCAATGTTTGGGCTATGCACACACGCGTGCAAAGAATTCATATTTTTGTTTAAATTGCTCATGATGTAGGCATATTCTCATTTAATTGTTCTTTGTTCTTAATTCCACTTTTAAGACCATTGAGAGTTGAGTCACCTATGTATGCAATTTTGTAGACATTTATCTTTTGATGGAGTTTTATTTTGTTTTACTTGGGACTAGCAAAAGCTTAAGTGTGGGGGTATTTGATAGCACTAATTTAGAGCTATAATCATGCCTAATAATTAGCTAGTTTCGTGGTGATTTTGTGAGCTTTGATGTGGATTTATTATGTATTTTAGGAAATCGAGCAATTGGGAGCGATGTGATGAATATGGAGTGTTTTTATATGATTTGGAGCTTAATTGGAGGTGAAAATGAGGTTAAGTATGATAAGTGATGTTGCATAGGTGTTTGGGGCCTAGAGGATGGCGTCAAGACACCTTAATGCTAGTTGAAGACTTGAGGGCCAGCATTGAGACGCTTCCTTGTGTTGTCTCAACATTGGAAACACGTGCACAAGGAGGCCACCATTTGAAGCACCTCAACACTGCCCTCAGCATCTCGACGCTAAGGGCGCGCACACATTAATGAAACATTGCATTATGACAACATCTTAACGATGTCGCGACACCAGGTATATATTCTTCGTTTCATGGACGAAAATGGGGAGACCAATTTTAGCTTTTTGAGCCCTATTTAGATTCCACTCCTTCTTAAGACCTGTGGAGCACGGTTGGAGGTGTTTGGGAGTAATTTTTTAGGCCCGAAAGTGCAAAAATTGAGGCAAAAGTCGAGATTACGGTGATAACAAATTTAATTATTGTTTTTACTTCTTTTTCATGTTTCTTAGTGTTGTAATTAAGGAATTGATGTACTGTTTAGAGATGATTATGGGCCGATTGTAATTGTTTAGGGGTTAGAGCACAATTAAAGTTGCTTTTATGAATTAATTTGATACTATTGTCATTAATTGCTCTTGTTGGAATTCATTTGGCTGAATTGTGTTTAATGCTTATAATTAATTGTGCACTAATTAGATGATTGATCGTGTTCGTCAGGCACGTCAAATAAATTTATAGTCCACACCACAAATATTTTGGAAGACAATGGCATGGTCGATCCACAAGGAGGCCAAAATTTAGTTATTATCTTGCTTTAATCGGACAGTGTGACGGAAGGGGGGGGGGAGTGTGGTGTGATAACTGAATTTAAGGAAATTAAAATGCATAAAACTGAAATTAAAAGCGGGAAGTAAAACAAACTTACTAATAACGCCAATTCATGAGGTCATCGAGCCCAAACATGTAATTTCTATTATGGGTTCATAATTAATTTCAATATGTAATGTACATGTTTAACACCTAATCAATTCCAATGGAAAAGCTGCCGAAATTCTAATCCCTTATAAAATTAGCCCAACCTTGCATCGAACTACCTTTAAATTGACTCTAGGGGCTGGGCACAATAGCGTTCCATACCCCCTAAGATGATAGCATTAAAGAGGTAATTAGTCTCTAAGGAAAAATTAAATCACACATGAGTATAAACCCTACTTTTATATAATTTAATGGCCTAGATGCTACTAAAACGTGCAAGAGACCTAAACTAATCGTAAATGTAATGACCCTAAGAATTAAACCTTCTAAAGTGGAAGCACGACTGAGTTACCCTACTCATGCCCAAAATTTCGACAGCATGACTGCGTAACTAAGAGAAAACCAAAATTTCAAGAACCTAGGAAGAGACAAAACAACACTTCTATATTTAGAGAAACTACTCAGCATCCACCAAACTACGATAAAATATGTTGAGCTCAACCAACAGACACGGAAACAAAGAAATTTAAAATTTATAGACCAACAACTCAATAAAGAACAAAGGTATAAAATTAGACACGAGACACGAGAACAGAACTCTGATGGTTTCTCCATAGCCTCGTCAAGTCATCACTCCGTCACCCTCCTCATGGTTGTGCACCATCTGCAAGGACACAAACAAAGTAGCAAAAGTGAGTATAAACATACTCAGTAAGCAATCCAATTAAGGGTCCAAAGTTCTAAACCATGCAAATAATGGCTCTGCCCTATCTCACAGGCTCTTGCTCAACCTCAAACATTCACTTTAGTTAGTTAATTGCCTACCCACCTTACCTCAAGCCTACCCCTCTCTGGTATTGCCTCGAGCTATACATGCGAGTCATGTAACCTAGGTCCAAAGCAAGGAAGGAAAGCAACCCTCATGCTAATTACAATGGGAGAAAGGCCCCCAGGCTAGCACAACACTCATAATGGTCACAACACTCACAATGATCACAACACTCATAATGGTCACAATCACTCATAATGGGCACAACACTCATAAGGGTCACAATACTCATAATGGTCACAATCACTCATAATGGGCACAACATTCATAATGGTCACAACAGTTAACTATCACAATGGTCACAACACTCACAATGGTCACAACACTCATAAGGGTCACAATCAGTCATAATGGGCACAACACTCATAATGGTCACAACACTCATAATGGGCACAACACTCATATTAGTCACAACACTCATAATGAGCCTAGGAATACATTCATGCACGGGGGAAAAAGGTACGTGGCACAAGCCTAGCGGACTCTTATTCATTCGTGACACTATTGAAACCTTCAGGGTAACTCGCCATGCAAAACTCACCCATATGTCACAACCACACCCACAACCTGGTCCGAGGTTCCCAGGCACATCTGATGGGAGAAATTGCCCTCGAAGCTAGCATACTGAAAGAAAACAACTCTCATCCTAAATAAAATGGGGGAATCACCCCCTAATATAGCAAGAGCAAAGAGGAAAAGCAACCCTCATGCCCTTCATATCTCATAACGCCTATGTCTCATATGGGAAAAGGGTAAGTGATGCCAACTAACGACCTTCTTGTCACTTGTAACACACTTAGAATGCCAAGAGGTATATCACCACACCTAGCCACTTAACAAGTCACCAACCTATCGCACAAATCCAACCCATCACTCTCAAGTATAATCGAAAACATGAGCACAACAACAAACATACGTAGGTAGACATGGTTCAAGCACAAACTCGGAACAACCACTCACCGACTACACTTCTTACTTAACTAAGCCAACATGCTACCTAAGCATTCAGGTAATCATGCCCCAATCACATTTTTAACGAGGATTGCCTAAACTTTTCAAGAACATGCCCTTTAACAAGTAATTATTTTCTAAGTTGGCACGAAAGCAACCAACTTCTCCGTTTTTCCTAGGAAGTTACTAGCAACGTACAGCCCTATGCAGCTCCTTTCAATGCTAACCCCCTAAACACACTAGGATTCATAACGATCCTTATTCTCCCATCCACCTTAAAACCCAACAAAAACATGTTAAACATGCTCATTCATCTGAACCATTATGAACACACAAAACCTGAACACTGTATACTTCTAAGGTGTTCTAAATAGCCAAAAAGCCCAATCCAACAAGTCGAGCATCTTGCACATAGTCAACTCTTCCAATTTAAATTCACTATCCATACGTTATTACTTTATAGGGAAGCCACAATCACAGCCCTACACGCCTTCCAAAACGTCTTTGTATCTTCAAGCCCTAACAAGTTATTCTAACTTGGCTGCCTATAAGGGCATAACATAAGGCTGAAACCCTTCAAATACCATACTAGCAATCATGCCTATTGTAAACTATTCAAATAAATCATCAAACCTATTTAATCCCATCCTAAGGTACAATAAAGTAAGCCTCGTACTTGAGAGATTTACTAAACATATCACTTAATGTCAACCATGCTCAAGCACATACGAAAAATAATCGTACTCATAAGCACTCGGTCAAACATGCATGCAAATCCAAGAACTCCGTATCCAAAGCATTAAAGAGTTATCCACTGGCTACTTACCTTTTTAAGTAACAATAATAGACACTTCCGAAGCATCCCAATCGCCAAACAAAGTCCTAACAATAATTAACAATCCATTATAAGATCCAATCATGAGTTCAACAAGTTGAGACGAAAATTACCTAAGAAAAACTTACCCAAATAGCACCTTCACTTGCTAAAATTGATGTCGAATTGGTCCAAACTCGACAACTCGACCTCCAAATGCAATAGGTGTTCTAAAATAAAATCAAAAACATTGTGGGTTAGTTTCAAATAACCAAATAAACCATTCAATTCAGTTTTACAACCCATAAATTACTTCGAATCATTTTCGAAACACTTACCCATGACAAAAGGAGCATTGCCCACTTCAAAACGAACCAAAAGCTTGTAGATTTTGGCTTCGAAAGAGTTGATTTCGCGGATCCAAAACCCAATGGTTGTGGGTGATCAATGTCGGCACTGGGGACGCAAGCAACCAAACCTAAACACACCAGAATCAAGTCATGGGTTGCTGATAAAATACAACAACAAGGATAGAAACGAGGTTTATTTGCGTGTTGTGCCGGATGTTTGCACTAAAAGACATAGGTTAGGGGACCCTAGAGTTGCTACTACTCGAGAATGGCAGTGGCGCACGATCAGAGGCATGAGGAGCATTTCCCACTTCAAAATGAACCAAAAGCTTGTTGGTTTTGGCTTCAAAATAGTTGATTTCGCGAATCCAATACCCAATGGTTGTGGGTGATCAATGTCGGCACTAGGGACACAAGCAACCAAACCAAAACACACTGGAATTACGTCGTGGGTCGCTGATAAAATACAACGAGAAGGACAAAAATGAGGTTTATTCACGTGTTGTGCCGGATGTTTGCACGAAAAGACACCGATTAGGGGACCCGCGAGCTGCTACTACTTGCGAATGGTGATGGCGCACAATCGAAGGCATGCAGCAGAGCTAAGGTGGACTGTGAATAGCGGGGGTGCGTTTTCGGCGAGCTGCAGCTATATCTGGGCTTTTGATAGAGCAGTGGTTCGTTATGGATGAAGACAGTGCGGTGTGGCTGCTTGAACTGCAGGGGAGAGGAAGTCGGTGGGGGAGAGGGAGTCAGCAGGAAGAGGGAGGGAAGAAGAAGAAGATACGATTCGAGGAGAGAGAAAGATATTTTCTCTTTTATTTTTTTTTATTTTTTTTTCAAAGTCCAAAAATGCCCTTCAACCAACCTTTTGCTTCCAATTTTTCCCCTTTCCAACTCTCAAATTTCCAATTAACCCAAATCAAAATACTTATTTGAGAATTATTTAAATTTAATTCTAAAATTTCGAAATTAACGCCTCTGAATAAGTCGGGCGTTACAGTAAATAATCTCAAGCTAGTGATGAATCAATAAAAGCATACATGATTTGTCAGATCCACATGCTAAATCAATTATATAGTGAAAGAAAGAAGAAAATTATCTTCAAACAGTGTATGATATGAAATTAATAACAAAACCTCAAGGAAATACATGGTGGAGTCCCGAATCGCTCTCCAAATGGTGTAATCGTCTAGCCTAATAATGCTAAATCTACTCTAGAGGTCATAATACAAGCCTCTAAAAGAAATCTAGCCTAAAGAACTGTAAAAGATGGTGAAGTGTAGAAAGAAATCGAGTTTGGGGGTTGTGGAGGCTGAGAGATTGACCTAAAATTTAAAAAAAAAAACACTTGTATAGTCAGACAACAGTGTCTAGACACTGTAGATAGCGTTTAGATGCTACCCAGCGTCACAGGGGCTCGCCGTAGGGTCGAGCGAGGCTTCAAGAGATTGTCGACAATGTCTAGACGCTACCCAACGGACAGCACTTGTCATTTTTGCTCTAACTCTTCACTCAAGTGTTCGAATAAACTCCAGTTTAATGCCTTGAACTCTGATTCGACGTAGAATCTCTAAAATGTGCCTTGGACTCATTTTCCTACAAAATACATATTTAAGCACATAAAAACTCTAATAACTACATGATTTACGCATATAACATAGGTACTTTCTGAGTCCTATCAAATAACCCACAACATAAACCTTGCTAGTCCTCGAGTAAGCAATAAAAAAAAAAAACAAAGATAGGACTCAATGGATGCATAACACAACTTGATCCTCAATGCTCTAGAAAGCTAAACGAATTGCAAAAAGGAAAACCACTAAACATTGCACTGTCTACCCATGAGCAAACGTTAAAAACATTATAAACTTTTCTTGAGTGTGTGTGTACAGCTAGCCTATCGAGCACACTGCCCACAAGCATGGAGCAGGTTTATAGGAACCTCATATCCACTTTCCCTCTACACTGGCCTAAGGACTAGCAAATAGGCATAAAACAATCATACATGTAATGGTTTGCTTAGGTGCCTTCAAAAACTTTTGGGAGCTCCCTAAAGTTCATTTTCTTTCTATCTATATTTTCAAAGAGAGTCTTTCAGTCGCCTATACCTTCGTTCCAACATACCAACACTTTGTAGTGAAAGCAGCTGACTACGAGCATAGGCCACAGTCAAAATTACTTTCACGTACTCACTTCCTAGACAAACCTTTCATGCAAAAAAGATCAAGGGTGTCATGACAACTCATGATTACACAATTTATTAAGGAAGGAGGAGTACCTCTCTTATTTTTCTTTTCAAGCTCAAATTTTTCTTTCTTTTATTTTCTATAGGCTCATGCTATTTTCTTCTTCCTAGGCAACTCATTACAAGCAATCATGCAAAAACAACTTTGCAAACTAGCTAAGGCCTATCGAGGTGACAACGGGCATCTAGATCCTACAAAATTACTTTAGGCCTTCGAAAACATTGATCGAGTGAACTTTGGGTGAAGAAAAGTAAACAAATACGTTCAACCCCAGTGCAAGTACACATTGTCAATGCAAGTATTAAAACAAAAGTATTCTTGAGTATCGATCCCACAGGGAACGGTGTAACAAAAATTATTATTATGCAAAATATAAGAAGAACTGCAACTTGGAAACTAAATTTGCAAAAACAAGGTTGAGATGGTGTGTTGGTAAAAAAAAATTGCAGAATCTAATTGCAAGTTAAAGTGGAAAAAATTGCATAACTAAATAGCATAATCGAAAACTTGCAATATTGAATAGCAAACTAGATAGACTTGGTAAATGAAATTGCAAAAGAAATTTTAGATAAATGAGAGACTCAAGAATGTCATTGCCCTAAGTTGTAATTGTAAACCAAAATTGCAATTCCAACCTATTCTACATTCAATTGTAAACCAAAATTGCTACTCTTATTCACCTTGAAATTAGGTTTTAGGAGACTAAGTGAGTGACTTATATGTCTATAGTCCCTCTATCTTAGATTATTTGGCTCAACAATTTTATGGGTTTTGGAGTCTTTAATCTCTATGTCTAGGGTAAAGAATTAGCTTATGTCTAAGCTCTTTTCTCCATCACTTGTGCAAAATTCGCTTATCACTAACCTCGTCGGTATTAGATCTAAGCTTGAGTTGCTACCCTAGTTGATCAACCTAGGATCTCAACGGAATTTTATTCAACACAAGCAAACAATTGAGATGTAGGCTTGGTTTTTGTTGGAATTTTGGCTACAATAACTTCTTAGGGAATCCACATCCTTGAACCCCCTAAAAACTTTAGTTCATATTAATTCTATAAGAAACTAAGCTACAAGTTAAAACAAACTCCATGTAAAAATAACACTTCAGGAAAACAAAAATTGGTTTGCTAAACTTTAAGGGAAATGAGAATTGCTTGCTGCACTTAAGAAGAAAAGAACATCAAATAACAAAACGAAAAAAAATAAAAAAACACACTAATTAAGCTTCATGAAGAGAATAAACCAAAACATAATTAAACTATTACAACATAATCAAAATAAAACCAATAAATGTAAGAATCAAAAGATTAAACTATTACAAGAAAACAGAATTTAATTGAAACAAAAGTAATTCAATAATCGTTCAATGAATCCTCACTCCACTTCTAATCGACTCAATCTTTTCACTATTTCTAGGAGACGATTAGTCTTAACAATCCAAGTTTTACTTGAATCGGATTGGAAAAAATTGGAGTAAAAACAGAACTTAAGCTTGCAATAGAAATACAAGTCTGAACAAGAAGAAAACTACAGAAACCCACAAACAGAGACTGAGCTAAAACAAAACTTAATACAAGAAGAAATTGAATGAAAAACATAGACTAAATTTCTAGCAACTCTCGGTAATACAAGAAGAAATTGAAGAAAAATAAAACATAAACTTAATTTGGACAGCAGTTCTTGGCATAACACTGGGAGAAAACTGAAGAAAAACAAAGCATTACGTTGACAGAAACCCACTAGCAAAATTCTCCAGAAAACCCACAAAATTGCGGGATCTTCTTCTTCACTCATCTTCTCTCCTTTCATAGGCCTTCATTATGGTTGAATAATGCCCAAATTTCGTGCTCAAAATCCTCCAAATCGTGCAAGAATTGATGATTTTCAAATATGGGTAAATGCAGATTTTTTGAATTTTTTGAATTTTTCTACTGCTCTAGCAAAAATGGCAGAATCACGAAATTGCAATTTTGGTTTTACAATTTCCACATTTCCTTAAACAAGCTTAACTTTTTTAGAATCTTATCTTAATTGCCTTCATTCTTATTTCTTTCTTATTTTCAACCAACTTTCAACTATTTCCAAATAATCTAAAGACAAAACAAGAATATTTTAAGTAATTGGGAGTTAAATAAGCCTTAATTCTAAGGCTTATCAAACATTCAAGAAAGGCTAACATGTGCTCAAAGTTTTCAAGAAAAGCAAGAATTTTTTTTAAAAGATGCTCAAATTAGAACAATATGCTCAACTCTTCCTACAAAAAACAATCATTTAGCTAAATAAGCAAATCATAGGATGTCATGATCATGCAACATGCAACCACATCATCCAATCAAGGCTACAAAATTTCAAGATTTTTCAGATTTTTCAATAAAAACTCAAAAACCAACCAACCAATCAAGAATGACATGCTTAGCAAAATCAATTACAAGTTCGAATACAGGCACTCAAGAACTCCACAATCAAAGAACACTATGCAAACCTAAAGAAAAGGAATCCAAGCCCCGATGCTCACAGACTCAAAGCAATCATGCTATACAATTAAACTTCCAAACCTTAATCATCAACGACATCAAATAAACTAAACTCCACCCCCAACCTAAATGATGCATTGTCCTCAATGTATCTATCATGCAAACAAAGGACAAAGAAAGGGAAAGCAAATACTCCCCTAGCGTTTTCACCTTGTAGGCGGGTGGGACAAAAGCTTTCAAATTTCAAAATGATTTCCTTCGCTCATTCAAGGTCAACAAATTAAGACTGTAAAATTCAATCAACCAACTCAACAACTAAAAGAAACAACTAAAACTGAAAAGAAAGAAAGTAAGTAAAATTTTTAAGCTTGAGTGCCTCCAAGAAGTGCAAATTTTTAACATCGATTACTCGATGGGCCTTGTGGCACTCCACTCAACCAGGATCTTCCAAGAACAATCTTAGGCTATCCACCTTCAGTCCTGAGCAAATTGCATGAGCCTCCTTTAGGTGCTTCTAAGGATCATCATCTACATTACCATAGAAAACCAGCAATAAGTGAATCAAACCACATTTAAGTTTGAAGTCACCTAAGGTCTTGGGATAGACTATATAGAGGGGTTTTTTATGGAGATCTGGAGTGGAAAATTCTTTTAAAGTGCTATCGACCATGATTTCCTTTAAGCTTCGTCGAGGTTGTGAAAAGTTTTTTCTTCTAAGCTCACCTTCACTCTTCTTTTGCTTTTTGTTTCTGAAAAGAAAATGAAAATGCAAAGCAAAAGGAGGGGATTAAAAGTCCTAAAAATAAAGAAAATGACTAATAGTTGCCTCCCCAACAACGACGCCAATCTTGATCGTGTTCGTCAAGCACATCAAATAAATTTATAGTCTACACCACATATATTTTGCAATACAGTGGCAGGGTTGATCCACAAGGAGGCCAAACTTTGGTTATTATCTTTCTTTAATTGGACAATGTGACGAATTAGAGGGCAAGTATGGTGTGATAACTGAAATTAAGGAAATTAGAATAAATAAAACTAAAATTAAAGGCGGGAAGTAAAAAAAAACTTACTAATAACGCCAATTTAGGAAGTCATCAAGCCCAAACATGTAATTTTTATTATGGGTTCGTGATTAATTTCAATGTGCAATGTACACATTTAACACATAATGAATTCCAACTAAAAAACCGTCAGAATTCTAATCCCTTAAGTAATTAGCCCAGCCTAGCATTAAACTAACTCTAAATCGACTCTAAGGGTTGGGCACGATAGTGTTCCATACCCCCTAAGACGATAGCATTAAGCCTAAGATCGATTAAGGAACTTTAACTAAATGGATAGTCAATTAATTAAATAGCAAATTAGTCTTCTAAGACACAATTAATTCACACGTGAGTATAGACCCAACGTTTATGTAATTTAAAGCCCTAGATGCTACTAAAACGTGTAATAGACCTAAAGTAATCTTAAAGAATCTCAAGCTAGCGATGAATCGATGAAAGCATACCTAATTTGTTAAATCCACATGCTAAATCAATTATATAATCAAAGCAAGAAGACAATTATGCTAAAATAGTGTACGATATGAAATTAATAACAAAACCTCAAGAAATTACATGGTGGAGTCCTAAATCGCTCCCGAAACGGCATAATCGTCTAGCCGAACAATGCTAAATCTACTACCAAGGCCATAATACATGCCTCTAAATGAAATCGTGCCTAAAGAACTGTAAAAGAGTATGAAATATAGAGAGAAATAGAGTTTGGGGGTTGTGGAGGCAAAGTGGTTGACCTAAAATTGCGAAAAAAATACTTTTATAGTCAGGTGGCAGCATCTAGACATTGTGGATAGCGTCTAGACGCTACCCAACATCACAAAGGCTCACCACAGCGTCGAGTGAGGCTTCATAGGACTGCCAATAGCCTCTAGACGGTCTACACAGCGCTTAGACACTACCCAACTGACAACACTGGTCATTTTTGCTCTAACTCTTCACCGGGTGTCCGAATGACCTTCAGTTTGATGCATTGGAACTCTGATTTGACGTAGAATCTCTAAAATGTGTCTTGGACTCATTTTCCTAAAAAATACAAATTTAAGCACATAAAAACTCTAATAGCTACAATGTTTAGGCATATAATATAGGTACTTTATGAGTCCTAGCATCGATCTTAGTCCAAAATTGAGCTTGAAAGAAAGAATTTAGGATAGAAATAATTCATCCAATGCCCTTAATTTACCTAAGTGACATAGGAATAACAAATGACGTATGAGGTTAATGACAAGCGAGCGTAATCTAATTAATTAACTAAATTTACGCTAAGGACACTTAAGTTAATAGTTAATTAAGCGTGATCAAATGAGACTGACTGGAGATTTTGACCGATTTAGCTCTAGGCCTATAGATTCGTAAGAGTTAATTAATTAGCTTGATCAATTAAACATAATTGTGCTCTAATGTGTGCTTGATCCCCTAAACACTCCTATTATTGTTGTCTCCACTTTTACTTTTATTTTCTTTTTAGTTTAGCTTTTGTTCCAAGCATCTTCCGTTTTGTATTTCTCCCTAAATAATTCTAATCGCTATTAATTCCAATAATTAATCGATTCAAAAAGAATTTACACACTCCCTGTAGATTTGATACTCGATATACTTTTACCCTTTTATATTACTTGATCGTGTGCGCTTGTGTGACCATGAACACCAGGGGTGTATTCTTAATTCTTTCATTTTTCCTTTCTTTATTTTGAATATATTGAGGACAACGTATAGTTTTAGGTTGGAGGTGGAGTTTGTTGACTAGTGAGCTTTGATGATTAAATGTTTGGCATGATTGATTGAACCCTTGAGCATCTAAGCTTGGACTTTTCTGTTGGTTTGTTGTTGAGCGTTAATGTTGAGTCCTCGAGCACTTGAGCTTCGACTTTCAATTGATTGTGCTAAGCATGATTTTGTTGATGTTTTGATGGATGTGTTGAATGTTTTTGAGCATGTTGAAAATTTTGAGCTTTATTGTTGGATAAAGTGGTTGCTTTGTGCATAATCATGACATCCAAGGATTTCCTCTTGTAGCTAATTGCATGCAACTTTTGAGAAGTTGAGCATCTTGTTCCAATTTGAGCTTCTTTAAAAAAAATCTTGCATTTCTTGAACATCTTCGAGCACGTATTAGACTTTATTTTATGTTTTCGAAGGCATAGAGTAGCTTTATAGGGGCTAGATATCCGTTGTCACCTCGGTAGGCCTTAGGCTAGCTTGTGAGTGGTTTTTGCATGAAAACTTGTAATGTTGAGAAAATTGGCTTAAAAGAAAAAAGAAAAAAAAATGTTGAGAAAAAAAGAAAGAAAAACAAAAGAAGAAAAAAACAGAATAAAATTTTGTGTGCATATGGATCATTGGTAAAAAGATCTATCCTGTTGTGATTAGTTAGGCCATCGATTGAACGAGTGCTTTGGATAAGAGTCCTTACGACAGGTATGTAAAAGCTAGTGCCTTTGAGGTAAAAGAATGAAGTTTAGCTCGGGTTTTTTCGAGTTTTAGGCACCTAAGCATAGTATTACTTATTTGATTGTTTCATGCTCTTTTGTTTGCTCTTTGGCCAGTGTAGAGGGAAGACGGATTAAAAGTCTTTATAAACCTATTACACACTTGTAGAAAGCATGCTCGAATGGCTAATTACACACACACACTCGAGAATTGTCAAGAATATTTTTAAATTTGTTCATAGATGGACAGTGCGTTGTTCAGTGCTTTTTGATTATTCATTTTCAATTAGCTAGGTGAGCATTGAGGATCGAGTCATGCATGTTGCTTCCACGAATACTTTATGTGCATGTTTCTTCCTTTCTCGAGGACTAGCTAGATTTAAGTCAATGGTATTTGATGGGACCTAGAAAGTCCATCTTTATCATGTCTAAATCACGTTGGTTTAATGGATTTTATGAGAATTATTATGTATTTTGTGGGAATTCGAGCTTAAGGTGCATTTCAGAGACTTTACGACAAACTGGAGTTAAAACGAGCGAAACCGGAGGTCAATCAAGCACCCGAGCGAAGAGAAACTTCAGATTGACCAAAATACCCCTGAAGCAGCTTCTCGACCCTATGCGAAGCCCCTGCTTGATGCTATAAGAAAGAAGCTTCGAATGCAAGACAACGTCTCAAAGATGTTGCAAGTCTCCCCCCACTAAGCATCAAGCGACATTGCGACGAGCTCCCCCTCGACACTGCCGCGATTCATATATAACCATCTTTTTCCATTTTAGGGTTCATAATTCCATTTTGGACAGCCATTCTCAATTTCTTTGTAACGCCTCCAAATTTAACCTAATATAGGGAACATTACTAACTCACAACCGATGTGCCCCATAAATTTCAGCAGCATAACGATGTAACTACAAGTTACCCACCAAGTTCCTAGCACCTGTTAGGCATGAAAACAACACTTTTACAACCAGAGTACTCAACAACAACCTCCACACTTCCTAGCAACGACACAACACTTCCAAACTATAGAACGAATAGAATCACATCATCTCCAAACAATATTAATTCAGATAAACTATAAAAAACACAGGTAAGTTTTTATCATCAAGGACTTTTATTTCATAACCTAAGTCTACCAAAAGAACCTACCTACAACTTCATAAAACAAAGAAAGAAACTATAAAGAATGGAGAGTAAAGTCTATACAAAGCATCTATTCAATTCAACTAGAGATTTAACTACTCATTTCAAGGAAACTCCTACACCACGCGTCACTAATGGTGTCCTCTCATCAGGTCTCCTCATCTGCATCACCAGTTTTGTAGAGCTCCTCATCACCTACAAAATCTTTTAGTTGGGGGGGAGTCACCATAAAAGTACTCAGTAAGTAGCTCACACCTAATGAGCCACCAAACATCAAACAACAAATAACATGCTATTCACACGCACCAAAACATGCTTATTCAAAGTAATATCACCAACATCATACTATACATACATAAACAAGTAAATTATGCATAAAACTTGCTTAACATATGAATTCTTGCACCATGCTATTCAATTAACACATGAATTCTAGCATCATGCCATGCTCACTTGGTTATACTCAACACTCATGTTTAGCCCTCACCAAGCCTCTCCAAGACTGACACTTTGAGAAGCACCGATCCCTGACCATTGTTACCAGGGCCCCAATACCTCTCTATGGAGCTCGGTGTTCGACCCCTGACCAATATTACCAAGTCCTCGAACTGTGCATCACCCCTTGACCATTTGTACCCAAGGTACACCGATGACTTAGCAATGCATTGGTCCTTTCCCAGGCACCCGACACATTCTTTTTAGACTCATCACACCGACCCTTGACCATTTGTACCCAAGGCCTCGATGCTCCTCTTATTCCAATGGTGACAATACCACCCCTCGACCATTTGTACCTGAGGTGCACTGGTACTCACTCTACAATCCTTAGCAAGCTCACAAGATTCACTAACCTCCTCACAATCTCACCAAATGCATGTTACCTAAGCATGCTACTAGACCATATCTCATGCCCAAACAAAACATGCTCATACATATATTTCAAGCTCAATTAATTAACATGCTAACATCACATAAACTTCACAAGTCATTCAGGCAGGCTCGTCAAAAGCTCAAAAACATAGAATGGATATAACGCACACAAATCAAGCAAGAAAACATATATCAAGCTGCACACTGTCAAACAGACCCACCAAGTAGAAACTAGTTTTCTAGAACACTCCTAAAATTATTCCAAGAGTTCTTAAATCAAGAGAATAATCTTTAGAGGTTATACTTAGCTCAAAAATCCTTTAAATAACTACAATGGACTCAAAAAAAAGTTAACTTGATACAACCTTCAGAGCTAAAACAAGCACCTCAGAACTCACCAAAAATACAAACAGAGTACCAAATGGTTAGCAACTAATTGGACAATACCTAACCCTTGATTTAAAAGGGCCTAAACTAGGTTTTACCACTTAAACTCACCAAAAAGACTTGGGTCTTTGATGTAAAGTTTTTGAAGGGACTCTGAATTTGTTCGAACTACAAATAGAAGGCTCCCACGCATTAAAACCTAAGCTATAACGCCTAAAGTGATTTGCAAAAGGTCTAAAACGCATTAAAACTTATCGAAAGAGCCCTTAAGCTTTATGTTTGTTGTTCAAAGGTTCTCGAATCCATCTTAAACTGCAAACTGAATGTTTCTACATGATAGAACCAAAGTTACAACACTTAGATAGATTTGTGAAAGGTCTAAAGCGTGATAAAACTTACCAATCAATTCCAAACAACCTTGATTATGCATCATTCTGTGTTCGAAGAAGTTCGAAACTGCAAATCCAAACCTCACAACCTATGGGTAAATAGATTTGAGGCTAAACAGAATGTGAGTCACCAAATCGAAGTGGTTCGAGGTCTGATTCTAATGGTTGTTTGCTAAAAAATGCGAATCCTCGCCTGAGTCATCGAGAATGAGACTTAAAACTCGCAAATCATCTCCAACAACCTCAACTAAGGGTTGGTTGATGTCCAAACGAGCCTAAAATTGCAAATGAAAGTCGCTTAAAATTGCAAATGAAAGTCGTTCAAGGAATGGGTAATCTAAAACTAAAGTCGATTAGGCATGGGCATGTGTCAAACTTGGACGAAATGAGAGAAAATCGCCATACACAACTCACACAACACACCAAAAGAGAGGGATCGGCCTATTGCTCGTCATATAGGGGAATCGTCGGGGTCTGAGCTTCGTAGAACCGGTAAGGTTGGACATCATCGCACGATGAAGACATCGTCGCTGCCTGCACTGCTATTGAGGGGATGAGGAGACAACACTCATGTGGTTGGAGCGACGAAGAAGAAGAAAATGGGAGGGGGCAGCTTGTTGTCTTGCATGAGGGAGGGAAGTAGATTGATTGATCATGAAAGAGGAGGAGGAAGAAGAAGGAAAATACTTTTAGGGCTTTGTTTTTTGCTTTTGTTTTCCTTTTTTTTTTTTTTTTTAGTTCTCCAAATACCCAAATGACCAAATAAATAAAAGTGAGGAAAAAATCCTAAGATCTCAAATAAAGCATCCAAAATATTTGGGGTAAAAATCTAATCAAAGGAATTTTGGGTTCCTTGTTGAACTTGGGTATAAAAATCTAAAATTAAATTCCCAAATCATAGAATTAAAGATTTAAGAAGATCTCTTCTCCAACATTCTAGAAATTTAATTAACCAAACTTAATGGGTTAAACTTATAGTTCAAAATTTTCAAATTAGAACTCTAACTAGATGGTCTACTGACTCTAAAATAGCCTAATTTATAATGTGGAGCGTTACATTCTTCCCATCTCTTTCACTGTTTTATTAGTTTTTAGGCTATTTCTTACATTTTGGCTTATACTATGGCCTCGAGATTCGTGCAAATGATGTCTAGCTAAGTGTAATCGCTAATTCGAGTTATTGTAGGGATTTTATTGCAACATTATGAGAATTTTAGGTTGATTTTCTATTAATTACAACACGTTTTATGGTCATTGGTTCTTGAATTATTCTTAATAGTTCTCTAACTAGGTTGATCTGACAAATTAGCTTGATTAGCTGATTCATTACTATGCTTGAATAACTGTTGGGGTCCTCCGTCTCTTGCTTAATTTTAGTAGCAAAAGCTGACAACTACATTTGTAATTAGGAGTATTGGGCTTTGTTACTTTGCATATGATAGGCTTTAGAACCATTTGGCACATAATTGTTTAATTTGAAGGGTCCATCGGGTTAGATTATTATGTTTCGAGTTGTCCTAAGCGCTTAACGCTTCTAATTAGTTAATATGGAACGTTCACCTCTGGCTAGTGAGTTAGTATAGAGTCGATTTAGGCGTTGAAATTTCGATTGCTTTAGGGGAGGCTCCCACGGGATTCCAAGGAGTTCGATTGGTCTTAAAACGCTATAATTTTGCATGTTTAGTAAAATTCCATGATTAATGTTGCAATTGAATATCTCGACATACCTTGGATTAGCATTTTGGTAAGTTTGCAAATCTCAGCCTTTATTTTCTCGTTTTTACTTTCCTCGCATGATTTTAATTTTCTGCTATTTTAATTTCTAGCATGACCCTCCCTCCTGTTTGGTATGTTTTACATCTAAAGTTAGAAAATTAAATAAACAAAGCTTCGCCTTCCTATGGCCTTCCTGACCACTTTTACTGTGAATATCAGTGGTCCAGTTTATAAATGTATTTGATGGATCTGACGAGCTCGACCAAAATAATTGAAACTTCATACAATTAAAAAGAAAAAGACTCAAGTTTAGGGACAAGATATTTTAACTTTTTTTTTTAATAATTGAAAAAAAGAAAGAAAGAATAATGCATAGGTATTCGAGGATGAAAACAACTTTCCTTGACGTGAACTCAACAACGACATTTTCAATTAAAAAATATATCATCACAAATACTTTTTTCATTGACCCACCTCATGAGACAATAACTAGTCGGGAACCAAGTTTTAGTCCAATTTTAAAATAAAAAATAAAAATAAAGAGAAATTTCACTCTATTGTATAAAATTAATATGTATCTCAACTCTTTTTTTTTTTTTTTTTAATACAGCATAAGTGTGACTTTTCTTGGTATATATTACATCATATTTGAGTTTAAGTTTGATTTAAATTATATTATTTTTGTATAATTTCAAGGGTCATCATTGGTTTGGTATGGAATCCAAATTTAGTTTCTTATTTTCAAATTCACTCAAATCAAATCTAATGGATTCTATGAATACTTTTTTTTTATTTGTTTTTGAAAACTATTTTGGACTAACCATACAAATTTTGAAAACAACATTTTTATGTGTTTTTAGTTTTAAATTTTATGAAAAATTCTATTAAAAGGATAAAAAAAATGATAAACATGTATTCTTTTATGCTATATAATCTTTTTTATTTTTTTGTTAAAATTAAAACATATATAATATAATGGATATAGATTATATAATATTGTAAAATAGTAATTATATACCAAATTTATGATATAAAATATGTTAATAAATAAATTCTTAATATTTGAAATCGAACTAAATATTTAGCTAGTAACTACCCCTGTTTTCATTGTTTATGAATATATTACTGAACATATTTGAACAATTTTTTAAATTGAGATCCAGTTTCTAAATCTATTACCAAATACATATTGAATAACGTTAAAAACATAGAATACAACTATGTTTTTTTTTATTGAATCTCTTATTTATAAATCTCCATTTTCAAAAAGACACCCTAATTTTATTTTATTTTTTTGAGTACACACCCTAAAACTTTTTGCTATATTTGAAAATGAAAATTTATTTTATTCTATATTTATGCAAACTCCTCTTAAATTAATTAGTGTCCAAGTTGTATTATTTGTATTATAATTTATTATGACAATGAAATAAAGCAAACGTTACGCTAAGTAAAGAAAAATAAATTGGTCGGTCTTGGCTAAGCAAAAATCTTGATAATTACATTATTATCGTTTAATTAATATTTTCATAAAAAATTATGAATTCCTAAAATATTTTGAATTAAGTCAACGTGATTTTTAGAATAATAATTGTGATGAGGCGACATGGGGTCCAAGTGAGATTGATTGATAGCTTAAAAATTGTCCATCATGGCTTCATTATAAAGCATCCATATTTATTGCGTTGAAAATTTCTTACCTACGGAAACCATTTTATTTTTTCTTTTTCGGCATTTTCAAGAACCTTTTAGTATGACTTTTTTTTTTAGTGTTCAACAATATGTAGGGTAGAATATTCAAACATCTGACTTTATGATTGAGAGTATACACTTTATGGCGGTCGAACTATGCTCATGTTGGCACATTTTAATATGACTAATGATTTTATATTATAGGTCAATTCAAACATATATAGTTTAGTAAATAAAATACCTATTGACATCCCAACAATCGATAGTTCGATTTGTATTCTTGTAATTATTGAAACTAAAAAAAAAAAGGTTTTTTATACTATTGAATATATGAGAAGAAAATTAAAAGAAAAAATATTGTGTTTTAGCTATGCTTCCAATTGGTTGGAAAGAGACAATTATATTATAGTGTTCACGCACAATATTTGAAATGTTGATGTAGATAGAAATGTCGAAGTCCAGATTTTATGAAAATGTTGATGGAAAGTGAAATGTTGAAGAAAATTTTGAAAAATTTATGGAAATCATGAAAATTGATGGAAATTGTTTGAGTTGGTCAATGAAATTTTAATTGTGGCTTAATTAGATTACAATTAGTTATTTTTAATCATCATATCTAAAAACTAGGTTGATATTTAGATGCAAATGTCGATGCGAGCAGGAATTTTGGAAAAATATATGGAAATTGATTTAAATTATTTGAATTATTTCATGACACTTTAATTGTGGCTTAATTAGGCTATAATTGACTATTTTTAACTATCATATCTAAAAATATATATAGTATTCATATTTAAATGTCAATGTCAGCAGAAATTTTGGAAAATTATAGAAATTGATGAAAATTGTTTGAATTAATATTAATTGTGGCTTAATTATATTACAATTGATAATTTTTAATCATCATATCTATAAAAATATATATATAATGAACAATCGATGAAAATTTCGATGTTCATAGAAATTTTGGTAAAATTATGAAAATTGTTTGAATTACTGAATAAGATTTTGATTATTACTTGGTTAAACTATAATGGATCATTTTATATAAAGAAAGCTGAGAATTTGAGATTGAGGTGTGGAGAAAATGAAAATGAAAATGAAAATGACGTTAGCGTTAAATGTCTGTCAACACATCAAAACGAGGTTACATTAAATTAAAAATAATGATTACAAAATTATATGCTGAAGTGAGGTTGGGAAAAAACATAGAGGCCGAGAAAGACATTAGGATAAATAATAAATTTATATATAATTTAAATTAAATATAAAATAATATATAATATAATTTGAAAAAGATAAGAAAAGAATAAATATATAATACTATAATATTTTTGCTTGCACTATAATATAATTTGAGATGAGAAGATATTACAGTAAATTGGATTTGGAAAATACTTTAAAAAGAAAAAAAATTGGAAAGAGTTGGCGTTGGATTGTGTAGGAAATAATGCGTGCCACATCGAAAAAGTTGAGAATTGAAGAAGAATAGAGAATATTGAATGTATTCTGCACTACTTGATTCAGTACAATGATACAATTTTATACAAAAATAAATAAAATGTAGAAGGAAAGTGCACAACAAATATTTGCAATTAAGGTACGAATTAAGGCAAGGATCATGGAGAGAATCATGGAGAGATATGCTGTTTTGTACGAAAATTGTAGTTTTTGGGAGCAAGGTGTCCAAACCGAAAATGCCATAGAGAACACTCATGTTTTGCATGAAAATTGTAGTTTTTAAGGTTCATGCTAGAATGAGATAAAGTGGATGGGCTGGAAATTGGGTAGAGACCATTGATGCTTTCACTAGTGTATAAAATTTTGCCGGAGACTTTATCCTGAATGACGAACCAATCAGTATCAAAAATAAAAATACAATTATTATCAAGGCAAAATTTATGAATAGATAAAATATTGGCAGCAAGATCAGGAGCATGAAGAATTTGGGAGAGATTAAAAGTATGGGAGGGAGTAGAAAGTGTACCACTGCCTATGTTTTGGATGTTTAAAGGTTGGTCATTACCCACTGTGACAGATTCTTCACCATTGTAATTTGTGGAAAGATTGAGATTTGCCAAATCATTTGTCATATGTATGTTGCAACCACTGTCAAATAACCAAAATTGATTATAATTATTTTTAGAAGATTGTGAATTCATAAAGGTTACCGCCATAGCAGCCAAATGTTCAGGTGGATGACGACCCTTATATGAGAAGTTCATGACATTGTAATAATCAAGTGCACTGTGATCCAGTTTGGAGCATATTTGGCAGTAAATTCTGCCTCCACCAATGTTGGAATCAAAATTGTGGGTGCCAGACCCGTATCCAGATTGCTGACCCAATAAAGATGGGTTTGAACCACTAGAACCGAGCCCAGATGATGAACCAAAGTGTTATGAACCATGGCCCAAGATTCCTCGTGAATTAAAAAATGTATGTGGGCTGCTCATATTTGAATAAGGCCCATCGGGCCTAAAAGAATTTGATCCACAATGAAATTAATTAAGGGGGCCGCATCCACACAAGTGAAAGCTTCGTCTCCCTCGTCCAAGATTAGGGTTCTGTAAGAAATTTGGTGCGGCAGCCATGGCTGTTGGAGATGGTTTGACGGACAAGTTGCGTTGAGGACTTTTCTCCTCAGCGTCGAGTAATACATGAAGTTCTTCAAGTGTCAGTGTGTCACTACGTGTTTGGATGGACGTGCGGAAGGCATTAAATTCGGCTAGCAATCCATTCAAGGTATGTACTAAATCTCCTCATCTTCAATAACAACTGAAGCAATAGCAAGTTTATCCACAATTTCTTTTATTCTACATGTGTATTTTTCAATAGATTCAGAAGAGAGCTTCTTGATGGTATATAAAGTAGATCGTAAATCAATGATGCTAGATCTAGTATTTGAAGCATATCGTTTTTCTAATGAGAGCCATAAATCTTTGGAAGATGTAGACCCAACAACATGAGCAAGGGCAGAGGGAGATAGAGTTGCGTTGATGAGTGTGATTAGAGCTTGATCACGAGATACCCATTGAATAAAATCGTTACTGACCTCTGTTGTTATTGTCCCTATAGATGATCGAACAAATTTTTCAGGCTTTGGAAGCGTATCATCAATGTGGCCAAAAAGAGAGTGAGCCTTCAAGATGGAAGAGACTTGGAATTTCCACAGCACGTAATTCGTTGAGTCCAGGCATAGAGGTGCACAATTACATATATTGGATAAAAGAAACAGAGGAAAGTTCATGGGAGAGGCACTGGTAGATGAAGAAGAACATGTTGAGGTAGCCATTGAGAAGAAAATTTTGTAGATGGAAAAAAAAATTAACACTTTGATACCATGAGAGAATTAAAGAATAATAGAGAATATTGAATGTATTCTGCACTACTTGATTCATTACAATGATACAATTTTATATAAAAATGAATAAAATGTAGAAGGAAAGTGTACAACAAATATTTGCAATTAATGTAGGAATTAAGGCAAGGATCATGGAGAGAATCATGGAGAGATATGCTCTAATAAAAGTTAGGAAGAAGAGACACCACAACCACTTATATATGTTAAACTGAGAGAAGAGAGGACAAATGAAGAGAGAGGAAGAAAGTGACCAATGAATTGATATTGAATTCCATTAAAATAAAGCCTTATATAGGCTTCAATACAACTAATTTTAGCACTTCCATAAGACTAGGATAATCATGAGAATGTTGGGATTTATGCCCTAAAGCCTCGTAATTAATAATTTATTTAATAATTAATAATTATTTTAATTATTTTATTTGCAATATAACATTATCCATTATATGAAAAATCCAAGGTTATTATTGTAATCTTGAACAGTATGTGGTTGACATACGAGAGGATCATGTTCAAGAAATAACCTAAAGGGTCATAGTATATGGATAAGGTTGGGTGCCTTATCCTGGTAACACTATTGATATGGCCCACTTTGTAATAGTTACAAATGATTTGATCCAAATCATTCATGTGGAGACATGTGAGTGGAGGTATCTTATACAATGAGTTTGTATAAGACTGGACCATGAAATATTTAATCTCTCTTTATAAATCCGTTAATTGAGAAGATTAATATTTCATCAGGATGATCATATGCGACTCGATCTTAATCCTGAGTGAGTTATGAACTCCTGCCTGTGAGGGCTTGTCCTTTGATTTGCATGGGTGAGAGTGGCTTTTGTAGCCGATTTAATATGCCTACCATTTTGGGGACTTGACCAAATAGGGAGCTGGGAACATAATCTCACAACATGGAATTCACTCCTTCCCATATAGGGTAAGTAGATGAGTAGTTCCCTTAAGTGCTGATTTTGGGACTTGAACAATGGGGCCCCACCCTCTCACTGGCCCGAGAGGGACTTAGTTTATAATTAGATTATAAACAGATTGTTCATTAGAAGATCAGTGGTACTTAAGGTGCAAGATGTAATTATAGGGGTAAAACGGATTTTTGACCCAGCTGTAATTACGAACAACTCGTGAAGGATCGACTTGCATGTAGTGATTATATCTATGGACACAACTTGTCTTACAGTGCATAAGAGTGCAACTCTAGGTCTATAGTGGAGTGATCTATAGTTAATGAATGAAAATTAATTAATTAAAGAGTTTAATTAATTGATTTTGTATCATTGGAGCTTATAATCTGTAGGTCCATAAGGTCCCCTTGCTAGCTCACAGTAACACTAAAAGATCAATTTAGTTGAAAGAGAAATTTGAAATGTTCAAATTAATATTTAATTTGAAGTGTTCAAATTAATATTTAATATATTAGATATATTAAATATAAAAGAGGAAAATATATTTATTGTGTTTGATACATTAAATATGAAAATAATTAATGTATATTAGATACATTAAAGAAAAGATATTTATTAAATTTGAATTGGATTCAAATTAGGAAATAAATGTCGTAGGAGAATTTTAAAAGGTTTGAATATGATTCAAATTGTTTAGATAAATATATTTTAATATATTAGATATTAAAATATATTATTTTATTATATTCCCTATACCACTATAAATAGGACCCTAGGGGTGAGCCATTGTGAATTCTGAACAATACACATCTCCTCAATAGAGAGAATTCTAATTCTCTCTAGACCTCTTCCTCTCAAATCCCTTGTGGATTTTCTTTCAAGAGGCTCCCACAAGCCTTGGTCCTGTGTTCGAGTCATAGCTAGGAAGACTTTGTGGAAGAGATAAAGATCCGCCAGAAGAATCTCCATATTTGAAAGGTATTTATTGCTTAACCTTAATTTATTGTTTAATTCTAAATAAAATCAACGAAGATCCAATGCTTCCGCTGCGGGATGAAGAGTTCATTCCTATCAGAGAATAGTAAACAAACCTATGGAATAGGTAATTTGACTTAACAATAAACTTATTCAATTTTAACACCCTCCCTTAAACTAAAAACTATGCAATCAGTATTTAGTTTAGATTAGACAAAGAGACAACACCAAGCAAATTCCTAACCTTCACAAATGTTGCTAATTTGAGATGCTTGGCCAAAATATCTGCAACTTGATCTTCACTCCTACAGTATCTTAGTTTGATGATTCCATCATTTGTAAAATCCCTAAGTAATGGTATCTTACCACAATGTGTTTGCTTTGTCCATACAAGACATGATTCTTTGAGAGCTTGATTGTTGAAGTGTTATTACAATAAATGATAGATGCTTCTTCTTGCTTATAAATCAACTTCTCAAGAATGTTCCTCAACCAGATGGCTTGACATGCACATGATGTTGCTACTACAAATTTAGCTTCAGTGATAGATAATGTGACAATTGACTACTTTCTAGAAGACCATGTGATAGCTCTTGAACCAAGCATGAAAACATACCCTGAAGTACTCTTTCTATCATTTAAATTTCCTGCATAATCACTATCGCTAACTCAAGGAGGTTTAGTTCTCTTCTTTTTTTATAAAGTATGCCAAGATCAGGAGTCCCTTTTAAGTAACATAAGATTCTTTTGGCGGCAAGGAGATGAAGCTCAGTTGGAGATTCCATAAATCTGATAATTAAACTTACAGCATACATAATATTAGGCCTTGTAGTTGTCGAGTACATCAAGCTTCCAACCATTTGCTTATAGAGAGTACTATTGACCTTCTTTCCTTCATGGTCCTTTGTGTGCTTCAAACAAGGTTCAACTGCACTTGTGACTGAGTTGTAATTCTTCATTTGAATCCTGTCCAAGATCTCCAGTGCATATTTCTTCTGATTGCATTACCTCAATGCCGAGAAAACAATGCATCATCCCTAGATCTGTCATTTCAAACTTTGATATCATGGATTGCTTGAATTCTTCAAACATAACTAAATCATTGTCTGTATAAATCAAATCATCTGCATACAAATATACTATCAAAATCTTGTTTGGAGGTTGAAATTTAATAAAGAAAGTATGTTCATATGGACATTTTTCAAATCCAACTTTAATAAAATAGGTCTCAATTTGACTATATCAAGCCCTAAGAGCTTGCTTCAAGCCATATAAAGCTTTCTTCAATTGATATACCTTTCCTTTGTTGCTCTGTTAAACATAGCCAGGGGGTTTATCTATGAAAACCTCTTCATTAAAGTTTCCATGTAGAAAGGCTGATTTTACATCCATTTGAAGAATTTTCCAATTGATTTTACACCTCTCCCAGTAAGATGGGAGACGAACCAAGGAGGAAGCTGGTGGGCATGTAACGCCCGAGTTCAGGAGGGGTACATGAATGAACCAAGACCACATCCGAATGAAAGGGATCCTGAGGCTATGCAAGACATGGTTAAGAAAGGCTTAAAAGAATTGATAGCTACTACCTATACCAACAAGGTGCACCTTCCTTGTCAGTGGCTCAATCATAGGAACTCCAAAGTTAAGCGTGCTTGGCTTGGAGCAATCCTATGTTGGGTGACCTCCTAGGAATTTTATTAGGAAGCATGTGAGTGAGGACAAAGCATGCTGAAAGGACACGTGTTGGTTTGTGGGGACAGTCTTCACTCTTAGAAGCAGTTCAAGACAAGAAAGGTGACGTGGCCAGGTCGCAGGGGAATGCCAGGGCCATCAGGTGCCGAATCCAGATTCCAAATCCTGGGCCTGGGGCGTTACAGATGGTATCAAAGGGGAACCTCTCCCAGTAAGATGTGGTTCGGGGACGAACCAAGGCAGAAGCTGGTGGGCATGTAACGCTCGAGTTCAGGAGGGGTACATGAATTAACCAAGACCACATCCGAATGAGAGGGATCCTGAGGCTATTCAAGGCATGGTTAAGAAAGGCTTAAAAGAATTGATAGCTACTACCTATACCAACAAGGTGCACCTTCCTTTTCGGTGGCTCAATCATAGAAACTCCAAAGTTAAGTGTGCTTGGCTTGGAGCAATCCTATGTTGGGTGACCTCCTAGGAATTTTCTTAGGAAGCATGTGAGTGAGGACAAAGCATGCTGAAAGGACCCGTGTTGGTTTGTGGGGACAGTCTTCACTCTTAGAAGTAGTTCAAGACAAGAAAGGGGACGTGGCCAGGTCGCAGGGGATGCAGGGGAATGTCGGGGCCATCAAGTGCGGAATCTAGATTCCAAATCCTGGGCCTGAGGCGTTACAGATGGTATCAGAGGGGAACCTCTCCTAGTAAGATGTGGTTGGGGATGAACCAAGGTGGAAGCTGGTGGGCATGTAACGCCCGAGTTCAGGAGGGGTACATGAATGAACCAAGACCACATTCGAATGAGAGGGATCCAGGGGAATGCCGAGGCCATCAAGTGCTGAATCCGAATTCCAAATCCTGGTCCAAATCCTGGGCCTGGGGCGTTACAGCCAATGCTACCACCATTCGAATGGTATTGTGTATTGCAACTAGAGTGAACACTTCATTGTAATTAATGCCAATTTGTTGCCTGCACCCCTTTTCAATAAGACGAGCCTTGTACTTGTCTACTTGGCCATCTTTATTCAGCTTCGTTTTGTAAACCCATTTAACACCAATGGATTTTTTCCCTTTAGGAAGTTCTGATAGCTCCAAAGTGTTGTTTTTCTCTATCGACTTAATCTCTTCATCCATGGCCTGCTTCCACTTTATATCTTTGACAACTTCTTCAAAACTTAATGGGTCATATTTTGATAATAAAGCATAATGGACAAGTTCCACATTAGAAAGATCACCACTAACATCATAATCTTCCATCCATGGTGGTCTTCTTCTAACTCATTATGACCTTGAGCTTGTACCTTTTGTTTGAGCCTCAGTAGCCTCAACTGATTGTTGCACTGGATTTTCAGGTTGTGGTGATAAAGATACGTCACTGTCTTCAAAGTTATAAGCCTTTGATTGGTCACCAATGCCAAGAAAGACACATTTTTACCTTTATCATCTAGCTTCTTCCTCTTCTCGTCAGGAATGTGCATATGCAATGCACCCGAACACTTTAAAGTGATCGACCGATGGTTTACGCCCATCCCAAGCTTCTTCAGGAGTCATATTTTTAACCAAAAAAGTGGGACTTTGATTCAAAATATGAACACCCTAATTTACTACTTCTGGTCAGAATTACTTTGGAACTCTTCCATTGCAATAATACTCCGAACCATGTTGAGGATAGTATAGTTCTTTCTTTCAGCAACACCATTTTGTTGAGGTGTGTAGGCTGCTGTCAATTGGTGTCAAATTCACAAATATTTACAAATTCTTGTGACATGTATTCTCCTCCACGATATGTTCAAAGGGTTTGATTTTCCTCCCAATTTCATTTTCAACAACCGCTTTAAAGCTCTTGAAAATTGAGAATGCTTGTGACTTTTCTTGCAATAAATAAATCCAAGTTTTTCTACAAAAATCATTATTGAAAGAAATAAAATATTTCATGTTCCAATTTGATATTGGGTTTATTGGGCCACATATATCGGAATGAATCAACTCCAAAGGTTTACGTGCTCTCCATGCTTTTCCTTTTGGAAAATTTGCATGATGATGTTTGCCAACAATACATTCTTCACATATGTTTGTGTGAAGAGAAATTTGGGGAAGGCCAACCAACATTTGCTTCTGAGAAAGGACCTGCAAACCTTTAAAATTGAAGTGGGCATATCGCAAATGCCAAAACCACGTGGGGTATTGATCTACATTAGTCTTGAAACATAATTCCAAACCCTTTAGTTTTAGTGGAAATAGCCTGTTCGAGGCCATTTCAACACGAACTATCAATCCCCTCCATGGATCAAATATCTCATAGGCGCCTTCTTTGATGGTTGTGACATAGCCCTTCTCTTGTAGTTGTCGAACACTCAATAAATTGCTTCTCAAATCAAGAATATAAAACACATTTGATATAGTTTCAACATTGCCTCTTTTGATCTTAATTTGAATATTGCCTTTACCCACAAGATTTACTTTAGAATTATCATCAAATGACACAGTAGAATGCTAACTTTCATCCAAATGAGAAAAGAGAGACTTGTTACCACACATATGATTGCTGCAACCAGTGTCTATATCCATATGTTTGGTCCAAGCTCATCATCGTGGTGACACATCAGCAAAAGTGTTTCTTGCTCCTTTTTCTCTATGAAATTGGATTACTCTCCTTTTTCATGGTTAAGATTGGTCCTACATTTAGACTTGTAATGACCAAACTTATGGCAACGATAGCATTGAATGTTGGACTTATCAAAATTGGAGTTGTTGTTGGACGTTTGGTTGTGTTGATCATGTCCACCACCTCTTCCTTTTCCTTGCCATTTTCCACGACCTCTATTTGATCCCCTTCTTGCTAAGTTTTCACCGTGAGTTGAAATTTTCAAGGCTTGTTCTTCTATTGGACTTGTATTTGACATCATTTTCTGCTCATGCACAAGTAAAGAACTTTGTAATTCATCAATTGATAAGTTATCGATATCTTTTGATTCCTCAATTGAACAAACTACATATGCAAATTTAGGATCCATGGACCGAAGAATCTTCTCAACCACATATACATCTTCAATCTTCTCTCCATGGATCCGCATCTTGTTTACAATAGCCAAGGTCCATGAGAAATACACATCCACGGACTCACCTTGCTTCATTTGAAGAATCCCGAACTCTTTGCGAAGAGCTTGGAGCTGCTGTATTTTCACCCTCATTGTGCCTTGATACTTTTTCTTCATGGAGTCCCAAATTTGCTTGCATGCATCTTTTTGCAAAATGGTCTCCAAGATGGCACAATCAATGGCTTGGAATAAATAATTACTTGCCTTGAGATCCTTCAATTTTCATTCCTCTAACTTCTTTTGTTCAACTTCTGACAAGACAACTCCAGCAGCTAGTTCATTCACTCATGCTTCGACAATGATCCAATACTCTTTGGACTACAGAAAATTTTCCATCAACATGCTCCAATGATCATAATGACCATCAAAGCAAGGAATTACTGGTTGCACATAGTTGCCTGAGGTCATTGATTTTGCTTGCTAGCTATCGTGGAAGATAAAGGAATGAAAGTTGGTTTAATGGCTAAGAAAATATGCCACAACCTTATTCTGATACCACTTGTTAATATGAGAGCAGAGAGCACAAATGAAAGAGAGGAAGAAAGTGAAGAATGAATTGATATTGAATTCCATTAAAACAAAGCCTTATATAGGTTTCAATACAACTAATTTTAGCACTTCAATAAGACTAGGATAATCATGA
The DNA here is from genome assembly GCA_033996785.1 of Trichosanthes truncata. Taxonomy (NCBI): domain Eukaryota; kingdom Viridiplantae; phylum Streptophyta; class Magnoliopsida; order Cucurbitales; family Cucurbitaceae; genus Trichosanthes; species Trichosanthes truncata. The sequence continues at coordinate 40,532,709 of JAWPNB010000013.1, read as the reverse complement.
GAATAGGAAACAAACCTATGGAATAGGTAACTTGACTTAACAATAAACTTATTCAATTTTAACAATATAGAGGTTTTCAAATAGGGCAACAAGAAAAATGTCTAAATTTAACTCATCTAATTTGAAAAATGTCTAAACAAGTTTTAATTTGCAAGTATGACTAAAACAGTTTTTAACTAAAATCTACTAACTGTATTGGGACGAAAATACTCACGATTGCTGAAACAAACGTAACAACAATGAATAAAATCTAGGGATTGAAAATTTGAAAAAAAAATATTGAATTAAGATAAGATATATAAATTGTAATTTGTTAACTTAACATTATTTTCAATTAATTTATAGACTCTTGATATAGCAAATTCAAAGACTAAATTCAAATATGAAAATGTGAATAGATAGGTTCCACACTAGTAAATTAACAAAGAAAGTGATGAGCACACTGATAAAGATGATGACCTAGATAAGTACCAGTGAGGAGTATATATTTGAAAATACATATATGTATTCATCAGTTAACTTGAAGTTGGTAACACTAACCATTGAGCTATATGAGTATGAAAACACAATGCAGTAGTGTGTGAGAACACATTTAGTAATTTCAGCTATGAATCTAATAAAAACGAAACCTAAGATAAGTCGCAACAAGAGTATATATTCGTAATTTCATCTGCAATATTTTGTTTTAACATTAAATCAGTAATCCTAAACCTTGAACATTCCTAATCTAAAAATCACAATGATCAAAATTAACTTTCACAATGATTGAAATGATGAACTACCTAAGAACTGACATCTACATTACAGTATTATGAACTCAAGCAATGTAAATATGTTTAAATACCCATCAAGCATATAGAAATAAGATGATAACCCACTATTTTTTGATTTGAAAACCCTGACACATCAACCATCAATCACATTTACCTGTCATCATTTATGAAGATATTCCACACTTGAAAACCCCTCGTGCCCCATTGATGGATATTACTGCATTTCCATCTATCTATGGATCCTGCTAAGTTCATGAAGATAAACATAAACCTATCATCCGCATCAATCTCCTAGGCAATGTATGTCTCTGACCAAAAAAAGTCATAAATATTAGTATATACATGGTGTATAAAATGATAAATACTAAACATAAAAGGTATATACCCGGATTTTCTCAATTAAATTGGCTGCAAACCAAAGAATGAAGGCGTATTCCTCTTCAAGTTAACCTCTAATCAGGTTTATGTTGGGATTTTTGCCATAAAGCCTCGTAATTAATGATTTATTTAATAATTAATAATAAATTTGATTGTTTTATTTGTAAAATAATATTATCCATTATATGAAAAATCCAAGGTTATTAGTATAATCTTGAACAGTATGTGGTTGACATATGGGAGGATCATGTTCAAAAAATAACTTGAAGGATCATAGTATATGGATTAGATTGGGTGTCTTATCCTGGTAACACTATTGATACGACCCACTTTGTAATAGTTACAAATGATTTGATCCAAATGGTTCATGTGGAGACATGTGAGAGCGGTATCTTATACAACAAGTTTGTATAAGACTGGTCCACGAAATATTTAATCTTTCTTTATAAATCCATTAATTCATAATATTAATAATTCATCAGGATGGTCATATGCGACTCGATCTTAAAACTGAGTGAGTTATGAACTTCCTGCCTGTGAGAGCTTGTCCTTTGATTTGCATGGGTAAGAGTGACTTTTGTAGCCGATTCAATAAGCCTGCCATTTTGGGGACTTGACCAAATAAAGAGCTTGGAACATAATCTTACAAGATGGAATTCAGTTCTTCCCATATAGAGTAAGTAGATGAGTAGTTCCCTTAAGTGCTTATTTTGGGTCTTGAACAATGGGGCCGCACCCTCCCACTGGCCCTAGAGGGACTTAGGTTCTGGTTAGATCATAAACAAAATGTTCATTAGAGGATCAGTGGTACTTAAGGTGCAAGATGTAATTACAGAAGTAAAATGAACTTTTGACCCATCTATAATTACAGACAACTCGTGAAGGATCGGCTTGAATATAAATGTTATATCCATGGACACAACTTGTCCTACAGTGCATAAGAGTGCAACTCTAGATCTATAGTTGAGTGACTTAAAGTTAATGAATGAAAATTGATTAATTAAAGAGTTTAATTAATTATTTTTGTATCATTGGAGCTTATAATCTATAGGTCCATAAAGTCCCCTGCTAGCTTATAGCAACACTAAAAGATCAATTTAGTTAAAATAAAATTTTGAAATGTTCAAATTAATATTTAATTTAAATTGTTCAAATTAATATTTAATATATTAGATATATTAAATATAAAAGAGAAAAATATATTTATTGTATTTAATACATTAAATATTAAAATAATTAATGTATATTAGATACATTAAAGAAAATATATTTATAAAATTTGAATAAGATTCAAATAAATAAATATCGTAGGAGAATTTAAAAGATTTGAATAAGATTCAAATAGATTAAATATATGTATTAGATATTAAAATATATATTATTTAATTATGGCAAAGATTTATCCCAAGTCTCTATAAATAGGACCTTTTGGTTGAGCCATTACAGCACACATCTCCTCAATAGAGAATTAGAAAATTCTCTCTTGACCCCTTCTTCTCCAATCCCTTGTGCATTTTCTTTCAAGAGGCTCCCACAAGCCTTTGTCCTGTATTCTAGTCATAGCAAAGAAGACTTTGTGGAAGTCTTGGAACACAAGAAATAAAGAACCACCGGAACAAAGTTTTTTTGTTTAATTCTAATAAAATCAAAGACGATCCAATGCTTCCATTGTAGGATGAAGTGTTCCTTCCTATCAGTTTACAGCTTTCTCTCTGCCTGCACACTTTGTCATAACTAATCCTAATCCAATGTGAACTTCTTCTTTCTGCTGCAGTTAGCCAATGGTAGATCGATTTCTCCAATTTCATAGCTCCCAGTACATCATAAGAAACATTTTCTAACCATCAGTGTCAAACCTAGCACCAAACTTAGGTCATCAAAATATGAATTGTAAATAGACAATTCATACAGTAGAAGAGAGTAGATTTTCAAAAATTTTTATAATATAAATACAGCCTCAAAGTGCATGGAAAACGTCTTCATTCCTTGTTTTACACCTATGCCAAAATGATTCTACATCCATGCATCTTTTTTTAATTTGAAAAGTATGTAGGCACATATTCAAATTCAAATTATTGAATCGAATCCTAATTTCTATAAATCCTCTTTTTTCTCTCTTCTCCATCTAGAATCGTTCAGACACCATCTCTGTGTCTCATGGTTTCTACGAGTTTCTGCATCTGCTGAGAATTTTAGCAATGAGTATTTAGGTCTTCCCCCAATAGCTGCCAACAAACTGATTCTAGGTCTCATATAGGAACAGATGGCTATTCTCTTCACTAGCTCGTTAGAAGATCAATCTGTCACTTCGGCGTCGTTGGTTTCTTTGGTGAAAGATGGCGAGAGATATGGAAAACGAATATGATTGCCACTTAAACTCTTTTTATAGATTACGATTACGATTGTCATTTAAAAAGATATATTTAGATTCTGAAAATTCATAACCTATCTTAAAAGATATAAAAAAATATATATCAATTTTCTGTTAGGCTGGTTTGACTGTAAATAGATAAATATAGCAAGGTAGAAATGGGAACAAAACTCTTCACTCTCTGATGCGAGCTTGTCGAGGGCTCGTCAAATTAAAATTTATAAACCGATCCTAAGCTACTTGTAGCATTGAGTGGACCGGGTCGATCTCAGGGAACCGAATATTAATTTCTCAAGTTAAATTTGCAAAGGATAAAGCAATTAAAAAGGGGGTTTTGTGTTTTTATAAATAAAATAAAACATAAACAATAAAGATAGAGATAGATCAAATCTTACCAAAATCCAATCCAAAGGTACAGTTCTACTCAATTGCAAAAATTGATATAGGCATTCAAAATATTTAAACTTAACAATGCAAGCACTTGGTCAACTTATTAGGAAACCCCAAAAAGTAGCAAATTCCCTAAGGTCATTAACTCTAACAAACGTCAAGTTAATGCTAATTACCTAAACATTTTTGACGAAACCGCTCCAAATTATTTAGATAAAGGCATTAAGTGCTTTGGAAGGACCAAGACAACAAATTAGGTGAAATAACTTTAATCTAATTAAGTTGCTCCTTTAATTCCTAGAATTAAACATGCAAACCATGTAATATGGAAACTCACAAAACATACACATGTAATAATCCTAATGCTACCGGTTCATTCAACATGACAATTACGGATCATGATCATGACTAGCAATCAAACATGTAAAGCGATTAAGGCGTCAATTCAATCAAAAAACATGCTTATAAAATTAACACGGGAATCAAAGAATACTTGCAATTGAAAGAAAACTACGTTAAGGTTCAAACCTCACAATATTGCAATTGATTACAACTGACCTCTGAACTGGGAACGCGAAGTTTAGCTGAGCATCGTGATAAAATTTGATACCATTATTGTCTAAGGAGAAAAGAGAAAAATGAGTCTAAAAACTCTCTAAATACATCTAGGCCAAGAGGCCAAAAAAAGATCCCCCTTGTTCTCCATAAGAAGGCTTAAATAGCCTTGAAGTAGACAACTTACACAAGTAAGAAACCCTAAATTCTAGAAAGATATTTTTCCAAAACAATTAGGGAATAATATTTAAAATAAGATAAAATAAAGTAAATAATGCTCTCTTTTGTAAAATTCTGAAAAATACATCTAAAACTCGAAAATCCTTCCCTAAATTCTCAAAACAAACATAGAATGTTGCAAATAAGGAAAGTTTCTGGATTGCGCAGTCTTCATTTTTGCCCATAACTTCTTCTCCAAACCTTGGATCAACTTGATCTTTATATGGTTGGAAAGATAATTCCAAGATCTTTAAAATGATATCTAATTTGGATATATTCCCAAACGTTATGGGCACGGAAGTTGACACAAAATATTCTCGGGTACAGCAGTTTTCCAGCAGGAGCAGTAATCACTCAAAATGCCATAACTTTCATAATATTTATTGGAATGTAATGAGTCTTATATCGTTGGAAAGATAATTTAATAAGCTTCGATTTGATACCAAATTTGAATATATTTTCATCTCGAAATATCATGATATGATCGGTCCAATTTGGTATAGAAATTCAGTTGCTCGAATCACCTCCAATTTGGTCCGAATTAATTCTGAAATGGTGTAAACTCTTCAAAACACGTGAATTTCTTGAATCCCTAAAAAATAATAATAAAACACATAAAATCCTTCTAATTAACAAGAAATAAGTGTAATTAAATAGGACTTTATAGGTCCTATCACTCTCCTCTCCTAAAATCACGTTAGCTAAAACTCCAAATGTGAAACATTTTTAGCCATTTTTCATTATAGGTATTTATTTGTAGACATTACTTACTATTTCTCTTTTCAAATATGTTGTTAACCATCATTTATGGGCTCCCAAGGGGCTAAGTTGGGCCTTTTAGGCTTAACAGAGTTTAAATATTTATGGGATTTTGATTGTAGTTAACTACATGTCGACATTTTGGAGTTTCGTTTGACATAGGGAAGAACGAAATTTCTCCTTCATCGAGATGCCGAGGTCCAAGTGGGAAACATTCTAATACTATCGTAGTATAGAAAATTTTTCATACTACTCTCATTTATTGCTTGTCAAGTCTGCATACTTTGAAAAATTATATGTGGGGTCTATCAAAAATTATATGAGGCCTACTAGCATTAAAAAACTATTTATAAACTCAAAAACTTAGTGTAAATAAAGGGAGTATGGTATTCCGTAGTACTATAAATTTTTCTGGTAGATGTCGACCGACATTTTCATATGTATGTTGATATTTAATACCATGTATGCTGGCATTTAATACCATGGTTAAGGCATGGAATAAATTTTACTTAATTATTGAAAAAAATTTACTTAATTAAGAAACCAATTTAGTTCATGGCTTTGGGAAGTTTGAATTTTTTTTTTTTTTGTTAAATTGTTAAATTAGTATTTTAGCATCGGTAGTTTGTGTTCTTTCTGATTTAGTTCCTATAGTTTTAATTTGGTTGTCCCTATATAAATTTATTAAATTTTCCATTTACCAAATATTGATGATTTTCTTACGGGCAAGTTTTATTTGGAGGAAAATTTGTCAATGGAGGGACATTTTGAGATATTTAACCAAATTATAGAGGTTAAATTGCAACTTGAAATCCATGAGGGTTAAATGGAAACCAAACACAAACCACTAAGACTAAAATTGATATGATACCAAAGATGCTCTAATACCAAATGATATGAAAACTCTAGCAATGTGAAATTAGGAATCCTTTGGTTATGTGAACCCTTAATTCACACACACCAAAACCTCCAAATCTATTTGATTTGAACCCTATGGTTTAGGTTAGACACGGGTTGCCTTAAGATCAAAGCTGTCAAGATAAAGAACATGTTCCTTGGCCTAAGAGTCAAACACTCCACAAATTATAAAAGGAATCAAGAAGCTCTCTTGGCTAAACTAGAAAGGAAAAGCACAAAGACTAGAAACTCAATTCATCGTAATTTGTTCGTAAAATCTAATGACAAAACTTTAGATAACATCCCAAAACCTTTAATGCTATATCATTGATCATCGCAAAAATGACAAAAATACTTCTACTTAATATGTCATAAAATTGATAAAATTGAAAAGTAATAAATTACATCAAAATTATTAAATAAAATATGAATAATAATTTGATATCCTTGATGGTTGATATACAAAATGGTAATCTAACTAATTCTTTTTTTAAAATCAGTAGATCATAACTTTACCATTCTAACTAACTTGACATAATTTTAGCATTTTCATCATTTAACCAATATCAAATTATATTTTAAAAAATACTAAATAAATTAATAGAACTAAAGTACGCCTAACTACAAAAATTATCATCCATTTAGATATATTTGAAAGAAGTCACTGAACTCAATCACTTGTTGTTGTTACTCTTTTAGTTTTCTATTGAGATATATCTTGCAAATTGGATCACTGATTGATTTCTAAGTTTTTTTATAAACCTAATTGGTCATACTTCCAAATTCCAATCAGGTAAATCAATTGTTCAAACTACACTTAGAGGTAGGGCATTTTCGCATTTTTATAAGAACTTTTGTACCTCAAACTATGGTGTCTCCAATCATAGCTAGTCCCCCTAGGATGAAAAATATATCTTTTTTCATTATCTCCATAGTGTATGAGATAAATGTATGCATTTCGATTGGTATTATATGCTTACGATTCTACCATATATGTTTTCTTTTCATTATGTATCAAACTTTAATTTTATAGTATAGATGCTTATGACCTCCCTTTCTATTCCATGTAAATGATTCCTCTACTATTACGACCTTAATTTACTAGAACTATTTTGTGAGTAGACAATAGTTGAAATCTCACAAGCCATAAACTAGCAACCTAATTGTCCTCTCGAAGTAATCAAGTGTGAGTTATTCAAGAAAGTAATCATAAACATTTGTTTTAAACTAAGATTCCATGGCCAAGAATTTTGTTGGGATTGTGAGTGAAGAACGACCACTAAATACAATCACTTTCCAACTATAGTATCGCCAATAGAGGTTCCAAGATTGGTTCATCGAGTGGGGTTAACACCGACTAATTTTGCTTCGAAAGCATAATAAACAACCAATAAAATAACAATTAACTTGTAACAATTCCATTATAAGAATAGAGGTGAAATTTCATATCTAATTTAATAGCAATATTGAAATGAATTGGACCCTACATCACATAATTCACATACTGACCAATAAATCATATAAAATTCAATCTAACAAACTAGGCTAAAAAGAAAACACAAACCCAAGCTAGGACTGAAAAAGGATTTAAAGTAAGAAGTAACCACAAATAAAATAAAAGATACATTCTACTAGAATATTTTACTATGGAAAAGTTAAAACATCTAGTTGTTGAAAATGTATTTTAAATCTAACTATTATTTGGGTAATAAATTTGTCTTTAACCCGACACAGCCCCCTAAAGCATGCCTTCTGCCTTCAGCTAAAGAAATCCTTTTTTTTTTCTATTTTTTTGCATTGGTTTCCAACCAGCTTCGAGATTTGTGCTGTTTCAAGTAATGAATGAAGAACTAAGTTAATTGACTAATTAATTTATTAAACAGTAGATTAATAATTTCAGTTCATGAATTTCTGGGAAAACAATGACTAAAATAGTAGCTACCTTAATTTCTACGAATTTCCAGCTCTAAAAAGCTCATCTAGGAATAGTTTCAAGTTGGATCTGAATCAGAAGGAAACTTCGAAAAAAGTCTGTTTTCTTGTGTAATTTTTCTGAATGAATTTTCTGAAATAATGCATTTGGAATTTGACATCTAATTAAGCTGCGGTCTTCAATTAGATGTGATCCATCTCTTTAAGATTTCCATCTGGGTTTGAATGAATTTAGGTACGAAAATCCTCAACTTTCAATCATCATTAATGCTTCAATTCAGTTTAATTTCACAGCCATTTTTTCTGTTTACTTTATGTCATATAATTTGTTTGGTTTATGAGATTACAAAGGAAAAGAAAATGGAATATTGCATACTATGTAGAACATCAAAAGTTGAAAACTTTTGAATTTTTAAAAAGGTTTCCTCCATTTCTTCAATTTAATTTAACCTTTTGGGTCTAATCTAGAATTTGAATCCATGCAACGTTATTTCCATCAATTTCATTTTATAATTCACGTATTGAATATCATTCACTTGATAAATATTCGAGTTTGTAGTTGATAGAGAGTGTTGAAAAAGTACAAACGTAAAAGTTTAAGCTTTTGATTTTAGTAATGATTTGATATATGCTAAAATGAAACTTTTTCGTAGTATATTGGTTTTCAAACAATAAGATTCAGATTAGTTTCCTATAATTTGCTTGGAATGGTTCTTTGTTTGTTCAGGGCATAAAACAAGTAAGAAGGAAGAGAATTAAGCAACAAAAAAGAAAAAGCTTATTTCATTTTGTCTCCAAGAAAATGAAGAAGCTGATCCACACCAAATGGAGGCTAGGAAGGACAATGGGTTGGCTTCAAATTCTATTAGGAGGGCTTGTTATCATCATGTCCATATTGAGTCTCCTCAAGTTCTACTCAGCTGGATTTATCTTCCACAAGGAGGACGTTTGCCGGTACTTCTACACCCCGACGAGACACGTATACGAGGCGAGCTTTGACGCGAAAGCGTTGTCAGACCGAGTTGAAGAAGTGCTAGATCAGCTAGAAAGTTTGCAAGAGAAACTCGAAGCTGCAGTCGAGGAAATGGACAAGAGCAAGCAAGTGTTGAGCAATGGCAGTATCACAAGGCTTGAGCATAAAACGTACTTGGAAGTGGAGGTGATTAGGCCTCTTTATAATGCTCACATTGCCTTGAGGCAAATTAGATTACCAAAGGTTGAAAAAATTGATCAAAATTCTACTATGAAAGAGGAGCCTTTGATCAATAATTTTGTGGTTGAGGAAATAAGAAAGTACATTTCTCCAAAGAAAAGTAGAATTGGGAAGCTCAACGTGTATATGACTGAGAATATATACAACACAATTGGCCATGCTTGTGTTTTGCATAGGAAGGAATTGGAAGAATATATGGATTATGACATTGGTTCTTATTGTAAAGATGATTGGAACTTTGCTCAGAAACTGATGCTCAATGGTTGTGATCCATTGCCTCGTCGACGGTGCCTAGCAAGAGCATCGAAGGTCTACCAAAAGCCATATTTGATGAACGAATCGCTATGGAAGTCGCCAGACGATCGGAATGTAAGATGGAGTAACTATCAATGTAGGAACTTTTCTTGCTTGTCAAGCAAGAATCCTAAAAGGGGCTACAACAAGTGTAGTGGTTGCTTTGAAATGGAGAAAGAGAAGCTCAAATGGGTCAGCAACAGCTCTCTTCCAGTCGATTTCGCGATATCGGACGTTTTGGCAATCAAGCTAGGGGAGATTCGGATCGGGTTGGATTTCGGTATCAGCACGGGGAGTTTCGCTGCAAGAATGAGAGAACAAAATGTGACAATTGTGACCACAGCTTTGAACCTTGGAGCTCCTTTCAATGAGTTTATTGCTTTAAGAGGTTTGATTCCTCTGTATGTGACACTGAACCAACGCCTTCCTCTGTTTGATAACACAATGGACTTGATTCACACAACTGGTTTCATGGATGGTTGGCTGGACATGTTGTTGTTAGATTTCATTCTTTTCGATTGGGACCGAGTTTTACGGCCTGGAGGATTACTATGGATCGACCGATTCTTTTGCGATCGGAAGGATCTCGACGACTACATGTACATGTTTTTGCAATTTAGATACAAGAAACACAAATGGGCTATTGCTCCTAAATCAAAAAATGAAGTTTACCTTTCTGCATTGTTGGAGAAACCTCCAAGAGCAATATGATGTATTAACAATTTGCTTTTGTTTTCACTTTCATTCAGTCCAAGCTCTTGACTGACAGATTGTTTCAAACTCAAGAAAATTATTGAATCTTAATCCATATTTCTTCAATCTGAATAATTGAGCTGTCTATTCAATTGTAATTATGAAAGAAAGCTAAGGCAAAACGTGTCAGAGAAATTTTCTTTGATTTTGGCTCAAACCGAATATAGGCATTTTTCTTGACTCAATGAAAAACAAGAGGCTCAAGCAATATAGTTTATGAGGAATATAACAATGAATATATAATTTGTACTCATCTTAGGCCTTTGCATAATCTCCTAGGATCAGTAGACTAGTTTTTGTTAGGTAGACTATCATCAACAAATGAAATATAGTAGTTAAATTCATTGACATAAATTTCAGGGGAAGGACCCCATACATCACTATGAACAAGTTCTGATAGAAACAAGGAAGTAGAAGCAATACAAGTAAAATGCAGCTTTTGTAGTTTTCCATGAAGGCAAGGATAACAGATACATTTAAGATGAACAAAAGGTAAAATTCATGGCTTTAAGAACAGAAATAATAATAGAATCACTAGGATGGCCTAATTGATTATGCAAGATTGAAGTTTCGAGTTCCAACGTGAGCAACGAGTTGACAGTGAATAGGAAGATGATAGCAGCTGTGCAACAAGAGAAATGGTAAAGGCCATTAAGTTGGGAGTGCAGAAGAGAATCTAGCCGAAAGACGTGTCCTTAATGAGGAAAATGTCAGAATCAAATATAAAAACACAATTATTATCAGCACATAATCAATTGACTGAAAGAAGATTAGAGGAAATATGAGGAACATGAAAGAAATCAAAAAGTTTAAGAAAAGTAGAAGAAGTAGAAAGAACTCCCACATCCTGAGTGTGTCATTGGAAGTGACTGCCCCCTACCAACAACAATTTGCTCATCACCATTGTGCATTGTAGCAGTGGAAAAATGTCCTAATTTAGATGTAACATGGGACTTACAATCGGAATCATCAAACCACGAAGAAGACTGACCAGAAGAGGAATTGGCAACAACATTGCAGTTTTGAGTAGCAACCATAACGGCAGGTTGAGTAAGAGGATGTCGACCTTGGTAATTATATTCGTACAGTTGTAGCAATATCAATTGCGTTGTGACCAAAGCAGTGACAAATCTGACATTCGATCTTTAGAGCAAGAGGATTGGAAGAGGTCTTAAAGCCTGAAGAATCACCCCTGCCTCTTCCAGAGTTTCCAGAAAATATGCCACCATTACCGGAGTTCTTTCCTCTTCCATTATTACCACTCCCATGAGAAACATTGGGATTAAAATTTTGATTTCGAATCTAACCTGCCTTAGAAACCAAAGTAGTCGGTCGAGCAAAAGATTCATCTCATTTGATTTGCTTATCGATAGCCGCTTCCTCAGAAATAAGAAGAACATGAAGTTCTTTAAACAAAACTGGTTGAGAACGGGTACGCATCAAAGTTCTAAAAGTACTAAAATTAGACAGTAAGCCATTAAGAGCATATATGACCAAATCTTTAGAATCGATCGTAACAAAGACATTTGCATACAAGTTTGTCTTTGAGTTCCTTCCTTAATCCACTGAATGTACTGAGTAATTGATGCACCATGTTTCTTAACAATGGATTGAAGATCCAATTTCAGATTAGCAACATTAGTATGCGATATGGAGGAATAGTGCTTCTCTAAAGCCCCCCACATCCGTTTAGTGGTTTCACAGCCAATGACATAGGCAAGGCCTGGCGGTGAAAGAGTGACATTAATAAGCGTCATAAGCACATAATCCTTAGCAATGCAGTCTTCATACTTTGGATTCACCTAAAGATTTTTTGATGGCTGTTTTGTTCGTTGTTTTTGGCTTAGCTTAGTTAGGTTCTTTATTGCTTTCTTTAGTTTATTTGCTTCTTGAGAATTCTAGATTGAAAATAATTGTGAATGCTTTTGACTTTCTTGGATTGACAAACATATCTCTTGTATGATCTCTTTGAGTATTTTCCTTGTTAATACCCTTAATGATGAAAATTTGGAGTATGCTCGGTTCATTAAATGCTTAGAACTATTACTTAGATGCTTTCCAAACAAACAACTTCATGATTCATTGTCTTTAAAAACCACCCAAGCCTCAAACTCACCTAAGTTTGTACACTGAATGCCCTTAAGAGAGTCTAGCTAGGACATTTTGCAAGCCAGCCCTTTTATACCCCTTGTTATATTTTCAATCAATGAGGACATTTACCACCATTAAGTTTGTGGGGGTGTTATCTTTTGCTATATTGTTGTGTAATGAGTTTTTTAATCTTCTGTTTGATATATAAATTGTTGCACTATCACAACTAGAGTCATTGTTTTTCAAAATTTTGAAAAAAAAAAAAAGAAGAAAGAAGAAAGAATAAGAATAAGAGGGATACTCCTCCTTCCAAGAGTTAACGGAATAAACAGGGGCGGTCATGATACCCATAATCTCCGTTGTAGGAAAGGTTAACTTAGGAAGTGAGTATGCAAAATGGTCTTGATGTGATGAGTGCTCGTGGCTAGATACTTTCACCAAAAAGCGTTAGTAAGCTAGAACGAATATAGGAATGACAAAAAGGTTCCCTCTTGAAATGAAAAGCAAAGAAAAGTAGAAGTATGTATCCTAGCAATGAAAAATAAGTTTGGGAGGGGGGGATGTTGTTAGATGAAGAAACCTTGAAAAGTTACTTGTTTAGCAAAAGAGTAAAGCTTGACTCAAGGAAATATGTAGTATGAGCCCAATGTGAGGGTGTGGGATGGAGTGTTTTGTTTAGGCAAGGGACGCATAGAAGTTGCATATAATGGAAGTATCCAAGTAGAGTTAAAGTGTTATAAGCATGAGACCTCCCTTGAGAGGCATATTTTTCAAAGAATTGCTCTTAGACTCTGTTGTGACTTGTGTTTCTATTTATATTTGCTATGCAATTGCTTAAGGACAAGCAATGATCTAAGTTTGGGGCTGTGATGATTCTCATATTTTACACATTTTTAGCCCTTTAAACTTAATTTATTTGCAAGTATCCATGCTTATAAGTCCACAACTGTTAGCAAATTGATATGAGATTAGCCAAAATTAGTAAAAGGGTTATTTTGTGATGAGAAATCTGAATGAGAGAAAAAAATTGAATTTTACAGATTTTTGGTGGTTTTATGTAGGAAACTGTCAAATGCCCATAATTGCGAAATCGAATTGCAATTTCACTAGCAGACAAAATTCCAGGAAATTTGGGAGCTCGATTTTTAGATGATATTTTGAAGATATTCTTCATGACTTTAGGCCTTGAAGATTCAATTCTTTTCTTAGACGTATCTCGAGTAAACTCTAGCCTTTGGAGGCTATAAATAGAGGAGAATCAAGCCACATAATCAATATCCACATTTCCCGCGCAACTTTATGCACTTTTTAAGTTTCTATTCGTCAATTCAAGAGGAGAAGAACGGTTGCACCTAAATAAATCCAATCCAGTCGAAATTCTTGCACTGTTAAGACCCAACTCTCCTTGACAAGGTTGAGTTGGGTTAGATTGTGATTGGTTCGAAGTTGTCTCTTTTCGTCTCGGTTTGCAAGTTTGTTTTTATTCCAATTTTTAGTTTTATTGTTCTTCAGTTTTAGTTCTTTTTTTCAGTTTAGTTTGTTCTTTAAGTTTTAGTTTCTCCCTCATGTTTTTCAGACTTATTATTCTTTTTAATTCTGTTTTAAATTCCAGCAAGTAGTTCAATAAAAGTTTGGGTATTCATTTAATTTCCAGCAAACTCTTTACTTCTGTAAAGTTTTGTTTTTATTTCTTTTGTTGTGTAAGTTATAATTTTCTGTAAGTTTAGTATTAAGTCTTCTTTACTTAAAGCTTTGTTATTTTCTTCTTTCATTACGAGCTAATTCTATCTTTGCGATTCGAATATGTGGATGCCCTAAAGATAGGAAGCTAGGTCTAATATGTAAAAGTAAAATTGCTCAATCCCATAGCATTGTTTGCTTTTATTGATTTAATTTCTCATTGTGAATCTAGCTTGATCACCTAGGTGAACATACAAAAATCGAGTTTAATACTGAAAGGGTTAGACGAGATTTTATTTTCATAAAAGCAATAGAGGAAAAGAGTTTAGACATAAGCCCTTGCTTTTGACCCTAGACATAAGGCAAAGCCTCTAAGACAAAACGGGTTGTGTTCTTATTAAACTAAGTTTGTATTAGCCTAGACATATTGGTTTAATCATTTTGGCTTCTAGAGGCCTGTTCATTAAGGTCGAATAGGAGTTGAACCAGACTTACATTGCTTTGGTGTTTGAGTAAATATTGCAATTTCATATTAGGCTGCAATTCCTTTCAAGGGGCAAAAACATGTTTGAATCTCATCTCTTTCTTATTGATTTAAGTTTGGGGCTATTTGATAGCATGCAAAACAATGCTATTTCTTGTCTTGGTTTTATTTTAGTTTTATCATGATTGTGTGTGCTTTCATGTATTTTTATGTGTATTTTGTAGATACCGAGCATTTTGAGCAAAACCGAAGAATTGTAAAGTATTTGGACGAATTTGAAGCTATATTTGAGGATTCAAGTGTTAAAGAGGAAGAACAAGAAAATTGGACCCAAGGGTATAGCGTTGCAATGCCATCTAAGCAGTCATTCAACCTTGAAGACCCAAAGGCACAGCGTTGCAATGCCAGCCCAAATCGAAAATTTCCTTTTTTTATAAAATTCGAGGGACAACATTGCAATACTAGAACGTTGCAATGTTGCCCCTAGTGTTGCAACACTATCTCGACTCTATAAAAGGGAAGTTATGCTTCATCGAATGGGAGCCATTTTGAAAGACCAAAAACCTTAAACTCAATTCAAGCACTGTATAGGGACCTACATGAGACCTTTGGAGGGCCAAGGATGAGACTTAAAGCTCAAGATCGTGGACATCACGTCAGGAACGAGTGTTGGCACCCGACCTAAGTTTATTCTCTATTTCCTTTACTTTTCTTTTGAATTTAGGAATTTTTGTGGATTGTTTAGATGTTGTAAATATGTGGTAAGACAATTTTTATGGTTGTATTTGTTGAACACTTGATTGGTTTTAATTGTTGTTTATATATATTAACATCTTTTATGCACCTCTTTCAATTGTCTTAACCTTTGGCCATGGTTTTGTATGTTTGACTAAATTTAGCTTGAGAAAGTAAGTTAAGTTATAGAACACTAGATGCATGACTAGGTTTAATCTATTGCATAAGAGTGAATAGATTAATTATAGAAGCCTTAAGAGAATAACTTAATGTCATGTTTAGTAATAAAAATAGATCGAGAGGCTGATTTGTTGCTATGCATGAGTTAAATTGGGCTTGAGAGAGTCTATTGATTATTTAGAAATTCGTGGCTTGAGATTGTTGGTATAAAATCAATTTTTTAATCAATTCAAGTTGGGCTTAATGAAATCAACCATGTATATTTCTCAAAATTGGACTCCTAAGCATGTATATGTATTAGTTTAGATTTTATTTTCCTTTGATTCCAACGTTTGGTTCTCAAAATAAAACTGGGTAAAAGTAACTATGGTACTTAATTAAGGTTTAAAGCAAACTAATCCCCGTGAAGACGATACTCTATACTTACTACTATATTAAAACTTAACACCATACACTTGCGGTTATTTGTGAGTACAAAAATACACACAACAATACAACCTTCCCAATCATATTATATATATTGGTTACCAAGGTTGCTTTATGTGAACATCTTTTCCACTATTTTGAATTTTGTTGTATTTGTTCTCTATGGGATCGATACTTTGGAATACTTTCAATTTACTACTTGTTTGACAGTGTACACTTACATTAGACTAAGAGCTTTTTCTATTCAAAAGTTTTCTTCTAAAGCCCACACATTTTTAGTCGATCACCTTTCGCATCCCGACGGGGAGGAGAAAGAGGGACTAGATCAACACGTCGGGGGAAGAGTCCACAAGCAGAACCAGATCACAAACAGGGGGAGCCTCCTCCCACACCTTCTTCCCACATGCAGCTTCAGAGTGACCAAAAACACAGCAAGTAGGGAATTTCTCCGGCTTCCACAAATACTCCATAAGAATCTCAAAGTCCTTCCCCCTTAACAAAACAGTAACTCAAGTAGGTATATCATCATTGATAGGACCTATAAAGTCCTATTTAATTACACTTACTTCTTGTTAATTAGAAGGATTTTATGTGTTTTATTATTATTTTTTAGGGATTCGAGCAATTCACGTGTTTTGAAGAGTTTGCACCATTGCAGAATTAATTCGGACCAAATTGGAGGTGATTCGAGCAACTGAATTTCTATACCAAATTTGACCGGTCATATCATGATATTTCGAGATGGAAATATATTCAAATTTGGTATCAAATCGAAGCTTATTGAATTATCTTTCCAACGGTATAAGACTGATTGAATTCCAATAAGTATTATGAAAGTTATGGCATTTTGAGTGATTACTGCTCCTTCTGGAAAACTGCTGTACCCGAGAATATTTTGTGCCAACTTCCGTTCCCATTATCTTTCTGCTCACGTTTTGGAATATATTCAAATTAGATATCATTTTAAAGATCTCGGAATGATCTTTCCAACCATATAAAGATCACGTTGATCCAAGATCTGGAGAAGAAGTTATGGGCAAAATAATGAAGACTGCGCAATCCAGAAACTTTCCTTATTTGCAACATTCTATGTTTGTTTTAAGAATTTAGGGAAGGATTTTCGAGTTTTAGATGTATTTTCCAGCATTTTACAAGAGAGAACATTATTTACTTTATTTTATTTTATTTTAAATATTATTCCCTAATTGTTTTGGGAAAACATCTTTCTAGAATTTAGGGTTTCTTACTTGTGTAAGTTGTCTACTTGAAGGCTATTTAAGCCTTCTTATGGACAGCAAGGGGGATCTCTTTTTGGCCTCTTGGCCTAGAAGTTTTTAGAGAGTTTTTAGACTCCTTTTCTCTTTTCTCCTTAGACAATAATGATATCAAATTTTATCACGATGCTCGGCTAAACTTCGCGTTCCCAATTCAGAGGTCGGTTGTAATCAATTGCAATATTGTGAGGTTTGAACCTTAACGTAGTTTTCTTTCAATTGCAAGTATTCTTTGATTCCCGTGTTAATTTTATAAGTATGTATTTTGATTAAATTGACGCCTTAATCACTCTACATGTTTTATTGCTAATCATGATCATGATCCGTAATTGTCATGTTGAATGAACCGGTAGCATTAGGATTATCACATGTGTATGTTTTGTGGGTTTCCATATTACATGGCTTGCATGTTTAATTCTAGGAATCAAAGGAGCATCTTAATTAGATTAAAGTTATTTCATCTAATTAGTTGTCTTGGTCCTTCCAAAGCACGTAATGCCTTTATCTAAATAATTTGGAGCGGTTTCGTAAAAAATTGTTTAGGTAATTAGCGTTAACTTGACGTTTCTTAGAGTTAATGACCTTAGGGAAGTTGCTACTTTTTGGGGTTTCCTAATAAGTTGACCAAGTGCTTGCATTGTTAAGTTTAAATATTTTGAGTGTCTATGATCAATTTTTGCAATTGAGTAGAACCGCACCTTTGGATTGGAATTTGGTAAGATTTGATTTATCTCTATCTTTATTGTTTATGTTTTATTTTATTTATAAAAATACAAAACCCCCATTTTTAATTGCTTTCTCCTTTGCAAATTTAACTTGAGAAATTAATATTCGGTTCCCTGAGATCGACCCGGTCCACTCAATGCTACAAGTAGCTTAGGATCGGTTTATAAATTGTAATTTGACGAGCCCTCGACAAGCTCGCATCAATCATCCACGCCAACCTCCCCACAAACCTAGGCAAAGGTCGATTGCTCCTTGTCCACAAGGACCTTATCAAGACACACTGGCCTCCCTACAACACTTGCCAGCAAACTCAACCCCCGAGGGGTCCACAATTCCATAGGAACATTTAATAACTCAACCCACACAGGAACCTTATCAATGACAAAGTTTGCAAAATAATACTTGGAGTCCAGTTGCAAAGCAGAATAAGCTTGCCTCCAATGTTCCACGAACCATTATTCGAGCTAAACTGCAAATAATCAAATAATTCGCGAGTATTGTAACATTGGGTTCTCCTGCATGCCCCTATGTCTTGCCAATAAGACGGGAGATAACCGCAAAAGGTAAATGGGCATAAATAAACTGCCCAACCAACGAGCATCCTTAAAGAGACATCTCTTCCTTGATAACATCTTCTAGTGGAGCCAACACCTTACTTCCATTCACTTCCCCACGTGGCGAATAGTCAAACACCACACTAGAAGTGGAAGTAGAAGGGCCAAATAAAGCAGCCAATGAAAATGGTCTTGAAGATTGATCAACCTTCCTGCCAAAACCCAAGACAGATTGAGGTTGAACACCCTTCAAATTGGACAACACATCCTTCAGGGAAGACCATTTGGCCATCGAACCAGCCTTTCCAACTACACCCAAAACAGTCCAAATATCAACATCTTCAAAATCGGCCATCAAGTGAAAGGGTTGATCTAGACCTATCAAATCGTTTGAGCCCAAATTTCCATCCACACACCATCGCAAATCGATTCTAGGGTTCGCATGGGTCGTTTGTCCTCATGTAACCCTAACCGCTTATTATCTTGAGCGTCACTTCCCAAACGATGATCCCCGATGCTTCCATGAAGGCTCCCACTAACCATCTGCACAACACCACCACCACCAAATCCCATCGAACCACCTAACACTTCACCATCACCGAAGTCAATGGAATTACTATTTTCCCCTATTGATCCTTCATAAACGCCTCCACATCCGAATGATCCTTAGTTTCAATAACCCTTTCTCCCAATGCTCCATCCAGAGAGCTAGCCCTTGAATATCAAGCCCAGAAGTAGATAAAACTTCCTATTTTGTGTGGGCCTTTCTTATTTGGATGCTCAGAGGTTGGATTTTTTTTAGGAGTCCCTTTGGTGTCTCTCCCAGTGCGCTATCTTGGCATTCTTCTCCTTTTAGAGTGATTGACCTACCAAGATTTGATATCGTTGCTAGAACGTATTACTGCCCATGTGAATGGTTGGTCAATGCATTCCCTATCTTATGCCGGCTGGTTGTAGCTCATTCAATCTATCCTTTAGAGTTTTCAGGTGTTCTAGGCAAGTGTTTTTGTGCTTTCAGGTCGTGTGGTCCATTAGGCAGACTAGACTCTGTGTACATATTTTTAACGACCAGGCCCTTCTGCTGTGGGGGTGCAAAGGTAACTTAGGAGGATGTTTGCCATCCTCGTAAGGAGGGTGGCCTTTGTATTAGGAATCTCAAGTCCTAGAATTCTGCTATTGTGATGAAGCTTCTTTGTCTTTTAATTGTTAGGGCTAGTTTTTTATGGGTGGCTAGGGTAGAGGCTTATATGTTGTGTGGTTGTTCCTTTTGGATAGTCACGCCTTTCGCGAGAGGGTCGTGATGTTGGAGGTCGATTCTTCTTCTTCGTTTTCAATTTCAACCTTTGGTCTGATTTTCAATTAGTAATGGTCAGAGATGTTGTATTTGGTTGGATTCGTGGTTGCCAATTGGATCTATTTTTTCCAAGTATAGCAATTGGGTAATTTCTGTTGTAGGGAGTACCATTTTCGCTCTTGCTGATTTTCCTCTCTCTTATGGGTCTTGGGTTTGGTCGTGTGTTTTTCATTTGCTTTCACCCTTGGTTCATTGATAAGTCTTAGTATTAAGGCTTATTTAATCTCCAATTGCTTAAAATATTCTTGTTTTGACTTAAGACCAATTGAAATTAGTTGAAAGATTGCTCTAAATTAAGAAAGAAATAAGTATGATGGTATTTGGGATAGAATTCTAAATAAATTAATCTTGTTTGCAGGAAATATGGAAATTGCAAAATTGTGATTCTGCAATTCTGGACAGCAGAAGAATTCAAGGAAGAACGAAAATTCCTACGCAAAACCCATATATGGAAAGCTTAATTACAACATGAATTAAAGGAATTGGAGCACGAAATTTGGGCATTCTTCAACCCTAATGAAGGTCTATGAAGGGGGAAGAAGAGGAGGAGCTAAGGCATTCGTTTTTTAGGATGTTTTGGAGTTGTTTTTCGTGTTTTTTTTTCCTGCTTTCTGCAGTTTTTCGTTTTCGATTTTACCGAGACTGCTGCAAGTTATCTTCTATTTTTCCCTCAATTTATCCAATCCTATTCAAGTGAAGAAGGGTAGGGCATTTTAGAGGTGAATTCCAGTAGAAATTTCGTGGGTTTTCGTCCAAAATTTCCTATGTTCTACCAAGTTTTCTACCTCTATTTTCTGTGTTTCTTTCAAGTTTAGTTTTATTTTATGTATTATCAAAATTTGCAAGTTTAGTTTTTGTTTTAATACTGTGGAGTGATGTTCTTTTCAAGCTTTATTCATGAGTTGTATTATGTTTTATTTTGAATAAGAACACTTGGATTATGGGTTGTCCAGCTTATTGCATATTATTTCTTTTGGATGAGGGTTGTTTTATTTTTTCTCTTTATGAAAGTGTAATTAAGTTTGTTCTTTTTTTTTTTTTTTTTGGCTTGTCTTTTAATGTTCTGTTTTCCTTTGTAGTGTAGCAAAATAGCTATCATTTCCCTTGAAATTTAGCACACCAATTTTGGTTCTTTTGAGTTTAATTTCTAGAATAATACATTAGTCAATTTATTTTTACATGGAGTTAGTTTTATTAGCTAAACTTCTTAGGAGGTTCAACGATGTGAATTCCCTAAGAATGTAATTATAGCCAAAATTCCAACAAAACCAAGCCTACATCTCAATTGTTTGCTTGTGTTGAATAAATTTTCGTTGAGATCCTAGATTGATCAACTAGGGTAGCAACTCAAGCGTAGATCTAATACCGACGGGGTTAGTGATAAGCAGATTTCGCACAAGTGATGGAGAAAAGAGCTTAGACATAAGCTAATCCTCACCCTAGACATAGGGATTAAGAACTCCAAAACCCATAAAATTGTTGAGCCGAATTATCTAAGATAGAGGGACTATAGACATATAAGTCACTCACTTAGCCTCCTAAAAACCTAAATTCAAGGTGAATAGGAAAAGAAATTTTGGTTTACAATTGAGTGTGGAGTAGGTTGGAATTGTAATTTTGGCTTGCAATTACAATTTAGGGCAATGACACTCTTGAGCCCCCATTTTTATCCAAATTCCCTTTGAATTTTCATTCACTAAGTCTATCTAATTTGCTCTAAATTATTGCCAATTCTAAATTCTGCAATTCAATTCTGCAATTTTTTTCTTATTTCGAATATTGCCATTTCTAGATTCTGCAATTAGATTTTGCAATTTTTCTTATTTCGATTATTGTCATTTCTAGATTTTGCAATTGTTCTTTTTACCAACACACCAACCCAACCTTATTTTTGCAATTTTTAGTTTTCAAGTTGCAATTTTCCTTAGACTTTGCTTTACAATATTTTTGTTACACCGTTCCCTTGGGATTCGATACTTGGTACTCACATACCATTTTATATTACTTCGATCGCATGCGCTTGCATGTACCCCGATCAAGTTTATGGGACCGTTACTGAGGAATGGCAGTTTTAACAAAAATTTTGTTTTAGCAAAAATTGTAAGAAAAGATTGCAACAATTTCTCCTATTGCAGGAGGAGCTTGATTTCAATTGTTGAGGGAGAGAATTCACAAAAAGACACAACGTGGGGTTGATTGCTTGAGAAAATCCACAAGATGGAAGAAGACATTATTGCAGCATTGAGCAGACAAGCTTCATCATAAGCTACATGATGGAAACGTTGATGATGAGAAATCCTATAGCTCCTTTTAACCTTATCTCTTATATTTCTTGTGTTTATTGTAAAGGAAGTCATTCATTTGATAATTGTCCTTATAATCCTGATTCTTTGTGTTAAGGATTTCTACCCAGCTTTGCAAATCAACATCAGTACCAGTGCTTCAAGCAAGGGAAGGTGATTCCAAAAGTGCCAAGCATCGAAGAACTCGCGAGGGAATATAGAGCAAAGAACGATGTTGTAATGCAAAGTCAAGCCGCATCTCTACGGAGTTTGGAAATCCAGGTGGAACAAATTGCGTATGAATTGCATAACAAGTCCCAAGGAATTTTGCTCGAGAACAGAGAGACTCAAAACAAGAAGAAGAAGAAAAATAACATGAGGTGGTGTCACTTAGAATGGAATTGGAACATGAAGACCTTGAACTCCCAGTAGAAGTAAGAAGCGCTCCAACACTTGAAGACATTAAGGAGCCAAAAGGGAGAGAAGAGATCAAAGAAGAACCACCTCAAGAAGAGAATGAACAACAAAAGGAAGTTGTAGTGAGCCATACAACTTAAGATATTGCTTGTCCTCAAGCAATTAGAAAACAAATAGCAACATACACAAGTAAACACTTCACAAAATGATTTCAAATGGTATTTTTGAAAAAAAGAATATGTTGTTCAGGAGAGGTCTCAAACTTTTAACACTTTATACAATTCCAAGATTTTCTCACATAAAACTTTTACTTTTCTTTTTCAAGATAAAACATTCTTATGCAAATCCACCTATTATGCTTATCCTACCCAAGTCATAGTCATAAAGTCTAGGGTGGTTTCTTTATTCAACAAGCTAAGTTCACTCACATTACAAGCATTTTTCTTTCTCCCCCAAACTTATGTAAAGCTGCTGCTAGGCCTCATTTTCTTTTTCCTTTGAAATGTTTTTTTTTCATTTTTTTAATGAGGGTCTTACTATCACTTGTACCTTCGTTCCAACTTACTAACACTTTGTGGTGAAAATAGTTGACTACGAGCACAAATCACTGCTAAACCGTTTTCACATACTCACTTCCTAAGTTAACCTTTCATGCAAAGGAAATCATGGGTGTCATGATTGCCTCTTGTTACTCAGTTATCTCTAGAAGGAGTATCCTTTTTTTTTTTTTGAAGTCCTAGCAGCTGTTACAACGACATACTATTACAACAACATACTATTACAACAACATACTATTACACAACATAATACTACAATGACATACTGTTACAACAAAATAATATTACAACAACATACTAGTACAACGACATAATATTACAACGGTAGTATTACAGAACTCACCTGTGATTAGCCTTAGAATTAAGGCTTATTTAACTCCCAATTGCTTAAAATATTCTTGTTTTGACTTAAGTCCAATTGAAAATAGTTTAAATATTGCTTCAAAATAAGAGGGAAATAAGAATGATGGCATTTGGGATAGAATTCTAATTAAATTAATCTTGTTTGCAGGAAATATAGAAATTGCAAAATCATGATTCTGAAATTTTGGACAGCAGTAAAATTCAAGGAGAAAGAAATAAAAAAATTCTGGCGCAAAAATCCGAAGCTTTGGAGAGATTTTTGGCTCGTGGTTTTGGAACCCGAAGCTTTGTTTGCTGCAGCATTGTTTTTATGTTTTTAGCCGAGAACTTCAATTTCAGTCTTATTTTTCTTCAATTTCTACTTATCTTATGGATAGTATTTGCAGTACAATCATTGTTCCTCATTTAAATTCTTCTTGTATTACATTTAAGTGTTAATTCAATCTCTATTCGTGGGTTTATTTCAACGATAATGCTCTATTTTTTCGAAAAATTTTGGAAGTTTGTTTTGCCGAGGAGTCTAGCTTCTATCTTTCATTTTCTTTGAGTTTTCTTACATTACCGACAGTTGCTGGCAGCATAGGCTTAAATTTTGTTCGATTTTTTCTTTTATTTTAAGTTTTTGTTCAATTTAGTTTCTGATTTGATGAGCTTCAGTAGGTCTCTTTGTTCAATTTTTGTATTTTTGTAGCAAGTTGTTTAATTTCAATTTATAATCCAGTGTTCCAATCCAATTCAAGTGGTACTTGAATTGTTAAGATTAATCATCTCCTAGGAATAGCGAGAAGATTTAGTCGATTGGAGGGGAGTGAGGAGTTATAGAACATTTATCATCTTTATCTCTGTTTTTAGCTAAGTTGGTTTTCTGCCTTATAAAAGTTCATAATCATTTGCATATTATTTCTATAGGAATTGAAGGAAGAAGTTAGTAGAGCTCACTATGCCCTTGATTCTTATTTTAATTCCAATTGAGAATTTCTTCTTGAAGTCTTTAAGGTCACTGCCCATATGTGCATTACAAACTTATGGTCTTGATTGTTCAATAAGCAAGCTGCCAGGATAACTTTTTTTTTTTGTATCAAATTACTTTACTTTGATCATCATTAGCAATTTGCTCAATTCTCTAATATGATTTTTGTTAGGACATCCCGCAGTGGAAGCATTGGATCGTCTTTGATTTTATTTAAAATTAAACTAAAAATAATATTAATTAAGAAAACTTACTTTTGAGATAAATATGGAGAATATTCTGGCGAGTCTTTATCTCCTCCACAAAGTCTTCCTGGCTATGACACTAACACAAGATCAAGGCTTGTGGGAGCCTCTTAAAAGAAAATTTACAAGGGATTGGAGAGGAAGAAGTTTAGAGAGAATTCTTTAATTCTCTATTGAGGAGATGTGTGATGTGAAGAATGCACAATGACTCACTCCTAGAGTCCTATTTATAGTGGTCTAGGAAAAATAATTAAATAATATATTTTAATATCTAATATATTAAAATATATTTATCTAACCAATTTAAATCTTATTCAAACCGTTTAAAATTCTCCTACGACATCTATTTCCTAATTTGAATATAATTCAAATTTAATAAATATCTTTTATTTATTGTATCTAATATACATTAATTATTTTAATATTTAATGTATCAAATACAATAAATATATTTTCCTCTTTTATATTTAATATGTCTAATATATTAAAATATATTTATCTCACCAATTTGAATCTTATTCAAACCGTTTAAAATTCTCCTACGACATCTATTTCCTAATTTGAATCTAATTCAAATTTAATAAATATCTTTTATTTAATGTATCTAATATACATTAATTATTTTAATATTTAATGTATCAAATACAATAAATATATTTTCCTCTTTTATATTTAATATATCTAATATATTAAATATTAATTTGAACACTTCAAATTAAATATTAAATTTGAACATTTCAAATTTTAATATTTAATGTATCAAATACAATAAATATATTTTCCTCTTTTATATTTAATATATCTAATATATTAAATATTAATTTCAACACTTCAAATTAATATTAATTTGAACATTTCAAAATTTTCTTTCAACTAAATTGATCTTTTAGTGTTACTATGAGCTAGCAAGAGGACCTTATGGACCTACAGATTATAAGCTCTAAAGATACAAAATTAAATAATTAAACTCTTTAATTAATTAATTTTCATTCATTAATTATATGTCACTCCACTATAGACCTAGAGTTGCACTCTTATGCACTGTGGGACAAGTTGTGTCCATAGATATAATCATTACATGCAAGTCGATCCTTCACGAGTTGTTTGTAATTACAGTTGGGTCAAAAGTTCGTTTTACCCCTATAATTACATCTTGCACCTTAAGTACCACTGATTCTCTAATGAACAATTTGTTTATAATCTAATTATAAACTAAGTTCCTCTCGGGCCAATGAGAGGGTGGGGCTCCATTGTTCAAGTCCCAAATTCAGCACTTAAGGGAACTACTCATCTACTTACCCTATATGGGAAGGAATGAATTCTATCTTGTGAGATTATGTTCCAAGCTCCCTATTTGGCCAAGTCTCCAAAGTGGTAGGCATATTGAATTGGCTATAAAAGCCACTCTCACCCATGGAAATCCAAGGACAAGCCCTCACAGGCAGGAGTTCATAACTCACTCAGGATTAAGATCGAGTCGCATATGATCATCATGATGAAATATTAATCTTCTCAATTAATGGATTTATAAAGAGAGATTAAATATTTCGTTGTCTAGTCTTATACAAACTCATTGTATAAGATACCCCCACTCACATGTCTTCACATGAATGATTTGGATCAAATCATTTATAACTATTACAAAGTGTGCCGTATTAATAATGTTACCAGGATAAGGCACCCAACCTTATCTATATACTATGACTCTTTAGGTTATTTCTTGAACACGATCCTCCTGTATGTCAACCACATACTGTTCAATATTACACTAATAACCTTGGATTTTTCATATAATGGATAATATTATTTTGCAAATAAAATAATCAAAATTATTATTAATTATTAAATAATTAATTAATTATGAGGATTTAGGGCATAAATCCCAATAATTTGTTCTTCGAAAATTAGTTGTAAGATTTTTATCTTTAATATGAGCTAAAACTTCTTAAGGGGTTCAAGGATGTGAATTCCCTAGGAAGTAAATGTAGCCAAAATTTCAATAAAAACCAAGCCTACATCTCAATTGTTTCCTTGTGTTGAATAAATTTCCGTTGAGATCCTAGATTGATCAACTAGGGTAGCAACTCAAGCTTAGATCTAATATCGACAAGGTTAGTGATAAGCAAATTTCACACAAGGGATGGAGAAAGAGCTTAGACATAAGCCAATCCTTACCCTAGACATAGGAATTAAGGACTCCAAAACCCATAAAGTTGTTGAGCCGAATGATCTAAGATAGAGAGACTATAGACATATAAGTCACTCACTTAGCCTCCTAAAAACCTAATTTCAAGGTGAATAGGAGAAGCAATTTTGGTTTACAATTGAGTGTGGAGTAGGTTGGAATTGTAATTTTGGCTTGCAATTACAACTTAGGACACTCTTGAGCCCCCATTTTTATCCAAATTCCCTTTGAATTTTCATTCACTAAGTCTATCTAATTTGCTCTAAATTATTGCCAATTCTAGATTCTGCAAGTCAATTCTCCATTTTTTTCTTATTTCGATTAATGTCATTTCTAGATTCTGCAATTAAATTCTGCAATTTTTCTTATTTCGATTATTGTCATTTATAGATTCTGCGATTGTTCTTTTTACCAACACACCAACCCAACCTTATTTTTGCTATTTTAGTTTTGAAGTTGCAATTTCCCTTACACTTTGCTTTACAATTTTTTGTTACTCTGTTCCCTTGAGGATAAGCAATATCTTAAGTTTGGAGTGTGTGATGGGTCTCCATCATTGGTTCACATCGTGAGATTCATGCGTGGCCTCGTGGCGTTTTGGACCGTCCCCCTACGGAAGGTGTTTGCTTGGGTCAATATCAGGGTGAACTCTCATGAAGATAGTACTGTAGTTTTGTTTCCAATACTTGACCTACCCTACGGCAGCACTTATTGGGATAAAACTACAGGGTCTAAAATTATGGGTCACACTTACAAAGGGCTCATTAAAGTTGTTAATGATGTCCTTGACCAAACTAATGGTAACTAAATATTATAGGAATAAGAGTTATTCTGGTATAATACTTGGTTGAGATTGTCTCAATTTAGTGAAGGAATACTTGACCTACGCTACAGTGGCACTTGTTCTAAATCACTAAAGTACCATAGCATTAAAAATGATTTATAGAGTTCATTTTTTTTCAAACTGTTTGATTTCTATGCTAAAATTGAATGGATAATTGTTTGCATGATGTTAAATTATATGGATGTATATATATATATATATTTCAATATTATGTCAGTTTCTCTCATAATTTTTAATTTTATTACTGATATGTCAAAATTGAGAAATTTTATTACTTGAAAAAGTAACATTAACACTATAATGGTAGTGTAAAATTTTGAATTTGTCTTTACTGAGAAATGTTCTCAAAACCTGTTGCTAATGCTATTCGAATTGTTCGTGAAGCACATGATTGATGAATCAAAAGTAAACGAGATAGCTTGTACATATACTCCTAGTTGACATTTTAGATGTCAAATTTAGAAGATAAAGAAAATGACAAGAACATATGAGATGTTGAAGTCAACATAAGCTAAATTTAGAAAATTGTCTAAATTATCTCAAAACTAAGTATTACAAAAATTAAAGAAAAGAAACCAAATGATTGAAGCTATATAAAAGGAAATAATTCCTAAATTAGCTAAAACAGTCATAATAAGAGGAATTTTTGAAATACCTCTAGGAAGAAAAATATAAATGAAAGTAAATTTGATTTACTAGATTTTTTGTGGAATATAAATAATGTCACCTAGATAGTCGATAGAAGATCTACTATCAAGATTTATTCTTCATTACATTTAATATGTAATTCTTGAAAAATACTTAACATGAAGAATAGTTCCTACAAGTTAGCACCAGGAAGCCTATCTCAGTTAGTATAGTGGGAGACATTAAGATGTCATTAAGTAAAAATTGTTACATAATGCTAAATATGGTGTTTTTAGTAACCATAAGAGAAATTCAATTTACATAATTCTGAATATGGTGTTTTTAGTAACCATAAGAGAAATTCAATTTCTCGAACTTTATTACAAAAATGTTCATACAGTATGAATTACTTTGAAGTATGAAAGTTTATATTTTCAAAATTGTTTGAAAATACATTCAGCTGAAATAAGAACAATTTGTATATGTTAAAAATGATGGCATATACTATACTACAAAATGCTGAGATATTCAAGATTATAGAATCTAAAATAGAAAGACATTGTTTTCTCCTAAAAGATGATACTTGACTTTGGCTGTTAAGGTTGATTAACATCAACTTGAATAGAATGAAAAGACTAGTAAGAAGCAATTCTCTAAAAAGTTAGTTAATTACTTTACCTGTCTATAGACCTTGCCTTTCATGCAAGATAATCATTGGGCTTTATTAGACAGGGCTAGAACGCCAAAGAATACTTTAGGCTTGCACATTCTGACCCAAGTGGTCTAGTAAATGTAAAGGCCAAATAAAGTCACGTCGTCACTCTAGTTGATGATCATTTAAGGTACAAGTATCTTTACTTAATAAACAAAAGTCTAAATTTTTTGAAAAGTTTAAGAAAATTAAGACTAAAGTTAAAAATTGATTAGGTAATTAAATCTATCAAGACATTATGATCAGATGATAATAGAAAGCACATGAACCTTACGTACTAAAACTAATTAATAGAAAATGGATTTTTATCCCAATTATCTTAATACCAAGTGCAATTTTGTGAAATTGTGCTGCAAGAGGAGAAACATGACCTTGTTAGACATGGTCACATCAGTAATGAGTTACACACCATTACCATACTCTAGTTAGGAAATGCAATAGAGATTGCATGATGAACATGATTCCCTCCAAAAGTGTCTACGAGACAATTTTAAGACTATAGAAGAGTAGTAAAGTTGGTTTAAAACAATTCACATTTTTGGAATGTTAAGCTCACGTGCTGAAACAAGCCTAAAAAGCTTGTATATGTTCAAAGATAAGCCTAAGTGTAGGCCACCCCTAAGGAGTATAAAATCGTCTTTTATGCAGTCCTAAAACGAATAAGGTATTTGTACGACAAATATCATTTTTATAAGAAATGTCAAATAAAAGACTATAAACCTTTAATAAGGTGAGATAGTGTTAATAAATTGGTTCCAAGTGAAGCCACTAAATAGTTAACAAAAGTTGTTAACAATTTAATTACATTTGAAAGTCAAATGGATCCTAGTCATGAATTGGATAAGGGGGAGTTATGAGATGACTCAACCTTTACAAGGACTTAATTGAAGCCCAAATTGTCATGTTAGATTACAAAATTGAAGGCTTATTACCTGCAAAGTGAGACTAATGGCAAAGGGTTAAACCTAATAGGAGAAAGTAGACTGCAAGTAAATTTTCTCACTTATTGTCATACTGAAGTCTGTAAGCATTATTTAATTCATTGTTGCATATGTGATATAAAAAAAATAAATGTTTAGAATTCTTTTATGAAAAGAAATATTAGATAATGCATCTACACAAATCAATCAAATGTGTTTATTTTCAAAGATCAAAAGCAAAAGGTTTGCGAAATAGTAAAGATTCATTTATGAAATGAATTTTACCATTAGATCTGTGATTATAAGGTTTGATAAAAGTATCAAAACCTATAACTTCGGATAAATATTAATGAAGTTTGAATAGACAAGAAAATCATTAATTGCCTAATGGATTTTTCTCATGTTTGATGTTGATGATATTTTACTCATTATGAATAGTGTAAAATGTCTATCTAACATAAAAATTTGACTAAGCAACCAATTCCAAATGAATGATTTGGAATGACTCGGTATATTTTACATGTCCAAAATGGAGATTTTAATGACAAAATGTTAACTTTGTCTCAAACATCTTATATTGACAAAATTGTTGTCAAATATTTGATATTTCTGTCTAAGGAAGTGTATCCTAAAACACCTCATATGTTGAGAGTATATGATATGCATAAATGAGACTGAACATTTAATATACAATTGGTAAGCATACATCAGTTAAACGAATGGTATGACCATTGAGCATAAAATTTAAAAAAAAACTTGCTCAAATTATTTATGGATGATGAGAAATTTTTGTATATGGAGTTAAATATTTGATTTTTACAAGATACACCGGTTCTTACAAAAATTTAGGAAATCTATGTAAAGATAAATCTTACCCAAGGTGGTGGAGTATGGTATACAAGTTAAATTGTTTTGCTTATGAAGTAACAAAATGACTTGTATGACTCAAATAGTTCATTGAAGATCTGAAAGGTGTTTCAGATATGATTTAGTCTACCCTTTTTATTATGATAATAGAGGTGCAAAGACTAATATTAAGGAAATTAGAAAACACCAACGAATAGGGAATCATATCGAGAGAGAGAAAG
The DNA here is from genome assembly GCA_033996785.1 of Trichosanthes truncata. Classification (NCBI taxonomy): domain Eukaryota; kingdom Viridiplantae; phylum Streptophyta; class Magnoliopsida; order Cucurbitales; family Cucurbitaceae; genus Trichosanthes; species Trichosanthes truncata. The sequence goes on along the minus strand of JAWPNB010000013.1, from coordinate 40,501,461 downwards.
CATCATGGTAGTGACCAAGATCGCTTTTAATGGTAGTCATTTGAATCTATATAAAAAGACTCTCCAGGCTAACATGTTTGATGGTCACCTAGAATGTCTAGGATTATGAGACATGTCTCATCTTTGCTAGGGCAAGTGGTAGAACATGTTGGGTATAGAGTATGGCCTAGGATACATGTCTCACCGGCTTTAGTGCAAGTGGGAGATTGTTGGGATTTATGCCCTAAAGCCTCGTAATTAATTATTTATTTAATAAATAATAATTTTGATTATTTTATTTGCAATATAATATTATCCATTATATGAAAAATCCAAGGTTATTATTATAATCTTGAACAGTATGTGGTTGACATACGAGAGGATCATGTTCAAGAAATAACCTAAAGGGTCATAGTATATGGATAAGGTTGGGTGCCTTATCTTGGTAACACTATTGATACGGCCCACTTCATAATAGTTACAAATGATTTGATCCAAATCATTCATGTGGAGACAGATGAGTGAGAGTATCTTGTACAATGAGTTTGTGTAAGACTGGACCACGAAATATTTAATCTCTCTTTATAAATCCGCCAATTAAGAAGATTAATATTTCATCAGGATGATCATATGCAACTCGATCTTAATCCTGAGTGAGTTATGAACTCTTGCTTGTGAGGGCTTGTCCTTTGATTTGCATGGGTGAGAGTGGCTTTTGTAGCCGATTCAATGTTAGGATTTGTGCTCTAAAGCTCATTTTTTTGTAATTAAACATTTTTTCATTTATTAATAAAATAATTTATTATTTTACATTCTGTATAACATTATCCAATATTGTGAAAAATTCAAGGTTATTATTGTAATCTTGAACAGTATGTAGTTGACATACAAGAGGATCATGTTCAAGAAATAACCTAAAGAGTCTATAGTATATGGATAAGATTGGGTGTTTTATCCTGGTAACACCATTGATACGGACCACTTTGTAATTGTTATTCCCTTCATTTCTGACTAGAGATCATCTTCACAATTGGAATGTTTCTATACCGACTGATTGCTTACTTTGTTGGTCATTTGTGGAATTTTAGGATCATTTATTATTTGAGTGTCACTTTAGTCGAGTAGTGTGGGGTAGTGTGCTATTTTGGAAATGGTCTACACATCATATTTCTTCTTGGACCACTTAGTTAGACTGGTTTTACCATGTGAGTAGGGCAAAACGTCGACGACATCGTGTTTGGAGGCTTACTTGGTGTGCATCCATTTATCATATTTGGAGGCAGAGTAATCTTCAGCTTCATGAGTTGGATGCTCGATCCCCCTAATCTATCCTTTATGCTAATAAAGCGGATGTGGCCGCTCAATGATCCACCTAGCTAGGGGGCAGTTGTCTCTTCCTTCTGATTCTCCTTGGCTTTGGTTCTCCTGAGCCTTTAGGCTTCTTTCATTGGTTTTTCTATGTGTTTTGTTTGTTTTGTTTTCTTTAGCTTGTATTGTGAGACTTTGGGTTTTGTTGCATGTTCTAGTCTCTTTGTGGCTTGATCTCAGGTTATGTAAGGTCCCTCCTTTTGCTTTGAATATATCTACATTTGTAAAATAAAAACGTTAAAAAAAATTAAAAGAAAAGAAAAAAGAAATAGAAGTTTTAAATTTGGAGGAGAAAAAGTAAAAATGTTTTAATGCTTCTAAAAGATTTCTAACCTGCTTTTTAGCAATATTTTTCTTTTATTCCTTTTCTATGTTTTTGTTTCTAAAAAAGAGAAAAAAAAAACACTGTTTGATAGTGAAATTTTGTTTTTCTTACTTAGAGATGGAGCAATTAGTAAAGAGGATGGTGGTTGACAACTATGGAGTGGAAAAATACTATGATTCTCACATTGCTTCAACCACTTAATTACCTCCTAAGAACCATGAAATATAGAGTCCCTCATATGGATGAAGAATATGATTAAGCCTTGAATAAGGTAAGATAGTGTTGATAAGTTTGTTCCAAGTGAAGCCACTACATTGTTCCAAGTGAAGGCACTAAATTGTTAACAAAAGTTGTTAACAATTTAATCACATTTGAAAGTTAATTGGATCCTAGTCATGAATTGGATAGGTCTCATCGTAATGGGAGAGTTATAAGATGACTCAATGGCTACAAGTGCTTAATTAATGTCCAAATTGAGGGCTTATTTCCCTAGTGTAGCAATGAGGTATGATGACAGGGATCAATAGGTGTTTCGCTATTTGCACATGCAAGTGCACACGATCGAAGTAATAATAAAATGGTCTAAGAGTACAGAGTATCGTATCCCACAAGAAGCGAGAATGAAGCTTTTTTTTGGTTAAATAAGGAATTTAAATACTCGTGATTGGAATTATTTAGGTCTAAAACTAAAGATAACGAAATGCTTGGAAAAATAAAACTAATTAGAAAGAATTAAGGGGTTGAAGATATAGAGCACTATTAGGATGCAACTATGGGAATTGAACATGCCATTTAATTAATCTTGCCAATTTCATAAGCCTAGAGTTAAACCGGTCGACATCTCCTTTTGGTGTCAATCGAACATGCTTAGTTAATCACTTACCTAAGTGTCCTTAGCATTAATTCATTAATTAATTATGATTAAACCCACTTGTATTAAGCCTCGCCTGTCAATTGTTATTCTTATATCACTTAGGCAATTTAAGGGTGTTAATTGAATTAGGTCTATCCTAAATTCTCTCTTTCAAGCTCAATATAGGATTAAGTTCAACTTATTACTGGCCAAATAACAAGAAGCATTAAGATCAATTCGATTAAATGAAATATAACAAGTAATTAAATTATAATAGTATCAATTACACCATAAAAGCAATCCTAATTGTGCTCTTAACCCCTAAACAACTAAATCAGCCCATAAATTCTTAAATAGTACCAAATCCTTCGTAAAATAACACTAAGATACATAGAAAATGGATGGAAAAATAGAGCAAAACCCGTTGACGCCGTAATCTCATCTTCTGCCTTAATTTCCATGCTCTCGAGCCTCGAACTCTACTCCCGAACTCCTCAAATCAGCATGCTCAGGTCCGAAAAGGGTAGGAAATCAAAAATGGGGCTAAAACCTTAAGTTGGTCTCCACTAATTCGTCAAAGAAGCGAAGAATATATAGTTGCTATTGACGTAGCATTGCAACGCTGTCCAAACGCATCGCATTACTATTGCGCACAGGGATGTAGCGTTGCATCACTGTAAGTAACGTTGCAACGCTACGAACGGACTTTATTCATCTGCATGTTTCTAGTGTCGCAACACCACAAGGTAGTGTTGCAACACTAGCTCTTGGGTTTGCATGATAAAATGGAGCGTCACAACACCATTTCTAGCATTGCGATGCTGTCTTCTTTTCCCCAACAGCTATGGCAACATCATTCCTTGTACTTAGCCTCCAAAATTAACCCATTTAACCTCCAAATGCCATACAAAACTCCAAATTCATCAATTTCGCTCCCAATTGCTCGATTTTCTGAAATACACGAATAATCCTCATAAAAGCCCACAATTATACCATAAAACTAGCTAAATAAATGCGTAAACATAGCACTAAATTAATGCGATCAAATACCCCCACACTTAAGCTTTTGCTAGTCCCAAGCAAAATAAAATAAAACTCTCACTAAAAAGACATGCTTTAGAAAATTGCATGCATAAGTGATTCAATTCTCAATGGACTCAATAGTGGAATTATAAAGCAAAGAACAATGGAGTAAGAACATGCCTAAATCACGAGCAATTTAAATGAAACTCTAAACTCTTTACGTGTGTGTGTGCATACCCTAAATATTGACTCATTTACTAATTCAGAGTATTGTTATGCATTCCTCCATTCACCTCCCCCCTACACTGGCTCGAAACACCCAATCTAGCTCCCTCACAATCAAGAAAGTAATATAAAGCTAGGTGCCTAAACACTCTAGGGTAGTACTCCCCCACACTTATTTTTTACAATCAATCAGCACTAGCTTTCACACAACTATCGCAATAACCCTGATCCAGAGCACTCGTTCAATGGATGGCCTAACTTATCATGAAAGAGGTAGCTCTTTTTACCCCCGTACACTTAGCTCATGCAAGATACTTTTTTTCATTCATTTTTTTCACCAACTTTTATTTAGGTCAAAATTTCTTTTTTGCATGCAAATAACACACTTTTTCTTACTCCTAAGCTCAACATTATAGACTATCTATCTCCAAGTTCACTTACAAACCAAGCCTCACGCCTATCAATATGACAACAAACTTCTAGAAAACATAAAACTCCTCTAAATGTTCAACTTATCAATACTAGTGATAATTCTCATTTATGAGGATTATTTAACCCTAAACTAGGTTGTTCTTGTCATTTTTGTGTGTTTTGTTGTATGATGAGCAAGCTAAAATAGTGTTTATAAGATAAATTCATAAAAGCTTGTCGGGGTATTGAAAAAGAGGAGAAAAGTTGAAAAGAGAATGGAAATTAACCTAATTTGTTATTTTTGTGTAGATTTGGAGCAAGTACGAAAATACAATTGCATTTTACTTTCGAAATGCAATTGCATTTTCGTGGGAAAATAAGTTGGTGAACAAAGGGAAAAATGCAATTGCATTCCACTTTTGAAATGCAATTGCCTTTTCTGAAAAATCTAGAAAATGCGGGAATCAAGGAAATCAGGAGATTTATGGAGATTTTTGTGTGATTTGGGAGATTCTTCAACTCGATTCATGCCTACAAGTTGACCCAAGGTTGTAGAAGAGAAAAGACGGAAACCCTAGCCCCCGACACCTATAAAAGAAGGAAGAATGAACCAAAAATGTGATTGGGTTTTTCTGCTTGCCCACAGCAGCTTATTTCACTATTTTCTGTCATTTTCCAATGTCTTGTTCTTGTATTTTGCTCTGAAATTTCCGAGATTGATCGCTTCTCAATGAAAGTTAGAGGAGGTGAAGAGCTAATTGCCTGTGAAGGTACCCTTGGTTCAATCAAAACGAGGAATACAGTTGGTTGTTTTTATGTTATGTCCATGTTTTTTAGTTGCTGTTTTTTTTTTTGTTTATTTCCTTCTTGTAAGTTATTTAGTTTAGGCTCATTGATTCCCATTTTATTCACAGCAAAGACAATTGTTCTTGTGAGCATAATTTCCATAATATTTTTTATTTTTCTTAAGTATTGCTACTGTTTTGTTTGCAAAATTTTCATTGAATCTATTTGTGAGTTCTTAGAGTTCTTTTTCTTCAAGTTTTTTCTTAATAAAATTTTAGTTTGGGTTCCCTTTATATTTTAGAATTTTCTTCCCTTTTATTCGGCTATTTAATTATGAGTTTTGTATCCATTCATTTTTTATTTTTCATCCGCATCATAATAAGCTAAATTTTCTTTAGGGATTCAAGCTGGTGAAAGCCCTAAGGAAAAATGTAAAAGCTCTAAAGCATAACCAATCTAGCTAGCATGTGAACTTAGTTTGTTTTTGTTGAGTTTAGATTTGGGTAAACCTAGTCGACCAACTAGTGTTGCTTGTGAAGCTTGAACTTAATACTGAAAGGGTTAAGGAAAAGCAGATGTCACAAAAGCAATGGAGGAAAAGACTTGGAAATAAGTTCTGAAACATCAATCCTAGATATAGGGTAAGACTCCAAAACCACTAGAGTTGTGTGCAAAAACATCTAAGTTAGATTAGCCATAGACATATAAGTTTAATCACTTAGCCTACTAAATATTTTGAATCAAAATTGAATAGAAGTCGGATTCGGTTTACTTAGTTTTCACATGTTAGCTACGATTGCAATTGCATTTTTTATAGCATTTTCTAAAAGGTGCTTGAACCTCTTGAAATCCCTTATTTTCACTTATTGATTTTTCACCAATTTTTCGTTAACAAACCAACCTCATATATTTTTATAAATGTTGCATGATTTTGTGACCATGCAAAACCGCAAGTGTACGGTGTCAATTTTTAATATAGTGGTTAAGTACAAGTATCGTCCACAGAAATGGTTTGTCTAGATTAATTGACTATTATAGCTACTAACACCCAATTTTATTTAGAGAATATTTATTCAAAGGAAAAGTGTCAAACAAAATAATTAAACGCGTTAAGTTGCAAGGAGAGAAAAACCTAGGGAATTGACTTCACCAACTAAACTAATATTTTAATTAACTAATTCAAGACTGAATATACAACACATTGAGCAGGAAGTTTAAAAGACCAAAAGGCTTTCTCAAGCCCAATTGGAATTCATGCAATTTTATAAGTCTAACATATTTGTCTAAACTTTAATAAAAATAACATGGAATTAAACTACTTCCTATAATGCTTCTAAAAGACCCTCCATTATCATGCAAGAATTTACAGTTAGATATGCAATTAATTGTTCTAGCCCTAATTAATTCTTTCACAATCAACAATTAAAGCCAAGAAAATAAGTAAACTTTGGCCAAAAGAATACTAGCATTAAAAACATAAAAGCATACAAACGGTGTTGTAATATCAGTTCAAGAAATTAAACTAAAACACGTTTAACAGTTACATCAATCCCCTAGATAAAAGTCTAGCCATTCATTACCACAAAACTAAAATCTAGACTTAATTCAAAATCCATAACAAGAAACTACAACAAAAGGGGAAAGAAAAAACTCTAGTCACGCGTCCATCTTTGTTCCTAATGCACATCACGATCTCGAGCATTCAACTCTTTTCCTCCGCTCCCAAGAATGCTCCTTGTCTCCCCAAAATAGAGTAGAAATCGATTTAGGGCTTTGGTCTCTCCAAAAACGGCCTCCTTTTCCACAAGCAAATAATGATCTTTTTATAGAAATCGTGACAGTATCGAGAAGGTAGGTTGAAGCGTCTCGAGGCTGTCCTTCTATTTTTCGCATTTTCGAAATAGGAATGTAGCGTTGAGACGCTTAAAAAACAAAACATAAAAAAAAAATCCCTAATTATACGAAATGGAGTTTTAGAATCCAAAATTTTCATTTAAAAATGTGAAACGTGGATCTTATAACTTGTGTCATTTCCAACTTTTTCAACATTCAACAAAATCTCTAAAATATTGGAGAAGAGCTAAGGATTTAAATACATAACATTTATTTTTAAAATTGTAGTTAAATGAAAAACAAAACTCTGTCTTCCAGCCCCAATTTCTGGAATTCAAAATTTATCCAAAGCTTCAATGGGTATAAATACAAAGGAACAACATGGGGTAAAAAAGCTTCAAAGTTTAAACCGTGTAGGGTTAGATTGAAGGCAAGGAAGTTTTCATTAGGTGAATTTATGGTTACCAGTTAAATAATCTCATTTTCACATTTTTCTCTTCGTCTAATGCATTTTTGACTTGATTGATTGAGTTCTGAAATTGGTGGATGAGGTGTTTATTTGTAATTGCTAGTTCTGAATGAACTAGTATCATTTCATTAATTTTTGGATGGCTTTACTACCTTCATTAGGGGTATTACAATTATACATGCACGTTTCAACCTATCTAGGCCATGGGTCTCATTCGTGTGTTTATCTTTAATCACTATTGTCGAATTTAACTCACAGTTACTTCAATTATTGTAATTTACATTTGATCTAATTGACTTTTTTTTGTGTTCATCTGGCAACTCATGAAACTGGTAACATATTCAAATTCATCTCACAAACTAATTATTGGGAGGAATTTAATAGAATGATTATTTGAATTAATGCAGCATATTTACTTCCTTAATGCAATGCTTTTTTGTAGGCATTCTTTTAGGTGGTTAGCTTAAATCTCTATCGAGGGTATTTTCGTCCAAAAGTAATTTTAATATTTTGATAAAAACTGCTTTTAGACATAATTACAAAATAAAACATGTTTAGCCATTTTTCAAGTTGGTCTATTTTAAAAAAGCCATTTTTCTTGTTGCCCCTTAAATTAATGGGCAAACCAAATAAGCCACGGACACCAAAAATATTAGAGGAGAAAATGAGACCAAAAAAAGAGAGAAAATAAACCTCTCCCCCACAATATTAGTTGGTTGAAAGAAGCGTTTGATGGCTGACTCTTCATTGCAACTTGCACCCATCTCTCTCAAAATGCTCTTTTCTAGTGGATCGTTTAAATATATATATATATATATATATATATATATATATATAACACTTCAAAATTTTCAGAAAATTAATTATGTGTATATTTTAATATCAAACAAACAAAAATTTTCCTTCTCAATTTTCTTGCTTTTCTTCTTTTGATTAGTTTCCTATATGCCATGGTATAGGCTTTATGTTTAATTTGACGATTATTGCATTATAAGAAAATTTTAAACATTCATGCACGTGAATAAGAAATTATTCAAAGAAACTAGTATAATGTGATTGAAAGATTTTATGGATTCTTTAAGGCTTTTTTTTTTTGTTGAATTTAAATATGTTTTTAGTGTAACATTTAGAAAACATTTTTTTTTTCAAAAAAAGTCAAAAGGTCGAAAATATCATGAAACTAGGACCCACGTGTTTGTTTTTAAGAAAGGTATGTTTTTGTTTTTGTTTTGTGTAATTTAGAATTTCTGAAATTTTGGGGGTAAATATATTGAGTTTTTAAACGTGTAATTTTGGAGATCAAAGTAAAACATCGAGACTAAAAGTTTATACCTCCTCCTGAATCAATTTATTGTCACAATTATATATATATATAAAAAATGTAGTTAGTTGATGAGAGTGAAATCTTAGCCAAGTTCTAAAACTCAGTGACCAAACAAATGTTATTTTTCATAAAAAAAAAAAAAAAAAACTTTCTTACTAAAAATAATGAATATAATGCTAAAAAAAATCTTCAACTAAATTGTTTTAAGTAATAGCTTAACTACTAAACTATGTTTATGTTGACTTTTTTTTTTTTTCAGTTCAACAATTATGGGAGTGAGAGACTGAACTATCAACATTTGAAATGGTAACTGTTGTCTTTTCAGTAAACTATGCTAGAATTGACCACTAATAAAAATCTTCTAAAATTATAATAACTTTCCAAATATTTATTAAACATAGGTTATTAATAGGTTATGTAATGCGTACCACAATTTATTTGATGGGGGAAATAAAGAGAGATGGTTGTACAGACACATTATTTTAATTTCTCAGTTATATATTTAACACGATCACGTTGTTGTGTAAGCCATTATTTAATTCCTCTCACATATCTAGATTCTGTTTTACTTTTAAGCATCCCATATTTATTCTCTTCTACATAACTGATTAAATAAATTTAGAAATATACTAAATAAATAAATTTAGAAATGGAAGCTTCAAGGTTGGTCTGTAGATGGAAATTAAATAATTGACCCATATTTTTTCTTCCATTTTTTTAAAATGTAAGTTTTTTTTTTAAAAAACTTGCATTTAAAAATAAAATGTTAGTTAAAGTTTAATATCTTCTTTAATTAATGAAATCCTTTTGATACTGTATCAAACCCAGAAAGATATTCAGTGTATTGGGAAGTTTTTTTTTCTAATAGTAAAAAATGTCTGGTTAATTAAAAATAATATAGTGTCTTTAGAATTAAAAGAAACCAAAGACTGATTTGGAAACTGTCTTGAAAATAGTTTTCCAAATAAACTTTTTAAATAAGCAATAAAAATGAGATCACTTTTTCTTAAATAAGGTTCAATAAGCAGAGAGTATTTTATTTAAAGATGTTATTCTTAAAGGTATTCCTCCCATATATATTTAAATTTGTAATTTTTTTTCAATTTAAATCTTATTTTGGTACATAAATTTTAAGTGTTTATATTTTATTTTCCATAAATTAACAATTATTTTAATTTTTTTCATTCTTTTTTTAATAAACCAGCTAAAATTACTTAACTTTATGTGTCCTTTGTTAAATATTTCAAAGAGATAAAGAAATGAAGGAAATGAAGGAGAAACCCTTAGCTTTTATATATGTTGAATGATTAATCACATAGTCATATATAAAGGCCACATAGTCATATATAAAGGCTTGGGAAGAAAACTCATACAACTGTTTCTCACAAAATGTTTCCAAAATATTCTTCTTCTCTCAACACATGACTAATAACAGTAAAAATGAACATAAATAAATAACACTTAGGCCTATCAGTTACGAACAAAATAATGCCAATATAGGCCCTGTTGGCAAATACAAAATTAACCTTTATGCTATCTTCACACCCCTGCAAGCTAATGGTAGTGGCATCACGAACATTGAGCTTGAATTTGAGTTGATTGAAAGTTGAGGCAGACAGAGGTTTAGTTAGAATATCAACCACTTGTTTAGTTGCAGGAAGATGTTGGATAAAAATTCGAAGCACCAAGTCTCGAACAAAGTATATGTCCAATTCCACATGTTTTGTTTTCGAATGCAAGACTGAATTTGCACTTAAGTGAACAACACTTAAATTGTCACACCAAATCACAAAAGGTTTAGTGAGCTTAAGACACAAATCAGTAAAGAGGGATTGAAGCCATACCAATTGAACTGCAACAGTAGCTAAACTCCGATACTCCACCTCAGTACTAGACCTGAAAATGATACTTTGTTTCTTTGAATCCCACGTAATTAAGTTTCCACCAAAGAAAACAAAAAATCCAAATGTGGATTTTCGATCATCAGAGTTGATGCCCAATCGACATCAACAAAGCCAACAAGATAGAGATATTGTGGATGGTTAAGAAATAAGCCATGATGAACAAAGCCATTTAAGTATGGTAATATAAGTTTAACAAGCTACCAATGAATGATGATGGGTGAATGCATGAATTGACAAGCTTTGTTAACACTATAAGATATCTCAGGTCGTGTTAAAGTAACGTATTGTAATGCACCAACAATACTTCTATATAAGTAAGGATCGGAGAAATATTCCCCTTGATGAACTGAAAGCAATGGACTACTAACCATAGGAGTCACAATAGATTTAGCTTCAACCATTTGTGCTCGAGAAAGAAGATTTGTTATATACTTGGATTGTGAAAGAAGCATACCACCAGTTGAGGGATAGAAGACCTCAATACCCAAAAAGTAACTCAATTACCCAATCTTTAACGTAAAATTGAGCATTTAAAGAGTCAATAAGTTGAGTAACAATAGAAGAAAAACTATCCATTATAACAATATCATCCACGTAGATCAAGATACAATAACAAGAAGTAGAGGTCAAACATAGCATCAATGAAGAATTAGCCTTAGATGTTGTAAAGTCCAGAGAAGTAAGAAAAAAGGCTAAGACGTTCATACCATGTTCAAGGTGCCTGTTTAAGACCATATAAAGCTTTGTGAAGATGACCCACTAAAGATTGTTTCCCTGCAACTTGAAAACTAGTGGGCTGCTACATAAAAATAGATTTAGTTAAAGGACCATGTAAGAATGCATTATTAACATCAATTTGTCTAACAATCCAGCCATAAGTTAACGCCAATGTTAAGAGAATACAAATTGTGGTTGGTTTAACCACAGGGTTATATACATCTTAGTGTAATCAAGATTAGCATATTGATGAAAGCCTTTGGCAATCAAACATGCTTTGTAATGAGAGATTGTGCCATCTGAGTTTCTTTTAATCCGAAAGACCCACTTACAACCATGTCAATGGGTACTTTTAAAAGCTTTTTTAACACTGGGAGGTTCACGATCGACATAATCAGGGGATTGGTTGTTTAAGTAGGCTTTTGGTTTAAAGATACCATTCTTCCTTCTAGTAATCATTGGATGAGAATTAGAAGGGATTGATGGTGGATTAGGATGAATGGCAAGTTATAGTTGAATAGGTTGGTTACTTGATGGAGATGAGTGATCGACTGAATATGTGGGTTAAAAATCAAAAGAAATAATTCAGCCCAAGTGCAAGTGCACACTGTCAAATGCAAGTAATGAATGGAAGTATTACAGAATATCGTATCTCAAGGGAATGATTTAAACAAAATTGAAAGTAATGAAAGATTTCTTGAGAACAACAACTCAAGTAACTAAGTATAAGAATTGGATTTGTTGGAAAAATAAAGAGACTGTTGGGATTTATGCACTAAAGCCTCGTAATTAATTAATTAATTAATAATTAATAATAATTTTGATTATTTTATTTGCAATATAATATTATCCATTATATGAAAAATCAAAGGTTATTAGTGTAATCTTGAACAGTATGTGGTTGACATACGAGAGGATCATGTTCAAGAAATAACCTAAAGGGTCATAGTATATGGATATGTTGGGTGTCTTATCCTGGTAACACTATTGATACGGCCCACTTTGTAATAGTTACAAATGATTTGATCCAAATCATTCATGTGGAGACATGTGAGTGGGGGTATCTTATACAATGAGTTTGTACAAGACTGGACCACAAAATATTTAATCTCTCTTTATAAATCCGTTAATTGAGAATATTAATATTTCATCAAGGTGATCATATGCGACTCGATCTTAATCCTGAGTGAGTTATGAACTCCTGTCTATGAGGGCTTGTCCTTTGATTTGCATGGGTGAGAGTGGCTTTTGTAGTCGATTCAATATGCCTACCATTTTGGGGACTTGACCAAATAGGAAGCTGGGGATATAATCTCACAAGATGGAATTCACTCCTTCCCATATAGGGTAAGTAGATGAGTAGTTCCCTTAAGTGCTAATTTCGGGACTTGAACAATGGGGCCCCACCCTCTCATTGGGCCGAGAGGGACTTAGTTTATAATTAGATTATAAACATATTGTTCATTAGATAATCAGTGGTACTTAAGGTGCAAGATGTAATTGTAGGGATAAAACGGACTTTTGACCCAGCTGTAATTACGAACAACTCTTGAATGATCGACTTGCATGTAATGATTATATCTATGGACACAACTTGTCCTACAGTGCATAAGAGTGCAACTCTAGGTCTATAGTGGAGTGACCTATAGTTAATGAATGAAAATTAATTAATTAAAGAGTTTAATTAATTAATTTTGTATCATTGGAGCTTATAATCTATAGGGCCATAAGGTCCTCTTGCTAGCTCATAGTAACACTAAAAGATCAATTTAGTTGAAAGAAAATTTTAAACTGTTCAAATTAATATTTAATTTGAAGTGTTCAAATTAATATTTAATATATTAGATATATTAAATATAAAAGATGAAAATATATTTATTGTATTTGATACATTAAATATTAAAATTTGAAATGTTCATAATGTTATTATTATTTTTTAAATAGTTTAAAAACTTAGTAATTCACATTAAAATCAATCTAACAACATAAGGGTTATGAAAGGTAGATTGAGGAACTTAGATAAATGAAATTAGCCTAATGTTTTTAAGTAATAGAAAACCCTATTTCAAAATACTTAGGGGGTGTTTGGAGCAATGGGTTGGGTTGGGTTGTTTTGTAATCCAAATCCAAACCCTTGTTTGGGCCACTGTGTTCAAAACCCAATGGTTTTGAAACACAACCCCATGGTTTTGCATAGTGAAATAGGGGGGGTTTGATTTCCAACACACCGGTTTGCTCCTCATTTGGCACATATTTTCACTATCACGTTTTCTTATCTCTCTCCCGTCTCTTCCATTGTTTTTTTTAATTGGTATCTCACATCTTTTTTGTAACAAACAATAAATTATTACAAATGTTTGTTTTATACATGTCATAACTTAACCAAATTTCGTATTTGACAAAATAATTATTTTTCATTGAAAACTCACATTTTTTTTTTGAAAAACAATAAATTATTACAAATGTTTTATTTTTTTTATACTTCTCATAAACCTAATCAAATTTGATATTTGACAAAGTAATTATTTTTCATTGGAAACTCACATTTTTTTTTTTTTGTAAAAAACAATAAACTATTATAAATGTTTTTTTCTATACTTGTCATAAACCTAACCAAATTTGATATTTGACAAAGTAATTATTTTTCATTGGAAACTCATTTTTTTTTGTAAAAAACAATAAACTATTATAAATGTTTTTTTTTATACTTGTCATAAACCTAATCAAATTTGATATTTGACAAAGTATGTTGATTTTTCATTGGAAACTCACATTTTTTTTTTGTAAAAAACAATAAATTATTACAAATATTTTTTTTATACTTGTCATAAACCTAACCAAATTTGATATTTGACAAAGTATGTGTGATTTTTCATTGGAAACTCACATTTTTTTGTTAAAAAACAATAAAATATTACAAATATATTTTTTAATACTTGTCATAAACCTAACCAAATTTGATATTTGACAAAGTAATTATTTTTCATTGGAAACTCACTTTTTTTTTTTTTGTAAAAAACAATAAATTATTACAACTGTTTTTTTTATACATGCCATAAACCTAACCAAATTTCGTATTTTACGAAGTAATTATTTGCATTTCCAGTAACAAATTTCTCATTCTTATACTAATTAAAAGGTCCATTCAAAAGTACTAAAAAAAATTACCCAACTTACACAAAGGATTCTACAACTAACCAAAGATTGCCACTAGAATATAAGGAAAAGAAAAAAAAAAAAAAAAGACCAAAGTAGCAAAGGAAAAAAGGAAAAACAAAAACTGCACAATCCCAGGGTTCAGAACACTGCACTCCAAACATTGTTTTCAGATTCCCAGGGTTCAGAACACTGCACCCCAAACACTGTTTTTTTGATTCCCAGGCTTTCAAACCCCCCAGAACAAACCCCCCAGGGTTCCGATTCCAAGGGTTCTGATTCCAAAACGGTGTTCCAAACGCCCCCTTAGTGGGAGAATGACACATGTCAAAAATCCAACGATCTCCATCATTAAGTCACAACGTAAGATTCATGTGGGGCCTTGTGGCGGTTTTTGGGTCGTCCTCCCTTTGGAATGTGTTTGCATGGATCAATATCAGGGTGAATCTTTTGAGAAAGTATTATAGTAAGTGGGAGAAGGAAATGTGTCAACATATCCTACGGTCTCCATCATTAGTTTACATCATGAGATTCATGCGGGGCCTCGTGGCGGCTTTTGGATCGTCCCCCTACGGAAGGTGTTTGCATGAGTCAATATCAGGGTGAACTCCTGAGAAGGATAGGATTGTAGTTTTGTTTCCAATACTTGACTTACCCTACGGCGGCACTTGTTGGGACAAAACTACGGGATCTAAAATTATGGGTCACACTTACAAATGGCTTATTAAAGTTGTTAATGATGTCATTGACCAAACTAATGGTGACTAAATATTATAAGAATAAGAGTTATTCTCGTATAATACTTGGTTGAGATTGTCTTAGCTTAGTGAAGGAATACTTGACCTACCCTACAGCGGCACTTATTCTAACTCACTAAAGTACCATAGCATTAGAAATGATTTATAGGGTTCATTTTTTTTTCAAATTGTTTAATTTCTATGTTAAAATTGAATGGATAATTGTTTGCATGATGTTAAATTATATACTATATATTTCAATATTCTGTCAGTTTCTCTCATAATTTTAATTTTATTACTGATAAGTCAAAATTGAGAAATTTTATTACTTGGAAAAGTAACATTAACACTATAACGGTAGTGTAAAATTTTGAACTTGTCTTTATTGAGAAATATTCTGAAAACCTGTTGCTAATGCTATTCGAATTGTTCGTGAAGCACACGATTAATGAATCAAAAGTAAACGAGATAGCTTGTACGTATTCTCCTAGTTGACATGTTAGATGTCAAATTTAGAAGATAAATAAAATGACAACAACATATGAGATGTTGAAGTCAACATAAGCTAAATTTAGAAAGTTGTCTAAATGATCTCAAACTAAGTATTACAAAAATCCAAATAAAGAAACCAAATGATTGAAGCTATATAAAAGGAAATAGTTCCTAAATTAGCTAGGACAGTCATAATAAGAGGAATTTTTGAAATACCTCTAGGAAGAAAAATATAAATGAAAGTAAATTTGATTTACTAAATTGTTTGTGGAATATAAATAATGTCACCTAAATAGTCGATATAAGATCTACTATCAAGATTTATTCTTCATTATATTTAATATGTAATTCTTGGAAAATACTTAACATGTAGAATAGTTTCTACAAGTTAGCACTGGGAAGCCTATCTCAGTTAGTGTAGTGGGAGACATTAAGATGTCATTAAGTAAAAATTGTTACATAATGCTGAATATGGTGTTTTTAGTAACCATAAGAGAAATTCAATTTCTCGAACTTTATTAATAAAATGTTCATATAGTATGAATTACTTTGAAGTATGAAAGTTTATATTTTCAAAATTGTTTGAAAATACATTCAACTAAAAATAAGAACAATTTGTATATGTTAAAAATGTTGGCATATACTATACTACAAAATACTGAGATATTCAAGATTATAGAATCCAAAATAGAAAGACATTGTTTTCTCCTAAAAAATTATACTTGACTTTGGCTGTTAAGGTTGATTAACATCAACTTGAATAGAATGAAAAGACTAGTAAGAGGTAATTCTCTAAAAAGTTAGTTAATTACTTTACCTGTCTGTAGATCTTGCCTTTCATGCAAGATAATCATTGGGCCTTTATTAGATAGGGCTAGAACGCCAAATAATATTTCGGGCTTACACATTCTGATCCAAGTGGTCTGGTGAATGTAAAGGTCAAATAAAGTCATGAATATTTCGTCACTCTAGCTGATGATCATTCAAGGTACAATTATCTTTACCTAATACAACATAAGTCTAATTTTTTTGAAATGTTCAAGAAAATTAAGACTAAAGTTTAAAAATCGATTAGGTAATTAAAACTATCAAGATATTATGATCAGATCATAATAGAAAGTACAGAAACCTTACGTACTAAAACTAATTGATAGAAAATGAGTTTATTATCCCAATTATCTTAATACCAAGTGCAATTTTGTGAAATTGTGCTGCAATAGGAGAAACAGGACCTTGTTAGACATGGTCACATCATAAATGAGTTACACACCATTACCATACTCCGGTTAGGAAATGCAATAGAGATTGCATGGTGAACATGTTTTCCTCTAAAAGTGTCTACGGGACAATTTTAAAGATTATAGAAGAGTAGTAAAGCTGGTTTACAACAATTCACCATTTGGGAATGTTAAGCTCACATGCTAAACACATGCCTAAAAATCTTGTATATGTTCAAAGATAAGCCTAAGTGTAGGTCACCCCTAAGGAGTATAAAGTGGTCTTTTATGTAGTCCTAAAACGAATAAGGTATTTGCATGACAAATATCATTTTTATAAGAAATGTCAAATAAAAGACTACAAACCTTTAATAAGGTGAGATAGTGTTAATAAATTGGTTATAAGTGAAGCCACTAAATAGTTAACAAAAGTTGTTAACAATTTAATTATATTTGAAAGTCAAATGGATCCTAGTCATGAATTGGATAAGCCTCATCGTAGTGGGAGAGTTATGAGATGACTCAACCTTTACAAGGACTTAATTGAAGCTCAAATTGTCATGTTAGATGACAAAGTTGAAGGCTTATTACCTGCAAAGTGAGACTAATGGCAAAGAGTTAAACCTAATAAGAGAAAGTAGACTGCAAGTATATTTTCTCACTTGTTGCCATACTGAAGTCTGTAGGCATTATTTAATTCATTGTTATATATGTGATATAAAAAAAATGAATGTTTAGAAATCTTTTATGAAAAGAAATCTTAGATAATGCATCTACACAAATCAATTAGATATGTTTATTTTCAAAGATCAAAAGCAAAAAAGTTTGCAAAATAGTAAAGGTTCATTTATGAAATGAATTTTACCATTAGATCTGTGAATATAAAGTTTGATAAAAGTATCAAAATCTATGACTTTGGACAAATATTAATGAAGCTTGTATAGACAAGAAAATCATTATTTGCTTAGTGGATTTTTCTCATGTTTTATGTTGGTGATATTTTTACCCATTATGAATGATATCAGATGTCTAACATAATACGTTAATTAAGTAACCAATTCCAAATAAGTGATTTGGAATGACTCAGTATATTTTAAATGTCCAAAATGAAGATTTTAAGGACAAAATGTTAACTTTGTCTCAAAACATCTTATATTGACAAAATTGTTGTCAAATATTTGATTTTTATGTCTAAGAAAGTGTATCTTAAGACACCTCAAATTTTGAGAGTATATGATATGCATAAATGAGACTGAACATTTAATATACAATTGGTTAACATATATCAGTTAAACGAATGGTATAACCAGTGAGTAGAAAATTAAAAACTTTCTCAAATTATCTATGGATGGCGAGAAATTTTTGTGTATGGGGTTAAAGATTTGATCTTTACAAGATACAATAGTTCTTACAAAGATTTAGGAAATCTATGTAAAGATAAATTTTATCCTAGGTGGTGGAGTATGGTATACAAGTTAAATTGTTTTGCTTGTGAAGTAACAAAAGGACTTGTATGACTCAAATAGTTCCTTGAAGATCTGAAAGGTGTTTCAGACATGACTTAGTCTATCATCTTTATTATGATAATATTGGTGCAAAGACTAATATTAAGAAATATAGAAAACACCAACGTATAGGGAATCATATAGAGAGAGAGAAAGCATCATGGTAGTGACCAATATGGCTTTTAATGACAGTCATTTAGATCTATATAAAAAGACTCTCCAGGCTAAAGTGTTTAAGGGTCACCTAGAATGTCTAGGATTACGAGACATGTCTCGTCTTCGGTAGGGCAAGTGGGAGAACATGTTGGGTATAGAGTATGCCCTAGGATACATGTCTCGCCGGCTTTAGTGCAAGTGGGAGATTGTTGGGATTTATGCCCTAAAGCCTCGTAATTAATTAATTAATTAATAATTAATAATAATTTTGATTATTTTATTTGCAATATAATATTATCCATTATATGAAAAATCAAAGGTTATTAGTGTAATCTTGAACAATATGTGGTTGACATACGAGAGGATCATGTTCAAGAAATAACCTAAAGGGTCATAGTATATGGATAAGGTTGGGTGCCTTATCCTGGTAACACTATTGATACGGCCCACTTTGTAATAGTTACAAATGATTTGATTCAAATCATTCATGTGGAGACATGTGAGTGGGGGTATCTTATACAATGAGTTTGTATAAGACTGGACCACAAAATATTTAATCTCTCTTTATAAATCCGTTAATTGAGAAGATTAATATTTCATCAGGATGATCATATGCAACTCGATCTTAATCCTGAGTGAGTTATGAACTTTTGTCTGTGAGGGCTTGTCATTTGATTTGCATGGGTGAGAGTGGCTTTTGTAGCCGACTCAATATGCCTACCATTTTGGGGACTTGACCAAATAGGGAGTTAGGAACATAATCTCACAAGATGGAATTCACTCCTTCCCATATAGGGTAAGTAGATGAGTAGTTCCCTTAAATGCTGATTTCGGGACTTGAACAATGGGGCCCCACCCTCTCATTGGCCCAAGAGGGACTTAGTTTATAATTAGATTATAAACATATTGTTCATTAGAGAATCAGTGGTATTTAAGGTGCAAGATGTAATTATAGTGGTAAAACGAACTTAATTTCGAACAACTCGTGAAGGATCGACTTGCATGTAATGATTATATCTATGGACACAACTTGTCCTACAGTGCATAAGAGTGCAACTCTAGGTCTATAGTTGAGTGACCTATAGTTAATGAATGAAAATTAATTAATTTTGTATCATTGAAATTTATAATCTGTAGGGTCATGAGGTCCCCTTGCTAGCTCATAGTAACACTAAAAGATCAATTTAGTTGAAAGAAAAATTTGAAATGTTCAAATTAATATTTAATTTGAAGTGTTCAAATTAATATTTAATATATTAGATACATTAAATATAAAAGAGGAAAATATATTTATTGTATTTGATACATTAAATATTAAAATAATTAATGTATATTAGATACATTAAATAAAAGATATTTATTAAATTTGAATTGGATTCAAATTAGGAAATAAATGTCTTAGGAGAATTTTAAACGGTTTGAATAAGATTCAAATTGGTTAGATAAATATATTTTAATATATTAGATATTAAAATATATTATTTAATTATTTTCCCTAGACCACTATAAATAGGACCCTAGGGGTGAGCCATTGTGCATTCTTAACAACACACATCTCCTCAATAGAGAGAATTAGAATTCTCTGTATACCTCTTCCTCTCCAATCCCTTGTGGATTTTCTTTCAAGAGGCTCCCACAAGCCTTGGTCTTGTGTTTGAGTCATAGCCAGGAAGACTTTGTGGAAGAGATAAAGATCTGCTAGAAGAATTTCCATATTTTGAAGGTATTTATTGCTTAACCCTTGTATTTTAGTTTAATTCTAAATAAATCAAAGACGATTCCTATGCTTCCGCTGTGGGTTTAATTCGATTATTCCCTTCAGAGACAAAATAAATGCTAGGAGAAAAGTTGAGGGGATTCACTTAAGAGAATGAGGAGATTCAAGTGCACTCATGCCATTTGGTGAGAATTGCTATGCAATTGCAATTGCAATCGCGTCTTAACACAAAGTAGTTGTAAACTGAATCAACTCCTATTCAATTTGATTCAAAATCCTTAGGAAGCTAATTGAATGAACTAATATGTGTATGGCCAATCGTACTTAGATAAATTGAGATCACATTCTAGTGATTTTGGGGGGCTCGTCCTGTGTCTAGGATCAAACTTTACTTATGTCTAAGCATTGTACCCCATTGCTTTTACAAAATCCGCCTTCCTCTAACCCTTTCAGTATTAGATTTAGACATGAAAGAAACCCTAGTAGATCAATCAAAGATTACTAAAAACACATAAATTAGTAAAAGCAAACAATCTTTTGTGTTAAATCGGATTGCCTTTGCATATAAGCTTCACATTCCCACTTATAGGGTATTCATACACTTGAATCCCTTAAACATGATCAACTCATGTTGAAAAAATGAAACCAAAAGTTAATAGAATAAATTCCAGCCATAAGGGATTGAAATAAACCCTTACCACATACGCCAAATAAGAATCTAAAGAAAAACCTACTCGACTTGCAATACTAAAGAAAAAGAAAACCCAAATGAATTAATATAGAATTCTTATTGCAAAAGCTCTCGGCCAACACTTGTTTAACTAAGAATATCAAGAAACAATTAAACAACACAACACTGTTGGAAATTTAATTGAGAATTACAAAACAGAACATACTACTATTGACAAAAAATTAAAGACAAAATTCCTTCAATCTATCATTCTTCCGTTTTAATCGATTCTCCTCAATCTCTTTCAAGTTGAGTCGAATATTTACAACCCAAGTGAAGGAATGAATGTTTCACTCCGCAGCAGAAGCATTGGATCGTCTTTGATTTTATTTAAAATTAAACTAAAAATAATAGTAATTAAGAAAACTTATTTTTAAGATAAATATGGAAATATTTCTGGCATGTCTTTATATCCTCCACAAAGTCTTCCTAGCTATGATTGGCCAAGGCTTGTGGGAGTCTCTTGAAAGAAAATCCACAAAGGATTTGAAAAGAAGATGTCTACAGAGAATTATCTAATTCTTTATTGATGAGATATGTGTTGTGTCTAATGGCTCAAACCAAGAGTCCTATTTTTAGAGACCAAGAGTAAATCTTTGCCAGAATTAAAATATTATATTTTAATATCTAATATATTAAAATATATCTTATACTTATTTGAATCTCATTTAAATCTCCTACAATATTTATTTATTTGAATCTTATTCAAATTTTATAAATATCTTTTATTTAATGTATCAAATATACATTAATTATTTTAATATTTAATGTATCAAATACAATAAATATATTTTTCTCTTTTATATTTAATATATCTAATATATTAAATATTAATTTGAACACTGCAAATTAAATATTAAATTTGAACATTTCAAATTTTAATATTTAATGTATCAAATACAATAAATATATTTTTCTCTTTTATATTTAATATATCTAATATATTAAATATTAATTTGAACACTTCAAATTAATATTAATTTGAACATTTCAAAATTTTCTTTCAACTAAATTGATCTTTTAGTGTTACTATGACTAGCAAGGGGACCTTATGGACCTACAGATTATAAGCTCCAATGATACAAAATTAATTAATTAAACTCTATAATTAATTAATTTTCATTCATTATTTATAGGCTACTCCACTATAGACCTAGAGTTGCACTCTTATGCACTGTAGAACAAGTTGTGTCCATGGATATAATCACTACATGCAAGTCAATCCTTCACGAGTTGTTCGTAATTACAACTAGGTCAAAAGTCCGTTTTACCCCTGTAATTACATCTTGTACCTTAAGTACCACTGATCCTCTAATGAACAATTTGTTTATAATCTAATTATAAACTAAGTCCCTCTCGGGCCAATGAGAGGGTGGTGCCCCATTGTTCAAGTCCCGAAATTAGCACTTAAGGGAACTATTCATCTACTTACCTTATATGGGAAGAAGTGAATTCCATCTTGTGAGGTTATGTTCTCAGCTCCCTATTTGGTTAAGTCCCCAAAATGGTAGGCGTATTGAATCGGCTATAAAAGCCACCATCACCCATGCAAATCAAAGGACAAGCCCTCACAGGCAGGAGTTCATAACTCACTCAGAATTAAGATCGAGTCGCAAACGATCATCCTAATGAATATTAATCTTCTCAATTAACGGATTTATTGAAAAGTGGCGTTCCACAATGCTTGAACCTAGGCCCCTTACGTTTTAAAGTGATCAACTGACCAATATGTCAACTGGTATAACTATTAAATAATTTGTGATGGTCGTCTCTTCAAGAGACGACCATCAATCCGCGTATAGATTGTTGTCTCTTCAAGGGACGACCATCCTCTCGTGCATGGATGGTCGTCTCTTCAAGAGACAACCATCCTCCACACTAAGAGACGACCATCCATACGTGGGAGGATGGTCGTCTCTTGAAGAAACGACCATCAACCCGCGTATAGATGGTCATCTCTTCCTCCCGTGCATGGACGGTCGTCTCTTCAAGAGACAATCATCCTCCCCACCATTAAAACAATAATATTAATATAAATAGTTTAGAAAATACAATATTTTTATAATAAGTTTGAAGATCTACAATATTAATAATAATAATAATAAAGAGTCCAATATAATAATCATCATTTCTAACCCAAATTTAATAAAAGTTTTAAAAAATTAAAAATTAAAAACTTTCTCTAAGAACCACACTTTCTAAGAGAAGAAAGAGAAAAAAAAATCCAAAATAAATAAATAAAAGACAAAATAATAATTATAACAAATAAGGAGAAGAAGGATTCGAGTGTACATCTTAGAAAATGGAGCACCAATCTAATTAGTGCCCACTTTCTTTTTTTTAGCATAATTGTGCATAAGTACAAAGAGGTCACTATACTATTTTCTTTTTCCTTGTTTTAATTATTATTCATATTTTCGTCCATCCATTTTTTAATTTATTTCCTTTTGATATTTACAATTTTAATTAATTGTACTCTCACATGAATTTTCTTTTCATATGAATGTTTACATAATACTTTTATTGCTAAATCCTCAATTTCATTCCTGTAATTTGGATTTAGTTTCAATTTGGTTCATATGGTTTGAACTTAGTTTATATTTGGTTTCTATAGTTTGGTTAAATTTCATAAATTGTCTTTAAGTTTTAAGATATGAAATATAGGAATTAATAGTACTTTTTAACTGGTTAATTAAGATACTATACCATCAACTTAAAATCTAGAGGCCCGAATTATCACCCCTATATATCGTTGAACTAAAAAAAAGTTAAATTATTATTTTGGTCCTACTTTAAGACTCATTCTATATTGGTCTTTGTAATTTCAAAGGTCTAAATTTAGTCTTGTACTTTCAATAAATCTTAAAATTAGTCTTTAATTTGAAGTTAATTTTTATCGAATTTTGTTAAATAAAAATAATAATATTCATTCAAGAAAAGACACAATGTGAATATTTTTCAAAATTTATAGAAAGAAAACTAATATAGACTAAATTTTCTTTGGAAAAGTTAATCATAGACTAACTGTAAAAACTAATTTTAAGACTTATTAAAAGTATGATAATTATATTTGGACATGCATTAAAATGATGCAAGTTTTAAGACTTATTAAAAGTATGATAATTATATTTGGACATGCATTAAAATGATGCAAGTTCCAAATCACGAAATAATAATGATGATGATGATGATGATAAAAACCTATTAGAACATAGTGAATAAAATAGGGAAAAAGGACATTAATTATCACGGGTAAAATAAATCAACTATGTTTTATATTTGATGGGACAATTTCAATTTTTTTTTTTAATTTCTTGTGAAGTTCTTTAGATACCTAAAGCTCACCTAACACTCTAACACCCTCAAATTGCTTCATTTCTTGTGAAGTCCTTTTCTCTCTCTCTAATTGCTTTTTTCCCTCACGCATATATTTTGCAAATGTCTAGGTACTACAGGCCAATTCATGCCTATGCAGCCACGCAAGACTCTAAAATTTTATTTCAAGTCTTTGTGTTAATTATTTTGGATTAGGTTCAAACAATCTTACAATAATTCATGATTAGATGGTGTTCATTGATCCTATTAGTTTGTCATGGTAGATTTTTTTTAATAGAATATTCAAGAATAAGTACGAATTGAATATGATCATATTACTGTAGATGATATCATGATTTTGGAGTTGAGGGGTCTGATATCTTCTATTCACCTCCCTCACATTTCATCTTGTATTCTTATTCATGTATCATATTTAGAAGATAGTTTTTTTATTTGTTAATATTGTAAATTTTAATAATATCGTTAAAATTATGGTTGTTTTAAGAAACAATTAAGAAAATATAGTGCTAGTTCAAAGTTTCAATGGACAATCATTTCCATCAATACAAGAGCTCAAGCAATGGGAATATTTTTAAGATTGATATGATTTTAAACTTTAATTTGTAGATGGTAGGAGGCATCACCTATTTACCAACCTAAACTTAGCTCAACTGGTTTAGACATATATCCTCGATCATGAGGTCAGAAGTTCGAGAACGATTTCTTATGTGGATAAAAACTACCATGTAATGTTATTACAAATACTTTCAAATATACAATTTTATTTATAAATAGTTTTAAATCTACTATTATTTTGCCAAATTGAGCATATCTTAATTGGTTAAAGAATATACTAAGAATCAAGAGGTTAGACGTCCGAATCTCCAACTCCAAATGTTGTTTAACTCAAAAAAAAATCTACTATTATTTTACAATATTTCTTCCCATTCCCCTTATTTAAGTCATGTTTATTTAGGGGAATGAAAATGAAAGAATGGAAAGGAAAGGAAATTTTTTCGTTCCCCATAATCATTTTTTACTAAATTCATAGAGCTGAAAAATGAGAGTGCGAAGGCATTATAAAAAAAATTATCAAATTATTTATATTAATCCATTCGCTTTTTTAAATAAAAAGTTGAATTAAAAATAGACTACATAACGGAATGAAGGGTGGTGGGGGTCCAACTTTTGATGTACTTTCTAATATAGTTTAGGGTTTATAAATTTTGATAAAAACATATTAGATAATAAATTTAATTTATAAAGTTTGATGATTGTGTTTATTCCATCCCTAAACTTAAAGAAAAAGTTTAATCATATTCATCAATTGTAAATTTTTATTTTATGTAGTCCTGTAGTGAATATTCTTAACTAAAATAATTAACACATTCATTAGATAAATATTGACTAAATTAATACGATGTGATAAATGATAAAAACAAATAAAAAAAAGTACAATTGATCCCAATAAGTTCAGTCCACTGAATCTTAGGTGTATTTGTGAAGCTAGAGAAATTTTAATTTATTCCATAGTTTTCTCATTAAAAAAACAAAACATCTTCATCATCAAGGATAGAGATTTCTAGAAAAGAAATTGCCATTGCCAATGCTGCCAACCAAAATTTAAAAATAAAAAATCTACACTATGAAAACCACCTCCTTTTGTTTTAAATTTTATTTCCAAATTATTTAATAAAAACTAATAATATTTAAATCATGGCCCACAAAGAGCATAATCCATCTTATCAAGTAAAAGAAGATAGTTTTTACAGGTTATAATTTTTAACAATGTTTATGTGGGCAGAATAATGAGAGCAAAAAGCAAAAAAGAAAGAGAGCCAATGAGAACCTAACTTCATAATCAATGATTAAAAAAAAAAAATTACAAATTATATCCTTGGTGGTTGAGTCTTTGGATAATTGTTTGTGGTTGACAGCCCACTGATGAGGACTAATATGGTCTGTGAAAGCTACTACTAGAAGATTTGTAGTGCCTCTCTCTTTTTATATTGGCCAAATTACAAAAATACCATCTTTTATTTATTGAAATTCCTTTTGTTTTTTTCTAAAAAATAATAGAATAAAATACAAAATCTTACCACATTTTAAAAGAAATCACAAAATATGTCAACTTAAATATAGCTCAACCTAGTTAAGACATAGTAACATCAATCAAGGGTTAGAGATTCAAATCCTCACTATTATTAAACTCAAATTAATAATAATAATAAAATATGCTTTTAAGTAGTTCACAGTTTGTAAAGAGTCACTTTATTATTTATTGGGTGGAATCTCTATTTTTAAAGTATTGTAGTTTTTTTTTTTTAATTTGTAAAAATAGTAATTATTTCAAGATCAATGAACATGGTAAATCAATAAGATAGTATGGGAGACTTAATAAATTAAAATGATTTAAATATAGTTAAAGATAATTATAAACTAGTATTGAAATTAATGAGTTAACAACAATTTATCATTGGTTAATCGATAATTAATTATAGGTTAAAATACCATTCTGGTTGATAATCCCATGAAATGGGATTAGTTTAACATCTTCTCTTGCATATTCTTGGTCAAAATTGAGTGGAAAGCACACTTTTATCTTATTTTTAGTAAGTTTCATGTTAAGTTTAATTAAGAGTTGGGTTTTTGTTTAGTTTTCCTTTTTCTTATTTCTTTTACTCTTTTTAGTCTTTTGTTGTAGTTGGCTTAGTGTGCTTTGTTTTCCTTTTGTTTTGCAGTCTAAGAAGTGAAAAAATGCTCGTTGAGGTACGGATGCTATAGCATTGTGTAACATTGTTCAGCATCCTGCAGCATTGGTAGTCTGGCAGAAAACGGAAATATGGGCCCATTTTTTATGACGTAATAGTAGCTTTTGGTCTTTAGATCCATTCTGATGGGCAGAAAATGGAAAGAAAAAAAAAGCCCAAAGCAATTATTGGAAGAATGAAAACCCTAATTTAGGGTGTATGGAAAAAACGTGAAGGAGAGGGGGGAGAAACTATTGCAAAAACCAGAGAAGAGGAGAAGAAGAAAGAAAAAAAACGCAGCAGCAGGAAAGAAAATGAGCTTCTCCGGAATTTCGTTCTTCAGCTACCCATTCGATTTCTCTTCTTCTTCTTAAGTTTATGTATCTTACTCTTTAATTTTCTTGAAGATTTAGTTAAGCTAAGTTGTTCCTAGGGTTTTTATTTGTGAATTTCCATTTAAACCTAAGATGTTTATCAGTAAAGATTCGTCTCTGTTTATTTTCTTTATAAAAGCCATGGGCTAATTTTCTTTGGGCTGGAATTTATGGATTCATAGCTCTAGTTTTGGAACCCTTTTGCTATGGAATGTTATAGATGTGTAGTTTGCTTATGGGTCTTTTATTTCTTACTGTTCTTCTTGAGAATGATCAACTTGGGAAAGAATAAAAGTTTGTTTTAATTCTGAAAATGTTAAAATAAATGGAACTAGCATAGGCAATGCAAGTAGGTTCATATCTTGAATTAGGGATGAATTCAAGGGTATAGACATATACTTTTGGCTTGTAAACTTAGGGAAGTTGGTCTATCCATGTGTTTGGAAGCTGGATTTTCATAGACATATGTTAAACTTTGCTTTAGAACTGCAATTCGAGGATTAAATTAATTTTCGAAATTAATTTTCAGATTTCCCTTTACTACACAGTGTAGTAATGCTGCACAATGCTATAGCATCACACAGCATTAGGGAGCGAAAATTAACAGTGATCTACTAAAGAACTTCTTTGTAAACACACAACAAAATTAGCAGACAGGCAAGTAATTTTCTTCCTAATATTTTCTCTATACATTCTATACAATAGAGCCAAATATATATAGGCATACATGGAAGCCCTAAACTAGTGAAAGTAAAATTACAATAAAGGACAAAGGATTAATAAGCTTCTAAATCTACATATATACTATAACACTCCCCCTCAAGCTGGAGCATATATGTTAATCATGCCCAGCTTGTTACAAAGATAATCTATTCGAACTTCATTTAAAGCTTTCGTGAAAATATCTCCTAATTGTTCTCCAGTCTTCACATATCCAGTAGACACCAAACCTTGTTGTATTTTCTCACAAACAAAATGACAATTAATTTCGATATGTTTAGTTCGCTCATGAAATACTGGGTTGGATGCAATATGAAGGGCAGCTTGGTTGTCACACCACAACTTGATTGGAACAGTAGTATTGAAGCCTAATTCGATCAATAGTTGATGTACCCACATTATTTCACATACTGATTGTGCCATAGCTCTGTATTCTGATTCAGCACGCGATCGAGAGACTACATTTTGTTTCTTACTTTTCCATGAGACCAAATTGCCTCCAACAAAAACACAATAGCCTGAAGTCGATCTTCTATCTTCTCTTGATCCTGCCCAATCGGCGTCTGAAAAACACTCAATCTTTATATGACAATGATCTTTATATAAGATCTCACGTCCAAGTGCAGCTTTCAAATAACATAGAATATGTTGTATTGCGGCCCAATGAACCATTGTAGGTGAAGACATAAACTGACTCACAATGCTTACTGAATAAGCTATGTCTGGTCGTGTCACTGTAAGATAATTCAACTTTCCAACCAATCTTCTATATCTCTCAGGATCTTTAAATGGTTCTCCATCTTTTGTAAGTTGCAGATTAGGCATCATTGGAGTACTACATGGCTTGGCTCCCAATTTTCCTATCTCAGATAGCAAATCAAGCACATATTTCCTTTGTGACATAAAGATACCTCTCTTACTTCGCATTACTTCAATGCCCAAGAAGTACTTTAACGTTCCCAAGTCTTTAGTATGAAACTGACTTTGGAGGAAAGTTTTGAGAGATAAAATGCCTGATGTATCATTTCCAGTGATAACAATATCATCAACATATAGAACAAGCAGAATGATACCACTCTTAGTTTGTCGGTAGAAGACAGAGTGATCCGACTTGCTTTTCTTCATTCCAAATTGCTCAAGTGCTTGACTAAATTTTCCAAACCATGCTCGTGGATTTTGTTTCAACCCATACAAAGATTTGCGAAGGCGAAAAACTTTATCATTCTCCCCCTGAGCAACAAACACTGGTGGTTGCTCCATATAAACTTCCTCCTGAAGATCACCATGGAGAAATGCATTTTTAATGTCAAGTTAATGCAAAGGCCAACATTGAGAAGCGGCCATGGAATGAATAACCTGACAGAAGTTAATTTAGCGACAGGAGAAAATGTATCAAAGTAATCAACCCCATAGGTCTGAGCATAGCCTTTGGCAACAAGACGGGCTTTTAATCGAGCAACTGAACCATCCGAATTGACCTTAACTGCAAACACCCATTTACATCCAATAGCTTTATTTCCTATAGGACGAGATACTAAATCCCAGGTACCATTATCATCTAAGGCATTCATCTTTTCTATCATTGCATTGCACCAACCAGGATGGGACAAGGCTTCATGAATAGTTTTAGGGACCGAGATAGTTTCAAGAGATGCAATAAACGAACATGTAGAAGATGACAAGTGGTCATAAGAGACAAAAGAAGAAATAGGAAAAGTACATGAACGTTTACCTTTACGAAGAGCAATAGGAAGCCCGTCACTTGGTCCTGGATCTGATGACGAAGAATCTTTTGGTACAAGACATTCACTTGGATGTTGTTTCCGTCTAGAGTAGACTTGAGTAATAGGTGGGCGAGTAGGGGCAGATGTCAAAGGAGATGGATCGGAAGAAGGTGTAGGAGACACAAGTGTGTAGATAAAAAGATCGTCATCCTCCCTCTGACTCGTACTGGGCAAGATGAACCGAAAGGTTTGTCCTCAAAGAAAGTAACATCGTGAGATACAAGATACCTATTCGAACTAGGACAAAAGAATCTATATCCTTTTTGAACACGAGAATAGCCTAAAAAAATGTACTTCAAAGATTTGGGGTCTAATTTTGTCAGATTAGGACGAACATCTCGAACAAAACAAGTACAACCAAATATTTTCAGCTCAAGAGGAAACAAATGTTTTGTTGGGAATAAAACATGATAGGGAATTTGACCTTTAAGAACAGATGAAGGCATACGATTAATCAAGAAGCAGGCTGTGGAAATTGCATCAACCCAAAAATGATTTGGAACACACATTTGAAATGATAATGCTCTTGCAGTTTCAAGAAGATGCCTATTCTTTCGTTTAGCAACTCCATTTTGTGATGGAGTATCAACACAAGATGATTGATGAAAAATTCCATGCTTACAAAGGTTTGCACTAAGTGCTTCAGAAAAGTACTCACCAGCATTGTCACTTCTCAAGATTTTAAGGGAAACACCAAACTGAGTTCGAATTTCAGCATGAAAGTTACAAAAATGAGAAAGTAACTCAGAACGATTCTTCATAAAATATAACCAAGTCATGCTAGAGAAATCATCAACAAAGGTAACGAAATATCGAAATCCATATTTGGACACAACTGGACAAGGACCCCAAATATCAGAATGAACTAATTCGAAAGGTGCACTTGCTCGGTTATCGATTCTAGGGTTCGAACTAAGACGATGAAGTTTGGAAAATTGACATGAGTCACAATTTAATGAAGACAAGTTATGAAATTGAGGACAAAGCTTTCTTAGTACTGAAAGAGATGGATGACCTAAACGACAATGGGCATCAAAAGAAGAAACAACTCCATAGCAGACAACTTTTGGTACTTGATGATCAAAAGTGTAAAGTCCTCCAGATTCATGTCCTTTACCAATAATCTTCTTCGTCACAAGATCCTGAAACAAGCAATAGCCATGATAGAATAAGACACAACAATTAAGGTCACGAGTGAGTTTACTAATAGAGATCAAATTAAAGGAAAGTTGAGGTAAATGTAGAACAGATGATAAAGAAAGAGATGGGGTTAGATTTACTGTGCCAGATCCAAGGACAGACGATTTTGATCCATCTGCTAAAGTAACATTAGCAATGGATGTAGATCAAGAAAGGGTGGAAAACAAATTGTGATTACCTGTCATATGATCGGTAGCACCAGAGTCTATGACCCATTTGGTAGAAGATGAGAGAAGACAATGATTCATGTTACCTGACCCAGCAATGGTTGTAATAGGGGTAAGCGCAAATGATGAAGAAGATGCTTTCGATGATTTCTGGTATTGTTGAAATTTAGCAAACTCGGCAATAGAATTAACAAATGGCTTCTTAGATGAACCATAGGTGGATTGAGGCTGTGATTGAACCACATTAGACATCACTTCGAGTTCTCGTTCTGCCATAGATCAATGATGAATCTAAAACCACAAAATCAAATTTGAAACCACGAAATCAGACCCAAATGACTGCAAAACTTCTGAAAAACTGCTGAAAAACTGATCTGAAAGCAATGCCCAATCAAAAAACCTCTAATTCTTTTCCAAACCAACTTCTAACACAAGCCAATTATGAATAAAATAATCACATAAACAGGTCGAGAGTTGGACGAAACGACAAGCCATAGAATCAGAGCAAATTCCGGTAACCCACGCTCTCACACACGCCGACGCGTGGGAATGACTCCAAAACCTTCAAGCGACGCGTGAGGCCACGCGCAGGGATTTTTCCAGCCAAATTTCACGTACCTACTGATCAACAAAGGGGCTTTCATTTGGTCTGGGCGGTGACAAAAAATACGCCGGAGACGGGCGGCGTCGGAGGGGGATTCCGGCAACGGCGGCGGATTCCGGTGGTGGCGGCTACGGATTCCGGTGACGGTGGCAATGGCGAACCTTGGCAACAGTGGTGAAACACAAAACCTAAGGTAGAAGACCAAACCCTCCAAAAAGGTGTTCCAAACCTCAAACCCTAATTGTTTCCAATTCTCAAAAACTCACAAAACCCTAATTGCCTAGGAAAGACCTAGTGTCTTTGATACCATGTTATTGTGAGATTAAATATGAGAGTTTTCTCTATACATTCTATACAATATAGCCAAATATATATAGGCATACATGGAAGCCCTAAACTAGTGAAAGTAAAATTACAATAAAGGACAAAAGATTAATAAGCTCCTAAATCTACATATATACTATAACAGTAATCAAGCTTTAAAAGAAAACCTTTCTTTTTCTCGGCTTCCCACTCTCCCACAGTCTCCGAAGCAATTAGGATGGCATCAAGGATTTGTCGTCCCTCAATAAAAGCAGATTGAGCATCATGAACAATCAAGGGCAGCACCTTCTTGAGTCTTTCGGCTAAAACCTTCGAAATAATTTTGTACAAAGATGAGATCAAACTAATAGGTCTGTACTCTCCTACTGTCAACGCCTTCGATTTTTTTGGAATCAAGCAAATATAAGTCTCGTTAGTATGTCTATTGATGATAGCGTTTTGGAAAAAATCTTGGAACACTCCTACTAAGTCACATTTCAAAATGTTCCAAGACTTTTTAAAAAACTCATTAGTCATACCATCTGGACCTAGAGATTTCAGATTCCCCAGACTGCACACCGCTTTATGAATCTCATTTTCATCAAAAGGTCTTTCAAGCCAAGAATTCCAATTAGAATCAATTTTCGCCCATTCAATACCTTCCACCATAAACCTTTGTCCTTCCGAAGCGCCATAAAGTTTATGAAAAAAGCACACAATTTCTTGCTCTATTTCTGAATCCGTGTTTAACATAGTTCCATCCTCTCTCTCAAGGGTAGAAATTCTATTTTTTGATCTTCTGACTGAGGCCCATCTATGGAAAAAATGAGAGTTTTCATTCCCTCTTGAAGCCACTATAATTTGCATTTTTGGGCCCATCTCCTTTGCTCATTTATAGTCAAGTTCATAAACTCAGCTCGAAGGATTGTTCTCTGGCTATTTAAAGCAGCATTCATACCTCCCATTTCTTCCATTCTGTCAATCTCATTTATACTATCTTGAATTTGCTTCATTTGGTTTCCCACATTGCCGAAAGTCACCTTATTCCAACTTTGCAGCAGAAGCTTTAGGCCCTTTAGCTTTTCCATGAGGACAAAACATGGCCAGCTGTTGGGTTTTAAAGAGTCCCACCAAGATTCCATATTAGTCAAGAATTGAGGATGCTCCAGCCACATATTTTCAAAACGGAAAGGGGACGGCCCCCATTTTTTATTTCCCAAGTTCATCTGCAATGGAAAATGGTCAGAGGTTATTCTAGAGAGTCTAATCATCTCCACTTCTTTAAAGGCCTCAATCCAACCACGGGATAGAAAAGAATTGTCAATACGCGTAGCAGTAGGATGATCCCTAAAGTCCGACCACGTAAACAACCCATTCTTCAAAGGAATATCCCTAAAGTCCGACCAAGTAAACGTTCCAAGGATACTCGTAATCCTATCAAACACAAGGACAACTACAACGATTACAATTCGAAAAGGGCTTGAAGTTTTTAGTTTTGCTGCCATTCTCTGGTTCTTGGTAGCTGGGTTTGGTTAGGTTGTTTGTGGGTTTTTTCTTTTTAGGTTTTTGGTTCTGGGAGGAGTTCTTTTTGTTCGATTTTTTTTTGGGGGGGGGGGGGGGGGGGGTAGCTCGTGGATGTTCTTTGGTTTGCTTTTGGATTCTTTCTTATGAGGCTGCTATTTTAGCCCATTTTATTTGGTTGGTTTGGTTTTCTCTCTTTCACCTACCTTTTAGGAGGTTGTTTCGTTGAACATCTTGTATCTCTTCATCTATCAATGAAAAGTTGTTTCTGGTTCAAAAAAAAAAAAAAAAAAACCCTTTCAGACCCATTTGCACAAAATAAACCATCAACTTTTAGAATCTGTTGTGAGGATTTAAAATAAAGATTTGTAATCAAATATATTTTGATTGATCATTCACCAAGTTTCTTATATAAACCTATCTATCTACCACCCTGTAAGGATACTTCAAGCTTTAGTGTTATTTCACAATACCAAAATACAGGTTACAGTGATAGCCACAGTTCGAGAGGGTGGTTCTCTCCCTTTATATACCCAAGTCCAGAGACTAAGTACACCCAAAAACATACCTAACCTTCCCAACAACAAAATACACTTAAATACTAACACTGACACTAACTGGGAGATGGTGTATTTCCATCTTTGCCCCTCCTAACATAGACATTTACAATTGGAGGCCTTACATCTCTCCCAGGGTTGATAACCACCTTGTCCTCAAGGTGGAAGTCGGGAAATTGTTTGCGAATAAAGGCAAGTGATTCCCACGTTGCTTCGAAGTACGATAGACCCTTCCACTGTATCAGTAATTGACAGTCGCTCTGGTTCTCATTCCATTGGTAGGCGATTAAATCCTGTGCTTGTGCTGCCCATTCAAAGTCCTCGGTGAGCATTGGAGCATGTTCTTCTAAGGGCGTGTCATTGCCTCTGACCTTCTTCAATTGGGAGACATGAAAGATGGGGTGAATGGATGATGCCACCGGTAATTCTAATTTATACGTTACCTTACCGATGCGATCAATGATGCGGTACGAACCATGAAATTTGGGGCTCAGCTTCTCGTTTCGTCGCTTCACAACAGATGCTCGTCGATAGGGACGGAGTTTTAGGAATACCCACGCTCCCACATCGAACTCTACTTCTCTTCGCTTGCGTTCTGCAAACTTCTTCATTTTTTGTTGAGCTAACTCGAGTTGGGCTTTCAGTTTGTCCAACATTGTATCTCGCTCCATTAGTTATTGGTCAATTGTAGCGTTCACGGTCTTCTGACTCTCGTAAAACATGACTGGCGGTGGGTCACGTCCATATACAACCCAGAAAGATTTAGCGTTAATAGAGGCATGGTATGTTGTATTGTACCAACATTCGGACCAAGGCAGCCACTGCAGCCATTGTTTCGGTTTCTCCCCACAAAAACAGCGGAGATATGTCTCGAGGCATTTATTGACAATCTCGGATTGACCATCGGTCTGTGGGTGGTATGTCGTGCTTCGGCGAAGCTGAGTACCTTGTAATCGAAACAGCTCGGTCCAAAAGTGGCTAATGAAAATCTTATCTCGATTTGACACGATCGATCGAGGGAACCCGTGCAACCTCACGATCTCTTTCACGAAAAGGGTAGCTACCTCCTTGGCGGTATACGGATGATTCAACGCAACGAAGTGAGCGTACTTACTTAACCTGTCCACCACGACTAAGATAGTATCGCATCCCTGTGATCGTGGCAGTCCCTAGATGAAATCCATGGAAATATCTTCCCACACTCTATCGGGCCGTGGCAATGGCTGTAATAATCCAGCCGGTGCTAAGGATATTGCCTTGTTGCGCTGGCATGTGTGACATTCCTCTACATATCTTTTGACATCTCGTTTCATCCTTGGCCAATACAACTCCCTCGTGAGTCTTTTGTACGTTCGTAGGAATCCCGAATGACCGCCCAGGACCGAGTCATGGTACGCATGCATCACCGCTGGATGGAGTTGGGATGACGCAGATAGGACCAATCGGCCTTGTACAGCAAGGTACCTTGGTGTATAGAGAATTTTGGATGTTTGGTTGGATCCCCCACAAGTTCCTGTTTGAGCCTCCTTAGCTCCGGATCATCCTCCTCCTCCCTCTTCACCACTTCTACGTCAATCACGGCTGGGGCGGTCAAGGTGGCCAATTGCACTGTGGGTGGCCTGCGGGAGAGAACGTCTGTGGCTTTATTCTCCAAACCCGGTCGATATTGGATTTCAAAGTCATAACCCAGTAACTTGTAAACCCACTTCTGGTACTCAGGTTGAACCTCACGCTGTTCCACCAAATGCTTAAGAGCTTGTTGATCCGTTCTTACTATAAATCGTTGTCCCAACAAATAGGGACGCCATCTCTGAACCGCAAGGACTATGGCCATCAGCTCTCTCTCGTAGACTGATTTAGCTTGCGCCCTGGTTGATAGTGTGTGACTGTAGTATGCTATTGGTCTTTGACCTTGAGTCAATACTGCTCCTAACCCAGACCCCAAAGCATTAGTTTCAATCACAAATGGCTGTGTGAAGTCAGGTAATGCTAGAACTGGTAGAGTTTCCATGGCCCGCTTCAAAGTTTCGAAGGTCGCGTTGGTTTGTTCGTTCCATTCAAACGCATCTTTCCGAGTTAACTGACTTAATGGAAAAGAGACAACTCCATAATTAGTCACGAATCTTCGATAATATCCGGTGAGACCGAGGAAACCTCTCAATTCTCGAACATTGGTGGGAATCGGCCATTCTAACATAGCACGAACTTTCTTGGGATCTACCTCGACCCCTGCTGCCGAGACCTAGTGGCCCAGATATTCAATGCGTTCTTGAGCAAAGTAGCATTTCTTAAAATTGGCTGTCAATGAGTGTTCTCGGAGCACATTCAATACCACATCCAGGTGTTCCACGTGAGTAGCTAAGTCTGGGCTGTAAATCAATATATCGCAAAGAAAACCAAAATGAATCTACGTAAGAAAGGTCGAAATACCCGATTCATCAAGGCTTGGAAAGTTGACGGTGCGTTGGTTAAGCCGAAGGGCATGACTAGAAATTCGCAATGACCTTCGTGTGTTTAGAATGCCGTTTTAGGTATATCGGCTTCATCCATGCGGATTTGGTGGTAGCCCGAACGTAGATCTAATTTGGAATATACTTGTGAGCTGTGCAACTCATCCAGCAACTCTTCAATGACGGGTATGGGAAATTTGTTTGGTACCGTTGCGTCATTGAGTGCCCGATAATCTACGCAAAATCGCCAACTCCCATCCTTCTTCTTTACCAACAAGACGGGGCTCGAGTAGGGACTGTTACTTGGTCGAATAATCTTCGCTCTCAGCATTTCACTTATCAATTTCTCAATCTCCCCTTTTTGAGCGAACGGGTACCGATAGAGTCTGACATTAATAGGTCCTCGTCCCTCCTTTAGTGTGATACGATGATCCAACTATCGCGTAGGCGGTAAATGGTTCTTTTCCTGGAAGACATCCGAATATTGTTCAATGATCCCCTGTATCGGGTGGGGTAGCGGGGAGGATGGGGTGGCCTCACCTATTTCCAGTCCCTGTAGCTGCGCAGATAGAGCACGAAGTTTGATCAAGAAACCTTGATCTTGTTTTTCCCATGACTTGAAGAGCTTCTTCAACGTTACCTCAGCTCGAGTTAGCGACGGATCCCCTTGGATCACAATCTTGTCTGTTCCACTGCTCACCGTTAATTTCAGCGCCTTCCAGTCCACTTTGGTGACCCCCAGGGTTCGTAACCACTGCATGCCCAAAATCACATCGATACTTCCCAAATCTAGAGGTAAGAAATTCTCCACAATGGTTAAATCATCCATTGTAATAATAACCCCCTTGCAAATCCCTTTCCCTTTTACTGCGGCCCCCGTCCCCATGATCACGCTGAAACTGTTTGTTTCCCAAACGGGTATTCTAAGCTTCTCTACCCCCCGTTGTGATATGAAATTGTTGGTCGCTCCACAATCTATCAAAACGATGATTTCCTCGTGTTCTATCTTACCTTTAAGCTTGATCGTACTTGGGGTTGAAATTCCTACGACTGTGTTCAAAGATAATTCTGCCATCTCTTCCATCTCTTCCGTCAACTGATTTTGCTCACGGATTCCTTCGTTCTTGACTTCTGCTTCTGCGGCTAGTTCATCGCTCACCACCAAGAGTCTCAACTCCTTACTCTTGCACTTGTGTCCCACAAAGAACTTCTCGTCGCATCTATAACATAATCCCCTTTCTTTTCGTGACTGTAGTTCCGTGTCAGTGAGCCGTTTGTAGGGTAATTCCCTCCGTTGAGTAGGTTGAGGGTTTGCCAGGGTGATCGTGCGAATAGGGTTCGCGTCAATCGCTTTCACTGGAGATCTTATCGTTGTATTCGACATTACCGTCCCCTAACGTGTGGCTGAGATGATTCATTTTTTGTATCTTACTTGGGCCTGGCCCAACACGGTTTGATCGGGCCATATTTTTGTCTTCCACTCTTTGGGTCGCCTTCATCATAGCTTCTAAGCCTAGGGGTTCGAAACATAACACCTCCGTACGAATGTCTGCATCCAGTCCATTGAGAAACGTTCCCTCTAATACGTCTTCTGACAAAAAAGGACAATGGTGCTAATAGGGCCTCGAATCGAGCCCTGAAGTCGGCGACTGTCGTTACTTGACGGACGGCGAGAAACCGAGCGCACAACGAGCCTTCCTGTGAAGGCCTGAAACGGTTCAGGATTCTCTTCTTCAAGTCCGGCCAGTCTACGAAAGGGCACCTTCCCTCTGCCCAACAGAACCATCGTAATGCCACCCCTGCAAAACTGATTGCCGTGACTGTCAACTTCTCACTGTCTGTTAACTGATGGATATCGAAGTAGCGTTCGGCTTGGAATAACCAATCATCTTGTTGATCTCCTTCAAATACGGGCATGTCAACTTTCTTGAACTTACGTCTCATGATTTGCCCATCCTCTGTTTTCTCTTCGCGTTCCTCTATTCTAACGCTTCCCTTCCCGCTCGATGAGTCCCCTTCTACTTCGGGAGTCTTTCTCTTTTGCCCTATATCTTTTTCTCGGCGCGAAGCCCCTCGTGAGTAGTCAGATAACAGTGTGGCCAAAGCTTTTTGATTATCTTCTGCGATTTGGCGTTGGTCTTCCATGCTAGTGAATAACCTTTCAATATTCCTATTCATCTCCGCCATCGATGTCTCCAACTCGGGGATCTTTTCATGCACTGATTGCATACATTTTTCCATTTCTTCCATTCGTTCCTCTAAAATACGCTGCGACATACTCCTCGTTCTCCCCAGGATGACTGCTCTGATACCACTTTGTAAGGATACTTCAAGCTTTAGTGCTATTTCACAATCCGAAAATACAGGTTACAGTGACAGCTACCGTTCGAGAGGGTGGTTCTCTCCCTTCATATACCTAAGTCTAGAGACTAAGTACAACCAAAAACATACCTAACCCTTCCCAACAACAAAATACACTTAAATACTAACACTGACACTAACTGGGAGATGGTGTATTTCCATCTTTGCCCCTCCTAACATAGACATTTACAATTGGAGGCCTTACACACCCATAACGTAAATCACAATGAATGTGATAATTTTTAGACTCAATACAACTTTCCCATCATCTTAAATGAAATATAGATCTTCTATAGTAAATATATGTGACTATGAATTCAAATCATGGTAATCACCTACCTAGAATGTAAATCTAAGAATAGTCCAAGTGCATATAAGCTGGCCTGATCAACCGTGGTTATAACTTTTCCTATATTTTAAACATTTGAATCCAAAAGATCGATCCCTTATATGATCTCCTCCATTTTCGTATGGGTTTAGATCTCTGCTGCTCATAACTTTTCCTGTAGTTCTGAAGTTGTTTCCTTTCAAAAGAACAGACACTCATATTTGACCATTTTAGTTCAAGTGTTTCCTTTCTAGAACATACTCATTCACATTTCAATTTTCACTTGACAATATCAAGCCAGACATTTTTTTTTTTCCATGAAAAATATAGATAAGGAAAATAGAGTGGCAAGAGAAAACTGTCACCATGTTTTCAATCGAAGGAATTTTTTTTACGAAATATAAGATGAAATAAGAAAAAAGTAGAATGACAAACTTGAAAATGCCACAGTTTAGCACATACGATAGCTTTAGAACTATCCCACGAAAAGTATGTTGTGAAGAAGCTTGGTTCGTTCCCCTCAGTGACTTTGTATAGTGGTACTTTTGGAGATAAACCCTCCAGAGATGCAGCCAATTCTATGTAACTCTGCAAAAGCAATTTGTCAAATAACAATAATAAAAAAGTATTTTGAGATATCCTAAAATAAGAGTACCTGCCCAATTTCAAAGGCATTTTGCTTTTCTTTGGTGTCAACCAACTGACCAATCCATACGAACACTTCAGCATGCGTATCAAGAATCAAGACATCCTCTGTCAAGAGATCATCTCGAGAAAAGTTGTAAACCTCCTCTACCTGCAAAATATAAGGAACAAGAATAACTATAAAGGCTTAATAAAGCACCCAAAATAATATATAAAGAAGGTCCAAAGCTCACCTGAAATCTTCCTGAAATATCCAAGGCAAGGGGGATGGCCACAATGATCAGTCAAAGGAAATAGGTAACAGTATTACAGACTAATTAGATAATGTAGAAAACAACATATTGTCATTACAAGAGAGAAATTATTGATTCAGAATAAATTTACAGAGAACTGCCACCTTTATTTGATGAAATTGTGTATAGGTGTGGGTCTCTGACAACATCTGAAGCTGCTTTTTTGCTGGCATAATTTTGCTTTCCCCCAAGAGCAGACCAGAAAGCAGAACTTTCTGTTCCTTCTTTAGCATGTTTCAAAGTACCTCCCGGCTATATCATAAATAGGAAGGATATACTGCTGTTAGTCAATAGCCAAGTGTACAGAACTCATGTCTTCAAGAATGCCTGTAAAGCATGGTTGTAAAGAAAAACCTGTGTGATTCATAGATATTCCCATTATATTCCCATGGTTGTAAAGAGAAGTCATTCCCGTTATTCCATGTTTGTCCTGTATCTATAACAATTAAATTATTCCTTAAAAACATGCCTAACAAAACCAATAAACGTTACTCTCTATGCTCCTCCCTTAGTGTTGTGGTATATATTCAACAAAAATCAGATAAATTTGGTACTAAACCCTAATTTTATCAGATAAAATTGGTACTAAACCCTAATTTTATGGCATGCCAATGTAAAGAAAAGGTAAATGGTAATACTGAGGTGCAAACCTTCAAAAACTCAGCAACTTTTGCAGCTGATTGCTGCAGCTCGAAGGCACATTGATTTCCATGCCAAGTAAACACGGAAGATCCAGATTGCAGGACAAAAGAATGGCTAGAGTCCAATGATGTTGCCACCTGATCAAGAACAAAGCTTATGAAATTGTTCCTGAAGTACCAAAAGGATGACTTTTAACTATAGAAGTAGAATCATTTATCCCAATTAAGAATTGCATCCAATTCCAAAGGAAAAAAGTGATTTAAGAAATTTCTACAATAGCTAGATTTGTTCAAGTCTACATATCAATACAAAGCAGAGTGGATAAAAGATTAGGGATCAATCTTCAAGATTTTAGAGCTTATATATTCAAACTAAAAGCCAAAGTACACAGGAAAAGAGCTAGACTGAGAGAGATGCGGAAGTTATCGATCTCAAATAAGTGCTTGATCACATACACTGAGACTACTCTTTAAGAAGCCAAAACCTAATGATAATAGGGATACTAAACTTCCAGAATATTCAGTGTGACAAAAATTCTAAATCCAAAGAAATCGTGAGCGGGGTGAAAGCAGGGTTGAGCATTCTTCTAAAAGCCCTCATAAGGGTATCTTCTCCCGCATATCAGTCCATGCATAAAGCTCAGGGAAAATAATGTTTAATCATTTCTTAGAACCATGAAATAACTTTGTGGACAAAGTTTTCTAGAACCAAATAATTATTTATTCTGCCTGGTTCAACAAAAGTGTCCAATCTAAAAGGCGACGATATTGCACCCTTTTTTGGGCCAGAAACATTTTCCATGTCTGAAAGTTGCTTTTAGATACTTCATGTTTTCTCTCTCTACTGTGGTTGAATAGTATACATAGAAAGCATCAATCCAACTTGTATAAGATAAAGGCATTCTACAAAAATAATATCCATAAACTGTAGGCAGCCACAAACAAATAGAAATGAAAGAAGTGTATACTGCACATACAGCATCAACTTGCACTGCCTTATTGTTGTGGATAGAAGTTCCAGAAATCTTGATGAGAGCAACACTATCTGCACTATATGTTTCATCCACCAAATCTTTGTCTGCTATAAATTTCTTGTAACCAGCACTCAGACCACCCTAAATGCAACTAGTATAAATAGAGGTGATGTCTTAGAGTTTATATCAAGCCAAAAAAGCTAGAAGTGACCAATAATACAAGTAGCCTCTTTCTCAAAAATCTATCTTTCAAGTTTAACCTCCAATCTCCAAAAGTTTCTTTCCAACAAAGTGGTATCAAAGCTTGAAGATCCTTTCTAAAAGTCTAAAAGATGGCAAGTAACAACATGGTCCCATTCCCAAGTCCCAGTACTCAACAAGAGTAACTACGATAATTGGAGCATCAAGATGAAGGCTCTCCTTGGATCGCAAGATGTATGGGAGATAGTAGAGAAAGGACACGCCGAGCCGGAGAATGATAGTAGTCTTTCTCGAACACAAAGGGACAGTTTGAGAGACTCAAGAAAGAGAGACAAGAAGGCTCTCTATCTAATCTATCAAGGATTAGATGACGATGCTTTTGAGAAGATTTCAGAAGCAAAGACGGCAAAAGAAGCATGGGAGAAGCTTCAAATATCGTACAAGGGAGCGGATCCAGTCAAGAAGGTACGTCTTCAAACTCTAAGAGCTGAGTTTGAAACTTTGCATATGAAAGAAGGGGAAGTCATCTCCGACTATTTCTCTAGAGTTTTAACGGTCACCAATCAACTTAAAAGAAATGGTGAAAAGCTTGATGATGTAAAAATTATGGAGAAAATACTAAGATCATTAGATCCAAAGTTTGAACATATTGTTGCCATAATCGAAGAAACAAAAGACTTGGAGGCTATGACCATTGAGCAACTCTTGGGTTCGTTGCAAGCATATGAAGAAAAGAAAAAGAAAAAAGAAGGAATCGTAGATCAATTACTCAAGCTGCGAGTTGACTCAACTATTGGAGGAATCAGTCACAATGGTAGAAGCCAACGAGGACGAGGTCATGGTGAACATCGAGGATGAGGAAGAGGTCATGGACAAGGTCAAGGACGAGGTTGGAGGTCCTATGAGGACGATAACAACTTCCAAAGAGGAAGAAACTCAACAAGAGGTCGTGGGCAAGGCAACTCAAGATCAAGGTACGATAAGTCAAACATTAAATGTTACAATTGTCAGAAATTTGGTCATTATGCATCTGAATGTAGAGCTGCTAGCAACAATAAAGTTGAAGAGAAGGCAAACTACATTGAAGAAAGAAATCAAGAATGTGGCACCTTATTGATGGCTTGCACGGAAAACAAATGGAACAAAGATAATAGATGGTACCTAGACACCGGGGCAAGCAACCATACGTGTGGAAGAAGGAGCATGTTCGTAGAACTTGATGAATCGGTGAGCGGCAATGTAGCTTTTGGAGATGAATCCAAGGTAGAAGTAAAAGGAAGAGGTAACATTCTTATCCGATTGAAGAATGGTGAGCATCAACTTATTTCAAATGTTTATTACGTACAAAACATGAAGAGTAATATCTTGAGCTTGGGCCAACTCTTAGAGAAAGGTTATGATATTCAATTAAAAGATAATCACCTTTCTATAAGAGATAACACAAGTAACTTGATTGCAAAGGTGCCAATGACAAGAAATAGAATGTTCGTAATCAACATTCCAAACGATGTAGCAAATGCCTTAAGATGTGTTACAAAGATGCATCTTGGGTTTGGCATCTTCGCTTTGGGCATCTCAATTTTGGAGGATTAGAGTCACTCTCCAGGAAGAACATGGTGAGAGGGTTACCTTCCATAAGCCACCCCGATCAAGTGTGCGAAGGATGTCTACTTGGAAAGCAATTCAAGAAAAGCTTCCCAAAAGAGTCAAACTCAAGAGCTCAAAGGCCACTGGAACTCATACACATGGATGTGTGCGGTCCGATCAAGCCAAGCTCACTTGGTAAGAGTAATTATTTCCTTCTCTTTATTGATGATTTTTCAAGAAAAACATGGGTGTATTTCTTGAAGCATAAATCAGAGGTGTTCGAGAATTTTAAGAAGTTCAAAGTCCTTGTTGAGAAAGAAAGCGGTTTGGCAATCAAAGCCATGAGATCTAATCGTGGAGGAGAGTTCACATCAAATGAATTCCAAAAGTATTGTGAAGACCATGGAATTCAACGACCTTTAACAGTACCGAGATCCCCCCAACAAAATGGAGTGGCAGAAAGGAAGAATAGAACCATTCTGGACATGGCAAGAAGCATGCTTAAAAGCAAGAAATTACCAAAGGAGTTTTGGGCAGAAGCAGTGGCGTGTGCAGTCTACCTATCCAACCGATCTCCAACAAGAAGTATATATGGAAAAACGCCACAAGAAGCATGGAGTGGAAGAAAGCCTGGGATTTCCCATCTCAGAGTTTTTGGAAGCATTGCTCACGTGCATATTCCAGATGAAA
Source organism: Trichosanthes truncata (assembly GCA_033996785.1). Taxonomy (NCBI): domain Eukaryota; kingdom Viridiplantae; phylum Streptophyta; class Magnoliopsida; order Cucurbitales; family Cucurbitaceae; genus Trichosanthes; species Trichosanthes truncata. Next base: position 40,457,069 of record JAWPNB010000013.1, on the reverse strand, counting down.
AGAGAAGTAAGTTGGATGATAAAAGTGAGAAGTACATCTTCATCGGTTATGACTCCAATACTAAAGGGTACAAGCTCTACAACCCTGATACGGGAAAGACAATCATTAGTCGAGATGTAGTATTCGATGAAGAAGGAGAATGGGATTGGAGACAACATGATGAAGACTACAACTTCTTTCCATACTTTGAAGAATATGACATGGAAGAAACAAGGACAGAGCAAACAAGAGAGGAACCTTCTACCCCACCAGCTTCACCAACTACAAGTTCTCAAGAGAATGAAAGTTCAAGTGAAAGAGTTCACCGCTTCAGAAGCTTACAAGAACTTTATGAGGTAACTACAAATCAAGATAATCTTACTCTCTTTTGTCTTTTTGCCGATTGTGAGCCCATGAACTTCCAAGAGGCTGTGGAAAACAAGAATTGGAAAAGCGCTATGGATGAAGAGATCAAGGCGATCAAGAAGAACAACACATGGGAGCTAGTCTCACTTCCAAAAGGGCACAAGGCGATTGGTGTGAAATGGGTTTATAAAGCCAAAAAGAATGCTAGAGGAGAAGTTGAAAGATACAAGGCAAGATTAGTGGCGAAAGGCTACAGTCAAAGAGCTGGCATCGACTATGATGAGGTATTTGCTCCCGTTGCTAGACTAGAAACAGTTAGATTAATAATGTCATTAGCAGCTCAAAACAATTGGAGAATCCATCAAATGGATGTGAAATCTGCTTTCCTTAATGGAGTTCTTGAGGAAGAAGTTTACATTGAACAACCTAAAGGCTATGAAGTTGAGGGAAAGGAAGACAAGGTTTTGAGGCTGAAAAAGGCACTTTATGGGTTGAAGCAAGCTCCAAGAGCTTGGAATTCCCGAATAGACAAGTACCTACACGAGAGAAGCTTCATCAAGTGTCCATATGAGCATGCACTTTATATCAAAGTCCAAAATAATGATGTATTGATTGTGTGCTTGTATGTAGACGACTTGATCTTTACAGGTAATAATCCGAGCATGTTCAACAAGTTTAAGGAAGAGATGACGAACGAGTTTGAGATGACCGACATTGGGCTCATGTCGTACTACCTCGGCATTGAAGTAAAACAAGAAGATAAAGGCATCTTAATCACCCAAGAAGGCTATGCTAAGGAGGTGATCAAGAAGTTCAGGATGGAAGACTCTAATCCGGTCAACACACCCATGGAATGTGGAATCAAATTATCAAATCACGAGGAAGGAGAAAAAGTGGATCCAACACTCTTTAAGAGCTTAGTTGGAAGTTTGCGGTATTTGACATGCACAAGGCCCGATATTCTCTATGCAGTTGGAGTTGTCAGTCGCTATATGGAGAAACCGACAACTACACATTTGAAGGTAGCAAAGAGAATTCTTCGGTACATCAAAGGTACAATAAATTACGGTTTGTACTATTATGTTTCAGATGATTATAAGCTCGTGGGATACAGTGATAGTGATTGGAGTGGAGATATGGATGACCGCAAGAGCACGACTGGCTTTGTGTTCTACATGGGAGACACTGCCTTCACATGGACATCAAAGAAGCAACCAATTGTTACTCTTTCTACATGTGAAGCAGAATATGTAGCTGCTACCTCATGCATTTGCCATGCAATTTGGCTAAGAAATCTGCTAAAAGAGTTGGGTTTGTCACAAGAGGAGCTGACGAAGATTTTTGTGGACAACAAGTCAGCAATTGCTTTAGGTAAGAATCCAGTTTTCCACGATCGAAGTAAGCACATAGATACGCGTTACCACTACATTAGAGAGTGCATCGCAAGAAATGATGTGCAGTTGGAGTACGTGAAGACTCATGATCAAGTAGCTGATATATTCACCAAGCCAATTAAAAAAGAAGACTTCACAAGGTTGAGAGGTTTGCTTGGAGTAACAAAATCAAGTTTAAGAGGGGGTGTTGAAATATAAACTTGATTTAGGTAATTAGTATTTGGGCCTAGTTTAAATAAAAGCCCAATTTCTAGAAACATTAAGTACTAGAATATTCTAGAAAAATCTCTTATTGAAGATACTTTAGAGTATGATGTAGAATTCTCTAGAATGTGAGAGAAAAAAGTGTATTTGTAAATAACATTCTAGAGAGTCATTTGTAACCACTAGGTTGTATATGTGTTGGCAAAATCATAGCCATAAGTTTAGGAGGTGCAACTAGTATAAATAGAGGTGATGTTTAGAGTTTGTATCAAGCCAAAAAAGCTAGAAGTGACCAATAATACAAGTAGCCTCTTTCTCAAAAATCTATCTTTCAAGTTTAACCTCCGATCTCCAAAAGTTTCTTTCCAACAGATTTTAGTAAAAATCTGAACATGGAGCCGGAAGAACAACTTATGCCAACTTTAAAGATGGACAGACTTAGCATTATCCATTGCCATGGACATAAAAAGGCGTAGACTGCAGATCAATTGGGTATTTATTCTAGGATCTTTCTTGGTTGATTCTACAACCCATCAAAAGACTTTTCCTAAGGGAGTTGGTCAAAGAAAATTGGAGATTTAAATATCATAAAAAGGTTAAAGTATTTCTCTGGTTCAATGTACCTCGGGGTTTTTAATACCAATGATAAAAGTGTTTAGTTGCATTATTTTAAAGTGCTTTTAATGACCAATTTGTTGTAATGATCAGCTTGGTCTTCTTCTTTAGGATTGGAGTCCATTTATGTATTTTGGGTTTGGACTCCTTGGAGTTGGTTTCTTGTATATCCTTGTATTTTCTTTGAGCAAAATGGTTTCTTGTATGTCCTTGTAATATTTTCTTTCATTTTGCTCAATGAAAGCTCGATTTCTTAAAGAAAAAATCACAAACTTGTTTGATTGCACCCATCCAAAAGTGATTCCACAAAAATATTTGCTCACTACATATTTTAAAGTGATTCCTAGGTAATCGTTTTAGAATTGGAGAATCATCACACTCTAATTTAAATCCTGTAAGATCCTTCTGAACATATTATGATATCTATAAGAACATAGCAATACTTCCCTTTTGTTCTAACGCTAATTAGTATGGACTGCCATTCCAGTCGTTTAAGGTATCTCTGGCAAAAGCCACTTATAATGCTAATTAATATGGACTGCCATTCCAGTCGTTTAAGGTATCTCTAGGAAAAGCCACTTATAATGAACTGTCACCAGTCATATAGTCGTATAAGGTATTTATGAAAATGCATTAATCTATTTCTTATTGTTTCAAATGCACAACTCCAAGTTAGGGAATTTCATTTAACACCTGAAGCAACATATTTTAACTTACCTCGACACTATCCTTTCCATACCAAGTACACAAAAGGTAATCTTCCTTCCTCTATCCAGAGTGGTAAGTGTAAAGTACAATATAACAGTCTCCACTATAAAATTTAGCAACATCCTCTGAGGGCACTGAAGTCTTGGTGTCCTCATTGATGCTCCATATCTGCAAAATGAACAATGTCCAATATCCTAGCACAAAACAAATAAGTAATTACCAAATTCATAAAGTTATTTTCAAAATTAACAGGAAAAAATAAATTTTAACTAAACCTCCATCTTTCCACCTCCCTCCAGCAATGGAGGTATTTCCTCATTTACTTGTGTACTTTTTGACATCCCCTTAATACCTACACCTTGTTGCTTCAATGAAGCTGGCAGAAATTTGAATACCAGAATCAATAAGTTGAGCAGGAAGTACTTTAGGTCTACTTTTAAGTCACAAATGACACACACCTGCTACCTTTCCTCTTCCTTCCTCAGCTCCGGAAGCTGCAGATCCTGCTGGCCAGGAACCAAAGTTGGATTTGAAAGAATGCGTCTCATAACCTTGAATAAGCCGTGTTATATGTGTTGATCTTGGCCTATTTTGATTAGCAACGAATTCCTAGAAAAGAACAGGTAGTGAAGAACAGACACATTTGGAACCAAATTTAGTGGAACATACTATCTTGGATGCTATATTGCTACTCTATTACCTCAGCAACTTGGATGGCCATTTTCCTTTCTTCCACTTGGGTTATCCGTCCAACCCAAACAAATACCTCAGAACCACAGTCCAGTAGATAGCATTTGTTGCTTTCTAACAATGATTTGGATAGTTCACCTTCAATGATCCCCACTTCGCCATCAGCTATGCTGCATGCATTCGAAAAAGAAATGAGTATGTTTCTTAAGAAAGGAAAAAATAATCTTGTAGCATAGTGTGTCAAGTTTGTTTTTTCTGCTAAAAGATAATAATACAAGAATCATGGTTTCCAGTATCATACCAATAATGAAAGCATGGAAAGACATCCTTCAATTAAATTAAATATTAATGTAGAAAAGCATATGAGATTCTCACAAAACATATTATAATTCAATATTATTTTGTCTGGAAGAAAGATTGCAATATATGTAACAAGCCGGTTCTGTTGATTTAAGAATAGCAAGACCATCCTTGCCAATATGAGTTTAACTCAACGGTTAAGGATTCTCTACTACCTCTAAGAGGTTGTTCGAATACCTTCACCCCACATGCGATGCAATATTCTAAAAATAGTAAGGTCATCCTAAAAAATGTTTTGTCAATTACAAATCCATCTTGTGACTCCTTTGATTTTTTTTCTTCTTTTCTCTGGTGACTCCTTTACTTTCAAAAAAAGAAGTGTTTCTTATTAGGGGGGAAAGTTAGCAGAGTGAAAAACTAGAAGCATTTCTGCATACCCACTACTGCAACATCACACACTCCCTGGTGATACTCTTCCTTAAACAATTGAACCACATCCAAAGCCTTGGCTCTTTCTTGGATATTGGAATTAGCACCATTGAACTGATATATCTTGTTTTCAGTGTCTAGGATGAACACATCATCATGATTGAGAGAAGACCGAGCAAAAGGAACCTGCATGATCAAAATGAAAATTTGATCCTAGAAAAATCAAATTAAATGAATTCCAAAATATATGGGAGTTCATAGGAATAGAATCCTGTGCCTGTTTCATTCTAACGACTCGTTTTCCCTTGCAGGTATATAACCGTGTTTCAAATTCTTCTTCCTCAACTTTTTAAAATCCAGATGCAACACCTCCTTCAAGTGGAATGCTACAAGGCTTGAAGTATGATAAAAATTTGTCAGATTCATGGCCTTGAAGCTCTCTATGTAGCACTGTGTCACGGTCATGCTTGTCCAGGGCGTGTTGCCCGTGGCCGCATGGCCATTTCAACCGCTTTTTATCATGCTTTCATTGTATATATGTCTTATAGCTTTCTAGTTAACTTTACTTTTATTTTTGTGGCCGTATGACTCCTCGCCATTTTTATGTGCAAGCCTGTCATAGGCATAAATCCTAGAATGTACTATACGGGGGTATGACTAGTTGTCCAACCTTCCTACCCGGAGTTATATGCTATTAAGCCGTTGTTGTCCCTTTCTTGCTTACTTGCGTATAACAAACTTTTCTCACAAATGTTTTCAAATGCTTTCCCGCTCATGTTTTTTAAAACCATTTTCTCTCGAGATGTGAGGGGAGGCTAGACCCTACGCTGAAGTTGTCCGTGATTTGCATTTTTCGTACGACTGACTTGCTCGCTGGGTCAGAGCAAGTGTCTCACAATCGTTTGTCCCATCCCGAAAGTGCACGATTGTGATAAGTGGTATCAGAGCCTAGTTGGCTCCTCGGATTTGAAAAGTAGCGATCATGCCGACGACAAAATCATCGGGCAAGTCACAGGTCGACCGACTAGTTGAAATTGAAGAGCAGTTGCTATACTTGAGGGAAACACCCGACACGGTACGATTCCTCGAGGATCAGATGAAGGAGATGACGGAAAAAATGGGCGAGATTACAGCCCTGAATGCTCGAGTTGATGGGCTACCTATACAAGAATTGACACTGAGGGTTAAGACCGTAGAGGATAAAGCTGCACGACCGAGCAGCTTCGAACGTGGGGATAGTTCCACCGGCTCTGTCGCACAAATAGAAGAAGGTGTCGAAGAGCTAGATAATTCACAAAAGACCATGCTGAAGTTGGTCAACGAACTCACAGAAGACGTGAGAATGGCAGTAGAAGCCATCAGGGATGTGATGGCTGAACTGAGTACTCGAGTGAATTTGACCATGCGGACAGTAGAGAACCAAACCAGGGTCAAGTACACATGGGGTTTAATAAACTGAAGATCCCGAAACCTAAAGCATTCAAAGGGAACCGTGATGCTAAAGAGCTTGAGAATTTCATTTTCGATGTTGAATAGTACTTCAAGGCTACAGGTACAACCTCAGAGGAGATGAAAGTTACCTTAGCCTCTATGCACTTCACATATGATGCGAAGTTGTGGTGGCGATCGAAAGTTAACGACATTCATGGTGGTCTGTGTACCATTGAATCATGGGAAGACCTCAAGAAAGAGTTGAGGACTCAATTCTTCCCCGAAAATGTCGAATTTATAGCAAGGCGGAAACTGCGTGAACTGAGGCACACCGAAGGCATAAGGGATTACGTCAAACAGTTCTCGGCGGTGATGTTAGATATCCGAGATATGTCCGAGAAGGACAAGGTATTCTGCTTTATCGAAGGATTACAACCATGGGCTAGAACAAAATTATATGAACAAAGGGTTCAAGATCTTGCCTCCGCCTTAGCTGCAGCAGAAAGACTTTTAGACTATGGTGGCGAGTCAAGTTCCCAGAAGAGATGTGTACCACCCAACAATGCAGGGAACAAACCCTTCAGGCTTATGGGTCAGCGAAACGAGGGTACAAACAGACCTCAGGGGGGGGACAGATAGACCGAATTGGGGAATAGACAGAAACCCCCAGAATAAGAATGCGGGTCCACCTCGAGGACCTTATCCGTCGAAGATCTATCTGCAAGGGCCTTTGCAGTGCCTTTTATGTAAGGGTGCCCACAGATTATTCCATTGTCCACACCGAGCCGCCCTCTCTGCCCTTCAAGGCTCAATCCAAAGCGGTAAGAGTCCTGAACCTGAAACTGTGGTCGAGAAGGAAGAAGGTGATGAGACCCCCAGGATGGGAGCGCTGAAATTTTTGTCTGCCATACAAAAGAAAGTTGAAACAAAAGAAGTGTCCGAGAAGGGACTGATGTTTGTTGATGCTATAATCAACTCCCACCAGGCTAAGAGTACGTTGGTGGATTCAGGCGCGACTCATAACTTTATATCCGACCAAGAAGCACAAAGACTGGGGTTAATGATAGAAAGAGATACCGGAAAGATGAAAGCAGTTAATTCTGAGGCCCTACCTATCGTAGGAGTCTCCAAAAGGGTCTCTTTGACACTGGGAACATGGTCGGGAGAAATGGACCTCGTAGTTGTTCGTATGGATGATTTCGACGTGGTATTGGGAATGGATTTCCTTCTAGAACACAAAGTCATCCTGATAATTCTTATTTATGAGGATTATTTAACCCTAAACTAAGTTATTTTTGTCATTTTTGTATACTTTATTGATTACCGAGCAAGCTAAAAATAGCATTTATAAGATATATTCATGCAAGCTTGTCGGAGTATGATAAAAGAAAGAATTAAGTGAAAAGATGCAAGAAAGTTGGCTTAAGTTGAGTTTTTGTGCAGATTTGAAGAAGTGAAGACATTGCAAATGGAAATGCAATTGCATTCCCTTGGGAAGGCAAGGTGAAGAACAAAGAAGAAGAATGCAATTGCATTCTCTGCACCTATCAAGTCATTACGGAAATTAAGGAAATTCACCAAGATTCACGCAGTTTGCTCGATTTATGGAGAATTTCAAGCCCGAACTCATGCCCAACCCTTGCCCCATGATTGAAGGAGCATATAGATGGAAACCCTAGCCCTCAATGTCTATAAAAATGGGGAAAATGATCCAAAACGTGGCTGGGTTTTCTGCTACTCGCCCACTGTTTGTATTTCATGTTTTTCTGTCAATTTACAGCAGGGTCCTCTTCATTTTTACTCTGTAAATTCCGAGCTTGATCCCTCCTTAACGAGAGTTCGAGGAGGTGAAGATCCAACAATCCGTGAAGGTGTATGTGGGTCGATCAACGCGAGGAATATACATTAGTTTACTGCTCTGTTTTTGTTTTATAATACTGTTTTTAACTTTCAGATTCTGCTGCAATGTTAGTTAGAGAACTGGCCTTTGTTTAATTTCATTCTTTGCATGTTGTGGAATTGAATAAATTAATAAGTTTTGGGTTTAAATTTCTTTCATCTTTTATACAAGTTATTTATGTTGTGAAGTTGCACTTTGTTTTCATTTAAGTTAGTTAAATTCTGGAGGATATCAAGGTGTTTTAAAAAGAAAATTCAATCAGGTTCCTTTAAAGTTATTTACCTTATTTCATTAAAATTAATTATGAAATTTTTAACAAATAAATTTTGGTTTTTCATTTCTTCCACAATGAGCTAATTTCTTCTTTGGGATTCAAGCATGTGGATGCCCTAAAGATAGAAATAAAGGCCTAATTGTGAGAGCAACCTTGCTTCTTCTATAGCTTGTTTGCTTTTATTGATTTTAATGCTTATTATTAGTCTAGATTGATCACCTAGATTAGTATATAAAAATTGAGTCTAATTTTGAAACGGTTAGATGAAAATTTGGTTTTCATAAAAGCAATAAAGGAAAATAGCCTAGACATAGGAATTTGTTTTTGACCCTAGGCATAGGGAAAAACCTTTAAAACCAAAAGAATTGTGTTGCAAAATTAACTAAGTTCGTATTAGCCATAGAAATATCGGTTTAATCGCTTAGCCTCCTAAAGATACTTCATAGAAGGTCGAATAGGTGTTGAATTCGGTTTACAAAGCTTAAGTGTTGAGTCAAAGGATTGCAATTGCAATTAGGCTGCAAATTTCTTTCAAAAGAGCAAAAACACGTTTGAATCCCTCTTTTATCATTTTTATTTATTTTCTTTAGCAAAAACAACCACTCAATCATTTTCACACCATTGGTTACCACAATTGCAATTTGCAAACATATTTTGTGTCGTCTAAGTAGATTTTGTTAAAACCCGTTCCCTTGGGTACGATACTCTGGAATACTCCAGTTTTTATTACTTCGATCACGTGCACTTGCGTGTTGTAGCAAAGCAGAGCGATCACATCCCAATGCCTCTAGCAAAGTGCCTGGTTGTTACCGATAGTAATCCCACAGTGATCTCGGCGAACATTAAGCAACCCGGTGGGGTGCAAATGATTTCAGCCTTACAGTTAAAGAGGGGACTCATCCGAGAGGAACCCACATTCATGGCCATACCAGTGGTCGATGATATCGTCAGTACAGAACCTATCCCAAGAGAAGTCCAAAAAGTCTTGCATGAATACGCAGACATAATGCCCGACAGCTTACCGAAGACTTTACCTCCCCGTCGAGGGATCGATCATGAGATTGAGTTGCTGCCAGGGGTTAAACCCCCAGCCAAAAATGCGTACCGAATGGCACCACCTGAGTTGGCTAAACTCAGGAAACAACTAGACGAACTTCTAAGCGCAGGGTTCATTCGCCCTGCTAAGGCACCTTTGGGGCCCCAGTGTTGTTCCAAAAGAAGAAAGACGAAACTTTACGATTATGCATCGACTACAGGGCGTTGAACAAAGTGATAGTACGTAACAAGTACCCCTTGCGGATAATATCTGACCTGTTTGACCAGTTACATGGGGCCAAGTATTTCACGAAGCTAGATTTGGGATCAGGCTATTACCAAGTACGCATCGCCGAGGGCGATGAGCCCAAGACCACATGTGTGACGAGATATGGGGCCTTTGAGTTCCTGGTAATGCTGTTTGGCTTGACAAACGCCCCAGTCACGTTTTGCACCTTGATGAATCAAGTTTTTTACGAATATCTCGACCAGTTTGTCGTTGTCTACCTCGATGATATAGTTGTTTACAGCGCCACTCTGGAGGAACATTGGGTGCACTTACGTCTGGTCTTTGAAAAGTTGAGACAAAATCAGTTATACGTGAAGAAAGAGAAGTGTGCTTTTGCTCAACAATGCATCAATTTCCTCGGGCATGTATTGAATGTGGTCGAATCAGTATGGATAGCGACAAAGTGAAGACGATTCGAGAGTGGAAAGTCCCCTCATCTGTGACAGAATTGCGGTCCTTTTTAGGACTAGCTAACTATTATCGACGATTTGTCGAAGAGTTTTGAAGACGAGCTGCCCCACTAACAGAGTTGTTGAAGAAAGATAACCCATGGCTATGGACAGCCGAATGCCAAGGTGCCTTCGAAGATTTGAAAGGAACCATGATGAGGGGTCCTGTCCTCGAATTGGTCGACGTGACGAAACCATTTGAGGTAGAGACAGATGCCTCTGATTTTGCCCTCGGGGGTGTCCTCATATAGGAGGGCCACCCGATCGCCTATGAGAGTCGTAAGCTGAATGACGCAGAAAGGAGATACACTGTCTCCGAGAAGGAAATGTTAGCTGTGGTCCACTGTCTCAGAGTCTGGAGGCAGTACTTATTGGGATCACAGTTTGTTGTGAAGACAGACAATAGTGCCATTTGCCACTTCTTCAACCAGCCCAAGTTAACATTAAAGCAAGCTCGGTGGCAAGAATCTTTAGCCGAATTTGACTTCAAGTTCGAGCATAAGACAGGAAAGAGTAATCAAGCAGGCGATGCCTTGAGTCGGAAGGGAGAGCATGCGGCCTTGTGCATGTTAGCCCACATCCATACGAGTAAAGTCAATAGTTCAATGCGCGACATCATCAAAGAACACCTACAGAAAGACCCTTCGGCCAAAGTTGTGATTGAATTAGCCAAAGCAGGGAAGACTAGACAGTTTTGGGTCAAAGGAGACTTGTTGTTGACAAAAGGAAATCAGTTATATGTTCCGAGAGCAGGAGACCTGAGGAAAAAGTTATTACATGAATGTCATGATACCTTATGGGCCGGACACCCAGGGTGGCAACGAAACTTACGCTCTTCTAAAGAAGGGATACTTTTGGCCGAATATGCGAGACAACGTTATGCAGTATACCAAGACTTGCCTCATTTGCCAGCAAGATAAAGTTGAAAAAGAAAAAGTAGCGGGGCTCCTCGAACCTTTGCCTGTACCCACAAGACCTTGGGAAAGTGTGTCCATGGACTTCATCACACACCTCCCGAAGGTAGGAGAACATGAGGCCATCTTGGTTATCATCGATCGGTTTTCAAAGTATGCCACCTTCATACCCACGTCCAAACAATGTTCAGTTGAGATGACAGCCCAATTGTTCTTTAAACACGTTGTGAAACTATGGGGCATTCCGGCAAGCATTATCAGTGACAGGGATGGCCGATTCATCGGTACGTTCTGGACGGAGTTATTTGCATTCTTGGGGACGAGTCTGAATATATCCTCAAGCTACCACCCGCAAACCGATGGTCAAACTGAAAGGTATAATTGCCTACTTGAAGAATACTTGCGTCACTTTGTTGACGCCCGACAGAAGAATTGGGTCCAGTTGCTTGATGTAGCCCAATTTTGTTTCAATTGCCAAACCAGTTCTTCCACTGGAAAAAGCCTTTTCGAGATTGTAAGCGGAAGGCAACATGCCCTACCTCATATTGTCGATCATCCATATGCGGGGAAGAACCCACAAGCCCACAACTTTACGAAGGAGTGGAAACAGACAACAGACATAGCTCGTGCTTACCTAGAGAAAGCTTCCAAGCATATGAAGAAGTGGGCTGACAAGAAACTCCGCCCTCTCGAATTTCGAGCGGGAGATCAAGTCCTTATCAAGTTAAGACCCGAACAGATAAGATTCTGGAGCCGCAAAGATCAACGGCTAGTCAGAAAGTATGAGGGGCCAGTGGAAGTCCTCAAGAAAATCGGGGCCACTTCATATAGGGTGGCGTTGCCCACATGGATGAAAATCCACCTAGTAATTCATGTGAGTAACTTAAAACCCTATCACCCCGATCCAGATGATGATCGTCGCAATACTGTCGTTAGACCAAGCATTGACCTGAAACAGAAAGACATTAAAGAAGTTGATGAGATCTTGGCCGAAAGAGTCAGGAAGATCAGAAGACCCGTACGGGGGGTTCAAGAATTCCTTGTCAAATGGAAGAACCTCCCTGCGGATGAAACAAGCTGGGAAAGAGTTGAAGATTTAGAAGCCTGGATGCAGAAGATCGAAGAGTTCAAGCTTCGCCAGTTGACGAGGTCGTCAACCTTTTAAGTGGGGGAGAATGTCACGGTCATGCTTGTCCAGGGTGTGTTGCTCGTGGCCGCATGGCCATTTCAACCCCTTTTTATCATTCTTTCATTGTATATATGTCTTATTGCTTTCTAGTTAGCTTTACTTGTATTTTTGTGGCCGTATGACTCCTCGTCATTTTCATGTGCAAGCCTGTCATAGGCATAAATCCTAGAATGTACTATAGGGGGGTATGACTAGTTGTCCAACCTTCCTACCCGGAGTTATATGCTATAAGCCGTTGTTGTCCCTTTCTTGCTTACTTGCTTATAACAAACTTTTCTCACAAATGTTTTCAAATGCTTTCCCGCTCACATTTTCTAAAACTATTTTCTCTTGAGATGTGAGGGGAGGCTAGACCCTACGCTGAAGTTGTCCGCGGTTTGCGTTTTTAGTATGGCTGACTTGCTCGCTGGGTCAGAGCAAGTGCTGCACAATCGTTTGTCCCGTCTCGAAAGTGCACGATTGTGATACACTGCACGTCCTCCAAGAGCTGCATCTAACTTTATGAATTTTATTGCAGCAGTCCCAGCTTCATCCTAGGTCAAAAGGTCCATAAATTTAGGAATTAATCCTTAAAAAAAAGGAAAAGAAAATACAAAGCAAGGTTTCTTGAGGATTCAGATGAATACTTGATAGTATCAAAAATGTTGTTGCAAAAAATGAGTAACGACTGGTCTTATCAATTCATGTTGATTGGTGAATTCTCTCATCATGTTTAACACATACAAGTGGTTATAAATAAAACTACTAAATTCCATGGCCTTTTTAATACACTTTCTGATTTGATCCATCTTTCCAATATCCTCTAACATCAAATATAAATAGTGAGCAACACATGGTGTCCAATATAAATGTGGGTGTTTTGCTTCTAAGTATTTACCAGTTAGAACATAATTTGATGCATTATCAGTGACAACTTGGATGACATTTTCTTTTTTGATCTTCTCTACCATTCCATCCAAGAGTTCACAAACTTTTTCTCCAGTTTTGATGCATGAAGATGCATCAATGGATTCCAAAAACAATGTTCCAGCCGCTGAATGAACTAAAAAGTTTATTATAGTTCTATCACTTCTATCAATCCACCCATCTGACATCAACAAACACCCATTTTTTTTCCATTCAACCTCATGATTACTCACTATATTCTAAGTGAATTCTACTTCCTTTTTCAAACAGGTAACTCTAGCCTCATGATAAGAAGGAGGTTTCAAACCATGACCAAATTGACCCACAACTTCTAACATTACATGAAAGCTTCTTAAGCAAATGGTGTATAACGAAATACCTGCTTGATAAATCCAATGCATGATGAATTGAATCGTAGTATCTCTCCCCTCTTTGTTATATTTTTCTGTAATGCTTGATTGCTTCAACTCCTTCAATCTATTCCTATCATCAACAACTTTGGCTGGATTTGGATAAAAAAAATTTACCCATTGCTCCCTTTTGTCGTGGTGGCTTCAGTTGTGATTTAGATTGGCTTCCACTAGCTCCTTCTCCATTGCCAAGAGCTCACTTTCTAGGTGTTCCCACAACTTGAACTTGATCCAACAACTTCCATCTCATCATTTTCGTCAATTGTGTTCAAATCATAATCCTCGAAACTTGGGAGCGCATTACTTTCTTCCTGCTTTGCTTTTGTTTTTATTTGATAATCCTTCAATTCCTCTCTTACGGGAGTTGGACACTTCAAATATGCTTTGACATTTTGATTCCCACCAACTAAATGTTGTGTTGCTCGACAAATTCCACTCTTTGTGATTTTTCCACAAAATATAAATTTGCAAGTATTCGTGCTCTTCTCATTCTCCAAAATGACATATTTCCAACCGGGATGCTTTCTTTTTGTCTCAACCTCTCCCATCTTGATTCCTATTATAATGATATAATTTTATATTTTAATGATTTTATATTTATAATGGAATTGGAATACTGAAATGACAAGCTTAGAAAAAAAAATACAAATTTAAACCAAAAAATTCACCTGGACTGCTGAAGAAAGAGAAAATGAAGAACAACCTAAGGAAAAGTCGAAGATTGAAGAAGAAGAAGTAGCAGCCGAAGATTAAAGAAGAAGAAGAAATGGTAAAAGATTGAAGAAGATGGAGAAGAAGAAGCTGTCGTCGATGGTATTTCTGGTCACTGACTCACTATTAAGCACTAATTGCATCAAGCGCTCGCTTTCGATAGTGGTGAAGGTGCAACCAAGCGAGCGCCAGTTTGAAGTCGATCGCCTAGGCAACATACGAGGCACACAATCCCTAGGTCGCCTCGCCTCTCGCCTGAGGCATGCGCTTGGGGTCACCTCAACATTACTTAACAGTCCTCGGTGCATTCGGTTGGTTCATGACTTTGTCAAACATGTATGTATTCTTGCCTTTGTTTTTGTGGGTCATACTTTCCATGGTACGAATAAGGTTTTGTGGCTAGCTATAAACAAAGTTTTCTTCTTGTTTCTTTGGGGTGAGAGGAATGGACGAATTTTCAGGGACACTTTCTCAACCTTTGATAATTTTATGGATTTGATTTTATCATGTTTTATATTGGTGTAAATGTAAATACTCTTTCGGTGATTATAGTTTTTGTTCGTTTATTTCTCAACCTTTGATAATTTTATGGATTTGATTTTATTTCATGTTTTATATTGGTGTAAATGTAAACACCCTTTTGGTGATTATAGTTTTTGTTTGTTTATTTCTAATTAGAGAGCTTTCTTGTAATTCACCTTTGGTGATGGGAGCTTTTGCTCCTTTTTATTTCATTTATCAATGAAATTTGTTTCTTTTCTATTAAAAAAAAAAAAACTTTGGGATTCAACCATAGATAAATTAAGGACAAATTCTTCAAAATGGAAGAATTTACTTCTCTTAGGGAGGAAGGTTATCTCTTGCTCAATCGATACCCGCCTTTATTCCCTTATATCTTGCTAGTGTTCTAGAAAAGATCATTCAAGACTTTATTTGGAAAGAAATAATGGGGAAAAAGCAACCATTTGGTGAATTAAAAAACAACTTGGCTCCCCTTTGCTAGTTGTGGCTTGGGGATTGGAAACATTGTGGTGAGCAAGTATGACATCCATATATCTTAGACATTGAATTAGAAGAGTAGATCTACCTTATGGATGTTATATAGTTCTTATAGAGGAGGAAGGGTGTTTTGCAATGGTTTCTTGAGGGGTCAAACAACTTCACTACTTTTTTATTTTTTAAATGGTCGAGGTAATGGAGGCCGACCCACTATTTGTATTAGGCTCATGGCTCGCGTCGAGAGATGACGCTAATTTTAAATTATTTAAGTTTTCATCCAAAACTTCTCAAGGAGGATGAAATCCCGATTGAATGGTCTCCTCACACAAGCTCTCTTTGAAAGGCCTAGCCTCCTCAGATGATAAATGATTATAGGTTCGGAATCCTTCTATTACCTTCTCTTTGAGGTCTTTATTCAGAAATCTTACTCAGTCTGGACACACAACTTCAATATCTTTCTATGACAAAATTTGGAGGGGCAAATTCCCCAAGAAGATCAAGTTTTTCTGTTGGGAACTAAGCCATAACTCCATCAAAACACTTGTTGGCTATCCAAAAAGTATACCCTAGTTTGTCTTTCTCACCTACTCACCTAGCCACTGCATTATATGCATGAAAAGTGTTAAAGCACAAGGGCATTTATTCATATTTTGTGAAATTGCTAGCAAGTTTTGGAATCAGACTCTCGTTCCTTTTCTTATGGGAGAATGTTCTGAAAGCTACCTTGTATAAAGTCTGGCTTGAAAGAAATGAGAGGCTTTTTGAAAGCAAAAGAGAAACGTTTGAGTGATTAGTGCAAGATTTTCAATTTTATTGCTCCTTTACGATGTTATAGATCATAATTCTTAGGTTGTTATTCTCCTTTTCGATTTCTACTAATTGTAGGGCTTTTTTTAAAAAAAATTAATTATTACCTTCTTTGGTTTTTGTAGGTTTGGATATGTCTTATCTTTCCTTTGTTTTAACTTATTTTGTAATGAAACTGACTTATTGCAATGGTTGTGGTTGTATTGTGTTGTTTATTATTTCATAAGCTTGTTTTCTCTCCAAAGGGTATATGATAGATATTCACTCATCCATATTATGTTGTTCTCTCCACAACCATTTTCATGCTCTTTAGATCTGAACCTAAAAATTTCACTTATTAGATTGTTGCTATTTAAAGGAGATCTGGTAAAGAGAATAAAAATACTTTTATGTTTCTGATCTCTTATCCTTGTCCTAAAAGTCAATTTCCTTCGAGCACTGACGGACTAAGAAACTGATGATGTGAACTTTTCAATTCTGGGATGATATCTGAGAGAATTATCTCTTGTTAAAGGAAAAGCTACTTGGATGGCATACTTGGTATATGTTTTATATTTATTCATTGCCACTATATATACTTTTTTTTTATTGTAGAAGTATTTTGGTGTTTGAAGTAAGGTCTGCTGCCATTTTACCTTTATTTTTTCTCTCTGAAATTTGTACTTGCTTCGTCGATACTCGTAATGGATTTTTATTTTGTAACATGATTTTGGCTTGATTACAGCTTTATTATCGTAGTTAACCATTTTGAATGAAATAACAACTTGCCATGTGTTCACCAGGATATTTATTGCTTGGATGCCGACGGATCTCTTTTTGATGCTGCACTTTTTCTGCCGCTGTTGCATTTTCTCACTGTAAGATTTCAGGCTTTCAACTAGTTCATAACTTGATGTATTTTCTGCATAATTTGGTAGATTTTATGCTTATGGCAGTATTGTTGGTTATAGGAAATTTGTTCTCCACTAAGAATAGTTATTCAAAACATAGATCGATACTTCAGACTTCTAATCCTTTATATGACTTGTGTTACTAGACTACATTTCAGAAATCATTCCCTTTCTTTAAATTATATTGTTATTACAATTTATAGGGGGCATTTCATAAACTTTGCAAATGTCCAAGCTAATAGACAATACGTGACCCAAAACCAAAGGCAGTTCAATTATTTGTCCAATACCTCTATCACAAGATTTCCAAAGCTAAAGACTTAATTACAATTTTTAGGTACAATGCCTGAATCAGACCAATATGCTATAAAAGCCAAAACATAAAAACTATGAAGTATATTTAACCAAAGTAAAGGTAACACCTCCACATGCACCATATGTCAGTCAGGCTCCAATGTTATCAAGTTGATGCAAACAAGTGAGAAATGAACTTATCAAAATTGATTACTAATACCAAATTCTAAGGAAAACAATCTACAGGGTAAAACAAATATCATCACCAAATTTTGGAGGCAACCGAACAAGTATAATTGGTAGCCTACAAACCATGCATCCACCATTTCATTCATTAAAATCGGGAGAAAAGATAGAAGGCAAGCCTCCCCAACACAGTCAATTTCCATACCAGAAATCGCTTCATCTAAAATCATCTAGATGTGTTAGACATGATTTTGTTACCTTAACTATAACATCCATGCTTAATAGCCAACTGGTAAGCCTTTAATACTTACTGGTTCTTCCTCTTTAGGTTTCTAGGTTTCACCCACTGGGGTGAGAAGATATGATATGATCTAGGTTCAAACCTTCTTTGTTTCACATCATTTGGACAATCATGACTACCTTGATTTATGCTGAAAAAAATTTATAGGCATATTGATAAGCCATAAGGTAGCCCAATTGGAGTCTTTCTGTAACTCATTTGGTGTTGTAGGAAACTATTTTATCCTCCCTTTTTTGGTTAATCAAAGGGAAGAAAAATCTTGAACTTGTAAGGTGTAATGTGTTATCCTCGGGTGATCTTATGTGTATAAACATGTCAGTGATTAGTGCCTATTTGTTAAAGCTTATTTGAAAAATCTAGGCCCCGTTTGATAACCATTTGGTTTTTGATTTTTGGTTTTTGAAAATTAAGACTATAAATACTATTTCCACATATGGTTTTACTTGTTTTGTCATCTACTTTTTACCTATGTTTTCAAAAACCAAGCCATGTTTTGAAAACTAAAAAAAGTAGTTTTCAAAAAGTAGTTTTTGATTTTAGAATTTGGCTAAGAATCCAAATGCTTTCTTAATGGAGATGAAAACCATTATAGAGAAATTGGGAGAAAACAAGTTTAATTTTCAAAAACCAAAAACCAAAAACCAAATGGTTATCAAACGGGGCCCTAATAATTGCTATTCAAAAGCGGAAAAATGTCAATATGAGGTTTCTTTTCTATCTTGTTTGTTAACTTGGTAATTTGAACCACTTTTAGAATGATTGCTCCCTTTTTCTCCGTCAAGCCATATTTTTAACTTCTTCCTTGCTTGTATTGTTAGTGCAAATCCCTGTTGTTGCTCTAAATGATGATGAAAAAGTAGTATTTGTCTCTAAGGAAGAAGGGGGAGAAACTTTGAGAAGGAACCTGTCAACAAAGAGAAAAGGAAACTGAAATTGAACTGTATTCCTTTCTCATTAACATGCCTGCTCTGTTAAGTAAATTATGGAGCCAAAATTGGGCCCATATTTATTTGGCCCACATCACACCATCATCATTCTATTTGACCTATATATATATATATACTCATATGTGTTTTGCGGCTGGGTGTGAGTTTTACGAAAGAAAAAAATTGTCTTGCTGCAAGAGTGTTTTTTTTTTGGGTTGTTTTGCAAGAGTATTTTTTCTTCCATTGAAGAGTTTTGAGAGCCTATTGTAGAGTGATTCGTGAGCTTTTTCCTTGAGAGAAAAGTGAGAGAAATCATTTTAGAGAGCATTGTAAACTCTTGTAATTTTCTCCTTGACATTTTAGTGGAACCTACATCGGTCGCAGAGAACTGGACGTAGCCAACATTGGGTGAACCAGTATAAATTCATTGTCAATTTCTCTCCCCTTATCTTTTAATTATCGTTCTTGTTGCTTAGAAGTTTAGGTTGGTTTATCTACTCTTTTAAGCTTGTGAGTTCTAATTTTCATTCCGCAGTATTTGGAACCATAACCTGATCTGGGATTTTAGATAAAATATATATTGTCTGAATCTGGTTGGTGATTTTGATTGATTATATTTTATCGGGCCCTAACAAGTGGTATCAAAGCATTCGGGTTGTAGAACGATGTCAGGAGGAGATGAAAAATTGGTTACTTTTAATAGATCAGATTTTTTGTTTTGGAAGTGTCAGATATTGGATTATTTGCATTCCAAAGAATTAGATTTGCCATTAGAAGGAAAGCCTGATGATATGGGAGAAACTGATTGGAAAAAGATGGACAGAAAGGTGCTGGAGACTGTTCGCTTAACTTTGACAAAGAATGTGCAAAGCAGTGTAGCGAAGGCAACGACCACAGCAGAGCTAATGGAAGCTTTGTCTAACATGTATGAAAAAACCTCTATAAACAACAACGTATATCTCGCAACCAAAATTTTTAATTTGAAAATGGATGAAGGTGCATCTATTACTGCTCATATAAATGAATTTGATTTGTTGATGAACAAATTGGCTGCTGTTGAATTAAATTTTACTGATGAAGTAAATACGATTTTGTTGTTGAGATCTTTTTCTGATAGTTGGGAAACCATGAAAGCCGCACTTTCCAATTCATGTGGAAAAGAGAAATTGCAGTTTTCACAGGTTAGAGATTCTGCCATTGCAGAAGAGATTCGCAGCAAGGAATCAGGTATTGTTTCTACTAAGCAGTGTAGCGAAGGCAACGACCACAACAGAGCTAATGGAAGCTTTGTCTAACATGTATGAAAAATCCTCTATAAACAACAAGGTATATCTCGCAACCAAATTTTTTAATTTGAAAATGGCTGAAGGTGCATCTGTTACTGCTCATATAAATGAATTTGATTTGTTGATGAACAAATTGGCTGCTGTTGAATTAAATTTTACTGATGAAGTAAATATGATTTTGTTGTTGAGATCTTTTCCTGATAGTTGGAAAACCATGAAAGCTGCACTTTCTAATTCATGTGGAAAAGAGAAATTGCAGTTTTCACATGTTAGAGATTCGGCCATTGCAGAAGAGATTCGCAGAAAGGACTCAGGTATTGTTTCTACTTCTGGTTCAACGTTGAATGTGGACAGAGGGAGAAGTAATAACAGAAGTCATGAGAATCGAGGTAAATCGAAAAACAACAGAAGCAAGTCTAGAAACGACAGATTAGAGTGTTGGAATTGTTGTAAGATTGGACATCTGATAAGGAACTGCAAAGCCCCTAAGCAAATTGAGGGGAATGAACCCGGTGCAAATGTTGCTGTTAATGAGGTGCATGATGCTTTGGTTCTAACAGTGGAAAGTGCTCATGACCCATAGGTTATAGATTCAGGTGCGTCATTTCATACTACAGGACAATGTGACATTCTTGAAAATTATGTTACAGGAAATCATGGAAAGGTGTATCTAGCTGATGGAGAGCCTTTGGACATCATTGGAACTGGTGTGTGAAATTAAAAATGGCTAATGGTTCAGTCCGAAAAATTCGCAAGGTACGTCACGTTCAAAATATGATGAAGAACTTGATTTCTGTAGGGCAGTTAGACAGTGAAGGATATGAGATTTTCTTTGGCCAAGGAAACTGGAAGGTTACAAAAGGTGCCATGGTAGTTGCTCGAGGAAGCAAATCAGGGACATTGTATGTCAACAGTAATGACATGGGCATCGTGGCTGTTGTTGATCATTCGAGTCAGATTGATTTGTGGCACAACAGGTTGGGACATATGAGTGAAAAATGTATGAAAATTCTTCACTTTGCAGGGAAGTTACAGGGACTAAAGGTAGTTGAACAGAAGTTGTGTGAGGGCTGTGTATTCGGGAAACAAAAGCGTGTAAGTTTCTCAAAGACAGGAGCCAAACTAAACCCTACGAAGTTGGAGTTAGTTCACACTGATGTGTGGGGACCTTCTGAAGTATCTTCTCTTGGTGGTTTCAGATACTATGTGACCTTCATAGATGACTCAAGCAGGAATGTATGGACTTCTTAAGCATAAATCTAATGTATTTTCTGTTTTCAAAACTTGGAAGGCTATGATTGAGAATGAGACAGGTCTGAAAGTTAAAAACTTGAGGTCAGACAACGATGGTGAATATGTTGATGGGGAATTCAAAAGATACTGTGCAGACAATGGAATTGTGATGGTAAAGACTATTCCAGGGACACCACAGCAGAATGGTGTGGCTGAGAGAATGAACAGGATGTTGAATGAGTGTGCTAGGAGCATGAGATTACATACAGGATTGCCTAAGATGTTTTGGGTAGAGGCAATCAACCCGGCAACCTATCTGATCAATAGGAGCCCGACCACATCACTAGACTTCAAGTTGCCTGAAGAAGTCTGGAGCGGTAAACAGGTAAACCTTTCTCATCTAAAGGTTTTTTGTTGTGTGTCATACATTCACATTGATGCAGCAGACATGAGTAAATTAGATGCCAAATCCAAGAAATGTTATTTTCTTGGGTATGGTGGAGCTGAGATTGGCTACAGGTTTTGGGATGACCAAAACAGGAAGATTCTAAAAAGCAAGAACGTGATCTTCAATGAGGAAGTTCTGTACAAAAACAGAACAACAGTTGATTTAGAGTCAAATGAAAGTACAGAAGAGAAGACTTAGTATATAAGTCTTCCAGACCAGGACAATGAGATTTGAAGATCATAATGCAGTTACTCCTAAGGAAACAGTTGTGGAAACTGAGGAACCAGTTGTGGAACCTGATGAGCAGACTGTGGAACTTGATGAAGTTCAGAGAATGCCACCTACAGTAATTAGGAGGTCTAGCAGGACTATTAGATCACCACAGAGGTATTCCCCTACTTTGAATTACATATTATTGACTGACAGAGGTGAACTTGAATATTTTGATGAGGCAGTTCAACTGAAAGATTCTGTCAAGTGGGAGTTGGCCATGAAGGATGAGATGGATTCTCTTATGACGAATCATACATGGCAACTGGTTGAGTTATCAAGAGGTAAGAAAGCTTTGTAGAACAAATGGGTATATAGAATCAAGCAAGAGCTTGATGGCAGCAAAAGGTACAAAGCAAGGCTTGTAGTCAAAGGCTTTCAACAGAAGGAAGGTATTGACTTTAATGAGATATTTTCTCCTGTAGTCAAACTTACTACTATTAGAACTGTATTATCGATAGTGGCAGAAGAGGATATGTTTCTAGAACAGATGAATGTAAAGACAGCTTTTCTTCATGGTAATTTAGAAGAAGAAGTTTACATGGTACAGCACAGGGTTTCACAGTACAGGGGTAGGAGAAAATGGTTTGCAAACTTCAGAGAAGCTTGTATGGTCTCAAACAGACTTCCAGACAGTGGTATCAGAAGTTTGATAGCTTTATGTGCAACATTGAATTTTAGAGGTGTTAGGCAGATCATTGTTGCTACATAAGGTCTCATGGTAACTCATATATTATTTTACTACTATATGTTGATGATATGTTGATAACAGGTGCTAACAAATAGGAAATTCTGAAGATAAAGGCTGAATTATCTAAAGAATTTGATATGAAAGATTTGGGAGCTGCCAAACAAATTTTAGGAATGAGAATTGAGAGGAAAGATGGTACATTGACATTGTCACAGGAAGAGTATGTGACAAAGGTTGAATAGATTTCACATAGAAGATGCAAAACCTGTGAGTACTCCTTTAACTTGTCATTTTATATTATCCAAAGAGCACTCACCCACTACTGAGCAGGAAAGAGATCATATGGCTAAAGTGTCATATGCTTCAGCTATAGGTAGCTTGATGTACGCCATGGTTTGCACAAGACCAGACATTGCACATGTAGTGGGAGTTGTTAGTAGGTATATGAGTAATCTAGGGAAGAAGCACTGGGAGGCTGTGAAGTGGATTTTCAGATGTCTGAGAGGGACAACTAATTATGCTCTGCATTTTAAGAAGTCAGATTTTAAATTGTAGGGTTATATGGATGTAGATATGGCAGGTGATATAGATGGCAGAAAAAGTACTACTGGGTATGTTTTTACTTTGGGTGATACTGCAATTAGCTGGGTTTCTAGACTACTTGAAAAGAAAGCTAAAGTGCAGAAAATAAAGAAGAAACGAGCATAAGAAATAACACACTTCATTGAAATAATGAGATTGAATACATTTTGAAGTATGAAAACAAAGGAAGAACAAAATGAAATTAAATTAAAAAGGAACTACTACTTGAATTCAGAGGAAAAATAGAAACTTTCAAGTTGGAAAATAAAGATAAAACAACAAGTACAACTCTTAAAAACTTACAGAACTGAATAGAAAAACTAAGAGCAAAAAGAACCTTAAGATGTTCTTCCTTTCTAACTTGTTCTACCTTTTTCAAAAAGAATCAAGTACTTACTCATTCTTTCGAAGTTGGAGTTCGAATGGAATATGAACAGAGCTTAAGGGAGACTGGGAGTGGCAGCTAAAACTAAAAAGAAAATGACAGAATTTAGGGATGAAAAGAATTCCCAACTCCGAGCTCTCTTGAAACTGAAGTTTGAGCTGCCTTTTATAGACCTCAAGGCCTAGAGTTTGCTGCCGAGATCAATGTGGATAGGTTTGGCCAATCATATCCCTTGATCCTTAGAGATTTGATGGAGAATAATTGATTTTATTTGCAAATCTCGCGAATCTGGGGGAATCTGCTGAAAAGGTCCAGATGTGGCCGCATAGTGAGCGCAATTGTGCTGTTGTCGAAATGGCCTACATGCGGCAGTATAGTTGGGTGCATTTTTAGTTCTTTTTGCAACAGTTGGAATTTGGCTTCTGCTCTCAATTGCTGGCACATCCTAGTAGCATATCTCTTAGATCATCTTTCACTTGTCTCGGTTGCGGCCAGAATATGGGCACACTTGGGTCCTTTTTTATCCTCTACACAAAACCAATAAAAATTAACACTTTCTTAACAAAAATGACTTTGAATACACCTAAAAAATTATTTTTATAAAATCAAGACTTCAAAAACATGCAAAACTTGTGTTTACTTAAATTTACTCTAAATGACATGAAATATAACATTAAACACTTGCTTTCTAAGCAATTAGCTTAGTTTTTAGAGCCAAATAACACTCATAAATGAGCATTATCAACAATCAAATAATTTAAAACATACATCTCATGTATAATTAAATTAATTAAGCAAAATTGACCAACATATTTGACATATCTTAAGGAATTGAAAATAATTCAAATTACAATAATTTAAATCCAAGACATATCTTGGTCTTCAAGGATAAAAAAAAATAGCAGCAACTATCTGAAATTTTGCATCCACCAATTGACCAAAATTTGAGGAACCATTACGATAAGCTTTCAATTTTACGGTGAAGTTGGCTTTGTTTTTTAAAACTTATTTCAATTTGAATTGAAATCTTATCTCATATTGAAATTGAAATCTTATCTCAATTTTGAATTGAAATCTTATAGCAGTTTGAATTGAAATTTTATCTCAATTTGAATTGAAATCTTATCTCAATTTGAATTGAAAACTAATCTTAATTTGAATTTGAATTTGAATTGAAATAAATTGGTGCTTATCGGGAGATCCACCATGAACGTTTTTTTTTTAAAAAGACCGAGAGATTTTACATTTGATCTAATCAATGTAGAACTAATACCGAATATTCCCTTACAATCAATTTTGCAATCAGATATCACATATATGAACAAATTTAAAATGCCCACTGTCACAAAACTTTAATTCATAAATAAAAATCAAAGATTGCTCTGATACCAATTGATAGGAATGAACACTTCATCCTGCAGTGGAAGTGTTGGATCTTCTTTGATTATACTTAGAATTAAACAAAAATAAGGTTAAGCAATAAATACCTTTGTATATTATGGAGAATATTTTGACGGGTCTTTTTCTTCTTGTACTCCAACTCCAATGCGGTTGAACTCCAAGATTTCCACAAAGTCTTCCTTGCTATGACTCAAACAAAGGACTAAAGAGGTTTGTGAGAACCTTCTTGAAAATAGAGAGATGGAATGAGAGGAGAATTTCAAGAGTTCGTTTCTATTGTGAGGAATGCACACAATGGCTCACTCCTAGGGTCCTATTTCTAGTGGCAAATAATTAAATAATATATTTTAATATCTAATATATTAAAATATATTTATCTAACCAATTTGAATCTTATTCAAACCGTTTTAAATTGTCCTACGACATTTATTTCCTAATTTGAATGTAATTCAAATTTAATAAATATCTTTTCTTTAATGTATCTTAATACATTAATAATTTCTTTGATATTTAATGTATCATTTACATTAAATATATTTTCCCTCATTTAATATATGAAATATATTAAATTTTAATTTGAACATTTCAAAATTTTCTTCAACAAAATTGATCCCTATTTGTTCAAATGAGCTAGCAAAGGGACCTTATGAACTTACAGATTATAAACTCCAATGATATAAAATTAATTAATTAAACTCTTTAATTAATCAATTTTTATTCATTAACTCTAGGATCACTCCACTATAGACCTAGAGTTACACTCTTATGCACTGTAGGACAAGTTGTGTCCATAGATATAATCACTACATGCAAGTCGATCCTTCACAAGTTGTTCGTAATTACATCTTGGTCAAAAGTCCGTTTTACTCCTATAATTACATCTTCACCTTAAGTACTATTGATCCTCTAATGAACAATTTATTTATAATCCACCATAAACTATGTCCCTCTCAGGCTAGTGAGTGGGTTGGGCCCCATTGTTCAAGTCCTGGAATCAACACTTAAGGGAACTATTCATCTACTTACCCTATATGGGAAGGAGTGAATTTCATCGTGTGAGATTATGTTCCCAGCTCCCTATTTGGTCAAGTCCCAAAATTGGTAGGCAGATTGAATCAGCTACAAAAGCCACTCTCACCCACGAAAATCAAAGGACAAGCCCTCACAAGCAGGAGTTCATAACTCACTGAGGATTAAGATCGAGTCGTATATGATCATCCTGATGAAATATTAATCTTCTCATTTAACGGATTTATAAAGAGAGATTAAATATTTCGTGATCCAGTTTTATGCAAACTCATTATATAAGATACCCCCACTCACATGTCTCCCATGAATGAGGCCATATATCTCCACATTGGTATGATATTGTCCATTTTGGAGATAAGTCCTCATGGCTTTGCTTTTGGTTTCACCCAAAAGGTCTCATACCAATGGAGATAGTGTCCTCACTTATAAACCCATGATCTTCCCCTTATCTAACTGATGTGGGACCTTGGTCACACTCCCAACAATGAAGCAGAAAAACAGAATGTAAAGAGAGATAACAAGGAGATTTATAGTGATTTGGTTAATAGACTTACTCCACTTGCAAAGGGTCTTATTTGCCTCTGCTAGTCAATGATATTAGAGAATCAAGCAAGCAACATACAAAACATTGAAGCAAGAATTAGATCTAGAGATTTTAATCTAAGAAAGCAACAAAATTAGAGAGAAGTACACAAAAGGATAATAGAAAGAACAATACAACCTTTCTATACCAAGATTTGCATCCAAATAGCCAAGAATGATCCTTGTATTTCTGGATTTGAGAACCACGGCAAAAGGCTTTGAAATTTTCTGCGAATCCTTACGAATGTCTCCTTCTTTGGACGGTGGTGCGGTAGTTGACAATGGTAGCGTCACCTTCTCCTTCTCAATTTTGGGACTCAAGAAGAAAGACCCATCGATTTCTCTTTTCTCTCTCACTGTTTTTTGGCTTATGGCAATGAACACAAAAGGAGGAAAAAAAGAAGACCCCAATCGATAAGATTCTTTCTCTATTGGCAGAATGACCCTTTCCTTTTCTCTATTTCTCCTTTTACTTTCTAAACCCTAAATCCATCTTTTAATGAATGATGCCTCTTCACATACATCATATGATCATCTCACATGCCCCATACATCATCCCTATATATAGGTAAAATGGTCTATACAAAATTTGCACTAGACATAGACTTATCATATCAAGAATTGGTTATACACAAATTTGGACTCCTCCATTTTGGGCCCAAACCAATTTTTGAGTCTCTTACAATTGGGAACAAGTTAATGGTCTATCTTGTTTAATTTAGTTTAATTCAATTTTAATTAACCCCAATTGAACTTAATTAAAACTAATTTTAACTAAATTAAACCTATGATAAATTTGAAACCAAACTTATATCAATCTCCACCTTGATTTCAAATTTACCCAAAAAAAAAAAAATTAGGACCAATGAACAATGGAACTTGCTCGTAAAAGTACTAAAAAATTCATTAATCACCCATTATCAAGCTGCAACATTCTCACACAGAGGTTAAATTTATTACATGGTAATGCTTTAGTAAACATATCCTCAACATTCAAATAAGTATCAACCTTTTTAACATAAACTAAACCATCATTGATGAAATCTCTAACAAAATGATATCTAACATCAATATGTTTAGTTCTTTCATGGTGAGAATGTTTTTTAGATAAGTGGAGAGCACTTTGACTATCACAGAATACAGTTACAAAGACATTATTACTACGACATAATTCAGATACAATTCCCTTAAGCCATAGAGATTCCTTAATAGCTTCAGTTAATGCAATATACTCAGATTCAGTTGTAGATGACTCAACTATAGACTGTAAACTAGATTTTCAACTAATTGTGCAATCAAATAATTTAAACACAAAACCAATCAAAAATCTATGCTTATCAATATCAACAACATAATCAACATCAACATATCCAACTATTTCAATGTTCTTATCATCATCTATATTTGCTCCACCATAAACAAGACATAAATAGGTATGACATGCAAGATATCTAGCAATCCACTTAACAACATTCTAATGTTGTTTACCAAGATTAGCAAGAAATCTACTAATAACACTAACTGGATGAGCAAGGTCAGGTCTAGTATGAAACATGGCATACATAAGACTCCCAATAGTACTTGCATATGGAATATCATGCATTTCATCAATATCATTTAGAGCCTTAGGAGAATCATCGATAGAAAGTTTAAAATGCTTGTCAAAAGGAATACTAACCTTCCTACTATCATGCATGTTTCAATCTTTTAACTATTATTGTTACATAATCACATTGAGATAAATATAGTTTCTTTTCTTTTCGATCTCTAATAATATCCATTCCTAATATTCTTTTTACATTGCCTAAATCTTTCATTTCAAACTCCTTTAAAAGATCTTTTAACTTATTTATCTCATTCATGGATTTACAAGCAATCAACATATCATCAACATAAAGCAGTAAGTAGATAGTTTTCACATCAGAGATTTGTTTAAAGTAAACACAACTATCATACTTACTCCTACTAGAGTCAATGGATAGCATGTAAGAATCAAACCTTTGATACCATCGGCTTGGCGATTGCTTTAAACCATACAATGAACTTTTAAGAAGGAAAACTTTCTTTTCTTGTTTGGGAGCTTCAAATCCAGGAGGTTGATCCATGCAAATGGTCTCTTCAAGCGCACCATGCAAGAAAGTAGTTTTGACATCCATCTGTTCTAACTCAAGATGAAAGTGAGCAACAAAGGCAACCAAAATTCTAATAGATGTGTGTCTTACAACAGGGGAAAAAACTTCATCATAATTTATACCATCTCTTTGAGTAAATCCCTTTGATACTGGCCTAGCCTTAAACCTAGGTTTGTTATTTTCTAAAGGGTTCTCCTTAACTTTGTAAATCCACTTGCAACCTACTGTTTTAGCATCTAATGGTTTGTTAACAAGAACCCAAGTTTGATTCTTTATTAAGGAATCATACTGTAACGCCTGACTTATTCAGAGGCGTTAATTTTGAAATTTTGGAATTTAAAATTTGGTTTATTGCATTGTTGGGCTAAATTTGGAATTTAGAGTATTTGAAAGGGGCAATTTTGGAAGGAAAAAGTTGGTCAAACGACATTATGGGTTTTTGTTAAAAAAAAAAATCAAAATTTCATTCTCTTCTCTCCTCGAATTCCCCATTTCTTCCTTATCTTCTTCTTCTTCTTCTTCTTCTTTGAAAGTGGTAAAAAGTGTGCTATTTATAGGCTTAGTTTTATGCTAGTTTTGCTAGTATCGTGTTTTCATGTAATTATTTGTATATTTTGTAGAAACCGAGCAATTGGAGCAAAACTGGGAAATTTTGTAGATTTGGACAAATTTGGAGCATAACTGAGCTATATTTGAGGATCCAAGTGTTGAAGAGAAGTAACAAAGCTTGTGAACCCGAGAGTATAGTGTTGCAATACCATATGTAGCATTGCAACGCTACATCAGCAGTCTTTCAGCCTTGGAGTCCAACAGGCATAGCGTTGCAACGCTACTTACAGTGTTGCAACGCCAGCCAAATTAATTTTTTCCTTTTTTATAAAATTCGAGAGACAATGTAGCATTGCAACGCTATCTCGATGTCTATAAAGGAAAATTTTCATTAGGTAAATGAAGAGCCGTTTTAGAGACACCTAAACCCTAATTTCGATAGAGGCACTGTTTTGAGGTCTAGAGATCATATTGGAGAGCTAAGGAGGAGACTCAAGGCTTGGGATCATGGGACATCATGTGGGGAACAAGTTTTGGCACACGTTGTCCAGTTTTTCTCTATTCTATTTACTTTGTCTTCTTTAATTTTAGGATTTCTTGGACTGTATTTGAATGTAATTGAGTATTGTAGACTCATGGTTGATTGTATTATTTTTGAAAGACTATGTTTGATTTATTGATTTATGTTTTTGTAACGTCTTTTATGCATCTTGAATTAATCTTCTAAGCTCTTGGCCATAGCTTTGTATGTTGAGTTAAGTTTACAAAATTAATTACAAACATCAAATTAACCTCAATTACATGGTCCAATGACTTAATTAAGACCAAACTCCTCAATCCAATCATTGTAAACCATAATTCAGTCCAATACATCCATAATCCATCATAAAATAAATAGAAACAATAGAAAATTCAAGGGAAAATAGAGGAAGAACCCGTTTCACATTGATCATTCGCACCCACTACAATCTCCGCAAATCCTGAATGTGGATCTTCAATCTACCCGCTCTAATCCATCCTTGATCCTTCTAATTCTGTCTAATTTCGTGGATTAGGGTGTAAAAGCTCGTAATTGGCTCCCCTTTCCATCATGAATTCATCTGAATGTAAGTCTGCTTATCGACGCAGTGTCAAGACGCTACTCGAAACGCCACCATTCCAATTGCTAGCGTCTCGACGCTATAGACGGAACTCTAAGCCTCCGTCTTTTTGCAGTGTCGAGATGCCACAGGGCATCATCGAGACGCTAGCTCTCGGGTTTGACATCAATTTTATAGCATTTTGATGCGATTTTGGGCATCTCAACTCTCTCCTCTTATGTAACGCCCGAGTTTAGGAGGGGTACATGAATGAACCGAGACCACATCAGAATGAGAGGGATCCTGAGGCTATGCAAGACATGGTTAAGAAATGCTTAAAAAGAATTGATAACTACTACCTATACCAACAAGGTGCACCTTCCTTTTCGGGTGACTTAATCATAGGAACTCCAAAGTTAAGCGTGCTTGGCTTGGAGCAATCCTATGTTGGGTGACCTCCTAGGAAGCATGTGAGTGAGGACAAAGCATGCTGAAAGGAGCCGTGTTGGTTTGTGGGGACATTCTTCCCTCTTGCAAGCAACTCAAGACAAGTAGGTACGGTTGTCAGGCCACGGGGGATGCAGGGGAATGTCGGGGCCGTTAGGTGCCGAATTCAGATTTCAAATCCTAGTCCGAATCCTGGGCCTGGGGCGTTACAGTTGGTATCAGAGCCCAGAGTTACGGGTTCTGTAGACTTGCTTACATCGTAAGCATTAAGTGTCCCCATGACCAAAGAGCAAACGCCTTGTCACCGCCAGGTATGTTATTGTATAAAATGTTTGTATAAAAAAAATTAGAAAAATGTTTTGTTTTGAGAAAAAAAAAAGGGGTTTTGAATAAGATATGATTAATGTGATATACGAAATGCTTGTTTGAGATGCTTGTTGATGTTATATTCTATTTTGAGTAATGGGAAGGCTTGTGTTTAAAAAGAAGCTTTCTTGGCATAAAAAAAACTTGCTCAATTGAGAGATTGAAATAGTCAAGTGTAGACAAGAGAAAGAAGATGAGATCTTAAGAGACTAAAGTTTTTCAAAAGTCATTGGTTGATGATGTCTTTTCAGTAAGACTTTAAAGGAATGATATGTTATGGTTAGGGTTACTCTTTGGAAGTTTAAGATTTTGGTGTACTTAGTATTTGTGGATTTTTTTCATGTGTCATGTCCAAAGGAATAAAAAGGGTGAAAAAGTAAAGTGTATGTGATAATATGAGAAATTTCCTTTATAACACCTAACTTGATTAGTGTGGTTAATGAAAAAGGTTTAGTGGTTCGAAAAGGAACTTGAGACTTAAAGGAATAGTAAGTTGTTGGTTCGAATTGGAAGGTCATTTTCAAGGTACTCCAAACTATTTGGATATAACCAATAAAAAGGGAATCTAGTCCACGTTGGGACCAAGAGAAGATTTAGTTTAAAGCAAGGTCAAATAATTAAGGAAAAAAAAATCCTACCAAAGGTTCAATTTTGAACTAGACCTAAGAGAAGATTGTAAATGGAGACATGCTTTCGGTTACTGAAGATAAACCTTCCTTGGAGAATTAAAAAGGGCATCATACTTATAATGACCTTATTAAAGACAAGTATGAGTTAGGAAAAATAAGGAGTAAAGGTTTTGGTTGTTGACAGTCAAAGGAAATCAAAGGTAGAGACACCAAGTATACAAACATGGTTTGACTTTTACATTATGACTTATGTTTGAGAATCTTTAGATTGGCTAAAGAAATCTTGGTACTATTTGGGAGCTTAGAACTTTGGCGGGTATTGGTGGAATAAATTGTAGGATACTTTGACTACGAGATTCAACTTTAGTATGAGATTTCTCTTTCAAACAAAGGATTAAACAATGATATTTTGAACATTGGAAGAGTGCTTTGATGGGTCTCTTATTTGTTTTACGTAGGAGTTGTAGAGAACGACCTTTAAATTGAAGTTGTTTGTTTTTAATGGTTGTCAAAGAACTATGGAAGTAAAACTTTGAAGCTTTAGTAGTAAATAGATGGATTGCTGGTCACATTAGCAAATTTAAGAGAAATTGTCTTTGGAAAAACAAAAGTAGTACAAGAAACTAATAAAGTCAGCAATAATCTTATTGAAATGAGGAACTAGGTCAACTTAAAGTGAATGAAAAAGTTAAGTTAGTGTTGAAACAGGCAAGCTGGACATTTCAGGTTTATCACTAGCATAATACATAGACATGAGCATAGAGCTCAAGTCAAGAACAATGCTCATTTTTGGCTTTGGGTAGAATAACCCTAACAAAGCTATTGTAGCCCAAGTCACAGATACATGGACTATTAGACCAAAACTTCATGTGTCCTAGCATTTTACCATGGGGCACGTTAATTGTTGTTCGTTAAGAAGAAAGATTGGCAAACCAGACAGTTATGCATCGAGTGCCAGTAGTTATAGAGACCTATGAGTTTATTCAAAGACTAAAGGACAAAATGAGGAGTACCTTGGGTAAGTTGACGACCTTAAAAGGTAGTAAGCTTTTTGCCAAGTTATTTTTAGTGTGAGTCCTGACAGGATGAAGTTGTTTTTCTTGGGCGCATAACTATAAGGAAGGTATCATAATGGACCCTTTTAAAATGGAATCAGTTCGTCATTAGCCTAAACCTAGTAAATGGCGGAAAGTCGTAGTTCCTTAGTTCTGCAAGCTACTCTAGGATGTCTGTTTGGAATATTCCTAGCTATGCAGCACATTTGACTCAGTTGACACGAAAGGGTAGCCCGTTTGTGTGGAGTGATGATTGTGAAGCAAGTTTCCAAAAGTTGAAGTAGAATTGGTATCGACCCCAGTGCTCACTGTGCCTAATGAAACAGGAGGTTTTGTGGTCTATAGTGATGCCTCAAAGAAGGACTTGGGATGTTTTCTAATGCAGCATGGACAGGTTATTGCCTATGCCTCCCTCCAGTTGAAAGACTACGAGCGCAACTATCTGACCCATGATTTGGAATTGGCAGCAGTGGTCTTTGCCCTGAAAATTTGGAGACATTATTTGTATGGGGAGAAAATCCAGATCTACACAGACCACAAGAGCTTAAAGTACTTCTTCACTCAGAAGGAGCTAAACATGAGGCAACGCAGATGACTGGAGTTAGTGAAGGATTACGATGTTGAGATTTTGTATCATCCAGGCAAGGCAAACGTAGTTGCAGATGCTCTCAGTAGGAAGACAGTGCACACTTCGACTCTAATTACTGACCAAGCTGTATACGGGTCGATTTAGATCGTGTAGAGATAGCAGTGTTAGTGAGGGAAGCTAGCGCACAGTTAGCCCAATTGACAGTTCATCCAACCTTGAGGCAACGTGTTGTTGATTCCCAACGGGGAGATCCCAATCTAGTGACCATGTTCGTCAAGTAGAAACAGACCAGGCGAGTGAGTTTTCTCTATCTTCTGATGGTGGTCTCCTGTGTCGGGGACGTTTGTGTGTACCGGAGATTGATGAACTTAAGAATGAGATTTTGATTGAGGCGCGCTATTCTCCATTTTCGATGCATCCAGGTAATACAAAGATGTATCAAGATCTGAAACAGTTTTACTGGTGGCGTGGAATGAAGAGGGACGTGGCAGACTATGTTAGCAAATGTTTAGTTTGCCAGCAGGCTTGTTACAACCTTTAAGCGTGCCACGGTGGAAGTGGGATGAAATTTTTATGGATTTCGTGGTAGGGCTACCCAGAACAGTTAAAGGCTACACAGTGATTTGGGTTATTGTGGATAGACTTACTAAGTAGGCGCACTTTCTTCCAGGGAAACCTACTTACTCCGCAGAGAAGTGGGCACAATTGTACATGGAGGAGATAGTCAGATTGCACGGGGTTCTTGCTAGGATTGTTTCAGACAGGGATTCCCGTTTTACATTTAACTTCTTGAGGAGTTTGCATAAGGCATTGGGTACTCAGTTGGATTTTAACACGTCTTTTCATCCCTAGAGCGATGGTCAGACAGAACGTTTAAACCAGATATTAGAGGATATGCTACGGGCCTGTGCGTTGGACTTTGCAAGTAGCTGAGATACCCACTTGCATTTGATGGAGTTCGCCTACAATAATAGTTACCAAGCAACCATCGACATGGCACCATTTGAAACGTTGTACGGTAAAAGTACAGATCTCCTATTTACTAGGACAAAGTTGGTGAACGTCAGTTGTTGGGACCCGAGTTGGTCCAAGCTACAAATGATGCAATTAAAAAGATCAGAGCAAGGTTACAAACCGCACAGAGTAGACAGAAAAGCTATGCTGACTCGAGGCGAAAGGGACTTGGAGTTTGAAGTAGGTGACCACGTGTTCTTGAAGGTGGCTCCAATGAAAGGAGTTCTAAGGTTCAGTCGGAAAAGAAAGTTAAGTCCCTGTAGCTTATAGATTGGCTTTGCTGCCATCACTTTCTGCAGTACACAGTGTGTTCCATGTGTCCATGTTAGGAAAACACATACCGGACCCATCACATGTGATTGACTTTGAGCCCTTGCAGTTGAACGGAAACTTGAGCTATGGAGAAAGGCCTGTGCAAATTTTTGGTGAGAGATCAGAAGACTCTTCGTAATCGAGAGATCAATCTTGTTAAGGTACTTTGGCAAAACACTAGTCCGTGAGGCTACTTGGGAGCGAGAGGATGAGATGCGAGCTAGATACCCCGAGCTTTTTCAAGGCTAGAAACTTTCGAGGACGAAAGTTTTTAAGGAGGGAATAATGTAATGACCGGCACTTTCAGGTATTAGTTAAGACTTTAATTTTGAAATTTAAAATTAATTGTAAGGTCAATTTCATGCTTAAAGTTGTGTTGGAATTTAATTTTAGAATTAACATATTTGAAATTAGAAAAATTGAAGGGTAGAATGGGAAGAAAGAAGGAAAAATTGGATTTAATTGATGTTTGAGGCATTCTTGTAAATTAAGAGTCACTAAGCCAAGCCCAAGCCCATGTTTTAGCCAAGCCCTAATATCCATCTCTACTATTTTTATACTGCACGCAGCCCTAGGTCAAGCCAAACCGTCATCTTCTCCAACCTTCTCCTCTTCCTCCATGAAAAACAGTCTCCACCATCAATCTCTCTCTCTCTCTCTTTCACCACCAAAAGACTCATCCATTCGAAAGCTTCTTCTTCAACAAACATCCATCGCCGAATTTGTCCCTCACTTGCGGTACTGTTCACTGCGATACTGTTCACGGGGGCGCGGTACTGTTCATCTCGTAATGTTTCACGGGGCGGTACTGTTCATCGTGGGACTATTCATACCGCGGGTACTGTTCATACCGTGATACTGTTCACGCCGCCGTCGTTCAGATCAGCCTCTTCCAGTCCGGCGAGCCTTCAATTGTGGGTAAGCAATTGGTTTCTACATAGTTCTTTGATGATCTTAGTTGGGTAAGATTTAATTCATGAATCTTGACTTTGTTTCAAGGATACCCATTCCGTTCCGGCATCAAAATCACGAGCGTGTCGTTGTCCAGTAGGATTTGGACTGTTGGAGCGAAATTTTCGGTAAGTCACGAAGATCCTTGAATTTTGGGCTGTATGGTAGATCAATTGAAAATAAGATTAATCCATGGATCTTATGACTTAAATTCAGTTTTACCCACCAATTTGCGATTAAGTTAAATGCTATAGAATTGATTCTAATTTTGGAACTTTAGTTTGGTGGAAGGAACTTTGGGATGAATTATGAATTTTAGGAATTGTTTCTAACCTTAGGATGGTTTGAATTAGGCTCCAAATTGTTTGGCTGAGGTTTAAGGCGAAGGAATTTTTGGTGGGCAATTGGGTGATTGGATTCTTGAGCTTAGCCAAGGTAAGAGATCTTACGCCGGTATGCTTAAATACAAGTTAGGAATTGAATTGAAAAAAAAAAATTTAATTATTTCAAATGAAAAGTTTTATAAATGTTTTTAGTTGTGATTTCTGATTAATTTTAAAATACTTTATTTTATATGAAAATGGAGTTGCACATGTATGATTGTCATATGTTCTTATGAATGTGATGCATGTTATATGATTCATGATATGAGGAATGACAAGAGAACTTTGTTTTATGTTGCATCATAAAATGAAAAATTTAAAATGCTTTGGGACCTCATGCATACATTATGTTTTCATGATAAAAATGATTTCGAAGGCTGTGGCAATTACCCCCTAAAATTATTGATGTACATCTATATGAAAAGGAGCCTTACGAGGCTATATGAAAAGGAACCTAAAAAGGTTAAATGAAAAGAAACCTAAAAAGGTTAAATGAAAAGGAAAGGTTAGGTTGGGTTAATTGTCCACATTAAGCCGAAGAGAAAAGTTGAAAGAGAAACGTTTTCGCTATGAAAGGAATTTAGGTCCCACCAAAGGAAAGAAAGAAAATGTTTTCGAAAACTCATTATGTATGTGTATGCATATCCTGACCTGGTAGTGAGGTCACTTACTGAGTATTTTAAATACTCATCCTTTTTCAAAATGTTTTTCTTTTCAGGTAAAGGCAAGAACATATTTTAGGCGAGTGGCAAGGTGGTTTGCTGAAAGGGTCATGGGTGTCATGAGGAGTATAGCTTCCGCATTTAGTTTATGTTTTAACTCAAATTATTTTGTTAAGTAAACTTAATTGAAGTGAACTATTTCATTTGATTTAACGTTTTGATTCACATTATGTTTTGCAATGGTTTTTAAAGGGATCCCGAACTAAAAGATTTTGATTGTTTAGCAAAAAAGTTTAATTCTTTTTGTCTTTTACCAAAGATTTCTAAATTCTACTAGCATGCATGTAGTAACGTCCCTAGAAAGTCTAACAGGAAAAGTCGGGTCGTTACAGATGGTATCAGAGCGGAACTCTCCCAGTAAGATGTGGTTCGGGGACGAACCAAGGCTGAAGCTGGTGGGCATGTAACGCCCGAGTTTAGGAGGGGTACATGAATGAACCGAGAACACATCCGAATGAGAGGGATCCTGAGGCTATGCAAGACATGGTTAAGAAATGCTTAAAAAGAATTGATAACTACTACCTATACCAACAAGGTGCACCTTCTTTTTCGGTGGCTTAATCATAGGAACTCCAAAGTTAAGCGTGCTTGGCTTGGAGCAATCCTATGTTGGGTGACCTCCTAGAAATTTTCCTAGGAAGCATGTGAGTGAGGACAAAGCATGCTGAAAGGACCCATGTTGGTTTGTGGGGACAGTCTTCACTCTTGCAAGCAACTCAAGAAAGTATGTAGCGTTGTCAGGTCGCGGGGGATGCAGGGGAATGCCGGGGCTGTTAGGTGCCGAATCCGGATTCCAAATCCTGGTCCAAATTCTGGGCTTGGGGCGTTACATTTTAGGTCCAAAAGCTACATTAGGCTCTTATTCCATCCTTAGTTTCAAAATAAGTTCTCTTCTTGCTCCAAATTCAATATAAATGTCCAAAATCATAACATCCGCAATCAAATGTTTGATTTCCTAAAATACAAGAGCTCATAAAATCATAACAACACTAGCCAAATTAATAGGAAATAGATAGCACCAAATGAGTGCTATCATTAGGCAATAAACTGTTTCGTAGAAAGGATATAAGAAAAGAGCCTATACATAGGAATTGTTGTTGACCTTAGACAGCAGCCTATAGAATTAAAGGGATTGTGAACTTGAATTACCTAAGATAAATTGCCCAAAGACATATAGGAGCAATTACATAGATTCTTAATGGTGCTTGAAATCAAGGCTAAATAAGAATTGTTAGCAACTGTTAGCAACTTTACATAGGGTTCAAACTTAACTGAACCATGTGTTTTCTACTTCATTACCATTCACATCCTTCAATTATTTTACTTGTAGGGTTGCATTAGTGAGCTATGTTTATTAACTTTGAGTTTTGCAAATAGTTTTTGTAGGGTCAATATTTGGAATACTTCCGCGTATAATACTTGTGGACAGTGTGCACTTGCATCGAACTGAAATTACTTTTTAATTACTTTTCTATTACCCAACACTCATTAAAAATGGTATGCGAAAACAAGATTTGGGGCTCTAGAGTTGTTTATGTATGAGGAATGTGGTAGCACCTAACAACACCCATTCAAAATGGTGGCCAAATTTTATCTTGAATTGAAAAGGATTTTAGAAGAAAACTTATTTATAAAAAAAAAAGATTTTAAAACAATGTTTGATTTTACCTTTTATTCCTCCAATATTTGAAGTCATATTCACATAAATAAGTGAAAATTATCCATCAATTTGGCAAAATTCGAATTATTCCAAATGCTTTAGAAAATACTCTTCACCTTAAGAATATGAGAAACTTTTTTCCATTTCTCAACTCCATTATAGGGAAGCCCTCAATGAAAGAAAGTTCTTTTTTAAAAAAAAGATTTTTTTTTTGTTTTAATTAAATCCATTGTTTCTTAAGATCAAAATCTCTGGCTCTCAAAGATAGTGATCCCTCACCTCAAGAATTCTAGAAAGTCAGACACCCAAATATTTCTACATTTTGTCGTATGAAATTTTAGAAAAAAGGGTCTTGAAAAAACACTTTTTAAGAAAAAAATTACAAAAAGCTTTGGAAATAAAACTTTGGCTATAAGACTTTTAAAAACTCAAAAGAACAATTTAAAAAATTTGAAAATAATTTTATGATAGGAGAAAAGAGTATAAAAAGAGATTGGAAAACATTAAGGATAATCAATATAAACAAAGTCCAACATAATATATAAATGCGATCTAAAATGAAACAAGATGACATAATAATCAATTCATAGCAAATAAGTAAGCAAGTACAATATACAAGCATGTTAAAAATCTATGAAAATATATTGGAATTGATCTTAGACTTCTAAAGATTTGACTCCTCACATTAGGAAAACTAGAAAAACGGACTTCCAAATGTTTCTAGATTCCATGGGATATTTTTCAAAAAAGATGTATGGATTAAGAAAATTATCACCATTCATAATTAGCAACCATATATCACATTGACAATATGGTGAACAACCTACGAAAAATAATGATTGGATGCAACATTTAAAACAAAATAGATGAATAAATGAAAATACAAAATCAATTTTTGGTGAAACAGAAAATTAAAATAAACAGAAAAAAAAAACCAAAAGAAAATAATTCAAAGAAAAGAAAGAAAAGTACCATTTTTTTTATAAAAAAACATGTGTCATTGCAGCAGTACATTGCACCGACACAACACAACTGACAAAAAAAAATTTTAAAATTGAAAGACAGAGTGATGGGCGGCTAAACATCCACCTATCCACATGAAAGAATAAAAAAAAATAATAATAAAAAGACACTACTTAAAAAAAATACTTTAATAAAAACTAATATTTTTTTTTGTTTAACAATTTATTTACTCCTCTCCCCCCTCCACTTCATTTTCTCTTTTCTCTCTACAACTTCATTCTTTTTCCACCCTTCTTCATCTTCTCTTTCACCAAGTTGCCTTTTTTAAAAAAAAAATCAAAAGCAAGAAAAAACTCCTCTTCCACTAAGGTACGTTACACAACCTTTACTTTTGATTTCACACTTTATTTTTTTTCAATACACACTTTTTTAATTTGGTAAATAAGACTACAAGAGTAAAAAAAATCATAGAGAGGTGAAAGAGATAAATAGTTGGGAAAATGGAAAGAAGGAAAAAAGACAAAAGAAAGGGAAACACATAAATGAAAATAGAGGCCTAGAGCAAAATACAAAAACTCACATTGTAATATATAAAAAAATAACAAAAACAAGCTTCTAAAATCTTACTCTACTTTTTGTAGATTGTTTGGGAAAGATATGGAGAGGATTTAATGGCTAAAATCAAGAACACAAAATCCACTTGTTGTTTGAGATGCGGTTCCTTTGGAACAAAAGCCCAACTGAATGCAACCTCAAACTAAGTTATGATTTTTCTTTGGTCTTCTAGATTTTTTATTTTGTAAGGGGTGTTTTGGCTACTCACTGCATAGATAAATCTCTCAGTATGTGGTTGTGTGTATATGTTTATATCTCTATCTATGTTCAAGCTGAACATAGGAGTTTATAAAGCCAAAACCATTTATGCTTTTGCGCAATTCTTTCATTGGGTAGTTTTTCAATTTGAAAACCATGCTAGATGTAGCTTACACACACAAAAAAAAAAAAAAAACCAACTATTGCAAACTAATTCAAAATTCCAAAATAACTTTCTCTTTTGATTTTTTGTTTTTTTATTCTAACATAACAGAGAAATAAAAAATAACAAACAAAGGCATAAAAGTAGGCCGATTTAGCAATAACAAATTACAAACAACAAAATGGAGATAACCAACAATAATTAATTTTAATTATAAACATAAAAAAAATACATACACATTATTAATCTAGCCATCAATTTTATAAAAAGTAACCAAAAAAAAGTCCTTGGCTACAACATACTCCCCTTTGTACATCCGTGTAAAAATAGAAGGTAGATGAAGGTATAGACACTACATTATGATCATTGAATTGTTTACTTCCCAAACATCTAATTGATCTTCAAAATTTTGAATATTTTTTTTAATTGTTTTTTTAACGTACCACAAACATAGCCCCACATATTTTTTCCTTTCCAAAAGAATTTCATCACATAATTTTAATATGAGTAATTCTTCTCATTGAATCTCACATTTACGGGTTGTAAAGAATCATCCTTTTCTACCGCCATAATGAATGCTAGAAATCTCAATCCTATTAAAAATAAAATAACTTGCCATCAAAACAACATTTCAACACCTACCATCGAGAGTTGCCAACACAACATCTACCACCTACCACCAGCCTACAAACACAACCAAAACAAAGCCCACAACTGCCCTGCAAAGCCAACACACCTACTACCATCGAGAGATGCTAACATGTTGCCTCACCGAGAGTTGCTAACACATTGCCACAACCGAAAGACAATCAAACCGAAAGTAAACACAATGCCGACATCTAAAAAAAAGACATGTTCCTGGCAACTCAAATCCTATCAATTCCAAACACCTCAATAATCTTAGGGCTTTGATATCATGTCAAGCTTAGGGTGTAACGACTCGACCTCTAAGACATCAACTAACTAGGATCATTACCTACGTGCATGCTAACGACATTTAAAATTCTTTGGGCAAAGGAAATAAAGAAAAGAAACAATGTCTATAAAGCATTCAAAACACTTTATTTGGGATCCCAATGAAAACATTCCAAAACATAAAACAAATATAAGTCCAAAAACTAGTTTAAATAATTTCATACTATAGCCTCTAAAATAAACATTTGAAATACAAAACATTAAAAATGCAGAAATCATGGTAGCATTGACCCATGACACATTTAGCAAACAACTTCAGTCACTTGCCATGTATGTCCTTTGCCTGTACCTGAAAAAAAAAAGTTTTGGAAAAAGTTGAGTATTAAAAATACCTAATAAGTGACCCCACTACTGTGGTCAGGATATGCAAACATATACAACATGACTTATGCTACCATGACTCTAGTGGGACCTAAAACTTTGCCCTTTTGGTTTCCACTCCTTTTCTATTCCTCTAGATGTGCATCACTTTCATATATATGGTTCCATGTACATCAATTTCATGTACACTAAACCCTCTAGGCATGTATCACTTTCATGCACCCCATGCCTCTCTAGGTATGCATCATTTTCATGCATAGGTGTGCATCACTTTTATACACAACGACTCTACGCACATCACTTTCATGTACTTAGAGCCCCTGGACATGCATCACTTTCATGCAGTCCAATCATTCAAAAAAAGAAGGGTAGCTATCTCAAAATTCATGACTTTTATGAAACATACGCATGCATGTGGTCCAACAAATAAAACATCAGTTCATTATTATGATGCAATACAAAAAGACTTTTCATACATAATATTTAGCATCATCCTCTAACATACATGGCATACATACTTACTTTACATTCATATCACGTAGCATACGTAACTCTCAAACATCATAAAACACCCAACCTAGTCCTAAGGCATTCCAACCACTTACCTGGCTATGAATTTTAGAAAGGAAACAAAAC
Source organism: Trichosanthes truncata (assembly GCA_033996785.1). Classification (NCBI taxonomy): domain Eukaryota; kingdom Viridiplantae; phylum Streptophyta; class Magnoliopsida; order Cucurbitales; family Cucurbitaceae; genus Trichosanthes; species Trichosanthes truncata. The sequence continues at coordinate 40,414,807 of JAWPNB010000013.1, read as the reverse complement.
TTTCAACATCTAGTAAAGAAGTCCTTCACCTCACCTACAAAAATTTCCAAGAAATCACCATTCAAAAATCATAGCATAAGACCTTTCAGTTTTCTTTTCTTTTTTCTTAAGTAACTTCGAACTTTAATTTAAATGACTTAACTTACCCAAAAATACTTAGAGGAGGATTACCCAAATGGTTTCAAACTCAAAGTCACCTTTGAATCTTAATTGATCGGTTCAAACTGTATATAAAAGAGAACCAAAGGTTAGGGCCTTCATTACAACTTCTAACGCGTTTACATCGCCCAATCGTAATGAATCAATCGCAATCCTCAAAATTTATTACGTTTGATGGTGTTTACAGTTGTCTGGAATCGTATTAGAATTGTGGGACCCATCAGCCCATCTACAATCAAATTCCACAATCCTATTATGGCCAGAGGAGTCCGCAATAGGATTGCGATTGAGGAATACATGGGACCCACGTGGGGTCCATGCAATCAGAGCTGTGCAAATTCCACTAGTTGCCCTTTGTTCCAGTTCACTTCATGTCATTATCACTACTAATTATGGCCAAGAATACTGATCATGCATGTAACACCCATATCAGTATCGATATGAGATGAATATTGTTTTTTGTTTGGAAAATGACATTTGGTATGTCTTTTAATGACGTTAACCCATTATCGATATTGATATCGATATATTTCATACTAGTTATTTTATATTTACTTATTTATTTTATTTTTTTCATTGATTCCAGTTTGCTGGCTAATTTTCATTATTCATATTTTGTGCATTCCATCTGTATTACACGACCCAGTTGTTCGATTTTTGATTTCATGAACTATTAATTTTCTTTCTTAACAGTCAAATTCTCCAAAGTCAAAAAAGTTCATTGAATATGGATGAGGATAACAAGAGCTACAAACAAAAACATAAAAGAAAGCATACAAAAAAGAGAAAAAAATATATATACACAGAATCGAAAAAAAAAAAACACAAAGTAGATATTTTTTTATTCCATTCAAACGTTTGGTGAGAGAGGGGGTCCACGCATGCATGCATGCATACCAACCAGCCAACCACGAAAAGATGGAGGGATTGAGCCCTACGCCGACTCATCGATCGAGTCGATTATCACTAGTGGAGGACTCTTACTCCTCTTCTTATTCAGTTCACTTGTGCCTTCACCGGTTCCCTCCCAACGAGTGAACGTTAGGTACATCCTCTTCTTCTTCTCCTTCACCGGCTCTTCCATTACCTCTTTCCTTTTTTGTCTATCCCTTCAAATCATTGGTGCACTCATGTATATTAAACCAACACAGACATGTAAGAGGGGGACGAGGAGGAGATGGTTGGTTGAAGCTCGATTCGGACATGCAATCTTCCTCATTGGTCGTCACTGGGGTGGAGTTGGTGCATGGTCCGTTCTCATGTTGACGTCGTCCCGGGATTGTTCAACAGATGGCGAACGGGAGGGTATATCAATGATCCTCGAAAGTAATCTAAACCACATGTCGTCGGATGACATTTCGAACGATTTTGTGAATGGCTTGGTTAGTGAGTTACACAACTTCGATTTTTATTTAGGATCTTAATGACCTTTCCTATACCCCTATTAATTCGTTAATTCCACTGATTGACGCTTAACGCCTGATTATTTTTCCCAACACATCATCATTGATCCATGATATGGATTCGAGCAATTAATATCAAAGAAGGCGACGTATATTAATGAGCTCGATATCGTTATCGATACATTATCTCTATCTCGATCTAATATCGATATCGGTATCGAACTCAAAAAAACGCTGCTATAAAAAAGTCCTAGGGTTCACTGTCTCTTGTCAATACTATCCTCTGCACTCGTGGCTCCATCAGGTATGGACCACATGCTACCTTTTATTTCCCACATTGACAACATGCATGTTGAGCTATGCTGCTAATCCAACCTTCCTCTGTCTTACCCAAGGTAACTGGACCTTCGTCTACTGGTGTCCAATTACTGTTGTCAAATTTTGAGGCATGTTTCTCTACTCATTCGAATATATTCGTGTAGGGCTTTATTAATAGTTCGCTCACTTTTTTCACTCATATATGTATGTTATTTATCATGCATTAATGATGCCGTGAACTAACACCCTTTAGATATGTCTCGACTTCCCCTTACGAAGAAGAAGAAAATATGTGTCGTTGTAAACATTGTGGTTATCATCCTATGACAAATACTTGCAATGTGTACAATCGTATGTGCGTATCACCCCATCCGTACATTGAAGATGCCAATAGAGGACAATTTGAATATGGGGGTTATACCAAAAATTTCATCTACAAAGTTTGGTTCAGGTGAATGATGTTAGCTGTGTTGATCAGATTAGGATGGATAGACATACTTTCAACAAGTTAAAGAAATGGTAGCCCAGTTTTTGGATATTTTAGCACACTATACCAAGAATCGAGTTGTGGGGTTTAGATTTAGGAGGTATAGACGTATGTTGCTCAAATTTGCAAGTGTACGAATGGTTACGAGTAATATAGTGATTGAATACCACAATCGTTCTCTACAGGGAGTGAATTCTATCAATTACTAAATTATCTAGCCTCAATTTTATCTAAGCACCGAATTATCAAAGATGAATAGAATTTAACTTACTTGAAAAATAATTGTGACTAAAAATAAAGGATTAAACTTAATTGGTAAAAGCTCTAAAGCAATGACTTCACCATTTTCTCCTCCTACTCTTTGTTCATTAATAGCTAATGTGTTCTTCTATTCTAGGTTGTTGGCAAACTCTACCCTATAGACTCGATATTATTTCTCAAGCAATAATGATATTTGTTAAACAGTAAATTACCTATATCGATATGACAATTCAAACAATTAAAATATTAAGCCTGTAGAACCTAATATTGCCACACAATCTACAAGGATATCTCTACCTCAAGTATAAATTTGGGAAAACAATTCAGTTTATCAACAATTCTTGTCTCTCAACCTCAAATTATTGACACAAAAACAATGTTAAGAATGGTCAAATCTAAACATGCATTAAGTTTAGAAGATTTTTCACAACCACAATTGAAATAGAAACATCGTCTATTAACTAAGAAAGAGTAGGATTCGAGTATCGGTTACATCAAGCTCTAGAAAAAAAAACTTAGTTCATAATGCAAAACTTAACAAGACTGGCAAAAAGTATTAACGAAGTCATTACAAGCATAAAAAGAGAAGGAAAAAGTGAAAAGAGAAACAAATCCAAGTGATTGAACAATTTTTCAAGCGTAGCTCGCTCCGTTTGGTTCTTCCGATCCTCCAAAGTGGCGTATTAGCTTTATTCTCCCTTTTCTGCCTCCCAATCTTTATTTTTTCGACTCCAAATGTCCTTCCTTCGTTTTAGACGACTAAACGACAGTCTTTATACTTAGGGAAGTCGACACAGTGCCTAGGCGCTGTCAAAAAAACGTGAAAACCAATACTGCATGCCTAAACGCTATCATTTTGCCCTCCCACACTATCTGTGGAGCCTAGGCTCTGTATTTTTTTTTTTTTAGCTTTCAACTTGAAAATCTTTGAACTTTGGCCTTCAAAATAAAATCCTTGATCACCTACAACAATAAAAGAAGTGCATGAATTAAAATCCAAAAACTATAGGAAAATTAACCAAAAACAACCTAAACAAAATATAATAAATAAATATAAAATGAACTTATCAAATACCCCCAACTTAGCCTTTTGCTCGCCCTCAAGCAAAGAATCAATTAACAAAAAAACTAAACTTAGCAGCCTATATGTCATGGAAAGTGGAGTCTCAAGCTTCAAAATAAAGTTCATCAACCTTCAAAATAAAAGAACATAAGATGCAAGCAATATTGATCATTTCTAACCAATGAGCTATGTTGACTTCATGTTAAGCTCTAGACGTGTGTGTGAGAAAAATTCTTAGTATTTTATCACTTTTCAACTCAAAATAACTTTTTAAAGGCAATAGAACTTGCCCAACTTCCAGTGGACTCTAAGATCTCACCTTTCGGCCAACTTTCACTCAAGCAAAACCATGTCATCTAGGATCATTAGGAGTTTCTAATAAATCAAAATATTAGCAACATTTTTTTCTTTACTTTCCTTTTTTATTATTTTTATTTTTTTAGAGAGAGTCTCTTAGTCACTTACACCTTCGTTCTAACGTACTAACACTTTGTGGTGAAAGTAACTGACTATGAGCACAAGTCACTGCTAAGACTTCTTTCACATATTCACTTCATAAGCAAACTTTTCATGCAAAGGAAATCATGGGTTTCATGACCACCCCTGGTTACTCAATTCACTCTAGAAGTAGGAGTATCTCTCTCTTTTCTTTTTCTTTTTTTTTTTCACATAAAAGAAACCAACAAGAAGTAAACAACCTAATTGTTCTCCTAGAAAACATTGCATTTCCATTGATTCAGAAGGCTAGAGCAAGTTCTAAAGCAAAAAAAGTTCTTCTAAGCAACAAAGAAACAAAATACTTAGACTTGAGTGCTCAAAAATATATCAAAAGACTAGAAATAAAAACAAATACTTGTTAGCCAAACCACAATCAATCTACATGCACATATTTGCCTTTTATTTCAAAAGATCATAACAAACTTTATTAATCAGCAAAAACTATCAACAATCAAGAAAATCACCCTACCCCCAACTTAAAAACATGCATTGTCCTCAACGTATAAAAGAACCAAAAAGGACAATAAATAAAAATTAAATGTAAGGGTTAATGAGACTTCCTTAAATGTGTTGACTTTCAAGAATCCAAAGCTTCAATGACCTCATATTTGCTTGTTGGGAGTTCTCTTTCCTTAAAAAAAATAACAAAAAAAAAACTAAATAAATAATAATAATAATAAAAGTTGCAAAAGAAACCTTGGGTTGCCTCCCAACAGTGCTTAATTTATAGTCTTTAGCTTGACTTTTCTTTTCCTCTTCAAGGTGGTTTAAAGTAGTAGTACGGTGGATGTGACTCCTAAGAAGGTTGGGACGATGGTGATCCACTCCCAAAGATGTATGAATAGTTTGTATGATATGAAAGGCTGTGATCCTTGAAGACTTTAAATATGACCGACTCATCCTAAACTTTTAACTTCAACTCTCCCAACTCTACATCAATCTTTGCTTTTATCGTGGCCAATAATGGTCTTCCAAGAATTATTGGCATGTTCTTATCTTCCTTCATATCCAACACAAAGAAATTTACAGGAAAGATATGTTGGGATTATGCCCTAAAGCCTCGTAATTAATAATTTATTTAATAATTAATAATAATTTTGATTATTTTATTTGCAATATAAAATTATCCATTATATGAAAAATCCAAGGTTATTATTGTAATCTTGAACAGTATGTGGTTGACATACGAGAGAATCATGTTCAAGAAATAACCTAAAGAGTCATAGTATATGGATAAGGTTGGGTGCCTTATCCTGGTAACACTATTGATACGGCCCACTTTGTAATAGTTACAAATGATTTGATCCCAATCATTCATGTGGAGACATGTGAGTGGGAGTATCTTATACAATGAGTTTGTATAAGACTGGACCACGAAATATTTAATCTCTCCTTATAAATCCGTTAATTGAGAAGATTAATATTTCATCAAGATGATCATATGCGACTCGATCTTAATCCTGAGTGAGTTATGAACTCCTGCCTATGAGGGCTTGTCCTTTGATTTGCATGGGAGAGAGTGGCTTTTGTAGCCGATTCAATATGTCTACCATTTTGGGGACTTGACCAAATAGGGAGCTGGGAACATAATCTTACAAGATGGAATTCACTCATTCCCATATAGAGTAAGTAGATGAGTAGTTCCCTTAAGTCATGATTTCGAGACTTGAACAATGGGGCCCCACTCTCTCACTGGCCCAAGAAGGTCTTAGTTTATAATTAAATTATAAACAGATTGTTCATTAAAGGATCAGTGGTACTTAAGGTGCAAGATGTAATTATAGGGGTAAAACGAGCTTTTGACCCAGCAGTAATTACAAACAACTCGTGAAGAATCGACTTGCATGTAATGATTATATATATGGATACAACTTGTCCTACAGTGCATAAGAGTGCAACTCTAAGTCTATAGTGGAGTGACCTAGAGTTAATGAATGAAAATTAATTAATTAAAGAGTTTAATTAATTAATTTTGTATCATTGGATCTTATAATCTGTAGGTCCATAAGGTCCCCTTGCTAGCTCATAGTAACACTAAAAGGATCAATTTAGTTGAAAGAAAAATTTGAAGTGTTCAAATTAATATTTAATATATTAGATATATTAAATATAAAAGAGGAAAATATATTTATTTTATTTGATACATTAAATATTAAAATTTGAAATGTTCAAATTAATATTTAATTTGAAGTGTTCAAATTAATATTTAATATATCAGATATATTAAATATAAAAGAGGAAAATATATTTATTGTATTTGATACATTAAATATTAAAATAATTAATGTATATTAGATACATTAAATAAAAGATATTTATTAAATTTGAATTGGATTCAAATTAGGAAATAAATGTCGTAGGAGAATTTTAAACGGTTTGAATAAGATTCAAATTGATTGGATAAATATATTTTAATATATTAGATATTAAAATATATTATTTAATTATTTTCCCTAGACCACTATAAATAGGACCCTAGGGGAGAGCCATTGTGCATTCTTCATAGCACACATCTCCTCAATAGAGAGAATTAGAGAATTCTCTCTAGACCTCTTCTTCTCCAATCCCTTGTGGATTTTCTTTCAAGAGGTCCCACAAGCCTTGGTCCTGTGTTCGAGTCATAGCTAGGAAGACTTTGTGGAAGAGAGAAAGATCCGCCAGAAGAATCTTCATATTTGGAAGGTATTTATTGCTTAACCCTTGTATTTTAGTTTAATTCTACATAAATCAAAGAGGATTCCTATGCTTCCGCTGTGGGTTTAATTCGATTATTCCCTTCAAGATAAACTTCCCTACCTTGACCAGAACATCCTAAATGATTCCCTACAGATGCCTAATTGATCTGTCAGCCAGTTGCAAAGAAACGGTTGGTGGTCTCACCTCTTCTATTCCTAATCTCTTAAAAATAGACAGAGGCATCAAGTTAATACTGGCTCTTAGATCACATAATGCATTAGAAAAGATAATATCACCAATCGACAAGGAATAGAAAAACTCCTTGGATCTTTCAATTTAGGTGGTAATTTTTCTGCAATATGGCACTGCACTCCTCTGTGAGTGGGATCATTTCATAATCCTCCAATTTCTTTTTCTTTTTCAAGATATCCTTCATGAATTTGATATAATGTGACATTTATGCAAGGGTATCTGCAAAAGGAATGTTAATATGCAGTTTCTTAAAAATATCAATAAACTTATTGTACCGCTTATCCTTTTGTTCTTTTGGAGGCTTTGAGGGAATGGAATGACTGATGAAGTAGCTAACTGTGGTTTATCGTCAACTTGCTTAGTGGATGATTCTGGAGTAACTTGTTTTCTTTGAACTTCTTCTTTGGACTTCTTATTCTGCACTGGCTCAACCAACTCCTTACCATTTATCAAGGTAATTGACTTACAGTGCTCACTAGTTTCTTTTCTGTTGTGCTCGGTAAATTACCTGGAAGCCTATCCACCATTATGTTGGCTAGCTGACCAACTTGCACCTCTAAATTTTGAATGGATGCTACTAGATTCTGAAAGGTGGTCTTTGTTTCAGTCATGAATTGATTCGTAGTGTTTGCCAATTGAATCATTGCCTCTTTAAGACTGCTTTTCCTTTTAGGCTGTTGAAATCCTAATGGTGGTAGATTTTGAGTCTGATTCTGCTTCCACGAGAAGTTAGGATGATTACGCCAACCAGGATTAAATGTATTAGAATATGGATTGTTTTGCTGACGATCAAAATTCCCAACAAATTGAGCTTGTTTAATGTGCTCTGACATAAATGGATTCCCAACTTGACAATCTTCACATCTATGGCTCCCATGGAAATATTCACAATACATAGGTGGTGACTGAATAACATTTAACTCCAGTTGACTTGACTAAAGTTGCCTAGTAAGTGAAGAAAATGTGCAGTCAAAGTGGCGATAGCATCCACCTCATTCAGTCTCATTGCATTTTTCTAGACCAATCTCTCACTTGGCCATTCGTAGTGATTCATTGTTGTTTCTTCCAACAACTCAAATGCCTCATTCTCAGTTTTACTCATGAATGCTCTTCTTGAAGCTGCATTAATAATGGTCCTCATATTGCCATCTAAACCATTATAAAAATTTTGTACCTGCATCCATCGAAGGATTCCATGGTGAGGACACTTTCTTAAAAGCTCTTTGTATCATTCCCAAGCTTCATACAAACTCTCTCCTTCATACTGATAAAAATTGCTGATCTTACTACGAATCTTGGTCGTCATTGCTGGTGGAAAGAACTTGGCTAGAAACGTTTTAGCTAGATCATTCCAGTTTTCTATCAAAGTTGCAAGCAAAGAATTCAACCACTGCTTGGATCGAACCTTAAGAGTGAAAAGAAACAGTCTCAGTCTGATAGCATCATCTGTCACCCCATTATACTTGAATGTATCGCAAATTTCAAGAAAATCAGCGATGTGAGAGTTTGGGTCTTGCAGTCCACTGAAACTCAAAGCCTGAACCATCTGCAATGTAGCTGGCTTGATCTCAAAATTATTAGCTTGAATGGTTGGCTTCAGATAGAAGAATGAATATCTGTTACATCAAGCATCACATAATCTCTCAAAGCCCTATTCACATTCTGTGTTTCGCCGTTTGCCATTCTTTCTTGCTCTAGTGCAATACTCTCTCTCGTTTCTTTTATGTTTTTTCTGGAAGTGCGTTCGATCTCAAGGAAGTAGATTATTGCTTACAATTTTTCGCATACACTTGCTTCAATTCCTAGCAAATAAAAAACAAAAAAACAAAAAAACAAAAACAAATAAAATACAACATAGATTAAGACTAGAACTATTGATTTCGATATTGGTAAAATAAACATTTACTCCTCGGCAACGGCGCCAAAAACTTGTTGTTCAAATTCGCAAGTGTACGAAATTTTACAAGTAATACAATGATTGAATACCACGACCGTTCTCCACAAGGAGTGAATTCTATCAATTACCAAATTCTCTAGCCTCAATTTTATCTAAGCACCGAATTATCAAAGGTGAATATAATTTAACTTACTTGAAAAATAAATGTGACTAAAAACAGAGGATTAAACTTAATTGGTAAGAGCTCTAAAGCAAGGACTTCACCGTTTTCTCTTCCTACTCTTTGTTCATTAATAGCTAATGTGTTCTTCTATTTCTAGATTGTTGGCAAGCTCTAACCTATAGACTCGATATTCTTTCTCAAGCAATAATGATATTTGTTAAACAGTAAATTGCCTTTATCTCTATAACAATTCAAACAATTAAACTATTAAGCCTGTAGAACCTAATATTGCCACAAAATCTACAAGGATATCTTTACCTCAAGTATAAATTTGGAAAAACAATTCAGTTCATCAACAATTCTTGTCTCTCAACCTCAAATTGTTGACACAAAAAATAATGTAAATAATGACCAAATCTAAACATGCATTAAGTTCAGAAGAATTTTCACAACCACAATTAAAATAGAAACATCGTCTATTATATTAACTAAGAAAGAGTAGGATTCGAGTATCAGTTACATCAAGCTCTAGAAAGAAAAAACTTAGTTCATAATGCGAAACTTAACAAGACTGGCTAAAAGTATTAATGGAGTCATTACAAGTAGAAAAAGAGAAGGAAAAAGTGAAAAAGGAAACAAATCCAAGTGATTGAACAATTTTCCAAGCGTAGCTCTCGCTCCGTTTAGTTGCTCCGGTCCTCCAAAGTTGCATATTAGCTTTATTCTCCCTTTCTGCCTCCCAATCTCTATTTTTTCGACTCCAAATGTCCCTCCTTTGTTTTAGACGACTAAATGACGACCTTTTATACTTAGGGCAGTCGACGCAGCGCGTAGGCGTTGTAAAAAAAGCATGAAAACCATTACTGCAGCACCTAAAACAATGCCTAGGCACTATCATTCTGCCCTTCTGCACTGTTTGTGGTGCCTAGGCTCTCTAAGTTTTTTTTTTTTTTTAGCTTTCAACTTGAAAATCTTTGAACTTTGGCCTTCAAAATGAAATCATTTATCAGCTACAAAAATAAAAGAAGTGAATCAATTAAAATCCAAAAACTATAGGAAAACTAACAAAAAATAACCTAAACAAGATATAATAAATAAATATAAAATGAACTTATCAACGTACTGTAAGCAAATGTTTCCACAAATGTCTGAAGGCTATGTTTAGAAGCCAACGATGCTTTTGGAAGCTACCGTAGCCAATCTTGAAATTTTCAACAAATGGAAAGTGGAAGTGGTTTAAGGTACGTATCAGTTAATGTGAATTACTTTATATAGCATTGTGTAAGTATACTGATTCTATATACTATTTCTTGATTAGGGGTGTTTGGGTGCCCTTGACAAGACTCACATTGAGGTACACGTCTTGGAGGTTGATAACCCGAGGTATAGGACACGTAGGAATGAAATTGCGACCAAGGTCTTGGGTGTATGCTCATTTGACATGAGGGTCATATATGTCTTGCATGGATGGCAGGGTTCTGTGCATGATGGTTGGGTATTGCGGGTTGCAATAAGTAGACAAAATGGACTACGAGTTCCTCAAGGTATCATCTTTCGGTATATGGTACTGATGTGCTTCATTGTCCATTAACGAATGAAATAATACCAACAGTTGTCATTGATTCATACGTAGGCAACTACTACTTGGTCGATGTCAGCTACACAAATAGTGAAGATTTTTTCGCATCATTCAGAGGGCAACAATATCATTTGAATGAGTGGTGCGATGGTCAGCAAGCCCGAACAGCAGAAGAATACTTTAACATGAAACACTATGTAGCCTGAAATGTGATTGAGGGGTGTTTTGAGATGCATTGGGTAATTTTGAGGAGTGCATCGTTTTATGACATCGTAACCCAACGACGTATAATTTCAGTTTTTGCATGCTTCATAATTTCATTAGAACCGAGATGGCTGTTGATCCTATGGAGGACGAACTCCAGTTGGATGGCGACGTTCAGTCTGATGAAAATGATAATAATAACTACATTGGTTCCATAGAGACGCCCAATGCATGGACTACGTTCAGACAGGAGTTGGACAACTGGATGTTCAACGCAAGCCAGTTGGGGCTATAACAAATATTCCTTGATGAATTCATGGGAATAACGAACATGGGTCATTTGGGGGGAGGGGGAGTTACACAGCTTTAGGATTCTCATTGTCTGTTTTATTATCATTATGTTTCACTTTGAATAAAAATTTCTATGATTCCTTATATGGACATCAACATACATTTTATATGGCATTGCCGATTCCTTTTACGTTATGACCTTTTATGTTCTGTTATAATGTGTAGGGTGGTGTAGCTAGTACTAACCTTATTCGTATGGATAATTATTAACTATTCCAATTGCACAAGATGGACACAGAGGTTAGCAGCCCTATGTCACAATGTGGACGAGGGATGAATAAACACTTCTGGACGCCAGAGAATGATGATCTTCTAGTGCTCGCATTGTTGGAAGTATGTTTGAACACATACTATCGAGCGGAGAATGGTTTCTTGAATGGTTATCTGCAGGAGATTGCCCAATTGATGGAGTTGAAATAGCCTGGACTCAGGGTGACGACCACGAACATTGATTCTCAAGTGTAGTTGATGAAGACGAAATGTAATGCCATTTTAGAACTACACATTAATAAGAGTGGATTTAGTTGGAATGACGAAGCTAATAAGTTGTAATGTGAGAAGGCCATGTACATGGAATGGGTCAAGGTATGTGTTCATTCGCAACCCCTATCATGTACCTTTTCCATCATTGTGCAAGAATGGAAGCGTTGTAAATATTCCATCATGTAGGATCACAAGGATGCGAAGGGCTTGTATGACAAGCCATTTCCACACTATCATGCGTTGGTTGAGATGTTTGGACGAGATAGGACAACTGATATAAATGTTGCTACTGTTGAAGACGAAGAGGAGAGCATTGGGCTCGAAGATGTTGGTAGTGCACACAGCAGCTTCTAGACTTTCATGACTTGGACTGAGGGGGGGTGCATACCCCCATAGTGTGTTGGGGATGGGCACTCTATTGAACTCGATGGCAGGGGTCCATAGTGGGAGACGTAAAAGAAAAAACAACATGAGGGAGTCTGGCACTGACTCCATAAAGTTGATGGCATATGCAATATCTGAACTTACTCCCGAGCTGTGTGGTCTCATTGATGTTCTCTCCATTGATTCAGAGATCACCAAGATGCAGGATAGTCTGACCACAAAGCTGAAAAAGATTTTCGGTCTTACGGTGCAACAGTTTTGGAAGATTGCAAATCTTCTTGTCAAGTCTCATGTCCAATTGTGACTATTCCTCACGATGGAAGAAATAGAAAAGGCATCTTATGTTTTTAATTTATTGGCAAACTCTGGTTGAGAACAATCGACGTCCTCCCTTATCCCCTTTCATGTTTGTGCTATTTTTTTTTGGCCTATATGTATGGTGTAGATCAATGGACTTCATAATTTGTAATGGACAAAGACATGAGGGTATTGGGTATCTATATATTTGTGTGTATGGTTCCACGACTTTTGTCTTTGCCCTGTATTCGCATGTATAGATAATTTATATATGATTCTGTATTCAGTTATCATTAATGCATTTTAGGTGTTGGCATCAATTATCGGTCTAAATATATATGCGTTCCTCTCTTACTTAGCATATGTGTAAGACAAAAGTAGACAATCGAGCTCGATATCAATCTCGACGAGTTGATCACAGATAAGCAATATCGATGTCGGGCTCAAGCAATAGAATGCAAGCAAATATGACGAAGACTCGATATCAATATGGATCACGAAGTATACGTAATCAATATCGGTATCGAGATAAATCGAAGTAAAATTTTCCTCCTGTATTGAATTTCTGATTACTACAAATATGTGTTACACGATAGAGCTATTCAATCTTCTATGCATGATGGTAGTGACTAAAGAGACATACTTTTCAATGCATCATGAAAACATAGACGCATTTCATCAAGAACTACATATTATAATTTGTATAATAAACAACTGTACAACATGTTCAGAATACTGGTCTACCTAACCACAGTTTAGCTGCATATTGTTTCCTAATACATTTGATCCAAGGTGTTGCAACACCCCCAACTAAGTATTCTAAATATTTACAACAAAAAATACCACAGTCAAGCATGCCTTCCTTCTGACGTCGCTCTGTTTTTGGACGCATGATGGGCCACGGTGCAGGGGGAAGATGATCTATAATGTGAAAAAATCTAAGAAGATATCACAATTGATTGGTGTGACACGCAAGCGCACATGATTGAAGTAATAATAGAATGGTACAAAAGTACCGAGTATCGTATCCCACAGAGATTGATTTTTAATTCAATTGAGTACCGCGAATAATCTCACTTTACTTTATTTAGAGAATAGAAAGCAAGAGAAAACAAGAAAAATAAACAATTAATCCTAGAAAGCAAGATAAATGGGAGACACAAACCTAAGGGGTAGACTTAGGTATAGGATCAACTACTCAAATAAAACAGACATTCACAGCTAATCTGGAGGCAAACTCATAAGTCTAGAAAATCTAAGTACATCGACTCTCCTGTCGGTTTCCTCCAATCTCAAGTAATAATTAACTAACCTAGGTGTCCCTCAACGCTAGCTAATTAATACAAGGCATTATGACCCTTCATTACAGACCTCTAACAATTGCTCTTATCTATGTCGTGTCCAAGCAATCATCAGCCATGGATAGTGAACTCATAAGTCTAGAAGCTTTAAAGACATGGAATCTCCTCTCGATCTCCTCCACTTTCAAGTACTAATTAACTAACCTAGGTCTCCATAGTCCAAGCTAATTCATACAAGGCATTAAGACTCTTCATTACGAATTTCTAATGTCTATTTATTAACCCCGACTGTCACACAGGTAAATAAACACTAGTTATGCAATTGGGTTATTGTCTAAGCTTCTCTCCATCAAGTTTCTACTTAGAAAACTAGTCAATTAACCAATGCCCAACTAATTAACCTTCATCACCAACTACAACTAATTAACTATTAATCTCGCTGTCACTAGAGTAGTTAATTAATCGCGCATTAGGCTAAACTAAGAATCCTCTTTCGAGCTAAAACTTAGAAATAACTCAATTAATTAGAGAAACAATAATTAAAGGCATTAAACAACAATTGCATAAATGATTCAAAGTCCTAAAGCAATAAACATCTATTACTTAAGAAATTAATCCAAAGTTTCCAACAATCAAGCATAAAATAGTGTTTAACAACTAAACCCAAGTAAATAGAGATTAAACCATACAAATCATTCAATAAAACCCAGAAATCTCTACTTTACAACCATTAAGTTAACCACAAATGAAAAGAAAAGGAAATTGCAAACAAAGGGAGATTTCGCGTTTATGAGGTGTTATCCCAAGAATTCGAGCTCCAAATCTTCAATACCACTCCAATCCGCTCATAGATGCTTTCAAATCCTCTCAAAATTAGCTTGGAGTTGAGTTTAGGGCAAAACCCCTCAGTTTGGCCTCTCAAAATCGAAGAGAAAATGTGTTTTTATAGCAGAGATCAACCCAGATCTGAAAGATGCACGTTCTGTCATAATCGCAGCGCCTAGGCGCTGGCTCTCGGTCGACTCCTTTGTTTCGGGTGCCTGGGCACCAGTTTGGGCACCTAGGCACCGAGATTGAACTTTCAACTTGGACTTTCAAAATGAAAACTTTCTTACTTAACTTATTAATTTTCTCTTCTCTTCTTGAATTTTCAACTTAGCTCTAAAAGGCTCCAATATTCATCAAAGTAATCTCGAACACCCAATTTTGCTCTGTTAGCTCGATTTCTACAAAATCAAGAGAAATACACATCAAAGTTCACTAATTCAATACAAGACTAGCCAATAATTGGGCATAAATATAGCACTAAATTAGTGCTATCATTAACTAACCTTGACTCTCGTTGTCCTCGGGTAATTAATTAATTGCCAATTTTAATCCTCCCTAAATTTTCTCTTTCGAGTTTAACTTAGATTAATCCAATTAATCATAGAACAGTGGTTAAAAGCATTAAACTCTAAATGCGCAAATGGATTCAAAAGCCAAAAAATCATAAACATCCATTAAACAAGTAATTAAATCAATTCATTCAACAATTAAGCATAAATCCAATATCCAACAATTAAATCCCAAGTAATTAGAGATAAAGGTAGTCAGAATAAAGCAATTAAACACCTAAATCCCTAAATTAACAACCAATACAATAGATAAATTAAAGGAAAATAGAAGAAAATGGCAAATGCAAATCGATCCCGCTTTCCCGTCGTGATCTCCTCAGTCCTCGAGCTCCGAATTCTTCAATTCCGCTCAAATCTGCTCACAATTGCTCCCTAAAGCCCTCCAAATCAGCTTTGAATCGAGATTAGGGTTGTATCCTATGGTTTGGACTCCCCTTTTTTGAAGAAGAAGCGAAGAATATATACTAGCTATCGGGACAGAGTTGCAACGTTAGGGACAGCGTTGACGCTGTCCCAAAACGGTAGGGTTTTACAAGGTTCATAGTGGTAGCGTTGCAACACTACGGACAAAGTACTTCTCTTCAATGCATTTCTAGCCTTGGAAAGTCATAGGGTAGCGTTGTAACGCTAGCTCTTGGGTTCAATTGGCAAATTGTGGCATTGCAACAACATTTCTAGGGTTGTAACGCCATCCTCTCAGCCCAACAAGTTATTTCTTCATATATTCTTTTCTTGGCTTCCCATAATAGCCCAATTTAGCTCCAAAATGACTAAAATAACCCCAAACACGTCGTTTTTCTCCTTAAGCTCAGTTTCTATAAAATATACACAAAAAAAGCATTAAAGCACACAAAATCATAGTAAAACTAGCTAAAATAATAGGAAATAAGATAGCATAATTGCATGCTATTGGCAGTGTATACATGAACGGCTGCAAACATTCTCGGATGTCCTCCATCGTCTTATACGTCATGATAGAATCCCAAATGACGATCACCCCCCGCTCTAGGTCAATCTGAAGTAGCATCCAGTGTTTGTTGATGTTAAACAGGGCGTACAAGTACTGCACGTCTGACTAGCCTGACCCAGACTCCTCGTTGACGCCCAATACAACTTCCATCCAGCCCTTCGCCTCTGACCATACCATCGCCACTTCTTCTGGGGTCTTCTCGAATATTTGTTCGTATAGGTTGGGGGGGTTACTAAGGCATACATGGTATAATCACAAAAACTAGAAATCATTTGCATATTAAGTTTAATAGCGTATTGTAAAGTATGAATACTTACAAATTTGCCAATAGAGAGGATAGCGAACGGATGTTGACGGTACTGCAGATTGGTGACCATTTTCTCCTGAAATAAATGTGTAATCATGTCTATGGTCTACAATGAAAGGAAAAGTTCAGTAGGACCAGTTCGTGACATTATTACACTGGAGTAGTTTGAGTCACTACTTACATTGTCATGCACCCAAGCATTATCGCGTATTAGTTTGGTGAAGAACTTTTTACTCAACGACCGAAGCGTCCACTCAGAAGATCAAACTTCTTTGTTTGTTTTTCCGTCTCCCATCCATTCGTTAAACTCCTATAATGTATTTCGGGGGAAGTAGAACAGTGGGTTGTATACCTCTTGTGCTGGTTGCACACTGCCTACAACCCTCGGGTAGGCGGCAGTGGTGGAAGATCTTGCCAAGGGTTTGGCTGTCATGGTGGGGTCTGGCAAGGGTTTGATTGCCTCCACTTCAGCCGTGTCAATGCTCGAAGGACCCGCCAAGTTTTTCTTGGAGCCCCCGACCTTTTTCTTTTTCGTCATTATGGTAGGGGGTGTGTTTTCAACCATGGCGGTGAGCTTGCACTCCACTCATCGAGTTAACCGTGGCTAAGTCTATTCATAATAGATAGAAATAAGTCATGGTGTATTTATATATTATATACTACATGTACATCGCAATAGGAAAGTTGGGGACTAACCTTTTCGGACTCTGATGGAAGCTGAACGTCATCTGCCTTGTCATGGGCTGACTTCTTTTATTGGTTAACCAGTGTTTGGATATCATAGAAGTTGGATTTTTTTGGTGGGGGTGAGTGTGCAGGGGACTTAGGTGGGACCTCTCTGGGCATGTCCTTTGGTGGCTTGACTTGTGTTTGGATGGCTCGAGATGGAGATTTTTTCGGTGGGGGTAACTATATCGGGGATTGAGGTGGGACCACCATGGGAGGGAGGGAGACACCCTCGACCTTTGTACCAGTCAGATTACACTTTTGTACGTCAACGAAAGGCATCGACGCAAGATCTGAGGTGGGACCATGGGCCTGACTAGGTGGCGACACTGATATGCCTGGGGTCGACAAACCAGTATCGTCACGCGTGACCACCTCGTCAACAGTGGCACGCACATCTTCATGGCCTGTACTCACCTGTGGAGCAAAAAAAGAGCATGATGTAATTTCCATATGACAAGCAGTACAATGCACCAAGTAATAACAAACCAACCATACCATACAATTCATCTTGATGTACAAAAAAATTGAGTTCAACTCCATGCACAATTCTTGGAACTCGTCCTTCATTTCTAAGCGGATGGCTCAAACCTTGTCCCTCACTTTGCAGAGCCAATCTTCGACCGCATAGACACAGTTCTCCATCCCCTGGATATTGGGAGGGAGCTCACCGTCATCGCTAAAATTAGATTGGGTGTGTCGGTCTCTTCGTGCCAATTCAGATGTAGCACTGCAAGTGCATCAGTCGATCTCCAGCGTCAAATTCTTCGACCCCACGGGCCACATCATCACTGACGAATGCTCTTCCTCCCTCAACGATACCTTCTATTCGTCCTAAAGAAGATGCTCGTAACACTCTTTCTTTTGCACAACTCGACCAGGGTATGTCATGAACTGTCTATGGGCGACCGACATTTTCACGTACTTCTGCTCGACATGAGTCATCTGGAAGTCAATGTTGACCACCGTATGCAAAACAAAAGCGATATTTTAGGTATTAAGGTAGTTTGTAGTAGAAGTTGATCATGCAAGTATAAAAAATAGTATATATTATCGATGGAGAGTCAAAGACGACTTGTAGTAGTGTGTCGCAGAGGACTGATCAGAACTGTGACCATCGCAACAATCATGGAATTGCAAATGGGCTCGTACTAGTCACCGCCAACTCGTCCAGTGTGGACAGTGTCTCGTATGCCCACACCTAGCAATGACAAATACATAGTTATTATGTGTACGTATAGATTAGAGTGTTAGTTGTGGTGGATGTACCTGTAACGCGAACGAACCCCAGTAGACTATATTTGGACTTGTAATCTACTTTGGCGATGCGGCTGTCCTTGTATGAGTTTGATTGATTTAATAGAGTCCGTTGAAGGTCGCCTAAAGTCCTCAACCATATTTGTCTCCCCAAATGAAGACTATTGAAGTAGTCCAAGTCCCTGTCGATGAATGTGTGTTTGTACTTCCCCATGAATACCATAACATAGAATACAACCAACACCTTATTAGCATCGTCGTTCGAGTCGAACTGACATGTCTGGTACATTTTCTCCAGCTCGCCTAAAGAGATGTCACCAACTGTGGGGAAGTACCTATCAGCCAACTGCGAACCCTCCCCCTCTTCTAGGCTCGCAACAGATGCTTATGAGGGTCGTAGACTAGTGATCGGCAGGAAATCATCCTTTGTAAATGTGATGGTCGTCCCCCTTATCAGGAAGTCATGATAAAGGGAATAATCAAATTAAACCCACAATGGAAGCGTTGGAATCGACTTTGATTTTATTTAGAATTAAACAATAAAAATTAAGGTTAAGCAAAACATACCTTGAAAATAATATGGAGATATTTTCTTGTAGTTCTTTACTTATCGTATTCTAAGACTTCCACAAAAGTCTTTCTCGCTATGACTCGAACACAGGACCAAGGATTGTGGGAGCCTCTTGAAAGAAAATTCATAAAGGATTGAAGAGGAAGAGGTCTAGAGAGAATTCTCTAATTCTCTATTGAGGAGATGTGTGTTGTATATAATGGCTCAACCCAAGAGTCTTATTTATAGAGACTAAGGGCAAATCTTTGCCATCATTAAAATATTATATTTTAATATCTAATATATTAAAATATATCTTATACTTATTTGAATCTCATTCAAATCTCCTACGATATTTATTTATTTGAATTTTATTCAAATTTTATAAATATATTTTCTTTAATGTATCTAATATACATTAATTATTTTAATATTTAATGTATCAAATACAATAAATATATTTTCCTCTTTTATATTTAATATATCTAATATGTTAAATATTAATTTGAACACTTCAAATTAAATATTAATTTGAACACTTCAAATTTAATATAAATTTGAACATTTCAAAATTTTCTTTTAACTAAATTGATCTTTTAGTGTTACTATGAGCTAGCAAGGGGACTTTATGGATCTACAAATTATAAGCTCCAATGAAATATAATTAATTAATTAAACTCTTTAATTAATCAATTTTCATTCATTAACTTTAGGTCACTCCACTATAGACCTAGAGTTGTACTCTTATGCACTGTATGACAAGTTGTTTCCATGGATATAACCATTACATGCAAGTCGATCCTTCACGATTTGTTCGTAATTACAGTTGGGTCAAAAATTCGTTTTACCCCTGTAATTACATCTTACACCTTAAGTACCACTGATCATCTAATGAACAATTTGAAGGAAATAATTGAATTAAACCCATAGTGGAAGCGTTGGAATCGACTTTGATTTTATTTAAAATTAAACAATAAAAATTAAGGTTAAGCAAAACATACCTTGAAAATAATATGGAGAATTTTCTGGAGGGTCTTTTTCTCATTGTGCTCCAACTCCAATGAAGTTGAATTCCAAGACTTCCACAAAGTCTTCATTTCTATGACTCGAACAAATGACCAAAGAGGGTTGTGGGAATCTTCTAGAAAATAGAATGAGAGAATGATGGGAGAATTCTCTGGAGTTTCTTTCTCTTATTTGGAATGCACACAAATGGCTCACCCCTAGGGCCCTATTTATAGTAGCCTAGGAAAAATAATTAAATAAAATATTTTAATATATAATATATTAAAATATATTTATCTAACCAATTTGAATCATATTCAAACCTTTCCAAATTCTCCTACGACATCTATTTACTTATTTGAATCTAATTCAAATTTAATAAATATATTTCTTTAATGTATCTTAATACATTAATAATTTTTTTAATATTTAGTGCATCATATACAATAAACGAAATTGATTATATGAGCTAGCAATGAGACCTTATGGACCTACAGATTATAAGCTCCAATGATACAAAATTAATTAATTAAACTTTTTAATTAATTAATTTTCATTCATTAACTATATGTCACTCCATTATAGACCTAAAGTTGCACTCTTATGCATTGTAGGACAAGTTGTGTCCATGGATATAATCACTACATGCAAGTCTATCCTTCACGAGTTGTTCGTAACTACAACTGGGTCAAAAGTCCGTTTTACCCCTATAATTACATCTTGCACCTTAAGTACCATTGATCCTCTAATGAACAACTTGTTTATGATCTAACCATAAACTAAGTCTCTCTCAGGAAAGTGAGAGGGTGGGGCCCCATTGTTCAAGTCCCGAAATCAACACCTAAGGGAACAATTTCATCATGTGAGATTATATTCACAGCTCCCTATTTGGTCAAGTCCCCAAAATGGTAGGCATATTGAATCAACTATAAAAGCCACTCTCACCAATGTAAATCAAAGGACAAGCCCTCACAGGCAGGAGTTCATAACTCACTCAGGATTAAAATTGAGTCGCATATGATCATCCTGATGAAATATTAATCTTCTCAATTAACGGATTTATAAAGAGAGATTAAATATTTTGTGATCCAATCTTATACAAACTCATTGTATAAGATATCTCCACTCACATGTCTCCTCATGAACGATTTGGATCAAATCATTTGTAACTATTATAAAGTGGGTTGTATCAATAGTGTTACCAGGATAAGACACCTAATCTTATCCATATACTATGACTCTTTAGGCTATTTCTTGAACATGATCATCCTGTATGTCAATTACATACTGTTCCAGATTACGCTAATAACCTTGAATTTTTCATATAATGGATAATATTATACTACAAATAAAATAATCAAAATTATTATTAATTATTAAATAAATCATTAATTACGAGGCTTTAGGGCATAAATCCCAACACATGAGGCCTTACTCCTCGGACTCCACCTCCCACAATAGGATTGAATGGACCAGTGAGCTGTGGAAAGGAACATATAAGTCAATTAGGTTCCCTAAACTTGTGCTGCACCTGAACATGTTGAGCTGTTATGTGCTCAGCTACCTCTTAATGATCTTGTTAGCCTGTTTCATGTGTGAGTGGGTGCTAATTTGGGCAGGGAACCAACTGACTAGTGCAATATTGTATGCCATTTCAATTGCTTAAAGTTTGTAAACCATGACACGCAAATGAATTAGATGCATTAAGGCACAGAACAAAACCATGCAAGGAGAATGATAATGGAAAATGAAAATGTTAAGCTCGATACCGATATAGACCTCATATTCTCGATATCAATCTTAGAATCTTGATACCAATCTCAATCGCACATCGATATCAAAATCAAGATCTCCAAATCGATATCGGGATAAAGTTTCCCCAGCGAAATCGAGACCACTAGGTCACTTTCTTACCAACATAAGCATGTAAGGATTCGTCAGAGACACCATTTCCGTTATACACTCCCCGGTAATAGGACTATTTTACTAAGACCTGGAAACCCTGACACAAGAGCAACACAGACCAAACACAGGACAACTAGAGCGAAAAAATGAAAGAATGCAGCTTTAATGTTCAAAGTTATGACAACAAACGAACAAAGTAATAACAGCATGTGCCAAGGTTTAGTACGAGTTGCATAGCATGAAGGAATCAATTGCAACTTGGGAATAAGCAACATATATAAATTTATGCTTGTAAACAAATTTTTAACTTACGTGGTATGGACGGAGGTGTGTTGGAGACTTGGGTGATCGAATCGTATATTCGAGTCGGGTGAGATGAAAGAAGACGAAGCCAAGAGGTGAGAGAAGTGTGAAGTTGAGGAGTTCTGAGACAGGAGAGCAAACGGTCGACAGTTCGAAAATGTGTAGAAGAAGATACTGAGAGAAACGCGAATGATGAAGTTTCATTTTTTTTATTACTCCGAAGGGTATCATAGTAATATTACAATGTACATTGCGATTGAATGCATGAAGTACACAAACAGGAAGGATACTGGTTCTGATTGCGGGCTCATAGAAGTAAACACATTTAAATGTAATGGGTTTGGATTGCGATTGAAGGCCATTGCGATTGTGGGTGGTAAACATAGTTTGAGTCCGAAAAAGGGTCTATTAACGTGTTACCCACAACTTCTTGCCAAAAAAATGAACTTAATCTTTGTTGGTTTGACTCCGAATAGGCTCGATTTTGTAGATCCGAGTTCCGAAGGTTATGGGTATCTTGAAATGAGGTAAAAAATTGTGGGCCAAACACAAAACACAACCAAAACCACCACGAAACTCAACTGAACACGACCCACCTCGCACCATCGCTAGAAACAAAGTCGCACTAACCTGGACTTGTCAAATCTCATGTTGAATGACACCAAAATAAATCACTGACGCGAGCTTGTCGAGGGCTCGTCAAATTACAATTTATAAACCGATCTTAAGCTACTTGTAGCATTGAGTGGACCGGGTCGATCTCAGGGAACCGAATATTAATTTCTCAAGTTAAATTTGCAAAGGAGAAAACCAATAAAAAGGGGGGTTTTGAGTTTTTGCAAATAAAATAAAATATAAGAAAATAAAAATAAAGATAGATCAAATCTTACCAAATTCCAATTCAAAGGCATGGTTTTATCCAATTGCAAAATTGATCATAGACATTCAAAATATTCTAACTTAATTATTGCAAGCACTTAGCCAACTTATTAGGAAACCCCAAAAAGTAACAAATTCCCTAAAGTCATTAACTCTAACAAACGTCAAAGTTAATACTAATTACCTAAACAATTTTGATTAAACCATTACAAATTATTTAGATAAAAGCATTAAGTGCTTTGGAAAGACTAAGACAACCAATTAGATGAAATAACTTTAATTTAATCAAGATGCTCCTTTAATTCCTAGAATTAAACATGCAAGCTATGCAATTATGGAAATCCATAATACACACACATGTAATAATCCTAACGCTACAAGGTTCAATCAACATGACAATTACGGATCATGAATCATGACTAGCAATCAAACCTGTAAAGCGATCGAGGTGTCAATTCAATCAAAAATACATGCTCATAAAATAAACACAAGAATCAAAGAATACTTACAATTATAAGAAAACCACATTAAAGTTTGAGCCTCACAACATTGCAATTGGCTACACCGACCTATGAATTGGAAAACTTACCTTAGTCACTCATCGTGATGATGTAGCTAAGGTTCGTCATTGGTTCGATATAGTGCCAAAAGAAAAGTAAAGGAAATGGGAGAAAAATTATAAAAACTATTGTCTAGAAATATTATACTTGAAAAAAAAATCCTAAATTCTAGAAAGATATTTTCCCAAAACAATAAGGGAATAATATTTAAAATAAAATAAAATAAAGTAAATAATTTTTTATCTTGCAAAATGCTGGAAAATACATCCAAAAATCGAAAATCCTTTCCTAAATTCTCAAAACGAACATAGAAGGTTGCAAATAAGGAAATTTTCTGGATTGCACAGTCTTCAGTATTTTGCCAATAACTTCTTCTCCAAAACTTGGATCAATGTGATCTTTATATGGATGGAAAGATATTTCAGAAAGCTTTAAAATGATATCAAATTTGGCTATATTCCCAAAAGTGATCAGCAAGAGAATGAGAACGGAATTTGACACAAAGCATTCTCGGGTACGGAAGTTTTCCAGCAGGAGCAATAATCACTCAAAATATCATAACTTTTACAATACTTAGTGGAATACAATGAATCTTATACCGTTGGAAAGATAATTCAATAAGCTTTGATTTGACACCAAATATGAATATATTTGCATCTCAAAATATCATGATATGATCGGTCAAATTTGGTGTAGAAATTCAGTTGCTCAAATCACCTCCAATTATGTCCGAATTAATTTCGAAATGTTGCAAACTTTCCAAAACACGCAAATTGCTCGAATCCCTAAAAAATAATAATAAAACACATAAAATTCTTCTAACTAACAAGAAATAAGTGTGATTAAATAAGACTTTATAGGTCTTATCAATCACGTTGGGGGAGAGAGAGACTGTCGGATTTGGACAGACTGCAATTGTCGCCGCTCGCTGGAGCATCTGTAGATTAGGAAATCGCAAGATGCGGAGGGA
This sequence comes from Trichosanthes truncata, assembly GCA_033996785.1. Lineage (NCBI taxonomy): Eukaryota > Viridiplantae > Streptophyta > Magnoliopsida > Cucurbitales > Cucurbitaceae > Trichosanthes > Trichosanthes truncata. Next base: position 40,390,202 of record JAWPNB010000013.1, on the reverse strand, counting down.
GAAGAAGAAGTCACCGAAACGTTCATGGGACGAAGAAGAACCGAAGGTCGAGAGCTGGAGTCGTCACACTAGTATGAACATTGTCGATGAGGAGTTGTTGTCAGATGCTACAGGTCGTGATAGAGTCACTGTCGTACTGAGGGATGTCGAGGATGCTCGTCGGCGTGCTCTTGTGTGTGAGTTCTCAGTCGCCGGGAGAAGACAACAAAAAAAATTAGGGCTTCTTCTTTTTTTCGTTTTTCTTTGTTTAATTTAAAACACAATACCAGAAATACCTTTATCCCTCTTTAATCCCGTTTATTTTCTCTTATTTTCCTTTTTACTTTGAACAAAAAATAGAACTCTACTCAAACCCCTCAAAAGAATTGGGCATCATCTTGGGAAATAATTTTAATTGGAGATAAAATTAGGACTTTCAAACTTACCCAAGGAAAAATTAAAATCTCAAAATCATGAATTCAAGACTTAATTGAAAATCTCTCATTCACAATTCGAAAATTAAATCACCTCAATTTAACCTATCAAAGTCCAATTTTCTCCAGTTAAACTTCAAAAATAACTTTAATAAACCCAATCAAACTAAATTAATCCACTAAACTCCAATTTCCTTCAAATTAAGCTCAAACCACAATTCTAACTAAGCCCAAACATATCCAAAATTATCCGGTGTGATAAAATTCAAATTAATCTTTAAAGGATTATTAATCTTATTTATAAACATGGGGCGGTACACAGGGAGTGAAAAATAGAGATAGAATATGAATGCAAGTGATTCGAATTTTATTTAATATAGAATTGCTTGAATAAATACAAATCTAATGACCTGTTTATACTATTAAAAAAATAATTAAAAAAGTAATAAATCTAATCTCATAACATAATTCAAATACTAAGCAAATCTAAATCAAATAACCTAATTTGAAACAAACCTAATTCAAATAGATAATCTAATAATCTAATATAATGGAAGGTTCAATCCCTACCACTACATTTGTCCAACTAAAAACAAAAATCAACTCGATTTTAATTATCACTAAAACTCCCGATAGTCTAAATATCTAACAATCTTATTTACTAGAACCCACTAATCTAACAACAAAACCAAAATTAAAATTTATACTATAGGTTTTTTTCTTTTTTTTTTGGTTCAAATGTGGACTATGGATTAAAATTTTCAACCTATAAAGAAAGTAACGCATACATTAACAGTTCAAGTTATAATCAGGTCCAAGTTGAATTGAAGCACAAAATTAACAAAAAAAATTTATTGGAAATATAGAAGTAATTTGGCTTATATAAGTATTCATCTTGATTCTTATGTCTTTAAAATAAGATTTTAGATTAGTCTAAAAGTAGGTAAGTTCATGAAGAAAAGATGAATGTGTACATCTTGAAGCACGTTGAAAGTTGCAAAAGGTAAGTTGCTTGGTTGGCTCTATCACATGGAGGCATGTGTGTTTTGGCTTTTTTTTATCATTTGTATTATATATTAAAAAGAATGTGATTAAAATGAAGGCCTTAGTTAAAACAATATAATAGTTTTATAGTTAAGTTCATGTAACCCAAAGTTTGAGCTTCACAAAATCCAAAAACAATAATGCTAATAATCAATTCTTTGAGGAAACATTCCTTCAAAGTTATTGGATCGAAGGAAGAATCGTGGATACTTTTTACAAGCCTTCTTAAATATTTTTTAATCATTTTTAGTTTGGTCCAAAGTTTCATAGCATTTTGATATTAATCTATGGAGAAATCGAGGCTTTGCTTTTTATTTATTTATTTATTATTATTTTTTTTTTTTTTGTGTGTGCGTGGGATTTGGTGGTCCCATCCTATTATATAAAGCTTTTCCTAGAAACTACTACCTTTGGTCAAGGGCGGTAGTGTTTTTGTCAAAGAGCTTCTTCGAAATTTTGATATGGCCATCACCAATGACCTAAAAATTGATGTTGAGAAAAAGGTTGAGATGTCACTTTTATGGAAATCTCAATGAAAATATGGATAAAATATTGATATAGATGGAAATTTTTAGAAAAATGATAAAAAAAAAAAGTTTTATAAAAATATTTAAATTAAAAACTAGCATTTCATCCTTTTTAAATAGGTTAAAATTTCTTTATAATGAATACTATGTCCACATAAATGGTATTTTGTTGAATTTTTTTAAATATTTCATCGATTTTTTTATGATAAATTAAAATGTAGATTGAAATGTCGATGAAATTTAATACCTAGCTACTTATTACTAAGAACTATTAGTGTTGAGATTGGGCATAAAGATTAAAGTGTAAATCATTGTTTTGATATATGTAAAAAAAATTTAATATTCTGCCAGAGTTATATATTCGCTTATAAATTATGAAAATTAATTTTAATCTTTATATATAATTTTTGTATTCCATTTAACCAAAAAAAAAAAATTGATTATGTAAGATGTAACATGTACTTATGTTTCAAGCTCTAGGTATAGCTTATAAGAATCAAAATGAAACACGTGAGAAAATTAGACTACCAAGCGATGAATTTACTCATTTTCTTGAAGTCAGAAGTGCAAATTTTCATACCCCATAATTGTTGGACTAAAAAAAAGTGAAAAAATTAGACTGGTATTTGACCATGGTAATTGTTAAATTTTTTTATTTTTCTACATTATCTACAAAAAACTTCTTTCTTTTGTTTTTACTTCCCAAAAACAATCCTAAAATCTTAACCAAAAATGGTCCGAAGGCTCATAACAAAATATATAGAAATTTCTATTTCGAATTTTTAATTTTGGATTTTGAGAACATTTTTAAAAAGTGAATTATATAATTAACAGTTCTAAAACAACAAATGGGGAATAAAATCATCTACAAAGGAAATTTGAAAATTTTAATTATATACATTTATAAAGAGGGTTCTAATGGCTGAACTCTAACTAGTTAAACTCGTTGACTATATCTTTAGTTTTATAAAGTTCAAATCTTATTTTAGTATTTAAAATTTTATATTTATTACATTGTGTTCCTTGAATTTTCTATATATGTCAATTTTAGTTTCTAAACTTTAAAATAGATGAATGTCATATTTGAAGATAGATAAATTAATGTTATATCGGACATGTATTTAAGACACATAGATTTCTATGCTAGGTATTAGGTAGAATGTATATTGACAATATAATAAAGGTAACAACTCAATTTTTAAAAAAAGTTTAGAATCTAAGATAAACATTTTGACAAATAAAAATAAAACAAGTTTTAGACCAAAATAAGATTTAAATTATTTTATAATGTCTTTAAGCTATATCTAGCCAAGTGGTCAAAATCAAGAAATCTAGATCAAAGAATCTCTCTCGTGTGGAAACTATCAACCCATCAATTAATATAAGTTGAGTTAAAAACTTGAGATTCCAGTCTTATAGCTAAATAATTTTAAAAAGGTTAAAAAATATTCTTAGTTCTTGAACTTGAATGCAAGTAACAATTTAGTCCATGAATTTTAGTAGGTAATGATTTAGTTCTTTTACTTTTAATTTTGTAATCATTTAGTCTTTAAACTTTAATATGTAACAATTTAGTCTCTGTACTTTAAATAGAATTCAAATTCGACACTTGATGACCCTGACATTTTTCTGCATCCCCTACGACTCAACCGCTTTGTCCTCACTCACATGCTTCTTAGAAAAAAATTTCAAGAAGTCACCCAACATAGAATTACTCCAAACTAAGCACGTTTAAATTTAAAGTTCCTACGATTGGGCCACTGAAAAAGAAAGTGCACCTTGTTGGTATAGGTAGTGTCTATAAATTCTTTTAAGTTTTTCTTAACCATACTTGCATATCCTTAGAATCTCTCTCATTCGGATATAATCCCAGTTCATTCATGTACCCCTCCTCTACTCAGGTGTTACATGCCCATTAGTTTCCACCTTAGTTTATCCCTGAAACACATCTTACTGGGAGAGGTTCGCTCTGATACCATCTATAATGCCCCAGACTCAGGATTCGAACCAGGATCCAAAATGCAGATCTTGCATTTGACGACATCAACATTCCTCTTCATCCCCTGCGACCTGGCCATGCTACATACTTATCTTGAACTACTTCTTAGAGTGAACTGTCCCCACAAACCAACACGAGTCATTTCAGCATGCTTTCTAGGAAAAATTTTAGGAATGTAACACCCGAGTAGAGGAGGGAACCATGAATGAACCAAGACCACATCTGAATGAGAGAGATCCTAAGGATATGCAAGTATGACTAAGAAAGGTTTAAAAGAACTGATAGATACTACCTATACCAACAAGATACACCTTCTTTTTTGATGACTCAATCGTAGGAACTTCAAAGTTAAACGTGCTTGGTTTGGAGCAATTCTATGTTTGGTGACCTCCCGAAAATTTTCTTGGGAAGCATGTGTGTGGGGAGAAAGTGTAAAGACCCGACTTTTCCTATTGCATTTAAGCATACCGGCATAAAGTCCCTTACCTTGGCTAAGCTCAAGAATCCATCACCCAAATGCTCACCAAAATTCCATTGCCTTGAACCTCGGTCAAACGATTTGGAGCCTAGTCAAAGTCATCCTTAAAGTTAGAAAAATTCCAAAAAAATCCATAATTGAACCCAAAGTTCCTTCCACCAACTAAATTTAATTCACCTAAAATCACTATGCAGTTAGAGAAAAACCAAACAACCCATGGTAAACAGCAACTCCAAACTCCACCATTCCGGCCAAACTATACATAACTAAAATCCCAAAAATTACAATTAATTCCTTAGCATTTAACTTAGTCTCAAACTAGTGGATAATTCTGAATTTAAGTCACAAGATCCATGAATTAAATCTTACTTTTAATTTTAATCTTCCATACAACCCAAACTGAAGGACCTCCAGACTTACCAAAAGTTTCGCCCCAACAGTCCCAAATTCCCACTGGGTAGCTACTCAAAGGCGCAACGCTCGTGAATTTGGTGCCGGAACGGAGTGAGTATCCTTTGAACACATCAAGATCCATGAATCATTTTTACCCATAACCAAAAACATCCAAGAAAACGCATAAAACTACTACTTACCCACAGATAAAGGTTCGACGGACTGGAAGAGAGGGCTGAACGGACCTGAATCGAGGATCTACAAGGGCGGCGGTGGCTTGCGAAAATCGGAGGCGGTGACGGCTAGTGAAAACTAGAGGCGGTGGCATGTGGTTGCAGATCTGGCGGAGGAGCTGCAGTTCGTGGCCGAGCTCGAGTACGAGTGGGTTGCGCCGGTGTGCGGCGTTCTTGGAGGAGGTCGGCGCGAGAGGTTTGCTGCGGATCGGGCGGTGTGCAGCAATCTGGGCAGCGTTCGGGCATGGCAGAGGCGGCGGTCTGCGCTTTGTGGATCTATGGCTCGAGGGCGGTCTGCACGGCGGTTTGGGTTTGAGGCGCGGCGATGGCAGTTTGGGAGGAGGTGCACGACGGCGGAGGCTGCTGGAAAACACAACAGAAGTAAAAAAAAAACAATCTCTTCTTGCTTAATGGAGGCAGTCGAAAACAAGGAGGAAGAAGAAGAGATTTGGAGAAGATGATGGCTCGGTTTGGCTTGGCTTGACTTAAAACTCACCTGGGGCTGTGTGCAGATTAAAATATTAGAGAGGGAAATTAGGGCTTGGCTTAACTATGGGCTTGGGCTTGGCTTAAAGTCTCTTAAATAACAAAAATGCCCCCAAACCAATTAATTCCCTTTTTCCTTCTTTCTTCCCAATTTACCCTCCAATTTCCCCAATTTCAATTATGCAAATCTCTAAAATTAAATTCCAACACAACTTTAAACATGAAATTGGCCTTACAATTAATTTAAATTTCAAAATTAAACTTTAATTAATACCTGAAAATGTCGGTCGTTACACAAAGCATGTTGAAAGGACTCGTATTGGTTTGTGAAGACAGTTTTCACTCTAAGAAGTAGTTCAAGACAAGTATGTAGCGTGACCAGATCGCAGGGGATGCAAGGAATGTCGGGACCGTTAGGTGCCAAATCCATATTTTGAATCCTGAGCCTAGGGTGTTACATATGTAGATCAATAAGCTGGCTAGAGAGACCAAATACGTTTACAAACTACAAATACTAAGTTGTTATATAATAAAAGTTGATGCTTACTTTGGATGTGGTTTTTCATGGTTGATATTAAATTGTTATAAAATTTAAAGTACATGGACTAAATTGTTACATATTAAAATTCAAGAACTAAATTGTTACATTGAAAGTACAAATGTCAAATTGTTACAAATTAAAGTTCAAGGACTAAATTGTTACCTTCATGAAAGTTAAAGGGACTTAAATTGTTTTTTAACCTTTAAAAAATTACACAAGGGAAAGAATGCTTTAGAGAGTAGATTTTCAGAACAAAATTTGGGATGAAAAACACATAAAGCAACAATGGAGGGTCTCATATTCATTGTGAAATTTAACTGGGGAGGCCATCGAATAAAAGAAAAAAACCTTATAATATTTTTTCATTGTGGTTTTAAAAAAAAAAAAATTAAATCTACATATTAGTAATGAAGAAATATAATGTTCTCAACTTTTGGTCTTTGAGTTCTCATTTGGTTTATTTTAGTAGTAATCATGTAAGCAATGTGTAGGTAAGTGTTTTGCGGATATGGAGATGGAATTGTTTTATTAAAATAGAATGTGGTCAATTTATGTTGGAAATTTAGACCTTTTTTTTTTATTAAATGTAATTGTAAAGTCAATTTTAAAGACAATCTCAACAGATTTTTTTAATTTTAATTTTAATTTCATGAAGTGAATTAGTTTCTATGTTTTTTTCAATCTACTTAGATTAAATCTACCCAATCTAATGAACTTATTATAGGTTTTGCGGGTAATAAAATGACAAATCATAAACTTATAGCTAATTTGAGTATAGCTCAATTGAATAAGGCATAAACCTTCAATCAAGAAGTCAGAAGTTCAAATCTCCCACATTCACATATTGTTGAACTCTAAAAAAATAAAATCATAAACTTATATTTTTATTCCTCCTATGATATATGGATTAATCGTGAAGCATAAAATGGAACATTATTATCAAAACACACGAGCAACTATTGAGGATTTCACATTGAAATGAAGAGAAGTCTCACAATTTATAAGATGAATGAGCTATTCATCTCATTGTCAATTGGTTTTAAGATGGAAACCCATGTAATCTTATATGGTATCAGAGTCCATAAAACCAAAACGAATATTTAAGATGCATGAGCTACTCCTCTCATTGTCAATTGGTTTTGAGGTCCATAAAATCCAAATGGGTATTTAAGATGCATGGAATACTCCTCTCATTGCCAATTGGTTTTGAGATGGAACTCCATGTAAAAATGAGAAATGGAAGCATTATTACCAAATAATATACATAGTTTTCTAATCTATTTGAGAATGTTCGTCCTTGTTAGCTTGATAAGATTCATTGTCGTCGTCTTCTCCATGTTCTTGATATCTTCAGCCTTTGTTACGGCTCTTCGTTCTCTCTGCTTCTCTAAACTTGAGCAAGTACTTGGCAGAAGCCTCTGCATAGTCATCTAGGCCAAGAGAACTAAAAGCCCAATAAATGTCGGTTGCATATTCTTGAATTGTCTGTTTGGCTTCTTTCGAAATCTTCGACGTTTGGGGAAGTGTCTTCTTCATCAATCTACCAACATTAGCACTTGGCAGCTGAAGCCTTAATTTCCCAATTGTCTCCCATATTCAAACTCAAGAAACTTTAATCAAGAATGGAACATATATACATGTTTGAAAGCATGCATATTGCATAAAAATCACTTCATTTGTTCCAAAAATACAAAAATATATAATTACTTCATAATGAATGCTTATTTTCAATGAAATACATTTAAAGAAAACTCAGAAGGAATAAATTAAAAGAAGAAGAATAATAAGAAAATGATAACTTTAATTAGATACAATGTAACTAAAATAAAAACCTGAAGAAGATTCCAGAATTGGCAAAAAGTAATAATAAAGATCTCTCTTTTTATATATATGTCTAACATCTCTCTCCCTATAAAATGCCTTGATTCATGATGCATTAGTAAATTTGGGGCTTATCCTTTTTTATAAGTTAGGTCTCCAAATTTGAAGACAAAATGTCACATTAATTGGCTCCTAGCTTTAAGATAACTCATTTATTATTCAAAAAAAGAAAAAGGAAAAAAACAAAGCAAATAAATATAACTCCTTTACTTTTTTGACAGGCTTTTACCATGTGAACTGTGAACTATAAAATTTTCTTTTAAAATAGTTGATTCGTTTTATTTTTTAAGAGTGCGGGGAAGGCAAATTTTTTTGATGTAAAATGAAAAGCAAGTTTTTGAAAACTATTTTTTTTTTTTTGTTTTCAAAAGTTTGCTTAATTTATTTTGAAAACATATGTAAAATGTAGATAACAAAATAATGAAATTTAGGTAGAAGTAATATTTATAAACTTAATTTTTAAAAATCAAAAATCAAAATCAAATGGTTATTAGATGAGATTTTAATATTTTGTTTATTTAACTTTTCAATTGCTAACTGTTTAATAAAACTCACATCCCATAAAAAAAAATTTGATACTCATCAAACAAAATTATATTGGTACCTAAAAAGATCTTTTTTTTTTTTTTTGACATCCTAAAAAGATCAAATTAATTATGAATCTTAATTAACAAGAATTTTTTACATAAAACCCATACTTGTTAGGTCCTCTTCTTAGGTACTATTTGTACCTTAGGAACACTTCTGACACTCACAAATAAGAAAACCAATTAATATCAATACCAATTAATTGATAATAAAATTTAGAAGTAATATTGATCTCCTATATTTTAGTACCAGCTTTATATATATGGTTGAATGAGACAGGCTCAATGTATCCTTTAGTTTATTAATTGAAATATGTATCATTGACTGATAAAATAATTTAAGAAATTGATACTATATATTTTCAGGACTTATTGGATAATGGTTTTTGTTTTCTTGTGTTTTAAGAAATAAATTTGGTTAATACAAATTTTGTTTATGTTTCCATGTTTATCAAAAATGTTTTTTTAATAACAGAATTTAGTTAAAATTTGAAAATTAAAAGATGGGGATTAAATTACAAATTTGGTTCTTAAGATTTATTTTTTTTAAAATTTTTTTCTATGGTTTTTATTTTGGTTCTTAGTTTAGTTGAATCTCACAATTGTCATTGTTATTTAATGTGTGACATATGTTTTATTATGTGCAAAAAATGATAATTAATATTTTCTATTTGGCAAACTTTGTTAATGGACGACTGTATTAAAGTTTAGGGGTGAGTAAAAAATAGGATAAAATAAGTGAGTTTTTTAGGATGGTAAACGACAATTTTAAGGACGATTTGTGAGGTGTGTTGAACTAAACTATAGCAACCAAATTAAAATTAAACTCAAACTATATCAACTAAATTTAAACTTTCGTTTAAATTATATGGATTAAATTTAATTTATAATTTAACCAAAACATATAGTATTAAAATATGTTTATGTTTTAAAATTTTGCTAAGATATAAAAAAATGATTTTAGAAATAGAAAAGATATGAAATAAATTAGTATAAATACACTTGTTAATATTATTTTCTTTTTAAAAAAAATTCGAAATCTTTTAACTTGTGATATGTATATGACTAACACAAACCACATTATCTTAGGTCTTAGGACTATATTAATAATGTTCATAGGTAGTTTTATAACCTTCAAATCTTTTCAACATGTTTTATCTTCTCTCTTCTCAATATTTAAGTCAGGAATGTATAATATATCCATATTATCATCTCTATGTCATAAACTATGAATTATGTGTAGATGCTAATTTACAATAGAACCAATTCTATTAATTTTTTCGTTGAATCCTAACTCTAAAATTTTAAATGTAAGGTCAAATTCAAAATTCATTGATATTTGAGAAATTGATATACAACTTTTTAAACTTTAGGAAACAAATTGGAAATTTGGTAAACTTATAGGTTTTAACTTGTGACATGCAGCCCAAAACCACAAACCACATGGTGCCACCTCATAAATAATTAATATCTCTTATATGAAGCTTAATGAACTTATAATATTAACAGGCCAAACTCTTGCATGATTTAGGAAGTTGAAGACTTTTTTTTTTTTTTTTTCAGTTCAACCACTATATGTGGATTTCAATTTCTAATCTTTAGAAATGTGATTAATATTTTAATCAGTTGAGTTATACTCATTCAATAGAAATGGAAGACTACAAACCTGTTATTAATTCTACTAAGTACTAATGTAGATAATGGATATAGTACAATGTCCAACTCTAATGCCTTTAGTGAGTGCCTTTAGTGAATGGTGGAAATACTTTTTGTCAAATTGATTTTCTGTCAGATTTTTCTTATGATCATCTTTTAGAAGTATCACCATCAAGAACCAACTAGGAAAAATCAAAGTTTAAATCATACATACTTTGATGTATAATATTTTAGAGGTTGTTTGGAGTCTGGGTTATAATAGTTTGTGGAATACTCTGCACCACAAACACAGACTATTATAACCAAAACTAATAATTCTACATCCTAAACATAGATTATATAACTCCACAGACTATTATAACTCACTCAGTGCCCCAAACAGCCCCTTAGATGTTATACTTTAAAACAACAAATTTCTACTTTAGTCACTGTCTTAAATCTATGTATTTTATTTAATAAAAATGTAACATAGCATGTTACATGTGAACTTATGCTTTAAGCTTAACATGTTGAGTCCTATATTGTCCATTTAAAAAGTTCAACTCGAACGTATAACTCAACTAATTAAGGTATATACCATCAACCGAAAAGTCAGAAGTTCGAATCTCCACTTCCACATGTTGGATTCAATAAAGAAAAAAAATCCATTCGAAAAGAGTGAGCTTAGGTTTTTGTTAAATGTAATAAATAAATTTAATAACAATGGATCATATCAATAAAGTTTCATGTAAAGTTTATCAAATAAATAAATAAAGTTTCATGTGAAGTATAGTCTAATTTAAAAAAAAAAACTTAAAAAAGTATAAGGATGGCAACAGAGTATCTTGAAATTATAATAACCAAAAGTGTCAAAATCCTGGTACCATTAATAAGAGAAGTGGTCCAAAACAACAAGCTTAAAGAATCTCTCTCTAGGCCTTTCTTAGGTTGAAGAATTAAAATATCAACCATTCACTTATTTAAGAAAATAAAATATTTGAGATTCCAAATTTACTTTTAATTAACATTAAAATCATGAGAGAGAAGAATGCATTAGGGAAAGTAGATTCACAATAAAATATGAGATGGAAAACCACAAAATATTAAATATTATATGGTGATATTTAGTGGAAACTTCACCTGGGGGAGGTGGGGAACTCCATTGCATACAAAACCCTTTTATTTTATAATTTACGTTTCACAACATATATATGAAAGCATACTTATTCTTTTAGGTAATTTTCAATTTCGTCCTTAATTTTTGAAAATTCTCAATTTTGCCTTTAATATATTAAAAATTCTCAAATTTGTCTTTAATGTATTATAAAATTTTAATTAAGTAATTCTAAAAAAAATCTATTAAAATTTGTTAACTGAAAGTTGATATGTTATTAAATTATTGTTTTTGTTAACACATTTGGACATGTGGGCAATTTGACATGCCACTCAGAATAAATGAATTTTGCTGATGGAGGGGTTGAATTTTGTATATGGACAAGTTGGGCTTTTGTTTGTAAAGTAGCGTTTAAAGTGTCATGTCTATAGGTTCCAATACATTTATAAAATAATAATTCAATGATACATCAACTTCTTATGCATGAATGAACAATGACCACATGAATGAATCGTGACCACATTCGAATGAGAGAGATCCTGGGATATGCAAGTATGGTTAAGAAAGGCTTGAAAGAATTTATAGTTACTACTTATATCAACAAGGTGTACCTTCCTTTTCAGTGATTGAATCATAGAAATTTCAAAATTAACTGTGCTTGGCTTGTAGCAATACTATGTCGGGTGACCCTTTGGAAAGTTTTCCTATGAAGCATGTGAGTGAGGACAAAACATACTAAAAGAACCTATGTTGGTCTGTGGAGTCAGTTTTCACTCTTAGAAGCAATTCAAGATTAGTAGGTGGCGTGACCAAGTCGCAGAGGATGAAAGAGAATGTCAGAGCATTTAGGTGTCGAATCAATATTCTGAATCTTGGTCTGAATCCTGGGCTTGGGACGTTACAAATGGCATTAGAGCGAAACCTCTCCCAGTACGATGTGGTTCGGGGATGAACCAAGGCTGAAGTTGGTGGGCATGGGACACCCAAATTCAGGATGAATACATGAATGAACCATGACCACATTCAAATGAAAGTAATCTTGAGGATATGCAAGTATGGTTAAGAAAGGCTTAAAAAAGTTGATAGTTGCTACCTATACCAACAAGGTGCACCTTCCTTTTTGGTGGCTCAACCATAGAAACTTCAAAGTTAAGCGTGCTTGGCTTGGAGCAATTCCATGTTAGGTGACCTTTTAGAAAAGTTTCTTAGGAAGCATGTGCGTGAGCACAAAACAAGCTGAAGAAAACTTGTGTTGGTATGTGGAGTCAGTCATCACTCTTAAATGAGGTGACCTTTTAGAAAAGTTTCTTAGGAAGCATGTGCGTGAGCACAAAACAAGCTAAAGAAAACATGTGTTGGTATGTGGAGTCAGTCATCACTCTTAAAAGCAGTTAAAGATAAATATATGGCATGGCCAAGCCGCAAAGGGGATGGAGGAAAATGTTGAGACCATCAGGTGTCGAATTCGGATTTTGAATACTAGGCTTGGGATGTTATAGAAAATATTAGAGCCAAACATCTCTCAACACGATGTGGTTCAGGGGACAAACCAAGGTGGAAGCTGATGGGCATGTGACACGTAAGCTCAAGAGGGGTACATAAATGAACCATGACCACATTCGAATGAGAAAGATTCTAAGGATATGAAAGTATTAAAGAAATGCTTAAAAGAATTGATAGTTATTACCTATACCAACAAGTTGCACCTTCCTTTTCGGTAGCTCAATCATAGAAACTTCAAAGTTAAGCGTGCTTTGCTTGGAGCAATCTTATGTTGTGTGACGTTTTGAGAAATTTTCCTAGGAAGTATGTGAGTGAGGACAAAACATGTTGAAAAGACTCGTGTTGGTCTATGGCATCAGTTTTCACTCTTAGAAGCAGTTTAAGATAAATAGGTGGCGTGGCTAGGCCACAAGGGATGCAGGAGAATGTAGGGTCATCAGGTGTTGAATCCAACTTTTAAATCCTGGTTTGAATCCCAGGCCTGAGGCATTACAGAATCAGTTACTAATCTCTTTTCCTTGTTTAGAACATAGTTATTTATTCATTTATTTTTTATTTAGAACATATTTAAAACATAAAAAAGAAAAAAGAAAGAGCTAGTTAAAGCATTAGTAACATTTTTTAAAGGTGATATGTGTTGATACTAAAATTTGGATAGTTGGATCAATAGTGAAATTTGTATTTCTTAGGAACGAAAAAGTGCCTGCAAAATAAGAGAAAAGAACACCAGTGTGGTGGTAAGCCACTTACACTCTGATGGTTAAGTCAATAATTGAATTTGTAAGAAAACATAGATAGTAGAAAGTGTAGAATTTGTTGTGCACCTTGGAATGTCGTTCTCACCGTATTTTATAATTGTATATTCGTAACGTATACTTGAATATCCTGACACTCTCCCAGACTCTCGCAAGCTTTTGGGATGGCATAATTATGAAATGGTTTCTCAATATCTTCCGTTCGAGCTCAACGGGACCCCTCTAGTGCCAAGAAGGCCAACCGATGAGATCGGTGGGACTGAAAAACCAGCAAACCAGCCTAGGTCATGTAACGACTCTAAAAATTGGACAAGCTAAAACAGAAGTACAATTGAGTTACCCCGTTCATGCTCAAAATTTCGGCAACATGACGGAGTAACTACAAGAAAACCAAAATGTTATATGAACCTGGAAAGGGACTTAAAATACTATTATGATTCTAAGAAGATACTTAGCACCCCATCAAACTACACAAATATGGTTGAGTTCCACCATCAACAGCATGAATGCAAAGGACTTCTTAGAAAAAAAACCATAGAATAAAAGAAGACATATCTACATCTTACAAAACAGAGTTTGCAAACTAACATGAACAAGGACCTAACAAAAGAATATACAATAATAATGAGTGATAATTCTCATTCATGAGGATTATTGGGCCTTTAAATCTAGTTATGCTTGTGAATTTTATTCATAATATTGGATGAAAAGTAGGAAAAGTGTTGAATTTAATTACATTATTATTGGAATACCCTTAAATTAAGTAAGTTGAGAAAAAGAGAATAAAAGAGTAAGAAAACTCACACTTACTTAATGTTTTGGTGTAGGTCTTTGCAGAATGAAACAAAATTGCAATTGCATGGTAATTGCAATTTCAACAAATCTGAAAATTAAGGAAAATAGTAAATAGAAGGAAAATACCCACGAATTCAGCTGGATTCTTAGTTGTATATATCCATTAACCAAGAAGGAAACCCTAGCACGAAATTCCTATAAATTTTGGAGAAGAAGCCATGAGGAGAGAGCTCATTTTTTGAGAAGAATTTCGTTTTCTGAAGTTATTTGGAGTTTTTATTTTCGTTAGTTGCTACTGTAATTTTCTTCTACATTTCAGTTCCTAAACTCTCCATCAATCTCATCATAACGAAAGTTAATGGTGGTTAAGAACAATTTCTTGTTCGATTGAGCTGAGAGCAACGTGGTTTAGTGTAATCGTATTTTTATTCGAATTCTCCAAGTTCTGTATTCTTACTTCTGTCATTTAACCTTGAAATTAACTACTGTTCTGTAAGTCTCCTTTGTTGCATTTTACTAAAGATAGAAATTCTTTTGATTTTGAATCTAGAACATTCCTTCGACGAAGTAAGTTTTTTTTCTACAAGTTTGATTTGTAAGTGCTCTTTAGGTTATCTTCAATTCCTTTTTATACCAATGAATTCCTTCAGTTTAATCTTGTTGTTTTTTATTAGTTTTATTATGAAGAGCTAGATTTCCTTAGGGATTCAAGTTTGTGAATGTCCTAGAGGAAAGATGTGAGGCTCAACAGCAAAATCAATCTAGCTAACACATGAACTTTGTTTGCTTTTGGTGAGTTCGATGCTGGATAAACCTAGTCGGTCAACTAGTGTTGCTTGTCAAGCTTGAACTTAATACCGATAGGATTAAGGAAAGGCAGATGTCGCAAAAGCAATGGAGGCAAAGGATTAGACATAAGTCCTTAACATCGACCCTAGAAATAGAGCGAAACTCCAAAACCACTAGAGTTTTGCACGGATATATCTAAGTTAGATTAGCCATAGAAATATAGGTTTAATCACTTAGCCTTCCAAAGATACTTCATAGAAGGTAGAATAGGAGTTGAATTCGGTTTACTTAGTTTCTTGTGTTAGCTACGATTGCAATTGCTTTCTTGTTGCATTTTCTTTCCAAATGAGCATTAGCAACTTGAATTCCTTTCTCATTTCCATTGATTTTTCAAACAATTTTTCTTTTAGTCAAAACACCTCACAAACCTTTTTATACCAACAGTTACTTTAGTTGCAATTTATCAACAATTTTGTGCCATCTTAATAAATTTTATTAAAATTTGTTCCCTTTGGTACGATACTCTGGAGTACTTCTAGTTTATTATTACTTCGATCACGTGCACTTGCGTGTAGCACCGATCAATGAGCCTACGGAGAAAGCTAGCAATGTCTCCATAGCCTCATCAGGTTTTCGTCTCCATCACCCACCTCGCTGATGAGCGCCATCTAATAAGATAAAAACAAAGTAGCATGGGTGAGTATAAATATACTCAGTAAGCAGTCCACTTAAGGGTCCATAGTTAAAAAAACATACTAAGAAGGGCACTGTTCTAACTCATAGGCACCTGCTTAGTCTCAAATACTGACTTCGATGTTATCCTAGGCATGGATTAGTTAGTTGAGAATCATGCCAACATTGATTATCATCGTAAGGAGATGGTGTTCAGACTCTTAGCGGAACCCAGTTTTAAATTTAAGGGGTCCGAGGCTGAAGTGGTCTCTAGGGTGATTTTAGCATTGAAAGGGAGCAGGCTGATTAGCCAAGAGGTGTAGGCTCTTTTGGCTTGTGTTACTGATATAAGAAGTGTAGAAGTCGAGATAGCATCAATGTCTGTGGTAAGAGACTTTGCGGACGTGTTTCCTGAGGAATTACTTGGGTTGCCCTCAATCTTAGAAGTGAATTTCAATATCGAGCTCGAGCTAGGGACAACACCCATATCAAAAGCTGCCTATAGAATGGCTCCAACAGAGTTGAAGGAGCTCAAATCGCAATTGCAAGAACTCCCATTCGCCTTAGTGTTTCATCTGGGGCGCACCTGTGCTTTTTGTTTAGAAGAATGATGGATCGATGCGCCTGTGCATCAACTATCAGGAGTTGAATAAGGTAACCATATAGAACAAGTATCCACTTCCTAGAATTGATGATTTGTTTGATCAGTTACAAGGGGCAACTGTGTTTTTGAAGATTAATCTACGTTTAGGTTACCATTAATTGAGGATTAGGGAATAGGATATTCTGAAGAAGACTTTCAGGTCTAGGTATGGTCACTACGAGTTCACGGTGAAGTCGTTCGGATTAACAAATGCGCCAGCGGTATTTATGGACCTGATAAATTAGGTGTTTAAGGAGTTCCTTGACACTTTCGTTATTGTCTTTATTGATGACATCTTGGTTGACTCCAAGTCGAACGAGGAGCATGAGATTCAACTTGGAAAGGGGTTGACTACCTTAAGAGCAAACAAGTTGTACGTCAAGTTCTCTAAGTGCGAGTTTTGGCTTCGATGGGTGTCGTTCCTAGGACATGTGGTGTCAAGGGAAGGTGTATCAGTGTATCTGGCTAAGGTGGAAGCAGATACTGAATGGCCACGACCTTCTACTTTCATTGAGGTGCGTAGTTTATTGGGCTTAGTTGGATACTACTAGCGTTTTGTTCAGGACTTCTCCAGAATAGCTACACATTTGATTCAATTGACTTGGAAAGAAAATGCTTTTGTTTGGAGTGATACCTGTGATGCGTGTTTTCAGAAGCTTAAACAAGAGTTGGTTTTGACGCCTAAGGGAACATGAGGTTTTGTTGTCTATAGCAATGCGTCTAAGAACGGTTTGGGCCGCATGTTGATGCAACACGGGAAAGTGATCACTTACGCTTCCCGTCAGTTGAAGAACTACAAATGAAATTACCCAACTCACAATTTAGAGTTAGAGATAGTGGTCTTCGCCTTGAAGATCTGGAGACATTACTTATATGGTGAGAAGATTCAAATTTTCACGGACCACAAGACCCTTAAGTATCTTTTCACTCAGAAAGAGTTGAACATGAGATAGCGAAGGTGGCTTGAGTTGGTGAAAGACTATGAGGTAGAGATTCAGTATCATCTGGGTAAGGCAAATGTTGTTGCAGATGCTCTCAGTAGGAAGGTATCTCATACCTTAGCTTTGATCAAGAGGCAAGCTCACTTGTAGTTTGACATGGAGTGTGCAGGAATTGCGGTGGTGTTAGGTCTAGTCAAGGCTCAATTGGGACAATTATCAATGCAGCCAACCTTAAGGCAGCTTATGATAGATTCTTAACAGGAGAATTCTAGCCTTGAGGACTCTTTTCGCCAGGTTGAATTAGGGTAGAGGAGTGAGTTTTCTCTATTAGAAGATGGTGGACTTTTGTTTAGAAAGAGATTGTGCGTGCCTAAGGTTGATGAGCTTAAAAATGAGATTCTGGTTGAGTCTCACAACTGTCCTTTCTCGATGCACCCGGGCAGCACCAAGATGGATCAAGATTTGAAATAGTACTACTGGTGATGCGATATGAAGAAGGATGTTGTAGAATTTGCAAGCAAGTGTTTAGTGTATCAGTAGGTTAAGGCCCCAAGGTAGAAGTCGGCAGGCTTGTTGCAGCCACTAAATATGCCACAATGGAAATGGGATGAGGTGTCCATGGATTTTATTTCTAGGCTACCAAGAACTGCTAGAGGTTTCACGGTGATCTAGGTAGTTATTGACAGACTGACCAAGTCGGCACACTTTCTACCAGGGAAACTAACTTTACAGTTGAGAATTAGGCGCGATTTTACATGGAAGAGGTAGTTAGGTTGCACAGGGTCCCAGTGAAGATTGCTCAGATAGGGATCCTCATTCCACATCCAATTTATGGTTGCGTTTTCAGAAGGCCTTAGGCGCAGAGTGTAATTTCAGTACAACTTTTTATCCTCAAACCGATGGTCAGACAGAGAGGTTAAATCAGATCCTGGAGGATATGTTGCGAGCTTATGCGTTGGATTTTGCTGGTAGTTAGGATATGCACCTACACCTGATGGAGTTTGCTTATAACAATAGTTATCAAGCAACGATTGGTATGACACCTTTTGAGGCCTTTTATTGAAAGAAATGCAAATTCTCTATGTACTGGGGCGAGGTTGGTGAGTGCAGGCTGTTAGGGCCCGGGATGGTCCTGGTGACAAATGATGCAGTGCAAAAGATTAGGGCAAGGATGTTAACTACGCAAAGTAGGCAGAAGAGCTATGCCGATGTGAGGTGAAGGGATTTGGAGTTTGCTGTCGGTGACCACGTGTTTCTTAGAGTGGCATCAATGAGGGGTGTTTTGAGATTCAATACAAAGGGGAAGTTGAGCCTTAGGTTCATAGGGCCATTTGAGATCTTGAAATGAATTGGCTCAGTAGCGTATCGTTTGGCTTTACCGCCTTCTTTCTCCGCAGTTCATAATATATTCCATGTGTCAATGTTGCGAAAGTATGTGCCTGATCCATCTCATGTGATCGACAATGAGCCGTTGTAGGTCAAAGAGAACTTGAGCTATAAAGAAAAGCTTGTGCTGATTCTTGCACGAAGATAGGAAGACTCTTTGGAACAAGGAAATTAGGCTTGTTAAAGTTTTGTGGCAGAACCACTAGCTCAGGAAAGCAACTTGCGAGCGTGAGGATGAGATGCAGGCAAGTTACTTAGAGCTATTTGAGGACTATCCAATTTTGAGGACGAAAGTTCTTAAGGTGGGTAGAATGTAACACCCGACTTTTTTAGGTGCATTAATTTTGAAATTTTGGAATTTCTAAGCAATTGAGTCTTGGTTAGTCAACTAATTAAGTGGTAAGGGAGATTAATTTTGGAAAGAAAAAAACAAGAAGTGTTTTTCGAGCAAAAAAAAAAGAAGTTATTTTTCCTTTTCTATACCGATTTTTTCTCTCTCTCTCTACATTTCCCTTCCCCTCCCGTTTTTCTTCTCCCTCCCGAAACCCCTTCCCCTCCCGTTTTCCCTCTCCCTCCCAAAACCCCTCTCCCCTGACCTCTTTATCCCTCCCCGTTTATGTCTCTCTCTTCTGTCCCTCTCTCTCCCCGTTCTTTTCATTCTCCCTCCCGAAACCCCTTCCCCTCCCATTTTCCCTCTCCCATCCGAAACCCCTCTCCCCTTACCTATCTCTCCCTCCCCGTTTCTGACTCTCTCCTCTGACCAATCTCTCTCTTCCCTCTCTCTCTCTCTTTCTTTCTCTCTCTCTCTTTCATCTCATGTGTTGTTTGGGTGTGTTTGGAATTTTTTCCGACAATTACTTGCGTGGACAGTAGCTTTGGAGGTTGTCTTTGGGCATTCTAGAGTTCGATTCAGTGTGGGCTTTACTCTTTTAGCCGTGGTAAGCAATTTGACTTTGGATTAAGGTGTTTAGTGAGTTAATCGCTTATTTAAACACCGTTTGTGTAGTTTTGAGTTGACCCATGGCTTATCGAACTCAGTTCAGCATTTTCCATCACGGTTGGAGGCTGAATTAATCAATTTGAAGCTTATCCACGCTGGTTTAAAACTTACAAATCACAACAATAATAATTGTTGGTTTAATGCTCTACATGCTCCAAATTGATTAATTCAACCTCCAACCATGATGGAAAATGCTGAACTGAGTTCGATAAGCCATGGGTCAACTCAAAACTACTCAAACGGTGTCTAAATAAGCAATTAACTCACTAAACACCTTAATCCAAAGATGAAATGCTTACCCACTGCCAAAAGAGTAAATCCCACACCGAATCGAATTCTATAATGCTAAAAAGACAACCTCCAAAGCTGTTATCCACACAATTAATTGTCGGAAAAAATTCCAAACACACCCACACAACAAGAGAGAGAAAGATAGATAGATAGAGATAGATAGATAAATAGAGAGAGAGAGAGAGAGAGAGAGAGAGAGAGGTCAGAAGAGAGAGTCAGAAATGTGGAGGAAGAGAGAGGTCGGGGGAGAGGGGTTTCAGGAGGGAGAGGGAAAACGGGAGGGGAAGGGGTTTCGAGGGGGAGAAGCAAAAGAACAGGGAGAGAGAGGGACGAAAGAGAGAAACAGAAATGGGGAAGGCGAGAGAGGTCGGGGGAGAGGGGTTTTAGGATGGATAGGGAAAATGGGAGGGGAAGGGGTTTTGGGAGGCGGAAGGAAAACGGCAGGGGAAGGGAAAGGTAGAGAGAGAGAGAAAATAGGGAGGGAGAGGGAAAATATCTTCTTTTCTTTTCTTTTCTTTTTTTATTTTTTGCTTGCAAAACACTTTTTTTTTATTTCCAAAATTAAGCTTTCCTACCACTTAATTAACCAACTAACCAAGACTTAATTCCTTAGAAATTCCAAAATTTCGAAATTAACACACATGAAAAAGTCGGGCGTTACATTAATACTAGAGCGGAGTGAGCCTGTGGTAAGGTGAGTACGCACATAGCTAATTGAGGTGAGTATTTGAGACTGAGCAAGTGCCTGTGAGTTAAGACAATGCCCTTCTTAGTACGTTTTTTTAACTATGGACCTTTAAATGGGCTGCTTACTGAGTATATTTATACTCACTCGTGCTACTTTGTTTGTATCTTTTCAGATGGCTCTCATCAGTGAGGTGGGTGGTCGAGAAGATGATCTGACGAGGCTATGGAGACATTGTTAGCTTTCTCCCTAGGCTCATTATTATTGTATATTCTTTTGTTAGGTCCTTGTTCATGTTAGTTTGCAAACTTTGTTTTGTAAAATGTAGATATATCTTCTTTTATTCTCTGATTTTTTTCTAAGAAGTTCTTTGCATTCTTGACTGTTGATGGTGGAACTCAGCCCTATTTGTGTAGTTTTGTGGGTGCTAAGTGTCTTCTTTGAATCATAGAAGTGTTTTAAGTCATTTTCCAAGTTCATGTAAAATTCTAGTTTTCTCGTAGTTACCCCATCATGGTGTCCAAATTTCGGGCATGAACGGGGCAACTCAGTTGTGCTTCCACTTTAGCTTGTCCAGTTACAGGCCGACCCTTCAAAGGGTTTGCCAAACATGGTCAAGGGACCCCTCGAGTGCCAACAAGGCTAATCGGTTAGGCCTGCGAGACCAACCAAACCAGCCTCGGTCGACCCTTCGACCAATAAGGCCTTTTGGCTGACTCCTTAAGGGATTGGCCAAACATGGTCAAGGGACCCCTCGAGTGCCAACAAGGTCAATCGGCGAGACTGGCGAGACCAACCAAACGAACCTATGGCGACTCTTTAAGAGGTTGGCCAATAATTCCTTTTGGCCGACCCTTTGGTCAAAAAACTTGATCGAGTGAACTTTGGGTGAAGATAAGAAAGTAAATACGTTCAACCCCAGTGCAAGTGCACATTGTTGATGCAAGTAATAAAACATGAGTGTTCCTGAATATTGATCCCACAGGGAACAACGTAACAAAAATATTGCATAGCAAAATGTAAGGAGAATTGCAACTTGGAAACTAAAAATTACAAAAACAAGGTTGGGAGGGTGTTTAGTAAAAAAAAAATAATTGCAGAATCTAATTGCAAGTTAAAGTGACAAAAACGTTAAGTAAGGAAAACAAAGATTGCATAATTGAATTGCAGAATCGAAAATTGCAAGATTGAATAGCAAAACAAAACGAACATGATAATAGAAATGATAATTTGAAGAAAAACTAACAGTAGCATAATGTTAACCAACTGATGAAAATTGCAAGGGAAATTCCTTAGAGAAAGGAGAGGCTCAAGTATGTCATTGCCCTAAGTTGTAAATTACAAAACCCAAAATTGCAAATCCAACCTACTCTACACACAATTGTAAACCAAAATTGCTACTCCTATTCACCTTGAAATTAGGTTTGTAGGAGACTAAGTGAGTGACATATATGTCTATAGTCTCTCTATCTTAGATAATTTAGCTCAACAATTTTATTTTTTTGGAGAAAGACCCACGAAAATGGAATCCTTCATTAAGCTCCAAAAATCGATCATTCTCTCCTCCTCTTCTTCTCCTTTTGTTGGCCTTCATTAGAGTTGAATATTGCCCAAAAATCATGCTAAAAAACCTCCAAATCGTGCAGCAAATAAGGATTTTCCTTATTTAGTTATGTGAAGATTCTTTCCTTTTTTTGATTTTTTTCTGCTATTCCAGAATTGCAACTTCATCTTGCAATTTCGATTCTGCAATTTCCACAATTCCTGCACAAAAGAACCTCTTCTTAGTTTATCTTTCTCTTTTTCTCATTCTTTCTTTCACATGCATTTCTCACAAGTTATTGATGTTTTTCAAGCATTTACCAAAATTCTTCTACGATTTCTAAAGCAAAGCAAGCATATTTTAAGCTTATGAGCATTAAATAAGTCTTCATTCTTTGGCTTATCAGAACCCCTCGAGTGGCCACAAGGCCAACCAATGAGATGGAAAAAATCGACGAAACCAACTAAACCAGCCCAGGGCAATCCTTTAAGGGGTCAACCAATAAGGCCTTTTGGCCGACCTCTTGAGGGGTTGACCTTTCTCGGCTTGGGTCGAACCTTTAGGCCTTTGCGTCTTAGTGGATCTTTAACTTAATCTTATAGTTAACTTTTACCCCTAATAGTTTCCCCCACTCTCGAGCTAGGCCCTGTCGGTCTGGTGGCATAGCCTTCACCTAACCACTTGCTTGGTCCGAGGTCGAGAGTTTATTTTCTGTGAAACTTTAGGTAGCTTGTTGGGCTATAGGGTTGACCTCTTAGTTCCATTTTGGGGTTCGACCATTTGATTTCTTCTTAGAGGGTTGTCCTCGTTGGCTTCTCTTCTAGGGGTTAATCTTTTAGACTCACCCCAAGGGGGTCAGTTCTTTTGACCTCCTCCTGAGGGAGTTAATCTTTTAGACTCCTTCCAAGCGGGTAGACCCTTTTGACCTCCTCCCGAAAGGGTTAATCTCTTAGATTCCTCCCAAGAGGGTCTGCTCTTTTTGGTTTCCTCGAGGGTCAATCTCTTAGACTCCTCCTAAGGGGGTCAACTCTTTTTGGCCTCCTTTTGAGGGAGTTAATCTCTTAGACTCCCCCAAAGGGGTTTAATCTTTGAGACTTGGGTCAAACCTTTTGATCTCCTTTTGAAGGGGTTAATCTCTTAGACTCATCCCAAGGGGGTCAGCTCTTTTTGACCTCCTCTGTACGGGGTTAATCTCTTAGAATAGCTTCCTCTCTTAGAGGTCTTAGCCTTTTCCCTGGGGGGTTGGCCTCCTAGATTGCTCGACCATTTACTTTTCTGAAATTGCATTACATGATCCCTACCCCCACTCATGCTATTTTTTTTAAACAAAAATTGCTTGAGTAATTATAATATGTGGAAAACAAAAACTTCATTAATTGAAATCAAATTGGAGTACATCATTACTAATGAAAATAAAACTTAAGGTGCTTGGCTAACTCGTCCCACTGTTAAACGTACTTGGGGCCTGAAGGTGGCTTGACCTTTTCGTGGTTTGGAAGCTCCTTGGTACTTAGGCATTCTAGAGGTGCCAAGGTTAGCAGCTTATCCCATAGGAGTTGGTCCGTTGCACGTGTCATCTCTTTCATGGCTAAGAAAAACATTCTCTCGATGCATGTTTCTCCCTTCGTACCACACCAATGCCACTAGGAGTAAAATTTTTTAGCATTTGGTGGTAAGTAGATAGTATTACCTTCACATTATGAAGGTTCGTCTTCCCAGTATTACATTGTAGATGGACTGGTACTCTACTACCATAACTACACCATCATTATTACACAGGTGGTTGTATCACCGAAGGTTACTGGTTGCTAAATGCTTCCTTTGGGATCATCCTTTCCCTACGAATCTCACTAAGGGAATAGGGCTATTCTTTAAATATTCTCATCTCAACTTCATGACATTAAATGCATTAAGAGAGAGTACGTCGGCCAAACTTCCCCCATCATCAGAATGCACCTGACTTTGATATTCACGATTGTTAATGATACCACCAGAGCATCATTAAGGGGCTGATATAGATGTGTGGTCGGGTTGTCGAGGCCTGCCAAAATAAAACTGATATGACTATTATACTTGTAGAAATAGTGGTACTAGGTCGAGTCCCAAGGGAACTAATGTATTAATTTCTCAAGATTAAATTCATCAGGAAAATAAAACAAAGAGGGGGGTTTTGTAATTTTGAGAACGAAAAAGAGATAAAGCAAAGAAAATAAAAAAAGAGAACTCAAATCTTACAAAAGTTTCCAATTCAAGGGAGTCTCGTCCAATTGCAAAATGTTCTTGGACTTACCATAAATAAATCAATTAAACATCCACGTTCTTAGTCTACTTATTCGAAAAAGTCGTGATAAATTTTATTCTCCTAATCTAATTGATTTTAACAAAACATCAAAACCAATTCTTATTGCTTAATCAATTGAGCACAATATCGTTCCATGTTAATTCAAACAATAGCATTAAGGGCAATGAGACGACTAAGACAAAAAAATTAAGCAAGATAGCTACCCCTAATCGGTATGCTTTTTTTATTCCCTAGAGTCTATCATGCAAGCTATGAAAACATGGCAACGTCATAGAAATCACACACACGAGCTGACTCTATTACTATTAAAATTAAACATGCATCCATGACAATTATGGATCATGAAGAACATGCCTAGCAAACATACGAGCAATCAATACAATTGAGGCACCAATTCGATCAATGAGAGCTCATATAAATTAATACAGAGATAAAAGAAATACTTCGATAAATAAAAGAAATAAAAACTTAGCCTGAAGCTTCACAGTCTACAACTAGACTGGAACCAATCCTTGAATCAGAAACACAAACTTTAGCCGCTCATTGTGGTGATACAACTAAAATCTGCCTTATTCGATGCTTACAAAAGTAGAATTGTAAAGTACATGGAAAAACTTAAAAGAGTGTCTAACAACAAGCCTAAAGACATCACACCCCTTTACCTTAGAGAAAAATGATCTATTTATAGGCATCGCAGTAGCATTGAGACGCCAAGGGTAGTGTCTAACGTTGCCCTCGCAAATAAGGTAAAAATTGCAGCATATCATGTAGCGTCAAGATGCTACAAGTGAGCATGGCCTCCCTGCAACTTCGAGCTACACTCCTTCGTGCTATCGAACTAGTGTCTAGATGCTAAAAGTAGTGTTTAAACGCTACTCCCACTAGATTTCTTGCTTGATTGCTTCTTGCAACAGCGTCTCAACGCCCAAAGTGTGGTCTAGATGTTGTCCTCTTGGGTAAAATGGCTTGATCTTCAAATTTTCTTTACTCAATTACTTGATTTAAGTCGAAATTGCTCCTTTTTTATCTCGATTCATCCAAATTGCCTTGAACAACTCCAAATCACATGAACTCTACAAAATAGATAGATAAGCTCGTGAGAGTAACAAAACTAGCATGAAACAAAACAATTAAATAGCACATTTTAGGTGCTATCAATGTGTCGCTTCCTCCTCGGTGAAGTTGATGGCCAACCTAATCAGTCGGTATAGTAGACTTCCCAAACTTTAGGAACGAATCGGGCCTCGTGCACTTCGCTTTTCTCTTCCTCCTGAATTCTCCTCCCGCTGGTCCACAGAATATGGTTTTGATCTTTTGCAAGGGAGGTGAGCTGTCACCTCCTTGATTCTTATCTTTTTGCTCTTAACCATTCCCTTGGTCGCTTCTTTCTCCCATGTACACTTTCAGCTGGTCCCTTTATAGGAGTGCCTCAATAGCTTCCTTCAAGTCATAACAATCAGCAATTGAGTATCCGTGGTCGCAATGAAAGAGACAGTACTTATCTTTGTTCCTTCGATGCGACCCTACTTTCAACTTAGTCGGCTGCTTCAGCATGTTTTTGTCCTGAATTTCCATCAATATTTGTTTGACTAGGACAAATGTGGATGTGTAGTGCTCAAACTTACTAGGTGGAATTCCCCAGCACTCATATATTTTTGAGCTATAGAGAGGAGTTCCACATATATTGTCGGGGCTTTTTCCCCATAGACCACAAGAAATTGTTGTCTCTAAGTCCAACCACAATGGTTGTGAATGTTGTTACATCAATGTAGCTTTCTATTTGAGGCGCTTCATGGTGGAGCTCATCACACTTGCCAAATAAATTTATAAATAGGTTAGCACCAAGAATTGTAGTACTTAGTGCTGACCAGGTCGAACACAGGGAGGTAGACGATTGGTTATTTTAGTTGTCTTTCTTTGGACTTAAAACCGAACAGAGATAAGGGGTTTCATGCAAAGAATTTAAGATTGCAGAAAATAAAATCATGCAAGGAATCGAAATAAGCTGAATTAAAAGGCATGAAAATGAGATTAAAAGTAGGGAAAACAAATAGGGAGCTTGCGAATTAAGTAAAATGCTAATTCAAGGTAAATTGAGTTTTATTTTGCAACATTGATCATAGGATTACGCAAAACATGCATAATTACAACCATTTAAGACTGACCAGACTCCTCGGGACACCGTAGGAGTCTCCCCTAAGGAACTGATATTCCAAGACTTGGGACATATCATAACACAACAGTTTAATGCGACAGGCCCTTCAAATTAAGCTATTGCATGCTAATTAATTCTAAGGCCTACAATGTACACGTAATTAAGCAATTCTACTTAATTAACGACGTGGCTACAACGCTATTACTACTCAAGTTAAGCTAGAGACCAAGGACACCTGCAAGTACATCTAGTATAGCTAAGAAATCTCTAAATTAATCAATTTTTCAAATCAATCAATGTAGAGACAACTAGGAATAAGCACAAAAATTAAAAAACCATAAATGATGCTGTAATATAATAGAATTAAATCCAAAATCCTAAGAATGTTGCAAAACTTATCCATAATTACCTCGAATTAGCCAAAAACTCTTAGTTGGACATCGTTTTTATAGATCCCAAGGCCATAATACAAGCCAAAATGTAATAAAAATAGCCCTAAGACTAATGTAACAGTAAAAAGATGGGAGAAATCAAGAAATGGCTGTTGGAGTTAGAGAGTTACCTTAAAATGGAAAAGAACGAATATATAGTGATAATAGTAGAATTGAGATGCTATGGTCAGCGTCTCGTCACTACCAGCGTTTAGTAGGGGCTCACCACAGCGTCGTGCAATGCTTCAGTGAGGGGACTTGCGACAGCATCGAGATGCTTTGAATATCTTCTCGACATTGTCCTGCATTTGGAGCTACTGCCTTTCGGCATTGAGCAAGGATTTGCATGGCGTCGTGACTCTCCTTCAAGGGTATTTTGGTCAATCTGATGTTTCTTTTCGTTCAGGTGCCCGATTGACCTCCAGTTTTGCTTGTTTTAACCCCAACTTTGAGTACAATCTCCGAAATGCACCTTGAACCTGAATTCCTACAAAATATGCAACAAACCTCATAAAATCCACAAAACTAATGCAATTTAGGCACGATAAAGTACGGACTTCTAAGTCCCATCACTTCACTGTTGAACCTAAACACGTATTCCCACAATATTTTGCTTTTTCCTTATTTGATGGTGAGTAGTTAGGTTGGTGGCTTTTTTTGATCCTAACCTCCTAGGAACTGGGTAACGAAGGCTCAAGCGAACTCTCAGAAGGATGAGATAGATTTTCTCTTCAGTTGTCTGAACCACTTTCGAGCTGGTCTTGTGAAAGTGTAAACGAGACAGAAACGAGTTCCATCCATGACAGAAATGAAGGCTCAAACTTGATTGTGTCTCATAGTCCATGGAGTTCCATCCATGACAGAAACGAGTCAAGATGTTCGACACGGTTTTTTGTTCCATCTTACACTTTCATCGTTGGTAGCTTGAACTTTGGAGGAACTTTTTCTCCTATAGTCTCGTCAGTAAAGGGTGGGTCGACTTGCTTGAGTAGGTTCTCTAGATTCAACCCATCGTTGTCTCGTGCTTTCTATATATATCCAAGTTCATTTTGGATTCTCTGTAACTTGAGTGTCTAAGGTCTGCTTTTTGTCTCCACGTCCTTGAGCTCTTTTCTCTTTTGGTTGATGAGGTATTGCATATCCAATTCCAGATTGGTTTCATCGGGCTTGCTAACCTTTCTGGTTGTGAAACAAGTGTGGCGAGTGTATTCACTTCGAGATACATTTTTGATCTCGCTATGGTTTACAATCCTTGTGTGAGATCGATGGTTGTTGGCATGGGATAGTTGTCCTCTAAGGCTGGAACGAGCTGGTCTCTTATTGTTCCTTCCTAGGCGTAGCTTGTTTGCTAGAAATGGACCTTTAACTTGCAATTCTCTCTCCCATTCAATGACCATACCCTTACCTTTAGTCGAGTCTTGGATCACAAATTTTCAATCTAGTTTCAGTCTATCCCTTGGTCTACCGCCCTTCGGTCGGTCTTGAAGATCCTTGAACATTGTTTCGATATCTGGATTAGGTCATCTTAGAAGTTCTAGGATTTGAGCTATACTTTGATCTATCATTTGGACCTTTCCTTCCAACACTGCTAATTGGTTAGGTTCAATAAGGGGGACATCCACATTCTGGACATTTTGGTCCTTTATTGTTTCTCGTCAGTGACGTTGCTCGGGATCGGAGTCTTTTCCATCAACAACCTAATTACTTTCGTTCCTCTCTCTATTCATAGTCTTGAGATATGAAATCATCGATAAAACACTAAATCGTCCCCACAAACGGCTCCAACTAGTGATACCGAAATTTGGATAACTTAATCAACCGTGAAATTTGTATTTCTCGAAAATAGAAAAGTGCCTGCAAAGTAAGAGAAAAGAACACCTTTGTGGTGCTAAGCCACTTAATCTTCAATGCTTAAATCAATAATTGAGTTTGTAAGAAAACTTAGATAGTAGAAAATGTAGAATTTGTTGCGTACCTTGGAATGTCATTCTCACCGTATTTTATAATCGTATATTCGTAACGTATATTTAAATATCTCAACACTATCTGGAAATCTTGTCAGACTGTTGGGATGAAATAATTACTAAATGGTTATTCAATCTCTTCTGTTTGGGCTCAACGAGACCCCTTGAGTGCCAATAAGCCAACCGACGAGACTGGGAAGACCGACAAGATCGACGAAACCAGCCAAAACGATCGAACCAGCCTAGGTTGAACCTTCAAGGGGTCGACCAAACATGGTCAAAGGACCTCTCGAGTGCAACAAGACCAATCGATGAGACCAGCGAGACCTACCAAACGAGCCTAGGTCGACCCTTCAAGGGGCTGGCCAATAAGGCCTTTTGGCCGCCCTCTCAAGGGATCTCTTTTGAAGCTCATACTCAAAGTCAATGGAAGGCAACTCTTATTCAACTCAATCATGAGGCAGTCATTATGTCACAGGGTCCAATGACAAAAGCTAAAGCTAAACGGCTTCAAGAAGCATTGAATGTTCACCTCCAAGCTAAGATGTCTACACATAGTGAAGAGTTGCATCCTTTCAAGCTTGATAAGGCACCTTTTCAACCAAGAGTCATAATGAATCTAAAAATCCAGATTCATTCACATCTTTAATGCATTATGTACCTATTAAATTCATGTATTTACATTTAATTTAGTTCGTGTATGGATTTGAAATGTTGGGGATTGAATTTAGACTACATAGGTGAAGGGTTGTATCCTTTCATAGTGTTTATTCAATTAGTATAAATAGGGCTATCATTTTGTCATTTGAACACAAGTTGAAGTTGAATGAAATCTCATATTTGAGTTTTAGTCTCTCAAGCTTTATGATTTCTTTGTATTCTTGTGTTAGAATCCATGTTTAGAACTTTCAATCTAGTTTGACCCATTAGATTGTGGAGAGTTCGAAATCTTGAAGATAGGAACAAGTTATTCTTTCTTCTTGATCATCGATCAATTTTCCAAGTAAAAAGTCTGTTTAACTTTCTTGAGGTTGCTTTATCATCTCATTACAAATATCATCTCGTTACGGAGGTTATCTTATTATTGTTGTGGAGGTTCACCTGGTATAAGGGGAGTTCTCAAGCATAATTGGAATAGTTCATTTTATCAGTTATTGTATCATATTAGTGAAGATATTTGTCAAAGTAGTATCCTTAATGGGTGGCAATTCACATGGCTAGATTTGTAAATATAACATTAATATGTGTGTGTGTGTGTAACAATAATATTATTATTTCCAAAATATGATTAAAAAAATCACATGTCTATTTAAATATTTTTACGCACATTTCTTTTTATCCTCATATATCATAGGTAGCCATCTTCATTAAGAGACGCTAATAGACTGATAGTTGCTAATTAGTGATAGATGTCTTCATTGATAAACACTGATAGTCATCTATTAGTGATAAACTTTTATCACTAATACACTAATAAACGTAAATAAATGAAAGATGTTTCTTATTTATTGATCACAACTTCAAGCCAATTTTAGTTTTTTTTTCCTCATCGATGGGCCTGGGCTTGTTTTTTCTTTGGGAGGGGGGGCTATATTTGCAAATCCAAGATGTTATATTTACAATTAATTTGACTTCTTTCACCATATATGATCAAATATTGTATACAACTAAGGGAATTTATTTACTTATTTTGAAATCAAGAATTTAACGTTCATGTGGATAAAAATCTCAAGATCAATAAATTCATGCAATTTATTCGAATTAATATATAAGGATTTTTTTTTTTTTGAGTTCAAAAATTGTGGGGTGGGGGATTGAATCATGGACCTTTGAGATGGTAATTGGTGTCTTATCCAATCAGCTATGCTTGAATTGACAATATATAAAGATTTTTTTACACCTTATATTATTATTATTATTATTTTGGATTTTTTTACACCTTTTAAGGACATTATAAATCCTAGAATACATTTATTATTTATATCCATATTACACATTTTTTGGCCAAAGTTTGAATATATCTTGACAATTTTTACTTTCATCGATATTTGAATAATATCATTACAAGAATATCAATTAAATCATTCATATCTTTTTTCTTTTTTTTTTCTTTTTTTTTCTTTTGCAAAAGTAGATGTGTATTCAGTGCAAAACAATAGCACACAAAACGAGCAAAGCAACAACAAGCCAAACACACATTAAACAAAAACAAGAATCCCAAGAGATTAAGACAACCAGACCCAAGGAGAATCAAAGGGAAGATGCAACTATCCTCCAGCCAAGTGGCGCAACGAGCAACCACTTCCATATGAATAATACCAATGACAGACTAGGGAGAGCGAGCAGCCGACCCATGAAGCCGAAGATTGCACTCCCTCCAAATATGATGAATGGAAGCACACCAGGCTAGCCTCCAAACACGACGCCGACAATGTTTCCCCCTACTCACCTGGCAAGCCCAGTCCAACTCAGTAGTCCAGGAAGAAATCCAATGGGTAGAGCCTCTCCAAGACAACACACTACCCCACACTACATGACTAAAGGGGGCACTTAAAGAATAAATGATCTCGAAATTCCACAGGAGACGAACACAACAAGTAATAGAACACCCCATCTGTGAAGACGAACCCTAGTAAGTAGTCTATCACACACTCAAAGCAATAAAAGAATGTCGTATAAAAATTTAAACAGTAAATAAACCATAAACTGCATATTTGCAGGATCAAACTCTACACCATGGTGTGGTAAGACAAGCGCTC
Organism: Trichosanthes truncata; assembly: GCA_033996785.1. Taxonomy (NCBI): domain Eukaryota; kingdom Viridiplantae; phylum Streptophyta; class Magnoliopsida; order Cucurbitales; family Cucurbitaceae; genus Trichosanthes; species Trichosanthes truncata. The sequence continues at coordinate 40,358,257 of JAWPNB010000013.1, read as the reverse complement.
AACTATTGTGCCAGGTGGGTGTTTGATTTTAAAAATTGGACTGTAAATAAATAACAACTGCATATTTGCAGGAAATGATCATTTATATCAATATCAAATATTTCGATTAATAAAATTATTTGACACATCAATAGTTATTTTACCCCATAGTTACCATAATAGTCACTCTTTTCTGTGCCAATACAAACATGGCTTTGTGGGATAAAGTATCTTATCTTATGAAAATTTGAAGGTTGATCTCCTATCCATATTTGTTGAACTAACAAAATAGAATAAAGAAAAAAATCACTCCTTTTTGCCTTTGGAAAAGTCACTATTCCCACTCTGATGGATATGGATGAGATCTCATGATCTACTCTAATATAAGTGTATATATTTTTTCCTTTTTTCAGTTTAACATGAAGAGTGATGATTTAAACTCTAATCTTTTAATCGAGAATATATATATATATATGTATGCTTTATCCAATTGAGCTTTGTTTAGGTTGACTACGTAAATATCTTTAAGCTCTCTCTTATCCTATTTAACATATAATATTTTATTTATTTTCTTTTAAGAAAAGAAATAAAATGTGTTTGGTAATTACTTTTGTTTATCCTTCTTTGAGTATTTAAATTATGGTAATAAGTTTTGTTTTTCCTTCTTTAACTATTTAATTTTTTTTAAAAAAAGGAAGTTTCAATTAAAATATTTAAAAAAAATACTTAAAATTATTATGCCATTTTAATTTTATGCTATCTATTATTCATTTTTTGAGTCAAAATAATAAAATATAACTTTGCTTTAAAAATGAGAAACTAAAAACAATAACACAAAATCAAAACCTTTCTTTTCCATAATTTGTACAGAATACAAATTTTTGGGAAGTTATTTAATTTAAAAATGAAAAAGGACATACTTAACATATTACAAATATAATTCTAAAAAACGGGAACAAGAAGGAGAAAATAAAAACGACAAACATTTTAAATAGTTGAAACTACTATGGCTAATTTGGTCGAGAGCTTTCACCCATGTCACCATGGTAAAATTCATCGTCTTCTTGTTCATCATGATCATATGCTTCTTGTTCTCGAGTTATATTGCTTTTGTACTGAGTCTTGATTCTCTCGACTTCTCTATATTTGAATAAGTATTTGGTAGAAGCCTCAGCATAGTTATCTAAGCCAAAGGCACCAAAAGCCCAACAAATATCGTCTCCATTGAGGGTTCTGCGATTCTCCTTGTGACATTTTTGTGCTGCTTCACTTGTTATGAAGCTGATGAACTCAGTCACGCATTCTTGCATTGTCTGTTTGGCTTCTTTGGAAATCTTGGCCGTTCTGGGAAGTATCTTCTTCATTAATCTACCAACGTTTGCTATTGGTAGTTGAAGCTCGTTCTCATTGTCTCCCATTTTTAAGCTCAATGTAATTTGATCAACTATGGTGTTGCATTACCTTGTGTATATATACAATGTTTTACAAAAGCATATTAAATGTAACCATTTCATTTGGGACAAACTTTTATATATAAAGATATACCAAAAGTCATGTATATTTAAAGATATGATATGACAGGATTTGCATTGAAATAATCTACACTTGTCAGAAAAATGAGTTTTAAAACTTCTCGATAATTGAATTTTTATGTGGATGCTAAAAAGATGTAATTTTTTTTTAAAAATATCATAATTTATTGTGATATTTTCTACGCATCGTTAATAAAGCATAAATGAAAGATAAGTATTTTTTTTAGTACAACAAATGTGGGGATATGAGAATTTGAACTTCTGAATACAAGGGAAGGAGTACATACCAATTAGCATTGAGCTATGCTAACTTTAAGGAAAGTAGAATCTAAAAACATTTAACAAAAATGAAAAGGATAGAATGTGAAGAAAAATAAGCCTATGACAATTTAGATACAAGGTAACTATAATAAAAACTTGAAAAGGATTCTAAATTTGAGCAAAACATATCAGAAGAAAGTGCTCTCACATATAAATATAATTTTTCACTTCATAAAAACTTTGAAACACGATGCATTAATAAAATTGGGTTTAGCCTTTTTTTCTGTAGGTTAGATCTCCAAATTTGAAGACATTATATCGCATCTATTGGTTGCTCTAATTCATCTCTCTTGTTTGACACTTTTTACCATGTGTACATTGAGCAATTTTTTTTTTTTTTTCATTTCACTATTGTGGATTATTTTTCTTTTTGGAGAATGTGTAGGACTGTGGAAAAAGTAGGGTTAATGTGAAATGAAGGTTTAGCCAATTTTATTTTGGTAACCTACAACCCTAGCCAGGATCTAAGTACTCTTGTGTATGTCTAAACCCTAAATTACAAATGCTAAAACTCGAAACATGGATTTGATCTCAACTAAATTGCATAAAATTTGTGTAGTCATGCACATTTTGAGTCATATGTATTAGGTCGTTTATTACATTTGTAAATAGGTACGTAACCTAAAATTTTTGTGAAATACAATACAAAAATTTTATTCTTAAGGATCAAAATGAGTACTTATGAAAGTCTATCAAGCAAAATACAATATTTAAAAGTATGAAAGTCTATCAAGCAAAATACAATATTTAAAAGTATGAAGATTAAAATGAAATATTGTGATAGATTAAGAATCGAAATAAAATTAAACTTAAACTAAAAATCTAAAAGGCTATATTAGAGAAAAAACACATTGTTATTCCTACTCCCTCCTTTGTTCGAAGTTAGGGCATAACATAAAATTTAAATACATTTTCAACTCTCTTTTATATATTTTATACACAATCCAAAGGGTAGTTTATACAAGATTTTGTGACAACTTGAACATAGCTAAAGTGGTTAAGACATTGTATCCTCGACCAAAAGATAATTCTCACCTTTTGAACTCAAATATATATATATATATATATATATATATATATACATACATACATACATACATACATACATATAGAGAGAGAGAGAGGGAGAGAGAGAAATGTCAATGTGTTTTTTTTATTCCTCAAATTATAAAATTTATGTTTTTAAAATACGTCTCATATTCTAACAATGACCACTTTGAGAAAGTATTCTTGGTCATAATTGTTTGAATATTTTATATTTTACTTAATTATTTCACTTTTCAATAGCTTAATTAATTGTTAGATGTTGTAGTATAGCCATTATTGTATTATTAAATAAAACTCCCATCAACCTATTTTTCTCTCAGAAATTAATTTTTAATCTTAATTAGCAAGATTTCTTACAAGAAACCTATACATGCTATATAGATGTTAGGATCTATATATTATAATTAGGTACCTTATGTGTACTTTTGGGAACCTCTTTTATTAGTACCCCACAAAAGACAATAATTAAATATTCATATTCATATCTAAAATGTAGAAGCATTGAACCTGTGGAGTCTTCCTTCATTTTATTATTATTTTTTTTTATTAAAACACCATTTTGGTCCATGTACTTTGGACTTCCTTCTATTTTGATCATTATACTTTTAAATGTCCAAATTTAGTCCTTGTACTTTTAATAAAGCTTAAAATTGATCCATATATATGATTATTTTGAAGATAATTTTTATCAAAATTGGTTAAATAATAATAATAATTTTCATGCAAGAAAAGACATGCACAATGTGAACATATTTTAAAAATTTATAGAGAAAATGCTAATATAGACTATTTTTTTTATAGAACAGTTAACAATAAACGGACAATAGGGACCAGTAAATTTGGACGTTTAAATGTACAAAGACCAAAACTGAATGAAATTCAAAGTACAAGGACCAAAATGATATTTTAACTTAGTTTTTTTGTAGAGTTTAAGAGAGGAGATGAAAATTCAAGCCTCGACTTTTAAGGAGGTAAGTAATACTTTGACCAATTTTTGTTTAGTTCAATAATATGTGGGGTGGAGATTCGAACCTCTAATCTTGAGATTGAGTATATAATGCATTAGCCAGCTGAGCGATGCTCATGTTGACAATCTCTTATTAATGCTCATGTTTAGATGTAGAACTATATGCATGGCTTAAAATACTTTCTTTTACAAATGGACGTTTATTAATTAATATGTGTATTATAAAATGTACCACTAATGAAAATATTATTTTAAGAGTTGATAATGGTTTTTTATTTTTTTTTAATAAGTCTTTGTGTACAACTAAATTTCGTTTATATATTTTAAATATTTATGTTCATACATACACACATTTTAAGTTTTGTAAGATAGGTAAGAAATTAATATTAAGCAAGCTTATTGTAACGAAAATGAATAATGAATAACAAATTCGTTTTTTGAATAATCTCTTAAATTGTTAATATGTGACAGACAACCTAAACTAATATTGTGCCAGTCTCATAAATTAATTTTCAGGTGGGTGATGCTGCAACCTTAAAAACCTCTATTTCGAAAAAAATAAAATAAAATAAAAACCCTTAAAAAACTTTACCTAATTAAGATGGGTAATGAATATAGTACAATGTCCAAAATCTATTAAAAAATGCCTTTGTTTCAAAATATTCATAAATATATAAACTAAAATTTAATTATATTTTTCTAAAAGGTTAATGGCAACTTTCCCCCTCCCCCAAAGTTAAAATTCTATTTTAATTCTAAATTTTAGGTTATTCTATTTTAGTTTGTGAACTTTTAAGATGTTTATTTTAGTTTTCGAACTTTAACAAAGTAACTATTTTGGTTGTTGAACTTTTAGAATCTCTATTTTAGTCTCTAGACATTCTAATGGTTATTGCTATTATTTTTCATCTAATATCTACCCATTTAATACTTGTCTTGACCAAACTTGAGGCCACCATAATGTGGTTATCTCTTAATAACGGTTGGATGTGGACTAAAAAATTTGTTTGCCCTGAAGTACTTGTGTATTTTCTCTTTCATAAATCCAACTTGCAAAAGTACTAACCACATTGTGGAGGCCTCCTCAAATAATTTCTCCTCAAATACATACCTAGATTAGGACGTTAATACATATACTCAGAGTCATGTTATCCATTTGCTACTGTTGACTGAGAAATTTCTGCCAATCTCCAATTACTATGTCGTTATTTCAAATTAATGACGAAACTACAAATAATTAAATTTGGGACCAATTATAAATTGACATGTGTCCCAAATTTAATTTGAAGACAAAAATTGGTAAATTCTAAAAATTAAAAGCCACACATCTTCATTATGACAATTTGATAGAACAATTAAATTTAATTTGGTCTAGTTGGGTTATATGGAATCTGGGTCAAAGTTGAATAAAACTCAAATCCAAATGGTTAGGTCCAAAGCTAACCACAACCCAAGTCCAAGGTTGGGCACAAAGGCCATTAAAGTCCAAACCTACATGCCCATGGAAAGCTCTATAAATAGAGAGCTCTCCTTCATTTCAAGGGTTCAGAAATTTTATTATCCCGAGAACTTAGAGAGAATTGAGAGCAAAGAAGACCAAAGTTCTTAGGTGCTAAATGCTCCTAGAAGTTCTTAGGTACTGAACGCTTCAAGATAAGTCCTTAGGTGTTGAACCCTCTTTGAAGACCAAAAACTCTTCAAGACCAGTTCTTATGTAATGAACACTCTTTGAAGTGCTGAACACTCTTGGAAGACCAAAGACCCTCCAAGATAAGTCCTTAGGTGCTAAATGTTATCCTTGAAGACTGAAGACTTTTCGCAGACCAAAGACGCTTTGAAGACCAGAAGACTTGAAAACTTTAAAGACCAAAATATCTTTGAAGACAAGTCAAAGTCATTTGAAGTGTACAAGACTCCAAGACTTTAATTGTATCTTCAAGAGGATTTTCAACAAGCCAAAGGCCGATCAGAAAAGACCAACAAACGCGCTCGAGAACAAGCTTTCAGCCCTCTAGATATTTGTATATAAGAGAGAAAGAATCAGATGAATAAATTAGAGATTGTACACACCCACAAAATTAATATAAATATAAATTTATTTACATGTGTCTCATTTATTTTTATTTTGAAATTACACGTGAACAACTACGTTGGAAGAAAAATACAGTAACTTTTGAAAATGTTGGAACAAAAATAGAAATAAACATAAAAGTAATAAAATACACCTTTTGAAAATTTAAGAATCAAAATCATTTGAAAAGTCTAGAAATGAAAATATCTTTATATCAAAATTATATTAATTAAGAGCACGCGAAAGGGAGAAAAAAGAGTTACTTTTCTCAATGCTCAAGAACGAGAAGTGTGCATTACACACAACACCCACTTGTTGAATGGTTATAAGTATTACACATATTTAAAACTTTAAACAAATGTCAAATGAACAAGAGCCAAAGCTAGGCCTTGAATTTTGTGCTTCAATGTGATTTTATTTCTTTGATCTCTTTTGGGCCCAATAATTGTGTAGGAAGATGCATGATTTGGAATTAAAAATGGAAAAAGGGGAAAATAAAAAGTTATTTCAATTTTATAGGCTCTTGTTTTTCCTTTTTTTTAATACCACAATTGGCTTCCATTTATTTTATCCTTCATTTGATAATTATTTGGTGAATCCACGTACTAAAAGTTGTCACTAATCAATTAGTAAAGTTCAACTAATTTAATGCTCTCTTTCTAATTCAAAGAGTTTCACTTCTAATTGTAGTTTGTTAAGACAACTAAATTGGTTTAGTGAAAAGTACTTTGCTAGGTGGGTTGTGTTCTTAGTGGCACAAATTTGAAAAAGATTTCCTTGAAGGTTCATGGCTTCTGCCTATGAGCGTTTCCATATAAAATATATGCCAGACAATGCAACCACAAAAAAGTAGTACTGAAAGCCTATATGTTTGCATTGAGATTGTTTCTCTCCTCATTTTATTTTATATTTCTTCTTCCTTTAATATCTTTATCATTATAATTATTTTTGGTTATAAAACACATTTGCTCTTTATATTTCCATTAAAATGATGATTTAGTATGTGAGCTTTAGGTTGAAACAATGAATTAGTCCACATGTAATTTAAATTATGCAACGATTTAGTTCATAAACTTTATTATACAATGATTTAGTCATTGTAGTTTAATGTTTGTATTGATTTAGTCTCTATATTTTAAAATTTGAGTCCATAACAAGACAAGTCATGTTAAGATGATACTATCGACCTTTAGTAAATAATAACACATTTAGTGTCTTGATGATTCACATAGTGATTTACGTGAAGTACTAATTTACATATGAAACAAACCTTTGTACCTTAACAAAAATTTTCATGATAGAGACTAATTAATTTGGTACAAATTTTATCAAGGACTAAATTGTTACAAATTTTGAAATATTGTTATATTCTAAAATTCAAGGACTAAAAGTAATAAAGGTACATGAACAAAATGTGTTTTTTAACTTAGAAGTACATGATCAAAAGCCCAGAAGAAATATAAAAGAAACATAATAGAAAGAGGAAGCACATACAATGGAAAAATTATTCAATGATACTACCATAATGTGGCTGGTTCTTAATAACGGTAGGATATGAATTTGAAAATTCCTATCTCTTAATAACCATGAGATACAAAATCGAAGTACTTTTACAATTTATCTCTCCTACATTCCACGATGCATTGCAAATTTCTTCTTGGATGATCATGATATGTAGGTTACGTTGATCCCTATGAATATGCAATATCTGGTTGTACTCCTCTTGTACGTTGTCCCCGATCTGCTTCACAAAAAAACATATAAATTAAGTGTGTTTTGTTTGTAAAACACGATCTTATAGTCCAACATGGCAACTAAGTAGCAAAGAATTATTTTGAAAGTCTTTATATATTTGATGGATGATTACAATTTATTTCTTTTCTTAAGCTATGTCTGTATGAGTCAAGATTTGAGGGAGAGAAATATGTGGTCAGTGGTGTACTCATGTGTGGCGCCTTTGTCATTCCACGTTTCTCGAGAAAGTACATAGCGTACTGCCTTGGGATAGAATTAGGCCTGTAGTGCTATTGATAGCTTCCAGACCGAGAAAGTAATGTAACGAGTCTAGATATTTGAAGGTGAATTTTGTACAAAGTTTTGCTGAGAGTTTTTGAATAAAATCTTGATGAATTCCTATGAGGATGATGCCATCTACATAGACAAGCATGGAAAAAAGCATTGAATCTTGTTTAAAATAGTAGCAGTTGGAGAAACCAATGTGAAGTAGAAATTGAGACGACCTGTCAAACCAAGCTCTAGGAGCTTAAATACATGTAAGTTTTCTATTGACAAACATGATCAGAATAGGTGGAATGAGAGTAACCTCGAGGTTTGTTCCATGCAAACGTTGCGTTTAAGATGACCATGAACAAAAGTGTTTTTAACATCTAACTGACGTAATGTTTAACCCTGTACTAACAACGAAGGTAAGAATTAACTTGATGGTTGTTTTTTTAAACATTGGACTGAAGGTTACTTCATATTTTATGCTGCCAACTTGCATGTTGTTAATTCAAAGTAGTAAAAAGAAGTTAAATCAGTTGGGAGAACAACTCTATGACCACCGAATTGAATGTTTTCAAGAAGTTTACCTCTCAGCCTTGTCACAAACTCTGCATTTTTCCTTTATAAAAAGCCTTATTCTGTATTTATACGAGAAATTGAAAAAGAAGTTCATTTTGTGAGACTATTATACTGTTTTGAAACCCAAGAAATACTCGAATCTTTTTGGCAGTTCATTTAGAATTTCAAAATTTAAGAAAAAGAAAAACAAAAGAAAATGAGAACAAAAAACGAAAAAGAAATTAATTAATCAAACCCTAATCTCTCATTCTCTCTCCCTCTCTTCCCCTCTTTTCCTCTCCCACCTGCACACAAATTGCCCTACAGGACTAATAATTTGTAGAAATACAAGTTATTTTACACTTAGAATTAGATCATCATTGCTTCGAGAGTACAAAAACTATGCATTTATTGAGCATTTACCACGAAATTATGCCAAGTCTATAAGTTAGGATGTTTGGGTTGAGTAGTTGAGAAGTTATGTATTTTTAACATTCTTTTGCATTGATAACATAATTAAAATTACATTTCTTGTTGTAGGAATTAAGGTGAGCGCATGAGTTCAAATATGAAAGGCTAGCGCATAAGCAAGCTCGGAGCAGTTAAGCCAGAACATGCCAGGATCATCTTGTGTCGAGAAGTCCTTCTAGTCCAGTGCAAAATAGATTGAGTGCATGAAAAGATTAGTTCATAAGTGGAGACCAATGGCCGTTAGATTTGTATCACGTAAGGCATGTCACAGCTGGGTAATGGATTGTGAAGTTTAGTTAGGATGCGTGGCTTGATTTCATTGAAGAATCAGTTGTATTGAAGGGTCTGTTACGCAAGGATCATCATCATTCTAACCCTAATTTTGATTTGAAACTCTCAAATCTCTCTAGGCTATTTTCCTCAAGCATTTATCACAAAATTATGCCAAGTCTATAAGTTAGGATGTTTGGGTTGTGTAGTTGAGAAGTTATGTATTTTTATCATTCTTTTGCGTTGAGAACATAATTAAGATTGCATTTCTTATTGTATGAATTAAGCTAAGCACATGAGTTCAAATGTCAAAGTCTAGTGTAGAAGCAAGCTCGGAGCAGTTAAGCCAAAACATGCCAGGATCACCTTGTGTCGATGAAGTCTTTTTAGTCTAGTGCAGAATAGATTGAGCGCATGAGAAGATTCGTTCAGAAGTGGAGACCACTGGCCGTTAGATTTGTATCACGTAAGGCATGTCATAGCTGGGTAATGGATTCTGAAGTTAGTTAGGACGCGTGGCATGATTTCATTGGAGGAGAAGTTGTATTGAAGAGTCTGTTATGTAAGGATCATCATCATTATAACCCTAATTTTGATTCGAAACTCTCAATTCTCTCTAGTTTATTTTTCTTTCTCTCTAAGTTTTCCTTTCCGATCATCGTTGCTTCCATCAAAGATAAGGAGGAGGAGAAGTTGTACCATCATCACCGGATCTTCTGTTTTGCACCACCGTGGATTGTAGTTATTTGTAGTTTTTGGTGATTGATTCTATATTTCAATTTCTGTACTAAAGTTTGTAGTAATTTCGGTTTATCAACATGTTTTTCATCATAGATTCAATCCTTGTTAATTTGTTGTTGCTTTCCACCATGAGCTGCTAGATCTTTAAGGTTTGGCTCAGGGTAAACCACATAATGTAAATGTCTTGGTTAGCAATATATGTTGGAAGATTTCTTAACTTTCTCTTGGTTTTAATCGTTCTTTCATTACTTCTTTCTATTTGGCCAATCGAAGTGAAGTAAAAGCATATTTCTAGCATTGAAAGAATTAATGTGTGTGGAAATCTCAAGAGGAACGAGTTTTATTAATTACTAGGGTGTCTTAGACATAAAATATTCACTCGTGAACATTCATAGGCAAGTTTTCTTACTAGTGAATCTTCTATAGAAATATAGGTATTCATTGTGCTTAACACCCTTCTTGAAAGAGTTAGGGTAAGTAGGTCACCTATGTTCAGTTGAGAAAGAAACCATACATGTTTAGTGCTTGTTGGTTTGGATGTGTTGGAAATAATAAAGGTTTTGTCAACCTTGCATTGAGCTCAAGTACACGTTCACCGCAAGCAAGTAATACTGGAAGTATTCCAAGGTCGAACCCACAGAGACTTGGTTTCACACTTTTGTTCTCAACTTTAATTCGTAGACGTAGGGGATAGAACAAATAAAGATAGGAAAGATGAATGCAAGAAAAATAAAGAAAGTAAATGCAAGAGAAAACATAATAAATGTGGGTTAGCTTGAGATTCCTCTATTATGCACTCTCTTATTTTGATTTGGTATACGTTCATTTCATCGAAACTAAGCATGTGTTCCTACTTACCCTAGCTCTCTCGAGAATGATGTTAAGTACACTATTTAGCATATGTTTATGCTCAAAATAGTGGTTTCTCTCCCGACCCATTTTTTACTTGCAAGCGGTTGTTTTATCTCTAAAACCCCCTAGTCTCTTGACACTCTTGCTCTCCTTGGATTTTTCATACACTCTTACCCTTTTGGTGCTCGAATGTGCTACTATCTTACCTCGGTTGATCAGACGGAAAAAGGCAATGAAAGAATCATAAAAGCCAAGGAAAAGTTAGGTTTCCATACACGTGCACCATTGCAAACTAAAAGTTACATAATAGATTCTTCCTTAGCCAAACTTTTAAACTTAGAAAAACGCAAATGAAAGTAAAAAGAAAAGAGAGGACGAGAAGTAAAAGTTCATTGCATTAATATACAAGAAAGGAAAATACACAGGCTGGAAAATAAAGAAAGCAAGTAAATCAAGCATAAACAAACAAAAGCCATTGTTGCATCACCTAGAGAGGGGTTGTCAGCCTATCTTTCGGCTAACGTAATAGTGTTACAAGAGAAAAAGAAGATGGCCAGGATATACAGAGAAAATGAAAGGGCACGATTGGACTAAACAAGGGGGCAGGAGCTCTCTAAAAATTACCTAGCTTTCAACTATTTATACAAGTCTTGAGCCATTGGAAAGCTGACATGTGTTTGATTTTATGTAAGTCCATCCTTCTCTCAACGCAAGTTGTTATTATGGTCCAATGAAAATCGGCCACTCCATTGTATTTGCTTTCTTGAGCCTCGATTCATTTGAAATAAGGTAATGATGAGTTGATGTGACTGCTTGATAAGCCTTAGAATTAAGGCTTATTTAACTCTCATAAGCTTAATTTATTCTTGCTTTCCTTTAGAAATTATAGGAGAAAGTTGGTAAAGGCTTGAAAAACATCAATAATTTGTGAGAAGTGCATGTGAAAGAAAGAATGAGGAAAAGAGAAAGATAAACTAGAAGAATTTCTTTTGTGTAGGAAAATTGGAAATTGCAGAATCAAAATTGCAATATGCAACAGTATAAAAAACGCAAGAAAGGAAAAAAATAAACGAAATCCAAAATTGGAAAGCGCTTGATTCTTGTATGAAATGGATGGATTATGGAGGAAATTGATTGGATTGTCAACCCTAATGGAAGACCATAAAAGGAGAGCAAAGGAAACACAAAAGGGGGCAATTTGGAGCTTAACGAATCATTCATTTCATGGGTTTTTGTTCTTTGTTTCCTTTGGTTTTTTTTTTCTAGCCGAGAGCTGCTGTGAGTTGTAGTGCTATTCTTCCTTGAATGCTCCAGTCTAATTCAAGAGAAAACTTGGGCTGTTAAGGATCAATCTCTTCCTAGAAATAGTTGAGGGATTGAGTCGATTGGAGATTAAGGGATGATTTATGAACATTGGCTTGAATGGTTGTTGTAATTTCTCTGTTTTCAATTCAATTCCTGTTTTAAGTTCAGTTGAGTTGTAGCATTTTCATTTCTTGTTTCTATACACTTCGTATTTTAAATTTGAATCCAACAGGATTCAAATTTAGAAGGAAGAAGAGTTGAATTTATCTCCTTTAGAAGTTTTCAAGTTCATGGGTTTTGTTCAAGAGATGGGTTTTGTATGAAGTTACTACTTGTTTTCTTTTATTTATTCCTTATTCTTCATACTCCAGTAATACAACAAGCAAATTTCCCATCTTTCTATTTCTCTTGGTTTCAAATAGTTTTTTTTTCTTAACATAGAATTGATTTTAAGTCTTTGTTATGAGATTTTAAAGTTAATTATGAGCTAAACTTCTTAGGGGGTTCAAGCATGTGAATTCCCTAAGAAGTAAATCTAGTAAAAAGTACAATGAAAATCGAGCCTACATTTCAATTGTTGGCTTGTGTTGAATAAAATGTTTTTGAGATCCTAGATTGACCAACTAAGGTAGCAACTTAAGCTTGAATCTAATACCGACAGAAATAGTGATAAGCAGATTTTGCATAAGTGATAGAGACAAGAGCTTAGACATAAGCCAATTCTCTACCCCAGACATAGGGATTAAAGACTCCAAAACCCATAAAATTGTTGAGCTAAATGATCTAAGATAGAGAGACTATAAACATATATGTCACTCACTTAGTCTCCTAAAACCTAATTTTAAGGTGAATAGAGGTATCAATTTTGGTTTACAATTGTGTAGAGTAGGTTGGATTTTCAATTTTGGTTTTGCAATTTACAACTTAGAACAATGACATACTTGAGTCTCATCTTCCCTCATTGAGTAATTTTCCTTGCATCTTTATTTCTATTTTACATTTCTTGCAATGTTGATTTTGCAAATTCGTTTATGTAATCTGTTTCTGCAATCTGTTCTTGCAATATATTTTTGCAATCTGTTTTTTCAATTTTGACTTTTATTTACATTGCTATTTCACACCAAACCAAAATCTATTTTTGCACTTTTAGTTTCCAAGTTGCAATTCTACTTACATTGTTGTTTTTACAATATTTTTGTTACACCATTCCCTGTGGGATCGATACTCAGAAATACTGTTGTTTTATTACTTGCATCGACATCGTGCACTTGCACTAGGGTTGAACATATTTATTTACTTTTCTTCAACCAAAGTTCACCCGACCACTGCTATTAAGTGCATACTAATTTAGCCTTGGTGGTGGCTTGCATTGAAGCTTCTTCTTAAAACATATGCTGAATTTGTTCCATGCATTTCATCCTGTGCCACATTTTCTTCTCTGCACACTTACGCTAGAGATTAATATATTCAACATAATTTTAGCTGAAACGCATAGATTCCTACAAATTGAGTTCAAGCATGCTAAATATGTAAACTTTGTATAAATGATGTAAAATTGTCCATTAAATGTATACTTGTGCACTCTCAAAGCAAGGATGACTTAGCTTTGAGTAGCAAATAACCTATATTTTTACAAGTTATCATTTAGCTAAGTCAAGAGAGGAACATTATATAGTGATCTAGACCCAAGCCTGTGTTTCATATTCACGTTAAGTTCTTAATTGCGTTCACTTGTTCCCTTGCGTTGAACTTAGTTGTTTGTTCTAATTGTAGATATTCTTTGCATATTGATAATTTGTGTTAACTCTTTTGTTCTTTAAATCTGCTGTGAAAAGTTGTTTGAAGTCTTAAGTAAACTTTTATTCTTGTTGTTCGATCCTGAAATTACTTTCTTGTATTACTATTGCGTGTAATTTGCAAAGCTGCAAGTGCATGGTTCAAGTTATAGAATAATGATTTTGAGTATCAAGTGTCGTCCACAAGATTGGCATTTTTAATTCATTTAATTACCGCAGATAATTTCATTCCATTTTATTTAGAGAACAAACTCGAACAAAAAGCACAAAAACTAAGAAAAAAAAAGACATAAAATAAAGATGGAGACAATCTAGAGGATAACATTCTAAGGATTTGATTTCACCAATTGGACTGTTAGCTTAATTAATCGAACACCTAAGATTGACCAAACATTTATTCCATAGGTCTAGAAGTCTTTTATCAAGAACAACTGTTCTTTCTGCAACAGTTGGAATTTGGCTTCTGCTATCAATTGTTGGCGCATCCTGGTCGCATATCTCTTGAATCATCTTTCTTTTGCCTCAGTTACGGCCAGAATGTGGGCGCATTTGGGTCCTTTTTCAGCCTTTACTCAAAATCAACAAAAATTAACACTTTCTTAACAAAAATGACTCTAAATACACCTAAAAATTTATTTTTATAAAATTAAGACTTCAAACACATGTCAGGCTTCAAATATAACATTAAACTCTCGCTTTCTAAGCAAATAGCTTAGTTTTTTTAGCCAAATAAAACTCATAAATGAGCGTTATCACACTATAAATAGGACTCTAGGAGTGAGCCATTGTGTGTAGTCGTCATAAAACACACATCTCCTCAATAGAGGATTGGAGAATTCTTTCTAGATCTCTTCCTCTTCAACACCTTGTGAATTTTCTTTCAAGAGGCTCCCACAAGCCTTGGTCTTGTGTTCGAGTCATAGTGACGGTATGTCTACTATACGCCAAAAGCAAGCGCAAGTGCACGCTGTCCAACAAGCAATATTTGAAAGTATTCCAAGTATCGAACACAAGAGAACGGTTAACAAAGAGCTTTTCAGTTAACAACACAAGTACTTTCAAGTTGCAACAAAAGATAACCAATTAAATATGATGTTTTTGGGGGGTTTTGTGCAATGCAAATAAAGGAAACTAAAAGAACAGATAACAAAACAGTAATGAGAAGCAGGGGGTTCAAATTTATTTCAACTTTGAGGAAATGCGCCCACCATGCGCTCGCAAACTTGTTTAACTAGGTCTGGTTATTTCAGAGATTCTACATCTTCCGCACGCATACTGCCTCTTTTGAGTTCTATGCGATTCAGACAAAATGCTACTGAAATGCACCCGCAACCTACCCTAACAACACTTAACACCATGAATCGAGTTCAACACCTATTCAGCCTTTTTCTAAGTGCTTTTAAGACACTAAGCAACTAAACACATATGTCTATGGCTAATTTTAACTTAGATAAATAAAGAATGCAACCCAACGATTCTAAAGGTTTTTGTCTTATGTCTAGGTACAAAAAGCGAAGTTCTATGTCTAGACTCTTCTCCTAGATTGGTTTAATGAAAACACGTGCTCGATCCAACCCTTTAAGTATTGAATCTCACACAAACTATGCTAACTCAAGTGATCATTTTAAGCTAACAATGAAACTTAAACTCAATAAAAGCAAACGATGCTAAATGTTAAGCAAAGTTACTCGAATCACATGGTGGGGCGTATCTCATTTTTAGGGTATCCACTTCATTGAATCCCCTCCAATGAGTTTAGCTACTCATTGAAAAGAAAATTAAAGTGCAAAAAATAAAAAGAAAACTTGATTGAGAAAAGATAAACTTCATTGAAATAAAAAGTGCGGAATTGAACAATAATAACTTGAAACAAAACTTGAATTACAACTTAAAGAATTGAAATTTAATAGATAAAACATAAACTTACAATTTGATGGAAGAATAAAATAGCAGCAAAACTTTAAAGAAAAACAAAACGTACAAAACTTAAATGAAAGCGATAAAGAACTGGAAGTTTGTTCCTTCTTTCTGACTTTCTTCAACCTCTTTCGAGGAGAACAAGTGCTTACACTCCCTTCTTTCAAAGTTCATGTCCGAATGAAGTATGAACAGAACTTGGGGGAGACTCGGTATGGCAGCTGAAAAGAAAAAAAAACTGTGAAATTTGGAGAAGAAGATAGAAATCCGAGCTTCCTTGAAATTGAAGCTTGAGCCGCCTTTTATAGACCTCAAGGCCTAGACTAGCTTGTGATGCATAGAATGGGGCTTAACCTCTTCATGTAGTTTGCATAATAGGTCTTGAGACCCAAGTAACTCTTTAATTAATTTAGGCTCATTAAATTAGCTATCAAGGTTTAACCAACTCCTAAGTTTAGTGCAATTGATCTACCAAGCATGGAATGCTATCATGCCCAACTTAGAAGGTCAATTAGGGGCTATTAGATGCTAGGTTGACATAGTCTAGAATAGGGAGCTATTAAGGGCTAATCTGGCTTTACCAGATTAGTCAATTAATTGCTTATCTAGGAAATTTGCGTTGATCCGTTGAAAACCAATGACCATAGTATAAGACTCAATCTGATGAAACCCAGAATCGATGTTTAGTACGTAATTCCAGCCTTCTTTTGTTTACTTTATGCATTCAACTCTCGCACATTTATTTTATGTTATTTTATTACATTTAAAAGCACAAACCCCTTTTTGTTTGGTTTTGTTTAGTTTAAATTAAATTGGAATATAGTCAACTTGCTTCCCTGTGATCGACCCGGCCTCTAATACTACAGTATTTGTGGGTTCGAAATTATAAATAAAATTTGGCGAGCCTTCAACAAGCTCTATCAAATCTTCTCTCTAAATGGACTCCAACCTTGTAAATACTTGGCTTAGTTTTATTTTCTTTTCCTCTAAAGTTTTGTTTCTCTAGATAAAATTATGCGTGAATAACTATGGTACTTAATTAATCTAAGAACTCCAATCCTTGTGATCGACCCTGGCCACTATTACTACATATTTTAGAGGTTCAGGTTATAAATATAGTTGATAGAGCCTTCGACAAGCTCTTTATCGGGCAGTAGCTCATTTACCATTGAAGCCCAGTCGAAGCATAGAGCGTGTTCTGTAGTCTTGTAGTAGTTTTTTTTTTGTTTTCTGTTAGCTCTGTTGGGATTTATGCCCTAAAGCCTCGTAATTAATGATTTATTTTATAATTAATAATAATTTTGATTATTTTATTTGCAATATAATATTATCCATTATATAAAAAAATCTAAGGTTATTAGTGTAATCTTGAACAGTATATAGTTGACATACGAGAGGATCATGTTCAATAAATAACTTAAAGGGTCATAGTATATGGATAAGGTTGGGTGTCTTATCTTGGTAACACTATTGATAAGGCCCACTTTGTAATAGTTACAAATGATTTGATCCAAATCGTTCATGTGGAGACATGTGAGTGGGGGTATCTTATACAATGAGTTTGTGTAAGACTGGACCACGAAATATTTAATCTCTCTCTATAAATTCGTTAATTGATAAGATTAATATTTCATCAGGATGATCATATGCGACTCGATTTTAATCCTGAGTGAGTTATGAACTCTTGCCTGTGAGGGCTTGTCCTTTAATTTGCATGGGTGAGATTGGCTTTTGTAGCTGATTCAATATGCCAACTATTTTGGGGACTTGACCAAATAGGGAGCTGGGAACATAATCTCACAAGATGAAATTCACTCCTTCCCATATAGGGTAAGTAGATTAGTAGTTCCCTTAAGTGCTGATTTTAGGACTTGAACAATGGGACCCCACCCTCTCACTGGCCCGAGAGGGACTTAATTTATAATTAAATTACAAACATATTGTTCATTAGAGGATCAGTGGTACTTAAGGTGCAAGATGTAATTATATGAGTAAAACGGACTTTTGATCCAATTGTAATTACGAACAACTCGTGAAGGATCAACTTGCATGTAATGATTATATCTATAGACACAACTTGTCCTACAGTACATAAGAGTGCAACTCTATGTCTATAGTGGAATGACTAATAGTTAATGAATGAAAATTAATTAATTAAATAGTTTGATTAATTAATTTTGTATCATTGGAGCTTATAATTTGTTTGTAATTACGAACAACTCGTGAAGGATCAACTTGCATGTAATGATTATATCTATAGACACAATTTGTCCTACAGTACATAAGAGTGCAACTCTAGGCCTATAGTGGAATGACCTATAGTTAATGAATGAAAATTAATTAATTAAATAGTTTAATTAATTAAGTTTGTATCATTGGAGCTTATAATTTGTAGGTCCATAAGGTCCCCTTGCTAGCTCATAGTAACACTAAAAGATCAATTTTGTTGAAATAAAATTTTGAAATATTCAAATTAATATTAATTTGAAGTGTTCAAATTAATATTTAATATATTAGATATATTAAATATAAAAAAGGAAAATATATTTATTATATTTGATACATTAAATATTAAAATTTGAAATGTTCAAATTTAATATTTAATTTGAAGTGTTCAAATTAATGTTTAATATATTCAATATATTAAATATAAAAGAGGAAAATATATTCATTGTATTTGATACATTAAATATTAAAATAATTAATGTATATTTGATACATTATATAAAAGATATTTATAAATTTTGAATAAGATTAAAATAAATAAATATCGTAGGAGATTTGAATGAGATTCAAATAAGTATAAGATATATTTTAATATATTAGATATTAAAATATAATATTTTAATTCTGATAAAGATTTACCCTTGGGTTGAGCCATTAGATATAACACATATCTCCTCAATAGAGAATTAGAGAATTCTCTTTGCACCTCTTCCTCTCCAATCCCCTGTGGATTTTCTTTCAAGAGGCTCCCACAAGACTTGGTCCTGTGTTCGAGTCATAGCCAAGAAGATTTTATGGCGGAGATAAAGATTCGCCAAAAATAGCTCCATATTTACTCCAAGTAAGTTTGCTTAATCTTAATTTTTAGTTTAATTTTAAATAAAATCAAAAACGATCCAATGCTTCCTCTGCAGAGTGAAACGTTCATTCCTTCAAGCTCAAGTTTATCTTCCTTTCTTTGAACATGTTCTTCATCTTTACTTCTTCCATTGTTGTTTTTTTTTAAGATTTATACCATGAGTGGCTAGTTTCTTTAAGGTTTGGCTCATGGTGAGCCCTATGGTTTAACTCTCTTGATTTTAAATACATGTTTGGTTGATCTTTGAATTTCTTTTTGGTTGTGTTCATTTGTCCATTGCTTCGTTCCATTTGGCCAACCGAAGTGGAGTAGTAGCATACTTCTAGCACCGAAAGGGTTAGAGTTTGTGGAAATTCCAAAGGGAGCGAGTTGTAATCTTTACTAGGGTGTTTTAGACATAAAACAACTGCTCTTAAGCTTTACGTAGGTCGGTAGCTTCATCTCAATGAATCTTTTGTAGAAATATGAGGGTTCATTGTGCTTTACATCCTTCTTGACAGAGTTATGGTAAGTCGGCCCCTACCCTTAGTTTTGAAGGAAACTATTCATGTTGAGCTAAAATCAAGGGGGGAGCATTGTAGGGGGAACGAATAGCCAAACCTTGTTTTCTTCTTTACTTTCAACAAAGTCTACTTTGCGTTAGCTTTTACACTTGCTTGGTTTGAGTTTTGATTTTCCTTCAACACATAGTTAATTTTCACCCTGTCATCCTTTTTTGAAATCTATTGCATCGAGGGAGTAGAGTTAAATTCTTGTGATTACGTTTTCCCTATGGATTTGACCTTGGAATACCTCTCTTGTATTATTTTCCTGCATGTGGTGTATACTTGCGCTGGATGTAGGGGTGGACAACTATAATTATGTATGTGTTTGTTATTAAAATCCACATTAGAACAATCATTTCCTGTAAGGTAGTCATCACATACTCAAGCATATACACATTCCCAATTTCACACCAGCAAACAACATGCTTCTCACATACAACTAAACATGCTCTTTATACATAAAACAAGTAAAACATTCAACATGCTCAACACATAAACCAACAAATCATGCCATGCATACACGATCTTTCCTTAAGCTCAAGGAGCTCACTCTACTCTAGCCCTCACAAAGTTGTTTGAGGCTAATTCCTTCGAGATACATCAACCCCTAACCATTTTTACCCAGGGCCTCAACACTCTCTACAGTACTCAGTATTCAACCATGGACCTACTCAAGGCCTCAAATTGTACATCGTCCCTTGACCATTTTTACCCAAGGCACCCGATGACTTAGTTTGTATTGGCCCTTCCACAGACTTTCTAAACTCATCACACCAACTCTTGACCATTTTTACCCAAGGAATCAATGCTCCTCTTAAATCTAATGGTGGCATACTGCTTGGTATTATTTGATTTGAATCGGGGGTTTATAAAATATATGCGATGGCTACAACTTAAAAGCATGCATTGAGTGAATTAATACGAAAATAGGTGAATAATATGTAATCTAGAAGCAAATTGTCTACCCTGCGTTGAGTGCAAGTGCACACCCAATGCAAGCAAGTAATACTTGGAGAATATTCCAAGGTCGAATCCTCAAGGGATTGATATTGTAGAAATGCCTTGAATCTGTTACCTGGAGCTCCGAATGACCAAGTACGGGCTTTTGGGCCTATTTTGTAATTTTGGGCTTTTGGGCCTATTCTGTATTAGGGTTAGATGGGTGCCGTATATAAACTCTCTAAACTCTTATTTGAGATATCTATGTATTCTGTATTCAGTTTTTTCTCCTCAAGATAATAAAACTTCTCTCTCCCTTTGCCTGTGGACGTAGCTAACACATCGTTAGTGAACCACGTAAATCTGTGTGTCATTTTTATTTGTTCTGTATTTCATATTTTTCGTCTGCTTCCGTTTTAACAAACTGGTATTAGAGCCTTGTTGCTAGGTTTTTTTTTGACAAACAAAGATGTCTGTTCAGTCTGCGTATGCAAGAAAGTACGCCTCTTAGGGATCATCTAGATCAATTGAATACGATCCTGTTAGATCTGCGTAATATTGATGTTAAAGTAGATGATGAAGATGCTGCCTTAATTCTATTAGTGTCTTTGCCCTTGTCATATGAGAATTTTGTGAATTCTTTTATTGGTGGGAAAGATACTCTGTCTCTGGAAGAAGTAAAAACTGCTCTTCATACTAGAGAGGTCCGTCATAAGGTAGCTGATTCAGTTACAAAAAGTCAGACCTCTGGATTAGCTGCTACAGGGGTTACGGGACAGATGAAAACTGGTAAAAAGAAGTTGAATTATAAAAATTCAAAGTTTAGGGGTCCTAAACTTAATGACATTTGTAATTACTGTAAAGAAAAAGGGCATTGGAAGGATGACTGCCCTAAGAAAAATAAGCAGCAGCAGAAAGTGAAGGGAGTTTCTGGAGGTTCTGGAGGTTCCGGAGGTTCTGCCACTGTGGCAGAAATTGGCACCAATTTCAAAGGAGATTTAGCCTTAGTTGCAAATGAACAGTCATATCATAAAGATGTGTGGATTCTTGATTATGGGGCATCTTATCATATGTGTCCAAACAAGGAGTGGTTTTCAACCTATGAGCAGATAGATGGAGGAATGTGACTATGGTCAACAGTGATGTCTGCAAGGTAGTTGGAATCGACTCAATTAGGTTTCGGACACATGATGGTTATTTCTGCACCTTGAATGAAGTTAGGCATGTTCCACTAATGACAAAGAATATGATATTTGAGTGTACTTGATAGTAAAGGTTTCAGTTTCAAAGGTGAAGGTGGAGTTATGTATGTCTGCAAGGATTCTAAGGTGTTTCTGAAAGGTGTCAAGCGGGGAACATTGTATTTTCTGGCAGGTTCTACATTGACAGGGTGTGCTGCTGTTGCATCATCTAAACTTCACAAGGAGGATATGACCAAGCTATGGCATATGAGGCTTGGCTATATGAGTGAAAGAGGAATGCAAATTCTGTCAAAAAGGAATCTTCTTTGCGGGCACAAGATGTAGGATCTTGAATTCTACGAACATTGTGTGTTTGGGAAGCTACATCGCAGCAAGTTTCCAAAGGGTGTTCATAGTACAAAGGGAACACTTGACTATATCCATGTTGATTGTTGGGGGCCTTCTCGAGTTGCATCTATTGGAGGTAGCAGGTATTTTATGTCTATAATTGACGACTACTCAAGAATGACTTGGGTAATTATGATGAAGCATAAAAGTGAAGCCTTCAAAAATTTCAAGCAGTGGAAGATTTTGGTTGAAAATTAGACTGGGAAGAAGATTAAAAGACTGTGAACTGATAATGGTCTGGAATTCTGTGGATTTGAGTTTAATGAGTTATGCAAAAATGAATGGATTGCCCGTCACCGTACTGTTAGAGATACACCACAGCAAAATGGGGTGGCAGAACGCATGAATCAGACATTGCTGGAGAGAGCAAGATGCATGCTCTCTAATGCTGGGTTAGCTAGAAGATTTTGGGTAGAAGCTGTAAGCATGGAATGTTGATTAACTGTGGACCTCACACAGGTATTGATTGTAAAATGCCTTATGAGGTGTGGTCTGGTAAGCCTGCAGATTATTCTTTACTAAGGGTTTTTGGTTGTACTATTTACTATCATGTAAATGAGGGTAAGTTAGAACCGAGAGCTAAAAAAGGTGTTTTTGTGGGTTTTGGGATGGAGTTAAAGGATATAGAATCTGGTCTCTTTCTGAGAATAGAGTTATACTTAGTAGAAGTGTAATATTTGATGAGAATTTTATGTTCAACTCTATTGTGAAGTCCACTGTTGTAGGGTAAAGCAGTAATGTTGACAAATAGGTGGAGTTGCAATTCACTTCTGATGGGAGTGAATCACAGAACCAAGGTGGAGAAGGTCAACATGTCGATCTTGAAACTGATACATAGGTGGCTGCTACAAAAATTGATATGCCAGTTTTTGCTACAGAGACTAATATGCCAGAATCCTCTAGTTCATAAACACGTCAGCCAAGTATAGCTCTTGATAGAGCTAGAAGAGTTGGTGTTGGACCTCCAAAGAGGTATGGTTTTGAAGATATGGTAACTTATGCATTGCAGGTTGCCGAAGAGGTGGATCCTCATGAACCATCCACCTACAAAGAAGCTGTTTCATGTAGTGAGTTTGTTCAATGGCTTGCTGCAATAGGAGATGAGATGGAGTCACTTGACAAGAATCAGACTTGGGAGCTGGTCAAACGACCTAAGGAGAGGCAGATTGTTACTTGTAAATGGGTCTTTAAGAAAAAGGAAGGAATTTCACCTACAGAGGGTGTTTGGTATAAAGCTTGGGTTGTTGCAAGAGAGTTCAAGCAGAGAGAAGGAGTTGATTATAATGAGATTTTCTCACCAGTAGTCAGACATACTTCCATCAGGGTGTTGCTAGCTATTGTTGCACATCAGAATTTAGAACTTGAGCAACTAGATGTGAAGACAGCTTTCCTACATGGCGAGCTAGAAAAAGAAATATACATGACCCAGCCAGATGGGTTCTAGTGTCCTGGTAAAGAAGACTATGTTTGCAAGCTGAAGAAGTCCTTGTATGGACTAAAGCAATCTCCGAGGCAATGGTACAAGAGGTTTGACAGCTATATGATTGAGCTAGGCTACAATAGGAGCCCGTATGATTGTTGTGTGTATCACACCAAGGTAGATGATGGTTCGATGATTTATCTGGTTCTATATGTAGATGACATGCTCATAGCTGCAAAGTCCAAGTTTGATATTCAGAAGCTGAAGGGTCTTCTCAGTGCTGAGTTTGAAATGAAGGATTTAGGTGCTGCTCAGAAAATTTTGGGTATTGAGATTTATAGGGAAAGAGATCAGAATAAACTTTTCGTGACACAGAAAGGCTACATTCAAAAGATATTGTCCAGGTTTGGCATGTCATCAGCTAAGCCTATAGATACTCCTAGTACTGCAAATGTTCGTCTGTCCTCTATGTTTGCACCACAATCTAAAGCTGAGAAGGAGTACATGTCTCGAGTTCCATATGCTAGTGCAATAGGAAGCTTGATGTATGCAATGGTTTGCACTAGGCCTGATCTTGTACATGCTATCAGTGTTGTCAGTAGGTTCATGGGACAACCTGGAAAGGAACATTGGCAAGCTGTGAAGAGGATTTTTCGCTACCTTAAAGGTACGTCTGATGTTGGTCTTGCTTGTGGGAATAATACACAGTGTTTAGTTACTAGTTATTGTGATTCTGATTATGCTGGAGATGTGGACAGTAGAAGGTCTATGACTGATTATGTATTTACCCTTGGTGGTTCTGTTGTTAGTTGGAAGGCAACTTTGCAATCTACAGTCACTTTGTCTACTACTGAAGCAGAGTACATGGCATTGACAGAATCTGCTAAAGAGGGAATATGGTTAAAAGGGCTAGTTGGTGACCTTGGTTTACATCATGATCAGGCTGTTATATATTGTGATAGTTTAAGTGCAATATGTTTAGCCAAGGATCAAGTTCATCATGAGCGGACTAAGCACATAGATGTGAGGTATCATTTCCTGAGAAGTGAGAAGAGGGTGAAGGTGATGAAAGTTGGTACTGCTGATAATCCTGCTGATCTGTTCACCAAGTCTGTTCAGTATGGCAAGTACAAACATTGCCTGGACTTGCTAAATGTTTTAAGCTGTTAATGGTCCTCTTTTAGTGGGACATTCTGAGGCAAAGGAGAAAGTCTGGGTACATCTGGTGACCTATGTGTTGCATATGGTACATCTATTATCTATGAGAGAATTCAAGTCAAGGTGGAGATTTGTAGAAATGCTTTGAATCTGTTACGTGGAGCTCCGAATGACCATGTACGGGCTTTTGGGCCTATTTTGTAATTTTGGGCTTTTGGGCCTATTCTGTATTAGGGTTAGATGGGTGCCGTATATAAACCCTCTAAACTCTTATTTGAGATATCTTTGTATTCTATATTCAGTTTTTTCTCCTCAAGATAATAAAACTTCTCTCTCCCTTTGCTCGTGGACTTAGCTAACACATCGTTAGTGAACCACGTAAATCTGTGTGTCATTTTTATTTGTTCTGTATTTCTTGTTTGTCGTCTGCTTTCGTTTTAACATATGTGACACACTAGCGATTTTTATAATTGATGCTTACAGAGGCAGTGACAAAAAATAAATGAATAAATAGACAAGGTGCTGAAATTAAAACATGCTGAACGTAAATAGAAGAATAACTAATGCAAGTTAAAATGTACTATGTGGTGAACAGTAAATGATTAGAATGG
Organism: Trichosanthes truncata; assembly: GCA_033996785.1. NCBI lineage: Eukaryota > Viridiplantae > Streptophyta > Magnoliopsida > Cucurbitales > Cucurbitaceae > Trichosanthes > Trichosanthes truncata. The sequence continues at coordinate 40,333,079 of JAWPNB010000013.1, read as the reverse complement.
GAAAATAACAATGATGTGAAACTAGGGTGTGACTTTAGATTCCCCCAGTATGCACTTTTCCTCACCTCTTAATAGTCTACTTGCCATCTTTCCCAACATAGCATGGATTCCTACTTATCCTATCTCCCTCGAGAAGGATGTTAAGCTCACCATTAAGGCATATGTCTATGCTCAGAATAGTGGATTCTCTCCCAACCCATTTTAGCTTGCAAGTGGTTATTTTACCTATAAAACATCCCAATTTTATTACACTCTTACTTTTCTTGGTCGTTCCACACACTCTTACCCTCTTGTGCTCAAATGTGCTACTACCTTACTTCGGTTGGCCAAACGAAAAAAGGAAATAAAATTATGATAAAAGCTAAGAAAATATTGGAAGTTAAGTTTCTCATGAAAGATGGAGAAGGTTGCATACTAGGTTCCTCTTTTAAGTCACCTCGTTTTTAGATTTAGCTACTCATGGAAAAAGGTAAAGAGATAACTCAAAAGGAAAGAAGAAAAGCCATGGAAATATTATTGTAAAAATTTAACAATACACAGTAACTACAAGGAAGAAGATAACAGTAACCTTGTTGAAATATGGAAATTGTTTGCAATAAAGAAATGTTAGAACTAAGAGATAAAACTAATAAAAACAATAGAAAGCTGTAACACAAAACACTGTTGCGTCAACGGAGAGGAGAGCAACCGATTGACATATTCTTCTTCTCCAGCGAGCAACTCTCCCTTGGTATTGTTGGGCGCTTTAACGGAGAAGGTCTGGTTTTCGTGCCGAAGGTTGGGCTCCCGAAAGTCCTTTTAAAATAGTTTGTTGTTCGTGGTCACACAAGCGCTCGCGATCAAGTAATATAAAACGGTAAGTAAGTACCGAGTATAGAATCCTTTGGGAAAAGGAAATGGAAGCTTTTTCTTTATTTAATTAATTATTAGAAATACTCGTAATTTGAATTATTTAGGGTGTGTACTAAAAAAATAGATGCTTGGAAAATAAATCTAAACTAAGAAAGCATAAAGGGTTGGAGGTACCAAATTAAGGGGTAGTTTAGGGGACCAAGCATAAATTAGGGTATAATTAAGGTAATTGGATTCGACATTTAATTAATCTCGTTAATTACATAAACCTAGAGCTAAACTAGTCGAAATCTCCTTTCAGTCTCATTCGAACACGCTAATTAATCGCTTGCCTAAGTGTCCTTAGCACTAATTTATTAATTATTTGGGATTAAGTCCGCTCATAATTAGTCTCACCCGTTAATTGTTAATCCAATGTCACCTAGGCAATTTTAGGGCATTAATTGAATTAATTCTATCCTAAATTCTCTCCATCGAGCTCAATTTAGGATTGCAATCAGCTAATTAAGGGCAAATTAATTAAAAGCAGTAAGTACAATTCAATAAAATGAAATATAACAAGTTATTAAATGTCTAAAACCACAATTAAACCATAATCCTACTCCTAATTGTGCTCTTAGCCCCTAGAATACATAAAACAGAGGAACAAAGCAAATAAAAAGATCGTCGTCGCCAAAATCCTTGCTCTTGCTTCGAATTCTTCAACCTCGAGCCTCGATTTCCGCTCCCAAACACTTCGAATTATGCTCCACAGGTCCCAAGAGGGTGAGAAGTCGCAAAAATGGGCTAAAACCCTAAAATGGTCCCCCTTTTTCTTCAGAGAAAACGAAGAATATATACTGTCTATCGTCGTAGTGTCGAGATGCTAGGGACAACGTCTCGACGATGCCCAAAATGCTCCATCTTACTGTGCGTGCGCCTCCAGCTTTGAGACGCTGAAGGCAGTGTCGCAACACTCCAAACGGAATGTGTCTTCTCCACGTATTTTGAGCATTAAGACTCTACAAGGTAGCATCTCAATGCTATTTTGGGCGTTGATACGCCATCCTCTCTGCTAGTTGCTGTTGTGAAGCCCTCTTCTCCATACTTAGCTCCATTTTGAGTATTTTTAGGCTCCACAACATACCCAATGCTCTAAATTTGTTATCTTTAGCCTGAATTACTCGGTCACCTAAAATATAGAAAATATATGTGTAAAAGTTCACAATTACAACCAAAACTAGCAATTAAATGAGCGTAAATATAGCAAATTTGCACACCTCTATTTATATAATACAATGGCCTCTAAGATTGGGCCACGCACCCAGTTTGCTGTAGGAGTGTCACTTCGTCTGCAGGGTAGGTCTGTATGGGCACCAAACAATCAGCTAACTAACGTTTCATACAAGTAGTGCACTCTGCATTGGAATCTCATTACCTTGCATTGCATTGACTTCTAGCGCATGCTAGGCTCGATTCTTTAGAACGCTGACTTTGATTTTCCTTTTCTTTTTACTTTCTGGTGCAACCTACATGCGAACAAATTAAGCTCTTTCAACGCAATGGAGTGTCCTACTTAGTTGAATTTTTCTACTTTTAGTGCATGACCTTAGATAATAAATTTGCAGAATGTCATGAAAGGATGCTACTAACACATGCTTTTTAGGTCTTTCAGAGCACTTTTGATAGAACTTTAGGACTTGAACAACTTGTATTCTGCAAGTCATCAAACCTCTAAACTTAAACCATTGCTCGTCCTCGAGAAATTTAAAACTATCACACAAATGCTTATAGAAATCTTTCATTCTTTCAGTTAAGCTTAGGGATCTACTCAGCAGCACACACTTTCTTACCTTCAACTCTTCTATCCTAAGCTCATCGTTTCCTTCCAACCTTTAGACTTCCTAACCTAGTTATATCTCCCTTTCAAAACTACTCTTGACTTAACTTTTTTCTCACCGCATCTCTTTGGTTAGGCTTGGCCTTTATTTACTTGACTACTTGCATGAAACAGTTACTTGGCATAGTGCAATCGTTTCTCTTCCTCTTTTTTTTTTCTAAGAGCCTATTGGCTGTTTTACCTTCATTTTGGCCTGTCAACATTGGTGATGAAGATATCCAACTATGAATAAGATCCAAAATTGGGTTGCTTAAACGCATACTCATTCCTTACATCCTTTTCATGGAAAGGAAAATTATGGGTGTCATGAATGCCCCTGGTTACTCAAGTTTGCAGTGGAAAAGGGGTACTCTCGCTTTTTTTTTTTTAAGAGAATACAACTCATGCTTACAAGGTTTATGAACTTCAAAACTAAAAGGTTTATTACACACTCGACACAATGTATTTTTCTCCCCCCAAACTTAAAATAAAAAATGTCTCCATTGATGGGTCCCCCCAAACTTAGGGTTGGCTACTAGCCAGGAAAGGCATGCGACGAAGGTTATTCTAAGCTTTCCCTAACACGAAAGTGATAGATGCTAAAAAGACTAATCTAGACTATTTCGTACTCAAATGATATAGGGAAGTTATGCTGTCTAAGGGTAAGTTGGTGAAATGAGGGAAGAATAAAAAGAACCAGAGGATTAAAACACATGCATAATCTCTTCATTGGTTCCGGACTTAACCAACAGAGAGGAAAAAAGAACTATAAGACATTTAAGGCAAGAAATAAATGCATGAGAAAATTAGCATACTAAAATTTAAAGTGTGCAAAATAAAAAATAAAAAAACAATGATAGATGCTTTGGATAAAAATAGGCTTCATTGATATAATGCATCTACACAAAAATGAGAAGGAAAATAAGCATTGAATACATATGAAAGCATAAGTAAATTAGTCTATGCCTATTGTTGTGGTGGAGGATCTTTTGGTGCTTGATCCTTGGCCGCAAGGTCCTTTCCAGGACTTGGAAGAGGAAAGATTAAGGTCAGTAAAAGCTCTTCTGGAAATGGGGGCAGATGTACGCTGTCCTGAGGATTGAGGCGTCTAAGCACCATGTCTCGCATGTAGAAGAAGCGATAGAAGAGGTCAATGAGCTTGCCAATAACTTCCAGATACCTTAACATGGGTCTCATCATTGCCCAATTCATTTGCTCAACTATCTTAGTCAAGGAGATGTCCATGCTATTTGTGGTTCCAAAGACATCTGGAATGGATTCGTAGAAGTCGGTGAAGGTTTGATAGGCGACTAGGTCCACATTGAAAGGTGGTTGTTGTGAGGGCTTAGTGCTTGAAGGCTCGACACGTGGAGGATCTACCTTAGAAGGATCAGTTTGAGAGGTATCATGTGAGGAGCCAGCTTGGGGTTTAAAATTGAAAGTGGTGTGTTGAAAGTTGATGTGAAAGTCCTCATCAAGCGATGGCGGTGGAGGGATTTCTTCTTCCTCATAGTCCAAATGAGGGGCTCTCTTTTCAGAGGGAGGCGGTGGAGGCAAATGATCAGATAACTAATCGGGAATGCGCTGGAAAGGTAGGCTTAAGTAGCTCAGGATTCAAGGCTACTTTCTTTTTTCCTCCTTTGACAGGGTCTTCTTTTTCTTCATTTTCTTCTTTTTCTTCAATGCAAGATCCTTGGGCAATTTTTCCTTAGGCTCTTTTGGTGCTTTCTTCTTAGGCACCAGAGGAGGTTGATGAGAGGACCCTTTTAATAGGCAATGAATGAGGGCAATATTGATGACACCTTTGACCTCTTGAGCAAGCTGCACTTCTATTAGTAATCCTGTGTTAGCACACAGACCTCCTATGAGCCAAGGGAAGAATAAGGGCCCTCTTGGCTTAGCATCTGTCTCTCGCAGCTTTGCTGCTATAATCTTTCCTACATCCGTTGCAATCCCCTTCATAAAGAAGTAGGTAGCCATCGTTTTATCCCTCGAAAGTGTTCTATTGTGCGTCGTAAGGATGAGACAGTTCTTGATGATGTACACCCAAAGAGTACCCTCTGGACACAAGTTAGATCCCAAGAGCTTCCTTATGGCAGATTTTCTGATCTTCCATACTGTGCTAGGCAAGGTCAGTTCTTTGACTGCATCTGCCATCTCCGCAGAGATAGGCGCTCTGATGATCCTATGGCTCGGCGCATCACCCAAGTTAGGTAATTCAAATGCTTCATTAATCATGCTAGCTTGGAATGATACTCTGTGGCCTCTAACCAGCAGTTCATCAATTTTCTTGTTCATATCTGCAGCATAAAAATCTCTAACAATTTGCAAATAAATAATCGTTGGTCCCTTCATGAAATTCCTCCATCCCATTTGGTTTATGCGTTGGAAGATAAAATTTGGGTAAAAGTCTTTTGTCTCAAAGAAGCTCATCTCCTTCTCGATGGCTTTATCCGCCAAGTCATTAATAAGAGCTTCTTTTTCTTGGTCCTTCTCTAGCCCATCTTCTCTTGTCTTTATCTTTGGTACCACCTCCTTCTTTTTCTTTTTATTGGGAAGCTTGGGCGCTTCTTCATCTTTAGCCCTGGCCTCAGTGGGCGCATGCTCCATTTCTTTCGTTGGAGCACTTGTTTCCCCACAATGCTCAACTCGCTCAATACGAGGCTTCTTCTTTTTAAGCTATTGAGGTTCTGAAGTTACCTCCCATTCCACCCTCTATCTCTTAGGAAACTCCCTGCAATCAACTTGTGGCTCTCCTCTGGCCACACCCTCCCTTTTCTTTTCCTTTTCTTTATTTTCCTTATTCTCTTTCTTCCTTCTTTTCTTCTCTCGCCACTTATCTTCCAGTGTAACGTCTGCCGCCGCTATTTTTCTTTTTCTATCTTGGGCCATTCGGACCACAACTGTGATAGGTCCTTCATCAAAATATTCAAGTTGTGCGCCGAGACTTCTAATTTCATCATAACCCCAAATCTTCTTAGGGTAGGGGCCCTCGTTCAACTCTCTATCTTTGGATGAATCCTTTGTACTTCCTCCTTGCGTTGGAGCTACACTATGCAGTGACGGTTGATCTTGAAGGGAGATGTATGCCACAGATGCAAGAGTGGATAGCTTTTTAGCCCCTTCGTTTTCTTTGTCTTCCTTGGTGGTTAGAGTTTCTTGTACTTGAGGGTTCATCTGATCCAATATCTTAATAGATACCTCCTCAACTATCTTGAGCCCATTCTCCATCTCCATCTTCATTTGCACACTCAACGATACACTTTTCAGTGTGCATTGGAGATGCGAGCTACTTTGCATTGGGGGTTGGTGCTTCCCTCTTTGCGATGTCCTTGAGGATATCTTGATCCAATGAATTTTGGGTGAAGAAAAGTAAGTAAATACGTTCAACCCTAGTGCAAGTGCACACTGCCGATGCAAGTATTAAAACAGGAGTATTCTTGAGTATCGATCCCACAGGAAACGGTATAACAAAAATATTGCAAAGCAAAATGTAAGGAGACTTGCAACTTGGAAACTAAAAATTGCGAAAATAAGGTTGGGTTTGGTGTGTTTGTTAAAACAAAATAATTGCATAATATAATTGCAAGTTAAAGTGACAAAGATTGCAGAATTGAATTGCATAATCGAAAATTGCAAGATTGAATAGCAAATTTAACAAACTTGCTAAAAGAAATGAAAATTGCAAGAGGAATTCTTTAGAGAAAGGAAAGGCTCAAGAATGTCATTGCCCTAAGTTGTAATTGCAAACCAAAATTACAATTCCAACCTGTTCTACATTCAATTGTAAACCAAAATTGCTACTCCTATTCACCTTGAAATCAGGTTTTAGGAGACTAAGTGAGTGACTTATATGTCTATAGTCCCTCTATCTTAGATAATTTGGCTCAACAATTTTATGGGTTTTGGAGTCTTTAATCCCTATGTCTAGGGCAAAGAATTGGCTTATGTCTAAGCTATTTTCTCCATCACTTATGCGAAATTCGCTTATTAGTAACCCCGTCGGTATTAGATCTAAGATTGAGTTGCTACCCTAGTTGATCAATCTAGGATCTCAACGGAATTTTGTTCAACACGAGCAAACAATTGAGATGTAAGCTTGGTTTTTGTTGGAATTTTGGCTACAATTACTTCTTAGGGAATTCACATCCTTAAACCCCTTAAGAAGTTTAGCTCATATTTAACTCACAAAATTCAAAACAATTTTTAGAAACAAAATCCATATTGGAAAAGAAATTACTTAAGGCTAAGTATTATTGCAATCAAGACTAAAGGAAATTGTAGGGAGTTGTTGTCCAATTAGATTTTAATTTTAAAAGAAAGTACTATAGTAAACAATTAAAATTTTCATCCTAACACCCATGAGCAATGGAAGATAATTTTCAAAGAAATAAAATTCAAATTGGCTTTTGGACAAAAACCCATGAACATAAACCTTCAAAATGAAATGAAATTCAATTTCTCTTCCTTCTCAATCAAATTCGACCAACTTACAGAATGAATGGAAGGCAGCAACTGAAATTCTACCATCAACTTGGCTAAAAACAGGAAATTAAGGCCTCGTTTGATCACCATTTGGTTTTTGAAAATTAAGCCTATAAATGTTACTCTCATCTATGGATATACTTATTTTGTTATCTCCTTTTTACCTATGTTTTCAAAAACCAAGCCATGTTTTGAGAACTAAAAAAAGTAGTTTTTAAAAACTTGTTTTTGTTTTTAGAATTTGGCTAAAGAATTCAAATGCTTCCTTAAGGGAGATGAAAACTATTGTAGAGAAATTGAGAGAAAACAAGCTTAATTTTCAAAAATTAAAAACCAAAAATCAAACGGTTATCAAACGGGGCCTAAATAATAAAAAAAAAACAGAGCAATACAAAAGCAATTGGATTTGATGTTCATAAGTTCTTCCCTATTCACCAATCGATTCAATTCTCCCACTTTCTCTTAGGAAAATATTGAACCTTAACAACCCAAGTGTTTGCTTGAATTGGACTGAAAAATTGAGGGACAAACCGAGCTAAACAGTGCAGCAACTTTCAGTTAAAAAAGAGAGACGAAAAAACTGGAAAAACATAGAGAAAAACGAGAGGAAAACCCATTAAATTTCTACAAGAAACGCCTCCAAAAATCTATCCTTTTCTTCAATCCTCTTCTCTCCTTTTGTAGGCCTTCATTAGGGTTTAATAATACCCAAAATTTGTGCTCAAAATCCCCCAAATTGTGCAATAATTGAGGATTTTTGGATATGGGTTAAATGAATATTTTTTTTTACTTTTTTGAATTTTTCTGCTGCTCCAAAGAATTGCAACTTCATCTTGCAATTTTGTTTTTGCAATTTCCACAGCTCCTTGCAATTGCAAATTCATCTTGCAATTTCGGTTTTGCAATTTTCACAATTCCTGCACACAAGTTTAGTTTTTAAGAATGTCACCCTAATTGCCTTCATTCTTCTTTCTTTCTTATTTTTAAGCAACTTTCAACTATTTCCAAATGATCTTAAGACAAAACAAGAATATTTTAAGTAATTGGGAGTTAAATAAGCCTTAATTCTAAGGCTTATCATATCTCCAAATATATCCTCCTCTTCTTTCTTTTTCTTTTTTGTTTCCTCTGCCTCCTTATTCCTTCAAAATTCTTCCCAACTTTAGTTTCCATGCGTTCAACCTCTTCTATTGACTCTCAGCGCTTGAAGGTGTGGAAACTAGGAAGACTTCCTCCGGGTTCGGACTAAGAAGCTCTTTAGACTCATTATCTTTCCTTGCATTGAGCCTCTGACTACGCACATGCCGTCTGTCAACGCATATTTTCACTCGCTTCTTTGGCGTAGGCGAGGGGTTTTCCTTGAGGAGTTCAGTCACTGGGGATGGCTCTTTTTTTTCTTCACCTTCTTTCTCATGAGACATAGGAAACGTTGGAACTACCTCTAGTTTAGGCTTTGGCTGAGGTGAAGCTTCATTTGGATGCTCGGCTGCCAAAGGGATTGCGTTTAAGATTTCTTGGCAGTCGGAGGCAGAAGACGAATTGTCTTGCATCTCCATGGTAGGTATAGTGGTTTTGGGTTTTGGTAGAGAGCTAGGGTTTGGGTTTTAAGGTGGGTTTTGGAAAGGGAACGAAGGTCTGTTGACTGGGGAGGGTTGGTTTTGGTTAGGAAATGGTGAGGTGAGGTTCACTGGAGTGAATGTGGGTCTTCTCACTAGTGGTTGAGGAGGGTTGTTGAAAGAGGGCTACTTGGGTGGCTTAGGAATCAGTGTGGGTTGTGCAGGGTGAACAGAGGTTTTTATGCTGGGTTTGGAAAAATGCTTTGAAGAAGAAGGCTGGGACGAAGGTTTAGAAGGTTTTTTAGGTCTTGTCGTCAAGGTACTAGGTTTAGAATATGGAAGAGCTTGACGACAGTGACGAATAAGTGGAGGTAGATATGGAGATAAAGAAGTAGAGGGAAAGAAAGATGGTGGTGTACCGTACTCATGTTAGGAGTCAGCAGAGAAGGTCTGAGAGTCTAAAGACATCATTTCAGAAAAATTGTGAGCTTGCACATGATGACAATGGAGATTCCGACGAGCAAAAGCAGCTGATCAATGACTGGTTTAAGAGAGAGAATGCTTTCATGCGAAAAAGAAATGGACAAAATAAAAACTTCTAATATTTCATCGTTGGGTTTATAAAGGAGGAGGAGCAAAGACGTTGAGAGATTCAAAGCACTGGCCTTAGTGGTTACACCCCATCACGGCCTTGCATTAAATCGAAGGGGACGTGTGCAACCATTGTAACAATTGTCATGATGACTTTGCACACTTGCCTGTTAAATAATGGCCCAACGCAAGCCATGCTCAATGCAAGCCAGGTCTAACGCATACTCTCTTAAAGGCTCTACTTAATCACAAAAATAAACTCAGGCTCTTTCCTATAGATCTAACTATCCTATATAAAGCAATGACTGAAATAAATGATTTATTGTAAGTAGATTAAAGAGATAGATAGGGAACGTCCCTGTTGCGACAACTTCTAAGAATTAGGCACTAAATGCATGTCGTCTTCTCTTAGTTCATCTTTCCTTGAGATTGATGGAGGTCTTTGATAGATCAACCTCCCCTCCATAGTATGGCTTCAGTCTTTGACCATTCACCTTGAAGCTACTTTTCCTATCTTCACTCTGTACTTCGACTGCTCCATGCAAGTAAACTTTGAGCACACGGAATGGTCCTGGCCATCTTGATTTAAGCTTTGCTAGAAATAACTGAAAGCGTGAATTAAAAATAAATACTTATTGGCCTTCGTGCAATACCTTCCTTTAGAGCATTTGGTCGTGCCAACGCTTCATCCGCTCCTTGTATATTTTGGCATTTTCATAGGCAAAAATTCTGAATTCTTCTAGGTCATACAATTTAAGCATTCTTTCATTGCCAACTGCTTCCAAATCCATATTTAACTTTTTCAACACCCACTAAGCCTTATGCTCTAACTCCAATGGAAGGTGACAGGCCTTCCAATAGACTAAGGGATAAGAGGACATGCTAATTGGGGATTTATAAGCAATTTTGTAGGCCCAAAAGGCGTCATCCAATTGTTGCGCCCAATCCTTTCAGTTTAGATTAACGACATTTTCGAGGATGCCCTTGATTTCTTTATTCGACACATTAGCTTGGCCATTGGATTGAGTGTGATAAGCTGTCGTTACTCGATGTTTGACGTTATACTTAAGTAACGACTTGTCCATAATCTTATTTATGAAATGACTGCCCTCATAGCTAATCAACGATCTTGGTGTTTAGTGGGAAGAAGCACAAGTGCACGCTGTCCAACAAGTAATATATGGAAGTATTCCAAGTATCAAACCCAAGGGAACGGTTAACAAAAGGGCTTTTCAGTTTATAACACAAGTGCTTTCAAGTTGCAACCGAAGGTAACCAAGTGAATAAAATATTTTGGGTCTTTCGTGCAATAAAAATAAAGAAAACTAAAGAAAAGATAGGAAAAACAGTAATGAGAAGCAAGGAATTCAAATCTGTTTCAACCATGAGGAAATGCGCCCACCATGTGCCCACAAACTTACTTAACTAGGTCCGACTATTTCTGAGATTCTGCCTCTTGCGTCCGCATACTGCCTCCTTCGAGTTCTGTGCGATTCAGACAAAATGCTACTGAAATGCGCCCGCAACCTACCCTAACTGACACTTAACACCATGAATCGAGTTTAGCACCTATTCAGCCCTTTTTTTAAGTGCTTTTAGGAGACTAAGTAATTAAACACATATGTCTATGGCTAATTTTAACTAAGATAAATAAAGAACTCAACTCAATGATTCTAAAGGTTTTTGTCCTATGTCTAGGTACAAAAAGTGAAGTTATATGTCTAGACTCTTCTCCTAGATTGCTTTTATGAAAAGGCGTGCTCGATCAAACCCTTTCAGTATTGAATCTCACACAGACTATGTTAACTCAAGTGATCAGTTTAAGCTAACAATGAAACTTAAACTCAATAAAAGCAAACGATGCTAAATGTTAAGCAAAGTTACTTGGATCACATAGTGGGGCTTATCTCATTTTTAGAGTATCCACTTCATTGAATCCCTTCCAAGGATTTAGCTACTCATTGAAAAGAAAACTATAGTGTAGAAAATAAAAAGAAAACTTAAATAAGAAAATATAAACTTCATTGAAATAAAAGTGCGGAATTGAAACAAAACTTGACTTACAACTTGAAGAATTGAAACTTAAATAAGGACAAAAACTTACAACTCAAATGAACGAATAAAAGTAGTAGCTAAACTTTAAAGAAAAACAGAAAGTACAAAACTTAAATGAAAGCGATAAAGAACTAGAAGTTTGTTCCTTCTTTCTGACTTTATTCAACCTCTTTCGAGGAGAACAAGTACGTACACTCCCTTCTTTCAAAGTTCGTGTACGAATTAAGTATGAACAGAACTTGGGGGAGACTCGGTACGGCGGCTGAAAGAAAAACTGTAGAATTTGGGGTAGAAGATAGAAATCTGAATTCCCCTTGGAATTGAAGCTTGAGTTGCCTTTCATAGACCTCAAGGTCAACTCAAGCTTCAGGGTTTGCTGCCGAGATCATGGTGGAGAGGATTGGCCGATCATATCCCTTGATCCTCGGAGAGATTTAAATGAGAATATTTGATTTTATCTGATTTTATCTGCAAATCCCGCAAATCTAGGAGAATCTGCCTAAAAGGTCCAGATGCGGCCGCATAGTTGAGCGCAATTGTGTTGTTGTCGAAATGTCCTAAATGTGGCCTCATAGTTGGGCGCATTTTGAGTTTTTCCTACAACAGTTGGAATTTGGCTTCTGCTCGGTCGCATATCTCTTGCATCCTCTTTCTTTTGCCTCAATTGAAGCCAAAATTTGGGAGCATTTGGGTCCTTTTTCCGCCTCTACACAAAATCAACAAAAATTAACACTTTTTTTTAACAAAAATGACTTTAAATATACCTAAAAACTTATTTTTACAAAATCAACACTTCAAACACATGCAAAACTTGTTTTTACTTAAATTTGTCCTAAATGACATGAATTATAACGTTAAACACTCGCTTTCTAAGCAAGGTCGTGAACCTCCTTCTTCAGCACCGATTTCTTCAGCCTTCAGTGTCTTTGGGTTGCTTCGTGGATTTCTGCAAAAGTGGGGCCAACTCTTCTTCTTCATCTTCCGAATGCTTCCGCAAAATCTTAATGGCCTCTCTTCTCAACCTGGCTATCTCCCGCACATCCTCCTCCCACTCTTTCGAGCTTTTTGATAGTGGTGAACCAGTGGGAAGAGTCGATTTGCCCCTTGCTTCATTGTGCCTTGTTGTTCGTCTAGGGCTGGTGCAAGTAACTTGAGCTGCAAAAATTTTCGGCGGTGAAAACTGGCTCTTCACCAGTCTTCATTTTTTAGAGGTGACTTTGTTGTACTCCATTGCTCTCGAAATTACCTACAAAAGAGAAAATACGGGTGGTCGGTTCTTTCTATGAAGAAAGGGAGGACTTTTATCGAGGGGTTTGGTAGAAGAAGATGATCGGAAGCTCGCCAGAGTGTGGTTGGAAGTAGTACTTATGATGTAAGAAATGGAAAGGAGTTGGGTGTTTTGAAAATTTGAATAAATTGACCTAAGTCAATGGTGGGTCCTATTTATATGTTTCGATATTTCCAAAAATAGCCCCCTTTCCTTTTTTAATTGACCTCACCACTTCCTTATCCGTCTTGAGGTCCATATGCGGCCGCAAATCTGGCCGCAATTCTCCTTTGATGCATGGTTCCTGCAAAACAAAGATTTAGGGCCAAATGCACCTGCAATCAGGCCTCATTTGCCTTGTGTACACCTTCCAATATGCGGCTGCAATTCCAAACACATTTCTTCGAGCTAAAAACCTGCAATAAACATTATGCTTTTGGAATGCAATCACATTTGAATCTTCATTTCACATTTTCTTCTTAACCCTTGAAATTTCACAAGTCCTTAAAATTCCCTGCACACTAACTCAAGGTATCAAAAAGTTCACACACTAAACATAAAAAAAGAATTGAATCAGATACAAGGTGATAATGACTTAGACTTAAAAGTTTGATTAATTCAACTCCCAAGTAGGACCCCAGGTAGAGGTGTTCCCTTACAGTCAGCTTAAGTACCTCGACCTAGACAGACCCTCCTAGACAGAGCTGTTCACTTACGTTGTTGTGCAGTAAATTCCACCGACCATTCGTCGCATACAAGATAATTCACATTATCAACAAACCATGGGTCTGAAGCATTCAACGCAAGTAGTTGTTCATCAGGAAAGTTTTCTTCAATCAAACACTCAGTTTCTATTGCCACTGGGTTACTTAGTCATGAAGGGTGGTTCGCCACTTTGTTTTATGTACCCTTACTGTTCTTTACTTCCAGAATTATTGTAGCAAAAGAATCCATCTAATCTACCTAGGTTTTACGTTCTTCTTGGTTATCAAATACTTAATGGTTGCGTGATCAATATAGACAGTAACCTTCGTGCCAACTAAGTACGCTCTAAATTTGTCAAACACAAAAACAATAGTAAGTAGTTTTTTTCCGTGGTTGTGTAGGTGCAACCAAGATTGGTGAAGATCCCAACTCATTCTTCAAGGTTTCAAACGCATTCATACATTCTTTGTTAAATAGGAAGAGTCTGTCTTACTCTAACAAACAACAAAGGGCTTTGTTATCTATGAAAATCATTTTATAAACCTTCGATAGAATCCAGCGTGGCCTAAGAATCTTCGTGCAGCCTTTACGTTCGCTGGAGAAGGTAACTTTTCAATTACCTCTACCTTGGCTTTATCAACCTCAAGTATTTCCGTAGATATGTGGTGGCCTAACATGATGCCCTCTTCCACCATAAAGTGACTTTTTCCCAGTTGAGCACCAAGTTAGTCTCCTCGCATCAAATCAATACTACTTCCAAAATTTTCAAGCAATCTTCATAAGAATCTCCAAAAACAGAAAAGTTCCATAAATACCTCCATGCAGTTCTCTAGAAGGTCAGAAAAAATTGCCATCATGCATCGTTGAAAAGTACCCGAAGCATTGCAGAGGTCAAATGGCATTCTTCTAAAAACGCAAATCCCATTATGGCAGATGAAGGTTGTTTTATCTTGATCCGTAGGCACAATAGTAATCTATACCCCGAATAGCCATCGAGAAAGCAGTAGAATGAATGATCTACCAATCGATCCAGCATCTGATCAATGAAAGGCAGAGGAAAGTGGTCTTTCTTAGTCGCTGCATTAAGCTTTCGGTAATCCATTCAGACGCACCAACCTGTAACTGTACGCGTTGGGATAAGCTCATTCTTGTTGTTGGTGACCACGGTCATCCCTCCTTTCTTTGGCACACTGAACAGAGCTCACCCAACTACTATCTGAGATGGGGTAGATCACCCTGCATCGAGCCACTTGATGACTTTCTTCTTCACCACCTCTTCATTATAGGATTCAGCCTGCGTTGAGCTTCAATGGAGTTGGATTTTCCTTGTTTCAAACAAATTCTGTGCATACAGTATGACGGACTGATTCCCCTGATGTCCTCTAAGGTCCAACCAATGGCCTCTTTATCTTTCTTTAAAACCTGTAAAAGCAAAAGTTCGTGTTCAGTCTTACGAGAAGCAGAGATAATAATGAGTAAAGTATTGATCTGGCTAAGAAAATTATATTCGAAATGCGTCAGAAGAGGGTTCATCTCCACACCTGGAGGCTCTTCTAAGGATGATTTGAGCACTAATGTAGTTCTTTCAGCCAAACTCAAGGGCTCAAATCAACTCACGGCTGCGTTGACAACCCTGGCTTCCTCTCCCTGGCTTCCTCTTCCTTTATTGTATCATGCGTTGAAGTCAAAATCTCTTCATCCTCATCTTCAAGCTCATCTTCATTGTCCCACTGAATGTCTCCTAGATTTAGACTTTGAATAAAGTTACAATACTCCACATCAAGATATTTTAAGGCGTAAAAAACATTAAACTTAGCCTTCTCATCATCCACACACATTGTCAATATTTCTTTCGGCACATCTATAAGCGCTTGCCCAATGGTGAGGAAAGGGCGCCCAAGTATGATAGACATTCTTAGGGATTCAAACATGTGGATACCTTAGTGGATGCAATACACATTGCATGTGTTATTTTCTTGAAAATCTGTAAAAAGATATGTCTTTATTGTGTCATTTATCACAAAGTGTTTGTGGCAGGCAAGCGAGGTAGGAATTGATGCATAAAGAAAGAAAAGGATGGGCGAAATAGATGTGCCTAATTTGTGTCAGAATCAGATAGTGGAACGATGAATTCGTACAAAGCGTAGAGTTAAGGCCAACCAAAAAGAAAAATTTCAAAGGACGACCATTGGCCAGTGCGTACAAAGGACCTGAAGCGATAGTTGAATTTGTGGCCTGAGTGGTCCCAGCTGATCGCTTGCCCCTTACTATAAAAGCCTTGTTCCTTCGTGAGAGAAAAGAGAGACAACATATTGAATTTAGAGACAAATAGAAAGAGGCCTTGAGCTCCATCTTCTTTAACCTTTGGAAATCCAAGCAAGGAGGAGTGATAGACCTTCATTGAAGGGTGGAAAGAGCTTGTGAAGAGGAGAAGATTTTCACAGGGTTAACTCCTAGTGTTTTATTTTCACCTGCGTTGTTTATTTTCTTCATTATGTCTTCTTTTATTATAGAAATGTTTTCCCTCATTATTATGAGCTAAATTTCTTTTCAAGACTTGGCCTAAGGCCCTTATATTGATTTTGTAGTCCATACTTTAGCATCAAGTTTAATGAAGTATATTGTCAAATCTTTTTCTTGAGGGTGCTTGTTTAAATTGCTTATGTTTGTTTTGCCAACCAATAATAAGTAGTAGCATGTTTTAGGCACCAAAAGGGTCAAAGCATGTGGAAAGGCTCAATAAGAACAAGAGTGAAGTTAGTTTGCTAGGTTTTTTTAGGAATAACTCAACACCTTGTAGGCAAGTAAGGGGGCAGTGAAAAATGAACACTAGTAACACAGAGGAATCCAACTACTTATGTGTGTGTGAATGCGATACCAAGAGAGAAGCATTCAAAGGTTCTCCTCCCTAGGCTCAAAGTTGCCTCATTCTTCTGCATGTTTATAGCATGGAAACAAAGTTAGCCTTAGGCAGTCGTGGTCAAATCTTGAGCTTTTGATCATTGAAGTACCTCTTTCATCGCCTAGTTTTATCTCTATTCTTTTATGTTAAATGCACGCATTTACCATTCAACACATACATTACTCCCCTTATTATTTGTAAAAACTGGTTACCTCTCAGTACATTTCGATGCCTACCATTTAGTGAACGTTTTAAGTATAATAACGCCTCTTTGTGGATCTGACCCTGGAATGCTCCAGGTTTATTATTTGCTACGCGCTAGCTTATACTTGGGCCAGTGTGCAAGGTGTGACCAAAGTGTGTGATAATTATGTTTCATCGCCTCACAATCCCTTTTTGTGCACCCACACTTCACTATATTCTACACAGAATTTATTCAGAACATAGCTCATTTGTTTGAGCGCGTGACTCACACAAGCTTATTTTCATTCTATCGTCTAGGTAGTCACATGTCACACCCAGTTTTTGGCACCATTGTCGGGGACGCAACTTGTTTATATCTTTTTTTAGTTCCTCATTAGTGTTCACGTTCAAGTGTGCTGGCTATCTCGTCTTTAGGTTTAACCTGAATCATTGGATCATTTAGGTGCTCTAGTGTATGAGTGGCGAAAACAGGTCCCTTGACTTCATCATCGACCCAGAGATTGACAGGACCTTCCACCAACGAAGGAGAGCTCAACATGCTGAAGAAAGAAATATGGCAAAAAATAGACTAAACTAGACCAATGACGAGTCGAATCAGCAAGAACAACCACCTAGAGGAGATGCGCCAGTAACCCCTATCGTGTTGGTCGATGACAAGAGTGTGAAATTAAAGATTATGTAGCGTTGAAATTATGCAACTTCAATCCATGCATTGTAAGGCCTGATATTGCCAAAGAGAGATTCGAGCTAAAGCCTGTCATGTTTCAAATGCGTATAACTGCTAGAGGTAGTAAGAAAGTAAATAATCAAGTGGATAGATGCTGGGGTGGTGTTCCCCATCGTCGATAGTAAATGGGTAAGCCTAGTTCAATGCGTCTCCAAAAAGATAGGCATGACAATGATAACAAACAACAAAAATAAGCTTATCCAAACGTGCACTGTAACAGGTTGGCATGTTTTCATGGATTACAGAAAATTGAATGTGACGACAAAGAACGATCACTTTCCACTGCCTTTCATGGCTCAGATGTTGGACCGCTTGGCTGGTAAGGCATACTATTATTTTTTAGATGGGTACTTTAAATATAATCAGATTACTATCGTGCCTGAACACCAAGAAAAAACTACGTTCACTTGTCCTTATGGAACCTTTTCATTTCGAAGGATGCCTTTTGACTTGTGTAACGCACCAGGTACATTTTAGAGGTGTGATGCGAGCTTGTCGAGGGCTCGTCAAATTACAATTTATAAACCGATCCTAAGCTACTTGTAGCATTGAGTGGACCGGGTCGATCTTAGGGAACCGAATATTAATTTCTCAAATTAAATTTTCAAAGGAGAAAACAATTAAAAATGAGAATTTTTTGTTTTTATAAATAAAATAAAACATAAGCAAATAAAAATAAAAATATATCAAATCTTACCCAGTTCCAATTCAAAGGTGCAGTTCTACTCAATTGCAAAAATTGATCACAGGCTTTCAAAATATTTAAACTTAACAATGCAAGCACTTGGTCAACTTATTAGGAAACCCCAAAAAGTAGCAAATTCTCTAAGGTCGTTAACTCTAACAAACGTCAAGTTAACGCTAATTACCTAAACAATTTTGACGAAACCACTCCAAATTATTTAGATAAAGGCATTAAGTGCTTTGGAAGGACCAAGACAACTAATTACATGAAATAACTTTAATCTAATTAAGATGATCCTTTAATTCTTAGAATTAAACATGCAAGCCATGTAATATGGAAACCCACAAAACATACACATGTAATAATCCTAACGCTACCAGTTCAATCAACAGGACAATTACGGATCATGCATCATGATTAGCAATCAAACATGTAAAGCGATCGAGTCGTCAATTCAATAAAAAATACATGCTTATTAAATTAACATGGGAATCAAAGAATACTTGCAATTAAAAGAAAACTACGTTAAGGTTCAAGCCTCACAATATTGCAATTGATTACAACCGACCTCTGAATTGGAAACGTGGAGTTTAGCCAAGCATCATGATAGTATATCTCCTGTTAAACATGGTTCGATTTGCTACAATAAAAGTGTAAAATTAGAAGGAGAAAAGCTCTCAAAAGCTCTCTCTAAAAGTCTAAGCAAAGGAGGCAAAAGTCCTTGACCTAAAGTGAAAAAGTACTATCAATAGGGCTTGGGCAGCGTTGAGACGCCAAGGGTGGCGTTGAGATGTTGCCCTTGCGATTAAGGAAAGAATAATTGCTTATTTTGTGCGGCGTCGAGCGGCGTCGAGACACTACTAGCGTTGAGCAAGCCAAACCGCAGCGTCGAGCAAAAACAGTAGCTTAGCGTTGAGCAGCGTCAAGTATGGCGTTGAGACGCTGCTGGCGTTGAGCGGCGTTGAGACGCTGCTCCCTGGACAGATTTGGTAATTTTGCTCTAACTTTTCGCTCAGCTGTCCCAATGACCTCCGGTTTGGCTCGTTTGAATCTTTATTTGACATAGAGTCTCCAAATATGTCTTTGCTCGAATCCCTACAAAATAAACATGAAAACACATAAAAACTATCCACTTAACAAGAGTTAAGTGCGATTAAATAAAACTTTATACGTACTATCAAGGTGCATGATGGCTATATTCTTAGACTTGTTAGCTAGAAACTTTAGTAAAGGTCTTCATGGATGATTTTTCTATCTATGGGAATTCTTATAATCACTGTTTGAAGAATTTGGATGATGTGCTGACATGATGTGAAGAAACAAATATGGTTTTGAATTGGGAGAAGTGCCATTTCATGGTAGAAGAAGGCATATTTTTGGGGCATCGAATATCGAAGGCAGGTCTTGAGGTTGACTACGCTAAAGTTGAAGTTATAGAGAAGCTGTTGCCTCTTAAAAATGTAAAATGCAATCAAAGTTCTTTGAGGTACGCTGGTTTCTATCAGCGTTTCATTAAGGGGTTTTAAAATATTTTAAAGCCCCTCTGTGAACTGCTAGAACAAGATAGGAATAAAAGTATTTGAAAAATTGAAGAACACTCTGATCACCACCCCAGTGCTCACCACACCTAATTGGGAGCTGCCGTTCAAATTAATGTGTGATACAAGTGACGCAACTGTTGGGGCAATGTTAGGTCAGCACATGAACAAGATTCTCCATCTAATTTACTATGCAAGAAAAACCTTGAATGACACGCAACAAAACTACACAACTACATAAAAGGAATTATTAGCCATAGTTTTTGCATTTGATAAATTCACGCCTACTTGATTGGATCCAAAGTCATGGTTTTCACAGACCATGCGACAATCAAATATTTGATGACAAAGAAGGATGCCAAGCCACGTCTAATCAGATGGATTTTGTTGCTGCAAGAATTTGATTTAGAAGTGAAAGATCGAAAAGGCTCTGAAAACCAAGTGGTAGACCACTTATCATGGCTAAACAATTCGCTTGTTGTCAACGCATGTTGTGTATTCTTTTTAGTTAAGCACAACAAAACTGCAAGTGTATGATGTAAAGTTTTAGTATAGTAAATTTAAGTAAAGAGTATCATCCTTAGGATTGGGTTTCTAGTTTAATTGATTACCATAGTTACTAACATTTTATTTTATCTAGAGAATCATAAAGGAATAGTGAATGAACTAAAATTAAACTAAATTTAAATATTTAGAAGTGAAGACAATTAGAGAGAAATATCTTAGGGAATTGATTTCTTCTATTGGTTTCATGCTTATTTTACATGCCAATTTATTCATGCATACAATCATAAGTCAAAAAGATATAATTGACTCTTTCAAGCTCAATTCTCTATTCGTAACTGACTCTTTCGAGCTCAATTAGTTCTCTTGCATAATTATAAAATCAACATGTCTGCCTATTTTCTACAACCAAGCAAGGCATCAAGAATTTTCTACTAACGACTTCTAAAAGAACTCTTCAATGTCGTGCAAGAATTTACAAATAGTCATGCATTCAAGTTCTAATCTAAATTTTACTCTTTCACACAAAAATTTAGATTAAGCAAACAATTAATCTTTGGTCAGAAGAATAAAAGCATTAAGCATACAAACACATGAATAATCGTTGCAATATAAAAAGACTTTCAATTAATTAAATATAAAAACTAAAACGATTTCGTTAATCCCTAAGTTTGGAGTTTTGTTACTCAAAATTCACAATAAAAACCTAAACTCATATGAAAATCCATAAAAGAAAACGACAAAGAAAAAAGAAAAAGATAAAAACTCTCTTATGCATGCCAATCCTCATTTACGACGTGATGTGCAACAATCTCAAGCCTTGAATTTCTTCCTTGCTCTCAAGAGTGTCTTCTAAGTCCCAAATACTGAGAAGAAATCGACGTCAGAATTTTCTCCCCCCAACTGGTCTCTTAAAATCGAAGGCAAGGGGTTCTTTTTATGCTACGGAACAATGTCGAGATGCTAGGGATAGTGTCTCGACACTGTCGTTCCAGATTCGAATAGGATTCAAAAATGTAGTTAGCATCGAGACGCTATGGACAAAAATTCCCAGTACGCGCGTTTCTTCATGATGGGAAGCTTGCAACATGATTCTTTAGAGCGTCTGGATGCTACAAGGCATCATCTCAATGCTATGCTTGTAGGTTGAGAGGCTTGGAATGCTTCTTTCAGAGTATTTTGACGCTCTAGATGGCGTTTAGATGCTGTCCTATCAAGAATTCATGCTGCAATTCTTCATGTCTCAACGAGGTGACTTAAATTGATGTCAAATAAGGTTCTTTTCACCATATTTACTTCAAAAACTTCGATTTTGCTCTAAACACTCGAAATCTACAAAATAACCAAATAAATACGTGAAAGCACTGAAATATAACGCAAACTAGCAATTAAAACAAGTCCTAGGAATAACACATTTTGTGTGCCATCAATGCACATGATGAAATGAGAAAAGTTCCCTAATGAGGAGCTTTTGCAAGTGGAGCTCAGCGTGTCGTGGTTCGCCGATATTGTTAACTATTTAGTCAGTGTCGTGCTTGCTCTTGACTTCTCGATTCACTAGTGTAAGCGTTTCTTCCATGATTTAAAGTTCTATTTGTGGGATGACGCTTTTCTGTACAGGTTAGGGGCAGATCAAATCTATAGGCGGTGTATCATAGAGGAAGAAGTTGAAGGGATTTTGTAGCATTGTCATTCAGTGCCTTATGGAGGCCATTTTGGAGGATAAAGGACTGCGATGAAGGCTCTTCAAAGCGGGTTCTGATGGCCCATGTTGTTTAAGGATGCGCAAAAGTTTGTTAGCCATTGTGACCAGTATTAGCGCATTGGCAACATTTCTGCCAGTGATGGGATGTCGCAGACCTACATTTTAGAAGTGGAGCTGTTTGATGTGTGGGTGATCGATTTTATGGGGCCTTTTCCACCCTCAAGCAACCAAGTATACATTCTCTTTGCAGTCGATTACATTTGTAAATGGGTAGAAGCCATTGCCTTTAAAGGAAATGACACGCTGACAGTGTCCAAGTTCCTAAAAAAATACATCTTCTCAAGGTTTGGGATGCCTCATGCATTAATTAGTGAAGAAGGCCCTAATTTCATAAACAAGATCATGGAAAAGGTGCTAGGCAAGTATGAGATCAAACACAAGATTGCAACACCGTATCATCCCCAATCAAATGGCCAAGATGAAGTTTCTAATCGAGAGATTAAGGGCATATTTCTCTGATTTGAATTTTTCTTTGATCTTTTTGTAAGTTTGAGCTCCTAGCCTACCTTTTGTTAGTTTTGAAGGCTTAGAGGAGAGTTATTTTGTCCATATGTTTGTTGTCACTCCAATAGGCTTAAGTACTAATTTGATAGTTTACTTGCATGATAGTTTGTAATGTGTTGCTTAGGAAGAAAAAGTTTGTGCTATTTGCCTGCAAAAGAAAAAAAATGAGCTCAGAAAATTAGTAAAAAGAGAAGAAAAAGTAAGCTTGTAGTGAGTAAAGATGATCTAGGATAAAAAGAGCTACCTCTATTGTGATCAGTTAGGCCACTCATTGAGCGAGTACTTTGGGTAAGATCCCTGCAACAATTATGTGAAAGCTAGTTCCTATGAGTTAAAGTGATGTAAGTTTGGGGTACCCTTAGTTGTTTTCAGGCATCTAGTAAGATATTACTTGCTTGATTGCTAGAAGACTTGAAAATTGGTGCTTAAGGCCAGTAAAGGGGGAAGATAAATTGAGGACTTTATATACCTACTTAGTGTTAGTAAAACTACATTAGAGAGACTAAGCGCACACACATGAAGAAATAATGAGTTTAAATTTGAATTCTTCTTGATGAATGGGCATGCTTGATGGTTTCCTTTTAATTGTTCTTATTGGTTATTTGGATCACTAAGGCTAGAGTCACTTGTTTGCAATCTTTGACTCATATGGTTGTGTTTTTTTGTTTTGCTCGGGACTAGCAAAAGTTTAAGTTTAGGAGTATTTAATAGAATGCAAATAATGTTATCTTTATCCTAGTTATCTGGCTAGTTTTAGGCTTAATTTGTGAGCTTTGACATTGTTTTATGTTGATTTTACAGAAATTGAGCATAAAGAGTAGAACTAGAGCGAGCTTTAGAGAGTCTTTTTTTTAATTGATTTTGGAGTGAAAAGGATGATTATTTGAAGCTAAGTATGGATGGAAGTCAATTTGGGCAAAATGACCCAAGAGGAATGTGTCTCACCCCACAAATGGTGTCTAGACGCCATACATTGTTGGGCAAACCCAAGAGTAAGCGTCTTGACGTTGCCTTGTTGCATCTCGATGCTCAAAACATTGGGTATGCGTTGTGCCATTTGGGGGCAAATAAAAATTTAATGCCTCTATCCCTATTGAAGAACTTAGGAATTGGCGAAGCAAGACCCTCCATAGTAACATTTCAACTGGTAGATTGATCCATCACCCACCTAGAAGGGGAACATAGAGGACGTGTTGGTCAAGGTGGATAAGTTTATCTTTCTAGCTGAACTTAGCTCATAATTGAAAAGAAAGCAAAACTCAAAGTATAAAGAACAGAACTTGGAAGAATAAAAACTGAATTCATATTAAAGAGATGAACAAAATACAACTAAGTTTGAATGAGAACAAAACATAAACTAAAATTGAAATACATAACAGAAACTAAAATGAAAAACATAAACTAAACTTAGAAAGAAAAATAATAACAAAAACCTAGTTTGTTCCTCTATCTAACTTGTTCAACCTTTTTAAAGGAGAAACAAATGTTTACACTTTCCTTCTTTCGAATAGAGTGTCCAACGGAGGTTGAACAGCATTGGGAACTTGGAGTGGGGACTAAAAACTAAGAACCAAAGATGAACAGCAACTATCTAAGAATAAAATTTGAGTAGCCATCCAAAGTTGTTGAAATGAGAGCTCTAGTCGTCTTTTATAGACCCTTAGGGCCCATTTGGATTGCAAATATAAAATATTTGGGAGTTAAAAACCTAGGATTTAAATATTTGGAGAATAAATGTATGAGTTTGGATATGATAATTAATATTTGGGAGTTTAATTATTACTTTTCTCTCTCTTCTCTCTTCTCCATTTTCCAAGGGAAAAAGTCCCAAGTAAAAAAACTCATCTCCAACATGGATGATAAAATCACATGGTTCATGGGTTATTTTTATCCATGGGTAATAATTACTTGGATTTTAAAAAGTAAAGATCAATGAAACAAACATTGATTTTTTATACCATTGCCAAAACTCATCTCAAAACCAGTGAAACAAACGGGGGGTTAAGGTCTAGTGTTTCTGTCGAGATCAGTGTGAGAAGTTGCAGTCAACCAATATTCCGTGATTTAAGGAGATTTGATGGAATATCTTTAGAGAATCTATCAAATTTAGGCTTTCTCCTCTCTGTTTTTCAGTAATTTAGGATAGATTAGGAGTTTTTCATCAAACCATGGTGTCGAATCGAGCTCGTTTTCACTCGAAGTTTTCTATGGAGATGCTCGGCTAGATTCTGCAATTCCGGTTTAGAGGTCGGTTGTAATCAGTTGCGACATTGTGAGGCTTGAACCTTAACTTAGTTTTCTTTCAATTACAAGTGTTCTTTAATTCCCGTGTTAATTTTATAAGTATGTATTTTGATTAAATTGACTCCTTAATCTCTTTACATGCTTTATTGCTAATCACGATCATGATCCGTAATTGTCATGTTGAATGAACCGGTAGCATTAGAATTATCACATGTGTATGTTTATGGGTTTCCATGATACATGGCTTGCATGTTTAATTCTAGGAATTAAAGAAGCATGTTAATTAGGTGAAAGTTGTTTTACCTGATCGATTGTCTTGGTCGTTCCAAAGTTCGTAATGCCTTTACCTAAATAAATTGAAGCAGTTTTGTAAATATTTGTTTAGGTAATTAGCGTTAACTTGGCGTTCGTTAGAGTTAATGACCTTAGGGAATTTGCTACTTTTTGGGGTTTCCTAATAAGTTGACCAAGTACTTGCATGGTTAAGATTAAATATTTTGAATGCCTATGATCAATGTTTGCAATTGAATATAACCGCACCTCTGAACTGGAACTTGGTAAGAGTTGATTTTTCCCTTTTAGTGTTTGTTTTGTTTTGTTATTTTTATTTCATTAAGTAAGAAAATTTTCAAAACCCCCCTTTTTAATTGCTTTCTCATTTGCAAATTTAACTTAAGAAATTAATATTTGGTTCCCTGAGATCGACCCGGTCCACTCAATGCTACAAGTAGCTTAGGATCGGTTTATAAATTTTAATTTGACGAGCCCTCGACAAGCTCGCGTCATGTATGTCTACACCCTACAATTTCTACCCCTTAAGGAGAAATCACTTGCTCCATTTGTGTCAATCCACCCATTCCTAACCCTTTCAGTATTAAGAACTAGTTTGTGCCTTACCCAAGGTGATCAAGTTCAAATAAGAACTTGCAATAAACACCACAAATGGAAGTATAACTTCATAAAAATGCATTGAAACAATAGGGTTCAAACAACCACATACATCCTTAACTTCCAGCCTTAAAACACTTAGCCCATAAATTTAAAACTGAAAATAAACCTTAAGAATTCAGAAATCAACAACATAATGGGATTAATCTAGGAGTTATACCCAAAATGGCTACAAAAGTATGCTAACCTAGCTAAAAGATGAAGAAAAACTTAGGGTAATACAAGAATCAACAACAAGAAAGTGAAAACTAGAAAGGAAATGAGAAAGAGATAATAGAGGATGACGAATCTCCTTCTTCTTCTTGAAAATCTTCATAAAACACAGGTTCTTCTTCCCATTTCTCTATTTTTCTTGGTTTTCTTCCTTCTTTTCGGCCTCCCCCTCCTACTCCTTGATGGTTTCTCTTTTCTTTTACCTGCTGACTTAGCTCTCCCCTTCCACATGGCAGCAGGTTATTGGTCTGATTTTTAGTAAATGCTTACTCCTATGGTGATGTAAGCAGTAAAATTTCCATAAAAATCTGCGTTCTGATGTGGCTTACGATGCTACAACATTGGCACCCACATTAGAAATGCGGTCTGCAATGTTGTAGCATTGGAAACCACAATTCAGCAACCAGCCCACAAAACAGGTTTACCAACTCGGGAAAATCTGTCCAAAACAGAAAAAATTCAACCAAGGAAGGGAAGAAAAGAAGATTTTCCAACATTCATGCTTGCTTAATTCAGTACCCAAATAGGCGCTACAAAACTAACAATGGACTGCAAACAACTCGAATTTTAGCTAGGTCTAAGAGTGAAATTTGGGATAATTTACTCCCATTTCATGGGATTATCAACATTTCAACACACGCAATAAATACTTGGAAGTATTCCACGGTCAAATCCACAGAGAATTGTTGCACACTTTTATTTTCAACTTATACTTCTTGGGCGCAGGAATGGCACAACATGAAAGAATTAAGATACAGAAGTTTATACTATGGGACAATGGGTCAATTCTAGGGTTCCTCCATTATGCATTTCTCCTACTCTAGACTAGCATAGGCATATTTTCTCTCAACTAAGCATTGTTTCCTACTTATCCTAACTTTCTCGAGAAGAATATTAAGCTCACCACAAAGGCATAAGTCTATGCTCGAAGTAGTGGAATATGACTTGTCCCAATTAACCTTGTAAGTGGTTGTTTTATCTCTAAAACTCCGTAGCAAACTGTTCACTCTTGCTCTTCTTAGAAGTTCCACACACTCTTACACTCTCGGTGCTTGACTGTGCTACTACCTTACCTCGATTGATCAAGAGGAAGAAGGTAATGGAGCCAAGGAAAAGTTGGGTGTTTATACACAAGTCCCGTGCAAAATAAAAGAGTTACATAATGGATTCCTCCTTAACCAACCCATTAGATTTACTCATAACATAATTAATAATGAAAAGGAGACCAAACAATATGGTTGAAACTTCATTGCATTAATATATTAAAAAAAACCCAAAATACAAATACTCAATGCAAGAAAGCAATACTATAGTAGAACCACGTTGTTGCGGTGGCAAGAAAAGTGATCAGCCTTAGGATTAAGGCTTATTTAACTACCATTTGCTTAAAATATTCTTGTTTTGTCTTAAGATCAATTGAAAATAGTTGGAAGATTGCTTAAATTTAAGGAAGAAATGAATATGTTGGCATTTGGAATAAAATTCTAATTAAATTGATCTTGTTTTTAGGATTTATGAAAATTGCAAAATCAAATTGCAGAATCTGATTTTGCAATTCTGGACAGCATGAAATATCAAGGAAATTATGGAAGATGAAGCCGGCGCAAGCAACAAAACCCATTTATGGAAAGCTTGATTACAGCACTAATTGGGGGAATTGGAGCACGATTTTTGGGCAATCTTCAACCCTAATGAAGGCCTATAAATGGGGAAGAAAAGGAGGAGCTAAGGAGGCAGAATCGGAGAGGAATTAAGCTCGTGGGTTTTCAATTTTTCGATGCTCTGTTTTTTTTTTCTGCATAAATTATTTTTCTGTTTTTAGCATAGAACTTCAATTTCAGTTCAATTTTCTTCAATTTCTTTGGAGAGTATCTGCAGAACAATCGTTGTTCTTCATTCGATTTCTTCTTGTATTAGGTTTAAGTTTTAATCAAATCTCTTCTCGTGGGTTTTATTCAACGATAACGCTCTGTTTTTTTGCAAATTTTTACTATGTTCCAGCCTGTTCATTCTTGATTTTCTAATCCAATTCAAGTCAAGCTTGGATTGTTAAGACTAACCGTTTCCTAGAAATAGTGAAAGGATGAAGTCGATTGGGTTGGAGGATGAATGCGATTATATTTCTGAAGATCATTTTGGTTCTATTAACTCATGTTTCTGGCAAGAATTTTAATTCTGTTTTTGCAAGCCTTTAATTCTGTTTTGTGAAATTTTGTTTTCTCCTTGGATTGTACTTGCAAAGGTTAGTTTCTGTTGTTCTATGATATGGATAATGTTGTTCGAAATTTGTTTTCTTCATAAGTTAATGTCTTGATTGGAAATTAATATCAATTGCCTTTTAAATTCTATTTAAAGTGAGAAGTTTCGATGGTTTAATTTAGCTACTCTCTAGAATTGTGTTGACTAATTTTGCCCAAGTATTTTATCAACTCATTTAGTTTTAGTTATCAATAGTATTTTTACTCAATTTTCTTTAATATGATGTTTTCTTCTCAAATTAGTTGTAAGAATTTTACTTTTAATTTGAGCTAAAACTTCTTAGGGGGTTCAAGAATGTGAATTCCCTAAGAACTAATTGTAGTCTAAAATTCAATAAAAACCAAGCCTACATCTCAATTGTTTGCTTGTGTTGAATAAATTTCCGTTGAGATCCTAGTTTGATCAACTAGGGTAGCAACTCAAGCTTAGATCTAATACCGATGGGGTTAGTGATAAGCGGATTTCACACAAGTAATGGAGAAAAAGAGCTCAGACATAAGTCATTCCTTACCCTAGACATAGGGATTAAGGACTCCAAAACCCATAAAATTGTTGAACCAAATAATCTAAGATAGAGGGACTATAGACATATAAGTCACTCACTTAGCCTCCTAAAACCCTAAATTCAAGGTGAATAGGAGATGCAATTTTGGTTTACAATTGAGTGTGGAGTAGGTTGGAATTGCAATTTTTGGCTTGCAATTACGACTTAGGGCAATGACATTCTTGAGCCCCATCTTTATCTAAATTCCTTTTGAAATTTTAGTTACTATCCAATATTGTCATTTCTCAATTCTATAATTAGATTATGCAATTCAATTCTGAAATTTTTGTTATTTCAATTATTGTCATTTTTAGATTCTACAATTTTTCTTTTTCCAACACACCATCCCAACATTATTTTTGCATTTTTAGTTTTCAAAGTTGCAATTTTCCTTACATTTTGCTTTACAATATTTTTGTTACATCGTTCCCTGTGGGATTCGATACTTGGTACTCACATACCATTTTATATTACTTCGATCGCGTGCGCTTGTGTGTAACACCGATCAAAAATTGTGTAGCTTCCAGAATCTTTGCTTCATCCATTGGTCTTTCCTGAGATGCCTCTGTTGTGTAATCTTTTTAGTTATGCAATGTAAAACTGCAAGTGTACAGTGTCAAATTTTAGTATAGTTAATTAATTGAGAGTATCGTCCTCGAGATTTGGTTTCCAGCTTAATTAATTTCCGTAGTTACTAACATTTGATTTTATCTAGAAAATCATCAAGTGAGATTAAGAAAATTAAAACTAAAATTATTTACAAAGTGAAGACAACTGGAGGGAACATTCTTAGAACTTAAATTTCTTTCATTAAATTCCATCTTAATTAATTCATTCATTCAACTTTAACATGCAACAAATTATAAGCTAAGAAGATGATTATTATTAATTGAATTTTTCAAGCCCAATTAATTCTCTTTCCTAATTATAAAATCAACATCCCTGTCTATTTTCTACAATCAAGCAAAGCATTATCGAAACTTCTTTTTAATGGCTTCTATTAGAAAAATCTCCATTCCCATGCAAGATATAACTAATAGTCATGTATCTATGTTCTAATCTAAAGTTTCTCTCCCAAGCTAAAACTTAAATAAAGTATACAATTAATTTTTGGCCAGAAGACTAAAAGCATTAAGTGCAAAAACACATGAATAACCTTTTTGTAGTTTAAAGAAAAATTGCTAATTAAAATTCATGAATTGAACAAATAACAACCAATCCTAAGAATAGAGTTTAGTTACTCAAAATTCAAAATTAAAATCTAAACTCATCTAAAAAAATCCATAAAAGAAACTACAAAGAAGTGAAAAGATAAAAACTCTCTGATGCATGCCAATCCTCATTCCAAATGTGATCTGCGGCAATCTTGAACCTTGAATTCCTTCCTTGGCTCTAAAGAGTGTCTTCTAAATCCCAAAAGCTGAGTAGAAATTGAAATCTGGCTTTTCTCCCTCCAATTGGTCTCCCCAGAACTATAAGTGAGGAGCTCCTTTTATAATGTGGGGCAGCATCGAGATGCTAGGAACAGCGTCTCAACGCTATCATCCCATTTCTTCTCATATTAGGAAAATCAAGTAGCATCGAGACGCTACACACAGCGTCTCAATGCTACAAACGAAAAATATCTATTTTGCACGCGTTTTGGTGCTAAAACGCCCACAGGTAGCATCTCAATGCCACCCTCTCAGCTTTCTTAGCTCAATTCTTGATCTCTCTTTACTTGGTTGTTCTAATTGATGCCAATTTGCTTCCTTTTCTTCCATAAGTCTCCCAAATGCTTGGTTTTGCTCTAAATGTCTAAAATCTATAAAATAACCAAATAAATATGTGAAAGCATTGAAATATAACACAAACTAGCAATAAAACAAGTCTTAGGAATAACACTTTTTTATTTGCTATCACCTTCTAATGAGTATATTACATCCACCAATGATCACATACTTGATGACGGCAATGACGAAGAAGATGATGGGGGAAATTAGACTTAGTGGGAGTTTCTTGTGTTTTTAGCGATCTTTTCTTTGAAGACTTATTTTGTAAAATTTTGTTATATGCGTTCATTCTTTTTTATGATTAATGATTCAGCGCATCATACTTGCTAGTCTTCTATGCATTGCTTTATTTACTTAGTTGTTTTCTTCATTGTTTCATCATGCTCATTTTAGGTAAGTGGTGGTCACATATCTCATCTGTGCTAAATTTTTGTTGTCTCGGTGTGGTCTAAGTTAAACACCTAGGATGATGTTATTTGATACTATTTAACTTAAGTTTCATTAATTTTTCGTTTACTTGACCTTTAAACTGATAGGTGTTTGCTTCACCTATATCCCTTAAGTAGAAACCAATCTAGCATCTCATGCCAACCTTCACCTTAGTCAATGTGTTGGGTTAGCTTAATCGCATTTCTTGAGCCAAAATGTGTTCCAATTGACTAGTAGTCCACTATAAGTTTGGGGAAACACCAATGAGGACATTGTATTATTTCAGTTTGGGGGAGAGGAATGCCTTGTGTCAGTCAGCTTGAGTAGTTTATAATAATGTAAAGCATAAGTTGCATTGTTTTCTAAAAAAAAATTAAAAATAAAAGAGAATGCTCCACTTCCAATGCACTCCGAGTACTCATAGGCATTCATGACACCCATCGTTTTCTATTGCATAAAACAGTTTGCGAGGAATGAGTATGCGCTAGCAACCCAAACATTGGTCCTTACTTGTAGTTGGATATCTTCATCACCAATGTTGATAAGTCAAAACGAAGGTAGGATAGCCAAAAAGAGTATCTCAAAAAAAAAAGAAGAAAACGAATCCACTATGCTATTAAGTAAGAGAGTCTGGTTGCATTAAATAAGGATTAATATAAGCTAGATCAGGTTAAGTGTAGGAAGGGGTATGATGTTGAATGGTTTTGAAAGAGTGAAATAGGTTGAATTAAGCATTTCGAAGTTTTGATAGGAGAATTTGAATGTAAAATCAATGAAGCATTAGTAAAGTAGTCTGCGTTGCTGAGGAAAAAAACGCTTAATCAAGATCTAGGTTGAGGCAACTTATTTGAACTTGATGAGATATAGCTAACACAAGATAAATTATAAGTGGCATTGCTCGAGGACAAGTAATAATCTAATTTTGGGGGTTTGATAACTTGTAGAAAACAAGTTATTTGACACTCAGAATTAGATCATTCCTACTTTGAGAACATAAGAAGTATGTGTTTATTGAATATTGTTATGTAAATTTTTCAAAACCTTGTTGGAAGCATGCTTGCGTTGAAGTTGTCAGATTATTAATTTTGCATTTAAATTTTGTATGAGTTGAGAAAGTTTTTTTTGCAGCAGGATTAGAATAATGTAAAAGTCTAACGCATAATGGAAAACTGAAACGAAATAAGGATCAGCACAAACTATTAATCTGTGTTCTAGAATTCACTAATTCTAATTAACATGTCATGCTCTATATTTTTTAAAATAAAGTTTGGTATAACTTAGTGATATATTGAATATGAATTGAACACCATGAATAAACTAGGAATGCCAAAAAGAATTTGAAAAAAAAATTGTGAAATTCTGGAGGTTATGCTATTACTTATTTAATAAGTTATTGAATGCATACGTATTTTATGAAATTCCTATATGTTTTAGTTCCTCAAATGTGAAATTGTGGATAGATTTCATTTAGTTAAATCAACATCTCATCTGCATCAAATCACTTAAATCTCAAACTGAATGGTATTTTCATTGAACTTTTGATATCACATGAGAAACATCGTGATCATGAAAAACTATACTTTAAATGCAAAATAGTTGATAATGCTAGTTTATTAGCATAATGAACTATAAATTTCACTTGTCACAAATGAGGAACACTGGTTAGAGCCCAATGAGCCTAAGCAGTTAATCCAGGCAAGAGCCTAAAATTTGGGGTCCACCTTGAATGGACCAAACTCAGCATGCCCAACAAAGAGAAGGCCAAGTTGAAAGTCATAAAATTTTAATGCATAATCATGCAACATTTTCTTTGCAAGGAAAGTCCTCATTGATTAGGAGACTGAATAAAGGATATGCCTCCCTCTAAAACAAAAGCAATAAGGGTTATGCATCCCTATCAAACAAAAAGCAAAACATGGGATATGTCTCCCTTTCAAATAAAAAGAAAATTAGCTAAGAAATTACAAAAAAGGCTTAGTTATTCACACAAAAGAAAATTTTCATTAGGGGTCCCAATTAGGACTCGAACAATTTTCTAAGTGAGAAATTTGGTAAAAAACTGAGGGTTGGTCAAGATCAACAAGATTAACCAGCCTACAGTTGAGTCCAAATTTAGAGCCAAAAATCTAGAGCCCTCTTCGAATATGGTAAATTGGAGCAAAAATCTCAAAGTTCACTCTAAGATACGGCCGATTATGTCGTGTAAATGAAGCACAAAACACGCAAAACTCTTGAGCACTTAGTTGTAGAGGAAGCGACCCGAAGAGTTGATTGGACCCCATTAAGCATGACCAAGCAAGCTTAATACAGCTTTGTAGAGCATGATGTGCAAAACTCCGCTTAAGTGTGGATGACCCATAACTTGGGAGAATTAATTGGGTCCTCAAAAGGGGCTTGGTTAGTTGACCCAAGCGCGGCTCAAAAATTTGAGATAGATCTCACGATGGGTCATTCTAAAATTAAATCTGGGGCTTACCCTGGAGCTAATTATTTCAAATCTTAGAAAGTTGAAGAATCAGCCCAATAGGCTTGATGTTGAGAAGTGGAGCCCAAGACAAGTTAGGCTCATATTCACGTTGGCCCACCATTACACTCATTAACCTAGTTTTATTATTGTGTGGCGGCAACATGTGTGTTTAACCAAAAAAAGGAGCACTTGTTGGGCTTGTTTACTAAAATAGAAGAAGAAAAATACAATGTGCAGCTTGCTTTGCATGAGTGAGCTTCAAGATGTTTTTTCTTGGGTGTTTTAGCAATAGCATTTTTCTCCATTGAAGAGTTTTGAGAGCTTGTTGTAGAGTGATTCATGAGCCTTTTCCTTGAGATAAAAGTGAGAGAAATCATTCTTGAGCAAATGTAAACTCTTGTATTTTCTCCCTGATGTTTTAATAGAACCTGCATTGGTAGCAAAGAACTGGATGTAGCCCACACTGGGTGAACTAGTATAAATCCGATTTCAATTTCTCTTCCCTTATCTTGTTGGCTTATTATCATCTTGTTGCATAGAAGTTTAGGTTGGTTTATCTATTCTTTTAAGCTTGTCATTTCCAAAAATTTTATTGCGCAAAATATTTAGAACCAGAACCTGGTCTGGGATTGAGATCAAATATATATTGTCTTAATCTGGTTGGAGAATTTAGATTGATATATTTTTTATCACCCCCAACACTCGATGGGTCATTCCAGAATTAAATATGGGTCCTACCCCGGAGCTCTGTATTGAAGATTTTGGAAAGCCAAGAAATCAGCCCAATAGGCTTGATAGGTCATTTCAAAATTAAATTTGGGGCCTACCCCAAAGTGTTTATTTTAAGCCTAGAAAAACCAAAACGTCAACCCAATAGGGAAAAAGCTCAAAACAATCTGAGGCCAACCTCATAAGGAGCTAAAATCCATGCATTAAAAGAGAATTTGGCACAAGAGTTATAATCCCAAATTGGGCTTCAAACGTCCAGCCTGTGAAGAGCTAAACCACAAATCCCAACTTGGAAGTGGGAGCTAATGTTATGAGTAAATTTTGGATTTAATCAAATATCCCAAAACAAGATAAAAGTCAAGATGATAAGAGCCCAAATACGAAACAAGTCCAAGAGAACCCTTCAGGTCCAAATTAACCTTGTCAAATCCAATTCCAAGATAGAAGGAGAAAATCATTTGAATCCTTAACCGAAAAGGAATATGGGAAACCTAGGTCAAAAGATCCTATAAATAAGTCATTATGACTCAAAGAAAGGGAGTTCAAATTAACACTTATTCTCTAAACTCTAGTTTGCTACATTCAAATTCTCCTAGCTAACTTAAGCATCGAAGTTGGTGTGACAAGCTCCACACCGGTGCCTAGCTTTTTCTTTTTTGCAAGTCACCTTATTTTTCTGAATTACAAATTTAACGTTAAAGCACATGACAGGTGAGATTTCTCCTGGCCAAATTTTGACAACACTTCCTTTCACTATACTTGTGTGTGAATTTGGATGAGTAAGTTTGTAATCTTCTATGAGGTTTTGGAGTAGCTCTGATTTTTCCGAGTTTTGCACGGATGATTGTTGATTTATCGGTTTTGACTCTTGTTTAGTTTAGCTTGTCTTGGATTGGATTCCCTAATTTACTGTCTTCCTCTTTTCAACTTTTTCTGTTTTCTCGATTGTTGGTTTCTTTATCCCCTGTTACGGTCAACGGCGTCCGTTTTCTTGTTTGTATTTTGAACATTTGTGTAAAACTCTGCTATTGTGATTCTAGTTTGGTATCTGATTGAGTTGGAAGATACTATTCTCTCCATCCATGGATTGGATTGTCTGTTGTCTGTTTTGAGTCCTGACCTGACTAGGGATAAAACTTAGCTGCAGAGGTGGACCCAGATGGTAATGTTTGGGGGGCCAAAAAATTATGTTATATAAGTATAATAAAAAAAACTATCACCAAAAAGTTGGATGTTCAAATTCACACCCCCACATTATGTTGAACTAAAAAAAGTTATTGGTGAGAAGAATAGGTAGGTGTATGCCAAAGACTTCCTAACTAAGTTCGAATCGTAATTGAACTCATTTAGCTCCTTTCAATGTCTTCTCAAATAGAAAAAAGAAGAGTTAAATTATGAGAATTTAGTTCATGAACTTTTAAGTTTGTGCTTATTAGATCTCTAAACTTTAAAAAGTATCTAGTGGGTCCCTAAAATTTCAATCTTGCATCTCATAAGTTCCTAAAATTTAAACCTATATATTAGGATGTCCCTAAACTTTAAACCTATCTATTAGGAGGTCCCTAAACATTTGATTTTGTGTCTAATAGATCCCTGACATATTAAAAAAATTTAAAAATTAATTGATTTACTAGACATAAAATTGAATTTTGTGTCTAATGAGACCTTAAACTTTCAATTTTGTGTTTAATTGATCTTTGAATTTTTTTTTTAAAAAAAATGTTAAATAGGTCAACGATCTATTAGACACAAAAATGAAAAATTTGAGAACCTAGTAGATAAAAAATTAAAAGTTGAAAGATATATTAGACATTTTTTTTAAGTTTAGGGATAGTAGACACTTTGGAAAAATCATAAAAATACTTTGTAGATAAAATTATTTAAAGGAAAGGTGGCTTATAGTTTATATTTATAAAAAATATATATAGGTTTAAATTATTTGAAAGAATAGTTTTCTATATATTTTTAAATCAATAAAAAAATATTAACCTTTTATAACCATATATATTAAGAAAAAAAAAATTAACATGGAAGAAGGGAATAGTTATTTACATATGTACATATATTGTAGAAACAAAAAACTAAAATAAAAAATTTTATGAGAATAGTTATTTACATATATACATATATTATAGAAACAAAAAGCTAAAATAAAAAAAAAATAGTTATTTAAACATATATGGGGCGTTTCGCGCATAGTTAAGTTGAGTTGAGTTGAGTTAGGCAGAGTTAGTTTGTCAGTAGGTTTAACAGTCTGTGTTTGGGCTGTAGAGTTGGGTTGAGTTGAGTTAGAAAATCTGTGTTTGGGGTGCAAGTTGAGTGAAGTTGTCATGGGTATCTAGTGCAGTTTTTTGTAACTCGAACTAGACTGATTTTTAGCTGACTATTTTTGTTTCTTTTATTTTTATTCTTTCCAATTATTCATCTAGAAACATATTTTTCCAATTTTCCAATATTGAATTGTCCACTTCAAAGAAACAATATATTTCAACATTGATCTTTTTTTAAAAAAAAAACATCATTATTTATATTTATTTTTTTAGAAATTGACTTCTTCCAAACTATAGGCAATGTAGCCTTGTTTTCTCTATCTGCTACACATTGAACTTCTTTCAATTTATAGAAATCAAATATTTGCATTATACATTGAACTTCTTTCAATTTATAGAAATCAAGTGTTGCATTCTTTATAACAACAAGTAGCAATTGACGAATGGACAAAAAAGAAAATGTACCTGTATTTTTTTTTACTTTAAACACAAATTGAACTTCTATCAAAATATAGAAATCTAAGGTTTTATTTTCTAAACACACATTGAACTTCTTTGAAACTTACAAATAAGGACCTTATCATGACCTTTTTCAATTACTAATAGGGTCGTCATTATGATGGAGTTTTTTTAAAAACACACACACAAATTGACCGTTACGTATTCTTTTCTTTTTTTTTTTTGGCAAAGGAACATTGTTTGTTGACATTTGTTTAAACACATGTACTAAATTGAACATCTTTGGAAAAGAGAATACCAGTATTTTACTTTTTCAGGATGACAAGAAAATAACAATATATTTCAACATTAATGTCACGTAGAAGTGGAATATTCACAAAATATTAGTAGGCCATCAAGAGCCTATTTATATGATTCACAAAACATAATTATGGTTCACAAAATATAAGTACTGGTCAACAATGGGTCGAGTTCATAAGTACGAAGAAAGATTGTTGAAGCAGAGAATCAAACCAACTAAGTACATGTGCATTTTATATTATTTTGAACCATGGGAGTGTTGTTGGTTGCTGGAAATTGTTGCTAGCGATAGTCGTCGGAGACGGTACCATCGATTGTTGGATGGTCGCCAACGATTGTTGGCTATCATCGAAGAAGGTAGTCGGCAGTGGCCATCAATTGCAGTCGTTGGTAGTCGGAGAAGGTCACCGGTAGTGGTTGTCGGTCACCGAAGGTGGCTGTCAGTCGCCTGATAAGGTAGCTGGTTGCTGGATATGATCACCAACAATTTCCGTCAATCGTCGAAGAAGGTCGTTGGCAATGGTCGTTGGTCGCCAGAGGTGGCCACCGGTCACCAGAGAAGGTTGCCAACGATGGCCGCTAGTCGTTGGAGAAGCAGTGATAAAAATATGTTAACAGGGGTTACTGTACAAATCGGTGGAGTTAATATCCTAATACTGTAGCAAGTCGGTAGAATTGAATTTTTTTATGAGGAGTTAATTTCTCCATGTGCCAAACAATGAGTTGGGTTTAAAACCCAGCTCAACTCAGCTCAACTCAGGGAACCAAACGCCCCATATATATTTCAAAAGCAGAAAACTAAAATAAATATTACAGAAATAGAAAAATAAAATAAAATAAAATAATTGATGTCTAAGGATTCGATCCCAGGCAATTGAAAAGAAGCATCAACTGTGACTATAGTTTGTGTGAAATATATATTATCAACCGTGTGTATTATAAGATATTACTTATTATGTATATTTAAAAATTCAATAATTTTGGGGGGCCTCCCCTGCTTAGCTGCCTCTAGAAATTGAGTTGTTAAACAAATTGGTGCTTTTTTCACTATTTGACTTAAAATTGGATTAAGAAATCTTTAAGGATACAAGGAGCAGCTGATATAGCTACCGAAGGGGAAGTAGTTTAGTTTTTCTCTTCCAACAAATAGAATTGAAACAAAAAGCAATCATACAAAAAAGTATTTAATGAGGCCACTACAATGTAGTTGCTTCTTAATCATTGTTCGATGCAGATTTGAAAATGTACATGTCCCTAATAAATTTGAGGTACTTTTATAAAACTGTCAGCCACATTGTAGTGGTCTCCACGAATAATTTCTCTATCATAGAGTTTTTTCTTTTTCTTTTTCAATTTATGGGAAAAACTCTTTTTTGTAATTTTAAAAGTATAGATACGTTTTTTTTTTTAATTTCCCCACGTATAGTATAGAATTATTAATATTTATTTGAACTTATTTACGGAAGAAATGGAGAAATATTTGAGTCATGGGCTTTTTAATCTTACAATCCTTCCCTTTTTTTTTTTTTTGTCCCTATTTAATCTTACAAATGTAATAAACTATTTTCATGCTTTAAGGATTCTTTAAACGGTAGCATCATGGTTTGTTTAATCTATTCTTCATAATATCTGGCTAAAGATTTTTTGATACCAGTCCTCACTCGAATAGCCAAAGAAGTTACAATAATGGTTTTATTTGTAGGTTTTCTTGCTGCACATTGTGCTCCATTGCTGATTGATGTGTTTCATTTAAAGAAGCATTCTCAAAGTCATAATCACCAGGAGAACGATTCTACACAAGAAGACGGAAAGGTAATAATTCAGTCAATTCTTATCGACAACAGTTTTCATGTTTTTAGTTTGAATGGTTGGATAAAAATCATCCATTGATATATTTTTTTTTTTTTTTATCTCTCGAACTTATCTAAATCTATTGAAGTCAAACTATAGTTTGGGTATGAGTTTAAGAATCTGAACCTGCATGGCTCTCTTGGCCTGTTTCTCATTTTGGCCATAACACTAAGGCCATGTTTGTTTAACTGGTTTTGAGATGAGTTTTGGCAATTATATAAAAAACCAATGTTTGTTTCATTGATGTTTATTTTTGAAAACTCAAGTAATTATTATCCAATGATAAAAATATCCAATAAACCATGGGATTTTATTATTCAAGTTGGAGATGAGATTTTTTTCACTTGGGACTTTTTTTCTTGGGAAATGGAGAGGAGAGATGAGAGAGAAAAGTAATCATTAATGGGCTGTTTGGGGCACTGAGTGGGTTATAATAACATGGGTTATTATAGTCTGTGGGTTATAATAGTCTGTGAAATAATATAATATTGTTTAAAATGTAGAGTTGTTTAGTCTGAGGTTATAATAGTCTGTGTTTGGGGTGCAGAGTATTCCACGGGTTATTATAACACAGGTTATTATAACCCTTGCCCCAAACAGCCCCTAATATGTGTAAATTGATTTTAATTTTTTTTAATTATTATTAATTTATTTATTTATTATCTAATAAAAATATTTTAATTATTTATTTTTTTTGTTAAATCTAATAATTTAAAATTTTTTTTTTTAAATGAAACAAAACCTATAAAACAAACATAGATATTTAACTCCTAGATATCAATTATCTTGCATATCCAAACACATACATTTATTATCCAAACATTTAAATCCTAGGTTTTTAAAACTCATATATTTAATATTTACAATCCAAACGGGCCGTAACTATTTTTCTGTTGGTATTAATTTTTTACTACCAACTTGACCCTAATCAACTAGTTAAGATATATGTTCTCGACCAAGTTAGAATCCTCTTATTTCTACATATTATTAAGGGCCAATTGCAAGAATGATAAAAAAAAAAAAAAAGTCCAATTGCAGGCATGCCATTCCTTTTTCCAATTTGCAAATATAGCAAAAAACTTAGTCCAGCCCAAACGTAACATGCGAAAAGTCTAAAATAAACCTTTGCATATTCTCGAGTATATCAGTGATATATTGTTGATATACTAATGATATACCTAAAATGAAATATATCAATGATATACTATTGATATATTTTTATTTAGGTATATCAATCAAATGACATTTCTAATATGAATTATACTAACAATATATCATAAAGACCTAACATGAAGTATATCAAGAGTATATTGATAATTCATATTCCGTATATCATATATACTTAAAATGAAGTATATCAGTGATACACTACTAATATACTTTATTTAGGTATATCAATTTAATAATTCATTTTTAGTATGTCAGATATACGTAAGATGAAATATACCAATAATATACTATTAACATACTTTATTTAGCTATATAAATTTAGTAATTCATATTGATTAGTATATCGGATAAACATAAAATGAAGTATATCAGTGATATCTAGTGATATACTACTGATATTGTTTATTTTAGGTATATTTTTTCATTGATATACTTAACACGGATGTACCTAATAAGCAAGGTATAAACAGATACATAGCATAATAAAAAAAATATTGTGAAACAAAAAACATAAAGTATATCAGATATACTACTGATATACCAGTTGATACACCAATGAGGATAAAATTGAAAAAATGAAAAATAGATTTAAATTTTTTTGTTATATTTGCAAATCTCAAAAACCATGGCTAAATTTATAAATATCTTAATATTTTTTGCTACCTATTACAATTTTCCTATTATTAAATTCAAGAAAGCCCCAGACAATATCTAAAAAATACACTCAAACGGTCTTGAGAAGTGAGATGGAATGCAAACGCACTATTATTCATGATCGTTTCCTTCAAGAACCAACAAACTTCTCCAAAATTAATTTCGTACCCAGCCACCAATTCCAAATTTCAACAGTATCTGGTAATTGTATCATGTAGAGTCGAGAACTGAAATTGAACAAACAAAAGAAATACATCACAATAAATAACATATTTGAACAAAAGTATATGTATGATATTCATTTTAAATGGTGTTAAAAAATATATATCATTTTGAACTTGATTATTTTAAAATAGCATAAATATTTGATATTTTATTTTTAACTTCGTTATTTTAAAACTTCAAAGAATATTATTTTCAAATTAATCAAACTTTAGATAATTCATTACATTTATTAATTAGAAAATAAAATTTTAAATTATGCAAAAAAAATATTATAACTTTTATTAAGATTGGAAAACAAATCTTAAATTAAAATTTTAAAATTGACGAGAACGAGTCTTCAACAAAATTGTAAAATATTTATAAAATAATATAATTTAAAATCTCAATTTTAGGATTGACAAGAACAAATCTATATTATTTCTAGAATTGAGAGAATAAAAACATAAAAATTTTGAGGCTTATTTGGATCCTTTTAAATTAATGGATTGAAATCATTCCAAATTACATGTAATATTTAAAAAATTATTGAGGCAAATGAACAATTAATGTGAGAGATATTGAAAAAAGAATATGGAGTATTTTGGTCAAAATTATTTTTTTTTTTAAAAGAAATTTGCAAAATGTACATAAATTAATAAAAACAATAAATCTCAAACTTGGAATTCATGGGAACAAATCCTTAATAATAAAATTTTGAAAATTTGTAGAAAAAACTATTCAAAAAAAAAACAGCTAATGTAACAACCACAAAAAAAAAAAAGTTGTTTTTATTTTATTTGTTTTATTGATTTTGGAAACTCTTTTGAACTAGAATTTATCTTCTTTTTAAATTAGGAGATAAATCTTTATTATCTTTTTATATATATAAAAAAAGAGATAATCTTTTAAGAGTTTTAATTAGGGTTCTTTATAAAAGATCTTTCAAGGCCTAACTTTTTGACTAAATGTTTCGATGGCAAAAAGAGAGAAAAGAAGAAGGCGATATGCATTTTCCTCTCTAAAAGAAAAGCAATAAGTTTTTTTCCCTTCTATTCTTGAATTTTGTTTCTTTCTTTCTTGATTATTGGCGTTTTCTTGGAAAAGTTTTAGGTTATGATTTTTGTTTTGTCATCTTCTCTTGATTGATCAAAATGAAAGATTTTGAAATCTTTTGCCTAAAAAGTTTTTAGGTTTTTGGTTTACTTAATTTTTCATAAGGGTTTTCCTCTTAGGGCTTTTGGATTAAATTGAAGGTTTTGATAATGAAAAATTTTCCAGAATTTTTCAGCTTTGAATTTCTTTAAGTTTGGGACAGTTTTAAGTGTATTTTGGATTCTTTTTGTTCAAAAAAATTTACTGAATGATTGCTACTATAAAGCGTGACTTATAGCTTTTATTTCTATATGAAAAGAGTTTGTTTTTAATGTTTTTACAGCAGTTTTATGGCCTTTTCAGATCTGAATTTTTGATAAAACAGAAGCAATATTGATTCTTTTAGTTTTAAAATCTTAGAAATTTTTGTTTTATGAAGCAGAAATTTTTCTGGTTAGCTCCCAATTTATGATAGTTTTAAAGGTTTTAAAAACTGTTTTTTGAAAAATTGTTTGGTTTTTTATTATGTATTGAAAAGCATTGTTTTTACCGATTTTAGTACGTTATTATTGGATTTTAAAGTGTTTTTCACCCCATTTTTCAGTGTTGTTTTTGTAGTTCAAGAACTCTATTTTTCTTAAATTTTTATGCAGAAAAATTGTTTTGAATGGAAAATTTTGGTAGATAAGATTGTTTATGTTTTATTTAAGTTTTTGGACCTCTAAGATAGACTTTGGTTTCTAATCAGTAAGGTATTGAATATGTTTAGGCCTCTAGGAAGTTGGCTTTTATTCAAGAAATTGGAATTGAAAACTATAAGTTATCGATCGAGATAAGTAGTTTCTACATCCCTTCCAAAATAGAAATTTTGGTATAACTATATTTTGAGTTTTGAAAGCATATTTTTCTATTATTTGGAATTGATTGAAATTGTTTTGTATGTTTTAAATTTTTTTTGCTAAGTGAAAGCTTAGGTTTACTAGTTTGAATGTTTTGAAAAGTATTTGATTGATTCGATAAGACTATCCAGATATGCCAAATTTTTATTTTGGAGATTGTATGCCTATTTGTGTAGTAGCCAAATTTGGAATTGACAATATTTGAATTGATGGAAACTTATTTGTGGGAAAGCAGTTGGGTAGTTAAAAGGGAGTTCTTCAAATTGTCACTTATGCTCTGTCTTGTACCTTTTTCACTTGTTGGCTTGGTACATGAAAATCTAAAATATTTTACTTAGACCCTCAAACTTTAAACTTCACAAAAGTAATCATAAGATAAAATCCTTTAACGAGTTTTAGTCACGAGATATCGTCTTCAATATCTACTTACATTTGAAAATCTTCAAAAGCTTCTTAACCAAAGAAATACTCAATGTTCCTTTTCTCAAATCAGATGCTTAAATTGCTTTC
Organism: Trichosanthes truncata; assembly: GCA_033996785.1. NCBI lineage: Eukaryota > Viridiplantae > Streptophyta > Magnoliopsida > Cucurbitales > Cucurbitaceae > Trichosanthes > Trichosanthes truncata. Next base: position 40,289,867 of record JAWPNB010000013.1, on the reverse strand, counting down.
TTGTCCAACATACAAGTAGCTTAACTTATCCTTTAACCATCGATACATTCTATCTTATTTGGTTCCAAAATTTTCAATCTCTTCAATTCATTCTTCATATACAGGAGGTCCTAATTTTTCTTCAACATGAGTCAAGAACTTAACATACTGCTTTTAAGAACACCACTTGAGTTCTTATTCCTTGAAGAACACAGACATAGAATTCCACTTTATGCTACAAGAGCATTCTCATAGTTAAGACTATTGACTCCTCATATCAATACAATAGTACCAAATAACTCTCAAGACAAAGAGAGACTAAACATTTTCTCTAGAAGAAACTCCTTGTCAAAGCCTCTAAAAAGATTTCATAGCAAACATCTACTAGAAAAGACAACATAACTTTACTATGATTAAGGGGATAACCATAGAAGAAGTTACTTAATAAGAAATCTATATCCTTTTGGATTATCCAAACCTAATGTTCTAGCGTGAACTCCTATACCAATTGGTTAACCTTACAACACTAGAGTCTACAGAAACTTAAACCATTGCCTTGATACAAACTGTAACAGCCCGTATTTTCCAATATAGTCATTATAACAATAATGCGGAAGCGTAACAATTAGGAACTAAAATGAACTTAAACAACTCAATGGAAGCAATTTCTTACAAAAGATTTCTAACACAAACTATTGAATCCTTAAAAACATCTTTTAATGTCTTGTGCCAGAATGCTAGAGAAGTCGGTTGAGTGCATGCTTACTGAAATTGAGCCTTGCTTGGTATTTCTGTGATCAACATTATAAAATCGAACCTGACATAATCCAAAACAGTGTCTAGTAAGATCTAAATCTTTTCTCGTGCTTTTATTATTTTTATGCCCTTTAATTTTGTGCATTTTACCGCATTTAACATAAACTCCCCTCTGTTACGTTCGATAACCCATTACGTTAAAAAAAAAATTAATCACCAATGATTTCCTGTGATAAACCCATCCTACTATTACTACAAATTTAGATAGGTCCGATATTATAAATTTATTTGACAGGTTTGACGAGCCTGATCAGTGACCCAGTAATTAAGAAGGAGATTATGACAAAAGCACGTAGTACTCCTTATCGATAACACTCATTTAGTGCTATCTTTTACTTATGATTTATGCTAGTTTTAGTAGGAAATTGTGAGCTTTTAAGTGTTTTTATGTTTATTTTGTAGAAACCGAGCTTGATGAGCAAAACTGAGTGTTTGAGGGTTAATTGATGACTTTGGGCCTCAATTAAACCATTATGAAAATCCAAAAAGAGACGAAGTGGAGTTTTGGCAAACGAACCCGAGGGGAGAGTGTCTAGACAATTAAAATGACGTCTAGATGCCACATTTGAGTGCCAAACTCGATAACAAGCGTCGAGACGCTGTCCTATAGCGTCTCAAAGCTCAAAAGGCACGCAAAGTGTTGTTCTATCCAGAAAAGCATCTCAACGCTACTCAGTCGTCCGCACGTAAAATTGCATCGTTTGGGTGCAGCGTCAAGACGCTAGCGACGAGAGGCAGTATAAGTTCTTCGCTTCTTCTTCATCCAAGGGGAGGCCAAATCGATAAGTTTCACCTTAATCTCGATTTCAGAGCGTCTTGGGAGGATTTTGGAGCTGCAATGAAGATCTTGGAGCTCGGGTTCGTGGTAGATCACCTCGGAAACGCAATATCGACATCGACCTAAGCATTTCTTCCCTTTTCCTTTATGTTCAATATTTAGATTAGGTTGTGATTAGGAAATTTTGGTTGTAATTGTTGAAGATGAGTAGTTAATTCTCTAATTCTTATGGGATGTTGTCATTCTTGGACCATTGCACTTAATTTGCTTAATTAGATTGTGATTGTGGCTTAATTAATGTTTATATTCATTTATGTATTTTAGACTTAAAGCTTGTAGATTGTGTTTGTTAATTAATTGAGCTACGTCTAGGCAAACTCGACAGAGGAAACCTAGTTTAGATTAATGCATAATTAATTAACTACCCGAGTGACAGTGAGAGTTTTGGTTAATTAGTTGTAGTTGGTGGTGAAGATTAATTAATTGAGCACCGTTTAATTGATTTGTTTCTACGTGGAAACTCGACGGAGAGAAACTTTGGGTAGAACCAAATGCATGACTATTAGTTAATTACCTGAGTCACAGCAGGGCTAATAATTAATCAATAGAGGTCTTTAATGAAGAGTCTTAATACCTTGTATTAATTAGCTAGCACTAGGGACACCTAAGTTACTAAATTAATGCTTGATAATTGGAGGAGACCGACAGGAGATTCCATGTACTTAGGCTTCTAGACTTATGAATCGAATGCTTGGTTTTGCCTAATTACCAACTTAATTAAGTAAATTAAGGTCCAAGAATGAAGTCAACACCCATAGAATTAATTCTCTATTTGTGTCTCTCATTTATCGTTTGCTTTCTAGGATTAGTTGTTTAATTTGCTACCTACTTTTGATTTATGTTCTCTAAATAAAGTTAAGCGAGATTAATTACAGTATTTAATTGAATTAAAACCAATCTTTGTGGATTCGATACTCGGTATTTACTTATCATTTTATATTACTTGATCTCGTGTGCTTGCGTGTTGCAAACACTTATTCAGTTTACCATGGGAGCACAAAGATGTACCAGGACCTTCAAATAACTTATTGGTGGACATGAATGAAATGAGATGTTGCCAATTTTGTTAACTATTGTCTAACGTGTCAACAAGTGAAGATTGAATATTAAAGACCGTCAGGACCCCTCACACCATTGGATATACCTGAGTGGAAATGGGAAAACATCTCAATGGACTTTGTGATTGGATTGCCTGAGACACAGTTGGGAATTGAGACTGTGTGGGTAATAGTTGACCGTTTAACAAAGTCAACTCACTTTTTACTTGGGAAGTTTACTTATACAACAAAAAGATGGGCTCAATTTTATGTTAAGGAAATAGTTCGACTTTATGGTATACTTGTCTCTATAGTGTCTGATTGAGATCCAAAGTTTACATCCAAATCTTGGAAAAGTTTGCACAAGGCTATAGGCACGATACTTGATTTCAGTGCCACTTTTCACAGCAGACGGACGATCAAACAGAACAGACAATTCAAATAGTAGAAGATATGCGAGCTTGTGCTTTAGACTTTCAAGAAAACTGGGAGAAACATCTGCATCTAATTGAAGTCTCTTATAATAATAGCTATCAAGCAAATATTGGAATGGCACCTTTCGAGGCTCTCTATGGGCATAAATGTAAGTCACTAATCAATTGGACTAAAAGTGGGAGAGAGTTTGATTTTGGGACCAGAGTTAGTGTAAAAGAATAATGAGACCATCAACTTAATCAAATAGAGAACGGAGACAGCTCAAAGTCGGCAGAAAAGCTATCTTGATATCAGAAGAAAAGAACTAAATTTTGAAGTTGGAGATATGGTGTTTTTGAAAGTTTCACTATTGAAAGGAATTTTGAGGTTTGGGAAGAAAGGGAAGCTTAGCCCAAGGTTTATTTGACCTTTTGAGATTTTAGAAAAGTTAGATGTAGTGGCGTATCGTTTGGCCTTATCGCCTACATTGGATCGAATCCATAATACTTTCCATGTTTCCATGCTTAGAAAGTATGTTGGAGATGCATCCCACGTGTTAAGTTATGAACCACTGCAAGTGAAGGAAGATTTGATTTATGAGGAGGTTTCAGTTTAAATATTGGATCGCAAGGATCGAGTCTTACGTAGCAAAACTATCCTTTTTGTGAAGGTTTTATGGAGGAACCAATCTTTTAAAGAAGCTACTTGGGAAACTGAAAATGACCTAAGGGAAAGATATCCTGAGTTATTTGATAGGAATGAACACTTCATCCCACAGAGGAAGCATTGGATCGTCTTTGATTTTACTAATAATTAAAAAAAATTAAGGTTCGGCAATAAATACCTTTTGTATATTATTGATTTATTTCTGGCAGGTCTTTAATCTTCTTGCTTCAACTCCAACGAGGTTGAAACTCTAACTCCATAAAACCTACTTGCTATGACTCGAACACGGGACCAAGGCTTGTGGAAGCCTCTTAAAAGAAAATCCACAAAGAATTGGAGAGAAAGAAATCTAGAGATAATTCTCTAATTCTCCATTGAGAAGATGTGTGATGTAATTGCTCAACCCAAATGTCCTATTTATAGAGACTTAGCGCAAATCTTTGCCATAATTAAATAATATATATTTTAATATCTAATATATTAAAATACATATATTTAATCTATTTCAATCTTATTCAAATCTTTTAAATTCTCCTACAATATTATTTATTTGAATCTTATGCAAATTTTATAAATATCTTTTCTTTAATGTATCTAATTATATTAATTATTTTAATATTTAATGTATCAAATACAATAATATATTTTCCTCTTTTATATTTAGTATATCTAATATATTAAATATTAATTTGAACATTTCAAATTTTTCTATCAACTAAATTGATCTTTTAGTGTTACTATAAGCTAGCAATGAGACCTTATGGACCTACAGATTATAAGCTCTAATGATACAAAAATAATTAATTAAACTTTTTAATTAATCAATTTTCATTCATTAACTTTAGGTCACTCTACTATAGACCTAGAGTTGCACTCTTATGCACTGTATGATAAGTTGTGTCCATGGATATAACAATTACATGCAAGTCGATCTTTCACAAGTTGTTCATCATTACAGTTGGGTCAAAAGTCCGTTTTACCCTTGTAATTACATCTTGCACCTTAAGTACCACTGATCCTTTAATGAACAATTTGCTTATGATCCAACCATAAACTAAGTCCCTCTTGGGTCAGTGAGAGGGTGAGGCTCCATTGTTCAAGTCCCGAAATCAGCACTTAAGGGAACTACTCATCTACTTACCCTATATGGAAATAATTGAATTTCATCTTGTAAGATTATGTTCCCAATTCCCTATTTGGTCAAGTCCCTAAAATGGTAGGCTTATTGAATCAGCTACAACAGTCACTCTCACCCATGTAAAGAAAAGTATAAGCCCTCACAGGCATAAGTTCATAACTTACTCAAGATTAAGATCGTGTCGCATATGATCATCTTGATAAAATATTAATCTTCTCAATTAACGGATTTATAAAGAGAGATTAAATATTTCATGGTCCAGTCTTATACAAACTCATTGTATAAGATACCCCCACTCATGTCTCCACATGAACGATTTGGATCAGATCATTTGTAACTATTACAAAGTGGATTGTATCAATAATGTTACCAAGATAAGGCACCCAACCTGATTCATATATTATGACCCTTTAGGATTATTTCTTGAACATAATCTTCTCATATGTCAACCTCATACTGTTCAAGATTACACTAATAACCATGGATATTTCATATAATGGATAATATTATATTCTAACTAAAATAATCAAAATTATTCTTAATTATTAAATAAATCAATAATACGAGGCTTTAGAGTATAAATCTCTCAAGGTATGCAAATTTCGATGACGAAATTCTTATTAGGTAGGGTGTTTGTAACGACCAAGAAAAAAAAAAGTTGATTTTATTTTATTTGTTTTATTAATTTTAAAAACCCTTTTGAACTAGAATTTATCTTCTTTTTAAATTAGGAGATAAATCTATCTTTTTTAATTAAAAAAAAAGAGAGAGAGAGAGAGAGAGAGATAATCTTTTAAGGGTTTTAATTAGGGTTCCTTTTAAAAGATCTTTTAAGCCCTAATTTTTTTACTAAACGTTTTGACAGCAAAAAGAGAGAAAATAAGAAGACATTATGCACTTTCCTCTCTAAAAGAAAAACAGTAAGTTTTCTTCCCTTCTATTCTTGAGTTTTTTCTTTGTTTCTTGATTATTGAACTTTTCTTGGAAAAGTTTTAGATTTTGATTTTTGTTTTGTATCTTCTTGATTGATTAGAATGAAAGATTTTGAAATCTTTTGCCCTAAAAGTTTTTACGTTTTTGGTTTGCTTGATTTTTCATCAAGGGTTTTCCTCTTAAGGCTTTTGGATTAAATTGAAGATTTTGATAATGGAATTTTTTTTAGAATTTTTCAGCTTTGAATTTCTTTAAATTTGGGACTGTTTTAAGTGTATTTTGGATTCTTTTTGTTCAAAGAAATTTACCAAATGATTGCTACTCTAAAGTGTGATTTTATATCTTTGATTTCTACATGAAACGGCTATGTTTTTAATATTTTTACTGAAGGGAATAATCGAATTAAACCCACAGCGGAAGCATATAGATCGTCTTTGATTTATTTAGAATTAAACTAAAATACAAAAGTTAAGCAATAAATACCTTGAAAATAATATTATGGAGAATATTCTGGCGGATCTTTATCTTTTCCACAAAGTCTTCCTAGCTATGACTCGAACACATGACCAAGGCTTGTGGGAGCCTCTTGAAAGAAAATCCCCAAGGGATTGGAGAGGAAGAGGTCTAGAGAGAATTCTCTAATTCTCTCTATTGAGGAGATGTGTGTTGTACATAATGGCTCAACCCAAGGGTCCTATTTATAGTGACCAAGGGAAAATCTTTGCCATAATTAAAATATTATATTTTAATATCTAATATATTAAAATATATCTTGTATTTATTTGAATCTCATTCAAATCTCCTACAATATTTATTTATTTGAATCTTATTCAAATTCTATAAATATTTTTTATTTAGTATATCAAATATACATTAAATTATTTTAATATTTAATGTATCAAGTACAATAAATATATTTTCCTCTTTTATATTTAATATATCTAATATTTTAAATATTAATTTGAACACTTCAAATTAAATATTAAATTTGAACATTTCAACTTTTAATATTTAATGTATCAAATACAATAAATATATTTTCCTCTTTTATATTAAATATTAATTTGAACACTTCAAATTAATATTAATTTGAACATTTCAAAATTTTCTTTCAACTAAATTGATCTTTTAGTGTTACTATGAGCTAGCAAGAGGACCTTATAGATCTACAGATTATAAGCTCCAATGATACAAAATTAATTAATTAAACTCTTTAATTAATCAATTTTCATTCATTAACTTTAGGGTCACTCCACTATAGACCTAAAGTTGCACTCTTATGCACTGTAGGACAAGTTGTGTCCATTGATATAATCACTACATGCAAGTCGATCCTTCACGAGTTGTTCGTAATTACAGCTGGGTCAAAAGTCTGTTTTACCCCTATGATTACATCTTGCACCTTAAGTACCACTGATCCTCTAATGAACAATTTGTTTATAATATAATTATAAACTAAGTCCCTCTCGGGCCAATAAGAGGGTGGGACCCTATTGTTCAAGTCCCGAAATCAGCACTTAAGGGAACTACTCATCTACTTACCCTATATGGGAAGGAGTGAATTCCATCTTGTGAGATTATGTTCTCAGCTCCCTATTTGGTCAAGTCCCCAAAATGGTAGGCATATTGAATCGGCTACAAAAGCCATTCTCACCCATGCAAATCAAAGGACAAGCCCTCACAGGCAGGAGTTCATAACTCACTCAAGATTAAGATTGAGTCACATATGATCATCCTAATGAAATATTAATCTTCTCAATTAACGGATTTATAAAGAGAGATTAAATATTTCGTGGTCCAGTCTTATACAAACTCATTGTATAAGATACCCCCACTCACATGAATGATTAGGATCAAATCATTTGTAACTATTACAAAGTGGGCCGTATCAATAGTGTTACCAAGATAAGGCACACAACCTTATCCATATACTATGACCATTTAGGTTATTTCTTGAACATGATCCTCTCGTATGTCAACCACATACTATTCAAGATTACACTAATAACCTTGGATTTTTCATATAATGAATAATATTATATTGCAAATAAAATAATCAAAAATATTATTAATTATTAAATAAATTATTAATTACGAGGCTTTAGGTCATAAATCCCAACATTTACAGCATTTGTATGGCCTTTTCAGATCTATTTTTTGGAAAACAGTAGCAATAATTATTCAAATATTGAAATTTTTTGTTTTATGAAGCAATTTTTTTTTGGTTTAATTGTCCCTAATTTATGATAGTTAAAAATTGTTTGGTATTTTGTTATGTATTAAAAAACATTGATGTTACAGATTTTAGTATGTTATTATTGGATTTTAAAGTGTTTTTCACCCAGATTTTCAGTGCTGTTTTTGTAGTTCAAGAACCCTATTTTTCCTAATTTTTTATGCAGAAAAATTGTTTTGAATGGAAAATTTTTGTAGATAAGATTGTTTATGTTTTAGATAAGTTTTTGGACCTTTAAAATAGATTTTTGCTTCTAATCAGTAAGGTATTAGATATGTTTAGGCCTCTAGGAAGTTGGCTTTTGTTCAAGAAATTGGAATTGAGAACTATAGGTTATCGATTGAGGAAAGTAGTTTCCACATCCCTTCCAAAATAGAAATTTTGATATAACTATATTTTGAGTTTTGAAAGCATGTTTTTCTATGATTTGAAATTGATTGAAATTGTTTTGTATTTTTTAAATTGTTTTGCTAAGTGAAAGTATATGTTTACTAGTTTGAATGTTTTGAAAAGTATTTGATTGATTCGATAGGGCTATCCAGAAATGCCAAATTTTTGTTTTGGAGATTGTAAAGCTATTTGTATAGTAGCCGAATATAAAATTGATAGTATTTGATTTGATTGAAATGTATTTATGGGAAGGCACACTTGTGGTTTGACATTCCTTTGGAATGAAGATTCATGTGTGTGTTGCACTCACATGGCTTCACACTTAAGTAATTGTATTGAATGTTCCAGTCGATTTCCAATCGACATCTCTAATTGAATGAATGATTGGTGTTACCGACGGGTAACTACATATGTCTTGGCTACTCCAATTATGCATCTTTCTTACTCTATAAATGAAAGTTTGACCAAATGAAAATTTGACTTTTGTTTCAACTATTGAAATGATTTTTTAAATTGAATTTCTATGTTTGTTTTTTAAGAAAATGAATTTCTAAACTTGATGTGAAAATTGCTTATTGAGTATTTTTGTACTTTTTTTTTTTTGTAAATATTTTCAGTTGAAGGAGCAAGTGATAGTTCTGCAAGAAGTGAAGTTTAGCGTTTTGGCACTGAACATTGAAAGATGTTAAGGATTCATTAGTTAATCTTAAAAATCTTTTGTAAGAACTTGCTTCCACTGAATTGTTTAAGGTTATTTTAGTTTCTAATTGTTATGTTTCCGCATTATTGTTAGAATGACCGTATTGAAAAATACAAGTTGTTATAATTAACATAACTCAAACTTCATAACTCTAGGTTTAACAACTTTGCACTCCAAACATAAACTTCATAACTCCAGACTAAAAAATTTTGTACCCCAAACGTAGATTTCATAACCCCCACACACTAAGCAACTCCAGGTTTAAGAACTCATATTCTTTACTCCAAACAGCTCCTTAAATATCAAATACTGCTTACAAGAGAAACTAAATTTATATGCCTCCAAGTTTTTCTAATAAAAATTAAATTTAGCTTTTAAAGAAAACAATGAATTAAATGCTAAGTTGTAACAACCCGGATTTTCCAATACGATCATTCTAATAATAATGTGGAAGCGTAACAATTAAAACTAAAATAGACTTAAATAAATTCAGCTGAAGTAATTTCTTACAAAGGATTTCTAAAAGAAACTATTGAATCCATAACCACAACTTTCCAATTCTTGTGCCAGAGTGCTAACTTCACTTCTTTCGAGACTATCACTTGATCCTTCGTCTGAAAACATTTTGGAAAAACAAAAATGGGTACATAAATACTCAATAAGCAATTTCAACATCAAGCTCAGAAATTCATTTTTGGAAAAAACAAAAACATAGAAATTCAGTTTAACAAATCATTTCAATAGTTGAATCAAAAGTCAAAAATTCATTCGGTCATTTTCTTTTAAAACAATCATAATCAAAATACAAATATGCTTGCAAAACTTTTAATACAACTATTAAAACGTTCGGTCAAAACTTTCAAAAAACAAAAATCTTTCAATTGAACAAAACTTTCATTTAACCAAACTTTCAAGTATCGAAACTTTCAATTCAAACAGTACTTTCAATCAATCATTACTTTCAAATATCATAGTGGGAATATGCATTATTTAGGTAGCCTTCAGAACATATATGATGGTTACCCGTCGGTAACACCAATAAATCAATCAGAACATTCAATCAGAGTTGTCGATAAAAATCGACCAGAACATTCAATTCAATTACTTAAGTGTGAAGCCATGTGAGTGAAACACACACATGAATCTTCATTTCAAATGAATGTCAAACCACAAACTGTGCCTTCCCACAAATAAGCTTCAATCAGTCAGAGATGTCGATAAAATCGACCAGAACAATCAATATAATTACTTAAGTGTGAGGCCACGTGAGTGAATAACACACACATGAATCTTCATTCCAAAGGAATGCCATACCACAAATGTGTCTTCCCACAAATGTGTCTTCTCACAAATAAGCCAGAACAATTCCATCAATTCTAATTTAGGCTACTACCACAAATAAGCAAAGTATTCCCAAAACATAAAATTGGCATATCCGGATAGCCCTTATCAAATCGATAAAAAATTCTTTTGTAAACATTTGAAACAAAACATGTAGTTTCAAATAACAATTTCAATAAAGATTCATCAAATCAACCGTTCATACTCAAAACCAAAACAAACCATTCAAACTCAAAACCAAAACAAACTTACTTTCATTTTAAAATCAATCAAAACACATTTATTTCAAATTACCCAAAATGGCAAACATATTTTTAAATAGCACAACACTCTAAAGCATATAAAACAATTTTTTTATCAATTTCAAATCATACAAAACATACTTTCAAACATTTGTCAAATAAACAATATTCAAAACATAATTGTACCAAAATTTCTATTTTGGAAGGGATGTGGAAACTACTTACCTCGATCGATAATCCTACAATTCTCAATCTCAATCTCAATTCCAAATCTTGTCCACTTTCTTGAACAATCATCAACATCTCCTAGAAGTCCAAACATATCCAATACTACATTGATCAAAAATACCAAAATTTTATCTTAAAGGCCCAAAAGCTTATATAAAATATAGACAATCTTATCTACCCAATTTTTCCCATTCAAAACAATTTTCTACATAAAAAGTTAGGGAAAGTAGGGTTCTTGGACTAAAAAAAAAGCATTGAAAAACTGGATTAAAGGTAATTTAAAACCCAATTAAAAACGTATTAAAATCGGTAAGATCAATACTTTTCAATACGATATAAAATACCAAACAAATTTTCAATCCTACAACTTTTAAAACCTTCAAAACTATCATAAATTATAGACAAATAACCCAGAAAATTTTATGTTTCATAAAACAAAATTATTCAAGATTTTAACATTAAAAGAATCAAGATTTGCCACTTTTTAACATCAAAATCAGATCTGAAAAATCTAGATAAAACTGCTATAAAAACCTTTAAAACATACTCTTTTCATGTAGAAATCAAAGGTATAAATTACACTTCAAAAATAAACATTTGGTAAATTTTCTTGTACAAAAAGAACCCAAAAACATTACAAAAACAGTCCCAAATTTGAAGAAAATAAAAGCTGAAAAATTCTGGAAAATTTTCCTTTATCAAGTCTTTAGTTTAATCCAAAATTCATAAGATGAAAAACTTTGATAAATAATTAAGCAAACCAAAAACCTAAAAACTTTTTAGGGCAAAAGATTTTAAGAATCTTTTCACTCTAAACAATCAAGAATGAAAACAAAACCCAAAATTTTCCAAGAAATATTCAATCAAGAAAGAAAACAAACTTGAAAATAGAAGGGAATAAAACCTACTGTTTTTTTTTTCTTTAGAGAGGAAACTATAGTACGTCTTCTTTTTTTCTCTCTTTCTTTTTGCCACCAAAAGGTTTTGTCAAAAAGGTTAGGGCTTAAGAGACCCTTTTTAAAAGAACTTTAATCAAAACCCTTAAAAGATTATCTTTTCTTTTTAAAAAAAATAATAAAAATAAAAATTTATCTCCTAATTTAAAAAATAAAATCCTAATTCAAAAAGGTTTAAAAAAAACTAATAAAATAAATAAAAATTCTTTTTTTTCTTCGGTTGTTACATAAGTAGATTTTTTTTTCTTTAAAATAGAAAAATAGAAACAAAAATGACATCAAACAATGCAATAGAGTGGTGGCATAAGTTGAATTTTAGTATATGAACTTTCATATCTATTTAATTTTAGGTATTATATTTCTAAAATTAGATCTCTAAACTTCCATTTAAAAAATCAGTTTATTTCTTGGGAAAATTGTAATGGGTAGCATTTTCCAAAATAATAATAATAACAACAATGCATTTTTATCATATTTAAAATTGAATTGAATCTTAGAGGAATAGGAACTGATCATTCGGGCATTTCCATATGACTAAAGCTTTCAATTAACATAAATTAGGCCAAAGAGCACATTTTCAACCATATATTTCACAAATGACTCATTATAAAAAAATATATATATCAGCTCTAGTATGGTTCATGTTCCTCAAACTATTTTATTTCATTTATACTCTTGACAATTATGCATTTCTTTATAATAATGTTATTATTGTGATTTAATTTTTCTATAATAAAATCATTCAATTTAGATAAATAATTTTACCATGAATTACTTAAAGATATTTTTTATAATGTTAAATATTTTATTATCCAAATTAGATGTTAATTATTTTTTACCATAAATAACATTTAGGGACTGTTTGGGGCATTGAGTGGGTTATAATAACATGAGTTATAATAGTCTGTGGGTTATAATAGTCTGTGAAATCATATAATATTGTTTAAAATGCAGAGTTGTTTTGTCTGGGATTATAATAGTATGCGTTTGGGGTGCAGAGTATTCCACAGGTTATTATAACAGATGTTATTATAACCCTTGCCCCAAACAACCTTAGGGTTATCAAATTAGGTGTTATTATATTGTTTGGTTTGTATTTTGTTTTCGCTGTCCAAAGCACATTTGTTCCTGTGCGAATGCCAATTACCATCAACCCCATTATATCCTCAATATGAGTAATGTCCCTTCTTCCTTTTCTTCCTTTTCTTCCTTTTTTTATTTTTTTATTTTTTCTATGGTTTGTTTTTTCAATTATACTACAGACTTTCTTTATTGATTGAATTTTATTTGTCTTAGATGTTTGGTTAATTATTATATTGCTTTATATTGTTGATTGATTTTTATTTGTGTTTTTTATTTATGTTTTATTTTTAATTTTTTTGTTTGTTATTCTAGTTTTTTTTAATGTTATGGTTAATTTATTCAACACATAGATTTTTATATATATTTTTTGTCATAATCTTCCTCATATATATCATTTTCGTCATGCATTTATATATTATGTTCATTGTTATGTTTCGACCCTTTTTTTCATGATGAGTAGTCTTATTATATATAATTTTTTGTAGATATATAATAAGGTTAATATAAATTATTTAATTTTTATTAGGTATGTGTGTTATAAACGTCATCAGTTATATAGAACATGTTGTATATTGTACATGTCAGTTCTAGGGAACATGTTTGGAAAACAAACGTCATTGTTTGTGCTTATTGCTCCTACTTCCCCTATAACTCCCTCCTTATCCCAAACCATATCTTCTTCTGAACTTTCACTATGAAGAATAAAAAAAAAAAAGAATTAATTCAGTAGTATATTTACAAGTAAACATATAAATCTAATTTATAAATTATACCTTTGAGTCTATTGTATGTACTTCAGCTTCCTTTTCTTTAATTCACATTTTTTCTTGATATCCACAACAATCTTTTACTTCAAATGTTGGATTCTTACTTGCAGTAAGTTTTAATATCACCATTCCCTAATATGATAACTATATACAGATATAAATTTACTTCAGTACATAATGATATACTTGTGGGCAATACAATATATACCCCACTTATACAATTTCACTATTATTAGCATTTAATTTATTATAATATATACAAAGTCATCTATAATTCTCACTACAGACAATATAATTCATATCATCCAAATGTTTCATAACAGAACATTGCTTATATTTGGGTGAAACATTTTTCAATTTCCAAAACTCAAACACATAAAGATATTTCTTTAAAATAAAAAACAACTAGTGAAATGCAATCAATCGCACTAAGTTTTCAAAAATTAGATGAAAAATAGAATACTGCAAAACAAGTCAACCGATACAATTATTTAGGAAACAAGTTAACCTATACAATTATCAATGCTACATACACAAGATTTGATCTCTAATGGTAGAAAGTATGGAAAAACTATTCTTAAAATCATGTATAAATAACCCTAAGAAGTAACAGAAGAGTGTTTACCGTGACTGGATTTAATCTCCACTTGGGACTCTTTAAACATGTACTAATTTCATAGACATGAAGGAAATTCGAACCATAGACGTTCATTTCTTCTATAGGCTACTCTCAACTGTTTCAGACTTGGCAAATCAATGAACACAAGGGGCAGCGACATTGGTAATGATTACCAACGGGCAAAATGAATCAGAAGTAAACAGATTTCTTTGAGGCTAAAATTAAGGGAGCGTCAAACAGTTACCTTCCAACTCAATAATTATTTATATGCCAAATCCTCAAAGACCAGATCACGCTATGACGGAGTAGTAATATCGAATACAGTACTGTTTAGTTGTAGCCATCGGATTTCAAACAAGCCCTCTTCTTCTCTTGTTGTCGCTAACAGTCAATGTCAGTGGATGCCGCCTACCATCATTCTCAGGGACTTGACTTCTAACTGTGGCTTCTATCCGCTATTTCCTTGCTAAGAACCCAGCCTGAGCTCCCAAGGGTCCAGCAAATTTCTGAAGCATAGCCAATGATACAGGCAGCTCAGATTTTTGCAGCGAGTTTGATTCCGTCCCTCCATCTACAGGAGCATTAGTATCGACCAACTTTTCGGCCCCAGCAGTAGCTTCCAAAGCCGCTGCTGTAGCTGCCATGCCAGCTTCTGCAATCGGACCAGATCCTGTTCTATTAGTCTCTGATGCAGGCATTACATTATCACTGTTGCCACCTGCTTCTGCAGCCCCATGGGCTTCACCGGCATTTGAAACATAGTAATCCCTCGACCTGGTCCATCTCCTTGAGAAGGGATTATAACCGGCCTCTCCAGCTTTCAAATCTTTCACAGGTCTCAGTTCTGATGTTCTTCCTGTTCATCTCAACTAACCTAATAGCCTTGGCATCTTTCATCTGCAACCTCCTGGATGCCTCTAATTGCTGCAGCCTCGCCTTGATCCTCTCCACCTCAGCTTCATCGTTTTGCTTAGTGCTACATCCATCTCTCTCCTCAGCCGGTCCTTCTCAGCGGCAATATTCAATGGCCTTAACAAGGCAGACGTTTTCTCCTGCAACATCTGCTTCACTGTGGCTACTGAGTAGACAAAGTTGTTGACTTTCTGTATAACTTCCTTCTTTTCCAATATAACCTGCTTGCTCAGCATCCGACCACCAGTTCGCTCTACCTCCTTAAGCCACTGTTTATATTCATTCTCAAGTGGTGCAGAGTCCGACACCATAGCCATCTGCCACCTGGCGGCAGAACTTTCATTTCCCCAAATAACATGTATGATTTTGTTCTCTAGTTTATACTGGCGATCAGGTTCTGTTGCATCAACATTGCGCACCAAGAAGAGCCTGTAGATAGGCCCAGATCTTGATCTCCCAATTCAGCATCCAACTATCAACTCCTCAATGAATGGCTCCATTAACCATTTTGCAAGCTCTAATCTACGAATAGTAATTTCCTTGATATCTTCAAATGTTGGCCCATCTGAACCAGGCATGGATCTTTCATCATCACTGTCAATCATTCCGCCATCTCCGGCAGATCCTTCATCCTCACTCTGAAACCTACTTTCACTTTCACTTTGGCTGGAGCTACTCAAACTAGGAGCAGTGAAGGGCATTCGTTTTGTTGGTGAGAACCTTCGATTATTTGCATTCCCTCTAGATGCATCTCTCAATTTGCGATGAGCCTCTGGGTCCTGCTGCTTCAACCTTTTTGCACGCAATTCATTTAAAGCGTCATCTTTCGCAGCTGCTCTATCGGCAGATCTGGCTGACAATCTATTACGAGATGATGGGAGAAGTGGAGTCTCTTTCCGAGATGGAGCAGTCTTCCCTTTATCCATCTTTGCTCTTAAGCTTTCATATAAATGCTTATCATTCTTCTTGGACGCTCTGTCTGACAGAATCGTCTCCCTTTGAAGTTCAGACATACCAGCAAGCTTGCGCTGTCATCATCATCTTTATAAAGATCATCCCCAACATCAGATTCATCACTGCTGTCACCCTCACGATCCGAACCAACATCTTCATCATCCCCTTCTTCTTGGCTGCCCGCATCGTCATCTCTTTCAGCAGGATCTAGCCTCTTTTTCAGAGGAATCTGAGATCCAGAAGGCTTCCTGCTTGCATAACCACGATCATCATCTAAGTCATCATCCCTAGAGTCACTTCTAGCATTAGAATATGAACCCTCGCGCTGTCTTCGTGATGCTGGATGAGAGTGTCGATTTCTCCCTGTTGCATTAGTTCTTCCTGCAGCCTCCAGAAGTAAATTTTCTAGGTCTGCCATGTTTTGCAGCCTCTGGCACCAAAATCTGTAACTTGCCCTCCCGTCCTGAAAAAGTAGCAAAACTATTCATAAGGCCTTGAAGTTGATAAGGCTCAAAATCCATAGTTGCTATACGACACCCATGAAAGACCGAAGGAAAGTGCGATCAAGGCATATAGGCATTTGAACCTTAACATACTGCAAAATAATGAGATATTGAAGGAAAGTGCGCTTGACCTTGAACCGTTGAGAGCCCTAGAGAGAGAAAGTGAGCTTGATTGGCCGAGGAAGAGAGAACGAGTGCAGAGCTATAAGTATAACGCTGATAATGGAGAGAGATTGAGCGAAGAAGTACTACGGAGAAGAGAGAAGGGTTTTCAACGATAATTCGTACGCCGTTAAAACTCAGAAATCTATTGCTGGACCGGTTCGGGGCACGCAGCGTTTAAATTTTTTTTCCCCTTTCTATTTTTTTTGGAAAAATTGCGTTTCACCTCGAATTTCAAAATAATAAAGTATATCTTTTTGCTGATGTTGTCAAACACTGTTCACCAACGTGAATAATCCATACGGTCCCTAGATTGTTTAATTATGGGCTGTTTAGGACAAGAGTTATAATAATCGGTGGAATACTTTGCACCTCAAACACAGACTATTATAACCTCAGACTAAATAACTCTGCATTTTAAACAATATTATATTATTTCACAGACTATTATAACCCATGTTATTATAACTCAGTCAGTGCCCCAAACAGCCCCTTATTGTCTAGCAATTGCGTGCATTATGGATTAATTGCAAACGGTGGATTAAGCGTGATACGATAGCACAATTGATCAAGCAAAAATGTGATCCTCGCAATAATGCTCAATAGCGTAGCGCGAAAAATAGTATAAGCTGGAGCACGAATATTTTGTTATAGATTGTGAAAGACCCAATAAAGAAGCTTGTTTTTTTACATAATAGAATTATAATGCTTTAGGGTTTAGGGTTTTTTGGTATCACAATTTCTTTTTTCATTTCTACGAACAAACATTGTTGAAAATGATTTGTTCTAACATTGAAAAGATAGAAAAATTTATTTCATATTCTTTAAATTTTCACATATTTAGCATTAAACTTCATACTCTAAATCATGTAATAAAGTTCAAATTTCTAGAATTTACCTGAACGACAGTTTTCGATACAGCAGAAACCTCGATCTTCTTCCAATCACGATCAAACCTAAAACATATAATGAAGAGAAAATTCACAAGCAATTAGAGCTCAAAGAAACACAAAACAACAATTCAAATGCTCCGACTCACTTTTTCCCCATCACTCCAAATAATCAAACAATAAACCAAAATTCCTCTTCTTGATGATAGTAAACCAAACCCTTATTTACTAACAAAAATTCGAATCTCACACAAAGAAGTCCAAATAAAATGGTGAGAATTATAGGAAAAACAAGAACAAAATAGAACATACTTAGGGGTTTTGCGAAAAAGTTTTTCCAAAAGTTTTACAAAATAGAAAAGATACGTAGGGTTTTTCTAAAACTTGTACACTACACTAAAGGTGGATATGTTGATTACCTCTAACTTCCTCGTTCATTCAATCTAGTAGTTGATAGGAGTTGGTTGCTTGTTGCTCTATTATGTCCCACGTTCCCACATCGACCACGTCTGGGAGATGGATGGTGTTCTTTAGTAGATGGGATCCTTCGTACCCTGTGCTGATCAACTCAAGGCACTGTTCTGGGTGGAAGGATTGTCATTTCCACATATCCCAGTGGTTTCTTCCATTCTTACACATGGCCTAGTAGATTTATAGGCTCAGCATATGCAACCAACAAGAATTCTACGCTATAATGATTATTGCAAAGAGTGTATGGATTAATGTTGCGGTGTTTGGCTACAACAATAGCATGTGAACATGGGATCTCCAAAGACTGAAACTCTTTGCAAGAGCACTCATGTGTGTTTGGGTCAACGATACCATCGAACCGACCATATCTAACATTGAATCTGTAACAATCGATCGAGTCGACTCGGTATCGTCTGCCCACATCATACTCGGTAGCAATTCGCATATGCATATAGTCTGAGTTCGCTGAATTGCATGATGACCAATGGTTTCACAGATCATGAAACCATTGTTGGAGATGGTTCCTTACGAACTCAAGAAAGGATGTGACGGGCAACAGTCTCGTTTCTGCTGTTATGGAATTGAAGCACTTGGCACTATTGTTGGTCATATTGTCATATCGTGGTCGTGAGTGATGATATCGTGCCCACCAATCTAAGCCAACCTCTTCCAAATATTGTGCCACCTATCTAAGCCAACCTCTTCCAAATATTGTGCCACTGCACCACCTCGATTCAGTTGTTCCCAATAAATCTTGAACTCTGACTTTCAAAATGCATAAGCTGCTTTTTTGAAGAAGGATGTTATTGCCTTATTCTTGAAGTGTGTCATTATATTATTCTTCAGGTAATAGGTGCAAAGTCCATGAAATGTTGTTGAGAAGACAGTTACAACTGCATTGGAGATAGTGATATGACGATTAGAAATAAGATGAGATCAATCTCGTCTCGAATTATACCCTTCAAGATTGTCATGAACTACGTCCATGACTAGTTTGTCTCGTTGTCAACGATCACATGTGCAATTGGGAATAATTGATTGTTTTTGTCCTTAGCTACACAAACCAACATACAACCTTTGTACTTTCCTTTCAAGTGGGCCCCATCCACAATTATTACATTATGACAGTTTGTATACCCTCTAACACAAGGTCCTAAGGCCATGAACACGTACTTGAACTAAGTAGAATCCTCAAGTTCTATCTCAACTATAGTGCCTAGATTCTCTATTTTTAGCGCTTCTCCATAAGCATGTAGCATGGCCTCAGGTGACCCCTTTGCAAGAGTGTATGTTGTTTTTCGTGCAACCATGCTTTGTCGTGGCTCATATTGACACCATAATCTTTCCTAACATCCTCGATTATGTGTTTGGGTTTGTAGACACGACCAACACTTGCAAACTTATCTTTTATTATGTTCCCAATTACAAAAACAGTTGCATGTCTATGGTCACGATTTAATACCTCGATGAAACATATGTGAGCACCAACATACTTTGAGATTGTGAATATCTGGCAACCCTCCAGTCTAATTGCACGAAGCCTCCACGTACATGTCTCGTCGATGTATTGCATAGTGTACAGATCTTTTGATAATTTCTTTACTTGAAACTCAAATTTTTTTATTGATGGTAAACATTGACAATTGATTCTTCAAGTCCTCCTTGCATAGGAAGATTTGGTCTTCTTCAATCAGAGTCTGACCTTGCATTATAATGTTGCCCCTATGTACAGATGGACCAACTGATGTATAGATATATTTACAGTTGGACCAATAGATGGTGTAGGTACAGTAACAAATGGACAAAGTGATGGTGTAGGTATATTTACATTTTTCAAAACAGTTCAAACATGTTGACATGAATGTCCAACAATTGATGGCTCAAGCATAGAATGTACAATGGATGGCTCGAGCATAGAATGTAAATGTAATGTCTCACCTGTATGATAGTCATAATTAACATCTAACCAATACGCATAGTTCGAACTCCATGCAACAGGATCACCCCATTGGTGTTCAATGTTATCCCCCATTCGTGTTTAGTGTTATACCACGTGGTTAAATGTGATTCCCATGGGCTGTTGTTATCATTTTTCAGTGAGACAACATATGATATGTTGTTGGTTGGAGTTTGATCATAGAGATCGTACGAACTTTCGTCTAGTGAATTTCTATGCACATGGATTGGAGATAGGGTTTCCTCAAATACATGGTTCTCATCTAGGTTATGCTTTGGTTCAATTGTCACAAAAATCTATAGTTTCGATAGTTCTAGTCGAGAAAGTATAAATTCAACATCCTCATCGTCCATAATGTATACTGGAGATAATGTAGCTTCCAAACTGTATTTTACTCCTACTACATGGTCAAAATACGATGGTCTAACCTTTGTAATATTATACATATGTTGCTTTAGTTGGTCGTATGCTATGGTGCTCAACACAAGGATCTCTTTCAATGTACCACCTACATAGCAATTCTTCTTTTCATCCCAAGAATCTCTGTATTGAAAGAAAATACTTTTCTGAAAAACAATAGTGAAATACACAAGTCTAACCATCAGTATTGCATGAAGAAAAACAATATCATTATACACAAGCTTTAAAATGCAAGAACTACATGATATTAAAGTTACGTACCTTATTTATGATACCGAAATGCAAGAACTTGGTTTGTTAGGTTCTAGATAGAGTTGGCTGGATAACAAAATGCAAGAACTTAGTTTGTTACGTTCTATATAGAGTTGGCTGAAAAACAAAATGCAAGAACTTGGTTTGTTACATTCTAAAGTTGGCTGAATAACAAAAGGAATATCATGTAGTTCGTTTTTCGAAAGGTAGTTGAACACCCAGTTTGATTAACATTAAAAGAATCGTCAGATTTAGAAGATTACAGTATCTAGGTTTTGTCGTATCCATTAAATCTTCGTGTTTGCGAGCACACTCGTGATGCGCAATTAACTCGTGATCGTACAAATCTTTGGGAACTCATGCTAATGAATGAGCGAAGGTTCGAATTCAAAAAGTTAGTGGTCGATGTCATAACTCCTTGTGATCTTGCAAATATGTGGGAACTCACACTAATACTATGGCATGTCATTGTCAGTCTTTCATAATTACTCGCGCTAACTACTATATAGCATAAAGTGTTTTGCAATTCACGCTCGAGTTGACTTGCGATGATGCAGCCTAATCACGGTCATGACCATGCATACCAAACATCGTCATTGCATCTTGGTTTTGTTGTTCACCATTATTATTGTTCGTTGTCATGTTCACCAGCTCACGATGTACAAGTAACTCCTCATGATGTACAAATATTTTGTATATTTGGTTGGGAGCTCGCACTAACTAATGAGCGTAGGTTCGATTTGGAAAATATTGGTGGTTGTTGTTATTACTATAGCATGTCAATCTTCGTAATTCGTGCTCACAATTCGTGTTTGATATGACTTGCGACCATACAACCTAATCGTGAATGCAAGGCTGTAGGTCAAATAAAGAAGACTACCTTCATGCTAAACCAATCACAGTATGCGATTACCTCATGATCGTGCAAATAGTTTTTGGAGCTTACGCTAATTAAATTAATTAGCATATGTTTGATTTGAAAAGGTTTGCATATTGTTTTGACATTTCCCATTTTCTTTAGATTCAGGGTTTGCATGTTGCATGCATGAATGAGTTTGTACGAAAAAAGCATATATTTCATTCAAGATAAATATTTTTTAAGAATATTACATAGTAGGGGGGATGGATCCATACTTGGGGGAGGGGGAGGTCATACATCGACTAGATTAAAAAAATCTAGTCAGACTCCAACTCCGATCATGAAGAGATCTCAATGAGTGGGATAGGTTTCTTTCCCCCACTTGGCCCAACAGGAGTCGTGTCTTCCTTCTTTTTGACAGAAGGCGTCGCTTCCTTGTTCTCCCCATTTGGAACAGTTGGAGGCAAAAGCTCGAAGTCTGATGAGATAAGTATGATGCTTGTCCCAGAGCTATATTCATACTAAAAGTCGGATGGCATGTGAGGGATAGATAAAGAGGTAGGAGGGGTCAAGGTCGGAGTGTAATACGTAGAAGGAGACTACCAAGAAATACAAAGATCAGAGGAGGAAAGGCTAGGACTGCTCGAAGCACTCGAAGAACTCAAAGGAGTAAGAGAGGAGGATGAAGGAAGATGTTCGATGACATTGTCTGGACTACTGGACATTTTCGAATAATTGAAAATTTTCCTTCGTTTGGTTTGAATTGTGGGTTGGATGGTTCATTATTTATAGGGAGAACACATATAGGAATCGGTGTCTATAATAAATGGTGTTACATTCATAAACAGTACACCGATTGTGCATTAACTGAAAGGTATTTCAATCGTCATCTAGAAAAACCCTAATAGTTGCAATCATGATTGTGCATTAACTACTCGAGATGATAAGTTAAGTGATAAGCCTTAGAATTAAGGCTTATTTAATGCTCATAAGCTTAAACTATGCTTGCTTTGCTTTAGAAATCATAGGAGAAAGTTGGTAAAATGCTTGAAGAACATCAATAACTTGTGAGAAGTGCATGTGAAAGAAAAATGAGGAAAAGAGAAAGATAAACTAAGAATAGTTTCTTTTGTGCAGAAATTGTGGAAATTGCATAACCGAAATTTCAAGATGAAGTTGCAATTCTAGAGCAGCAGAAAAAAAAATCAAAAAAGGAAAGAATATTCACAGAATCAGATATGGAAAATCTTTATTTGCTACACGATTTGAAGGTTCCAAAGACAATTTCTGGGCAATATTCAACCCTAATGAAGGCCTACAAAAAGAGAAGAAAAGGATGAGGGAAGATTATTGGAATTTATGCCCTAAAGCCTTGTAATTAATGATTTATTTAATAATTAATAATAATTTTGATTATTTTATTTGCAATATAGTATTATCCATTATATGAAAAATCCAAGGTTATTAGTGTAATCTTGAACAGTATGTGGTTGACATACGAGAGGATAATGTTCAAGAAATAACCTAAAGGGAGTATATGGATAAGGTTGGATGTCTTATCCTGGTAACATTATTGATACGACCCATTTTGTAATAGTTATAAATGATTTAATCCAAATCGTTCATGTTGAGACATGTGAGTGGGGGTATCTTATACAATGAGTTTGTGTAAGACTGGACCACGAAATATTTAATCTCTCTTTATAAATCCGTTAATTGAGAAGATTAATATTTGATCAAGATGATCATATGCGACTTGATCTTAATCCTGAGTGAGTTATGAACTCATGCCTGTGAGGACTTGTCCTTTGATTTGCATGGGTGAGAGTGGCTTTTGTAGCCGATTCAATATGCCTACCATTTTGGAGACTTCACCAAATAGGGAGCTGGGAACATAATCTCACAAGATAAAATTCACTCTTTCCCATATAGGATAAGTAGATGAGTAGTTCCCTTAAGTTCTGATTTCGAGACTTGAACAATGGGGCCTCACCCTTTCACTGGCCCGAGAGGGACTTAGTTTATAATTAGATTATAAACCGGTTATTCATTAGAGGACCAGTGGTACTTAAGGTGCAAGATGTAATTATAGGGGTAAAATAGACTTTTGACCTAGCTGTAATTACGAACAACTCATGAAGGGTCTGCTTGCATGTAAGGATTATATCTATAGACACAACTTGTCATACAGTGCATAAGAGTGCAACTCTAGGTCTATAATGGAATGACCTATAGTTAATGAATGAAAATTAATTAATTAAAGAGTTTAATTAATTGATTTTGTGTCATTGGAGCTTATAATCTGTAGATCCATAAGGTCTCTTTACTAGCTCATAGTAACACTAAAAGATCAATTTAGTTGAAAGAAAAAATTGAAATGTTAAAATTAATATTTAATATATTAGATATATTAAATATATAAGAGGAAAATATATTTATTGTATTTGATACATTAAATATTAAAATAACTAATGTATATTACATACATTAAATGAAAGATATTTATAGAATTTGAATAAGATTCAAATAAATAAATATCGTAGAAAATTTGAATGAGATTCAAATAAATATAAGATATATTTTAATATATTAAATATTAAAATATAATAATTTAATTATGGCAAAGATTTTCCCTTGGTCTCTATAAATAGAACCCTTGGGTTGAGCTATTAGACACAACACATATCTCCTCAATAGATAATTAGAGAATTCTCTCTAGACGTCTTCCTCTCCAATCCCTTGTGGATTTTCTTTCAAGAGGCTCCCACAATCCTTGGTCATGTGTTCGAGTCATAGCCAAGAAAATTTTATGGAGGAGGAAAGATTGGCAAAAAATATCTCCATATTTACTCCAAGTAAGTTTGCTTAACCTTAATTTTTAGTTTAATTTTAAATAAAATCAAAGACAATCCACTACTTCCGCTGCAGAGTAAAATGTTCATTCCTTCAAAGATGGGGTTTTCATAGAGCGTTTCTTGGAGTTGAAACTATGAGTTTTTTTTTTCCAAATTTTCCTCTATTTTTCTTCAAGTTTCTCCTCTGTTTTTAGTAAGAGTTGCTGTAGTTTTTTAGTTATGTTTTTCCTTAGTTTTGTCAATCTAATCTAAACGAAAACTTGGTTGGAAATTATTCATTCTTTCCTAGAAATTGTTGGGATTGAATCGATTGAAATCTAAGGGAAACAGTGGGTTATGTTCAAGTTTTCTTTATTTTAGTTCGTTCTTAGTATAGTTTGAATTCGAATTTTGTTTTGTAGTTCTTTGGGTTGTAATTTTTCACGTTTTTTTGTTTTTTACCTACTGTATTAAACTTTTGAATTGAGTTTAGATTGATGAAACAATTTATGGGTATTTTTTTGGAAGTTTTCTTCATTGGTTTGTTCAGGCTTGTGGTGTTTTACTTTCTATTACTCTAATTGCTTCATATTTCAATTCTGATTAGGATAGCAAGTTTTAATTAATTACTTTTGATTGTGGTTGCAAATAGGCTTTTTAAGTAATTCTCTTAAGCATGGGTTTTAATTCTAAAATTTGTTGTGGGTTTTTTACTTTTAATATGAGCTAAACATCTTAGGGGGTCAAGGATGTGAATTCCCAAGAAGTAATTGTCGCAAAAATTCCAACAAAAACTCAAGCCTACATCTCAATTGTTTGCTTGTGTTGAACAAAATTCCGTTAAGATCCTAGATTGACCAACTAGAGTAGCAACTTGTGCTTAGATCTAATACCGAAGGGGTTAGAGATAAACAGATTTCGCACAAGTGATGGAGATAAGAGCTAAGACATAAGCCAATTCTTTACCCTAGACATAGGGATCAAAGACTCCAAAACCCATAAAATTGTTGAGCCAAATTATCTAAGATAGGGGGACTATAGACATATAAGTCACTCACTTAGCCTCCTAAAAACCTAATTACATGATGAATAGGAGTAACAATTTTGGTTTACAATTGAATGTAGAATATGTTGGAATTGCAATTTTGGTTTGCAATTACAACTTAGGGCAATGACATTCTTGAGCCCCTCCTTTCTCTAAGGAATTTTCCTTGCAATTTTCATCAGTTGGTTAACATTCTGCTGCGGTCAGTTTTTGTTCAAATTACCATTTCTTTTATCAATTCCGTTTTGTTTTGCTATTCAATCTTGCAATTTTTTATTTTACAATTCAGTTCTGCAATCTTTGTTTTCCTTACTTACCCTTTGTTTGGAACCCATGGATTTGGGAAGATTTCAAATCATAACTGATTTGAAATCCTTTTACTTGTTTGGATGCACAAAAAAGGTAAGGAATTTGAAATCACAACTAATTTCAAATCGTGTTTTCTTGAAAAAAATTTCCTTCCAAAATGGTCTGATTTGATGGGATTTTAAACTTTAAAAAATTTGTTTCCAATTTTACCCATATAGATTTGTTTTTTAATTTACGCTTTCATACAATAGTTTCCTTCCATACACTTCCCTATGCAGTTCATAGCTATTTGATTGTTTCTTCTGCGGTCATACTCAAAGTCAAGTAAACTCAAGGTTAGGTTATTATTTTGTCTGTTGATTGTATTTTGCTCTTTTTGTTTTTAACTGATAACAATAACTCAAATCTTTTTTCAACGCATCTTTTTTATTCAAACAAGTTTTGTATAGCCAAGCAAACTACATGTGAGTTTTTTTCGCTTTGTTTGTCTACTTAAACAATTTTTTTTCTTCTGTTTAATTGATTAGAGATTGGGGTAATAATTGATGGGTTTTGTTTAGATTCAACTGAGTTCAATTTTTATTTTCTTCATTGAAACTTTGCAAATTTTAATTTAATAAGTTGATTTTGTTTTGATTAATGGTATGTTTTCATGGTTATATGAATTTGACATTTTAATTTAATATTAAAATATTTTATTATTAATTAAAATAATCTCCTGCAAAGTTTTAAGGGCGTAACAGTAAAATGTTATACTTTCTTTTCATTTTTGATGAGTATCCAAACAAGAAATTTTAATTTCTATGATTTCAAATCAATTTGGTTCCAAACGCAAATAGAAATTTGAAATCATTTCCATCTTTTAAAATCCTAGAATTTAAAATCATTTCTTACTAAATTCATCCGCCAAACAGAGCATTAACGTTTCTGTCACTTTAACTTGCAATTAGATTATGCAATTATTTTGTTTTTACCAAACACACCCTCCCAACCTTGTTTTTGTAATTTTTAGTTTTCAAGTTGCAATTCTCCTTCCATTTTGCTCTGCACTATTTTTGTTACATTGTTCCCTGTGGGATCGATACTCAGAAGTACTCTTGTTTTATTACTTCCATCGATAATGTGCACTTGCACTAGGGTTGAATGTATTTATTTACTTTTCTTCACCCCAAGTTCACTTGATCATTAAGTTGGGCTCACAATGACAAGCAGGAATATCGCGAGCACGAATGCCAAGTCTTAAATGTTGTTTTGTCCCATTGCAATGTCAAAAAAACTACTCGCGATGATAAGTTAATCGGCTTACAAGGACAAGCAGGAATATCGCTAGCACGAATGCCAAGTCTTAAAAGTTGTTTTGTCCCATTGCAAAGTCGAAGAAACTACTCGTGATGACAAGTAGGAATATCGCGAGCACAAACGCCAAGTCTTAAATGTTGGTTTGTCTCATTGCATAGTCGAAGAAACTACTCACGATGATAAGTTAAATCAGGTTCGTATGATAAGCAGGCATATCGCGAGCACGAATGTCAAGTCTTAAGTGTTGTTTTGTCCCATTGCAAGTCGAAGAAACTACTGACTATGATAAGTTAAATCGGGCTCACGATGACAAGCAGGAATATCACGAGCACGAATGAGAATACTAAAACTAAGTAAGTATCAATCGCGATGATACTGCTCACAAAGTACCTAATCGCGAATACTAAAAAACTAATTCGTGATCACCAAATGCCTAATCGCGAACACTAACTAATACAATAGTGCATTGAATCATTAAGTGGAGTATTTTTTTTTAATTTAATTTTATATATAATAAAAATAGTATGATAAATCATGAAGTTGAATGCATTATATATATAAATATCACCAAAAAAATGTTCTCGACCACATTTGTACAGTATATTGCCTTTTAACCAACTGTATTTTTTGTTGGGTGAGTGCTTCCATGTTTGCTTTAGTTATGACATATTCTAAAAAAATTTCCGTGTAATACCCACAATCCAAAACATAAGTTTGGAGATTTTGTGTTGTTTGTCTAGACACACCCATGTTTTCTTCTATACAGTTACATGTTGATCGTACAATCTACATGTCAAGAGTAGCGACGATAAACCCCTCAAGAACGGTGCCATCTTCTCGTGCAATTCATCGTCGGTGACGTACTTTGGCATGGAGTCAAATAATCTCACCCTTGCCCTCACCAAGTCAATGCACGCGAGCATCCAATGCTCTTTAATATTGATTGGCCCGTAGACATGTTGACAATCAGACCATATTGGCTCGTATCCCAGTTGTTGGCCCAACACATAGTCCAAGAAAGACTGATCTTTACTGTCCCACCACTCAACAAGTACATTAGGGTCTTGGCCTGACCCTACTTTTCCGGGGCCATCAAGCGACATCAAAAACTCCTACACAATATTCTAGTATTATAATGCATTGAAACATATATATATATATATATATATGTTAAAAAAGACATTCGAATATTAGTTTAAAAGACTCACCATAAACGCACTGCCGACAATGGTAAAATGATATTGACACAAGTCTGGTCGTGAATGAAGCTTTCGTTTGATGAACATAAGTAGAATATCTATGTCTTGCAATAATGCTATATTCTCTTAATTAGTCATGTGTAAGTCGTAAGTGAACTTAAAAAGTCTACTTAGAATACTAATCGAAGCCTGAATCATTCATGTACCATAAAGTTCTTGAAGAATGATTTATCTCTCATCAAGTACTCAACGACACGGACCTCATTATCAGTTGAAGTATAACTTATCCAGTTATCAAACGTCCTCTCGGATGACTCTAGGATTTGGAAAAGTGGATTATATACCTCAACAACGACCATTGCGCGCTTGGGGATTTTTCCCTTATTCACAGGTTGGTCTAGGGTATACTTGTCTGTAGGCTTCCTCTTACGTACGAACCAATGAGAATCCTGTTCATTCTGGACATCAATGGCCACCAACTCCACTTGCTCCTCCCCTTGTTCCTTAGCGACATCGGTGGCCACTTGTTCACCTGAGGTGGCCACCTTTTCCTTCTCGACATTAGTGGTCACCTCTGGTGGCTACCTCATTCTGGACATCAGTGGCCACCTTTTCCTTCTCAAAATTGGTGGCCACCTCCTCTTCGACTCTGGTGGCCACCTCCTTCTAAACATTGGGAGCCACCTCCTCTTTGACTCTGGTGGCCACCTTCTTCTTGACATCGGTGGCCACTTATTCCTCCACAAGTTCAACCGCTAGCTCAAAATGACCCGAACATCTTCATGACTTGTTAGGCATCATCAACTATCAGATTGCCCTACACAGTCAATCATTATATTAGTTACATGTTTTTGCTGAGTGTACAGTTAGTTAATGCATTAGCATAGACGCACCTTGCACAAAAAATGTAATAATGAAGTCATGCTCTTCAACTCTGACTTCACTGTAGCCAACTTTGACTTTACAATGGTCAGCTCTGACTTCACTTCCCTGAGCTCGCACTTCAATGTCGCCAAATTCGGTAACCCTCTAATCAGTTCATTCTTGGACGACCTCGATGAATGTTGTGTCCCTAGGTCATTTGTCCTCAAGCCTACTCATTTGTCCTCGGCCCATGTGTCATCGGATTAGACATCGAGGCCTCATGTGTTAGTTCATGTATCCCGACATCAATGTATCCTTCAGGAAATTGATTTCTAAATTCTTCAAAATTATCCCTATTCGTAGTAGGTCGAGAGGCCTTCAGGTCAGCAGCAACATCATGTACAGGTCGCTGCTCCACTTGAGTCTCTCGGAATTACCTCCTAGAATTCAACTCTCGAATCTCCGAAATAACCACCATCTAAATAAACCAACATCAAAAGATAAATAAAATACGTTAGCTATCTAAATACAACTGGTGAATACAAGTGAATAGGGCTCGATGTAGAACCTCGGGTGAGTTGAAGACATCTCGGAGTAATATGTTCAATGAGACTAAGCGGGAGGATGTCCATCTTAGCATGCAAGGTACTGCTTCAGAGTTCAATTGTCTTATAGCCTTCCCCATACAATGAGGGTATAGTCTCATATGCCCATACCTACAAATAAGCAAACAAATAACATTTATTAATTTCATCAAAACAAAATAGAAAATTGAGTGTAACAATACATCATGTAAGCACTAATACCAAAAAAGCAGGAGGAAATCCGTTTAGACTGTACTTCACTTTAAATCCCTTATTCAAAGCAGACATTTTCTCATACTGAATTGATTTATTGCTATGCATAAGTTCAATTGGGCTTGAGAGAGTCAATTTATTAACTAGTAATTCTTGCTTAGGATTGTTAATATAAAATCAATTCTTTATCTAATAAATTTGGGCATAGTTTAATCAATCATTTATGTTTCTAAAAAATTGGACTCCATAGCGTATAAATAGTAGTTTAGATTTTATTTATCTTTGATCTCTTCTACAGTATGTTCCTCAAAATAAAATTTGGCATAATTAACTATGGTACTTAATTAGACTAATAACTCCAATCCCTGTGATCGACTCTGGCTACTATTACTGTAAATTTTTAGAGGTCCAGTTTATTAATTTATTTGATAGAGCCTTGGACAAGCTCTTTATCAGGGAAGAAATCAGCATCGCTAATCTTTTGACAAAGTGCCATTTCCTAAGGGTAAAAAATCATTTAGAATCACCATCATTATTTATTAAATTGCGCTCGTGCTCGCACTAATGTAGTGATTGAAACCACGAGCGCAAGCTGAACGAAAACAAATGTCGCAAATCGCGATATCCTGTCCTATTTGATTTTGCATAGTCAATGGTCTACAAAACATGCTCAACTAAAGATTTTTCACAGAACATGCATAATGGAAGATTATTGAATCGCAACAAACACCACTACAATCTCTGTTTTAAGCCTTAGCCCTAACAAACAGTTAATTCGATTGCAAACAACATACATACATACATGCATACATGTAAAATCTATTTTATTTTATTCACCTTAAACGAACATTCAACCTTTAGAATCATGTTGCGTAATTTTTGTGCAATACTGCAAGTGTACGGGTCAAGTTTTTATATAGTGAAAGAGTATTTGAGTATCGTTCTCAGGATTGGTTTTCTAATTCACTTAAGTACTATGAATATTATCACCTAATTATATTTAGAGAATAGAATTAAATGATGGATATGAAATTTGAGATAAAAAGATTAAATATTGGAACCAATCAAAGGAGAAACTAACCTAGGGTGTTGATTTCACCTATTAGACCTATATTTAAGCTACCTAAATTTTCAAGATTGATCATGCAAAACTGAACATTTAGTATACAATTGGTTAGCATATATCAGTTAAACGAATGGTATGACCATTGAGTAGAAAATTAAAAACTTTCTCAAATTATCTATGGATAATGAGAAATTTTTGTGTATGGAGTTAAAGATTTGATTTTTACAAGATACACTGGTTGTTAGTATTGTCAGGTCGTGCTGCCTCGAGGTAACGTGCAACATCAGTAAGAGTTTGAATTCCCTCATTGTGGGTAAGGTGCACTTTCATGTGCTCCCAAATATGGGGACGGGATCTGATAGCAACTTGAACTTGTTGTCATTTGTCAGGACATGGCCAGCTTTTTTAAGCTTAATAATCATATTAGACATCTCCCTCATGTGTTGTCTCATATTGTGATTAGGGTGTTTCTTATAAGTGTCAAACTTAATAATGAGTTGCCTAAGTTTGGTGATAGAAGTTCCACCAAATTTCAATTTCAATGCATCCCACATGTCTTTAGCAAGGGCGTAAGAACGAAACTCATGCATGATATCATTGTCCATGTTGCTCAGCAAAGTAATGCAAGCCAATGAGCTTTTCTTCTTCTAAGCATCATAAGCCTCACAGTCCCTTCTATGTTGAACCGAGTTCACTTCCTCAAGCTCAATTAACACATGGTTTAAAACTTCAAGAGCCTCTTGCTCTTCTAGGACGTACTGTATTTTCAAGGACCATATTTCATAGTTATCCCCATTCAGCTTCTCACCTTTGTTTAGTTCAGTTATTATATTCTTAGAAACAGATGTCATAATTTAAGAGTCTACAAGACATATTTGCACAAAAATCAATCCATTTGCACAACACATGTCCCCTAGTATTTTACAATTTTCAAATAAATTTGATCATAATTATTTTACCTAACATCAAATCAAAATATCACTAAGTTTCAAAATCATCGTCTGTGTTATGTAAAATTATTATTCACAAATTTATCATATTGTAAAATAATCAAATATTTTCATCAAGTAAAATAAAACGAGACATACTCATAACTTGATCACTCACATTCAAAACCTCAAAATGAGCTCATATTTCATTCAACATCTATAAATAACAACAAAATATTTACAGAATATTCATGAAAGTTAACTCAAACGCAACAAAGTAATAGGGAATGAAGATTTAAAGCGTACATACAAATCATCATGAAGTTCATGATTGAAGGCTATTACCCTAGGGTTGTTCCACGTTAGACGAGTCCTATTTCCAAACATAATAGAACTATGCCTTCTCATGGCTGGATAAATAAGCTCATGCACAAAGGCTAGGATCACATAGTCATATGTAATATTTCTTTTAAGTCTATTAGAAATGTGATCCAGTAAGTTCTTCAAACTTTCATCAGGTAAAAGTGATCTAAAGGCACTTAGTCTTTTATCACTTGTCAAAAGTCCTCCTTACCAAATAATATCTTGTAACTGACCATTCACTAATATGACATGTTTGACTATATGCACCAAATCTAATTCATGACCCGATTCAAATTTAATGTCATGCAAATCTTCTATCATCTTTTCCACTTTAGTTATTTGAGCATTTGTCCTAATTATTTTTGGTGTCTTCATCAACCTTGGCATATTTTATGTAACATTATACATAAAAAATAATCAACATATGATTACGACATACAAAAAAAATCCAAGATAAATTAAATAAATAATGGAAAACCATTACCATCTTTAAAGAAAATAAAACATATTAAATAAACAGAAAATACCTTTGAAAAGGTGGTGAAGACACTATTGTAAGACCTTAAAGGGGTGTTTGGAGCAATGGATTGGATTGGATTATTTTGGAATCCAAACCCAAACCCTTGTTTGGGCCACTATGTTCAAAACTCAATGGTTTTGAAACACAACCCCATGGTTTTGCATAGTGAAACACGAGGGGTTTGATTTTCCAACACACTGGTTTGCTCCTCATTTGGCATCTTTTTCTCATTATCACGTTTTCTTCTCTCTCTCCCGTCTCTTCCATTATTTTTCATTCTAACCCTAACCTGTCCTTCTCTCTTTCCCTCTTCTCTTCCCCTCATTTGCTTCTTTCATCGCCTCTCCTCCATCTCTCTTGTGTTCTCTCCAACATGTACTTCATCTCATTTTCCCTTTCTCCATTTTAATATCTACAGACTTCATATCAACTCTGACATATTTGTCAACCTCATCGATTCGAATCAGAAGAAAATATTTATCTACACAAAACAGTAAGATAGGATTGGATTGGATACCTTCTTTTCTCTTCTCTGCTCTTTTTATAAACAAGTCCACAAATCTTCCATTTTCAGATTTGTTTACATTTTTAGTAAGTTTGTTGCAAATTTATTATTTATTAAAGTTAGGAGCAATTTTTTAATGAAATTTTTTATTTCACTCACTGATAAATCTTTACTTTTAGAACCATTTTCGACCACTGTAGCATTTTTTTTTGTTCGTTTTCAAGGTTCTTCTTTGAAATATTGCCCTAATCTCTCTCTGCTTTCAGATCTAGGTATTTGAAGTGGTTAGATGCAAGATTTGTTCTTATATTCTCTTCAGTTGAAGGGTCGATCAACTTTGTCTTGGATTTCAAACTTCATTAGGCAATCCGTTTGAGATCTGCTTGAATCCCTGTGAGTTTTTTTTTTCTTTCTTTATTTGGAACAAGAATTACTGCAACATTTTTTTTGTTTGTTTTCTGGGCTCTTCTTCGTAATATTCGACTTCCTTTGCCCCAATCTCTCTCTGCTTTCAGATCTAGGTATTTGAAGTGGTCAGATGCAAGATTTGTTCTTATATTCTCTTCGGTTGTCAGATCTCTCAACTTCGTAGTGATTTCAACTTCATTAGAGAATCCGTTAGAGGTCTGATTGAATCCCCGTGAAGTTTTTTATTTTATTTTCTTTCTTTATTTGGAACAAGAACTATTTCCATTCTTTTGGGCATTGGGAATAAGAACTACTTCCTATATGTTCTCTTGGTTTATCATTGATTTTTAGAAGAATGTGCACACAATTAGTTTTGCATAATGCTCTACGTAAGGAATGCTACAATTTCTTTCATAGTTTATGTTTTTTGTTTCAATGTCATTTTTTGATCTTTGTGTATGTCTCTGTAGATCACTATCTTCTTTTGGTAATTCTTAATACCTTCGTAGCCCTCTATCATGTTATTTAAATGATTATAGAAGAAAATTTTTGCTTCATTTTGTGAATCTAAAAAGGAGAATTTTTATCAATTTGTCAATTTGCATTAGAAGAGTAAGGAGTGTGTGTGTGTGTGGCTAAAGGAATTTCCATTAGAAGATTTCATGACCGATTTTCTTTTTACAAAGCACACATTTACATACTGCAGTAATCTCACGGTTGTGACTTGTGCATGCTTTGTTATCCTTGTCCTGTTTAGTGTGAATAGTCTACTAGGGTTCTAATGGAGAAATTTTTGTCATTTTTACATTGTTTGCAACTTTTCTCTTGGAAAATTACTTGTGTTATATGACATTCACGATAAATTTCATGGTTATCTTATGACTTTGATTCTAATCGTACTTTTCTTGCTTTATTATTATGAAGTTTATTTTTGTGTACTTGAGAGGCCCGATTTACTGTACACTAATTCATTTTCTCACGTGATTATTTCTTGTTGATAGTGCTTAAATTACATCAATATGTCTTTTTAACCAATCATTTTCATTTCTTCATGTTATGAGTTTGGGGACAAAATGCCAGAAATTCAATTGGGTACTCATACTGTGAGATCCCATGAAGCTTGATTAGCAAGAATCCATATGCATGATTGGTTCATCCTTTTGCTTTGTGTGGTGATAGAGGTCGTGTTAAAAGTTATATAACCATTTAATCGCTTTGTTGGACAGGGGATGATGACAGACTTGAAATACCCACTTCAAGATAATACTATTCCCATTTGGGCAATTCCAGTATGTTTGAAAACTATCATTTACTAGTATTATAGTGAATTCTATGGTAATTTATTTTCCTGACATTATTGTGGAAAGTAAGAAAATAAGACTTTCTTTTTTTCCTGTAACAGTTAATTGCAATATTAATGCCCTTAATTGTATTTCTTATCTACTATTTCATTGGAAAGGATGTCTATGATCTCCACCATGCCATATTGGGTATCTCTTCTCTCTCTCTCATTTTATAATAATTGGAAATCCTTGTAATTCTCGATAATCTTGCCAAGCATAACATTTAATGGTTGCTCATACTTGTTTAGGACTTCTGTTATCTATTTTATATCTGAAGTAATGATTGATGCTATTAAGGATGTTGTTGGAACGAAGAAGTCCAAACTTCTTCTGGCGCTATTTCTACATGAATGGAGCAATACATCCAGGGACAATCCATGTATTGTGACTCATATACTATTAACTAGGACTATATACATTGTTTTATATATAGGTCAGTATAATGTTTGTTACTTTGGAGAAAATTGCACAAACATATCCAAAACATGCAGACATCTTTCGTTTAGAAAATTATGTAGCTTTTCAGAATATTTGCCTTTTTGTGTGTTTGCTAACTTTAATATACTAGATACAGAGTCTATGATCCAGCCACCGTTGTATCTACCCTAGCAAAATTCTATTACCAGGCAAGTGAAGCTTATGAGCATGATTGTTCTTTGGTTTTCACATTTGATAGTCATAACAGTGTTTAAATTTATTTTCCAACCAACTTGGGTTGACTTATTACTTCATATTAAATGATGAATGAGACTTGTACTTCCAAGTTTTAAATTTTAAAATTACTTGTCAACTCATATATTAAATTACTTATCTTGTTTGTTGGGCTCCTATGTCACATCCATGTCTTTCAAACTCATTTTATTTAATGAAATGGAATGATGAGTTATATTTATTTGCAATGACTTGGTGGTTGAGTAACTAATAGTCACATCCATTTATGTTAAACCCATTTTAATGGTGGTAATGGTAGTTGGTGATTAATGACATCTTTTCTTCAATCAGTCCTTATAAATTTACCCCTCTTGAGACCCAAACACATGCACTACCCTTTCACCGAAGGATCCCTTTCTTTGGTATGCCTTTCTCTCCTCATACGAGTTCATCTATATAGTATTCTATTCTTTATATGTGGTTTATTTTCTAAGTATTCCTCTTATGCTACTTCCTTCTTTGTTTACTTTCTAAGTATTCCTCTTATGCTCCTTCCGTCTTTGTGAACTAACCCACTTTTTTTTCTTGTTTCTATCCAATGTCTACATGATACGTGGTGTATGTTGAACATTGTTTGCTATTTTTTTTTCATGCTTCGAGGATCACATTGTCAAGGATCGAGACAAACATTGTAGAGGTATCATTGCTTTTACTCTTTCATTTTGTATGGTTTTGTCCTTTCCCATGCCCCTCATTGTTACATTAACTCTATTTTTTTTTTTATAATCTGCTTACTTTCTTTTGTAGGCCTTGTATTGTCACAGTTGAGTCCGTACAGTGCACCTCGAATCACTTCATCTTCTTAACGTAAATTTTTCCCATCCACTGTTATTATTTTTTTTGCTTTTAGTAGCGAAGACATTGTTGTTTACATACTTTTTAGAACTTGACTCTATTTTTTGTATGTTGTGATATTAGCTATGTTGCACTTTAATTACCAACTTTTTCTTTGGTATATTACGTATATTTTGGAAAATTTTTGTAATATGGATGTGTGTTTATATACTTCCTTTCATGTATGGATTTGTATTTTAAAACCTTTTTCAAACATATTCTTACTTTTTGTTTCTGCTCAATATATAAATTAGATAGAATATGGATTTCCCAAACTTGATAATAAATGGTTAAATCATGTAGGATAGTGTGTAGTTCAAAAATGATTCAAAATTTGTGCACGAACATTGAATAATGAACATATGTAATAACTTGATTTACATAATAGAAGGTATAATAGGTTCCAAACAAAGTTTATCTAAATTTCAATTCATTTTTAATGTTTCTTACCACATAAAGTGGGGTTTAACAAGGTTCAAATATTTGTCTTCCATGGTTCTTTAGAAAGTGCATAACATTGTTTTTTTTTTCATTAAAATCTATTAGGTCAAAATCTAAATAGAAACAATGTTTTGTAATATTTAATAATAAGGTTCATTACACTTGTGTGATCTGTTTTGGCAAATTTTTCTTTGTAAAAGTAATGTTTATTGCTTTCTTTTTTTATTTGTACCAGTGGTAAGAAGGAATAAGCTTTTTGTTCACAAGTAATGGTTCAATGACATAATCCTCATCAATCTTTCTTTCACAAAACAAAAGCAATGATCCTTTTTTTTTCCTTAATGTCACATTGGCAAATACTACGAAATCACATTGTCTTTAAAAATGGATTTGGTTATATGACATGGTATGAAACTGTTCTTAAAGAATAATAAACCAATGGTCCTTACCAAACTTTTTCTTTCACAAATCAAAGTAATGATCCAAACCAAACTTGGTATTTCACAAAGTATTTTTTTTAATTGGTATCTCACATTTTTTTGTAACAAACAATAAATTATTACAAATGTTTGTTTTATACATGCCATATCTTAACCAAATTTCGTATTTGACAAAGTAATTATTTTTCATTGGAAACTCACATTTTTTTTTGAAAAACAGTAAATTATTACAAATGTTTTGTTTTTTTATACTTGTCATAAACCAAAACCAAATTTGATATTTGACAAAGTAATTATTTTTCATTGGAAACTCACATTTTTTTTTTGAAAAATAATAAATTATTACAAATGTTTTGTTTTTTTATACTTGTCATAAACCAAACCAAATTTAATATTTGACAAAGTAATTATTTTTCATCGGAAACTCACATTTTTTTTTTGTAAAAAATAATAAATTATTACAAATATTTTTTTTATACTTGTCATAAACCTAACCAAATTTAATATTTTACAAAGTAATTATTTTTCATTGAAAACTCATATTTTTTTTTTTGTAAAAAATAATAAATTATTACAAATGTTTTGTTTCTTTTATACTAGTCATAAACCTAATCAAATTTGATATTTGACAAAGTAATTATTTTTCATTGGAAACTCTTTTTTTTTTTTTTTGTAAAAAACAATAAATTATTCCAAATGTTTTTTTTTATACTTGTCATAAACCTAACCAAATTTGATATTTGACAAAGTAATTATTTTTCATTGGAAACTCACTTTTTTTTTGTAAAAAAACAATAAATTATTACAAATATTTTTTTTTATACTTGCCATAAACCAAACCAAATTTGATATTTGACAAAGTAATTATTTTTCATTAGAAACTCACATTTTTTTTTGTAAAAAATAATAAATTATTACAAATATTTTTTTTATACATGCCATAAACCTAACCAAATTTCGTATTTACGAAGTAATTATTTTTCATTGGAAACTCCCATTTTTTGTAAAAGACAAGAAAGTATTAGAAATGTTTTTTCTTATACATACCATAAACCTAACCAAACTTTGTGTTTAACAATTTAACTTTTATACTAGGGTTATGGGGGAAACGAAGTACTATGTTGTTTTTGTCAGTTGTAGGCCCGGGATTTATATGACATGGTACAAATGTCATAGGCAAGTTAATTCATTTAGTGGGGCAGTTCACAAGTCTTATGCGACACTAGCAAAAGCAGAGTATGCCTATAACAATGCAATGTCGCCGCATGTGGTCCATCCACTCGGATAGGATACACCCACTATGGACGGGAGAATGACTTGGGGAACACCCACCAAGATAGATGCAAGGGGCAATGTTATCCTTTTTTTTTAGTCTTTCTAGGGTTCTTAATCTGGGTAATTGTCACGGCGTTAGTAGGTTCTTAGTTGTAATCCTACCACTAGGTACTTCAATAAAACGACAAGGGTCCTATATTATGAACGTTGTTTCTTATGTTTTTCAGTAATGGATGGCATGGGCATAGAAGCGAATGAGTTAATTGCAATACTCACTATCATATGCACTACCCTACAGCAGTGGATGATAATGTTCAATATGATTATGATTCATGGAGACTTTGACCATTGAAAATTCCTCACCGCACCTTAGCACCAAATTAGGCAGCTTAACTTCTTTCACCTCATTCACGAGGATAACTTAGCATGTCGAAAGAGCACGCGAATGGATAGGAGATGTTTTTCCATATTGTGCACCTTGTTAAAAACAAGGGGAGGTTTGTCGAGACACTCAATTTGTGGACGTGGAAGAGATGGTGGCCATCTTCCTTCATATTCTAGTGCATGATGTAAAGAACAGAGTGATCCGACCACACTTCGCACGATCTGGTGAGACGGTGTCTAGGCACTTCAACTCTGTTCTTAATGTCGTACTCAGACTCCATGTCGTCCTATTGAAGACTTCAGATGCAGTCACACATAACTGTACCAACGAGAAGTGGCAGTGGTTTGAGGTATATAAACTGTCTCACCCACTAATTACAGTTACAAAGTACGATGCCTTCAAAGGAACGCTGAACATTATACTCCCTC
The DNA here is from genome assembly GCA_033996785.1 of Trichosanthes truncata. NCBI lineage: Eukaryota > Viridiplantae > Streptophyta > Magnoliopsida > Cucurbitales > Cucurbitaceae > Trichosanthes > Trichosanthes truncata. Next base: position 40,250,109 of record JAWPNB010000013.1, on the reverse strand, counting down.
ACAGAACTGTCTTGGTGCACTCGATGGAACACACATTAAGGTGAACTTAAGTGCATCTAATCGTCTTAGGTACAAGACTAGGAAGGGTGAGATTGCAAGGAACATACTCGTTATGTTCTCTCATAAAGGTGAGTTCATCTTTGTTCTACCTAGGTGGGAAGGATCTGCGTCGGACTTCAGGGTACTAAGATATGCAATATCATGACCAACCGGTCTGAAAATTCCTAGGGGTAAAATGACGTGTTCTTTCTTATTTTAACATACTGCATACATGCGTGTGCATTGTAGGCTAAGTCTGATCATCAATAATTATAACACAATGGTCAGGTTATTACTATCTATGTGATGCCAGTTAACGAATGCTGAAGGATTCCTTGCCCCATATTGAGGTCAACGATACCATCTCATCGAGTGGCGGGGGCGGGAACCCACCAACAAATCTGAAGGAATTATTCAATATGAGACATTCATCTACTAGAAATGTTATTGATAAGGCATTTGGAATGTTGAAGGGTCGATGGGCCATTTTACGAGGAAAATCATTTTATCCGGTGCAAGTATAATGTAGGACGATAACAGCATGTTGCCTCCTACATAACTTGATATTTTGCGAGATAGGTGCTGACCCATCATATGAGGAGGTGCACCCCAGTGAAGTTGATTCAAGCGAGATGAGTGGCGAAAACATAAACTTCATGGAAACGACTAGTGAATGGACTGAATGGAGGGACAATCTTGCTAATCAAATGTTTGATGATTGGAACAGTGTATGAGACTTTTATGTACTTCATTTGCTGACGTTCTATATTCTTTTGTGTACACCGTTCAAATGCAATCTTCGTAGTCGAACTAATTTTTTGGGTGCAAATAAGCTGATGTTTTATAGTTTTTTGTTTATATCATTTGATTGCAATCTTTGTATTGAACTAAGTTTTTGTGTGTAAATATAGTTGCTTAAATTTCATGTTTACTGTAATAAAATTTATGAATATTATATTGGCTATGTCATCATTTTAATGTAGATGGCAACATCCAATTCAAAGGCCCCTAAGCATTTCTTGACACAACAAGAGGATGAGGTATTGGTGCAGTGCTTGTTACATCTTGTTCAAGCAGGTGGATGGAGGGGAGATAATGGAACGTTTAGACCGAGGAACTTGGTGCAAATACAAAAGTTGATGAAAGAGAGACTACCAGAATGTGACATACAAGTGACCCCTAACTTGGAGTCGATGGTGAGGATTTTGAAGAAGCAGTATGGGGCAATCGCTGAAATGATGGGCCCTACAGAAAGTGGTTTCAGTTGGAACGATGAACGAAAATGTATCGAGATAGAGAAATCGACTTTTGATGAATGGGTGAAGGTAAAACCACACATATTAGTCATTCTCAATCCAAAATAAAAAAATTTGTGACATGATTACGTATGTTGATTCTATTAAACTATTCCATATAGGGACACCCCGCTGCCCAAGGTATGAGGAACAAACCATTTCCTTACTTTGATGACCTAGTCATTATGTTCGGTAAGGATAGGGCTAACGAAGCAGCGGCCGAGACATCAATTGAGATGGCCTCAGCCACTGACTTGGAGGATGACTTGACTCCAGAATTCTAGGATTTCTATGTCCCTGAGCCACCTTCAGTTGATCTCCGGTGGGGGATGGCATGTCTACCACACCAAGCAGCGGGCAAGATCAGAACAGGCCGAATGTGGGTAGGCAAGATGGGGGAGGATCCTCCAGAGTAAGCAAGAGGAGACATGTAGTGACAACTGACCTCCTCGAGGCATTTCGCCCTGAGATGAGCTGGGCATCTACACAAATTGAGAGGATCGCGTTGTGGCCTAAAGAGAGAGATGTAGTAGAATCCTCCAAACGCAGGCAACTATATATGTAACAGCCCGGATTTTCCAATACGGCCATTCTAACAAAAATGCAGAAGCGTAACAATTAAAACTAAAATAGACTTAAACAAATTTAGCGGAAGTAATTTCCTACAAAGAATTTCTAAAAAAAAAACTAACGAATCCTTAACAACAACTTTCAAAGTCTTGTGCCAGAACACTAAACTTCACTTCTTTCGAGTCTATCACGTGATCCTTCATCTGAAAACATTTTGGAAAAACAAAAATGAGTACAAAAATACTCAATAAGCAATTTCAACATCAAGTTCAGAAATTCATTTTTTTCAAAACAAAACATAGAAATTCAGTTTAACAAATCATTTCAATAGTTGAATCAAAAGTCAAATATTCATTTGGTCATTTTATTTTAAAACAATCATAAACAAAATACTAATATCCTTGCAAAACTTTTAAAACAACTATTAAAAACGTTCGGTCAAAACTTTCAAAAAACAAAAAAATCTTTCAATTGAACAAAACTTTCATTTAACCAAAACTTTCAAATATCAAAACTTTTAATTCAAACAGTACTGTCAATCAATCAATACTTTCAAATATCAAAGTGGGAATATGCATTATTTGGGTAGCCTTCAGAACATATATGATGGTTACCCGTCGGTAACACCAATCAATCAATCAGAACATTCAATCAGAGTTGTCGATAAAAATCGACCAGAACATTCAATTCAATTACTTAATTGTGAGGCCATGTGAGTGAAACACACGCATGAATCTTCATTCCAAAGGAATGCCAAACCACAAATTGTGTCTTCCCACAAATAAGCTTCAATCAGTCAAAGATGTCGATAAAGTCGACCAGAACAATCAATATAATTACTTAAATGTGAGGCCATGTGAGTGAAACACACACATGAATCTTCATTCCAAAGGAATGCCAAACCACAAATGTGTCTTCTCACAAATAAACCAGAACGATTCCATCAATTCCAATTTAGGCTACTACCACAAATAAGCAAAGCATTCCCAAAACAGAAAATTTGGCATATTCGGATAGCCCTTATCAAAACGATCAAAAATTCTTTTGTAAAAATTTGAAACAAAACATGTAGTTTCAAATAACAATTTCAATAAAGATTCATCAAATCAACCATTCAAACTCAAAACCAAAACAAACTTACTTTCACTTTGAAATCAATCAAAATACATTTATTCCAAATTATCTAAAATGGAAAAAAATACTTTCAAATAGAAAAACACTTTAAATCACATAAAATAATTTTCGACCAATTTCAAATCATACAAAACATTCTTTCAAACATTTGTCAAATAAACAATATTAAAAACATAATTGTGCCAAAATTGCTATTTTGGAAGGGATGTGGAAACTACTTACCTCGATCGATAATTTTACAATTCTTAATCTCAATCTCAATTTTCCACAATACCAACTCCTTGAACTAAGGTCAATCTTCTAGAAACCTAAACATATCCAATACTTCATTGATCATAAGCCAAAATTCTATCTTAAAGGTCCAAAAGCTTATATAAAATATAGAAAATCTTATCTACCCAATTTTTCGCATTCAAAACAATTTTCTGCATAAAAAGTTAGGAAAAAAAGTAGGATTCTTGGAAAAAAAAAACAGCATTAAAAACTGGGTTTAAAACACTTTAAAATCTAATTAAAAACGTATTACAATTAGTAAAATCAATACTTTTCAATATGAAATAAAATACGAAACAATTTTCCAATTCTACATCTTTTAAAACTTTCATAGCTATCATAAATTATGAACAAATAACCCAGAAAATTTCTGCTCTTAAAACAAAACTTTCCAAGAGTTTTTTATCTAAAAGAATCAAGATTTCTACCATTTTACAAATAAATTCAGATCTGAAAAAGTACCTAAAACTGCTGTAAAAACCTTTAAAACATAATGTTTTCATGTATAAATTAAAGCTATAAATCACACTTTAAAGAAACAATCATTTGGTAAACTTTCTTGTACAAAAAGAACCCAAAAACACTAAAAACAGTCCCAAATTTAGAGAAAATAAAAGCTGAAAATTTCTGGAAAATCTTCCATTATCAAACCTTTAATTTAATCCAAAATCCATAAGATGAAAAACTTTGATAAAGAATTACGCAAACCAAAAACCTAAAAACTTTTTTGGGCAAAAGATTTCAAGAATCTTTTCATTCTAAACAATCAATAATGAAAATAAAACCCCAAAATTTTTCAAGAAAGACTCAATCAAGAAAGAAAACAAACTTGAAAATAGAAGGGAAGAAAACTTACTGCTTTTTCTTTAGAGAGGAAACTGCAGAACTGACTTCTTCGTTTCCCTCTTTTTGCCGTCAAAACTTTTGATCAAAAAGGTTAGGGCTTAAAAGACCCCTTTTTAAAAGAACTCTAATCAAGACCCTTGATAAAATTATCTTCTTTCTTTTTAAATAAAAAGAAAATAAATATTTATTTCCTAATTTAAAAAGAAGATAAAATCCTAATTCAAAAAGGTTTTAGAAAAATCAATTAAATTAAATTTTTTTTTTTTCGGTTGTTACAATCTAGGGAACTTCAAGCCATCCCTGGACTCACTATGGATGACTGTTTGCTGGTATCTCAAACTCTACTGACTGATCCCCAGTTTTTAGCATGTTTATGGACTTCCCAAGGGATTGGAAGTACAAGTATTGCATGCGTATCCTTGGGAGACAGCCATGACCCTCATCTTCCTGAACTCTAATTACATTTGTATGCTTCTTTATGTTGTTCGTGCTCTCTTATCTTATTTACAGACTTTCTATCTCATGTTTATCTTATTTCAACACTTTCTATCCCATGTGTTGAATTGGTGAACATGAACATTTACCATGTTATATATATATATATATATATATATATATATATATATATATATATGTATGTATGTATGTATTGAAGATAATAATAATTCTCTGTTATGTATTATTATGAGAAGAAAGGGTTTCTTAAATAAGAAAAACACCCATTTACCAGTAAGGAAATAAATTTCCAGCAATATAATACAATAAATACAAATATACTGATTAACCATAAAAGGAACATAACCAAAAATAACCAACACTCCCCTTCAAGCTGGTTCGAAGATGTCTTCCATCGCCAGCTTGTTAATCATCTTGTTAAATTTTAACTTTGGGAGCCCTTTAGTTAACACATCAGCAATTTGCTCTGTCGTAGGAAGATAGGGAATGCATATTACTCCTGCATCAATCTTCTCTTTTATGAAGTGTTTATCAACTTCGATATGTTTTGTCCTATCATGAAGGACTGGATTATGGGCAATGGAAATTGCTGCTTTATTGTCACAATAAATTTGCATAGGTATCTTCTGAGAAAATTTCAATTCTTTCAATAGTCTCTTTATCCATATACCCTCACAAATACCATGGGCTAAGGCCCTAAACTCAGCTTCAGTACTACTTCTAGCCACTACACTTTGTTTTTTGCTCCGCCAGGTAACTAGATTTCCTCCAACAAAGGAACAGTAGCCAGAAGTAGATCTCCTATATGTGGTGCTACCTGCCCAATCAGCATCAGTATAGACTTCAACATTCATATGACCATGCTTCTTAAACAATATACCTTTTCCAGGGGTACCTTTCAAGTATCTTAGAATTCTGTAAACAGATTCAAAGTGAGTTGATCCTGGTGCATGCATAAATTGACTTACCATACTAACTGCAAATGCAATGTCAGAACGTGTGTGAGACAAATAAATGAGTCTTCCCACAAGTCTCTGATATTTTTCTTTGTCTTTTACCTCACTTTCTGTTGCAGCTTGTAAATTTAAATTGGGTTCAAAGGGAGTTTCTGCTGGTCTACAACCAAGTAATCCTGTTTCTTCAAGTAAGTCAATGATATATTTTCTTTGATTAACAAGGATACCACCTTTTGACCTAGCAAATTCCATTCCTAGAAAATACTTCAAGACACCCAGGTCATTAATTTGGAATTCATTTGCTAACCTTTCTTTCAAGATAGTCAAGCCTGCTTCGTCATTCCCTGTAAGAATAATGTCATCAACATACACTATTAAGATAACAATTTTGTCATTTCCAGTATGTTTATAAAACATAGTATGATCTACTTGACTTTGGATAAATCCATAGTTCGTGACTGCTTTTCCAAAACGTTCAAACCACGCTCTAGGAGACTGTTTAAGGCCATATAATGATTTCTTTAACCTGCAAACTCTGTTAATCCCAAGATTTTCCTCAAAACCAGGTGGTAAGTCCATAAATATCTCTTCTTCAAGTTCCTCATTGAGAAATGCATTCTTCACATCAAGTTGATAAAGGGGCCAATCTGCATTAACAGCAATAGATAATAGAACTCTAATGGAGTTAATTTTAGCAACGGGGGCAAACATTTCTTGATAATCAATTCTATAGGTCTGAGTGAAGCCTTTAGCCACAAGTCTGGGTTTGTATCTTTCAACACTACCATCGAATTTGCACTTTATAGTAAACACCCACTTGCAACCTACTGTCTTCTTATCATTTGGTAATTCCACTATGTCCCATGTGTGATTTTGTTTAAGAGCGTTCATCTCTTCCATAACTGCTAACTTCCAATTCGAATCATTTAGAGCTTGCTGTATATTCCTTGGAACAAACAAATTATTTATCCTAGAGGTAAACACTCTATGACTATCGGACAATTTATGGTAAGACAGATAGTTTGCAATAGGATATTTGGTGCAATTTCGGATATCTTTCCTATGGGCTATTGGAATATCAAGATCAAGTATATCAGATGAACTATTATGAATAGATGAAGAAGTAGGAATAGAGGATCTATTACCTGGATCTTCAGGATCATTCATCGGAGTATTAGATTGGTTTTGTGATAAGTCTACTGTCTGGTCCTGATTCTTTTGATTCACCGCCCTTCTAGTATAAACCTGAAGTTCAGGATTTCGATCAGTTAGATCTCTTTGTAGTGTTTCTCCCCCTGACGAAGAATTTTCCATACTTGGCATTGAAGAACTAGAACTTGTAACCTCAAGACTAATGATGGTAGGAAGGGGAGAAATATCCCAGAAATTATCTTCGAAGTTAGGTATTATCTCCCCCTGAAGAGCATTTTGGTGAAAAAAAGAGTGATTTTCGAAAAAGGTGACATCCATACTTTCAAAATATTTTATGTTCATAGGATCAAAACATTTATAAGCTTTCTTATGGGATACATAACCCAAAAAATGCATTTAACAGCCCGAGGATTGAATTTAGACCGAGAAAAGCTAGGAATGTGAACATAAGCTGTACATCCAAAAACTTTTATCGGTAAATCAGAAAAGAGGCGGACAGTGGGAAAAAAGCTTTTAAAGTGATCCAGAGGGGTTTTGAAATCCAAAATTTTTGTAGGCATTCGATTAATAAGGTATGCAGCTGTGAGAACTGCTTCACCCCACAAATAAAATGGGACATGCATAGAAAACATAAGGGCACAAGCAACATCGAGTAAATGTCGATTCTTTCTTTCAGCAATACCATTTTTTTGGGGAGTGTCCCGACACGTAGATTGGTGGACAATGCCTTTTATTTGTAAGAAATCAGTTAAGTATTCATTGAAATATTCAGTGCCATTGTCAGAGTGCAGAATGTTAATTTTAGTTTGAAACTGAGTTTTGATCATGTTATAAAATTGAATAAAAACATCTTTCACCTCTGACTTTTTTGTTAACAAATAGATCCAAGTTAAACGGGTGTGATCATCAATGAACGTGACAAACCACCATTTTCCAGTATGTGTCAAAACTTTAGATGGACCCCAAACATCACTATGAATTAAGTAAAAAGGTGTGGAAGACTTATAGGGTGTGGGCAAATAAGTGGATCGATGAGTTTTTTGCAAAGATACAACTTTCGCAATTAAGAAGGGAACAATCAAGTCCTTTAAATAAATTAGGGAACAAATACTTTAAGTAGAAAAAACTGGGATGTCCTAATCTACGATGCCAAAGCATTATATTATCTTTAACAGAGGAAGAACTAACACTACTCAAGCCTTGAACTTTTTGATGACTAGATGAAGATTCATCAAAGTAGTAGAGACCATCGAGCATCCTAGCATGACCAATCATCTCCCCCGAGTCCTGATCCTGAAAAATGCAATGGGAGTCAAAAAAGGTAACACGACAATTAGCATCCTTAGAAATTTTACTAACAGATAACAAATTATAGGCTAATTTAGGAACATGGAGGATAGAGTTTAAATGGATGAGTGAGGTCAATTTAATAGTTCCTTTTCCTGCAATAGAAGAGAAACTACCATCGGCAATTCGAATTTTTTCATGATCGTACACAGGGGAGTATGATGCAAATAATTTTGAGGAACTAGTCATATGGTTAGAGGCTCCGGAATCTATAATCCACGGAGATGAATTGAGACAAGAGAAGGCTTGAGGATAATTACCTGTTTGTGCCAAGGAAACACTAGGATTACCAGATGATGAAGTGGCCTTTAGCAGTTTCAGGATTTGATCGACTTGCTCTTTGTTGAATGGATTGGAATCAGCAACATTAGCACTGGATGGATGTTGGGTGGTGCTCTTCTCACTTTGCTTACTCTTCCAATTTGCAGGTTTTCCATGGATTTTCCAACACGTATCACGAGTATGTCGAGGTTTGTTACAGTAATCACACCAGACACGAGGCTTTTCATGGGTCCTGTTTGATTGATCAGAAGCCTTGTGTGCAGTAGCTTCAACCACCAAAGCAGAACTTTCAACTGAATCATTGGACTTCTTTCCAATCATAACATTCTGACGGCTCTCTTCCCTGCGCACTTCAGAGAAAACTTCATTAATAATTGGGAGATTAGTTTTACCAAGTATTCTACCTCTAACCTCATCAAATTCAACATTGAGGCCAGACAATAATTTGTAGATACGACCATCCTCAACTATCTTCCTGTAGTGTGTTTGATCCTCTGTAGACTTCCATTCATATGTATCAAAGAGATCAAGGTCTTGCCAAATCCTTTTTAGGGAATGAAAATATTGTGTAACTGAGTTACCTTCTTGTCGTATGTCACCTAGTTTGAGATTCAGCTCAAATATTTGTGACTGATTTCCCAAATCTGAATACATCTGAGTCACACTTTCCCAGAGTTCCTTTGCAGTAGAGTAACACATATAGTTACAACTGATGTCTTCTATCATGGAATTTACTAACCAAGTCATAACCATAGAGTTTTCAGCATCCCACACATCAAATGAAGGATCATCTTTGGCGGGTGGTATTGTATCTCCAGTAAGATAGCAAATCTTTCCTTGTCCACGGATATACATTCGAACACTTTGGGACCAACGAAGAAAATTGTCTCCATTAAGTCGAATGGTTGTAATTTGGACAGTAGGACTGTTGGGATGAATGCGGTTATCTGAGACTTTGGTAATCGAAGACTTATTTTCTGCCATTATTCTGAAAACAAAGAGAAGTCAAACCCACACAAAAAAACCAGAATACAACCAGTAGCCTAAAAAATGACAAACAACCACAAAAAACAGGTCAGAAAGGAGCGTTTGGCCTCGAAGGTGACAACGGGCGCGGTGGCGCTGTGGTCGGAGGCACGATGGTCGACGTTTGGCGAAGAAAGGAGCGACGGTCGACGTTGAGGATAGCAGCGGGGCAGAAACAGCAGCAGCGGTCGGCGTCGAAGGTCGCAGAGGCTGTCTGACGCGAAATCGCGGGTCTGCATGCGACGATTAGCAAGAGTTCGAAATTCCCAAGTGGAGTCGACTTCGTCTGTAATCGGCGCTGGTCTGTAGTCGGAGCTGGGTGGGTAAGATCGACAACGGTAGCGGCAGCGGCGCGGTAGTAGGTGGCGGCGACGGCTAGGTCGAAAATTAGGGTTCAGGATATTAGTCTGAATTTTTAGGGTTTCTCTGATACCATGAAGATAATAATAATTTTTTGTTATGTATTATTATGAGAAGAAAGAGTTTCTTAAATAAGAGAAACACCCATTTACAAGTAAGGAAATAAATTTCCAACAATATAATACAATAAATACAAATATACTGATTAACCATAAAAGGAACATAACCAAAAAGAACCAACATATATAATATATATATATATATATATATATATATATATATATATATATTGTTAATGGTAATGAATATTTGCATTTCTAGTAACAAATTTCTCATTCTTATACTAATTAAAAGGTCCGTTCAAAAGTCCTAAAAAAAATTACCCAACTTACACAAAGGATCCTATAACTAACCAAAGATCCCTAAACTCTCTTTTAATCTTATTGCATTTATACATGAAGTTTGATACACTTAAATTGGTATAGGTTGCACTGAAGGATGCAGTGGTTGAATTTGGAAATTTCCTAAGATGTGGATTATAACGTGCACAAAGCTTCATAAGGAGACAAGTTAGGCATTGAGATAATCATATTAAGAGTTGAGTTGAAGTAAGTTAAGGTAATGAGCAAGTTGGGTATACATTGGGTGTATTATGTGTTGAATGCAAAAGCTTTAATTTCTAATTAAATTAGCTAAAGTTTGTTTTATGGATTATGAGGATTTAATAGGACTTAAGGTCTAAAGGAGGAAGTAGGAGCTGGCCAATGTGTATGACTCATGGATTGATGAAGTATGAGCTGGCCAATGTGTATGATTCACGGATTGATGAAGTAGGAGCTGTCCATTCCTTGTGAATTCAATAGGCAGCTGGAAGCTCTAGGAAATGGGTCAACTTCAAATGGTCATATCTCTCAATCCACTTGAGAAAATTCGATGATTCTTGAGCCAAAATCTCATAAATTGAATGAATAATAGGTCTGGAAAAGGTTGTGAGAAAATACGAAGAGGAAGGTCATGAAAACTTAAGAAAACCGAGATGTGTTCCAGTTTCTCAGCCAGTAGAACAAGGTGTAGAAATCTGAAGATTTCGAGCTCATAAGGATGAATTAGAAGCTAAAATTTTGAGGTAAGTAAGTTTAGACATTGTATTTAAGGGTTATCAAATAAAATATGGTGGTTGTTTTGCTAAATGTTGAGAAACCCATGCTGGAAGTTGAATCTGTAATTGTTGGTTCAAAAGAGAAAGGGCTAGAGAGAGAGTAAGGAAGTTGTGCTTCCAATTTGTTATACCTTACAGCCAAGTGTGTTCAGTTACTATGCTATAAGTTATGTGACTGAATTAGATCTAATTTTGGGCCAAGTAGAAAAAAGGATTAATGTTATGGAATTCATTTCCAGGGCAAATGAAGATAGGCGAAGCTTATAAGCCTTGGGAGACTTCCGGTGATTGTGAGTGACTTTGTTTGAAAACCTATGCTTTGATCTTTATTCAAAAGCTTACTAGTGATAGATATTGAAGCATGCTTAAGCTAATTTATATTCATGTTTCATTGAATTCCTATTCATAAATAGCGGTGTTGAAAGTTAAGCATAATTGTAACTAGTTGTTACTCCGCGTTCAAGCATGACACTCGACGTTTGGAAGCCTGTTTAAAATGAAAGTTGTGTTTATGTTGAGAACTTTCTGAATGGGATTCCAAACTATGTGTCTAAATATTTAAAGCATGCCTTGTATACTATTAACCCCCGGTACTGAAGGACACGGAGAAGGTACCTGGGGGAGAGAGAAAACCTGACCGCCGATACTGAATGACAGTGAGAAGGTATTCGGGTGGTAGTTGGTCTGGCCCCAATACTGAAGGACATGGAGAAGGTATTAGGGGAGGCCAGTGAGCTTAAATGGCATTCCACGTGCATGTGAGAGAGGTATTGAAGCTGTTGGTTTAGAGAAGACTCTGCCACAGTTAGGGTTTGGAAGAGTACCATGCTACAAGTTTTCTTTATTGTGAGTTCTTATGCATTTCTTTTCGGGGTGCTTAAATCCTGTAAATTGGCGGCCTTGTTGAAGTACTTTTGATGCTTTATCTTTGAACGCATAATCTATTAAAGTAGTCACTCACTGGGCTTCCCAGCTCACGTTTTCAACATGTTTTCTCTTCTCAGGTAGCAAACGAGTTCCCGGTGCTTAGCCTCATTAAGACCTGTTTGCCACCACGCCTCTTTAGCTCATTGTATATATACTTCTACATGTATATAGTTTTGAAATAAAAGCATTCTAGCTGGGTTGTAATAGACTTAAGTATGTTATGACTTAGTATGCAGACCTAGTATGAGGGACTGGATGTATCATGCTCAGGTGTGCAATTGTGTACTCAATTTTACTTGTTCATACATATTGCGTTGTGTACATTTCCAGGTGGATGTTAGGTTGGGCTGGGAGTGCTAGTAAGAGGGCTGGTATTCTCTGTCTTCACATTCCTTCCTAGGTTAGGCAAGTGAGCCTGGAGGGGGTGTGACATTCTAATTCCGAAATGATGCTCCAAACACCCCCTAAAGGTCAAGGGTTCAAACCTTAGAGAACTCTTAAATATGCATTACTTTTTATTTTAAAACAAGCCTTTACGGTTTCCAGCGCAACTTTGGATTTTTTTTTTCGTAATTTAAGGTCATTTGTGGTTTCCAGAGCCTGAAATTCCATAAAGCATTCCAAAATTTCAAACAACCATAACTTTTTTGATACTTAACCAAATTAAGCTTATAATATACCATTAGAAAGCTCTTCAAACGTAATTTACACTCATGTAAGTTTTATATGCAACAAATCAATGGAAAAAAAATAATTGCAATTTGAATATACTAGAGGCATGAAACTTTAAAAAAAATGTAACTCAATAATTACTCAATTAAATTGCATACAACTTTGCAGAAACTTCCTCAATCCTATTTCTAACATATTTGTAAAATTTCATAGCATTGTGATGTGTATATAAACAGATGTTATTAAAGGGTTCTAAGCATTCGTGCTTTAAAATTTAGAGAAAAAACATAAATAATACTAGAAGCCCTTTTAACCTACTATGATACCAATGTTGAGATTTTCAAGAACATGATACTAACCTTAGCATACCGGAATCTTTGAACACCAATAACGATCGAAGAATAATCATGAGGAGAATTCCCACTTGTTCACAGTCAAAAATCTTCTAGTGAGAAAAAAAATAGAGAACTTGAAAGGAGAGGATTTGTGTTCTTTTGACAGTTCGCTCATAGAACCCACGTCAAAAACTAATTCGTTTTGCGATATATCTCTACAGTTTTAAAAAAACTGTAGAGATTCTCTTGAGACGATAGTTACAGAAACTGCCTTCTCATTTTTAATTTGTAAAAAGGACAAATTAATATATATAATTAATTAAATAACATATATTTAATTAATCATATAATTAAATAATCTATATTCAATCATTAATACTTTCAGATCCATTATAATATATATTTCTTTTCTAAAAATACTTCTATGCATTTGCAAAGAAACTCATTGCTAAGTAACGAACAATGTTTTTTTTCTCTTTTGTACCAAATTAATTGCTTCAAGGTATATCTCAATATTTATTTATTATTATTACTATTATTTGCCTTCATTTTATTTTAAGATTTAAATAGTTCTATAACATTGCATTTTATCAAGTCATTTTTTTCTTTTTAGACCACAATTAGAATTATAATAGTTTGTATAAATATCATTTAAAATTACTCTTAGTGATATATTATTGTAAAATTGCAAGCGTAATGGAAAATATGCTAATACATGATTGAAAAAAAAATAGAAATTGTAATATTTCATTCAATATAATTTTGCCACCATTTTTTCTCTCTCTAGAATGAAAATTCAAATTACTCAAGTTATTGATGCTACTTTATATATTTAATATAAGTACAGAACTTATCCAAAAAAAATAAAAATAAAAATTTGTTTAAATTAACATTTAAATTTTATAAAAAAAAAACTAACATTAAATATAAATACAATTACAATATAATCTTCACACATGCAACACACGTTAATGTTTTCTAGTTTCCTTAAATATAACATGTTTGATGAGATTTCTAGAGAAATTTAATTAGTGGAATAAACTTGAATTTGTTTTGATTTCTTGTACAAGTGTAGTACAATCTCTAATGTATGGTCCTCTGATTCTTTCTCTTATATGTATATTTGACTCGAGGGCTATAACATTTGTTCCCGAGGTTGAATCTTCAACATTGAACTTGTGAAAAGTCTTCAGCTTCAAGCTTGTCGAAATATATATTCGACTTGTAGCTTCTTAAAGGTCTTCGGCTTTTAGCTTATTAAAGATTTTCGATTTGTAGCTTCTTGAAGGTCTTTAGCTTATAGTTTCTTGAAAGTCTTCAACTTTTAGCTTGTTGAAAGTCTTCGACTTGTAGCCTCTTGAAGTTCTTCGACTTGTATCTTATTAAAGGTCTTCAACTTTTAGCTTATTGAAGGTTTTTGGCTTGTATCTTATTAAAGGTCTTTGGCTTTTAGCTTATCAAAGCTCTTCAACTTGTAGCTTATTGAAGGTCTTCAACTTTTAGCTTATTGAAGAGTTAGTCGATGCAAAGTTTTCTATACACCTCAGATGTTTTCCCTTGTCTTCAAGGAAGCTTCAATATAATCTTTGAAGTTTTCAAGAAGTTTTCAATCTTCAAAGTCTCCAGGAAGTTTTATGTCTTCTTTGGAGTCTTCAAAGTCTTCAATTTTTTAGAAGGATTTAAGTTAATTTTAGTATTCAGGTCTTCAGGATCTTCTTAGAGTTTTTTTTTACTCTTCCAACCTAGAAGACTTAAGTTATTTTAGTCTTCAAGTCTTTAGAGTCTTCTTAGAGCTTTTTCACTCATCCAACCTAGAATATTTAAGCTCTTTTAGTCTTCAAGTCTTCAGCTCTTTACGAAGACTTTAGTTAATTTCAATCTTCAAAGGACCACCTCAATCTTCTAACTTCTTCCAGTAATATTCTTCTTCCCTCTCAAAATGAAGGGTGAGTCCTCTATTTATAGAGTTTTCCACAAGCTTTATGTGGGTTTGGGTTTGATTGTATTTGAGCCCAACCATTTGGATTTGAGTTTTGTTGGTTTTGGGCCTAACCTTTAGGTTTTTGGCCAAATTATCATTTACTGAACTTGTTGGGGCTTATTTGAACTTGAGCCGAAATTCCCCATGACCTAGCTTCATTAACTTAGGATTGTTTGATCAAATGGCCATGATGAAAACACGTGACATTATTTAGAATTTGTCAATTTTTGTCTTCAAATTTAATTGGGACACATGCTAATTTCTAATTGGTCCCAAATTCAATAATATGTAATTTTTTTCATTGATTTATAAATAATGATATGGCAATTTGTAATTAGTCGAACTTTCTTATTTGGCATGCAGATTGATAAAATCAAAAGAAAAAATATATATAAAAATGATAAATTTGCATGGAGTAATTTAAGGTGAATTTAGTCAAATAAAAAATCTCATAGCAAACAAAGAAAGCTTCAAATCAACAATTATTAGTGGCCACTTTTAAATTAGCCCCAAGTTTTTAGGCCCCGTTTGATAACCATTTGGTTTTTGGTTTATGAAAATTAAGCATATAAATATTATTTCTATCTATGGATTTCCATGTTTTCTTATCTACTTTTTACATATGTTTTAAAAAACAAAGCCAAGTTTTGAAAACTAAAAAAAATAGTTTTCAAAAACTTGTTTTTGTTTTTGGAATGTGACTACAAACTCAAATGTTTCCTTAAGAAAGATGGAAACATTGTAGAAACATTGTAGAGAAGATGAAAACTATTGTAGAGAAATTGTAAGAAAACAAACACAATTTTTCCAATATAATCTTACAATTGTCAAGTTTTTAATGTTTTCAATATTCCAAATTTGTCCCTACAAAAAAACTATCAAACTTTTAACCCTAGATCATACTTTGCTAGATTTTACAAAACCTAATCTCATTGTGATCTTATAATTATATCTATTTATCTTTTGAGATTTTTTAATATTAATTAATATTGTTAACAACTTTTTGTTAGTTTTTTGACCCTTCATTTCAAATTAATTAATTAAATTAATATTTTGATGATAATAAATATTAATATCTTTAGTGTGTTGAAGTTCCCATAGCGTAGAGCTTGACACAACGATTAATATTTTTATATTTGTTGGTTGTGTTGTTTTGTTTACAATCAATTGCTTCACGTAATTTTTTTTCACAAAAAAATAAGAGTCTCTGCCTAGTCACCATAACATACAATTGCCTCAGCTCAGAGCACAAAATGTTGTGTTTTGACTAGCTAAATTTAGAGATGGACTAGTGTAAGCTGGAGACAAGCATGTCTTGTTTCTCATATAACTGTAAATAACCCTCCACTTGTTTTTCAAAGTTGAGGAACTAAAAAAGTTGTATAACAACACATCCTATTAATAGAAGCATAAAAAAAAACTAGAATTTCATATAAAAGAATATTAGAATAATGAGGCTACTACAATCTTGCTAATTTTTGAAGTATGTTATCAAGTGGGATGCATATTTACTGTAAGAAATCAAATTTGATCATCTACTGTAAGATATGAAGAATTGGTTTACCTGAAACTCAAGCCTATTGCATTCCAGTAGGTTAAGATAGCCCACTAGGTAGAGAGTTTATGTCCATGTTTAGGCCCTTTCGAATTGTTTTATAAGCCTTAGTTGTCTGGCATTTATTTTGTTATTTGCTCTTAGAATCTATTTCGTTTTGCAATTTATATGACTGTTATGAAGGTTAAATACTAGTGAGTGTGAGTTTATTAGAAGAGTTTTCTTCCCAAGCCTCTATATATGGTTGATGTTTTCTTCAGGCATAGCGCATGGCAGTCTCGATGAGATAAGAATTCCATTTTTTAGTATACTTTGTTTGGGTTAGGAGAAGTGCATAGGTGGAGCTAGATACCTCCATGCCGAGAAAGTAATACAACGGATGAAAGTAGGCAATTCTCTCGCGAATCGCACATTGTTCCATTTGACCGAGATGTGAATGCCTATGATTTGCTCGGTATAGTTTTGGGTTTTATGCTAACCGGCATGAATAGGCCGACATGAAATGAGTTCCCCTAAAAAATATATAGAAGCTAAGGATTTCTCCTGCACTTTATTCTATTCTTCTTCCTTTTCTTCTATGTTATTATGCAAATTTAGATATGGTATTCCCTTGTCTAACGACCTATTTTCTGATTCCTGTAGATAGATGTCTTCTTTCTTGGATTCTTCAGAAGTATCAATGGAAGAAAACAACAACCAATCGTCTCAAGCTTTCAACCCTAGAAACAAGGTTTCATTTGTGAAATTGCATGACAATCATTTTCTTTTATGGAAATTTTAGGTACTCACTACATTGGAATGGCATGATTTAGAGGTTTTTTTTTATAGTGAAGTAAATCCACCAGAAAATTTTCTTCCAGCCCTAGAAGAATCATTGACATGTTCATCAACACCTTTTTCTTTACCTACAAAAACTTCAAATTCTGAGTTTAAACAATGGAAGCGACAATCTCTTCCTGGATTCTTGGTTCGGTGACAGAAGAAATATTAAACCAAATGCGAAATACTAAACCAAATTCTTCATTGCACGTCCTCTCGTGAAATATGAAAATCTCTTCATCAAACTTACACTAACAAAAGTCTTACCCAATGATAAGGCAATCCTAATTCTCAGCCCAAAGATCCAAGCTTTTGAAGCAAGAACCCTTGAATCAAAGAAATCAACACCTCCTTAAACAAATTTTAGATCAACCAAGAGACAAGGCTAGAAATAGATTACCTTTTTTATCAAAGATCTAGAAGCAAGATTTGGAAATCTTGTTCTAGATTGAGTTACTCCACAATCAAACTTGATCAAGGCTTGATTGAATGGCTCACATGCATTCTACCACAAGAATTGCAAGAGAATGGTATCAAATTTGAGAGTTTATCTCATTCAATCATCATCATCTCTTTACAAGACAAATCCCGTAGGTATCTATAGCCTCCTCACAAAAGTAACCCAAAACCCTTCAAATGCCCATAAAATAGTTACAAAAGTAGTGGCCATGATTAACTTGTATAGTAACTCCCTTTCTTAACTATCTAAACTTGAAATTGAAATTTAAAAGCTCAAAATTAGACTCAAGAGTTTATGAAACTAAAATGACAAATGAAGTCTTCAAAATGATTGCCAAACTCAAATGCAGTTTATGGCAACTTCATGTTGAACTTCAACCTTGCAAATGTTGACCTCTGAAGCTCCAAATGGTCCATCCTCACTTGATTCAGCTTGTAACACATGAAATTGAGGTTGTGCCAAGCCTATCCAATTTTGTAGATGAAAAATGAATGTTTGTTGAAGCTTCTTAGCCTTGGATCTTGTAATAGGTCCGCTTGGAACTTGTGGAACACCATGATTCTTATCACCCAAGTGATGAAATACAAGTTCAAGCTTCAGAATATGAAAATATGAGGTATGTCATTGAAGGAATACTTCGCTAAAATTCAACATTGTATTGATGCTCTTTCTTCTATTGGGAAGCTTGTGCCAATCGAAGACCATATCCTGTACATCTTTGATGGTCTTAGACCTTAATATGAATCGATGGTCCCAATGATTTCAGCAAAAACAGATGCCCAATGACTTCAAGATGTTCAATCACTTCTACTAACTATGGAGATTAGAATTGAAAGTAAATCAAGTAACACTAATGGGACTCTACCGTCTGTCAACCTTGTCGTCAATTCAATTCCAAAGGAAGGTATTGTTTAGAAACATGATATCTCTCATTATTCTCCAAATCACAACACATTTCAAAAAGGTAGAGGTGAGGGTCGATCAAATCAGAGTAATGGTTGCTCATGGACTAACTGCAACAAACCCTAATGTCAATTATGTGCAAAATTTAGGTATATAGCTACCACGTGTTTTTTTCGTTATGCTCCTCGCAACCCATCACCAAACACAAGTTCGGTTTCATCTTCCTCTAATATCAATAAAACACTGGTTTTTCTGCTCCATAAATGTAACGTCCTACATTGTAAAATTAGGCTATTTTATAGTAATTGGACTTAGTTGCCATTAGAGTTCTAATTTGGAAAATTATAATTTAAACATTAGCCCTGAAGTGTGGTGAATTAAAATTTCTATAATTTTGGGAAAGAAGGTTTTTAATTGAATCTTTAATTCCAAAGTTGGAATTTAATTTTAATCTTTTATCTCCAAATTCAAAAGAAACTCAAATCCCTTTTAATTAGATTTTATCCCAAATCTCTTATGTCCTTATTTGGAGTTTTAAACTTGGAAAAAGAGAAAAAAAAAATTAGGAAACAAAAAAGATCCAAAGATTTTTCCCCCTTTATTGATTTGGCTACATTTTTCATTTAGGAGAAATTAAAAGAAAAGGGAAAAGGGAAAAAAAAGAAGCTTAGACACCATTTTCTTTCCCCCCCCCCCCTCATTAGATAGCCCCCCTTCTCTTTCATTTCCTTCTTCTTCTTCATGTCGTCGGCCAACCCTCTCATTCTCCTTCTCCAGCATTTGCGTACTTGACCAGCGACGTGAGCAATAACTCTCTAGCAACATCACCCACACGACACCACCCACGAGCAACAAAACCCACACCCAACGGCAAGCAGCAAGACCCATTTGATTCCTCTTCTTCTTCAGTCGATTCTCCCTCTCTCACGAATGCTGAAGATTCTTCTATCCCTTCCCCCAACGAGCCTCCTTGGGCGAGCGATGTCCTACAGTAGCGACGCGAAGCCCTGCATGGAAACGTCTTCTATTCTTTTTGGTAAGGTTCAACATTGACCCATATTTATTGGCTTTAGATTTCCTTTTTGTAGGTTTGACTCCGTCGAACATTGACTAGCACGTTCGAGGTCGTGGTTCCAATCCACGAGTTCCTACAAAGACTCACTCGTTTTCATAACTTGAAATCACGTCGGTACGTGACCCACACATCCAATCTAATAGATTTACCCACATCTTGTAAGGTTTAGTTTGGCGAAATTGAACCTATTCGAACACCAACCAGCGAGGTTTTAACCTCTTTCGATGCGTTTCAGCACATTTTAGACTCTTTTGAATTAGATTAAATTAGTATAGACCTATCTCTAAACTTGGATGCTCTTTGTTTGTAGCTTCGAACTCATTTGAACACCTTCAAACAAGACCCAAGTTGTTTCGGTGAAGTTTAGGTTGTAAGGCTTCATTTATACTATTTCTAGACTTGTTTTAAGTGCTGAAAATTGCTTTCTAATCTTTTTAAGTTTACTGCTTGTAGTTTTGAACACCTCCGTTTACCCACCAGTAAGGAATTTAGCCTTTTCGAATTCATCTTAATTCCAAAGTGTTCAAACTAGCTTTTAAGATCAATTTTGAGTAAAAAAGTTCCTCTTGAACACTCTTTCTATTTTGAATAAGGTTATCAAACTTAATTGTGATCTCTAAACCTTGTCTACCTTGTTTAGGGAATCTTTTGGACTATCTTAGGATTGCAATATGTAAGTAGTTTCTACATGTTGAGTCTGTTTGATTGCGTGAAGCATGTTGTATGTCCTCATTGATTTTTTTTTATTCATTATAAGCATTCTTATATGTGTGATGAGCGCTATGGTATGTGATGATAACATGTTGGATTCTTGGGTTGTTTGACTATGCATAATGTGTTGTGAATGTGTTGTTTTGTTTGGGGCATAAAGATGGTCTAGTAGTATGCCTGGAAAGCATGCATTCTAGTGAGATTATGTGTGAGGTCAGAGGATGATAAAGGACTTGCGGAAATTCCTATCAAGATTAAATTTATAAAAATCGAACCTCTAAATATTTTGCAATAATAATGGTCAAGGTCATCCACGGGGATTGAAGTTCTTAGATTTAATTAAGTATCATAGTTAATTATTCCTAATTTTATTTAGAGAAACAAACTTTGATTTGATTCTTTTGACAAAAACATAAAACCTAAACTATTATGTACAAAGTTGGAGTCCAATTTTAAAGAGACATTCGTTAATTGCAATTCATGAAGCACAACTATGAAATTGACTAAAGAATTATGAAACATGCTATAGTCCTAAGCCAAGAATTACTAAAATATCTAATTGACTCTCTCGAGCCCAATCGAACTCATGCAAGAAGTAAATCAAACTCTTAACAACTTCTAGTACTAACCTATTCATTTTCATGCAATAGATTAATCATAGTTATGCATCTAAGTCCTTAGTTAAATTTACTTTCTCAAGCTAAACTTAACTTAACATACAAAGCTATGGCAAGAAGGTTAGAAGATTAATTCAAGATGCATAAAAGACGTTACACACACATTCAATAAATCAAACATAGTCTTGTAACAATAATACAATCAACTATGAGTCTATAATACTCGAATACATTTAAATACAGTCCACTAAATCCTATAATTAAAGACACAAAGTAAAGGGAATAGAGAAAAAATTGGACGACGCATGCTAACATTCGTTCCTGACGTGATGTCCCATGATCCCAAGCCTTGAGTCTCCTCCTTAGCTCTCCAATAAGCTCTCTAGACCTCCAAACAGAGTTTCTATCGAAAATAGAGTTTAGGTCTCTTCAAAACAGCTCCCTTTGCACAAAACATAAACTTCCTATATATAAACAGTGGGCAGTGTTGTAACGTTGTCCCTTTTTCCTTTTTTTTTTCAAATCGTGATAAGGTTGCAACGCTATAAGAAGAGTTGCAATGCTATGTCTACTAGTCTCATGGCTGAAAGGCTGCTGATGTAGTGTTGCAACGCTACATATGGCGTTGCAATGCTATACTCTCGGGTTCACAAGCTTGTTTCCTTCTCTTCAACACTTGGATCTCAATTATAGCTCCAATTTGCTCCATATTCATTCAAATACTTCCCACAACTCCACTTTTGCTCCAATTGCTCGGTTTCTGTAAAATACACATGGAAGTACACACAATCATAGCAAAACTAGCATAAAATTAAGCCTAGAAATAACACATTTATGCCCTTCATCAGAGGACCTTAGGTGTGATAAAGGAAAGTTAGGTGAATACCATGTACCTCAAGTAAAATGGTCGAGGGGTGGTATGTAAACAATGATTTTAGAAGTAGCATCGATGGCCTAGTTTTCAGATAGTTAGGGTCAATACGCAGAGTTTAGAAAGGCAAGTATTGGAGATTCTCGAGAACGTCGATGACCTTTGATGGAATGAGTTGGGGCCGATGGAGAGTGTCGGTGGCCCTAGATAAAATGAGTTAGGGCTGACGGAGATCATTAGTGGCCCTGGATAAAATCAGTTGACGGGAAACGTCGGTGGCCTTGAATAAAATCAATGAGGATCAACGTGTCTTGAAGGAGTCAGTCTCAAGAAGCCTTGTGAGAACTAAATTATGAGCATTGAGTGAGCTCGTGGACCTTGAGTGTGCATGGCAAGATGTAGAATTCATGTGTTGTGTGAGTTTTATATTTACTTTACTTGTTATGTAAGTTGAGCATGAAACTTGTGTTATTAATGTTGATAAGCATGTTTGGATGTGTGTGAACAACATGTTGTTTGTTGTTTGTGGCTCACCAAGTGTGAGCTACATACTCAATACGCATTATGTACTGACCCAGCACCAGATTTTACAAGTGAATGACAATTACTACGAACCTGGTGATGTAGACAAGGAGAAATGATGAGATGGAACCATCAGCAGTTTGTGGTTTTTAGTATATGTATAGGCTTTGCTTTCCATTCTTTATTGTATCTTTCCTTTGTTTTATGAAGATGAAGATAGGTTCTTTTGGTAGAACTTAGGTTATGAAATAAAAGTCCTTGTTGTTAGAAACTTACTTTGTTCCTGCTAGTTTGTCTGAACTAGGATTACTTAGAGTTGATGTGATTCTGTTCATTCTGTGAGTTTGGAAGTGTTATGTTGTTGCTGAAGGGAATAATCTAATTAAACCCATGCGGAAGTGTAGAAATCGGTTTGAGTTTATTTAGAACAAAATAATAATATTAGGGTTAAGCATAACATACCTTGAAAATATGGAGATTCTTCTGGTGTTTTTGATCTTTTCCACAAAGCCTTCCTAGCTATGGCTCGAACAAAGAACCAAAAAGGTTTGTGGAAACCTTCTTGAAAATAGAGAGGGAGGGAGTGAGAGGAGAATGTTGTTCTTTTATCTTGTGATCAATAATGGCTCACCCCTAGAGTCTTATTTATAGTGGCCTAGGGCAAATAATTAAATAATATATTTTAATATCTAATATATTAAAATATATTTATCTAATCAATTTGAATCAAATTCAAACCTTTCCAAATTCTTCTACGACATTTATTTCCTTATTTGAATCTAATTCAAATTTAATAAATATCTTTTCTTTAATGCATCTTAATACATCAATAATTTCTTTGATATTTAATGTATCATATACAATAAATATATTTTCCCTCATTTAATATATCACATATATTAAAATTTAATTTGATCATTTCAAAAAAAATTCTCTCAACAAAATTTATTCATATTTGTTCATATGAGCTAGCAATGGAACCTTATGGACCTACAGATTATAAGCTCCAATGATACAAAATCAATTAATTAAACTCTTTAATTAATTAATTTTCATTCATTAACTATAGGTCACTCCACTATAGACTTAGAGTTGCACTCTTATACACTGTAGGACAAGTTGTGTCCATAGATATAATCACTACATGCAAGTCGATCCTTCACTAGTTGTTCGTAATTATAGCTAGGTCAAAGTCCATTTTACCCTTACAATTACATCTTATACCTTAAGTACCACTGATTCTCTAATGAACAACTTATATATGATCCAACCATAAACTAAGTCCCTCTCGGGCCAATGAGAGGGTGGGGCCCCATTGTTCAAGTCCCAAAATCAGTACTTAAGGGAACTACTCATCTACTTTCCTTATATGGTAAGGAGTGAATTCCATCTCGTGAAATTATGTTCTCAGCTCCCTATTTGGTCAAGTCCCCAAAATAGTAGGCTTATTGAATTGGTTACAAAAAACCATTCTCACCCATGCAGATCAAAGGACGAGCCCTCATAGGCAGGAGTTCATAACTCACTCAGGATTAAGATTGAGTTGCATATGATCATCCTATGAAATATTAATCTTCTCAATTAAGGGATGTATAAAGAGAGATTAAATATTTTGTGGTCCAGTCTTATACAAACTCATTGTATAGAATACCCCCACTCACATGTCTCCAAATGAATGATTTGGATCAAATCATTTGTAACAATTACAAAGTGGGTCGTATCAATAGAGTTACGAGGATAAGACACCCAATCTTATCCATATACTATAGACTATTTAGATTATTACTTGAACACGATCTTCTTGTATGTCAACTACATACTTGTTCAAGATGACAATAATAACCTTAGATTTTACACAATATTTGATAATGTTATACATAATGTAAAATAATAAATTATTTTATTAATAAATAAGAAAATGTTTAATTACAAAAAACGAGCTTTAGGGCACAAATCCTAATAGTTGCTAGGAGGTGTGGAGGTTGTTGTTGAGTTACTCTGGTTTGTAGTGTTGTTTTCTTGTTTAACAGGTGCTAGAAAAATTTTGGGTAGCTTGTAGTTATGTTGTTATGATGCCAAAATTTTTGGAGCATATCGGTTGTGAGTTTAGTAATGTTTCCTAAGTTAGGTTAAATTTTGGGGGCGTTACAACAAATGTCAACAATGGTTACCACCCCTTATCTAATTATGACTACCATTGGTACCTTGACTCAAGTGCAACCAATCACCTTAACCATAATTTCAATAACTTATCTGTTGGTTTTGAGTAAGGGTGATAGTCTTAACCGAAAACTGACCAAACCAAACCGAACCAAACCATTGAACCAAACCGATCCAATGGTTTGGTTCGGTTTTTAGGAAGAAAATTGGACATATCGGTTTTTGTTTTGGCAAAATCGAAAAATATTGGTTCGGTTCGATTTTTGTCCATAAAAACCATTAAAAAACCAAACCAAACCGAACCAATGTATATATACCTCAAAAAATCCATAAATCGAATCTTACTCCATTCTTGTGTTGTTTCATCCGTTTTCTTTCAATTAATTTTAAAGTAACAAAATGAGATTGTTAACTCTATGAATTCTTATTGAGGTGTTGAGAAATTTTAGGGCAAAAAAGACTAAAATAGGGTCTCGAACTAAGAAGTAAAATAGCAAAAAAATTGTAAAAAAAAAAGACAAAAAAATCGAGAACCGAACTGAAGAGAAACCGAACCCATGGACAACTGATAAGCCTTAGATTAAGGCTTATTTAACTACCATTTGCTTAAGATATTCTTGTTTTGTCTTAAGATCAATTGAAAATAATTGGAAGATTGCTTAAATTTAAGGAAGAAATGAATATGTTTGCATTTGGGATAAATTTCTAAGTAAATTGATCTTGTTTTTAGGAATTGTGAGAATTGCAAAATCAAATTGCAGAATTAGATTTTGCAAGTCTGGATAGCATGTAATATCAAGGGTTTATGAAGTTGAAAAGCCGAGCAACGAAACCCATTTTTGGAAAACTCAATTTTCACACAAATTGGGGGAATTGGAGCGCGATTTTTTGCAAGATTCAACCCTAGGAAGATTTACAAAAGAGGGAGGATGAAGCTCGAGAGCAGGTGGCAGATTTGGAGAGGCGAATTGAGAATCAATTTTCGTTGTTTTTCGAAGCTCTGTTTTTTTTTCGAATTTTCTGTTCTTCTTCTTTGGCGAGCTAGCAACTTCAAAAAATTTGAGTTTTCTTCTGTTTTGTATTATGGAGAGTTGATTGAACAATCTCTATTCTTCAATTGATGTATTTTTGAATTAAGCTTGAGTTAATTTCAAGTTAAGTTGGTGGGTTTCTTTCAAAAATGTTGCTATGTTTTCCTGCACTTTCTTAGTTCTTTTTGTTTCACCAATGGTTACTGTTTTTTTTATTTTCCTTCTTGAATGCCGAATAGTTGTGGGAGTTCCCCTTTTGTTCTCAGTTGAATTCAAGTGTGAATTAATTTGTGGGGTAATCCAGTTTCTTTTAGACTTCCTTCTTGATTTCATCTTTATATTGATGCAAGATTGTCCAATTTAATTTCTGCACTTTTCTTCAGTTTATCCAGTCCGATTCAAGAGTTTCTTGAATCGTTAAGATCAATTGTTCCCTAAAAGTGGAGGAGATTGAATCGATTGGATTGGAAGGAGTTGTGTTGATTATTGAAAGAATTTATGTTATCAATTGATGTTATCCTCTGTTTTAGTCAATTTCAATTCTTCACCAATGTCAAAGGCAGAAGAAATAATAATTAAAACTCAATTAGACACCCCTTGATTCCTTGCTTAATCTCCTTTGAGAAATCTCTTCTTGAATTTCTTGTTGTTTAGCCTAGAATAGCACTACATTCATTGTTTTAACTATTCAATTTACAAAACTTTCAAAATGAAATTTTTCTCAAAAATTAGTTGTTATATTTTTATTTTTGATATGAGCTAAAACTTCTTAGGGGGTTCAAGAATGTGACTTCCCTAAGAAGAATTGTAGCCTAAATTCCAATAAAAACCGAGCCTACATTTCAATTGTTTGCTTGTGTTGATCAAATTTCCGTTGAGATCCTAGATTGATCAACTAGGGTAGCAACTCAAGCTTAGATCTAATACCGACGGGGTTAGTAATAAGCGGATTTCACACAAGTAATGGAGAAAAGAGCTTAGACATAAGCCAATCCTTACCTTAGACATAGGGATTAAGGACTCCAAAACCTATAAAATTGTTAGCCGAATTATCTAAGATAGAGGGACTATAGACATATAGGTCTCTCACTTAGCCTCCTAAAACCTAATTTCAAGGTGAATAGGAGATGCAATTTTGGTTTACAATTGAGTGTGAAGTAGGTTGGAATTGTAATTTTGGCTTGCAATTACGACTTAGGGCAATGACATTCTTGAGCCCCATTTTTATCTAAATTCCTTTTGAATTTTTAGTTTACTATCTAATATTGTCATTTCTCAATTCTGCAATTAGATTCTGCAATTCAATTATGCAATTTTTCTTTATTATTTCAATATTGTCATTTCTTGATTCTGCAATTAGATTCTGCAAAATTTTTCCAACACACCAACCCAACTTTATTTTTGCAATTTAGTTTTCAAAGTTGCAATTTCCCTTACACTTTGCTTTACAACATTTTTGTTACTCCGTTCCCTGTGGGATTCGATACTTGGTACTCAGATACCATTTTATATTACTTCGATCGCATGCGCTTGCGTGTTACAACCGATCAACAACCGAACCGATGGTTTTGTCCTTTATTGGACATTGGTTCGGTTCCTCTTTTGCTAAAACCGATTGGATCAGTTCGGTTCACGGTTTGGCCTAAAATCGATGAAAACCGAACCGATATCACCCCTAGTTTTGAGTAGGATGGAGCTCATCAAGTCCATTTGGAAAATGGAGCAAGTTTGCCCATATTACACTAAAGTTTTTCCTCTTTTTCTTCTCCTTCTCCTTCTAATTATATATTGTTTCTAAATAATCTTCTCAATGTTCCTTCAATTACAAGGAATCTTATTAATGTAAGTCAATTTGCTCGTGATAATGGTGTTTTCTTTAAATTTCACCCAACTCTTTATTATGTGAAGGACAAATCTTTGGTTAGATTATGCTCCAAGGGACTCTACATGAAGGGGTGTATCGGTTCAGCTTATTTACTGTTTCCTTCAAGAAAAATGTTATTTCCCTTCAGGAAAATGTCTTAGTTACTTCTCATAAGCCTATGGTGAATTCTAATGTTGTATCTGCAGTTTCATTATCTCTCTTAGGTATAAGGCATAGATGCCTTGGGCATCGAGCACTTTTTAGAGTTAAAATTATTATTCGATTATGTAATCCTCAGTTGAATTTTACAACTAGAATAAATTTTGGTGATGGTTGTGCTTTGGGTAAACTTCATGCTTTACCTTTTTCTCAATCTTCTATTGTTTATACTACCCCCTTATAACTCGTTGCGCGTGATCTTTGGGGTCCTGCTCATACTTCTTCTAGACATGGATTTCCTTATGATATTAGTTTTCTTGATGTGTATAGTCGATTTACTGTTGGGATTTATGGCCTAAAGCCTCGTAATTAATGATTTATTATTTAATAGTTAATAATAATTTTAATTATTTTATTTGCAATATAACATTATCTATTATATGAAAAATCTAAGGTTATTAGTGTAATCTTGAAAAGTATGTGGTTGAAATACGAGAGGATCATGTTCAAGAAATAACTTAAAGGGTCTATAGTATATGGATAATGTCGCTATGGGTTTGCGACACGGAGCGGTCGACTTAGTTTTCAAGAGGAGGAAAATGGAGTCGCCACTAGCTTTTATTGAGAAGGTGTGACTGCCACCCAAAAATGTGTTAAGATGATCTATGAATAAAGAATTTTGGGTTCAGGGGTCGTTTGTGTATATGGAAGGTATTAGCACCAAACAACACTCATTCAATGAACGAAATTTTACTTTTCTTGTGTTATTTTAACTAAAACGGCCTTTGTAGACAAAAAAATGGTTTTGATTTTTTAAATGTCCTATGTTTTATTGATCACTATTTTAAAATTAAGTAATGAGCAATAATTATGGGTGGCATAAAGCCATTCAAAATTTATTTGAATTTTATTTGGCATCCCAAAATAAATTCATCACCTCAAGAATATTAGGGAATCAACATCTTGATTTCCTAATCTCTACCATAAGGAATTTTTTTTTAAGGAAACATTTGGTTTATTAATTTAAAAATATGTGTGAGAAAATGATTCTTTTTAAGGAAATTATTTATTATTTTCTATTTAAAAAAAAATGTGAACTTTTTATGGAAAAATAAATTTTAAATTTTGATTTGGTGCTTTGAAAAGGAAGTCAACGAAATGATTTTAGAAAATCAAAGTCTCATTTTAAAAGAAAATCCCTTTTATGAAAATGCACTTTATAAAAAATCTTTTTTTTTTTTTGTACTTTTTATGAAATAAGAAATTTTTTTAGAAGGAAATTGTTGTTTATGAAAATATGTTTTTTTACTACTTTTTATGAAAAAGAAATTTTACAAAGCAAATTTCCTCATAAAGGAAAAATGAAAAAAAAAAAAAAACAAAATTTTTAATGTTTTTTTTATATATTGTTCTTTTTTTTTTGTTAGGAACATATAAAAAATCAAATCTTGTCTCCCAAGATTTTGATTTTTCACCTCAAGAATCTTACAATGTCGACATTCTGAAAATTAAAAGTTCTATCATTGGAAAAGTTTTTTTTTTAGAGCTATTGAATCAAAGACTCTAGAATATCTATAGTTTATACACAATATACATATATATTGAAAATCTTAATTTAGGAAAAGATATTTTATCAAACTTTTTTTTTTGTTTTTAAAAGGAAATAATTTTATTAAATACGTTTGTTTAAAAGACACATATTAAAATCAAATCTTGGCATCCCAAGAAATTGATTTCTCACCTTAAGAACCCAAAATATCGGCGTCCCGAGTATTTTGAGTTCTGTCATTGGAAGGTATTTAAAAGGTTTTCTCAAAAATTCATAATACAATTATTAGAAATTACCAAGAATACCTCATTAACGAAATTTGACATAATATACATAATCGTCTATTAAATCAAAATACAATTAGTGAAATTAATTAACCAAATAAGGATTTAAGCCATGATTCATGAAATTTCAACATTACAAATATACATAATGCATATATGAAATTAGTCTAGAATAAACCTAACAATAATATGCAAACACATACAAATAAAAGTCATATTTAGGATAAGACAAACTCACCATTAAAGATGGTTGTGAATGCTTTGTTTTCCTTGCCGGCTTTTGTTGTAAATGAAACAACAAGAAAGTGTTGGAGGAGGAAAAAAAAAGAGAAGGAGAGAGAGAAATTTAGAGATGGGAGAGAGAAAAAGAAATTGTTGGAGTGAGAGGAAAAAAATGTGGTTGTTAAAGGGAAAGAAAAAAAAGATTTTGTGGGAGAGAAAAATAGGGAAATGTGTGAGAAAAAAAAAACTGTACGACAATTGAGGTAGATAGGGAGATAACGTAGGGAGAGAGAAAAAAAATGGCCTCCTCCCCAAAAGCTTGTCTTTGGCCTTCAATTTATAGAAATCCCAAACCATTCTTATTTAGGAAAAAATAAATCAAACCAAATTTTAAAGGAACAAATAATAGAAAATTGATCAAATTGATTTTAAGAATATTTGGCTTAATTGGTTCTTTCCAAAAATTGGCTAAATCAAATAATTTCTCATACAAGAAAAATTTGAACATTAATCTTTTCAAAATTTTATTATCTCTACAATGAAAAAAAGGAAAAAATCTTTTATTTTATTTTTTATTAACTAAGAAAGGAAAAGGAAAATAATCAATCAAAATATTTGATTTTTTTGTTTATTTTTAAAAGACAACAATAATAATTCTAAATGATGGAAAAACACACAATTAACAAAAATAAAGATGATAAAAAAAATATTGGACAAATTTAGGGGTCTACAGATAAGGTTGGGTGCTTTATCTTGGTAACACTATTGATACGGCCCACTTTGTAATAGTTACAAATGATTTGAACCAAATCTTTTATGTAAAAACATGTGAGTGAGGGTATCATATACAATGAGTTTGTATAAGGCTAGACTAAGAAATATTTAATCTCTTTTTATAAATTCATTAATTGAGAAGATTAATATTTTACAGGATGATCATATATGACTCGATCTTAATCCTGAGTGAGTTATGAACTCCTGCATGTGAGGGCTTGTCCTTTGATTTGCATGGGTGAGAGTGGCTTTTGTAGCCGATTCAATAAGCCTATCATTTTGGGGACTTGACCAAATAGGGAGTTGGGAACATAATATCACAAGATGGAATTCATTCATTCCCATATATGATAAGTAGATAAGTAGATAAGTAGTTCTCTTAAGTGCTGATTTTGAGACTTGAACAATGGGACTCCACTCTATCACTGGCCCAAGAGAGACTTAGTTTATGATTGAATCATAAAAAAAAATTGTTCATTAGAGGATAAGTGGTACTTAAGGTGTAAGATGTAATTAAAGAGGTAAAACATGCTTTTGACCCAGCTGTAATTACGAACAACTCATGAAGGATCGACTTGCATGTAGTGGTTATATCCATGGACATAACTTGTCCTACAGTGCATAAGAGTGCAACTCTAGTTATATAATGGAGTGATATAGAGTTAATGAATGAAAATTAATTGATTAAAGAGCTTAATTAATTAATTTTGTATCATTGGAGCTTATAAGGTCCCCTTACTAGCTCATATGAACAAATAGGGATCAATTTTGTTGAGAGAAAATATTGAAATGTTCAAATTAAAATTTAATATATTTGATGTATTAAATGAGGGAAAACATATATGATACATTAAATATCAAAGAAATTATTAATGTATTAAGATACATTAAAGAAAAGATATTTATTAAATTTGAATTAGATTCAAATAAGGAAATAGATGTTGTAGGAGACTTTGAAAAGGTTTGAATAAGATTTAAGTTGGTTAGATAAATATATTTTAATATATTAGATATTAAAATATATTATTTAATTATTTGTCCTAGACTACTATAAATATGACCCTAGGGGTGAGCCATTATGTGCATTCTTCACAAGAGAAAAGAACTCTTGAAATTCTCTTCTCACCCCTCTCTATTTTCAAGAAGGTTACCACAAACCTCTTTGGTCATTTGTTCTAGTCATAGCAAGGAAGACTTTATGGAATTCTTGGAGTTCAACCTTGTTGGAGTTGGAGCACAAGGAGGAAAAGATCCACCAGAATATTCTCTATATATTTCAATGTAAGTTTGCTTAACCTTAGTTTTTATTTAAATCTAATTAAAATTAAAGACGATCTAATGCTTCTGCTATGGGTTTAATTTGATTATTTCATTCACTATTTACCTCATTAATAGGTTACCTACTCCAATCCTTCATAGTATTTGTCCCTTGGAGAAACTTTTTTGTCTATAACCTAATTACTCTTCTTTTAAGAACTTTTGGTGGTAAATGTTTTCCTTGTTTAAGACTTTATAATACTCATAAAGTATCTTATTGCTTTAGTCCTTGTACCTTGTTGGATATAGTTTCACTCAAAAAGGGTACAAATGTTTATCTATTGATGGCCAAATTTTTATCTCCAGACATGTCTTATTTGATGAACAATCTTTTCCTTATGCTCAAAAGTTTACTCATTTTTGTCCTAAACCCTCATCATCTATGTTATGTGATCCTCCATCTTTTATTTCTCCCCATTCTTTGTCTTATTCCCCTACTTCATTTTCCACGGGTTCTGTTAGCTCATCATCTCCCAAGACATTTGCATCATCACCATTACCACCTATTGACAATATACCTAAAGCCATCCCAATCGCTTCTAATATTTCTGAGACAATAGCTTCAATTATCCCACTAGCCCATGAGACTTCTACTTTACCCTTTGTTTCTCAAACTTTAGCACCACTCAACTCTCACACGTGACTGTTAATTCCCATCCTATGGTTACTCAAGGAAAGGAGGAGATTTTTAAACCAAAAGCTTTTCTTATTGATTATTGATAGTGGGCAAAATAATGTTATTTCTTGGCTTAGTTTTATTTTAGTTTTGCTATGATTATATGTGCTTTCATGTGTTTTATGTATATTTCTCATGAAGCGAATAATTGAATTAAACCCAAAGCGGAAGCATTGGATCGTCTTTGATTTTATTTAAAATTAAACTAAAAAATTAAGCAAACTTATTTGGAATAAATATGGAGATATTTCAAGAGGGTCTTTATCTCCTCTACAAAGTCTTTCTGGCTATGACTCGAACATAAGATCAAGGCTTGTGGGCGCATTTTGAAAGAAAATTCACCAAGGATTGGAGAGGAAAAAGTCTAGAGAGAATTCTCTAATTCTCTATTGAGAAAATGTGTGTCGTATCTAATGGCTTGACCCAATGGTCCTATTTATAGAGACCAAGAGCAAATCTTTGTCATAATTATTATATTTTAATATTTAATATATTAAAATATATCTTATACTTATTTGAATCTCATTCAAATCTCCTACGATATTTATTTATTTGAATCTTATTCAAATTTTATAAATATCTTTTCTTTAATGTATCTAATATACATTAATTATTTTAACATTTAATGTATCAAATACAATAAATATATTTTCCTCTTTTAATATATCTAATATATTAAATATTAATTTGAACATTTCAAATTTTTCTTTCAACTAAATTAATCTTTTAGTGTTACTATGAATCTTTGTTTATGTTGTGATTGAATTTATGTTTTTACATCTTTTATGCATCTCGATTTTATTGTTTAAACCTTTGGCCATGGTTTTGTATGTTAGGGTAGATTTAGCTCGAGAGAGTACATTTATCCATAGAACAATAGATGCATAACTAGATTTAGTTTATTGCACAAGAGTGAGTCAATTAAGTCTAGAAGCCTTAAGAGAATATCTCAATGCCATGTTTAGTAATCAAAATGGACCGAGAGGTTGGTTTATTGCTAGGCATGAGTTCAATTGCGCTCGAGAGAGGATATTGATTACTTAGTAATTCTTGGCTTAAGTCAATTCTTTATCTACAAAGTGAGCTTAATTTAATCAACCATTATGTTTCTCAAAAATTGGACTCCAATTTTGTAAATTATTTAATTTTTTTGATCACTAAATTTTTGTTTTTCTAAATAAAATTGGGCATAATTAATTTTGGTACTTAATTAATCTAAGAACTCAAATCCATGTGATCGACTCTAGTCACTATTACTGCAAATTTTTAGAGGTCCGGTTTATAAATATCATTTGATAGGGCCTTCGACAAGCCCTTTATCAATTATGCTCCAACCAAACCACCTACTATTAAGGAAGCTCTTAGTCATGCTCTTAGGAGGCAAGTAATGCAAGAAGAATATGATGCTCTTTTGAAAAATAACATGTGGGAATTGGTTCCTAAACCTTTTGATAAGAAAATTGTTGGTTGTAAATGGGTTATTAAGATAAAAAAGAATTCTAATGGTTCCATTGCTTCGTAAGGCATACCTAGTTGTAAAGAGGTTTCGCCAAACTGTTAACATTGACTTTTTAAGAAACTTATAGTCCTGTGGTTAAGCATGTTATCATTCATGTGCTTCTTACCTTAGCTCTTACATGTGGCTAGACTATTGGACAAATTTATATTAATATTGCTAATTTCTTGCATAGGATTTTAATAAGTCTGTTTTTATGGAGCAACCAGTAGGCTTTCAAGTTTCAAGCTCTTCTCCTTGGGTTTTTAACCTTTGTAAGGCTCTTTATGACCTTAAGCAGGCACCTCAAGCATGGTATCAACATCTTAGCATTTTTTGCATTCTTTGGCCTTTAAAACTTCCAATGTTGATACTTCGTTACTGGTACGATGGTGAGCGGTCATGTTGCTTTTGCTCGTCATGGGAGTTATTTACTGATGTACATTTATATAGAAGTGTTGTAGGGCTTTACAATATGTCACTTTAACACGCCCTAAGATTTTTTTTAGTGTTAACAAGGCTTATCAATTTATACACTCTCCTATAGTTCTTCAAATACTTTGTTGAAGTCCACTTATCCTATAGTTGGGTCAATTCATGACCCACATGATCGTAAGTCCACTTCTGGTTTTTGGGTGTTCTTTGGTGGTAATCTTATTACTTGGGGTTTAAAGAAACAACCAATTATCTCTCAATCAAGTACAGAAGTTGAATATTGTTGTCTTGCTACTGTTGCAGCTGAACTGGTATGACTTCATTCATTATTTCTTTATTTGAATATATTTCTCACTAAGCCTCCTATTTTATATTGTGACAATTTAAATGTCGTTCACTTGAGTCCCAATCCTATACTTCACTCTAAGACAAAGCATGCAGAGCTAGACATTTATTTTGTTCGTGATTTGGTTCTTCATAAGAAGATTGTGGTGATCTCCCTATTACAGAACAAATCACTAGTATTTTGACAAAACCATTATCTGCTATGGGGTTTAATTATTTGAAGACCAACCTCAATGTTCATGATGCCACTATCATTAGCTTAAGAGGTATTAAGATAGACCAATAGGTTGAGAGTTTAGGCCTAATTTAGGTTGATGGTTAGGATCTTTCGAGTTGTTTTACAAGCCCTAGTTGTTTGGCATTTAGTTTGTTATTTGATTCTAGATTCTATTTCGTTTTGCGATGTATGAGTTTGTTATAAACATAAAATTCCATTATGTGTGAGTTTATTATAGGAGATTTCTGCCCAAGCCTCTATATATGGTTGATATTCTCTTAATAAAAAAGTATATAGAAGCTAAGAGGTTCTCCTGTAGTTTATTCTTTTATTCTTCTTTTTACTCTCATTATTATGAAGATTTAGATACAGTATAGTAAGAACAAGTGTTTTCTTTCTAACAATGTTCAAGATCTCTTGAAGGGCAAATTTGTCGCGTACCAACATTACCTGCTCGACCCTAAATCCTTCCATACTGTTACTGCCAATGTTACTTCTATTTCCAAAGATACTTTTAATTTCATTTTCATTGTTTCCACGTTCAAGAAACTTTGGGGCTTCCCCAGAAATATGACTAGTCTCGGGCTTCAAAATGTCGATCGAATGTGGGAAAAACAATGGAGAAGATCACTTACACTCCGCGATAGATTAAGAACTCCGATATGGTTCGAAAAATTTGACTTAAATGAAAATTCTCTTAAATGTCTCCTTTATCTTCTCTTTCACAATCTTCGCTAAACTTTTTGTGAAACAAAGATCTTATTATATTATGGAACCTAAAATCAATTCCCCTTGAAATGGTCTAAGCTGGTATCACCTGAAAACACAAATCCCCTTCAACATTTCTGCAGACATAACTGAAAAGAGCAATTTGACTCGTGCTCAAATACTTCATCAATGTAAATGAAATTCATGTCATTACTCTCGTATCCATGATTTCTAAGGCGATGATGCAGATCGATAACAAAATACCTAAATCAAACTCTATATTTTTCATCTTTAATTTTTCATAACTCCCTCTTTTATCTCCCACATAGGCAAAACAATAAAATTTGAGATAATTGAAGTAAAAAAAAAAAAGAAGATAATTTAAGTATTTGTATATATACTAGAAAACTTTTACTGGCATGCACATTGACTGCATGCTTAAATACTTCATTATTGTAAATGAAATTCATTTCATCACTATCGTATCCTTGATTTCTAAGGTGACGATGCAGATCGATAACACAATCACCTAAATCAAACTCTATTTTCCATCTTCAATTTTTCATAACTCCCTTTGTTATCTCCCACATACGCAAAATAATAAAATTTGAGATATTGAAGTAAAAAAAAAGATAATTTAAGTGTTTGTATATATACTAGAAAACTACGGGCATGCACGTATATTATTTTCTAACATACATATATGTATGTATGTATGTATGTATGATAAAATATACATTTAGTCATAGAGATTTGAACTTAGTTTCTATTTAGGTCATAAATTTTCAAAACTAAACAATTTTAGCCCTTGAGATTTGAGTTTAATTTGTGTTTGGTCTTTGAAATTTCAAAAGTGACATGTTTGGTTTCCAAAGTTTGTATTCGATTTCAAATGGGTCATTGAAGTTTTCTCAAAATAATAATCAAGATGTCAAAATTTATACTAAACAACCTTAATAAACCATTGGATCGGTTCAATTTTTCAGTTTCTTTTGCCCATAACATGTAGTATGGAGTACATTTTCTCATTTTTCATAATATTCTCTTGAAATTTGAACTACGTACTACGTACCATTAACATTGTGACTATTAAAAGCCTACTCGATGCTTATGAGCCTAAGGTGAATAAATGGAATCAATGGCATAGTTCTTGTCTTGAAAAAATAACATAAAAAATGACAAATTTTTGCATGGCAATATTCAAGAAACGATATGTTGTCATATGAGGCAACCTATTCGTTTAGAAAATAATATATTTTAATAAAAAAAATTTAAAATTTATAATATTAATTTAAAAAACTCCCTTTTACCCCTCACATAGGCAAAACAATAAAATTTGAGATAATTGAAGTAAAAAAAAAGATAATTTAAGTATTTGTATGTATACTAGAAAACTATCGCGTGCATGCACATTGACTCATGCTTAAATACTTCGTCAATGTAAATGAAATTCATTTCATCACCATCGTATCCTTTATTTCTAAGGTGACGATGCAGATCGATAACACAATCATCTAAATCAAACTCTATTTTCCATCTTCAATTTTTCATAACTCCCTCTTTTATCTCTCACATACGCAAAATAATAAAATTTGAGATAATTGACGTAAAAAAAAAAGGGACAATTTAAATGTTTGTATATATACTAGAGAACTTTCATGGGCATGCATGTATATTATTTTCTAACATATGTATGTATGTATGTATGAATGATAAAATACGCATTTAGCCATAAAGAATCCATAGAATTTGGAAATACACATTTGGGCCTCTTCGAGTTATGTTTGAGGCTTAAACACTGGAAATCATTTCTTGAAACTTCACTGAATCGACTAACCAATGAGTCTCTATGCTGCAATAAAAAAATCTGGCAACGAAATCGCTCACACTTACAATCATATATACGGGCTTTCACTCACCGGACTCCGATTTTCACCATTTACGACTCGTAGGGGCAGTTGGATATGGTGTATTTCAAAAATGTCCTCAATGTTTCTTTTTATTACTCTTTTAGTGATTTATTTGGTTACGATTTTAACGTTCTACCATGATTTTTCATCACTTCTGCTAATAGTTAGGATATTAAAGTTCATGAGTATTATTGAAACGAAACCAAAAGTTTTAGGGTATGCTTTATAATTTAACCTTTTAAATACTATGAACTAAATTGAAAAATATCAAATATTATATGTTAAAATATATAGGTTAAAAAACATGTTTGGTCCCTAAAATTTAGTCGATAATGCATTAGTTTGTCTATTGTAACAATTTAGTCTCTAAACTTTAATATATAACAATTTAGTCCCATCATGAAAAATATTGTTAAGATTTAATGAGATTTTTTTTAATATGTAGATCAATAAATTGACTTAGGCACCAAATGTAGTTATAAATTACAAAGACTAAGTTGTTCCATAATAAAAATTGACACATAATTTTGATGATATTTTTTCCGATCAAATTGTTACAAATTTTAAAGTAAAATGTACATACTAAAGTTAAGGGACTAAATTTTTACAAACTTAAAAGACATTGACTAAACTATTACAAACTAAAATTTAATGACGACTCTATTTAATAACCATTTGATTTTTTATTTTTAAATTTGTTAGGATTTATGCCCTAAAGCCTCGTAATTAATAATTTATTTAATAATTAATAATAATTTTGATTATTTTATTTGCAATATAATATTATCCATTATATGAAAAATCCAAGGTTATTAGTGTAATCTTGAACGGTATGTGGTTGACATACGGGAGGATTATGTTCAAGAAATAACCTAAAAAGTCATAGTATATAGATAAGGTTGGGTGCCTTATCCTGGTAACACTATTATACGACTCACTTTGTAATAGTTACAAATGATTTGATCCAAATCGTTTATGTTGAGGCATGTGAGTGGGGGTATCTTATAGAGTGAGTTTGTGTAAGACTGGACGACAAAATATTTAATCTCTCTTTATAAATCAATTAATTGAGAAAATTAATATTTTTATTAAGATGATCATATGCGACTCGATCTTAATTCTGAGTGAGTTATGAACTCCTGCCTGTGAGGGCTTGTCGTTTGATTTGCATGGGTGAGAGTGGCTTTTGTAGCTAATTTAATATGCCTACTATTTTGAGGACTTGACCAAATAGGGAGCTGGGAACATAATATCACCAGATGGAATTCACTTCTTCCCATATAGGGTAAGTAAATGAGTAGTTCACTTATGTGTTGATTTTGAAACTTGAACAATGAGGATTCACCCTCTCATTGGCCCCAGTGGGACTTAATTTATAATTAAATTATAAATAAATTATTTATTAGATGATCAGTGGTACCTAAGGTGCAAAATGTAATTATAAAGATAAAACCAACGGCATGAGTCCAAGATATAATTATAAGGATAAAACCAACGGCATGGGTCTTGAGAGTCCGAACGCCTTTATTTCGAAGGGGTATTTGCCCAAAAAACAAGAAAAAGAAAAAAAGGGAACTCAGGTTTTATTTGATCCGTTGGTAGAACGCCTTTATTTGGAAGGGATATTTGCCCAAAAAAAAGAAAAATAAAAAAAGGGAACTCCAGGTTTATTTGATCGGTTGGTAACGGCAATCGAAGATGTTCTAATTGATAATATAGAGAAGACGAGATGGTGCATAGTGCTTACGATTCCTTTGAGCTACTCAAGGATAATCCTTCCAAGATCGAATCCATCGAGTCTTACGGCTCCAAGCTTTTCATCGGTTGCTCAGATGGATCTCTTCGTATATACTCCCCGGAATCCTCCGGCTCCGACCGGTCTCCGTCGTCTGATTTCCACTCGAAGTCGATGGAGCTGCAAAAGGAACCGTATGTGCTGGAGAGAAACGTGACGGGATTCTCCCGGAGGTCTTTGGTGTCAATGGAGGTCATTGATTCGAGGGAGCTCCTTTTGACTCTCTCTGAATCAATCGCGTTTCACAAGCTTCCCAATTTGGAGACTCTTGCTGTAATTACCAAGGCCAAGGGTGCCAATGCGTATTCATGGGACGATCGCCGAGGCTTCTTGTGCTTCGCGAGGCAAAAGAGGGTCTGTATTTTCAGACACGACGGTAATTAGCTATGCAATCAATGGTTTTTTTTCTAGCCAGTTCGTAGACTTCGAATTTGAATTGAATTCCGTTTAGAAAAGCAGCATTTCAGCGTTTAATATTTTAGTTTGAATTGTATTTCGTGGAATATTTCACAGTTTCTAGTTATGGAGTCTCAATTCTTGCTCTTTTACGTTTGTTTGGTTACTCGGCAATTTGAAGGAACATTTGCCAAGAGTTTCAATGTAAAAGTTACCCACCTTCGAGATATAATTCTAGTTTATGGCAAGGAAGTTAAGATGTTTTTGGCATTGTAGGGGGACGGGGATTCGTTGAGGTTAAAGAATTTGGTGTCCCTGACACAGTGAAGTCAATGTCTTGGTGTGGAGAAAATATATGTTTGGGAATTAGAAGAGAATACGTGATATTAAATGCTACCAGCGGCGCATTGACTGATGTATTTCCTTCTGGGAGGTTAGCCCCGCCTTTGGTAGTCTCCTTACCTTCTGGAGAACTTCTTCTTGGAAAGGTATGCATCGATCCTATAATTTACACTTTAAATTCCGCTGCTTATGTGTTTGCTTCGGAAAAAAAAGATGTTTTATGCTATACAGAGAGAAGAATTAAATCATTGGTAATCGTAGAATGAAGGGGATCTGGTGTATACCAACTAAAGGAATTTCTAATTCAATATGAATAATGCACTCTGTGATACAATGGAGGGGTATTTATACAAAGTAACCAATAACTAACTAATTACCTAGAGAATCGGTTAAAAGAGTAAAATAACCATAACAGCTGGTTAACATAAAAGAGAAAATTAAAGTAAAAGCCCTCTGTTACTAATACATCTTAACCCACCCCTCTAAAAATTAACTCGTCCTTGAGTTAGGATGCTAAATGAAAGTCATCTGGAGCATAGTAGGGGTGCAAATCAGCCACATTGAATGTAGGGTTGATATGAAGATTAGTGGGTAGTTCAATCCGATAAGCATTGGTTCCATATTTTTCCAAATTCTTGAAGGGACCAAGCTGTCTATCGTCAAGTTTGTCATATGTCCCCACAGGAAATCTTGATTTGCGAAGGTTTATCCTCACCAAATCTCCCTGTTGATATTGAACATCTGTCCTTTTGTCAGCATTGTTTTTATAGGATGGGTTTGCTTTTCCCAAGTGATCTTTGACTTCTTTATTGATCTCAACTATCCTTTCAGCCATGAATTCCGCTTCAGAACTGACATCAACAGTAGATGGTAAATTAGACAAGTCAATAGTAATTCGAGGGACACGCGTATAAACAATTTCGAAGGGACACTTCCCTGTTGATCGATTCTGCATGTTGTTAAAGGCAAACTCTGCTTGAGCAACGGCTAAATCCCATTGTTTAGGATGATTGCCACTTAAACAACGTATCAAGTTCCCCAAAGTCCTATTGGTCACCTCCGTTTGTCCATCCATTTGGGGGTGGCTTGTTGTGCTATATTTAGGAGTAGTATCAAATTTTTTCCACAAGGTTTTCCAAAAATAGCTAAGGAACTTAAAATCTCTGTCTGAGACAATGGTTTTCGGGATTCCATGTAGCCACACAACTTCTCTAAAAAAAACAAGATAGTGATGTAAACCACATCATTTGTCTTTTTACAAGCAAGAAAATGTGTCATTTTGCTGAATCAATCAACAATAACCATAACTGAGTCAAAACCCCTTTGAGTTTTGGGTAAGCCAAGGATAAAATCCATAGATAAGTCTTCCCATATTGTGTTGGGAATAGGTAATGGCGTATATAAACCAGAATTTGTAGATGTTACTTTTGCCGTTTGGCATGTGAAACATCTTCTGACATAATTAATTATTGACATCCCTTCGTAACTGAGGCCAATAAAATCGAGAAGATACTAATTCAGCAGTTTTGTTTTGGCCAAAATGGCCTGATAAGCTTCCCGAGTGTAGTTCTTTTATGAGGGCTTCTCGAAGGGAAGTGGGAATACATAGTTGGTCCCCTTTAAATATCCATCTAAGAGATGAAACTCTTCGAAGGAATTAGAATCTGAGCATTTTTGCCATATATTTCCAAAGTCCGGGTCATTTTCATAAAGGTCAGGGAGGTGTTGGAAAGCAATGATTTCTCCTGCAAGAGTGGTTAGTAATTGACTTTTTCGACGTAAGGCATCTGCTATCTTATTAGACTTTCCCGATTGATGCTTAATGACAAAATCAAAGCGTTGAAGCAAAAAAATCCATCTAGCATGCATCCTACTGATATTTTTTTGTGATGTAAATACTTGAGTGAAAAATGATCAGTGAGTAAGATAAACTCTTTATAAATGAGGTAGTGTTCCCACTGTTTTAGGGTTCGGACTAAAGCATTAGTTCTTGCTCATAAGTGCTCCAATTTTGTCGAGAGGGACTAAGTTTTTC
The DNA here is from genome assembly GCA_033996785.1 of Trichosanthes truncata. Lineage (NCBI taxonomy): Eukaryota > Viridiplantae > Streptophyta > Magnoliopsida > Cucurbitales > Cucurbitaceae > Trichosanthes > Trichosanthes truncata. The sequence goes on along the minus strand of JAWPNB010000013.1, from coordinate 40,208,052 downwards.
ACTAAAGTATTCAATAGGATGTCCATTTTGAGATAAAACTCCTCCTATTCCTATACCACTTGCATCCACGGCTACTTCGAAGGGAATGGAAAAATTTGGAAATTGTAAAACAGGACAATTACTTAACCTTTCTTTTAAAGTGTGAAAACTCTGTGTGTGGTCTGTATTCCATTGAAAGGATGTTTTGCGCAGACAATTTGTGGTGGTAAAGTTTGTTATGAATTTTCTATAAAAAGAAGCCAAGCCTAGGAATGCCTGAATATCTTTTATAGTTTTTTGGTAAAGGCCAGTCAGTAATTGCCTGAATTTTTCTAGGGTCTGCTTTTATACCATATTCTCCAATTAGGAAGCCTAAAAAGGAAATTTCATGGACGAGGAATAGGCATTTCTTTGGATTAATATAAAGACTATTCGCTGCTAGTGTTTTGAATAATGAAGTCAGATGTTCTAAGTGTTCTTGTTGTGTTTTACTATAAACTAGTATATCATCAAAGTACACAACAATAAACTTGTTAAGATAAGGGTGAAGTACCTGGTTCATCAGTTGATGAAGTGCTAGAAGTGTTGGATAGTCCAAATGGCATTACTAACCATTCAAATAAACCTTCGTTTGTCTTGAATGCTGTCTTCCATTCATCTCCAGGTTTAATGCAGATTTGATGATAACCGCTTCTCAAATCAACTTTAGAAAAGACTTTAGCGCCACTCAATTGATCGAGTAAGTCTCCTATTCGAGGAATTGGAAATTGATACTTGATAGTAACTTTATTGATTGCCCCGCTATCCACACACATTCTCCAACCGCCATCCTTTTATGGAGTTAAAAGGGCAGGGACAGCACAAGGACTTATGCTTTGCTGTATATGCCCTTTTTGTAATAGATCTTGAATATGTTCATGTAGAATTTCATATTCTTTAGGGCTCATTTTATAATATGGTAAATTTGGGATTGTAGAGCCCGGAATAAGGTCTATTTGATGCTGTATATTCCTTAAAGGAGGCAGATTTGAAGGCATCTGTGTAATTTCTGGGGTTTTTTGTAGTATTTCCTTTATTTCAATAGGAAAATCTTGTGTTCTTGAAAAGTTTCCTTTCCAGAAACTAACAATCCCAGAATAGGTCCTATTTCTGAAAGGAAGCGTCTTCCACTTAGTACCGTGAATAATTGGCCTTTTTTGCCACTTAATGGACCAGCTGGTTTGTCACTGCTTTTTGGTAGACGGAGGAGGACAATTTTCTTGCCTATCCACATAAATTTGTAGGTATTTTCCCCACCTTTATGTGTAGTTTGTAGATCGAATTGCCACGGGCGTCCAAGAAGTATGTGACATACATCCATGTCGAGGACATCACAAACTATTTGGTCTTTGTAGTTGTTCCCTATCGACAAAGACACCGTACAAATTTCAGATACTTGAGTTTCACCTCATTTTTTAATCCAACTAACCTTGTGGTCACTTCTTGGAAACAATATTTTCGCTGCTTCCGCTATCTATTATGACATTGCAAATCTTGCCGTTGATCATGCATCTTGTTTTAAAAAGGGAGTGTCTTTGAGGGTGGGTTTCTCCTTTTGGGGTAAGTAGAATCTGTTGGAGAACACAAGATAATTGGTCTCCATCGTCTGCTTCTATGAAAGCTGTATCATTTTCTGAGTCTTCATTATTTTCATCCTGATCATATTGTTCTTCTTTCATTATTGCCACGGGCCTTCGTTGAGGACAAGAGTTGGATAGATGGCCTGTTTGTCCACACCTAAAACATTTTCCAAGATTTGGTCTATTGTACTGGTTGGTTGTCTTCTTGTTATTGGTTCTTTCTGGAAGTTTAGTTTCTTTTGAATTTGGAAGATCTTCCTCCCTTTGTTTTGAAGTAGACCCTTGGGCATATGTATTGGTGTTCTTGAAAGGTGTTTGTCCACCTCTTCTTGATATGTCCCACGAGTTCTTTCTTGGAGTTTTCTTATATTGATCAGTATGTAATTCTTCAATTGTCTCTGCCAATGTGATTGCATCTGAAAGAAGGCTAATAGGCTGAACCTTGATCTTTTCTTTAATGTCCATTTGTAGACCGCTTTAACGTACAACTAGGTGGTTTTCTATTTCTCCCAGATTTGTTCTAGCCCCCCAATCGATGGAAGTCTTTTGTGTATGCATAAATGGTATGATTTTCCTGTCTGCAATTTTGATATTGGTTGTACAAAATCTGCTAATAATTTGCTGGGAGGAATCTGCCATTCATAGGTCTTTTCATTCTTCTCCAGGTTTGAATCGGTCGTTTGCCATATCTTTGTCGATTGACCTCCACTTGTTCCCACCATGTTGATTCACCTCCTTTGAGTTTCAATGTAACCAATTTCACCTTTTTGTTGTTATGTGTATTGGCATAATTGAAAAAACTCTCAACATTTTTAATCCACTCCATCTCTTTTCCCACTAAAACTAGGTAATTCAATCTTGAATTTATAATCATTCATGTCTCCATCTACTTGATTGTTTCTTCTAAACCTTCTTTCTCCAATTCTTCTTTCTTCTTCTCGAATTTCCACTTCTTCTTCTCTGGATGATTCGAAATCTTGAATTTGTTGCCTCTGTGGAATATAGTCTTGGATCCTTTCTTGAATGTTCCACGGTTGTTCTTGTTGATTTCTTCTGTTGTGTTGAGCCTGAGGTGGTGGATCTTGCCTATCTTGAATGTTAACGCCAACATTTCTTCTATTGATTTGAGTTTCTTGATTGATCATAAGTTGCTCTATTTGCCGCTCCATATTGTCGATTAGTTGATGTATTTCCCCAATGTTTCTTTGAATATTCTTAACAACCAATTCAACTGACTGCAAGCGTCTAGTTGTAGTGGATGGTGAGAGGACGGTTGTTTGCTCCGCCTCTTGGCCAGTGGAAGAAGCTTCCGCTGTGATTGCAACTTTCTTGCCTGCCATCAATGCTTGAATCTTGGAGCTCTGATACCAATTTGGTGTATACCAACTGAAGGAATTTCTAATTCAATTTGAATAATGCACTCAGTGATACAATGGAGGGGGCTATTTGTTATTGTGAGATCAAATTTGAGAATTTTCTATTCATTCTATACAATAGAGCCAAATATATAGGGGCATACATGGAACCCCTAAACTAGTAAAAGAAAAATTACAATAAAGGACAAAGGATTAATAAGCTCTTAAATCTACATATATACTATAACACTCCCCCTCAAGCTGGAGCATATATGTTAATCATGCCCAGCTTGTTACAAAGATAATCTATTCGAACCTCATTTAAAGCTTTCGTGAAAATATCTCCTAATTGTTCTCTGATCTTCACATATCCAGTAGACACCAAACCTTGTTGTATTCTCTCACGAATAAAATGACAATCAATTTCGATATGCTTAGTTTGCTCATGAAATCCTGGGTTGGATGCAATATGAAGGGCAGCTTGGTTGTCACACCACAACTTGGTCGGAACAGTAGTATTGAAGCCTAATTCGATCAATAGTTGATGTACCCACATTATTTCACATATTGATTGTGCCATAGCTCTGTATTCTGATTTAGCACTCGATCAAGAGACTACATTTTGTTTCTTACTTTTCCATGAGACCAAATTGCCTCCAACAAAAACACAATAGCCATAAGTCAATCTTCTATCTTCTCTCGATCCTGCCCAATCGGCGTTTGCAAAACACTCAATCTTCATATGACCACGATCTTTATATAAGATCCCACGTTCAGGTGCAGCTTTCAAATAACATAGAATTTGTTGTACTGTGGCCCAATGATCCATTGTAGGTGAAGACATAAACTAACTCACAATGCTTATTGAATAAGCTAGGTTTGGTCGTGTCACTAAAGATAATTCAACTTTCCAACCAATCTTCTATATCTCTTAGGATCTATAAATGGTTCTCCATCTTTGTAAGTTGCAGATTAGGCATCATTGGAGTACTACATGGCTTGGCTCCCAATTTTCCCGTCTTAGATAGCAAATCAAGCACATATTTCCTTTGTGACATAAAGATACCTTTCTTACTTCTCATTACTTCAATGCTCAAGAAGTACTTTAACGTTCCCAAGTCTTTAGTATGAAACTGACTTTGGAGGAACGTTTTGAGAGATAAAATGTCTGATGTATCATTTCCAGTGATAACAATATCATCAACATATAGAACAAGTAGAATGATACCATTCTTAGTTAGTCGGTAGAAGACAGAGTGATCCGACTTGCTTTTCTTCATTCCAAATTGCGTGAAATTGCTCAAGTGCTCGACTAAATTTTCCAAACCATGCACGTGGACTTTGTTTCAACCCATACAAAGATTTGCGAAGGCGAAAAACTTTATCATTCTCCCCTCGAGCAACAAACCTTGGTGATTGCTCCATATAAACTTCCTCCTAAAGATCACCATGGGGAAATGCATTTTTCATGTCCAGCTGATGCAAAGGCCAACATTGAGAAGCAACCATAGAAATGAATAACCTGACAGAAGTTAATTTAGCGACAGGAAAAAATGTATCAAAGTAATCAACCCCATAGGTCTGAGCATAGCCTTTTGCAACAAGGTGGGCTTTTAATCGAGCAACTGAACCATATGGATTGACTTTAACTGCAAACACCCATTTGGTAGAAGATGAGAGTTTTCTATTCATTCTATACAAAGATGAGAGTTTTCTATACAAAGTAACCAATAACTAACTAATTACCTAGAGAACCGGCTAAAAGAGTAAAATAACCATAACAGCCGGTTAACATAAAAGAGAAAATTAAAGTAAAAGCCCTCTGTTACTAATACATCAGGATCAGTTTAAGGGATGAAACATGAACCTCCTTACCCTTTTAGAAGTACGGCTTTGAACTTGATACTCTAACTTCAGAAAGCCCTTGAATTATGGGTTTCTCTTGATTTCTTAATGCCATATTGCCGTGCCAGTCACTCACATATTTAGTGTAGGTATTATTGCGCTACCTCATTTTTGCATATACTAAAACTAATATTTTTTTAACATGAAACGAAACTTTTCATTGATGTAATGAAAAGAGACTAATGCTCAAAAGATACAAACTCCATAAAGAGGTGGAAAAAAAAAAAAATAAAAACATAACAACAATTACAAAGGAATAATAAAAGCATGCCAATTAAGATAAACATCATGGAACGGAAATTCGCTAAAGGATTTAGAAAGATAACACTAGGAAGAAGCTTTTAAACAAGTTGAATCAAAATGGCCTACCCAAGGAAGAAGCTTGTCTTCAAAAACTCTTTGATTCCTCTCTAGCCATAATTATAATAAAAGTTCCTTAATCGCATTAACCCAAATAATATTGGGTTTAGTTGCCAAGGATGGACCCAAAAGAAGCTGATGAATCAAATCCTTCAAATTTTTGGAGAAAACCTAACGCATATTGAAGATAAAAAAAAGCTTGAACCAACCATTCCTCGAATAATCACAATTAAAGAGAACATGATAAATATAATTTCCCTCCGTTTAACAAAACATGCAAACAGATGGCATGACTTTAGCAAAAGGCATCTTTCTTTGAAGAATTTCCGAAGTATTTAAATGTGAAGCATAATCCAAAGCAAAACATTCACTCTCTTAGGACTTTTGGATTTCCAAATGGCCCTACATAAATCCTTATTTAGAGGGAAGACCGAAACAAGCTTTCTTGTCAAGGATTTGACTGAAAATACCTGAAGCATCAATAGACCATACTCTCACATCTTCATTTGAACCTAACTGCAGTGAACTCAACATTCCCAACAAAGATTGCGAAGCCAGAATCTCATCCTCTTTCAATAATCTTCGGAAGATAAGGTTTCACGATAAATGCTCCTGGTCCCAAAAGTCAGAAACCGATCCATTTGGATAGGAGGAAATAGCAAAAAGCTATGGAAACAAGACTGCAAAGAAGAAACACCGAGCCAAATATCCTTCCAAAATAGAATTCTTTTACCATTACCAAGTTTGAAAAAGGCTAAATGTAGGAAAAAAGTCTCCAGCCTCTTTAAACACTTCACTTCCCTCACGGTTGCGCATGAAATTGTCCCTGATCTCCTTGAAGATAAATGTACTCTTTTATTAGATCCTTCAGTTGAGATCCGTCTTCGGCAGATTAGTGCTCTAAATGAGGAGCCTTTCAAGTCCAGCTCTCTCCCTTGGCCATCAACTCTTCTCCTCCTTTATTTGATTCTCGGCTTCAAAAGGGAGCTTTTTATTCATCATCTGGGTCTTTCAACAAGGCAGATTTTTGGGAGAAAGAAGTGGAGTCAAACAAGGAATCCATGTTGAGTATTAGTAGTGTTGATATATAGTTCAACTTTCCATCTGTCATGGAGCAAGATAAGGGTCCTTAATAACCTTTTTCAAGAAGATTTTAACTCTCCTTCAAAGAGTTCATTGGAAGTTAAAAATTCTTCTTTTTCTTCTTTCATAAAGGATTGTGGCTTCAGCCTTGTTTTCAATTTGTGGGAAGAGATCTTTTGGTGGTTTATCCTAGCATGGTTTTCCTATAGTTGACTTGACCATACATAGCTTATTCAGTGAGTATTGTGAGCCAGTATATGTTTTCTCCTACAGTTGATCATTGGGCTGCATTGGAATAGATTTTGTGTTATTTGAAGGCAGCTCCCAGGCGTGGTTTAATATATAAGAATTATGGGCATACTAACATTGAATGCTTCTTAGATGCTAATTGAGCAGGGTCTAGGAAGATAGAAGATCGACTTCAGGATGTTGTGTATTTATGGGTGATAATTTGATTTCTTGAAAGAGTACGAAACAAAATGTGGTGTTCACGTTCAAGTGCTAAATCAGAATATAGAGCAATGAAATAGTCTATATGTGAATTAGTTTGGATACGTCAACTTCTTATTGAATTGAGATTTGATATCACAACACCGACCAAATTGTGGTGTGATAATCAAACAGCTCTTCATATTGTATCTAATCTAGTATTTCATGAGCGGACTAAACACATTGAGATCGTCCGTCATTTTGTATGCAAACTGATACAACAAGGTTTGGTATCCACAGGATATGTGAAAACTGGAGAGCAATTAGGAGATATCTTCACAAAAGGCATTAAATAGAGCACGAAGAGATCTCTCTAACAAGTTGGGCATGATGAATACATATGCTCCAACTTGAGGGAGAGTGTTAGAATCTTATATTAGTTTTTTTTGAACAAGAAACAAACACTTTTCATTGAAATAATGAAGAGAGGCTTATGCTCCAAAATTCAAACACCACAAGGGTGTGAAACAAAATTCCAAAAAGCGAAACAATTTTATTGACATTGAAGTAATTATATTGATTGTTCTGGTCGATTTTATCGACATTTCTAATTGAAAGCTCTGACTGATTGAAGCTTATTTGTGGAAAGGTACAGTTTGTGGTTTGGCATTCCTTTGGAATGAAGATTCATATGTGTGTTTCACTCACATGGCCTCACACTTAAGTAATTGTATTGAATGTTGTGGTCGATTTTTATCGACAACTCTGATTGAATGTTCTGAATGACTGATTGGTGTTACCGATGGGTAACCATCATATATGTTTTGAAGGCTACCCAAATAATGCATATCCCACTTTGATATTTGAAAGTATTGATTGATTGAAAGGTTCGATATTTGAAAGTTTTGGTTAAATTAAAGTTTTGTTCAATTGAAAAGTTTTGTTTCGAAATTTGTATGATTGAAAGATTTTTGTTTTTTGAAAGTTTTGACTTGAAAGTTTTGGTTGTATTAAAAGTTTTGCAAGGATATTTGTATTTTGTTTACGATTGTTTTGAAAGAAAATGACCGAATGAATATTTGACTTTTGATTCAACTATTGAAATGATTTGTTAAACTGAATTTCTATGTTTTGTTTTGAAGAAAATGAATTTCTAAACTTGATGTTGAAATTGCTTATTGAGTATTTCTGTACTCATTTTTGTTTTTTTTCAAAATGTTTTTAGATGAAGGATCAAGTGATAGTCTCGAAAGAAGTGAAGTTTAGCGTTCTGGAACAAGACTTAGAGAGTCATTGTTAAGGATTCGATAGTTTATTTTAGAAATATTTGTAAGATTCTTGCTTCTGCTGAATTTGTTTAAGTCTATTTTAGTTTTAATTGTTATGCTTCCGCATTATTGTTAGAATGACTATATTAAAAAATACGGGTTGTTACACTAAGAGTTTGAGTAGATATACTAACCAAACCACCAAAATTCTGACCAATAGCTTCAAAAGTTGTACAATTCTAGAGGAGTAGAGGTAAGTTCTTCAAACCTATCCATCCTCCATAACTCTCAATTACTTCTGGATGAAAATGATTCTGACAAGACCAATCTTCAATTTTCAAATGAAGGTTACCCATAAGATTCCACTTACCATCAAATCTGGTTTCTGAAAAACAATCAGCAAGTTTTACCAGAGCCTTGTCAGCCAACCTTAGATTGAAAATATCCTTCCAAAACTTGTTTCACTTCCTTCCAAGAATTATGCGCAAACAGTCTGGAAACCACCCGATAATCCTTAAAATTTATTCCCATCACCTTTTTTTCTTTTCTAACCCAGAAAGATAAAGCATTTGGCCTGTTCTTGGAGGGAGAAACAGATTGAGGGCCACCTAAATTCGACCCACCACTTCAGCAAACTTCTAACCTTCTGCTTACTGCTTCGAAATTCTTTCTTGGAAATAGCATCATTCTGATCTTGAACAACTTTAGCATTTTCATATTTCAAATGAAAATCTCTTACCATTTACCAAAATACTGACTGGCCATTCTTCTCAGTATCCACCGGAACTTGCATCCTCTTTCTTCCACTTGAAAACGGCCATACTGAACACTAAAGGAACCAACCTTTCTGAGACTTGAACTTGGAAAGTTGAATAGTTCCACTATTGTCTCTTAAATTTTTTCGAACATATTGATGAATATTGATGAATTGGAGATTGCAATAACTCAACCAATGCAAGCTTGAACCACCTCAGATGAGAGGAAGAGAGATGAATCTTCTGCTTAAACTTCAAATCTTCAATAAAACTCGGGGCATTCTCTTGCCAAATACAGAAATAAATATTCTGAACACAACTACTTTTAACTTCCTTAATGAACTGAAGTTGGGCAGATTAAACAGAAAATCTGAAAGACTGAAGGAAAAACTGAAGAGGGAATCTTACCGGGAAATGTAAAAAAAAAAAAAAACCGACGAAGATGGAAGAAATAAATTCAAACAATTATGCTAATCGAAAACGAAGAACTCTGAAGTCTGAAGGCTGAAAAACGGAAGGGTGAGGGGAGGAGAGAGAAGAGAGCATTTTTCTCTAGAAAGCTTTCAGTTAAGATATCTCTATCATTTTAGATGTGATGCTTTTAGAGTTCTTATATTAGTACAGTTGTAGTATAGTTGTAATTTTGTAAACATATTAGTTGTGTTATCCTTTTTACCTTCTCCTACTTAGGTTAACCTTGTACAGTCATATATATATCTCTTTAGTGAATGGAGTTGAGTATTTCTTATTCTCTCAAACCTTTAGCATTAACATTTGTATACGAATTATTCATGCTTGTGTCTACACTTTATATAGTAGACAGGTGGGCTTATTTGCTGGTATGTTCATTCTAGTCCAACAGTTAGCTCATATTTCAAACTCGATTTATGCTACATTTAAATTGAAAACAAAAATAATATTGTATAACATCAGTAGTAATTTTCTTTAGATGTTTAAGAAATGGACGCCTTATGTCTCACTTTTAGGATAATATTGGCGTTTTTGTGGACCAAAATGGGAAACTTCTTCAAGAAGGTCGGATTTGTTGGTCAGAGGCACCTTCCGTCGTTGTCATACAGAAGCCCTATGCAGTTGCTTTGTTGTCAAGATATATTGAGGTATCTTTGATCCATTGTGAGCAATTTAAAACACTTCATTATTGAAATCTCTACATATGCTTCCGTTATTTAAATTTGCAGATTCGGTCTCTCCGGTCTCCATACTCATTGATACAAACCATTGTCCTTCGAAATGGTCGGCATCTTATTGACAGTAAGAATGCTTTGGTTGTTGGATTAGACAATTCTGCCTTTGGCCTCTTTCCTGTTCCTCTTGGTGCACAGGTAATCTTCAGCCCATGTACAAGATTGTGTTAATTGTGCGTAGTTGTAGTTTGGGGTGTCTGTGTCCATGTTGTTGATTGTCAAAGGGAAAATATGTACAAAATTAGATTGTTTTATGATTTGGGTACGATAATAGTAGATTTAAAGGATTATTATTTGGTTTATATGCTCCAAAATCTGGATATAGTACAAACATCTTGCTCTGAGGTTTACGTGTAAGAAACTGTCTTTTTGGCTGCAGATTGTACAATTAACAGCATCTGGTAACTTTGAGGAAGCGTTGGCTTTGTGCAAATTGCTTCCACCTGAAGATTCAAGCCTTCGATCTGCAAAGGAGAGTTCAATCCATATCAGGTGGGTAGTCCTTCTAAGAAACCTACTGCTGTGATTTTTCTTCTTTCCGTTTTAGCAGTGAAAGCATGTTTGTTAATCATCGTCTTACTTAATTTTCCTTTTTCATTTTGATAGGAAACCATATAAATTTTTTATTCCAGATCTGAAAAGTACAAAAGAACCTGGTCTAAACTCCCCAAAACACTAGAGCTTACAGAAGGAGCTCAAAACACTAGAGCTTATAGTTACCAATTATAGACAGAGTACGGCAAGTAGGGGAAAAAAGTTTAGATGTATCCCTGACTTTCTCCCAATCTCTATTCTCTATTTTTATCATTAAAAGTTCTCTGGTTCCTATCTAACCGAATATCTCAAAGCACAACCATGACTACAATAGCACATGGAAACTTTGAATCACCATTAATTAGCCTAGTGGTCAATAAGGGTCAACATAAATAATAAAGGGTTTAGAGGGAATGAATTCAAGCCATGGTGGCCACTTACCTAGGATTTAGTATCCTACGAGTTTCCTTGGCAACCAAATGTACTAGGACCAAGCAGTTGTCCTATGAAAATAGCAAGGTGCTTGCAACAGACACTCACAAATATTAAAAAAAAATATTTTTTTGAACAAGAAACGAAAATTTTCATTGGAGAAATGAAAAGAGACTAATGCTTGAAATTACAAACTCCACAGAGGAGTAAATGGAAAACAAAGATAAAAGATAAAAATTACAAAGGGCAAACAAAAGCGTGCCAAATAAAATTAATGTCATTTAATGAGAAACTGTCAAAAGACTTGGAAAGAGCGCACCAGGAGGAAGCCTTTAGATGGACAGAATCAAAACGAGTGTCCCAAGATAAATGCTTATCTTCGAAACTTCTCTGATTACGTTCTGTTGGTTTATGAGATTGACTCTTTCCTTATTTGTATTTATTCATGGTAATCAAATTGTAATTATGTGTTTAATTTTTTCCTTTTATGTTTTAGGGTTTCCTCTTATTAAAGAGACCAAAAGATAGGTCTCTTGTAACCTTAGATATTATGAGAAATAGACATATTGTCATACTCTATTCACATATTATTGACTTTTTCAGCATGGTATAAGAGCAAAATTTAAAAAAAAAAGGAAAGAATCAATCTCATAAACCAACATGTTCAAACCATAATTATGATAAAATGGCCTTTACCTCATTTAACCATAAAGGAGAGGCTTTCGAACTCAACGAAGGTCCGATAAGAACATTATCCTTAAGCTGATTGGGGAAGATCCAACTGACACCAAAATTGGTGAAAAAGCTTGAACCAACAATTCAGAGCATAACCACAACCGAAGAAAATGTGAAACAAAGTCTCCCCGTCCTGACAACAATGTGGACAAACGGAAGGCTGAAGCTTAAATATAGGTAATTTCCTTTGCAAAATTTCTGAAGTATTTAGGTGCCCATTCAAGAGAATCCAACTGAGAATGCTGATTCTTTTAGGACATTTAGACTTCCAGATTGCTTTAAAAAGAGACTTACCCATAGTAGAATTTGCAGCCAGATGCTTCGTCAAAGATTTGACAGAGAATAAACCCGAGGGATCAATTGACCAAACTCTAGAGTCAGCATTATGGTTAATCTTCGATCGAGCTAAAAGTCCCGAAATAGTTGAAACTCAGAAATTTCATTATAACATAACTTATTCTCAAGTAACTCTTTGGTCACGCAAGGGAAACACCATTTAGCCCAAAAGATTGGAGTAATTTGTTTCAACATTTTAAGTTGAGAAGCACTGACCAAAAATATGCTTTGGATTCTCTTCATTTCTCCGGCCAAGTACACACCAGTTTGGAGTAAAGGCACCTTAAGATGTTTTTTTTTTCTTTCCTCACATTCTATCAGCTCTATTAACTCCACCCTAATTGGCTGACCATAAAAGAATTTAATCTGTTTAGGGTTCTTTTGTTTCCAACTAGCCTTAGTCAAATAGCTTCACGAGACACTACTGGTAGCAGTAAGTTGCGGAATGCAGATTTTTTGCCAAAGAAGGTGCCTGACCCCTCTTGAACTCCATCTTCCAATGTCCCTTTTGTTGATAGGCTGAATATCATAATCTTCCTTCATCATTCAAATTTTTAAAACCTGCAGCAGGCAGCAGCAACCCACCATCCTCTTGCCACATTTGCTCACTGCAAAGTTCTTTGATATCATGTTTTTTTTATCAAGAAACAACTTTTCATTAAGGATATGAAAAGAGACTAATGCTTAAAAAGATACAAACTCCACAAGGGAGTGAAAAGTTGCAGAAAAGTATCCATTAATGAAGCATCTCCAGCCCAATTATCCTTCCAAAAAGAAATTCGATTTCCCAATCCCAATTTAAAAGCGGCAAATGAATGAACCTGTCTCCAAATCTTGGAAATGCTCACCCAAGGGCTTCTAAGACTGAAACTAACTTTACCATCTGTGTGCCAATCATTGCTAGAACAACCATGAATACTTTTCACCACTTTTCTCCAAAAAGAATGAGGTTCAACCATAAATCTCCAACCCCATTGTGCTAACAATGCTTCAATTCGATTTTTCAATGCTCCTAACCTGAGACCACCATCAGCTTGAGCCTTTGAAGTTGAATTCCATCTAACCAAGTGAGTGGATTTACCATCGTCACATCCTTTGCATAAGAAATTGCGCATTAACCTTTCAAGCTTCAAACTTACCTCAACTGGCATTAAGAAAAGAGACAAATAATATAAGGGCATACTAGATAGCATCGAGTTACAAAGTGTCATCCTCCCACCTCGAGAAAGATGAAAACGCTTCCATCTATCCAATTTCTTGAGGATCTTATCTATTACTGGTTGCCAAAAAGATAGCGATTTAGGATGACCTCCAAGGGGAAGCCCAAGGTAAAGGAAAGAAATAGACTCCACCTTGCAATTCAACTTTTCAGCCATAAGAACCACCTCATTTTCCTCAATATGTAGGCCACGGATTGCAGATTTCTCCCCATTCACCTTCAAACCTAAACTCCATTCAAATAAGGCAATAGTATGAGATAAAAGATCTAACGTAGCATCATTATATCTACAAAACAGTAAAATGTCATCCGCAAATTGTAGAAAAGAAACATGAATTTTATCAATTCCCACAACTAAGCCTTCTTAAAGTCCTTTTTCATGAATATTTTCCACAACAGCACTTAAGAATCCACCCACAAGTAAGAATAGGAACGGTGAGAGTGGGTTCCTTGGCGAATTCCACGAGTGGCCACAATACGCCCACGAGGGCAACCATTAATAACAAGTTAAAAACAGAGAATTTAGGATCCTTTATACAGCCAAGTATCCAATTGATCCACTTACCATGAAACCGTTTTAACTTTAATATCTCTTCTAAAAAGCCCCAATCTACACAATCAAAAGCTTTTTAATATCTAGCTTCAACACCCAACCTTGTTTCTTCTTTGAACAATAATACTCTACTGCTTCATTTGCCATTAGGATTGAATCAAGTATTTGTCTCCCCTCAATAAATGCACTTTGGTTGGTAGATATAATAGAAGGCATAACTTTCTTCAATCTTTCCGCGAGAACTTTGACTATTAATTTATAAATAGAGGATGTCAAACTGATCGACCGAAAGTCTTTAATAGCTGTAACAAACTCCTTTTTTCGGATTAAGAAAATAAAGTTCTCCTTGAGGACTGAATTCAAATGACCATAGAGATGAAATTCTTTGAATAACCTCAGAAAATCATCCTTTAAAAGGGGCCAAAATTTCAGGTAAAATTCTGAGGTAAAACTGTCCGACACAGGTGCCTTACTTTTACCAATACTTTTAAGTGCTGTCCAGGTTTCCTCTTCAGTACAAGGTGCAATAATAGCCAAGTTTTGCACACCAGAAACTACCTGCCAATGGATATTAGGAGGGATGCGTCTATTTTCCAGAATTCGATTATACAATGAAGAAAAGGAGGTTAGAATCTCATTTTCAATTTCTCTAAAAGATAATAAAGACACTCCTTCAGATGTAATAGTTCTGAGATAAATAATCTTCTCTTTCTTGTTGCCAAATACCTGTGGAAAAATATGGTATTTTCATCTCCTTCTAACTACTTCAACTTACATTTTTGAATCATATTTCTGTCTTCCTTCAAATACAGTTCAAAAAGATTTCTCTAGGCAGTAGCACGAATTACTATGTCTTGATCTAAAAGAGAACCTGCTTCTGCTTTATTATCCAGCCCTAAAATTACCGAAATCAGGGACAATTCCTTATTCTTTCTTTTAACTTCATAATCAGCAAATCACTTCTTGATAAATGCTTTCAAGTTTCGAAGTTTTGAAGCAATAACGAAACCAGCTCATCTGTAAGATCGATCTTCTCAAAGAGATTTCTCAATAACACTAACACAATCTGTTAAGCTCAACCATGAATTAAAAAATCGAAAAGGTGAAGGCCCCCAAAAACAACTTCCAGCTTCCAAAAGAATTGGGAAATGATCAGAAAAGATCCATACCTTTTTTGAAGCTCTCGTAGTATCAAAAAGCTAATCCCATTCTTTAGAAATGAAGAATCGATCTAATAAAGATTGCAAACTATCATTCCCTAACTTGGACCAAGTAAATTTTCTATTGGTGTTCGAGTCCTTATATTAGTATAATTGTATTTTTGTAAATATATTAATTGGGTTGTCCATTATTGTCTTTTCACTTTCTCCTACTTAGGTTAACCTTGTACACTTGTATATATATCTCTTTAGTGAATGGAATAGAGGATTCCGATTCTCTCAAACCTTTAGCATTAACATGGTATCAGAGACCTATGGTTTTCTAGGGAAATATTTTGTCCTTCGGGATTTGTGACCATTAGGGTTTGAGGTTTAGAACACATTCTTTGAGGGCTTAGTCTTGTTGTGAGCTTTGTGCATCAAATCTGCCATCATCATCGCAGAATCTGCCGCAGGAATCCTCCGCCGCTGCCACCAACGAGGTCTGTCAACGACTTATTTTTTCGTCACCTCCCGGTTCATCAAGCAGCCCAGTCGCCGATCAGAAGGTTCAAAAAATTTGGTCGGAAAATACTCTGTGCGTTGGCCACACGCGCCGCCTAGAAGTTTTCCACTAGTCTCACGCGTCGATGCATGCGTCGCCGGCGTTTGCTCCGTCTTGCATGGGTTAGTTTGCCGTGGTCTCCTCTTTTGGGTCATAGAGTGTTCGGTTTATAGTGTTTATAGCCATATCTTGTTTGGAAACTTTAGGGTTTGCTGTGATTCAAATTTCAACTCTTGTCGGTCTGTTTTTTTTTTTTTTTTTTGAAATTATGGTTGAAAAGAAAGCTATCATGATGTTGGAGATGATTCCTATGGTGTCAAAGGTTACGGAACATAAGCTTAATGGATCTAACTTTTATGCATGGCGAACAAACATTCGTCATTATCTTCGAAGTCTTGATATGGATGATCACATCACTGCCAAATCACCACCGACTGATGAGACTAAGAAGACTTGGTTACGAGATGATTCTCGACTTATTCTACAGATAAAGAACTCCATTGAGAGTGAGATAGTTGGGTTGGTTAATCATTGTGAATCTGTCAAGGAGCTCTTAGAGTACTTGGAATTCCTTTACTCTGGGAAAGGACACATCAGTAGGGTGTTCGATGTGTGTAAGACTCTCTTTCAACCTGATCAAGGCGAAAAATCTCTGACGAGTTACTTTATGGAGTGCAAAACAACGTATGCAGAATTTAATGCTTTGTTGCCTGTTAGTTCTGATGTGAAAATTCAGACTGCCCAGCGTGAACAATTATTCATTATGAGTTTTTTGGTTGGTCTTGCCTCTAAATATGATATGGCCAAAGATCAAGTTCTGTCTAGCTTCTAAATCTCTTCGTTGGAAGATACTTATACTCGAATACTTCGTACTGAGAAGTCGCACACAATCTTGCCATTTGAGTCTAATAGTGCCCTGGTTGGGCAGATAGGTGAGTATAAAGGAAATAGGGGGGTCGGACCTAACACACCTAGAGGACATTCGAACAATCAGAGAGCAAATTCAAGAGATATTGTTTGCCACTACTATCGTAAGCCTAGACATATGAAACGTGACTGCAGAAAATTGCTAAATAAGGGCCCGAGGTTTCCGTCTGCTCATGTAGCCTCTACTCCTGATAACCTTGACAAGTCTATTTCGATTTCAGCTAAGGAGTTTGCTAAATTTCGCCAGTACCAAGAGTCATTAAAGGCATCATCTTCTACTCCCATTACTGCCATTGCCGACACAGGTAACACATGTACATGTTTTCTTTCCTCCTCTTCAAAATGGATCATATACTCTGGCGCTTCTGATCACATGATAGGTAATCCCAGTTTATTCTCTAACATTAGTCCGTCTAAATCTTCACCTAATGTTACTATAGCCGATGGCACCACCTCTCCTGTTTTAGGATCAGGCATTGTCAATCTTACCAACTCAATTTCATTGTCTTCTGTTTTAAGTTTACCACAGTTCTCCTTTAACTTGATTTCGGTTAGTAAACTCACTCGCGATCTCAATTGTTGTGTCTCATTCTTTCCTGATTATTGTTTATTTCAGGATCTTTTGACGAAGAGGACTATTGGTAAAGGGCGTGAATCTGGAGGTCTCTACATTTTGAACCACAAGTATCTACAGCCGTTACATGCTCTAAAGTGTCTTCTCCCTTTGAAGAACATTGTCGTTTGGGTCATCCATCTATTTCCGTCTTGAAGAGTCTTCGTCCTCAGTTTAATCATTTGTCTTCTTTAGATTGCGAGTCATGTCAGTTTGCTAAATTTCATCGTCTGAGTCTGTATCCCTGAGTCAATAAACGAGCTAGTGCTCCATTTGAATTAGTTCATTCTGATGTTTGGGGTCCGTGTCCTGTTGAGTCCAAGAGACGATTTTGATATTTTGTTACCTTTGTCGACGATTTTTCTCGTGTAACTTGGTTATATTTAATGAAAAATTGTTTTGAGTTGCTTTCTCATTTTCGTAACTTTCATGCTGAAATTCGAACTCAATTTAGCGGTTCTCTTAAAGTTCTACGGAGTGATAATGCTAAAGAATACTTCTCTCATGCCCTTAGTTCTTATTTAAGTGAACATGGAATTCTCCATCAATCCTCGTGTGTTTATACTCCATTTCAAAATGGGGTTGCAGAACGCAAGAATCGACATTCCTTGAAACAGCGAGAGCCTTAATGTTTCAGATGAATGTCCCAAAATATTTTTGAGCTGATACTGTATCGACGGCTTGTTTCTTAATAAATCGCATGCCCTCTTCGGTTCTTAAGGGTGAGATACCTTATCGTACTTTGTGCTCTAACCTCCCTTCATTTCCTCTTACACCCAAAATCTTTGGTTGTACTTGCTTCGTTCGGGACGTTCGCCTTCAACTCACCAAACTAGATCCAAAGTCCTTAAAATGTATTTTCCTTGATTATTCTCGTGTCCAAAAAGGGTATCGGTGTTATTGTCCTAGTCTTGATCGTTACTTTGTCTCTCCTGATGTCACATTCTTTGAAGATTCATCTTTCTTTTCTCCCTCTTCGAGTATGAGTAAGGGGGAGCATAAAGAGGACGAGGATGATTTTCTTGTTTACACAATTCTCTCCTCGTGTGAGGTCTTTAGAGATTCATCTCCGTCTGTTCTTGTTTTTACTCTCCCACCTATCACTCAGGTTTATTCACGACGACCATCCTCTTCAGTTCAGTGGATCCAGGAACAAGCGATGATCTTCCTATTGCTCTTCGTAAAGGTAAGCGCCAATGCACATATCCTATTTCCTCTTTTGTTTCATATAACCATTTGTCATCTTCTACCTGTTCCTTCATTGCATCCTTACAGTCTATCTCTGTTCCTAAGACTGTTCATGAAGCTTTTTCTCATCCTGGTTGGCGTGCTGCAATGGTAGAAGAGATGACAATTGTACTTGGGATTTAGTTTCTCTTCCTGCAGGAAAGAAGCCTATTGGTTGTAAATGGGTCTTTGCGGTTAAAGTCAATCCAGATGGGTCTGTAGCTCGGTTGAAAGCTCACCTTGTTGCTAAAGGCTACGCACAAACTTATGGGGTCGACTATTCTGACACTTTTTCTCTTGTTGCTAAAATGGCTTCTGTCAGATTATTCATTTCGTTAACATCCATTCATCACTGGCCGTTGCATCAGCTTGATATTGAAAACGCCTTTCTCCATGGTGATCTTGGGGAAGATGTGTATATGGAGCAACCTCCAGGGTTTGTTGCTCAGGGGGAGAATGGCAAGGTATGTCGCCTTTGTAAATCCTTGTATGGATTAAAGCAGAGTCCACGAGCATGATTTGGAAAATTCACTCAAGTGATTGAAAGCTTTGGAATGAGAAAGAGCAAGTCAGATCATTATGTCCTTATAAGCAGTCTGAGAGTGGTGTCATCCTATTCGTTGTGTATGTTGATGATATTGTTATTACAAGCAATGACACATTGGGCATCCAATCACTCAAGACCTTTCTCCATAGTCAATTCCACACAAAAAAATTGGGAATGTTGAAATACTTTCTAGGAATTGAGGTAATGAGAAGCAAAAAGGGAATCATGTTATCACAGAGAAAATATGTAATTGACTTGTTGACTGAAACAGGGAAGTTAGGGGCTTGTTGACTGAAACAGGGAAGTTAGGGGCTACGCCATGTAGTACTCCGATGATGCCTAATTTATAGCTCACGAAAGAGGGAGAATTACTGAAAGACCTTGAACGATATAGGAGGTTAGTGGGAAAACTCAATTATCTTACAGTAACTCGACCAGACATAGCTTATTCAATGAGTATTGAGGCAGTATATGTCTTCTCCTACCGTTGATCATTGGGCTGCAGTGGAATAGATTTTGTGTTATTTGAAGGCAGCTCCTAGGCGTGGTTTATTATATAAGAGTTATGGGCATATTAACATTGAATGTTTCTCAGATGCTGATTGGGCAGGATCTAAGGAAAATAGAAGATCAACTTCAGGATATTGTGTATTCGTGGGTGGTAATTTGGTTTCTTGGAAGAGTAAGAAACAAAATGTGGTGTCACGGTCAAGTGCTGAATCAGAATATAGAGCAATGACACAATCTGTATGTGAATTAGTCTGGATACGTCAACTTCTTATTGAATTGAGATTTGATATCACAACACCAACGAAATTATGGTGTGATAGTCAAGCAGCTTTGCATATAGCATCTAATTCGGTATCTCATGAGCGAACTAAATACATTGAGGTTGACTACCATTTTGTACGTGAGAAGATACAAGAAGCTTTGGTATCGACAGGATATGTGAAGACTAGAGAGTAATTAGGAGATATCTTCACCAAGGCATTGAATGGAGCACGAATAGATTACCTCTCTAACAAGTTGGTCATGATGAATATATATGCTCCAACATGAGGGGGAGTGTTAGAGTCCTTATATTAGTATAATTGTGTTTTTATAAATATATTAATTGAGTTGTCCTTTATTGTCTTTTCACTTTCTCCTACTTAGGTTAACCTTGTACACTTGTATATATATCTCTTTAGTGAATGGAATAGAGGATTCCGATTCTCTCAAACCTTTAGCATTAACCATTGGAAATTGGAATTTCCATCAATCTCATTTCTTCAATTAATTTATTGAACTACCACATCCCCTAGTTTGCCTTCCACAAGGAATTCTCTCATAAACGCACCGAGTAATATTGAAATCACCACCTACACACCAAGGAATATCACAGTATGCAAAAAGAGAACGTAACTCATTCCATAGATGCTTCCATTCTTTAATTATTTGGTCCATACACATTAGAAATCCAGCACAATTTATCATTTTGAAAGGTGATTTTAACCGATAAAGTATAACCACCTTTGAGAGCCTCTAGAACCCTCATCTTACTTTCATCTCACATGATGAGCATACCTCCTGATTTACCATAAGATTCAACATGAACCCAATTGATCTCATTTGAACTCCACATGGTTTAATAAATCTTCTTGTGAAAGGATCTGTCTTTTTAGTTTCTTGAATAAGAACAACATCAGGACTTATTTGCTGCAAAAAATTCTTGAAGCTGGTTCTCTTAGAATAATCCCCTAACCCTCTTGTATTCCAAGATAAAATCTTCATGGATAAAACCGAGGAATACAAACAGCATAAATCACTTAACAAGTCTTTTGAGGAGCATGGGAAGGAGTTTCACGGAAATGGAGATCACTAGCAGTGATGAGTGAAGAAAATTTACATGGAATTTCATGTACACCTAGGACACTTTCATCCTTTCCGAAGCTTGAAACAAATCTGTCAAATTATGATTATAAGGTTCTACAATACATGTCTCCTTGGAAGGACTCTGTTGCACCTGAAAATCTAATTCTTCACTGCTAATACTGACTTCGGATGCATCATTAGACCCATTTATTTGCTCTAGGTGTGAATTAGGATTCGGAAGAGTTGGTGGTGGAATAAAAGTTTGGGAAAACAGAGCTGATCCATTCCCTTGATAACATTTAAGAAGCAGGGGATTTGATTCAATAATTGAATTCTCGTCAGCTGTACGCTTCTGCTGATCAATTAGTGTCAAAACTCTCGTGGCAGCTTCTTCTAAAACGTCCTGATTGTGAATTGTAGAAGCTTCGGTCAGAAGAAATTTTCCTGGTATAAAACTTTGAAAAAGAGGCTACAAAATTATCTTTTATTTCCTTAACCAATTTCTCATTGGACTTCATTAATGCTGATCTTTCCCCATTTAATTTTTGGGGAGTTGAGAGACACGACTGTTCAATCAAAAGTGGCCCCACCTGAATGTTATCAATAGGAAGGCAAGTAGTCTCCAACTGTTTATTTAAATGCACGTCTTCATGGAGACTTACAGCATTAATTCCAACATTCTCTGTCATTATTAAATGCTCATTCTCAATTCCAGTTGTCCTCATTAAATCAGTCAAATTTCTTTCTCCTGCTGAATACTCACCCACTTCATTTGACGAAATTCCATATGCAACAAACTCTTCTTGCACATTTACCATAGGAAGACAACTCAAACTCGAAACCTCACCTTCGACCTGCACTTTTCAGAAATATCAACCATAGCCTCCTTCTCAGCTAAAAATTTATAGTCTGAATACCCTGACTACTTAATTCATTAACATTCTCCACAGGTAAACTAATATTCTGATCTCCAGGATTGATGTTCATAAAAGGTTCCTTTGAAATAGGGAACTTTTCCTGTAACTAGTCTTTTAGCACGTGCGTTGCATGTGACATTTCTATTAATTTTATATATTATATATGTATAATAGCATGTTAATTATGTGAGATATATTAAATTTTTATTTATCATAAACCTATAAAAATAAATAAGTAAATAAATTGGAAGATTACTTCTTCCATCTACATGACAATGAATTCCAGTGCTTCTAGAAGTTATTCTTTCTTAGTTTGATACTTCACAACACAAATTTTTTCACTAACACCTAATTTGAAACTCCAATTATTTTGTAATTTATTTTGTAAAAATTATCTTTAGCAAATACTCTATTACGCCTACAATTTTGCAACCACAACTCTGAAATATAATTAGATTGGAAAATATTTTTTTAAATTTTTTTTGCAATATGTGGATCCAACAATGGTTGAAATTAAAAAAAAAAATGAAATTTAAATAAACTATCACAATTAAAAAAATGTAGTCTAAAAAAACCTTGAATCAATCTCGTACAAATTAACACATAAAAAAAATACTTATAATCCTAGCATTATTTTCTTTACAAATAAAAGTAATTTGGTACCAAAAGAATGTCATAAGATTGAGAGGGATGTGAAATTGATTTGGTACAAAAGAAAATCAAAATGTTGCATTCAGTTAATTAACATGACTTTGCAAATGATATACAATGCAACAATTTAAGTTTACAATAAAATAAAGACAAAAGGAATAATAACATTAGTATATGCCTTGAATAAATCAATTTGTTGAACTCAAAAAAAAAATCAATCAATTTGTTAGGAAGGAAAATAATTACTCTTTTCTCTCAATAAATGCATGAAAATATTTAGAAGGCGGTCCAATTTTTTTTTTTTTTTTTTGAGAAAATAGAGCCATTAGTTATAAGAACAAAAGTTTTGATTCTTAAGGTAGATAGGTTTATTTTTATTTTTTGAAATATGGTAGTTAGGTTTATTTTGTAGCTTAATAATAATAAAGAAAACATGCATGTATATTCTTAGAGTGTGGGAATGCTAAAAGGCGTCGAAGTTATTAAATTTAATTACTCAAATTAAACATGTATACGTAAATGGGGTGTGAGAATATTAAGAGATTGAGAGCCACTATTACTTAATTACCTTATTTAAATTGTTAAAATAATTATGATGTTACATCATGTTTGATAAATTTCAAAATACTTATGCACAATAATTTTTTTTAATCTTAACATTAATATTAAGTTATGTGGGGTTTTTTTACTAATTTAAAGAAAAAAAAAGGTCATGTTGGGTGTGATTGGCATTAATAGCCCATTCATTAAAGAAGTAGGTATTTAATTGTGGTGTAACAGTGACGATATTTGCACTCTTTATACTTGGGGATTATTTAAATTTAAAAATATTTAAAGGCCAATTTAGGTATGATATTCAAATTTAAAATAAAATTTAAATAGACTATTATAATTCTAAATTGTAGGTTAAAAAAACCTTATTTTTTTAGAATATTATATCATATATGTGGTGGAAATTCAAACCTACAACCTATCAAAAAAAGAAGAATCAATTTTATACAAATTTAAAGAAACACAATAATTGTATGCTTAGCATGATTTGCTTTACAAATAAAAACAATTTAACCTAAAAAAATTATAAGATCGAGAGAGATGCTTTATCGATTTGGTAACAAAAAAAATACGACAATTACATTTTGTTAAAGTAACTTTGCAAATATAATGCAATGCAACAATTTAAATTTTAAAATAAAATGAAGGTAAGAAAAATCATATAAGATTGAGACTTACCTTAAATCAATCGATTTGGCACAAATGAAAAACAAAGATTCTTGGCTCAGTAATGAGGTTTCTTTGCATGGAACTATTTATAGAGAATTGGTAGACATCTAATATAATGGATCATTTATTATTATTTGTTATGGAATTGGAAAAAGTTTGTTATGGAATTGAAAAAGTTAAATTTTTTCAAATGCACTTTAATATATTATTTTCTTATGTGCTTTAAACGTGGATGATTGGAAAACTCTATATCTTCCTTGCCTTTAGTGGATGAATGGAAAACTCTATAATAAATGCAAAACTTTTTATATTTCACACCTTTTTACATTCCTTCCATTTATCAACCATTATTAGTGCATTTAAATTTTCATTAACTCAATATAATTTTCAATCAATTATAATTCGTTTAGGGTAAGATTTAATAAATTATCAAGGTAATTTAATTATTTTCGACCTCTAAAAATGAGATGGGACAATGAACTTTTTCTTTTGTTGTAGGAAATTGAAGAGTTTCAATGCTTTTTGAAATTCCAAAACTTCATTTTAAATTCCCTAAGGCCATCTTTGAATTTTTATAAAATGAATCTAAAACTTTTATATTTTACCTCGTCACATTCCTTTCTCCATTAACAATTATGAGAAAAAGAAAGAGACAGACAAAGATAAAATAAGTGAAAATATAAGAATATTTAAAAGAAAAAAAAATATTGAACTATGATAGATATTTAAAATTACTCTTAAAAAATTATGAACATTAAAAAAAAAATAGAGTTAACTCTTTATCCATGAAGATGACTTTCAATACCTCTAGAAGTTCTCCCTTCTTAGTTTGATACTTTTCAATAATACCTTTACGAATAACAATTGCTTTCAAACTCCATGTATTTTGGAAAGGTTCCAAATCTTGTATCAGACTATTCTCCATAACGCCTACAATTTTACAACAATGTATATTAGTAAAATTAGATTAAAATGAAATTGAAATAAACTATTATTATAAATATAAATTGAGATAAAAAAAAGGTTTAAAATATGACATTGTAAATACTATAGAGTGCAACAATTGAAATTTTAATAAAACAAAGGCTAAAAAAAATTGAAAGCATTAACATATACCTAAAATTGATCAATCAAATTTTGGCACAAAAAAGCACAATGATCTTGGCTTAACAAATGCATTTCAAATGCATGCAACTATTTATAGGAAATGGAGGATGTATACATAATTGATAATTCAATTTTTTGGTTATGGAATTTGAGAAGATGATGTAAACATACTTTAATATGCATACAATTTTCAGTTTTTTTTAATCTCCCATTACATGCTGATTTTCAGTTTTTTTATCTCCCACTACATTCATTCAATTTCAAATATGAATAATTGGAGCTCACACGTAAGATTTAAGTTGAGCTCACACTACATGCCTATTTGATAGTGGCTATTTATTTCATAACTTAAATATTAAGTATATAAAATAATTTCATATTAATTTAATATTTTAATATAAAAACAATAGAGGAATAATAATTAATGAAAGGGGCATATTTGGAATTATGGAATTATCATTTGGACAAAATAGTCCAAAAATGATTCTCCTCCTTAGCCCCTTTTTAAGATAGTAAGATAAGATAAGATGTCGCATAATAAGCAACCTCTTCATTTTGCAACTGATTAAACCTCTTCATTCTTTGATATCATGTTACCTAACTTATATGCTATATAAGCATAGTTTGGATCTTGGAACATGCTACATTGCCTTATTACAGTTATTATTTAGTTACTTCTAGGAGAACTTTACAAGACCTTTTAATGTTCTTTCCAATAACTTCTGTTAGAAATTATTTCAAATATGTTGTCTTATATTTCAGATATGCTCACTATCTTTTTGATAATGGGAGCTATGAGGAGGCAATGGAACATTTTTTGGCATCTCAAGTGGATATAACCTATGTGCTTCCCTTTTATCCTTCAATTGTCCTTCCTAAGACAACTTTGATCACTGAAACTGAGAAATTGATTGATATGACTTTGGATGATCCTCATCTTTCAAGAGGATCTTCAGGTTTTTCTGACGACATGGAGTCACCTCCACACCAGCTACTGGAATCTGATGAGAACAAATCATTGGAGTCAAAAAAAATGAACCATAATACTCTCATGGCTCTAATCAAGTTCTTGCAGAAGAAAAGGCACAACATTATCGAAAAGGCCACTGCTGAAGGGACAGAAGAGGTAGTTTTAGATGCTGTTGGAGACCGGTATAAGAAATCTTACAAGGTAAAGTCCTGATATATGTTGTTTCTATTTATTTATTTTTCTGACGGTGACACCATGTTCTGGTTTGAGTTTTGATTGTGACTCTATGATTCCATTTTCTTACTCCTGTAAAGTGGTTGAGATTCCTTGGGATAAAAGCATATTAAGATGATTTCAAATGTTTGGATTTTATATTTATGCTGTTCTTTGAATATGAAAGATGTCTAGAGAAAAAGTATGTTGGTCATATAAACTGGTGATCTAGATAAAATAGTCATGAGAGACATTTCCGTGAATTTAATGTTGATATTGCACGTGTATGAGAGTGTGGTGTTATTAATAGCTTAGTTGTAAGTCCGATACTTCATTGTAATTTTACGCGGTTTATTTTAAGGCACCTTTATATACACCTTTAGATATATATAACTCTAGTGAATGGAGAATATCGGGGTGGTTTCTCTCAAACTTTCTGTTAAACTATAAATATTTTGAGTTAACTACCTAAATAAGCATGCATGGGGAAGAGATTCCTAGAAACTACTTGTCAATTTTTGTAGAACATACATATATACTCGAAAAGTTTTCAAAATTTTTCTAGAACATACCTTATATATGAAAAGTTAGTTTGCCCCCAGGGGGGTGGCGGGGGAGGGGGGGGGGGGGGGGGGAGGTGATCTTGGACTTAGGAGGTGCTCGGATTGGAAAAAATCAAAGAACAAGTGCACCACTAAGAGCTCAAGAGCTTAATAGTAAGCCAAAGATCAAGGCGCTCCTAGTAGTGTCGTAAAATATTATCCTATTCGTCAAGGCAAAAAGTCCAAAAAGTAGTTGCCACAATGTTAGATCAGAGAATAGAAGACTGTCCCAACTAGGGGTGGGGGGCATTTTGGGGATCGTTCGACATTTATTGTCTATAAGGATAATTCAAGAGAAGGTGGTTGCTGTCTTGAAATCTATGTCTGCAAAGAGGACACCAATTTGGGGAGGAGATCAGTCCAGGTGGTTTTTCTGGATAAATTCAGCAGTGTTGACGCCTAGGAGAGAGTCTGTATGAAAAAAATTCACCTTTTTGGGAACATTTAGCCTCCAAATCACCTTGCTAAATAGGGATAGGATGGTTTGTTGGTTATCCAAAAAGGTGAAGTGCTTGAAAAAGAATTTTGAAAAAGAATCCCCTGAATTTACCAACTGCAAGAAAAAATAATCATTTCTCTCAATTAAGTTATTGGAGAGAAAAATCCAAGTAATGAATATTAATTAGTAACCCCCCCTCCCCCAGGCCCAAATGCTCTCTCCTCTCTCCTCCCCTCCCCTCCACCTTTGTTTCTAGCCTTCATCCATCGATTTTTCCATCTTTGTCCTTGACGCCAGTAACCACTTTCAGTCGATGGTAGCTTTCTGGTTCTAGTTTTTACCATGGTAGTGCGAAGTTGTTGCATTAGTGGATTGTATTTCTGTATCTGGTTCGATGAGGATAAGTTTTTCGTCAAAAATACAAAGAGTAAGTTACTTCTTCCCCTTTCTTTATCCCACCTGCAATGGTTGGAGAGTTCATTTGTGGAAATGCTGCAGCTTCCAATTTCTACGCCGTTTTTTAAGCAAGTGCATGATGATTGTGGAGTCATTCGATTGGCAAAGAGAATCTCTCTTCAGGTCATTTTTTTAATGTACTGTTTGGCCGTCGTCGGGAGGGAGAAAGTTTCTTCTCGTGCCTATTGGGGTTCATAAGAAAGGCTGGCTCATTTTTTAGGAGATGGTTCAAGATTTTATGAAGAGATATGAGGAATGTTCATTTGCTTCAGCTTCTCCCAAGGTAATGAAAGTGGATACTGATATGCCTATTAATAGGAGTTATGTGAATGCTGTAAAGAGGAATCTGGAAGGCCATCAGCATTATAAGGATTTTCATGTTAAGGAGTTAAGCAAGTCTTTATCTCAGCCTCAATCCTTTTGGGTTAGGAAAAATCAGGCAATAGTGCAGACTGATTTCAGCAAGATTTTGGTTGTTACGAAACTGTTTGCTCACATCAACTGTTCATCTAAATTCTTCTCTTCTTAATGATGACATTATAGAAGAATCTTGTGCAAAAATTTTGCTTCCTATTGATAATTCACAGCTAGAAAATCTTCCAAAGACCTCTTTGCAGAATTTGTTGGTGGAGCACTGTAATATTGGACTTGAAGGTATTAAGTTTGCCAAAGTTTCTCTACCCTCTTCCAAAGCAATATCACCATGCATTGATCATTCCTCCCCATGTCTCGGTGAATCAGATATTGATTTGGAGGTCATTGTAAGTAGTGTGGAAATTGATCATAATCTCCATTGCAATCAATTGGAAGGTGATTTTGTTGAGGATACAGATGTTGCTGATTTAAACTCTCTTTTTCAGTCACCCATCAAGTCAAATTGTTCCATTCCTCAAAACTTAGACACAAATCATATTACAAATTCTGAAGTTTCACCGGCTTCAAATTTAGACAAGTTTTCCTCTTTAATCAATGCTAGTGGTTTGCAACTCCAAGAGATTATCTCTTTAGTTTCTGAAGGGGCTAGTCAAAAAGCTTGAGCATTGATTGATAATACTTGTATTTCAAAGATGATCATCTATTGAAATACAAGGATTGGGAGTTTGCTACATCTGGATTTCTTGAAAATATTTTGCAGCATTTTGTCCGGCTATGGTTCTATTCCAAAATTCCAAGTTGTCTTCTTTAGAAAGTAGTTTGTTTAAATCATTTTGGAGATCTGGAGAATTAAATTGGGTTCATGTTGAACTTTTTGGGAGCTCGAGAGGTTTGCAGCATTTTTCCAACCAGATAAAATTTGTTGGATCTTGAATGTATATGGTTCCAGTGATTGCAGAGAGAGAGGAAGCTTCTTTTGGAAGAGTTATGTTATTTTCAGGCTTTTTGTGAAGATCCGTGATGTCTAGGGGGTGATTTTAACATTTCTAGTTGAACTCATGAGAGTTTTCCGATTGGAAGGCAGTCTAAAGGTCTTTTCAGATACATGACTACTTGTTTTGCTGGTTATGCAAGGTATTCGAAGTTGCAGGAAAATGTTCTTGCTGTTTCCCTTGGCCTCTACAGAAAGCTTCAGTATATTTGGTTTGATGTGACACTCTGTTTTGCTAAAGAATGGGCTCAGGTCATTGTAATTTTAGTTGTTTTTTTGCTGCTTTCAATTGGTGTTTGAAGTATGTTAACTTCGGTCTCAATTGTTTGTGAAATTGGTTTCTTCTGACCAGTTGAAGAAGGGTTGCGGAAAATTGTCATACGAGCAGGTTCCGAAGTCTGCATTTCTTTGCTAGAGCAGTTTCTTTGGTTCCATCATCTTCCTCCCTCTTTTTTGTGGGGTTTCAGAGTTTCAAGTTTGGTTCTAGCCTCAAGATTTCCGCCAACTTGTTCTTTTTATTTTCTTAGTTCATTTCTGGGGGCTTTTGTTTGAGGCCTTTGTTTGTTCTTTTTGTTCTTTCTTCACTCCCTTGTAGAGTTTGTATCTCTTGAGCATTAGTCTCTTTTCATTTTTTCAATGAAAAGTTTCATCTCTTGTTCAAAAAAATGAAGATAGACCTATGTTATTGAAATCCAATGAACAATCGGTCAAGGAAATAAAAGATAATTTTGTGGCCACATTCTCTAAGTTCTATACAAGGAAATGTTCTTCTGACCATTCGGCTTCTACAATCCATATTGGGGATGTTATTGAAGAGGCTGTCACTCGTTTTTTAACACCATCTGATCAATCGGAGATTTCGCATGAAGGGAATGCACAGATTGATTCAAATCCCATTTTACTAAAATTCCATCAAGGCACTGAGACATCTCTCTTTTCTCAAAGTTTTATACAGCCACCACCAATTTCAAATTGCAAACCAATTTTAGATCCAACTACAATTCTGATGATGAATCTGAAGTTAGTTTAAGTAGTGAAGAACTGGATTTCCAGGTACACCAGAATCAATCAATTGAGGCCCCTAATGATGATTCTTATGAACACAGCTTGTTGAACTTGTTTCAGTCTTCAGAGAAGGATGAGATAGTCTCAGTAGTAGACACGATAGCATGTAAATTTTCTTCCCTCGTTACAGCTAATGGTCTTCAATTTCGTGAGATCCCTTCACCTAGTCCTCAAAAGTCCTGCTAAAGTAATTTGTTTGTCTTGTATTCTCTGTTTTCTTCATGAAGATATTATCTTGGAATACAAGAGGGTTGGGCAATAACTCTAAAAGAACCAGTTTGAAGAAACTTTTGCAACAACACAGCCCAGATATTGTTCTTATTCAAGAAACAAAGAAGGCAAACCCTTTCACAAGAAAATTTATTAAATCCATGTGGCGTTCAAATGATATTAATTGGGTTCAAATTGAATCTTATGGTGTATTAGAGGGTATGCTCATCATGTGGGATGAAAGCAAGGTGTGGGTTCAAGAGGTTCTCAAAGGAGGATGCACCTTATCGGTAAAAATCACATTTCAGAATGATAAAATGTGCTGGATCTCAAATCTGTATGGCCCTAATAATTATCAGGAACGGAGGCATTTGTGGAATGAGTTGAGTTCCCTTTTTGCATATTGTGATATTCCATGGTGTGTAGGAGGTGATTTCAACATAACTCGGTGGGTTCATGAACGAATTCCTTGCGGAGATTTCAACATAACTCGGTGGGTTCATGAACGAATTCCTTGTGGAAGACAAACAAAAGGGATGCAGAAATTTAATAAATTGATTGAAGAATTGGGTCTTATGGAAATTCCCCTTTCTAATGGAAAATTTACGTGGTCAAAATTAGGGATGACAGTCTTCAATCTTTGTTGGATCGTTCTTCATTTCTAAAGCATGGGATCAACTTTTTGACTCCACGAGTGCTTCAAAAAAAGTAGAAATTTTTTCTGATCATTTTCCAATTATTTTGGAAGCTGGAAGTTTTATTTTGGGGTTTTCACCATTTCAGTTTTTTTAACTCTTGGATGAGCTTGCTCGATTGTGTTGGTGTTATTGAGAAATCTCTTTTGGAGGACCGATCTTACGGATGGGCTGGTTTTGTCATTGCTACAAAACTTAGACAGTTGAAAACGATTATAAAGGAGTGGTTTGCTGAATATGAATCTAGTAGAAAAAACAAGGAGATGTCCTTGATTTCAACAATTTCAGGGCTGGATAACAAAGCAGAATTGGGTCCTCTTTCAGATCAAGACATAGCCCGTTATAATGCCAAAGGAGAATTTTTTGAACTCTATTTGAAGGAAGAAAGGAATATGGTTAAAAAATGTATGTTAAAGTGGATGAAAGACGGGGATGAAAATACCAGATTTTTTCATAGGTATTTGGCAGCAAGGAAGAGGAAGCTTTTGATCTCGGAATTATGTACATTAGAGAGGGTGACTTTATTATCCTTTAGAGAAATTGAAGCTGAAATTTTAACTTCCATCTCTTCACTTTATAATCGAATTTCGGCTAATTGTCATATCCCTGTCAATATACATTGGCAGGTGGTCTCTAGAATGGATAACTTGGCTCTTATTGCCCCATTTTCTACAGAGGAAATTTTTACAGCACTTAAAGGTATTGGTAAAAATAAGGCACCAGGGCCTGATGGCGGTTTACTACTGAATTTTATTTGAAATTTTGGGCATTCCCCAAGGATGATTTTCTGAGTTTATTCAAGGAAATTTCATCATAATGGCCATTTGAATTCAGCCCTAAAAGAGGACTTTATTTGTTTAATACAGAAGAAAGAGTTTGTCACCTCTATCAAAGATTTTTGGCCAATTAGCTTGACTTTCTCTATTTATAAGATAATTGCCAAGGTACTAGCTGAAAGATTGAAAAAAGTTATGCCCTCTTGTTGGAATTTCTTCTATTTAGGAATGCTTGTATATAAATATTAATTGTAAAATATTTTGTCTTTATTGTATTTATTTATTTCCATATTTGTAATAGGTCTTTCTCATATATAAGAAGACCTAATTTACACATATTTGAAAATATAATTGAGACTTATTCTCTCAAAATTGACATGGTATCAGAGAATCCATTGTCCTTGCCAAAACCCTAGTTTTTGTCGTTGCCGGAACCCTAGCCGCCATAAAACGGCGCATCCTACTTCCGGCACGATCGGCGAACGTTTTCATCCTTCAGAGCACCTTCAGGTTCGTTACCATGTGTTCTGTACTCTCCGGCGAACTGGTCATCAGAGTATCGTTCCCAAGGACCCACGCGAATAGATTCGCGAAAATCACTGGCGAACACCTTCAGAGGGAGCTTCGTCTCTGCCATCTGCCTACCCACAAGGTTTCGAATTCGATCTCTTTCTCCATAGACGCCTCGCCTCCGTCTCGACCGTATCGTTCGCAGACGCCTCTCTCTCAGATCTGTTCGTGACATCAACGGCCTTCGAACGGCTGTCGGCCTCGATCAGAAACTTGAAGCCCACGACAGATACAGAGGACGCTCCGACAACCACACCGCCAGATCCCCGACCGATACCAAATCCGCGAGCTTCGATTTACAGAGCTTCAATTTAACCCGCGAACACCTCCGATATTTCCAGATCTTCACCAGCGATCTTCACCTTCGAGTCTGTCCTTCGTGGGTTGCAGATCATTTTTTGGGCCGGTTCAGATATTTCCAGATCTGGTCTGGTCTGGTCTGGTTCGGTTCAGATTTTGGGTTGGTTCAGGTTCGGTTCGGTTTATTTTTGGTTCAAATTGGTCAGATTTGGTTTGGTTTGATCAGGCTTGGTTTATTTTTTCCAGATCTGGTTTGGTTTGGTTCATTAAATTCTGGCCTTATTATCTAACCTGTTTTTTTTTGCTGATATGTCTAAGTTGATCGTTGAAATGGCTCAAATACAGTGTAAGACCGAGATTGGGTTGTTCGATACTACAACCACTAACTCAAGTTCCTTTTGTAAAGAGAGAATTGATCAACGCTCTAAACTGCTACAAACCAATTTATCATCTGGTAATCTGTGTGTTTCCTTGGCACAAATAGGTAACTATCCTCAAGTTTTTTCTTGTAGTACTTCTTCTCCTTGGATTATTGACTCCAGAGCTTCTGATCATATGACTAGTTCTTCCCATTTTTTTAACTCATACTCTCCTTCTTATTCTCATGAAAAAATTCGAATTGCAGATGGTAGTTTTTCTTCCATTGCAGGAAAAGGAACCATTAAATTGACTGAAAATATCTCTCTACAGTCTGTCCTCCATGTTCCAAAATTGGCCTGTAATCTTTTATCTGTTAGCAAAATTTCTAGAGATTCTAATTGTCGTGTTATATTCTTTGAATCTCACTGTATTTTTCAGGATCAGGAATCGGAGAAGATGATTGGGAGTGCTAGGATGCTTGATGGTCTCTACTACTTTGATGAAGGTTCTTTTGGTAATAAAATAACTCAGGGTCTTAGTAGTATCAGTTCTCTTTCTGTGAAAGAACAAATTATGATTTGGCATCTTAGACTAGGACATCCCAACTTTTCTTATCTCAAGCATTTATTTCCAAATTTATTTAAGGGAATTGATTGTTCCTCTTTTGATTGTGAAAGTTGCATTTTTGCAAAAAATCATCGGTCCACATATTTACCAAAACCTTACAAAGCTTCCAAACCTTTTTATTTAATTCATAGTGATGTTTGGGGTGCCTCTAAAATTAGGACTCATAGTGGAAAAAGATGGTTTGTTACTTTTATTGACGACCATACTCGTCTATCTTGGGTTTATTTAATGGAAAAAAAATCTGAGGTGAATGACATCTTTCAAAGTTTTTACAATATGATTGAAACCCAATTTCAAACCAAAATTTGCATTTTACACTCTGATAATGGGACTGAGTATTTTAATGAATCCTTTGGTGAGTTTTTGAAAAATAAAGGCATTGTTCATCAGTCTACTTGTCGAGATACTCCTCAACAGAATGGGATTGCTGAAAGAAAAAATAGGCATTTACTTGAAGTAGCTCGTGCTATAATGTTTTCCATGCATGTTCCAAAATATTTATGGGGTGAAGCAATCCTCACAGCTGCATACCTAATAAATAGAATGCCTAGTAAGATCTTGAATTTTAAAACTCCCATTGATTGCTTCAAAACAGTTTTCCCTACATCTCGCATATATTCTGATCTACCTCTCAAAGTTTTTGGGTGTACTGCTTATGTTCACATACCTAGCCACTTTCGGTCAAAACTTGAGCATCGAGCTATTAAATGTACTTTCGTGGGTTATTCTTCGAGCCAAAAAGGTTATAAGTGTTTTGATCCTCAGACAAAAAAACTTTTTGTGAGCATGGATGTGTCTTTTGTCGAAAAACAACCCTACTTTACCCACAGTTCTCTTCAGGGGGAGAAACCAAATTTGGAAGATAACTTTTGGGATATCTATACTCCTCTTCCGAGTCTTGTTTGTCCAAATATTACTAGTCCTTCGATGCCAAGTGTAGAAACTTCTCAATCAGGGGGAGAAATACTATAGAATGATCCTACTGATCAAATTCCTGAGTTTCAGTTTTATACTAGAAGAAAATTCAATCAAAGGAACCAAGACCAGATAGTTGATCCTTCACAGAGCCAATCTGAGACTCCGACGAATGAAATTGAAAATCTTGGTAATCCTTCTTCTATTACTACTTCTTCAATTATTCAAAATACTTTACCAATTGTGTCTGATCTTGATATTCCCATAGCCATTAGAAAAGGTACTCGAAGTTGTACCAAATATCCTATTGCAAACTACATGTCATATCAAAATTTGTCAAATAGTCATAAAGCCTTCACATCTAGGATAAATGACTTGTTTGTTCCATCCAAATTGGAAAGTAGCAGTTATGGAGGAGATGAATGCTCTAAAACAAAATGGGACTTGGGAAATAGTAGAGTTACCAAAAGATAAGAAACCAGTGGGCTGTAAATGGGTGTTCACCATAAAATGCAATGCAGATGGTAGTATTGAGAGATATAAGGCCAGATTGGTAGCTAAAGGTTTCACTCAAACATATGGGATTGATTATCAGGAAACGTTTGCTCCTGTTGCTAAAATTAACTCTATTAGAGTTCTTTTGTCACTTGCAGTCAATTCAGATTGGCCACTTTACCAACTGGACGTGAAAAATGCCTTTCTGAATGGTGATTTGGAGGAGGAGGTTTTTATGAGCTTACCACCAGGTTTTGAAAAAGAACTCGGATGTAGTAAAATTTGCAAATTAAGGAAATCCCTTTATGGTCTTAAACAATCTCCGAGAGCTTGGTTGGAGCGTTTTGGAAAAGTTGTGTCTAATTATGGATTTCTTCAGAGTCAAGCAGATCATACTATATTTTATAAACACTCTGAGAATAATAAAATCTCAATTTTGATTGTTTATGTAGATGATATTATTCTCACAGGTGATGATGAAGCTGGTCTAGCTAATCTCAAGAAAAATCTTGCAAGTGAGTTTCAAATCAAGGACTTGGGATCGTTGAAATATTTTCTAGGGATGGAGTTTGCAAGATCAAAGAAGGGTATCTTTGTTAATCAAAGAAAGTACGTCCTCGACTTACTTGAAGAAACCGGATTACTTGGTTGCAAGGTTGCAGAAACTCCTATTCAACCTAATCTAAAGTTACAAGTAGCAAAAGCCGAAGAGATAAAGGATAGAGAACGATACCAAAGACTTGTTGGAAGATTAATTTATCTATCTCATACGCGTCCTGATATTGTATATGCTGTAAGCATGGTAAGTCAGTTTTTTCATGCGCCTGGACCGACTCATTTTGAAGCTGCCTATAGAATTCTGAGATATCTAAAAGGGACTCCTGGAAAAGGCATTTTATTCAAAAGGCATAATCACTTCCAAATAGAAGTTTATACTGATGCAGATTGGGCAGGAAGCATTACAGATAGAAGATCCACCTCTGGTTATTGTTCCTTTGTTGGAGGAAACCTGGTTACTTGGAGGAGTAAAAAACAAAATGTGGTGGCTAGAAGCAGTGCGGAAGCAGAGTTTAGAGCTTTAGCCCATGGAATTTGTGAGGGAATATGGATTAAAAGGATACTTGAAGAATTGAAGGTCTCTCTGAGGACACCTATACGGGTTTATTGTGACAATAAAGCTGCCATCTCTATAGCTCATAATCCAGTTCTACATGATAGAACAAAACATATCGAGGTTGATAAGCATTTTATTAAGGAGAAGATTGATGCAGGTACAATATGCATTCCTTATCTTCCTACATCAGGGCAAATTGCTGATATACTAACTAAAGGACTTCCAAAGAAGCAATTCGACAGATTGATTGACAAGCTGGCTATGGAAGACATATTTAAACCAGCTTGAGGGGGAGTGTTGGAATTTCTTCTATTTAGGAATGCTTGTATATAAATATTAATTGTAAAATATTTTGTCTTTATTGTATTTATTTATTTCCATATTTGTAATAGGTCTTTCTCATATATAAGAAGACCTAATTTACACATATTTGAAAATACAATTGAGACTTATTCTCTCAAAATTGACACCTCTATTATTTCTATCATGCAAAGTGCATTCATTGGCGAAAGACAAATACTTGACCCGATTCTAATAGCAAACGAAGTGGCTGAATTTTATTGTTGAAAGAAGAAACAAGGCTGGATTTTGAAGCTTGACATTGAAAAAGCTTTTGATTGTGTAAATTGGGATTTTCTAGAAGAGATCTTGAAGTTAAAACGGTTTCATGAGAAATGGATACTTGGATGTGTCAAGGATCCTAAATTTTCTGTGTTTATAAATGGTCATCCCCGTGGGCGTATTGTGGCTTCTTGTGGAATTCGTCAAGGGGATCCTTTATCACCCTTCCTTTTCTTGCTTGTGAGAGAAGTATTAAGTGCTCCAGTGAAGAATATGTAACTGACCGTATTTTCCAATACGGTTATTCTAACAATAATGCAGAAGCGCAACAATTACAAACTTAAACAAATTCAGTAGAAGCAATTTCTTAGAAAGAATTTC
This sequence comes from Trichosanthes truncata, assembly GCA_033996785.1. Classification (NCBI taxonomy): domain Eukaryota; kingdom Viridiplantae; phylum Streptophyta; class Magnoliopsida; order Cucurbitales; family Cucurbitaceae; genus Trichosanthes; species Trichosanthes truncata. The sequence goes on along the minus strand of JAWPNB010000013.1, from coordinate 40,171,402 downwards.
TAAAATAAACTATCAAATCCTTAACAACAGCTTTCTAAGTCTTGTGTCAGAATGCTAAACTTCACTTCTTTCGAGACTATCATTTGATCCTTCGGCTGAAAACATTTTGGAAAAAACAAAAATTAGTACAAAAATACTCAATAAGCAATTTCAACATCAAGTTTAGAAATTCATTTTCTTCAAAACAAAACATAGAAATTCAGTTTAACAAATCATTTCAATAGTTGAATCAAAAGTCAAATATTCATTCGGACATTTTCTTTCAAAACAATTGTAAACAAAATACAAATATCCTTGCAAAACTTTTAATACAACTATTAAAACTTTTAGTCAACTTTCAAAAAACAAAAATCTTTCAATTGAACTAAATTTTCATTTAACCAAACTTTCAAATATCAAAACTTTCAATTCAAACAGTACTTTCAATCAATCAATGCTTTCAAATATCAGATTGGGAATATGCATTATTTGGGTAGCCTTTAGAACATATATGATGGTTACCCATCGGTAACACCAATCAATCAATCACAACATTCAATCAGAGTTGTCGATAAAAATCGACCAGAATATTCAATTCAATTACTTAAGTGTGAGGCCATGTGAGTGAAACATACACATGAATCTTCATTCCAAAGGAATACCAAACCAAAACTGTGTCTTCCCACAAATAAGCTTCAATCAGTCAGAGCTTTCAATCAGAAATGTCGATAAAATCGACTAGAACAATCAATACAATTACTCAAGTGTGAGGCCAAGCGAATGAATACACACATGAATCTTCTTTCCAAAGGAATGTCAAACTACAAATTTGTCTTCCCATAAATGTGTCTTCTCACAAATAAGCTAGAACAATTCCATCAATTCCAATTTAGGCTACTACCACAAATAAGCAAAGCATTCCCAAAACAGAAAATTGGCATATCCGGATAGCCCTTATCAAATCGATCAAAATTCTTTCGTAAACATTTGAAACAAAACATGTAGTTTCAAATAATAATTTCAATAAAGATTCATCAAATCAACCATTCAAACTCAAAACCAAAACAAACTTACTTTTAATTCAAAATCAATCAAAACACATTTATTTTAAATTATCCAAAACGCAAACATACTTTTAAATAGAAAAACACTTTAAAGCATACAAAACAATTTTGATCAATTTCAAATCGTACAAAACATACTTTCAAACATTTGTCAAATAAATAATATTCAAAATAGAATTGTGCCAAAATTTCTATTTTGGAAAGGATGTGGAAACTACTTGTTCTTAGTATTTGAGAAATACTCAATGTATTCTTTATTAGATAGTTACCAATATATATAGGTACACAAGAAAACCCTAAACTAGAGAATGTACAATTACAATAAAGGACAAATATACATAATTATATATATTATAACACTCCCCCTCGAGCTGGAGCAAATATGTCAACCATGCCTAGCTTTTTGCAAAGATAATTTATTCTTGCTCCATTTAAGGTTTTGGTAAAGATATCTCCCTATTGTTCTCCAATCTTCACATATCCCGTGGACACCAACCCTTGTATTTTCTCACGAATGAAATGCCAATCCACTTCAATATGTTTAGTCTTCTCATGAAACACTGGATTAGATGCAATATGAAGTGCAGCTTGATTATCACACCACAATTTAGCTGGCATAGTAATACTGAAGCCTAACTCAGTCAAAAATTGATGTTTCCACACTATTTCACACACAGACTGTGCTATAGCTTTATATTCTGACTTAGCACTTGAACGTAAACCACATTTTTCTTCTTACTCTTTCACGATACCAAATTGCCTCTTACAAAGACACAATATCTAGAAGTTGATATTCTATCTTCTTTAGATCCTGCCCAATCAGCATATGAAAAACATTCAACTTTTGTATGACCATGATCTTTATATAAGATTCCATGCCCAGGTGTAGCTTTTAAGTAGCATAGAATTTGTTCCACTGCAGCCCAATGATCCACTGTTTATGAAGACATATACTGACTTACAACACTTACTGAATAAGCGATGTCTGGTCGTGTCACTGTCAGATAATTCAACTTCCCAACCAATCTTCCGTACCTCTCAGGATCTTTAAATGATTCTCCTTTGATGAGTTGCAAATTAGGTACCATCAGAGTACTACATGGTTTAACTCCGAGTTTTCCAGTCTCAGATAACAAATTAAGTACATATTTTCGTTGTGACAAAAAGATACCTTTCTTGCTTCTCATCACTTCAATGCCCAAAAAATACTTCGGTGTTCCCAGATCCTTAGTATGAAACTGACCTTGAAGAAAAGTTTTCAAAGAAGATATACATGATGTATCATTTCCAATGATAACAATATCATTGACGTATACAACCAGCAGAGTAATACCATTCTCAGATCGTCGATAGAAAATAGAATGATCAGACGTACTTTTCTTCATTCCAAACTTCTCAAGTGCTTGATTAAATTTACCAAACCATGCTCGTGGGCTCTGTTTCAATCCATACAATGATTTCCTAAGACGACAAACTTTATCATTCCCCTCGAGCAACAAATCCAGGTGGTTGCTCCATATAAACTTCCTCTTGAAGATCACCATGGAGAAAAACATTTTTGGATGTCAAGTTGATGCAAAGGCCAACATTGAGTAGCAGCCATGGAAATAAACAATTGGATAGAAGTTAGTTTAGCAACCGGAGAAAATGTGTCCCAATAATCTATCCCATAAGTCTGAGCATAACCTTTAGCAACAAGACGTGCTTTCAAGCGAGCAACTGATACATCAGGATTAACCTTAATTGCAAACACCCATTTACACCTAATTGCTTTTTTTCTTGCAGGACGAGATACTAAATCCCAAGTACCATTATCATCTCGATCATTGCATTTTGCTAGCCAGAATGAGATAAAGCTTCATGAACAGAGTTAGGGATAGAGGTAGAATCAAGGGATGTAAGAAAAGAATATGTGGGCTGTGACAATTGGTGATAAGAAACAAATGAAGCAATAGGATAAGTACAAGTGCGTTTACCTTTGCAAAGGGCAATTGGAAGCTCATCACTTGTTTTTGGATCAGATGTCGAAGAATCTTCTGATATAGGACATGTGTCTGAAGGTTGCTGTGGTGGCCGTCTGGAGTAAACTTGAGTAATAGGTGGACGATGAGGGATAGAGATGGGAGGAGATGGAGTAGGAAGTGATGATGGAGAGACAATCTCATGGATAAGTAGGTCATCCTCCCCCTGACATGGACTCGACAGTGATGGGCTAAAGGGCATATCTTCAAAAAACGTAACATCTGGAGAGACAAGATATTTGTTAAGACTAGGACAATAACAACGATATCCCTTTTGAACACGAGAATAACCGAGGAAGATGCATTTTAAGGATTTAGGATCTAACTTGGTACGATGAGGACCAACATCGCGAGCAAACACAAGTGCAACCAAATATTTTGGGTGCAATAGGGAACAAAGATTTTGTTGGAAAGAGAACACGATAAGAGATCTCACCATTAAGAACAGAGGAAGACATTCTATTAATCAAAAAGCAAGCTGTGGAAACTGCATCGGCCCAAAAATACTTTGGAACATGCATTTGAAAGGATAATGCTCTAGTAGTTTCAAGTAAATGCCGGTTTTTTCGTTCAGTGACCGGATGGAATGTCAACACAAGAAGATTGATGAATAATTCCATTTTTACACAAGTAAGATCCAAGCATATGAGAAAAATATTCACTAGCATTATCAGTTCACAATTTTAAGAGAGGCATTAAACTGAGTTTGAATTTCAGCATGGAAAGTACAAAAGTGAGAAAGTAACTTAGAACGATTTTTCATTAAATATAACCAAGTCAGATGAGAATAATCGTCAACAAAAGTAACAAAATATCGAAATCCAATTTTGGATACTACTGGACAGGGACCCCAAACATCGGAATGAACTAATTCAAACGGAGCACTAGCTCGTTTATGGACTCTAGGACTTGAACAAAGACGATGAAATTTGGCAAACTGACAAGACTCACAATTCAACGAAGACAAAGAATAAAATTTTGGATAAATTTTCTTTAACACGAACAAAGAAGGATGGACCAAACGACAATGGGCTTTAAACGGGGAGGCAATGCCAGAGCATGCCACAGTTACGGTATCTCCTGATAAAAAATGTAAAGACCTCCAGACTCATATCCTTTACCAATAATCTTCTTCGTCATACGATCGTGAAACAAACAATAACTAGGGAAAAAGGAGATAAAACAATTAAGATCACGAGTGAGTTTACTAACAGAGATCAAGTTAAACGAAAGTTGAGGCAAATGCAAAATAGAAGACAAAGGGAGAATGGGTGTAAGATTAATGGTGCCAGATCCAAGAATAGAGGATATTGATCCATTTGCCAAAGTGACAATTGGAAAAGGTGCAGGTGACAGAAATGTAGAAAATAAGCTAGAATTACCTATCATATGAGCTGTGGCACCAGAGTCTATGATCCATTTTGTAGAGGATGTAAGAAGACAATGATTCATATTACCTGACTCAGTTAGAGTTGCAATAGGATTCGATGAAGAAGATGCTTGCAATGAGTCCTGGTACAATTGGCATTTAGCAAAATCGTTTGCAGAAATAGTAACCGACCTGTCAGATGTATCATTAGTGGAAGCAAACTGACAAACTTGAGGTCTTTGACCCTTATTCAACAACTTCTGGCAGTCGCGTTTCACGTGACCAGACTTATGGCACTAGTGACATACAATCTCCGGCGAATCTTGTCGTCAATTATCAAAACCAAACCTCTGAGGATTGATGCTCATTCCTTTAGTGACCTTAGGATCATTCCGACTAATGAGAGCACTGTTGGACTGAGGAACAGACAAACCAGATGAAGAGTTTTTTGTACGGAGAACTCTACTAAAAGCTTCTTCCAAAGAAGGGATCTCGGAGCCAGAGAGAATGTGTGATTTGGCCATCTCAAATTCAGACAAAAGGCCATTCAGAAAGCTCATGACACCCATCTTCTCCCGCTGAGGTTGTTGAACCTTTATATCCGTACTAAATGGGAGTAATGTATTAAGTTCTACACACGTCTTCTTAATTTGCATAAAGTAGTTCGTAACAAATTGTTCTTTCTATTTTGCTTGAAAGAAGGTCGTGCAAACTTCATACATTCTGTAGACTTGCTCTTTTCTTGAGTATAAGAATTCTAAAAAGCCAAGCAGTTCCTTTATAGAATCACAATGATTTACCAAGCCAACTACTTCACTCAATTGAATTCTTGATTTGAATATACAATCGAGCGTCATCGCAAAGCCAAGTCTTCCGCGTGTCATCCTTTGGTGGATCCTGATCGATATGATCATCCAGCTCCGTGCTTCAGAGATAAAACCGAATCGTCCGACTCCAATCATAATAATTGGAGCCATTTAACTTATGCTCCGTTATCTTTGACGAAAGGGGAACTAAATTAGATACTACCACGGGTTTCATCTCAGCCATTAGTTAACAAAAAAAAAAAAAAAAAACAGTAGATAAACCCCAAGAGAAACAAAGACAGATCTGATCAGCCAGAGAAAAAACAGTTGAGTCTCATAGAAACTGCAAAATCTGAGACAAACCAAGGAGGTATTGTGGAATCTAAATGCACAGAACGATTGGAAACATCAAGCCAAGACAAACTCAGGCGGTGGAAACTTGATCGGAGGTCCCACGCTCTCTCACGTGCCGGCGCGCGCGCGACGGACATTGCTAAGTCTTAGAAGCGAAACGCCTGCATTTATATTGGACACCATGTGCTGCTCACTGTTTAGATTTGATGTTAGAGGATATTGGAAAGATGGATCAAATCAGAAGATGTATTAAAAAGGCCGTGGCACTTAGTGGTTTTATTAATAACCACTTGTATGTGCTAAACATGATGAGAGAATTCATCAATCAATATGAATTGGTAAGACCAGCCGTTACTTGTTTTGCAACATCATTTTTGACACTATCAAGTATTCATAAGAATAAATCGAGTTTGAGGAAGATGTTTATCTCTGAGAAATGGACAACTTCTAAATGGGCAAAGGATCCAAAAGGTAAGAGAGCAGTTAACACTTTTTTGATGCCATCTTTTTGGAACTCAGCTGTCTATACATTAAAGGCATCGGGGCCCCTAGTTCGTGTTCTTAGACTCGTTGATGGTGACAAACCAGCTATGAGATATATATATGAGGCTATGGATAGAGCCAAAGAGGCCATTAAGAGTGGTTTTAATGATAATGAAGTGAAGTATAAGCCTATCTAGGATATCATTGATAAAAGATGGGATTGCCAACTTCATCGGCCTTTACATGCAGCTGGATATTATTTGAATTCATCTCTTTTCTATGATCTCAAAGAAAGAATTCTTCAAGATGTCGAAGTTATGAGTGGATTGCTTCAAGTTGTCCAACGACTAATACCATCTAAAAGTGACCAAAATCGATGCACGGTGGAATTAGAGTTGTATTCTGAAGCTAAAGGCATGTTTGGTATTGATTTAGCAATCAACACAAGGAAGATTAAGACACCAAGTAATGTCATTCTTTAAAAGTTTGGTATTAAAGTTATTCCAAAATTTAAAATTTAAAGTTCTAATTTCTAAACCATTTCAAAGTATGTGATTGTGAACAGCATCGTGGTGGGCTCTTTATGGTGGTAGTACTCCAATTTTACAAAAGTTAGCCATGAGAGTACTTAATCTAACATGTAGTGCTTCTGGCTGTGAACGCAATTGGAGTGTTTTTGAACACATAAGTAGTTAATTTTTTTCGTACATTATTAATCTAATATTTAAAAGTTTTTAACTCTATATTCGTTAATAATTTTGTAGATTCATTCGAAGAAGAGAAACATGCTAGAGAAAAAGCGTTTAAATGATTTGGTTTATATAAAATATAACCAAGCACTTAAAGAACACTTCAATTTGAAGGATCAACTTGATCCAATTTCTCTTGATCATATTGACGAGAGTAATGAATGGTTGGTTGGAACGCTCGAAGAAGAAGATAATGAAGCTGAAGCTGATAATGAGTTGGTTTTTGATGATGATGACCTCACATGGGGAGATGTTAGAGAACCCCTAAAGTACACTAGATCTAAAGGGAAGTCAACTACAACATCAACTTCTAAAGTTCGAACACCACCAACTATACAAGTGGTTAGTGATGAAGACGGCGACGATGTAGAGGAATTGGACATTGAAGAGGAGAATGGTCAAGGAGGAGTACTAGATGAGGACTTAGATTAGGATGGGGAGGAGAATGATGATTTTGACATTTGATTGATGTTTTAGTCTTTTAGACTAGTTTTACTTTTATTAGTCTTGCTTCATTGATTCATTCTTAATGACTTGATCATGTCTGGAGCTACTAGAACTTGATTATTATTAGATGTTTTTAACATTTTGCTGTTTTTACCATTTAGTATTAGTATTAATCTTTTAAGGCTTTGACATTTTATGTGACTATATTTACTATATAAATTTATGCTCTATATATTATTTATTTATATATTTATTTATTGTGCCTCGCTTCACTCGGACGACGCCTTTTTGTCGCCTCTCGCCTTCAGGCAATCAAGGGGCTTGTCGCCTTGAGGTGCGCCTTGCCCTTTGAAAACACAGCTTCTGCCATGAAGGCAATCATTCAAATTCAATTTCGTTGTTGTACGAGATCCAACTTCGTGATAGCAAAGGATTCGGCACAATCAACACCCCCCCCCCCCCCCCCCCCCCCCAAAATTATATACTTATGGTGGTTTTTCTTATTTTCCTTACATGTTTGCCTGTAATGATTGACAGGTTCAATAAAATCCATATCAATTACTCAAAGTTAATGATCGTAAACTATCTTTGGTCTGCAGGGACGAGGGAACATCCCTATCAGCTCTGGTGCTAGGGAGATGGCATCAATACTGGATACAGCGCTACTTCAAGCTCTGCTTTTTACTGGACAATCATTTGCTGCTTTGGAATTATTAAAAGGCCCGAATTACTGTGATGTTAAAATATGTGAAGAGATCCTTCAAAAAAATAATCATTATTCTGCACTGTTAGAGTTGTATAAGTGCAATTCCATGCATCGTGAAGCTCTAAAACTTTTGCATCAATTAGTAGAAGAATCAAAAGCCAATGAGTCTCAACCTGAACTTATCCAAAAGTTCAAACCCGAAATGATCATTGACTATCTTAAGGTCAGTTTTCACAACCACTTGAAGAAGACACTTACTTTTGATGGAGTTTTTAGTGTTCAAATGCATGATATTTTCAATCAGTAACTATAATGGCTGGATTTATATTGTAGATTATTTTAATGTTTTGAAAGGGTATTGTGATTAATAATTTGGAATTTAAGATTAGTTGTGAGCTTCTAGTATGCATTGATTCAATATCTACTATGGGTGCGGTAAGGGTATCAACATCCAAAGGAGAATGTCAAGATGTTTTTCTTCCTTTTAATTGGAAGATCAAACTGTTATTGAATCTTCGTGATCTAGGTCTAGAACCACCTTTGGCGTTATGGTAATGATTTCTGTACCCAGCATTCTTAACTATTCAAATTTACTTGACCCAAGGCTGTATGATATGTCCATGGTATTTTTTAATTGATTAGTGTAAGATTATTCTGGATTAACTACTATTGAACGTATTATTTTAAGGCAAAAAAGCATTTTTTTTTGCTTGTTCGCTGGCACTAGCTATAGTATCTAATCGTGTTTGACACGATTTTTCATACAGCCACTTTGTGGAACAGATCCCATGCTGGTTCTGGAATTCTCGATGACCGTTCTCGAAAGCTGTCCCACGCAAACTATTGAGCTCTTTCTTTCAGGAAATATTCCTGCAGACTTGGTTAATTCCTATTTGAAGCAGCATGCTCCTAACTTGCAGGCAACATATTTGGAACTTATGCTTGCAATGAACGAGAGTTCTATTTCTGGAAATCTCCAAAATGAAATGGTAAGCACATATAGAGTTGCTTTGCTGAGTTAGATAGGACTTTATTTCATGTCCTCATCATGACATTTACCATTTTCCATTGATGATATAAGAGTTCCCAAAACAGTACGTGCAAGCAACCCAAGCTGATCTTTTGTACTTACTGTTGATTGGAACTGATCATGGTAGCCTTTCATTAATTCCAAATGGTACTGATTGTCAAAATTACGTCTTGCAGCTTCAAATATATCTTTCGGAAGTTCTTGACTGGTATGCAGATTTAACTGCTCAACATAAATGGGATGAAAAAACTTATTCCTCCACAAGAAAGAAGTTGTTGTCTGCTTTGGAGACAATCTCAGGGTATCATCCGGAGGTTCTATTGAAACGTCTTCCTTCAGATGCATTATATGAAGAACGAGCAATCTTATTGGGGAAGATGAACCAGCATGAGCTTGCCTTATCTCTCTATGTTCACAAGGTACCTTTGACTGTTTGAACTAGATTTGCATCGTACACTTTCTCTTCATTTCAGTGAGCAACAGTTGGAAATAGCTTTCATTTTTTTTTGTTTCTGTAATTCTATTATCTAATATATCTTTTATACTAATTCAAAACGAGTATTTTTCTTCATTTCTTCTAGATCCATGTTTCTGAGTTGGCACTGTCCTACTGTGATCGGGTTTATGAATCTGTAGCTTACCAGCAATCAACAAAATCTTCTGGCAATATATACCTGACTCTTCTACAAATATACCTCAACCCCCGCAGAACAACAAAAAATTTTGAGAAGAGAATTACTAACTTAACATCACCTCAAAATATGGGCACTCCAAAACTTGGGTCAGGTCCTTCATTCAAGGTTAAAGGAGGCCGTGCAGCTAAGAAAATTGCTGCAATAGAAGGTGCCGAAGACATGAAAATTAGCCTTAGTAACACTGACAGTGGCAGGAGCGATGGCGACACAGATGAAGCTGGTGATGAAGGAAGCTCTTCAATTATGCTTGATGAAGCTTTGGATCTGTTGAGCCAAAGGTGGGACAGAATTAATGGATCGCAGGCACTCAAACTTCTACCAAAGGAAACAAAGTTACAGGTACTCAATCTGTCATTAGACATATTAAAACAAATATTAAATAGAAAAAGTACTAGGACTCACCCCATGCTTATGTGTGTGAGCCAAAATTATCTCATCGCAAATTGTTTCTGGATGTAACTGTCTTTGATTTAAATCAGACAATTTTTAACTGTCCAGTCACCTAATCACTGGCAATCTCTCTAGTTGAAAAAAATATTTTAGCCAAAAATTGTTTCTTCTTTTTAACGCACCAGTAATTAAATAATAATGAACTCGTAAATAAAAATTGTACACTTATTGATTTCATATATTAATTTACCAATAATATTTTATATTTGAAAATTGGTTTAGAAGAACATATATGTAGAAATAAGAAAATTTTAAATAATTGATTTTATATCAAGGTTAGTTAGAAGGGGTTTAAAGGTAAGTCAACGGTTTCTTTCCTTTAAGCTTGCTTCATGTTATTTAACAATAATTTTTACAACTTCATATAAAAATTTGAATTAATTAATTAGTAAGTTTGTAGTTGGTTAGAACTAAAAGAAGGTTGAAGAGAAATCCGAATTTTCTCTCCTTAAACTACTTATATCTAGTACAGATAGCTGTTTCCAAACTCTTTCTTTGTAGTTTGATCATTAGCATTCTTTCACCCTAAAATGCAGAACTTGCTTCAATTTATTGGACCACTTTTGAGGAAATCCAGTGAGGCGTTCAGGAACTCTTCAGTGATAAAGAGTTTGCGACAGAGTGAAAACTTGCAGGTATGCACCGAACAAGAAGCAAAATGAGTTTATGAATGATGCCATTGCACATCACATCACAGTTCTCATCCCAGATTGGGTAACTTGATTTCATTATTTGTATATGTCCTTGCATTGTTTGATTGACTTATTACCTTTCCAAATCACATGGTACTCTGTTGAACTTGATCCCGTAACTTAACATGGTAGATGCTTTTATTTAGAGGTTAAGAAGAAACACTACAAGAAATTAACCTCAAACTTTCCAAATGACAAATCACATGGTAATCTATCGAACTCGATCCCGTATCTTGACATGGTAGATCCTTTTTTATTTAGAGGTTAAAGGGAAATTCTACAAGAAATGAACCTCAAACTTTCCCAATGACAAGTGCTTTTAGAAGACATTTCGAGGTGCTACTATCCCTATCTGTTGATCTAAGCTCTACAAGATTCTCAACACTTTTAGCGTCCGCCTCTCTCTCTCTCTCATGCCAATTATTGGCCAAAAATGTAAAATGGACACAAACTACTTTCCCCCCACGCCCCGCCAACTATTCATCTCAACTGCCCAAATTCTAAGTTCAAGGTGTCATGGTCGTACTACTACTTTTTGCTTCCTCTTGTAGAGGGATTATTCTCTTAGACTTGTAGAGGGATTATTCTCTGACTTACCTATATCCTCTCACTGTTGGACATCTATCCTTTAGATTCAAACCTCTAACCTTTTGGTCGAGGGTATAATGCCTAAACCAATAAGTCCAGCTGGACTCTTTAACCAAAATGGTACCTTGAGCAAATCCGCTGCCTCTTCCAATCCCAATCTGTTTTGGTTTTCTCAAACTTGTTCATTATCCTCACTTTTTTTTTTAACAATGTGGGGTGGGGGATTTGAACTTTTGGCCTTTTGATCGAGAATATATCCTTAACTAGTTGACCTTTGCTTAAGTTGCACTTTTCCTCAATTCTTTCTTGAACCAAATCAATCTTCTGTTGCATGTTGAGTTGTTGACTACTCTCATTCTCACCTTCCTTTCCCCGGCCATGATTCAGTGATGATGATCTATTACCATTTTGATTTCGATACTTGATAGATGCCTTCTGTTTTAGAGAGAGAAAAGAAATGCCTTCACTAACGAATTTCAAACTTTCCAAACCCCCCCCCCCCATCACGATCATCCCCATATGTTGTTATTACACATTTCCTCCCACAACTAAGTGACATGAAATTATAGATTAGGGGAATTACTAAATTGAGATTCTTCCTTAGTGATATTGAATAATGGATCTGGAGTTCTAACATAATATCATATTGTTTCATTATAGTGTATCATATCCGACCTATTCTTACAATACTTCATGTGAAACCATTTGATACAGGTGTAGTAGTTAGTGCCTCGTCTTCTAAGGTAATTTTAATATGGAATAAAATTCTGTGGAACAGGTGAGAGACGAACTCTATAACCAAAGGAAACCCGCAATAAAAATTACCAGTGATAGCATGTGCTCCCTTTGCAAGAAGAAAATAGGGACGAGCGTCTTCGCAGTCTATCCGAACGGGAAAACACTTGTGCACTTTGTCTGCTTTAGAGACTCGCAGAGCATGAAGGCTGTGTCCAAGGGTTCGCCCATAAGGAGGCGTACATAATCAATGTAATGGCTTCTCCTTTTTTAGCTATTAAACACAAAATGAAGCTCTAAAAGGGAAAACCAACCAATTCAAATGTCAAGGAAGTCTTGCCTATTCATGACAAGAGAACTACTGCTGGTGTGGAAAACTTGGAAAGTGGCATGGAGAGTATTTATTTGTGTCATTCATGGGATTGGTTTTTTGGGTGTATTTATATATTATATATATATTTTTCAATTGGGTGAAGAATGTGAGGTTTGTATTTATGAGTGTTTTTATTTCTGCCTTTCATTTGTATCTATTTTGCTGTAAAATATTGCGAACATACTAAGAATCATGCCATATATAAGTATATTGTAAACTGATTTTTGTTGTTGAATAATTGAAAAATGCTAAAATATAAAGGATTAAATTGAATTTTTTTAAAATAATATGAACTAAATAGATGAAAAACATTACTAAAACGTATATTTTGCGTAAATTTCTACCAATTGAGCTAACTTGTTGCATTTTTTTTAAAAAAATCTCTTGCAAGTAAACAATGGAGGTTGGGTTGTTTTTCTTCTACAAAGGCCATGAATGTCATAAAAGAAAGCTTTGCTCTTTCCTTTTTCTTCCACTTTTCCTTACAGAAAAGATTGTTTCTGCTAGAACCAGTAGAAAAAGTGCAAATAGAAGTACGGCTTTGAACTTGATACTCTTTTAAGTTCAGACAGCCCTTGAATTATGGCCTTCTCTTGATTCGTTAACTCCATATTGCCATGCCAGCCACTCACATATTTAGTGTAGGTATTATTGCTTGCGCTACTGCATTGTTTGCATATACTAAAACTAATATTATTAATTTTTAAACTTCTTGGGTTAGTTAGTTCGCTGAGGGCGAGCTTTGCTAATATGTGGAGGAGAAGAGGACATTATAAATATATGTATAATTGGAATGAACCTGAAATGGGCCAAAACTACATTCTTTTGTAGGAAATAGATTTCACTGAACATATGAAATTACAAGGGGGCGGGGAGCCTCAACCCAAATCAAGCAATATTACAAAAAACTCCTATACCTAGTAAGTGTTTAAACCATAATTACTCTTTTCTAGAAGGATCACATAGCAAATGCCAAGTAAGAGTAATGAAGGTGATGTTTTCTAAAAACAAGTCCAAAAGGTTTCTCTTCATTTTTTTAAAGATAAGAAAGAATTTTTTTGGGTAAGAAATCGAGCTTCATTGTGAAAGATGAAAGAATATGCAAGGGTATCAAAAAAAAAAAAACCCAACAAAAAACGTCCTAGAAAAACTATTGGAAAAGACTTCAATCCAACAAAATCAAACCAAGACCATAAGTACAAATGGGCATAGTGATTGATGCCCCCAAAGAGGTATTAAACCTTACCACCTCTCAAACCTCATCACAAGACTGCTCCAAATCTCAAAAAAAATCCTATTATTCCTCTCAACCCAAATTCCCCTAAAAATAGAGCTTTTCTCATGAAAAGGAGAATCCAGGAGCACTTCCTCGATTGAAGCAAAACAATCATCATTACACGCCAAACTTACACCAAATGAGGTCAACCACCTAGCCCAAAAGGATTGAACGAACAAACTGGCAACCCCACAACAAGTGATGAAGATCCTTAGCCTGACATCTACACAAAGTGCACCATTGCGGGGACAACACTGAAGAAGAATGTCTTTGAACACGATCCAAGGTGTTGACTCTTCCATGCAAAACCTGGCACACAAATAACTTAATCTTCATAGGAATTTTAACCTTCCAGAGAGAGAAAAAGACGGAGGTGGTTTGGGGCGGTCTAAGGATCTTATGAAAGTAGAGGGTTGATGTCTTCTTTTTTTTTTTTTTTTAAGGTTTATAGCATATATGTATGTGTGTGTACCTTTACCTAGCTTTGTGTCAAAGAAATCCTCAGGTTCCGAACAAAGAAAGTTAGTGAGCCTTATAGTCATACAATATTGTGGATGAATCCCCAGATCAGACAAGCGACAAGCAAGTATAACTAAATCAACGACTCTCGAATAGAGGAGTAGATCTTAGATCAAGGGGAGGAGGAGGTGGATGGCGCAATAGGTGATCGTTGCCATCAGAAATATCCCACAATGTGATCCGTAATTGTGCAGGATAGTGAATGGATTTGGTCGATAAGGAAGGCTCAAGTGGTATTTTGTTCAAGGAAAGGATTGTTAGGAGTGCAAACAAAGTCCCACATTGGCTAGGGAAGGGAGTGATCATGGATATATAAGTGAGAACAATTATCTCCATTAGTATGAGGCCTTTTGGGCGTGCCAAAAGCAAAACCATAGGGTCTTATGCCCAAAGCAGACAATATCATACCATTGTGGAGATAGGTAGAGGTTCTGTTGTCCTTATCAAGTGATATCTTAACCTTTGGTTAAGAAGTCATGGGATATGTAGAGCCAACAAGTTTCGATAGAATCATGAAGTTCGGTGGAAAAAATTTAGGTATTGGAAGATAATGGTCAAGGATTATCTGACCGTTAAGAAATTGAGTAAGACATTGAAAACGAGACCAGAAGGTATGAATAGTGAAGATTGGGAGACTTTGGATGAAGAAGTAGTTGTAGCGATCAAGATGTGTCTATCCATGGATGTGGCTAATTTGGTAGCCATAGAGACAACTGTAGTTAAGTTGATGGAACTGCTCACAAACAGGTATGAAAAACTCTGCACAAATAAAAAGATCTATTTTCTTAGGATGTTTTTCAATATGCATATGGCTGAACATACTTTTGTGAATTCCTATATAAATGAGGTAACCACTTTGATAAATCAATTAAAATAAGTTAAAATATATTTTGCTGATGAAGTGAATGCTATTATGTTATTAAAATAAGTCATCTATTGTAGGATCAACTTTAGCTTTGACTAAGGGTTGAGAAGATTAATGAGGAAAGTAAACCATGTAGTAGTAGAAAGAAGTGGGGTTATAGGAATAAAGAGATAAAATGCTTTTACTGTCACTAGAAAGGTCATACTAAGAGTCAGTGTAGAAAATCAAAAGAGGATCAAGAAAAGTAGGAGAAAGAGGAAGCAAATGTAGTGCATGATGCCTTAGTCTATGTTGGAAGTGACATAGAGAGTTGTAGTAATTCATCTGAGTGGATTTTAGACAGTGTAGCTACTGTTCACGTAGTTTCAGGTAGGAGTTTCTTCACATCCTTCACAGAAGGATGTCATGCTCTAGTAAGGATAGGGAATGTTAGAACCTCCAAGACCAGTGGAATTGAAGATGTTAGTCTGAAATAGAGTGTGAGGATAAATTAGTGTTGCGTAATGTCAGGTTTGTGCCAAGTATCAAGATGAATCTCATCTCTATTGGTAAGTTGGTAGATGAGGGCTACAGGTGCGAGTTTGGCAGAAGTTAGTGTAAACTCAAGTTTGGAACCCAGATAATGGCAGTTGGCCACAGGAAATCTACATTGTACAGA
Organism: Trichosanthes truncata; assembly: GCA_033996785.1. Lineage (NCBI taxonomy): Eukaryota > Viridiplantae > Streptophyta > Magnoliopsida > Cucurbitales > Cucurbitaceae > Trichosanthes > Trichosanthes truncata. Next base: position 40,155,543 of record JAWPNB010000013.1, on the reverse strand, counting down.
TGTTGGTTAGATGTTGCCCAAGGATTAAAGAGACAGTGGATGCCAATTAAAGCTGCAGATGATTGTTGTAAAGGTACAGTTGAGTCAACAATAATGATAGCCAAGTTTGATCAGTCAGATTAGGATCATTCAGTTCAAAAACAATTGGGAAGTCTAAGAGCGAAAGTTGATGGCTATTGTGAACCCCCCAATAGTCAGAAGCTCAATTAAATTGAAGAAGTCACCTAGGTGAGTGGAGGCATCAAAGTGAAAGGCTAGAGTAGTTGCTAAGGTCAAAGGTAAGGTCTCTAGCTTTGCAGCAGGTTTGAATAGAGGATTCAAGCCCTTCTTAGACTATATTTTCTTCAGGAACAATTATTGATAACCTGTAATTATGCTATCTTATTTTCTATTAATTGTGCTAGTTTTGTTATGATTTGGAGTGCTTTTAAATGTTTTTATACTTATTTTGTAGAGACGGAGCTAAAGGAGCAAAATCCAGTGTTCGGGAGTATTTTGGTGAATATTGGAGCCTTTTCGAACCATTTTAAAGATCCAAGAAGAGAAGAAGTGGAGTTTTGGCAAAAGAACCTGAGGAGAGATCATCTAGACCCTTAAAATGGTGTCTAAATGCCACATTTGAAGTACCAAACCCCGAGAGCAAGCAGCAAAGGACAAGCCTTCACAGGCAGGTGTTCATAACACACTCAGGATAAAGATCGAGTCGCATATGATCATCCTGGTAAAATATTATTCTTCTCAATTAATAGATTTATAAAGAGAGATTAAATATTTCATGGTTCAATATTATACAGACTCATTGTATAAGATACCTCTGCTCACATATCTTCACATGAACGATTTAGATTAAAAAGTTTGTAACTATTACAAAGTGGGCCATATCAATAGTGTTACCAGGATATGACACCCAACCTCATTCATATACTATGACTCTTTAGGTTATTTCTTGAACATGATCCTCCCATATGTCAACCACATACTGTTCAAGATTACACTAATAACCTTAGATTTTTTATGTAATGGATAATATTATATAACAAATAAAATAATTAAAAATATTATTAATTATTAAATAAATCATTAATTACGAGACTTTAGGGCATAAATCCCAACACACAGGACTTAGGCTTGTGGGAGCCTCTTGAAAGAAAATCCACAAGGCATTTGAGAATAAAAGGTCTAGAGAGAATTCTCTAATTTTCTATTGAGGAGATGTAGTGTCTCATGGCTCAACCCAAGGGTCCTATTTATAGACCTAGGACAAGTCTTTTTCATAATTAAAATATTATATTTTAATATTTAATATATTAAAATATATGTTATACTTATTTGAATCTCATTCAAATCTCCTTAAAATATATATTATACTTATTTGAATCTAATTCAAATTTCTTATGATATATATTTAACTTATTTGAATCTCATTCAAATTTTAAATATATATTTTTCTTTAATATATCTAATATATATTAATCATTTTATTGTTTAATGTGTCAAATACAATAAATATATTTTTCTCTTTCATTTTTAATATATCTAATATATTAAATATTAATTTTAACACTTCAAATTAAATATTAATTTGAACATTTAAAAATTTTCTTTCAACTAAATTAATCTTTTAGTGTTACTATGAGCTAGCAAGAGAACCTTATAAACATACATATTATAAGCTTCAATGATACAAAATTAATTAACTTTCATTCATTAACTCTAGGTCACTCCACTATAGACCTAGAGTTGCACTCTTATGCACTGTAAGACAATTGTGTTCATGGATATAACCATCACATGCAAGTTGATCATTCACTAGTTGTTCGTAATTACAAATGGGTCAAAAGTCCATTTTACCCATGTAATTACATCTTGCACCTTAAGTACCACTGATCCTCTAATGAACAATTGGTTTATGATCCAACCATAAACTAAGTCCCTTTGGGGCCAGTGAGAGGGTGTGGCCCTATTGTTCAAGTTCCAAAATTAGTACTTAAGGGAACTACTCTGTATGGGAAGGAGTTAATTTCATCTTGTAAGATTATGTTCCCAGCTCCTTATTTGGTATAAGTCCCCAAAATGGCAGGCTTATTGAATCCGCTACAAAAGCCACTCTCACTCATGCAAATCAAAGTACAAGCCCTCATAGGCATGAGTTTATAACTCACTCAGGATTAAGATTGGTCGCATATGATCATTCTGATGAAATATTAATCTTCTTAATTAACAGATTTATAAAGAGAGCTTAAATATTTCGTGGTCCAGTCTTATATAAACTCATTGTATAGGATACCCCCACTCACATGTCTCCACATGAACGATTTGGATTAAATCATTTGTAACTATTACAAAGTGGGTCGTATCAATAGTGTTACCAGGATAAGGCACGCAACTTTATCCATATACTATGACCCTTTAGGCTATTTCTTAAACATGATCCTCCCATATGTCAACCACATACTGATCAAGATTAAACTAATAACCTTGTATTTTTATATAATGGATAATATTATATTACAAATAAAATAATCAAAATTACTTTTAATTATTAAATAAATCATTAATTATGAGGCTTTAGGTCATAAATCACAATAGGGTTGCCTCTCAAGAAGCTCTTTATTTAATGTCTCTAACTAGACGAAAGCATGCATAGGACAAAGAAAAGAAAAGAGTGAACAATACTGTCCTAGTAGATGAAAGACTCAACATCGTCATCAGAGTTATGGAAGAGGACTATGGCGATCAATCTCCTACAAAAACAATCAACAGAGACATAAGAACAAGGACACGCAACAAATTAAAAGAAAAAGAAGTAACAGAAAAATAAAAACTAAAAAAGTAATAAACATGGATTGCCTCCCAAGAAGAGCTTTATTTAACGTCGCTGGCTTGACAAGACTCATGTGCATGAGGCACATAAAATGCCTCTATTTTCTTTGGCCCTTTATTGCTTGAATCAATATAACCTACTAAGTCTAGTAGGCTAACTCGCTTTTCATGGGCAGGCTTACTCGCTTTTCATGGGCACCTGAAAGGGAAATATGTTTGTTATTTTTCTTTAATAAAATAAAAGAAGAAAATTCAAAATAAGGCAAATTAGACTTGTGTGTATAAGAAAAAGAAAGATTAGGATTAAAAGAGGCTTCTGGAGATAAAATAAGGGTAGGCTTTTCAACCTCATACTCTATCACCTAAATTTCCTTTTTCAATGTGGGTTTCACTATCTTTTTCTACCTCACAAACTTGTTCATGGTGTGTATCATACTGCTCCAACTCATCCCCACTATCTATGTACACGCCCTTAGAATGATATGCCTCTTGCTCATGTAGGGCCTCAAGTATTTCAACTATTTGATCAAGTTGCATAATTATACGATTTAGTGCATCCTTATTTTCTTCCACATTAGCTTTTATCCTATCCAACCTCTCTGATTCAGCTTGACAAAAACTTCTAACCCTTGACTCCAAAACATGCTTTTGCAAAAGGTCTTCAAGGGAAGGTTTTTTCTCAATCTGGTTGGAATAGTCATAGTTTTGAGTCCAATTGCTAGCATCATTACCATAAAACGAATTTTCATAACTCATAGATTCATAATGGCAATGATTAGGCACTTGATATCCATGGAAGCCATAAGTAACATTCACATGGTCATAAGGGGGATAGTCTATTGGGTAAGAATTGAAGGAGGGTGTCAGTCCTTAGGTGGTCATAAACTCTCCATAAGGTCACTTAGAATTGTAAAAAGCCATGATCTAAATCAAAGAAGACTAAATTCAGGCTTTCACACAAATGCATACACCACCAAAGCAACACAACTAATAACATGAGAGAAAGACTCAAAGTAAAAACAAAAATCACATAAAACAAAAAAAAAAAAAAACACAAAAAAGAAAACAAATGAAAAAAAAGAAAACACAAGAAAAAAAATAAAGCTCTAAATTATGACCGAGTGAGTTCTCCACAATATTAAATGAACTAAATAATCGCCAATCCCCGACAATGATGCCAAAAACTTAATGTGCAAAAATTCTGATAACCGCAAGTGTACGAGTCAAGTTTAAATATAGTGGTCAAGAGTTTAGAGTATTGTCCACAGGATTGATTTTCTAGTACCACAAATACAATCACTCAGTTTTATTTAGGGAAAGAGATTGAATGATAAGATCAAAACTAAAATAAAGCAATAAAGATGGAAACAAATCAGGAGAAATATATCTTAGGGATTGATTTCACCAATTAAACCAATGATTCAATTAATTAAACAACCAAGATTGATCATGCAAATATTCTATAGGTCTAGAAGTCTTAAAATTATAAAACCTAAATTATTGCTAATTTTTAATAACATGCATGGCATTGAGACCCTTCATTAAACAACATCTAAAGGAGCCCTAATCATGGTCATGTAAGAATTACCCTTAGTCATGCAATTACATTCTAGTCTAAACTATCCTTATTCAAGCATGAATTTAGACCAATAAATCAAATAATCAATGGCCAAAAGATTATAAGCATTAAAGCACATAAAAGCATGAATGGACGAAAAGCAAACAATCAAGGGATTCAATTAATGAAAGCATAAAAGTCCAATGATTACATCAAGCCCTAAGATAATAGAGTTCAGCTACTCATGCTCACTAAAATAAAATCTAAACTCATACACAACCCCATAACAAAAACTACAATATGAAGGGAAAGAAAGATAAAACTATGTCACATGTCGATCTCCCATCCCCATTGTGATCTCCACGAACTCGAGCTTCAAAATATCATTCTTGTACTCCATCAAGCTCTTCTACCTCCCCAAATAGTGTAGAAATTGAAATTAGGGTTGATCTCTCCAAATTGGCTCTGATTTTTTGTATCCAAAAAGGGTATTTAAAATCCTTGAGGCACCGTTGAGACGCTAGGGACAGCGTCTAGATGCTATGCTCTTCTTCGTGTTATAATAAAGAAAAATATTGTAGCGTCAAGACGCTACATGCAGCATCTCAATGCTACAGACAAAAATTCCATGAGTGCACCTTTTGAACGTCGAGCAGCAGCATCTTGACCCTAATATAGCATTGAGACGCTGTTGGGGAGTGTCTTAACACTACCCCTGCAATTTTTCTACCTTGTTTTGTTGCATATAAGGCATCTTGACGCTCCTAGGGCGTCGAGACGCTGTGCCCTCAGTTTTCTTTGCTCAATTCACATCCTATCTTCATTTGACAGTTTCAATTGATGCCAAATTAATTACTTTTTCACCATAAAACTCTTAAAAAGTTTGGTTTTGCTCCAAATACTCAAAATCTACAAAATAACCAAATATGATCGTAAAAGTACACAATAAAGCTACAAAATTACCAATAACTAAAGCCTAAGAATAGCAAATTTTGTGTGCTTGATGCATGCAATTTATGTTACCGCAAGTGCACAGGTCAAGTAATAAAAATGAAAGTATTTACCAAGTATCGTCTCCATAGGGATAGGAGTTATTAATTTGTTTAAGTACCGGAATACTCTTACTTTAGTTTTATTTAGAGAACAAAACTGAAAGATGCAGATAAAACTAAGCTAAACAACAAAAATTAAATGTAGAAAATAAATTGGGATATCTTGAGAATTTGGAACAATTACTCAATTAAACAAACAATTATATCCAAATTGACAGTGAACTCATAAGTCTAGAAGTTCTAAAGGCATGGTGCTTAAGTACTGAATCACCTGTCAGTCTCCACCAATCTTAAGTGCTAACTTAACTAACTTAGGTGACCCTAGCACTAGCTAATTCATACAAGACACCAAGACTCTTCATTATTTACCTCTATTAATTAATTATTAGCCCCGCTGTCACTCAAGTAATTAATTAACAGTCATTCATTCCGTTCTAAACTAAGTTTCTCTACGTCAAGTTCCCACTTAGAAAACCAATCGATTAATCAGTGATTAGTTGATTAAGGCATTATGAGCTAAATGCAGAAATGATTTCAAAGTCTAATTGATCGGGCATACACGCAAGCACACGTGATTGAAGTAATAATAAAACGATATTCTTACTGAGTATCGTATCCACTGGGATTGGTTCTAATTTAATTAAATATCACGAATAACCTCACTTAGCTTTATTTAGAGAACATAAGCATAAATGAAGATAAACTAAGCTAAGAACAGAAAATAAAATGCAAGAAAATAAATGGGAGACACAAACCTAAGGGGTAACTTGGGCATAGGATTAATTAATAGTTAAACAGACAAATATGACTAACTCGACAATGAACTCATAAGTCTAGAAGCCTATGGTCATGGAATCGCCTATCGGTCTCCTCCACTTCTCAAGCATTATTTAATTAACTTAGGTGTCCCTAGCGCTAACTAATTAACAGAAGGTATTAAGACTCTTCATTAAGGACGTCTATTGATTAATTAATAGTCGTGCTGTCACTCAGGTAATTAACTAATAGTCATGCATTCGATTCTTGCCTAAGCTTCTCTCCGTCGAGTTTTCACTTAATAACTAATCAATTAACTAGTGTTCAATTAATTAAACTTCAGTACCAACTATAATTAATTAACCAATTAATCCTGTTGTCACTCGGGTAGCTAATTAATTGCGCATTAAGCTAAACAAAGTATTCTTCGTAAAACTCAACTCAGTCCTATCTCAATTAATTAATGAACACTAATTAAAAGCCTTAAGCCCTAAATGCATGAATTAATTCATAAGCCATAAAGCCATAAACACCCATCAAACTCATAATTAAACCCATGTAATTCAACAATTAAGCATTAATCTAATACAAACCAATAAATCCAAAATATTTAAGAACTAATCAGTACATATCCAACTATTACAGCACAATACTCCCTAAATTTAAGCCTATAAAGTAGCTAAATTGAGAGGAAAAGAGAAAGAAATGCAAACGGAAGGTCGATCCCATGCTCCCAAGGCAATCTACTGTGAACCTAAGCTCCAAGTCTTCAATTCCGCCCAAATTTGCTCCCAAAGCTCCCTAAAACCTCCAAAAATAGCCTTAAATCGAGATTAAGGCTCAATTGATTTGGCCTCATCTTTCTCAAAGAGATAGAGATAAATTTATACCTCAATCGAAGTAGTGTCGAGACGCTGCACCTAAACGCCCCGTTTTGCCTGCGCGCACCTCTAGCATTGAGACACTAAAGGCAGTGTCTCGACGCTCCAGGCAGAACTCCACTTCTGAAGCTACAGGATAGTGTCTCGAAGCTTGCTCATGCCACATTTGAAGTGCCAAACCCAAGAGCAAGACGCCATTTTTAGGGTCTAGACGCTCTCCCCTCGGGTTCTTATGCCAAAACTCCATCTCTTCTCCTCTTGGATCTTCAAATGGGCCCTAAAAGGCTCCAATATTACCAAAATACCCTCGAACAGTCAGTTTTACTCCTTTAGCTTGGTTTCTGCAAAACCATGAGAAATAGGCGTAAAAGCTCACTAAATCATAATAAAACTAGCATATATAATAGGAAATAGATAGCACTAAATGAGTGTTATCGCTAATTACAAACAATCAACTTCCAATCAAGTAATTAATCCAAAATAATCCTCAATTAAGCATTTAATTCAATGTTGAACAAATAATCCCATGTAATTAAAGATAAAGCTACTCAAAATCAGTCAATTCAACCTCCAAATCCCTAATTTACAACCTCTACAGTAGCCAAAAGTAATAGAAAAGAGAAGAAAAAAGCAAACGGAAGTCGATCCCTCATTCTCGTCGTGATGTCCTTGGTCCTCGAGCTATAGATTCTTCAATTCCACTCACAATTGCTCTCCAAAACTCTAAAATCAGCTTGGAATTTAGATTAGGGTTGCATCACATGATTTGGCCTCCTCTTGCACGCAGAGAATGCAAAGATTGTATACCCTTTATTGAGACAGTGATGAGACGTTAGGTACAACGTCTTGATGCTATCTAAAACACTGCTGTTTCCTTTATGCGTGCGCCCCCAGCAGCTAACTAGTGTTGGGACGCCCTTCTCTCGAGTTCTTCTCATCAATTATCAACTCTTATCTTCAAGGATCTTCAAAATGGCTCTAAAAGGCTCCAATATCAAATAACCCTTGAACACTCCGATTTTGCTCCTTTAGCTTGGTTTCTACAATCAAGATAAATAGATATAAAAGCTCCGAAATTCATAATAAAACTAGCATAAATATAAGGAATAAGATAGCACTACATGAGTTCTATCAAATACCCCCAAACTTAAACCTTTGTTATTCCCTCACAAAGCTAAAACAAAACCACAAATACAAGAATCAATAGGTGCATCAAAATGACTCGTGCCTCAATGTTCCAAATAACAAATAAGAACAATATAAAGGAAACAATCAAACACATCTTTCAAGAAGAAAATTTAAACTTAAGCTTTGCATTTTGTGCGTGTGTGTGCATAGCCTTTTTAAAGTAGTCCTTCCAAGCCCATAATAGGTTTATAGAGTCCTTCATTCATCTTTCCATTACACTGGCCCTAAGCACTAATTATCAAGCATTCCTACACTCAAAAGAGCAATATCTCACTAGGTGCCTGAACACTACGGGGTAAGCTTCCCCCAAACTTGCATCATTTTAACTCAAGGGCACTAGCTTTCACACTACTATTCCAGGGATCCTTACCCAGAGCACTCGCTCAATGGGTGACCTAATTGATCACAATAGAGGCAGCTCTTTTTACCCTTGATCATTTTTTACTCACTACAAGTTTCTTTTTCTTTCTCTTTTCTTCTTTTCTTTTTCTTTCTAATGCTAGCACAGCTATGCGTGACCGCAAGTGCACGGGCCCAAGTAATAAAGTGGTATGAGTATACCAGATGTTGTATCTACAGGAAATTGTTTAGATTGGTTAAATACCAAAAATAATTGCAATTAATGATGTTTAGAGAAATAAACCAATGAGAAGTGATTAAGACAAATAAAAGCATACAAGAAAATTAAAGGATGAGGATAGTAGGGTTAAAGATTTTAGGAAATTAATTTAGCTAAATGGTTCGTGCAATTAATTAATTAGGCAAATGATATTATCAACTCTATTAATTAACTAGGCCTAGAAGTCTAAATTCAAGGAATCCTCTGTCGAGCTCATCCAATTCTCGAATGTTATTAATTAAATCACATGTCTGTTTCATTAGCTAATTAACACCCAATGAACCCTCATTTTAAGCCTTAATTAATTTATGTTGATCTTGTGTCACGTAGGAGGAATTCAATTGTCATGCATTATTTTTCTAAGCTTAATCTACTCCGTCGAGCTCAATTAAACTAATGATCAATTAACACTATGGCCGGTAGGTTAAGGGCATTACGAACTCAATGCATAAAGCTATTAAAAAAGCTATAATATCAATTAAACCATTCAATTAACTACAAAAAACCATTAGCTACATTAATTCTCCAAACTTAAAGGTAATTAGCTACTAAACATATTCAAAACAGTGCCTAAAATAGTCATTATTGCCCAAATACAGCAACTACAAAAGGAAATAAAATGGTAGAAAGCTAAAACCACGTCAATCTTCGATTTTTGCCTTGATTTCTTTGAACTTGAGCCTCGAATCTACACCAAACAACCTCCAAAAGCCCCTAGCTATCACCAATTTGGTAAGTTTATGCAAAAAGGGTCTAAAAACCCAAAAAGTTCTCCCCAATTTCAATCCTGAAATGAAGAATTAATAGCAGGTTTCAATACAACATCGAGACGCTAGGAACAGTGTCGAGACGTTGTGTCAAATGCATCATTTAACTAACGACGCACCTTTGGCGTTGAGAAGCTAAAGGGAGCGTCTCAACGCTTAGAATGAAAATCCGCGCACTCTTTTCCCTCTAGCGTCGAGACATTACAGGACAACGTCTTGACACTAGCTCTCAAGTTTGAGCAAATAAGGATAGCGTCTCAACGCTAATTTAAGTGTCAAGACGCTGTCCCTTCGGCCAAGAATGCTTGTGAAGCTCCTCTTTCCAAACCTAGCTCCATTTTTAAGTCCTTTTAAGCTCCACACATGACCTGAGGTTCCAAATTCATAATCTTTGGTCTGAATTGCTCTGTTTCCTGAAATAGATAAAATATCACTGTAAAAGCTCATAATTATATGCAAAACTAGCATTTAATTGGGCCTAAACATAGCACTAAATTATTGCTATCAAATACCCCCACACTTAAACTTTTGCTAGTCCCGAGCAAAACACCATAACAAATATGAATAAGAGATTGCCAAAGTAAAACTCGAACTTCAATGATAACAAATAACTAAAAGAATGATTGCAAGGAAACCTTCAAACATGATTATTCATTTAAGGCAAAATTAAATCAATGCTCTTCATTTCTCACGTGTGTGTGTGTAATTAGCTTCCCTACTGCAATCTTTACAAGCATAAGATAGGTTTATTGGACCCTCAATCTATCTTCCCCCTACACTGGCCCTAGGATTTAATTATTTAGGCTTCCTAACACTCAAGAACGTAATTAGCTACTAAGTGCCTGAAAATAAACAAACTGACCGGCTAAACTTGTATTACTTTAATGTCAAGGGCACTAGCTTTCACACACCCATCGCAGGGACTCTTACCTAGAGGACGAGCTCGATAGGTGGCCTAACTGATCACGACGGGGTAGCTCTTTTTACCCTTGACTCTTTTCATAACTTTACAAGCTTATTTTTCTATTTCCTTCTTTTTGTTTTTCTTTCACTAAACTATTTTTTTTTCTTTTAAGCTCACTTTCTTTTCTTTTTCATGTAGGTAAATCAACACATTTTTTTTCTTCTCCTAAGCCACACATTACTGCCCATCATGCTAAGTTACCATCAAACTCAAGCTTAAGCCTATTGGGGTGACAACAGACATATAAATCCCATAAAGCTACCCTAAGCCTTCAAGACTCACAAAAGGAAAGCTAATGTGCTTAGGATATGCAAAAAAATCATAGCAAAAACTTAATTTTTTACTCAACTTCACAACATGCTTCCAGAATTCACAAGCAATTGCCAATTATTACTTATTTAGATCAGATCCTAGATTGTCCTAATCTTAACATAAACAATCAATTCATCATATTTCAGTAAAATTTTTAAATGAATCCCATTGATGAAACCCATTTTTCAATAAGAATTTCAATAAAGCCCACATTCAAAGCACAAAACTGTACTTATCCCCCCACACTCAAACTATACATTGTCCTCAATGTAAAGATTTATCTAACTTTCCCAAACAAAATGAAGGACAAACAAAAAGATAAAGGGGTAACGAAACTTCCCTTAAACGAGTGAGATTCACCCTGAACTTCAAGACTACAACAAATGAGGATACTTTGGAAGCATGTTTGGGAACTTGAGCTCCTGAAAAACAAAAACCAACAACAAAAACAAAGATCAACTACCTAAAACACTAAAAAGAAACAACAAAAAGAGCAAGGCTAGAAACACTTGGGTTGCCTCCCAAGAAGCGCTTCTTTTACGTCTCTAGCTAGACGAGTTTCTCACAAACTCCTTCAAGGTGGTTCAAAAATGAAGAATGGACCATCACCACCTTCCCCTGCACCCTCAATTAACATATCATGATCCTCACCAATATTTAGATTCATCTTAGAAAAAGGATCAATCAATAGGGAACTCGGGTGCCTAATCTCATTCATCAATAAAACATCAACAAAATCTTATTCAAAAGAAACAGGAACGTGAACATCATCCAACACGACCTTCCTATCATGAGGGAGCTCTCTAATATGCATACAATTTAAAACATCACAATCCAACAACATAGCATCTATAGAATACTCAACCTCATACATGTTCTTATCCAGACATCCAGAACAAAAATCAAATTCATATAACTGCCTAGACTTTTCTATGATGCATGTTATCAATTACATTTAGCTCAAAATCAATGGCATCCTCAGAATATCCTGAATCAGTCAAATCCAACTCTTTAAAGTCAGCAACTACTCGGGTTTCATTCAGTGCAAATAACATAACATAAGAAACAGAAGAATTCATGGGCACATTAGACGAATCAATCATATGACTATCAGAAGGTTCTATTCTCATCGTCTCAACAGATGATTTAAGCTCAACACAATCAATTTTATAACATGCATGCACATTATTATAGTCATCCATAGAACTAAAGATGTCAAACATAACCTTCTCATCATCTACATTCAAGGTGAGTTTACCTTTATGAACACTTATCTCAGCCTCACCAGTAGGTAAGAATGGCATCCTCAGTATGATAGGGACTTTAGCATCCTCATCCATGTCCAGTACAATAAAATATGTGGGGAAAATAAATTTGTTAACTCAAACTAAAACATCCTCTACAATACCTTTTGGATGAGCCACATAATGGTTAGCAAGATGTAGAGTGACACTAGATGGCTGGATTTTTCCCAAACAAAGCTTCCTGTAGACAGAAAAAGGCATTAGATTTATACTTGTCCCTGAAGAAATGAACGTTTTCACTCCACAACGGAAGCATTGAATCGTCTTAGATTTTATTTAAAATTAAACTAAAAAAATAAGATTAAGCAAACTTTCAATGGAGTAAAATGTGGAGAATATTTTTAGCGGGTCTTTAATCTTCTTGCCCCAACTCCAATGAGGTTGAAATTCCAATTCCATAAAGCCTACTTGCTATGACTCAAACACAAGACCAAGGTTTGTGGGAACCTTCTTGAAAATAGAGAGAGGGAATGAGAGGAGAATTTTATGAGTTCTTTTCTCTTGTGAAGAATGCACACAATGACTCACTCCTAGGGTCCTATTTATAGTGGTCTAGGAAAAATAATTAAATAATATATTTTAATATCTAATAAATTAAAATATATTTATCTAACCAATTTGAATGTTATTCAAATATTTTCACATTCTCCTATGACATCTATTTCCTTATTTGAATCTAATTCAAATTTAATAAATATCTCTTCTCTTTAATGTATCTTAATAGATTAATAATTTCTTTGATATTTAATTCATCATATACAATAATTAATAAGTTTTGCCCTCATTTAATATATCAAATATATTAAATTTTAATTTGAACATTTCAAAATTTTTACTCAACGAAATTGATCCATATTTGTTCATATGAGCTAGCAAGGGGACCTTATGGACCTACAGATTATAAGCTCCAATGATACAAAATTAATTACTTAAACTCTTTAATTAATTAATTTTCATTCATTAACTATATGTCACTCCACTGTAGACCTAGAGTTGCACTCTTATGCACTGTAGGACAAGTTGTGTCCATGGATATAATCACTACATGCAAATCGATCCTTTACGAGTTGTTCGTAATTATAGCTGGGTCAAAAGTCTGTTTTACCCTTGTAATTTCATCTAGCACCTTAAGTACCACTGATCTTCTAATGAACAATCTGTTTATGATCCAACCATAAACTAAGTCCCTCTCGAGCCAGTGAGAGGGTGGGGCCCCATTGTTCAAGTCTCAAATTCTGCACTTCAAGGAACTACTCATCTACTTACCTCATAAGGGAATGAGTGAATTCCATCTTGTGAGATTATGTTCCCAACTCCCTATTTAATCAAGTCCCCAAAATGGTAGGCATATTGGATCAACTACTTAAGCCACTCTCACCCGTGCAAATCAAAGGACAAGCTCTCACAGGCAGGAGTTCATAACTTAGTCAGGATTAAGATCAAGTTGCATATGATCATCCTAGTGAAATATTAATCTTCTAAATTAATGGATTTATAAAGAGAGATTAAATATTTCGTGGTCCAATCTTACACAAACTCATTATATAAGATACCTGCACTCACATGTCTCCACATGAATGATTTGGATAAAATCATTTGTAACTATTACAAAGTGGATCGTATTAATAGTATTACCAGGATAAAACACCCAACCTTATCCATATACTATGACCCTTTAAGTTATTTCTAGAATATGATCCTCCCATATGTCAACCACACACTGTTCAATATTACACTAATAACCTTAAATTTTTCATATAATGGATAATATTATATTACAAATAAAATAATCAAAATTATTATTAATTATTAAATAAATCATTAATTATGAGGCTTTAGGCCATAAATCCCAATAATCTCCCACTTGCACTAAAGCTGGTGAGACATGTATCCTAAGGCATACTCTATACCCAACATGTCTTGCACTTGTCCTAGCAAAGATAAGACATGCCTCGTAATTCTAAACATTCTAGGTAATCCTCAAACACTTAAGCATGGAGAGTTTCTTTATATAGATCCAAATGACTGCTATTAAAAGCTATCTTGGTCACTACCATGATGTTTTCTCTCTCTCGATATGATTTTCTATACATTGGTTATTTCTATTTTCCTTAATATTTGTCTTTGCACAACTATTATCATAATAAAGAGGATAGACTAAATCATATCTGAAACACCTTTCAGATCTTCAAGGAACTATTTGAGTCATACAAGTTCTTTTGTTGCTTCACAAGAAAAACAATTTAACTTTCTATACCATACTCCACCACCTAGGGTAAAATTTATCTTAACATAGATTTCCTAAATCTTTGTAAGAACCAGTGTATCTTGTAAAGATCAAATCTTTTACTCCAAACAAAAAATTCTCATATCCGTAGATAATTTTAGAAAAGTTTTAATTTTCTACTCAATGGTCATACTATTTGTTTAACTGATATATGCTAACCAACTGTATATTAATTGTTATGTCTCATTTATGCATTAATTGTCTCCTACTTAGAGTTGATAATTAATCATATGGTCTCAACATTTGAGTTTGTCTTAGGATACTCTTCCTTGGACATAAATATCAAATATTTGACAACAATTTTGTCAATATAAGATGTTTGAGACAAAGTTAATATTTTGTTCTTAAAATCTCAATTTTGGACATATAAAATATACCGAGTCTTTCTAAATTACTCATTTAGAATTGGTTACTTAGTCAACTTTTTATGTTAGATAGAAATCTTACATCATTCATAATGAGTAAAATATCATCAACATAATACATGAGAAAAAAATCTACTAAGCAATGAATAATTTATTGTCTATAAAGCTTTATTAATATTTATCCAAAGTCATAGGTTTTGATACTTTTATCAAACCTTGTATTCAAATATCTAATTGTAAAATTCATTTCATAAATGAACATTTACTATTTCGCAAACCTTTTGCTTTTGATCTTTGAAAATAAAACTCACTGATTGATTTGTGTAGATGCATTATCTACGATTTCTTTTCATAAAAGAATTCTAAACATTCATTTTTCATATCCCATATGCAATAATGAATTAAATAATGCTTACAGACTTCAATATGACAACAAGTGAGAAAGTTTACTCGCACTCTACTTTCTCCTATTAGGTTTAACCCTTTGCCATTAGTCTCACTTTGAGGGTAATATTTCTATGGCTAATCTAACTTAGATATTTTTGCGGACAACTCTAGTGGTTTTGGAGTCTCGCCTTATGTCTAGGGTCAATGTTCAAGTCTTATGTCTAGGCCTTTTCCTCCATTGCTTTTGCAACATCCACCTCTCCCTTTCGGTATCAAGTTTAGCTTGGCAAGCAACACTAGATGGCCAACTAGGGTTTACCCAACATTGAACGCACCAAAAGCAAACAATAACTCAAGAATTAGTTAGATTGTTTTTGCTATCGAGCCTTACATCTTTCCTCTAGAGCATTCACAACTTGAATCCCATAGGAAATTTAGCTCTTCATAATGAAATTAACAAAAAACAGTAAGTTAAAATTGCTATAACTTGTTGATACAAAAGAATGAAGATGAAAAATAACTAGCAATTCAAGCTTGGTTTCAATACCCAAATTACTAAAGGATAAATCTGGAATTAATACCCAAGAGAAATTCATACAACAACCAATCTCCAATAAAAATTACAAGGAAGGAATGATGAACTCAGCAACTAAGGGTTCTGAATAAAAAAAAAACAGAATCAAAAATTACAATAATAAAACAAAATAAAATTACCAAAGAAAACTACAGTGGCTAAAATTCATAAGTTAGATAACAGAATGTAGATTACAGTGCTAAAAAAAATTAAAAGATCAACTATACTAAAAACTCATTCCTCTCAGCTCAATCAAACAAGAAATTGCTCTTAACCACTGTAACGACCCTATAGGCTCAACACGCTACCTAAGAGTCATTACTAAGTCACGTCGCTATATTATTGAAAATTTCGACAGCATAACGGCGTAACTACCCGAAAACCAAAAATTTGACCCTTACCTGATAAGACATAGAAAAACACACTTCTAAGATTTTCAAACAACCTCCTAGCATCCAACAAACTTCTCAATATGATGCTAGGGTTCAAACAGCAGAAACCAAGTGAATTCAAACATAGAAAGCCAAATACACGTGCACGATTTACAAAGAAAGATTAAAAGACTTTGAAACATCCTCCTAAACATTTAAAAACTCGACATGAGTTCTATGTACATCCAGAAACATAAAAGAAGCGGAATAGCGATCGCTCGGCTCCCATGACTCGAGTAGCTGATCTCCGGTCACGCGATAGGGCCGATCTTAGTCTCTCCTGAAAACATTTTAAAAGGAAAAGGGTGAGTATTAACGAATAATACTCAGTAAGTAACTCATAGTTTCAAAATAAGAGTTTCACTCGCATGCAACATGTCATTTTTGAATCATAAAACCATCGTAAACCATCGCTTTAGTAGGGGACCTAAAATTCGTTTTATAAACCATGTACTTTTCCTTGCGGCTCTCGTGAACGATTAAATTCTCCCGAGGGCCTCGTAAATAGTCCGAAGACATAATTTTCCATCGAATAGAGTCCTCCCCTAACTCTGAGAGTTGAGCTCGAAAGCTAACATACATCGTGGAGTCCGAAGACTCAGCCCGAAGGCTACCATCGTGGAGTCCGAAGACTCAAGCCCGTCGGCTACCATCGTGGAGCACTCTCAAACCCCGGGAGCATAGAGAATCCGAAGACTCGGGTTCCCTCATAACCCACATAAAACTTTTGGGAGAATTATCGTCACGGCCTTACATAAATCTTTTCATGAGCACACAACACATGCATGAGGTCCCGCTCGTTTTAGAACATACTCATGAATGCATAAGTCAAGGCAATCGCATTTCAAAGACATACATATCATTTCCATTCTTTTTAACATGAAAACTCAAATAGAACTCATGGAACTAGTGTAAAAGGAATATACATGTAAAACACTTTCTTTCTTAAATACTTAACACGGAAACATAAACTTCAAAGTAAATATAGGGCTAGCTCTAGGTTTCGAAAACTTCTTTCGTTGTGAGATCCCTTACCTTAAATCTTTACTTACTAAAATACCCTTTCTCCACTAGTAATAAGCTTCTCGAGTCCCCACTCCAAGTACAATCCAAGGTCCTCAACAAATCACCTAAAAAGTTTCCTAAACGTGTCTTAAACCATCCGAATTACGCTAAAACACATTCTAACATTAATAACTCGACGAAACGGACCAAATGGAAAATTTTACCCAACTCCGGCGAACGGCGGCGAGTGAAACTCCCGATCGGCGCGTGGAACTTCCTATCGGCACGTTGTCTTCAGATTTGGACAGATCCGTTCCTGGAGTGGCTCCGATCAGTGCGTAAACACAAATCCGATGAGATCTGAAACTCCGGCGAGTCAGATCCGGCTCGTTCGTGGCTCCGGTGAAGACCCGATGTTTAAACTAAGCTTCCGGCGCTTGTGCAATAGCAGCTTCATCCGACGAGGCGTGCGACGGCGTTCGGCAGCGAGCTGCAGCGGCTTCACCGGCGATCGAAAACAGAGGTGCGGCGGCTAGCTGAGTGTTCGTGGCGGCGGAACTGGGCGGCGCTGACGAGCAGAAGAAGATGAACGAAGTTGCAGGCGGTGGATGGGTGGGTGTTCGGCGGGGAAGAAGAAGAAAACCGATGGAGATGGGTTTTCGGTCATAGAGAGAGAGAGAGAGAGAGAGAGAGAGAGAGAGAGGGGCTGCGCGAGAGAAGAAAAAAAATTAATAAATATTTTTTTTTTAAAACTAATAATAATATAAAATCAAAAATATCTTCTCTATAAATGACCATAATACCCTTTCCTTTTCCAAAAATCACCAAATTACCCTCAAAGCAAATAAATTCTTAATAAAACTTTACCAAAACAACATTTTAAACTTACCCAAAACGTCTCGGGTGTTACAACCACAGTCAATTCTTGTTGAGATGGGATTGAGGAAGAGGTTTGGGACAAAATTGTAGAAGAAAATACAATAGAACATCAACTAAAAATGAAAATAAAAAATTGTTGCACACGGTAAGAAATAAACCCAAAAACAGTAACAAATTTCTCTGTCAAAATCGAGCTATTCTCTCACTTCTTTCTCCTCCAAATATATAGAGACTTTATGCTAGGGTTTCCCTCTTGGTTGATGGACAATCATGGCTAATTATCTTGCTGAATTCGTGGGTAAATTTTCGTTCAAAATCCCCAAATTTGCGTTTTTCCTTAATTTCCAGATCTGTCAAAATTGCAATTGCATAATGATTGCATTGCTGTTGCATTCCAAAAAAATCTTGCATCAAAACATTAAGTGTGAATTTTTTTCTTCTTTTGTTTTATTTTCTCAACTTACTTAATTTAAAGGTCTTCCATCAATAATGTGATTAAATTCAGCCACTTTTCTATTTTTCATCAAATAATATGAATAAAAATCACAAATATAACTAAGTTTAAAGGCCAAATAATCCTCATGAATGAGAATTATCATACCCCCAAACTTGAGTTATTGCTTGTCCTCAAGCAATCAAAATTACAACATTCAGATATGAATTTCAACAATTAACCCAAGTTCTTGACAAAACAAATATCATTTCAGGAGACATCTCAAGCTCATAACACATGTTTATCACAACCAACTTTAATCTCACCTTAGTCTTAACCTTAGCACTTTTCACCCATACTTCCCTAGAATTGTATCCCTATTCTTCTAGTTTAATCTTGCTTGATTCCTTCATAGGTCATCTTTTGAGAAACAACTTGACTAAACAAAAGAAAAACTCCCTCAAACTTATTTCTTTTTACTGATAGGCTATTCAAGCTTTTTTTTGGAGGGGGTTCCTTAGTCAATTGTACATTTGTTCCAACTTACCGACACTTTGTGGTGAAGGTAGTCGACTACGAGCACACATCACTATTTGAAACCGTTTTTAAATTACTCATTTCCTGAATCAACCTTTCATGCAGAGGCAATCATGGGTGTCATGACTTTTCCTAGTTACTCGGTTAAGTCTTGAAAAGAGGAGTATCCCTCTAATAATTTTTTTTGGGCGCCATTTTTTTCAACTTGACAGCCTTCATACAACAACTCACAACATATTTACATTTCATGAATTTCAAAAAATGAATATATAACGATGTGGGGTCAACAAAAGTAATGTAAGATGTGTATCCCCCCCAAACTTAAGATGCGACAATGTGCACATTGACTAGTTTTGCTCTTGGGTGGTTGAGATGACCATACATATTAACAAGCTTAACAATCCTAGAATTCTAGAAACACAAGCTAGGGTGGATAGGTGGTAAGGTGATAAGGCACGTAAAGGAGTCATAAAGTTGGGTGGATAACTGAGGAGTGTTTAATGAGTCGAGCCTATTCAAATATCATTATTGAAGATTTTTTTTGCTTTTTTAATTAGAGGCACACGATTTCAAAAACAAAAGATCAAACTTAACTGACACAGAACTTCAAACAATTTGGGAGTCAATTAAACAACATGACAAAATTCAAGGAACAAAGATAAGCAAGTTTAAGATAACAACATCATAATCCAAACTATCATAGATTTAACAAGTAAAATTTAGGGTGCAAAGAACAACTCCCCTAATGTCGGGGAAACTCCGGGATGTCGGGTCCTATGAGGCGTTTTTCGAATTGCTGCATCCCGTTTTAAATCACTCTGTTCTTTTCTTTCAACTTGGCTAATTCAGTCCTCGTTTCACTTTTGCCGACATAATGTAATTTCTTTGCAAATGCAATCTTATTTTATGATTTACTTTCTCCTTTTCACCTGAACTCACAAGTAAATTGTTAAAAAGTTCTTGCCAACTGCTTTTTTTAATTATTTCTTTTGAATTTCAATGTTATTAAGTAATTTTCCAGGTAGATCCCTAGGTAGAGGTGTTCCCTATATGGTCAACTTAAATACCTCAGCCTAGACAGGACTCTGCCTTAGACACAATTGCTTAATCATTTCTCAATTCACAACAATAAAGGTTTTTTTTTTAATTTTTTAATAATAAAGTAACAATACCTGATGCCCTCTTTCACCCAATTTCTATTAAGGAAATAGAAACCTTATCTTACTCATACCTTCTCCCCAGTAGGGTTTAATCCTTTGGCCTTTTACTTTGAAAATGTTCCCTTTCTCGTTATTTAGATCTACAGCCCCGTGTTGGTATACCTTTTCAATGAGAAATGGTCCTGACCACCTAGATTTTAACTTACCTAGGAAAAGCTTCAGCCTTGAGTTGAATATTAGCACTTGTTGTCCTGCTTGCAGGTTTTTATCTTTGATTCTTTGATTGTGCCATTTTTTCATCTTTTCTTTGTACAACTTTGCATTCTCATAAGATGAAAGTCTCAACTCCTCAAGCTCATTCAATTGAAGTTTTCGCCTGATTCCTGCTTGGTTCAGATCCAAATTCAATTTTCTTATTGCCCAATATGCTTTATGTTCCAGCTCTAATGGTAGTGGCATGCTTTCCAAAATATTATCCTGTATGGAGACATTCCCAATGGTGTTTTAAATGCAGTCCTGTGGGTCCATAATGCTTCATCCAATTGAAGAGGCCAACCCTTCCTTGAGGGATCGACTGTCTTCTCTAAAATTGTCTTTATTTCTCTGTTGGATACCTTTATCTGCCCATTTGTCTGCAGGTGATAAGCAGTTGCAATCCTGTACTTGATATTGTATTTAGCTAGCAGGCAGCCATATTTCTATTTACAAAATGCGTCATTTCGTCACTTATCAACACTCTCAGGGTCCCGTACCTGGTGAAAATATTTTTTAGCAGAAATTTCTTCACCACCTTTGCATCATTTTTTTTTGTGGTTGCCACTGCCTCTATCCACTTGGATACATAATCTACTGCCAGCAAAATATAGATATTTCCATGTGATAGGGGAAATTGTCCCATGAAATAAATCCCCCATACATCGAAAATTTCTACTTCAAGTATGAAATTCATTGGCATCTCACTTCTAGCAGATAGATTTCATGTTCTTTGACAACGATCATAGTGTTTTACAAATTCTTGAGCATCCTTGAACAGTGTGGGCCAAAAGTAACCACTTTGGAGCACTTTTGCTGCTTTTTTACCACCTGCAAAGTGTCCTCCTGAAGTTGCTTGACAAGCCTCAACAACTTTCAACATATCTTCTTCTACTATACATCTTCTCCAAATTTGTCTGCTCCAAGCTTGTAAAGATACTGTTCATTCCAATAGTAATGGCGCATATCATGAAAAAAATCTCTTTAGTAGTTGTGGGTTTGCGTCTGGTGGTGCTAATCCACTCACCAAGTAATTTGCTATATCTGCATACCAAGGGGTTGAGTCTGTCTCTATTGCCAACAATATCTCATATGCGAACTCATCCTGAATATTCTCCACTTCTGCTTTCCTGGCCTCTTGCCCTAGTCTGGACATATGATCAACAACTTGGTTTTCGGTTCCTTTTCTATCTTGGATCTCTAAGTCGAATTCCTAAAGTAATAAGATCCATCTGATCAAACTCGGTTTTGCATCCTTATTTGACAGCAGGTATTTTAGGGCTAAATGGTCAGTGTGCACCACAACTTTAGTTCCAACCAAGTAGGATATGAACTTATCAAATGCAAAGACAACTGCTAAAAATTCGTTTTCAGTTGTGGTGTAGTTGACTTGTGCTTCGTTCATCATTTTGCTGGCATAGTAGATGGTATGGATGATCTTATCCCATCCTTGTGCCAATACAGCTCCTACTGCAAAATCGCGTACGTCACACATAAGCTCAAATGGTTTTTTTTCAATCTGGCTCTATCATGATAGGTGCAGAGCTTAGTGCTTCTTTCAGTCTCTCAAGTGCAATTGAACATTCTTGGTCGAACACGAATGGTTGGTCCTTCTCCAATAACCTGCACAGGGGTTTGGAAATCTGAGAGAAGTTTCTAATAAACTGACGATAGAATCCTGCATGTCCTAGGAAACTTCAGATTTCCTTGACTGATTTAGGTGGTGGTAACTTAGAAATTAACTCCACCATTGCTCTGTCAACTTCTATGCCCTTCGTGGAAATCCGATGTCCCAGCACCATTCCCTCTTGTACCATGAAATGACACTTCTCCCAATTGAGGACTAGATTGGTCTCTTCACATCTACGTAAAACCTGTTCAAGATTTTCAAGGCAATTTTGGTATGTTTCTTCGAACACTGAGAAATCATCCATGAATATTTCTACCGTCCTCTCCACCACATCTGAGAAGATTACCATCATACATCTTTGGAATGTTGCTGGTGCATTGCATAATCCAAATGACATTTTTCGAACGCAAAAGTTTCATATGGGCAGGTAGAGGTTGTCTTGTCTTGATCCTCCAGTGCAATTGTTATCTGGTTGTACCCTGAGTATCCATCCAGGTAGCAATAGTATTCTTTTCCTGCCAAACGATCAAGCATTTGATCGATAACTGGAAGAGGAAAATAGTCCTTTCTGGTTGCCTTGTTCAGTCGACGGTAATCCATGCATATTCTCCATCCAACAACTGTCCTTATTGGGATAAGTTCATTCTACTCATTCTGGACAATTGTCATTCCACCCTTCTTAGGTATGCATTGCACTGGACTCACCTAGCTACTATCTGCAATGGGATAAATTATTCTTGTATCGATCCACTTTATGATCTCCTTCCTGACCACCTCTTTCATTACAGGGTTTAGCCTCCTTTGACTCTCAATTGAGTTTTTTGCCCCCTTTTCTAAGTTAATCTTATGCATGCAGAATGATGGACTGATGCCTCTAATATCTGCAATTGTTCAGCCAATCGCCCTTTTATGTCGTGCATGGACTTGTAATAAGGAAAACTCATCTTGGTCACTAAGAGTGGATGAGATGATCATGGGCAGTGTCTCATCCTTCCCAAGGAAGATGTATTTTAGATGGGATGACAATGGTTTAAGCTCGATAGCGAGCGGTTCCACTATAGATGGCTTGATCTAAATTGCCTTTTCTTCTGATGATCTCAAAGGGCTGATATAACAACTTCTTCTTGTTCGTCTTGACTTGTTATTTCTTCTTCATCATAGCTTTCTTTTTCTTTTAATTGGTTTTGAAACCTCTACAACTGAAAAGAATCTACAATTTCCATCCTCGAACATTCTTCTAAATCCCCTAGATATCTCAATGCATTGCGAACATTGAAGGTGATTTGCTGGTCGTTAACTCTCATTGTGAGTTCTCCTTTTTGCACATCGATCAATGTTCTACCTGTTGCTAAGAAAGGCATTCCCAGAATGATTGAGACTTCTCTATCAGCTTCGCAATGAAGGATGATAAAATCGGCAGGGAAGACAAATTTGTCTACTTTTACCAACACGTCCTTGATCTTCCCTATTGGTCAGGCTATTGATCTGTCTACAAGCTGCAATGTTACTATTGTTGGTCTGCCTTGCCAATTCCTAACTATCTGAAGACTGATAATGGCATTAGGTTGATGCTTGCTCCTAAATCGCATAGAGCCCTTCCTACATCTGTGCTTCCAATCATGCAAGAGATCGTGAAACTCCCTGGATCTCTCAGCTTTGGTGGTAATTTACTCGTGATTAAAATGCTGAAATTTTCTATAAGAGCCATAGTTTTGAATTCTCCCAATCTGCATTTTTTTGTTAATATGTCTTTCAGGAATTTAACATAATCAGGCATCTGCTCAAGCGCCTCCACTAAAGGGATGTTAATGTGGAGTTGCTTAAGGATGTCTAAGAATTTATTAAATTGAACATCCTAATTCTTTTTCTTGAATGTTTGGGGGAAAGGTGGTGGTGGCCTGTACTCTTGGTTGGTTGAGGTAGACTTCTTTGCTGTTGACGTTTTCTTTTCCTCTTCTGGGTGCTTAGCAATTACTTCCTTTGTCGCTTCACTTTATTTTTCTTTACTTGGCTCCTGATCTTTTTCTTCTACGCATTCCTTCTTTTCTTCTTCAGAGCTCTTGATCTTCTTGGAATTCTCTTGTTCCATCGGCATCTTTAGGCCTTCATAATTTAGTCCACTTCTTAATGTGATCGCCTTGCAATGCTCCTTGCACTCGTGTTGTGGATTCTCTATGGTACTTGGTAGCGCCCCTTGTGGCCTATGCTTAATCTCATTTGCCAGTTGTCTAACCTGTATTTCAAGATTACGCAGAGATGCAGCTTGACTCTGAATGATGGCGGCTTGGCTCTGCATGATGGAATCATTTTTGCTCATGAACTTCTTTATCAGATTTGATATGCCTTAGTATTAAGGCTTATTTAATTTCCAATTGCTTAAAATATTCTTGTTTTGACTTAAGACCAATTGAAATTAGTTGAAAGATTGCTCTAAATTAAGAAAGAAATGAATATGATGGCATTTGGAATAGAGTTCTAAATAAATTGATCTTGTTTGCAGGAATTATGGAAATTGCAAAATCAGATTCTGCATTTCTGGACAGCATTGAATGACAAGGACTCTTGAAAAATCTGGCGCAAGCAAAGAAACCCATATATGGAAAACTAAATTATCGCACAAATTAGGGGAATTGGAGCGTGAAATTTGGGCAATCTCCAACCCTAATGAAGGCCTATAAAAGGGAAAGAAGATGAGGAGCAACACAATTCGGATTTAGAGGTCGGATTTTGGAAGAGGAATTTAGCTCTTAGGTTTTCAATTCTCTGTTTTTACTGCAGAACTTATTTTTCTGTTTTTAGCCGAGGAATTCAATTTTAGTCTTAGTTTTTTTTTTCAGTTTTCTACTTGTAATATGGAAAATTGCTTGAAGTGCAATCTTTGTTCTCCATTCGGTTTCTTCTTGTATTAAGTGTAAGTTTTAATTCAATCTTTGTTCGTGGGTTTTATTCACGTTATCACTCTGTTTTTTTGGAAAAATTTATGCTCTGTTTTTGTCTGAAAGATCCGCTAATTTCTGCACGTTCCTTCTCGAATTTCTAATCTAATTCCAGGCAAGCTGGGACTGTTAAGACTCATCAATTGCTAGAAATAGTGAAGGGATGAAGTCGATTGGAAGAAAGGAGAAACTCGGGTCTGTTCTAGAAATTATTTTTGTTGATCAACTTCTGTTTTGCACAAGAAGATTTAAATCCTGTACTTGTTAATTGCAAGGAAGCTTAACTTTGTTGTTCTGCCAATTGGGTACTGTCATTCACAATTTGTTTCATCATAAAGTTAATATTTTGAGTGGAAATCAATGGCAATTTCCCTTTCATTTCCTATTCATAGTGAGAGGTTTGGAGGCTTATTGCAGCTACTGTGTTGGCTATTTTTACCCAAGCAGTTTATCAAATCATTTAGTTTTAATTATCAGTAGCAAACTTTACTCAATTTTCTTTAATATGATGTTTCCTTCAAAAATTAGTTTTAAGATTTTCATCTTCACTATGAGCTAAACTTCTTAGGGGGTTCAAGGATGTGAATTCCCTAAGAAGTAATTGTAGCCTAAATTTCAATAAAAACCAAGTCTACATCTCAATTATTTGCTTGTGTTGAACAAATTTCTGCTGAGATCCTAGATTGATCAATTAGGGTAGCAACTCAAGTTTAGATCTAATACTGATGGGGTTAGTGATAAGCGGATTTCACACAAGTGATGGAGAAAAAGAGCTTAGACATAAGCCATTCCTTACCCTAGACATAGGGATTAAGGACTTCAAAACCCATAAAATTGTTGAACCAATTAATCTAAGATAGAGGGACTATAGACATATAAGTCACTCACTTAGCCTCCTAAAACCCTAAATTCAAGGTGAATAGGAGATGCAATTTTGGTTTACAATTGAGTGTGGAGTAGGTTGGAATTGCAATTTTGGCTTGCAATTACAACTTAGGGCAATGACACTGTTGAGCCCCATATTTATCCAAATTCCCTTTGAATTTTCATTCACTAAGTTTATTTAATTTGATCTTAATTATGGCCAATTCTAGATTCTGCAATTCAATTATGCAATTTTTCTTATTTCGATTATTGTCATTTCTAGATTCTGCAATTAGATTCTGCAATTGCATTCTTCTATGTGTATTGTTGTTGTGGCTAATTGTTGAACCCTGATGGCACTCCCTGTTTCACATATTGATTATGACTTATGTTTCCTGCATTTTGTCCACTCTAGAAAAAGTTAGGGTGCTGCCTCCAGCCCAAATTGTATGTATTCGAGTATGGGTTCGATCCACAATTGTGACTTACATAAGAAGCCTTTAGCGAATTAGAGTGATGCCATGTGGTCTAACAAACTTTTCTACGGTTATGTGTTCAAAATCGCTGCATATTTATGTTCAGATTTATGCCCTAAAGCCTCGTAATTAATTAATTATTTAATAATTAATAATAATTTTGATTATTTTATTTGCAATATAATATTATCCATTATATGAAAAATCCAAGGTTATTAGTGTAATCTCGAACAGTATGTGGTTGACATATAGGGGGATTGTGTTCAAGAAATAACCTAAAGAGTCATAGTATATGGATAAGGTTGGGTGCCTTATCTTGGTAACACTATTGATACGACCAACTTTGTAATAGTTACAAATGATTTGATCTAAATCATTCATGTGGAGACATGTGAGTGGAGGTATCTTATACAATGAGTTTGTATAAGACTGGACCACGAAATATTTAATCTCTCTTTATAAATCCATTAATTGAGAAGATTAATATTTCATCAGGATGATCATATGCGACTCGATCTTAATACTGAGCGAGTTATGAACTCCTGGCTGTGAGGGCTTGTCCTTTGATTTGCATGGGTGAGAGTGGCTTTTGTAGCTGATTCAATATGCCTACCATTTTGGGGACTTGATCAAATAGGGAGCTGTGAACATAATCTCACAAGATGGAATTCACTCCTTCCCATATAGGATAAGTAGATGAGTAGTTCCCTTAAGTGCTGATTTCGGGACTTGAACAATGCGGCTCCACCCTCTCACTTGCCTGAGAGAGACTTAGTTTATAATTAGATTATAAATAGATTGTTCATTAGAGGATCAGTGGTACTTAAGGTGCAAGATGTAATTATAGGGGTAAAATGGACTTTTGACCCAGCTGTAATTATGAACAAATCGTGAAGGATCGACTTGCAGGTAGTGATTATATCAATGGACACAACTTGTCCTACAGTGCATAAGAGTGCAACATTAGGTCTATAGTGGAGTGACCCTAGAGTTAATGAATGAAAATTAATTAATTAAAGAGTTTAATTAATTAATTTTGTATCATTGGAGCTTATAATTTGTAGGTCCATAAGGTCCCCTTGCTAGCTCATAGTAACACTAAAAGATCAATTTAGTTGAAAGAAATATTTGAAATGTTCAAATTAATATTTAATTTGAAGTGTTCAAATTAATATTTAATTTGAAGTGTTCAAATTAATATTTAATATATTAGATATATTAAATATAAAAGAGGAAAATATATTTATTGTTTTTGATACATTAAATATTAAAATAATTAATGTATATTAGATACATTAAATAAAAGATATTTATTAAATTTGAATTGGATTCAAATTAGGAAATAGATGTCGTAGGAGAATTTTAAAAGGTTTGAATAAGATTCAAATTGGTTAGATAAATATATTTTAATATACTAGATATTCAAATATATTATTTAATTATCTTCCCTAGACCACTATAAATAGGATCCTAGGGGTGAGCCATTGGGCATTCTTCACAAGACACATCTCCTCAATAGAGAGAATTAGAGAATTCTCTCTAGACCTCTTCCTCTTTAATCCCTTTTGGATATTCTTTCAAGAGACTCCCACAAGCCTTGGTCCTGTATTCGAGTCATAGCTAGGAAGACTTTGTGGAATAGATAAAGATCCGCCAGAAGATTCTCCATATTTTCAAGGTATGTTATGCTTAACCATAATATTATTATTTAATAAACTCAAACCGATTCCTACGCTTCCGCTTGGGTTTAATTAGATCATTCCCTTCAATTTCAACTGCTAGTGGTCCCCCCTTGATAACTGATTCTTCTCATGTAGTCAAATCTTAACGTGATAGCACTAATTTAATATTATATGTATCCTCATTTTTAGGCTAGTTTTGCACTTAAATTGTGAACTTTGATGTGTTTTTATCTTGATTTTTAGGAAATCGAGCATTATGAGGAGAATTGATGAATTCAAGAGTCTGTAGCCATTTTGGAGAAAAAATCAAGACAATTTTGAGGCTAAGAATGGAATTGAAGCATTTTGAGGAGTTGGATATGAGGTCAGAGCGTCAAAACACCATATTGGGTGTCTAAACACTCTATAGTTGAAGTCAAACTTGAGAACAAGGACAGAGAAGTTGCCCTATGTGTCTCAAAGCTGCAAAAACACAAAGTATAGCCTTTTCATCTTGAGTGTCGAGGTGCTGTCCTCGCGAACGCTGAAATAATGCGATGCGTTTCGATGGCGTCGAGACACTATCGCGACGCCTGTTATAAATATTTTGCTTTCTTGCTCGAAATGGAGGAGGAAATTAGGATTTTAGAGATCCCTTTTGCGGATTCTTACCATTTTGGGAGTTTTGGAGACCGTTTTGGGTGGTTTGGAGGGTGGATCCAGGCTGGAAAAAGTCATGGTATCAGATTCTTTTGGTTTCATTATTGTTTTCTTACCATTTTAAAATATGTATAGGGTTGAGTTTATGGGTTTTTGGACTGTATTGATGATGTTTAGTAGCTAAATTCATTAGTTTAGGGGATTGATGGACCTAATTGGGCATTTGTGATGGTTTAATTGTTTTAATTTCATATTGTCACTTTATTCAATTATTTTGTGCTTGAGTTTCTTAATGCCTCTAAGCTACCGACCATAGTTTAGTTGATCAATTAGTTTAATCGGAACTTGAAAAATAATGATTAAGTACTAGAACAGTTGCATGACATGTAATTCTTACCTGAGTGACATAGGATGAATAAGGATTAAGTGAGACTATTTATGATGGGACTTAATGTCTTTATTTAATTAATTGGCGCTAGGGACACCTAGGTTAACTAGTTTAATTAGGAAAATTGAAGGAGAATAAAAGGAGAATCCATGAAATTAGACCTTTAGGCCTACAAATTAATAGAGTTGGGGTATTAATCAATTTTTTAGCGTCGTTGCCAGGGAGTTGGCAACTTTTGATTGTTTGATATTAAGAAGAAAGTGTTCGAAATTAATTTACGAGGTTTTATTATTTTTTCTTTATTTTTGTTTTTATTTTTGGTTTGTTTGAGGAGGCTGTCGGTGCATGCGAAGTAATAAGGGGGCTAATCTTTTGCCTTTAGATCTTGAGATTAATAGGACTTGCATCCATCTGAAGAAGGAGAAGAAATCCCAATCTTCAACCATGGGCAACCAACATAATGAGGAGGAACCGAAAGCCACCTGTGACTATTTCCAGCTGGTATTCCCAACAGACCATTTCGAGGTTGTGTATGCGCCCATTCAAGCGAACAACTTCGAGCTTAGGATCGGACTAATACTAATGGCACGAGATAATTCTTTCAAAGGCCATCCATTGGAGGATCCCCATTCTCACTTGAGATCTTTTTGATTGAAATAAAGCACGCAAGCGCACGCGATCGAAGTAATAATAAAATGGTATGTGAGTACTAAGTATCGAATCCCAAGGGAAACAAATATGGAAATTCTTTTTAAATCTAATTAATTATTAAGAAAACTCAAAATTGGAATTATTTATGGCCCAAACTAAAGGAATGATGCTTGAGAATTTAAACTAACAAGGAAAGCAATGTAAAAAGATGGAGATACCAAATTAAGGGAATGTTTAGGGGGTCGAGCACATTTTAGGTTGAACTTATCACAATTGAATGTGATAGTTAATTAAACAAGCTTGATTGCATAAACCTAGAGAAAAATTGGTTGAAATCTCCTGCCAGTCTCATTTGAACACGCTTAACTAATCGCTTGCCTAAGTGTCCTTAGTGCTAATTGATTAATTAGTTGGAATAAACCCACTCATAATTAGCCTCAATCGTCAATTGTTACTTCTATGTCACATCGACAATTTATGGGTGTTAATTGGATTAAATCAACCCTAATTTCCTCTGTCGAGCTCAATTAAGACTAAGTTCAACTAATTCTTGGCCAAATAAATAGAAGCATAAAGAACTATCAAATTAAATGCAATTAATCAAGCAATTAAAAGTCAATAATCACAATTAAGCCATAAATTCAATCCTAAATGTGCTCTTAACCCCTAAACAAGTAAATTTAGCCCATGAATGTCATTAATACAGAACATAACAACATCCTAAAGTTCCTATAGACAGAAAACAGAGAGAAGATAACGAGGAAGAAAATCGTCGTTGTCAAATTCTTTACTCCTGCCTCGAATTCTGCAATCTAGAGCCTCGAACACCACTCCTGAACACTCTTTCTCAAGCTCCATGGGTCCAAAGAGGCAAGTTATCAAAATTAGGGCTAAAAACCCTCCAATGGTCTCCCCTAATTCGGATAGAAAACAATAAGTATAAAGGTTGAATCTGCAACAGCACTGCAACGCTAGGGACAAAGTTGCAACGCTGTCCAAAACGATGGCGTTTTTGCAAGTGCACAGATGTAGCGTTGCAATGCTATTAGTAGTTTTGCAACGCTTCGGACGGAGCTTCACATTCCAACGTGTTTCTAGCATTGCAACGCCTCAGGGCAGCGTTGCAACTCTAGCTCTTGGGTTTGCACACCAAATCATGGCCTTGCAATACCATTTCAAGCATTGCAACGCCATCCTCTTGGCCCCAACAACTTGTGCGACATCTCTTCTTGACCATAGATCCTCCAAAAGCTCTAAAATAGCTCCCTATTCACTATTTTACAACAAAATTCATAACTCCACTCTCAATTGCTCAGATTTCTAAAATAAGAAAATAATCGACATAAAAGCTCACATTTAAAGCATAAACCTAGCTAAAATAAGGCATAAATATAGCACTAATTTAGTGCTATCACTTTTATAGAGATATGTGGCATGGTAAATTTGAATGGAATTTCTCTGATACTATTAGACTAAGGCTTTTTCCTTTCTCATTACAGGATAAAGCGAAAGACTAGCTCGAGTCCTTGAAATAGGGTAGCATAACTATGTGGGACGAGCTCACGCAAGCCTTTCTGACAGAGTTTTTCCCCCCAGCTAAAACGACCAAGCTGAGCACAGAGATCGGTACATTGCCCCAACTTGAAGAGTGATAGCACTGTAAAACTGCTACTTTATGAACTTATTTCATGCTAGTTTAGTTGCCCACACGCGTTTAGTTGTCTATCTTGTAGGGATTAAGCAATTCAGAGCCATTTGGAAGACTTTAGATGAATCGGGCTTAAAAGGAAACTAATCGAGTCTATTTTGAGCGTTCGAACTAAGAAGAGGTGACATCAAAACTAAGTAAACTGAGAGGAGAGAGTCTAGACGCTTCTTTGGGCGTCAAGACGCTGCTGCATGGCCAGATCAAGCTTAAAGATCCGTAGGAATAGCGTCTAGATGCTAGCCAATTTGAAGGGGCAAGGCTCCCTCGACGCTGGTAGCGTCGAGACGCTACTTGAAGCGTCTAGATGCTACCCATATTTCGCTAGATATGTTCCTTAGTTTCGAAGGTAGCATCTTGACGCTATCCTTAGTGTCTAGACGCTGCCCTACCTTATTTAAACAACTTTTCACTTTAGGGTTAGCATTTTTTTTTGCCTTTTTGCCTACACGTTTTTTGAGAGTTTTTTTAGACCTTTTTTCGTTTCTCTTTAAACGATTATTGTATCAAATCGAACTATGTTGAACTTGAAAAATTTTATGGAGATGGTCTACTAAACCTCGCATTTCCAATTCAGAGGTCGGTTGCAGCCAATTGCAATGTTGTGAGACTCAAACTTTAATGTAGTTTCTTATAATTGCATGTGTTCTTTGATAATTGTATTTACTTTATGAGCATGTATTTTTTATTGAATTGACGTCTCGATCAATTTATATGCTTGATTGCTATTCATGATGCATGATCTGTAATATTTGTGTTGATTGAATCTTGTAGCGCTAGGATTATTACATGTGTGTGTTTTATGAGTTTCCATAATTGCATAGCTTGGATGTTTAATTTTAGGAAGTAAAGGATCATCTTGGTTAGGTTGAAGTTATTTTATCTAACTAAGTTGTCTTGATCTTTCCAAAGTGGTTAATGATTTTGTCTAAATAATTTGGAACGGTTTCGTGCCAAATTGTGTGGGTAATTAGCATTGACTTTGACGTTTGTTAAAGTTAATAACTTTAGGGGATTTCTTGCTTTTGGGGGTTTCCTAATAGGTTGATCAAGTACTGGCATTATTGAGTTTAAATGTTTTGAATGCCTATGATCACTTTCACAATTGGATAAATCCATACCTTTGAATAGAATTTTGGTAAGATTTGATCTATCTTTATTTTTTTTTATTTGCTTATGTTTTATTTTATTTATAAAAACACAAAATCCCCTTTTTAATTGTTTTCTCCTTTGTAAATTTAATTTGAGAAATTGATATTTAGTTCCCTAAGATCGACTTGGTCCACTCAATGCTACAAGTAGCTCAGGATCGATTTATAAATTGTAATTTGACTAGCCCTCAACAAGCTCGCTCCAAAGTTGGCACCGTTGCCAAAGAACCAGTGTTAGTTTCTCTATGTTAAATTTTCTCTAAAAAAATCCGTTCTATTTTTATTTTTGTTTGTACCTGTTCTTACATGGAAAAAAACCCTCAGCATTATTGGACATTTGGTAGGGTTACATCGTATGCTGATGAGGTTGGTGAGCTAAAAACTCAAATTTCTAAATTAACCTCTGTTATTCTTCAAGTGGTGGTAGGGAGACTGCAAGCAGTGGAGGCATGTAGGTTATGCTTCCTTAAAGGACACCCCACAGAAGCATGCCCTCAGTTGCAGCAAAACTTTATTCCAACACCTTGAGAGAATTTTCTGGTCATCAAGTGAACTACGAGTCTTATGATCCCTACTTGAGTGGGATCAATTCAGTTATGACTATGGATACCAGGAGGAGGAGCAAAGTGATAAGCCTTAGGATTAAGGCTTAATTAACTCCCAATTGCTCAAAATATTCGTGTTTGTCCTAAGATTAATTGAAAATAGTGGAAGATTGTTTGAAATTAAGGAAGAATTGAATGTGATAGCAATTGGAAGAAAATTCTAAGTAATTTGATTCTTTTTGCAGAAATTATGGAAATTGCTAAATCAGATTGCCAAATCTGATTTTGCAATTGTTTCTGGAGCAGGGAATGTGAAAATTGCTAAAACCATATTGCCAAATCTGATTTTGCAATTGTTTCTGGGCATAGAATTTATGGAAATACCGGCGTGAACGAAAAAACCCATTATGGAAAACCAAATTGCAGCATGATTTGGTGGAATAGGAGCATGATTTTTGGGCAATCTTCAACCCTAATGAAGGCCTATAAATGGGGAAGAAGAAGAGGAGCTATTAATGGGATTTTGAGGGCGATTTGAAGGATCAATTTCGTGGGTTTTTGGGTTTTCAAAAAGGAA
Source organism: Trichosanthes truncata (assembly GCA_033996785.1). NCBI lineage: Eukaryota > Viridiplantae > Streptophyta > Magnoliopsida > Cucurbitales > Cucurbitaceae > Trichosanthes > Trichosanthes truncata. The sequence continues at coordinate 40,121,765 of JAWPNB010000013.1, read as the reverse complement.
AAAAATCTGCATTAAACCCATTCCGGAAATCTTCAATTACAGCCCGATTTGGAGGAATTTAAGCACGAAATTTGGGCATTCTTCAACCCTAATGAAGGCCTATAAATGGGGAATAAGAATTGGAGCTAAGCAAGGAGGTTTTGGAGGCAAATTTAGAGACAAAGTTTCATGGGTTTTTCATTTTGACGAAGGCTCTATTTTTTTTTTTTTTAAAGTTTTTGTTCTTCTTCTGTTTTTCAGCCAAGCATTCCAACTAGAGTTTAGTTCTTCAGTTTCTGTTAGTTTTATGGAGAGTTCTTGAGATTAAATCTATTTCTTCTTGTATTCATTTTAAGTTTTAATTCAATCTCAATTTCGTGGGTTTTATTCAACAATAGTACTCTGTTTTTTTACACACTTTTTCCTCTGTTTCTGCCTAATTTTCTTCCTCAAATTTCTGTTTGTTATCAAGTTTAGTTATATTTCTGTATTAGCTACATTTTTGTAATTTCTGTTTACATTTTGGTTCATTCTAGTTTTGCTTAAGAATTCAACATTATGTTTTCTATTTTTATTCAATTTCTGAGTTTGCTGAAAAGTTAATAAACCATTAAATTTAGAAGAAAAAGGAAGGAGATGGAATTGGCCATTGAAGCTTCTGATTGTTGTTTTGAATTTAAATTTAATTTAATTTGAGAATTTTAGACATCTTGAGGTTGAATGCTCATATTTGTGTCAATGTTTATTACCGTAGTTGTTTATTTAAGTGATACTAATTAGAATAGAATTTTGTGTTAATTGCCAATTTACTCAACTTTTTACTATGAACTTTTTCTCAAAAATTAGTTTTAGGATTTTTATTTTTATTATGAGCTAAAGCTTCTTAAGGGGTTCAAGGATGTGAATTCCCTAAGAAGTAATTGTAGCCAAAATTTCAATAAAAACCAAGCCTACATCTCAATTGTTTGTTTGTGTTGATTAAAATTCCGTTGAGATCCTAGATTGATCAACTAGGGTATCAACTCAAGCTTAGAGCTAATACCGACGGGGTTAGTGACAAGCGGATTTCACACAAGTGATGGAGAAAAAGAGCTTAGACATAAGCCAATTCCTTACCCTAGACATAGGATTAAGGACTCCAAAACCCATAAAATTGTGAGCCAAATTATCTAAGATAGAGGGACTACAGACATATAAGTCTCTCACTTAGCCTCCTAAAACCCTAAATTCAAGGTAAATAGGAGATGTAATTTTGGTTTACAATTGAGTGTGGAGTAGGTTGGAATTGCAATTTTGGCTTGCAATTACGACTTAGGGCAATGACATTCTTGAGCCCCATCCTTTATCATTTCAATTTCTAAGTTTATCTAATTTGCTATCCAATCTTGCCAATTTAGATTCTGCAATTCAATTCGGCAATTTCTGTTATTTCAATTATTGTCATTTTAGATTATGCAATTAGATTCTGCAATTTTTGTTTTTCACCAACACACCATCCCAACATCATTTTTGCATTTTAGTTTTCCATTTGCAAATTTCCTTACACTTTTGCTCTACAATATTTTTGTTACTCCGTTCCCTGTGGGATTCGATACTTGGTACTCAGAGACCATTTTATATTACTTCGATCGCATGCGCTTGCGTGACCACCGATCACAAAGCCAGTACCATAAGATTCCAGACTCAGGTATGTCTTTATAGACTTTAGTGCATGAACTTGCTAATAGCACTCTTTAGTTTTAGCAGAAAAATCTCCAATTTCAAAAGCAGACTCAAGCTAGAATGCGATGCCTGGGTGACCAAATTACCAAGTTGGCTAATTCAGTGAGGAGACTAGAGAGTCTATAGGAGCAACATTCTTTTGACATCACTGAGGCAAGAATTTATGAGGAGATTGATATAGACAGTGACAAAGAGGTTGTAAATTGTTGGGATTTATGCTCTGAAGCCTTGTAATTAATGATGTATTGAATAATTAATAATAATTTTGAATATTTTATTTGAAATATAATATTATCCGTTATATGAAAAATTAATATAATACTTGGTTGAAATTGTCTCAGTTTAGTGAAGGAGCACTTGATCTACCCTACGGCGGCACTTGTTCTAACTCACTAAAGTACCATAGCATTAAAAATGATTTATAGGGTTCATTTTTCAAATTGTTTGATTTCTATGGTAAAATTGAATGGATAGTTACTTTCATGATGTTAAATTACATATTATATATATTTCAATATTATGTCAGTTTCTCTCAGAATTTTAATTTTATTACTGATAAGTCAAAATTGAGAAATTTTATTACTTGAAAAAGTAACGTTAACACTATAATAACAGTGTAAAATTTTGAATTTGTCTTTATTGAGAAATATTCTCAAAAACCTGCTGCTAATGCTATTCGAATTGTTCGTGAAGCACATGATTGATGAATTAAAAGTAAACAAGATAGCTTGTACGTATCTCCTAGTTGACATGTTAGATCTCAAGCTTAGAAGATAAAGAAAATGACAACAACATATGAGATGTTAAAGTTCATAGAAGCTAAATTTAGATAATTGTATAAATGATCTCAAATTTAAGTATTACAAAATTCCAATAAAACAAACCAAATGGCTGAAACTATATAAAAGGAAATAGTTCGTAAATTAGCCAGGACAATCATAGTGAGAGGAATTTTTTAAATACCTCTATAGGAAGAAAAATATCAATGAAAGAAAATTTGATGTATTAGAATTTTGGTGAAGAATAAATAACGTTACCTAGATAGTTGATACAAGATCCACTATCAAGATTTATTCTTTATTACATTTAATATGTAATTTTTTGAAAATACTTAACATGTAGAAACGTTTCTACAGGTTGGCATCAGGAAGCCCATCTCAGTTAGCATAGTGGGAGACATTAAGATGTCATTAAGTAATAATTGTTAATTAATGTTGAATGTGTTATTTTATTACCACAAGAGAAATTCAATTTCTCAAACTTTATTACTAAAAGGTTCATATAATATGAATTATTTTTTATATTTTCAAAATTTTTTAAAAATACATTCAGCTGAAAATAAGAACAATTTGTATATGTTAAAATGTTGACATATATCATACTACAAAATACTGAGATATTCAGGATTATAGAATCAAGAATAGAAAGACATATTGTTTTCTCCTAAAAGATGATACTTGACTTTGACATTTTCTAATGAAAGGACTAGTAAGAGGTAATTTTCTAAAAGTTAGAGTTAATCACTCTACCTATCTGTAGATTTTGAATTTCATGCAAGATAATCATTAGGACTTTATTAAATAAGGCTACAAGGCCAAAGAATACTTTGGGCTTCGACATTCTGACCCAAGTGGTCTGGTGAATGTAAAGGCCAAATAAAGTCATGAATATTTCATCACTCTAGTTGATTAGCATTCAAGGTACAAGTATCCTTAGTTAATACAACATGAGTCTAAATTTTTAAAAGTTCAAAAAAATTAAGGCTAAAGTTGAAAATCGATTAGGTAAGTCTATCAAGACATTATAATAAGATCATAGTGGAAAGTATAGGAACCTTACGTACTAAAATTAGTTGATAGAAAATGGGATTGTATCCCAACTCTTAATACCAAGTACAATTGTGTGAAATTGTACTGCAAGAGGAGAAACGAGACTTTGTTAGATATGGTCACATCAATAATGAGTTACACACTATTACCAAACTCTGGTTAGGATATGCAATAGAGATTGCATAGTGAACATTATTCCCTCCAAAAGTGTCTACGAGTCAATTTTAGGATTATAAAAGAGTAGTAAAGTTAGTTTACAATACTTCAATATTTAAGATTGTTAAGCATACGTGCTGAAACAAATCCAAAGAGGCTGAATGTGTTAAAAAATATGCCTAATTGTAGGTCACCCCTAACAAGTACAAAATGGTCTTTTATCTAGTTCTAAAATGAACAAGCCATTTGTATGACAAATATCAATTTTATAAGGAATGTCAAATAAAATACTACAAACTTTTAATAAGGTGATATAGTCTTAATAAATTGGTTCTAAGAGAAGCCACTAAATAGTTAATAAAAGTTGTTAACAATTTAATTACATTTGAAAGTCAAATGGATCTTAGTCATGAATTGGATAAGCCTCATCGTAGTGGGAGAGTCATGAGATGACTCAACCTTTACAAGGACTTACTTGAAGCCTAAAATTGTCATGTTAGATGACAAAGTTGAAGGCATATTGCCCACAAAGTGAGACTAATGGCAAAGGGTTAAACTTAATAGGAGAAAGTAGATTGCGAGTAAATTTTCTCCTTGTTGCCATACTGACGTCTGTAAGCATTATTTAATTCATTGTTGCATATGTGATATAAAAAATGAATGTTTAGAATTCTTTTATGAAAAGAAATCTTAGATAATGCATCTACACATATCAATCAGAGAAGTTTATTTTCAAATATCAAAAGCAAAAGTTTTCAAAATAGTAAAGGTTCATTTATGAAATGAAATTTACAATTAGATCTTTGAATATAAGGTTTGATAAAAGTATCAAAACCTATGACTTTGGATAAATATTAACAAAGCTTCTATAGACAAGAAAATTATTAATTGCTTAGTGGATGTTTTCTCATGTTTTATGTTAATGGTATTTTACTCATTATGAATGATGTAAGATTTCTATCTAACATAAAAAGTTGACTAGGTAACCAATTCCAAATGAGTGATTTGGAATGACTCGTTATATTTTATATGTCCAAAATGAAGATGTTAAGGACAAAATGTTAACTTTGTCTCAAACATATTATATTGACATAATTGTTGTCAAATATTTGATATATATGTCTAAGGAAGAGTATCGTAAGACACCTCAAATGTTGAGAGTATATGATATGCATAAATGAAATTGAACATTTAATATACAATTGGTTAACATATATCAATTAAACGAATAGTATGACTATTAAGTAGAAAATTAAAAAATTTCTCAAATTATCTATGAATAATGAGAAATTCCGTGTATGGAGTTAAAGATTTGATCTTTACAGGATATACTGGTTCTTACAAAGATTTAAAAAATCTATGTAAAGATAAATTTTACCCTAAGTGGTGAAATATGGTATAAAAGTTAAATTGTTTTGCTTGTGAAACAATAAAAAGACTTGTATGACACAAATAGTTCCTTGAAGATCTGAAAGGTGTTTTAGATATGATTTAGTCTATCCTCTTTATTATGATAATAGTAGTGCAAAGACTAATATTAAGGAAATTAGAAAACACCAATGTATAGGGAATCATATCGAGAGAGAGAAAGCATCATGGTAGTGACCAAGATGGCTTTTAACGACAGTCCTTTGGATCTATATAAAGAGACTCTCCAGGCTAAAGTTTTTGAAGATCACTTAGAATGTCTAGGATTACGAGACATGTCTCATCTTTGCTAGGGCTAGTGGGAGAACATGTTGGTTATAGAGTATGCCCTAGGATATATGTCTCGCTGGCTTTAGTGCAAGTGGGAGATTGTTGGGATTTATGTCTTAAAGCCTCGTAATTAATGATTCATTTAAAAATTAATAATAATTTTGATTATTTTATTTGCAATATAATATTATCCATTATATGAAAAATCCAAGGTTATTAGTGTAATCTTGAACATTATGTGGTTGACATATGAGAGGATCATGTTCAAGAAATAACCTAAAGGGTCATAGTATATAGATAAGGCTAGGTGCCTTATTCTGGTAACACTATTGATACAACCCACTTTGTAATAGTTACAAATGATTTGATCCAAATTGTTCATGTGGAGACATATGAGTGGAGGTATCTTATACAATGAGTTTTATAAGACTAGACGGCGAAATATTTAATCTCTCTTTATAAATCCTTTAATTGAGAAAATTAATATTTCATCAGGATGATCATATGCGACTCAATCTTAATCTTGAGTGAGTTATGAACTTCTGCCTTGATTTGCATGGGTGAGAGTGGCTTTTGTAGCCGATTCAATATGCCTACCATTTTTGGGGACTTGACCAAATAGGAAGCTGGGAACATAATCTCAAAAGATGAAATTCACTCCTTCCCATATAGGGTAAGTAGATGAGTAGTTCCCTTATATGCTAATTTCGGGACTTCAACAATGGGGCCCCACCTTCTCATTTGCTTGAGAAGGACTTAGTTTATGGTTGGATCATAAACAAATTGTTCATTAGATGATTAGTGGTACTTAATGTGCAAGATGTGATTACAGGGGTAAAACGAACTTTTGACCCAACTGTAATTACGAACAACTAGTGAAGGATCGACTTGCATCTAGTGATTATATCCTGAATAGAATAATAAAATTAAACTAAAATACAAGTGTTAAGCAATAAATACCTTGAAAATAATATTATGAAGAATATTCTGGCAGATCTTTATCCCCTCCATAAAATCTTCCTGGCTATGACTCAAACACAGTACCAAGGCTTGTGGGATCCTCTTGAAAGAAAATTCATATGGGATTGGAGAGGAAGAGGTCTAGAGAGAATTCTCTAATTCTTTATTGAGGAGATATGTGTTCTATAAAGAATGCCCAATAGTTCACTCCTAGGATCCTATTTATAGTGGTCTAGCGAAGATAATTTAATATCTAATATATTAAAATATATTTATCTAACCAATTTGAATCTTATTCAAACCTTTTAAAATTCTCATACGACATCTATTTCCTAATTTGAATCCAATTCAAATTTAATAAATATATTCTCTTTAATGTATCTAATATACATTAATTATTTTAATATTTAATGTATCAAATACAATAAATATATTTTTCTCTTTTACATGCATTAGAAAAACGCATTAGAAAAATATTACGTACATTTAATATATATAATATATTAAATATTAATTTGAACATTTCAAATTTTTCTTTCAACTAAATTGATCTTTTAGTGTTACTATGAGCTAGCAAGGGGACCTTATAGACCTACAGATTATAAGCTCCAATGATACAAAATAAATTAATTAAACTCTTTAATTAATTAATTTTCATTCATTAACAATAGATCACTCCACTATAAACCTAGAGTTGCACTCTTATGCACTGTAGAACAAGTTGTGTCCATAGATATAATCATTACATGCAAGTCGATCCTTCACGAGTTGTTCGTAATTACAGCTGGGTCAAAAGTCCGTTTTACCCCTATAATTACATCTTGCACCTTAAGTACCACTGATCCTCTAATGAACAATATCTTTATAATCTAATTATAAACTAAGTCCCTCTCGGGCCAGTGAGAGGGTGCGGCCCCATTGTTCAAGTCTCGAAATCAGCACTTAAGGGAACTACTCATCTACTTACCTTATATGGGAATGAGTGAATTCCATCTTGTGAGATTATGTTCCCAACTCCCTATTTGGTCAAGTCCCCAAAATGGTAGGCATATTGAATCGACTACAAAAAGCCACTCTCACCCATGCAAATCAAAGAACAAGCCCTTACTGGCAGAAGTTCATAACTCACTCAGGATTAAGATTTAGTTGCATATGATCATCCTGATAAAATGTTAATCTTCTCAATTAATGGATTTATAAAGAGAGATTAAATATTTCATGGTCTAGTCTTACACAAACTCATTGTATAAGATACCCCCACTCACATGTCTCCACATGAATGATTTGGATCAAATCATATGTAACTATTACAAAGTTGGCCGTATCAATAGTGTTGTCAGGATAAGGCACCCAACCTTATCCATATACTATGTCCCTTTAGGTTATTTCTTGAACATGATCCTCCCGTATGTCAACCACATATTGTTCAAGATTACACTAATAACCTTGGATTTTTTATATAATGGATAATATTATATTGCAAATAAAATAATCAAAATTATTATTAATTATTAAATAAAATATTAATTACGAGGCTTTAGAGTATAAATCCCAACATATCAATGGACACAACTTGTCCTACGGTGCATAAGAGTGCAACTCTAGGTCTATAGTAGAGTGACCATAGAATTAATGAATGAAATATAATTAATTAAAGTGTTTAATTAATTAATTTTGTATCATTGGAGCTTATAATCTGTAGGTCCATAAGATCCCCTTGCTAGCTCATAGTAACACTAAAAGATCAATTTAGTTGAAATAAAAATTTGAAATGTTCGAATTAATATTTAATTTGAAGTGTTCAAATTAATATTTAATATATTAGATATATTAAATATAAAAGAGGAAAATATATTTATCATATTTTATACATTATATACTAAAATAATTAATATATATTAGATACATTAAAGAAAAGATATTTATAAAATTTGAATAAGATTTAAATAAATTAATTAATATTGTAGGAGATTTGAATGAGATTCAAATAAGTATAAGATATATTTTAATATATTAGATATTAAAATATAATATTTTAATTATGTCAAAGATTTGCCCTTGGTATCTATAAATAGGACCCTTGGGTTGAGCCATTAGATAACAACACACATCTCCTCAATAGAGAATTGGAGAATTCTCTTTAGACCTCTTCCTCTCCAATCCCTTGTGGATTTTCTTTCAAGAGGCTCCCACAAGCCTTGGTCCTGTGTTCAAGTCATGGCCAGGAAGACTTTGTGGAGGAGATAAAGACCCGCTAAAAATATCTCCATATTTACTCAAAGTAAATTTATTTAATCTTATTTTTAGTTTATTTTTAAATAAAATCAAAGACGATCCAATGCTTCTGCTACAGAGTGAAATGTTCATTCCTTCATGAATCTCACGCCATGGGAGGAACAAGTAATTTTTGAGGTAAAGGAGGAGTCTTAGCTTACACCCGAAGAGGAGACTCAAGTGATAGAGTCGAAGGTTGAAAAATCTTCGTCTTTTATATTCCCGAGCTCTCCTCTTAATTTTGAATTGTATTTTCTTTATTCTCATGAGTCCTTGAAGTCTTTTATTTCTTTTGAGTTTGTTGAGTCTTACTTTTGACCTTTCATTCCTTATATAAAAAATAGAAAAAATAATGATCTGTCTGGTACACTAGAGAAACAGGAAAACCTTCTAAACTTGGAAGGTTACATTAATTCAAGCAAGATGGGACCGAAGAAAGTAGAAGAATTTTACGTGCCCTGACACTTATGAACCCTGTCGAGCATAACGACGTTAAAAATTTGCGCTTCTTTGGAGGCAACCAAAGTGTTTTAATTGTGTTATTTGTTTTCCTTTCAGTTATTTATTTCCTTTTCTTAGTTTGTTTTGTTTTGTTCTTTGTTTTTTTTTTTTTAGGTGTTGCACTTAGGAGGAGAAATTGAGGATAAAGATGCACCACCACCCACAAGCCATCCAAAAACTAGGGGAATTTTTCTGTTCGTCGTGCTTTTTGTTTGTGCAACTCTATTTAGCAATACATTGGGGACAATGTATCAATCAAGGTTAGGGGTGGAGAACGTTAGATTAGCATGTTTAGGGTTATTTATGAGCATGTTGAGTAGTGAGCGTTAATTTTCAAATTTTTTGAGCTTAAATTGCATGATGAGTTAATTGCATATTAGGTGATTTTGACAATCTATGAGATGATTTAGGTAATTCCATTTGAAATGGTTGAAACTTGAATATGCATGCTTGATTTAAGTCTATTTTAAAAATTTTATTTTGATTCCATTATACTTTTTGAGCACTTAGCCCTCTTGTCTATGGTTTTGAAGGCTTAAGATTGGGTTATTTGGTCTAGATTCTTGTTGTCACCTCGAAAGATTTTAGGAACTAGTTTAAGAGTCTACTAGCATGATGTTGAGTAATGTGAGATTTATGAGTAATTGCATGTTTTATTTGCTTTTATTATTGTGATAAAATAAAAACTCGAGTAAAGAAAAAAAATGATTGCATGTTTTTAAAAGTCTAAGGGCAAAAAGAGGTACCTCTACTATGATCAGTCAGACCATCCATCGAGCAAGTGTTCTAGATAAGGGTCCCTACAGTGGATGTGTGAAAGCTAGTGCTCATCAAAGTAAGCAAAAATCTAAGTTGGGGGTAAGCCTACCCCAAGGCACCTTAGTTTCTTGTTATACTTTTGAGTGTTGGGAAACTTGAGAATTGGTCTTAAAGTCAGAAGTATGGGAAAAACGAGTTGAGGATCGAATAAAACCTTCTCGGGCTTATAAAGACTTAGATAAAGGGAGCTATACACACACACACATAAGGGATGAAGGGATTAGTCTTAAAACAGTCACTGATTAAATGTGTTTGATTGTTTTCTTCCATTGCAAATATTTTGTTGCCTAAAGCATTGAGATTAGAGTCATTGTTATGAAATTAATAAGTCATAGGATTGTTTAGTTCTATCTTGTTGGATGCCTAGCAATTAAGTTAAAGGTATTTTGATAGCACTGTAAAGTTCTACTTTATGAACTCATTTCATGCTAGTTTAGTTGCCCTCACGAGTTTATTTGTCTCTTTTGTAGGGATTGAGCAATTCAGAGCAGTTCGGAAGACTTTAGATGAATTAGGCTTAAAAGGAAAGTAATAGGGTCTACTTTGGGCTTTCGAACTAAGAAGAGATGATATCCAAACTAAGTAAACCGAGAGGAGAAGGTCTAGACGTTGTCTTGGGCATCAAGATGCTACTGTATGGCCAGATCAAGCTTGAAGATCCGAAGGAATAGCATCGAGACGTTGGCCAAATTGAAGGGGCAAGGCTCGCTCGACACTACGGAGAGGCTACCCTCAACGCTAGTAGCGTCGAGATGCTACTTGAAGCATCTAGACGCTACCAAGATTTTGTCAGATTTGTTCCTTATTTGTGAAGGCAGCGTCTCGATGCTATCCTTAGCGTCTCTTTTTTGGCCTCTTTGCCTACATGTTTTTAGAGAGTTTTTTTAGACCTTTTTCATTTTCTCCTTAGACGATTATTGTATCAAATCGAACTATGTTAAACTTGAAGAATTTTATGGAGATGCTCGGCTAAACCTCGCATTTCAAATTTAGAGGTCAGTTGCAGCCAATTGCAATGTTGGGAGGCTCAAACTTTAATGTAATTTTCTTATAATTACATGTGTTCTTTAATTCCTATATTTATGTTATGAGCATGTATTATTGATTGAATTGATGCCTCGATCACTTCATATGCTTGATTGTTCTTCATGATGCATGATCTGTAATTTTCGTGTTAATTGAATCTTGTATCGCTAGGGTTATTACATGTGTGTGTTTTATGAGTTTCCATAATTGCATAGCTTGCAAGTTTAATTCTAGGAATTAAAGGAGCATCTTGGTTAGGTTAAATTTATTTTATCTAACTAAGTTGTCTTGGTGTTTCCAAAGTGCTTAATACTTTGTCTAAATAATTTGAAACAGTTTCGTGCCAAATTGTTTAGGTAATTAGCATTGACTTTGATGTTTGTTAAAGTTAATGACTTTAGGGGATTTGTTGCTTTTTGGGATTTCCTAATAAGTTGACCAAGTACTTGCATTATTAAGTTTAAATGTTTTTAATGCCTATGATCACATTTGCAATTGGATAAATTCGTACCTTTGAATTAGATTTTGGTAAGATTTGACTTATCTTTATTTTTTTTTATTTGCTTATGTTTTATTTTATTTCTAAAAACCCAACATTTCTCTTTTTAATTGTTTTCTCATTTGCAAATTTAATTTGAGAAATTGCTATTCGGTTCCCTAAGATCGACTAAGTCCACTCAATACTACAAGCAGCTTAGGATCGGTTTATACATTGTAATTTGACAAGCCCTCGACAAGCTCGCTTCATGGAGAGCAATTGTACGAAAGCTGGGAGTGCTACAAGGAGATGCTGAGAAAATGTCCTAAATATTGCAATGCTAAGGGCACATTCACTTACGTAATACGATCTGTTTGGATAGCGTTGCAATGCTATGTCGATTTGCTGACTTAATTGGAGTCATTTGCATAACTGGGAGGGGGAGCCAATGGGGGTTTTACACCCTAATCCATAAAATTAGAAAGAATAGGAGGATCAAGGATGGATTGAAGTGAATAGATTGAAGATCCACGCTCAGGATTCACGGAGATCGTAGCGGGGAGCAAATGATAGACACACAACAGGTTCTTCCTTTGTTTTTCCATGAATTCTCTACTATTTTTTATTAGATTAGGATGGATTATGGTTGTATTGAATTGAATTATGATTCTTGTTGATTAGATTGAGGAGTTTGGGGCTTATTCAAGCCACTGGACCATGTAATTGATGTTAATTGAATGTTTGTAATTAATTTTGCACATTTTCTTTCATACAATGTTCTTAAGGCTTTGAATCCCTTAATCAAGGATTGAATGATATGCTGGCTTATGCTTGTTCTTGACAAAGAATGCATTAATTTGAGCTTGAATTGCATGATAATTAATGGTTGGACACGAAAGTGATAAAAGCATTAATTAGGGTCATTGATAAGGAAGATTAATGCCGAGTATAATTAAGTGATGAGACAGACACATAATTCGATTAATTATACATGAGATTGGATGAGCTTACGGAGAATTCCATGACATGAAAACCTTCATATTCAAGTAAATTGCTTAAAAATTTGCAAAATTAATTAATTTCAGTTAACGGTCCAATTAGTGAGATTAACGTCCTAAACTCGGCCCCGTTTAATTGTGCTCCCATTCATTGGAATTCTTTTATTTCATTAATTTCTTTAATTCTCGTTGTTTGATTGCTATAGCATTTATTTTTTTCCTAAATAAAATTAGATCCAAGTATAGTAATTAATTGAACAAACTTACCCAATTTTCTAAGGATTCGATACTTTGTAGTACTTACCATTTTATTATTACATCGATCGCGTGCGGTTGCGTGACACCTATCAATTCCCTTCTTATTTGTCGCTTTCTTTTTAGATATTTATGCATTGAGGACAATGTAAACTTTAGGTTGGGGGGTGAAGGTTTATATTTTGAGCATATGTTGAGTCTTGAGTATTTGAGTTCAGACTATTTAGCTTTTGAGAAAAAATTTGAAATTTTAAATATTTTTGAACATATACTGCTTTGCATCCTGGTTGAGTCCTTGAGCACCTGAGTTCGGACTTTTGATTGATATGTTGAGCATGTTATTTTTCAGATTTCTAAGCTTCATTTGGTGGATGGATTGGAAGTGTGCTTCTTAATTAGGATGATTTGTGACATGTTTTCTATAGCTTGTTATTTGCATTTTGATGAAGCATGAATCATCTTGTCCTAATTTGAGCATATTTAAAAAAAAAATCCTTGATCTTCTTTCATGTTTCAAGCACATTAGCAAACATTTTGTTGTCTTGAAGGCCAAGGATAGCATTATAGAGTCTAGATGTATGTTGTCACTCCGATAGGCTTAAGGACTAGGTTGATGGTCGATTTTTGCATGAAAGTCTTTAATGTCTTACTTAGGAGAAAAAGAATGTGTATTTTCCTGCAAGAAAGAAAAGAAAAGAGAAAAGAAAATCAAGCTTAGAAAGAGAAGAGAAGAAAAATAAGCTTGTAATGTGTATGAGTGATCAAGGGTAAAAAGAGTTGCCCTTATCGTGATGAGTTAGGCCACCTATTAAGTGAGTGCTCTAGGTAAGGGTCCCCACGATAGATGTGTGAAAGCTAGTGCCCTTGAGTTAGAATGATGCAAGTTTAGGGGATTCCTGTTGTTTGTTTTTCAGGCACCTAAGTAAAACATTGCTTTCTTGATTGTTTTATGGCTTGATAGCAAGTTCTTAGGGCCAGTTTAGGGGGAAGATAGATTGAGGATCCTACAAACCTACCTCAAGCTTGTATGGACTAAATTAGGGAAGCTAAGCACACACATATGCAAGAAAGGATAGGAAGAGTTTTTAAATTTCTCGTTGATGGACTTGTATGTGTTGTGCTTTCTCTTTTTGCAAATAATTTGTTACCTTGAACATTGAGATTAGTCATAAGTATGCATCCAACGAGTCTTATATTCACTGTTTTGTTTATTTCTTGCAGGAGGACTAGGAAGATTTAGGTTGAGGGTAATTTGATGGGACCACATATAGTCCTATATTATTGTGCCTAATTCTTGTTTGTTTAATAGATTTTATATTTTTATTCATTTATTTTGTAGCACTACAACAAATTTGATTTTTGATGACAGACTAAATAATTCACCATGGAAATAATGACGGACAAAGAAAAAACTCGTGAAAATAAAATATTCAAAAATTTTATCTTTAATGTCGGTCAATGACCGACATTGTATATCCCAATCCAATAAGCATGCCATTGCATTTCGCCCACACCATTTTTAAATTTTGTAAATTTCGAGAAGGAGACTGCCTAGATAAGAACACATATCTTTTCATACTCTCTAACTCTTCAACCCTAACCCCATTCTCTCTTCAACCCTAATTCCATTCTCAACAAATCTTTGTCAAATGTTCAGAAAAGGGTCTCATGGTAGGTTTGATTCTCTCTCGACATTTTATGTCCAAGGAATCTCTCATTAAATTTTCTTTTTATTCCAAGTCGATCTTTCTTTCCCTATTTCATATGCCATAGGTCGCTTTACTATTAAGATTTTCTCTCTTGAAATGATTTTACAATCGAGGGTAGTAGAAGAGGGGAATCAAAGAACCTACCTGTGGGGATAGATGAATGGTAAATATATAACTTAGTTTTGTTTATTATCTTTCTCTACGAAAGCAAAATAGTTCTTTCCCCTTTTCTTCTTGTTCAAAATTTCGATCACAGCCAAAGTGTCAGAGAGATTCAAAGAGAATAGAGAGCAATAGCTTCCATTGTCATAACGAAGGGATGATCCTTCAAGGGAGTCTGAACCAACGGGAAAAGAGAGCAATGGCTTCCAACTCCAAACCAATGCTGTCAATGACTTCTCCTTCAAGGGAGTCCCTTCTGATTTGTAAAATTCTGTGTATTATTGATATATGTTATTTCCATTACAAGAAATACTACTCCTAACTTATACACAAAAGATAAACAAGGAAATTAGTGATTTAAGCCTAATTTACATCATATTACAAAATTACACTAACACCCTCCCTAAAAATCAAGGTGGTAGAGTAGCAACTAACTTGAGTTTGTGAAGTAGCTGAGTGAAGTGGTCGGGTGGCAATGCTTTTGTGAAGATGTCAGCTGGTTGATCCGCAGTGGAGATGGACTGTAAAAGAATAGTGGTGCTCTAGAGATGATGACGAACAAAGTAACAGTCATTCTCAATATGTTTGGTGCGTTCATGGCAAACATCATTGTGAACAATCTGGATGACACTGCGATGGTCATAGTGAAGCATCGTAGCAGACAGTTGAAGAACACCCATATCAGCAATAAGCCAATGAAGCCATAGTAACTAAGAAGTAGCATCAGCAAGGGCACAATATTCAAATTCTGTACTGGAACGTGAGACAACGATTGTTTCTTGCTTATTCAAGAAATAAGAGAGTCACCTAGATAGAAGCAGTAACCTATGGTGGAACGTTCGATCAGTGGGATAACCTGCCCAATGAACATCAGAATAACCAGATAACACCAAGGATGATTGAGAAGAGAACTGAATTCCATGACCAAGAGTGCCTTTGACATATCGTAAAATGTAGAGTACAACAGTGAAATGGATGGTCTGGGGAGCAGCCATAAACTGACTAACAATGTGCAGAACATATGCAATATCTGGGCGGGTCACGGTCAGATAAATAAGGCTGCCAGCAAGTTGTCGATACAACGTAGCATCTTCAAAAGGAACTCCATCGAAAGGAGTTAGGAGAACATTCGAATCTAGTGGTGTTGATGACGTGATAGAGTCAGTAATACCGGATCAGGCCAGAAGATCTGAAGCATATTTTGCTTGAGATAGATAATACCCATCGGAGTGGGATGACACCTCAAGGCCAAGGAAGTAACTGAGCGATCCCAAGTCTTTCATCTCAAAGTGTTTTCCAAGGTAGCATTTCAAATTAGAGATAGCCTGAGGATCATCACCTGTAATAATCATGTCATCAACATAAAGAAGAAGAAGAACCATACCTTGAGAAGTCTTACGAGTAAAAAGTGTTGTATTGTGGGGACTGGAAGTAAACCCAAGTTGAGTTATGGTGGAACTGAATGTGGCAAACCAAGCTTGTGGATCTTGCTTCAGACCATACAAAGCTCGGCGAAGGAGACAACCTTTCTAAGGTGGAGGAGAGGTACCAGGTGAAGGTTTCATATATACCACCTCAGAGAGAGTACAATTGAGGAACACATTTTTAACATCCATCTGAAGAAGGGGCCACTGTTTGGCAGCTGCAACAGCTAACAGGCTACGAACAGATGACATTCGAGCAACTAGGGCAAATGTTTCTTCATAGTCAATACCATACTCCTGAGAATAACCTTTTGCAACAAGATGAGCTTTATACCATTCAATAGAACCATCAGAGTGGGTTTTAATTTTGTAAATCCATTTACTGTCAATAGGTCGTTTCCCAAGAGGTAGATCCACGTAATCCCAAGTATGAGTTTTTTCTAAAGCCTGTAGTTCCTCATTCATTGCTTGTTGCCAAAGAGGGTTAGTACTGGCCTCATGATAAGATGAAGGTTCAACTAGAGACATGATGGTAGAAAAACAATGATAATCTTAGAGGTGATGGGGAGTTTCTCTTATCATAGTGGAGCGATGAACGTGGGTGACAGGTGCAGGTTCAGGTTTCGCCAAGACTACAGATGTCTGATCTGGGACAACAGAGACATAAGTAGATTGATCAAGCTCAAGGTTATGTGAAGGATCAAGATTTATACTTGGATCATTTGAAGCCAATATTGGATTCAAAGGAGTAGAGTCAGGGGCTAGGTGATGAAGGTGGGGAGCACATGAAAGATCAGACGGGGGAAAAAGGTCACTGGAGAGATCAGTAAAAAATGGTTGGGGACAAAAGAGAGAAGCATGGAAAGAGGAGAGACTGGAGAACATACTATATTCCCAAACGGTTACGTGTCGAGAGATACGTAACCTTTTGGAGATAAGATTCCAACAATGAAAACCCTTCTACTCTGTGCCGTATCCAAGAAAGCAACATAGGCGAGCACGTGGTTCAAGTTTGGTATGTTCATGAGGTTGAAGGAGGACAAAACATGCACAACCAAAATCTTTAAGATGGTCGTAAGAAGGAAGAATACCATATAAGCGTTCAAAAGAAGAGATATTCTGAAGAACAAAAGATGCAAGACGATTAATTACATGGACGGAGGTGAGAGCAGCCTCCCCCCAAAATTTCTCAGGGTAGGATGCAGAGAGAAGTTGGGCACGAGCAGAGTCCAAGATATGGCAATGTTTGCGTTCTGCTCGTCCATTTTGTTGGGAGGTGTGTGGGCATGAGCGTTGAATCAGTGTGCCCTATTGGGTAAGAAAAGAGATAAGGGTCGAATCCTTATACTCCATGGCATTGTCTGTGCGAAAGATTTTAATGGTTCGAGAAAATTGCGTTTGGATCATATTGGCAAAAGCAATATAAATTTGAGATAAAGCAGAGCGATTTTTCAGAAAATTTATCCAAGTAAAACGAAAATAGTCATCAATGAATATAACAAAATAACGATAGCCACTGACGGTAGGAGTAGGAGCAGGACCCCAAACATCAGAGTGAATCAGCCCAAAAGGAGTATCACATGAAGATGATGAAATAGGAAAGGACAGAGCAGGTTATTTCGCAAGCTTACAATTTAAACAGTCAAAAGGAGTAAATTTTGAAACATTATTTAAACTGCCAACTAACTTATGAAGTTTGTCAGTGGACGCATGACCAAGGCGAAGATGCCATTGACACATGGTAGAATTAGTGTCAAGTGCAGAGATCGAAGGAGAAACAGGGAGTTGAAGAGATGTGAGCTCAAACAATCTTCCCACTTTGCGTCCTGTACCAACTATCTGTCATGTTTGTGGATCCTGAACCTAACAACCATGAGAAGAAAAACAAAAAGTGAGACCAAGATCACAGAGTTGACCAATAGAGACAAGATTAAAGGTCAGATTAGGGACATGGTAGGTATGGGGAAGTGTTAAAGTGGGAGTGGCAACAGTACCAATATGTGTAATAGACATACTATTTCCATCAGCAGCATGAATGGGAGGAAGAGATGGTGGAATAATTGAGGAAGACAAAAGAGAGATATTAGAGGTCATATGATTGCAACAAGCAGAGTCAAGAAGCCAAGAGTTACCTGGGACTGCAAGGGCAGAGGAATTGGAAGAGATTACCCGTTTCAGTAAATCCTGAATATCACTTATCAAAACCTAAGAGGAGGGGGGTCTGGAGAGGAGGAAGCAGCAGCAACAATAGATGAGGAATCAATTTTAGATAAGTTCTTTGGTTTGGTGGATCTACTAGAAGGACGAGGTGGTCGAGTAGGAATGTTGTCCAAAAGGTGACCACGTCTGTGACAATACCTACATTCAATAGTATGGCAATTAGGAGAGTTATGACCATATAATTTACAATTCGTGCAGAAAAGATAGCCATAAGCTTTCGTCATGGAGAAAACCATTGGATTGAACAAACGAGTGAATCGAAATTGGACTGAATTGATTTGAGTGAATCAAACTGGGCTAAATGAATCGACTTGGTCTTGATATTGAACCGAACTGGTTTGTGAAAACCAAACCGGCTTGATTAGGCCGAATCGGTCTGGGTCGAACTGGATCGGTTTGGGTTGAACAAGTTGAACCAAACTGGACCTTATTCTTCTTCACGCGGATGAAATTGAGACAGAAACGTTCGTCACTTGTCTGAAATAGGGCGAACGAATCTGAGCTGAGACAGAGGCGGTGACAGGGAGAATCGGGTCGCACAGGGATTGAGGCAGGCAGATGAATCTGGGCTGAGACAGGCAGCAACAGAGAGATTCAGGTCAAGAAGAGACATAGACAGGCAAACGAATCTGGGCTGAGACAGGAGGTGACGGGGAGATTCGGGTCACGTAGGGTTTGAGGCAAGCGATGAGTCACCGGGCAGAGCAGATTTGAATGAAAGGTCTCGGAGAGCAGATTTGGACGGAGACTTTCGTGGGCTGAAGGCTTTCTGGGTAGTGGGTCTCGTACCGCCGGTGTCGCGTTGGACAAGAAAGCCAATCTGGTGGTGTCACGTGCACTGACTGTAAGTAGATCTGTGGGTGAGGCTAACGGTGGCAGTGGGGTCTAAGGAGTCGGCGGCGGCTGCGGCTGCGGTCGTGGAGGAGACAGTGGCAACAAGATGTGTTAGGTGGTGGCGAAAAAAAAACCTAAAAATAGGGCTCTGATACCATGTAAAATTCTGTGTATTATTGATATTTGTTATTTCCATTATAAGAAAGACTACTCCTAACTTATACACAAAAGATAAATAAGGAAAGTAGTGATTTAAGCCTAATTTACAGCATATTACAAAATTACACTAACACGATTACTATGATTGGCCTCTTAATTTTGTATCATTGTCTGTAATTAATCTATCTTCTCCTTTTTCTTTGCGCCATTCATTGTTTTTGTGTTGCTTCTTTCTGATCTCCCTCTTCAACATAAATACACAGAACTCGAAATCTTCTTATTCTTTTTTAATTACCTGAATTGCTTAAAAAACTATGATGGTAATTGATTATGCGCTTGTAGGATGTTGTTTTGTTGCCTCGTTTGGGAGTAAAAAGTAGAAGTTGAGAGTAATTTTAAGTTGGGAGAAGGGAGCGGGGGTGTTGCTTTGTGTATTTAAAATTTGAACTAATTTTATGATGTTCAGCGATATGTAGCTCTCAAAGTGGAGAAGAGTGCTCCATTTTGAGAAATTCTTGATCCATAATTTGGAATTAAGTCTTTGGGAAAAATCTTCGAAGACAAGTTCCAAAATACATCAAATGCAAACTTCGATTTTCTACAGCAACTCATATCTCTAGATTAATAAAAATGCATGTGAAATCCAATAGATCAAATTCAATCATTTGTCACTCCATGGACAATTTTTGGACAAGGGGAAAGTAGGATCAAAATTCAAAAGCAGAGAAAAGAAGTGGAAGAAGAAACATGAAGAGAGGGGTTGAACAATAATAAATAGTGACCTTCAATTACCAATTGACGATTAAAGCTGGGAAGTAAAATGGATTGATCCAGATTTATCTGGAAGTTTTTGGTTGCATGAACCCTACAGTGGCGACGGTGGAGAGCCGATGCTTCGACTATTTGGTGCATGGGTGAACTCATCATCTTAATATTTGAGCTTCCAATTGAAACGAAATGGATCGGATTTAGGTCGAGAATCTTCTACCTGAGGCATCTGTGGACGAGATTATATTCTTGAAACAAATTCCAAAGGGAGACCTTGAAGATAAAAAATGTGTGGTGAAGCCTTTGGATCATTTAATTGATATTTTGTTCGTCTGTGCGAATTCCGGTTTTTCTTTTTGAGCCAAGTATTCTTAATTAAAATATTAATCGTATTTTGGTTGCATAGTTAATTTTCCACTAATTGGAGGTAAACCTATGTTATGTTGAGTCTCAAATTCTCAGTTGGAATAGTAATTCCCATAATTTCACGATTAATTTCGCATTATATCTTGTCAATTTCGTTTTAGAGATTGCAATACGAAGCTATTTTTGAAGTTATTAGATTTTGGCTAATTCATATGCTGCTTTTTATCATAATATTGTGTGTGTACTTTCAATTGTAGCCAAGGGAGGGCGTACTTTTTCAATAATGTGTAAGTGGTTTGGTTGATTTAGATGCAGATAAACATTTGGATTAAAAATTTTTTTAACTGAAACTCTAAAATCGCCCCAAGTTAAAGATTCTTAAATTGGATTAGGGTTCACTTTCCTTGAGACCTGGTTTTGAGAGAGATATTAGTATGACTCATTTTATGTTATTTTAAAAAGAATATACGATATGAAATGGAGATTTTTTAATCATTTTATGTTGCCTGAAACGTATATTTTTTTTGTTTTATTTTGATTAATTAGAGGAAATGCTTTTAATCGAATGATTAAGGTTGTTGAAATGTCTCTCTTACTGAATCATAGCTCCGTTGGGAATGGACATTCATTTTCCAGCTAGTTGTCAAATATTGTATGACTTGTGTCATCATTTTTAATTCAAATTTTGGTTGTTAAGAACTCAACTTTTATTGTGTGCTATTGTAAAATATATTACATATAATATCTAGGAGTTCAATTAGGACTTCTCCTTCTTAGACCATCCTTTTGTAAATGCTCAAAAAATAACTTCTTCTTCCTAGGTTGTTTAAATGTCTCTCTTATTGAATCATAGCTCTGTTGGAAATGGACATTCATTTTCTAGCTAGTTGTCAAATATTGTATGATTTGTGTCATCATTTTTAATTCAAATTTTGGTTGTTAAGAACTCAACTTTTACTGTGTGCTATTGTAAAATATATTATATATAATAGTTAGGAGTTCAATTAGGACTTCTCCTTCTTAGGCAATCCTTTTGTAAATGCTTAAAAAAATAACTTCTCCTTCCTAGGTTGTGCTTTTGTAGATGTTTAAAAAAGAACTGGCATTGGGTGTACTTCTGTTTTTACTGTCAGGTAAATACTCAAGCTCCATCCAATTTGTTGATTGCAGTGACCCCAACAAATAAAAATACTATAACTTTGTTGTTCAGGTATGCAAGTTTTGAAAGAATAAAAGCTTATTCTTGAAGAGATCAACTACTGCGGATTTAATATGTGTGTATTGTGCATTTGATGTAAAATAGTGGAAGGAACAACAAGAAGACATTAATGAAAATAGAAAGGTAAGAGCTTGAGAATAAATAAAAATTAATAAGCCAACTAACTATCATGGTAAAATACTGTCAGGAAGGTACATTAGAAAAATAAAACATAAGCTAATCACTCTTTACAACTAATTATCCTGCATCATAATGTGTTAAACACAAGCTTAACACAAGCTAACTGTTTTTAGAATGTGTTAGACATGATTTTTTTACCTTAACTATAACACCCATGTTTAATAGACTCCTGGTAAGATTTAATACTTAATGATTTTCTTCCTCATTACGTTTCTTGGATTCACCCATCGTGGTGAGAGGGTATGACATGAACTAGGTAATTTGAACCACTTTTAGAATGATGTTTTAAATGTTAATTGCTATTCAAAAGCTGAAAAATGTCGATTTATTTGTTTTATTTTTGAAAGTGTTATTGAAAATTCTAAAAACGTTTCAAAGCACCTTAATTCAATAGATGAAGCTAGCTTCTATTTCGTAGTTATTTGTTTACTTTAAAAAATCATCTAGACTCTGCATATAATGAATTGACTTGGTTATTTGTTTTTTTTTTGTTTGATGGCAGTTGATTGGGTGAAACTTGTGGGTAAAAATAAAAGAAATAATTTCAACTCCAGTGCAAGTGCACATTATCGATGCAAGTAATAAATAAGAGTATTCTTACATATAGATCCCACAGGGAACAGATTTTTACAAAAAAATTGAAAATAGCAAAAGTTGTTCAAAAATTGCAACTTGGGTAACTCAATTGCAAAATCAAATTGTAGTTCGTGTGAAATAGTAAAGGAAACAAAAACTAGTATTGCAAAATCAGATTACAAGATCGACAGAGCTTGTCGAAGGATTGCCAAATTGTATTTATAACTCTAGACCCACAAATACTGTAGTATAAAAGGTCGGGTTGATCATAGGGAGATAAGCTGATTATTTTCCAATCTAATTTAAACTAAACCAAACCAAACAAAAAAAAAGGGGGGGTTGTGCATTTAAACGTAATAAAATAACAGAAAATAAATGAATGAGAGTTAATTGCATAAAGGAAACGAAAGAAGGCTTAAACACCGATTCTAGGTTTCATCGGATCGAGTATTATACTTTGGTCATTGCTTTTCAACGGATTTGTGTAAATTTCCTGATTAAGCAACTAACCGACTAATCTGGTAAAGTCAGATTAGCCCTCTAACAGCTCCCTATTTTAGACTATTCTGACCTAGCATTTAACAGTCCCTAACTACCCTAAGCTAGGTACGATAACATTCCACGCTTGGTCGATCAATTGCATTAAACTCGGGAGTTAGTTAAACCATGTTAGCTAATTTAGTGAGCTTACGTTAATTAAAGAGTTGCTTGGGTCTCAAGACCTATTATGCAAACTAAACAAAGAGGTTAAGCCTAATTCTATGCAAGCACAAGCCGGTCTAGATGATACTAAATTAAGCTAATGCATGAAGTGATGACATTACACGAGCATATCGTTAAACGAAATAGACACACAAGATTCATCAAGTCTAATATGTAAATTCCATTCAATGAAATAAATCAAAGTCCGTAAGGAAGGAAATAAGCTGCAGAATTAAAGACAAAACCTCCCAAAGTACAAGTGTAATCCAAATCCACCCCGAATCAACGTTACAATCTTCGCAGAAGCTTCGAAATCCCCTCCCGACACCATAGTTTAATACATAAACATACTACAAATGGAAAGAAGTTAAAAATGGGTATAAGCCAAAGGAGAATGTCTGAAAATTGGCTGAATGCCCTAAAAGTAAATTTTCTTTTATAGTTCTCGAAGCAACGTCGAGATGCTACAAGCAGCATCGAGATGTTGTCGCCTTAAAGACCATCGTCACAGGGGCTCGCCACAGCGTCGACATGCGCTTACCATTACGGCATCTCAATGCTTCAGCCATCAATAATTACTGCCTTTTAGCATCGAGTGAGGCTCCGTAGAGCATCTCAACGCTACTCTTTAGTGCAGTTTGGCCATTTGATCTCCATTTGTTCAATTAGGGATTGCATGACCTCCAATTAAGCCCAAATGAACCTCGAATGCTCCAAAAAGCTCCAAAAGCTTCTAAAATACTCTAAAATGCTCTTCGGGCTAATTTACCTACAAAGTAGAGAATTAATCAAATAAAATCGATATAAGTCACAAGGCTTAGACATAGAAAATAAGGACTATTTTAGTCCTATCAAAATACTCCCAACCTAGACCTTGCTAGTCCTAGAGCAAGACATAAACGAGCGATAAAAGCATCCTCAATTACTTACCCATAACTCTAACATCAATGGTCGAATATATCAAAAGAATGAAAAACAAGGGAAATATGTTAAATGCTAACCACACGCAAGGCCCATTGAAACACTTTCATGATCTCCCCCGTGTGTATGTGAAACCTCCCTAATGCAATCTTTATAAGCCTGGAGCAAGTTTAGCAACCCTCATCCCATTTTCCCCCTACACTACCACTAAGGGTAAGTCATCAAGCAACGAAGCAATTGAAGAAACAACAAGCCACTAAGTGCCTGAAATACTCACAACGAGGATTCCAAAACTTGCATGATCACTTTGTAGATCAAGGGCACTAGCTTTCGCACATCTGTTGTAGGGACCTATACTCAGAGCACTTGCTCGATGAGTGGCCTAACTGATCATGGCAAAGGCATGTCTTTTTACCCACTGATTTCTTTAAACACACTAGAAGCCCCCCCCTCCCCCCCCTCCCTTTTTATCAAGTCTTTCCAAAGAAATTCATCATGCTCTCTCAAGCAAGTCGACTATCTAACAAGCCTCTATACTTATCGAGGTGACAATAGAAGTACAAGCTCTATAACTCCACCATAAGCCTTCAAGACCATAAAAGGTAGGCTAAGCATGCTCGGATGGGTGGGAAAGACTAGAAAAGTTTTTGAAAAAAATAGGCACAAAAAGGACTCACATCGAAAGAACATTCACATACTCCAAACAAGTTTAATAAGAGCAATACATACAGCACGTCATTGATTTTCATCATCACAAAGCAAGCAATCAAATCAACTCAAATGCAAGCTCAATCAACATGAAAATACCCCACCCCCAACCTAAATAACACATTGTCCTCAATGTGTGATAGAAATCAATAAAGAAGGACAATTTGAAGGATGTAAGAATACTTCTCTGACTTGATAATATGTAGGCGGTGGTGAGACGTTGCTTCTAAAAATAGTTTCTCTTTTACAACCACATCTCTTGCCAAATACACCAAAAAACTAACTAAGCTACGAAAAAGAAAGGATTGAAATTAAATAAATGAAAGTGATAAAAACTTAATCGCCTGGTTGCCTCCAAAAAGAGCAAATTTTTATAGTCGATTGCTCGACTTGCCTTATGGCACCATCAACCTGGTTCCCAATAAACTGGGTGATTCAAAGCATATGCCGCAATTATGGAAGCGAAATCACTCCCATTATAAACCTTGAGCCTATGCCCATTCAACTTGAATGTCTTACCTATATCAAGACTATGTATCTCTATTGCACCATAAGGGAATATTTTAGCAATAACGAAAGGACCTAACCACGTGAGAGAAATTTACCTAGCATTAGCTTGAGGCAAGAATTGTACAATAGAACTTTTTGTCCCACGTGGAAGTTCTTCCTGACCACTATGTTGTCATGGAATAACTTTGTTTTGTCTTTGTAAATCAAGGAATTCTCATACAACTCAAGCTTCATCTCTTCAAGTTCTTGTAGTTGGAGTAGCCGCTGATCACCAGCTTGTCGTAGTCATAATTACACTTCTTATACGCCCAATACGCCTTATGCTAAATCTAGACCGGCATGTGGCATGCCTTGCCATACACCATTATGAAGGGGGACATCCCTATTGGTGTCTTGTAAGCTGTACAATATGCCCACAAGGCATCTTCTAATATGAGGGTCCAATCTTTTCTTCCAGGATTAATCATTTTTTCGAGAATGGACTTCACCTCCCGATTAGAGATTGTTTCCTATCTGTTTGTATGAGAGTGGTAGGGAGTAACATCACTCCATATTTCTTCATCATGATCTCAATAGTTTTGTTGCAAAAGTGGATGCCTTGGTCACTTATTATATGGCCCATGGGACTCCATACCTGCAAAAGATGTTAGACTTCAAGAATCATGCCACAATCTTAGAGTCATCAGTAATGGTGCCTTTGGCTTCCACCCCTTTAAACACATAATCCATGACCAAAATAACGTACCTAAAACTACATGACAAAGGCAAAGGACCCATAAAATCCATCCCTTAAACATAAAAAATCTCACAAATCACTATGGGTGTTTGGGGCATCTCATTCCTACGAGTTATGGTTCCTACCCTATGACAACGTTCACAAATTTTGCAGAAACATAAGCACCGCTAAATAAGGTCTCCCAATAAAGTCTTGAATCAAGCACCTTCCTAGCAGTCGTTATTGGGCCGAAATGGCCCCCACAAGCATGCTCGTGACAAAATCCTATGACTGACTGCATTTCATTATCAGGCACACATCTCCTAACAACTTTATCCGAATAGAATTTTCAAAGATGTGGGTCCTCCCACACATAATATTTAGACTCACTCTTAATTTTCCTTTCCCTAGAATTACTAAGCATGTCAAGCAAACCCCTTGCAACTAAATAATTCACAAAGTTAGAGTGCCAAGGAGCCGTACTTTGTACTTGAAATAGGAATTCTTCAAGAAATGAGTCGCTCAATGATACCTTATCTTATTTCCTAATGATTCGGCTTAAGTGATCAACAACTAGATTTTCTGATCCTCTACGGTGTTTAATTTTTAGGTCAAACTCTTGAAGGAGTAGAATTCACCTTAACAACCGAAGTTTTGACTCCTTCTTTGTCAATAAATATTGCCAAGTTGCATGATTAGAATAAACAATTACTTCACAGCCAAGAATATAGGACCTAAATTTATCAAGGGCAAAAACAACAAAAAGAAGCTATTTTTTCGTAGTCGTGTAGTTGCGCTATGCCTAATTGAGGGTCCTGGATACGTAGTAGATGAAGTGGCTTCTTTTGTCGATCCTTTGGCCAAGAACAACTCTAATAGCATAGTCACTTGCGTCACACATGATTTCAAGGGAAGGTCCCATTGGGGCGGGTGGACAATAGGCGCACTTGTTAGCGCAACTCTTTCAAAAGGTTGAACGCCCTATTACACTCTTCATTAAACTCGAATGGGACATCTTTTTGCAAGACGTTCGTCATGGGTAATGTGACTTTGCTGAAGCCTTTAATGAACATGCGATAAAAACCTACATGGCCAAGAAAGGAACGAACTTCCCTAACATTTGCAGGATAGGAAAGGTTAGCTACAACATCTATTTTAGCCATATCTACTTCAATCCCTCTGGCTAAGACTACATGTCCTAGCACTATGCCCTGACTAGCCATGAAATGACATTTTTCAAATTTTAAAATGAGATTACACTCAATGCATCTTTTCATTACTTTGGCTAGATTAAACAAACACCCATCAAAGGAATCACCATGCACTGTGAAATCATCCATGAACACTTCGATGCAATCTTTAATGAACTCATAAAATATGCTCATCATGCACCTTTGAAACGTACCTTGTGCATTACACAGACCAAATGACATCCTTTGAAAAGGAAACATACCATAAGGGCAAGTGAATGTAGTCTTTTCTTAGTCATCCTATGCTATGGAAATTTGATAGAAGCCTGAAAATCCATATAAAATGCAAAAGAAGGGTTTTCCAGCTAGACGCTCAAGCATTTGGTCAATAAAAGGAATAGAGAAGTGGTTTCTCCCAGTTACTGCATTAAGCTTCTGGTATTCTATGCACATCCTCCATCCATTTTGCACTCTCATTGGCACCAATTCATTTTTATTATTTATAACAACAGTTATTCCAGTCTTTTTAGGCACAACATAAATCGGACTGAATTCCAAAGCTCAAGGATCTCTTTCGTTACCACATCCTTCATTGCAGGGTTGAGGCATCTATGAATTTCCTGTGAAGGTTTTGCTTCCCATTCCAACGGATCCGATGCATGCACAAAGCAAGACTTATCCCAACTATGTCAGCTAACTTCCATCCCATGGCCCGCTTGTGCTTTTTTAGTACACTCACTAACCTTTCCTCCTGATATAAAGTAAGGAGCTTAGAGATGATAACTGGTAAGGTTTCCTTTTCACCAGAGTAAACACACTTAAGATGATCAGGAAGGGCCTTCAACTCCAGTTGGGGTGTCTGTTCAATAATAGTATGTTGTTTAGTTTTCGCAACAGAAATTTTAGCATTAAATCAACAAGTTCAAAGGGAGTAAGTGAGAATGCTTCCCCCAAACCAGTTTCATCAAACAATTCCAATAAATCTTGCCCAATCTCATCATTGACAAAAGCATCATGCACTAAGTAGTCGACTACATCAACAACACATAAAGAATTAGCATTCCCATCGAGATACTTCATGGCATCGAAAATGTTAAACCTACCTATTTCATTGCCAAACTCAACAAAAATTGTACCCTACGCAAAAGAAATTTTTGTTTTAGCAATTTTCATGAATGGCCTCTTAATAAAATAGAAGTCGATGATGACGCATAAGAATTACCATCCATGTGAGTATAAGTCAGTAGGAAATATTAATTCCTTTACTTTGACTCTACTACTCCTAAAGGGCATATTTGGGATCTATCAGCCAAGTGAATAACTATGTTTGTCTCATGCAAGTCGTTCAAATTTATTTCCTTATAGATAGAGTATGACATGACATTAATAGATGCACCTAAATCTAGCATGACATTCTCTATCTTCTTGTTTCCAATCACACAAGGCAACGTAAACATACCTGCGTCCTTGCATTTTTCAAGCATGTTCCTTTATAGAATGGCTGAAACATTTTTGCTCACCACCACCCTATCTTTTCTTTTGTCTTCCTCTTGTTGGTGTACAACTCCTTTAAGAACTTGGCGTATTTTGGGATTTGCTTAATAGCATCTAGGGGAATGTTGATTTCTACCTTTCTGAAAGTCTCCAAAATCTTCTTTTCTCTTGCTTCAGCTTTCTCCTTAGGCTTAGCTAACTTGCTAGGAAAGGGAGGTTTAGGAATATAAGAATCTAAATTCAACGGTGGATCAAAAATTATCCCTCTCTGTCAAGACGAGTCATTCTTCTCTTCCTCTTAGACCAATGGAGCTGGGGTCTCTTCTTGTGGATAATTTAAAGGCATAACTCATGATGGAATCTCCAGACCACTTCTCAACTGAATGGCACTAATGTCTTTGTTCAAATTCTCACCAGACTTCTTACTCTATTAAAGTTCCCTCATCTCAGCATTAAGTAGGGTGACTTGATCTTTCAAATCTTTCATCCCCAAACGTGTTGCTTCCTGAAACTGCATAGTGTTAGAAGTCAAGGTTTGAATCAGATCCTCAATGAGCATACTTGAACCCAAACTCGATGCCCTGGGTTCTTTAGGTGTCTTATACTCAATGGCATCAACTCTTCCTGCCACATGTGATTGCCCAACTTCTGCACAAAAGAGACAAGGTTACCTAAGTGGGATTCTAACTCCGTTATCTTTTTCTCTACCCTTGTGGCACGGCCAAACTGGTGCTCATTCTCTACCATGTTTGAAATGAGCTTTTAGTCTCATAAACTGTCTTATTGGCCAAACATCCTCCATTGGCAGCATCAATTAAATTTCTATAAGCTGGAAGGAGTCCTTCGTAGAAGTACTGAATCAGTAGGTAATCCGAGATTTTGTGATGTGGGAAGCTCGTGCACAGACCCTTGTAACGCCCCCAATAGTCATGTAAAGACTCTTCGTCCTCCTGTGTATTCCCTCATATCTCCTTTCTGATGCTCCTAGCTTTTGAAGTAGGGAAGTATTTCTCCAAGAACACTTTCTTCATCATATTCCAGGTGGTAATAGAAGCCGATGAAAGGTAGTGTAACCAATCTCTGGCTTAGACTATCAAACTGAAAGGGAACGCCTTTAGACTAATCAGCTCCTTTATCACACTCTGGGACTTCATTCCCGAGTAAACCACGTGGAACTTCTTCAGGTGCTTATGTGGATCATCCTCTGCATTACCATGAAAAATCGGCAATAAGCGAATTAAACCAGATCTTAGTTCAAAGTCACCTGAGGTTTTGGGATAAAGGATGTATAGTGGTTGTTGATTCTAATTTGGAGCTGCAAGTTCCATTATTTTCCACTCAGTCGTGGCTTTCTTCGTTAAGCTCTGCTGAGGTTAGGTAATGATAAATGGGTTAAGTTCTCCTTCACTTTCTTCTTGCTTCCTTGGTTGGACACGTCTTTCCTTGCAAATTAAGTGAGAGTCTAAGTCCAACTTTTGCAAAGAAAGAGTAAAATACAAACAACAAGAAAGAGGATTAAAAGTTCAAATTGGATGAGAAAATAATAAAATGTTTCCTCGTCGGCAACGACGCCAAATTTGGCAGAGCTTGTCGCAAGCTCGCCAAATTATATTTATAACTCCAAACCCACAAATACTGTAGTATAAGAGGCTGGTTCAATCACAAGTAGACAAGCTGATTATTTTTAATCTAATTTAAACTAAATCAAACCAAACAACAAAAAAGGGGAGTTGTGCTTTTAAACATAATAAAATAACAAAAAATAAATGAACGAGAGTTAATTGCATAAAGGAAATGAAAGAAGGCTTGAATGGCTTACTAAATACCGGCTCTGGGTTTTATTAGATCGAGTCTTATACTTTGGTCATTGGTTTTGAACGGATTAGCGCAAATTTCATGATTAAGTAATTAACCGACTAATCTGGTACAGTGGATTAGCCCCCTAATGGTTCCCTATTCTATTAAACGAAATAGAAACACAAGATTCATCAAGTCAAATATGTAAATTCCATTCAATAAAATTAATCAAAGTCCCAAATATGTTTAAACAAGGAAATAAGCTACAAAATTAAAGGCAAAACCTCCCAAAGTACAAGTTCGATCCAAATATGCCCCAAATCGGCTTTACAATCTACTCGAAAGCTTCAAAATCCGCTCTCGACACCATAGTTTAATATATAAACATACTACAAATGGAAATAAGCTAAAAATGGGTATAAGCCAAAGGGAAATGTTTGAAAATTGGCTAAATGCCTTAAAAGGATAGTTCCTTTTATAGTTCTTGAAGTAGCGTCAAGATGCTACAAGCAGCATCAAGAAGCTATCGCCTTGAAGACCAGCATCACAGGGGCTCACCACAGCGTCGACCTGCGCTTACTATTACGACGTCTTGACGCTGTAAGCAGCATCTCGACACTTCTGCGATCAGGAACTACTGCCTTTCAACGTCGAGTGAGGCTCCGTAGAGCATCTCGACACTACTCTCTAGGGCAATTTGGTCATTTGATCTCCATTTCTTCAATTAGGAATTGAATGGCTTGGGCTAAGCCCAAGTTAACTTTGAACGCTTCAAAAACCTCTAAAAGGTTCTAAAATACTCCGAAATGCTTTTCAGACTAATTTACCTACAAAATAGAGATTTAATCACGTAAAATCACTATAAGTCCCAAGGTTTAGACATAGAAAATAAGGACTATTGTAGTCCTATAAAAAATAGTGCAAAACAGCAAAGAGATCAAAGTGCAAAGGAATAACTTTATGAAGATAGAATGAGGCTCAATAATGTTCATTGCCCTAAGTTGTGAATTGCCATTTTAAATTGAATTGCAATCCTAACCTACACAAACAATTGTAAATCGAATTCAATTCCTATTCAATTTTGATTCCAAAATCTTTAGGAGGCTAAGTGATTGGAGCCATATGGCTACGGTCAAACGTACTTAGATAGGTTTCGAACACAATTCTAGTAGAATTGGAGTCTTTTGCCCTATGTCTAGGGTAAAGAATGACTTATTTATAACCTCTTGTCTCCATTGTTTTTGCGAAATCTGCTTTTTACTAACCCTTTCGATATTAGCTCCAAGTTTTGTATACAATCCTAGTTGATCAAACTAGAATTACAAAAATCCATCAACTCAATACAAACAAACAATTAAGGTGTAAGCTTGGTTTCTTTAACAATTTAAGTTCAATTCACTCCTTTGAGAATTCACATCCTTGAACTCCTAAAAAGGACTTAGCTCATATTTAATTGAAAAGAAACTAAGAAATTCTTGAAAATATTCTTCATGCTAAGAAAAATTAAATCTAACAGTAGCTTAAAATTATAATTGAAAGGCTTTAATTTGAGTAATTGCACACCAAAAAAAATAGTAGGAACAAGAATTGAATAAGTGAAAACTATTTAATAACCAAAATCGAATGATAAATCTATTGGAAACAAAACCCACGAACATCATCTTGGGAAAATTAAAATTCAACTTGCAAATAGTATTCCTTGAAAGAAAAATTCAATAGAAGTAGTTTGCTACAATTGGAAATGAAACATAAACTAAAAAATGGTATCCAAACTACTTAGACAAAACCAAAATTCAAACTAAAACTAAGAACAAGCTGAAATCAAAAACTTGAATAAAACCCACTACTTCTCCTATATTTCTCAATTGATTAAACCTGTTCTTTGTCAAGTAGGAGTAAATCTTCACAATCCAAACTTTTGTTTGGATTGGATTGAAAACTAAGGAAGAAAACATGTCTGGAATCAAGAGATAGCAACTAAAAAACTGAAGAAAAAAAGAAACTCTAAAAAACGTCCATACGAAAAACCCAAAAAACTTTCGTCTGATCTTCCTCTTCTATTGTCGAAACCTTATAGCTCTTTTATAGCTCTTAAAACTAGGTCTATTTTCTTCAATCAATGGCCCAATATTTTTTTGAAAATCAAGCTAAAATAAAGGGATGCATCGTGAGTTTCCTTTCTGCAATGAACTGACCGTAATCTTTATTTTTTTTTTCATATATGTCACTCCCCGATTGCAATATCAGATTGCAAATTCATATTTTGCAATCTCAAATTGCAATTCTCCAATGCTCCCTTAATTCGTCCCAACATCTGTGCAGAAATCAAGGTGTATCGCTTTCCTTAATTGGACCAACCATGGACTTCAACACTTTCCTTATCTACTACTGCTCAGTTACTAAAGTAGATTGCAAATTCATATTTTGCAATTTGATATTGCAATTCTCCAATGCCTTGCATACAAACACCATTTTTAGTCTTTATTTCCTTCTTTTATTCAAATTTTTTATCAAATACATTTTGCACAGAACTACTAATGTTTTCTACGATTTTCCAACATCTTCATGTAATTTCTATGGATTTCCAAGCCTAACTTAAGTCTATTAGAGCTAAATAAGCCTCAATACAGAGACTTATCAGCAATGTCCTAGTTGATGTAACTCTTGCAAATCTTGTTATACTTTCAAAGGTATGAATTGAGCGTGTAATTTAATGAGTTTTTCTTAAACAGACTTGATTTGAAAACTAGGACAAAGAATGTGTACTTTTAGTGAAAAACTTGGACTAATGTTGTATTTATACTTTATGTCATCAGAAGGCTATGGAAAGGAGCGACATCGCTTCTATAGTTGTAGCTGAAGTGTGGAAGAGGCAATTTCTATTGAATCGATCATATGGGTATTTTTGTACTTGCTGTGAATGTTTGGCAATATTTTGTTGTAAACATGACTCATTTGAAGTTTCATAAAAGAAAACCTTACTAGAAACTTTATTCTCATAATTATATCTTTGCAAACCTCAGGTAATTGGTTTGAGGTGTATTGGTGAAGTCCTCAAGTTTTGTATTCTTGATTAAGATGTACATTTACCAACAGAGTTTAAGCGCAATGCATCGAAAGCAAACTCTAAGGTTAATGAGAAAGCCGGATGAGAGGTGGGGGCTGAACTTTCTTTTTTATATGTGCTTTTCTTGAAAAGAAAATCGATAACTCGTTTGTGATTTGAACTTATAATTCTACATTGTGGATATTCAATACTTGTTTTACTTTTACATACTAATTCGATGCAGTTGTGAATTAATACCCTAGATGAGAAACTCCACTGGCCTTAAGTTCACTATTATTCTATTGGTATATATTTAGTGCCATCCCGATTATGTCATATGTTTGAATTCTTATAAGTGGTAGACTTATACTTATCTCTGAATTTGGGGGTTGTCTTTTCCTCTTTATCGAGTACGTTTTCTTAATTTTTCCTGGAATTTCTTTGTTGAGTGGATATTGACGAACATTCGACTTTAATAACTGTCATATAAGATAAGTCTTTAGTCATTTTAGATGTATCCGTATTCTATTTAGTATGATTGTGATTTTGGCCACCTACATATAGAATTGTTTTGGTGGCCCTATTACTCCTCCAACTGCTATTTAAATTTACTTTCTTCTTTTGAATCATTAAGCGATAACACATCCTATATGTAACTTTTTAACTCCTTTGATATATTTTCTATTTTATGAGTTTGTCTGATGGATTTATGCATGTTTATGCTTTATTCCTTTGTTTAACTCATACTTACTTAGGAAAGGCCAAAATTTGTTTACTTCTTGTTTTTTCATCATTAGAAAAGATAGGGTAAAAGTACATTTATTGTCTTGGAATTGTAATCTCAATACTCTTTGGGTTTTTATGATTGCAGTTAAGGAAGATTGATACATGGAATCTGAAGATAAGATGTTTAGTCGAGATAAATGTTGATAAAAAATTATTGCTTTTAGCTGATAAAAAATTATTTTGTTTTCTTCTTTTACTCATGTTGGTAATGGTAAATATTGGGAAAGATTGTCTTGATTTCTAGATGGTGCATGGAAAGGGCTGATTTTATGACCACAATATTTTTAGGCCCTTAAGTATGTTCTGAGGCTGATTGATAATGAGTCGGATGAGGTTGAATGGAGGCTTTTGTTGGCTCTTTGGTATGAGACAATGGAGCAGCTGCACATGGCTAAAGGATGGTTCATGGAAATTTTGGAGAAGAACCGTCTTTTGGTTAGAGCTCTACATGTAAGATTTTTGCTTGACAGTGTTTATATGATAGTAGATTTTTTATTATTTATATTGGTAGTTATTGTTTTTCTATTATTTGGTGGGAGTTAGAAGCTGGAAATTTTAGTGTACTTGCTTAAACTAAGAAGTTATCAGTATATAGAAACAATGTGATGGTTTGTCTTAGAGATTTTATTGGCAAATTTGAACCCTTAACTGATAGAGGGTGATTACTAATAAGATGAATTCTTATTAATGAAAGTAATATTGAGACACGAGTTTTTCAACAAGAAATGCTAGAATCTGACTTCTATGACAAAAATTAAGATATTTCCTTATAAGCTTTGTTGTCCCTCATGGGAACATATTGCCATATATTACAATCAGATGTGTTTTGATATAAGATATTGTATTTGTGAAGATCACCAATTTATATTCTTTAGTCCCACACTATTTTTCGTTTACTTGTAGCATGTTTGTTATTCTTTTCACAATTCAGATTGGTTTTACTATCTAAAAATAGTGCAGAATGTGACGATATTCATGCTAGAGTTTAATGTGGAAAGAAATGGAAATAAAATCAACCAAATCAAAGTAATTTGTTCATTTACCTTGAGTAACACTAATTTGGTACTTTGTCATTTTGAATGGAACAGATATATGCTTGTAGGTTGCTAATTAGAAGTGTTTGATTTGGAATAGATCTAGTTTTGCATTTAAGTTTGGTTCTGCTTAGGATGGATATTTTTTAGTTTAATTGGCTGGCTTCATTCTTTTTGAATTTTTTTTTTAAATTCTTGAATGAATGATAAAAATTTCGACTCAGATAAAGCTTTCAAAGGCTCTTTAAATTTTTTGCTTTTATGTACTAGCTTGAACATAAAAGCCTATGGTAATATTCCCTTTCGAAGGAAATTGAATCTTAGTGCTGTAGGGGAAACTTTGTGGAACATCATCAATCCTATGTGCTTTCAAATCTCTGTTTGCTTTGAGCATGGTTTTTGTATTTGGCTTATCCAAATGAGTGGCCTTTGGTGTAATAAAAATTTCCTCTTTTTCACATCAAAAGTTGCTGTGATTATTGAATTATGCTTTTTTATATTGTTTAGGAGTTGGATGCTATTCCTTCTTGTTGCCAGAATGATGAATTTAACAAGATTTTGGGAGAGCATCTCCGAGTAGAATTATGAAATCACTAGATTCCACAACTACCACATATTCACCTAAGAGTGAGTTTGATGATATTGATATTTATGGTTGTGAGTAGAGTTTGCTTTCTTTTTGTTCGTTTTTGATATATTTTATATTATAGCATTATTCGTGCTCCTTGTGTTGAGCGTCTAAGCTTTTATTGAAAGTTTAATTCTTTTTAATTTGAGTTTTAGCTTGAGAGAGTAAAACTTTAATTAAATCTAGTTGCATGACTAATAGTAGAACATTGCATGAGAATGAATGTTATATTATTAGAAGCTGTTATAAGGAATTTCTTAATGCCATGCTTGATTTATTGATGAGACTAAAAAGTGATTTAGTTTTCTTGCATGAGTTTTAATTGGGCTTGAGAGAGTCAATTAATTAAATTTAGTTGTTCCTTGGCTTATAATGGTTTAATGCAGTATATGTCTTAATGAAAACAAATTTGGTTTGTTGTTGAAAATCAATGTCTCAATGCCAAAATCAGACTCCAACCTTGTAAATAATTAGCTCAGTTTTATTTTGATTTTGAAGATTTTTATTAAATAATCGAAATCTTGATTTTAGCCAAAGTTTTGATTTTTGTATTTGGCCAAATTTTGTTTGTAAATTGGATATGAATTTTGAGGTAGATTTTTATAATCTTCATGTTTTCCATGTTTTTTTCCAAAATTTCCATTGACGGTTGACAATTTTATATTATTCATGTTTATATTTTTATATATGATGATTTAAAATGGTTTATTATAGTCTAACGAAGCCAAATTAAAGTTTCATTTACTAATTTAAACAATTCAATCAATATCCATGGTTTCCATAAATTTTCTCTAAATTTCGGTCAACATCGACATTCCCATGAAATTAGGACCTCGACATTTCCGTCGACATCGACGTTTCAAACTTTGAATGTACTAAACATAGTCTTAACGTGTGAAACCCAATGTTATAGAAATATGTGTTGTTGGTTCAGAGCCTCTTTTCTACCTTGGGAGAATAAATTACACCACCCACTTTTTCAAAATCAGAAAATTAAATCTCCTAGGGGCTATTCGGTCCTTTGAGTTGGGTTGGGTTTTTAAACCAACCCAACGTTCGGCCCGTTAACATATTTTATCACTATTTTAATTTACCAACTCAGTGAGGTTGTTGAAAATAGTAACCCTGTTCTCTTATGCGTTTTCACTCCCTCTCTCACCCTCACTTCTCCAGCGACCTGAGGCCACTAGCGGTAACCTTCTCCAGAGACCATGGCCACTACCGGCGACCACGACATAACTGACATAACTTCTGTCTACCTTCTCCGACGATCCACGACAATCATCGAAGACCATATCTGGGCACCCTTTTGTCTATAGTCGGCCGGTCATAGTGTTTTAAAAAGAGTCTTCCTTTATGGTAATTTGACATTATTAAAAGCATTTTGAGTATAAAGCGAATCAAACAGACATTGTATTAAACACTTTTGAGAAAATATAACCAAACATATGAGTATTTTAATTTTAAACTATTTTTATAAAAAAAAAAGTTTAAAATAAAATGCATTTTTAAAAAAATATTTTTTTAGAGGTTCAACCAATCAAACTTTGTTGTTGTTTATTGAGTTTGTTTAATCAGGAAGAAATGACAGATAGAGAGGAGGAGGAGAATCGGATTGAGTTTAGAAAAAATTATTCATGTAGCCATAGGTCAACCTTTTGGTTTGAATCAACCCTTTTTTTGGATATTGTATGAAACATAGATGTAGTCCTTTGTTGGGCATTCAAAATCTTTTTGTGAACCATGTATGTAGGCCCTTGTTGACCTACTTATTTTTTGTGTATATTCCACTCACATTTTCTACTGATGTAAAAGCATATTGTAATTTTGTTGTTCGTATGAAACAAAACTATTTTTTCTACCTCAAGTACAAATGTTACATGTATAAATTGTAAAATATTGTGAAAATTTTAAGTTGACATCTCAATTGAATGTTAAAAATTTAGATAAATATATGTCTAATTGAATGATTGAACAAAAAGTTAAGAAAGCAAAAACAGCTAGCAGAAAATCAGACTTCAGAATTTCAGGTTAAAAAAAATCTGCACCAAAAACCCTTGACTAACTCAAGGTTAAATCATTATACACCTCAAACACAAATTTATTAATTCCAAAGACAAATTTACTCCACAGACAAATTAACCCGAGACTTTATAACTCAACTATGCACCCCAAACAGCCCCATAATGAAAAATTTTAGTTCATAAGACATTAGAAGATGGTGGACTTGCCTCTCAGACCAAAACTAAAATGGAATCAGACTTCGAAACTCTAAGCAAACTAAAAACACAAAATATAAGTTCGTTTAGTCTAATTAATTGTTTTCAAATCCTTATTTTCATATCATGAACCAAACGAGTGCTAAATTTTTTGTTGAATTCGAAGTTAAATTTAAATATTTTTTTCATGCAATGCAAAATTAGAGGCTAGAGAACATAGTCTAACTCCACAAGATCATAAAGATAGAGGCTCCAATAGCCATTATTTAGAGGTAATTGCATTTAGTAGTACATAAGGTACAATGCTTTAAGCATTTCTTTAAAAGATGCACATGAAGAGACATTCATGCACCGATGAGAGTGAATATTGCCTCATATACAGGGCTGGTATCACTTTATGTCATCACATTAGATTGGCATCCATTCCAATAGTCTGAATCGCTGAGACCCGACTTGTATAATAAGTTAGAAATGTAACTCCAATGATCGTTCGCCGTGTAATGTCCTTCTTCACGGATCTCAGTATATGCCTACCAAAACACAAATAATAAGAGAATTTTCGAAAAAAAAAGTTTGTGTTACATGCGTGTATCTGAAGTCTCTACCATTAAAAATGGTAAACGAAATGCAAATGTAGCACACTCTATTTTTTGAAGTCTAAATGAAGTGGCATATATATTATTCCTTTGGAAGATAGCCAGAAAGATTTAAAAAAAAAAAAGAAGATAATTTTAATTAAGGCGAAAATTAGACAAATAATTTGGATCATTAGTTGGATGGATATAATAAATAGAGCTAAAATTAACCCATTAGACTCGACTATTTTCAAAAAGTGAGTATTAATTCTAATTTTAGCCATAATTATCATGGTATATAAACCTTTTAAAATATAAAAAGTAAATAGACATGATGTCCAAGAATACTAGTATGAAATAAACAATTTAAACTTTAAGAAACAATTAAGTCACCACATTATTTTATTTTACTACATCACATTCTTTTATTTGTTAGAAAGAGTGAGTTTCTAAACCTTTGAGGTAGTTCTTAAGTACTATAACAGTTTTAGTTGTTATCAATTAAAACTCTTTCTCTACAAGGACTTAAAAAAAAACCAATTAAGCATTTTTGCTAAAAAAAAAAAAAGTAAGTACTATAAAAGTTTTTTGTAAGTATTTTTAATAAGGTAATAAACATGATATAAGAATTTCGAAGTATTTCAATTAGGCAAAAATAGTTTTTACTACTGGAAGTTATATCATATCATAATATTAATTTTTCCATTTATATATATATATATAAATTTTTCCATTCAAAATCAATGAACGCAAATATATACATATTTTGTTTGAAACATTTCATTTTACCTCATTATCTGGAGTTTGTATAAATTAATTTCTAATCTTACAAGTTAAATAGATATTTTAAAGTTTTAGAAACAGAAATCAAATGAAATAGAAATCCTAGACATGAAAATGAGATTTAAGGCAAAATAATTGCTAAAAAAAATTGTAGTTGAAACTCCATAAGCACAGGTTAGAACAAAAACTAGCTGACCGTATTGTCTGAAGATGATCGATTCCATGGATTGGACCAAGCTGCCATCCAATCACAATGCACGCTAGAATTATTTAGACCACGATATACAATAGCGGCAGAAGAGCCAGTGGCAGTTCCAAAAGTTTTGACATGAAGAAAACCACCCCATTGACCATTTGCAATTTCAATTGGGTAAGCACCAGGCCCAATATGACCATGCCAGCCGTGTTCAGAAACAAATGTTATTGTATCACCAGTGGCATTGTAAATTAAGCAAATGGTAGAAACTCCAGTTCCCCACTGTCGTTTCAAATTTTCTACATATTCTCGAGCGTTTTTGTCTTTGTTCTGAGCATTCTTCATTTTAAGTGCCTCATGTGCTCTATTTAGACCTGTTATAGTCTTTCCTTCATATTCAGGCATAGCTTCTAGAGTTTCATTTGTGATGGGATCGCCAAACACATTGTATGCCATCTTCAAATATATCTAAAATAGAAAAATCATAAAGAAGTTAAGCTTACTAAAAACAAGAAGGACCATGTCTTGTTGTGACATTCTTATTCCAATTTCGTGTTTTTGTAGGAAAATAAACCACAACGTATTTTGTAGTAAGTTCTTGTTTTTGTATTTTCTATTACTAATTGAAAGAATGAAAATCTATTTGGTAACTTTTTTATTTTTATTTTCACATAGAAACTTTTCTTTATAAAAAAATATTCAAAATTTTACGAACCAAAAATAATAAAAGTAGAAACTTTATTAACACGTTAGAACAATAATCGTATGTCAAATGAGGGAACAAAACCTTTTATTTTTATAATCCTTACAATAATACGAAGATTGTTTACAAAAGCTAATCAACAAGAAACATGCATTATCAAAATTCATAGGAAATAGAAATATCAATCTCTAATTAAACTCTATTTCGATGAAAGAAAGTGAAAGTAAAGTAAATTAAATCTTACCCTCAATGGAGACTATTATGCAAACATTTGTTGCCTTTCTTCTATAGAGTTTCTACCTATTTATAAAGTCCAATAGATGATTAAAAAAAGATGAAGAAGAAGAAGAAAGATTAAAAAAATGAATGCGTGGATGACTAGGATTGTCACATGCTTAAATTTTAAATGATGAATAATTAAGTAAAATAAACAATTAAAAATGATTAATGTCACACAACATTAGATGGGAATTAGAAATAAGAGTAAGACTTTGACTTTTTAGCACTGTTGGTTCAATTAATTGGTGATATATTGATACTATTGAAAAGATGGCCGGAAGAATTAGAAAAGATAATAAAAAATTTAATTGGGGTGAAGATAAGAGTAAAGTAATTTACAAAATTAGGTAGATGGATATAAAGAAGGCGAAAATTATCCTACTCGACTCAATTATTTGCCTAAATATTTATTCTTTTATTTCGTTGGAAATAAATGAGTTTACCTTAGATTCCTTTATTTCGGGGTAGAGGTATATAAAAATTTTGCAAACTATTTTCATTAGGTAAAAGTGTTTTTTATTATTTGAAATCATATCACGTAAAAATATCCCTAATTAGATAATAAAACACAATATATAAATTTTGCAAAGTAATTTGATTATGTAAAAGTAGTTGTTATTATTTAAAGTGTTGTAAAAAAAAACCTTAATTATGAAACTTCAAAAGATAAACAAATCTAAATGGATAATTTTGAATTCTTTTCTTGTATACTTCCAAATAGATAACTTCGAAATCATATCATTCTCACGTGCATTTGTTTTTTGTTATGCTTTAATGGTTGAGTTATGCACGTGTTGGCAATTTTAGCCTTAAATATGAAGATATAAACTTTTTAGGTTGAAATACCATTTTTTGTCCTTGTAATTTGGGTTTCATTCCATTTTGGTCGATGTACTTTCAAATGTTCAATTTTAGTCCTTGTACTTTCAATAAATCTTAAAACTAGAATATTGAATATTGAATTGTTCTACTTTTGAGTACTATTCCACACTCCTTAGTGGAATCGTACTATTGATTCTTCCTTAGTGCGGCACTGTTTAGGATTCCTCCATAACCAATGTCCGACGCATCGGTCTCAACGATAAGATTTGCATTTTCGCCGATAAGACTCAAGCATGAAATACTTTTGACTAAAGTTTTGATTTTCTTGACAGCTTGTGGATGCCCCTATTGTTCAAGGAACAGTTTCTTTCTTCAACCTTTGAAAAAGTGGTTTGCAAATTGACCGAAGATTTTTAATGAAATCAGAAACATAATTTAGACATCCCAAAAATCTCTACAACTGAGTTTTGTCAAAATTTTGATATAGAAAATTTTGAGTAAAATCTAAAGATCTCTGAATTGGTTTGATTAATCCTAAATAGATATCAAAGCCAAGAAATCTAATTTGAGTTTTAAAAAGTTTAATCTTTGGGCTGAAATAACTAAGCCATTATGCTTTATTATTTCAATCAACTTTTTTAAATGAGAAAAATATTGGTCTATACTGGATGAAAAAAAAATTAAAACATTATCAATATAGATTATTGAAAATTCTTGAATAGGTTCAAGAATATCATTCATGATCCTTTGGAATTCAAAATGAGCGTTTTTTAACCTAAAGCGCATAACATTCCATTCATATTGACCAAAATGTACATTGAATGTTGTTTTGTACCTATCCTTTTTGACAATTTGAATTTTCCTAAATCCCTATTTCATGTTGAATTTTGAAAATATTTTAGCATTTCAAGTACGTTTGAGTAAATCAGATTTGTTTGGAATTGGATACCTAATCCATTCCAAAACCTTGTTTAAAGATTTATAATTGATTACCAATCGTGAGACGCCACGTTCCTTCTCTGCCTGTTTATTGACATAGAATGTTGTGCACGCCCATGGGCTTTTAGAAGGTTTGATAAGCTTTCTTTTGAGTAAATCATCAATTTCCTTTCTGCAGTGTCCTAATAACTCATAATTTATCTGGATAGGACGAGGTTTTGTTGGGATACTTGATTCTTTGAACTCCTTTACGTATGGTAATTCTACCATATGTTTTTTCCGTTCCCATAAGGCATTCGGATGAGAGGAACAAACCTCTTTCTCAATTTGGGACTGGATGTTTTGAATTTTAGCTTGAATATTGTAGTCTTTCCAATTTTCTTCAACTCTTTTGAAACTAACTTCTTCCTTTAAGAAAGAGATTTGTTTCTCTTTTAAAGAGATCTTGTTGATTTCTAGAACTCCCATCATTGGATGCTACTTTCACCAATTGGATCCACGAACTTGAATATAATTTGTTTATCCAGAATAATAGAAGATGTTCCCTGATCAGAAACAATGATTGGATAAAGTTGAGTAGTGAAAGGAGTACCTACCTGATTTAGGTTTTTGACTAGCAAAAATGAAGTCACAAAATAAACTCCATTATTGCATATATGGACTTCCGAAAGTTTATGTTTGATAACAGTGGTTGTCCATTTGCTCCTCTAAGTGTCTCAATTGTTTTTTTGAAGTACTTAGAAGGAATTATGCCTTCATGCACACAATTTTGATCTGCTCCAGAATCGACCAAAGCTATGGTTGTTAGCTTGAAGTCCTATATGTTTAGAGATACTTTAACATACCATTTCTGAAAGTGAACTTTTGTAATGGTTCCCAGAAAGGCTTCTTCACCATCTTCTTTGAAATCTTATTCGATTTCGGCAAAAACGTTGGCTTCTTAATTTTCTTTTAAAATAGTTAACTCATAAGATAATGGAGTAATATCCTTTTGATAATCCTGTCAAAGTTGTCTAACGTCTTCTTTTAGTCTGTTGATTTCAAATTGTAAATCTAAAATTGTAGCTTCTCTAGGTTCTTTGAATTTTTTGAAGATATCTTACATAGTTACTGGATTGGTAAACAGTGGTGATACCTTATTTGAGGGTCCTACATCATCTTTCTTCAAGGATTCGTTCAGATGATTTAGAACAGTTCCTTTCAAAGTGTAGTCATTGAGACTTCCAACTATCTCGAATAACAACTCTTGATCTTGAGTAAGGGCGTTTATGCAATTAAAGCAATTGCATAATCTTTTTCCATTACAATTGGGCTTATGAATAATCTCCCCTTCTGACACAGAATAAGAATCCGTTTCTTCTTGCAGTTCAAGAATTTGACCTTCATCTGAATCGCCTTCTTCATATCACGATTCCTCATAATCAAATATGAAGATCTAGAGTAATTCTTTCTTAATATCATCTTTAATATTAAGCTCATTGATCCTTTTCTTCATTGGACATTTTGGGGCATAATGTCCGAATCCTCTGCACTTGTAGCATTGAAGTAAATAAATATCCTTCTTCTTTG
This sequence comes from Trichosanthes truncata, assembly GCA_033996785.1. Classification (NCBI taxonomy): domain Eukaryota; kingdom Viridiplantae; phylum Streptophyta; class Magnoliopsida; order Cucurbitales; family Cucurbitaceae; genus Trichosanthes; species Trichosanthes truncata. The sequence continues at coordinate 40,077,837 of JAWPNB010000013.1, read as the reverse complement.
AGTATTTCTTGCCTTTTTTTCGAAAAGCCTCCTTTACAGGTTTTCTTCTTATAAGGAGTCTCCTTATAAGGAATATAAGCTTTTTGCTTCTTTGAATAGAAGCTTGAATAATTGTGCTTCTTTTTGGAGTATAATTTCTTCGCAAGAACTTAAGGTGGTTCTGTGGTATCTCTGTAATAATATATATCACATAAACTGTAACGGCTGACATTTTCAGGTATTAATTAAAGTTTTAATTTTGAGATTTGAATTAATTGTAAGGCCAATTTCATGTTTTAAGTTGGGTTGAAAGTTAATTTTAGAGATTTGCATTATTGAAATTTGAGAAATTGGAGGGTGAATTGGGAAGAAAGAAGGGAAAAAGGGAATTAATTGGTTTGGGGGCAATTTTGTTAATTAGGTAACTTTGAGCCAAGCCCAAATATCCCTCTCTATTATTTTTATACTACACGCAGCCCTAGGTCAAGCCAAGCCGTCATCTTCTCCAACCTTCTTCTCTTCCTCCATGAAAAACAGCCTCCACCATCAATCTCTCTCTCTATCTCTCTCCCTTTCACTACCAAGAGACTCATCCATTCGAAAGCTTATTCTTCTTCAACAAAGATCCATCGCTGGATTTGTCCTTCAAGCCGCGGGTACTGTTCACGCGCTACACTGTTCATGCGCGAGACTGTTCACGATGCAATTACTGTTTTCACGCGCGACACTGTTCATGCGCGAGTACTGTTCACGACGCGAGACTGTTCACGTTGTGACACTGTTCATGCATGAGTACTGTTCACGCCCGACACTGTTCATGTCGCGATACTGTTCACAGCGAGGGGGTACTGTTCACACTAGGGGGGGCACTGTTCACGCCGCTGTACTGTTCGCTCTGCCGCCTCCCGATTGCGTTCTGATTTGGGATAAGTAGGAAGCCAGAGTTGGAGAAGACTTTGCTGCCCAAAATAAGAATAATTATTCTGTTTGAGGTAAGTAATTATTCGGATTAAGCCCTTTAAGTTACTTGTGACTTGGTTATTATTATGAATTTTAGAAGGTAAGCATGAAATTCATAATTATGAAGCATGCTATGTTTAGGGAAATCTTACCATGGGCAATTTGGAATTAAATTTGGACTAAGTTTGTGGCTATGTTGGAATAAAGGGCTTAAGGATTGGAGTTATTATGAGGAACATGTGTTTTATTAAAAGAACTTACTTAAAATAGTAGATGGATGAAATTATGTTATCATGGTAACTATTTGTGGGTAAAACTTAGGTAAACTATTTGTGGGTAAAACTTAGTTACCTAAGCAGGTGAATATTCTTATTGAAGAATTTAATGTAGTAAACCCATGGTAGGTTCATGTGAATATACAGTAATTTGAGTAAGTTTACCTAAGGTTCATAAGTTGAGTTGGTTAAGTAATAGTTATTTTGAAATCATTATAGGCTGAGAAAAGATCTCCATAAAAGGAGGAAGCGAGCTATTTGAGCCAAGGTAAGGGACTTTATGCCGGTATGCTTAAATGCAAGTTAGGAACTGAATTGAAAAACTACATTTGAAATGAAAAGCTTTTATAAATGTTTTACTATGATTTTTGATGAATTTTAAAATGCTTTATTATATATGAAAATGGATTTTCACTTGTTGATTGCCAAATATTCTTGTGAATGTGATGCATGAGTTATGGTTTATGATTTATGATGAATGATATGAGAATGTTGCCTTGTGTTACATCATTGAATGAAAATTTAAAATGTTTTGGGACCTCATGCATACATGTGTATTTTCATGCTGAAATGATTTCGAAAGCTGTGGCAATTACCCTCCTAAAATTATAGATGTTCATCTAAATGAAAAGGAACCTGAAAATGTTAAATGAAAAGGAAACTGAAAGGGTTAAATGAAAAGGAACCTGAAAGGGTTAAACGAAAAGGAACCTGAAAAGGTTAAATGAAATGGAAAGGTTAGGTTGGGATAATTGTCCACATTAAGCCGAAGAGAAAAGTTAAAGGGAAACATTTCCACTATGAAAATATTTTAGGTCCCACTAGAGGAAAAAGGTTTTAAAAATCACTTTGTATGTGTTTGCATATCCTGACCCCGGTAGTGAGGTCACTTACTGAGTATTTTAAATACTCACCCTTTTCAAAAATATTTTTCTTTTCAGGCAAAGACAAAGACATACCTTAGGCGATTTACAAGGCAGTTTGCTGAAAGGGTCATAGGTGACTTTGAAGATCATGACTTCCGCATTTAGATAGTGTGTTAGTTAAAACATATTTTGTTTAGTAAACAATGTGTTGTGAAACTATTTCAACTGATTGAACGTTATAATTCATATTATGTTTTGAAATGATTTTTAAAGGGATCCCGAGCATAAAGTTTTTTTATTGTTTAGCAAAAAGTTTAATTCTTTATGTAGTTTACCAAAGATTTTTAAATTTCTTCAGCGTGCATGTAGTAACGTCCCTAGAAAGTCTAATAGGAAAAGTCGGGTCGTTACAGAAACTTCCAAGTTCCCTTTGTCTAGTAGCTTTGGAGGAACTTAGCTTCTCTTGCTACATGTTTGTGTCTGCTCCCTTCATAGAGAACAAACTAAATTAATTCGCCGTACGTAATTGATGTCCAAGGTGTCTCACTAGTCTTGTAATAATCTTTGAGATATAACATCAATTCTATGCCGAATAACTTGGGCAGTCCAACAACAAACTTTTCTTTCTAGAAAGCACTGTAGCAATCTGCCCTTTTATATACCTCCATTAGGAAAGTATCTTTGTACCAATGAAAATCTTGCTGTTTTGGACATTTTAGTTGCTGAAGATAAGTCCTTGCTTGATATTTGTAATTATCAACATCTCCGACGAAATGCTTTATTATTGCAAAGTATATTGTTATTATTGCATCATCAACTCGATGCTCATAAGGGGTTCTAGGAAGAACCGATGTGATCCTATGGCTGGAGAGACGTCTGGTTGGACACTGCTTTGCATTCTTAAGGAAGATGACTCATCTTTTGCTGTCTTTCTCTTTCTATTTGAAGTGTGACTAAGGATGTGTTTCTTTTCGTCAACAGAGTAAAAGAAACTCCACCATCCTTTTAATTGGTTGGTGAATCCTAAGTTTATCAGGGCGACGCTCTCAGAATTACTATGTCCTTTGGAAATATAGGTTGCGTTTGCCACAAGCATTTTCTGGACAACTCCCATGATGAGATATTGAGAAAGTCCATCTACGTTCCATTCATAAACAGATTGTCCGTCAAAAGACCTATTTTCCATATAAGGTCGTTCCTCATATGCAAGATCTAGATGTGATGTCCTTGGATAGTAATTTCCAGTATCACCTTTTGCATTATACCCTAAAATTGTGTTGACTTCCAAGGATATTTTCTTCATGGCACTTAGAAGTGTTTCAAGATCTTTAATGATGATAGCAAAGTGGTTCATCTTGTTGACCACCTTTGTTATCTCCTCATCATTGAGTACATTGATTTGAGAATAATCTTTAGTCTTGACTGACAGTTTTGCAAGCTACTTCTCAATATTTTTTAGTATCTCATGTTCTTTGTTTTTTATCCTTGGAATTGTATTTTCAATGTCAGTACTAAAGAATAGAATTGAAGATCTTTCTTGTAGACAAGAATTTCCTTCAAAGGTTGCTTTCTATCCATTTGTTCTGCCATAGTGGATAGGATCTTGTTGGTATAATTATTTTGAATTTGTACTTCTCTAATTTCCTTAGAGGGGTTGTTTGCTTATTTTTTCTGGTCAATTTGCTTAAAAAGACTAGGAATGACCAATTGACCATCAGAGCTTTTGAATTTAATTTGGTCTAATGGAGGATGAATGGCTGAGATTTCTCCTCTCCCAGAGGTTTTCCATCTCACTTGTTTGAGTGTGTTGATTTGGTCTACTTTCTGACTGTAGTTTTCTCGATGGGCAAACCATTTGAAAATTAAAAGGGAATTTATTCTCAACATCTTCCATGGTTTCTAACCAATTTTTCTTGAAGTTTTCCATTTCATCTTGATCATAGGCTTTGATGAAAGATTTCCTTGGAATCTTCCATCTATCACTCATGAAATCCTTTTTTAGAGTTTCCATATTGACCTTGAAACTTTTTGATATGACGTTTAGCTCATTGAATTGAGACCTTGCGTCTATATTTGTCTGAGTAGGGGAATCTTACTTCACATATTGTATGTTTGGTATGCGAGGTCCTTGATCCACCAAATCAATTCTCATAGAATTTGATCTTCTAAGAGATTCTTTTCCAAATACATGTGAAGATGATGACTCTCCTCTGTATTCAGAAGCAACGTGTCTTGAACTTGTAAAGTCCTAGCGTCTCGATGTTGCATCGATAGATAGTATTTAATCATCGTTTTCTCTTTAAGCAAAGGGAGGCCAAACTGATTGGAAAAGCCCTAATCTCGATTCCAAGCTGATTTTGACGGTTTTGAGGAGCCTTTATGAAGGAATTGGAGCATAATTGAAGTATTCAGAGCACGAGGACCGAGGAGATGACTACAAAAAGATGGGATCAACCTTTCATTTGCATTTCTTTATCTTTTCCTTTCAATTTAGCTATTGTTGAGGCTTTAATTTATGGACTTTGGTGTTGTAATGTCTGTTTATGTATTGATTAGTTCTTAAATTATCAGGAATTTCATTGTTGATTATTGTTTAAAGCTTAATTGTTGAATCATTTTGGTTAATTGCTTGTTTCTATGGATGTTCATGACTATTTAGATTATAAATTCATTCATGCATTTAGGGCTTAATGCTATTAAATAGTGTTCGTTGGTTAATTAAGGTAGAACTAGGTTGAACTCGATAGAGGATACTTAGTTAGTTTAATGCACGATTAATTAGCTACCTGGGTGACAGCAGGATTAAAGGCTAATTAGTTGTCATTTGTGCTGAAGATTAATTAATTGGACATTATTTAGTTGAGTTGTTAATGTGTACAATTTACGTTTCTGCAAGAGCACAGGTCAAGTAATATAAAACAGTATTCCTATCGAGTATCAAATCCATAGGGATTGGTTTAAATTCAATTAAGTATCGCAATTAATCTCGCTTACCTTTATTTAGAGAAAACAACTAAAAGAAGATAAACTATCATAAGCAAAAGAAATAAATGCAAGAAAATAAATGGGAGACTCAAACCTAAGGGATAGACTTTGGTAGAGGATTAATTACTAATTAAGCAGACAAATATGGCTAACTTGACAGTGAATTCGTAAGTCTAGATGCTCTACAAGCATGCAATCTCCTGTCGGTCTCTTCCAATCTCAAGTATTAATTAACTAACCTAGGTGTCCCTAGCGCTAGCCAACTCATACAAAGCATTAAGAATCTTCATTACGGACCTTTATTGATTAATAATTGACCCATTGTCACTCAGGTAATTAACCAACAGTCATGCATTCGATTCTCACCTAAGCTTCTCTCCATCGAGTTTCCACTTAGTAACAACTCAATTAACCAGCATCCAATTAATTAATCTTCAGTACAAACGACAACAAATTAACCTTCGTTTCTGCTATCACTCAAGTAGCTAATTAATCATGCATTAAGCTAACTACGTATCTTCCATCAAGCTCTACCTATTTCTACATCAATTAATTAACGAACACTATTTAATAGCAATAAGCCTTAATGCATGAATGAATTCTGATGTGCATACAAATACGTTTCCGCAAGCGCATGGGTCAAGTAATATAAAACGGTATTCCTACCGAGTATCAAATCCATAGATATTGGCTTTTAATTCAATTAATTACCACAAATACTCGCACTTAACTTTATTTAGAGAACCAAAATCAGGAGAAGATAAACTAACTAAAAAAAGAAAATAAATGGGAGACACAAACACAAGGGATAACTTGGGAAATGATCAATTACTAAGCTAATAGATAATTATAACCTAATGGACAATGAACTCATAAGTCTAGAAGCTCTAAAGACATGGAATCTCCTCTCGGTCTCCTCCACTCTCAATGTACCAATTGACTAACCTAGGTCTCCCTAGTTGTAACGCCCGACTTATTTACGGGCATTAATTTCAAATTTTGGAAATTAAGTTGGAATGATTTGCATCGGGTAATTTAAATTTGAAGGTTAATTTGAAATTTGGAATGAGAAGAAGGGTAAAATTGGAAATTTATATTTTTTATATATAACAATCCCCCATCTTTATCCATTATTTTTTTTATTTTAATATTATTTTATTATTTTATTATTTTTATTATTTTTATTATTATTTTTATTTCTTTTTTTTCTCTTCTTCTTCCTCCGAACGATCGCCGACCAGCCACAGTCGAACCCCATCCTTCTGTCTTTTCCTTCTTCCTCGCCCACCGCCGCGCAGCCGACCCCCAACTGAGCAAGACAGTCGCCGGAAAACCCAGATCTGAGAGCCTCGCACGAAATCCGGCCTTCTCGCTCTCTCACGCGCCGACCAGAGTCCTCACGCGCCGGCCACGCGCGCCCACACGCCGCCGCCGCAGTGAAGCCCACGCGCCGTCGCCGGAGTTTCACGCGCCGCCGCTCGCCGGAGTTGGGTAAATTTTGCCATTTGGTCCGTTTCGTCGAGTTATTAATGTTAGAATGCGTTTTAGCGTAATTCGGTTGGTTTAAGACCTGTTTAGGACACTTTTTATGTGATTTGTCGAGGACCTTGGATTGTACTTGGAGTGGGGACTCGAGAAGCTCATTACTAGTGGAGAAAGGGTATTTTAGTAAGTAAAGATTTAAGGTAAGGGATCTCACAACGAAAGAAGTTTTTGAAACCTAGAGCTAGCTCTATATTTACTCTGAAGTTTATGTTTCCGTGTTAAGTATTTAAGAAAGAAAGTGTTTTACATGTATATTCCTTTTACACTAGTTCCATGAGTTCTATTTGAGTTTTCATGTTAAAAAGAATGGAAATGATATGTATGTCTTTGAAATGTGATTGCCTTGACTTATGCATTCATGAGTATGATCTAAAACGAGCGGGACCTCATGCATGTGTTGTGTGCTCATGAAAAGATTTATGTAAGGCCGTGACGATAATTCTCCCAAAAGTTTTATGTGGGTTATGAGGGAACCCGAGTCTTCGGATTCTCTATGCTCCCGGGGTTCGAGAGTGCCCCACGATGGTAGCCGACGGGCTTGAGTCTTCGGACTCCACGATGGTAGCCTTCGGGCTGAGTCTTCGGACTCCACGATGTATGTTAGCTTTCGAGCTCAACTCTCAGAGTTAGGGGAGGACTCTATTCGATGGAAAATTATGTCTTCGGACTATTTACGAGGCCCTCGGGAGAATTTAATCGTTCACGAGAGCCGCAAGGAAAAGTACATGGTTTATAAAACGAATTTTAGGTCCCCTACTAAAGCGATGGTTTACGATGGTTTTATGATTTAAAATGACATGTTGCATGCGAGTGAAACTCTTATTTTGAAACTATGAGTTACTTACTGAGTATTATTCGTTAATACTCACCCTTTTCCTTTTAAAATGTTTTCAGGAAAGACTAAGATCGGCCCTAGCGCGTGACCGGAGATCAGCTACTCGAGTCATGGGAGCCGAGCGATTGCTATTCCGCTTCTTTTATGTTTCTGGATGTACATAGAACTCATGTCGAGTTTTTAAATGTTTAGGAGGATGTTTCAAAGTCTTTTAACCTTTCTTTGTAAATCGTGCACGTGTATTTGGCTTTCTATGTTTGAATTCACTTGGTCTCTGCTGTTTGAACCCTAGCATCATATTGAGAAGTTTGTTGGATGCTAGGAGGTTGTTTGAAAATCTTAGAAGTGTGTTTTTCTATGTCTTATCAGGTAAGGGTCCAATTTTTGGTTTTCGCGTAGTTACGCCGTTATGCTGCCGAAATTTTCGATAATATAGCGACGTGACTTAGTAATGACTCTTAGGTAGCGTGTTGAGCCTATAGGGTCGTTACACTAGTGCTAGCTAACTCGTGCAAGGCGTTAAGACTCTTCATTACGAACTTCTAATGTCTATTTATTAACTCCATATGTCACACAAGTAAATAAACACTAGTTATGCAATTGAGTTATTGTCTATGCTTCTCTCCTTCCAGTTTCCACTTAGAAAACTAGTCGATTAACCAATGCCCAACTAATTAACCTTCAACACCTACTACAATTAATTAGCTATTAATCTTACTGTCACTCGAGTAGTTAATTAATTGCGCATTAAGCTAAACTAAGTATCTTCTCTTGAGCTCAACTTAGAAATACCTCAATTAATTAGAGAAATAATGATTCAAGGCATTAAACAACAATTGCATAAATGATTCAAAGCCCTAAAAGCAATAAACATCTATTACTTAAGAAATCAATCCAAAGTTTCCAACAATCAAGCATAAAACAGTGTTTAACAACTAAACCGAAGTAAGTAGAGATTAAACCATACAAAATTAGTCAATATAACCCAAAAATCTCTACTTTATAGCCACAAAATTAACTATAAATGAAAGGAAAAGGGAGGAAATTACAAACAAAGGGAGATCTCGAGTTTTTAAGGTATTATCCTAAGAATCCAAGATCCAAATCTTCAATATTGCTCCAATCCACTCACAAATGCTCCCAAATCCTCTCAAAATAGTATGGAATTGAGTTTAGGGTATAAACCCGCGGTTTGGCCTCCAAAAATCGAAGAGAATACGATGTATTTATAGTAGCGATCAAGCAAATCTGAAAAAAAAAAAAAAAAAAAAAAACCCCAATTATGATGATATCGTAGAGCCTAGGTGCCCAAAACTGCACCTAGGCACTGCCCAAAAAGCGTTAAAACCAGTTTTGGAACTCTTAGGCACTGCCTCTCTACCCTCCCTCTATGTGTTCCAGCGCTTGGGCACCAGTTTGGGAGCCTAGGTGCCGTAATTTTTTTTTTTTTTTTTTGATTTTTTTACCTTTCAACTTGAAAGTCTTCAAACTTAGACTTTCAAAATGAAATCCTTCTTGCTCAAAATTTTATTAATCATCTATTCTTTTCTTGAATCTTCGATAAGGCTCTAAAAGGCTCCAATTTCCATCAAGGTAATCTCCAACACTCGATGTTTGCTCCGTTAGCTCGGTTTCTACAAAATCAAGAGAAATACACATTAAAGTTCACTAATTTAGTACAAAACTAGCCAATAATTGGGCATAAATATAGCACTAAATTAGTGCTATCAAATTCAAAAGACAAAAAAGGCATAAACATCCATTAACTAAACAATTAGTCCATAATTACCAACAATTAAGCATTAAACAATATTCAACAATTAAATTCCCTAGAATTTAAAGACTAATCAATACATAAACAGTCACTACAACACCAAAGTCCCTAAATTAAAGGCTATATAGTAGCTAAGTTGAAATGAAAAGAGAAAGAAATGTAAACAATAGGTCGATCCCGCGTTCCCATCACGATCGCCTTGGTCCTTGAGCTCCGAATACTTCAATTCTGCTCCAATCCACTCACAAATGCTTCCCACAACCCTCAAAATCAGCTTGGAATCCGGATTAGGGCTTTCCTAACCAGTTTGGCATCCATTTGGATGAAGAAGATGTGATGATTTTATACTGTCTATCGATACAACATTGAGACGCTATAGGCAGTGCCTCAACACTATCCAAAATGCAGTAATTTTTCTTGCGCGTGCAGAGGTAGCGTCGAGGCGCTATAAGTAGTATCTTGATACTACGGACAGAAATCAGCCTCCACGTGTTTCTAGCGTTGAACACGGTGTTGCAACCCCACTTGACAGTGTTGAAACGTCGTCCTCTCGATTTTAGATTCCAAAATGAGCTGCAATAGGGCGTTGAGACGCTCTCCGTCTCTTCTTGGCTCTCCAAAATGGCCCAAATTAGCTACAATATGAATTAAAATACTCCCAAACACTCAATTTTGGTCCTCAAGCTCGATTTCTACAAAATCAAGACAAAATGGCATCAAAGCATACATTTTAAGCATAAAACTAGCTAAAATAAAAGGAAATATGTAAGGACCCTACTTATCAAATTAGACTTCCTAGGGACACTACCACATACATTCTACTATAAATTCAGAAATCTTTAAATAAGACACAAAAAGATCCAATCATTTATTAAACAATCAAAAACTTTAGCTCGGTATCCCTTTATTTCAAAACATAAGAATAAACCAAAACATTTAAAATCCAAAAATAATTTGTAGAACTTGACAGTTAAAAGGTCATAAAAAAATAAATAAATAAAATGCTAGCCTATAAGAGTTTGCGGAAGTAAAACTTTTCTACGTCACCCATGGCCTCTGCAGCAGCTACCAAGTCATTCGCCCATGATGCCCTTGCCTTTACCTGAAAAGAAAAATATTTTTGAAAAGGGTGAGTATTTTACAATACTCAGTAAGTGACCTCACTACCGGGTCAGGATATGCAAACACACACATAATGAGTTTTCGAAAACATTTTCTTTCTTTCCTTTGATGGGACCTAAATTCCTTTCATAGCAGAAACATTTCTCTTTCCTTTTCTCTTCGGCTCAATGTGGACAATTAACCCAACCTAACCTTTCCTTTTCATTTAACCTTTTCAGGTTCCTTTTTATCTAACCTTTTCAGGTTCCTTTTTATCTAACCTTTTCAGGTTCCTTTTCATATAGCCTCGTAAGGCTCCTTTTCATATAGATGTACATCAAATTTTAGGGGGTAATTGCCACAGCCTTTGAAATCATTTTTATCATGAAATCATAATGTATGCATGAGGTCCCAAGGCTTTTTTTTTTTTTTTCCATTTCATGATGCAACATAAAACACAGTTCTCATGTCATTCCTCATATCATAAATCATATAACATGCATCACATTCATAAGAACATATGGCAATCATACATGTATAAATCCATTTTCATATAAAATAAAATATTTTAAAATTCATTAGAAATCTCAACTAAAAACATTTATAAAACTTTTCATTTGAAATAATTTTAATTTTTTTTTCAATTCAGTTCCTAACTTGCATTTAAGCATACCGGCATAAGGTCCCTTACCTTGGCCAAGCTCAAGAATCCAAATCACCCAATTGCTCACCAAAAATTCCTTCGCCTTGAACCTCAGCCAAACAATTTGGAGCCTAATTCAAACCATCCTAAAGTTAGAAAAAAAATTCCTAAAATTCATAATAAATTCCCAAAATTCCTTCCACCAAACTAAATTTCAAAAATTGAAATAGTTCCTTAGCATTTAACTTGACCTCAAATTGGTGGTTAAAACTAAATTTAAGTCACAAGATCCATGGGTTATTCTTAAGTCAAATTTAATCTACCATACAACCTCAAACTTAAGGACCTTTGTCACTTACCAAAAAAATTCCACTCCAATGGTCCCGAATACCCACTGGACCACAACTCAAGGGCGCCGCGTTCGTGAATTTGATGACAGATTGGAGTGGGTATTCCTTGACACATAGTCAATATTCAAGAATTAAATCTCACCCAAATTCAAGATCAACTAAGAACCATTGAAGAAATTGATTGCTTATCCACAGATAAAACTTGCTAGACTGGAAAAAGATTGAACTAATCGAGTACACGAGCTCGCAAGAAGCGGCGGCGTGTGAACAGGGGCGGCTCACATGATCGGGAAGCAGCGGATCTGGGCGAAGGTGTACGGCGGTGCGATGGGTGTTAGTGGGTGCTGGCGTCGGTGAGCAGTCCTGTGCGGCGGCGAGAGGCGGAGAGTGGCGGTCTGATGCGTGATTCACGGCGAGACTACGACGTGCAGTCGTGTGGCGGTGAGGTCTGCGGCGGTTCGAAGGATCTAGCGTTCGGTGAACGGTCTGGGCAGCGTTCGGCGTAGCACTGCGGCTCTCGGTGGGCTTGCGGCGGCCGGATCTCCAGCGGCGGCAGTGACGTGGTGTGGGGAAAAGCTGCTGCAAAAATTCTTCCTTACTTCAATGGGTGTTTGTCGAAAATCAAAGAGGAAGAAGGAGAAAGTGGGGAAGATGATGGCTTGCTTGGGAGTTTGGCTTCAAGGCTTGAATCTGACCTAGGGCTGCGTGCCTTTTAAAAATATTAGAGAGGAGAATTAGTGGGCTTGGCTTCTTTTGGGCTTGGCTTGGCTGAAAGTCTCTTAAATAACAAAAATGCCCCCAAACATTTAATTCCTTTATTTTCCTTCTTTCTTCCCAATTTACCCTCCAATTTCTCCGATTTCAATCATACAAATCTATAAAATTAAATTCCAACACAACATTAAGCATGAAATTGACCTTACTATAAATTTTAAATTTCAAAATTAAAGCCTTAATTGGTACCTGAAACTGTCGGTCGTTACAAAATAAGATAGCATAATTATATGCTATCAGTTGTTACTAAGTGAAACTCAATGGAGAGATACTTAGGCGAGAACAGAATGCACGACTATTGGTTAATTGCCTGAGTGATTGCAGGGCCAATAATTAATCAAAGGAGGTCCATAATGAAGAGTCTTAATGCCTTGTATGAGTTAGCTAGTGCTAGGGACACACTTAGGTTAGTTAATTAATACTTGAGATTGGAGGAGACTGACAGGAGAGTCCATGCCTTTAGATATTCTAGACTTATGAGTTCATTGCTGATTTAGTCAAAATGGTCTGTTTAATTAAGTAATTAATCCTATACCTAAGTCTATCCCTTAGGTTTGTGTCTCCCATTTATTTTCCTACTTTTATTTTCTTTCGTTAGATTAGTTTATCTTTTTTCCAGTTGTTTTCTCTAAATAAAGCTAAGTGAGAGTAAGTGCGGTATTTAATTGAATTAAAACCAATCTCTGTAGATTTGATATTCGGTAGGAATACTGTTTTATATTACTTGACCCATGCGAATACCGTTTTAGTCATCCAAGGATATAAAATTAAATAACCATAATTCCGCCTGCATGTGTTCGGCCCATCCACTTTTTACTACAAATTGTGGTTTGTTTATAAATTTATTTGACTGTGTGTGACTAGCACTCTCGATACAAAATTGAGTATCGCAAACCCTCTTCTATTAAAAAACAAGCATGCAAGGATGTTCGCCTGTAGCGTCGAGACGATGCTGTATAGTGTATCAATTTTCCTTTTTTATTTTGGACGAAAGGAAACAGAGTCTCAACGCTGCCCCTAGCGTCTCGACACTACTTCGATAAGTATAAATTCTTCTTTTTTCCTGCGGATTAAGCAGCAATTTTAGAGATTAAGACCTGGACTCGAAAATACTTTGTGAAAGTAATTAGAGGAGACTTCTTGGAGCAAGAGAAAGCAATTTCAAGGCTCGTGATCCTAGATATTGCAACGAGGATGGAGCTTGACACATGATAATAGTTCCTTTCTTTTCCCTTACTTTGTAATCTCATTATGTCTTGGAATTCAAGTTTAGTGGTTGTAATAGTGAACATAAATGGCTAGACTTGTTGATCTTACAGATAGATGTAGCAATCAGACCATACAATTTAGATAAATGAATGTCTTGAACTGTTGTATTTTTGCTTCCATTATGTTGTTAATGTTGATAAGCTCTTGATCACAGTTTATTCGTTTTACTGATATGAATTTACACTTGAAAATGGGTAGTTTAGATTAGACCTTGATTGCATGACTAATTGTAGCTTTGACAAGCGAATGATTGGAGCTCTTTTAGAAGTTTTTAAAAAGAATTGTTCTTAATGCCTTGCATGTTATTAAAAGTTAAACATAGATATTAGTTTTATAACCTTGCATGAGAGTCAATTGTCTCATAAAGGCCAGTTGTTAATTATATCTTCTTGACTTGTGAAATCAATGCATGATAGTTCATTGATGTTCTCTTAAATAAATTGTTGGTCTGATTGGTGAATTCTATTCCCTAAGATGTTTTTCTACTGAAGCTTGTCTCAACATGTACTTGCTTGTTTTTGTTTATCTTAAATTCACTCACCATTTGAATTTGGTTCTCTAAATAAAATTGGGTGGTTATATTAATAGTAATCAATTACACTAGAAAAACTAATTTTGTGGACGACACTCGTTTACTCATAATCACTATATTAAAACTTCACCTGTGCACTTGTAATCTTGCATTTTTATGCAGCAATTTGCTATTTTGAATTTTGTGTCAAAGGGCGTCTTGGATCTGAAGGTCAAGTAGGAGGAATAACATGAGTAAATAGAATCAGTACAAACGTACTCTTTTGACATTGTATCAACCGTTATCGTTTTTCACATATGATTGTTGGCAGAGGATTGATAAAGAAAGAATGAAAGGTAGAGGATGAGTGAAAGAGGATTACATGGAGAGAAAGCTGTAGTTTAAAGTTTTTTAAAATCTTGAAACTTGTGGCATGCGTATAAGCTTTTTTTTTAAACCTAAAATTATCTCAGTCCTCTCGAGTCTTGTCCATTAGATTTTGAGCTAAATGTTCGAGATGACCAAGCACCTAGCTTGTTTTATTTAATATTTTTTAGAATTTCTCAAACTAGTTTTAATTATCAAAGGTTTTACAAAGCTTTTTTAATTGATAAAACTACTCTCTAAAATTTTAACCAAATACTACATATTAAATAAGAAGTATATTTAACAATCCATAAGCAGTTTAAAAGACAAGCCAAACACATGTTAAGACTACATCAAGTGTATCTTCACGATCACATATAACTTAGGCTTCATCATGCTCAAGCACATACAACCAAGCTTCTACGTGGTTTAAGCATAATAACACGAAATTTACCTCTCACCTGACACAACTAGCTATATTAATCATACATATTTTTTCTCTCAATTGTTTAACTTGGAGCAAGATTGATGAGACTTAAAACATTATTTCATGCTTAAATCATGCTTGTTACTTTTATTTTGTGAGTTATCGTATATTTTTGTATGTAACGCCCCAGGCCCAGGATTCGGACTAGGATTTGGAATCCGGATTCGACACCTAACGGCCCAACATTCCCCTACATCCCCTGCGACCTGGCCACGTCACCTTACTTGTCTTGAACTGCTTAAGAGTGAAGACTGTTCCCACAAACCAACACGGGTCCTTTCAACATGCTTTGACCTCACTCACATGCTTCCTAGGAAAATTTCCAAGAGGTCACCCAACTAGGATTGCTCCAAGCCAAGCACGCTTAACTTTGGAGTTCCTATGATTAAGCCACCGAAAAGGAAGGTGCACCTTGTTGGTATATGTAGTAGCTATCAAATCTTTTAAGTCTTTCTTAACCATGTCTTGCATAGCCTCAAGATCTCTCTCATTCGGATGTGGTCTCGGTTCATTCATGTACCCCTCCTAACCTCGGGCGTTACATGCCCACCACGCTTCCCCTCCTAACCACCCTTTTTGTATGTAAGTGCAAGGCAGATTTTTCGATTGTATGCAGAATCAGGCTGAAAATGAGCAAAACTGGAGGTCAATCTAACACCTGAGTGAAAAGATATGAAGAAATTGACCATTTTGCCCCTGAAGTGTAGTGTCGAGACCCTGTGTGGAGGCCATGCCCAATGCTAGAAGACAAAAGGCTCATATACAAGACAGCGTTGAGACACTATCGCAAGTCCATTCAAACCCAGCGTTGTGTGACATCACGAAAACTGCTGCTCAATGCTGACATCGTCTCGATGCTGTCCACAATGTCTAGACACTGTCACGACAACTATTAAAACAACTTTTTAAATTTAGGGTTATGTTTTCCCAATTCCAGCCCTCGTTTTAAGATTTTCCCCCTCTTTTTTCACTGTTTTAAGTAGATTTTTGTTTCTTTTGGTATTTCTGGCTTGTATTATGGCCTCGTGATCAATTCAAATGAACTCTGGCTAAGCGAAAATGCCAATTCGGAGGAGATCATCAAGATGCACATTGTAACACCATGAGGTTCTGCATTTAATACATTTAAATTATTGCTTAGAATGTCGTTTTCTTCTTTACTTTCATTCCTAAGCATGTTCGTAGTTAGGACTGACAACCCTATGCATGTCGAGATGTTTAGCCCAACTACGTGTAATCTTGAGTTTGTTCGAACACATCGAGAGAGCGCTTAATTAGAGTAGCAATAAAGCTTAGGTTCGGTGAGTTTGTGAGTTGAATGAGGTCATGAACGACTTCATAAATCTAATTCTAAAGATGTCAAAAATGTAAAGGCTAATTTAAGCTCACCACTTGGATTAGTTTGAGCATCTCACTAAATTCTAGTAATTCCTAGGGATTCTCTACATGGAATGAGTAGAGATCAGGTTCCCCACAGAGAATAATTGCCCATTTATGATTTTTAATGTATGTTATATATTTTATTATATTATATGTACAGATTTTTATTTCAACTAAAAATACAAGAAATAATAAATAGTTATGAAACACAATTTTGTTTCGGATTCTTTTTTTAAAGAAACAAGAAACAAAAATAGTTATAAAACATGTTTTTATTTTTAGTTCTTAAAAAACAACACAATTTTGTCGAATTCGATTTAGCAAGCACCTGATTTGTTGCAGGTAGTAGAAAGTGACCATAGGATTTTTAAAATAGGATTTCGAAAGATAGATTTATTGAAAGGTTTTCATCTGTTATTAAATTGACTACAAATACAAATTAAATTTTAATCTTAGAAAAAAGTGCTTATATTCATTGACTTCTATACATTTATTCTAAAGAGAGTTACCTTACTAATATTCAAATGCTTTCCAAAACAGAGAAAATGTTCTTATGTATCTTTTTTATTTGGGTATTAGGATTCAGTATATTGTAACTAAATATCGTTTCTTCTTTTTTTTAGTACAACAAATGTGGGGTATGAAGAGTTGAACCTTAAATATTAACTATGCTCACAAACTTTAGCAACTAAATATTGTTTATTGTTTCTTATATCTTTGAAACAACCTCAAAATTTTATACGATTTTTAGAAACAATAAAATATAGTTTATAGTTTCTTGTTTCCTATTTTTGATATTTTGAAATCAAGAATAAAATAATTACTTTACCATTTTCAACTTATGAAATGATTAGTAATTAAAAATTAAGTATAACACAATAATTTTGAAATTTATCTCTTAAATTTTATTCCTCATTTGAAAATTATTTTTTTAATAAAAAATTTAGAGAATACAAAACATAAAATGGTTACCAAACATAATTATATACTTTAGAGATTAAAAATTACTTCTGGTCCATAAACTTTCATGGAAGTAATAATTTAGTCCCCGAACATTGATTTGTAATGATTTAGTCCTGTACTTTTATTTTTGTAACAATTTAGTCTATGAACTTTAGTATGTAACAATTTAGTGCCCGTATTTTAAAATTTATAACAATATAGTCCCTATTGTAAAAAATATTGTTCAGATTAAATGAGATTTATTAAATAGGTAGATCAACGAACTAATTAGCGACCTAATATGTATATAAGCTACAAAATCTAGATTATTAAATGATAAAAATCTACATTCAATTTTGATGGGATTTTTTATGCTGAGGATTAAATTGTTACAAATCTGAAGGTAAATGGACTAAATTGTACTTACAAATTTGAAAGTATAGGGACTAAATTGTTACATACTAAAGTTCAGGAACTAAATTATTACAAATTTGAAAATGCATGCACTAAATTGTTGCAAAAAAAGGTTCAGGGACTAAATCATTACTTTCATGAAAGTTTATGGACCAAAAGTTTTTTTTTTTGGCAAAGGACCAAAAGTGTTTTTAAACCTATACTTTATTTCCATAATGGGAAAAATAGAAAGAATAAAGAGACAAAATACAATTACCATACATGTTTTTGTTTTTATTTTTTTTAAATATGAAGCAACATACAAAAACAATAAATGAGAATCAAGAAATAAGAAAGGGAAAGTTTATGAAGCTAGCTTAGTTGAATTTGGATGTCTTGTGGTTTGTGAGAGTCATTTAAAAATATTTTCAGAAGTTACAAATTAAGTACTATAAAAGTTATGAAAAGTATTTTTAATGACCCAAAATTATTTTTTAGATATTGATAAAGGCACTCTCAAACATAACCAATTAAATTTTATTATTGTTTTTGTTTTAAACAGTATGTTAATTGGTTAATAATTACGTTACTTTATTTTAACTATACATATTATGCATCGAGGGTTTCAAGAAAAAACTTTGATTCTGCATACTGTCCTTTCCTCTTTAATTATTTTTATCCACATTATATTTTAGAAGTACTTTCAACTTTTAACTCGGATTTTGAACGTTTTAAAAAATATATTATAAAGTAAAAAAAAAAAATAATAATTAAACATTATTTTAATTTAAGAAACTAACGACAAAATCATTAAAAACTTGCCGTTTAAAATGCCTTTTTTTTTAATAGACTTGTCATTTTCTGAAATAATATTCAAAATCATTAAGCATATATAATGACTTTTGAATCAGTATTTGATCATGGATGCACATAGTCTAACGGACCAATTTTAAACAAATCCAAATTGACTTTGAGTTTTTTTTTTAAAGAATCTAATCTACTTTGAATCATTAAAACTTTATTTGTTCTAAAATATGATATGATATGTAGGGTTGGAGGTTCAAATTACGACCTTTCAAATCATTAAAACTTAATGTATCTCTCCCAACAATACGAAATCACTATAATTTCTTTACTCCACAATGTATCTCTAATCTATAATATATTAAAAAACTACAAGTGCTTAGTCTTTGATTGGTAGTAAATTCCAATTCAAAAGTGTCAACTAATAGGTCCCTAAACTTTGAATTTTGTGTTTAATAAGTTCCTAAACTTTTAATTTTATGTCTAATAGGTCCCTGACAAATTTAAAATTTTTAGAAATTAATTAATCTATTAGATATAAATTTAAATTTTATGTCTAATGCAACTCTGAAATTTTCAATTTTGTGTCTAGTACATAAATCTGTGAATTTTAAAAATTTTGAAAGCTCAGGGATTAAATTTGTAATTTTGAAAGTTCACGACAAAAAAGACAAACCTCAATGTCTAGGGACTAAGTTAGTAATTTAATCAAAAATCAACTTATACCCCTAAAGTTTGCAAATTGATTCAATATTAAAACAATTTCATACTAATAGTCATATCAATTCAATTCAGACATTCTATTTGTGATTCATAACTATTTTCACCAAATTGCATTTAAAATCAACTCAAAAGAACCTAAATAACCTTGTTCTTCTCAAAAACTTCTGCCAAAGTAGCAAGAAAAATACATAATTCTTCTTAAATAAGTAGATAAAATAGAGGTAAGAAACGACGAAAAATCGTCCATATTAATGAAAACCCCTACTACCCACTTGACTCCATTATTTCCATCTAATATTTCGTTAATCCTTGCATTTAAATAAGTCTTACACACACATGAGAATTATACATTAACGGTTTTAAAATGAAACCCTTATAAAAGTTTAGGGTTTCAATTGATACAATTATATGTTTGGGGTTCTAATTGATTTAACCTATACAAAGTTTAGGGGTATAAATTATTTTTTTTTCCCTGATTTCTATCATGTATAAAAGGTCGATAGAGGAGAAACTTTCCTTCCCCATTTTGTCTCTCTCCTTTTTTTTAATTCATTTGTAATTATCTTTCTTCTTTTTATTTATTATTTTGGTTTCTTCAAAATAAATAAATATCAAAATGGAAGATAAATTTTATATTATTTTCATTTGGTACTTTAATTTAAGCTGAATATACCAAATGTTGCCTAATTAGATCATTGTCAAATTTGGTTCTCAATTGTTCAAAACTTCAAAATTTACCCTTAATGTATTAAAAATTCTCAATCAAGTCATTCAATCAAAAGAATTATCAAAATGTAACTAAATAGTTGATGTATTTTCAAATTTTGCTTTGCTAACATATTTAGACACGTGAACATGAAACCCAACCCGCTCATCATCAAAATCTGACATACTCATTAACAAAGTCCATTTTTTATAAGTGACATGTTCAAGTGGCATGTTCATGGCTGATGCACACAAAAACGCTTACAAGTGTATGAGACAGGCTTTAATATAGTGTGTAAGTGAATTTCAGACTTCACCCTCTGAATTGGGTTTTTAGTTCACTGAAGTACCACAAATGCTAACATCCAATTTTATTTAGAGATAAATATGGGATGAATGATTGAATTAGGAAAAAAAAAACTAAAGTGCGTGAGAGAAAATCAAGTGAACAGTATCATGGGAGTTGATTTCACCAATTGAAGTTATGATTTAATTAAACTAAAGAAAATAACAAACATATAATATTTCATAAGCCAATAACTCTAAGGTCATAACTATCTCTCCCAAGCACATTGAGAATCCAATATTACTCTTTATATTCATTAACATGCAAGGTCTTAAGATTAATTCTTTTAATAACTTCTGAAGCAATTCTAAATCTCTCGATCTTAAAACTACTTTAGTCTTGTTGTAACGACCCGACTTTGTATACTTCAACTCCCTAGGGACGTTACTACATGCATGTCAATGACATTTGGAAAATCTTCGAGAAACAATAATATAAAAAGAAATACTTTTCTATAAATTTACTAAAAATTCAAAGAGTCCCATGATATAACTTTTAAAAATAAAATATTTTAGACATAAAAAAAACTTTCTAAATGTAGAAATAGATTGACTCAAACTTCATAGCACCAACAACAAGCAATCATGTCACTCGCCCTGTATGTCCTTACGTTTACCTGAAAAAAATAATATTTGAAAAGAATGAGTATTAAAAATACCCAGTAAGTGACCCTACTCCTAGGGTCAGGATATGCAATCACATACAACACGACTATGCTTGCATGACTATAGTGGGACCTAAAACTTTGTGATAAAGAAATAAGTGACCAAGAACCATGGGTCGAGGTGAGAGTGAGGTTTATGATCTCTTGGGTGGTATATCCCTTGACAATCTAAGTGGGTTATGGCTAAGCAAAAGTCTGTTAGGTTATCATTACTTCTTCCCTAGACAAGTGTGCTTCTTAGGAAGTTGAGAGATGTGTTCGGCATGAAGGTTGT
Organism: Trichosanthes truncata; assembly: GCA_033996785.1. Lineage (NCBI taxonomy): Eukaryota > Viridiplantae > Streptophyta > Magnoliopsida > Cucurbitales > Cucurbitaceae > Trichosanthes > Trichosanthes truncata. The sequence goes on along the minus strand of JAWPNB010000013.1, from coordinate 40,056,886 downwards.
TTTCCTTCATATTGTGTGCTAACTTAGGGGGTAATTTTCCCACTGCATGTGCTTATGAACCTCGGGCAAGGTTGTGGGTGTGGTTATAATATGACGAGTGAGTTTGACATTGTGAGTTACCTTAGAGGTTTCAAGAGTGTTACAAATGAATGGAAGCCCATTAGGCTAGTGCCACTTACCCCCTTCTTTCTCCTCGTGCGAGCATGTATTCCTAGGATGTTGTAAGATAGGATGGGCATGAGGGTTGCTTTCCCTTTTTTCCTGTGCTATCCTAGGGGGAAATTCCTCCACTTTGTTTAGAATGAGGGTAGTTTTCCTTCATTCGGTGTGCTAGCCTAGAGGCGGTTCCCCACCATTTCGAGCATGAGGGTTGCTTTCATTGATTGCGTTGCGTTAGCAAGAGGGGGCGATTCTCCCAATATTGTAGGTGTGAGGGTTACTTTCCTTCACTGCATTAGACTAGTCTAGGTTACATGACTCGTAGGTATGGCTCGAGGCTATACAAGAGAGGGGTGGGGCTTAGGGTAAGGTGAATGGGCAATTAGTTAACGGGAATGAATGTGTTAGTTTAAGCAAGAGCCTGTGAGTTGGGGCAGAGCTCTTCTTTGTAGGGTTTTGAACTTTGGACCCTTAAGTGGGCAGCTTACTGAGTGTGTTTACACTCATTCTTGCTACTTTGTTTGTGTTCTTTGCAGATGGTGCACAACCATGAGACGAGTAATGAAGGCGACAGCTTAACGAGGCTATGGAGACACCACTGAAGTCCTTACCTGTGTTTAGTGTTTAATTTTGTATCTTAATTTTTATCAAAATTGGTTAAATAATATCAATAATTTTTATGCAATAAAAGACACCATGTGAATATGTTTACAAAATTTATAAAGGGTAAACTAATATAGACTAAATATTTTTTTGAAAAATTTAATAATAAAGTAACTAGAGGGACTAATTTTAAGATTTAATCAAAGTATAGGGCTTAAAATTAGTACACGAACTAAAATAGAATAAAACTCAAAATATAAGGACCAAAATGGTATTTTAAAGTTTATTTTAGATTTATGCCTTTTTTCATTAATTGTTCTACTCCCATGTGCAATTGGAAGCATGCATTGTCGTTTAGAGTGATTCTTATTAATCTTCAAGACATCTTTAAAAATCTTCTCCTTCACTTTTTGTTTGGATTTCTTTTTCTTTTCTTAAACATATTGCAATTAATTTATTTGATTTGTTGGGACTAAAATACATATTTATTTTAATAATATTTTAAAAATATATGATACCTCTCGTAATATTTTTGAAATGGGGCTGTTAGCAAGTCAAGCCATTGAATCATTGAAAGAAGTTGTCAACTGAATCATAGTCATGAATTAGATATGTCTTAACGTGTAGTGGGACAGTTGTAAAATGAATCTGTCGCCATGTACCTGCGACGCGGAGCGGCCAACGTCCTCAAAAAAGGGAAATTTCTAAAAGGAGTCGCCACCAATCTTTTCATGGTGTGATTGGACACCAAAATAGAGTAAAACATTTTTTTTAAAAAAAGGGTATGCGAAAACCAGATTTGGGCTCGAGGGTTGTTTGTGTATGAGGAAGGTGTTAGCACCCCACAACACCCGTTTAAAATTGTGGCCAAATTTTAATCTTGAATTGACAAAGACTTTAGATGAAAAAAAAGCTTATTTAAAGGAAAAAAGGGTTTTGAAAAAAAAAAACAATGTCTTATTTTACCTCACATTTCTCCAATATTTGAAGTCATGATCCCATAAAATAAGTGGATAAATATCCATCAATTGGACTATATTGGAAATATTCCCAAAAAAAACTTAGGAAAAATTCTCCACCTCAAGAATATGAGAAATTTTACAATTTTCTCAATTCCGTCATGGAATAGCCGTCCATAAAAAGAATTTTGTTTTTTTTTTAAAGAAAAAAATTGCTTTAATTAAATTCATTTTTTTCTTGGGATCAAAATCTCGGACTCCCAAAGATAATGATCCCTCACCTCAAGAATTCTAGAAAATCGGACTCCCAAATATTTCTAGATTCCGTCGTAGGAATTTTTAGGAAGAAAAAAAAAGCCTTAAAAAAACTTTTTTTTTTATAAAAGATCACAAAATTTGGAAATAAAGCTTTTAGTTATAAAACTTTCATAAACAAGAAGGAATGCAACTTTGAAAGCTTGAAAATAAATTTGCATAAAAAAAACGCTTAAAAAGGATTTGAAACCATGGATGGTGATCAAGAAGAATCAAATTAGAAGAAAAATCAAATTTAAATAATAATATGCAAATACAATTTAAAGATAGAATAAGCTCGCAAAAATAAATTAATTAATTCATAACAAGTAAACAAACAAACACAATATACAAGCATGTTAAAAATTTAAGAAAAGCATATTGGAATCGACTTTGGACTTCCAAAGAATCGAATTCTCACCTTAGGAAAACTAGAAAATCGGACCCTCAAATATTTCTAGATTCCATCGTCAGACAATTTTTTTTGCAAACGGTATGGATTAAAAGATTAAAATCATGTATTAATTAACATGCATGTATCAATTTTACAACAATGATAAGTAAGAAGCATACTCACATTTATATTACACAAAATTAACATTAAAAAAATGTGTTAAGAAAAAAAAAAAAAACACAACATATAGAGGGTATGCATCATTTTTTAGAATAAAATAAATAAAAAAATAATAATAATAATAAGTACACCTATACACAACTAAAAAATATTACTAATAATAAAAAATAATAATATAAATAAAAAAACGAAAATAAGTAAAAAAAAAAAAAGTTTTAAAGCATGGGCGGCCAAACAGCCGCCCATGAAAGTAAATAAATATATATATATTATATAATAATAATAATAATAATAATAATAATAATATAATAATTTTGAAAAAAACTTCAGTACAATATATAATATATAAGAATAATAATAATAATATTATTATTATACTAAAAGTAATAATATAATATATATATTTGTTTTAAAAATGCGTTTTTTAAAAATGCGTCAGTGCACACTGCCAAGTGCACTGACGCGACCATTAAAAAAAAAAATTCAAAAGCTTGTCCTACTTCACTAAACGTGTATATATATGCATATATAATAATAATAATAATAATAATAATAATATCAATCAAATCAAGTGTAGTAATAATAATAATAATAATAATAATAAAGGGTCAAATCCACGAAAATGTGTGTATATATATATATTATAACACAACTTACATTACTTTTTTTCTTTTTTTCTTTTTTTCTTTTTTTCTTTTTTACTCAACAAGTTTTCCACTCACCCATATTATCTTCATCCCTTCTCTGTTTTCAAACCTTCCTTTTTTTTTCTCTCTTTTAAACTCAACAAGCTTTCCATACCCACTTCAATCTCTTCTCCTCTCTGTACTCTACTTTTTTTTTTCTTCAAACTATCTCATTCTTCTTCTCCTCTTTTTTTTAGCAACTCCTAACATGTTTGGCTTTGGTTACAACGGAAGCGAAGGTCCACTCACCTCTAAGGTATGTTACAACACTTCTCTTTTGATTTTACTACACTTTACTTTTTGTTCTCTTGCTCTCTTTTTTTTTTACAACAGAAACGAAGATCCGTTCATCTATAAGGTACGCACAACTCTCTTTTTTTTTGTAACATTTTCTCTTTTGGTTTCTCAACACCCCTTTTATATATATATATATATATAAATGAAAGTCATAGATAGATACGTAAGATTTAGAGCAAGACCGAAGATCTAATGCATATGCGTAAAGAAAAAAAAATCATATAGTAGAACGCAAGAAGAGATGTAAGATAAAGAAAACTCATAAAAAAAAATCCTTACTCAACTACTGTTTTTCAGGGGCATTTAGAGATGGAAATGGAAATCTATAGCTCAAATAATACCCTTACTCAACTATTGTTTTTCAGGGGGATTTAGAGATGGAGATGAAGATCTAGGGTGGGAGTCGAGAACACACAACCAGCTCGTTGTTTGAGGTGCGGATCCTTGGGTCGGCGCCCTACCAAATGCAACCCCTCAACTAAGCTGTGGTTATTTCACTGTGTTCTAAATTTTTTTGATTTTTTCTTAAAGGACTTTTGCTAGCTTCTAGAATAAAGACTTACTCTGGAACTTGTTTTTTCTCTGTGATGGGGTTGTAGTTGAGAAATGAAAAATGGATGCTTGTAGGTATTTTTTTGTTGAAACTGCTGAGAATCCCCCCCTCTAAGGTTGAGAAGCAAGGGTTTAGAAAACCCCATCCACTTCTTCTTTTGGGCAAAAAAATGGCTAAACTTGCTCAAAATGAGCCCTTATACCAAAAAGGCAAGAATTTGAATTAGACCTAAATTTGACCAAATAAACATAATCTTCATAACTAAAGCCAATACACACTAATTAATTGATAATTAACACAAGTGAGCTGGACAAAATACGTGGCTACAGAATCAATCATTGCAAGGGCTTACTTGATGCCCAAGTTGCAAGATTTGATGACAAAATTGAGGGCTTAATAACCTCATAGTAGTAATGTGGGATGCTAATAATGATTAATAAGTCAAAGTCACTAATTTGAACATAGAGTCGCTACACTCTATTTTTATGTGAAATTTGTAGATCTTTTTGATGGAGTTAAACTCATAGATTACAAATGGATATATAGAAGAAAAAGATGAGTACATTGAGAAGATATAGACCTTCAAAATAAGACTAGTGGCAAAGGGTTAAACCTAATGGGAGAAAGAAGAATATGAGTAAAATGTTACCATACTAGTCTATAAGCATACTCTAAACCTTTGTTGGGTGCGAGATTGCTAGGACAAACCTAAGGACCAAGTGAAAGTGCACACTGTCTCTTCAAGTAGTAAAATGGAAAGTACTACAAGTATCAAATCTAAAGGGAATGGAGTTAACAAAAATCCAACTAAGCAACAAAGACCTCCTTTGAGTTTACGAACAAGGTAACCAAATAGTATTGATGACAATGGATGAGAAAAACAATGATGAGAGAAAGGGGATCCAAATTTGTTTCAACCCCAAGGAATATGCGCTCAACCAAGCAAGGCTAATTAAGGATAGTTATCCATATGCACCCGTATCTCACTCTTTCGAGTTCTATATGGTTCAAGTAGAATGCATTTTGATTGCGCCTGCAACTTGCCCTAACGACACTTAAAACCGTGACTCAAGTTCAACACCTATCCCTTTTCTAAGTTCTTTTAGGAGTGAAGGAGCTTGTCGAAGGCTCAATCAAATACAATTCATAATACCGATCTAAAATTAACTACTTGTAGTAATTAATAGTGGACCGGGTGGGCTGAGACGGTAGGTGGCATTATTTATATTCCACCAAAAATCTAGTAAATCAAATTTACTTTCATTTATATTTTTCTTCCTTGAGAGATATTTCAAAAATTCTCTTATTATGACTGTCCTAGCTAATTTAGGAACTATTTCCTTATATATAGCTTCAATCATTTGGCTTCTTTTCTTAGATTTTTGTAATAGTTAAATTTGAGACCATTTAGACAATTATCTAAATTTAGCTTCTATTGACTTCAACATCTCATATTTTATTGTCACTTTCTTTATCTTCTAAGCTTGACATCTAACATGTCATCTAGGACATACATACAAGCTATCTCGTTTACTTTTGATTCATTAATCATGTGGTTCACGAACAATTCGATTAGCATTGGCTACAGGTTTTAAGAACATTTCTCAATAAAAACAAATTCAAAATTTTACACTGCCATTATAGTGTTAACGTTATTTTTCCAAGTAATAAAATTTCTCAATTTTGACTTATCAGTAATAAAATTAAAAATTATGAGAGAAACTGGCACAATATTGAAATATATATATCATGCAAACAATTATCCATTCAATTTTAGCATAGAAATCAAACAATTTGAAAAATGAACCCTATAAATCATTTCTAATGCTATGATACTTTAGTGAGTTAGAACAAGTGTCGTCGTAGGGTAGGTCAAGTATTTTTTCACTAAACTAAGACAATCTCAACCAAGTATTATACCAGAATAACTCTTATTCCTATAATATTTCGTTACCATTAGTTTGGTCAAGGGCATCATTAACAACTTTAATGAGCTCTTTGTAAGTGCGACCCATAATTTTAGATCTCATAGTTTTATCCCAACAAGTGCAACCGTAGGGTAGGTCAAGTATTGGAAACAAAACTACAATCCTATCATTCTCAGGAGTTCACCCTGATATTGACCCATGCAAACACCTTCCGTAGGGGACGGTCCAAAAGCCACCACGAGGCCCTGCATGAATCTCACGATGTGAACCAATGATGAAGACCGCAGGATATGTTGACACATTTCCTTCTCCCACTTACTATTTTAAAATATTTCTCTTACTTAGATAAATTAGGCTAATCTCATTTATCTAAGTTCCTCAATCTACCTTTCATAATCCTTATGTGGTTAGATTGATTTTAATGTGAATTACTAAGTTTTTAAACTATTTAAAAACAAATTATCACATTATGAGCATGCTTAGTGAAATAAAATTTGACTAATTCAACTCCCAGGTCAGTTCCCAGTTAGAGGTGTTTCTTTTTGGTCAGCTTAAATACCACAGTCTAGACAGAACCTTCCATAGATAGAGTTCCCTTATAGTCAATTTTTATGTCAAATTCATTAATCTTTAATTAACTATTAATTACTAGATTAATGAACATAAATTAATTTAAGTAATGTTTTTAATCCTATTAAAAACTAATTCACTTTCTGGATAATCTTGAAATTCTACCATTTTAACTCTTTAAAACAAATTAAAAGATCATCTTAGATATTTTATTCTAATCCTATTAGAAAAAATAAAAGATAAATTAATTCAAAACTTAAACTATTTTATCTTGGAATTAAATTATCTTTATTTATGGAAAACCTAATCTTATTAGGAAATTAAAAGATCTCATCTTATTTTGAAATTAAAAGATCTACTCTTTTTTTTTTTTAGAAAAAAAAATCTAATCTTATTAGGAAACAAATAAAGATGAATTAAATTCAAAATTTAAACTATGGATAATCTTGAAATTCTACCATTTTAAACCATTTTAAACTAAATTAAAAGATTATCCTAAATTATATTCTTATTAGAAACAAATAAAGATATATTAAATTCAAATTTTAAACTATTTAAAGCATGAATTAGAAATATCTTTATTTTAAGGAAATCCTAATCTCATTAGGAAATGTCCTAATTTAGGAAAAAAACATCTTAATTCTATTAGGAAACATCCTAATCAAAATTTTCAAATATAACAATTATATTTAAAAGTAATTAAGATGCATGATCATGCTTAACCTATGGTGGGATTTTAATCTAAATGGCATACTTTATGCAATAACAAACAATTTAAAACATACATCTCATGCATAATTAAATTAAAACTAGCAAAATTGACCGGCATATTTGGCATATCCTAAGAAATTGAAAACAATTTAAATTACAATAATTTAAATTCAAGACATATCTTGGTCTTCAACATCTTTTCATATCTTGCGTCATTCAAATTTAGGATTTGGAAACCTTAATTTTATCACATGCTTTGTGCCAGCTTATTTGAGCAATTATTGGATTCTTCAAAGTAATATGAAATTCCAGTTTTGAATGAATTTCCAATTTAAGTCCAAGCTGTCATTGAATCTCCATGCTCACACCTACACCTATTGACATTGGTTTTTATTGAAATGAAATTGAAGGCCCAAGCCCATATATGAGGTACTTTGAATTGAATTAACATACATATATATATATATATATATATATATATATATATATATATATATATATATATATATATATAAATCTCCATAAATTTGAAATAGATTCTCCTTATCAAATGCACCACTTCAACATTCAATTCAATAATTTATTTGGATTCAATTGCTGAATAACTCAATTCAAAATTGAGTTAATGAAAATAACTCAATTATTAATTATAAAATGAGATTTTATGGATTGTTGCGACTACCACCGAAGGAAACTTGTGCATAAGGTGAGAGAAATAGGATGTTGATTGGCGGATTGAATTTGTGCCAGCAAAAAAAAAAATACAACAAACTCCAATCCTTTGGGTTTTACAAAAGATCTAATCAAAGTGATAAATCTATATGCCAAATAGCTTAAAGAGTTAAATCTTGCAAACCACATATATCACATATATAAAAATTAAAATACCCACCATCACAAAACTTAAATTCTAAATAAAACTCAAAGATTGCTCTGATACCAATTGAAGGGAATAATCGAATTAAACCCACATCGGAAGCATAGGAATCGTCTTTGATTTATTTAGAATTAAACTAAAACACAAGGGTTAAGCAATAAATACCTTGCAAATAATATTATGGAGAATATTCTGGCGGATATTTATCTCCTCCATAAAATCTTCCTGGCTATGACTCGAACACAGGACCAAGGCTTGTAGGAGCCTCTTGAAAGAAAATCTACAAGAGATTGGAGAGGAAGATGTCTAGAGAGAATTCTCTAATTCTATATTGAGGAGATATGTGTTCTATAAAGAATGCCCAATGACTCACCCCTAAGGTCCTATTTATAGTGATCTAGGGAAGATAATTAAATAATATATTTTATTATCTAATATATTAAAATATATTTATCTAACCAATTTGAATCTTATTCAAACCTTTTAAAATTCTTCTACGACATCTATTTCCTAATTTGAATCCAATTCAAATTTAATAAATATATTTTCTTTAATGTATCTAATATACATTAATTATTTTAATATTTAATGTATCAAATACAATAAATAAATTTTCATCTTTTATATTTAATATATCTAATATATTAAATATTATTTTGAAATTTTCAAATTAAATATTAATTTGAACATTTCAAATTTTAATATTTAATGTATCAAATACAATAAATATATTTTCCTCTTTTATATTTAATCTATCTAATATATTAAATATTAATTTGAACATTTTCAATTTTTCTTTCAACTAAATTGATCTTTTAGTGTTACTATGAGCTAGCAAGGGGACCTTATGGACCTACCGATTATAAGCTCCAATGATACGAAATAAATAAATTAAACTCTTTAATTAATTAATTTTCATTCATTAACAATAGGTCACTCCACTATAGACCTAGAGTTGCACTCTTATGCACTGTAGGACAAGTTGTGTCCATAGATATAATCATTACATGCAAGTCGATCATTCACGAGTTGTTCGTAATTACAGCTAGGTCAAAAGTTCGTTTTACCCCTATAAGTACATCTTGCACCTTAAGTACCATTGATCCTCTAATGAACAATTTGTTTATAATCTAATTATAAATTAAGTCTCTCTCGGGTCAATGAGAGAGTGGGGCCCCATTGTTCAAGTCCCGAAATCAGCACTTAAGGGATTACTCATCTACTTACCCTATATAGGAATGAGTGAATTCCATCATGTAAGATTATGTTCTCAACTCCCTATTTGGTCAAGTCCCCAAAATGGTAGGCATATTGAATCGCCTACAAAAGCCACTCTCACCCATGCAAATCAAAGGACAAGCCCTTACAGGCAGGAGTTCATAACTCACTCAGGATTAAGTCGAGTCGCATATGATCATATCCTGATGAAATATTAATCTTCTCAATTAACGGATTTATAAAGAGAGATTAAATATTTCGTGGTTCAGTCTTACACAAATTCATTGTATAAGATACCCCCACTCACATGTATCCACATGAACGATTTGGATCAAATCATTTGTAAATATTACATAGTGGGCCGTATCAATAGTGTTGTCATGATAAGACATATACTATGACCTTTTAGGTTATTTCTTGAACATGATCCTCCCGTATGTCAACCACATACTTTTCAAGATTACACTAATAGCCTTGGATTTTTCATATAATGGATAATATTATATTGCAAATAAAATAATCAAAATTATTAAATAAAATATTAATTACGAGGCTTTAGAGCATAAATCCCAACATATCAATGGACACAACTTGTCGTACAGTGCATAAGAGTGCAACTCTAGCTCTATAGTAGAGTGATCATAGAGTTAATGAATGAAATATAATTAATTAAAGAGTTTAATTAATTAATTTTGTATCATAGGAGCTTATAATCTGTAGGTCCATAAGGTTCCCTTCCTAGCTCATAGTAACACTAAAAGATCAATTTAGTTGAAATAAAAATTTGAAATGTTCAAATTAATATTTAATTTGAAGTGTTCAAATTAATATTTAATATATTATAAAAGAGGAAAATATATTTATCATATTTTATACATTAAATACTAAAATAATTAATATATATTAGATACATTAAAGAAAAGATATTTATAAAATTTGAATAAGATTTAAATAAATAAATTAATATTGTAGGAGATTTGAATTGTTGGGTTTTATGTCCTAAAACTCGTGGTTTATGAACTGAATGTATAATCTATTTTGCAATAAAGATGTTATTGAAGTTTATTCAGTAAATGTGTTATCAAATAAAGTGAATTGCGTCCTTTTAACCCAAATCCAATAAATTAAGAACCCGTGGCTATAGTATGTATACTTGAACTTCATGTGGAAACATGAATATGGATCAAGTTCGAGTAATAGCCAGAATGGTCTATAGTATAGGGATAGGGCTAGGTACCTTATCCGGTGGACATTATGGATGCGGCCCACTTTGTATAGTACAAACGATTTGATCCTAAATCGTTCATGTGGAGGCATATGAGTGGGGGCGTCCTATGCAATGAGTTTGCATAAGACCGGACCACGAAATAGTCAATTAGACTTTTTAACTCCGTTTACTGTCATAACTGACTATTTCATTTGATGACCTAGGTAACTCGATCTTAATCCTGAGCACGCTATGAACTCCTGTTTATTTGGGATGATCTTTTGATTTGCATGGGTGAGAGTGGCCCGAGATTGCCGATTCAATAAGCCTCCCATTTTAGGGATAAAATCGGGTAGATAGCTGGGGACATAGTCCTGCGAGAAGGAATTCACTCTTACCCGCTTTAGGGTTTAGTAGAGAGGTTGTTCCCTTAAGTGCTAACTCCGGGTCTTGAACAAGGGGCCCCACCCTCTCATTGGCCCGAAAGGGATTCAGTTTGCTAGTTGGACCATAAACCAATTGTTCATTAGAGGATCAGTGGGACTTGAGGAACAAGAAGTAATTACAGGGGTAAAACGGTTTATTAAACCTAGCTGTAATTACGAACAACTTGTGAAGGGTCGACTTACTAATCATGGTTATATCAAATGGGCATAAATATATCTACAGTAAGGAGAGTGCAGTCGTTGGGCTTTAGTGGAGTGTCTCGGGGGTTAACGAATGTTGATTAGCTTGGCTAAAGAGTTTGGCCGGTTAGTCTCGTATCGTTGGAGCTCATGATCTGTAGGTCCATTAGGTCCTCCTTGCTAGCTTGGACTAAGCCTTGTAACAGTATGAGAGAAAAGAATTTGAATTGTTCGATTTGTTTTTTGGGAGTAAACGTTAATTATATGCGATATATTTAACGTATCATAGTTTAATTATGAATTAAACTATGAGGAAGAGAGATGAACATAACTAAAATGATTTAAATATGGGTTCGATCTAATATATGAATAGGGATTCAAGTTCGAGAGGTTGGTTTTGAGATCGGGATTTGATCCAGTTATTTAATTAATATTTGATATTAAATTAAATAATTAAATTGTTTAATTAATTAATTAAATAATCAATTTTGTTTAAAATTAATTTAGAATTAATTTTAAATTACAAAATTGAATTTCAAAATGGGAAAAATTGAAGTTTTGGTGATTGTATGACTAACCTCTCTCAAACTCAAAATTCACTAAAATTGGACACCTCTTTGATGACTAACTTCCTTGCTTATGTGTTGTCATGTTTAGCAAGCTTGATGAAGCTTGTTAATGGCTTTAATTAGCAATGAAACATAAGGGATTTGTAGATTTTTGAAAAAAATTGCTGCAGTTTTTTTTTATACAGACCTGTGCCATCTCTCTCTAAAAATTCTCTCAAACTAGGATCCCACAATCCGTTCCAAGGATTGATGATAGTAGGGAAGACACTAGAGGTGGTCCACGAAGTGTTCGTGCTTAGAAATTTGCAACGGGTTTGGAGAATTTGAGTTTCAAAAGTGAGTTTTAGTATACTCTGTTTTTTGATTTTTGAGCATGCTATTTGTTTGATCAAATTGATGTAATTTGAGTGCTTAAGATCCAAAATTGCTTCCGCTTTTGTTGATATTAAGTCTTTCAATTGGTATCAGAGCAAGTTTTGAGCATTCAATTTGCATCAATTTGAGCTTGGTGGGTATGATTTTGAAATCGAATTTTCTAGGTGTCTAAAGTGGAACTTTCGGATTTGGCATCAAAATTGAGCTTCAATTTGTAGTCCGTTTTGTAATTTCCTGAGCGTGTATGGGCTTTAATGTGTGAAGAAGCGTCTGTAAAAAATTTGGAGTCATTAGAGTCCATATAGGCTTCTAATTTGAAGTGATAAGGTGAAGTGTTCAAGCTGGAAAACCAGAGGTAGCTGCTGTTTTTTTTTTTTTCCTGCCTAGACTGGTTCACGAAGGAGGAAGAAGAAGCGATCCAGTTCAGTCTGGGATCATACTGGTTCTTCACTCTCCAGCCTCTTGGGGTTCGGTTCAGCTTGGGTTCAGTCCGGTTCTGCTGTTTTGAAGCTCGATTCTGCTGGTTTTGGGCGGTTCAAGCTTTTTTCAAGCTGGTTCGGGGGCGGTTCGAATGGTTCGGAAGCATCTCAACCTAGTTTTTGAATTATTCTTGTAATAATTTAGTTGTTTGCTTGCCCGTGATGCCAAAACCGGTCCACTTTAGTGTGTTTAATTATTTATGCATTATGAATGTATGTTTTAATTAAATCCCTATTTGTATATGCATAAAGTATGCCATATAGATTTAAAATCCCACCATAGGAAGCATGCTCCATGCATTGAAAATATGTTATAAGTGTTATAATGTATAGTATGCATGTTTAGGATTTCATAAGTATTAATATAAAAGTTGTATTAATTTTATGAACTAGATGTTGTATGTTTTAAGTATAATTAATATAAGTGTTATATTAATTAAAAGTAAACATACAACTTATAGTTGCCTTAGTAGAGTATAATCGTTATATTCAATTCAAAATGTATGTTATAGGTTGTCTTTATTTTATAAGCGTTATAAAATGAGATAGACATTTAAAAACTATAACAAAGATAAAGGCATGCTCACTTAGGGTTAACGAATTCCAAATTCGATTAGGAATTAGGACCCGATCTGTTTTAATAGTTAAAATAGGTCGACAACTTGTAAAACTAAGGTTACAAGAGAACTCACTTGGTGAGATCTTGTCTAAGGTTGGGGGTATTTAAGTTGACGTTTTACGAAACACCTCCTACATGGGGATCAATCTGGTACTTGAGTTGAGTTAACCTGATTTTATGAGCATGCACGTGTGAGATGTGAGGTTTTAAAGCGTTTATCACCTAGACATCGTAGGTAAAATCCTTTTCTTGGACAAATTACCTAGACTTAGGTTATATATATTTAGCCGGAATATGCCTAAGTAAAAGTATACCTCAAACCGTCTAAAATACTTAGTGGGAGTGAAAAAGTATATATAATATATCAATTTCCTCTTACGCTTTTTGCAAAATTCACATCGTGCGATTCACGTAATGAAAAGGGGAAAAGTCTTTGCTGGGGGGAAAAACTTGGTCAAGAAGGCTTGAGCTAGCTCATCCCATGAAGATATGCTACCCGATTTTAGGGATTCGAGCCAGCCCTTTGCTTTATCCTGTAATGAAAAGGGGAAAAGTCTCATTCTAATGGCATCTAGAGAAACCCCATTTAACTTTACCGTTTCACATATCTTAAGGAAAGATTTGAGATGTGTGTGGGTCTTCTGAAGGATGCCCCTTAAACGAGTTGTCCCGTGTCATCTTAATCTGCTTGTCTTCAACTCGAAATTATTCGCTTGGATGGGTGCATACACAATCCCATAATGGTCCATCAGGAATATAGGTTGGAAATAGTCACGGATTGTGTAACGACCCGACTTTTTCTATTAGACTTTCTAGGGACGTTACTACATGCATACTAATGGAATTTAGAAATCTTTAATAATAGACAAAAGAATCAAACCTTTTTCAGAAACAATTTAAAATCTTTATGCTCGAGATCCCTTTAAAAACATTACAAAAGATACCATGAATTAAAAACGTTCGATTGGCTGAAATTGTTCACAACATATTGATTTCTTAACAAAACATTTTGAAAAAAAACAAAAAGAATCTAAATGCAGAAGTCATACTCTTCAAGTCACCCATGACCCTTTCAGCATACCACCTTGTCAATCGTCTAAGATATGTCTTTGCCTTTTTCTGAAAAGAAAAATATTTTTGAAAAAGGGTGAGTATTTAAAATACTCAGTAAGTGACCTCACTACCAAGTCAGGATATGCATACACATACATAATGAATTTTCGAAAACATTTTTCTTTCCTTTACTGGGACCTAAATCTTCTTCATAGAGGAAACGTTTCCTTAAAATTTTCCTTCGGCTTTTAATGTGGACAATTGAACCCATCATGACTATGCTTTCATTCATATAGCCTCGTAAGACTCCTTTTCATATAGCCTCGTAAGGCTCCTTTTCATATAGATGTACATCCATAATTTTAGGAGGGTAATTGCCACAGCCTTCGAAATCATTTCATCATGAAAATACACATGTATGCATGAGGTCCCAAAGCATTCTTTTATTTTCATACAATGATGCATCATATATCAACATTCTCATAATCATCATAAATCATAATAATGCATCACATTTGTAAAAGTATCTAAAGAACATACATGTGAGAATTTCTTTTCATACATAACATTTCAAAATTTATCAACAATCACAAATAAAAACATTTATAAAAATCATTTCATTTCAAATGTATTTTTTTTTCAATTCAGTTCCCAACTTGCATTTAAGCACACCGGCATAAAGTCCCTTACCTTGGCTCCCTTAGTTCGCTTTCTCCTTTTATGGAGTTCTTTTACCTCAACCTATAATGATTTAAAAGAACTTATTACTTGACCTACTCAACTCATGAACCTTAGGCAAACTACTCAAATTACTGTATACGCACATGAACCCACCATGAATTTGACTACATTAAATTCTTCAACAAGAATATTCACCCACCTAGGTAGCTAAGTTTACCCCCAACTAGTTACCAAGATAACATAATTTCATTCCTCTATTATTTCAAATAAGTCCTTTTGATAATACACATGATTCTCCAAATCTTTAAGCCCTCTATTTCAACATAGCCATAAACTTAGTCAAAATCTAATTCTAATTTATCCATAGTAAGATTACTCTAAATATGGCATGCTTCCTAATTATGAATTTCATGCTTTCCTTCTAAAATTCATAATAATAACCAAGTCACAAGTAACTTAAAGGGCTTAATCCAAAATTGAATCGAAGTCGAAATTTACCAAAATCATAACGCAATCGTGGCATTGTTCAGGATTCGAAACGCTAATCGGGAGACGGCGGCACGTGAACAGTGACGGTGGTATGAATAGTACCCGCGGGGTGAACAGTGCACGAGGCGTGAACAGTACCGCGGTGTGAACAGTACCCCCCTAGTCATGTGAATAGTACCGCATGTGTGAACAGTACCGCGGTGTGAATAGTCACGGTGTGAACAGTGTCGTGCGTGAACAGTACCCCCGCGGGCATGAAGGACAAATCCGACGATGGATGTTTGTTGAAGAAGAAGAAGCTTTCGAATGGATGAGTCTCTTGGTAGTGAAAGGGAGAGAGAGAGGGATTGATGGTAGAGGCTGTTTTTCATGGAGGAAGAGGAGAAAGTTGGAGAAGATGACGGCTTGGCTTGACCTAGGGCTGCGTGCAGTATAAAAATAATAGAGAGGGATATTTGGGCTTGGCGTCTTCTTGGACTTGGGCTTGGCTCAAAGTCACCTAATTAACAAAATTGCCCCCAAACCAATTAATTCCCTTTTCCCCTTCTTTCTTCCCAATTCACCCTCCAATTTCTCAAATTTCAATTATGCAAATCTCTAAAATTAACTTTCAACACAACTTTAAACATGAAATTGGCCTTACAATTAATTCAAATCTCAAAATTAAAACTTTAATTAATACCTGAAAATGTCGGTCGTTACAGATCGGCTTCCTCTCCTCATCATTACGGTTTTCCATAGTGACTTGGTCTTCTCTCCTTAACCTCTTTCAAGTTCTATCCATTTATGGATCTAAAGGTAAAAAACTAGCCTCTTTATCACTACGCATACAACAAATCAGCCTCCTCGAAAAAACAAACCAAACAAAAACTAAAAAATAAACAAAAAATAAAAGCAACTAAACAGCCAAGAACAAAACCCCTAAACTAACTCCTCCTTATTACTTCTTAATATTAACGAACTAAAAAGAACTTCGCCGTTTACCCGAAAATGGGGCCAAAAACTTGATTGAAATAAAGCACACGTGATCGAATTAATAATAAAATGGTATATGAGTACCAAGTATCGAATCCCAAAGGAAGAGGATATGGAAATTATGTTTAAAACTAACTAATTATTAAGAAAACTCAAAATTAGAATTATTTAAGGCCCAAACTAAAGGAACGATGCTTAAGGATTTAAACTAACAAGGAAAGCAATGTAAAGAGATGGAGATACCAAATTAAGGAAATGTTTAGGAAGTCGAGCACAATTTAGGTTGGACTTATGACAATTGAATATGACAGTTAATTAAACAAGTTTAATTGCATAAACCTAGAGCAAAATGGGTTGAAATCTCCTGTCGATCTCATTCGAACACGCTTTACTAATCTCTTGCCTAAGTGTCCTTAGTGCTAATTAATTAATTAGTTGGAATAAGCCCACTTATAATTAGCCTCACCCATCAATTGTTACTTCTATGTCACATCGACAGTTTAAGGGTGTTAATTGGATTAAATCAATCTTAATTTCCTTTGTCGAGATCAATTAAGACTAAGTTCAACTAATTATTGGCCAAATAAATAGAATCATTAAGAACTATCCTACTAATTGCAATTAACCAAGCAATTAAAAGTCAATAATCACAATAAAGCCATAAATTCAATCCTAAATGTGCTCTTAACCCCTAAACAAGTAAATTTAGCCCATGAATGTCATTAATACAGTACAGAACAACATTCGAAAGTTCCTATAGATAGAAAACAGATAGAAGATAATGGGGAAAAAGACCGTGTTGCTGAATTCTTGACTCCCGCCTCGAATTCTACAATCTTGAGCCTCGAACACCGCTGCTAAACACTTCGTCTCAAGCACCACAGGTTCCAAGAAGGCAAGTTATCGAAATTAGGGCTAACCTCCAATGGTCTCCCTTAATTCGGATAGAAAACGATGAATATAAAGGCTGAATTTGCAACAACATTACAATGCTAGGGACAGAGTTGCAACGCTGTCCAAAACGATGACGTTTTTGCAAGTGCACAAATGCAGCATTGCAACGCTATTAGTAGCTTTAGAACGCTTTGGACAGAGCTTCACATTCTAGTGTGTTTCAAGTGTTGCAACGCCGTAGGGCAGCATTGCAATGATAGCTCTCGGATTTGCACACTATATTATGGCGTTGCAACACCATTTCAAGCATTGCAATGTCGTCCTCACGGCCCCAACAGCTTGTGCATCATCTCTTCTTGACCTTAGCTCCTCCAAAAGCTCTAAAATAGCTCCCTATTCACCATTTTACTCAAAATTCATAACTCCTCTCTCAATTGCTCAGATTCATGAAATAAGGAAATAATCATCATAAAAGCTCACATTTAAAGCATAAAACTAGCTAAAATAAGGCATAAATATAGCACTAATTTAGTGCTATCACTTTTCTAGAGATATGTGGCATGGTAAAGTTGAATGAAATTTCTCCTGATACTATTAGACTAAGGCTTTTTCCTTTCTCATTACAGGATAAAGAAAAAGACTTGCTCGAGTCCTTAAAACTTGAAAGCATAACTACGTGGGGTGAGCTTGCTCAAGCCTTTCTAACAAAGTTTTTTCCCTCCAGCTAAAATGACCAAGCTGTGTAAGGAGATCAATACATTCCCCAACTTTATGGAGTGATAACACTATAAAAGTGCTACTTTATGAAGTTATTTCATGCTAGTTTAGTTTCCCACACGCGTTTATTTTTCTATTACGTAGGGATTGACCAATTCAGAGCCGTTTGGAAGACTTTAGATGAATCAGACTTAAAAGGAAACTCATTAATTACGAGGCTTTAGGACATAAATCCCAATAGTATCAAACATGAATTTCACTAGAGTTGTTGCGGAAATTGAATGTAAATTGGATAACAACACCCACTTAAATACAAAACAATCCCAGTCTTGCAGCATTCCTTCAAGCTACTTTACCACATCCAATTTTGACCGAGTAAAAATTGTTTAAAGTGTTCATCAAGTATCAGCCAACATTGATAAGTTCAGTTGCCAACGATCAACCCCACTGGAGTATACTCATGCTGAATTAACAAGTAGGAGCTGCCTGCGAGATTTGAATTATCCTATCAGAATGAAAAACTTAAAGTGGGGAGGCATCCTTCATTCACCACCATACAATCGGCGATCAATTTGTGATAGACCGGCAGTAACTGAATATCACTCCTTAAGGGGGCATTTGGAGCACCGTTTCAGAATCAGAACCCTTGGAATCGGAACCCTGGGGGGTTTGAAAGCCTGGGAATCAAAAAACAGTGTTTGGGGTGCAGTGTTCTGAACCCTGGGAATCAGGAAACAGTGTTTGGAGTGTAGTGTTCTGAACCCTAGGGTTGTGCAGTTTTTGTTTTTCCTTTTTTCCTTTGCTACTTTGGTCTTTTTTTTTTTTTTTTTCATTTCCTTATATTCTAGTGGCAATCTTTGGTTAGTTGTAGAATCCTTTGTGTAAGTTGGGTAATTTTTTTTAGTACTTTTGAACAGACCTTTTAATTAGTATAAGAATGAGAAATTTGTTACTGGAAATGCAAATAATTACTTCGTAAAATACGAAATTTGGTTAGGTTTATGGCATGTATAAAAAAAACAGTTGTAATAATTTATTATTTTTTACAAAAAAAAAAAGTGAGTTTCCAATGAAAAATAATTACTTTGTCAAATATCAAATTGGTTAGGTTTATGACAAGTATTAAAAAAAAAATATATTTGCAATATTTTATTATTTTTTACCAAAAAAATGTGAGTTTCCAATGAAAAATCAACATACTTTGTCAAATATCAAATTTGGTTAGGTTTATGACAAGTATAAAAAAAATATTTGTAATAATTTATTGTTTTTTACAAAAAAAAAAATGTGAGTTTCCAATGAAAAACCAACATACTTTGTCAAATATCAAATTTGGTTAGGTTTATGACAAGTATAGAAAAAAACATTTATAATAGTTTATTGTTTTTTACAAAAAAAAAAATGTGAGTTTCCAATGAAAAATAATTACTTTGTCAAATATAAAATTTGGTTAGGTTTATGACAAGTATAAAAAAAATATTTGTAATAATTTATTGTTTTTTACAAAAAAAAAATGTGAGTTTCCAATGAAAAACAATTACTTTGTCAAATATCAAATTTGGTTAGGTTTATGACAAGTATAAAAAAATAAAACATTTGTAATAATTTCTTGTTTTTCAAAAAAAAAAAATAATTAGTTTGTCAAATACGAAATTTGGTTATGTTATGACATGTATAAAACAAACATTTGTAATAATTTATTGTTTGTTACAAAAAAGATGTGAGATACTAATTAAAAAAAAAACAACGGAAGAGACGAGAGAGAGATAAGAAAACGTGATAATGAAAACATGTGTCAAATGAGGAGCAAACCGGTGTGTTGGAAATCAAACCCCCCTATTTCACTATGCAAAACCATGGGGTTGTGTTTCAAAACCATTGGGTTTTGAGCACAGTGGCCCAAACAAGGGTTTGGGTTTGGATTCCAAAACAACCCAACCCAACCCATTGCTCCAAACACCCCCTAAGTGTTTTGGTGAAGGTTGGATGACGGCTGTTGCTTAAGTTAAATTTAAGGATTTCTTAACCCTAAATTTGGATGGCCAAGAAAGGAAAGAAATTGAAGATCGAGATATATCTTGGAAATTCAAATTATGTAATTTTGAATTTAGTCTTTAATTTCTTAGGATATGTCAAATATGCCAATCAATTTTACTTTGCTTTGTTTTAATTTAATTATACATGAGATGTATTTTTAATTGTTGCATAAAGTATGCCATTTAGATTAAAATCCCACCATAGGTTAAGCATGATCATGCATCTTAATTAATTTTGAATATAATTGTTATATTTAGAAAAATTGATTAGGTTGTTTCCTAATAGAATTAAGATGTTTTCCTAATAAGTTTATATTTTCCATATCTTTGATTATAATAGTTATATTTGAAAAATTAAATTAGGATATTTCCTTTCATAATTGGAATCCATATTTTCCTAATAGGATTAGGATATTTCGTAATGAGATTAGGGTTTCCTTAAAATAAAGATAATTTATAATTCATGCTTTAAATGGTTTAAAATTTGAATTTAATTTGTTTCTAATAAGATTAAAATTCCGAATAATCTTTTGATTTAGTTTTAAAGAGTTTAAAATGGTAGAATTTCAAGATTATCCATGAAGTGAATTATTTTTTTAATAGGATTAAAATCCATTAATTAAATTCACTTAGGTCCATTAATTTAGTAATCAATAGTTAGTTAAAGATTGATGAATTTGAAATAAAAATTAACTATAAAGGAAATCTATCTATGGAAGGTTCTGTCTAGACTGTAGTATTTAAGCTGACCGAAAGGGAAGATCTCTAGCTGGGAACTGACCTGGGAGTTGAATTAGTCAAATTTTATTTAATTTCATTAAATAAGCTCATAATGTTATTAGTTTTTTAAATAGTTTAATAAACTTGGCAATTCATATTAAAATCTATCCAACCAACATAAAGGTTATGAATGATAGATTGAGAATTTAGATAAATGAGATTAGCCTAATTTGTCTAAGTAAGAGAAAACTCTATTTCAAATAGTCAGTGGGAGAAGGATATGCGACAACACATCCTACGGTTGTTTACACGTGATTTCAACAAAGAAAGAGAAATGAGACACGTGTAAATGAACTTGTATTTGTATTAATTTGAATGTAGTAGAGTACAATCTCTAATTTGTTCCTCTGATTCTTTCTCTCAAATGTACATTTGTCTCGAGGGCTTTGCAGCTTGTTCGCGAATATGGATTTGTCTCGAGGGTTTTGCAGCTTGTTCTCGAATGTGGATTTATTTCGAGGGCTTTTGCAGCTTGTTCTCGAATGTGGATTTATTTCGAGGGCTTTTGCAGCTTGTTCTTGAATGTGGATTTATTTCGAGGGCTTTTGAAGCTTGTTCTCGAATGTGGATTTATTTTGAGGGCTTTGCGACTTGTTCTCGAATGTGAATTTGTCTCGAGGGCTTTTGCAGCTTGTTCTCAAATGTGAATTTATTTCGAGGGCTTTGCAGCTTGTTCTCGACCTTCAAAGTCTTCTAGTCTTCAAGGCTCCGGTTCAGAGAATGTTTGATCTTCAAAAGTCTAGAGAGTATTTTGATCTTTATTTTTGAATTCTCTCTAAGTTCTCTGGAGAGTTTCTACTTCTAAACCTCCAAAATGGAGGAGGGTGCTCTCTATTTATAAAGTTCCCCAGGGCCTCCAGATGGGCTTGAGCTTGACTGTTGGACTGGGCCTGATAAACTTTGGGCATGGTCCTTAGACTAAGTCTGATTGACTTTGGGCCTAGCCTTTGTGGGCCGAGACTTTGTTGCTTAAGGCTTCTCATTTGGGCTTTGTCTAAAATTAGCCCAAATTTCATATAATCCAATTGCATATTTGGATCTGCCTTAATTTAATTTGGGGATACTTGCAAATTTTAAATAATCCCTAATTAAATAAATAACTTTGTCACTAATTTTAATTAATGACATGGCAAATTTTGATTGGCCAAAATTTATATTCCAACAACGGTCTCCATCATTGGTTCACATCGTGCGATTCATGCGGGGCCTCGTGGCGGCTTTTGGACTGTCCTCCTACGAAAGGTATTTTCATGGGTCAATATCAAGTGAACTCTTGAGAATGATAGGATTGTAGTTTTGTTTTCAATACTTGACCTACCCTAGGACAACACTTGTTGGGATAAAACTACAAGATCTAAAATTATGGTTCACACTTACAAAAGGCTTATTAAGGTTCTTAATAATGTCTTTGACCAAACTAATGGTAACTAAATATTATAGGAATAAGAGTTATTCTGGTATAATACTTGGTTGAGATTATCTCAATTTAGTGAATTAACACTTGAACTACCTTACAGCGGCACGTGTTCTAACTCAATAAAGTACCATAGTATTAGAAATGATTTATAGGGTTCATTTTTCAAATTGTTTGATTTCTATGCTAAAATTGAATGGATAATTGTTTTTCATGATGTTAAATTATATATTTTATATATTTCAATATTATGTCAGTTTCTCTCTTAATTTTAATTTTATTACTGATAAGTCAAAATTGAGAAATTTTATTACTTGAAAAAGTAACGTTAACACTATAATGGCAGTGTAAAATCTTGAATTTGTCTTTATTGAGAAATATTCTAAAAAACCTGCTGCTAATGCTATTCCAATTGTTCATGAAGCACATGATTAATGAATCAAAAGTAAACGAGATAGCTTGTACCTATCTCCTAGTTGACATGTTAGACATCAAGCTTAGAAGATAAATAAAATGACAACAACATATGAGATGTTAAAGTCAATAGAAGCTAAATTTAGATTATTGTGTAAATGATCTAGAATTTAAGTATTGTAAAATTCCAATTAAACAAACCAAATGACTAAAACTATATAAAAGGAAATAGTTCGTAAAGTAGCCAGGACAGTCATAGTGAGAGGAATTTTTGAAATACCTCTATAGGAAGAAGAATATAAATGAAAGTTAATTTGATTTACTAGATTTTTGGTGAAGAATAAATAACTTTACCTGAATAGTTGATACAGGATCCACTATCAAGATTTATTCTTTATTACATTTAATATGTAATTCTTGGAAAATACTTAACGTGTAGAATAGTTTCTATAGGTTGGCATCAGAAAGCCCATCTCAGTTAGCGTAGTGGGAGACATTAAGATGTCATTAAGTAATAATTGTCAATTAATGCTGAATGTGGTGTTATATTACTGCAAAAGAAATTCAATTTCTCAAACTTTATTACTAAAAGGTTCAGCTGAAAATACATTCAGCTGAAAATAAGAACAATTTGTATATGTTAAAATATTGACATATATATCATACTACAAGATACTGAGATATTCAGGATTATAGAATCCATAATAGAAAGACATATTGTTTTCTCCTAAAAGATGATACTTGACTTTGACATTTAAGGTTGATTAACATCAACTTGAATAGAATGAAAAGACTAGTAAGAGGTAATTCTCTAAAACTTAGAGTTAATTACTCTACCTGTTTGTAGATCTTGCCTTTCATGCAAGATAAGCATTAGGGCTTTATTAGACAAGGCTACAAGGCCAAAGAATACTTTGGGCTTACACATTTTGACCCAAGTGGTCAGGTGAATGTAAAGGCCAAATAAAGTCATGAATATTTCATCACTCTGGTTGATGAGCATTCAAGGTACAAGTATCTTTACTTAATTCAACATAAGTCTAAATTTTTGAAAAGTTCAAGAAATTAAGGCTAAAGTTGAAAATCGATTAGGTATGTCTATCAAGACATTATGATCAAATCATAGTGGAAAGTATAAGAACCTTACGTACTAAGATTAGTTGATAGAAAATGAGATTGTATCCCAACTCTTAATACCAAGCATAATTATGTGAAATTATACTGCAAAAGGAGAAACAAGACCTTGTTAGACATGGTCACATCAATAATGAGTTACACACTATTACCAAACTCTGGTTAGGATATGCAATAGAGATTGCAGAGTGAACATTATTCCCTCCAAAAGTATCTACGAGACAATTTTGGGATTATAGAAGAGTAGTAAAGTTAGTTTACATTACTTCAAAATTTAGGGTTGTTAAGCATACATGCTGATACAAATCCAAAGAGGTTGAATGTGTTAAAAAATATGCCTAACTGCAGGTCACCCCTAAGAAGTACAAAATGGTCTTTTATCTAGTCCTAAAACGAATAAGGTATTTGCATGACAAATATCAATTTTATAAGGAGTGTCAAATAAACGACTACAAACCTTTAATAAGGTTAGATAGTGTTAATAAATTGGTTCCAAGTGAAGCCACTAAATAGTTAACAAAAGTTGTTAACAATTTAATTACATTTAAAAGTCAAATGGATCCTAGTCATGAATTGAATAAGCCTCATCATAGTAGGAGAGTCATGAGATGACTCAACCTTTACAAGGACTTAATTGAAGCCCAAAATTATCATGTTAGATGGCAAAGTTGAAGGCTTATTACCCGCAAAGTGAGACCAATGGCAAAGGGTTAAACCTAATAGGAGAAAGTAGACTGCGAGTAATTTTCTCACTTGTTGCCATATTGACGTCTGTAAGCATTATTTAATTCATTGTTGCATATGTGATATAAAAAATGAATGTTTAGAATTCCTTTATGAAAAGAAATCTTAGATAATACATCTACACAAATCAATCAGAGAGGTTTATTTTAAAAGATCAAAAGCAAAAATTTGCGAAATAGTAAAGGTTCATTTATGAAATGAATTTTATAATTAGATCTTTGAATATAAGATTTGATAAAAGTATCAAAATCTATGACTTTGGATAAATATTACTAAAGCTTGTATAGACAAGAAAATTATTAATTGCTTAGTGGATTTTTTCTCATGTTTTATGTTAATGATATTTTACTCATTATGAATGATGTAAGATTTCTATCTAACATAAAAAGTTGACTAATAACCAATTCCAAATGAGTAATTTGGAATGACTCGGTATATTTTATATGTTCAAAATGGAGATTTTAAGGACAAAATGTTAACTTTGTCTCAAACATCTTATATTGACATAAATGTTGTCAAATATTTGATATTTATGTCTAAGGAAGAGTATCCTAAGACACCTCAAATGTTGAAAGTATATGATATGCATAAATGAGACTGAACATTTAATATACAACTGGTTAGCATATATCAGTTAAACGAAAGGTATGACCACTGAGTAGAAAATTAAAAAATTTCTCAAATTATCTATGGATAATGAGAAATTTCGTGTATGGAGTTAAATATTTGATTTTTACAGGATACATTGGTTCTTACAAAGATTTAAGAAATCTATGTAAAGATAAATTCTACCCTAAGTGGTTGAGTATGGTATAAAAGTTAAATTGTTTTGCTTGTGAAGCAACAAAAGGACTTGTATGACAAAAATAGTTCCTTGAAGATCTGAAAGGTGTTTCAGATATTATTTAGTTTATCCTCTTTATTATGATAATAGTGGTGTAAAGTCTAATATTAAGGAAGTTAGAAAACACCAATGTATAGGGAATCATATCGAGAGAGAGAAAGCATCATGGTAGTGACCAGGATGGCTTTTAACGACAGCCCTTTGGATTTATATAAAGAGACTTTCTATGCTAAAGTGTTTGAGAATCACCTAGAATGTCTAGGATTACGAGACATGTCTCATCTTTGCTAGGGTAAGTGGGAGAACATGTTGGGTATAGAGTATGCCTTAGGATATATGTCTCGCCGGCTTTAGTGCAAGTGGGAGATTGTTGGGATTTATGCCCTAAAGCCTTGTAATTAATGATTTATTTAATAAATAATAATAATTTTGATTATTTTATTTGCAAGATAATATTATCCATTATATGAAAAATTCAAGTTTATTAGTGTAATCTTGAATAGTATGTGATTGACAAACGAGAGGATCATGTTCAAGAAATACCCTAAGGGTCATAGTATATGGATAAAGTTGGGTGACTTATTTTGGTGACACTATTGATACGACCCACTTTGAATTAGTTACAAATGATTTGATCCAAATTGTTCATATGGAGACATGTGGGTGGGAGTATCTTATACAATGAGTTTGTATAAGATTGGACCACGAAATATTAATCTCTCTTTATAAATCCATTAATTGAGAAAATTAATATTTCATCAGGATGATCATATGCGACTCGATCTTAATCCTGAGTGATTATGAACTCCTGCATGTGAGGGCATGTCCTTTGATTTGCATGGGTGAGTGTCTTTTGTAGCCGATTTGATATGCCTACTATTTTGGGGACTTGACCAAATAGGGACCTGGGAACATAATTTCACAACATGAAATTCATTCCTTCCCATATAGGGTAAGTAGATGAGTAGTTTCCTTAAGTGCTGATTTTGGTACTTGAACAATGGGGCCCCACCCTCTCATTAGCTCGAGAAGGACTTAGTTTATGGTTAAATCATAAACAAATTGTTCATTAGAAAATCAGTGGTGCTTAAGGTGCAATATGTAATTACAGGGTAAAACGGACTTTTGACCCGGCTGTAATTACGAACAACTCGTGAAGGATCAACTTGCATATAGTGATCATATCCATGGACACAACTTGTCCTACAATGCATAAGAGTGCAACTCTAGGTCTATAGTGGAGTGACCCTAGAGTTAATTAATGAAAATTAATTAATTAATTAATTTTGTTTCATTGGAGCTTATAATCTATAGGTCCATAAGGTCCCCTTGCTAGCTCATAATAACACTAAAAGGTCAATTTAGTTGAAAGAAAAATTTGAAATGTTCAAATTAATATTTAATTTGAAGTGTTCAAATTAATATTAAATATATTAGATATATTAAATATAAAAGAGAAAAATATATTTATTGTATTTGATACACTAAATATTAAAATAAGTAATATATATTATATACATTAAAGAAAAGATATTTATAAAATTTGAATAAGATTCAAATAAATAAATATCGTAGGAGATTTGAATGATATTCAAATAAGTATAAGATATATTTTAATATATTAGATATTAAAATATAATATTTTAATTAAGGTAAAGATTTTCCCTTGATCTCTATAAATAACCCTTGGGTTGAGCCATTAGATAACCACACACATCTCCTCAATAGAGAATTCTCTCGAAACCTCTTCCTCTCCAATCTATTGTGGATTTTCTTTCAAGAGGCTCCCACGAGCCTTGATCTTGTGTTCGAGTCATAGCCAGGAAGACTTTGTGGAGGAGATAAAGACCTTCCAGAAATATCTCCATATTTACTCCAAGTCAGTTGGCTTAATCTTATTTTTAGTTTAATTTAAAAGAAAATCAAAGACGGTCCAATGCTTCTGTTGCAAAGTGAAACGTTCATTCCTTCATGAATCTCGCGCCATGGGAGGAACATGTAATTTGTGAGGTAAAGGAGGAGTCTTAGCTTACACCCGAAGAGGAGACTCAAGTGATAGAGTCGGAGGCTGAAAAACCTTCGTCTTTTATATTCCGTAGCTCTCCTCTTAATTTTGAATTGATTTTTCTTTATTCTCACGAGTCCTTAAAGTCTTTTATTTCTTTTGAGTCTTTTGAGTCAGTTGAGTCTTACTGTATACCTTTCATTCCTTATATAAAAAATAGCGAAAATAATGATCTGTCTGGTACCTTGGAGAAATAGGAAAGCCTTCTAAACTTGGAACGTTGCATTGATTCAAGCAAGAAGGGACCAAAGAAAGTAGAATAATTTTACGTGTCCTGACACTTACGAACCCTGTCGAGCATAACGACGTTAAAAATTTGAGCTTCTTGGGAGGCAGCCCAAGTGTTTTAATTGTTTTATTTGTTTTCCTGTCTGTTGATAATTTCCTTTTCTTAGTTTGTTTTGTTTTTTTTTTTGTTTTTTGTTTTTTGTTTTTTCTTTTTTGTGTTGCACTTAGGAGGATAAATTGAGGATAAAGATGCACCACCACCCACAAGCCATCCAAAAACTAGGAGAGTTTTTCTGTTCGTCGTGCTTTTTGTAGTGCAACTCTTTTTAGCGATACATTGGGGATAATGTATCAATTAAGGTTAGGGGTGGAGAGCGTTAGATTTGCATGTTTAGGGTTATTTATGAGCATGTTGAGCAGTGAGTGTTAATTTAAAAAATTTTTGAGCTTAAATAGCATGATGTGTTAGTTGCTAGCATGATGTGTTAGTTGCATATTAAGTGATTATGACAATCTATGAGGTGCTTTAGGTAATTCCATTTGAAGTGGTTGAAACTTGAAGATACATGCTTGATTTAAGCCTATTTTAAAAATTTTATTTTGATTCCCTTATACTTTTTGAGCACTTAGCCCTCTTGTCTATGGTTTTGAAGGCTTAAGATTGGGTTATTTGGTCTAGATTCTTGTTGTCACCTCGAAAGATTTTAGGAACTAGTTTAAGAGTCTACTTGCATGATGTTGAGTAACGTGAAACTTATGAGTAATTGCATGTTTTATTTGCTTTTATTACTGTGATAAAATGAAAACTCGAGTAAAGAAAAAAAATGATTGCATGTTTTTAAAAGTGTAAGGAAAAAAAGAGCTACCTCTACTATGATCAGTCAGTCCATCCATTGAGCAAGTGCTGTTGATAAGGGTCCCTATAGTGGATGTGTGAAAGCTAGTGCTCATCAAAGTAAGAAAAAATCTAAGTTGGGGGTAAGCCTACCCTATGACACCTTAGTTTGATGTTATACTTTTGAGTGTAAGGAAGCTTGAGAATTGGTCTTAAAGTCAGAAGTAGGGTGAAAACGAGTTAAGGATCGAATAAAACCTTCTCGGGCTTATAAAGACTTAGATAAGGGGAGCTATACACACACACATAAAGGATGAAATGATTAGTCTTAAAATTGCCATTGATTAAATGTGTTTGATTGTTTTCTACCATTGCAAATGTTTTGTTGCCTAAAGCATTGAGATTAGAGTCATTGTTATGAAACTGATAAGTCATAGGATTGTTTAGTTCTACCTTGTTGGAGTACTAGCAATTAAGTTGGCGGTATTTTGATAACACTGTAAAAGTGCTACTTTATGAACTTATTTCATGCTAGTTTAGTTGTCCTCCTGCATTTATTTGTCTATTTTGTAGGGATTGAGCAATTCAGAGTAGTTTAGAAGACTTTTGATGAATCAGGCTTAAAAGGAAAGTAATCAGATCTACTTTGGGCATTCGAACTAAGAAGAGATTACATCGAAACTAAGTAAACCGAGAGGAGAGCTAGACACTGCTGCATGGCTAGATCAAGCTTGAAGATCTGTAGAAATAGCGTCTAGAAGCTGGCCAAATTAAAGGGGCAAGGCTTTCTCGAGGCTGCGAAGAGGCTACCCTTGACGCTGGTAGCGTCGAAACACTACTTGAAGCATCTAGAACATAACTATATTTTGTCAAATTTGTTCCTTATTTGTGAAGGCAGCATGTCAACGTTGTCCTTAGTGTCTTTTTTTTTTGCCTCTTTGGCCTACATGCTTTTAGAGAGTTTTTTTAGACCTTTTTCCTTTTCTCCTTAGACGATTATTGTATCAAATCGAACTATGTTGAACTTGAAGAATTTTATGGCGATGCTCGGCTAAACCTCGCATTTCCAATTCAGAGGTCGGTTGCAGCCAATTGCAATGTTGTGAGGCTCAAACTTTAATGTAGTTTTCTTATAATTACATGTGTTCTTTGATTCCTATATTTATTTTATGAGCATGTATTTTTTATTAAATTGACTCAACGATCGCTTCATATGCTTGATTGCTATTCATGATGCATGATATGTAATTGTCATGTTTATTGAATCTTGTATCGCTAGGATTATTACATGTGTGTGTTTTATGGGTTTCCATAATTGCATAGCTTGCAAGTTTAATTCTAGGAATTAAAGGAGCATCTTGGTTAGGTTAAATTTATTTTATCTAACTAAGTTTTCTTTGTCTTTCCAAAGTGCTTAATACTTTTGTCTAAATACTTTGAAACAGTTTCGTGCCAAATTGTTTAGGTAATTAGCATTGACTTTGACGTTTGTTAAAGTTAATGACTATAGGGAATTTGTTGCTTTTTAGAATTTCCTAATAAGTTGACCAAGTACTGACATTATTAAGTTTAAATGTTTTAAATGCCTATGATCACTTTTGCAATTGGATAATTTCGTACCTTTGAATTAGATTTTGGTAAGATTTTGCCTATCTTTATTTTTTTATTTGCTTATATTTTATTTTATTTATAAAAACACAAAATTGTCCTTTTTAATTGTTTTCTCCTTTGTAAATTTAATTTGAGAAATTGATATTCGGTTCCCTGAGATCCACCCGGTCCACTAAATGCTACAAGTAGTTTAGGATCGATTTATACATTGTAATTTGATGATCCTTCGACAAGCTCACTTCACGGAGAACAATTGTACGAAAGATGAGAGTGCTACAAGGAGATGTTGAGAAAATGCCCACAGTGCTGCAATGTTAAGGGCGCATTCACTTATGTAATACGGTTCATTTTGGACAGCGTTGCAACGTAATGTCGATTTGCTGACTTCATTAGAGTCATTTGCATTACTGAAAGGAGGAGCCAATGGGGGTTTTACATCGTAATCCACGAAATTAGAAAGAATTAGGAGGATCAAGGATGGATTGGAGCGAGTAGATTGAAGATCCACGCTCAGGATTCACGGAGATCGTAGTCGAAGCGAATGATAGACGCGCAACGGGTTCTTCCTTTGTTTTTCCTTGAATTCTTAGCTATTTTTATTAGATTAGGATGGATTATGGTTGAATTGAATTGAATTATGATTCTTGTTGATTAGATTGAGGAGTTTGGGGCTTATTCAAGCCATTGGACCATGTAATTGAGGTCAATTGGATGTTTGTAATTGAATTTGCACATTTTCTTCATGCAATGTTCTTATGGCTTTGAATCCCTTAATCAAGGATTTTATGATATGCGGTTTATGCTTGTTCTTGACAAAGAATGCATTAATTTCAGCTTGAATTGCATGATAATTAATGTTTGGATACGAAAGTGATAAAAACATTAATTAGGGTCATTGATAAGGAAGATTAATGCTGTGTATAATTAAGTGATGAGACGGACACATAATTCGATTAATTATACATGAGATTGGATGAGCTCGCTGGAGAATTCCATGACATGCAAACCTTCATATTCAAGTAAATTGCTTAAAAATTTGCAAAAATTAATTAATTTCAGTTAACGGTCCAATTAGTGAGGTCCTAAACTCGGCGCCATTTAATTGTGCTCCGTTTCATTTGAATTCTTTTAGTTCATTCGTTTCTTTAATTCTTGTTGTTTGATTGCTATAGCATTTATTTTTTTCCCTAAATAAAATTAGATCCAAGTAAGTATAGTAATTATTTGAACAAACTTACCCAATTTCCTGAGGATTCTATACTCGGTAGTACTTACCATTTTATTATTACTTTGATCGCGTGCGCTTGCGTGACACCTATCAATTTCCCTCTTATTTGTCCCTTTTCTTTTTGGATATTTATGCATTGAGGACCATGTAGACTTTAGGTTGGGGGGTGAAGGTTTATATTTTGATCATATGTTGAGTCTTGAGCATCTGAGTTCAGACTATTTAGCTTTTGAGCAAAAATTTGAAATAAATATTTTTGAGCTTATACTACTTTGCATTCTGGTTGAGTCCTTAAGCACCTGCGTTCGGACTTTTGATTCATATGTTGAGCATGTTATTTTTTAGATTTATGAGTTTCATTTGGTGGATGAATTGGAAGTGTGCTTCTTAATTAGGACGATCTGCGACATGTTTTTTATAGCTTGTTTTTTTCATTTTGATCAAGCATGAATCATCTTGTCCTAATTTGAGCATATTTTTTAAAAAAAATCTTGATCTTCTTGCATGTTTCGAGCACATTAGCCAACCTTTTGTTGTCTTGAAGGCCTAGGATAGCTTTATAGAGTCTAGATGTCTGTTGTCACTCCGATAGGCTTAAGGACAAGGTTGATGGTCAATTTTTGCATGAAAGTCTTTAATGTCTTGCTGAGTAGAAAATGAATGTGTATTTGCCTGCAAGAAAGAAAAGAAAAGAGAAAAGAAAATCGAGCTTAGAAAGAAAAGAGAAGAAAAATAAGCTTGTAATGTGTATGGGTGATCGGGGGTAAAAAGAGTTGCCCCTATCGTGATCAATTAGGCCACCGATTAAGTGAGTGCCCTAGGTAAGGGTCCCCATGATAGATGTGTGAAAGCTAGTGCCCTTGAGTCAGAATGATGCAAGTTTCGGGGATCCTTGTTGTTTGTTTTTTAGGCACCTAAGTAAAACATTGCTTTCTTGATTGTGTTATGGCTTGATAGCTAGTTCTTATGGCTAGTGTAGGGGGAAGATAGATTGGGGATCCTATGAAGCTACCTCAAGCTTGTAAGCACTAAATTAGGGCAGCTAAGCACACACACATGCAAGAAAGGATAGGAAATAATTTGTTACCTTGATGGACTTGCATGTGTTGCGCTTTCTCTTTTTGCAAATAATTTGTTACCTTGAACATTGAGATTAAAGTCATATGTATGCATCCAACGAGTCTTATAGTTACTGTTTTGTTTATGTCTTGCTGAACGACAATATTATAAGAGAACAAATAAGAAAGATCTCACCCAAAGTAGAGCCCAACTACCCACTACAAACTAACTATAGGAAGCTCCAAAAGAGATCTCCACTGTTTAGATTGAAGACCCTCGTGTCAGGAACACGCTGTCAAATTTTCAGCTCGATTGGACCACAGATTGATCCCCAAAAGGCTGAAAAACGATTATGTACGGAAGACCTTTTCTATTTTTCTTTCAAATTCTCTCTCTCCTTTGCCGTATCGTCTCTCTCACGCATACCCTGACCAGTGGCTGCAAAATCCTTTTAAATAAAAACCCTAGGCCCAGTCCTTTAAATTGTGGGCCTTCTACAAAGTAAAAAATCAAGGCCCAACAAATCTCCTCCTTTTCATTATGTGGAGGAACTTGTTATTTTAGCAGCGGAACGACAAAACTCAAGCTTTTCTCTTGGTAGATTTTTA
Organism: Trichosanthes truncata; assembly: GCA_033996785.1. Lineage (NCBI taxonomy): Eukaryota > Viridiplantae > Streptophyta > Magnoliopsida > Cucurbitales > Cucurbitaceae > Trichosanthes > Trichosanthes truncata. Next base: position 40,023,773 of record JAWPNB010000013.1, on the reverse strand, counting down.
GTCAACATATCAGATCTAATATGATCAGTATGTATCTTCTCAAGCTCAAACATACATCGTTCCATGCATCTCTCATCCAGTGATACCTCGCATCTTTATGTTTAGTTCTGAAACGAAACATAGAGTTCTTACCGAGATGAATAACACTCTGGTTATCGCAGAATATCTCATACCGTTGTTGCTTGAAGCCAAGCTCCTCTATAAACCTCTTCATCCACAACATCTCTTTGCAAGCCTCTGCTGCTGCAATATATTCTGCTTCAATTGTAGAAAGTGCAACGCACTTCTGTAGTCTTGACTGCTGAGACACTGTACCACCTGCAAACGTCATCAGTTGGCAGGAAGTGGACTTTCGATTATCTAAATCTCCTGCCATATCTGAATTTGTGTAGCCAACAAGCACTAGCTTTCCCCCTCTAGAAGTGAGCTTCAAACTGGAAGTACCTCGCAAATATCTAATGATGTACTTGACTGCCTCCCAATGTTGTTTTCCTAGATTGGACATAAAACGACTGATAACACCAACAACATGGGCAATATCTGGTCTAGTACATACCATGGAATACATCAAGCTCCCAACTGCTAAAGCATATGGGACTCTTCCCATGTCTTCCTTCTCTTTATCTGTAGAAGGGCTTTATTTACTACTCAGTTTGAAGTGAATAGATAGAGGAGAACTAACTGCTTTAACTTTACTCATGTTGAATCTTTCAACCACCTTCTCCAAGTATTGCTCTTGTGACATATATAGTTTATTGGATATTCTATCTCGTATGATTCGAATCCTAAGAATCTTCTTTGCTGGCCCCAAATCCTTTATGGCAAAGGATTTGCTCAACTGTTGCTTCAACATCTCAATTCTCGAAACATTCCTGCCAACAATCAAAATGTCATCAACATAAAGCAATAATATAATAAAATCATAGTTAGAGAATTTTTGCACAAAAACGCAATGATTAGAAGTTGTCTTCTTGTAGCCTTGCTCCCCCATAACTGACTCAAACTTCTTGTACCACTGCCTTAGTGCTTGTTTTAACCCATAAAGAGTTTTCTTCAACTTACACACAAGATCCTCTTTGCCTTTCTCCTCAAAACCCTATGGTTGTTTCATATAAATTTCTTTGTCTAAGTCTCCATGAAGAAATGTAGTTTTAACATCTATCTGCTCAACTTCTAAGTCAAGGCTAGCTGCCAAACCCAAAACTACACGTATAGAAGACATCTTAACAACAGGAGCAAAAATTTCTTCAAAATCAACACCTTTCTTTTGACTGAATCCTTTGACTACTAGTTTTGCTCTGTAACACGGTCTTGAGGTGTGTTCTTCTTGTTTCACTCGATAAACCCACTTATTTTTCAGTGCAGTTTTTCCTTTAGGCAATTTGACAAGCTCAAAAGTATGGTTTTCATGTAAAGACTTTATCTCATCTTTCATCGCATCAATCCACTCACTTTTGTGCTAATCTTTTATGGCCTCTTCATAACTTTCAGGTTCTCCCCTGTCAGTTAATAACACATATTTATTAGTAGAATATCTTGTTGACAGATGTCGATCTCTAATAGATCTCCTAAGTGAAACATCTGTAGGAACTTCTGTCTCTGACAACTATTCATGAATATTATCATCTACCTCAACCTGTTCAGAACCCTCTACCTCATCTGTACCATCAAATTGATCATTCTAAATCTCATTCTCAGTCTGTGTAGAAGGTTGTGCCAAAGGAACTGATTCTAAGTCAATCAAATCATCACTATGTTCAGACTCTATTTTATCTGTCTTCTCGATGTCTTGTGTGGTTTGGTCTTCTATAAACACAACATCTCGACTTCTAATGAGCTTCTTATGCACTGGATCATACAACCTGAAACCAAACACATCTTGACCATAGCCAAGGAATACACATGGTCTTGTCTTTGCATCAAGCTTTGATCTTTCATCTTTATGAACATGAACAAAAGCTTTACAGCCAAATACACCTAGATGATTATAAGATATATTCTTCTTTGACCAAATCCTGTTAGGAACTTCAAATCCCAACTAAACACATGGTGTGAGATTTAAAACATGAACAACTGTACTTAATGCTTCACCCGATAACGATCTGGGTAACTGTGATTGTGAAAGCAAACATCTCATTCTCTCAACTATTGTTCTGTTCATTCTCTCAGCTAACCCATTTAACTGAGGAGTCTTAGGAGGTGTCTTTTGATGTCAAATATCATAATTTCTACAATACTCATCAAAAGGTCCACAATACTCACCCCCATTATCAGTCCTAATACACTTCAACTTTTCACCAGTTTCTCTTTCAACAAGGGCATGAAACTGTTTAAACACTTGCAACATTTGATCTTTAGTCTTCAAGATATAAACCCACGTTTTCCTTGAATGTCATCTGTAAACGTCACAAAATATGATGCACCTCCAAGTGTTTTTGTTTTCACAGGATCACACACATCAGAATATACTAAGTCAAGTATATTTGGCTTCCTAGAATGCTGAGATGCCTTAAAAGAAACTCTTGTTTGCTTTCCTGCCAAACAATGATCACATCTTTTCAAAGGTGCATTCTTTATACCACGAAGATGATTTTCTTGGCTAGAATCATCAAACCCTTCTCACTAATGGGACTGAGTCTCTTATGCCAAAGCTCAACACTCTCTCCATTGTTCACTATATTTATATCACAATCAGTAATCTTGGCTTGCATCAAATACAGTGATGAACATTTCTTTCACTTAGCTACCACCATAGAGCCTTTAGTAAGCTTTCATTTACCATCATAGAAGGTATTGCAGAAACCTTCATCATCAAGCTTACCTGTGGAGATTAAATTCATGTGAATATCAGGGAGTGTTTCACATTCTTCAAAAATCAGCATAGAACCATTCTTGGTCTCCAAGTGCACATTTCCAATGCCAACTGGTTTTGTTGATCCATCATTACCCATCCTTACACTGCTAAAATCACCAGATGTGTATGATGCAAAGAAATCCCTCCTTGATGTAGCATGAATTGAGGTGCCACTGTCAATCAACCAATTGCTCTGTTGTGTAGCAAGATTTATAACATCACCGTCAAATAAAATAAGGAACTCTTCGGTGGCTACAGCAACTCTGTCTGCGTCATTACCATCATCATTCTTCTTTTCCTTACGTTTATCATTTTTATTTTCCCTCTTCAGTCGTCGACAATACTTCTTTATATGCCCTTCAAACCACAATGAAAACACTTAACATTTTCAAACTGGTCACTCTTGCTTTTGCTTCTGTCTCTACCCTTCGGACCTGTGCTCTTACTCCTCCCCCTTCTTTCAGTAAGAAGAACCTCTGATTGTGAAGAAGAGCCCTGAGACTTTCTTCTCATATCTTCGTTCAAAACACTGCTTTTTACTAAGTCCATACTTAATATTCCATTTGGGGCTGAGTTCGATAAGGAAGTTCTGAATGTCTCCCACGAATCCGGCAATGAACCAAGAAGCCATAATCCATGTATCTCTTCAACAAACTTGATATTCATTCTAGCTAGCTGATTAATGATACCTTGGAATGGATTCAAGTGATATGACATAGGTGTTCCATCTTGGTATTTTAAAGCCATCATTTGTTTGATCAGAAACAATTTACTATTACTAGTTTTCAGTGCATATAATGACTTAAGTTTATTCCACAAAGTCCGTGCATGATTTTCTTCACCAATATGATTCAGAATATTTTCTTCAACCCAAAGTCTAATAATGCCACATACTTTCCTATGACATATTTCCCATTCTGTATCAGTTTTATCTTCATGCTTCTCAACTGAAAAAATAGGAAGATACAAATCCTTCACATTTAAAATATCTTTCATCTCTCTTTTCTAGACTTGATAATTTGAGCCATTTAGAGTAACAATCTTACGTGTACTAGTTTCCATGTTCAACACAAAGTACTTAACTAATCACAACCTGTCTCTAATACCACTCTAATGGGATAAACACTATATTCTAGAAATGAATTATCCCCTGTTGTGTGAACCTAATAGGAAATTAGTCAAGTATAAACAATAATAGTAATAACTAAATCAAGCATAGGACACCAACAATTTTAATGTGGAAAAATCTCCCCAAAGTGAGGAGTAAAAAACCACGAACTGAAGTCAAATTCTCCATTATAATCAATAATGGGTTACAACGAGTTCTCCCTAGTACCAACTAGAGGCATACAACAATAGATATCTCAAGATAATAAATCTTGGCAACAAACGACAATATTCCAAGAGAACAAATAAGAAAGATCTCACCCAAAGTGGAACCAAACTACCCACTGCAAACTGACTGTAGGTAGCTCCAAAAGAAATCTTCACCGTTCAGATTGAAGACCCTCGTGTCAGGAACACGCTGTCAAAATTTTAGCTCGATCGGACCACGGATCGATCCCTAAAAGGCTGAAAAACGATTCTGTATGGAAGACATTTCTTTTCTATTTTTCTTTCAAATTCCCTCTCTCCTCTGTCGTATCATCTCTCTCGCTCATATCCTGACCAGTGGCTGCAAAATCCTTTTAAATAACAACCCTAGGGCCACATGGGCCTTTAAATTGTGGGCCTTCCACAAAGTGAAAAATCAAGGCCCAACATGATTGGCCTCTTAATTTGGTGTCATTGTCTGTAATTAATCTATGTTCTCCTTTTTCTTTGCGCCATTCATTGTTCTTGTCTTGCTTCTTTCTGATCTCCCTCTTCAACATAAATACACAGAACTCGAAATCTTCTTATTCTTTTTTAATTACCTGAATTACTTAAGAAACTATGATGATAATTGATTATGCGCTTGTAGGATGTTGTTTTGTTGCCTCGTTTGGGAGTAAAAAGTAGGGTGTTGCTTTGTGTATTTAAAATTTGAACTAATTTTATGATGTTCAGCGATATGTAGCTCTCAAAGTGGAGAAGAGTGCTCCATTTTGAGAAATTCTTGATCCATAATTTGGAATTAAGTCTTTGGGAAAAATCTTCGAAGACAAGTTCCAAAATACATCAAATGTAAACTTCGATTTTCTACAGCAACTCATATCTCTAGATTAATAAAAATGCATGTGAAATCCAATAGATCAAATTCAATCATTTGTCACTCCATGGACAATTTTTGGACAAGGGGAAAGTAGGATCAAAATTCAAAAGCAGAGAAAAGAAGTGGAAGAAGAAACATGAAGAGAGGGGTTGAACAATAATAAATAGTGACCTTCAATTACCAATTGACGATTAAAGCTGGGAAGTAAAATGGATTGATCCAGATTTATCTGGAAGTTTTTGGTTGCATGAACCCTACAGTGGCGACGGTGGAGAGCCGATGCTTCGACTATTTGGTGCATGGGTGAACTCATCATCTTAATATTTGAGCTTCCAATTGAAACGAAATGGATCGGATTTAGGTCGAGAATCTTCTACCTGAGGCATCTGTGGACGAGATTATATTCTTGAAACAAATTCCAAAGGGAGACCTTGAAGATAAAAAATGTGTGGTGAAGCCTTTGGATCATTTAATTGATATTTTGTTCGTCTGTGCGAATTCCGGTTTTTCTTTTTGAGCCAAGTATTCTTAATTAAAATATTAATCGTATTTTGGTTGCATAGTTAATTTTCCACTAATTGGAGGTAAACCTATGTTATGTTGAGTCTCAAATTCTCAGTTGGAATAGTAATTCCCATAATTTCACGATTAATTTCGCATTATATCTTGTCAATTTCGTTTTAGAGATTGCAATACGAAGCTATTTTTGAAGTTATTAGATTTTGGCTAATTCATATGCTGCTTTTTATCATAATATTGTGTGTGTACTTTCAATTGTAGCCAAGGGAGGGCGTACTTTTTCAATAATGTGTAAGTGGTTTGGTTGATTTAGATGCAGATAAACATTTGGATTAAAAATTTTTTTAACTGAAACTATAAAATCGCCCCAAGTTAAAGATTCTTAAATTGGATTAGGGTTCACTTTCCTTGAGACCTGGTTTTGAGAGAGATATTAGTATGACTCATTTTATGTTATTTTAAAAAGAATATACGATATGAAATGGAGATTTTTTAATCATTTTATGTTGCCTGAAACGTATATTTTTTTTGTTTTATTTTGATTAATTAGAGGAAATGCTTTTAATCGAATGATTAAGGTTGTTGAAATGTCTCTCTTACTGAATCATAGCTCCGTTGGGAATGGACATTCATTTTCCAGCTAGTTGTCAAATATTGTATGACTTGTGTCATCATTTTTAATTCAAATTTTGGTTGTTAAGAACTCAACTTTTATTGTGTGCTATTGTAAAATATATTACATATAATATCTAGGAGTTCAATTAGGACTTCTCCTTCTTAGACCATCCTTTTGTAAATGCTCAAAAAATAACTTCTTCTTCCTAGGTTGTTTAAATGTCTCTCTTATTGAATCATAGCTCTGTTGGAAACGGACATTCATTTTCTAGCTAGTTGTCAAATATTGTATGATTTGTGTCATCATTTTTAATTCAAATTTTGGTTGTTAAGAACTCAACTTTTACTGTGTGCTATTGTAAAATATATTATATATAATAGTTAGGAGTTCAATTAGGACTTCTCCTTCTTAGGCAATCCTTTTGTAAATGCTTAAAAAAATAACTTCTCCTTCCTAGGTTGTGCTTTTGTAGATGTTTAAAAAAGAACTGGCATTGGGTGTACTTCTGTTTTTACTGTCAGGTAAATACTCAAGCTCCATCCAATTTGTTGATTGCAGTGACCCCAACAAATAAAAATACTATAACTTTGTTGTTCAGGTATGCAAGTTTTGAAAGAATAAAAGCTTATTCTTGAAGAGATCAACTACTGCGGATTTAATATGTGTGTATTGTGCATTTGATGTAAAATAGTGGAAGGAACAACAAGAAGACATTAATGAAAATAGAAAGGTAAGAGCTTGAGAATAAATAAAAATTAATAAGCCAACTAACTATCATGGTAAAATACTGTCAGGAAGGTACATTAGAAAAATAAAACATAAGCTAATCACTCTTTACAACTAATTATCCTGCATCATAATGTGTTAAACACAAGCTTAACACAAGCTAACTGTTTTTAGAATGTGTTAGACATGATTTTTTTACCTTAACTATAACACCCATGTTTAATAGACTCCTGGTAAGATTTAATACTTAATGATTTTCTTCCTCATTACGTTTCTTGGATTCACCCATCGTGGTGAGAGGGTATGACATGAACTAGGTAATTTGAACCACTTTTAGAATGATGTTTTAAATGTTAATTGCTATTCAAAAGCTGAAAAATGTCGATTTAATTGTTTTATTTTTGAAAGTGTTATTGAAAATTCTAAAAACGTTTCAAAGCACCTTAATTCAATAGATGAAGCTAGCTTCTAATTCGTAGTTATTTGTTTACTTTAAAAAATCATCTAGACTCTGCATATAATGAATTGACTTGGTTATTTGTTTTTTTTTTGTTTGATGGCAGTTGATTGGGTGAAACTTGTGGGTAAAAATAAAAGAAATAATTTCAACTCCAGTGCAAGTGCACATTATCGATGCAAGTAATAAATAAGAGTATTCTTACATATAGATCCCACAGGGAACAGATTTTTACAAAAAAATTGAAAATAGCAAAAGTTGTTCAAAAATTGCAACTTGGGTAACTCAATTGCAAAATCAAATTGTAGTTCGTGTGAAATAGTAAAGGAAACAAAAACTAGTATTGCAAAATCAGATTACAAGATCGACAGAGCTTGTCGAAGGATTGCCAAATTGTATTTATAACTCTAGACCCACAAATACTGTAGTATAAAAGGTCGGGTTGATCATAGGGAGATAAGCTGATTATTTTCCAATATAATTTAAACTAAACCAAACCAAACAAAAAAAAAGGGGGGGTTGTGCATTTAAACGTAATAAAATAACAGAAAATAAATGAATGAGAGTTAATTGCATAAAGGAAACGAAAGAAGGCTTAAACACCGATTCTAGGTTTCATCGGATCGAGTATTATACTTTGGTCATTGCTTTTCAACGGATTTGTGTAAATTTCCTGATTAAGCAACTAACCGACTAATCTGGTAAAGTCAGATTAGCCCTCTAACAGCTCCCTATTTTAGACTATTCTGACCTAGCATTTAATAGTCCCTAACTACCCTAAGCTAGGTACGATAACATTCCACGCTTGGTCGATCAATTGCATTAAACTCGGGAGTTAGTTAAACCATGTTAGCTAATTTAGTGAGCTTACGTTAATTAAAGAGTTGCTTGGGTCTCAAGACCTATTATGCAAACTAAACAAAGAGGTTAAGCCTAATTCTATGCAAGCACAAGCCGGTCTAGATGATACTAAATTAAGCTAATGCATGAAGTGATGACATTACACGAGCATATCGTTAAACGAAATAGACACACAAGATTCATCAAGTCTAATATGTAAATTCCATTCAATGAAATAAATCAAAGTCCGTAAGGAAGGAAATAAGCTGCAGAATTAAAGACAAAACCTCCCAAAGTACAAGTGTAATCCAAATCCACCCCGAATCAACGTTACAATCTTCGCAGAAGCTTCGAAATCCCCTCCCGACACCATAGTTTAATACATAAACATACTACAAATGGAAAGAAGTTAAAAATGGGTATAAGCCAAAGGAGAATGTCTGAAAATTGGCTGAATGCCCTAAAAGTAAATTTTCTTTTATAGTTCTCGAAGCAACGTCGAGACGCTACAAGCAGCATCGAGATGTTGTCGCCTTAAAGACCATCGTCACAGAGGCTCGCCACAGCGTCGACATGCGCTTACCATTACGGCATCTCAATGCTTCAGCCATCAATAATTACTGCCTTTTAGCATCGAGTGAGGCTCCGTAGAGCATCTCAACGCTACTCTTTAGTGCAGTTTGGCCATTTGATCTCCATTTGTTCAATTAGGGATTGCATGACCTCCAATTAAGCCCAAATGAACCTCGAATGCTCCAAAAAGCTCCAAAAGCTTCTAAAATACTCTAAAATGCTCTTCGGGCTAATTTACCTACAAAGTAGAGAATTAATCAAATAAAATCGATATAAGTCACAAGGCTTAGACATAGAAAATAAGGACTATTTTAGTCCTATCAAAATACTCCCAACCTAGACCTTGCTAGTCCTAGAGCAAGACATAAACGAGCGATAAAAGCATCCTCAATTACTTACCCATAACTCTAACATCAATGGTCGAATATATCAAAAGAATGAAAAACAAGGGAAATATGTTAAATGCTAACCACACGCAAGGCCCATTGAAACACTTTCATGATCTCCCTCGTGTGTATGTGAAACCTCCCTAATGCAATCTTTATAAGCCTGGAGCAAGTTTAGCAACCCTCATCCCATTTTCCCCCTACACTACCACTAAGGGTAAGTCATCAAGCAAAGAAGCAATTGAAGAAACAACAAGCCACTAAGTGCCTGAAATACTCACAACGAGGATTCCAAAACTTGCATGATCACTTTGTAGATCAAGGGCACTAGCTTTCGCACATCTGTTGTAGGGACCCATACTCAGAGCACTTGCTCGATGAGTGGCCTAACTGATCATGGCAAAGGCATGTCTTTTTACCCACTGATTTCTTTAAACACACTAGAAGCCCCCCCCTCCCCCCCCTCCCTTTTTATCAAGTCTTTCCAAAGAAATTCATCATGCTCTCTCAAGCAAGTCGACTATCTAACAAGCCTCTATACTTATCGAGGTGACAATAGAAGTACAAGCTCTATAACTCCACCATAAGCCTTCAAGACCATAAAAGGTAGGCTAAGCATGCTCGGATGGGTGGGAAAGACTAGAAAAGTTTTTGAAAAAAATAGGCACAAAAAGGACTCACATCGAAAGAACATTCACATACTCCAAACAAGTTTAATAAGAGCAATACATACAGCACGTCATTGATTTTCATCATCACAAAGCAAGCAATCAAATCAACTCAAATGCAAGCTCAATCAACATGAAAATTTCCCACCCCCAACCTAAATAACACATTGTCCTCAATGTGTGATAGAAATCAATAAAGAAGGACAATTTGAAGGATGTAAGAATACTTCTCTGACTTGATAATATGTAGGCGGTGGTGAGACGTTGCTTCTAAAAATAGTTTCTCTTTTACAACCACATCTCTTGCCAAATACACCAAAAAACTAACTAAGCTACGAAAAAGAAAGGATTGAAATTAAATAAATGAAAGTGATAAAAACTTAATCGCCTGGTTGCCTCCAAAAAGAGCAAATTTTTATAGTCGATTGCTCGACTTGCCTTATGGCACCATCAACCTGGTTCCCAATAAACTGGGTGATTCAAAGCATATGCCGCAATTATGGAAGCGAAATCACTCCCATTATAAACCTTGAGCCTATGCCCATTCAACTTGAATGTCTTACCTATATCAAGACTATGTATCTCTATTGCACCATAAGGGAATATTTTAGCAATAACGAAAGGACCTAACCACGTGAGAGAAATTTACCTAGCATTAGCTTGAGGCAAGAATTGTACAATAGAACTTTTTGTCCCACGTGGAAGTTCTTCCTGACCACTATGTTGTCATGGAATAACTTTGTTTTGTCTTTGTAAATCGAGGAATTCTCATACAACTCAAGCTTCATCTCTTCAAGTTCTTGTAGTTGGAGTAGCCGCTGATCACCAGCTTGTCGTAGTCATAATTACACTTCTTATACGCCCAATACGCCTTATGCTAAATCTAGACCGGCATGTGGCATGCCTTGCCATACACCATTATGAAGGGGGACATCCCTATAGGTGTCTTGTAAGCTGTACAATATGCCCACAAGGCATCTTCTAATATGAGGGTCCAATCTTTTCTTCCAGGATTAATCATTTTTTCGAGAATGGACTTCACCTCCCGATTAGAGATTGTTTCCTATCTGTTTGTATGAGGGTGGTAGGGAGTAACATCACTCCATATTTCTTCATCATGATCTCAATAGTTTTGTTGCAAAAGTGGATGCCTTGGTCACTTATTATATGGCCCATGGGACTCCATACCTGCAAAAGATGTTAGACTTCAAGAATCATGCCACAATCTTAGAGTCATCAGTAATGGTGCCTTTGGCTTCCACCCCTTTAAACACATAATCCATGACCAAAATAACGTACCTAAAACTACATGACAAAGGCAAAGGACCCATAAAATCCATCCCTTAAACATAAAAAATCTCACAAATCACTATGGGTGTTTGGGGCATCTCATTCCTACGAGTTATGGTTCCTACCCTATGACAACGTTCACAAATTTTGCAGAAACATAAGCACCGCTAAATAAGGTCTCCCAATAAAGTCTTGAATCAAGCACCTTCCTAGCAGTCGTTATTGGGCCGAAATGGCCCCCACAAGCATGCTCGTGACAAAATCCTATGACTGACTGCATTTCATTATCAGGCACACATCTCCTAACAACTTTATCCGAATAGAATTTTCAAAGATGTGGGTCCTCCCACACATAATATTTAGACTCACTCTTAATTTTCCTTTCCCTAGAATTACTAAGCGTGTCAAGCAAACCCCTTGCAACTAAATAATTCACAAAGTTAGAGTGCCAAGGAGCCGTACTTTGTACTTGAAATAGGAATTCTTCAAGAAATGAGTCGCTCAATGATACCTTATCTTATTTCCTAATGATTCGGCTTAAGTGATCAACAACTAGATTTTCTGATCCTCTACGGTGTTTAATTTTTAGGTCAAACTCTTGAAGGAGTAGAATTCACCTTAACAACCGAAGTTTTGACTCCTTCTTTGTCAATAAATATTGCCAAGTTGCATGATTAGAATAAACAATTACTTCACAGCCAAGAATATAGGACCTAAATTTATCAAGGGCAAAAACAACAAAAAGAAGCTATTTTTTCGTAGTCGTGTAGTTGCGCTATGCCTAATTGAGGGTCCTGGATACGTAGTAGATGAAGTGGCTTCTTTTGTCGATCCTTTGGCCAAGAACAACTCTAATAGCATAGTCACTTGCGTCACACATGATTTCAAGGGAAGGTCCCATTGGGGCGGGTGGACAATAGGCGCACTTGTTAGCGCAACTCTTTCAAAAGGTTGAACGCCCTATTACACTCTTTATTAAACTCGAATGGGACATCTTTTTGCAAGACGTTCGTCATGGGTAATGTGACTTTGCTGAAGCCTTTAATGAACATGCGATAAAAACCTACATGGCCAAGAAAGGAACGAACTTCCCTAACATTTGCAGGATAGGAAAGGTTAGCTACAACATCTATTTTACCCATATCTACTTCAATCCCTCTGGCTAAGACTACATGTCCTAGCACTATGCCCTGACTAGCCATGAAATGACATTTTTCAAATTTTAAAATGAGATTACACTCAATGCATCTTTTCATTACTTTGGCTAGATTAAACAAACACCCATCAAAGGAATCACCATGCACTGTGAAATCATCCATGAACACTTCGATGCAATCTTTAATGAACTCATAAAATATGCTCATCATGCACCTTTGAAACGTACCTTGTGCATTACACAGACCAAATGACATCCTTTGAAAAGGAAACATACCATAAGGGCAAGTGAATGTAGTCTTTTCTTAGTCATCCTATGCTATGGAAATTTGATAGAAGCCTGAAAATCCATATAAAATGCAAAAGAAGGGTTTTCCAGCTAGACGCTCAAGCATTTGGTCAATAAAAGGAATAGAGAAGTGGTTTCTCCCAGTTACTGCATTAAGCTTCTGGTATTCTATGCACATCCTCCATCCATTTTGCACTCTCATTGGCACCAATTCATTTTTATTATTTATAACAACAGTTATTCCAGTCTTTTTAGGCACAACATAAATCGGACTGAATTCCAAAGCTCAAGGATCTCTTTCGTTACCACATCCTTCATTGCAGGGTTGAGGCATCTATGAATTTCCTGTGAAGGTTTTGCTTCCCATTCCAACGGATCCGATGCATGCACAAAGCAAGACTTATCCCAACTATGTCAGCTAACTTCCATCCCATGGCCCGCTTGTGCTTTTTTAGTACACTCACTAACCTTTCCTCCTGATATAAAGTAAGGAGCTTAGAGATGATAACTGGTAAGGTTTCCTTTTCACCAGAGTAAACACACTTAAGATGATCAGGAAGGGCCTTCAACTCCAGTTGGGGTGTCTGTTCAATAATAGTATGTTGTTTAGTTTTCGCAACAGAGATTTTAGCATTAAATCAACAAGTTCAAAGGGAGTAAGTGAGAATGCTTCCCCCAAACCAGTTTCATCAAACAATTCCAATAAATCTTGCCCAATCTCATCATTGACAAAAGCATCATGCACTAAGTAGTCGACTACATCAACAACACATAAAGAATTAGCATTCCCATCGAGATACTTCATGGCATCGAAAATGTTAAACCTACCTATTTCATTGCCAAACTCAACAAAAATTGTACCCTACGCAATAGAAATTTTTGTTTTAGCAATTTTCATGAATGGCCTCTTAATAAAATAGAAGTCGATGATGACGCATAAGAATTACCATCCATGTGCATAACATATAAGTCAGTAGGAAATATTAATTCCTTTACTTTGACTCTACTACTCCTAAAGGGCATATTTGGGATCTATCAGCCAAGTGAATAACTATGTTTGTCTCATGCAAGTCGTTCAAATTTATTTCCTTATAGATAGAGTATGACATGACATTAATAGATGCACCTAAATCTAGCATGACATTCTCTATCTTCTTGTTTCCAATCACACAAGGCAACGTAAACATACCTGCGTCCTTGCATTTTTCAAGCATGTTCCTTTATAGAATGGCTGAAACATTTTTGCTCACCACCACCCTATCTTTTCTTTTGTCTTCCTCTTGTTGGTGTACAACTCCTTTAAGAACTTGGCGTATTTTGGGATTTGCTTAATAGCATCTAGGGGAATGTTGATTTCTACCTTTCTGAAAGTCTCCAAAATCTTCTTTTCTCTTGCTTCAGCTTTCTCCTTAGGCTTAGCTAACTTGCTAGGAAAGGGAGGTTAAGGAATATAAGAATCTAAATTCAACGGTGGATCAAAAATTATCCCTCTCTGTCAAGACGAGTCATTCTTCTCTTCCTCTTAGACCAATGGAGTTGGGGTCTCTTCTTGTGGATAATTTAAAGGCATAACTCATGATGGAATCTCCAGACCACTTCTCAACTGAATGGCACTAATGTCTTTGTTCAAATTCTCACCAGACTTCTTACTCTATTAAAGTTCCCTCATCTCAGCATTAAGTAGGGTGACTTGATCTTTCAAATCTTTCATCCCCAAACGTGTTGCTTCCTGAAACTGCATAGTGTTAGAAGTCAAGGTTTGAATCAGATCCTCAATGAGCATACTTGAACCCAAACTCGATGCCCTGGGTTCTTTAGGTGTCTTATACTCAATGGCATCAACTCTTCCTGCCACATGTGATTGCCCAACTTCTGCACAAAAGAGACAAGGTTACCTAAGTGGGATTCTAACTCCGTTATTTTTTTCTCTACCCTTGTGGCACGGCCAAACTGGTGCTCATTCTCTACCATGTTTGAAATGAGCTTTTAGTCTCATAAACTGTCTTATTGGCCAAACATCCTCCATTGGCAGCATCAATTAAATTTCTATAAGCTGGAAGGAGTCCTTCGTAGAAGTACTGAATCAGTAGGTAATCCGAGATTTTGTGATGTGGGAAGCTCGTGCACAGACCCTTGTAACGCCCCCAATAGTCATGTAAAGACTCTTCGTCCTCCTGTGTATTCCCTCATATCTCCTTTCTGATGCTCCTAGCTTTTGAAGTAGGGAAGTATTTCTCCAAGAACACTTTCTTCATCATATTCCAGGTGGTAATAGAAGCCAATGAAAGGTAGTGTAACCAATCTCTGGCTTAGACTATCAAACTGAAAGGGAACGCCTTTAGACTAATCAGCTCCTTTATCACACCCTGGGACTTCATTCCCGAGTAAACCACGTGGAACTTCTTCAGGTGCTTATGTGGATCATCCTCTGCATTACCATGAAAAATCGGCAATAAGCGAATTAAACCAGATCTTAGTTCAAAGTCACCTGAGGTTTTGGGATAAAGGATGTATAGTGGTTGTTGATTCTAATTTGGAGCTGCAAGTTCCATTATTTTCCACTCAGTCGTGGCTTTCTTCGTTAAGCTCTGCTGAGGTTATGTAATGATAAATGGGTTAAGTTCTCCTTCACTTTCTTCTTGCTTCCTTGGTTGGACACGTCTTTCCTTGCAAATTAAGTGAGAGTCTAAGTCCAACTTTTGCAAAGAAAGAGTAAAATACAAACAACAAGAAAGAGGATTAAAAGTTCAAATTGGATGAGAAAATAATAAAATGTTTCCTCGTCGGCAACGACGCCAAATTTGGCAGAGCTTGTCGCAAGCTCGCCAAATTATATTTATAACTCCAAACCCACAAATACTGTAGTATAAGAGGCTGGTTCAATCACAAGTAGACAAGCTGATTATTTTTAATCTAATTTAAACTAAATCAAACCAAACAACAAAAAAGGGGAGTTGTGCTTTTAAACATAATAAAATAACAAAAAATAAATGAACGAGAGTTAATTGCATAAAGGAAATGAAAGAAGGCTTGAATGGCTTACTAAATACCGGCTCTGGGTTTTATTAGATCGAGTCTTATACTTTGGTCATTGGTTTTGAACGGATTAGCGCAAATTTCATGATTAAGTAATTAACCGACTAATCTGGTACAGTGGATTAGCCCCCTAATGGTTCCCTATTCTATTAAACGAAATAGAAACACAAGATTCATCAAGTCAAATATGTAAATTCCATTCAATAAAATTAATCAAAGTCCCAAATATGTTTAAACAAGGAAATAAGCTACAAAATTAAAGGCAAAACCTCCCAAAGTACAAGTTCGATCCAAATATGCCCCAAATCGGCTTTACAATCTACTCGAAAGCTTCAAAATCCGCTCTCGACACCATAGTTTAATATATAAACATACTACAAATGGAAATAAGCTAAAAATGGGTATAAGCCAAAGGGAAATGTTTGAAAATTGGCTAAATGCCTTAAAAGGATAGTTCCTTTTATAGTTCTTGAAGTAGCGTCAAGATGCTACAAGCAGCATCAAGAAGCTATCGCCTTGAAGACCAGCATCACAGGGGCTCACCACAGCGTCGACCTGCGCTTACTATTACGACGTCTTGACGCTGTAAGCAGCATCTCGACACTTCTGCGATCAGGAACTACTGCCTTTCAACGTCGAGTGAGGCTCCGTAGAGCATCTCGACACTACTCTCTAGGGCAATTTGGTCATTTGATCTCCATTTCTTCAATTAGGAATTGAATGGCTTGGGCTAAGCCCAAGTTAACTTTGAACGCTTCAAAAACCTCTAAAAGGTTCTAAAATACTCCGAAATGCTTTTCAGACTAATTTACCTACAAAATAGAGATTTAATCACGTAAAATCACTATAAGTCCCAAGGTTTAGACATAGAAAATAAGGACTATTGTAGTCCTATAAAAAATAGTGCAAAACAGCAAAGAGATCAAAGTGCAAAGGAATAACTTTATGAAGATAGAATGAGGCTCAATAATGTTCATTGCCCTAAGTTGTGAATTGCCATTTTAAATTGAATTGCAATCCTAACCTACACAAACAATTGTAAATCGAATTCAATTCCTATTCAATTTTGATTCCAAAATCTTTAGGAGGCTAAGTGATTGGAGCCATATGGCTACGGTCAAACGTACTTAGATAGGTTTCGAACACAATTCTAGTAGAATTGGAGTCTTTTGCCCTATGTCTAGGGTAAAGAATGACTTATTTATAACCTCTTGTCTCCATTGTTTTTGCGAAATCTGCTTTTTACTAACCCTTTCGATATTAGCTCCAAGTTTTGTATACAATCCTAGTTGATCAAACTAGAATTACAAAAATCCATCAACTCAATACAAACAAACAATTAAGGTGTAAGCTTGGTTTCTTTAACAATTTAAGTTCAATTCACTCCTTTGAGAATTCACATCCTTGAACTCCTAAAAAGGACTTAGCTCATATTTAATTGAAAAGAAACTAAGAAATTCTTGAAAATATTCTTCATGCTAAGAAAAATTAAATCTAACAGTAGCTTAAAATTATAATTGAAAGGCTTTAATTTTAGTAATTGCACACCAAAAAAAATAGTAGGAACAAGAATTGAATAAGTGAAAACTATTTAATAACCAAAATCGAATGATAAATCTATTGGAAACAAAACCCACGAACATCATCTTGGGAAAATTAAAATTCAACTTGCAAATAGTATTCCTTGAAAGAAAAATTCAATAGAAGTAGTTTGCTACAATTGGAAATGAAACATAAACTAAAAGATGGTATCCAAACTACTTAGACAAAACCAAAATTCAAACTAAAACTAAGAACAAGCTGAAATCAAAAACTTGAATAAAACCCACTACTTCTCCTATATTTCTCAATTGATTAAACCTGTTCTTTGTCAAGTAGGAGTAAATCTTCACAATCCAAACTTTTGTTTGGATTGGATTGAAAACTAAGGAAGAAAACATGTCTGGAATCAAGAGATAGCAACTAAAAAACTGAAGAAAAAAAGCTCTAAAAAACGTCCATACGAAAAACCCAAAAAACTTTCGTCTGATCTTCCTCTTCTATTGTCGAAACCTTATAGCTCTTTTATAGCTCTTAAAACTAGGTCTATTTTCTTCAATCAATGGCCCAATATTTTTTTGAAAATCAAGCTAAAATAAAGGGATGCATCGTGAGTTTCCTTTCTGCAATGAACTGACCGTAATCTTTATTTTTTTTTTCATATCTGTCACTCCCCGATTGCAATATCAGATTGCAAATTCATATTTTGCAATCTCAAATTGCAATTCTCCAATGCTCCCTTAATTCGTCCCAACATCTGTGCAGAAATCAAGGTGTATCGCTTTCCTTAATTGGACCAACCATGGACTTCAACACTTTCCTTATCTACTACTGCTCAGTTACTAAAGTAGATTGCAAATTCATATTTTGCAATTTGATATTGCAATTCTCCAATGCCTTGCATACAAACACCATTTTTAGTCTTTATTTCCTT
Organism: Trichosanthes truncata; assembly: GCA_033996785.1. Lineage (NCBI taxonomy): Eukaryota > Viridiplantae > Streptophyta > Magnoliopsida > Cucurbitales > Cucurbitaceae > Trichosanthes > Trichosanthes truncata. The sequence goes on along the minus strand of JAWPNB010000013.1, from coordinate 40,005,697 downwards.
CTTTTATTCAAATTTCTTATCAAATACATTTTGCACAGAACTACTAATGTTTTCTACGATTTTCCAACTTCTTCATGTAATTTCTATGGATTTCCAAGCCTAACTTAAGTCTATTAGAGCTAAATAAGCCTCAATACAGAGACTTATCAGCAATGTCCTAGTTGATGTAACTCTTGCAAATCTTGTTATACTTTCAAAGGTATGAATTGAGCGTGTAATTTAATAAGTTTTTCTTAAACAGACTTGATTTGAAAACTAGGACAAAGAATGTGTACTTTTAGTGAAAAACTTGGACTAATGTTGTATTTATACTTTATGTCATCAGAAGGCTATGGAAAGGAGCGACATCGCTTCTATAGTTGTAGCTGAAGTGTGGAAGAGGCAATTTCTATTGAATCGATCATATGGGTATTTTTGTACTTGCTGTGAATGTTTGGCAATATTTTGTTGTAAACATGACTCATTTGAAGTTTCATAAAAGAAAACCTTACTAGAAACTTTATTCTCATAATTATATCGTTGCAAACCTCAGGTAATTGGTTTGAGGTGTATTGGTGAAGTCCTCAAGTTTTGTATTCTTGATTAAGATGTACATTTACCAACAGAGTTTAAGCGCAATGCATCGAAAGCAAACTCTAAGGTTAATGAGAAAGCCGGATGAGAGGTGGGGGCTGAACTTTCTTTTTTATATGTGCTTTTCTTGAAAAGAAAATCGATAACTCGTTTGTGATTTGAACTTATAATTCTACATTGTGGATATTCAATACTTGTTTTACTTTTACATACTAATTCGATGCAGTTGTGAATTAATACCCTAGATGAGAAACTCCACTGGCCTTAAGTTCACTATTATTCTATTGGTATATATTTAGTGCCATCCCGATTATGTCATATGTTTGAATTCTTATAAGTGGTAGACTTATACTTATCTCTGAATTTGGGGGTTGTCTTTTCCTCTTTATCGAGTACGTTTTCTTAATTTTTCCTGGAATTTCTTTGTTGAGTGGATATTGACGAACATTCGACTTTAATAACTGTCATATAAGATAAGTCTTTAGTCATTTTAGATGTATCCGTATTCTATTTAGTATGATTGTGATTTTGGCCACCTACATATAGAATTGTTTTGGTGGCCCTATTACTCCTCCAACTGCTATTTAAATTTACTTTCTTCTTTTGAATCATTAAGCGATAACACATCCTATATGTAACTTTTTAACTCCTTTGATATATTTTCTATTTTATGAGTTTGTCTGATGGATTTATGCATGTTTATGCTTTATTCCTTTGTTTAACTCATACTTACTTAGGAAAGGCCAAAATTTGTTTACTTCTTGTTTTTTCATCATTAGAAAAGATAGGGTAAAAGTACATTTATTGTCTTGGAATTGTAATCTCAATACTCTTTGGGTTTTTATGATTGCAGTTAAGGAAGATTGATACATGGAATCTGAAGATAAGATGTTTAGTCGAGATAAATGTTGATAAAAAATTATTGCTTTTAGCTGATAAAAAATTATTTTGTTTTCTTCTTTTACTCATGTTGGTAATGGTAAATATTGGGAAAGATTGTCTTGATTTCTAGATGGTGCATGGAAAGGGCTGATTTTATGACCACAATATTTTTAGGCCCTTAAGTATGTTCTGAGGCTGATTGATAATGAGTCGGATGAGGTTGAATGGAGGCTTTTGTTGGCTCTTTGGTATGAGACAATGGAGCAGCTGCACATGGCTAAAGGATGGTTCATGGAAATTTTGGAGAAGAACCGTCTTTTGGTTAGAGCTCTACATGTAAGATTTTTGCTTGACAGTGTTTATATGATAGTAGATTTTTTATTATTTATATTGGTAGTTATTGTTTTTCTATTATTTGGTGGGAGTTAGAAGCTGGAAATTTTAGTGTACTTGCTTAAACTAAGAAGTTATCAGTATATAGAAACAATGTGATGGTTTGTCTTAGAGATTTTATTGGCAAATTTGAACCCTGAACTGATAGAGGGTGATTACTAATAAGATGAATTCTTATTAATGAAAGTAATATTGAGACACGAGTTTTTCAACAAGAAATGCTAGAATCTGACTTCTATGACAAAAATTAAGATATTTCCTTATAAGCTTTGTTATCCCTCATGGGAACATATTGCCATATATTACAATCAGATGTGTTTTGATATAAGATATTGTATTTGTGAAGATCACCAATTTATATTCTTTAGTCCCACACTATTTTTCGTTTACTTGTAGCATGTTTGTTATTCTTTTCACAATTCAGATTGGTTTTACTATCTAAAAATAGTGCAGAATGTGACGATATTCATGCTAGAGTTTAATGTGGAAAGAAATGGAAATAAAATCAACCAAATCAAAGTAATTTGTTCATTTACCTTGAGTAACACTAATTTGGTACTTTGTCATTTTGAATGGAACAGATATATGCTTGTAGGTTGCTAATTAGAAGTGTTTGATTTGGAATAGATCTAGTTTTGCATTTAAGTTTGGTTCTGCTTAGGATGGATATTTTTTAGTTTAATTGGCTGGCTTCATTCTTTTTAAATTTTTTTTTTAAATTCTTGAATGAATGATAAAAATTTCGACTCAGATAAAGCTTTCAAAGGCTCTTTAAATTTTTTGCTTTTATGTACTAGCTTGAACATAAAAGCCTATGGTAATATTCCCTTTCGAAGGAAATTGAATCTTAGTGCTGTAGGGGAAACTTTGTGGAACATCATCAATCCTATGTGCTTTCAAATCTCTGTTTGCTTTGAGCATGGTTTTTGTATTTGGCTTATCCAAATGAGTGGCCTTTGGTGTAATAAAAATTTCCTCTTTTTCACATCAAAAGTTGCTGTGATTATTGAATTATGCTTTTTTATATTGTTTAGGAGTTGGATGCTATTCCTTCTTGTTGCCAGAATAATGAATTTAACAAGATTTTGGGAGAGCATCTCCGAGTAGAATTATGAAATCACTAGATTCCACAACTACCACATATTCACCTAAGAGTGAGTTTGATGATATTGATATTTATGGTTGTGAGTAGAGTTTGCTTTCTTTTTGTTCGTTTTTGATATATTTTATATTATAGCATTATTCGTGCTCCTTGTGTTGAGCGTCTAAGCTTTTATTGAAAGTTTAATTCTTTTTAATTTGAGTTTTAGCTTGAGAGAGTAAAACTTTAATTAAATCTAGTTGCATGACTAATAGTAGAACATTGCATGAGGATGAATGTTATATTATTAGAAGCTGTTATAAGGAATTTCTTAATGCCATGCTTGATTTATTGATGAGACTAAAAAGTGATTTAGTTTTCTTGCATGAGTTTTAATTGGGCTTGAGAGAGTCAATTAATTAAATTTAGTTGTTCCTTGGCTTATAATGGTTTAATGCAGTATATGTCTTAATGAAAACAAATTTGATTTGTTGTTGAAAATCAATGTCTCAATGCCAAAATCAGACTCCAACCTTGTAAATAATTAGCTCAGTTTTATTTTGATTTTGAAGATTTTATTAAATAATCGAAATCTTGATTTTAGCCAAAGTTTTGATTTTTGTATTTGGCCAAATTTTGTTTGTAAATTGGATATGAATTTTGAGGTAGATTTTTATAATCTTCATGTTTTCCATGTTTTTTTCCAAAATTTCCATTGACGGTTGACAATTTTATATTATTCATGTTTATATTTTTATATATGATGATTTAAAATGGTTTATTATAGTCTAACGAAGCCAAATTAAAGTTTCATTTACTAATTTAAACAATTCAATCAATATCCATGGTTTCCATAAATTTTCTCTAAATTTCGGTCAACATCGACAATCCCATGAAATTAGGACCTCGACATTTCCGTCGACATCGACGTTTCAAACTTTGAATGTACTAAACATAGTCTTAACGTGTGAAACCCAATGTTATAGAAATATGTGTTGTTGGTTCAGAGCCTCTTTTCTACCTTGGGAGAATAAATTACACCACCCACTTTTTCAAAATCAGAAAATTAAATCTCCTAGGGGCTATTCGGTCCTTTGAGTTGGGTTGGGTTTTTAAACCAACCCAACGTTCGGCCCGTTAACATATTTTATCACTATTTTAATTTACCAACTCAGTGAGGTTGTTGAAAATAGTAACCCTGTTCTCTTATGCGTTTTCACTCCCTCTCTCACCCTCACTTCTCCAGCGACCTGAGGCCACTAGCGGTAACCTTCTCCAGAGACCATGGCCACTACCGGCGACCACGACATAACTGACATAACTTCTGTCTACCTTCTCCGACGATCCACGACAATCATCGAAGACCATATCTGGGCACCCTTTTGTCTATAGTCGGCCGGTCATAGTGTTTTAAAAAGAGTCTTCCTTTATGGTAATTTGACATTATTAAAAGCATTTTGAGTATAAAGCGAATCAAACAGACATTGTATAAAACACTTTTGAGAAAATATAACCAAACATATGAGTATTTTAATTTTAAACTATTTTTATAAAAAAAAAAGTTTAAAATAAAATGCATTTTTAAAAAAATATTTTTTTAGAGGTTCAACCAATCAAACTTTGTTGTTGTTTATTGAGTTTGTTTGATCAGGAAGAAATGACAGATAGAGAGGAGGAGAAGAATCGGATTGAGTTTAGAAAAAATTATTCATGTAGCCATAGGTCAACCTTTTGGTTTGAATCAACCCTTTTTTTGGATATTGTATGAAACATAGATGTAGTCCTTTGTTGGGCATTCAAAATCTTTTTGTGAACCATGTATGTAGGCCCTTGTTGACCTACTTATTTTTTGTGTATATTCCACTCACATTTTCTACTGATGTAAAAGCATATTGTAATTTTGTTGTTCGTATGAAACAAAACTATTTTTTCTACCTCAAGTACAAATGTTACATGTATAAATTGTAAAATATTGTGAAATTTTTAAGTTGACATCTCAATTGAATGTTAAAAATTTAGATAAATATATGTCTAATTGAATGATTGAACAAAAAGTTAAGAAAGCAAAAACAGCTAGCAGAAAATCAGACTTCAGAATTTCAGGTTAAAAAAAATCTGCACCAAAAACCCTTGACTAACTCAAGGTTAAATCATTATACACCTCAAACACAAATTTATTAATTCCAAAGACAAATTTACTCCACAGACAAATTAACCCGAGACTTTATAACTCAACTATGCACCCCAAACAGCCCCATAATGAAAAATTTTAGTTCATAAGACATTAGAAGATGGTGGACTTGCCTCTCAGACCAAAACTAAAATGGAATCAGACTTCGAAACTCTAAGCAAACTAAAAACACAAAATATAAGTTCGTTTAGTCTAATTAATTGTTTTCAAATCCTTATTTTCATATCATGAACCAAACGAGTGCTAAATTTTTTGTTGAATTCGAAGTTAAATTTAAATATTTTTTTCATGCAATGCAAAATTAGAGGCTAGAGAACATAGTCTAACTCCACAAGATCATAAAGATAGAGGCTCCAATAGCCATTATTTAGAGGTAATTGCATTTAGTAGTACATAAGTTACAATGCTTTAAGCATTTCTTTAAAAGATGCACATGAAGAGACATTCATGCACCGATGAGAGTGAATATTGCCTCATATACAGGGCTGGTATCACTTTATGTCATCACATTAGATTGGCATCCATTCCAATAGTCTGAATCGCTGAGACCCGACTTGTATAATAAGTTAGAAATGTAACTCCAATGATCGTTCGCCGTGTAATGTCCTTCTTCACGGATCTCAGTATATGCCTACCAAAACACAAATAATAAGAGAATTTTCGAAAAAAAAAGTTTGTGTTACATGCGTGTATCTGAAGTCTCTACCATTAAAAATGGTAAACGAAATGCAAATGTAGCACACTCTATTTTTTGAAGTCTAAATGAAGTGGCATATATATTATTCCTTTGGAAGATAGCCAGAAAGATTTAAAAAAAAAAAAAGAAGATAATTTTAATTAAGGCGAAAATTAGACAAATAATTTGGATCATTAGTTGGATGGATATAATAAATAGAGCTAAAATTAACCCATTAGACTCGACTATTTTCAAAAAGTGAGTATTAATTCTAATTTTAGCCATAATTATCATGGTATATAAACCTTTTAAAATATAAAAAGTAAATAGACATAATGTCCAAGAATACTAGTATGAAATAAACAATTTAAACTTTAAGAAACAATTAAGTCACCACATTATTTTATTTTACTACATCACATTCTTTTATTTGTTAGAAAGAGTGAGTTTCTAAACCTTTGAGGTAGTTCTTAAGTACTATAACAGTTTTAGTTGTTATCAATTAAAACTCTTTCTCTACAAGGACTTAAAAAAAAAACCAATTAAGCATTTTTGCTAAAAAAAAAAAAAGTAAGTACTATAAAAGTTTTTTGTAAGTATTTTTAATAAGGTAATAAACATGATATAAGAATTTCGAAGTATTTCATTTAGGCAAAAATAGTTTTTACTACTGGAAGTTATATCATATCATAATATTAATTTTTCCATTTATATATATATATATAAATTTTTCCATTCAAAATCAATGAACGCAAATATATACATATTTTGTTTGAAACATTTCATTTTACCTCATTATCTGGAGTTTGTATAAATTAATTTCTAATCTTACAAGTTAAATAGATATTTTAAAGTTTTAGAAACAGAAATCAAATGAAATAGAAATCCTAGACATGAAAATGAGATTTAAGGCAAAATAATTGCTAAAAAAAATTGTAGTTGAAACTCCATAATCACAGGTTAGAACAAAAACTAGCTGACCGTATTGTCTGAAGATGATCGATTCCATGGATTGGACCAAGCTGCCATCCAATCACAATGCACGCTAGAATTATTTAGACCACGATATACAATAGCGGCAGAAGAGCCAGTGGCAGTTCCAAAAGTTTTGACATGAAGAAAACCACCCCATTGACCATTTGCAATTTCAATTGGGTAAGCACCAGGCCCAATATGACCATGCCAGCCGTGTTCAGAAACAAATGTTATTGTATCACCAGTGGCATTGTAAATTAAGCAAATGGTAGAAACTCCAGTTCCCCACTGTCGTTTCAAATTTTCTACATATTCTCGAGCATTTTTGTCTTTGTTATGAGCATTCTTCATTTTAAGTGCCTCATGTGCTCTATTTAGACCTGTTAGAGTCTTTCCTTCATATTCAGGCATAGCTTCTAGAGTTTCATTTGTGATGGGATCGCCAAACACATTGTATGCCATCTTCAAATATATCTAAAATAGAAAAATCATAAAGAAGTTAAGCTTACTAAAAACAAGAAGGACCATGTCTTGTTGTGACATTCTTATTCCAATTTCGTGTTTTTGTAGGAAAATAAACCACAACGTATTTTGTAGTAAGTTCTTGTTTTTGTATTTTCTATTACTAATTGAAAGAATGAAAATCTATTTGGTAACTTTTTTATTTTTATTTTCACATAGAAACTTTTCTTTATAAAAAAATATTCAAAATTTTACGAACCAAAAATAATAAAAGTAGAAACTTTATTAACACGTTAGAACAATAATCGTATGTCAAATGAGGGAACAAAACCTTTTATTTTTATAATCCTTACAATAATACGAAGATTGTTTACAAAAGCTAATCAACAAGAAACATGCATTATCAAAATTCATAGGAAATAGAAATATCAATCTCTAATTAAACTCTATTTCGATGAAAGAAAGTGAAAGTAAAGTAAATTAAATCTTACCCTCAATGGAGACTATTATGCAAACATTTGTTGCCTTTCTTCTATAGAGTTTCTACCTATTTATAAAGTCCAATAGATGATTAAAAAAAGATGAAGAAGAAGAAGAAAGATTAAAAAAATGAATGCGTGGATGACTAGGATTGTCACATGCTTAAATTTTAAATGATGAATAATTAAGTAAAATAAACAATTAAAAATGATTAATGTCACACAACATTAGATGGGAATTAGAAATAAGAGTAAGACTTTGACTTTTTAGCACTGTTGGTTCAATTAATTGGTGATATATTGATACTATTGAAAAGATGGCCGGAAGAATTAGAAAAGATAATAAAAAATTTAATTGGGGTGAAGATAAGAGTAAAGTAATTTACAAAATTAGGTAGATGGATATAAAGAAGGCGAAAATTATCCTACTCGACTCAATTATTTGCCTAAATATTTATTCTTTTATTTCGTTGGAAATAAATGAGTTTACCTTAGATTCCTTTATTTCGGGGTAGAGGTATATAAAAATTTTGCAAACTATTTTCATTAGGTAAAAGTGTTTTTTATTATTTGAAATCATATCACGTAAAAATATCCCTAATTAGATAATAAAACACAATATATAAATTTTGCAAAGTAATTTGATTATGTAAAAGTAGTTGTTATTATTTAAAGTGTTGTAAAAAAAAACCTTAATTATGAAACTTCAAAAGATAAACAAATCTAAATGGATAATTTTGAATTCTTTTCTTGTATACTTCCAAATAGATAACTTCGAAATCATATCATTCTCACGTGCATTTGTTTTTTGTTATGCTTTAATGGTTGAGTTATGCACGTGTTGGCAATTTTAGCCTTAAATATGAAGATATAAACTTTTTAGGTTGAAATACCATTTTTTGTCCTTGTAATTTGGGTTTCATTCCATTTTGGTCGATGTACTTTCAAATGTTCAATTTTAGTCCTTGTACTTTCAATAAATCTTAAAACTAGAATATTGAATATTGAATTGTTCTACTTTTGAGTACTATTCCACACTCCTTAGTGGAATCGTACTATTGATTCTTCCTTAGTGCGGCACTGTTTAGGATTCCTCCATAACCAATGTCCGACGCATCGGTCTCAACGATAAGATTTGCATTTTCGCCGATAAGACTCAAGCATGAAATACTTTTGACTAAAGTTTTGATTTTCTTGACAGCTTGTGGATGCCCCTATTGTTCAAGGAACAGTTTCTTTCTTCAACCTTTGAAAAAGTGGTTTGCAAATTGACCGAAGATTTTTAATGAAATCAGAAACATAATTTAGACATCCCAAAAATCTCTACAACTGAGTTTTGTCAAAATTTTGATATAGAAAATTTTGAGTAAAATCTAAAGATCTCTGAATTGGTTTGATTAATCCTAAATAGATATCAAAGCCAAGAAATCTAATTTGAGTTTTAAAAAGTTTAATCTTTGGGCTGAAATAACTAAGCCATTATGCTTTATTATTTCAATCAACTTTTTTAAATGAGAAAAATATTGGTCTATACTGGATGAAAAAAAAATTAAAACATTATCAATATAGATTATTGAAAATTCTTGAATAGGTTCAAGAATATCATTCATGATCCTTTGGAATTCAAAATGAGCGTTTTTTAACCTAAAGCGCATAACATTCCATTCATATTGACCAAAATGTACATTGAATGTTGTTTTGTACCTATCCTTTTTGACAATTTGAATTTTCCTAAATCCCTATTTCATGTTGAATTTTGAAAATATTTTAGCATTTCAAGTACGTTTGAGTAAATCAGATTTGTTTGGAATTGGATACCTAATCCATTCCAAAACCTTGTTTAAAGATTTATAATTGATTACCAATCGTGAGACGCCACGTTCCTTCTCTGCCTGTTTATTGACATAGAATGTTGTGCACGCCCATGGGCTTTTAGAAGGTTTGATAAGCTTTCTTTTGAGTAAATCATCAATTTCCTTTCTGCAGTGTCCTAATAACTCATAATTTATCTGGATAGGACGAGGTTTTGTTGGGATACTTGATTCTTTGAACTCCTTTACGTATGGTAATTCTACCATATGTTTTTTCCGTTCCCATAAGGCATTCGGATGAGAGGAACAAACCTCTTTCTCAATTTGGGACTGGATGTTTTGAATTTTAGCTTGAATATTGTAGTCTTTCCAATTTTCTTCAACTCTTTTGAAACTAACTTCTTCCTTTAAGAAAGAGATTTGTTTCTCTTTTAAAGAGATCTTGTTGATTTCTAGAACTCCCATCATTGGATGCTACTTTCACCAATTGGATCCACGAACTTGAATATAATTTGTTTATCCAGAATAATAGAAGATGTTCCCTGATCAGAAACAATGATTGGATAAAGTTGAGTAGTGAAAGGAGTACCTACCTGATTTAGGTTTTTGACTAGCAAAAATGAAGTCACAAAATAAACTCCATTATTGCATATATGGACTTCCGAAAGTTTATGTTTGATAACAGTGGTTGTCCATTTGCTCCTCTAAGTGTCTCAATTGTTTTTTTGAAGTACTTAGAAGGAATTATGCCTTCATGCACACAATTTTGATCTGCTCCAGAATCGACCAAAGCTATGGTTGTTAGCTTGAAGTCCTATATGTTTAGAGATACTTTAACATACCATTTCTGAAAGTGAACTTTTGTAATGGTTCCCAGAAAGGCTTCTTCACCATCTTCTTTGAAATCTTATTCGATTTCGGCAAAAACGTTGGCTTCTTAATTTTCTTTTAAAATAGTTAACTCATAAGATAATGGAGTAATATCCTTTTGATAATCCTGTCAAAGTTGTCTAACGTCTTCTTTTAGTCTGTTGATTTCAAATTGTAAATCTAAAATTGTAGCTTCTCTAGGTTCTTTGAATTTTTTGAAGATATCTTACATAGTTACTGGATTGGTAAACAGTGGTGATACCTTATTTGAGGGTCCTACATCATCTTTCTTCAAGGATTCGTTCAGATGATTTAGAACAGTTCCTTTCAAAGTGTAGTCATTGAGACTTCCAACTATCTCGAATAACAACTCTTGATCTTGAGTAAGGGCGTTTATGCAATTAAAGCAATTGCATAATCTTTTTCCATTACAATTGGGCTTATGAATAATCTCCCCTTCTGACACAGAATAAGAATCCGTTTCTTCTTGCAGTTCAAGAATTTGACCTTCATCTGAATCGCCTTCTTCATATCACGATTCCTCATAATCAAATATGAAGATCTAGAGTAATTCTTTCTTAATATCATCTTTAATATTAAGCTCATTGATCCTTTTCTTCATTGGACATTTTGGGGCATAATGTCCGAATCCTCTGCACTTGTAGCATTGAAGTAAATAAATATCCTTCTTCTTTGAGTATTTCTTGCCTTTTTTTCGAAAAGCCTCCTTTACAGGTTTTCTTCTTATAAGGAGTCTCCTTATAAGGAATATAAGCTTTTTGCTTCTTTGAATAGAAGCTTGAATAATTGTGCTTCTTTTTGGAGTATAATTTCTTCGCAAGAACTTAAGGTGGTTCTGTGGTATCTCTGTAATAATATATATCACATAAACTGTAACGGCTGACATTTTCAGGTATTAATTAAAGTTTTAATTTTGAGATTTGAATTAATTGTAAGGCCAATTTCATGTTTTAAGTTGGGTTGAAAGTTAATTTTAGAGATTTGCATTATTGAAATTTGAGAAATTGGAGGGTGAATTGGGAAGAAAGAAGGGAAAAAGGGAATTAATTGGTTTGGGGGCAATTTTGTTAATTAGGTAACTTTGAGCCAAGCCCAAATATCCCTCTCTATTATTTTTATACTACACGCAGCCCTAGGTCAAGCCAAGCCGTCATCTTCTCCAACCTTCTTCTCTTCCTCCATGAAAAACAGCCTCCACCATCAATCTCTCTCTCTATCTCTCTCCCTTTCACTACCAAGAGACTCATCCATTCGAAAGCTTATTCTTCTTCAACAAAGATCCATCGCTGGATTTGTCCTTCAAGCCGCGGGTACTGTTCACGCGCTACACTGTTCATGCGCGAGACTGTTCACGATGCAATTACTGTTTTCACGCGCGACACTGTTCATGCGCGAGTACTGTTCACGACGCGAGACTGTTCACGTTGTGACACTGTTCATGCATGAGTACTGTTCACGCCCGACACTGTTCATGTCGCGATACTGTTCACAGCGAGGGGGTACTGTTCACACTAGGGGGGGCACTGTTCACGCCGCTGTACTGTTCGCTCTGCCGCCTCCCGATTGCGTTCTGATTTGGGATAAGTAGGAAGCCAGAGTTGGAGAAGACTTTGCTGCCCAAAATAAGAATAATTATTCTGTTTGAGGTAAGTAATTATTCGGATTAAGCCCTTTAAGTTACTTGTGACTTGGTTATTATTATGAATTTTAGAAGGTAAGCATGAAATTCATAATTATGAAGCATGCTATGTTTAGGGAAATCTTACCATGGGCAATTTGGAATTAAATTTGGACTAAGTTTGTGGCTATGTTGGAATAAAGGGCTTAAGGATTGGAGTTATTATGAGGAACATGTGTTTTATTAAAAGAACTTACTTAAAATAGTAGATGGATGAAATTATGTTATCATGGTAACTATTTGTGGGTAAAACTTAGGTAAACTATTTGTGGGTAAAACTTAGTTACCTAAGCAGGTGAATATTCTTATTGAAGAATTTAATGTAGTAAACCCATGGTAGGTTCATGTGAATATACAGTAATTTGAGTAAGTTTACCTAAGGTTCATAAGTTGAGTTGGTTAAGTAATAGTTATTTTGAAATCATTATAGGCTGAGAAAAGATCTCCATAAAAGGAGGAAGCGAGCTATTTGAGCCAAGGTAAGGGACTTTATGCCGGTATGCTTAAATGCAAGTTAGGAACTGAATTGAAAAACTACATTTGAAATGAAAAGCTTTTATAAATGTTTTACTATGATTTTTGATGAATTTTAAAATGCTTTATTATATATGAAAATGGATTTTCACTTGTTGATTGCCAAATATTCTTGTGAATGTGATGCATGAGTTATGGTTTATGATTTATGATGAATGATATGAGAATGTTGCCTTGTGTTACATCATTGAATGAAAATTTAAAATGTTTTGGGACCTCATGCATACATGTGTATTTTCATGCTGAAATGATTTCGAAAGCTGTGGCAATTACCCTCCTAAAATTATAGATGTTCATCTAAATGAAAAGGAACCTGAAAATGTTAAATGAAAAGGAAACTGAAAGGGTTAAATGAAAAGGAACCTGAAAGGGTTAAACGAAAAGGAACCTGAAAAGGTTAAATGAAATGGAAAGGTTAGGTTGGGATAATTGTCCACATTAAGCCGAAGAGAAAAGTTAAAGGGAAACATTTCCACTATGAAAATATTTTAGGTCCCACTAGAGGAAAAAGGTTTTAAAAATCACTTTGTATGTGTTTGCATATCCTGACCCCGGTAGTGAGGTCACTTACTGAGTATTTTAAATACTCACCCTTTTCAAAAATATTTTTCTTTTCAGGCAAAGACAAAGACATACCTTAGGCGATTTACAAGGCAGTTTGCTGAAAGGGTCATAGGTGACTTTGAAGATCATGACTTCCGCATTTAGATAGTGTGTTAGTTAAAACATATTTTGTTTAGTAAACAATGTGTTGTGAAACTATTTCAACTGATTGAACGTTATAATTCATATTATGTTTTGAAATGATTTTTAAAGGGATCTCGAGCATAAAGTTTTTTTATTGTTTAGCAAAAAGTTTAATTCTTTATGTAGTTTACCAAAGATTTTTAAATTTCTTCAGCGTGCATGTAGTAACGTCCCTAGAAAGTCTAATAGGAAAAGTCGGGTCGTTACAGAAACTTCCAAGTTCCCTTTGTCTAGTAGCTTTGGAGGAACTTAGCTTCTCTTGCTACATGTTTGTGTCTGCTCCCTTCATAGAGAACAAACTAAATTAATTCGCCGTACGTAATTGATGTCCAAGGTGTCTCACTAGTCTTGTAATAATCTTTGAGATATAACATCAATTCTATGCCGAATAACTTGGGCAGTCCAACAACAAACTTTTCTTTCTAGAAAGCACTGTAGCAATCTGCCCTTTTATATACCTCCATTAGGAAAGTATCTTTGTACCAATGAAAATCTTGCTGTTTTGGACATTTTAGTTGCTGAAGATAAGTCCTTGCTTGATATTTGTAATTATCAACATCTCCGACGAAATGCTTTATTATTGCAAAGTATATTGTTATTATTGCATCATCAACTCGATGCTCATAAGGGGTTCTAGGAAGAACCGATGTGATCCTATGGCTGGAGAGACGTCTGGTTGGACACTGCTTTGCATTCTTAAGGAAGATGACTCATCTTTTGCTGTCTTTCTCTTTCTATTTGAAGTGTGACTAAGGATGTGTTTCTTTTCGTCAACAGAGTAAAAGAAACTCCACCATCCTTTTAATTGGTTGGTGAATCCTAAGTTTATCAGGGCGACGCTCTCAGAATTACTATGTCCTTTGGAAATATAGGTTGCGTTTGCCACAAGCATTTTCTGGACAACTCCCATGATGAGATATTGAGAAAGTCCATCTACGTTCCATTCATAAACAGATTGTCCGTCAAAAGACCTATTTTCCATATAAGGTCGTTCCTCATATGCAAGATCTAGATGTGATGTCCTTGGATAGTAATTTCCAGTATCACCTTTTGCATTATACCCTAAAATTGTGTTGACTTCCAAGGATATTTTCTTCATGGCACTTAGAAGTGTTTCAAGATCTTTAATGATGATAGCAAAGTGGTTCATCTTGTTGACCACCTTTGTTATCTCCTCATCATTGAGTACATTGATTTGAGAATAATCTTTAGTCTTGACTGACAGTTTTGCAAGCTACTTCTCAATATTTTTTAGTATCTCATGTTCTTTGTTTTTTATCCTTGGAATTGTATTTTCAATGTCAGTACTAAAGAATAGAATTGAAGATCTTTCTTGTAGACAAGAATTTCCTTCAAAGGTTGCTTTCTATCCATTTGTTCTGCCATAGTGGATAGGATCTTGTTGGTATAATTATTTTGAATTTGTACTTCTCTAATTTCCTTAGAGGGGTTGTTTGCTTATTTTTTCTGGTCAATTTGCTTAAAAAGACTAGGAATGACCAATTGACCATCAGAGCTTTTGAATTTAATTTGGTCTAATGGAGGATGAATGGCTGAGATTTCTCCTCTCCCAGAGGTTTTCCATCTCACTTGTTTGAGTGTGTTGATTTGGTCTACTTTCTGACTGTAGTTTTCTCGATGGGCAAACCATTTGAAAATTAAAAGGGAATTTATTCTCAACATCTTCCATGGTTTCTAACCAATTTTTCTTGAAGTTTTCCATTTCATCTTGATCATAGGCTTTGATGAAAGATTTCCTTGGAATCTTCCATCTATCACTCATGAAATCCTTTTTTAGAGTTTCCATATTGACCTTGAAACTTTTTGATATGACGTTTAGCTCATTGAATTGAGACCTTGCGTCTATATTTGTCTGAGTAGGGGAATCTTACTTCACATATTGTATGTTTGGTATGCGAGGTCCTTGATCCACCAAATCAATTCTCATAGAATTTGATCTTCTAAGAGATTCTTTTCCAAATACATGTGAAGATGATGACTCTCCTCTGTATTCAGAAGCAACGTGTCTTGAACTTGTAAAGTCCTAGCGTCTCGATGTTGCATCGATAGATAGTATTTAATCATCGTTTTCTCTTTAAGCAAAGGGAGGCCAAACTGATTGGAAAAGCCCTAATCTCGATTCCAAGCTGATTTTGACGGTTTTGAGGAGCCTTTATGAAGGAATTGGAGCATAATTGAAGTATTCAGAGCACGAGGACCGAGGAGATGACTACAAAAAGATGGGATCAACCTTTCATTTGCATTTCTTTATCTTTTCCTTTCAATTTAGCTATTGTTGAGGCTTTAATTTATGGACTTTGGTGTTGTAATGTCTGTTTATGTATTGATTAGTTCTTAAATTATCAGGAATTTCATTGTTGATTATTGTTTAAAGCTTAATTGTTGAATCATTTTGGTTAATTGCTTGTTTCTATGGATGTTCATGACTATTTAGATTATAAATTCATTCATGCATTTAGGGCTTAATGCTATTAAATAGTGTTCGTTGGTTAATTAAGGTAGAACTAGGTTGAACTCGATAGAGGATACTTAGTTAGTTTAATGCACGATTAATTAGCTACCTGGGTGACAGCAGGATTAAAGGCTAATTAGTTGTCATTTGTGCTGAAGATTAATTAATTGGACATTATTTAGTTGAGTTGTTAATGTGTACAATTTACGTTTCTGCAAGAGCACAGGTCAAGTAATATAAAACAGTATTCCTATCGAGTATCAAATCCATAGGGATTGGTTTAAATTCAATTAAGTATCGCAATTAATCTCGCTTACCTTTATTTAGAGAAAACAACTAAAAGAAGATAAACTATCATAAGCAAAAGAAATAAATGCAAGAAAATAAATGGGAGACTCAAACCTAAGGGATAGACTTTGGTAGAGGATTAATTACTAATTAAGCAGACAAATATGGCTAACTTGACAGTGAATTCGTAAGTCTAGATGCTCTACAAGCATGCAATCTCCTGTCGGTCTCTTCCAATCTCAAGTATTAATTAACTAACCTAGGTGTCCCTAGCGCTAGCCAACTCATACAAAGCATTAAGAATCTTCATTACGGACCTTTATTGATTAATAATTGACCCATTGTCACTCAGGTAATTAACCAACAGTCATGCATTCGATTCTCACCTAAGCTTCTCTCCATCGAGTTTCCACTTAGTAACAACTCAATTAACCAGCATCCAATTAATTAATCTTCAGTACAAACGACAACAAATTAACCTTCGTTTCTGCTATCACTCAAGTAGCTAATTAATCATGCATTAAGCTAACTACGTATCTTCCATCAAGCTCTACCTATTTCTACATCAATTAATTAACGAACACTATTTAATAGCAATAAGCCTTAATGCATGAATGAATTCTGATGTGCATACAAATACGTTTCCGCAAGCGCATGGGTCAAGTAATATAAAACGGTATTCCTACCGAGTATCAAATCCATAGATATTGGCTTTTAATTCAATTAATTACCACAAATACTCGCACTTAACTTTATTTAGAGAACCAAAATCAGGAGAAGATAAACTAACTAAAAAAAGAAAATAAATGGGAGACACAAACACAAGGGATAACTTGGGAAATGATCAATTACTAAGCTAATAGATAATTATAACCTAATGGACAATGAACTCATAAGTCTAGAAGCTCTAAAGACATGGAATCTCCTCTCGGTCTCCTCCACTCTCAATGTACCAATTGACTAACCTAGGTCTCCCTAGTTGTAACGCCCGACTTATTTACGGGCATTAATTTCAAATTTTGGAAATTAAGTTGGAATGATTTGCATCGGGTAATTTAAATTTGAAGGTTAATTTGAAATTTGGAATGAGAAGAAGGGTAAAATTGGAAATTTATATTTTTTATATATAACAATCCCCCATCTTTATCCATTATTTTTTTTATTTTAATATTATTTTATTATTTTATTATTTTTATTATTTTTATTATTATTTTTATTTCTTTTTTTTCTCTTCTTCTTCCTCCGAACGATCGCCGACCAGCCACAGTCGAACCCCATCCTTCTGTCTTTTCCTTCTTCCTCGCCCACCGCCGCGCAGCCGACCCCCAACTGAGCAAGACAGTCGCCGGAAAACCCAGATCTAAGAGCCTCGCACGAAATCCGGCCTTCTCGCTCTCTCACGCGCCGACCAGAGTCCTCACGCGCCGGCCACGCGCGCCCACACGCCGCCGCCGCAGTGAAGCCCACGCGCCGTCGCCGGAGTTTCACGCGCCGCCGCTCGCCGGAGTTGGGTAAATTTTGCCATTTGGTCCGTTTCGTCGAGTTATTAATGTTAGAATGCGTTTTAGCGTAATTCGGTTGGTTTAAGACCTGTTTAGGACACTTTTTATGTGATTTGTCGAGGACCTTGGATTGTACTTGGAGTGGGGACTCGAGAAGCTCATTACTAGTGGAGAAAGGGTATTTTAGCAAGTAAAGATTTAAGGTAAGGGATCTCACAACGAAAGAAGTTTTTGAAACCTAGAGCTAGCTCTATATTTACTCTGAAGTTTATGTTTCCGTGTTAAGTATTTAAGAAAGAAAGTGTTTTACATGTATATTCCTTTTACACTAGTTCCATGAGTTCTATTTGAGTTTTCATGTTAAAAAGAATGGAAATGATATGTATGTCTTTGAAATGTGATTGCCTTGACTTATGCATTCATGAGTATGATCTAAAACGAGCGGGACCTCATGCATGTGTTGTGTGCTCATGAAAAGATTTATGTAAGGCCGTGACGATAATTCTCCCAAAAGTTTTATGTGGGTTATGAGGGAACCCGAGTCTTCGGATTCTCTATGCTCCCGGGGTTCGAGAGTGCCCCACGATGGTAGCCGACGGGCTTGAGTCTTCGGACTCCACGATGGTAGCCTTCGGGCTGAGTCTTCGGACTCCACGATGTATGTTAGCTTTCGAGCTCAACTCTCAGAGTTAGGGGAGGACTCTATTCGATGGAAAATTATGTCTTCGGACTATTTACGAGGCCCTCGGGAGAATTTAATCGTTCACGAGAGCCGCAAGGAAAAGTACATGGTTTATAAAACGAATTTTAGGTCCCCTACTAAAGCGATGGTTTACGATGGTTTTATGATTTAAAATGACATGTTGCATGCGAGTGAAACTCTTATTTTGAAACTATGAGTTACTTACTGAGTATTATTCGTTAATACTCACCCTTTTCCTTTTAAAATGTTTTCAGGAAAGACTAAGATCGGCCCTAGCGCGTGACCGAAGATCAGCTACTCGAGTCATGGGAGCCGAGCGATTGCTATTCCGCTTCTTTTATGTTTCTGGATGTACATAGAACTCATGTCGAGTTTTTAAATGTTTAGGAGGATGTTTCAAAGTCTTTTAACCTTTCTTTGTAAATCGTGCACGTGTATTTGGCTTTCTATGTTTGAATTCACTTGGTCTCTGCTGTTTGAACCCTAGCATCATATTGAGAAGTTTGTTGGATGCTAGGAGGTTGTTTGAAAATCTTAGAAGTGTGTTTTTCTATGTCTTATCAGGTAAGGGTCCAATTTTTGGTTTTCGCGTAGTTACGCCGTTATGCTGCCGAAATTTTCGATAATATAGCGACGTGACTTAGTAATGACTCTTAGGTAGCGTGTTGAGCCTATAGGGTCGTTACACTAGTGCTAGCTAACTCGTGCAAGGCGTTAAGACTCTTCATTACGAACTTCTAATGTCTATTTATTAACTCCATATGTCACACAAGTAAATAAACACTAGTTATGCAATTGAGTTATTGTCTATGCTTCTCTCCTTCCAGTTTCCACTTAGAAAACTAGTCGATTAACCAATGCCCAACTAATTAACCTTCAACACCTACTACAATTAATTAGCTATTAATCTTACTGTCACTCGAGTAGTTAATTAATTGCGCATTAAGCTAAACTAAGTATCTTCTCTTGAGCTCAACTTAGAAATACCTCAATTAATTAGAGAAATAATGATTCAAGGCATTAAACAACAATTGCATAAATGATTCAAAGCCCTAAAAGCAATAAACATCTATTACTTAAGAAATCAATCCAAAGTTTCCAACAATCAAGCATAAAACAGTGTTTAACAACTAAACCGAAGTAAGTAGAGATTAAACCATACAAAATTAGTCAATATAACCCAAAAATCTCTACTTTATAGCCACAAAATTAACTATAAATGAAAGGAAAAGGGAGGAAATTACAAACAAAGGGAGATCTCGAGTTTTTAAGGTATTATCCTAAGAATCCAAGATCCAAATCTTCAATATTGCTCCAATCCACTCACAAATGCTCCCAAATCCTCTCAAAATAGTATGGAATTGAGTTTAGGGTATAAACCCGCGGTTTGGCCTCCAAAAATCGAAGAGAATACGATGTATTTATAGTAGCGATCAAGCAAATCTGAAAAAAAAAAAAAAAAAAAAAAACCCCAATTATGATGATATCGTAGAGCCTAGGTGCCCAAAACTGCACCTAGGCACTGCCCAAAAAGCGTTAAAACCAGTTTTGGAACTCTTAGGCACTGCCTCTCTACCCTCCCTCTATGTGTTCCAGCGCTTGGGCACCAGTTTGGGAGCCTAGGTGCCGTAATTTTTTTTTTTTTTTTTTGATTTTTTTACCTTTCAACTTGAAAGTCTTCAAACTTAGACTTTCAAAATGAAATCCTTCTTGCTCAAAATTTTATTAATCATCTATTCTTTTCTTGAATCTTCGATAAGGCTCTAAAAGGCTCCAATTTCCATCAAGGTAATCTCCAACACTCGATGTTTGCTCCGTTAGCTCGGTTTCTACAAAATCAAGAGAAATACACATTAAAGTTCACTAATTTAGTACAAAACTAGCCAATAATTGGGCATAAATATAGCACTAAATTAGTGCTATCAAATTCAAAAGACAAAAAAGGCATAAACATCCATTAACTAAACAATTAGTCCATAATTACCAACAATTAAGCATTAAACAATATTCAACAATTAAATTCCCTAGAATTTAAAGACTAATCAATACATAAACAGTCACTACAACACCAAAGTCCCTAAATTAAAGGCTATATAGTAGCTAAGTTGAAATGAAAAGAGAAAGAAATGTAAACAATAGGTCGATCCCGCGTTCCCATCACGATCGCCTTGGTCCTTGAGCTCCGAATACTTCAATTCTGCTCCAATCCACTCACAAATGCTTCCCACAACCCTCAAAATCAGCTTGGAATCCGGATTAGGGCTTTCCTAACCAGTTTGGCATCCATTTGGATGAAGAAGATGTGATGATTTTATATTGTCTATCGATACAACATTGAGACGCTATAGGCAGTGCCTCAACACTATCCAAAATGCAGTAATTTTTCTTGCGCGTGCAGAGGTAGCGTCGAGGCGCTATAAGTAGTATCTTGATACTACGGACAGAAATCAGCCTCCACGTGTTTCTAGCGTTGAACACGGTGTTGCAACCCCACTTGACAGTGTTGAAACGTCGTCCTCTCGATTTTAGATTCCAAAATGAGCTGCAATAGGGCGTTGAGACGCTCTCCGTCTCTTCTTGGCTCTCCAAAATGGCCCAAATTAGCTACAATATGAATTAAAATACTCCCAAACACTCAATTTTGGTCCTCAAGCTCGATTTCTACAAAATCAAGACAAAATGGCATCAAAGCATACATTTTAAGCATAAAACTAGCTAAAATAAAAGGAAATATGTAAGGACCCTACTTATCAAATTAGACTTCCTAGGGACACTACCACATACATTCTACTATAAATTCAGAAATCTTTAAATAAGACACAAAAAGATCCAATCATTTATTAAACAATCAAAAACTTTAGCTCGGTATCCCTTTATTTCAAAACATTTAAAATCCAAAAATAATTTGTAGAACTTGACAGTTAAAAGGTCATAAAAAAATAAATAAATAAAATGCTAGCCTATAAGAGTTTGCGGAAGTAAAACTTTTCTACGTCACCCATGGCCTCTGCAGCAGCTACCAAGTCATTCGCCCATGATGCCCTTGCCTTTACCTGAAAAGAAAAATATTTTTGAAAAGGGTGAGTATTTTACAATACTCAGTAAGTGACCTCACTACCGGGTCAGGATATGCAAACACACACATAATGAGTTTTCGAAAACATTTTCTTTCTTTCCTTTGATGGGACCTAAATTCCTTTCATAGCAGAAACATTTCTCTTTCCTTTTCTCTTCGGCTCAATGTGGACAATTAACCCAACCTAACCTTTCCTTTTCATTTAACCTTTTCAGGTTCCTTTTTATCTAACCTTTTCAGGTTCCTTTTTATCTAACCTTTTCAGGTTCCTTTTCATATAGCCTCGTAAGGCTCCTTTTCATATAGATGTACATCAAATTTTAGGGGGTAATTGCCACAGCCTTTGAAATCATTTTTATCATGAAATCATAATGTATGCATGAGGTCCCAAGGCTTTTTTTTTTTTTTTCCATTTCATGATGCAACATAAAACACAGTTCTCATGTCATTCCTCATATCATAAATCATATAACATGCATCACATTCATAAGAACATATGGCAATCATACATGTATAAATCCATTTTCATATAAAATAAAATATTTTAAAATTCATTAGAAATCTCAACTAAAAACATTTATAAAACTTTTCATTTGAAATAATTTTAATTTTTTTTTCAATTCAGTTCCTAACTTGCATTTAAGCATACCGGCATAAGGTCCCTTACCTTGGCCAAGCTCAAGAATCCAAATCACCCAATTGCTCACCAAAAATTCCTTCGCCTTGAACCTCAGCCAAACAATTTGGAGCCTAATTCAAACCATCCTAAAGTTAGAAAAAAAATTCCTAAAATTCATAATAAATTCCCAAAATTCCTTCCACCAAACTAAATTTCAAAAATTGAAATAGTTCCTTAGCATTTAACTTGACCTCAAATTGGTGGTTAAAACTAAATTTAAGTCACAAGATCCATGGGTTATTCTTAAGTCAAATTTAATCTACCATACAACCTCAAACTTAAGGACCTTTGTCACTTACCAAAAAAATTCCACTCCAATGGTCCCGAATACCCACTGGACCACAACTCAAGGGCGCTGCGTTCGTGAATTTGATGACAGATTGGAGTGGGTATTCCTTGACACATAGTCAATATTCAAGAATTAAATCTCACCCAAATTCAAGATCAACTAAGAACCATTGAAGAAATTGATTGCTTATCCACAGATAAAACTTGCTAGACTGGAAAAAGATTGAACTAATCGAGTACACGAGCTCGCAAGAAGCGGCGGCGTGTGAACAGGGGCGGCTCACATGATCGGGAAGCAGCGGATCTGGGCGAAGGTGTACGGCGGTGCGATGGGTGTTAGTGGGTGCTGGCGTCGGTGAGCAGTCCTGTGCGGCGGCGAGAGGCGGAGAGTGGCGGTCTGATGCGTGATTCACGGCGAGACTACGACGTGCAGTCGTGTGGCGGTGAGGTCTGCGGCGGTTCGAAGGATCTAGCGTTCGGTGAACGGTCTGGGCAGCGTTCGGCGTAGCACTGCGGCTCTCGGTGGGCTTGCGGCGGCCGGATCTCCAGCGGCGGCAGTGACGTGGTGTGGGGAAAAGCTGCTGCAAAAATTCTTCCTTACTTCAATGGGTGTTTGTCGAAAATCAAAGAGGAAGAAGGAGAAAGTGGGGAAGATGATGGCTTGCTTGGGAGTTTGGCTTCAAGGCTTGAATCTGACCTAGGGCTGCGTGCCTTTTAAAAATATTAGAGAGGAGAATTAGTGGGCTTGGCTTCTTTTGGGCTTGGCTTGGCTGAAAGTCTCTTAAATAACAAAAATGCCCCCAAACATTTAATTCCTTTATTTTCCTTCTTTCTTCCCAATTTACCCTCCAATTTCTCCGATTTCAATCATACAAATCTATAAAATTAAATTCCAACACAACATTAAGCATGAAATTGACCTTACTATAAATTTTAAATTTCAAAATTAAAGCCTTAATTGGTACCTGAAACTGTCGGTCGTTACAAAATAAGATAGCATAATTATATGCTATCAGTTGTTACTAAGTGAAACTCAATGGAGAGATACTTAGGCGAGAACAGAATGCACGACTATTGGTTAATTGCCTGAGTGATTGCAGGGCCAATAATTAATCAAAGAAGGTCCATAATGAAGAGTCTTAATGCCTTGTATGAGTTAGCTAGTGCTAGGGACACACTTAGGTTAGTTAATTAATACTTGAGATTGGAGGAGACTGACAGGAGAGTCCATGCCTTTAGATATTCTAGACTTATGAGTTCATTGCTGATTTAGTCAAAATGGTCTGTTTAATTAAGTAATTAATCCTATACCTAAGTCTATCCCTTAGGTTTGTGTCTCCCATTTATTTTCCTACTTTTATTTTCTTTCGTTAGATTAGTTTATCTTTTTTCCAGTTGTTTTCTCTAAATAAAGCTAAGTGAGAGTAAGTGCGGTATTTAATTGAATTAAAACCAATCTCTGTAGATTTGATATTCGGTAGGAATACTGTTTTATATTACTTGACCCATGCGAATACCGTTTTAGTCATCCAAGGATATAAAATTAAATAACCATAATTCCGCCTGCATGTGTTCGGCCCATCCACTTTTTACTACAAATTGTGGTTTGTTTATAAATTTATTTGACTGTGTGTGACTAGCACTCTCGATACAAAATTGAGTATCGCAAACCCTCTTCTATTAAAAAACAAGCATGCAAGGATGTTCGCCTATAGCGTCGAGACGATGCTGTATAGTGTATCAATTTTCCTTTTTTATTTTGGACGAAAGGAAACAGAGTCTCAAAGCTGCCCCTAGCGTCTCG
Source organism: Trichosanthes truncata (assembly GCA_033996785.1). Taxonomy (NCBI): domain Eukaryota; kingdom Viridiplantae; phylum Streptophyta; class Magnoliopsida; order Cucurbitales; family Cucurbitaceae; genus Trichosanthes; species Trichosanthes truncata. Next base: position 39,981,511 of record JAWPNB010000013.1, on the reverse strand, counting down.
ACACTACTTCGATAAGTATAAATTCTTCTTTTTTCCTGCGGATTAAGCAGCAATTTTAGAGATTAAGACCTGGACTCGAAAATACTTTGTGAAAGTAATTAGAGGAGACTTCTTGGAGCAAGAGAAAGCAATTTCAAGGCTCGTGATCCTAGATATTGCAACGAGGATGGAGCTTGACACATGATAATAGTTCCTTTCTTTTCCCTTACTTTGTAATCTCATTATGTCTTGGAATTCAAGTTTAGTGGTTGTAATAGTGAACATAAATGGCTAGACTTGTTGATCTTACAGATAGATGTAGCAATCAGACCATACAATTTAGATAAATGAATGTCTTGAACTGTTGTATTTTTGCTTCCATTATGTTGTTAATGTTGATAAGCTCTTGATCACAGTTTATTCGTTTTACTGATATGAATTTACACTTGAAAATGGGTAGTTTAGATTAGACCTTGATTGCATGACTAATTGTAGCTTTGACAAGCGAATGATTGGAGCTCTTTTAGAAGTTTTTAAAAAGAATTGTTCTTAATGCCTTGCATGTTATTAAAAGTTAAACATAGATATTAGTTTTATAACCTTGCATGAGAGTCAATTGTCTCATAAAGGCCAGTTGTTAATTATATCTTCTTGACTTGTGAAATCAATGCATGATAGTTCATTGATGTTCTCTTAAATAAATTGTTGGTCTGATTGGTGAATTCTATTCCCTAAGATGTTTTTCTACTGAAGCTTGTCTCAACATGTACTTGCTTGTTTTTGTTTATCTTAAATTCACTCACCATTTGAATTTGGTTCTCTAAATAAAATTGGGTGGTTATATTAATAGTAATCAATTACACTAGAAAAACTAATTTTGTGGACGACACTCGTTTACTCATAATCACTATATTAAAACTTCACCTGTGCACTTGTAATCTTGCATTTTTATGCAGCAATTTGCTATTTTGAATTTTGTGTCAAAGGGCGTCTTGGATCTGAAGGTCAAGTAGGAGGAATAACATGAGTAAATAGAATCAGTACAAACGTACTCTTTTGACATTGTATCAACCGTTATCGTTTTTCACATATGATTGTTGGCAGAGGATTGATAAAGAAAGAATGAAAGGTAGAGGATGAGTGAAAGAGGATTACATGGAGAGAAAGCTGTAGTTTAAAGTTTTTTAAAATCTTGAAACTTGTGGCATGCGTATAAGCTTTTTTTTTAAACCTAAAATTATCTCAGTCCTCTCGAGTCTTGTCCATTAGATTTTGAGCTAAATGTTCGAGATGACCAAGCACCTAGCTTGTTTTATTTAATATTTTTTAGAATTTCTCAAACTAGTTTTAATTATCAAAGGTTTTACAAAGCTTTTTTAATTGATAAAACTACTCTCTAAAATTTTAACCAAATACTACATATAAAATAAGAAGTATATTTAACAATCCATAAGCAGTTTAAAAGACAAGCCAAACACATGTTAAGACTACATCAAGTGTATCTTCACGATCACATATAACTTAGGCTTCATCATGCTCAAGCACATACAACCAAGCTTCTACGTGGTTTAAGCATAATAACACGAAATTTACCTCTCACCTGACACAACTAGCTATATTAATCATACATATTTTTTCTCTCAATTGTTTAACTTGGAGCAAGATTGATGAGACTTAAAACATTATTTCATGCTTAAATCATGCTTGTTACTTTTATTTTGTGAGTTATCGTATATTTTTGTATGTAACGCCCCAGGCCCAGGATTCGGACTAGGATTTGGAATCCGGATTCGACACCTAACGGCCCAACATTCCCCTACATCCCCTGCGACCTGGCCACGTCACCTTACTTGTCTTGAACTGCTTAAGAGTGAAGACTGTCCCCACAAACCAACACGGGTCCTTTCAACATGCTTTGACCTCACTCACATGCTTCCTAGGAAAATTTCCAAGAGGTCACCCAACTAGGATTGCTCCAAGCCAAGCACGCTTAACTTTGGAGTTCCTATGATTAAGCCACCGAAAAGGAAGGTGCACCTTGTTGGTATATGTAGTAGCTATCAAATCTTTTAAGTCTTTCTTAACCATGTCTTGCATAGCCTCAAGATCTCTCTCATTCGGATGTGGTCTCGGTTCATTCATGTACCCCTCCTAACCTCGGGCGTTACATGCCCACCACGCTTCCCCTCCTAACCACCCTTTTTGTATGTAAGTGCAAGGCAGATTTTTCGATTGTATGCAGAATCAGGCTGAAAATGAGCAAAACTGGAGGTCAATCTAACACCTGAGTGAAAAGATATGAAGAAATTGACCATTTTGCCCCTGAAGTGTAGTGTCGAGACCCTGTGTGGAGGCCATGCCCAATGCTAGAAGACAAAAGGCTCATATACAAGACAGCGTTGAGACACTATCGCAAGTCCATTCAAACCCAGCGTTGTGTGACATCACGAAAACTGCTGCTCAATGCTGACATCGTCTCGATGCTGTCCACAATGTCTAGACACTGTCACGACAACTATTAAAACAACTTTTTAAATTTAGGGTTATGTTTTCCCAATTCCAGCCCTCGTTTTAAGATTTTCCCCCTCTTTTTTCACTGTTTTAAGTAGATTTTTGTTTCTTTTGGTATTTCTGGCTTGTATTATGGCCTCGTGATCAATTCAAATGAACTCTGGCTAAGCGAAAATGCCAATTCGGAGGAGATCATCAAGATGCACATTGTAACACCATGAGGTTCTGCATTTAATACATTTAAATTATTGCTTAGAATGTCGTTTTCTTCTTTACTTTCATTCCTAAGCATGTTCGTAGTTAGGACTGACAACCCTATGCATGTCGAGATGTTTAGCCCAACTACGTGTAATCTTGAGTTTGTTCGAACACATCGAGAGAGCGCTTAATTAGAGTAGCAATAAAGCTTAGGTTCGGTGAGTTTGTGAGTTGAATGAGGTCATGAACGACTTCATAAATCTAATTCTAAAGATGTCAAAAATGTAAAGGCTAATTTAAGCTCACCACTTGGATTAGTTTGAGCATCTCACTAAATTCTAGTAATTCCTAGGGATTCTCTACATGGAATGAGTAGAGATCAGGTTCCCCACAGAGAATAATTGCCCATTTATGATTTTTAATGTATGTTATATATTTTATTATATTATATGTACAGATTTTTATTTCAACTAAAAATACAAGAAATAATAAATAGTTATGAAACACAATTTTGTTTCGGATTCTTTTTTTAAAGAAACAAGAAACAAAAATAGTTATAAAACATGTTTTTATTTTTAGTTCTTAAAAAACAACACAATTTTGTCGAATTCGATTTAGCAAGCACCTGATTTGTTGCAGGTAGTAGAAAGTGACCATAGGATTTTTAAAATAGGATTTCGAAAGATAGATTTATTGAAAGGTTTTCATCTGTTATTAAATTGACTACAAATACAAATTAAATTTTAATCTTAGAAAAAAGTGCTTATATTCATTGACTTCTATACATTTATTCTAAAGAGAGTTACCTTACTAATATTCAAATGCTTTCCAAAACAGAGAAAATGTTCTTATGTATCTTTTTTATTTGGGTATTAGGATTCAGTATATTGTAACTAAATATCGTTTCTTCTTTTTTTTAGTACAACAAATGTGGGGTATGAAGAGTTGAACCTTAAATATTAACTATGCTCACAAACTTTAGCAACTAAATATTGTTTATTGTTTCTTATATCTTTGAAACAACCTCAAAATTTTATACGATTTTTAGAAACAATAAAATATAGTTTATAGTTTCTTGTTTCCTATTTTTGATATTTTGAAATCAAGAATAAAATAATTACTTTACCATTTTCAACTTATGAAATGATTAGTAATTAAAAATTAAGTATAACACAATAATTTTGAAATTTATCTCTTAAATTTTATTCCTCATTTGAAAATTATTTTTTTAATAAAAAATTTAGAGAATACAAAACATAAAATGGTTACCAAACATAATTATATACTTTAGAGATTAAAAATTACTTCTGGTCCATAAACTTTCATGGAAGTAATAATTTAGTCCCCGAACATTGATTTGTAATGATTTAGTCCTGTACTTTTATTTTTGTAACAATTTAGTCTATGAACTTTAGTATGTAACAATTTAGTGCCCGTATTTTAAAATTTATAACAATATAGTCTCTATTGTAAAAAATATTGTTCAGATTAAATGAGATTTATTAAATAGGTAGATCAACGAACTAATTAGCGACCTAATATGTATATAAGCTACAAAATCTAGATTATTAAATGATAAAAATCTACATTCAATTTTGATGGGATTTTTTATGCTGAGGATTAAATTGTTACAAATCTGAAGGTAAATGGACTAAATTGTACTTACAAATTTGAAAGTATAGGGACTAAATTGTTACATACTAAAGTTCAGGAACTAAATTATTACAAATTTGAAAATGCATGCACTAAATTGTTGCAAAAAAAGGTTCAGGGACTAAATCATTACTTTCATGAAAGTTTATGGACCAAAAGTTTTTTTTTTTGGCAAAGGACCAAAAGTGTTTTTAAACCTATACTTTATTTCCATAATGGGAAAAATAGAAAGAATAAAGAGACAAAATACAATTACCATACATGTTTTTGTTTTTATTTTTTTTAAATATGAAGCAACATACAAAAACAATAAATGAGAATCAAGAAATAAGAAAGGGAAAGTTTATGAAGCTAGCTTAGTTGAATTTGGATGTCTTGTGGTTTGTGAGAGTCATTTAAAAATATTTTCAGAAGTTACAAATTAAGTACTATAAAAGTTATGAAAAGTATTTTTAATGACCCAAAAGTATTTTTTAGATATTGATAAAGGCACTCTCAAACATAACCAATTAAATTTTATTATTGTTTTTGTTTTAAACAGTATGTTAATTGGTTAATAATTACGTTACTTTATTTTAACTATACATATTATGCATCGAGGGTTTCAAGAAAAAACTTTGATTCTGCATACTGTCCTTTCCTCTTTAATTATTTTTATCCACATTATATTTTAGAAGTACTTTCAACTTTTAACTCGGATTTTGAACGTTTTAAAAAATATATTATAAAGTAAAAAAAAATAATAATAATTAAACATTATTTTAATTTAAGAAACTAACGACAAAATCATTAAAAACTTGCCGTTTAAAATGCCTTTTTTTTTAATAGACTTGTCATTTTCTGAAATAATATTCAAAATCATTAAGCATATATAATGACTTTTGAATCAGTATTTGATCATGGATGCACATAGTCTAACGGACCAATTTTAAACAAATCCAAATTGACTTTGAGTTTTTTTTTTAAAGAATCTAATCTACTTTGAATCATTAAAACTTTATTTGTTCTAAAATATGATATGATATGTAGGGTTGGAGGTTCAAATTACGACCTTTCAAATCATTAAAACTTAATGTATCTCTCCCAACAATACGAAATCACTATAATTTCTTTACTCCACAATGTATCTCTAATCTATAATATATTAAAAAACTACAAGTGCTTAGTCTTTGATTGGTAGTAAATTCCAATTCAAAAGTGTCAACTAATAGGTCCCTAAACTTTGAATTTTGTGTTTAATAAGTTCCTAAACTTTTAATTTTATGTCTAATAGGTCCCTGACAAATTTAAAATTTTTAGAAATTAATTAATCTATTAGATATAAATTTAAATTTTATGTCTAATGCAACTCTGAAATTTTCAATTTTGTGTCTAGTACATAAATCTGTGAATTTTAAAAATTTTGAAAGCTCAGGGATTAAATTTGTAATTTTGAAAGTTCACGACAAAAAAGACAAACCTCAATGTCTAGGGACTAAGTTAGTAATTTAATCAAAAATCAACTTATACCCCTAAAGTTTGCAAATTGATTCAATATTAAAACAATTTCATACTAATAGTCATATCAATTCAATTCAGACATTCTATTTGTGATTCATAACTATTTTCACCAAATTGCATTTAAAATCAACTCAAAAGAACCTAAATAACCTTGTTCTTCTCAAAAACTTCTGCCAAAGTAGCAAGAAAAATACATAATTCTTCTTAAATAAGTAGATAAAATAGAGGTAAGAAACGACGAAAAATCGTCCATATTAATGAAAACCCCTACTACCCACTTGACTCCATTATTTCCATCTAATATTTCGTTAATCCTTGCATTTAAATAAGTCTTACACACACATGAGAATTATACATTAACGGTTTTAAAATGAAACCCTTATAAAAGTTTAGGGTTTCAATTGATACAATTATATGTTTGGGGTTCTAATTGATTTAACCTATACAAAGTTTAGGGGTATAAATTATTTTTTTTTCCCTGATTTCTATCATGTATAAAAGGTCGATAGAGGAGAAACTTTCCTTCCCCATTTTGTCTCTCTCCTTTTTTTTAATTCATTTGTAATTATCTTTCTTCTTTTTATTTATTATTTTGGTTTCTTCAAAATAAATAAATATCAAAATGGAAGATAAATTTTATATTATTTTCATTTGGTACTTTAATTTAAGCTGAATATACCAAATGTTGCCTAATTAGATCATTGTCAAATTTGGTTCTCAATTGTTCAAAACTTCAAAATTTACCCTTAATGTATTAAAAATTCTCAATCAAGTCATTCAATCAAAAGAATTATCAAAATGTAACTAAATAGTTGATGTATTTTCAAATTTTGCTTTGCTAACATATTTAGACACGTGAACATGAAACCCAACCCGCTCATCATCAAAATCTGACATACTCATTAACAAAGTCCATTTTTTATAAGTGACATGTTCAAGTGGCATGTTCATGGCTGATGCACACAAAAACGCTTACAAGTGTATGAGACAGGCTTTAATATAGTGTGTAAGTGAATTTCAGACTTCACCCTCTGAATTGGGTTTTTAGTTCACTGAAGTACCACAAATGCTAACATCCAATTTTATTTAGAGATAAATATGGGATGAATGATTGAATTAGGAAAAAAAAAACTAAAGTGCGTGAGAGAAAATCAAGTGAACAGTATCATGGGAGTTGATTTCACCAATTGAAGTTATGATTTAATTAAACTAAAGAAAATAACAAACATATAATATTTCATAAGCCAATAACTCTAAGGTCATAACTATCTCTCCCAAGCACATTGAGAATCCAATATTACTCTTTATATTCATTAACATGCAAGGTCTTAAGATTAATTCTTTTAATAACTTCTGAAGCAATTCTAAATCTCTCGATCTTAAAACTACTTTAGTCTTGTTGTAACGACCCGACTTTGTATACTTCAACTCCCTAGGGACGTTACTACATGCATGTCAATGACATTTGGAAAATCTTCGAGAAACAATAATATAAAAAGAAATACTTTTCTATAAATTTACTAAAAATTCAAAGAGTCCCATGATATAACTTTTAAAAATAAAATATTTTAGACATAAAAAAAACTTTCTAAATGTAGAAATAGATTGACTCAAACTTCATAGCACCAACAACAAGCAATCATGTCACTCGCCCTGTATGTCCTTACGTTTACCTGAAAAAAATAATATTTGAAAAGAATGAGTATTAAAAATACCCAGTAAGTGACCCTACTCCTAGGGTCAGGATATGCAATCACATACAACACGACTATGCTTGCATGACTATAGTGGGACCTAAAACTTTGTGATAAAGAAATAAGTGACCAAGAACCATGGGTCGAGGTGAGAGTGAGGTTTATGATCTCTTGGGTGGTATATCCCTTGACAATCTAAGTGGGTTATGGCTAAGCAAAAGTCTGTTAGGTTATCATTACTTCTTCCCTAGACAAGTGTGCTTCTTAGGAAGTTGAGAGATGTGTTCGGCATGAAGGTTGTTTTCCTTCATATTGTGTGCTAACTTAGGGGGTAATTTTCCCACTGCATGTGCTTATGAACCTCGGGCAAGGTTGTGGGTGTGGTTATAATATGACGAGTGAGTTTGACATTGTGAGTTACCTTAGAGGTTTCAAGAGTGTTACAAATGAATGGAAGCCCATTAGGCTAGTGCCACTTACCCCCTTCTTTCTCCTCGTGCGAGCATGTATTCCTAGGATGTTGTAAGATAGGATGGGCATGAGGGTTGCTTTCCCTTTTTTCCTGTGCTATCCTAGGGGGAAATTCCTCCACTTTGTTTAGAATGAGGGTAGTTTTCCTTCATTCGGTGTGCTAGCCTAGAGGCGGTTCCCCACCATTTCGAGCATGAGGGTTGCTTTCATTGATTGCGTTGCGTTAGCAAGAGGGGGCGATTCTCCCAATATTGTAGGTGTGAGGGTTACTTTCCTTCACTGCATTAGACTAGTCTAGGTTACATGACTCGTAGGTATGGCTCGAGGCTATACAAGAGAGGGGTGGGGCTTAGGGTAAGGTGAATGGGCAATTAGTTAACGGGAATGAATGTGTTAGTTTAAGCAAGAGCCTGTGAGTTGGGGCAGAGCTCTTCTTTGTAGGGTTTTGAACTTTGGACCCTTAAGTGGGCAGCTTACTGAGTGTGTTTACACTCATTCTTGCTACTTTGTTTGTGTTCTTTGCAGATGGTGCACAACCATGAGACGAGTAATGAAGGCGACAGCTTAACGAGGCTATGGAGACACCACTGAAGTCCTTACCTGTGTTTAGTGTTTAATTTTGTATCTTAATTTTTATCAAAATTGGTTAAATAATATCAATAATTTTTATGCAATAAAAGACACCATGTGAATATGTTTACAAAATTTATAAAGGGTAAACTAATATAGACTAAATATTTTTTTGAAAAATTTAATAATAAAGTAACTAGAGGGACTAATTTTAAGATTTAATCAAAGTATAGGGCTTAAAATTAGTACACGAACTAAAATAGAATAAAACTCAAAATATAAGGACCAAAATGGTATTTTAAAGTTTATTTTAGATTTATGCCTTTTTTCATTAATTGTTCTACTCCCATGTGCAATTGGAAGCATGCATTGTCGTTTAGAGTGATTCTTATTAATCTTCAAGACATCTTTAAAAATCTTCTCCTTCACTTTTTGTTTGGATTTCTTTTTCTTTTCTTAAACATATTGCAATTAATTTATTTGATTTGTTGGGACTAAAATACATATTTATTTTAATAATATTTTAAAAATATATGATACCTCTCGTAATATTTTTGAAATGGGGCTGTTAGCAAGTCAAGCCATTGAATCATTGAAAGAAGTTGTCAACTGAATCATAGTCATGAATTAGATATGTCTTAACGTGTAGTGGGACAGTTGTAAAATGAATCTGTCGCCATGTACCTGCGACGCGGAGCGGCCGACGTCCTCAAAAAAGGGAAATTTCTAAAAGGAGTCGCCACCAATCTTTTCATGGTGTGATTGGACACCAAAATAGAGTAAAACATTTTTTTTAAAAAAAGGGTATGCGAAAACCAGATTTGGGCTCGAGGGTTGTTTGTGTATGAGGAAGGTGTTAGCACCCCACAACACCCGTTTAAAATTGTGGCCAAATTTTAATCTTGAATTGACAAAGACTTTAGATGAAAAAAAAGCTTATTTAAAGGAAAAAAGGGTTTTGAAAAAAAAAAACAATGTCTTATTTTACCTCACATTTCTCCAATATTTGAAGTCATGATCCCATAAAATAAGTGGATAAATATCCATCAATTGGACTATATTGGAAATATTCCCAAAAAAAACTTAGGAAAAATTCTCCACCTCAAGAATATGAGAAATTTTACAATTTTCTCAATTCCGTCATGGAATAGCCGTCCATAAAAAGAATTTTGTTTTTTTTTTAAAGAAAAAAATTGCTTTAATTAAATTCATTTTTTTCTTGGGATCAAAATCTCGGACTCCCAAAGATAATGATCCCTCACCTCAAGAATTCTAGAAAATCGGACTCCCAAATATTTCTAGATTCCGTCGTAGGAATTTTTAGGAAGAAAAAAAAAGCCTTAAAAAAACTTTTTTTTTTATAAAAGATCACAAAATTTGGAAATAAAGCTTTTAGTTATAAAACTTTCATAAACAAGAAGGAATGCAACTTTGAAAGCTTGAAAATAAATTTGCATAAAAAAAACGCTTAAAAAGGATTTGAAACCATGGATGGTGATCAAGAAGAATCAAATTAGAAGAAAAATCAAATTTAAATAATAATATGCAAATACAATTTAAAGATAGAATAAGCTCGCAAAAATAAATTAATTAATTCATAACAAGTAAACAAACAAACACAATATACAAGCATGTTAAAAATTTAAGAAAAGCATATTGGAATCGACTTTGGACTTCCAAAGAATCGAATCCTCACCTTAGGAAAACTAGAAAATCGGACCCTCAAATATTTCTAGATTCCATCGTCAGACAATTTTTTTTGCAAACGGTATGGATTAAAAGATTAAAATCATGTATTAATTAACATGCATGTATCAATTTTACAACAATGATAAGTAAGAAGCATACTCACATTTATATTACACAAAATTAACATTAAAAAAATGTGTTAAGAAAAAAAAAAAAAACACAACATATAGAGGGTATGCATCATTTTTTAGAATAAAATAAATAAAAAAATAATAATAATAATAAGTACACCTATACACAACTAAAAAATATTACTAATAATAAAAAATAATAATATAAATAAAAAAACGAAAATAAGTAAAAAAAAAAAAAGTTTTAAAGCATGGGCGGCCAAACAGCCGCCCATGAAAGTAAATAAATATATATATATTATATAATAATAATAATAATAATAATAATAATAATATAATAATTTTGAAAAAAACTTCAGTACAATATATAATATATAAGAATAATAATAATATTATTATTATTATACTAAAAGTAATAATATAATATATATATTTGTTTTAAAAATGCGTTTTTTAAAAATGCGTCAGTGCACACTGCCAAGTGCACTGACGCGACCATTAAAAAAAAAAATTCAAAAGCTTGTCCTACTTCACTAAACGTGTATATATATGCATATATAATAATAATAATAATAATAATAATAATATCAATCAAATCAAGTGTAGTAATAATAATAATAATAATAATAATAAAGGGTCAAATCCACGAAAATGTGTGTATATATATATATTATAACACAACTTACATTACTTTTTTTCTTTTTTTCTTTTTTTCTTTTTTTCTTTTTTTCTCAACAAGTTTTCCACTCACCCATATTATCTTCATCCCTTCTCTGTTTTCAAACCTTCCTTTTTTTTTCTCTCTTTTAAACTCAACAAGCTTTCCATACCCACTTCAATCTCTTCTCCTCTCTGTACTCTACTTTTTTTTTTCTTCAAACTATCTCATTCTTCTTCTCCTCTTTTTTTTAGCAACTCCTAACATGTTTGGCTTTGGTTACAACGGAAGCGAAGGTCCACTCACCTCTAAGGTATGTTACAACACTTCTCTTTTGATTTTACTACACTTTACTTTTTGTTCTCTTGCTCTCTTTTTTTTTTACAACAGAAACGAAGATCCGTTCATCTATAAGGTACGCACAACTCTCTTTTTTTTTGTAACATTTTCTCTTTTGGTTTCTCAACACCCCTTTTATATATATATATATATATAAATGAAAGTCATAGATAGATACGTAAGATTTAGAGCAAGACCGAAGATCTAATGCATATGCGTAAAGAAAAAAAAATCATATAGTAGAACGCAAGAAGAGATGTAAGATAAAGAAAACTCATAAAAAAAAATCCTTACTCAACTACTGTTTTTCAGGGGCATTTAGAGATGGAAATGGAAATCTATAGCTCAAATAATACCCTTACTCAACTATTGTTTTTCAGGGGGATTTAGAGATGGAGATGAAGATCTAGGGTGGGAGTCGAGAACACACAACCAGCTTGTTGTTTGAGGTGCGGATCCTTGGGTCGGCGCCCTACCAAATGCAACCCCTCAACTAAGCTGTGGTTATTTCACTGTGTTCTAAATTTTTTTGATTTTTTCTTAAAGGACTTTTGCTAGCTTCTAGAATAAAGACTTACTCTGGAACTTGTTTTTTCTCTGTGATGGGGTTGTAGTTGAGAAATGAAAAATGGATGCTTGTAGGTATTTTTTTTGTTGAAACTGCTGAGAATCCCCCCCTCTAAGGTTGAGAAGCAAGGGTTTAGAAAACCCCATCCACTTCTTCTTTTGGGCAAAAAAATGGCTAAACTTGCTCAAAATGAGCCCTTATACCAAAAAGGCAAGAATTTGAATTAGACCTAAATTTGACCAAATAAACATAATCTTCATAACTAAAGCCAATACACACTAATTAATTGATAATTAACACAAGTGAGCTGGACAAAATACGTGGCTACAGAATCAATCATTGCAAGGGCTTACTTGATGCCCAAGTTGCAAGATTTGATGACAAAATTGAGGGCTTAATAACCTCATAGTAGTAATGTGGGATGCTAATAATGATTAATAAGTCAAAGTCACTAATTTGAACATAGAGTCGCTACACTCTATTTTTATGTGAAATTTGTAGATCTTTTTGATGGAGTTAAACTCATAGATTACAAATGGATATATAGAAGAAAAAGATGAGTACATTGAGAAGATATAGACCTTCAAAATAAGACTAGTGGCAAAGGGTTAAACCTAATGGGAGAAAGAAGAATATGAGTAAAATGTTACCATACTAGTCTATAAGCATACTCTAAACCTTTGTTGGGTGCGAGATTGCTAGGACAAACCTAAGGACCAAGTGAAAGTGCACACTGTCTCTTCAAGTAGTAAAATGGAAAGTACTACAAGTATCAAATCTAAAGGGAATGGAGTTAACAAAAATCCAACTAAGCAACAAAGACCTCCTTTGAGTTTACGAACAAGGTAACCAAATAGTATTGATGACAATGGATGAGAAAAACAATGATGAGAGAAAGGGGATCCAAATTTGTTTCAACCCCAAGGAATATGCGCTCAACCAAGCAAGGCTAATTAAGGATAGTTATCCATATGCACCCGTATCTCACTCTTTCGAGTTCTATATGGTTCAAGTAGAATGCATTTTGATTGCGCCTGCAACTTGCCCTAACGACACTTAAAACCGTGACTCAAGTTCAACACCTATCCCTTTTCTAAGTTCTTTTAGGAGTGAAGGAGCTTGTCGAAGGCTCAATCAAATACAATTCATAATACCGATCTAAAATTAACTACTTGTAGTAATTAATAGTGGACCGGGTGGGCTGAGACGGTAGGTGGCATTATTTATATTCCACCAAAAATCTAGTAAATCAAATTTACTTTCATTTATATTTTTCTTCCTTGAGAGATATTTCAAAAATTCTCTTATTATGACTGTCCTAGCTAATTTAGGAACTATTTCCTTATATATAGCTTCAATCATTTGGCTTCTTTTCTTAGATTTTTGTAATAGTTAAATTTGAGACCATTTAGACAATTATCTAAATTTAGCTTCTATTGACTTCAACATCTCATATTTTATTGTCACTTTCTTTATCTTCTAAGCTTGACATCTAACATGTCATCTAGGACATACATACAAGCTATCTCGTTTACTTTTGATTCATTAATCATGTGGTTCACGAACAATTCGATTAGCATTGGCTACAGGTTTTAAGAACATTTCTCAATAAAAACAAATTCAAAATTTTACACTGCCATTATAGTGTTAACGTTATTTTTCCAAGTAATAAAATTTCTCAATTTTGACTTATCAGTAATAAAATTAAAAATTATGAGAGAAACTGGCACAATATTGAAATATATATATCATGCAAACAATTATCCATTCAATTTTAGCATAGAAATCAAACAATTTGAAAAATGAACCCTATAAATCATTTCTAATGCTATGATACTTTAGTGAGTTAGAACAAGTGTCGTCGTAGGGTAGGTCAAGTATTTTTTCACTAAACTAAGACAATCTCAACCAAGTATTATACCAGAATAACTCTTATTCCTATAATATTTCGTTACCATTAGTTTGGTCAAGGGCATCATTAACAACTTTAATGAGCTCTTTGTAAGTGCGACCCATAATTTTAGATCTCATAGTTTTATCCCAACAAGTGCAACCGTAGGGTAGGTCAAGTATTGGAAACAAAACTACAATCCTATCATTCTCAGGAGTTCACCCTGATATTGACCCATGCAAACACCTTCCGTAGGGGACGGTCCAAAAGCCACCACGAGGCCCTGCATGAATCTCACGATGTGAACCAATGATGAAGACCGCAGGATATGTTGACACATTTCCTTCTCCCACTTACTATTTTAAAATATTTCTCTTACTTAGATAAATTAGGCTAATCTCATTTATCTAAGTTCCTCAATCTACCTTTCATAATCCTTATGTGGTTAGATTGATTTTAATGTGAATTACTAAGTTTTTAAACTATTTAAAAACAAATTATCACATTATGAGCATGCTTAGTGAAATAAAATTTGACTAATTCAACTCCCAGGTCAGTTCCCAGTTAGAGGTGTTTCTTTTTGGTCAGCTTAAATACCACAGTCTAGACAGAACCTTCCATAGATAGAGTTCCCTTATAGTCAATTTTTATGTCAAATTCATTAATCTTTAATTAACTATTAATTACTAGATTAATGAACATAAATTAATTTAAGTAATGTTTTTAATCCTATTAAAAACTAATTCACTTTCTGGATAATCTTGAAATTCTACCATTTTAACTCTTTAAAACAAATTAAAAGATCATCTTAGATATTTTATTCTAATCCTATTAGAAAAAATAAAAGATAAATTAATTCAAAACTTAAACTATTTTATCTTGGAATTAAATTATCTTTATTTATGGAAAACCTAATCTTATTAGGAAATTAAAAGATCTCATCTTATTTTGAAATTAAAAGATCTACTCTTTTTTTTTTTTTTAAAAAAAAATCTAATCTTATTAGGAAACAAATAAAGATGAATTAAATTCAAAATTTAAACTATGGATAATCTTGAAATTCTACCATTTTAAACCATTTTAAACTAAATTAAAAGATTATCCTAAATTATATTCTTATTAGAAACAAATAAAGATATATTAAATTCAAATTTTAAACTATTTAAAGCATGAATTAGAAATATCTTTATTTTAAGGAAATCCTAATCTCATTAGGAAATGTCCTAATTTAGGAAAAAAACATCTTAATTCTACTAGGAAACATCCTAATCAAAATTTTCAAATATAACAATTATATTTAAAAGTAATTAAGATGCATGATCATGCTTAACCTATGGTGGGATTTTAATCTAAATGGCATACTTTATGCAATAACAAACAATTTAAAACATACATCTCATGCATAATTAAATTAAAACTAGCAAAATTGACCGGCATATTTGGCATATCCTAAGAAATTGAAAACAATTTAAATTACAATAATTTAAATTCAAGACATATCTTGGTCTTCAACATCTTTTCATATCTTGCGTCATTCAAATTTAGGATTTGGAAACCTTAATTTTATCACATGCTTTGTGCCAGCTTATTTGAGCAATTATTGGATTCTTCAAAGTAATATGAAATTCCAGTTTTGAATGAATTTCCAATTTAAGTCCAAGCTGTCATTGAATCTCCATGCTCACACCTACACCTATTGACATTGGTTTTTATTGAAATGAAATTGAAGGCCCAAGCCCATATATGAGGTACTTTGAATTGAATTAACATACATATATATATATATATATATATATATATATATAAATCTCCATAAATTTGAAATAGATTCTCCTTATCAAATGCACCACTTCAACATTCAATTCAATAATTTATTTGGATTCAATTGCTGAATAACTCAATTCAAAATTGAGTTAATGAAAATAACTCAATTATTAATTATAAAATGAGATTTTATGGATTGTTGCGACTACCACCGAAGGAAACTTGTGCATAAGGTGAGAGAAATAGGATGTTGATTGGCGGATTGAATTTGTGCCAGCAAAAAAAAAAATACAACAAACTCCAATCCTTTGGGTTTTACAAAAGATCTAATCAAAGTGATAAATCTATATGCCAAATAGCTTAAAGAGTTAAATCTTGCAAACCACATATATCACATATATAAAAATTAAAATACCCACCATCACAAAACTTAAATTCTAAATAAAACTCAAAGATTGCTCTGATACCAATTGAAGGGAATAATCGAATTAAATCCACATCGGAAGCATAGGAATCGTCTTTGATTTATTTAGAATTAAACTAAAACACAAGGGTTAAGCAATAAATACCTTGCAAATAATATTATGGAGAATATTCTGGCGGATATTTATCTCCTCCATAAAATCTTCCTGGCTATGACTCGAACACAGGACCAAGGCTTGTAGGAGCCTCTTGAAAGAAAATCTACAAGAGATTGGAGAGGAAGATGTCTAGAGAGAATTCTCTAATTCTATATTGAGGAGATATGTGTTCTATAAAGAATGCCCAATGACTCACCCCTAAGGTCCTATTTATAGTGATCTAGGGAAGATAATTAAATAATATATTTTATTATCTAATATATTAAAATATATTTATCTAACCAATTTGAATCTTATTCAAACCTTTTAAAATTCTTCTACGACATCTATTTCCTAATTTGAATCCAATTCAAATTTAATAAATATATTTTCTTTAATGTATCTAATATACATTAATTATTTTAATATTTAATGTATCAAATACAATAAATAAATTTTCATCTTTTATATTTAATATATCTAATATATTAAATATTAATTTGAAATTTTCAAATTAAATATTAATTTGAACATTTCAAATTTTAATATTTAATGTATCAAATACAATAAATATATTTTCCTCTTTTATATTTAATCTATCTAATATATTAAATATTAATTTGAACATTTTCAATTTTTCTTTCAACTAAATTGATCTTTTAGTGTTACTATGAGCTAGCAAGGGGACCTTATGGACCTACCGATTATAAGCTCCAATGATACGAAATAAATAAATTAAACTCTTTAATTAATTAATTTTCATTCATTAACAATAGGTCACTCCACTATAGACCTAGAGTTGCACTCTTATGCACTGTAGGACAAGTTGTGTCCATAGATATAATCATTACATGCAAGTCGATCATTCACGAGTTGTTCGTAATTACAGCTAGGTCAAAAGTTCGTTTTACCCCTATAAGTACATCTTGCACCTTAAGTACCATTGATCCTCTAATGAACAATTTGTTTATAATCTAATTATAAATTAAGTCTCTCTCGGGTCAATGAGAGAGTGGGGCCCCATTGTTCAAGTCCCGAAATCAGCACTTAAGGGATTACTCATCTACTTACCCTATATAGGAATGAGTGAATTCCATCATGTAAGATTATGTTCTCAACTCCCTATTTGGTCAAGTCCCCAAAATGGTAGGCATATTGAATCGCCTACAAAAGCCACTCTCACCCATGCAAATCAAAGGACAAGCCCTTACAGGCAGGAGTTCATAACTCACTCAGGATTAAGTCGAGTCGCATATGATCATATCCTGATGAAATATTAATCTTCTCAATTAACGGATTTATAAAGAGAGATTAAATATTTCGTGGTTCAGTCTTACACAAATTCATTGTATAAGATACCCCCACTCACATGTATCCACATGAACGATTTGGATCAAATCATTTGTAAATATTACATAGTGGGCCGTATCAATAGTGTTGTCATGATAAGACATATACTATGACCTTTTAGGTTATTTCTTGAACATGATCCTCCCGTATGTCAACCACATACTTTTCAAGATTACACTAATAGCCTTGGATTTTTCATATAATGGATAATATTATATTGCAAATAAAATAATCAAAATTATTAAATAAAATATTAATTACGAGGCTTTAGAGCATAAATCCCAACATATCAATGGACACAACTTGTCGTACAGTGCATAAGAGTGCAACTCTAGCTCTATAGTAGAGTGATCATAGAGTTAATGAATGAAATATAATTAATTAAAGAGTTTAATTAATTAATTTTGTATCATAGGAGCTTATAATCTGTAGGTCCATAAGGTTCCCTTCCTAGCTCATAGTAACACTAAAAGATCAATTTAGTTGAAATAAAAATTTGAAATGTTCAAATTAATATTTAATTTGAAGTGTTCAAATTAATATTTAATATATTATAAAAGAGGAAAATATATTTATCATATTTTATACATTAAATACTAAAATAATTAATATATATTAGATACATTAAAGAAAAGATATTTATAAAATTTGAATAAGATTTAAATAAATAAATTAATATTGTAGGAGATTTGAATTGTTGGGTTTTATGTCCTAAAACTCGTGGTTTATGAACTGAATGTATAATCTATTTTGCAATAAAGATGTTATTGAAGTTTATTCAGTAAATGTGTTATCAAATAAAGTGAATTGCGTCCTTTTAACCCAAATCCAATAAATTAAGAACCCGTGGCTATAGTATGTATACTTGAACTTCATGTGGAAACATGAATATGGATCAAGTTCGAGTAATAGCCAGAATGGTCTATAGTATAGGGATAGGGCTAGGTACCTTATCCGGTGGACATTATGGATGCGGCCCACTTTGTATAGTACAAACGATTTGATCCTAAATCGTTCATGTGGAGGCATATGAGTGGGGGCGTCCTATGCAATGAGTTTGCATAAGACCGGACCACGAAATAGTCAATTAGACTTTTTAACTCCGTTTACTGTCATAACTGACTATTTCATTTGATGACCTAGGTAACTCGATCTTAATCCTGAGCACGCTATGAACTCTTGTTTATTTGGGATGATCTTTTGATTTGCATGGGTGAGAGTGGCCCGAGATTGCCGATTCAATAAGCCTCCCATTTTAGGGATAAAATCGGGTAGATAGCTGGGGACATAGTCCTGCGAGAAGGAATTCACTCTTACCCGCTTTAGGGTTTAGTAGAGAGGTTGTTCCCTTAAGTGCTAACTCCGGGTCTTGAACAAGGGGCCCCACCCTCTCATTGGCCCGAAAGGGATTCAGTTTGCTAGTTGGACCATAAACCAATTGTTCATTAGAGGATCAGTGGGACTTGAGGAACAAGAAGTAATTACAGGGGTAAAACGGTTTATTAAACCTAGCTGTAATTACGAACAACTTGTGAAGGGTCGACTTACTAATCATGGTTATATCAAATGGGCATAAATATATCTACAGTGAGGAGAGTGCAGTCGTTGGGCTTTAGTGGAGTGTCTCGGGGGTTAACGAATGTTGATTAGCTTGGCTAAAGAGTTTGGCCGGTTAGTCTCGTATCGTTGGAGCTCATGATCTGTAGGTCCATTAGGTCCTCCTTGCTAGCTTGGACTAAGCCTTGTAACAGTATGAGAGAAAAGAATTTGAATTGTTCGATTTGTTTTTTGGGAGTAAACGTTAATTATATGCGATATATTTAACGTATCATAGTTTAATTATGAATTAAACTATGAGGAAGAGAGATGAACATAACTAAAATGATTTAAATATGGGTTCGATCTAATATATGAATAGGGATTCAAGTTCGAGAGGTTGGTTTTGAGATCGGGATTTGATCCAGTTATTTAATTAATATTTGATATTAAATTAAATAATTAAATTGTTTAATTAATTAATTAAATAATCAATTTTGTTTAAAATTAATTTAGAATTAATTTTAAATTACAAAATTGAATTTCAAAATGGGAAAAATTGAAGTTTTGGTGATTGTATGACTAACCTCTCTCAAACTCAAAATTCACTAAAATTGGACACCTCTTTGATGACTAACTTCCTTGCTTATGTGTTGTCATGTTTAGCAAGCTTGATGAAGCTTGTTAATGGCTTTAATTAGCAATGAAACATAAGGGATTTGTAGATTTTTGAAAAAAATTGCTGCAGTTTTTTTTTATACAGACCTGTGCCATCTCTCTCTAAAAATTCTCTCAAACTAGGATCCCACAATCCGTTCCAAGGCCTGATGATAGTAGGGAAGACACTAGAGGTGGTCCACGAAGTGTTCGTGCTTAGAAATTTGCAACGGGTTTGGAGAATTTGAGTTTCAAAAGTGAGTTTTAGTATACTCTGTTTTTTGATTTTTGAGCATGCTATTTGTTTGATCAAATTGATGTAATTTGAGTGCTTAAGATCCAAAATTGCTTCCGCTTTTGTTGATATTAAGTCTTTCAATTGGTATCAGAGCAAGTTTTGAGCATTCAATTTGCATCAATTTGAGCTTGGTGGGTATGATTTTGAAATCGAATTTTCTAGGTGTCTAAAGTGGAACTTTCGGATTTGGCATCAAAATTGAGCTTCAATTTGTAGTCCGTTTTGTAATTTCCTGAGCGTGTATGGGCTTTAATGTGTGAAGAAGCGTCTGTAAAAAATTTGGAGTCATTAGAGTCCATATAGGCTTCTAATTTGAAGTGATAAGGTGAAGTGTTCAAGCTGGAAAACCAGAGGTAGCTGCTGTTTTTTTTTTTTTCCTGCCTAGACTGGTTCACGAAGGAGGAAGAAGAAGCGATCCAGTTCAGTTTGGGATCATACTGGTTCTTCACTCTCCAGCCTCTTGGGGTTCGGTTCAGCTTGGGTTCAGTCCGGTTCTGCTGTTTTGAAGCTCGATTCTGCTGGTTTTGGGCGGTTCAAGCTTTTTTCAAGCTGGTTCGGGGGCGGTTCGAATGGTTCGGAAGCATCTCAACCTAGTTTTTGAATTATTCTTGTAATAATTTAGTTGTTTGCTTGCCCGTGATGCCAAAACCGGTCCACTTTAGTGTGTTTAATTATTTATGCATTATGAATGTATGTTTTAATTAAATCCCTATTTGTATATGCATAAAGTATGCCATATAGATTTAAAATCCCACCATAGGAAGCATGCTCCATGCATTGAAAATATGTTATAAGTGTTATAATGTATAGTATGCATGTTTAGGATTTCATAAGTATTAATATAAAAGTTGTATTAATTTTATGAACTAGATGTTGTATGTTTTAAGTATAATTAATATAAGTGTTATATTAATTAAAAGTAAACATACAACTTATAGTTGCCTTAGTAGAGTATAATCGTTATATTCAATTCAAAATGTATGTTATAGGTTGTCTTTATTTTATAAGCGTTATAAAATGAGATAGACATTTAAAAACTATAACAAAGATAAAGGCATGCTCACTTAGGGTTAACGAATTCCAAATTCGATTAGGAATTAGGACCCGATCTGTTTTAATAGTTAAAATAGGTCGACAACTTGTAAAACTAAGGTTACAAGAGAACTCACTTGGTGAGATCTTGTCTAAGGTTGGGGGTATTTAAGTTGACGTTTTACGAAACACCTCCTACATGGGGATCAATCTGGTACTTGAGTTGAGTTAACCTGATTTTATGAGCATGCACGTGTGAGATGTGAGGTTTTAAAGCGTTTATCACCTAGACATCGTAGGTAAAATCCTTTTCTTGGACAAATTACCTAGACTTAGGTTATATATATTTAGCCGGAATATGCCTAAGTAAAAGTATACCTCAAACCGTCTAAAATACTTAGTGGGAGTGAAAAAGTATATATAATATATCAATTTCCTCTTACGCTTTTTGCAAAATTCACATCGTGCGATTCACGTAATGAAAAGGGGAAAAGTCTTTGCTGGGGGGAAAAACTTGGTCAAGAAGGCTTGAGCTAGCTCATCCCATGAAGATATGCTACCCGATTTTAGGGATTCGAGCCAGCCCTTTGCTTTATCCTGTAATGAAAAGGGGAAAAGTCTCATTCTAATGGCATCTAGAGAAACCCCATTTAACTTTACCGTTTCACATATCTTAAGGAAAGATTTGAGATGTGTGTGGGTCTTCTGAAGGATGCCCCTTAAACGAGTTGTCCCGTGTCATCTTAATCTGCTTGTCTTCAACTCGAAATTATTCGCTTGGATGGGTGCATACACAATCCCATAATGGTCCATCAGGAATATAGGTTGGAAATAGTCACGGATTGTGTAACGACCCGACTTTTTCTATTAGACTTTCTAGGGACGTTACTACATGCATACTAATGGAATTTAGAAATCTTTAATAATAGACAAAAGAATCAAACCTTTTTCAGAAACAATTTAAAATCTTTATGCTCGAGATCCCTTTAAAAACATTACAAAAGATACCATGAATTAAAAACGTTCGATTGGCTGAAATTGTTCACAACATATTGATTTCTTAACAAAACATTTTGAAAAAAAACAAAAAGAATCTAAATGCAGAAGTCATACTCTTCAAGTCACCCATGACCCTTTCAGCATACCACCTTGTCAATCGTCTAAGATATGTCTTTGCCTTTTTCTGAAAAGAAAAATATTTTTGAAAAAGGGTGAGTATTTAAAATACTCAGTAAGTGACCTCACTACCAAGTCAGGATATGCATACACATACATAATGAATTTTCGAAAACAATTTTCTTTCCTTTACTGGGACCTAAATCTTCTTCATAGAGGAAACGTTTCCTTAAAATTTTCCTTCGGCTTTTAATGTGGACAATTGAACCCATCATGACTATGCTTTCATTCATATAGCCTCGTAAGACTCCTTTTCATATAGCCTCGTAAGGCTCCTTTTCATATAGATGTACATCCATAATTTTAGGAGGGTAATTGCCACAGCCTTCGAAATCATTTCATCATGAAAATACACATGTATGCATGAGGTCCCAAAGCATTCTTTTATTTTCATACAATGATGCATCATATATCAACATTCTCATAATCATCATAAATCATAATAATGCATCACATTTGTAAAAGTATCTAAAGAACATACATGTGAGAATTTCTTTTCATACATAACATTTCAAAATTTATCAACAATCACAAATAAAAACATTTATAAAAATCATTTCATTTCAAATGTATTTTTTTTTCAATTCAGTTCCCAACTTGCATTTAAGCACACCGGCATAAAGTCCCTTACCTTGGCTCCCTTAGTTCGCTTTCTCCTTTTATGGAGTTCTTTTACCTCAACCTATAATGATTTAAAAGAACTTATTACTTGACCTACTCAACTCATGAACCTTAGGCAAACTACTCAAATTACTGTATACGCACATGAACCCACCATGAATTTGACTACATTAAATTCTTCAACAAGAATATTCACCCACCTAGGTAGCTAAGTTTACCCCCAACTAGTTACCAAGATAACATAATTTCATTCCTCTATTATTTCAAATAAGTCCTTTTGATAATACACATGATTCTCCAAATCTTTAAGCCCTCTATTTCAACATAGCCATAAACTTAGTCAAAATCTAATTCTAATTTATCCATAGTAAGATTACTCTAAATATGGCATGCTTCCTAATTATGAATTTCATGCTTTCCTTCTAAAATTCATAATAATAACCAAGTCACAAGTAACTTAAAGGGCTTAATCCAAAATTGAATCGAAGTCGAAATTTACCAAAATCATAACGCAATCGTGGCATTGTTCAGGATTCGAAACGCTAATCGGGAGACGGCGGCACGTGAACAGTGACAGTGGTGTGAATAGTACCCGCGGGGTGAACAGTGCACGCGGCGTGAACAGTACCGCGGTGTGAACAGTACCCCCCTAGTCATGTGAATAGTACCGCATGTGTGAACAGTACCGCGGTGTGAATAGTCACGGTGTGAACAGTGTCGTGCGTGAACAGTACCCCCGCGGGCATGAAGGACAAATCCGACGATGGATGTTTGTTGAAGAAGAAGAAGCTTTCGAATGGATGAGTCTCTTGGTAGTGAAAGGGAGAGAGAGAGGGATTGATGGTAGAGGCTGTTTTTCATGGAGGAAGAGGAGAAAGTTGGAGAAGATGACGGCTTGGCTTGACCTAGGGCTGCGTGCAGTATAAAAATAATAGAGAGGGATATTTGGGCTTGGCGTCTTCTTGGACTTGGGCTTGGCTCAAAGTCACCTAATTAACAAAATTGCCCCCAAACCAATTAATTCCCTTTTCCCCTTCTTTCTTCCCAATTCACCCTCCAATTTCTCAAATTTCAATTATGCAAATCTCTAAAATTAACTTTCAACACAACTTTAAACATGAAATTGGCCTTACAATTAATTCAAATCTCAAAATTAAAACTTTAATTAATACCTGAAAATGTCGGTCGTTACAGATCGGCTTCCTCTCCTCATCATTACGGTTTTCCATAGTGACTTGGTCTTCTCTCCTTAACCTCTTTCAAGTTCTATCCATTTATGGATCTAAAGGTAAAAAACTAGCCTCTTTATCACTACGCATACAACAAATCAGCCTCCTCGAAAAAACAAACCAAACAAAAACTAAAAAATAAACAAAAAATAAAAGCAACTAAACAGCCAAGAACAAAACCCCTAAACTAACTCCTCCTTATTACTTCTTAATATTAACGAACTAAAAAGAACTTCGCCGTTTACCCGAAAATGGGGCCAAAAACTTGATTGAAATAAAGCACACGTGATCGAATTAATAATAAAATGGTATATGAGTACCAAGTATCGAATCCCAAGGGAAGAGGATATGGAAATTATGTTTAAAACTAACTAATTATTAAGAAAACTCAAAATTAGAATTATTTAAGGCCCAAACTAAAGGAACGATGCTTAAGGATTTAAACTAACAAGGAAAGCAATGTAAAGAGATGGAGATACCAAATTAAGGAAATGTTTAGGAAGTCGAGCACAATTTAGGTTGGACTTATGACAATTGAATATGACAGTTAATTAAACAAGTTTAATTGCATAAACCTAGAGCAAAATGGGTTGAAATCTCCTGTCGATCTCATTCGAACACGCTTTACTAATCTCTTGCCTAAGTGTCCTTAGTGCTAATTAATTAATTAGTTGGAATAAGCCCACTTATAATTAGCCTCACCCATCAATTGTTACTTCTATGTCACATCGACAGTTTAAGGGTGTTAATTGGATTAAATCAATCTTAATTTCCTTTGTCGAGATCAATTAAGACTAAGTTCAACTAATTATTGGCCAAATAAATAGAATCATTAAGAACTATCCTACTAATTGCAATTAACCAATCAATTAAAAGTCAATAATCACAATAAAGCCATAAATTCAATCCTAAATGTGCTCTTAACCCCTAAACAAGTAAATTTAGCCCATGAATGTCATTAATACAGTACAGAACAACATTCGAAAGTTCCTATAGATAGAAAACAGATAGAAGATAATGGGGAAAAAGACCGTGTTGCTGAATTCTTGACTCCCGCCTCGAATTCTACAATCTTGAGCCTCGAACACCGCTGCTAAACACTTCGTCTCAAGCACCACAGGTTCCAAGAAGGCAAGTTATCGAAATTAGGGCTAACCTCCAATGGTCTCCCTTAATTCGGATAGAAAACGATGAATATAAAGGCTGAATTTGCAACAACATTACAATGCTAGGGACAGAGTTGCAACGCTGTCCAAAACGATGACGTTTTTGCAAGTGCACAAATGCAGCATTGCAACGCTATTAGTAGCTTTAGAACGCTTTGGACAGAGCTTCACATTCTAGTGTGTTTCTAGTGTTGCAACGCCGTAGGGCAGCATTGCAATGATAGCTCTCGGATTTGCACACTATATTATGGCGTTGCAACACCATTTCAAGCATTGCAATGTCGTCCTCACGGCCCCAACAGCTTGTGCATCATCTCTTCTTGACCTTAGCTCCTCCAAAAGCTCTAAAATAGCTCCCTATTCACCATTTTACTCAAAATTCATAACTCCTCTCTCAATTGCTCAGATTCATGAAATAAGGAAATAATCATCATAAAAGCTCACATTTAAAGCATAAAACTAGCTAAAATAAGGCATAAATATAGCACTAATTTAGTGCTATCACTTTTCTAGAGATATGTGGCATGGTAAAGTTGAATGAAATTTCTCCTGATACTATTAGACTAAGGCTTTTTCCTTTCTCATTACAGGATAAAGAAAAAGACTTGCTCGAGTCCTTAAAACTTGAAAGCATAACTACGTGGGGTGAGCTTGCTCAAGCCTTTCTAACAAAGTTTTTTCCCTCCAGCTAAAATGACCAAGCTGTGTAAGGAGATCAATACATTCCCCAACTTTATGGAGTGATAACACTATAAAAGTGCTACTTTATGAAGTTATTTCATGCTAGTTTAGTTTCCCACACGCGTTTATTTTTCTATTACGTAGGGATTGACCAATTCAGAGCCGTTTGGAAGACTTTAGATGAATCAGACTTAAAAGGAAACTCATTAATTACGAGGCTTTAGGACATAAATCCCAATAGTATCAAACATGAATTTCACTAGAGTTGTTGCGGAAATTGAATGTAAATTGGATAACAACACCCACTTAAATACAAAACAATCCCAGTCTTGCAGCATTCCTTCAAGCTACTTTACCACATCCAATTTTGACCGAGTAAAAATTGTTTAAAGTGTTCATCAAGTATCAGCCAACATTGATAAGTTCAGTTGCCAACGATCAACCCCACTGGAGTATACTCATGCTGAATTAACAAGTAGGAGCTGCCTGCGAGATTTGAATTATCCTATCAGAATGAAAAACTTAAAGTGGGGAGGCATCCTTCATTCACCACCATACAATCGGCGATCAATTTGTGATAGACCGGCAGTAACTGAATATCACTCCTTAAGGGGGCATTTGGAGCACCGTTTCAGAATCAGAACCCTTGGAATCGGAACCCTGGGGGGTTTGAAAGCCTGGGAATCAAAAAACAGTGTTTGGGGTGCAGTGTTCTGAACCCTGGGAATCAGGAAACAGTGTTTGGAGTGTAGTGTTCTGAACCCTAGGGTTGTGCAGTTTTTGTTTTTCCTTTTTTCCTTTGCTACTTTGGTCTTTTTTTTTTTTTTTTCATTTCCTTATATTCTAGTGGCAATCTTTGGTTAGTTGTAGAATCCTTTGTGTAAGTTGGGTAATTTTTTTTAGTACTTTTGAACAGACCTTTTAATTAGTATAAGAATGAGAAATTTGTTACTGGAAATGCAAATAATTACTTCGTAAAATACGAAATTTGGTTAGGTTTATGGCATGTATAAAAAAAACAGTTGTAATAATTTATTATTTTTTACAAAAAAAAAAAGTGAGTTTCCAATGAAAAATAATTACTTTGTCAAATATCAAATTGGTTAGGTTTATGACAAGTATTAAAAAAAATATATATTTGCAATATTTTATTATTTTTTACCAAAAAAATGTGAGTTTCCAATGAAAAATCAACATACTTTGTCAAATATCAAATTTGGTTAGGTTTATGACAAGTATAAAAAAAATATTTGTAATAATTTATTGTTTTTTACAAAAAAAAAAATGTGAGTTTCCAATGAAAAACCAACATACTTTGTCAAATATCAAATTTGGTTAGGTTTATGACAAGTATAGAAAAAAACATTTATAATAGTTTATTGTTTTTTACAAAAAAAAAAATGTGAGTTTCCAATGAAAAATAATTACTTTGTCAAATATAAAATTTGGTTAGGTTTATGACAAGTATAAAAAAAATATTTGTAATAATTTATTGTTTTTTACAAAAAAAAAAATGTGAGTTTCCAATGAAAAACAATTACTTTGTCAAATATCAAATTTGGTTAGGTTTATGACAAGTATAAAAAAATAAAACATTTGTAATAATTTCTTGTTTTTCAAAAAAAAAAAATAATTAGTTTGTCAAATACGAAATTTGGTTATGTTATGACATGTATAAAACAAACATTTGTAATAATTTATTGTTTGTTACAAAAAAGATGTGAGATACTAATTAAAAAAAAAACAACGGAAGAGACGAGAGAGAGATAAGAAAACGTGATAATGAAAACATGTGTCAAATGAGGAGCAAACCGGTGTGTTGGAAATCAAACCCCCCTATTTCACTATGCAAAACCATGGGGTTGTGTTTCAAAACCATTGGGTTTTGAGCACAGTGGCCCAAACAAGGGTTTGGGTTTGGATTCCAAAACAACCCAACCCAACCCATTGCTCCAAACACCCCCTAAGTGTTTTGGTGAAGGTTGGATGACGGCTGTTGCTTAAGTTAAATTTAAGGATTTCTTAACCCTAAATTTGGATGGCCAAGAAAGGAAAGAAATTGAAGATCGAGATATATCTTGGAAATTCAAATTATGTAATTTTGAATTTAGTCTTTAATTTCTTAGGATATGTCAAATATGCCAATCAATTTTACTTTGCTTTGTTTTAATTTAATTATACATGAGATGTATTTTTAATTGTTGCATAAAGTATGCCATTTAGATTAAAATCCCACCATAGGTTAAGCATGATCATGCATCTTAATTAATTTTGAATATAATTGTTATATTTAGAAAAATTGATTAGGTTGTTTCCTAATAGAATTAAGATGTTTTCCTAATAAGTTTATATTTTCCATATCTTTGATTATAATAGTTATATTTGAAAAATTAAATTAGGATATTTCCTTTCATAATTGGAATCCATATTTTCCTAATAGGATTAGGATATTTCGTAATGAGATTAGGGTTTCCTTAAAATAAAGATAATTTATAATTCATGCTTTAAATGGTTTAAAATTTGAATTTAATTTGTTTCTAATAAGATTAAAATTCCGAATAATCTTTTGATTTAGTTTTAAAGAGTTTAAAATGGTAGAATTTCAAGATTATCCATGAAGTGAATTATTTTTTTAATAGGATTAAAATCCATTAATTAAATTCACTTAGGTCCATTAATTTAGTAATCAATAGTTAGTTAAAGATTGATGAATTTGAAATAAAAATTAACTATAAAGGAAATCTATCTATGGAAGGTTCTGTCTAGACTGTGGTATTTAAGCTGACCGAAAGGGAAGATCTCTAGCTGGGAACTGACCTGGGAGTTGAATTAGTCAAATTTTATTTAATTTCATTAAATAAGCTCATAATGTTATTAGTTTTTTAAATAGTTTAATAAACTTGGCAATTCATATTAAAATCTATCCAACCAACATAAAGGTTATGAATGATAGATTGAGAATTTAGATAAATGAGATTAGCCTAATTTGTCTAAGTAAGAGAAAACTCTATTTCAAATAGTCAGTGGGAGAAGGATATGCGACAACACATCCTACGGTTGTTTACACGTGATTTCAACAAAGAAAGAGAAATGAGACACGTGTAAATGAACTTGTATTTGTATTAATTTGAATGTAGTAGAGTACAATCTCTAATTTGTTCCTCTGATTCTTTCTCTCAAATGTACATTTGTCTCGAGGGCTTTGCAGCTTGTTCGCGAATATGGATTTGTCTCGAGGGTTTTGCAGCTTGTTCTCGAATGTGGATTTATTTCGAGGGCTTTTGCAGCTTGTTCTCGAATGTGGATTTATTTCGAGGGCTTTTGCAGCTTGTTCTTGAATGTGGATTTATTTCGAGGGCTTTTGAAGCTTGTTCTCGAATGTGGATTTATTTTGAGGGCTTTGCGACTCGTTCTCGAATGTGAATTTGTCTCGAGGGCTTTTGCAGCTTGTTCTCAAATGTGAATTTATTTCGAGGGCTTTGCAGCTTGTTCTCGACCTTCAAAGTCTTCTAGTCTTCAAGGCTCCGGTTCAGAGAATGTTTGATCTTCAAAAGTCTAGAGAGTATTTTGATCTTTATTTTTGAATTCTCTCTAAGTTCTCTGGAGAGTTTCTACTTCTAAACCTCCAAAATGGAGGAGGGTGCTCTCTATTTATAAAGTTCCCCAGGGCCTCCAGATGGGCTTGAGCTTGACTGTTGGACTGGGCCTGATAAACTTTGGGCATGGTCCTTAGACTAAGTCTGATTGACTTTGGGCCTAGCCTTTGTGGGCCGAGACTTTGTTGCTTAAGGCTTCTCATTTGGGCTTTGTCTAAAATTAGCCCAAATTTCATATAATCCAATTGCATATTTGGATCTGCCTTAATTTAATTTGGGGATACTTGCAAATTTTAAATAATCCCTAATTAAATAAATAACTTTGTCACTAATTTTAATTAATGACATGGCAAATTTTGATTGGCCAAAATTTATATTCCAACAACGGTCTCCATCATTGGTTCACATCGTGCGATTCATGCGGGGCCTCGTGGCGGCTTTTGGACTGTCCTCCTACGAAAGGTATTTTCATGGGTCAATATCAAGTGAACTCTTGAGAATGATAGGATTGTAGTTTTGTTTTCAATACTTGACCTACCCTAGGACAACACTTGTTGGGATAAAACTACAAGATCTAAAATTATGGTTCACACTTACAAAAGGCTTATTAAGGTTCTTAATAATGTCTTTGACCAAACTAATGGTAACTAAATATTATTGGAATAAGAGTTATTCTGGTATAATACTTGGTTGAGATTATCTCAATTTAGTGAATTAACACTTGAACTACCTTACAGCGGCACGTGTTCTAACTCAATAAAGTACCATAGTATTAGAAATGATTTATAGGGTTCATTTTTCAAATTGTTTGATTTCTATGCTAAAATTGAATGGATAATTGTTTTTCATGATGTTAAATTATATATTTTATATATTTCAATATTATGTCAGTTTCTCTCATAATTTTAATTTTATTACTGATAAGTCAAAATTGAGAAATTTTATTACTTGAAAAAGTAACGTTAACACTATAATGGCAGTGTAAAATCTTGAATTTGTCTTTATTGAGAAATATTCTAAAAAACCTGCTGCTAATGCTATTCCAATTGTTCATGAAGCACATGATTAATGAATCAAAAGTAAACGAGATAGCTTGTACCTATCTCCTAGTTGACATGTTAGACATCAAGCTTAGAAGATAAATAAAATGACAACAACATATGAGATGTTAAAGTCAATAGAAGCTAAATTTAGATTATTGTGTAAATGATCTAGAATTTAAGTATTGTAAAATTCCAATTAAACAAACCAAATGACTAAAACTATATAAAAGGAAATAGTTCGTAAAGTAGCCAGGACAGTCATAGTGAGAGGAATTTTTGAAATACCTCTATAGGAAGAAGAATATAAATGAAAGTTAATTTGATTTACTAGATTTTTGGTGAAGAATAAATAACTTTACCTGAATAGTTGATACAGGATCCACTATCAAGATTTATTCTTTATTACATTTAATATGTAATTCTTGGAAAATACTTAACGTGTAGAATAGTTTCTATAGGTTGGCATCAGAAAGCCCATCTCAGTTAGCGTAGTGGGAGACATTAAGATGTCATTAAGTAATAATTGTCAATTAATGCTGAATGTGGTGTTATATTACTGCAAAAGAAATTCAATTTCTCAAACTTTATTACTAAAAGGTTCAGCTGAAAATACATTCAGCTGAAAATAAGAACAATTTGTATATGTTAAAATATTGACATATATATCATACTACAAGATACTGAGATATTCAGGATTATAGAATCCATAATAGAAAGACATATTGTTTTCTCCTAAAAGATGATACTTGACTTTGACATTTAAGGTTGATTAACATCAACTTGAATAGAATGAAAAGACTAGTAAGAGGTAATTCTCTAAAACTTAGAGTTAATTACTCTACCTGTTTGTAGATCTTGCCTTTCATGCAAGATAAGCATTAGGGCTTTATTAGATAAGGCTACAAGGCCAAAGAATACTTTGGGCTTACACATTTTGACCCAAGTGGTCAGGTGAATGTAAAGGCCAAATAAAGTCATGAATATTTCATCACTCTGGTTGATGAGCATTCAAGGTACAAGTATCTTTACTTAATTCAACATAAGTCTAAATTTTTGAAAAGTTCAAGAAATTAAGGCTAAAGTTGAAAATCGATTAGGTATGTCTATCAAGACATTATGATCAAATCATAGTGGAAAGTATAAGAACCTTACGTACTAAGATTAGTTGATAGAAAATGAGATTGTATCCCAACTCTTAATACCAAGCATAATTATGTGAAATTATACTGCAAAAGGAGAAACAAGACCTTGTTAGACATGGTCACATCAATAATGAGTTACACACTATTACCAAACTCTGGTTAGGATATGCAATAGAGATTGCAGAGTGAACATTATTCCCTCCAAAAGTATCTACGAGACAATTTTGGGATTATAGAAGAGTAGTAAAGTTAGTTTACATTACTTCAAAATTTAGGGTTGTTAAGCATACATGCTGATACAAATCCAAAGAGGTTGAATGTGTTAAAAAATATGCCTAACTGCAGGTCACCCCTAAGAAGTACAAAATGGTCTTTTATCTAGTCCTAAAACGAATAAGGTATTTGCATGACAAATATCAATTTTATAAGGAGTGTCAAATAAACGACTACAAACCTTTAATAAGGTTAGATAGTGTTAATAAATTGGTTCCAAGTGAAGCCACTAAATAGTTAACAAAAGTTGTTAACAATTTAATTACATTTAAAAGTCAAATGGATCCTAGTCATGAATTGAATAAGCCTCATCATAGTAGGAGAGTCATGAGATGACTCAACCTTTACAAGGACTTAATTGAAGCCCAAAATTATCATGTTAGATGGCAAAGTTGAAGGCTTATTACCCGCAAAGTGAGACCAATGGCAAAGGGTTAAACCTAATAGGAGAAAGTAGACTGCGAGTAATTTTCTCACTTGTTGCCATATTGACGTCTGTAAGCATTATTTAATTCATTGTTGCATATGTGATATAAAAAATGAATGTTTAGAATTCCTTTATGAAAAGAAATCTTAGATAATACATCTACACAAATCAATCAGAGAGGTTTATTTTAAAAGATCAAAAGCAAAAATTTGCGAAATAGTAAAGGTTCATTTATGAAATGAATTTTATAATTAGATCTTTGAATATAAGATTTGATAAAAGTATCAAAATCTATGACTTTGGATAAATATTACTAAAGCTTGTATAGACAAGAAAATTATTAATTGCTTAGTGGATTTTTTCTCATGTTTTATGTTAATGATATTTTACTCATTATGAATGATGTAAGATTTCTATCTAACATAAAAAGTTGACTAATAACCAATTCCAAATGAGTAATTTGGAATGACTCGGTATATTTTATATGTTCAAAATGGAGATTTTAAGGACAAAATGTTAACTTTGTCTCAAACATCTTATATTGACATAAATGTTGTCAAATATTTGATATTTATGTCTAAGGAAGAGTATCCTAAGACACCTCAAATGTTGAAAGTATATGATATGCATAAATGAGACTGAACATTTAATATACAACTGG
This sequence comes from Trichosanthes truncata, assembly GCA_033996785.1. Classification (NCBI taxonomy): domain Eukaryota; kingdom Viridiplantae; phylum Streptophyta; class Magnoliopsida; order Cucurbitales; family Cucurbitaceae; genus Trichosanthes; species Trichosanthes truncata. The sequence continues at coordinate 39,948,447 of JAWPNB010000013.1, read as the reverse complement.
TTAGCATATATCAGTTAAACGAAAGGTATGACCACTGAGTAGAAAATTAAAAAATTTCTCAAATTATCTATGGATAATGAGAAATTTCGTGTATGGAGTTAAATATTTGATTTTTACAGGATACATTGGTTCTTACAAAGATTTAAGAAATCTATGTAAAGATAAATTCTACCCTAAGTGGTTGAGTATGGTATAAAAGTTAAATTGTTTTGCTTGTGAAGCAACAAAAGGACTTGTATGACAAAAATAGTTCCTTGAAGATCTGAAAGGTGTTTCAGATATTATTTAGTTTATCCTCTTTATTATGATAATAGTGGTGTAAAGTCTAATATTAAGGAAGTTAGAAAACACCAATGTATAGGGAATCATATCGAGAGAGAGAAAGCATCATGGTAGTGACCAGGATGGCTTTTAACGACAGCCCTTTGGATTTATATAAAGAGACTTTCTATGCTAAAGTGTTTGAGAATCACCTAGAATGTCTAGGATTACGAGACATGTCTCATCTTTGCTAGGGTAAGTGGGAGAACATGTTGGGTATAGAGTATGCCTTAGGATATATGTCTCGCCGGCTTTAGTGCAAGTGGGAGATTGTTGGGATTTATGCCCTAAAGCCTTGTAATTAATGATTTATTTAATAAATAATAATAATTTTGATTATTTTATTTGCAAGATAATATTATCCATTATATGAAAAATTCAAGGTTATTAGTGTAATCTTGAATAGTATGTGATTGACAAACGAGAGGATCATGTTCAAGAAATACCCTAAGGGTCATAGTATATGGATAAAGTTGGGTGACTTATTTTGGTGACACTATTGATACGACCCACTTTGAATTAGTTACAAATGATTTGATCCAAATTGTTCATATGGAGACATGTGGGTGGGAGTATCTTATACAATGAGTTTGTATAAGATTGGACCACGAAATATTAATCTCTCTTTATAAATCCATTAATTGAGAAAATTAATATTTCATCAGGATGATCATATGCGACTCGATCTTAATCCTGAGTGATTATGAACTCCTGCATGTGAGGGCATGTCCTTTGATTTGCATGGGTGAGTGTCTTTTGTAGCCGATTTGATATGCCTACTATTTTGGGGACTTGACCAAATAGGGACCTGGGAACATAATTTCACAACATGAAATTCATTCCTTCCCATATAGGGTAAGTAGATGAGTAGTTTCCTTAAGTGCTGATTTTGGTACTTGAACAATGGGGCCCCACCCTCTCATTAGCTCGAGAAGGACTTAGTTTATGGTTAGATCATAAACAAATTGTTCATTAGAAAATCAGTGGTGCTTAAGGTGCAATATGTAATTACAGGGTAAAACGGACTTTTGACCCGGCTGTAATTACGAACAACTCGTGAAGGATCAACTTGCATATAGTGATCATATCCATGGACACAACTTGTCCTACAATGCATAAGAGTGCAACTCTAGGTCTATAGTGGAGTGACCCTAGAGTTAATTAATGAAAATTAATTAATTAATTAATTTTGTTTCATTGGAGCTTATAATCTATAGGTCCATAAGGTCCCCTTGCTAGCTCATAATAACACTAAAAGGTCAATTTAGTTGAAAGAAAAATTTGAAATGTTCAAATTAATATTTAATTTGAAGTGTTCAAATTAATATTAAATATATTAGATATATTAAATATAAAAGAGAAAAATATATTTATTGTATTTGATACACTAAATATTAAAATAAGTAATATATATTATATACATTAAAGAAAAGATATTTATAAAATTTGAATAAGATTCAAATAAATAAATATCGTAGGAGATTTGAATGATATTCAAATAAGTATAAGATATATTTTAATATATTAGATATTAAAATATAATATTTTAATTAAGGTAAAGATTTTCCCTTGATCTCTATAAATAACCCTTGGGTTGAGCCATTAGATAACCACACACATCTCCTCAATAGAGAATTCTCTCGAAACCTCTTCCTCTCCAATCTATTGTGGATTTTCTTTCAAGAGGCTCCCACGAGCCTTGATCTTGTGTTCGAGTCATAGCCAGGAAGACTTTGTGGAGGAGATAAAGACCTTCCAGAAATATCTCCATATTTACTCCAAGTCAGTTGGCTTAATCTTATTTTTAGTTTAATTTAAAAGAAAATCAAAGACGGTCCAATGCTTCTGTTGCAAAGTGAAACGTTCATTCCTTCATGAATCTCGCGCCATGGGAGGAACATGTAATTTGTGAGGTAAAGGAGGAGTCTTAGCTTACACCCGAAGAGGAGACTCAAGTGATAGAGTCGGAGGCTGAAAAACCTTCGTCTTTTATATTCCGTAGCTCTCCTCTTAATTTTGAATTGATTTTTCTTTATTCTCATGAGTCCTTAAAGTCTTTTATTTCTTTTGAGTCTTTTGAGTCAGTTGAGTCTTACTGTATACCTTTCATTCCTTATATAAAAAATAGCGAAAATAATGATCTGTCTGGTACCTTGGAGAAATAGGAAAGCCTTCTAAACTTGGAACGTTGCATTGATTCAAGCAAGAAGGGACCAAAGAAAGTAGAATAATTTTACGTGTCCTGACACTTACGAACCCTGTCGAGCATAACGACGTTAAAAATTTGAGCTTCTTGGGAGGCAGCCCAAGTGTTTTAATTGTTTTATTTGTTTTCCTGTCTGTTGATAATTTCCTTTTCTTAGTTTGTTTTGTTTTTTTTTTTGTTTTTTGTTTTTTGTTTTTTCTTTTTTGTGTTGCACTTAGGAGGATAAATTGAGGATAAAGATGCACCACCACCCACAAGCCATCCAAAAACTAGGAGAGTTTTTCTGTTCGTCGTGCTTTTTGTAGTGCAACTCTTTTTAGCGATACATTGGGGATAATGTATCAATTAAGGTTAGGGGTGGAGAGCGTTAGATTTGCATGTTTAGGGTTATTTATGAGCATGTTGAGCAGTGAGTGTTAATTTAAAAATTTTTTGAGCTTAAATAGCATGATGTGTTAGTTGCTAGCATGATGTGTTAGTTGCATATTAAGTGATTATGACAATCTATGAGGTGCTTTAGGTAATTCCATTTGAAGTGGTTGAAACTTGAAGATACATGCTTGATTTAAGCCTATTTTAAAAATTTTATTTTGATTCCCTTATACTTTTTGAGCACTTAGCCCTCTTGTCTATGGTTTTGAAGGCTTAAGATTGGGTTATTTGGTCTAGATTCTTGTTGTCACCTCGAAAGATTTTAGGAACTAGTTTAAGAGTCTACTTGCATGATGTTGAGTAACGTGAAACTTATGAGTAATTGCATGTTTTATTTGCTTTTATTACTGTGATAAAATGAAAACTCGAGTAAAGAAAAAAAATGATTGCATGTTTTTAAAAGTGTAAGGAAAAAAAGAGCTACCTCTACTATGATCAGTCAGTCCATCCATTGAGCAAGTGCTGTTGATAAGGGTCCCTATAGTGGATGTGTGAAAGCTAGTGCTCATCAAAGTAAGAAAAAATCTAAGTTGGGGGTAAGCCTACCCTATGACACCTTAGTTTGATGTTATACTTTTGAGTGTAAGGAAGCTTGAGAATTGGTCTTAAAGTCAGAAGTAGGGTGAAAACGAGTTAAGGATCGAATAAAACCTTCTCGGGCTTATAAAGACTTAGATAAGGGGAGCTATACACACACACATAAAGGATGAAATGATTAGTCTTAAAATTGCCATTGATTAAATGTGTTTGATTGTTTTCTACCATTGCAAATGTTTTGTTGCCTAAAGCATTGAGATTAGAGTCATTGTTATGAAACTGATAAGTCATAGGATTGTTTAGTTCTACCTTGTTGGAGTACTAGCAATTAAGTTGGCGGTATTTTGATAACACTGTAAAAGTGCTACTTTATGAACTTATTTCATGCTAGTTTAGTTGTCCTCCTGCATTTATTTGTCTATTTTGTAGGGATTGAGCAATTCAGAGTAGTTTAGAAGACTTTTGATGAATCAGGCTTAAAAGGAAAGTAATCAGATCTACTTTGGGCATTCGAACTAAGAAGAGATTACATCGAAACTAAGTAAACCGAGAGGAGAGCTAGACACTGCTGCATGGCTAGATCAAGCTTGAAGATCTGTAGAAATAGCGTCTAGAAGCTGGCCAAATTAAAGGGGCAAGGCTTTCTCGAGGCTGCGAAGAGGCTACCCTTGACGCTGGTAGCGTCGAAACACTACTTGAAGCATCTAGAACATAACTATATTTTGTCAAATTTGTTCCTTATTTGTGAAGGCAGCATTTCAACGTTGTCCTTAGTGTCTTTTTTTTTTGCCTCTTTGGCCTACATGCTTTTAGAGAGTTTTTTTAGACCTTTTTCCTTTTCTCCTTAGACGATTATTGTATCAAATCGAACTATGTTGAACTTGAAGAATTTTATGGCGATGCTCGGCTAAACCTCGCATTTCCAATTCAGAGGTCGGTTGCAGCCAATTGCAATGTTGTGAGGCTCAAACTTTAATGTAGTTTTCTTATAATTACATGTGTTCTTTGATTCCTATATTTATTTTATGAGCATGTATTTTTTATTAAATTGACTCAACGATCGCTTCATATGCTTGATTGCTATTCATGATGCATGATATGTAATTGTCATGTTTATTGAATCTTGTATCGCTAGGATTATTACATGTGTGTGTTTTATGGGTTTCCATAATTGCATAGCTTGCAAGTTTAATTCTAGGAATTAAAGGAGCATCTTGGTTAGGTTAAATTTATTTTATCTAACTAAGTTTTCTTTGTCTTTCCAAAGTGCTTAATACTTTTGTCTAAATACTTTGAAACAGTTTCGTGCCAAATTGTTTAGGTAATTAGCATTGACTTTGACGTTTGTTAAAGTTAATGACTATAGGGAATTTGTTGCTTTTTAGAATTTCCTAATAAGTTGACCAAGTACTGACATTATTAAGTTTAAATGTTTTAAATGCCTATGATCACTTTTGCAATTGGATAATTTCGTACCTTTGAATTAGATTTTGGTAAGATTTTGCCTATCTTTATTTTTTTATTTGCTTATATTTTATTTTATTTATAAAAACACAAAATTGTCCTTTTTAATTGTTTTCTCCTTTGTAAATTTAATTTGAGAAATTGATATTCGGTTCCCTGAGATCCACCCGGTCCACTAAATGCTACAAGTAGTTTAGGATCGATTTATACATTGTAATTTGATGATCCTTCGACAAGCTCACTTCACGGAGAACAATTGTACGAAAGATGAGAGTGCTACAAGGAGATGTTGAGAAAATGCCCACAGTGCTGCAATGTTAAGGGCGCATTCACTTATGTAATACGGTTCATTTTGGACAGCGTTGCAACGTAATGTCGATTTGCTGACTTCATTAGAGTCATTTGCATTACTGAAAGGAGGAGCCAATGGGGGTTTTACATCGTAATCCACGAAATTAGAAAGAATTAGGAGGATCAAGGATGGATTGGAGCGAGTAGATTGAAGATCCACGCTCAGGATTCACGGAGATCGTAGTCGAAGCGAATGATAGACGCGCAACGGGTTCTTCCTTTGTTTTTCCTTGAATTCTTAGCTATTTTTATTAGATTAGGATGGATTATGGTTGAATTGAATTGAATTATGATTCTTGTTGATTAGATTGAGGAGTTTGGGGCTTATTCAAGCCATTGGACCATGTAATTGAGGTCAATTGGATGTTTGTAATTGAATTTGCACATTTTCTTCATGCAATGTTCTTATGGCTTTGAATCCCTTAATCAAGGATTTTATGATATGCGGTTTATGCTTGTTCTTGACAAAGAATGCATTAATTTCAGCTTGAATTGCATGATAATTAATGTTTGGATACGAAAGTGATAAAAACATTAATTAGGGTCATTGATAAGGAAGATTAATGCTGTGTATAATTAAGTGATGAGACGGACACATAATTCGATTAATTATACATGAGATTGGATGAGCTCGCTGGAGAATTCCATGACATGCAAACCTTCATATTCAAGTAAATTGCTTAAAAATTTGCAAAAATTAATTAATTTCAGTTAACGGTCCAATTAGTGAGGTCCTAAACTCGGCGCCATTTAATTGTGCTCCGTTTCATTTGAATTCTTTTAGTTCATTCGTTTCTTTAATTCTTGTTGTTTGATTGCTATAGCATTTATTTTTTTCCCTAAATAAAATTAGATCCAAGTAAGTATAGTAATTATTTGAACAAACTTACCCAATTTCCTGAGGATTCTATACTCGGTAGTACTTACCATTTTATTATTACTTTGATCGCGTGCGCTTGCGTGACACCTATCAATTTCCCTCTTATTTGTCCCTTTTCTTTTTGGATATTTATGCATTGAGGACCATGTAGACTTTAGGTTGGGGGGTGAAGGTTTATATTTTGATCATATGTTGAGTCTTGAGCATCTGAGTTCAAACTATTTAGCTTTTGAGCAAAAATTTGAAATAAATATTTTTGAGCTTATACTACTTTGCATTCTGGTTGAGTCCTTAAGCACCTGCGTTCGGACTTTTGATTCATATGTTGAGCATGTTATTTTTTAGATTTATGAGTTTCATTTGGTGGATGAATTGGAAGTGTGCTTCTTAATTAGGACGATCTGCGACATGTTTTTTATAGCTTGTTTTTTTTCATTTTGATCAAGCATGAATCATCTTGTCCTAATTTGAGCATATTTTTTAAAAAAAATCTTGATCTTCTTGCATGTTTCGAGCACATTAGCCAACCTTTTGTTGTCTTGAAGGCCTAGGATAGCTTTATAGAGTCTAGATGTCTGTTGTCACTCCGATAGGCTTAAGGACAAGGTTGATGGTCAATTTTTGCATGAAAGTCTTTAATGTCTTGCTGAGTAGAAAATGAATGTGTATTTGCCTGCAAGAAAGAAAAGAAAAGAGAAAAGAAAATCGAGCTTAGAAAGAAAAGAGAAGAAAAATAAGCTTGTAATGTGTATGGGTGATCGGGGGTAAAAAGAGTTGCCCCTATCGTGATCAATTAGGCCACCGATTAAGTGAGTGCCCTAGGTAAGGGTCCCCATGATAGATGTGTGAAAGCTAGTGCCCTTGAGTCAGAATGATGCAAGTTTCGGGGATCCTTGTTGTTTGTTTTTTAGGCACCTAAGTAAAACATTGCTTTCTTGATTGTGTTATGGCTTGATAGCTAGTTCTTATGGCTAGTGTAGGGGGAAGATAGATTGGGGATCCTATGAAGCTACCTCAAGCTTGTAAGCACTAAATTAGGGCAGCTAAGCACACACACATGCAAGAAAGGATAGGAAATAATTTGTTACCTTGATGGACTTGCATGTGTTGCGCTTTCTCTTTTTGCAAATAATTTGTTACCTTGAACATTGAGATTAAAGTCATATGTATGCATCCAACGAGTCTTATAGTTACTGTTTTGTTTATGTCTTGCTGAACGACAATATTATAAGAGAACAAATAAGAAAGATCTCACCCAAAGTAGAGCCCAACTACCCACTACAAACTAACTATAGGAAGCTCCAAAAGAGATCTCCACTGTTTAGATTGAAGACCCTCGTGTCAGGAACACGCTGTCAAATTTTCAGCTCGATTGGACCACAGATTGATCCCCAAAAGGCTGAAAAACGATTATGTACGGAAGACCTTTTCTATTTTTCTTTCAAATTCTCTCTCTCCTTTGCCGTATCGTCTCTCTCACGCATACCCTGACCAGTGGCTGCAAAATCCTTTTAAATAAAAACCCTAGGCCCAGTCCTTTAAATTGTGGGCCTTCTACAAAGTAAAAAATCAAGGCCCAACAAATCTCCTCCTTTTCATTATGTGGAGGAACTTATTATTTTAGCAGCGGAACGACAAAACTCAAGCTTTTCTCTTGGTAGATTTTTAGTCAACATATCAGATCTAATATGATCAGTATGTATCTTCTCAAGCTCAAACATACATCGTTCCATGCATCTCTCATCCAGTGATACCTCGCATCTTTATGTTTAGTTCTGAAACGAAACATAGAGTTCTTACCGAGATGAATAACACTCTGGTTATCGCAGAATATCTCATACCGTTGTTGCTTGAAGCCAAGCTCCTCTATAAACCTCTTCATCCACAACATCTCTTTGCAAGCCTCTGCTGCTGCAATATATTCTGCTTCAATTGTAGAAAGTGCAACGCACTTCTGTAGTCTTGACTGCTGAGACACTGTACCACCTGCAAACGTCATCAGTTGGCAGGAAGTGGACTTTCGATTATCTAAATCTCCTGCCATATCTGAATTTGTGTAGCCAACAAGCACTAGCTTTCCCCCTCTAGAAGTGAGCTTCAAACTGGAAGTACCTCGCAAATATCTAATGATGTACTTGACTGCCTCCCAATGTTGTTTTCCTAGATTGGACATAAAACGACTGATAACACCAACAACATGGGCAATATCTGGTCTAGTACATACCATGGAATACATCAAGCTCCCAACTGCTAAAGCATATGGGACTCTTCCCATGTCTTCCTTCTCTTTATCTGTAGAAGGGCTTTATTTACTACTCAGTTTGAAGTGAATAGATAGAGGAGAACTAACTGCTTTAACTTTACTCATGTTGAATCTTTCAACCACCTTCTCCAAGTATTGCTCTTGTGACATATATAGTTTATTGGATATTCTATCTCGTATGATTCGAATCCTAAGAATCTTCTTTGCTGGCCCCAAATCCTTTATGGCAAAGGATTTGCTCAACTGTTGCTTCAACATCTCAATTCTCGAAACATTCCTGCCAACAATCAAAATGTCATCAACATAAAGCAATAATATAATAAAATCATAGTTAGAGAATTTTTGCACAAAAACGCAATGATTAGAAGTTGTCTTCTTGTAGCCTTGCTCCCCCATAACTGACTCAAACTTCTTGTACCACTGCCTTAGTGCTTGTTTTAACCCATAAAGAGTTTTCTTCAACTTACACACAAGATCCTCTTTGCCTTTCTCCTCAAAACCCTATGGTTGTTTCATATAAATTTCTTTGTCTAAGTCTCCATGAAGAAATGTAGTTTTAACATCTATCTGCTCAACTTCTAAGTCAAGGCTAGCTGCCAAACCCAAAACTACACGTATAGAAGACATCTTAACAACAGGAGCAAAAATTTCTTCAAAATCAACACCTTTCTTTTGACTGAATCCTTTGACTACTAGTTTTGCTCTGTAACACGGTCTTGAGGTGTGTTCTTCTTGTTTCACTCGATAAACCCACTTATTTTTCAGTGCAGTTTTTCCTTTAGGCAATTTGACAAGCTCAAAAGTATGGTTTTCATGTAAAGACTTTATCTCATCTTTCATCGCATCAATCCACTCACTTTTGTGCTAATCTTTTATGGCCTCTTCATAACTTTCAGGTTCTCCCCTGTCAGTTAATAACACATATTCATTAGTAGAATATCTTGTTGACAGATGTCGATCTCTAATAGATCTCCTAAGTGAAACATCTGTAGGAACTTCTGTCTCTGACAACTATTCATGAATATTATCATCTACCTCAACCTGTTCAGAACCCTCTACCTCATCTGTACCATCAAATTGATCATTCTAAATCTCATTCTCAGTCTGTGTAGAAGGTTGTGCCAAAGGAACTGATTCTAAGTCAATCAAATCATCACTATGTTCAGACTCTATTTTATCTGTCTTCTCGATGTCTTGTGTGGTTTGGTCTTCTATAAACACAACATCTCGACTTCTAATGAGCTTCTTATGCACTGGATCATACAACCTGAAACCAAACACATCTTGACCATAGCCAAGGAATACACATGGTCTTGTCTTTGCATCAAGCTTTGATCTTTCATCTTTATGAACATGAACAAAAGCTTTACAGCCAAATACACCTAGATGATTATAAGATATATTCTTCTTTGACCAAATCCTGTTAGGAACTTCAAATCCCAACTAAACACATGGTGTGAGATTTAAAACATGAACAACTGTACTTAATGCTTCACCCGATAACGATCTGGGTAACTGTGATTGTGAAAGCAAACATCTCATTCTCTCAACTATTGTTCTGTTCATTCTCTCAGCTAACCCATTTAACTGAGGAGTCTTAGGAGGTGTCTTTTGATGTCAAATATCATAATTTCTACAATACTCATCAAAAGGTCCACAATACTCACCCCCATTATCAGTCCTAATACACTTCAACTTTTCACCAGTTTCTCTTTCAACAAGGGCATGAAACTGTTTAAACACTTGCAACATTTGATCTTTAGTCTTCAAGATATAAACCCACGTTTTCCTTGAATGTCATCTGTAAACGTCACAAAATATGATGCACCTCCAAGTGTTTTTGTTTTCACAGGATCACACACATCAGAATATACTAAGTCAAGTATATTTGGCTTCCTAGAATGCTGAGATGCCTTAAAAGAAACTCTTGTTTGCTTTCCTGCCAAACAATGATCACATCTTTTCAAAGGTGCATTCTTTATACCACGAAGATGATTTTCTTGGCTAGAATCATCAAACCCTTCTCACTAATGGGACTGAGTCTCTTATGCCAAAGCTCATCACTCTCTCCATTGTTCACTATATTTATATCACAATCAGTAATCTTGGCTTGCATCAAATACAGTGATGAACATTTCTTTCACTTAGCTACCACCATAGAGCCTTTAGTAAGCTTTCATTTACCATCATAGAAGGTATTGCAGAAACCTTCATCATCAAGCTTACCTGTGGAGATTAAATTCATGTGAATATCAGGGAGTGTTTCACATTCTTCAAAAATCAGCATAGAACCATTCTTGGTCTCCAAGTGCACATTTCCAATGCCAACTGGTTTTGTTGATCCATCATTACCCATCCTTACACTGCTAAAATCACCAGATGTGTATGATGCAAAGAAATCCCTCCTTGATGTAGCATGAATTGAGGTGCCACTGTCAATCAACCAATTGCTCTGTTGTGTAGCAAGATTTATAACATCACCGTCAAATAAAATAAGGAACTCTTCGGTGGCTACAGCAACTCTGTCTGCGTCATTACCATCATCATTCTTCTTTTCCTTACGTTTATCATTTTTATTTTCCCTCTTCAGTCGTCGACAATACTTCTTTATATGCCCTTCAAACCACAATGAAAACACTTAACATTTTCAAACTGGTCACTCTTGCTTTTGCTTCTGTCTCTACCCTTCGGACCTGTGCTCTTACTCCTCCCCCTTCTTTCAGTAAGAAGAACCTCTGATTGTGAAGAAGAGCCCTGAGACTTTCTTCTCATATCTTCGTTCAAAACACTGCTTTTTACTAAGTCCATACTTAATATTCCATTTGGGGCTGAGTTCGATAAGGAAGTTCTGAATGTCTCCCACGAATCCGGCAATGAACCAAGAAGCCATAATCCATGTATCTCTTCAACAAACTTGATATTCATTCTAGCTAGCTGATTAATGATACCTTGGAATGGATTCAAGTGATATGACATAGGTGTTCCATCTTGGTATTTTAAAGCCATCATTTGTTTGATCAGAAACAATTTACTATTACTAGTTTTCAGTGCATATAATGACTTAAGTTTATTCCACAAAGTCCGTGCATGATTTTCTTCACCAATATGATTCAGAATATTTTCTTCAACCCAAAGTCTAATAATGCCACATACTTTCCTATGACATATTTCCCATTCTGTATCAGTTTTATCTTCATGCTTCTCAACTGAAAAAATAGGAAGATACAAATCCTTCACATTTAAAATATCTTTCATCTCTCTTTTCTAGACTTGATAATTTGAGCCATTTAGAGTAACAATCTTACGTGTACTAGTTTCCATGTTCAACACAAAGTACTTAACTAATCACAACCTGTCTCTAATACCACTCTAATGGGATAAACACTATATTCTAGAAATGAATTATCCCCTGTTGTGTGAACCTAATAGGAAATTAGTCAAGTATAAACAATAATAGTAATAACTAAATCAAGCATAGGACACCAACAATTTTAGTGTGGAAAAATCTCCCCAAAGTGAGGAGTAAAAAACCACGAACTGAAGTCAAATTCTCCATTATAATCAATAATGGGTTACAACGAGTTCTCCCTAGTACCAACTAGAGGCATACAACAATAGATATCTCAAGATAATAAATCTTGGCAACAAACGACAATATTCCAAGAGAACAAATAAGAAAGATCTCACCCAAAGTGGAACCAAACTACCCACTGCAAACTGACTGTAGGTAGCTCCAAAAGAAATCTTCACCGTTCAGATTGAAGACCCTCGTGTCAGGAACACGCTGTCAAAATTTTAGCTCGATCGGACCACGGATCGATCCCTAAAAGGCTGAAAAACGATTCTGTATGGAAGACATTTCTTTTCTATTTTTCTTTCAAATTCCCTCTCTCCTCTGTCGTATCATCTCTCTCGCTCATATCCTGACCAGTGGCTGCAAAATCCTTTTAAATAAAAACCCTAGGGCCACATGGGCCTTTAAATTGTGGGCCTTCCACAAAGTGAAAAATCAAGGCCCGACATGATTGGCCTCTTAATTTGGTGTCATTGTCTGTAATTAATCTATGTTCTCCTTTTTCTTTGCGCCATTCATTGTTCTTGTCTTGCTTCTTTCTGATCTCCCTCTTCAACATAAATACACAGAACTCGAAATCTTCTTATTCTTTTTTAATTACCTGAATTACTTAAGAAACTATGATGATAATTGATTATGCGCTTGTAGGATGTTGTTTTGTTGCCTCGTTTGGGAGTAAAAAGTAGGGTGTTGCTTTGTGTATTTAAAATTTGAACTAATTTTATGATGTTCAGCGATATGTAGCTCTCAAAGTGGAGAAGAGTGCTCCATTTTGAGAAATTCTTGATCCATAATTTGGAATTAAGTCTTTGGGAAAAATCTTCGAAGACAAGTTCCAAAATACATCAAATGTAAACTTCGATTTTCTACAGCAACTCATATCTCTAGATTAATAAAAATGCATGTGAAATCCAATAGATCAAATTCAATCATTTGTCACTCCATGGACAATTTTTGGACAAGGGGAAAGTAGGATCAAAATTCAAAAGCAGAGAAAAGAAGTGGAAGAAGAAACATGAAGAGAGGGGTTGAACAATAATAAATAGTGACCTTCAATTACCAATTGACGATTAAAGCTGGGAAGTAAAATGGATTGATCCAGATTTATCTGGAAGTTTTTGGTTGCATGAACCCTACAGTGGCGACGGTGGAGAGCCGATGCTTCGACTATTTGGTGCATGGGTGAACTCATCATCTTAATATTTGAGCTTCCAATTGAAACGAAATGGATCGGATTTAGGTCGAGAATCTTCTACCTGAGGCATCTGTGGACGAGATTATATTCTTGAAACAAATTCCAAAGGGAGACCTTGAAGATAAAAAATGTGTGGTGAAGCCTTTGGATCATTTAATTGATATTTTGTTCGTCTGTGCGAATTCCGGTTTTTCTTTTTGAGCCAAGTATTCTTAATTAAAATATTAATCGTATTTTGGTTGCATAGTTAATTTTCCACTAATTGGAGGTAAACCTATGTTATGTTGAGTCTCAAATTCTCAGTTGGAATAGTAATTCCCATAATTTCACGATTAATTTCGCATTATATCTTGTCAATTTCGTTTTAGAGATTGCAATACGAAGCTATTTTTGAAGTTATTAGATTTTGGCTAATTCATATGCTGCTTTTTATCATAATATTGTGTGTGTACTTTCAATTGTAGCCAAGGGAGGGCGTACTTTTTCAATAATGTGTAAGTGGTTTGGTTGATTTAGATGCAGATAAACATTTGGATTAAAATTTTTTTTAACTGAAACTCTAAAATCGCCCCAAGTTAAAGATTCTTAAATTGGATTAGGGTTCACTTTCCTTGAGACCTGGTTTTGAGAGAGATATTAGTATGACTCATTTTATGTTATTTTAAAAAGAATATACGATATGAAATGGAGATTTTTTAATCATTTTATGTTGCCTGAAACGTATATTTTTTTTGTTTTATTTTGATTAATTAGAGGAAATGCTTTTAATCGAATGATTAAGGTTGTTGAAATGTCTCTCTTACTGAATCATAGCTCCGTTGGGAATGGACATTCATTTTCCAGCTAGTTGTCAAATATTGTATGACTTGTGTCATCATTTTTAATTCAAATTTTGGTTGTTAAGAACTCAACTTTTATTGTGTGCTATTATAAAATATATTACATATAATATCTAGGAGTTCAATTAGGACTTCTCCTTCTTAGACCATCCTTTTGTAAATGCTCAAAAAATAACTTCTCCTTCCTAGGTTGTTTAAATGTCTCATTGAATCATAGCTCTGTTGGGAATGGACATTCATTTTCCAGCTAGTTGTCAAATATTGTATGACTTGTGTCATCATTTTTAATTCAAATTTTGGTTGTTAAGAACTCAACTTTTACTGTGTGCTATTGTAAAATATATTATATATAATATCTAGGAGTTCAATTAGGACTTCTCCTTCATAGGCAATTCTTTTGTAAATGCTCAAAAAATAACTTCTCCTTTTTCGGATGTGCTTTTGTAGATGCTTAAAAAAGAACTAGCATTGGTTGTACTTCTGTTTTTACTGTCAGGTAAATACTCAAGCTCCATCCAATTTGTTGATTGCAGTGACCCCAACAAATCAAAATACTATAACTTTGTTGTTCTGATATGCCAAGTTTTGAAAGAATAAAAGCTTATTCTTGAAGAGATCAACTATTGTGGATTTAATATGTGTGTATTGTGCATTCGATGTAAGACAGTGGGAGGAACAACAAGAATACATTAATGAAAATAGAAAGGTAAGAGCTTGAGAATAAATAAAAATTAATAAGCCAACTAACTATCATGGTAAAATACTGTTAGGAAGGTACATTAGAAAGAAAAAAAACACAAGCTAATCACTTTTTACAACTGATTATTTTGCATCATAATGTGTTAAACAGAAGCTAAACAGAAGCTAAATGTTTTTAGAATTTGTGTTAGACATGAGTTTTTTACCTTAACTATAACACCCATGTTTAATAGACTACTGGTAAGATTTAATACTTAATGATTTTCTTCCTCATTAGGTTTCTTGGATTCACACACCGTGGTGAGAGGGTATGACATGAACTAGGTAACTTGAACCATTTTTAGAATGATGTTTTAAATGTTAATTGCTATTCAAAAGCTGAAAAACGTCGATTTAAATGTTTTATATTTGAAAGTGTTATTGAAATTTCTAAAAACGTTTCAAAGCACCTTAACTCAATAGATGAAGCTAGCTTCTAATTCATAGTTATTTGTTTACTTTAAAAAATCATCTAGACTATGCATGTAATGAATTGACTTGGTTATATGTTTTTTTTTTGTTTGATGGCAGTTGATCAGGGTGAAACTTGTGGGTAAAAATAAAAGAAATAATTTCAGTCGCAGTACAAGTGCACACTATCTATGCAAGTAATAAACAAGAGTATTCCTGCATATCGATCCCACAGGGAACAAATTAATTTTAACAAAAGAATTGGAAATAGTAAAAGTTGTTCAAAATTTGCAACTTGGGTAACTCAATTGCAAAATCAAATTGTAGTTCGTGTGAAATAGTAAAGGAAACAAAAACTAGTATTGCAAAATCAGATTACAAGATTGACAGAGCTTGTCGAAGGATTACCAAATTATATTTATAACTCCAGACCTACAAATATTGTAGTATAAGAGGTTAGGTCGATCACAGGGAGACAAGTTGATTATTTTCCAATCTAATTTAAACTAAACCAAATAAAACAACAAAAAAAAAGGGGGTTGTGCATTTAAACGTAATAAAATAACAGAAAATAAATGAATGAGAGTTAATTGCATAAAGGAAACGAAAGAAGGCTGTAATAACTTACTAAACACTGATTCTAGGTTTCATCAGATCGAGTCTTATACTTTGGTCATTGCTTTTCAACGGATTGATGTAAATTTTCTGATTAAGCAATTAACCAACTAATCTGGTAAAGTCGGATTAGCCCTCTAACGGCTCCCTGTTTTAGACTATTCTGACCTAGCATCTAACAGTCCCTAACTGACCCCCCTAAGTTGGGTACGAAAGCGTTCTGCGCTTGGTGGATCAACTGCATTAAACTCAAGAGTTCGTTTAATTGCATTAGCTAATTTAGTGAGCTTAAATTAAGGGCAAAATGCACTTTTGGTCCCTAAAGTTTGAAGTTGATGTCTATTTGGTCCCTGAGGTTTTAAAAGATACATTTTAGTCCCTGAGGTTTGGAAAATGATTTTAAATGGTCCCTGAAGTTAGTTTGACCACTAACGGAAAATGATGTGGCATGTTGATATGGAAAATTTTGAATGAAATGAAGAATTTTATTAATTTTAAATTATTTTTAAAAGATTATTTGTTTTTTTTCTTTTCATTTTTTTTAACAAAGGAAAAAAAAAAGAAGCGGAGACGGAATCTTCGCCACATTCAGCTTCAGCTAGGAGGAAATTACCCGCCTAAATGGAGATCCGCCCCGCCAGGTGCACCCCGCAGCGAAAATAACACTATTCTTAATCCTTTCTGGTCACTCTTCCCGTTCTTTAAAACCCCCCTTCTTGATATGTGGCCAAAATTTGCTAAAAATCGAGTTATTTGAAGAAGAAGATATGTGGCCAAAAAATCGAGTTCGACTACGTCTGCGATATCGACGTCTATAAGTGGGAGCCCAAGGAGTTACCTGGTGTCTGCTTTTCTCCTTTTCCAGATTCCATTTTAGGCTTATGTTTTCAATTCGAGTTCTTTGATGGGTCTTCTTTGTTTGATTGTTTTGTGAACACAAGTTGCTCACTGAATTTTGGGTGTTCTGTTTGTGTTTCCAGATTCAATCAAAATGCAGAGAATTTTCCAAAACTTCATGGTTGGCCCTCTCAGGCAGTCAAAGTTTAAATTTACAAAATCACAGTGAAATCAACAGAGATTTATAATCAGAAAAAGGGGAGGGAAAAACCCAAATAATAGAATAAGAAAAACTGGATTGCATGGAGAAAATGGGGAATTTTAGGAATATGCACTTTACGTTGAAAATGAGAGGGATCTAAACTGTTTGTTAGGTTAAAGAGAAAAGAAAAAATGGTGGAAACGAAGGGAATAGGCAAGAGCATATTATGGTTGCAGAATCGTGAAGAAGAACTTTTTGGTAAATTAAGGAACAGCATAATGCCAAGAAAATGCCCATTTGATGTTAAAAAAAATGAAAAGAAAAAAACAAATAATCTTTTAAAAATAATTTAAAATTAATAAAATTCTTCATTTCATTCAAAATTTTCCACATCAACATGCCACATCATTTTTCGTTAGTCAACTAACGGTCAAACTAACTTCAGGGACCATTTAGAATCATTTTCCAAACCTCAGGGACTAAAATGTATCTTTTAAAACCTCATGGACCAAATAGACATCAACTTCAAACCTCAAGGACCAAAAGTGCATTTTGCCCTTAAATTAATTAAAGAGTCGCTTGGGTCTCAAGACCTATTATGCAAACTACATGAAGAGGTTAAGCCTCATTCTATGCAAGCACAAGCAGGTCTAGATGCTACTCAATTAAGCTAATGCATGAAGTGATGAATTCCATACACGAGCATAACATTAAACGAAATAGACACACAAGATTCATCAAGTCTAATACGTAAATTCCATTCAATGAAATAAATCAAAGTCCCTAAGCAAGGAAATAAGTTGCAGAATTAAAGACAAAACCTCCCAAAGTACAAGTGCGATCCAAATCCACCCCGAATCGATGTTACAATCTATGCAGAAGCTTCGAAATCCCCTCCCGACACCATAGTTTAATACATAAACATACTACAAATTGAAAGAAGATAAAAATGGGTATAAGCCAAAGGAGAATGTTTGAAAATTGGCTGAATGCCCTAAAAGGAAATTTTCTTTTATAGTTCTCGAAGCATCATCGAGACTCTACAAGCAACATCGAGATGCTGTCGCCTTAAAGATCATTTCACAGGGGCTCGCCATAGCATCGACCTGTGCTTACTATTACGGCATCTCAAGGCTTCGGCAATCAACAATTACTACCTTTTAGCTTCGAGCGAGGCTTCTTAGAGCGTCTCGACGCTACTCTCTAGGGCAGTTTGGCCATTTGATCTCCATTTCTTCAATTAGGGATTGCATGACCTCCAATTAAGCCAAAATCAACCTCGAACGCCCAAAAAGCTCCATAAGCTTATAAAATACCCTGAAATGCTCTTCGAACTAATTTACCTACAAAGTAGAGAATTAATCACGTAAAATCCATATAAGTCACAAGGCTTAGGCATAGAAAATAAGGACTATTTTAGTCCTACCAAAATACCCCCAACCTAGACCTTGTTAGTCCTCGAGCAAGACATAAACAAATGATAAAAGCATCCTCAATTGGTTACTCGTAACTCTAACCTCAATGCTCGAATATATCACAAGAATAAAAAACAAGGGAAATATATTAAACGCTAACCATGCAAGGCCCGTTGAAACACTTTCATGATCTCCCCCGTGTGTGTGTGAAACCTCCCTAATGCAACCCTTATAAGCCTGGAGCAAGTTTAGCAACCCTCATACCATTTCTCCCCTACACTGCCACTAAGGTCAAGTCATCAAGATACCAAGCAATCGAAGAAACAATAAGCCACTAGGTGCTTGAAATACTCACAACGGGGATTCCAAAACTTGCATGATCACTTTGTAGATCAAGGGCACTAGCTTTCGTACATCTGTCGTAGGGACCCATACTCAGAGCACTTGCTTGATGAGTGGCCTAATCGATCATGACAAAGGCAGCTCTTTTTACTCTCTGATTTCTTTAAACACACTAGAAGACCCCCCTTTTTTTATCAAGTCTTTCCTAAGCAACTCATCACGCTCTCTCAAGCAAGTCGACTATCTAACAAGCCCCTACACCTATCGGGGTGACAACAGGAGTACAAGCCCTATAACTTCACCCTAAGCCTTCGAGACCACAAAAGGTAGGCTAAGCATGCTTGGATGGGTGGGAAAGACCAAAAAAGTTTTTGAAAAAAATAGGCACAAAAAGGACTCGCATCAAAAGAACATTCACATACTCCAAACAAGTTCAATAAGAGCAATATATACAGCATGTCATTGATTGTCATCATCACAAAGCAAGCAATCAAATCAACTCAAATGCAAGCTCAATCAACATGAAAATACCTCACCCCCAACCTAAATAACACATTGTCCTCAATGTGTGATAGAAATCAATAAACAAGGACAATATGAAGGATGTAAGAATATTTCCTTGACTTGAAAATATGTAGAAGGTGGTGAGACTTTGCTTCTAAAAAATAGTTTCTCTTTTACAACCACATCTCTTGCCAAATACAACAAAAAACTAACTAAGCTATGAAAACGAAAGGACTGAAATTAAATAAATGAAAGTGATAAAAACTTAATCGCCTGGTTGCCTCTAGGAAGAGCAAATGTTTATAGTCGATTGCTCGACTTACCGTATGGCACCATCAACCTGGTTCCCAATAAACTGGGTGATTCAAAGCATATGCCGCAATGATGGAAGCAGAATCGCCCCCATTATAAACCTTGAGCCTATGCCCATTCAACTTGAATGTCTTACCTATACCAAGACTCTATATCTCTACTACACCATAATGGAAGATTTTAGCAATAACGAAAGGACCTAACCAACGTGAGAGAAATTTACCTAGCATTAGCTTGAGGCAAGAATTGTACAATAGAACTTTTTGTCCCACATCGAAGTTCTTGCAGACCACTATGTTGTCATGGAATAACTTTGTTTTATCGTTGTAAATCGAGGCATTTTCATACGACTCAAACCTCATCTCTTCAAGCTCTTATAGTTGGAGTAGTTGCTGATCACCAGCTTGATCGTAGTCATAATTGCACTTCTTAACCGCCCAATACGCCTTATGCTAAATCTAGACTGGCATGTGGCACGCCTTGCCATACACCATTATGAAGGGGGACATCCCTATAGGTTTCTTGTAAGTTGTACAATAAGCCCACAAGGCATCTTCTAATATGAATCTTTTCTTCTAGGATTAATCATTTTTTCAAGAATGGACTTCACCTCCCAATTAAAGATTGTTTCCTGTCTGTTTGTATGAAGGTGGTAGGGAGTAGCATCACTCCATACTTCTTCATCATGCTCTCAATAGTTTTGTTGCAAAAGTGGGTGCCTTGGTCACTTATTATGGCCCATGGGACTCAATACCTGCAAAAGATGTTAGACTTCAAAAATCTTGTAACAATCTTAGAGTCATCAGTAATGGTGTCTTTGGCTTCCACCCCTTTGACACATAATCCACGGCCAAAATAAGGTACCTAAAACTGCATGACGAAGGTAAAGGACCCATAAAATCCATCCCTTAAACATAAAAAATCTCACAAATCATTATGGGTGTTTGGGGCATCTCATTCCTACGAGTTATGGTTCCTACTCTATGACAACATTCACAGGGTTTGCAGAAACATAGGCATCGCTAAATAAGGTCTCGCAATAAAGTCTTGAATCAAGCACCTTCCTAGCAGTCCTTTTAGGGAAGAAATGGCCTCCACAAGCATGCCGTGACAAAATCCTATGACTGACTGCATTTCATTATCAGTCACACATCTCCTAATGACTTGATTCGAATAGAATTTCCAAAGATGTGGGTCCTCCCACACATAATATTTAGACTCACTCTTAATTTTCCTTTCCATAGACTTACTAAGCGTGTCAAGCAAATCCCTTGCAACTAAATAATTCAAGAAGTTAGCATAGCAGGGAGTCGTACTTTGCACTTGAAATAGGAATTCTTCAGGAAATGAGTCGTTCAGTGATACCTTATCTTCTTCCCTAATGATTCGGCTTAAGTGGTCAGCAACTAGATTTTCTGATCCTCTGCGGTCTTTAATTTTTTGGTCAAACTCTTGAAGGAGCCTAATTCACCTTAACAACCAAAGTTTTGACCCCCTCTTTGTCAATAAATATCGCAAAGTTGCATGATTAGAATAAACAATTACTTCAGAGCCAAGAATATAGAACCTAAATTTTTCAAGGGCAAAAACAACAAAAAGAAGCTATTTTTTCGTAGTCGTGAAATGACATTTTTCAAAATTTAAAATGAGATTACACTCAATGCATCTTTTCATTACTTTGGCTAGATTAAAAAAACACCCATCAAAGAATCACCATACAATGTGAAATCATCCATGAACACTTCAATGCAATCTTCAATGAACTTATAAAATATGCTCATCATGCACCTTTGAAATGTACCTTGTGCGTTTCACATACCAAACGACATCCTTCGGAAAGCAGACGTACCATAAGGGTAAGTGAATGTAGTCTAAAAAGCAAAAGAAGGGTTTTCCAGCTAGACGCTCAAGCCTTTGGTCAATAAAAAGAATAGAGAAGTGGTTTCTCCTACTTACTGCATTAAGCTTCTGGTATTCTATGCACATCCTCCATCCATTTTGCACTCTCATTAGCACCAATTCATTTTTATCATTTTTCACAACAGTTATACCAGTCTTTTTAGGCACAACATAAATTGGACTGACCCAATTACTATTAGATATCGGATAAATGATATCTGAATTCCAAAGCTTAAGGATCTCTTTCTTTACCACATCCTTCATTGCAGGGTTGAGGCATCTCTGAATTTCCTGTGAAGGTTTTGCTCCCTCTTCTAGCAAGATTCGATGCATGCACAAAGCAAGACTTATCCCAAATATGTCAGCTAACTTCCATCCCATGGCCGACTTGTGCTTTTGTAGTACACTCACTAACCTTTCCTCCTGATCTAAAGTAAGGCACTTAGAGATGATGACTGGTCAGGTTTCCTTTTCATCAGAGTAAACATACTTAAGATGATCAGGAAGGGCTTTCAATTCCAATTGGTGTGTCTGTTCAATTATAGTAAGTTGTTTAGTTTTCTCAACAGAGATTTGAGCATTAAAATCAGCAAGTTCAAAGGGAGTAAGTGAGAATGCTTCCCCCAAACCAGTTTCATCAAACAATTCAAATAAATCTTGCCCAATCTCATCATTCATAAAAACATCATGCACTAAGCAGTTGACTACATCAACAACACATAAAGAATGAGCTTTACCATCGGGATACTTCATGGCATCAAAAATGTTAAACCTACCTATTTCATTGCCAAACTCAACAAAAAGTGTACCCTCAGCAATAGAAATTTTTGTTTTAGCAGTTTTCATTAGTGGCCTTCTAATAAAATAGAAGTCGATGATGACACATGAGAATTACCATCCATGGGCATAACATATAAGTCAGCAGGAAATATTAATTTATTTACTTTGACTAAAACATCCTCTACTACTCCTAAAGGGCGTATTTGGGATTTATCAGCCAACTGAATAACTATGCCTGTCTCATGCAAGTGGTTAAAATTTAATTCCTTATAGATAGAGTATGGCATGACATTAATAGGTGCACCTAAATCTAGCATGGCATTCTCTATCTTCTTGTTTCCAATCACACAAGGCAACGTAAACATACCTGGGTCCTTGCATTTTTCAGGCATGTTCCTCTATAGAATGGCTGAAACATTTTTACTCACCACCATCCTATCTTTTCTTTTGTCCTCCTCTTGTTGGTGCACAACTCCTTTAAGAACTTGGCGTATTTTGGGATTTGCTTCACAGCATCTAGGGGAATGTTGATTTCTACCTTCTTGAAAGTCTTTAGAATCTCCTTTTCCTTTGCTTCAGCTTTCTGCTTAGGCTTCGCTAACTGGCTAGGAAAGGGAGGTTTAGGAATATAAGAATTTAAATTCAAGGGTGGATCGAAAATTATCCCTCTCTATCACGACGAGTCATTCTTCTCTTCCTCTTGGACCACTGGGGTTGAGGCCTCTTCTTGTGGATAATTTAAAGGCATAACTCATGATGGAATCTCCATACCACTTCTCAACTGAATGGCTCTAAAGTCTTCATTCAAATTCTCATCAGACTTCTTACTCGATTGAAGTTCCCTTATCTCAGCATTAAGTAGGGTGACTTGATCTTTCAAATCTTGCATCCCCAAACATGTTGCTTCCTGAAACTACATAATGTTAGAAGTGAAGGTTTGAATCAGATCCTCAATAAGCATACTTGAACCCAAACTTGATGTCTGGTGTTCTTTAGGTGTCTTCTACTCAATGGCATCAACACTTCTTGCCACATGTGATTGCCCTTCTACCAACTTCTGCACAAAAGAGACAAGGCTACCTAATTGGGATTCTAACTCCATTATCTTTTTCTCTGCCCTCGTGGCACGGCCAAACTGGTGCTCATTCTCTGCCATGTTTGAAATGAGCTTTTTAGTCTTATAAGCTATCTTATCTGCCAAACATCCTCCACTGACAGCATCAATCAGGTTTCTATAAGCTGGAAGGAGTCTCTTAGAAGTACTGAATCAGTAAGTAGTCTGAGAATTTGTGATGTGGGAAGCTGATAGTGCATGAAAGTGTGCTATTATCGGGACTTAGACTAATGCTAGTTTTTGGTTTTAAAAGATAATATTGATACTTTTTATGTGTAATTTGTAGGTTCTGAGCTAATAAAGCAAAACTGAGAAAAATGCAAATACTAGGATGAAAAAGGAAGTAATTTGACTTCAATTGGAGCTATCAAGTGATAAAGAGAAGAGAATTGAAGCAGAAAAGCTGAAGCCAGAGCGTCGAGACGTTCTGGAGAGCATCGAGAAGCTATATGTGAAGCCTTGCAAAGCAGAATTTTCGCACACACAACATCGAGACATTGCTTTATAGCATTGAGAAGCTGAAAACACGCGCATTAGGTCCTTTCCGTCCGTAGCGTTGAGATTGTGGGACATCACGAAGGGAATAAAGATTGGCACGCGTCTAAGAGTTTCTCTCTCTTTCCATCTACTTTGTTGTTGTTTTTGAACTATTTCTAGAATTTCGATTTTGTTATTGTAGACTTTGCATAGGTAAACTCTAGGATCTTGTAAATGTTAAGACTTGGTTTGAATTTTGGTTCTTATCGTCATGCAATATTATTCATGTTTTTATATTTGAGCTTGTGGCCAAAGTTTACTGTCTTTAATTTGTGTTTTAGCTTGGGAAAGTGAGACTTGAATTTTTATTGCAATGCATGACTAATAAATTATTGTTGCATGGGAATGAATGATTTATTATTAGAAGTTGTAAAAGATTCACCTGTTGGCATGTTTAATTGAAGAGTTAGACTGGAAGGTTAAGGATTCAGTTTGGCATGATTTTAATTGAGCTTCGAAAAGTCATTTAACCAATTTGGTGATCTTCTGACTTATGATCATTGCATGTATTTATGTTTCCGGATTTAAACCAAGTGGTGCTTCATGGCTAAAATATTACTTGCATGTAATTTCTCTAAAATTGTCTCCAATCTTGTAAATACATATTTTTAGGTTGTAAATTAACTATATCTCAAGTTTCAATCCTCTAGATAAAATTGAGCATTAGTAACAATGGTATTTAGTTAAATTAAAGAATCCAGTCGCTGAGATAGACCCTGGCCATTACTACTGCAAATTGTAAAGGTCTGGTTAATAATTATTTTGATAGAGCCTTCGACAAGCTAATTATCAGAAGCTCGTGCATAGACCCGTGTAACGCCCCCAATAGTCATGTAAAGACTCTTCGTCCTCCTGTGTAATCCCGCATATCTCATTTCTAATGCTTCTAGCTTTCAAAGCGGGGAAGTATTTTTCCAAGAACACTTTCTTCATCTTGTTCCAGGTGGTAATAGAAGCCGATGAAAGGTAGTGTAACCAATCTCTGGCTTGGCCTATCAAACTGAAAGGGAACGCCTTTAGACTAATCAGCTCCTTTGTCACACTGTGGGGCTTCATTCCCTAGTAAACCACGTGGAACTTCTTCAGGTGCTTATGTGGATCACCCTCTGCATTACCATGAAAATTGGCAATATGCGAATTAAACCAGATCATAGTTCAAAGTCACCTGAGGTTTTAAGATAAACGATGCACAGTGGTTGTTGATTCCAATTCGGAGCTGCAAGTTCCTTTAGTGTCCACTCAGCTGTGGCTTTCTTCGTTAAGCTCTGCTGAGGTTAGGTAATGATAAATGGGTTAAGTTCTCCTTCACTTTCTTCTTGCTTCCTTGGTTGGACATGTCTTTCCTTGCAAATTGAGTGAGAGTCTAAGTCCAACTTTTGCAAAGAAAGAGTAAAATACAAAGTAATAAGAAAGAGGATTAAAAGTTCAAATTGGATGAGAAAATAATCAAATGTTTCCTCGCCGGCAATGACGCCAAATTTGACAAAGCTTGTTGCAGGCTCGCCAAATTATATTTATAACTCCAAACCCACAAATACTGTAGTATAAGAGGCTGGGTCAATCACAGGGAGACAAGCTGATTATTTTTAACCTAATTTAAACTAAACCAAACCAAACAGCAAAAAAGGAAAGTTGTGCTGTTAAACATAATAAAATAACAGAAAATAAATGAAAGAGAGTTAATTGCATAAAGGAAACGAAAGAAGGCTGGAATCACTTACTAAATACCGGTTCTGGGTTTTATCAGATCGAGTATTATACTTTGGTCATTGGTTTTCAACGAATTAGCGCAAATTTCATGATTAAGTAATTAACCAACTAATCTGGTAAAGCTGGATTAGCCCCCTAACGGCTCCCTATTTTATTAAACGAAATAGACACACAAGATTCATCAAGTCTAATATGTAAATTACATTCAATAAAATAAATCAGAGTCCCAAACAGGCTTTAAAAAGGAAATAAGCTACAAAATTAAAGGTAAAACCTCGCAAAGTACAAGTTCGATCCAAATCTGCCCCGAATCAGCGTTACAATCTACTCGAAAGCTTCAAAATCCGCTCTCGACCAAATAGTTTAATATATAAACATACGACAAATGGAAAGATGCTAAAAATGGGTATAAGCCAAAGGGAAGTGTCTGAAAATTGGCTAAATGCCTTAAAAGGAAAGTTCCTTTTATAGTTCTTGAAGAAGCATCGGGACGCTACACGCAACGTCGAGAAACTGTCCCCTTGAAGACCAGCGTCACAGGGGATCGCCACAGCGTCGACCTGTGCTTACTATTATGACGTCTCGACGCTATAAGCAGCATCTCGATGCTTCTGTGATCAGGAGCTACTGCCTTTCAGCGTCTAGTGAGCTCCGTATAGCATCTCGATGCTACTCTTTGGGGCGGTTTGGTCATTTGATCTCCATTTCTTCAATTAGGAATTGAATGGCTTTGGTTAAGCCCAAATTAACTTTGAACGCTTCAAAAACCTCTAAAAGCTTCTAAAATACTCCGGAATGCTTTTCAGACTAATTTACCTACAAAATAGAGAATTAATCACGTAAAATCGCTATAAGTCACAAACTTTAGACATAGAAAATAAGGACTAGTTTAGTCCTATCAAAGATGGTGCGAAACAACAAAGAAATCAAAATGCAAAGGAATAACTTTATGAAGATAGAATGAGGCTCAAGAATGTTCATTGCCCTAAGTTGTGAATTGCCATTTTAAATTGCATTTGCAATCCTAACCTACACAAACAATTGTAAATCAAATTCAATTCCTATTCAATTTTGATTCCAAAATCTTTAGGAGGCTAAGTGATTGGACCTATATGTCTGCGGCCAATCGTACTTAGATAGATTTAGAACACAATTCTAGTGGTATTGGAGTCTTTTGCCCTATGTCTAGGGTAAAGAATGACTTATGTCTAAGCTCTTGAATCCATTGTTTTTGCGAAATCTGCTTTTTACTAACCCTTTTGGTATTAGCTCAAAGCTTTGTATACAATCCTAGTTGATCAAACTAGAATTACAAAATCTATCAATGTAACGACCCTATAGGCTCAACACGCTACCTAAGAGTCATTACTAAGTCACGTCGCTATATTACCAAAAATTTCGGCAACATAACGGCGTAACTACACGAAAACCAAAATTTTGACCCTGATAAGACATAGAAAAACACACTTCTAAGATTTCAAACAACCTCCTAGCATCCAACAAACTTCTCAATATGATGCTAGGGTTCAAACAGAAGAAACCAAATATACGTGCACGATTTACAAAGAAAGGTTAAAAGATTTTAAAACATTCTCCTAACATTTAAAAACTTAACATGAGTTCTATATACATCTAGAAATATAAAGGAAGCGGAATAACGATCAGTCGGCTCCCATGACTCGAGTAGATGATCTCCGGTCACGCGCTAGGGCCGATCTTAGCCTTACCTGAAAACATTTTAAAAAGGAAAAGGGTGAGTATTAACGAATAATACTCAGTAAGTCCATCATAGTTTTAAAATAAGAGTTTCAATCACATGCATCATGTCATTTTAAATCATAAAACCATCGTAAACCATTGCTTTAGTAGGGGACCTAAAATTCCTTTTATAAACCATGTACTTTTCCTCGCGGCTCTTGTGAACGATTAAATTCTCCCGAGGGCCTCTGAATAGTCCGAAGACATAGTTTTTCTGTCTAATAGAGTCCTCCCTACCTCTGAGAGTTAAGCTCGAAAGCTAACATATATCATGGAGTCCGAAGACTCAGCCCGAAGGCTACCATCGTGGAGTCCGAAGACTCAAGCCCGTCGGCTACAGTCATGGGGGCACTCTCGAACCCCGGGAGCATATAGAGTCCGAAGACTCGGGTTCCCTCAAAACCCACATAAAACTTTTGGGAGAATTATCGTCACAGCCTATATAAATCTTTTCATGAACACAACACATGCATGAGGTCCCATTCGTTTTAGAACATAGTTATGAATGCATCAGTCATAGCAATCGCATTTCAAAGACATACATATAATACACTTTCTTTCTTAAATACTTAACATGAAAACATAAACTTTCAAAGAAATCATAGAGCTAGCTCAAGTTTTGAAAACTTCTTTCGTTGTGAGATCCCTTACCTTAAGTCTTTATTTATTACAATACCCTTTCTTCACTTAGTAATAAGCTTCTTGAGTTTCCACTCCAAGTACGATCCTCGGTCCTCGACAATTCACCTAAAAAGTGTTCTAAACGTGTCTTAAACCATCCGAATTACGCTAAAACACATTCTATCATTAATAACTCGACGAAACGGACCTAATGGCAAATTTTACCCAACTCCGGCGAGCGGCGGCGCGTGACCGGAGCACGGCGGCGGACGGCGGCGCGTGGCCGGCGCGTGGAGCTTCCGATCGGCGCGTGAGGGCGCGTGGAGCCTCGTTTTCGTGCGAGACTCACGGATCTGGGCTTTCCGGTCGGATCTGAGTTCTGTTCGATGGAGGAGAAGAAGAAGAAGTCCGGCGAAGCTACTGTCGTCCGGCGAAGAAGCTCACGGCGAGGTTGGGTGTTAGGTTCAAAGCTTCTCCGGCGATCAAGACTGTGTGGGTCCTCGATTTGGAGCTCCGACGGTCGTTGCTCGCGAGTTTCCGGCGAGACGTTGGTGTTCGGCTGAACGTTCGTGCGGCGAAGCTCTCGATCGGCGGCGAGAATCCGAGGAAGAAAAAGAAGCAGCCGGCGACTGGAACTTCGACGAGAGAGAGAGAGTTGCCGTGAGGGAGACGATCGAATGAGAGAGATCGGAGAGAGAGCGGCGGGAAGGAGCTTCGGCGAGAGAGAGAGAGAGAGAGAGAAAAAAAAAATCGGGAAGGGAGAGGCTGCGGGAAGAAGAAAAAAGAAAAATAAAAATAAATAAAAAAAAAAAAAATAAATAAATAATTAAAATAATAATAAATAATAAAATAATATTATATAAAAAAAAAATCAAAATATCTTCTCTAAAAGACCAAAATGCCCTTTCCTTTTCCAAAAATCACCAAATTACCCTTAAAATAATTAAATTCATAATAAAACTTTACCAAAGAGTCTCGGGTGTTACATTCTTCCCCCCTTAAGAACTTTCGTCCCCGAAAGTTCCTAGTCTTGGAATAGTTCAGGATACTTGGCTCGCATTTCATCTTCACGTTCCCAAGTAGCCTCTTCCATCCGATGGTTCTGCCAGAGCACTTTAACCAAATTAATCTCTCGGTTACGAAGGGTCTTACGATCCCTTGCTAGAATTCGAGTCGGCCGTTCTTCATAACTCATATTTTCATTCAACTGTAATGGCTCGTAGTCAATCACATGCGAAGGGTCCGGCACGTACTTTCTTAACATCGAGACATGGAATACATCATGGACCGCAGAGAGAGATGGCGGTAATGCCAATCTATAAGCCACAGGGCCTATTCGCTCAAGAATCTCGAACGGCCCTATAAATCGCGGACTTAACTTTCCTTTCCGGCCGAACCTCAACACTCCTTTCATCGGAGCCACTTTAAGAAACACATGGTCGCCTACTTCGAATTCTAGATCCCTTCGTCTTGTGTCAGCATAGCTCTTCTGTCTACTCTGTGCAGTCTGCATTCTTACCCTGATTTTCTGAATAACATTGTTCGTGACTTGAACTAACTCTGGCCCCAAAAGCTGTCGTTCACCGACCTCATCCCAATATATTGGAGTTCTACATCTTTTACCATACAAAGCTTCAAACGGTGCCATTCCTATAGTAGCCTGATAACTATTGTTATAGGCAAACTCCATCAGGTGCAAGTAAGTATCCCAACTACCTGGGAAATCCAACGCACATGCACGTAACATATCCTCCAAAACTTGATTCAATCGCTCGGTCTGTCCGTCCGTTTGGGGATGAAAAGAGGTGCTAAAATCCAACTGAGTACCCATAGCTTTCTGTAAGCCTCTCCAAAAGTTAGAAGTAAAACGGGCATCCCTGTCCGAGACAATTCTAGCAGGAACTCCGTGTAATCGCACTATCTCCTGCATATAAATTTGCGCCCATTTCTCTGTAGAATATGTAGACTTACCCGAAAGAAAATGCGCCGATTTGGTAAGCCTATCCACGATGACCCAAATCACCGTGTAACCTCTCATCGTCCTGGGTAACCCAACAATAAAATCCATAGAGATTTCATCCCATTTCCACAAAGGCACATTCAATGGTTGCAACAATCATGCCGGCCTCTGTCTCGGCGCTTTAACCTGTTGGCAAACTAAGCACTTACTGACAAACTCCGCTACATCCTTTCTCATACTGTGCCACCAGAAAATCTGTTTTAGGTCTTGATACATCTTGGTACTACCAGGATGCATCGAAAATGGCGAACTATGCGCTTCAGTCAAAATCTCACTCTTCAATTCATCAATATTAGGTACACATAATCGCCCTTGATATAGAAGTCCACCATCTGAAGACATAGAAAACTCTTGAGCTTGCTCAGTGCCGATTTGTCGTAGCTTTTCCATTAAACTAAGATCCAATCGCTGAGAGACTATAATACGTTGCCTCAAAGTTGGTTGCACAGTCAACTGAGCTAAGCGTGTAGTCGCTTCACCTATCAAAACTGCAATTTCAGCATTCTCCATCTCTACCTGTAGCTCATCCTGACTAGTGATCTGAGCTGAAGTATGTACAGTCTTTCTACTGAGAGCATCTGCGACAACATTTGCCTTACCGGGATGATAAAGAATTTCTAGTTCGTAGTCTTTTACCAGCTCTAACCATCTACGTTGCCGCATGTTCAACTCTTTTTGTGTAAACAAGTACTTTAAACTCTTATGGTCCGTGAAGATCTGAATCTTCTCACCATACAAATAATGCCTCCAGATCTTCAAGGCGAAGACAACTGCGGCCAACTCCAAATCATGGGTTGGGTAGTTTTGCTCGTGACTTTTCAACTGGCGAGACGCATAGGCTATAACCTTTCCACTTTGCATCAACACTGCTCCTAGCCCTTTTCTCGATGCATCAGTGAAAACTACAAATCCACCTGTTCCCTCAGGCACAGAAAGAACAGGGGCTAATACCAGTCTCTGTTTAAGTGTCTGGAAACTTGCTTCACACTCGTCAGTCCAGACAAATAACTTGCTTTTGCGAGTTAGTTGAGTCAAAGGCGTAGCTATCTTAGAGAAATCCTGGATGAACCGTCTATAGTAACCTGCTAGACCCAGGAAACTCCGTACTTCGGTAACTGTAGTCGGACGAGGCCATAGCGTTACAGCCTCTACTTTCGCTGGATCTACTGAAATCCCTGCCCTTGACACTACGTGTCCTAAAAAAGACACCTTTGTAAGCCAAAACTCGCACTTGGAAAATTTCGCGTACAACTGGTTCTCCTTCAAAGTTGTCAACACTCTTCTCAAATGCTCTTCATGTTCTTTCTCAGTTTTAGAGTATACAAGGACGTCATCAATGAATACAATCACGAAAGCATCTAGGAACTCCTTGAATACTCTATTCATCAAGTCCATAAAAACTGCAGGGGCGTTAGTCAACCCAAAAGACATCACCGTGAATTCAAAATGTCCATATCGTGATCTAAATGCCGTCTTAGGGATGTCTCTTTCTCTGACCCTCAACTGATGGTACCCTGACCTCAGATCAATCTTTGAAAACACCGACGCTCCCTGTAACTGATCAAAGAGGTCGTCGATACGAGGAAGAGGGTACTTATTCTTAATCGTAACTTTGTTCAACTCCCTGTAATCAATGCATAATCGCATGGTTCCATCTTTCTTCTTTACAAACAAGACCGGTGCTCCCCAAGGAGATACGCTAGGTCGAATAAAACCTTTATCCAATAGGTCCTGCAGTTGCAATTTCAGCTCCTTCAATTCCGCTGGTGCCATTCTATAAGGAGCTTTAGAGATAGGAGCGGTTCCTGGTTCAAGCTCTATGGTGAAGTCTATTTCTCTCACGGGAGGCAACCCTGAAAGATCTTCAGGAAACACATCTAGAAATTCATTCACCACAGGCACAGATGATGCGTGAACCTCGGTGTGTCTCACTTCCACAACGCTAGCTAAGATACCCCATGATCCCTTAAAAACTAGCTTTCTCGCTTTAAGAGCAGATATCACTCTTGGATTAACTCCAGTTCTAGTCCCCTTAAACTTATAACTGGCCTGTTTTGGTGGCGTAAACACCACTTCTTTACGGAAACAATCAATATTAGCATGGTTCAAAGCCAGCCAATCCATGCCTAGAATAACATCGAACCCTTCCATCTCGAGGACTATTAAATTCACA
This sequence comes from Trichosanthes truncata, assembly GCA_033996785.1. Lineage (NCBI taxonomy): Eukaryota > Viridiplantae > Streptophyta > Magnoliopsida > Cucurbitales > Cucurbitaceae > Trichosanthes > Trichosanthes truncata. Next base: position 39,916,397 of record JAWPNB010000013.1, on the reverse strand, counting down.
TCCAGCTCGTGGTCGGAAACTGTCATCTTACCATTCTTAATCCCCTCAGTAGCTAATAGACTCAACCCCATCGGAGTAGCAACAGACAAAGCAGAGGGTAATGGCTCAAGTTCTAACTCAGCTTGTCTCCCGAAAGACGCAGAAATAAAGGAATGTGTAGAACCTGAATCAAATAATACGAATGCAAGGTATCCCAAAACGGGAAGCGTACCTGTAACTGCAGCATCTGAGTTACCAGCCTCCCTGCCGGTACTAGCAAAAACTCTCCCTTGCTGAAGTGTGGGCCTATTAAGTCCTACTCCACCTGAACCCGAAGACTGGCCTCTCCTGTCTGGGAGGGTAGGACAATTTTCAGCTCTATGTCCCTCCTTTTTACATCGAAAACACAACCCAGACCGCATCAGGCACTGACCCCAATGAAACTTTCCACATTCATTACAACGAGGTTTCTCCCCGGTGTTAGGTCCCGGTCTATTCACTTGCTGTCTCTGGCTAGAAGCGGCCTGTGACCTCATGGACGACTGTGAAGACTGTTGAGAACGCTGGGGATTCAAGTTCGCCTGACTCCATCTCCTCTTGTGACCAGAGGATGACTGACTCGGGTTTTGGACAATAGGAATCTCACTCTGTTGGCCTGCAACAATAAACTCTGCTGTCCTTACCGCAGCAGCATAGTCGTGAAGTGCTACAGCCTGCACCACGCCTTTAACCTGAGGATCCAAACCCATTACAAAACGCTCTGTTTTCTTGGCCTCAGTATCTACCAGCTCGGGAGCAAAACGAGATAACCTTGTGAATTCCCTCTCATAGACATCCACTGGACGTCGATTCTGTTTAAGTTGTAGAAACTCTTCTTATTTCTTATATCGTGCAGTCGCAGGATAATATTTATTCCAGAAAGCCTCTCTGAACATCGGCCACGTCACTACACCTCCTCCTGTACCTATGGTCCTCTGAGCAGATTCCCACCATAGGTACGCATCATCCCTCAGCATAAATGTGGCGCAAGAAACTTTATATTCATCCGGGCAACTCATCAGCTGAAAAATGTTCTCCATAGAGAACAACCATAACTCCGCCACTGTAGGATCCCCAGAGGATCCGTCAAACGCCCTCGGATCATACTTTCTAAAATCTTTCAAGTGACGGGCTTGCAATGAAGCTGGCGTAGAAACTTGACCCATCTGCGCTAACTGGGTCGTCACGGTCGCTTGTACTAAGTTCTGCATCGCCTCTAACATCAACGATGCAACCGTAGGATTTGCAGGCTCCATAACTGGATCAGGTTGAGCCTGAGCAACAGGGGAACTTGCCCCAGAATTCACCTCCTGTTCCACTGGCATCTCAGGAGGTAAGTCATGTGTTCTACCAGCACCACGTCCTCTACCCCGTCCTCTGCCTCTCCTTCTAGGCGGCATACTTAACAAACAAACATAAACAAGTTAACCTCCACATCAAAAGGGATCACACTTTTCAACTTTTCTTAAACTTTCCTTAACTTAAAATACATTTCACATATGAATCATTTCTAAAAATAACATGCTTTTCAACAAACGAATTAAAAGTTTACTTCAGAGGCGTACCTGCGCGATGACTGGAAATCACTACTTAGTCATGGGATACCTGATGCTTACGAAGTAAGCTAGTCTACAGAACCTATAACCTAGTGCTCTGATACCAACTGTAACGACCCTATAGGCTCAACACGCTACCTAAGAGTCATTACTAAGTCACGTCGCTATATTACCAAAAATTTCGGCAACATAACGGCGTAACTACACGAAAACCAAAATTTTGACCCTGATAAGACATAGAAAAACACACTTCTAAGATTTCAAACAACCTCCTAGCATCCAACAAACTTCTCAATATGATGCTAGGGTTCAAACAGAAGAAACCAAATATACGTGCACGATTTACAAAGAAAGGTTAAAAGATTTTAAAACATTCTCCTAACATTTAAAAACTTAACATGAGTTCTATATACATCTAGAAATATAAGGAAGCGGAATAACGATCAGTCGGCTCCCATGACTCGAGTAGATGATCTCCGGTCACGCGCTAGGGCCGATCTTAGCCTTACCTGAAAACATTTTAAAAAGGAAAAGGGTGAGTATTAACGAATAATACTCAGTAAGTCCATCATAGTTTTAAAATAAGAGTTTCAATCACATGCATCATGTCATTTTAAATCATAAAACCATCGTAAACCATTGCTTTAGTAGGGGACCTAAAATTCCTTTTATAAACCATGTACTTTTCCTCGCGGCTCTTGTGAACGATTAAATTCTCCCGAGGGCCTCTGAATAGTCCGAAGACATAGTTTTTCTGTCTAATAGAGTCCTCCCTACCTCTGAGAGTTAAGCTCGAAAGCTAACATATATCATGGAGTCCGAAGACTCAGCCCGAAGGCTACCATCGTGGAGTCCGAAGACTCAAGCCCGTCGGCTACAGTCATGGGGGCACTCTCGAACCCCGGGAGCATATAGAGTCCGAAGACTCGGGTTCCCTCAAAACCCACATAAAACTTTTTGGAGAATTATCGTCACAGCCTATATAAATCTTTTCATGAACACAACACATGCATGAGGTCCCATTCGTTTTAGAACATAGTTATGAATGCATCAGTCATAGCAATCGCATTTCAAAGACATACATATAATACACTTTCTTTCTTAAATACTTAACATGAAAACATAAACTTTCAAAGAAATCATAGAGCTAGCTCAAGTTTTGAAAACTTCTTTCGTTGTGAGATCCCTTACCTTAAGTCTTTATTTATTACAATACCCTTTCTTCACTTAGTAATAAGCTTCTTGAGTTTCCACTCCAAGTACGATCCTCGGTCCTCGACAATTCACCTAAAAAGTGTTCTAAACGTGTCTTAAACCATCCGAATTACGCTAAAACACATTCTATCATTAATAACTCGACGAAACGGACCTAATGGCAAATTTTACCCAACTCCGGCGAGCGGCGGCGCGTGACCGGAGCACGGCGGCGGACGTCGGCGCGTGGCCGGCGCGTGGAGCTTCCGATCGGCGCGTGAGGGCGCGTGGAGCCTCGTTTTCGTGCGAGACTCACGGATCTGGGCTTTCCGGTCGGATCTGAGTTCTGTTCGATGGAGGAGAAGAAGAAGAAGTCCGGCGAAGCTACTGTCGTCCGGCGAAGAAGCTCACGGCGAGGTTGGGTGTTCGGTTCAAAGCTTCTCCGGCGATCAAGACTGTGTGGGTCCTCGATTTGGAGCTCCGACGGTCGTTGCTCGCGAGTTTCCGGCGAGACGTTGGTGTTCGGCTGAACGTTCGTGCGGCGAAGCTCTCGATCGGCGGCGAGAATCCGAGGAAGAAGAAGAAGCAGCCGGCGACTGGAACTTCGACGAGAGAGAGAGAGTTGTCGTGAGGGAGACGATCGAATGAGAGAGATCGGAGAGAGAGCGGCGGGAAGGAGCTTCGGCGAGAGAGAGAGAGAGAGAGAGAGAAAAAAAAAATCGGGAAGGGAGAGGCTGCGGGAAGAAGAAAAAAGAAAAAATAAATAAAAAATAAATAAAAAATAAAAAAAAAATAAATAATTAAAATAATAATAAATAATAAAATAATATTATATAAAAAAAAAAATCAAAATATCTTCTCTAAAAGACCAAAATGCCCTTTCCTTTTCCAAAAATCACCAAATTACCCTTAAAATAATTAAATTCATAATAAAACTTTACCAAAGAGTCTCGGGTGTTACAATCAACTCAACACAAACAAACAATTAAGGTATAAGCTTGATTACTTTAACAACTTAAGTTCAATTCACTCCTTTGAGAATTCACGTCCTTGAACTCCTAAAAAGGACTTAGCTCATATTTAATTGAAAAGAAACTAAGAAATTCTTGAAAATATTCTTCATGCCTAAAATTAAATCTAACAGTAGCTTAAAACTAGAATTGAAAGGCTTTAATTTGAGTAATTGCACACCAAAAAAATAGTAGGAACAAGAATTGAATAAGTGAAAACTATTTAATAACCAAAATCGAATGATAAATCTATTGGAAACAAAACCCACGAACATCATCTCTAGAAAATTAAAATTCAACTTGCAAATAGTAATTCTTCAAAGAAAAATTCAATATAAGTAGTTTGCTACAATTGGAAATGAAACAGAGACTAAAAGAGTGTATCCAAACTACTTAGACAAAACCAAAATTCAAACTAAAACTAAGAACAAGCTGAAATAAAAAAAACTTGAATAAAACCCACTGCTCCTATATTTCTCAATCGATTCAATCTGTTCTTTGTCAAGTAGGAGTAAATCTTCACAATCCAAACTTTCGTTTGGATTGGATTGAAAACTAAGGAAGAAAATATGTCTGGAATCAAGAGACACCAAATAAAAAACTGAAGAAAAAAAGAAACTCTAAAAAACGTCCATACGAAAAACCCATAAAACTTTCTTTTGATCTTCCTCTCCTATTGTCGATACCCTATAGATCTTTTACAGCTCTTAAAACTAGGTCTATTTTCTTCAATCAATGGACCAATAATCTTTGAAAATCATGCTAAAATGAACGGATGCATTGTGGATTTCCTTTCTGGAATGAACTGACCATAATCTTTCTTTCTTTTTTTCATATATGTCACTTCCCGATTGAGATATCAGATTGCAAATTCATATTTTTCAATCTAAAATTGCAATTCTCCAATGCTCCCTTAATTCGTCCCAACATCTGTGCAGAAATCAAGGTGATTGATCGCTTTCATTAATTGGACCAGCTGTGGACTTCAACACTTTCCTTATCTGCTACTGCTCTATTACTAAATTAGATTGTAAATTCAAATTTTACAATTTGATATTGCAATTCTCTAATGCATTGCTTCCAAACACCATTTTTAGTCTTTTTTCCTTCTTTTATTCAAATTTCTTATCAAATGCATTTTGCATAGAACTACTGATGTATTCTAAGATTTGCTAACTTCTTCATGTAATTTCTATGGATTTCCAAGCATAACTTAAGTCCATTAAAGCTAAATAAGACTCAATACTGAGACTTATCAATAGTGTTCTAGTTGATGCAGCTCCTACAAATCTTGTTATACTTGCAAAGGTATGAATTGAGCGTGTAATTTAATGAGTTTTTCTTAAACAGTCTTGATTTGAAACTAGGACAAAGAATGTGTACTTTTAGTGAAAAACTTGGACTAATGTTGCATTTATACTTTATGTTATCAGGAGGCTATGGAAAGGAGAGACATCGCTTCTATAGCTGCAGCTGAAGTGTTGGAAGATGCAATTTCTACTGAATCGATCATATGGAGCTTAAGGTATTTTTGTACTGGCTGTGAATTTTTGGCAATATTTTGTTGTAAACATAACTCATTTGAAGTCTCGTAAAAGAAAACCTTATTAGAAACTTTGTTCTCATAATTATATCTCTGCAAAACCTCAGGTAATTGGTTTGAGGTGTATTGGTGAAGTCCTCAAGCTCCATATTCTTGATTAAGATGTACATTTACCAACAAAGTTTAAGGGCAATGCATCGAAAGCGGACTCCTAAGGTTAATGAGAAAACTGGATGAGAGGTGGGGGCTAAACTTTTTTTTTTATATGTGTTTTTCTTGAAAAACAAATCGATAACTCATTTGTGATTTGAATTTATAATTCTACATTGTGGATATTCAATACTTGTTTTACTTTTACTTACTTATTCAATGCAGTTGTGAATTAATACCTTGGATGAGAAACTCCATTGGCCTTAAGTTCACTATTATTCTATTGGTATATATTTAGTGTCATCCCGATTATGTCATATGTTTGAACTCTTATAAGTGATAGACTTATACTTATCTCTGCATTTGGGGGTTGTCTTTTCCTCTTTACCGAGTACATTTTCTTAATTTTTCTGGAATTTCTTTGTTGAGTGGATATTGACGAACATTCGACTTCAATAACTGTCAGATAAGATAAGTCTTTAGTCATTTAGGATGTATCCGTATTCTATTCAGTATGATTGCGATTTTGGCCACCTACATTTAGAATTGTTCTGGTGGCCCTATTACTCCTCCAAGTTCTATTTAAATTTACGTTCTTCTTTTGAATCATTAAGCGATAACACATCCTATATGTAACTTTTTAACTCCTTTAATATATTTTCTGTTTTATGACTTTGTCTGATGGATTTATGCATGTTTATTCATCATTAGAAAAGATAGAGTAAAAGTACATTTTATTGTCTTGGAATTGTAATCTCACTACTCTTTGGGTTTTTATAATTGCAGCTAAGGAAGATTGATACATGGAATCTGAAGATAAGAGGTTTAGCCTAGGCAAATGTTGATAAAAAATTATTGCTTCTAGCTAATAAAAAATTATTTTGTTTACTTCTTTTACTCATGTTGGTAATGGTGAATATTGGGAAAGATTGTCTTGATTTCTAGATGGTGCATGGAAAGAGCTGATTTTATGACCACAATATTTTTAGGCCCTTAAGTATGTTCTGAGGCTGATTGAAAATGAGTTGGATGAGGTTGAATGGAGGCTTTTGTTGGCTCTTTGTTATGAGACACTGGAGCAACTGCACATGGCTAAATGATGGTTCATGGAAATTTTGGAGAAGAACCATCTTTTGGTTAGAGCTCTACATGTAAGGTTTTTGCTTGACGGTGTTTATATGATAGTAGATATTTGTTTATTCATATTGGTAGTTATTGTTTTTAAATTATTTGGTGGGAGTTAGAAGCTGGAAATTTTAGTGTACTTGCTTAAACTAAGAAGTTATCAGTATATAGAAACAATGTGATGGTTTGCCTTAGAGATTTTATTGGCAAATTTGAACCTGAACTGATTGAGGGTGGTTACTAATGAGATGAATTCTTATTAATGAAAGTAAAATTGAGACAAGAGTTTTTGAGCAAGAAATGCTAGAATCTGACTTCTATGACGACAATTAAGATATTTTCATATGAGCTTTGTTATCCCTCATGGGAACATATTGCCATATATTACAATCAGATGTGTTTTGATATAAGATATTGTATTTGTGAAGATCACCAATTTTTCGTTTAATTGTAGCATGTGTGTTATTCTTTTTACAGTTCAGATTGGTTTTACTATCTAAAAATATTGTGTAGAATGTGATGATATTCATGCTAGAGTTTGGTGTGGAAAGAAACGAAAATAAAATCAACCAAATCAAAGTAAGTTGTTCATTTACCTTGAGTAACACTAATTTGGTACTTTGTCATTTTGAATGGAACAGATATATGCTTGTAGGTTGCTAATTCGAAGTGTTTGATTTGGAATAGATCTAGTTTTGTATTTAAGTTTGTTTATGCTTAGGATGGATATTTTTTAGTTTAATTGGTTGGCTTCATTCTTTTTGAATTGTTTTTTTTTTCAATTCTTGGATGAATGGTAAAAATTTCGACTCAAATACACCTTTAAAAGGCTCTTTAAATTTGTTGCTTTTATGTACTAGCTTGAACATAAAAGCATATGGTAATATTCCCTTTCGAAGGAAATTGAATCCTAGTGCTACAGGGGAAACTTTGTGGAACATCATCAATCTTAGTGCTTTCAAATCTTTGCTTGCTTTGTGCATGGTTTTTTGTATTTGGCTTGTGACCTTTGGTGTAATAAAAATTTCCTCTTTTTCACATCAAAAGTCGTTGTGCTGATTGAATTATGCTTTCTTATATTGTTTAGGAGTTGGATGCTCTTCCTTCTTGTTGGAAAAATAATGAGTTTAACAAGATTTTGATAGCATCTCCAAGTAGAACTTTGAAATCACTAGATTCCAGAACTACCACATATTCACCTAAGAGTGAGTTTGATGATAATGATATTTATGGTTGTGAGTAGAGTTTGCCTTCTTTTCGTTCGTTTTAAATTTATCAAATTTTTTCACTTGCTTTCTTTTAGATACTAATAGTATATTTTCTAATGGTAGCTTAATAAAGAGCGCCTTTCACCAGTTGTGTTGCCACGCCTTTCACTGCTCCTCCACTTCAATTGGTTGGTCATAAGTTCAAGTTGAAAGGTTTTAGAGTCTTGTATTTATTTTGTTAAGCAATTTTGCTTATCTTTGTAAGGTAGATGTAGTTTGTAGATGGACGAAGAGTCATCTTTGTATTATGTGTGTACGTATAGAGGAATTGTATGTTCCTTTTTTTTAGGTCAATATAAGTATTGTATTACATATTTTATATTTTATTAATTAAAGTTAAGTTTGTGAAGTTACTTGTTGTGTAAAAATGTAATTCTATTGAGATATTATTTTCTACATAAGTTGGAAAAGAGAAATATTGTTGGTTAGCCACATTTGCAACTAATTTTTTTTATTAAATTATTGATAAAATGGTGATAGACATTGCCTGTCACTGAAAAACCACTATTTTTGACATTTAATGATGGGCGTACTTTTAATGACGGACGTTTAATGACAAACATTTATTGACGGACAAACCTTTAATGACAGACATTTAATGACGAACAAACTTTTAATTACAGAAAAATGACAGACTTTTAATTTTAATGACAGATAGACTTTTAATGATAGTCATTTAATGACAGACAGACTTGTAATGACCAACATTGTCTGACATTTAAAGTTGTACGTCATTGTAGCCTTCAATTACACGTGACAAGATGTCGGGTGCCTGCCTGACATTTTCCTACAATGACGAGCAATGTCAGTCATTAAACCCCAAATTTGTACTAGTGTTGGTAATTGAGCAAGAGAAATAATTTGGAGCATTTGCATCTAATTAGGGTTAAAACGAGCTAATTTAGAGGTCATTTTAGCAACCGAGTGAAGAGTATAAGTGAAATAACCTTTATGCCCCTGACGAGAGTGTCTCAACGCCGCTTGGAGCTGATAAGTGTACTTTGTGAGTCTATTTTATGATTTAATTATTGCAAGTTTAGAGGCTTTATTGAATACTTTCACGCACATACTTGTTTATTTGGCAAGAATTGAGCAGTCAAAGATAAAAGTGAATGAAAGGAAGAATAAAGGGAAAAAGAAGCATAATTGTAGTATAAATAGAAAATGGACAAGAAGAAGGAAGGAAAAGAAAATATGATACATGAGGGGGGTAGCGTTGTGACGCTGCTTAACGGTGTTGCAACGCTACAATTTTCAAATGCTTGTTGACCTAAGGGACAACATTGCAACACTTGTATAAAAAAGAAACTTGTATTTCGTGCAATGGAAGCTATTTTTGGAGAAGAAAAATCCTAATCTTGATTCATACTCTGTTTTAGAACCTAAAGGGAACTTGTGATAGCTAAAGAGGAGACTCAAAGTACGAGATCACAGTATATCACGATGAGAACGAGGATTGGCATGCGTCCGCAAGTTTCTCTCTTTATCTCTTTACTTTATTGTTGTGAGTTTAGATTATTAGGAGTTTTTGGTTTTGTACTGATGAACTTGAGTAATTAGACTTCTTGAGACGTATACTTTAGAATTTGATTTTCGTTTTGATATATTTTATATTATAACATTATTCGTGCTTCTTGTGTTGAGCGTCTAAGTTTTTGGCGAAAGTTTAATTCTTTTTAATTTGAGTTTTAGCTTGAGAGAGTAAAACTTTAATTAGATCTAGTTGCATGACTAATAGTAGAACATTGCATGAGAATGAATGTTATATTATTCGAAGCTGTTATAAGGAATTTCTTAATGTCATGCTTGGTTTATTGATGAGACTGAAAAGTGATTTAGTTTTCTTGCATGAGTTTTAATTGGGCTTGAGAGAGTCAATTAATTAAATTTAGTTGTTCCTTGGCTTATAATGGTTGAATGTAGTATATGTCTTAATAAAAATAAATTTGGTTTGTTGTTGAAAATCAATGTCTCAATGCCAAAATCAGACTCCAACCTTGAAAATAATTAGCTTAGTTTTATTTTCTCTCATCCAAAGTTTAGGTTCTCTAAATAAAATTGGGCATGATTAACTTTGGTACTTCATTAATCTAAAGAAAACTCAATCCCTGTGGAGACGATAACTCGATATTCAATATCACTATATTAAAACTTAACACCGTACACTTGCAGTTAATTGCAAGCACTTAAAATCACGCAACAGGAGCGTCAAGATGCTGAAAGAAGATAGAATGCACGAATGCAAGACAATGTCTCAATGTTGTAATAGTGAGCGTCGCACAACGCTGTGGCGAACCCCCCTCGACGTCGGTCTTATTGGGATTTATGCCCTAAAGCCTCGTAATTAATAATTTATTTAATAATTAATAATAATTTTGATTGTTTTATTTGCAATATAATATTATCCATTATATGAAAAATCCAAGGTTATTATTGTAATCTTGAACAGTATGTGGTTGACATACGGGAGAATCATGTTCAAGAAATAACCTAAAGGGTAATAGTATATGGATAAGGTTGGGTGCCTTATCCTGATAACACTATTGATACGACCCACTCTGTAATAGTTACAAATGATTTGATCCAAATCGTTCATATGGAGACATGTGAGTGGGGGCATCTTATACAATGAATTTGTATAAGACTGGACCAAGAAATATTTAATATCTCTTTATAAATCCGTTAATTGAGAAGATTAATATTTCATCAAGTTGATCATATGTTACTCGATCTTAATCTTGAGTGAGTTATGAACTCGTGCCTGTGAGGGCTTGTCCTTTGATTTGCATGGGTGAGAGTGGCTTTTGTAGTCGATTCAATAAGCCTACCATTTTGGGGACTTGACCAAATAGGGAGCTGGGAACATAATCTCACAAGATGAAATTCACTCATTCCCATATAGGGTAAGTAGATGAGTAGTTCCCTTAAGTGCTAATTTTGGGACTTGAACAATGGGGCCCCACCCTCTCACTGGCCCGAGAGGGACTTAGTTTATGGTTAGATCATAAACAAATTGTTCATTAGAGGATCAGTGGTACTTAAGGTGCAAGATGTACTTACAGGGGTAAAACGGACTTTTGACCCAGCTGTAATTACGAACAACTCGTGAAGGATCGACTTGTATGTAATGATTATATCAATGAACACAACTTGTCCTACAGTGCATAAGAGTGCAACTTTAGGTCTATAGTGGAGTGACCCTAAGAGTTAATGAATGAAAATTGATAAATGAAAGAGTTTAATTAATTAATTTTCATTGGAGCTTAGAATCTGTAGGTACATAAAGTCCCTTTCCTAGCTCATAGTAACACTAAAAGATCAATTTAGTTGAAAGAAAAATTTGAAATGTTCAAATTAATATTTAATATATTAGATATATTAAATATAAAAGAGAAAAATATATTTATTGTATTTGATACATTAAATACTAAAATAATTAATGTATATTAGATACATTAAAGAAAAGATATTTATTAAATTTGAATTGGATTCAAATTAAGAAATAGATGTCGTAGGAGAATTTTAAAAGGTTTGAATAAGATTCAAATTAGTTAGATAAATATATTTTAATATATTAGATATTAAAATATATTATTTAATTATCTTCCCTAGACCACTATTAATAGGACCCTAGGGGTGAGTCATTGGGCATTCTTCATGACATACATCTCCTCAATAGAGAGAATTAGATAATTCTCTCTAGACCTCTTCTTCTCCAATCCCTTGTGGATTTTCTTTCAAGTGACTCCCACAAGCCTTGGTCTTGTGTTCGAGTTATAACTAGGAAGATTTTATGGAGGAGATAAAGATCTGCCAAGAATATCTTCATATTTATCTCAAAAGTAAGTTTTCTTAATTAATATTATTTTTAGTTTTAATTTTAAATAAAATCAAAGACGAACCAATGCTTCCGCTGAGGGATGAAGAGTTCATTCCTATCAATTTGTATCATAGCAATCTTTGAGTTTTATTTAGAATTAAAGTTTTGTGATGGTGGGTATATTAATTTATCATATATGGGATAAATTGTGGTTTGCAAATTGATTGTTTAGGCTATTTGGCATTAGATTTATTGCTTTGATTAGATCATTGTAAAACCCATAAGGGTTAGGATTTCATGTATTTTACTTGAATGACTACCATTGCTGCAATTTTCGATCACCTGCGTTGAAGATGCCGATGTTGAAGAGGTGCACGAAAAAAAAAAGGGAAAAATTGAAGTCAAACATTCGGTTGGATCTTTATATTATTATTAAACATTCCAATATTGGAAAATAGTGTTTGGTTCTGTGGTGAAGGAGACCTCTTTTCATACTCTAAGTCCTTGGTTCAACACTTAGGTAATGTAATTTTGTTTTTAATTTTTTCGACTGCTTATGCTATAGTTGGAAAGACAATATTTAGGTTTCTAAACCTTAAATTTGGAATGGTTCAAACAAGGAAGATATTGAAGACCAAGATATGTCTTGGATTTAAATTATTGTAATTTAAATTGTTTTCAATTTCTTAGGATATGCCAAATATGCAAGTCAATTTTGCTAGTTTTAATTTAATTATGCATGAGATGTATGTTTTAAATTGTTTGTTGTTGCATTGCATGCCATTTAGATTAAAATCCCACCATAGGTTAAGCATGATCATGCATCTTATCTTATTTTTGAATATAATTGTTATATTGGAAAACTTGATTAGGATGTTTCCTAATAGAATTGAGATATTTTCTTAATGCATTTATATTTTCCATATCTTTGAATATAATTGTTTTATTTGAAAATTAAATTAGGATATTTTCTTTCATAAATGAAATCCATGTTTTCCTAATAGGATTAGGATATATCCTAATGAGATTAGGATTTCCTTAAAATAAAGATATTTCTAATTCATGTTTTAAATAGTTTAAAATTTGAATTTAATATATCTTTATTTCTTTCTAGTAAGATTAGAATTTAGGATAATCTTTTAATTTAGTTTTAAATGGTTTAAAATGGTAGAATTTCAAGATTATCCATAGTTTAAAATTTGAATTTAGTTCATCTTTATTTTTTTCCTAATAAGATTAGGTATTCTATAATTAAAGATAATTTAATTCAAAGATAAAATAATTTAAGTTTTGAATTTAATTTACCTTTTGTTTTTTCTAATAGAATTATAATAAAATATCCAGGATTATCTTTTAATTTGTTTTAAAGGATTTAAAATGACGGATTTTTAAGACTATCCAAGTGAATTTTTTTTAATAGGATTAAAAACATTTATTTATAAATTCACTTATGTTCATTAATCTAATAATTAATAGTTAATTAAAGATTAATGAATTTGAAATAAAAAATTGACTATAAAGGAACTCTGTCTAGACTGGGGTATTTAAGTTGATCGAAAGGGAACACCTCTAACTGGAAACCGACCTGGGAGTTGAATTATTCAAATTTTATTTCACTAAGCATGCTCATAATGTGATTAGTTTTTTGTTTTTTTTTTAAATAGTTTAAAAACTTAGTAATTCACATTAAATAAATCTAACAACATAAGGGTTATGAAAGGTAGATTGAGGAACTTAGATAAATGAGATTAGCCTAATTTGTCTAAGTAAGAGAAAACCCTGTTTCAAAATAGTAAGTGGGAGAAGAAAATGTGTCAACATATCCTATGGTCTCCATCATTGGTTCACATTGTGAGATTCATACGGGGCCTCGTGGTGGCTTTTGGACCGTCCCCCTACAGAAGGTGTTTGTATGGGTCAATATCAGGGTGAACTCTTGAGAAGGATATGATTGTAGTTTTGTTTCCAATACTTGACCTACCCTATGGCAGCACTTGTTGGGGTAAAACTACGAGATCTAAAACGATGGGTCACACTTACAAAGGGCTCATTAAAGTTGTTAATGATGTCCTTGACCAAACTAATGGTAACTAAATATTATAGGAATAAGAGTTATTCTAGTATAATACTTGGTTGAGATTGTCTCAGTTTAGTGAGGAACATTTCACCTACCCTACGTCCGCACTTGTTCTAACTCACTAAAGTACCATAGCATTAGAAATGATTTATAGGGTTCATTTTTCAAATTGTTTGATTTCTATGCTAAAATTGAATGGATAATTGTTTGCATGATGTTAAATTATATATTTTATATATTTCAATATTATGTCAGTTTCACTCATAACTTTTAATTTTGTTATTGATAAGTCAAAATTGAGAAAATTTTATTACTTGAAAAAGTAACTTAACACTATAGTGGCAGTGTAAAATTTTGAATTTGTCTTTATTGAGAAATGTTCTCAAAAACCTGTTGCTAATGCTATTCGAATTGTTCGTGAAGCACATGAGTAATGAATCAAAAGTAAACGAGATAGCTTATACGTATCTCCTAGTTGACATGTTAGATGTCAAGCTTAGAAGATAAAGAAAATAACAACATAAGAGATGTTGAAATCAATAAAAGCTAAATTTAGATAATTGTCTAAATGATTTCAAAATTAAGCATTACAAAAATCCAAGAAAAGAAACCAAATGATTTAAGCTATATAAAATGAAATAGTTTATAAATTAGCTAGGACAGTCATAATAAGAGGAATTTTTGAAATACCTCTATAGGAAGAAAAATATAAATGAAAGTAAATTTGATTTACTAGATTTTTGGTGGAATATAAATAATGCCACCTAGATAGTCGATATAAGATCTAATATCAAGATTTATTCTTTATTATATTTAATAAGTAATTCTTGGAAAATACTTAACATGTAGAATAGTTTCTACAAGTTGGCACCAGGAAACCCATCTCAGTTAGCGTAGTGGGAGACATTAAGATGTCATTAAGTAATAATTGTTAATTAATGCTGAATGTGGTGTTTTATTACCACAAGAGAAATTTAATATCTCGAACTTTATTACAAAAATGTTCATATAGTATGAATTACTTTGAAGTATGAAAGTTTATATTTTCAAAATTGTTTGAAAATACATTCAGCTGAAAATAAGAACAATTTGTGTATGTTAAAATGTTGACATATACTATATTACAAAATACTGAGATATTCAGGATTATAGAATCTAGAATAGAAAGACATTGTTTTCTCCTAAAAGATGATACTTGTATTTGGCTATGAAGATTGATTAACATCAACTTGAATAGGACTAGTAAGATGTAATTCTTAAAAGTTAGATAATTACTTTATCTGTTTATAGATCTTGTCTTTCATGCAAGATAATCATCGACATTTTATTAGATAAGGCTACAAGGCCAAAGAATACTTTAGGCTTATACGTTCTGACCCAAGTGGTCTGGTGAATGTAAAAGCCAAATAAAGTCATGAATATTTCATCACTCTAGCTAGTTGATGATCATTCAAGTATCTTTACGTAATACAACATAAGTCTATTTTTTTTTGAAAAGTTCAAGAAAATCAATATTAAAGTTGAAAATTAATTAGGTAAATCTATCAAGATATTATGATCAGACAATAATAGAAAGTACAAGAACCTTACGTACTAAGATTAATTGATAGAAAATGGGGTTCTTATCCCAATTATCTTAATACCTAGTACAATTTTGTGAAATTGTGCTGCAAGAGGAGAAACAAGACTTTGTTAGACATGGTCACATCAATAATGAGTTACACCATTACCAAACACCGATTAGGAAATGCATTAAAGATTGCATGGTGAACATGATTCCCTTTAAAAGTATCTACGAGACAATTTTAAGATTATAGAAGAGTAGTAAAGCTAGTTTACAACAGTTCACCATTTGGGAATGTTAAGCTCACATGCTGAAACGAGCTTAATAAAGCTTGTATATGTTCAAAGATAAGCCTAAATGTAGGCCACCCCTAAGGAGTATAAAATGGTCTTTTATCTGGTCTTAAAACGAATAAGGTATTTGTATGACAAATATCATTTTTATAAGGAATGTCAATTAAAAGACTACAAACCTTTAATAAGGTGAGATAGTGTTAATAAATTAGTTTCAAGTGAAGCCACTAAATAGTTAACTAAAGTTGTTAACAATTTAACTATATTTGAAAGTCAAATGGATCATAGTCATGAATTGGATAAGCATCATCATAGTGGGAGAGTTATGAGATGACTCAACCTTTACAAGGGCTTAATTGAAGACAAAGTCTATAAGTATTTTTTAATTCATTGTTGCATATGAGATATAAAAAATGAATGTTTAGAATTCGTTTATGAAAAGAAATCTTAGATAATGCATTTACACAAATCAATCAGAGGGGTTTATTTTCAAAGATCAAAAGCAAAAGGTTTGCGAAATAGTAAAGGTTCATTTATGAAATGAATTTTACCATTAGATCTGTGAATATAAGGTTTGATAAAAGTATCAAAACCTATGACTTTGGATAATTATTAATGAAGCTTGTATAGACAAGAAAATCATTAATTGCCTAGTGAATTTTTCTCAAGTTTTATGTTGATATTTTACTCATTATGAATGACGTAAGATGTCTATCTAACATAAAAAGTTGACTAAGTAACCAATTCCAAATTAATGATTTGGAATGACTCGGTATATTTTACATGTCCAAAATGGAGATTTTAAGGACAAAATGTTTACTTTGTCTCAAACATCTTATATTGAAAAAATTGTTGTCAAATATTTGATATTTATGCCTAAGGAAGTGTATCCTAAGACACCTCAAATGTTGAGAGTATATGATATGAATAAATGACACTGAACATTTAATATACAATTAGTTAGCATATATCAGTTAAACGAATGATATGACCATTAAGTAGAAAATTAAAACCTTTCTCAAATTATATATGGATGATGAGAAATTTTTGTGTATAGAGTTAAGATTTGATCTTTACAAGATACACTAGTTCTTACAAAGATTTATGAAGATAAATTTTACCCTAGGTGGTGGAGTATGATATACAAGTTAAATTGTTTTGGTTGTGAAGCAACAAAAGGACTTGTATGACTCAAATAGTTCCTTGAAGATCTGAAAAATGTTTCATATATGATTTAGTCTATCATCTTTATTAAGATAATAGTGGTGCAAAGACTAATATTAAGGAAATTAGAAAGCACCAATGTATAGGGAATCATATTGAGAGAGAGAAAGCATCATGGTAGTGACCAAGATGGCTTTTAACGACAGGCATTTGGATCTATATAAAGAGACTCTCCAGGCTAAAGTGTTTGAGGGTCACCTAGAATGTCTAGGATTACGGACATGTCTCATCTTTGCTAGGGAAAGTGGGAGAACATGTTGGGTATTGAGTATGCCTTAGGATACATGTCTCACGGCTTTAGTGCAAGTGGGAGATTGTTGGGATTTATACCCTAAAGCCTCGTAATTAATAATTTATTTAATAATTAATAATAATTTTGATTATTTTATTTACAATATAATATTATCCATTATATGAAGAAACCAAGGTTATTATTGTAATCTTGAACAGTATGTGGTTCACATACGGGAGGATCATGTTTAAGAAATAACCTAAAGGGTCATAGTATATGGATAAAGTTGGGTGCCTTATCCTGGTAACACTATTGATACGGCCCATTCTGTAATAGTTACAAATGATTTGATCCAAATCATTCATATGGAGACATGTGAGTGGGGGTATCTTATACAATGAGTTTGTATAAGACTGGACCACGAAATATTTAATATCTCTTTATAAATCCGTTAATTGAAAAGATTAATATTTTATCAGGATGATCATAGGTGACTCGATCTTAATTCTGTGAGTGAGTTATGAACTCGTGCCTGTGAGGGCTTGTCATTTGATTTGCATGGGTGAGAGTGGCTTTTGTAGCCAATTCAATAAGCCTACCATTTTGGGGACTTGACCAAATAGGGAGCTGGGAACATAATCTCACAAGATGGAATTCACTCATTCCCATATAGGGTAAGTAGATGAGTAGTTCCCTTAAGTGCTGATTTTGGGACTTCAACAATGGGGCCCCATCCTCTCACTGGCCCGAGAGGGACTTAGTTTATGGTTAGATCATAAACAAATTGTTCATTAGAGGATCAGTGGTACTTAAGGTGCAAGATGTACTTACAGGGGTAAAACGGACTTTTGACCCAGCTGTAATTACGAACAACTCGTGAAAAATCGACTTGCATGTAGTGATTATATCAATGGACACAACTTGTCCTACAGTGCATAAGAGTGCAACTTTAGGTTTACAGTGGAGTGACCCTAAGAGTTAATGAATGAAAATTGATAAATGAAAGAGTTTAATTAATTAATTTTGTATCATTGGAGCTTAGAATCTGTAGGTCCATAAGGTCTCATTCCTAGCTCATAGTAACACTAAAAGATCAATTTAGTTGAAAGAAAAATTTGAAATGTTCAAATTAATATTTAATATATTAGATATATTAAATATAAAAGAGGAAAATATATTTATTGTATTTGATACATTAGATATTAAAATAATTAATGTATATTAGATACATTAAAGAAAATATATTTAATAAATTTGAATTGAATTCAAATTAGAAAATAGATGTCGTAGGAGAATTTTAAAAGGTTTGAATAAGATTCAGATTGGTTAGATAAATATATTTTAATATATTAGATATTAAATATATATTATTTAATTATCTTCCCTAGACCACCATAAATAGGACCCTAAGGGTGAGCTATTGGGCGGGCATTCTTCATAACATACATCTCCTCAATAGAGAGAATTAGAAAATTATCTCTAGACCTCTTCTTCTCCAATCCCTTGTGAATTTTCTTTCAAGAGGCTCCCACAAGCCTTGGTCCTGTGTTCGAGTCATAGCTAGGAAGATTTTATGGAGAAGATAAAGATCTGCCAAAAATATCTCCATATTTATATCAAAAGTAAGTTTTCTTAATTAATATTATGTTTAGTTTTAATTTTAAATAAAATCAAAGACGAACCAATGCTTCCTCTGCGGAGGAAGAGTTCATTCCTAACAGGTCTAATTGAGGGTAGCATCTTGACGCTATTGCGATTTTTATAATAGTAAATTTCTCCCATTTAGGTCATTAAGTCTGCTTTATACAGCTGCCATGGGCTTCCTCTTTGATAATTCTCATTTATGAGGATTATTTGACCTATAGACTTAGTTATTCTTGTGGTTTTATTAGTGTTATTAGATAAAAAGCAAAGCAAAGGGTTGAATTTATTAAATTATTGTTAGAAGACCCTTAAACTAAGTACGTAGAGAAAATAGAATAAAAGTTGAGAAAAACCACAATTACTTGATGCTTTGGTGCAGGTTTTCAAAGAATGTAACAGAATTGCAATTGCAATTCCAGCAAATCTAGAAATTAAGAAAATCCACAAATCTAGGGATTTCGAGCATAAATATACCCACGAATTCAATTGGATCCTTAGCTATAATTGTGCATCAACCAAAAAGGAAACCTTAGCACGAATTCCCCATAAAGCTTTGAGAAGAAGCCTCAAAGGTGGAGCTCGTTTTTTACAAGAGAAGTTCATAGTTTTCCTTGTTGTTCGTGATTACTACTATTCGAAGCTCCTGCTGTAATTTGTTTTAGAATAGAACCTTAAACTCTTTATGTCAATCCCATCTCAATGTGAGTTGAAGGTGGGTAAGAACAATCCCTTTGGAAGAGGTGGTGTTGCGTTCGATTGATCTAAGAGCGACGGAAGTAGTGTAGTTTTGTTTCTTTTTAAATTATTAAATTGTCGTTAAATTCATTCTGTTGTTTAAATTCATAATTTTATCTATTGTTGAGTACTTTCCTTGTAATTTCTTATTGAAATTGGTTAGTCTTTGAACTTCTTTTGATTATTGAATCCATATTACTCCATTCGGCAAGTCATTTTTTCATCCAAATTTGAGTTGCTAATTGTTTCTTTCTTCATCTCTTTTCGTACTAATAAATTCTCACAATCTGAACACATTGTTTTTCAGTTTCACTAAGAAGGCTAAGTTTCCTTAGAGGTTCAAGTTCGTGAATGCCCTAGAGGAAATGTGTAAGGCTTGATATCAAAAGTAATCAAGATAACACTTGAACTTTGTTTTTGTTGAGTTTAATATTGGATAAACCTAGATGGCCATCTAGTGTTGCTTGTCAAGCTTAAACTTAATACTGAAATGGTTAAGGGAAGCAGATGTCACAAAAGAAATGGAAAAAAATGCTTAGAAATAAGTACTGAAAATCAGCCCTAGACATAGGGCGAGACTCCAAAATCACAAGAATTATGCACAAAATTATCAAAGTTAGATTAGCCATAAAAATATAGGTTTAATCACTTAGCCTCCTAAAGATTTTAAAGCAAAATTGTATAGGAGTCGAATTCGGTTTACTTAGTTTTCTAGTTAGCTACAATTGCAATTGCATTTTAGTTGCATTTCTTTCCAAAGGGGCATGATTAACTTGAATCCCTACTTTATTTCCATTGATTTTTCACTTTACATTTTTAGCAAATTATCTTCTTAATATTTTAAAAAATATTGGTTACCTCAATTTCATTTTAAACGCCATCTTGCATTTCTTGAACTTAGTTAAAATTCCATTCTCATGGGACACAATATTCGGAATACGTTCCACTTACTACTTGCTTTGACAATGTGCACTTGCACTGGGCTGAAATTAATTTTAGCACACAATACGTTCAAGGTGTAAGTGTGCTTGTTGGTTCAGTTTGGACTTTGAAAAATTAAGAGAAAAAGGTGAGGGCGGGTTGGTCTTTTTGCTTTAGGAATAATGGAAAGTTAAAAAAAAAAACGGAAAAGACAAGCAAATAAGAAAAGGAAAAAAAAAATTCCAAGAGCCCTTCTTCTTCTTCTTCTTCACAACAACTACTACACACATGCTGACAAAACTTCAAAAAAAGTAAAAATTTAATTCTTGAATAAAACAAATATTTGTAAAATAACCTTTTCATATTTAAGAAAAAAAGTATTTTTCAGTTTCGAATCCCATTTAAAACATTGTCAAATGTAAAATAAGTTAAAGTACAAATCAATTTATTGAATCTCATAACACAACTTCAAAAGAGAATTAAATAAAACATTCTAGACATAAAACAACATAAATGCAGAAACATGATGATGTAAACCCCATAGCATATTTAGCAAACAACCTTGGTCACTCTTCGAGGTGCCTTTGCCTTTACTTGAAAAAAAATATTTTTAAAAAGGATGAGTATTAAAAATACTCAGTAAATGCAAAAACATGATGACATAAACCCCATAGCATATTTAGCAAACAACCTTGGTCACTTGTCGAGGATGCCCTTGCCTTTACCTGAAAAAAAAATATTTTAAAAAAGGATGAGTATTAAAAATACTCAGTAAGTGACCCTACTACTAGGGTCAGGATATGCAAACACGTATAATGTGGTTTATGCAACTTTTCCTCTAGTGGGACCTAAAATATTTTCATATTAGAAACGTTCCCTTTTAATCTTTTCTCTTTCACTTAATGTGGCCAATTAACCCATCCTTCATTTTTCAACTATTTAGTATAGCATACCCCTCTCGGGGCTTTACACAAATGATGGTTAGTTAGCATCTAGCCAGTGGAGTGGGGCCGCAGTCTACTAGGTGCCTAAAATTTATTCATTTTCCTCTAGGTATTTATCACTTTTATGCACATCACCTCGATGTACATCACTTTCATGTACATCGAGTCCTCTGATATAGAAGAGTAATTGCCACAGCTTTATAAAACATTTCAGTTATGCAGTCACACATATGCATGAGATTCCAAAACATTTTCAAACTTTCATTTAATGATGCAACATCAAACAACTTTCTCATAGACATCGACCTCAAGCTTTTAGTATAGATCACAATCATAGATACCTCACATTAACATACATAACATTCATAAGTACAACATGTTACGTTCATTCATAGGTACAATAGTCAAATTTCCATTCATAAGCATACATTCAACTTTTCATTTATAAACATACCTTCCACTTTTCAGCACATAAATCTCAACCTAGTGCTGAGGCGTTCTAGCAGTAAAGTCACTTACCTGATTAGCAATCCAAATATGAAATTGGTTCGACTTAAAAGGTCAATAAATTAGCAATCCAAATATGAAATTGGTTCGACTTAAAAGTCCTTTATTGACCTGAATCAATTTCCAACATTAAGGACTTCACTTAAACTAGCCCTAAAACTGGATTTAAAGGCTATATTAAACAATTCTTACCCATTGTTGTTTAATTTAATGCTCATTCGATCAATCCAAAACTAGTCCAAGGCTACACAAAAAAAAATTTCAATAGTTAACAAGTAAACTTAACTACTTTAATTAAATTCGAAAGAGATTAATGTAACATTACCACATAACCTTTATAAAAAAGAACTTGAATCCTTGCTGAATTGATTTTGAAAAGGTCCGATTTCATAGATCTAAACTCTTTTGGCCATGGGTATTCAGATCTAATGTCTTTTGGAGCGTGAGTACCACCTAAAGATCAATAGCTGGTAAAAAAACAAGCTGGAGAATGAAAAAACTCATCCAGGCAATCAGATGACCCAAATTGAGCATGGGTCGTTCGTTGGAGTAGATGATACAATAGCCACCAACTTGTGCAGACACTGGAGGTCTTGAATCGCTTGAAACTTGTGGGCTCGCTGCCAGCCATCCATGTACTACTTGATCAGTCATGCCACTGCTCATCTATTTAATTGCAAAGAAAATCTTTGGTGAAGAAAAAGCTACGCACGAAGAAAAAGGACGTCATCGTTCACGTGGAGCTTGTGGTGGAGTCTGATGCTGTCGCAAACGTCATGGGTCACTGGAACAATAGCCTTGTTCATTAGATCTGGCTGTTGTTGTGTGTATTTTTGTGCTTGCAAATAACCACAAGTATACAATGTCAAGTTTTAATATAGTAGTAAGTATAGAGTATCGTCTCCACATGGATTAGTTTTCTTTAGACCTTAATGAAGTACCATAGTTAATTTTACCCAATTTTATTTAGAGAACCAAACTTTAGAATCAAGGAAAAATAAAATTTACACTAATATATACATGCTTTGGTTTCCAATTTTGAGAAACATATATGGTTGATTACATTAAGCCCAACTTGAATTGATTAATAAATTGATTTTATAACAACAATCTTAATCCAAGAATTTCTAAATAATCAGTTGACTCTCTCAAGCCCAATTGAACTCATGCATAGCAACAAATCAACCTCTCAGTCTATTTCTATTTCAAAACATGACATTAAGTTATTCCTTTAAGACTTCTAGAATTAATCTACTCACTCTCATGCAATAGATTAAACCTAGTCATGCATCTAGTGTTGTATAACTAAACTAACTAAACCTAGTCATGCATCTAGTATTGTATAACTACACTTACTTTCTTAAGCTAAATTTAGTGAAACATGCAAAACTATGGATGAAGGTTAGAACAATTGAAAGGGATGCATAAAAGATGTTAACATACATAAAAAACAATTAACCCAATCAAGTGTTCAACAAATACAACCATAAAAGGTGTCTTAACACAACTTTACAACATCTAAACAATCCACAAAATCTCCTAAATTCAAACGAAGAGGAAAGGAAATAGATAATAAACTTAGGTGTGTGCCAACAGTCGTTCCCGACGTGATATCCATGATCTCGAGCTTC
The DNA here is from genome assembly GCA_033996785.1 of Trichosanthes truncata. Lineage (NCBI taxonomy): Eukaryota > Viridiplantae > Streptophyta > Magnoliopsida > Cucurbitales > Cucurbitaceae > Trichosanthes > Trichosanthes truncata. Next base: position 39,892,941 of record JAWPNB010000013.1, on the reverse strand, counting down.
GAGTCTCTTCATTAGATCTCCAAAGGTCTACTCTAGGTCTTTAGACAGTGCTTAAATCGAGTTTAGAGTTTTTGGTCTCTCAAACGGTTCTCCTTTGACTAATGAAAAACTTCCATTTATAGGGATCGAGACAGCGTTGCAATGCTAGGGGCAGCGTTGCAACGTTGTCCCTTCAAATTTCATACAAAAGGAAAAAAAATTAATTTGGCTGCCATTGTAACATTGTGGACAGCGTTGCAACGCTATGCCTGCAGGTCTTCAAGGCTAAATGGTTGTTGATAGGGCGTTGCAATGCTATGCTCTCAGGTTCACAAGCTTTGTTCTTCCTCTTAAAGTCTTTAATATGTTGTTTCATGAATCCTGACTCAAGCCTCAGTTATCTAATTGACATGAAACAACATATTAAAGTCTTAACATACCATTCCTCAATCAATTTAAACTCTATCTATTACTTCATTGCTTGTGTGTGTGTTTAACTTTCTTTCTATCGTTTTTTACCAACTTGAGATACTTTCACCATGACTTTCCTTCATTTTTCCCTACACTGGCCCTAAGTTCCAATCTCAAGCCTTCCTACACTATAGCGTAAGCAATCTACTTAAGCATTACATTTCTTTCTTTTTCTTTTCATAGGGGTTACTAACCTCCAAACTTATCTTTTTTTATCTTACAAAGACCCTAGCTTTCACACTTCCACTGTAGGGAGTCTTACCCAGATCACTCGCTCAATGGATGGCCTAACTGATCAAAATGGAGGTAGCTTTTTTTATCCCCACACATTAAACACACAATATTGATGGAACATGCTTTAATTTTCTTCAAACATGCTAAAAAATCAATAAAGATAGAAATTTTCTTATTTCAACAGATTTCAATTACTAACTTTCATGTAAGTCAACTATCAATCAATTCTTAAGCCTATCGGGTGACTGTTAGCTCTTAGAATGAGAGCTATTTAGGGCATTTCAGTGAGGCTTCTTTGGCTTGAAAATACTATCTTAGGTACTCTTGCATTGAGAAGCCTCTTTGAATTGATGTTTTAATAGTGTAAGAGTCCCTTTTGTGTGAAAAGTTCTTTGAGCTTTTGAATGCATGATTTTACTGAATTGTGTCTATTTGTGACTTGTGTAGGTCATTGCTGAAGGCTAAAAATGGCTAAGTGTGAAATCCAACCTGTTATGCTAGAGCTTTGTTGTTGATGAAATGTCAAGCCTACTAGAGCAATTGTTGTACTTTTGATGAAGCATCAACAAAGTTAGAGCATTTATCTGGAGTCAGTTACACAAGAAGCACGTGGAAACTATTTCATTAATTGAGGTGGACAATTTATGACAGTTGTATAGAGTTAAGCCAATGAGAGGCTGCCACTAGTCTTCAAATATCCACTCAGTCCTGATTTCGATAAAATGAAGAGATATAAAGCCCTTGCTGGCCATTTTTGAAAGAGAGCTTGGGGAGAGAGGAGACAAAGGAGGGGAAGATTTCGATAAGGGAGAAGATTATCCATTTTTGGCAGGTGACCTACTTCTGGAAAGGAGAGGAGTCTGTCATAAAGAAACTGCTCAACATCTATTTCTTGTTTATTCTTTCTTCTAATACTTTTTAGCATTTCATTTTATATTGTAGACAGGTTTACAATGTTGCTTAAGGTTTCCTTTACTGTTTTATTGCTTTCTTTCATGTTTATTATGAACTAATTACCCTTTAGGTTATGTATTAGGGAATTTTATGTTGATTCAAGCTGAATAAAATAGTAAAGACTTGCATATTCTTCACTCCTATGCCTTTATGTGTTTAATGTTAGCTTAGATTTTTCTGGCCAACTTGTCTTAGCTGTGTTTATTTTAACTTTGAAAAAAGGAGGGATAAACCGAATGCATGGCATAACATTAGTTCTTATTAGGAGCATGCTCTAAGGTAACTGGGGACACTGTTTCTTAAGAATTCTAAGAAGAATCTGTGAAAATACTGCATTGAGTGTGAAACATGTCTTAAGCTATAGCATTTTATTTGCTGAAGCATAATCTCATCCCTAATCCTGACCCTTTTTTATAGTCTTTGTTGATCCTATCTATTCACTGTTTCTCTGTGTCCAAGCATTTTAGTACCCTTTTATTTAATTCTTACTTCCCTTTGTCATTTAAGTTTAATTGTGCAATATATATATATATATATATATGTTGGTTACTATTTACTCCACTGATTGCAACTTTAACATAGTATAGTTCATTTAACTAATCCCTGAGGAGAACGATTGAAAATACTTATCACTTACTACATTTGGCTATGTATACTTGCACACTAAGAGTGTCTTCATTCACTAAGGTGTATACACTCTGCTAGGCAACAGTGACAACAACCTCTAGACTCAACAAAAGCATCCTAGTATTCGAACATGATAGAAAGTCAGTTATGTGCTCGTGTGTTGCAAGGAAATTACAGATAAAATTTAAATAAACTTAATTTAGAACATGCTTCAGAGATCATTTTTTGCAAAAAATTAACTTAGATTACTTCCTAGGTTGTCTTAATCAATCATCATGGATTCCAATTCATTCCAACATGCTTAAGATTGGAAAAAATTTATGCTCAAAAGATATCAAGACTGCAAAGTATTGCCCACCCCCAAACTTAAAGCTTACACTGCCCTCAATGTAACATATGCAATCAAATATATAAGGAAAAAAGATAAAGATGAGTGAATAATACTGGCCAAATAAAAAAAAAAGGATTGCTCCATGAGAAATCTTGAATTGGAACTGATCAGGTGAAACTTGTGGATAAAAATAAAAGAAATCATTTCAGCCCCAGTGTAAGTGCACACTATCGATGCAAGTAATAAGCAGAAGTATTCCTGAGTATCGATCCTACAGGGAACGATTTTAACAAAAACATCGAAATAGCACATTGTAGGTTGGTGTGAAACAGCAAAGAAAATGAAATGCAAAGGGTAACTCTATGAAGGTAAAATAGGGCTCAAGAATGTTCCTTGCCCTAAGTCAAGAATTTCTATTTTAAATTGCAATTGCAATCCTCACCTACACAAGCAATTGTAAACCGAAATTGCCAGTTCTATTCACCTTGCAATTTGGCCTTTAGGAGACTAAATGAATGACCTATATTTCTATAGCCACTCTAACTTAGATCAATTAGCTCATGCAATTTTTATGGTTTTGGAGTCTTTTGCCCTATGCCTAGGGTAAAGAATGACTTATGTCTAAGCTCTTGTCTCGATTGCTAGTGCGAAATCCGCTCTTCATTAACTCTTTCGATATTAGATCCAAGCTTAGTTTGTAACCCTAGTTGATCAATCTAGAATTAAAAAAATGAACAATTCAACACAAGCAAACAAGTAGGCTTGGTTGTTTTTGCAATTTAAGCTCAGTTCACTTCTTAAGGAATGCACATCCTTAAAGAGGATTTAGCTCATAATTAGCTTAAAAGAACCTAAGTAAAACTTGTGAATAATTTCCATGCTAACAAAAGGAAAATCAAACAGTGGCTCAAAAAGGAATTATAAGGGTTGAAATTAAGTTTTTCCTACAAAGAAATACTGAGAGCAAGAAAACATGGAGCACTGTTTAATAACTTAAACAATAAACAACTCACTTGGAAAAGAAACCCACGAACAACCTTATTGGAATGATAAAATTTCAACTTTTATAAAGTAGTTCTTCAAATAAATCTCCTCGAGGGCTTTCAATAATAATAAAATTGAACAAAAAAGTACAAAAATTTCTCAAACAAAACATAAACAAAATCGTAAACCAAAGTCTAATGAACGGAACTGAACTTATTCATGAATAAAAAACTTGATGTCTTTCCTATAATCCTCAATCGATTAATCATTCTTTGTCAAGGAGTTAATCTTTATAGCCCAGACTTTCGTTGGATCAGATTGGGAGCTAAGAAAGAACAGCTTGTTGGAATGAAAGAAGAAAAGAATAACAGAAAAGACAACAACAAAAAATGAAAAAAAAATTGGGTATTTCGGAGATGAAAATTTCCTTCTTTGTGTGCTTTTCCTTCCATTTTATAGACCATGCCGACTAGACTTTATTTTTCCTTCTATTGGCCAAAGAATCTCTATGGATTGTGCTGTAATCAAGCAAAAATTACGGGTTTCCTTTTCTAAAAATGCAATAGATTTTTTTGGTTCTTTCCATATTTTTTACTGCCTGATTGCCAAATCTAATTACAATTGCAATCTAATTTCAAATTATCTAATGCCCCCTTAATTTGGCCAAACATCTAAGCAGAAATCAAGGTGATTGATTGCTTTCCTTAACTTGACCCGTTGTGGACTTAGATTCTTTCCTTATCTGTAGCTGCTTAATTGCCAAATCAGATTACAATTTGATCGAGTGAAACTTGTGGGTAAAAATAAAAGAAATAATTTCAACCCTAGTGCAAGTGCACACTATCAATGCAAGTAATAAACATGAGTATTCTTGAATTTCAGCCCCAGTGCAAGTGCACACTATCTATGCAAGTAATAAACATGAGTATTCCTGAGTATCGATCCCACAGGGAACGATTTTAAGAAAAAAAATTAGAAATAGCAAGGGTTGTTCACAAAATTGCAACTTGGGTAACGAAATTGCAAAATCATATTGTAAGTTGGTCTGAAACAGCAAAGAAATCAAAATGCTAGTATTATAAAATTAGATTGCACGATGGTGCGAAACAACAAAGAAATCAAAATGCAAAGGAATAAAATTATGAAAATAGAATGGGGCTAAAAAATGTTCATTGCCCTAAGTTGTGAATTGCCATTTAAATTGCAATTGCAATCCTAACCTACACAAACAATCGTAAGCAGAATTCAATTTCTATTCAATTTTGATTCCAAAATTTTAGGAGGCTAAGTGATTGGACCTATACATCTATGGCCAATCGTACTTACATAAATTTACAACACGATTCTAGTGATATTGGAGTCATTTGCCCTATGTCTAGGGTAAGGAATGACATATGTCTAAGCTCTTGTCTCCATTGCTTGTGCGAAATCTGCTTTGTACTAACCCTTTTGTTATTAGCTCCAAGTTTTGTATGCAATCCCAATTGATCAAACTAGAATTACAAAAATCCATCAACTCAACAAAAGCAAACTATTAAAGTGTAGGCTTGGTTGTTTTCACAATATAAGCCCAATTTACTTCTTAGGGAATTGACATCCTTGAACTCTAAACCCCTAAAGAGGATTTAGCTCATAACTAACTTAAAAGTGTCTAAACAATTCTTGAAAATATTCTTCATGCTAAAACGAAATCAAAATGACAGTAGCTTGAAACCAAAATTTAGATTGCAATCGAGCTAACCATAATCTTTATTTTTTTCTATATCTGTCACTGCCCAATTATAATATCATGTTGCAAATTCATATTTTGCAATTTGAAATTGTAATTCTCCGATGCTCCCTTAATTCGTCCCAACATCTGTGTAGAAATCAAGGTGATTTATCGCTTTCCTTAATTGGACCAGCCGTAGACTTAAGCACTTTCCTTATCTGCTACTGCTCAATTGTTGAATCAGATTTCAATTTTAGATTGTGTACTTTGATATTGCAATTCTCCAATGCCCTGCATCCAAATGCTATTTTTAGTCTTTATTTCCTTCTTTGATTCAATTTTCTTATCAAATGCATTTTTCACAAAACTATTGATGTTTTCTAAGATTTGCTAACTTCTTCATATAATTTCTATGGATTTTCAAGCATAACTTAAGTCCATTAGAGCTAAATAAACATCAATACTGAGGCTTATCACATCCCAAAACTTAAGCTATTGCTTTTCCTTAAGCAGTTAGAAAATAAATAGCAACATACACAAACAAACACTCACAAAATGCTTTCAAATGGTGGTTTGAAAAAAATGTTGCCTTCTGGATAGGTCTCAAACTCTTAATACTTTACATTACTCCATGATTTTCTCACATAAAACTTTTATTTTTCTATTTCAAGATAAAACATTCGTATGCAAACCCACCTATTATGCTTATCCTGCCTAAGTCTTAGTCATAGAGTCTAGGGTGATATGTTGGGATTTATACCCTAAAGCCTCTTAATTAATAATTTATTTAATAATTAATAATAATTTTGATTATTTTATTTTCAATATAATATTATCCATTATATGAAAAATCCAAGGTTATTAGTGTAATCTTGAACAGTATGTGGTTGACATACGAGAGGATCATGTTCAAGAAATAACCTAAAGGGTCATAGTATATGGAAGGTTGGGTGCCTTATCCTGGTAACACTATTGATACGGCCCACTTTGTAATAGTTACAAATGATTTGATCCAAATCATTCATGTGGAGACATGTGAGTGGGGGTATCTTATACAATGAGTTTGTATAAGACTGGACCACGAAATATTTAATCTCTCTTTATAAATCCGTTAATTGAGAAGATTAATATTTCATCAGGATGATCATATGCGACTCGATCTTAATCCTGAGTGAGTTATGAACTTCTGCCTGTGAGGGCTTGTCCTTTGATTTGCATGGGTGAAAGTGGCTTTTGTAGCCGATTCAATATGCCTACCATTTTGGGGACTTGACCAAATAGGGAGCTGGGAACATAATCTCACAAGAAGGAATTCACTCCTTCCCATATAGGGTAAGTAGATGAGTAGTTCCCTTAAGTGCTGATTTCGGGACTTGAACAATGGGGCCCCACCCTCTCATTGGCCCGAGAGGGACTTAGTTTATAATTAGATTATAAACATATTGTTCATTAGAGAATCAGTGGTACTTAAGGTGCAAGATGTAATTATAGGGGTAAAACGGACTTTTGACCCAGCTGTAATTACGAACAACTCGTGAAGGGTCGACTTGCATGTAATGATTATATCTATGGACACAACTTGTCCTACAGTGCATAAGAGTGCAACTCTAGGTCTATAGTGGGGTGACCTATAGTTAATGAATGAAAATTAATTAATTAAAGAGTTTAATTAATTAATTTTGTATCATTGGAGCTTATAATCTGTAGGTCCATAAGGTCCCATTGCTAGCTCATAGTAACACTAAAAGATCAATTTAGTTGAAAGAAAAATTTGAAATGTTCAAATTAATATTTAATTTGAAGTGTTCAAATTAATATTTAATATATTAGATATATTAAATATAAAAGAGGAAAATATATTTATTGTATTTGATACATTAAATATTAAAATTTGAAATGTTCAAATTTAATATTTAATTTGAAGTGTTCAAATTAATATTTAATATATTAGATATATTCAATATAAAAGAGGAAAATATATTTATTGTATTTGATACATTAAATATTAAAATAATTAATATATATTTGATATATTAAATAAAAGATATTTATAGAATTTGAATAAGATTCAAATAAATAAATATCGTAGGAGATTTGAATGAGATTCAAATAAATAAAAGATATATATTAATATATTAGATATTAAAATATAATATTTTAATAATGGCAAAGATCTTCCCTTAGTCTCTATAAATAGAACCCTTGGGTTGAAGCATTCTGAATAACATACATCTCCTCAAAGAGAGAATTAGAGAATTCTCTCTAAACCTCTTCCTCTTTAATCCTTTGAGGATTTTCTTTCAAGAGGCTCCCACAAGCCTTGATCTTTTGTTAGAGTCATAGCCAGGAAGACTTTGTGGAGGAGATAAAGACCCGCCAGAAAATATCTCCATGTTTATTTCAATGTAAGTTTTTGCTTAACCTTGTATATTTTGTGTTTAATTCTAAATAAATCAAAGACGATCCAATGCTTCCGCTGCGGGATGAAAAGTTCATTCCTTCATGATATTCTTTGTTCAACAAGCTAAGCTCACTCACATTACAAGCATTTTTTTCTCCAAACTTATACAAAGCTGCTACTAGACCTCATTTTCTTTTTTCTTTTTTTAGAAAGAGTCTCACTGTTACTTGTACCTTCGTTCCAACTTACTAACACTTTGTGGTGAAAGTAGCTGACTACGAGCACAACAACATACTATTACAACAGTAGTATTACCAAACTCACCCTCCCCCCCCAAACTTAAATGGATCAATGTCCCCATTGACTAAGAACTAGAAAGAACAGAGGTTTGGGTACAGAGTCGGGTCACTTAACATACTAAGCATCGAAGCTAAACTCTCCAAAGTGCATTAGATGAGACAAACATAAGGTGAGTTTGGTTTTGAATGTTTTATATAGAAAATGAATTTATCAATTTTTATGGTTTTGAAAACTCGAAATTGCGTGTAAAAGCCCTTAAAGGTTAAAAAATCTCTAAGTATCTTCATCAAGGGCTTTTTAACATAGCACCAAGGAAAAGAATTTGCAAATTTGTTTTTGAAACATGATTTTTATGGCATGCGAGTGCAAGATGTGAAAGAAATCATTTTGATCAGAAAGTGTGCTCAAAAGTAAAAACAAACAAACAACAACAAACAGAACTAAGAAAACAATAAATTCTAATCTAACCAAAAGCAAATAAAAATAGAGTTGAAAAAAGAACTTCCCCTAGGCCTCACAAACGATGTCCTCACTAATAAAGCTTTTCTCGTACCACTCATGAACATATGCCTGACAACCATGTCCTACTTCTTTAAATGGGCGAGCTTAGCTTTGAATTGTGCATAGGAGGTGACAGATGGGTTGTATGTTGTTTGTGGTGGAGATGTAACTACAATTTCCTATGAGACCTTAGCTAGTTCTTCTTGAACTATTGATGATGGTAGTGAGGACTAGTCGGATTATGTCCTAGATGCGGGTGCATTTTTGTTTGGCTCTAATGTTGCGGTCGTAAACTAGGTTACAACTTCTTCTTTTCTTTTCTTACTTACTCTTTTTCCTAAAAACTTGATCAGGTGAAACTTGTGAGTAAAAATAAAAGAAATAATTTCAACCCTAGTGCAAGTGCACACTATCGATGTAAGTAATAAACAAGAGTATTCCAGAGTATCGATCCCACAATGAATGATTTTAACAAAAAGATTTAAAATAGTAAGGGTTGTCCAAAAATTGCAACTTGGGTAACTAAATTGCAAAATCAGATTGTAAGTTGGTTTGAAATAGCAAAGAAATCAAAATGCTAGTATTGTAAAATCAGATTGTAAGATGGTGCGAAATAGCAAAGAAATCAAAATGCAAAGGAATAACTCTATGAAACTAGAATGGCGATAAAAAATGCCCTAAGTTGTGAATTGCCATGTTAATTACAATTGCAATCCTCACCTACATAAACAATTGTAAACCGAATTCAATTCTATTTAATTTTGATTCCAAAATCTTTAGGAGGCTATGTAATTGGACCTATATGTCTATGGCCAATCGTACTTAGATAAATTTAGAACATAATTCTAGTAGTATTGGAGTCTTTTGCCCTATGCCTAGGGTAAGGAATGACTCATGTCTAAGCTCTTATCTCCAATGTTTGTGCGAAATCCACTTTTTTCTAACCCTTTCGGTATTAGCTCCAAACTTTGTATGCAATCCTAGTTGATCAAATTAGAATTACAAAAATCCATCGACTCAAAACAAGCAAACAAGTAAATGGTAGGCTTGGTTGTTTTTGCAATTTAAGCCCAATTTACTCCTTAGGGAATTCACATCTTTGAACCCCTAAAGAGCATTTAGCTCACAACTAACTTAAAAGCATCTAAACAATTCTTGAAAATATTCTTCATGCTAAAAAGAAAACGAAATGACAATAGCTTGAAACCAAAATTTAGAAGGACTTTAAAATTAAGTGTTGTATAAAAAGGAACAGTAGAGCTAAGAAATTGAAGTGCTAAACACTGTTATTGATCAAATCAAAGAGAAAATTCTATTGGAATAAAACCCATAAACATCCTCGATGAAATACTCAAATTCAATTTGCATAAAGTAAGTCTTCAATTAAAAATTTCATCAAGTACTTCAATACAAGTGGAATTAAACAAAGTAGTGCATCCAAACTTGAATAAACATAACAAAAATTCAAAATAAAACAAAGAACAAGCTGAAATTAAAAAAAAAAAAAAAAAAAACTTGAATAAAACCCACTGCCCTTCTTATGTGTCTCAATCGATTCAATCCCTTTCTTTGTCAAGAAGTAAATGAATCTTCACAATCCAAACTTTCGTTTGGATTGGATTGAAGCTAAGGAAGAATAATATGCCCTGTTGAATGGAACATAACAGCTGGAAAACTAAAGCAAAAAAGAAACCCACTAAAACGTTTGTACAAAAAATCCATGAACTTTTGTTCGATCTTCCTTCTTTTTGCCGAAACCATGTAGCTTTTTTATAGCTCTTAAAACTAGGGTTGTTTTCTTCAATCAATGGCCCAATAATCTCTGAAAATCATGCTAAAATCAAGGGATGCATTGTGGGTTTCTTTTCTAGAATGAGCTGACCATAATCTTTATTCTTTTCCATATCTGTCACTGCTCAATTGCAACATCAGATTGCAAATTCAGATTTTACAATATGAAATTGCAATTCTTTAATGCTCCCTTAATTTGTCCCAACATATGTGCATAAATCAAGGTGATCGATCGTTTTCCTTAATTGGACAAGTCGTGGACTTCAGCACTTTCCTTATCTGCTACTGCTTGATTGCTGAATCAGATTGTAATTTCAGATTTTGCAATATGATATTGCAATTCTCCAATGCTTTGCATCCAAACGTCATTTTTTGTCTTTATTTTCTTCTTTTATGCAATTTTTTTATCAAATGCATTTTCCACAGAACTACTGATGTTTTCTAAGATTTGTTAACTTCTCCATATCATTTCTATGGATTTCCAAGCATAACTTAAGTCCATTAGAGCTAAATAAGCCCTAATGCTGAGGCTTATCACAATTGCAATTCTCCAATGCCTTGCATCAAACATAACTTTTAGTCTATTTTCATTTTTTTACTCTATTTTCTTACCAAGTACATTTTTTACAGAACTACTGATGTTTTATCTGATTTTCTTACTTCTTCACATAATTTCTCTGGATTACCAAGCATAACTTAAGTCTATTAGATCTAAATAAGCCTCAATACTGAGGCTTATCAGGGACTAAGAGATCACCTAGTACGATCGATGTCCTGCAAAACGGGAACAAGATTTACTTGGCACTCTAAACAACCTATGGTAGGAAAAGAAAAACAAACAAGAAAAGTAAATAAGGGAAAGAAAACTTGAGTTGCCTCCCAAGAAGCGCTTTCTTTAACGTCTTTAGCTAGACAAGGTTCATGTGGTAGATCAATTTGTATTTGAGCCCGCACTATAATCCTCTGTAAGCACTCACTTCAACAGGTCCTTATCCAATAACAACTTAGAGAGTTCATTAGTCAAATGATTAAGAATGATCCCGAACAAAAGTAGAGAGTAAATAAAGGAAAAAAACTAAATACAAAAAGAAACAACAAAGAAAAGAACTATACAAGAAACTCGAACAAAAAAGAAAATTAAGCTACTAAATACAACAACATCAAAAACAACAAAAAGAGGAAAAACAAAAACAAGAGAAATATAACAACAAAAAGAAGAAAACTAAACAACTACACAAGCAAAACAACTATACAAGAAAGAAAAAAGAAGGAAATTATACAAATATACATTATTTACACTCTAAATTAAAATCAAGCACTTTCACCATGATATTAATTAAACTAAAAATACGCCAATCCTCGACAGCGGCGCCAAAAAGTTGTTGCATATATTTTTGTGCTCACAAATAACCGTAAATGTATGGTGTCAAGTTTTAATATATTAGTAAGTATAGAGTATTGTCTCCGCAGTGATTAGTTTTCTTTAGACCTTAATTAAGCACCATAGAAAATTTTAACCAATTTTATTTAGAGAATGAAACTTTAGAATCAAGGAAAAATAAAATCTACATTGATATATACATATTTTGGAGTTCAAGTTTGAGAAACATAGATGGTTGATTACATTAAGCCCAACTTGAATTGATTAAGAAATTGATTTTATACCAACAATCTTAAGCCAAGAATTTCAAAATAATCAGTTGACTCTCTCAAGCCCAATTGAACTCATGCTTAGCAACAAATCAACCTCTCGATCTATTTCTATTACTAAACATGGTATTAAGTTATTCTCTTAAGGCTTCTAGAATTAAACTACTCACTCTCATGCAATAGATTAAACCTAGTTATGCATCTAGTGTTCTATAACTAAACTTACTTTCTCAAGCTAAGTTTAGTTAAACATACAAAACCATGGTCAAAAGTTAAGACAATTGAAAGAGATGCATAAAAGACGTTAACATATATAAACAACAATTAAACCCAATCAAGTGTTCAACAAATACAACCATAAAAAGTGTCTTAACACAACTTTCAACATCTAAACAATCCACAAAGGCTCCTAAATTCAAACGAAAAGGAAATAAAATAGAGAACAAACTTAGGTCACGTGCCAACACTCATTCTTGACGCGATGTCCACGATCTCGAGCTTCAAGTCTCCTCCTTAGCTCTCCATATGTCTCATCTAGATCCTTAGACAGTGCTTGAATTGAGTTTAAGGTTTTTGGTCTCTCAAAACGGCTCCCCTTTAACAAATGAAAAACTTCCTTTTATAGGCATCAAGACAGCGTTGCAACGCTAGAGGCAGCATTGCATCGCTGTCCCTTCGAATTTCATAAAAAAGGAAAAAATCAATTTGGTTGACATTTCACGCTCTGGACAGCGTAGCAACTTTATGCCTGCTGGTCTCCAAGGATTAATGGCTGCTGATAGGGCACTGCAATGCTACAAGTGGCGTTGCAACGTTATGCTCTCGGGTTCACAAGCTTTTCTCTTCCTTTTCAATACTTGGATCCTCAAATATAGTGTAGGGATTGCTGGGAGTGCAAACAAAGTCCCACATTAGCTAGATAAGGGGAAGATCTTAGGTTTATAAGTGAAGGACACTATCTCTATTGGTATGAGGCCTTTTGGGTAGAACCAAAAGCAAAGCCATGAGGGCTTATGTCTAAAGTTGACAATATCATATCAATGTGGAGATTTGTCTAGGGTCGTTGTCCCTAACATATAGCTTCTTTTTGCTCCAAATACTCCACAATGCTCTGATTTTGCTCCAATTGCTCAGTTTCTACAAAATATACATGAAAGCACATGAAATCACACATAACCATAGAAAAACTAGCATAAAACTAAGCCTATAAATAGCACTATTTTGTGTGCTATCAGCTGTATCTTTAGCTTCGTTCGAGAAGGAGCAGTCACCACTTCTCGAGGGTTGGTCGTAAGACATCACTGCAATATTCTGTAGGGTGTCGCGACAGTCATCGCCAGAGGAAGGAAGGAGGAGGCAACATAAAAAATGCATGCACACTGAAGCCTATGCCGGAAGATGATGGGTCTGCTTTCGTGGTGTTCACCAGCGGTGCTGCTTGCTTGTCATTGGAGATTGTGGCTTTTGGTCATGAAGAGAGGGAGATGAAGAATGAAGAAGATGGTGGGTGTTGGAGATGGCAGCTGAAACGAGGAAGGAAAGGGAAAAAGACAAAATTTTGCTTAGGGTTTGTCTATTTATTTTTTCTTTTTTCTTTTTTTTAACCAAGCCTTATTTTTCACATTCCCATTTTTACCCTTTCTTATCTTCCCTAACTTTAGAAACTCAATTAACTCCAAAATGCTTGGATAAATTCAAATTAATCTGCTTAAGCCAAAATTCTCCAAACTTAAACCTCAACAACAAATCCAACAAGTTCAATGAATGTAATTCAACCCCTAAATTAATTTAGAAGATAGGTTAGACAAAAAAATTAATTTCAAAAGTGGAAATTAATAATACCTGACAAATGTTGGGTGTTACATTTTCAAATTTAAATCTTACTATTATTAAGAGGTAGCCACACTGTGACGACGTCATTGAATAATTTTTTCATTGTATGTACTTCCTCTTTCTATTATGTTCGCTTCATATTTCCTCTTGGCATTATCATGTACTTCTAAGCTAAAAAACACATTTCATTCGTGTACTTCTATTACTTTTAGTCTTTGAATTTTAGTATATAACAATAGTTCAACATTTGTAACAACTTAGTTGTAACGACCGACATTTTCAAGTATTAATTAAAGTTTTAATTTTGAGATTTGAATTAATAGTAAGGTCAATTTCATGCTTAAAATTGTGTTGGGATTTAATTTTAGAATTTAGCATATTTGAAATTAGAAAGTTGGAGGGTAGAATGGGAAGAAAGAGGGAAAAATGGGATTTAATTGATGTTTGGGGCATTCTTGTAAATTAAGGGACATTAAGCCAAGCCCAAGCCCATGTTGAAGCCAAGCCTAATTTTCCTCTCTAATATAATAACCTACACGCAGCCCTAGGTTCAAGCCAAGCCTTCAAGCCAGCCAAGCCTTTAAGCCAGCCAAGCCTTTAAGCCATCATCTTCTCCAAACTTCTTCTTCTTCCCTTGTGTTTTCGACAGCCATCTCCTTGGAGCATAATTTTTTTTTAGATCTGCACTACTACATGTGAGCCGCCGCAACCACCACCCCAAACCACCATCTCCCGTCGCACCGCCGTCACACCGCCACCGTGCAAATCGGGTCGGATTTTTTTTTTCAGATCTGCGAGCCGCAAGCCCTAGTCGCTCGCGCAGAACCGACCGTCGACTGCACAGCCGCTCGAACCGGACCATGCCCATACCGCCGTGCCGTCAACTGCACCGCTGCTGCAGTTGTGCTTTGCAACACGCTCAACCGACTACTGCAGCTCCAGACAGAAAAGCCGCCGCCCCGATAGTCCGTGTACAGCAGAATCTTTCTGCGTTTTAGGCTATTTTTTGGCTAGTTTCGGCACTGTACAGCCGTGGGTTGCCTATGTTTTCGCGTGGGAGGAGGTTGATTTGTCAAAAATCGAATCAAACCATCATCTATTCGACAGGGTTCGGTTTTGTTTTGGGGTCGAAATTGAGGTAAAATTCTCATTCTACATCAAGCAAATCCTTGGAGTTTTGGGTTTTTGGTAGATAAACCTTGAGGGTGATTAAATCATGAGACTTGTGATTTGAATTGAGTTTAACCACCAATTTGAGATTAAGTTAAATGTTAAGGAATTAATTCTAATTTTGGAACTTTAGTTTGGTGGAAGGAATTTTGGGATGAATTATGAATTTTAGGAATTGTTTCTAACCTTAGGATGGTTTGAACTAGGCTCCAAATTATTTGGTTGAGGTTCAAGGCGAAGGAATTTTTGGTGAGCAATTGGGTGATTGGATTCTTGAGCCTAGCCAAGGTAAGAGACTTTACGCCGGTATGCTTAAATGCAAGTTGGGAACTGAATTGAAAAAAAAAAAAGTTTTATAAATGTTTTATTTATGATTTTTGATGAACTTTAAAATGCTTTATTTCATATGAAAATGGATTTTGACATGAGTGATTGCCAAATATTTTATGAAAGTTATGCATGATTTATGATTATGATTTATGATGAGTGATATGAGAATATTGTTTATGTTGCATCATGAAATGAAAATTTTAAAATGCTTTGGGACCTCATGCATACATTATGTGTTCATGATAAAAATGATTTCGAAGGCTGTGGTAATTACCCCCTAAAATTATTGATGTACATCTATATGAAAAGGAGCCTTACGAGGCTATATGAAAAGGAACCTGAAAAGGTTAGATGAAAAGGAACTTGAAAAGGTTAAATGAAAAGGAAAGGTTAGGTTGGGTTAATTGTCCACATTAAGCCGAAGAGAAAAGTTGAAAGAGAAACGTTTCCGCTATGAAAGGAATTTAGGTCCCACCAAAGGAAAGAAAGAAATTTTTTTCGAAAACTCATTATGTATGTGTATGCATATCCTGACTCGGTAGTGAGGTCACTTACTGAGTATTTTAAATACTCATCCTTTTTCAAAATATTTTTTTTCTTTTCAGGTAAAAGCAAGAACATATTTTAGGCGAGTGGCAAGGTGTTTTGCTGAAAGGGTCATGGGTGTCATGAGGAGTATAGCTTCCGCATCTAGTTTATGTTTTAACTCAAATTATTTTGTTAAGTAAACTTAATTGAAGTGAACTATTTCATTTGATTTAACGTTTTGATTCACATTATGTTTTGCAATGGTTTTTAAAGGGATCCCGAACTAAAAGATTTTGATTGTTTAGCAAAAAAGTTTAATTCTTTTTGTCTTTTACCAAAGATTTCTAAATTCTACTAGCATGCATGTAGTAATGTCCCTAGAAAGTTTAACAGAAAAAGTCGGATCGTTACAGTTGGTATCAGAGCCCAGAGTTACGGGTTCTGTAGACTTGCTTACATCGTAAGCATTAAGTGTCCCCATGACCAAAGAGCAAACGCCTTGTCACCGCCAGGTATGTTATTGTATAAATTGTTTGCAAAAAAAGAAAAGTTTTGAATAGATATGATTAATGTGATGTATGAAAGGTTTGTTTGAGATGTCTTTTGATGTTATATTCTATTTTGAGTAATTGGAAGGCTTGTGTTGAAAAAGAAGCTTTCTTGGCATAAAACACTTGCTCAATTGAGAGATTGAAGTAGTCAAGTGTAGACAAGAGAAAGGAGATGAGATCTAAAGAGACTAGAGCTTTGCAAAAGACATTAGTTGATGATGTCTCTTCAGTAAGATTGTTTTTTAAGGAATGATAAGTTATGGATAGGATTACATTTTGGAAGTTTAAGGCTTTGGTGTACTAAGGTATTTGTGGATTTTCATGTGTCATGCCCAAAGGAATGAAAAGGGTGAAAAAGTAAAGTGTGTGGGATGATATGAGAAATTTCCTTTGTATCACTTAACTTAATTAGTGTGGTTAATGAAAAAGGTTATGTGGTTCAAAAAGGAACTTAAGACGTAAAGGAAGAGCAAATTGTTAGTTGGAATTGAAAGGTCATTTTCAAGGTACCCCCAACTATTTGGATTTTTAACCATAACCATAAAAAGGTAATCTAGTTCATGATGGGATCAAGAGAAGATTTGGTTTAAAAGTAAGGTCATTTATTAAAAAAAAAAAAAATCCCATCAAAGGTTCAATTTTGAACTAGACCTAAGAGAAGATTATAAATAAAGATATGTTTTTTTTTGGTTGCTGAAGATAAACCTTCATTGGAGAATTAAAAAGGGCATCATACGCATAATGACCTTATTAAAGACAAGTATGAGTTAGAACAAAAAAATGAGGAGTAAAGGTTTTGCATGTTAAGAGTCAAAGCAAATCAAAGATAGAGACATCAAGTACACAAGCATGACTTGACTTTTACATTATGACTTATGTTTGGGAGTCTTGGTACTATTTGGAAGCTTAGAACTTTAGTGGGTATTGGTGGAATAAATTGTAGGATACTTTGACTACAAAATTCAACTTTAGTATGAGATTTCTTTTCCAAACAAAGGATTAAACAAGGATATTTTGAATATTGGAATAGTTCTTTGATGAGTTTCGTATTTGTTTAAATAGGAGTTGAAGAGAACAACCTTTAAATTGAAGTGGTTTGTTTTTAATAGTTGTCAAGGAACTATTGAAGTGAACTAATGAAGCCACCTATCTTATTGAAATGGGGAATTAGGCCAACTTAAAGTGGACAAAAAAAAAAAGAAAAAAAAAAAGGGTTATGTTAGTGTTAAATCAAGCAAGCTGGACATTTTAGGTTTGTCACTAGCACAATACATAGACATGAGCATAGAACTCAAGTCAGGAACAATACTCATTTTTTGTTTTGGGTGGAATGACCCTAACAAAGCTATTGTAGCCCAAGTCACAGATACATGGACTATTAGACCAAAACTTCATGGGCCCTAGCGTTTTACCATGGGACACATTAATTGTTGTTCGTTAAGAAGAAAGATTGGCGAACCAGACAGTTATGCATCGAGTGCCAGTAGTTATAGAGACCTATGAGTTTATTCAAAGACTAAAAGACAAAATGAGGAGTACCTTGGGCACGTAACTACTAGGGAATGTATCATAATGGACCCTTTTAAAATGGAATTAGTTCGTCATTAGCCTAAACCTAGTAAATGGTGGAAAGTCGTAGTTCCTTAGTTCTGCAAGCTACTCTAGGATGTCTGTTTGGAATATTCCTAGCTAGGCAGCACCTTTAACTGAGTTGACTCAAAAGGGAATCATTCTTGTGTGGCATGGTGCTTGTGAGACGAGCTTGCAGGAGCTCAAGCGGAGGTTGGTTTCATCCCCTATCTTGACCTTACCTGATGGGTCAGGCAATTACGTGGTGTATAGTGATACATTTAAGAAAGGCCTAGGTTGAGTGCTGATGCGACAAAGGAAGGTAATTGCATATGCTTCCCGACAGTTGAAAGAACAATTGACTTTAGCCCAGTGTTAACTATTCTTGATGGGACGAAAAGTTTAATGGTATACAGTGATGCTTTAAGGAAATGATTGGATTGTGTACTAATGTAACATGAGAAGGTTATTGCTTATGTCTCATGTCAGCTAAAGGAACCTGAGCTTAGTTACCCCCACTCATGAAATTATCAACGGTTTGTTAATGCCTATCTATGGGACATAAAGAAGATTTTACCCTCCCTAGTGACTCAGCTTTGCTGTACCAAAGGAAATTATTATTATAACTCTCAAAGGATTAGCATATCAGAAAATAGTTGTTAGAGGAGGCACACAAAACTTCTTTGCATTCTAGCGGTACAAAGGTGTATAAGAATCTCAAGAAATATCATTGGTTTGCAGACGTTGTCGGTAGACGATTGGTCTGTCTGCAAATAAAAGCCCCAAGGTCTAAGCCCAGCAAGCTTGTTACAACCATTGAGCGTGCCACAGTGGCAGTGGGATGAAATCTCTATGGACTTTGTGGTAGGGCTACCCCGGACAGTTAGAGGCTACACCGTGATTTGGGTTATTGTGGAATAGACTTACTAAGTCAGCACACTTTCTTACAGGGAAGCATACTTACTCCTCAGAGAAGTGGGCACAATTGTACATGGAGGAGATAGTTAGATTGCATGGAGTTCCTGCGAGGATTGTTTCGAACAGAGATTCCCGTTTTACATCTAACTTATTGAGGAGTTTGCAGAAAGCCTTGGGTACCCCAGTTGGATTTCAGCACGTATTTTCATCCCCAGACAGATGGTCAGATAGAACGGTTAAACCAGATATTAGAGGATATGCTACGGGTCTGTGCGTTGGACTTTGCAGGTAGTTGGGATAACCACTTGCATTTGATGGAGTTTGCTTACAATAACAGTTACCAAGCAACCATCCACATGGCACCATTTGAAGCGTTGTACGGTAAAAGATGTAGGTCTCCTATTTACTGAGACGAAGTTGGTGAATGTCAGTTGTTGGGACCCCAGTTAGTCCAAGCCACTAATAATGCAATTGAAAAGATTAGAGCAAGGATGCAAACCGCACATAGTACACAAAAAAGTTATGCTGACTCGAGGCGAAGGGACTTGAAATTTGATGTGGGTGATCATGTGTTCTTGAAGGTGGCTCCAATGAAAGGGGTTCTGAGGTTCGGTCGGAAAGGAAAGTTAAGTCCACGTTTTATAGAGCCGTTTGAGGTTCTGGAGCGGATTGGCCCTGTAGCTTATAGATTTACCTTGCCGCCATCACTTTCTGCAGTATACAGTTTGTTCCATGTGTTCACGTTGAGGAAATACATGTCAGACCCATCACATGTGATTTACTTTGAGCCTTTGCAGTTGAATGAGAACTTGAGCTATGAAGAAAGGCCTGTGCAAATTTTGGCGAGAGATCAGAAGACTCTTCGTAATAGAGAGATTAATCTTCTTAAGGTGCTTTGGCAAAACACCAGTCTGTGGAGGCTACTTTGGAGCGAGAGGATGAGATGCGGGCTAGATACCCCGAGCTTTTTCAAGGCTAGAAACTTTCGAGGACGAAAGTTTTTTTAAGGAGGGAAGATTGTAACGACCGACATTTTCAAGTATTAATTAAATTTTTAATTTTGAGATTTGAATTAATAGTAAGGTCAATTTCATGCTTAAAATTGTGTTGGGATTTAATTTTAGAATTTAGCATATTTGAAATTAGAAAGTTGGAGGGTAGAATGGGAGGAAAATGGGAAAAATGGGATTTAATTGATGTTTGGGGCATTCTTGTAAATTAAGGGACATTAAGCCAAGCCCAAGCCCATGTTGAAGCCAAGCCTAATTTTCCTCTCTAATATAATAACCTACACGCAGCCCTAGGTTCAAGCCAAGCCTTCAAGCCATCATCTTCTCCAAACTTCTTCTTCTTCCCTTGTGTTTTCGACAGCCATCTCCTTGGAGCATAATTTTTTTTTAGATCTGCACTACTACATGTGAGCCGCCGCAACCACCACCCCAAACCACCATCTCCCGTCGCACCGCCACCGTGCAAATCGGGTCGGATTTTTTTTTTCAGATCTGCGAGCCGCAAGCCCTAGTCGCTCGCGCAGAACCGACCGTCGACTGCACAACCGCTCGAACAGGACCACGCCCAGACCGCCGTGCCGTCGACTGCACCACTGCTGCAGTTCTGCTCCGCAGCACCCGCAACCGACTGCTGCAGCTCCTGACAGAAAAGCTGCCGCCCTGATAGTCCATGTACAGCAGGATCTTTCTGCGTTTTAGGCTATTTTCTGGCTAGTTTCGGCACTGTACAGCCGTGGGTTGGCTCTGTTTTGGCGTGGGAGGAGGTTGATTTGTCAAAAATCGAATCAAACCATCATCTATTCGACAAGGTTCGGTTTTGTTTTGGGGTCGGAATTGAGGTAAAATTCTCATTCTACATCAAGCAAATCCTTGGAGTTTTGGGTTTTTGGTAGATTAAACTTGAGGGTGATTAAATCATGAGACTTGTGATTTGAATTGAGTTTAACCACCAATTTAAGATTAAGTTAAATGTTAAGGAATTAATTCTAATTTTGGAACTTTAGTTAGGTGGAAGGAATTTTGGGATGAATTATGAATTTTAGGAATTGTTTCTAACCTTAGGATGGTTTGAACTAGGCTCCAAATTATTTGGTTGAGGTTCAAGGCGAAGGAATTTTTGGTGAGCAATTGGGTGATTGGATTCTTGAGCCTAGCCAAGGTAAGAGACTTTACGCCGGTATGCTTAAATGCAAGTTGGGAACTGAATTGAAAAAAAAAAAAGTTTTATAAATGTTTTATTTATGATTTTTGATGAACTTTAAAATGCTTTATTTCATATGAAAATGGATTTTGACATGAGTGATTGCCAAATATTTTATGAAAGTTATGCATGATTTATGATTATGATTTATGATGAGTGATATGAGAATGTTGTTTATGTTGCATCATGAAATGAAAATTTTAAAATGCTTTGGGACCTCATGCATACATTATGTTTTCATGATAAAAATGATTTCGAAGGCTGTGGCAATTACCCCCTAAAATTATTGATGTACATCTATATGTAAACGAGCCTTACGAGGCTATATGAAAAGGAACCTGAAAAGGTTAGATGAAAAGGAACCTGAAAAGGTTAAATGAAAAGGAAAAGTTAGGTTGGGTTAATTGTCCACATTAAGCCGAAGATAAAAGTTGAAAGAGAAACATTTCCGCTATGAAAGGAATTTAGGTCCCACCAAAGGAAAGAAAGAAAATGTTTTCGAAAACTCATTATGTATGTGTATGCATATCCTGACCCAGTAGTGAGGTCACTTACTGAGTATTTTAAATACTCATCCTTTTTCAAAATGTTTTTTTTCTTTTCAGGTAAAGGCAAGAACATATTTTAGGCGAGTGGCAAGGTGTTTTGCTGAAAGGGTCATGGGTGTCATGAGGAGTATAGCTTCTGCATCTAGTTTATGTTTTAACTCAAATTATTTTGTTAAGTAAACTTAATTGAAATGAACTATTTCATTTGATTTAACGTTTTGATTCACATTATGTTTTGCAATGGTTTTTAAAGGGATCCCGAACTAAAAGATTTTGATTGTTTAGCAAAAAAGTTTAATTCTTTTTGTCTTTTACCAAAGATTTCTAAATTCTACTAGCATGCATGTAGTAACGTCTCTAGAAAGTCTAACAGGAAAAGTCGGGTCGTTACATTAGTCCTTGATAAAAATTTTGCCAATTTAATTAGTCTTGACCATGACAATTTTTGTTAAGGTACAAAGATTTCTTGCATATGTAAATCAATACTTCGAATTAATCACTATGTGAATCACCAAGGGACAAAATGTGTTTTTAAACTAAATTGACCAAATTATTATTTATTAAAGGTCGGTAGTATCATCTTAACATGACTTATCTTGTTATGGACTCAAGTTTTAAAATATAGAGACTAAATCATTACAAACGTTAAACTATAATGACTAAAACGTTGATACTATAGTTGATGGACTAAATCTTTAAATATTTTAAATTACATGTGGACTAAGTCATTGTTACAACCAAAAGTTCACATACTAAATCATCATTTTAATGGAAATACAAAGAGCAAATATGTTTTATAACCAAAATAATTATAATGATATAGATATTAAAGGAAGAAGAAATATAAAATAAAATGAGAGAAACGATCTCAATGCAAACATATAGGATTTCAGTACTATTTTTTTGTGGTTGGATTGTCTGCCATATGTTTTTCAAATTTGTGCAAGCCATGAAGCTTCAAGGAAATCTTTTTCAAATTTGTGCCACTAAGCACACAACCCACCTAGAAAAAAGAGAGCAAAAGTACTTTTCACTAAACTACTTTAGTTGTCTTAACAAAGTTTAATTAGAAGTGAAACTCTTTGAATTATAAGGAGCGCATTAAATTAATTGAACTTTACTAATTGATTAGTGACAACTTTTAGTACGTTGATTCACCGAATAATTCTCAAATGATGGATAAAATAAATGGAAGCCAATGGTGGTATTAAAAAAAAAAAACAAAGGAAAAAGAGCCTATAAAATTGAAAGAACTTTTTATTTTCCCCTTTTTCCTTTTTTAATTCCAAATCATGCATCTTCCTACACAATTATTGGGCCCAAAAGAGATCAACGAAATAAAATCTCATTGAAGCACGAAATTCAAGGCCTAGCTTTGGCTCTTGTTTATTTGACATTTGTTTAAAGTTTTAAATATGTGTAATACTTATAACCATTCAACAAATGGGTGTTGTGTGTAATGCACACTTCTCTTTCTTGAGCATTGAGAAAAACAACTCTTTTTGCTCCCTTTCGCGTGCTCTTAATTAATATAATTTTGATATAAAGTTATTTTCATTTCTAGACTTTTCAAATGATTTTGATTCTGAAATTTTCAAAAGGTGTATTTTAGTACTTTTATGTTTATTCTATTGTTGTTCCAACATTTTTAAGAGTTAACTATTTTTATCTTTACTGTATTTTTCTTCCAATGTAGCAAATAGATAGCATGACTCTAAGTATATGTATTAACATCTATAATGTGGGTATGTATTTGAAGAGAAATTATTTGAGGAGACCTCCACAATGTGGCTAGTAGCTTTCCATGTTAGATTTATGAGAGAGAAAATACAAAAGTATATTGAACTTGTATCTAGTGGTTATTAGGGAGCAAGCGAATTTTTTAGTTCACATCCAATAGTTAATAAGAGCCAGCCACATTGTGGTGACCTCATGAAATAATTTTTTTCGTATTTAAGCCACATGAGTTGGTTAAGGCAAGTATTAAGTGAGTAGATATTAGATGAAAAATAATAGCAATGACCATTAGAATGTCTAAGGACTAAAATAGAGATTTTAAAAATTCAACTACGAAAATAGATATTTGACTAAAGTTGAAAAACTAAAATAAAACATCTTAAAAGTTTGAAACAAATGCACTTTTTAATAGATTTTGTGTAACGCCCCAGATTTAGGTTTCACACTAGGATTTGGAATCATATTCGCTACCTACTTGTCTTAGATTGCTTCTAAGACTGAAGACTGTCCTTACAAACTAACACGAGTCCTTTCAACATGCTTTGTCCTCACTCACATGCTTTATAGGAAAATTTTCAGGTCACCCAACATAGGATTGCTCTAAGCTAAGCACATTTAACTTTGAAGTTCCTACAATTGAGCCACCAAAAAGGAAGGTGCACCTTGTTGGTATGGGTAGTAACTATCAATTCTTTTAAGCCTTTCTTAACCATACTTGCATATCCTCAAGATTCCTCTCATTCGCATGTGGTCACGATTCATTATGTACCCCTCCTATATTCAGGGCGTCACATGCCCACCAGCTTTCTCTTGGTTTGTCCTCGAACTACATCTTACTAAGAGAGGTTTTCTATGATACCATCTATAACGCCCCAAACTCATGATTCGAAATTTGGATTCGACACCTGACAGCCTCGGTATGCCCCTGCAACCTGGCCACACTACCTACTAGTCTTGAGTTGCTTGCGAGAGTGAAGACTATCTCCACAGACCAACACGAGTCCTTTCAGTCTGCTTTGTTCTCACTCACATGCTTCTTAAGAAATTCCCTAGAGGTCACCTACCAACATAGGATTGTTCCAAGCTAAGCATGCTTAACTTTCGAGTTCCTACGTTTGAGGAAGATGCACCTAATTAGTATAGGTAGTAACTATCAATTCTTTTAAGCCGTTCTTAACCATACTTGCATATCCTCAAGATCTCTCTCATTCAGATGTAGTCATGATTCATTCATGTGCCCTTCCTATATTTAAGGCTTCACATTATGGACATTGTACTATATTAATTACCCATCTTAGGTAGAGTTTTTTAAGAATTTTTATTTTATTTTATTCTTTTGGAAAATAGAGCTTTTTAAGGTTGCAACACCACCCGCCGAAAAATTAATTTATGAGACTGGCACACTGTTAGTTTAGGTTCAATCACATATTAACAATTTAAGAGATTATTGAAAAAATGAACATGTTATTCATTTTCCATTTTTCGTTAAAATAAGCTTGCTTAATATTAATTTCTTACCTATCTTACAAAACTTAAAATGTATGTATGTATGAAAATAAATATTTAAAATATATAAATGAAATTTGGTTGTACACAAAAACTTATTAAAAAAAAAAAGTAGAAAACCATTATCAAGTCTTAAAATAATATTTTCATTAGTGGTACATTTCATAATACACATTAATTAATAAACATCCATATGCAAAAGAAAGTATTGAGCCATGCATATAACTACATCTAAACATGAGCATTAACAACAGATTGCCAACATGAACATTGTTTAACTAGTTAAGGCATTATATACGCGACCTCAATATCAGGAGTTCGAATCTCCACCTCACATATTGTTGAATTAAAAAAAAAAATTCAAACTATTACTTACCTCCTTAAACGTCGGAGGTTCGAATTTTCATCACCTCTATTAAACTCCAAAAAAAAAAATAATTAAATGAAGGAAGATTCCACACCTTCGACCCTTCTATCTTTTACATATGAATATGAATATTAATTATTGTCTTTTGTGGGGTACTAAGAAAAAGGTTCCCAAAAATACACATAAGGTACCTAATAACATATAGATCCAATCATATATAGCATCTACTTGTTTCTCGTAAGAGGTCTTGCTAATTAAGATTAAAAATTAATTTCCGAAAGAAAATGGGTTGATTAGAGTTCTATTTAATAATACGATATGGCCATACTAAAACATCTAACAATTAAGATATTGAAAAGTGGAATAATTAAGTAAAATATAAAATATTCAGGGCTCGTTTGATAACGTTCCTGTTTCCTGTTTCTTGTTCCTATTTCTCATTTTTCAAGAAACATAAATGTTTAATAAACCATCGTGTTTCTTGTTTCTAAATTTTTTAGAAACGTTTTTTAAAAAACGGCAGATTTTGAGAAACTTAAAAAAACAATTTTTCAAATTCTGTTTCTGTTTTTTTTTTCAAGTTTCATACATGTATTTCTATTTCTCTTTTTACCCATCTCTCCCCTTTCTCTCTTCTTTCTCTCTCTTCCATTCTATTTTTTCTTCTTTTAATACTTTTTAATCTTTTTTGTTTTTTTTCTTCTTTTTTGTTTTTATTTTTTGATTTATTTCTTTCTATTTGTTCTCTCTCTTTCATCATAATCTTTTTTCTTTTAATAGTTCATTATCTTTTTTTTTTCTTTTTTCCTTTTTACTCTTTTCTTTTCGTTTATGTTTTTCTCTTCTCTCTTATTTTCTTATCTTTTACTTTACATGAACGAGCTTATAGTTATTATTTTCTATTTAATTCTCTATTATTTTTCCTTTTGGTACGATTTTATTTTTTTATTAAATAAATAAACTAATAATGTATTTCATGTTTACCATTAAATGTAAAAAAATATATACATTCTCTTTTTTTTTCTGACTTTACTTGTGTGTATTATTGGCTAATGCATTTTTAAAAAAATAAAAATAAAGTTTATTATTAAATTAAAGAAATGTGGGTATGTTCGATTGTTTGAACTTAGACAATTTACAAATTTGTCTAATTGAACTAACTCTTGTAAGTCAAAATCGTTCAAGGTGAATTGATTGAAGTGAGAAATAACATTGCAAATCAAATTTGAACAACATTTGAAGGATAAAATTTATTATTATTATTATTAATTAGGTGTTGGGCCTTAATAAAATATTATAACCTCTTTATAATTGTTTTATATTTATTTTGATGCATGTGTTGGAATATAAATTTTGGCCAATCAGAAATTGCCATGTCATTAATTAAAATTAGTGAAAAAATTATTTATTTAATTAGGGATTATTTAAAATTTGCACGTATCCCTAAATTAAATTAAGGCAAATCCAAATATGCAATTGGGTTATACGAAATTTGGTCTAATTTTAGACAAGGCCCAAATGAGAAGCCTTAAGTAGCAAAGTCTCAGCCCCCAAGGTTAGACCCAAGATCAATCAGGCTCAGTCTAGGGACCAGGCCCAAAGTCCACCAGGCCCATGTAACGCCCGAGGTCAGGAGGGGTACATGAATGAACCGAGACAACATCCGAATGAGAGGGATCTTGAGGCTATGCAAGACATAGTTAATAAAGGCTTAAAAGAATTGATAGCTACTACCTATACCAACAAAGTGCACTTTCCTTTTCGGTGGCTCAATCATAGGAACTCCAAAGTTAAGCGTGCTTGGCTTGGAGCAATCCAATGTTGGGTGACCTCCTAGGAAATTTCCTAGGAAGCATGTGAGTGAGAACAAAACATGCTGAAAGGACCTGTGTTGGTTTGTGGGGGCAGTCTTCACTCTTAGAAGCTCTTCAAAACAAGTAAAGTGATGTGGCCATCGAAGCTTCAATCTCGAGAATAAGCTCTACAGCCTCAAGTGAAACATACAAGCAAGAGAGAGAATCAGATGATCAAGTATTAGAGATTTTATTCCACTATATTCAAATTTATATAAATACAAAAGTTGCATTTGCACGTGTTCTTATTTCTTTATTGAAATCTCGCGTGAACAACATGTTATATGTTTTATTTTAGTATATGTACTAAATTTTATTTTTACCAAAAAACAAGAAACAAGAAACATAAATAGTTATCAAACATATTTCTGTTTTTAGCTTTTAAAACACAGAAACAAGAAACAGGAAACAAGAAACGAGAAACGAGAATGTTATCAAACGGGGCCTCAATAAATTATGACCAAGAATACTTTCTTAAAGTGGTCATTGTTAGATTATGAAACGTATTTTAAAAACATAAATTTTATAATTTGAGGAACCAAAAAGAACACATTGACAATCCTCTCTCTCTCTTTTTATATATATATATATATATATATATATATATATATGTCAAATAACATGTGAAGGTGGAGATTATATTATTTTTTGATTGAGGATACAATATCTTAACCACTTAATCTATACTCAAGTTGGCATAATCTTGTATAACCTACTCCTTGAATTGTATATGAAATACATGAAAGAGAGTTGAAAATGTATTCAAATATTACGTTATGCTCTAACTTCGAACAAAGGAGGAAGTAGGAATAACGATGTATTTTTTTTCTTTAATATAGCCTTTTATATTTTTAGGTTAAGTTTAATCTTATTTTTTCTTTAATATAGCCTTGTATATTTTTAGGTTAAGTTTAATCTTATTTTGGTTCTTAATCTATAACAGTATTTCATTTTGATTTTCATACTTTTATATTTTGGTTGATAGACTTTCATAAGTACTCATTTTGATACCTTAAGAATAAATTTTTGTATTGTATTTCAAAAAAATTTAGGTTACCTATTTTCAAATGTAATAAATGACATAATACATGACTCAAAATGTGCATTATATATACTACAGAAACTTTATGCAATTTGGTTGAGATCAAATCCATGGTTTGGAGTTTTAGCATTTGTAATTTAGGGTTTAGATATCCACAAGAGTACTTAGATCCTGGCTAGGGTTGTAGGTTACCAAAATAAAATTGGCTAAACCTTCATTTCACATTAACACTACTTTTTCCACACTCCTACACATTCTCCAAAAAGAAAAAAAATCCACAAGAGTAGAATGAAAAAAAAGTTATTGCTCAATGTACACATGGTTATAAGTCTGTCAAACAAGAGAGATGAATTAGAGCAACCAATAGATGTGATATATAATGTTTTCAAATTTGGAGATCTAACCTACAGAGAAAAGGCTAAACCCAATTTTTTTAATGCATCGTGTTTCAAAGTTTTTATGAAGTGAACAATTATATTTATATGAGAGAGCACTTTCTTCTGATATTATATGTTTTGCTCAAATATAGAATCTCTTTGAAGTTTTTATTATAGTTACCTTGTATCTAAATTGTTACAGGCTTATTTTTCTTCACATTCTATCCTTTTCATTTTTGCAAATGTTTTTAGACTCTAGTTCCCTTCCCTTTCGTTTAACAAAAGTGACCATAGCTCAATGTTAATTTTGCATGGATTCCTTCTCATAAGGTCGGAGGTTCAAATTTTCATACCTCCACATTTGTGGTACTAAAAAAAAACTTTCCTTTCATTTATGCTTTATTAATGACACGTAGAAAATATCACGAGGAACTATGATTTTCTTTAGAAAAAAAATACATCGTTTTAGCATCCACATAAAAATTCAATTATCAAGAAATTTTAAAATTAATTTTTTTGACAAGTATAATTTATTTCAATGCATATTCTGTCAGATCATATATTTAAATATACATAACTTTTGGCATATTTTTATATATAAAAGTTAGCCCGAAATGAAATGCTTATATTTAATATGCTTTTTCAAAACATGTATATATACACGAGGTAATGCAACACCATAGTTGATCAAATTATATTGAGCTTAAAAATGGCAGACAACGAGGACGAGCTTCAACTACCAATAGCAAACGTTGGTAGATTGATGAAGAAGATACTTCCCAGAACGGCCAAGATTTCCAAAGAAGCCAAACAGACAATGCAAGAATGTGTGACTGAGTTCATCAGTTTCATAACAAGTGAAGCAGCAGAAAAATGTCACAAGGAGAATCGCAGAACTCTCAATGGAGACGATATTTGTTGGGCTTTTGGTGCCCTTGGTTTAAATAACTATGTTGAGGCTTCTACCAAATACTTGTTCAAGTATAGAGAAGTCGAGAGAATCAAGGCTCAGTACAAAAGCAATATAACTCAAGAACAAGAAGCAGATGATCGTGATGAACAAGAAAACAATGAATTTTATCATGGTGACATGGGTGAAAGTTCTCAACCTAATTAGCCACAGTAGTTTGAACTATTTAAAATGTTGTCGTTTTTATTTCCTGCATCTTGTTCCTGTTTTTTAGAATTATATTTGTTATATGTCACGTATGTCCTTTTTCAATTTTAAATTCAATAATTTCCCAAAAAACTTGTATTCTATACAAATTGTGGAAAAGAAGGTTTTGGTTTTGTGTTATTGTTTCGAGTTTCTCATTTTTAAAGCTAAGTTATATTTTTATTATTTTGACTCATAAAATGAATAATAGATAGCATAAAAATAAAATGGCATAATAATTTTAAATATTTTATTTTAATTAAACTTCCTTTTACAAAAAAAAAAATAATAGTTAAAGAAGGAAAAAAAAAGTTATTGCCATAATTTAAATAGTTAAAGAAGGATAAACAAAAGTTATTACCAAACACTTTTTTTAAATATATATATATATCAAATTTTAAATAGGTAAGAGAGGGCTTAAAGATATTTATGTAGTCAACCGGAGCAAAGCTCAATTGGTTAAAGCATATATATATTATCGACCAAAATATTAGAAATTTGAATCCTCACTCTTTTATGTTAAACTAGAAAAAGAACAAATATATATATTTATGTTAGAGTAGATTATGAGATCTCATCCATATATGATCGGAGTGGAAATAGTGACTTTTCCAAAAAAAGGAGTAACTTTTTCTTTTCTTTTTTCTTGTTAGTTCAACAAATATGAGGTAGGAGATCAACCTTCAATTTTTCATAAGAAAATATACCTTATCCCACTATGCCATGTTCGTATTGGCACAAAAACGAGTGACGGTATATTATGGTAACTATGGAATAGAATAAGCTATAACGACTCAACCACTTACACTGGATTTATGATGATCGCTACTATATGCATGCAGAACATGAGCTTTTGAATATAAAGTAGAAGCTCAAGTAAGTGAAAACAAAATATTTTATTATTAAAATTGATCATAATTTACAATACTTTGAGTTCAAGATCCCAATAAACACTTAATTACAAATCAATGAATAAACGAATATAGTTAAAATAAATAACTAAGTAAATAAATCGGAGCATAAAAACGTGAAACTAAGATTTTCCTATGATCGTAAGAGACTCGAATATGATATTGTCTCCGTAGCCTCGCCAAATTGAATGTCCTGCCATACGCTTTGTAAGTCATGTACCATCTAAAAAAAAGAAGGGTAGCATAAGTGAGTATGAAAATACTCAGTAAGTAGCCCCACTTGAGGGTTCAAGCTACAAATACTTAAAACATTCATGATACTGAAAAATATGTGGGGTTCTGACTAATTTGTTCATTCAAGTTCTGATACATAAGAGCCTTAACTGAAAACATGGAACATTCTGTTTAAGTGAACAATTAACCTATCCCCAATCTTAACCAACTATGATATTGTGAGTGACAGTCCTATAACATGAGAAGAGTGACCCTCGAGCTATAAACAAGAAGGGAGTGACCCTTAAGCTATAAACATGGGATATCCATAAGAATCATATATGAAATCATACTTAGACACATTCAAGGAAACATGTTGGACATGGGGAAGGTAATTGTCACTAGCAAACAAGGTCTTAGGCTAATCACACCTTTAACTAAGTACAAACATCATTGAACTGAGGCCCTCTAGACATGCTAGAAATTATAGCATTCGTTACTAGTCCATTCGATACATAGACTCCTCTAAAACATGCAAAACATAAAAGTCATTTTGTGCCATTCCGAACATACTATATATGAATAGTGATCCTGAACTTGCTACATTTTTAAAGTATTATAATCTTCCAACCAGACAGTCAAACAACTTGAATATTATGTACTCAGTCAACTAATCAAACATTTCAGGCATACTATACTCAGTCAACTAATCAAACCTTTCAAGTATACTATACTATGTAGTTAAACAAACATTTCCAGACATACTAAACATTCATGCTTATTTAGTTCTAAACCAATTGTCCAACCATTCACACTTAAAAAAAATCATAAACATGGTCATACATGCATTCTAGATCTCACATACTTCATTTTTAATATTCTAAGGAGTGAATCCAACTTGGCTACTTACCTCAAAAAGTGATTATAAGCAAAATTGGTCCTTGTCTAAAGCAAATTCCTGCCTAAACCATAACAATTTCAACATCAGTCAAAAACTTGTCATTCCAATTAGAGGATGTCATTTTCTTTGAAGGCTACTTCCTTACTTAGAGGATAGCCCAAATGGCTTAGTAATCAATCTCAACCTTTAACCTTGATTAATCAGTCTAAATCTATAAACAATAAAGTTCCAAGCTTAAAGACTAAATTGTACTAACCAACAATAACGCCAAAAGAGTAAAATAAAGCATTATCCACTGCTTTTCCTCATAATTCTCACTTGAAACCTTGCTAAAATTTACTCCAAGTGGGTTGATTTTGCGAATCCATGACCCAAAGGTTATGGATAGTCTGAAATAATTCCAAATACATTATAGGTATTCTAAAACGGGGATGAAACTTAGTGGGTCAACTCAAAGATCAACCAAAACTAGCCACGAAACCTCCTCGAAAAAAAATCTAACCTAGCGTCACTGCTGGAGACACAACCACGCCAAACAGACTGTCACAATGCGTGAAAACAAGCTCTCAAATCTGCACAATTGACAAGCAAAACAACTATACGAAGAAAGCAAAAAAGAAGAAAACTATACCAATATATACTATTTACAATCTAAATTAAAATCTAACAATATCACCACAATATTAATAAATCTAAAAATACGCCAATCCCCATCAACGACGCCAAAAACTTGTTGCGTGATTTCAATTCACTCGTGCAAATAACCGCAAGTGTATCGTGTCAAGTTTTAATATTGTAGTATGTATAGAGTATCGTCTCCACAAGGATAAGTTTTCTTTAGACCTTAATTACGTACCGTAGTTACTTTTACCCAATTTTATTTAGACAACCACACTTTGGAATCAAGGAAAAATAAAATTTAAACTAATATGTACATGATTTGGAGTCCAATTTTGAGAAACATGAATGCTTGATTAAATTAAGCCCAACTTTGATTGATTAAAGAATTGAGTTATAAACCAACAATCCGATACCAATAATTTCCAATGTAACCAATTGACTCTCTCAAGCCCAATTGAACTCATGCAAAGGAATAAATCAACCTCTCGGTCTATTTCTATTACTAAGCATAGCATTAAGTCATTCTTTTAAGGCTTCTAGAATTAACCTACTCACTCTCATGCAATAGATTAACCGTAGTCATGCATCTAATGTTCTATTACTAAACTTACTCTTTCTAGTCTAGCATGCAAAACCATAGCCAAAGGTTAAGACAATGATAGCAAGATGCATAAAATACGTCAATATATAAACTACAACTAGAAATCAACCAAATATGCAACAATACAGCCAAACTAATGTCTAAAACACAGATTTACAACATTAATACAATCTATAAAAACTCATAAATTCAAAAGAAAAGTAAAGAAAATAGAGAATAAACTTAGGTCTCGTGCCAACACTCATTTCCAACATTGTGTCCACGATCTCGAGCCTCGAGTCTCCTTCTTAGCTGTCCAAAGGTCTCCTCTAGGTCCCAAGATAATGTTTGAATCAAAAATAGGGTTTTTGGTCTCTCAAAACGACTTCCATTTGATGAATGAAAAACTTCCTTTTATAGACATTGAGACAACATTGCAACACCCTTCAAATTTCATAAAAAAAGAAAAAATCAATTTGTTTGGCGTTGCAATGCTCTAGACAGCATTGCAACGCTATGCCTGCTGGATTCCAATGCTGAAGGGCTACTTGTATGACGTTGCAATGCTATAGGTGGCATTGCAATGCTATTCTCTTGGTCTTAAATGCTTCATTACTTATCTTCAACACTTAGATCTTCAAATATAACTCGATTATGCTCCAAATTCATCCAAAAACTCTTCAAAGCTCCGGTTTTGTTGCAATTGCTTGGTTTCTACAAAATATACATAAAATGACATCAAAGCTCGCACATTCATTGCAAAACTAGGGATAACCTAAGCCAAAAAATTGTACTATTTTGTGTGCTATCAAATACCCCCAAACTTAGATTTTTACTATTCCTCGAGCAAAACAAAACACAATAATATTTCTCAAATTCCAATGCAAAATTAATGACTCAAGCCTCAATATTCTAATAGTCAAAAAACAACAAAATAAAGTATTAACACACCCTACCTTAAGCAATTTAAATTCTATATATTTCTTTCCTTGTATGCACGTGCACTCACTCAATGGATGGCCTAACTGATCACAACGGAGGTAGCTCTTTTTATCTCCACACATTAATCAAACACTATTGATGAAACATGCATTAATTTTCTTCAAACATGCTAAAATATCAATAAAGATCAAAGTTTTTTTCTTATTTCCACAGATCTCAATCCCTAACTTTCATGGAAGTCAACTATCAATCAGTTCTTAAGCCTATCGGGGTGATAATAATCTCTAGACTCGACAAACGTATCCTAATATTTGAACATAATAGAAAGTCACTTATGTGTTCATGTGTTGTAAGCAAATTACATATAAAATTTAAATGTACTCAATTCTGGATATGCTTAAGAGATCATTCTATTACAAAAAAAAAAAAAAATCACTTAGATTACTTCCTATGTTGTCCTAATCAATCATTATGTTCCAATTCATTCCACACATGCTCAAGATCAAAAAAATTTATGCTCAAAATATATTAGGACTACACATTATTGCCCACCCCCAAACTTAAAGATTACATTGCTCTCAATGTGACATAAGAAAAAATGAAGTATATAAGGACAAAGATAAAGATATGTGAATAATACTGGCATGATAAAAAAAAAAGAGACTTCCATGAGAAATCTTGAATTGGGACTAAGAGGTCACCTAATACGATCGAGGTCTTGTAAAACAGGAACGAGATTTACTTGGCACTCTCAAACAACCTATTCTACAAAAGAAAAATACACAAGAAAAGTAAATAAGGGAAAGAAAACTTGGGTTGCCTCCCAAGAACCGTTTTCTTTAACGTCTCTAGCTATACAAGGTTCATGGGATAGATCAATTTGAGTTCGAGCCCATGCTGCAATCATCTCTATGCCCTCACTCTAACGGGTCCTTATTCAATAACAACTTAGAGAATTTCTTAGTCAAACGATTAAGAATGAACCTGAACTAGAGTAGAGAGTAAATAAATGACAAAAACTAAAGAGAAAAAGAAACAATAAAGCAAAGAACTGTACAAGAAACTCAGACAAAAGAGAAAACTAAGCTCTACTAAAATACAACAACAACAAAAAAAAAAGAAAAACTAAAACAAGAGAAATACAACAACAAAACAAAGAAAACTAAACAACTATACAAGGAAAACAACTATATGAAGAAAGCAAAAAGGAAGGAAACTATACCAATATATAATACTTACACTCTAAATTAAAATCTAGCTAATATTAATAAATCTAAATATATGCCAATCTCTGGCAACGACGCCAAAAACTTGTTTCGTGATTTAAATTGCTCGCGCTAATAACTGCAAGTGTATGGTGTCAAGTTTTAATATAGTAGTAAGTATAGAGTATCGTCTCCAATGATTAGTTTTCTTTAGACATTAATTAAGTACCGTAGTTACTTTTATTCAATTTTATTTAGAGAACCAAACTTTAGAATCAAGGAAAAATAAAATCTAAACTAATATGTACATGCTTTAAGAGTCCAATTTTGAGAAACATGAATGGTTAATTGACTCTCTCAAGCTCAATTGAACTCATGCAAAGGAATAAATCAACCTCTCGGTCCATTTCTATTACTAAGAATTGCGATAAGTAATTCTCTTAAGGCTTCTAGAATTAATCTACTCACTCTCATGCAATAGATTAACTATAGTCATGCATCTAATGTTCTATGTCTAAACTTACTATCTCGAGCTAAATCTAGTCTAACATGAAAAATATGGCCAGAGGTTAAGGCAATGATAGCAAGGCGCAAAAAAGACGTCAATATATAAACTACAACTAGAAATCAACCAAGTGTTCATCAATACAACCAAACTAATGTCTAAATGATAAAAAGCTTGTTGAAGGCTCTATCACATAAATTTATAAACCAGACCTCTAAAATTTGTAATAATAGTGGCTAGGGTCGATCACAGGGATTGAAGTTCTTAGATTAATTAAGTACCATAGTTAATTATGCCCAATTCTATTTAAAGAAACAAAACTTAGGAATCGAAGGAAAATAAAATGTAAAGTAATATTTACATGGTTGGATTCCAATTTTTGAGAAACATTCATGGTTGATTGACTTAGGCACAACTTTGTTAAATAAAGAATTAATTTCACGCAATTAATCTTAAGCCAAGAATTACTAAATGATCAATATCCTCTCTTGTGCTCAATTGAACTCATGCCTAGTAATAGATCAACCTCTCAGTCTATTTTTATTACTAAACATGGCATTAGGCGATAATCTTAAGGCTTCTAGAATTAATTTACTCACTCTTGTGCAATAAACTAAATCTAGTCATGCATCTATTGTTCTATGGATAAATTTACTCTCTAGAGCTAAATCTAGCCTAACATGCAAAACCATGGCCAAAAGTTTAAGCAATAAAATCGAGATGCATAAAAGATGTAAATACAATCATTCAATTACAAAATCAACAAAGTTCTAAAACATGCAACCATTCTTTTCTAAATACAGAGATAAACAACAATAAAGTCCGTAACAAAACTCCTAAAAACCAAAAGAAAAGTAAAGGGAAAGAGATTAGACTAAGGTCGCGTGCCAACACTCGTTCCCGTCGTGAAGTCCACGATCTCGAGCTTTGAGGTTCCTCCTTGGCTCTCTAAAAGTCTCCTCTAGGCCTTTAGATAGTGTATGAATCAATTTTAGGGTTTGGTCTCAAACAAATGACTCCCTTTGCACGAAACACAAACTTCCTATTTATAGACAGTGGGCAACGTTGCAGAGCTGTCCCTTTTTCCTTTTTTACAAATTGTGGTAGCGTTGCAAAGCTGTTTGTAGCGTTGCAACGCTACAAAACAGCTTTGCAACACTATGCCTGCTGCACTCCAAGGTTGAATGGTTGCTGATGTAGTGTTGCAACGCTATGCTCTCGGGTTCAAACGCTTTGTTCTTCCTCTTCAATGCTTGGACCCTCAATTATAGCCTCTAATTGCTCCAAATTCGTCCAAATACTCCACAATTCTTCGATTCTACTCCAATTGTTCAGTTTCTGCAAAATATTCATAAAAATACATGAAAGCACACACAATCATAACAAAACTAACATAAAACTAAGAATAGAAATAGCACACTTTTGCCCACTATCACTAAAACACGGATTTACAACATTAATACAATCCACAAAAACTCCTAAATTCAAAAGAAAAGGAAAGGAAATAGAGAATAAACTGAGGTTGCGTGCCAACACTCGTTTCCAACATGATATCCACGATCTCGAGCTTTGAATCTCCTCCTTAGCTCTCTAAATGTCTGCTCTATGTTCCAAGATAATGCTTGAATCGAAAATAGGGTTTTTGGTCTCTCCAAATGCTCTCATTTGACTAATGAAAAACTTTCTTTTATGGAAATCGAGACAACGTTGCAATGTTGTCCTTTCAAAATTTATAAAAAGGGAAAAAAAATAAATTTGGCTTGCGTTGCAACACTATGCCTGCTGGATTTCAAGGCTAAAGGGTTGCTTGTATGGCATTGCAATGCTATAGGTGGCATTACAACACTATACTCTCTGGCTCAAATGCTTGATTACTTCTCTTCAACACTTGAATCTTCAAATATAGCTCAATTATACTCCAAATTTGTCCAAAAACTCTTCAAAACTCCAGTTTTGTTCCAATTGCTTGGTTTCTACAAAATATACATAAAAATACATCAAAGCTCACACATTCATAGAAAAATTAGCAACAACCTAAGCCTAAAAATAGCACTGTTTTGTGTGCTATCAAAAAGAAATTAATTTTTTTCAGAAAGTGTTCTCAACAAAAGTAAAAACAAATAGAAGCAAACAAACAAATACAACAAACAAGACTAGGACGACAATAAATTGTAATAAAACAAAACTAAAGAAAGCAAATAAATCTAATGTAATCAAAAGCATGTAAAGATAGGGTTTAAGAAAGAACTTCCCCTAGGCCTCTGAAGTGATGTCTTCATGAAGAACGCCTTGTTGCTCATTAAGGAGGATGGAAGGGAAGTCATGAAATGTGGCACTTTTCCTTTGGATAATGTTGAAAGACATGAATATATGCTCATTAAACCTCATCCTGCTCCTTTATGTGGGCAAGCTCAACTTTAAATTGTGCATAGGAGAAGGTTGATGAATTGCATGCAGTTTGTGGTAGAGATGCAACTTCAATTTCTTGTGAGACCTTTGTTGGCCTTTCTCTAATTGTTGGTGGTGGTGGGAACTAGTTAGATTTGAATTATTTTTCTTTTGACTCTCATGTTGTAGCTACAAACTTGGCTACAACTTCCTCTTCTCTTTTATCACTTGCTATTTTCTTGGAACTTATAAGTAAATCATCACAAAGTTCATGCAGTTTAGCAAATAAAAAAAATATTTTTAATTAATTTCAAATTAAAACTTGAACAATTCAACTCCTAGATGAGCCCCCTAGTAGAGGTGTTCCCTAACTGTCAACTTAAGTACCTCAACCTAGCCAGGATCTGCCTTAGACAAAGTTCCCTCTTGATCACAACTCTTTACTTTAATTCACATCACATCAACCACACCAATATATTTTTCTCTTTTTTTTAGAGAATAAAATAACAAAAATAAACTTATCCGATTCCAGTAGGGAGACTGCAGTCTTGTTCCTTCATTTTGCACCTAGGTCTCAATGATGGAAAATATTTTAGTCGCAATTGAGATGCTTTAATCACTACGAGCTTTGTCAGTTTAAGAGATTTATATATGCCTCTGAACGTAGAAATTGTGGTCGCAACTTGTGTCGCATACTGCAAATTGTCATCTTTCATGCTCTCCTCTCTGAATCCATCTTCTTTTATCTTTTCCTATAAGCTACAACAAGTAAAAGTATCAATTAGACCGATAGCAGGGTCTTTCAGTGCTGAGAGCACATTAAACGTCATTTGTTGTGAAGTTGCTATTACATAGCTCACTGCAATTTCCTTTAGTGGTTACTTCTCTTCATTCTCTTCATGAGGTGGTGTTTCTTTAATCTTTTCTCTCCTTTCTGGCTCCTTAGTGTTTTCAAGTGCTAGAGCACTTCTTGCTTCTACTGTGAGTTCAAGGTCTTCAAGTTCCAATTCAGCTTTAAGTGCCACCACCTCGCATTGTTCTTTTTCTTCATGTTTTGAATTCTATGTATTGTTAAGCACGATTCCTTGGGACCTGTCCTTCATTCATTTCCTATTTGTTTTACATGGATCTCCAAATTCTGTAGTGATATGACTTGGCTTTTCATCACAACATCATTCTTTTCCATATATTCCCTCACGAATTCTTCGATGATGGGCTCTTTTGAAATCATCTTCCCTTGCTGGGCACACTGGTACTGATGTTGGTTTCCAAAACTAGGTAGAAATCAATAACATTAAGAATTAGGGTTATAATGACAATTCTCAAATAAATGACTTCCTTTACAATATACACGAGAAATAGAAGAGATAAGGTTAATAGGAGTTATTAGATTTTCCATCATTAATGTTTCCATCATGTATCTTACTGATGAAGCTTGTGCGCTTAATACTGAACCCTAAATTTTTCATATCATTGTCATCATATTCCTCTTCTAATTTAGGCACATCATTATGATTAACCTTTTTCATTGGAATATAAGGACCTTTAACCACATTTAACCATAAATAATAGTCAACGGATTGCAAATAATTTTCATTCTAACCTTCCAATAAGCATAATTTGACCCATCAAAGTAGGGAAGCTTGTGCGCTTACTACTTGGTTTGCCATAAAGCTCAAACAATACAGTTTATAAAAAAAATTCTAGAAGAGCAACCTCGCTCTGATACCAATTGTTGGATCAGCATGGCAACCCTAGAGGGGGGTGAATATGGTGTAATAAAACTTTTTCCTAAGTATGCTCAAATAATCTAATTATCAAACTTTTTATAAACAAATAAAACTGATAATTAATGCAATAAGCAAGATAGATATAAAGTATGAAAATTAATTCAATCTAACACAATAAACAATTAAGAACAAATTTAAAGCATGCAATAAATTACTACAATTAATTTGCAAAAGTAAATAAGAAAGAGTTAGAGAGAATGACACCGTAATTTTATAGTGGTTCGGTCAAACTCGACCTACTCCACTCCCCAAGCGCCTCTTGGGAATTTGAATAAAAACTTTACCGACTCTTTCCACAGATTAGAGCCCAACTGCTAAACTGCTCTTTTTACGAGTTCAAGAGCAAACTTGATCCTTTCCACGAGTTAGGGTCAAACCGTTACAAGGTTTGAAGAAAATAAAGAACGCACTTATGAACTCTCTTAATAGAGTAGATTTACAAATTTAACTCTCACAAATCAATCCTCACAATATAATAATTCTCTCTGAAGAATAAGATGAAAAGAAAAAAATTAAGAGCTTGGAGAGAGCAACAATGGGGGGTTTCTGAGATTTTGGAGGATTGAAAAATTGTAAAACTTGTTGTAGAATTTTGGAGAATAAGATGGTCTAAAAAGAGAGGGAAATGAGGTAAAAATAAAAATTTAATTTGGGTCATTGGATTGTTGTAAAAGTAAAATGAATGGTGGAGATTAAAAGAAAATAAAAAGTAAAAAGTAAATAATAAATAAAAGATATCATAATAATAATAATAATAATAATAAAAGAGTAAAGTAACGGTAAAATATATATATATATAATTTAAAAAAAAAACTCAAACAGTCAGATGCATTTCTTTTATTTTAAAATAAACAAAAATCCCACCAAGTGTCACTTTCTGCCACGTCATCACGTCGGGAATTTTCAGTTCAAATTTGTTTTGGCCATAACTTCTTCCTTTTAATTCCGATTTGAGTGATTCAAGAGGCGTTGGAATCGTTATTCCAAGCTCTACGCTATGGACCCTTCATAACACTAAAATTGTTAGTAATTAATAGCAGATTTGTTATCATCAAAACATTAATTAATTAATTAATTAAAATTAATTAGTTTGAGATTAAGGGCCAAAAAGCCAACACTTTCTTTATACAAAAGCATTGATATACTATTATGATTACTTTAACAAACTTTATTAAATTTTGATGGGTGTGACTATTTAGTTCTTATATTTTAAAAATGTTTCAAACATGTTATAACTTTGAATGGTGAATCGTCTATTTGTTCTTATTATTAACGTCATTAACTAAATGATAAAATGACATGCCTATTCGATAAACCTTTTCTAATTTGGTACTTTGTAGAAGACAAATAAAGAAAGTGGATATGGTTGGCTCCACAAAATAAAGTGGCATATAAAAGAGATTTGATATGTTGCTTTAAAAATATGATATGTTGAATTTACCATTTTATTTTGTCCAGCTAATCACTCACCTTCTATCATCTTTCTGCCATATTGTGTTAAGTAATTATAAATCAATATTTATCTAGTAGGCATGTAATGTCATCATTTAGTTCTCTTTGAATATATAGAATCACGATTCAAAATTAAAAGAGTATAACTTAAACTTTTTAATGTTTAGGAACTAATTAAATAAACATAACCAAACACCTGGGAATATAAGATTAATTGAGTTTACTCAAACACCTGACGATGCTCACAAGGCAGAGAAAAATGTCGATAAGCTTGATTGAGCTAGTTTAGCTGATATTCTTTATGTAGTTAATTTTGTATCATTGGAGCTTATAATCCGTAGGTCCATAAGGTACCCTTGCTAGCTCATAGTAACGCTAAAAGATCAATTTAGTTGAAAGAAAATTTTGAAATGTTCAAATTAATATTAATTTGAAGTGTTCAAATTAATATTTAATATATTAGATATATTAAATATAAAAGAGGAAAATATATTTATTGTATTTGATACATTAAATATTAAAATAATTAATGTACATTTGATACATTAAATAAAAGATATTTATAAAATTTGAATAAGATTCAAATAAATAAATATCGTAGGAGATTTGAATGAGATTCAAATAAGTATAAGATATATTTTAATATATTAGATATTAAAATATAATATTTTAATTCTGGCAAAGATTTACCTGAAGTCTACAAGAAGAATATCGGCTCAACTACCTCAATCAAGCTCAAATGAAGCTCATATTCGAAGTCAAGAGAAGTTAACTCCAATTCAGTTCAATCATGAGGCAATCATTATGTCACAAAGTCCAATCATTAGAGCGGAAAGACTACAAGAAGACTTTAATGCTTACTTCCAAGCTAAAGTGTCCACATTATGAAGAGTTGCATCCTTTCAAGTTTGAAAAGGCAGTCATCCAAGAAGCATAATGAATCTAAATATTTAGATTCATTCACATCTTAAATGCATTATGTATCTATTTAATTCATGTATTTATATTTAATATGGTTCATGTATGCCTTTGAAGGGTTGGGGGCTGAATTTATACTAAATGGGTGAAGGGTTGTGTCCTTTCAAGGTGTCTATTGAATTAGTATAAATAGGCATGTCATTTTGTCATTTGAAGATAAGTTGTATTTGAATGAAATCTCATATTTGAGTTTTAGTCTCTCAAGCTTTAAGTTTTCTTTGTATTCTTGTGTTAGAATTCATGTTTAGAACTTTCAATCTAGTTTGATCCATTAGATTGTAGAGAGTTCGAAATATTGAAGATAGGAACAAGTTCTCCTTTCTTCTTGATCATCAATCAAAATTTTCAAGTAAAAATCTGTTTAACTTTCTTGGGATTGCTTTTCATTTTGTTAATGGAGTTTTCTTATTATTGTTGTGGGGGTTCACCTTGAATAAGTGGAGTTCTCAAGCATAATTGAGGTAACTCATTTATCAAATTATCTTAAGCGATCAAACCCTATGTTACGCCTTTCTTCACCTTTGCTCTCCCTCAGCCTGCAAAACAATGTGAACAAGAATCAGACTTTCTTTGAGAAAGAGGATAATTGCAGTTGCAATCCAATCGCAATCTGTACTACAAAATTAAACTTTTTTAGTAATATCGTTCCTTGGCAACAACACCAAAAACTTGATCAAATGAAAAAAATTGGGCTTTAGAAGAAATTTTTAATAAGAAAAAGTCTTCAGTCTAGTGCAAGTGCACATTGTCAAACAAGTAATAAAATTAAAAGTATTCCAAAGTGTCGACCCCATAGAGAACGGATACAACAAAATTCAAAAAAATAGCAAGAAAGTGTTCATAATGCAACCTCGATAACAAATATGAAAATGATTGGGAAGGTTGTTTTTTGAAAATAAGAAATAATAATGGAAAAAAGAGGGATTCAAAGATGCTTTTGTCCCTTTGAATGGAATTGCGGTTGTTGCCTTAGTTAGAGTGGTATTAATTTTGCAATTAAGCACTTCTAATGTGCAAGTATACACAGTTTAATGCAGCAAGTGATAAGTATATTTATATCGTTCTCCTCAGGGATTAGTCCATGAATTTTTACTAAGCTGAAGCTCACTTTTAGTGATAAAAGGGGTAACTAAACAAAAACAACATTCAATGAGTTTTTAAAGAAATAAAACAGGACTAATTTAACCAACAACAAGCTTAGAATAACAGGCAAAAGAACTAAAACAAGTAACAGCAGGTGAAATTACTTAGAGTTAAAAGTAGGCTTGGATTAGGAGTTTCTTATACTATTTTGAGGACTTAATGCTGTAGCAAAACTTATGCTAAAACACACCACACAACATTCCAACACGGAATCTTCCCAAATTTCCTTAAATTGTAGCTAAATTCTCATTTAAATTACTCAAAATAAGCTCATTACTTGTGTGCACTAAGTGGATGATTATCCCTAACCTACCCATTTCATTGCAAGATTAACTTG
This sequence comes from Trichosanthes truncata, assembly GCA_033996785.1. Classification (NCBI taxonomy): domain Eukaryota; kingdom Viridiplantae; phylum Streptophyta; class Magnoliopsida; order Cucurbitales; family Cucurbitaceae; genus Trichosanthes; species Trichosanthes truncata. Next base: position 39,849,345 of record JAWPNB010000013.1, on the reverse strand, counting down.
TAATCAGTCTTAATGAGATTTGAAGCAATCAGTTTCCTATTCTTTTTCCCAAAATGCAAGAAAACAGCAGATGAACAAGGTTGGCCAAACATAATTCATCATAAACATTAAAAGCACTTCAAGTCAGTGTTCAATAGCATAAAACCACTTAGCTTGAACCTCTCTACAATATAAGAGTTCCCTAATCCTTGCCTTAAACTATTTAGCTCATAACGATGGAAATAAAACTCCTAAAAGCGATTGGAAATTCCATTACAACAGCCAAGAAAAATGGAAAAATAACAAAAGGAAGAATAAAAATAAGAAGAGAAGAGAAATTCTCAGGTGAAGAACTTCTAAAGGACTCCCTCCTTCTTCCTCAGCTTCTTTCCCCATGTAGACAGCCTCCTTTTTAGCTCATTTTCTTCCCCTTTCCGTAAAACTTCCTTGTCCAGCCTCTCCCTTTCAATTTCAAAATGCCCAGCTTATATATACTCCCCATTTTGTATCAAAATCAGGGTTGAATAGACAGGAAATGAAGCTTGGCAGCATTCTATTGGTTCATGTCTCTCCAGCTGGCTTAAATTGGATAGCTCAATTAATGAGAATATTCCTTATACATGTGAGATTGGGAGTTGTACTGAGATAGACTGCTACAACATTTCAACTCAGAAGGCTATTATTGAACTTCACTCTTTCTTCTTTCAATTAGTTCATACCTAAGGCAAAATGAGCAACCAATTAACTCTTAAAAAGCAAGAATACACTCATCAATCAAGGCTTCCTAAAGATTTAGCCAAATCACCAACAAGGCATGAATTTAGAAGCTTAATGAACTAAGAAACTACCAAAACATCAAAACTTAGCAGGGTTTAGTACTAGAATTTAGGAGAAATAACTCTTCTATGAAGAGTTATCAGTGGTCTAATTACACTTGCATTTGTTGACTCAACACTTATGCAATGTAAACCAGATTCAACTTCTATTCGACCTTAATTATAGCTAATTCGAACATAGGTAAAAATAAACACAATCCTCTTGGTTTTAAAGGTTTTGCCCTATGTCTAGGGTCAAAATCAAGGTCTTATTTCTAAGCTCCTTTCCTAAACTGCTTTTATGAAAATCTAATTTTATCTATCCTTTTTAGTATTAGACTCAATCGTTGTATGTGATGCTAGGTGATCAAACTAGACTCAATGAGAATTTTAATCAATAACAGCAAACAATGCTACAATGTTAAGCACGGTTGCTTTTACATATTAGGCCTTAATTCCTTTCTCTAGGGTAGTCACATACATGAATCCCAAAGATAGGATTAATTCATAATTAAAGAAGAAAACAAATAAGCTTAAAATAAAAGAAATTTCATATCTTGAATAAAAAAAAGAACTTGCAGCAATAAAGATAAAACAAAACTCAAACGATGAGGATTTGATGCTAAACTAAAATTAGACTTTATTGAAATAAGCTTGTAGAATTGAAATGTCACGAAATGGAAATGATAGAACTTAATTAAGAACTAAATAAAAGGAGAAACAATGTAGCAACTTAAACATAAAATTTCAACAACTAAAATAGAACCCAAACTAAATAAAAACTGGACAAAATCTGGAAATGCAAAGAAACTGCAGAAACTCGACACCCTCTAACACCCCCTATTTCAATCGAACTCACTTCAACCTTTTTCAAGATGAAATGGGCCTTGACAATCTAAGGTTTTCACCTAGGGTGGATCGAGGATGCAGGAATGCAAAAGGTGAAGAGGGACGATTAGCACGATAGAAGAAGAAGAAATGACAGAATGCGACATGAACAATCGACCTTTCTTTAAGTGTGTTAGCTGCCAATTTATAGCCTCCAAAAGCTAGGGTTTTTGTTAACTTTAGTGTATGGAAAGACGCATGCCATTAATGTTGAGAATCAGGAAAAGTATCTCGAGAATATCCTTAAAATTGAGAAAAATCTACAATTTTCATTTTTATTCCCATTTTTTCTGTTTATGCCCAAAATTACAATTGCAATCTAGTTGCAATTTTCACAGTGCTCAGTTTTCTTCCTTTTATAGACTGTGAGCAACTAGAGTTTCTTTCTCCTTCCATATGTGAATTATTGATCGACAGTCTTGTTGGAAATCAAGATAAAATCTCGCCGGAATCTTCCAAATTGTGTAAAATCTGGATTTTCCCATTTTTTCGGCTATTGCCCAAAATTGCAATTGCAATCTAATTGCAATTTTCTACTACTGCTCATTACTTCACCAAAACAAAAGAATCAACAAGTTTATGCCACTTTAAGCCTATTCTTGTTGTTTTGAGATATTCTTAGCATGCTCAATTGATTTTGTACATACTTGCTTCATTTTGCTAACGTTATCAACATAAACATGTTAACTCTCAAGAATAACTTGAATTTCAAGGCTAAATAACCCTCAATAATGAGCGTTATCAAGAGGCGATCAGTGGAGGTACGTAGAATATGCTTGTTTCATGGACACCCCACTGAAGCATGCCCCCAGTTGTAGTGAGACTTCATGCCAAATGCCTACACCATTGGAGGATTTTCTAGTCATCATATGTACTACGAGTGCTACAATCCCTACAGTCCTCAATGGGATCAATCTTATGGATACCAAGAAGAGCAACAGAGCCCGTGCCCTCAGACTTCCAACTCAGGTATGTCTTTAGAGGATTTACTTCAAGAGATTGCTAATAATAATCTTTAGTTTCAGGAAAATCTCCAATTCGAAGAGAAGACTCGAGCTGAGATCAGAGCTTGGGTGACCAAGTTACCAGTAGCGAGGTTGAAGAGTCCACAAGAGCAACTGCCTATCAACATCCCTGAGGTAAGAAGTTATTTTGATAAGGCGGACTTAGATAGTGATGAAGAGGTTTTTGTGCCATGGGAAGTCTAGGTATAGAGTCAAGGAAGGACGTTGAACTTCAGTTCGAAGAGGAGATCCAGGTGATAGAGTTTGAGGTTGAAAAGTCTACGTCTCTTTTATCTCTCGAGTCGTCTCTATTTTGTGAATTTTCTTTTCCTTGTTCTCACGAGTCTGAATCAATTTTTGAGTCTTTTGAAGCTATTTATTTTGATCTTTCGCCTTTTATTCTTTTTCCAACAAAAAAAAATAACAAAAAGACTTGTTTTTCAGGGGCCCACCAAACGTTCATGAGCTTGCTTTGTTTACTGGGTGATGGGCGATGAAACAAACGTAGGATTTTTGAAATAATGATTTTGAAAAGTGATTTAGCCCTAGCACAAGTATACGTTGTTCACAAGTAGTATAAAATGGATAAAGTTCAAGTATTGATCCCACAAGGACTATGAAAATGATTGAGTTATAAAAATACTTTTTTTATGCAATCTTAAGGTAACCAAGATAAGTAGCAAAGATGTCAATGGTAATGTGACTTAGAAACAATAATGAAAACATGAGAATTCAGTTAAGTATCAACTCTAGGAAATTATGCTAAAGCATTGCGACCGCATAATCACCTTTATAACTTTGTACTATGAATAGGGCATAAATCTTATTCAACCTTGATTTCAAGCACCCTTAAGAGGCTAAGTAGTTGCTCCTATATGTCTGTGGTCAACTTATCTTAGATAATTAAAAACACAAATCTTTTGATCCTATAGGTGTTCCTTATGTCTAAGGTCAACAATGGAATCCTATATCTAGGCTTTCCTGTAACGCTCCAAGCCCAGGATTTGGAATCCAGATTCGGCACCTAATGGCCCCGGCATTCCCCTGCATCCCCTACGACCTGGCTACGTCACCTTACTTGTCTTGAACTGCTTTTAAGAGTGAAGACTGTCCCCACAAACCAACACGGGTCTTTTCAACATGCTTTGCCTCACTCACATGCTTCCTAGGAAAATTCCCAAGAGGTCACCGAACATAAGATTTCTCCAAGCCAAGCATGCTTAACTTTGGAGTTCCTATGATTAAGCCACCGAAAAGGAAGGTGCACCTTATTGGTATAGGTAGTAACTATCAATTCTTTTAAGCCTTTCCTAACCATACTTTCATATCCTCAGGATCCCTCTCATTCAGATGTGGTCACGGTTCATTCATGTACCCCTCCTAAACTCGGGTGTTACATGCCCAACATGGTGCACCTTCCTTTTCGGTGGCTTAATCATAGGAACTTCAAAGTTAAGCGTGCTTGGCTTGGAGCAATCCTATGTTGGGTGACCTCTTGGGAATTCTCCTAGGAAGCATATGAGTGAGGACAAAGCATGCTGAAAGGACCCGTGTTGGTTTGTGGGGACAGTTTTCACTCTTAGAAGCAGTTCAAGACAAGTAAGGTGACGTAGCCAGGTCGTAGGGGATGCAGGGGAATGCCGGGGCCATTAGGTGCCGAATCTGGATTCCAAATCCTGATCCAAATCTTGGGCCTGGGGCGTTACAGATGGTATCAGAGGGGAACCTCTCCCAGTAAGATGTGGTTCGGGGACGAACCAAGGCGGAAGCTGGTGGGCATGTAACGCCCGAGGTTAGGAGGGGTACATGAATGAACCGAGACCACATCCGAATGAGAGGGATCCTGAGGCTATGCAAGGCATGATTAAGAAAGGCTTAAAAGAATTGATAACTACTACCTATACCAATAAGGTGCATCTTCCTTTTCGGTGGCTTAATCATAGGAACTTCAAAGTTAAGCGTGCTTGGCTTGGAGCAATCCTATGTTGGGTGACCTCCTGGGAATTTTCCTAGGAAGCATGTGAGTGAGGACAAAGCATGTTGAAAGGACCCGTGTTGGTTTGTGGGGACAGTCTTCACTCTTAGAAGCAGTTCAAGACAAGTAAGGTGACGTAGCCAAGTCGCAGGGGATGCAGGGGAATGCCGGGGCCATTAGGTGTCGAATTCGGATTCCAAATCCTAGTCTGAATCCTGGGCCTGGGGCGTTACATTTCCTCGTATATCTCTTTTATGGCATCTGTTTATTGCCTTACCCTTTCAGTACCTGACTCAAAATTTCATGCTAATTTAAGTGGCCAGTTTAAACCAATATTTAAGACTTAAAATCAATAAAAGATGAATAGACACAAGTAAGTTTGTGATTATTGGAAGCAATATGTTAGGCTAAGTTAATCCATATGGGTATCCACAAAATTGAAGCCTTTATAGGAATTTAGCTAGACATGGAAGAAATGAACATAGAATGCTTCATTGAAATAGAATTCATAATTACAAGATAAATAAAATTAAATAACTACAATCGAAAAATATGATGAACGCAAGAACCCTATTATAGAAACTAAGGTACATCCAAGAGATAATCACTGTAAGAGTCGATCTGGACCTTTTTCAAGGTGGAATCGATCTATACAAGTTAAGTCTCTCGAAGGCTAAAGGTTCTAAGTTGAGGAATACGAGTTTTCCCTAAGGGAATTCTCTCCAACACCACTTAGTTCCCTAGTATAAGTTTACACTCGAAAATCTTGTGAAATCACGTTCTCCATGACTTTTAATGCTCTGCCCTTCAAGCTCCACGAATCACCCTTTATATAGGCCTTTAGAGGGTGAGTAGTTACCTATATTCGTGTCTTGAACCATGATTTGACCTTTGAGTCAAAATAGGAGGTAGGTTATAGATTTGACTCCAATAAGTTGGACCACAAAGTTCATGGTTTGACTAGAAATTAGGGGAGATTGCGGCTGCAATTCCCAATATTGCAAAATTATGCAGTCACAATGTTGGGCAGCTTTTGACATTTTCCTACAAAAGAGGAATTTTATTTAAAACTCAGCCAAAAATGACATTTTTACCCCCTGATTGACTCATTTAACACTAAATGACCATACACACATGTCTAACTTACTTATGCATGCTTTTGGACAATCAAAACATGATAATACATGCAAACAACCATACTTAAAATAATAAATGAACTAAATTAAGGGCCAAATATAGGTGATAAACATGGTTCATAAGTAGCCTTTGTAGATTCAAGGAAGAAAGGGCCGAAGAAATATGAGAATTTTTAAGTGCCCTGACGCATGCCACATGGTGAGTCGAGAAATCGACTATATAAATTTGCAATTCTTGGAGACAACTAGGCTTTAAAATTTACCTTCTTTCTTTATTGCTTTTAGTTTTTCCTTTTCGTAGCTTAGCTTGTTTTGTTTCTTTTGTAAGTGATAAATTGACTTTTGAGGAAAAGAATATCACTCTTCGAGGTGTCACACCATCACCTACGCGTGAACATATCAGGGGAGCTTTTTTATTTTCCTATCTATTTGTCCTTACTCTTTCACTTATTTATACATTGAGGGCAATGTATCGTTTTAGGTTGAGAGTGGAGTTTATTGTGTTTTTAGCATAATGTTGAGTCTTGAGCATCTATACGTCAAACTAGTTAGCTTTTGAGTAAATTTTAAAATTTTGAAAATTTTTGGAGAATTTTGAGCTTTATTTGTCTGCTGGGTGGGATGTATGCTTCATGAGTAGGAAAATCTATGAGATGCTTTCTATATCTCGTTATTTGCAATTTGTTGAAGTTGAGCATGTTGTCCTAATTTGAGCATATTTAAAAAAAAATCTTTGATTTTCTTGCACATTATTAGCACATTAGCTTACTTTGTGTTGTCTTGAGGGCCTAAGGTAACTTTATGGGGTTCATACGTTTGTTGTCACCCCGATAGGCATATGGACTAGCTTAAGAGTTAGTTTTTTGCATGATAGTCTATAATGCCTTGCTTAGGAAAAAGAAAGTGTATTTGCTTGCAGGAAAAGAAAGAAATGAAAGAACAAGTTGAGCTTAGAAAGAAGATAAATATTTTTAGGAAGAAAAGAAAAAGAAAAGAAACTTGTAATGTGTATAGTGATCGAGGGTAAAAAGAGTTACCCCTATTGTAATCGATTAGGTCCTTATCCATTAAGCGAGTACTTTGAGTAAGAGTCCCTACAACAGTAGTGTGAAAGCTAGTGCCCTTGAGTCAAAATGATGCAAGTTTAAGGCCCGTATTAGTTGTTTTTTAGGCACCTAGTAAAGCACTACACGCTTGAATGTTCTATTGCTTGATATCTAGTTCTTAGAACAAGTGTAGGGAGACGATAGATTAAGGGCCTTATAAACCTACCTCGTGCTTGCAAAGACCACATTAGGTAAGCTAAGCACACACACGCATAAGAGATGACAAGAAAGGTTTTTAAATTTTTCATGGATGGACTGTGCATGAGCTTTGTTTCTTCTTTGGTAAATGATTCATTATCTTAAGCATCGAGGTTAGAGTCATGTGCTTGCAACCAACGATTCTCATTTATTGTTTTGTTTGTGCTTTGCTCGAGGACTAGCAAGATCTAAGTTGGGGGTTGTGTAAGACCTAAAAAGTCCTATTTTATCTCACTAATTTCATGCTAGTTCGTTGGTTTTTATGAATTTAATTGTTGATTTTGTAGGAATTCGAGCAAATGACGTGTTTCAAAGCATTTGCATCAATTTGGATTAATTTTGATTAATTTGGAGGTCATTCAAGTAACCTAGCATGAAGAAGGAGTGAAATGACCAAAATGCTCTAAGAGATAGCGTCTAGCACTCCAAACAAGACGCTGAAGAAGACAGAATTTTGCAGATGTAGGGTAGCGTCCTTAGCATCTTGACACTACGCAAGTTAAGCATCAAGTAACAAAGCCAAAACACTGCAATGAGCCTGTCTTGACACTGCCCACAACGTCTCGACACTACATCAATTTGTATAAAAAGATTCTTTTCTCCTCTAGGTCATTGGTCTCTCAATTTTCTGCCGCTATGAGACCCTTTTAGATGTTTTCTTGACCTTTTTAGTTTTTTTCTTACTGTTTTCATTAGTTTTAGGCAAGTTTTAGGAGTTTTGATCGAGCCTCAGTGTCAGACTTTGCTATTTCGATGGCTAGCTAAACTTTCGACACCAATTCAGGTGTATTTGGTAACATTGTAATTTTGTGAGATTTGATTTATATTTTCCTATCAATTTCAGTAGCTTTATTGTCTCTTGATTCTCACTTTAATTATGAGCATGTTCTTAGATTAAATTGACAAGTTAATCATGTCGGTCGTGTTCATTGTGCTAATTAGAGTAGGGATCATTCTCATGTATGAGGATTATTTGACCCTAAACTAGATTGTTCTTGTCATTTTTCTATGTTTTGTTGTATGACGGAATGCTAAAAATAGTGTTTATTAGTTAAATTCATAAAAGCTCGTTGGAGTAATGAAAGAGGCGAAAGAAGTTTTAAAGAGGTCGAAAGTTACACTAATTTGATATTTTTGTGTAGGTTTGGAGCAAGCAAGTACAAAAATGCAATTTCATTCCATTTTGGAAATGCATTTGCATTTCTTCTGGAAAACGGGTTTGGGAGTAAGCAAAAAAATGCAATTGCATTTTCTAGAAAATTTTGGAGACTGTGGGAATCAAGGAAATTGCAAGATTTATGGAGATTTTGCAGAGATTTGAGAGATTTTTCAACCCAATTTCATGCCTACAAGTTGACCCAAGGTGGTAGAAGAGAAAAGATGAAAACCATAGCCCCCGACACCCATAAAAGAAGGAAGAATGAACCAAAAAATAGATGGATTTTTCTTCTTGGGCAGTAGCTTTGGTTCATCGTTTTCTATCATTTTTCCAGCAGTTTTTTATTCGTTGTGCTCTGTAATTTTCGAGTTTGATCCCTCCTCAACAAAAGTTCGAGGAGCTGAAGATCCAATTGCATTAAAGGTGTATTTCGTTCGATCAAAGCAAGGAAAACACAAGTTCATCGTATTTCTTACGTTTTTGTTCATTTTTATTTCTCTAGCTAGCTACTGTTTTTCTTATTTCCTTCTTATAAGTTCTTTGATTTTTAGATAAGTGTTGAAGTTTATTGATTCTTTTCTTCTTCTTGGACAAAAACAGTTTGTCTTTTACTTTATAATATTTTGAAATTCTCTTAAGTGTGCTGCCATTTTCTCTCCTTTGAGATTGTTGTGGGAGTTGTGGGAGTGTTTTTCTTCAAGTCTTTTCTTCATAAAATTTCAGTTTGAGTTGTCTTTATATTCTAGAATTTTCTTCCCTTTTATTCGGCTATTTAATTATGAGTTTTGTATCTATTCATTTGTTGTTTTTCATTCCCTCCATGATGAGCTGAACTTCCTTTAGGGATTCAAATTGGTGAATGCCCTAGAGGAAAGATGTAAAGCTTAAAATCATAATCAATCTATCTAGCACTTGAAACTTTGTTTGCTTTTGTTGAGTTTAATATTGAGTAACCCTAGCCGACCAACTAGTATTACTTGTCAAGCTTAAACTTAATATCGAAAGGGTTAAGGGAAGGTGGATGTCACAAAAGCAATGAAGGAAAAGGCTTAGAAATAAGTTCTGAACATCTACCCTAGACATAGGACGAGACTCCAAAATTACTAGAATTGTGCGCAAAATTATCTAAGTTAGATTAACCATAGAAATATAGGTCTAATCACTTAGCCTCCTAAAGATTTTGAAGCAAAATTGAATAGAAGTCGAATTCAGTTTACTTAATTTTCATGTGTTAGCTACGATTGCAATTGCATTTTTAGTGGCATTTCTTTGCAAAGGGGCATGAACAACTTGAAATCCTTTTTTCATACTTATTGACTTTTCACTTATTTCCGTAAGAAAAAACAACCTCTCAACATTTTTACATCCTTGGTTACCGAAATTGCATTTTGTAAACAAATTTGTGTCATCTTCATAGATTTTGTTAAAATTTGTTCCCTTGGGTACGATACTCTAGAATACCCCAGATTTATTACTTGAATCGACAATGTGCACTTGCACTAGACTGGAGCTTCTATTTTAAACTCAAAATATTTTCTTAAAGCCCCCATGTTTTAGTTCGATCAAGTAGCAAGTAGGTTGGCTCATGTTTGCATTAGGTGGATGATCGCCCCTTTTCGTATTTTGCATGATAGACCTTAGGATTAAGAAAACATTCTAGTTAAATACGACTATCTTGTTTAATGAACACATCTTAATCAATCCCTAGAGTGTAATGCTATAAGTTACGTTAGTATAGAACACAATCGTGCCCATATAATTGGGCTAGGTTATAAGTTAATTTGATGCTAGGTTGAGTTAGCTTGATTATGGGATCTAAGTTACCTTAGGGGCTTCTCTAGCCTTTCCAGTTAAGTCAATTAGGCAATAAACTGTGAAATTGAATCTCACATTGGTTTCTATGATCAATTTTTATTGTTAGTCGACATACTCTGAATTGGTGTCGTGGTAAGATCGTTTTATCTTTCCTTTCTTTTAGTTTCAATTTGTTTATCACTTTATGTCAAAAACCCCTTGTTCGATCAATAAAAAATCCAATTAAAAGAAATTGATAATCGGTTCCATGTGGTTCAATATGGTCCACTATTAATTACTACAAATAGTTAATTTAGATCAGTATTATAAATTGTAGTTTGATGAGCACTCGACAAGCTTGCATCACTTCACTAAAGAGTCCAAAGTCTTGTCGTGGTTCCAGCTTTCTCCCCAATAAGGTTTTACTCTCTGACAATTAACCTTGAATATATTTTCATGGCTGTCTTTGGAATTCCACTGCTCCATTATGATAAACTTGCACTACCGTGAACGGTCCTAACCACCTTGATCTCAACTTTCCTGGGAACAACTTCCAACGAGAGTTAAATAATAAAACACATTGTCCTATTTGTAAACTTTTACCACGAATCCGTTGATCATGCCACCTCTTAACTCTTTCCTTGTAAAGTTTCGCATTCTCATAGGAGAAATATCAGAGTTCCTCGAGTTCATTCAGCTACAAATTTCTCTTGATCCCAGCCTGGTCCATGTTGAAATTAAGCTTCTTCATTGTCCATAGTGCCTTGTACTCTAACTCGAGCGAAAATGGCACACCTTCCCAAAAATAATTCAGTAGGGTGACATTCCCAAGGGAGCTTTTTACACAGTTCTGTAGGCCCAAGGTGCATCGTCTAGTCATAATGACCTGACCTTTCTCAATCTACCAACAGTCTTCTCAAAGATAATATTGATCTCTAAGTTTTACAACTTCGCCTGCCCATTTATCTGAGGATGGTATGCAGTGGCTACTCTATACCTAACATTATATTTAGAGGAGTAAGTTAGCAATGATTCAATTTAAAAAAGTGTGTACCTTCATCACTTATCAAGACCCTCAGGGTTCCAAGTCTTGCAAAGATGTACTTGTGTAGAAATCTCTTTACAACCTTAGCATCATTAGTAGGGGATGTCATTGCCTTTATCCACTTGGATACAAAGTCAAGAGCGAGCAAGATGTACATTCCTAAAAGAAGGTGGAAGGCCCATGAAATCAATTATCCATATATAGAATATTTCTACCTCCAGCATATAGTTCATTAACAACTCATTTGTAGCTGAAAGGTTTCCCATTCTCTGGCACTGATCACATTGTTTGGTGAATTGATGTGCATTGCTAAATAGTGTTGGCCAATAATAACCACTCTGAAGTACCTTAGTTGATGTCTTCATCCCTGCACTATGACCTCCATATGGGGCTGCGTGACATTCCTTTAAATTATTTGACATCGAAAAAATTTATGAGTCCCAGCTCATACAAGTATGGTTCATCCCAGCAATACTGCTTCCTATCATTATAAAACGTCTTAAGTTTCTAACTTGATGCATGTCGCAGAGTTAAACCACTTACTAAGTAGTTCACCATGTCTGCGTACCATGGTACTTCTTTCCCTTAAACTGCTAGTAGTCTTTCATCCACAAATGTGTCTTTGAGGATTTAAATGGAAGAAGAAAGACAAGAAAATTGGACCCGAGGGTATAGCGTTACAATGCTCCTTATAGCGTTGCAACACCATTGGAGAAGCCTATCAACCTTGAAGACTCTAGGGCACAACGTTGCAACGCTGGCCGAAGAAGATTCTTTCCTTGTTTGCAAAATGGTAAGGACAGTGTTGCAATGTTGCCCCTAGCGTTGCAACGCTATCTTGATACTATTTAAGGAATGTTTCTCCTTCGTACAAAGGGAGCCGTTTTTTAAAGACAAAAACCCTAATCTCGATTTCTACACTGTCCAAAGGCTTGGAAGAGAGTTTTGGAGAGCCAATGAGGAAACTCGAAGCTCGAGATCATGGACATCACATCGAGAGCGAGTGTTGGCACGCCACCTTAGTCTAATATCTTTCCCTTACTTTTCTTTCGTTTTAGGAGTTTTGTTATAAACTTAATTGTTGTTTACTGTTGTTTAGACAAGAATGGTTATATGTTTTAGAACTTCGTTGATTTTGTAATTGAATGGTTTCAATTACATCTTTTATGCAACTAAATTTTATTACTAAAACCTTTGGTCATGGTTTTGCATGTTAGGCTAGATTTAGCTAGAGAGAGTAAATTTATCCATAGAACAATAGATGCATGACTAGATTTAGTTTATTGCACGAGAGTGAGTTAATTAAATCTAGAAGCTTTAAGAGAATCGCCTAATTCCATGTTTAGAAATAAAAATAGAATGAGGGTGGATTTATTACAAGGTATGAGTTCAATTGAGCTCGAGAGATGATATTGATCACTTCGTAATTCTTGGCTTAAGATTAATTGCATGGAATCAATTCTTTATCTACACAGTGAGCTTAATTTAATCAACAATTACTGTTTTCAAATATTGGACTCCAACCTTGTAAATAGTAATTTAGAATTTATTTGTCTTTTTCATCACTCTAAAATTTTGTTTCTCTGAATAAAATTCGGCATAATTAACTTTGGTACTTAATTAATCTAAGAACTTCAATCCTTGTGATCGACCTTGACTACTATTACTGCAAATTCTTAGAGGTTAGATTTATAAACATTATATGATAGGACATTCGACAAGCCTTCTCACCAAATTAGTGCTGTTGTCGGGGATTGGCATATTTTAGTTTAATTAATATCGTGGTGAATGTGCTTGATCTTAATTTATAGTGTAAATAGTGTATATTTGTATATTTTTCTTCTTTTGTTTTTCCTTGTTTATTTGTACAGTTGTGTAGTTGTTTAGTTTTCTTCTTTTTGTTGTATTTCTCTTATTTTAGTTTTTCCTCTTTTTGTGTAAATTATGTATATTTTGTGTATTAGTGCATTTTTTTAGTTTTGTTGTATATTATGTATTTGTGTTGTATATTATCCTTGTATAATTTTTCTAGATTATGTATTTTAGTGTATAATATGAAAATTATTTTTCTTGTGTTTTTCCTTGCTGTATTTTTGTTAAGTTTAGTGTAGTATATGTAAATTAATTTGTTTCGTTGTTTCTTGTATCATATGTATAATTCTTGCCTTGTAAATTATTTTTGTTTATTGTAAGTATTTTTGGTTAATTATGTTTTTGCCCTTTTTTTTAAATCCTTTGGTAATATTTTAGTTTGAATTAATTTTTCCAATCTATTGACTAACGAATTTTTTTGAGTTTTGTGATGCAAGAAGAAATTTTGGACATTGGAGACCGTACACATGATTGAAGAGTTCAATGATGAACTCAATAGGAAGTTGCCAACCAAATTGAAAGATCCAGGGAGTTTTACTGTTCATTGTACTATTGGCAATTCTTATTTCCATAAGGCTTTGTGTGACCTAGGTGCTTCTATTAATTTGATGCCCTGTTGTGTGTACAAGACATTAGGTGTCAAGGAATTAAAACCTACTAACATGTCTCTACAGCTTGCAGATAATTCATTAGCTTATCCTAGAGGTGTAGTAGAGGATGTTGTAGTGAAAGTTGATACATTTTTAAATCCTGCTGATTTTGTTGTGCTTGACATAGAAAGAGATGATGAGATCCCTATCATTTTAAGACGACCCTTCCATGCTACGAGGGAAGCTTCTATCAAAATAAAAGACGGTCAGTTATCTTTTAAAATTAACAATGAGAATGTAACTTTTGACATGCATAACGTAGTGAGGTATACCCTAGAGGTAAGTCAAGGTATGGTGGTTGATACAATTAATTGTTTATCTAATGAATTTTCTGAGATAATGGTGAATAAGGATTCACTAGAATGGGCTTTGACAAGGAATTGTAGCAACGAAGACTCGAGCACAAATTGAATCCACATGAGTCTTTGTAACAACCGGAAAAAAAATTATTTTATTTTATTCTATTTGTTTATTTATTTTATTTGTTTTATTGATTTTTCTAAAACCTTTTTGAATTAGGATTTTATCTTTTTTTTAAATTAGGAGATAAATATTTATTTTCTTTTTATTTAAAAAGAAAGAAGATAATTTTATCAAGGGTTTTGATTAGAGTTCTTTTAAAAATGGGTCTTTTAAGCCCTAACCTTTTTGATAAAAAGTTTTGACGGCAAAAAGAGGGAAACGAAGAAGTCAGTTCTGCAGTTTCCTCTCTAAAGAAAAAGCAGTAAGTTTTCTTCCCTTCTATCTTCAAGTTTGTTTTCTTTCTTGATTGAATCTTTCTTGAAAAATTTTGGGTTTTGTTTTCATTCTTGATTGTTTAGAATGAAAAGATTCTTGAAATCTTTTGCCCTAAAAAGTTTTTAGGTTTTTGGTTTGCGTAATTCTTTATCGAAGTTTTTCATCTTATGGATTTTGAATTAAATTAAAGGTTTGATAATGGAAGATTTTTCAGAAATTTCCAGCTTTTATTTTCTCTAAATTTGGGACTGTTTTTAGTATTTTTGGGTTCTTTTGTACAAGAAAGTTTACCAAATGATTGTTTCGTTAAAGTGTGATTTATAGCTTTAATTTCTACATGAAAACATTATGTTTGAAAGGTTTTTACAGCAGTTTTAGGTACTTTTTCAGATCTGATTTTATTTGTAAAATAGTAGAAATCTTGATTCTTTTAGATCAAAAACTCTTGGAAAGTTTTGTTTTAAGAGCAGAAATTTTATGGGTTATTTGTCCATAATTTATGATAGCTATGAAAGTTTTAAACGATGTAGAATTAGAAAATTGTTTCGTATTTTATTTCATATTGAAAAGTATTTATTTTACTAATTTTAATACGTTTTTAATTGGATTTTAAAGTGTTTTAAACCCAGTTTTCAGTGCTGTTTTTTTTTAATCCAAGAACCCTATTTTCCCTAATTTTTTATGTAGAAAATTGTTTTGAATGGGAAAAATTGGGTAGATAAGATTGTCTATATTTTAGATAAGCTTTTGGACCTTTAAGATAGAATTTTGGTTTTTGATCAGTGTAGTATTGGATATGTTTGGACTTCTAGGAAAAGTTGATGATTGTTCAAGAAAGTGGACAAGATTTGGAATTGAGATTGAGATTGAGAATTGTAGGATTATCGATCGAGGTAAGTAGTTTCCACATCCCTTCCAAAATAGCAATTTTGGTACAATTATGTTTTAATATTGTTTATTTGACAAATGTTTGAAAGAATGTTTTGTAAGATTTGAAATTGGTTGAAATTGTTTTATATGCTTTAAAGTGTTTTGCTATTTGAAAGTATTTTTTCTATTTGAAAGTATTTTTTCCATTTTGGATAATTTGAAATAAATGTATTTTGATTGATTTCAAAGTGAAAGTAAGCTTGTTTTGGTTCTAAGTTTGAATGGTTGATTTGATGAATCTTTATTGAAATTGTTATTTGAAACTACATGTTTTGTTTCAAATGTTTACAAAAGAATTTTTGATCGATTTGATAAGGGTTATCCGGATATGCCAATTTTATGTTTTGGGAATACTTTGCTTATTTGTGATAGTAGCCTAAATTGGAATTGATGGAATTGGAATTGATGGAATTGTTCTGGCTTTATTTGTGAGAAGACACATTTGTGGTTTGGCATTCCTTTGGAATGAAGATTCATGTGTGTGTTATTCACTCACGTGGCCTCACACTTAAGTAATTATATTGATTGTTTTGGTCGATTTTATCGACATCTCTGACTGATTGAAGCTTATTTGTGGGAAGGCATAGTTTGTGGTTTGGCATTCCTTTGGAATGAAGATTCATGTGTGTGTTTCACTCACATGGCCTCACACTTAAGTAATTGAATTGAATGTTCTGGTCGATTTTTATTGCAACTCTGATTGAATGTTCTGATTGATTGATTGGTTTTACCGACGGGTAACAATCATATATGTTCTGAAGGCTACCCAAATAATGCATATTCCCACTCTGATATTTGAAAGTAATAATTGATTGAAAGTACTGTTTGAATTGAAAGTTTTGATATTTGAAAGTTTGGTTAAATGAAAGTTTTGTTCAATTGAAAGATTTTTGTTTTTCAAAAGTTTTGACTAAACGTTTTAATAGTTGTATTAAAAGTTTTGCAAGGATATTTGTATTCTGTTTATGATTGTTTTAAAAGAAAATGACCGAATGAATATTTGATTTTTGATTCAACTATTGAAATGATTTGTTAAACTGAATTTCTATGTTTTGTTTTGAAGAAAAATGAATTTCTGAACTTGATGTTGAAATTACTTATTGAGTATTTCTGTACTCATTTTTGTTTTTCCAAAATGTTTTCAGACTAAGGATCAAGTGATAGTCTCGAAAGAAGTGAAGTTTAGCACTCTGGCACAAGACTTAGAAAGTTGTTGTTATGGATTCAATAGTTTCTTTTAGAAAACCTTTGTAAGAAATTACTTCAGCTGAATTTGTTTAAGTCTATTTTAGTTTTGATTGTTACGCTTCCGCATTATTATTAGAATGACCGTATTGGAAAATTCGGGCTGTTACAAGTCTAGCTAAAGATATTAAGGAAAGTGCTTCTTGGGAGGCAACCCAAGTTTTCTTTCCCTTATTTACTTTTCTTGTTTGTCTTTCTTTCCTAGTTTAGGTTGCTTTGGAAAAAGAGTGCCAAGTAAACCTCGTTTCCATTTTGCAGGACCTCGATCGTACTGAGTAACCTCCTAGCCAATTCAAAGAACTCCCATGGAACAATCTCTCATCTTATCAGGCTAGTATCACTCACTCATTCTATCTTTGTCCTTATTTTGTTTATTGAGCATGTTACATTGAGGGAAATGTAAACTTTAGGTTTGGGAGTGGGTAGTACTTTGCAATCCTGAGAATTCTTAGCAAATTTTTTTCAATCTTAAGCATGTTTCAATGATTTATAATGCATGATGACTGATTAGGACAACCTAGGAAGTAATTTAAGTGAATTTTGTTATTTTACAATAGAATGATATCTGAAGCATGTCCTAAATCGAGTATATTCAAACTTTATCTGTAATTTCCTTGCAACAAATGAGCACATAACTGACTTTCTATTATGTTCGAATACTAGGATGCTTTTGTTGAGTCTAGAGGTTGTTGTCACCTCGATAGGCTTAAGAACTAATTAATAGTTGATTTGCATGAAAGCTAGTGATTGAAATATGTGAAATAAGAAACATTTTATCTTTATTGATTTTTGTAGCATGTTACAAGAAATTGAAAGCATGTTCCATCAATAATTGTGTGCTTAATGTGTGGGGATCAAAAGAGCTACCTCCACTATGTTCAGTTAGGCCATCCATTGAGCGAGTGCTCTGGATAAGGGTCCTTATAGTGGAAGTGTGAAAGCTAGGGTCTCCGTAATTAGGAGAAAGATGAGTTTGGAGGTGAGTACCTCTTGTAAAAAGAAAAAAAATGAATGCTTAAGTAAATTGCTCTTTGTAGTGTGATAAAGCTTGAAATTGGAACTTAAAGCAAGTGTAGGGGAAAACAAAGGAAAGTCTTGGTGAAAGTATCTCAAGTTAGTAAAAAATAGTAGAAAGGAAGTTAAACACACAGACGCAAAGAAGTAATATATAGAATTTAAATTGTTTGAGGAAGGATGTGTTAAGACTTTATTCTATTGTTTTATATCAATTAGATAACTGAGGCTTGAGTCATGATTCTTGTATTAAAATATTATGAAAATGTTATCTTGGTTTTGTTTTGCTCGAGGACTAGCAAAAACCTAAGTTAGGGGGTATTTGATATGGCAAAACAGTGCTATTGCTTGGCTTGATTTTATGTTAGTTTTGCTATGATTAGTGTGCTTTCATGTGTTTTTATATATATTTCTCATAAATTGAGCATTTAGAGCAAAACCGAAGCATTGTGAGATATTTTGACAAATTTGAGCAACTCAAGGCTATATTTGAGGACTCAAGTGTTGAAGAAGAACAACAAGGCAAGTGAACCCGTGTCACACCCCCTCCCGAACTAACCGCTAACTTAGCCCGGAAGATAGCATGAAGCCATCAGACATCGTTTAGCATTCTAACGATACCTGTGACTTTGTAACATCTGATAAGCATACTATGTTGGCATATGAAATACTTTAAACACAACACAGCGGAACTTTGTTAATTACTATACGTACGTAAGGAGCGGCTCTACTTAAACCTCACTTGAAAATTAGAACGGGTAGAGAGCACTACAACCCAAAATATACCCAACCATGATTTACACAACCACCACCACTAGTGCATACATGAACATAACTATACGTTCCTTCCAAAATATCTACAATGTATATACGGACTCGCTACAAAACCCCACCCATGAGGCTCGGCAGACTGTGGCAGGATCTCAGGCACCGGGAGCTCGATCTCTACCTGAAAAGTTGGAAAACATTGAAAGAATGAGCTATGAGGCTCAGCGAGTGACTTAGTTTAAGCTACTAACTCGCAAATCATATCACCTGATAATCTATGAGCATATGAATCTGTATTCAAGCGTTAAATATAAATGTATAGTCACAATAGTTTTTCCTTTCAGCACTCCAACAGGTATGTCATTAAAAACTCACAAGGCATATCAAGAATATTAACCATTTAAGGAAAAACCATATGACAATCTACGTTGTGTAGGGCACGCCCAGTACAACCAACATTCATTCTACGATGTAGTGGGGCCTGCCAGCACTCCCATCGTCTTTGTCGTAGTGGGTCCCGCCCAGCACTCACGACAGCATTGTTGTCACGGAGTACACTCAACGTCGACAACAGAAAATGACCTGTGTGCACACGGTACTATACAACCTCGGCTCAATATCTTAATCATTTCCTAGGAAACCATGTATGCTCTTAAGTATGTGTTCAATGTTTCAGAAAAAACATAAAGCATTTAAACTAATTCATTCTTAGGAAGTCTTATATTTCCATAAGCATAAATTCAGGCATAGAAATCGTTTTCGAAATTCGTTTTGTCACTCACAGTGTTAAAACTAGATCCTCGGCCCGTAAACTTGACCTACTTCCTCCTGGCCTTTCAAAAAAAACCAAAACCAAGCATTAGGACTTCAATCTCATGACTTTCAAACTTAAGATTACAAATATCACTCCATCTATTTCCCAGCATTCTGCAGATTTCATACTCTAACCTCACATACTCATAACTTCTTCATTACTTGGCCAAAAATGATGTACTTTATACCAAACTCTTTCTTTTTGAACCCTCTAAAACTTATCTGAAGGAATGGAATCGAAATTCCCAAAGGATGTGTCCGTAAATACCTCGAAATCTACTTCCCTAAAATTAAACTTCTGAAATTTTCAGAATCTTTTTTCTGCTGCACACCACACCTGACCTGAATTTTAAAGCCACTTCCAATCATTTTTTACTCACGACTTCTTCATGACAGTTATAGGAAATTAAATAAGCTTTCCAACCATACCTAATGGAGATTCTGATTCAAATCCTACAGATCAGCATGTCTCAAACACCAGAGGTTTCTCAGATTTGATAACAAAATCTCTCCTCTGACTTCCCCTTCACAAATCAATAATTTAAAGTCAGATTTTGCTCGAGCTTCCTTCACGAAATTTGTTCGAAAATGAGTTAACTTTCAAGAAAATTAAACCTCACCTCTTAACTCTTCTTGTGGAGCTCAAAACGATCTAAACATCAGTAGTGAGTAGAGTTGATCACCTAGTTGCCATGGAGGCTTGTGCTGAGTTTTCCCCCCTTCTTCTTCAACTTCCAACCCCAGCAAGCTCTCTTTTCCTCTTTCTTCCACCTTCTCCCACGAAATACTCTGTTTTTCTTTAATAAAAGAGAAGCAAATGGGAGAAAATGGGTTAGGAAGCTTATTTAATTACTTTTGGTGGTGAGTGCTCCAAAGCTTATCCCTTTCTTTTGTTTTATTCCTCTTTTCCTTATACAAAAATTTCCCAAAAATGTTTTAACAATTATTATTATTATTATTTATATAATTTTTTTTTTTTTTTAGGAAATTTCAAGGAAAAATCTCGGGTTTACAACCCAAGGGTATAGCATTGAAACGCTCCGTATAACATTGCAACCCCATTGGAGAGCCTATCAACCTTGAAGACCTGAGGGCACAGCGTTGCAACGCTGCATATAGCGTTGCAATGTTGGCCGAAGAAGATTCTTTCCTTGTTTGCAAAATGCTAAGGACAATGTTGTAACACTCTCTCAACAGTATTTAAGGAATGCTTTACATTTGTGCAAAGGAAGCCGTTTTTTAGAGATAAAAACCCTAATCTCGATTTCTACACTGTCCAAAGGCTTGGAGGAGAGTTTTGGAGCGCCAAGGAGGAAACTCGAAACTCGAGATCGTGGACATCATGTCGGGAACGAATGTTGGCACGCAACCTTAGTCTAATCTCTTTCCCTTGCTTTTCTTTTGGTTTTAGGAGTTTTGTTATGAACTTAATTGTTGTTTACTGTTGTATTTAGACAAGAATGGTTGTATGTTTTAAAACTTCATTGATTTTGTAGTTGAATGGTTGCAGTTACATCTTTTGTGCATCTAAATTTTATTACTTAAACCTTTGACCATGGTTTTGCATGTTAGGCTAGATTTAGCTCGAGAGAGTAAATTTATCCATAGAACAATATATGCATGACTAGATTTAGTTTATTGCACGAAAGTGAGTTAATTAAATCTAGAAGCTTTAAGAGAATCACCTAATGCCATGTTTAGAAATAAAAATAGACCAAGGGTGGATTTATTACAAGGCATGAGTTCAATTGAGCTCGAGAGATAATATTGATCACTTAGTAATTCTTGGCTTAAGATTAATTTCATGAAATCAATTCTTTATCTATAAAGTGAGCTTAATTTAATTAACCATTTTGTTTCTCAAAAATTGAACTCCAGCCTTGTAAATAATAGTTTAGATTTTATTTGTCTTTTTCATCACTCTAAAGTTTTTTTTCTCTAAATAAAATTGAGCATAATTAACTTTGATGCTTAATTAATCTAAGAACTTCAATCCCTGTGATCAACCCTGGCCACTATTACTTCAAATTTTTAAATGTCCGGTTTATAAATATCAGTTGATATCACCTTCGACAAGCCTTCTCATCAAGTGCTGAATTATTCGTGTGTACCATTACCTTAGTTCCACCTAGATAATGTCTAAACTTGTCTAATGCAAAAACTACAACTAGAAATTCTTTCTCTGTTGTGGTGTAATTCTCTTGGGCTTTCGTAAGTGTCTTGTTGGCATAGTAGATAGGTTTCACTATCTTTTCCTTTTTCTACCCTAACACTACTCCAACAATGAAATTGTTGGCATCACACATACGTTCAAATGGAAGAGTCCAATCAGGCTCAACCATTATAGGAGTTGTGCTTAGTGCTTCTTTAAGTTTGTTGAGTGTCTGCAAACATTCTTCATTAAATACAAACAATCTTCTATAAAAACCTGCGTAGTCCAAGAAACTTTTGATTTCATTCACCGTGCTTGGAAGAGGTAATTTAGAAATCAATTCTACCTTTGCTTGATCAACCTCGATTCTTTTTCTGGAGATCCAGTGCCCTAGTACTATCTCTTCCTATACCATGAAAGGACATTTATCTCAGTTTATTACTAAGTTTGTATTTTCACATCTTTTAAGCATCTGTTCGAGATTGTCTAAACACACTAGTACAAATTTGGGTTTTAATGATGGGCATTGTCCGTCATTAAAGGGAAACGATGACGGACGCGTGTCCATCATCTTTTTGAGTGTCATTGTAGGCTACATTGAAGACCAAACACAACACTATACCTGCAAATGCAGCAAAGGATAAGATGTAGAGTTAAAAATAACTATGTTGCATGATATATGCTTAGAAAAGAAAATGTCAAGGATGAAGTACTAAGTGAGGCAAGAACTTGAGTGCGGTGAAGAACATCACATACACATAGAAACACAACTCTTTCAAGAATGTTTAAACTAAAATATTTGGATATAAAGTTTACACAATAACAAAGAAAAGAGGGGGTCGATATTTTGTCGATAATAAGAAGCTGAAGATGGAAAAATAACTGAAAAGAAATATTTTCTCAATTGAAGAATATCAGTGGCATAGAAGTTGAGAAAATAATATTAACACTTTTTCTGTTAAGATCATTTGGGATTGGGAGAATTACGAAGAAACCAAAGCACATAAGAACGAAGCAAAATAAACCCCACAAGCTTATACAAAACTATAGATATAACTTCTAATAAATCATAGTGCATATCATATTCAATCATTGAATCACATTATCTTGAATTCGTAAATAAAAAGCATACTAGAAAAAATCATGTTTCTCACTCTTTGATTAAAGGAAAGAAGAAATGGCAAAACATAGCACAATTGTTTAAGTATAAACACACTGTTTTCTCATCTACACACTGTTTTCGCAAAAGAGCATGAATTTCACTTCCATTTGTTTTGCAATGTCTACATCAAACCCCAAGACTTCCTTCAGTAAGGCCTTATTGTTGTCATTCTCAGACAAGAACACCACAAGATGAGTAGAAAAATTAAGCGTAAGAATAAAAACAATAACAAAAGTAAGAAACAGGACTGAACTAGAATTTCAAACGAATAAACCACTTACTTGGTTCAAAATTTGAAATTGAATTTGGTGCATACCTTCAAGAAAAGAATAAACTAATTTGTAAGTATTAATTGAGCAAATATTTTGTGGCAAAATAAAAGCAAGAACTAAAGTGATTATTAATTTTTTTTGTTAGTGTCAAACTAAGATAAACATACCACAATGAGATTTAAACCAAAACTATATAAAAAAACCAGCAACCAAAAACAACATTAGCTTTTGTGCACCAATTTTTTGTCTTTTGTCTTATAAAGCTTCACACTGTATATGAAACAATTCATAAAAAAATAATACAACATTCTTTTGAATCCAAGTTTGATTTATTTTATCCTAAACCTCCAAATTCAAAACTGAGTGGGAATAAAATAATCTGAGAATATGACCGCACTCTTCACTCTTAGGCTTCTCACTTCTCAATCTCCAACAATACCATATAACCAGAAAATTAGCATGATAAATATTTCAAGACAAGAAGGACTAAGCAGAAAAATGACAAACCGATTCCCAAGAGACATAAGTTTCCTATCAAAGGAACGATGGGGAATACAATTAGCTCCTTGATGCTTCTACAAACCCGAATCCTTTCCTCCACTAGACTTCACTTTCTCGAGGTAAACTGCGGTGTTATTTTTTAAGAATATATAAACAAATATAAAGATTTGTGAAGAACCCAGCTCCTCGTTAAACATGAATTTTCAAATCCATTCCCTTTGCCCATTTTTTTTTCGAAACTTGAGAGAAGATGCAAAATCCAATACCAAAGTGCCTAAAGAACAAGAGAAATAGATTACTCACAAGCCAAAATTAGAGGGACTCACCTCGCCGTCCGGCCGTAGCTACCATCGGTTATTGTTGCTCAAATCTGAGTTTAGTCACGCCGTCAGAGGGACTCGCCATAGTCACCATCGATGTTGCTGTCCCACGCTGCCAAAGATCTGAATCTTCGCATGTCGAAGTCGTGTCACTGGATCTGGGTCACCACGCCTAACCTTGCATCATGACCGCGAGTGGAGAGAAATTGTGAGAGAGTGAGAGGGATTGAGAAAGAGGGAGGCTGAGCGGCTCTTTCGTTAGGGTTTGAGAGAGAGAGACCGATACAGTGAGATTGTAAATTCACAATTTTTTATTGTTTTTTTCTTTCATGACGGTAAGATTCATTTTCGAAAATCAGCTTCGCAGTTCACCGTGCATTTTTGCATGTCCGTCATTATTAGTAAGCGTGAAAATTTCAGTCTATCATTAAAAGTAAGATTTGTTGTAGTGACATTTTGTAAATGGTTCTCCAAAGATAGAGAAATCATCCATGAAAACTTCCAACATCTTTTCCACCAAGTTCGAGAAAATAGTCATGATGCACCGTTGAAATGTCGCGGGTGCATTGTAGAGACCGAACAACTTTCTCCTTAAAGCAAATATTCCAAAGGGACATGTAAATGTAGTTTTCTCCTGTTCTTCTTAAGCTATCATAATTTAGTTGTAGCCTAAGTACCCATCGAGAAAACAATAGTACTCTTTTCTTACAAGCTTGTTTAACATCTGGTCGGTGAAAGGCAGTGGGAAATAATACTTCCTTGTTAATTTATTTAGTCGACAATAGTCCATGAAAATTCTCCATCATGTCACAGTTCTGGTCGGAATGAGTTCGTTCTTCTAATTTTCAACAACAGTCATTCCTCCCTTCTTCGACACACATTACACAGAATTGACCTAGCTACTATCAGAAATAGGGGTAAATAGCTCTTCCATCTAGCCACTTGATTATCTCTTTTCTGACCACTTCATGTATCACAGGGTTTAATCTCCTTTGATTCTCTATGGAATTCCTTGCTCCTTCCTCAAGATTTATCTTATGCATGCAGAAAGATGGTTGATTCCCTGGATATTTGCAATGGTCCAGTCGATGGCCTTTTTGTGGTTGGCTAATGATAGGTATACATGCAAGCGCACGTGATCGAAGTAATAATAAAACGGCACAAGAGTACCGAGTATCGTATTCCACAGAGATTTATTTTTAATTCAATTAAGTACTGAGAATAATCTCACTTTACTTTCCAAAATGGCCCGATTTAGCTCCAATATGATTGAAATACCCCCGAACACTCCAAGTTTGCTTCTTTAGCTCGATTTCTGCAAATTAAACACAAATAGACATCAAAGCACACAAAATCATAGCGAAACTAACTAAAATAATAGGAAATAAGATAGCATAATTGCATGCTATCAAATACCCCCACACTTAAACCTTTGCTAGTCCAGACAAAAGAAAAACAAAACCCCTCTAAAATGATAAATGTTTCAGAAAATTGCATGCGAACATAATTCAATTCTCAATGTACTCAATAGTAGAATAAGAAAAGAAGAACAATGGAATGAGAACATGCTTAAATCACGAGAAATTTAAAATAAACTCTAAACTCGTTGGGTGTGTGTGTGCAAAGCCTAAATATTGACTCGTTTACTAACTCATAGTATTATTATGCTCACCTCCATTAATCTTCCCCTACACTAGCCCTAAGATTCAATCACCCAGTTAACTTACACAAATCGAAGATAAAACTAAATTAGGATGCCTGAATTTACCCGTCGACCTTTACACTAATAAATTTTTCTCTTTTACTCACCCAAAGGTACTAGCTTTTGTACATCTACTGCAGCTAGGGACCCTTACCTAGAGCACTCGCTTAATGAGTGGCCTAACTTATCACAGCAAAGGCAACTCTTTTTACCCTTGAGGATATTAAGCACAACTGTACTGCCCTTTTTTTCTTTCTTGTTATACTTTTCTTTGTAAATGATTTTTCATGTTTTCCACAGCATGAAATTAAACGTGATACTCTTAAGTATAGTGTTACAAACAACCATGCAAGGTCACCTTCTAATTAAACCTTAAGCCTATTAGGGTGACAACAAACATATGGAAAACATAATACTCCTCTAAATATTCAACTAATCAATACTAGGCTACATGCTCAACATTTGCAACGAATCCAAAGCCAAAATTTTAAAATTACTCAGATTTTAGCATGCTCAAATTCCAGAATATATATGCACAAACAATCAACAAAAGAGCACAAATCATGGAATTTCATCATCACTACAACATGCAACATCCTAAAACAACCCTACAGCACACATTTTCAACAACAAAAAAATTTCAATGTAAGCCCAAATTCTTCAAAATTCAATAAAATATCATCTCTAACAACAGCCTAGCACCATTCTGCCCACACTTAAATCAAACATTGTCCTTAATGTTTAAATATGGCAATCAACATGCAAAAAGGACAAATAACAGATAATAGGGGTAACGGTACTTCCCTGAGTTGAAAAGACTTCCATTAACAAGCATGGTTGATGTTGAACACTATAAGGAGCTAGAGTGCAAGAGACTCATCGATTTAGCTCGATAAATACACTTAGGTGCAATGTGAAAGAATTAATCTCGAGCTCCTAAAAAAATTATCACCATAAGAACGCAAGATCAACACAGACAAAATTAAAGAGAAAAAAAGAAAAAAAAACAACAAAGAAAAAAAAAGAAAAGAGATGGAAAGCTTGGGTTGCCTCCCAAGAAGCACATATTTAACATCTTTAGCTAGACAAGACTCGTGTGGGCTCTCAAGGTACGTAAAATTTCTTCCATTTCTTCAGACCCCTCTTCCTAGAGTCAACAAAGCATACCAGATCTAGCAAAAAAACTAGCTTCTCATAGACCTTGAAGCATAAATATTTTTAGTATTTTTAGATAATAAAAGCATAAAGGCGAAATATCAAAATAAAAAGACTCAGACATGAACTCATGAGAATATGAAGAAGAACACTCATGAATAAGAGAAGAATCAGAAGATAAAACAAAACAAAGCCCTACAGCCTCAAACTCTGCCACCTGAACTAACTCTTCTAAAATAGGCTCATCTACTTTCTCATCCTCACAGACTCGATCCTGGTGTGCATCTAAATACTTTAGTTCCTCTTCAATATTATAATCCATTCCCTCGATTGTCTAGCCTAAATAGAATCAAAAGAATTAGATTCCTGAAAGGCTGTCAGTGAATCAGTGGCCAGGTGACTCACTGAACATCCTAAAAAAATGAATTTCACTTCACTAACCTCCCTAGGGGTCTAGAGACTCTTAAGAAAATCATCTAATTGCAAACTCCTAGCTCTAGTCTCCTCTATAGCCTCTCTCAATATTCTCTCTAAGGAGGATTCTTCCTCTATTTGGGCTTCTTGAACATAATTAGGATATGGTTCATGGGTCCAAATGCACTCATCATTACCATACATGGGGTTTCCATAACTCATAAATTCAGTATGATAATAATTAGGCATTTGATAACCATGAAACACATAACCCTCATCAAAAGGCACATAATCTAAAGAGGGATAACTAAAAAGAAAAGAACTAGATGGTGGAATTGGTTCTTCGGGCTCGGATTCCCTAAAGTGCCACCCAAATATATTAGAAGCCATCTAAAAATAATGAGACAAATACAAACAGGCTCAATCAAACACACGGTGCAACACAACCATAAACAAAGGACCATGACTCAAAGCAAAAACACAAATAACGATAATGAAATAAATGATCGAAGAGATGACGAGAGAACCCCACAAGATGAACACCAAGCTCAACTAGCTCAATCTAGCTCAATCAAAGCTCATACTCAAAGTCAATGGAAATCAACTCAAATTCCAACCAATGATGAGCCAATCATTATGCTATAAAGTCCAATCATTAGAGCTAAAGGACTACAAGGAGCCTTAAATGCTCACCTCCAAGCTAAGGGGTCTACACATTATGAAGAGTTGCATCCTTTCAAGCTTGAAGAGGCACCTATTCATCCAAGAAATACAATGAATCTAAAAATCCAGATTCATTCACATATTTAATACATTATGTACCTATTTAATTCATGTATTTACATTTAATATGGTTCATGTATGGATTTCAAGGGTTAGGGACTTAATTTAGACCACATTAGTGAAGGGTTGTGTCCTTTCATGGAGTATAAATAAGTAGTATAAATAGGCATGCCATTTTGTCATTTGTAGGCAAGTTGAAGTTGAATGAAATCTCATATTTGAGTTTAGTATCTCTCAAGCTTTATGCTTTCTTTGTATTATTGTGTTTAGAATGCATGTCTGGAACTTTCAATCTAGTTTGATCCGTTAGATTGTGGAGAGTTCGAAATCTCGAAGATAGGAACAAGTTCTCCTTTCTTCTGAATCATCGATCAGATTTTCCAAGCAAAAAAATTTGTTTAACTTTCTTGAGGTTGTTTATCATCTTGTTAATGGAGTTTTCTTATTATTGTTGTGGGGGTTCACCTTGAAAAGGGGGAGTTCTCAAGCGTAATTGAGATAGTTCCTTTGTCAAATAAGCAAGAAAAATAAAGCAAAAATAAACATTCCCGACAACAGTGCCAAAAACTTGATCAGTGTGTACACAAGCACATGTGATCAACGTAATAATAAAACAACACAAAAGTACCAAATATCGTATCCCATAGAGATTTATTTTTAATTCAATTAAGTATCGTGAATAATCTCACTTTACTCTCCAAAATGGCCCTATTTAGCACCAATATGACCAAAATACCCCCAAACACTCCGAGTTTGCTTCTTTAGCTTTGTTTATGCAAATTAAACACAAAGAGGCATCAAACCACACAAAATCATAACAAAACTAGCTAAAATAATAGGAAATATGATAACATAATTGCATGCTATCAGCTAAAATTTACATCAAGGATAATTCATGTTCATTAGAAAGTTTGGTTGAGATGATAACATCTCCAAGAAAGATGCATTTAAGATGAGAGGGTAGAGGCTTGAGTTCCAAGATGGGAGGCTTAATAAAATGGCTCAGATCTCTCTTCTTCTAGCTCCAAGATTTCTTCTTTTGAGGGGGCATCTTTGCATTCAGTTTGTAGGTCATTCATTTCTAAGACAACTTCTTCATCAACTTCTTCTAAAGAATAACTTACATCCAAAATTTCTTGCAAATCATAAAAAGAAAAATCATCAGATAAATCTAAAAATGAACATTTCTCCATATCCCCTGGATATTTCAAGGTATTCATCACATTAAAAGTGATCTTCTGTTCATTCACTCTCATTGTAAGTTCCCTTTCTATACATTTATCAGAGTTTGTCTTGTTGCTAAGAAAGGTCACCCTAAGATAATTGGGACTTCTTTGTCGGCTTCACAATCTAAAATAATTAAATCTGCTAGAAAGACGAACCAATCAACCTTAACAAGCACATTCCTCAATCTTCCCAATTGGATGAGTTAGAGAGTGATCTGCTAGTTGAAGGGTGACAATGGTCAGTCTCAATTCGCCAAGTTCTAGCTGTTTGAGCAATGAAAGTGGCATGAGGTTGATACTTGCACCTAGATCACACAATGCCCTTCCTAGATCCCTGCCTCCAATGGAACATGGAGCCATGAAGCTCTCAAGGTCCTTGAGCTTTGGGGATACTTTACTTCTTACTAGCGCACTACAACATTCTATTAGTGCAACTGTTTCGTACTCTCCCAATCTTCTTTTCTTCAATAGATTGTCCTTCAAGA
Organism: Trichosanthes truncata; assembly: GCA_033996785.1. Lineage (NCBI taxonomy): Eukaryota > Viridiplantae > Streptophyta > Magnoliopsida > Cucurbitales > Cucurbitaceae > Trichosanthes > Trichosanthes truncata. The sequence goes on along the minus strand of JAWPNB010000013.1, from coordinate 39,820,044 downwards.
ACTTTGCGTAGTTTGGCATCTATGAAAGTGCTTCCATTAATGGAATGTTGATGTGAAGTTGCTTCAATATGTTCAAAAACTTGCCAAATTATGTATCCTGACTTGCTTGCTTGAATCTTTAAAGGTATAGCGGTGATGGTCTGTAATTCTGATATAGTTTAGTGGACTTTTGAGATGTTACGGGCATACTATTTGCTGCATCATTTTGTTTTTCTTTAACTGAGTCATCTTCCTTTGACCTGTTCTCTATAGTTTTTTCTGGCCCTACTAAGGTTAATCCTTCATTTGACTCCTTAGGGTCTTCTTCAATTCACTTCTCTTTTTCTTTTTCACTAAAATCCTTCATCACTTCTGAAGTTGTAATTCTTTTGAAGCTCTGCTTAACGTGTTGGACCTTCATATCCCAATTCGCTCCTTAGAATTACTACCTTACAGTGCTTTTTTTCCTTCACGTTGAGGTGTTTCTGTGTTGCTAGGTAATGCTCATTGGAGTCTATTTTTTAGTTCATTCGCTAGTTGTCCTACTTGAATCTCTAGGTTCCAAACCATGTATTACTGCATCAAGCTCTCTATGCTAGAAGTTTGTGAAACCTGTGGTTGAGAGTGCTGATAATTCTTTTGCTGCACCTGTTGCTGTTGAGGTTGAGGGTTAAAATCTAGCAGAAATCCTTACTTTTCATACTGGCTCGAAGCGTTGTTGCTCGTACTTTCTTGTCCTCTCCAAAAAACATTGGGGTGTTTCCTCTAACACGAGTTGTACGTGTTGGAATAAGGGTTCCATTGGCTCTGATTACCTTGTTGACCTGCATAGGAAACGAATGCAGGATTAAATAGTCAATTATCAAACAAATGATTTTCATTACAATAAGCAGAAGAATGAGATGAAATTTGATTCATTGGGGCAATCACTGCTTGATTTCCCATAGTTAGATTCTTCAACATGTTATGTATAAATGCCATATGTGCATTTAGTGATGCAATTGCATCCGCTTCTAGCATCATTCTTTGTGGAGATTATGGTGATTGCATCTTCCTCTCCCCAATGCAAATTATTTGTAGCAATAGCATCCAAGATCTCATTGGTTTCACTCACAAATTTCTTCAATAAGAATCCATTCACGGGTGCGTTGACCAATGTCTTTACTGCTTGATTTAATCTATTATAGAAATGCTCGATCACAATACATGTTGGCAGACCATGGTGTCGACATTTTTTAACTAACTAGTTGAATCTCTCCCAAGCTCCATTTACAGGCTCATTGAATGCTTGCTTGAAAGTTATGATTTCTATCCTAAGCTTAGCATCCTTATTTGAGGGAAAGTACTTCTCAAGAAACTTCTCCACCAAATCTAGCCATGATATAATTGAGTTAGGAGGAAATGTATCCAACCATGCTTCTGCATTACCCTTCAAATAATAAGGAAATAATTTTAGTCTCAATGCATCCTCAAACACTCCATTTGTTATAAAAGAACTACAAATTCTCATAAACTGCTTAATATGCTTGTATGGATCTTCGCTTGGAAGTCCAGAAAATTGCCCATCATATTGAGCATTTGGAATATCACAGGCTTCAACTCGAATTATGGTACTTCAATTGGTGGTTCTAAAATTCTAGGATTCAAAGTTTGAAAAGCTAGTGCTACATAATCTCTTATAGCTTTATCCCTATCATCAACAATGAAGATGGGATTTTGAAGATTTGCTTTAACAAGTGCTTGTCCTCCTCCAACATTACCATTTGGTATGTTTGGTGGTTGAACATTATTTTGATTTATTCCTCTATTTTGTAGTTCAACAAGAAGATCGTTTCCAAGTGGATTCATTCGAAGTTGTTGAATAACATGACTTCCTCAAGATTCTCCTGTGCACTCAACTCCTTTTGTTCCCTCTTCTTTTGCCTTTGTTCTCTACGACATCGACAAAAGGTTCGTTCTATCTCAGGATTTAGTTCATAAAAATAATGTTCTTCGCTCATACACTAAACTCAACTTGAATTTTTGACTAAAACAGTCCCTAACAATGACGCCAAAAACTTGATGGAAGCTGAAATGAACGTAGGGTTTTGAAAAAGTATTTAAAAAGTATTTTCAACCCTGGCACAAGTATACATTGTTCACAAGTAGTATAAAATAGATTCAGTCCAAGTATCGATCCCACAAGGACTATTACCAAAATTCCAAGTTATAAAAGTGCTTTTTTTTAATGCAACTAAAGATAACCAACAGAATAAGAAAAGATGTTAATTGGGAATGTGTCTTGAAACAATAATTAAAAGCATGTGAATTCAGTTAAATATCAACCCTAGGTAACTTTGCTAAAACATTGAGATCATATAATCACAATTTTGACTTTGTGCTATGAATTGGGTTTAACTCTTATTCAGCCTTGATTTCAAGCACCCTTAAGAGGCTAAGTAGTTGCCCCCCTATATGTCTGTGGTCAACTTATCTTAGATAGTTAAAAATAAAACCCTTTTGATCCTATAGGTGTGCCTTATGTCTAAGTTCAACAACAGAATCCTATGTCTAGGCTTTCCTCATGTATCCCTTTTATGAAAACCATTTATTGCCCTACCCTTCCAGTATCGGACTCGACATTGCATGCTAATATAAGTGGTCAAGTAAAACTAACATTTAGGAATTAAGATGAATAAAAGAAGAAATAGCACAAGGTAAATTGGTGATGAGCAAAAGTGATATGTTATGCTACGTTATTCCATAAGGGTATCCACAAAACTGAATACCAATGAAAATTTATCTAAACATGGAATGAATAAAAATAGAGCATTTCATTGAAATAGAATTCATACATACAAGAATGAATGGAAATGTAAATAATTAGATGCTGGAAAAATAGTAAATAGAAACTCCAAGTGCATAAACTAAGTACATTCGAAGGAAAATTACTCTAAGATTCGACCCACTACCTTTTTCAAGGTGGAATCAATCTTTACAAGCTAATTCAATCAAAGACTACGGGTTTTAGCATGTGGATTATGAATTTATCCAAAGGAATTCTCTCCCACACTAGTTTGTTCCCTATCCTAAGTTCCTCACTCGAAATCTAGGCTAAAAACCCTTTTTCTGTTACTTTTCGTCCTCTCCTCCAAGTTCCACGAATCGTCCTTTATATAGGCCTTTGGAGGGTGAGTAGTTGCTTATTTCCATGCCTTGGACCTTGACTTTGAACCCTTGGAGTCAAAATAGGGTGTAGGTTGCAGTTTTGACTCTAACAACTTGGACTACGAAGTTCACAGATTTGACTGGAATTAAGGCATTATGCGGTTACATAATGTAACCTTACAAAACTTTGCAATTGCATAATAGGTAGTGCCCTACAAAAGAGCAAATTCAGTTAAAACTTGACCACAAGTAACATTTTTACCCCCTTAATTGACTCAGTTAACACCAAATGACTATTTTTATGTGACTAACTTACTTGTGCATGCTTTTGAACAATGAAAATACGAAAACACATGTAATTAAATACCCTTTAACCAAGAAATGAACTAAATTAAGGACCAACTATAGGTGATAAACATAGTTAGTACTAAACTGAAAATGAAAGAACGAAAAGCCCTAGTGTTGTTCCTGATAAAGAGCTTATCGAAGGCCCTATCAAATAAAATTATTAACCGGACCTCTACAATTTGCAGTAGTTATGGCCAGGGATCTCAGGGATTGGATTTCTTAGCTTAATTAAGTACTATAATTACCAACGCTCAATTTTATCTAAAGAACCAGAAATAGGAGAAAAATCAAATTAAACCTAAAGTAGCTATTTACAACCCTGGAGACACTTAGAGGGAACCTTGTTGAAACAAAGAATTAATTTCATTAAACCAATTCAGTCTATAGAAGAGACAATTTACATCAATTACAGTTGTAAGCCAAGAAATTACCCAATTTATTAGTTGAATTTTCCAAGCCCAACTAACCCTCACGCTTAGTGATAAATCAACATTCTAGTCTATTTTTATAACTAAACATGACATTGAATAAAATTCTATTGTGGCTTCTATCAACGAAAATTCCATTCCCATGCAAAAATTCACCAACAATTATACATTCAGATCTAAATTCGAGTTCTTCTTTCCCAAGCAAACAATTTTCTCAGAATTAAACGTTGGCCAAACGATTAAACAATACTTTTTAGAATGCATAAATAACTTGCTACGATATAAATGTCTCTAAAATTAAACCAAACAAGTGAAAACAAACTAAGTTCAAGACACTTAATCTCTCAAAATTCACTACAGATTAAAACTTAAGCAATATCTAAAAACAAAGACTACAAAATAAATAAGGAAGAAGGGAAAAACTCTCTGACGTGTGTTGCACTCGTTCTCGTCATGAAACGCCGCGATCTCGAGCCTTGAATGTCTTCCTCGGCTCTCAAAAGTGCTCCCTTGGTCCCAATTATCAAGTAGAAATCGATTCTAGACTGGTCCTTCTCCAAATGGTCTCCCCCCAAAATCAAAGCCAACTATTCTTTTTATAATTCTCGGGACAGCGTTGAGACGCTAGGGACAGCGTCTCGACACTGTGACCTAGTTAGCAGAATAAAGACAGCAAAACGGGGTAGTGTTGAGACGTTGTACGCAGCGTCTCAACGCTACGGAAGGAAATCTTCTGGCGTGCGCGTTTCTGGCGTCAAGTCGCTATAAAGCAGCGTCTCGACGCTGCTTCTGCGAGAAATTGAAATTGGATAGCTGCAAGGATAGCATTGAGACGTTATGGACAGCATCTCAACGCTATCCTCTCGGATCATGAAGCTTTATCTTGTGCTCTTTTCGATTCCAAGCCTCCAAATCATGCCTTTAAGCTCCAAAAAAGCCCATATCGTCCTCACAAGCTCTATTTCGCCGTGTTAGCTCGAATCCTATAAAATAAATAAATAAATGCATGAAAGCCCAATCTAAACATACTAACTAACACAAATCTAAGCCTAGAAATAGCACACTTTTGAGTGCTATCAGTTCCTCTTTTCTAACTTGTTCAACCTTTTTCAAGGAGAATCAACTGTTTACATCTTCTTCCTTCAAATAGGGTTTCTGAATAGAGCTTGAACAACACTAGGAGAACTCGATGTATTAGCGGTTACAAAAGAACAAAAAATGGAAAAAATAGCATATGTGTATAAGAGAATCCTCCAACCGAGCTTCTTGAAAATGGAGCTTTGGCCTCCTTTATAGACATCCAAGTCTAGGGTTTCTGCCAAGGTCAATGTGAAAAGTTGTAGTCATCTATAATCTCTTGATTTGAGGAGATTTGATAGAAAATCTTTCAAGAATCTGTCAAATTCGTGATTTTTGGGATTCTATCGATTTAGGTCCAGTTGCAGATGCATGCTAGGCGCATTTCGTCTATTTCCTACCTTCAGTTGAATTTTGCCTTATGACTCAATATACGGTCACATACTTGGGTGCATCTGGTTCCCTTTCATAGCTTCTGCACAAAATCATTAAAAATTAACAAATTCTTTATAAAATGATTTCTTTTACATTTATGTACTAACTTTTACAAATTCATGACCACAAGTACATGCTTAGCATATTTTTACTCAAATTTGCTCTAAATGACATGATTTATGATAATAAACACTTTCTTTCCAAACAATAAACTTAGTTTTTAGAGCTAAATAACCATCATAAATAAGCTTTATCACACCTTCAAACTTAATTAGCTTATTACTTGTTCTCAACAAATTTTAAGCAAAAGCAGCAAGTAAATAGCTAACAAAATGCTTCCTAAGGGTACTTTGAAATAAAGTTGCCTCTTAGGAGAGGTCGCAAACTCTTAGTACTTACACAACTTTAAAATTTTCTCATATAAAATCCTTACTTTTCTTTTTCAAGATAAAACATTCTTATGCAAACCCACCTATCATGCTTATACTACCTAAGTCTTGGTCATAGAGTCTAGGGTAATCTTCTTTGTTCAACAAGCTAAGTTCAACTAACAAGCACTCTTATTCCCCAAAACGAATTCAAAGCTACTCCTAGTCCCCATTTTCTTTTTCTTTTCTTTTTCTAGAGAGTCTTACTGTCACTTGTACCTTCGTTCCAACTTACTAACAGTTTGTGGTGAAAGTAGCTGACTACGAGCACAAATCGCTGCTAAGACCATTTTCACATACTCACTTCCTAAGTTAATTTTTCATGCAAAGGAAATCATGGTGTCATGACTGCTCTTAGTTACTCAGCTAACTCTGGAAGGAGGAGTATCCTTTTTTTTTTTTAAGAATAGTGGGTCCTAGCAACAATATAGGACATGATGCAACATAATTTCAACAAAACTTTAAGCACAAAACTCACCTCTCCCTCCCCCTCCCCCTCTCCAAACATAAATGGATCAATATCCCCATTGACAAAGAACAATAAAGAACAAGGGGTAGGGGTATGAAACTGGAGAACTAAAGTTGCTAACCATCGAAGCTAAACTCTCCTAAGTGTGTTAGATTGAATAAATACAAGAGGAGTTTGAGTTTGAATGTTTTATGGAGAAAAGGAATTGATAAAGTTCTATGGATTTGAAAACTCACAATTGTGTAAAAGCACTTGAAAGTTGAGAAAGCTCTAATTATTATTATCAAGGATTTTTAACACAACAACCAAGGAAAATAATTTGTAAATGTGTGTTTAAATCTATGATTTTGTGGCAAACATGTGCAAGGTGTAAAGAAATCATTTTTCTAGATTTTCAACAAAAGCAAATGAAACAAACAAACACAAGAAAACAAATAACTCTAACCTATGGAAAGCAAGTAAACTAAAATAGTGAAAGTAAGTAAATCTAAACTACTGAAAGTGAATAAAGATAAAAATGAAAGAAAATACTACCCTAAGTCGTGGAGGAGTTGTCCTCTCTTATTTGTAGGTTGAATAGCAATCTACCACCAAAAAATTTACCATCTTTATTACTGAATTAGGGTCTTCTCCAAAAGTCACTGGAAGATCGATGCTCCTTTCAAGGTTGACCCTTTCTCCTCCAAATCCAACCAGTGGAGTTGGACTACTTCTTAACTGCTCACTTCCCACTTTCATTGCATTGAATGCTTGCTAGAGATAAAACATCGGCTGAGCTTCTATTGTCGATCAAAATACAATGAACCTTTAAATTTAAAATGGTCAAAGCTACTACTAAGGCATCGTTGTGAGGTTGGTGGAGAGTTTGAGCCTCGACCTCGATAAACTTGATTTTTTTATCGTGCTCTCTGTACGTATCGAATATACTTCATTACTCTTAGGTGTATGCCAAGCTTCTCGAGCCCTAGCTTTTTGTTTACAACTTGACTCTTTGCCTACTTATCCTCCAACTATAGTTCTAATCTCTTGAGATGGTGGAGAATTTTGATCCTCCCTAGGGTGGGATTCAAAACTCTAATCTTTTGGTTCAGGATATCATGTCTTAACCAGTTGAACTATGCTCAGGTTGGCAAGGAAATGAACTTGGATTCTTTTTTTTTTTTTAAGCAAACATGTGATTTTTCTTTTCTATTTTTGGCGCCGCTACGTGATAGTCTTTTTTTTTTTGTCCTAGTCTTTTTTTAAAGATGAAAACAATTCCTGTGATTACTTTATAGTCTACCAAATATGAAGAATATAAATTTGAATTTTAGTTGAAAATTTTGAAATCAAGGCACCGTTTGGTAACGCTTCTGTTTATGATTTCCTGCTTCATGTTTTTAGTTTATTGTTTTATATTTCTTGTTTTTCTAGAACCAGAAACATAAATATGTTTGGTAACTATTTTGGTTTCTTGTTTCTTAAAAAATAGAAATAGAAACATAAACTTGTTTGATAATCCTTTTTTGTTTCTTGGTTTTTTTTTATAGTTGAACTAGAATTTAGTATATATCATATAAAAAAGATATAACATACATTGAAATATATAAAACCAACTATCAAATTTTTAAAGTATATAATACAATTAAGTCCCGATGCAAAACTAAAAAGAACAATAAACTTATATTTATCTTTCAAATGTTGCCCAAATTTGATTGCAAACACATTTGATTCGTAAGTGGTTTATAAATAACTTATTACAAAAGCTTCATCAAATTGTTACATACTAAAATTTAAAATGAAAATATAGTCATCAAATGTAATTTTTAACCTATTTAATAATAAAAATAGATAAAAAGAAAAGAAGAAGAAAAAGTGTGCTTAGTGGCATAACAGTAAAAATAGAGAAAAGGTGAGTGAAAAAAAAAGTGCCAGCTATGAGTGGGGCCCACTAGAATCTTTTCACCCTGACAATCTCTCTTTCTAACGAGTGCCACACGCAATTTTCCTTTTAAAAAAACTTGAATAAGAGAAACTCCATTTTATAGGTTCTTAAATTTGGGTCAATTTTTAGAGACCTCTCTTAAAATTTAGAAATAAGAAATAAGATCGTTTATTAAATATGTCTGATTCTGAAAAAAGAAAAAATAAGAACAAGAAATTAAAAGGGGAACATTATCAAACAATGCCTAAGTTTTAATTGAAGATATTAGAAATTACAAAGAATGGAATTGAAGAAGAATGATCAAATTACATGATTTGAAAAATTTTACTTTTCAATATTGTAAGCTTTAATTTCGAAATCAAGTTTGAATTTGAAAAGTTATTGTGCATGATTTGGAGAATTTCAATTTCCAAAAATGGACTTTAGGGCTTTTTTTTTATTCAACAATATGTAGAGTGGAGGATCGAACATCTAACCTCTTAGTCGAAGACACATGTTTCATGTCAGTTGAGCTATGCTCATGTTGGCAGGATGGTTGTTTAATCTAAAGTTTAAATTAGTTGAATATTATATTTTATATTTTATTATTTTATGTTGGAAGTTATTTTTTAAAGTACGATAGATAGTAGAGACAATATTGATTATTGTCGGAACTAAAGGGGTACAAATGAAAATTTGACATATATTTACTTGAAATGCAAGTTGAAGTTGCCAACCTAAACACATCTCAATTGATTAAGTCATTATTATATCTTCCACCAAAAGAAAATAAAAAAGTTTAGTAAAATGTCAATTTTTCCTACAAAGATTAGGTTTGCAAGGAAGTCCAATTTAATCGAGAACAAAGTTGGGAATGGAAATTATTTTCCTCAATTTTTGGTTTCTAGAATGGGACGAAGATTATATTATCCACACCGATCTCCAATTTTTCCATGACTTTCTTATCGTACTTATTGAGGGGAAAAAAAAAGTAAAAGCATAAAATTTTTCCGGTAGACATGCAATCTCAGACAAGAAATTTCCAAATCCACCCCAAATTTCCAAAATTGGAGATGCATATAGAGATAGAGATAGGGATCTCTATTTATCCCATAGGTACTTACACTGCGAGAACCCACTCCTAATGGGACAGAAGATTTTCATTTAGGCAGCGAATGAGGAAGGAAGTGGAGAGAAAAAAATTCCAACGAGCTAAATGGAGACAGAGAATAGGGAATACATTCTCCGTCCCCACTATGTTTGCAATTTTTTAATTTATTTTATTATTTTTATTATTGTTGTTGTTATTATTATTATTATTCTTTAAATTTAAGGTTTTATTGTTTAATGACTTAAATAATTTGATATGTTTGAACTATTTATTTGAACATTTGGACTATATATGGATAATTGAATAATTTGATAGGTAATATTGTTTTGATATTAGAAGGTTTAATGAATTTCTCTTTAAATAGAGATTTTATGTTATAATTAATTATTTAAATGAAACTTTTCAATAGGAAATTAACTATATTTAATTAAAAAAAATTCAAAAGAACCCATTGATTTTTTTAAAAAAAAAACTAAATGGAGAATCATTTCTAGCGAAGAATATGATCCCAATGAATTCTCCGCAGGGAATCCCTGACCCCGTTCCTCATGATATTTAAGGGAGACTTTCGTAGGGATACAGAATTAAAAATGGTGCAGGGATGGGGACAAATAAGGCATCCCCATCTCCGCACCTGCCCTATAGACATCTCTAGATAAAGATTGAAATTCCTAGTTAAGACGGAGCTAAAAAGACATCTCTGACCATACCTTGCTCCATTGTCAACTCTAAAATTTAAGAACATAATTGAATTCTTTTTAAAATCGAATTAATAGGATGCCAATGTAACAATTTTAGAAGTGGGAAGTTAGTCGAGGCATTTTAAGGACAATGTTATACATTGCTTGAGATCATTGGTCGAGATATTATCAAGACAAAAGTTTAGGGATTATGGCATGACTGCCCAAAGAGGAGGTTTTAAAATTAAGTGTAACAACCTGAATTTTTCAACACGGTCATTCTAACAATAATGTTGAAGCGTAACAATTAAAACTAAAATAGACCTAAACAAATTCAGCATAAGCAAGAATCTTACAAATATTTCTAAAATAAACTATCGAATCCATAACAACAATTTTCTAAGTCTTGTGCCAGAGTGCTAAACTTCACTTCTTTCGAAACTATCACTTGATCCTTCGTTTGAAAATATTTTGGAAAACAAAAATGAGTACAAAAATACTCAATAAGTAATTTCAACATCAAGTTCAAAGATTCATTTTCTTCAAAACAAAACATAGAAATTCAGTTTAACAAATCATTTCAATAGTTGAATCAAAAGTCAAATATTCATTCGGTCATTTTCATTTAAAACAATCATAAACAAAATACAAATATCATTGCAAAACTTTTAATACAACTATTAAAACGTTCAATCAATACTTTCGAAAAACAAAAATCTTTCAATTGAACAAAACTTTCATTTAACCAAATTTTCAAATATCGAAACTTTCAATTCAAACAGTACTTTCAATCAATCATTACTTTCAAATATCCGAGTGGGAATATGCATTATTTGAGTAGCCTTCATAACATATATGATGGTTACCCGTCGGTAACACTCAATCAATCAAAATATTCAATCAAAGTTGTCGATAAAAATCGACCAAAACATTCAATTCAATTACTTAAGTGTGAGGTCGTGTGAGTGAAACACACACATGAATCTTCATTCCAAAGGAATGCCAAACCACAAATTATGTCTTCCCACAAATAAGCTTCAATCAATCAGAGATGTTGATAAAATCGACCAGAACAATCAATATAATTACTTAAGTGTGAGGCCTCGTGAGTGAATAACACACACATGAATCTTCATTCTAAAAGAATGCCAAACCACAAATGTGCCTTCCAACAAATGTGTCTTCACACAAATAAACCAGAACAATTCCATCATTTCCAATTCCAACAATTCCAATTTAGGCTACTATCACAAATAAGCAAAATATTCCCAAAACAAAAAATTGGCATTGCTCACACGAGATTTTAACAAGAAAATTTAATACGTGTAAATAACTTGTGTTTGTATTGATTTGTGTATAATGGAGTACAATCTCTAATATATGATCATCTGATTCTTTCTCCCGTTGTATACTTGAATCAAGGGTTGTAACACTTGTTCTTGAGGTTGAATCGTCAACTTTGAACTTGTGGAAAAGTCTTCAGCTTTGAGCTTGTTGAAGGTCTTTGGCCTGTAGCTTGTAGAAGGTCTTCGGCTTGTAGCTTGTTGATCTTCTTTAATGATCGACTTCTGGCTTTTAGATCTAGTTGATGATCGGCCTCTAGCTTGTTGATCATTGGATGATCGACTTCTTGCTTATTGATCTACTTGATGATCGACCTCTGGCTTGTTGATCATTGGATGATCGGCTTCTTGCTTGTTGATCTTCTTAGATCCTTCTTGATCTTTAAGAAGTGTTCTTTGTTCAGAAGGTATTTGATCTTCAGGAGCTTCTAGAGACTTCACAACTTTGTTTCTGAATTCTCTCTGAGTTTCTTCAGTTCTGACCCCTGAAATAAAGGAGGAAGCTCTCTATTTATAGAGTTTCTCAGGGCCTCCATGTAAGCTTGGGCTTGCTGGATTGGGCCCATTTGATTTTGGGTCAACCCTTTGGATTGGGCCTGGTTGACTTTGGGTCATCCTTTTTGGACTGGACTTGGTTGACTTTGGGCCAGCCCTTTTGGATTGGGCCTCGCTGACTTTGGGCATAATCTCTAGACTAGGCTAGGTTGACTTTGGGTCAGCCTTTTTTGGACTAGGCCTGGTTGACTTTGCTAATTGGGGCCTTCAATTTGGGCTTTTGTCTTCAAAATTTCAAAGAATCCAATTGTGTACTTGGATTTGCCATAATTTAATTTAGGAATCTTTGCAAATTTAATTAATCCCTAATTAAATATAATTTTGTCATCAATGTTGGGTAATGACGTAGCAATTTTGGGTTGGTCGAAATTTGTATTCCAACAGGCATATCCAGATAGCCCTTATCAAATCGATCAAAAATTCTTTCGTAAACATTTGAAACAAAACATGTAGTTTTAAATAACAATTTCAATAAAGATTCACCAAATCAACCATGCAAACTCAAACTCAAAACAAACTTACTTTCAATTCAAAATCAATCCAAACACATTTATTTCAAATTATCCAATAACGGCAAAAATACTTTCAAATAGCAAAACACTTTAAAGAATACAAACAATTTTGATCAATTTCAAATCATACAAAACATACTTTCAAATATTTGACAACTAAACAATATTCAAAATATAATTGTACCAAAATTGCTATTTTGGAAGGGATGTGGAAAACTACTTACCTTGATCGATAATCCTACAATTCTCAATCTCAATCTCAATTCCAAATTTAGTCCATTTTCTTGAACAATCATCAAATTTTCTTAGAAGAGTCCAAACATATCCAATACTACACTGATCAAAAACCAAAATTTTATCTCAAAGGTCCAAAAGCTTATCTAAAATATATATAATCTTATCTATCCAATTTTTCTCATTCAAAACAATTTTCTGCATAAAAAATTAGGGAAAATAGGGTTTTTGGACCAAAAAACAGCACTGAAAATACTGGATTAAAAACACTTTAAAACCCAATTAAAAACGTATTAAAATTGGTAAAATCAATCCTTTTCAATAAGAAATAAAATACGAAACAATTTTCCAATTCTACAACTTTTAAAACTTTCAAAACTATCATAAATTATGGACAAATAACCCAAAAAAATTTCTGCTCATAAAACAAAAACTTTCCAAGAGTTTTTTATCTAAAAGAATCAAGATTTCTACCATTTTACAAATAAAATCAGATCTAAAAAAGTGCCTAAAACTGCTGTAAAAACCTTTAAAACATAATGTTTTCATGTAGAAATTAAAGCTATAAATCACACTTTAAAGAAACAATTATCTGGTAAACTTTTTTGTACAAAAAGAACCCAAAAACACTAAAAACAGTCACAAATTTAGAAGAAAATAAAAGCTGAAAAATTCTAGAAAATTTGCTTTTATCAAAACCTTCAATTTAATCCAAAATCCATAAGATGAAAAGCTTTGATAAAGAATTAAGCAAACCAAAAACCCAAAAACTTTTTAGGGCAAAAGATTTCAAGAATCTTTTCATTCTAAACATTAATGAATTGAAAAAAAAAACCCAAAATTTTCCAAGAAAGATTCAATCAATCAACAAAATAAAACAAACTTCAAAATAGAAGGGAAGAAAACTTACTGCATTTTCTTTAGATAGGAAACTGCAGAACGACTTCTTCTTTTCTTTCTTTTTGCAGTGATCAAAAAGGTTAGGGAATAAAAGACCATTTTTAAAAGAACTCTAATCAAAACCCTTAAAAGATTATCTTCTTTTTTTTTTCTTTTTTTAAAAAAAGAAAATAAAGATTTATCTCCTAATTTAAAAAGAAGATAAAATCCTAATTCAAAAGGGTTTTAAAAAAATCAATAAAAATAAATAAAAATATAAACAAATAAAATAAAATAAAATAATTTTTTTTCCGGTTGTTACATTAAGAATGACATTTAATATACATAGAATCAAATAATAATTTTAGAGATGCATCAAATAATAGCGTTGGTTCAAACTTATATCGATTCAGAGTGAGAGAGAAATAAGTCCCAAACATGTTGCCTTTACTTCCATCAATGAGAGATAGGGAGTTGTATTTTCGAGTACTGTACCGCCTGGTCGGGATTCTCTCTAGAATCACGTTCTGTACAGCATCGCCGGACCCGTATCCCATATTGTGGGAGATCTCTGGTAGTTCTATCTTGAAGGAGGCTAAAGGAATTTTACTTACCTTTCTTCAGCAATTAAACATTATCAAGATGGAACAAATGGACTTGTTGGAGGATTGGAGTAAACTCAACCTTACAGCGGATGAATAAGAGATTTCAGTTGATGTCAAGATTGGTTCGAGACAAACAACTGAAGCTTTATTGGAGGGCTGTATGGTGGGGAAGTTATTGGTGCCGCGGATTGTCTCCGCTGAGGTAATTCGTAACACCTTTAAATCTGCATGGAAAATAGCGAAAGGTTTGGAGGTAGAGATCTTAGGGAAAAACCTCTTTATTTTTCGTTTTCTAAATGAATTGGATAGATTTAGAGTAACAAGTAATGGACCGTGGCTTTTTGATCGCTTTTTGCTAATCTTGGAAAAACCCCCAGCCTTTCGTTAAACCATCAGAAATGGAATTCACTCATGTAGCTTTATGGGTACATTTTCTCGATATTCCCTTAGGATGCTATAATAGGGAGATGACAAAACGACTAGGGAACGTGATGGGGATTTTTGAGGAATTTGATGAGGGGGAAGGTACTATCGGTTGGGGAGCCAGCATGCAAGTGAAGACCAAGATTAATATCATAAAACCATTGAGGAGGGGCATTAAGATTAACTTAGATGGGCCTATTGGTGGAGTGATAATTCCGATAAAATAAGAGAAACTCCCGAAATTTTTCTCTCACTATGGAGTCATTGGGCACTTCTTTAAAGATTGTGGGGTATTTTACAAAAATGTAAAATCAGGTAATGGCTTCCATTAGTATGGACAACATTTGAGGTACAATGGAAAGCTATCGTCGATTGCACATTCCCCATCGGCTAGAACAAATCCCCATCGAAAATCAGAGGAGGAGAAGGACAGTGCATGAAATAATTTGAAGATGAAGATATCCACAGAAGACGGATTTAGGTGCTCAAAAGCTGAAAAGATGGAAATTTCTGGGAAGAACAGTGACTCACCTTCGCCGATCAGTGTGGAAGGAATCTACCAATCGCCAATGAAGGACTCCAGTTGCTCATTAATGGAGCAATCACCAACATTAATGAGGAGCGGATTGAAAGGAGAAATGAGGGGTCGAAACCGAAATGTGCAAAGAAATTGATTCTGGAGGAAGGAGACATTACTACCCCGGTCTCAAACCTAAACGGACATCCAGCGCTAGAAGAGGAAGTAAATGATTTTGTGGGTCTGGAAATCTCGCCTAAAGTTTTGCAGGAAGAGAGAATTATGTTGGGCCTCCGAAAACCTGTTGGGCCTAAATTACTGTTTAAAAACCCAATTGAAAACCATACATATATGACTGATTTTTCTTACGAATTTTGGTCGGGAAACGATTGGGTTAGTGAAGATAAAAAACAAAACACAGAGAGAGTGGGCGGCGGCAAATGGAAACGTGTTGTCTGAATTAATCCAGCAACTCAACCGGTTGAGGAGAATATGGCTAAGAAAAGAAATTTTGAAGATGATGATAGCCTAACTGCTCCCATGTCAAAATCAAGAAAATTTGAACCTGTGTCAATGCCAACGACGAGTGTCACTAAAAATTTAGCGGTGGAAGCTGCTCTGCAACCCCGCCGAGCACAATGAAAACACTATGCTAAATGTTCGTGGATTGGGGATTTCAGGAGCATTCCGTAGGGTTAGCGATGAATTATCTCGCATAGGTCCTCATTTATGTTTTTTCTCCGAAACCAAATGTGCCTCGGCAACGATGAATAAATTAAAAAATCATTTGCATTATTCTGGTTGTTTCACTGTTGATCGGGTTGATTTGAGTGGTGGTTTATGTATGCTCTGGACGGATGAAGTAGAGGTTTCAATTAGATCGTTCTCCAATCATCATGTGGATGCTCAAATAAAATGGCAAGGTCATAGTTGGAGATTTTCAAGACTTTATGGCCAACCTACACATAATCTAAGGTATCAAACATGGGAACTCCTACGTAGATTATGCAACCATGATGATTCTCCTTGGGTAGTGGGAAGGGATTTAAATGAGATCCTCCATGATTCTGAGAAGGTGGGAGGTGGGCGTAGAGAAAGATACTTAATTACAAATTTTCGCATGGCTATGGATGATTGTCAATTGAAGGATTTGGGATTCGTGGGTGGTCAATTTACTTGGTGTGATAGAAGGGAGAAGAATGCTCAGGTCAGTCTTCGTTTGGATCGTTCTCTTGCTAACCAAAAATTTTGTGATCTATTCCAGCATTGTCAAGTCAAACACCTCAATTGGGCAAAATCTGATATCACCGACCTATCAAATTATGTTTGTCTCGTTCAAAGGAGACAATATGGAGGAGGAAGAAATTTTTTTTTTTAGATTTCAAGAATTTTGGTTATCCAATTATGATTGTAAGAAGATAATTAGTGCAGAAGGTCAATGGAAAAACTTGAATGCAGACGAAGTGCCTCTTCATAGTCAATTAAAGGCATGTGCTTCAAAATTGAGAAAATGGGGAACAACCCAAAATTCACACTTAAAAAAGGAGATATTGAGGCTGCGAGGTTTGCTGAAGGAGGCCTATGCTCGACCTCATTCTCTTGATTTCTCTTTGATCAACCTCTTAGAAAATAACTTGGATAAGCTACTACAAGATGAGGAAGTTTATTGGAAACAACGATCGAGGGAGAATTGGCTCAAATGGGGAGACAAGAATACTCGTTGGTTCAACCAGGTTGCTTTTAAAAGAAGAAAGAGAAATAATATCAGTAGCATTTTAGATGGAGATGGTCATTGGCAAGAAGATCCAGAGAAGGTAGAAACTATTTTTCTAAATTACTTTCAAGAGATTTTCTCTACATCAAATCCATCCAATGGAGATATCTCCAGAGTTATTAACAGTATCCCAAGGAAAGTTTTAGATGAGATGAATGATCATCTAATGCATGTCTTTACAAAGGAAGAAGTGGTGGCAGCTATTAAAGGTTTTCATCCCACAAAGGCCCCAGGCCTGACGGTTTTCCTACTATTTTTTATCAAAATATGTAGGATATTGTTGGGCTAAAAACAGTACAAGCCTGTCTGAGTATTTTAAATCGAAAGAGCTCAATTAAGGAATGGAATAAAACTAATATTGTTCTAATTCCTAAGGTGAAAGATCCAAGATGTGTGACAGATTACAGGCCCATAAGCCTCTATAACGCCTCTTATAAGATTGTTACAAAGGTTTTGGCAAACATGTTGACGGGGGGGTTCTGAATGAGATCATCTCCGACACTCAATTGGCCTTTGTGTCAGGAAGGGCAATAACAGATAACTTGATTGTGGGTCACGAATGCATACATTTCATGAGAAAACAGAAATCAAGAAAGGAGGGTTTGCAACTCTTAAACTTGATATGAGCAAGGCGTATGATAGAGTGGAGTGGAATTTCCTGAGGCAGGTCATGCATAAGCTCGGGTTCCATCCGGAGTGGATCTCACTGATAACGAATTTCATTTCTTCAGCCTTCTTTTCTATACTAATAATTGGTCAACCGACTAGAGTTTTTTTCCCAACTCGTGGCTTACGTCAAGGTGGCCCGTTATCCCCATATCTCTTTTTACTTTGTACTGAAGGAATTTCTGCTTTGATAAATGAAGAAGTGAGAAAAGGAAACTTATCAGGCATGACTATTGCAAAAAAAAGCCCGAAGATAACTCATCTCTTTTTTGCTGATGATAGTCTAATTTTTTTGAAAGCAAATGGTGTGGAGTTTGGATTTCTAAAATTCATCCTTCATTACTATGAGAAAGCTTCTGGTTAATCTATCAATATGCAAAAGTCAGTTATGTTTTTTGATCAGAATATGGGTGAGGAATGTAAAATGTTCTTGAACCAAATTCTGCCAATGAGGATTGTAGGCAATTTAGGACCTTATCTGGGGCTGCCCTCTTGTTTCTCGAGACGGAAGGGGTCCGATTTTGATTTCTTGAAGGACAGGATATGGAAGGTGTTATAAGGCTGGAAGGGTAAATTATTCTCTGGAAGTGCGAAGGAGGTTCTGTTAAAAAGTGTAGCTCAGGCTATACCCACCTATGCTATGAGTTGCTTCAAGTTGCCTAAAGCTTTTTGTGCACAAGTGAAGAAATTAATGGCAAATTTTTGGTGGGGCTCCACAGATCAGAGGAGGAAAATACACTAGATGAGTTGGGAATAGTTATGTAGACCCAAAGAGATTGAGGGGTTGAACTTTAGAGACCTGCAAGGTTTCAATCAAGCCATGTTGGCTAAACAAACTTGGAGGATTTTTCACAATCCTGATCTACTAGTGTCAAAAGTTCTTAAAGGTACATATTTCCCAGCCACAAAGATAATCTACATAATCAGTACTCCATCTTTTGCTTCATATTTCTGGAAAAGTTGTGTGTGGGGTTTAGACCTTTTAAAAAAAGGTTTAAGATTGCAAGTTGGTGATGGTAAGACCATAAGGATATTCAAGGATCCTTGGATTCCTAGACCTTGATCTTTCAAGGTATTGTCTGGGGGGACCGATATGGATGACTTATTAGTCTCAGATTTCATAATGCCTACAAGAGAGTGGGATGTGGAAAAGCTTAAGCAACATTTCTATCCTATTGATGTTCAGGCTATTTGTAACCAACCTCTTTCACTTATGGGGTTGCCTGATAAATGGATTTGGCATTTCGATAAACATGGCTATTATCAGGTAAAGAGTGGATATAAAGCCTATATGCTATTGCAGGATGTGCAGGTGTCCTCAAGTGAAAACAGATATAAAGACTGGTGGAAAGCAATCTGGAAAACGAACATACCATCAAAGATTAAGGTCTTTGTTTGGAGATCATTCCATAACTGCTTACCAACAGGTGTGAATTTGTGTTCGAAGGGGATG
The DNA here is from genome assembly GCA_033996785.1 of Trichosanthes truncata. Classification (NCBI taxonomy): domain Eukaryota; kingdom Viridiplantae; phylum Streptophyta; class Magnoliopsida; order Cucurbitales; family Cucurbitaceae; genus Trichosanthes; species Trichosanthes truncata. Next base: position 39,801,078 of record JAWPNB010000013.1, on the reverse strand, counting down.
GATGTAGTTGTTAGATGTCTGGCATGCAAGGCCAAACTAGAGACCAAAAACCATGCTCTATTCACATGCTCGAGTTCAAAGAAATTATGGGATATACTATTACAACATTAAGGACCGACGGTTGCATCTTTTTAAGCTTTTACCATATAACCTATTTGAGATTTTGTGTGTAGGAGCTTAGGCCATTTGGAATGATCGCAACAATATTTGTTTCCATAATCCACTACAACCTATTTCTGATTGATGTTAGTGGATTATGAAATATCTGAAAGATTTTCAAAAATTTAACGGTAATGTCTGCAAAGATAACCTCCCCAAGAGAGTTGTCTCCACTCAATAAAAGGTGGGCGAATGGGTGAATGTCTTTGTTGATGCAGCTTGTAACGACTAGGTCAACTTAACTGGCTTGGGGCTTGCTGTCCATTATTCTGATTTCTCTTTGGTGGCGGCTTTACGGAATAGTAAAAACAATTATGTCTCGTCGATGTGCTCAGAAGCATACGCTGTATTGGAAGGATTGTGGTTATCCCATAGGTTGGGACTCTCACGCGTTAAAATTCACTCTGATTCTCTTATAGTTATCTCCATGTTGAATGGTTCGTGGAACACGACCACTGTAGTTCAAAATGTTATACATGATATCAAATCTTTCCAACAAGGTTTTCAACAGGTGGCCTTTGTGCACATGCATCGTGATCTGAATATCTTAGCAGACGGTTTGGCTCGATCGGGTCTTTCAAATTGTTCGATGCTTTAGACTCAAGATTTTTCGGGATGGATTATTAACTTGTTTTCTTCAAATTCAGTCTCAACTGTATCTATTACAAACACTTCCTAATCTATATTATAAGTCTCATTTTTCAAAAAAAAAATGTTGCCTTTACTTCCTGGAGCATATTATCTTTTCATTATTTTTCGAGGAAAAGCAACTTTTATCATTGGTTGTCCTTAAACTTTTAGATTTGCATCTATTTGGTCTCTAAAATTTAAAAGGTGTTTAACAAATCCTTGGACTCTCAATTTTGTGTCCAATAGGTTTTTAAACTTTAAAAAAAATGCTTAATAAGTTCTTAAATTTTTAATTTTGTATTCAATGTCCTTGAATTTTAAATTGTCTAATAAATCTTTGATCTATTTAACATGTTTTAAAATTCATGGGGTCTACTAGACACAAAATTAAAAGTTTAGGGTCGTATTAAATATAAAATTCAATTTTATGTAAAATAGATCAGTTAATTTTCAAAAATCTCGAATATCTCAAACACTTATTAGACACAAAATTGAAAGTTCATCGATCTATTAAATACAAAATTGAAAGTCCAGAATCTATTAGACACTTTTAAAGTTCAAGAACCTTTTAAACAAACTTGAAAGTTCAGAGACTAAACTTGTAATTTTACCTCTATCATTTGAGAAAGTTAAGGACTTTCTTATCCCCAATGTTCTATTATCAAAACATAAATTAAATTTAGTTCGTTTTTGTCCAGTTTCTTCTACAAGAGTGAAAAAGTAGATAACAAACAAGTAATAGGACAAAAGAAGTGTTAAACAAAAATGGAACTAGATGACACAAATAATAAGATTTTGTCATTCATTAAGTCCTTACATTTATATAAAGATTTGCATCCTACAACACAAAAGTATACCAAGACTGGCAAAAGTTCTAGTCTTTTGAACCAAATTCAGTATCACAAAAAAGAAATGTAAGATCAGATACATTCAAACAATGAAGCAACACATGATTAAATAATTTCAGGACAAACAACCATGCAACAATCTAATACGTCCTGTAAGAAAAAACTTCTGAGATATCTAAGAAGCTAACAAGTCATCGCGATACACTTACTGTTAGGAAGTTCTTCGTGAGGAGCTCGAGCAAAAGTACAATCAATAGGGCAGAAAAAGTGGGGACTCATTTGGGCATACGTGTATCCAATCTCTTCTTGATGAACTATACTGCGGAAAGAAGAAGATATTAGTTCACCATGCATGACTGCCGAGCCCATATCCGTCCATGTAGCCAGCTCCATGAATGCCATGGCTGCTATGATCGTGGTGGTGGTGGTGGTCATCGCTGTTCCCTGATTCATCAAAAACCTTCTGAATGTGTTCGGGCTTTTCAACAGTTTTCCTGACCGTGGGGGGTAATGAGCACACGAACTGAGCTATACTGTCAGCTACAACATTGGCTGCATCTTCCTGAGGTCATGAAAGATAAAGAGCTTATTTAAACTTCAAAGAGAGACAGATATTCATGTTTTTTGGGTAGCAATTATAACATGAAAATGATTCTACTTGATGTTCGGTCAATTGTTGCCATTCCCATTCAAGAAACATTGACAAAGATGTCGAGCAAAATGTGATATCAAGCATCCAAGTCCCAATAAGGAGATGGCAAAAATATTCACCAACTAAGGGAGACCATTTAGGCAAACAATAATGAAAATCAAGGAGTCAATCCACAAAGACGGATGAAATCAGCCTGTTAACATGGACAAGTCAAACAATCATGATTACAAACTGAATGCATAAGGGAGAATTTTAAAAGGTTCTCTGCTAGCCAAAAAGTAACCACCTCGGCACTGGGAACCTAAACAATCTCGTACAATCAACGCTTAAGCACACATGATGCTTGAATATAGTGTTCTGATGGTACAGGTCAACATTTTTCATTCCCTTCTGTTTTGACTCTCGTATTATCTAAAGAGAGGCTCGATGTCTTGAGCGTCTCTTCCTAACTCTCTACTATCTCCAGTTCAGCAAACACAATTGTGAGTCTATCTGTCTATGTAACTCTCTCTGTAAAACTAGAAAATAAAACCTTTTCCACCATCTCGACTGTTGGTTGACAGAAACATCATCTCAAACTCCTAATTAGCCGAGTCTATGCTTCCTCGGTAAGTTATCTGGTGTCACATCACTCATTTCTCTCCCCTCCAGCCGCTCTCAGTTTTACTTTCACCTTGCCTAGCAGAACTAAAACCCCAAGCACTCCAACTTCCTATGTATCAATTTGATGTAAAGACCTCAACTTGTTGGTATTTTTATTTTAACAACCTTCATGCTTAACATGCCCTGCTTGATAATGTTAAATTTCAAAGTAATAGATTTCTTTTAGTTCTGTTTGTAAAGCTACATATTATACACCCTGCTCCACTCAAACTTTGAACATTGAACTTTAGAGAAAAACACTGGTTCTAACTTCTAAGATATGAAAATCCAACTCGAATGCTAAAACAGCTACTGTAGGCACGCCTAACTGTATCATTGATGTTTCATTTAAATCCATGAAAGTCCTCATCCTAGAAAGAATTATTGATACTTCTAAACTCAGCAAAGCACAACATAGACTGCAAATTCATTACATTAAACATAAGGCAAACTCATTGCAACTTCTCAATTCAAGTAATCAATCCTTACCTGAGCCCACCTGCCACCGGAATGCTTAACAAAAGCTACCTGTGAAAGCACATCAGCAACCCGATGTCCCTCCGCACTCCATTCATTCGACCAATTGCTAGACCAGATAACCTGAATGGGCACACTTTTCAGATCATCCAAACCACCCCATTCTGCAATATCAAAGCTATGGTTCAACTTCTTCCCCATGCTAACAACCGCCCTTCGCCCGCCCAGGCTCTTCAAAAGAACCCTATGAGCCTCCACATCCAAGGCAGCATCATTCCCTTTAGAACAACAGAAGTTGATCAACCTTGAATACACAAAGTTAGATCCCAAAACAACCTCTCTCACAACAGGCAACTCCAAGAGCCACAACGGAAGAGAAGGTTTTGATAAGGTATCAATAAGAGTTAAACTCCTCACAAATTCTGAATTCTCTGCAACCCAATATCCCGCCATTGATAAAGCTGAATCATGAAGAACCAAATGCACAGGAGCCAAACCAATAGTATCTATGATTTGCCCCAAAATGCTACCAATCTCTTCAGGACCTAACCCAATTGGCTTCAAAATCTTCCTCTTAGGAACATGTTTTTGAATTTCTTCATAAGGAATCTGCCCTGTTTCAATGATCTGATCAAACGCCCAGAAGATACCCTTTTCATGAATCAAATTATAAACATCCAAAAGCCTCCCTAACACCCCATTTGAGCTCTCGTCGATCTCAGCCGTGGATTTGTCGGAAAAACCATTGCCGGGCAGATCAAACGCCACAGCACGAACTCCTTTGGAACCTAATGAGTCCAAAACCTTGCGAAAGGAGAAAGAGCTCAGCCCCAGCCCATGAACAAGGACGACATTTTCATTCCCTTTTGCACCATTTCCAACGGCGAAAACTTCGATTGGAGATAAATTAGGGCTAATCTGTACCTTCAGAAGACGGCCCTTTGAGTAATGATGACGGAGGCTGTTGGGTAAGCTTAAGAACCAGGATTTGGGGTCTTGGGGAGACAGAGAAGGGAGAGAGATGAAGAAAAAGGTTATGATAGAGACGATCAAAGTGAAGTAGAACCAGAAGGTGAATGGATTTGGAGTCGGCGACCGAGGGGTTTTGGAGGTTGCCGCGGCGGTGCTCGGCGGCGGCGGCTTTGAGGATGAACTTGATTTGTTGGGTTTGGGCTTTGATGGCTTCGACACTGGCTCGTCTGGTTCTTCGGTAATGGTCACCATTGATGGCGATTGGAAAGGTTGAAAAGGGAAGCTCGCATGAACAGGAAAAATGGATCAGGGGAAGGAAGAAATGGGAAATGGAGATGAAGAAGTGGGGAAATTATGACTATGAGTGATGAAGGAAATTGAAGGAATTTGGTAAAGTGGAAGTTGATCTGGTCCGAAGAAGAAAGAAGAATATCTTTTTTTTTTTGTGGAAAAGAGAATCGCCCAATGGAGGAATTTTTTTTCTGGTCTTGAGCAGAACTAGATTGGAACTTTCGAAATTTGGAGGAAAACTTTTGAGGTAAATAATTATGGGGCCGTTTGGCCCATGGGTTTGGGTTGGGATGGGTTTGGGTTCCAAACGCAAAACTATGTTTGGCACAAGGTGTTTCAACACAACCCCATGGGTTACAACAGTGCAATCCCATGGGGTTTGTGCCATGTTTTCCTCTTCCATTTGCCGTTTTCCATTTCCGGCGACCACTCCGATGACAACTCCGGCGACCACTCCGACAACAACTCCGACGACCACTCCGATGACAACTCCGACGACCACTCCGACAACAACTCCGGCGACCACTCCGATGACAACTCCGACGACCACATCGGCGACCCGACCACCGCTAACGATTACCTCCGACGACCACTGCGATGAGAACTCTAGAGACCAGTTCCATTTACCATTCTCCATTTCTAGCGACTACTTCGACAACAACTCTGATGACAACTCCGGCGACCACCCAACAACCATCGATAACAACTCTGACGACTATAACGGTGACTCGACCACCGCTGACGATTACCTCAGACAACCACTGTGATGAGAACTCGAGAGACCAGTCTGACAATTACCCCTGTGACTCGACCACCCCAACAACTAGACATCCGGATAACCCAACAACTCAAATAGCCCGACTTGCCCGAACCACCGACAACAACCACTTCAATGACCCGATCACCCGACAACCATAGTTGACGATCACCTTGAAAACCTGACCACCTAGCAACCACCGTAGACAACCACCTAGTGACCACTCCGATGACCTGACCACCCTGATGACTACTTCAGCGATTACCCCGACGACCTGGTAACCCAACCACCCAAAACCACTGTTGACGACCACCTGGTGACCACCATGGCGACTCCAACAACCCAACCACTGCCACAACCACCCAGCAACCACTCCGGCGACATGACCACCCTGATGACCACTCCAGCGACCCGACAACTACTGCTGAAAACCACCCAACGACCATTCTGGCGACCTGACCACCGTGCAATCACCACCGGCGACCACCTTGGCATACCCAAACACCTCATCAATCCAACCACCCCAACGACCACTCCAACAATCACCCTAGCGACCCAACCACCTAGTCAATATTTTAAAAGGGCCAGCGTGGACGAGCTATATGCAAAACTAAAGGCGATCCCAGGGATGACAAGGCAAGACTGAATGGCTGTTGCAAAGACTATTCTCTCGGATAGTATGATGTTGAACTCCTTCTTTACATTCACCCCAGATTGGAAGTATGATTACTACGTTAAAATTTTGGGGAAAGCACCTAGAACCTGACTCTTTTCATCACTTTCATCTACCACTCTTATGACTTACATTTGTGTTTGGACAACTACTTCTACTTTCTTGTCATTTCATCTGGAATGTGTGTTATGATATTTTTAGTACTAGATCTTAGTTCTAATTTTTGGTTTTACTTTACCATTGGCAATACCATTCTTACATTGCACCTATTAATTATATGTTGCTACGCATAATCTTCAATTTTATGTCATCATAAGTGGAGTGAATGAGATAGCATATAGTTATACAAACTACACATAGTATAATTCAAATTGAACTATAGTTGTAACAATTGCTCTACATAATTGGTTAAATAGTTGGTATGTAACACACCAAAAAAATTATGAAGTTAAAAAAATGGAGTAGGAAAAAAAAAACAATGTAAGATTTTTAAAAAAAATAATAAACAGTTTGAAAAATTATAAAAAAAAACAAACTAAACAAACCCAGCCCAACCCAACCCTGCACCCCAAACACAGGTTTCAGCAAACCAGCCCAACACAACCCTGCACCCCAAACACAAGAATCAGAAACCTCAGGGTTTCTGATTCCAGCCAAGAAACCCCAGGGTTCCAAAACTCCAGGGTTTCTGATTCCAAACCAGCGCGCCAAACAGCCCCTATAAGGTTTAAATCTCACTTTGATGATCAAGGGTCCATTTGGTTTAATTTTCAAGTGTTTAATTTTGAAAAAAAAAATATTTTTGTAAAATTATTAAGTGGTTGGCAGCACTTTTTTAAAAATGAGTTTGAGAAATAAATCATTTGGAGAGAAACACTTGAAACTATTTTTTTTTTAAATGTTTTTAAGTGTTTAACTTGTAATCCCTACTAAATTTTCATGATATATGAAAATGATCAAAATACCATCACACTACCCCACTCACTACCGCCCACCGCTAGCGACCACTCCGGCGACCACCACTGGTGACAACTCTGATGACCACTCCAGCGACCCCTCTGACGACCACCACTGCACGACCACTCCAACAACAACTCTAACGACAACTCTAACGACCACCTAACAACCACTACCAGCGACAACTCCGACGACCACTTTGATGACCCGACCACTGCTGATGATAGCCTCCGACGACCATGTTGGCAATAACTCTAGAGACCAATTTGATGACCACCCTTGCGACGCGACCACCCCGACAACCTGAGCAACCCAACCACTCGGCAGCAGGCAATCGCTATCGTAGACCACCCTAGCAATCTAACCACAGGGCAACAACTGCTAACGACCACTAGTGACCACCCCAGCAACCCGATGACCACTATGGCGATCACCTCGGCAACCTGACCACCCCGATAACCCGACCACTTGGCAACCACTGCCGACGACCACTTCGACGATAACCCCGACGACTTGATTACCCCAAAACCCGACCACCCCTAATGACCACTCTCAGCGATCACCCTGACGAATTGACCACCCAGCAACCACCGTCGTTGACCACCTAGAGACCCAACCACCTGACAACCACTATCGACGACCACTCAAACGACTTGACCACCTCGATGACCACTGTAGCCATCACCCTGACAACTTGACCACCCTAGCGACCACTCTGGCGACCCCGAACACCCAGCAACTACTACCGATGGCCACCCCGACGACCCGACCACCTAGCAACAGCTACTACCGACCGCCCTGGCAATCTAACAACTCGACAACCACCTTCGACGACCACCTGGTGACCATTTCGACAACCCAACTACCCCAGCAACACGACCACCGATGTTGACCATCTGATGACCCAACCACCCAACAGCCACCATTGTCAACTAACCTGACAACCCGACCATTTGATAACCACCTCCGACAACAACTCAGTGACCACTCTGATGACCTGACCACCCTATCAATCCTACCACTCAGATCACCACTTTAGCAATCATCCCAGGGACCCGACCACCTAACAACCACCACCGACGACCACCTCAGTGACTCGACCACTCTCCCACTACTGCGCTAACCACTCTGACAATCACTGCCAACGACCACTCGATGATCACTCTGACAACCCAACCATCCCAACAACCAGACCACCTCGATGACCACTCTGACGACCCTACTACTCGATAACCACTACCGATGACCATCTAACTACCACTCCAGTGACCCGACCACCCGACAACAACCACCGACGACCACCTGACGATCACTTCGGCGACCCAACCAACCTAGCAACTTAACTACCTCGATAACTACTCCAACAATCACCCCAGTGACCTGATCACTCCAGCAACCACCTCGACAACCACTACCGACGACTACCTCGACGACCACTCCAGCGACAGCTTGTTCGGTGTTCACACAAGTGCACACGATCAAATAATATAAAATGGTAAATATTATAGAGTATCAAATCCACAAGGAAGCAAAAATGTAGCTCTTTCGATTTAATGATTATTAGGAAAACTCGTAATTAGAATTATTTAGAGAAAACGCTAAACAAAAGGATGCTTGAATTTAAATTCTAAACTAAAAATAAATTTAAAATAGTGGAGACAACAATTAAAGGGGAGTTTAAGGAGTCGAGCACACATTCGAACACAATTATGGTTAATTTGAATTGCCAATTAATTTACCCTATCGAATTCATAAACCTCGAGCAAAAATAGTCGAAATCTCCTGTCGGTCACAATCGAACACGCTCAATTAATTATTAACCTAAGTGCCCTTAGCGTTAATTAGATTAATTGAATTGAATTACGTCTGGTCATCATTAGCCTTATCCGTCATTTGTTATTCTTGTTAGGATTGTTGGGAGTGCAACTAAAGTCCCACATTGGCTAGATAACGGGAAGATCATGGGTTTATAAGTGAGGGACACTATCTCCATTGGTATGAGGCCTTTTAGGTGAAACCAAGAACAAAGCCATGAGGGCTTATGCCCAAAGTGGACAATATCATACTAATGTAGAGATATGTCGAGGGTCGTTGTCCCTAACAGTGGTATCAGAGCCAGGCCCCTGACTTAGCAATGTCGATAGATCCTCGGGTATCAAACAAAGAAGGCAAGCTTCAAAGAAATAGTCATAGTGAATCTGTGGTTGAGCATTCGAATGCCGTGTACTCCAGTGAGGAGTTGTCAGTAATTTGCTCGAGTGTAATTTGGAGGAATGACTATTTGAGGAGAGGCTCAAGGTGGTACTTTTTTTTAGGGGAGAATTGTTGGGATTGTTGGGAGTGTAACCAAAATCCCACATTGGCTAGATAAGAGGAAGATCATGGGTTTATAAGTGAGGGACACTATCTCCATTGGTATGAGGCCTTTTGGGTGAAACCAAAAACAAAGTCATGAGGGCTTATGCCCAAAGTAGACAATATCATACCAATGTAGAGATCTGTCGAGATTCGGTTGTCCTTATCAATTCTTATGTCACTTAGGCAAATTAAGGGCATTGAATGAGTTTGATCTATCTTAATTAAATTCTTTCTTTCAAGCTCAATTCATGATTGTTTCATCTAATTAATAGTCAGTCAATTAGAAGCATTAAGCACTAAACATTCAAATGAATTCAATTAGGGAAATTAATTGCAATAACAACAATTACACCATAAAAGTAATCCTATATGTGCTCTTAACCACTAAACAACTAAATTCCGCCCAACATAGACATTAAACAGTACATCAAAACCATCTTTACAACCCTATGAATTACAAAAGAGGAGGAGAAAGCAAAAATGAAACCCATTGTCGTCAAATTTCTGACTCTTGCCTCGAAATCCATGCTCTCGAGCCTTGAGATCCGCACTTGAACTCTCCAATTCGTAACCCATGGGTCTCAAAGAGGTAAGAAATTGAAATTGGGGCTAAAACAATAAAATGGTTTCTCTCAATTCAATCACAAAATGAAGTTTATATAACTACTATCGACACAGCGTCGCAACGCTATGGACAGGTTTGTGATGCTATCCAAAATGCATCGTATTACTTAAGTGAACCCACCCTCAGCGTTGTGAGGCTGAGGGCAGCGTTGCGATGCTCCAGATAGAACTCCTCTTGTTCGCACCCTTTTAGAGTCATGACACCACAAGGCAGCGTTGCGACGCTAGCTCTCGGGTGTGCAATACCAAATGAGGTGTCTCAACGCCATTTCTAACGTAGAGATACTATCATCTTGACTCAAAATGCTTGTTCAATGTCCCTCCTTGTACTTAGCCTCCATTGCACATCTGATAACTCATCGAGTGAATGTTATTATTTGTAGTTTTAGAGTTTAAAGTTTCATCATTCTGAGTTATATGTATGATTTATGCCTCAAAAGATTCTAGAATTGTGAAACATGAATGTAGGTTATCTAACTTGCATTAGATTGAATTTAATGAATATTTTAGTGCATTTATGGCAGAATTTGTGAGTGCAGGTTGGTAGCTGAATTCATTGAAAGTGAAAGGATCGCTGGAACATTGATGTGAAGGGAATAATTGAATTAAATACATAGCAAAAGCGTTGGAATAGACTTTGATTTTATTTATAATTAAACACAAAATTAAAGTTAAGCGAACATACCTTAGATTATCATGAAGATATTTCTGGTGGGTCTTTAATCTTCTTACTCCCACTCCAACGAGGTTGAAAACTTCAATTCCATAAAGCCTATTTGTTATGACTTGAACACAGGACCAAGGCTTGTGGGAGCCTCTTGAAAGAAAATCCAAAAAGGGGAGGAAAAGTTCTAGAGATAATTTTCTAATTCTCTATTGAGGAGATGTATTCTATAATGGCTCAACCCAAATGTCCTATTTATAGAGACTTGGGGCAAATCTTTGCCATAATTAAATAATAAATATTTTAATATCTAATATATTAAAATACATATATTTAATCTATTTGAATCTTATTCAAATCTTTTAAATTCTCTTAGGATATTTATTTATTTGAATCTTATTCAAATTTCATAAATATCTTTTCTTTAATGTATCTAATATACATTTATTATTTTAATATTTAATGTATCAAATACAATAAATATATTTTTCTCTTTTATATTTAATATATCTAATATATTAAATATTAATTTGAACACTTCAAATTAATATATTAATTTGAACATTTCAAATTTTTCTTTTAACTAAATTGATCTTTTAGTGTTACTATGAGCTAGCAATGAGACCTTATGAACCTACAGATTATAAGTTCCAATGATACAAAATGAATTAATTAAACTCTCTAATTAATCAATTTTCATTCATTAACTTTAGGTCACTCCACTATAGACCTAGAGTTACACTCTTATGCACTGTTGGACAAGTTGTGTTCATGGATATAACCATTACATGCAAGTCAGTCATTCACAAGTTGTTCTTAATTACAGCTGGGTCAAAAGTCTGTTTTACCCATATAGTTACATCTTATACCTTAAGGATCATTGATCCTTTAATGAACAATTTGTTTATGATCCAACCATAAATTAAGTCCCTCTCAGGCTAGTGAGAAGGTGAGGCAGAGATGATGATGGAGCATTATTTCTATAAAGATTTCGCAAACTGCCACGTGAGAAGCATAATTTTAATTGAGCTGGACATTTTTGACAGCTCAGCTGGTCCCAACCAATAGAAAAGTTCCCTGGGGTCTGTCTTTGTTTAGTCAGTCCTGAAATTTGGGAAAAGGACATCCTTAAGTGAGAAGCCATTTTTGGGGATTGGTATTGGAGAAAAAGGAAGAAAAACGGGAAGAAGGAGTAGAGGAAAGGGAGCTGGAAGAAGAAGCTGCTGCAACTTTCTCTTTGGGTAACGATTTTTTCTCTTCTCTTCTCTAGATTTGTTTCCATTTTCTATAATGGTACTTTATAGTTGTTTAGTTTTTTTTTTTTTAAGTTGTAATATGAGCTAAGTCATCTTTAGGTGAGGAATAGGATTATTTTTATCAATCTAAGAAGGGGTTAAGGCTCCTTGGCATTTCTCATTCTAGTTGCTTGTGTTTTTATTGTTGAATGCTTGAGTTTGTTTGGCCAACACACACCAAACACTATTTCTTTTTATTTTGAGAGAGATAAAGGGGAACCAATTTCTTGCAACCACATTAGCCATTTTATTCGGGTTAATAGCTAACTAAGTGGGTATGTTAGGGATAGCAACCTGCCTAATGGTGAAGTCAGCATGGTTAATCAATATGGGTTAATGGGAGTTAAACCAGTAAAATTTAGAAATCTGGGAGGATTCCATGTTTAATGCTAGGCAAATTGAGGGAGAAAAGTTCTCGCTGGAGCATCCTTATTAGAAAGATAAAAAATCATTCCTAATCCAAGCCCATCTTTTACAAGTTGTTGTCATTTTTTTGTTTGAGCATCATTTGCGTTTATTATTTTGTTAGAATCTTTAATTTTGATTCAGTATGTTTAGTTTAGTTAAAACTCCAAATTTCTCTTTGTTAACAATTGAATTTACTATGAATTTAGCTTAAGTTGAGTGAAATTCAATTGTTAATCCCTGTGGAGACAAAAATACTTATCACTTGCTACTGACTGTGTGCGCCTGCATAGCCTAATTGAAATTGAATTGGAAATTTTCCAATACACTATTTGAGGCAACAAGTTTTTTGGCACCGTTGTCGGGGATTAGGTTGAATTTCATTTTTCTTGAGTTAATTTTTAGTAAATTGGAGCTTTATTATGCTGAACCAGTGTGTTATTATTGCAGGTGAGTGGTAGTTGTTCATGAACGAATTCCCTGAAGTGGAGTTTGAATTAGATCCTGAGCCTGAGAGAACATTCCATAGGAGAAGAAGAGAGAAAATGGAGCAAGTTAGAAATAAACCAATGGATCCACCATCTCTTCAACTACCTCCTATAGAACCTGTTGAATCAATCAATCAGTAGCAACCAGATCCTGAGATGAATTAGCAAGCTGGGGCAGAAAATTAGGTTGAGAATCTTGTCCTTTTGGCTAATGACGGGAGAGAACCATCAAAGCCTACGTAGTTCCAAGGTTTGATGAGCTTAATCCGAGGATTGTCAGGCCAGAAATAGAAGCAACTAATTTTGCAATGAAGTGTGTCATATTCCAAATGTTACAAACAATGGGACAATTTCATGGGTTGAGTTCAGAAGATCCACATCAGCATGTGAAATCATTTTTGGGAGTAAGTGACTCGTTTATAATGAATGGAGTTTCTAAGGATGTTATCAGGTTAACCTTATTTCCATATTCCCTAAGAGATGGAGCACGAGCATGGCTTGACACAGTTCCTCTAGGTTCCATTACCTCATAGAATGATTTGGCAGAAAAATTCTTAATCAAGTATTTTCGTCCCACTAGAAATGCTAAGCTAAGGGCTGAGATAGTATCATTCCTGCAATTTGAAGATGAGATGTTTAGTGAAGCATGGGAAATGCTTAAAGAGTTGCTTAGAAAATGTCCTCATCATGGTCTTCCCCATTGTATTCAAATCATGACATTCTATAATGGGTTGAACTTGACTACTCAGAATGTGGTTGATGCTTTAGGAAACAGTGCTTTGTTCTCAAAGACTTTCAATGAAGCATACGAAATTCTTGAGAGAATTTGTACTAATAGCTGTCAATGGCCTGATGTACAAAGAAACCTAGGGAAGAAGAGTAATAGCAATAGGGGAATGTTGGAAGTGGATGCTTTATCAGCTTTGAGTGCACAAATTGCATCCATGGCTTAATAAAAAAAATATGTATGTTGGAAATGTTAACTAGAATGTTGCACCAATGACTCAAGTTTTAGCAGTAATCTGTCCTGAGAATCCAACATCAGTATGTTACATTAAGAATCAGAACAATCAAAGAAATAATCCATATTCCAATACTTATAATCAAGGTGGAGGAATCATCTCAATTTTGCATGGGATGGGCAAGGAAACAGTTCTCGAATGCCTCTAACACAGTAGAAATCAAATTATCAAGCATGATATGGTCAGCAGAATCATTAGATGTAGTTCCAGCAAAAGCTTGTCAATCAATCCATTCCACGGACTTTTTTAGAGAGCATTGTGAAAGAATACATGGCCAAGAATGATGTTGTTATATAGAGTCGACAGGCATCTTTAAGGAATCTTGAAATCCAGATGGGGCAGTTGGCAAGTGAGTTGAGAGCACGACCAGCAGGACAGTTACCCTCAGATACAAAAAAATCGAAAAGAGAAGGCAAGGAACAAGTTCAAGCAATAGAACTTAGAAGTGGTAAGCCTTTGGTTCCAATAGAGAAAATGATGAAGCAAAAACATAAGGAAAAAGAAGTTGCAGTGCAAACTGAAATCCAAGAAAATGTAGAAGATTTGAGTTCTAGGGGAGCAGAAAATGAAGAAAGTGAGGAGATAGTCAAAACAGTATCTTATAAGTCAATCGAATGTAGACCTATCTCCATTCCATCATTTAAGCTACCTCTACCTCCCTACCCTCAAAGATTAAAGAAAAAGAATCAAGATGTTCAGTTCAAGAAGTTTTCCAATATCTTTAAACAACTTCACATAAACATCCCTTTGGTTGAAGCCTTAGAGCAGATGCCAAATTATGTGAAGTATCTTAAGGATATGTTAACTTCTACTGTTTTGTTCCTGCTATTTCACCTTTTTAGAACTTTTAGCACTTTGTTTGCTTGTTGTAGCTCTTTTAGTTAGTTTAGTCTATGTTTAAAAGCATCCCTTATTGTTATTTTTGTTTGGTTACCCTGTGTATTCACTAAACTTTAGCTCAAACTTGGTAAAATTTTTGGACTAATCCCTGAGGTGAATGATATAAATATACTTATCACTTGCTTTAAAGGTTGCGTATACTTGCACATTTGGAGTGCTTAATTGCAAAATTAATTTCACTCTAGCTTAGGCAACAAGTTTTTGGTGTCGTTGTGGGGGATTGGTGTGATTTTTTCCTTGTTTGAATTGATTTTTAGTGAATTTGAGCTTAAGACAGAATTGACTAAGGCTGATTTTTTGTATTTCAGGTACATTGGTTGTGTATGAACGAACATCCTAGTTTAAAGTTCATTTTAGATCCAAAAATGGAAAGGACTTTTAGGAGGAGATTGAGAGATCGGAGAGAAGCTATGACAGATCAACAACTCCCTAGAGATCTTTTAGTTCGACAGTTACCTAACCTTGAGAATAGACAACAACCAGGTCTTGAGATGAATAGGCCAACTTTAGTGGTTAATCAGGCTGAAATCCATGCCAATGTCATTGTTTTAGCAGATGACAGAGAGAGAACCATTAAAACTTATGCCAATCCGTTGGTTGATGAGTTAAATCTAGGGATAATTAGACTTGAAATTCAAGCCTCTACTTTTGAGCTTAAACCAGTCATGTTTCAAATGCTCCAAACCATAAGTCAATTTCATGGGTTATCATCTGAGGATCCTCATTTGTGTTTGAAATCCTTCCTCGGGGTTAGTGATTCTTTTATAATGCCAGGAGTGTTAAAGGATGCCCTAAGGTTGAGTTTGTTTCCTTACTCCTTTAGAGATGCAGCCAAAACATGGTTGAATGCACTTCCACTAGAGGTAGTGGACTCTTGGAACACTCTTGCTGAAAAATTCCTCATTAAGTACTTCCACCTATTTGGAATGCTAGATTGAGAAATGAAATTGTGACTTTTCAACAATTTGATGATGAGACCTTGAGTGAGGCATGGGAGAGATTCAAGGAATTGCTTAGGAAATGCCCTCACGATGAATTCCCTCACTGTATACAAATGGATACATTCTACCATGGGTTAAATACAATCACTAAGCAAGTTGTGGATGCTTAAGCTAATGGGGCTCTTTTATCAAAGACCTATAATGAAACTCATGAAATCCTTAAAAGGATATCATCAAACAATTTCCTGTGGGATGATTCAAGGAGTAACCCAGGTAAGAAGAATAAGGGAGTTTTAGAATTGGATGCCTTAACTACTATAAATGCCCAAATCTCCTCTATGGCAACATGTTGAAGAACTTGACTGTGGGAAAAGTGGCTCAAAATGTTCCTAATGTACAAAATGCATCTGTGGTAAACTAGGAAAGTACAGACTCTTGTGTTTACTGCGGTGAGGGCCATACTTTTGAGTTTTGCCCCAGCAATCCAGCTTCAGTCTACATAGGAAATCAGAACAATCAAAAGAACAATCCTTACACCAATACCTAAAACCCATGCTGGAGAAATCACCCTAACTTTGCTTGGAGAGGACAAGGAAGTAATCCTTAAGCCCCTCAAGTACAACAAAAGGTAAATTATCCACCAGGTTTTGGGCATCAAAATTACCAGGCCTTTGGAAATCAACAACCCATGCACCAACAATAACAAAAAGTAGTACCTCCTTAACATATTCCAGATAAATCTCTTGAGAGCTTGATGAAGGAATATATGGCAAAAAATGATGCTGCTATTCAAAGTCAGCAAGCCTCATTAAGAAATCTGGAATTACAAATGGGTTAACTAGCTAAAGTGCTAAGGGCAAGGCCTTAAGGTAAATTACCCTATGGTATTTAGAATCCTAAAAGAGAGGGGAAGGAGCAAGTGCAAGCTATAGAGTTGAGAAGTGGGAAGAAATTGACTGAGAAAGTTGAGGATAACAAAAGAAAACATAAAGAAAAAGAAGTCACTGCCAAAGTTGAGGAAGAAAAGAAAGAATAGCAGTTGGAACCTAAGGGAATAAGGAATGAGAAAGTTAAGATTATACCTAAAGCTGAACCTTTAAGAAAGAATCAATGTGTATCTACCACTGTTCCTGAGTTTAAACCACCTCCTCCACCTTTTCATCAAATGTTGAGAAAGAGAAAAGAAGAATCTCACTTTGAGAAGTTCATGGACATCTTAAAAGAAATTCATATAAACATACCATTGATGGATGCTTTGAGGTAAATGCCTAATTATATGAATTTTTTTAAAGATGTGCTGATAGGAAGAGAAAGGTTTGAGTCATTAAGGTAGTATCTTTAAATGAGGAGTGTAGTGCCATTTTGAGAAAAAAGATCCCAAACAAAGAGAAAGACCCTGGATCTTTCACCATTCTTGTTTCTATTGAAGGAAAGGAATTGGGACGAGTTTTGTGTGACTTAGGAGCTAGTATAAACCTTATGCCCTTGTCCATTTACAAGAAATTAGGCATAGGTGAAGCTAGACCCACAACTATTACTTGATAGCGAGGCTAGTCAACCCACAACTGTCACTTGGTAGCGAGGCTTGTCGAAGGCCCTATCAATATTAAATTTATTAAAAAAAACGGACCTCTAAATATTTTGCAATAATAGTAGCCAGGGTCATCCACATGGATTGGAGTTCTTAGATTTAATTAAGTACCATAGTTAATTATGCCCAATTTTATTTATAGAAATATAACTTTGGTTTGATTTTTTTTAACAAATAAATAAAACCTAAACTATTATTTCCAAAGTTGGAGTCCAATTTTAGAGAGATATTTGGAAATTGCAATCCATGAAGCACAACTATGAAATTGATTAAAGAATTATGAAACATGCAACAGTCCTAAGCCAAGAATTACTAAGGTATTCAATTGACTCTCTCGAGCCCAATTGAACTCATGCAAAGAAGTAAATCAACCTCAGTCTATTTCTACAACTAAACATGGCATTATGAAATTCTCTTATGGGCTTTTAACATTAACCTATTCATTCTCATGCAATAGACTAATCCTAGTCATGCATCTAAGTCCTCAGTTAAATTTACTTTCTCAAGCTAAACTTAACTTAACATACAAAGCTATGGCCAAAAGCTTAGAAGATTAATTCAAGATGCATAAAAGACGTTACAAAAACACAAATCAATAAATCAAACATATTGTTAAAAATAATAAAATCAACCATGAGTCTACAATACTCAATTATATTCAAATACAGTCCAAGAACTCCTAAAATTAAAGAAAACAAAGTAAAGAGAATATAGAAAAAGTGGACGACGTGTGCCAACACTCGTTCCCAACGTGATATCCCACGATCTCGAGCCTTGAGTCTCCTCCTTAGCACTCCAATATGATCTCTAGACCTCAAAGTAGTGCCTTTATCGAAACTAGGGTTTAGTCTATCTAAAACGACTCTCGCTTTACACAAAACACAAACTTCCTATTTATAGACAGTGGGTAGCGTTGCAATACTGTCCCTTTTTTCCTTTTTTTTTTCAAATCGTGGTGGCATTGCAACTCTACAAGCAGTGTTGCAACGCTATGCCTGCTGCACTCCAAGGTAGAATGGCATTTGATATGGCGTTGCAACGCTATACTCTCGGGCTCACAAGCTTTGTTCTTCCTCTTCAACCCTTGGATCCTCAAATATAGCTTCTTTTTGCTCCAAATTCGTCCAAATACTCCTCAATGCTCCAATTTTGCTCCAATTGCTCGGTTTCTTCAAAATATACGTAAATATACATGAAAGCACACACAATCATAGCAAAACTAGCATAAAACTAAGCCTAGAAATACCACACTTATGCATGCTATCATCACTCTACAACTAGCTGATAGGTCTATAACCCACCCTGAAGGAAAAATAGAGGACATTCTAGTTCAAGTGGACAAATTCATTTTTCCTCCTGATTTCATAATCTTAGATTATGAAGCAGACAAAGAAGTGCCTATAATTTTAGGGAGACCTTTCCTTAAGTCGGGAAGAACAGTGGTGGATGTGTATGAGGGAACAATCGTTCTTAAAATGAATGATCAACAAGTGAAATTCAGCATCTATGATACAATGAAATACCCCACTGATATGCAAGAGTGTTTTGTGATTCAAGTGCTAGAAGAAGTGATTAAAGAAAACACTGAACTGGAAATGCTGGAGCATCATGTTCAATCCTATGCAATTACAGTAGAGGATTTGGAAAGCAGTAGCTTAGAAAGGGATGGCGAGAGTTTGGCTGAGATTTCTAGTTTTAGAAGAATGTTTGAATCTCTAGAGTTAAGAGAAAGAAAAACACCACCCATGCAACCATCTATAAAAGACCCTCCCACCCTCAAGCTAAAGCCTTTGCCAAACCATTTGAAATATGCCTTTTTGGGAGAAAAAGAAACATTGTCTGTTATTCTATCAGCAAGTTTGCTGCCTAAGGATGAGGAGATGTTGCTAAACCTGTTAAAGCAACACAAGAGGACTATAGGTTGGATTTTGGCTGATATTCATGAAGAAATGAAGGTTTCACTCTGCAGCGGAAGCATTGGATCGTCTTTGATTTTATTTAAAATTAAACTAAAAAAAAAATAAGATTAAGCACACTTACTTGGAGTAAATATGGAGATATTTCTAGCGGGTCTTTATCTCCTCCACAAAGTCTCCTCCACAAGGGATTGAGAGGAAGAGGTCTAGAGAGAATTCTCTAATTCTCTATTGAGGAGATGTGTGTTGTTTCTAATGACTCAACCTAAGGGTCCTATTTATAGAGACCAAGGAAAAATCTTTGCGATAATTAAAATATTAAATTTTAGTATCTAATATATTAAAATATATCTTATACTTATTTGAATCTCATTCAAATCTCCTACGATATTTATTTATTTGAATCTTATTCAAATTTTTATAAATATCTTTTCTTTAATGTACCTAATATACATTAATTATTTTAATATTTAATGTATCAAATACAATAAATATGTTTTCCTCTTTTATATTTAATATATATAATATATTAAATATTAATTTGATCATTTCAAATTTTTCTTTCAACTAAATTGATCTTTTAGTGTTACTATGAGCTAGCAAGGGGACCGTATGGACCTACAGATTATAAGCTCAAATGATACAAAATCAATTAATTAAACTCTTTAATTTATTAATTTTCATTCATTAACTATAGGTCACTCTACTATAGACCTAAAGTTGCACTCTTATGCACTGTAGGACAAGTTGTATCCATAGATATAATCACTACATGCAAGTCAATCCTTCATGAGTTGTTCGTAATTATAGCTGGATTAAGAGTCCGTTTTACCCCTGTAATTACATCTTGCACCTTAAGTACAACTGATCCTCTAATGAATAATTTGTTTATGATCCAACCATAAACTAAGTCCCTCTCGGGCCAGTGAGAGGGTGGGCCCCCTTGTTCAAGTCCCAAAATTAGTACTTAAGGGAATTACTGTAAGCCCTAAACTCTCTTTTAATCTTATTGCATTTATACATGAAGTTTGATACACGTAAATTGGTTTAGGTTGCACTGAAGGATGCAGTGGTTGAATTTGGAAATTTCCTAAGTTGTGGATTATAACGTGCACAAAGCTTCATAAGGAGACAAGTTAGGCATTGAGATAATCATATTAAGAGTTGAGTTGAAGTAAGTTAAGGTAATGAGCAAGTTGGGTATACATTGGGTGTATTATGTGTTGATTGCAAAAGCTTTAATTTCTAATTAAATTAGCTAAAGTTTGTTTATGGATTAGGAGGATTTAATAGGACTTAAGGTCTAAAGGAGGAAGTAGGAGCTGGCCAATGTGTATGACTCATGGATTGATGAAGTAGGAGCTGGCCAATGTGCATGATTCACGGATTGATGAAGTAGGAGCTGTCCATTCCTTGTGAATTCAATAGGCAGCTGGAAGCTCTAGGAAATGGGTCAACTTCAAATGGTCATATCTCTCAATATACTTAATCAAATTCGATGATTCTTGAGCCAAAATCTCATAAATTGAATGAAGAATTTGTCTGGAAAGTTGTGTGAGAAAATACGAAGAGGAAGGTCGTGAAAAAGTAAGAAAACCGAGAGGTGTTCCAGTTTCTCGGCCAGCAGAACATGGTGAAGAAATCTGATGATTTAGAGCTCATGAGGACGAATTAGAAGCTCAAATTTTGAGGTAAGTAAGTTTAGACATTGTATTTGAGGGTTATCAAATAAATTTTGGTGGTTGTTTTGTTAAATGTTGAGAAACCCATGCTGGAAGTTGAATATGTAATTTTTGGTTCAAGAGAAAGGGCTAGAGAAAGAGTCAGGAAGATGTGCTTCCAATTTGTTATACCTTACAACCAAGTGTGTTCAGTTGCTATACTATGAGTTATGTGACTGAATTAGATCTAATTTTGGGCCAAGTAGAAAAAGGGATTAATGTTATGGAATTCATTTTCAGGGCAAACGAAGATAGGCGAAGCTTATAAGCCTTGGGAGACTTCCGGTGATTGTGAGTGACTTTGTTTGAAAAACTATGCTTTGATCTTTATTAAAAAGCCTACTAGTGATGGATATTGAGGCATGCTTAAGCTAATTTATATTCATGTTTCATTGAACTCTATTAATAAGTAGCGGTGTTGAAAGTTAAGCATATTTGTAACTAGTTGTTACTCCGCGTTCAAGCATGACACTCGACGTTTGGAAGCTTGTTTAAAATGAAAGTTTGTGCTTATGTTGAGAACTTTCTGAATGGGATTCCAAACTATGTTTCTAAATATTTAAAGCATGCCTTGTATATTATTAACCCCCGGTACTGAAGGACACGGAGAAGGTACCTGGGGGAGAGAGAAAACCTGACCCTCGATACTGAAGGACAGTGAGAAGGTATTCGGGTGGTAGTTGGTCTGGCCCCAATACTGAAGGACATGGAGAAGGTATTAGGGGAGGCCAGTGAGCTTAAATGGCATTCCACGTGCACGTGAGAGAGGTATTGAAGCTGTTGGTTTAGAGAGAACTCTGCCACAACTAGGGTTTGGAAGGGTACCATGCTACAAATTTTCTTTATTATGAGTTCTTATGCATTGCTTTTCAGGGTGCTTAAATCCTGTAAATTGGCAGCCTTGTTGAAGTATTTTTTTTATACTTTATCTTTGAACGCATATTCTATTAAAGTAATCACCCACTGGGCTTCCCAGCTCACGTTTTCAACATGTTTTCTCTTCTCAGGTAGCAAACGAGTTCCCGGTGCTTAGCCTCATCAAGACCTGTTTGCCAGCACGCCTCTTTAGGTCCTTGTATATATCTTCTACATGTATATAGTTTTGAAATAAAAGCATTCTAGCTGGGTTGTAATAGACTTAAGTATGTTATGACTTAGTATGCAGACCTGGTATGAGGGACTGAATGTATCTTGCTCAGGTGTTCAATTGTGTGCTCAATTTTACTTGTTCATACATATTGCGTTGTGTACAGTTGCAGGTGGATGTTAGGTTGGGTTGGGAGTGCTAGTAAGAGGGCTGGTATTCTCTGTCTTCACATTCCTTCCTAGGTTAGGCAAGTGAGCCTGGAGGGGGTGTGACAATTACTCATCTATTTACCCTATATGAGAATGAGTGAATTCCATCTTATGAGATTATGTTCTCAGCTTCCTATTTGGTCAAGTCCCCAAAATGGTAGGCATATTGAATCGGCTACAAAAGCCACTCTCACCCATGCAAGTCAAAGGACAAGCCCTCACAGGAAAGAGTTCATACCTCACTTAGGATTAAGATTGAGTCGCATATGATCATCTTGATGAAATATTAATCTTCTCAATTAACGGATTTATAAAGAGAGATTAAATATTTTGTGGTTCAGTCTTATACAAACTCATTGTATAAGATACCCCCACTCACATGTCTCCACATGAACGAATTGGATCAAATCATTTGTAACTATTACAAAGTGAGCCGTATCAATAGTGTTACCAGGATAAGGCACCCAACCTTATCCATATACTATGGTCATTTAGGTTATTTCTTGAACATGATACTTCCGTATGTCAACCACATACTGTTCAAGATTACACTAATAACCTTGGGTTTTTCATATAATGGATAATATTATATTACAAATAAAATAATCAAAATTATTATTAATTATTAAGAAATCATTAATTACGAGGCTTTAGGGTATAAATCTCAATAATTCAGGGTATAAATCATTAATTACGAGGCTTTAGGGTATAAATCTCAACAATTCAGGGTATAAATCCTTCTTTTTGCATGCATAAAATTAACTTGGAAGAAAGAAATTTCAAATCTGTGGAGCAACAAAGAAGGCTCAATCCAGCCATGAAGGAGGTTGTAAAAAAAGAAATCATTAAATGGCTAGATGTTGGAATAATATACCCTATTTTAGATAGCAATTGGGTTAGTCCAATCCAATGTGTGCCTAAGAAGGGTGGTATGACAATGGTGGTAAATGAGGCTAATGAGTTAGTTCCAACTAGGACAGTAACAGGTTGGAAGGTATGTATGGATTATAGGAGGCTGAACAAAGGCACTCGTAAAGACATTTTCCTCTACCCTTCATTGACAAAATGTTGGATAAACTAGCTGGTCAAGATTACTATTGCTTCTTAGATGGTTATTTTGGTTATAACCAAATCACCATAGCTCCACAGGATCAAGAAAAAACCACTTTTACCTGCCCTTATGGAATTTTTGCCTTTAGGAGAATGCCTTTTGGCCTTTGCAATACCCCTACCACTTTTCAGAGATGTATGATGGCTATATTCTCTAACATGGTGGAGTCTATCATGGAAGTCTTCATGGATGACTTCTCAGTTGTTGGGGATTAGGGAAGGTAATTTAGGGAAGGTGTTAAAGAGGTGTTAAAGAGGCTTGTTTAGGTAATTTAGGGAAGGTGTTAAAGAGGTGTGAGGAAAAAATTTTGGTTTTAAATTGGAGAAAATATCATTTTATTGTGAGAGAGGGCATAGTGCAGGCCATAAGATTTCAAAAAAAGAGATTGAGGTTGATAAGGCAAGGGTTGAGATAATTGAGAAATTAAAACCACCTACTAATGTTAAAGGCGTTAGTAGTTTCTTAAGTCATGCTGATTTTTATAAGAGATTTATAAAGGACTTCTCTAAAATCTCAAAACCTTTGTGCTCATTGTTAGAGGTAAACAGATCATTTGAGCTCACAACTGACTGCCTTAGAGCCTTTAACATTATGAAAACAGCTTTAATCACTGCTCCTATCGTGTCTTCTCCAAATTGACAATTACCATTTGAGTTGATGTGTGATGCAAGTGATTATGTAATAGGTGCTTTGTTAGGGTAGAGGCAAGGTAAGATCATTCACCTAATCTACTATGCTAGTAAAACTCTTAATGAAGCACAACTAAACTACACTACAACATAAAAAGAATTGTTAGCAGTTGTGTTTGCTATTAAGAAGTTGATAAGAATCATGGTGTTCCACAAGTTCCAACCGAACCTATTACAAGGTCCAAGGCCAAGAGGCTCCAACAAGCATTCATTCTTCATCTACAAAATTGGATAGGCTTGGTTCAACCTCAATTTCATGTGTTACAAGCTGATTCGAGTGTGGAAGTACCATTTGGAGCTTTCGAGGTCAACATTTGCAAGGTTGAAGTTCAACATGGAGTTGTCATGAATAACATTTGAGTTTGGCAATCATTTTGAAGGCTTCATTTATCATTTTAGTTTCATAAACTCTTGAGTCTAATTTTTTAGCTTTTAAATGCCAGTTTCAAGTTTAGATAGTTAAGAAAGGGAGTTACTAAACATGTCAATCATGACAACTACTTTTGTAATTGTTATTTTGGGCATTTGAAGGGTTGTGGGTGTTGGGATTTATGCCCTAAAGTCTCGTAATTAATAATTTATTTAATAATGAATAATAATTTTGATTATTTTATTTGCAATATAATATTATCCATTATATGAAAAATCCAAGGTTATTAGTGTAATCTTGAACAGTATGTAGTTGACATACGAGAGGATCATGTTCAAGAAATAACCTAAAGGGTCATAGTATATGGATAAGGTTGGGTGCCTTATCCTGGTAACACTATTGATACGACCCACTTTGTAATAGTTACAAATGATTTGATCCAAATCATTCATGTGGAGACATGTGAATGGAGGTATCTTATACAATGAGTTTGTATAAGACTGGACCATGAAATATTTAATCTCTCTTTATAAATCCGTTAATTGAGAAGATTAATATTTCATCAGGATGATCATATGCGACTCGATCTTAATCCTGAGTGAGTTATGAACTCCTGCCTGTGAGGGCATGTCCTTTGATTTGCATGGGTGAGAGTGGCTTTTGTAGCCGATTCAATATGCCTACCATTTTGGGGACTTGACCAAATAGGGAGTTGGGAACATAATCTCACAAGATGGAATTCACTCCTTCCCATATAGGGTAAGTAGATGAGTAGTTCCCTTAAGTGCTGATTTCGAGACTTGAACAATGGGGCCCCACCCTCTCATTGGCTCGAGAGGGACTTAGTTTATAATTAGATTATAAACATATTGTTCATTAGAGAATCAGTGGTACTTAAGGTGCAAAATGTAATTATAGGGGTAAAACGGACTTTTGACCCAGATATAATTACGAACAACTCGTCAATGATCGACTTGCATATAATGATTATATCTATGGACACAACTCGTCCTACAGTGCATAAGAGTACAACTCTAGGTCTATAGTGGAGTGACCTATAGTTAATGAATGAAAATTAATTAATTAAAGAGTTTAATTAATTAATTTTGTATCATTGGAGCTTATAATCTGTAGGTCCATAAGGTCCCCTTGCTAGCTCATAGTAACACTAAAAGATCAATTTAGTTGAATTTTTTTTTGAAATGTTCAAATTAATATTAATTTGAAGTGTTCAAATTAATATTTAATATAAAAGAGGAAAATATATTTATTGTATTTGATACATTAAATATTAAAAGTTGAAATGTTCAAATTTAATATTTAATTTGAAGTGTTCAAATTAATATTTAATATATTATATATATTAAATATAAAAGAGGAAAATATATTTATTGTATTTGATACATTAAATAATAAAATAATTAATGTATATTTGATATATTAAATAAAAGATATTTATAGAATTTGAATAAGATTCAAATAAATAAATATCATAGGAGATTTGAATGAGATTCAAATAAATACAAGATATATTTTAATATATTAGATATTAAAATATAATATTTTAATTATGGCAAATATTTTCTCTTGGTCACTATAAATAGGACCCTTGGGTTGAGCCATTCTGAACAACACACATCTCCTCAATAGAGAGAATTAGAGAATTCTCTCTAGACCTCTTCGTCTCCAATCCCTTGAGGATTTTCTTTCAAGAAGGTCCCACAAGCCTTGGTCCTGTGTTCGAGTCATAGCCAGGAAGACTTTGTGGAAAAGATAAAGATCCGCCAGAATATTCTCCATAATATTATTTTCAAGGTATTTATTGCTTAACCTTTGTATTTTAGTTTAATTCTAAATAAATCAAAGACGATTTCTATGCTTCCATTGTGGGTTTAATTCGATTATTCCTTTCAGTGGGTTACTTTTATGAGGAGGCTATAGATACCTATGGGATTTGTCTTGTAATTAGAGATGATGATGATTGAATGAGATGAACTCTCAAATTTGAGACCCTTTTCTTGCAATTCTTATGGTAGAATGCATGCGAGCCATTCAATCAAGCCTCGATCAAGTTTGATTGTGGAGTGACTCAATTTATAACAATGTTTCTGAATCTTTCTTTTAGATCTTTGATCGTAAGAGGTAATCTAATTCCGACCTTGTCTCATGGATGATCTGAATTTTTCATAAGGAGGTGTTGATTTCTTTGGGCTGAGAATTAGGACTGCCTTATCAATTTGGTATCAGAGCCATAGGTTGCATCTTTGTGGCCTTCTCTAGAATTGATTCTATCTTTCATTTTAGCTTGTTCATCTTTTCAAAAAAATTTGTCCATTCATTTCATTGCTTCCATTTCATCTTTCTTCATCTTTTGATTCTAATCTAATTTCCATCTAGATCATGTTTAGATTTTGAAAAAAAAAATCTAGAAATTGCTCATGAATGAGTTCTAAAAAAAAATCTTGGAATTGTTCATGTTGGGCTCTAGATTTGTTATTGTCCATTTGTTTTCTCTCAGTTTTAAGATATTTTGCACGAATTATTTGATGTTCAAATCATTGGCTATTCAAATCTTACTAAAACTGTCCAAATTTGTAACTGCTGCAGTTAATTCTTTTAATGTCTATTGAAATGTCTTGATAACATCTGAAATTTCTTGATTGTCCTTAAGAGAAAAGTTAGATTTGATTGTTATCTTTCAAAGTTAAGAAGGCCATTTAGTCAAAATCGTAATGTAGTACTTTCGTTTTTGGAATTCAATTTATGTGTGCAATTTTACCTGAAATTCCAACAACTTTTCTTACTTGATCCTTTATTTGTTCTCTTTGTTTTTCTTTATTCTAAATTGTTGTTATTTCATAATTATCTTGTATTAGCTTACTTGAAAGGCTCACTATTACAAGAATTGCTTTATCAATATATTAGCCTACCCCAAGATCATAATTTAGCTACTTTCCCAAACAGCCTACTTTTGTGTGTGTAAACACAATTGTCTCGAGTGTAAAATCAGTGAGTTGAGTGTGTGAGGTCCTATACATATTTAGCTACTATTTGTACAACCATGAATCAAGAAGAGGGAAATGGAGGGGAGATTAGTGAAGCTAGGTGGAGAGAGGCTTTATGCTAATTTTAGTAAGTGTAGTTTTTGCATGGAAAATGTTAACTTTCTGGGCTTCATAATTAGTAAAGATGGAGTGGAAGTAGATGAAGAGAAAGTTAAGGCAATTAGGGATTGGCCAACACCAAAAAATACAAGTGAGGTTAGGAGTTTTCATGGTTTAGCTAGCTTCTATTGGAGGTTTATAAAAGACTTTAATACCATAGCTCCACCATTGAATGATTTAGTGAAAAAGAATGTTGTTTTTGAATGGGGGGAAATGCAAGAAAGAGCCTTCAATGAACTTAAGGGAAAGTTAACCAATGCCCGTTACATGTCTTGCCTAACTTTGATAAAAGTTTTGAAATTGAGTGTGATGCAAGTGGTTTAGGCATAGGGGCTGTTTTGATGCAAGATGGGAAACCCATAATGTATTTTAGTGAAAAACTAAATGGGCAGCATTGAATTATTCTATCTATGATAAAGAATTATTTGCTTTAGTTCGTAAATTGCAGGTATGGCAACATTATTTGTGGGCAAAAGAGTTTGTGATCCATTCTAATCATGAAAGCTTGAAGCATCTTAAGGGTCAAAGAAAACTAAACCATAGGCATGCAAAGTGGGTAGAGTTTATTGAAACATTTCCCTATGTCATCAAATATAAGCAAGGTAAGGACAATGTGGTGGCTAATGTATTATCAAGAAGGTACAATCTCTTTACTTCTCTTAGTGCAAAAATTCATGGATTTGAGCATATTAAAGAGTTATATAGAGATGACCAAGATTTTGGAACCATTTATGCATCTTGTTTTGTTGGAAAAGCTGTGGATGATTATTATGTGTTTCATGAATTTCTATTTAAGAAAAAGTAATCTTTGTGTTACTAAATGCTCTATAAGAGATTTTCTTGTGAAAGGAGCTCATGGGGGTGGATTGATGGGACATTTTGGGATTCATAAAACTTATGACATGTTGCCTGAACACTTCTTTTGGCCTAAGATGAGGCATGATGTGCATAAGATTTGTAGTCAATGAGAGGCTAAATCTAGATCACAACCAAATGGATTGTATACTCCATTGAATGTGCCTAACGAACATTGGACTAACATCTCTATAGATTTTGTTCTTTGTTTGCCTAGGAGTAAAAAAGGTAAGGATAATATTTTTGTTGTTGTGGACAGATTTAGTAAAATGACTAATTTTATAGCATGTAACAAAACAGATGATGTGAAGCATGTGGCTGACTTATTCTTTAGGAAAGTGGTAAGGTTACATGGAATTCCTAGAACTATTGTTAATGATAGGGATGTTAAATTTTTAAGCCACTTTTGGAAAGTCTTATGGGAGAAGTTGGGTTCTAAATTGTTGTTTTCAACTATATGTCATCCTCAAACTGATGGACAAACCGAGGTGGTTAATAGAACATTGGGAGCTTTGCTTAGGGCTATTATTTCTAAGAATATTAAATCTTGGGAAGTATGTTTGCCATTTGTAGAGTTTGCATATAATAAAGCAACTCATAGTACAACTCATTGTTCTCCTTTTAAAGTTGTTTATGGATTCAATCCACTTACACCTCTTGATTTGTTTCCTATTCCCTCTAATGTTTTTTTGAGTGATGCAAGGCAGATTTAATCAAAACCTTGCACAAGGAGGTCAAGGAGAGCATGGAGAAACAAAACTCCAAGGTTGGTTCAAGAATTAACAAAGGACGAAAGGAACTCATTTTTCAGACGGGTGATTGGGTTTGGGTACATTTTCGCAGGGAGCAATTCCCATATCAAAGGAAGACAAAGTTACATCCACGAGGGGATGGACCTTATCAAGTTCTTGAACGAATTAGCAATAATGCCTACAAGATTGATCTTCTGGGAGAATTTTCAGTAAGTTCAACTTTCAATGTTGTTGACTTAAGTCCTTTTGATGTAGGTGATGACTTTCTTGATTCAAGAACGAATCTTTTTGAAGAGAGGGAAGATGATAAGAATCATGGTGTTCCATAAGTTCAACCCTGACCTATTACAAGATCCAAGGCCAATAAGTTCCAAGAAGCATTTATTCTTCATCTACAAAATTGGATAGTCTTGGCTCAATCTCATTTCAATGTGCTACAAGCTGATTCGAGTGTGGAATTACCATTTGAAGCTTTCGAGGTCAACATTTGCAAGGTTGAAGTTTGACATGGAGTTTCCATGAATAACATTTGAGTTTGGCAATCATTTTGAAGACTTCATTTGTTATTTTAGTTTCATAAACTCTCGAGTCTAATTATTTAGCTTTTAAATGTCAGTTTCAAGTTTAGATAGTTAAGAAAGGGAGTTACTAAACATGTCAATCATGGCCACTACTTTTGTAACTATTTTTTTTTTTTGGGCATTTGAATGGTTGTGGGTTACCTTTGTGAGGAGGCTATAGATACCTACAGGATTTGTCTTGTAATTAGAGATAATGATGATTGAATGAGATGAACTCTCAAATATGAGACCCTTTTCTTGCAATTCTTGTGGTAGAATGCATGCGAGCCATTCAATCAAGCCTTGGTAAAGTTTGATTGTGGAGTGACTCAATTTAGAACAAGGTTTATGAATCTTGCTTCTAGATCTTTGATCATAAGAGGTAATCTAACTCTAGCCTTGTCTCTTGGTTGATATGAATTTTGCATAAGGAGGTATTGATTTCTTTGATTCAAGGGTTCTTACTTCAACATAAGCTTGGATATTTGGGCTTAGAATTAGGATTGCCTTATCAAAAGTTTAGGTCTTATTTAGTAGGGTCTAAGGTTGTTGTTTTCGCAGACCATGCTGCTATTAAGTACCTACTAGCTAAGAAAGATGCCAAGCCAAGGTTAATTAGATGGGTATTGCTCTTACAAGAGTTTAACTTGGAGATTAAGGATAAGAAAGAGTCTGAAAATCTGGTAGCAGATCACCTTTCAAAGATTGAAAACTCAAAAAATTTGCTTCAGTAATATGGTATTAGAGATGACTTTCTTAATGAACAACTACTTACAGTGGCTAAAATTTAGGAAATTTAGATCCCTTGGTGTACTAATTTTGCAAATTACCTAGCTAGCAATGTTATGCCCTCTGACTTCTCCAAACAGCAGTTAAAGAAATTCTTCCATGAAGTGTGGTTTTATTTGAAGGATGAGCCATTCTTGTATAGGCAGTGTGCTTATGGGATTTTAAGGAGATGTATGGCAGAAAGTGAGGTTCAATCGATTTTGAAGCATTGCCATTCTTCTCCTTATGGAGACCATTTTGGTGGCTAAAGAATTGCAGTTAAAGTATTTCAGTCTGGATTTTATTGGCCATCAATTTTCAAGAATGCTTATAGTTTTAGCAAAGCTTGTGAAAAATGTCAAAGGAAAGAAAATATTGGAAAAAGAGACGAAATGCCCCTCACTTATATCTTAGAAGTCGAGCTTTTTGATGTGTGGGGAATAGATTTCATAAAACCCTTCCCTCCTTCAAAAGGTAATTTATACATTTTAGTGGTTGTGGATTATGTTTCAAAGTGGGTTGAAGCCCTTGCCTGTCCTTTAAATGATGCCAAGACAGTAATGGAGTTTTTGCACAAGTTTATTTTCACTAGATTTAGAACTCCTAGAGTTCTAATTAGTGATAGGGGCTCTCACTTTGTGAATAAAGCAATGACTTCATTGTTGATTAAGTATAATGTCAAGCACAAGGTTTCTACTCCCTATCACGCACAGGGCAATGGCTAAGCTGAAATTTCAAATAGGGAAATTAAGGGGATTCTTGAAAAAAATGGTGAAACGAAATAGGAAGGATTGGCCCAACAGGTTAGAAGACTCTTTATGGGCTTATATAACAATTTTTAAAACTCCCTTAGGCATGTCACCTTATAGGTTAGTGTTTGGGAAAGCTTGTCATTAGCCCTTAGAGTTAGATTATAAAGAATTTTTGGCCTTAAAGGAGTTGAATTTGGATTTAAAAGCTACAAGCAATGTGAGAATGCTTCAAATGAATGATTTAGATGAGTTTAGAAGATTTTCTTATGAAAATGCCAAGTTGTATAAGAAAAAACTAAAGCATGTCATGACAAGAAAATTCTACCTAAGCATTTTCAAGTTGGACAAAGGGTATTGCTGTACAACTCATGATTGAAGTTGTTTCCTGAGAAATTAAAGTCCATGTGGTATGGTCCATTTTTAATTACAAATGTGTCTTCCTTTGGTGCTATCACAAATAGGGATGAAAAAGATGGAAGAGAATTCAAGGTGAATGGACAAAGACTTAAACACTATTATGGGGAAGAACTTCAAAGAGGCATAGCCTCTATCAAATTAGGAGTTTCTTGAGAACAGAAAGTGTGTAAGGAGTTGGAATTCTTGAACTTATTTTTATTGCTCAATTTGATTGTAATTACTTTCATTTACTGCTTTATTTCTCTAACATTAGTTAGTTTTTATTTTATTAGTTGTTTTGTCAGTTTTGTAGGTGTTTTAGGTTTACTAGCTAGGCTATCATGAGTTGCTTTGAGAGAATAGAAGGGAATATATGCTGTAGGGAAGTGATAGCTTTGGAAAGGAGACAAAAAGGAAAGGAAAGTGCAGATTTGAGAGGCTCAAGAATTTGAATTCAGAATGTTGTAGAAGTGATTGATGGGATTTGAAAAAAGCATATTAGTCCAATATGATTTTTCTGACAGATGGTACACAACGGTAAAGGTTGAGTTAATTTGCTTTGCACCACTTCACCTACAACTTTAATTTCTCACCATTTATGTCTATAAATTTGAAGCTTCCCTTTTTGTTTTAGTATCACAAGTGTTGAGCTTCATTCGAGCTTCTGCCTCGTATTTCTAAAGCTGTTTTGAATCCATTCTTTCTTCTGTTAATCTGAGAGTTGCCTGAAAAAAAAATGCCTCCAAGAACTAGAGCAAAGGTGGCCAAGGATGTTGAAAGCACTAAGGAGAAGGTCTTTGAAGAATAGCGAGTGAGAACAGAAGCAAGGACAACAACGAAATCCTCCAATTCTTCTAAGTCCAAAGGTAAGAAAATTCTTACAATTGAAATTCAGCTAATGATCATTGGGTGAGCCCATGTGCATCCCTTCTTGTTCCAAAAATGTCAAAGAAGAAAGCAAAGGGGAAATGAAAGGCTGCTGAAGAGGAAACAAAAGTGGAAAGATTTATCAATGTTGTTGCAAGGAATATATTTGAGGAGTACAAATCCAAAACTCTCTTGCTTGAAAAAGGCTTTCCAACACCCATTAGTGAGCTTCCCCATTTTCTAATGACTGGAATCACTAATCTAGGTTGGAAATTATTTTGTCAAGAACCTGAGAAAATAATTGTCTGTTTGGTGAAGGAGTTCTATGCAAATATTGACATTCCTATTGAAAATCAAGCCATAGTAAGGGGCAAGCTGATTGATTGGAGCTCTGAGGTTATCATGGTGCATTTAGCTTGGAATCTTTCCTCCACGCCACTTATAATGAAATGATAGATACACCTTTTGAAGCTCAAATGAACTCAGCTCTACAAACTATTGGAATAGAGGGAGCTCAATGGAGAGTCTCAAGAACTGGAACTAGAACCATGCTTGCCTCCTATCTCAAGCAATTAGCACATGTATGGTTATCTTTCGTGAAGGTAAGGCTACTTCCAACAACATGTGACACAACTATGTCAAGGGATAGAGTGCTCCTATCGTTTGCAATTATGAAGAGCTTAAGCATTGATGTGGGAAAAATTATCTCCAAGGAAATTGAGAATTGCTGCAAGAAGAAATCTGGGAAATTATTCTTCCCAAATCTAATCACCATGCTTTGTTTGAAGGCTGAAGTTCAGTATTCCAATGATGATGAAGTGCTGAAAGAAAAATGACCATTAGATGTTTCAACTGAAGGAAATTTCAAAGGGCTGAAAGAATCTAAGCGAGGAAGTGGTTTAGCCGTGGGGATTGATCATCTGCTAAGTCAGCAAGAAGTTATGCTCCAAATGCTGGAGCATTCTGAATCTCAAAATAGAACATATTGTGATTATGCACAGAGAAGGGATCATACCATAAGAAAGGCTATGCAAGCTAACTTTTGAAAGCCTTATGCAACTTTCCCTAGATTCCCTGATCCCTCATCCAAGCTTGACATCCTCCATCTCCATCTTCTGATGAAGAAGAAGAGCTTGGCCAATACCATGGAGATGAAGAGTGATGTGGCCAAATAAGTCTTAATGGGGAGATACTTAACCTCTTGCAAGCTCTCTTTGGTGGTTTTATATGAATTAGTTGTTATTTTCCCTGTTGCTTTATGTTATTAGTTTGTGTTGTGTGAAGAAGCTGTGTGTTCTAAGCTTCTAATTTCCTTTATGTTTTGGAATGTCTATCTTTAATGTTATGCTGCTGTGAATTTGTGATAGGAAGAAAAAAAATGTATGTCTTGTGTATCAAGTTGCTAATCCTCTTTCTAATGAAAAGTGACTTTTGTGTTGGTGTGTTCAAGTCTTGTAGTAATTCTACTTGGGCTCAACCTAACTAACATACACTCCATTTTTCCTTAGTCTGACTTAATTTAAGAAACTCCTTCACCATATTGATTTGCTAGTTAGCTATTCATGACAGTTCCTTCTTTAACCCTTATGGTTTAGCAAGTGGGTAGGACCTTTTTCCTTTAGTGATTACTGTATCATCCAAGTTTGGGGGTCTTTGCCATATCACCTAACTCATTGAGGACAATGAGTAGTTTAAGTTTAGGGGTGAGGTAAAGCCTTCCTTAGTTTTTTAAAAAAAAAACAGAAGAAAAGATAAATTTAGCTTCAAAGGGCACTCCTTTTTTCTTAAGAGCTTAATAGGATTTAAAAAGAAAAAGTTTAGAAAGAGATGGCTTTGTGCTCATTGTTAGGCGACCTTCATCACCAATGTTGGCATTTAAATCAAATGTGCAAAGCTAAACTCCACTTTCCCCCTTGCTCATGTGAGTTTCATCATTAATGTTACCATTTTGAGAACTATGGAAAAGAGTCCAAGAGAAGAGCCTTGAGGAAATGAACCTTCCCCCTTTGCTTAGGTGAGCTTCATCACTTATGTTGCCATCCTAAGAACTATGGGAAGGGGTCATAATGTGGAGCTTTAAGGAAATGAGTGCTTGCCTTGTGGATTAGTGCTTGGAAGCTAGGAATGTGAGCATTCTCAGTTTATGGGCCTGATCTAGGGGATCCTTTAGAAGCTTTAGGAAAAAAAAATGGCTTTTAATAAGGAGTGTATAATGATTAATGAAGTGTTTAGGTCCTAAAAGCTTCTTAGAAGGTTGGAGCAGAACAATGAAATGTAGGACTGATAGGCTAATTTGGTGAGCTGTAAGTGGAGTGTATGAGCTTATGCTTAAGTTAGAATAAGTAGAAATCTGAAGAATGTGTTAGACCTGATTGAGCCCCTTAGAATTGTATGGATTATTGAGCTGTCAGTGCAAAGATCAATCTTCTGAAAAGGATTAGTTGTGCTTATTGGTTGTCAAGGGAAATTTGAGGGCTGACAGTACTTTTGCAGGGTTGTGTTTGAATTTTTGGGGTCATTACTTAGGGACGAGTAATGATTTAAGTTTGGGGGTTTGATAACTCTTCATAGAAGAGTTATTTCTCTTAAATTTTAGTGCTAAACCTTGCTTTATTATGATGTTTTGGTAGCTTTTGGTTCTTTAAATTCCTAATTCAGTGCATTTTTGCTTATTTGGGCAAATCATTAGGGAGCTTTGATTAATGTTTGGATTCTTGCACTTTGGGAGTTTATTTGTTGCACATTATGTCTCAGGTAAGAGCAAATTGAAGGATAAAATAGTTGGAGTACAGTGCAGCTTTTTCAGCTGAATTACGCAACAATCCATCACAGAAAAGCCAATTTTCTCACATGTGCAATGTAAACCCGGAGTTCCTCCTTGAAACTTCTTAAAAATTAAAAGGAAAGAAGAAAAGGAGGTTGGTATATTGTTTTGGGAAGGAAAAAGAAGAAAAAAAAAAAAAGAAAAGAAAAGAAAAATGAAAATGAGAGGAAAAGGGCCCCACCATCAAACTCTTTCTCTTTAATTATTGTCCATCCATTTTGCTACCCATTTTGGTGAAATAATTAGGGTTTTTCGTGGTAGAGGCTGAGAGGAAGAAGAAAAGGGGTTTTGCTGAAGTTGAGGTTGAAGAAGAAAGGGAAAAGCCCAATTCAAGATGCATGACAAAGTTTGTGATCAATCCTGACTACATCTGATGTTTGGATCATTCTGAGCTCCACGAGAAGTATTAAGAGGTGAGGTTTGATTTCCTTGAAATTTAACTCATTTTAGAACAATTTTCGTGAAGGAAACTCGAGCAAAATCTGAAGTTATGTTATGGGTTTTTGAAGGGGAAGTCAGAGGAGTGTTTTTACTGTCAAATCCGGGGAACCTCTGGTTTTTGAGATGTGCTGATCTGTAGACTTCGAATTAGAAGCTGTATTAGGTATGGATGGAAAGCTGATTTAAATTCCTATAACTTTCATGAATAAGTCGTGGTTATAAATTGAATGGAAGTTGCCTTAAAATTCATGTTAAGTTCAGGGTGCAGCAGGAAAACGAGTCTGGAAAGTGCAGAAACCGATTTTGTAGGAAGTGGCTTTCGAGGTATTTACAGACATATCCT
Source organism: Trichosanthes truncata (assembly GCA_033996785.1). Classification (NCBI taxonomy): domain Eukaryota; kingdom Viridiplantae; phylum Streptophyta; class Magnoliopsida; order Cucurbitales; family Cucurbitaceae; genus Trichosanthes; species Trichosanthes truncata. The sequence goes on along the minus strand of JAWPNB010000013.1, from coordinate 39,764,907 downwards.
TTAGGAATTTCAATTTCATTCCTTCAGATAAGTTTTAGAGGGTTCAAAAAGGAAGAGTTTGGTATAAAGTACATCATTTTTGAGCAAGTAATGGAAAAGTTATAGGTGTGTGAGTTTAAGGTATAAAATCTGTAAAGTGCAGGAAATTGATGGGGTGGTTTTTGCAACCCTAGGCCTTAAGTTCGTGAGGTCAAGATTCTAATGCTTGGTTTTGTTTTGTTTGACAGGCCAAGAAGAAATAGGACAAATTTACGGACCAAGAATCTATTATTAACGCTGTGAGTGACAAAACGAATTTCGGAAGTGTATTCTATGCTTGAACTTATGCTTACGAAAATAAAAGACTTTCTAAGAGTAATTTTACTTAAAGACTTTATGTCTCTTGAACACGTATTTATGAGCATATATGGTTTCCTAGAAATGATTTAATTGTTCGTTGTGAGCATATGTTTACTATTTTACCCGAACTAGTGAAAATACCATGATTTCGGGCCAACATGTGTTAGCAAGTAGTGTCAAAGGTTTTCATGTGTTTCTATGAGACCCGAATGAGTAAATGTTTGAGATTCTGAGCCCGAGGCTGTATAGTACCGTGTGCACACAGGTCATTTTCTGTTGTCGACGTTGAGTGTACTCCGTGACAACAATGCTGTCGTGAGTGCTGGGCGAGCCCCACTACGACAAAGACGATGGGAGTGCTGGGCGGGCCCCACTACATCGTAGAATGAGCGTTGATTGTACTGGGCGAGGCTTACACAAACTAGTTTGTCATATGTTTAAAATGGTTAATATTTTTGACACACTTGCTGGACTTCTGTAAAAGCTATTGATGTTATATGTTATGATTTACGAGTTAATAGTTTTAAACTCAGTTACTCACTGAGCTTTCCAGCTCATTCTTTCAATGTTTTCCAACTTTCCAGGTAGAGATCGAGTTCCCGGTGCCTGAGATCCTGCCACAGCCTGCTGAACGCTCTACGAGTCTGATATTTTTGTACGTGGTTGGCGTAGTATAGCAAGTCTGCTCGTATTGTACATAACTTAATAGGGATGTGTAGTTATGTTGTATATGGAACTAGTGGTCTTGGGTGTATAAAGCACGTCTGGTCGTGTCTGGCTTGTTCAAGTTAGGTTTAACCAGAACCGCTCCGTATGTATGTGTAATAAGGTTCCTAATTTCCTGCTGTGTGGTATGTATAGTATCTCGTATACATGTATGGATTGTTTATCAGGAATTAAAAGGGTCATAGGTATCGTTAAGAAGTGAAACGATGCCTGTTGGCTTCACGCCTTCCTCCGGGCTAAGATAACAGGTGTTTCGGGAGGGGGTGTGACATGCAAGGAATAGTCTCATTAATGGAGCTGTCCAAAAAGAGCTAGTTGGAATGATGTGGACCAATAGAATTCTGCCAAGCTTTATTCCTTGTTCAGTCAGTTCTGATTTTGATACAAAAGGGGAGTATATAAGCTTATGTTTTTCGAATGGAAAAAGGGAGAGGCTGGAAACAAAGGGTTTACAAAAAGGGATAGAATAGTTGAGGAAAAAGGCTATCTACATTGGGAAGGGAGCTGAAGACAAAGAAGGGAGACCTTTGGAAGCTACCCAAATAGATTTACCTTCTCTCTTTACTATTTCTTCTTCTTCTTTGCTCCTCTAGTATAGAAACTTCTTTGTAATGAATTTGATTTTGCTTTCTAGTAGGTTAAATTTTGTCATTATGAGTTAAGTAGTTTTAGGTAAGGATTAAAGACCGATATATTGTAACAAGGCTTGAGTTGAGGTGATTGTATGCACATTTGTACTGAATTTAAGTTGTTCTAATGCTAATGGTTAGATTAAGTTTGGCCAGCTTGTTCCTTCATTGTTTCTTGCCTTTTGGAAAAAAGAAGAGGAAATCAATTGCTTAAATTCACTCTAGTACTGATTACAAGCATGCTTGCAGTGAATTGGGTAGGTTAGGGATGATCACCCACCTAAAGTACATAAAGCATTAAGCAAAAATAAGTAGTTTAAGTGGGAATTTAGCTACAAATTTGGATAATCTGGGAAGATACCGTGTTAGAATGATGTGTAGTGCGAGTATGCATGACTTTTTCTTCAACAAATTAGTCACAGATCAGTACAGAGAAACCCATAATCCCAGCCTGCTTTTATCCTTGATTGATTACTTCTACTGTTTTGCTCCTGCTATTTCACTTGTTATAACTCTTAGCACGTTGTTTGTTTGTTGTGGCTCTTTTAGTTAGTTTAGTCTATGTTTAAAAGTATCCCCTGTTGTTATTTTTGTTTGGTTACCCTATGTATTCACTAAAATTTAGCTCAAACTTGGTAAATTTTTTGAACTAATCCCTAAGGAGAACAATATAAATATACTTATCACTTGCTGCAAAGGTTGTCTATACTTGCACATTTGGAGTGCGTAATTGCAAAATTAATTCCACTCTAGCTTAGGCAACAAAACTCTCTCTTAGTTTCCTCTATTAATCAATTTCATCACTCTTCAGATAAAGCTAGGGTTGAGTTCCTACATCGATGATCCTAAAAAAACCATGGATTCTTTGATTTCTTTTCTTGAAAAAGTATAAATCGCAGTTCCTGCTACTGCTTGAGGAAGAAGATTAATGTTACATTCTTTAACTTTTCTGCAAATATTTATCTTCATGTGTTCAACACAAATATTTGTCTTCGTGTATTGACCAATGCTTCAAAATATTCTCCATGATGCAGTCCCCAGAGGATCACTGAATGAGTACCGCTGCCAGCTGAAGAAGAGAGGTGGAAGGGGGCGACTAGAGGAAAAAAAGAAAAGTCTAGGATTTTCTTTTATTTTCTTTTTATTTTCTCCTTTCTTTCTTCTTTATTCTTTCTTCTTTCTTTAAGCCTCCATGTCTGCATTCTTTGTTGTTCTAGTTCGTTCTAGCCTAGGTTTGCCTGTTTTTTGGTTTCTAAACATGAGTGTGAAATTCCATGTCTTTTATTAAAAGACTTTTTCCTTTGGCGAGATTGCTAATAGAACACAAAATGTGTTATCCTTAGAATTTATTTTATTGCTACTTTAGGATGTATTTCAGTGCTTTCACGTATCTATTTTGTCTTATTTGCAGTTATCGAGCGATTGGAGTAAAACTGGAACTTTTGGAATTATGTTGGTGAAAAGATCCCCATTTGGTATCAATTTGAGAGGCCAAGACAAGAGGATATGCTAATCAGGTCTAAAAACCTGAGAGGACAGTGTCTCAATGCTCATAGAGCGTCAAGACGCTGTGTTTGCAGCATTTCAAGATTTTCAACTCGCAAGGATAGCATCTTGAGAACCTTAAGAGCATCAAGATGCTCAGATTCGCATGTCGCAAGTCCCTCCATCAAATTATACGCGCACTCAAGATGTTGTTGTTCCGTTCATAGTGTCGAGATGCTGCATGTAGCATCTCGACGATACATTAATTTGTCTTTGTTTTTATTTAAACGTAAGGGCACAACATTGAGACGCTACACCCTAGCGTCTCGACGTTACTTCGATGGCTATAAAAAGAACATTTTGTGTACGGTTTTGGGGAGGCCAATCATAGTGAAAAAGCCTATTTTCGACTTCTACTTCATTTTTGGGACTTAGAGGGCACTCTTGAGAACTAAAGAAGAAATTCAAGGCTCATGATTGTGAAACATCACATCAAAAACGAGGATTGGCACGCGTCAAAGAGTTTATTCTTTTCCCTTTATCTTGTAGCTTTTGATTTTAGACTTTTCATAAGAGTTTAGGTTTTATTGTGATATTGGTTGGGTACATTCCGTTCTTAGGATTTGATGTATTCAATTAGATTTTTTGATGTTTGATTAATTCAAAGACTTATTTTGATATTGCAGCAAATTATTGATGTGTTCTCGTGCATATCTGTCTATTTTTTTTGGCCAAAGATTAGCTTCATGTGGTTTGAGTTTTAGCTTAGAAAAGTAAAATTTAAATCGAGACCTGAATGCATGACTACTTGTACATTCTTGTAAGACAATGAATTCTTTTGGAAGTCATTACAAGAAGTTTTATTAAAATCTTTCTTTCTTTGAAAATCTAGATTGACATGTTAGTTTTCTAATAAAGCAAGAAAATTAATTTAGCTTGAAAAGTTTAGTTAATATTGATTATCTTCTTGACTTATAATTGGTTGCATATTAAAATTGAGTTTAAGATTTATCAAGCTAGAGTTTAATTAATGAAATTTCTATCTTAAGGATGCTCCCTCTAGCTGTCTCCACTTTGTTAGTTTAGATTTAGTTTTAATTTTATTTCATTTTTTCTTTTAGGTTCTCTAGATGAAATTTGTTAGTAACTACGACAATCAATTAAACTAGAAACACAATTATGAGAATAACGCTCGACACTCAATTCACTATACTAAAAATTGACACTTACACTTGCAGTGTTGCATGCACTAAAAATCAAGCAACAATTGCGAGCAAGTTCAACGTAGTCTTGATTTGATTTTCTAAATTCTAGTATGCATGATAGAGTATTCTCAATTTCCCACAGATGTGATAGAGTTAATATCACAAAAGTGGAAGCAATTTTGGATCTTAAGCACTCTAATTACATCAATTTAATCAAGCAAACAACATGCTCAAAAAATTCGAAAAACAGAGTATACGAAAACTCACTTTTGAAACTCAAATTCTCCAAACCCGTGGCAAGTTTCTAAGCACGAACACTTCGTGGACCACCTCTAGTGTCTTCCCTACTATCCTCAGGCCTTGGAACGGATTGTGGGATCCTAGTTTGAGAGAATTTTTAGAGAGAAATGGCAAAGGTCTGTAAAAAAAATTGCTGCAATTTTTCAAAAAATCCTGCCAACCCATTGTGTTTCATTGCTAATTAAAGTCATTAACAAGCTTCATCAAACTTGCTAAACATGACAACACTTAAGCAAAGAGGTTAGTCATCAAAGAGGTGTCCAATTTTGGTGAATTTTGAGTTTGAGAGAGGTTAGTCATCAAACCATCAAAAATTTCAACATTTTCCATTTTGAAAATCAATTTTTTAATTTCAAATTAATTCTAAATTAATTTTAAACAAAATTGATTAATTAATTAATTAATTAAACAATTTAATTAATTATTTAATTTAATATCAAATATTAATTAAATAATCGGATCAAATCCCGATCTCAAAACCGACCTCTCAAACTTGAATCCTTATTCATATATTAGACCGAACCCATATTTAAATCATTTTAAATATGTCCATCTCTCTTCCTCATAGTTTAATTCATAATTAAACTATGATACGTTAAATATATCACATATAATTAACGTTTACTCCCAAAAAACGAATCGAACAATTCAAATTCTTCTCTCTAATACTGTTACAAGGCTTAGTCCAAGCTAGAAAGGAGGACCTAATGAACCTACAGATCATGAGCTCCAACATACGAGACTAACCGACCAAACTCTTTAGCCAAGCTAATCAACATTTGTTAACCGCCGGGACACTCCACTAAAGCCCATTGGCTGCACTCTCCTCACTGTAGATATATTTCTATCCACTTGATATAACCATGATTAGTAAGTAGACCCTTCACAGGTTGTTTGTAATTATAGCTGGGTCTAATAAACTATTTTACCCCTGTAATTACTTCTTGTTCCTCAAGTCCCACTGATCCTTTAATGAACAATTGGTTTGTGGTCCAACCAGCAAACTGAATCCCTCTCGGGCCAATGAGAGGGTGGGGCCCCTTGTTCAAGACTCGGAGTCAGTACTTAAGGGAACAACCTCTCTACTAAACCCTAAAACGGGTAGGAGTGAATTCCTTCTCGCAGGATTATGTCCCCAGCTATCTACCCGGTCTTATCCTCAAAATGAGAGGCTTATTGAGTCGGCAATCTCGGGCCACTCTCACCCATGCAAATCAAAGGATAATCCCAAATAAACAGGAGTTCATAGCGTACTCAGGATTAAGATCGAGTTACCTAGGTCATCATATGAAATAGTTAGTTATGACAGTAAACGGAGTTAAAAAGTCTAAGTGACTATTTCGTGGTCCAGTCTTATGCAAACTCATTGCATAGGATGCCCCCACTCACATGTCTCCACATGAACGATTTAGGATCACATTGTTTGTACTATAAAAAGTGGGTCGCGTCCATAGTGTCCCCACGATAAGGTACCCAGCCCTATACCTATACTATAGACCATTTTGGCTATTACTCGAACTTGATCCATATTCATGTTTCCACATGAAGTTCAAGTATACATACTATAGCCAAGGGTTCTTAATTTATTGGATTTGGATTAAAAGGACGCAATTCACTTTATTCGATAACACCTTTACTGAATAAACCTCAATAACATCTTTATTGCAAAATAAAATATACATTCAGTTTACAAACCACGAGTTTTAGGACATAAAACCCAACAAGATGGTGCCAAGTGTTATGCCAAAATTTGGCTAGGAAAATTTCACCCGACCTTCACGTGCATTAAAGGTAAAATTTATAAATTGGGGGAAAGAGGTGACCTACAAAACAAAAAGAGTTGAGCAATAGTGTGGCGCTTTCTACACCGGCACCGATGCTTAAGTTAGACAGGAAGAAAAGTGTAGTAAGCTTAAAGAATGAGGACTCAGTTTGGACTTTCTTCAATTGGAGTTATCGTCTTCTATTTATAGTTGACCTAGAGTTCCTTCTTTCCTTTTAAGAGAAATAACCAAATGTTAGGATTCCTTGTTTCCTTTTAGGAAAGGGAATTAACCTAAAATTCTAACCAATTCAACCCTTGGGCTAGAGCTCAAAAGTTGATTAGTAGAGCTTATTAGCCCAACGGTTAGCCAATCTTGGCTTTATTCTTTTAAGTCCAAAATTACCCATAATATTTGTATTTGAGTAAATTTGTAATTTTTTTTAAGTTAAAAGACTAAGGCCCCATTTGATAACAATTTGGTTTTTAAAAACAAAAATAAGTTTTTGAAAATTACTTTTTTCAGTTTTCAAAACTTGTCTTGGTTTTTGAAAACATATGCAAAAAGTAGATAACAAAATACAGAAACCCGTCTCGTAAGTGGAAGTAGTATTTATAGGCTTAATTTTCAAAAACCAAAATTAAAAAACTAAATAGTTATCAAATGGGACTTAAAATAGACATTTTTTGGTCCCAATACTTTTAGTTTTGGTTTATTTTAGTAATTTCATAATGTATATAGTTTTTTTAGTACAACAAATATGGAGTGTATAGGGGATTTGAACCTCTGACTTTAAGAGAAGAAGTACATGTCAATTAAGATAAGCTAAAGAAGGAAAATTGAGCTAGACCTCGATGAATTTGCTCAATCAAATCAAGTCGCAATAACAATAAATACATGCAGTCAAATACACTCTAGTCCACTTCTTGATCAAGAAGTGCACCTAATCCAGTTTGGAACCCTGGAAACTATAGCGATTTGGTTTCAACATGAGTTGCCTAAAGATAAATTTCAAGATGAGATAGAGTTTATTAATGATGAAGACAAAAGTTGGGTTCTTATGACTCATTTGAAGAAGAAGAGGCAAAACTTAGCCCTAGATGAGTCTTGCCAATTTAAAAGTCACAAAAGAAAGAACAGGTCTCAAGAAAGAAGAATCTTGCCAATTTAAAAGTCACAAAAGAAAGAACAGGTCTCAAGAAAGAAGAATCTAAGGAAGCCTAAACCTGAAAGGAAGAGGAATAAAAGAATTTCTCAACCTCGCCAACTAGTGACCTTAAAAGAATTCTTCTCGAGAAATTTTCTTCCAATGACAAAAGAAGAAGAAATTATGCAAGTTCATATTACGTTGATGTGGAAGAATGTGACGGTTCAAAAGAAGTTGAGCAAAGGACTTCTATTTCCAATCGCATCAAGCCTTCAACTACTCAACCTTCAGTCTTCTAAAGGATGAGTATGATCACGACAAAAGAAGAAAACTAATGTCTAACTTCTATATCCACTCGACCTTCAACTTTTCAAAGACCAAACGTCTCTATATTGATCAAATGTCGACCTTCAACATATATTTTTTATCGCCTCAAAGTAAAAAGCGATCAACATGAAAAAAAGATGAACACCTGAGGCAGAACTGTTTGATAGGGGTGAAAACAGGTTGGGTTGGGTCGATTTTGCAGAAAACTGACGGACGTGACCCAATTCAAGCTTGAACCGATCAGTGGTCGGGTTAGGCCGAGTCACAATTGGGTTTTTTTCCTCCTACGTTTCTCTCTGCTACACATCTTCTTCCTCTTCCCAAAAGTACTTCTTCTTTGTATTCTTCTTCTTCTTCAATCTTCCCCAAAAACGCAACCCACAAACAAAAATCTTCTTCAATCTCCCCCCAAACAAAAATCCCCAAATAGATAAAAACCCACAAACAAAAATCCACAAACACAAAAAAATCCACAAAAACAAACACACAAACAGAAATCCTTCCGACAAACATAATTCCACAATAAAAAAATCCCCCCAAAACAAGTCTTTTTTCTTCTTATTATTCTTCAATCTTCCCCACAGAAATAAGAAGCAAACTCATCTTATTCTTCTTCTCTAAAAACCCAAAACTCTCAAGAACACCAACCCCAATCGAATGGTGAACAACAACGAACAATCAGATTCGTTGCAAGAAAAGGCGATTGAGATTGGTTTAGGGAGAGACGATTAAGATTGAAGATTGAGAGTGGTGATTGAGATTGGGTTAGGGAAAGGCTCAAATGACATAGATTAAGTGGCGACGTGAGAATGAAACCCTAAAAGCTATAAGAATTTGTGTGGGCATGGCGGCGTGAGAAATTAGAATGAAACCCTAACTTTAACACGTATTTGTTTGGGTCGGTTCAGGTCGAGATTGTTTGAATATCTACAAAAATTGAACCGACTCAATTCGGTTAAGTTTTTGGTTTGGTTCAGTTCCTTAAATCCCTACTGTTTGATGAAGTAAACAATGACAAAAAGATTCATATAGTTTTGTTCCTTCACATATGAAAAAGAAGTTCTTTGTTCTCGTAAATGCAAAAAGTTCCTTGAAGGTAAAGAAAATCTCATCATTTAACAAATCATACAAATGAATGATTTGATCAAGACCATGATGACAATTAAGGCATTTAAAATGTAAAAACTCCTTATCGCGAGAGCCTAAGTTGCATGATGCTCCTAGCCTACATGAGCTTAAAAGGTGAACGACCAAAAAAAATTATTTGAACTATTTTTTTACTTGATCCTTTGATCCAAAGGGTATGTAGGCAGCTTAAAACAAGCTTTAAGTTTAGTTTTAAAAAAAAAAATTTGAACTACATTAGGGCTTGATCTTTTTCACTTAAAGCTGCGTAGGCAACTTAAAACAAGCTTTAAGTTCAGTTTGTCGAAAAAAATTTATGTGAACTACGTTATGACTTTATCCCATTCATTCAAAGGGTACGTAAGCAGCTTAAAAAAAACTTTAAATTCAATCTCCAGATTAAAAAGAAAAGGTGTGTGACAACTGCTAACTCAACAAAGCGCAAGTGCATGCATTATCTGAAGTAATACATGGAAGTACTCCAAGTATCAAACCCAAGGGAATAGATGTAACGCAATGTTCAACAAACAACAAAGATTGTTCAAGTCTTCCAACTCAGATGACCAAGAATATAAAGAGAACTTGTGGGGTTTTGCAAACGGGAAGTAAAAATAAACTAAAACTGAAAAGGAATGAGAAAACACTGATGAGAAAGCAGGGAATTCAAATCTGGTTCAACCTTGAGGAAATACGCCCATCATGCTCCCACATTCTGCTCAACTGATGAGTTCATCTAGAGATTGCTACCCATTTGCGCCTGCATTTAACTCTTTGGAGCTTTGTACGGTTTGAATAAAATGCTACCAAGATGCGCTTGGAACTAACCCTAATTGACACTTCACACCGTGAATTGAATTCAACACCTATTCAACCCCTTTCTAAATACTTTTAAGAGCCTAAGAAATTAAACACATATGTCTACGACTAATTTAATCTCAGGTAAATAAAGAACACGACTCTAATGACTCTAGGGTTCTTGTCCTATATCTAGGTACAAAAAGCGAAGTTCTATTTCTAGACTCTTATTCTAGATTGCTTTTATGAAAATGCGTGTTCGATCCAACCTTTTCAGTATTGAATATCACACAAGCTATGTTAACTCAAGTGATCAGTTGAAGCTAACAATGAAACTTAAACTCAATAAAAGCAAATGGTGCTAAATGTTGAGCAAAGTTACTAAATCACATGGTGGGGCTTATCTCCTTCTTAGGGTATTCACTTCATTGAATCCCCTCGAAGGAGTTTAGCTACTCATTGAAAATAAAACGAAAGTGCATAAAATATAGTGAAAATAAGAAAGAACGCATGTCATTGAAATAATGAACTTGAATACAACTTAAAGTCTAGAATTGAAATAACAACTTGAAACAAAACTTAAAACTACAACTTAGAGACTTGAATTTAAATGTAAAATTAGAAACTTACAACCTTAAACGATAACAAGAACAACTACAAAACTTGGAAAACAGAAAGTACAAAACTTGGATGAAGCGATAAAGAATCCCAAGCTGTTCTTCCTTTCTAACTTGCTCAACCTTTTTCAAGGAGAACAAGTCCTTACACTTCCTTCTTTTGAAGTTAGTGTCTGAATGGAGTATGAACAGAACCTTGGGCAGACTAGATGTTGCGGCTGAAAACTAAAGAGAAAATGGCAGAAGTTTGGTGGAAAAGTAGAAATTCGAGCTCCTCTGAAATTGAGGTATGATCCGCCTTTTATAGACTTCACGCCTAGCTTTTTCTGCCGAGGTCAGTGTGAGAAGGTATGAAAGTGTGAGAATGTATATATATATGACATTTAAAGCTTTATTGTTAATGATTTAGATAATTTGATACATTTGAACTATATAGTTAAACATTTGAATTATATGTAAGGATTAATTAGAAAATTTGATATGAATTATTGTTTTGTTTTTATTAGCAAGTTTAAGAATTTTATCTTTAAATAGAGTTTTTTGTTATAAAAAAGTAACTATTTAAATGAAGATTATTTTTGTGAATAATTAACAATCTAATTAAAAACTAATGGATATTTTCCATGGAAAGTTAACTATTTAAAAATTTATCAAAAGAATTATTTTATTCAATTGAGAATAAAAAAAGAAAAAAAAAACTAAACGAAGAATCAATCTCCGTGGGGAACCCAAGGATGGGGATTAAAATGGGGGGCGAGGACGGGGATAGGGAAGCCATCCCCGTCCTCGCTCCGTGATAGCATGTATTTATGCTATCTTATTTCCTATTATTTATGCTAGTTTTGTGAGCTTTTATGCCTATTTCTCTTAATTTTGTAGAAACCGAGCTTGAGGAGCAAAACCAAGTATTTGAGAATATTTAGTGGATATTGGAGCCTTTTGAAGCTTAATTGAAAATTTAAGAAGATTAAAGATGTTATTTGAGCATAAGGCACGTTCTGGGAGATTCTACATTGAATCACGGTTCCAACGCATGAAATCGGAGGTCATTCAGACACTCAAGCGAAGAGATATAGCAAAAATGGCCAGTGCTGTCTGCAGGGTAGCATCGAGACTCTGTCTATAGCATCGTGACGCTACGAAAACACAAAAAATGCTGTTTTCGCCCATAAACACGCAGAAAATCATATTTCTTGCAGCGTCTCGACACTGCCTCGAGATTTTCTATAAAACATCATTTTTTGCGCCGTTTTTGGAGGCCAATCTGAGAGTTGTAGCCCTAATCTCGATTCCAAGCTAAAATTGAGGGTTTAGGGAGCAATTGGGAGCATTTTGTGGAGCATTTTTTGAAGATCCAAAGCTCGAGGGACATGGAGATCACGACGGGAACACGAGATCGACCATCGTTTGCAAATTTCTTCCTTTTCCTTTAGCTTTAGTTTCTGTTTTGTGGCTGTAAATTAGGAACTTAGAGGTTTAATTGTATAAATTTAAGTATCTTTGTTCCTAATACTTGGGGTTTTGATGTAGCCATTAGACTTGAGGTTTTAATTGATTAAATACCTTGATTGAATGCTTTTGTTTCATTCATGCTTTTATGTATTTAATGCTTATAATCTCTTGCTCAAAGATTATTTGTTTTATTGGTCTAAATTTGTGCTTGAAAAAGTATGGTTTAGGCTAGAACTTAATTGCATAACTATTTGTAAATTCTTGCATGAAAGTGGAGAATTCTCTTTGAAGCCCTTAAAAGAAGTTGCTTAAAGCCTTGCATGTTATTAAAATTGCATGAGAGTTAATTGTGCTTGAAAGAGTCAGTTAACACCCTCACTTCTTGGCTTATGGAATATTTGCATGACAAATCTTGGTAGTTTTCGCTGTAAGTCTAATTGGTGAAATTGATTTCCTAGGATATCTCTCTCCTATTGTGTCTCAATTTATCTTTTTCTTTCTAGATTAACTCTTTAGTTTAGTTTGTTTGCATTTGATTTCTTTCTCTAAATAAAGTTAAATAAGAGTAATTACAATACTTAAATGAATTAAGAAATCCAATCATTGTGATCAACCTTGGCCACTATTATTACAAATTTTAGAGGTTTAGGTTTATAAATATATTTGATAGATTCTTCGACAAGCTCTTTATCAAATTGGCGTCATTGCCGGGGATTGGCATACTTTAATTCATTTAATATTGTGAAGAAATTACTTGCTTTAATTTAGAGGTTTTTTTTTTTTGGTTTGCTTTTATTTTTGTTACTTTGTTTTTGTTTTTGTTGTTAGTCTTTGTCTCTTGTGTTTGGTTGCGTTGATTTGGTGTTGTATGCATTTATGTGAAAGCCTGAATTTAGTCTTCTTTGATTTAGACCATGGCTTTTTACAATTTTGAGTGGCCTTATGGGGAGTTTCTGACCACCCAAGAACAAACACCCTGCTTTAATTCATACCCAGTAGACTACCGCTTTTATGACCCTGTGAATGTTAATTATGATTTTCATGGATATCAAGTGTCTAATCATTACCATTTTGAATCTATAAGTTATGGAAATTCCTTTTATAGTAATGATATGGGCACTTGGACCCAAAACTTGGCCTATCCCAACCAAATTAAGGAAAACTCTTCCCTTGAAGACCTATTGCAAGAATACATTTTGGAATCAAGGGTTAGAAGTTTTTGTCAGACTAAAGTAGAGAGGTTAAATAGCATAGAAGCAAAGGTGGAAGAAAATGGGGCTGCACTAAATCGTATAACTCAACAACTTTGTCAGATAATTGAATTACTTAAGGCCCTACATGAGCAATTTTTTTTAATACCACTGAGGAACGACATTCTAGGATGATATATATAGATGATAGTGGGGATGAGTTGGAGCAGCTTGATGCACACCATGAATAGGTTTGTGAGATTGAAAAATGTAGCGAAACCACATTGCAAGAGGAAATCCAGGTGATAGAGTATGAGGCTGAAAAACCTACTCTTATTTTATCTCCAGAAACTTCTCTTAATCATGATCTTTCTTTTTCTTATACTCAAGAGTCTAGTTTGCCTTCTTTTGATTTTTCTTCTTTTATTACATTAATTAAAAATACAAAAAATATTTATGTTTCAGGGTCCTATGAGAAGCTAGTGTTTCTACTAGCCCTGGTATGCTTTGTTGACTCTAGGAAGAGGGGCCCAAAGAAATGGGGGAATTTTTATGTACCTTGAGAGCCCACACGAGTCTCGTCTAGCTAGAGACGTTCAACAAGTGCTTCTTGGGAGGCAACCCAAGCTTTCTATCTCTTAGTTTTTCTTTTATTTTTATGGTTTTCTGTTTTTCTTTTAGCTTTGTTTGTGTTGATCTTGTCTTCTTGTTGGTTGATATTTCTAGGAGCTCGAGAATAATATCTCTCACATTGCACCCATTGATTAGGCTGAATCGAGGAGTCTCTCGTACTTCAGGGCAGTATTACTCTTCCCTTTATCTTTTTAAATTGTCCTTAAGCATGCTGAAATAGATTTGAATAGTTTATACATTGAGGACAAAGTATAATTTAAGTGTTTGGGGGGGGGGGGGGGGGATGTGTGCTGTTCTGATATGAATCTGAGCTGTTATTGATTTTTTTTTTGTTTTGTGAATTATATGATGATTATGTTGCATCGAGTGTGATGAGAACAACATGTGATGTGTTCTGATTAATAATATTTTTATAATTTTTTGTGAAATATGAAAGCATGTCTAGAATTCAAGTAAATTTTAAATTTTTTCTTTGAATTTCTTGCAAGTTATGAGCACCTAGCCTGTCTTTTGTTAGTTTTGAAGGCTTGTAGTAGTTTTATATTGTCCAAAAGTTTGTTGTCACTCTGATAGGCTTAAGCTCTAGTTTGATGGTTGACTAGCATGATAAGGTGTAATGTGTCACTTAGGAGGAAGAAAAAAAAATTGTTTGTTTTGCCTGTAAGAAAAAGAAAAGAAAGTGAACTCAAAAGAAAAACCATTTTAGTAAAAGAAAAGAAAAGAAAAGAAAGAAAAGAAAAAAGAATTAAGCTTGTAATGTATTGAAAAGAGTTGAGGGTAAAAAGAGCTACCCCTGTCGTGATCAGCTAGGCCACCTATTGAGCGAGTGCTCTAGGTAAGGGTCCCTACAATGGGTGTGTGAAAGCCAGTGCCCCTGACATTAAAATGATGCAAGCTTAGCCGGTCGATTTGTTCATTTTCAGGCACCTAGTAGCTTATTAACTTTTTGAGTGTAAGAAGGCTAGAGAATTGGTGTTTGGGGCTGGTGTAGGGGGAAGATGAATGAAGGAGGCTATAAACCTATTCTAGGCTTGTAAAGACTACTTTAGGAGGGCTATGCACACACACACGCAAGAGATGAAAAGCTTAAATTCGAGTTTGCTTGATGAATAGTTGTGTTTGAGTATTTCCTTAAATTGTTATTATATTATTATTTAGAACATTAAGGTTTGAGTCACTTTGATATAATGGTGAATTTAGGACCAACAAAGGTTTAAGTGTGGGGGTATTTGATAGCATGTATTTATGCTACCTTATTTCCTATTATTTATGCTAGTTTTGTGATTATTTTGTAACCTTTTATGCCTACTTCTCTTAATTTTGTAGAAATCGAGCTTGATGAGCAAAACCAAGTATTTGCGAATATTTTAGTGGATATTGGAGCCTTTTGAATCTTAATTGAAAATTCAAGAAGATTAAAGATGTTATTTGAGCATAAGGAAAGTTCTGAGAGATTCTTCATTGAATTACAGTTCCAACGCATCGAACCGGAGGTCATTCAGACACCTGAGCAAAGAGATATAGCAAAAATGGCCAGTGTTGTCTGCAGGGTAGCGTCGAGACGCTGTCTATAGCATCGCGACGCTACAAAAACGCAAAAAACGCTGTTTTTTGCCCAGAAATGCGAAAAATCATATTTCTTGCAACGTTGAGACGCCGTAAGCAGCGTTGAGACGCTGCCTCGAGTTTTTCTATAAAAACATCATTTTTTGCGTCATTTTTGAACGCCAATTCGAGAGGTGTAGCCCTAATCTCGATTCCAAGCTAAAATTGAGGGTTTAGGGAGCAACTGGGAGCATTTTGTGGAGCATTTTTTGAAGATCCAAAGCTCGAGGGACATGGAGATCACGATGGGAAAGTAGGATCGACCATCGTTCGCTAATTTCTTCCTTTTCCTTTAGCTTTAGTTTCTGTTTTGTGGCTGTAAATTAGGAACTTAGAGGTTTAATTGTATAAATTTAAGTATCTTTGTTCCTAATACTTGGGGTTTTGATGTAGCCATTAGACTTGAGGTTTTAATTCATTAAATACCTTGATTGAATGCTTTTGTTTCAT
The DNA here is from genome assembly GCA_033996785.1 of Trichosanthes truncata. Classification (NCBI taxonomy): domain Eukaryota; kingdom Viridiplantae; phylum Streptophyta; class Magnoliopsida; order Cucurbitales; family Cucurbitaceae; genus Trichosanthes; species Trichosanthes truncata. Next base: position 39,749,119 of record JAWPNB010000013.1, on the reverse strand, counting down.
TCATGATTTTATGTATTTAATGCTTATAATTTTTTGATCACAAATTATTTGTTTTATTGATCTGAATTTGTGCTTGAAAAAGTGTGGTTCAGGCTAGAACTTAATTGCATGACTATTTGTAAATTCTTGCATGAAAGTGGAGAATTCTCTTAGAAGTCCTTAAAAGAAGTTGCTTAAAGCCTTGCATGTTATTAAAATCCAGATAGAGATATTAGGTTTATAACATTGCATGAGAGTTAATTGTGCTTGAAAGAGTCAGTTAACACCTTCACTTCTTGGCTTATGGAATATTTGCATGACAAATCTTGGTAGTTTTCACTGTAAGTCTAATTAGTAAATTTGATTCCCTAGGATATCTCTCTCCTATTGTGTCTCCATTTATCTTTTTCTTTCTAGATTAACTCTTTAGTTTAGTTTGTTTGCATTTGATTTCTTTCTCTAAATAAAGTTAAATAAGAGTAATTACAATACTTAATTGAATTAAGAAATCCAATCCCTGTGATTGACCTTGGCCATTATTATTACAAATTTTAGAGGTTTAGGTTTATAAATATATTTGATAGAGCCTTCAACAAGCTCTTTATCACTCCGCCCCGTGGACATCTCTAACTGTTACTTGCACCTTCGTTCCAACTTACTAACATTTTGTAGTGAAAGTAGCTAACTACGAGCACAAGTCACTACTAAGATCGTTTCCACTTACTCACTTCCTAAGTAAACTTTTCATGCAAAAGAAATCATGGGTCATGACTGCCCCTAATTACTCAGTTTATTCAAGAAGGAAGAGTATCTCTCTTTTTCTTTTTCTTTTTCTCTTTTTTTTTTCTTTTTCTATTTTTCATTTTTCTTCATGAGTCTTAGTAGCAGTGTAGTACATGATAAAAAGATAATACAACAACTTTAAGAACAAAATTCACCCCCTAAACTTAAATGAGTCAATGTCCCCATTCGGTGATTGTCTTAGCTCTGTAGCTGCCTCTTTCTCCTCCATGGTCTATGAGATGTCCAATATTGATTTTCTCTCATGCATGGAGAGACTCTTGATCCTGTGCTTTTGAGGTGAAAAGCTGTGCAAAGATACCTGAGTAGTGGCTTGGGAGGTAAACTTTGTTGGAGTGGCATGAATTACTTCAGGCTCTTCTACATATGCTCTGGTTGCTGGTGCATTATCTCCTTCAGCAGCAAGAGAAACTTGCCTCTGCTCAGCAAGGTTGGGTTCTTGTTGTTGGGCCAAATGTGCCGCAGATGCAGGCGCATTTGGACCCTTTGAGGCTTCTTCCTTTTCACGTGCACAATAGTGGTTTGGCCTAAGCTCGATGTACCTGCACAAACCTTCGGCAAAGCCTATGGTTTTTATTCCTTCAAAGGCTTTCGCATGAGTGGGACCAACTATTCTTCTTCCTCTTTCGAGTCCAGTCCTAGATTCTCGATTGCTTCACGGCTAATTTGAGCAATCTCTTGAAAATATTCCTATCACTCTTTCAAGTGTTTGGGCCTTGGTGAAACGATAGAGAGAGGAGTCGAAATTGACTTGCCATTCGTTCCTTAGCGGGTGACAACCATAAAGAGCTCTTTTCTTGTCGATAGTGGTGCGATTGTTGTTGGTGGAGGAGCTTTAGGCTGTTTCAACGATGGTTCAGCTCCCCTTGAAATTTTTTGGCACTTGTTATTATTTCGTGTGGATTGGGGCTTGCTAAAAAAGAAAGGCTAGGGCTTGTTGGCATTTTCTACACAAGAAAAAGAGAATTTTTGGTGGGTTTGACCGTAGAAGATGATTGAAAAGTCACTAGAGGGTTGTCAGAATTGGTGCTTGAGCTTCAAGAAAACGAAAAAGGACTTAGGCGTTTTGAAATTTTCGATTGAGTTTCCCTAGGTCAAATATGGGTCTTTTTATATGTTTAAAAAAATTATGAAGTTGAACTTCATTCCTTTGTTGTTTTTAAATGACATCATCCACTCACATTCTGATATGCGACCGTATCTTGGCCACATTTTCGCTCATTTTGAAGCCTGCTAATTTCCTACAAAATAAGTGAATTGGGGTGAAATGCAATCGCATACAGGTCGCAATTGTCCCCTTTGTGAATCCTAAAATGTGATCGCATCTTCAACGCATTTTCCTTTCCTTTGAAACTTGCAATGCATTATGTGTTTGAGATGCGATCACATTTGGCCTTCCTTTTTAACTTTCACTTTAAGTTCTCCTATTTTCACGAGTCCCTTAAATCCCCTTGTACACTAACTCAAAGCGTAAAAAAGTTCAAACATTTAAAGCACTTAGGAAGGATTTTTACACTCAACATAAGGTGCTAATAACTTAGATTTAAAAGCTTGATTAGTTCAACATCCAGGTAGGTCCCAAGGTAGAGGTGTTCCCTTACTGTCAGCTTAAGTACCTATTTACAACATAAGAAATATGTACATATGTACAACACATCACCTAATTCCCTTAATCCAGTTCAACTAGGGAGACTGAGACCTTGTTCCTGCTTAGGCTCTCTCCTCAGTATGGCTTCGGTCTTTGTCCGTTTACTTTAAAGATGTTCCTTTTGCTATCCAACAAGTCAATTGCTTTGTGTTGATACACTCTTGCAATCATGAAAGGTCCGGACCATCTGGATTTTAGCTTCCCTAGAAAAAGTTTCAATTCTAAAATTGAACAACATCTCCTAATGTCCTTCCTACAGACGTTTGTCACGGATCCTCTTATCATGCCATCTTTTCACCTTCTCCTTATAAAGTTTGGCATTTTCATAGAAGAAGGGCCTCAGTTCTTTTAGCTCGCTCAGCTGTAGCATTCTTTTCAAACCTGCTTCATCCATGTTAAGATTCAGGCTCTTAAGGGGCCAAAAGGCTTTTGCTCCAGTTATAGGGGTAAGTGACAAGTTTTCCCAAAGACAATCCCATATGGAGACATTCCTAATGGGGTCTTAACGGTTGTCCTGTGTGCCCACAATGCAACATCAAGCCTGAGAGACCAATACTTTTGCGATGGATCAACTATCTTTTCCATGATTGTCTTGATCTTCCTATTCGATAGTTTTGCCTGGGCATTCATTTGTGGATGTTATGAAGTTGCAATCCCATGTAGGATGTTATACTTTGCAAGTAGATTCCCTATGACTCTGTTCACAAAATGAGTTACCTCGTGGCTTACCAACACCTTAGGTGTACCAAACCTAGTAAAGATGTTCTTGTGGAGGAACTTCCTCATCGTTTTGCAATCATTGGTAGGTGTTGCCACAGCCTCAATCCATTTAGACACATAGTCCACCACAAGCAGGATATACACATTTCCAAAGGATGACGAGAAGGGATCCATAAAATCAATGCCCTACACGTCAAAGATTTCCACCTCTAACATGTAGTGCATTGGCATTTCATGTCTCGCTGTTAAGTTTCCCATTCTTCGTTACTGATTGCATCCTTTAGCAAACAAATGTACATCCCTTAACAGTGTTGGCCAAAAGCATCCACTTTGGAGTACTTTAGCTTCCATATTTGAACCTGCAAAATGTAAGGCTGCGTGACAAGTTTCAAGTATCTTAGGGACATCATCCTCTGCAACATATCTTTTGAGCACCTGATATGGTCCTGACCTATAAAGATAGGGTTCATCCCAATAGTAATACTTACTATTGTCTAAGAACTTCTTCAATTGTTGCAATGTTGCGTCTGATGGAGTGAGTCGACTAACTAGGTAGTTAGCTATATCTACATACGAAGGTAACTTATTGTTTTAACTGCCATCAGCTTTTCATCTCCAAAAGTATCCTTTATTGCTCTTGACTCTTCCTGCTAAGCCTCTTGCCCTAACCTTGACAAATGGTCTGCAACCTGATTTTTCGTTCCTTTCTTGTCTAAGATTTTCATATCGAACTTTTGCAAAAGTAGAATCCATTTAATGAGATGAGTCTTAGCATCTTTCTTTGATAGAAGACACTTCAATGCTAAGTGATCTGTATGAATAATCACTTTTGTCCCAACCAAGTAGGACCTAAATTTGTCAAAGGTGAAGACTACTGCAAGGAGGTCATTTTCTATTGTGGTGTAGTTAACCTGTGCGTTATTCATGGTTTTGCTGGCATAGTAGATGAGTTGTATTATCTTGTTCATCCTATGTGCCAGCACTACACCAACAACAAAGTCACTTGCATCGCACATGAGCTTGAACAGCTGATTCCAGTTAGGTTTTATTATTATGAGAGCAGAGCTAAGTGCGTTCTTTAATCTATGAAATGCTTTCAAACAGTCTTGGTCGAATACAAAATGCTTTCAAATAGTCTTGGTCGAATACAAATGGTTTGTTGATACCACTAATTTGGTGCTATGTTTAGGCCCAATTAAATGCTAGTTTTGCGTATAATTACGAGCTTTTACAGTGATATTTTATCTATTTTAGGAAACTGAGCAATTTCAACCAAAGATGATGAATTTGGAGTCTTAGGTCATGTGTGGAGCTTAAAAGGACTTAAAAATGGAGCTAAGCATGGAAAGAGAAGCTTCACAAGTATTCTTGGTCGAAGGGACAGCGTCTTGACGCTTAAATTAGCTTTAAGACTTTGTCCTTGTTTGCTCAAACCTTAGAGCTAGCATGAAGATGCCATCTTGTAGCATCTCGGCGCTAGTGAGAGGCGCGCAAAAGGATTTCTGTCTGATGTGTTGAGACGCTACCTTTAGCGTCTCAACGCTGAAGGAACGCGCATAAGTTAAACGGTGCGTTTGACATAGTGTCAAGACGCTGGTGTCGAGACGTTGTGCCTAGTGTCTCGACACTATATCGAAACCTACTATTAAGTCTTCATTTTGGGAGTTGAAATGGGGAGACCTTTTAGGGTTTTTAGACCCCTTTTTCGAAAACTTACCAAATTGGGGATAGCTCGGGGCTTTGGGAGGCTGTTTAGTGTAGATTCGAGGCTCGAGTTCATGGAAATTAAGGCGAGAATCGAAGATCGATGTGGTTTTAGTTTTCTACCTTTTTATTTCCTTTTGTAGTTACTGTATTTGGGCTGTAATGACTATTTTAGGCACTTTTTTTAATATGTTTAATGGCTAATTACTTATAAGTTTAGGGAATTAATGTAGCTAATGGCTTTTTGTAGTTAATTGAATGGTTTAATTGATATTATAGCTCTTTTTAATAGCTTTATGCATTGAGTTCGTAATGCCTTTAACCTATAGAGTAGATTAAGCATAGAAAAACAATGCATGCAATTGAAATCTGCCTATGTGACATAGGATCAACGGAAATTAATTGAGGCTTAAAATAAAGGTTCACTAATGTCATGTGTTAATTAGCTAATGTGATGGACACGTGATTTAGTTAATGATATCCGAGAATTGGATGAGCTCGACAGAGGATTCCGTAAATTTAGACTTCTACGCCTAGTTAATTAATCAAGTTGATAATATCATTTTCCCAATTAATTAATTACACGAACCATTTAGCAGAATTTATTTCCTAAATATCTTAACCCTACTATCCTCATCCTTTAATTCTCTTGCATGTTTTTATTTTTCTAAATCACTTTCTCATTGGTTTATTTCTCTAAACATCATTAATTGCAATTATTTTTTGTATTTAACTAATCTGAACAATTTCCTGTGGATACGATATCTACTATACTCATACCATCTTATTACTTGGGCTAGTGCACTTGCGGTCACGTATAACTGTGCTTGATCAAGTTTTTTGGTGCCACTGCTGGAGAATTGGCATCGGTTTGGTTGATATTGAAAAGAACATAATTGATCTTGATTTAGAGGCTTTTATTGTTTGTCGTTAATTTTAGTTTTGTTTTATTTTACTTGTTTTTTATTTTTGAGGAGGCCGTTGATGCATGCAAAGTGATAAGGTGGTTAATCTTATACCTTTGGATTTAGAAATTGATGGGACGTGTAGACGTATTCGTAAGGAGAAAAAACCCAAAAAGAGACTATGGCCAAGTAGAGAAAATAGCCTAAGGCGATCCTACAGCCAATTTTCACTATAAATCACTTTGGGATAATGTACACGCCTATCCAAGTGACAAATTTGGAGCTGAAGACCGGATTGATTCAGATGGCTTGTGATAATACGTTTAGAGGACACCCGACAAAAGATCCACATTCACACTTGCGTTCATTTTTAGAAATTTGCGGAGCGGTAAAAATGAATGATGTTTCTCCTTATGCAATTCATTTGAGATTATTTCCCTTTTCTTTGTAGGATAAAGCAAAGGATTGGTTAGAGTCGCTTGCACCAAGGAGCATTACGACGTGGGACGAGCTAATGTAAATGTTCCTAACAAAATTTTTTCCGCCTGAAAAGACCACAAAATTAAGGACTGAGATCGAGAACTTTAGGGAGTTGGAGGGAGAATAGCTCTACTAGAGATGGGAGCGGTACAAGGCGATGCTTTACAAGTGTTTGCAATATGGCTATCCCGACTGGCTCCAAGTACAATTGTTTTATAGTGGTTTAGCCAGTGATACTAAAAATATTCTTGATACTACTTCAGGAGGAAATTTCATGGTGAAGACTGTGGAGGATGCAAGAGCCTTGCCAGAAGAGATGGAAGCTACGGGCTACCAATGGCCTACTGATCGTTCTATGTCGAAATCAGCTGGTGGGATCTATGGAATTAATGAGGTTAGTGCACTTAAAGCACAAATAGCTGCATTAACTAATGTTGTGAACAAGTTTTCTATTTCAGGAACATCCCAGTCTATTGCTTCCTTGGCAGTAGCGAATGCCATATCACACGAGAGCTAACAGTGGAACAAGTTCAGTATGTCCAGAATAGAGGCCATGGGTACCAGGGGAACCAAAATTCGATTCCCACACATTATCACCCAGGTTTGCGAAACCACGAGAACTTTTCGTATGCTAACACTAAAAATGTTTTGTAACCTCGTCCAGGTTTTGCTTCATCATCAAATCAGCAAGAGAAGAAACCAGATCTGGAGACAATGTTATCAGCAATGTACAAAAAGTTGGCTGATATTTATGCTGAAGAGGAAGCCACAATGGCCAAGATGAACTCCAATAACAAGTAGGTGACTAATAATTTGAATAGTATGACTAATGTTGTTAACACTTTGACGAGTACAATATGTAGTCACTCCACCAATTTTCAAAATGGTAAATTCCCAAGTGATATTGAAGTAAACTCGAGGGAGAAGTGTAAGGCGATTACACTGAGGAGCGAGACTCAGTTGAGTGGACCCGAGAAGAAGGAGAAAGCTAGAAAGAAGAAGACTGAGAGTAAACGGGCTATGGCAGAAAAAATCACATCAGGACAACCTTCTAACCCTTCTTTTCCTTTGATTTATGCTAAAGATGTATGTTCCCAAAGCATTAAGGATAATGAAGAGAAGAAGTTTGAGAAGAAGAGAACGGAAAGGGATGATGAAGAAAGAAAAGAATTGTTTAGAAAGAAAGAAGATGAAAAGCCAAAGGAGTTGGCTTCTGAGGAAAGAGTTGAGGCACCTAGGTGCAAAGCATTTGACCTTGGGACACATCTCAGTCCTTTGAGACAACATGGTGATCATCCCACATTTGATTACAGGGAGCTTCCTTTTCCTCATCGCTTTAAAGATGCTAAATTAGATGAGTAGTTTGCTAAATTTTCAGAAATGTTTAAGAAATTACACGTTAATATTCCTCTTGCAGATGCATTAGCAAACATGCCCAACTTTGGAAAATTCTTGAAAGAGATCCTGAGCAAGAAAAGAAAACTTAAGGTAAACAAGTTGCTGAGTGTTTCTAAGCATAGCAACACCATCCTATAGAAAAAGATGCCTTTGAAAAGAAAATATCTAGGGAGTTTTACTATTCCTTGCACTATAGGCAATGTTCACATAGATAGGGCATTATGTGACTTAAGGGCAAGTATAAATCTAATGTCTTTCTCTGTCTACAAGAAGCTTGGTTTGGGGAAAATCCAGCTAACTAGTGTCACTCTACAGCTTGCTGACCATTTTGTGGCTCATCCAAAAGGCATTGTAGAGGACATTTTAGTTCGAGTTAACAAATTTATTTTTCCTGCGGATTTTGTTGTACTGGATATGGAGGAGGACGTTGAAGTCCCTATCATACTGGAGAGGTCATTCTTAGCTACTGGTAAGGTTGAGGTAAGTGTTCATAAAGGTCAACTCACCTTGAATGTAGATGATGAGAAGGTTATGTTTGACATTTTTAGTTCTACGGATGATTATAATAATGTGCATGCATGTTATAAAATCGATTGTCTTGAGCTTAAATATTCTGCTAAGATGGTGAGAATAGAACTTCCTGATAGTGATATGGTTGATTAGTCTAATGTGCTCATGAATTCTTCTGTTTCTTATGCTATGTTATTTGCATTGAATGAACCTCGAGTAATTGCTAACTTTAAAGAGTTGGATTTGACTGATTCAAGATATTCTAAGGATGCCATTGATTTTGAGCTTAATGTAATTGATAATGTGCATTATATGAATTTAATTTTTATTTTGGATGTCTGGATAGGAACATGGATGAGGTTGAGTACTCTATAGATGCTATGTTGTTGGATTGTGATGTTTTGAATTGTATGCATATTATAGAGCTCCCTCATGATAGGAAGGTCGTGTTGGATGATGTTCATGTTTCTGTTTCTTTTTAATCAGATTTTTTTTGATGTTTTATTGATGAATAAGATTAGGTACCAAAGTTCCCTATTGAGTGATCATTTTTCTTAGATGAATTTAAATGTTGGTGAGGAACATAACATGTTAATTGAAGATGCAGGGGAACATAGTGATAGTCAATTCTTCATTTTTGAACCACCTTGTAAGAGTGTGTGAGAAACTCGTCTAGCTAGAGACGTAAAAGAAGTGCTTCTTGGGAGGCAACGTAAGTGTTTCTAGCCTTGCTCTTTTTGTTGTTTCTTTTTAGCGTTTTAGGTAATTGATCTTTGTTTCTGTTGTTGGTTTTTGTTTCAGAAGCTTGAGTTCCCAAACAGGCTTCCAAAGTACCCTCATTTGTTAGAGTCTTGAAGTTCAGGGTAAATCTCACTCATTTCAGGGCAGTTTCGTTACCTCTTTATCTTTTTGTTTGTCCTTAGTTTGTTTAGGTAAGTTAGATAAATATTTACATTAAGGACAATGTACAGTTTAAGTGTGGGGGGATGAGTACTATTATGTGCTTTGAATGTGGGCTTTATTCAAATTCTTATTGAAAAATGGGATTCATAAATGGGATTCATTTGAAAATTTTACTAAAATATGATGAATTGAGTGTTTATGTTGAGATTAGGACAATCTGTGATCTTATCTGAATAAGTAATAGTTGGCAATTGCTTGTGAATTATGGAAGCATGTTGTGAAGTTGAGTAAAAATTAAGTTTTTTCTGTGATTTTCTTGCATATCCTGAGCACATTAGCTTTCCTTTTGTGAGTCTTGAAAGCTTAGGGTAGCTTTATGGGATTCATATATTTGTTATCACACCGATAGGCTTAAGCTTGAGTTTGAAAGTGATTTAGCATGATGGGTAGTAATGTGTGGCATATGGGAAGAAAAAAATGTGTGATTTTCCTGCTTGAAAAAGAAAAGAAAGTGAGCTTAAAAGAAAAAATCAGTTTAGTGAAAGAAAAAGAAAAGAAAGAAAGAGAAAAATAAGCTTGTAAATTTATGAAAAGAGTCAAGGGTAAAAAGAGCTACCCCTGTCGTGATTAGTTAGGCCACCTATCGAGCAAGTGCTCAAGGTAAGGGTCCCTGCAATGGGTGTGTGAAAGCTAGTGCTCTTGACATTAAAGTAATGCAAGTTTAGCCAGATGGTTTGTTTATTTTCAAGCACTTAGTAGCTAATTACGTTCTTGAGTGTTAGAAAGCCTAAATAACTAAATCCTAGGGCAAATGTAAGGGGAAGATAGATTGAGGGTCCTATAAACCTATCTTGTGCTTGTAAAGATGGTAGTAGAGAAGCTAATTATACACACACACCTGAGAAATGAAGAGCATTGATTTAATTTTGTATTAACTGAATAATCAGGTTTGAAGCTTTCCTTGCGATTTATCTTTTAGTTACTTTTTATCATTGAGGTTCGAGTCTTAATTTGGCAATCTCTTATTCATATTTGTTATGGTGTTTTTCTTGGGACTAGCAAAAGTTTAAGTGTGGGGATATTTGATAGCACTAATTTAGTGCTATGTTTAGCCCCAATTAAATACTAGTTTTGCATATACTTATGAGCTTTTACAGTGATATTTTATTTATTTTAATAAACCGAGCAATTCAGACCAAAGATGACGAATTTGGAGTCACAGGTCATGTGTGGAGCTTAAAAGGACTAAAAAATGGAACTAAGTATGGAAAGAGGAGCTTCACAAACATTTTTGGCAGAAGGGACAATGTCTTGACGCTTAAATTAGCACTAAGTGTTGTCCTAATTTGCTCAAACCCAAGAGCTAGCGTCAAGACGCTATCGTGTAGCGTCTCGATGCTTGTGAGAGGCGCACACGAGGATATTTGTCCAAAGCATTGAGACGCTGCCAATGCTGAAGGCATGCATGTTAGTGAAACAGTGCATTTGACATAGCGTCGAGATGTTGTGCCTAGCATCTCAACGTTGTATCAAAACCTGCTATTAATTCTTCTTTTCGAGACTGGAAATGGGGAGAACTTTTAGGGTTTTTAGACCCATCTTGTGGAAACTTACCAAATTGAGGACAGTTGGGGGCTTTTCGAGGATATTTAGTGTAGATTTGAGGCTCGAGTTCATGGAAATCGAGGCAAGAATCAAATATCAACGTGGTTTGAGCTTTCTACCCTTTTATGTCCTTTTTGTAGTTGTTGTATTTGGGTTGTAATGACTGTTTTAGGCACTGTTTTGAATATGTTTAGTGGCTAGTTACCTTTAAGTTTGGGGAATTAATGTAGCTAATGACTTTTTGTAGTTAATTGAATGGTTTAATTGGTATTATAGCTCTTTTTAATAACTTTATGCATTGAGTTCGTAATGCCTTTAACCTACCAGCCATAGTGTTAATTGATCGTTAGTTTAATTGAGCTCGATAGAATAGATTAAGCTTAGAAAAAAAATGCATGACAATTGAATTACACCAACGTGATATAGGCTCAACAGAAATTAATTGAGACTTAAAATGAAGGTTCACTAATGTCGGGTGTTAATTAGCTAATGAGAGGGACGCATAATTTAGTTAATGATATCTAAGAATTGAATGAGCTCGATAGAGGATTCCTTGAATTTAGACTTCTAGGCCTAGTTAATTAATCGAGTTGATAATATCATTTCCCATTTAATTAATTGCACGAACCATTTAGCGAAATTAATTCTCTAAAAGTCTTTAACCCTACTATCCTTGTCCTTTAATTGTCATGCATGTGTTTATTTGTCTCAATCACTTGCTCATTTGTTTATTTCTCTTAACATCATTAATTGCGATTATTTTTTATATTTAACCAATTTGAACAATTCCCTGTGGATACGATATCTGGTATACTCATACCACTTTATTACTTGGGCTTGTGCACTTACGGTTATGCATAACTGTGCTTGCATCATCTGTCAATCTCTAGCAATTTTCAAAGGGGTTTAGATATGTGGGAGAAGCCCTTGATGAAACGTCTGTAGAATCCTTCATGGCCCAAGAAACTTCGAATCTCCTTTACTAATGTAGGTGAAGTTTGGAAATTAGCTCCATTTTTTCCTTGTCCACCTTGATTCATTTCTTCAAGATTTTGTGCCCTAGTACAATGTCTTCCTACACCATGAAGTGGTATTTCTCCTAGTTAAGTACTTGGTTTATTTCTTCACATCGTTGTAAGACCTATTTAAAATTTTTAAGACAATGATTGAATGTTTGTCCAAAAGTAGAGAAATCATCCATGAAAATCTCCACTGTCCTCTCCACCATCTCTGAGAAAATGGCTATCATGCATCACTGGAAGGTTGTTGGGGCATTGTACAGTCCAAATGGCATTCTTTTGAAAGCAAAGGTTCCATAGGGACATGTGAATATCGTTTTCTCCTAGTCTTCTGGTGCTATCATTATCTAGTCGTAACATGCATATCTGTCCAGAAAATAGTAGTATTCCTTCCCTACAAGACGATCCAACATTTGATCTATGAGCCTAATTCTTTCGATTTTACTGAAATTGGGTATTCAGGGGTGAGCATCATGGATAATAGGAAAGAATTAGGGAGTCTAGGCACATACCAGAAGCGAGTTTGTGAGTTAGAAGCATAAGTTGAGCCTATTTTAGAAGAGGTTGTTCAAGAGGTCGAGTTTGAGGCTGAAAAGCCTTTATATGTTCTTTATTTTGAACTTTCTCTTGATTGTGCCTGTTCTATCTCACTTGAGTTTGAGTCTGAGTCCTTTTATTTTTATCTCTCTCCTTTCTTTTCATTAATTGAAAATACAAAAATATTTATGTTTTAGGTCGCATGAGAAGCTAGTGATTTTTCTAGCTTTGGTCTATATTGTTGACTCTAGGAAGAGGGGCTCAAAGAAATGGAAGAATTTTTGCGTGCCTTGAAAGCCCACATGAACCATGTCTAGGTAAAGACATTAAATAAGCACTTCTTGGGAGGCAACCCAAGCTTTCTTTTTCTAGCTTTCTTTCTCTAGCTTTCTGTTTGTTTTAGTTGTTTTGTGTTGGTCTCATGTTCCTATTTGTTGATTGTTCTAGGAGCTCGAGATTTAGATTATCTCTTCCATCATGCACCCTAGTTGATCAAGTTGAATCGAGAATTCTCTCGAACACTAGGGAAATATCATTTTCTCTTTATCTTTTTAAATTCTCCTTATGCATGCTTAATTAGATTGATTAGTTTATACATTGAGGACAATGTATGCTTTAAGTGTGGGGGGATGTTTCCTGTTTTTATCTGAGCTTAATTGATTTTTTTTTTTTTTGTGAATTATATGATGATTTTGTTGCATTTTTGTGATGAGGACAGCCTGTGATGTGTTTTAATTAGTGAATATTTTTGCAATTTGTGTGAAATATGAGAGCATGTCTTGGATTTGAGTACATTTAAAATTTTTGCTTTGATTTTCTTGCAATTTATGAGCACCTAACCTATCTTTTGTTAGTTCTGAAGGCTTAGAGTAGTTTTATATTGTCCAGAAGTTTGTTGTCACTCTGATAGGCATGAGCTCTGGTTTGACTTGCATGATAGGGTGTAATGTGTTACTTAGGAGAAGGAAAAAGCATGTTTGATTTGCCTGCAAGAAAAAGAAAAGAAAATGAGCTCCAAAGAAAAATCATTTTAGTGAAACAAAAAAAGAAAAAAAAAAGCTTGCAACTTACACAAAAAACTACCTAAAAAGCTATAAGATCCATGAAGTTTTACTATTCCCTGCACTATTGGTAGTTCATATTTTCATAAGGCTTTGTGTGATTTAGGAGCTTCTATTAACTTGATGCCTTACTCAATGTACAAGACTTTAGGTCTAAAAGAAGTTCAACTCACTACTATTTCTTTGCAGCTTGCTGATCGTTCTATCCCGTACCTTAGAGGTATAGTAGAGGACATTATTGTTAAGGTTGGCAAACTTATTTTTCCAGTAGATTTTGTGGTGCTAGATATGGAGGAGGACGATGAAATTTCCATCATTTTGGGATGACCTTTCCTTGCCACGAGAAAGGCTTTAATCAATGTGCAACAAGGCTAGTTATCTATACGAGTTAACAACGAAGAGGTAACTTTTGATATGAAGAGTTCAATGAAATATCCAAGTGTGGTAGGTCAATGTATGATTGTGGATGTTGTAGATGAGTTATATGATGAATTTCAAAATTTTGTGTTGAATAAGGATCCCTTGGAGATAGTTCTCGACATTAATGGCAATGATTCTATCAACAATCGATCCTTCTACTTGAGCCTCATCTAGCATAAGACATTAAAGAAAACGCGTCTTGGGAGGCAACCAAAGTTTTCTATCATTTATTTTAGACTAGGTTATTTCATTCGTTTTCTAATATAGGTTGTTTTAAGTGCCATTTAATCTCGTTCCCACTTGTGTAAGACCTCGATCATTCATGTGTTTTCTTTTTCCTATAAACTAAGGATACTTTGGAGATTTCCTTTATCATATCAAGGTTGTATTGTTCACCTTTTATTTTTATCACTGTCTTTCATGCTTTAGCTTTATTATTTCATTGAGGACAATGCGTGTTTTAAATTTGGTAGGTGGGTAGTAGTTTAGCAAGTCCTAGTTTCGAGCATATTTTGAGCATATTTTTAAAATTTTTAGCATAATATGGATGAATATTTGGTGCATTGCTTGTGATGAAGGTTGCCTAAGTGTATGCTAGATTTTGGTTATTCACAGATGCTAAAATATTAGAATATAGCCTTAATTTGAGTAAATTTTAAATTTCTTTCTTTTCATCTCTTGCACCTTTTGAGTACATAGCCAACTATTTTTAGTTTTGAAGGCTTAGAATAGGATTGTTTGACTTTTTACTTGTTGTCATTCCAAAAGCTCAAGGATTTGATTAGATGGTTAAATTGCATGATAGGTTGTAATGTTGCACATAGGAGAAAATGCTTGCCTTCTTGCTATTTAATTTTGTGCTCATCATAGAATAATCAAATGAGATAAAAACAAAAAGAAAATTGTGCTTAAAATGAAACAAAAAGAGCCATCTCTACTATGATTAGTTTGGGCAACCTTTGAGTTGATGGGTAAGGGTCCCAGCAATAGATGTGTAAAAGCTAGTGTCTCAATTAATTAATAAATAAATAAAAATTCAAGTTTGGGGGTTGTGTGAAGTATCTTAGTGGTATATTACTTTCTTGAATGTAAGGAGACTTAATAGTTGGGACTTGGAGCCATAGTAAAAGGAAGATGAGGCATAAGGCTTACAAAACTATTATGGGCTTATACAGACTAAAATAGGAGGCTAGACACACGCACACACAAGAGGTAAAAAGAAACTATTTTTGAAATTTCTTGATGAAAGACTTTATTTAAATGTTTTGGTATGTAGTGGATTTTCTGAGATTTAAATTTATGGAGACATGAGTCACTATCATGCATTTATTATTCTGAAATATGATTTTGTTTTATTTTTCTCAATGACTAGCAAAAGGCAAAGTTTGGGGGTATTTGATAGCACAC
Organism: Trichosanthes truncata; assembly: GCA_033996785.1. Classification (NCBI taxonomy): domain Eukaryota; kingdom Viridiplantae; phylum Streptophyta; class Magnoliopsida; order Cucurbitales; family Cucurbitaceae; genus Trichosanthes; species Trichosanthes truncata. The sequence continues at coordinate 39,734,022 of JAWPNB010000013.1, read as the reverse complement.
AAAATGTGTTATTCCTAAGACTTGTTTTATTGCTAGTTTGTGTTGTATTTATGTGCTTTCATGTATATATTTAGTTATTTTATAGATTTCGGGCATTCAGAGCAAAACCAAGTATTTGGGAGACTTATGCACAAAAAGGATGCAAATTGGCATAATTTGAAAGCTATCAAAGCAACAGAAATTAAGAATTAAGCCAAGAAAACCAAGAGGATAGCGTTGAGACGTTGATCGTGGCATCTCAATGCTCTACATGCTAAGTAACTTTAGGGAATTAGATCGAACAACCTTGTTGAAGAACAAAGACCTTTGGATCTAGAACCCAAAAACTCCAAATCAAGATGATTTCATCCCAAGGAAGAAGATAGAAACAGATTTACCTCGATGATCACAAGAGTAGAGAAAACTTGTTTCTAAACTCAAGATTCGAATCACTCCACAAGTAGTTTGGTCAACACTACTTGAATAATCCTAGCATGAAAATCTAAACACAATACATGCAAAGAAAGTTGCTCATGGCCTTTAGGCTCGAAAAGACTCCAATGCAGTGTTTAATTCTATTTTCCAATTTGTTCTTTACAAAGAAAATTTCATGTGTATATATAGACCCCTACAAGAGTAACCCCCAACCCTTCAAATGCCAAACGGTTACAAGAACTAATGGCCATAATTGGCAAATTTGGTGACTCCCACTAATTATTATCTAAAAGAACTAGTGGCCATAATTTCCAAATTTGGTGACTCCCACTAATAATTGTCTAAAAGAACTAGTGGCCATAATTAACAAATGAAATTGAGGTTTATCCATGATCCTTGTCACAAAGAAAACTGAAAATACAATTAAAACATTGCAATAAAAGAAATATGCTATCTTGTAACCATCCATGGAGTAATGATAAGTAGCTTGAACTTAAGTTCCATAAATTCAACTATGAGTTCATTAAATGCAAGTTAGAATGCATTTAATGCGTCTCCATCTTGAAGCTCAACTTTGCACAACATGTAGGGAAAGACTCCAACATCATCGAGAACCTCCTTTGTTGTGCTCACCATAGCTTGAATATAAATTATTAAAGCTTGTTGTAGCTTTTTGGCTCTCGACCTTATAATTGGACCTTGAGGCATGACAATAGATGTTCCTTGGTTTACATCATCCTCTCCCTCTTGAGAAGGATTAATCCTCGAATCAAAAGGTTGTCCTACATCAAAGGGATGGAAATCAACAGTATTAAAAATGTAATTGACATCCTCTCCTTGTAGAGGAATCATGTAGTTATGAGCTGTCAAAGGTAGATCTCCTCTTGAATTCTAGTTGGGTTCCTTGTGAAAGGAACAACGATCCTTCCAAAAGTGTTTCCAAACCCATTTTTCCAGTTTGATCAACTTATGCTTGTTGCCATGGATGAATTTAGAAGCAAATTTGGAGTCTTGCCACTCAATAAATGCTTTGCCATTGATGTCCATGTGTTGGTTGACTTTAGAAGGAATCTTTGAATCAAGATGCTCTATGAATGTGTTGGACTCTTGTAAGAACTTCAAAGAAACACTAGAGAAACATGGTTTGAGCTTTCCTATTAGAAAACAAGTTCCATTGTATAAAATATCAAAATATGTTGCTTTGAAAACAAAATAGATTTAACCTCACAAGCTCTTTCACACAAGCTCACATTATTGGCTTTTCTCTCATTTTTCTTTATAGGCCTTGACTAATCTCGTGCATTTCTCTGTCACTCATTTTCTCACAAGATTCTTTTTCAAACAATTCATATGCTTTTGTCTCGATCTTTTGTGCCTTTTCACCTAACTGACATACATCAACATGTACTTCATCTAGAGTAGGTGTTACAATAGTAGAAGTTTTACAAACAAACAAGTTTTTGCAATCTAATTCCTTACTAAACAAGAAATCATTGGCATGTGTTGGCACTAAATGACAGACCATTTTATTTCTAATTTTACCACTTTCTATCTCAACAATAGGCTTAATTTCAGTACCTAAACTAACCTTTTCCAATGATGAATAAATATTGGAAATTGGTTTAAGTTTAGTGTACCTTGTCGACTTCCTTTGGTGACATTTTTCAATCTTTATGGCGATGAGCACCATCCTCTCCAAATTCTCATAAGGTTGAAGATTAAGTTGAATGGAAATCTCCTTATTAAGTCCTCTAAAAAATTGAGCCAATGTAAACTTCTCATCCTCATAAAGTTCAAATCCTCAAGTAAGCCTCCACACTTTTGCTCTCTTGTCTCAAAGTTTGCAAGTTATGGAAAAAACTTAGGAACAAAGTGCTCCCGCATTAATTGCTTGAGAACATTCCAGGGTTCAATTGGACGGTTAAAGTTCCTCCTACTCCAAAACAATTTATCCCACCAAGTAATGTCATAATCCCTAAGATGAGAAACAATGAGTTTTAGCTTTTTCTCCTCATTTAAAGTGCAACAATCAAAGATATGATCAACTTGCTTTTCCCATTGAATATACTCCTTCGGGTTTGTACTTCCATGGAATTTAGGAAGTTTAGGCTTCAAGATTTCAAAATTGTGATCAACATTATGAATGTCTCTTGAGTTTCTCCCATGAACAGCTTGGAAACCTCCTCCATGTGCTCTTCCTTTTACCAAATACTCCTTGTGGTGCATTGGATTGGATCTCTCCTTAGGCATAACATAGGCTGGTTGTTTCTCCACGGATTTGACCCTTGGCATTCAACTTTTGAAATTGCATGGTCATGTGCACCATGCTTCAGTGAAGCTTTGCAAAATTCTCTTGGGACATAAAGTAACACAAAATGGACCTCACAAATACCGCATCATGTGTTTCACTCATAAAGGTATAGTGACTCGTGTACTCTCAGCAAATTCACAATTTCACTCTCATGAGCCAATGAGCAAAGTTTGCAATCAGGTGATTGACAACACACATAGAAAACAATTCAAATAGCATGACTATGGAGTAGATTAAAAAATTAAATTAGAAACAAAGTTAAGAAATATAATTGGACATATTTGAATAGGTTAGATATTAATGCAAGTCAGACTTTAATCCTAAGAAAATTTAGATCTAACACACTTTTGAAGCAAAGAACAGCAAGAATTACAAAACATGCACAATCTTGATTTTCTTGATTTTCCAAAATATACTTTCAAAAGGAAGAATTTTCACCAAGAAACTGACCTAATTTCATGATCTCATAAACTATACAATTGTAGATCAGCACGAGATCTAAAAGACGTCAGAAGATAAGAAGTAGAAAATAATAATGGAAATGACACTTTTTTTGAGTTTTATATGAATGGACAGAACGTGACGAGATGAACAAGAACAAACAAATTTCAGAATGAAAACGAAGATAAGAACAACAACAATGGAAACATATATCCGATCTAGAGCCTAAAGCTCTAATACCAAATGATAAGTAACTCCAGAAAATTAGATCTAACAACCTTGTTAAGGAACAAGACCTTTAGATCTATAACCCAAAAACCCCAAATAATGATGATTTCATCTCAATGAAGAAGATAGAAATAGATTTACCTTGATGATTACAAAAGTAAAGAAAACTTGTTTCTAAACTCAAGATTCGAATCACTCCACAAGTAATTTGATCAACGCTACTTGAACGATCCTAGCATGCAAATCTAAACACAAGATATGCAAAGAAAGTTGCTCAGGCCTTTAGGCTCCAAAAGACTCCAATGGAGTGTTTAATTCTATTCTCCAATTTTTTCTTTACAAAGCAAATTTCATGGGTATATATAGACTCCTTACAAGAGTAACCCGCAACCCTTCAAATGCTAAAGGGTTACAAGAACTAGTGGCCATAATTGGCAAATTTGGTGACTCCCACTAATAATTGTCTAAAAGAACTAGTGGCCATAATTAGCAAATGAAATGGAGGTTTATCCATGATTCTTATCACAAAGAAAACTGAAATTACAATTAAAACATTGCAATAAAAGAAATGTGTTATCTTGTAGCCATCCATGGAGTAATGATATGTAGCTTGAACTTAAGTTCCATAAATTCAACTATGAGTTCATTAAATGCAAGTTAGAATGCATTTAATGCGTCTCCATCTTGAAGCTCAACTTTGCACAACATGTAGAAATTCAACTATGAGTTCATTAAATGCAAGTTAGAATGCATTTAATGCGTCTCCATCTTGAAGCTCAACTTTGCACAACATGTAGGGAAAGACTCCAACATCATCTAGAACCTCCTTTGTTGTGCTCACCATAGCTTGAATATAAATGATTAAAGCTTGTTGTAGCTTTTTGGCTCTCGACCTTATAATTGGACTTTTGAGGCATGAAAACAGATGTTCCTTGGTTCACATCACTACATGTAGCCAACTTAGCACGAGGAACCACAAGGGTGGCGTTGAAACTCTACTTTTGTGTGTCTCAACACCCAAAAAACAGGCACTTCAAGCCTTTTCCGTTTGTAGCGTCGAGACACTGCATGTAGCATATTGACGCTACTTGAATTTTTGAAATTAAAATGGAATTGGAAAGACAACATCGAGACATTGTCCCTAGCATCTTAACGTTGGCTCGTATTGTAAAAAGAGCACTTTGCCTACGGATTTTTGGAGACCAATTGGAGGGAGAAAAACCAGACTTCGATTTCTACTCAGTTTTTGGGACTTAGAAGACACTCTTGGGAGCTAGGAAAGGAATTCAAGGCTTGAGATCGCAGCACATCACATTAAGAACAAGGATTAGCAAGCGTCAGAGCGTTGTCACACCCCGCCCCAGATTAACTCTACCAAACCTAGGATGAGCTATGACGGCAGTAGACCCCATATGTGTGCAATGGAATCTATTGCCAAGTCTTTATCTCTTATCTCATTTGTCTAACTTCATCTATAGATATCTCATAAATAATGTGTTGGACTTTCTCTCTTTACTTACAAAAAATGATATGCAATGATTTGACAAGACTGGTGGCAGACTCTGATTAGCTAACTCTGGTTGAAACTCAAGAGCAACCTAGTGAAAAATTAAAAACAAAAGAATGAGCTAAAAAGCCCAATGAGTGGTGATTCATAAGAAAATACATTTTCAAGGAAATTATTTTCTTACTAAACATAAGTTCATAACTATGTGAAATAATGCAAATCACGAATAGTTTAGAAACCTTCGAGATCATTTTAAGACATTAAAGTCTGTAAATAAACATCTCTTGAAACAACAACTCTTAAGTCAACAATTCTTGAAAACATAAGCACAAGTTCGTAAAAACATAGATAGGGAAATCCGTAATTATAGCTTTGGAAAGCATAAACATAACTAGTGAAATTTATCACCAAATCTGTACCCAAATCTCTATCATACTATGTACCGAGTAATCTCCAGATACATAGTAGAACATATCTCTGTCATACGTGCACGTAGAGCAAACTCTAATATCTGTAATGCTTCAGGTCCAGGATTTGGACCAGGATTCGGAATCCGGATTCGGCACCTAATGGCCCCGGCATTCCCCTGCATCCCCTGCGGCCTGAGCATGCGAGCATACTATGGAAACACATTCTCATAGCATATCGGGTAATCACCAAGGGTACAAAGATCTAGTGGTTTGAAAACCACTTCCAGCATAAATCTCTTAACTTCTCAAACTCTTTCTGAAAACCATGTTTTTTTCTTTAAACATCTCATAAACTTGAGAGATTTTCAAATAACACTAAACATGTATAAATTCTCAAATAATAATCAAATCTCTCAATAATATAAAACATTTCTAAAATCATATTTTCTTTGAGATCACATCTCAAAAATCTTATACATTTCTCAATAAACATTAAAATTCTTCAAACATCTCATTAATCATAAAATATCTCAAATATTTCTCAAATAATAATTTATGCTAAAAGCATAAAATATTGAAATTTCAATACCATTTTTTTTATATTCATAACAATTCTCTAAAAATCTCTTTGCAATTTCTCTAAATTCACACATAATTATAGAATTCTTAAAAATCTATAATAATAATCAAATAATGAAAACAATTCGTAAAATAAACCACTCACAAAATTATCGACGCGAGAATTTCGAATTGCTATTAGTCGTTCCGAACTTCGCTCGACCTAGAATTTCAATAACTATATCACAATTTAATTCTTCAAACCATGTAATTTAGAAACCCAATAATATCAACTAAATATCAATTAACCCAATTCTCCATCCTTATACATTACCCATTAGTCAACCCTTAAATTCTACACTCTCTCTCTTCCATTTATTGCCAAGTATTTTTTTTCATTTTCATTTTTTTTTTGTCCAATCCACCTTAATATCTCATTGTCTTTTCCCATAAACCATTCTTTTCTTTTTCTTTAATAAAATACTATTTTCTTTATCTCAAATTATACCTCTCCCACACCAAGACTTCTTCAAACAAGTATTCTCTCTCCTAATTAACCCTCTTTTGTACTTTTAATGATAAAATATTCCATTTTGCTTTCCATTTCTAACCCTTCACGTGATAGACCATTTTGTTTTCTTTTGTTTTCTTTTTTTTTTTTTATACCTTTCACTATTCATTTTCTTCTTCCTTTATCCACCCACAAAACTTCCTTTCTTCACCCTTTTCATCTTCCATTCTAATCCATTTGTTTCTTTTCTTCTTCCAAGTCAACTCTATCCAAAAACACTACCAACAAAATCCATGGAAACTTTTAAGCATAAGGAAATCAAAAACCCACATTAAGGTATCCAAAACTTACATATGTTTCTTAATCTTTCAAACTTTAAAGATAAGGAGCTTACCGGCTTGAAATCTTGCCTAATAAACCTTCTCTTCTTATGTATTTCTCCTTCTCCTTCTCTTTCTCTTTCTTTTCTTTTCCTCCTCTCCTTCTCTGTTTTTCGTGAACATCTTCTTTTCTTTTCTTTTCTTTTCTTTTTTTTTCCTTTCTTTTTAAAACCAAAATAAGGTATGTGGCCTTCAATCTATCAAACAATAATACATGTGGCTTCTTTGAAGCCACACATTATTTCTTTTTTTTTTTTTTTACTTTTCTATTTTATTTTAAACTTTCTTTTCTTTCCAAATAATCCAAAATCAAATAATCACTATCACATATATATAACCAAAAGTTAGAAGACCAAATGTGGGTCTTACAGTTTTTATCTTTTATCTTTTTCTTTGTAGTTTTTTTTTTGGACTTTGTAAATGAGTTTAGGTTTTGTTTTGTGAATGTTGAGTGACTAAACTATATTCTTAGGATTTGATATTATTTGTTAAATTCACAAAAGTTTTATTTAATTATCAATTTTTCTTTATATTGCAACAAGGTTATTCATGTGTTCTTGTGTTTAATTCTATGCTTTTGGCCAAGGTGTAGTTTTGAATGGTTTAAGTTTTAGCTTGGAAAAGTAAGATTTAAATCTAGATCTAAATGCATGACTGTTAGTAATGCTTGCATGGGAATGAGAATTTTTCTAATAGAAGCCATTAAAAGAAGTTTTGATAATGCCTTGTTTTGTTGTAGAAAATAGACAGGGATGTTGATTTTATGATTAGACAAGAGAATTAATTGAGCTTGGGAAAGTTAATTAATATTAGTCATCTTTTTGGCATAATAATTTGTTGCATGTTAAAGTTGATTTGTTTAGTTGATTAAGATAGAATTTAACTAATGCAATCTATGTTCTAAGAATATTTCCTCTGGTTGTCTCCAATCTGTAAATATTTAGATTTAGTTTTCATTACTTTATTCTTACTTTATGGTTCTCTAAATAAAATTAAATCTTAGTACCTATGGTATTCAATTAAACTGGAAACCCAATCCTGATTGTTATACTCTTACTCCATTCACTATACTGAAACTTGAGACCGTACACTTGTGATTTTGTATTGCACAACTAAAAAGTCACGCAACAGTACCCAACACAATGGGAAAGGTAAAATTCACTAGACGAATATATAATTGCAAGCATGAACATACATGATGCGAGCTTATCGAGGGCTCGTCAAATTACAATTTATAAAATCGATCCAAATTAAATATTTGTAGTAATTAAAAATAGACCGAGTTGAACCACAGTGAACCAATTATTAATTTCTCTTAATTGGATTTCATATTGATAGGGACAAGGTGGGAGTTTAGACATAAAGAAATAAAATAACTGAAATTAAAGGCAAGGAAAGATAAAGCGATTTTATCACAGGCATTGTAACAACCAACATTCAAGTACTATTAATTTCAATTATTAGACAAATTTTTGACTAATTATGTGTATTGGACCTATTTTTTTGTGGGGTAAAGTTGCTGGTTGGGCTAAATTTGGAGTTTAGGGAAGTGGGAAGTAGAAAAAGGGAATTAAGGTTCAAGTTGGGGGCCATTTTATAAAAAGAAATATAAAGAAAAGCCAAATGAAGCCAAAACCCTATTTTGTTTTTTTATTTAAGCTACACGCAGCTCAAGGGCTTGCATTCAAGCCACCATTCAAGTCGTCGTGCAGACCCTGGGACCATCGCCGCGCCTCAGCTCGACTGCTGTCGCACTCAAGTCAAACTGTTGTCGTTGCCTGCGTGAAAAATCTGCAATTTTTTGTCTCTAGGCCGTTGGGATTTTCACCGATCAAGGTCGTCTTTGGTGTGGGTCTTGCGAACCAGATCCGGCTAGCTCTCTTTCGATCTGACAATCCTTCATCTGTGGGTAAGCTTGTTTTCTGCACGTTTTTTTTTTTATCTTGATTGGGTAAGACTAATCCATGGATCTTGACTTTGTTTCAAGGATACCCATTTTGTTTTAGCATCGAAAACACAAGACTTGCGCAATTTTAGCCACTGACCAACGAGCAATTTGAATCTCGTAAGTTTTAGCGGTTATTAAGGACCCATAGGTTTCCAAGTTAAGTGTCGATTTTGGATTTATCTCTAATTTGGGGTCTTTTTGGACAGATTTTCAAGTTGAATCAAGTGTGGTTCAAAGGCATCTTTAATTTAGGATGCGTTGGGATAACGCTCCCTTAAATCGTTTGGATAAGGTGGATTGTTAAAGATAAAATTTGAGTTGATTATGGAAGAATTACTTCAAGGTTTTTGATGCCAAGTAATAAGTTTTCTTTTGAAACCTATATCAGTTGGTCGAAAGAACTCCTTAAGGAGTTGATGAATAGGGTATGCAAGGAGTTTCTTGAGACGTTTGTGATTATGTTTATCAATGATATCCTAGTCTACTCCAAGTCAAATGAAAAGCATGAAGAGCATCTCAGGAAGGTTTTGTTAACTCTAAGAGAGAACTAGTTATATGCTAAATTCTCCAAATGTGAGTTTTGGCTGCAGTAAGTGTCCTTTCTAGGACATGTGGTATCGAGAGATGGAGTTTCAGTGGACCCAGCTAATGTGGAGGTTGTGACTAAGTGGCCTCGCCCAACCACCATCACTGAAGTGCTTAGTTTCTTGGGTTTGGCAGGTTCCTACCGCCGATTTGTGCAAGATTTCTCCAAGATAGCCACACCTTTGACCCAATTGACTCGAAAAGGTAACTTTTATGTGTTGAATGAGGCCTGTGAGGCAAACTTCCAAGAGCTCAAGCGAAGGTTGGTTTCTGCTTCAATGTTAACTGTACCAGCAGAAGTGGTAGGTTTTGTGGTTTACAGTGATGCATCCAAGAAAATGGTTGGGTTGTGTACGGATGCAGCATGGTAGAGTCATTACTTATGCTTCCCGCCAGTTGAAGGATTATGAGTGCAATTATTTGACATGATTTAGAATTAGCGGCTATGGTATTTGCCTTGAAAATTTGAAGGCATTACTTTTATGGCGAGAGGATCCAATTTTTCACAGACCAAATGAGCTTGAAGTACCTTTTTACTTAGAAGGAGTTAACCATGAGGCAGCGAAGGTGGCTGGAGTTGGTGAAGGATTATGATATCTAGATACTGCATCATTTAGGCAAGGCATATGTAGTTGCAGTTGCTCTTAGTAGGAAGGTAGCCCACACATCAACCTTGGTTACCAACCAAGTGCATATACGTGAGGATTTGGAGCAAGCTTAGATAGCCATAATGGTGGGAGAAGTCACTTCACAGTTGGCCCAATTGACTGTTCAGCCAACTTTAAGACAGCGTATCATAGGTGCTCAGTAAGAGGACCCTAGCCATGCTAATGCTTTGTGCCAAATTGGGTTCGGGCAAGGGAATGACTTCTCCCTATCATCAAATAATGGTCTTCTTTGTCGAGGGCGTTTGTGCGTGCCAGATAGTGATGAACTCAAGATATGTGATTTTGGCTGAGGTTCACAGTTCTCCATTTGCTATCCATCCAAGGGGTATGAAGATGTATCAAGATTTGAAACAGTATAACTGGTGACGGAAGTGGATTATGTCAGCAAGTCAAGGCACCAAGGCAAAAGCCAGCGAGGTTGTTGTAACCTTTAAATGTGTCGCAGTGGAAGTGGGATGAAATTTCCATGGACTTTATCATGGGTCTGTCTGGAACAATTAGAGGTTACTCAATGATTTGGGTTGTTATAGATAGGCTGACCAAATCAGCACATTTCCTTTCGGAAAAGCCTACCTACTCTGTTGAAAAGTGGGCTTAATTATGCATGGAGGAGATAGTTAGATTACATGGGTTACCAACTAAGATCGTCTCTGATAGGGATGCTTGATTCGCGTCTAACTTCTGGAGGGGTTTATAAAAAGCTTTAGGTACTCAGTTGGACTTCAGTACGACTTTTCACCCACAGACTGATGGTCAAACAGAGTGACTGAATCAAACTTTGGAAGATATGTTGCAAGCCTGTGCCTTGGATTTCGCTAGTAGTTGGGATACTCACTTTCAGTTAATGGAGTTTGCCTACAACAACGATTATCAACAATCATTGGCATGGCACTATTTGAAGCCCTATATGGTAAGAGGTGTAGGTCCCCTGTTTATTGGGACGAGGTTCATGAATGCCAATTGTTGGGATTTGAGTTGGTGTAAGCCACAAATGATGCAGTCCATAAGATTAGAGCAGGGATGCAAACTGCACAAAGTTGATAGAAAAGCTACGCTGACACGAGGCGAAAGCACTTGAAATTTGTAGTTGTTGATCATGTGTTCCTAAAGGTAGCACCAATGAACAGAGTTTTGAGGTTTGGAAAGAAACGGAAGCTAAATCCCAAGTTCATCGAGCCATTTGAGATTTTGGAGCGAATTGGCCCTATAGCATATCGTTTGGCTTTACCACTTTCTCTTTCAGCAGTTAACAATGTTTTTTACGTCTCCAAGTTGCTGAAGTACATGTCAGATCCATCGCATGTGATTGATTACGAACCCTTGGACTTGAATGAAAACTTGAGTTATGAGGAGAAGCCTATGCAAATCCTAGCGAGGGATAAAAAAACTCGCCGTAACAGAGAGATATCTTTTGTAAAGGTTCGTTGGCATAACCATTAGTTTGAAAAAGCAACATGGGAACTAGAGGCAAGATGAGGGCAAAGTTTCTAGAACTTTTTCAAGCCTAGAAACTTTCGAGGATGAAAGTTCTTAAGGTGGGAAGATTGTAACAACCAACATTCAGGTACCATTAATTTCAATTATTGGATGAAATTTTGATTAATTATGTGTTTTGGACCTATTTGTTTGTAAAGTTGGTGGTTTGGGCTAAATTTAGAGTTTAGGGAAGTAGGAAGAGGAAAGAGGGAATTAAGGTTTAAGTTGGGGGCAATTTTGTAAAAGCAATATAAAGAAAAGCCAAATGAAGCCAAAACCCTATTTCCTTCTTTTATTTAAGTTGCATGCAGCCCAAGGGCTTGCATTCAAGCCACCATCTCTCTCCTTCTTCACCATTCACAACAGCCTCCATAAACCTTCTTCTTTATTATTATTTTTTCTTTTTTCTTTTCCCTTTTGTTTCACCTTGTCGCCAACCCAGAAAGTCGTCATGCAAACCCTCGGACCGCCGCCGTGATCTAGCCAAACAGTCATCATTGCCTGCATGAAAAACCACCAGTTTTTGGTCCCTGGGCCGCCACAGTTTGAACCGATTGAGGTCATCTTTGGCGTGGGTCTTGCGAACTAGATCCAACTAGCTCTCTTCTGGTCTAACAAACCTTCATCTATGGTTAAGCTTTGTTTTCTGCACATTTTCTTCGATGTTCTTGGTTTGGTATTTTAGGAAGGCTTGCCACCTACCATTGGAATTAAAGCATAAGGCATACTGGGCAATCAAGAAGCTGAACCTTGACCCACAAAAAACTAGAGACCAACGCCTAATTCAATTGAATGAACTAGCGGAGTTCATAACCCAAGCATACGAGAATGCACAGTAGTACAATGAGAGAACGGCGAGATGACACGATACGATGATTCAAAACTGTTCCTTTATACCAGGTCAGCAAGTTCTTTTGTTTAACTCACGATTGTGGTTGTTTCTAGAAAAGCTATGAATGAGATGTGCTAACGCACCATTGAGCAATCGACGTTAAAAATTTGTGATTCTTGGAGACAATCATGCATCAAACTCTCTTTACTTACTTTCTTTACTTTTGTTGTAGTTAGTTAATGTAGGAGTTATGCATTGATCTAATGCTACAACTTATCGATTTGTGTGTAGGTGCTCATGATTCAGTCGTGTTCTCGTACGTTGCGTAACGGATTATTGGCCAGCAATGGACCTCTTCACTTTTCAGGGCATTTTTGTTCTTCTTTTATAGTTATATCCTCAAGCTTGCTTCGTTGTTACATTAAATACATTGAGGACAATGTACAATTAAAATGTGGGGGATGTGCTTTGCTGCTCTGTTGAGATGTTTTTGGTTGAAAGAGTTGGTTGATTGCGCTGTGGCAATTTGTGTGTGTTTGAGTGAGCTGAAGATGATTTAGGATTCTTGTTTAATTAGCATGGCTGATTAAGCTCTTGAACGTTATGAGCATGTTTTGGATTTTGGAGAATTTTTAAAATTTTTCTAATCATCCCTTGTATTTGTGGAGTACTTGAAGCCTACCTATGTTGGGTTGTGATTAGAATGTGATCTTGCACATTTATGAGTAACATTGTACTTAGGAGTATAATGTTTATTTGTCTGCAATGGAAAAATTGAAAATTCTGAGAAAAAAAACATGAAATGAAAATAAAGTATGAAAAGAAAAGAAAATAAGTTGTGTTGTGTTTCATGTCCTCAAGGGTGAAAAGAGTTACCTCTGCTGTGATCGGTTAGGCCACTCATTAAGCCAATGTTCTGGGTAAGGATCCCTGCAGTAGATGTGCAAAAGCTAATGCCCTTGAGTGCAAAGAAAATATTTTTGCTAGTGTGAAGGACATCCATTACATTCAGGCATCCTAGTTAAGTTTTACCTTCGGATGGTGTAAGTAAGCTGAATGATTGAGTTTTAGGGCCAATGTAGGGGGAAGATGAGTGGAGGAGTCTATAATGCTTTCCGAGTTAGTAGGAACCTAGTTAGGGAAGGTTGTACACATATGTTGCAAGGGATGAGTTGATAAATTTTCAAATTTCTTTGATTGAAGGCATGTTTTTGCTAAGATTCTTGAGTTAGATTTTCAAGCTAATTAGATGGTTCAGATTGGAGTTGCTGCTTATGATTGCTAAGTTAGCTTTGTTTCTATTTTATTTTTCACGGACTAGCAAAAGTTTAAGTGTGGGATATTTGATAGCGCTAATTTATTATTATATTTATGCCAAATTAATTGCTGGTTTTGTATGTAACTGTGAGCTGTTACATGGATATTTTGTATATTTCAGGAAACCAAGCAATTCAAACTAAAGATTGCGATTTTGGAAGCATCGAGTGATTTATGGAGCCTAAAAGTACCCAAAATGGAGCTAAGTATGAAGAAGAGGGGCTTCACAAGTGAGTTTGATGGAGAGGATAGCATTTTAACGCCCAAAAGAGCATTGAGACGCTATTATTTGACATTCAAACTTGAGAACTAGCGTCAAGATGTTGTCCTGTGGCGTCTTGATGCTAGGAAGAGGTGAGCGTGAAGGTTTCCATCCGTAGCGTCGAGACACTACTTGCACACGCTTAATGAAAACAATGCTGTTTTGGACCGCGTCGAGATACTATGTCGATTTTCAGACTTAAGATTAGCGATTTCACTATGGAAATGGGAAGCAATTTAGGGCTTTTATACCCTAATCCACAATTTGAGAGAGTTTAGAGAGATTTGGGACTGAATTGGAGTGAAATTCTTGAAGATCTGATGCACAAGGTTCGTGGAGATCGTAGCGAGAGATATGAATCAACCCATAACGGGTTTTAATTTTGTTTCCCCTGTAGTTCTCTATTGTTATTGATTAGGTTTAGATGGATTATGGTTGCATTGAACTGAATTATGTTGTATCTTGATTAAATTTTAGGGTTTAAGGCTTAATCAAACCATTGGACAATGTAATTGTGATTAATTGGGGATTTTGTAGTTGATTTAGAAATTTTACTTTTATGCAATGTGTTTAATGCTTTGAATCCCTGATCAAGGATTTAATTCCCTACTGATTTATGTTATTACTTGACAAATAATGCTTTAATTAGAATTTAATTGCATAATGGTTGATGTTTGGACACGATAGTGATAAAAGAATCAATTAAGGTCTCCGATAAGGTTCGTTAATGCCAAACCTAATTTATTAATGAGACGGACATGTTAATTAGTTAATTATGTTTGAGAATTGGATGAGTTCGATGCAGGATTCATTGATAATTGTACCTTTAGTCAAGTAAATTGCCTAATTAATTACAAGAACCTATTAATATTAATGATGGTTCATTAGGTGAGATTAACGTCCTAAACTCAGCCTCGTTAATTGTGCTCCAACTTATTCGAATGCCTTTATTTTGTTAGTTCCTTTAATTCTTGTGTTGACGAATTTAGCATTTATTTTCCCTAAATAAAATTAGACGCAAGTAAGTAAAGTAATTAATTGATTGAACCTATCCAATTTCCTGAGGATTCGATACTCGGTAATTCTTACCGTTTTATATTACTTGATCACATGCGCTTGCCTGACCACGGACAATGGTGGGAGGATTTTTTTTAGAAGAAGGTTCTCCCAAATGTATTTTTCTCCCTTTTTTTCCTTCATACCTTAAAATGTCCAACAAGAGGTTTTAAATAGGGGTAGGCATTCGGTTGACTAGGACCAAAAAGTTTAGAGGGGTCACTTTTCATGCAGGTACGCTTCAACGCGTGGGTTAATGTTTGTGTGGTTTGATATCTCATGCAAACAACAATGCTATGCATTGATCTTAGATAAATAAATAATGTGAAACTCCTTTAAAAGCAAGTACAAAATGCAATATCCAAACCTACTTTCAACATTTCATTTTTTGGACTTTAATTTACTTAATCAATCATGCAATTAGGCAAAATCAAATGATCAATTCATAAGTCTAGAAGCCTAAGAACATGGAATCTCCTAACATTCTCCTCCAATCTCAAGTACTAAATTAACTAACCTAAGTATCCCTAGCGCTAGCTAATTAGTACAATGCATTAAGACTCTTCATTATAAATATCTATTAATTAATTATTAGCCTCGTTGTCACTCAAGTAATTAACCAACAACCATGCATTTGGTTCTCGCCAAGCTTCACTCCATCAAATTTCCACTAAGAAAACAATTCAATTAAACAATCCTCAATTAATTAATGTTCATCACCAACTACAATTAACTAACCATTTATCCTGCTGTCACCCGGGTAATTAAATAATTGCACATTAAGCTAAACTAAGTATCATCTGTCGAGCTCAACTTAGATATACCTCAATTAATTAAAGGATACTAATTAAAAGCATTAAGCCCTAAACGCATAAATGAACATACACATCAATTTAGCCCAAAACACTAATTAATTGAGTAATTGTCCAAAGAAACCCATCAAACCCATAGAATTTAAAGATTTAGCTACTCATAATCACCAATACAAACATAAATCTCTAATCTAATCTAAATACTGAAAATAAGAAAAAAAAAAAAGGGGGGGGAAGAAAATGCTTAAACGATGTTGATACCGCATTTTCGTGGCGGTTTACAACGAACCGAGCTCCACGATATTCTTCAATTCCGCTCCAAGAACCTCCCAAAATGCTCCAATTTTGCTCTGTTATTAAGATTAGGAGTTTTTCCTATGGTTTGGCCTCCTTTTGCACAAAGAGAAAATAAAGAATATGATAACACTAATTTAGTGCTATATTGATGCCTATTATTTAGCTAGTTTTGGTGTGAATTGATGATCTTGGATGCTTATTTCTTATGTATTTCAGGAAACCAAACAATTCAAGGTGAATTGATGAATTTGAGAGATTATGGGTGTTTTGGAGCAAGAAGAGATTATGGAAGATGAGTTATATTGAGCTTTTGGACCCAAGGGGATTGCTTCAAGATGCCATAATTGGCGTCAAAACGCTAATGTTTCTAATTAATTGGCCACTAATTAGTTGTTGTTAGTATTAATTTGAGCTTTAAAGAAAGAAGTTAGGATAGAATTAATTCATTCAATACCTATAATTTGCCTAAGTGACGTAGGATTAACAAAGAATAGGTAAGGCTAATAACGAGTGGGCTTAGTTTCACTAATTGGCTAATTAACGCTAAGGACACTTAGGTTGATGGTTAATTAAGCGTGTTTAGATGAGACCGACAAGAGATTTCAACCGTGTTAGCTCTAGGTCTATGAATTAAGGAGAGTTCATTAATTGGCATAGTTAATTAAGCATAATTACAGTCCAAAGGGTGCTCGATCCCCTAAACATTTCTAAACCTTGTTGTCTCCACCACTTTAGTTTGTATGTTTTTTACTTTATTTTTCTTTCAAAGCATCTTTTATTTTTTTTTCCTAAATAATTCAAGTCATCAGTATTTCTAATAATTATTCAACTCGAAAGCAATTTTATACTCCCTAAGGATTCGATACTCAGTACTCAAATACTACTTTATACTACTTGATCACGTGCGTATAACTATTTAATTCGAAAGCAATTTTGCACTCCCTGCGTGACGTCAAACATAATATATACCCTTTATCGCGACAGTGTTGAGACGTTGTCCAAAATGCTGTTGTATTTTCTTCAGAGTGTAGACCAGCATCGAGACGCTCTACTCCGGACAAAACTTCAAATACCATGCCTTTTTTAGCGTCAAGATGCCACAGGACAAGGTCTCGACGCTTGTTCTCTAGTTTGCGATTCCAAATATGGCGTCTAAACGCTCTTTTCAAGGTCTAGACCCTCCTTACTTGGGTTCTTTTGCCAAAACTCCACTTCTACTCTTCTTGGATCTCCAAAATGGCTTAAATGAGTCCCAAAATCACCAAACTATCCTTGAACACTCAGGTTTTGCTTCTCAAGCTCAGTTTCTACAAAATCAAGATAAAAACACTTAAAAGCTCACAATTTCATACCAAAACTAGCATAAATAATAGGTCATAGGATAGCATAATTGCATGCTATCAAATACCCCCAAACTTAAACCTTTGCTAGTCCCAAGCAAAGCTAAAATAAAACCCATACATGAATCAACCATGACTCATGCCTCAATGTTCTAAACAACAAAATAATCACAATTAAAGGAAATACTAAAACAAATCAATTCATTAAGAAATTTAAACTTTGAACTTTTCATCCCTTGCAAATGCGTGCCTAGCCTTCCCTATTTTGATCTTTACAATCTTAGAAAGATTTATAGAATACTCAATTCATCTTCTTCTTACACTGGCCCTAAGCACCAATTATTCAGCATCCCAACACTCAAGAAAGTAATATCTAATTAGGATGGCTAAAAACTACGGGGTAACATTCCCCCAAACTTGCACTTTTCTTTAAACACTCAAGGACACTAGCTTTCACACAATTGTTGCAGGGACCCTTACCGAAAGCACTCGCTCAATGAGTGACCTAAGTGATCACAACTAAGGCAGCTCTTTTTCTCCTTGATCAATAAGCACTACAGGCTATATTTTTCTTCTTTTCTTCAATATTTTTCTATTTTTCTCTCTTTTTTCCAAACAAGCAAATAGACATGTTTTTTCCTCCTAAGTAAAACATTACAGACTATCGTGCAAGACAACCTTCAAACAAGAACGTAAGTCTATCAGGGTGACAACAAACATCTAAACAATATAAATCTATTCTAAGCATTCAAAACCACTAATAGGCAGGCTGAGTGCGCCACAAGTGCAAGGAATTCAAAGAAATTTTTTTTTTAATTTACTTGAATCTTAGACATGCTCTCATATTTCACAAAAATTGCAGAAATATCACGATTCAGAACATGTCGCAGGTTGTCGTCATCACATAGATGCAACAAAATCATCCTATTCACAAAAAAAAAATTCAATAAAGCTCAGATCATGTTAGAACAGCAAAGCATCCCTCGGTAATGACCAAGAAAATGTATATATATATATATTCTTTTATTGATTTCTAAAATCTTTTTAAATTTGAATTTTATCTTCTTTTTAAATTAGGAGATAAATCTTTATCATCATTTTTAAAATTAAAAAAAAAATAGAAGATGATCTTTTAAGAGTTTTAATTAGGGTGCATTTAAAAATGTCTCTTTTTAAGCCCTAACTTTTTGACTAAATGACAAAAAGAGAGAAAAGAAGAAGACGTTCCGCAGTTTCCTCTCTCTAAAAAAAAAAGCAGTAAATTTTCTTCCCTTCTATTTTGAAGTTTGTTCTCTTTCTTTCTTGATGGAATCTTTCTTGAAAAATTTTGGATTTTCTTGATTGATTGGAATGGAAAGATTGTGAAAGCTTTTGCTCTAAAAAAGTTTTAGTTTTTTATTATGCGTAAAATTTTTATCAAAGTTTTTCCAATTAGGTCTTTCATTTTAAATTGAAGGCTTTGATAATAGAAAATTTTTCAGAATTTTCTACCTTTAAAGTTCTTCAAGTTTGGGACAGTTTTAAGTGTTTGATAGATTCTTTGTGCACAAGAAAGTTTACCAAATTATTGCTTCTTTGAAATGCGATTTATAGCTTTGATTTCTACATGAAAAAGGTATGTTTTCAAGGTTTTTACAGCAGTTTTTAGCCTTTTTTCAAATCTTTTTTTTTTTTTGTATAACAGTAGCAATCTTGATTCTTTTAATGTTAAAATCTTGATGAGTTTTGTTTTATGAAATAGAAAATTGTATGGGTTATTTTTCTATAATTTATTATAGTTTTGAAGGTTTTAAAAGGTGTAGAATTGAAAATTTGTATGGTATTTTATTACGTATTGAAAAGCATTGATTTAATCGATCTTAGTACGTTTTTAATTGGGTTTTAAAGTATTTTTAAACTAGTTTTTTAGCGATGTTTGTTTAGTCCAAGAACCCTATTTTTCCCAACTTTTTATGCATAAAATTGCTTTGAATGGAAAAAATTGGGTAGATAAGATTGTCTATGTGTTTAGATAAGCTTTTGGACCTTTAAGATAGAATTTTGATGATTAGTAAAGTATTGATTATGTTAGGGCTTCTAGGAAAAGTTGATGATTATTCAAGAAAGTGGAATTAGATTTGGAATTGAGATCGAGAATTGTAGGATTATCGATCGAGATACGTAGTTTCCACATCCCTTCCAAAATAGAAATTTTGGTATAATTATGTTTTGATTTGACAAAATATCTAAAAGCATGTTTTTATGTGATTTGAAATTGATTGAAATTATTTTGTATGTTTTGAATTGTTTTGCTAAGTAAAAGTATATGTTTACCGTTTGAATGTTTTGAAAAGTATTTAATTGGTTTAATAGGGCTATCCGGACATGCCAATTTTCTGTTTTGGAATGCTTTGCTTATTTGTGGTAGTAGTCTAAATTGGAATTGATGGAAGTGTTCTAGCTTATTTGTGACAAGACACATTTGTGGTTTGGCATTCCTTTGGAATGAAGATTCATGTGTGTGTTATTTACTCGTGTGGCCTCACACTTAAGTAATTATTGATTGTTCTGGTCGATTTTATCAACATCTCTGATTGAAAGCTTTGGCTGATTAAAGCTTATTAGTGGGAAGGCACAGTTTGCAATTTGGCATTCCTTTGGAATGAAGATTCATGTGTGTGTTCCACTCACATGACCTCACACTTAAGTAATTATATTGAATGTTATGGTCGATTTTTATAGACAACTCTGATTGAATTTTTTGATTGATTGATTAGTGTTACAGAAGGGTAATCATTATATATGTTTTGAAGGCTACCCAAATAATGCATCTTTCCACTCTGATATTTGAAAGTATTGATTGATTGAAAGTATTGTTTGAATTGAAAGTATTGATTGATTGAAAGTACTATTTGAATTGAAAGTTTCGATATTTGAAAGTTTTAGTTTGAAAGCTTTGGTTAAATGAAAATTTTGTTCAATTGAAAGGTTTGGCTTTGAAAGCTTGTTTGATTGAAAGATTTATGTTTTTTTAAAACCATTTATTATCTGAAAGTTTTAATTGAAACTTTTGATAGTTGTATTAAAAGTTTTGCAAGGACATTTGTATTTTTGTTTATGACTATTTTGAAAGCAAATGACCGAATGAATATTTGACTTTTGATTCAACTATTGAAAAGATTTGTTAAATTGAATTTCTATATTTTGTTTTGAAGAAAATGAATTTCTGAACTTGATGTGGAAGTTGCTTATTGAGTATTTATGTGCTCATTTTTGTTTTTCATAATGTTTTCAAACGAAGGATCAAGTGATAGTCCCAAATAAGTAAATTTTAGGGTTCTGGCACAAGACTTAGAAAGCTATTGTTAAGAATTCGATAGTTTTTTTTTTTTAAATCCTTTGCAAGAAATTGCTTCCGCTTAATTTGTTTAAGTCTGTTTTAGTTTCTAATTGTTACGCTTCTGCCTTATTGTTAGAATGACCGTATTAGAAAATACGGGTAGTTACAAAACTTAAAGCATACATTGCCCTCAATGTATAAACTACCCAACTAATTAAGCATGCAAAGGGACAATGAAAAAGATATAAAAGGGAATGATACTGCCCTAGAGTGCAAAAGAATCTTCAATTTAGCTTTAACAACTGGGGTGCGTGATGGAAGAAATCTGATTCTCGAGTTCCTATAAGAACCAACCAACAAAAACATGAGATCAACACAAAACAACTAAAAGGAAAAAGAAAACAAAGGAAAGAAAACAGGAAACTAAAAAAAAGAAAGCTTGGGTTGCCTCCCAAGAAGCAATTATTTAACGTCTTTAGCTAGACGAGGCTTGTGTCGGCTCTCAAGGCACATATCAATTCTGCCATTTCTTCTAGCCCCTCTTCCTAGAATCGATAAAACAAACCAAAGCTAGTAGAAACACTAGCTTCTCATGGGCCCTTGAGACAGACATTTTTTTGATATTTTTAATACATAAAAGCATGAAAGGAGAAATGTCAAAATAAAACAAAGACTTGGACTCAAACTCGTGAGAACAAGAAAAATAGCACTCAGTATAAAGAGAAGAATTAGAAGATAAAACATACAAAGCTCGTTCAGCCTCAAACTCTACCTCCTGAACTAACTCTCATACTAAAGGCTCATCTTATTTTTCTTCCTCACTAACTCGATCTTGGTATGTGCTAAAACTCTCTAGCTCATCCCCAATATCTATAATCCACTCCCTCCATTGCCCAAACTTAGTGGTATCGAAAGAATTAGGCTCCTGAAAAGTTATCAGTGAATCAGTTACAAATTAACTCACTGAACATCCTATAGAATTGGATCCCACTTAACTAACCACATCTAAGGTCTAAAGTCTCTCCTGTAATTCATCTAATTGCAAACACCTAGCTCTAGACTTCTCTCTAAACTCTCTCAACATTCTCTCTAAGGGGAATTCTTCCTATAATTGGGCTTCTTAAAAAGGCTTAGAAAATAATTCATGATCAGAAGATGGATAACTAACAGGAAAAGAACTAGAAGGCAGTTTGATTCTTCGAGCTCAAATTCCCTAAAGGGAAACTCAAATCTATCCGAAGCTATCTAAAAATAATGAAATAACCAAACACAGGCTCAATAGCAACACCAAATAATCCACACAACCAAAAACAATTGACCATGACTCAAAATAAAAACAAAAACAAGCAAGATAAAACAAAAATAAAATCTCTAAATTAAGACCAAGCAATTTCTTCACAATAATAAACAAATTAAACTACCAAATCTCGACAACGGCACCAAAAACTTGATGCATACTTTTGCGCATAACTGCAAGTATACGAGTCAAGTAATAAAAGTGGTACTAGTGTACCAAATATCAACTCTGCAAGGATTGAAATTATTAATTTATTTCATTACTACGAATACTCTCACTTTAGTTTTATTTAGAGAGCAAACTAAGCTAACTAAACAACATAAAATAAAAGCATAAAATAAATGGGAGACACAATCCTTTGGGATAATCTTGGGAAGAGGACCAATTACTTAATTAAACAGACAATTAAAACCACATTGATAGAGAATTCATAAGTCTAGAAGTTCTAAGGGCATGGAATCTCCAATCGATCTCAACCAATCTCAACCACCAACTAGCTAACCTATGTGTCTGTAACATTAGCTAATTAATACAAGGCATTAATACTCTTCATTACGAACCTCTATTGATTAATTATTAGCCCCGTTGTCACTCATGTAATTAACTAACAGTCATGCATTTGGTTCTCATCTAAGCTTTTCTCCGTTGAGTTTCAACTTAGAAAATAATTCAATTAAATAATGCTCAATTAATTAATTTTCATCACCAACTATAATTAATTAACAATTTATCCCGATATCACTCGGATAATTAATTAATTACACATTAAGCTAAACTAAGTATCCTCTGTCGAACTCAACTTAGATATACCTCAACTAATTAAAGGACACTAATTAAAAGCATTAAGCCCTAACTGCATAAATGAACATACACATCAATTAAGCCCAAAACACTAATAGTTAAGCAATTGCCCAAAGAAATCGATCAAACCCATAGAATTTAAGGATTTAGTTACTCATAATCATCAATACAAACATAAATCCCTAATTACAACCTAATTTAAATACTGAAAATAAGGAAAAAGGGAAGAAAATGCTCAAACGATGTCGATTCCGAATTTTTGTGGTGATCTACAATGAACTCGAGCTCACGTATTCTTTAATTTCGCTCCAAAAACCTCCCAAAATCCTCCAATTTGGCCCTGTTATCAAGATTAGGACTTTTTCCTACGATTTGGCCTCCTTTTACTCAAAGAGAAAAGAAAGAATATATACCCTTTATCGCAACAGCGTCGAGACGCTGTCCAAAACGCTGTTGTTTTTTGTTCGGTGCATAAACTATAGTAGAGCGTCTCAGCGCATCGTACATAACTTCAAGTCGTTCTCCTTTTTTAGCATCGAGATGCAACAGGACATCGTCGAGACCTTGCTCTTGGGTTTGGCAATCTAAATGTGGCGTCTATACGCTCTTTTCAGGATCAAGACGTTCCTGACTCAGGTTCTTTTGCCAAAACTCCACTTCTTCTCTTCTTAGATCTTTAAAATGGCTCGAATGATGCCCAAAATCAGCACAATACCCTCAAACACTTGGTTTTACTTCTCAAGCTAGGTCTCTACAAAATCAAGATAAAAACGCTTAAAAGCTCACACATTCATACCAAAACTAGCATAAATAATTTGTTATAAGATAGCATAATTGCATGCTATCAAGCTTCCTCTTCTTCTCCACAAACTGATGAACAATAAGCTTGGAATTTAAAATGCAAAAATAAAAACTAAGCTAGGGTTCTGAAACATGAAGAAGATAAACAACTAGAAGAGAAAAAAATTGAAGAAACTCAAAAGTGGAGAAAAAGCTCCTTTGATCGTCTACTTCTCAACTTAAATAGAAGCTTTCAATCAAAATGCAGACACGTGGTCAGTTGATTCCCTCACAGTTATGAAACCAAATTTCTTATGCCATCTAACTGATTATGGTCCCAATAATAACAGCTTCTTGTAGAACTATCTCTTCATGTGTTGAGCTTCTGAGTCTTTTTTGCCTCTTAATCCATCTGAAGTTGTTTATGGTTTTCTCTTTGCACGCATGGCCCTGCGATCATAAGACAGAACATTGATATTTTTTCACAAAATATAATTCTCAATTTTTTAATTCTTTGAATGTTCAGCGTATACAATCTCTTCTCTTTATTTAGTAAAAACTTCATACTAAAATGCTCTTTAAACGCACAAAACGATGCTCTCAATACAAGAATAATCTATTTCTAAGACATAATATCTTGTATTTCTACAAGTTATCAGTTAGTGGTCCCCGTCCTCTTTCTACTTTGTGGTCGGCCTCAATCCTCCTCTCATAAAATTCAGGTTGATCCACAACTAGTGTCAAGCAGGGGAGCGTTATATGTCGCTTTCGAACGATCCTTTTTTCTTGTTTCATCATGCATTTGCTTTTCACCTGCACCAATGCTTGTTAAGGATGGTGCATTGATAAAAGATTTTTAAAGAATCAAACATGATTACATTGCTAGATTTCATTGCATTAAACGAGACATGAGCCCATCGCATGCACTTATACAAATATTGCACAATTCTCTCCATTTATGCTTTCTTTTCATCGCAGCGAAGCCAATAATAGCCAAATTAAGGTGCTCAAAGAATTTGTTATCACAAGTTATCAAACCTGAAAACTTGAACTATTGCTTGTCCTCAAGTAATGTTATACTCACTCTTAAAACTGGCCTCAACACCTCATACTACTCTACAAACCCTTTCTACTCAGCTTAGATTTCCTCAACTAAGCATTATAAGCCTTTACTAAACCATCTACTTATTTATAGACCTGCCCCAACTTCTCTTTCACCATCCTCTGACTAAGGCAACGAGCTCTCTATGTGCCTTAATATCTAGCTAGGCTTAATGACCGCTAAAAATAACGCTCTGAAATTTCTTTTGCCCGCTTCTTCTTTTCTTTTCATATCAAGGGTAAGTAGAATTCCTTTTCGACGAATCACCTTTGTTTTGGCTTGCCAACATTACTGATGAAGGCATCCAACTACGAGCAACGCGTCCAAATAAGGACGCCATAGCATACTCACTTTTCTTCGGCACATTTATGAAAAGGCAAATGATGGGTGTCATGAATGCCCTTAATTACTAACGCCTCACAGAAGAAAAAGTATTCTACTCCTTTTTTTATTTATAATTTTTTTCCTTCATAAAATATGATGTAACAGTAGAGCTTACAAATTAACACACTAACTTGCGTGTTGAACACGAATGTGCGCACCCCCAAATTAAAATGAATAATGTCTGCATTAGACCCTGATAATGCTCATTTATGAGTGAGTGTTAGTTCTATTTTATGTCATTTAGGGAAAATTTAAGTAAAAACCAATTTTGCATCTGTTTGAAGTCTTGATTTTGTAAAAATAATTTTTTATGTGTATTTAGAGTCATTTTTGTTAAAAAAAAAGTGTTAATTTTGGTTGTTTTTGTGAAGAGATATTAAAATGGACCAAATGCACCAACAATCAAGGAGCAATCAGAGGAGGAAAATAAGCTTAAGTGCAAAATGCGACCTAAATGTGCCAAGAATTGAAGGCAGAAGGCAGTTTTCAAGTAAAGTGGAAAAAAAGCCAAAATGCGCCCAGAAAATTGGCCACATTTAGGCCATTTTGACAACAATGCAAATGTGCCCACAAATGCGATCGCATCTAGACCTTTTTGACAGATTCTCCAAGATTCGCTGGATTTGAAGATCTTATCAAATATTCTCAATCAAATCTCCCCAAATCAAGGGATATGATAGACGAAGCTTCTCCACACTGATCTCAGCAGCAAACCCTAGGCTTGAAGTCTATAAAAGGCAGCTCAATCCTCCATTTGAAAGAGAGCTCGGAGTTGGAAATTCTCTTCATCCTAAAATTCTATCGTTTTCTTAAGTTTTAGTCAGTCACCACTCCGAGTCTCCCTTAAGCTCTGTTCATATTCCATTTGGACGCCAACTTCAAAAGAAGGAGGAGTAAGTATTTAATTCTCCTTGAAAAAGGTTGAACAAGTTAGAAAGGAAGAACATCTTAGGGAATTTTCATTCGAGTTCTATAAGTTTTTAGGAGTTGAACTTGCTGTTTTATTTTATTTTTGAGCTTTGTAAGTTTCTATCTTTCTTTTAATTTAAGTTTTAAGTTCTTTAGTTCTTTTTTGGATTCATACTTCAAAGTGTATTCAAGTTTATTTATTTCAATTAATTATGTTCTTTCTTCTATTTGTTTTCTTTTTACTTTATGCACTTTATGTATTTCTCCGATGAGTAGCTAAACTCCTTGGAGGGGATTCAATCATGTGGATACCTTAAAAAAGAGATAAGCAACCACCGTGTATTTCTTGTGACTTTGCTCAACATTTAGCTAAGTTTACTTATAGTGAGTTTAAGTTTTATTATTAGCGTAAACTGGCCATTTGGGTTAGCATAATTTGTGAAGACTTCAATACTGGGAGGGTTGGAGTCAACATGCACTTTCCTAAAAGTAATCTAGGAAAAGAGTCTAGACATAGAACTTTGCTTTTTGTACCTAGACATAGGACAAAAATCTTTAAAATCTTGATGTTGTGTTTTTCATCATCTAAGCGAATTTAGCCATAGACATATAAGTTTTAAATTGCTTAGTGTCCTAAAGGTTCTTGGAAAAGGAGCCGAATAGGTGTTGAACTTGATTTACTTAGCTAAGTGTCGAAAAGGGTAAGTTGTGGGTGCATTTCAGCAGCATTCTGTCTAAACCATATAGAACTCGAAAGAGTCAGATGCAGGTGCAAGAGGCAAGATTTCATAAATAGCTAGATTTAGTAGAGCAATTTGCAGGCGTATGGTGGGCGCATTTCCTCAAGGTTGAACCAAAATTGAATCATCTACTTCTCATCCTTGGTTTTTTCATTACTTTTTTCATTCTCTTTACTTTTTCATGCACAAAACCCCCAAAATAAACTTTATTTTTCTCTCGGTTACTTTTGCTTGCAACTTGTGAGCAATTTTGTTATAAACTAAAGAACTTGTGTGTTAAATCCATTTCCTTGGGTTCGATACTTGGAATACTCCATATATTACTTGTTTGTGATAGCGTGCACTTGCGCTTTCTTTTGGCATTCGCATAGCAGCCTCCCACCAAGTTTTTGGCGCCTTGCTGGGGAACGACTTCTTAACAAATATGTTTTTAGTTTTTCAATAGAATTACGATTAGGTTGCAACCACATTTGGACTATGTCCCAAGGACCCGATTCTATTTTGTAAGTTTGCATATTAGAGTTGGTTCATGCGCAAACGGTCTTGCCCTTGTAATTTTAATCCTGAGATAGAGCAAACTTTTCGCCGGCGTCGTAAAAAGAAAAGGAGGAAAAGAAAAGATCTACAAGAGTTGAGCGCACATGAGAGTCTAGAAGGACTTATTTTGCAGGAATTTTTTATTTTGCAGGAACTTTCAATGGATCCACTTGGAGTCGATCCTCTTGGTGAGCAGTAAAGAAGAGCACAACCCAATGATGTGCCATAACAACAACAACCACAATAGCAAGCGATGCAGCAAAATCCTATTTTTATTACAGATGAAAGAGACAAAGCCATAAGGGATTATGCGGCCGCAACTTTCTCTAATCTTAATGTAGGAATCAAGGAACCAAACATTGAAGCAGCTAATTTTGAGTTGTAGCCGATAATGTTTCAGATGCTCTAGACTATAGGAAAATTTTCAGTATTACCAAACGAGGATCCTCACAATCACATGAAGCAAATCTTGAGGATATGCAACTCGTTCAAGCTTAATGAAGTATCAAGTGAGACATTGAGGTTGAAACTTTTTCCTTTTTCCTTGTAGGGTAATGCAGAAGCATGGCTAGATTTTTTCCCACCGAACTCAATCACTTCTTGGGATGACTTGTCGAAAAAGTTTCTTTTGAAATATTTTCCTCCAACTAAGAATGCTCATATTTGAGGAGAAATTATCACTTTTATACAGGGTCCGAACGAAGGCATGGATACAACATGGAAACGCTTCAAGAAATTGGTAAAGAGATGTCCACATCATGGCTTACCAGCATGTCTTTTGATTGAGCATTTTTACCACAGATTAATCCATGCCTTTAAGACCTTGGTTAATGCGTCAGCAAATGGATCCTTGTTGAGAAAGACAGTCAATGAAGCTAATGAGATTCTAGATGCAATCGTCTCCAATAATAGTCAGTGGGGAGATGAAGACACACATTCTACTAAAAATATTGCAGGTGTATACAAGTTTGATGCAATAGCAGCACTGAGCATGCAGATCTCAACAATGAACAACACTCTGAAGAACTTCACTATGGGGAACCAGGCCTCTATTGCTGCTTTGAATCAAATCTCAACACCTACTTGTGTTTATTGTAGTGAATGCCATCTATATGATAATTACCCTTACAACCCTACCTCTGTGTGTTTTATAGGGCAGAACAGGTCAAATCCTTACTCGAATACATACAACCCAGGTTGGAGACAACATCCTAACTTCTCTTGGAGGACAAATGCTAGCACATCAAATCAGTACATGAAGCAGGGATTTCCACCAAGGTTCAATAATCAAGCACAACAACCGTACACAAAGAAAAATTCTACACAAATACAACCGAAATCATCAGCTCAAAACTCTTCATTAGAGACCCTTATAAAGGAGTTCATGGCTAAGAATGATGCCATCATTCAAAGTCAGGCTACTTTATTACGAGATCTTGAATTGCAGGTTGGACAATTGGCGAGCGAGATGAGGAACAAGCCTCAAAGAGCATTAACAAGCAATATGGAAAATCGACATAAAGAAGGAAAGAAGCATTGCAAAACGATCACTCTTAGGAGTGGACTCAAGTATGCTGAGCTCGAGATGCCAGTGGAGTGAAAATCTCCACATGTTTCTTTTGATTTCCATTTGCAGGAAAATTGGCAAGAAAGTGTTGTTGACAAAGATGTGAAGAATGACTTAAACGAAGAAATTTCCAGTGATGCTACCACTTTTTCAACCCTAAGGTAGCCTAAAGGATAGAAGGACGTTCCCTTGAATGAAAATTTTGCAGGAAATGCGGCCAAGGATGCGGCAGCAAAGCACCAGGAAGCTGAACTTCAGAAGAAGGTGACACCAAGAAAGAAACAGGAAAATTTATATCAAAGTGTTAGGCCTCCACCACCATTCCCTCAAAGATTCCAGATGAAGAACTAGGACGAGAAGTTTAATAAGTTCTTGGACATACTCAAGCAGTTACTCATCAACATTCCATTGGTAGAAGCTCTTGAGCAGATGGCCAACTATGTCAAGTTCTTAAAGGACATATTGACTAAAAAGAGAAAGCTAGGAGAATACAAAACTGTAGCTCTCACTGAGAACTGCAGTGCTCTCTTAAGAAGCAAAGTGCCACCTAAATTTCAGGATCTAGGAAGCTTTACTATCCCATGCATGATAGGAAGGCAGGACGTTGGATGAGCATTGTGTGACTTAGAAGCCAGAATCAACTTGATGCTTCTGTCGATTTTCAAGTAGCTAAGAATTGGAGAAGCTAGACCCATGATGGTAACTTTGTAGTTGGCGGACAAGTCTATAGCTAGGCCCATTGGGAAGATTGAATATGTCCTCGGTAACGTGGATAAATTTGTTTTTCCTACAGGTTTCATAATCCTAGATTGAGAGGCAGACATGGAAGTTCCAATCATCTTGGGAAGACCTTTTCTGGCCACAGGAAGAACGATCATAGATGTCCAAAAAGGGGAGCTGACTATGCGAGTAAATGACCAATACATCACATTCAATGTGATGAAGGCGATGCGCTACGTAGGGGAATTAGAGGAATGCTCGAGTTTAGAACTATGTGATTTGTTTGATTTTTATGATTTGCATGAAGACAGCTTTACAAGTGATAGTTTTAAAAAGACAAGTTTGAAGAAGAATCTAAACAGTAGTAGATTACGGCCGCATATGCGCCTGCATTTGAAGAACCAATGCATTGAGACCAGCTAATGATAAAACAGTGCCACTGAAACCTTCAGTGATTGAACCACTAGTGCTGAAACTCAAGACACTTTCGTCTCACCTGAAATACAAATTTCTGGTAAAGGATGAGACTTTACCAGTTATTATCTTTGCAACCCTAACTGATGAGGATGAATTTTCTTTATTACATGTACTCTTTAAGCACAAGAAGGCGCTAGGATAGACAATAGCAGACATACGAGGAATTAGCCCTACTTGCATGCACAAGATCAATCTAGAGGAGGGAGCCAAAAAGTCAATAGAGAACCAGAGGAGATTGAATCCGGTGATGAAGGAGGTGGTTCGCAAAGAAATTTTGAAGTGGATTGATGCAAGAGTAATCTACCCTATAGCAAATAGCAGTTAAGTTAGCCCAGTACAATGGGTGCCAAAGAAAAAGCAGAGGACTATTGTAACAAACAAAAAGAATGAGCTTATTCCAACCATGACTTACAGGATGGAGAGTGTGCAAGATTACCTCCGCCTCAACAAGGCCACAAAGAAGGGCCACTTTCCATTGCCTTTTATCAATCAAATGTTGGATCGTCTTGCAGAAAATAAGTACTACTACTTTCTGGATAGATATTCAGGTTATAACCAGATCACAATAGCTTTAGATGATCAAAAGAAGACATTCACATGTCCCTATGGAACCTTTGCATTCAGAATGATGCCATTTGGACTGTGCAATGCCTCAGCAACCATCCAAAGATTCATGATGGCCATTTTCTCGAAGATGGTAGAGAAAATCGTGGAGATTTTCATGGATGATTTCTCTGTTTTTGGAGAAACATTCAATCATTGTTTTATGAATATTGAACAGGTTTTGCAATGCTATGAAGACATCATCCTAGTGCTCAACTAGGAGAAATGCCATTTTATAGGCACAAGATCTCAAGGAAAGAAATCAAGGTGGACAGGGAAAAAGTGGAGTTGATTGCAAAACTACCTCCACCTACATCAGTAAAGGAGATCTGAAGCTTTTTGATTCATGCAGGATTCTGCAAACTGTTCATCAAAGATTTCTCCCACATATCTAAACCTTTATGCAGGTTGCTAGAGATTGACAGACCATTTGTGTTCGACCAAGATTGTCTGAATGCTTTTAATAGGTTGAAGGATGCACTAAGCTCGGCCCCCATAATGATTGAACTTGACTGGAGTCAGTCGTTCGAGCTTATGTGCAACCCAAGTGACTTCGTTGTAGGTGCAGTGCTGGCATAGAGGAGGAACAAGATAATACATCCCATTTACTATGCCAGCAAGACCATGAATGACGCACAAGTTAACTACACCACAATGGAAAAGGAGTTGCTTGCAGTTGTATTCGCCTTCAACAAATTTAGATCCTACCTGGTCAGAACAAAAGTGATTGTCCACACAGACCACTCGGCGCTAAAGTGTTTTATGTCAAAGAAAGATGCTAAGCCCTGACTCATCAGATGAATTTTGCTTTTGCAAGAGTTCGATCTGGAAATCTTAGACAGGAAAGGGAAAGAAAATCAGGTTGCAGACCACTTGTCAAGATTAGGGTTGGAGGCTCAAAGGGACGATTCAAAATAGATACAGGAAACTTTTGCAGACGAGCAGTTGTTGGCATCAAAGCAATTGAGTTACCATGGTATGCTAACATAGCTAACTACTTATTTAGTGTGCTTACTCCCACCAGGTGCAACATCCCAGCAATTGAAGAAGTTCTACCATGACAGTAAGTACTACTTTTGGGATGAACCTTACCTTTATACGCTGGGATCATATCAGGTGCTCAGAAGATGTGTTGCAAAGGATGATGTCCCGAAGATATTAGAAGCTTGTCACACAGCCGCATATGGACGTCATTTTACAGGTACAAAGAGAGTAGCTAAAGTACTCTAAAGTGGATACTTTTGGC
Source organism: Trichosanthes truncata (assembly GCA_033996785.1). Lineage (NCBI taxonomy): Eukaryota > Viridiplantae > Streptophyta > Magnoliopsida > Cucurbitales > Cucurbitaceae > Trichosanthes > Trichosanthes truncata. The sequence continues at coordinate 39,702,187 of JAWPNB010000013.1, read as the reverse complement.
CAACTCTTTTCAAGGATGCACATTTGTTTGCTAAGGGATGCAATCAATGCCAAAGAACGGGGAACTTAACAGTGAAATATGAAATGCCAATGCACTACATGTTAAAGGTGGAAATATTTGACGTGTGGGGCATAGATTTCATGGGAGCTTTCCCACCATCCTTTGGGAATATGTGTATCTCACTTGCAATAGACTATATGTCTAAGTGGGTGAGGCCGTGGCGACACCGGCCAATGATGCTAAGAGAGTGAAGAAGTTTCTTCATAGGAACATCTTTATTTGTTTTGGTACACCAAGGGTGTTGGTTAGCGACAAGGGAACTCATTTCATAGGAAATTTGCTTGCAAGGTACAACATAAGCCATAGGGTTACGACTACATATCATCCACAGACGAATGGATAGGTAGAATTATCGAACAAGGAGATCAAGACAATTCTAGAAAAGACAATTGATCCATCGTGAAAGGATTGGTCTCGCAAGCTCGATGATGCACTATGGGCACACAGGACAACTTTTAAGGCTCCATTGGGAATGTCTCCATACATGACTGTCTTTGGGAAAGCTTGCCACTTACCCTTAGAATTGGAGCATAAAGCCTATGGGGCTCTAAAAAAGATGAATTTTAATTTGAATGATGCAAGTGTATTAAGAAAAATGCGATTGAACGAGCTCGAAGAACTAAGGCACTTCTCCTACGAAAATGCTAAACTTTATAAGGAGAAGGTGAAGAGATGGCATGACAAGAAGATTCTTGACAAACAACTGCATGAAGGACAACATGTGTTGTTGTTCAATTCAAAACTGAAACTTTTGCTAGGGAAGCTGAGATCCAAATGGTTCAGACCATTCACAATTTCTAAAGTATATCCATATGGAGCAATCGATTTGCAAAATAGCAAGGGACCATTTTTTATGTAAACGGACAGAGAGTTAAACCATACTGGGGAGAAGGCCTAAGCAGGAACAGGGCCTCACCCTAGTGGAACTGGATTAAGGACATTCGGTGATGTGTTGTAAATATGTAAATATTGCTATTTTTATATATAAAAAATTTTTAAAAATGGTGTAAGTGTTGCACAGGTGACTTAATGCATTAGAACTATAAGTTTTGATTAAGAGGGAACTCTGTCTTAGGAAGATCCTGTCTAGGCTGAGGTATTTAAGCTGACCGTAAGAGAACACCTCTACCTAAGGACCTACCTGGGAGTTGAATTAATCAAACTTTTAAGTTTAAGTCCTTATCACCTTGTATTGATTTGATTCTTCTTTTATGTTTAAGTGTGTGAACTTTTTGATATTCTGAGTTAGTGTGTAGGGAGTTTTGAAGGACTTGTGACGTTTCAAGGCTTAAGGTGAAAGTTGGAAATGAAGGTCCAAATGTGACCGCATTTCGAATGCATAATGTTTATTGCAGGTTTCAATCAAGAGAAATGCATTAGGGATTGCGACAACATTTTGAATGTGAGGCAAATGCAGCCTAATTGCAAGCGCATTTGGCCCTAAATCTTTATTTTTCAAGGGCCGCACATGCCTCATATGGACCATGAACCGAATAAGAAAGTGGTGACGTCAATTAAAAAAGGAAAGGGGACTGTTTTTAGAATTTTTGAAACATATAAATTGGACCCACCATTGACCTAAGTCAACTTATTCGAATTTTCAAAAACACCCAAGTCCTTTGTCATTTCTTAAACCTCAAGTACCACTTCCGAACACATTTCAGCGACTCCTTCGATCACCTTCTCCGACCAAACCCACCGAAAAATTCGCCTCTTTTCTTCACAAAGAAGGCCGAAAACCACTTACCTTTTTTTGCAAGTGAATTCAAGAGGAATTGAGCAAAGTAAAGTCACTTACAAGCATCAGAAGTTAGCCATGGAGCAACCTCCTCCATCGGCCAAGGTCGTGGCAACGACTACACAATCAAGCCCTAAACGAAAGACCAAACACAAAGAGAAGAAGGGCAAATCAACCTCAAGTACTCTTCCCATGATATCACAATTGCCAAAGCATTCAAAGGAATGGGAAGAAGACGTGAGGAAGATTTCCTAGATAAGTAGAGAAGCCATCAAAGGCTTGGGGCTGACTCCAAGGATGAGGAAGATGAACTAGCCCCGCTTGTGTGAAGGGCTGTGAAATGGCCAGAGGGCATGCCAAGAGCTGGTAATACAGGTTCAGAAAGCCCAGGCCAGTGCATGGCCGTTTACACGAAGAAGAAGACGGAGAAGAAGTTTGCTCCACGTAGCGGTGGGAAGGCGGATGGCCTAATTGCACCTGCATCTGTAGCACAATTGGTCCAACCTTAGGAGCCTACCAAGCTTGAGGCAAGGAAGCTCGATACACCCACAACCCTGGCACATCCACTCAGCACAAGTCTGAATGAAGAAAGGCCAATTGCGCCCACATCTGTGGCGCATTTAGTCAAACAATTTGAAATTCCTCCAACTATTGAAGGAGGAAATGCGACCGCATCTGTGACCCATTTGGAGGTACCAGTGGCAACTCATGCCACTCCCACAAAGTCAGTCACCTCTGCCACTACTCATGTATCAACTTCAAGCCCTTCACCTCGAAAACGTAGGGTTAAGAGACTCTCCACACACAAGATGACGTCCAGGTGGAACATCTCACCAACTGACGAATGAGAGGAAGCTGTGGAGCATAGTCCACAACAAACTAACGAACAGGTGGCTCAAGAGGACATCCCCACACTTGAATGGGCAACCATGGTCGTTGTTGGAAAGGCCAAGGCTACAGAGCTTGCTAAGAAGCTTCGTGAAGAGGCTGAGAGAAGATAGAAAGAGGAAGAAGAAAATGCGACCAGGATTGCAGCCGCAAATGAAAAATTTGTGCATGAAGCAAATGCAGCCGCATCTAAACCACTTTCATACCAGACAACACCACCACCACCAAAAGACAAGCAAAAGCCATTTGAGGCCAATGTTGCAAATGCGACTGCATCCAGGTCGCATCCTGATGAACAAGGGCAAGGAGAGATGAATTTGATGACTTGTTCGAGTACGAGACGTGGGGGCTCACTCCTGTCAGAGCACCGAGAAAGATGAAGAAGAAGAAGGTCAGGAGAAATCTGAAGCTCCCCTCTCTGAAAGCGACTTGTAGGAAATCTCAGAGAGTGAGATGCCTAAATTTTCCCAGAGGAGGACTGAGAAGACGAAGAGGAGTAGGCCTCAAACTACTCCTAGGTCGAGTACTCATCACGCCACTGCAAACAGTTCTGTGGCTGAAAGCTCTACCCCATTCAACCTCAAAAACGAAAAACCATCATGGGGGACACAAGGCTCATGTGCCAGAAGGGCTTCACAAACAAGACAGGCCACATCCCAAAATTCATCATAGATATTATTCATAAGTTAGGATGGGTGCGATTTGGTGAGCAGCCCAAGAAAGCGGCTGTGCAACTGGTTTTGGAGTTTTATGCCCATCTGTGGGATGAAACAAGGAGTGACCTTAAACTCAGAGGGAGGACAGTGCAGTACTCCGCACTAGATATCAACTGAATATACATGCTAACCTCCTTGAGGAACCCTACAAGTAATGATGCCATTGGAAATCCAACTGATGAGCAGCTGAAGGAGGCCCTAGAGTTTGTTGCACATGAGGGCACTGAATGGAGAGTTTTGCAAACTGGAGTGTGGACTTTGGTGCCTTCAGACATCAAGAAGGAGTTGTATGTATGGCTCCACTTCATGAAGAACAGGATTCTGCCCACAACACATGACACCACTATCTCGCAAAAGAGGGTCATCTTGTTGTACAACATTTACAAAGGCCTAGACATCAACCTAGGCTGAATCCTGAGAGAAGAGATTGTGGCCTGTGCTTGAAGGAACGTGAGATGCCTTTGTTAGCTTTATGAGCTTTAATTAGATGGCCATATGTTTTGATGATAGCAAACCTTTAAAATACTAATTGCTTTAGTGTTTTAAAGTGTCCACAGTGTGGAGCTCGAAAAGAAGATTCCAACACATTTTGAATTGCTCAAATCGGACTACAAACGAGAAAGTTATGACCAAAAGAAGATTGAGAAAAAATGCTATTTAGCAATGACGTGAACGAATAATATTGCGACACGTGGCATTTTTAAATAGCCGTTAGAGGCATTTTAAAATTATTTTTTAATCATTCTTTTGTCATTTTCCTCCTAAATTTCCTCCACCCTTGATCCATCTTAACCTAGATCTAATGGATCAAACTTATTCCTTACAACTCCATTTAAACATCATTTTTTCTCTCATTTCACAACTCTCATCCCCAAAAATTGCTGAAATTTTCTCTCAAACATTCTCCATTGTTGATCATTCTTCAAAGCTTCATCATTTTCTATTTTTCTTGTGAGAGAATTTTATATGAGAGATTAGATTGTTCCTTTTGAGCTAAAACTTGTAAACCTACTCTTTGTGAGAGTTTCTTTGTGGGTCTTTAAATTATTTCACTATTTCAATTGGGTTTTGTATTAAGGTGTGGGTACACCTTGGGATTTTGAGTGAGCGGTTTAATCCTGAACCCGAAAAAGGATTTGTAGTGGTTTGATCCTGCACCCGATAAAAGGATCTTAGTGGTTTGATCCTAAACCCGTTAAAAGGATCGATATAGGTTGGATCCTGAACCTGCAAAAGGATCGGTTGGGGGTTGACTCTTGAACCCTTAAAAAGAGTGCCAATCGGTTTGGTTCTCACCTGTAAGAGGACCATCGCAATAAAATACCCAAGAAGGAGTCTTGGGGAGTGGAGTAAGGATTTCCGAACCACTATAAAAAAATTTGGTGCTATCTCTTCCTCTCTATTCTTTTAAATTTTCGTTGCTTAATATTTTTGTGAGTAGATTGCATGCTTAGGAAAATTTTTCTATATTTCTAGAATTATTTTGGGTGTTTATTTTGATTAGTTTGGGTTACATAATTCTAGTTTAATTCTTTAAAAAAAAAATTATTTTTTTTAAGCAACCCTATTCACCCCCCTCTAGTGTTGCCATACGATCCTACAGCCCTTTCTTCCCAACCTTGATTACTAAGCTTTGCAGGAGGGTGGGATTGTATCCAGAAGGAGGAGAATAGATTGATAGATGCAAGGTCGCTCGGGATCTGATGGCATCAACAAGTTGAAGGTCATGCACACTCAAAAGCTGACTTCTCTAAGAAGCAGCCAGTCACTCCTTCGGCCCCACAAAATGCAACAGCATATCAACCTCCACCAGCCACTCGAGGATCATCTGAGCCACCACACGTACACATTCAAGCTCAGATAAACCGACTTCAGCAAAAGAGCAGGGCTTATTGGGCCTATGCACAAGAGAGGGACGAGGCCATTTGAAAGGCCTTCGCGAGCTGACCAAGGGCACGGCCTTTGTACTTCCTGACTTCCTTGCCGAATCATGGATCATGTGGACCAGCAGAGAGATGATTCATCATCTACCTCTTAGGGGACTATTGTTTCTCTATTCTATCTTTATTGCTTTCATACTTAGTTTACTTGCTTTCATAGGATAGATTTGATTTCTAGTATAGGTTGAATTTTTTTGTTTGTTTGCTTTTGTTAAAACACTTTCTACTTAAATGATTTTCCTTACACCTTTCACATGCATGAATAAAAATAAAATTTTAAAAATAAGTTTTCAATTTGCTTTCCTTGGTTGTGGAGTTAAAAAGTCCTTTATGATGATACTTAGAGCTCTCTCAACTTCAACATACTTTATACAAACTTGGGTTTAAGTTTCATGTACCTTATCAATTATTTTTCTTCATAAACCATTCAAATCTAAATTCTCCTTGTGTTTCAATTACTTAGTGTGCTTAGGAGAGTTTAATTTGATGCTTAGCACGTCTAGTCACAACAAAATTTGTACCCCAACCTCTTATGCCTTATATTTTTAGTCAATGGGGACATTGACCCATTTAAGTTTGGGGGGTGAGTTGTATTGTAGTTTTGAGTTGTAATGCCAGAATGTTAATGTATCATGTACTACAATACTGCTAGGGACTCATATAAAAAAAAGGAAAAAGAGGAAAAAGAAAAAGAAAAGGAGATACTCCTACTTTAAAGTTAACTGAGTAACCAGGGACGGTCATGACACCCATGATTTCCTTTGCATGAAAGGTTGACTTAGGAAGTGAGTATGTGAAAACAGTTTTCAAGTGACTTGTGCTCATAATTAGCTACTTTCACCACAAAGTGTTAGTAAGTTGGAGCGGTACAATGTAACAAAAAGACTCCTTAGAAAAAATTTGAAAAAGAAAAGAAAGGAAAAGAGCCTAGCAATAGCATTGAATAAGTTTGGGGAAAGTTATAGTCTTTTGTACTTAGAAATAATTAGACTTAGCTTGCTAGACAAAGAAATCACTCTAGACTTTTATGACTAAGCCTTAGGTAGGATAAACAAGGTAGGTGGATTTGCATGCGAATGGTTTATCTTGAAAGGGAAAAAGTAAGGTTTCATGGGCTGAAACTTTGAGGTTGTGTAAGTACTAAGAGTTAAGATCTCTCCTGAAAGGCACAATTATTTCAAAATTTCCTTAGAATGCATGTTGTTACTTGTTTGCTTGTTTGTTTTTTCTTAAAATTGCTTGAGGACAAGCAATAAGCTAAGTTTTGGGGTGTGAATGTTATTGAGCCCTAAAGACTAAGCTATTTACTTAGAAAGCGAGTGTTAAAGTTATGTTTCATGTCATCTAGAGCAAATTTAAGTAAAAACAAGTTTTGCATGTGTTTGAAGTCTTGATTTTGTAAAAATAAGTTTTTAGGTATATTTAAAGTCATTTTTGTTAAAAAAGTGTTAGTTTTGGTTGTTTTTATGAAAATGTTGAAATATGGACCACATGCACCAGCAATCAGGGAGCAATCAAATGGAAAAATTAAGCTTACGTGCAAAATGCGATCTGAATGTGCCTACATTTGAAGGCAGAAGGCAGTTTTCAAGTAAAGCAAAAAAAAAAGCCAAAATGAGCCTAGAAATGCGGCCACATCTAGGCCATTTCGACAACAATGCAAATGCGCCCACAAATGCACCCTCATCTGGACTTTTTCGACAGATTCTCCAAGATTTGCGGGGTTTGAAAATCTTATCAAATATTCTCAATCAAAACTCCTCAAATCAAGGGATATGATAGACGAAGCTTCTCCACACTGATCTCAGCAGCAAACCTTAGGCGTGAAGTCTATAAACGGCAGCTCAATCCTCCATTTAAAATAGAGCTCAAAGTTGGAAATTCCCTTCATCCCAAAATTGTGTCATTTTTTTAAGCTTTAGCCGCCACTCCAAGTCTCCCTTAAGCTCTGTTCATATTCCATTTGGACCAACTTCAAAAGAATGAGTAGTAAGTACTTGATTCTCTTTGAAAAATGTTGAACAAGTTAGAAAGGAAAAACATCTTAGGGTTCTTTTTATTCTTAGAATTTTAATTCGAGTTCTGTAAGTTTTTAGGAGTTGTACTTGCTGTTTTATTTTATTTTCTAGCTTTGTAAGTTTCTTTCTTTCTTTTAATTCAAGTTTTAAGTTCTTTAGTTCTTTCTTGGATTCATAATTCAAAGTGTATTCAAGTTTATTTATTTCAATGAATTGTGTTCTTTCTTCTATTTGTTTTCTTTTTACTTTCTGCACTTTATGTATTTCCTCGATGAGTAGCTAAAATCCTTGGAGGGGATTCAATCATGTGGATACCCTAAAAAGGAGATAAGCAACCACCATGTGTTTCTTGTGAATTTGCTCAACATTTAGATAAGTTTACTTTTAGTGAGTTTAAGTTTCATTGTTAACTTAAACTGGCTATTTGAGTTCGCATAGTTTGTGAAGATTTCAATACTGAAAGAGTTGGAATCAACACCCGTTTTTCTAAAAGTAATCTAGGAAAAAAGTCTAGACATAGAACTTTGCTTTTTGTACCTAGACATAGGACAAAAACCTTTAAAATCTTGAAGTTGTGCTTTTCATCATCTAAGCAAATTTAGCCATAGACATTTGAGTTTTAAATTGCTTAGTCTCCTAAGGATTCTTGGAAAAGGAGCCGAATAGGTGTTGAACTTGATTTACTTAGCTAAGTGTCGAAAAGGGTAAGTTGCAGGCGCATTTTAACAGCATTTTGTCTGAACCATACAAAACTCGAAAGAGTCAGTATGCATGCGCATGAGGCAGGATTTCAGAAATAACCGAACTTGGTTGAGCAATTTGTGGGTGCATGATGGGCACATTTCCTCAAGGTTGAATCGGAATTGAATCCCCTGCTTCTCATCCTTATTTTTTTTCATTACTTTTTCAGTTATCTTTACTTTTTCATGCACAAAACCCCAAAATCATCTTTATTTTCCTGTCGGTTACCTTTGGTTGCAACTTGTGAGCATTTTGCTGTAAAGTAAAGAACTTGTGTGTTAAATCTGTTCGCTTAGGTTCGATACTTGGAATACTCCATATATTACTTGTTTGTGACAGCATGCACTTGCACTTTTTTTTTTGGCATTTGTGTAGCAGCCGCCCACCAGACCCCTAAACTTAAAGTGTACTATACTCATCAAACTTGGTTTGGAAGGGGAATTCGTTCTAATGTGAATAGAGTTCAGCACCTTGGCTAACTTAGAAAGGCATGCCTAAGTGCGAATTGCATGTGAATGCATCTACAGCTATGTTAGGCAAAAGATTTATTGAGGCAAGTGTAAAAATAAGTAGGGGTAAGATAAGCATATGGGTTATAATTCCCAGATCCTATTATTTGGGTCTAACTCAAGCAAAAAAGACTGGACGAATACGGCAATGAAACGTGGCCAGAGAAAGAATTTTCTAATAACTAATAAGTGTTTCATTGGCGCAATGAGAAGAGAAAAGCATAAATAGTCATAATTAAGTTAGACAAAGTTTTGAGCCATAAGTGCAAAAGTCATGCGCTGAAAGTAAATAGACAAACACAAGTGAACCAAAAGAAAGCATGCTTTTCATTCATTAGTATTCTATGATACAAAATTTATAGCATGTCTGATACATAGGGGCGGATCCACGTAGAGGCTAGGGGGGCACGTGCCCCCCCCCCCAAATTATACGTCTTTATATTTTTAATATAAATTATAAGTATTATTATATAATATATATATTTAGATGCGTATAAAATTCTAAAGAAGAGATTTGGAGTGTTAGTAGGGGGGCACTAAGTAGATCAAGAAAGCCAAGCTTCAAATCTAGCCGGACGCAACTTTAATTTTGATTTTTTGAAGATTGTGTCAGATTTTGTCTCATCTGCCCCTTACTTCTGCGTTGCTTCTCATGCATGGGCTGAAGCCCAAATTCAAATAAGGTAAATTAGGTTTGTTAAAAGTGTATAAGTGTAAACTAGTGCTGCATCACCAACAATCTGCCGTTTTATTTTTTTTTTCAATTTAGAAAGCTATTCACCCTCGTACTGAATTTTCAGCTCTATCGAACAGCCAAAAAAGGTATCGTTAATTTTTTTATTTGCAAGTAAGTTCTTACTTTTGATTCACATAATTGATATTGTATTTTTCATTACTTTCAAAACTAATACTGGAAGGACTATTTTTCGTTACTCTTCGAGATATACATAATATACCATTAAGAAGTAAGATTCAAATTCTTTTTATAGTTTTTATTTTTACTCTAGGAAATCAACATTAAACTTTTTTTCTAATTAATATTTGTGTAGAGTTAACTTAAAATAAAAATGCAGAGATATTATAAAAGAAAAACAACAACAAATTCATTGTTTCCATAAAAGAAAAGTAATACTAATTCTGATAGGTCTTATCCATAAGTCAATTTAGGAGAACTACGTGCAGATCCTAGTCTAAGAATGAAAATTTCTTATTACAATTCTAATATTCATGATCAAGTTCGTAGAGCATAGTTACAAAATGGCCCTTGTTAGCCTCGAAATCATAATTTTCCATTCACGAAATTTGGAGCAAGATTATAATAGATAATACAATTTAGATCAACACAATCATACATAGATAATAAAAAAATTCTACATATTGTTTTCATAATAGATAATAAAATTTCGAGTTCTAATCTAAATTTTACTCTTTGAAACTAAAATTTAGATCAAGAAAGCAATTAATCTTTGGCCAAAAGAATGAAAGCATTAAGCATACAAACACATGAAAGATTGTTGCAAATATAAAAAGACTTTCAATTAATTAAACATAAAAACTAAACTGATTACATCAATCCCTAAAATTGGAGTTTAATCATTCAAAATTCATAATAAAAACCTAAACTCGTTAAGAATCCATAAAAGAAACTACAAAGAAAAAGGAAAAAGATAAAAGCTCTCTTATGCGTGCCAAACCTCGTTTCCGACGTGATGAGCTATAATCTCGAGCTTTGAATAATTTTCCTTGCATCTTTGTAGGGCAATGAAATACTTGAGCCCCATCTTCCTTCATTGAGTTATTTTCCTTCCATCTTTATTTCTATTTCACATTTTTTGCAATTTTGATTTTGCAAATTCCTTTCTGTAATCTATTCTTGCAATCTATTCTTGCAATCTGTTCTTGCAATTTTGATTCTGCAATCTATTTTTGTATTTTGACTTATATTTACATTGCTATTTCACACCAACCCAAAATCTATTTTTGTACTTTTTAGTTTCCAAGTTGCAATTCTACTTACGTTGTTGTTTTTACAATATTTTTGTTACACCATTCCCTGTGGGATCGATACTCAAGAATACTCATGTTTTATTAATTGCATCGGCAGTGTGCACTTGCACTAGGGTTGAACGTATTTATTTACTTTTCTTCACCCAAAGTTCACCCGATCAGTTATAATGACTCAACTCAAAGGTCCTGTTTAAAGTGATCTAGGGAAAATCTTTGCCATAATTAAATAATACATTTGAATATCTAATATATTTAAATACATATATTTAATCTATTTGAATCTTATACAAATCTTTTAAATTCTCCTATGATATTTGTTCTTTTATTTAAATCTTATTCAAATTTTATAAATATATTTTCTTTAATGTATCTAATATACATTAATTATTTTAATATTTAATGTATCAAATACAATAAATACATTTTTCTATTTTATATTTAATATATCTAATATACTAAATATTAATTTGAACACCTCAAATTAAATATTAATTTGAACATTTCAAATTTTTCTTTCAATTAAATGGATCTTTTAGTGTTACTATGAGCTAGCAAGGGGACCTTATGGACCTACAGATTATAAGCTCCAATGATACAAAATTAATTAATTAAACTCTTTAATTAATCAATTTTCATTCATTAACTCTAAGATCACTCCATTATAGACCTAGACTTGCACTCTTATGCACTGTAGGACAAGTTATTTTCATGGATATAATCACTACATGCAAGTCAATTCTTCACGAGTTGTTCGTAATTACAGATGAGTCAAAAGTTCGTTTTACCTTTGTAATTACATTTTGCACCTTAAGTACCACTGATTCTCTAATGAACAATTTGTTTATGATCCAACCATAAACTAAGTCTCTCTTGGGCCAGTGAGAGGGTGGGGTCCCATTGTTCAAGTCTTGAAATTAACACATAAAGGAACTACTCATCTACTTACCCTCTATGGGAAAGAGTGAATTCCATCTTGTGAGATAATGTTCCCAACTCCCTATTTGGTCAAGTCCCCAAAATTGTAGGCTTATTGAATCGGCTACAAAAGTCACTCTCACCCATGCACATCAATAGACAAGCCCTCACAGGCAGGAGCTCATAACTCACTCAAGATTAAGATCGAATTGCATATGATCATCCTGATGAAATATTGATCTTCTTAATTAACGGATTTATAAAGAGAGATTAAATATTTTGTGGTCCAGTCTTATACAAACTCATTGTATAAGATACGCCCACTCACATGTCTCCACATGAATGATTTGGATCAAATCATTTGAAATTATTACAAAGTGGGTCGTATCAATAGTGTTACCAGGATAAGGCATCCAACCTTCAAGGATAAACTAATAAAGAGGATAAACTAAATCATATCTGTACACCTTCAAACCTTCAAGGAACTATTTGAGTCATACAATTCATTTTGTTGCTTCACAAGCAAAACAATTAACTTTGTATATCATACTCCACCACCTAGGGTAAAATTTATCTTAACATAGATTTCTTCAATCTTTGTAAGAACCAGTGTATCTTGTAAAAATCAAATCTTTTACTCCATCACAAAAATTTCTCATTATCCATAGATAATTTGAGAAAGTTTTTAATTTTCTACTCAGTAGTCATAACATTCGTTTAACAGATATATGCTATAACCAACTGTATATTAAATTTTAAGTCTCATCTATGTATTAATTCTCTCCTACTTAGAGTAGATAATTAATCATATGCTCTCAACATTTGAAGTGTCTTAGGATACTCTTCCTTAGACATAAATATCAAATATTTGACAACAATTTTGTCAGTATAAGATTTTTTAGACAAAGTTAACATTTTGTCCTTAAAATCTCCATTTTAGACATGTAAAATATACCGAGTCATTCCAAATTACTCATTTGGAATTGGTTACTTAGTCAACTTTTTATGTTAGATAGACATCTTACATCATTCATGATGAGAAAAATATCATCAACATAAAATATGAGAAAAATCCACCAAGAAATTAATGATTTTCTTGTTTATACAAGCTTCATTAATATTTATCCAAAGTCATAGATTTTGATACTTTTATCAAACCTTAGATTCAAAGATCTAATGGTAAAATTGATCTCATAAATGAACCTTTATTATTTTGCAAACTTTGTTGCTTTTGATCTATGGATATAAACCTCTCTAATTGATTTGTGTAGATGCATTGCATTATCTAAGATTTCTTTTCATAAAAAAATTCCAAACATTCATTTTTCATATATTATATACAACGATGAATTAAATAATACTTAAAGACTCTAGTATGGCAATAAGTGAGAAAGTTTACTTTCAGTCTACTTTCTCCTATTAGGTTTAATCTTTTGTCATTAGTCTCACTTTAAGGGTAATAAGCCTTTCTACTTTGTCAGCAGGTCCTCATCTTTAACCTTTGATATCTTCAAGCAATAGTCTTTCACTGAAACAAATAGCAACTCTGAAGAGGCTGATCACGCTAGCTTGTTTCCAAGTAGCAACTCTGGAGAGACTTTTTACGCCATCTGCTCTGTTGATGCGCTGGCACAAGACTGGAAGTGGATGATGATTTTACTATGCACAATACAGAATCCATACCTATACAAGGGATTCTGTACATCTGAATCTATACATACTATTAATTTACAACACAGATAATCAGGAACTAACTTCCCTATTATGAAAACTAAAGAGAATATACATAAAGATACAAGAAATTGTACAAAAATGAATCTAAAATCAAGATCTAAAATCTTGACTAGAAAAAACTAAAAGGAATGTACAGGAAAGATGAAAAACATATAGAAATATAAACAAATATATACATTAGTTTACCCTCATTTCGGAGGTTTTTTTTTTTTTTTTCAAACAAGATTCACGGAGGCTGTGAATTTAGAAACGGATCATTTAGATCATATGGAGACATTTCTTCATCATCAACAGCTTCGCTGTGATGAGAAGGAGTCCTGCTTTTCGCTTCTTCCAGAATTCTTTGGTATTCTTCCTCTGAGGTTGCTTGGGCAAGCCTCGAGATCAAATGAGACCGAGTATTCAGAAATTCTGAATTACTCTTTGATTGATCAAGTAGTTCTTGATTATTTGAGAACCACTCCTTCAATCCTTCTTGAGACAGATGGGAAATATCATATTTATCCCACCATTTAATCTTCATCGTCTTGGCGAGTTCTTTGACGTTATCTTTTACTCTAGACTGGAAATTCCAGCTGAGTATCCATGAGACTTTAAAATATAAGCAGAATCGAAATAGATTTGGAAATTCGTTCTTGCCTATATTTTGTTGGAATTGATGGTATGCTTCTTGAACTTCTACAGGGAAAATATCTTCTGTGAGTCCAAAAGTTTTCCACCAGTTGATGAACCAGTATGGATATTCCATACAGTGAGCTCTTTGGCAAAATTGAATAAACCAGGAGTGATCAAATTTGATATACCATAGGACATAGAACCAAGCTTGGACATAGTCTCTATAGGTATATGTCTGAGGTTTGAAATGTTGAGACAAAGTTCTGGGAGTGAAAATACTCTGATTCCAATGGGTTGGAGTCAGGACTTTGAAGATTTTGAATTTTGAGAATGCGACTTTCTCCGGGTTGTCGCGATCTGCCATATGAGTTACCTCAACAGACTTTGTGTCTACCAAAATAAACTCATAGAATTTTCTGGTTTTGAAAATCTCCTCCGGCATGAAGTAGAAGCCGGTAGGGAAATAGTTTTTGATGATGTCCGTAATGGAGGCACCATCAGCTTCAGGCTCTATCATTGCTGGTTCAACAGCAATAGGCTTCTGGAAGTAAGCTTTCACCTGAGGTTTAGGTGTAAACCTACTATTTGGATCCACCGCCTGTGAAAAGGTGGTAGGTCGGGATGACGACATAGATCTTGGAGACGAACTGGATCCCTGAACAGAGGGAGCCGAAAAGGATGTTCTTCTAGAACTTTGAGAGAGTGTCGGAGAGACTGGTCGTCTACTCTGACGAGTTAGGTTGGCCGATGGCCTTGGTGGTGGAGTAGATGACTCCATAGAATCGCGAATCACGATTCCTAAAGAACGTTGCCTAGGCCTGACCACCAGTGTGAAATCAGTATCTAAGGCATATCGCTCTGCAGTCATCGGACTTGCAGTTTGAGACGAGGTAGAGGCTTTTTCTTTGCCTTTTGAGACAGGGGTTGCAGGGCTCTTGTCCTTTCTACTGGACATTTTCTTTCCTATCAGGTTTGGGAGAGGAAGAAGATGGTAAATTTGTATTACTAAGAGTTGAAAATGCCTACAAAATAAAAAACTAACATCGGCGTGGTGCTAAGCCACTTAAACTTCAACGCTCAAGTTAGAAATCGAATTTTCCCTTAAAAAGCTTAGACCGTAGAAAGTAAGTAATGATTGTGTACCTCTCGATGTGTATCCCTTCGTATTTTATATTCGTATAATCGTAACAGATAGCCCTATATCATCACGTTATCCAGGAATTTTGCTCGGTTTACGGATCATTTTTATTACTTTGATCGTTACTTCTAAAACTCTTTTAATTCAAATATAATGAATCCTTTAAAGTGTTCTCGAAAGGTCTTCCCACTCAAAATCTCTTGCTTGTCCGTTTGGGATCAGAAAAGATTGGACTAGGCCATCCCCTTAACGAGTTTGTCTCTTGGCCCCTTGGTCAACCCCTCGAGATTGGACTAATAGACCTCTTGGTCGACCCCAAGGAGTTGGCCAAGGTAGGCCTAGGCTGATCCCTCAAGGGGTCGGCCAAATGGCCTCTTGGTCGACCCCTCGAGGGATCAGCCAAATGGCCTCTTGGCCAAACCCTCGAGGAGTCGGGCAAGGCCGGTTTGGGTCGACCCCTCAAGAGGTCGGTCATTATAACTTTGTTTAGATATTGTTGATGTCGAAATTTGGATCGTCAGATCAACGATAAATCTATATTACCAAGAGCTGAAAATGCCCGGTGTGGTGCTAAGCCACTTAAACTCTAACGCTCAAGTTAGAAATTGGATTTTTCCTTAGAAAGCTTAGATCGTAGAAAGTAAGTAATGATTGCGTACCTCTTGATGTCATATCCCTTCGTATTTTATATTAGTATAATCGTAACGGTCAGCCTATATCATCATGTTCTCCAGAAATTTTGCTCAGTTGTTGGATCATTTTTCTTGCTTTGACAGTTACTTCTCAAACTCTTTTAATTCAAATCTAATGAATCCTTTAAAGAGTTTCCAAAAGGTCTTCCTACTTAAAATCTCTTGCTTGTCCATTCGGGATCAGACAAGATTGGACTAGGCCATCCTCTTAACGAGTTTGTCTCTTGGCCCCTTGGTTGACCCCTCGGGGTTGGACTAATAGACCTCTTGGTCGACCCTGAGGGGTCGGCCAAGGTTGGTCTAGGTCGATCCCTCGAGGGGTCGGCCAAAAGGCCTCTTGGCCGACCCCTCGAGGGGTCGGCCAAGGCTGGTCTGGGCTGACCCCTCGACCAACTCTTGTCTGGGTCGATCCTTTCGTAAGCTCGGCCCTTCTTTTCTGAGCTTCATATTGGGACTTGTTTCCTTATTCAGGATCTATGATAGATTAGGAAGTTAACTTTTACCCATAACAGTTGCCCCCACTTCCAGTCTAAACCCTTTAAACATATTTGCTTTGGTTTCGCTTGGAAGTCTAAGTGTATTACTTATCTGTATTCAATAGTTAGCATCATACATTGTCTCAAAAATAGTGTCAACCTTATGTCTATATAAGGATTCATTGTGAACTCAAGTTCTCATAAATTTTTGAACTCTTCCTTCTCTCACTTCTCTTTACTTTGAAGCTCTTGTCTTTCCTCCACTCTTTCAGGTAACTTCTTCTTCCTTGTCTCTTTTCCTTATGGCAAGAAGTTCTAGGGCTCTTCACTTCGAAACCAATGACTTGTCAGACCTAGACGATGAAGATTTCATTCCTAACCCCTTCCCAAAAGCTCGTAGTCATCGCAAACTTAGGTCTTGTACACGAAAGGAGCCAACTAGGATTTGACTGAAAGGACCTTTAACCCAAGCGATCTTAGATGACCTTAGGATTCAATTTAATGTTCCTTCTTCCATCCATATGAGAGTCCCAAATCACGGAGAAAATCTGGCCTCACCTCCACCTGGGGAAGTAGTTTTTTATCCTGATATGTTTGCTAGTGGTATTCGACTTTCTTTAATACATGTTGTTCAAAGTTTCTTGACTCTCATCAATCTTGCCCCCTATCAGATTCTTCCTAATGCTTGGTGTTCTTTTATAGGATGCTATGTTCACTGGCTTCAAATTGGGAACCGCACTCTCATGTCCGCTACTGACTTTTGTCCCTGCACACTTTTAAACAGAAAGACAAATCTCAACAATTTTACTATATTAGTTCCCAATCTGTCCATGAATCTATCGTAAAAGAACCTTTGTCAGTCAAGAATTGGAAGAAGTATTGATTCTTCATTAGTGGTTCATGGCTTGCTTCTGATAGTCTTGGCTTTGTCCTTCCGGTTCCAACCGAATTCAGAGTGATAGGTGAGTCCGCTCTTTCCTTTCCCAACCAAGATCGTTTCTTTTTTTGATATCACACTGTTAAAATTTTATCATTATTTTTGTAGCCGACATCAATCCAGAGCCATTACCTATGGCTATCACCTTTCGTGATCTTGCTTGGAGAATTAGACTTTTGTATGTTTCGTGTGTAGGCTTTTGTCCATACAATTGTTGCTTCTTGTCAAATGTCTAAAGAACTCACTAATCTTCGCCAATGTCACGTGCCCAAAGAAGAACTGAACCGAGCACTAACTCTACACGCTCAAGTGACCCAAACTTTGCAAACTTTGCATAAGAATCGTTACTCAGTCCGGACTCAGTTTGATGACTATCGAGCCCATTCCGAAAGTGATATATCTACTCTCTATCTTCAATTATCGGAGACGCAAGTGAAACTAAAAGAGGCCGAAGTTATACTTGCTGATTCTAAATACTTGACCTAGGCATTCAAACTCTCAAAAGAATACGTCGCTTTTCAAAATCAAGCTATGCGTTGTGGAGTGAATTGGTCAGTTAGGACCGTTAAGGACTGTCATCCTAACTTGGATCTTGGATGGCTCAAAACTTCTTTCAAAGAGTATTGCAATTCTCCAAGGTTTGACCTTGGTTAAACTTCCGGACTAGAAAAACGAAGTCTTAGGAGAAAATTTCCTTCATGGTATTCTCTCAGATGAAGAGCACTTGACTTTTATGGATCGATGCTTTTTACATACTTCTATATTGTCTTTTTCAATTATGAACTCTTATGTATTAACGATCATTTATGTTATCCAGCATCCTTGCTTTGTTGATCTACTCATGAATCCTCACAGATTAATCTAGTCGTTTGTCTGTGTCTTGATCTACCATACCCCCCTCACTCATGCAGGTTGGGCTTTATCTTATAAACAACTTTCTTGAGTAGAAAATATGCTTTCATTAATAAGAATTTGAAAACAAAGAAATAACCTTCAATTCATAAATTACAACAAAAAATAAAAACATCAACTCATTGAAAGTAGATTTTCAAATGTTCAGCATTCCATGGATGAGGCATCTGCCGACCTCCAAGATCAGGTATCTCATATATTCCTGGCCATATGATCTTTGTAACTCGATACAGACCTTCCCACATTAGGCCTAATGCTCCACTACATGGGTCTCTAATGTTTGGCATAACTCGCCGAAGAACTAAATCTCATTCTTTAAAGTTTCGTCGTTTCACACGAAAATTTTAGTATCGAGCTACTCTATTTTTGTACTCGGCTATCTGTAACCGTGTTGTCTCCCTTTGCTCCTCTAACAGGTCCAGATGTAAGTTAAGCGAATCTGAATTGTCTTCAGGATGAAACTGCTCAACTCTTGGTGACGGGAGGCCAACCTCTACTGGAATGACTGCTTCAGATCCAAACGAAAGTGAGAAATGAGTCTCACCAGTCGAGGCCAGAGGGGTTGTCCTGTAGGCCCATAATACATTCGGTAATTCTTTTGCCCAAAACCATTTCAGCCCCTCCAATTTGGTCTTCAAATTCTATTTGATAATTTTATTCACTCCCTCCACTTGACCATTCTCTTACAGATGAGCTGGAGAAGAAACAAATGTTTGATGCTCAAATCAACACAAAATTTTTGAAAAGCTGCATTATCAAACTGTCGACCATTGCTGGTGATGAAAGCATATGGTATACCAAAACTGCATATTATACCTCTCCATATAAAGTCAATGACTTTCTTCTCTGTTATGGTTGTAAGAGCTTCTGCCTCTGCCCATTTGGTAAAATAATCAACTGCCACTATAGCAAACTTTGTTTGCCCTCGACCTCGAGGAAGGGGTCCCATGAGGTCTACCCCCATTGCGCAAACAGCCATAGGCTCATAACTCCTGTGAGTGATTCAGGAGGTTGTCTTTGTATTGTAGCAAAACGTTGACATCGGTTGCATGACCTAACAAAAATACGTGCATCTGCAAATATAGTAGGCCAATAATACCCTTGCCTTACCACCTTCTGTGCAAGAGACCATGCATCTGAATGGTTTCCATATACTCCTTCATGTATTTCTTGCAGGACATACTTGCTTCAATAGGTGTAAGGCTCTTGAGAAGAGGTAAAGAGTAACTCCTCTTATACAACTTACCTCCTTGAAAGACATATCTGGCTACTCTGTACCTCAATTGTCGTGTTTCATTCTTATCAAAAGGAAGCTCACCACTTGTAAGGAAATCAACTAGTGGATCAATCCAAGTGCGCTCATTACCTAGAGGAGGGTCATCGAGTTCCATCACTTTGCTTCCTTGAACACTCGGTTCATATAAGATCTCAACAGGGACAGCTCGTCCCAATTCTGTCTCGTAAGTAGTTGCCAACTCAGCCAGCGGGTCTGCATTAGCGTTTTGAGATCGTGGGATCTATTTGATCTCAAACTTTATAAAAGATCCCAAGTGTTGCTTCACCTTCGCAAAATACACAGCCATTTGTTGTTCTTTGGCCTGATACGTTTCAGCCATTTGGTTCACGATGAGTTGAGAGTCATTAAGAATAAGCAAATTATTTATCTCAAACATCTTAGCAACCCTTAACCCAGCCAATGACGCCTCATACTCGGCCTCATTGTTGGAAGCTTAAAACTTGAACCTTAGCACATACTCGAATCTCTCTCCATCTAGCGACACTAACAACAACCGAGCTCTGCATCCTCGATTGTTGGATGATTCATCCACATAGAGTGTCCAAGGGAGGTCATCCTTAGTCATACCTTGGGACCGAAATTGTGCTACACATAATTTTTCTTGAGGAGTCATTTCAGCTATGAAATCAGCTACTACTTGTCCTTTTATAAGTTCAGGGTCGGAACTGGATATCATATTCACCTAGCTCTACCGCCCACTTCATCAACCAACCTGATGCCTTGGGATTTTGCAATATCTACCTCAATGGAAAATTTGTTAAAATAGTTACCTTATGTGCCTGAAAATAGGGGCGTAGCCTGCGAGCTGAGACCACAAGAGCCAAAGCCAACTCTTTTACCTGTGGGTATCTCAACTTTGCTCCCAGCATATCTTTGCTCATGTAGTAGATAGGTGACTGTCGACCATCAACTTCTTTAATTAGCACTAAGCTTATTACAGTATAGGAGGTTGCCAAGTACATGAAAGCTCTTCTCCTGGAACAAGCTTGGAGAGGAGTGGGGCTGAACTAAGGTATTTTTTTTCAATAGTTTGAAAGCCTACTTGATAGATGTGACTTGTCGAAGGCCCTATCAAGATTACATTTATAAAACCAAACCTCTAAGTATTTTGCAATATTAGTGCCCGGGGTCATCTACAGGAATTGGAGTTCTTAGATTAATTAAGTACCACAGTTAATTGTGCCTAATTTTATTTAGAGAAAAACTAATTTGGATTTGGTTTGAAAGCTTAAAATCTATCCTATTATTTACAAAGTTGGAGTCCAATTTTAGAGAGACATTCGTTAATTTCTATTCGTGAAGTTTGACTATGAAATTGACTATTGAATTGTGAACCATGCAACCGTTCTAAGTCAAGAATTACTAAAATATTCAATTGACTCTCTCGAGCCCAATTGAACTCATGCAAGAGGTAAATCAACCCTTCAGTCTATTTTCACAATTAAGCATGACATTATGAAATTCTTTTATTGACTTCTAGTTTTAACCTATTCATTCTCATGCAATAGATTAATCCTAGTTATGCATCCAAGTTCTTGGTTAAATTTACTTTCTCAAGCTAAATCTAACCTAACCTACAAAGCTTTGGCCAATAGCTAAGAATACTAAATCAAGATGCATAAAAAACGTCACAATCACATTCAATAAATAAAAACATAGTTTTGTACAATCAAACAATTAACTAAAAAGTCTAAACACTAAACTACATGCAATTTCAGTCCACTAAATCCTAAAATTAAGAAGCAAAAGAAAGGGAAAAGAGAAAAACTGGACGACGCGTGCCAACACTTGTTCCCGGCGTGATGTCCCACGATCCCAAGCCTTGAGTCTCCTCCTTACCTCTCCAATGTGCTCTCTAGACCTCTCAAACACTGCCTCTATCGAAATTAGGGTTTAGGTCTCTCCAAAACATCTCCCTTTGCTCGAAATATAAATTTCCCTTTTATAATGTCGAGACAGTGTTGCAAAACTGTCCCTTCGAATTTTATAAAGAATGAAAAAAAATTTTAGAGTAGTGTTGCAATGTTATGCTTGTAGTTCTTCAAGGTAGAAAGGCTCTTCAAATGACGTTGCAACGCTATGCCCTCAGGTCCAAAAGCCTTGTTCATCTTCTTCAACACTTGAACCTTCAAATATAGCCTTAAGTTGCTCAAATTTGTCCAATTATCTCACAATTCTTCGGTTTTGCTCCAAATGCTCGGTTTATGAGAAATAAACATAAAAATACATGAAAGCACACAAAATCATAGCAAAACTAGCATAAAACTAAGCCTATAAATAGCACATTTATGCCTGCTATCAAATACCCCCAAACTTAGATTTTTGCTAGTCCTCGAGCAAAACAAAACCAAAATAACAGTTTCACAAGATTTCGAATACAGGATTCATAACTCAAGCCTCAATGATCTAGTTGACATGAAACAATAGAATAAAGTCTTAACATGCTCTTCACTAAGCAATTTAAATTCTATCTATCTCATTCCTTGCGTGTGTGTGTTTAACTTCCTTTCTATTAGTTTCTACTAGCTTAAGACACTTTTACCAAGACTTTCCTTCGTTTTCCCTCTACACTGGCCCTAAGTTCCAATTTCAAGTTCTCCCACATTATAGAGCAATTTACTTAAGTATTAATTTTCTATCTCATTTTACAAGGGTTACTAACCCTCAAACTTATCTTTTTCCTTCTCACAGAGATCCTAGCTTTCACACTTCCACTGTAGGGACCCTTATCCAGACCACTCGCTCAATGGATGGCCTAACTGATTACAATGGAGGTAGCTCTTTTGATCCCCACACATTAAGCACACAAGTATTGATGAAACATGCTTTGGTTGCAAAAAAAAAATCAATAAGGATAAAAATTCTTTTTGTTAAAACAGATTTCAATTACTAACTTTCATCCAAGTTAACTATCAATCAGTTCTTAAGCCTATCGGGGTGACAACAACCTCTAGACTCAACGAAAGCATCCTAGTATTCGAACATAATAGAAAGTCAGTTATGTGCTCATGGTGTTGTAAGGAAATCAAAGATAAGCTTCAAATATACTCAATTTAGAACATGCTTCAAAAGTCATTCTATTGCAAAAAAAAAAAAAAAAAAAAAATCACTTAGATTACTTCCTAGACTATCATAATCATTCATCATGCATTATAAATCATTCGAGCATGCTTAGGATCGAAAAAAAAAAATTCTCAAAATTTGCTCTGAATTATCAGGACTGCACAGTATTTGCCACCCCCAAACTTAAAGTTTACATTGCCCTCAATGTATCATGCTCAATAAATAAGGACACAGAAAAAAGTGAGTGAATGATACTGGCCTGATAAAATGAGAGACGGTTCCATGGGAGTTCCTTGAACTGGCTAGGAGGTTTCTCAATGCGGTCGAGGTCCTGCAAAATGGGAACGAGATTTACTTGGCACTATTTTTCAAGACAACTTATACTAGGAATGGAAAAACAAACAAAAAAGTAAATGAAGGAAAGAAAACTTGGGTTGCCTCCCAAGAAATGCTTTCTTTAATGTCTTTAGCTCGACTAGACTCATGTGGTCTCTCAAGGTACATAAAAATTCTCCCATTTCTTTAGGCCCCTTTTCTTCGAAACTACAAAACAAACCAAAGATAGTACAAACACTAGCTTCTCGTGAGACCTTGAAGCATAAATATTTTTGGTAGTTTTGAATAAGAAAAACATAAAAGGAGAAAGATCAAAATAAAAATACTCAGACACGAACTCGTGAGAATAAGAAGAACACTCAAGTATAAGAGATGAACCAGAAGATAAAACAAATAAAGGCCTTATAGCCTCAAACTCTACCTTATGAACCTCCCCAACTAAGATAGGTTCATCCTCTCTCTCATCCTCACTGACTCGATCCTGGTGTGTGTCTAAATGTTCTAGTTCCTCCCTATTCTCAACACAACTCTCCCTCAATTTTCCAAACTCAGTAGAATTGAAAGAATAGTGCTCATGATAGGCTATCAGTGAATCAGTGATCAATTGACTCACTAGACATCGTATGGAAATGGGTTTCACTTCACTAACCTCCCTAGGGATCTAGAGACTCTTAAACTTCTCATCAAACTGTAACCTCCTAAGTCTAGTCTCCTCTGTAAATTCTCTCAACATTCTCTCTAAGGGGGATTCTTCCTCTATTTGGGCTTCTAGAAAGAAATTAGGATATGGTTCATGGGTCGAAATACATTCATCATTACCATACATGAGATTTCCATAACTCATAGATTCAGTATGATAATAACTAGGCATTTGATAACCATGAAACACATAATCTTCATTAACAGGCTCAAGATCAAAAGAGGGATAACTAATGGAACTAGAAAATGGTGTTGGTTTTTCAGGTTCAGATTCCCTAAAAGGCCACCCAAATCTATTAGAAGCCATTAAACAAAACAACAATTAATCACGGGCTTTCAAGCAACACCAAATAATCACACAACCAGAAACAATGGGCCATGACACAAAAGAAAACAAAAAAAAAACAAGCAAGATAAAAACAAAACAAAAATAAACCTCAAAATGAAAGCAACAGGAAAGAACAAAAAATATACACTATTTACGCTCTAAATTAAGATCAAGCACTTTCACCATGATATTAATTAAACTAAAATATGCCAATCCCTGGCAATGGCGCCAAATTTGTAGATGTGACTTATCGAAGGCCCTATCAATATTACATTTATAAAACCAGACCTCTAAGTATTTTGCAATATTAGTGGCCGGGGTCATCCACAGGGATTGAAATTCTTAGATTAATTAAGCACCACAGTTAATTGTGCCTAATTTTATTTAGAGAAAAACTAATTTGGATTTGGTTTGAAAGCATAAAATCTATCCTATTATTTACAAAGTTGGAGTCCAATTTTAGAGAGACATTCGTTAATTGCTATTCGTGAAGCCCGACTATGAAATTGACTATTGAATTGTGAATCATACAACCGTTCTAAGTCAAGAATTACTAAAATATTCAATTGACTCTCTCGAGCCCAATTGAACTAATGCAAGAGGTAAATTAACCCTTCGGTCTATTTTCACAACTAAGCATGGCATTATGAAATTCTTTTATTGACTTCTAGTTTTAACCTATTCATTCTCATGCAATAGATTAATCCTAGTTATGCATCCAAGTTCTTGGTTAAATTTACTTTCTCAAGCTAAATCTAACCTAACCTACATAGTTATGGCCAATAGCTAAGAATACTAAATCAAGATGCGTAAAAAACATTACAATCACATTCAATAAATCAAAACATAGTTTTGTACAATCAAACAATTAACTAAAAAGTCTAAACACTCAACTACATGCAATTTCAGTCCACTAAATCCTAAAATTAAGAAGCAAAAGAAAGGGAAAAGAGAAAAACTAGACGACGTGTGCCAACACTTGTTCCCGAAGTGATGTCCCGCGATCTCGAGCCTGTAGTCTCCTCCTTAGTTTTCCAATGTGCTCTCTAGACCTCTCAAACACTGTCTCTATCGAAATTAGGGTTTAGGTCTCTCCAAAACAGCTCCCTTTGCTCGAAATATAATTTTTCCTTTTATAATGTCGAGACAGCGTTGCAACGCTAGGGACAACGTGTCCCTTCGAATTTTATAAAGAAGGAAAAAATCTGTTTGAGTAACGTTGCAATGCTATGCTTGCAGTTCTTCAAGGTAGAAAGACTCTTCAACTAGCGTTGCAACGCTATAAGGAGCGTTGCAATGCTATGCCCTCAGGTCCAAAAGCCTTGTTCATCTTCTTCAACACTTGAACCTTCAAATATAGTCTTAAGTCACTCAAATTTGTCCAATTATCTCACAATTCTCCGGTTTTGTTCCAAATGCTTGAGAAATAAACATAAAAATACATGAAAGCACACAAAATCATAGCAAAACTAGCATAAAACTAAGCCTATAAATAGCACATTTATGCATGCTATCACTACTCACACTCCTCCGTCCACTCAAAGTTAGCCTTTTTCCTTAACAGTTTAAAAAATGGAAGACATTTATCAGTTGCTCTACTTACTAATCGGTTTAAAGCAACAATTTTCCCATTCAAGCTTTGCAACTGCTTCATCGTTTTTGGAGATTCCATCTCGAGTATAGCTCATAACTTATCTGGTTTTGCTTCAATACCACTCTGGTTGACCATGAAACCTAAGAATTTTCCTGAAGTAACTCTAAAGGCTCACTTGCTTGGATTTAACTTCATCTGGTATCTTCGTAGGGTTTCAAACGCATAGATTAAGTCGTAAATTTTTTCTTAATCCAGAGCATGCATTCAGATTTGGTTATACCCTGAGTAAGCATCCATGAAGCTTAGTAATTTGTGACCCATTGTCGCGTCTACCAGTTGATATATCCGTGGTAAAGGAAAACTGTCCTTTGGACACACCTATTCAAGTCTGTGAAGTCTATACATATTATCCACTTGCCATTGGCCTTCTTGACAAGCACAACATAGCCATTGAGGCTAGTTAACCTCGTGTAAGAATTTATTATTCAGCAACTCCTCAACCTGCTTGGCAATAACTTCATTTTGAGCATGATTAACGTCTCTTCTAGCAAACCGGCTTAAAGTTTGGGTTGATATTAAGTGGATGCACCATCACTTGTGAGTCCACTCCAGGCACATCGTATGCTGACCTAGAAAACACATCAGCATTATTCCTTAGGAAAGATATAAGACTCTCCCTTTCTGTGGCTTCTAGCTTTATTTCAATATTTACTTGTTGAGTGTTGGTTCACCTCGTTGTTTAGTCTTGCCTCCAAGCTCGTCTATCTCTTCGCCTTCCGTATCTACCGTTTGCTCTTCCACTATCATGGGTGCCGAGGTTTAAGAATCGGCCTCGACCTCTCCCACAACCTGTGAGTTTTCCTGAATGACTTGCACGTCTCCAACACTGCTTGTCGAATCTTTTAAGGTAGTCCGATAGCATTCTCATAAAGTCAGTTATTCTCATCGTATTACTTCAACCCCACTGGGGGTAGGCAACTTCATCACCTAGTGATAGGTAGATGGAACGACTTTCAAATGATGTAAACTTGATCTCCCTAGGATGGTGTTGTTGATTGATATATCATCTACCACAAGGAAGTTTACCATTGTCGATACGTTGGTCATGCCATCGCCAAAAGTTACTGGTAACTCTATACTTCCTTCTGAGTACACCACTTGGCCTCTAAATCTAATCAATGGGTCCATACGACTTTTCAATCATTCATGCTCTATCTTCATGGCATTAAATGTGTAAAGAGAAAGTCTGTCAACTGAACTCCCACCATCCACCAAGATGTGATGCACCTTGATATTTGCTATCACAAGAGACACAACTAAAGCATCATTATGAGGATGATGCAGGTTCACTGCATCTTCCTCTAAAAGGCTCACAACCTGAGTAGTTGACAAAATTGCACATACCTCGTAGCTTTCTAGAGTAGCCCGTGCCTCTCTTACTTTTGCCTTCCATTTCCTTTTAGACTTTCCACCTGTTGGACCCCTGAAAATTGTTCTTATATCTTGAGGCGGTGTAGGGGTTCGGTCTTTTTTTACTCCGTGAAGGTCGATTAGCATCTTGAGCATTCTTTCCTCCCACATATTCCTTTAGATGTCCCCTCTGGATTAGGGGTTCTATTGCCTCCTTTAAATTGCAGCAATCTGCAGTGGTGTGGCCATGGTCCCTGTGAAAGAGACAATACTTATCTCTGTTTCTTTGATGTGAACCTACTTTCAATTTGGCTGGCCACTTTAGCATTTCTTTGTCTTAGATCTCCATCAGGATCTGCTCTGTAGGAACTACTGTTGGTGTATACTGCTCAAACTTGCTTGGAGGTAGACCTTTGTGACCCATCCGCCTTGCGAAGACTGCGTTCCTCCAGTCTCCTTTTCTTCAATTCAGAGCACTCCTCCTCACTTCGCCCTTTGACCCGTTGACGATCGAGGCGAGTAATATTCTCTTATGGAGCTCCTCTAAAGCAAAATAGCTCTCCTGCGCTCATGTACTTTTGTGCTGGAAAAAAGATCTACATAGGTAGTCCCAGCTTTCTTACCCAAGGACCAAAGAAACTTTTCATCTCTAAGCCCTGCTACTATAGCAGTGAGTGTCGCCCCATTAGTGTAACCCTCAATTTGGAGAGCTTCACTGTTGGACCTTTTGACATATTCTCTCAATGTTTTCATTTCTTCCTTGCTTGATAGTAAGTAGGTGAGTCGGAGGTTTCTATTGATCTCGTCCCCCCAAAAACTGGGTAATATACACTCGTGCTAATTCACAAAAGGAACCTATCGACCTTCGCTTCAATTGTCTGAACCACTTTCAGGCTGGTTCTGCAAGAGTAAATGAAAATGCTCAACACTTGATAGTATCTCGAACTCCATGGAGCTCCATCCACGATCGAAAGATATCTAAATGCTCATCTGGATCTTTAGAACATCATACGCCTTCACAGTAGGCAACTTCAACTTAGGAGGTACATTTTCTTGCATGGTCTCATCGGTGAAAGGTGGGTCAACCTGGTCTAGAAAATTCTCCAAATCCAACCCTTCATGATCGTGAGCCTTCTTCATGTCTCCAAGTTCATTCTAGATTCTTCGTAGCTCAACTATCCATGGTTGACTCTCTGCTTCTCTGTCGTCGACCTGCTCCTTTCTCTTGTGATTGATCAAGTCTCGTATGCCTGTGCCAAGGTCAGATTTTTCTTGTCTATCAGCTTTTTGAACCATAAACTGATCATGGTGTCCACGCGACTCTCTAACAAACCCCCTTATTTCACTATGGAGCCGAACAGTACACACTTACTGACGTGTCGTTACTTCTAGTTTCTTCAGGTCAAGACATGCTGGCCTTTTTTCATTCCCACCTATTTTCAACCTTTCCTTCGTGTATGGACCCCTAACCTGGGATTCAACCTTTTCTTCCGCAAGCCCTTCCCTTTGGCCAGATCCTGTCAACTGGGGTAGAGTTTTTGAATGGCAAAGGTTGATTCAGGCTCACACCTTCTTTACCTTTGCTCGGCCTTGGCATTTCCCCAACGATCTTTGCCAGCACGTCCATGATGGTGTTAGGCTTGCTCAGGATATCCATGATGCGCACCAAATCCTGATCTATCTTTTGGACCATCTCTACTAATTCCACGTGCTCCAACGTTACCCGTTCATCTTCTTGCCTAATCACTTGCAGGCGAGTTCCCTCCACTGGTGTAGCTTACTCACGTGATCTCCTTGGGTGATGTTCCCGGTCTGAATCGTCTCCATATATCATTTTGTTTTCCCGGTTCATGTCGGTATTCATGGTCTTCTCAATGTTTAATTCTTAGACAAGCAGCAAATCGTTCCCATAGACATCGCCAACTATTGATGCCAAAATTTGAATCATCGGATCAACGATAACTTTTATTATCGGGAGTTGAAAATGCCTGCAAAACAAAGAACTATTACTGGTGTGGTGCTAAGCCACTTAAACTTCGATGCTCAAGTTAGAAATCGAATTTTTCCTTAGAGAGCTTAGACCATAGAAAGTAAGTAATGATTGTGTACCTCTCGATGTCGTATCCCTTCGTATTTTATATTCGTATAATCTCAACAGTCAGCCTTGTATCATCACGTTCTTTGGAAATTTCGCTCGATTGTTGGATCATTTTTATTGCTTTGACCATTACTTTTAAAACTCTTAATTCAAATCTAATGAATTTTTTAAAGCGTTTTTGCAGCTAAATTTTACCCATAACAGATATGTTTAATTAACGCATTGTGTTTTATGTTATTCTTTATTGTCATTTTCATTCCAATCATCTCTTTTTTGGATTATATTTATACATTTTTATATCAATTATCTGATGTGTGTGAATGAGATTGAGAAGGAATAAAAAAAGCTAAGTTGCAAAAGAAGGAAAAAGATTATAATGAGGGAAAGATGAATAAATGTTTGTAGTGTGAATGAGAGAAATTAGGAATTTAGAAGATAGTTGAAAAGTGGAAAACATCAAAAGAATCATTCTATTATTGTCCCACATTGAAAGTTGAAGGATGGAGAGGGTTGCATCCTCTATAAATAAGCTTCCAATGCTATCTTTATATTTAAAAAATTATTTATTCAAAGGGCCAACCCAAGCCCGATCCAAAGGGCCAATCCAAGCCCGATCCAATTTTAGCACATTGAGCTAGGTCTATGGATTGGGCTATGGGCCTATGTTTTAGAGGTTGGGCTAGCCCAAGCCCAACCCAAACAGCGCTTGAGGCCCATAGGGCTTGGGCTTGGGCCCTTGATTCTTTGGGTTGGGTCGGCCCAATGATGAGGCTGACTTGTGCACAAGCAACTTTGCTCAACACTTAGCACTGTTTACTTTTATTGGGTTTAGGTTTCATTGTTAATCATAACCGATCACTTAGATTAGCATAATATGTGTGAAATCCAATATTGAAAAAGTTGGGCTGAGCATGGTTTTCATAAAAGCAATGTAGGAAAAGAGCCTAGAAATAGAACTTTGATTTTGACCCTAAACATAGGGCAAAACCTATAGGATCAATAGAGTTGTATGCATTTTTATCTAAGTTCAATTAGCCATAGATCAACCTCCAACTGGCCCAAGGCCGGCCCTAGCCAGATCCAAGCTCAGCTGAAAGTCAAAGTTTGATCGGTCTGGCTTAGTTCAACCCATTCATTCATTGGGTTGGATATGGATTACCCTTTTGAACAGTGGGTTGGCCCATTTGGGCCATATTTGGATCGCCTTGTTGGGGAGGCCCAATGAGCTTATCATTGTGCCAACCTAAATATGTAGTCGTATATATAATTTTTTATATATTATATTTTATATATTTAGAAAAGTAATTTTTTTATATTTTTTTTTCCTTGAAGTATATTTTTATAATTTAGATATCATAGTTTTTAGTTAATAAAAAATTTTAAAAGTGTTAAGAATTTATAAAAATATTTTTTTTTAAAATAAAATGCTAAAAAAAACTTTATAATATCAATAATTATATAGGTAAAAAATACCAAAATTTTAAAATAACATTACATAAGAAATATAATGCCAATAAATTTTAATAACATTTGATTAAGAAAACTTTTTAAAATATTTTTTTAAAAAAAATAATTAAATAATTAATATTCAATAGGCTGGCCCAAGTCAAGCCCAAGCTTAACCCAAATTTTGATCCAATGAGCTAAGTCCATAGGTTAGCCCATGGGCTTGGCTATTGAAGGTTGGGCCAACCAAGCCTAAGCTCAAATAGTGTCCTAGACTCGTTGGGTTTGGGTTTGGGTCTACACTTTTTAGGGCTGAGTTGGGTCGGACTGGCCCAATAATGAGGGTGAGCCATATCAAACAAAGAAGAGTCTAGTTTGAATTCAGGCCCGACCTGCCTGTCTGCTGCTAAGTCCAGGAATGGTGCCAGGCGAGGGTGCCGCTATGCCCCACAACTCTGCTGCGACCTTCATTTCAATCCGATGGCCGACATAGATCTCAATAGACCTGCCCACTATTACGACGAAAAAATCCCTGCCCTTTTCCTTCGCTACTAAGAGATTACCAAGCACCAAGTCATAGGTAGACATTACATAGTGACCATAACGAAGTAGAATAGTTAAAAAAAGTGACTCGTTTTGCATTTTTTTTTCTTCCAATTTCTTGTACTTAGAAAACAAGACAAAAAATAGAGAGCAACCCTATAATCAAACTACCAAGCACCAAATCATAGTTAGACATTCTAAAAATCATCATAATAAGAGTATAGATTAAAAAAAAAATTGACTACTATTTTAATTAATTTATGATTTCTCACAGTTTCTCGTACTTAGAAAAGAATACAATAAATAAGGAGAAACACCATAATCAAATTACCAAGCACCAAGTCATAGGTAGATATTACACAGTTACCGTAACAAAAGTAGAATAGTTAAAAAAAGTGACTCATTTTGCATTCTATTTTTTTCTTTGCCTAGAAAACAAGATAAAAAAATGGAGAGCAACCCTATAATCAAACTATCAAGCACCAAATCAAAGCTAGACATTCTAAAAATAATCATACGAAGATTATAGATAAAAAAAATTTGACTACTTTTTGAATTAATTTATGATTTCTCGCAGTTTCTCGTACCTAGAAGAGAAGACAATAAATAAGGAGAAACGCGATAATCAAATTACCAAGCACCAAGTAATAGGTAGACATTACACAATGATCATAAAAAAAAGTAGAATAGTTAAAAATGTGACTCATTTTGCATTCTGTTTGTTTTCTCACAGTTTCTCACAATTTTTCGTACCTAGAAAACAAGACA
This sequence comes from Trichosanthes truncata, assembly GCA_033996785.1. Taxonomy (NCBI): domain Eukaryota; kingdom Viridiplantae; phylum Streptophyta; class Magnoliopsida; order Cucurbitales; family Cucurbitaceae; genus Trichosanthes; species Trichosanthes truncata. The sequence continues at coordinate 39,670,569 of JAWPNB010000013.1, read as the reverse complement.
AAAAAATAGAGAGCAACCCTATAATGAAACTACCAAGCACCAAATCATAGCTAAACATTCTAAAAATAATCATAAGAAGAGTATAGATAAAAAAAATTGACTACTTTTTGAATTAATTTATGATTTCTCAAAGTTTCTCGTACCTAAAAGAGAAGACAATAAATAAGGAGAAACACCATAATCAAATTACCAAGCACCAAGTCATAGGTAGACATTACACAGTGACCAGACCAAAAGTAGAATAGTTAAAAATGTGACTCATTTTGCATTCTGTTTGTTTTCTCGCAATTTCTAGCAATTTTTTGTGCCTAGAAAACAAGACAAAAAATAGAGATCTACCCTATAATTAAACTACCAAGCACCCAATCATAGCTAGACATTCTAAAAATAATCATAAGAATAGTATAGATAAAAAAAATTACTACTTTTTGAATTAATTTATGATTTGTCGCAGTTTCTCGTACCTATAAGAGAAGACAATAAATAAGGAGAAACACCATAATCAAATTACCAAGCACCAAGTCATATGTAGACATTACACAATGACCATAACAAAAGTCAAATAGTTAAAAAAAGTGACTCGTTTTGCATTATGTTTTTTTTTCTTGCAGTTTCTCGCAATTTCTTGTACCTAGAAAACAAGACAAAAATAGAGGGCAATCCTATAATAAAATTACCAAGTACCAAATCATAGCTAGACATTCTAAAAATAATCATAAGGAGTATAGATTAAAAAAAATGACAACTTTTTGAATTAATCTATGATTTGTCGCAGTTTATCGTAGCTAGAAGAGAAGACAATAAATAAGGAGAAACACCATAATCAAATTACCAAGCACCAAGTCATAGGTAGACATTACACAATGACCATAACAAAAGTCAAATAGTTAAAAAAAGTGACTCATTTTGCATTATGTTTTTTTTTTCTTGCAGTTTCTCGCAATTCCACGTACCTAGAAAACAAGGCAAAAAATAGAGAGTAATCCTATAATAAAACTACCAAGTACCATATCATAGCTAGACATTCTAAAAATAATCATAAGAAGAGTATAGATAAAAAAATCAAACAAAAGACTACTTTTTGAATTAATCTATGATTTGTTGCAATTTCTCGTACCTAGAAGGGAACACAATAAATAAGGAGAAACACTATAATCAAATTACGAAGCAAAAAGTCATAGGTAGACATTACATAGTGACCATAACAAAATAGAATAGATAAAAAAAAATGTCTCGTTTTGCATTATGTTTTATTTTCTTGCAGTTTCTCACAATTTTTTGTACCTCAAAAACAAGAAAAAAAATAGAGAGCAACCCTATAATCAAACTACCAAGCACCAAATCATAGCTAGACATTCTAAAAATAATCATAAGAAGAGTATAGATAAAAAAATAAATAAATAAATAAATAAAAGACTACTTTTTGAATTAATCTATCATTTGTCGCAATTTCTCGTATCTAGAAGAGAAGACAATAAATAAGAAGAAACACCATAATCAAATTACCAAGCTCCAAGTCATAGGTAGACATTACACAGTGACCATAACAAAAGTCGAATAGTTAAAAAAAGTGACTCGTTTTGCATTATGTTTTTTTTTTTTTTTTGCAGTTTTTCACAATTTCTCGTACCTAGAAAACAAGACAAAAAATAGAGAGCAATCCTATAATAAAACTACCAAGTACCAAATCATAGCTAAACATTCTAAAACAATCATAAGAAGAGTATAGATAAAAAAAAATACTACTTTTTGAATTAATCTATGTTTTGTCACAATTTCTCGTACCTAGAAGAGATGACAATAAATAAGGAGAAATACCATAATCAAATTACCAAGCACCAAGTAATAGGTAGACATTACATAGTGACCATAACAAAAGTAGAATAGTTAAAGAAGTAACTCATTTTGCATTGTTTTTTTTTTCTCTTAGTTTCTCGCAATTTCTCGTACCTAAAAAACAAGACAAAAAAATAGAGAGCAACCCTATAATGAAACTATCAAGCACCAAATCATAGCTATATATTCTAAAAATAATTATAATAAAAGTATATGTCAAAAAAAAATTGACTACTTTTTGAATTAATTTATGATTTCCAGTTTCTCGTACCTAGAAGAGAAGACAATAAATAAGGAGAAACACCATAATCAAATTACCAAGCACCAAGTCATAGGTAAACATTACACAGTGACCATAACAAAATTAGAATAGTTAAAAAAGTGACTCATTTTGCATTATGTTTTTTTTTTCTCGCAGTGTCTTGCAATTTCTCGTACCTAGAAAACAAGACAAAAAATAGAGAACAACCTTATAATCAAACTACCAAACACCAAATCATAGCTAGACATTACACAATGACCATAATTGACGCTAATAGTTAAAGTAAAAAGTGAAAACTAATTGTGACTACTTTTGCATTATGGTTTTTTTCTCGTAGTTTCTAGTACCTAGAAAACAAGGCAATAAATAAAAAGCAACACCATAATCAAAGTACTAACTTGAGATAAATCATTGCTAGACATTACATAATGACCACTACAAAAGTAAAATAGTTAAAGTAACAAACAACAATTTATAGCTAAACATTTCAAAAGCACAATAATAAATAAAAAATTGACCCTAATTTACACTAATTAAAGACTTTTGCATTCATTTTTGTCTTCTTGCCATGTCTCATACTTAGAAACTAAATGCAATAAAGAGTACAACCAACATAACAATCAAATATTCAGTCAAATATCTCAAAAAAAAAAAAATCACCAAACCAACCACATTTTGTTCCTCAAGCAACAATGTAAAAAGAAGCAATTTTTTTCATAACAAAAATGTAGAAAATTTTGAGACAAGTTTCTTAAACCGAACAAATGAAAGAAATTTAGGAAACGGCGTGAAGAAGTCGTAGCTAACGTGCTGAAGAAATTTGGACAAGTGGCGTGAAGGTGTTGTCGCTGTGCGTAAAGGTCGTCGTCCGTTGTTGTCGAAGCTATAGTCGTCACCGTCAGTCACAAACGGAGTCGTCGTTGGTCGTTGGTCACCTGGTCCAGGTGCGTGAGAGATAACATGAGAGGTGAATAAAGGTAAAAATTAGGGTAAAGAAAAAATTGGAGATTTTTTAAAAGGGACAATTTGGTAATTTCATATTCTTAAAAATTAAAGTCTTTAAATTAAAAAACCATCTCAAAATTCTTCAATACCCCTTGATTTGTCCTGTATTTTGCAATTTCCCTGTCAACTTTCACTACAACCGACGACGTGTACCTCCATTCTCACACGTCAGTTGTCACAATGTCAGGCTAAAGTTTGCTTGATGGATCATCAAATGGAATCCTCCTTTTCAATTTCAGTAGCCCTAATCGCCATTTCCATTTCCAATTCCTACTAGCCCCTTCGCCATTTCCATTTCCATTTCCAGATTCATCATCTTGGTTTTTCTCTCAATTTCTCTGCTCCCCTAACAATGGCGGAAATCGGCAACAAGTTGAAGCTCAACTCCGGTTGGCTTGCGGTGAGATCAACGGAGGTCGAGCTCAGTGGAACTCAGCTTACTACTACTCACCCTCCCTCGATCGGCCCTTATTCGCCATGGATGGAGGCTGCAGTGCCTGGAACGTAATTCCCTCTTCCTTTTACTATCATTTCTCTGCGTTTCACTTGAAATTGATTTCCACACCCTTGTGGCTGCTGTGATTCTGACTTGGACTGAAACAGAGACCATAGGCTTAGAATTTAACTATAATTAAGGAAATTCTTATTTGTTTCATAAAGACCTCCAGTTGCGAGGAGGTACACTACAAGATTCTATTTGATCCTGCACTTCAAAAAGTATCGAGGTCCGCAACTTTCAATTTTGTATCTAACTGGTGTTTAAACTTTCGATTTACTTCTCTGACCTTTTTGAATTAAAAAATTACAGACATACCTGATACAAAATTGAAAGTTTAGAGTTTTATTGGACAGATAATTCAACTTTATGTATGATAGATCAGTTTTATTTTTATTTTTATTTATTTATTATTATTATTATTTTTTTAATTTCGAATATGTGAGATTTATTTCAGTGACTTATTATACATAAAATTGAAAGCTTAAAGACCAATTAGACACTTTTTAAAATTTAGAGTGGTATTAGACACAAACTTGAAAGTTACTAGATTTGAATTTTAACCTAAATTTTATATGGGTCTAGAATTAAGTTAATCTAGAGTTGATCACAAATTACAATGTTGATTAATTTACATTTGGCAGTGTATTGGGGACTTTGGTGAAGAATAAAGTTGTTCCCGATCCTTTCTATGGATTAGAAAATGAAACGATAGTTGATATTGCTGATTCTGGGAGAGAGTACTACACATTCTGGTTCTTCACAACTTTTCAATGTAAACTGGTAAGATATTGTGGCTTGAGAATATTTCTTGACGCCTGTGCCTTGTGTACTCTTTTTTCCTTCAATGAAGTTTGTTTTCTTTCTTTTGACTACTGGAATAGATGACATTTACAGTCAACTTGAGTACAGATATTTATTTGTTACATTTTAAATCGATCCCTTAGTGATTACGTCGTTGTGCCTGGTTGTGAGGGCTCTTAGTCATATGCATAGTTTAATGTGCTCATTACTGCTGACCTGAGATGTTGAAAAAAGATCTATTTGACCATGCAAACTATTGGCTTTCCCCTGTCAATTCTGCTTCTAGGACTAGTTCTGCCTGTTCATAACCTTCTCGGCTTCTGCTCAACTTGCAGTCAGAATCTCAGCACCTGGACCTGAATTTCCGCGCTATAAATTACTCTGCAGAAGTGTACGTAAATGGTCACCAAAAGGTCCTGCCAAAAGGGATGTTTAGAAGACATTCCCTTGATGTCTCTGATGTTTTGCATCCAGATGGCACAAATTTGCTAGCTGTTCTAGTTCACCCTCCAGATCATCCTGGCAGAATTCCGATAGAGGGAGGTCAGGGTGGTGATCATGAGGTATGTAAGTCCTTCTCAGATTGATTTTTTCTGAAGACGCATCAAAGTCTTCTGCACTTATATGGGAAACGTCCGAAGGATTTAGTCATTAGATTTTATATTGATGCCTAATATCTTATATTTCACATTAGATTGGAAAAGATGTCGCCGCACAATATGTCCAGGGTTGGGATTGGATGGCTCCCATAAGGTGACTAACTTGTGTATATGAGTTTATATATATAATTCTTGTTCTTTTATCTCTTCACTGATAATATTTCATATGATATCTACATTTGCTACTGCTTTCTGGCAATAATCAGACTAATTTTCTAATAGAAGTTGTGAAACAATTCTGCGCATCAGTCTATTTCTCCTCTTGGATACACAATCAACAGAGTTAGAATTCTACAAAAATGTCTTAATCTATATACTGACAGCCAGAGAAATAATGCGGTTCATTGAAAATGGGTCCATGTAAGAATATGAACATCGACATTCAAGAGCTCTAACCAGAGAAGCATTGAATTATCAGATTCAGTTTAGCATGTTCTAGGAGTTAAGAGAGGGCAATAATTCTTTGCACGGTGGGTAGAGGAAAAATTGCATTGGAGAGAAGTTTGGAAAATGAGCAAGCAATAGATGTAAGTAAGATATTTGTGACGACCTTGTTTGAACAAGGTCTGTTCTATGTTTAGCTATAATATATTTTGGGTAATAATTAAGGTCAAGTGTCTCTCTCTCTCTCCTGTCTGTCTCATGCAGAACAGAGTATACAATCTTTTAAGAGAGTGCTTTTGTAATGTAAAATAAGCAACTTCTTTGAAATTATAATTCACGAATCAGGAACTCTTTTTTCCCCTTTTCCTTTTCCTTTATATATACCTGATCATGAATATATGAAGCTTGTCATTAGGTTCTAGTTTACTATATGTTTAATGCTAGAAAATGGTATACTGTTATCTTATTGTAGTAAAAAGATGAAAGCATGGAAATGATGGGTATAGTATACCAACAAAATGAACAAGTTAATTCCGTTTATTTTTAAACTAAGACACAAAATTTATGACTTTTTTTGTCTTTAATGGCTTGCCTACATTTATATTAGATTCATGTATGACAAATGTTTCCATTTTCTACTTTGAAATGCAATATCTGGCTATACTCCAGACTGTAAATAAGTTGAAACTTATATTGTTCAAATACTCATTTACTGATAGGACTAAAACTGCTAATAACTGAAATTCTGTGTATATAATGCATTTTGGTATTTATGTTGCTACAGGGATCGAAACACTGGCATATGGGATGAAGTATCAATTTCTAGGACTGGGGTAAGTTTCATTTGGAGTATGCCTCTTCTTATCCAATTTGTCTAGAAAACACTGTTTACCATAAAAATGTTTGGGTTTTAATCCTATTTTAGTATTTGAAATTTCGGACTTGTTCCATTTTGGTCTTGAAATTCTCGAAGATTCTGTTTTAGCCTTTCAACTTTTAATTTTTCAGTTTTAGTCTCTACACCTTCCATAAGAAAACTATTTCAACCCACACCATTAATTTTTCATTAATCATTTAACAAAATCCTAAATTTGTTTGAAAACCCAACTCATGGTTGTGTCTTTTACGTGAAAAGTTAATGAATATGGTTGCGTCTAACAAGTTACTATACTTTAAAAAGTTTCTAATAGATCCCAACCCTTTCAAGGTTGTGTCAATCTATTTCCCGTATCTCAAAAAGATTTTGATTGGCCCCTAAACTTTCAATTTTGTGTCTAATAAGTATTTATGTTTACTTCGTTACTTTAGCGTTTACATTACCAAATGCTTGAACTATTTAAAAGTAGCTCATTATGTAATTCTTAAATAATACATGCATCGTGACACAAATGTTAAACCGATGGAGTTAACAATAGGGACATACTAGACAATTAAAAATTTAGGGTCTTATTAGAAACTTTTTAAATACAATGGCCAAATAGACACACAACCTCAAAAGTTCAAGGATTGATTAGAAACATTTTAAAGTATATGGACTTAATAGACAACTCTAAAAGTTCAGGGTCCAAACTTGTAACTTAACTAATTTATTAAAAGATCACTGACAAGGACTAAAATGGTTAATTATTTGAAAGTGAGGAAATGATGAAACAAATTAATTGAAAGTTCAGGGACTAAAATAGAATAAACATGAAAGCTCATAGATAAAAATAGGAATCATACCAAATATTTCTCTGGCAGCTGGATCAATCCATGGCTTAATGGTTTACTTTTGGTTCTCTAATAAACTGATGTTTTATTTATTCTCTCTTTTTGTATTTTTGTTTCTATTGTCTAGTTTTGATTGTGCATCCGTGTTGAATAAAATAATATACACTCAAAGACTTCAAATGTGTATTTATTTGTGTGCTAAATATTTCTAAAGCATCAAAAGTAGATAGAATGCCAAACAATCTTTCTATTCCATTTCGCCTGAGAATTTCACTGAATGCTCTTACCATGTGGTTCATCTGTATGATTGGGTTGACATTTCATCTCGTTAATATGTCATTGTTGATTTTCTCCTCTATGAAAAGCATTCCTTATTGTTTCTAACGTTCAAATGTCTTATGTTGACGCTTACTGTTTTGAACAGCCAGTGAAGATTATTGATCCTCACTTGGTATCAACATTTTTTGACGATTATAAGAGAGTTTACTTGCATGCTACTTTGGAGATGCAAAACAAAAGCTCTTGGGTTGCGGACTGTTCTGTGAAAATTCAAGTGACCACTGAACTAGAAGGTAACATTTGCTTGGTTGAGCATCTTCAGGCTCAGAAGGTGTCTGTTCCTGCTGGATCAACTATACAATATACATTTCCTCAGGTTGGTAATTACATATTTTTTTGACAGAATTTCTTTTTTATCTCTCTATTGGTCCTCGATATTTTTGTATAAATTGGTATCAGAGGTCCCACTCATCATGTCATGATTTCCTATCCCCATTAACTCCTAAGAGGCTTTGCACAATCCAGAGGTAGCTTTGGGAGACATATTCAGATTTGAAGTTTTTAAGTTCTGCACCTCCTCTTGGTGGTGCTCAAACCATACGAAGACTTCTCTAATCCTCCGTTATACTCTGAGATAAATGCCATCTTTTAGTCGATATGAAGATGGGGGATAATATATCTTCATATTTGTGCTCTATAACTAGGGGCAGATCTACGTTGGGGCCAGGAGGGGGGCACGTGCCCCCCTCAAATTATCGTGTTTTAATATATGTATATTGTTGTTCGGCATAAATTCTATAAACTCCCCTTGGATTAGTGGTTGGGGGAGCACGAAGTGCCTTATGGCTATTTATGCGCCAGAGTTCGAATCCCATTTTGCATGTTTTTTCAGTATTTCTTTTTTATATTTTGCAATATATATATCTATATTTATTTATATATTATTTAAATATTTTAATTTTCAATTTGAGTTCTGAATCCCAATCATAAAAAAAAAAGTTTTGAATCGCATGTGTTTTCAATTTTATTTCTTTTTTATATTTTGCAATATATATATCTATATTTATTTATATATTATTTTAATATTTTAATTTTCCGTTTTCTAATTTTACAATATATATGTATTTTTATATTAGTTTAATTTTAGTATGCTTGAAACCCGTTAGAATATGCAAATATTTTTTTAATCTTTAATAAACTATTTTAGAAGAATTAATTGTATTAAAAAACTTAATTCTATTTTAAAAAAATATTAAATACTTAAAGTGTCTTTTTTTGCTTATATATTTATTGGATAATTCTACAATAATTTATTATAATTTTTAAATGTATTAAAAAAATTACTTTTATTTTAAAAAATATTAAATACTTAAAGTGTCTTTCTTTGCTTATATATTTATTGGATAATTCTACAATAGTTTAGTATATATTTGTAATTAATATTTACTCAATCTGTATATTTATATATCAATAAATTTAAAATTATATTTATATGAGAGTTAAATTACAAGTTTAATCCCTAACTTTTTAAATTTGTATCTAATAGGTCCTTAAACTTTCAATTTTGTGTTTAATAAGTCTATGTACTTATATTAAAAAAAAGTGTTTGTATTTTAAAAATGTCTAATAGGTTTATGAAATTTCAATTTTTTATCCAATAGGTCTTGGACTTAATCAAAATTTTAAAAAATTGACTATCCTATTTAGATATAAAATTTAATTCTGCATATAATTAAACCTTAAACCTTCAATTTTGTAACTAATAGATACACTAATTTTAAAAATTGTCAAATACAAGGAACAATTGGTCACAAAATTAAATTTTAAGTCATAAATAGAACTTTTTTTTTTTTTTAATTTGAATATGTCAGAGGTCTATTAAAAATACAAAATTGAAACTTCAAAGATCTATTAAACACTTTTAAAGTTTTGAAATCATATAGACAAAAATCTAAGAATTCAGTGATTAGTCTTATACGAAACTGTGCCCCTCCTAACATAAAATTTTGGATTCGCCACTGTCTATAACTATATGTAAGTTCCACTACCGTTTGTCGACTATATATGGAACTAAACAGTGAAGAAGAAGAACCACTAGGGCAAAAGTGAAAAGTGAAGTTAAATATCCTAAATTAAGAAACAATAAACTAGTGAAGAAGAAGGAGAAGCTTCTCCTTAGTAGAGAACGACTAGGTTGAACATGTGATATTCCATAAATGAAAGATAATGAACGACCTTTTAATTCACTTCTTTTTCGAGATATTTTCTAAGACTTCTAGTAATGGAAGTTGGAAATTCTAAATTTACTTTAGGTTACTTTATTATTCAAAGTCCAATGGTTAAACTACATATGGGTTAGTAAGATACAGGTTGCTGAATCATTACACATAAGTCGGCTCAAAACTTCTGCTCAAAGTGATTTTGTGGTGAATGACAGCTCTATTTCTACAAGCCCAATCTGTGGTGGCCAAATGGGATGGGAAAGCAATACTTATATAATGTTGTTATATCCATAGACGTAGATGGATTTGGAGAGTCTGATTCCTGGAGTCATCATTTTGGTTTCCGTAAAATAGAAAGCAATATTGATACTGCAACTGGTGGAAGGTACTGTTTATGTTAATTTCACATCCATGTTTGATGAAATTTCTTTTGGTTAGATTGTGCTGTGTCCTTCATACTGTTTCTTCTCTGCAGGCTGTTCAAGGTCAATGGGCAGCCTATATTTATTCGTGGTGGCAATTGGATATTGTCTGATGGGTTACTTCGACTTTCAGAAAAACGATATCATACGGACATTAAGTTTCATGCAGATATGAATTTTAACATGATCCGTTGTTGGGGTGGTGGATTGGCCGAGAGGCCAGAATTTTATCATTATTGTGACATTTATGGGTTGTTGGTAAGTTATGGCTCCTTTTCTCTTCTGCACTATTATTTTTTTCCCCTTCCATATCATCTCAGGCTCCTCCATAATATGCCTTTTATTTTCTTATATGCTCTTAATTAATTATTGCATTTGCTTACTCTATAGTTCTGTTGAACTAAGATCGAAACACTAATGTCAATCACTATTGCCGAATAAATTATTCTAGGTGTGGCAAGAATTTTGGATTACTGGAGATGTCGATGGACGTGGTAAGCCAGTATCAAATCCCAATGGCCCTCTGGATCATGATCTTTTCTTGCTTTGTGCAAGAGACACAGTTAAACTTTTGAGGAACCACCCTAGTCTTGCTCTTTGGGTCGGTGGAAACGAACAAGTTCCACCACCTGATATCAATGCTGCTTTAAAAAATGACTTGAAACTTCATCCTCACTTTCAAATGTCAAGTGAAAATGAGAAGTGGATGGCAGATTCATCATCAGCATCGGAGGATCCAAGTCAATATCTAGATGGTACTCGCATTTACGTACAAGGATCCATGTGGGATGGATTTGCAAATGGGAAGGGAGACTTCACTGATGGTCCTTATGAGATCCAGTACCCTGAAAACTTTTTTAAGGATAATTTTTATAATTATGGATTCAATCCTGAGGTTGGTTCCATAGGCATGCCTGTCGCTGCTACCATCCGAGCCACAATGCCTCCAGAAGGATGGGAGATTCCAATGGTTAAGAAACTTCCCACTGGCTATGTAGAAGAAGTACCAAACCCCATTTGGGATTACCATAAATACATTCCCTATTCCAAACCATATAAGGTTCAAAGTCAGATTGAACTTTACGGTTCTCCGAAAGATCTCGATGATTTTTGTTTGAAGGTAAAAAGGAAGTTTCTGGTTTTGAGGTAGTGCCATGCATTTTTTACAGTTAAGTTCATTTTCTAACATTCAAAACTTTCAGGCTCAACTTGCTAATTATATCCAATATCGAGCTCTAATTGAAGGCTGGAATTGCCGAATGTGGAAGAAGTACACTGGTTTCTTAATCTGGAAAACACAAAACCCATGGACAGGTCTAAGAGGTCAGTTCTACGATCATCTCCTCGACCAAACAGCGGGTTTCTTTGGGTGTCGTAGTGCTGCGGAACCTATCCACGTGCAGCTGAATCTGAGCACATATTCCATTGAGGCAAGTTTTTTTTTTAATATTGTATCATACTATTATCTTTTTTTGGTTTGAAACAAATTTAAAGAGGAAAGTTCGGTCTTGAGTAGAACTCTAAATCCGCTCGCTTTCATTTTCTTTAAACTGAGCTGATAGCAAAGGGATATAAACTGTATATTTATCTCATCATTTTCTATGTTCTTGTAATTATGGGAATCAATGGATTTAACTCAAATCTTTTCATCTGTATTTCTCAACTAAACTGTGAGGTATTTCTGAATCTGCCTTGAACAGGTCGTAAACACTACGTCGGACGAGATATCTGGTGTTGCCATTGAAGCCTCAGTGTGGGATCTTGAAGGGACGTGCCCATATTATAAAGTTTTTGAGAAACTCTCCCTGCCTCCAAAGCAGACGTCATCCATTGTTGAGATGGAGTATCCGAAGTCAAAAGATTCCAAGCCTGTCTACTTTCTTCTTCTCAAGCTGTACGAGGTCGCGAACTACGGTATTATCTCGAGAAACTTCTACTGGTTGCATCAGTCTGGTGGAGATTACAAGCTGTTGGAGCCTTACAGAAAGAGTTACATACCCATTCAGGTTACATCTCAGGTTAATATAAAAGGATCCACCTATGAAGTCAGAATGAATGTGCAGAACAAATCAAAGAATGCAGAATCTTCAAGCTTAACCTACAAGAACAACTTTATCAATATGCAAGTTGAAGGCGATTCCGATTCAAATTCTTTGCTTCTTAAAAACAAAGAACAGACCGATGAAAAATGCAACACTGGTTTGTTTCACAAGATCTGTCGACATATAGGTATTGGAACCAACAGTCCGAGGTTAGTTGAAATGGACGGGAATGATGTCGGAGTCGCCTTCTTTCTTCACTTTTCGGTCCATGGTTCCAAGGCAGAGGATAAAGAAGGAGAGGATACAAGAATTCTGCCTGTTCACTACTCAGATAACTACTTTTCCCTGGTTCCTGGTGAGGCTATGCCGATCAAGATCTCTTTTGAGGCCCCTCCTGGTGTCACCCCAAAAATTACTCTTCATGGTTGGAATCTTTCTCAGGGTTTCACTGTCCATTGATACATATATATATCTATACTATATTAAAAAGTAAGGATCTCAAAAAAAAATATTTTTAGACCATTTTATCCTTTTAATTTTTAGTAAATTACAAATATGTCCCCACTTCAATTTCTAAATTTACTAACATGTCATTTGCCATTGATTATTAATAATGAATGAATTATTTCTACAAATTTTTTTTTGTGAGTTCTCTATAATTATATTTAAATGCCATAATTGATAGGATGAATTTAAAATATTACTTTATAAATAAATTAGATTTTATTTCCCTACAGAAAAATCAGATTAAATTTAAGTTGATGAATTTAGTTTTCTTTTTGTTAATTTTTTATTATTTAATTAATAGTATAGTGTAGTACAATTATTGTTTAATTTTATGGAAAAAAAATATACCATTTGATAATTTGAAATATTTAAAAAGTGAAGATGATGTTCCTTTTTTAATTTCTTAATTTCAAAATATGTCACAATTAATTATAAATAGTAAATTATTATTTTTTTGATCAAATAAATAGTAAATTAATTAATTAGTTAATTATTTATAATAAATTATTCATTAATTATGATAATAATAATTACTGAATGGAATATGAGAAGTTGGAATTAAAAAAAAAAAACAATTAATTAAAGATTCTTTTGTTTAATTATAATTAATAATATAATTTAAAGTGTTTTGGAATTCTAAAAGTTTTGTAACTTCTAATTCTCTAGCACTATATAAAGAGGCTTTCTTCCTCCATTTTTCATCAACAACCTCTCAAAGAGATTTTTTGAAATTTAGTTTCACCAAAAGAAATGGAAACCAAGTTGCATATTTGCTAGCTATATTCACTATCAAAAAATGGGCGGATAAAATCAGGCATGCAGTGGCTAAAGAATTGGTTGAAGCACCCACCTAAAGCGTTTGCTTCTTTCTTTCGTTTTTGTTTTCTAATTTATCTTCTTCATGTTTCTTTGTTTTGCTTCTAACATGTACTAATAAAAAAAAAGTTCAATTCTTTCTAAACTTTTAGTTCTCTCAATTCATTATTCTCAAAAATCTTTTTAAATTTTGAAAGCAACTCATGTGTTACTTAACACTTTGTACATTCAAGTTGCATTCAAGTTGCAAAGAATTAATGTAACGAATATGCCAGACTTCACTTGAGACGTTAAAATATCATTTCGATGAAGTCAAATAATTGTGAGTTTGTTTAACGATTATCAAATGAATAAATTTATTTTACGAATTTGTGCATGATACGGTATTGTGTTTTTCTACCTTTTTTTTTTTATTGTTATTTGATAATTAGTGTATTTTTGGTTATTGAAAATGTTTGTGCATGCTTTGAATTTGTTTGTTCAATTTCACGTATGTTCATATTTCATAAGAAATTTAGTATGTTTTAAAATTATATATTTTCTCTTATTTTTTTCCCAATTTATAATTTAAACTATAATACAAAATTAAAATATTATTATGAGTATGTGGCAAAAGAAAATATTGGATAGTTTGAAGCATTGTTTTTATAATAATAATAATAATAAAGGTAAATTTTAATTAGCAAATAAATACAATATAGACCCAAAAGCAAAATAACCCTTCAAATAGCTTCTATTTTAATAAATATTAAATTTTGATTAAGTTTTACAAAAAAATTAAAAAAAAAAAAAAACTTAGACATATTGAAAAATTAATTTAGATAAACGAAATTTCAATACACCCAACTTAATAAATGAAGGAAATATGAAAAATTATGCATTCAATATCATAAATTAATTCTAAAATTAAGGTTCTTAATTGCTAAAGTTTTGCATATTAATCTCTTTGCATTTTATATTTCTAATTTTAATTAAAGTTAAAAAAATCTAAAATAAATTTAATACTATATAATTTTTTAATATACAAAAAATAATTTTGTTAGAAAGTTGGGTTTGAGAAAATAAAAATTAAATGCTCCCATAGAGTTATTAAGGGAATATAAAAGGATAGAATATGAAAAATTTTGCCTTTATTTAGAAAAAAAATTAACATGAGAATTATTACACTAATTAAAACTCTTGCAACTCCTTCATCCCCTACAAATTATGAAATTATATTTTGCACTCACATAATCTAAACAATTTGAGTTGTATTTTCTTTTCTTATTTTTTTCATCTATCTCTACATTTTATTTTTAGTGGAGTTTCTAACATTAATGTACTAGAATTCTAGCATTTGTAGTTTTTGGTAAGAGGTGTATCTATTTTTCCTTCACTATCGTTATTATTTAAGATTATTTTATAATTAAATTTAGGATTACTACTTTTTTTAATTCAAATGTTTGTGCATGCGATTTAAAATTTTTATATTCTATTTTTAATTTTCCTTAGTTCAACTTTTTAATTTTTTGTTAGATTATGTTTTCTTTTTTAATCTACCATGTATAAATTTTGACAAAACATTAACATTTTATTTTGAATAGAAATACATCAATTAATATTTATTTTAACAAAATATAAATTACACCATATTAATTATGATTAATGTGATCTATATTTTATATTTATATAGATGTCATTTAAATCATGTTAAAAAAATTGTCTACCATAAAATAAATTAATCATTTGTTACATTAAAAAAAAAAAACTTAATATAAACTTGAAAACTATTAATAAACAAAAATAATGGACTCAATAAAAAATTTTAAACTTTAAGGCAAAATTGAATAAATTAGAAAGCATAGACGTGCATAGCACGTGGTGAAAGAACTAGTATATATATAAGTACAAATGTGTAAGAAACTTATGTTGGACAATATTATCCTTGGTGTTTTACAAAATACCTAAGCTATCATTCATTTAAGATTTTTTTTTTTTTTTAATTTCTGGTACTCTCTCTCCACCTTCCCAAAACTACTTCACGTTCATTTCCCTATTTTTAGACATAAAATCTCTCTTCTTCCTTTCCCTCTCATAACTCACAATTTCATTGATTTTAAGCAAATGATTGGTGCTTTGGATAAAAAGAAGACAATTGGTATGTTTTTAATTTAGTATTTATCATTTTATTTTGTTACATATGTCATTGGAAATTGTGATGGCCGTGAAGCTAATTATGAATATCAATAGTCAAAAAAATGATGTCCAGAGCATAAAAAATATAGATTTATTTTGATAAACTCAAGGTATAATTTTTTATTCTTTGAATTAACTTTTTTTTACTACCTAGAGTGTCGAATTTGAAATTTTGGAAACAAATTCTAGATATTTTTTCATGGTGTATTTATTACTCAAGGGAAACATAATTTTTAACATATAATAAATTGCTATGTGATACATGTGTTGTTTATGTAGAAAAGCTTCACACTCTTATTAATTTTCTTATGTGTTTTTTTTTCTTCATTCTTGGCTATGTTTATTACCTATATTTCATATATGTATACCATATTAAAGGGAACCATACCGTATTGGATTTAAATTCATCCACGTGCAATGAAAAGGAATGTCTATTCTAACGTATTTCCAATTAATTATTTATTATTCAAAACTAGAGTTCTAGGGATTATTTCCAATTAATTATATATGATATTGTTTCATATATGTATATAGTAAAATTTGAATGTGATCTCGCTTATTTTGAAATAAATGTTTTTTCAATTCCATATAGGTTGGAAACCATCAAAATAGGTTTATGGGGAGATTTGGCAGAAAATGAAGGACAATTCAAAGATTTTATAAAATTCTATCTCACATGGTATTTGGTCTCTTCAAGTTAATATATGTTTTTTTTTTCTAAAAAATGACAATATAGATAAATTGATACTTGGTATTGCATGGTATAATTTAATCATTCCAATAAAATAGTAAGCTATTTATTTTAACAATTAAACTAAACAACTTTAAAAATAATAATTATTAAATTGTATTGGAAGATGACTTAATACTTTACAAATAGTTTATTTTTTTTGTAAATATAAATGATCATATCATTTAATATGTATTCAAAAATTTCTTAAAAAAGCTTAAATTTAATATATGATAAAATAAAATAGAAATGTCACGTGCAAAGCGCGTGCTAAAAGACTAGTATATATAAAATGTTAAGTTAAAATAAAGAAAAGAAATTCAAAACTACAATTTATAAGGGGAGATATTAATGTTTAACTTTTAACGAGTTGAGTTATGCTCGTATATTTGTATTGGAGATTTATTTTTATAATCTTGGTAAGTTTTACTTGTATGTCAATCCGAGCATAGCTAATTAGATAAAGCACCAATTACCATCTTAAGGTTGATGATTCGATCTCTCACCTCGCAATTGTGCAATTGTTAAACTTAAAAAGGAAAAAGGAAACTTAAGGAGGCTGGGAAAGAAATGTCTTGACCTCAAGTTTATTCTCTCTTTTAGAATACAGAGAAATAATTTGTTACATTAATTTTTTAGGTAGAGAAATTTGGTAAACTTTAATTCAAAGCACAAAAATGGTAACAAAACTGTTAACAATATTGGGGCTAAGTTGAAATTAAAGATTAGTATTTAATTTAGGCTAAATTATAGAAAATATCCGTAAACTTTCTACCTCGTTTTAATAATATTCTTGAACTTTAATAAAAAATTGTATTAACATCCTTGATCTTTCAAAAAGTTTCAAGAATACTTTTACTGTTAAGTATTGAATGAAAAACGTTTATCATTATTATTCTTCCCCTCTCTCTCTATAAATTCTTCTTCCATGAAAATTAATAAGAAGCTTTGCTTATAAAAGCTATGTGCAACAAAACCAGATGAAAACAAAGCCTGGAATTGAAATCGAGCTCTCTTCTTTGCTTATAAAGGTTATGTGCAATAAAATTAATCCTCGATTATATACTATCAATGATGTACCCTCCTCCTATCCTATACAAAAAGAAAACAAACAAACCCAATTTGTTTTTCCAAAAAAAAAAAATATAAAATCCATTAAAAAAATCTCCAATCGTGGACCAATTTTATTGCACATAGCCTTTATAAACAAAAGGAGAGAGAGCTTGATTTTGATTTTTGACTTTGTTTTCATCTGGTTTTATTGCACATAGTCTTTATAAGCAAAGCTTTTCATTAATTTTCATGGAAGAAGAATTTGCAGAGAGAGAGAAAGAAGAAGAATAAACGTTTTTCATCCAAAACATAATTGTAAGGGTATTTTTGAAACTTTTTGAAGGGTCAAGGGTATTAATGCAATATTTTAAAGTTCAAGAGTATTATTGAAACGAGGTACAAAGTTCAAGGGTATTTTCTATAATTTAGCCTTTAATTTAACCTTTATTTTAATTATCACCTTTTATTTTTAATAAACTTTCATAAAGTTGTTAATAATATTTCAAATTCCTTGTTGTAATAAAGTTAGGATTTAAAATGTCCATATTCACACATCATCAAAGAATAGTTCAGCAAGCTTCTAATAATTTTTTATATAGAAAAATTCAACAGCGGATTCGAAATTTTATATATATACATACACACACTAGGAGATTCCTTTTACTAATTAAATTATATTTTAATACTGAATCTAGATTCATTATTAGAGTTCTTTTCCTAATTAATTTGATTAATTGGAAATATATATTGATAAAGAATTTGATTCATTATCTAATTAGAAGTGACCTTTTTCTACGATAAAATTGAATGTCTATAGATAGAACCAAGGTTCGAAATGTCGAGGTTTAGATTTTACGAAAATGTCGATGAAAATATCGATGTTGTTGGAAATTTTAGAAAAATTTATAGAAATCAGGAAAATGAATGGAAAACGTTTGAATTAGTTAATAAAAATTTAATTGTGGCTTAATGAGGTTATAATGGACATTTTTTAATCATCATATCTAAAAATATAACCAATACTTATGTAAAAATATCGATGTCAATAAAAGTTTTGAAAAAAAGATGGAAAATATGGAAATTTGAACGAAAATGATTTAAACTTAATAATAATTTCAGCGTAGCTTAATTAGATCATTTATACCTATTCTATCTAAATATGTAAGAAATATTGTTGCTTAATTAAAAAATTAAATGTACTAAAAAATAAAATAGATGCCTATGAAAAAGACAATAATGAAAAAAAAAGTCGAAAGCATGACATTTTGATTAAAATACTTCTAAAACAATTAAATAAAATAAAAATAGAACTTAAAACAATAAAAAATAATTAAATGAATTGTCATGTGTGAGAGTGAGACAGAGATGGAGGGAACTGCTTTAGAAAAGAAGTTTGTAATTTGTTCCACATCGCTTGGGTGAAATGGGTGGAAGCACGATTTTCTATAAATATTCTCTTTTCCAACCGACTTTAATATGAAGCAAAGCATTTACTGTGTTGGGCCTTAAATAATGGGCCTACACATAAGTTGAAACTTTCAGGGCTGACAAGAAGAATGATCAAATTTAAATGGTCATTCCGAAAAATGTCCATCTTTTTTTACTTGAAAAATATCCAAACAGTTAAAATAATATTTTAAGAAGAATTAGTAAATATCCAAAATTCCCCCAATTGAAAATATAAATATAAAATAATATAATAATTTTATAATCTATTCAAATCTAAATTCCAAAATCACATCAACTATATCTACCTTAAAATATCTTAAATTAATAACTAAATATATATCATACAATAAAAAATACATACAAATTAAAATCTAAGAAAAAACAATAAATTAACCTAGTTAGGAAAAAGAATTTGAACCAAACAAAAATAAAGCAATATAACAAAAATAAAGCAATGTTACGGATACGTAAAGAACATAAATACAAATACCCAATATTCACACACACTCAAAACCAAACCTTAATTAAAATTTGGATAGAAATCCAAACCATCAAACATCAAATCATACACTGCAAAAACACAGATAAAGGTTAAATCAACATCCATTGCATGCAAGATATAGAAACAAAAATAAAAACTGAAAATGCAATAAATTATACACACTGCCCAATTAAAAAAATTATTTATTCGAAATTACCCACCCCAAACACTCAACATGATTGCACTTCCCCCTCCCTAGGGTTTCAAGGTTTTTCCAAAGGAAGAAGAAAGAAGGCGAAACAAACCAGGCAAAACTACCCACCAGAATCCATCAAAGGGTAATAAAACATGCCCTACTTACCTTCCTCCTTAACGCATATTGTAACCCACACCTTTTAATTCATGTTTCTTCTTCTAATCAAAGCATATAGACGAATCCACGAAGTTCACAGATCAAAACTTTGAAGGAGTAGACCACAACGACGTAAGGAAAGACTAAAGAATTTGAATCATGGATGGACAGGTAAGATACGTTAGAATACTCGCAAATACTGGCCGAATATTTAGGAATTTAAAATTTTCTTAGTATTCAAATGAGATCTTGATTCCCCCATATTTAGACTCTCTTTTATTTTATTTTAATCGAAAACTTTTACACTTACAAAAACCTAACTACTTCCTGCAAATCAGACCTAAAAATTGTTTACTATTCGTAACCTAGGCATTCAAATGAAATTTACTATTGTGAAAATCATTTATATATTAACACTCTCTGTCATAGACTGAAGATATGGTAAAATCAGCCATGGGATCAAAGACAAGATTAAGCAACTGGTTGAAAGCTGCTGGAATAACGTCTTTGAAAAAAACAAAGGAAGCCGAACGCATTACCTTGAACAACGACGAGGAGGTGAAGTACAATAACTTGTCCCATCTAATATGAACAAAGAAACAACATCCCTAAACCTTTCTATAAGAAACAACACAAACAATGACAGGAGATTCTGAATCTAATAAAGAAGAGTCAACAAAAGAGAAATAGAGGCAGAAGGAAGAAAAAAAAAGAGGAAGAGAAGGGGCCACATCATACACTAGGGCCACAAAGAAGAAGAAGACTAAACCAGTCACAAAGGTACCCTAATTGTGCTAATCCTTATCCATAGTATATGATCGGTGTTCACGCAAGCGCACGCGATCGAAGTAATATAAAATGGTATCTGAGTACCAAGTATCGAATCCCACAGAGAACGGAGTAACAAAGATTTTGTTTTGCAAAAGTGTAAGGCAAATTGCAAGTTTGAAAAGAAAAAATACAAAAATCAAGTTGTTGGTGGAAAATCGAAATTGCTAATTCAATTGCTAATCCATAATGGCAATGTTGGAAATAACAGAAATTGCTACTCCAATTGCTAATCCATAATGGCAATGTGCGAAAAGACTAAAATTGCAGAATTAAATTACTAATCTAAATTGGCAATATGAAATGGCAATTTGAATGAACTTAAGAATGAAATGATAGAGGATGGGGCTCAAGAATGTCATTGCCCTAAGTCGTAATTGCAAACCAAAATTGTAATTCCAACCTACTCCACACTCAATTGTAAACCAAAATTGCATCTCCTATTACCTCAAAATTGGGTTTTTTAGGAGGCTAAGTGGGGGCTCTATATGTCTATAGTCCCTCCATCTTAGATAATTTTTGGCTCACAACTTTATGGGTCTTGGAGTCCTTAATCCCTATGTCAAGGGTAAGGAATGACTTATGTCTAAGCTCTTTTACTCCATTACTTGTGTGAAATCCGCTTGTCACTAACCCTGTCGGTATTAGATCTAAGCTTGAGTTGAAACCCTAGTTGATCACTTTAGGATCTCAACGGAAATTAAATCAACACAAGCAAACAATTGAGATGTAGGCTTGGTTTTTCTTGGAATTTTGGCTACATTTACTTCTTAGGGAATTCACATCCTTGAACCCCCTAAGAAGTTTTAGCTCAACTTAAATATAAAAATCCTAAAACTAATTTTGGAAGAGAAGTTCATATTGGGAAAATTAGGTAAATTGCTAATCAAAACAAAATTTCACTCTAATTAAGACAACTTTATCAAACAAATAAGGTATTAAACATTAACATCTATTTGGACAATTAATTCAAAAGTTCCAGAAATTTTCCAATTGAATAAAAGAGAACGGAGGGTAATAATTGAAATCGGCTTTACTTCCTTTTTCTCCTTAACTTGATGGGCTTTAAGCACTCTCACGAAACCTTAACTTGAGTAAAAACAACACCTCACCGAACTGAACACTCTGCAGCAAAATACAAGATGAAATCAAGGAGAATTCTAAAAGAAACTTGCGGGTAGTTGCTGGGATGAATCACGAAATTAATTCAATTTGGATCTTTGATTGAGAACAACAGTAGAACTCCCACAATAATTAGTCATAGAAGAAGGAAATTAAAAACAGAAAACTGGACCTCGGTGAACAAAAATGAAAATTCAGAAAAACAGAGTAAAGTTCTTGAATTAAACTCACTAACTAGAATTGAAATTGACACTTAAACTTAATTCATAATAAACCAAATGGAGAATAGAGATTGTTCTTCAACAATTCTCCCTAATCCAGAAAGAAAATTGCAATAAAATAAACTGACTTCAGTACTTTGAAATGAGATAAAACAGAAAAAAAAACTTCCAGAAAAACAGAGCTCGAAAAATGAAGGTTGCTTCTTTCCTTGCCTCCGAAATTCCCCTCCTTCTTGCTCCTCCTCTTCTTCCCTATTTATAGGCCTTCATTAGGGTTGAAGAATGCCCAAATTTCGTGCTTAATTTCCTCAAAATCGGGCTGTAATTAGAGAATCTCGAAATGGGTTTAATGCAGAATTTTTTTCCTTTTTTAAAACCCAAAAACCCACGAAAATTGGTCCTTCAAATCGCCCTCAAAATCCGATTAATGGCTCCTCTTCTTCTTCCTCATTTGTAGGCATTTATTAGGGTTGAAGATTGCCCAAAAATCATGCTCCAATTCCCTTGATTCGTGCGAAATTTCTCTTCCCATTTATGGGTTTTTTCGTTCGCGCCCATGAATTTCTGCCCAGAACACAGATTGCCAAATCAAATTTCCAAATAAGATTGGCAATCTGATTTAGCAATTTCACATTCCCTGCTCCAGGATTGCCAAACCAGTTTAGCAATGGTTTGGCAATTTGGTTTGACAATTTCCGAAATTCCTGCAAAAAGAACTACATTACTTAGAATTCTTTTCCAATTGCTATCACATTTCATTATTTCCTACTTTCAAACAATTTTCCACCATTTTCAATTAATCTTAGGACAAACAAGAGTTTTTTCGAGCATTTGAGGATTTAAATAAGCCTTAATTTTAAGGCTTATCAGTATACGAATTAAATACTTGGAATTTCCGTATATTTAAGACCATACTATCGATACAGCAAGGAAAAAAACAAAAAGAAAGTATACCAAGGGAAAAGGTAGTCGAAGAAGAACAAGCTACAGAAGAATTGGAAGGGAATGAGGTAAAAAAATACAGTATATATATTGAAGAACAATGCAACCTGCTAATAATTCATACATTAAATAGGAGGAGGAGACATCAAAATAAGAAACAACCAGTGAAGACACTAACGAGTATGAAGAGAAAGAGGAATCTGAAAGCAATAACAAACTAGAAGATGTATCAAATTCAAGAACTGAATCTACGTCAGCCATCAAGGAGGACATGACTACAACAAGAAAAACTATGAGACAGGTGCCATAAAGAACATATTGAGATCCAAGGCTGCCTAACACTAATATGTATTAATACTTCCTATTTAATTAAATGTTATAGGTGATTGTTAAGAAAGAAGATGATAAAAAGAAAAGGATGGCACCAAAGCAGAACTTTGAGAAGGGAAGGCAACAAATGGATGAATTAGTACATGTATCCAAAATAATAATAATAATAATAAAACCCATAGTTTTTTATAAATACATAAATAGCATACATGTTCTAAGCATTTGGTGTACTGTTTTTAGGATTATTTGTATCTCATGCTAAAATAAAAAAGAAGTCAAGCCTTGAAAATAAACCTCCAAACAAAAATATATGTTATACAAAAAATTAGAGGGACCTTGCCTGAGAGAGTGCAAGAAAGATTCAGGCATTCCTGTTTTGGCCACTTCCTAGACTTTGCAACAACCAACAAATCTTCCCAGCTATTACTACATCTGATACAGAGACAGTGCAAACCAAAAAAGCCAACAAAGCCAACTTCTTGATAGGAGGAAAGGTACTCACATTTGGCCTTAGGAAATTTGCTCTAATAACCCCTACCCAAAATAGAAAGAGAGAAAATCAAGGTTGGAGAACACACTAGGAAACTGTATTTCGATGGAGAGAGGACGGTAAAAAGGAAACACATAAAAATTGGTTTCACAGTAAACAAATTTGCACCAAAGGATGACCAATACAAGATGACCTGTTATATTTCTTGGAAAGCTTCTTGCTACCACGACAAGAAGCGATCCATGTTGACTCGACCACATCGTCATGGTGGATAATGAAGAAATGTTTAACAACTATCCTTGCGGCAGTCTCGCATTCAATCTACTAGTCGAATTTATGCAGAAAGCATCCAAGAACAAAGGGGAAACATGTATTTCCATGGGCGTACGAGGTCATACCAACTTTTAGCTCTGCATAGAATTTCTATGCAAGGTAAATAACAGAAAGTGTCCCAAGGATTATTAATTGGGTTGAAGACACGCAACCTAAATGGAAAGACTTGGAGAAAAAGGTGTTCAAGTCACCAGAGGTAAACGTCTATTCAATTCTTCAATCACCATGTCATTTCTAAAATATCTACTAACAATACTAATTCAATCTCCAAATTGTCAGCTTGAAATTTGCCCAATCATTGCAACAGAAGAAGAAATGACCATGAACTATTTCCAACCATTCGTTGAAGAAGAAAAAAAATTGAGATGAGGGATGGAATTGGAATAACAAAAAGAAGCTCGAGGGAAAAATATAATCGATTTGATGATAAATTGAGGAGGGCCCACTATCCTGGACCAGCGATACATCAGAGACATATTGGAGATGATCGAGAAGAGGCAGGAAGAGATGATTGGTAGGTTTGATACCATGAACTACTTACCCAGAGAATGGATGAATTAGTGGGGACAATAAATTTGATGATTTACTACATAAAAACAACCAAGATGAATGAAGAGATGTTGGAAAAAAACCAACTTGTATCTGCTATGGGTGAAATATATAAGGTATACATGAAAAATTATATTGAATCTGATGGAATAAAAATATGTATCTGTTTTACCAATTCAAATATTTTTCAAAGATAAAAATAATATTGTTTCAACACAATACTATTCTTCAAACTTCTCTCTTTTCTCCAAGTACCCGTTTGCAAGGGGGAATAGACAGCTTACCAACGAACTTACAACCACAGTCGGGAACACCTTTGTCCTTGCCAAACACATTACTGACGAACGATCTGTCGCAAGAATAGAAAAAAGAATTGAGAAGAACAATATTGAAGTTTAGTTTTGAAAAATAAAAAGATTAATATAAATTAATCTCCAAGTACACAAAAATTTGAGATGATGGAAGTTGTTTCAAAGATTCGAGTATATTGAGTAACGTCGTCCTTGCTATGACTCGAATACAAAACTAAGGCTTGTGAGAGCCTTTTAAAGAAAATCCACAATGGATTGGAGAGGAATAAGTCTAGAGAGAATTCTTTAATTCTCTATTGAGGAGATGTTTGTTATAATGGCTCAATTGAAATGTCCTATTAATAGAGATCTAGGGCAGATCTTTGTCATAATTAAATAATATATAATATATATTTTAATATCTAGTATATTAAAATACATATATTTAATCTATTTAAATCTTATTCAAATCTTTTAAATTCTCTTACGATATTTATTTCTTTATTTGAATCTTATTCAAATTTTATAAATATATTTTCTTTAATATATCTAATATACATTAATTATTTTAATATCTAATGTATCAGATACAATAAATATATTTTCCTCTTTTACATTTAAAATATCTAATATATTAAATATTAATTTGAACACTTCAAATTAAATATTAATTTGAACATTTCAAATTTTTCTTTCAACTAAATTAATCTTTTAGTGTTACTATGAGATAACAATGAGACTTTATGTACCTACTGATTATAAGTTTCAATGATACAAAAATAATTAATTAACTTTTTAATTAATCAATTTTCATTCATTAACTTTAGGTCACTCCACTATAGACCTAGAGTTGCACTCTTATGCACTGTAGGACAAATTGTATCCATGGATATAACCATTACATGCAAGTCGATCCTTCACAAGTTGTTCATAATTACAGCTAGGTCAAAAGTCCATTTTACCCCTGTAATTACATCTTGCACCTTAAGTACCACTAATCCTCTAATGAATAATTTATTTATGATCCAACCATAAACTAAGTTCTCTCAAACTAGTGAAAGGGTGGGGCCCATTGTACAAGTCCCGAAATCAGTACTTAAGGGAACTATTCATCTACTTACCCTGTATGGGAAGGAGTGAATTCTATCTTGTAAGATTATGTTCCTAGCTCCTAGCTCCCTATTTGGTCAAGTCTCCAAAATGGTAGGCTTATTGAATCGGCTACAAAAGTCACTCTCACTCTTGCAAATCAAAGGACAAGCCCTCATAGGCAAGAGTTCATAACTCACTTAAGATTAAGATCGGGTCGCATATGATTATCTTTGTGAAATATTAATCTTCTCAATTAAAAAATTTATAATGAAAGATTAAATATTCTGTTGTCTAGTCTTATACAAACTCATTGTATAAGATACCCTCACTCACATGTCTACACATGAACGATTTGGATCAAATCATTTATAACTATTACAAAGTGGGTCGTATCAATAGTGTTATCAAGATAAGGCACCCAACTTTATCCATATACTATGACCCTTGAAGCTATTTCTTGAACATGATTCTCATGTATGTCAACCACATACTGTTCAAGATTACACTAATAACCTTTGGATATCTCATATAATGGATAATATTATATTGAAAATAAAATAATCAAAATTATTATTAATTATTAAATAAATCATTAATTACGAGGATTTAGGGTATAAATTCCAACACATTTATGATCTAATTCTAGTTCCGTCCGTCGAGTGCTAAACTTAAATCATCACAACAATTAATTCCTTTGTCATAAAAATTAAAGGCATTAATAAAACACAATGCATTAATGAAATCAAAAGCCAAATTAGTAATAAACATCCATTAACTAAGTAATTAATCCAAAATATCCAACAATTAAACAATTAATCCAATTAATGCAAAAATCCCAAGTATTAGAAACCAAGATACTAAAAATCATACAATTAAACTTCTAAGTCTCTAATTTACAGCCACAAAATAGAAATTAAAAGTAAAGGAAAAGGAAGAAATTAGCAAATGATAGCCGATCTTTCATTTCCATCGTGATCTCTGATCGAGGGTTGTTAGACTCGTCAAATAATATTTATAAGTTGGACCAAACTAAGATTTGTAGTAGTAGTTGGCGAGGTCGAACTACAGGGAATCAAGTTACTTTTTGTAGCTGTAGTGCATTATCGAACGACACAGAGGGGGAGGGGATTTTGATGAAAAAAAGAGCAAATTGCAAGGAATTTAAATGGCATAAATGTAAATAAAAGCAAAAGATAGAATTCAGACACACCAGGCACCAATTCGGGGTCACGTTGGGGTTTAATTTCACAACGTCAGTCACAGGTAACTAAGATGCAATTTTATATTAAATGCACTTGATTGACTTTGTCGATAAAGCCGACAAAGCCCTTACAACCAAATTAACCTAACATCAATTTAGTCCTAGACTAACTTGATGAGAGCTAGGCACGATAGTGTTCTATCTCCTCGAGCTAGCCGGATTAAGTTCTAGGGATTAGTCAAGACGATTAAACTAACCTAGGTTGGCCAAATCAATTTTACCATTTTTAACTCTTAGAACCTAGCATGCAACTATGGTCTATGGATAGTCATAAACTCATTCATGCAATCAGCTATTTGCTACTCAAATTAAGCACAAACTCTAGACAATTACTAATTTGAAATTACGCGTATAACATGGTTAAACACATTCGACGCAAATAGGTTGTCAGGCTATTCTATTAACATGCTTAAGAATATAAACAAAAAATTAAAGATGCATTAATACTGAAATTAAGCATAAAACGTTCAGAACCTCATGACGTTACAATGTAAAAACCCAACGATCTCCCCGAATTGGCGTTACAATTTTGTATCTAATAGAATCTTACACTTTTAATTTTTATATAACAGATATGTGAATTTAAAAAATTCAAATAGGTTAAAGATCTATTGCACATATAATTGAAAATCCAAGAAAAAAACAAAAAAAGAACTTATTAGACACAAAATTGAAAATTTGGAGACCTATTTGACACAAATTTAAAAGTTGCTAAATTAAACTTGTAATTTAACCTAAAAAGTATTTTAGGTATTTTTCTGTCACTTCTAGCATCATTTTGGTGAGAGATGATAAACAAACTTGGGTATTTGCCTCTAGTAATTTTCAATAAAATTAGTGAGTAGAGAAGTTGAAGAGTTACATAGCCTCCACACAGTAATGAGACTTTTGTGAGATCCCAAACACAGCCTTGCAATTGTTATTGAAGGTGCTTGAATTGAAAGGTGTTATTAGGAACATCTAGTTCTCTTGGCCGCTGCACCCGGTTTCATTAATTTTAGGGTATGTTGGGATTCCCTTATAGTTTAAACACTTTTTAAAAAAAAAAATCAATAAAAATATTATTATATCTTATATTTTTTTTAATTATTTTAAATAACAAATTTGTTTGGTTGCACTATATTCTAAAGTGATTCTATTAATTATAATTTTTTTAATTTCTTATTAAATATTTTGAAGATTTTTAATTAATCACTTTAAAATTATTTTTGGATAATCTATCTATCAAGTGTTTATTAAAAAAAGTTTTTAGTATTAATCCAATTTTTTAAAGCATTTTTTATTTATTAAGATTTTTTAAAAACACTAATTTTGATCACATAAAATCTCTCAATAAGCTAAACTAAACATACTTTAAATTATTAATTTTTTCAAATGTGCTTATGGAAAAATCAATTTTATTCAAAAAGCATTTTTTTCACACGTTATTCAAAACACACTATTAATCTTTGGCTTCAATTACAAATTTAAGTCATTAAACAATGATGTTTATGTTTGGTTCATGTAGTTTAAGTACAACTTAAAACTAAAGACGAATTAGAGACACTAAAATATAAATGTAGAGGTTTACATCATATATAATTTGGTTTCTATGCTTCTTGTTATTAAGGGTAGTTATGTCTTTTTCCTTTTATTGGGCTTTGTATATTGATTAAATAAAAGAGATTAATAAAGCAAATTTCTTTTCTTTTCTGAGATGTTTTAGTTTCTCTGAATTGGTATCAAAGAATTCCTGTCTTATGACAAATATATATATATATATATATATATATATATATATATATATATATATATATATATATATATATATATATCTGTGGCGTATTGAGATTTATGTCATAAAGTCTCGTAATTAATGTGTTTATTATTTAACGATTATTTAATAATTACTTGATTATTTTTATTTTCAATTTATATTATCCATTATATAAAAATCCAAGGTGTAATCTTGAACAATATGTGATTGACATACGAGAATATCATGTTCAAGAAATAACCTAAAGAGTCTATAGTATATGGATAAGATTGAGTGTCTTATTCTAGTAACACTATTGATACGACTCACTTTGTAATAGTTACAAATAATTTGATCCAAATCATTTATGTGGAGAGATGTGAGTGGGGGGTATAATATACAATGAGTTTGTATAAGACTAGATCACAGAATATTTAATATCTCTTTATGAATCCGTTAATTGAGAAGATTAATATTTCAACAGGATGATCATATGTGACTTGATTTAATCCTAAGTGAGTTATGAACTCATGTTCATGAGGGTTTGGCCTTTGATTTGCATGGGTGAGTGTAACGGCCCGACTTTTCTATTTGACATAAACTAGCCAGGGACAGTACCACGTGCATGCTAATACATTTAAAATTTTTTGGGAAAAACATAAAGAAACAAATTTTTGTAAAATAAATAAAACTTTTTATTTGGGATCCCAATGAAATCATTACAAAATATAAAATAAAATAAAACATTAAATCAGTTGAAATAGCTTCAAACATAACTTCAAAAAAATAAAACATTTTGGACAATGAAACATTATAAATGTGGAAATCATGCTCCTCTAAGCCACCCAAGGCCCTTTCTAGCAAACTGTCATATCATTCGCCTAAGATGATCTTGCCTTTACCTAAAAGAAAAGTTTTTTAAAAGAATGATAATTAAAACTACCCAGTAAGTGATCCTACTACTGGGTCAGGATATGCAAACACATGCAATAGGACTTATGCTACCATGACTTTCAACTTGAAGCTTCTTATCCTTGCCTCTGGATGTGCATCACTTTCATGCCCACAGTTCTATGTACATTACTTTCATATACATTAAGCTCTCTAGACATGCATCATTTTCATGCATGTCAATTTGATGTACATCACTTTCATGTATACCAAACCACCTAATAAGAAGCGTAATTATCTCATACTTCTCAAGACTTTATGAACATACAAAATGCATGAGGCCCCACATATAAAACATCAGCTCATTATAGAAGAAATTTTGCATAAATAGCATCATCCTCTAGCATACATAACATACATGTTTACTTTACATTCATTTCACGTAATATACATGACTCTTACAATCATTATTCAAACATCAAAACAATTTCCAAAGGTTAATAATTGTAATTTACTAGCTTTGGACTTTAGTTTCCAAAGCCAAAAAACTTACCCAAAGAGTGTTCTGGAGACTTACACAAACAATTCTTTAATTCAAATTCGCCTTTAAACTTTAATTTACTCACTTCATAACTGTCCATAAAAGATTCCAAAAGTTAGAACTCATCCTAAAATCTTTAATTGAACTTCGAAAAACTTATTGATGTTCGATACTCACAAGAACCTTACCACGAAAGCCTTATTCCTTTCTGTACAATGCTCTAGATTGCCCAAATCTTGTGAGTCCAACACTAGAACGGAGTGGGTACTCGAAATTGGAGTTGATCGGGTCGTTGGCGATGTCGAACTGGCGTCGAAATGCCGTTTACAAGATGTTGTCGCCGCTGCCGGAAGCACAACGCCGATGAATCGACATGCCGGGACACATGGCTAGCGCCGTCGAGATTAACATCGGAGGGGAAACCATTCACAAGGCTGGAACTGCCTGGGTATTGCAGAATGAGTAACCGGAATCACACTGTAATCGCGTCTGTTCATGGGTGTTTTTGCAAAACGATTGCGCCGCCGCTTGAAGCTTGTGGGTTGTCGGAATGTATCACTGTCAGCGCCACAGGTCGTGCAGATCATTGAATCTGAGGCTTCTGCTCGTCAAGACGTAGAGCAGCTGTCGGTCATGGGTCTGTTCTCGTCGGAACAGGGAGCGCTCGTGCTGCCGTGTGCACCGGAGGAGGAGGGGACTTCACGGGAAGGAGGACCTGTGCGTACTGCGTCAAATGAGTGATCACCGACGAAAGCTGCGTGAGGCTAGACGAAGAATGAGGGAGAAAGAGATGGAGAGACAAAGTGAATAGTTTTTTTTTTTCAATTATTTTTTTCATTTTTTTTCAAAATCTAAAATACCTCACCATGACCTCATAAATAAGGCTTCTCCCTATTTTCTCCCATTTTAACCACACTTAAATCCGTATCTAGGTCCAACCCCCTTAAATTAAACTTCAACAATAATCCAACATGTTCAACAAAAATTAACCCAATTATTTCAGATCAGGGATTTTAACCAAAAATTAGCTTTAAAAGTGGAAATTAAAATTTACCTGAAAATGTCGAGCATTACTGTGAGAGTGACTTTTGTTGTCAATTCAATAAGCCTACTATTTTGGAGACTTGACAAAATAGAGAGTCAAGAACATAAGTTTCACAAGATAAAATTCACTCATTCCATACAGGGAAAGTAGATGATTGGTTCTCTTAAGTGCTGATTTCGAGATTTGAACAATGAGGCTCCACCCTCTGACTGGCACGAGAGGGAATTAGTTTATGATTGAATCATAAACAGATTGTTCATTAGAGGATTTGTGGTATTTAAGTTATAAGATGTAATTGCAAGGGTAAATCTGACTTTTGACTCAACTATAATTACAAATAACTCATGAAAGATTGACTTGCATGTAATGATTATATCCATAGACATAATTTGTCATATAGTGCATAAGAGTGCAACTCTAAGTCTATAGTAGAGTGACCTAGAGTTAATGAATGGAAATTAGTTTATTAAAGAGTTTCTTAATTAATTTTGTATCATTGGAGCTTATGATCTATAGGTCCATAAGGTCATCTTACTAGCTTATAGTAACATTAAAAGGATCAATTTCATTGAAAGAAAGTTTTAAAATGTTCAAGTTAATATTTAATATATTTGCTATATTACATAAGGAAAATATTATTTATTATATTTGATACATCGAATATTTAAGAGAATAATATATTATTAGATACATTATCTATTAAATTTGAATGAGATTTAAATAGATAATATATATTGTAGGAGATATCTGAATGAGATTCAAATATATGATAATACACTAGATATTAATATATTTTGGCAAAGATTCTATCCTAAGTCCCTATAAATAGGTCTTTTGAATTGAGCCAATAAAACTAAGATCTCTACGAATTTTTCCCCATATTATTTCTTTCAAGAGGTTCCCACAAACCTTGGTCCTATGTTCAAGTCATAGCGAGGAAGATCTTATGGAGATTTAAGATTTGCTGTAACACAAGAAGTAAAGACTTGCCAAATATATTCTCCATATTATTTCAAAGTAATTCTTGCTTAACCTATTTTTAGTTTAATTCTAAATAAATAAAACCCTAAATTGATTTCTAAATTGTTTAGAAATTACAATCTTCCCCTACGAGGTGAAGTGTTATTTTCTATGGCAGCTCCGCATCACGATCACGTTGCGACAACTTGGTTGATAAGAATGATGTGAGTAGGCAAAGATGATCACTCTGTTTAAAATGGAAAATCGTTTTGTTTTCACAAATCAAACTTCCATTGGCTAATTCGACATCATTCACATCACTATTTCTCATGGAAAAATAATTTTCATATCATGGTGTGATTGTGAAAAGAAGTCATTTGAATATCATGCATACATTTTTGACACTCATTAATCTACCCTTAGCATGCATACGCATCATAGCATCACACCTTCAGAGTCAAATTCATCGACTGAGCCAAATAAAATCATGGCATGTGTCATACATGGCTAATTGCATTATCATTACTTAGAGTCAATAGACATGTTCAATCCATGACACTGGGAAAAATGCACTTTGGCAAATGTACTCATTTTACATAGGGCGTTCTCTTGGAATAATAGTTCATCGCATCTTTGTATAAATGTTGTAGCTTGCATTTGCAAATCCACACAACCTACTTTAAGGGTGATTTATCATTTCAAGATGGTTTTCATATCGTGTGTTAACACTGACATTTCATGCGTGTAGGAATTCTCCATTCATAAGAATTTCCATAATGTTCAAAAGAACTCTACTCTTTCAATAATTGATTTTTGGCAACAAAGTTTTGAAATAAAAACTGTCGTCCCTTTTAAAACAAATTTCTAAAATAAGAAATCTCTATTTTATGATTGATTTTTGGCAACAAAGTTTTGAATTAAAAATCGTTGTTGTCTAAAACAAATTTCCGAAATAAGAAATCTCAGTTTTAAGCCTGATTTTTGGCAACAAAATTTTCATGTAAAAACCATTGTCTTTTAAAACAGTTTTTGGCATAAGAAATTCTTTTCTCTTTTGGTTAAATTGAACCCTATTGTTTAGTTGAGGTCGAAGCCTATGTCAAGTCAGGTCCATTTCTTTTTTGTTTTGGTTAAATCGAACCCTACTGCTTAGTTAAGGTCGAAGCCTGTGTCAAGCCAGGTTCGTTTATTTTCTATGTTGGTTAAATCGAACCCCATTTCTTAGTTGAGGTCGAAGCCTATGTCAATCCAAGTCTATTTCTTTTCTATGTTGGTTAAATTGAACCCTACTTTTTAGTTGAGGTTGAAGTCTATGTCAAGCCAGGTCCACTTTCTTTTTTGTTTTGGTTAAATTGAGCCCTACTGTTTAGTTGAGGTCGAAGCCTATGTCAAGCCAGGTCCACTTTCATTTATGTTTTGGTTAAATAGAACCCTACCTTTAAGTTGAGGCCGAAGCCTATGTCAAGCCAGGTCTGTTTCTTTTCTATTTTGGTTAAATTGAACCCTACTTTTTAGTTGAGGCCGAAGCTTGTGCCAAGTCAAGTCCACCAATAAAAATAAAACTTACTACCCAAATATTTTATCTATTCCTTTGTTCACCTTTTTATTCTTCAAAAGATGTACAAAGGGGGCAAGTTGTAGATATCGTATTTGGACCGGGTAATTTTTATTTTTATCCCATAATTATTTCTTGTAAATGAAAGCTAAAATTGTTTTTTAATTTATACCAAACATTTTTTAAGAGTTTTTAAAAAAAAATTTGTTTATTTCTTTGTTAGTTTGTTTTATTTTATTTTATTTTATTTTTTCTTAAAATATCTCTTAACTACTTTTTATCCTAACGATTTTATTCTTCTCTCTCAAATATCTCCTTCTTTTTTCTCACCCTCTCCCCACCCTCATGCCATTTGCTCTCCCACTTTCCATTTTCTCTCATTTTTTTCGCCACTTTTAAGATCATTTTCTCCTCTCTTTCATGTACTGTCTCTCTAGAACCTTCTAATATAAATCATTCCTTGATTGGAAAGGGGGCTAAGGGGGGAAGGAGGTTTTCTTTGGATTCTAGAGAGAAAATAAAAAAGGAGATGTCAAGAATAAAAAGATTTTAAGAAAATCTTGTCACCATCAATACGGCAAACAGGTCAAGACAATCTCTTCCTCACTTCATTCGTAGGTAAGGTGTTAGTTTTATTGTGTTTTTTTTTAAAATTTTAATTTGACATTCTAATTTGTGTGTTTGTTCTTTTAATTTGGCCAAAATAGGTTTTAATTTGGCCTCTGTAGTGTGTGTTTGTTATTCTAATTTGGCCAAATTTGGTTTTAATTTGACCACTGTACTTTCTAATTTGTGTTTAATCTTGCCTCTGTCGTTCTAATTTGTGCATATTTTTTAATGGCGTTTGCATATTTAATGTTTTAATTGACACACCCCATCCCAAATTACCTTAACTAACTTAGGACGTGACATGTCGACATTAGATCCCTACTAAACTATGGAATCCAATGTCAAACTTTGCAAGACAAAACTTATTTTGAAAACCACAAGTGGCTAGCCAAAAACTTTGTTGGTACAAAATTCATAAAAAAAAAAATCGACAGAGTTTCCCCTGAAAACTGAGTAAAACACACCTGAAAAGAAATATATACACTCCCAAATTAATATGCTCAAACTCCAACCATCATTTTAGAAATTCAACAAAATCCGACAAACTGAATAGTAGATAGACATATGGGTTTTCAAATTACAAACCAAAGGAAACCCCAAAATGGTACTAGCCACATTAGTTACAAAAGAAACATTTGTAATTATGTACATACAAAATGTTATGCAAACTATTAGGTCTGGTGGCAGATATCGACTTCTGTAGACTCGTTAGAAACTCAGTCGCTACCTGGTGAAAAAAAAATTTAGAAAGAAAGAATGAGCTAATAGAGCCCAGTGAGTGGTAAGTTAATAAGAAAAATAACCTTTCGACAACAAAAACCTTTTATATTAAAAAGGAATTCAAAGTTCAATAGAACTTTATATACTAAGCACAGTCTAAATACACAAGATAAGTAATACATCAAATAGATCTGTGGTAATAACTTTCTAAAAAAAATTAAAACATGTAACAATAGGCCAATAAAACTTGCCACCAAACCTGTACCAAAATCTCTATCATACTGGCATAGAGTAATCTCAATACGCATAGCAGAGTAATCTCTGTCATAGTATGTATTGAGTAATCTCTAGATGCATAGCAGAGCAAGTCTTTGTCATACTATGTACCGGGTAATCTCCAAGTACATAGCAGAGCAAATCTCTTTCTTATGTGCACGCAGAGCAAATCTCTCTCTAACATACTATGGAAACACATTACATAGCATACGGGTAATAACCATGGGTACGAGGATCTAGTAGTTATAAAATCACTTTTAACACAAAACTCTTTATGCTCAAATTTTTTAAAAAAACATGTTCTCTTGCTATAAATATCTTCTCATAAACTCAAACTTTATAATAAACATACATTCTCTAAAACGTTTCATGATTATCGAATATTCTAAAAAATACCAAATACTTCTAAATCCGTAAGTAACATAAAGTCTTTCTAAATTCATACTTTCTCTATAGAAATTGAAACTTTTCTAATTTTTCAAATAATCATAAATATCCCAAATATATCTCTAAAATGATAATTTTAGCCAAAATCATAAAATTGCTAGAAATTCATAAAATTCTTCCAGAAATCTTGTAACAATTTCTATAAAATTATATACATCTATAGATTTCTTGAAATCTCATAATAATATTTAAATAACATAATATTTTGTAAATTAAACCACTCACAACCACTATGAGCGAAGTTTGTTCGAGTCGTAAATGGTTTCAATCTCTGCTTATCCTGAAATCATAATTTGTCAATGCATTATTAACCTCTTAATGCCAAAATTAAAGTGCAACAACGATAAATAACCCAAGTCTTTATTTTCTCCTTAACTCATGTGTTAACCAAAATTTTCATGATCCTATTCTTAAATTACCAAGAACTTAAGACCATAAACTAGAAATAAAGTTTCCAATAAACTCTATTGTATCCCCTCTCCATAAGAAATCTCATTCTTCTCATTCCTTCTTCTCCATGAACACAATCATTGGTTTTCTTTTCCATAAAAGCTTGAAATTTCTACATACAACTAATCCCCTTCAATCTATACTTTGATAAAACTCATGACTTTCATCATTTATCCCTCTTTTACTCAAACATCACCCTCATCTTTGGTTTCAACCTAGTTTGTGGAGTTTCCAACTAGATGAAGAAAACCCACAAGGAAACCCACTAAATTAGGTTCTAGAACTCATGAGAAACCTTAATCAAAAGTTAGAGAACTTACCCAAAACTTCAATCTAATGTTGTGAGATCCTCTTCTTGATTTCCACACTCCAAAATAGTTCAAAATCAAGCAATCCTCTCTTCACTTTCTTCCTCTTCCTCTCTTTACGTGATCTCTTCTCCAACAGTCCCAAACATTTTGTTTTATTTAATTATCATTATTATTACTTATTTATTTCCTAAACAAAAAAAAATCATTTCCTTTTGTGTGGCTTCATTAAAGCCACATGTTTTTCTTTAAATAAATAAATAAATAAATAAATAAATAAATAAATAAATAAATAAATAAATAAATATATATATATATATATATATATATATATATATATATATATATATATATATATATATATATATATGTATGTATGTATGTATGTATATGTATGTATGTATGTATGTATATTTAATGAACCCACTTTCTTTACTTTTATTAAGTATTTAATTATTTAATTTAACCAAACCTTATCTTCCCACTAAAACAATAATAAATCAAAATATCTATTTTCCAATTTCAATTTTTAAACCATTGTAGAAATAGATGTTACATTAATGGCCACTGTATATTTTGATTTGGCCATTAATTTGATCACTGCATTATTTTAATTTGGCCATTGATGTTTGTTTGGCCATCTGGCCACTGTATGTTGGTATTTGGCCACTGCATATGTTTATTTGGCCACTGTATATTTAATTGTCAATTTACATAACATGTTTGTTAAGTCTGTCAACAATTAGATCATCAATTAGATCATCAATTAGATCATATGATGTTTATTATTTAATTTGACCATAGTATGTAGGTTTTATATATTTTATATATTTTTTTTCCTTTTCATAACATGTTGGGTCAATTTTCATTTTGGCCTAACATATTTTTTTGGTTTTGAATTTAATCATACCATATCTGCTATCTCAATTTGTTCGTGATTGTCTTATTTTGATTCAAATCATGATTGTAAAATTTAGAATTTCAAGATGACTTTAGGTTCAATTTAGAAGTTCAAAATCAATTCAATTGGTATTAATTAGAATTTCCAAGTGATTATCAATTTGGTTTTGATGTGAATTTTCGATTGAGTTTGAAATTAGTTTTAATTTAGAATTTCTAATAAAATTTCAATTTGAATTAATTTTACGTTGGCAACAAATTAATTTGGATATTCCAAATGATTTTTTTCTTCCTTTTAATAGTCTTAATTTGAAATGCTAAAATGAATTTCCAATTTGGTTTTAATTTGTTTGTTTTGCAACAAATTAAATTTAATTTCCATGTAGATTTCAAATTTCTCTTTGAATGGTTTCACACCACTTATAATTGTTAGTTCATGTGTTTATTTCTAAAATGTGAATTAATAAACTTGGGACATTTTAAAATAAGGAAAAATCTCTTTTTGTGTAAATAATTTTCAAGCATGTTTAATAATTAACATTCAATATTTGAACTTCTTGTTTGAAATAAAGCAATTTTCAAAATTATTTCATTTAAAAGAGTTTATTTTGAGGGCTGAGTAATGTGCCTTCGTGGAGTTTAACTCCTATGCAGGTGTATGAAAATCTTCATTTTATTTATTATTATTATTATTTTAAAAAAAATATATATATATATCTATATATATCTATATCTATCTATCTATCTATCTATCTATCTATCTATCTATCTATCTATCTATCTATATATATATATATATATATAATCATGTAAGTCTTATGACAGAGTCGAGTTAATAAAATTTCTCAAATTCTTGAGGTGAGAAATTTTTCTTTAAATAAAAGGAAAATTCCAACGGGATAATAAATCGATGGGTACGTTTCCACTCACCATATTGACCCTTGATAGTCGACTTGTCAAAGGTCCTATCAAGATTACATTTATAAAACCAGACCTCTAAGTATTTTGCAATAATAGTGGCCAGGGTCATCCACAGGGATTGGGTTTCTTAGATTTAATTAATTACCATAGTTACTTATGCCTAATTTTATTTAAAGAAAACTAATTTTGAATTGGTTCTTTTATAGAAAAACATAAAACCTATCATATTATATACAAAGTTGGAGTCCAATTTTAGAGAGACATTATTAATTGTCATTCGGGAAGCCTGACTATGAAAGTGAAAACCAAATTATGAATCATGCAACAGTTCTAAGTCAATAATTACTAAAATATTCAATTGACTCTTTCGAGCCCAATTGAACTCATGCCAGAAGTAAATCAACCTTTCGGTCTATTTTTACAACTCAGCATGGCATTATGAAATTCTCTTAATAACTTCTAGTATTAACCTATTCATTCTCATGCAATAGATTAATCCTAGTTATGCATCTAGGTTCATAGTTAAACTTAATTTTTCAAGCTAAATTTAACTTAACGTACAAAGCTATGGCCGAGAGCTTAGAAGATTAAATCAAGATACATAAAAAACGTTACAATGACATTCAATCAATCAACACATAGTTTTATACCATCAAGCAATAAACTAAAAAGTCTAAAACACTCAAATACATTCAATTTCAGTCCACTAAATCCTAAAATTAAGAATGCAAAAGAAGGAAAAAGAGAAAAACTGGACGACGCGTGCCAACACTCGTTCCTGACATGATGTCTCGCGATCCCGAGCATTTAGTTTCCTCCTTAGCTCTCCAAGGTGCTCTCTAGACCTCTCAAACAATGCTTCTATCGAAATTAGGGTTTAGGTCTCTCCAAAATGGCTCCCTTTGTTCGAAATACAAACTTCCCTTTTATAATATTGAGACAGCGTTGCAACTCTAGGGGTAGCATTACAACATTGTCCCTTCAAATTTTGTAAAAAAGGGAAATATCTATTTGGATGGCATTGCAACGCTGTAAGTAGCGTTGCAACGCTATGTCTTCTAGTTTCTAATGTTGAATAGCTGCTGATGTAGCATTGCAACGCTACAAGTGGCTTTGCAATGCTATGCCTTCTGGCTCTAAAGCTTTATTCTTTCTCTTCAACACTTTGAAACTCGATTATGACCTTAATTTGCTCCAAATTCATCCAAATACTTCTCAAACTTCGGTTTTGCTCTAATTGCTCGGTTTCTGCAAAATATACATAAAAATACATGAAAGTACACACAATCATAGCGAAACTAGGATAAAAAATAAGCCTATAGATAGCACATTTATGCATGCTATCCAATACCCCCAAACTTAGATTTTTGCTAGTCCTCGAGCAAAACAAAACCAAAATACAATTTCACAAGGTTTCTAATACAAGATTCATGACTCAAGCCTCAGTGATATAATTGACATGAAATAACAAAATCAAGTCTCAACATGCTCTTCACTAAGCAATTTAAATTCTATCTATCTCATTCCTTGCGTGTGTGTGTGTTTAACTTCATTTCTATTAGTTTCTACTAACTTTAGACACTTTTACCAAGACTTTCCTTCGTTTTCCCCTACACTGGCACTAAGTTCCAATTTCAAGCTTTCCCACACTATAGAGAACAATCTACTTAAGCATTCATTTTCTTAAGCATTCGAAGGGTTACTAATCCCCAAACTTATCTTTTCTTTCTTATGGAGATCCTAGTTTTCACACTTCCACTATAGAGACCCTTATCCAGAGCACTCGCTCGATGGATGGCCTAACTGATCACAATGGAGGTAGCTCTTTTGATCCCCACACATTAAGCACACAATATTATGGAACATGCTTTGGTTTCCGTTAAACATGCTAATCTCATAATTCAGCAAATTTCATTCACTAACTTTCATGTAAGTCAACTATTAATTAGTTCTTAAGCCTATCGGGGTAACAACAACCTCTAGACTCAAAAAAAGCATCATCGTGTTCGAACATAATAGAAAGTCGGTTATGTGCTCGTGGTGTTGCAAGGAAATCAAAGATAAACTTCAGATATGCTTAATTTAGAACGTGCTTTAGAAATTATTCTATTGCAAAAAAAAAAATCACTTGGATGACTTCCTAGGCTATCCTAATCAGTCATCATGTATTATAAATCATTTGAGCATGCTTAGGATCGAAAAAATTTGCTTAGAATTTACTCATAATTATCAGGACTGCACAGTACTACTCACCCCCAAACTTAAAACTTACATTACCCTCAATGTAACATTCTCAATAAAATAAATAAGGACAAAGATAAAGTGAGTGAATGATACTGGCCTGATAAGATGAGAGACGATTCTATGGGAATTCTTTGAATTGACAGGAGGTTTCTCAATGCGGTCGAGGTCCTGCAAAATGGGAATGAGATTTACTTGGCACTCTTTATTTAAAAAACAACCTACACTAGAAAAGAAAAACAAACAAGAGAAGTAAATAAGGGAAGTAAAAAGCTTGGGTTGCCTCCCAAGAAGCGCTTTCTTTAACGTCTTTAGCTAGACTAGACTCATGTTGTGTCTTCTTTTGGATCATATAAGAAGATGCTCTCCATATGTCTTTCTATATCTCCACAGTAGTGCTTTACTCGTTGGCCATTGACTCCGAAAGTTTGTCCATCATTTGTTTGTAGTTCGAGTGCTCCATGTGGGAAAACTTCCTTGACTGTGAATGGCCCTGACCACCGAGACTTTAACTTACCTGGAAACAGACGTAATCGTGAGTTAAAAAGAAGTACTTATTGACTAGGTGCAAATGTTCTTTTGTTGATTTGCTTATCATGCCAATGAGCTGTTCTTTCTTTATATAATTTTGCATTTTCATATGCCTGAGCTCTAAATTCTTCCATCTCATTGAGTTGTAGGAGTCTTTGGTCTCCTGCTTTTTAGAGGTCGAAGTTTAACTTTTTGATAGCTGTAACTCAACAGGAATATGGCATGCTTTTCCAAACGCCAATTGATATGAAGATGTGCCAATTGGAGTTTTAAATGCGGTGCGGTATGCCCATAATGCTTCGTCCAACTTTAATGCCCAATCCTTCTTGTTAGTTCGAACTGTCTTCTCCAAAATTTGCTTAATTTCCCTATTTGAAATCTCAGCTTGACCACTCGTTTGAGGATGATATGCTAATGAAATCTTATGCTTAACTCCATATTTGACAAGCATTGATTTAAACAATTTATTGCAAAAATGTGTTCCCTCATCACTAATTATAGCTCTCGGTGTACCAAACCGTGTGAAAATGTTTTCGTGCAAAAACTTTAAGACTACACATGCATCATTCTTTTTAGTAGCACCTGCCTCGACCCACTTAGAAACGTAATCAACGACAACTAGAATGCATAAATAATTATGGGAAGAGGGGAAGGGACCCATAAAATCGAGACCCCAAACATCAAATAACTTTATTTCAAGAATAGGAGTTAAAGGAAGCTCGTGGTGTCTGGAAATATTACCTGTCCTCTAGCACCTGTCACATGTTTTTACAAAAGTATAGCAATCTCTAAATAAAGTAGGCCAATAGAATCCTGATTGTAATACCTTTGCGGCTGTACTAGTAGGCCCAAAGTGCCCACCATATGGTGAATAATGACAATCATGTATAATCTTAGATATTTCTTCAAGGGGTACGCACCTTCGAATGATTTGGTCTGAACAAACCTTGAACAATAAGGGATCGTCCCAAAGGTAAGATCTTACATTATGGAGGAACCTTTTCTTTTGTTGAGAAATCAACTTTGGTGGCATAACTTCCCCTGCAAGAAAATTAACATAATCAGCAAACCATGGTACATTAGCCTCTACCTGATACAGCTTATCATCAGGGAAATCCTCTGTGATGGGCTTAGTCTGTCGATTTCCTTCATTCTCTATCCTGGACAAGTGATCAGCAACAACGTTCTCACACCCTTTCATATCTTTCACCTCAAAATCAAATTCTTGCAAAAGAAGAATCCATCTTATCAATCTGGGCTTAGCATCATTTTTTGTGAACAAGTACTTGAGCGTTGCATGATCAGTGTGAACAATTACCCTAGTTCCTAACAGATATGGTTTAAACTTGTCAAAAGAGAATACTACTGCAAGCATTTCCTTTTCAGTGGTAGTGTAACTTTGCTGTGCAGAATCTAAAGTCCTACTTGCATAGCAGATGGCTCTAAACAACTTATCTCTACGCTGACCTAAGATTGCTCCTACTGCGTAATCGCTAGCATCACACATAACTTCAAAGGGCTGACTCCAATCAGGTATAACAATAATGGGTGCAGAGGTTAGTTTCTCTTTTAACAATTTAAAAGCTAACATGCATTCCTTAGAAAATACAAAAATAGAATCTTTTTCCAATAAGTTACACAGGGGTTTCACAATTTTCGAAAAATCTTTTATAAAACGCTTGTAAAACCCTACATGTCCTAGAAAACTACGAACTCCCTTCACATTTGTTGGAGGTAAAAACTGTTCAATTGCAGCAATCTTGGCTTGATCCACCTCAAGTCCTTTTTCTGACACTTTATGCCCCAAAACTATACCTTCTTTTACCATAAAATGGCATTTCTCCCAATTAAGAACAAGGTTAGTTTCTTGGCACCTCTGCAACACGAGAGAAAGATTATGCAAACAAGAATCAAATGAAGATCCAAAAACTGAAAAATCATCCATAAAAACCTCCATAATCTCCTCTATCATGTCATGAAAGATGGCCATCATGCAATGCTGAAAAGTAGCTGGTGCATTGCATAGTCCGAAGGGCATCCTCCTAAATGCGTACGTTCCTTAAGGGCATGTTAATGTGGTTTTCTCCTGGTCCTCTGGAGCAATAGCAATCTAATTATAACATGAGTAACCATCAAGAAAACAATAATAAGGGAAGCCAACTAATCTGTCAAGCATTTGATCAATAAAAGGAAGAGGAAAGTGATCTTTTCTCATAGCCTTATTCAACTTCCTGTAATCAATGCACACATGTGACCCGTCACTGTCCTAGTGGAAATGAATTCATCTTTATTATTTTTCACTACCATCATGCCTCCTTTCTTGGGAACTACCATACTCATGTCCACATTGTCAGGTTTGGGAGGCATTCTTCTTGCTTTGAGCGCAATCCCAGTGATCCTAGTAACAAAACAAATAAAAGAAACAAAACTATAACAAAACTAACAAAACTAACTAAAAAGAAGAAAAAAACAAAAAGACAAACAAAAATTTCAAGCAACAAAAAAATAATAATTATTATTTTACATATAGTACACAAACTACTCTAACAAGGAAATACAACACAAGAAAAAATACAAAAGCATACAACAAGAACCAAAAGTTACACTAATACACAACATAGACATAATTTACAAAAAGAAGAAAACTAAAGAAAACTAAACAATTTACACAATTATACAAGTATACAAGGAAACACAAAAGAAGAAAATTTATACAAATTTATACTAATTACACTCTAAATTAAAATTGAGCACTTTCACCACAATATTAATTAAACTAAAATATGTCAATCCTCGGCAACGACACCAAATTTGATAGTCGACTTGTCGAAGGTTCTATCAAGATTACACTTATAAAACCAGACCTCTAAGTATTTTGCAATAATAGTGGCCAGGGTCATCAACAGGGATTGAGTTTCTTAGATTTAATTAATTATCATAGTTACTTATGCCTAATTTTATTTAGAGAAAACTAATTTTGAATTGGTTCTTTTATAGAACAACATAAAACCTATCCTATTATATACAAAGTTGGAGTCCAATTTTAGATAGACATTCGTTAATTGCCATTCATGAAGCTCGACTATGAAACTGACTACCGAATTATGAATCATGCGACAGTTCTAAGTCAAGAATTACTAAAATATTCAATTGACTCTTTCGAGCCCATTGAACTAATGCCAGAAGTAAATCAACCTTTCGGTCTATTTTTACAACTTGGCACGACATTATGAAATTCTCTTAATAACTTCTAGTATTAACCTATTCATTCTCATTCAATAGATTAATCCTAGTTATGCATTTAGGTTCTTAGTTAAACTTACTTTCTCAAGCTAAATTTAACTTAACGTACAAAACTATGGCCGGGAGCTTAGAAGATTAAATCAAGATACATAAAAAACTTTACAATGACATTCAATTAATCAACAAATAGTTTTATACCATCAAGCAATTAACTAAAAAGTCTAAAACACTCAAATACATGCAATTTCAATCCACTAAATCCTAAAATTAAGAATGCAAAAGAAAGGGAAAAGAGAAAAACTGGACAACGCGCTCCAACACTTGTTCCTGACGTGAT
Organism: Trichosanthes truncata; assembly: GCA_033996785.1. Classification (NCBI taxonomy): domain Eukaryota; kingdom Viridiplantae; phylum Streptophyta; class Magnoliopsida; order Cucurbitales; family Cucurbitaceae; genus Trichosanthes; species Trichosanthes truncata. Next base: position 39,625,717 of record JAWPNB010000013.1, on the reverse strand, counting down.
GTCCATTTGAAAGCTTCTTCTTCTTCAACAAAGATCCATCGCCGGATTTGTCCTTCACGTCGCGGGGGGTACTGTTCACGCCACGGTACTGTTGACGCGCGGTACTGTTCATGCGGGGGGGGGGGGGGGTACTGTTCACACCGTCGTCACTGTTCACGTGCCGCCGTCTCCCGATCAGCATTTCGAATCCCGAACAATGCCACGATTGCGTTATGATTTTGGTAAATTTCAACTCCGATTCAATTTTGGATTAAGCCCTTTAAGTTACTTGTGACTTGGTTATTATTATGAATTTTAGAACGAAAGCATGAAATTCATAATTAGGAAGAATTCCATATTTAGAGAAATCTTACTATGGGTAAATTAGAATTAAATTTTGACTAAGTTTATGGCTATGTTGGAATAGAGGACTTAATGATTTGGAGAATCATGTGTATTATCAAAAGGACTTACTTGAAATAATAGAGGAATGAAATTATGTTATCTTGGTAACTAGTTGGGGGTAAACTTAGCTACCTAGGTGGGTGAATATTCTTATTGAAGAATTTAATGTAGTCAAATTTATGGTGGGTTCATGTGCGTATACAGTAATTTGAGTAGTTTGCCTAAGGTTCATGAGTTGAGTAGGTCAAGTAATAAGTTCTTTTAAATCATTATAGGTTGAGGTGAAAGAACTCCATAAAAGGAGAAAGCGAACTAATGGAGCCAAGGTAAGGGACTTTATGTCGGTATGCTTAAATGCAAGTTAGGAACTGAATTGAAAAACTACATTTGAAATGAAAAGCTTTTATAAATGTTTTATTATGATTTTTGATGAATTTTTAAAATTCTTTATTATATATGAAAATGGATTTTCACTTGTTGATTGCCAAATATTCTTGTGAATGTGATGCATGAGTTATGGTTTATGATTTATGATGAATGATATGAGAATGTTGCCTTGTGTTGCATCATTGAATGAAAATTTAAAATGCTTTGGGACCTCATGCATACATGTGTATTTTCATGCTGAAATGATTTCGAAGGCTATGGCAATTACCCTTATAAAATTATAGATGTTCATCTAAATGAAAGGAACCTGAAAAGGTTAAATGAAAAGGAACCTGGAAGGGTTAAATAAAAAGGAACCTAAAAAGGTTAAATGAAAAGGAACCTGAAAAGGTTAAATGAAAAGGAAATGTTAGGTTGGGATAATTGTCCACATTAAGCCGAAGAGAAAATTTAAAAGGAAACGTTTCCACTATGAAAATGTTTTAGGTCCCACTAGAGGAAAAAGATTTTTAAAAAATCACTTTGTATGTGTTTGCATATCCTGATCCCGGTAGTGAGGTCACTTACTGAGTATTTTAAATACTCACCCTTTTCAAAAATGTTTTTCTTTTCAGGCAAAGACAAAGACATATCTTAGGAGATTGACAAGGCAGTTTGCTGAAAGCGTCATGGGTGACTTTGAGGATCATGACTTCCGCATTTAGATAGTGTGTTAGTTAAAACATATTTTGTTTAGTAAACAATGTGTTGTGAAACTATTTCAACTGATTGAACGTTATAATTCATATTATGTTTTGAAATGATTTTTAAAGGGATCCTGAGCATAAAGATTTTTTATTGTTTAGAAAAAAGTTTAATTCTTTCTGTCTTTTACCAAAGATTTTTAAATTTCTTCAGCATGCATATAGTAACATTCCTAGAAAGTCTAATAGGAAAATTCGGGTCGTTACAATCAAGCAATTAACTAAAAAGTCTGAAACACTCAAATACATGCAATTTCAGTCCACTGAATCCTAAAATTAAGAATGCAAAAGAAAGGGAAAAGAGAAAAACTGGACAACACGCTCCAACACTTGTTCCCGACGTGATGTCCCTCGATCTCGGCCTTGAGTGTCCTCCTTAGCTCTCCAAGTTGCTCTCTAGACCTCTCAAACAATTCCTCTATCGAAATTAGGGTTTAGGTCTCTCCAAAACGGCTCCCTTTGCTCGAAATACAAACTTCCCTTTTATAATGTCGAGATAGCGTTGCAACGTTGTCCCTTCGAATTTTGTAAAAAAGGGAAATATCTATTTGGATGGCATTGCAACGCTGTAAGTAGCGTTACAACGCTATGTCTTCTGGTTTCTAATGCTTAATAGCTGTTGATGTAGCGTTGCAACGCTACAAGTGGCGTTGCAACGCTATGCTCTCAAGCTCTAAAGCTTTATTCTTTCTCTTCAACACTTTGAAACTCGATTATGCCCTTAATTTGCTCCAAATTCATCCAAATACTTCTCAAACTTCAGTTTTGCTCCAATTGCTCAGTTTCTGCAAAATATATGTAAAAATACATGAAAGTACACACAATCATAGAAAAACTAGCATAGAAAAATAAGCTTATAGATAGCACCTTTATGCATGCTATCAACCCTTGATTTATTTCTATAAAGTCGAGGTAAGAGCGAGTGAGACATTTTATTTTATTTATTATTATTTTTTCTTCTTCAGATTAAAGGACCTTTTATGATAAAGTATTTGGATAACACAAGATAAATGTGGTAACCGTTTTTAACGGGTGTTGTAGGGTGCTAATACCTTCCCTACACACAATCGACTCCCAAATCTAACCTGGTTTATGCAGATCATCTTTAATATTTTAATTAGGTGTCCAATCACGCCTTCAAAATTGTTGATGGCAACTCCCAAATTCCTTTAATTAAAGAAGAACCTTGAAAGAAGACGTCAGTCGCTCCGCGTCGTGATTACGTTGCCACACCTATCACGACAACCTTATTGTCGATGTAGAAAAACGTCAATTTCTTTTAATCTTCTTACCCAAATTCCCTCTTGCCCAACCTTGGAAATAACTTATAGGAATGAACATTTCACTCCGCAGCGGAAGCATTGGATCATCTTTGATTTTATTTAAAATTAAACTAAAAAAATAAGATTAAGCAAACTTACTTGGAATAAATATGGAGAATTGTCTAGCTGGTTTTTTACTCGACACCAATTCCACAAAGCCTACTTGCTATGACTCGAACACAGGATCAAGGCTTGTGGGAGCCTCTTGAAAGAAAATCCTCAAAGGATTAGGAGAGGAAGAGGTCTAGAAAGAATGATCTAATTTTCTATAAAGGAGAGGATGTCTTATTATGGCTCAACCCAAGGTTACTATTTATAGAGACCTAGGGAAATTTTTTTCCATAATTAAAATATTATATTTTAATATCTAATATATTAAAATATTATTTGAATCTCATTCAAATCTCATAATATATACATTAAGTTATTTGAATCTCATTCAAATTTTAAATATATATTTTTCTTTAATGTTTCTAATATACATTAATCATTTTAATTACATGTTATACCTTAAGTACCGCCAATCCTCTAATGAACAATTTGTTTATTTGGTCAAGTCCCCAAAATGGTATGCTTATTGAATCGGCTACAAAAGCCACTCTCACTCATGCAAATCAAAGGACAAGTCCTCACAGGTAGGAGTTCAAAACTCACTCAGGATTAAGATCGAGTCGCATATGATCATCCTGATGAAATATTAATCTTCTTAATTAACAAATTTATAAAAATAGATTAAATATTTCGTGGTCCAGTCTTATACAAACTCGTTGTATTAAATACCCCCACTCACATGTCTATACATGAACAATTTGGATCAAATCATTTGTAACTATTGCAAAATGGGTCGTATCAATAGTGTTACCAGGATAAGGCACCCAATCTTATCCATATACTATGACCCTTTAGGTTATTTCTTGAACATGATCATCCCGTATGTCAACGACATACTATTCAAGATTACACTAATAACCTTGAATTTTTCATATAATGAATAATATTATATTGCAAATAAAAAAAATTAAAATTATCATTAATTATTAAATAAATCATTAATTACGAGACTTTAGGACACAAATCCTAAAACTAACATCAACATACTAAAACTTATCGATTCAAATTATCTCGCATGGAAATTTCAAGTTATGATGGAAATTCAAGGGCAGAGTCTAGAAGAGCACATCAAGGATGATCCTACCATTCCCTCAAAATTCTTTCCTAGTGACGTGACGAACAAAGAAACTGCCAAGATCACTAATCCCTATACCATAAGTGGATGTGGCAAGATAAACTTCTCTCTTCTTGGCTTTTCGGATAGATGAACGAAGATATTTGCCCTCAGATGTTTGATTTCCAATCTACAAAGGAGATTTTGGATGCTCTTGCTTTTACATACGCCTCCAAGAATATGACCAAAATTATGCAATTTAAGACTGAATTATAGAGTTTGAAGAAGGCAAGTATGTCCATGAAAGATTACTTGACCAAGGTAAAAAATCTCATTAACTCTCTTTCTGCTGTTGGGCATAAAATATCAGAATAAGATCATATGGTTGACATCTTATTTGGTTGAGGAAGTGAATCTATCGTGTTCGTTCACACAACCAAATCGAAACCTAAACCGATTCAAGAGGTCTATTCTCTCATTTTGTCTAGTGACATTAGAATTTAAAGTCATTCTTTAACCAATGATTCTGCCCTCCCTTCTGTTCATTTGACAACTTTTAAGCCAAATTCCAATCAAGATTCCAATATCCCAAGTAACATCAAGAAATCAACATAATGGTTCTAATAATTTTTGAGGAAGAGGGGGATGAGGTAATAGGTGTGGACGGTCTTTGAATAATAATCATTGTCCTCAATGCAAATTATGTGGGAAGTATGGTCATATGGTTGGAAGGTGTTTCTTTCGTTTTGACAAAACCTTTAATTCCTATAATAACAATCCGATAAGATACCTTTCCCAACAATTCCATTCCTTATGGTTTCCCTTAAAGCTCTGACCATTTGACAATAGTAGGAACGATGTCAAATGAGTATTCCTTTTATACCCATTCATACAACAATGAAACAAATTAGTATCTGGATACAAGAGCAACAAATCGTGTCACTTACAATTTGAGAAATATGTCCCACTAGTACAAATCTGGCTTTTAATGGCAAGCAATGTGCATCATTAAAAGGCATTTGACATCGTTTCACGTGTCATCATAGGCTACGATAACCGACGCCCTTTAATGTCAATCAATGTATGACATTAAAAGTCAATTTGTATCAATGTACGTTATCAAATGTGCATCATTGAATGTCCGTCATTACAAAGCATGACAATATTTATAAAAATCAAAATCAAAATCAAAATCAATGAGTATTTTGTGTTGTACTAAAATTGTGATAGAAAAAAATGAGATAAAAAAAGAAAACAAAAGGACCAAAACGGACATATTTTAAAAGCACGACATGAATCAAATTGAGTACATTGGGTTAGACATAACTTTCAAAGTGAGTTTGCATGGCTAATATTATTTTTTTTTCTAGAAATATTTGTAATGTTTAAGGTCGGTTTGGAACACCTTCAAGTTTAAGCATTTTTTTTTTTTAAAAAATATTTTCAATAAAAATATTTTTATATCTTACCTTTTAAAAAAGAATGGGTGGTAAATAACAATTTTTTTGGTGTACTATATTAAAAAATAATTCTATTTATTACAAGTATGTTTCCTAAAGAAAAAAAAAGTTTAATTCAATTATTTTATTTATTAAGATTAAAAAAAAAACTTTGATAATCTAAAATCATGCAAGAAACTATACCAAGCATACCTTAAACTATTAAACTAGACTATCTAAAGAACACATTTTCATACACGGCTCAATATAACTATCCCTCTGAAAATGTAGTGGCCGTCGTATGTGCCACCATTGATGAAGAAGCGAAGAAAACAAGCAGTGTGATTGGGCAAGTGATTGCAGAAGTTAATGCTTCTCAAGGAGAGAGGTCTTATTATGATATTTCCAATATTGGGTTCCCACAAATCTTTTTGATCAGTGTTATTGTGATCGGAGTACATGCAAGCGCACGTAATTGAAGTAATAATAAAACGGTATTCCTACGGAGTATTGTATCCACAGAGATTGGTTTTTAATTCAATTAAGTGCCGCGAATAATCTCACTTTACTTTTTTTAGAGAATAGAAATCAATAATAATGGAAAAATAAAAACTAATCCAATGGGAGACACAAATCGATAGGTAATTCTATGTGTGTTGATTGCATTCTTGGACCTTAATTTACTTAATTAAACTAGCAATTTAGGCACAATCAAGTGCTCGATTCATAAGTCTAGAAGCTAAGGTCATGGAATCTCTTGTTAGTTTCCTCCATTTCTCAATTATTACTTAACTAACCTAGGTGTCCCTCAGCTCCAGCTAAGTCATACAAGGCATTACGACCCTTCGTCATCGACCTCTATAGATTAATTATTACTCATTTTGTCACTCATATAATTAATCTATAGTCATGCATCCAGTTCTAGTCTAAGTTTATCTCTATCGAGCCTCCACTAAGTAACTAATCAATTAAACGGTGCTCAATTAATTAATCTTTAGCACTAACTACAATTAATTATCGGTTTATCCCGTTGTCACTCGAGTAGCTAACTAATTGTGCATTAAGCTAACTAGGCATCCTCTGTTAACTTCAACCTAGTCCTACCTTAATTAATTAACGGATACAATAGAGCATTAAGCTTAAAATGTATAAATGAATATAAACACTTAATCAAACCACAATTACTAACTAAATTAAGCAAATCAAGTGCAATGGTCCAAGAATTTACAAAAACCCATAGAATTTAGAGGTTTAATTAAACATATTACAACACAGCAATCCCTAATTACAGCCACTAATGTAACTACAATTGAAAAGAAAAAGAAAAGAAAATGCAAACGAAGGACGATCTCGTGTTCCTGAGGTGATCAATTCTGAACCCAAGCTCCAAGATCTTCAAATCTGCTCCAAAACACTCACAAATGCTCCTAAAACCCTCAATTATGGTCTGAAATCGAGTTTAGGGCTTCAACTCTCGAAATGGCCTCACTTTCGACAAAGAAGAGATATTTTTATTTTGTCTATCGACGCTAGGGGCAATTGTTCACACGAGATTTCTAGAGAAATTTGATGTCATGGAAATGAACTTGATTTTATTGAATTTGAAGTAGTGTTACAGTTTCTAATGTATAATCCTCTAATGCTTTCTCTCAGAATGTAGACTTTGATCTGAGGGCTGGCGAGCTTGTTCTCAGAGGGAGAGAGATTGAATCTTCAACTTGTAGTTGGTGAAAAGATGATCAATTGAAGCCTTTTAGTCGTTGAATCTTCTAACTTCTGAATCTTGGATCTTTTGAATTCTATGGATTCTTTGACTGAACTTGAAGCTTTTGATTTCTGACTTCTCTGAATGCCCCCAAATGAAGGGTGGCCTCCTCTATTTATAGAGTTTGGTGGACCTTGTATGGGCTTGAGCTTGGGCTTGATTGACTTTGGGCCCAACTTTTGGACTTGAACTTATTTGAGTTTAATCCAATATTTTTTAATAGACTTGGATTATTTAAATTTGGCCCAATCCATTTTTAGTGATCTTGGGCTAAATTAGCTTCAAGTCCAAACGCCACATGACATAATTTGATTGGATTAGTTTATGTCGCCCAATGGATCAATATTGGATGGATGACATTATTTGATTTGCCAATTTTTCATGTCTTTTAATTTAATTTGAGGACACGTGTAAATTTGTAATTGGTATCAAATTCATCAATATATATTTTTATCATTAATTTAAATTAATGACGTGGCAATTTGTGATTGGCCGAAATTTCTCATTCAACAAATGCCCCCTTTCGAGATTTATGCACAAGTATGCGATGGATGAATCTCGAAAAAGATAATTTCGAATCAAAATATAGGATGATTTTGACTTCCTTAATGAAATTTAGGATGCCCCTGAATTTTGACTTGAGTTTGGAATAAAATTAGAATTTGAATCTAATTCTAATTTTGATTTGGGAGAAAATTTGGAGTATGCCCAAATTTTGATTTAAGAAATTGTGTCAAAATTTTGACTTTGAATAGAATTTAGATTCTATATGGATCTTGGCTTGAATTTGGAATGGAATTTGAATTTGTATCTTAAATTTTGACTTGGAGAAAATTGGAGTATGCTTGAATTTTGATTTCAGAAAATTTGCCAAAATTATATGGATTTTGGCTTGAATTTGGAATGAAATTTGAATTTGAGACTTACTCAAATTTTGATTTGGAAGAAAATTTGGAGTATGGCCAAATTTTGATTTGAGAAAATTTTTGCCAAAATTATATAGATACTGACTTGAATTTGGAGTGAAATTTGAATTTGAGACTTACTCAAATTTTTATTTGGGAGAAAATTTGAAGTATACTCAAATTTTGATTTGAGAGTTTTTTTTTTTTTTTTTTGACATCCAACATTTTTGTCAAATAATCAAAATGTTTGATTTTAGCCAAAATTTTGATTCTTGTATTTGGCTAAAATTGTCCTCCAATTTAGAAGTAGATATTTATCCAAATCATAGAGACATTTTGATTAGGTCAAAATTTCCCTCCCATAAATTTGGAGGTAGATTTTTCTCATAATAACAATGGTAGGAGATTCCTAAATTTGGATTGCCAATTTTGTGTGATTAGACCAAAATTTTTGCCAAAATCAAAACTCTCTTTATATGTTTCGACCTAATCCCTCAATTTATAAATTGTAGAGATTGCATAGGCCAAGACATAAGGCCATTCCATCAACAAGGTTTTGGTATTTTTCAAAATATTTCTCCTTCAATCTTTCCTCTTTATTTTTTTTTTTTAACTTCACACTTAGCACTTTTCCTTTCTCCTTTTTTTTTTTTAATAAAAAAAATGGCTCTTGGTACAATTTTTTTTACCATCTCTACTGATTATGCTTTATTTCTCAATTTTAGGAAACAACTTTATCTTGCAACTGCTTCCACTGCGCAGTTGATCGTTATTTGCCATCTAAAAGGTACATACATATTCACCACTTTTTTTTAACAATGTTTCCCTGTTGAATATGTATATATGAACTGCTTCTATTATACCATAGATTTTTTTTGTTAATTCTCTTGCTTTGAACTTTTCGCTTGAATATGTAAATATTTTGTTATTATTGCTCTTGAATTGTTGTGAAGATGACCCCTATTCAATGATACGACAATTCTCCACTTATAGTGATGCCACTTCTGCTAGACCAAGCACCTAATTTATTAGGTGACTTGAGTAGCCTGCAGTGGTGGTCACCAGGCTCGCTTACTATGATATCACTCCTGCTAGACCAAGTGCCTAATTTATTGGGTGACCTGAGTAGCCTGCAGCAGTGGTCACCTTCACTTACAGTCATGTCACTTATGCTAGATCAAGCATTTAATTTATGGGATGGCCTAAGTAGCCTACAATGGTGGTCACCTTCACTTATAGTGATATCACTCATACTAGACCAGGCAACTGATTTATTGGGTGGCTTGAGTAGCCTGCAACGATGGTCACCTTCACTTACAATGACGTCACTCCTACTAGATCAAGCGCCTAATTTATGGGATGGCCTGAGTAGCCTGCAGCGGTGGTCACCTTCACTTAGAGTGATGTCACTCTTACTAGACCAAACACCTAATTTATTAGGGACTTGACTAGCCGTAGCGATGGTCACCTTCACTTACAATGATGTCACTCCTGCTAGACCAGGCACCTAATTTATTGGGTGGCCTGAGTAGCATGGTGATCACCAAGATTTTTTTAACTTCTTTTACATTAATCCTTTTTCAATATGGTGTATTTTATAGAACATCTTGATCTAAAGAAAAACTGCTTAATCATCTTGAAGGATAGAGATCAACCTATTGATAGTGGAGTCATTCTTCCAGTAGTAGCGTCAATATATGGAAATTTTAGAGAATCGCAACCACCCTTAGATAATTTCATCTTTTTATTCAGATGGTCTAAGGAGAGGCTTTTGAGTAACGATTGCTCATTGAAAGTGTGGTTTTTAGAGTCGTCAATACATAATAAAGTGTCGAACGAGAGTCCAAAATCAATGCTAGGTTGTCGAATTATTGAAGACCAAAACGTTTGTTAGGGCTCTCCTTTAAATATCCATGAAAAATTCTTCTATATCTCTCATTATTGGGAATGGTTAGAGGTCATAGTTCATCAAAATGAGATGCCACTTGAGAAGGCTCACTTGTTCGAATATGTGATAGCTTCTCTATACACCTATGATCGCAACAATGATATAGTTTGTGCTTTTTGTGAAGCGTGGTGTCCTTCAACAAATACCCTTCATACGTTGTCTGAAAAATTGTCTATCTCTCTATGGGATATATGGAGATTAGGGGGCCTTTCCATTAAAGGCAGGTTTTATGATGAAGTTGTTTCTTGTTGCAAGGAGTTATTAGCGTCTTCCAATCGAGAAGATGAAGACTGTCCAAAAAGTTGTGAATATCTTTTTGTCGTGTATTATCATATTGCATCTCAACAAATCGATCACTCTCAGATCTCTATCAGTTTGTTGATTTCTTTTTAGTTTAAAGGAGATTTGAAGTATGCAAAGCCTCTTCCTTGAAAGGCCAAGAAAACTTCTCGTCCTCATTTGACCCATAACCCAGATGGGATTCGCATCAAACGCCACAACTGGTCTAAGAAAGAAGTGGATCTATTCTTTGAGTTAGGTGTAGAAGCTGACTTGCAGGATAAGACGTACCTGCAACAAGTTTGTATTTCTCGTCCTTTCGTCCAGAGGTTTTTAAAGTTGCCAGTCTTATGGCTAAAGGTTATGTTTTTAGCCTTGTTGTTCTTGTTTTGCCCAACATCTAATGTGAACTAGGCTAGATTCACGATGCATTCTCATATGCTAGATTTTCAAAAGCATGCTTTCCTCTACAGTTTGTTCATGCTTGGCTCGCTCATTATTTTAATACGCATTACTATGTCCCAATAGCTGTTAGGGGCCTGATGATGATCGAGTTTTCTGGTGAAGGCGGGGTTAAGTACTTCAATGATTTTGAAGCTCGTGTACACATTCACAAAGGTAAATATGTATCATGGTATACGAGTCTCCAAGTCAGACATAAGGGTGAGCTTTTGAAAGATGATGAGAAGTTGTCGTTTTGGTCATCTTCGTTCTTCATAAGTATTCGATCATGCTTTTTATCTTCACAATTAGTCTCTTCGATTGTCATTGAAGCTTCTAATCCTTGTCGATTTAGTCGACAATTTGGATTTTGTCAAGATGTACCGCATGACTTGGGCCAGAAAACTCTTGAAGCTAATTTAGACAATGTGTTATGTCTTTGGATGATATGTACTCAAGGAGGAACATTGTCCAAGTATATCTTCCTGCACGTGCGATAAACCCCCACACCCAAGTTACTCAACGTTATCAAAGTTGGTGGTCAGTGAAAAATGAGAATTATATTGAGGAGGGCATACAAAGATTAGTGGCTAGTGCTTCCCCTCTTCCCTCTAAGCCTAAGTTCCTTAAAAAGATTGGTGACAACAATGGGGGTAAAAGGATTTTCATGTTTAAACCTAGCAAGTTCAACCCTAGAGATAATGAGGATAGTTGTAGCAGTAATGAGGATCATCATGGGAAGAGACTGAAGAAATCCAATAAACCATCAGTTTGTGAAGATGATTTTTTTGATGGGGTTGCAAATGATTCACAATTTCCTGTTTCCTTACTCCCTTGGTTAGAATTTTGATCCTTTTTTTTATTATTTCTTTAAGCATCTTTGCAACATCTCTTCATATATTTATTTTTTTATATGTGCAGTCACCTTTAGATGATCTCATTCTAAAAGTTGTAGAACATCATAGCCCTCAATCTTTAATGAGCCCAAATATCTATGATTCTGCAGCTACGCATGTTGAAAATTTCAAGACTCCGATGGACAAAGTTATGATTCCTTCTTGTCCTCCTACAACTAGGCGAGTGAGGAAATTGACACATGTTGCTGCTTCTGAGGTTTCTAATTATTGTGCTGACAGTGTAATTTCAAATCTTCAGTGAGAGACTGCATTGGCCATGCGAGATAGCATACATAAAAAGATCATATGCACCTCTTTGACAAAATACCTTGTCTTAAACAAGAGACAAGCAAAATTTTCCAAGGGATTTCAGAGACTTGTGCAACTAACCTTCCTTCCCTTCACAAAGTTGTAGGTGATTATTTTCAGAAGGTGGAAAAGTATAACAAACTACAATTGTCATTTTCTTCCCAACTTACCTCAGTGATAGGACTAACATAGTTCTATATTTTCATACTTAAATCATGATAGTTTGGAGGTGTTAATGTAATTAATTGATCATTTTGTAGGGACTTGAGCATAAGGCATATTCCAAGAGATTCTACGTTGAATCACGATTCCAACGCATCAAACCGGAGGTCATTCAGACACCTGAGCGAAAAGTTAGAGCAAAAATAAGCAGTGATGCGCGCTGGGTAGCGTCTAGACGCTGTCCATAGCGTCTAGACGCTATCGGCAATTCCCTGAAGCCTCACTCGACGCTGCGGAGAGTCCCTGTGACGCTGGGAGCGTCTAGACGCTGTCCAGAGCGTCTAGACGCTCCGTCGATTCCTATATATAGATTTTTTCGTCCTCTAGGTCATTTGTCTCCGATTTTCAGCCGTCATGAGACCAATTTAGGCTTTCTCCTCTCTGCTTTTCAGTAGTTTAGGATAGATTAGGAGTTTTTCATCAAACCATGGTGTCGAATCGAGCTCGTTTGCACTCGAAGTTTTCTATGGAGATGCTCGGCTAGATTCTACAATTCCGGTTTAGAGGTCGATTGTAATCAGTTGCGACATTGTGAGGCTTGAACCTTAACTTAGTTTTCTTTCAATTGCAAGTATTCTTTAATTCCCGTGTTAATTTTATAAGTATGTATTTTGATTAAATTGAAGCCTTAATCACTCTACATATTTTATTGCTAATCATGATCATGATCCGTAATTGTCATGTTGAATGAACATGTAGCATTAGGATTATCACATGTGTATGTTTTGTGGGTTTCCATGATACATGGCTTGCATGTTTAATTCTAGGAATTAAAGAAGCTTCTTAATTAGGTGAAAGTTGTTTTACCTGATTAGTTGTCTTGGTCGTTCCAAGGTTCGTAATGCCTTTATCTAAATAATTTGGAGCGGTTTCGTCAAAATTGTTTAGGTAATTAGCGTTAACTTGACGTTTGTTAGAGTTAATGACCTTAGGGAAGTTGCTACTTTTTGGGGTTTCCTAATAAGTTGACCAAGTGCTTGCATTGTTAAGTTTAAATATTTTGAGTGTTTATGATCAATTTTTGCAATTGAGCAGAACCGCACCTTTGGATTGGAATTTGGTAAGATTTGATTTATCTTTCTTTTATTTGCTTATGTTTTATTTTATTAATAAAAAAAAACACAAAACCCCCATTTTTATTTGTTTTCTCCTTGGCAAATTTAATTTGAGAAATTAATATTCGGTTCCCTGAGATCGACCCGATCCACTCATTGCTACAAGTAGCTTAGGATCGATTTATAAATTGTAATTTGACGAGCCCTCGATAAGCTCGCATCAAATTTGGCGCCGTTGTCGGGGAACCACTATTAGTTTCTCTTTGTTAAATTTGCTCTAAAAAAAACAAAAAAAAAAAATCTTTTGTATTTTTGTTTTTTTTTATCTGTTCTTTAAATGGCAGATTATTCTCAGCACTACTGGACAAATGGTGGAGCTGCCCCGTATGTTGATGAGGTTAGTGAGCTCAAAACTCAAAATTTTGAATTAACCTCTGTTGTTCTTCAAGTGGCTGTAGGGAGGCTTCAATCAGTGGAGACATGTAGATTATGCTCGTTGCAAGGACACCCCACTGAAGCATGCCCTCAGCTGCAATGGAACTTTGTGCCAAATGCTTACACTTTGGAAGAATTTCCCGGTCATCAAATGAACTTTGAGCCTTACAGTCCCTATCTTGAATGGGATCAATCTAGCTTTAGCTATGGATACCAGGAGGAGCAGCCGAGTCAATACTTTCAAACTTTAGACTCAGGTACGTCTTTAGAGGCCATAGTTTACCAAATTGCTAATAATACTCTTCAGTTTCAGCAGGAAAATCTCCAATTTCAAAAGGAAAATCTCCAATTTCAATAGGAAAATTTCCAATTTCAAAAGGAAAATCTCCAATTTCAAAAGGAAAATCTCCAATTTCAAGAGGAGACTCGCGCTGGAATGCAAAGTCTGGGTGACCAAATTACCCAGTTGGCTGATTCCGTGAGAAGACTGGAAAGTCTAGAAGAGCAATACTCTTTTGACATCACTGAGGAAAGATTTTTTGAGGAAATCAACACCGACAGTGATGAGGAAGTTTTGAATTTTGCGCCATGCCAAGAACAGGTAATTTGTGAGGTTAAGGAGGAGTCCGAGCTTACACGCAAAGAGGAGATTCAGGTGATAGAGTTGGAGGCTAAAAAGCCTTCGCATGTTCTATTCCCTAACTCTTCTATTGATTTTGAATTGCCTTTTCTTTATTCTTATGAGTACTTAAAGTCTTTTGTTTCTTTTGAGTCAGTTAAGTTAGTTGAGTCTTACTTTTTTCCTTTCATTCCTTATATAAAAAATATAAAAAATAATGATCTGTCTGGTACCCTTGAGAAACAAGAAAGCCTTCTAAACTTGGAAGGTTACATTGATTCAAGCAAGAAGGGACCAAAGAAAGTAGAAGAATTTTAGATACCTTGACACGTGCCACACGGCAAGTCGAGCAATCGACTATAAAAATTTGCGCTTCCTGGAGGCAACCAGGCTTGAAAATTTAGTTGCTTTCTTTTATTGCTTTCTACTTTTGTTTTTCCTAACTTAGCCTATTTTGCTTTGTTTTGTAGGTAACAAATTGACCTTTGAGCAGAAGAATTATCATTCTTGGAGGTTTCCACCGCGTCACCACCCACCTACGTGCTGAGTTTTCATGGGAGGTTTTCTGTTCCCCTTTCTTTTTGTCCTTTCATTTTCAATGATTTTTGTACATTGAGGACAATGTAGAATTTAGGTTGGGGGTGGAGGTTATTATTATGCTTTGATGATGTGTTTAGCATGATTGGTTGAGTCCTTGAGCACCTGAGCTTGGACTTATCTTTAGGTTTGATAGTTGCGCTTATATGTTGTCCTTGAGCACCTGATCTCGGACTGTTGATCGATTATGTTAAACATGATTCTTGTGTGAATTTTTTTTTCAAATTTTGTGTGAATTATGAGCTTGAATGCTTGATGATGTGTTTGCTTGTTACTTGATGAGGACAATTGATGACATGCATGGTATGTTGCTTTAATTGCATTAGCTGAAGTATATGAATGCTATCCTGCTTTGGGTCTTTTTGTGCCAAACTTTCAAAATTTTCTGGTCTTTCCTGCACGATCTGAACACGTTAGCCTTTCCTTTAGTAGTCTTGAAGGCTTAGGGTAGGATTATAGAGCTTGTATGTCTATTGTCACCCCGATAGGTGTAGGGCTAGTTGTTGAGTGGAAAGATTGATAGCTTGTAATGCGTTGCTTAGGAGAAGTAAAAATATGATTTGCCTAGAAAAAGAAAGAAAGAAGGAAAGTGTGCTTGAAAAGAAATTCATTCTTGAAAAAAAAAAAGGAAAGAAAAAGAAGAAAATAAAATAAGCTTGTAATGAGTTTAGTGAATCAAGGAGTAAAAAGAGCTACCCCTGTTGTGATCAGTTAGGCCATCCATTGAGCGAGTGCTCTGGATACGGGTCCCTACGACAGGTGTGTGAAAGCTAGTGCCCTTTGGTTTTTAAAGTGATACAAGTTTATCCCGCGGGTTTGAGTTCAGGCACCTAGTAACCTATTACTTGTTTGATGGTTTGGAAGCTTGGTAGCTAGTCCTAGTGCCAATGTAGGGGGAAGATGGATTGAGAGCTTTATAGACCTTCTCGGGGCTTGTAGAGACTACTTTACGAGGCCACACACACACGTGGGAAAGAATAGAAAGAGTTTTTTAAAAGTGTCTCAAAACATGGATAGTGTATGTCTGCTTCTCTTTTGTGGTTATTGTGATATTCCTAAGTATTGAAATTAGAGTCTCGTGCATGCAATCATTGATTCATATTTTTATTATTTTTGTTTGGGTCTTGCTCGAGGACTAGCAAGATTTAGGTTGGGGGTTATTTGATAGGACTAACATAGTTCTATATTTTCATACTTAAATCATGATAGTTTGGAGGTTTAAATGTAATTAATTGAACATTTTGTAGGGACTTGAGCATAAGGCATATTCCGAGAGATTCTACGTTGAATCACGATTCCAACGCATCAAACCGGAGGTCATTCAGACACCTGAGCGAAACGTTAGAGCAAATATAAGCAGTGATGCTCGCTGGGTAGCGTCTAGACGCTATCGGCAATTCCCTGAAGCCTCCCTACACGCTGCGGAGAGCCCCTGTGACGCTGGGAGCGTCTAGACGCTGTCCAGAGCGTCTAGACGCTCCGTCGATTCCTATATATAGATTTTTTCATCTTCTAGGTCATTTGTCTCCGATTTTCAGCCGTCATGAGACCAATTTAGGCTTTCTCCTCTCTGTTTTTCAGTAGTTTAGGATAGATTAGGAGTTTTTCATCAAACCATGGTGTCGAATCGAGCTTGTTTGCACTCGAAGTTTTCTATGGAGATGCTCGGCTAGATTCTACAATTCTTGTTTAGAGGTCGATTGTAATCAGTTGCGACATTGTGAGGCTTGAACCTTAACTTAGTTTTCTTTCAATTGCAAGTATTCTTTAATTCCCGTGTTAATTTTATAAGTATGTATTTTGATTAAATTGAAGCCTTAATCACTCTACATATTTTATTGCTAATCATGATCATGATCTGTAATTGTCATGTTGAATGAACATGCAGCATTAGGATTATCACATGTGTATGTTTTGTGGGTTTCCATGATACATGGCTTGCATGTTTAATTCTAGGAATTAAAGAAGCTTCTTAATTAGGTGAAAGTTGTTTTACCTGATTAGTTGTCTTGGTCGTTCCAAGGTTCGTAATGCCTTTATCTAAATAATTTGGAGCGGTTTCGTCAAAATTGTTTAGGTAATTAGCGTTAACTTGACGTTTGTTAGAGTTAATGACCTTAGGGAAGTTGCTACTTTTTGGGGTTTCCTAATAAGTTGACCAAGTGCTTGCATTGTTAAGTTTAAATATTTTGAGTGTCTATGATCAATTTTTGCAATTGAGTAGAACCGCACCTTTGGATTGGAATTTGGTAAGATTTGATTTATCTTTCTTTTATTTGCTTATGTTTTATTTTATTAAATAAAAAAAAAACACAAAACCCCCATTTTTATTTGTTTTCTCCTTGGCAAATTTAATTTGAGAAATTAATATTCGGTTCCCTGAGATCAACCCGATCCACTCAATGCTACAAGTAGCTTAGGATCGGTTTATAAATTGTAATTTGACGAGCCCTCGACAAGCTCGCATCACTCAGCAAGTAAGAATCGTCAATTGCAAGAAGCAAGATTCAGTTTGGAGAAGATACGAGACAATGAGAGTCATGCACTTGCAGAGATGGATGCGCTTCTACAACAACATCAACAAACACTGTGAGAAGAAGAAGAATATGAAGCCAAGATTAAAGCTCTGGAAGCTAAGAGAGGTGAAATTTTCAAGCTGATCATTGATAAGGAAGGATGTTTAAATCAATGCAATCTTGGAGCGTCTGCAGTGCAAGAAACTATGAGTAACATTGAAAATACCCCCATTTTTACTGATGTAGATGCCAATAACTTGGAGATGCTTCGTGAAATGTTGGAGGATGAACTGTAAGAACTATAGAACTACAAGTGGATGCCATGATCCTAACTTCTTTATATATATATATATATATATATATATATATATATATATATATATATATATAGTTATTTCATGTAATGGCTTTAAGATTTTGTTTTTCTTTTGTTTTTTAGATGTTTTTTTAGTTATTGGATTGGACTTATTCTCCATTGTCAAACTTATTTTCCATAATGAAAGAAATTTATTCATGAATGGATATTTTTTTCATGACATAGGATGATGAGTTTTTATTATTTATGGACTGAACTTAAAGTTTTTTTTTAAGTTGCCTACGTACCCTTCAACAAAAGGGATCAAGTCATAACGTAGTTCAATGTACATTTTTTTGGGAGGCCATTCATCTTTTTAACTCATGCGGGCCAGGAGTATCATGCAGTTTAGGCTCTTACGATAAGGAGCTTTACATTTTAAGCATAACATTTCTTGAGATACTTTCCATTGCTTGGACCAATTTTGAGTCCATCTTTATCAACTATCTTGTATGCTCCATTCATGTAAACTTCTTTCACAACATACGGTCCATCCCATTTAAGTGTAAACTTGTGCCATGTCAAGTTGTTATAATAGGTCTTCAAACTGCAAGCACGAGCTCCCCGACTTGAAATGAGCGAGGTCATACCTTTTCTTGAAAGCTTTAGACATGCTTGCTTGATAGCATTCTAATGCTTATTGAGCATCTAGTCGTTTCTCATCCAATGCTTCCAACTCTTGTAGACGTAACTTAGCAGTATCTTCGACAGTTATCCTCTCTTGAACCGCCATTTGCAACGATGAGATTTCTCTCTCTAATGGGAGAACAACCTCCACTCCGTAGACAAGAGAATAAGGCGTAACTCCTGTTGGAGTACGATAGGTGGTCCGATATGCCCATAATGCTTCATCAATTCTTTCTTGCCAATCTCTTTTCGACTTGGAGACTACCTTTTTCAACAAGTTGCACAATGTCTTGTTAAATGCTTCAACTAGGCCATTTGTCCGGTGTTGTACATGGACAAATTATATTGCCTAAAGCCAAATTTTTCACATAACTTGTCCATTAAACTGTTAGAAAATTGTCTCCCATTATTTATTACGATGCGATGGGGAATGCCATATCGATAAATGAGATGGTTACGAACAAAATCTGCTACATTTTCTTTCTTTGCTTCTTTTAACACAACAGGTTTTGCCCATCTTGAGAAATATGGTTACGAACATAATCTGTCCCTACAAGGATATATGAATGCCCTGCTGATGATTTAGGTGTTATAGGGCCGACAAGGTCAAGTCTCCAAGCTTCAAATGGCCATGAGACTACAGTTATATAGAGTGGCTCTGGAGACTGATGTATGAAATTGGCATGAAATTGACAAGCTTCACACTTCTTTGCATATTGCATCGAGTCTTGAACCATCGTAAGCTAGTAGTAGCCCATTCTTTTCAACTGAAAGTGAAGTTTTGGCCCAGATTGATGAGCTCCACAAATGCATGAATGAACTTCTTCTAATGCTTGTGTTGATTCTTCTTTCCCCAAACATTGAAGAAAAAGACCTTCATACGAGCGACAATATAAAGTATCTTTGTAGAAGATGAATCAAGATGCTCTTCTTTGTATCTCAGTCTTATGTCACATATCGATAGGAAGCTTCCCAAGCTATAGATAGTCTATAATTGGTTGTCGCCAATCGTTTTCTTCAATTACATAGGTAGATATTGCATTTGTTTCTTGAATTTCATTTTCAGTTGGTTGTACGATCGATCTTTGACAAAGTGGGATGTTTAAAGCTTCACTTTCTGAAATTGTTAGAGTTGTAGCTAGATTTGTCAAAGCATCTGCTTTTGTATTTTCAGATCTCAAGACATGCTCTATCGTCACAAGACACACTTGAAACTTTCCAATAGTTGCCTAGCATATTTGAAGTAGGGTATTAGGTCTTCATGTTTTACCTCGTATTGGAGCAATAATTGATTCACTACCAATTTTGAATCTCCATAAATTTTAAGTCACTCCGATTTCTATGGCTATTTGAAGACCAATAATGAGCACTTGATATTCAGCAACATTATTCGAACATACTTCTCCAAATGTGAAGCTATATGGCAACATGTGCTTTTCAGGCGAGATGAATACTACACTTGCCCCTGCACAATTCCGTTGAATTACACCATCAAAATACATAGCCCAAGGTTCAGCGATTTCAATGTAGATCTCTTAGTCAAACAATTCTTCAGACAATTTCCAATCTGACGGCAGTGGATGGTCTGCTAGAAAATCTGCCAAGGCTTGCCTTTTCACCACCTTTTGCAGCACGTAAACAATATCATATTGTTGAAGTAAGATCGCCCACTTAGCCAACCATCCTAAGATAATTGGTCTAGATAGAACATATTTAATCGGGCATCCTTTGTCACCAAGTGTACTGTGAAAGCTTGCATATAATGTCTCAATTTGTCAATGGCGAAGAAGAGCGAAAGACACATCTTTTCAATAGGTGAATAATTTAGTTATTCCCCAATCAAAGTTGTACTTAAATAGTAGAGGACACATTCTTTACCCTTCTAACTTTCTTGTGCGAGTAGTGCTCCAAGCGACCTTTCTTGTGTAACAATATACAATATCAATGATTTTCATGCTATAGGAGCGCTTAAAATAGGAGGGTTAAGCAGATATTTCTTTATGCTATCAAAAGCATTTTGACATGCTTTATCCCACTCGAAGGTTGTGTCTTTCCTCATCAATCTTTGAAATGGTGGCATTGAGGTGGCATTGACCTGCCAAATTGGAGATGAACCTTCTAATATAAGCCAGATGTCCTTGGAGATTTCTCAGTTCAAGCAAATTCTACGGCTCTGGCATTTCTGAATGGCATCAATCTTGGATTAGTCAATTTCGATCCCTCGATGCCTCACTATAAAGCCAAAAAACTTTCCTAATATCAGGACGAAGACATATTTAAGAGGATTCGTCTTCAACTGGTACTTTCTCAATGATCAAAAACTATTCTTAAATCTTATAGGTGGTCTCTTTGCTTCTTGGACTTGACCACGAGGTCATCAACATAACATTCAACACGTTTATGGAGCATGTCATTGAAGATATTCTACATGGCACGCTAGTAAGTTGCTTTAGCATTCTTTAATCCGAAAGGCATCACTTTGTAATACTATATTCCTTTTGGAGTTCGAAACACTGTCATTTCTTCATCGTCAAGGGCCATCCGAATTTGATTACATCTTGATGATCCATCCATGAAAGATAAGGTTTCTTGTCTCGCGGTAGCATCAACCATAAGTTCAGTGATGGACGATAGAAAATCGTCTTTGGGACATACATTATTCAAATTGAGAAAGTCGACACATACGCGAAGTTGTCCATTCTTTTTCTTAACTGGAACAATGTTTGCTATCCATGTTGGATATTTTACTTCTCGAATGAACCCTGCCTCAATCAATTTATTGACTTCGACTTCAATTTGTGGAATGAGCTCTGGCCGAAAATGTCTTTGGGCTTGCTTGATTAGTCGGTATCCTTGTTTAATCGCAAGATGGTGGACTGCTATCCTAGGATCGAGCCCTGGCATCTCTTTGTATGACCAAGCGAAGACATCCTTGTATGAAATAAGCAAGCTTAAGTATGCACCTTCTTTTTCATCATTAAGTGATACACTTATGAAGGTTGGTTGTAGTTCTTCTGTCATACCAAGGTTTACCTCTTTGAGCTCATCAATTGTTGATTGACTGCCATTTGCTAGTGATGCTGGCGCTTCTTCAACTTCTTCAGACATTTTAGTGTCTGACATTTTTTCAATAGTGATATGATAACAAGTGTCTATTCTTCTTCCTGCTCTTGGTTTCTCTCAACTCTTAGTTAAAATGACAAACTGTTGCTTTACTTTCAGATAACCCTCCATATTTATGAGAACAAAAGGCTTTCTCTTCATTTGTGAAGGAACAATACTGTAAAATCCATTGTCGTTATTCATCTCATTAGATTGTTCTGTTTCTAGAGTTTTCAACTTTCCGTTGCACTGGTTACTTGTTGTCTCAAGGCAGTCGAAAACAGATTGTAAAGGTTGATCTATCCTTATCAATGTAGACACACTCAGCCTTTGAAAAACTGAAAGTCGAATGGGAGTAGAATTATGAGCTTGACTATTTCTTTTCATTGACGCATAATTTAACTGCTGATGAACTGAAGGACGAGTACTTGGAGCTTCAATCCGATTAAAGATAAAGGTTCTCTGGCTATCACCTTTCTTCTCTTCTTCTAAGTTACCAACCACCTTTGCTATTATGTGGTGCGCATTTGCAACTTTTTCCTTTCCCCTCCTAATGATGCAAATTGGTTTTGGTGGGTTGTATCCTAGTCCAGCTCTTAAGGTAGGTATGGAATAACCCTCTTTCTGGAGCTTCTTTTGTGTTGGGGAAAGCCCTGACCATTCGCCAAAAAATTTTAGACTTTCAAACTTGGTATGAGTTGTGAAGTCACAGTCTGCCTTTTCTAGGAGTTTGTATGCATTAGGGTCAAACCCATCCTTCGTTCTTCTTTTCGGCAAAGCTATCTTTGTATGATCGACCTTTGAATTTTGAATCTCCTTTTTGGTAATTTTTGTGAGAGGTGTGATGAAGCTTTCTATTAGGATCTCCACATCACCGACTTTCAATTTCCTAAACATTCTGTGAATGGCGATTGTCCCTTATTACACCGAGATATAGGGATGTAGCCCAATATCGAAACATTTGGTGACTTATCTTCCTTTTGAGTCTTTGCTTTTGCAGAATTGGTTGATGCTTCATTTGTCTAAACTTCACAAGCATTTACCTCTTCAATCAGCTATTTCTTCATATGCTTTTGGTGCTCTACTTTGCGATTTTAATCAAAGGAATCTCAGTTGGCCCGATCTCCCCTGCTTTATCATTCTGCGTATAGAATTTTGTGTCCGCAAAGTGAGATCTGCCTCTGAGAATAGATTAGTATCGGTTTCCACCTTCTTGACGTCGTCTTGATAGAATTTGAAACACTGATGAAGTGTGGAATATAATACTCCATTTCCATGAATCCAAGGGAGACACAACAGTAGCTTGTAAGTGGTCTTAGAATCTATGATATGGAACAAAGTGTTGGGCTTCAATTCTCCAATAACAAGCTCTAAACGGATCATGTCAATTGCCCACTGGCCCCCTTGATTGAAGCCTTGGATAACCAATCTACTATTTGAGAGTTCATCCATTGAGATGCCTATTTGTGTCATGGTTGACTTAGGCAGGATGTTGACAACAGACCCATCATCGATGATAATTTGACCTACTTTTTGTTCTTGAATGTAGCCCGAGACAAATAAAGGTCTATTATGAGGCTTCGATCCTAACATCAAATCTTCATCTGTGAAGCTAATGAACATGCAACATGAGGCACACGTGTGTGCTTGAGAGTCTGAAATGTTTGAAACATTAGAGCCTTTTGATGCTTCAATAGTAGTATCTTTAGCTACTTGAGGAAGTGATAACAGATCATTTGTATCAAGTGAAGACAGGTTCTCTGGCTTTGTTATCACTTAAGATAGGCCTGAGGAAGAGTCTCATTCTTCAAATGCATTAACAGCATGACATGTGACAGTTTTGTGGATGTCTTCGCAATAGTCATTAAGGAAGCTCATTAGAAAAAAAATCTTTTAGAGTTATTGGCTGTCGAGATCGAACAAAATCTGCGTTCTCTTCCTTGACCAGCTTGTACTTCCTCAAACCTTTGATCTTTTTATTCTTCTTTTGTGGTACATTCTTCTTTCTATAGTTTCGAAACGTGCGGCTTTTTCTGCACAAATAGTTGCTTTTGCTTCTTTCGACGAGTTACTAAAGTCCATCCTTCATCTTCATTTTCAGTAGGCTCAGGTTTGCCATAGGAGGTATTTCTTGGAAACTCTCTTTGAAGCAAAATTGCTATAGGTTCTAAAGTCCAAAACTGAATCAAACTCACTTCTAGATCATGATGTGGGCTTGAAAATCTTTGGTTGTTGAGATTTGTTGCTATTGTAGCGTGGTTTGAGTGAACTACTCCATCTAGATCCAGCTCAATCTTCTTTTCTTTGGCTAACTTCAAAATTAGCTCTTTCAAAACAAAGCATTTCTCCACCGAGTGACTAATGACTTAGTGATACGTGCAGTAATTAGGATCATTGACTCTTCTCATCTCTTCTGGTCGCTTACATTCTGGTAGTTCAATAAGTTGATTTTTCAGGAGTTGTTCTAACATGTTTGGGATTTCTGAATCTGGAAAGGGGTAAATTTTCTCTTGTCTTTCCTTTAGAGTTAGTCGCGTTTCTCACCTCCCTCTTGTGGTTTCTCCATTTTCTTTTCTTTTCCTTTAGAGGCAAACTTGAAAGGAGTTGTGTTAATGACCATCGACTCTTTGGTAGTACCTTTGAAAGTTTTTTCGATGTTCTTAACTTCTTTCTTCTCTTTCTTGAAGTCTGGAGTAAGAAGATCTTTATTTCCTCTATTAGCGATGCTCAATTCCATGTCGTGAGCATGAGTTGCTAATTTTTCAAAAGTGCGAGGCTTTATTCCCTGCAGAATGTAGAGAAGTCCCCAATGCATGCCTTGGATGCACATTTCAACTGCAGACACTTCAGTGAGTCTGTCCTTGTAGTCGAGGCTTAAGGCTCTCAAACGATTGATGTAGTCTACAATTGGTTCACCCTTCCGTTGCTTGGCATTGGTGAACTCCATCATGTTGAGGGTTCGTCTTGTACTATAGAAGCGGTTGAGGAACTCCATTTCAAACTACTCTCAACTGTCAATAGTCTCTGACTCAAGGTCAATATACCAGTCGAAAGTGTTTTCCTTCAGTGTTCGGATGAACTGCTTGTCTAGTAGATCTCCTCTAGTACTAACATTTTTGCATGTCTCGATTAAGTGAGCGATGTGTTGTTTGGGATTGCCCTTTCCGTCGAATTGTTGAAACTTCGGTGGTTGGTATCCATTAGGCATTCTCAGATTGTCAATCCTCTTAGTATACGACATGGAATACAGGAGGGAGTTTTGAGTAGGTCCACCATATTGTGCCCTGATAGAGTTTATGATCATATCTTGGAGCTGTTAGACAGATAGTGAAGCAATTGAAATGGAATGTTGTGACTAATCTTCTTGTACAGTGGTCTTTCCCTTGGTTTTTATGGCACGGGTTTGACTTGATTCAACAACATTCCGACTTTCAATCTGGTTCTTGAGAGAAGCGATTTCATAGTTTTTTTCTTCAACTGCCTTCAGTAACATGCTGATTGATAATCCCATGAAATGGAAGTAAATTATCACAAATTTTACTCTTAGACCTCGCTAAAATTCGAGTTGTTTGCAGTCCATTATCAGTTTTGTAGCGCTTATTTGGGTACTGAATTAAGCAAGCATGAATGTTGGAAAATCTTCTTTTCTTCCCTTCTTTGGTTGAATTTTTTCTATTTTGGACAGGTTTTCCCGAGTTGGTGAACCAGTTTTGTGGGTTGGTTGCTGAATTGTGGTTGCCAATGCTACAGCATTACATACCACATTTCTAATGTGGGCACCAATGCTGCAGCATCGTAAGCCACATCGAGATGCAGATTTTTACGAAAATTTTACTGCTTACATCACCATAGGAGTCAGCATTTACTAAAAATCAGACCAATAACCTACTGCCACATGGAAGGGGAGAGCTAAGTCAACCCTTTTAGGGAAAAGAAAAGAGAAACCATCGGGGAGAAGAGGGGGAGGCCGAAAAGAAGGAAGAAAACCCAGAAAAACAGAGAAATGGAAAGGAGAACCTGCGTTTTATGAAGATTTTCAAGAATAAGAAGGAGATTTGTCATCCTCTATTCTCTCATTCTCATTTCCTTTCTAGTTTTCACTTTCTTGTTGTTGATTCTTGTATTGCCCTAAGTTTTTCTTAATCTTTTAGCTAGGTTACATATTTTTGTGGCCATTTTGTTGTTGATTTCTAAATTCTTAAAACTGAAAATTTCAGCCTTAGCCCATAACTTTCAAACTGAAAATAAACCTTAAGAATTCAGAAATCAACAACATAATGGGTTTAATCTAAGAGTTATACCCAAAATGGCTACAAAAATATGCTAACCTAGCTAAAAGCTTAAGAAACACTTAGGGCAATACAAGAATCAACAACAAGAAAGTGAAAACTAGAAAGGAAATGAGAATGAGAGAATAGAGGATGACAAATCCCCTTCTTCTTCTTGAAAATCTTCATAAAACGCAGGTTCTCCTTCCCATTTCTCTATTTTTCTGGGTTTTTCTTCCTTCTTTCGCCTCCCCCTCTCTTTCACCAAGGTGTCTCTTTTCTTTTCCCTAAAAGGGCTGACTTGGATCTCCCATTCCACATGGCAGTAGGTTATTAGTCTATTTTTAATGAATGATGACTCCTATGGAGATGTAAGTGGTAAAATTTTCGTAAAAATCTGCATCCCAATGTGGCTTATGATGCTGTAGCATTGCGGCCCACATTAGAAATGTGGTTTGCAATGTTGTAGCATTAGTAACCACATTCCAGCTTCCAGCCCATAGGATTAGTCCACAGACTTGAGATAAACCTGTCAAAATGATAGAAAAATTCACCAAGAGTAAAGGAAAAATGAATGATTTTCAAAACACACCATTCCTTAATAAAACTACCAAATAAAGGCCCAAAACTGACAATAGAATTCAAATAACTCAAGTTTTAGTGAGGTCTAAGGCTGAAATTTGTGATAATTTACTCCTATTTCATGGGATTATCACTGATCTTCTTTCAACTCTAGCCATCCTTTCTTCACTAGTGCCTTCATCAGTCATCATAACAGACATCATGTTAGGATTTAATGTTTCACTTTGTCGAAGAGAAGGAAAAGTGATTATGCCAAACACAAGATTTTCTGTAATGGCTGCATCAGCTTAAGCAGATTCTGTCATGCGTCTCAGCATTTTGTTTGTAATGACAGGTGTTTGACTTTCTTCATGTTGGATTTCTCTGGAGCGACTGCGTGTGATTGGCCCCATGTAGGAGTTACTTGAAGCAACAACTTTTGAAGAAACTTTTTTGGACGTCATGACTTCTTGGAGAGAGAGAAAGGGATGAGAGGTAGGGCGTGCCAATTTGTTCACACGAGATTTTCAAAGAAATTTGATGTCGTGGAAATGAACTTGATTTTATTTAATTTGAAGTAGTGTTACAGTCTCTAATATATATCCTCAAATGCTTTCTCTCAGAATGTAGACTCTGATCTGAGGGCTGGCAAGCTTGTTCTCAGACATTGGGAGATTGAATCTTCAACTTGTAGTTGGTGAAGAGATGATCAAATTGTTGAAGCTTTCCAGTTGTTGAATCTTCTGAATTCTGAATCTTGGATCTTCTGAATTCTCTGGATTCTCTAATTGAACTTGAAGCTTTTGAATTCTCTGAATGCCACTAAATGAAGGGTGCCTTAGATTTATAGAGTTTGGTAGATCTTGTATGGGCTTGGGCTTGGACTTAGTTAACTTTGGCCCAACTTTTGGAATTGGGCTTATTTAAGTTTAATCCAAATATTTTTTAAATAGACTTTGATTATTTAAATTTTGCTCAATCCATTTTCAGTGATCTCAAGCTAAATTAGCTTCAGGTTCAAATGCCACATGGCATAATTTGATTGGACTAGGTTAAGTCGCCCGATGGATCAATATTAGATTGGTGGCATTATTTGATTTGCCAATTTTCTGTCTTTTAATTTAATTTAAGAACACGCATAAATTTGTAATTGGTCCCAAATTCATCAATATATATTTTCATTAATTTAAATTAATGACGTGAAAATTTATGATTAGCCAAAATTTCTCATTCAACAGCAGCGGCTTGACGCTGTCCAAAATGGCCATGTCTTTGCCTGGGCGCGCGGCTCCAGCGTCTCAACACTCCATATGGAAATTTCCTTCTCCACGCGTTTTGAGCATCGAGATGCTACAGGATAGGGTCTCAATGCTCACTCTTAGATTTTCAACTCCAAATGTAGCGTCTTGATGCCGCGATCAGGTTGAGACGCCCTCCTCACGGGTTCTTATGCTCAAATAACATCTCTACTTTTCTTGAATCTTCAATATGGCTCCAAAAGGCTCCAATATTCATCATATCACTCTCGAACACTCAAGTTTTCTTCTCAAGCTTGGTTTCTAAGAAATCAAGATAAAAAGGCATCCAAGCATACAAAATTATAACAAAACTAGCTAAAATAATAGGAAATAAATAGCACTAAATGAGTGCTATCAAATACCCCCACACTTAAACCTTTGTTAGTACCGAGCAAAGCTAAAACAAAATCACATATGAATCAACAAATTCCATCATAATGAGTCATACCTCAATGTTCTAAACAACAAAATAATCACAATTAACGAAAATACTTAAACACATCAATTCACCAAGAAAATTAAAATTTAATCTTTCCTTCCTTGCATGTGTGTGTGCATAGCCCTCCTAAAGTAGTCTTTACAAGTCCATAATAGGTTTATAGAGTTCTCCATTCATCTTCCCCCTACACTGGCCCAAAGCACCAATTCTCTAGCATTCTTACACTCAAGAAAGTAATATGCTATTAGGTGCCTGAAAATAAACAAATCGTCCGGCTAAACTTGTATCAATTTAATTTCAAATGACACTAGCTCTCACACACCCATCGTAATAGAGCATTCGCTCGATATGTGGCCTAACTAATCACGATAGGGGTAACTCTTTTTACGCTCGATTGTTTTCAATACATTACAATCTTCTTTTTCTTTCTCATTTTCTCATTTTTTTCTCTAAAATGATTTTTCTTTTGAGCTCACTTTCTTTTCTTTTTCTTGCAGGAAAATCAAATATGCTTTTTCTTTCTCCTAAATAACATATTACACCTTATCATGCAAGTCAACCATCAAACCAAAGCTTAAGCCTATCAGAGTGACAACAAACTTTTGGATAATATAAAACTACTCTAAGCATTCAATACTAACAAAAAATAGGCTAGGTGCACATAACTTGCAAGAAATCAAAGCAAAAATGTTAAATTTACTTGAATCCTAGACATGCTTTCATATTCTCCAAAAATTGCAAAAATATTCACTATTCAAAACACATCACAGGTCATTCTCATCACACATAGTACAACATAATCATCATATATTCCATATAAATTTTCAATTAAGCTCAATTCAGATCAGAATAGAACATCCCCCCCCCCCCCCCCCCACACTTAAAGCATACATTATCTCAATGTATAAACTACCCAACTAATTAAGCATGCTTAAGGACAATTTTAAAAGATAAAAGGAGAAAATTAATACTGCCTTGGAGTGCAAGAGAATCCTCGATTCAGCTTGATCATCTGGGGTGTATAATGGAAGAGATAATCTGAATCTCGAGCTCCTAGATCAATCAACCACACGAACATGAGATCAACACAAAAAAAAACTAAAACAAACAGAAAACAACGAAAAGAAAGCTTGGTTTTCCTCCCAAGAAGTGCTTATTTAACGTCTTTAGCTAGACGTGGCTCGTATGGGCTTTCAAGGTATGTAAAAATTCTTCTATTTCTTCGGGCCCCTCTTCCTAGAATCCACAAAGCATACCAAAGCTAGTAAGATCACTGGCTTCTTATGGGACCCTGAAGCAATAATATTTTTGGTATTTTTGAATAGAAAAATCATAAAAGGAGAAAGATCAAAATACAAAGACACTAACACAAACTCGTGAGAATAAGAAGAAGAACACTAAAAAATAAGAGAAGAATCAGAAGATAAAACAAACAAAGGCTTTGAAGCCTCAAACTCTATCTCTTGAACTTCCTCAACTAAGATAGACTCATCCTCACTGACTCGATCTTAGAGTGTACTACAACTCTCTAATTCTTCTCCTATATCCATAATCTATGTCACACCCCCTCCTGAACTAACCTCTCTTTTTTAAGCCCGGAAGATAGCGTGAAGCTATCAGACATCGCTTACCTCACTAACGACCTAATGACTTTGTTACATCTGAAAAACATGCTATGCTGGCATATGAAATACTTTAAACACAACACAAAGGAACCTTGTTAAATATTATACGTACGTAAGGAGTGGCTCTACAACCCGACAAAAAAATATACCCAACCATGATTTACACAACCACCACCCCTAGTGCATACACGAACATAACTATACGTTCCTTCCAAAATATCTACAATGTATATACGGAAACGCTACAAAACCCCACCCACGTACAAAATATCAAACTTAGAGAGTGCTCGACAGACTATGGTAGGATCTCAGGCACCAGGAGCTCGATCTCTACCTGAAAAGTTGCAAAACATTGAAAGAATGAGCTATGAGGCTCATCGAGTGACTTAGTTAAAGCTACTAACTCGCAAAGCATAACACCTGATAATCTATGAGTATATGAATCTGTATTCAAGCGTTAAATATAAATGTATAGTCACAATAGTTTTTCTTTTCAGCACTCCAGCAGGTATGTCATTAAAATCTCACAAGGCATATCAAGAATATTAACCATTTAAGGAAAAACCATATGACTATCTACGTTGTGTAGGGCACGCCCAGTACAACCAACATTTATTCTACGATGTAGTGGGGCCCGCCCAGCACTCCCATCGTCTTTGTCGTAGTGGGGCCCCGCCCAGCACTCACGACAGCATTGTTGTCACGGAGTACACTCAACGTCGACAACAGAAAATGACCTGTGTGCACACGATACTATACAACCTCGATTCAATATCTTAATCATTTCCTAGGGAACCATGTATGCTCTTAAGTATGTGTTCAATGTTTAAAAAAAACATACAGCATTTAAACTAATTCATTCTTAGGAAGTCTTATATTTCCATAAGCATAAATTCAGGCATAGAAATCGTTTTCGAAATTCGTTTTGTCACTCACAGTGTTAAAACTAGATCCTCGGCCCGTAAACTTGACCTACTTCCTCCTGGCCTGTCAAAAAAACCAAAACCAAGCATTAGAACTTCAATCTCATGACTTTCAAACTTAAGATTACAAATATCACTTCATCTATTTCCAGCATTCTGCAAATTTCATCCTCTAAACTCACATACTCATAACTTCTTCATTACTTGGCCAAAAATGATGTACTTTATACCAAACTCTTCCTTTTTGAACCCTCTAAAACTTATCTGAAGGAATGAAATCGAAATTCCCAAAGGATGTGTCCGTAAATACCTCGAAAACTACTTCCCGAAAAATAAACTTCTGAAATTTCCAGAATCGTTTTTCTGCTGCACACCACACCTAACCTGAAATTTAAAGCCACTTCCACTCATTTTTTACTCACGACTTCTTCATGAAAGTTATAGGAAATTAAATAAGCTTTCCAACCATACCTAACGAAGCTTCTGATTCAAATCCTACAGATCAGAACGTCCCAAACACCAGAGGTTTTTCAGATTTGACAGCAAAATCTCTCCTCTGTCTTCCCCTTCGCAAATCAATAATTTAAAGTCAGATTTTGCTCAAGCTTCCTTCACGAAATTTGTTCGAAAAAGGGTTAACTTTCAAGAAAAACAAATCTCACCTCTTAACTCTTCTTGTGGAGCTCAAAACGATCTAAACAACAGTAGTGAGTACAGTTGATCACCTAGATGCCATGGAGGCTTGTGCTGAGTTTTCCCCCTTCTTCTTCAACTTCCAACCCAGCAAGCTCTCTTTTCCTCTTTCTTCAACCTATCCCACGAAATGCTCTGTTTTTTTTTTTTTTAAAGAGAAGCAAATGGGAGAAAATGGGTGAGTGCTCCCAAAGCTTATCCATTCCCTCAATTCTTTTTCTTTTTCTTTTTTTTTTTTTAAAAACAAAACATACCAAAACACATAACTCCTTTTTGTTTTCCCTTACCCTTTCTTTTGTTTTATTCCTCTTTTCCTTATACAACAATTTCCCAAAAATGTTTTAACAAATTTCTTTTTAAAGAAATTCCAAGGAAAAATCTCGGGTTTACAACTTACCTCCCTCTTAAGAGATTTCGTCCTCGAAATTTAGTAGTTCTTAGGTGAAAAGCGTTGGGTAACTCTACCTCACTTGATCCTCTAACTCCCAGGTTGCCTTTCCACTCCGTGATGTCTCCAAAGGACTTTCACGAGTGGGATCGTCTTGTTTCTTAAAACTTGTTCCTTCCTGTCGAGGATTTGAACTGCATCTTCTGTGTAACTCAAACTTCTTTCAGCTCAACTGGTTGCGCTTGCAACACATGTGTCGGATCTGGAGTATACTTCCTCAACATGGACACATGAAAGACATCATGTACTTGCGATAATTCTGCTGGCAACTCAAGTCTGTAGGCTGCTGGCCCAACTCGTTTTGTTATCTGATAAGGACCAATATATCTAGGGCTCAGCTTACCTTTCCTGCCAAAGCGAAGGACACCTCTCCAAGGAGATAACTTCAAGAAAACTTGATCTCCGACCTGGAATTCTAAGTCTCTCCGTCGCTTGTCTGCGTAGCTCTTCTGACGATCTTGAGCTATTTTCAGATTCTCTCTAATCACCTTAATATTGTCCGTTGTAACTTGTACCAACTCAGGATCGATTAGCTTCCGCTCTCCCACTTCGTTCCAACACACGGGAGTTCTACATGGTCTTCCATACAGAGCCTCAAACGGTGCCATGCCGATACTAGATTGATAGCTGTTATTATAAGCAAACTCCATAAGTGATAAGTGGGTATTCCAACTTCCCTTAAACTGAAGGACACATGCTCTCAACATATCCTCTAAGGTCTGGATGGTCCTTTCCGACTGACCATCTGTCTGGGGATGGAACGCTGTGCTAAAATTCAGCTTTGTCCCCATAGCTTTCTGTAAACTAGGCCAAAACTTAGATGTGAATCTCGGATCCCTATCTGAAACTATGGACACTGGCACTCCGTATTGACTCACAATCCTGTCGACGTATAGCTTAGCAAGCTGATCAAGTGTAGACGTTGATTTAATTGGTACAAACCGTGTTGTCTTAGTGAGTCTATCCACCACTACCCAAACACCATCATGTCCACTAGAAGTACGGGGTAAACCAAACAGAAAATCCATAGTGATATGCTCCCATTTCCACTCCGGCACTGGCAGTGGATTAAGGAGTCCCCCTGGCCTCTGTCTAAAAGGTTTAACCTGTTGGCAGATCAAACATCTATCAACATATTCGGCTATCTCCCGCTTCATCCCAGGCCACCAATACGTCCCCTTCAAAGTTTTGTACATCTTGGTACTTCCTGGATGCATAGCGTAAGCTGAACTGTGAGCTTCCTCTAGTATAGCATCTTTAAGCTCACTAATACTCGGAACGCATAGTCTTCCCTGCCTCACTATGGCTCCGTCTGCTCTCATCTTAAATTCTGCCTCTGGGCTCTGTTTGGACTTTCCAAACCTCTTCTGCAGGTTTCTATCCTCGGGCTGTCTTCTCACAATCTCTGCTACGAGTGAAGGCCTGACCTGAAATTCCACTAAAAGACTCCCTGAATTCCCTGCAGTCACAACCGCCTTAGAATCCCTTAGCGCACTTAAGAAGGTTACTCGAATACCACACAAAACATCCCTAGGAAGTCTCGACTTCCTACTTAATGCATCTGCTACTACGTTCGCCTTACCTGGATGGTATTCTATAGTACAATCATAATCTTTAATCAGTTCTAGCCATCGTCTCTGTCTCATATTCAACTCTTTTTTATCAAAGATATATGTCAGACTCTTATGATCCGTGAAAATGTGGCACTTCTCACCGAACAAATAATGCCTCCAGATCTTCAATACTAAAACAACTGCTGCTAGTTCAAGATCATGGGTAGGGTAAGTACACTTGTGCTTTTTCAATTGCCTTGACGCATAAGTTATTACCTTTCCTTCTTGCATGAGCACACACCCTAAACCTTGCCTCGAAGCGTCACAGTAAATCACATACTCTTTCCCTGTTACAGGAAGTGCCAGGATAGGTGCTGTCACTAATCTCTTCTTCAGCTCCTGAAAACTCTGTTCACACTTATCTGACCACTCAAACTTAGCATTCTTCCTAGTCAAAGCTGTTAAGGGTAATGCTAGTCGTGAGAAATCCTCAACAAACCGTCTGTAGTATCCTGCCAAGCCTAGGAAACTACGTACCTCTGTCGCACTAGCTGGTCTCTCCCAGTTGACCACAGCTTTCACTTTCTGCGGATCCACACTAACTCCATTTGCCGAAACAATATGCCCTAAAAATACTACCTGATTCAACCAAAACCCACATTTGCCAAATTTAGCATACAACTATTTATCACGTAGTGTTTGTAGAACAATCCTCAGATGTTTCTCATGGGCTTCCCTGTCAATTGAGTAAACTAGTATGTCATCGATGAACACTATCACAAACTGATCCAAATATTGATGGAAAATCCTGTTCATGAGATCCATGAAAACTGCTGGCGCATTTGTTAAACCGAATGGCATTACTAAAAATTCATAATGCCCGTACCTCGTTCTGAATGTCGTCTTAGGAATGTCTGATTCCCTAACCTTTAACTGATGGTAACCTGATCTTAAATCAATCTTAGAGAACACTGATGCTCCCCTTAACTGGTCAAACAAGTCATCTATGCGTGGTAGAGGATACTTGTTACGTATCGTAACCTTGTTTAACTGCCTATAGTCAATGCATAATCTTAGAGTACCATCTTTCTTTTTTACGAATAACACTGGAGCTCCCCAAGGCGATACACTAGGTCTGATGTATCCCTTGTCAACTAGTTCTTGTAACTGCATCTTCAGCTCCCTGAGCTCACTTGGAGCCACTCTATACGGCGCTTGCGATATAGGTGCTGTTCCTGGTAACAATTCAATAGTGAACTCAACTTCCCTATCAGGTGGCAAACCCGACAGATCAGCTGGAAAAACATCAAGAAATTCGTTCACGACAAGAACATCTTCTGGTTTTAGCTTTCCTTCCTGCACTTCTACTACGTGTGCAAGAAACGCCGTGCAACCTTTTCTCAACAACTTTTCTGCTTTTAAAGCTGAAATTAAACTCGTAGGGATAATCTTCCTTTCACCCCTGAAAACCACTTCAGCCAAACCTGGTTTCCTGAAAATCACTTCCTTTCTATGGCAATCCATGGAAGCATAATGAGTAAATAAGAAATCCATCCCTAAAATTACATCTAACACTTGCAGCTCTAGTGGAAGAAGATCCACTAACATACTGAGACCTTCTACTAAGACCTCACAATCCCGCAGCACTCCATTGACTAGTAAAGTATCACCAACTGGAGTGTATATAACTAACCTCTCAACTAAAGGCTCTAGCTTCCTATTTAGCTTCGTTAGGAATATACTAGAAACAAAGGAATGTATAGCACCTGGATCTACTAAAACACGTGCAGGTACATTACAAATAGAAATCATACCAGTAATCACATCCGGTGCATCTTCCGCTTCCTGCTGAGTCATAGCGTAGACCTTTCCCTGCTGTCTAGGTCTCCCTACAACTCCCTTCTGCCTAGCACCGCTGGTGCCCTCTCCTGCAGCTACTGAAACTCTCGGCTGCTCAACTGTCTGGGACTCAACTCCCTGGTCCCTCTGTGCGACTACTCTCAGATGTGGAAAATCTCTCTTGTAATGCCCTGGCTGTCCGCACTGGTAACACACACCGACACCAACCAGACAATGACCCCGATGAATCTTGCCACAATTCGCACATGGGGTTCTCCTTGGTACACTAGCAACAGACTCTTGCCATGTCTGCGGTCTTGTTGCTAATCTAGCAGACTGACTAGATGCTCTCTGACTCTGCCTCTGATAGGTACCACTCACATTCAATTGCCTCAATGCCTGGCCACCAGACCGATTTTTAAAGTCCTGACGACTTGAAACATTCACTCCAGGTGTGAACCTCCGCTGCTCACGACCTCGGAAACTGCTAGCTGTCGAAGCCCCACGGCTAGGCTCCACTATTGACTTCTCCTCTGTAATACTCTGCTCCACACGTAGGGCAGTCTCTACTAACTGAGAAAAGTCTGTCCACTTCGCAATAGCTGTAACCGGGGTACGTATCTCAACACGTAATCCTCTTTCAAATCTTCGACACCTGTCACTCTCAGATGCCACAATCACATCAGCATACCGTGACGGCTCGGTATACTTCCTCTCATACTCGGTCACTGAAAGTGATCCTTGCTTCAACTCTAAAAATCCATCCCTCTTTGCCTCGCGATATGTGCTAGGGTAATACTTATCTTCAAATATACTTCTGAAAGTTCGCCAGTCCAAAGTACGTGCATCACTGCGCCTGACTAATATTGATTTCCACCATCCTTCTGCCTCCTTCTGCAGCAGGAATGTGGCCAATCTGACTTTCCGCTCCTCAGGACAACTCATCACATCAAAGCATTTCTCAAGCATATTCAACCAAGCCTCGGCGTCAGCTGGGTCTGTGGAACCCTCAAACACTGTGGTTCCTAGTTTCTTCAGGCGTTCTATTCCATATGTCTTCTCTGGATCACTTGGCCATGCTCTCTCTGGCCTACCTTCCTCCTGTGAAGAACTAGCATGCTGCTCGTTTCCTGCCCTAGTCTGAACTCTCGGGGCACTAGATCCCCTCACAGATTGGCCTTGGGTAGGATCCTGCGTCCCGTCCTGATCCTGCCTGCGTTGTCAGCTAGTACGTGGTGGCATGACTCCTATAACATATCAATATATTAGACATGCTATGGATACTTAACTCAAATGCACAATACTAATCTTCCATTCACATTCTAGTCCTAACTAGACTTACTCTTATCCTTACTTGGACCATACTCCACTAGTTCCTGAACTAACTCAATAACCTGCTATTTACTTCCTAATTTCTTCTTAGAGCTAACTTGCTCTGTCTCTTTCCCCATGGAGCTAAATGCTCTGATACCAAAATGTCACACCCCCTCCCGAACTAACCTCTCTTTTTTAAGCCCGGAATATAGCGTGAAGCTATCAGACATCGCTTACCTCACTAACGACCTAATGACTTTGTTACATCTGAAAAACATGCTATGCTGGCATATGAAATACTTTAAACACAACACAGAGAAACCTTGTTAAATATTATACGTACGTAAGGAGTGGCTCTACAACCCGACAAAAAAAATATACCCAACCATGATTTACACAACCACCACCCCTAGTGCATACACGAACATAACTATACGTTCCTTCCAAAATATCTACAATGTATATACGGAAACGCTACAAAACCCCACCCACGTACAAAATATCAAACTTAGAGAGTGCTCGACAGACTATGGCAGGATCTCAGGCACCGGGAGCTCGATCTCTACCTGAAAAGTTGGAAAACATTGAAAGAATGAGCTATGAGGCTCAACGAGTGACTTAGTTAAAGCTACTAACTCGCAAAGCATAACACCTGATAATCTATGAGCATATGAATCTGTATTCAAGCGTTAAATATAAATGTATAGTCACAATAGTTTTTCTTTTCAGCACTCCAGCAGGTATGTCATTAAAATCTCACAAGGCATATCAAGAATATTAACCATTTAAGGAAAAACCATATGACTATCTACGTTGTGTAGGGCACGCCCAGTACAACCAACATTTATTCTACGATGTAGTGGGGCCCGCCCAGCACTCCCATCGTCTTTGTCGTAGTGGGGCCCCGCCCAGCACTCACGACAGCATTGTTGTCACGGAGTACACTCAACGTCGACAACAGAAAATGACCTGTGTGCACACGATACTATACAACCTCGATTCAATATCTTAATCATTTCCTAGGGAACCATGTATGCTCTTAAGTATGTGTTCAATGTTTAAAAAAAACATACAACATTTAAACTAATTCATTCTTAGGAAGTCTTATATTTCCATAAGCATAAATTCAGGCATAGAAATCGTTTTCGAAATTCGTTTTGTCACTCACAGTGTTAAAACTAGATCCCCGGCCCGTAAACTTGACCTACTTCCTCCTGGCCTGTCAAAAAAACCAAAACCAAGCATTAGAACTTCAATCTCATGACTTTCAAGCTTAAGATTACAAATATCACTTCATCTATTTCCAGCATTCTGCAAATTTCATCCTCTAAACTCACATACTCATAACTTCTTCATTACTTGGCCAAAAATGATGTACTTTATACCAAACTCTTCCTTTTTGAACCCTCTAAAACTTATCTGAAGGAATGAAATCGAAATTCCCAAAGGATGTGTCCGTAAATACCTCGAAAACTACTTCCCGAAAAATAAACTTCTGAAATTTCCAGAATCGTTTTTCTGCTGCACACCACACCTAACCTGAAATTTAAAGCCACTTCCAATCATTTTTTACTCACGACTTCTTCATGAAAGTTATAGGAAATTAAATAAGATTTCCAACCATACCTAATGGAGCTTCTGATTCAAATCCTACAGATCAGAACGTCCCAAATTCCAGAGGTTTCTCAGATTTGACAGCAAAATCTCTCCTCTGTCTTCCCCTTCGCAAATCAATAATTTAAAGTCAGATTTTGCTCGAGCTTCCTTCACGAAATTTGTTCGAAAATGGGTTAACTTTCAAGAAAAACAAATCTCACCTCTTAACTCTTCTTGTGGAGCTCAAAACGATCTAAACAACATTAGTGAGGACAGTTGATCACCTAGATGCCATGGAGGCTTGTGCTGAGTTTTCCCCCTTCTTCTTCAACTTCCAACCCAGCAAGCTCTCTTTTCCTCTTTCTTCAACCTATCCCACGAAATGCTCTGTTTTTTTTTTTTTTAAAAGAGAAGCAAATGGGAGAAAATGGGTGAGTGCTCCCAAAGCTTATCCATTCCCTCAATTCTTTTTCTTTTTCTTTTTTTTTTTTTTAAACAAAACATACCAAAACACATAACTCCTTTTTGTTTTCCCTTACCCTTTCTTTTGTTTTATTCCTCTTTTCCTTATACAACAATTTCCCAAAAATGTTTTAACAAATTTCTTTTTAAAGAAATTCCAAGGAAAAATCTCGGGTTTACAATCTACCCCCTCGATTGTCCAAACTCAGTAGGATCGGAAGAAGTATGCTCATGAAAGGCTATCAGTGAATCAGTGGCCAAGTGACTCACTTGATATCTTAAAGAAGTGGATCCCACTTCACGAACCTTTCTTAGGGTCTGAAGTCTTTTCTCTATTTCATCTAATTGTAAACTCATAAGTCTAGTCTCCTCTATATATTCTCTCAATGTTCTATCATAGGGAGATTCTTCCTCTACGTGGACTTCTTGAAAATAAATAGGACATGGTTCATGGGTCCAAATGCATTCATCATTACCATACATGGGATTTTCATAACTAATAGATTTAGTATGATAATAATTAGGAATTTGATAACCATTAAACCCATACTCCTTACTGAAAGGCTCATAATTAACTAAGGGATAAGGGATAACTATAAGGAAAAGAACTAGAAGTTGGTGTTTGTTCTTCGGGCTCAGATTCCCTAAAGGGCCACCCAAATCTATCAAAAGCCATCTAAAAACAAATAAACCAAATAATCACATACTCTCAACCAAACACCAAAGAATCACACAGCCAGAAACAACGAACCAAGACTCAAAGCAAAAACAAAAACAAGCAAGAAAAATAAGAACAAAGCAAAGATAAAGCAAGATAAACCTCTAAATTAAACCAAGAAATTTCTCCACAATAATAAAATGGTGTTTCTACCGAATATCGTATCTGCAAAGATCGGTTTTTAATTCAATTAAGTACCGCAAATAATCTCATTTTACTTTATTTAGAGAACAAAAAGCAAGAATAATGGAAAAATAACAACTAATCCTAGAAAGTAAGATCAATGGGAGACACAAATTGATAGGTAATTCTATGGGTGTTGATTGCATTCTTGGACCTTAATTTACTTAATTAAACTAGCAATTTAGGCACAATCAAGTGTTCGATTCATAAGTCTAGAAGCCTAAGGTCATGGAATCTTATGTCGGTCTACTCCATTTTTCAAGTATTACTTAACTAACTTAGGTGTCCTTCAATGCTAGCTAAGTCATACAGGGCATTATGACCCTTCGTCATCGACCTCTATATATTAATTATTACTCCTGCTGTCACTCAAAAAAATTTCCTTCCACAAAGACTACAAGATTGAGAATAGAGATTCGAACTTTTAGGCAGATAGATGAAGAACAACTCTGTGAGTTGTGGGAGCATTATAAAGAAATGCTTAGGAAGTTCCCTTAGCACGGTTATCCAAATTGGCTCCAGGTACAGTTGTTTTACGATGGGTTAGTTAGTAGCACTAAAACCATTCTTGACACAACAGCTGGAGGAAACTTCTTATCAAAGACTGTTAAGGATGCACGAGCTTTGCTTGAGGAGATGGCGGCTACTAGTTATCAGTGGCATCATATTGTTCTACTCCTAAATCGTCTCCTGGACTAGATGAGATTGACGAGGTAAGTACTTTAAATGCTTATATGGCTACTTTAACTAATTCGTTGAATAAACTTTCAATAGGAGGAGCCCAATCTAGTGCCTCGGTAGTAATGTTGAACATCAAAAATTTGGAGGATCTTACAATCGAACAAGCTCAATATGTGAATAATAGGAACTTTGGCTACCAAGGGAATCAACTACCCAATTACTGCCCTCCAGGTTTGCGTAACCACAAAATTTTTTCTTACGCTAACAACTGGATTTGCTTCATCTTCACAAGAGAAAAAGTCATCCTTGGATGAAATATTGGGTATGTTTATGAAGGAGTCCACTAACACGCACGTGCAGCTAAAGAACGCCAGGACCACCATTGTGAATAGCCATGACGTAGCATTGAAGAACATCGATGTGCAAGTTGGTTAAATTGCATTAATTGTGCATACGCTACAAAAAGGTAAATTTCTCAGTGATACTAAGGTGAACCTGAGAGAGCAGTAACAAGCAATTACATTGAGGAGCTGGACTTAGTTGAGTGGTCCTATGAGGAAGCTGGTGAATGAAAAGCCTGATAAGGAGGAGATTGCAAGTCAAGGGGCTATGGTAGAAAAAACCACATCAAAGAAGCCTTCTTTATCTTCTTCTTCTTTTATTCCTTCTGATATCCCTCATCCCCAAAAGCTTAAAAACAAAATTTTGGATAAGCAATTTCAAAATTTTTTAGAAATGTTTAGGAAGCTTCACATTAGCATACCTTTTGCAGATGCATTGGAAAGCATGCCAAGTTATGTGAAGTTCATGAAGGAAGTGCTGGTGAAGAAAAAGAAGTTTAGAGACTATGAGAGGGTTTATATGACAGGTAAGAGTGGTTATTTAATTTAGGATAAAATGCCCATGACAATGAAGGACCTAGGTAGTTTCGAAATCACTTGTACCATTTGTAATATCTACATTGACAAAGCCCTGTGTTATTTAGGGTCAAGTGTGAATTTAATGCCCTATTCTGTTTTCAGGAATTTAGGTCTCAGGGAAGTTCAATTCTCCACTATATCTCTACAGCTAGTTGATGGCAGTAGAAGATGTGCTTGTTAAGGTTGATATATTTTTCTTCCTTGCAGATTTTGTAGTACTGAACAAGGAAGATGATGATTCGAGCATTCCAGTGGTACTTGGACAACCCTTTCAAGCCACAAGTAAGGCAGAAGTCAATGTGCATACAGGTAAGTTGCTTTCCAGGTTAGTGAAGATAGAGTAGTTTTTCAACTATTCTGACCTATGCATATGCCTGAGATTGAAAGATGTTTTAGGGTCGATGTTGTGACTATTTCTTCTGTGTATAATAGTGAATTGCCTGTGAATGCTTTGAATAATGCTATTGCGTCTTCGGATATTGATATGATGTTTTATTGATGAGAATGTGTTGTTGCATGTTTCCTATTCTACTGTTGAGATTATGGATGTGAATGTATTTGATCTAGGACATTTTTCTAATGTTAGATTGAATGAGCTTCATGTTTTTTAGAATATGCATAGTAGAATGTCCTGGATTGATCAGAATTTGCACTTAAATGAGCATGATGCTTTGTTAGGATTTATGGATAAGAGTTTGCATGAACATGAGCACTCTATAGATATCATGATATTGGATTGTGCTATTAAAGGTTACACGCATGATAGAGTGTCTGTTTGTGATGAGAAGTCCGTTGTTTTGTTTGTTTATGTTGATGATAAGAATTTTGACGTTTTTCCTATTTTTGAGCACCCTGCTAATAGTTTAGGTGATCCCTATCTGAATTGAATTTAAATGAAGTAGAGGGATCAAACATTTTTTTGGAAGCTCTTTATATTTGAACCACCTTGAAGAGTTCACACGAGCCTCGTCTAGCTAAAGACGTTAAACAAGCATTTCTTGGGAGGTAACCCAAGCTTTCTTTCTTTTGCTTTTATTTTGTTGTTTTTAATAGTTTTGTTGGTTGATCTTTTCTTCTATGTTTGATCATGTTTAGGAGCTCAAGATCCAAGAATGTCTTCACATCTCCCATAAGCAAGATTATTCAGAATCTTCTGTGGATTCTCTCATACTCCAAGACGATATTGTTCTTCCTTATTCTTTTTTTATTTGTCCTTATGCATGTTTAGATAGACTGAATTTTGATACATTGAGGACAATGTATGATTTAAGTGTGGGGGAATGAACTGGTGTTCTGAGCTTTAATTTGAAATTTGATAATTTGGTTGGTTGAGTTATGATGAGGATAGTCTATGATGAGCTCTGATTAATGAATATTCCTACAATTGTTGTGATTTATGAGAAAATGTTTTGGAATTGAGTTCAATTTAGTTTTTTGCTCAAATTTTTTTTCCGCTTTTGAGCACTTAGCTTGATTTTTGTTAGTTTTGAAGCCTTAGATTAGGATTATAGTGTTTATAAGTTTGTTGTCACTCTAATAGGCTTAAGGACAAGTTGTTGGCTGAAATGCGTGATAGTTTGTTATGTGATACTTAGGAAGAAAAAAGCATGAAGTTTTGCCTACAAAAGACAAGAGAGAAAAGAAAAAAAAATCCTTGTAATGTGTACAAATTAATCAAGGGAAAAAAGAGTTGTCTCTACTGTGGTCAGTTAGACCACTCATTAAGTGAGTGCTTTGAGTAAGGGTCCTTGTAGTAGTTGTGTGAAAGTTAGTGTCTTTGAGTGATCATAGTAAAATGCAAGTGTGAGGTGGGAGACCCTATTTTTTAGGCACCTTAGTATAATATTACTTTCTTGAATGTTTGGATGCATGATAATTGGTACTTAGAGCTAGCGTAGGGAGAAGATAGATGAAGAGCACTATATAATTAATCTGGGCTTGTAAGAACTACTTTAGGAGGGCTACGCGCGCACACACATAAGGATTGATGACTTTTTAAATTTTGAATTGCTTATTGAATGAACATGTTTGAATGATTCCTTTGATTGTGCCTATTTGTTAATTAAGAGCATCGAGGCTTGAATTGCATTTTTGTGACCTTTTATTCAGATTTATATGTTGTTTTGTTTTGTTTTGCTCGAGACTAGCAAAAGCTTAAGTGTGGGGGTATTTATAGCATGTATTTGATGCTATCTTTTACTGTTGATTTTGCTAGTTTTACACTTAATTTATGAGCTTTGATGTTAATTATTGTTGATTTCATAGAAATCAAGCTTAGAAAGCAAAATCGGATAACTTTGAAGTAAATGGATAACTTTGGGATCAAAAAGGGTGATTTTTAGAGTCTAAGTATGGATGGAAGGCTATTTGGGCAAAGGAACCCGAGAGCAAAGCATCTCAACCCTAGAAATAACATCAAGACGCTTGGATTTAGCATTAAGATCCAAGAGCAAGCATTTCTGTCTATAGCGCTCAATGCTACTTATGGCGTCTCAACGCTACTCAACCGCATGCACATAGAACTCCACCGTTTTGGACGGCGTCGA
Organism: Trichosanthes truncata; assembly: GCA_033996785.1. Classification (NCBI taxonomy): domain Eukaryota; kingdom Viridiplantae; phylum Streptophyta; class Magnoliopsida; order Cucurbitales; family Cucurbitaceae; genus Trichosanthes; species Trichosanthes truncata. Next base: position 39,582,139 of record JAWPNB010000013.1, on the reverse strand, counting down.
TAAAGGGTATACATTCATCTTTTTGTGCTCGATTTGGGGAGACCAATTTAGGGTTTAGGACTCCTAGTGCAAATTGCTGCTGTTTTGGAAGGATTTTGGAGCTTCCTTAGGCATTGGTGATAGGAATGAACTCTTCATCTCGCAGCGGAAGCATTGGATCTTCTTTGATTTTATTTAGAATTAAACAATAAATTAAGGTTAAGCAATAAATACCTTTCAAATATGGAGATTCTTCTGGCGGATCTTTATCTCTTCCACAAAGTCTTCCTGGCTATAACTCAAACACAGGATCAGGCTTGTGGGAGCCTCTTGAAAGAAAATCCACAAGGGATTTGAGAGGAAGAGGTCTAGAGAGAATTCTCTAATTCTCTTTATTGAGGAGATGTGTGTTGTGTTGTGTAGAATGGCTCAACCCAAGGGTCCTATTTATAGTGACCAAGGGAAAATCTTTGCCATAATTAAAATATTATATTTTAATATCTAATATATTACAATATATCTTGTATTTATTTGAATCTCATTCAAATCTCCTACGATATTTATTTATTTGAATCTTATTCAAATTCTATAAATATCTTTTATTTAATATATCAAATATACATTAATTATTTTAATATTTAATGTATCAAATACAATAAATATATTTTCCTCTTTTATATTTAATATATCTAATATATTAAATATTAATTTGAATAATTTGAACACTTCAAATTAAATATTAAATTTGAACATTTCAACTTTTAATGTATCAAATACAATAAATATATTTTCCTCTTTTATATTAAATATTAATTTGAACACTTCAAATTAATATTAATTTGAACATTTCAAAATTTTCTTTCAACTAAATTGATCTTTTAGTGTTACTATGAGCTAATAATGGGACTTTATGGACCTACAGATTATAAGCTCCAATGATACAAAATTAATTAATTAAACTCTTTAATTAATTAATTTTCATTCATTAACTCTAGGGTCACTCCACTATAGACCTAAAGTTGCACTCTTATGCACTGTAGGACAAGTTGTGTTCATTGATATAATCACTACATGCAAGTCGATCTTTCACGAGTTGTTCGTAATTACAGCTGGGTCAAAAGTCCGTTTTACCCCTATAATTACATCTTGCACCCTAAGTACCACTGATCCTCTAATGAACAATTTGTTTATAATATAATTATAAACTAAGTCCCTCTCTGGCCAATGAGAGGGTGGGGCCCCATTGTTCAAGTCCCGAAATCAGCACTTAAGGGAACTACTCATCTACTTACCCTATATAGGAAAGAGTGAATTTCTTCTTGTGAGATTATGTTCTCAGCTCCCTATTTGGTCAAGTCCCCAAAATGGTAGGCATATTGAATCGGCTACAAAAGCCACTCTCACCCATGCAAATCAAAGGACAAGCCCTCACAGGCAGGAGTTCATAACTCACTCAGGATTAAGATCGAGTCGCATATGATTATCCTGATGAAATATTAATCTTCTCAATTAACGGATTTATAAAGAGAGATTAAATATTTCGTGGTCCAGTCTCCAGTCTTATACAAACTCATTGTATAAGATACCCCCACTTACATGTCTCCACATGAATGATTTGGATCAAATCATTTGTAACTATTACAAAGTGGGCCGTATCAATAGTGTTACCAGGATAAGGCACCCAACCTTATCCATATACTATGACCCTTTAGGTTATTTCTTAAACATGATCCTCTCGTATGTCAACCACATACTGTTCAAGATTACACTAATAACCTTAGATTTTTCATATAATGGATAATATTATATTACAAATAAAATAATTAAAATAATTATTAATTATTAAATAAATTATTAATTACGAGGCTTTAGGGCATAAATCCCAACAATTGGATCGTGAATCGAGGAGGATTTTAGCGAAAGTGAAGATCGGCCTTGGTTTAGCTATTATTTCTTTTTCCTTTCAATTTGTCTATCGTACTATGGATTTGTGGTTTATATTGGTATTGCATAAGATGTTGTTTAGTGGCTAAATAACTTACCTAGGGAATTTAATGTAGCTATTGGACCTATTGATGGATTAATTAGTATTTTCTATATTGTCATTTGATTCAAGTAAATAAATAGCAATCATGCATTCTAGAACTAATCTAAGCTACATTAGTCCATCAATAGGTCCAATAGCTACATTAAATTCCTTAGATAAGTGATTTACCCACTAAACACAACATCTTAAGTAGTACCAATCGAAACCACAAATCCATAGTATGATATACAAATTGAAAGGGAAAAGAAATCACAGCTAAACAGAGGTCGATCTTTACTTCTGCTATGATCCTCCTCGATTCTCGAGCATCGATCCACAATCTAATGCCTAAGGAAGCTCCAAAATCCTCCCAAAACATCCGCACTAGGAGTCCTAAACCCTAAAATTGGGCTCCCCAAATCAAGCACAAAAAGATGAATTTATACCTTTTATCAATGTCGTCCAAAATGGTGTGTTTTATGTGTGCGCAACTGAGTAGCGTCGAGACGCTACGGATAGAAATGTTGGGGGCGCTTTTTTGAGCATTGAGACACCACAAGACATCATCGACACGCTTGCTCTCAGGTCTCAATACTAAATCCAAGTGTCTTTACGCCATTTCTAGGGTTGAGACACTCTACTCTCGAGTTTCTTTACCCAAATAGTCTTCTATCCATACTTAGCCTCTAAAAACCATATTTTTTACTCCCACAGTCATCCAATTACTTCAAAGTTCTTCGATTTTGCTTTCTAAGCTTAGTTTCTATGAAATTAACAGTAATCGACGTCAAAGCTCACAAATTAAGTGTAAAACTAGCCAAAATTAACAGTAAACGATAGCATTAAATGCATGCTTATTAATGGTCCCCACAAATTAGTGAAAATTAATTGTAATGGAGTAGTATATGTAGTAAGAGAAGTTTGAAAAGGAAGAGCATGATGCTTACCTATTGCAAAAGCATTGCAAAAAGTAAAAGATTTATTAATAGATTGATGAGGCATACATCGTTTTATGACATGCTGAACAATAGGAGGGGCTGGATGCCCAAGACATTGATGCCATATATCAAAAGTAAAATTATGCTGAGAAGAAATAGAAGTATGCAAAACAGACAATCAAGAGGAAGGGATAGATGACTGAGAAGTATGAGAATAGGAAACAAGGGAATGAAAGGAATCTTTTGACAAGTTGAACCAGTAGAGGCCTTCATGGAGAGTCCCTTGGAGTAGCATCTGTCCAGTTGCTAGGTCCTTCACAAAACAAAAAGTAGGGTGAAATTTAAAGAAATAGGGTTGTCCTTTACAAATTGATTGACACTAATTATGTTTTTGGTGATAAAAGGCATATAAAGTAGGTTATTATGGTGGAAAACATTATTAAAGGGTGAAGAAATTGAAGAATAATCAAAATGAGTAATAAGCAAACCTGCACCATTGCCAACATGAACATGATTGCCTCCAAGGTATTTGAAACTGACTGCAAGATTACCAAAATTGTTAGAAAGATGATTTGGGGCTCTGGAGTTTGGATACCAATTGCTGACTTGATTGAGATTGAGAAAGGTAACCCTTACTGTCATTTGTGGAAAATACCTCCAAAGGACTGATTAGTATTACCAAGTTGAGATGTAAAATTACCTAGTGAGAACCCTCCAATATTCTAAGAATTAGAACTAGGTGGATCATAGTGAGATTAGCATTTTATGGATGTATGACCAAATTTACCACACAATTGGCATTAAGGCTTTTTTCGATTATTTCAGCCACGTCCTCGTTGATGGAGACCATAGTGGAATAAGAAAATAACACAACCTAAGTGCAAGTGCACACTGTCTCTTCAAGTAGTAAAATGAAGAGTACTCTAAGTATCGAATCCTAAGGGAACATAGTTAACAAAAATCCAATTAAACAACAAAGACCTTCTCTAAATTTGCAACTGAGGTAACCAAAAAGTAATGATGACTTTGGGTGGTTGTAAATAGCAAGTAAAAGTAAACTGAAATGAATATGGATGATAAGAACAATAATGAAAGAAGGAGGATCCAAATTTGTTTAAGGAATATGTGCTACCTATGCGCTCGCAAATTGCTCAACTAGGCAAGGCTCATCATCGATTGTTGCCCATATGCACCCATATCTTACTCTTTCGAGTTCTATACGGTTTGAGCAGAATGCGTTTTGATTGCCCTTGCAACCTACCCTAATTGACAAGAACCCGTGAGTCAAGTTCAACACCTATTTAGCCCTTTTCTAAGTGCTTTTGGGAGCCTAAGTAATTAAACACATATGTCTATGGCTAATTGAACTTAGCTAAAGAAATGATAGCATTCATTTAGTACTATATTATTCCTTATATTATTGCTAGTTTTGTTATTAAATTGTATGCTTTGATGTCTATTTCTGCTTATTTTGTAGAAATCGAGTGTTCAAGAGTATTTTGATGATTTTGGACCTCTTTTGTACCTAATTGAAGATCCAAGAAGTGAATAGAATATATTTGAAATGTTGAGCCTAGGAGAGAGCATCGAGATGTTGAAGCTACAAGCCTTTGAGACCGAGGAGACAGCGTTGAGACGCTGTCTATAGCGACTCAATGCTGCTAGGAGGCATTGCAACACCGTGTTCGAAGCTCAAAACACGCACGAGGGTATTTTTTGTCCATAGCATCTCGATGTTGCTTCAATTACGCGAAAGCTAAACAGTGCGTTTGTTGTAAAGCATCGTAATTAATGATTTATTTAATAATTAATAATAATTTTGATTATTTTATTTACAACATAATATTATCCATTATATGAAAAATCCAAGGTTATTAATATAATCTTGAACAATATGTGGTTGACATACGGGAGGATCACGTTCAAGAAATAGCCTAAAGGGTCATAGTATATGGATAAGGTTAGGTGTCTTATTCTGGTAACACTATTGATAAAACCCACTTTGTAATAATTACAAATGATTTGATCCCAATCGTTCATGTGGAGATATGTGAATGGGGGTATCTTATACAATGAGTTTGTATAAGACTAAACCACAAAATATTTAATATTTCTATATAAATTCGTTAATTAAGAAAATTAATATTTCATCAAGATGATCATATGCGACTCGATCTTAATCTTGAGTGAGTTATGAACTCCTGCCTGTGAAGGCTTGTCCTTTGATTTGCATGGGTGAGAATGGTTTTTGTACCCAATTCAATAAACTTACCAGTTTGGGGACTTGACCAAATAGGGAGCATATAACATAATCTTACAAGATGGAATTCACCCATTCCCATATAGGGTAAGTAGATAAGTAGTTTCCTTAAGTGCTGATTTTGGGACTTGAAAAATGAGGCCCCATCCTCTCACTGGCCTGAGAGGGACTTAGTTTATGGTTGGATCATAAACAAATTGTTTATTAGAGGATTAGTAGTACTTAAGGTGCAAGATGTAGTTACAAAGGTAAAACGGACTTTTGACCTAGCTGTAATTATGAACAACTTGTGAATGATCGACTTGCATGTAATGGTTATATCCATAGACACAACTTGTCCTACAGTGCATAAGAGTGCAACTTCAGGTCTATAGTGGAGTCACCTAGAGTTAATGAATGAAAATTGATTAATTAAAGAGTTTAATTAATTAATTTTGTATCATTAGAGCTTCTAATCTATAGATCCATAAGGTCCCCTTGCTAGATCATAGTAACACTAAAAGACCAATTTAGTTGAAAGAAAAATTTGAAATGTTCAAATTAATATTTAATATATTAGATATATTAAAAGAGGAAAATATATTTATTGTATTTGGTACATTAAATATTAAAATAATTATAGTATTTAGATACATTAAAGAAAAGATATTTATAAAATTTGAATAAGATTCAAATAAAGAAATAAATATCGTAGGAGAATTTAAAATATTTGAATAAAATTCAAATAGATTAAATATATGTATTTTAATATATTAGATATTAGAATATATATTATTTAATTATGACAAAGATTTGCCCTAGATCTCTATAAATAGGACCTTTGGGTTGAGCCATTATAACACACATCTCCTCAATAGAGAATTAGAGAATTATCTCTAGACCTCTTTCTCTCCAATCCCTTGTGGATTTTATTTCAAGAGGCTCCCACAAGCCTTGGTCTTGTGTTCGAGTCATAGCCAGGAAGACTTTGTGGATAAGATAAAGTCCCACCAGAAATATCTTCATATTCATTCGAATGTAAGTTTTTTCTTAACCTTTTATATTTTGTATTTAATTCTAAATAAATCAAAGATGATTCATTGCTTCCATTGCAGGATGAAGAGTTCATTCCAATAGCGTTGCGACAATGTCTCGATGTTGTCCACAACGTCTCGATGTTGTCCACAACGTCTCGACGCTGTCGCAATAGATAGTATAAAAGCTTCGCATTCCCTTCATGCAAAATGAGGCCATTTCGAGGTTTTTTACCCTAAGCTCTATAACATAGCGTAATTGGAGGATTTTGGGAGGTTCTTGGACCAGAATTGAAGATCGTGTAGCTCAGGTTCGTTGTAGATCGCCATGGAAACGCGGAATCGATAATCGTTTGGGCAATTTCTTCCTTATTTCCTTTATTTTCAGTATTTAAATTAGGTTGTAATTAGGGATTTATGGTTGTATTTGGTGATTATGAGTAGCTAAATCCCTAAATTCTATGAGTTTGATGGATTTTTTTAGACAATTGCTTAATTAGTTAGTGTTTTGGGCTCAATTGATAGTATGTTAATTTATGCATTTAGGGCTTAATGTTTTTAATAATGTGTTCTTCAATTAATTTAGGTATGTCTAAGTTGAGCTCAAGGTTAGCTTAATGTGTAATTAATTAATTATTCGAGTGATAATGGGATTAATGGTTAATTAATTATAGTTGGTGATGAAGATTAAATAATTGAGCACTATTTAATTGAATGTTTTTCTAAGTGGTAAGTTGATGGAGAGAGGCATAGGTAAGAACCGAATGCTTGATTGTTGGTTAATTACTTGAGTGACAGCGAGATTAATAATTAATCAATAGAGGTATGTAATGAAGAGTCTTAGTGCCTCGTGTTAATTAGTTAATGCTAGAGACACATAGGTTAGTTAATTTAATACTTGAGATTGGAGGACACCGATAGGAGATTCCATGATTTTAGGCTTCTAGACTTATGAATTGAACATTTGATTTTGCCAATTTGCTTGATTGATTAACCAAATTAAAGTCCAAAGAATGAAATCAACGCCCATAGAATTATCTCATGTGTTTGAGTCTCCATTTAGCTTTGTAGCATAGTTCGTTTGCCTTGATTCTGTTCTCTAAATAAAAATAAAGAGTATTCTAGTACTTAAGCAAATGAACAATTCAATCCTTGAGGAGACAATACTCGTATACTTAGAATCACTGTATTACTTGACCCGTATACTTGCAGTTATGCGCATGCAAAAATACACATCAAGTTTTTGGCGTCGTTGTCGGGGATTGGTAGTTTAATTCGTTTAATGTTGTGAATAAATTGCTTGGTTTTAATTTAGAGGTTTTATTTTTGTGTTTATTTGTCTTGTTTTTATTTTTGTTTTGAGTCCTAGTCCATTGTTTCTCATTGTGTTGTTGCTTGTGTTTGGAATTGAGCTTGTGTTTTGATAGCACTTATTTAGTGCTATAGTTCTACAATTTATGTAACTAGTTTTGTGTAGAAAATGTGAGATTTGATGTTATTTTGTATTAAATTTCAGGAACCAAGCATCTCAAGAGGATTAGATGAATTTGAGAAGTTATTTGGTGATTTTGAGCAAGAAGAGAGCCAATTTTGAGGCTAAGGATGGAATAAAAGCAAAATGTAGTTGTTATACCCGAGAGGATGGCGTTGAGATGCCCAAATTGGCATCAAACTGCTATGCAATTGGTGTTAAACCTGAGAGCTAGCGTCGAAACGTTGTCTTGTGGCATCTCGATGATACAAAAACACGAAGGTTTGAATTTTCGTCCATAGCGTCAAGATGCTATACCTAGCGTCTCAACACTACTTTCTTGCACTTAAGAAGAATGATGTCGTTTTGTACAGCATCTTGACACTACATCGAATATAGGTATAAATTTATCTCATTATTGCTCGAAAAAAGGGAGGCACCCTTAAGGTTTTTTGGGCCCATTTTACGATTGGAACTCAAATTGGGAGCGGAGGATGTCATTTCAGTAAGGGAGATTTGAGGCTCAGTTGCACATGGATCAAGGTAGAAGTCGAGAATCACAGGTTTCATGTCTTATTTATTTTTTATTTCCATTTTGGTTTCTATATTATGGCTGATTAATGAGTTTTTAGGCTGTAATAATGACTTTTAGAGGCTAAACTCTTAGTTTAGGGTGTTGATGGATCTATTTTGATCTTGGTTTATATTTTCATTGATTTATGTTGACATTGTCACCCATTTCAATTCTTTTATGCATGTGTGAGCTTAATGCCTTTGAACTACCAGCCATAGTTTAATTGATTTTTAGCTTCAATTGAGCTTGAAAGAGAGTGTTTAAGCTTTGAACTACTATGCATGACCTTAATTCTCACCTAAGTGACATAGGAACAATGGAAATTAATTGAAGTTAATAATGAAGGTTCGTAATGTCTTTAATTAGTTAGTTAGTACTAGGGACACCTAGGTTAGTTAATTAATCTATGAAAATTAGTGGAGCTCGATGGAGAAATCCATGGAAAAAGACTTCTAGGCTTGAGAATTAGGTGAGTTGACATTTCAATTGCTCAATTAAACATTTACCAAGTCTAATTAGTGAAATCAACCCCTAAACGCCCTAAATCTAGTGTTCTCAACTTTAATTTCCTTGCATATTTTTAGTTTTAGTTTCTCAAAGTGACATTCTGTTATATGCTCTAAATAATATTGATTGCTAATACTCTTGGTACTCAAATAAAACTACGATAAAATTCTTTGTGGACTACGATATTCGGTAAAATACTTGCCAATTTATTACTTGATCACGTGCGCTTGCGTGTACTCTGAACATGTTTATTTCTTTACTGCTTTTTAGATGGCTTTTAATAGATTCGAGTGGCCATTTAGGAAATCTGAGCCCGAAGAACCAACACCATCTTCCAGTTCTTTTCCCGTTAGTTATCTCTCTATCAATTATAAGCATATTAATGAGGATTATGGTTCTCATGGTTACCAAATGTCTAATTATTATCTTACTGAATCTATGAGTCATTCAGGAAGCCCAAGTAGAGGAAGAATCCCCCTTAGAGAGAATGTTTAGAAAGTATACAGAGGAGTGTAGAGCTAGGAATTTGCATTTTTTTTATGTGCTTAAGGGACTCTAGACTTTAGGGGTAGTTAAATGAGTGGGATACACTTCTTTAGGATGTCTAGTGAGTCAATTAGCCATTAATTCACTGATAACCTTTTAGGAGCCTAATTCTTTTGATACCACTTAGTTTGGGCAGTTGAGGGAGAGTTTTGTTGAAAGTGGGGAAGAGTTGGAGAGTTTTAGCACACACCAGGATCGAGTTTGTGAGGGTGAGAAAGAATGTGAGCCTTTAGTAGGAGGGTTAGTTAAGGTGGTAGAGTTTGAGGCTGAAAGGCATTCGTCTATTTTATCTCCTGAGTGTTCTTTTTATTGTTTTTACAAGTCCGTGTCAGAGTCCTTTTATTTTGATCTTTCTCCTTTCTTTTTATTAACCAAAAATACTCTGTCTCAGGGGCCCATGAGAATCTAGTGAGCTTGCTAGCTTTGGTTTACTTTGTCAATTTGAGGAATAAGGGCCTGAAGAAATACGAGAATTTTTATGTATCTTGAGAGCCCACACAAACCTCTTCTAGCTAAAGACGTTAAATAAATGCTTCTTGGGAGGCAACCCAAGTTTCTTCCCTTTAGTTTTCTTGTGTTTGTTTCTTTTCAGTATTTCTTTTTGTTTTGTGTTGATCTCATGTTTCCGTTGGTTGATTGTTATAGGAGCTCGAGAATTACATTTCTTTCACATTGTTCCCCATTTGATCACGCTGAAATTGAGGATTCTCTCGAACTCCAAGACAATATCATTCTCATTTATTTCTTTTTAATTGTCAATATGCATGGTTTAATTGATCTGGGTAGTTGATACATTGAGGATAATGTATGCTTTAAGTTTGGAAGGATACTCTGCTGTTCTGAGTTATATGAGCTATGTTGAAACTTTTTGTGAATTATATGATGATTTTATTGCATTTGTGTGATGAGGACGACCTGTGATGTGTTCTAAATAGTGAATTTTTTACAATTTTTTTGTGAAATATGAGAGTCTGTCTGAGATTTGAGTGAATTTAAATTTTTGTTTGAATTATCTTGCAAGTTGTGAGTACTTAGCCTATCTATTGTTAGTTTTAAAGGCATAGAATAGGCTTTATATTGTCCAGAAGTTTGCTGTCACCCCGATAGGCTTAAGCTTTAATTTGATGGTTGACTTGCATGATAGGGGGTAATGTGTTACTTAGAAGAAAAAAACATGTTTATTTGCCTGTAGAAAAGAAAAAAATAAAAAGAAAAGAAAGAAAAAGAAACTCGTAATGTGTAGAAAATGATCAAGGGTAAAAAGAGCTGCCTCTGTTATGATCAGTTAGGCCACTCATTGAGCGAGTACTCTGGATAAGGGTCCCTGCAACAGTAGTGCAAAAGCTAGTGCCCTTGAGTTAAAATGATGCAAGTATGGGGGATGCTCCATAGTTTTTCAGGCACCTAGTGAGATATTATTCTCTTGGGTGTAGGAAAGCTAAATGATTGGTGCTTAGGGCCAGTGTAGGGAGAAAATGAATGGAGGACTCTCTACACCTATTCTAGGCTTGTAAAGACTATATTAGGAGGGCTACGCACACACACGCAAGAGATGAAAAGTTTACATTTAATTTTGCTTGATGAAAGGTTGTGTTTGATTATTTCCTTTAAATTTGATTTTTTTTTTATTTAGAACATTGAGGCATAAGTCATTCTGATGAAATGGTTGATTCATATATGGGTTTTGTTTTAGCTTTGCTCGGGACTAACAAAGGTTTAAGATTGGGGGTATTTGATAGCACTCATTTAGTGTTATCTTATTCCGTATATTATTGCTAGTTTTGTTATTAAATTGTATGCTTTAATGTATATTTCTACTTATTTTGTAGCAACCTTGAGAAGCAAAATTGAGTGTTTGGGAGTATTTTGATGATTTTGGACCTCTTTTGTGCCTCATTGAATATCCAAGAAGTGAATAGAAGATATTTGAATTGTTGAGCCTAGGGGAGAGCGTCAGACAACTATATTTTGAAGCTGCAAGCCTTTAAGATCGAGGGGATGATGTTGAGACGTTGTCCATAGCTCTCTACTGCTAGGACGCATCGCAACGCCGTGCTCAATGCTCAAAACACGTGTGAGTGTGTCTTTCATTCGTAGCGTCAAGACACTGCTTCAATTACGAGCAAGCTAAACGGTGTGTTGTGATAGTGTCGAGATGCTGGCGATAGAAAGTATAAAAGCTTTGCATTCACTTCATGCAAAAGGAGGCCATTTCGAGGTTTTTTTTACCGTAATTTCGATAATAGAGCATAATTAGAGAATTTTTTAAGGTTCTTGGACCGAAATTAAAGATCGTGGAACTTGGGTTAGTTGTAGATTGCCACGGGAATGCAGGATCAATAATCGTTTGAGCAATTTCTTCTCTATTTCCTTTATTTTCAGTATTTATATTAGGTTGTAATTGGGGATTTATAGTTGTATTTGGTGATTATGAGTAGCTAAATCCCTAAATTCTATAGGTTTGATGGATTTCTTTAGATAATTGCTTAATTAGTTAGTGTTTTGGGCTCAATTAATGTGTATGTAAGTCTTAATGCTTTTAATCACGTTGAGCATTTTCGACTTGCATGCTCCCACTTAAAGGAGAAGGGGGAGAAGAGGTGATACGGTAGGATTTGTGTGGTTAATTCACTGATTCTAGGATAATTGTTGGGTGGTAACCAAAGAGCGCAAGTGCACGCTGTCCAACAAGTAATACATGGAAGTATTCCAAGTATCGAACCCAAGAGAACGGTTAACCAAGAGCTTTTCAGTTAATAACACAAGTACTTTCAAGTTGCAACCGAAGGTAACCAAATAAATAAAATGTTTTTGGGGATTTTGTGCAATAAAAATAAGGAAACTAAAAGAACAAATAAGAAAACATAAATGAGAAGCAGGGGGTTCAAATCTGTTTCAACTCTGAGGAAATGCGCCCACCATGCGCCCACAAACTTACTTAACTAGGTCCAACTATTTCAGAGATTCTGCCTCTTGCACCTGCATACTGTCTCTTTTGAGTTCTGTACGATTCAGACACAATGCTACTGAAATGCGCCCACAACCTACCCTAATCGACACTTAACACCATGAATTGAGTTCAACACCTATTCAACCCTTTTCTAAGTGCTTTTAGGAGACTAAGCAATTAAACACATATGTCTATGGCTAATTTTAACTTAGATAAATAAGGAACATAACTCAATGATTCTAAAGGTTTTTGTCCTACGTCTAGATACAAAAGCAAAGTTCTATGTCTAGGCTCTTCTCCTAGATTGCTTTTATAAAGATGCGTGCTCGATCCAACCCTTTCATTATTGAATCTCACACAAACTATGCTAACTAAAGTGATCAGTTTAAGCTAACAATGAAACTTAAACTCAATAAAAGCAAACGATGCTAAATGTTAAGCAAAGTTAGTAGAATCACATGGTGGGGGTTATTTCCTTTTTAGGGTATCCACTTCATTGAATCCCCTCCAAGGAGTTTAACTACTCATTGAAAAGAAAACTAAAGTGCAAAAAATAAAGAAGAAACGAGAATGAGAAATAACAATTTTCATTGAAATAATGAAATTGAATACACTTTGAAGTATGAAAATAAAGGAAGAACTAAATGAAATTAAGTTAAAAAGGAACTAATTCAAAGGAAAAATAGAAACTTACAAAGTTGGAAAATAAAGGTAAAATAGCAAGTACAACTCCTAAAAACTTACAAAACTGAATAGAAAACTAAGAACAAAAAGAATCCTATGATGTTCTTCCTTTCTAACTTGTTCTACCTTTTTCAAGGAGAATCAAGTACTTACTCCTCCTTCTTTCGAAGTTGGGGTCCAAATGAAATATGAACAGAGCTTGAGGGAGACTCGGAGTGGCAGCTAAAGAAAATGACAAAATGTAGGGATGAAAAGAATTCCCAACTCCGAGCTCTTTTAAAACTGAAGTTTGAGCCACCTTTTATAGACCTCAAGGCCTAGGGTTTGTTGTCGAGATCAGTGTGGAGAGGCTTGATCGATCATATCCCTTGATCCTCGGAGATTTGATTGAGAATATTTGATTTTATCTAATTTTATCTGCAAATCTCGCGAATCTGGAAGAATCTGTCGAAAAGGTCTAGATGCGGCCGCATAGTTGAGTGCAATTGTGTTGTTGTCGAAATGGCCTAAATGCGGCCGCATAGTTGTACACATTTTAAGTTCTTTCTGCAATATTTGGAATTTGGCTTCTACTCTCAATTGTTGACGCATCCTAGTCGCATATCTCTTGCATCATCTTTCTTTTGCCTCAGTGCGGCCAGAATGTGGGCGCATTTGGATCTTTTTTCAGCCTCTACACAAAACCAACAAATATCAACATTTTCTTAACAAAAATGACTCTAAATACACCTAAAAACTTATTTTTATCAAATCAAAAGTTCAGACACATGCAAAACTTGTTTTTACTTAAATTTGCCCTAAATGATATGAATTATAACATTAAACACTCGCTTTCTAAGCAAATAGCTTAATTTTTAGAGCCAAATAACACTCATAAATGAGCGTTATCAATAATATATATATGAGTGTTTGCTATGATTTTTCCTAGTTTATGCTCTTTGTTTCCCAAATCATTGCCATGTAGCAAATTTAGGCAAATATTGTTTTGCTTCCTGTATTTATATCACACTGAATCAATGAGAAAAGGTATCCAAAACCTATATTTGGCAATTAGACTATAATTGACTATTGTTAACCATCATATCTAAAAATATATACAATATCTATATGTAAATGTCAATACCAACATGAATTTTAGAAAAATTATGGAAATTGATGAAAATGGTTTGAATGAGTTAATGAAACTTTAATTATGGCTTAATTAGACTATAATTAACCATGTTTAATCATCATATCTTAAAATATATACAATATTTATATGTAAATGTTGATGGACATGTCGATGCCAAGAGGAATTTTGAAAATAAATATGGAAATTGATTAAACTTGTTTGAATTATTAAATGAAACTTTATTTGTGGCTTAGTTAGATTATAATTGACCATTTTTAACCACCACATCTAAAAATATATATAATATTTGTTTGATCGATACAACAACCTTAGAGAATAGGGTTTAATCAAACTTTATAAAACTTTTTCCTATTGTGGGTCCAATTGAACAAATGAATACACTTTTTTTTATAAACAATGAATTTAAACATGAATTAATGTAAATTTCATGCTAAATTCACTTCAAATTAAACAAGAAATTAACACTAAAAATTTTAAACACCCTATTTAATTCCAATATCAAAATTGGTAAAGAATATGAAAATTAAATTCTACCAATCTAAATAATCATTTAAGAGCAATGCATATCATGCAATAAATATTAACCAAAATTAATTACAAAATTAAATAGAGAGGGTTAGAGAAATTGACACCGAAATTTTATATAGTGGTTTGGCTACCTGTCCTACTCCACTCCTCAAGCTCTTTTGGGTATTTCACTAAAAACTGACTCTATCCATAGTCAGAGTCCAACCTCTACAATGTTCTTTTTTTTAGAACAAGAACACATCTGATCCTCTCCATGGTGTAGGATCTAACCATTACAACACTCTTGTTATGGGTTCAAGAGGAACCCTTATAATGGATTGTAAGTTTAATAACAAGCTCACAAACTCTCTCAAAAGAGTAGATAAACAAATCTAAGCTCACAACACTCTTTAAGAAGAAATTCTTATAAGTAAAGACCCTCAAATGGCTAAGAAAAATAAAAAAAATTTGAAGCTCAAAATTGCTCAAAAAATATGAAAGGAGCTCTCAAGGATGAATACAAATTTTCAGAAATTTTCTCCATTTTCTTCAATTTTTTCAAGCTTCAAATAGAGAAGGAAGAGCAAAACTAGCCGTTGGGCATCATGCGTTAGATTCTGATTGGCTGCAAAATATATATATATATATATATATATATATATATATATATATATATATATATTTATTTATTTATTAAATATTCAAATTTGGCCGTTTAACCATATATGTCAATAAAAAAATTAAGTACCACCATGTGTCAACATTTCGTTGGCTCAAATAAAATAATATTAAAGAATTTAAAATTTTGACCGTTGGATTTTTATTATTATTTTTTTAAAATTTAAATAACTCAAAGCCACCATGTGTCAAATTCTGATTGTTCCATGCATTGCCTTGTCAACATTTTTTGTCGTTTGAGGTGTCATGTCATCTGTCACATCAAATCGTTGACCATCCATGCCAATTGCCACATCATCCACATCAGTTGCCACGCAATGCTCAACATTGCAAAGTCTCAAGCCATTATGTCTTCACAGGTAGCATGAGACCCTACCTAAGAGCATCTCGACGCTACGTAAATGAACTCAATGCCTATGTTCCACATAAAAAACGCATGTGCGCACATGGTCATTTTGTCCATAGTGTCGAGACGCTACACATGAAATCTCGACGATACACTTATTTCCTTTATTAAACAACACGTTTTGAGGCAACGTTGAAACAAGTCATCCCTAAAATGTGTTTTAAATTTACCCACTTGAAAAACCCACCTATTATCTTTTATTTGGGCTAAAGTATAAAAAATACCCTTGAACTTTACCATTTGTTTTAAAAATATCCTTGTTCTTTCAAAAGTTGTAATTTTACCTTTGACTTTTCATAAACGTTTCATAACTACCCTTGGAGTAGAAATCCTTTAGAATGTTGGACAGAAAATCGACATGGTAGTGACGTGGAATGACATAGTGGTGACTCAAATGCTTGTCTAGTTAAGTATGAAAAGTGGGGCGACTTTTCGTTCAACATTCTAATGGTTTTTCTACTCCAAGGGTAGTTTTGTTTTTTTGAGACAGAATAGAAGTAACACAACAGAAATCAGCCCAAGACCAGCAGCTACTCCCTTTCGGGGAGGAGGGAGGACAACGACTCTAGAAAACACTCTTTCCAGACCAAAGAATGCCCCGAAGAAGATGTCAAGGCTGCAATTTCATGAGCGACTTTATTCTCTTCTCTAGGGATATTACAAAAACAACACACATTTATAGAGACGGCAAGCTGACAAGCCTCCTACACAAAAGAACTAACTTTTGAAAGATCCGAAGACGAGCAATTCAACATATTAGCCACTTCATGGGAGTTCGACTCCATCTCGATAGGGCGATTCTGCCCTTGCTACTCAGCAACAATGAAGGACAAGCCTTCAACAATAGTCAGAGCCTCAATGACTTTGATCAGCCTTGTGTAAGACAAAGATTTGCAATCGCCAAGGATGGGTTGCCCGATGGGATGCCCACACTCATCTCTTAAAATCCAGCCCATTTTCTTCTGTTGCTGGTCACTAGAAGTCCAAGGGTAGTTTTGAAACATTTATGAATGGTTAAGGGTAATATTCCAACTTTTGAAAGAATATGGGTATTTTTTAAACAACGGGAAAAGTTCAGTGGTATTTTTTATAATTTAGCCTTGTGACTCTAATACAATCAACTAACATAGTTACCCAAATAGAAAATTAATACATGAAAAAAATTGTTAATATAATAATACAATTTGTGAAATTTGACTAAACCATAGAGACCAAATTGAAGCTAAATCAAATTATAGAAACTAAATATTGAAGTTAAGCCCAAACTATAGGGACTAAATTGAAACTTTTAAATCATAGAGAACAAATTGAAAATTTTGTCCAAACCATAGAGACTATATTTATAATTTAACTAAAAATTAAAATTCACCAACCAAAACTAAATCTAAGGGTGACAACTAACAATGAAATCTTCTGCCATCCTGAATGTGACGGTTAAGACATATATCATCTAAAAAAATCTAATTAGGAATATGCTCGGCTAAGAGATCACAAGTTCCAACCTCCACCTCACATGTTAATGAACTAGAGAAAAAATAATGACATTTTCCAAAAAAGTGTGGTTTTCTAGTAAAGTCCGGGCCATAATTGTAAATATATGGAAAATAGGGGAGGAAAATGTAATAACATCAAAAGAATGAAGGAAAATTAACAAACAAATAAAAAAAGAAAACTCGATTCAGTCTGAAACATGGAGATAGATCTCTGAGAAGACCGAGAAGGGGGAGGAAGAAGACGAAGAAGGAGAAGAAGAAAGAAGACGGAGAAGATGATGTCCGGTGGTAACTATACGACTATAGACAACCAAAATGTTTCAGGATCTGTGCCCGTAAGCTTCTCGTCCCTTTAGCTTTCTTGTCTTTTTTTGGTTTTGAAGTGAAGATATCGAATCTGCTGCATTTCTTTTCAAATGACATTGCACGGTAGTCAAATCTGATCCAGTTCGATTCATTTCTCCGTTTTCTTTGTTCTTTGATTTCCAGGCCGTTCCAGATCAGGGACAAATAACCGTTAAATTCACTGGTAAGTAATTTCCTATTTCTGATACCGTTTTATGGATTCTGAGAAAGTATGGGCGAAGAAAGAAAAGGTTACGAGATTGAGTATTAAATTTTGTGTGTGCGAGTCATTAGAATTATAAGCCACTTGAAAATCCTGAAGTGCTGAATTTTTTCCGGTTCGTTGGCTTACCGGACAACTGTAGGTAGGAAAAAGAATCTAAGATTCTTATAGGATGCTCTTTAGGATCCAAAGTTGATGTATAATTGGTATGAAATTTGAAGACCTAGTGGTTGAAGTTAAGCATGGAAGACTGGCCTGTGCTAGATCTAAATGATCTTTAAATGGAGAAATTAGTATGGAAAATGGAAATGGATTCAATATTAATTTTCACTGGGCCAGAAGCATTGCTGAATGAAATTTTAACTAAGATCTTGTATTGCTGGAATGATATAGAATTAAATACTGGAGTGAAATTTTAGATTAATTGTAAATTATGAAGATTGAGATATTAGACTTTCATCTTGATCCACTGACTCTGTGTTGCTTTTCTTTGCTATTTGTTGCAAGACGATAACTGGTTGATTCATTGTTGTAGACTCAAATCTTCAAACATTTCCTCCTTCTGGAACTCAAGGAAAGATCTCCGGTGGCTCCCAGCCTCCTCGTGATGCTGATGGTATTTAAAGATTTTTCTTTAAATTTTTAGTTCAATGTTGTTTTTAATGTATTCAAATTAGATATGAGAAGGTGATTTTACTGGTAAATCTCCATATGTTTTTCACTGATCAAGACAAATAATAGATGGTATCTTGTTCTGGTAGACTTAGATTGAGAGGCATTAAAAATTTTATCACTTGCCTAATTTGATGAGAGAACAGATAAATAGATGGTTTTATAAATTAGTGAGCAGGGTCCTTGGTGGTTTGACTTCTGAGCACTCAAAATTTGATTACTACATCACGAAGATAGTTCCTTAGTACCTAACAGACGAACTTTCTCACTTCGTGTCTAAAGTAGTTTTAGATAATAAACTTCCCACTATATTATTGGTTTCATCTTCTGAGACTTCTTCAACCATTGACTTTTTGCATAGGTATATGTTAGGTATCCTCAAACAAATCAGTAATTCTCACTTCTAAAGAACAATTAATAACCAGAACACAATTGAATAAGGAACCAACCCTCCAATAAGGATAGGCGAAGGGGGTTATTTGCCAATATATTTACAAGATAAAGAGGTGAATACAATGAGTCTCCCAGCTATTCGAGAGGCTGGTTCTCTCCCACAAGACAAAATGTCCACAAAAAAACACACACCTCCACTAAGGCACACTCCTCTCACAAAAACCCCATTCCCCTGGCCCCCAACCCGTCAATCAGCCCTCATTCTCCTGTGGTCCCCGATTCCTTACTAACATTTCCCTTTCTACCCTTCCTTTCATACTTCTTAATAATAGGGGGCCTTACAGTATGCTTTATGTTAGTTTATGTTTCATTAAGCATGGTGGTTACTTTTTAGTCCAGAAGTTCATGATATGATCTCATCGAGATGCATCTCACTTTAATGGGCTAATGTTATCCTCAGTTTGACATAATGCAATGAGCATTTATTAGATTTTATGAGCAATAGATTATTATGCTGTTAAGTTCATTAAGGTGTCATAGGGATTCATTATACTGGGAAAGACATGGGTTTATTTGTGTCATGAAAAGAGCATGAATTGTATGTTGATTTCAATTTTTATTTCTATTTTTTGACATACAGACTATGGAAAACACATTATTTTCTACTGGAGCCGGCAAAGCAATTGATCATACCTTGTCGTTTATGATATATTATAATAAAGCTTGTAGTTTGAGCTAATAGGGAAGTTTATCTGATGCAGATACGTTTTCAAAACCTATCTCTGGTTCTGATGAATCCCCCCAACAGAGTGGCTGGTTTCGGACCTTCGCAATTTCTTCCTACAAACAATATTTTGATGTTGATACTTCAGATGTTCTAGAGAGGATCAAAGATTCACTTTTTCCATTTAGAGGAACTTTTAATGAGAGGACAGCCGACACTCCAGATCTGTAAGTTCTTTTTCTATAACTGCACTAATGTGCCATCTCACTGAATATTGATTGTTGCTCATTATTGAAGAACGTTATTCAAATATTCTTTGAAATGATAATTTCCTTGGGTAGGGGTTTGAATTTTTTTGTAGACAATGTACTTTGTAGCAAATTCCCAAACGATAGAAGTATTAAATTTTTAAGTGTAACTATAAATGGTGCCTTAAGTTCCATTTGGAAGTTTTCTCTAGATGTTGACTTCACAAATGTTCTGTAAAGAATTTGGGAAAAGGAACCATACCAATCATTCATTTTGTGAAATTCAAAGTTGAATATATATTTCTTAGGCAGTTGCTAAATGCTATTTTTAAAGATTTTTTCTTGTTCTGTTAGACTTAGATTGAGACAGAAAGTTCTTTCAAACTTCTTTTATTTATTTTTCCCTTAAACCATGTTTTATGATGCTTGTCGATCACCAAGTGCAATACATGTGAAATATCCAATTACTTTTCATTTTTATACCAAATAATTATGCAATTCCGATCTATGAGAAGTTTTTTATGTGTTAAATAAGTGATTCTTGATGAGGTTCTTACTTCAAATCATCTAGCACTTATTTGGTTAATACAAGTCTTGTTTTCTATAAAAGAAATCATTTCAGGCTTAACTAAAAGTAAGCTCTTGAGGAATGTAGATGTGATCTTTATATCATATGTACGTATATTCATGGACTTATTATAAAAATAAAGCTTCAAGTTAACTAAGGACCTGCTCATTAATATTAATATTACCAAGGGGCGGCCCTATTGATAAGGGCTTGGGGTCTCTTGGTCATACCGGCATAGAGGTCTCAGGTTCGAGCCCTCGGGTGAGCTTAATAAATGAAAAACCCTTGATGTCTCTCGGGTCCGGGCCTTGGGGAGGGCGCGGGTACCCCCGGTTATAGGGGAGCAAAGCTCTGACTCCCAGTTATCCAAAAAAAAGGAAGTAGTTGCTGAACAAGCTCCAAATTAATAGTGATATACATATTTTTATACCTGACAACATATATAGATATATAAAATTTAAAATTAACGACTCATAAAAATAAAATAATAATAAAATTAACAATGAGTCTTCAGAAATCCAATAATTGTACTCTTAATATTGCATAATTTTAGGAAAAGTACAATCAGTATTTAACAAAAATTATGATATTAAATTATTGTCATGATTGGAAAGGCTAGACTTAGCTTTTTACACTTTAAAATTATGTTAATAGGTAATTTAACTAATATTAACATGTACAAGTATAAAGCTAAGAAGTAATATATGAGTAATTGAATGAGGGGGCGCATTTGGAAATTTGAGTTAAGAGATGGGGACTAAATAATCCAAATATGACTCTGTATCATTCCTCCTTTTAATATATAAAATGTTGAAGATGACAGAACAATTAAAAAAACAAATGAACTTTAAAGAAAGAAATTCAAAATTAGGGTAAGCTCTTCAGTTTATTAATATAAAAACAATCATTCTGCAAACACACTTAATATTGCCGTGTATGTCTAAAAATTCTTCTTTTTTCTGCTTCTGAATTTGCTCTTTCTGTAATGATTTCTAAAACTTTGGTTAAAATATTTGTTCAGATTTTATTTGTTAAATATATCTTTAAAGTTTATTAGCCGAAGGTTAGACTTACACTTAGTTCATAATGGTAATGAGGATGCAATTATTTTAATCTGAAGGCACATGCTTTATGATTATAATTTCATTTTCTCCCCAGATACGGACCATTTTGGATATGTACTACCTTGATATTTGTGGCTGCTTCTATTGGAACTTTTGTAACATACGTGGCACACAAGATACAGAATAAAGATTGGAACTATGACATAAATTTGGTAACCTGGTCTGCTGGTTTGTTCTACGGCTATGTCACCATTGTTCCTCTTGGACTATATGTAATCCTCAAGTACTTCTCGGTGCCTTCTGGCCTTGTTCAGCTCTTATGTCTCTATGGCTACTCTTTATTTGTATTCATCCCAGCATTGGTAAGTCTAATTAGTCCCTGATCAATCCTACTATTTATCACGGATTACTTGCTCATCATTTTGTTTCTCTCTTGAAATCACCATTCCTTCTCATTTCCATTATAAAAAAAAAAAAAGACAAAAGAAAAAAGGAGTACAGAAAGCAGTGGTTCTCAAATGCACCTTTGTAGTTCAACATGTTCACAATGCATCATTTATAAATAAAATTATAACAGTTTCTTTATGCTTATGTTGTTTAATAATTAGGAAGCATACAACTCTCTTAATTTTCTCTCACTTTCTTTCTGGTACAACATTTGACATGGTTCATGTCTATGTCACTCTCTCATCTGCTTGTATTTTTATTAGGTAAATGAATTTCCTTAGGTTTGTGACGTTTCTGTCACATCAACAAAGAAGTTAGAGTAAATAAGGCAAGGAGTACGTTTCTGTCTATTATTAACCATGCGAGTATGAAGGATCATTTTTAGACTCTTAAGGGTAACTGTATAAAGTAGACCACATCACGGGTTGGCATGATGGTCCATAAGGGCCCATGTAAATAGTGAATGGCTTAAATAGAATGAGTTTAAATTATAGTAGCCACCTATCTAGGATTTAATATCCTATAAGTTTCTTTAGCAACCAAATATAGTAGGTTCAAACGGTTGTCCCATGAGAATAGTCAAGGTGTGCGCAAGTTAGCATGGACACTCATGGATATTAATTAAAAATAGGATACTTGTGGTAGAGTTGTATTTTACAATTCTCTGCACTTAAGATAAGAATTATATTGGCTATGAAATTTCATGACGAAATCTCTTAAACTGTATGGTTCTAGACTTTATTTCTTAAAAGTATCAAAGCTCAAATTTATAATTTGAGGGTATATTATTTTGGCTGATCATGATGGAACTCTTTCTTTCTCTTATGCACCTGTTGACACTGACAGTCCACCCCTTCTTCTCTATCCTCTGCTTTTAGGATGTCACGTCTTTTATATCACAAATGTAGGGTTGACAGTAGTAGAAATGAAAGAAAAATTTGTGTTTTGATCAATTCTTATAGGGTTGCGTAGTTTGACTCCTTGAAGTTGGGAAGATCACGATTCATTTCTTTCTGTCCAAACAGTCCCCCTTGTTTGCCTGCATGATACTCTTTCTTTTATTCACTCTTTCTTCCTGTCCACTGCTTATAGGATGTTGCCTCTTTTATATCACGAATGGAGGATTGACAGTTGCAGAAAGGAAAGACAAATTTGTGTATAATTGAAAATTGATAATTCTTGTAGAGTTGCATAGTTTGACTTCCTGAGGTTGGGAAGATCACGGTTTATTTCTTTCTTTGTCCAAAGAGTCACCTTTGTTTTTGCTGCATGATAGCTTCAGAATTTAACGTGTCACAATGTCTGTATTGTGTTGCATCCGTGTCTCGTGTCTGTGTTTGTGCGTCTTAGGTGCTACTCTTATTGATGTGTTTGTGTAGCTCCTCTTGAATACAGTTTTGTTTGTCATTCTTTCTTATAAAATTTGTTTCCTATCCATAACAACTATAATATTAAAACCTGTGGTGAGTTTATGTAACCTTTTTACAGTACCCTTTGACCTTTTGTGTTAATCTCCACGATACCATGAAAGATATCAACTAGTTTTTTGGTACCCAAACGTTGAACTTGATACATTATTCTCTACTAGTTGGTGGCTCAAATGTGTGTTGCGTTTGTATTTGCAGTGTCTCTCTGTTGTCCCTCTGGAAATTTTCAGATGGGTTATTGCGGGTGTGGCGGGATTCATGTCTGCATCATTTGTGGCACTCAATCTCCGAGCTCACATAAAGTCAGCCGGTGAAAGGTGGTTTTTGATTGTGGCCAGTATCTTCTTGCTGCAGTTAGCTCTTGCTGTCATTCTCAAACTATATCTGTTTACTGTTACTGTATGAAACTAAACTGCCCCACCCTCGATACAGATTGTAGATTACAAAGAAGAATTTCTTTTGGGGCCATTGGTTTCCAATACTTGCCATGTTTAGCTAAACCATATCATTCATTAATTGAAAAACATCTTATATAATCTATAAGGTCAATAGATTCTACTATCTTTATTACAAGAATGTGTGATTTTATACCAAAAAAAAAAAAAAAAAAAAAATTACAAGAACATGTGTGATTTAATCATCTCTAACCTATCCTATTGCATTTTCCATTTCAACTGGTTGGTCCCTTCATCGTTTGGAAGGTCTGGACATATCTCCAATCTCTCAAGTGGCTGGCAGAAGGTATGCTTTATTATCCTTCTACATTAATTAATGATAATACTTTTTCTAGCTTTTACGCCCCATTTTATAAAGATTTTGTTTTTATTTTTCTAGTTTTTTCAATATAAATTTTTTTTTGGCTTATTCACTTTATATGCTTTATTGTCCTTCTACATTAATGATAATATTTTTATAGCTTTTAGGTTCAATTTTATAAAGTTTTTTGTTTTTAGTTTTCTGGTTTTTTCAATAAAAAAAAAATAGGCTTGATATGCTTCATTATCCTTCTACATTAATGATAATATTTTTATAGCTTTTAGGTCCCATTTTATAAAGATTTTGTTTTTAGCTTTCTGGTTTTTTAAATTAAAAAAAGTTAGGTTTTTTTACTCCTACTTTGTATTCTTTATTATCCTTGTACAGTAATGATAATATTTTTCTTGCTTTTAGGCCCATTTCATAATGATTTTGTTTTTAAATTTCTAGTTTTTTTTTTTAATAAAAAAAAGTTAGGCTTGTTTACTCCTACATTATTTTGTCTTTAATATTTTTTTTTTTAAAAAAAGAAGAAATTTTAGCCATTTTTAGGTATTTGAAAACTTTTGGTCTCTTGAATTTGGTTAGACCCCCCCCCCCCCCCCCCCCCCCCCCCGGGGAAAAGTAGGTTGTAGAAGTAGAACAGAACGGTTATGAATCAAACACTTCTTTTGTTTATAAAGAAAAGGAAATAAATGTCAGAGTGAGTATAGCTCAATTGTCCAAGAGGTTAGAGGTTCAAACTCTCTACCCTCAAATGTTGTTGAACAAAAAAACAAAAGAAATAAACTTTTTATTTAAGAAGAAAATACAAATTAATAGTGTGTTTCGATTCGAATAACTTGTCAATTTTTTGAAAAAAATAAAATTTTCTATAAGCATATTTGAACAAAATAAATAATTTAGAGTATGTTTAATATAGCTTATTGAGTGATTTTAATTGATCAAAAGTGGCTTCTTAAACAAATCTTAATAAATAAAATGTGCTTCAAAAAAGTTGGATTAATTTAAAAATCTTTTTTGAATAAACATTTGAAAGATAGATTATCCAAAAATTACTGTAAAGTGGTTAATCGAAATGTTTTGAAATATGTAATAAAAAATAAAAATAAATTTATAATTAATAGAATCACTTTTGAATATAGTGCAATCAAATAAATTTGTTCTTTAAAAAAAATATAAGATATAATAACATTTTTATTGGAAATCTTTTTTTGCAAAAGTGTTCAAACTAGAAGGTATTCCATATAGACTCTCAATTATAGATGCAACGACAATTACTCCCCTCTCGAACTATATAGATGCACGACAATTACTCCCCTCTCGAACTATATGCCTAGTTAAAAGTAATAGAAATTCTGTCCAATAGGTTATTTAAAAATCATACTTTAAAAAATGTCCAAGTATTTTAAAATTTTCATTATTAGATTTGATTTGTAATTTTTGACCATTATGCCCCTTGTTACGCTTCTCTCTTTCTAATGAATACAAGTATTCACTTCATTTTCTTTCCAAAATTACATATATTAATGATATATTTTAATTTTAGTAATAAAAATGATTCTCAAATGATTCTTTTTTATATTAATATTCCCACAATTTTAGCATAGATTTTATTCCATATATCTATTTTCTTCACACGATTTTTTTTCAGGATTTTAGCAATTAACATCCAATGTTGTCAACTTTCATTGACGTTCAACTCACCATTTTCCAAAACTTTTCATTGGCGTTCATCATCCATTTTCCAGAAGTCTATATTCGAAATCATTCCATCATCTATTTCAGTTTGTTTTCTCCAATCCCACTGCATGTTTTGCACTTTTCCAATTTCTCAATTTTTTGCTCATCGTAAATTTTCCTAATTTCTATCCACTTTTCCATCTTCGACAATTTTCTATTTATTTGCAGTTCAAGCTTGTTTATTCCAACCATATTTTTCGGTCATTTTCCGGCTCAAATTTACTGTTGTTGATCCTTTTGTTTGGTTGCTCTGTAGTTTTTGCTCATTGTAGCCACATATATCGGATTTTTTTTTTTCATAAAAATATAAATGATAATATTAAATTAATATAGAACCCAACATATATACTATATTTATATATATTATTCCACCTATTACGAATTGATAAATTTAGTTATTTGCAGTATATTTGTTCATCACCACCTTCATGACAATTGCAAATATATACTTGATATATATATATATAGAGGGATTGATTCTGTACTTTCATCCCTGAAACTAAAAGTAGGCAATTTGGTATAATATATGCAATAGACAAATATATCTTTTTTCTTTTTTCTTTTTGAAGCAAGAGACAAATATTCTATACATATACACAGTATGTATCTATAAAAGACTACACAGCCACACATATATATACACACACACATATAATGAGAGGAATGAGAAAAAAAAAATTAATGAGGTATTGAACAACATGGATGAATCTCTGAATGTTTCTTTCCTCTAGTAATTTGAGTTGTTTTTTCATACTGTAGTCTGTGCTGAATTCTTCCAGCTGAAACTTGGTGATATCTCACCCTAGCCTGAAACTCCTAATTGAGAGGTCATATACATTGGCCTATGAAATTGTTCTCGTTTAGCCAAATCTCTCTTGATGTTCATACTTCCTACCAGCCTTGTACTGAAGCAATACTCTTGAAATTGTTCCAGGACTTTCTTCACATGCAGTAATTGTATCTTTCACATGCATTTTGTTGTTTGTGGCCACAACTTTTTGGAAAAAAAAAATTAATGAGACTAGGAATCGTCTATTTGATTGTTTCAAGTGTATTTAACTCTCACCCTTACCTATTATATTGTCGTTATATACTCATGAACATATAATTAATACCATATATACACCATAATACATCAAACATATAATCATATAAAACCTCCAAAACAAAGCAAATACCCCACCCATACATGATAACTATAATCTTTTATCGAACTCAGACTAAAAATTAAGTACCTAAATATCACTTATACAACAGATTAAACTAAGTTAATAAGCATAGTCAAACAATTCTATTTGTGCCTAAAATCATAACATATATACCCCATAATATATCAAACATATAATCATTAAATCTCCATAACAAAATAAATACTCGTGCATTTTATCTATAATGTTTTATCGAAATCAGACCAAAAAGTATTTAAAACTCATTTACATAGCAGATTAAACTGTTATTAAGCACAGTCAAACAAAACACACATACCCCCGTAATATATCAAACATGAAGTCTCCAAAACAAAGCGAATACCCATACGTATTCACTATAATGTTTTATCGAAATCAGACCAAAAAAATACCTTAGCTTCACTGATGTATTAGATTAAACTAAGTTAATAAGCGCATATATATATATATATATATATATATATATATATGAAGCATTGAAAACCTCAAGTTTTTTTAGAAATAATGTACCACAAATCAAAAGCCATAAAAAAGGAACTAAAATATCAGTGAACAAAACATGAAAATGAATGATGAATCAGAACCTAGTAAACCACAAGGGATTCTGTTTGTACTGCGACTAGGCGGAGGGCCACAAAGATGTATTACGATGTGACGGATGCTTCTGGCGAGTGGTGGAGGTCTTTGTCGATGCGGTGGACGGCGGCTGAGAAGTATGTGGGACACGGCGAATGCAAATGGCAAGCGACGGATGTCTTTGTCGACACGGCGGAGGGCGATGGAGGAGTATTGTCGGAAGAAAAAAAGAAATACGAAAAGGAGAAATATTTTTTTTAAAAAAAAAAAGGAACCATACGACTTCCTTCCTTATATCAGGCGTGATAATAAAGAATTTTAAACAAAAAAGAATCTTACCGTTTCCTTATTTGAAACTCTCCTTTTTTTTTTTTTTTAATCACACTATCTGAAAGGGTTTTATGGTAAATGGGATGGATTTTTTGTGTTAATAAAATCAACCACTAGACATTTGTGTAAATAATAGTGAAGTTGGTCAAAATTGAAAATAGGCTCCTTTTTAAGCCCATCTATTTAGTTATCTCTAAAAGTAATTAGAAACTGGAGCTACTCGAAGGCACTTCTTCACATTGCTTTTAATTGAAGATGGTAATTTCATTCCATCTAAAATTTTCAAGCAAAAGCCTCTTATAGCTCAATCTCCCAAATTTTTGCTTTTCCTGAACTTTCAATCCTTGATTGCATTATCATATGGACAATGAGGATAAATGTCTATTTGGAATGATTTTCTAAGTGTTTAAAAAATTATTTTTAAATTTAAAAACAATTTAAGCACTTAGAAAGTCATTCTAAAAAAACTCTAAATTTGAGCTGACTTGTACCAAAACTATTATATTTTGAGTGAAAACACTTCTTATATAAGTACTTTTGGAAGAAACACTACTTAAGTACTTCTCCTAAAAGCATTAAAATATATTTAGAATATTCTAGATGACTTTTGATCATTCAAACATAATGAAAATGATTAATTACAAGTGCTTTTAACATGCTAGAAGTACTTTTTACTTTTTTTTTAAAAGTCATCTCAAACGCTATATGTAATACAAATTTAAAAATTCAAAGTACAGTATATGCATTTACGCTACGTATGCATGTTTTGTGGGTGTAAATGCCATATTATTCTTTAGAACAAACTGTGTGGTGTAGATGCCATTTTCTTTAGAACAAACTGAAGAACGTTATATCTTGAGGGACAGAATTGCTATTTTTCCCCAAAAAAAAAAGAAAAAAAAAAGGTGTTTTGTTTTGCATTTCATAATAGAGGTCTTAGTGGCTCCATGTGTGTCATGAGGCGATTTTTTTTTGGTCCTTATGTCAAATATATTGTCCTTTTTTACGTCATCGGACCTCATTTTCTAATAATTTTGGCATTAATTGTTGACTTTGTTTGGATTCATTTGCCTTAATTATGTTTTCCACTACCATCAACTTTCATTACTATATGTTAGTCAAATTATGCCAATAAGAGCATAAATTCAACTGGTTAAGACGTATACCTCCAACCAAGAGGTCAAAAGTTCAAAATTTTTAACTCATGATGTTAAAAGTTCAAATCCCCCAATATGTCCACATATTGTTGAACTAAAAAAAAAAAAATCTAGTCAAATTATTTAGGATTCATTTCATAGTGCTTATGTTTTATTTTTCTATTTGAAAACACTCGTGAAATGGGGAAGTGACAACGACGAGGTTAGATGAGCGACGATATTGAAAAATGAGGTTAACGACAATGAGAAACGAAGAAAGTAAGAAGCAGAGTCAGCGATGGTAGGTGGCTGTTAGAGTGAGATGTCAGCGGTGGTAGGTGGCTACAAGAGCGAGACAGCAACGATGCTTGTGTCAGAGATGGAGAGGAAAAGAAGAAGATAGATTGAGCTGTAGAGGAAAATGAGAGAAAAAGGATAAATGAGAAAGTGAAAAGAGAGAAATCATAGAGGGAAAGAGAAGAAGTGAGAGGATCGATGGTTGATTGAAAGAAAACAATCAATCTTTGAAAGTGACATCTAGGGTTTGAATGTGACATTGGACTTTAGGCTCTGGGTATTAACCATTTGATGGTGGGTTGGACTAAAGGATTTTTTAGTTAATTATAAAGTTCGGTTCGATTCAATTTTCTTCATTTTTTTAAAGGGATAAATTGCAAGCAAAACCAAAAATTTTGGTTTTTTAAAAGGTTAAATCGAAAAAATTAAAAAATTTATGAACATCAGACCGAACCAGTTGATTAGGCTCGATTTTTCGGTTTGGGTCGATTTTTGCACACCCCTATGAGAGCATTTTTTTCCCTGCAGATCGAGGTTTCAAAACTTGTATATCGCAAATTGTCCTCTTTTTTTAAAGCACAAATTGTCCTTTTAATTCCCTTTTCTTTTCTTTTTTTGTAAAATTATATGTATTATATTATTTTAATCGTTTCAAAAATTGATAGCGCGCGCATATATATATAATCAATTAAAAAATTGCAAACGGGTTGGAAGACAGTGAACAGGTGGGGTGGGGGTGGGGAAGGAGATAAGGAATGCATTCTTCGTTCTCGTTCTCGTTTAGCTGACGGGAATTTTTCCCCTTCCTTCCCCCATTTCCCACCTAAACAATGATTTTTTGTGCCATTAAGGGGGGTCCCTACAATCCCTATTCTCGCGGGATAAATGGACATCCCTATCTACAAGATTGGAACTTGGTGGGGGAGACTATTGCATTGCATAACAGGTTTGTTTCTATCCCTTTCTGGCCAATGATGAGTCCATTTTTTTACATTGGCTTTGTTTTAAAATCTTACTTTGATTTTTCATTACCTTGGTTCTGCTAGGTGTCTGCTCTAAACTTTCATTCTCTGCCTTTGTATCAATGAATAATTACTTTTTTTTGGGGTTATTTTCTATTGTCGAAGAAAACCAGAATGTAATTGTTGTGCCGTTGGATACCACTGCCTTGAAAGCAAATTCGGCACGACCTCAGTGCTAATTGTGTTCTACCCAGTTGCTCCCCAAGGTTAACACAACACCCACCTCGAACGTGCACTCGTTAGAAGAGGATTGGAATCAAAATTGAATTTGCTCAAAATACCAAAAGACTAACGCAGATCGATAAAAACGAAGGAAGAAGATTGGAAGAAGAATGTCTCTGTTTTAAATCTTACTATGATTTTCAACCTTGGTTCTGCTAAGAGTTTGTCTGCTCTAAAATTGCATTCTCTGCATTTGTATCAATGAATAATTACGTTCTCTGAAGCCTGATTTCTTTAATTTTTAGTTTGGTTTTTTATTAACACTTGCCATATTGGATTTGTCTCTGCTTTGTGATAAATTTGAATCAAAGAACATGAAAAAGGAAACTCAGTGTCTTCTCGAAAATTTCATTTGTTGTCTTCTGTGATTTTTAATATCTTATTGTTGTAAAAAATCAACGTCTTCTCTAGAAGTTTCTTCCCTCCAATTCATTTGGTTCAATATTTAGTTTCTTGCCATCTATTTGGTCGGTATATGGTTTTATTGTTGGTTGGTATGTATTTTTAATGCTCATTAGTTGATTGAATTATTTTTTTATTTCTTCAGTTTAAGCTATATAAAATGTTTTCTCTTTTTTGTATTTGCTAGTTTTATTAATGACATTTTACCAACAAACATTAATTGTTGGTTCTATTAATCCCAACAACATTTATTCTTAGTTGGTATGTGTTGTTAATGCTCATTACTTTACCTACTGTTTTAATTAAATTTATTAGGTGTACTTATTATCATAAGTGAACCCATCCCCCTTGCTAACAACCACTCCTCTCTTTCCTTTATATATATTCTCTCACACTTCAGAATGCTTTGAGGACACCTCCACTCCCTCACATATTCTCTCTTGTACTTGGTGAGAATGTTCTTACCACTCCTTTCTTTCCTTTATATATATGGTTTATTATTTTTCCTTTATTTTTCTTCTCTTTTTCTGACACTGTTACGTGAGTTATAGGTGATCACTAAATAGTAAACATCTCTTGTGGGTTAGCTAATTTATTATATCCCATTCTAATTAATATATTTGTTCGTTTATTAATTTATCATCTCTTTTGTTTTATTGTTGTTGGGATTTTCAAGAACAAGATACTAACCTCTTGTAGCGCAGCGGGATTGTTGAAAATCCAATGACGACCGGAGAATAATCACGAGGAGAATTCTCACTTCTTCACAACCCAAAATCTTTTAGTGAAAATGAAAGGGAAAAAGAAATCGAGAGGAGAGGATTTCTGTATCTTCAGTCACTGTTCTCTCATAGAACCCACGTAATCAAAAAACAAAAAACCAACCACAGAGGTCTCGTTCTTTTTGCGATATCTCTCTGCAGTTTTAAAACTGCAGAGATTCTCTTGAGATGGCAGTTACAAAAACTGCCTTCTCCTTTTTAATTTACAAAAATAAATTAATATATAAAATTAATTAAATAACATATATTTAATTAATTATATAAATACCTTCAATTGTTGTACTTCTTCGATATACAATTGGACAACCATCTCCCCTTGCCTTTTAGGATTGAAGTAATTTTTTCGACCATTACGTTCTACCTAAGGTAATTATGTACCGAACTAGTTCTTCATTTTGAATTAAACTTTACTAATCTTTTTTACCTTACACGTTTTTAATTGGCTTAATTTCTAATTGGCCATGTTCGTAATGTTTGTAGGGTCGAAACTACTACATTCTTACTCATTAGTTTGAGGTTTTGAATTTAAAGATGAATGATTTGTTTATGTATTTATATACAAATGACACTTTGGACACATTCTTTGTTTTGTTTATAAATATTTATCTCCACATTGTTACTTTCTTTATAATATTTATTTGGACACATCGTTTTGTTTTGATTATGAATATGTATTTTCACATTGTTTTTCTATTTATAAATATGTATTTTCACATTGTTGTTTTATTTATAATATTTATTTGGACACTACTCTTACTTGTCTTCTTTCATATTTTCTTAACCAAATATGTATTTTGACATTGGTATGTGGTTTCTAAAGTAATCAATAAGGAGGTCATGTTATTGTAATAGCCCGAATTTTTTAATACGTACATTCTAACAATAATGCGGAAGCGTAACAATCAAAACTAAAATAGACTTAAACAAATTCAGCTGAAGTAATTTCTTACAAAGGTTTTCTAAAAGAAACTATTGAATCCATAACAACAACTTTCTAAGTCTTGTGCCAGAGTGCTAAACTTCACTTCTTTCGAGACTATCACTTGATCCTTCGTCTGAAAACATTTTGGAAAAACAAAAATGAGTACAGAAATACTCAATAAGCAATTTCAACATCAAGTTCAGAAATTCATTTTCTTCAAAACAAAACATAAAAATTCAGTTTAACAAATCATTTCAATAGTTGAATAAAAAAAATCAAATATTCATTCGGTCATTTTCTTTTAAAACAATCATAAACGAAATACAAATATCCTTGTAAAACTTTTAATACAACTATTAAAATGTTTAGTCAAAACTTTCGAAAAACAAAAATCTTTCAATTGAACAAAACTTTCATTTAACCAAACTTTCAAATATCGAAACTTTCAATTCAAACAGTACTTTCATTAAATCATTACTTTCAAATATCAGAGTGGGAATATGAATTATTTGGGTAGCATTCAGAACATATATGATGGTTACCCGTCGGTAACACCAATTAATCAATCAGAACATTCAATCAGAGTTGTCGATAAAGATCGACCAGAACATTCAATTCAATTACTTAAGTGTGAGGCCATGTGAGTGAAACACACACATGAATCTTCATTCCAAAGGAATGCCAAACCACAAAATGTGCCTTCCCACAAATAAGCTCCAATCAGTTAGAGATGTCGATAAAATCAACCAGAACAATCAATATAATTACTTAAGTGTGAGGCCACATGAGTGAATAACACACACATGAATCTTCATTCCAAAGGAATGTCAAACCACAAATGTGTCTTCTCACAAACAAGCCAGAACAATTCCATCAATTCCAATTTAGGCTACTACCACAAATAAGCAAAGTATTCCCAAAACATAAAATTGGCATATCTGGATAGCCCTTATCAAATCGATCAAAAATTCTTTTGTAAACATTTGAAACAAAACATGTAGTTTCAAATAACAATTTCAATAAAGATTCATCAAATCAACCATTCAAACTCAAAACCAAAACAAACTTACTTTCACTTTGAAATCAATCAAAATACCTTTATTTCAAATTATCCAAAATGGAAAAAAAAATTACTTTCAAATAGAAAAAAATACTTTAAAGCATATAAAAACAATTTCGACTAATTTCAAATCATACAAAACATTCTTTCAAACATTTTTCAAATAAACAATATTAAAAACATAATTATACCAAAATTGCTATTTTGGAAGGGATGTGGAAACTACTTACCTCGATCGATAATCCTACAATTCTCAATCTCAATCTCAATTCCAAATCTTGTCCACTTTCTTGAACAATCATCAACTTTTCCTAGAAGTCCAAATATATCCAATACTACACTGATCAAAAACCAAAATTCTATCTTAAAGGTCCAAAAGCTTATCTAAAATATAGACAATCTTATCTACCCAATTTTTTCCATTCAAAACAATTTTCTGCATAAAAAGTTAGGGAAAGTAGGGTTCTTGGACTAAAAAAATAGCACTGAAAAACTGGGTTAAAAGCAATTTAAAACCCAATTAAAAACGTATTAAAATCGGTAAGATCAATTCTTTTCAATACGAAATAAAATACCAAACAAATTTTCAATCCTACAACTTTTAAAACCTTCAAAACTATCATAAATTATAGACAAATAACCCAGAAAATTTTATGTTTCATAAAACAAAATTCTTCAAGATTTTAACATTAAAAGAATCAAGATTTGCCACTTTTTAACACCAAAATCTGATCTGAAAAATCTGGATAAAACTGCTGTAAAAACCTTTAAAACATACTCTTTTCATGTAGAAATTAAAACTGTAAATCACACTTTAAAGAAACAATCATTTGGTAAACTTTCTTGTACAAAAAGAACCCAAAAACACTAAAAACAGTCCCAAATTTAGAAGAAAATAAAATCTGAAAATTTCTGGAAAATTTTCCTTTATCAAACCTTAAGTTTAATCCAAAATCCATAAGATGAAAAACTTTGATAAAGAATTAAGCAAATCAAAAACCTAAAAACTTTTTAGGGCAAAAGATTTCAAGAATCTTTTCATTCTAAACAATCAAGAATTGAAAACAAAAACCCAAAATTTTTCAAGAAAGATTCAATCAATCAAGGAAGAAAATAGAAGGGAAGAAAACTTACTGCTTTTTCTTTAGAGAGGAAACTGCAAAACTGACTTCTTCTTTCTCTCTTTTTGCCGTCAAAACTTTTGATAAAAAAGGTTAGAACTTAAAAGACCATTTTTAAAAGAACCCTAATCAAAACCCTTAAAAGATGATCTTCTTTTTTAAAATAAATAAATAAATAAATAAAGATTTATCTCCTAATTTAAAAAGAAGATAAAATCCTAATTCAAAAAGGTTTTAGAAAAATCAATAAAATAAATCAATTAAATTAAATTAATTTTTTTTTCGGTTGTTACAGTTATTCTCAAATAAATAATTACATTGTTGTAGAATATGTGAACTCAAAGAAAAATAAATAAATAAATATATATATATATATATATATATATATATATATATCATTCTAATTTCAAATTTAATTTCAATCAAATCCGAGAAAATTGCCATCATGTCCCTTTGAATGTCTCTGGCGCATTACATAATCCAAATGACATTCTTTGAAAGGCATAAATCCCATATGGGCAGGTAAAGGCGATCTTTTCTTGATCCTCGAGGGCGATAGTTATTTGATTGTAACTCAAATAGCCATCAAGGAAACAGTAGAATGCTTTGCCAACTAACCGATCCAACATCTAGTCAATGAAAGGTAGGGGAAGTGGTCCTTCTTTGTTGCCGCATTCAGCTTGCAGTAATTCATGCATACTCATCAACCAGTTACTATCACATTGGTACAAGTTCATATTTATTGTTGGCCACCACCGTCATCTCTCCCTTTTTTGGAATGCATAGGATTACCCTATAATATCTGTGATTGGGTAAATGACTCATACATTCAACCACTTGATTATCTCTTTTTTTACTACCTCTTTCATCATGGGAA
Source organism: Trichosanthes truncata (assembly GCA_033996785.1). Lineage (NCBI taxonomy): Eukaryota > Viridiplantae > Streptophyta > Magnoliopsida > Cucurbitales > Cucurbitaceae > Trichosanthes > Trichosanthes truncata. The sequence continues at coordinate 39,546,431 of JAWPNB010000013.1, read as the reverse complement.
CCATTCTGTGTTGAGGTTCCACTAAACTTTCTTTTCCTTCTTCCAGTCTGATCTTGTGCATATGATATGAAGGGCTAATTCTCCTAATATTTGCTAGGATCCAACCAATTGCCTTTTTATGTCATTTAAATACCTGCAAAAGTAAATTTTCGTTATCAATACTTAAATTAGCATAAACAATAACAGGTAGAGTTTGGTTAAACCCCAAGAAGATATATTTCAGATGCGTAGGCAGAGGTTTCATCTTTACAGCAGGCGCTTTTTCTAGAGAAGACTTGGTCGGTTGAGTTTTTCTTTCATCTAACTGTAGTGATCCAAATTTTCTGATGCTTGAGGTTTGCATGGATTCTTTCATAAATTTCATTTCTACTTCATCACTTGAACTCTCTTGATTAGTCTCTTTTGCCAATTGGAATTTCTCTGAGTTTGACTCTGCTTACAAACTGTGTAGTGCTCCCTCAACTTCTTGGATAAAAATGCATTTTGCTAGCTCATCTAGGTATCTAAAGAGTTTAAGACATTGAATTTCAATTCTTGATCATTAACTCTCATGGCGAGTTCTCCTTTTCAAACATCAATCAATGTCTTTCCGGTGGCAAGAAATGACCTCCCTAGAATGATTGGTACTTCCTTATCAGCTTCGTAATCCGTGACGATAAAATCTGTAGAGAAAATAAATTTATCAACACTTACTAAAATATCTTCAATCTTCCCCTTTGGATAAATTGCTAAGAGATATGCCAATTGAAGGGTTACTGTCATTGGCCTTGCTTGCCCAATTTCTAACTGCTTAAATACCGACATCGCCATCAGTTTAATACTGGCTCCCAGATCGCATAGTGCTCTTCTCACATCTTTTCCACCTATGGAACATGGCATTGTGAAGCTCCCCAGGTCCTTCAACTTTGGTGGAATTTTTCTATTTACCATCGTGTTGCACTCTTGAGTTAGTGAAACCATCTCGAACTCTTTCATCCTTCTTTTCTTTGTCAAAATATCCTTCAAAAACTTCACATAGTTCGACATTTGTTCCAAGGCCTCTACCAGCAAACTATTGATATGGAGTCGTTTTAACACCTCCAGAACTTTTTGAATTGATTTTCGTCGTTTTTCTTCTTCAATTTTTGAGGGTATGGAAGAGGGGGTCTGGCCAACTATGAAGAATCAATAATGGTTGGTTGAGCCAACACCTCCTTATTCTTCTTGTTTTTGTGAGTCTTTGTTTCATCTTTCTTTCTCTTTGGCATCTATTCCAGTTGAGGTTGTATTTTCAATTATCTCATTAGTTGGTCTCTGAATGTGACCTCGATCTTTTCTTCACCTTTCTCTTCATTTCTAATCTTCACTTATTCTTTCTCATCAACCTTCTTTTCTTCTACAGGTTCTAGTTGGTGTCAAATTTGAACCTTCAATGCTTTGCATTGCTCCTTGTTTTCTCTTTTCGGAAGTTCTGTTGTACTAGGCAAGGTCCCTACAGGTCTATTCTTTAGCTTTGTGGGCAATTGTCCAACTTGTACTTCAAGGTTTCTCAAAGAGAATGTCTAGCCCTGGATCAACACATCATGTTTAGCCATGTACTCCTTCATCAATGCCTCTAGAGGTGGAAATGACGAAGATGCTACATTTTGTGTAGGCGCTCTTTGAAAATTCTGTTGTACATTGTTCTACAAAAAATTTTGATAATCCTGATTAGTCGAAAAACCTAGAGGAGAAGTAGGTTTATTTAAAGTTGGGTTGGCGACATTGATGTTCCCTTGTTGGTTTCCTTCCCACGAGAAATTGGAGTAATTCCGCCATCCTGGATTATAAGTATTGGAATAGGAATTATTCTTGTTGCCACCCTGTACTGTTGCCCGGAAGGGAATAATCGAATTAAACCTACAGCGGAAGCATAGGAATCGTCTTTGATTTATTTAAAATTAAACTAAAATACAAGGGTTAAGCAATAAATACCTTGAAAATAATATTATGGAGAATATTCTGGCGGATCTTTATCTCTTCCACAAAGTCTTCCTGGCTATGACTCGAACACAGGACCAATGCTTGTGGGAGCCTCTTGAAAGAAAATCCCCAAGGGATTGGAGAGTAAGAGGTCTAGAGAAAATTCTCTACTTCTCTCTATTGAGGAGATGTGTGTTGTTTCTAATGGCTCAACCCAAGGGTTCTATTTATAGAGACCAAGGGAAAATCTTTGTCATAATTAAAATATTATATTTTAATATCTAATATATTAAAATATATTTTTTATTTATTTGAATCTTATTCAAATCTCCTACGATATTTATTTATTTGAATCTTATTCAAATTCTATAAATATCTTTTATTTAATATATCAAATATACATTAATTATTTTAATATTTAATGTATCAAATACAATAAATATATTTTCCTCTTTTATATTTAATATATCTAATATATTAAATATTAATTTGAACACTTCAAATTAAATATTAAATTTGAACATTTCAAATTTTAATATTTAATGTATCAAATACAATAAATATATTTTCCTCTTTTATATTTAATATATCTAATATATTAAATATTAATTTGAACACTTCAAATTAATATTAATTTGAACATTTCAAAATTTTCTTTCAACTAATTTGATCTTTTAGTGTTACTATGAGCTAGCAATGGGACCTTATGAACCTACAGATTATAAGCTCCAATGATACAAAATTAATTAATTAATTTTCATTCATTAACTATAGGTCACTCCACTATAGACCTAGAGTTGCACTCTTTTGCACTGTAGGACAAATTGTGTCCATAGATATGATTATTACATGCAAGTCGATCATTCACGAGTTGTTCGTAATTACAGCTGGGTCAAAAGTCCGTTTTACCCCTATAATTACATCTTGCACCTTAAGTACCACTGATCCTCTAATGAACAATCTGTTTATAATCTAATTATAAACTAAGTCCCTCTCGGGCCAATGAGAGGGTGGGCCCCATTGTTCAAGTCCCGAAATCAGTACTTAAGGGAACTACTCATCTACTTACCCTATATGGGAAGGAGTGAATTCCATCTTATGAGATTATGTTCTCAGCTCCCTATTTGGTCAAGTCCCCAAAATGGTAGGCATATTGAATCGGCTATAAAAGCCACTCTCACCCATGCAAATCAAAGGACAAACCCTCACATGCAGGATTTTATAACTCACTCAGGATTAAGATCGAGTCGCATATGATCATCCTAATGAAATATTAATCTTCTCAATTAACTGATTTATAAAGAGTGATTAAATATTTCGTGGTCCAGTCTTATACAAACTCATTGTATAATATACCCCCACTCATATGTCTCCACATGAATGATTTGGATCAAATCATTTGTAACTATTACAAAGTGGGCCGTATCAATAGTGTTACCAGGATAAGGCACCCAACCTTATCCATATACTATGACCTTTTAGGTTATTTCTTGAACATGATCCTCTCGTATGTCAACCACATACTGTTCAAGATTACAATAATAACCTTGAATTTTTCATATAATGGATAATATTATATTGTAAATAAAATAATCAAAACTATTATTAATTATTAAATAATCATTAATTATGAGGCTTTAGGGCATAAATCCCAATAGGTCGTTACCCTCTTTAAGAGGGTTGGTGGGTTCGTTGGCCTTTTAATGCATTTTCTTTTTCAAAAAAAAAAAAAAAGTTCCCCTGTAAAAAAAAAAAGTATGTTCTTTTCCATTTAGCATTTTGCCCAAAAAGCCATTACTTTTCATTTTTATGACCTACCATAATCTGAAATATACAGATAACTACGGTTGAAAACTCATGATTTTAATCATAGTTAGTAATTTATAACACTATGTTTTTAATATTTCCTAATTAAATATCTATTTAACATTAAGAATAATTGCAATACGACTTAATTTAGTAACTAACACATCTGTAAGATTTAATTTATAAAATATAAAAACACGTGTTCAAATTTTTAAAAAAATATCATCATTTTAATATATTATAGTACAACTTTATAACAAAAATAAATATTATAGTACAAATTGTAAATTAGGCGTTAAAAGATTTTTTTAAATTTAAATATTGAAACCTCTTCTTTTTTCTCTCTTTTTTTTTTTTTTTTTTTTTTGTTTGTCTATTTGTGTTTTTGTGTTAGGCTAAATTATAAAAAATACCTCTAAAGTTTGTCTCTTGTTTCAAAAATACCATATTCTTTCAAAATTTGCAATATTACTCTTGACCTTTCATTGTTTCAAAATTATCCTTAGAATAGAAATTTGTTAGAATGTTGGATGGAAAATCAACGTGACAATAACCTAAAACAACATTACGGTGACTAGGATGCTTATTTGGATTAAGTCTAAAAGAACGACATTCAGACAAGTCAACTTTTCGTTCAACATTCTAACGGTTTTTCTACTTCAATAGTAATTTTGAAATATTTATGAAATGTCAATGGTAATATTGCAACTTTTGAAAGAACATGAATATTTTTTAAACAAGGGGCAAAGTTCAAGGATATTTTTTATAATGTAGCTTTTGTATTTGTAACATCCCTAATTTTCAAGCATAACAAGGGAACATTACTAAACTTTTGCACCTAATAAAGACTTAAGTACTACAACAAAACCTAAGCCTTCCCCCCTTACTCAAAAAGGAAGACAACTAAGCACCTAGTCAAAGAATCGGACTAAATTTACCACTCAGAAGAGAACCCTGCCAACAGTTTGGGTTTGGAAACAACCAAGTTTCACCTACTAAGAGATAACCTTGCTAAGCTCACGAAACAAAGGAACAACTTTGCTCACAAAAAGAACTCATACATCTTAAATCCTTAATCGAAACTAAACAAAGAAGGTCTCAAACTAGCCACCTCAACTTTATGCATGACAACAAAAGGGAACAACAAACACATGGTTTCTTTCATAAGCCACGACTAGAGAACGCCTAACTTAACCAACATACACACATCTCAAATAAAAGGCAAGTCAGGCCTCGTGCCAAGAACCACCTGATAAACCAACAAGTCACAATATCTTGAGAAAGAAAGACATTCTGAATTAGTCACAAGCTTTAGAAAGAAAGAGGATCGACTTCCATTAACTTCCAAAAAACAACTCAACTTTAAAATACTACTACTAAACTCATGTTAAACAATCCAAGTTAAAGCCCAACTCTAACAACCTAATGAATGAAAGAATGAAATACCAAAGTCATAATACAAACTAAACCCAGTAGAAACATGTACTAAAAAGAAATAACAACTAGGAGAAACATCGTCTAACTAGCTAATGGTTCCTTCCTTCATGTCTCCTCCTCATCATCAAGCTCCCTAAAGCTTCCTGCACAACTATTGGTTTGGGGAAGGAGGGGGTCAATACAAAAATACTCAGTAAGTAGCTCACACTTGGTGAGCCACCAAGTATCAAATAAGCCAAACAACATGCTTCTCACACACAACCAACATGCTCTTCAAAGCTAATAACACAAACATCATGTTCAACATATGTAAACAAGTAAAACATAAAACTTGTCCAACATATGAATTCACGCATCATGTCATGCGCCCAATTCATGAATTTTGCACCATGACATGCACATTGAGTTCCACTCAAGCTCCACGAGCTCACTCAACACTCATGGTTAGCCCTCACCAAAGCTCTCCAAGACTGACCCTTCGAGTTGAATCGATCCCTGACCATTTATATCCAGAGCCTCAACACTACTCTACAGTGCCCGGCGTTTGACCCTTGACCATTTATACCCAAAGCCCTGAATTGTGCATCGACCCTTGACCATTTATACCCTAGGCCTCAATGACTTAGCAATATATTGACCCTTGACCTTTTATACCCAAGGCCTCAATACTTGCCTCAAGACTCATCACACTGGCCCTTGACCATTTATACCCAAGGTCTTGTGCTCCTCTTTATCCAACATTGGCATGCTGATCCCGACCATTTATACCCAAGGCTTCAACACCCAATAGTGATATACTAGCCCCCGACCATTTATACTCGAGGCCCTAATATCCATCTCGCTTCCTTTTATCCCAATGTCAATCTTCGACCATTTATAACTGAGACTCTAGCATTCTCCTTTATCACAAGCTCACCAGAATGCATGAACCCTACACATCTTGCTTTTAGACCATGCTTTATGCCCAAAACCACAGTACACTCACAATATAAAAGTTATGCTTATCACATAAACTCAAGATTACAGCATGCTCACATCATATAATCATAGCGCAAAATCACAACAACTCAACATGTTCATCCAAAGACATAACAAATCGTAGAAGTGTATATATTACATAATAAAATCAAACAAGAAAATACATATCATGCTTCACACAATCAAACAAACTCAACAAGTATAAACTACTTATTATCATCCTTCATCGCTTCAAAGTTATTCTATCGACCCAGAAACGACACAAGTAAGGTCCCAAAGTTAAAACTTTAGGGCATTAAAACCGTATTCAGAATCCAAAGAGTGTTCAAGAGGGGGATTACTAACTATTCTAACCCAAAGCCAACCTTAAACCTTGTTTGAATAGTTCGAAACTATCCTAAAATTAAAACATAAAAGTCTCAAGCATTAGAAATGGAATTATAACACTTACAAGGGATTAAAACACGCTGAAACTTACCAAAATAGGACGAAACCTCACTGGTTGGTGACCGAAGGTGTTTGAAAACACAGACCCAAACCTCACGGCCTATGGGTAGCTGGATTCGAGGTTACTTCAGTTGTGGGTCAAAAACCGAAGTGATTTCACAGTTTTATTTCAAGTGGGCCTTGTTCGAACTCGCAAAAATCGTGTAGGTATCGAAGCTACAAGTTCGTTTGCAGTGAACATGAAGTCGTCAATGAGTGGGTGTTCTGCTCGCGCAGCCGCTGTTGCACAATCGTTGTACAAGGGGAGAAACTCCTGTCGAGATTCGCTGCTAATTGAAATTGCGCGTCGTCGCCACTTGGAGGAGAAGACTGATTCGTGGGTGATGTCGAGGAGAAACGGGGAGGGGTTGCAGTTGGTGATGTCGTGAGGAAGGGGAAGAATAATCAAGAGTGAAGGGCAGCTAGGGCTTTCACGTAAAAGATGGGGTTTTCTGTACCCATTTTTGTGTGCAAATGATATATGACCTGCTTTCTAAAACTAATGATGGATAACCTTTTTCTTACGTCACAACGAGAGCGGGAGGACAAGAAAACTCGACGAGAGCGCGAGCGATGAAACACTTCAAGGTTCTATCTGTATTAAACGACGATGGAAATCTCGTCGGAAGGAGGGAGGAAGGTCGCCTAAATGTGTGGGTATCAAATCTGAAATCGATGTGGCAAAACAACCTCGAAAAATCGAGCAGAGGTAGCAGCCAATGCCGACGCTCGCCCGTTCGCCGGCGTTGAATCCCCTCACCGTCTACGTTCACTTGGTGGAGGAGGAAAAAAACAAACATGGAGATGGTGAGGTGGGTTGGCGCCAACATGCACAAGAAGAAGAAGAAGGTTGAAGATGGTGATGGGGGGTTGTGTTGTTTTCTCGTCCTCTCGCTCTAGTTGTGACGTAAGAAAAAGGTCCATCATTAGTTTGATAAAGTCGGTCATATTTCATTAGTTTGATAAAGGGGGGGGGGGGGGGGGGGGGGGGGGGGGGAAGTACATAAGGTTAGGGTTTTTAGTGAAATTCCCTTTCTTTTTCTTTTATTTTTAATTCTATGACAAAATGTCCAATGATAAAAAAAGGAGAATAATATTTTAGAGTCTTCTAAATCCAAAACCTCTCTTTTCCAAAATTTTAAAACCCAAATTTAACTCCAAAATACTTCTAAATCTAAGGCAAATCTATGGAAATATCTTTGAATTTAAACTAAGTTCAAAAATAAAAATCTAAGGGAAATTAAACTTTAAAAAATAATCTCAAGTAATTTAATTCAAATAGCAATATCCAAAATAAACTCCAAATGACAAAATTAATTGTATCGGGAGACGCAAGGCGTCATAGTATTACTAATGACTTCTCAGTAAAACTGCCAAAATATTTCTTTTCATTAATTTTACATATAGTCAAATTATTTGAAAATGTCAAATCATTTTGTTATATTATAGTCTGAACTGCAATTTACGCGCTAAGATCATTTATATACTAAAACTTTTTTTTTCTTTTTTGTTATTATTATCCACACAGTTAAAGTACCAAATATTTTCTTTCAATAATTTTAAATTTTAAATTTTAATTGTTATAACAATCGGAGAGTCGTTTGCATTTGGCTGTGCTATCAAAAAGTGGGAAAAAAGAGATCCCAAAAGATTAAGACAATCTCTGTAGACAAAATAATGTAGTAAGAAAGAGATTTCAAAAGGGGAAAATAAAATAAATAAATAAAAAGAAGAAAAGATGAAGCAAAAAGGTTGCTATAATTACAGAAGAAGAAACAAAATTCAGAATAAAATATGTTTTCTACAAAACTTAAATCCAACAAGGACAAGTGCAAGGATGTCCTTGCAATATTTTACTTTCTCTAATGGAAACTTGGGAGGGACTTGTTTGGTGTTTTTTTAGACTCATTTTCTAAAATATTGTTTAATTTTAAAAGTATTTGGTAAAGATGCTTTTGATTTGTTTTTTCAGCATATTAATTTAAAATATTATTATTTTTGTCTTAAAGAATATCTAATTTTACTCGACTATTGCATGATACTATATATGTAGTAGAGATTTGAACTTTCGATCTTTAAAAGGAGTAGGTGTCCTGGCCACTTGAATTATGCACATGTTAGTCATGACCCTATAACATTCTGTTTTTGAAAATTATGTCTATTTCCTTTCAATTTTGTAGTAAGTTTTTCACCTTTCTTAAAAACACATTTCAATCCTAAGCCAAATTCAAAAACAAAATCAAATTTTTAAAAAACTATTTTTTTTTAATTTTCAAAATTTAGCTTAATTTTTGAAAATATTTTTAAAAAGTAGAAAATAAAGTAAGAAAACTATAGGTAGAAGTAGGATTTATAAAAATAATTTTCTAATACAGAAAATAAAAAATAAAATGATTATCAAATGGAACCTTATAAAGTTGTTTTTGTTTTTTCATTTGTTTAATGAGCACTAAGCCGAATTCAAAGAAGGAAAAAAAACTGCCCTAAAATCTTGGTGTGATTAACAATTTTTTTAATTAAAAAAATTAAAAACAATTTAAAAAGATTAGTCATAAAATAGTTTTTAGAAACAATTTTTTTAAAACAAATCCAAACAACTAGAAAATAGCCCTTGATAAAAATAGTTAGCCAACATGTTTTTGCAGGTTTTTTTTTTTTTTTTTTGAAGACAACTAGACTATATTTGAGGGTAGTAGGCTATTGGACTTGGAAATTTGGAAACAATAACCAAAGTCAGTACATGAAAATCCTCAAACTAAGATCTTGAATTTGAGGTCTCATAACAGGAGACAAATCCTTGTACTATTCTTAAGCTGGATTATAAATTTATTTAATATCAACTTGTTTGCTGTATTATTGCCTTTAATAATTTCATAACTTTTAGACCTTCAAAGATTTTTTTTTAATATAATTTCTATGCAATCTAGGATTGAGTTGGTTCAGTCTTTCATTGAATATGTACTGGACTGATATCCATTAATTCTAACTGTACTCAATGAAATTTAAACAAAAGTTTATGTAAAAGGTGAGCAAGCCAATTATAGTCTCTCTAATATACCAAACACATATGGTGAAAAGATATAATACCTTAATCAGTTGAATTATGTTTAGGTTGGTTATATTGTTTCTTCTATTCTAAGATAATATTGTTCTTCCTTGTCTTTTATTGGTTAAATTACAAGTTTAGTCTATGAACTTTTAGGATTGTGTTCATTTGGTCCTTAAACTTTAAAAAATGTCTAATAAATCCATGAACTTTCAATTTTGTATCTAATAGGTCCTTAAACTTTAAAAAGTGTCTAATAGCTAGGTCCTCAAACTTTCAATTCTATGTCCAATAGATCCCTAAATTTACAATTTTGTGTCCAATAAGTCCTTGACCTATTCGACATTTTTTAAAATTCACAAACCTACTAGACGTAAAATTGAAAGTTTAGAGTCATATTAGACGCTTTTAAAGTTCAGAGACATTATTAGACACAAAATTGAAAGCTCATAGACCTCATTTTTCAAAGTTTAAAGACCTTTTAAACACAAACTTGAAAGTTGAGAAACTAAACTTGTAATTTAACCTTTTTTATTCTAATAATTCAATGTATATATGATTTTGAAAATTTCAGCTCCCATTTTTTCAAATGGAGAACTTTCAATGGTTGCATTCATACACAGTAACTTACATGTTGAAAATATGTAGTAATAATAAAATATTATGATGCTTTTGTTGGTACATATTACACATTATTGAAATAACAGTAATCTACGTTAGTTAATTTTATTATGAAGAAAAAAAATTATATATATAATAATCAAAGGCAACAGTTGACAAGAAAAACAAAAAAAGTCTTTCAACACAATGAACCACAGCATACATGCATTAAGTATTTCAAAAGAGAATCACGTTTGGGAGATACAATAAGAACAAAAACCTCCATTATTATTAATTATTCCCTCTTCCCCTTTTCACCATTTCCATTTAAAACTGTTCAAGTGCTGCAAAGCTCAGCCATGACCAGAAACTTAAAATATTTTCTTATAAAATCTATCTCACACCAAACCCTTTTCAAACTTCAACCTCTCTGTCTCTCTTGCAAAGTTTTAGTATGTTAACTATCTCAAGAAGGCAAGTGAGTTGCTTTTTAATAATCTTCTTCTTAAGTGTTTCAAGTTTACAATATGAGGTTTTTGGAGTTAGAAAGTTGAAGGTGAAAGTGGAAGAAGACAAGGAAGAGAAAAAGTTTCATTTAATTGGGAGCTCAAAAGCTAACAATGATAGCTTCTTTGTCACCTCAAATAGAGTTGTTCCTTCTTGTCCAGACCCTCTTCACAACAGGTAGAGATTTTGCCCTAAATAAAACCTTGTTTTCTTCTAAGTTTCAAAATCCTATCTCTCTCAAAAGTCTATTATATATGTTTATATTATTTATGATGATGATGAATTTGTATAAGAAATTGAAGGGAAGTTTTATAGTTGGTTTGTAACTTTTTATTGGGAAATTTATTGAGTAGTGCACTTGTTGTAACTTTTTTTTCTATTACTTCTTTTGAGTAAAGTTTATGCGCGTATTATATAATACTTTTCATAGATGATCTATATATTTTCTTTGATTACGTTTTATACGAATTATTTTTTAGTTGTGAACGTGTGTGAAGGTTATCGTGAGATACATAGTTGTTCTGAATTTGGATTTAGCTGACTTGCTTATAAGCGAGAGCAAATTCCACATGATTATCTCTTGAGTTGGTTGAATTGTGCTTGTGAGTGAGAGCGAGTACCACACAATTATTTCATGAAAGCTTGTTCGAATATGATTGTGTTAGGGATAGAGTTTTGATATGATAAGAAGTGTTATTTATGGTTAGAAATGAGACACATATTAGCAAGCATAAAGTTCTGATCAAAAGGTATTTTGTACTTGAATTTTTCTGGTTTGGCCTTTGTGATGCTAAGTGGGATTCAAGGATTGATGGTCCTCTCTCTTATTTCATGCAATAAATGGATGAGAGTAATTTCCTTGGATGGAAATCCTTCTCTCTTTTTCCATATGTTGTGGAAACTAAAGAATGAACCTTTAAGGATGTTTGGTTGGAGTGTCTTTTCGTAAAAAAATTATTTTTTAATTACAGCATCTTCTTGATTAATCTTGATTAGAAAATCTTTTTGTTTTAGATCTTTTGGTGGGACAATCTGTTATATATATTTATGAGGGAAAAAAACTTAATTACGAGTGATAGCAAATTCGATTTTGGTCAATTTTAGTTTGTTTCATTCTTTTAGTTTATCTTTTTCGGTGATTCTAATCAGATGAATGGTTAATAAGTTCGGTTTTTAGGATAATTGATTGTCCTTTTTTTTTCGATTATTTGGAACTAATATGCTGATAGTATGGTACCATGAGATGACAACAATAAATCTTTTCTTTAAAAAAAAAAAAAAATTGACTCAAAACTATTGTAGGTCTAACATCCAATAATACCGAAATAATTTAGGAGTTAGTTGTGTGAAGTTTAATTCGAAATTTTGAACTTTTAAAGTAAGTTTTGAGTCAAATAGTTGTGATTTGGAGTAGCCCTTTTTTTATACTATTTAAAAAAAAACAAACACGGAATCGCATTGACATTTTCAATATAGTTTTGAACAAATTTGGTCCCTAAACTTTAAAAAGTGTCTAATAAATTTTTAAAATTTAAAATTTGTATTTTATATTTAAGAGGTCCTTAACTTATTTGATATTTCTTTTTAAATACACGAACGAACAAAATTAAATCGTGAATTAAATTATAAATTTGGTCCCGATTTGGTTAAATATCTCAAATTATCCTTAAATTGTGTTTTGCCCACTTATTTTCTTTTATTTTTTATTCAGCTCTAAAACCTAATACAGTCGACTAACACAATTACCCATAGAAAACTGCAAAGTGAAAAATATATATATATCTATATGATAATGACAAATATGATTTGTGAAGTTTGACTAAATTAGAGGGACCAAATTGAAACTCCTGAAATCATAGAGAATACATAGAAATTAAATCCAAACCATAAGGACCAAATTGAAACTTTGCCCAAATCATAAGGACCAATTTCGTAATTTAATCTAAATTGTGTGTCTAGCTTAACCTTTCAACTTTGTGTCTGATGGGTCCATGAATTTTAAAAAATCAATAATGAGTTAGAGGCTATTAAACAATAATCTATAGAATACAAAATTAAAAATTTAGAGACTTATTAAACACAAAATTGAAAATTTAGGAACATATTAAACATTTTTTTAAGTTTAAGAACATACCAGGCTCAATTTTCAAAGTTATGAAACTAAACTTATAATTTAATCTAAAATATGAAATTGTCAATCCTAGCAAAATAAATAAAAATTAAAAATAAATTAAAAAAGTGAATGGCCTATAAAGACCAAGCACAAAAGATGAATAAATGTATCTATAGCAACTTGTTAAATTTAAGCATTGTTTAATTGGTTTAAATATTATCATCAAGCAAAGATAAAGTTTGAATTCACATCCCTCACATGTTTGTAGAACTTAAATATTATAAAAATAATAATAATGAAAAATAAATCTTTTTTTTTTTTAGTTCAACGACATGTGAAGGTGGAAATTCAAACATTTAACATCTTGATTGAAGATATTATACCTAAATTAGTTGAACTATACCGACATTGGCTAAAAGAATCTTTCCAACATAGCTTTGCCCCATGAAAATTAGTCATGTGAGCTCAACATCAGTATTTTCATGTGAGCTCAACATCAGTATCAATTCAACTACTTCATAAGGTTTTAAAGATGGATGTTGACCGACATGTTTAAGTCTCACTTTATGAAAGTGTCTATACAAGTATTTCACTCCTTTTAATTAAGTTAAAATTTCTCCTTATTAATATTATGTCAATACTTTGTTGATGTGTTTGTTATATTGTGTCCATTTTTCTATCATATGATGGAAATATCGATAATTCCTTATGTCGTTGTCGAGCCTATAGGCATCAAAGCATCGATAAAAATGTCGACATGTCTACATAAATTTACCAATTTACTACCCCTAATTATAAGAGAGAAATGAAAGAAGAAACCTTGACGATGTTCAGTTTTCTCAGAGAAATTCAATCAAAATGAAACTTTCCAACCAAACTAACCCAAATAGATTGAGGCAAAAATGATACTCTACCATCGATCATATCGAAATTTTCATTTGATATCAAAGTAGGTCTAAATAATTTCAGTAAAACTTGCCAAAGAACAACTACAAAATGGTAAACAAATTAAAAGAAATTGTTTTGCATAACTTAATATCTTTCTTTCGGACTTCAATTTCCCATGAAAATTATTGAAACCGACTGCCTTAATGTGACCATCATTTCCCACACATCTAACGATTATAAAAGTGATAGCTATATTATACCAACCGTAGCGATATCTCATCTAAAACCTAATCTGAATTTTCTAAGTAAGAGTTTCCAGAACATGTGGGAGTGGTCCAAGAATTTCATTATTGGAGTGAGCTTTGGGCTTGCTTGACAAGATTGAAAACGATTGCCAGCCCTGCAAAAGCCCAAGAAAATTATTTAGAATCCAAAGATACTCTAATTCATTTGACTAATATTTTGAAGCAAACTTCAAAATATTTGTTGGGTCATAACAAAATCAATACTTTTTTCATTAAGAACCTTATCATATCAATCTCAAACATGATTCCCAAGCTCCTCTAAATGGAAAAAGCACAAAAGAGAACAAACCCAGATCAGAAAATTCAATTTATAACTGTTTCATAGAGTACACAATTGATAAAAACAAAAGTAGGTTTCAAAAGATGCATCACTAGTAACAGCTGTGTATGAGTGTTAAGATAATTTGATACCCACCAAAAAGATAATTTGAAGTTCCAACAATATTGTGAGCAATTTCCTTTCCTTGAGTCAGAAAATTTATAAATCAAAGGGAAGAAAAGAAAAATATGCAATTAGGCCTTCGATTTCTTCCCTTTGGCATCGCTCGTTGTTGGTTTCGCCTTGAAGGGTATAAAAGTCTTTCCGCCCATAAATGGTTGTAGAACTTCTGGTATCTCAACCCCATCTTCTTTCTGGTAGGTCTCAAGAATGCAGCACAAAGTCCTTTCTGTTGCTGTGAGCGTAGAATTCAGCATGTGCACATATTGCTTTGTCTGCTCGTTGCTCTGCAGTTGCACGATAGAAATGAAATAGCAGTTAAACATTTGGGAAGGAAAAGAAAAGTTATAGGTTTCTTCCTTGAACTTGTAAGATTGCGTCCATAACATATACTTTAAAAAGTTTATAATAAATCTCTATTGTGTACTGTCTATGTACTTTAAAAAGTTAATAATAAATTCCTAAACTTCCAAGGTTGTGTCTATCTAATTCTTGTAATTGAAAAGATCCCGACTAATCAACTCTCAATTTTGTGTCTAATAGATCCTTAATAGGTCCCTGATGTTAAAATGGTCAATTTAGTTCAGACACGTTGACGGTATTACTTGTGTTTAGTGTTGAGTTGATTTTAGGCTGGTTTAGATATAGTGTGGCATAAGCATTAAACTTAAATCTAGTTTAGATATTGTGTGGCATGGGCATTAAACTTATAGAATTATTCATAGAGAATTATTAAACACAGAATTAAAAACTTAAAGGGTATTAGAATCTTTTGAAAATATAGGGACTAAAAGAGACAAGTCAAACTTGAAAGTGTCCATTCGGAAACTTTTTAAAACTATTAAAAACTTGATAAAACACAAAGACTAGACACATAACCCTGAAAATTCAAGACCAAACTGAATTTACAAGAATGCCAGAATCATAGACTTTTTTTTTAATGAGAAACCGAGCTTCCATTGAGTAAAATGGATGAATGTACAAGAGTATACAAAAAAAGAGCTGAATAAAAAGAATCATAGACATCAATTAAGTTATAAGAACCAATTCCTCCCTATTAAAAACCAATTAAAAAGTTAGCACCACCAGGTTCAACAATCTTAATGGCGGAAACAAATCCTTAATCATTCAGAAGTAACGAAAAATAACTAACCTTTTTCTGACCATATCGAGTCTCTAACCTTCTGGACTGATAATCAGTGCAATTTGAACAGGATACTAACTCCCTGTAAGTCTGAGATGCAGGAAACCATGCTTCCAGATCAAATTTCTTGGCAGCTGCATCATTTAATGCACCAGAAACTATAGCCACAACTTGGTATGAGATATTTAACTGCCAAAACATTGGATCTCACATCAGACAGAGAATACAACTAATCTTTTTTCTTTATGGAAAACCAGAAAAACCAAGCTTCTGACTGAGAAAAAAATGAAGGAATACAAGAAAACATAAGGACATGCAAAAAGAAAACCTAATAAAAGGACTAAATCAAAACCTAAACTAACTATACAAAAAAAGGCTTCAATCCAAAGAAGAAGAGCTAATATTAAAAAAAAAACCCTAAAGGCCAACGCTCAAAGAGAAGGAAAAGACTAGGCAAAAGACCAAACCTCTTCCCAAGATCTCTCAACCCTTCTAAAAATAACAATATTTCTCTTTTAAGCAAAATGTTTCACAAAATGGCCAAAAAGCCAGCTTGCAAGTGGAAATCGTAAATGCATAAAAAAGAAATCACCAATATAAGGAATAGAAGTTACCGTCTTGTAGAAGTCCTCGGAATTTTTAATCATCTCTTCGTGCATGTCCCACGAATCGTTGCCATTCGGGCTGGTGATACAGAATTGTTCTACTTTCTCAAATTGGTGGACTCGGAAAAGTCCAAGAGTATCACGGCCATGGGAGCCTGCTTCTTTGCGGAAGCAAGTTGAATATCCAGCATATCTGTATACAACATAAGCAATGGTAAAATAAAAATAAAAAAAAAACATTCTTAGGGTGCCAGAGGGTGGACGGGCTTTCAATGAGATGCAAGAACCTTATAGGCAGCTGGGAAGGATGAATCCAATCTTCAAGATGATATGAAGAAATTGGTTGTTCAGCAGTGGCAATTAGATACTTATCATCCCCCTCACCAGTAACCTAACGAACACCAATTATTTCATGGTCATATTTTGGCATGCTTCCACAGTCCAACAGAGAAAAAACTGTTCTACTAAAGTACCGAAACCCCTTGTTCTGAAATAAAGGTAAAAACTATACTTTCCAAAGAAAGAAAATCGTTAAGGTTTTGTTCGGAATTAAAAAAGTATAAGAAAGTATATTATATCACATGATTTGAAAAAGTAGAAATAATTTTAAAATTGTTGTGTGATTTAATATGAGAATGATTTGAAATAAATTTGAATTTATTTGTTCAAATGTTTACTAGAAATGAAAAAATAAAAACCTAATTAGTAACTAACTTTTAAATCCTGTAAAATCCAACCATTTTAGCCTGAAAATTTTTTAAAATCTCAAGCTTTTATTTCAAGAAATAACAAAGGGATTCATATCGAATCCATTAGGATTTAAAATTCCTTAAAATCTCGTTGAAACAAGCAGAGGGTAATAACAGCAGACCTTATACAGTTCTTCATCAAATTGTGCTAGTTGAGCACATCTAGCCATGACATCTTTTCTCATGAAGAAAGGAGTCTGCAGTGCTGTGTAACCCCTTTTCTCCAAAAAGTCAAGGCCATAATTTATCAAAGCTTGGTTCAAACGCACACCATCTCCTTTTAGGTAGAAGCCTCTACCTCCTGCTATTTCAGAACCTACATATTTCCATCAAGTTGGAATTAGCATAAAAGTGAACGTCCAGAGCTGAAAGAAGCTACATAAAATCCTTCCAATTAACCAAAAGATAATTCGGTCTATTCTATCTGTAATTTGTAAACAGAGTAAAATTTACACCAACTTAGAGCATGTATAAGAACTGTATCCCTGAAACTATCAAAAGAGAGAAATGTCATTGAAAGTGTGGTTGTTCCTTTTGACTCAATAATATCCCCAAAAAAAGGCTCTAATAATCTGCAACCATAATATCTCCTTGTTCTTTCTTAAAAAGGTGACCCACCAAGAGAGAGTATAGAAGAAATTTCACATAGATAGGGAGAGGGGCATACAAGAGGGGGCAAACAAAAGATTTCACAAAGTGTGGAGAAATAAATGTTATGGAAAAGGAATACAGCTGAACCAACATCCTAAATCTAAAGCTTGTCAGACTAGATGGTTCAGCTATTAACTTCTGAAACATTTACTATGCAGATAGGGATAGCATATGATTCTACAATTGTTACTCTTCATTTTTTCTTTTCTTTTTTTCTGTGTATTAAGGATATCGAATACAGCATCTTGTCAAAACAAAGAGATTTCGGTCGACACAGATTTGAAACAGAACCATAAGATTGAAACACTTATTGCCACTGTAAAATTAATAGAAGGCATAAAAGATGAATCTTGTATGTACATAAGAGATTGAAAATTTCACTACCTTTTTTGGAATCTGCAATTCCAAGAAGCTCAACAAGATCAACATGATTCTTTAGTTTTGGTTTTACCAGTTTCTCACCCCACGATCTGATTACAGCATTATTAGCCTACAAAATGTTGCTGCAATGTTAAAAAAAAGAAGGCACTACCAAGAATAGAACAAACGCCGTGACGCCAAATACCTCACCTCATCATTGCTGACGGGAACGGAATCGTGCACAAGGTTTCCGATTATTTCCAATTTGGAATTCAACTGTTTTAACACATCCTTAGCTTCAACGTCTTTCTCTGCAGACAACTTTTTATTTTCTTCAGTGTCTTTAATCTTCTCCGACGCATCCTCACCAGCCTTCATTCCCAAAATTTTCAAAGTAAACAATGGAACGTACGAAGATTTAACCAAAACCATAAACTTCACAAGACATAACACATAGATCCCTAAATCGGAAACTAACAATTGCATGGACTTTGAAATTAACACTAGTTCCCAAACCAATTTTCTTGCAACCAATGCATAAAAGATAAGATATGGAATCTGGAAATGCAGAAAAGAAAACACAAATAACTTCGAAGAAGAGAGCTAGATGTGTTACTATTCTGAGTTGAGCAATTTGCTTGTTGATCTTGTTGAACTCCTTCCTGAGATTCTCAAGCTCAAATTGGCCTAAACAAATTCCAATTCCAAACACAGTAAGAAAAAAG
Source organism: Trichosanthes truncata (assembly GCA_033996785.1). NCBI lineage: Eukaryota > Viridiplantae > Streptophyta > Magnoliopsida > Cucurbitales > Cucurbitaceae > Trichosanthes > Trichosanthes truncata. Next base: position 39,527,651 of record JAWPNB010000013.1, on the reverse strand, counting down.
AAACAAAAAACGGTGGAAATGAAAGCGATGGAAAAGGATGAGGGGATTACGTTGACGCCATTCCTTGTCAAGCATAATTACTTCATCAACGAGTTCAACGTTGGCAAATCGGCGGCGTTGAGACTCACGGATGATTTCAGGATTGTTGCCCTTCTCTTCCCTGAACAAATTGATGTCCAACATCTCTCTCTATCCGCCTCTGAGATTTCCCCTTCCACTGCACAACAAAGAAATTCCGAAAACTGCAATCTTGAGAGAGAGAGAGAGACAAAGCTTTTAACCTGCAAAACCCTAAACCTGAGGATATACCATTGGCCAATATCGGGGATGAGATCGGTCCGCTTCAGAACCGACCGGCTCGGCTCCCATCAATTTTTAGGGTTGCAGTAAAAAACATTAAAAAAACTTGGAAAAAAATTAATTTTGACCCTAAACTTGGCAGGTTGTATTAATTTTAACCTTAAACTTTTAATTTCATCAATTTAAACCTCAAACTTAGCAGATTGTATTAATTTTAACCCTAAACTTTCAATTTCATCAATTTAAACCTTAAACTTGAATTAGTGACTTTGAACATGTGTGGAAACCTTTCTAATAGGGATTGAAATGGAAAATTTAACTGAGAGTGTAAATTAATACACTTATTCAAGTTTGAGATTTAAATTGATGAAATTGAAAGTATATGGTTAAAATTGATATAACCTGCCAAGTTTATGGTCAAAAATGATTTTTTTCTCAAAAAACTTTTAGGTTGAATTATCAAAAATACCCCTGAACTATGGGGTTGGTTTCAATTATATCCCTGAACTTTGAAAAGTTTCATTTTAATCCTTGAACTTTGAAGTTTGTTTCAAAACAACCCTTGAAGGCTTTTTCTCGTTAAATTCATGGACGAAAAATGATGTTTTTGCATTTATATTGTTGCTTATGTGAACATAGTTTAACATATACATTGAAAAAAAAAATCAAAACATATGCAAATACGTCATTTTTCGTCCATAAATTTAACAGAAAAAACCTTCAAGGGTTATTTTGAAACAAACTTCAAAGTTCAAGGGTTAAAATGAAACTTTTCAAAGTTCAGAGGTATAAGTGACATCAACCTCATAGTTCAGGGGTATTTTTGATAATTTAACCAAACTTTTATAGTAATGAATTTTTTTTCTTGTTTTTTTTTCTTCTAAAGAGCCATAGCAATGAAATTTGAAAGACAAAAATGAGATTTTTTTTTTTATAAATATTGTATATTTTATTAATAAGGTTAAATTACAAATTTGGTCCCTATAGAAGGCAGAGTTTGAATTTAGGTTCTCTGAAAAAATTTAATTTAATCCCTATAGTTTGGATTTAGTTTCAATTTAGCCTTCATGATTTCAAAAGTTATAAACTGTTTATCTTTATGATTTAGTGAAATTTTACAAATCATCCATTTGGTTATTATATTGACAATTTCTTTTTCACATAACAGTTTTCCATTTGGATAACTATTTTAGTTAACTATATTAGAGTTTAGGATTGAATAAAAATTAAGAGAAGATGAATATATTTTTTTTTCAAGTGGTTAATACACAAATTTTGAACTATTTATGAGATTTAACCTAATCATAGATACCAAATTAACACTTTTAAAACTATAAGAATCAAATGAAACTAAAGCCTGGACCATGAGGACTCAATTGGAACTTTTAAAATCATAGAAACCAGCTTAAATTTGGTCTAAATTTGGTCCAAACCATATAGACCAAATTTATAATTTAAGATAAGGCTAAATTATAGAAAATACACCTAAACTATGAGTTTTGTTTCAACAATACCCCCTAAATTTTAAAAAGTTTCAAAAAAACTCATGATCTTTCAAAAACGTTAAAAAATACCCTTACCGTTAAGTTTTGGATGGAAAACGTTAAAATTTCGTTTCATTAATATCCCTGAACTTTAAAAAGTTTCAAAAATATCTCTGACCTTTCAAAAACGTTCAAAAATACTCTTACTATTAAGTTTTGAATAGAAAACATTAAAGTTTCATTAATACCCTTGACATTTAATTGTGCTCATAAGAGACAATTTTTACCTTTGTCTTTTTGACTTATTATTTGCATGTCAATCTTGATTGTTTAATTAATTGAATCATTGGTCTGATTGGTGAAATCAACTCCCTAAGATGTCTCTCTCTTGATTGTTCTCCATCTTTTATTTTATGTTTTTATTTTGTTTTGATCATATTCATCTTTCTATTTTTTTTTCTCTAAATAAATTTGGGTGATTATATTCGTAGTAATTAAGTGAACTAGAACACCAATCTTATGGACGATACTCTGATATTCTTACAATATATTAAAAATTGACCCACTACGGTATTGCATTGAATAATTTTTGTAACAGCCCAAATTTTTCAATACGGTCATTCTAACAATAATGCAAAAGCGTATCAATTAAAACTAAAATAGACTTAAACAAATTTAGCAGAAGTAATTTCTTACAAAGGATTTTTAAAATAAACTATTGAATCATTAACAACAGTTTTCTAAGTCTTGTGCCAAAACGTTAAACATCACTTCTTTCAAGATTATCACTTGATCCTTCTTCTGAAAACATTTTGGAAGAACAAAAATGAGTACAGAAATACTCAATAAACAATTTCAACATAAAGTTCAGAAATTCATTTTCTTCAAAACAAAACATAGAAATTCAGTTTAACAAATCATTTCAATAGTTGAATCAAAAGTCAAATATTCATTTGGTCATTTTCTTTCAAAACAATCATATACAAAATACAAAATATCCTTCAAAACTTTTAATACAACTATTAAAACTTTCAAATCAAAACTTTCAAGAAACAAAAATCTTTCAATCATACAAACTTTCAAAATAAAACTTTTCAATTGAACAAAACTTTCATTTAACCAAAACTTTCAAATATTGAAACTTTCAATTCAGACAGTACTTTCAATCAATCAATACTTTCAAATATCAGAGTGGGAATATGCATTATTTGGGTAGCCTTCATAACATATATGATAGTTATCCGTCGGTAACATCAATCAATCAATCAGAACATTCAATTAGAGTTGTCGATAAAAATCGACCAGAACATTCAATTCAATTACTTAAGTGTGAAGCCATGTCAGTGAAACACATACATGAATCTTCATTTCAAAGAAATGTCAAACCACAAACTGTGCCTTCCCACAAATAAGCTTCAATCAGTCAGGGATGTCGATAAATCGACCAGAACAATCAATATAATTACTTAAGGGTGAGACCACGTGAGTGAATAACACACACATGAATCTTCATTCTAAAGGAATGTCAAACCACAAATGTGTTTTTCCACAAATGTGTCTTCTCACAAATAAGCCAGAATAATTCTATCAACTCCAATTTAGGCTACTACCAGAAGTAGCATATCCGGATAGCCCTATTGAATCAATCAAATACTTTTCAAAACATTCAAAACAGAAACACATGTACTTTCATTTAGCAAAACAATTTAAAACATCCAAAACAATTTCAATCAATTTCAAATCACATAAAAAATATATGCTTTCAGATATTTTGTCAAATAACAATAATCAAAACGGAATTATTCCAAAATTTCTATTTTGGAAGGGATGTAGATACTACTTACCTCAATCGATAATTCTACAATTCTTAATTTCAATCTCAATTCCAAATCTAATCCACTTTCTTGAACAATCATCAACTTTTCCTAGAAGTCCAAACATATCCAATACTTCATTGATTAGAAACCAAAAGTCTATCATAAAGGTCCAAAAGCTTATCTAAAATATAGGCAATCTTATCTACCCATTTTTTCCCATTCAAAACAATTTTTTGCATAAAAAGTTAGGAAAAATAGGGTTCTTGGACTAAAAAAAACAGCACTGAAAAATGGGTGCAAAACACTTTAAAATCCAATTAAAAACATATCAAAATCGATAAAATCAAGGCTTTTTAATACGTAATAAAATACCAAATAATTTTTCAATTCTACAATTTTTAAACCTTTATAACTATCAGAAATTATGAACAAATAACCCAGAAAATTTTCTGCTCATAAAACAAAACTTTCCAATATTTTAACATCAAAAGAATCAAGATTTGTCACTTTTTAACCTAAAAACCAAATCTGAAAAGCTTGATAAAACTGTTGTAAAAACAATAAAAACATACATTTTTCATGTAAAAATCAAAACTATACATTAGCAATCATTTGGTAAACTTTTGCTGCAAAAAGAATCCGAAACACTTAAAACTGTTCCAATTTTAAAGCAATTCAAAGTTGAAAAATTCTGGAAAAATCTTTCATTATTAAAACCTTTAATTTAATCTAAAAGACCTAATTAGAAAAACTTTGATAAAAATTAAGCAAACAAAAAAAAAAACTAAAAACTTTTTAGGGCAAAAGATTTCAAGCATATTTTCATTCTAAACAATCAAGAATGAAGCCAAAAAGAAATCAAAACTCAAAACCTTGCAAGAAAACTTCAATAATCAAGAAAAGAAAAAAAAAATCAATAAGAGCAATAAAGAAAACTTACTGTCTTTCTTATTGGAGAGGAAGGTCTAGAGCGTTTTTTCTTTTCTTTCTTTTTTTTTTTTTTGCCGTCAAAACTTTTGATCAAAAAGGTTAGGGCTTAAGAGACCATTTTTAAAAGAACTCTAATCAAAACCCTTAAAAGATTATCTTCTCTTTTTTTTAAAAAAAAAATAATAAAGATTTATCTCCTAATTTAAAAAGAAGATAACATCCTAATTCAAAAAATCAATGCAGCGAAAGCCATTGCGCTCTAGCCTAGCTAGCTACCATTTTTGCAGCTGGTTGTTCCGATAGTTATTTCCAAGTTTAATGTTAGTTAATGATTGCTAAAAGGAGACCCAGAAGTTTAAAGCAAATATTGTAGGATCGGTATGACAACCCTAGAGGAGGGTGAATAGGGTTTCTTCAAACTTTATAAAACTTTTTGCTAAGGTGAGCCCAATTAAATAAATCAATACACTTTTTGCCAACAATTAATTTAAACAAAAATCATGCAAATAAATTCACACCAAAATAAACAAAAAATTAAAACCAACAATTTTAAACACCCTATTTAATTATAATATCAAAATTGGTAAAGAATATGAAAAGATAAAATTATGCCAATCAAAATAAACATACAAGAACACTTAATTTTATGTAATATAATATAACAACAAAGTAATTGCAAAAATAAAATAAAATAGAGATAGAGAAATTGACATTGGAAATTTTATGGTGGAGATTAAAAGAAAAAATAAATGAAATATAAATTAATATAATAATAAAAAAAACAAAAGAAAGTGGGTTAGCTGAGTGTTTTGTTTTGTTTTGTTTTTATTATTATTGTTATTTTTTTAAAAATGATCAATGGTCATATAAAGAAAATTTTCTTTTGTTTTTTTAAAAAACCACCCACGGTCATATATAATAATAATAATATATGATCTTATTTTTCCTTTTAATTTAAAATAAACAAAAATTGACCACATGTCACTCCTCCAAAGGCTCCACGTGTCACCCTCTAATTAGTCCATATTGCTAATTCAACCACTATGTCATCGCGTCGGGAATTTTTCGTTCAAATTTGTTTTGACCATAACTTATTTGTTTTAACTCCGATTTGAGTAATTCAAGAGACATTGGAATCGTTATTCCGAGATCTATGCTATGAACACTTCAAAACACTAAAATTGTTAATAATTAATAGCAAGTTTGTTATCATCAAAATATTTACTAATTAATTAATTAAAATTAATTAATTTGAGTTTAAGGGCCAAAAAGCCAACAAACACAGAGTCACAAATGAACTTCAAATTCGAGTGTTAATCTTGATACAATGAAAAACAACAAACCTGGAGATGGAAGCAATAGGTGGGTCATTGAGAATTAATTGTTCATCCCCACAATTTGATGTCAAATTCAAGCATCTAGGTAGCTGAATTTTAAACAAATTCAAACTAGAAATCGATCCCACAAAGCAAGACGACGACAAATTATTATAAGGTAGAGTCTAAATTGATTTTAAATTGAATCCTAAGGTAGAGTCTAAATTGATCTACTTTTGAAAGTTTAGGGTTTTAATTGATGCAATTATTAGTTTATGATTTTAATTAATTCAACCTACAAAGTTTAAGAACATAAATGAATTTGGCCTATTTGGCAGGTAATCTAAAAATAAAATTTTGAAAACAAGGGATTCAATGAAAATAGAGTAGTATTCCATATGTTTTAGATATGTGTTTGGTAGCAGATTTAGAAATTGGATTCCAATTTTAAAATTTATTTCTATAATATATTTATAAACTATGAAACTAGTTGTAGTTGCAAAACTAAAGATTAGGTTGAATATAAACTATTATTAATTATTTATCAACATATTTTTTGTTATAAAATTTGTATAATTGTTATTTTATAATATTATATAATTTATAATACAATATATTATACATATTTTAATTTAACAAAAATAAATTGAGTGTATAACATGAAATGCTATATTTATTAAAGTTTTTATCTGTTTTAATATAATTTCGCATTTTAAAATTTCAAATTCAAAATCTGAATACAATGAAAACATAAAAATGTTGTTTCAGAATTTCTACTATTTGAATCACAGAATTCGAAAACAATTTTCGAAAGCGCATATGTCAAACGCATATTCACTCAACTCAATGAATTCGAAAACATAAAACAGAATCTAGATTGCCTACCAAACACGCTTTTCTTTTTCTTTAATAATTTTATATAATATCGTGGTTTGGTTGAGTTTCTAACCAATGGACGAACCAAACCAATTGGGTTCTGTAGGTTTGGTTTATGGGCTGTGTCAGTTTTTACACTCGTTCGTACCTTTGGGCTAAGCCCAATGTCTTTTACACCGCATTGTTTCTAAACTAAGGGTAGGGGATCATTTTGATTTTAGGGCTGACTACGCAAATGACCATTTTTTATTTCATGTTTTGAAAAATTGCCGAGCCATCTTAATTTTTTAAAAATGGCCAAATCATTATTCATAATTTTAATTAGTAATTATTAAATGACCAGACTACCCCTAACCACTTCCATAACTAAGATTCCCTAATTATCGGGTAACTAAATTTAATTTAAAATTAAAATCTAAATTTGAAAAGATAAATTTGGTAATCTAAACAACAAAAGTTGTTAGGATTCATAATCCAAACAAGAATTCAAAATTCAAACAAATTATCTACAATTCAAACAAAAATACACAGAAATTAAAAATTGATTGCATAACAAAAAGATTAAAAAAATAGTTAAAATAATAGATTAACAAACCAATAAAATGACATGCAATATGAAATACTAAACTAAAAAATAAAAGTAACCCAAAAATAACAAAGATTAACGTATTTGCACATTTTTTTATAAATATAATCCAATATTTTGAGAAGATACAAGGTACAAATATAATAAAACATAAATAGATTATGTTTCTTTATTCTAGAGTTTAAATTAGATAGTTTGTTATACCTAAACCTACCATTATCATCTATCTCTTGAGCTGTGTATGTGTCTGAAATAAATATAAAGTAAAAATCAACTAAACAAAATACCTAATTCAAACAGATTATCTATAATTCAAACAAAAATACACAGCAATTAAAAATTGATTGCATAACAAAAAGATTAAAAAAATAGTTAAAATAATAGATTAACAAACCAATAAAATGACATGCAATATGAAATACTAAACTAAAAAATAAAAGTAACCCAAAAATAACAAAGATTAACGTATTTACACATTTTTTTAAAAATATAATCCGATATTTTGATAAGATACAAGGTACAAATATAATAAAATATAAATAGATTCAGTTTCTTTATTCTAGAATTTAAATTAGATAGTTTGTTATACATAAACCTACCATTGTCATCTATCTCTTGAGCTATGTATGTGCCTGAAATAAATATAGAGTAAAAATCAACTAAACAAAATACCTGATTCAAATAGATTATCTACAATTCAAACAAAAATACACAACAATTAAAAATTGATTGCATAACAAAAAGATTAAAAAAAATAGTTAAAATAATAGATTAACAAACCAATAAAATGACATGCAATATGAAATACTAAACTAAAAAATAAAAGTAACCCAAAAATAACGAAGATTATCGTATTTACACATTTTTTAAAAATATAATCCGATATTTTGAGAAGATACAAGGTACAGATATAATAAAATATAAATAGATTCGGTTTCTTTATTCTAGAGTTTAAATTAGGTAGTTTGTTATATCTAAACCTACCATTGTCATCCATCTCTTGAGCTGTGTATGTGCCTGAAATAAATATAGAGTAAAAATCAACGAAACAAAATACCTACAGAGAAATACACCGTACATAAAAAAAATAAAAAGTTGGAACACTACCACAAACTCATCTACCTCTTGAGGTATGTATGTGTCTGAAATAAATATAGAGTAAAAATCAACGGAACAAAATACCTACAGAGAAATACACTATAAATAAAAAAGTAAAAAGTACGAACACTACCATGAACCTGGATTTTTATCTATAAGAGCAGCAAAACAGGCATGAATAATAAGCGTATAGAAGGTTGCAGGTGGACCATGAATAGAATCCAAGGAAAGTTTGCGACCCCTCTATGCCTTCGCCATCAATGGAACCAACAACCACCTTGTCCCCGACTAACACTCTGCTCTTTATCTTCTTTAGCACCGCCTTCACCACGTCTAGCAACCTTACTCCAAGCCTCGAAGATTCCTACGAATCACCTTCTAAGCTTCCAAAAAGCTCCGAATCGTTGTTTGAACTGTCAGAAAGTTGAGAAGTAAGCGACTGAACAATTACGCCGATGAAATTGGCTTGTGCAGTAGCGACGGTCCCGATGGCTTGAGATTTGAGATTCGGAGAGAGGAGGATTGTCTTAGGGAGAGAAAACCGAAAAAATACCGATGGCTTAAGATTCAGAGAGAGGAGAGAGGAGGATTGTCTTAGGGAGAGAGAATTTCGGAGACTGGAGAAGGAAACGACTGAAAAATTACGCGCATGAAATTGGCTTGTGCAGCAGCGATGATGACCGGAAAAATATCGATGGCTTAAGATTCGAAGAGAGGAGGATTGTCTTGGGGAGAGAGAATCGGAAAAATAAGTATAAAGATATTAACTGCAATGTAAATCTTTCAAAATACAAATTAGATATAGTTTAAATAAAATAGGAGAGAGATAATTAGATTTGAAGAGAGGAGGATTGTCTTGGGAGAGAGAATTTCCAAGAGAGGAAGATTCTCTTGGGGAGAGAGAATCAGAAAAATAAGTATAAAGATAATAACTGCGATGTAAATCTTTCAAAATAGATACAGTTTAAATAAACTAGGAGAGAGGGAGATTTAGTGTACGAGGGCAAAACGGAGATTTGAAAAAAGAAACGCCACACATGCACCTCACGTGTGGCCATAATTAAAAAGAAAAATCGGATGGCCATTAACCAAAACAACCCATTCTTTTTAGCCATTCCTAGACTTTTCCCTTGATTTTATATTGTTTTAGAAAAGCCTTTTTTTAGTACTTTAAAAAAGAACCTTTTAGAAGGATTCAAAGCACAATTTAGGACACTTGTTTCTTTGGTCATAATCTGGTCTTATTTTATCTTATCTTATTATCTTAAAAAATTGACTATTTTAGGTTTGTTTGATAACTATTTAATTTTTTTTATTTTTAGTTTTTAAAAATTGTGCTTGTTTTTTCACAATTTCTCTACTATAGTTTTTATCTTCTCTACAATAGTTTCTATCTTTCTTAAGAAAACATTTGAGTTTCTAGTCAAATTTCAAAACAAAAACAAGTTTTTGGAAACTATTTTTTTTTAATTTTCAAATTTTGGCTTGGTTTTTTTAAAACATATGCAAAAAGTATATAAGAAAACATAGAAAATAATAGGTGAAAGTAGTATTTATAGGCTTAATTTTCAAAAACCAAATGGTTATCAAACGAGGCTTAAACAATTATTTTTAGACTATTATGTTCAAACGTTAATTCTCTAATTTCAAAGGTTAATTCTCTAATCCCAAATGTGTCACTTAATTAATTATTATTTCTTTAATATTTGTATTATATATTATTTAAGAGGTTTTAATATTGGTAAATAATGGGATTATTTAAAATATTTTAAATTTAGTAAAGGTTTTTTTTAGATGGGGAATTTGGAATGCTTACTTTTTATTTTTCTAATTTATTTATACTTTTTTAATATGTTAATTAATTTAGTAAACCTTTTGTTTGTTTGTTTTTTGTACCGGAAGAATTTAAAAAGTTTTGTTGTTTTTTTCTTCTAATTTCTTTATACCTCTTTTAATATGTTTATTTATTAAGCTTTTCAATTTTTGTTTTTTTTTTTAACCACAAGAATTTAGAAGGTTTTGTTGTTTTTTTCTTTCTAATTTATTTATACATTTTTAATATATTTATTAATCTTTTTAAATTCCATAACAAAAAAATAAATGATCTATTATAACATATATTCTTACCTTTCCTATAAATATTTCCATGCATTTGCAAAACATGCTCATTGTTAGCAAGTAAAAATGATGTTTTTTTGTGCCAAATTGATTGATTGAAGGTATTTCTCAAACTTTATTTACTTTTTTTTCGCCTTCATTTTATTTTAAGATTTAAATTGTTCTATTTCATTGCATTTATAAAGTTGTTTTTCATTTTTTTAGACCACAATTAGAATTATAATAGTTTGTTTAAATTTATTTTAAATTACTCTTATTGATATATTATTGTAAAATTGCAGGCGTAATGTAGAACATGCTAATACGCAACCTAAAATATTTTTCAAAATAATTGGAGTTTCAGCAAGTGTTATTAACAAAATTTTTGTTGAAAAGTATGAAGAAAAAAGAATTTTTAGATGTGTTGAGTGAGACTCATTGTTATGGATGAAGAGGTAATTCTACATTTCTTATTTTTTTAATGTTTATAATAATATAAGAAGTTTCCTTTAAATAAATATTTAAGATAATAACAGTAGCATTACTATTAATATTTTTTTTGCAACCCATTAATTAATATTTACTATAAAAACCTCATTAATACTAATTTATATATTTAAGATAAGTACAAATCTTAGTAATATATAAAACAAAATAATAATAATAATAATAAAGGTCTGTTTGCCCTAGATTTGTATAATATTTTTTTAATAAAGTTTTAAAATAAAATTTACACTGATTTCATAGTTTGAAAATCTATGAACATAATTATAGTTTGCAAGATATAGAAATGGTAATGTTTCATTGGATTTTGTCATCAATTTTTTTTATACTCAATGAAGATTCAAATTATCCAAGTTATTAATGCTATTTTTTTTTATTCAAGAAGTTATTAATGCTAATTTAAATCTATAATCTATATCTATACTATATTAAAAAGTGAGGATGTTGGAAAAACTTTTTTGGACACTTTTGTCCTTTTTTAATTTACTAATTTACAAAATATGTCATTATTGACTAACTATAAATAGTAAATTAATTAATTATTAATAATAAATGTATAGAATTTAAAAGGTTGGAATGTAAAAAAAATTTCCTACAACTTAATTTTTTTCTTTAATTATAATTCATAATAGAATTTTAAAAGTTGAATTCAAAAAGTTTGTAACTTCTCATCATCTACTATTTAAATAATGAGCTTTTTCACAATTTTTTCACCAACCTTAAAGTCACATTCTTCTTCTTCTTCTTTTTCTTTTTTGGTTATCTCCATCCATTGCTCTCAAATTCTCTTCAATCTTGAAAGCATCTAAATCTGATATGAAGATATTGGTGGTGCATTCAAGTTGCAAATGATGCATGTGTCGAGTCGATATCTCGGATCCTAAGCTTGCAACTTTGCAACTCCACTTAGATGAAGTTCAATAATAGTGTATGTTTAGCAATATTGTACTTATTTTTTTTTATCAAGTAGACAAATCTATTTTAGGGAATGTATAGGTAGAGTCTTACATTTTTTGATTTATACTTATATTGTTATCTCATAAATAGTGTATTGTTATTTTATTTAGAATGTTTGTTAAAAAAAATAAAAGTATAGATTGATTATTTAAAGCTTATATTTCTTTTGTTGAGGACAAAAATCATGTAACCTTGTGTCTCACAAAAATTTTAATAAATTATAAATAGTATATTAATTCATTTAAGAATATCTTTAAACTCAAAAAATAAATAATAATTTTTTTTCCAGAAGTTACACTTTTTTTTACATTGCTTTAATACACTTATAATCATTGATAAATGAAGGGAAAATAAAATTATAGAATATCAACAATTTTACCTTCCATTTATTTATAAAAATTAAATGATACTTCATGGAATTTAAAAGAGTTCAAAATGCTAAAAGTCTTGTAACTCCTCAATTTCCTACTATTATAAAAAGGACTTATTTTCCATTTGATCTCAAACACATAGTTTCATCTTATTTCTTTGCATTTTTTTTCTTTGATGACAATTCATTGATTTTAGAGTATTTTTTATTGTGAAATGATGTCTTATCTTTCTCATTTGCTGTTATTATTTTTTTAGTTATTTTGTAATTGATGTTTTTTTTAAAGAACAAAAGCAATACAACATAAGATTAGCAAGGGAGCCTAAACAACTTCTTCTCACGAAGCATAGTGGCCGTAACTCAAAGAGGTAGTTCACTCCTCAATTGCATATCTAGTAAGTCCATTAGCAATTGTATTTCTTTCCCTCTTGATGTGAAGAAAATCGTGAATATTGCAGAGTTTTGTTGATGAAATCTGATCTCCTTGGAATAAATGAGTATTTTAGAGACATTTTCATCCTCCCTTCAAAGCAACCTAATTGAAGATAGACAATCATACTCCACTATAACACTGAGATGTTATAATTGATGTTGTTGTTGTTTTGAATGTTTTTTTTTTCTTTTTAATCTTAATGTTTATTCATGTTTATTATACATATATATACATACATACATATATATAGATACATACATATTTCAAATATGGCATAGTTTTTAAATTAGTTTTTTTAATAATAATAATAACAATAGTAACAACAATGTAAATATATTACTGTTTTACATTTTATACATTTTAAACATATTAATTTCAACAAATTAAATATGTCATTTGTGTGATGCAAAAGTCTCATTTCTCTCATTTACAATCATTTTTGCTTCAATTATTTTATAATTAAGGTCATTACAATTTATATTTCAAATGTTTGATTTTTTTAGGGAATATTTCAAATGTTTAGTTTGTTTTAAAAGTGATTAATTGTCTCTTCAAAAAAAAAAAAAAGATTAATTGTATTTTTCCTACATTAATTTTCTTCAATGATCTAGTTTATTTTTTCATTTTCTCTTTTTTCTTTCTATAATAATGATAAAAACAAAGTTAAATATATCACTTTTTAGATGCAAATAAATAATACTATTGTTGTTTTATATTTCTATATTTTTTTAACTTATTAAATTTAAAAATTAAATATGTCATTTGCAATATGGTCATCAAATAATACATTTTTATTTTATATTTTAATATAATTAAATACACCATCTTTATTATTATTATTTTTTGAGTAACTCAATCTTTATTAATAATAGTTGATTTGAGTCACTGAGTAATAATAATTTTACATCTTTGAACATTCCCCTAGCCCACATTTTCCTCAAAAAAAAAAAAAAAAAAAAAAATCTCATATCCCACCTACATATATATGTTTATTTAAGTAATTAAAATTTAATGATCTCCAAACTTCTTAAATTTCTCACACTCGACAATATAAATGCTTGTCTATTGTAGATACTAACAATATAAATGTTTGTCTTAAATTTCTAATTCTAATTTGATGAAGTTGAATAATGCTATTTTTTTTTGTAGAAATTAACAAGCAATTATCAAGAATGTTATTTTATACTTATTACAAATTTTTTCTTTAATATTTTTTATTTAAAATGTTTGTACATGCTTTAATTTAATTTTTTTAGTTCAACAATATATGGGGTGAGAGTTCGAACCTCTAATCTTTTAATTTAGTATATATACCTTAACCAGTTGAGCTATGCACATGGTAGCTTCTTTAATTTAAATTTGATAACTCACAATATCCTAATATAGATTCAAAATTTATAAGAAATTTAGCATATTCATTAGATTATTTTCTTTTCTTTATAATAATAATTCATATATATTATCTAAATTTTTTTTAATAAAAAAAATAACATATGTAATATTTTAGAATATATTACATAAAAATTATTTAGCTCAAAATGAAGCATTCAATTTCTTTTTTAATAATGAGTCCATTAGATTTTCTAACAAACCACTATAAAATTTATTACTTTCAATATAATAGCTTTTATTATAATGAAAATTTTAAGAAATCTAAAATATAACTTATTATAAAGGTATATAAGAAATTTATAAAATATACATAGTGACTTTTAAATAACAAAATAATAGGTATGTTAATATAAAATATTAACAAATTTATGAATCAAAATTACATAAATTAATTTAAATTATTTATAAAATTATAATTCTTTTAGTATAATAAACTAATAGATTGTATCATATTATATTAGTAATTAATCTATCCTTTGTATTTTATACAAAATTATTTTATTAGTTATCTATACTATATTAAAAAGCTAGGACTCTATAAAACATTTTAGACCATTTTACCCTTCTAACTTTTAGTGAATTCCAAATATATCATTTATGTAAAGACCATCTTGCCCCTTACCATTCTCACATGAATTACAAATAACCAACAAATTTATTGCTTTTATTTATGCATGAAAGATGAGTTGTTTGTAACTGAAAAATAATCAGTGTTAAATCTATAGATGGTTACCAATTTACTTATTATTGTCATTATTATTGTATTGAAACAAAAAACTTTTAAAATTCCAAATGGAATTTATAAATACAAGACACTGTAATCCAAACTCTTCAAATCCAATTTTGTAATAAAGGAAAGAAGTTACTTTGGAGTGCATGTGAGAGAAAGACCAACAAGGAGGGGTGATACTAAGTAGTTGATGAATGAATATAGAGAGATTGAAATTGAGGGAGAAGGAGGTTAGTAAATTGGATTAAACATAGAGAAAAACCAGGAGCAACATTTCAATGGCGACCACAAACTACCGTATGTGAAAGGTAACAAGAAAGAGTAATACAAGCAATGACAACAAATATAGCAGCGGCAATGAACAGCTTATGCAGCGAAGTAGTAGCGGACAAATGAAGAAGACAATAGATTGAGAGTAATGGATAACCAAGCTAAGGTGGCAATGGCATAGAAGAGCTAGGATTAGAGCTTTGTAAACATATCTAATTTTAATTACAAAATTGTCATTGAATTTTATTTACTTAATAAAAAATTTCTTGAATGTAGTGGTATGTTTTTCTTTTTTTCTTTTTTCTTTTTTCCAAAAAGGCACGAAGTTGAACATCATTACAATTCTAAATCTATAATTATTTTTGTGTAATTGAAACAATAAAAAATATATATAGACCATTTAATATGGTTCAATATAAACAGTTTCAAACGATTAGGTTAAGTTCAAATACATGATTTGATTTAGTTTTATACATATGATAGTATTATAATTGAGTTTTTTTTTTTGGAAAAAATTAATTTGTACCCATAAATTTGGTAAGTTGTATCAATTTGCACTCAACTTTTAATTTTATCAAATTTGACTTAAACTTAATAGTATTGGAACCCTGCTCAATTTCCGCTAATTCACACACCAATTATAACTAAAAAACAATGAAAAATTTTCATAAACTCACTAATTTAATTCAATAAAATCAAATTTTACATAAAATTAAGTTTGATCAATGCACAAATTAACTATTAAAACTCAAATTTTTAAAAATGGTAGCTATAAAAATCAAATTTGTACCATGCAGACTACTTTTTTTTAACTATCATTCAAACAAAAACTTACATGAGATTAAAAATTACAATAGTTTTTAAAGTTTAAAGTTAATACTGCAATAGTTGGAAAAATCTATTAACAAACATACTCTATCTGTTAAACAAAAAAAAATTAAAAAACACACTAATAAAAAAATTGTCAAAAACCAAAGATGTATAAAATTTCTACTTATAATTGAATAAAAAACACAAAAAAAAAAAACACAAATATAAATTAAAAGCAAGAATTTGAGTAATTTTAAAATCCATGTGACCAAAGTTATCTATAAAAGAATCCTATATCTTTCCTTTAAAAAAAGAAAGAGGTAGTCATCTTTAAAAAATCTATTTGATGTATTTACAAATATAATTTTTTTTACAGTTCTACTGCATGTGTTATTATAAAAAAATTATTATTTGAAAACTAATTAATAAAGTTATTTTTATGTATTAAAATTAGTAATTAAAAATGAAAACTAAAAAAAATAGATACAACAATACTAAATTCAAATAAGTACATATATGAAATAAATCATTCAACGAACCATAAAATCTATAACTCAAAAAAAAAAAAAAAACTAAAAAAAATATTCTAATTAATTTAAATGGTGAAAATTATTATAATGAATAACATTTCACTCAACATATTTGAAAATTAAGGTCCGATAACCATTGGCCCCGTTTGATAACCATTTGGTTTTTGGTTTTTGGTTTTTGAAAATTAAGCTTGTTTTCTCCCAATTTCTCTAGAATGGTTTTCATCTCCCTTAAGGAAGTATTTGAATTCTTAGCCAAATTCTAAAAACAAAAACAAGTTTTTGAAAACTATTTTTTTTTAGTTTTCAAAACATGGCTTGGTTTTTAAAAACATAGGCAAAAAGTATATGACAAAGTAAAACCATAGGTGGGAGTAGTATTTATAGGCTTAATTTTTAAAAACCAAAAACCAAAAACCAAATGGTTATCAAACGGGGCCTTAGTTTTTAGTTTTTGGTTTTTAAAAATTAAGCCTATAAATACTACTTTCACCTATGGATTTTTTTTGATTTATTTCCCACCTTCTACATATGTTTTCAAAAATCAACATAAGTTTTGAAAACTTAAAAAATAGTTTTCAAAAACTTGTTTGTGTTTTTGAAGTTTTGCTAAGAATTCAAATGTTTTCTTTAGGAAGATGAAAATCATGGTAGAGAATTGTAGAGAAATGATGAGAAAACAAGCATAATTTTCAAAAACCAAATGATTATCAAACAGGACCTAAGTAATTTCAATTAAAAATCACGTACATTACAAGATAAAAAATATATCATATACAAAAATAAAACTACATTGATAAATAAATAATCATCTGAATTAGCAGAAATTTAAAAGTCTAAAAGAATAAAACTCAAAAGTTCTACCAAATTTTGCACTTTGGATGACATTTTTCCTCCTCTAAATCTCTACTAATTCACTAAGTATTATATTATGTGAGTTGATTAGTAGGAAATTTTTATATTTACCAATAATGAGAGACTAAATAAAAATATATTAAAACATAAATAACTGAATTGGAAATTTTTATACAATAGGGACTAAATTGACAAAACACTCAAACATATATTAAGCCATAAAAATATTCAACCTACTAAATAAGATTGTATTATAAGAATATATAAAATTAATCGTAAGTAATTTTTGAAAAAATTATTATTTTGAATAATATTTTATCCAAATTACATACAATTTAAAATAAAATAAAAAAGTACACGTGCAATGCACGTGGTAAAACACTAGTCTATTAAAAAGTGAGGATCTTGAAAAAATATTTTTGGACACTTTTGTCCCTTCTTGAATTTACTAATTTACAAAATATGCCATTAATAATTAATTATAAATATTAAATTAGTTAATTAAGTAAATATGAATAATAAATGTTTAGAATTCCTAAAGCTTGGAATGTAAAAGGTTTTCCTACAACTTAAAACATTTTTTACTTTAATTATAATTCATAATATAATAGAATTTTAAAAATGGTAGAATTCAAAAAGTTTTGTAACTCTCACATTTTACTACTATAAAAATGAGTTTTCTTCACCATTTTTTTTACCAACACTTAGAATTTTATTATTTTGTTATTTTTGTCTCTCAACTCATTGCTCTCAAAGCCTCTTCAATCTTCAAAGCATCTCCAAATGTTGGCGACACATTCAAGTTGTAAGAGACGATGTCGATGCATGTGTCGAATCTATATCTTAAACCCAATCATCTTCAAATGTCGATGGTATGTTCAAGTTATAATGGATGCATGTATCGAGTCTATATCTCATACCTTAGACAAATCCAATTTGTAAAGTAAAATAATAATATTTGTCCATCAATTGTCAAGTGCACATCTATTAAGAAACAATTGTGTTGACTGAGAAATTTCGGCCAATTTTCAATTGCCACATCATTATTCTAAATTAATGACGAAACTATACATAATTAAATTTGGGACCAATTATAAATTATGAATTATAATTAAAATTTAATTTGAAGATAAAAATTGACAAATTCTACAAAAAAAATTGAAAGGTCACATGTCTTCATTATGACAATTTGACTAAACAATTAAATTTAATTTGGTCAAATTGGATTATATGAAATTTGGGTCAACGTTAAATAAAACTCAAATCCAAGTGGTTAAGCCCAAAGCCAACAAAAGCCCAAGTCCATGGTTGGGCCCAAAGGCCATTAAAGCCCAAGCCCACATGCCATGGAAAGCTCTATAAATAGAAGAGCTCTCCTTCATTTGAAGGATTCAGAAAATTTACTCTCCAAAGAACTCAGAGAGAATTGTGAGCAAAGAAGGCCAAAGTCCTTAAGTGCTGAATGCTCCCTAAAGTCCTTAGGTGTTGAACGCTCAAAAATAAGTTTTTAAGTGTTGAATCTTCTTTGAAGACCAAAGACTCTTCAAGACCAGTCCTTAGCTACCGAACACTCTGTGAAGACTAAAGACTCTTTGAGACCTTCAGTCTCGAGAACAAGCGCTCTAGCCCTCGAGACCTCTTATATTTTTCTCTTTCAAGTAAAACAATGGCACCGAAGAAAGTTACATCGAAGGTTACTGCTTCAAGCAACGCATACACGAGACCAGTTACCCGTAGTCCATTTCAAGGGGTTGAAATAAATGAAGATCAAACCGCTGAAGCAATTGCAAGCAAAATTGTCAAACAGATCGAGGAATCTTCTAAGGATAATGTTGTTGTCAAGGACAATCCACTGTTTGATCAATTCACTCCTGCTGTCAGTCGATCGAAGATGACGTCAAATCCAGATGTAATGTCTATAATGATGGCCGATGTAGACTTCGATGAGAGGATGGCAGAGATGGAAAGGAAGATCAACTTCCTGATGAAGGCAGTCAAAGAAAGGGATCAAGAGATTGCCTATCTGAAGAATCAAATGCAAAATCGAGAAGTTGTTGAGTTGAGTTAGACCACTATTGCGAAAAAGAGTGACAAGGGGAAGACTATGGTTTAGGAAGATCAACCACAACACTCGGCTTCGGTTGCTTCCTTGTCCACCCAGCAGCTGCATGATATGTTTATGAGCTCCATTAGAGCTCAATATGGCAGGCCCACCCAAAATTCTCTCATGTACTCTAAACCGTACACCAAGAGAATTGACAACTTGAGAATGCCTGTAGGATACCAACCTCCAAAATTCCAGTAGTTTGATGGAAAGGGTAACCCTAAGCAGCATGTTACTCACTTTGTTGAGACATGTGAGAATGCTGGAACTCGCGGTGACCTTCTGATGAAGCAGTTCGTTCGTACCTTGAAAGGGAATGCCTTCGACTGGTATACTGATATGGAACCTAAGACAATCGATAGTTGGGAACAGTTTGAAAGAGAGTTCCTAAATCGCTTCTACAATACGAGGCGAACCGTCAGCATGATGGAGCTCACAAATACGAAACAACAAAATTGCGAGCCTTTCTTCGATTACATTAATCGCTGGAGAGCTCTAAGTCTCGATTGCAAAGATTGACTTACCGAATTGTCCGCTGTTGAAATGTGCATCCAAGGCATGCACTAGGGATTGCTCTACATCTTGCAAGGTATAAAACTTCGTAGCTTTGAAGAGTTAGCAACATGAGCTCATGACATGGAGTTCAACATTGCTGCCAGAGGAAGTAGAGATCTTTTAGTCTAGGATGTGAAAAAAGAAAAGAAAGAAGTGAAAAGCACTAAGAAAGTTTCGAAGGGTGCTACTGCCAAACAATCTATGATTGTTAATCGACCCCTTTAAAATTTACTCCAAAAGGAAAAGAAATCAAGAAAAAAAAGCAACCATATAGGGGCGAGAGACGTCGCCTAACTTTGAAAGAAAGGCAAGAAAAAGTTTATCCATTCCCAGACTCTGATGTTCCAAACATGTTGGAACAATTGCTGAAAAAATAACTTATTCAACTCCTGAATGTAAAAGATCGAAGGAGTTAGGAAAGGTGAATGATCCTAATTACTGCAAATACCACCGAGTTGTTAGCCAACCCGTGGAGAAATGTTTGTGCTGAAAGGGGTGATTATGAGGTTGGCTTGTGAAAAGAAAATCGAGCTAGATCTTGATGAGGTGGCCCAAGCAAATCATGCGACTAAGGTTCAGTCATTTGCAAGATTACCTTGCGAGCAAAAAAGAAGCCTAATTCAGTTCAGATCCTTTGAACCTATTGTTGTTGGGTCAAAGGAGGAACCCCCAAACAAGAACTATCAAGAGAAATGTTTTCAAAAGAAGTGTGTTCAAGGAAAGAATGAACAAGCTAAAAATGAAAATGAAGGTTGGACTGTTGTGACTCGTTGCAAAAAGCGACAACAAAGTTATGCTCGGAAGGAATCTCGATTATTCCGAGAGCATAAGAGAAAAAGGAAGTCACAAAAGAATAAAGGAAAAAAGACTACAAAGAAGCCCAACTACATCGTGAAGGAGAAAGAAGACCTCTTCCATCATCGACAACTAGTAACTTTAGAGGAATTCTTCCTAAAGAACTTTTTAAGTGTTGGCTAGGAAGAAGCGCTTGACGTGGTCGCATGTCATGTTGTCAGCACAAGTGATGATCCTTCAAGGTTATCTGAGGTGGCAATTGAGCTAGAAAACTCATCCTCTTTTAGTATAGAGGACTTGTTGTCATTCCCTCAAGCAACTAAAAGCGCTCTTGTTGAGGCACTGATAGACTCCGATAGTGCAAGTGCACCAACCTCTACGGCACGTGCATGCGCGTCGTGTTGTATGTCAATAGGTTTTACGGATGAGGACTTGCTGCTGGGGTCGAAACCCCACAATAGACCTTTGTTTGTCTCAGGGTACATCCACGACCAGAAAGTTGGTCGAATCCTTATCGATGATGGATCAACTGTCAATATAATGTCTAAGTCAACCATGAAGCAATTAGGCATCTTGATGGAAGAACTGCCAAACAACAAGCTAGTGATCCAAGGCTTCAATCAAGGAGTGCAATGAGCGATTGGCATGGTACGCTTAGAGCTCATCATTAGGGATCTAAAGGCCGACACCCTATTCTACGTCATAGACTCTAAGACCACCTACAAGTTGCTAATAGGTCGTCATTGGATTCATGGAAATGGAGTCATAACTTCTATGTTGCATCAGTGCTTTAAGTTTCACCAGGATGACATCAAGAAAGTGGAGGCGGACACTAATCCATTTTCAGAAGCAAAGTACCATTTTGCTGACGCAAAGTTCTATATGAAAGGTGACGACATAGGAGAAACTGTACCAACAATGATCCCTTTGGTTAAATGTGGTAGTAAACGCAAGGAAGAATCACAAGTTGACATGAGAAAAGAAACTGTTGAAGAGATAAACGGGTCTACCCCAAGAAGAGGCGAAGCCTCTACAAGCTTTCCAAAATCCAAGGTTTTGAAAGATGAGAAAATCCCAAGTGTTCCTGTCTTACACTATGTTCCCTTGTCGTGACGTTAGAAGGGTGAAACACCTTTTATGGAGTGTCCAAAAAATTTGAAAGATAGAGACGTCGAAGTTTTGAAAGAAGGTTTTGTCATGCCTCTCACAAAGATAACAAAGCAGGAGGTCAAGAAACGTGTGGATGATCAAGCGAATATGTTTCTCCTTGAAAGAAGAATAAATGACAGATTCGACCCAAATGCGTACAAACTCTTAGCAAAAGTAGACCATGACTTTACTACTCACTCTGAGTTTAAAAGTCTAAAAATCTTCGATGAAAGACTTGAGCTTTCTTCAATACAGAAGAAACTTAAGAAAGAGGGCTATGCTCTACCGGGGTCAAAGAAAGGACTTGGATATAAGTCTCCAAAGCCAGTTCGCATAACGAGAAAAGGAAAAGCAAGGGTGGCAGATGCAAACCACATAACAGTAGAAGAGGTGGACGACTCAAATGAAAAGGAAAACATCAATCGAAGGACTTCTGTTTTTAAACGTGTTAGGCCACTAGTGGAGCAACTTTCAACTCTTCAGCGATTGGGCATGACTTCATTAGAAGGAGAGGGGTCCCCTTCAACCTTTGGTTTCACTCGGCCTTCGGCCTTCCAAAGAATGAGTATGCCCGCTGAGGGAGGAGAAGGTGCTTTATTAGCTCCAACTTCTGATTCCACTCGACCTTCAATCCTTTAGAGGCTGAGTATCCCCATAGGCGAAGAAGAGAGTTTATCGGACTGAAACATAGGGGATTTTAAGAAAAGATTTTTAATTCAAAACAGGCTTCAGTCTAGTGCAAGTACACACTGTCGATGCAAGTGATATAAAACTGGAAGTATTCTAGAGTATCAATCCCACAAGGAACGAATACAACAAAATTCAAAAGATAGCCAAAAATGTTCTCAAATTCCAATTTCAGTAATCAAAGTTATAAAAATGTTGGAGATGTTTTTGGTAAAAGAAAATAAATAATAAAATAATAATAAATGTGAAAAAGGGAAATTCAAGTTGTTCATGCCCTTTTGGTGAGAAATGCAGCTAAAATGAAATTACAATCATAGCTAACACAAGAAACTAAGTAAACCGAATTCAACTCCTATTCAACCTTCTATGAAGTATCTTTAAGAGGCTAAGTGATTAAACCTATATTTCTATGGCCAATCTAACTTAGATATTTTCGTGCACAATTTTAGTGGTTTTGGAGTCTCGCCCTATGTCTAGGGTCGATGTTTAGGACTTATGTCTAAGCCTTTTCCTCCATTGCTTTTGCGACATCCGCCTTCCCTTAACTCTTTAGGTATTAAGTTCAAACTTGACAAGCAACACTAGTTGGCCGACTAGGTTTACCCAACGTTAATTGAACAAAAACAAACAAAGTATCAAGTGTTAACTAGATTGTTGTTACTTTTAAGTTTTACATTTTTCCCCTAAGGCATTCACCAACTTGAACCCCTAAGGAAATTTAGCACAACATTATTGGAATGAAAAACAAGAAGTTGGAAAATAGAAAGTTGAAGAGTTGGTAATTCATGGAATAAAGTAACAGAAGAAGAAATTCAAGCATCAAATAACCAACTGATTTTCTAAAGAAACTACTGAACTCAATGCCTAACAAAAACTTTAGCAACTATCTATACTTAAAAGGAAATTACAAGGAAGAAAAGAAAAGATAGCAACTAAGTTCCTATGAATTGAAATGAACAAATTGAATTTAACATAAAGAATAATAACGAAACTCGTTTTCTCCTTGCTTTAATCGACACAAATACACGATCAAGTGCAAGATCTTCACCTCCTCTAACTTTTGTTGAGGGGATTGAACTTAGAGCTCACGGGTCTGGAAAAACACAAAAAAAAAAAAAAAAGCAAAGTAAATAGAAAACAGCAGACGGTGGAATTAGGGTGTGAAGAAAAACCCATTCACGTTTTTGCTTTGTTCTTCTTGTTTTTATAGGTATCGAGGAGGGTTTCCATATTTGCTCTTCTCCAACCTTGGGTCAACGTGTAGGCATGAAATCGAGCTGAAAAATATCCCAAATCTCGCAAAAATCTCCATGAATCTAATGATTTTCGTCAATCTTGCATTTTCCAGATTTTCCAGAAAATGCAATTGCATTTCCGTTGCATTATTTTTCAACTTTGCCAAAATTTTCTAGAATGCAATTGCATTTTATGCTTGTTTTCCAGACTTATTTTCCCAAAGAATGCAATTGCATTTCCAAAATGGAATGCAATTGCATTTTGTGCTTGTTCACAAACTTGTTTGCCTGAAGAAATGCAATTGCATTTTCAAAATGGAATGCAATTGCATTTTTTATACTTGCTCCAAAACCTACACAAAAACAACAAATTAGTATAATTTCCAATCTCTTTTCAACTTCTTTCATTTTTTTCATTACTCCAACAAACTTTTATAAATTTATCTAATAAACATCATTTTTAGCTTGCTTGTCATCCCACAAAACACACAAAAATGACAAGAACAACCTAGTTTAGGGTTAAATAATTCTCATAAATGAGAATTATCAAGAGTACCTCATCGATTCCAACTTTGGCACAACCATCAACCTTGCAAAGACTAGGCATACCCACGACAGAGAGGGAAAAGGTATCTTTGACCTCAACTGTGACGCGACCATCAACTCTTCAAAGGCTAAGCGTGACCACATCAAAAAGTTAGGGGCCTTCAGCGTCAGTCTTTGACCGGCTTCAACATGATTGCCCGGTGGAAACCTCAAAAGATAAGCCCTTTGTTGAAACGAATAATGATGGAGAAATTTGCAATGACTTTCCTTCTCGAATGAAGAGAAAAACCTTCGTTACAGTCAATGCATAAGGTTTGTTAAGGGTAAAGCGACAATGTCTTCATCACCAACCCCTCAAGAGAGGATTTGGAACAAGAGGAAGGTGAGACCTCCTGTCACCATATCACCGTTGAAGAGGAAACATAAGTTGAAATGTCTGAAGAAGATGCAGACGAGGCACCATTTCTACTTGAAGATGGCAGCCAATCAACAGTGGATGAGCGTAAAGAGGTGAACCTCGGCACGCCAGAGGAGTCGCATCCTACTTTTATAATGGCATCGCTTACTTGTGAGGAAAAAAGCAAATATATGAGCTTACTCACTTAGTATAAAGATGTCTTTACTTGGCCGTATAAAGAGACGCTTGGACTTGATCCAAAAGTAGCTGTCCACCACCTCGCCATCAAATAGGGGTATAGACCAGTCAAGCAAGCTCAACGTCGTTTTCGGCCAGAGCTTATTCCTCAAATTGAAACGGAGGATAATAAGCTAATTAAAGTAGGATTCATCCGCGAGGTAAAATATCCGACGTGGATAGCCAACATCGTTCCTGTTAGAAAAAAAAATGGACAACTTTGTGTTTGCGTTGACTTTTGCGATTTGAATAACGCATGTCCAAAAGATGACTTCCCATTGCCCATCACTGAGATCATGGTTGATGCCACTATAGGACATGAAGCTCTGTCTTTTATGGACAGGTCATTAGGTTATAATCAGATTCGAATGGCTCTTGCAGATGAAGAGATGACAACCTTTCGAACTCCAAAAGGGATATATTGTTACAAGGTAATGCCCTTTGGACTGAAGAACGCCAGTGTCACTTATCAGCGTGCCATGCAAAAAAAAATTCGATGATATGTTGCATAAACATGTCGAGTGTAAACCCAGAATCCCTCCTTGAAAATTCTTAAGAAAAAAATGTATTGGTAAGCTTGTTAAAAAAAAAAAGAGAAAGAAAGGTGGAATGTGTTGTATTGTTTTTTCTAAATAAAAAAAAAAAAAAAAAAAGAAGAAACTAAAACAAAAGAGAAATGGAAAGTGGAAGGTGTATGTTTTGTTTTAA
This sequence comes from Trichosanthes truncata, assembly GCA_033996785.1. Taxonomy (NCBI): domain Eukaryota; kingdom Viridiplantae; phylum Streptophyta; class Magnoliopsida; order Cucurbitales; family Cucurbitaceae; genus Trichosanthes; species Trichosanthes truncata. The sequence goes on along the minus strand of JAWPNB010000013.1, from coordinate 39,501,883 downwards.
AAAAAAAAAAAAAAGAAAAGGAAAAAGAAATGTGGGAATGGATAAACTTTGGAGCACTCACCACCAAAAAAATAATTAAATAAGTTTTTTTAACCCATTTTCTCCCATTTGCTTCTTTTTTATTAAAGAAAAACAGGGCATTTCGTGGGAGAGGATGAGAGAAAGAGAGGAAGGAGGATTTTCTTAGTTTTGAAGTTGAAAAAGAAAGGGAGAAGATTCAATTCAAGGTTGCATGGCAGATTTGGTGATCAATCCTGCTCATTGCTGATATTTGGGTTGTTTTGAGCTCCACAAGAAGACTTAAGAGGTGAGGTTTGATTTTCTGGAAAGTTAACTCATTTTCAAACAAATTTAGTGAAGGAAGCTCGAGCAAAATCTGATGTTATGTTAATGATTTGTGAAGAGGGATTTGAAGGAATGTTTTTGCTGTCAAATCCGGGGAACCTCTGTTTTTTTGGATGTTCTGATCTGTGGACTTCGAATTAGAAGCTTTATTAGGTATGGTTGGAAAGATGATTTAATTTCCTATAACTTTCATGAAGAAGTCGTGGTTAGACATTGACTAGAAGTTGCTTTAAAATTCATGTTAAATTCAGGGTGCAGCAGGGAAATGAGTCTGGAAAGTGCAGAAACCTATTTTGTAGGAAGTAGCTTTCGAGGTATTTAAGGACATATCCTTTAGGAATTTCAATTTCATTCCTTCAGATAAGTTTTAGAGGGTTCAAAAAGGAAGAGTTTGGTATAAAGAACATCATTTTTGAGCAAGTAGTGGAAAAGTTATAGGTGTGTGAGTTTAGGGTATAAAATCTGTAAAGTGCAGGAAATAGATGGGAGGGTTTTTTGCAACCCTAGGCCTTAAGTTCGTGAGGTCAAGATTCTAATGCTTGGTTTTGTTTATTTGGCAGGCCAAGAAGAAATAGGACAAATTTACGGACCGAGAATCTAATATTAACGCTGTGAGTGACAAAATGAATTCTGAAAATAAATTCTATGCTTGAACTTGTGTTCATGAAAAGAAAAGACTTCCTAAGAATGATGTAGCTGAAAGATTTATGGTCTCTTGAACACATATTCATAAGCATATATGGTTTCCTAAAAATGATTTAAATTGTTCGTTGTGAGCATATGTTTACTGATTTTCTGAAATTAGAAGAAATACCTTAATTCCAAGTCTACATGTGTTAGCAAGAACTGTTAAAGGTTTTCATGTGTTTCTCTGAGACCTGAATGAGTTAATGGTTGAGATACTGAGCCCGAGGTTGTATAGTACCGTGTGCACACAGGTCATTTTCTGTTGTCGACGTTGAGTGTACTCCGTGACAACAATGCTGTCGTGAGTGCTGGGCGAGCCCCACTACGACAAAGACGATGGGAGTGCTGGGCGGGCCCCACTACATCGTAGAATGAACATTGATTGTACTGGGCTAGTCTTACACAACTAATTTGTCATATATTTAAAATGGTTAATATTTTTGACACATTTGCTGGACTTCTGTAAAAGCTATTGATGTTATATGTTATGATTTACGAGTTAATAGTTTTAAACTCAGTCACTCACTGAGCTTCCCAGCTCATTCTTTCAATGCTTTTCCAACTTTTCAGGTAGAGATCGAGCTCCCAGTGCCTGAGATCCTGCCATCGCTGCCGAGGGTTCTCAGAGTTAGATACTTTGTACGTGGGTGGTATTATATAGCGAGTCTGCTCGTAGTGTAGATAACTTAAAAGGAACGTATAGTTTCATTTGTGTATGCTCTAGTGGTCGTGGTTGTGTAAACAACGAGTGGTTGTGTTTGGATTGTTCAAGTGAGGTTTTGAACTATATCTGCTCCGTGTGCATATGTAGAAATTTTCCAGGGTTCCGCTGTGTGATATGTAAAGTATTTCGTTTACAGGTATGGTTTGTTTATCAGGAATTAAAAGGGTCATAGGTATCGTTAAGAAGTGAAATGATGCCTGTTGGCTTCACGCCTTCCTCCGGGCTAAGATAACAGGTAGTTCGGGAGGGGGTGTGACATCAAGTGTTATGTCGATGATCTTGTGGTCAAGACTAAGAAAAGACAAGATCATTTGAAAGATTTAAAAGTTGTCTTTGATCGACTAAGGAAATATCAGTTGAAGATGAACCCTCTCAAATGTGCATTTGGTGTCACTTCGGGAAAGTTCCTTGGGTTTGTTGTAAGACACCGATGGATCGAGATAGATCAGTCAAAGATTGACGCCATTCAAAAAATGCCAAGGTCGGGAAACCTACATGAGTTGAGAAGCCTTTAGGGTTGTTTAGCCTATATCAGGAGATTCATCTCCAATTTAGCCGGTCGATGTCAGCCTTTTCAAAGGTTAATTAAGAAGGGATAAATCTTCGAATGGGATGAGGCATGTCAAAATGCTTTTGAAAGTTTTACGAAGTACTTGCTTAATCCCCTTATTTTAGGTGCCCCTATAGTAGGAAAGTCGCTAATACTATACATCGTCGCACAAGAAAGGTCACTTGGAGCATTGCTAGCACAAGAAGGAGAAAAAGGGAAGGAACGAGCCCTTTATTACTTGAGCAGGACTCTGAATGGAGCTGAAGTAAATTACTCTCCAATTGAAAAGATGTGTCTTGCTCTTTTCTTTGCTATTGACAAATTAAGGCACTACATGCAAGCCTTTGCAGTACACTTAGTGGCGAAAGCCGACCCTATCAAGTACATCTTGTCAAGACCGATTGGATGCTTAGCCAAATGGGCCATCTTACTCTAGCAATATGACATTGTTTATGTACCTCAAAAGGTGGTAAAAGGACAAGCATTAGCAGATTTCTTAGCAAATCACCCAATTCCATCAGACTAGAAGTTATGTGAAGATCTACTTGATGAAGAAGTCTTTTATGTTGAAATCATAGAGCCTTGGACCATGTATTTTGATGGTGCGACGTGAAGGAATGGAGTGGGGGTAGGCATTGTCTTTATCTTGCCCGGAAAACATATGCTCCCTTATAGCTTCACACTCCATGAGTTATACTCGAACAACGTTGCCGAATACCAAGCGCTAATAATTGGCCTCCAAATGGCTATTGATAATTCTCATTTATGAGGATTATTTAGCCTTAAACTAGGTTGTTCTTGTCATTTTTGTGTGTTTTGTGGTATGCGAGCAAGTTAAAAATGGTGTTTATGAGATTAATTCATAAAAGCTTGTTGGAGTAATGAAAAAAAGGAAAGGAGTTGAAAAAAGAATGGAATTTAAACTAATTTATTGTTTTTGTGTAGATTTGGAGCAAAAAGAAAAAATGCAATTGCATTCTGAATAGCATTCCTTCGCAAGAGCATGATAGTGAGCAAACCCAAAAATGCTGATGAAAATGCAATTGCATTTTCTGGAAAATCTGGAAGTTGCGAAAATCATGGAAATCACGAGATTAAAGGAGATTTTTATGATTTTTAGGAGATTTTTCAACCCGAACTCGTGCCCAAACCTTGACGCATGATTGAAGGAGCACAAAGATGGAAACCCTAACCCTCAATGCTTATAAAAACGAGGAGATCGAAGCAAAAAAGGCAGTGGGTTTTTCTATTTTTCATTTTTTGGACAACAACTGGAGTTTATAGTTTTCTGTCAATTTTTAGTATCTTATTCTCGTATTTTCGTCCTATAAGTCTCGAGTTTGATCCCTCCTAAACGAAAGTTTGAGGAGGTAAAGATCCAATTTCCCTTGAAGGATTTTTGCTTCGATCAAAACAAGGAACTTTCGTTAGCGTTGTTGTTATGTTCTTTCCATTATGTTTTGATCCTTTTATTTTCTGCTCAATTTTAGAGTTGGTCTTTGTTTAATCAAATTTCATTGTATGTTGTTGAAGTTGAATGAACCATTGAATCCTGGAATTTGATTTCCTTCGTCTCTTATAATAAGCTTGTTAATTTTTGGAGTTTTCATTTCCACAAGGTTTGAATTTTTTTCTACTAGGTACTTCACTGCTCTTGATAATTTGGTAGAAAAATAGTCTTGTCTTTGAATTTCTGCATCATCTTGAGTTATTAGGTTAAGTTAACATCAAAATAATCCTCGAAATTTCAGCTTGAATTACCTTATTAGTTTGAAATTAAATTTCTGTATTTGTTTTATTTTAATATGAGCTTTATAGTAATTAATTTGTGGGTCTTTGATTCTTTAATAATGAGCTAATTCCTTCTTAGAAATTCAAGTTAATGAATGCCCTAGAGGAGAGATGTAAAGCTTAAAGCATATTCAATCTAGTTAATACTCGAGACTTTGTTTGTGTTTGTTGAAATAACGTGGGTAAACCTAGCTGGTCAACTAGTGATTGCTTGTCAAGCTTGAACTTAATACCGAAAGGGTTAAGGGAGAGTGGATGTCACAAAAGCAACAGAAGAAAAGGCTTAGAAATAAGTCCTGAATATCGACCCTAGACATAGGGCGAGACTCCAAAACTGCTAGAATTGTGGGCGAAATTATCTAAGTTAGATTAGCCATAGAAATATAGGTTTAATCACTTAGTCTCCTAAAGATTTTGAAGCAAAATTGAATAGGAGTCGAATTCGGTTTACTTAGTTCTCTTGTGTTGACTACGATTGCAATTGCATTTCTAGTGGCATTTCTTTCCAAAGGGGCATAAGCAACTTGGATCCCATTTTTCTTAATTATTGACTTTTCGCTTATTTCCTTTAGCAAAACAACCTCTCAACATTTTTTACACTCTCAGTTACTACAATTGCATTTTGTAAACAAACCTTTGTCATCTTAGTAGATTTTGTTAAAACCCGTTCCATTGGGTACGATACTCTTGAGTACTTCCAGTTTTCTTTATTACTTCGATCACATGCACTTGCGTGTAGCACCTAATCAGCTATAGAGATCAGCATAACATACATAGAAATCTATGGCAATTCAAAGTTGATTATTAGTCAACTCTTGCTTGAGTATGATGTGAAACATGAGGACTTGAAACCTTATTTTAGCTATGCAAGGCAACTGATGGGAAAGTTTGATAGCATTATGCTGGAGCATGTTTCAAGGTTAGAAAATAAGAGGGTAGATGCGCAAGCAAATTTGGCCATCGTCTTAACAATCTCAGATGATGTGACAGTAAACATCTCACTTGGTCAAAAGTGGATTGTGCCACCAGCTGATGATGAACATCAAGAAATAAATGTGATTTCCATCTACACCATTGAAGAGGAAGACTGGTGATAGTCCATTATAGAATATCTTTAGCATGGGAAGCTTCCCACAGATCCCCGACATAAGGCTAATGTACGAAGAAGGGCCTTTCGATTCATCTACTATAAGGAGACTCTTTATCGTCGTTCGTATGAAGGATTATTCCTTCGATGCCTTGGAAAAGAAGAGTCGATCAAGGCACTAGAGGAGGTGCATTCATGCGTTTGTGGACTCACCAATTAGGTCCAAAACTTCATTTTTAGTTAAAAAGGATGGGCTACTACTGGCCCACGATGATCCATGATTCAATGGAGTATGCTAAAAAGTGTGAAGCTTGTCAGTTTCATACAAACTTCATACATCAACCCCAGAACCTCTCCATCCAACTGTTGCTTCATGGCCTTTTGAAGTTTGGGGGCTCGTTATGGTTGGTCCAATAACACCGAAGTCATCATGAGGCCATTCCTATATTCTTTCATCAACAGATTACTTTTCGAGATGGGCCAAAGCAATTGCATTAAGAGAAGCCAAGAAAGAAAATGTCGTGGACTTCATCCGAACTCATATTGTCTATCGATATGGTATTCCGCATCGTATCGTGACGGGTAATGGAAGGCAGTTTTCCAACAGCTTAATGGATAAGCTGTGTGAGAAGTTTAACTTCAAGCAATACAAGTCATCTATGTACAATGCCGTAGCAAATGGCCTGGCAGAGGCATTCAACAAAACATTGTGAAACTTATTGAAGAATGTAGTCTCTAAGACAAAAAGAGACTGGCAGGAAAGGCTTGGTGAAGCGTTATGGGCTTACCGAACTATGCATTGCATCCTTACTAGGGTGACGCCTTATTCCCTTGTCTATGGAGTGGAGGTTGTACTTCCATTAGAAAGAGAAATTTCATCACTCAAGATGGCTGTGCAAGAAGGGTTGAGTATAGAGGACAATGCAAGACTGTGTCTTCAAGAGTTAAAAGCGCTAGATAATAGAAGATTAGATGCTCAACAGGCTCTAGAGTGTTACCAGGCTAGAATGACCAAAGCATTCGATAAAAATCTCAGGCCTAGGTCATTTCAAGTCGGTGATCTAGTGTTCGCTGTCTGAAGACCCATCATTACTACACGACATACAGGAAACAAGTTCACGCCTAAATGAGATGGACCTTACATCGTCAAGGAAGTCTACATAAATGAAGCTTACAAAATCGTGGATAAAGATGGCTTGAGGATCGGTCCTATCAATGGAAAGTTTCTTAAAAGGTTTTACGCATGAAATGTAAACACTCATAATCGTAAGAGTATAAACTACATGTTGCTCATGGCCCGCATGAGCTTAAAAGGTGAATGACCCCAATAAAAAATATATTTGTTTGAACTACGTTATGACTTGATCCCTCCCATTCAAAGGGTGCATAGGTAGCTTAAAGAAAAAAAAAACTTTAAGTTCAATCAAATCAATAAATTAAAAAAAAATCCAAGTTATAAATAGAATTCTAAAATTTCATAGCATAAATAGAGGAAACAGATTAGCATGATACGATGAGTTAGCAATAAAAAAAAAAGGAGATTTTACATAAGACAAGTCTAAAAAAAATGGTATCAAAGAAGAGGTTCTCAAATCAGGGTGTCCATTTGAACTCCTTTAATTCTTCCTGCGAACTTTCTAGGAGCCCACGAATTGTTTCCAGGGTTTGGATATCTTTATCATCATTTTGGGGGGGGGGGGGGGGGGGGGGTGCACTCAATACAACTGATCTCTTCGTACACCTGCAAAACTCCAAGTCTGTCTCGGTCCAAGTCCCTCTCATTTTCAGATGCTAAGTTGGACAGCCTTTTGGATTCAAATTTTGCAGTATTCAACTTGGCCTCCGATTCTACCAACTTGGCTTTTAGCCCCGCAATCTCAACTTCTAACTTTGTAGTTTCTGAGATCGATTGAGTAAGTTGAGTCTGAATTGTGCTATTTTCCTCGAACGCTCAACTCTCGTCAAGCAATGCTCGCTCCAAGCTAAGTCTCATTTCCTCCAGTTGATGAGTCTTGCTTGTCAAAGTTAACTAGGTGGATAACGTAGATTAAATCTCATTGTACTCCACAACCTTCTAGAAGTAACGGGTTACAAGTTCTCGTAAGGGTCCCAAGTTATTCGTACGAGTGTCGACAATGGCGTCAAATATCTTACGCGTCTCTTGTTTAAGCTTAGCAACATTCTCAAAGGGAGTTCGCGCAATCTTTTCCGTTATGCTGCCCCATATAGACATAGCAAATTGCTATCGACAGGTGGAAATCACGTCGTCTGCACAATAATGAGATACCTCTGAGGTAGGGATAACTACATCCTTCTGAGAGTGTTGATGGTGCTCTTCGATGGGGGTGCGAGGCAAAGTCACGACTCGCTCTACCTCTGAAGTTGGAACAACTACTTTCTCCAAAGCCGGTTGAGAGTGCTCATCAATGATGATCGCATGCGAGGCTACGACTCGTTCTACCCTTGGAGTTGAAATAACTGCTTCCTCCAAAATTTGTCGAGGGTGCTCATTGACAATGTTGGGATGCGATATCATAACTCGTTTGCATGTAGGCACCTGAGAAGTTCCAATAGGCCTGGTTATGAGAGCTAAGGCTTCAAGTCCTGTCAAAGACTGGTCACTGTGTTGATCCTCACCCTCTTCTGTGAAGTCATTCAATTGGAGTTGTAAAAAAAAAGAAAAAAAAAGGAAGGCAAAAAAGAAGGAAACAAGAGAAAGAAAGTGGGTAGAAAAAAAGGGATGAACGTGACCAATAAAGGAAGTGAGAAGTTACTAACCAAAGCCTCGATGTTGTCAGGAATTCGAGAGGCGCTAGGAACACTATGGAAAAATTGGTCACCAAGGTCAAAAGTTTTTTTTTTGATTTTTTGGTTCTTTTCCAATGATGGTCTCCGGTACTACTTCGACTCTCTTCATCTTGATCTGAGGTGTTGGGAGATATTTTGTCTTCAGTTAAACAGATTTGTTTTCCCCCAAGATTGGCCCCATTTTTTTTTGGTAATTTAGGTTAGGCTTGGGATGGAACGGTGCTGCCCACCAGTTTGTCTATAACATTTTCTCAATAGTCACCATGCTTATTTAACCACCAACTTCTATAGCACGTGGTAACTTGGTCTTGTGGATTTAACGTGCAAGATGGAAGAAACACGTGAGACCCATCATTGGCTCGAAGGCAAACCCTCTAGTGGTATAAAACACTGTCTAAGTTAATCGAAGGCCGGACTTCCCCTAAGTCATTTGGTACGTCCTGGTAGAATCCGAACTGACGACCATATTGACATGGACTAAAGGATTTGATGACCCACGACTTTCGACATCGCGCCGATAGGTAGCATGACCGTAGGCTCGAGAAATATGAGGCGGATGAAAATCTCATGATACCCTCCTGCTTTAGAACTTCATGCTTATTTTTGTTTTGGAGATTTACATGCCATGTGATCAGAAGCTACATGCAAGTGCACGTGATCGAAGTAATAAGAAACTGGAAGTACTCTAGAGTATCATACCCAATGGAACATATTTTAACAAAATCTATGTAGATGACATAAATTGGGTTACAAAATGCAATTGTGGTAACCGATGGTGTAAAAAATGCTTGAGAGGTTGATTTTGCTAAAGGAAATAAACGAAAATCAATAATTAAGAAAAATGGGATCCAAGTTGCTTATGCCCATTTGGAAAGAAATGCCTAAAATGCAATTGCAATCATAATCAACATAAGAGAACTAAGTAAACTGAATTCTACTCCTATTCAATTTTGCTTCAAAATCTTTAGGAGGCTAAGTGATTAAACATATATTTCTATGGCTAATTGATAAGCCTTGAAATTAAGGCTTATTTAAATCCTCAATTGCTCGAAAAAACTCTTGTTTGTCATAATATTAATTGAAAATGGTGGAAAATTGTTGAAAGAAGGAAATAATGAAATATGATAGCAATTGGAAAAGAGTTCTAAGTATTGTGGTTCTTTTGCAGGAATTGCCAAACCAAATTGCCAGACCATTGCCAAACCAGTTTGGCAATCCTCAGCAGCACAGATATGGAATTTTCTGGAAACACGCGATTGATGAAACCCATAAATGGCAGAGGAAATCTCGCACAAATCAAGGGAATTAGAGTGTTATTCTTGGCAAAATTGAACCCTAAATCGATCTACAAAAGGAGATTGAAGACGCTGGAAGAAAAAGACGAATTTCGGGGCTCAATTCGAAGATTAGTTTCTGGGTTTTTCTGTTTTGGACAGCCCCTGTTTTTGCTTTCTGCTACTGTTTTCTTTACCATTTTACTCAATTTCCATCGCAACTTTCTTTCAGTTTGTATTACAGTACACTGCCAAGTTACTTTGTTTTCGATTTATTGGATTTTCGTTCAAGTTTGAGTTGCTTTCTATTTGATTCGTGGGAAGTTTTGTTCGCAAGCAAGTATTCCTCTGTTTTTCCTTCAGTTTTAGTTATTTTCTTTCACCAAATTTTCATTCACAGTGCATCAACCCTTCTTTATTATATGCTGAATGGTCTTGGGGATCAACCTTTTGTTCTCTATTGAATGCAAGCAAGCATTATTTCGTAGGAATTTCCAAATCCATTCGAAGTTCTTCTTTTAGAGTTTTTCTTCAATTCGGGTTGTTCAAGCAATTTCCGAATCCTCCTTGGATTTCCAATCCGATTCAAGAGATTCTTGAATCGTTTTCTCTCCAAAAGTGGAGGATAGTGTATCGATTGGAGAGGAAGGAGCGGGATAGGCATCGAGTTGAATTCTTGCATTATTGCTCTGTTTTTCCTTCCTTTTCCTATTAGCTTCTGCAAAAAAAAAAAAAAAAAAAAAAAAAAAAAAAAAAAAAAAAAAAAAGAAGAGAGTTTTCCATTTATGTTCATGGCAGAAGGTAGGAGGTAAGGGAATTACTTTATTGACCTTGTTATTTTGGCTGTATTATCCTTATTTACTTTCGCTTGAATTTCTAGGAAAAACCAAATTGCATTTCATAAGTTAGTGCTTTATTCAATTTCATTATGAAATCTTTCTTTAAAATTAGTTTTATGATTTTCATTGAAAATATGAGCTAAAACTTCTTAGGGGGTTCAAGGATGTAAATTCCCTAAGAAGCAAATGTAGCCAAAATTCCAATAAAAACCAAGCCTACATCTCAATTGTTTGCTTGTGTTGATTTAATGTCCGTTGAGATCCTAGATTGATCAACTAGGGTTTCAACTCAAGCTTAGATCTAATACCGATAGGGTTAGTGATAAGCGGATTTCACACAAGTAATGGAGTAAAAGAGTTTAGACATAAGCCATTCCTTACCCTAGACATAGGGATTAAGGATTCCAAGACCCATAAAATTGTGAGCCAAAAATTATCTAAGATGGAGGGACTATAGACATATAGATCCCCCACTTAGCCTCCTAACAAACCTAATTTCGAGGTAAATAGGAGATGCAATTTTGGTTTACAATTGAGTGTGGAGTAGGTTGGAATTGCAATTTTGGTTTGCAATTACGACTTAGGGCAATGACATTCTTGAGCCCCATCCTTTATCATTTCATTCTTAAGTTCATTCAGATTGCCATTTCATATTGCCAATTTAGATTAGCAATTTAATTCTGTAATTTTAGTCTTTTCGCACATTGCCAAAGTAGAATCTGCAATTTCAATTTAGCAATTTATGTTATTTCCAACATTGCCATTCTGAATTAGCAATTGGATTAGCAATTTCGATTTTCCACCAACAACTTTATTTTTGCATTTTTACTTTTCAAACTTGCAATTTGCCTTACACTTTTGCAAAACAAAATCTTTGTTACTCCGTTCCCTGTGGGATTCGATACTTGGTACTCAGATACCAATTTATATTACTTCGATCGCGTGTGCTTGCGTGACCACCGATCACTAATCTAACTTAGATAATTTAGCTCACAATTCTAGCGATTTTGGAGTATTGCCCTATGTATAGGGTCGATGTTCAGGACTTATGTCTAAGCCTTTTCCTCAATTTCTTTTGTGATATTCTCTTTCTCTTAACCCTTTCGGTATTAAGTTCAAGCTTGACAAGCAATCACTAGTTGCACAACTAAATTTACCCACGTTATTTCAACAAAAACAAACAAAGTCTCGAGTGTTAACTAGATTGAATATGATTTTAAGCTTTACATCTCTCCTCTAGGGCATTCACTAGCTTGAATCCGTAATGAGAAATTAGCTCATTATGGAAGAAATGAAAATCCAAAATTCAATGGCTAAAAATCCCATAATTAATAGTCAAAAATTCATAAATTAACTTTCGTATAATGAAGCAAAACAACAAAAATTTAATAGGAAATTATTGATGTGAATCTAACTCAATAACTCAAAATACTTACAAGGGTAATTCAAATTTAAATTCAAAGACAACAAATTGATTACCCTTTAACCAAATTCAAATTTAAATTGAAAAATTATGTGTTGACGATTACTGTTGCATTGGATTTGCATTCTTCTGTGTGTATTGCTGTTGTGACTGATTGTTGAACCCCGGTGGCGCTCCTTGTTTTACATATTGATTCTAATTTGAATTTCCTGCACCTTGTCCACTCCATGAAAAGTTAGGGTGCTGCCTCCAACAAGGTTGTATGTGTTTGAGTACATATTTGACCCATTTTGTCCTACAAAGCATACAGACACAGGATTGTAAGGACAATTGTTAACAAGATGATTTTCATTGCAATAAACGCAACTATACTTGGCAATATGGTTCAGATTAGCAATAGGACTTGGTTCCATAAAGTAAAGGTCTTCAAGGTGTTGTTCATTGTTGATATCTGGGCACTTAATGCTGCTATTGCATCTACTTCATGCATTCCTGTGACGTTTCAGGTGCTGTGTGACTCACCTTCTCCCCATTGGCTATTATTGGATACCATTGCATCTAGGATTTCGTTTGCTTCATTCACTGTCTTTTTGAGCAAGGATCCATTAGCAGATGCGTTAACTAGGGTCTTCGAGGCCTAAGTCAACCTGTTGTAGAAATGCTCGATTAGGAGGCAAGAAGGCAAGCCATGGTGTGGACATTTCCTCACCAACTTCTTAAAGCGTTCCTAGGCTGCATCTACACCTTCATTTATTCCTTGTTTGAAGGTAATAATTTTCCCTCTAATTTGAACGTTCTTAGTGGGTGGGAAATACTTCAAAAGAAACTTCTCTACAAGTTCATCCCATGTGGTGATTGAGCTTTAGAGTGTCATTGGAGACTTCTGTTAATTTGAAGGAATTGCATATCCTGAGAAATGTTTTTATATGCTCATGCGAGTCTTCATTTTTTAGTCCTGCAAATTAACCCATTGCATTAAGCATCTGGAACATCACTGGTTTTAGCTCAAAGTGATTGGCTTCGATGTTTGGTTCTGCAATTCCAGTGTCCAGATTCTGAAAAATGGTGGCTGCATAGTCTCTGATTGCTCTATCCCTCTCTCGGCAATGAAGATGATATTTCTTGGAGGAATTGCCCTTTATGGTTGCCCATTGTTTGCATTTTGTTGATTTTCTCCATTTGCTGGATTTGCTTGAGGATCAGTTACAGGTGGATCCATTTGTACTTCCTATAAGGTAGTTTTCTCATGAACTTCCTGTGCGATCAACTTCTGCAATTCCTTTTTCTTCCTCATTTGCTTCTACGGCGTTGGCGGAAGGTTATCTCTATTTCAGGATCAAGCTTCAAGAGACAAAGCTCTTTTTGCATGCACTAAACCCAACCTGCAAGTACTTGCAAAACAAGTTCGGACTTCCTGCAATAGAAGGATTGCAATTGCAATTCAATTGCAATTTGCTTACAATTTGTGTGTCTAAAATAAATTTTATTGAAAATGTCGTTCCCCGGCAACGACGCCAAAAACTTGATCTGATGCTACACGCAAGTGCACGTGATCGAAGGAATAAGAAACTGGAAGTACTCTAGAGTATCATACCCAAGGGAACGAATTTTAACAAAATCTATGAAGATGACACAAATTGGTTTACAAAATGCAATTGTGGTAACCAATAGTGTAAAAAATGCTTGAGAGGTTGATTTTGCTAAAGGAAATAAACGAAAATTAATAATTAAGAAAAATGGAATCCAAGTTGCTTATGCCCCTTTGGAAAGAAATGCCTACTAAAATGCAATTGCAATCATAATCAATACAAGAGAACTAAGTAAACCGAATTCTACTCCTATTCAATTTTGCTTCAAAATCTTTAGGAGGCTAAGTGATTAAACCTATATTTCTATGGCTAATCTAACTTAGATAATTTAGCTCACAATTCTAGCAGTTTTGGAGTCTCGCCCTATGTCTAGGGTCGATGTTTAGAACTTATGTCTAAGTCTTTTCCTCCATTGCTTTTGTGACATCCGCTTTCTCTTAACTCTTTCGGTATTAAGTTCAAGCTTGACAAGCAATCACTAGTTGACCAGCTAGGTTTACCCACGTTATTTCAACAAAAACAAACAAAGTCTCGAGGAATTAGCTCATTATGGAAAAAATGAAAACCCAAAATTCAATGGCTAAAAATCCCATAATTAATAGTCAAAAATTCATAAATTAACTTTCGTATAATGAAGTAAAACAGTAGAAATTTAATAGGAAATTATTGATGTGAATCTAACTCAATAACTCAAAATACTTATAAGGGCAATTCAAATTTAAATTCAAAGACTACAAATTCATTACGCTTTAACCAAATCTCCACCAGAACTTCAAATGCAATACAGTACTTAATGAAAATTTTAGACCTTTATGGAGCTTAGAATTTCCTCAAAACAACAGTTTTATTATAGAGAGACAAAGGGGAACTAATTCGAGATTCATTGGTTAATTCAATATCGAAACTTACAGAATTTGGATTAAAAATAGAGACCAACTAAATGTCTAAAATCGAGCAGAAAATAGAAGGATTAAACCGAATAAAACCAAACAAAAATAGAATAAAGATGCTAAAGGTAGTTCCTTGTTTTGATCGAACCAAAATTCCTTCAAGGGTAATTGGATCTTTACCTCCTTGAACTTTCGTTGAGGAGGGATCAAACTCCAGAATTAAAGAACAGAAATATAGAAATGAAATGCTGGAAATGATAGGCTGCAACTTGCTGTCCAAAAAAAAAAAGAAAAGGAAAACTAGAAAAACCCAAAAAATAGAGTATCCTTTTCTTTGTTCCTCCCTGTTCTTTTATAGACATTCCGACGCTTGTGCTTCCATCTTAGGGCTCCTTAAATCTTGGGTAAACTTGGGGCATGAGATTAGGCTGAAAAATCTCCTAGAAATCGAGCAAACTCCATGGGTTTTGGAGCATTTCCGTGATTTCCGCAATAAATTGATAAATCTAGAAAATGCATTTTCATTTCAAAAGTGGAATGCAATTGCATTTTCTTGATTTATCCAAATATGCATAAGAACAACAATTTGGCTTAATTTCCTTTATCTTTTCAACATATTTCTTCTTTTTCAATACTCCGACTAGCTTACATGAATTTATCTCATAAATACTATTTTTAGCTTGCTCGTTATTGAACAAAATATACAAAAATGACAAGAACAACTTAGTTTAGGATTAAATAATCCTCATAAATTAGAATTATCACCATGACACAGATGCACCTCCATGGATTAATTCGCGAGCCTCAAACTCGTCAAAATATCTAGCCCCTTCTTCACTAGAAAAGTGGACCATGACTGGGTCTCGAACTTTCATTTGGAGTTCTGTAGTTAGTGTTAAAGTAGTAGGCAAGCCAGCCAAAAATGTAATGTACAGGAAAGCAGGCCTCCATGCGCCCAATCAGGTTGGCGGCATTCGTGACTTTGCCTAACCATGGTAAATGTTAGCCAAAACAGTGACCGCAAGACTAAAAGTTTCTTCCTTGGCCATTAAACTGGTGGCCTTAAAAATGTTTGGGCGAATATGGTTAGCGTTCCCCTGAGGAAACACAAAGGCACAAAGCCAACAGGATAAAAAGGCAGCCAAGTATGTATGATCCCTCAATTCCTCCTCAATGTTAAGGTCATGGAACAATTTATTCTCTCCATCTGACCACTCGTGAAACTTGATGCTTGAGCCATCGGGATTGTGGGTCAAAGGAGAGCAAAAACTTTTCTTGGGCCTTCAATGGGGAGGTCTCCCGTACTTTGAGTCACCTTTAAACCAAAAAGTAATCCAAAAGCTGATCGCGACATGCGAATGATCGGTTCTTAAAATACTTAGCAGATAAAATGTGTGAAAAAGGTGTTCGCAACTTCTTGGGAGATAGTTACCTAGCTCGCCTGAACCAGTCAAATTTTCAAGACTTGGAATGACCTCCTCATAAAACATGCCTTTGATGGGGAGGCCTCCAAACTTCCAAAGATCCCATAAGGAGATGGAAATTTCCCAGCCTGGGTATGAATAGTGTTGGTCGCAGGGCACCAAGCTTCACAAAAAGCTTGGACCACATCATTATAGCCATCATAAGTATAAAGAGAGGCCACTACTGCGTCAAACAAACTAGCTGTATGAAGTAATTCCTCGTTCCAAACGACAACGAACTCCAACCACTCCCAGTAAAGGGAAATAAAGAGAAATTCGCCTGAAATTTTTAATACAGAGTCCTAGTGCGCTGAGCCATCTATTATCCGACGTCCTAGGGTCATTTTTGGATCTTGGTTGGGACTTTGTTTGTGGATTGGGGGTTCTAGAAACCATGCTTTAGAGGAAGAATCTTGGTCTAAAGGTTGTCTATAGACCAAGCTAGTAAGAAGTACGGGTGGTGTAATCTAAGCCATTTGTATGTAAGATGACCAGTTTTTGACTCCTCTACCAAGAAGTTGATGTCGCTCCTTATGGGTTGATTGTTGTCTCTCAAGAGGACGAGTTGTTTCTTATTGGATGAGATGTGTTCCGAAAAGTGTACCATGGTTTTGCCAAAAAAAAAAAAAGAAATAAAAGAAAATCAATGTAAGTATGAGAGATATAAAAAATAACTTGGAGAGTGCTGAAGTTGCAGGAGCTGATTCTAGAGAATGGTAGCTGCAGGTACACCTAGAACCGCCAGGGTCCCACCCAGTGTACCCGCGCTAAAGAGGGTGAGTGTCGTAGCTATAAGAGCTAATTAACTGCGAACAGAGGTAGCTACAGGTACACCTAGAACTGCCGGGGTCCCACCCAAGTGTACCCGCGCTAAAAAGGGTGAGTGTCTAGCTACAAGAGCTAATTAACCGCAAACTGAGGTAGTTGCAGGTACACCTAGAACTGCCAGGGTCCCACCCAAGTGTACTCGCGCTAAAGAGAGTGAGTACCATAGCTACAAGAGCTAATTAATCGCGAACAAAAGTAGCTGCAGGTACACCTAGAACTGCTAGGGTCCCACTTAAGTGTACCTGCACTAAAGAAGGTGAGTGTCGTAACTACAATAGCTAATTAACTGTGAATAAAGGTAGTTGTAGGTACACCTAAAACCGCTAGGGTCCCACCCAAGTGTACCTACGCTAAAGAAGGTGAGTGTCGTAGCTACAATAACTAATTAGCCGCGAATAAAGGTAGCTGCAAGTACACTTGAAACCGTCAGGGTTCCATCTAAGTGTACCTGCGCTAAGATTGGCATTGTGGCTATAAAAAAAAAAGTTGAATCACCTTAAAATCTTGTTTGCTAGTTGGTGAACAATATGATATTACTCAAAGAATATGAGCCGCTGGATAAAGTTTCTTCCTGAAAAAAAAAAAAAAGAGCAAAGTATAAAGAAATCAAGGTAGCCTATTTTTTTTACATTGGAGAAGTCAAGAAGTAAAAAAAAAAGAGTGACAAAATATATATATGTATGTGTGTGTGTATATATGTATGTATGTATGTTGCAAAGGAAAAAAAAGTATAATTGTTAAAAAAAAAGGGGTTTGCAAAAAAAAAAAAGAAAGTTTTGTAAATAATGTTAAAAAAAAAAAAAAGAAAGCATTTGTAAAAAAGCATTTGTTAAAAAAAATAAAATAAAAGCCCTAAAAAAGGCCTCTTTCTTTCCCCCAATTCTCTCTCTCTTCTTCATGTTCTCTCTCCCTCATGTTCTCTCACCTCCCTCACAACCCACCTTAAACACCCATTTTATTTATTTATTGTTTTCTTTTTTCCTTTTTTTCTCTCTCATCTCCCTCACAAACCCACTTTCTTTCCCCCAATTCTCTCTCTCCTTCATGTCCTCTCTCCCTCACGATCTCTCACCTCCCTCACAACCCACTTTAAACACCCATTTTATTTATTTATTGTTTTCCTTTTCCTTTCTTTCTCTCTCCTTCTTATTCTTTCCTCTTCCAAACCCCACTTCCCTTCTCTCTCCTTCATATTCTTTCCACTCACAAACACCCATTTTTTTTCTCTCTCACACTCGTCCCTTTCCGGCAAGAATAAACGGCGAGCTTTGGTGATACAGCAAGAGTGATGAGTGAGATGATGATGATGCTAGCATAGGGAGTGATTCCCCAGAGTGATGAGCGTGAGGGTTGCTCTTCTTCTTTGCATCAGACCATCCTAGGATACATGACTCGCAGGTATAGCATGTGGTAATACTAAAAGAGAGTGAGCCTAAGGTAGGGTAAGTAGGCACATAGCAAATGGAGGTGAATTTTTTGAGACTGAACTAAAGTATGTAGGTTAGAGCGATGTTCTCCTTTGTATGATTTTAAGATTGGACCTTAAAGGGGTTACTTACTGAGTATATTCATACTCACTCGTGCTACTTTGTTTATTTCTTTTCAGGTGCACTCATTAGGGAGGTGGATCGGTACGACGACCTGACGAGGCTATGAGGATACTATTAGATTTCTCCTAGGCTCGTTTGTTGTATACTCTTTTGATAGGTCATTTTTATGTTAGCTTGTAAATTCGGTTGTAAGTTGTACTTTTGCTTCCTTTTATATTCTGGTTTTGAGATGACTTTGCATTCGTATCTGTGGTTGTGAACTCAGCCACTTTTGTGTAGTTTGGTGGATGTTAAGTGTTTCTTTGAAATATTAGAAGTGATTTATGTTTCTTTACAGGTTCTTGATATTTGGTTTTCTCGTAGTTACGTCGTCATGCTGTCAAAATTTCAGGCATGAGCGAGGTAACTCAATCTTGCTTCTGCGTTTAGTGTGTTCAGAGTTTAGGGACATTACAATTAATTTCACATTAATTAAAATACAACAATAAATTAATTTTTCAATATAAAATATTTATCGAAATAATAATAATAATAAATCTAATAAAATAATAATTTTTAACAAATACATTTTCTTGTGTATTAAAAAAATACATGCTTTTTAATCTTCATTTTTTTAGAAAGATCTTAATAAAATATTACAAATTACAAACTGTTTTAGAACCTGTTACAAATTAAAACTTATTTTAAATATTAAATTCCATTTTTTTTTCATTTAAAGTTTAAACATTTGAATGATTATATAATTTAATTAAAATTGTAAAAGTTTTATTATATTGAATTATTTAAAACATATAAAAGAAAAATCAACTTAGTTGCATATAACTAATTTATTACCTTTGTAAGTTTCAATATTGATAATTATTAGTAAATTGTTACAAATTTAGTTTTTCAAATTTATTATCCTCGTAAGTCTCAACATTGGTGATTATTAGCAAAGAGTTACAATTTTAGTTTTTAAAATCAATCATCAATGAAATAAAACAATTACCTATTCAAATTCAGTCTTATAAAAATATAGAAATGTAGTAGAAGTAGAATTCTTTGTACACAAGGCAATCTCTACAGTTGAGTTTTAGTGGGCTGTAGTTATGTCCTCTCAAAATACTAGAGAATACGCTAGCACATGAGTGTTGGCTAACGAAGTTGATAAAAGGGAGATGAAAAAAATGTGGAATATCAATTCCACAATGCATGGATTCTTGCACTAGCAAACGAAGATGAACTAGAAAGTTTTTTTTTGTTATTTAGTTTATGTTCGAATTCATTATGTTCAACAAAATGTTACATATTGCATTCTAATCTCTATGTCGCTAGCCAACTAGAGCAACACCATTTCAATTCCAGATTCAAGTGTGCAATTGGACCTCAACCATCGTTCTACTACTTCTTTGACTTCTCTCATTTTTCTCAAATCTTTTTTTCCTTTCTTTAATTTCTTCTCTGAAGACTCTCTATTGTTGTTGGATAAGGAATTGACCTATAATTCCTCCAATCAAATATTTTTTTTATATGAAATAACATTTTATGAAATAAATCTGTAACGACCGACATTTTCAAGTATTAATTAAAGTTTTAATTTTGAGATTTGAATTAATTGTAAGGCCAATTTCATGCTTAAAGTTGTGTTGAAATTTAATTTTAGAATTAGCATATTTGAAATTAGAAAAAATTGGAGGGTAGAATGGGAAGAAAGAAAGAAAAATGGGATTTAATTGATGTTTGGGGCATTCTTGTAAATTAAGAGTCACTAAGCCAAGCCCAAGCCCATGTTTTAGCCAAGCCCTAATATCCATCTCTACTATTTTTATACTGCACGCAGCCCTAAGTCAAACCAAACCGTCATCTTCTCCAACCTTCTCCTCTTCCTCCTTGAAAAAAAAAACAGTCTCCACCATCAATCTCTCTCTCTTTCACCACCAAAAAAAAAAACCCATCCATTCGAAAGCTTCTTCTTCTCTAACAACATCCATCGCTGGATTTGTCCCTACGTGCGGTTACTGTTCAAGACGACACTGTTCACGGCAATTACTGTTCACGGGGGGGGGGGGGGGGGGGGGGGGCTACTGTTCATCGCGTACTGTTCACGGGGGCGGTACTGTTCATACCGAGAGACTGTTCATACCGCTAGTACTGTTCATATCGCGAGTACTGTTCATATCGCGAATACTGTTCATACCGCTAGTACTGTTCATACCGCGGGTACTGATCACGACGTCGGACTCCATGAACCGCCGCTCGATCTGCTGCAGTTTGATTTTTGGGCGATTTTCGATACTGTACAGCCTCGTTTCAGGTTTGTTTTCACGTGGAATACCCATTGTACGTAGAGGTCGGCTCAGCGAAATCAAATCAAATCGCCATCTATTCGGCAAGATTCGGTTCTGTTTTGGGGTTGGAATTGAGGTAAAATTCTCATTCTAAAATCAAGCAAATCCTTGGAGTTGTTGGATTTTTAGTAGATTAAACTTGAGGGTACGATTAAATCATGGACCCGGTAATTTGAATTTAGTTTTAACCACAAATTGGGAATAAGTTAAATGCTAAGGAATTATTTCTATTTTTGGAATTTAGTTGGTGGAAGGAACTTTGGAATGAATTATGAATTTTAGGAATTTTTTCTAACCTTAGGATGGTTTGAATTAGGCTCCAAATTGCTTGGCTGAGGTTCAAGGCGAAGGAATTTTTGGTGAACATTTGGGTGAATTGGATTCTTAAGCTTAGTCAAGGTAAAAGATTTTACGCCGGTATGCTTAAATGCAAGTTGGGAACTGAATTGAAAAAAAAAAAAAAGTTTTATAAATGTTTTATTTATGATTTTTGATGAACTTTAAAATGCTTTATTTCATATGAAAATGGATTTTGACATGAGTGATTGCCAAATATTTTATGAAAGTTATGCATGATTTATGATTATGATTTATGATGAGTGATATGAGAATGTTGTTTATGTTGCATCATGAAATGAAAAATTTTAAATGCTTTGGGACCTCATGCATACATTATGTTTTCATGATAAAAATGATTTCGAAGACTGTGGCAATTACCCCCAAAAATTATTGATGTACATCTATATGAAAAGGAGCCTTACGAGGCTATATGAAAAGAAGCCTTACGAGGCTATATGAAAAGGAACCTGAAAATGTTAGATGAAAAGGAACCTGAAAAGGTTATATGAAAAGGAAAGGTTAGGTTGGGTTAATTGTCCACATTAAGCCGAAGAGAAAAGTTGACAAAGAAACGTTTCCTTTATGAAAGGAATTTAGGTCCCACCAAAGGAAAGAAAGAAAATGTTTTCGAAAACTCATTATGTATGTGTATGCATTTCCTGACCCGGTAGTGAGGTCACTTACTAAGTATTTTAAATACTCATCATTTTTCAAAATGTTTTTCTTTTTAGGTAAAGGCAAGAACATATTTTAGGCGAGTGGCAAGGTGGCTTGCTGAAAGGGTCATGGGTGTCATGAGGAGTATAGTTTCCGCTTCTAGTTTATGTTTTAACTCAAATTATTTTGTCAAGTAAACTTAATTGAAGTGAACTATTTCATTTGATTTAACGTTTTGGTTCACATTATGTTTTGCAATGGTTTTTAAAGGGATCCCGAACAAAAAGATTTTGATTGTTTAGCAAAAAAAAAAAAAAAGGTTAATTCTTTTTCTCTTTTACCAAAGATTTCTTAATTCTACTAGCATGCATGTAGTAACGTCCCTAGAAAGTCTAACAGGAAAAGTCGGGTCGTTACAAAATCCCTTTTTATTTTGAAGTGTTCCAATCTAACATGAAAAATGTGCTCTAATTGTTAGTTTAGATCGATTGAAGTGTTTGGATCAAATCAATATACTTTTTGTTGTTGCTATAATTTGTTATAACTTAAATTTTAGTTATTATAGGTTTGATAAAAGTTGAAATGATCTATCTAATTAACTTGAATTTAAGAACAATCAAGCAATGACATAAATATAAATTAAAAGTAAAAATTTTAAGAATTTCAAAACATATTGACTAAGTTGCTTATAGAATAATGTTAGATTTCAAAATTCAGTTTTTAGTTTTATGTTTTAAAATATGATGTTTATTTATTAATATATTCTTTTAAACTTACATTACAAAATGTTTTTAACCTTAACCAAAAGTTGTTTTTAAAAATATAAAATTGTAGTTGGTTATTTTTCAAATTTAAATCCAACTCTTGATTAAGTAATCAAATTAATTTTATGATTAATTTTAACTGAATTAATAAAAACATAAATACAATATTCAAACAAAATAAAATAAAATACATAATAACATGCTAAAATTAAATTTAATACCATGATAGTTAATAACATTTTGCCCAAATGATTTAAAAGTTAAATTGTTTAAAAATTAAAAACCATATAGCTTTAAAAAAAAATACACACGTACACTTGCACGCGGTAATACACTAGTATTTAATATAAGCATAAAACTTATTAAAAAAACAAAATAAAGGTTTGTTTAGATTAACATTTAAATATAAATAAAATTACAAAATAATCTTCACACATACAACACACGTTAATATTTTCTAGTAGATTCAAATACTGTACTATTTTGTTTAAATTATACTGCTCTAAAAATGTGTTTAAAGTATATTTTAGCTTTTGAGTTATTAAATATTTTATTTTTTTAGCCTTTGAATTTTGTATAATTTTTGTTTATATTTTTTTAGTTCAATAATGTGTAGGTAATGATTTGAAAATAGAAAGTTTAGGACAATATAATGTATTGACCAAGTGAGTTATGTTTATGTTGGCTATAAATGATTTGTTTGGAATGCGACTCAAGTCCTGCATTGGCTAGAAAAGTGGAAGATCTTGAGTACAAGTTATGGACAATATCTCAAAATCTTAATTAGTATAAGGGCCAAAGTGAGCTTAGCTCAGTGGTGATTGACATGTACCCTCGACCACAAAGTTAGAGGTTCGAATCCCCCCCACCCCCAAATGTTGTTCAACTAAAAAAAAAAAATCAATTAGTATGAGAATTTTTGGGTGGTTCCAAAAATAAAACCATGAGGGTTTATTCCCAAAAGTGGACAATATCATACCATTATGAAGATATGTGGTGATTCACGCGTCCCTAACAAGTGGTATCATAACCACTCTCCTAACTTAGCCGTGTCAGTGTGCCTCAATGACATATTCAAGTGCTCCTCAAGAGAAGTTTGACTTGGTTAAAAGTGATTGCTCGAGAGTAAACACGAATGGATGACTATTTGAGGGGAGACATAGTGGTCCTTCGTTTGAGGGTATTTTAGAGTATTTAGGTTAGAGTTTTAATTTGAGAAATTAGAATTCAAGTTTAGCTCCTTAAGTTTGGAAAATTAAATTTCTTTAAATTTGAGAAAGATGATTTTGAATTAAATCTTTAATTCCAAGGTCTAAAGAGTTAATTTTAGATGAGAATTTCCTATTTAAAAGAAAAAAAATCCTAGCCCCCTTCTTTCCTTTTTCTTATTCTTTTTCCTCTTTGCGTGAAACAAAGGCCATCAGCCCCTCTCTTCTTCGTTTTCTTCCCCCTCTTCACGACAACCATCTTTGCGTCGTTTTCTCCCCTCTCGACAACAAGTTTCTCGTCCTCAACATCAATATTCACGCAACGCCCACCATTAGCAACAAGACCCATGACTTTTCCCCTCCATTCGCGATTAGATCGGGCATAAACCATGAACGATGCAAGCATCGACCACGACTTCTTCCTCCCCACAGGCGACCATGTGTTTCGACACTGCTTCCCCTCCCTCATGGTATCGTCGCATGGCAAGGGACCCACGACACTAAGCCCACACACGCGACGATGCTTCTGTTGAGATTTATGCCCTAAAGCCTCATAATTAATAATTTATTTAATAATTAATAATAATTTTGATTATTTTATTTACCATATAATATTATCCATTATATGAAAAATCTAAGGTTATTAGTGTAATCTTAAATAGTATGTGGTTGACATACGAGAGGATCATGTTAAAAAAATAACCTAAAGGGTCATAGTATATGGATAAGGTAGGGTGCCTTATCCTGGTAACACTATTGACACGACCTACTTTGTAATAGTTACAAATGATTTGATCCAAATTGTTCATGTGGAGACATGTGAGTGGGGGTATCTTTTATAATGAGTTTGTATAAGACCAGACCACAAAATATTTAATCTCTCTTTATAAGTCCGTTAATTGAGAAGATTAATATTTCATCAGGATGATCATATGCGACTTGATCTTAATCCTGAGTTAGTTATGAACTCCTGCCTGTGAGGGCTTGTTTATTGATTTGCATGGGTGAGAGTGGCTTTTATAGCTGATTCAATATGTCTACCATTTTGGGGACTTGACCAAATAGGGAGTTGGGAACATAATCTCACAAGATGGAATTCACTTCTTCCCATATAGGGTAAGTAGATGAGTAGTTCCCTTAAGTGCTGATTTCAGGACTTGAACAATGGGGTCCCACCCTCTCATTGGCCCAAGAGGGACTTAGTTTATAATTAAATTATAAACAAATTGTTTATTAGAGGATCAATGGTACTTAAGGTGCAAAATGTAATTACGGGGGTAAAACGGATTTTTGACCAAACTGTAATTACAAATAACTCGTGAAGGATCGACTTGCATGTAGTGATTATATCCATGGACACAATTTGTCCTACAGTACATAAGAGTGCAACTCTAGGTCTATAGTGGAGTAACCTATAGTTAATGATTGAAAATTAATTAATTAAAGAGTTTAATTAATTAATTTTGTATCATTGGAACTTATAATATGTAGGTCCATAAGGTCCCCTTGCTAGCTCATAGTAACACGAAAAGATCAATTTAGTTGAAAGAAAATTTTGAAATGTTCAAATTAATATTAATTTAAAGTGTTCAAATTAATATTTAATATATTAGATATATGAAATATAAAAGAGAAAAATATATTTATTGTATTTGATACATTAAATATTAAAATTTGAAATGTTCAAATTAATATTTAATTTGAAGTGTTCAAATTAATATTTAATATATTAGATATATTAAATATAAAAGAGGAAAATATATTTATTGTATTTGATACATTAAATATTAAGATAATTAATATATATTTGATACATTAAATAAAATATATTTATAAAATTTGAATAAGATTCAAAAAAATAAATATCATAGAAGATTTGAATGAGATTCAAATATGTATAAGATATATTTTAATATATTAGATATTAAAATATAATATTTTAATTCTGGCAAAGATTTACCCTTGGTCTCTATAAATAGGACCATTGGGTTGAGCCATTAGATATAACACACATCTTCTCAATAGAGAATTAGAGAATTCTTTCTAGACATTTTCCTCTCCAATCCCTTGTGGATTTTCTTTCAAGAGGTTTCCACAAGCCTTGGTCTTGTGTTCGAGTTATATCTAAGAAGACTTTGTGGAGGAGGTAAAGATATGCCACAAATATCTCCATATTTAATCCAAGTAAGTTTACTTAATCTTATTTTTTAGTTTAATTTTAAATAAAATCAAAGACGATTCAATGCTTCCACTGCCGAGTGAAATGTTCATTCCTTCAATTGGTATAAGAGAAATGTTTGAGTTTTATTTAGAATTAAAGTTTTGTGATGGTGGGTATTTTAATTTATAATATATGTGATATATTGTGGTTTGCAAATTGATTGTTTAAGCTATTTGGCATTAGATTTATTATTTTGATTAGATCATTGTAAAACCCATAAGGGCTAGGATTTCATGTATTTTACTTGAATGACTACAATTGCTGCAAATTTCGATTATATGGGCTGAAGAAGTCGACGACGAAAAAGGTTCACAAAAAAAAAGAAGAAAAAACGTGAATCGAAGTCAATATTTCTTCTAAAAAGTTCATAACATGAAGATATTGAAGACCAAGATTTTTCTTGGATTTAAATTATTGTAATTCAAATTATTTTCAATTTTTTAGGATATGTCAAATATGTCAGTCAATTTTGCTATTTTTAATTTAATTATGCATGAGATGTATGTTTGAAATTGTTTGATTGTTGCATAAAGTATGCCATTTAAATTTAAAATCCTACCATAGGTTAAGCATGATAATGCATCTTATCTTATTTTTTAATATAATTGTTATATTTAAAAATTTTGATTAGTTTGTTTCCTAATAGAATTAAGATTAATTTTTTTAATATAATTGTTATATTGGAAAATTTGATTAGGATGTTTCCTAATAGAATTGAGATATTTTACTAATATGCTTATATTTTTCATATCTTTGAATATAATTGTTATATTTGAAAAATTAAATTAAGATATTTTCTTTCATAAATAAAATCCATGTTTTCCTAATAGGATTAGGATATATCCTAATGAGATTAGGATTTCCTTAAAATAAAGATATTTCTTATTCATGCTTTAAATAGTTTAAAATTTGAATTTAATATATCTTTATTTGTTTATAATAAGATTAGAATTTAGGGTAATCTTTTAATTAGTTTAAAATGGTAGAATTTCAAGATTATCCATAGTTTAAAATTTGAATTTAGTTCATCTTTCTTTTTTTTAATTTCCTAATAAGATTAGGTCTTCCATAATTAAAGATAATTTAATTCAAAAATAAAATAGTTTAAGTTTTGAATTTAATTTATCTTTTATTTTTTCTAATAGAATTAGAATAAAATATCAAGGATTATTTTTTAATTTATTTTAAAAGGTTTAAAATGATGGATTTTTAAGACTATCCAAGTGAATTATTTTTTAATAGGATTAAAAGTATTTATATTCATTAATCTAATAATTAATAGTTAATTAAAGATTAATGAATTTGAAATAAAAATTGACTATTAGTGAACTCTGTCTATGGAAGGTTATGTCTAAGACTGAAGTATTTAAGCTGACCGAAAGGGAACATCTCTAACTGAGAACTGACCTATGATTTGAATTAGTCAAATTTTATTTAATTTCACTAAACATACTCATAATGTGATTAGTTTTTTTTTGTTTTTTTTAAATAGTTTAAAAACTTAGTAATTCACATTAAAATCAATCTAGGTTATGAAAGGTAGATTACGGAACTTAGATAAATGAGATTAGCCTAATTTGTCTAAGTAAAAGAAAACCTTATTTCAAAATAGTAAGTGGGAGAAGGAAATGTGTCAACATATCCTACGGTCTCCATCATTGGTTCACATCATGAGATTCATGTGGGGCCTCGTGGTGGCTTTTGGACCGTCCTCCTACGGAAGGTGTTTGCATGTGTCAATATCAGGGTGAACTCCTAAGAAGAATATGATTGTAGTTTTGTTTCCAATACTTGACCTACCCTATGGCGGTACTTGTTGGGATAAAACTACAAGATCTAAAATTATGGGTCACACTTACAAAGGGCTCATTAAAGTTGTTAATGATGTCCTTGACCAAACTAATGGTAACTAAATATTATAGGAATAACTGCTATTCTGGTATAATATTTGGTTGAGATTGTCTTAGTTTAGTAAAGGAATACTTGACCTACCCTACAACGGCACTTGTTCTAACTCACTAAAGTACCATAGCATTAGAAATGATTTAAAGGGTTCATTTTTCAAATTGTTTGATTTCTATGCTAAAATTGAATGGATAATTGTTTGCATGATGTTAAATTATATATATATATATTTCAATATTATGTCAGTTTCTCTCATAATATTTAATTTTATTACTAATAAGTCAAAATTGAGAAATTTTATTACTTAGAAAAATAACATTAACACTATAATGGCAGTGTAAAATTTTGAATTTGTCTTTATTGAGAAATGTTCTTAAAACCTGTTGCAATATTATTCGAATTGTTCAAGAAGCACATGATAAATGAATCAAAAGTAAACGAGATAGCTTGTACGTATCTCCTAGTTGACATGTTAGATGTCAAGCTTAGAAGATAAAGAAAATGACAACAACATATGAGATGTTGAAGTCAACAGAAGCTAAATTTAGAAAATTGTCTAAATGATCTCAAAAGTTAAGTATTACAAAAATCCAAGAAAAGAAACCAAATGACTGAAGCTATATAAAAGTAAATAGTTCCTAAATTAGCTAGGACAGTCATAGTGAGAAGAATTTTTGAAATATTTCTCTGGGAAGAAAAATATGAATGAAAGTAAATTTGATTTACTAGATTTTTTGTGGAATATAAACAACGTCACCTAGATAGTCGATATAAAATCTACTATCAAGATTTATTCTTCATTACATTTAATATGTAATTCTTGGAAAATACTTAACATGTAGCATAGTTTCTACAAGTTGGCACTAGGAAGCCCATATCAGTTAGCGTAGTAAGAGACATTAACATATCATTAAGTAAGAATTGTTAATTAATGTTGAATGTGGTGTTTTATTACCACAAGAGAAATTCAATTTCCCAAACTTTATTACTAAAATGTTCATATAGTATGAATTATTTTTTCAAAATTGTTTGAAAATACATTCAGCTGAAAATAAGAACAATTTGTACATGTTAAAATATTGACATATATCATACTGCAAAATACTGAGATATTCAGGATTATATAATCCAAAATAGAAAGACATATTGTTTTTTTCTAAAAGACGATACTTGACTTTGACATTTAAGATTGATTAACATCAACTTGAATGAAATGAAAAGACTAGTAAGAGGTAATTATCTAAAAGTTAGAATTAATTACTTTACCTGTCTGTAGATCTTGCCTTTCATGCAAGATAATCGTTGGGGCTTTATTAGATAAGGTTAGAATGCCAAAGAATACTTTGGGCTTACACATTATGACCCAAGTGGTCTGGTGAATGTAAAGGCCAAATAAAGTTATGAATATTTCGTCACTCTAGTTGATGATCATTCAAGGTACAAGTATATTTACCTAATAAACATAAGTCTAAATTTTTGAAAAGTTCAAGAAAATTAAGACTAAAGTTAAAAATTGATTAGGTAATTAAATCTATTAAGACATTATGATCAGATTATAATAGAAAGTACATGAACCTTATGTACTAAAACTAATTGATAGAAAATGGGTTTTTATCCCAATTATCTTAATACCAAGTACAATTTTGTGAAATTGTGCTGCAAGAAGAGAAACATGACCTTGTTAGACATGGTCACATCAGTAATGAGTTACACACTATTACCATACTCCGGTTAGGAAATACAATAGAGATTGCATGGTGAACATGATTCCTTCCAAAAGTGTCTATGAGACAATTTTAAGATTATAAACGAGTAGTAAAGCTGATTTACAACACTTCACCATTTGGGAATGTTAGGCTCACATGTTGAAACAAGCCTAAAAGGCTTGTATATGTTCAAAGATAAGCCTAAGTGTAGGCCACCCCTAAGGAGTATAAAATGGTCTTTTATGTAGTCCTAAAACGAATAAGGTATTTGTATGACAAATATTATTTTTATAAGAAATGCCAAATAAAAGACTACAAACCTTTAATAAGGTGAGATAGTGTTAATAAATTGGTTCCAAGTGAAGCCACTAAATAGTTAACAAAAGTTGTTAACAATTTAATTACATTTGAAAGTCAAATGGATCCTAGTCATGAATTGGATAAGCCTCATCATAGTGGGAGAGTTATGAGATGATTCAACCTTTACAAGGACATAATTGAAGCCCAAATATCATGTTAGATGGTAAAGTTG
Source organism: Trichosanthes truncata (assembly GCA_033996785.1). Lineage (NCBI taxonomy): Eukaryota > Viridiplantae > Streptophyta > Magnoliopsida > Cucurbitales > Cucurbitaceae > Trichosanthes > Trichosanthes truncata. The sequence goes on along the minus strand of JAWPNB010000013.1, from coordinate 39,472,376 downwards.
AAGGCTTATTACTTGCAAAGTGAGATTAATGACAAAGGGTTAAACATAATAGGAGAAAGTAGACTGCGAGAAAATTTTCTAACTTGTTGCCATAATGAAATCTGTAAGCATTATTTAATTCATCGTTGCATATGTGATATAAAAACAAATGAATGTTTAGAATTCTTTTATGAAAAGAAATCTTAGATAATGTATCTACACAAATCAATTAGATATGTTTATTTTCAAAGATCAAAAGCAAAAGGTTTGCGAAATAGTAAATGTTCATTTATGAAATGAATTTTACCATTAGATCTGTGAATATATGGTTTGATAAAAGTATCAAAACCTATGACTTTGGATAAATATTAATGAAGCTTGTATAGACAAGAAAATTATTAATTGCCTGGATTTTTCTCATATTTTATGTTGATGATATTTTACTCATTATGAATGATGTAAGATGTCTATATAACATAAAAAGTTGACTAAGTAACCAATTCCAAGTGAATGATTTGTAATGACTCGATATATTTTACATGTCCAAAATGGAGATTTTAATGACAAAATGTTAACTTTGTCTCAAACATCTTATATTGGCAAAATTGTTGTCAAATATTTGATATTTATGTCTAAGGAAGTGTATCCTAGGACACCTAAAATGTTGAAAGTCTATGATATGCATAAATGAGACTGAACATTTAATGTACAATTGGTTAGCATATATCAGTTAAACGAATGATATGACCATTGAGTAGAAAATTAAAAACTTTCTCAAATTATCTATGGATGATGAGAAATTTTTGTGTATGGAGTTAAAGATTTGATCTTTACAAGATATACTAAATCTTGCAAAGATTTAGGAAATCTATGTAAAAATAAATTTTACCCTAAGTGGTGGAGTATGGCATACAAGTTAAATTGTTTTGCTTGTGAAGCAACAAAATGATTTGTATGACTCGAATAGTTCCTTGAAGATCTAAAATGTGTTTCAAATATGATTTAGTCTATCCTCTTTACTGTGATAATAGTGGTGCAAAGACTAATATTAAGGAAATTATAAAATACCAATGTATAGGGAATCATATAGAGAGAGAGAAAACATCATGGTAGTGATCAAGATGGCTTTTAGCGAAAATCCTTTGGATCTATATAAAGAGACTCTCAAGGCTAAAGTGTTTGAGGGTCACCTAGAATGTCTAGGATTACGAGACATGTCCATCTTTTCTAGGGCAAGTGGGAGAACATGTTGGGTATAAAGTATGCCCTAGAATACATGTCTCGTCGGCTTTAGTGCAAGTGGGAGATTGTTGGGATTTATGTCCTAAAACCTCGTAATTAATAATTTATTTAATAATTAATAATAATTTTGATTATTTTATTTGTAATATAATATTATCCATTATATGAAAAATCCAAGGTTATTAGTGTAATCTTGAACAATATGTGGTTGACATACGAAAGGATCATGTTCAAGAAATAACCTAAAGGGTCATAGTATATGGATAAGGTTGGGTGCCTTATCTTTGTAACACTATTGATACTGCCCACTTTGTAATAATTACAAATGATTTAATCCAATTCATTCATGTAGAGACATGTGACTGGGGGTATCTTATACAATGAGTTTGTATAAGACTGAACCACGAAATATTTAATCTTTCTTTATAAATCCATTAATTGAGATGATTAATATTTCATCAGGATGATCATATGTGACTCGATCTTAATTCTGAGTGAGTTATGAACTCCTGTCTGTGAGGGTTTGTCCTTTGATTTGCATGGGTGAGAGTGGTTTTTATAGCTGATTCAATATGTCTACCATTTTAGGGACTTGACCATATAGGGAGTTGGGAACATAATCTCACAAGATGTAATTCACTTCTTCCCATACAGGGTAAGTAGATGAGTAGTTCCCTTAATGCTGATTTCAGGACTTGAACAATAGGGCCCCACCCTCTCATTGGCCTGAGAGGGACTTAGTTTATAATTAGATTATAAACAAATTGTTTATTAGAGGATTAGTGGTACTTAAGGTGCAAGATGTAATTACAGGGGTAAAACAAATTTTTGACCCAACTGTAATTACAAACTGTTAGGATTTGTGCCCTAAAGCTCGTTTTTTGTAATTAAACATTTTCTCATTTATTAATAAAATAATTTATTATTTTACATTATGTATAACATTATCCAATATTGTGTAAAATTCAAGGTTATTATTGTAATCTTGAACAGTATGTAGATGACATACACGAGGATCATGTTCAAGAAATAACCTGAAGAGTCTATAGTATATGGATAAGATTGGGTGTCTTATCCTGGTAACACTATTGATACGGCCCAGTTTGTAATTGTTACAAATGATTTGATCCAAATCATTCATGTAGAGACATGTGAGTGAGGTATCCTATACAATGAGTTTGTATAAGGCTGAACTACGAAATATTTAATCTCTTTTTATAAATCCGTTAATTGAGAAGATTAATATTTTACAAGATGATCATATGCGACTCGATCTTAATCCTGAGTGAGTTATGAACTCCTGCTTATGAGGGCTCGTCCTTTGATTTGCATGGGTGAGAATGGCTTTTGTAGCCGATTCAATAAGCCTACCATTTTGCGGACTTGACTAAATAGGGAGCTGGGAACATAGTTTCACGAGATGGAATTCACTCATTCCCATATAGGGAAAGTAGATAAGTAGTTCCCGTAAGTGCTGATTTCGGGAATTGAACAATGGGGCCCCACCTCTCACTGGCTCGAGAGGGACTTAGTTTATGATTGGATCATAAACCAATTGTTCATTAGAGGATCAGTGGTACTTATGGTATAAGATGTAATTATATGGGTAAAACGGACTTTTGACCTAGCTATAATTACGAACAACTTATGAAGGATCGACTTGCATGTAATGATTAGATCGATGGACACAACTTGTCCTACAGTGCATAAGAGTGCAACTCTAGGTCTATAGTGGAGTGACCTATAGTTAATGAATGAAAATTAATTGATTAAAGAGTTTAATCAATTAATTTTATATCATTGGAGCTTATAATCTATAGGTCCATAAAGTCCCCTTGCTAGCTCATATGAATAAATAGAGATCAATTTCGTTGAGAGAAATTTTTGAAATGTTCAAATTAAAATTTAATATATGTGATATATTAAATGAGGAAAAATATATTTATTGTATATGATACATTAAATATCAAATAAATTATTAATGTATCAAGATACATTAAAGAAAAGATATTTATTAAATTTGAATTAGGTTCAAATAAATAGATGTCGTAGAAGAATTTGGAAAGGTTTGAATTTGATTCAAATCGGTTAGATAAATATATTTTAATATATTAGATATTAAAATATATTATTTAATTATTTGCCCTAGGCCATTAGAAATAGGACCCTAGTGGTGAGCCATTGTATTCATTTCAAATAAGAGAAAGAGACTCTAGAAAAATTCTCCCCTCATTCTCTCATTATATTTTCAAGAAGGTTCCCACAAACCCTTTTGATCTTTTATTCGAGACATAGCAAGGAACACTTTCGTGGAAAAGACCAAGTATACAAGAAGAACTTCTTTTATTCAAGGTATGTTTATGCTTAACCTTAATATTGACATTTAATTCTAAATAAACTCAAACCGATTCCTATGCTTCTGCTTAGGTTTAATTAGATTATTCCATTCACAAACAACTCGTGAAGGATCGACTTGCATGTAGTGATTATATCCATGGACACAACTTGTCCTACAGTGCATAAGAGTGCAACTTTAGGTCTATAGTGGAGTGACCTATAGTTAATGATTGAAAATTAATTAATTAAAGAGTTTAATTAATTAATTTTGTATCATTGGAGCTTATAATATGTAGGTCCATAAGGTCCCCTTGATAGCTCATAGTAATACTAAAAGATCAATTTTGTTGAAAGAAAATTTTGAAATGTTCAAATTAATATTGAATTGAAGTGTTCAAATTAATATTTAATATATTAGATATATTAAATATAAAAGAGAAAAATATATTTATTGTATTTGATACATTAAATATTAAAATTTGAAAGGTTCAAATTAATATTTAATTTGAAGTATTCAAATTAATATTTAATATATTAGATATATTAAATATAAAAGAGGAAAATATATTTATTGTATTTGATACATTAAATATTAAAATAATTAATGTATATTTGATACATTAAATAAAATATATTTATAAAATGTGAATAAGATTCAAAAAAATAAATATCATAGAAGATTTGAATGAGATTCTAATAAGTATAAGATATATTTTAATATATTAGATATTAAAATATAATATTTTAATTCTGGCAAAGATTTACCCTTGGTCTCTATAAATAGGACCCTTGGGTTGAGCCATTAGATATAACACACATCTTCTCAATAGAGAATTAGAGAATTCTCTCTAGACCTCTTCCTCTCCAATCCCTTGTAGATTTTCTTTCAAGAAGCTCCTACAAGCCTTGGTCTTGTGTTCGAGTCATAGCTAGGAAGACTTTGTGGAGGAGATAAAGATATGCACAAAATATCTCCATATTTACTCAAAGTAAGTTTACTTAATCTTATTTTTTAGTTTAATTTTAAATAAAATCAATGACGATCCAATGCTTCCGCTACAGAGTGAAACATTCATTCCTTCAGCTTCTCTCTTTGAGCCACAAATCCGTGAACTTCCCTTGTAGCACGGTGAGCATGGCTTCGAGTGTTCGATGATTATAGACCATCTCCGGCGATTTTGGTTCAAACCCACACATTTTCCTCCCTTTTCGTTAAGGTTTGACACATACCCATGCCTAATCAACTTTAGATTTGAATTACCCATTCCCTAAATGACTTTGATTTACTATATAGACTCCGTTGAACATCGCCTATATCGAGTTTGAGATCTTTTGGTGTCGAAAACCCATTTTCTAGCTAGCATTCTGGTCTCTTTGGTGTTGTTCAGTAAGTTTCGCCACATTTTAGACCTTTCGCAAATCCATTTAAGTATTGTAGCCTTGGTTCTAGCATGTAGAAACCTTCAGTTTGCAGTTTAGGATTGATTCGAACAACAAACATCAAAGGCTCTTTCGATAAGTTTTAATGTGTTTCAGACTTTTTGGAAATCACTTTAGGTGTTATAGCTTAGGTTCTAACATGTAGGAACCTTTGATTTGCAGTTTTGGGTTAATTCAAACACTCTCGAACACGATTCAACAAGGCATTGGGCCTATTTTTGCAAGGTTAGCGCCTCTTAAACTCATTCGGACTAAATTAGAGTATCTTGGATTAGTTTATAATGCTCGGATACTTTTTAATTGTAGTTTTGAATACTTTTGGTTGTGACCCATAACCCGAATAGCTTCTTCTTAGTTTTCCCATAAGCCATCAAATCAGATTAGCGAAAATGGGCTGATTCGAAGGTCGACCAGTGAAGTTTCGAGCCATTTTGGTAAGTTTCTGCATGTTTTATCCCCTTTTATATCCTGTTTAAGGTGCTGTAAATTCGTTTCTAACCTTTGAATAACATTGATTATAGTTTGGATTGGTTCTAAAGAGTTCACTTTAGCGTTTTAAGGTCGTATCTAAGTGAGTATACCCCTCTTTGAGCTTGTGGTAGTTGTTTAAAGGATTTTCAAACTAAGTATAACCTTTGAAACTTATTCTCTTGGTTTAGGAACCCTTGGAATAATTTTAAGACCGCTTTAGGTAAGTAGTTTCTACTTAGTGGGTCTGTTTGACTGTGTGAAGCATGTTGTATGTTTCCTTATTGATTTCTTTTATGCAATATATATATATATACATGATCCATTATGTATAGGTTGAGCATGCTTATATGTGTGATGTGCGCTGTGGTTATGTGATGATAGCATGCTGGATTCTTGGTTGTTTGATTATGCATAATAGGTGTGTCGTGGATGGGTTGTTTTATTGGGAGCATAAAACATGGTCTAGGAGTATGCCTAGGAAACATGCATTCTAGTGGGATTGTGTGTGAGGTCAGAGGACCTTAGGTGTGATAAAGGAAAGTTGGGTGAATACTAGGTGCCTCGAGTAAAATGGTTGAGGTATGGTATGTCATCCATGAATTTAGCAGTAGTATCGATGGCCTAGTTTTAAGATAGTTAGGGTCGATGCGTTGAGTTTTGAAAGGCAACTATTGAGGATTCTCGAGAATGTCGATGACCTTTGATAGCGTCAGTGGTTCTGGATGCAAATAGTTGGGCCCAACAGAGAATGTCGGTGGCCCTAAGTAAAATTAAAGGAATCAACGTGTCTCGAAGGAATCTGTCTCAGGAAGTCTTGTGAGAACTAAATTATGTTAATGAGTGAGTTCGTGGAGCTTGAGTGTGCATGGTAGGATGTGAAATTCATGTGTTGTGTGAGTTTTATGTTTACTTTACTTACTATGTAAGTTGAGCATGAGATTTGTGTTATTAATGTTGATAAACATATTTGTGTAACGCCCAACTTATTCAGGGCGTTAATTTCGAAATTTTGGAATTAAAATTTGGTTTATTTAATTGTTGGGCTAAATGAAAATTTAGTAAGTTTGAAAGGGTAATTTTGGAATTAAAAAGTTGGTTTGAGGGCAATATTGGTTTTTGATAAAAAAAAAAAAAAAAAGAATATCTCTTTTCCTCTCTCCCTAATTTTTTTCTTTCCCTCACCCTTCTTCCTTATCTTCTTATTCTTCTTCTTCTTCTTATCTTTCTCTCTCCCAAAATCTCTCTCTCTCTCTCTCTCTCTCTCTCTCTCTCTCTCTTCCCTTCTGATCTCCATTCTCTCATTCGATCTGACGCCCACCTGCAGCCTCACGAACCAGTCGTCGGCATCACTTGCTCGGTCCAACGTCTTCTTCCTCATTGTTTTTTTTTTGGCCGTTTTGCTCCAAATCTGGCAATGTCCCGATGGTTTTCGTGGTGCGGGGCTCATTCGTGGGTAGCAGGCAGCACAACAGCTTGTGGTATCGTCTCCTCTGATGGTTAAGTCTTGCGCAGCTACTGGGACTCCTCTCCAACACCAGTGGCGCGGGCGTTTAAGGTTGTTCGATAGATTTCTTGGACCTCTTGTTTCGAATATTCAAACTCTCGCAGTTTGGTCTTCAAATTGCTTCAATTTTGTGACCCACACTCCAATCGAGTTTCCTGCAGCAAGCCCAGTCCGCAATGAGTTCGTTCCAGCGAGTTTGGGCAACTTGATCCTTTTTTTGGCAGTGGCGTGAGGTAAGTGCTAGTCTGTTTAGGCTTGTGGTTGTTTTTTTTGGGTGTTTTTGAGTTTTGTTTTGGTTTTGTTATAAATTGGAAGTTAATCCATAGGCCTTGGAACTTAATTTTAGAATACCCATAATTGTTAGATTTCCACTTCGCGAAATTGGACCCATTTCAGAGTCAAAACCAACAAGCATTTGGTGTCTATTTTCAGTAAGATTCGGTGTTTAAAGTTCGTTTAAATTCATTTGAACCCTTGACTAGATGCTGGAAATTAAATGCTAACTATTGGAACCTTGTTATGTGTATGTTTAGATGGTTTAAGTAAGGTTTTGAAATCAACTTTGGGCATAAAATCACTTGGGTATTTTCTTAGAGTACTCTTGTAGGTTGGACTAGAATACTTTTCAAAGGAATTAAATTGCGTTTAATGGTCACTTTTCAAGGTAAGTAGCTAGTGGATAACTCTTTAATACTTTGGATACGAGGTTCTTGGATTTTGTACACATGTATGATTGAGTGGAAACGAGTATATTCTTTCATTTATGCACTCCAGTATGCTTAGTAAACTCCTAAAGTAGAAGGTTCACATTTTGATGCTTTGTCTCGATGTTAAAGGGATTCCACGACCATTTGGATGCTCGCATTATGCATGATCTTTGGTATGAAGGTTCAAAGGGACATGGCCTTGTGTTATGTGCTTGTAAGTAGCCTATTGGATAATTCATTCATGCCATGGACGCGGAGCTCATAGATTTCGTAATACGTGTATGTTTAAGTGGTCGTGGATGTAATTCTTTTAAGTATGAAGTATGCGTGTAACCATGTTGGTCGTTGGATGTTTTGCTTAGAAAATCTCTCAAGAATGAGATTTACCTTATTGTACCTCAGCCTGGGATTTAAAGGAACTTGTCAACCTAGTTGAGTGGTTTTGCAATAGTCATGGTTGCTAGCGGGGTATTCAAAGGGTCTTGGCCTTGTGTACTAGTAAGGACTTGATTATGGAATAACGCTCTAGAATGCATGGATGACCGTGCTCGTGTCTTCTCTATGAAGTACGGACGTGTGGGTAGTTTGTTTAAATTGTATAAACACGCATGTTTAGACTGTCTATGATGTGTGGTTAGCGATGGAATCCAGAGTACTTGGACTATTGGAAAAAATGGTTTGGTGGTGTTTGCTTGAGATGTTTGAATATTGATTTGAGTGCAGTGTGTTTAAAACGCTTGAATTGTTTGACTAAGGTTAGTTTCTTGTGATGTTGGGGAGAGTTAGCTGTTTGAAAAATGCTTAACTCGTTGGATTCACGGGTTGGCAAGTAGAACCCCCCCTAAGAGTATCTAATGTTCCAAGCCACTACCCATGTTCCTTGTGTTAGAATGGCAAGCGCCTTGTTATACTTAGCAGGTTGTAGTAGGGCTTGGATGTCTAGGAGAGTAATGACTAGAATGGTTCCTAGCATGTTTGCTTGAATAAGCAAGAGGTGTAATCGGTGGGTGGTTGTTTCGAGTTTGTGCCTAAACCATATCTAACCTACGTATGTTTGTTATTATGCTCGTGTTTTTAGTTATACTTGAGAGCTATGGGTTGGATTTGTGGGAAAGGTTGGTGACTTGTTGAGTGCCTAGGTGTGGTGATATACTTTTTGACGTTCTAAGTGTGTTGCGAGTGAGAAGAAGGTCGTTGGTTGACATCACTTTTCCTCTCCCATATGAGGCATAGGTGTTGTGAGACATGAAGGGCATGATTGTTGCTTAGGGGGCGATTCCCCCATTGTGATGAGTGTGAGAGTTGTTTTCCTTTATTGAGTGATGTTAGCTTAGGGGACAATTCCCCCATTGTGATGAGTGTAAGAGTTGTTTTCCTTTATTGAGTGATGTTAGCTTAGGGGACGATTCCCCCATTGTGATGAGTGTGAGAGTTGTTTTCCTTTACTGAGTGATGTTAGCTTAGGGGGCGATTCCCCTATTGTGATGAGTGTGAGAGTTGTTTTCCTTTACTGAGTGATGTTAGCTTGGGGGGTGATTCCCCCATTATGATGAGTGTGAGAGCTGTTTTCCTTTACTGAGTGATGTTAGCATAGAGGGAGATTCCCCCATTATGATTAGCGTTTGAGTTGCTTTCCTTCACTGCATTGGACCTAGGTTACATGACTCGCAAGTGTAACACGAGACAATACCAGAAAAGGGTAGGCTTGAGGTAAGGTGGGTAGGCACTTAGCTTACTAAAGTAAATGTTTGAGACTGAGCTGGAGCCTGTGAGCTAAGGGCAGAGCCTCCTTTGTATTGTTTTGAACTTTGGACCCTTAAGTGGGCTGCTTAGTGAGTATTTTTATACTCACTCTTGCTACTTTGTTTGTGTCTTTGCATATGGCACACAGCCACGAGGCAAGCACTACAGGAATTTGGACTTTTTTCGAAGCACAAAAGCGTCGGAAAATGTCACAAAACGCGTCGGGAACACTTTTCTGACGCGACAATGGGCGTCGCCAGGGGCGTCGGAATTGATCCGTCGGGAGAGGGTTTAGCCGACACCGACATAGGTGACGTTGGCAGAACCCACTTCTGTCGACGCCCGCATTCACTTTTGCTGACACGTAAAAATCAGGGTCGGCAAAAGTCATTTCTGCCGATGTAGATAATTCAGTGTCGGCAGAAGCGGCTTCTGTCGATGCCACCTATTCCGGCGTCGGCAAAAGTCTGGTATTGATTTTTAATATTATTTTTTTAAAATCTCTTTTTTTTTCTTTCGAATATTATAGTAATGCAATTTTTTTGCATGATAATAAATGTATATAAAACAAAATATTCCATATTTCATTCGAATATAATAACAAAATTTATGCCAAATTTTATATCAACCAAACAACAAAATTTGTTCATACAATTTATGTTTATATAAAATTGAAAATAAAACTAAAATTACATAAAACACTTAGGAAAAAGAAAATTTCTCGCAAATGCATCCTAAATCTCGTCCATAATCTTACTCGCACATACATCAACCCCGAAACACCTACAAAAAAACAAAATGTCAGTTCGTCCCAATATTTCAACGACAAATCAAAGCAGAACCAATTGATTCAAAGAAGAATTATGTGAAACAAAGTAATTGACAAAGCCAAGTATAAAATCAAGGCAAAAGATGCTAATATATAGGCATATGGGTTTGTCCCAAAAAGTAAAAAGTTCATGAGAAAAAAGGAGAGACAAACCTCAAGGCATCTCGTTGGAACGTCCTGAGCCTTGAGAATAACATCGACCTTGAAGTATCTATGAAAAACAAAACCTAATATTAATTATATAATTATATGATCACTACAAGATCAATATACTAACTTATCAATTAACATAACAAATAAACTAGTCAAATTAAAACAAACAACTAACATGTCAAACTTATGAACATAACATCAAAAATTAACTAACTTATCATGAAAATGAATACTAACTCATCAAATTAAAACAAACAATAAACCTTAACAAACTTAACATTAAAATGAATACTAACCTCATTTAATTAAAAAAAACAACTAAACTTATCAAAACAATTTCTTAGCACACATCATCCATTTAAATGGATCAAAACAATCAAAACCACCATACTTAACTAACTTATCTAAACTTATAAACATAATATCAAAACTAAACTTAAACTTAGGAGCATTACAACCAAAACAATCTCTTAGCACGCTTCACACCCCACAAACTCACTCAAACTAACCTTTAAAAAAATGTGCCTCATCAAATCTCTCTTCGAATCCCACTAACTCATTGATTTAATTTCTTTATTTGGCACCAAAGCTTTTAGGCTAAAAAACAAAAGAATTCCTAAACAAAAATTCAAGAAAGAAACAAACCTCCCATTTCAATAACCAATGCATAATCAATGCCAATTCAAACAACAATAAACAACACGCCCCCAAAATGCTCAATCGAACCACAATCAAATCATTTGCCAAACAATATTTCACCAAGAAATCCATTCTCCAATTTAAAACTAAAAACACACAAACACACAAACAAACAAAAATAAAATCCATAAACCATAAACCATTAAAAAATTACCATCAATAAACACAAAAGAAAATAAACAACAAATCAAAGCACTCAAACTTCTATCAAGATTTTAGATAGCCAAAACCAAAAAATCAATAAACACAAAAGCATAAACCATTACAAAATTGCCATCAATAAATACAAAAGAAAATAAACAACAACTCAAAGCACCTAAACTTCTATCAAGATTTTAGATAGCCAAAACAATAAGAGTTTGTTCTAATTCAAATGTTGAGGGGGAAAAGAAAAAGGAAACCTAACGGAAAAATAGACGGCGGCGGCGGAAATGTTGGCAGAGGGAGGCGACGAAGTTGGCGGAGGGTGGCTGTGCAAGCAATGAATGTATGGTGGTTGCAGCAGAGGAGAAGAAAAAAATCGAAGAGGGGGAAAGAAAGAGGGAAGAAAAAGAAAGGGGGTTAGAGTTTTCTAAGTGAAACTTTTTCCGACGCCATGTTAGAGGCGTCGGCAGAGGGTGACCCTTTGCTGACGCCATTTAAAACGGCGTCGGAAAAAGAGTGACCTTTTTTCGATTTGCGGACGCAGTTCATATGGCATAAGGAAAGAGTCACCCTTTGCCGACGCCTCTAACATGGCGTCAGGAAAGGGTACTTTTCTCGACGCCGTTTAAAGCGGCATCGGAAAAAGGTCACCCTTTTTCGATGCACTTTAACGTGGTGTCGGGAAAGGTGCTTTTTTCGACGCCATTCAGGTGGCGTCAGGAAAAGCCGTTTCTCCCGACAACATTTGCGGCGTCAGAAAAAAAAACGTCGGGAGAAGAAACCAAAATTCTTGTAGTGAAGTGACAGAGGCAATGACTTAACGAGGCTATGGAGACACCACCAAAGTTTCTTTACCTGTATTTAGTTTTCAGTTTTGTATCTTAGTTCTTGTCTTTTGTTGGTTTGTAAATCTTAAATTTCTTTTATTTCTGTGTGTTTGGTTAGCATTTCTTAGATTCTCGTGTCTGTTGGTTGAGCTTAGGATAATTTATTGTAGTTTGGTGGATGTTGAGTAGTTTCTCTAAAATATGGAAGTGTTGTTTTGTCTCTTTCCAGGTTCTTGAAATTTTGGTTTTCTCATAGTACGTCGTCATGCTGCCGAAATTTCGTGCATGAGTGGGGTAACTCAGTCATGCTTCTGCATTAGTCAGTTGTGTTTTTAGGGTCGTTATAGTTTGGTTGCGTGTGAACAACATGATGTTTGTTTGCTTGATGTTTGGTGGCTCATCAGGTGTGAGCTACTTACTGAGTACTTTTGTACTGACTCCCACCCCAACAAACAGTTTTGCAGGTGACTAAGGTTCCTATGAGCTTAGTGGTGAGGAGGAGACATAATGGAAAAGGGGACCATTAGTTATTTATGTTGTCTTTTAATAATTGGTTTTAGTTGAGAGCTTGTACATGTAGGAGTGAGTTATTTCTTTTATAGCTTGAGTTAGTGCATAGTGTTGATGTTGTTCGTTTTGAGACTTTGTGTAACGACCGGTTTATTTAGAAACATTAATTTTGAATTATGGAAATCAAGTTGGATAAAATTTCTTAAGTATATTGATTTTAGAGTGAATTTGAAATTTTGGAAGGTTAGGAGAGCAAAAATGGAAAGAAATAATGGTCAAAAGGGCATATTTGGAATTTAATAAGTTGTTAAGGACATTTTTGAAAAGTTGTTTTTTAAAAAAAAAAAAAAAAAAAAAAGAAAGAAAGGAAAAGAAAATCCCATCCTTATCCACTTCTTTATTTTTATTTTTATTATCATTTTTATTTTAATTCTTTTAATTTTTCTTTTTTTTCTTTTCTCTTCTTCTTCCTCCCGCAGCTCCCTCTCACCGAACACACACTCTCTCTCTCTCTCTCTCTTCCGTCGGACGGCAAGTTACAGAGGTCATCGCCGGTCTCTGTGCAACACGCCGCCGGCCAATTCTTCGCGTCCTCGCCGTCGCGCCGTTCAGAACGCCACCGGTCTTCTTCTTCTTCTTCCCCGTCGAACACCCATCCACCGTCCGCTTCTTCCTCTTCGTCTTCTTCCTCCTCCTTTTCCGGCCGATCGAACCAGCCAGCTTCAATCCTCGCCGGAGAAGCTTTGAACCGAACACCCATCGCCGTTCGGCTCAGACCCACTCCCCAAATCGTCGAACCGCACGCCGTCAGCCACTGGAACTCACGAGCAGCACAAATCCTTCGCCGGAAGCTGTTTCCCTTCAACCCGAAGTTGCGCAGCTCAGACCTCACCGAAAAACGCTGCACGAAGCTCAGATCCGACCCGTCGAGACCGAATCTGTCCAGATCCGGGAGCCACGCGCTGATCGGAGTCCTCACGCGCCGCCGCTCGCCGGAGTTGGGTAAATTTTGCCATTTGGTCCGTTTCGTCGAGATATTAATGTTAGAATGCGTTTTAGCGTAATTCGGTTGGTTTAAGACCTGTTTAGGACACTTTTTAGGTGATTTGTCGAAGACCTTGGATTGTACTTGGAGTGGGGACTCGAGAAGCTCATTACTAGTGGAGAAAGGGTATTTTAGTAAGTAAAGATTTAAGGTAAGGGATCTCACAACGAAAGAAGTTTTCGAAACCTAGAGCTAGCCCTATATTTATTTTGAAAGTTTATGTTTTTCGTGTTAAGTATTTAAGAAAGAAAGTGTTTTATATGTATATTCCTTTATACGCTAGTTCCATGAGTTCTATTTGAGTTTTCATGTTAAAAAGAATGGAAATGATATGTATGTCTTTGAAATGCGATTGCCTTGACTTATGCATTCATGAGTATGATCTAAAACGAGCGGGACCTCATGCATGTGTTGTGTGCTCATGAAAAGATTTATGTAAGGCCGTGACGATAATTCTCCCAAAAGTTTTATGTGGGTTATGAGGGAACCCGAGTCTTCGGATTCTCTATGCTCCCGGGGTTCGAGAGTGCCCCACGATGGTAGCCGACGGGCTTGAGTCTTCGGACTCCACGATGGTAGCCTTCGGGCTGAGTCTTCGGACTCCACGATGTATGTTAGCTTTCGAGCTCAACTCTCAGAGTTAGGGGAGGACTCTATTCGATGGAAAATTATGTCTTCGGACTATTTACGAGGCCCTCAGGAGAATTTAATCGTTCACGAGAGCCGCGAGGAAAAGTACATGGTTTATAAAACGAATTTTAGGTCCCCTACTAAAGCGATGGTTTACGATGGTTTTATGATTTAAAATGACATGTTGCATGCGAGTGAAACTCTTATTTTGAAACTATGAGTTACTTACTGAGTATTATTCGTTAATACTCACCCTTTTCCTTTTAAAAAAAATGTTTTCAGGAAAGGCTAAGATCGGCCCTAGCGCGTGACCGGAGATCAGCTACTCGAGTCATGGGAGCCGAGCGATCGCTGTTCCGCTTCTTTTATGTTTCTGGATGTACATAGAACTCATGTCGAGTTTTTAAATGTTTAGGAGGATGTTTCAAAGTCTTTTAACCTTTCTTTGTAAATCGTGCACGTGTATTTGGCTTTCTGCTGTTTGAACCCTAGCATCATATTGAGAAGTTTGTTGGATGCTAGGAGGTTGTTTGAAAATCTTAGAAGTGTGTTTTTCTATGTCTTATCAGGTAAGGGTCAAATTTTTGGTTTTCGAGTAGTTACGCCGTTATGCTGCGGAAATTTTCGGTAATATATCGACGTGACTTAGTAATGACTCTTAGGTAGCGTGTTGAGCCTATAGGGTCGTTACACTTTGGCATTAAGTTGTATAATTGTTTGAGAATCGACTCGTTCTTAGGAGTTTGTTAAAGTTGGATGAACTTATTTTGTTTTATCTTCTTAAATAAGGAGTAAAGCCTTTGGGTTGGTTTTTTTGTAATAGATTTTTAGTTGCTTTATTATAATGGACTGGACATGCTTACTTGGAGTTTAGAAGTATTGTGTTGTGTTCAGGTGGAGTGGATTTGGGTGGATTGGTTATCTGGTTATAGAAGTGTTGTATTCTTGTTTGACAGATGCTAGGAAAAAAATTGAGTATTGTTGTAGTCACATTGTTATGCTGCCAAAATTTTCAAAGCATAGTGGTTGTAAGTTTAGTAATGTTCCCTAAATTAGGCTAAAATGTGGGGGCGTTATAGACTATTTGAGGGGAGACTTAGTGGTCCTTCATTTGAGGGGAGGATTGTCGGGAATGCAACCAAAAGTCCTACATTGGCTAGAAAAGAGAAGATCATGAGTACATAAGTGAAGGACAATATCTCAATTAGTATGAGGCCAACCTATTAAATAGTTTTAAAGTTCAGAGACCTATTAGACAAAAAATTAAAAATTCGAGGACCTATTACTTTTTAAAGTTTAAGGACTAAATTGACACAAACTTGAAATTGTATGGACTAAACTTATAATCTGACCAAAAAAGATCATGTGATAGCAATTAATAATAATATTTAAAGTCAGTTAATATGATAAAAATCATGTAATATTAATTCATAATAACTTAACGATATGAAAGTTAATTACTATTAGCCTAAAAAAAGATTTTTTTAGTACAACAGGGATATGGAGATTTGAACCTCCAATTGAAAAAAAAAATGAGTATATGTCAATTATGGATGAGCTATATTCGCTTTGACGCCTAAAAAAAAGTTAATTACCGTTGATCAACCAAAATTTGGTATGAGCAAATTAATAAATAAAACATTCTTAATACAAACTTGGCTATTTCTTTCAACTTTTTTGTTTCTTGTTCTTTTTTCGTTTTTATTTTATATAATTCACTACATAAATTTGTCCGCAATTACTCGTGTTATAAATTTTATGAGTATCAATACTTTTAATCTATAGTCTATAGTATATTAAAAAGCAAGGATCTAACAAAAACATTTTTAGACCGTTTTACCCTTTTAATTTTTTATTTGATAAATTACAAATATGTCCCTACTTCAATTTCTAAATTTACAAACATGTCATTTGTCATTGATTATTAATGATTATTAATAATGAATGAATTATTTCTACAATTATATATATATATATATATATATATACACACACACACACATACTTTTTTTTTGAGTTCTCTACAATTACATTTAAATGTCATAATCGATCGGATGAATTAAAAATATTGTTTTATAAATAAATTAGATTTTATTTCTCTACGGAAAAATCAAATTAAATTTAAGTTGATGAATTTAGTTTTCTTTTTGTTAATTTTTTTATTATTTAATTAATAGTATAGTGTAGTAAATTTATTGTTTAATTTTATGAAAAAAAAAATATCATTTTATAATTTGAAATATTTAAGAAGTGAAGATGATGTTCCTTTTTTAATTTCTTAATTACAAAATATGTAACAATTAATTATAAATAGTAAATTATTATTTTTTGATCAAATAAATAGTAATCTAATTAATTTGTTAATTATTGATAATGAATTATTGATTACTAATAATAATATAACGGTATAGAATATGAGAAGTTAGATTACAAAAAGCTTTTCAATCAATTAAGGATTTTTTTTATTTAATTATAATTAATAATAGAATTTAAAATGTTTTGGAATTCTAAAAGTTTTTGTATCTTTTAATTCTCTAGCACTATATAAAGAGGTTTTCTTCCTCCATTTTTCATCAACAATCTCTCAAAGAGGTTTTTTGAAATTTAGTTTTACCAAAATAAATGGAAACCAAGTTGCATATTTGTTAGCTATATTCGCACTATCGAGAAATGGGCGGATAAAATTAGCCATGCAATGTCTAAAGAATTGGTTGAAGCACTCACCTAAAGCATTTGCTTCTTTCTTTCATTTATGTTTTCTAATTTATCTTTTTGCATGTTTCTTTGTTGGGCTTCTGGCATGTACTACAAAAAGGAAAAGTTTCACTCTTTCTAAACGGTTAGTTCTCTCAACTCATTATTCTCGAAAGTCTTTTTAAATCTTGAAAGAAAATCATATGTTACTTAATATTTGGTACATTCAAGTTGCAAGGAATGAATGTGACGAATATGCTAGACTTCACTTGGGACGTTAAAGTATCATCTCGGTGACGTCAAATAATGGTGAGTTTGTTTAACAATTATCAAATAGTAAATCTATTGTAAGAAATATGTGCATGTATAGATACGGTTTTGTGTTTTTCTACTTTTTTTTATGGTTATTTGATAATTAGTGTATTTTTTATTATTGAAAATGTTCGTGCATGCTTTGAATTTGTTTGTTCAATTTCACGTATGTTCATATTTTATAAGAAATTTAGTATATTATAAGATTATATATTTTCTCTTTTTTTTTTGCCAATTTATAATTTAAACTATAATACAAAATTAAAATATTATGAGTATGTGGCAAAAGAAAATATCATTGGATAGTTTGAAGCATTGTTTTTATTATAATAATGAAAATAAATAAATTTTAATTAGCAAATAAATATAATATAGACCCAAAAGCAGAATAACCCTTCAAATAGTTTCCCTTTTAATGAATATTAAATTTTGATTAAGTTTTACAATAGAAAAAAAAAACTTAGACATATTGAAAAATTAATTTAGATAAACAAATTTTCAATACACCCATAACTTGATAAAAGAAAGAAATATAAAAAAAAATTATAAGTTCAATATCGTAAATTAATTCTAAAATTAAGGTTCTTAATTACTAAAGTTTTGAATATTAATCTCTTTGCATTTTATAGTTCTAATTTTAATTAAAGTTAAGAAAAATCTAAAATAAATTTAATATACTACATAATTTTTTAATATACACAATATAATTTTGTTAGAAAGTGAGTTTGAGAGAATGAAAATTAAATGTTCCCTAACGATAATAAATTAAGGGAATATAAAAGGATAGAATATGAAAAGTTTTGGCTTATTTAGAAAAAAAAAATTAACATGAGAATTATTACCACTAATTAAAACTCATGCAGCTCCTTCATCTCCTACAATTATGAAATTATACCTTCCACTCCCATAATCTAAACAATTTTAGTTGTATTCTCTTTTTTTTTTTTTTTCTTTCTCTCTTTATATTTTATTTTTAGTGGGGTTTCTAACGTTAATGTATCTTAAGTGGAGTTTCTTACGTTAATGTACTGGAATACTAGCATTTATAGTTTTTAATAAAGAGGTATATCTATTTTTTATTCACTATTGTTATTATTTAGATTATTTTATAATTAATTTTAGAATTACTGCTTTTTGTAATTCAAATATTTGTGCGCTATTTAAAATTTTTATATTTTATTTTTAATTTTGCTTAGTTCAACTTTTTAATTTTTTGTTAGATTATATTTTCTTTTTTAATTTACAATGTATAAATTTTGACAAAACATTAACACTTTATTTTGAATTAGAAATACATCAATTAATATTTATTTTAATAAAATATAAATTACTCCATATTAATTAATAATTAATGTGATCCATATTTTTATATTTATATAGAAGTCACTTAAATCATGCTAAAAAAATTGTCTTCCATAAAATAAATTAATCATTTCTTACATTAAAAAAAACCTTAATATAAACTTTTTTTAAGATACTTAACATAAACTTGAAAACCATTAATAAACGAAAATGAGGGACTAAATTAAAACTTTTTAAACTTTAAGGCAAAATTGAATAAATTAAAAAGCATAAACGTGAATAGCACGGGTGAAAAAACAGTATATATAAATGGTGCTATGAGGGGAGAATTTTAACATTCCTTCTTTGCCCTTAAACCTTTCAAAAATTCCTATTTTGTCCTCATACCTCTTCGTAAATACCCTCTTTGCCCTTAAACCTTTTAAAAATTCTTATTTTGTCCTCATATCTCTTCATAAATTTCCTCTTTGCCCTTAAACCTTTCAAAAATTCATATTTTGTCCTCATATCTCTCCATAAATTCCCTCTTTGCCCTTAAAACTTTCAAAACTTCCTATTTTGTCCTCATATCCCTTCATTGTGCTTTACACCTTCTTCGTGTCTTTTTTTCTCCTTTTTCTCCATGAAATTCTACATTCCCTTTTTTCCCCTAAATTTCTCAACAATCTCTATTCTGTTCTCCTATCTCTTCACAATGTTTTGTACCTCTTTATTTTTATTTTTATTTTTATTTTTTTCTTTCAATAAGACATATCCCTTCACAAATAACATTTTTTCTTTCACCTCTTAATTTTTTTTTTTCAATAAGACACATCCCTTCACAATAAGGTTTTTTTTTGTCACACATCCTTTCACCAAATAAATAGAAATGTAAAAAAGTTTTACTGTAGCCCAAACTTCATTCTTCAAAATGTCAAAGGATAGAAAAAAATTTCTTTCATAAGAGATATCAGAGCCTTCCAAAAAGAATGAAAATTAAAAGTCTTTGTTCTTCGTAAGGGAAACATTGAATTATGTCAGAATGAAACCTTAAGGATTCAGAAATTTATTTTAAGAGGTATTGTTATCTATTTGTTTTTCTTATGCCATCAATTGTTAGATTTTATGAACTTTCAACTTTTTTGTCAACATAAAAATATTATGTATCTAAATAATTGTGTTGTGTTTTTTTAAGATATGATTATTTTCTGATAAATTATTTGAAAAGACATGTAAATGTAATTCAAAAAAAAATTGACGTTTTCTCCCCAAAATTACAGGTTAGTAGATATTTTATTAACGTATGTGATAATGTAGATTTTATGAACATTCATTTTTTTTTTAATATAAACAAGATTCTATTTCTAACAATGTTCTTTTGTTTTATTTATTTTTTCTTTCAGAGTGGGCAAAATTTTATTTAAAATATAATTTAAAAAAGGATGTAAATTAATTCAAACATCTTGATATGTATCCAATTTTTTTAGAATTTATTAGTTATAATAGAAAATTTGAAAAACATGTGGATATAATTTTTTAAAAAATATTTGAAGTTCTTTCTTCCAAAGTTATAGGGTTTTTAACGTAAATGGAGACACACAATTGCTAGGTAACCAACTACTATTAATTTATTTTTATTTTTTGGATTTAAAAAGAAATGAAAGAATAATGTTACCTAACCGACTATTCATCTTTATTATAATTTAAATTTAAATTTAAATTCAAATATATTTTAACAAAAAAATTGTCATTAGTCACGTCTTTCCAAATGATACGTCGATCCTTCTCCTACCAACTGCATTTCAGTTATACTTATTTGGCATCCATTCCCATGATTTTGAACGACATTGAAGAATAGTAAAAAGGTTCACTTTCTTTCTTAAACTTTTCTCAATTCGTTTCATTTGATCATCTTCAATTTGTTGTTGCCGATTTTTTCCAACAACAAAGAACTGGTTAGTAATGATTGTTATTTAAATGTGCTTTTGTGCATATCTCCTTAAATTGCACTACTTTTTTTCATTTTTTTTTTTGCACTTTGATTTCAAAGCATCCCATCGTTGGATCCTTTCTTCTCCCACTGTTTTTTGTTTTACTTTGAGTCTTTGCCAACATTGGCCATTTAATTTTAGATCATGACCTAAGGCATCTAAGTTGTTCTTGATTTGATTGGTTCAAAGGATTATTTTTTTTCTATTTGTTCTCGTAGCATAAATTAAACAAAGGACAATGAGATAAACTTTACCATTTTTTTACAATAAATGGTACAAGGTACATTAATGAACCATTTTGAACTTTCTTATAAGTTAATTACTAAAATTTATGGCATCAAGATCTCATTTATTGTAACGACAGACACTTTCAGGTATTAATTAAGGTTTTAATTTTGAAATTTAAATTAATTGAAAAACCAATTTCATGTTTAAAGTTGTGTAGTGGAAGTTAATTTTGAAGTTTTGCATATTTGAAATTAGAGAATTGGAGGGTAGATTGGGAAGAAAGAAGAAAAATGGATTTAATTGATGTTTAGGGCAATTTTGTTATTTAAGAGACTTTAAGCCAAGCCCAAGCCTAAGCCAAGCCCTAATTTCCCTCTCTAATATTTTAATCTGCACGCATTCCTAGGTGAGTTTAAGCCAAGTCGAGCCATCATCTTCTCCAAATCTCTTCTTCTTCCTCTTGTGTGTTCGACAACCAGCTCCATTGGAGCAGAAATTTTTCAGATATGAGCTGCTACACGAGAGCCACCGCACGCCGTCGCAACCACCGTTCCCCGTCGCACCTTCATCAAACAGCTGCCGCTCGCGCATATTCCCAAATCGCCCCAGACCGCCGCTGCTCGATCCGCGAACTGACGCACGAACGCTGCCTAGAACCGCTGCGCACCGCCCGATCCGCCGCAAACCACTAGCGCCGATCGCCTCCACGAACGCCGCATGCCACCGCCTCCGATTTTCATGAACCGCCGCAACCTCCGGTTTCGCGAGCTGCCCTGCCCTGCCCTTGCAGATCAGCGATTCAGGTCCGTTCAGCCCTCTCTTCCAGTCCATCGAACCTTCACCTGTGGGTAAGCAGTAGTTTACATGTTTTCTTGATGTTTTTGGTTATGGGTAAGATGATTCATGGATCTTGATGTGTTTCAAGGATACCCACTCCGTTCCGGCACGAAATTCACGAGTGTTGCGCCTTTGAGTCGCTGCCCAGTGGGAATTTGGGACTGTTGGGGCGAAATTTTCGATAAGTCACGGAGGTTTTTCAGTTTGGGTTGTATGGAAGATTAAAATTGAAAATAAGATTTAATTCATGGGTCTTGTGACTTAAATTCAGCTTTACCCACCCATTTGAGACTAAGTTAAATGCAAGGAATTAATTCTATTTTTTTTGGATTTTGGTTATGTATAGTTTGGCTGAAATGGTAGAGTTTGAGTTGCCAGTTACCATGGATTGTTTGGCTTTTCTCTAAGTGTCATAGTGATTTTAGGTGAATTAAATTTAGTTTGGTGGAAGGAACTTTGGGTTCAATTATGGATTTTTGGAATTTTTCTAACTTTAAGGATGACTTTGACTAGGCTCCAAATTGTTTGACTGAGGTTTAAGGTGGTGGAATTTTGAGGAGCATTTAGGTGATTTGGATTCTTGAGCTTAGCCAAGGTAAGGGACTTTATGCCGGTATGCTTAAATGCAAGTTAGGAACTGAATTGAAAAAAAAAAAATTTTGACTTGAAATGAAAAGCTTTTATAAATATTTTATTATGGATTTTTTATGAATTTTAAAATGCTTGTTATATATAAAAATGGATTTTCACTTGTTGATTGCCAAATATTCTCATGAATGTTATGCATGATTTATGATTTTGATTTATGATAAAAGATATGAGAATGAAAAGTATAATGCATCATGGAATGAAAAGTTTAAAATGCTTTGGGACCTCATGAATACATGTAAGTTTTTCATGATAGAATGATTTCGAAAGATGTGGCAATTACCCCCTAAATTATAGATGTACATCTAATTGAAAATGAACCTAAAAAGGTTAATTGAAAAGAAACCTGAAAATGTTAATTGAAAAGGAACCTGAAAGGGTTAAATGGAAAGGAAAGGTTAGGCTGGGTTAATTGTCCACATTAAGCTGAAGAGAAAAGTAAAAGAGAAATATTTCCACTATGGAAGTATTTTAGGTCCCACTAGAGGAAAAAGTTTTAAAAATCATGTTGTATGTGTTTGCATATCCTGACCCCGGTAGTGAGGTCACTTACTGAGTATTTTAAATACTCACCATTTTTCAAAATATTTTTCTTTTCAGGTAAGGGCAAGGGCATCCTAGGCGAATGACAGGATAGTTGCTGCAAGAGGCCATGGGTGACCTATAAAAGTTTTCCTTCCGCAATTTCTTCATCTTTAGCATTTTTAGAATATCTTATTAGTAGACATGTTATGAAAATTAACTCAATTGCTAAATGTTTTTAGTTTATTCTTATGTTTTAAAATAAAGGGATCCTGAGGTAAAGGTTTTTCATTGTTTTTATAAAGGTTTATTTCTTTTTTTGAAAGATTATTTAAGTTTGATTTTTATTTCATTAGCATGCATTTAGTAACACCCCTAGAAAGTCCAATAGGAAAAGTAGGGTTTTTACATTTATGTGTGGTTCCTTCCCTTTTTCTAAGGGAAGAATAACCTTATGTGTGAAAAATGTAGAAGTAAAACGTAGATATTTTGAAGATGAATTTTGTCATACTATAATTCTAGATTTTTAGCAGTGTTTAAGGAAACTTTAGTACAATCTATCTTTATTAACGATCCCATAGGTCATAGAAAGTGGAGATTTAGTGACAATTTTTAAAGTTACTAACAATTTTTGTAGACTGATAAACCTCAAATAAGTAGGAACTGTAGAAGGAATTGTACAAGTTAATGTTGCAACTTTAGTTTATTCTTTGTTCATAGTCATCAAAAGGGTCATTTAATCTTAATGTTTTCATTATGTTGTCATGATTTTTTAATTTTCAAATCAATTAAAAATTTCCAATTCTTAGAAGATTGAAAATAATACCAGAGATTAATTAGAAGTTAAAATCTTTTTTTATAGAAATTTAAAATTTAAACGACATTCAAATATTCTCACATTTAAAATTATATATGAAATATTTACTTCACAATTTTAAAATACAATATTTTTTTATGCAAAATAAGATCTACATAGAAAAATATATAATAATAGCTAGATTTTAAAATAAAAATAAAATTTGTAAAATTTTAAAATATAGATTCCACGAAATCTTTGAAACAAAATATTTGAATCCCTAATATGTTAGAGTAATTGTCAGAATTTGATTTAAAAAATTGGAGAAGTGTATTTTTTTGTGGCTAACCAACAAACTTGATTATATAATATTTAGATAATTTTTTAGTTTTTTACATTTTTTTCCACAATATCCTCATAATTCCATATATATATATATATATATAGATAGATAGATAGATAGATATATCGGTAGTTGCAATTAGGGGTAGATTCATAATCAATGACATGCAAGGTCAAAAAATACTTTATTATTGGAAAATAAATATTTACAATAAAAAGAAATACAATAATTCATTAAAATTATCCTTCTTAGAATTAAAATGTGTTTTTAATAATTAAATGATAATTTGGTTGTGCTTAATAAGTCCATGAATTTTAAAAAATTTAATACATCCATAACTTTTAGTGTTATGTCAATCTATTCCATGTATTTTTTTAAAAAATTAATATATTTTCAAACTTTATGCGGCAAGTTGATTTTAGACAAGTTTAAGCATTTGATTGTGTAAGTATTGAACATGTGGAGTTTAGAGATGTAGACCTATTAGATACAAAACTAAAGATCCAAAGAACTATGTAAAACTTTTTAAAATACAAGAATTAAACTTCAATTCTAAAAGCAAACTTATATCGTTATAATAAGACATAAAATTAAATTAGAAAAATATAACAATATAAGATAAATAGAAAATCAATATAACTACTACTAATTAATTTATATAATAATAAAAGTAAAAAATATTAATAAGTATGCTGCAAAAATTATTATCAATTTTATATTTATTTTTAATAGAATGGTTAGTAAAGTTAGAAAACTAAATTTTTGGAGAGGAAAATTTGTGGAGAGGGGCAGTCTACACTATGGTCCACCTTTGATTTAACCATGTGCATTACATGTGCTATATATAAAAATTGTTATTGAGGAGAATCTTTAGCTTCCCATTTTACCCTCAATTTTTTAATATATGCCTATCTTGGCTTCGGGGTTTTAATTCATGCACATTTATATTAAATTACTTGGGAGGAGACAAAGAGAGATTTCCTTTTGTTTGTTTTTTTATTTTCTCTTTTCTCATTCCGTTCCATGTGTTTAAAAAAATACACATATGAAAACATAGGGTAGGAGGTTAGACTTGTTTATTTATTTATTTATTTATTTATTTATTTATTTTTATAATGGAAGAAGAGTGTTTTACAAGGTACAATTATTCATATAAAAGATATATTTCCAAAATAATTATTTTAATTTTATTTTTAATGTAACACCCGACATTCAGGTACTGAATTAGGGCATAAACTTGGCTTAAACTAAATCAGCAAAGATGACATAGAGTAGTCAGATCTCAATTTCTTTTGAGCTAAAAAAAATAAATCAAATATAATCAAATAAAAAAAAAACAAGTAAAGGAAAAAGGAAAAAAAAACCCAAAATTTTCTTTCTTCTTCTTTTCTTCGTGAGACAACCAAGGGGGAAAGGGGTTTTTTTTCAACTTCTTCTCCTTCCGACCATCGAACGGCGCACGAAGGGGGTCTAGCAAATGACCAAGGCGGCAGTAGACGAGCAGAGGCAACGACAACCTTCGGTAGGTGGTTTTTCCTCTTCTTCATTGATCTCTCTGTCTCTCCCTCGTTCTTTCCCTCTCCATCACAAAGCTCTCTCTCTCAATCTCTCTCATACGTGCATTGGCAGCAAGGGTCAAGGTGGTCTGAAGCAATGGGGGCAGCGAGCAGGTGAGGGAGGAGTCGATTTCGAAGTTGTCGGTGGGTCCTCGTGTGGACAGCACGTTGGGGGTGGATTTGGCTTCTTTTTGGGGCGTTTTTGTGTGGGATGTATGGATTCAGCAACCCTAGTGCAATACGCATGTGTTTGCAGTAGATCAGAGTGTTTTCGACGAGCTATAGTATCGTTTTTGGGTGGTTTTAGCACTGTACAACAGTGTTTAATCCTCGATTTGGTGTGGGTAAGTGTTCTGGCACGGATACAAGGTCGAATTTGACTATTAAAGTTGGTTTTAGTTATTCTTTTGGTGATTTAAAATTGACCCATGACTTGTTAAACTTTGTTTTAGAATACCCATACCCTTTGGATATCAAATAGTGCATTTGAACCTGTTCAGAGTCAGACTGGCAAGGTTAGCGACTGTTCTATTGGGATTTATGCCCTAAAGCCTCGTAATTAATGATTTATTTAATAAATAATATTAATTTTGATTATTTTATTTGCAACATAATATTATCCATTATATGAAAAATCCAAGGTTATTAGTATAATCTTGAAGAGTATGTGGTTGACATACGGGATGATCATGTTCAAGAAATAACCTAAAGGGTCATAGTATATGGATACGGTTGGGTGCCTTATCTTAGTAACACTATTGATATGACCCACTTTGTAATAGTTACAAACGAATTTGATCCAAATTGTTCATGTGGAGACATGTGAGTGAGGGTATCTTATACAATGAGTTTGTATAAGACTGAACCACGAAATATTTAATCACTCTTTATAAATCCGTTAATTGGGAATATTAATATTTCATCACGATGATCATATGCGACTCGATCTTAATTCTGAGTGAGTTATGAACTTCTCCGTGTGAGGGCTTGTCGTCTGATTTGCATGGATGGGAGTGGATTTTGTAGCCGATTCAATAAGCCTACCATTTTGGGGACTTGACCAAATAGGGAGCTGAGAACATAATCTCACAAGATGGAATTCACTCATCTTATAGGGTAAGTAGATGAATAGTTCCTTTAAGTGCTGATTTTGGGACTTGAATAACAGGGCCCCACCTTCTCACTGGCCCGAGAGGGACTTAGTTTATGGTTGGATCATAAAAAAATTGTTCATTAGAGGATCATTGGTACTTAAGGTGCAAGATGTAATTACAGAGGTAAAACGGACTTTTGACCTAGTTGTAATTATAAACAACTCGTGAATGATCGACTTGGATGTAGTGATTATATCCATAAACACAACTTGTCCTACAGTGCATAAGAGTGTAACTTTAGGTTTATAGTGGAGTGACCCTAGAGTTAATGAATGAAAATTAATTAATTAAAGAGTTTAATTAATTAATTTTGCATTATTGGAGCTTATAATATGTAGGTCCATTAGGTTCCCTTGCTAGCTCATAGTAAAACCAAAAGATCAATTTAGTTGAAATAAAATTTTGAAATGTTCAAATTAATATTTAATATATTAGATATATTAAATATAAAAGAGGAAAATATATTTATTATATTTGATACATTAAATATTAAAATAATTAATGTATATTAGATACATTAAATAAAAGATATTTATAAAATTTGAATAAGATTCAAATAAATAAATATCGTAGGAGATTTGAATGAGATTCAAATAAGTATAAGATATATTTTAATATATTAGATATTAAAATATAATATTTTAATTATGGCAAAGATTTACCGTTGGTCTCTATAAATAGGACCCTTGGGTTGAGCCATAAAACATAACACACATATCCTCAATAGAGAATTAGAGAATTCTCTCTTGACATTTCCTTCTCCAATCCCTTGTGGATTTTCTTTCAAGAGGCTCTCACAAGCCTTGGTCTTGTGTTCGAGTCATAGCTAAAAAGATTTTGTGGAGGAGATAAAAACATGCTAGAAATATCTCCATAATATACAAAGGTATTTACTCCAAGTAAGTTTTCTTAATCTTAATTTTTAGTTTAATTTTAAATAAAATCAAAGACGATCCAATGCTTCTGCTACAAAGTGAAACGTTCATTTCGTCAATTGGTATCAGAGCAGTCTTTGAATTTTATTTAGAATTAAGGTTTTGTATGGTGGGTATTTTAATTTTATATATGTGATTTGCAAATTGATTGTTTAGGTTATTGGACATTAGCTTTATTGCTTTGATTAGATCAATTGTAAAACCCAAAAGGGTTAGGATTTGTTGTAATTCTTGAAAAGAAAACTCAAAAGAGTTAAGATTTGTTGTAATTATTGAAAAGAAAACCCAAAAGGGCTAGGATTTATTGTAATTGTTGAAAAAATCCTTCAATTCAAATGTGTTTCTTGATGCCAGCTGCTGCAATTGAAAATTTAGGATTTCTAAATCCTAAATTTTGAATGGTCCAATCAAAGAAGATAT
The DNA here is from genome assembly GCA_033996785.1 of Trichosanthes truncata. Classification (NCBI taxonomy): domain Eukaryota; kingdom Viridiplantae; phylum Streptophyta; class Magnoliopsida; order Cucurbitales; family Cucurbitaceae; genus Trichosanthes; species Trichosanthes truncata. The sequence goes on along the minus strand of JAWPNB010000013.1, from coordinate 39,444,399 downwards.
TGAAGACCAAGATATGTCTTGGATTTAAATTATTGTAATTTAAATTGTTTTCAATTTCTTAGGATATGCCAAATATGCCGATCAATTTTGCTAGTTTTAATTTCATTATGCATGTGATCTATGTTTTAAATTATTTGATTGTTGCATAAAGTATGCTATTAGATTAAAATCCCACCACAAGAATTTTGGGTTTTTCCGAGGCTAAAAATGGTCGGAAAAAGTCCAAAAACCGTCGGAAATACCTTTTCCGAGGGAAAAAAGTGTGTCGGGACGATCGTCGGCATATCCCCGTCGGGGAAGCTTTTGCCACCAAATTTTGGTGGCGTCGGCATTTCTAGGAATTGCCGACCAAATTGTATTTGGTCGGCAATTCCCATAAAGGCCGACCAAACCACAAATTTGGTCGGCATTGCTTTATCTTTGATATTTTATTAATTTCAAGAGATTTTTGCCTAGATTTTCACTATAATTTAAATATGTTGTACTGATAATAAATTGTACACAAAATAAGTCAAATAATACTTTATATTAAACCAAATTTGATTACACGTTGTTCATAAATTCATACAAGATAAAAATAAAAGTTTTACACAAATAAATCTAATCTAGAAACAAAATTTAATAAATATAAGTTCACATCATCTTCATGGTAAATCTTTGCCCTGCTTTCAGAATAATGTCAACTCAACCCACCTATGAAAAACAAAGACATGAACATAAGATTAAAACTATAAACACATAACAACTAAACTAATATTTCAAAAGTATTAAAATCTAATTAGTTACAAAACTATATAAGCAAAACACCAAATTTGAGAAAGCAACCAAGTTCATCTAAGTTTACTAAGTAAACCAAATTAAAGAACTATATAAGTAATTTTTTCTAAACCAAAAGCACAAACACATTTACATATAATTTAACATATAGACCTAATACTAATATATATACCAACAAAATCATATAACTTATAACTAATTATAAGGAACTAAAAAAATCAAATTTAACAAAAACAATCAAAACTTTCTACTAACTTCTAAAGTTACAAAACCCATGAATATAACGAAGTAAAACGATCAAACAACAAAATTAATCTAACTTACTAAATATACTAATAATAAACTCATCAAATTATTATACCGAACAAAAACAATCAAAACAACTATACTAATCTAACTTTACTAAGTAAACAAATAATAAACTCATCAAACTATAACAACACAAATCTTTATAAGTATAACACCAAATTTAGCAAAATCAACCAAATTAATTGAACTTTACCAAGTAAACAAAAGTTATAAAACTATGTAAGTAACTTTTCCAAAATCAAAATTACAAACATATTTACCTAAAACTTAACTTAGACTTGTCAAAAAAAGTTACAAAACATATGTGAGTATTACCTAAAACTTTTCAATAGACATGCATAGCATCTAAAACTCAACCATCATGAACATAAGCTCAAAGAAACCAAATAATCAACACATCAAATTTATAATCAACTAAGAGAATGAAAACTTCATAAGTATAACACCAAATTTAACAATACACAACCAAATCTACATTTTCCCAAGTAAACGAAAGTTACAAAATTACAAGTAACTTTTTCAAAACAAAAATTACAAACACACTTAAAACTTAACTTAGACTTACAAAAAAGTATGAGTATTACCTAAAACTTCTCAATAGACATACAAAGCATCTAAAACTCCCACTTCATGAACTTAAGCTCAAAGAAACCAAATAATCAACACATCAAATTTATAACCAACTAAAACCAAAGTTACAAAATTACAAGTAACTTTTTCAAAACAAAAATTACAAACACACTTAAAACTTAACTTGGACTTATAAAAAAGTATGAGTATTACCTAAAACTTCTCAATAGACATACATAGCATCTAAAACTCCCACTTCATGAACATGAGCTCAAAGAAACCAAATAATCAACACATCGAATTTATAACCAACTAAAACCAAAGTTACAAAATGACAAGTAACTTTTTCAAAACAAAAATTACAAACACGCTTAAACTTAACTTGGCTTTGTCAAAAAAGTTACAAAACATATATATGAGTTTTGACTAAACTTCTCAATACACATGCATAGCATCTAAAACTCAACCATCATGAACATAAGCTCAAAGAAACCAAATAATCAACCATTTCGTTGCGAACTCAAACAATCAAAATTTTACCAAATAAACTAACTTTACCAAGAAAATCAAAAGTTACTAAACATAATAAGCAACTATTTGGAAAACCAACTACCATGAACATAAACTCAAAACTTAAGAACTTAAACTCACAATTTAACCAAAACATAGCATCTAACACTCAACTATATCATGAACATACATACAAACCAAATAAACTCAAATTATTGGCTACCTTTACTGTAGGATAGCCATACACAATTTGTCTTACTATGTATAAGTATCTCAATTCAATATCAAAGCATACTAACCCCCCCTCCAATGCTCAAATCATTGGCTACCTTTACTGCAGGATAGCCATACACAAAGTAGTTATAGAGAGATCAAACGTATTTAAATGATCCTTGTGAGTGGATGAATTGTGTAAGCATTGCTCGGAAGCTAGCCAACTCAGTCGAAGTTCGATTCTCGACTTCTTCCAATCTATGTCTAGTCTGAGTCAACTCTTCTCTCGTGTTCACAATTTCGGCTTTGGCACGATTCAATTCTTCTTTAGTCTGGTTCAATTCTTTTACTCAATGTGTATTTTCTGATTGTAGTTGAGCCAATTCCACGCTCAACTAATGCTCTCATTGTGTTTCCCCACTAGATGTTGAGCCGCTATACTTCCTCTGTTTTGGCTTTGGTCCCCAACCCATGCCTTTAACATGGCCCGATCGATGGCCCAAAATAGTTTCGACTATCTCAACTTTGGTGAGGGGTTGGGACCCTTCTGAATTAGGTGCCTCTTGCAACTCTATCATTTGACTCTGGGAGAAAAATGAAAATAAGTATTATTCGAGTAATAAGATTATAAACAAACTTTAAGAGTATGAAACTTACATGAGCAACATTGGCTGCCGAATTCACCCACCCTTTTCCTTCTTTGTATCTTGTTTTTTCAAATAACTCAGTTGGTCCAAGTTCAACACCGTCTTTTGTTTTCTGTAACTCAATGTTTTTATTATATTAGTAATATTGGAAAACAATAAAATAATAGAAGAAACATTTTTCAACCCTACCCGTGCTTCTCGTATATGTATGAACGTCTTAGAGCCAACACGATGGTTGAAAGGTAGCTTTGATCAGTTCTTTTTATATGTCCCGTAGTTTGCTAACAAAATAAAATATTAGTAAATGGATCTAGAATTATGCACGTGAGACGACACATTAATTAAGAAATGTAAGTAATGTACCTTCCATTTTGGAGTATCCCACCTATCGCATAGCATATGCCAATCGGCTATATCAATCACCCTACGATGTGGGTGTGCACGTCCCTCCTCAAGAGAATATTTTCTATAATGTTTGGCCAAATCCCGCCCTATACTCCTTGAATGTAGACTGTATCTCACATTCAATAAACTCGTAGATGGCATACTTTGACAAATCCAACTTGAAATGGTTCTGTATAAAAATACATAATATTAATTTTAGATAAAATTAGACATCATAGACACAAACAACTAAACGATAAACTTACCAGGAGTTTGTTTTTTACGTGATCCTTTAGATTTGTGGACACATCTTTCCATTTTGATAGACGCACTGGAAATGATTCTCTTACAATTGTGCCAATATGGCTGCTAAACATGGTAGCAAAATTGTTGAGATTTATGCCCTAAAGCCTTGTAATTAATTAATTATTTAATAATTAATAATAATTTTGATTATTTTATTTGCAATATAATATTATCCATTATATGAAAAATTCAAGGTTATTAGTGTAATCTTGAACAATATGTAGTTGACATACAGGAGGATCGTGTTCAAGAAATAACCTAAAGAGTCATAGTATATGGATAAGGTTGGGTGCCTTATCCTAGTAACACTATTGATACGGCCCACTTTGTAATAGTTACAAATGATTTGATCCAAATCATTCATGTGGAGACATGTGAGTGAGGGTATTTTATACAATGAGTTTGTATAAGACTGGACCACGAAATATTTAATCTCTATTTATAAATCCGTTAATTGAGAAGATTAATATTTCATTAGGATGATCATATGCGACTCGATCTTAATCATGAGTGAGTTATGAACTCCTGCCTATGAGGGCTTGTCCTTTGATTTGCATGGGTGAGAGTGGCTTTTATAGCCGATTCAATATGCCTACCATTTTGGGGACTTGACAAAATAGGGAGCTGGGAACATTATCTCATAAGATAGAATTCACTCCTTCCCATATAGGGTAAGTAGATGAGTAGTTCCCTTAAGTGCTGATTTCGGGACTTGAACAATGGGGCCCCACCCTCTCATTGGCCCGAGAGGGACTTAGTTTATAATTAGATTATAAACAGATTGTTCATTAGAGAATCAATGGTACTTAAGGTGCAAGATGTAATTATAGGGGTAAAATGAACTTTTGACCTAGCTGTAATTACGAACAACTCGTGAAGGATCGACTTGCATGTAATGATTATATCTATGGACACAACTTGTCCTACAGTGCATAAGAGTGCAACTCTAGGTCTATAGTGGAGTGACCTAGTTAATGAATGAAAAATAATTAATTAAAGAGTTTAATTAATTAATTTTATATCATTGGAGCTTATAATCTGTAGGTCCATAAGGTCCTCTTGCTAGCTCATAGTAACACTAAAAGATCAATTTAGTTGAAAGAAAATTTTGAAGTGTTCAAATTAATATTTAATATATTATATATATTAAATATAAAAGAGGAAAATATATTTATTGTATTTGATACATTAAATATTAAAATAATTAATGTATATTTGATATATTAAATAAAAGATATTTATAGAATTTGAATAAGATTCAAGTAAATAAATATCGTAGGAGATTTGAATGAGATTCAAATAAATATAAGATATATTTTAATATCATATATTAAAATATAATATTTTAATTATGGCAAAGATTTTCCCTTGGTCTCTATAAATAGGACCATTGGGTTGAGCCATTCTACACAACACACATCTCCTCAATAGAGAGAATTAGACAATTCTCTCTAGACCTCTTCCTCTCTAATCCCTTGGGGATTTTCTTTCAAGAGGCTCCCACAAGCCTTGGTCCTATGTTCGAGTCATAGCCAGGAAGACTTTGTGGAAGAGATAAAGATCCACCAGAAGATTCTCCATATTTGGAAGGTATTTATTGCTTAACCCTTGTATTTTAGTTTAATTCTAAATAAATCAAAGACAATTCCTATGCTTCCGCTGTGGGTTTAATTCGATTATTCCCTTCAAAAATTGCACACAGGCTTTTTCAACTCATCAGTTATATGTATTGGAATTCTCCCATGTAAGTTAACATATTTGTCCAACTCTATGCCCCTCGAATATCCCCTTACTCTACGTGCAGAATTATCTAAAACACAAATAATTAAGCTAATATGTAAATACAAAATTATGTACAAAAGTGTATAAGAGTATTAACCTGAAGTCCCGCCTGTAGAAGACACCGCAATGTTTCCAAGGTCTGCGCTAGAGTTGCCATCGACAAAATGATTAGTCGCCTCGTTCTCTAGTTGAATAGGATGCACCATTGTGTCTCTAAAAGCACACATGAAACGTATGAATGATACAAATAAAATAATAAGGATAAAAAATGTCTAAAATAAGTAATGAAATACATAGTTATTCCAATTGTTAATCGCTAACATGATCTGAGTTAGAATTCTCATCGAAGCTAGAAGTAATCTTAGGGGAAACTTCTACATCCTCTTCTTCATTGTTTATGAAATCATCATCACTATTTGATGATACCTCTCTACTCAGGTGTTTTTCCACAATGGTGGGATCAACATCATCCCTGCATAATGCGTGATCCTGAATTGATTCATTAACTCTGATTCCATCCTTAACTTCTATCAATTCAAGTTGGTTATTTTCAAGATCTTCTACCTCTGGAACATCCCACAAGCATTTGTTCTGAACCACTTGCACCACCTTCCAATTATTGCCATATTTTGGATCGTCGAGGTAAAATACTTGTTGTGCTTGAGTAGCAAGGATGAAAGGGTCATCCACATACCAGTAGTGAGCTGTATTGATTGATCTCAACCTTAAATGAAAGTGTGATCTATTCTTTTTACTGTCTGTGTCGAACCATTTACACTTGAATATCATAATACGTCTCATCTTTACATACTCTAAGTCCAACACCTCAGTCAATGCACCATAAAAATTCAATTCATCGCTTTGACTTTCACTTTCTCCAGGCACCAGGACTCCACTATTCTGTGTGGCCCAACGATTATCACGAGTTATAGTGTGAAAGCGTACTCTATTAACAATACATCCACTATAAGAGCGCACTTGAAAACTAGGTCTCATCGCCATTGAGTACAAATCATCAGACATATTTCCACTTTCACGTAATGAGAAAACCTGCTAATTCATTAATATAAGTTACAAATCTTACTCATTATTTAAATTACATTTATATACTCTCATAACTCTAAACTTACATGAGCTTTGAACCAACCAGAAAATTGGAGTTGGTGTCTTTTATATAAATCTTTGGCAATCTGTGCTTCAGGACTAATTAGTCGCAAATGTTGTTTATTAAGACAAGAAATTAAAAGTTAAATCTCATATTTATTTCAATTTTATATTGAGATTGAGATTGAGAATTAGAGTGTTCGAGACGTACGTACGATAAGACTTTATTTCATCACAATTGTTCAAAATATACCAATGTGCTATACGTTTCTCCTCAATGGATAAGGTCCTCGTAGTTGAGCCCCCCAATGGTCGTGCCCTTTGTCTAAACACTTCAAAGTCACCACAAATCTCGTTTACAGAAATTTGATCATCATTTAGTTCATATCTATTAAATCTTGTTTCAATCCCAATTAGATACAAAGAGCAAAAATTCAATGATTCATTCATTACAAATGCTTATGCAATGGAACCCTTAGGACGTACTTTATTTCGCACGTATTGTTTGAATGTTCATAAACTTCTCTCAATATGATACATTCAACTGTAGCTAACAGGACCCACAACTCTGGTTTCATATGGCAAGTGAAGTACAAGATGCACCATTACATCAAAAAATTCTGGTGGGAATATTTTTTCCATCTTACAAAGTATGATTATAATATCTTATTGCAATCGATCCAAATCACTTGTGTGTATTGTTTTTGCGCATATATCACAAAAGAATGTACATAGCTCAGCAACAGTAGTGGATGCATCCTTAGGTAAATATCCTCTAGCACTAATAGGAAGAAGTCGCTGAAGCAGAACATGAGAGTCGTGAGTTTTCAACCCCCATACTTTTCCATCGTTGACACAACACATTGTGATATATTCGATACAAACCCATCTGGAAACTTCACTGATTTCATAAACTTACAGAAATCAACCCTTTCTTTGGTAGTCAGCGTGTATGTAGCATGTAGCTTTACAATCTTGTTGCCTATCTTCTTCAAGTGTAGATCTTTCCGTATATTCAGATCCTCTTTATCCAATCGAGCATTTGCCATGTCCTTGGTTTGTCCCTCAATATTTAACAATGTACCAACCAAGTTGTCACATATATTTTTTTCAATGTGCATCACATCCAATTTATGTCTTAACATAAGTTTTGATCAGTAAGGGAGTTCAAAGAAAATATTCTTTTTCTTCCAATTAGATCAGTTAGTTTTCGTTTCTTATCTTGCTTCACTGGATGTTTACTGAACCAGGAAAGTTTAGCATACAAATTTCTTGTAAGATCTCATCCCCATCCAGTACGACTGGAGGAGGTCTAGATTCAGTCTTTCTGTCAAATTGCTTACTCTTACGCCAACTATGACTCTCTAGAAGATAACGTCGATGTCCCATGTAAGAAATTTTACCTCTTATTCTAAAGGATGATGTATCTTCTTTACAAATGGGACATGCTTTGTAACCTTTTGTACTCCACCCAGATAAGTCGCCGTACGCAGGAAAGTCATTAATAGTCCATAACAAACTTGCGTGCAGTTGAAAGTATTCGCCACTAACTGAGTCATAAGTGCACACACCATTATTCCATAACTCTTTCAACTCTTCAATCAATGGTTTCAAGTAAACATCAATTTCTTTACCATGAGATTTTGGCTCGGGAATAAGTAAAGACATGAAGAAGTTGGTTTCTTTCATGTATTTCCAAGGTGGCAAATTGTATGGAACTAGTACCACCGGCCACATACTATATGAAGTGCTCATATTTTCGAATGGGTTAAATCCTTCTGATGCTAATCCCAAACGAACATTCCGTGGTTCCGAAGCGAACTGAGGGAATTCACGATTAAAATGCTTCCACCCTTCACTATCAGCTGGATGTCGTAACACACCAACTTCCTCAACACGCTTATCTTTATGCCATCTCATTTCAGAAGCAAAATGTTTCGATGAAAACATTCGTTTCAATCTTGGTATCAATGGAAAGTGACGTAAAACTTTGTGTGGAATCTTTTTTCCTTTGCCATCATTCACTTTATACCGAGACTCACCACATGTTGGACACTGTTGACAATTAACAAATTCTTTCCAATATAATATACAATCGTATTTGCAAGCATAAATTAACTCATAGCTGAGCCCTAAGTCACGCAACTTCCTCTTAGCTTCATAGAATGAACTCAGTATACACACATCGATTGGAAATGCTTCCTTTAACAATTGTAGTAACATATCAAATGATTTATTGATCAAATTTTTAAGAACCTTAATATGCATCAATCCCACCAAAAAGTTTAATGACGAGAATCGCGTACAACCAGGGTATAGTTGATTACATGCTTCGGTCATTAAATCCTCAAATACGGTTGAAGTATCCGTTTCATGGATATTAGGGGCCATCTCATTTTCAAAATTATTGTCTTCCTCTATATCTGCTTCGACAATTGGGACTTGAAGGTCATTTAAAAGGTTGAACATCCTATTCTCTCCATTGAAATCATTAGACTTTGTAGTACTTGTTCTATCATCGTGTACTGATCCCGTTGTATAACTTTTGAACCTAGGTAAGTTGGTAGGTTCTCCATGATATACCAATTGACTATAAGAGTGGGATATTCCATACGTGAATAGATGTCGCTCTAATCCGTCTAAAGATTTCCACATTGCATTCATACAATTTTAACATGGGCATCTTGTTTTTTCTTGAGTCATTAACATGAAACTTTGTCTTTGCTAAAAATTGGGTTACTCCTTCTATATACTCGGTTGACAACTTGTCTCTAATTTTAATCCAATCTCTATTCATCATTATCCTTAATTTTATACACCTTCCAAGTCCAATTCTAGTTTGTGAGAAGTTCAAACCTGTAGGATATAGACGAAAAAAAAAAGATAGATTTAACTTTGTCCCAAACCCTTAATGTATAAATTTTTTGGCTATCAAGTTGAGATATGCAGTTTTTGGCTAGCAAGTTGAGCTACAAATTAAATTTCATATCTTAAGCCCCATTTCGTAACCATTTTGAACAATGTTTATAGTTTTTGGATTTAGAAAAGTTTTTTTTAGTTTTTTGGGATAAAGAAGCCACAATTATTCATATAGAGGCCTAATGGGTTTGTTAAAGATAAGTTATAAGCATTCAATTATTTTGAAATTGAGTTGAAGTAGTAGGTGTCTTTTCAATTGTGTTTAAGTACAATTAATATGTTAGGAGTAAGGATATGAACATTCAACCTTAATGAAAAAAGTATATGTCTTAACTCTAGATAAACAATTAAATATTAAAAAACTTAAATAATACCAAGATCATAGTATATAGGGACTAAAAATATAGTTAATATGAACTTAATAATCTAACTTTGATAAATAAGATTTAAAATTTAAGAATTTGGAGGAGGGTACTAGTGTTTTCCAAATAAGATTTAAGGTAAGTGGATAGTTTAATTAATAAATTAGTTACTGATTGCACACTGATTAATTTCTCTATTAAAGCCACATATACTCAAGAACATCCATTAATTACAAAGCACCTTCACTAGATTTGATTTGTTTTGCACAAATCATTGTGTTATTTGGCTTATAACTAATTGAGAGAGTTTGGTAATTATGTATTTTAAAGAGAGGATTAACAAATTAAAATGTTCTAACTTGACAATCAACATCAATTCTATAATAATACGTGTATTTAATTATATATATAACTCATTATATAACCAACATAATTATATATATAACTTATTTAGAATTTATCTTGATAAAAAACATAAAAAAGTTTAACCAACATAAGACATAATAACCAACACATCTACTAACTTATGTTGTTTATTTGATAACCAACATAAATATATAATCAACATAAGTCAAAATTATATAACCAACATAATTATATAACTCATCTACAACATAAAAAGTCTAACCAACTTATGTTGTCTACACAACCCAACTAACATAATTAATACTAAAAAGTCTAACCAACCATATTTAATGATCAACTCTATTATATCCATGAATAAGAATAATTAACATTACAAAATAACTAAAATAATAAATTTTAAATTACAAATATACCAAATACATGTAGATCTACTTATTTACAATAAACTATAAAATAGAAATTCAAAACAAAGAAAAGAAAAGAATAGAGGAGTTCCAAAGGTTAGATATCAATCTAAGCTATTTTAATTGTGTTCAAAATCAACCCAAACCTACATTAAAATTTGTTTCAACACTCCGTCACGGAACCAAATCATAAAACGAAAGAATTCAAAGATTATATACCAATTTAAACTTCCAAAAAAAATCGAATTGTTTTTACAATATCATTCAATTTGGTAACTAAGAAAAAATATATATACTTTTGATAGTAATTCAAAGTTGGTTTTTATTTAGTCTCTAAAGCTTAAAACTAGACAATATATTTGTAATCTAACTAGTTTGTAAAATATAATTCACATGATGGTTCATCTAAGTCGCACTTTAACAAAAAAGAAAAAAAAGTGTGAAGTACTGATTATTGAATGAACTTTGTATTTTTTAACCATTGAGCTATGCTAAAGTTATGTAATTAATATTTTGGGGAGAAAAATCAATTTATACTCCTAAATTTTGGAGTTGTATCAATTAAAACTCAAACTATGAATTGTATCAATTTAAACCCTACACTTTCATAAGTGAAACAATTTAGACTCTTCGTTAGTGATTTATAACTATTTTCAATTGATTCAATTTAAAATTAGCTTAAGATTACATGAACAAATTTCTTCTTCTCCCAAAATTCTACCAAAGTAATAAGAAAAATTATCATATAATTCTTTCGAAATAGGTAAACAAAAATAGAGGAAGACGAGAAAATGAAGAACTGCTACTATTCATTTGATCTCATGATTTCTCTCTAGTCTCTAATATTATGTTAATCCCTGCATTTAAAAGAGTCTTATACATGTTGAACAAATTGCTTACCGCAAGTGTACGGGTCAAGTTTTAATGTAGTGTAATGTAAATTACAGATATCGTCCTCAGAATTGGTTTTCTAGATTACTCAAGTACCATGAATACAATCGCTCAATTTTATTTAAAGAAAATACTCGAGTGATGGAAGCTAATCTAAAATTTAATTAAAAACCAATGAAATTAATGTGAGACAATTCATAGAGAAACTATCCTACGGATTTGACTTCAGCAGTTAGTCAAATAAATCAGTCAGTTAAGCAACCAAGATTGAGTATGCAATTATTTCATAAGTCAAAAAGATAAAAGGTATAACAACTATACCTCTCGAGTACAATTGAATCTCAAATATGTCAAAAATCTAATATTACTATCTATATTTATTAACATGTAAAGGAATCCTAAATCTCTCGATCTTAGGAAAAATCCAGTCATGCAATCAAGTTCTAATATAAACTATCTCTCCCGAGCATAAGTTCAAAACCAATAATATTCAACCCGCGATCAAAGGATTAAAAGCATTACACGCATAATTGCATGAATGAAATACAAGCAATTGATCCAGGCAATTTGTAACTACCCGCCCTAGATCGCTACTTAAAGCTCACTCAACACACACTTAACAACCATGAAGAAGGTTTTAAAATACCTTTCAAATAAGAACAACGGAAACATTTCACAAAATTTGCTTTATTTCGAGATCCCGATTCAAAATAAAACATACTTGCAAAAACATTTCAATTAAAGGATAATTTTTCCAATGTTTAAAAACAATACACGAAAACATAGGCAACTATTTTATCCTAAGGAAATAGGAAGACCACTATATTTCCATAGCCTTGCCAAGTCAATGCCTCTACCACGCGCCTCTTGAGTCCATGACCACCTAAAAAGGAAAACAGTGTAGTACAAGTGAGTATAAAAATACTCAATAAGCAGCCCACTTAATCCAAAGGTTCAGAGTTCGACACATCAACTAGCGAACTTACCACAAGCTACTTAACCTTCTAATCTTATTCAAGTTCTACACTCTCTTAACTAAGTGACCACCTAATTGACCCCCCACCTATGGTATTGCCTCATTGTTATACCCTAGAGCCATATTTCCTATCCACGGGGCTTCATCCCCCACAGTTAGCATACGACAATGAGGTATACAACCCCTAAGCCACACTAGCTAACATCCACAAATCATTGGGACTTCATCCCCACAACTAGCATACAACAAGAAGATCTGTGCAACCCTCAAGCCACACTGGCTAGCACATGCAATGAATGACACACCTTCCATGCCATCACACATCTAGGTACATAACCCCTCCATGTCATCACACATCCGAATGTCATCACCCTCCATACCATCAATCATCAGGGTACACGACCCACTAGCTAGCTTTTCATAATCATCCAAAGCAAGCATGCTCCATATGGGGTAGTAGGTATCGCGAGCCTAAAGGTACTAAGTCATACCCTAATTCTAACCGAATTCTCCAAACCATATCCCACTATCAACCAACTATACACAAGATCAAGATTAACATGTCTCATGATTACATCAACCACTACTCCGATCATGTCCTCCAATCCTAAACTCAATTCATGAATCTCAGGCATAAACTCAACTGAGGATTTTACACATGAATCTTGAATACCATGCGTTGGGCACATACTCATCCAAGGTTCTACACATGAATTACAAATATTATTCATAAACCTTGGGCATATTTCATCCAAGGTTCTACACAAATTACAAACACCAATCACAAACCTCGAGTACAAACTCATTCAAGGTACTATACACTTATCACATGAACCCACCATGAGTGTACAACATTAAATTCTTAAACAAGAAAAGCCACGTGTTTATGCAACCTTATGCCCATTACGAAATTCTCATATTAATTTAGCCAACCAGTCCATATCCCACATACACATTTTTAGGCAAGCATGTATATTCAAAAATAAATTCAACTATAAACTAAATTCATCCAATCACAAACTTAGGTAATTTCTTAAGGTACTACACATGTCATCCACAACAAACTCAAATCTTTAAGCTCCTATTTCCATTATAGCTACATACTTAGACCACTTTTAGCTCAAAACCACTTCAATATAAATTCCCTAACCATAACATGCTTCATAACCACAATTTTATGCATACTTTCACAATTCACAAATTCTCAAACATCAACCAAATCCAAAATAACTTAAAGGGGCTTAATCCAAATGGATACTTACCTCAAACATAATAATTAACACTATTCCAAGCACTAAGGCCTTTTCCTGAAAAATAAACAGTAGCCCCTAGTAATATTACAAAAACCATAAATTAGCTCAAGGCTTGGTTAAAAGTTACTTAATTAAATTTAATAATTTTAACCAAGGATTTTAATTAAGATTTACCTAATTAAATCTTAATTTCAGAAGTGAATTATAAGGTGGTGAAAATCTCACCTTTCTGAATTTCTGGACAATAAATCAGCTCCTTGGAAATTTGTGACAAAATTGTCCAACTCCAAACTTGGCCTTCTGTTAACCTTCAATATTCCAACGATTTTTAAGGGTCATATAATTTCCAAAACAGTCCCTATAACTTCATAGAGTGGCCTAATCATGTCTCCATTTAATCCAATTTATGCTTAGTCTTTACTATGTTAACACCTTGTTAGAAATTTTTACCAAGCCTTAATTTTATAATTTTGTTTAGTAATTTAAAGTGTCTCCAAAACGCTCCAAATACCCTTGAATTGCATTGGTTGTCCTGTAAATTTTTAAGGGTCATATAATTTCCAAAACAGTTCCTATAATTTCATAGAGGGGTCTAATCATGTTTCCATTTAATCCAATTTATGCTTAGTCTTTACTGTGTTAACACCTTGTTAGAAATTTTTACCAAGCCTTAATTTTACAATTATGTTTAGTGATTTAAAGTGTCTCCAAAATGCTCCAAATGGCCTCCAATTGCAATGGTTGTCCTGTAAATTTAGTCCAATGGTTTTAAGGTCGTTTTAATTGGCCATTTAATAGATAAATCAATCTCTTTTGATTTCATAGATCAATCTTAATTGAATGGGCTTGCAATCTGTCCAAAAAGTCCCTCAATTGGAGATAAATCCAAAATCCATAAATTAACTTGAAAACTCAGGGTTTCCAAAAAAACAGTCCAAAACTCCAACGATTTAACCACGAGTCCAATACAGCTTTAGAACGAGCCTTGCCTCTTGAATCTTACCAAAATAGTACTAAGAACCGGCTAGTTTGGTGTCGATTTAATTTGATTTCGTCGATCTGACCTCCTAACATAATGGGTAATCTTGATCTTAAGAGAAAATTATCATGGGTTAATTTTTAATCACCAAAAAAGCACTTCAAATCACTTTTAAAAGAAAAATCAACTCCCCTTACATGTTGTCTGTATAAATTAGCGAGAGAGAGAGAGAGAGAGAAAATTTCGGCAGCTCCGGTGGCAGAGCCGACTTGCAGCATGCAGCAGCGAAGGCTAGACGGTGCGTGGATCGGGGCTGGAGCAGAGCGACGGATCCAGCGTGGTTGTGACTGGACTACCGACGAGCTGGTCAGCGGTGGTGTGCGGCGTGGGGTGCAGTATGTTGACAGGAGGGAGATGAAGAATGAGAAGAAAAAGAAGAAGAATGAGGTGGGGAGAGTTTGATTTTCATGGGGGAGAGAGAGAGAGAGAATGGGTGTAAGTAAAAAGAGGGAGAGTGGAATAAAAGAAGAATAAAAAAAAATTAAAAAAGAAAGGGATTTAGGGAGGGAGAGAAGGAGTGGGTGAGTGGAGAAAGATGGTTGGGGAACATGAGGGTGTGGGAGGGTTTTAAAAAAAGAAAATACAATAAAATAAAAAACCCCATTTGAGGAAAGAATCTTGGGAGAAAGTGGGAGTTGTCTCCTACTTGTTTTTTTTTACAAAAAAATTTAAGCATAAATTCGGGCATTACACAATCACTTAATTAATTCATCCAAACTAACAGGCTACATCAATCCCTAAGATTAAAAGTTTAGCTACTCATGTTCAAGAATTTAAATACAAAGCTCAATGAAAATTCCATAACTAAAATATAAGGTGTCATTGCCATATCGCGATGTGTGGATCAACCGACATCCATCTAAAAAGAGGGCCTTTTAGAAAAGAATTTGGAGTCACCACCAACCATTAATAGGGTGTGATTGGTCACCCATTTAAAAATAAAATACCTATGAAAACAGAGTTTAAGTTTGGGGGGGTTTTTGTGTGTAGGGAAAGTATTAGCACTCTACAACACCCATAAAAAATAGTCACCAAATCTTGTTTTCCTCATGTTATCTTGATTAATTTTAATTAAAAAAGATGGTCCTTTTAGTTCATAAGACTAAGAAAACCTGTTTTTGTTGTTTTATTTTAAAATTGTCTCAATTTGTCATATCTTAAACTTCAAGAATGAAGAAAGTACTTGACCAACTTGAGTGGGGTTATTGGCCATCAATTGATGCAATATTGGAACTGTTGATGCACAAATCCAGACAAAGGGAACACATTTGATTTGTATGTGAAGCCAATAGTGCATTTGTATTTTCAAGGGAGCAAGGTGGCTCGCAAAACAAAGAAAACATGCACACCGGTGTAGTGCTTGCCAAGCCACTTTGATGCTTAAGTCAGAGAGGAAAGGTGTAGCAAGTTAGTGAAGACTAAGAATAAGTTACCTCAATTGGAATTATAACAAAATATTTATATGATGGGCCTTTCCCTAAACCTAGTTGGATTAGGCTTTTAGGAGGGAGATGAAGTCCAATCGTGCGAGGCATGCAGGAGCAAGCGGAGAGGAACCGAACCGGTCTAACCAGTTTGACTCGGCCCGGTCTGGGTCGATTCGGGTATCTGGGCCTTCTTGCCCATTTTCTTGCTTTCTCCTTCCCGATTCTATTATGGATCTTGAATCTAACCAGTATTTGGCCCAATAGTCTTCTGTTTCTTGGGTTTAACCTGATTATCCAAATTTACTCATAACATAAATTATTCTCAATCAATAAGAAAATTCTTCACCTCAAGAATTTAAGAAAGTTTACATTTTTTTCTCAAATCCATCATAAGATTGCAAATATTTTTAACTTGTTTTATTTTTTGTAATTTCAAACTTTTGATTGAAGGTTTTTTCATGCACTTTTAGATTAATATGAATTTATCTCAAGCACACTGCTCAACCCATTTTAAAAGGTCAATTTTTTAATAGAAAATATGTGGCTCTTATTTTTTATGAAAATAAAAATTTGAAAGGTATTTATTTTAGTGGCAAAACTAGAAAAAAAAAAGTACTCTTGAAAAATTTGTTGGGTTTGCTTAAAAAAAAAAATTGGAACATAAGAAGTTCAATTTGTTTGGTAAAAATAGTAATTATTTTAAAAAATGTTTTGGTGTTGTTCACGAACAGTAAGGTGAAAGTGTGTTTTTTACAAAAAAAAAAAAAAAAAAAAAAAAAAAAAAGAAAAAGAAAAAGAAAAAGAAAAGTTTATTCAACATAGCTTTTGATAAATTTATACAATCAATTTTTTTATGAAAAATTATTTTTAAGAAGAGAAATTAGTTTATTTTGTTAAAAAGTGGATAGTATGTAAAACATTTGATTTTTTTTTTTTTCATTTTTACAAAAAAACTCACAGATACATTTCAAAAAAAACTCCCAGATTCATTTCTTCGTAATGAATTTTTTAAGATAATATTTTCTTATACTTTTCTCGTTTTTGGGTGAAGACTTTCAAACATTTACAGAGCTCTACTCAATTACATTATGAACAAACGACTTTCAATCGAAATACAATAAATTTGACTAAAAGGAAAACTTCTCACTCATTCAACAATTTTCAAACATAAAATAGAGCATACAAAAAAAGTCAACAAAATATCAATAAAAACTAACATAATAGTGATTATGCATTCACGTTAGTGTACAATGACTCAAATAGAAACCAATAACAAATTTAGTAAAAATAAAGAAAAAATATGAGAGAGAGAGAAAAAGCATTCTACGCTGACTCTTTCAAAAACTCCTACCCATTGATTTTGCAAGATGGTGGTAGTCTGGATCGATTATGGCAAACGACTAAGTACTCCCATGAAGTGATCGACTTTTCACTCAAAAGTAGGCTCGTTGGAGAAGATGAAGGCAGCAACTTGAAGGTGAATGTGATGGAGGAGAGAAAAAATAGTGTAAGGCCAAAAGAGAAAAAAAGATGGAATCAAATGTAGCTCTTTTTTGTTGTTGTTGTAATGTGAAGGGGAAGAAGATGAGACAAAAAAAATGAAGATGGTGTTGTTTAGAAGAAAAAAAAACAATGGAAGAAGAAGAAAGAAAGAAAATTCTTTCTTTGGAATAATGTGTGGGAGGAGAAAAAAAAAGGGAGATGAA
Organism: Trichosanthes truncata; assembly: GCA_033996785.1. Taxonomy (NCBI): domain Eukaryota; kingdom Viridiplantae; phylum Streptophyta; class Magnoliopsida; order Cucurbitales; family Cucurbitaceae; genus Trichosanthes; species Trichosanthes truncata. The sequence goes on along the minus strand of JAWPNB010000013.1, from coordinate 39,426,454 downwards.
GTTGTTGGAAAGAAAAAAAAAGTGGAGAAAAAGGATGAATCCAAAATCCCTTTTCCAAAGAAGGTGAAGAAGATTAGAGAGAGAGAAAAATGTGGGAGAGAAGGAAGAAGAGAAAGAGAGACATTATTTAGGAAGAGAGAGATTTTTTCATGGGAAAGAGAGGATGTTGGCGTGTAAAAGAAGAGAAAGAGATTTTTGAAAAAAATCCACAACAACCTTGATACTTGTTGGGAAGGTTCTAGATTTTTAAATAAGAAGATGACAATTGTACTTTAATACCTTTTAACCATCAAGTGCATTTGAAGTTTTATCTCTAGCCCAATGGAATGCATGTTAGTTTCATACTTATAGGTCTTTAGGTTCAAGTCGTCTTCATGCACTTTTTTTTTTTTTTGCTAAAGTGCATTTTTGTCTAATTCACTTTTTATGCAAAAATATCATGAAAAATCAACTCTACTTGGACCAAATATGGGGTCTACACAAAGTTCATAGAAAGAAAAGAAAAACTGAAATTTGTGTGCCAATTGTTCGTTCCCGTCACGATGTTCACGATCCAGAGCTTGAAAATCCATTTTCTCTGCTCTAATGGACTCTTCTAGCTCTCCAATCAACTGTGTTTTGAAAATAGGCTTTCACCTTTCCAAAATTGGCTCCCCAAAAACATATCAAAATGTTGTATTTAAAGGAAATAGGGTAGTGTCGAGATGCTAGGAACAGTGTCGAGACGTTGCACCCTAATCACGCAAACAAATAAGATACATTGAGGTAGCGTCGAGACATTACACGCAACATCTCGATGCTATAGATGGAAGTGAGGGGTGCTGCTCCTCGTTAACTGAGGTATAAATAATGTGGAAGAATGCGTGCATAATCAATATCATGCGACAAATTTGTACAGTTTAGATGATTGATATGCATGAAAATTGATTTACAACTATTGTCCACCATGCGTTAAGCCCAAGTATAAACTCAATGTGACCAAGTAGTACTTGGAGTATTTCAAGATTGAATCCTCAAGGACTTGAGTTGATCGCAATTGATTTCTTAATAACAACGTGAACTTAGTGGAGGTAAATAAATTAAGGTTTTGATTACAAGAAAACTTAAATGCTAAAGTTTGATGGTCATTTTATCCTTAGAAGCATGAGTTTCTACTTATCCTAACTCTTTCGATTACGATGTTAAGCACATCATGCAGTCATATGTAGATATGTTCATTTTTTCTGTGAGGACTAGCCTTTAATGGGGCAGGGAATCCCTGTATAGGTGGGGAATGGGAGAGGGAGTGGAGGGAAATTTTTCTCCGTTAGCTAAACGGGGATGGGGACGGAAAATGTATTCTCCGTCCCCGTCCTAGTCTCCAGCCTTGTCCCCGCCCCTACCCCGATTTCTTTAATTTTTTTAATATATATATATATAATAAACCATAAATTCAAACTTTTGTGAAATATTATTTTGTTTTTCTAAGGTAATTAAAACTTTTTCTTTTTAAATAGAAATTTCTCATCATGAATTAATAATTTAAATAGAAATTTTCAAAAAAAATAATTTAATCAAAATAAAAAAAATGAAAATCATTAACAGATAATAATTCCCTACGAGAAATCTGACCCCCGCAAATTCCCCACGGGGAATCCCCACCCCGTTCCCTGTGAAATTAAATGGAGAATTTTGTAGGAACGGGGAATGAAATGGAGGGAGACGGGGATGGGGAAGCCATTCCCCAGCCCCACCCCACCCCGCCCCGTGGACATCTCTAGTCATATGTCTATGCTCAACACAATATTTTAGTTTCCGACCCATTCTTACTTACAAGTGGTTATTTTATTTCTAAAACAACCTAGTGAGTTATGTTCACTCTTGTTTTCCTTGAACTTTCCACACACTTGAACCCTTTCAGCATGAAAGCATGCTTTTACCTCCCTCGGTTGGCCAAATGAAGATTGGCAATGGAAGAATTACTCACATCTAAGAAAACTAAGGAAAAACAACCAACATTCTATTGAATGTTAAAAATCTTGCATACTAAGTTCCTTTTAAGCCACTCCCTTTTATGATTTAGCTACTCTCATGAAGTAAATGATATATAGATGCAATAATGAAAGTGATGAAGATGCCATTGAATTACTTTAAAATGAAATTGCAGAGAGTTTGGTACAATGATACTATCAATGCTAATCGTAAGCTTAAACTACAATCTAAGCAAGATGGTTTAAAGACTGAAAACTAAAACAAGATGTAATCTACTAAAACAATAAAGATTAAAAGTTGAAATCTTCAATCTTCAAGCTTCGAATGAAGTCTGCAATCATCTCGGGAAGATGAAGGTTGAAGAAGGGTAACTGGAGAAATCAACTCGTGCAAAATTAATCAAAGACTAGAGATAGAGGAACCAGAGGAATCGTCCTTCAGCTTCAATTAATGTATAAATAGATGCATCCAGCCAATGAGAGATGGACACGTATGTGATGTTGAATTTTACTCATACCTTGTTGAATGCAAGTTGAAGATGTGGTCCAACCAAATTCAGCCACGTTATTTCCTCTAGTGAAGGTCCAATGAGCGCATGCCACGTCAACTCCTTGAGCTTCAATCTGTCTGATCTCAGATAATGATTAGTTGATGTGACTGTTTTTGGTCGTGTACTGAATCTGATTCACCAACATCTTGCGCTGAAGTTTCTTTCAAATGTTCATCGCTTCACGTATGTTCCTCATGTTCGGCGCAACTCATTCCTATAACATCAAAGTTCTTATCAAGAACTTAGGAATGGTTTTCAATCCTATGTTTTTATCCAATTAAACGCGTTTTAGAAGATGATGAATTTTTTTTATTAGAAAGTCATAAAAACATAGTTCAACGCATGGATTCTTTTATTTCTTAGAGCAAGATAACTTACCTTTTAAGGCTAAATAACTTGTATTTCTACAAGTTATCACGTGCGCATATTCCTTGGTGTTGAGTAGCATCGAGTAGCAAGCTTGCATAGTGGCAGCGTCTTAATGCTACCCCCTCAACTCTTCTAGCTTGTTTCTTCCCTCTTTTTCCTTAATTCTTCAGTTCTTGCCCAATTTACACCTTTTTCACACTATATTCTTTAAAATCTCTGATTTCCTCCACAATGCTTGATTCCTACAAATTCAACAAAGATGTGCGTGAAAATAGCCAATAAACCTTCAAAACTAGCAATAAATAAGCTCTAAATAGCTCACAAAATATGCTATCAATACACATGTGAAAATTATACATTAACAATTTTAAAATGGAATCCTAACGAAGGGTCTAAATTGATTCACTTATGAAAGTTTAGGATTTAAATTGATACAATTATTAGTTTGGTAGCTCTAACTGATACAACCCTCAAAATTTAGGGGTATAAATTGATTGTTTTTCTAATTTTTAAAGAACCAATCCAATACATATTTCCTAATTTTTGAACAATAGTTTTTTTTAGTCCAACAATTGCTGGGTGGAGAAACAAATCATCAACTTTTAAGATGGTAATAGATATTTTGATTAATTGAGCTATGATCATGTCAGCATTTTTGAATAATAGTTAAAAAGGATCATTTAACAATGATTATGGTTTTGTAACGACCCTATAGGCTCAACACGCTACCTAAGAGTCATTACTAAGTCACGTCGCTATATTACCAAAAATTTCGGCAACATAACGGCGTAACTACACGAAAACCAAAATTCTGACCCTGATAAGACAGAAAAACACACTTCTAAGATTTCAAACAACCTCCTAGCATCCAACAAACTTCTCAATATGATGCTAGGGTTCAACAGCAGAAATCAAATGCACGTGCACGATTTACAAAGAAAGGTTTAAAAGCTTTTGAAACATTCTCCTAACATTTAGAAACTTAACATGAGTTCTATATACATCTAGAAACATAAGAGAAGCGGAATAGCGATCGGTCGACTCCCATGACTCGAGTAGCTGATCTCCGGTCACGCGCTAGGGCCGATCTTAGCCTTACCTGAAAACATTTTTAAAAAGGAAAAGGGTGAGTATTAACGAATAATACTCAGTAAGTCCATCATAGTTTTAAAATAAGAATTTCAATCACATGCAACATGTCATTTTAAATCATAAAACCATCGCTTTAGTAGGGGACCTAAAATTCCTTTTATAAACCATATACTTTTCCTCGCAGCTCTTGTGAACGATTAAATTCTCCCGAGGGCCTCTGAATAGTCCGAAGACATAGTTTTTCTGTCTAATAGAGTCCTCCCTACCTCTGAGAGTTAAGCTCGAAAGCTAACATATATCATGGAGTCCGAAGACTCAGCCCGAAGGCTACCATCGTGGAGTCCGAAGACTCAAGCCCGTCGGCTACAGTCGTGGGGGCACTCTCGAACCCCGGGAGCATATAGAGTCCGAAGACTCGGGTTCCCTCAAAACCCACATAAAACTTTTGGGAGAATTATCGTCACAGCCTATATAAATCCTTTCATGAACACAACACATGCATGAGGTCCCATTCGTTTTAGAACATAGTCATGAATGCATAAATCATAGCAATCGCATTTCAAAGACATACATATAATATACTTTCTTTCTTAAATACTTAACATGAAAACATAAACTTTCAAAGAAATCATAGAGCTAGCTCAAGTTTTGAAAACTTCTTTCGTTGTGAGATCCCTTACCTAAAGTCTTTACTTATTACAATACCCTTTCTTCACTTAGTAATGAGCTTCTCGAGTTCCCACTCCAAGTACGATCCTCGGTCCTCGACAATTCACCTAAAAAGTGTTCTAAACGTGTCTTAAACCATCCAAATTACGTTAAGACACATTCTATCATTTATAACTCGACGAAACGGACCTAATGGTAAATTTTACCCAACTCCGGCGAGCGGCGGCGCGTGACCGGAGCACGGCGGCGCGTGCGGCGGCGGACGGCGGCGCGTGGCCGGCGCGTGGAGATTCCGATCGGCGCGTGAGGGCGCGTGGAGGCTCGTTTTCGCGCGAAACTCACGGATCTGAACTTTCCGGCAAGTTTCGAGGCGTTCAGGCTGTAATTCCGGCGAGCTTATGGCGTTCACTGGCGTGGGTTGTGAGTTGAAACTTCCGGCGAAGAGGAAGACGAAACCGGCGGCTTGCAGAAGACGAGGAAGAAGAAAAGAAGACCGGTGTTCGTGAGCTTCGGCGAGGTGCTCGCTCGCGAATTCCGGCGAGGCGTGGGAGACTCGCTGAACGGTAGCTCTCCGTCGAGCTTCGTGCGGCCGGCGCTCGTGAAGCTGATCGGAGGAAAACGCTGCTGGAGCTCTCGGTTGCCGGCGATCGGGTTTGCACGAAGAAGAAACCGTCCGGCGAACCCTCAACTTCAGCGTGCGGTTTGCGTGAGTTTTCCGGCGAGGCGTTGGTGTTCGGCTGAACGTTCGTGCGGCGAAGCTCTCGATCGGCGGCGAGAATCCGAGGAAGAAGAAGAAGCAGCCGGCGGTGGAGGTTGTTCAGTCGGAGGGAGCGAGAGAGAGAGAGAGAGAGAGAGAGAGAGAGAAAATCGGGAAGGGGGGGGAGTCTGCGGGAAGAAGAAGATATTTCTTTTTTTTTTTTTTTTTTTTTTTTTTTTTTTTAAATAATAATAATAATAATAATAATAATAATAATAATAATAATAATAATAATAAAATCAAAATATCTTCTCCATAAATGACCAAAATGCCCTTTTTTTTTCTCTTTCTAAAATTCAAATTAACCTTCAAATTTAACTTATCCAATGAAAAAAAAAAATCATTCCTCTTAATTCCAAAAATTAAAATTTAAACTCCTAAATAAGCCGGGCGTTACAGGTTTTTTGTAATTCAACAATTGTGGGAGTGAGGGATTGAACCATCGACCTTTGGAATGATAATTGGTGCCTTATTCATTGAGTTATGCTCCAATTGACATGATTATTATTTTTGTTTAATTTTACTCATTTGATTTTTCTCATCTAACTTAGAGTTTAATCTTATTTGGTTAAAAAAGAAATAACTTTTCTCATCCATGTTTGTAATGTAATATTCTTAAAAAAAAAATCTTGTTTAACCCATCTCAGAGTCTAATTAATATATCTCTAGCTTTTTTTTGTTTTAAATTTATATCTCAAGATTATTCTTTTTCCCCCTTATGTTAGCATATTTTTCTCTCACTAACATAATTATGTAGTTCTCTACCTTTTAAAAGAACTTATAAACAGTTATCAAACGTATTAGAAATTTTATCTTCAAAAAAGTAGAAAACTAAAAACAGTTACAAAAACAAATTTTGGGCTTAAAAAGTAAAAAACAAAAAGAACCCAGAAAACTTTTTTTTTTTTTTTTTTTTTAAAAACCCAAAAAATTCAAAAGTCAAAATGATGGACATAAAGCTATAGGAATCAGCAAATTATAAAGGAAAAAGAATTATACTTCTTTAAAAATATAATATAGAAATGTTCACTATTTGAAAACTTTAAAATAATAAAATAAGTTAATAAAAAAGAAAGAAGAAGAAAAGGTATTTCTCCATCAGTTGCTTGTGTCTTCATCAAATGGACATTTGATTATGAACAAACTTGTCTTCCACACATTCTCTATCTTGCTTTCTCTTAGGTTTGAAAAGTTAAAGGCTAAAAGAACTTACACAGCATACCACCTGTTTTTCCCTTCAACCAGCTTTTGTGTCATATCTCTAAATCTTTAAAAAAAAAAATAAATTAAATTATATGTTTCCACTTTAAATTACGTGTCTATTTTAGTTTTTGCCCATATCATTTCTCAATAGGACCCTTGAACTATAGTGATAGTTATAACTGTACTCATGAACTTATTTTAATTGTAAAAAAATTGGACCATCCCGTCAATCACTTTAGAAGCTCTCGTTGATTAGAGAGAGAAGTTTCTCTCTCTATGCACTTTCTCGACCGCACTCTTCTCTCTAAAAAGAGGTCAGTTTTTCCTCCCTAACACACTACTCTAAAAAAATATATCAATTATTTCTCTCTAACACACCCTTCTTTCCAAAAAGAAAAAAAAAAAAAAAAAAAGTCTCTCCTCCTTCTAGTAAGAATTCTTTATAACATGTTCTATCTTTTTCTCTCTCTGATACACTCCTTGTTAGAGAGAGAAAGAGGGACTTTTTAAAGAGAAGTGTTTGATAGGGAAAATATACATTATTTGGAGGGAGGGGTGTAGTGGATAGAGAAATATATATATATATATATATATATATATTAAAGAGAGAGAGAGAGACTTTTCTCCCTCATCAAACAAAAATTTGTAAATAGAAAGATTCGATTTTTACCGTTAGGCACTTTTTTTTTTTGACAATATGTAAGATAGGGGGATTCAAACATCTAATCTCTTCGTCAAATATGTTTATGTTGGCTACCATTAAGCACATTTGATAGCTTATTTTATAGAATTAAAAGTTTGTGGGTGCAATTACAAATGATCATTCAGTGCAGTCTGAGTAATTTGTCCAAATTTTAATTATATTTTTAAACTTTTAAATTATGTATTGTCCTATTTAGTCTTTATTGTTAATCCACCGTTGGTAAGAGAAGTATCAATATTTCTGCCTGTTAAACAAAACAAACGTTTAAACTCAAAACCAAAAACATTTTGCAACTAGTACAACTCTCAACCAAGAAGCCAACCTGAATATATAATTCAATTGGTTAAGATATATACTCTCGATCAATAGGTTAAAGGTTCGAGTCTCCCACTCCCACGTGTTAAACTCAGGAAAAAAAACACAAACAAGAAAGAATAAAAGAGAATCCAACCCCCAAATTTTCACTCATCACATCAACAAAGAAACAAACAACCCTAACAAAGCAACCATCACACCAATGCAGCCACCCCCAGCAACAACCGAAGAAGATCCACCAGTCATAAAGTTCCCAGTTGACGTGTTGGTGCTAAGAACGATGACGACCCAATTGTCGGCCGTCCCGACACCTGCACCGGTATAGTTTCCATCATTGAGATACTTGACATCCTGGGAATTGGTGAAGCTTCTGACGACGGATACGGGTTCGAGCTTCTGGACGCAAGCAGGGAGAGTGATGCCATCAACCGTAGAGTTGTAGGCTATGTGACACTTTGACAAGAGCTTCTGGTAATCTGAGAGCTTAGTTTCAGAGCCCACTTGTTTGTTGAAATCATCTGCACTTGAACAAGGCTCATCTCGTAGCTTATAAACGAGTCTACTAGCCAAACATGCTCCATTTTTGTTATAATCAAGTTTAGGTAGGTTCTTTGACTGCCTGTATTCGTTGAGGGAGCTTAGAATCTCATCATCTTTCACTGCAAGAAAAGTAGCCATGTGGGGTATTGGTTATATATCAAAGAATTGAATATGACAGAGGGAACTTTAGCGATTGCTTCGGAAATAAGCATGTTGGTGTCGATGGACAAGAGCAAAGAAAAGAACGAAATACATGGTCATAAGTAAGCTTAAAAGTTTAAGTTGGTGGGTTATGGTAAATTAAATGGAAATGACGATGTTGATGAAAATATATTGGTGATGTGCATGTTGATGCAATTGACCAAAGATAACAAAATATGGTTGCAAGTGAAGATTTCAACTCAAATCAATGGAGATGTTGATGTCGAGGAGAAAGAAAAAGAATAGAACTTGGTGGTAAGGGGTCTCAGAATCTGTGAATAAATAGAGATCGAGTTGAGAACATGCTATGTCCATATCGATGAACAAAAACAAAGAAAAAGAACAATATTTGGTTGTAAGCAAGTATCAAATTTTTGAATAAATGAAGCGTTGATAGAAATATCAATGACGATGTCGACAGACAAAGGAAATACAAAGTAGAAGAATTTAGAAAATATTAAACTCTTAAAACAATTTTATTTACTTCATAGTCCATGTAAATCTATTAAGAATATGAAATAATAATTAAATTTACTATAACTCATCCGTTTAAATTAAGCTTTTGGATTTAATAATGATTTAACATAATATTACAGAAGTCTTGTGTTCGAACTCATGTTTCCAATCCCAATGAGTAACAATTGAGAGGAGTGTTAAAGAATAGGAATTTTGGGTTTAATTTAGAGGTAATTTAACAAGATCATGTCAAAAGAAACACTAAATGAACGAAACTTTCAACAAAGAAGTATATGGCGATGAACGTTAAAAGAAAGAAAAATCATGAAAATTAATAACCACAGAAATTGTTTGAATGAAATGAATAAAATTTTAAGGTTTTCTTTGAGAGAGAGAGAGAGTACCATCACAAAGAACAGCATTGGGCAGAAGGAGGAAGTTGGAGATGACAACAAAGAAGAATAAAGTGAACAATCTGAAGAGAGAGGCCATCATATTGTTGTTAAAAAAGAAGCTTGATAATAATATATATATAAAGAATGCCCAATTAAACTGCCATGCCAAAGCAATAAAAAGAGGTGAAGGAATTCTTTGAAAACGAGTTCCATTGATATAAATATTATATATTCACATTATACACCTTTTGAATATTTCTCTCTCTCTCTTATCAATTTCTTTTCATATGGGTTTTGCCTTGCTAAGGAAGTTGGGTTTTAGATTCCATGCATCTTCTTTACCCTTCTTCCCAATCTCCCAAATTTGATTTCTTCAAAATGTTCTATGTTAAATCTTTGAGGCAAAGGAATACATAACAAAAGAGCATAATTTTGGCTGTATAAAACAACTAAAGTTTCATGTCCTAAACCAAGGCTTGGAATTATAACTTGAACTTTTGGCTTTCTTCCAACGAACAACACATACAATCATATCAATATTTTAAAATTTGGTTGAGTTTGAGATTTTTTTTTTTTTTTTTTTTAATTTTCAGTGAAGTAACTAATGTTTAGACAAATATTTTTTATTCACGTATTTATGAATTTTATATTTTATTGTATTATTGTATTATTATCGTATTTGCAAAAGTTTACTATAAAAATTGAAATTTTACTTTTTGCATCACAAATAAAATGCTAAATAAATTTATCGATGTTCTATACTAATTACCACACAAATTTTGTAGTATATTAATTAGGGATAACAACACATATAACTTGTTAAACCTTTTAATTTTAAAAAATGTCTAGTTTGTAGAAATTTTACAAAAATGTTGAAAGGTAGCTTTGTTCATAATGAAGAATATATTACCACCAAACCCCTAATAATAGCACAAATTTGTAACACATTATAGAAGGTAAGAATATATATCTTATTATTAAACAAGCAAGATAAACAAGATTCCATATAAAAATGAAACTTCCATATCTATTTATCTAAAAAGATTATTCCATTCTCCTTATTTATATAAGATGTATTTTTCTTAAAAGGACTTAATTTATGTTACCAAATTTTGATTTTTTTTAAAAAAAATCATTAGAATATTTTATTATAAAAATATTAAAGTAATTACTAACTACCCATTTTTGGCATGATTAGAATTAATTTTAAAAAATGTTTTAAAAAAATAATTGGTTTTAAATTTTAATTTTTTTAATTAAATTTTAGATATAATTTTTAGAGACAATGTTATGCGATCAACTTTTTTATATTTCGTGTTTACTATAAGTCAAATATGATTATATCTAAGATGTTTTCATGAGAAGGCAAACTTTTAAAAAGCACATGTATATGAACTATAGTGACTTGGTAGAAAATTGACATTTCATAACATCAAACATAGATGATATATTTGTAATATATATAGTATTTTAAATATATTAGTACCATATATTTTAAGTTTAGATTATCAATAATGAGTTTTTGTTTTCATACTTCAAATATAGTCAACATAATTCTCTGTCATTCCACTGTCCACCATAAAGATGTTTTAGGGATAACTCAATCACTTGCAAGCTAATAAGGAGGCAGTGAGCTATAATGAACAACCTTATTTAACTAGGTTCATTTGTCTATAGTCCACACATTCACACGTGATCACACCACAGACCACAACGAGTAGATCAACAATTTTTCTGATGCATCAATACATTAGAATTAGCACAGTTTTCAAGGATTTTATGTTATTCTGATAAGGAATAAGTATGATCACGGATTTAAAGAGCACATTGTACTAGCAAATATTTTATCATAAATTCTTCCAATAACTACTTAAAAATTTGAATTTTCTACAACATCGTGGCAACTAATAAGTTAAATTAGGAGCTAAATAACATGTTATTCATAAGTTATCAATATGTAGTTGCCACTTTATGTCTCACGTTGTACTTTGCAAGCAAACTAGTGATGATCCTATTGAGAAAATGAGTGCCTTCATCACTTATTCGAATTCTTGGAGTCCCAAATTTGGTAAAGTAGATACTCAAGATACTTTTGCATATGAAAATTTGTTTGCAATTGAGAAAAAAGAAGTACCATGGTTCGCTAATATAGTGTACTGACTCCACCTGATGCATCTTATCAATAACTCAAAAAGTTCTATCATATTTATACAAGTTAGGACCATATCAAATATTGCAAAGGTGTGTTTCTGAAGATGAAATGGAGAAAATATTGGAATCATGCCATGTGACACCCTACGGAGGGCATTTTGCAGGGATAAAAACAGCTGCCAAAGTCCTTTAAAGTGGATATTTCTGGCCTACATTGTTCAAAGACGCTCACGACTATATCAAAAGATGCGCCCAGTGTCAAAGAACAAAAAATTTCTCAATGAGAAATGAGATGTCGATGAAGTACATGCTAGAAGCTGAAATCTTTGATATGTGGGGCATTGACTTCATGGGGCATTTCCACCATATTTTAGGCACACCTACATCCTACTCACTGTCGACTATGTTTCCAAATGGATAGAACCATGAAAACTAGTTCTAATGATGCAAAAGCAATAACTTCTAGCATGTACTTCCTCCCCTCAACAAGATAGGTGGTCTCCAACCTGGTTTTCAGTTCTCTTTTGTATCTTGAATCTCTATATCAAACTCTTGGAGGAGTAGAATCCATATTATTAAGCGATGTTTCATGTCTTTCTTGAAAAGTAGATATTTCAAAGCCAAGTGGTCAGTATGCACCACCACTTTTGCTCTTAGGCTACCAAATATGATCTGAACTTATCAAAAGAAAACACGTCAGCTAGGAGCTCCTTTTATGTGGTGGTATAATTTATTTGAGCCTCAGTCATTGTTTTGATGGCGTAATTGATGAGCTTTTTTTATCACAGTAATTTGACCCTGAATTCAAGCTTATTTTCTTGATAAAATGGATTTATTTTTACTTATATGTGTGTTTAATTGATCCTAAGCATGTGAACGTAAGAAAGTCATGTGAATTTAGTCATTTTGTGCCAACAAAGTTAATTTTAGGGTAAATTTGGTAAGAATTAATCATTTTTAGTTGTTTTTACATAAAGTAGTGGAATAGCCCCAAATGTGTTTTTATAGCTTCCAAGGCATAAGCACTATGAAACTGCATAGTGCCCTAGATTGTGTCAACGTGGGTTTCAAGAGTCAAAACTGTTTGAGCTAATTTTGCAAATCCTTCCCTATTTTGACTCTGAGAGTCCATGGTCAAGCTTAAATCACAAAAGTCAACAAAACCCTTTAGGAGTCTATAAAAGGCACTTCAATTTGCAAATCAAGGGATGAACCTTTTTTGGAGGAATCGAACATAATATTCACGAAGAAGTCAAGAGCTTAGTCAATAACCTCAGTTCCTAATCCTTTACCCAAGAGTTAGCATTGTACAGCACAATTCACCTTTAAAAATGATTGAATTAAGCTAAAGTGAGAGACCCTTTGTAGTTTGTTAATTTCAATCAAGGAGATTGTCACTTGCTTACAACTTTATCTTTGTTATTTTCATTCATTATGTACTTATGATGTCTTTATCCATGAAACATTTTGTTTTTATCCATTTTTGAATGAGCTATGATTCTTGGGGGATTCAATTTGGTGAATGCACTTAAGGAATGAGATAGCTTTATAAGTTGCACTTGTTTGTTTGCCCATTACCCTGTGTGATTCTACTTTTACTAATTTATGGTCTAAATGTTAAGTTAAACTAACTACTTAAGTTAGCATACAATGTTGAGTTTGACACTGAAAAGGTTGGGCAAAAAACGATTTTTGTAAAAGGGATATAGGAGATGAGCCTAGACACAAGACTTCGCTGTTGACTTTATATATTGGGCACCCCTATAGGATCAAAAGTATTGCATGCTTAACTATCTAAGATAAATTTTGAAGGGAATAATCGAATTAAACCCACAACGGAAGCATAGGAATCGTCTTTGATTTATTTAGAATTAAACTAAAATACAAGGGTTAAGCAATAAATACCTTGAAGATAATATTATGGAGAATATTCTAGCGGATCTTTATCTCTTCCACAAAGTCTTCTTGGCTATGACTCGAACACAGGACCAAGGCTTGTGGGAGCCTCTTGAAAGAAAATCCCCAAGGGATTGGAGAGGAAGATGTCTAGAGAGAATTCTCTAATTCTCTCTATTGAGGATATGTGTGTTGTGAAGAATGGCTCCACCCAAGGGTCCTATTTATAGTGACCAAGGGAAAATCTTTGCCATAATTAAAATATTATATTTTAATATATAATATATTAAAATATATCTTGTATTTATTTGAATCTCATTCAAATCTCCTACGATATTTATTTATTTGAATCTTATTCAAATTCTATAAATATCTTTTATTTAATATATCAAATATACATTAATTATTTCAATATTTAATGTATCAAATACAATAAATATATTTTCCTCTTTTATATTTAATATTTCTAATATATTAAATATTAATTTGAACACTTCAAATTAAATATTAAATTTGAATATTTCAATTTTTAATATTTAATGTATCAAATACAATAAATATATTTTTCTCTTTTATATTAAATATTAATTTTAACACTTCAAATTAATATTAATTTGAACATTTCAAAATTTTCTTTCAACTAAATTGATCTTTTAGTGTTACTATGAGCTAACAAGGGGACCTTATGGACCTACATATTATAAGCTCCAATGATACAAAATTAATTAATTAAACTCTTTAATTAATTAATTTTCATTCATTAACTATAGGTCACTCCACTATAGACCTAAAGTTGCACTCTTATGCACTGTAGGCAAGTTGTGTCCATAGATATAATCATTACATGCAAGTCGATTCTTCACGAGTTGTTCGTAATTATAGTTGGGTCAAAAGTCCGTTTTACCCCTATAATTACATCTTGCACCTTAAGTACAATTGATCCTCTAATGAACAATATGTTTATAATCTAATTATAAACTAAGTCCCTCTCGAGCCAATGAGAGGGTGGGGCCCCATTGTTCAAGTCCCGAAATCAGCACTTAAGGGAACTACTCATCTACTTACCCTATATGGGAAAGAGTGAATTCCATCTTGTGAGATTATGTTCCCAGCTCCCTATTTGGTCAAGTCCCCAAAATAGTAGGCATATTGAATCGGCTACAAAAGCCACTCTCACCTATGCAAATCAAAGGACAAGCTCTCACAGGCATGAGTTCATAACTCACTTAAGATTAAGATCGAGTCGCATATGATCATCTTGATGAAATATTAATCTTCTCAATTAACGGATTTATAAAGAGAGAATAAATATTTCGTTGTCCAGTCTTATACAAACTCATTGTATAAGATACCCCCACTCACCTGTCTCCACATGAATGATTTGGATCAAATCATTTGTAACTATTACAAAGTGGGCCGTATCAATAGTGTTACCAGGATAAGGCACCTAACCTTATCCATATACTATGACCCTTTAGGTTATTTCTTGAACATGATCCTCTCGTATGTTAACCACATATTGTTCAAGATTGCGCTAATAACCTTGGATTTTTCATATAATGGATAATATTATATTGCAAATAAAATAATCAAAATTATTATTCATTATTAAATAAATTATTAATTACAAGGCTTTAGGGCATAAATCCCAACAAATTTACCATAGAAATATAGGATCAATCACTTAAACTTATAAGGGTACTTTGATACAAATGCTGAATAGGAGGTAAATCTGATTCATTACACAAGGCAAATGCGGTGAGCTATGCGAGTGCACTGTTGGCATCTCTACTTATTGCTGAAACTAAATTGAATCTTAGGGTTTACTTGATATTTGTTACTTTCCTATCATCAAACAACGTTCAAACTGTTTTCGGTTATCTTTGATTGCATTTGTGAGCACTTTTTACATAACTCTAAATTTTGCAAATAGTCTCATGGGATATGATCTTTTGAATACTTCCCAAATTTACTACCTATTGGCAGTGTGCACTTGCACTTGGCCGAAAAGACTTTCAAATTAATTTTCCAAACAGCTCACACATGTTTCAATTCATCAAGTTTTTGGCACCGTTGTCGAAGAAAAATAAGGGCAAATCTTTGCCATAATTAAAATATTATATTTTAATATCTAATATATTAAAATATATCTTATACTTATTTGAATTTTATTCAAATCTCCTACGATATTTATATATTTGAATCTTATTCAAATTTCATAAATATCTTTTATTTAATGTATCTAACATACATTAATTATTTTAATATTTAATGTATCAAATACAATAAATATATTTTTCTCTTTTATATTTAATAAATCTAATATATTAAATATTAATTTGAACACTTCAAATTAAATATTAATTTGAACATTTCAAATTTTTCTTTCAACTAAATTGATCTTTTAGTGTTACTATGAGCTAGCAAGGGGACCTTATGGACCTACAGATTACAAGCTCCAATGATATATAATTAATTAATTAAACTCTTTAATTAATCAATTTTCATTCATTAACTTTAGGTCACTCCACTATAGAACTAGAGTTGCACTCTAATGCACTGTAGAGCAAGTGCACTGTAGGACAAGTTGTGTCTATGGATATAACCATTACATGCAAGTCAATCATTCATGAGTCATTCGTAGTTACGGTTGGGTCAAAAATTCGTTTTACCCCTGTAATTACATCTTGCACCTTAAGTACCATTAATCCTCTAATGAACAATTTATTTATGATCCAACCATAAACTAAGTTCCTCTTGAGCCAGTGAGAGGGTGGGGCCCCATTGTTCAAGTCTTGAAATCAGCACTTAAGGGAACTACTCATCTACTTACCCTATATGGGAATGAGTGAATTCCATCTTGTGAGATTATGTTCCCAGCTTCCTATTTGGTCAAGTCCCCAAAATGGTAGGCATATTGAATTGGCTACAAAGTCACTCTCACCCATGCATATCAAAAGACAAGCCCTCATAGGCAGGAGTTCATAACTCACTCAGGATTAAGATCGAGTCGCATTTGATCATCTTGATGAAATATTAATCTTCTCAATTAACGGATTTATAAAGAGAAATTAAATATTTTATGGTCCGGTCTTATACAAACTCATTATATAAGATACTCCCACTCACAGTTGAATCAAATCATTTGTAACTATTATAAAGTGGGTCGTATCAATAATGTTACCAGGATAAGGCACCCAACTTTATCCATATACTATAACCCTTTAAGTCATTTCTTGAACATGATCCTCCTGTATGTCAACCACATACTGTTCAAAATTACACTAACAACCTTAGATTTTTCATATAATGGATAATATTATATTACAAATAAAATAATCAAAATTATTATTAATTATTAAATAAATCATTAATTACGAGGCTTTAGGGCATAAATCTCAACAGCAAATTCAAAGGCTAGCGTTGAGACTCTGCCTTGTGGCATCTCAACGCCAGAGAGGCACGCGCAGTTGAGGTTCTGTTCGAAGTGTTGCAACACTGCCCTCAGCGTCTCGACACTGAGAGTGTGTGCGTTTAAATAAAACGGTGCATAGCGACAATGTTGAGACACTGTCTTCAGCGTCTCAACCTTGCTACGATACCAAACATAAAAGCTTCGTTTCAAGATCGAATTAGGGGAGAACAATTTAGATTTTTTTTTTTTTTTGGCCCTTTTACAATTTCTTACCTTCTTGGGACCTATGGAGGATAGTTGGAAGTGTTTGAGAGCATATTTTGAGGCCCGAGAGCACAAATTTCAAGGCAAGAGTTGAGAATTCGGCTACAATGGGTTTACATTTTTTTTTCTTCCTTCTTTTTATGATCCCTAAGGCTGTAAGACAGAGTATTTTTTACTGTTTAATAGATATTATGGGATGATTGTATTAATTTAGGGATTAGAGAACTTTTACAATTGTTATTATACATTAATTTGATATTATTGTCATTAATTACTCTTTATGATTTCATTTGGGTGAATTGTGCTTAATGTCTCTAATTAATTGGCCACTAATTAGTTGTTCTTAATCCTAAATTGATTGAAAGAGGAAATTTAGGATAGAAAGAATTCGTTCAACACCCTTATTTGCCTAAGTGACATAGGAACAACAAATGACGGGTGAGGTTAATGACGAGCAGACTTAATTAATTAATTAAATTAACGCTAAGGACACTTAGGTTAATAGCTAATTAAGCGTAATCGATTGAGACCGACGGGAGATTTTGACCGTTTTAGCTCTAAGCTTATGAATTCAAGAGAGTCAATTAGTTGGCATGTTCAATTTAGCATAATAGCGTTCTAATTTGTGCTCAATCCCCTAAACACCCCATTTAATTGTTGTCCCCACCACCTTTTATTGTTTTCTAGTTTAGGTTTGATTCGTATATGTTATCCATTGACTTTTGTAGGAGTAAGTATGATAGTTGTGTTTACTTTAAATAAATCTCTAATGTGCAAATTATTTACTTACTTCTCTATGTTAATGATATGTTGATTGCTTGTAAATCCATGCATGAGATAAATAAGTTAAAAGATCTTTTAAAAGAAGGAATTTGAAATGAAAGACTTAGGCAATGTAAAAAGAATATTAGGAATGGACACTATTAGAGATCGAAAAGAAAAAAAAAACTATATTTGTCTGAATGTGATTATGTAACAAGACTAGTTAAAAGATTGAGCATGCATGATAGTAGGAAGGTTAGTATTCCTTTTGGCAAGCATTCTAAACTTCTATTGATGATTCTCCTGAGATCCCAAATGATATTGATGAAATGCATGATATTCCATATACTGTTGGAAGTTTTATGTACGTCATAGTTTGTACTAGACCTGACCTTGTTCATCCATTTAGTGTAGTTAGCAGATTTATTGCTAATCTTGGAAAACAACATTGGAATACTGTTAAGTGGATTGTTAAATATCTTGCATGTCATATCGATTTACGTCTTGTTTATGGTGGAGCAAATATAGTTGATGATAAAAAAGATTGAAATAGTTGGGTATGTTGATGTTGATAAACGTAGATCTTTGACTGGTTTTGTGTTTAAATTTTTTGGTTGTACAATAAGTTGGAAATATAGTTTACAGTCCATAGTTGCATTATCTACAACTGAATCTGAGTATATTGCATTAATTGAAGCTTTATGGCTTAAGAGAATTGTATCTGAATTATGTTGTAGTGATAATGTTTCTGTAACTATATTCTGTGATAGTCAAAGTTCTCTATACTTATCTAAAAACCATTCTCACCATGAAAGAACTAAACATGTTGATGTTAGATATCATTTTGTTAGTTTCTATTAAAAAGGTTGTCACTGATTTGAATGGTGCAGATATGTTTACTAAAACATTACCATGTGATAAGTTTAACCTTTGTATGGGAATATTGCAACTTGATAAGGGGTGATAAATGAGATTTGAGTTTTTTGGGAGCAAGCCCCGTTGTTTTTTTGGTCTCTTGATAAATTTGAAATCAAGGTGGAGATTGTTATAATTTAGTTTCAAATTTATCATATATTTAATTTAGCTATAATTGTTTTTTAATTAAGTTCAATTTATTTGAGCTTAATTAATTGATAAAACTAAATTAAATAGATGGGTCATTTAACTTGCTTCCAAAATTACTCAAATAAAGATTGGGCCCAAATATGGAGGAACCCAACCCGGATTTCTGTTTGTTACCCATTTAGTTACTTTTACCAAGCATCTTAACCATGACCCATTTATCTATATATACCCATGATGTATGGGCATGGATGTGAATTTGAGAGGCATCATACATTCATTACGTTGATTAGGATTTTTGAGATTATAAAAAAAAAAAAAAAAAAAAGCAAAAGAGAGAGAAAAAGAAAGGGGGTCATTCGACCACTACTTGGAGAGAGAGAGGTGATAATTCTCATTTGTGAGGATTATTTGACCCTTATACTTAAGTTATTCTTACTATTTTGTGTATTTTATTGCGTAAAGAGCAAGCAAAAGGTGATTTTATTAGAAATATTCATGAAAGCTTGTTGGAATAATGAAGAGAAAAAGAAGTTGAAAAAAAGATAGAAAAGTGTTGATTTGATGATTTTTGTGCAGGATTTTAGATAAGGCAGAATTGCAATTGCAATCCAGGATGGAAAAATGCAATTGAATTTTTGGACAATGCAGGAATAGGTGACAGTGAAAAATGCAATTGCAATCCAAAATGAAAATACAATTGCATTTTTGGGCAAACGCAAAAAAAAAATGAGAATTTTGGATTTTGAACAATTTTGAAGATATTCTCTCCGATTCTCAGCATTAATGGCATGTGTCTTTCCATACACTAAAGTTGACAAAAATCCTAGCTTATAGAGACCTATAAAAGGAGACAAAGAAGCCGAAACAAAGGGAGTTCGCAATGAAGCTGTTGTTTTTATTTCTTTTTGTTGCTATTTTCTTTTCTGTTTTCCAGCCCCTTTCAACTTTGAAACTCAATCCTTCTTCAACAAAAATTGAAGGAAGTGAAAGATCAATTCTCTTTGAAAAAAATGGAGTTGAGTCGATTGAGTAAGAAGTGAAAAAGGGGTTGTGTGCTTCCATTTTTTAGAATTTATTTTCTGCTTTGTTAAAGTTTATTTTATTCCAGTGTTAGGAGTTTTTAGCTGCTGTATTTTGCTTATTGTAGTAGTATTTTGAGATTCATAACAGTTGTTAAAGTTTCATTGTAGTTCGGTGTTGAGTTCTTATTACTTAATAAAATTTCCAGCTTGTTTTGAGTTCACCTTCCTTCTCAAGTTAAGTTTATTCAAGTTTTTATTCTAGTTAAGTTTTTTAAAGGTTTGTTTAAACTCTCTTTGACTTAATTCTAGAGTTTTTTAATCTTTTTCTTTTACTTTCGGTTATGAAACTTCACTCCGTTGATATTTGTTTCTTATTTTTGCAATGATGAGCTAAATTTGCTTTAGGAGTTCAAGTTGGTGAATGCCCTAGAGGAAGATGTAAAGCTTAAAAGCACATGTAATCTAGCTAACGCTTGAACTTTGCTTGTTTTTATTGAGTTTAATGTTGGTCATCTAGTGTTGTTTGTCAAGCTTAAACTTAATACTAAAAGGGTTAAGAGAAGCGGATGTCACAAAAGAAATGGAGGAAAATGCTTAGAAATAAGTCATGAACATCGACCCTAGAGATAGGGCGAGACTCCAAAACTACTAGAATTGTGCATGAAATTATCTAAGTTAGATTAGCCATAGAAATATAGATTTAATCACTTAGTCTCCTAAAGATTTTGAAGCTAAATTGAATAGGAGTCGAATTCGGTTTACTTAGTTTTCTTGTGTTAGCTACGATTGAAATTGCATTTTAGTTGCATTTCTTCATAAAGGGGCATGAGCAACTTGAATCCCCTTTTCATTCTTATTGGTTTTTTAATTACTTTCTTTAGCAAAAACACCTCTCCACATTTTATAACCTTGGTCACTATATTGCAATTTGAGAACAATTTTTGCTATCTTTTGAATTTTGTTGTATTCCTTCCCTGTGGGATCAATACTTTAGTGTACTTCCAATTTTATATTACTTGCATCGATAATATGCACTTGCACTGAACTGAAGCTTCGTTTGCAAACTAAAAATATTTCTTAAAGCCCCCACGTTTCAGTTCGATCAAGAGAGAGAGACCATTCGGCCATTTGGGGTTAAGAGAGAAGCAATCGATTTGAGATTCCTCTTTTTCCATGAGAGTCGATCGTGAGAGAGGAGAAGACGCAAGCGTCGTCACCATCTTTGTGTCACCGTCCACCGTCCCTATGTAAACCAAAGGAGTGTCGTCATTCGAGGAGTTTCTGGCGATTTGGGGTGTTGCTGTCGGTGGGAGGATCCGTGAAAAGAGGGAGAAATCAGTTGGGTAAAACAATTTCTTCTAGGTTTCGAAATCCATAGGTCTTCAAAGGTTGTATTGATTTTTCTTACATCTCTTTATGATTTCTCTCTATATTCTTTAGCTCTCTTGAATGCTATCTCACTAAATTGATATGTTATTTCAATATTTGTAATCTTGTATGTTTGTTTCAATTCAATTTTCTAATAAGATTGTCTAGCAAAGGCCTTTAAGATGCTTTGCTAGTGGAGTAGGTCTATTGACTGAACCACTATAAATCTATGTGTTCAAACTCTCCCTATACTCTCTTTTATGTACTTTAAAGTTCTGTCCATCACTTTAATTTGGTTCAAAATGCTCAAAATCGCCTCTAATTTGCATAACAAAGAATGAACACATTAGGTTGTGATCTTGGAAATTAATAACATTATTTATTTAGAGTTCTTTAATATTCCCAGCAAGTGGTATCAGAGCCCTCCTATTGTTAATTCTTGATAAATTTTTTCGATAGTTCTAATTCAATATATGCATCTTTAAAAATTAATTAGGAGTTATTCCATGTATATTTAGATGAAACTAATAAGCCTTAGTATTGAGGCTTATTTAACTCTCAAAGGCTTAAGTTATGCGTGATTTACTATAGGAATTATATGAAGAAGTTAGCAAATCTTGGAAAATATCAATGAATTTATGGAAATTGCATTTGATAGGAAGATTGAGTAAAAAAAGGAAACACATACTAAAAATGATGTTTGGATGCAAGACACTGGAACATTGCAATTTCAAATTGTAAAATTTAAATTTGCAATTTGATTCAGCCATCGTGCAGTAGTAGAAAATGAAAGTCTTCGGTTGAAGTAAATATGGAAAGCGCTCAATTCTCTTCAATCTCTACACGATTTCTATGGAAGTTTAGATGAAATTAAGGAGATTAAAAACCCTAATTCAAAGAGGATAAAAAGGGGAGGAAGCTCGGCCAAAAAAGATCGATTTTCTCCTTAGACACAAACGGATTTTTTGGGTTTTCTTCTTCTTGCATTCTGTCCAACTGCGTAGTTACATTCGAGAAGTCTTTTTGTTTTTCCTTAACTTCGATCCAATCCAAATAAAAGTTTGGATTGTAAAAATTTGTTCCTTCTTAACAAAGAACGGGATTGAATCGATTGAAATCTAAAGGGAATTCGTGGGTTATTCAAATGTATACCTTCTGTTGTTCTTAGTTGTTTTTGAGTTGGGACTCTGTTTTAATTCAAATTAGGTTGTAATTCTTTTGTGTTATGTTTCTTTACTTCTTGTATCAAACATTTTGGAATTGAGATTTACATTAAAGGAAGTATTTTTATTAATTAAAGTGAATTTTCTAGAGAAATTGCTTATGGGTTTGATGTCCAGCAAGTGGGTTTTTGAGTTAATGAAGTTTTGAATATTGTTTTCTTCCCATGCTTCGGTCCTTAAGTTTTTTTATTACAGCAAGCAACTTTCCATCCCCATTTATTCTAGATTAGTATAGTAGATACCTTTTGTCATGGAAATTATTTTCAAGCTTTATTTAGAGGCTTTTGAGTTAATTATGAGCTAAATTTCTTAGGGGGTTCAAAGATGTGAATTCCCTAAGGAGTAAGTTGAGCTTAAATTACAAGAACAACCGAGCCTACATTTCAATTGTTTGTTTGTGTTGAATTAGATGTCTCTGTGATTCTAGATTGATCAACTAGGGTGCAAACTAATCTTGGATCTAATACCGACAGGGTTAATGAAAAGAAGATTTCGCACAAGCAATGGAGACAAGAGCTTAGACATAAGCCAATCTTTACCCTAGACATAGGGCAAAAGACTCCAAAATCGTAGAAAATTGTATGAGCAATTGATCTAAGTTAGAGGGACTATAGACATATAAGTCACTCACTTAGTCTCCTAAGAACCTAATTTCAAGGTGACTAGGAGTAGCAATTTTGGTTTACAATTGCATGTCGGTTAAGTTTGAAATTGTAATTTGATTTGGAAATTTACAACTTAGTTCAATGGAACTTGAGTCTCGTTCCTTTTCATTGAGCATATTCCCTTACACTTTCTATTCTTGCTATTTTGCACTATATTGCAATTTAATTATGCAATTTAGTTTTAATCTCTTTACTGTTTCGCAGATTTTGCAATTTGTTTTTGCATTCCGATTTTTATTTCCATTGTTATTTCACACCAACTCAAATCTGATTTTTCATATAGTTACCAAGTTGCAGTTTTGAATACACATTTTTACTTTTGCAATCTCTTTGCTACATTGTTCCCTTGGGAGACGATATCTAGGGATATTCCCTTTACTACTTGTATTGGCAGTGTGTACTTGCACTGGGGCTTAACGTATTTTTTAACTTTTTGACCCAAAGCTCCATCCAATCAAAAACTACTGTAGAAATATTGTTATAGAATTCAAATTGCTTGTAGGCATTGTTCAATAAAATTGATTGTCATTAATTTCTTTTATTCATTGCACTTAGGTTTCACTTGCATTTATCACTTCATTAGTTTCATTTTCTTATTTACACATGTGTTTTGATGCGAATTTTTAAGGTGAATTTGCAATGTCGATTTATTTCCTTGGCATTAATGATTATGGTTTGTGGTAATTACAATTAGCGTGAATTTGCATTAGTGGTTATGGTTTATTTCAAATTGTTGGGATTTATGCCCTAAAGCCTCGTAATTAATGATTTATTTAATAATTAATAATCATTTTGATTATTTTATTTGCAATATAATATTATCAATTATATGAAAAATCCAAGGTTATTAGTGTAATCTTGAACAGTATGTGGTTGACATACGAGATGATCATGTTCAAGAAATAACCTAAAGGGTCATAGGATATGGATAAGGTTGGGTGCCTTATCTTGGTAACATTATTGATACGGCCCACTTTGTAATAGTTACAAACGATTTGATCCAAATCGTTCATGTGGAGACATGTGAGTGGGGTTATCTTGTACAATGAATTTGTATAAGACTGGACCACGAAATATTTAATCTCTCTTTATAAATCCGTTAATTGAGAAGATTAATATTTCATCAGGATAATCATATGCGACTCAATCTTAATTATGAGTGAGTTATGAACTCCTTACAGTGAGGGCTTATCCTTTGATTTGCATGGGTGAGAGTAAGGGTGTTCACGGCTGGGTTAGGTCCAATTTAGGCAGAACCATGGACCAAACTGAACACGTCAATTTTAAGGGATGTTAAACCGACCAAAATCGAAAGTTTTCTATTTCGGTTTTTGTAACCGAACCGCCCTACTTTGGTTCAGGTCAGTTCGATTCGGTTATAACCGAATTTTTTCTTTTTTTGTAAGATCAATCCAACCTTTTTTCCAAGTAGTAAATTCATAGATTAATCAAACAAAAACTGTAGACAAAAAGAGGGTTTCAAATTTATCAGCCACCATAAGAATATCTAACTCCTTTTCTTGTTTCTAGGGCACGATGAAAATTGAAGAAGAATAAGAAAAATTGTCAATCGGTGTGATGAAATGAAGTGAGATTAAGAAGAAAAAGAGGAATTGAAATAGTTTGGTCGTTTATTCTGTGCCTAGAACTCGTCTAAAAGCAAAACCAAGACCACTAAATGATTGAGAACGAACCTTAAATTCATAAGAGTAAATTAAAGGGAGAGAAATGGATGTCGACGACGTCGATTGGCTGGTGAGAATGAAAGAAACTGAGATTGAGAGTGAGAGGGAATAACTGAAGAAGAAACATGAAAGAACGATTGAGAGTGAGAGGGAATCGAAGAAGAAGAAAACGTGAAGCGACGTGTGTTTGACTAGGGTTTTTTTGTTTTGTAAAAAAAAATATATTATATATCTATATAAGTGGGCCTTATCCACGTGAAATGAAATGGGAAAGGCTATAAAGTGGGCCTGTGAGTTTTTGGGCAGAGAATATTAAACAAAATTGAATTTAAAAACATATAAGATATATATAATTCGGATTCGGTTTTTCTTGGTTTTTTAAGGTCTTGAATCGAAAATCGAACCGAAATATTCAGTTTTATGAATATATGAACCGAGAAACTGATTTTTTTTTAAATAATCGAACCAAACCATTCGGTTCGGCTCAATTTTTGCACACCCCTAAGTGAGAGTGGCTTTTGTAGCTGATTCAATATGCCTACCATTTTGGGGACTTGACCAAATAGGGAGCTGGGAACATAATATCACAAGATGGAATCACTCCTTCCCTTATAGAGTAAGTAGATGAGTAGTTCCCTTATGTGCTGATTTTGGAACTTGAACAATGGGGCCCCTCCCCCTCACTGGCCTGAAAGAGACTTAGTTTATGGTTGGATCATAAACAAATTGTTCATTAGAGGATCAATGGTACTTAAGATGCAAGATCTAATTACAGAGGTAAAACGGACTTTTGACCCAACTGTAATTATGAACAACTCGTGAAGGATCGACTTGCATGTAATGATTATATCTATGGACACAACTTGTCCTACAGTGCATAAGAGTGCAACTCTAGGTCTATAATGGAGAACCTTAGAGTTAATGAATGAAAATTAAATAATTAAAGAGTTTAATTAATTGATTTTGTATCATTGGAGCTTATAATCTGTAGGTCTATAAGGTCCTCTTGCTAGCTCATAGTAACACTAAAAGATCGATTTAGTTGAAAGAAAATTTTGAAATGTTCAAATTAATATTTTATTTGAAGTGTTCAAATTAATATTTAATATATTATATATATTAAATATAAAAGAGAAAAATATATTTATTGTATTTGATACATTAAATATTAAAATTTGAAATGTTCAAATTAATATTTAATATATTAGATATATTAAATATAAAAGAAGAAAATATATTTATTGTATTTGATACATTAAATATTAAAATAATTAATGTATATTAGATACATTAAATAAAATATATTTATAAAATTTGAATAAGATTCAAATAAATAAATAACGTAGGAGATTTGAATGAGATTCAAATAAATATAAAATATATTTTAATATATTAGATATTAAAATATAATATTTTAATTATGGCAAAGATTTGCCCTTGGTCTCTATAAATAGGACTCTTGGATTGAGTCATTAGATAATAGATTCTCAATAGAGAATTAGAAAATTCTCTCTAAACCTCTTCCTCTCCAATTCCTTGTGGATTTCCTTTCAAGAGGCTCCCACAAGCCTTGGTCATGTGTTCGAGTCATAGCCAGGAAGACTTTGTGGAAGAGATAAAGACCCGCCAAAAATATCTCTATATTTACTCCAAGTAAGTTTGCTTAATCTTATTTTTTAGTTTAATTTTAAATAAAATCAAAGATGATCCAATGCTTCCACTACGGAGTGAAACGTTCATTCCTTCACAAATAAACCTTATTAAATGGTGAACATTCTTTAATTCCATAAACTTGCCCCATTAGGAAAACGTATTTTGAAGAAAATTGGATTGACAGTTTATTTATTTATTTATTTTGGGGCCTTTAATGGCATGCATCCATTATTGTTTCTATTTTTTATGTCGTACCGTGCATCTTTTATTGATTCATGTTTCATATGTGATAAATCAAGACGTTAGATCATAAATTCAAATTTTGGTACATTTAATTTTATGGTTAATGAACATTGTGTTAAACATGAGATTAAATTATTGAAATTTGATGTTGCCAAAATAACCTCTCATGTGGAGATTATTCATGAGGATGTTTATTATTGAATGTTTACAAGTTTGCGCAAATATTAATCGACCTAAAGGTCGGTCAATATTTGTGTATGAACTATAAGCATACTTGTGGTGATAAATTTGTGACAATTATAAGGCTTTTGGTGTGTAAATAATAAATCGATCCAAAGATAGTTTTATTTTTTGACATGCATTTATTGTCAATATTTGATCACTACATCAATATTACTAGTTACAATCAATATTATTATCCAAAGACTTAATGTTGATGTTGTGTTAAGTATCTTGTGATTAACTATTATTTAAACTTTATGATTAGTTATGGTTTATAATTTAATATTGACCATTACTAATGTGAGCATTATTGTATGTTTAAACTTGTTTTCTTAACAACTAATGTTACTACAATATTTGCTAGCCTCAACAATGTTCCTTTTCTTCATGGTTCAAACTTCAAAGATTGGAAAGAAAACATTTTTATAATTTTGGGTTGCATGGATCTAGACCTTGCACTAAGGATAGAGAAGCCACATTCTCTTTCAATTGAGAGTTCTCTTGATAAAAGAAAACTTTTTTAGAAGTGGGACTATTCGAACCGCATGTGTCTAATGAGCATAAAACGTGGCATTCTGTAGGCATTTAGGGGTGCAATATCCAAAGAGATAACCAATGCCAAAGATTTCCTTACTGAAATAGAAAAACATTTTGCTAACAATGATAAGGATAAAATGAGCATGCTATTACATTGCATGATTTCAATAAAATGTAAAGGAAATGGACATATTAGGGAGTACATTATGGAAATGTCCCATCTGGCATCAAAACTAAAAGCACTTAAGCTTGAGTTATCTGGTGGTTTACTCGTGCACTTGGTATTGAACTCTCTTCCGACACAGTTTAACCAATTTAAGGTTAGTTATAATTGTCAAAAGGATGAACAAACTCTTAATGAGCTCATTTTTTACTGTGTACGAGAGGAAGAAAAATTAAAGCAAGACAAGACAGAAAGTGCACACCTGACAAGCACTTCTAAGGAAAAGGGCAAAAGGAAAAAGAAATTTGAAGTTGCTAATCCAGCTTCTAAGAAACAACATCAAAAACCAGAAAATAATGGTTGTCTCTTTTGTGGAAAATTTGGACACGCAAAGAAGGAATGTATCAAATACCATGTTTGGCATATAAAGAAAGGGTTGCCTGAATTATCAAAAGCCAACTAATGGTAGAAAAAAAAATCTTTGTGTGTGATGGCAAATCAACAACAGTGAAGGCAATTGGGCATTTTAGATTGCCATTATCTACTAGCTTATATTTGGATTTGAAAGACACTTTCGTTGTATCGTCTTTTAGATGAAATTTGTTTTAATTTCCTATTGGACAAATTTGATTTTAGATGTTCTTTTGGAAATAATATATTCACTTTGTCTTTAAATTCAAATAGTGTTGGAATTGGTTATCCTAATGCCCTTGATAATTTATATATGCTTGACACAATTACTTCCTACAATGAATCACTTCATTTATAATCATGTGGTTCAAAACAGAAAAGAAGTCAAGAAAATTCAACTTTTTTATAACACAAATGCTTGGGTCACATCTCTAAATCTAGAGTTGAGTGTCTTGTGTCTGATGGAATTTTATGTTCCCTTAACTTTATGGACTTTGAAATTTGTATTAATTGCATCAAGGGAAAATAAACCAAAGTAAAGAATATAGGTGCTAATAGAGCCATAGATGTCATAAAATTAATTCATACAGATATTTGTGAGTCATTCCCTACAGCTTCTTGGAATGGACAATGATATTTCATATCATTCATAGACAATTACTCCAAATATGTGTACCTATTTTTTATTCATGAAAAATCATTATTTTTAGACGTGTTCAAAAAAATTTAAGACTAAAGTTGAAAAACAACGTAATAAATCCATAAAAAGCATTAGATTTGATTATGGGGGTGAATACTATGGCAGATGTGATGGTTCAGATGAACAACGTCCAGGACCATTTGCTAGATATTTGGAGGAGTGTGGAATTGTCCCACAGTACACTTTACCATGTTCTCCTAATATGAATGGTGTGGCTGAAAGATGAAACCGCACTCTTAAGGATATGGTAAGGAGTATGGTTAGTCATTCTACCTTACTAGAGTCACTCTGGGGAGAAACACTTAAAACAACAACTTACATTCTAAATAGAGTGCCAACTAAAGCAGTTGTAAAAATACCTTAAGAGTTTTGGATAGGAAAGAAACTTAGTTTAAAGTATTTTCATGTTTAGGGATGTCCAACTGAGGCTAGGCTTTACAGGCCACATGAGAAGAAAACTAGAATCCAAAACAATTAGAAACTACTTATTGGCTATGTTGAGCGATTCAAGGGGTATATGTTTTATGATCCCACACACAAGAAAATTTTTAAAATGGGAAATACAACATTTTTTGAGGATGTTGAGTTTGGGGGGAGAAATAAAGTCATAAACATTACTTGAGGAGGAAGAATTGGTTACCATTCCTACTATTGCTTTTGACAGTGTACAGGTTTATATACCTATCATTGAAGAAGAAACATATTCGTATCTTCAACCCAATAATGTTGAACAAACCTCTATTCAAAATGAGGAAATTTCTCCTTAAGAGCAAATTCAACAACCTTCATAACCAATACTTTTAAAGTGATCCACTAGAGAAAGGTGAAGAGTCATTCCATATGATTTTTTTGTCTTTCTCCAAGAACATGAAGATAATAGTGGAATGATGGAAGATGATCCAATCAACTTTCAACAAGCCATACAAGGTTTTGAATTTCCAAAAGTGGATTGAGGCCATGAATGAGTACAAGTCTATGCAAGAGAATGACGTTTGGGAACTTGTCCCATTGCCATAAGGTACAAAACCTATTGGTTGTAAATGGATTTTGAAAACCAAGAGGGATCCAAAATGAAATGTAGAAATGTATAAAGCACGTCTTGTAACGACCACACTTTCAGGTATTAACTAAAGTTTTAATTTTGAAATTTAAATTAATTGTAAGGCCAATTTCATGTTTAAAGTTGTGTATTGAAATTGAATTTTTGGAGACTTGCATAATTGAAATTGGAGAATTGGAGGGTAAATTGGGAAAAAAAGAAGGGAAAAAGAGATTTAATTGATGTTTGGGGCATTTTTGTGATTTGGGTGAGTTTAAGCCCAAGTCAAGCCCAAGTAGAAGCCAAGCCCTAATTCTCTTTTCTATTATTTTATATTGCACGCAGCCTTAGGTTGGAGTCAAGCCTTCAAGCCAAGCCTCAAGCCAAGCCATCATCTTCTTCATTCTTCTTCTTCTTCCCTTGTTTCGACAGCCCCTTTTGCAGAAGAAAAAAAAAATTCAGCAGCTTGCCGCCACTCCCACACTACCGCAGACCGTCGACCGCCGCCGCCTTGCCTCTGACCCGATCTGCCGCAAATCGAACGCCACGAACCACCGACCGCCGCGTAGCTTTGCCACATGCCCAACCCGAACACCAGCGAACCGCCGCTGCAACTCGAGCCGATCCGCAGCTCGCATAGCCGCTGCAGATCCACGAACCACCACCGCACACCTTTGCAATTTCGCGAGCGCCACCGCTGTTATAGGTTCACGAATCAGTCCAACGAGCTACCACTTGTGGGTAAGAAGTAGTTTACACGTTTTCTTTGATATTCTTGGTTATGGGTAAAACTGGTTCTTGGATCTTGACGTGTTGCAAGGATACCCACTCCATTCCGGCATCAAAATCACAAGCATTGCGCCTTGGGTCGCTGTCCAATGGGTATTTGGGACTGTTGGAGTGAAATTTTTCAGTAAGTCTCAAAGGCCCTTTGAGTTTTGGGTCTTATGGTAGATTAAATTTGAATGTGTGATTAATCCATGGACCTTGTGACTTAAATTCAGATTTACTCACTAGCTTGAGACTAAATTAAACGCTAAAGAATTAATTCTAATTTTGGGATTTAGTTACGTATAGTTTTGGCCGGAATGGTGAAGTTTTGAGTTGCCGTTTTCCATGGGTTGTTTGGCTTTTCTCTAAGTGTCATAGTGATTTTAGGTGAACTAAATTTAGTTTGGTGGAAGGAACTGTGGGTTCACTTATGGATTTTTGGAATTTTTCTAACTTTAAGGATGACTTTGACTAGGCTCCAAATTGTTTGACTGAGGTTCAAGGCAGTGGAATTTTAGTGAGCATTTAGGTGAGTTGGATTCTTGAGCTTAGTCAAGGTAAGGGACTTTATGCCAGTATGCATAAATGCAAGTTGGGAACTAAATTGAAATAAAAATTTACACTCAAAATGAAAAGTTTTATAAATGTTTATTTATGATTTTTGATGAATTTTAAAATGCTTTATTTCATATGAAAATGGATTTTGACATGTATGATTGCCAAATATTCTCATGAATGTTATGCATGATTTATGATTTTGATTTATGATGAGTGATATGAGAATGTTGCTTGTGTTGCATCATGGAATGAAAATTTTAAAATGCTTTGGGACCTCATGCATACATGTATATTTTCATGATAGAATGATTTCGAAGGCTGTGGCAATTACCCCCTAAATTATAGATGTACATCTAAATGGAAAGGAACTTGAAAAGGCTAATTGAAAAGGAACCTTAAAATGTTAAATGGAAAGGAAATGTTATATTGGGTTAATTGTCCACATTAAGCCGAAGAGAAAAGTTAAAAGGGAAATATTTCCACTATGAAAATGTTTTCGGTCCCACTAGAGGAAAAAGTTTTAAAAATCACTTTGTATGTGTTTGCATATCCTGACCCCGATAGTAAAGTCACGTACTGAGTATTTTAAATACTCATCCTTTTCAAAAATGTTTTTCTTTTCAGGTAAAGGCAAGGGCATCCTAGGCGAATGACAACATAGTTTGCTGTGGGAGGCCATGGGTGACTTATAGAAGTTTTACTTTCCGCAATTACCTTCATGATTGGAAATTTTGAAATGTTTTTTTTTTAGTAGACGTATTAGGAATAAATATTTCAACTATTAAGCATTTTGGTTTATTTTTATGCTTGAATTCTCAAATTTAAAGGGATCTCGAGGTAAAAGTTTTTGATTGTTTAGCAAAAGTTTATTTCTTTTTGTGAGATTATTTAAGTTTTCTTTATTTCATTATCATGCATTTAGTAATGCCCCTAGAAAGTCTAATAGGAAAAGTACGGTCGTTACAATTGGTATCAAAGCCCAAGGTTATGGGTTCTGTAGACTTGCTTACATCGTAAGCATTAAGTATCCCATGGCCAAGCAGCAAATCCCAGTCATCGCCAGGTATGCCCATATATTAAAGATTATTTCATTTATTCATTCTTTCTAGTTTATTTATCTTTAGGAAAAAGGGTTGTTTATGCTATGTTTTCAAGTTTACAATAAATGCTTTCATGTTGATTAAATTGGTAGGATGTGGAATTAAAAGGCTTAAATATATTAGTTGTGGTTGTAATGTTTCCATAGAGATGCTGCCACGTAGAATAGGAAGAGCTCGACGAGGTAGGGGATGAGGAAATGTAGGGGGACAAGACCCACCGCTGGATCAACCAGCCTATCAGGATGTGAACCCCCCAACAGCGCCGCCGACTGGTCAGGCGAACCCTACCGTGGCATCTTTGATGTTGGAGGCCATGCAGACCTTGGTGCAGACCACAGTGGCGAATCAACTAGCACAATTGGGTCAGAACCACGGGAGTGCATCTCTATAGGTGAGATGCCTGAAAGATTTCATAAAGTACGACCCTCGTACGTTTGATGGATGCTCTGGGTACCCAACGATGGCAGAATTGTGGTTGTCTTCTATAGAAACCATTTTTCGACTCATGAATTGTCCAGAGGAGAAGAAGGTATCATGTGTTGCGTTTATGTTGAGAGATGATGCATTTATGTGGTGGGAGTCCGAGATGAGAACAGTGGCCACCAACGGTGAGCTGATGACGTGGACACAATTCAAAAAGGCATTTTACCCAGCGGCCGCCTGTTACAGGAAGCATGCGAAGTTCCTGCAACTTCGCCAGAACAGGCGATCAGTGGAGGTGTATGAGAGAGAGTTCACGAGGCTCTTACTCTTTGCCCCCGAGTTAGTCGACACAGAGGCCAAGAAGGCATAGCGCTTTATGATGGGTCTGGATGAGGATATTCGAGGCTTCGTACAGGCCTTGGCACCCCCTAAATATGCCACGGCAGTGAGGGCAGCTGAGTTGATAGGCGTCCGTCAGTAGAGTGAGCATCATGTGCATGTAAATCCAGGTCCCTCCACGGGCCAGAAAAGAAAGTGGGGACAGACGACCTTTGGCCCCTAGGACACCCAGCGCCCTTAGCACTCATTTGGAAAATCTCGTTCAAGTCCAGGACAGAGGCAGTAGTCATATAAGCCAGGAGGTAATAGTGGCGACAAGCCACGGTGCAGTGAATGTGGGAAGTAGCATTGGGGTAGATGTTTAGCCAGAACGGGAGCATGCTTCAAGTGTGGACAGGAGGGTCATAGAGTAGAGAATTGCCCCAACAGAGGTACTGGGAACCAGCCTCCGAGTTCGAGTGGTGCTGGTACTTCTAGACAGATGATCCAGCAAGGGAAAGCTTATGCTACTACGAGTCGAGGTGCTGGTAATTCAGATTCGGTGGTAACAGGTACACTCCTAATACTTGGGCGCCTTGCCTTCGTGCTTTTTGATTCAGGTTTTACTCATTCATTTATCTCTGCATCTTTTGTGAGTCAAGCCAAATTAGAGCTGGAACCGTTGTTTTGTGTTATGTATGTTGCCACCCCGGCAGGGGTGAGTTTGTTGGCCACTGAAAAAGTAAAAGCGTGTAAAGTGTTAGTGTCAGGTCGTGAGTTAGGTGTGACCTTGGTAGTCTTAGACATGCAAGAGTTTGATGTAATCCTAGGCATGGACTGGCTGGCGGAGAATCACGCCAGTATTGATTGTTTCCATAAGGAGGTGGTGTTTATGCCACCGTTGCGGGCAAGTTACAAATTAAAGGGGCCAAAACTGAGATTGCCCCTAGGATGATTTCCACCCTGAAGGAAAGGAAGTTGATCAACCAAGGAGCATGGGGTGTGTTGGCGTGTGTGGCCGACACCAGATGTGCTGAGATTTTAGCATCATCAGTATCAGTGGTAAACGAGTTTTTGGATGTCTTTCCTGAAGACCTTCTAGGGTTACCTCCTGCACGGGAGGTAGACTTCAGCATAGAGCTCGAGCCAGGGACCGCTCTTATCTCTAAAGCTCCTTACATAATGGCCCCAGCATAGTTAAAGGAGCTCAAGTCACAGCTGCAGGACCTTTTGGATAAAGGGTTCATACGCTCCAGCGTGTCACCAAGGGGGGCACCTGTGTTGTTCGTAAAGAAGAAAGATGGGTCTATGCATTAGAGAGCTAAACAAGGTAACTATTAAGAACAAGTATCCTCTCCCTTGTATAGACGACCTCTTTGACCAGTTACAGGGGGCAACGGTGTTCTCTAAGATTGACCTGCAGTCAGGTTATCGCCAGTTCAGGATTCGGGATGAAGATATTCCTAAGACAGCTTTCAAGTCCAAGTACGGACACTACGATCGAGTTCACTGTAATGTCGTTTGGGTTGACGAATGCACCTGCAGTCTTTATGGGTTTGATGAATAGGGTATTCAAAGAATTCCTGGATACTTTTATGATTGTGTTTATTGATGATATTCTTGTCTATTCCAAGTCTGACGAGGAACACGAGGAGCATCTCAGGAGAGTTTGACAACTCTGAGGGAGAATAAGCGTATGTGAAGTTCTCTAAGTGTGAATTCTGGCTTCAGCAAGTGTCCTTTCTAAGGCACGTGGTGTCAAGGAATGGAGTATCAGTGGACCCCGCAAAGGTAGAAGCAGTGACTAAGTGGCCTTGCCCAACCACGGTCACTGAGGTGCGTAGTTTCTTGGGTTTGGCAGGTTACTATTGACGATTTGTGTAGGATTTCTCTAAGATAGCTGCGCCTTTGACTCAGTTGACACGAAAGGGTAGCTCGTTTGTGTGGACTGATAATTGTGAAGCAAGTTTCCAAAAGCTGAAGCAGAAGTTGGTCTCAGCCCCAATACTCACCGTGCCTGATGAAACAAGAGGTTTTGTTGTCTATAGTGATGCCTCAAATAAGGGCTTGGGATGTGTTCTAATGCAGTATGGACAGGTTATTGTCTATGCCTCCCGCCAGTTGAAGGACTACGAGCACAACTATCCGACCCATGATTTGGAATTGGCAGCAATGGTCTTTGCCCTGAAGATTTGGAGACATTATTTGTATGGAGAGAAAATCCAGATCTTCACAGACCACAAGAGCTTAAAGTATTTCTTCACTTAGAATGAGCTAAACATGAGGCAACGCATATGGCTGGAGTTGGTAAAGGACTACGATGTTGAGATTCTTTATCACCCATGCAAGGCAAACGTAATTGTTGATGCTCTTAGCAGGAAGTAGTGCACACTTCGGCTTTGATTACTGACCAAGCTGATATATAGGACGATTTAGAGCGTGCAGAGATAGCAGTGTTAGTGGGGGAGCTATCGCACAGTTAGCCCAGTTGACAGTTCAGCCAACCCTGAGACAACGTATTACAAATTCCTAACGGGGGGATCCCAGTCTAGTGGGCATGTTTTGTCAAGTAGAAACAAACCAGGCGAGTGAGTTTTCTCTATCTTCTGATGATGGTCTCTTGTGTCGGGGACGTTTGTGTGTACCGAAGATTGATGAACTCAAGAATGAGATTTTGACCGAGGCGCACTATTCTCCATTTTCGATGCATCTAGGTAGTACGAAGACGTATCAAGATCTGAAACAGTTTTACTGGTGGCGTGGAATGAAAGGGGACGTGGCGGACTATGTTAGCAAGTGTTTAGTTTGCCAACAAGTGAAGGCACCAAGACAGAAGCCAGTAGGCTTGTTACAATCATTAAGCGTGCCACAGTGGAAGTGGGATGAAATCTCTATGGACTTCGTGGTAGGACTACCCCAGACAGTTAGAGGCTACACAATGATTTTGGTTATTATGTATAGACTTACTAAGTCAACACACTTTCTTCCAGGGAAGCCTACTTACTCTGCAGAGAAATGGGCACAATTGTACATGGAGATAGTTAGATTGCACGGAGTTCCTGCGAGGATTTTTTCAGACAGAGATTCTCGATTTACATCTAACTTCTGGAGAAGTTTGCAAAAGGCTCTGGGTACTCAGTTGGATTTTAGCACGTTTTTTCATCCCCATACCGATGGTCAGACAGAACGTTTAAACCAGATATTAGAGGATATGCTACGGGCCTGTGCGTTGGACTTTGTAGGTAGTTGGGATACCCACTTGCATTTGATGGAGTTCGCCTACAATAATAGTTACCAAGCAACCATCGGCATGGCACCATTTCAAGCGTTGTACGGTAAAAGATGCAGATATCCTATTTACTGGGACGAAGTTGGTGAACGTCAGTTGTTGGGACCCGAGTTGGTCCAAGCCACAAACAATGCAATTACAAAGATCAAAGCAAGGATGCAAATCTCACAGAGTAGACAGAAAAGATATGCTGACTCGAGCCGAAGGGATTTGGTGTTTGAAATGGGTGACCATGTGTTCTTGAGGTGGCTCCAATGAAAGGGGTTCTGAGGTTCGGTCGGAAAGGAAAGTTAAGTCCACGTTTTATAGGGCCGTTTGAAGTTCTGGAGCGGATTGGCCCTGTAGCTTATAGATTGGCTTTACCGCCATCACTTTCTACAGTACACAGTGTGTTCCATGTGTCCATGTTGAGGAAATACATGTCAGACCCATCACATGTAATTGACTTTGAGCCCTTGCAGTTGAACGAGAACTTGAGCTATGAAGAAAGGCCTGTGCAAATTCTTGCAAGAGATCAGAAGACTCTTCGTAATCGAGAGATCAACCTTGTTAAGGTGCTATGGAAAAATCACCAGTCCGAGGAGGCTACTTGGGAGCGAGAGGATGAGATGCGAGCTAGATACCCTGAGCTTTTTCAAGGCTAGGAACTTTCGAGGACGAAAGTTCTTAAGGAGGGAAGATTGTAACGACCACACTTTCAGGTATTAACTAAAGTTTTAATTTTGAAATTTAAATTAATTGTAAGGCCAATTTCATGTTTAAAGTTGTGTACTTAAATTAAATTTTTGGAGACTTGCATAATTGAAATTGGAGAATCTGAGGGTAAATTGGGAAGAAATAAGGGAAAAAGATAATTAATTGATGTTTGGGGCATTTTTGTGATTTGGGTGAGTTTAAGCCCAAGCCAAGCCCTAATTTTCCTCTCTATTATTTTATATTGCACGCAGCCCTAGGTTGGAGTCAAGCCTTCAAGCCAAGCCTCAAGCCAAGCCATCATCTTCCTCATTCTCTTTCTTCTTTGCTTGTTTCGACAGCCCCTCTTGCAGAAGAAAAAAAAATTCAGCAGCTTGCCGCCACTCCCACACTACTGCAGACCACTGACCGCTGACCGCCGTCGCCGCATCTCAGATCCGACCGCCTAAACACCACGAACAGTCGCGCCTCTGATCCGATCTGTCGCAGATCGAACGCCACGAACCGCCGACCACTGTGCAGCTTTGCCACACGTGCAGACCACCCGAACACCCTCAAACCGCCGTTGCAACTCTCTCCAATTCGCCTCTCGCACAACCGCTGCAGATCCACGAACCACTACCGCACGCCGCCGCGACCACGAGTCGCTCTGCCTCTGCAATTTCACGAGCACCGTCGCTGCTACAGGTTGGCAAATCAGTCCAACGAGCTGCCACTTGTGGGTAAGCGTCGTTTTCTTTGATATTATTGGTTATGGGTAAGACTGATTCTTGGATCTTGACATGTTGCAAGGATACCCACTCCGTTCTGGCATCAAAATCACAAGCATTGTGCCTTGGGTCGCTGTCCAGTGGGTATTTGGGACTGTTGGAGCGAAATTTTTTTGTAAGTCTAAAAGGCCCTTTGAGTTTTGGGTCTTATGGTAGATTAAATTTGAATGTGTGATTAATCCATGGACCTTATGACTTAACTTCAAATTTACCCACTAGTTTGAGACTAAGTTAAATGCTAAAGAATTAATTCTAATTTTGGGATTTAGTTATGTATAGTTTTGGCCGGAATGGTGGAGTTTTGAGTTGCCGTTTACCATGGGTTGTTTGGCTTTTCTCTAAGTGTCATAGTGATTTTAGGTGAACTAAATTTAGTTTGGTGGAAGGAACTGTGGGTTCAATTATGGATTTTTGGAATTTTTCTAACTTTAAGGATGACTTTGACTATGCTCCAAATTGTTTGACTGAGGTTCAAGGCGGTGAAATTTTGGTGAGCATTTGGGTGAGTTGGATTCTTGAGCTTAGTCAAGGTAAGAGACTTTATGCCGGTATGCTTAAATGCAAGTTGGGAACTGAATTGAAATAAAAATTTACACTCAAAATGAAAAGTTTTATAAATGTTTATTTATGATTTTTGATGAATTTTAAAATGTTTTATTTCATATGAAAATAGATTTTGATATGTATGATTGCCAAATATTCTCATGAATGTTATGCATGATTTATGATTTTGATTTATGATGAGTGATATGAGAATGTTGCTTGTGTTGCATCATGGAATGAAAATTTTAAAATGCTTTAGGACCTCATGTATACATGTATATTTTCATGATAGAATGATTTCGAAGGCTATGGCAATTACCCCCTAAATTATAGATGTACATCTAAATGGAAAGGAACTTGAAAAGGCTAATTGAAAAGGAACCTTAAAAGGTTAAATGGAAATGAAATGTTAGGTTGGGTTAATTGTCCACATTAAGCTGAAGAGAAAAGTTAAAAAGGAAATATTTCCACTATGAAAATGTTTAAGGTCCCACTAGAGGAAAAAGTTTTTAAAATCACTTTGTATGTGTTTGCATATCCTGACCCCGGTAGTGAGGTCACTTACTGAGTATTTTAAATACTCACCCCTTTTCAAAAATGTTTTTCTTTTCAGGTAAAGGCAAGGGCATGCTAGGCGAATGACAACATAGTTTGCGGTGGGAGGCCATGGGTGACTTATAGAAGTTTTACTTTCCGCAATTACCTTCATGATTGGAAATTTTGAAATATTTTTTTAGTAGACGTATTAGGAATAAATATTTCAATTGTTAAGCATTTTGGTTTATTTTTATGCTTGAATTCTCAAATTTAAAGGGATCCCGAGATAAAAGTTTTTGATTGTTTAGCAAAAATTTATTTCTTTTTGTGAGATTATTAAAGTTTTCTTTATTTCATTATCATGCATTTAGTAACGCCCCTAGAAATTCTAATAGGAAAAATACGGTCGTTACAGGGAACTTGTCCCATTGCCATAAGTTACAAAACCTATTGGGTGTAAATGGATTTTGAAAACCAAGAGGGATCCAAAATGAAATGTAGAAATGTATAAAGCGCGTCTTGTAGCCAAATGTTTTGCTCAAAACGAAGTAATTGATTATAAAGAGACTTTCTCTCCAGTTTCATCGAAATACTCTTTTAGAACAATCATGGCACTTGTTGCACATTTTGACCTTGAGCTTCATCAAATGGATGTTAAGACAGCGTTTCTCAGTGGTGACATTGATGAGACAATTTATATAGTACAACCAGAAAATTTTGTATTAGGACACCCAAAGAAAATGGTTTGTAAATTAACAAAATTCATTTATGGGCTTAAACAAGTTTCTCGTTAGTGATACTACAAGTTTCATCAAGTGATTATCTCATTTGGTTTTGAGATGAATATTGTTGATGATTGTGTGTATCAAAAGTTCAGTGGGAGTAAGTATATGTTTCTAGTTTTGTATGTCAATGACATACTGCTTGCCACTAATGATACAAGTTTATTGTATGACATCAAAAGATTTCTATCTAAGAACTTTGAAATGAAAGATCTTGGTGAAGCTTCTTTTCTATTAGAAATTCAAATACATTGAGATTGTTCTCGAGGTGTTCTTTGATTATCACAAAAGAGCTATATTGATAAGATACTTAAAGATTTGACATGCAGGACTGTAAACCTAGTGACACCCATATTGCTAAAGGAGACAAGTTCAGTCTTAATCTATGCCCTAAAAACAATCTAGAAGTTCAAGTAATGGAAAAGATTCCTTATTCATCTATAGTTTGGGAGTCTCATGTATGCTCAAGTTGAAGGGAATAATCGAATTAAACCCAAGCGAAAGTGTTGGAATCAATTTGAGTTTATTTAGCATTAAACTAAAAGTATAAAGATTAAGCATTACATACCTCAAACATAATGGAGAATTGTCTTGAGGGTCTTTATTCTTTTTGCTTCAACTCCAACGAGGTTGAAACTTCAATTCCACAAAGCCTACTTGCTATGACTCGAACACATGACCAAGGTGGCTTGTGGGAGTCTCTTTGAAAGAAAGATGAAATCGATGGAAGAATTGAGAGAACTTTTTTCTCTCAAGGGAGGAGGCACCCTTTTGCTTAACTTATAAAGATCCTATTTATAGTGACCACCTAGGGCAAAATTTTGCTCTAGTTTAATACTATATAGTTTAATTAAAATATATATTTAAACTATGTGAATCTCATTCAAATATTTCAAATTTTCCTAATATATGTTTTCTTATTTAAATCTCATTCAAATTATATATATATATACATACATTAATAATTTTATTTAATATATAAAGTATCAAATATAATAAATATATTTTCCCTTCTTTAATATATCAAATATATTAATATTAATTTGAATGTTTCAAATTTTCTTTCAACGAAGTCAATCCCTAATTGTTCATGTGAGCTAGCAATGGGACCTTATAGACTTACATGTTATAAGCTCCAATGATACAAAATTAATTAATTTTTCATTCATTAACTATAGGTCACTCCACTATAGACCTAGAGTTGCACTCTTATGCACTGTAGAACAAGTTGTGTCCATGGATCTAATCATTACATACAAGTCGATCTTTCACGAGTTGTTCGTAATTAGTAATTACAGTTGGGTCAAAAGTCCATTTTACCCCTATAATTACATCTAGCACCTTAAGTACCATTGATCATCTAATGAGCAATTTCGGGCCAGTGAAGGGTGGGGTCCTATTGTTCAAGTCCCGAAATTAGCACTTAAGGGAACTACTCATCTACTTTCTCTATATAGAAAAGAGTGAATTCCATCTCTTGGAAATTATGTTCCTAGCTCCCTATTGGATCAAGTCCCCAAAATGGTAAGCTTATTGAATCGGTAATGATGACCATTCTCACCCATGCAATTCAAATGACGGGCCCTTACAGACAGGAGTTCATAATTCACTTAGGAAAGATCAAGTCGCATATGATCATCCTATGAAATATTAATCTTCTCAATTAACAGATTTATAAAGAGAGATTAAATATTTCGTGGTCTACTCATATACAAACTCATTGTATATGATACCCCAACTCACATGCTCCAAATGAACATTCGGGATCAAATCATTTGTAACAGTTACAAAGTGGGCCGCATCAATAGTGTTACTAGGATAAGACACCCAACCTTATCCATATACTATAAACCCTTAGTTTATTTCTTGAACATCATCCTTTCGTATGTCAACTGCATACTATTTAAGATTACACTAATAACCTTGGATTTTTCATGTAATGGATAATATAATATTACAAATAAAATAATTAAATAACACATTGATTACGAGGCTTTAGGGCACAAATCCCAACACAAGTATGTACGTGTCCGGATATTGTGTACATCGTTGGGATGTTAAGCAAATACTTGAGTAAACCTAGTATGGATCATTGGAAAGTAACTAAACGAGTTATGAGGTATTTGCAAAGGACAAAAGATAAAATGCTCACATATTAGAGATCGGATAAGTTAGAGATTATTGAGTACTTCGACTTTAATTATGTTGGATGTCAAGACAGTAGAAGATCCACTTTGGGTTATATTTATATGTTGGTTGGTGGAGCTATATCTTGGAGGACACTCATAACTTCTTCCATAATGGTAGCAGAATTTCTAGCGTGTTATGAGGCATCTAATCACAAAATATGGCTACAAAATTTCATCACAGGACTGCATATTTTCAGAAGGTATTGAAAGACCACTCAAAATTTAGTGTGATAATAAATCAGCAGTGCTTTATTCCAATAACAATAGGAGCTCATCTAAGTCTAAACATATAGACATAAAATTCCTAGTTGTGAAGGAAAAAGTGCAAAGTGGACATATATCCATAGAGCACATTGGGACAAACTCCATGATAGCAGATCCACTTACAAAGGGATTACCACTCAAGGTCTTTCGTGAACATATTGCTCATATGGGGGTTATTTTTCAAGAGGATATCATGTTTTAGTGGGAGTTTGTATTGCTTTATGTTTGATTCGGACATTTATGTTGTGTATTTTTAGATAATTATTCTGATCAGAAATTAAGTTCTTTTTACTCGGGTCATCATGTTAAATAATTTTGATCTCACTAAAGTAAGGAAGGACCATCTGGAAATAGGCATGTACTGGTCGCATTGCATGTAATTTCCGTGTTATGCATCCATGACATGATCTATGTCATTTAGTTATGTTGGTATTGTGACCATTGATGGATTTACTTGCTTTTAATTGTAACGAAGACCTCTTTGATCCTTATATAGCTAATGGACCAAATTGTTTAAGCTTATTCTCTTTTACATTAGCAATTTTAGAGCTTATAAGGTCAAATACATTTGTTAAGTTATCTATGTGGCCTAGTGGGAGATTGTTGGAAATTTTTATAATAGGGGGTCTGACACGAGCTAGAGTAATGTATATATTTTAGCAATAATATAATGTCTATGTGCAAGTATACACATATATTTGTAGCAAGTGTGAAGTAAATTATCGTATCCACAGAGACCAGTAATCTTCTATTTTATCACAAATTAACTCTCAGTAAACTCAATTCGTAATCAACAAGATTCATCAAGGAACCGAAATAACATAAAATAACAATGTTGGAACAAACTATTTGCTAAAACAGAGCGAAACAGGGGAATCGTAATTAAACAGAGAATGGTTAACTTGTACTTTGAACTAATTAAAATGCTCGGATTAGGGGTAATTTCCTGTTTTAATCGATTCTACAATGTAAATACATATTCATTTCTCTCAACCCACTACAACTTACACAGCATTCTCCCGAATCACCTGAAATACGTTGGTTCACTCCTGTTACTACAGCGAAATTAAACCCACTGTATGTGTGTACATTAGGTGAGTGATTATCTCTAACCTCCTCACTTAGCTAGTCACTAACCCTAACATGGAGCTAATGTGGTTTTCAAGCAATCATCTCCTCCTATTCTTCCTAAAAATCAGAGAAATGCTGCTACGAAACGGTTAGCCAAACGGAATCTAGCTAAAAAGATAAAACTCTTAAAAAACAGATTGAGCTAAATGAAATGTACTTAGATATAAAATAAATCAAATCATTCAACCCCTAATCGTCACCTTAAGGTGATTAGTTCATAGTGCCAGAAAAATAGAGATTAAATCAAAATGCAACCATAATATAAAACAGTGTTAAGAAACTAGAAGGAATAAGAATAAGTAGCCGAAATGTTGCCCCAAAAAGGTTGAAGCAGCGTTCGGCACCAACTCCAATGGAAGACCCTTCCTCTTTTGGAAATATTCTGGCAGCTCCCTCTTCAAACAGCTCCATGTTCCTCTCTTTCCGTTTTTTCGGGATCTTCCTCTCTTCTCTCCTCTCTTCCCCTTCAAAAAACTGTTGTCTAGCAATTATATCTCATTCTTTATGCAAATCAGAGCTGATTAGACAGGTCCCATGACATGGCGATCTTCTGTTTGCTAAAACACAATGTCTGTACTAACATCTTCCAGCTCATTTAATGGGCAGCAATTCTCACGTGCGAAATTCGTGTTGGCTAAAAGTACCAGATTTGCTCCAACAAAACGTTATAAAATTGCTCCTTAGCTTCAAGAGTCTTTCTTCCACAACAATTATACAATCTTTAATCATACCCTGAATTAATCACAATAAGCTCATTAACTATGATAATCTTGCTCTAATAAGAATTTTACTACATCAAAGTTAAACTTATAGCAAAATAAATCAAAGCTAAGGGGTTTTCAGTATAAATTGAGATAAAAAATGACAATTCAATCCTAAAATGATAGCATATAACTCTTATTTTAAGAGTTATCAGGG
This sequence comes from Trichosanthes truncata, assembly GCA_033996785.1. Lineage (NCBI taxonomy): Eukaryota > Viridiplantae > Streptophyta > Magnoliopsida > Cucurbitales > Cucurbitaceae > Trichosanthes > Trichosanthes truncata. The sequence goes on along the minus strand of JAWPNB010000013.1, from coordinate 39,382,463 downwards.
TCACAATTATTTAATGTGTTTTTTGCTATTTTGGTTAAACCAAGAGAAGTGATCTACTTATAAAAATATTTATAGAGGAGAGTTTATAAATTAGCCATGGACAAAATGTGTAGATATCATTACTTTATTTCTAATTTAATGAGGGGCCAAATTAGATATGAAGTAACTTATGCAATTAACTAACTAATGGTTTTCCATTTGATTTAATTATGTGGTTGGTTACAGAATAATTATGGTCCCCAACGTCAGATAGATTTATTTTGCGTATGTTTTTTTTTTTTTTCTCTCATCCCCATTAGAGAGAATTAATTCTTATCTTCCTATAAAATGAGGAGCAACTAAGGAAATAAAACATCATTCTATCTTAGACTTGGAAGATCGTACCCACTATATTTTCTACTATTGAAAATGGATACAAGTGCACTTCTGCTTCCGCTTCTTAAAGTTTAGTTCTCTTGAATTTGAAATGAGAAATTGATATGTGAGTTAAAGTTTATTGATTTAGAGTTCTTTAATATTCTCAACCAATGGAACCATTAAATATGTCCACTTTACTTTTTCCATCCAACCTGCAAAAACTCGCTCCTAATGAGAGATAAAATCTCCTTCCAGTTAGGTGGAAAATATACTTTGTCCCAGTTCCGTTACTTTTTTTAAAATTTTATTTTTTCATTATTATAAATATATAATATGTTTAGTAGCTAAATAATTAATTTGATATATTTAAACTATATAATTAAAATTTTGAACTAAGAAAAATAGTTAGATAATTTAATAGTAATATTATTTTATTTCTATTAAGAAAGTTTTAAAAAAAATTCTTTAGATGAAATTCTAAATAAGAATTACCATTAAATAATTTTTGTTTTCAAAAGAACTATATGATTGAGTTTTTGAACTAATATGAATAGTTTGAAATTTGACTATGAGGACAATTTTGAAATATAAAGGAAGTGGAAGGGAAAATATGAAACGAAGAACCCAATTTGGGACAATATGGGTCAAAACGGACCTAAGGGTAAGAGGAACAAAGCCTCCAGACAACTAGAAAGAGGGGCCTAAGCCCAAGTTCCCAGGTCGGCCTCGGCGAGTCCAAGTGCCTGGCCAGCCTTGGCCATATAAGCCTCCCTTTGGGCCTTGTCTCTTCTCCTCTTGGCCCGAACAACCTTCGTCCAGCCCGATTCGACCCTCTTTCGTTCAATTCCTATGCGGAATCCTCCAAAAACCCTAGAATAGGGGTATTTAAGCTCTCGTCATAAGGAAGAAGGGTAAGTTCTTTCTCATTCTCAAAATCCCAACTTGCTACACTCATTCACTTTCTGACTTAAGCATTGGAGCTTGTGTGGCAAGCACCACATCGGTGTTCAAATCTTTCTCATCTTGCAGGTCACCTTCTCCCCCCTTCAAACAAATTCACCATCGTTGTCATGTGAAGGCCAGGTGAGTTTCCTTGTCCAGATTTTGGCAACAACAAGAATTACCATTTAAATAGTTTTTGTTTTCAAAAGAACTATATGATTAAGTTTTTGAACTAATAAGAATAGTTAGATAATTTAATAAGAAATTCAAAAAAAAATTATCTTAAGATGAGATTCTGAATGAAAATTAATCATTTAAATGTTTTTTTCAAAAAAAGTTTATTTAATTTAATTAATTTTTTTACAAAAAACCAAAAAAATAATTTCCTGCTAAAAACTTGATCCCAAAGAAAAGAACCTCCGTTTCAATCGCCATAAAATTTAACGAAGAATTTGAAACAAAATTTAACGAAGAATATCCTTCAAGAAATTGAAGATGGAGAATTAAATGAAAAGTAAAAATGAGAACAGGACAGAGAAAGAACCAGATAAGCTTCATTCTCTATGCCCTATATTAAATCTTCGTATTAAATGTTACGTATTAATATGTAAACTAATATGCATAAAAAAATTAAAATATCATTTTAATTTCTGTACTTTGAATTTTGTTCCATTTTTAATCATGTACTTTTAAATGTCCAATTTTAATCCAAGTATAACTTTATTGATCTTGTAAGTTAAAATCAATTTTTATCAAAATTGATTAAATAATAATAATAATTTCCATAAAGAAAAGACGTGAACATATTTTTAAATTTTATAGAAGAAAAGTTAATAGAATTTTTTTTTTTTTTGAAAAATTAATAGGAAACTAATTTAAAACTTTATTAAAAGTAAATAGACTAAATTTGAACTTTTGAAAATACAGAGACTAAAATTAAATAAACCTCCAAATCGAGAGACCAAACTAGTATTTAACTCAAAAAAAATTATCAGTATCAAAGCATAATATTAATTATAAAAAAATTTCCATCCTCACATATAAATCAACAAAATCTATAATCTATTAAAAAACAAGCATCTTTGAAAAATATTTTTAGACAATTTTATCCCTTTTATTTTTTGTGAATTTCAAATATGTCATTACATCATTTACATTAATTTCAAATATACAACTCCATAAATCTTGGTTTAAAAAAATCCATAAATTTCAAATATGCCTCAAAAATTAATTTCTCAATATGAAATTTATATAAAAATAATAATAAATCCAATAAACTCACAGTTTTTAACAAACATATTCTTTAAAATCTCAATAAGATATTAGAAATTACAAACATCTCTTCCCATTTTTTTAAATTCTTACATTTGAAATTTAAACATTTAACTAAAACATAAAATTTATATTCTATTTAGCTATTAAAATTTAAAACAATAAAAAATTAATTTAGTTGTAACTGAAGTAATTAATCACTTTTGTGCTCATTTAACAAATTGTTATAATTCTTTTTAATAATCAAACAATTACACATTTAATTTTTTTTAAAAAAAATTGTCTATTAAAATTCTAATCTATGAAATATATAAATTTACCAACAAAGGTACAAGGAGGCCATTCACAAACTGATTTCGGCAGAATCATTTTTTTTTATGGACAATTTCGGTAGTCATATTTTTTAGAGAAGAAGAAATCGGATTTGAAAATGGAGAGAAATTATTCTTTCATTCAAGAGATTTGGAAATAGCTAAAGCTTCAAGTGAGGAAAGTGATGGACTTTCTTCATATCAAAATGACCGACTGTGAATTCTATTGAGTATGCATTCATGGGAAAGTCCATAGGATGCATTCATGGGAAAGTTGAGGTTTGGGGATACCTCACACAAGGTGGTTGTACATCTTGCCAGATATTTTTTGTTTTTGCTTAATTTTGAATTTTTATGTATGTTGCTTTTGTATATATATAAAATTGTAGTAGTATTGTCCATTTGAGAAACCAAATATTTGTAGAGTGACGGAATATGAATAAATTGACTAAACGAAGATTGTGAATGACATACATGAAAGGAGAAAATAGTCGGTGGAGAGTGCCCTAGGTTGTCGTTGCAAACAAAGCTTGCCACTTCTTGAAGACAAACACCGGGTTTAATTCTCCTTTTTAAGAGATTTTACTTTTAGCTTTGTGATTATCGAATTCTCATCATATGAGAGAAGTAATTTACTAATGCCTTAATGATTTCATAGGTCTGTATGAGAAAAAATTGTGATCAAAATGAGAGATTAACAACATAAAATATTGTTAATTAATGTAAAGTATTTAACATTGTTAATCATTATGTCACCACCCACCGATACTTGAAGCGTACCACTTCGACGACAATTTCAAATCATTAGATCCTAAGTTGTGTTTCTTCCACTTCTCCGACTTTTATCAATTTAATTTTTGTTCTTCTCTATGACTTCTTTGTTGTTGTTGCATTCTGAAATGAATTCTAAAACCTTCTATCAAATATTTTCTATATTAAATAGCATTTATAAAATGAAACTCCTCCTTTTTTTTGTGACATTGAGATCTGACATGAATTGGTTGTTTTTTCTTTGTCTATTAAAGATTGATTATTGGTAGTGTCTAGATTAAATTGGTATAAGTTTTGTTGTTGTTGCAACTACAATTTGTGAGAACTTAAATCTCAATCATTTAGATTTGGTAAGCATTGATCCATCAATTTAAGCTTGAATATGAAAAATCCTTCAACAAGCTATTGAATTTTATTGGAAATTGGAAGAGGAAATTTGAACGATTAGTTTCCTTGAATATTGTGGAATTGATATTAAACATAGATAGTAGCATAATGTAATATAATTTTTTGGGTTAAAATTAAAATAAGAACTATTATTTATATGGATGCCACTGTTGGAATAGAAATTTTGGCCAATCAGAAATTGTCATGTCATTAATTGAAATTAGTGACAAAACTATTTATTTAATTAGGGATTATTTAAATTTGCAAGTATCCCTAAATTAAATTAAGGCAAATCCAAATATGCAATTGGGTTATATGAAATTTGGGCTAATTTTAGACAAAGCCCAAATGAGAAGCCTTAAGCAGCAAAGTCTCAGCCCACAAAGCTAAGCCTAAGGTTAATCAGGCTTAGTCTAAGGACCAGGCCCCAAAGTCCACCAGGCTCAGTCCAACAGTCAAACTCAAGCCCATTTGTGGCCTTGGGAACTCTATAAATAGAAAGCTCCCTCCTCCATTTTGGAGGTTCAAAAATTTGAGATCTCAGAGAGAATTCAGAAACAAAGGCCAGAAAACTCTTTGTGCTCTTGAAGATCAAACACCTCCTGAACAAAGAACACTTCCTCAAAGATCAAGAACACTTCTTGGAGACTCCAAGAATCCATTGAAGCTTCAATCTCGAGAATAAGCTCTACAGCCCTTGAGTGAAACATACAAGCAAGAGAGAGAATCAGAGAATCAAGTACTAGAGATTGTATTCCACTACATTCAAAGTTATACAAATACAGAAGTTTCATTTGCACATGTTCCTATTTCTTCACTGAAATTTACGTGTGAACAAATTGGCACGCCCAGTGGGACAATCTCTACCTCTCATCTCTTTCTCTTCCAAGTAACACAATGGCACCGAAGAAAGCTGCATCGAAGTCTACTACTTCAAGCAACACATACACGGGACCAGTTACTCGCAGTCGATCTCAAGGGGTTGAAATAAACGAAGATCGAACCCCTGACACGATTGCAAACAAAATTGTTAAACTGATCAAAGAATCTTCCAAAGACAAGCTTGTTGTGAAGGAGAACCCGTTGTTTGATCAATCCACTCCTGTAGTCAGTCAATCGAAGACGACATCAAATCCATATGTGATGTTTGTAATGATGGCCGATATAGACTCCGATGAAAGGATGGCGGAGATGGAAAGGAAGATCAACCTTCTGATGAAGGCAGTCGAAGAAAGGGACCAAGAGATTGCCTACCTGAAGAATCAAATGCAAAATCGAGAAGTTGTTGAGTCAAGTCAGACCCCTACTACGAAGAAGGCTGATAAGGGGAAGACTATCGTCCAGGAAGATCAACCACAAAACTCAGCTTCGGTTGCTTCCTTGTCTGTCCAGCAGCTACAAGATATGATTGTGAGCTCCATTAGAGCTCAGTATGGTGGACCCACCCAGAATTCTCTCATGTACTCTAAACCGTACACTAAGAGAATTGACAACCTAAGAATGCTTGTCAGATACCAGGCTTCAAAATTCCAGTAATTCGATGGGAAGGGTAACCCTAAGAAACATGTTGCTCACTTTGTTGAGACATGTGAGAATGCTGGAACTCGCAGCGACCTTCTGGTCAAGTAGTTCGTCCACATCTTGAAAGGGAATGCCTTCGACTGGTATACTGACCTAGAGCCCGAGACGATCAATAATTGAGAACAGTTTGAAAGAGAGTTCCTTAATCGCTTCTACAGTACGAGGCGAACTGTCAGCATGATGGAGCTCACAAATATGAAACAACGAAAAGGCGAACTTGTCGTCGATTACATCAATCGCTGGAGAGCTCTAAGTCTCGACTGCAAAGACCGACTTACTGAACTATCCGCTGTGGAAATGTGCATCCAAGGCATGCACTGGGGACTGCTCTACATCTTGCAAGGGATAAAACCTCGCAGCTTCGAAGAGTTGGCAACGCGAGCTCATGACATAGAGCTAAGCATTGCTGCCAGAGGAAGTAGAGACCTTCTAGTCCCATATGTGAAAAAGGAAAAGAATGAAGTAAGGAGCACTGAGAAAGTTTCGAAGAGTGCTACTACAAAAGAATCTATGGTCATCAATACGACCCCTTTAAAGTTAACTCGGAAAGGGAAAGAAATCAAGAAGGAGAAACGACCAGATGGAGGCAAAAGGCGTCGCCTAACTTTGAAAGAGACGCAAGAAAAAATTTATCCATTTCAGACTCTAATGTCCCAGACATGCTGGAACAGTTGTTGGAAAAACAACTTATTTAGCTGCCCGAATGCAAACGGCCGGAGGAGTTAGGAAAGGTGAATGATCCTAACTACTGCAAATACCACTGAGTCATTAGCCACCCTGTGGAAAAATGTTTTGTGCTCAAATGGGTGATTATGAGATTAGCCCATGAGAAGAAAATTGAGCTAGATCTTGATGAAGTGGCTCAAGCGAATCATGCAGCTATAATGACTCAGCCTAGAGTTCAATCACCTACAAGACTGTCTTGCAAGCAAAAAGGAAGCCTAATTCAGTTCGGATCCTTTGAACCTATTATTGTTTGGTCGAAGGAGTCCCCAAGGAAGAAGTATCAAGAGGGAGGGTTCCAAAAGAAGTACGTCCAAGGAAATGATGAGCAGACTAAAGATGAATACGAAGGCTGGACTATGGTGGCTCGTCGCAAGAAGTGACAACAAAGTTATGCTCAAAAGGAATCTCGACTATTTAGAGAGCATAAGAGAAAAAGGAAGGTGCAAAAGAAGAAAGGAAAAAGGAATTCAAGGAGACTAGTTTGCATTGTGAAGGAAGACGAAGACCTTTTTCGTCCACGACAACTGGTGACTCTAGAGGAATTCTTCCCAAAGGACTTTCTAAGTAATGGTCAGGAAAAAGCGATTGACGTGGTTGCATGCCATGTTGTCAGCGCAAGCGAGGATCCCTCAAGCTCGCCGGAGGTGGCAACTGAGATAGAAAACTTATCCTCTTTCAGTATAGAAGACCTGTTGTCACTCCCTCAAGCAGCTAAAAGTGCTCTTATTGAGGCGCTGATAGACTCCAACAGTGCAAGTGCTCCAAGCTCTACGGCACATACATGCGCGTCATGTTGTATGTCAATAGGTTTTGCAGATGAAGACCTGATGCTAGGGTCGAAGCCCCACAATAGACCTCTGTTTGTCTCGGGGTACATCTGAGAGCAGAAAGTTGGTCGAATCCTTATCGATGATGGATCGGTTGTCAATATAATGCCTAAGTCGACAATGAAGCAGTTAGGCATCTTGATGGAAGAGCTGTCAAACAGCAAACTGGTGATCCAAGGCTTCAACCAAGGTGGGCAACGAGCCATTGGCATGGTACGCTTAGAGCTCACCATTAGGGATCTAAAGGCCGATACCTTGTTCCATGTCATAGACTCCAAGACCACTTACAAGTTGTTACTGAGTCGTCCTTGGATTCATGGAAACGAGGTCGTAACTTCTATGTTGCATCAGTGCTTCAAGTTTTACCAGGATGGCATCAAGAAGGTAGAAGCAGACACTAACCAATTTTCAGAAGTTGAGTCCCATTTTGCTGATGCAAAGTCCTATATGAAGGGTGACAGCATACGAGAAACTGTACCAACCAAGATCCCTTTGATCAAAAGTGGTAGTAAATCCAAGTCAAAACCACAAATTGACGTGAGAAAAGAAAATGTCGAAGAGACGGACGAGCCCTCCCCAAGAAGAGGGGAAGCCTCTACGAGCTCTGCAAAGTCGAAGGCTTTGAAAGATGAGAAAACTTCAAGTGTTCCTGTCTTACGCTATGTCCCCTTGTTGCGACGTAAGAAGGGCGAATCACCTTTTGCTGAATGTTCAAGGAATTTGAGAGTCGGGGATATTGAAATCTTGAAAGAAAACTTTGTCATGCCTCTCACGAAGATAACAAAGCAGGAGGTCGAGAAACCTCTGGATGACCAAGTAAAGATGTTTTTGCCTGAAAGACGAATTCGACCCGAAGGCGTATAAACTCTTAGCAAAAGTAGGCTATGATTTTACGACTCACACTGAGTTTAAAAGTCTAAAAATCTTAGATGAAAGACCCGAGCTTTCTTCAACACAGAAGAAACTTCTGAAAGAAGGCTACGCTCTACTAGTGTCAAAGAAAGGACTTGGATACAAGTCCCCTGAGCTAGGTCGCATAACTATAAAAGGGAAGACGAAGGTGGCATACACAAACCATATAACAGTAGAGGAGATCGACGATTCAAATGTAAAGGATGACGTCAGCCGAAGGACTTCTGTTTTTAGACTTGTCGGGCCATCAGTAGTGCGACCTTCATCTCTTCACCTCCCACCTTTGGTTCCATTCGGCCTTCGGCCCTCCAGAGGATAAGTATGCTTGCTAAGGAGAAAGAAAGTGCTTCATCAGCTCCAACTTCTAATTTCTCTCGACCTTCAGTCCTTCATAGGTTAAATATGCCCACATGCGAACGAGAGAGTTCCTCATCGACTCCAACTTTGGCACAGCCGTCAGCTTTTCAAAGATTAAGTGTGCCTACAACGGAGAGAAAAGATGCACTTCCAACCTCAACCGTGACGCGACCATTAGCTTTCCAAAGGCTAAGTGTAACCACGTCAAGAAGTGGGGACTCTCCATCGTCAGTCTTTGACCGACTTCAACATGATTGCCCGGTGGAGATCTCAAAAGATAAGTCCTTTGTTGAAATGAAGAATGATGGAGAAATTCGCAGTGCCTTTCCCTCTCGAATGAAGAGAAAAACTTTCGTTGCAGTCAACGCAGAAGATTTGTTAAGGGTAAAGCGACGTGATGTCGTCATCACCAACCCCTCAAGAGAGGATTTGGAACAAGAGGAATGTGAGACCTCCTGTCACCATATCACTGTTGAAGAGGAAACAAAGTCTGAAATGTCTAAAGAAGATGCAGACGAGCCACCATTTCTGCTTGAAGATGGCAGCTAATCTACAGTGGACGAGCTTAAAGAGGTGAACCTGGGTACGCCAGAGGAGCCGCGTCCAACTTTTATAAGTGCATCGCTTACTTGTGAGGAAGAAGGCAAATATATGAGCTTGCTCACTTCGTATAGAGATGTCTTTGCTTGGTCCTACAAAGAGATGCCCGGACTTGATCCAAAAGTAGTCGTCCATTATCTTGCCATCAAATAGGGGTATAGACCAGTCAAGCAAGCTCAACGGTGTTTTCGGCCAGAACTTATTCCCCAAATTGAAACATAGGTCAATAAGCTGATTGAAGCATGATTCATTCACGAGGTAAAATATCCGACGTGGATAGCCAACATTGTTCCTGTTAGAAAGAAGAATGGGCAACTTCGCATATGCGTTGACTTTCGCGATTTGAATAATGCATGTCCAAAAGACGACTTCCCACTGCCTATCACTGAGATCATGGTCGATGCCACTACAGGACACGAAGCTTTATCTTTTATCGACAGATCATCGGGTTATAATCAAATTCGAATGGCTCTGGTAGATGAAGAGATGACAGCCTTTCGAACTCCAAAAGGGATATATTGTTACAAGGTAATGCCCTTTTCTGAAGAACGCTGGTGCAACCTATCAACATGCCATGCAAAAGATTTTCGATGATATTTTGCATAAACACGTCGAGTGTTATGTTGATGATCTCGTCGTCAAGTCCAAGAAAAGACAAGATCATTTGGAAGATCTAAAAATGGTCTTTGATCGATTAAGGAAGTTTCAGTTGAAGATGAGCCCTCTCAAGTGTGCATTTGGCGTGACTTCGGGAAAGTTCCTCGGGTTCGTTATAAGACACCGAGGGACTGAAATAGATCAGTCAAAGATTGACGCCATTCAAAAAATGCCAAGGCTAAGAAACGTCGACGAGTTGAGAAGCCTTCAGGGTCGTTTGGCCTATATTCGGAGATTCATCTCCAATTTAGCCAATTGATGTCAGCCTTTTCAAAGGTTAATGAAGAAAGGAGAAGACTTCGAATGGGATGAAGCTTGTCAAAACGCTTTTGAAAGCATTAAAAAGTACTTGCTTAATCCCCCTGTTTTAGGTGCCCCTATAGCAGGAAAGCCGTTGATATTGTATATCGCTGCCCATGAAAGGTCGCTTGGAGCGTTGTTAGCACAGGAAGGAGAAAAAGGGAAGGAACGAGCCCTTTATTACTTAAGCAGGACTCTGAATGGAGCTGAAGTAAATTACTCTCTAATCGAAAAGATGTGTCTTGCTCTTTTCTTCGCTATTGACAAACTAAGGCACTACATGCAAGCCTTTACAGTATACCTAGTGGCGAAAGCTGACCCTATAAAGTACATCTTGTCAAGACCAATTATTTCTGGACATTTGGCCAAATGGGCAATCTTACTCCAGCAATATGACATTGTCTATGTACCTCAAAAGGCGGTAAAATGACAAGCATTGGCAGATTTCTTGGCAAATCACCCAATTCCATCAGACTGGAAGTTATGCGAGGATTTGCCTGACGAATAAGTCTTCTATGTGGAAATCACGGAGCCTTGGACCATGTATTTTGATGTTGTGGCACGAAGAAATGGAGCGGGGGCAGGCATTGTCTTTATCTCGCCTGAAAAACACATGCTCCCTTATAGCTTCACACTCCGTGAGTTATGCTCGAACAACGTTGCCGAATACCAAGCGCTAATAATTGGACTCCAAATGGCTATAGAGATCGGCATAACATACATTGAAATCTATGGCGATTCAAAGTTGATTATTAGTCAACTCTTGCTTGAGTATGATGTGAAGCATGAGGACTTGAAGCCTTATTTCAGCTATGCAAGGCAACTGATGGGAAAGTTTGATAACATTATGCTTGAGCACGTTCCAAGGTCAGAAAATAAGAGGGCAGGTGTTATACCTATTTCTACATTTTGGAAATATATATATATAATTGGAATGTATGAAAATTGAGAAATTAAGAATTTGAATGATTATGGTTTTAGTTTGGAAGATAAGGATTGGTTTCAATTTACTAATTAAATAATGGAAATCAAAGAAAGAGAAAGTGGGATAAATATATTTATTTATTAAATAAAAACATGTGGCTTTAATAAATACATATTGTTTAATAAAACAAAAAGGATGGGTTTTGTTGGACAATATACCACGTAAAGAGAGGAAGAGGAGGAAAGTGAAGAGAGGATTTCTTGATTTTGGACTACTTTGGAGTGTGAAAATCAAGAAGAGGATCTCACAACATTAGATTGAAGTTTTGGGTAAGTTCTCTAACTTTTGATTGAAATTTTTCATGAGTTTTAGAACCAATTAGTGAGTTTTCTTTATGGGTTTTCTTCCTTTAGTTGGAAAATCCATAAAATAGCTTGAAAACAAAGATGATGGTGATGTTTGAGTAAAAGAGGGAAAAATGATGAAAGTCATGAGTTTTATCAAAGTATAGATTGAAGAGGATTAGTTGTATGTAGAAATTTCAAGCTTTTATGGAAAAGAAAACCAAAGATTGTGTTCATGGAGAAGAAGGAATGGGAAGGATGAGATTTCTTATGGAGAGGGGATACAATAGAGTTTATTGGAAACTTTATTTCTAGTTTATGGTCTTAAGTTCTTGGTAGTTTAAGAATAGAATCATGAAAATTTTGGTTAACACATGAGTTAAGGAGAAAATAACGATTTGGGTTACTTTTCATTGTTGTGCTTTAATTTTGGCATTAAGAGGTTAATAATGCATTGACAAATTATGATTTCAGGACAAGCGGAGATTGGAACCATTTATGACCCGAACAAACCTCGCTCATAGTGGTTGTGAGTGGTTATTTTATAAAGTATTTCAATTATTTTAGTAATTGATGAGATTTTATGAGATTTGAAATCAATTGCAATTAATATTAATGAAAATGATTTAGTTATTTGAAAATTTGGAGGAAATTACGTGTATTTCACAAATTGTTTATTATTGAGATTGATGATTTACTAATTTGATAATAAAGTGACATATGATCACTAAATTGAATTCATGATTTAGCATATTTGAATTTGAAGAGATTTATGTTTATTGAAATTTAGCTACAATGACTTAATTATTTGAATTAATTAAGCTTATGAAAGATGAATTTATGGAAATCTCTTGATTGTAGCCAATTGGCAAAAAGTTCAAATTATTTGAGGTGAAATCAAGTATTTGTGAGTTTTAGAAATAACTTGATTTTTGAATCATGATTTTAGTTGATCTTTGACTTATGGCTTAAAGTTATGAAACCACAATTTGAGAATGTGTGGGGTTTGAGAACTTACGATGATTAGTATATAGAAATTATTTTCAAACCACTAGAGCTTGTACCCATGGTTATTACCCGTATGCTATGAGAATGTGTTTCTATAGTATGCTAGTGTGCTTAGGCCTAGGGGGATGCAGGGGAATGCCGGGGCCATTAGGTGCCAAATCCGGATTCCGAATCCTGGTCCAAATCCTAGACCTGAGGCATTACAGATGTTAGAGTTTGTTTTACGTGCACGTATGACATAATTTGCTCTGCTATGTATCTGGAGATTACTCGATGCATAGTATGGCAGGGATTTGGGTACGAGTTTGGTGATGAGTTTTGTTGGCCTATTATTTTGTACTTTCTTTTAAGAGTTATTACTGCAAATCTCTGTAATGTTTTACTTATCTTGTGTATTTAGATTGTGCTTAGTTGATAAAGTTTTATTGAACTTTGAATTCCTTTTTAATATAAAAGGTTTTTGTCGAGAGATTATTTTTCCTATTAACTTACCACTCACTAGGCTCTATTAGCTCATACTTTCTTCCTAAATTTTTCCTCCAGGTAGCGACTGAGTTTCTAACAAGCCTACAGAAGTTGATATCTGCCACCAGACCTGATATTTTGCATACCATTTTGTATGTACATAATTACAAATGCTTCTTTTGTAACTAATGTGGCTAATACGTTTTGAATGACTTAGCACCATTTTGGGATTTCCATTGGTTTGTAATTTGAAACCCACATGTCTATCTACTTTTAAGTTTGTGGGATTGTGTTGAATTTCTGAAATGGTGGTTGGAGTTTGAACATGTTAATTTTGGAATGTATATATTTCTTTCAGGTGTGTTTTACTCAGTTTTCAGGGGAAACTCTGCCGATTTTTTTTTATGAATTTTGTATATACAAAGTTTTTGCTAGCCACTTGTGGTTTTCAAAAATAACTTTTGTCTTGCAAAGTTTGACATTGGATTCTGTAGTCTAGTAGGGATCTAATGTCGACACGCCACGTCCTAGATTAGTTAGGGTAATTTGGGATGGGGTGTGTCAGCAGGTGCACTAGAAAATTTGGCTACCGCCCTAACAATCTCAGATGATGTGACTATAAACATCTCACTTTGTCAGAAGTGGATAGTGCCACCGGTTTATGGCGAACACCAAGAAGTAAATATGATCTCTGTCTACACCATTGAAGAGGAAGACTGGCGACAGTCTATTATAGAATACCTTCAGCATGGAAAGCTTCCCACATATTCCCGGCGTAAGGCTGATGTACGAAGAAGAGCCTCCCGATTCGTCTATTACAAGGAGACCCTTTATCGTAGTTCTTATGAAGGATTGTTCCTTCGATGCCTTGGAAAAGAAGAGTCGATCAAGGCACTAGAGGAGGCGCATTCAGGCGTTTTGTCACACCCCCTCCCGAACCACCTGCTGACTTAGCCCGGAAGATGGCGTGAAGCCAACAGGCATCGTTTCACTACTTAACGATACCTATGACCCTTTTAATTCCTGATAAACAATCCATACCTGTATACGAGATATTAGACATACCACACAGCAGAAACTAGGAATCTTATTACACATACCTACGGGGCGGTTCTGGTTAAACCTAACTTGAACAAGCCAAACACGACCAGACGTGCTTTATACACCCAAGACCACTAGTTCCATATACAACATAACTACACATCCCTATTAAGTTATGTACAATACGAGCAGACTTGCTATACTACACCATCCACATACAAAAATATCAGACTCGTAGAGCGTTCAGCAGGCTGTGGCAGGATCTCAGGCACCGGGAGCTCGATCTCTACCTGAAAAGTTGGAAAATGTTGAAAGAATGAGCTGGGAAGCTCAGTGAGTGACTGAGTTAAAACTATTAACTCGTAAATCATAACATATAACATCAACAGCTTTTACAGGAGTCCAGCAAGTGTGTCAAAAATATTAACCATTTTAAACATATGACAAATTAGTTGTGTAAGACTCGCCCAGTACAATCAATGTTCATTCTACGATGTAGTGCGGCACGCCCAGCACTCCCATCGTCTTTGTCGTAGTGGGGCTCTCCCAGCACTCACGACAGCATTGTTGTCACGGAGTACACTCAACGTCGACAACAGAAAATGACCTGTGTGCACACGGTACTATACAACCTCGGGCTCAGTATCTCAACCACTAACTCATTCAGGTCTCAGAGAAACACATGAAAACCTTTAACAGTTCTTGCTAACACATGTAGACTTGGAATTAAGGTATTTCTTCTAGTTTCAGAAAAACCAGTAAACATATGCTCATAACGAACAATTTAAATCATTTTTAGGAAACCATATATGCTTATGAACACGTGCTCAAGAGACCATAAATCTTTAAGCTACATCATTCTTAGGAAGTCTTTTCTTTTCATGAACACAAGTTCAAGCATAGAATTTATTTTCAGAATTCATTTTGTCACTCACAGCGTTAATATTAGATTCTCGGTCCGTAAATTTGTCTTATTCCTTCTTGGCCTGCCAAATAAACAAAATCAAGCATTAGAATCTTGGCCTCATGAATTTAAGGTTTAGGATTGCAAAACCCTCCCATCTAATTCCTGCACTTTACAGATTTTATACCCTAAACTCACACACCTATAACTTTTCCATTACTTGCTCAAAAATGATGTTCTTTATACCAAACTCTTCCTTTTTGAACCCTCTAAAACTTATCTGAAGGAGTGAAATCGAAATTCCTAAAGGATGTGTCTGTAACTACCTTGAAAGCCATTTTCCCCAAACACGTTTATGCTAAACCAGAACTGTTTTCCTGCTGCAACCCGAAACTAACCTGGAATTTAAAGCAACTTCCAATCAATTTCTAACCACGACTTCTTCATGAAAGTTATAGGAAATTAAATCATATTTCCAACC
Organism: Trichosanthes truncata; assembly: GCA_033996785.1. NCBI lineage: Eukaryota > Viridiplantae > Streptophyta > Magnoliopsida > Cucurbitales > Cucurbitaceae > Trichosanthes > Trichosanthes truncata. The sequence continues at coordinate 39,367,295 of JAWPNB010000013.1, read as the reverse complement.
ATACCTAATACAGATTCTAATTCGAAGTCCACAGATCAGAACATCCCAAAAACCAGAGGTTCCCCGGATTTGACAGCAAAAACACTCCTCTGACTTCCCCTTCAAAAACCCATAACATAACTTCAGATTTTGCTCGAGCTTCCTTCACGAAAATTGTTCTAAAATGAGTTAACTTTCAAGGAAATCAAATCTCACCTCTTAATACCTCTTGTGGAGCTCAAAACGTTCCAAATATCAGAGGTAGTCAGGGTTGAACACAAAATCTTTCATGCAACTTGGATTGATCTTCCCTCCTTTTCTTCTTCAATTACAACTCCAACATCACCTTTCTTCTTTCTTTTATTCTCTCCCACGAAGACTCTGCTACTTTTGATGAATAATGACAGACTGAATAAGGATTTTAGATTGGGTTTAAAAGGGGAAATGAAGTTGGCGGTGGTGGAGCCTTTGTTTTTTTTTTTTTAAAACTCAAAACTTCTCCACTGTTCCTTTCTTTTCTTTAATTCTCCTTCCATTTTCCTTTTTATTTTATGTTTTCTTTTGTTTTAAACTCATTTCATTTTTTTTTATTTACTTAATAATTATTTTTTTTAAAGAAATTACTATGAGAGATCTCAGGTTTACACATTTGCAGTGCTCACCAGTTAGGTCCAAAACTTCATTTCCAGTTAAAAAGGATGGGCTACTACTGTCCCACGATGATCCATGATTCGATGGAGTATGCAAAGAAGTGTGAAGCTTGTCAATTTCAAGCAAACTTCATACATCAACCGCCAGAACCTCTCCATCCAACTGTTGCTTCATGGCCTTTTGAAGCTTGGGGCCTCGATCTTGTTGGTCCAATAACACCCAAGTCGTCAGCAGGACATTCCTATATTCTGGCAGCGACAGATTACTTTTCGAGATGGGCCGAAGCAGTGGCATTAAGAGAAGCCAAGAAAGAAAATGTCGTGGACTTCATCCAAACTCATATTATCTACCGCTATGGCATTCCGCCCCGTATTGTGACAAATAATGGAAGGCAGTTTTCCAACAACTTAATGGACAAGTTGTGTGAGAAGTTCAAGTTCAAGCAGTACAAGTCATCCATGTACAATGCCGCAGCAAATGGCCTGGCAGAGGCATTCAACAAGACATTGTGCAACTAAGACAAAAAGAGACTGGCAGGAAAAGATTGGTGAAGCATTATGGGCCTGGCGAACTACGCAACGCACTCCTACAGGGGTCACACTTTATTCCCTTGTTTATGGAGTGGAGGATGTGCTCCCATTAGAAAGAGAAATTTCATCACTCATGATGGTTGTACAAGAAAAGTTGACTACAGAAGACAACGCAAGACTGTGTCTCTGATCAAACTGAAACGTGGGGCTTAAAGAAAATATTTTTAAATCAAAACAATGCTCCAGTTCAGTGCAAGTGCACACTGTCGATGCAAGTAATATAAAACTGGAAGTATTCCAGAATATCGATCCCACAGGGAACGGATACAACAAAATTCAAGAGAATAATCAAAGATGTTTTCAAATTGCAATTTTGGGTAACCGGTGTAAAACAATAGTTGGGATAATTTTTGTTTTTGAAAAGAAAATGATAAAAGAGGGATTCACATATGTTTTTGCTCTATTGAAAGAAATTGCGGCCTAATTGCAATTGCAACCCTTTGACTCAACACTTAAGCTTTGTAAACCAAATTCAACACCTAGTCGACCTTCTATGAAGTATCTTTAGGAGCCTAAGCGATTCAACCGATATTTCTATGGCTAATACGAACTTAGTTAATTTTGAAACACAATTCTTTTGGTTTTAAAGGTTTTGCACTATGTCTAGGGTCAAAAACAAATTCCTATGTCTAGGCTATTTTCCTTTATTGCTTTTATGAAAACCCAATTTTTATCTAACCTTTTCAGAATTAGACTCAAATTGTTGTATACTAATCTAGGTGATCAATCTAAACTAGTAATGACAATTTCAATCAATAAAAGCAATCAATGCTATAAGATTAAGCAAGGTTGCTCTTACATATTAGGCCTTTATTCCTTTCTCTAGGGCATTCACATGCTTGAATCCCAAAGAAAGACTTAGCTCATAATTAAAGAAAAGAAAAATAATGATTTAAAAGAATCAAAGTGCATAACTAAAATATAATTAATAAATACTTGAATAACAATTCAACAATAATGAAAGAACAACCAAAATTCTATTAATCAAAATGAATTCAGCAACTAATTAATTTCAAGAACAAAAGGGAAGAATAAAACAGTAGCTAAAAACTCGAAATTACAGCAGCAATTAAGTTTCGATAATATAAGCAAATAACTTAAATAAAATGGAAATAAATTCTAAGAACAGGAAGAACACAGCCTCTTTTTCACTTCTTATTCAATCGACTCAACTCCACTTTTTTCAAAGGGAATTGAGTCTTCACTTCCTTCAATTTTCGTTGAAGAATGATTGAATTTTAAAGTTGAAAGGGGCTGGAAAACAGTAGCAAACGAAAATAAAAACAGCAGAAAATTTGACAGCAGAAAATTGACAGAAGAAAATCGTGGAACAACAGCAACCATGGCTGAAATGGCGGAAAACTGATTCCGTTCTTGAGGCTTCTTCTCCAATATTTATAGAGGAATTGGGCTAGGGTTTCCTTATTGAATGATGCACAAATATGGCTATAATCCCAGCTAAAATCGTAGAGACAATATCGCACAAAATTCCTAGATTTTAGGAGATTTGCAGATTTTCCTTTAATTTCCAGATCTCTCGAAATTGTAATTGCATTTCTATTTCATTCTTCAAATTCCTACACAAAAACATCAAGTAAGTGTGTATTTCTTTTGCTTTCTTTTCTCCATTTACTTAATTTAAAAGGCTTCCAACAATAATTCAATTTAAACCAACTATTTGCTAGCATTTTTATCTAATAACACACATAAAATAACAAGAATAACTAAGTATAAAGGTCAAATAATTCTCATAAATGGGAATTATCAGTCTCCAATAGCTAGAAGCGCTGGATGAAAGAAGACTAGATGCTCAACATGCCTTGGAATGTTACCAAGCACGAATGACCAAAGCCTCGATAAAAACCTCAGGCCCGGTCATTTCAAGTTGGTGATCTAGTACTTGTTGTCTGAAGACCTATCATCACAACGCGACATACAGGGAACAAGTTCACACCTAAATGGGATGGACCGTACATCGTCAAAGAAGTCTACACCAATGGAGCATACAAAATCGTGGATAAAGACAGCTTGAGGATCGGTCCTATCAACGTAAAGTTTTTTAAAAAGTTTTATGCATAAGATGTAAACACTCCTAATAGTAAGAGTATAAACTACATGATGCTCCTGGCCCGCATGAGCTTAAAAGGTGAACGACCCAAATAAAAAAATCTTTGAACTATGTTATGACTTGACCTGACCCCCACCACTCAAAGGGTACGTTAGCAGCTTAAAGAAAAAAAAATCTTTAAGTTCAGTCGCCTCCTAAAAAAAAAAGCATTTCCACCCCCATGAAGCAAAACAATGCAAGTTGGATGCATACAATAGAGCTTTGTTCTCTTCAAGTTAGTTCATTGCTTACTTTCCTAAGGTTCAAGCATCTTCCTTCGCTGCAAGTTAGGGGTTCGCGTTTCATTCGCTTAAGTTCGACTGTTTTCGCTCGACAAATTTAAAATTCGTTTAGAGGAATTTGGCACCATCTCATCTTCAAGATTAGAGGCTTTGTGCCTCTTCATGCGAAGATGAATTCTAATCTGGGACTACAAGGAAAAAATGACCATCACTGATCACTATGAACTCCTAAGATGAATTGTAGAGAGAAAAAGGTCGGGAGTTGGTCACCCTTATGTTTGCTTTACAAACTTCACAGGGGGCATCCCAAAAAAAAAAAAAAGAGATTCATAAAAGATATTAAATCTTTATTTACCTGGATGGTAAATGAGAGTTATTTGGAGAAATAGTGGGATAAAGTTTCCTAAAAAAAATTAAATAAGGAAAAAGTAAAAAGAAAATGCAAAAAAAAAGTAAAAAAAAAGCATTGAAGCCAAATGAGGACTGCCCTCAACTCCACCTGAGTTAAGGCTTAGTCTTCAGAGGTAAAACAAGACCACCCTCAACTCCACATGAGTTAGGGTTTGGTCACTTCCAAGGGTAAAACAAAGCCGAAGGTGCCATCCTTAATTATGCCTGAATCAGGGGTTGGTCACCTTCGAAGTTGAAGAAGACGTCGAAGTTGTCGAAAGGTGTCATCCTTAATTCTGCCTGAATCAGGGGTTGGTCACCTTCGAAGTTGAAGAATACGTTGAAGTTGCCGAAAGGTGCCATCCTTAATTCTGCCTGAATCAGGGGTCGGTCACCTTCGAAGTTGAAGAAGACGTCGAAGTTGCCGAAAGGTGTCATCCTTAATTCCGCCTGAATCAGAGGTTGGTCACCTTCGAAGTTGAAGAAGACGTCGAAGATGTCGAAAGGTGCCATTCTTAATTCTGCCTGAATCAGGGGTTGGTCACCTTTGAAGTTGAAGAAGACGTCGAAGTTGCCGAAAGGTGCCATCCTTAATTCCGCCGGAATCAGGGGGTTGGTCACCTTTGAAGTTGAAGAAGGCGTCGAAGTTGCCGAAAGGTGTCATTCTTAATTCTGCCTGAGTCAGGGGTTAGTCACCTTCGAAGTTGAAGAAGGCGTCGAAGCTATCGAAGGTGCCATCATTAATTCCGCCTGAATCAGGGGTTGGTCACCTTCGAAGTTAAAGAAGACATCTCAAAGTTGAAGAAGACATCTTAGCTGCAAGCAAGAATAAAAAACAATAGGGCATATATATTGTCTAAAAAAAAATTCCTACCGTTTACCTTTTTGTGGATTACGATATTGTCTTCTATAGTAAAAGTATTTGCAAGTCTTGCAAAAATAAAAAAATTAAAAAAACTTGAAAAAAAAAATTGGGACTTGTCTATTCCTCATTCCTCAGTGTGAAGCTCCATTCCATCTTTGTTGATGTGAATTGATGGAAGACCCATCTCCTCTATTAATAGTGGAGGAAAATATAAAATCACATCTAATTTGAATTCAAAGATAATGCCTAAAAGGTCAAATCAAAACCAATTTGAATCCAAAGATCATACAGGATTCAAACTTTGGGATATTAAAGTTTGAATTTTGGGATGAGTTGACTACAAACTCAAATCCAAGTTCTATTCCAAAATTCAAATCGAAATCGGGCAAGATATCATCTCAATTTAAATTTTGTCATATCTAATAAATTGACTGCAAGCCAAATTAAAATTCTATTCCAAATCCAAAATTCAAATTTGGTAGAATTTTATCTCAAAAAAAAAGCAAAATTTGGGCATCCCAAATCAAAATTTGATTAAAGTCCAAATTCAAGTTCTATTCCAATTCCAAAATATAATTTGGTAGACTTTTATCTCAAAAAATGAAATTTGGGCATAACCTAAATTTTATCCCAAATCAAAATTTGATTGAAGTCCAAATTCAAGTTCTATTCCAATTCCAAAATATAATTTGGTAGACTTTTATCTCAAAAAGTAAAATTTGGGTATAATCCAAATTTTATCCCAAATCAAAATTTAATTGAAATCCAAATTCAAGTTCTACTCTAATTCCAAAATATAATTGGGTAGACTTTTATCTCAAAGAGTGAAATTTGGACACTCCAAATTCAAGATTCGAATTCAAATTCATTGGTATCTAAACTATGTTCCAAATAAAAAAATGGGTATAATTTGAATACTACTTGAAATTCAAATTTTGAATTAATGAGAACATAAATTCAACCGAAATTCAAATCAAGGTTTGATGCCAAGTAAGAAAATCAAAATTATGACCCAAATTCATATTTTGATGAATTGGCAAATCAAATGGAGTCCAATTTAGGAGCAAATACCTTAAATTTTGATTCCATCTTTTTCGAGATTTAAGCACTACTTTTTCGAGATTCACTCACACATACTAGTGCTTAAATCTCGAAAAGGAGGCAATTGTTGGAATAGAAATTTTGGCCAATCAGAAATTGTCATGTCATTAATTAAAATTAGTGACAAAATTATTTATTTAATTAGGGATTATTTAAATTTGCAAGTATCCCTAAATTAAATTAAGTCAAATCCAAGTATGCAATTGGGTTATATGAAATTTGAGTTAATTTTAGACAAAGCCCAAATGAGATGCCTTATGCAGCAAAGTCACAGCCCACAAGACGAGGCCCAAGTCAATCAGGCTCAGTCTAAGGACCAGGTCCAAAGTCCACCAGGCCCAGTCCAACAGTCAAGTCCAAGCTAGAGATGTCCATTTTCCCCGCGAGGATGGGGCCCTAGGGGGACCCGCCTTAACGGGGCGGGGAATGGGGAGGGAGTGCGGGAAAAAATTCCCTGCAAGCTAAATGGGGACGGGGATGGGGAATGTATTCCCCGTCCCCGTTCCCCGTCCCGTTTAATTTTTTTTTTTAATATATATATATATGTATATATGTGTATAAGTATATATATGTCATTTAAAAGTTTATTGTTAATAATTTAAATAATTGGATATGTTTGAATCATATAGTTAAACATTTTAATTATATGTATGGATTAATTGGATAATTTGATATGTAATATTGTTTTGTTTTTATAAAGAGGTTCAAGAATTTTATCTTTAAATATATATATTTTTTAATAGAAAATTAACTATTTAAATTAAGATTTTTGGTGAATAATTAACAATGTAATTAAAAATTAATGGATATCTTTCATAGAAGTTAACTATTTGAAAATTTATCAAAAGAATTATTTGATTCTTAAAAAAGAAAAAAAATAAACGGGGAATAATTCCCAGTGGGGAACCCGATCCCCGCGAATTCCCCATGGAGAATCCCCGCGAAATTTAACTATAAATTTCGCGGGGATGGGGATTTAAATGGGGGGCGGGGACGAGGACGAGGAAGTCATCCTCGTCCCCGCCCCGCCCCGTGGACATCTCTAGCCTAAGCCCATTTGGAGGCCCTGGGGAACTCTATAAATAGAGAGCCCCCTCCTCCATTTTGGGGGTTCAGAAATTGAGATCTCAGAGAGAATTCAAAAACAAAGGCCAGCAAACTCTTTGAGCTCTTGAAGATCAAATACCTCCTGAACAAAGAATACTTCCTCGAAGATCAAAAACACTTATTCGAGATCCCAAGAATCCATTGAAGCTTCAATCTCGAGAATAAGCTCTACAGTCCTCGAGTGAAACATACAAGCAAGAGAGAGAATCAGAGGATCAAGTACTAGAGATTGAATTCCACTACATTCAAATTAATACAAATACAAAGTTTCATTTGCACGTGTTCTTATTTCTTTACTGAAATTTACGTGCGAACAGTTATACTAAAACTTAAAATTTAATTAGAAAAATATAACAAAATAAGATAAATAGAAAATCAATATAACTACTACTAATTAATTTATATAATAATAATAATTAAAGTAAAAAATATTAATAAGTATGCTACAAAAATTATTATCAATTTTATATTAATTTCTAATAGAATTGTCAGTAACGTTAAAAAAACTAAATTTTTTGAGAGGAAAATTTGGAGAGAGGGTAATCTACACTATGGTCCACCTTTGGTTTAACCACGTGCATCGCACTTGTTATATATGGAAGCTACCATTGAGGAGAATCTTTAGCTTTCCATTTTACCCTCAATTTTTTAATATATGCTTATCTTGGCCTCGAGGTTTTAATTCATGAAATTTTATATTAAATTACTTGGGAGGAGACAAAGAGATCAATGATTTCTTTTTGTTTTTTTTCTTTTTTCTTTTCTCCTTCCTTTCCATATGTGTTTAAAAAAATATACACGTGAAAAAATAGGGTGGGAGGGTAGAGTTATTTCTTTATTATTATTATTTTTTATAATGGAAGAAAAATGTTTTACAAGGTACAGTTATTCATATAAAAAATATATTTCTAAAATGATTGTTTTAATTTTATTTCTAAACTTGAAAATAAATTTTTTTTTTTTTTTTTATATTGATTTGAAGTCCATTAAAATTCAACTTGAAAATCTTCAACAAATAAATACATTCGGAGTAAGTAATTATGTGTGATTTCTAATATGCTACCAATTTATTACAGTTTTATCAGTTTTCATATGAATTTTAAATTAGCCACACAATACATATATAATTGTTATTTTCAAAAATCTATTATATTTAAAAATTATTTTTCTCATAAATTGTATTTGTATCTACATTCATACTAAGTAGTTAAACTCTTTACTTTTCACCACCAACTTTTAAATACTTAGGGTCATTAAAATGAAGTTTGAATAATATTTAACTTTTTCATAAATAATTTTTTTTAAAATAAACAACTAATTTGATTATTTTACTTTAAACTAAAACTTCGAGATTCCACATGCATCGCACGTGTTATTTTACTAGTATATATAAATGGTCCTATGAGGGGAGAATTTTAACATTCCCTCTTTGCCCTTAAACCTTTGAAAATTTTGCTATTTTGTCCTCATACCTCTTCATAAATTCCCTCTTCGCCCTTAAAACTTTCAAAACTTTTTATTTTGTCTTCATGTCCCTCCATTGTGTTTTGCACCCTCTTTGCGTCTCTTTTTTCTTCTTCTTCTCCATGAAATTCTACATTCCCTTTTGGCCCTTAAATTTATCAACAATTTCTATTTTGTCCTCATATCTCTTCACAATGTTTTGTACCTCTTCATTATTTTTTTTTTCTTTCAACAAGACACATTCCTTCACAAATAACAATTTTTCTTTCAACTCTTTGATTTTGTTTTTTGTTTTTCCTTTCAATAAGACACATCTCTTCACAATAACCTTTTTTTTCGCACATCCTTTAACCAAATAAATAGCAATGTAAAAAAAAATCATTTAGCCCAAACTTCATTCTTCAAAATGTCAAATGATAGAAAGATTTTTTCTTTCATAAGAGACCTCTGAGCGTTCCAAAAAAAAATGAAAATTAAAAGTCCTTGTTCTCCATAAGGACAACATTGAATTATGTCATAATGAAACCTTGAGGATTCAGAAATTTCTTTTAAGAGGTAAGATATGATTATTTGAAAAGACATGTAAATATAATTCAAAAAAAAATAATTGACGTTTTCTTCCCAAAATTAGAGATTAATAGATACTTTATTAACGTACATGATAATGTACATTTTATGAACATTCACTTTTTTTTTTACCATAAACAAGATTCTGTATCAAACAATTTTCTTTTGTTTTTATTGGAATTTCTACTATTTAGGATTGTTAGTGTATAAATATTAATTGTAAAATATTTTGTCTTTATTGATTTGATTTATTTCCATATTTGTAATAGGTCTTTCTCATATATAAGAAGACCTAAATTGCACATATTGAATAATACAATTGAGACTTATTCTCTCAAATTGACATGGTATCAGAGCTGGAAACTTAGCTACCGGAACCCTAGCCGCCACATTAAACGGCGCACCCTACTTCCGGCACGGTCAGCTCCAACTACGAACGACTTCTGCAGATCGATCTGTCCGGAACCCTCGTCTATCTGTCCAGCGACCCGATCTGTCCGAAACCCAGTCCAGCGACTCGATCTTCAGCCATCTTCGTCTTCAGCTCGATCTTCAGCGAACTTCGTCGTCGACCCGCGAACCTGATCTGGAACGACTTCTACAGATCGTTGATCATCTGCACGACTCGTCTTCGATCCGTTCGTCTTCATCAACTTCGTCTTCGATTTAACCCAACCTGCGAGCCGTCTTCATCAACTTCGTCTTCGATTGCTGTACTCACCGGTGCCCTCGATTGTTGTTCAATCTCCTCATCCCGCCACCGCGCACCCAGCATCGTCAGTAAGCCGCGCCACTGTCTGACCTGTGAGTTTTGTTGTTTGCCTATCGTCGATCGGAACCCTCACCGCCGATTTCAAACGGCGAACTTTACTTCCGATTTGAGATTTCAAACGAAGAACTCAGCCGTCGATTTGGCGTATTCGGCCACCTTTGAGTCGAAGTTATCACGATAAAGATTTAGGGTTCGGTTCGCATTCGGTTCAGTTTATTTTGGTTTGGGTTGATCAGGTTTGGTTTATTTTTTTCCAGATCTGGTCTGGTTTGGTTCATTAAATTCTGGCCTTATTACCTTCAGATTTGGTTTGGTTTGGTTTGGTTTGGTTCAGACTTTATCTGGTTTCTTATTAACTGTTTTGCTGATATGTCTAAGTTGATCGTTGAAATGGCTCAAATACAGAGTAAGACCGAGATTGGGTTGTTCGATACCACAACCACTAACTCAAGTTCCTTTTGTAAAGAGCGAATTGATCAACTCTCTAAATTGCTGCAAACCAATTTATCATCTGGTAATCTTTGTGTTTCCTTGGCACAAATAGGTAATTGTCCTCAAGTTTTTTCTTGCACAAATACTTCTTCTCCTTGGATTATTGATTCTGGAGCTTCTGATCATATGACTAGTTCTTCCCATTTTTTCAACTCATACTCTCCTTCTTTTTCTAATGAAAAAATTCGAATTGCAGATGGTAGTTTTTCTTCTATTGCAGGAAAAGGAACCATTAAATTGACTGAAAATATCTCTCTACAGTCTGTCCTCCATGTTCCAAAATTGGCATGTAATCTTTTATCTGTTAGCAAAATTTCTAGAGATTCTAATTGTCGTGTTATATTCTTTGAATCTCACTGTATTTTTCAGGATCAGGAATCGGAGAAGATGATTGGGAGTGCTAGGATGCTTGATGGTCTCTACTACTTTGATGAAGGTTCTTTTAGTAATAAAATAACTCAGGGCCTTAGTAGTATCAGTTCTCTTTCTGTGAAAGAACAAATTATGATTTGGCATCTTAGACTAGGACATCCCAACTTTTCTTATCTCAAGCATTTATTTCCAAATTTATTTAAGGGAATTGATTGTTCCTCTTTTGATTGCGAAAGTTGCATTTTTGCAAAAAATCATAGGTCCACATATTTACCAAAACCTTACAAAGCTTCCAAACCTTTTTATTTAATTCATAGTGATGTTTGGGGTGCCTCTAAAATTAGGACTCATAGTGGAAAAAGATGGTTTGTTACTTTTATTGACGACCATACTCGTCTATCTTGGGTTTATTTAATGGAAAAAAAATCTGAGGTGAATGACATTTTTCAAAATTTTTACAATATGATTGAAACCCAATTTCAAACCAAAATTTGCATTATACATTCTGATAATGGGACTGAGTATTTTAATGAATCCTTTGGTGAGTTTTTGAAAAATAAAGGCATTGTTCATCAGTCTACTTGTCGAGATACTCCTCAACAAAATGGGATTGCTGAAAGAAAAAACAGGCATTTACTTGAAGTAGCTCGTGCTATAATGTTTTCCATGCATGTTCCAAAATATTTATGGGGTGAAGCAATCCTCACAGCTGCTTACCTAATAAATAGAATGCCTAGTAAGATCTTGAATTTTAAAACTCCCATTGATTGCTTCAAAACTGTTTTTCCTACATCTCGCATATATTCTGACCTACCTCTCAAAGTTTTTGGGTGTACTGCTTATGTTCACATACCTAGCCACTTTCGGTCAAAACTTGATCATCGAGCTATTAAATGTATTTTCGTGGGTTATTCTTCAAGCCAAAAAGGTTACAAGTGTTTTGATCCTCAGACAAAAAAACTTTTTGTGAGCATGGATGTGTCTTTTGTCGAAAAACAACCCTACTTTACCCACAGTTCTCTTCAGGGGGAGAAACCAAATTTGGAAGATAACTTTTGGGATATCTATACTCCTCTTCCGAGTCTTGTTTGTCCAAATATTACTAGTCCTTCGATGCCAAGTGTAGAAACTTCTCAATCAGGGGGAGAAATACTACAGAATGATCCTACTGATCAAATTCCCGAGTTTCAGTTTTATACTAGAAGAAAATTCAATCAAAGGAACCAAGACCAGATAGTTGATCCTTCACAGAGCCAATCTGAGACTCCGACGAATGAAATTGAAAATCTTGGTAATCCTTCTTCTATTACTACTTCTTCAACTATTCAAAATACTTTACCACTTGTGTCTGATCTTGATGTTCCCATCGCCATTAGAAAAGGTACTCGAAGTTGTACCAAATATCCTATTGCAAACTACATGTCATATCAAAATTTGTCAAATAGTCATAAAGCCTTCACATCTAGGATAAATGACTTGTTTGTTCCAAGGAATATACATGAGGCCTTAGAAGATCCAAATTGGAAAGTAGCAGTTATAGAGGAGATGAATGCTCTAAAACAAAATGGGACTTGGGAAATAGTAGAGTTGCCAAAAGATAAGAAACCAGTGGGCTGTAAATGGGTGTTCACCATAAAATGCAATGCAGATGGTAGTATTGAGAGATATAAGGCCAGATTGGTAGCTAAAGGTTTCACTCAAACATATGGGATTGATTATCAGGAAACGTTTGCTCCTGTTGCTAAAATTAACTCTATTAGAGTTCTTTTGTCACTTGCAGTCAATTCAGATTGGCCACTTTACCAACTGGACGTGAAAAATGCCTTTCTGAATGGCGATTTGGAGGAAGAGGTTTTTATGAGCTTACCACCAGGTTTTGAAAAAGAACTCGGATGTAGTAAAATTTGCAAATTAAGGAAATCCCTTTATGGTCTTAAACAGTCTCCGAGAGCTTGGTTTGAGCGTTTTGGAAAAGTTGTGTCTAATTATGGATTTCTTCAGAGTCAAGCAGATCATACTATATTTTATAAACACTCTGAGAATAATAAAATCTCAATTTTGATTGTTTATGTAGATGACATTATTCTCACAGGTGATGATGAAGCTGGTCTAGCTAATCTCAAGAAAAATCTTGCAAGTGAGTTTCAAATCAAGGATTTGGGATCGTTGAAATATTTTCTAGGGATGGAGTTTGCAAGATCAAAGAAGGGTATCTTTGTTAATCAAAGAAAGTACGTCCTCGACTTACTTGAAGAAACCGGATTACTTGGTTGCAAGGTTGCAGAAACTCCTATTGAACCTAATCTAAAGTTACAAGTAGCAAAAGCAGAAGAAATAAAGGATAGAGAACGATACCAAAGACTTGTTGGAAGATTAATTTATCTATCTCATACGCGTCCTGATATTGCATATGCCGTAAGTATGATAAGTCAGTTTATGCATGCGCCTGGACCGACTCATTTTGAAGCTGCCTATAGAATTCTGAGATATCTAAAAGGGACTCCTGGAAAAGGCATTTTATTCAAAAGGCATAATCACTTCCAAAAAGAAGTTTATACTGATGCAGATTGGGCAGGAAGTACTACAGATAGAAGATCCACCTCTGGTTATTGTTCCTTTGTTGGAGGAAACTTGGTTACTTGGAGGAGTAAAAAACAAAATGTGGTGGCTAGAAGTAGTGCTGAAGCAGAGTTTAGAGCTTTAGCCCATGGAATTTGTGAGGGAATATGGATTAAAAGGATACTTGAAGAATTGAAGGTCCCTCTGAAGACACCTATACGGGTTTATTGTGACAATAAAGCTGCCATCTCTATAGCGCATAATCCAGTTCTACATGATAGAACAAAACATATCGAGGTTGATAAGCATTTTATTAAGGAGAAGATTGATGCAGGTACAATATGCATCCCTTATCTTCCTACATCAGAACAAATTGCTGATATACTAACTAAAGGACTTCCAAAGAAGCAATTCGACAGATTGATTGACAAGCTGGCTATGGAAGACATATTTAAACCAGCTTGAGGGGGAGTGTTGGAATTTCTACTATTTAGGATTGTTAGTGTATAAATATTAATTGTAAAATATTTTGTCTTTATTGATTTGATTTATTTCCATATTTGTAATAGGTCTTTCTCATATATAAGAAGACCTAAATTGCACATATTGAATAATACAATTGAGACTTATTCTCTCAAATTGACAGTTTTATTTTTTTTCTTTCAGAGTGGGCAAAATTCTATTTAAAATATAATTTAAAAAATGGTGTAAATTAATTCAAACACCTTGATCTATATCCAAAATTTTTAGAATTTATTAGTTATAACAGAAAACTTGAAAAGCAGGTAGATATATATATATTTTTTAAATATTTGAAGTTCTTCCTTCCAAAAATTATAGGGTTTTTAACGTAAATTGAGACACACAATTGCTATGTAACCAACTACTTTTAATTTTTATTTTTTTTTCGATTTAAAAAGAAAGGAAAGAATAATGTTATCCTACTGACGTACTATTCATCTTTATTATAATTTAAATTCAAATTCAAATTCAAATATATTTTAACAAAAAGATTTCCATTAGTCACGTCTTTCCAAATAACACGTTGATTCTTCTCCTTCCAACTGCATTTCAATTATATTTATTTGGCATCGATTCCCACAATTTTGAACTACATTGAAGAAGAGTAAAAGAGTTCACTTTCTTGCTTAAACTTTTCTCAATTTGTTTCATTCATCCATTTGCCTAGATATTGATCATCTTCAATTTGCCTAGATAATGATTGTTATTTAAATGTGTTTTTGTGCATATCTCCTTGAATTGCACTACTTTTTTTTCATTTTTTTTGCACTTTGATTTCAAAGCATCCCACTGTTGGATCATTTCTTCTCCCTTTGTTTTTTGTTTTACTTTGAGTCTTTGCCAACACTAGCCATTTAATTTTAGATCATGACCTAGAGCATCTAATTTTTTCTTGATTTGATTGGTTCGAATGATCATTTTCTTCTATTTGTTCTCGCAGCATAAATTAAATAGTGGACAATGAGATAAACTTTACCATTTTTTGACAATAAATATCACACGGTACTATTGGAATAAAAATTTTGGCCAATCAAAATTATCATGTCATTACTTAAAGTTAGTGACAAAATTATTTATTTAATAAGGGATTAATTAAATTTGCAAGCAACCCTAAATTAATTTATGGCAAATCCAAATATACAATTGAGTTATATGAATTGTGGGTCAATTTTAGACAAAGCCCAAATAGAAGGCTCTAATCCAGCAAAGTCCTAGCCCTCAAAGTCAATCAAGCCCAGTCTGAAGGAGTTCAAGCCCAAGGCCAACCAGACTCAGTCCAATAGTCAAGTCCAAGTCCACTTGGGGCCCTAAGAAACTCTATAAATAGAGAACTTACCCTTCCATTTGAAGGGTTCAAAAGTAGCTCTCCAGAGAACTGAAGCAGCTCAAAGAGTGAATTTAGAAACAAAGTTGTGAAGTCTCTAGAAGCTCCTGAAGATCAAACGCTCTCTGAACCAAAGCCTTGAAGACCGAGAACAAGCTACAAATCCCTCGGGACAAATTCACATTCGAGAATAAGCTGCAAAGCCCTCGAAACAAATCCAAATTCGAGAACTAGTTATAAAGCCCTCGAAATAAATCCACATTTGAGACACAAGCTGCAAAGCCTTCGAGACAAATCTACATTCAGGAACAAGTTGCAAAGCCCTCGAAATAAATCCACATTTGAGAACAAGCTGCAAAGTCCTCAAGACAGATGTACATTTGAGAGAAAGAATTAGAGGAAGAAATTAGAAATTGTATTCCACTACATTCAAATCAATATAAATTAAATTCATTTACACGTGTCCCATTTCTCTTTTGAAATTACATGTGAACAGGTACGTTAATGAACCATTTTGAACTTTCTTTTAAGTTAATTACTAAAATTTAGGGCATCAAGATCTTATTTATGTGTGGTTCCTTCCCTTTTTCTAAGGAAAAAAATAACCTCATGTATGAAAAATGTAGAAGTAAAACGGAGATATTTTGAAGATGAATTTTGTCACACTATAATTCTAGATTTTTAGCAGTGTTTAAGGAAACTTTAGTACAATCTATCTTCATCAATGATCCCATAGGTCATAGAAAGTAGAGATTTAGTGACATTTTTTAACGTTACCAACAATTTTTGTAGACTAATTAACCTCTAAGAAGTAGGAACTGTACAAGTTAATGTTGCAACTTTAGTTTATTCTTTGTTCGTAGCCATCAAAAGGGTCAGTTAATCTTAACATTTTCATTATGTTGTCATGATTAAACAATATTCAAATATTCTCACATTTAAAATTATATATGAAATATCTACTTTACAATAAAATACAACACAATATTTTTTTTATGCAAAATAAGATCTACATAGAAAAATATATAATAATAACTAGATTTAAAAAATAAAAATAAATTTTGCAAAAGTTTAAAATATAGATTCCCTAATTGATTAGAGTAATTGTCATGATTTGGTTTTAAAATTTTGAGAAGTGTACATTTTCTTTGTGGCTAATCAACAAACTTTGATTATATAATATTCAGATAATTTTTTACATTTTTCCCCACAATATCCTCATAATTCTATCTATCTATATATATCTATATATATATATATATAGATATATAGATATATATATATATAGTCGAAATTCATAAACTACCCTTAAAATATATTAGTAATTACAATTAGGGGTACATCCATAATCAATGACATGCAGGATCAGAAAAATACTTTATTATTGGAAAATAAATATTTACAATAAAAATAAGTACAATAATTCATTAAAAATATCCTTCTTAGAATTAAAATGTGTTTTTAATAATTAAATTATAATTTAATTTTAAATAAAATAAGAACCTTTTGATTTACTAATAAGTATATAAATCCTCCATAAATTTAAGGTTAATTAAATTATAAGCTTGATCATGTAAATTTTGTTGTGCATACCGTAGATTTTTAAAAATTTAATACATCCTGAACTTTTAATGTTATGTCAGTTTGTTTCATGTATTTTTTTTTTAAAATTAATATATTTTCAAACTTTACGCGGCAAGTTGATTTCAGACAAGTTTAAACATTTGGTAGTGTAAGTATTAAACATATGGAGTTTAAAAATGTAGACCTATTAGATACAAAACTAAAGACTTTTTTTTTTAATATTGTAGATTTTCAAACTTATTATAAAAATATTGTATTTTCCAAACTATTTATATTAATATTGTTGTTTTAATAGCGTAGAGGATGGTCATCTCTTGAAGAGACGACTATCCATGCGCCGGAGGATGGTCGTCTCTTGTCTGGGTTTAAAAAAATAAAGGTGGTAATAATTATACCAATTGGCATATTGGTCAGTTGGTTACTCTAAAACAAACGTAAGGGGCTTAAGTTCGAGCATTGTGAAATACACTTTGGGAGAAGAACAACTTCGTTTACGTCATTTTGAGTTGATTTTAAATAAAATGATCACGTTATTCAAAATTATAATGTAATTCTTTCTAAATAAACCATCCTCCCGCACATGGATAGTCGTCTCTTCAAGAGACGACCAACCTCCACGCCATTAAAACAACATTAATATAAATAGTTTGAAAAATACAATATTTTTTTAATAAATTTGAAAATCTACAATATTAATAAATAAAAAAATCCCAAAACTAAAGGTCCAAAGAACTATGTAAAAATTTTTAAAATACAAGAATTAAACTTTAATTCTAAAAGTAAACTTATATGGTTATACCAAACTTAAAATTAAATTAAAAAATATATAACAAAATAATATAAATAAAAAATTAATATAATTACTAGTAATTAATAATAATAATAGTAATAAAAGTTAATATTAATTTTATATTTATATTTAATAGAATTGTTAGTAATGTTAAAAACCTAAATTACCACCTATGCACGTGTTTTATATAAAAACTAAATCTTTAGGTCCCGTTTGATAACCATTTGGTTTTTGATTTTTAGTTTTTGAAAATTAAGCTTATAAATACTACTTCCACCTATGGTTTTCCATGTTTTCTTATCTACTTTTTAGATGTGTTTTCAAAAACCAAGCCAAGTTTTGAAAACTAAAAAAAATAGTTTTCAAAAACTTGTTTTTGTTTTTGGAATTTGACTAAGAATTCAAGTGTTTTCTTAAGAAACATGGAAACCATTGTAGAGAAGATGAAAGTTATTGTAGAAAAATGGTGAGAAAACAAGCACAATTTTCAAAAACTAAAAACTAAAAATCACGGCCCCGTTTGATAACCATTTGGTTTTTAGTTTTTGGTTTTTGAAAATTAAGCCTATAAATACTACTCCCACCCTTGGATTTACTTGTTTTATTATCTACCTTTTACCTATGTTTTCAAAAACCAAGCCATGTTTTGAAAACTAAAAAAAGTAGTTTTCAAAAACTTGTTTTTGTTTTTAGAATTTAGCTAAGAATTCAAATGCTTCATTAAGGGAGATGAAAACCATTGTAGAGAAATTGAGAGAAAACAAGCTTAATTTTCAAAAACTAAAAATTAAAAACCAAATGGTTATCAAACGGGACCCAAATGATTATCAAACGGGGCCTTAACTTTTCATTTTACCCTCCTCAAATTTTTAAATGCCTGTCTTGACATCAAAGTTTTAATTCCTCAAGAGTTTAAATTCATGAAAAAAAAATTTAAATGCCTATCTTGACATCAAAGTTTTAATTCCTCAGAGTTTAAATTCATGAAAAAAAAATTAAATGCCTATCTTGACATCAAAGTTTTAATTCCTCATAGTTTTAATTCATGAAAATTTATATTAGGAGATAAGAAGAGCAACAATTTTTTTTTTTTTAATAATGGAAGAAAAGTATTTTACAGAACATTCAAAGATATATTTCTAAAATATAAACTTACAAATAATTTTTTTTTATATTGATTTAAAGTCTAAGTTGCAATTTAAAAATCTTCCACAAATAAATACATTTAGAGTTAGTTGGGTGTGATTTTTAATATGTTACCAATTTAATTTATTACAGTTCTATCAATTTTCATATATCTTCTAAATTAACCACAAATACATATATAATTGTTATTTAAAACTATTTAAAATGAAGTTCGAAAAATATTTAAACTATGCACGTGTATATTTCAAAATATCAAAACATAATATTAATAATAAAAAGTTATAATAGGATAAAATACTTATTTTTTTTAATTTAATATAATTTTTCCAAAAAAACATCAACATCAATATTTTCCAATATTTTCATGGCCGATGTTTGAACGTCCATAAAAAAAATATTTGTGAACGTAATCCAACTATTTGAAGAACACTCATAATAAAAATATTTGTGAACGTAATCCAACTATTTGAAGAACACTCATAACATATTAGAGACTGTTTGAATGAAGCACTAAACGGATTATAATAACATAGATTATAATTAAAGATGTCTACGAAACAAGACGAAACCGAAGATGATTTCTTCATCCCCGTCCCGCCCCCATTTTATTCTCCATCCCCGCGAAATTCTCCATTTAATTTTACGAAGATCAGAGTAAAGATTCCCCATAAAAAATTCGTAAGGATCGAATTTCCCGCATAAAATTATTCCCCGTTTATATTTTTTATTTATTTTTAAATTTTAATTAAATAAAATATTTTTTTAAATCTATTTAAATTATTAATTCCTAATGGTAAATTTTTATTTAAAGAGATTTTTTTTAAATTTTCTTTAGAAAAATAAAATAATACATCATAAAAGATTAAATTTAGTATTTATTATATATAAATATACATTTTAAAAATAAATTAATTAATCGAAGCGGGGTCAAAGAACACAAATACATCATCGTCCCCGTTTAGCTAACGGAAAAAAATTCTCCCACTCCCTCCCCATTTCCTGTCTAAACGAAAATTCCCTGCCCCGTTAGGGATAGATCCCCGCAGAGAAAATGAACATCTCTAGTTATAATAGTTTGTGAATTATAATAGTCTATAATTTGTGTTTAGAGTGCAAAATACTTCGCAGATTATTATTATAACCCAATACACGTCCTAGGCCTTACAGATTCATTATACATATACCATACAAGCCTTGAAAATAAAAAAAACTACCAAAATTTACAAGCCCCTCAACCTTTTTATTTAAAGATGCACATACGGACACACTTGCATCAAATTTACCCCCCCACCAAAAAAAAAAAAAAAGAGAAGAAAATAAATTCACTCCTGTAAATTTAGGAAAGATTCTACCCCATTTACATTTTATCCATTCACAATAGTCCCACCTGCATATTTCACAAAAAGCACGTTGTCGTAATTTCGACCATAAGGTTAGAAGTACGTCGAACTAAAAACAAATTTTTTTCCAATATATTTTTAAATTGTTTTTTATAGTGCAAGGAGAATCTCATTATATATACTAATCATATTTTAGAAACATACAGAAAAAGGATAAAGAAGTCCTTTCTTTGTTTATGCTTTTAGACATAATTTCTTTACTTTTAAAGAACTTCATTTTTATCTTTATATTTTTTTCCCCAAAATAAATTTATTCGCTCAACTTCTTATAAATATAATATTCTTTAAAGAGGAAAAGAAAGAAAATTCAAAATACCAACAAACGAACTCTCTTCTAATTAAGCTATTTAGATAAATAATATAACATATTCAAATATAGCAAGATATTTCAAATTTATGAAAAGAACATGATCGAAACTCAACTCTCGTATTCTAATATAAAATAAAATAAAAAGTATGCGATTATAGAAATGAATTGGCATTTAAATAATTATTTTGGCTTTTGGTTTTTGAAAGTAGAAATTTAGGCCACGTTTGATAACTATTTGGTTTTTGATTTTTGATTTTTGAAAATTAAGCCTATAAATACTACTCCCACCCTTGGATTTACTTATTTTGTTATCTACCTTTTAACTATGTTTTCAAAAACCAAGCCATATTTTGAAAACTAAAAAAAGTAGTTTTCAAAAACTTATTTTTGTTTTTAGAATTTAGCTAAGAATTCAAATGCTTCCTTAAGGGAGATGAAAACTATTGTAGAGAAATTGAGAAAAAACAAACTTCTAAAAACCAAATGGTTATCAAACGGAGCTTAATAACTGGGGTTTTCATTCTAATGAATCTATATAATTTGTCCTTACAATTAAAAGTAATCTTCTATAACTCAAAACGTTTTTTTGACAATCATACTTTACTTTTCCATTCTTATACTTCAAATTTTAACACTAAAATTCAATCAAAAAGTAACCTGAACATTTTTGCAAAAAAAAAAAAAAAATCAAAATCAAAAGAGCCTGCAAATCTCTTTGTTTTTTTGCCCGGTTTCAAAAACATATTTAAGGTATTTGAACAAATATAAAAGCAAAAAGCAATTAAGGAGATTAAATAAACCTGAAAAAATCAAAATATTATAACAACATTTTAATTTTAAATCTTATTGTAATCTGAATTTTTATAAACCATCTGAGAATTAAAATAAATAAATAAAAGAAATACAAAATTTGATAAGATAAGAGAGAAATATAATTTAAAGGTTGAAAATTTATAGTTTTTTGTTTGCATGAAAACTGACCATTAGGATGGAGGATTTGGCCAGTGAAGTAGGAAGAACAATGGTTGCAGGCGAGGAACACATACGACGGAGCAACCTCAATCGGCTGCCCGGCTCGCTTCATCGGAACTTCAGACCCAAAGCTTTCGATCTCTTCTTTGTCGAAGGATGCAGGGATCAATGGCGTCCATATCGGACCTGGCGCAACTCCATTCACTCTTATCCCCCTACTTGCCAGCTGAAGGGCGAGACCTCGAGTGAAGGTGACAATGGCGCCTTTCGTCGCCGAGTAGTCTAGCAGCTGGGGGCTGCCCTTGTAGGCGACTACCGACGTCGTGTTGATGATTGAGCTGCCTTCCTTCATGTGCTTCAGTGCATGCCTGATATTGAGAAAGATAAATAAAATAAATAATAACAGTTGAGAGGTAGGAATGATGAGAAAATACTAATAAATCTAAGTGAAGTTAAAATGACAAGTATTTATTTACTAATTATGCCTCTCATTATTATTATGATCATCATCATCAGTCTATTATTATACACCAAAACTATGATGTCAGCCACCATCTCAAAAATTGGCGGCCCCTCAAATAATTTCGAGGAATTTAGAGACTCAAAAATTGTCAGAAATTCAATTATTAATTTCTTAGTTCAATTAGTACCTCTAACATAATAATTAGCATGTCACCCAACATAATACATATAGTTACTTATGTAAGATATATATTCAGGAGACCAATTAAAATTTAAATAAAAAAATTACTAAATTTTAACTTATAAACTAGCCGTTATTTAAGAATCCAATTTTCTTACCTGACCATGAAGAACTGAGAGAATATGTTAGTTCTGAAAACTCTCTCAAGCCTCTGCTCATCAATTTCCTCCACAGAGTTCGTCGTATGTTGCTCAGCAGCAGCGTTAACCAAAATATCAATACGACCGTACACCGCCACCACCTCGTCGACCACCCGCTTGCAATCCTCGTCAAACCCCAAGTCTGCGGGCACCGCAATCGGCTGCTTGGCATCGGCCGCCTGACACTGCTGGAGAATCTCAAGCATATCTCGAGCATCCTTCTCCTCCTGCTTCTTCACATATGTGAATGCCACGGTCGCGCCCTCGAGCGCAAAGCAGTGGCATACCGCTCGGCCAATCCCCGAGTCACCACCGGTCACGAGCGCCACCTTGCCAAGAAGCTTGTTGGAGGGCTTGTATTGAAAGCTTGTGAATTGAGGAGATGGGTCCATGACATGCTCTTTCCCTGGCTGGGTTGGTTGCTTTTGGGGAGGAAACTTTTTCCCTTCAGTGGCCATTGTAGCAATTTAATGAAAAAACTTGAACTTTTGCAGAGAAATTCGAAGAAGATGATATTGAGAGAGTGAAAATGGAAGATAATGGAGACGTTTAAATGAGAATAGGAAGGGTTTATAAAGGGGATTGAGAGATTGACACGTGGAAGATGTGTGGTAGAAGAGAGTGTACAAAGTTTCCCTGTAATCTCGTGTAATGGACACGTAGGAGAATGTTAGTGTGGAAATAAAGGTGATGGAGAGAGAACATGAAGACACGTATGTTGGAAAGAGACACCAATTTAAGGTTGTACTCACGATCACCATCATGTTAGAGGTGAATGGATGAAGATGTAATTTGAATGGAGTTTGGATTTTTTTTTATAAAATCTTATGACTTGTTGAATTTCTAAGGATGTGTTTAGAACTTAAAAAATGGTTAGATATTATGTTTAATACGTTTCTTAAGTTTAAACATTCTGGTTGATTTTAATGATGATTTTATTGAATATTCAATATTATTGTACAATGACATATACAATAAAATAAATACATCAACAATAATACATGAAAGGAAAGTTTCTAAATTTCTAAATTACTGTATAAATTGTGTTCACACCCTCCCTCAAACTCAAGGTAGTAAAGTAACAATCAACTTGAGTTTGTGTTGCAATTGAGTGAACCGACCAGGAGACAAGACTTTTGTGAAAATATCAGCTGGTTGCTTGATAGTGGAGATGAATTGTAAGAAGAGAGTGTTGCTCAAGAGAGTACCGAACAAAGTGGCAGTTATTTTCAATATGCTTGGTACGTTCATGGAATGCATTATTATGAGCAATCTGGATTGCACTACGATTGTCACAGTGAAGTATAGTAGCAGATGATTGAGGAACACACATATCAGCAAGAAGCCATCGAAGCCAGAGTAATTCAGAAGTAGCATCGACAAGTGCACGATATTCAGATTTAGTGCTAGATCGAGAGACAACAATTTGTTTATTACTTCGCCAAGAGAAATGAGGGAATTTCCCAAAGTAGTAATAGTAACCTATGGTAGAACGTAATCAGTAGGATCACCAGCTCAATCAGCATCAAAATAGCCAGATAACACCAATTATGACTGGGAAGAAAACTGAAGCCCATGACCAAGGGTGCCCTTAACATAGTGAAGAATACGAAGCACAACAATAAAGTGTATAGTCCGAAGAGCAGTCATGGAAATATCTAGGTAAGTCACAGTCAGATAAATAAGACTGCAAACGAATTGTCAATACAAAGTGGCATCTTCAAGTGGAGCACCATCAAAATGAGTTAGTCGAACATTCGGATCAAGTGGTGTTAGTGTTGTGACCGAGTCAGTAATACCAAATTGAGTGAGGAGATCATAGTCATATTTTATTTGAGATATATAGTACCCATTAGAGCATAACGAAACCTCAAAACTAAGGAAATAACTGAGCGATCTCAAATCATTCATTTGAAAATGTTTCCCAAGATAACGTTGCAAGTCAGATATAGCTTGGGGGTCATCTCATGTAATAATCATGTCATCAACATATAAGAGGAGAAGAACAATACCATGAGGAGTCTATCGCATAAATAATGTCGTATCATAAGGACTGCAAGTGAACCCAAGCTGGGTTATGATGGAACTAAATGTTGCAAACCAGGCTCATGGAGCTTGTTTTAGACCATAAAATGCACGACGAAGGAGACACACTTTTCTGTAGTGGAGAAGAAGCACCAGGGGGAGGTGTCATGTAAACTTCCTCAGATAAAGTGTCATTTAGGAAAGCGTTATTGACATCCATCTGAAGAAGTGGCCACTGTTTGGCAGTTGCAACAGCTAAGAGATTGCAAAATAAAGTCATTCGAGCAACGGGAGCAAAAGTCTATTCATAATCAATGTCATTCTTCTAGGAATCGCCCTTTGCAACAAGACGTGCTTTATAGCATTCGATAGATCTATCATAGTGTGTTTTAATTATATAGATCAACTTATAGTCAATAGGTTTCTTACTAGGAGGTAGATTAACATTGTCCCATTTTTGCATATTTTCTATAGCATGAAGTTCCTCATTCATTGCTTGTTGCCAAAGAGGGTTTAATGCTGACCTCTTTATAAGAGGTAGGTTCAACTAAGGAAACAATAGTGGAAAAACAATGGTAATATTGGAGATGGTGAGAAGTTTCTCTTACTCTAGTGGAGCGACGAACATAAGGGACTAGATCAGATTCGGATTTAGCAACTGTGACACATGGCATATCCGAGATTGCACAAACTTGTGCAGATTGATAAAGCTCAAGTACAAGAGGAGACTCAAGGGATGGAAAAAGATCGTTAGAGAAAACAGTAAAAAATGGTTGATGACTCGAGAGAGAGGTATGAAATGACGAGATACTAGAAAACATGGTATCAGAGCCCTACTAACTTTAGGGTTTTGTATCTGCCGCCTGCTACCTCCCGCCATTGCCTTAAATCGTCCTGCAATCCCTTGTGTCCGCCTCAAATTGCACAGATCCATCCACGTCTGAAGTTCTGTCCAAATTTCGGTGTCACTCTGACTCTGATCACACAAATATCCATCTCCACCGTCTTCATCACTCAGATATGCGACACTTCAACTCCAAGTGAACGTCCGTTAACCCAGATCTGATTCAAATCTATTCGTCAACTCATAAAAACATGCCAAAAATATCTAGGAAGACTTTATGGAGAAGATAAATACATGCCAGAAATATCTCCATATTTATCTCCAAGTAAGTTTGCTTAACCTTAATTTTTAGTTTAATTTTAAATAAAATCAATGACGATCCAATGCTTCCTCTGCGGAGTGAAACGTTCATTCCTTCACTTGGTATGTTGCTTGGTTTAATTTGGTTCGGTTCAATTGAACTTTAATGTTTCTCTATTATAATGGAGAAAAGTGATATTTTTCCTCTCATTAATACGATTCTCAATGGTACGAACTATATCACTAAATGAAAAGTTTTTTTATCGGTCAAAAGTTATGGCGAATTGTCACTGGTGATATTTCCAAACCTGTAAAAAGCAAGGATACAACTGAGGAAGATGTCAAATTTCTTGAACGATTAGAGGATTGTGATAGCAAAAATCATCAAATAATGACTTGGATTGGTAACATTTCTATCTCTATCATTCATGTTCAATTTGATGCTTTTGATAATGTCAAAGAACTTTGGGGTTTTCTATCTACTCGTTTTCATTTTATTGGATTGGCTCATGATAATCAATTGCATAGCAGTCTTGCTAGTCTAAACCAGGACATTGGTCAATCTGTCAATGAATACCTTGCTACACTTCAACCCATTGGACTCATCTTGATTAAGCTAAAATTAGCCAGGATCATCTTCGTCTCATTAAAGTTCTTATCGGAGTTCAATTGGAATATGAGTCTATTTGTGCTGCCTTACTACATCGAAATCCCTTACCTACGTTAGATGCAATAATTCAGGAAATTCTGTTTGAAGAAAAACGACTTGGCATAGTCTCATCACCACATTTGAAGTTGTTCTCGCAACCACTCGTTCACACAACGCATTTGGATCCCTATTTTGCAAGAACTGTAAGTCTCATTGTCACAAGTTTGTTGATTGTCTTAAAATTGAGTGCATGTATTGTCACAAACGTGCTCACGTCCTGGACAAATGTCTCACTTTACCACCTCGCCCTCTGGGTCATTCTACAAAATTTAGGAATTTTTCTAAAGTTGGTTTTTCATCCGTTGCTACTGCCATCCCATCTGATGATTTCATTCCTCCCAGTTTTCATATTAGTGATCTTTAAGATTTATTAAAATAGGTGATCTCATCCAATTCAACTGCTCTTATTGTCTCATCAGGTAATTCATGGCTCCTTGACTCAGCCTATTGTAATCATATGACATCTGATTTTTCTCTTATGTCTTCATCCACCCCTGCAAAATCCCTTCATTCCATTCATGCTGCTGATAGTAATTGTATGACTATTTCTCATATTAGCAAAGTAGACATGTCTACTTTAAGTATTCCCAATACCTACTACGTTCCAAATCTTACCTTTAATCTTGTCTCTATGGGACAATTATGTGATCTTGGTTTAACGCTTTGTTTCTCTCATACTGGTTGTCAGGTTTAGGATTTGCAAATGAGATAGAAGATTGGTATGAGTTGCAAAGTGGGAAGATTGTTTGAGCTCACGTCACTCCAGCTCCTTACATGTTCATCCATTTCTGCTCCTGTCACTGACTCTACAATATATCAGTGGCACCTTCATCTTGGTCATGTATCATTTGACAAATTTCGTCATTTAATTTATGTTAGCAATTTAAATAATGTTTCCAAATTCATTCCTTTTGATTGTTTGAATTGCAAACTTGCAAAACAACTTGCTTTATTTTTCTCTACATTATCCTCTATATGTGATACTGCATTTGGCTTAATTCACTCGGATATTTGGGATCCTGCCCCTAATAGTACTGTCAATGGTTATCGTTATTTTGTTTTATTTATTGATGACTACTCCCGTTTTACTTGGATATATTTTCTTAAAAATCGGTCTGCCTAATCTCAGATTTACATTGCTTTTTCTAATATGCTTCAAACTCAATTTTCTCGAACCATTAAAATTCTTCGCACAGATAATGCAATGGAGTATAAGGATTCCATTCTTATTTCATTCCTCACCCAACATGATACTCTCATTCAACAATCATGTTCCCATACCTCCCAACAAAATGGGCGATCAGAACGTAAACATCGCAACATTTTGGATTTTGTCCATGCTCAACTTCTCTCTGCCTCATGTCCTGAGAAGTTATGGGGTGAGGTTGCTCTCACCTTTGTCTATACCATTAATCGGCTTCCTTATTCAGTTATTCAGAATATCTCCCCGTTTGAACGATTATATGGTACTCCTCCTTCCTACTCTCATTTTAAAGTCTTTAGATGTGCATGTTTGTTCCTTCTTCATCTTCATGAACATACTAAACTAGAACCGCGTGCACGCCTTTGTTATTTTCTTGGCTACGAAACTGAACATAAAAGTTTTTGTTGATGGGATCCCATTTCTAACTGGCTACGCATATCTTGACATGTTACTTTTTGGGAACATACCATGTTTTCATAAATTACTGCATAAATTTAATTATATAAACACTCTAACACTCTCTTTGTGGGCTTGAAAATTTGTAAGAGGGCCAATAAGTGGAAATCAATATTAATTAGAGAGGAAATGACATTACAGGGGTTCGACCTCAGGAACTCCTACTCTGATACCATGTTGATTTCAAGAATGATTTTATTGAATATTTTATATTATATAATGACATATACTAGGGGATAAATATACCAAGAATAATACACGAAAGGAAAGTTTCTAAATTTCTAAATTATTGTATAAATTATGTTCACAGTTCTACTTGCCCATTTCATTATTTAATATGATGTCCCAATCCCAACTATATAGGACACAACTATAGTAAGAATAACTAATATATATTATTGTTTAGTACTTTACAATTGGACTAAACATCTCACTCAAAGTCAATTTTTAGAGTTCAGTGAAACCTTTTTGTAATTAATTAGTCGTGCTTTATGCGTTTCAATCGAGCCAGCTAAGCGTAGTTTGATTTTTACACCCATTATTTGTTATCCATCATAGTGTAGCACTATAATAAAATATATCTTTTAATAGCATTTTAGGATAGGTTTTCATTTTTTTTTTTATTTTTTTTTTTGAAGATAGGTTTTCATTTAAAAGCTATTGAGAAAAGAAAAAAAAAAAAGAAGCGGGAAGTGAAATAATTAGGGCGTGTGTCACACAAGGGAAAGCGCCCTTTCACTTCACATTTTTCCTTATCGAAGTTGCTTTATTCAGTTCTCATCGTCTACTTTGTTCATTCGAGCAGGCTACATCTCTGTCTTCTCCCGCCATCGATCTTCTTCTCTATCGTTCCATTCGAGAAACTCCACCGTCTGATCATCCGCTGTTCGCGAGCAACTCCAACTCCATCGTCTTCTCTATAGTTCCTAATTACTTGGTAAGCTTTTTGTTCCTTCGTATTTTGTTCTTTCTTGTTCCCTTTGTGCGTCCTGTGGTGCTGGTTCGATTTTTGGATGAGAAGGACGGCGGTACCAGCGCCAATGTCTCTGTTTAGATATTTCTATTGTTTTGTTTCTCTGCTATTGTGGATTGCTTGTTTTGTTTCGTTGGAATATCTGGAAAATTTGATGGATTCTGCTTAAAATTGCATATGTTTGAGATTGAGGGCAATGAGAATCTTCTCTTTTTAATTTGGCAAAGTTCTCGAACCATGTGGATTCTTGCATAGCATGTCATGAATTCGACTAAAAGCACTTCTTTCTCATTGTTCCCTAATGAAGAGTAACTTAATTTTTGAAAATTTGCACCAGAATGTTGATATAAAACTCCCATAACAAAGTGCTTAAAAGATATTTCTCTCGAACCATAATTTCTTTTCGATCCCTTATATTTGTAGGAATCAAAATCAGAGTTGATTGTAGGCATAAAACTCCAAATGGTTTTTCATCTTTTTGATAGAACACAAATTTGAACAGCCTGTTGTGTGTTCAAGAAGGAAAAAATGTAGTGGATAAGAGAATCTGGTTGTTGGCTAATTCTGTCCACATTATTCTTTTTTGACACTGAAACACTACAAATTTGCACACCATTCATATCGACTGTTCTTTAGACCACACTACAAAAGAATTTACGAAAGAATGTTGCTAAACCGAACACCACAACTTAATTGAAGCAAATCAATAACTACAAGCAAACATATTAACATCTGACACTAAGGATTATTTCAAAAATAGTTTTCTTAAGACATTTTTAATCAAACTAATTTTACTTTTTTAAAAAAAGAAAAACTTTAGGGCGTTGGGGAAATGGGTTCGACATTTCAAACTTGAGAATATTTAAACTAAGGTTTTAGATAGTTTAGGGAATCTAAATTTAAGAGCCATGTGTTTAGAGTGTAGGGTTTGGAAATAGTAGATTTGGGGTACTGTAGAGATCCATGAATTTGTCCAACAAAGTATCGGAGTAGATATGAATTGAATTCAACATCTTAAGCTAAACCCACATAAACCCAAACACTTACCACCTTTATGTGTTTGTGTGAGAGTACTAGTATGGATTATATATGGGGGATTGGTAGTATATCAATAAGGGGTATTTTGGGAATTAGCTAGGGGTGTCTTGGTTATAAATAGTAGTGTTAGGGTCCTTAGTTAGGGGTGGAAAATTTTAGTAGAGTGTCCATTGTGGGACTTTGGGAGAGAGATAGCCCTCTCGAAAGGCTATTGTTATATTGTAGCGTCTTTTGATATTGCTATATATTAGTTTCTTTGTGTTCTTCATATTTTCTGTATTTTTCTGTGTTTGGATACCTAACAAATTGGTATCAGAGCACGTTCATCCTGGAAAATGGTGGAAAAACAACTGGAAGAGAGAATAGGGAGAGTAGAGAAGGATGTGGTTGAAATGAAAGAAGCTTTACAGAGGATAGCCAAGAGCATGGATCGATTGGTGGCTGAAATAGAGAATCAAAGAGCCATGATGACTGAAATCTCCAATGGCAAGGTTCGAATAACTTCCACCATTGTTGTAAGCTCTCCTCATCAACAAAACATGGAAGAAAAGAAGGAAGAATCATTGGAATCGATGGCGATTGATGAAAATGAATCATCTCAGTGCGAAAGATACAGAGAAAAAGAGAAGCTGGTGAAAGACGTTAAGAAGCCGAAAAGTGAGGCTGTTTGGAAGACAAAGATAGTGCGATCGAGAAAGAAGGTTGGAGGAAAACGATTGAGGGAAAACCAACCTGACTTTAGTCGGAGTTCGAAGACCACGCACGAAGGGGCCGGAATATTCAGCATGTCGAAGGCTGGATTTTGAGGGTGGGATCATCGACCATTAAGGAGGAGGGAAGGTTTCGGTACCTGCAAGGTTAAAAAAAAACGAAGGGAAAAGTTCGACAGAGACCGTTTGCGACAATACCCACATGTGTTGCTAGAGATGAAGCTTCGAGGAAGGCACCGATGCAAGGTTCGAGGAAATGCAATAAAGGGATCAGAGGGAGACTGTTATGAAAAAATCAGAAAAAAAGTGAGACAAATGGCTACCGGAGGTTATTGCCGTCGACGACGGGTATGGTCGGAGATGAAAGCCCGGTGGAAGGATAAAAGGAAGAGGAAAGAAAAAAAGTCAACGGACACATGGTCGGAGAAGCGAGATGGCCGACGGACGAAGAAGCGATGGAGGAAGAAGAAACAACGGAGGAAGGACTTATCCGCGGTCACCGGGGGCAGAAGAGACGGAATGATGCCGAGGGTTAAGTGGTGGGAGTCGCAGGGTGACCGGCGAATAAAAAAAAAAAAAAAAATGGCGGAAGAAAGATGCTGGAGCGCTCACTCACTGCCGGACGAAGAATTTGTGTATACCGAAAATTGCAGAGGAAAGTGGGCGGATGGACGAAGAAGAAAGGTTGGGGAAGGTGCTGCAATTTTCGTGAAGAAGGGGAAATCCAAATTCCTAACCACGTGAAGTGTCAGGAGGTGGGGCCAAGAGTTGGAAAAAGGGCGGTATGAACTTTGGGGTGGTTTTTGGGCTGCATTGGCATGACAAGGCCCATTTCTTTTTGAAAGGGAATGGTGGAACAACAAGTGTGCAAGTGGTTTATGGGAATTTGGGGTTGTTTTTTTTTGGGGTCTTTATTTTTTGTTGGATCTGTGGTTTGACTTTTGTAATGGGTTACCCACACCTTGAGGACAAGGTGTGTTTTGAAGGGCCCGGTATTGTGAGAGTACTAGTATGGATTATATATGGGGGATTGGTAGTATATCAATAAGGGGTATTTTGAGAATTAGCTAGGGGTGTCTTGGTTATAAATAGTAGTGTTAGGGTCCTTAGTTAGGGGTGGAAAATTTTAGCAGAGTGTCCATTGTGGGACTTTGGGAGAGAGATAGCCCTCTCGAAAGGCTATTGTTATATTGTAGCGTCTTTTGATATTGCTATATATTAGTTTCTTTGTGTTCTTCATATTTTCTGTATTTTTCTGTGTTTGGATACCTAACAGTTTGATTACATTTAATGGCAAATCAATATTTGTTACCAAACATTGCAAATATTTCTTACCAAAAAGCCATTTTCATTTAAAATCACTTAGAAAACTATCATACACTCCCTGGACCAACAAAATTTACTGCTGAAACTTTTTTCAAACTTTCAAGCGAATCATTCCAAAACGAAACGTCGAAGAAATTAAAGGGAAAAGAGAATCCACATCTAACAGAGTTTTCAAGCAAGCAAGCAAACATTTTCAAGGATGTTGAGGGATGAGTTCCTCTGTTATTCTCCTCTGCTTCTTTTAGGCCTTTTTTTTTTTATTATATGCAAATATTGTCAAATGGTTTTTCCAGTAGAATATATTCACGAAGAACAACTTGTGTTTTGTTAATATAATTTTAGTTAAAGTGATTTTTTAAAAAATGACAGCGCGATTTATGTAGCCTTCCATGTGTTGCATTTTCTTCACATGATTCTCTTCTTTAGATTTCACTTTAAAATAAGCTTATCATAGTCGGTGGCTTTCAAAGGCATTTCTAAGGTCAGGTAGATTATCGTGAGTTTTGTCATAGGAAGCCATATATCTAAGTCATGTTAGGATTTGGTTTTCTTTTTCTAAGTTTCAACCAAAAAGCAAGAATTTGAATCTTGTATCAGTAGGTGAGATAACTTTTTGGTTAAAGGCAATAAAATTAAGTGCTGCTTGAGAGAAAATGAAAACATTCCATAAAGATTTGTTGTAACTAAAGTCGTAGGAAAGTCTTTCAACCTTGCTTATTCAATAATTTTATTTTATTTTTCTATCAAATCTTGTTTTTCCATTGTTGGCTTTGCGCTTTTAGGTTTCAGCTTGCTTCTCTGTTTGTAAAAGGATGATTATAAGAATTTTCCTTTTAAATGTAATGTGTGCAAAAATGGAATAAAACTGAAAGGTTTGAAGTTTTTGCTCTCAATCTATAGGCTCACAATTTAAGATAATGAGAACATATGCGGAAGTCGGAACTTTTAATAGTTTCAAGAATTAGGGAAGATTTTAAAATTCCTTCAGCTATTATTAGTTAATGGAGTACATATAGATTTTTTTCCTCCTGTAATTTAAGTTCAATGTGAACCAAAGATTTGTTAATACAAGTTTATGAAGGCTAGACAACAAGTAAATTTCTTGTACCAGTGTCTCATGAGATGTCTCTCTTTTTTATACCGTTGTTAAATTTAGAAGAAGCTTTTGCGGTTATATTATAGGTATGAAGGCTAGTTATTTAATTGGTTTATTAATGTTCTCATTAATAGTAAATTACTTTAAATTGAGGGCTTACTAATGTTCTCTGTTTAGATGGCTTCTTGCAAGTTTCTTTGTTTTCCTTTTGAAGTTTGTATCTGGTTCAGTTTCCTTTGCTTGGTGGGAAGTGGATTCTTTGCTCTCCTTTTTCCTTTGGTCTGTCATGACCAGTGTTTTCAAAGCGCAAGGCGCACCTCAAGGCGACATGCCCCTTGATCGCCTGAAGGCGAGAGGCGACAAAAAGGCATCGCCCGAGTGAAGCGAGGCGCAATAAATAAATATATAAATAAATAATATATAGAGCATAAATTTATATAGTAAATATAGTCACATAAAATGTCAAAGCCTTAAAAGATTAGTAGTTCCAATAATAATCAAGTTTTAGTAGTTCCAGACATGATCAAGTCATTAAGAATGAATCAATAAACCAAAAATAATAAAAGTAAAACTAGTCTAAAAGACTAAAACATCAATCAAATGTCAAAATAATTAATATAATAATATAATTTATATTTGAATGGTTCTAAATTACTAATGGAATTGGAATACATAAATGTCAAACTTAGGAAAAAAAAACAAATTTAAATTCTCACTTCACCTCACGAAATGGAGGATACCCAGCCAAGGAGAATTGCCGAAGCAGAATAATAATCCAAGGAGAAGCTGAAGATTGAAGAAGAAGAAGAAGAAGCAGCCAATGATTGAAGTAGAAGAAAGAAACGGTTGAAGTTTGAAAATACCCGATGAAGAAGAGAATGAAATAAGTACAGTACAACTACTGCTAACCCGATGGAGAAGAAACAAGCAGCTGATGAAGAATGATGATTTTTTAAGAAGAAAAACTCTTACCCACTCTCAGAACCAGCCGATAAGAAGAAAAGCAAAGCTGTTTTTTGTAATAGATGAAGAACACAGCCAATTTCTTCCATGATGAAGAAATGCGAAGCGACCTTGTCTGCATAGCTTTCACGGGCTTTTCTTGTGGGCTAATTTTTAGGTTATCGTGGGTATTAAGTAAAGGAATGTTTCTAATTTCTATTTTAACAAAAAAAAAAAAAAAAGAACCTGCATAAACGAATCAGGCGCTTGCCTTCGACAATGGCAAAGACGAGGCCAGGCGCCATTAGGCGCAGTCAGGCGGTCGCCTGATTGAAATCGCCCGCCTGGGCAATGTATGAGGCGCATATTTTTTTGAGAATAAACCGAGCTTTCATTGAGAAAAAATGAAAGAATACAAGGGCAAACAAAAAGAAGAGCCCACAAAAAAGGGAGACGGCCTACAAGAAGGGCCTCCAGTCAAGCAAAATAAGACCAACAGTATAATGACAAAAAGGCTTGGTCACAGAAGCCCAAAGAGAAACATAGAATCTAATCAGGGACCACACATCATTAGACGATCTCTCAATCCCACGAAAGATTCTGTTGTTTCTCTCCCCCCACAGCCCCCACAAGATAGCACACACCCCTGCCTGCCACAAGAACTTTCCTCTCCCCCGGAAAGGAGGAAAATGGACGAACTCCTCTACCATCTCACGACAACCCCTCGGTCTAGCAATAGCAATGTCAAACTCCTCCAGGAACCGGCTCCACACCTCATTCGCCATCTCACAATTCCAAAGCACATGATCAATGTCCTCGGCCGACCTCCTACACAAAATACAACACCACGACCCCACTAGGGAAGGCATTCTTCTCGCCACCCTGTCTAAGGTATTAATTCTCCTGTGCAGAACCTGCCAGACAAAAAACTTAACCTTCTTGGGAATTTTCACCCTCCATAGAGAGGCAAAGACTGACTCCCCCGGGGAAGAGGACGGAGAGGGATTAACAAGGCAAAGAAAAAAGGACCTGCACGAAAAGCCGGTAGACGGACTTGGCCTCCAGTACCGAACATCCCTCCTCCCCGAAATGCAACGAAACTCACCCAACAAAGAAAGGAGATCAACAACGTCCGCCGTTTCCCTATCGGACAAAGGACGGATGAAGCCCAAAGAAGGAGAGGGACAAGACGCAGGATGAGCTAACACATCAGCCACCGAATGACTCTTCATTGAGGATAAATGGTAGAGACGAGGAAACACAGAACAAAGGGGACTATCCCCCAGCCAATTATCTTCCCAGAAAAAAGTATCCCTCCCATCACCCACAGAACAATGAACAAACTCGAAAAAAAGGGATACTCCTTAGAAATGCCTTTCCAAGGGTTCCTAGCCGTGCTTCGACCTCCACACACAGTCCACTCGAACGGGGACGGCCCATACATACTCACAATAACCTTGTGCCAAAGAGAGGAAGAGTCAAGATGAAACTGCCATAACCACTTCGCTAACAGGGCTTTGTTGCGGGATTGTATGAGGCGCATATTGCTCTACACGCCTCGCCTCTCGCCTAAGGCGAGCGCCCGGGGTCGCCTTGAAATCACTGGTCATGACTTTTGGGTTCCCTCAAGCATTCTATGGTTCCGTTTATGTGGTTTATTATTAGTTTTGGTTTCTAAGAATCTTTGCAAGCAAGATTCTTCAGTAAAAAAAAAGCCCAAAGAAATTGTATTTCCGTATGTTATTTAATCTTGTTGTCTTCTAGAGTTTTGTAGATCTTGATCTAATCTTCAACTTTGTCTTCTTTGAGGAGCTCTAATTCAGCTTGCTTGAAAGAGAATTCGTCCAATTTTATGAATTTGTCCACAAAATTGTTAGTTTTCAAGAAGTATGTTCATGAAGTTCTAAGTGGGTTCTTGCTTTGTTCTTGTGAAAATACATGTTCGATCTGAAATTTAGCAAGATCAAATTGATGACTTGTGCTTAGATCTGATCCATTTCAATTTATGATCCGCTAGTTACAATTTGCATTCACAGCACCACTATCCATAGGAGTTAATTGTGGAGGTTACAGTTTTATTTCTTTTCGTCAATCGGTCAACCATGGGCTTTAAATTCTGTCTTCCACTCTCATATATTGAAACTGAATGTAACTCATTTTATTTACCACCTTAGCAACTGGATATATATGTGCAACAAGTCACCTTCAACACCATACACTGTAGCATTCAATTTGACAGAATTATATCTTCCATTTAATTCATTTTCAATGATGCAATCTGCCAATTCTTTTTTTTTTTGTTCTCTCAGTTTGTGATTTAATTTTGAATCTTTCATAAAGGTCAAGTTTGCTTGTTGGTGTTCCATATATATATGCCACCTATTACATGATCTTAGCTTATCTAGTCAAATTTTGAGAAGTGACAATGAGAAATTGAGTATACACACGAGGGTCCAAAACTTTGAGTATAAACACGCAAGGGAGTGTGGGAAGATTCTTTTTCTTGTCACTTTACATTCTCTTGCAGCCTGTTTTACAAAAGAAGTTTATCAAAATCCATAGCCAAAAGATAAAATACATGTTCCTATTCTACAATATGCAGATGATACACTTATCTTTTGTAAGTATGATGACGATATGTTCAACTCTCTCATAACTACAATTGAGTTTTTTGAGTGGTGTTCTAGACAAAGAGTTAATCGGGAGAAATCAGCTCTTTGGGGAATTAATGTGGATGAGTCCAAGCTTCTTCAAATGGCTTCTCGTTTGAATTATAAAGTAGAATACTTGCCCTTTATGTATCTTGGTCTTCCCCTTGGTGGTCATCCAAAAAAGGATTTATTTTGGCAGCCCGTGATTGATAAGGTTCAGAAAAAAATCTGATCGTTGGAAGAGGTTCAACCTTTCTCATGGAGGAAGGTTAACTCTTTGCAATTCGGTATTATCCTCAATTCCTCTTTATTATATGTCAGTTTTCTTAATGCCTCCAAAAGTCAGTTTGTTGTTGGAAAAAATGATGAGGTCGTTCTTCTGGGAAGGAAGAGATGGAGGAGAAATTAATCATTTAGTACGTTGGAATTTGGTAACCCAAGCTCAATTGGAAGGCGGATTAGGAATTGGTGGCTTGAAACACAGGAATTTGGCTCTAATTGCCAAATGGGATTGGAGATTTATGCATGAACCGGATTCTCTATGGAGGAAAGTTGTGGTTAGTATTCATGGATCGAATTCTTTTAATTGGCATTCTTCTGGAAAAGTATCAATGAGTATTTGAAGTCCTTGGGTTAATATTTCCAAGGTTTGGAAACAAGTGGATTCATTGGCTATTTTTAAGTTGGGAAATGGCAGAAGAATTCTTTTTTGGCATGATATTTGGGTTAATGGTATTGTTTTGAAGGATTGTTATCCTTGGCTATTTTTGCTTGCTTCCTACCCCAATGGTTCGGTTTTTTATCATTGGGAAGATATCACTAGATCTTGGAATATTATTTTTCGAAGGTTGTTAAAGGATGAAGAAGTTGTGGATTTTCAATCACTTTTGGCCTGCATTTTTCCAGCTCATGTTGGTTCTAATGCCGATTCAAGAAGCTGGTCGTTAGAACCTTCTGGTAACTTTTCGGTTAACTCTTTATCGAAGCATTTGGCATCTTCTTCATCTGTTATGGATAAGGAAATTTATTCAGCATTGTGGAAGACCCAAAGCCCCAATCGGGTTAATATTCTTATTTGGGTAATGTTAAATGGTTCATTGAATTGTTCCATTGTGCTTCCAAGGAAATTACCTTCACATTGTATTTCTCCATCCGTTTGCTCTTTCTCTCTCAAATGTGGATGCTCAACAACACATTTTCTTTGAGTGTGTTTACTCCCGGCAATGTTGGTTGAAGTTGTTTTCGATTTTTCATATTCAATGAGTTTTCTCCAACTCATTCAAGGACAATGTTCTTTAGTTGCTGGTTGGGCATTCTTTGACACCTAAATCTAAGTTGTTGTGGTCTAATGCTGTTAAAGCTCTCCTCTCAGAGTTATGGTTTGAAAGGAATCAAAAGATCTTCCAAAACAAGCACCTTTCTTAGGTTGATCGGTTTTCTTCAGCTCGGCTCAAAGCTTCTTCCTGGTGTTCCCTTTCTAAGCATTATGCAAACTATTCTATTCAGGATTTATGTCTTAATTGACATGCATTTATTTTTTCGTTGTTATTTCCTTTATGTTTTGCATTTAATTTTCTCCCTTTATGGGGTTTTGTAATCCTTGAGATTTATTCTCTTTTCATTAATTCAATGAAAAGCTTTGTTTCTTGTTAAAAAAAAAAAAAATCCATAGCCAAAAGAGAAGTAATAGAGAAATTGATGAGAGCAAGACCAAGGGATCCTCTAGCCTTTTGCAGGTTGGTTTTTTGTTGCCCATTGTAGAGTACTTTCAATCTATTGCTTCCTCAATGGAAACCCATACATGGGTTGTAGGTCTAAAATTTCCATATCATTGAACCTTTCTATGGAAACCTTTGGGCTTTTTGAGTTTGTTCTTTCTAGTTGCTCTGGAATAATTAGGAGATTCTCTAGAAGAAATATGGGGTTCTGCTTCTAGTGGCAACATGGCAGTCCTGCTTATGGGGTCAAATCAATACGTTCAAAGAAAGAACGATTGGAATATCAATCTCATCGATCTCATAAGTATCATACCAAATCCCATCAATCGAATTGCTTTTTCGAGAAATACGAGACATCTAAGTCATACAAGTAAAGAGATATATTCATTGATAAGAAAAAGAAAAAATATGAATGGTGATTGGATTGATGATAAAATAGAATATTGGGTCTCGAACTGTGATTTGATTGATGATAAAGAAAGAGAATTCTTGGTTCAGTTCTCCACCTTAACGACAGAAAAAAGAATTGATCAAATTCTATTGAGTTTGACTCATAGTGATCATTTATTAAAGAATGACTTTGGTTATCAAATGATTGAACAACCGAGAGTAATTTACTTACGATACTTAGTTGACATTCATAAAAAGTATCTAATGAATTATGAGTTCCCAGTCGACACGTCATGGTTTTTAAATGACGTGATCGACTTCATCCAAGTGGTTGGGTGTTATAGTGTCTCAACACATTCTTTCATTGTTGCAAGAATTCAACCTTGAAGGATGATATATAGAAGTTAGTATCAAAGTTGAATGAAATAGTATAATTTATATCTCACAAAATCCAAAACCCTTTCCATTACCTAAAATGGACTTCATGGAGGCCCAAAACTTACAAGTATCGGTTCTAAGTTTGGGCCATTAGTTCTCTTCTTTTTGTTTTTTTCACGGTCCATAGGTGCCCTAATTTTTCTTCGGAAATTCTTAAGATTTCCAAAATTACTGTGTTGGAGGCAATGGAAGAAAGTAGGCTAAGATTTTAGAATGAAGAGAAGATATGGAGAGAAACTTCTTTTGATTGAGTGCTACGACACTTTGCTTAATTGGAGCTTGATTACTTGATTTTCTTACAAGGGTTGAGAATACCTCTATTTATAGGTGTTTAGGAACATTCTAGACATCCAACATAAATGTCCTAGGAAATATCTATCTAGGAAAATACATGCATTTAATGAACCATTACCTATTCCAATGAGACTCCTGGAATGACACAAAGTCATCTCATTGGAACTCACAAGTACCCATTCACATAACATGAGAAATTACAAATTATCTTTCAACACCCCATCTTAATTTGTAATTTTTAAAAGCTTCTTGAACTTCTCGAACTTCTCTACTGTAACAACTTTGGTGAACATATCAATCGGTTGATCATTGGTGTTGATGAACTCCATGAAGATTTCTTCTTTATTTACCAATTCTCTAATATAGTGATGACGAAGTGCAATGTGCTTTGACCGAGCATGAAAGATAGGATTCTTGGTCATTGCAATTGCAGACATATTATCACAAAGGATTTTTGTTGGCAATATCTGCTCCATTTGAAGATCTTTGAGAGTTTTCCTTAACCAAATAACTTCACAAGCGGTTTCAGTGGCAGCTGTATATTCTGCTTCAACGGAAGATAGAACTACTGTTCGTTGCTTTTTTTGAACTACAAGATATTGCATTAGATCCCAAACAGAACACATATCTTGAAGTGTAACAACCTGAATTTTCCAATACGGTCATTCTCACAATAATGTGGAAGCGTAACAATTAAAACTAAAATAGACTTAAACAAATTCAATGGAAGTAATTTCTTACAAAGGATTTCTAAAAGAAACTATTGAATCCATAACAACAACTTTTTAAGTCTTGTGCCAGAGTGCTAAACTACATTTCTTTTGAGACTATCACTTGATTTTTCGTCTGAAAACATTTGAAAAAAACAAAAATGAGTACAGAAATACTCAATAAGCAATTTCAACATCAAGTTTAGAAATTCATTTTCTTCAAAACAAAACATAGAAAATCAGTTTAACAAATCATATCAATAGTTGAATCAAAAGTCAAATATTCATTTGGTCATTTTCTTTTAAAACAATCATAAACAAAATACGAATATCCTTGCAAAACTTTT
The DNA here is from genome assembly GCA_033996785.1 of Trichosanthes truncata. NCBI lineage: Eukaryota > Viridiplantae > Streptophyta > Magnoliopsida > Cucurbitales > Cucurbitaceae > Trichosanthes > Trichosanthes truncata. Next base: position 39,326,975 of record JAWPNB010000013.1, on the reverse strand, counting down.
AATACAACTATTAAAACGTTCAGTCAAAACTTTCGAAAAAACAAAAATCTTTCAATTGAACACTTTCATTCAACCAAATTTTCAAATATCGAAACTTTCAATTCAATTAGTACTTTCAATCAATCATTACTTTCAAATATCAAAGTGGGAATATGCATTATTTGGGTAGCCTTCATAACATATATGATAGTTACCCGTCGGTAACACCAATCAATCAATCAGAACATTCAATTAGAGTTGTCGATAAAAATCGATTAGAATATTCAATTCAATTACTTAAGTGTGAGGCCATGTGAGTGAAACACACATGAATCTTCATTCTAAAGGAATGCCAAACCACAAACTGTGCCTTCCCACAAATAAGTTTCAATCAGTCAGGGATGCTGATAAAATCGACCAGAACAATCAATATAATTACTTAAGTGTGAGGCCACTGAGTGAATAACGCACACATGAATCTTCATTTCAAAGGAATGCCAAACCACAAATGTGCTTTCTCACAAATAAGCCAGAACAATTCCATCAATTTCAATTCCATCAATTCCAATTTAGGCTACTACCCCAAATAAGCAAAACATTCCCAAAATAGAAAATCGGCATATCCAAATAGCCCTTATCAAATCGATCAAAAATTCTTTTGTAAACATTTGAAACAAAACATGTTGTTTCAAATAACAATTTCAATAAAGATTCATCAAATCAACTATTCAAACTCAAAACCAAAACAAATTTATCCAAAACGGCAAGAATACTTTCAAATAGCAAAACACTTTAAAGCATACAAACAATTTTGATCAATTTCAAATCATACAAAACATGCTTTCAGATAATTTGTCAAATAACAATAATCAAAATGGAAATTATTTCAAATTTTCTATTTTGGAAGGGATGTAGAAACTACTTACCTCGATCAATAATCCTACCATTCTTAATCTCAATCTCAATTCCAAATCTAATCCACTTTCTTGAACAATCATCAACTTTTCCTAGAAGTTCAAACATATCCAATACTTCATTGATCAGAAACCAAAATTCTATCTTAAAGGTCCAAAAGCTTATCTAAAATATAGACAATCTTATCTACTCAAATTTTCCCATTCAAAATAATTTTCTGCATAAAAAGTTTGGGAAAATAGGGTTCTTGGACTAAAAAAAAAAGTACTGAAAAATTGGTTTAAAAACACTATAAAATCCAATTAAAAACGTATTAAAATCGATAAAATCAATGCTTTTTAATACGTAATAAAATACCAAACAATTTTTCAATTCTACAATTTTTAAAACCTTTAAAACTATCATAAATTATGGACAAATAACTCAGAAAAATTTATGCTCATAAAACAAAACTTTCCAAGATTTTAACATCAAAAGAATCAAGATTTGTCACTTTTTAACCAAAAAATCTGATCGGAAAAGCTTGATAAAACTGCTGTAAAAACCATAAAAACATACAATTTTCATGTAAAAATCAAAACTATACATTATACTTTATAGTGCAGTCATTTGGTAAACTTTTGTTGCAAAAAGAATCCGAAATACACTTAAAACAGTCTCAATTTTAAAGAAATTCAAAGTTGGAAATTCTGGAAAATCTTCCATTATCGAAACCTTTAATTTAATCTAAAAGACCTAATTAGAAAACTTTGATAAATATTAAACAAACAAAAAAAAACTAAAAACTTTTTAGGGCAAAAGATTTCAAGAATCTTTTCATTCTAAACAATAAAAAACGAAGCCAAAAAGAAATCAAAACCCAAAACCTTGCAAGAAAACTTCAATAATCAAGAAAAGAAAAGAAATCAATAAGAGCAATAGAGAAAACTTACTGTCTTCCTTGTTGGAGAGAAAGGTCCAGAGCGTTTCTTCTTTTCTCTCTTTTTTTTTGCCGCCAAAATTTTTGATAAAAAAGGTTAGGGCTTAAGAGGCCATTTTTTTAAAAGAACTCTAATCAAAACCCTTAAAAGATTATCTTCTCTTTTTTAAAAAAAAAAAAAAAAGAAAATAAAGATTTATCTCATAATTTAAGAAGAAGATACAATCCTAATTCTAAAAGGTTTTAGAAAAATCAATAAAACAAATAAAAATATAAACAAATAAAATAAAATAAAGTAATTTTTTTTTCCGGTTGTTACATGAAGTGTTCTTTCGATCATCAAGGGACCCTGCCCAATCACTGTCAGTGTAGCCAATTAGCTTGCAATCTTTCTCCTGAACATAGTTGATGCTTCTTGGTACCTTGCAAAAATCTCAAAACTCTTTTTGTGGTAGCATAATGATATTTGCTTGGATCATTCGTGTATCTAGAAATGATGCTGACAGAATGCATTATATCAAGCCTGGTATTTGTAAGATAAATCAATGAGCTAACCAGACTTTGAAAAATCTTTGGATCTACTTTACCGACATTGTCTTCTTTACACATCTTTTCATTTGAAGCCAAGGGAGTTGCAACTGGCTTGCAATTGCTCAATCAATACCTTGGATCAGGTTTTGAAGATGCTAAATCTCCTTAAATTTTCTATCGCTACCTAAACCTTGACCATGACCCTCTCTCCCCCTAGCCCAAACCCTCCACCTTCCACACTCCGACAACCATGACCATACCCACCTCTTTCACCACCGTTCTTACCAGAAGATGGCGATAAACCCACCCCTTAAGAAGAAAACTGTCACCATTGAAAGAAAGAAATACTCCATTGAACTAGATAGTAGGTACATAGGGAGTAGGGTAAATATCAGAGTTTACTAGAGACAGAGCCTTCTTCATAGCTTTGCATTGGGATACTTTGAAATGGCTTGTTCCTGCTATGCATGCGTTGCTTTTGGCTTCACTAAACCAAAAATTCTTCAGGGAAGAGTGCTTTGCAGAGCAAACCATCTGGGTAGAAAAAACAAGCAACAAGAAAGGTACTCTGCTGAGGTTGCCCTTCTCTACAACAAATGGTGGGATTAACAAACTCTTTATATTGGTGGGGGAAGAAAGAAAGGGTTGGGATGCTTTTTATAAGCTCATAGCAAACTACCACCCATCCCCCCACCCCCACCAAAGACTGCTCACAAACAAATAGCCATTAAGGCGACCACTAAGCCTTCCCTTAAACCTTCCTACCAACCAAAAATCTCTCTCCCTCCGTCATTAAATGACCTTACTTTATCTAAGCCATCATCTTACAAAGAGGCCCTGACTTTCACCGACCTTGATACGATGGACCCAGACGGCACCCACCCGACAGTTTCTTCTCTATGGAATTCAGCCGTGATTGTTTCTCGAAGATTTTTCCATGATGATTGGTACAAGATCACCCAATGCCTTCAATCACACGCAAATGTCTTATGCCACCTAAACCCCTTTCGAGCAGACAAATCTCTTTTTTGGTGTGACCAAGATGTGGAGCTATCATCCCTCTGTTCCTCAAATGATTGGCAAAAAATTGGAGCATACCACCTAAAGTTCGAACGATGGAGTTTAGAAGCTCAAACAAGGCATCTTGTGATACCATCCTACGGAGGATGGATTAAAATTTGCAACCTCCCGTTGGACCGTTGGGACCTTGGGACTTTGAAAGACATTGGGGATGCTTGTGGAGGGTTCATTGACGTTGCTAAAAAGACCACCGCGCGCTTGGACCTCATGGAAGCTAGCATTGGAATTAAAGCAAACAACTTTGGTTTTATACCAGTAGAAGTTGCCCTCCCATCCTCATCGATGGCACCTACTCTTGTTTAGATTGACCCATTCTTCACTGTCGACCATTATGTGGGTTTCATTGACTCGATTCATGGGACAAAAGAGGCATTGGAGATACGTAGGAACGATCTCGAGATCGCCAGAGACCGATCATAAGGTATTTTGGGTATGTACCCACGTGACAGGTGCTAATTTTCTCTCTCCCCTCGTCCTTTGGCTTACACCTTTGATTTCTTATCATCAGAGCAACCCCTACCTCCTTACCCTAGTCCTGCACCTCACAGCCCTATTAACACCTCACCCTTTTCCCGCCCAAACTCACCCTCACGAAAAAAGCCCAAATCTCCCAAACCAAAAGCCCATCTCTCCCATCGAGCCCAACACCGCACCCCCTACCAATCCCAAGTTCTCCAAGCCCATACCCATCGACTTAAAACCCTCAAACCATTTTGACCCAGTCCTTTTACCTGACCCTTCTTTTGTTATCAAATCGCCATACAAGTTGGGCATTGCTTTAAATCTACAAAAAAACTTACCTTGTCCCAGTACATAAATCCTCTTCTTTTCTTCCTGGTTTGGACTCAGACAATGACTATGCTTCTAGGCCCCTTCCTTTATCCACTGCTCCTCCTTCCCTTCTGGCTAGTCACCCTATTTCTCCCAAGCCTATCGACCTTTCCAACACTGAATTTGGCACCCTTCCCGTTGATGAAGATGTTACAGAATATCATACAGAAGCCGTTGAAGTGAGTAACACTCAGGCTGCCAATCCTCCTTCCCTCGAGTATGCTCTTCGGATTTTAGTCCCCTGGCTTAAGAAATGTCACATGTGTATCATGCCCTTACCCACCGTAAACAAAAAGAACAAGACGACACAAAAACAGAACAAATTGGTTAGAGAGTTGGCGGGTCTTACCTCAAATGTTAATTATGAAAAATCCTCATCAAAGCTCTCTCTGGGTGGAGAAGTCACCTCATGATTATCATCTCTTGGAATGTTAAGAGGTATTGGAGATTGGCAAAGAGGGCCCTCATCAAAACCTTTCTCCTTAAATATAATTTGACTGTGGTTATTCTCCAAGAAATTAAATTGGATTTTGTCGACCAATTAACCATTAAATCCTTATGGAGCGGTAGGAATATCAGTTGGTCATCTTTGGCTACCTCTGGTTCATCAGAATGGATCATCATCATGTGGAATGACCCAACCATTGCACTTCTCATATTACCAGAGGTGTGTCCTCTCTCTATTCTTCTCAGAGGTGTGTCCTCTCTCTCTATTCTTCTTACCCTTGCTGATGGTTTTCAATTTTGGATCATAGGTGTGTATGGTCCCACTAGATATAGAGAGAGGCCTCCTTTTTGGTAAGAACTTTACAACTTGTCTTGTCTTTGCATGGAAAATTGGTTGATAGCTAGTGATTCTTATCCACCGCGAGTGTTCTTGGTAAGTTTACCAATGCAGAATTTCGAAGGCTGGATCAACCAACTTCAGACCACTATCCTCTCATTCTTGTGATGGGGAGTTGTAAATGGGGTCCCTCACCTTTCCGTTTCGAGAATATGTGGCTGCAACACCAATCTTTTTGGCCTTTAGTTGAATATTGGTGGAAGAACACTCCCATGAGTGGTTGGCCTGGGCATGGTTTTATTATAAAATTAAAAGGTTTGAAAGAGAGGCTTCGTACTTGGAACAAAGAAGTGTTTGGCTGTGTATCTACAAAGAGGAACCAACTATTGACAGAAATTTCTATAATTGACATGGAAGAATTTGGCCAAATAACTTTGACACAACATACTCAGAGAAGGGTAATGAAGGTGGAGATTTTAGCTTTTGTAGCTTTAGAGGAATAGAGATGGAAACAAAAATGCAGAGAAAATGGATCGAAGACGGAGATATGAACTCTAGTTTCTTTCATTGTATTATGGCCACAAAGAAACGAAAGAACACTATGCTGAAAATTTTATCCGTTCATGGTAGAAACCTTCTTAATGAAGACGAGATTGTCTCGGAATTCATCAGTTGTTACACATATCTTTATTTGAAAAAAGACAATTTTGTGGCCTTCCCATAATTTGGTGGCCTTCCCATCAAATATGAGCCCACTGATATTGAGGATATTGCACAAAATTATGGTTGCAAGGTGGGTGACTAGCCTAATACTTATATGGGGCTCCCTCTCAATGGAGCACCTAAAGCGAGTGGATTTTGGGCTCCTATCATAGAAAAAATCGAGGGAAGACTTTCGACATGGTTACTCTTTTAGGTTACTCTTTCCAATCTCCCCACATACTACCTCTCCTTGTTTCATTTGCCTACCAAGTTAGGAAAGAAAATGGAAAGATTGTTCAGAAACTTCTTATGGAAAGGTGGTACAAATGAGCAGGGGCAACATCTCGTTAGATGGACTAATATACTTTATCCTATTGATCAATGGGGCCTTGGTCTTCATTCCATGAGGGACAAAAACAGTGCTCTTCTAGCTAAATGGGTTTGGTGTTTTAACCATGAGAAAAATGCTGTGGAGAAAGCTTATTAGAGAGAAATACGGGTCGTCAACCTATCTAAATTGGGCTGCATCTGCTAATGCCAAAGGACCTGGAAAAATATAGTTAAGCACCAAAGCCTCATCACCAACCATATTCGTCACCAAGTGGGAAACGGAGCAAACACACTTTTTTGGCATGATCCATGGGTTACTAGATTCACATTGGCAGCTCGTTTTCCCTACCTCTTTCGACTATCACACTGTAAAGAAGCCATGGTGAAAGACATATGGAACAAAGATCACAGTTTTTGGGACCATAGACTTGGGGGAAACTTGAAAGATGATGAAGCTTTGGAATGAGCGGAACTTCCTCGACCTTGACCCCATTGTTCTTACACAATCTGAAGATTTTTGGAATTGGCTTCTTAATCCCAACGGACAGTTCTCCACCAAATCCCTACTATTGGATATGGGTGATAGCTCTTGTCTCATCGAGCCCTCCTTATCTAAAGCTATTTGGAAGGACAACTACCCAAAGAAAATCAAAAAATCAAAATTTTCCTATGGGAGCTTTCCCTCAAAGCCATCAACACTAATGAAGTTCTTCAAAGGCGTATGCCTTATATGGCGTTATTCGCTAGGTGGTGCTCCCTTTGTAAATTAGATGACAATCACATAACCACATTTTTATTCATTGTTCATTTGCTAGAAGGTTCTAGAACAGGCTTTTGAACTCTTTTTGCTGGTATTTGGTTACTCCGGGAACTGTCAAAGATCTTCTCAACGTTGTGCTTTTGGGCACTCTTTCAAGAACACAAAGGCTTTGCTGTGGTTGAACATTACTAGGACCTTCTTTTGGATTCTTTGGAAAGAACGAAACCAAAGAGTATTTCGGGAATCAAAAACTTCTTTTGACTTGTTCTTTGATCTTGTTATTTATTATGCTATCGCTTGGTGCAAATTGTCCAATCTTTTTGCTTCCTACACATATGCTTCCCTTTAGTCAATTGGGAAAGTCTCTTGCAATCACCATGGATTTTTCATCCTTTTTGTAAATTTCATAAATCAATGAAATTGTTTCTTATAAAAAAAAAAACTTGCAATTGTTCATGTGAAATTTCTTGAGTAAATCATCAATATACTTTTCATGTGGAAGGAAAATTTCACCTTGATGTTGTTTGACTTGAATTCCAAGAAAATATTTCATGAGACCCAGATCGGTCATTTCAAAATTCTTCATCATATTTTGCTTAAATTCATCCACCATTATAGAGCTAGTCCACAATAGATCAAATCATTAACATATAAGCAAACAATAAGGAAATTTGTACCTTCCTTCTTCACATAGAGAGATAGTTTACTTGGACTTTTTTGAAAACCATTATGACAAAAGTATCCATCAATTTTACTATTCCATGCACTGGGCACTTGTTTTAGACCATACAAGGCCTTACGAAGACGATAAACTTTCTCCTCCTTGCCTTGGACAATATATCCTTGAGGTTGCTCTACATACACTTCTTCCAACTCACCATTTAAGATCGCTGATTTGACATCAAGTTGAAACACATGCAACTCTAATTGAGCTGCTAAAGCAAGAACAACACTTAAAGTCTCCATGCGTGTTAATGGTGCAAAAGCCACATTAAAGTCAACACTAGGCTGTTGGGAATAGCCTTTTGCCACTAGGCGAGCTTTATGCTTTTCGATGGAACCATCTTCTTTAAATTTAGTCTTGAAGACCCATTTCAAGCCGATGGCATCTTTCCCTGGGGGCAGGTATTGAAGCTCCCATGTATTATTTCTTTCAATCCTGGCCATTTCTTCATCCATAGCTTTAATCCAAACTTCTTCTCTTGTTGCATCATCAAAACTTTGTGGCTCACAAGTAAACATGGACAAGTGTTCGCTTGAAGCATAAATATCTTGCAAAGAACGCATTCTTCTCGGGGGAGATTCTGAGCTTTCTTGATCTGATGAAGTTTCAATTGGAGATCTTTCAAGAGTTGATGGAGAATTCCTTGGTGGTTGAGAATCATTATTATTCTTCCAATTCCATGTGGCCAATGGCATCAGAAGAGGAAACACTTTTGAAACTGACATATCAACTTTCGCTATTATCTGATTATTTTTCTTGTTCAAAATAATACATTTGTTAGGCTTCCAATTAGAGAGGTTTATCAGAGGAGGGGCAGAAGAGACAATTTAGACACAACCAATTAGTTAAGGGACAGGTTTGTGGGAGTGAGCGTTTGGGATGGGGACCACTGGCGTGTAGGGAATGTGGGGAACCATTCGGGTAGTATACATATCCTCTAGTACTATCGTTTTCATTTTATGCTTTTGGTGAATTAGCTTGAGAGCTTAGGGAGGAAGAGAGATTACCAACCCTCTCTAAGAGGTTGGGTCATGTTGTATTGCTTGAATTCCTCTAAATATCAATACAATTGTAAAGGATTTCCTTACAAATTGGTATCAGAGCAATCAATCTTGGGGAGAACGAGAAGCGTGGTGCAGAAAATAATGGAAGAAAGGATGGATGAAGCTGATGGAGAAAGATGGGAGATGAAGTTGGAAATGGTAAGCATCCAAGAGAGTGTAGCTTCGTTGTCCAAGTCTTTAGTACGTAGTGACGGAAATGGCGTGGTTGAGGTCACGATCGTTTACGATAGGGGAAGGGGGAAGCTCAAGCCACAAATAGAAGGAAAAGGATTGGGCAAGTTAGACATACCTAGGGGTACTGAAGGAATGATGGATCGCAAAGCAAATTCTGAGAAGGTTGAGGAAACTACTGGTGACTGGAGCAAGTTAAAAAAGGTGGAGATGCCAGATTTTGGTGGAGATGACCCGAGTTCGTGGCTGTTCCAAACTGACAGGTACTTTCAAATACATAAACTCACTTATTCTAAAAAGCTCATCGTTGCAGTGATTAGTTTCGAGGGAGTTGCTCTCAATTGGTATCGCAGATAGGAAGAACGAGAGGCATTCAACGACTGGCCGGATTTGAAGCACCGATTGTTGGAAAGGTTTTGAGATCGAAAGAGGGAAGTGTCCTAGGGAGGTTTCTCGTTGTGAAGCAGGAGACGACGGTGACGGAGTACTATAACACCTTCGAGCTATTGAGGGCACCATTACCACATTTGACGAATGAGGTTTTAGAGAATACCTTCTTGAATGGGCTAGATTCGGTGATCAAAGTTGAGGTCATGTATAAGGGCCTGTTGGGCTTATTGATATAATGGAAACGACCTAACTCGTGGAAGATAGGGAACAAGCCAGATTAGTGGGAAAGAAGCCCATGCCTGGTGGAATTCAAAACTATTATTCGAACCCTAGAACTAATACAAGTGGGGGCAAGGAAAACACCAAGATATTGAAAACGTTGGCCACGCGTACGATCACATTGACGAGTCAACCCACAAACGCGCCACGTAGAAAAAGTCCCATGAAGCGATTATCAGATGCCGAATTTCAGTCTTGCAAAGAAAAGGGACTATGTTTCAGATGTGAAGAACGATACACGGTGGGTCATAAATGTAAAGCCAAAGAACTAAGGGCGTTGGTAGTTCAAGCCAATGGAGAGGAATTAGAAATGGTTGAAGAATAGGAAAATTATCTGAAAAGGAATAAGGGATTATAGAAGAAGAGGGAGATGCTGCGAAATTATCGTTAAATTCAGTAGTTGGGTATACTTCTTCGGGAATGATCAAACTGAAAAGATCAATTGAAGATCAAGAGGTGGTGGTTTTGATCGACTATGGTGCCACCCACAATTTTATTGCTCATAACTTAATCGACGCCCTAAAACTACCTTGACCAAGATAGCAAACTACGGAGTTATCATGGGATCGGGAATGGCGGTGAAAGGAAAAGGGGTTTGTAAGGGAGTAGTGTTGAATTTAGGGGAATTAACCATTTTTGAGAGCTTCTTAATGCTTGAGCTGAGTGGAGCAGATGTAGTCATCGGAATGTAATGGCTCCATACGTTGGGAGAGACAAGCGTGCATTGGAAATCGTTGACAATTAGAATTGGAATCGACAAGGAACAAGTCACGTTGAAAGGTGATCCCAGCTTGACTCGCTCGAAGGTAACTTTGAAGAAAATGATGAAAATATGGGAAGAGTTTGATCAAGGATTCTTAGTTGAGTTTAAAGCACTTGAAGCAATGCAGCCAGAATAGAGAATAGTTGAGGTTGTCCCCACTGAAAAATTACCCAACTCAGTAGTACAAATGATGAACGAATATAGTGATATTTTTCAAATGCCCATGACTCAGCCATCTCAACAAGATATCCATCACCAGATTCATTTGAAGGAGGGAACTAATCCTGTTAATTTAAGGCTATACTAATATGCGCAAGTGAAAAAGGGGGAAATTGAGAAGTTGGTGGATGAGATGATGCGGGCAGGTATTATACGACCAAGTTGAAGTCCGTTTTCAAGCCCAGTTCTATAGGTGAAGAAAAAGGACGGAGGATGGCGATTTTGTGTTGATTATCGAGCACTTAATAATGTGACAATACCAGATAAGTTCCCGATACCGAACTTCTCGATGAATTAAATGGTTCTAATACATTTTCCAAGATCGATCTAAGATCGGGATATCATCAGATTTGGGTTCACAAAGATGATGTTGAGAAGACAACAGTTCGCACTCACGAAGGCCACTACAAATTCCTAGTAATGCCATTTGGTCTTACGAATGCGCCTTCGACATTGCAAGCCTTGATGAATAGAGTATTCAGACCATTCTTGCGTAAGTTCATACTAGTCTTTTTTGATGACATATTAATCTATAGCAAAACTTATGATGAACACTTTAAGTCACTTAGGTGTTGTTTTTAATGTGTTGAGAGATAACCGGTTGTATGCAAACAAAGGCAAATGTCAGTTTGTCAACGATCGGATTGAGTATTTGGGACACTGGATATCGGCAAAGGGAGTCGAGGCTGATCGCGAGAAAATCATGCCTATGATTGAGTGGCCAAGACCAAGTTCAGTCAGTGAGTTACGAGGATTTCTAGGATTAATTGGCTATTTTTGCCGTTTTGTGAAGAATTATGGTAGTATTGCTGCACCGCAGCAGTTAAAGAAAGGACCATTTGAATGGAATGATCAGGCCACCGTTGCAATTGAATAGTTGAAGAAGTCTATGGTTACTCTACAGGTGTTAGCGTTATCGGTTTTCAGCCAACCTTTTGTAATGGAGGCTGATGCTTCAGGTATCGGACTTGGGGTTGTTCTAGCCCAAAAACACAGACTGATTGTTTATTTTAGTCAGGTTTTATCACTCTGAGCACAAGCAAATCTATATATGAGAGGGAACTAATGGCTATCGTGCTAGCAATTCAATGATGGCGGCCATTTCTGCTGGGCCAATTTATTATTAAGACTGATCAAAGGGCACTCAAATTTCTGATACAGCAGAGAGTTATACAATCCCAATACCAGAAATGGGTCTCTAAGTTGTTAGATTATGATTTTGAAGTCTGATGTCGCCCGGGCATGGGAAATAAAGCAGCAGATGCCCATTCACGACTTCCTCCAGTAGCACATTATGCTTAGCTTACTGTTCCAATGGTGTTAGATGTCTAAGTGGTTCGTGAAGAAGTAGCCAATGATCCCAAGTTACAAGAAATGGTTCAAAAGTTGATCCTAGATGCTTATAGTATACCTAAGTTTACTCTCTGCCAGGGTAATATGCTCTACAAAGGAAGGTTAGTACTATCGAAGACATCTTCATTGATTCCTACAATTCTACTTTGTCACCATGATTTAGTGATGGGAGGGCATTCGGGTTTCTTACTAACCTACAAGCGATTGACAGGAGGACTCTATTGGGAAGGCATGAAATTGGAAGTGAAATCTTATGTTGATCAATGTATCATTTGCCAAAAGAACAAATCCGCAACTATTATCTCCGGCATGCCTTCTTCAACCATTAGATATTTCACAGAAAATTTGGGGAGGATATTTCCCTAGATTTTATTGAGGAATTACCCAAGTCAGCTGGATATGAAGTTATTCTTGTGGCGGTGGATAGGTTAAGCAAAATGGTGCATTTTCTAGCTCTTAAACACCCTTTTTTTTGCCAAATCTGTGGCTGATGTGTTTGTTAAGGAGATAGTAAGGCTGCATAGATATTCACGTTCCATAGTTTTTGATAGAGATAAATATCTTTATTAGTCATTTTTGGACTGAGTTGTTCCATCTTCAAGGAACAAAATTATGCAGAAGTACGACATATCACCCCCAATCGGATGGTCAAACGAAAATAGTGAACAAATGCGTGGAAACTTACTTAAGGTGCTTTTGTAGTGAAAGACCGAAACAATGGCAAACATGGTTGTGTTGGGCGGAATATTGGTATAACATGACCTACCACATCTCGATCGACATTACACCATTTCAAGCAGTATATGGGCGCCCTCCGCCACCATTACTTTCTTATGGTGAAGTTAAAATAGCTAATGTCACTTTGGACCAACAACTACATGATAGAGATCGAGCACTAGAGGTGTTGAAGTGGCATTTGTGCAATGCTCAGATAAAGATGAAGAAATTTGCAGATAAGAAAATGAATGAAGTGAGTTCGGTCCGTATAGGCAAATTTCCTTAGCCAAACAAAGGAATGAAAAATTGACTCCCAAGTTTTTTGGACCCTCTTGTGTTGTAGGGAAAATCGGGACTGTCACTTAGTAGATTGAAATTGCCTAGGGAGGCTCTAATTCATCCGGTATTCCATGTTTCTCAACTCAAGAAGGTTGCTAGTGATCATTTAGAAGCTCAAATTGGACCACCTATCCTCTCAGACAACTTTGAATGGATTACTGAACCTCAAGAGGTATTGGCCTATCAGCAGAATGAGCACACGAGACAAACAGAGGCTTTGATTAACTGGAAAGGGCTACCTGCACACAAGGCCACTTGGGAATCGGTTATTGATATGAAATGTCAATTTCTAGATTTCAACCTTGAGGACAAGGTTTTCGAGCCGCCCAGGAGTGATGTTAGGCCTCTAATTAGAGAGGTTTATCAGATGAGGGGTAGAAGAGACAATTCAGACACAACCAATTAGTTTGGGGACAAGTTTGTGGGAGTGAGCGTTTGGGATGGGGACCACTGACGTGTAAGGAATGTGGGGAACCATTCGGGTAGTATATATATCCTCTAGTACTATCGTTTTCATTTTATGCTTTTGGTGAATTAGCTTGAGCTTAGAAAGGAAGATGTTACCAACCCTCTCTAAGAGGTTGGGTCATTTTGTATTGCTTAAGGGCTTGAATTCCTCTTAATATCAATACAATTGTAAGGGGTTTCCTTACAACATTTTCCATCATCAATGCATATCCTTTTTGAAGCAATTGACTAACTCTTAACAAATTTTGAGTCATGTCAGGAACATAAAGAACATTTGAGATATACCTCGAATCTCCTTTCTTGGTGTGAACAACAATGACACCTTTTCCTTATCCTTTCTGAATCTTGCCATCACCAAGTATTACTTGACAGTTGAAAATACGATAAAGCTTGACAAAATAGTCTTTATTTCTTGTTTCCTGTCATGTGATTACTGCAACCACTATCCACGTACCAAATACTTTGAGATTCACTTTGGTCAATTGTACAAGAAAATAATTGCTCCCTTTTGTCTTCTTTTATAAAATTTACTTCTTCTTTTTCCCTTTTATTTTGAAACCAACACTCTTTTTGAGAATGATTTGGAATCCGATATTTAGTGCATCTAAAGTAACGATCTTTAGACTGATGGTTTGGCTTTTTACAAATAATACATGAATAGTCAGAATTACTAGGTTTTTTGCTTTGCCATTTTTCCTTGCTTCTTTGATCACGATTCTCCTTTTTGTTTTGCTTTGGATTCCACTGTTTTTGATAATTAGACTTGTTGGTCTTCTTTTCTTCAAAATTGAGCTTGGTATGAAAAGGTTGCTCTACAAACTTGCTTGGATACTTCTTCAATCTTTCTTCATGAGCTTGAAGCGAACCCATAAGTTCAAAGATTGTCAATTTAGACATCTTTGGACTCTTCAATGGTTGCAACAACGTGGTTAAATTTTGTAGGAAGACTCCGAAGAATTTTTTCATTTACTCTCTTTTCTAGAATAATCTCTCCATAGCTCTTCATTTATGGTTGATAATTTCAGCAACTCAAGAAAAGAATTCCTGAATGTTTTCACTTTCCTTCATCGCCAAGTTATCAAAATCTCTCCACAAGGATTGCAACTTGATGGAGATTATTTTTTTAGATCCCTGAAATTCTTTCTGCAAAATTTTACAAGCATCCTTAGCCTTTTTAATACCAAAAATTCGAGGAAAAATGGACTTACTAACACCTTGTTGAATGAGATGAAGAGCTAAAGCATTTCACTTTTTATTCTTCTTAAACTCCTTCTCTTGATCTTGGTTCCTCTCTGAAGAGCCTTCATCATCTCCTTGAGGAGGGTCTTCATAACCTTCTTCAATAATTTCCCGAAGATCTTGAGAAATAAAAATCGTCTCCATTTGGCTTTGCCAATATTCATAATGGTCTCCATCAAATACTGGAATTTGGTTTGTTGGGAGGGAGAACAAATTTGGAACACAATTAGTTGCCATACTCAATTTCAACCTTGCTCTAATACCAAATTTGTTGGAGGCAATGAAAGAAAGTAGGCTAAGATTTTAGAATGAAGAGAAGATATGGAGAGAAGCTTCTTTTGATTGAGTGCTATGGCTCTATGCTCCATTGGAGCTTAATTACTTGATTTTCTTATAAGGGTTGAGAATACCTCTATTTATAGGTGTTTAGGAACATTCTAGATAGCCAACATAAATGTCCTAAGAAATATCTATCTAGGAAAATACATGCATTTAATGAGACTCCTAGAATGACACAAAGTCATCTCATTGGAACTCATAAGTACCCATTCACATAACATGGGAAATTACAAATTATCTTTCAACACTTTGTTTTTCATAGCCCACCCATTTGATCATTCTCTGAAAAAAAAAAAAAAAAGTTGTCTCGCTCATTTTCATCTTTCACAATTTCTTCAATTTAGGGTATGAGGTTGTTAATTTAACCTATGCAATCTGGTGAACTGTGCAGGTATCGAAGAAGATGGGTTTTGAAACTCATTGTTGAAGTAGAGTTATCCATCCTGGTCGATTGGGATTTTGTAGCTTGTGGTCAAGGTATGGTCTTATTACTACTGGTTACATTGGAATAATTAATGGAAAAAGATTGTTCTTAAGTGAAATGAAGTTTGTATACATGCCTCATAAACCCTTACCAGTTCTGGGTAGGTTTTTCAATTTATGTTTTGAAATTCTATATTGTTTGAATTTGGTCTTCTCTTACTCTATGGGTATGATTCCTTGAACATTTCGATTTTAATTCTTTATCCTATGATTATTTCAAATAGAAATGCAATGTTAGTTTGTTTGATGCTTTAACAGGAGGAAAAAGATTTTTATGAGTTGGTAAGTGAAACAAAACAAGGAGAAAATAAACTTAATCATGATTTTAGCTGGAAAGACTAAAGGTGGAGCTTTTGGAAAAAGAATCTCTTAATTTTGTAAATAAAGAGTTAGACAAATTTAATGTTGAAGTTTAATTCAAGTTTTTTGTATTCTATTAGTTATCTATATTCCAAAGAAAAGATTGGTTGTACTTATGTTTGAGATTCATATTTTGGTTTATTTTAGCTTAAACTAGACTTAACTATTGGAATGATTTATTCATAAAAGTGTTTCAAGGGTTTTCAAACATGTTTTTAATTTGTCCCCAAGTGGCAGCCTCGTTGGTAAGGGCTTGAGGTCTCTTGGTCATACTGGCTTAGAGGTCTCAGGTTCGAGCCCTTAGGTGAGCTTAATAAATAAAAATCCTTGATGTCTCCTGGATCCGGACCTTGGGGCGAGCGCGGATGCCCCCGGAAAGAAAAAAAAAAAGAAAACATGTTTTTAATTTTTGAACTTTTAGTATGATTTCTTTGTAAAGTGTTTCAAGAGGTTTGAAAAATAAAACAACAAACACCTTGATGTCAAACATTAAGCTTAATCAAGCTATAAAAGAAACATGAAAGAAATAGGCGGGATTGAAAAATTACAAACTTTTTATTCCTTGTTCATCAACACTCTCACAATCAAATTCATTGCTTGCTCCAAAACAACATGGCTTTAATGGCATCTTGAACTCTATCCTAACTTGAGGGTTGTTTCTCTATGCCAGCTATAATTCTCTCTCCATAGGTGCCAACTCAACAATCTAACTCAAAGGTTTTCTAAAGTAGGGAGCAATCCTGCTAGTTGTCAAGGTAAGTAAATGAAATTTCAATCCTCACATCATTCAACAATTAAAGTTTTACTCATGAGGGCGGTTTTTGAAAAAAATCCTTTTTGTTAGGCTTCTTTTACCAAGTTTTGCATAATGTATCCGCTTTAATACATGATGCCCATTACGGAGATTGTGTTGTAAGCAAGAAGGTGACTATCAACCAAATACCGTTGATAAGTCCATTCTTTTTGGATTTGTTTTACTTTATAAGCATATAATGGTTTGGAAATCCTGAAGAACACCATTTGAGTAACATGTTCTTAGCTTGCTTCTACTACTTCTATCTACAACTTAATCACTTATATGTTTTTCATTTGAGAATTTTGGTTTCATGGATGAGAAGCTCAAGTTGATAGAATGTATTGTGTGTAGTTTCAAATAGATAAACAAGAGAGTTACAAAAAAAAAAATATTCACTCATTTGATCTGTAAGCTATGGATTATGTAGGTTTACGTTCACATCCAAATAGATTGATATAGTGGCTACAATTTTGTTAGGTTGAACAAATCCCATTTTGAGTACTTTTGTTAATAAGATTTAGCTAGAATTATGCTTTTAAACGTTTTGCAAAAGAAATTGTGAGTAATAAGCTTAAGGTACAAAATTGAAAAATTGAATAGTGATCAAGTATTCTTATTAAGTAAAATGAAACTTGAAGATTGAACGTAGTTGTATGTAGTTCTTCCTCTTTTTCTTTTCCATCTTCAGTATTAAATTCTTGTTATAGCATTGAATGATTACTCATTTCATTTTTGTACTTTATCATTTGGGGGGGGGGGGGGGGGGGGGGGGGTGGTCAATTTTCTCCTTGTGGTTGATCATCTTGAAGCCTTTTTAGTTTCTTAAGCTTTTACTTCAAGTTCTACTTTTTGTTTTGATGATTATAGATTGTGTTATTTTATAGTTTGTAATATGGAACAAAGGCCCAATTTCAGTGCTCTTGTCAGGTTATTATTTGACCATGCTCCCAATGAAGCCAAAACAAGGCATACTATCATTTTGATCTTAACCTAGAAGTCAATTTAATATGTTTTTTTTTTTTTTCATTCTACAAGTGTTTTCCTCATTGTCACTGAGGTTTGGACTCGAGAATCTCCATGCTAAATAGGTTGTTTAATGCTCCAAATATGATGATTTATGGGTTCTTATCTTACTTTTCTAGTGGTTAAAGCATTTTTTATTCTCCACTACTATTATTATGCCATGACTTCAAATTTAATATAAAACCTAGTTCGAGATTCGGTTCATTGTTGTTTTTAAAATTAGTTTCATTTGTCCATTAGATGGATCATGTTCGAGTCTTTTAACAGATCACATCATGAAAAGATTTGAGTTCATGTTCAACCATTAGAATGGTGATTTAGAAAAGTTGCGATGCTGATGAGGAGTTTATTGGAAAAATAGTAGCACTTGTTCTTTATTTTGCTTAACTCCATTTTCTTATAAGAAATTGAGCTTTCATGGAGAAAAATTGAGCTTTACTCTATTAATCATTTAATTTCTTTATTTACTTCTTTTGATGCATTTCAAAATTTTTTTTTATAGGATATTGAGGGTGTATTTGCAGTTAAATGATTACTATCTTTTGCTTTCTTAGTTATGTTTGAGCGATCTATGCAACATCAACTTTTTTATTTAGATATTGAGGATGTTTTCTTAATGTATTTGACAAGGTTGTTAGAAACAAGAACTAAAAAGAGGTATGTGTTGCGTAAAATGCAAGACCACAAGTGTATGAGTCAAGTTTTAATATAGTGAAATTGAGTACAAGTGTCGTCCACAGGATTGGTTTTGTTAGTTCAATCAAGTACCATGAATTTAACCACTCAATTTTATTTAGAGATACGAACTGAATGAAGAGTGAACAAACAAAAATAAAGCACAGATAAAATTGAGACAATCAAGACAGAAAATATCTTAGGGATTAGATTTCACCAATCAGATTGACAATTTATTTAAGAGAATAATATTAAACTACTATGCATTCATTCCATAAATCAAGAAGTTTCAAGTAACAACTGGCCTTAACGAGACAATTGAATCTCATGCACGGTTATATAACTAACACCTCTGTCTAGTTTTTAATAAACATGCACGTCATTAAACTCACTTCTTTTAATGACTTCTGACAGAGTCCAAATCATTCTTATGTTAAAGCTACTACTAGTCATGAAATCGAGGTCTAATCTAAACGACCATTTTTCAAGTGTAAATTCAGACCAATCAAGACAAATAAACTTTGATCAAGAGTTTATAAGCATTAAAAAAACAATTGCATGAATGGAATTTACGTACAATAATTCAAATCATTTAAACAAATTGATTGTTCGGTCTAACGATTAGCAAACCTAGAGGAAGGATTCAAGCCTCTAGAGGTCTTAGACAAGGTGACCCTCTTTCTCCCTTCCTTTTTCTTTTGGTGGTGGACACCTTGAGTAGGATTATTTCCAAAGGGGTTGAGGGTAATATTCTTCATGGGTTCCAGGTGGGGAGAGATAGGGTATCTCTCACACATTTCCAGTTTGCTGATGATACGATCTTCTTCTGCTCGGGCAAGGAGGGTTCTTTCTTTAATTTGATTCAAATCCTCAGGTTTTTTGAGGCTATCTCAGGCCTCAGGATTAACAGAGGCAAGTGTCAGCTATTGGGCCTTTTCTGCGAGCCTGGTAAGTTGGATAGGTGGGCGTCTCTAGTGGGGTGCGAGGTTAGTTCTTTCCCCTCTGCCGACCTAGGTCTTCCCCTTGGTCACACTAGGAGTCTTTCTTTCTGGAACCCGGTCGTTGATAAGATTCGAAAGAGGTTGGCTTCTTGGAGGAAGAGTTTCTTCTCCAAAAGTGGTCGTTTAACTCTCATCCAATCCGTTTTGGGTGGAATCCCAATTTATTTTATGTCTCTGTTTAGAATTCCCTCTAAAGTTAGTAAGGATATTGAAAAGCTGATGAAGGACTTTTTGTGGGAGGGGGTGGATGAAGGAAGAGGTTCTCACCTGGTGAGGTGGGAGATTGTTTCTAGGCCTATTGAACTGGGGGGTTTAGGCATTGGTAACGTGAGGGTCAAGAACAAGGCTCTCTTGGCTAAATGGCTTTGGCGTTTCTATCATGAAACTGATACCCTTTGGCACAAGGTCATTACAAGCAAGTATGGTCCTCATCCCTTTGAATGGACTGTTGGTGGGGCTTTAGGCACTTCCAGAAACCCGTGTAAAGAAATTTTGTCTGAATTGCCTGTTCTTTCTCAGTTTGTTCATTGCGAGGTGGGTGATGGGAGGGATACTTTTTTCTGGGAGGATAAGTGGTTGGGGGATCGACCCCTCTGCTCTTTGTTTCCCTGGTTATATCGCTTGTCTAGTTTGAAAAATTAGTCGATGGCTTCGATCATTTCCCCCGGAACTCCCCCGACTCCTTCCTTCGGCTTTTATCGTGCGTTAACTAACAGGGAATCTTTGGATGTGATTGCTTTGTTATCTCTCATTAGTGAGTTCAGGTTTTATCCCACGAGGGGGGATGTTCGTCTTTGGAGTCCTTGTCAGTCCAGAGGCTTTTCCTGTTGATCGTTTTTCACTGTTTGGTTAGCCCCACCTCTTCGGGGGAGTCTTCGCGTGAGTCTTTCTTCTCCTCTTTATGGAAGGTTAAGGTTCCGAAGAAGGTTAAGTTCTTTGTGTGGCAGGTCTGGCATGGAAGGGTTAACACCTTGGATCGGATTTTGGCTAGAGGTTCTCCTTTGGTCGGGCCGTTTTGTTGTATTTTGTGCAGGAAGGCGGCTGAGGACTTGGACCATATTCTTTGGGACTGTGATTTTGCTCGTGCTGTTTGGAGCTGTCTCTTTGGGGAGTTTAACCTTTCTTTTGTCAGGCCTTAGTATGGTAGAGAGTTGGTTGTGGAGCTTCTTCTGTTCTTGCCTTTTCGTGAGAAAGGGTTGTTTTTGTGGCAAGTTGGAGTTTGCGCTGTTTTGTGGATTTTGTGGGGGGAGAGAAATAATCGAATCTTTAGGGGGCGGGAAAGATCAGTTCAGGACGTGTGGCCCCTTGTTAGATTTTATGTTTCTCTTTGGGCTTCGGTGTCGAAGCTTTTTTGTAATTATTTGCTAGGAATTATCTTGCTTGATTGGAGCCCCGTTTTCTAGCGTGGTTCCCTCTTTTTGTGGGCTTTCTTTTTGTATGCCCGTGTATTCTTTCATTCGTTCTCAATGAAAGTTCGGTTTTTCATAAAAAAAAAACTACATCTATCTCTAAAATAACAAGTTTAGCTACTCATGCTCACTATTACATACTCTAAACTAGAATACAAGGCCATAACGAAATTGCAATGTAAAGGAAAAAGGAAAGAACTAGCGTGGTCAAGCTTTGTCCCCATTGTAAGATCACGAACTCGAAACTTGAAATCTCTTCATGCTCCAAAGAATCTCCTCTCATGTCCCTCAAACTTTGTTTTCGAAATTAAGCTTAATCATTCCAAAGTGGCTACCCTTTCTGCAGCCAAAAGATGATGAATTTATATTAATTGAAGCAACATCAAGATACTAGGGAGCAGCGTCAAGACGTTGTGCCCTTACGCATGTGATAAATAAGGAAAAGAGGGGTACGTCGAGACGCTATAGGGCATCATTTCGACTCTTCGGATGGAACCTTTCTCGCGCGTGTTTTCGTGATGGAGAGACTTGCGCACATAAAATTTGTTCAACCTTGCCTCACTGGTTGAATGACTTGGGCATGGCTAGCGTCTCAACGCCCATCTGCAGGGTCTCGACCCTATATGTGTGGGAAGTTTGACTCATTTAGTGCATTTTAGAGCGTCTCAATGCTATCTCCTCGGGCTTCATGGCTTGGTTTTGACATTCTCTTCACTTGGTAACTTAAATCAAAGCCCAAATAGGATCTTTTTCATCATAATAATTCCAAAAGCTTCGGTTTTGTTCCAGTCGCTCGATAACTGCAAATAAGACAAATATAGACATGAAAGTACTTGATAAAGCTATAAAAATAGAATAAGTAGAGCCTAAGGATAACACATTTTGTGTGCTATCAGTATGCTTCTTTGCTCATTTTTTCTTAAAAAAGTTATTTCTAAACTATGAAAGTAATTGAATATATTTGAATGTTTGGAACAACCTTTTTAAGTTGAGCCTGTTGATCATTCTTATAACTTATTAATTATTGAACAACAACCAACATGGTTTAAAAGATGATGAAGTTAGATTATGGGAGGTGTTTGAAGGTTGGAATAAAAGGCATTGGTTCTAACAAATGAGTGTAAAGGGAGAGTGATGCCATAGATATGTTCTTTTTGCTAGGACTTAGCTAATGGAATAAATGTTTGGTTTGCTGAAGAAAATCCTATTCTTTAAAATCTTCGGGGATTATGAAGTTGTGTTTTTCTTGGAGTTGGTTGGATCTGTTTTTACTTGGAGGTTGGGTATGCGGTGCTGTTTCTAGGTGGTGTGAAAACATCGTTGTTTGGTTAATCTGGGTGAGAAGTGTGAAATTCTTAATTGCCAGGTACTAGAAAAAAGGGTAGTAGTTATGGTTATGTCGTTATGTTGTCGAAATTTTTCAAGGCGTTATAGTTGAAATCTTTTTATGTATGAATATGAAGATGATTTTAAAGGAGAAAAACTGAGATATGGTTCTATTAGGCCATGAAGTTTGGAACCATTATATATTTTATGTAGAATAGTCACATGAGAATTTAGGTTGATGGTACTTTTTTCGATAGAATAGTCATAGTACTTGTTTGATAGAATAGTCATTTAATTTGTAGATATGTTTGAGCGATCTATGTAACCCTAACTTTGTGATTAGATGTCGAGGATTCTTTCTTATTGTATTTGAAAAGATTGTAAGAGCAAGAGCTAAAAGGAGACGATTGAGGGTGAGGAAAGTGTTCAAAAGCGAGGTATGCTTCTTTGCTCATTTTTTCCTTAAGAGTTTTCTTTCTAAAATAATAAAGTGATTGGATATGTTTGAATGTTTGAGACAAACCTTTTGAGTTGAGCCCTTTTATCATTCTTATAACTTATCGCCAACTTGAAATATTGATAATGTAAGTATATATAATTACGAGTTGTTTGTTTTATCTAGTGGATAGAGTAGGGACAATTACTCTTAAGAATGACGTCTAAAGAATACTACCATAATACACATTTGTTGACATTATTTTTCTTTTTAACATAAGGACTCTAGTTTTCTTTGATTTTTTTGATTGGTCATTATGTAAACTCATTAAACAATTAAACTTTGCATGCTTGTAACAATACTTTCGAGAAGAATGTTTGATAAAGATTGGATTCATTTCAAGACTGAAACGAATGTTACAAATGCATGACGTAGCTGAATTATTAAAGTGGCATATGGACCATAAAAGTAATGATGAAAAGATGCATCATCTAGTTGGTTGCATATCATGGGAGTCAATTGATGTGAAGTGGTAAGATTTTTCTAGTGATCCACGTACCTAAGATTTGGTCTTGCTACAGATGGTTTCAACCCATTTTCTAACGTTAATAGTAGATGTAGTTGTTGGCTAGTCATGATTGTGACATACAACCTACCTCATTGGTTATGTATGACGAAAGAAAATATAATGCTAACATCATTAATTCCTGGTCCTAAACAACTTGGTAATGATATTGACATTTATTTATAACCTTGTACAACCAACGAGATTTTCATAAGTAGGAAAGTCATTGATAGTCCACATAAGCACAACTCTCAAATTGAAGTTCGATTTGCTTACTACGTCATAAACCTCCAAGAATGACATCATCGTTAAACTCCTCATTTTGGTGTTACAATGCACGAGATGATTGTGAAGACATTGTTATGTTAACATAATTTTTTGAATTTGCACTAACATAAAACTAGTGGTCATTTTGTAAATTTGCACTACATAGTGTATATTTGTGGACGTTTTGTAGATTTGCTCAAATATAGTAGAAGTGGCCATTTTGTAAATTTGAACTAAGATAGTGCATACTTGTGGACATTTTGTGTACTAGTTGGTCATTTTGTGAATTTGAACAATATAGTGCTAGCTTGTGTGCATTTTGAATAACTTAATTTGTAATGTTACATATATTTCACATGTATAATTATTATCATGAATACGAATATTCTCTTTATGCTCACTCGCTCTAATTGTTACTATGCAATTTAGTGTTCTTTATTTCAGGTTCTATTTGTAAGTCCAAGAACTTGCTACGTTATTACATCATGAAAACAAATGTGTCGGTAAGTTGTTTTTAAATATTTCTTTATATAGAAAAATATTATATATATCTAATATGATATCACTGTTTTATTTTTTAGGATTTGGCTAAGTGTGCACCAAAGAATATGAAGAAATTAAAAAGACCTCGTACTACATTACATACAATTGAACGACGACGATCTGCACGCACTTTGGAGAAAACATCATGGAGATTTGCAAAGTCATTCAGTATGGATTTAACTAATGTGAGTGAGGATGAAAAATCATCTCTTTATCCAAAAGAGGTTGTAAAAAGGAAGATAGTGGATGAATTGGATAATGCTGAGCCTAGTATAGGGCGAGAGGTTGCAGTGACACCAACTTCTGACCCACATCATCATAACAATAGAGATTCTTCACTCATTACTTCTCCCCCTTCCCCACATGACCATGAAGTTGTCCATCCTAACTCCAAAGAGTTTGTCAAGAGTTCCAATAAACCACAAATTAACCCATTAAATTCTCCTACTGCTCGTACGAGAGCAACAATTCGTAGGTTGACAACCACTGAAGAGGTTCAAAATCCTATGGAGGAAAATGTAGAAAATGTCATTGAAT
Source organism: Trichosanthes truncata (assembly GCA_033996785.1). Lineage (NCBI taxonomy): Eukaryota > Viridiplantae > Streptophyta > Magnoliopsida > Cucurbitales > Cucurbitaceae > Trichosanthes > Trichosanthes truncata. Next base: position 39,302,658 of record JAWPNB010000013.1, on the reverse strand, counting down.
TTCCTATCAAGGAACCGAAACTCAAAAAAACAAGAGGTCGCACCAAAATGCAAAAAATAGCGGTTGAACCAGAAATGAAATTAAACATAAGCTTCAATGAATATGGACAACCTATTGGAGAAACATCGGTTGGGTTAGCTTCCTTTTTGGGCTCACTTGTTAGAGAAGTGGTGCCGGTAAGTGTTGAAACTTGGAAGAAACTTTCAACAAAACAGAAAGAAGTATTATGGCATTATATTCAGGTATGTAGAAAATAATGATATATTTATATATTGAACATATTTTAAATGCTCTTGTATGGTTAATACGTGAATAGTTTTATTACTATCGTTAAGTCTTGTTTTTTTCATCACTTATTCTTTAGGCACGATATAATGTTGATCAAGCATGGCAGAAAAAATACATTTTTCAGAAGATGGGTTGGTTGTGGAGAGCAAGTAAATCACGCTTGGTGAGTAAGATTCGAAGTGCTTCAAATGATGAGGAGCTGGATAAACTTAAGCCAGATAATATTTCTTCAATGCATGATTGGAATAATTTTATCAAAGATAAAACAAGTGCAAAATTTAAGGTATGTTGAATAATTTTTGTACGATTGTTACAATTATCATTAGGATTTGTCAATTGATAGACTTTTTCTATTGCATAACTTTGAGTTCGTTGAAGTTTTTGGTTAGGGTATTCAAAATGACTGTTATCTGCTTGTGGGGTACTGGAAAATGATTTAGTGTTTTGAATTTTAATTTTTTCGTTTGATTTTCCAAATGCATTTTGATTTGGGTAATGCTATTAAATCATTTTCATGTTTTCTTTGCTTGAAATCATAGATTATTACTTTGTTGATATGTATCTTCTTATGCTAATATTCCTTGTTTAACTTTGGAATACTTTGTTGAATATCATTTTAGGCAAAAAGCAAAAGATTTCAAGAGATGAAAAAAAAACAACTTCCGCACACGTGTAGTCGTAAAGGCTATGCTCGATTGGCCGAAGATATGGTATAATTTTACGTAATAATATTGTTATAATTAACATTACATAATATATAATTAAATAATTAGCTTTTTACTATTTAACCATGTAGAAAAATAGTTCTTCCTCAACTGCAATTACACGAGTAATGGTTTGGACAAAGGCACATATAAAGAAAGATGGACAACCCATTAACTCGCAAGTAGCCGACACACTGGTATGGTCATAAAGAATACTAAATTAAGTTAACTCATATATTGGAAACTTTCTGGTCTGGTTATTCCTTGTAGCATTTGAGTTAACATTTTCTATAGTTTAAGTAGTTTTTTATATGGATTTTGGCATATGATCCCCCTCCCCCAAATTGAATATGTGATTGATTATAATGTAGGATTCGTGATTTTTGGTATAGTTTTTGGGTTATGACTCCTCCCACCCTCCAAATTGAAAGTTGTAGTTATATCGAATATGTGATTGATTATAATGTTGGATTCTTGATTTTTTATATAGTTTTTGGGTTATGACCTCTCATCCCTCCATTATTAATTGAAGGTTATTCATTGTCTTGTTTTAATTGTGCCATAATGTTGGATAAATGGATGTTATATAAAATGTGATATTGATTCTCATGTTAGATATTTAGATTTTTACAATGGTTTTGGTTGACTCTCCCCCACCCTCCCAATTGAAAGTTGTAGCTATATTGTATATTTTATTGATTATAATGTTGGATTTTTGATTTTTGTTATAGTTTTTGGGTTATGATCCATCTCCCTCCATTATTAATTGAAGGTTGTACATTGTTTTGTTTTAATTGTGTCATAATGTTGGATATATGTATATTATGGAATATTTCATTGAATTGTGTTATATGTAATTTAGGAGCGTATTGAACAAAATACTAGTCATGAGGAAGTGTCTCATTCGACTAATGTGGTTGATGATGCAATTAGTAAAGTATTGGGTTCTCATCGTGGTCATATACGAGGATTAGGATTTGGAGTGACCAAGTCAAAGTTGTCTATAGCAACTCAAAAAGATAAAATTATTGCATCTCTTGAAGAAAAATTCAACAACCTAACGTCGGATGTGGATGTGTTGAAGAATGTGGTATCTTCTTTATTAAAGGATAAGGTAAACTTGATTCAACTTTTTTAGCTATTTAAAAGTATTGTTTTAGAGTCTAATGTTAATACTTTGTGCATATAGAAAAAGATGAGCGAACAAAATTCTAATAATATTGTAAATATACCGGCATCAACACATGTTCTAGGTTCAATCAGAAATTCTCCATCGGTAAATTTCTCTCTTATTTAGTATTCAAAATTATTCATTTAGTATTCAAAATTATTCTTGTTTGATATTTTCTTTATTTGTTTGTGAAAGAGTATTGCAATGAATGTTTCCCACAAGTGTATGCTGCTAGATTGGGTTGGTTCAGGAGAAGTAGTTGCTGAAGGAAGATGGTCTTCTAGTGATCCATCAACCCTTGTCCATCACATCCCTCTTGGTCCAAATGCAGCATGCGTGTGGGTTGATACGATAAAAAAATCTAATTCATTTTTATGGAGACCTACATCTGACATTATCGTTATTGATGATGCTTTGGGTACTACAATTGCATGGCCGATTGATAAAGTCAAAATATGTAAGCAACTTCACTTTCAAGTTCAGTTGAATTAGTTTGTATGAATTAGAACATTTATTTGTTATATTAGTTGATTTGTTGTTAGAGTTAAATTTTGATGATTTATAAAAGATATTTTGTTTTTGTTTTTTATTAGGTGAATGAAATGGAGACACATGCAGTTGCATATTCATGGGAGAATTGTTAGTATGCAATCATTTGAACATCTTTCACTTGTTTTGTATTTTATGAATTTTTTGGGATTATATATGTACTCATTTTAATTGGTTGGATTATGAATTTGCAACTTGCTTCATTTGTACGCATTTTGTTAGAACACACTTTTGATTATATTAATGTTTTGGAATAATGTAGTGTTTTAATTTTGTGTGCTAAAAATTTGTAGATTTTATGTGTATCTTTGTGATTGTAGATGTAAATGAAATGAGAATTACGTTTTTCGTCGTCTATCCATAATATGGGCAAATGACTTCAATAACATTTGATGTGAATGTATTCAAATACATTAAAAGTTTATAAATTAATTGAAGTTGATTTTATAATATAATAACATTTGAAACAAATGGTACAAATGTAAATAAAACAATAAAATATAAAAAAAAAAAGCTATTTAAATTCAATTACTATTCATAACATTGACTACCATAGCAAGTCTAAAAATGCTATGATTATTTTTTATAGCATTTTTTAGTTATAAAAAAGCTATTAAAGATCAATCATAGCGTTTTTTGCTAATGTTATGAAAAGTTTTCATAACATTAAAATTACGCAATTGAAAATGGAGTTTGTTTAGGTTTTTCTATAGCATTGAAAAAATGCTATAAAAGTCAGAGACTTTTAATAACATTGGCTACGACAACATGCCTAAAAATGCTACGATGTCTTTTATGGTGTTTTTTAACTGTTATAAAAAACACTATTAAAGAGCAATCATAGCGTTTTTTACCTGTGCTATGAAAAGTTACCATAAGATTAAAATAATGCGATTGAAAATAGACTTTTTATATCATTTTTATAGCATCAAAAAATGTTATGAAAAGTCAGACTTTTAATAACAACGTTTCGAAATGCTATCGAAAGTCTACGATAGCGTGTTTCTAACGCTATCATATGCAAGGTTTAAAATGTCGATGTCGATGGAAATGTCCAAGCTCCAATTTTATGGAAATGTCGAAGGAAATATCGATAAAATGTCAATGTCGATGAATATTTCTTGAATTTAAAAAAAAAAACTAAAAAAAGATATTTAAATTAATAAATAAACATTTAACACTTTTTAAGTGAGTTAAAATATTTGTTACAATATTATATGCATGTAAGGTTATATTTTGTTGCCATTTTTAAAAAATATTTTGTTGCCATTTTTTTAACATTTCATCGATTTTATAGGATATAGTGGAAGTGATGATTCATCCCTCATGTTGATGTTGAACCTATGGACATGTAGAAATATCGATAGAAATGTCGACATGTCGACGGAAATTTAATACATTGATCGTATGTGATTTTTTTGTCATGTAGGGAAGAGAAATAGTAACAAGTTTCAAGTTTTAGGTGAGTTTGACATACCTTTTAATTTAAATAATTTTTAAGTAAACATTTTTTTTTATAAAAATATTATTTTTTATAAAAAAAAATGGTTTTAATTAAAATTTTTGTGTGTTACATTTTCTTAAAAGTGATTTTAATTCCAAATTGTTTGTTTGCACTACATCTAAAAGTGATTCTACAAATGCTAAATTACATAAAGTAAATTTCAATCAATCAATTTAGAATCACTTTTTGGATAATTAACTTTAAAGTGAATCTCTCAAAAATGATTGTAAACAACCAATTTTATTATCTTAAAATAATTTTTATTTGTTACCAAACATCATAATTTTATTAAAAATACTTACGGCATTCTAAAAAGAAGTGAATCCAAACACACATTTAGTACTGGCTATATATATAGAGGCATTTTCCCACACTTTGCACTTCATGGCATCAACAAAGTGGATGGGTTCCACAAGGGCCCAATTCAGTGGCAAAAGTAAACAATCCAACTAAAGTTTTAGGTTTAAAATTTTCTGCTCTTCCTCATGTGATCATATATTATGATTATCAATAGGAGATGGAGCATCCTGAGATTGATGTATCATGTGTAAAGGAGGTGGGGTGGGTATGGCAGGAGGATTTTTCATTTGTAGATAAAGCAAATAAACAAATATGTTGGAACTTGTATAAATAAATATATGAAAATTTAATAATAGAACTTACATGAATGGTAATAACAACAAAGTAGAATTATGCTACATAATCAACTTATAAAACATAAAAATTAAGACTCCGTTTGATAACTATTTAGTTTTTAGTTTTTGACAATTGTGTTTGTTTTCTAATCATTTCCTTATAATGAGTTTCATCTTTTTAAAAAAAATATTTGAATTCTTAGTCAAATTTCAAAAACAAAAACAAATTTTTTAAAAACTACTTTTTTTAATTTTCAAAAATTGGCTTGGTTTTTGAAAACATATGTAAAAAGTACATAACAAACACAAGAAAATCCATAGGTAGATATAGTATTTATAGGTTTAATTTTCAAAAAACAAAAATAAAAAACTAAGTGGTTATCAAACGAGGTCTAAATAACTATAAAATTCGTAGAAATTCTAGTAGCTGAGGCTTGTGCACAAATCACCTAGTGTCCTAAAACAAATTCACCTCTCACTGGTACATGAGATTCAACCGGCATCTTACCCTCCAGGTTACATTAGCTAAGCTACTAGCAATACAACACTGACTTACTACTTTGGTGAGTTGAATTAAAAATCGACCACAGATTACTTAAGGAGCTGTTTGGGGTGTGAGTTATAATAACATGAGTTCAATTATCATACGTTGTATTATATACTATTTTATATAACATAATTACATATATTAGCTCATTTATTTTGATATAAATGTATTAGATTTTCTAAACATTCCATAGTATATTCAATATATAGCATAACTAATAATTTAATGTATACCATGGTATATATTATATTATTAATTATGGTATCGTTGCATGTATACTGTTTTATATACCATGATTACATATATTAGCTCATTTATTTTGATATAAATGTATTAGACATTCAAACATTCCATAGTATATTCAATTTATAGCATAACTAATAATTTAATGTATACCATGGTTTCTATTATATTATTAATTATGGTACTGTTGCATTATATACTATTTTATATACCAGCGGTATATTCGTAAACGTAGGGACTTGCACCAATTTTCTTCTTCACGGGTTTCTCCTTCTTATTTGGCCAAAATGACGGAACAAATGGGGTTATTTTTCTTTTAGAAAGTCCTATTTCAAAAAAGTGCCCTTTTCTAATTAAAAAAAAAACTAAAAAAATCGTCCAAATTTCATATCTATATTTTCATTTTTTTTAAACTTTTTGTAATAATTGTCATATCAGAGAAAAAGGCTTAATAGTAAAAGAATATGACTTTTGTATAAAAAACTGAAGCACATTGGCTAAACTTGTAAAAAATGGTGGGTGTAGGCCAAAATTGAAATATGGGCCTCCTAATTGGGCTATCCATGTAGAAACTTCTAAAAAAATTGGATTCGAAATTTCGCTAATATCTCGACAATGCGAGATATCGCGAAATGTCGTCGACATTTTGTTGACTTAGGAAAAAAATCGATATTCCCCTCCCCTTGATACTTCGAGGGGGTCGATAGAGCAACATGTAGCTTGAAATTTAATATAACCAGCATGAAAAGGAATTTATAGTGTGTTTGAAATAGCTTTAGAAAAGAAAATGCTTTTTAAGCAAAATCAAATTTTCTATAGGCACCTTGAAAATTTTAATAATTTAAAGTGTATTTAGTATAGCTTTTTGAGTAATTTTAGATAATCACAAGTTAAAAAAAAAAACTTAAGGAATAAAAAGTACTTTTTAAAAATTGGATTAGTTTAAAACTATTTTTGGAGAAGCACTTGAGAGATATAGATTAATCCACAAATGGGTTTTTTCATCTTTCTGTTGTGAGATCTTCAACATGTCCCCTCAAGATGGTGTCTCTTTGAGTTCACTATTTTTGGGTAAGATTTCAATTCCAAATTTTGGTCTATATTTTATTTTTTTAGAAAAAAAATATGCACAAATATGCACTATAAGTAATGCTATTTCGACATCTCATATTAATTTTCATTTTACTTCCCATTTTGTAGTATTTAACCATTTGTATTCTATCTATCTGTTTTTAGTTTCTAGTTGGGCTATGCTCAAGTTGGGATATTGTATTTTATCATACATGTATAAAAATTGGATAAAATAGTATAGGATTAGTCTAGGGGTATTTTTGTCTTATTGAAAATATAAATACCATTGATATTTTTAATTTGCTATAATTTTTCAATATCTAAAACTTATGCATTTCTCAATATGGCTGATAAACAAAACCACTTATTTATTACCGTCGATCATTCTTGTTGTTGCCCTAAAATATTAGATTTATTGTATTTGTACCCATATAAACTTAAGCTTTTGAGTTGGTCCATGATTTAATAATAAATCTTGTTAAAGTATGAATATAAGATTAAATTTACCATGATTCATCATTTTAAGCTTTTGAATTGATAAGTGATTTAACATGGTATCTGAGTAGAAAGTCCTATGTTTGAACTCCTATAATGTCATTTCTTCTTCAACTAATATTGATTTTCGATAGAACTCATCAACTTAAGTTTTTGGGTTGATTGGTGAATTAACAAGACTTCAATTATTTACTTTAAAACAACTGAATTCATAAAATTAACTTCATCTTGCCTGCAATTTTGTAAATAATTTTTTTTAAAATACTTAACTAATAAATATACTAATTTCCATATTTATTATGCACGTGTTAATTATAACAAAATAAAATTTTCAAAACTTCGAACTTGCACTTATTGACACACAAGTACATAAAATTAAAACAAAACATAAAAAAAAGGACATACACATATATAACAACACTCCTTTTCGCCTGCTTTTATTTATTTATTATTATTTTTTTACGGGAGATAATTATTTAGAACTGCACCATTTTTTTAAATAAGAGAACACAGCTGGAAGCTACAATTTTATGAAGACCCCACCAACATGACATTACCCATTCACCATAGTGCCACCTGCATATACAAATTCAAACAAATACTGTATCAAAATCTGAAGGTATCATTATATTTGATAATCAAAATTAAAATTTATTTACTAATAGTTTCTTGCTAATTTTTTTAAAAAAAATAGTTTTAAAAATTCAACTAAAATTTTAAATTTTTTTAAAAAAATTATATTTTAGATTTGATTAATCTTTTAAATAATTATTTTACCACATATACGTATCAATAGAGAGATGTGTTAAAGAAACATAGAAGTGATGAAAATTTATAGTGGGGGAAGAAAGTTACGCAGAAAAAACTGAGGAGAAAGATAAGATAGAGAGAGATATTGAATTTTAGAGGAAAAAAAAGTTAGAGAAAAGAAAAATGCTTCATAATTGAAATTTTAGAGAGAGAAACATCTGCCAGGGAGAGAGAGACAAATGAAAAGAGTTATTGTTAGAAAGAGAAATGAAAGAGAGAAGAAAATATTTAAAGAAAAGGAGATAAATTTTAGAGAAAGAAAAGTTAGTGAGAGAGAGATTAAATAATTTTAGAGCAAAAAAAGGAAGAGGGAAAGAAAAATTTTAGGCTAAAATACTATTTTGGTCATTGTACTTTGAGCTTTGTTCCATTTTGGTCCCTATACTTTCAAATGTCCAATTTTAGTCTCTGTACTTTCAATAAATCTTAAAATTAGTCCCTACTAGTAGTTTATGGTTAATTTTTCTTCAAAAAAGTTAGTCTCTATTAACTTTTCCTCTATAAATTTTAGAAGTATGTTCACACGACGTCTTTTCTTGTATTAAAATTATTATTATTATTTAACCAATTTTGATAAAAATTAACTTCAAACTTGTCATAGGGACCAATTTTAAACTTTATTGAAAGTACATGGACTAAAATTAGACATTTGAAAGTACAGAGACCAAAATGGAACAAAGTCTAAAGTAAAAGGACCAAAATGATATTTTAACCAAAATTTTATATAGATAAGACATAGAGAGAAAGAGAAAAGTTAGACTAGGGATAGAACGATAAGTTAGAAAAGATGGAAAGAAAATTTTGAAAGAGAAATTTTATAGAGCAAGAAAATTTAAAGAGGAGAAAAGGAAAGTTATAGAGAAAAAATTTTAGAGAAAAATTTAGAAGGATACCTAAATAGGAAAAAGAGTTAGAAAAAGAAAATAAAAGTTAGAGAGAGATATATTAGAGAGAAAATTAGATATTTCTCTGATCGTTTGTTTTGTATGGTAGGTTACCATTAGGATGAAGGATTTGGCCAGTGAAGTAGGAAGAACAGTGGTTGCAAGCTAGGAACACATATGACGGAGCAACCTCGATCGGCTGACCGGCTCGTTTCATCAGAACATCACTCCCAAAGCTTTCGATATCTTCGTTATCGAATGAGGCCGGGATCAATGGCGTCCATATCGGCCCGGAGCGACGCCATTCACTCGAATCCCTCTACTGGCCAGCTGAAGAGCCAGGGCTCTGGTGAAAGCAACAATGGCGCCTTTGGTGGCAGTATAGTCCAACAGCTGAGAGTTGCCTTTGTATGCATTCACTGAAGTTGTGTTGATAATTGCACTGCCTTCCTTCATGTGCTTTAGTGAATGCCTGACATTGCCAAAACAAGAAGAAAAAAAATATAGTACGGATTCAGCCTTAGCTTTAAATGACATAAATTTTCTTCATCTTGATTTTAACAAGTCTTTTATTATTCAAATATTAGCGTCAAGATCAAATAAGGATGAGCAGGCAAATTTTGTTCAATCTGATATACATTCTTGTAGAATGATGAAAATGAGTACATGTCAATTTATATCACTCAACTATCCTCACTTTGGCGGCAAGAAATAGTTATCAAAAAGATAAAATAAGGTTAGATTACAAATTTTCTCTCTATAGTCGAGCATAGTTTCAATCGGTTCCCTAGATCTCTATAATTTAAGAGTTTCAAATAAGATCTCATGGTTTAGTAAAACCTCAAAAATTGTCCTTACATTATCGTATCGTATTGAATACGTGTCAATTTTCTCAAATTTTGTCACATGCCAATTACGGGTAGGGTATTTTTATTTGCTTAATTATAGTTGCACTAGAGGTATTAGAGTTATTTATAGAGCTAAGTAAAAAGGAGAAAATGAGTGGATTTTTTAGTGAGTAAAAGGATGATTTAAGAATGGTGAAGCTTAATCAAATTCATGGAGATGAAATTAAAACTTTTAAAATTATAGGAACCATTCAAATCTTGATATAACCGTTTGATTTTTAGTTTTTTATTTTTGAAAATTAAGCCTATAAATACTACTTCTAAATATGAGTTTCTTGGTCTTGTTATCTTTTTTCTTACATATGTTTTCAAAGACTAAGCCAAGTTTTGAAAATTAAAAAAAATAGTTTTCAAAAAATAGTTTTCAAAAAATAGTTTTTGTTTTTGGAATTTGAATAAGAATTCAAATATTTTCTTAAGAAATATGAAATCCATCGTAGAGAAATGATAGAGAAAACAACCACAATTTTCAAAAATTAAAAACCAAAAATCAAGTGATTATCAAAAGGCTATGTAACTAACTTTTAAAGTTATAAACTATACCAAATTCCTAACTAAGACCATAAAATAAAGACCAGTTTCAATTAATTGATTAATTTTTCAAACATTTTCTAAACTGTACCTGACCATGAAGAACTGAGAGAATATGTTGGTTCTAAAAACTCTCTCAAGCCTCTGCTCATCAATCTCCTCCACGGACCCCGTGTACTGCTCCGCGGCACCGTTGACCAAAATATCGATCCGGCCAAAAGCCGCTACGACCTCCTCCACCACCCTCTTGCACTCTTTGTCGAACCCCAAGTCTGCCGCCACCGCCATAGCCACCGGCTGCTTGGCCTCTGCCATCCGACACTCCCTGAGGATCTGAAGCGTGTCTTGAGCATCCCGGTCCTCCTGCCCCTTCACATACGTGAAGGCCACGGTCGCTCCTTCGAGCACGAAGCAATACGACACAGATCGACCGATCCCCGAGTCGCCGCCAGTCACAAGGGCCACCTTCCCCAAAAGCTTGTTGGAGGGTGTGTATTCAGAGCTGGAAAACTGAGGTTTAGGGTTCATGATGTACTCTTTTCCTGGCTGGGTTGGTTGGTGTTGAGGAGGAAATTGCTGCCCTTCTGTTGCCATTGGAAGTGATTAATCACAAAGTCTTGAGCTTTTGCTGGAAAAAACCAAATGATGAAGAGATGATGAGAGAGAGAACTTGTAGAAGTGGAAGGATGTGGAGAACTTGCAATGGGCGAACCAAGTCTTATAAAGGCTAGTGGGAAGGGGCCACGTGATAGAAGAGAGTGTACAAATTGAAGTATCCAAGGCAATCTCATTAATTGAGGAGAGAGATAAAGACACGAATGTTAGAGAGACGAAAAAAATTCTATATTATGTGAGTATGGATACTCCTTTCATTCACTGTCACGTCAGCATTATTTTATAAATAAGTTGGAGTACACCAACATTAAAAATTTATTTATAAAAACAAAAATATAGTATGAATCGAAGGGTAGGTACTCCAATAATAATGAAAATTTTCCTAAAAGGAGACCATTACATTTTACAACTGATTGAGATTTTGTCTAGGACCATTGTAAATGGTGAATTGACCACGATGTGTTTGAAGTCGTTGGAGTAGAGTTTTGATTTTGATAAGATTATTCTAAATGTATTTGGTATATTTAATTTTTTTTATAATTAAAAGTATATATAATATTGGTTTCATGGTATTAAAATTTTATCGACATATCGACATTTACATCAACATTTTCACAATGTCTATGAGTTCGACATCGACATATAAGGAGTGAATCGACATTTCCATTCTATTATAAAAAATTTGATGAAGCATAAAAAAATAACAAAATGTCACTAATGTGAATATAATATAAACGATAAGTCTTTTTATAACTTATTTAAAAAGTGTAAAATGTTTATTTATTAATTTAAATATTTATTTTTTATAATTTTTCTAAAAATATACATCAACATCGACATTTTATCGATATTTTCATTGATATTTCCATAAAATTGAAACTTCAACATTTCTGTTAATATCGACATTTTAAACTTTGATATTCAACTAAAAATTATAATGATGTTGGTAAATTTATTGTTGAGTTCTCATCCTATAAGATAATTTAAGATTCTACAGAGGATTGGCTAATATTTTATGAAGTATTTATTAAATTCAAAGTAGAAGGATCTTTTTATTTATTTATTTATTTTAGTACAACCAAGGTAGAGCATGAAGTTTTGAACTTCCGACTTTAAAAAAACAATATATGTCAATTACTGTTGAGCTAAGCTTACTTTACCCACAAAGTGATGTTTTATATAAAATAAAAATCTCATCATATTGTACAATATTATTGATAAAGTATTTAAGATTTTTTGTGTAGTGTCATTGATAAAGTAAAGAAGGGACCTCTTATGGATAAGCTCTTGTGTGGACAGAGTTAGAATTAGAGATGAACTTCCCTTTTCCTCATGATTAGGTATTCTTTTAGTTGCATGCATGAAACATGAGTCACACATATATTTTAGAAAGAGACACTACAACTGATTAAGATTGTCTAGGACCATGTAAGAGGGAACTCGTGTTTTGAAAGACTTAATGCACTAGAGTTTGGATTTTGATAAGATTATAGAAGTATTTGGTTTATATCTTATTCTAGGACCATGTGGAGGTTTCAACTTCTTTTTTATCAACAACATGTCGGCCGGGATTTTTTGATCAAGAATATAATGTCTTAAATTATTTTGTTATGCTCAGATTGGTAGGAGTGGTTTCAACTAAAAAATACATAGATGTTGAAAAATTTATGGTTGAAATCTTTAACTTACAAAATAATAATTTAGGATCCTATAAAGGATTTAACTATTTTGTAGTACTTTGTTGAATTCAAAGTAGAATTTTGACTCATTTAGAGTGAAGATTCATTTATATAAAATAAGGGCCTCATAATATTGTGTAATAATATTGATAAAGTACTTCATATTATTGTGTTGGTGTTATTGAGAAAGTAATAAAGGAACTTCATATATCTGGCTAAGCTCTCATAGAAACAATTTAGAGTTAGAGATGAACTTTGACATTCTTGTAGTTGCATCTTGCATGGAACAAAAATCATGTATGTGGTAGAAAGAGAAAGCATTTCGAAGTTCTCTAAGATGAGATTATAAAAGTTGAAATTGAAGAGGAGGTTTAGAAATATTTGTTAGGGTTGTTCAAGAACCTGACAATTCGAAAAACTCAAACAACTCAACCATTATGGTTTGGTTGGGTTAATTGAATTTTTGATTTGGTTTAGTTCATTTTTTGCAAAATCAAATTTTTGGTTCGGCTTGCAGGTTGAGAAAAACGTAACTTTGGCTGGTTCAATCCAAATCAAACTGAAAACCACATATATAAATATATATTTTCTATCATTATTATTAATAATGAGAAATTTATTGTGGAATTGGGCTTGTTAACACACTCAAACGCGTAATCTAGGGTTTTCAATACTAAAATAAATAATAAATTAGGGTTTAGTTTAAAAGGTAAATTATAAAAAAATATCCCTGGACTTTGTCCGATTCCCTTTTTAAAAAATACTCATATTCTTTCAAAAGTTGCAATTTTATCCACCTTATATATATGTTTCAAAACTACCTTTGAAGTAAAAATCTGGTAGAATGTTAGGACGAAAAATCAACGTGGTGATGACCTGGAACAACGTGGTAGTGACTAGGACGCTTGCTTAGATTAAGTCTGAAAGAATTGCATTCAGACAAGTCAACTTTTTGTCCAACATTCTAACGGTTTTTATACTCTAAGAATAGTTTTGAAACATTTATGAAAGATCAAGGATAATATTTTAGCTTTGAAAAGTTTAAGAGGGTATTTTTAAAACCAGAGACAAAGGTCAAAGGTTTTTTTTATAATTTAGCCAAGTTTTAACTGTTGGGAGATTAATAATATAATAATAATAATGCAAAAGTGAAAAACTACAATATTAATTCTCCCATTTCACAAGATAAGCCAACCAAATAAGAGTCACAAATAGAAAATATAAAAGATAAAGAAAAGAGAGACAACACCATAATCTATACTGGTTCGCTCCAAACTCGGGACTATGTCCAGTCTTCTGCAATTGTAGATTCTATTATAATGAGAGATTACAAGAAGTCCTAAAAAATGCGCTACAAACCTGTTGGGATTTATGCCCTAAAGCCTTGTAATTAATGATTTATTTAATAATTAATAATAATTTAGATTATTTTATTTGCAATATAATATTATCCATTATATGAAAAATCCAAGGTTATTAGTAATCTTGAACAGTATGTGGTTGACTTACGAGATGATCATGTTCAAGAAATAACCTAAAGGGTCATGGTATATGGATAAGGTTGGGTACCTTATCTTGGTAACACTAATGATACGACCTACTTTGTAATAGTTACAAATGATTTGATCCAAATCGTTCATGTGGAGACATGTGAATAGAGGTATCTTATACAATGAGTTTGTGTAAGACTGGACCATGAAATATTTAATCTCCCTTTATAAATCCGTTAATTGAGAAGATTAATATTTCATCAGGATGATCATATGTGACTCGATCTTAATCCTGAGTGAGTTATGAATTCCTGCTTGTAAGGGCTTGTCCTTTGATTTGCATGGGTGAGAGTAGCTTTTCATAGCCGATTTAATATATCTACCATTTTGGTGACTTGACCAAATAGGGAGCTAGGAAAATAATCTCACAAGATGAAATTCACTTCTTCCCATATAGAGTAAGTAGATGAGTAGTTCCCTTAAGTGTTGATTTCGGGACTTGAACAATGGGGCCTCACCCTCTCATTGGCCCGAGAGGGACTTAGTTTATAATTAAATTATAAACAGATTGTTCATTAGCGGACAGTGGTACTTAAGGTGCAAGATGTAATTATAGGGGTAAAATAGACTTTTGACCCAGTTGTAATTATGAACAACTCGTGAAGGATTGACTTGCATGTAATGATTATATCTATGAACACAACTTGTCCTACAGTACATAAGAGTGTAATTCTAGGTTTATAGTGGAGTGACCTATAGTTAATGAATGAAAATTAATTAATTAAAGAGTTTAATTAATTGATTTTGTATCATTGGAGCTTATAATCTGTAGGTCCATAAGATCCCCTTGCTAGCTCATAGTAACACTAAGAGATCAATTTAGTTGAATTTTTTTTTTGAAATGTTCAAATTAATATTTGTTTAATATATTATTAGATATATTAAATATATAAGAGGAAAATATATTTATTGTATTTGATATATTAAATATTAAAATAATTAATGTATATTAGATGCATTAAATAAAAGATATTATAGAATTTAAATAAGATTCAAATAAATAAATATCGTAGGAAATTTGAATGAGATTCAAATAAATATAAGATATATTATGGCAAAGATTTTTTCTTGGTCTTTATAAATAGGACCCTTGGGTTGAGCCATTAGACACAACACATATCTCTTCAATAGAGAATTAGAGAATTATCTCTAGACCTCTTCCTCTTCAATCCCTTGTGGATTTTCTTTCAAGAAACTCTCACAAGCCTTGGTCTTGTGTTCGAGTCATAGCCAGGAAGATTTTATGGAAGAGATAAAGATCCGCAAAAAATATCTCCATATTTACTCTAAGTAAGTTTGCTTAACCTTAATTTTTAGTTTAATTTAAATAAAATCAAAGACGATTCAATGCTTCCACTGTGGAGTGAAACGTTCATTCTTTCAAAACTAACCCTCTATAGCCCAACAATGTCTATTAACTTTCAAGTATCACAACCCGATAGCTTAGGATTAACAATAGAGAAAAAAAAATCCTCTGACCCACAAGAGAAAACTCTTTTTTTCTCTCACAAAATACATTGCCACACACTGTATTTTCACTAAAAACGAAAGGATCTCTCTCGGTTCAATTTTTTATCACCAACTACAAAGCATACATATATATATGTGTGTTGCACATAATCCTAAATCTCATATGGGCCAAAGCCCAATTTGGTTGAACCTTTAATAAAAACTTTTTCGAGCGTGTGGCTTCTGGGATGAGTTTCTGTCCAAAACAAAAAAATTCATTAGCTTGAAATTTGGCTCCACCAAAAACTTAACAATCTCCCACTTGGACAAAATACAATCTTGTCTCCCACTACAATAAAGATCTGATCACATTGGCAAACTCCAAGGCACAACTCTCACTACAACTGTTATTTCTGATATTCTTGGCAAACTCGAAGGCTAAAAATACTTGAAAACAACAAAGTCACAAAACAGGCAACCATCAGAAAATAATTGTAGTGCATTTGTGTTTTCCCCGAGGTATGGACTCGCTACGTGGATCTGTCTTTCAGATGAAAAAGACAGACACGTACTCCCACTTCAGCTAAGTGGTAACAACTGATATTTTCTTCAACTCTGAACCACTGTTCCTGAAGAAGATACACTCTGAGAAGGACTTGAATCCTCTATTCAAACCTGCTGCCAAACTAAAGACCTTATCTTTGACCTTAACAATTGCTCTGACCTTCCACTTTGATGCCTCCAATTGTGTGTCTGACAATTGAGAGTTCACGATAGCCATCAACTTTCTTTCCTAGACTTCCCAATTGTTTCTGAACTGAAGGATCCTTATCTGACTTATCAAACTTGGCTATCATTGCTGCTGGCTAAGTTGTACCTCACGCGTAGTAGCCCATTCCCCCCATTCTCACTCGTTTTAGCAGCCGGCTAGCCCTCTCCTTGCCATCTTCTTCCACTTCGTTGGTCTCTTCCTCTCGATGCCGGCGACCTTTGTACGACACCCACGTCGGTGACCTACGCAGTAGTCCTTTCTCCAGCGGCTTGAGTCACCCACGAATGTAGCTCTAGGCGACATGAGCTCTGATTGGTAGGACACCAACAACGAGATTCAAGCTTGCTCATGAGTATCAAAGTCTTGTTCTCAACAACCCACATGAGGATTTGCATTTCCAGCAGTACCCACGCAAATTCGACCTCAAATCACCTTAGTCTTGTGACCCACGCTTCCTTTGGCCTTGGATCTAAATATCCATGGATTGACGACTTCGGAACTGTAATTTCAAGGCCATTCGATCACTAACCAGTAAGCTTTTCAGTCCTTTAAGCGTTGTTTGGTAAGTTCTAGCACGTTTTGGACCTTTCGCAAATCCATTTAAGTATTGTAGCTTTAGTTCTAACATGTAGGAACGTTTAGTTTACAATTTAAGATCGATTCGAACACCTTCGAACAACAAACAACAAGCATAAGGGCTATTTCGGTACGTTTTAATGCATTTTAAACCTTTCACAAATCACTTTAGGTGATATAGTTTAGATTCTAATGCGTGAGAGCCTTCTGTTTGCAGATTCAACCCAATTCGATTTCATTCGAACACTCCCAACACGTATTCGATCTCATTTGGTGTAGTTCGGTAAGCTTTAGTGACTTTTAAATTCTTTTGAACTCAAGTTAATTGTTGTAAGTTAATTTCTAACCATTGAAACCCTCGTTCTTGTAGTTTCGAATCAGTTTTAATACTCTCGAACTTGAACCAGCAAGGTTAAGGGTTCTTTTTAGTAAGTCTTAGAGTCCCTTTTATCTTTTTGGACTTGTTAAGTACATAAAATCAGTTTCTAATGCTTAGTACTCTTTTATTTGAAGTTTCAGCAATTGCCCACACCATTCTCGGTGAGGATTAAGTTGTAAGGCCTTACCTAGACCCTTTTTAATTGAGTTTAAGGTGCTGGAAGTTACACTATGATCCTTGGATAACTCTTGTTGTAGTTTGGCTTGATCTTGTAGTGTTTGCTTTAGCATTTAATATTGTTTCTAAGTAAGTATACCACTATTTGAGCATGTTCTAGTTTGATTAAAGGTTTTTGAATTAAGTATAGCCTCTAAAAATTATTCTCTTGGTTTAGGAACTCTTGGAATATTTTTAGGAGCGCTCTAGGTAAGTAGAATTCTACCTAATGGGTCTGTTTGCTTGTGTGCTAACATGCTGTGTGCCAAATTTCGTTACATTATGATTTATATGATTATTTCACTTTAACCTCCATATGTTCTACGATTTTGTTGTGCTTAGTTGATACTTGGGATGTTTGTGATGTTTAGTATGTTGTAATGACCTTTTGTGATGAGCATGTTGTCTTGTGGAGATTTATTTGATCTTGTGATATGTATGTACGATGAGTTGTTGGCTTGGGTTTCCAAAGCACGTTATGGATGTATCTATAGTTTTGGCATGGTTTAAGAAGCATAATGTAGGATTCACACATTCTAATGAGTTTTTAAAGGTCGGATAACCTTGTGTATGAAAAAGAAAAGTTGGGTGAGTACCAGGTGCCTCGGGTAAAAATGGTCGAGGGGTGGTATGTCAAAAGAGGATGTACAGTAGCATCGATGGCCTTGTCTTAAATAGTTAAGGTCAGTGTGTTGAATATAAAATGGCAAGTATTTAAGATTTTTGAGAACGTTGATGGCATTTGATGAAAACTCAGTTGGGGTTGACGAAGAGCGTCGGTGGCCCTGGATACCATCAGTTGGGGCTGACGGAGATTGTCGGTGGCCCTAGATGCAAATAGTTGGGGCCGACAGAAATATCGGTGGCCCTGAATAAAATCAATGAGAATCAACGTGTCTTGAAGGAATCAGTCTTAGAAAGGCTTGTGCGAGTTATAGTATGAGCATTGAGTGAGCTCGAGGTTTAAGATTAGGTGAGTTGACTTTACATGATATGTTAATTCATGGGTCTCGCATGTTGTGATTGTTATTTACTTCCCATGTATGATGAGCATGTCTAATTTTGTAATTGTTGTGTATAGCATGATGTTTGCCTTGTATGTTGGTTGGTGGCTCCTCAGGTGTAAGCTACTTACCAATACGTGTTATGTACTGACCCACCCATAGATTTTGTAGGTGATGATGATTATGACAAGCCTGATGGTGTTGAGGAGGAGACTTGAGAAGAGAAAGACCATAGCTAGCTACTTTTTATTTAGTAGTTGTCTTTGTTAAGCTTTGTTTAGTTGAATTACTTTTATAATTAATTGTGCTCTATTGCAGACTAGTTGTTGGCATTTCATTTCCTTAGTTGGTTTTGTTAGTCTAATTTCTATTGTGACATCTAGTTTGTGGACTTGGTGTCGTTGCTTCATTCTTTTAGTTAGAGTTTTCTTTTTATCGTAGTTGATTACATATGAATGCAATTTTGTTACTATTAGTGAGTTGGTTTAGGTCATGAATTTTGTTTCATGTGCAAGGTTAGCAATAGGCCTTTGTTAGGATACTTTACCTTTATGGAATGAGTTTGCATGAAGTTAATAAAGTCGTCGTGTTCTTTACATATTTAGCATGATGGTTTGTTTCTGGTTCCCTAATAGTCGTCCGAGTTAGAGTGGGGATGTTGTTTTGTTTTGACTCTCTAGTGGTTATTGAATTGAAGTTAGAACGGTTGTTGGATAATTCTGAATATAGAAGTGCATTTTGTTGTCTAACAGGTACTAGAAAATTTTTGGTATTGTTGTAGTTATGTCATTATGTTGTCGAAATTTTTGGGGCTTAATGGTTGTTGGATAGTAATGTTCTCTAGATTTAGGCTAAGTTTTGGGGCATTACATGGGAGATTACAAGAAGCCCTAAAAAATGCGCTACAAACCAACCCTCAATAGCCCAACAATGTCTATTGACTTCCAAGTATCACAACCCGATAGCTTGGGATTAACAATAGAGAAAAAAACCCTCTGACCCACAAGAGAAAACTTTCTTTTTCTCTCACAAAATACATTGCCACACACTTTGTTCTCTCTAGAAAATACACACTGAATTTTTATTTTCACTAAAAACGAAAGGATCTCTCTCAATTCAATTTTTTATCACCAGCCACATAGCATACATATATATATGTGTTGTGCATAACCCTAAATCTTATATGGGCCAAAGCTCAATTTGGTTGAACCTTCAATAAAAACTTTTTCGAGCGTATGGCTTCTGGGATGAGTTTCTGTTTAAAAAAAAATTCATTAGCTTGAATTTTGGCTTGACCAAAAACTTAACATTAACTTCTTCCATAGCAATTTCTTTTCATTCTTTCTCGTCTCTATTTTTGATTCTCCTCCTTCTCAGTCAATTTCAATATTTGTTTCTCCATCACTTGCATCTTTATTCCATTAAAGCATTACAGACCCATCTCATCGTTGGCATCTTTGCTTACCGTCAACACTTCTACTCATCATAGTCGATTTTTCAAATCTATCTCAACATAGTCACTTCCAGTTCTACATGTTCAATTGCCTATGTCTCATTCTATTCCAGCTTCCTAGATCTGCCTCCTCGTTGGCATTTCTACGACGTCTCTATTCTTGATCACAATAGATCTCATGTCCCTCTCGAATTTTCTATGTTTTCAAATCATGGAATGACATTTCATTATTTAGACATTTTAGCAACCCGATGAGCTAACCCAACTAGTACCAAACTTCTAATGGTTGGACATTGCATTTGATTCTTTTGGGTAGATGAATCGGTCAACCCGAATTTTCTGGTTGGTTCATGAAAATACCCCTAACACAACAAACTCCATCCATCAACTATGTTGGTATCATTTTTCTCTAAGGGGTCGTTTGGTTTAAGGTTTTACTGGATGCCCATGGGAATAAGATGCCTGGGAATAAGATGCCTGGGAATCAAAGATGACTGTGTCTGGTTCTACATGGGAATGCTATCAGATTTTTATAATAATAAGTGATGTCAGCATTTGTTTTATGAATTTAAATTTTTTATATAATTATGGTGCACTAATTAATAAAAGAAATCAAAATTAATTCAAAAAATAAATATAATTTTTCTAAAAATTTATAATTAAAAATCAATGGATTATATTTATTCAAGTGTAATTAATTATAATTATTAAAAATAATATCATACTAAATTAATAATGATTATAATTAATTAATTAAATATATTATTAATTAATGATTTGATAGTTTTAATTACTAATGTATTGCATCAATTCATTGCATTTTATTAAAAACATAAATATATATTTAAATAAATTAATTTACTAAATTGGGATGTTAAAAAAATATGTATTTAAATCAATTAATCTATTAAACTGAAATTGTTAAATTCATACAATATAATTAAAATTTTAATGTAATTTTATTGATTATAGATTTAAATTACATATATTAATTAACTTTAATAATATAAAATAAAATAATACATAAATAATAAAAACATGTATTAAAGAGGAGAGAGAATAAAGAAATGTAATAAAGAGGAGAGAGAGGGAGAGAGAGGGGGAATGAAGAAAAAGTTAAAAGAGAGAGAGAAGTCCTTGGGAAATGGAGAAAACCCACCAAGTTGGAAGGGTATAGAAAACCCATGTTGATGGGTATATGAAATACATGGGAATAAGTTATTCTCATTCCCAAGATTGAATAACTTGTACCAAACAAGTGGATTACAAACTCATCCTCATTCCCATCCATTATTACCATGAACCAAACGGGGTCTAAAGGTCAATTTTTTTTATTTCAGTTTCTAGAAACTATCGACCCTTTTCTTTGTCCTTACTTTTTTTTTAGTACACTTTTGTCCCCACTTTTTAGTTGTCAACTAAAGTAGTTTAGTCATTTTTTATGTCAACTTTGTTGGGTTTTGTGTCCTAAAACTCGTGGTTTTGTAAACTCAATGTATATTCCATTTTGCAATAAAGATGTTATTGAGGTTTATTCAGTACAGGTGTTATTGGATAAAGTGAATTGCGTCCTTTTAACTCAAATCCAATAAACTAAGAACCCTTGACTATAAGATGTAAACTTGAACTTTATGTATGACATAAAAGTGGATCAAGTTCGAGTAATAGTCAGAACGGTCTATAATATAGGGATAGGGCTGGGTACCTTATCCTGGGGACACTATGGACGCGGTCCACTTTGTATAGTACTAACGATGTGATCCTGAATCGTTCATGTGGAGACATGAAAGTGGGGGCGTCCTATGCAATGAGTTTGCATAAGACTGGACCGCGAAATAGTCACTTAGACTTTTTAACTCCGTTTACTGTTTTAATTGACTATTTTCATACGATGGCCTAGGTAACTCAATCTTAATCCTGAGTGTGCTATGAACTCCTGTTTATTCGGGATTATCCTTAGATTTGCATGGGTGAGAGTGGCCCGAGATCGCAGACTCAATAAGCCTCCCATTTTGGGGATAAGACCGAGTAGATAGTTGGGAACATAGTCATGCGAGATGGAATTCACTCCTACCCGCTTTAGGGTTTAGTAGAGAGGTTGTTCCCTTAAGTGCTGACTCCGGGTCTTGAACAATGGGCCCACCCTCTCATTGGCCCGAGAGGGATTCGGTTTGTTGGTTGGACCACAAACCAATTGTTCATTAGAGGATCAGTGGGACTTAAGGAACAATAAGTAATTACAGGGGTAAAACGGTTTATTTGACCCAACTGTAATTACGAACGACCTGTGAAGAATCGACTTACTAATCATGGTTATATCGAGTGGACATAAATATATCTACAGTGAGGAGAGTGCAGCCACTGGGCTTTAGTGGAGTGTCCCGGTGATTAACGAATGTTGATTAGCTAGGCTAAAGAGTTTGGTCGGTTAATCTCGTATCGTTGGAGCTCATGATCTATAGGTCCATTAGGTTCCCCTTACTAGCTCGGACTAAGCCTTGTAACAATTTGAGAGAAAAGAATTTGAATTGTTCAAATTCGGTTTTGGGAGAAAACGTTAATTATATTCGATATACTTAACGTTTCATAGCTTAATTATGAATTAAACTATGATAAAGAAGAGGAGGACATATTTAAATTTGATTTAAATATTGGTTCGGTTTAAAACATGAATAGGGATTCATGTTCGAACATTCGATTTGAGAAATCGGGATTGGTTCAATTATTTAATTTAATATTTGATATTAAATTAAATAATTATTTAAAATTAATTAAATTGTTTAATTAATTAAAAAATGATTTTAATTTAAAATTAATTTATATTAATTTAGAATTAAAATTAAAAGAAAAATCAAATTCATTTAAGATTGATTTTTGGACCAAATTCATCAATTGATGAATAACCTACTAGCTTTTTTCAAATTCACCAAAATTCTCCACCTCCTTCTTGATTTATCCTTATCATTCATGTGTTGTCTTCTTCACAAAGCTTAATGAAGCTTTTGGTTTGCCTTAATTAGAGAAGAAACACAAGAATTTAAAGAATTTTGCAGAAAATTGGAGAATTTTCGGTTTTTAGACCTTTGCTCTCTCTCTCAAAAATTCTCTCAATTAAGGATCCCACAATCCGTTCCAAGGCCTGAGGATAGTAGGAAAGATCCTAAGGGAGGTCCACGAAGTGTTCGTGATCAGAAATTGGCCAAGGATTAGGAGAATTTTGAGCATCAAAGGTAGTGTTCTTATTCTCTGTTTTTCTATTTTTGAGCATGCAATTTATTTGATCAAATTGATGTAATTAGAGTGCTTAAGATCCAAAATTGCTTCCGCTTTCTTAATATTAACTCTTTCAAACTTTATTTTAGAAATGGGCCACTATTCTGCTTACATTAATGCTTTTTAGCAATTGTCAAAATGAGTATAGCTCAACAGTAATTGACCTGTTCTCCTCTTCTTAATGTCAAAGGTTTAAACTTCCATATTTCATATTTGTTATAAAAAAAAACAATAATTCTTATTAGTAATTAACTTACGTAAGCATTGATATTTTTTAGCAGTCAACTTTCTTTAACATGTTTTAGTAGCCATTAATGGAGTAAAGTTTGAATTTTTAATAAGTTTTCATATGTACTTGGGATATATACTAGAGGTATTTTCTATTTAATTATCTAATTCTTTTATGATCGAAAAAATAATGTTGGTTCAATTAAAGGCATGAATGTGTAATTTGAAATCGGTTATTTATAATCTTCACTTGTCATATAATTTAATATAGGTTAAATAATATTTTCATTCGATATCTGAACTTTCATAAAAGTAATAATTTTATTTCCTAAACTTTAGTTTGTGATAATTTAGCCCCTATACTTTCATATTTGTAACAATTTAGTTCATGAACTTTAGTTTTCCTTAATTTCTTTTTTTTTTAAACAAATAATTTATTTCTTGTACTTTCAAAATTATAATAATTTAATTCTTACTATGAGGTTCTCACAAAATTAAGTGTCAATTTTTATTATGTAACGACTTAGCCTTTATAGTTCATGAGGACATAATTTGGTCACTAATTAGTTTATTGATCTATATATATAAGAAATCTCATTATATATTAACAATATTTTTCATGATAAGGACTAAAATTGTACTAATGTGTCTAGATAGTTAATTTAAGTCCAAAAAATCGAGTCATTACAATTGGTATTAGAGCCCAAGAAGAATATTGGCTATGTAGTCTTGTTTACATCGTAATTAAGTATTAGTATGTCACTAGGGTCAAGCATGCAAACACCTTGTCACTGCTAAGCATTTTCATTGTTATTAAATGTATATTCAAAAATATTCACAAGTAGAGTTGATTGTATCAGTTTTTATGAATAGTATGTTTAATGTTTTGGATCATGACCTTAATCTTAGTATGATCTCTGACCATCATTTGTAGTTGTTACATTATGACTCCACGAAGAAGGGCCTCTGCATGCGTGGTAAACTTATAGTAGGAACGAAACCAGACCTAAAACTAATAGAGCAATCAATGGAATACTCTGATGGCTAAACTAATGAACAACCATTTAGGCAGTCAGCAGAGTAACTAGTATAGGCAAGCACCTACTGTGACCTTAATAGTGAAAACTCTTGAATCACTCATTCAAACTGCAATCTCTAATCATGCCTTAGTTGGCGTATGACTGAAGAGACATGACAAAAGAAGTATTACAGCTGATATGGGATAGACAAGATACTTGTCTTTATTAAGAGTTTCCACCAAAGAATATATACACGTATAAGGAAGACTAGTTTACATAAAAAACTTAACTACTCTATAATTAAAAAAACAGAATACTAACAGAGGTTAACAACTGATTACAACAAGTATTAACCCCAATACTCCCCTTTAAGTGGGGCAGTAGATATCTGGGACGCCCAACTTGAATATTAGAGAAAACAATGTTGAAGATGGAAGTGGCTTTGTAAATAAATCAGTCAGTTGTAAATGCGTTCGTATTAGTAATGGTTTGATGAAGCCATCAGAAACTTTGTCATGAACAAGTGAAAATCCAACTCAATATGTTTTGTGCGCTCATGGAATATGGGATTCGTTGCAATGTGTACTGTTGCTTGATTATTGCAAAACAAGAGTGTAGGTTGCTGATAAGAGATCTGTAAATCTGTCAGAAGATTTAAGCCATACATGCTCACAAGTAGTCAATGCGAGTGCTCAATACTCGACCTCAGCAGATGATCGAGAAATGACAACTTGCTTTTTACACTTCCATGAAGTCAGGGAGTCCCTAAGAAAGATGCAAAAACCTGTTGTGGAACGTCGCGTATCAAGGCAAGATGCCCAATATGAATCAACAAATGCACGGAGTTGAAACGACTTAGTAGGTGCAAGAAAAAGGCCTTGTTTAGGGGCTATTTTTAAGTAGTGCAACAAGTGATGTGCAGCAACCAAGTGTGACTTACATGGCTTAGCAACAAACTGACTTAGTTTGTTAACAACAAAGGTTATGTCAGGCCTTGAAACAGTGAGATATAGTAATCTTCCAATCAATCTTCTATACATAGAGGGATCACCCAACAAATCATGGTCTGACTGTTTTAGTTTAAGGAAGGGATCCATTGGAAGTGATTCATTCTTTGCACCTAAAATACCAAAATCTTCCAAGAGTTGCAAAGTATAGTATCTTTAAGAAATACAAACACCTTTAGAAGATGGGGCTAGCTCAAGACCAAGAAAGAATTTTAGATCACCAAGGTCCTTGAGTTTGAAATGTTGATCCAAAACCATCTGATCGCACTGTAATAGTGTTCTTTTATGAACTTATTTCATGTTAGTTTAGTTTCCCTCACGTGTTTATTTGTCTATTTTGCAGGAGATTGAGCAATTTGGAGCCATTTGAAAGACTTTGGAAGAATCAGACCTAAAAGGGAACTAATTGAGCCTATTTCAAGTGTTCGAATCGAGAAAAGACCACAACCAAATCAAAGAAATTGAGTGTAGAGTGTCTAGACGCTGTTTTGGGTGTCAAGACGCTGCTGCACAACCAAATGAAGCTTGAAGACCCACAGGAATAGCGTCTAGACGCTATTCCAAGCGTCTAGAGCTGGGAATTTGGAGAAAACAAGGCTTGCTCGACGCTGCGGAGAGGCTGCCTTTGACGCTGGAAGTGTTGAAAAGCTACTTTAAGCATCTAGATGCTACCTTGATTACGTCAGATTAATTCCTTATTTGAGAAGGCAGCATCTAGACGCTGTCCTTAGCGTTTAGATGCTTCCCTACCTTATTTAACTAATTTTTCACTTTAGGGTTAGGATCTTTTTTCCTTTTTGCCTACATGTTTTTTAGAGAGTTTTAGACCTTTTCCCCTTCCCTCTTGAGAAGATTATTGTATCAAATCGAATGGGGTTGAACTTGAGGATCTATATGGAGATGCTCGGCTAAACTTCGTGTTTCCAGTTCAAAGGTCGGTTGCAACCAATTGCAATGTTGTGAGGCTTGTACTTTAATGTAGTTTTCTTATAATTGCAAGTATTGTTTGATTCCTATGTTTATTCTACAAACATGTATTTTTTATTGAATTGATGCTTCAATCGTTTTATATGTTTGATTGCTAGTCATGATTCATGATCCGTAATTGTCATGTTGATTGAACCTTATAGCAATAGGATTATTACATGTGTGTGTTTTATGGGTTTCTGTGTGTGTTTTAGGGGTTTCCATAATTGCATTGCTTGCATGTTTAATTCTAGGAATTAATGAAGCATTTTGATTAGATTAAAGTTATTTTATCTAATTCATTGTCTTAGTCTTTCCAAAACACTTAATGCCTTTACCCAAATAATTTGGAACGGTTTCGTCAGAATTGTTTAGGTAATTAGAGTTAACCTTGATGTTTGTTATAGTTAATGACTTTAAGGAATTTGTTACTTTTGGGGTTTCCTAATAAGTTGACTAAGTGCTTGCATAATTGAGTTAAACGTTTTGTGTCCCTATGATCAATTTTGCAATTGGATAAAATCGTGCATTTGAATTGGAATTTGGTAAGATTGGACTTCCGCTCCTTTTAAATTACTTGTTTCGTTATTATTAATTTCGTAATTAAAAATTCCAAACAAAACCCCCTGCTTTACTTTTGACTGAAATTTAATCTTGAGAAAATAAAATTTCTGGCTCCTTTGGGAAATCGACCTGGTCCACTATTTCTACAAGTTGGGGTAGGAAGCCAGTTTAATTTTGGTAGGCCTCGACAACCGCACCACCATCTTCAAACGATCAATGCACTTCAAGTTGGCTCCAGCGATGATTATGTCATCTACGTACTTAAGAAGTGTTGGAAAAGACTCACCATACCCTTGAACAAATAGAGAGTAATCAACTTTGGATTGGTGATTGAGCTGAAGCGTGGGGGTTCAAAGAAAATATTCTTTTAGTTTAAAACGAGCTCCAGTCCAGTGCAAGTGCACACTGTCAATTGCAAGTAATAAAACTATAAGTATTCTAGAGTATCGTACCCAAGGAAACGGATTAAGTAAAATTTATTCATATGGCACAAATTTGTTGACAAATTGCAACTAAAGTAAACGTGGGTATAAAAGATTTGTGAGGTATTTTGACGAAATAAAATGTTTGAAAAATCAATAGAAGTGAAAAAGGGATTCAAGTTGCTAATGCCCCTTGATAGCACGCATAAGTGTGTTATTTCTAGGCTTGTTTTTATGCTAGTTTCGCTATGATTGTGTGCACTTTAATGTATTTTTATGTATATTTTGCAGAAACTGAGCAACTGGAACAAAACTGGAGTTTTGAGAAGTATTTGGATGAATTTGGCACAAATTAAGGCCATAATCGAGTTTCCAAGTGTTAAAGAGGAAGAATAAAGCTTTAGCGCCCGAGAGCATAGTGTTGCAATGCCACTTGTAGAGTTGCAACGCTACATCAGCAGCTATTCAGCATTAGAAACCATAAGACATAGCGTTGCAACGCCATCCAAATAAATATTTTTCTTTTTTACAAAATTCGAAGGGACAGCGTTGCAACGCTGTCTCGACTCTATAAAAAGGAATGTTATATTTCGAGCAAAGAGAGTTGTTTTGGAGAGACCAAAACCCTAATTTCGATAAAAGTAGTGTTTAAGAGGTCTAGAGAGCACATTTGAGAGCTAAGGAGGAGACTCAAGACTCGAGATCGCGGGACATCACGTCGGAAACGAGTGTTGGCGCGCGTCGTCCAATTTTTCTCTTTTACCTTTTTTTTTGCTTTCTTAATTTTAGGATTTAGTGGATTGAAATTGCATTTATTTGAGTGCTTTAGACTTTTTAGTTAATTGTAAGATTGTATGAAACTATGATTGTTTGAATGTGATTGCAATGTTTTTTATGCATCTTGATTTAATACTCTTAGTGGTTGGCCATCGCTTTGTATGTTGGGTTAAATTTAGCTTGAAAAAGTAAGTTTAACTAAGAACTTCGATTCATAACTAGGATTAATCTATTGCATGAGAATGAATAGGTTAAAACTAGAAGTTAATAAAAGAATTTCATAATGTTGTGTTTAGTTGTAAAAATAGACCGAAAGGTTGATTTACCTCTTGCATGAGTTCAATTGGGGTCGAGAGAGTCAATTGAATACTTTCATAATTCTTGACTTAGAACGTTTGCATGATTCACAATTCAGTAGTCAATTTCATAGTCAGGCATCACGAATAGCAATTAACGAATGTCTCTCTAAAGTTGGACTTCAACTTTGTACATAATAGGATAGATTTTGTATGTGTGTCAAAAGAACAAATTCAAAGTTAGTTTCTCTCTAAATAAAATTAGGCATAATTAACTATGGTACTTAATTAATCTAAGAACTCCAATCCTTGTGGATGACCCTGGCCATTATTATTTCAAAATACTTAGAGGTCTGGTTTTATAAATTTAATCTTGATATGACATTCGACAAGTCGTCTATCACCCCTTTGAAAAGAAAGTGCAACTAGAAAGCAATTGCAATCGTAGCTATCACAAGAAACTAAGTAAATTGAATTCAACTCCCATTCAATTTTGCTTTCAAAATCTTTAGGAGGCTAAGTGATTAAACCTATATTTTTATGGTTAATCTAATTTAGATAGTTTTACTCACAATTCTAGTGGTTTTGGAGTCTTGCCCTATGTCTAGGGTCGATGTTCATGTTGGGATTTATGCCCTACAGCCTCGTAATTAATAATTAATAATTATTTTGATTATTTTATTTGCAATATAATATTATCCATTATATGAAAAATTCAAGGTTATTAGTGTAATCTTGAACAGTATGTGGTTGACATACGGAAGGATCATGTTCAATAAATAACCTAAAGGGTCATAGTATATAGATAAGGTTGGGTGTCTTATCTTAGTAACACTATTGATAAAGCCCACTTTGTAATAGTTACAAATGATTTAATCCAAATCGTTCATGTGGAGACATGTGAGTGGGCATATCTTATACAATGAGTTTGTATAAGACTGAACCACAAAATATTTAATCTCTCTTTATAAATTCATTAATTGAGAAGATTAATATTTCATCAGGATGATCGTATGCGACTCGATCTTAATCCCGAGTGAGTTATGAACTTCTGCCTATGAGGGCTTATCCTTTATTTTTCATGGGTGAGAGTGGCTTTCATAGCCGATTCAATATGCCTATGATTTTGGGGACTTGACCAAATAGGGAGCTGGGAACATAATCTCAAAAGATGGAATTCGCTCATTCCCATATAGGATATGTAGATGAGTAGTTTCGTTAATTGATGATTTTGGGACTTGAACAATGGGGCCCCACCCTCTCACTGGCCTGAGAGGGACTTAGTTTATGGTTGGATCATAAACAAATTGTTCATTTGAGGATCAGTAGACTTAATGTGTAAGATATAATTATAGGGGTAAAACGGAAGATGTAATTATAGGGGTAAAACGGACTTTTGACACAGCTATAATTACGAACAACTTGTGAATGATCGACTTGCATGTAGTAGTTATATTCATGGACACAACTTTTCCTATAGTGCATAACAGTGCAACTCTAGGTCTATAGTGGAGTGACCGAAAGTTAATGAATGAAAATTGATTATTTAAAGAGTTTAATTAATTAATTTTGTATCATTGGAGCTTATAATTTGTAGGTCCATAAGGTCCTCTTGCTAGCTCATATGAATAAATAGGGATCAATTTCATTGAGAGAAAATTTTGAAATGTTCAAATTAAAATTTAATATACTTGATATATTATATAAGGAAAAACATATTTATTGAATATGATACATTAAATATCAAAGAAATTATTAATGTATTAAGATACATTAAAGAAAATATATTTGCCAAAGAGAGCATAGCTAACTGGCATATTGAATGTGTTAACAACTAAGAGGTATGTGGTTCGAATCCCCCCAACCCCTATTGTACTCAAATATATATATATATATTTATTTATTTATTAAATTTGAATTAGATTCAAATAAGGAAATATATGTCAAAAGAGAATTTGGAAAAGTTTGAATAAGATTCAAACTAGTTAGATAAATATATTTTAATATATTAGATATTAAAATATATTATTTAATTATTTGCCCTAAACCACTATAAATAGGACTCTAGGAGTGAGCCATGAGTGCATTCTTCACAAGAGAAAAGAACTCTTGAAACTCTCCTCTTATTCCCTTTCTCTATTTTCAAGAAGATTCCCACAAACTTCTTTGGTCCGTTGTTCGTGTCATAGCAATGAAGACTTTGTGGAAGTCTTGGAGTTCAACCTCATTGAAGTTGGAGTATAAGGAAAAAAACCGCTAGAATATTCTCCATATTATCTCAAAGGTATGTTTTGCTTAGCTTAAAATGTTTTTTTTGTTTAATTCTAAAATCAAAGTTGATTTCAACGTTTCCTTTGTGGGTTTATTTTTGTATTCCCTTCAATTGGTATTATAGCAATTTTTGATTTTTATTTAGAATTAAAATTTTATGATGGTGGGTATTTTAATTTTTTCATATATGTGATATATATGTGGTTTGTAAATTGACTATTTAGCCATATTTGTGGTATTAGATTGAACACTTTGATTAGATCAAATTGTAAAACCCTAAAAAGTTTAGGATTTTATGTATTTTTATTATTATTCTCATTGCCTTTTAAAAAAAATATATACAAGCCATCGACAACAACTCCATGCAATGAAGTCGTGGATCTCCAAAATGTGAACCACGAAATAAACGTGAAGGTGCTACCAACTTCATCAAGGCTTCATTCGACCGGTGGAGAAATCAGTGAAGGTCATTGAATTTGAAAAGCAACCAGCAGTGGGGTGATGTAATCAGTCAGTCAAAAGCCAAGCCGCAACATCCTTCTTCAAAATTAAGGGCATGTTTGAGAGTGATTTTGAAATGGTTAGAATCACTTTTGTCATGTTCCAAATTACACCGAAACATGCCTTTAATCATTCAAAATCAACTTAATGTTTAATTAACCTTTTAAACACGATTTTCATACCATAAAAATTGATTTTGAATAATTAAAAGCATGTTTCGGGGTGATTTTGAATAAAAAAAATGATTTTAATCATTTTAAAATCACTCCCAAATATGCCCTAAATATTGTTAGCATGAGTTTTGAAATTTTGGTTTGGATTGAAAACGATAGACATTATGAATATGTGAAGCATTCAAAAGAATTTTTTTTTCTGTTAAATGGTTATTGCACAGTTATTCATGCATGTATTAAATAAATGATTTAAATAATTTCATGCTTCCACTAAAATAAATTCATGCTTGCTGTTTGCCATTTTAACTCATTAGTGGTCAACTTAATTTTGGAATTCGGACAACCAACCCTTCACAACGGCGTATGTGTATCCTCATGCGGTCAAATTTGAGTTTGTTAGTAGTGGTTTTGGTTTCTTTAATCTGTGGATTTCAAGCAGCTTGAAGACAATTGAAATTGAAATTGAAATTCAATTTTTTTTTTTAAATATTGGAGTTGAAAATAAGTAGTGTGCAATTAAAATTGAATTTCAATTGATTTGAAAATAAACGGCGTGAAATTGAAATGAGATTTCAATTGATTTTGAAATTGAATTTCAAATAAGTAGCGTGAAATTTAAATTGAAATCTTAAATTTGAATAACACAAGATAGAAAAATATATTGAAGACCAAGATATGTTTTGGATTTAAATTATTGTAATTTAAATTGTTTTCAATTTCTTAAGATATGCCAAATATCGTCAATTTTGCTAGTTTTAATTTAATTATGTATATTGATGTATATTTTAAATTGTTTGATTGTTGCATAAAGTATGCCATTTAGGTTTAAAATCCCACCATAGGTTAAGCATGATCATGCATCTTAATTAATTTTTGAATATAATTATTATATTTGAAAATTTGATTAGATTCTTTCCTAATAGAATTAAGATATTTTCCTAATTAATTTATGTTTTCCATATCTTTGAATGTAATTGTTATATTTGAAAATTGATTGGAAAATTAAATTAAGATATTTCCTTGCATAATTGGAATCCATATCTTCTTAATAGGATTCAGATATTTCCTCAAAATAAAGATAATTTATAATTCATGCTTTAAATAGTTTAAAATTTGAATTTAATTTGATTATAATAAGATTAAAATTCAGGATAATCTTTTAATTTAGTTTTAAAGGGTTTAAAATGGTAGAATTTCAAGATTGTCCATGAAGTGAATTAGTTTTTAATAGGATTAAAAATAGTCTTTAAATTTACTTAGGTTCATTAATTTAGATTAATGAATTTGAAATAAAAATTGACTATAAGGAAACTCTGTCTATGGAAGGTTGTGTCTAGATTTGGGTATTTAAGCAGATCGAAAGGGAACACCTTTAACTGGAAACTGACTTGGGAGTTGAATTAGTCAAATTTTATTTAATTTCACTAAGCATGCTCATAATGTTTTTTTTTTTTTTTAAATAGTTTAAAAACTTGGTAATTCACATTAAAATTAATCTAACCAACATAAGGGTTATGAATAGTAGACTGAAGAACTTAGATAAATGAGATTAGCCTAATAATTTGTCTAAATAAGAGAAACTCCTTTTTCAAAATAGTAAGTGGGAGAAGGATATGTGACAACACATCCTACGGTCTCCATCATTGGTTCACATTGTGAGATTTATGAGCGCCTTGGGGCGGCTTTTGGATCGTCCTCCTATGGAAGGTATTTGCATGAGTCAATATCAGGGTGAACTCCTGAGAATAATATGATTGTAGTTTTGTTTCCAATACTTGACATACCCTACGATGACACTTGTTGGAATAAAACTATGAGATCTAAAATTATGGGTCTACTTATAAAAGGCTTATTAAAGTTGTTAATAATGTCCTTGACCAAACTAATGGTAACTAAATATGATAGGAATATGAGTTATTCTGGTATAATACTTGGTTGAGATTATCTCAGTTTTATGAAGGAACACTTGACCTACCTTACGATGGTACTTGTTCTAACTCACTAAAGTACCATAGCATTAGAAATGATTTATAGTGTTCATTTTTCAAATTTGTTTGATTTCTATGCTAAAATTGAATGAATAATTATTTGCATGATGTTAAATTATATATTTTATATATTTCAAAATTGAGAAATTTCATTACTTGGAAAAGTAACATTAACACTATAATGACAGTGTAAAATATTTATTGTCTTATTGAGAAATGTTCTCAAAACTTATTGTTGGTTAATCGAATTGTTCAAGAAACACATGATTAATGTATGAAAAGTAAACGAGATAGCTTATATGTATCTCTTAGTTGACATATTAGATGTCAAGCTTAGAAGATAACGAAAATGACAACAACATATGAGATGTTGAAGTCAATAGAAGCTAATTTTAGATAATTATTTAAATGATCTCGATATTAAGTATTACAAAAATTCAAGAAAAGAAATCAAATGACTGAAGCTATATAAAAGGAAATAGTTCCTAAATTGGCTAGGACAGTCATAATAAGATAAATTTTTGAAATACCTATATATATATATATATATATATATATATATATATATATATATATATATATATATATATAAATGAAAGTGATTGACTAAATTTTTGGTGGAGAATAAATAATGCAAGTCCACTATCAAGATTTATTCTTTATTACATTTAATATGTAATTTTTGGAAAATACTTGACATGTAGAATAGTTTCTATAGGTTAGCACCCGTAAAACCATCTCAGTTAGTGACATTAAGATGTCATTAATTAAAGATTGTTACTTGATGCTGAATATGATGTTTTTAGTAACCGTAAGAGAAATTTAATTTCTCGAACTTTATTACTAAAAAGTTCATATGGTATGAATTACTTTGAAGTATTAAAGTTTATATTTTCAAAATTGTTTGAAAATACATTCAGCTGAAAATAAGAATAATTTGTATATGTTAAAATATTGACATATACTATACTACAAAATACTGGGATAATCAAGATTATAGAATCCATAATATATGGTACTTGAATTTGGCAGTTAAGATTGACTAACATCAACTTGAATAGGACTAGTAAGAGGTAATTCTCTGAAAGTTAGTTAATTACTCTACCTATCTATAGATCTTGCTTTTCATGCAAGATAATCATTGAGTCTTTTTATTAGATAAGACTACAAGTCCAAAAATTACCTTGGATTTACACATTATGATCCAAGTGATCTAGTGAATGTAAATGTGAAATAAAGTCATGAATATTTCATCACTCTAGTTGATGATCATTCAAGGTACATGTATCTTTACTTAATACAACATAAGTCTAAATTTTTGAAAAGTTTAAGAAAATTAAGGCTAAAGTTGAAAATCGATTAGGTAAGTATATCAAGACATTATGATCATATCATAGTGGAAAGTATAAGAACCTTACGTATTAAGATTAGTTGATAGAAAGTAGAATTGTATCCCAACTCTTAATACCAAGTACAATTGTGCGAAATTGTACTGCAATAGGAGAAATAAAACCTTGTTTTACATGATCTGTGAGTTACACGTCACTACAAGACCATGGTTAGGATATGAAATAGAGATTGCATAGTGAACATTATTTCCTCCAAAAATGTCTACGAGACAATTTTGAGATTATGGAAGAGTAGTAAAACTAGTTTACAAAACTTCACTATTTAGAAATGTTAAGCTTACATGTTGAAACAAGCCTAAAAATTATGTATATGTTCAAAGATATGCCTAAGTGTAGGCCACCCCTAAGGAGTACAAAATGGTCTTTTACCTAGTCCTAAAAAGAATAAGATATTTGTATTACAAATATCATTTTTCTACAAGAAATGTCAAATAAAAGACTATAAACCTTTAATAAGGTAAGATAGTGTTAATAAATTGATCCCACATGAAGCCACTAAATAGTTAATGAAAGTTGTTAGCAATTTAATTTAAAAGTCAAATTGATCCTAGTCATGAATTGGATAAGTCTCATCATAGTGGGAGAGTTATGAGATGACTCAACCTTTACAAGGACTTAATTGAAGCCCAAATTTTCATGTTAGATGACAAAGTTGAAGTCTTATTGCCCTCAAAGTGAAACCAATGGAAAAGGGTTAAACCTAGTAGG
Organism: Trichosanthes truncata; assembly: GCA_033996785.1. Lineage (NCBI taxonomy): Eukaryota > Viridiplantae > Streptophyta > Magnoliopsida > Cucurbitales > Cucurbitaceae > Trichosanthes > Trichosanthes truncata. Next base: position 39,267,023 of record JAWPNB010000013.1, on the reverse strand, counting down.
AAAAAGTAGACTGCGAGTAAACTTTCTCACTTATTGTCATATTGGAGTTTGTAAGCATTATTTAATTCATTATTGCATATGGGATATGAAAATGAATGTTTAGAATTCTGTTATGAAAAAAAATCTTAGATAATGCATCTACACAAATCAATCAAAGAGGTTTATTTTCAAAGATCAAAGGAATAAAGGTTTGCAAAATAATAAAGGTTCATTTATGAAATGAATTTTACCATTAGATCTGTGAATATAAGGTTTGATAGAAATATCAAAACCTATGACTTTGGATAAATATTAATGAAGCTTATATAGACAAGAAAAACATTAATTGCCTAGTGGATATTTCTCATGTTTTATGTTGATGATATTTTACTCATTATGAATGATGTAAAATTTCTATCTAACATAAAATGTTGACTACCTAACCAATTCTAAATGAATGATTTGAAATGACTCGATATATTTTATATGTCAAAATGGAGATTTTAAGGACAAAATGTTAACTTTGTCTCAAACATCTTATATTGACAAAATTATTGTCAAATATTTGATATTTATGTCTAAGGAAGAGTATCCCAAGACACCTCAAATGTTGAGAGCATATGATTAATTATTTACTCTAAGTGGGAGACAATTAATGCATAAATGAGACTTAACAATTAATATACAGTTGGTTAACATATATCAGTTAAACAAATGGTATGATCATTGAGTAGAAAATTATGGATAATGAGAAAATTTTGTGTATGGAGTAAAAGATTTGATCTTTACAAGATACATTGGTTCTTACAAAGATTTATAAAATCTATGTTAAGATAATTTTTACCCTGAGTGGTAAAATATGGTATACAAGTTAAGTTGTTTTGCTTGTGAAGCAACAAAAGGACTTGTATGACTCAAATAGTTCCTTGAAGATCTAAAATGAATTTTATATATGATTTAGTCTATCTTTTTTATTATGATAATAATGATGCAAAGACTAATATTAAGGAAATTAAAAAACACCAATGTATAGGGAATCATATCAAGAGAGGAAGCATCATGGTAGTGACCAAGATGGCTTTTAATGGCAGTCATTTGGATCTATATAAAAAGACTCTTTAAGCTAAAGTATTTGAGGCTCGCTTAGAATGTTTAGGACTACGAGACATGTCTCATATTAGCTAGGGCGAGTGGGAGAGAATGTTGGGTATATAGTATGCCCTAGGATACATATCTCACCGACTTTAGTGCAAGTGGGAGATTGTTGGGATTCATGTCCTAAAGCCTCGTAATTAATAATTTATTTAATATTTAAGAATAATTTTGATTATTTTATTTGTAATATAATATTATCCATTATGTGAAAAATTCAAGGTTATTAGTGTAATCTTGAACAGTATGTGGTTGACATACGGGAAGATCATGTTCAAGAAATAACCTAAAGGGTCATAGTATATAGATAAGATTGGGTGTCTTATCCTGGTAACACTATTGATACGGCCCACTTTGTAATAGTTATAAATGATTTGATCCAAATCATTCGTGTGGAAACATGTGAGTGGGGATATCTTATACAATGAGTTTGTATAAGACTGGACCACGAAATATTTAATCTCTCTTTATAAATTCGTTAATTGAGAAGATTAATATTTCATCAGAATAATCGTATACGACTCAATCTTAATCATGAATGAGTTATGAACTCCTGCCTATGAGGGTTTGTCCTTTGATTTGCATGGGTGAGAGTGACTTTTGTAGTTAATTCAATATGTCTACCATTTTGGAGACTTTACCATATAGGGAGGTGGGAACATAATCTCAAAAGATAGAATTCACTCCTTCCCATATAGGGTACGTAGATGAGTAGTTCCCTTAAGTGATGATTTCGGGACTTGAACAATGGGGCTCCTCCCTCTCACTGGCCCGAGAGGGACTTAGTTTATGGTTGAATCATAAACAAATTGTTCATTTGAGGATTGTGGTACTTAAGGTGCAAGATGTAATTACAGGGGTAAAAAGGACTTTTGACCCAACTGTAATTACGAACAACTCGTGAAGGATAGACTTGCATGTAGTGATTATATTCATGGATACAACTTGTCCTACAGTGCATAAGAGTTCAACTCTAGGTCTATAGTGGAGTGACCTAAAGTTAATGAATGAAAATTGATTAATTAAAGAGTTTAATTAATTAATTTTGTATCATTGGAGCTTATAATCTGTAGGCCCATAAGGTCCCCTTGCTAGCTCATATGAACAAATAGTGATCAATTTCGTTGAGAGAAAATTTTGAAATGTTCAAATTAAAATTATTATATTTGATATATTAAATAAGGAAAAACATATTTATTGTATACGATACATTAAATATCAAAGAAATTATTAATGTATTAAGATACATTGAAGAAAATATATTTATTAAATTTGAATTAGATTCAAATAAGGAAATAGATGTCGTAGGAATAAGATTCAAACTAGTTAGTTAAATATATTTTAATATATTAGATATTAAAATATATTATTTAATTATTTGTCCTAGACCACTATAAATAGGACCCTATGGGTGAGCCATTGGGTGTATTTTTCACAAGAGAAAATAACTCTTGAAATTCTCCTCTCATTCGCTTTCTCTATTTTCAAGAAGGCTCCCACAAACCTCTTTGGTCATTTGTTCGAGTCATAGCAAGGAAGACTTTGTGGAAGTCTTGGAGTTCAACCTCATTGGAGTTGGAGTACAAGGAGAAAAAGAAATCCGCTAGAATATTCTCCATATTATTTTAAAGGTATGTTTGCTTAGCATAAAATGATTTTTTGTTTAATTCTAAAATAAAATCAAAGTTGATTCTAACGCTTTCGCTGTGAGTTTAATTTTATTATTCCCTTCAGTTCAAGACTTATTTCTAAGTCTTTTCCTCCATTGCTTTTATGACATCTGCTTCCCTTAACCCTCTCAGTATTAAGTTAAAACTTGACAAGTAACACTAGATGGCCAACTAGGTTTATCCAACAGTGAACTCACAAAAAACAAACAAAGTTCAAGTGTTAGCTAGATTACCTTTGCTATCGAGCCTTACATATTTCCTCTAGGGCATTCACCAACTTGAATCCCTAAGGAATTTTACCTCTTCATAATGAAACTAAAAAATAGCGCTTTGAAATTATAAAAAATCATTGAAACAAAAGAGAATGAAGATGGAGAACAACCACTTTGCCAAAAGGATAATTCTAGATTCAAAAACCAGGGAAATTCAAAGACTAAATGATAAGCCTTAGAATTAAGGCTTATTTAACTTCCTATTACTTAAAATATCCTTGTTTTGTCCTAAGACCAATTGAAACTAGTTAAAAGATTGCTTCAATTCAAGAAAGAAATGAATATGATGACATTTGGGATAAAGTTTTAAATAAATTGATCTTGTTGTAGGAATTATGAAAATTGCAAAATCAAATTGTAAAATCAGATTCTACAATCTGTGGACAACAAGGAATGGCAAGGAAATTATGAAAATTAAAAAGTCGGTGCAAGCAAAGAAACCCATATATGGAAAACTCAATTTCCGCACGAATTGGGGGAATTGGAGTGCGATTTTTGGCAAATTTCAACCATAGGAAGATATACAAAATATGGAGGGAGAAGCTCGATGAAAAAATCGGTTTTCGGGAGGCGATTTGAGAAGTCAATTTCGTGGGTTTATTTCAAGGAGAATACTCTGTTTTTTTGTATTATTTTTCGTCTCTCTGTTTTTGGCCGAGGGTTCAGCCTTCTGTTCTTATTTTTTTTTCCTGAATTTTTCTTCTTGTATGACCAGAACATTGGTAGTACACACTGGTATTTCATTTTGAATTCGATTTTGCCTTAAGTTTGTTTGCTTCCAGCCTCTGTTGCAAGTGTTGATGGGTTCATCTTTGTTCAATTTTTCATAATTTTGTTATAAGTTGTTAATTTCTATTTTTACATCAGTTTACCCAATCCGATCCAAGTTGTACTTGGGTTGTTAAGATTAATCATCTCCTAGGAATAGCGAGCAGATTTAGTCGATTGAAGTGAAGGAAGGGTTCGTCGAACCATCATCAACTTTATTTATTTTCGTTCTTCTTTCTTCTGCTTCCTGTTTTAATAAAGTTCCAATAAGTATTTGCATGCTGAAAGTTTGAGCAGATTTGAGGGTAAAAGGAAGTAGATTCGATTTTCTAGTGCTGCCCTATGTTTTCTTTTATTCAAATTAAAAATTTCTGGAAATCTTGTATTATTTGCCCAGATTTTACTTACTGTCATAGTTGTTCCAATATTAGAATTTGTAGTAGTTAACAAATACTTTTTAATATGAATTTTACTTCAAAAATTAATTTTAATATGAGCTAAAGCTTCTTAGGGGGTTCAAGAATGTGAATTCCCTAAGAAGTAATTGTAGCCTAAATTTCAATAAAAACCAAGCCTACATCTCAATTGTTTGCTTGTGTTGAATAAATTTCCGTTGAGATCCTAGATTGATCAACTAGGGTAGCAACTCAAGCTTAGATCTAATACCGACAGGGTTAGTGATAAGTGGATTTCACACAAGTGATGGAGAAAAAGAGCTTAGACATAAGTCATTCCTTATCCTAGACATAGGGATTCAGGACTCCAAAACCCATAAAATTGTTGAACCAAATAATCTAAGATAGAGGGACTATAGACATATAAGTCACTCACTTAACCTCCTAAAATCTTAAATTCAGGGTAAATAAGAGAAGCAATTTTAGTTTACAATTGAGTGTGGAGTAAGTTGAAATTGCAATTTTGGCTTGCAATTACAACTTAGGGCAATGACATTCTTGAGCCCCATCTTTATCTAAATTCTCTTTGAAACTTCAATTACTAAGTCTATTTAGTTTGCCATTTCTAGATTCTGCAATCTTTGTTATTCCAATATTTTCATTTCTAGATTCTGCAATTCAATTATGCAATTTTTCTTTTTACCAACACACCAACCCAACATTATTTTTGCAATTTAGTTTTTAAAGTTGCAATCTCCCTTACACTTTGCTTTATAATATTTTTGTTACTCCGTTCCCTTGGGATTCGATACTTGGTACTCACATACCAATTTATATTACTTCGATCGCGTGCGCTTGCGTGTAACATCCGATCACTAAACAACTTCAAAAAGAGATTACAAGGGAAAATATAGTAACTAAAGTTTTGAAATTTAAATAAGAGAATGAAAATTACGACAATCGAAGAAATTAAAAAGTAACGAAACTACACTAAACTTGTTGCTCTCAACTCAATCGAACAGGGGATTGACAAATAAGTTAAGGATCTGAAGTGTGGAAAGAAATTTCAACTGCAGCTACAAAATGAAAATAAAACCCACAGACAATGAGGAAATAAAACACAAATTCGCTTCCAAAAACGAGCTTCTCTTCACGGCTTCTTCTCCAAAATTTATAGGAACTTCGTGCTAGAGTTTCCTTTTTGGTTGATGCACATATACAACTAAGAATCCAGCTGATATTGTGGGTATTTTCCTTCTCGAAATCCCTTGACTTATGGTTTTCCTTAATTTTTAGATCTGTCGAAATTGCAATTGTCATGCAATTGCAATTCTGTTGCATTCTGCAAAAACCTACACCAAAACATTAATATGAATAAAATCATAAGAATAACTAAGTTTAAAGGCCAAATAATCCTCATGAATGAGAATTATCAATTGGACAAAACCAAGGGAAAGTAAGATCTCTGAAATCTTCGCAAACTACAGTCTTGAGGCTTATTTAAGACCATAAATAGACTTGTTTAGTCTACAGAAAAAACGCTCCCGTAAGGTAGATGTTCTTGAGGTTTATAACAAAGTGGTAAGTCCATGTAGACTTTCTCAAATAAAACTTCGTGTAAGAAAGCATTATTCACGTCTAGTTGGATGAGTGGCCAACGATGGAAAATTGTCATTGTGATCAATACTCGGGTTGTAACATGCTTTGCAACTGGGGAAAAAGTCTCGATAAAATCAAGACCTTTCTATTGGGTATACCCCTTTGCCACTAATCGAGCCCTATAACGCTCTATGGACCCACTAGATCAATGTTTTACTTTGTATATCCGATGTTGTGTTTGTTTTGTGGTAATGGAACAATCATCCAAGTTTTGTTAGCCTTCATGGCTTGTAATTCAGTTGTCATTGCATCTCACCAATGCTCAAAAGGTAAAGCCTGATGGTAGAATTGAGGATCATAGTGTGAGGAAATGGAAAAAGAAAAAGCCTGGTAGTTTGGGGCAAGTTTGTTATAGAAGATAAATTTTTGTAAGGGATATCGTGTGGACAATAAAGGAACTGAAGCAGTATGAATAAGGATGCAGTGGTAATCTTGAAGATAAGAATGAGGCTTTGATGGCTTGGATGATTTTCTTAAGGGAGGTTGAGTTGGTTCGGGTAGTGACAAGTCTAGGATTGGATGTGGGTTGGGAATAAGGGTAGTAGGCAGACTTTGTGATGTATTTGTAGTTTGAGAGAGCTATGATGGATTTGTTGGTGAGTTAGAATGAGGGAGGTGTGGAGTGTGGTCTTCATAGGGTAGGTCTAGGTTGTAAGGTTTAGGCAAAACTAAGTCTGAGAGAAAATCTTATTGCTCTTTTGGTATGGTCATCTCGTGGAAGGGAAAACATGTTTCATGAAATACAACATCTTATGAGATGAAAAACTTCTACTTTTCTATATCAAAGAGCTTAAAAGCTTTCATTCCAGGTGGATATCCAACAAACACAGCTGAAGTAGCTCATGAAGAAAATTTAGTGCGATGACTAGGCAACGTAGAAGCAAAGCAAAGACAACTAGACACCTTTAGCAATGAATAGTTTGCTAGACTACATGAAGTAACTTGTAAGGAGTTTTCTACTTTAATAGTTCTGAAGGTGTGCGATTGATGAGATGTACTGCAGTCAATATGCACTCATTCCAAAAATATAAAGGGACTCGAGACTGAAAAAATAATACTCTAGCCACATTCAATATATGTTGGTGCTTCCTTTCAACTATTGAATTTTGTTCAGGCCTCCCAACACACGAAAACTGATGCACAACTCCTTTTTCTTTAAAAAAAAACTCATCAAACAACAATTAGGGGCATTATCCGACCTAAACTTCATAATGGTCTTGTTGTACTGAGTTTCCACCAAAGTAAAAAACTAAGGGATAATACTAAGAACGTTATATTTTTTTCTTTAACATAAACACCCAGGTATATCTACTACAATCATCTACCAAAGTGAAAAAGTATTTATGGCCAACATGAGAAACAGATGTTATGCGTCCCCATATATCAACATGTAAGAGTTCAAACAAATGTTCTGATTTATTATTGTGAGAAACAAAGGACAAACATTTTTGTTTGGCAAGTGGACAAACTTCACAAGGCCATTCAAAATTAGAACGTACAAAATCAATCAACAAAGTATCTTTTAAAGTAGTGAGTCTACCAACATAGGGGTGTTCTAGTCTTAAATGCCATAACGAAACTGAATTACCAGAGTATTAACAACATCTGAAGTAGCCGTATTTTGAAGTATTTAAAGACCATTTTGCAACTTACCCTTCCCCATCATCCTCAAAGTGGACTTTTCATGAATTTAGCAATAATCAGTGAAAAATTGAACATAAATGCTATTATTGGAGGTAAGAGCAATGTAGACAACAAATTATATTTGAACTCTGGAACATACAACACACGCTTTAGGTGAATCTATCCACATAGAGTCATAGAGCAAGCGAAGTTAACAGTAATACGCTTGTTGTCGAGTAGAATAATAGTTGTAGCAATAGGCTTCAATGAGGTAAAAAGATCACGAGAGAAACAAATATGCGTGGAAGCCCCTAAGTCTATGATCCAATTTGAATCTCTATTACAAGTAATGTTAGGACATGTACCTTGTTGGGATTTATGCTCTAAAGCCTCGTAATTAATAATTTATTTAATAATGAATAATAATTTTGATTATTTTATTTGCAATATAATATTATCCATTATATGAAGAATCCAAGGTTATTAGTATAATCTTGAACAGTATGTGGTTGACATACGAGATGATCATGTTCAAGAAATAACCTAAAGGGTCATAGTATATGGATAAGGTTGGGTGCCTTATCCTGGTAACACTATCGATACGACCCACTTTGTAATAGTTACAAATAATTTGATCCAAATCATTCATTTGGAGACATGTGAGTGGGGGTATCTTATACAATAAATTTGTATAAGACTAGACCACGAAATATTTAATCTCTCTTTATAAATCCGTTAATTGAGAAGATTAATATTTCATCAGGATGATCATATGCGACTCGATCTTAATCCTGAGTGAGTTATGAACTTCTGCCTGTGAGGGCTTGTCCTTTGATTTGCATGGGTGAGAGTGGCTTTTGTAGCCGATTCAATATGCCTACCATTTTGGGGATTTGACCAAATAGGGAGCTGGAAACATAATCTCACAAGATGGAATTCACTCCTTCCCATATAGGGTAAGTAGATGAGTAGTTCTCTTAAGTGCTAATTTTGGGACTTGAACAATGGGGCCCCACCCTCTCATTGGCCCGAGAAAAACTTAGTTTATAATTAGATTATAAACATATTGTTCATTAGAGAATCAGTGGTACTTAAGGTGCAAGATGTAATTATAGGGGTAAAACGAACTTTTGACCCAGCTGTAATTACGAACAACTCGTGAAGGATCAACTTGCATGTAATGATTATATCTGATAAGCCGTGAAATTAAGGCTTATTTAAATCCTAAAGTGCTCGAAAAAACTCTTGTTTGTCCTAATATTAATTGAAAATGGTGAAATATTGTTGAAAGAAGGAAATAATGAAATATGGTAGCAATTGGAAAAGATTTCTTAGTATTGTGATTCTTTTGCAGGAATTGCCAAACCAATTGCCAGACCATTGCCAAACCGACGAATTGGCAATCCTCAGCAGCTGCAGATATGGAAATCTCTGGAAATCCGCGATTGATGAACCCATAAATGGCAGAGAAATTCTCGCACAAATCAAGGGATTTAGAGCGTTATTCTTGGCAAATGGGAACCCTAAATCGGTCTACAAAAGGAGATTGAAGAACGCCGAACAAAGGAGGACGATTTAAGGGGTCAATTCGAAGCTTAGTTTTCTTTTTTTTTTGGGTTTGGGACAGCCTCTGTTTTGGATGTTCTGCTACTGTTCTTATCATTTTACTCGATTTCCATCGCAACGTTCCTTCAGTTTGTATTAACAAACATTGCTTAGATACTTTGTTTTTCGATTGGTTGTATTTTCATTCAAACTTAAGTTGGTTTCAAGTTCAATCAAGGGTAATTTTGCTCGCAATATTTCCTCTGTTTTTATTTTCCTTCAGTTTTAGTTATTTATTTTCACCAAAATTTCAATTACAGTGCTTCAACCTTCCTTTATTATATGATGAATGGTCATGGGGATTAACCTCTTGTTCTCTATTGGAAGCAAGCAAGCATAAATTCATAGGAATCAAGTTGAGCTTTTGCTTATTTGCTTTGTTTTTTTTTCTTGTCTAATTAGCTTATGTGAAGAACAAAAAGAGGAATTTTCCAATCTATGTTCATGACAGAAGGCAGAAGATAAAGGAATTACCAAATTGACCTTGTATTTTAACTTTATTACCCTTATTTACTTTTGCTTAAATTTTTAGAAAAAAAAAAACCAATTTGCAATTCATAAGTTATTGCACTATTCAATTTAATTATGAAATCTTTCTTTAAAATTAGTTTTATGTTTTTCATTAAAAATATGAGCTAAAACTTCTTAGGGAGTTCAAGGATGTGAATTCTCTCAGAAGTAAATGTAGCCAAAATTCCAAGAAAAACCAAGCCTACATCTCAATTGTTTGCTTGTGTTGATTTAATTTCCGTTGAGATCCTAGATTGATCAACTAGGGTTTCAACTCAAGCTTAGATCTAATACCGACAGGGTTAGTGACAAGCAGATTTCACACAAGTAATGGAGTAAAAGAGCTTAGACATAAGTCATTCCTTACCCTAGACATAGGGATTAAGGACTCCAAGACCCATAAAGTTGTGAGCCAAAAAATTATCTAAGATGGAGGGACTATAGACATATAGAGCCCCCACTTAGCCTCCTAAAAAAACCCAATTTTGAGGTAATAGGAGATGCAATTTTGGTTTACAATTGAGTGTGGAGTAGGTTGGAATTGCAATTTTGATTTGCAATTACGACTTAGGGCAATGACATTCTTGAGCCCCATCCTTTATCATTTCATTCTTAAGTTCATTCAAATTGCCATTTCATATTGCCAATTTAGATTAGCAATTTAATTCTGCAATTTTAGTCTTTTCGCACATTGCCATTCCGGATTAGCAATTGGATTAGCAAATTCTGTTATTTCCAACATTGTCATTCTGGATTAGCAATTGAATTAGCAATTTCGATTTTCCACCAACAACTTGATTTTTGCATTTTTACTTTTCAAACTCGCAATTTGCCTTACACTTTTGCAAAACAAAATCTTTGTTACTCCGTTCCCTGTGGGATTCGATACTTTGTACTCAGATACCATTTTATATTACTTCGATCGCGTGCGCTTGCGTGAACACCGATCAATATCTATGGACACAACTTGTCCTATAGTGCATAAGAGTGCAACTCTAGGTCTATAGTGGAGTGACCTATAGTTAATGAATGAAAATTAATTAATTAATTTTGTATCATTGGAGCTTATAATCTGTAGGTCCATAAGGTCATCTTGCTAGCTTATAGTAACACTAAAAGATCAATTTAGTTGAAAGAAAAATTTGAAATGTTTAAATTAATATTTAATTTGAAGTGTTCAAATTAATATTTAATATATTAGATATATTAAATATAAAAGAGAAAAATATATTTATTGTATTTGATACATTACATATTAAAATTTGAAATGTTCAAATTAATATTTAATTTGAAGTGTTCAAATTAATATTTAAGATATTAGATATATTAAATAAAATAGGAAAATATATTTATTGTATTGGATACATTAAATATTAAAATAATTAATGTATATTAGATACATTAAATAAAAGATATTTATTAAATTTGAATTGGATTCAAATTAGGAAATAAATGTCGTAGGAGAATTTTAAACGGTTTGAATAAGATTCAAATTGGTTAGATAAATATATTTTAATATATTAGATATTAAAATATATTATTTAATTATTTTTCCTAGACCACTATAAATATGACCTTAGGGGTGAGCTATTGTGCATTCTTCACAACACACATCTCCTCAATAGAGAGAATTAGAGCATTCTCTCTAAACCTCTTCCTCTCCAATCCCTTGTGGATTTTCTTTCAAGAGGCTCCCACAAGCCTTGGTCATGTGTTCGAGTCATAGCCAAGAATACTTTGTGGAAGAGATAAAGATCCGCCAGAAGAATCTCCATATTTGGAAGGTATTTATTGCTTAACCCTTGTATTTTAGTTTAATTCTAAATAAATCAAAGGCGATTCCTATGCTTCCGCTGTGGGTTTAATTCGATTATTCCCTTCAGTACCTGCTATGTATGAAGTGGATGCATTGGCATCAGAATCGGTTTTAACTACAACAAGCTTGGATTGGAGCATGTTCAGTATATTATAGCACTGTGTTAGCGTATCCTCAGCTTTAGCTTGTACCGGAGCTTGATTCTCATTAACAACAGCATGGGTAGTAGTGCTTCCCCTATTGTTTTGAGTAGTATTCTTATGATTACCTCTATTATTCTAATGATAGTCGGGCGGATAACCATGTAACTTGTAGCATTTATCAACCGTATGCCCTTGGAGGTCACAATGAATGCAAATTGGCCGATTTCCTCGTTGCTGAGTTGGTTTATTATTCTGTGCATGAGCTCGAATGAGGGAATTGGTTGTATTAGTAACAAGTGTGACATAGCAGGTTGAGAGGTCACAATATGATCTGATTTTTGTTGTTCTTCTTGAACAATCAAGGCAAAGGCCTTGTTAATCCCAGGAGGGAGATCCATAAGAAGAATTTGCGAGCGCACATAACCATAAGAGTCGTTTAATCCCATCAGGTAGCTCATCAGGTATTCGAATTGAACAAAAACTTCAATCGATTCTAATCCTCCACAAGTGCAATGACCACAAGTGCATCCAGGTTTGTGCAAGACATACTCATCCCACAGACTTTTCAATTTCGAAAAATACATTGTCACTGAATCTTGATCTTGCTTTAAAGTGGCCATACCTCGTTTCAGATGAAAAATCCTCCATCCATTGTGCTTTTGGAATCAATATTTAAGATCTTTCCAAATTGCTTGTGCTAATTTTGTAAAAATGATGTTGGAGGACATGCCTTTCAAGAAAGAATTTAGAATCCAAGCAATTACCATATGATTGTTGCACTTCCAAAGAGGGAGAAGGCTTCCAGTAGGCTCTAGAATAGTTCCATCAATAAAACCTAATTTTTTCATGATGGACAAAGCAATCAGCATTGATCTACTCCAAGTGACGTAGTTGTCATCTATGAGAAGCTTTAAAACAAGGACAACATTTGATGTGTCGCTATGGTGAAGATAGTAAGGACTTTGTGAATTTTCGCTATTCGACGACTGTTCTTGTTGCAAAGAAGAAGAATTAGTTGCTAGTTCTTGAACTTTAGTTTCTATTGAAAAAAAAATGAGAAGAAATTGAAGAAATGAAATATCAGCTTCAAGTGAGAAAGAACCCTTTCAACGCTCTAAAATAAGTTGCAACAAGAGTATATATTCATAATTTTATCTAACATCCAATCAATAACTCTAAATTAAACACATAGTAATCAGTAACCTTGATAAGTCGCACCATTATCCTCCCCCTCTCTTCGGATGATTTTATTTTTGGTGTTATTTAAATTCCATTTGCCTAAAAACACATCACATTTCTCTGACCTCACATTTCGATGACTTGACTCTAATTTCTGGCCAGCTCTTGAGATTTTTCGGCCACTGTAATGTTCTGTTCCATTACCCATACTAAATCTATCCAAAATTTCTACAACCCACAAAAACAAACAACTTAATCTCACCACTTAAGTCTACTAAAGCTGAATTAGAAGGAAAAAGAGGAAGATTAACATATCGGTAGCCCCATTTCAACGGATTAAAACATTAGATTTCACATAATTAATCGAAGCATCTTGGCAGCGGTTTTCGGGGTCTGGGGTTTCTTGGATTTGCCAAATGCTATGCTCATTGTGGATGATTGTAAAAACTATGAAGAAAACATAAAGCAAAGCAAGTAAATGTAATGGGGTTTTCTCCCATTCCATCTCTGCATCATCACAATTTTGAAAAAATGGTTTTGACTAAAACCCCCACTTCAGAAAGTCACACAAAAAGAGAGAACTGGAGCTTGAAATGGAAGGTAGAACACAGAGAAGGCCACAGACCACTGCTACAAGAGAACAACAACAAACAAGGTGGTTTAAGAAAGAAAAGGGAATTTGAAGAAACTGTGATGAAATGGATTTTTGATTTAGGAGTTGAAGAAATCGATGGCATGCAAATGGTGGGTTTCAATTTGATCCCTCAAATTTCAATTTTAATTTCTCCTATTTTGATTTTGAAACTTCTGGAGTCTTATTGTTCTTGATTTTTTGGTTTTTGGTCGTCTGAGTATGAAGGTAATACCTTTCACTTTCAGGTGAAGGAAGTGTTGGAAGTTGAAGCCGAATTTTTTTGTCCTGCTTCTTCTTTTCCGATTTGCAAGATTGGTTTTTGCAGAAAAGTGGGTTAAACAACAAGAACAAAAAATGTTTTCTTATTTTGTTTTACCCAACAACAGACCTACTTCCGTTCTTAAAAAAGTAAACACTGGAAATGAAATCATCGGAAGGGAAGGGGAGAGAAGGAGAATGGCGCTAACACCTTGTGCCAAACAAGAGAGGAGAGAGAAGAAAGAGGAGGGAGATATCCATCTGGTCAATTTTCTGTTTGAGTTTAACGGTTTGGTTAGTAGAGAGACTTTTTACACCTATTCCACAAAATTCAGAGACTAAAAAGGTTCATTTCAAAAACTTAGACCCGGAAGACATCTATTAGTAAAAACTCAGAACCAAAAGGGTAATTTTTCCTATTATTTTTAATTCAACATACTACGTCATTGATAAATCAAACTAATTGACTAATCTACAAATCTATTTGTCAACCAACTCGAGCATAGTTTAGTGGATAAAATACTAATTATCATCCTAGAGATCGATAGCTCAATCCCCCCCACCCCCCGCAATGGTTTATCTAATATATATATATATATATATATATATATATATATATATAGTCAAAATGTAACTGATTGATCGAGAAGCTCCTAATAATTAATAATTAAATAAAATAAGATTTTACTATTATCGCAACTTTAAAGGCATCATTATTTGAAAATGTTGTGTATTATCTTTAATCTAGTACTTATGATGCCAAAGTGAGCATAACTCAACAGTAATTGATATGTACTCCTTCTCTTGAGGTCGAAGGTTCAAATTCTCATACTTCACATTTGTTGTACTAAAAAAAATCTTGTACTTGTGATACGTGGAAAAAACAACTCAACCTCGTTGAACCAATAATAGAGCAAAGCTAGCCATTGAAGTCCAACGAAAGACATGAAATGGAAGATCATTTGGAAGACTATTCTTAATATTAAGGAAGAGAACAATAGAGATACAGAGAGACACCGACCATCATGACAGAGATTTTCTTTGACAACTGAAAATAGAACCAAATTTCAGCAGAGGCTTTGCAGCAACAACATTCAGTCATGTTTGGAAGGCCATATTGCAATCTCTGAATAACCATCTTCAGTTGCACAAGCTCGAAACATTCCAGTCGTATTGAAAGGCATGGCGACTTCGCCGGAAGACGACACTGCAACCAAGCCGACATTGCCTCTCGGAACACTTTTGACAGCATAGGCTGCTGCTTCTTCAAGAGACAAACCCTTGAACTCCATCAGAGCTGCCACATCCCTTGCCACGGTACCGCGTATGATGGCTTCACCCTTTCCAGTTGCAGAAACTGCACAGAGATGGTTGGCGTACGTCCCGGCCCCTATTACCGGAGTGTCACCGATCCTACCAACCATTTTGTTTACTAATCCACCAGTGGAAGTTGCAGCAGCTAAATTCCCATGGTTATCAACAGCCACACATCCAACAGTCCCGATTTGACTGTCACCATTTGAAATCTCAGTTTCTTGTGCTGTGACTTGTGGAATGGGTTGCGTATAATCAATCTTTAAGGGTTCAAAAAAAGAGCTATCAATGTGTAGAAAAGAAAGTATCATCAAAATCAACAGATGCTGAAACATAAAAAACTCTTGGAAACTCCATAATGTGACTTTTTCAACCCTATTAGATGCATAGCTAGATGATATGCTTCAAGCAAGACACATCATGCCATGAGGACCAACTGATGAAGAATTGGGATTTCCACTTCAATATTTAGAGTATTAAGCTTTATGAGAAAGGAGAATGAGTGGAGAAAGAAGCTTCACAACATCATGAAAACACCAAACTTGAGAGCATCAATTTAAGGATTATTTAAAGTTTGATCCTTAAAGTTGTATTTTCACATAATACTTATTGCAACCTTCTTTTGAATTTTATTGTAATACATATTGTAAACCCAAGATCCATCTTGAAAGACTATGCACATTAGTTGATTATTTTATTTGCAACTTAACTTACATTATTTTAAACACTATTCTAGTTAGGTTAGTGTAGGGCTTGTCTTTTGCCTTTAGTTGATTTTTCTTTTCAAGGGTATTTAAAAGCCACACTTGTACATTTAAGAGGTTAGATTTTCCATGGATGAATGAAAGAATCTTTGAACCTTTTTCTTTGCTCCAAACTGTGAGCATGTTTTTGTGCATTTTCTTACTTTCTCGGTGCCTCTGATTTTGTATCACTAGATCTATAAACTTCTGATCTATGAAAGGCTTTCCTGCTCCAGCACCACTCTAGGTCCCTAGTGCATGTGCCAAGACCCCAACAACCAAGATATTAAATTTTCGTCAAGTCAATGTTTACATCAACATTGTCACTTGTCTATGGGTTTGATATCGACAAAAAGCAATTGATCTTTCTATTATACCTCAAATACCAACAAAATATAAAGAAAATATCATTATGTAAACATAACATTGATAATAACTTTTAACTTTAAAAAAAAGTTGTGAAATACTTATTTGTTAACTTATACATGGTTTATAAATTCCTTAAATTTCTATAATTTGTTCAGAAATATCCATCAACACCCATATTTTTATTGATATTTCCATCTATGTTTCAATAAAATTAAAACTTTGACATTTCTGTCAACGTCAGTATTTAAAACCTTGTGAAAATGCCTAGAAGCTGACACATTTGTAGCTTAACAATATAACATGCAGGTAGTTTGGAGACGCTTCAAGAAGAGAGCAGTTCAATTCATGTTTGGGATAGAAGAAAAGAAGCAAACCTGCACTCTGTTTGCCTCTTTAGCTTGTTTTAGCCTTTCAATGTTCTCTGGGGTGATAAAGTAGCTTGAATCAGTGGTCTCCACTCCCTTGACAATTTTTAAGAAAATTGACCAGATAAGAAATTAGTGCACAAATAAAAAAGTCATCAATCACAAAGCATCTATCTGTGATAGTGAAATATCTTCATTTATAAAGAGGCTTAATTCTGCAAGTATATAGGAAGGGGGTAGAAATTGCTAACTTGTTCCCTTGCAAAAGCCTCAGCTCCATCAAATGCTAGATATATATGAGGAGTCTTCTCCATAACAAGCCTTGCTAGAGATATGGCATTAACAACAGTGGTGAGCCCGGAAACGGCTCCACATCTCTTTGTACCATCCATGATGCTAGCTTCCATTTCGACGGTGCCATTGGTTGTTAAGACAGAGCCCCTACCTGCATTGAAATGTGGACAGTTTTCGAGCTCTCGGACCTGTACAAGAACAAATTCAACGGCAAGGGAAAATGTGAGAGAACCTACAGCACAAAAACTGACCATCTTACCATGTAGAAGAAGCCATATATAAGCATGAACTGATCGTAAACTCAAAATAATCTATACAACAGTACTTATATAGTGTTGGCTAGGGGCAACCATGAATTCAGTTAACCAAACATTATGTACAAACAAAAGGGCCAGACTTGAAAGTAAAGGACATTGAACAAGAGATGTTCTCCCTAAGTTTAGATGATCTAGACCATCAAATATGTTTTAAATTGTTAGGGCATGTTTGGCGCATGAATTAAACTCGTGTAATCTAGAATTAAGTGAAACTTATGTTTAGTAGGTAGGCTTACTTATCCAAGGCTACAGATTTGTTAATCCCACAAACTACATAAATTTAAGTTATGTTATGTAAACTAAAGGTCACTAAAATAAGAGATGCTATCCCTAGTTCATAGGATCTTGACCATCAAATGAGATTTCAATCCATTTGACGCACAAATGTAACTTGGAATTGAGAAGTCAAAGTCAAAATTATGTTTGATATATGGGTTTACTTGACTCTAGATATAGGTTAATCTTATAGATTATATATATCTAAGTTACCTAAACATGAACTTATGAACACCTACGTCTAAGTCTATATTATCTTATACTCATAAGATATTCCCATAACTTGCACAATCCAAATTTTTATAACTATCACAACTGAAACTTCCCAACCCCGAATTTCATAAATGAACTGATTAAACCATAGGACAAACAACCCTTAAGAATTTGTTAACCGTAATTTCTCCAATGTCCCATTGACAACCCCTTTCCACACTAAACAGCCATTAATGAATGAACTAAAATAACTTTTTTGTCAAAATTTGAAAGGGCATCGTTAATATATAACATCAAAACCCAAATCCCTAAAGCTAGTAACTTCTCACTAAGTCAAAGACTCACATTAAAGGGAATCATCCAAGCAAATGCTTAATAAACCAAATGAAAGTAAACAAAATCTCCCATTTGCAGAAAAGCGATGACCCTTATCAGCTCCGTTTCAGCAGGTAGAAAAAAGGGAAACAGGATATTAAGAAAAGAAAGAACATGGAAGAACTTCCAAAGAAAGTCTAGGAAAAGAAAGCTAAAAATAACATACTTGATCTCTCTACTAATAATTTAGTCAATGTAATTTAATATTTATATAGATTTAATACTTAGTAAGGTAAGAATTTAATCCTTGTGGTTAAAAATCAGTAACAATTTAGTATTGTAACCATGAAAAATTCCGTCAATGTGAAATATTGATCTTTAGGATATAACAATTCCCATAGTTTAAAAACATATCTGGTCTCTAAGCAACTCATCCATCTATATGACAAGGGCAACGACGTTTGACATATCTCCACAATGATATGATATTGTCTATTTTAGGCATAAGCCCTCGTAGTTTTGCTTTTGATTCCCCAAAAGGCCTCATACCAATAGAGATAATTGTCCTCACTTAAATACTATCGATCTCTTTCTTCCATAGCCAATGTAGGACTTTATTAGCACTCCTAACACTATATACTCAAAAATGTCCATTATACCTTACCCAATTTTTTTCCAATAAAGACTAAATAATCACAAATCTTAAATTACATCATGAACATACTAAAATTGCTACATTCTAAAGTTTACGAACCAAATTTACATTAAAACAACAGAGTGCAAAAGAACAGAGAGAGGGAGTAAATATTAAATATTGCTCACCACAAGTTCAACAACATCCAATGGAGGTTTCTGGGCTTTGAGAGCTTGAACGCCGATCTGCAGGCAACGGCGGAGGGTTTCCTCGCGGGGTTGGCGGCGATCCAGTGGCAAGGAGAGAGGGATGTCGCCGGCGCCGCCGTGAAGAGCAATTGCCCAACCCATTTTGCTACCGCGCCGATAGATTATACCACCAACCCTAAATGATTTTGAAAATCAATCGCCGGCGACTGGCGGGAGGTTCATGGAGAAGAATAGAGTATTTATTGGTGGCGTGGAGAGTGGAGTTGGTGCAATTGCTCCACTCTGGTTCAAAGATGGAGACAGAGAGAGCCGTTTGATCATTGATGACATGACGTGATGATTATTAAGGTTGCTCTGTTTTATGCAATTGTCGTTGGGTGGACTAGTCGACAACATGCGCAAGTGTAATTTGTCATTTTTACACGCATGTGCACGAATGGTTTTAAAATGATTAAAATAATTTTTATCATATTTAAAATTATACCAAAACATATATTTTATCATTCAAAATTAATTTAATGTTTGATTTTATACTTTTAAATTTGATTTTCATATCATAAAAATTGATTTTGAATAATTAAAAGCATATTTCAGAGTAATTTTTAATATGACAAAAAATAATTTTAATCAAATCAAAATCAATCTCAAATATGCCCTAAGATAGAAAAAATAGACTTTTCTCTCCATTATTATAAGGACTTTTTTTTTTATTAATATTGTAGTTTTTGAAACTTATTATAAAAATATGGTGTTTTCCAAACTATTTATAAGAATACTGTAGTTTTTATTAGGTGGATGAAAATCGTCTCTTCATCAGACGACGTATAACATGCAGCTGACAACTTTTACTACATTTAAAAAAAAAGCAACATGTAGAGACAACCATACCCGATTTTTTTAAAAAAAAAAATAACACGTATACAGGTTGTCTCTTGATTTTTAAAAAAACTAACATGAGTAAGTCTTCAAGAGACGACATGTACAAACATATATGTTTGTAGTTAGCGCAAGTGGTTGGATGCAAGCCCAAGCATCCTTGAGCACATGGGTTTAAATTCTATATAACACAAAATTGTTAACTTTTTTATTTTATTTTTAAATTTTCAATTAAAAATGGCTTATTTAAATCTATTTTTTTCTTTTTCTTTCCTTTCTAATTTTCTTTATAAAATTGAAATTTAAATAAGTCATTTTTAATTGAGAATTTAAAAATAAAACAAAAAAATTAACAATTTTGCTTTAGGTAGGAGTTGAATTCATGCGCTCAAGTTTAAATTCTCAATTAAAAATGACTTAAATAATCTTTTTTTTTTCTTTTTTTTTTTTCCCTTTCCAATTTTCTTTATAAAATTGAAGTTTAAATAAGACATTTTTAATTGAGAATTTAAAAATAAAACAATGCATGCAACTACCTAAGTCAAGTGCAAATATATGTAATATGTTTGTAAATGTAGTCTCTTGAAGAGACGACCTACTCATGTTATTTTTTTTTTTAAACTAGTGCAAGAGACGACTTGTACATGTGTTTTTTTTTTTTTTTTAAATGTAGTAAAGGTTCTCTCTTCAAGAGACGACCTTCAGTTGCGTGTTGTAGGTTGTCTCTTGAAGATGCAACCTTTATCTACCTAATAAAAACTACAATATTCTTATAAATAGTTTGGAAAATACCATATTTTTATAATAAGTTTTGAAAACTATTGCATGAATTAAAAAATTCCTTATTATAAAGTAAATATGTATTTTTAATTTAAGTAGAATTCATATTAAATTCATGGTAAATACCATTCAATAATATTATGAACGATAAATTGAGTGTAGTTGAGATTCATAAATGCGTTAAAATAAAACTAGATCATTAAAATACTTTTGTTGTTATCTAATCCAACCAATATTTTTGTTGTTCTCATGGAAATTATTGTTGACAATGCAATGTATACCTATTATGTAAAAAAAAAACCTATATTTTGAATTGTTTGCACAATGGTAGCTTTTATATAATATTAATGTTTATTCTTTTCTTTTTTCTAACCTTTCAAATATTTAGGTAGATCTTTGCACTTTCCAAGATTTTAAATTTAATTATGTTATTATTTTAAATTAACTAGTAATAATTAAATAAAATTCTATCAAAATATCATAAATGAAAAATGAAAAAGGGCTATTTGTATGTCTATGTCTTATCGTAATTAAACTCTTTATATTTTTTACATTTTCAAATACTTAGACAAACCTTCACACTCATCAAGATTCATCATTTATTATTCATTCAAATTTAAATCTTCATAACTATATAATTCAAAAAGACTATTATTTAAATTATACAAATTAGAAAAAACAAAAGAAAATGCCCAAAAAGAAAATCCAGCATATTTTATTCCAAAAATTTTAAAAAAAATAACAAAAGAAAAATTCCATGGTAATTCTTAAAATACAAATTAGAAAAAATCTAAGCAAAAAAATAGGCCAACCATTAGAAAAAAGGTTAAATTACAAATTTAGTCCCTATAGTTTGGAAAAAGTTAAAATTTAGTTCCTATGGTTTTAAAGTTAGAATTTCATCCTCATGGTTTGATAAAAACCTCATAATAGTCCCTATGATTTGAAATGAGGATTTTATCAAATCATAGGGAATAATTCTAACATTTAAAATTGTAAGAACTAAATTCTAACTTCCTCAAAATCATAGGGACCAAATTTGTAATTTAACAATATATATATATATAGCACAACTCATTTTATTGAAAAAATAAAAAGTAAAAAATGTATTGAAACCCTAGAACTACCAATAATATTTCTAGTCCTACGGTAATGAGTACTCCATACATCTTCCTCTCCATGGCTGCCACATGACTTATTCTTTTTTAAATTAAAATTATACATAAATTTAGTGGGACCCACACATTGTTGGAGAAAAGGTCATCACAATTTTTTGAAAATTGTTAAGATGAGTAGTTTCTCTCCCCTATTTATATTTATTATTAATTATTTTAATTATTTTTTTATCTTCTTTAATCATATTTTATCTTCTAATTTTCTTTTTATTTTTCTTTTTATATTTTTTTCCTTTCATCTTCTAATGTGTAAAAGTTTCTCTGCCCTATGGCTCTTTATTTTTTTATTTTTTAGTTTTTTTTCTTCTATACCAAGGGGCCATTTGGGCCTCCAATTTTGATGGGTCTAAGTAGGCTATAATAGCTCACTCACTGTTTGGGGCGTTAGTTATGAAAACTGGGGTAAAGGTTTTTTTAATCCACCGTTTTCTTACAATATGCACATAGAACTCTCTAATTTTTGGTCCACGCGTACGACACAGGGGTGATCAAACAACACCGAAAAACCATCGACCATATCCAGCAACCGACGACGACTTTCTCCGACGACTGCGACCATATATTGCAACCAATGGCCACCACTAGCGACCTTCTCCAACAACCGACGGCCACCACTGGCTACCTTCTTCGATGACCGGTGACTAGCTGCCATATCCGGCAACTAATGCTCATCGCCGACCACCTTCTCTAACAACTAGTGACCACATCCGATAATCGACCGACCACCAACATCCATATCTGGCAACCGACGGCCACCGTCAGCTACCTTCTTCGATGACCGACGACAATCACTAGGGATCATATCTGACAATTGGCATGCACCCTCGGCGACAATTTTTGACGACCGACGACACTCCCATGGTTCAAAATAATATGAAATGCACATGTACTTAAAAAAACATTGGCATTTCTTTTTTTTTTTTTTTAAATTCCATAATATAGATAGTATTAAAAAAAAATTAGTGGCATTCCATAGTACATAATAAAAATCTCATTTGTGCTTGGAAAAAAGAAAATTGAGATGTCCATTGTTGACCATAACATAGTGTATGGACCAAGTTATGTCATCCTTTGTTGGGCATTAAATATTTTTTGGTGAATCGTATACATAGGCCCTTATTGGTCTACTTATTTTTTGTGCATATTCCACTCACATATTCCACTGATATAAAAGCATATTGTAATTTTGTTGTTGCAATGAAACAAAATAGTTTGCCATTTATACATCTTCAAAATAGGTTGTCATTGTGGTGATGGCTTATCCTTGGCAACTATCACTCCTACATATCTTTTTTTGTGTAATCATGGAGTTAGAAAAGAGGTTGCTATTTGTACATCTTCAACTATGGAGCTTTCTTATATAATGGAGGATATGAATGTTTACCCTAATCTCAATTATTTTGTGCATCTTAAACAATCCCTAAAGTGGTCAAATAGACGAAAAATAATGTAACTTATAAAAATCTAACACATTTTTTAGAACTGGTGGAACAAATATTTTTTATTTAAATTTTGAAAAATTGATATTTAATATAGCACTACTTGTATAATACAAAAAAATATATTAAAAAAAAAAACAATCAGCCTAAACACAAATTTCAAAACTCCATGTTAAATAATTTTGCACCCCAAACATAGACTTCTTAAACCCAGACTAAAATACTTTGCACCCTATACACAGACTATTTAACTTTATAGACTATTATAACCCCACAGACTATAATAACCACATACTATTAAAACCAACTCTACACCCCAAACAACCCTTAATAGTTTAAATTTTATTTAACACTTTCATCTTCTTCTTTTCATCTTGTTCACCATGTTAAGCTTTCTTCTCTACCCAAATATTCATTCTCTTCATTTATAATTCCTTAATGCATATAGGTAACTAAAATAGGTAACAAATAAAACTTAATTATAACATCATAAACGTGGCATAACTAAAAAAAATAAAAAGATATAGGAGAGAGAAATTTTTACACATTGAAAGATTAAAGGAAAAAAATATATAAAAATAATAATAGAAGAAAAAATATGATTAAAAAAGATAAAAAAAAATAATATTGAAAAAAAAATAATAAATATAGATAGAAGAGAGAAATTACCCATCTTAAAAATCTTTAAAAAATTGTGATGCTTTTTTCTCTAACAACCTGTGGGTCCCACTAAATTTATGTATAATTTTAATTTTAAAAAGAATAAGTCATGTGGCAGCTATGGAAAGGAAGAGGTATGGACTCTCTACTACCGTAGGACTAGAAAAATTTCTAGGTGCAATGGTTGAAGAAGTTGAATGGATTTTCTTTACTCGATTAGCGTAAAAACTTCTCTATATTAACTATTGCTCAAATATTTAAAATTAGCAGTTACATGTCAACAAAATTCACTTATACATTTTAAATGATTGACTAACAAAGGTTTTTGGAACTTGCAGGACCATTATATTAAATAATTGAATAAGCATATTGTTCACACGCAATTTCAATAAAGAGATGAGACACGTGTAAATAAACTTGTATTTGTATTAATTTGAATTTAGTGAAATACAATCTCTAATTTGTTCATCTGATTCTTTTTCTCTCATGTACAAATGTTTTGAGGGCTTTATAGCTTATTCTAGAACATAGACTTGTCTTGAGGACTTCGTAGTTTGTTCTCAAATGTGGATTTGTCTCGAGGGCTTTGTAGCTTGTTCTCGAGGTTGAAGCTTTAATCAATCTTTAAGGTCTTGAAGAGTCTTTTGATGTAGGCTTAATCTTGTTAAGGCTTGGTCCTTTTAAGAAGATCTTTTATTTGTTTTTAAGTAACTTTTGTTACCGTGGGTTTTTACTGTATTTTAGTCTTTTAGTATTAAACCCAGTTAGTTATTAGTTGGGTAAGCTTTGGTTAACAGTTAACTTGTATAAATAGGTTGGTTCAACCTATCATTTGTCAATTAATAATCATTTAATTTTCTTGGAGAAGTTTGATACATAGTGGTATCAGAGAGTCTAGTCCAGGGTGTGAAAAATTTCTTGTGGGACTACTGGGCATTTGCACTTTCATTCATCAATTATGGCGGCGGAAGCTTCCACTTCATTTCTTCAAGATACTGATCAACGACTTTCTGTAGTAGAATCAGCCGCTGGAGAGATAAAGCAAGAAGTTAGTGAACTAAAGTAGATGATGGGGCAATTTCTACAACAACTCAATCTGTCAAACACAAACATCCAAGCGCAAGAAAACCCCAGAAATCTTGGGACTAATCAACATGTTCAAGAAGAATCCCAAAATCCAGCAAGAAGACTTGAAAACCAATTGATTAGAAGAATTCTAGAAATTCAAATGCCTGGATTTATGACTCAAGATTCAGAATCTTTTGGAGAGGATGAAATGTACAATCTAAGGAATCAAGATTGGGAGGATAGAATTCAAAGAAGACAGCAACCGGTCCAAAATGAAATTCAAGATTTTAGAATGAAAATAGAAGCTAGCTTCAATGGGAGGATGGATGTTGAAACTTTTCTGGACTGGGTTAAAAAGGTTGAGAGTTTCTTTGAATATACCAACACCCCTGAAGACAAGAAAGTGAAATTAATAATTTTCAAACTTCAAAGTGGTGCATTAGCTTGGTGGGATCAACTTCAGACTAACTGAAGATACTATGGCAAACAAACCATCAAGAAATGGCTGAAGATCCTCCGTTTGATGAAGAAATATTTTATTCCACTCAACTACCAATAAATCCTTTATGATCAATACCAACATTGTATACAAGGAGGGCGTTCCATACTTGATTACAATGAAGAATTTCATCGTTTAGGGGCAAGAAATAATCTTCCTGAAATGGAACAACAACAAATTTTTAGATTTGTGAATGGACTCAGGGATGACATCAAAGACGTGGTTAATTTACATCCCCTCGCTTATCTTGCGAATGCCATCACCTTGGCAACAAAAATTGAACAAAATGATGAACTTAAACTGGTCAGAACATATCAAAGAAGGAATTCTTGGGATAAACAACAACAAAACGAGCGAAAGGCAATTAATGATCCCTCAAAAAATTTCTACCAAGGCAATTACTCAAACTCCAATCAACCGATCAAAAAGGATGAAAATTAGTCAAAGAACACCTCGATTACTAAAGGTTTGGGAAATTCTACAACTAAAAGAACTTCTAACCCTTATAAACATTCTTCTTTAGGAAAATGTTTTAGGTGTCGTTAACAAGGCCATTTATCCAATGAATGTTCCACAAAGTCGTACATTGGCAATTAGAGAACTAAAGGATGAAAATTTTGAATAAGAAGAATTAGAGGATGATGAGAACATCAATTATGCTCAACCCGATGATGGAGATCAATTATCTTGTGTCCTACAATGAGTTCTCCTTACACCAAAAAAGAAGTCTCATCTTCAATGCCATTCTTTATTCCGCACTAGATGTACCATCAATGGTAAAGTATGCCAAGTCGTCATTGGTAGCGAAAGCAGTGAAAACATCGTTTCTAAAAAGTTGGTGACATCTCTCAGTCTTAAACTAGAACCTCATCCAAATCCATACAAGGTAATTTGGATTAAAAAGGGAGGAGAAACTAACGTAAATGAAATTTGACCTATTTTTCTTTCTATTGGCAGCCACTAAAAAGATCGAATCTTGTGCGATGTTTTGGATATTGATGCATGTCACATTCTCCTTCGGTAGACCATGGCAATATGACAACCAAGTCACTCACAAAGGCATAGATAATACGTACGAATTCGTTTGGATGGGCAAGAAAGTGGTATTGCTACCCCTGGGCAAAACAGAAGGTAAGAAAGAGGCTTTTCAAAACTCTGAAGGGAAAAATAGCTTTTCCTTCTTTCTCCAGGTAAAGAGTTTCTCCACAATAAATATACACCTTTATTAACATTTGTTGTTAAAGAAAATTTTCCAGATTTAACAACATCCATTTTGGATAAAAGGGTATCTCATTTACTTATTGATTTTCCCACTTTAATAGAAACTCCAACTTCCCTACCACCTCTTAGAAACATCCAACACCACATAGATTTAATTCCTGGAAGTTCACTGCCCAATTTACCACATTACCGAATGAGCCCTAAAGAATATCAACTTTTCCATGACCAAATACATGAACTTTTAGACAAAGGACACATCCAACCTAGCCTAAGTCCTTGCGATGTTCCAGCACTCCTAGCACCAAAAAAAGATGGGTCGTGGTGCCTTTGTGTTGACAATAGAGCTATAAATAAGATCACAATAAAATACAGATTTTCTGTCCTTCGTTTAAATGATCTTCTAGACCAATTAGGAGATGCTTCAGTTTTTTCTAAAATTGATCTTCGAAGTGGATACCACCAAATTCGAATCCGTCTAGGAGATGAGTGGAAAACAGCTTTTAAAGCCAAGGAAGGGCTTTTTGAATGGTTAGTTATGCCCTTTGGATTATCGAATGCACCTAGTACTTTTATGAGGCTAATGAACCAAGTCCTCCTTCCCTTTCTTAATAAATTTGTGGTTGTCTACTTTGATGACATACTAGTTTATAGTAAATCTCATGAAGAACATCTCACACACCTAACTACTGTTTTTTCTTCACTTAGAGATCATCAGCTTTACATAAACTTAAAGAAATGCAGTTTTTTCTCCACTGTTGACCTTAAAAAAGTTGAAGCCATAATTAATTGGCCTACACCTAAAACAGTCCGTGATATCCAAAGCTTTCTTGGCCTAGCATCTTTTTATCGCAAATTCATTAAACATTTTGGTACACTTGCTGCACCACTAACACAGTGTTTAAAAAAGGGACAATTTGTTTGGGGAACTGACCAAATAAACAGTTTTTCTACCCTTAAAACAAAGCTTAGTTCCACACTTATTCTAGGATTTCCTGATTTTTCAAAACCATTTGAAGTATCTGTAGATGCTTCCAGACTGAGGATTGGTGGTGTTTTAAGTCGAGGAAATCATCCAATTGAATTTTTTAGTGAAAAATTAAGTGAAGCACGTAAAAAATGGAGCACTTATGAACATGAATTTTACTCTCTAGTATGAGCTTTGAAACAATGGGAACATTACTTACTTGGTAAAGAATTCATTTTACTAACTGACCACTTTTCTTTAAAATTCCTTCATTCCCAAAAAACAATAAGTCTCATGCATGCTAGATGGATTCAATTTCTTCAAAGGTTTGATTTTGTCATTAGGCACACTCCAAGTAATACAAATAAGGTGGCTGATGCCCTAAGTAGGAATGGTAACCTCTTAACTTTATTACATGGAGAGATTATTGCCTTTGATCACTGACCTGGACTTTATGAGAATGATCCTGATTTTAAAGAAATATGGTGTAATTGCACTAATCACATACCTTGTAAGGACTATCATATTGAAAATGGTTTCCTTTTTAAAATTGATGTGTTATGTCTTCTGCAAACTTCTCTTCGAGAATCTGTTATAAAAGAAGTACACTCGGGTGGTTTAGCTGGACATTTTGGTCGTGATAAAACTCTAGTTGCACTTTCTTCTAAGTTTTATTGGCCACAAATTAAAAAAGGATGTTTCCAATTTTGTCAAACGATGTTTTATTTGCCAAACTTCTAAAGGATCAACTCAAAACCTAGGACTTTATACTCCTTTACCTATTCCAAACTCTATATAGGAGGACCTTTCCATGGATTTTGTTCTTGGTTTACCTAGAGCACAACGAGGTTTTGACTCCGTTTTAGTAGTTGATGATCATTTTACTAAAATGGTCCATTTCATTGCTTGTAAAAAAACTAATGATGCATTGAATGTTGCTAATTTATTTTTTCATGAGATTGTTAGGTTACATGGTATCCCTAAGACTATTGTTTCGGATAGAAGTGTCAAGTTCATGAGCTATTTTTGGCGCTCCCTTTGAAAAAAATTTGGAACAAATTTTCTTTTTATCACCACTAGCCATCCACAAATGGATGGACAAACGGAAGTCACTAATCATACCCTTGGCAATCTTCTACGTTCCTTAAGTGGTGATAAGCCTAGACAATGGGACCTTTCACTTGCTCAAGCTGAATTTGCCTTCAACCATATGGTCAATTGTTCTATAGGGAAGTCTCCATTTGAGATAGTTTATACTCTTCCTCGCTTAACATTGGACCTTACTAATTTACCTACTTCTATTGATCTTAGTACTGAAGCAGAGTTGATGGCTGATCGGATTAAGGAACTACATACTGAAGTTTGTCAACATCTTCAAGCAACAAATGATTCCTATAAAGCTAAAGCTGATGTTCATCGTAGACTGCAGATTTTAAAATTGGAGATCTTGTCATGGTACATTTAAGGAAATCTCGGCTTCCTTCTGGCCATCATTCCAAGCTAACCAACAAAAAGATTGGACCATTTCCTATTTTGTCTAAGATTGGAGCTAATACCTATACTATTGATCTTCCACCCAATATGCGGAACAATAACACTTTCAATGTATCGAACATCTCTCATTATTTTGCTTCGAATGAGTTCCTGCTTTCAACTTGAAACTTGAGGACGAGTTTGTGTTTTTGAGTGGTGGATTTGATGTAGGCTTAATCTTGTTAAAGCTTGGTCCTTTTAAGAAGATCTTTTATTTGTTTAAGTAACTTTTGTTATATTGGGCTTTTACTATATTTTAGTCTTTTAGTATTAAACCCAGTTAGTTATTAGTTGGGTAAGCTTTGGTTAGCTTAGCTTGTATAAATAGGTTGGTTGAACCTATTGATACATCATCTTTAGTCTTCAAGGAGTATTCAACATCTAAGAACTTTAGGGAGTCTAAGGATTTTAGGGAGTGTTAGCACCTAAGGACCTCAAGGATTCTCTCTAGATTCTCTGAGGAGTTTAATTTATGACCTCTTCAAATGAAGGAAAACTTCTCTATTTATAGAGCTTTTCATGAGTACGTGGGCTTGGGCCATAGTAGCTTTTTGGGCCCAATCGCAGACTTGGACTTTTGTTGGCTTTGGGTCTGACCATTTGAATTTGAGTTTTATTTAACTACCCAAATTCTACATGACTCAATTTAGCCAAATTAAATTTAATTATTCAGTCAAATTGTCATGACACGTGGCCTTTTAATTTTAGAATTTACCAATTTTTGTCTTCAAATTAAAATTGGGACACATGTCAATTTATAATTGATTTTAATTTGAGGTAAAATTGAAATTCTACCATGATTTTGACTTTGATAGAATCGAGGTTCTACTTTGACTTGAATTGAGATTTGGGATAAAATTCGAATTATGCCCAAATTTTAATTTGAGGAGATAAAATTGAAATTCTAATTTTGATTTGGATAGGAATTAATTAATTTATCAAGCTTTGACTTGGGATAAAATTTAGAATATGCCCAAATTTTGACAATCAATTCTCATGAAAATTTAATTCAAATTGAATTAAGTTTGAAATTTATCCAACTTAACTTTGGATTTAAAGGTGGACCAATTTGGATTTGCAAATTGAATCAAATTTCATACTTTATCATAATCCAATTTAATTTTGAATTTGAATTATGATACTGAGATAATTTAACTCAAATGAGATCTAAATTTTCAAATTGATTTGAACCAAAATTTCATTCCAATTGAGAAATTGGATTCTATCCAAAATCAATTAAGATTTGAAACATGTCTCTTTTTCCTTTTTTTTAACCTTTGAAAACACAACAGCCCCTACCCTTTTATTTTTTATTTATTATTTTTGTCTTTTGTTTCTTCTTCTTGGTGGCTGCAACAGGTATTTTTCTTCTTTTTTTTTTTTTTTTTTTTACCACAACACTCCTTTCTACTTCTTCTTCTTACGCCTGCAAAAACTTTTTTTCTTTCTTTTTTTAATTATTTTTTTTTAATCAAAACTTCAGTTATTCTTGTTTCCTTTTTTTTGGATATTTTTCTTCCTCTCACTGTTAACGCCCGCAACAAGTACTTTTTTTTTTTTTTGCTTCTTCTTCTTCAGATTTCTTTTTTAAAGTTTTCTTTGATCCTCCCTAGTTGCCAATCCACGCGCATCTCAAATGGCTTGTCGGAGCTTTGACGTTAATACTGCGTGTCGGCCGAAGCATATTTTTTTTAGCTCTCAAGTCATCGCCATGGATCTTTGTCATGTTGAGGAGATCTGCTGCGTGATGCATTGTTTCGTGGAAGTCATGGAGTGGTGCCTCACCGAAGTTTGGCATCGTTGACCACTATTGGCGGCGCTGGATTCGTTACCTGAGCAGCTGCTTGAGTTGCCTTGGCTGGCCGTGGGTTAAGTTTCATGAAGAAAGGAATGGTGAACGGGGGAAGAAGAAGAATCCAAGAGAGATAAGAATTTGGGTAGAGCAACTTTCATTTTCTCTTTCTTTCTTTTGTGTAGGTCTGTTAATGTCATGGGGAGAGAAAAAAAAACCTTTTTTTTTTATTTTTTATTATAAATTTTGCTTGTCTTCCTCTTTTTAACCCTCCCTCATCATCATATATATTTTTTTAGTTTTTCAATTTCAATTTTGATTTTTTTTTTGGTTAAAATACCATTTTGGTCCCTGTACTTTGAAGGTTGTTCCATTTTAGTCCATGTACTTTAAAATGTTCAAATTTGGTCCCTGTACTTTTAACAAATCTCGAAAATCGTCCCCACCGTTAGTTTGGGGTTAGATTGACGTTAAAATCTAATAAAAAAATATTTTTTCTCTTTCCTCCTGCTTTCTCTCTTCCCTTCTTCGTTTCTCTCTTTCCCCACTTCCCCCCCTCATTGCAACCTCCTCCTTCCCCCTTTCCAGTTCAATCTAATATTTGACCCAAAAAAAGTGATGGATATAAGCAAAATTTCGAAGAGAAGAAGAAGTAGCTTTTAAATATTCGATTTTTTCTTTTCTCCAACTTTCTCTCTCCTCCATTCTCACTTCTGTAACTTTCTCTCTCCCCTTGCTATCCTTTCTTAACTTTCTCTTTTAGCTTTTTGTCAAGCATCAAACTTAGATTCATGGAATTTCAGAATCTAAGAAGAAAAACAAAAGCTATGCTTCGATAAAAGCCATGGCCATGACCTTCCATCAAATCGAATATGAAGGTTTTTAAGCCATCATCAATGGAGAAATTTTAACTAGCAAAGAGAAGAATATGGAGATTAGAGAGAGGAAGAATGGACGATTTTTGTTCACCCGGTGGGGACGGTTTTTAAGAAACGAAGAAGGGGAGAGAGAGAAAGCAGGAGGAAGGAGAAAAAATATTTTTTTATTAGATTTTAACGTCAATCTAACCCCAAACTAACGGTGGGGATGATTTTTGAGATTTGTTAAAAGTACAGGGACCAAATTTGAACATTTTAAAGTACAGGGACTAAAATGGAACAACCTTCAAAGTACAGGGACCAAAATGGTATTTTAACCATTTACTTTTCTTTTACGCCCATTCCTTTTGGTTCTTGATTTTTTTTCCTTTTTTTAAACTTGTTTTTTTCCTTTTTTTTTTTTCTCTTTTTTTTCCTTTTCATTCCATGATTTTTTTCAAATTTTTTGACTTTGCCCCCTGATTTCTTTTTTAAGGAAGAAACTTTATTTGGCGACTCATTTTCCTTGAGGAATACCATATTGCTCAACAACTAGGAACAAAAATTTGATGTAATTTAATTTTTCTCTCTTTTTTTTTTTTTTGCAACTATAATGTCAATCTTAGCGTGAGTGCACTTTGTGGAACCCTGACGGTTCTTGGTGTACTTGCAACTGCCCTTGTTCATAGTTTGTTAGCACTTATAGCTATGACACTCACTAGCCTTAGTGCGGGTACACTTGTGGGACCCTGGTGGTTCTAGGTGTACTTGCAACTACCCTTGTTTTTGTGGATAATTAGCTCTTGTAGCTACGACACTCTCTCATCTTAGTGAGGGTACACTTGTGGGACCCTGAAGGTTTTAGATATACTTGTAGCTACCATTCTTTGACATTTAGCTCTTGTAGTTTCGACACTCTGTAGTCTTAGCTCAAGTACACTTGTAGTACCCTCCCGGCCTTGGGTGTACTTGCAGCTATCGCTCTCTGAGATTAGCTCTTGCATCTACGACACTATTCAATATTAGCTTGGGCACACTTGTAGGACCTCTGCGACCTTGAGTGTACTTGTATCTATCGTTGCTCACTCATCCACCTAAAAGACAAATTTCAAGGTAAATCATATCTCTCTTCTAATTTATCTTTTTTTTTCTTCCAAGGTTCCTCAGTATTTGCTCAGTGATGCCACTATTGGCTTGAAGCAAAGTGAAGCCTGAAGCCTCATGACTTGGCGAAGGAATGAGCAACGACGAACGGAGCCTTCTGACTTGGTGAAGGAGCAAGCGACCACGAACGAAGCCTTCTATCTTGGTGGAGGAGTGAGCGACGACAGACAGAGCCTCTTGACTTGGCGGAGGAGCGAGTGTCGACGGATGGAACCTCTTGACTTGGCGAAGGAGCAAATGTCGATGAATGGAGCCTCTTGACTTAGTAGAGGTGCGAGCGTCGACGGACGGAGCCTCCTGAATTAGCGGATGAGCTAGCATCGACGGACGGAGCCTTCTGACTTGGCGGAGGAGCGAGCGTCGGCAAACGAAGCCTTATGTCTTACTAGAGGAGTGAACAACGACAGTCATAGCCTTTTGACTTAGAGACGGAGTGATGAAAAATGCTCCAAACTTAGAAACGGAGTGATGGAAAAATCTTAAAACTTGGAAAGGGAGCAAAACGTCGAACTTGGGGGCAGACTGTGTACTTAGAGGAAAAATGCCAAACTTGGAGATGGAAGATCGTACTTGGAGGTAAAGTGTCGAACTTGAAGGCAGAACGCCGAACTTGGAATGAGCAGGCATCGATCTTTGGAATGAGTGAGACACTCAACTTGGAGGCCAAATGCCAAAATTGGAGACAAAACGCTGTACTTTGAATGACAACGCCTAATCCTTGAACTTGAGTAACATTCAATCAATCTTACACTTGAAATGAGTTAAGCTCAATCTTAAACTTGAAGTGAGTGACTCTCGAACTTAGACTTGAAGGGATCGGAGTCCCAAGCTTGAACTTGAAGTGAGAGACGCACGAACCTCAACTTGAAGTAACTGACGCTCGATCTTGAACTTGAAGAGAGGGAGCAATTCTCAATCTTAGATTTGAAGCAAATGAAATTCGAACTTGAACTTCAAGCAAGTAGGTAATAAACCCCCAACCTAAATCTTGCTAGTCCTCGAGCAAGGTAGAACTAAACAATCCTATGACTAATCAGTTGCATATCAATGGCTCTAATCTCAATGCTTTAGGCAAAAAAACATTTGCAATGGAAGAAAACAATCAAACACATTCAATCAATGAGAATTTTAAAACTAATCCCTTCATCCCTTATGTGTGTGTGTGTATAGCTCTCCCTTATCTATGTTTTTATAAGCCCGAGAAGGTTTTATTCGATCCTCAACTCGTTTTCCCCCTACTTCTGACTTTAAGACCAATTCTCATGCTTCCCTACACTCAAAAGGATAACACGAAACTAAGGTGCCCTGGGGTAGGCCTACCCCCAAACTTAGATTTTTGCTTATTTTGATGAGCGCTAGCTTTCACACATCCACTGTAGGGACCCTTATCCAGAGCACTTGCTCGATGGATGGCCTGACTGATCACAGTAGAGGTAGCTCTTTTTACCCTTAAACTTTTAAATACATGCAATCATTTTTTTTTACTCGAGTTTCATTTTATCACAGTAATAAAGGCAAATAAAACATGCAATTACTCCTAAGTTTCACGTTATTCAACATCATGCAAGTAGACTCTTAAACTAGTTCCTAAAATCTTTCGAGGTGACAACAAGAATCTAGACCAAATAACCCAATCTTAAGCCTTCAAAACCATGGACAAGAGAGCTAAGTGCTCAAAAAGTATAAGGGAATCAGAAGAAAAAATTTAAAATAGGCTTAAATCAAGCATGCATCTTCAAGTTTCAGCCATTTCAAATGGGATTACCTAAAACACATCCTAGATTGTCATAATCACCTAATATGCAACTAACTCATCATGCAATTTAAGCTCAATTTTTATTTTTAAAATTAACGCTCACTACTCACACATGCTTATGAATAACCCTAAACATGCAAATCTAACATTCTCCACCTCCAACCTTAATTGATACATTGTCCCCAATGTATCGCTAAACAGAGTTACACAAACAAAAAGCAAGATGAATAGAAAAACTCCCCTAGTTTTTGGATGGCTTGTAGGTGGTGGTGCATCTTTATCCTCAATTTCTCCTCCCAAGTGCAATACCTACAAAAGAAAAAAAAAAACAAAACAAACTAAGAAAAGGAAATAAAACAATTAAAGCACTTGGGTTGCCTCCCAAGAAGCGCAAAATTTTAACGTCGTTATGCTCGACAGGGTTCGTAAGTGTCAGGGCAAGTAAAATTCTTCTACTTTCTTCGGTCCCTTCTTGCTTGAATCAATGTAACCTTCCAAGTTTAGAAGGCTTTCCTGTTTCTCCAAGGTACCAGACAAATCATTATTTTTGTTATTTTTTATATAAGGAATGAAAGGCAAAAAGTAAGACTCAAATAACTTAACTGACTCAAAAGAAACAAAAGACTTTAAGGACTCACGAGAATAAAAAAAGGCAATTAAAAATTAAGAGGAGAGCTAGGGAATAGAACAAGCGAAGGCTTTTTAGCCTCCAACTCTATCACCTGAATCTCCTCTTCGGGTGTAAGCTCGGACTCCTCCTTAACCTCACAAATTATCTGTTCTTGGCATGGCGCAAAATTCAAAACTTCCTCGTCACTGTCAATGTCGATTTCCTCAAAAAATCTTTCCTCAGTGATGTCAAAAGAGTATTGCTCTTGTAGACTCTCCAATCTACTCACAGAATCAACCAACTGGGTAATTTGGTCACCCAGACTTTGCATTCCAGTGCGAGTCTCCTCTTTAAATTGGAGATTTTCCTGTTGAAACTGAAGAGTATTATTAGCAATTTTGTAAACTATAGCCTCTAAAGACATACCTGAGTTTGAAATCTGATGGTACAGGCTTTGTTGCTCCTCCTGGTATCCATAGCCATAATTGGATTGTTCCCATTCAGAACAATAAGGATCGTAAGACTCGTAGTTAACTTAATGACCAGAAAATTCTCCCAAGACGTAAGCATTTGGCACGAAGTTCGCAGTTGAGGGCATGCTTCGGTGGGATGTCCTTGAAGTGAGCATAATCTACATGTCTCCACTGCTTGGAGCCTCCCTACAGCCACTTGAAGAATAACAGATGTTAATTCAGAAATTTGAGTTTTGAGCTCACTATCCTCATCAACATATGGGGCAGCTCCACCATTTGTCCAGTAGTGCTGAGAATAATCTGCCATTTAAAGAACAGATAAAAAAAATAAAAATACAAAAGATTTTTTTTTTTGTTTTTTTTAAAGAAATTTTAACAAAGAGAAACTAATAGTGGCTCCCAGGCAACGGCGCCAAATTTGATGCGAGCTTGTCGATGGCTCGTCAAATTAAAATTTATAAACCGATCCTAAGCTACTTGTAGCATTGAGTGGACCGGGTCGATCTCAGGGAACCAAATATTAATTTCTCAAGTTAAATTTGTAAAGGAGAAAGCAATTAAAAATGGGAGTTTTGTGTTTTTATAAATAAAATAAAACATAAACAATAAAGATAGAGATAGATCAAATCTTACCAAAATTCAATCCAAATGTACGGTTCTACTCAATTGCAAAAATTGATTATAGGCATTCAAAATATTTAAACTTAACAATGCAAGTACTTGGTCAACTTATTAGGAAACCCCAAAAAGTAGCAAATTCCTAAGGTCATTAACTCTAACAAACGTCAAGTTAATGCTAATTACCTAAACAATTTTGACGAAACCGCTCCAAATTATTTAGATAAAGGCATTAAGTGCTTTGGAATGACCAAGACAACAAATTAGGTGAAATAACTTTAATCTAATTAAGATGCTCCTTTAATTCCTAGAATTAAACATGCAAGCCATGTAATATGGAAACCCACAAAACATACACATGTAATAATCCTAATGCTACCGGTTCATTCAACATGACAATTATGGATCATGATCATGACTAGCAATCAAACATGTAAAGCGATTAAGGCGTTCATTCAATCAAAATACATGCTTATAAAATTAACACAGGAATCAAAGAATACTTGCAATTGAAAAAAAAACTACGTTAAGGTTCAAACCTCACAATATTGCAATTGATTACAACCGACCTCTGAACTGGGAACGCGAAGTTTAGCCGAACATCGTGATAAAATTTGATACCATTATTGTCTAAGGAGAAAAGAGAAAAGGAGTCTAAAAACTCTCTAAAAACGTCTAGGCCAAGAGGCCAAAAAAAGATCCCCCCTTGTTGTCCATAAGAAGGCTTAAATTCTAGAAAGATATTTTCCCAAAACAATTAGGGAATAATATTTAAAATAAAATAAAATAAAGTAAATAATGTTCTCTCTTGTAAAATGCTGGAAAATACATCTAAAACTCGAAAATCCTTCCCTAAATTCTCAAAACAAACATAGAATATTGCAAATAAGGAAAGTTTCTGGATTGCGCAGTCTTCATTATTTTGCCTATAACTTCTTCTCCATACCTTGGATCAACGTGATATTTATATGGTTGGAAAGATCATTCCGAGATCTTTAAAATGATGTCTAATTTGGATATATTCCCAAACGTGAGAAGCAAGATAATGGGAACAGAAGTTGGCACACAATATTCTCGGGTACAACAGTTTTCCAGCATGAGCAGTAATCACTCAAAATGCCATAACTTTCATAATACTTATTGGAATGCAATGATTCTTATACCGTTGGAAAGATAATTCAATAAGCTTCGATTTGATACCAAATTTGAATATATTTTCATCTTGAAATATCATGATATGATCGGTCAAATTTGGTATAGAAATTCAGTTGCTCGAATCGCAAAATTGATGCGAATTAATTCCGAAATGGTGCAAACTCTTCAAAACATGTGAATGGCTTGAATCCCTAAAAAATAATAATAAAACACATAAAATCCTTCTAATTAACAAGAAATAAGTGTAATTAAATAGGACTTTATAGGTCCTATCATAGGTGATGCCATGAACTTGAGGCAAGAGACACATAAACTCTAAGGGAGTTAGCGAAAAATCAAACTTAAGGGAAATGAAGCTCGAACCTTAAAGCAAGGGAAGCTCTCTCGTATGCATTTAACTTACAACATCCCTTTTTATGGGGATGGAAACAATTTTTTTTTTGAAAATTGAACTTTTTTTTTTAAGCTGCCTAAGTACCATTTCAATGAAAAGAATCAAGTCATAACGTAGCTCAATTTTTTTTTTAGGGGGGCCGTTCACCTTTTAAGCTCATGCGGGCCAGAAGCATTATGCAATTTAAGCTCTTGCGACAGGGGGCTTTTACATTTTAAATGTCCTCTATCGTCACCATGGTCTTGATCAGATCCTTCGTTTGCAGGATTTGTTATGATGATGAGATTTTTTCTTCACCTTCAAGGAACCCCCTTTATTTATGAGAACGGAGAACTTCCTTTTCATACGTGAAGAGACGGCACTATGAATCTTTTTGTGGTTCACTTCATCGAATAGTTCTACCTTAAAGGATTTCATCTTCCTTTCATATTGATAGCTTGTTACTTTGAGGCGATCAAAAATAGATATTGAAGGTTGATCTTTCTTTGATGTGGAGACACTCAGTCTTTGGAAGACTGAAGGTCGAGTTGAGACACGTTGGACATTAGTTTTCTTCTTTTAATGTGGTCATACCAATCATTTGGAAGACTGAAGGTCGATGCGTTGAAGGCTTGATGCAATCGAAGACAAAAGTCTTTTGCTCGACTTCTTTTGCGTTGTCAGCTTCATTCACCTCAATGTAATATGGACTTGCAGAGTTTCCTTCCTCTTTTTTCATGGGAAGGAAATTTTTCGAGAAGGATTGTTTTAGGGTCACAAGTTGGCAGGGTTGAGAGAATATTTTATTCCTTTTCCGTTCAGATTTAGGTTTCTTAAATCCTTCTTTCTTGGACGTCTATTCTTTTTTCTAAATGGGCAATGTTCCTTTTGAAAAACATGTCGTCCTGGTTCCTTCTAACGAGATATAATAGTCCAACCTTTATCTTGATCTTTGATAGGTTTGGCCACGTCTTGAAGTTTGTTTCTTGGTACCTTAGGTTGAAACCAAATAGATATAGGCTCCAAGGTTCCAAATTGGACTAGGCGCACTCCTTGATCATGAAGCGAATTAGAGTGTATTTGACTGCATGTATTTGTCGTCACTGCACCATGATTTGTTTAAGCTAATTCATCGAGGTCTAACTCAAATTTTCCTTCTTTAGCTAATCTTAGAATTATCTCTTTTAGGATAAAACATTTCTTCACTGGGTGACTGACGACACAATGATACTTACAGTAGTTAGGATCATCGACTTTTTTCATCTCTTTCGGTCACTTACTGATAACTTATAGAATACAAGTTATAATTGCCACCAATTTCCTCTATTTCATGTCCTAGCGCAACAATTGTGGTAAGATAATGAGGCATTAGAGGGTACTGTAGCGCATCAGACTAAATCTTGATGCAACGCAACATTGTTTAGTGAGAAGAGGCATAAACATTGCCTTGTCTTGCGCTCACATCTTATCAATTATCATCTCTTGCAGGGAAAGCGATTAGGCGCTGCAGCTTGATGATACAACTAAGCAGTGAGGCGTCGGTCCTTGGAGGAGACAAAAAGAATTTGTGCGCACTACCTGTGTTAGTAAGAACGGATGGTGGAGATAAAAAAAACCATAGTGTGTACATGTTTGAGGCCGACAGAAAAGTAGAATGGTAGAGAGGGGACCACTGGTGCGTAGGCCATACCGCACAAAGAATGAAAGCGAGCACATGAAGTAATATTCTCGCCTGATGCTTATATAAGAATATCCTCCTCTTCATTGGACAAAAAAGAGGGGGGAGATTTGCAAACGCCATAGCCACCATTGAAGCTCAAAAGAAGAAGTGACAATCCTCTAAGAGTGACGCGGCAGGAACCAGCAGTCATTGCATCATTATTTTTTTCCTTCCTATCTTCGGTGTAAAACTATTTAATTAATAACTATTGTAGTTTCATGCATCTCATTATGGTTGGTAGAAGCTAATTTTATCATCAAGACTTGGCTTGAATGCCCTTTTGTTGACCTTGCCTTAACAATGTTTTAATACTAGTAAACTAGAAGTTTAATTCCAACTTTCTTCTCAAGTGTATTTATTGAAATTGCATGAACTCCGTTTGGCCAGCCGAGTTTGGGTAGTAGCATGTGGAAAGAACTTGAGTGGAGCAAGGGTAACAATTAGTTGCTAGATTGATTTTGGAATACTTCAATCTCTTGCAGGCGGTAGATTGGGGATGCAGTTGTTAAGCAATAGTTGCACAAAGGAATCTAACCTCTATTGCGAGTGAACGCGATACCAGGAGGGAGGCGGTCATAGGTCTCCAAGTCTAGGTTGAGTAAATACTTCTACAGTATTAGTAGTTTTACATTGTTGGGTGAGTTGGCATAAGGCGCCAAGGCTAGGTCTTGAGTTTTTTTAAACTTTTTCTTTGCATTATTTGATTAACGTTATTACCAGTCAGTTATTCTTTCTTCGAGTTATTTATTTCTTTGTGCTAAATCACCATTTCATAATACTTAGGGTACTGCATGACTACTGTTAAATAATGTTGTAGTGAAATTTTGTCATCACATCAAAAGGATAGTACACCTTCTATGTGGATCTCGACCCTGGAATACTGACTAGGTATTACTTGCTGGTGCATCAACGTGCACTTGCGCTGATACGTTAGGTGTCAGAAATTTCGTCAGTGTTGTAGAATAAATATCAACGGCAGAGTTTCCCATATAATCTCCATCCCATTGCATCATCACCTTCGCACCTTGCACGATTACATCACTTACGTGTTACATCTTTATTTACTAACATCACATCGTCTAGTCACTTAAACTCTAGAAGTTCGATCAGTTGTGTGTCCAATAATTGTTCCAACATGTCATAAATGTGAGAATCAGGAAAAGGATAGACTTTTTCTAGTCTTTCCTTCAAAGTTAAGCGACGTCTTTTATTTTCTTGTCGCTTTTCAATCTTCTTGTCTTTGGAAGACAACTTGAGAGGGGTTGTGTTGACAACCATAGATTCTTCTAAAGTTTCCTCGATGTTATTTCCCTATTTTCTTACGTTAGGGACTAAAATGTCTTTATCTCCTCAACTAGCGATACTTAGCTCCATGTCGTGGGCACGAGTTGTTAGTTCATTAAAGGTGCGAGGCTTTATACCTTGGAGGATGTAAAGAAGTCTCAAGTGCATGCCTTGAATGTACATCTCCATAGCTGATAGTTCAATGAGACGATCTTTGCAATCGAAACTCATGGCTCTCCAACGATTTATGTAGTCGACAACTGGTTCACCTTTTTATTGTCTAGTGTTGGTGAGCTTGAACGTGCTGACAGTTCGTCTTGTGCTGTAGAAGTGATTTAGAAACTCCTTTTTGAATTGTTCTTAACTGTCTATTGACTCAGGCTATAGACTAGTGTACCAGTCGAAAGGGTTCCCTTTAAGTGTTTGAATAAATTGCTTAACTAGTAGATCTCCTCGTATACTAGCATTTTTGCATGTCTTGATGAAATAATCAATGTGTTGCTTAGAGTTGCCTTTTCTATCAAATTGTTGGAACTGGTGGTTGATATCCAGTTGACATTCTCAAATTATCAATTCTCTTAGTATATGGTTTAAAATACAAGAGCGAACTTTGAGAAGCCCCACTATATTGAGCTCTAATGGAGTTCATTATCATGTCCTAAAGTTGATGGACAGATAGTGAAACGATCAAAGTGGAGTGTTGTGATTGATCTTCTTGCACAACGATATTTCCCTTATTGTAATCCTTGACAATAGGAGCTCGACTTGATTCAGCAACATTTTGAATCTCAATTTGGCTCTTTAAGTATGTGATTTGAGAATCTCTTTCTTTGATCGCTTTCATCAAGGTGTTGATTTTCTCCTGCATCTTTGCCATTCTTTCTTCCATAGTGGTTGTTTATGACGAACACTACGTTAGAATCAAAATCAAACAAAGGGTTACACTTAATAAGGAACTTGTCATAAGTAGATGCCTCAACAATGCCATTACTTCACTCGCTATAACTGGAGCTTCATCTTCTTGCAGCCTCCGTTCATTGGAGCAACTATGGGTAACAAAACCCATGTACGAGTTGCTCATGAGAGAGATCATTGAAGAAGTCTGCTTGAATGTCATCACTTCACTTGCATTTTGAGTTTAGGGAAGGAGATGAGAGGTAGAGATGGTCCCATTGAGCGTGCCAATTTGTTCACACATAATTTCAACAAAGAGATGAGACACATGTAAATAAACTTGTATTTGTATTAATTCGAATATAGTGGAGTACAATCTCTAATTTGTTCTTTTGATTCTTTCTCTCTCATGTACAAATGTTTCGAGGGTTTTACAGCTTGTTCTCGAACGTAGACTTGTCTCGAGGGCTTTGCAGCCTGCTCTCGAATGTGGATTTGTCTCGAGGGCTTTGTATCTTGTTCTCGAGGTTGAAGCTTCAATCAATCTTTAGGGTCTTGAAGTGTTTAAGTCTTGAAGAGTCTTTAGTCTTCAATGAGTGTTTAACACCTAAGAACTTCATGGAGTGTTTGACACCTAAGAACTTTAGGGAGTGTTTGGCACCTAAGGACCTCAAGGACTCCCTTTGAATTCTCTAGAAAGTTTAATTTATAAACCCTTCAAATAAAGGAGAGCTTCTCTATTTATAGAGCTTTCATAGGTATGTGGGTTTGGGCCATAATGGTTTTTTGGGCCCAACCATGGACTTGGATTTTTGTTGGCTTCGGGCCTAATTATTTAGATTTGAGTTTTATTTAACTATCCAAATTCTATATGACCCAATTTGACCAAATTAAATTTAATTGTTTAGTTAAATTTTCATGACATGTGGTCTTTTAATTTTAGAATTTGCCAATTTTTGTCTTCAAATTAAAATTGGGACACATGTCACTTTATAATTGGTCCCAAATTTAATTAATTTAATTTTCTCATTAACTTAGAATAACGACGTGGCAATTGGGGATTGGTCAAACATTTTCAATCAACACATATAAATGATAGTTGTATTCATGGTATGGTATTGTGGCAGTTAATGGGGAAGATGAAAGGTTGACATTAATGAAAAAAGCAAAATTGAAGAAGAAGATGAAAGATGAAGTGCAATTTCACGACATTGTTGGAAGGAGGAAAGAAAAAAGACAAAAGACTAAAGACTAAAGCTCATTATTGGCATTCATTCAAAAATTGAAAGTGTAAAATAGGCACAAACAATTTCTCCTCATTATGGCTTTTATATATACTATAGATATTGATTTATTTATTATTGTTGCATAATTTTAAAAATTTTCATTTATTTTTATTGTTTTATAAAAGTAGAATCAGCAAGATATGCGAGTGAAAGATTTGAACATTTGATCTCTTGGTCAAAACATTTTAGTTGAGCTATGTTTAGGTTAGCTATGACTAGTCTTTTACTTGAAGAGGTGGTTTTTCACACAATTGTGTGCGTTGTGGGTTTTTAACGTCATTTTCTGCCCAAAAGTTTGGTGAACCTTTTTTCTACACCGAGCGATTTACAAAGAGCTTTACCAAGAATTTCTATTCTATCAAAATATATTCTACAAAGTATTTTCTTTCTTTTTGAGCATACAAGTCAACAGAGATTCATAAGAGAGCTAAGTTGCACACTACGTCTCTTGAAGGGAGTTGTATCCTAAGAATGGAGTGTCAAATAACTCAATGAACGTGGGGCACGTCTTCTCTAAGGACAATATTCAGCAACTCACCTCAACCCAAATAATAGGCTTTCTAAAGCCGTTTTCTACTGATTAATAATTTTATATTTATTGGTTGTTGTTCTTTTTCATTTAAAGTATTCCTACCCATTCATTTTAGCATATTTTGCCAATATTTGTCTAGGATAAAATATACTTTTTGTCATTGAGATTTAAACTTAGTTTCTATTTGATCCATGAGTTTTCGAAATTAGCACTTTTTATCCTAGAGATTTGAACTTAGTTTCTTTAAGATTCAAAAGTGACATGTTTGGTCCCCTAGATTTGAATTTGATTTCCAATTGATCCCTGAAATTTGAAGTCAATTTCTAATTGATAGCGCACTTTGTGAGCTATTTTTTTTTAGCTATTATTGCTAGTTTTGAGGCTTAATTAGCTATTTTCACGCACATATCTATTTATTTTGTAGAATTCGAGCAATTGGGGGCAAAATGGAGTTTTAAGAGGTTTTATCGAGAAAAAAAAAAGTGATAAATTGGAGGAAATTGAAGAAAACAAGAAAAATAGAATAGGAATTCAAGCTAGAAGAACCGAGGAATGCTGTCAATGCCTAAGCCAAATGAACCACCTGAGTAGCATCTCAACACTACAAATTCAACACAACACCTTGCTCAATGCTAGTCTTGACCTTGTGCAATGCATGGAGAACATGCAAGCCTCACTTCCTTTCGTAGCGTTAAGACGCTACCTAAATTTTTGAATTTTTTTACAGGCCTAGGGTGCAGCATTGAGACGTTGGCCCTAGCGTCTCAATGTTGCCCTATTTTATTTTTATAAATATGTCTTTTTGAATTGTTTTTGGGGAGCCATTTGAAGAGGAAAGAACCATATTTTTGAAATTGGTCTGATTTTGAGAGCAAGAAGAGACCTTTGGAGTGAAGAAAAGGGATTTTTTGAGCTCGAGATCTATTGAAATCTATGCTCAAAGCCTTGTAATTAATCTATTTATTATTTAATAATTATTAGATTCATTTTATTTGCAATTTATATTATCCATTACATAAAATCCAAGGTTATTAGTACAATCTTGAACAATATATGGTTGAAATGCAGTAGGATCATATTTAAGAAATAACCTAAACAATCTATAGTATATGGATAAGATTGGGTGCCTTATCATGGTAACACTATTGATACGTTCCACTTTGTAATAGTTACAAATGATATGATCCAAAATCGTTCATGTGGAGACATGTGAGTGGGTGTATCATATACAATGATTTTTTTATCACAAAATATTTAATCTCTCTTTATAAATCCGTTAATTGAGAAAATTAATATTTTCACAGGATGAGTTGGAAATATAAGTTTCACAATATGAAATTCACTTCTTCCCATATAGGAAAAGTAGATGAGTAGTTCCCTTAAGTATTGATTTCAAGACTTGAACAATAGGGTCCATCCTCTCATTGGCTTGAGAGGGACTTAGTTTATAATTGGATTATAAACAAAATCGTTCATTAGAGAATTAGTGGTACTTAAGGTATAAGATAAGATGTAATAGACAT
Source organism: Trichosanthes truncata (assembly GCA_033996785.1). Taxonomy (NCBI): domain Eukaryota; kingdom Viridiplantae; phylum Streptophyta; class Magnoliopsida; order Cucurbitales; family Cucurbitaceae; genus Trichosanthes; species Trichosanthes truncata. The sequence continues at coordinate 39,222,059 of JAWPNB010000013.1, read as the reverse complement.
AAATAAAACAAACTTTTGACCTAGCTATAATTACAAATAACTCATGAAGGATTGACTATGTAATGGTTATATCCATGGACACAACTTGTCCTACAATGCATAAGAGTGCAACTCTAAGCTTATAGTGGAGTTGTAACACCACATGCCTAGGATTCGAATCAAGATTCGAAATCTAGATTCAGCACCTGACGACCCTAGCATTTGCTTGCATCCCTTGCAACTTGGCCACGTCACCATAATAGTCTTTAGATGTAACACCTGACAATTTCAAGTATTATTTATGCTCTCCAATGGGTAATTTTGAAAATGTATTTATTAAGTTGTTAGTTGTTTGGCTATTGTGGGATTGTGGTCGATTTGTAAATTTGAAGAGTTCAGGGCCCATGTGTTAATCTTGGAATTTAAATCAAATCTCAGTTTTTGATATAGATTTATAGGTTTTGTTGTTAAATTGAGATGAGGAAAGGGCAAAATAGGAATGAGGAAGGCCAACTAGGGTTTGGAATGGGGCATTAAATACTCCATTTTTCTTCTAGTATACATTCATCCGAAGGTCATCTTCAACCTCTCCCTCACGTTTTCTTCATCATCTTCAACCCTTCCCTTTGTGTTTTTTGACAGCTAACATTACCACCACCGTTTTGCTGTTGTGGACGTCAGCTGCCCCATGCCACGATTGTTGTTGCATGATTTAAGTGTAAAGTCGCAAGTGCACTAGTCAAGTTATAGAATAGTGATTATGAGTACGAGTGTCATCCTCAAAATTGACGTTTTTAATTCGTTCAAGTACTACAAATAATCTCAATTGTTTTTATCTAGAGATCGAAATAGAAAATAGTGCTAAAAACAAGATTAATCAAAATGAAAATATAAATTTGAGATAAATTTGAGGGGAAAGTATTTTAGGGATGTGATTTCACCAATTGGACCTTTTAACTTAATTGAATGTCTAAGATTGATTAAACATTTATTCAATAGGCCTAGAAGTTTATTGTCAAGAATGACCCTCTTGAATACACTCAATCCTCATGCAATGAATTAAAACCTACATTCCTGATGATTTTTAAAGACATGCATTGTAACACATGCGTTAGTAAATTAAGCTATTTAGAGACTAAGCTATGCCTTGAAATTCATAAGTCCATTAATTTTGGAATAGTAGAACTTAGTTATTCTTGGATTCTGATTTATAAAATTAGAATTTCAATCTAGCCTTAAGTTTGAAAAATTAAATTTCTATAATTTTGGAAAAGGAGATTTTGAATTAAATCTGTAATTTTCTGAAGTTTGGAGGTTTAATTTTAGGTCGTTCATCCCCAAATACAAAAGGAATCTAAATCTTTTATCAGTTAGATTTTCCTCGAATATTTAGAAACTTAATTCCCCTCTTGGTTTCTTTTATTCATTTAGATTTTATGCAAAGATTGGCCTCTTAGAATTCCATAAGCTTAAAGAGATTTTAGGGATTTAGTTTGGATTTTAGAAACTCAAGGTCCTCCCCCTTTTATTTACTTTAGTTCTTTGGAAAAGAACTAGAGTGAAAGAAAAGAAAACTAAAGGAAAAGCCTAAAAGAAGCCCTAAAATCATTTCCCTCATTCTTCCTCCCCCTCTCTTTCATGAAACAGTTGCCAGCCATCCCTCCCTCTCTTTCATTTTCCTTTTCTTCTTCGACCATCCTCCAGCGACGCCCTGTCAGCAACACGAAACCCGACCGGCGCAGCTCTTTTTCCTCACTCCCAGCATTGACGTGCAACAAGCATCCATGAGTGGCGTTTCTCTCTTTCATTCGAGAAGCACGGCAGCGACAACAACCCAACTCCGATGACTGGAGCGAAGACTCACGAGTGTTCTTCTCCTTTGAGCGACGACGTCGATCCTTCTCTCTAGCGGCAATCTAGTAGCATTTTCCTTCTTTTTGGTAAGGTTGGACCTTGACCCACATGACTCTAGATTCACATTACCCATTCCTTAAATTTTTTAACTTGAGATTTTAGGTTCGTTTGCAAGCCGACCAGCGCGTGTTTGAGGCCGTTGGTGTCGATCCGCGAGTTCCAACAAGGATTCATTCGTTTTACAGACCTCGAAATAGTGCCAGTACGTGATCACACATCCTTTTAGCCTCTAATAAATTTACCCACATTTTGTAAGGTTTAGTTTTGCGAAATTAGACGCAATTGAACACCAATAGCAAGCCTTTCAGCCCTTTTAGCACTTATTAGAAAGTTCTAGCATGTTTTAAACCATTCGCAAATCCATTTAAGTATTGTAGCTTTAGTTCTAATATGTAGGAACCTTAAGTTTGCAGTTTAGGATCGACTCGAACACCTTCAAACGGTAAACAACAAGCATATGGGCTTTTTCGATAAGTTTTAATGCGTTTTAGACCTTTCGCAAATCACTTTAGGTGTTATAGCTTAGGTTCTAATAGCTTAGGTTCTAATGCGTGAGAGTTGTTTGCAGTTTCAAACCAATTCAATCTCATTCGAACACTCCTAGCACGTATTCAAGCTCATTTGGTGTAGTTCGATAAGTTTCGACACACTTGTAGACTCTTTCGAACTAGATTACGTTTGTTCAGGTCTGTTTGGGTGAGTTATAAGTGGCAAGACCTTGTTTTGACTCTTTTGGTCTCAAATAAAGCACTTTAGTTGAGTCCTTAACCCATGGGTACCCTTTGTTTGCAGTGTTGAACACTATTGAATACTTTTCAGCAGTTACCCAAGTCTTTTGGTAAGTTTTAGCATGTTCTAATTATTTTCGAATCGTGTTTAAGGTGTTGTAATTTAGCTTATAATCTTTGGAAACTCTTTTTTGTAGTTTTGGCTTTGCCTTAAAGTGATCGAGTTATCTTTTAAGGTTGTTTCTAAGCAAGTATAACCTCCTTGAACATTTTGGGATTCGATCAAAAGTTTTCAACTAAGTTTGGTTTTTGAAAACTTATCTCTTGGTTTAGGAAAGTCTTGGAGTACTTTTAGGAGCATAAACTAGTTTCTACTTGGTGGGTCTGTTTGACTGTGTGAAACATGTTGTATGTTTTCTTATTGATTTCTTTTATGCATTATATGTATATATCTCTACATGATCCATTATGTGTATGTGAGCATACTTTTATGTATGATGTGATAGTTATGTGATGATAGCATGTTGGATTCTTGGTTGTTTGATTATGCATAACATGTGTGTTGTGAATGGACTGTGTTGTTTGGAGCATAAAACATGGTCTAGAAGTGTGCCTAGGAAACATGCATTCTAGTGAGATAGTGTGTGGGGTTAGAGAACCTTAGGTGTGGTAAAGGAAAGTTGGGTGAATATCAGGTTCCTCAAGTAAAATGTTCGAGGGATGGTATGTCATCAATAAATTTAGAAGTACCATCGATGGTCTAGTTTTATGATGGTTAGGGTCGATGTGTTGAGTTTAGAAAGGAAATTATTGAAGATTCTCAAGAATGTCGATGACCTTTGACGAAAAATCAGTTGGGAACGATGGAGAGTGTCGGTGACCCTGGATACCATCAGTTGGGGCCAATGGAGAGCGTCGGCAACCCTGAATACCATCAGTTGGGGCCAGTAGAGAGCGTCGGTGGCCTTGGATGCAAATAGTTGGGGCCGATAAAGAATGTCGATGGCCTTGAGTAAAATCAAAGGGGATCAACATGTCTCGAAGGAATCAGTCTCAGGAAGCCTTGTGAGAACTAAATTATGGGTATTAAGTGAGCTCGTGGAGCTTGAGTGTATATGGCAAGATGTATAATTTATGTGTTAAGTGAGACTTATGCATAGTTTACTTGTTTATGTGTGCGTAGCATGATGCTTGTGATATTACTTTGAATAAGCACGTTTCATAAATTTTTACGTCCAAAATATTTGTTGACATTCCATCAATATTTTTGTCAACATTTCTAAAAATTTCGAAGCGTGATATTTCTATCAATATCGATATTTAACTCAAGTGAAATTCAATACTTAGAGCAAGCATAGAAAAATAATGAAACATCGTCCTCCAGATTCATTATCAACAAACTATACAGAGAATACATGAGATGATCGAAGATCAAATGTCTCATCGTTTAATAAACTTAAATTTATTCATAGCTAGAAAAAGAAAAACATGTAAATATGCCTCAGTAGATGATAATACCTGCCTTGCACATGTTCTCCTTTCAATCTGAAAATAGGATAGCAATTTTCATATATCAAGGTAGTTTCGTTTAGCATCGTTTTGTCTTTCTTAGTAGCTTGCCTCAACTTCCTCTTTTAGAATGTTGTAAAGACTATCAACAACATTGAGCAAAAACCCATCTGAACCATGTTTTGCTAGCAAAGATATTGATACAGGAAGACCATTGTACAAGCCTAGAGGTATGCTAACCTGCAGATTAGTTGGTGAGAAAAAAACATCACAATAGTTGCTTTAACTTATGAGAGAGAGCCAACTAGAGCATAGTTCAATTGGTTAAGACATATATCTTCAACCAAAAGGTCAGAAGGTCAAAAAGACTTTTTGATAGAGAGTGAGAAAGAAAACCTGGCAGAATCCAGAGACCCCAGCAATGGAGGGCAAGCTGAAAGCCTTTGCACGAAAGTCGTGTAGTTTCGACGTGTCTGTGTTTAGTTTTGGAGGGGGCCCTGGGACTGTAGGAATTGCAAGGACCCCACAATCCTGAAATAAAATTATCCAAAATACCAGCTCAAGATTACTTTAACATGATAATTCACAAACTTCTTTTTTCCAGAATAAATCGTGTCTCGAAACAAATTTTTAAGATAGAAGCAACAGAAAAAATCTTCCAGACATAAACTCCAATATGCCGCTATAATTCTAGAAATAAATTTGGCTGAGTAATTTGATATGATTGTTAGATGACACTTTGTAGTCATCCAAGTAACCATTTTCTTTAAAAATATATATATAACATTCCAAGTAAAAGAGTGAGGATTCAAACCTATGACTCATAGGAGAAGGTGAGTTGTGCCCAAGTTGGAATAGCAATCTTGAGATTATATTGTAATATCAAAGGGACACACTGGTTATAGCTTTTGAGGGAGCTCTCCCTCAAAACTAATTCCCAAAATTCTGTCTATCCTAACTCCCTCTATCTGTCAACTAAAATAAACTTTCAAATAATTACAAATATGCCACCATTAATATTCCTAATTAAAAATAGGTTAAGATACCATTTTGGTCCCTGTACTTTGGGTTTTGTTCCATTTTAATCCTTGTACTTTCAAATGTCCAATTTTAGTCCATGTACTTTCAAGCTTAAAATTGGTCCCTACAATAAGTTTGAAGTTAATTTTGATCAAAATTGGTTAAATAATAATAATAATTTTTGGAAAGCTAATAGAGACTATTTTTTTTAGAAAAGTTAACAATAAACAAAGAGTAGAGACCAATTTCAAACTTTATTGAAAGTGCAGTGACTAAAATTGGACATTTGAAAGTACATGGATCAAAATAGAACAAAACTCAAAGTATAGAGACCAAAATGGTATTTTAAGCTTAAAAATAATTCATTTGACTAATAAATAACAAATTCAGTCACTGAGATTTTCTCTACACAGAGCAAAATGCAGACATTTTAAGTTGCTAACTATTTTACTCTGAAACTTTAGTAAATTGAGCGTGTGTGAGAGAGAGAGAGAGAGAGTACTTCCAGAAGTGCAGCAAGAGCTTCACGCAGTTCGATTTTAATGGAGCGACACAGATCAGTATTCTCATCTGTTGCCCTTATGGCTTCTGATACTCGTTCTGATATTCCTGGACCCAAATGAGGATTGCAGGTCCTAATCCATTCTTCGTGATTGATTTTGAATTCATACCTACGAAGGGGAAGTAAAAAGAGAGGGCGAAGATCATTCGTTCCTTCAACACAATTATATATCACAATCAATCCGCTTGACAGAATTTGTGTTACGATTCATGGCAAGATCAGAACCTCTGAAGCAATTGCAAAGATCTTGCAAGGGCTGCCAAGGATGGTATGCTATGCTCATGGCCTGCATTTCCTTCAATCATGAAATGCTTCAAACTTGGAACTTTGTCCTCAACATAATTCCCAAGGCTAACTTGTTTTATAAGATGGCCTGCAGTTGAAGGCTCAAATAGTAAGCACCCAACCCAGTTGAAAAATTATATCAGAAAGCACAGATGAACTCAAATATTATGTTAATCATTTTTCTTCAATATTACTACCCAGTATACCGTTTGCAAAGCCCTGTGTCATTCTTTTGTTGAATGTGACAAAAAGGCTATAGTCTAACTAATGGCAGACATTCAAAGTATGAAGCTAGATGCTCTAATGAATTCCCTCTGGAGCAAATGAAAAGCCTAAATGCAAGAAAATCAAATTCAGATTCATCCATGAATCATTATCAAATATCAAGACCACAACCTGTGAAGATAACTAATACTGAATGTCGACTTACCACCAAATAACTTCTTTACTGAATTAACAAAAGCTTGTGTCAATCGTTCACTAGGAATGTTTGAGAGCTTGAAACAGTCTTCTGCAATGAGTACCTGTGTAGGTGTAGGCTTGTGATAGTCAACCTCTGGCTGTTGCAGCAGCAGCCGACCTACTCTTTTGAATACGGCGGAATCCCGGGCAAACCATCCTAAAATGAGAAGTTGGTGTCAAAGGATACACTTTTTAAATATGGCAGGATAGCTAGCATTACATTATCAGTGCAAAATTGATGTTGAAGCCCTGAAGGAAAGAGAACATGTTCCAAAAGATAGCATTGTTGTTGAGATATGGGCTCTATTCTATGTACAAGCAACCAATGCCCTTGCTACCAATCAATACCACATCGCTCATCTATATGCAAAATCAAGAGTAGCAAAGCCATCACAATGGTGCGTGATTATAATAGAAATTATGGAGTGTTGTATTTACACATTTCAAGTTCTCTTTGAAAAGAAAAATCACAAATGTTGTCCAAAGGACCTTTTACTTAAAAAAAACAACAGCAACAGCTTTGTATGATAATTACAAAAGGGCTTAGTAAACAATATTAGTTTTTCAAAGAAGATTGAGAGTTTTCTTAAAATTCAGAGAAAAACTCAGTGTCTTATCCACAAAAGAAGATTTAGACAAAGTGACAATGAGACGTTACTCATTACCTACTGTATCAAAGCTCTGTGCCATGGGTATTACTCCAGAGGTAGAGACTGCACCATGTGAAGGCCGAAATCCGAGGATTCCACAATAGGATGCAGGCACTCTTACACTACCTCCAGTATCAGTTCCTACAAAACTAAATATGATTTTTTACAACATTTTCCAAGCATAAGTCATTAAACCACAGATTATTCAAGGTCAAAGAAGTTAGAACTTGCCTAAGGAGAAATCCACAAGCTTTGCACCTACAGCAACAGCAGAGCCACTGGAAGATCCTCCAGGTATCCGATCTGATGCATATGGGTTTTGGGGTGTACCATAATGAATGTTTTCCCCATTTATACTGCCAAAAAATGATTATCAAACTAGTGATTCTACTAATGTAAAGATTCAAAAGCCTACATTGTCGGGATGAATCATTTGGTGAAAGCTTTTCAATTAGAAATTAGAAACCAGATCAAAGTTAATTGGTTCACGTTCGTATGTTAACGAAATTGAATACAGAGTTGGGTGCTTGAAAGGATAGAAATGGAATAGACATAGTTAAGACCAATTATAGAATGGTGTGCGCTCAAAATAATAATTTTTATCCACTGTAACCCAATTTGCAAAGCTTATGCCTCATCTGTTTGTTATCAATTACAGAAGAATGAAAGCTAAAAAGAAGAAAGTAAAGGGTAGGTTTTCGTGGCACCTGTAGGCCATTTCATCCATGATAGTCTTGCCAATGCAGGTGGCTCCTCCTCTTAGGACAGTCAACACGGCTGGGGCTGTCTGATTGGCAGGTGGGTGAGTCCTTAGCCATTCAGGATTTCCAAAACCAGTTACATATCCATCCATATCAAATCTGTTTGGTTCAGAGTCCAATGAGAAGTTTGGCTTTAATACCCCAATTTCATGAAGAAAAACTGTCACGTTTTTATTTTAAAGATCATACATTAATAAAAACAAAGAACCAAGAATTATTTTATTGAACTAAGCTTCACCTTGCACACACTAACAACCCGTTGCAATAGAAACCAACTGTTGATGGCTTGTAAGAATGAAAATATCAATATCAACAGATATATTGGTAATAAGATTTTAGGGATACGTTGATAAATTATAGACAAAATGTTGATATTGATAGCATCTTGAAGATGCAAAACAATAATCTAATATTATACAACAATGTTATACTTCACTTTACTACATATATTCTCTCTACTACTAAGAAGATTTTAAATAAAACTTTATAACTGAAAAATTCATTTTGACCTTGTACTTAACTGGGTAAGTCAAATTTAATCCTAAAGTTTTAATTTTATCAAATTCAACCCTAAATTTAAATAAGCGGTAAAATCAATAATCTTAATTATGAGTATGACTCAACGTTTAAGGCATCTCTATTACCTCTAAGGGGCTGTTTGGGGGTCCAATAACCGTGGGTTTGAGTATGTTATTATAGTCCACACTGCGTTTGGGCCTCATGTTATTATAACAGGCCATTTCGTTTTTGATAATTCCCGTTTATGTACAGTACCCATAATTGTAACCCCCGATTTTCGAAATTTCCTTCCGTCTCACTTTCCCAAAATCTCATTATTTCTCTCTCTTTCCCGAAGTCTGGCTTCATCTTCCTCCTTGCGTTTTCGCTTGTATCTTTTCCCTTACCGCTCGTCTTCTCTCGCATATGTTCATGGCTTCATCTTTTTCGTTCGACCTCTCCCTCATCTTCGCGTTCGCCCCTCTTCGTCTTCATTCGCGTACTGTTTTTTATGTTTTGAGTTCAGTTTTTTTTTTTTTTTTTACAGATCTGTAAACCCATCCATTCGATTTACCGTTCGCCCCTCTTCGTCTTCCTCCGTGTACTGGTTTTTATGTTTTCAGTTTAGATCTGTATTTTTTTTGACCAGATCTATAAATCCATCCATTCGATTTACCGTTCGCCCCTCTTCGTCTTCGTCCGTGTACTGGTTTTTATGTTTTCAGTTTAGATCTGTATTTTTCATATTTCCTTTCATCGATTTGTAGATCCGATCGATTTAGTTTTTCAGATCTGTCTATTTTATCAGATCTGAAAGCTTTTTCGACTTTCTCCTCTTGCCGCTTCCAAAAAACCGATCCATCCCTTGCCGCTTCTTGTCGATCCCTGTTTCGGTGAAGTTGCATGTTTTATTCGATGGTGGTTGTTTCGAGAATGCTAGGTAGGGGATGCATGGATCGATTTGAGGAGCTTGGTAGGGGGACGAACTTCGAAGGTATGTTTTGTTTTCCCTTTTAGACCGGCCGATGATGAATCCATGTTACTGAAATTTTTTTATTTTCGTTTTGATTCTCTCTGATTTACCCTTGTTGCTGACTAGTATTGGATATTCATTTTCATATGATCTTCATTTTTTATCTCTGATTTGCCTGTCATCACCGAATTTTCTGCCTGTTTTTTAGCAAATTATTGTATTCAACATGCTGGAATAATCTATGAATGCATTGATCCAGCCCTCTGTTTCTCAATTTTTTTTCCTGTTACTTTAGTGCCTGTCATCACCGATTTTTCTGCCTGTTTTTTAGCAAATTATTGTATTCAAAATGCTGGAATAATATATGAATGCATTGATGCAGCCCTCTGTTTCTCAATTTTTGTTCCTGTTACTTTCATTGAATGGCCTGTTTTTAGGTTACTTTCACTGATGCAGCCTATTTTCTTTTGGTTACTCTCATTGAATTTGTTTTTTTGTTCATTTTCTTGTTAATATGAGAAATTGAAATATTCCTCATGAATGAATTTCATATTTCTGAGGCCGGTTTGTCTATGAATTTTTTTTTTTCAATTCTCATTTTGTTTGCTCATATGTTGTATGCGAATGTGAGTTTATGTTCTGTTCTAAAATTGTAGTTTAGTTTTGTTTTTTGTTTATATTCATGCTACTACTTTGAGAAAGTGAAATACCACTCATGAATGAATTTCATATTCCTGAGGCCGGTTTGTCTATGATTTTTTTTTGCCAATACTTGTTTTGTTTGCTCTTAAATCTAACCATAACTTAATTTGTCATAACTTTTGTATTTGGGTTGGAAGGTGGTTGGTTTGTATTAAAGGAGTCATGTCAATGTCTTTTCTCACTTGTTTTTCATAATTACTTTCTATTGATAATTTGTGTACTTACAATATTTTCTTATTTTTTATTCTCTATTCTTATTTAATATTGTGGTTAGGTGCACTTATGATAATAAGTGCACCAATTTGTTTTTGTCAACTACCCCCCCCCCCCCCCCCCCCATCTCCTCTTTAAATATGTTCTCATTTTATTCAAAACCTTGAGGACAACCATCTCCAAACTACTTCTCTCAAAGGCAATTTGTGAATGTCATTCTCTTTTACTCATATCTTTCCTTCAAAATTTCTTCTTAATCTTCATTCATATCTTTTCACATTCCATTCTATGTTACTTTCTTACTAATGCATCATCTCTTTCAATTATAGGGTTGAAGTCCTTCCAAATCCATCACGTTCTCCTCACTGTTGATCGCTCCTTACATCTTCTAAGGTAACACGTCATCTTCTTCCACAAGTTTTATTATAGTAAAGTTAAGTACTAATTTTATTTTTTATGTCTTAACAGGGTCATAACTAGTTCATTGGTCCACCTTAGTTCGAGGTTCGTTTATTTTAAAGCACGGACATTTGCTTTTTGTATATTCAGTTTGTTTAGTACAAAAATATCATTTGTGTATGTATATTAGGTTTGTATATAAGAAAAATACTATTCGTGTATGTATTTCTTTATATGGAATATTCACTTATTTGTATATTCACTTGATTGATTTGTTAGTATTGCTCTAATAATGTGTTTTTAATGGAGTACAAAAACATTGCTAATGTACTGTTTGTATTATTTGAAAAAATTAATTATTTTAAATGTGAATATACTTTGATTATGTATGCGTTTCGTTGTTATAATAGACTTCATGTTATTTTAAAGGTGAGAACTTGATTATAATGTAATGGGATTTGAATGAAAAAAAAAAAAAAAAAAGCTTTATTCAAATATTATTTTATATGTTGTTTGAATAAATGGTTTTTATAAAATTGACCATGATTTTTCACTCCAACAAGCAAAAATGCTAAAATGAATATGTTAAACGGGAAACAAAGTTAATTTATTGAAATCAAAAATATGGTTAATACTCCAATATTTGCATATTTTCAAAGTCATGTCTTAGAGCAAAAAAAAAAATGTTAATTGATGCAATTATTTTTTTTTCTAAATTAAGTAACAATAAGGAAAGAAAAAAGTTGTTTTTAACAGGAAAAAAAAAGTTATTTTTAACAAAATGATCTATGTTTTTTACATAAAAGATTGTTCTAAGACAATTGATATCATAGGAGAGTGACCAATTATACATAAAATATTGTTATAATACAATTGGTATCATAGGAGAGTGACCAATTTATATCTATAGATAATAGAATGTTGTTTAAATAGGATAGATATTTTTTCAAGTACTAATCAAACATGCTTTCTTTCAATTGTGACAAACATATTTCAAAACCAAAACATATACTCATAAACTCAAAATTTAGAAACCAAAACATAGACTCATAAACCAAACAACTAAATTTTAAAACCAACCCTTATACTCCTAAATTTCAAAACCAAACCTTAGACTCTTTAAACCAACCCCAACACTTGAATCCTATAATCAATCACTAAACCCAAAATTTAGAAACCAAAACATAGACTCATAAACCAAACATAGACTTATACTCCTAAATTTCAAAACCAAACCCAGTGATTTACACATCGTGGGTTGAATGCTACCAAGATATGAACTGATTTAGTGGATCGTTTCAATCGATGTAAATAATATATCAGTCGTCTGTATTTCAGGAACGAAATTAGATACTTTCTTATCTTATGGACCCACGAGAACTAGTTGCAATTCTGTCAGCGTTCACCACAACACAACATCAATTACTTCTAATATTAGACATGTACATGAACGATCGTAGGAGAATAGAATACCAGTCACCCTTACTCAGGCATCACATTAGGCAACTAGCATTCTTCCGACTCATCCACGAGTCTGACTTGTGCTGTCGTGAGAGTACAAGGATGGACAGGAGATGTTTCTCCATACTATGTACCTTACTAAAGACTGAAGGCGGTTTATTCGATACAGAAATCATAGATGTGGAGGAAATGGTAGCCATTTTCTTACACATCGTAGCTCACGACGTTAAGAATCGTGTAGTTCGAAGGCAATTTGCAAGGTCTGGTGAAACCGTTTCTAGGCATTTCAAATCCGTCCTTAACGCAGTTTTGCGGCTACACGATGTATTGTTAAAGAAACCAGAACCAATCACTAACATATGTACAGACGAGAAATGGAAATGGTTTGAGGTACATACCACTTAAACCCTAAACCGATTGTAATCATGATGGGGGGAGTTCTCCACGCAAATGAATAGCTCATTCCTTATTTGACTGCAGAATTGTCTAGGTGCATTAGATGGTACGTACATTAAGGTCAATGTCAGTGCCACTGATCGACCAAGATATAGGACGAGGAAAGGTGAAATTGCAACCAATGTGCTTGCTGTGTGCGATACTACTGGAGATTTCGTCTTCGTCTTACCTGGTTGGGAAGGGTCCGCAGCTGATTCTCGGGTGCTCAGAGATGCAATATCACGAACGAATGGACTTCAAGTTCCAAAGGGTAAATGAGGCATTTCTTAGTTCACCTTAATAATATTTTGGTCAATGGATTAAACATTGCACATTGTACAGGATATTATTATCTATGCGATGCTGGGTACCCTAATGCAGAGGGTTTTTTGGCACCGTATAGAGGTGAACGATACCACCTGTCTGAATGGCGTGGAGGAGGGAATGCACCGACTACCCCAAGAGAGTTTTTTAACATGAAACATTCTTCTGCAAGGAATGTGATTGAGCGGGCATTCAGACTGCTGAAGGGAAGATGGGCCATTCTTCGAGAAAAATCATACTATCCGGTAAAAGTCCAATGTCGAACTATCACGGCGTGTTGCATCCTTCACAACCTTATTAACCGAGAGATGAGAGAAAGTGAGATGAACGATGACTTAGATGAGGTTGAATCGGATTCAACTACGATTGGAGAAGACCACATCAATTTTATCGAGACATCTAATGAATGGAGCCAGTGGAGGGATGATTTAGGCCAACAAATGTTTGATGAATGGGAGTTACGTAATAATTAACTGTTTTTTTCTTATTGTCTTGTTGTATTATGACTTTTTCTTTTATGTTGTTGAATCATAATTGAAGTAATTGTTGTTTTGGAATTACAAACAATCGTCTTACGTTTTAACTAAATTCTATGATAGTAAACGTGTACATTTAGTAGAATGTCAGGTGCACCGAGAGCCCCCAAGCACTCATGGACGAAGCATGAAGATGCGAAGTTGGTGGAGTGCCTTCTATACTTGATACAAGCTGGCGGATGGAGATCAGACAATGGGACGTTCCGACCTGGGTACTTAATTCAATTGCAACGTATGATGAGGGAGAGGATCCAAGGCACTGAAATCCAATCAACCACAATAGAATGCAGGATCCAAACCTTAAAAAAACAATATCATGCGATTGCAGAGATGCTAGGGGCAGGTTGTAGTGGATTTGGTTGGAATGACGATTTTAAATGTGTGGAGGTGGAGAAAGAGACTTTCGACGGATGGGTGAAGGTAAGGTTTCATAGTCTCATTATATATTCTTGTTACGTGACATTGTATAACATATCAATTCATTTTTATGCAGGGTCATCTGGCTGCAAAGGGGTTGCGCAACAAGCCGTTCCCCCACTTTGATGATTTAGCCATTGTATTTGGCAAAGATCGTGCGACAGGAGCATCTGCAGAGACACCTATTGATATGGCATCTAATGCAGGAGAGCACATGGACGAAGACATTCACTTAGACGGCTCCCAGGATTATTATGTCCCAATTCCCCCAGTCTTAACTCAAAGAATGGACATGTCTCAAGATGATGTGAATGGAACACCCACGAGTCGGAATAACGCAGTAGGTGGTTCAACATCTAGGGGTAGCAAGAGGAAGCGAACGCATTATCACTCTGATATGGTTGATGTGGTACGTGATGCTATGGATGTCAATGCATCCCACTTAAAAATGATTGTAGAGTGGCCCAAAGAGAAGCGTGCAGCTGAGGTCGAAGTACGCTCAGAAATTGTGGCCCAACTGTACAACATCCCAGAGTTGGATAATCGGGCCAAAGCGCAGATTATGAATATCCTCTTCCGTGATGTCCAAGCGTCAGAGAGCTTCTTGTCTGTTCCTCCAGAGTTGCAACTGGAATACTGCCGAATCCTCATTGAGAATAACGTCTGATAAACCCTTCTTAAGAAAAACTATCTTATTTTTGTTTGTAGTATGTATGTAGTCACCTATTATTTTGTGTCATCCGAGTGGTGGCTCGTGATTGACCATTCTCACTTGTTGAAAAAAACATTTTTTTGTATACATGAGGAGATAGATATCATGTTGCATTTGTACAATTCCAAATCTGGAGATTATGTAAAGAATGGTAACAATTATTTTGTGCAACTACAACTCCAAACTAGTCAAAGCATTGAACACAATTTGTATTTAAATTTTGAAAAACTGAAATTTTAATATAACATTACTCAGGCAATCCAAAAAAAATGTTGAAAAAAAAATCTGACATTCTAAACCCAGCATCAGAACTCCATGTTATAATAACCTGCACCCCAAACACAGACTATTATAACCCAGACTATAATAATCTGCACCCCAAACACAGATTATTATAACCCCCAGACTATAATAACCCCCAGACTATAATAACCCCCAGACTATTATAACCAACTCTGTGCCCCAAACAGCCCCTAAGAGTTCATAGGTTTGAATCTTTCACCTCACATGAGATGTAATATTCTTAAAGAAATATTAGTTGAGTTAAGTTCCCTTTTACTTCTTTAAAATTATTGGTAGTAATAGATGCTTTAAGTTGGACAAGCTTATTTCCTAAATACCAGCTTTTCCGGTTAAGTTTAGGCACTTTGTTACTTGCTTTAATTTGTGATTAAATTCTAGCACTTTTGTGATTGTTTTTGGTCACTTATGTTGTTGATATTTAGCATTTTGTTGGTTAAATTTTTTGTAATTTACTGATTGATCCATGGACAATTTCCTAATTATAGTTAGGGGGATATATTAATCTGATTCTTACCACTAATTCAAATTTCAAAAACTCAATGAAATTGAAAGTTTAAAATTAAAACTGACGCAATAGTACAAATGGGATTTTCCCCGTAGAACAATCAATTCATCTCATGAATATATATTTTGATCCTAGAAAGAATATCGTAGAGAAATATCAATTCCACCTACACCCCACTATTGAGATTGAAATCTTTTGACACTATCCAGAATACTTTACAGATATTACAGAATTCAGAACCTGTTATCACCAAAGCCTTGTTGAATTTCCGACAGCAAAAATATAAAACAGTAAAGAATCAGAAACTTACATGTCTTTAACAGCGAAAGTGAGGCCATTTAAGGGAAGTTGATCGGACGGGGAGCTCGGTTGCAGAAGGAATTTCTCCATGAAAGCACCATGATCGTGCACAGCCATTGCAAAACCTGAGATCGCAGAATCCTACTCCGCCACAGCCGCCCTAATAATGGCTGGAAATTGCAGAGCAGAAGGCTAAATTAGGGCAATAGAAATAGAAGAAGAAGAAGAATGAATGAATGAATGAATGATCAGTACCGTAAAGGGAAGAGATAGCTTCAAAAAAAGCAGAGTTATCAGCAAATGGTACAACGGAATAGGCAGTGACATTGGCTGTGCCTTATCCCTTTTCTCAGCAACATCAATTTAACGTCATTTTTGTTTTGTATGAATATGAACAAATATATTCTTAAATTAAAAAATATATATATTTAATTTCTAATCAACATTTTCACATGTCCATAAATTCCATATCAAGCTAAGAAATTGAATAGATATTTCTATTATATTATAGAATAATACAAAATATCAACAAAAATATGTAAACATAGTCTTAATAATAAGACATTTTAATTTATTTAAAAATGTGAAATCCTTATGTGTTAATTTAAATATTTTTATACCTTTACATCTTTGTCGACATCAATATCTAAAACCTTAATCAACAATAGATATTACAAATTTTTTCCTTCTAGTCTTTATTATTCAAGAAGTTTCCATTGAGTCCCTTGCATTTTAACATTCTTAACTCTACCTTTTTTGTTGGTCAATATTAAAATAGTTTATGGTAAACTTATATGACATTATACTTTAGTTTAGTGGGTATAAATTATGCGAGGAATTAAGTCACTTAAGAGAAAAAAAAAAAGTCAAAATTTAGAAGATGACATTACTAACCTATTATAATTTCTCATTGGAACTTCTGCCAACTCACTATTTATTTTGTTGAATATGTTTCTGGACAACTTTATCCTAGTGTTTTAATTGGTAAGTTCAATAATGCCACTAATATAATTTGTAAATAGTTTATGATCTATAATTAAAATTAGTCAAAATACATTATAAATGTTCATGAAATCTTAATTATATTTTGAAAAATAAATAGCTTAAAGAAAGGTAGGTTTTGTTATTTTAAGTTGATTAAAAGTTAAAAAAAAATATATCTTCTAAAACAAAATAAAACTAAGGGTTATTGACTGAAGTCTTAAATTTAAAAACATAATTAAGTTAAATATACCCATGTCCAATGCATGTAAAAGTTTTCTAAGTGGATGCTAACTACTCCATCATATAAAGAAGTTTAGTAAGACAATTTGATTAGAATTAGAAGTTAATTATAATTAGCATGTCTAATTCATCGTTGTGGATTCTTGGTGGTTTGATGATATAGTGCCCTTTTGGCATTCGTTTACGTGAGTTAAAATCGATTTTAGGAGAATCTTAACCGTTTAAGGTGTTTGGTAAAACATTTTTTTATTAATTGACTTAAAATCACTTTTAAATTCTTAGTATTTGAAAAAATTATTCTACCATAGCTTTTTAATTTGACTTACCCGAATAATCAACGCCTCTTTTCAACAAATTTTGAAAATGGCTGTTATATCCTTTCATATATATATATATATATATATTTTCACGTCTAGCCTCTTTATCGATTCTTCTACCCTAGCCCTACCACAGAATCCTCTCTCTATTAAAAAAAAACTTCACAGATTGCTAAATTGGAAGCAAGTTCATACATTCTTGTCGACAACAATTCAGGTTCTTTTTTTAAAAAAAATTATTTAATTTATAATCATTCTTATGCATTTGAAATTTAAAAAACCAAATGGTTGAATTTTCCAATAATCTGTTTTCTTGATATATTGTATCATCCATAATTTTTTTAAAATTTAATTTATAATTGTTCTTATGCATTAGAGTTATCTTTTTTGAACACCTACCTCCTGTGCTTTATATGTAGATGTGAAAGCTTTTTTCTTTTCATTTTTCATTGTACGCAACGCTTTTTTGACCACTGTTTTTCTTCATATGAGGTAAAAACCAATTAATTTTGCTTTTAGGTTTTCGCCTTCTTTACTCACTTGTTGTATTTCATCTTGCATTATGAATGTGATTGTTTTTCTTTTTTTTTTTCATATTGTGTCTTATGCTTTGTGAATAGTGAATACTTTTGAAGTTTTTTTGTCTTCCTTTTATCAGTGCCCATGCTAAATTGTGGGATCGATAGTTTCAAGAATTTTATACCAATTTTATTTTGATCTTCTATTGGGTTAATAGTTGCTAATGGCTACTGGGCAATTCTCTGTTGCAAAATTTCTTTATTGTTATTCTATAAAATTATTCAATTTTTTTAATTAATAAAAAAATGTGTAGGTTCTCTTATTCATCTATTTGCTTTTTTTATACATAAAATAATCTATATGTTTAAAATAATCTATTTATTTTTTGCCAAATCTTTAATTAAATTTTGCATCAAATTTTTAATTAAATTTTGTATCAAACCTTTAATCAAATTCTGTACCCAATTTTTAATACAAAATCTTTAATTTCAAATTCTTTACCAAATAATAATAAGATTTTTTGTTTTAATATTTTTAGTATCTTATTTTAATTTTATTCAAATACACTATCTATATAGATATATTGATAGATATATGTATTTGACTGAACAGTATATTTGAAATTTAATTAATACCTTATTTATAAAAAAAAAATTAATTAATACCTGGTGTTATTTTTAAAAAATCTTATGTCATATTTTATTAAATAATAAATATATGTAGTTTAATTCTCAAAATATGAGAAAGTGATAAAAGATTGTTAAGTAGCTAAAAATTTCTAACATTTTAAACAAACAATTTTTTGGTAGTTAATCACATTTTAAGAAAAGTTTGCAAGTTCTAAATCAAGATTATCTATACTTAAAAAATATGACATAATTGTCTTTTTAAAAATTGTGTTCAAACTTAAATACTACATTTTTATTAAGATAATTTTCTTCCTTTACTAATTATTATCTTATGAGTGAATTGGAAATTCCTGAATTTCATATTTTCTTTAATTCTAAAGTGTAATTACTTCAATGTAAATATTAATATTTAGATTATAATTAAATATTGCACCTTAAGTACTATTGATCCTCTAATGAACAATCTGTTTATAATCTAATTATAAACTAAGTTCCTTTAGGGCTAGTGAGAGGGTAGGACCCCATTGTTCAAGTCCAGAAATCAGCACTTATGGGAACTACTCATCTACTTACCATATATAGGAATGTGTGAATTCTATCTTGTGAGATTATGTTCCCAGCTCCCTATTCGGCCAAGTCCCCAAAATGGTAGGCATATTGAATCGGCTACAAAAGTCAATCTCACTCATGCAAATCAAAGGACAAACTCTCACAGGCAGGAGTTCATAACTCACTTAGGATTAAGATCAAGTCGCATATGATCATCTTAATGAAATGTTAATCTTCTCAATTAACGGATTTATAAAGAGAGATTAAATATTTCGTGGTCCAGTCTTACACAAACTCATTGTATAAGATACCCTCACTCACATGTCTCCACATGAACGATTTGGATCAAATCATTTGTAACTATTACAAAGTGGGTCGTATTAATAGTGTTACCAGGATAAGACACCCAACCTTATCCATATACTATGACCCTTTAGGTTATTTCTTGAATATGATTATCTCGTATGTCAACCACTTACTGTTTAAGATTACACTAATAACCTTGGATTTTTCATATAATGGATAATATTATATTGCAAATAAAATAATCAAAATTATTATTAATTATCATTAATTACGAGGCTATAGGGCATAAATGCACCCAACACTATATTTATAACTAGAGTGGCTAGCAGATTTTTGAGGATCTTGTATATTTTCTTTTCATATTGATGACGGTTTGTAAGATTGAGACTTGAATGCTTTTCCTGCTTAAAAACTAGATGTTGTGATTTTAGATTTTCAAACAAAGTTTGAGTAGTGTGCGATGAGGCACACTAGCTTGGGTGTAGTATTTGATTTGGATTCTTTGGGAGTGATTTCTTTGCAAGTATGTTTTATCTAGTTTCAAAGGAAACTCTACCGAAATTTTTATAAATTTTGGTTTCAATAAAGTTTTGCTAGCCATTTAATGTTTTCAAAATGTATTTAGTTTTTATAAGTTCGACAATGGTTTCCATAGTTTGATTCAGATCTATTGTTAGCATGCCACGTCCTAGGTTGGTTAGGGTGACGGGGTGTGTCACCTCGAGACAAATTCACATTCAAGAACAAGTTGCAAAGCCTTTGAGACAAATTCACATTCAATAACAAGTTGTGAAAACCTCGAGACAAATCTACGTTCGAGAACAAGCTATAAGGCCCTCGAGACATTTGTACATGAGAGAGAAAGAATTAGAGGATAAACATTAGAGATTGTACATCCACACGAAATTAGTACAAATACAAATTCTTTACACGTGTCTCATTTCTTTTTATTTTGATTTCTTGTGTAAACAATAAAACCAAAAATAGTTATCAAATGGCCATGTTTGATAACCATTTAGTTTTTGTTTTTGGTAATTAAACTTATAAACACTACTTCTACTTATGAGTTTCTTCATTTTGTTGTTTACAACTTTTGATAAATGTTTCCAAAACTCAAACCTAGTTTTGAAAACTAAAAAAAGTAGTTCTTAAAAATATGTTTTTGTTTTTGGAATTTGGTTAAGAACTCAAATATGTGCTAAAGAAAGATGAAAACTATTGTAAATAGATTGTGAAGAAAACAAGCACAATTTTCAAAAACTAAAAATTAATTGATTATCAGACCGAGCCATGTAGTTTTTTTTATAAAAAAAAACACAGAAAATCAAAAGTTGAAATGGTTATCAAACAATATTTAAAAATATTGAAAAAAAAAATTGAATAATAGTCCTTTCAAAAGAATAGGTTTTAAATTTCTTCCGTTGAAATATTACAAATCATGGAGTCCTACAAACTAACATAAATTATATGCATGTTATAATATATAATTATATGCACAAATTTATAGGGTTTTATTTTCTTACTTTTCTAAGAAAATAGTATAATTCTATGCATGATTAAGTAAAGATCTCATAATCAAGTACCTTGCAAATGGCAACTTTAGATAAGAAAGAACATTTTTTCAGTGAATAAAAATAAAAAATAAAAATAATTTATACCCCTAAACTTTGCAAGTTCAATCTATTAAAACTCTAAATTAACAATTTTATCCACTAAAATCTTACACTTTCATGAGTAATTAATTTAGACTATCTGTTAGTGATTCAAAGCTATTTTCACGTGGTTCTATCTGAAATCAATTCAAGAATACCTAAATAAAATTATTCTTCCTCCAAAACCATATCAAAGTAACAAAAAAACAAATTATTGCATAACTATTCTCTAAATAAGTAAAAAAAAATTGAGGAACAAGAAAAGATTAAAAAAAAAAAACCACTCACATTAGTAAAAGTTATTGTACTTGCTTCCAACATTTTCCTCTAACATTACTTTAATCCTTGCATTTAATTCTTATCCGTATGAAAGTTAAGCATTAATGATTTTAAAACGGAATCCTAACTTATGGTTTAAATTGAATCCTTATGAAAGTTTAAGATTTTAATTGATTCAATCTACAAAATTGTATAAATTGATTTTTCTCATAAAAATGATTGTTTATACTAATGAATACTATTTATAACAAGTTCGAGTTATATGGAAGAAATTATTATCAAAACGACGTCGAAAATGCTAATTTTTACTTTATTATGACTTATAAGAAAACCAATTTATCATCCAAATCCAAACCATGTTTTTACAAAATTAACTCCAAAAAAATCTTAATTCCTAGTTAAGAAAACGACAATTCAAACATTTTAGGAAGAAAATGGTCATTTCACTTCTATCACACCAACAACAACAACATCCAAGAGACTAAATCTAAGCAAGTAACATGAACCTCTGAATAAGATTACTACCACTAAAATTCAACAGTTATCCATTCAAAGTTCTAGAAACAGAGAGATGAACTAAAACATCAAATTCATGCTTTGATTTTCTCAGATCATCAAGTTGTATAAGCTCAACCTTGGAGAAGATAAAACTGAAAAATCGAACCGATCAATCGTTTTGCTACCCGACCAACGCAAACCAATCTCCTGTTGATAATCAAGACCCCGTTTCTTTATGATGTGGCGAAAAGGCTCGATCGAATAAGCAAACTCTTTCTTTTCTTTGTGCATACTGTAAGACTTGCCACTCACTTTTGCAATGGACTGAGAAGAAAACATATCATCCTTCTTTGACTTCTCACCAACCAGAGGCAATGGTTCAAACCAAAATGCCTCTTTCTTCACCAACTTCACCTTATAAGTTTCACAAGTATCAACATCATAGATTGATATTTCAATGGGGATCATCTCATCCAAATCTCTGTAGCTTCCTTCATTCATATTCCTCAAAATTATTTCTTCGAACTCCTTCGGTTGCGAAATCTTGAGGCTATCCCAACGTAACTGATCCGTCGTCAACTTCATCCGATATGGCCAATAGTTACTACCTCCATAAATGGTACTAATAAGCTCTTCTTTATCCTTCATATTGCTCCTCCAACATGTTGGCTTTTGCCTTGCATTTGTTATCCCACAAGCCTCTCCCCAGATTTGGAACCTTCCCATACCTCTGCTATGACATGAAAGTTTCTTTCTATCTAGAAGAAAGGGAAAACTCAGAGTCAAATTCGTCCCATGATCCAACAATCTGTCCAAAAGTTATGTAAGTTACAGCAAAAGGCTCGAGAATCGGGTTGCTCGAATTTATTTTCTTTACCAACTTAAGCTCTCTCTGGTTCAGTCTATATAGGATTACAATAAAGATCACTTCCCAAATTTGCTGTTTCTTGCCAGATATGAATGACAGTTTTCTTTCAATGCTTAAGCTGTAAGTTTCAAGTTATTGGGCAATCAGTCAGCCTTGTAATGAAACTTTTCATATTTGGTTCTGGTCATTAACAGCTGGCAAAGCTGTTAATGCATTGTATTTGAATGCAAGCAAAGAAATTTATGATGTGCAAGATAAGGTAAGAGCTGCAATATACAAGAATGATTTCTTTGTCTTGGCTTGGAATGATAGTATGTACGACAACGTGCAATAAAACGAAGAATTTCTTAGTTCAAGTTGACAATGGAGCAAAGCCAATGCTTCCTAACTTAGCATCACTGAACCCGAAACAGATGATTTTCCATACACTGGCAAGGTTTTTCTTGTAATTGAAACCTTTCTTTACTTGCCCTTGAAGCTTTGTCTTGCACATATGAATGTCATTGAGCTGCCCTTTCATTGTCTCAACCTCCCTTTTCATCAAATTTATCTCCTTTTGTGAATTCATCATCCAACTTGTTCCTCCACATTTACTTTTGCCCATCACAACTCGGCTTTTCGTTTGTCGGTAACTTGATCCAAATGCTGTTTTAGGCTTTGTCATGCTTACTTGCTCCAAAAGAATAAAACTCGTTACGCATTTCACTGGTAACCTATTGTTCTTCATTATGTGCTCCTTTGCTTCTTGTGATAGTTTATGGTATTTCAAGGATCTACATAGACATGCCCTTTCTTCTTCTGTTGACTCAGGATGTGCCTGCAAAACATCGAAAAGAATCATGTTATATCGCTCAAAAACCGATCCAAACCAATAATTTTCAGTCACTCAAATTGAAACTATGCATTTCCTGAATGAGATATAAATGGAAGTTTCCTTACCTTTAGGTACATATCAGTTGCTCTATACAGATTGTCGCAACAAACCCGAGCATTTGGCGGCAATGCTTCAGCAAGAACTCGGAAACCATCTGCCTTGAGGTTCTGATCCCGTGCAACAAGCATAAGATAATCATCCACCAATCTCCCAACAACAGGTAGATTTGATTGAGAGTTATCTGATATGTGAGAAGCATAAGATTTCACCACCTGAGTAACAATGGCGACATCGTAAACACTGTCATCATCTCCGTAGTTCTTGATAAGTAAATCTGAAGCATGACATTTTTCCAACATCGTGGCCAGTCTACTTTCAAGTTTAGTTAACAATTCAGAGTCAATCTTCATTACAGATCCCAGCTTCAAAATATGAAGCAGAAAACTAGACGTAACCGAATTTTCCTCCACGGGAAGTAACCGAATCAAACTTTCAACCGTAACTGATTTCAACTTGTCGGTGAAATGCTGCAGCGTCAAATTCTCGAGTCCTGTGACACGAGAAAACCATCTCATTGTCCAATGTGCTATACAAGATCCTATGACCTTGGACTTCATTCCTCTCCGTTTACCTGATTCAATCACTTCAATGAAATGATCTATCCTGAGAACCGAAACATCTGCAAACCACCAGTTGTCAGCAACGGCTTCAAGCTTCACATTATCAACATTATAGTCACTGTTACAGAAGGCCTCTGGATTCATACAAGCCTTCCGGGCGATTGCTTCAGAACAGCATTTTGGGATGTGCAGCCGCTTGGCGCATCGAGAAATGGATTCACAACTTTTAAGAACTTTGAATGTGTCTTTCCATGATGATGATATTACAAAGCTCAAGAAGGCTTCTGCTTTGGAAGTTAGATTCCCTTGTGCAAGATCATCAGTCATTTCTAGGAAATGTGCTGCACAGTAAAGAGGAGCAACATTTTTTGCAGTTAAATCAACCTTCCATCCATAGCAGAACTTCATCACCAACTCAAAAGCCATGGCCCCACCTGGAAGATTGTCAAGTTGTATGGTGCTCACACTGTTGTTCTTTTGCACTTCATGGCTGCTGTTTTGGATTATCATTCTATTCAGATATTTGCTTCTTGCAACCATTGGGAGCTGAAAAGATGACACATCACACCGTTACAGTCCAACTCACTATCGTGCTTATTTTATTTTGGTCCCAAGACTTTCGAATATTTTGTTTAAGTCCCTAAATTTTGTATAAAATATCATTTCCAAAACTCATTTACAGACTTTCGATGTCTCTATAGTTAGAAGGTTTTTTAAACTACATGTAGAAGGTCGAGTGTTGGATTTTAAAATAGTTCAAGATTTTTTCTATATGATTAATGCAAAATTAACAATGACGACTAAAATAGTTTTTTTGCATAAAGATGATGGACTAAAATAAAACAAAGTTGAGGGGCTAAAACAAAAGATTTATAAGTTTGACCAAAACGAAATACGCAGGAAAGTTCGAGAACCAAAACAAGATACGGTAATGTATTATTATTTTGATCAAAGAATTTTGTTGATTCCAAAACTCATTTCATAACTTAAAAGAGAGCCTCTATATATACTACCCCGGTCTTAAGACTCACTTAGAATCTTACATTTAAAATCCATGTTAAGAACAACTTTCTCAATAATTTACAAGATGCTATTTCCTGGAAAACCGTCCATGTTTCAAATTGCAAATAGATGACATAGGATAAAAATACTTGAAAAACAGGGAGAACAAATAGTAGAACTCAGAAAAACTTCTATAGAGTGATGATCAATGAACATGAATCGAACTCTAATCAATGAAGTAAAAAAGGATGCATCTCTCATAGTTTTGTACTGAAAGATAAAACAGTACCTTGTGCAAGTGAAAGCTGAAGTCTCCAACTCGAACAATTAACTCGCTTTCGTATGCCGGTTTTGTCTGAACAATCCTTCATTGAGTACATTTTAAGTTAAAAATTGTTCAAATAGAGAGTGACCTTATTAAAACGAAATGAATAAACAAGCGGTTCTAGGAGAGGTAGGTGGGATCTATTGAACGGGGATGCATACGTTAGTGTGTGAGGAGTTTACCAGTTCTTGTTACTTTTTTCCATAGACTCAGCAACCATGCTTGATTTGACTGGAAAAATGACACACTTGTTCCGCTTCCCACCGATCACCGATCCACACGTCGGGATTTCCCTATCGAGATTCCTCCTTCCTTCTGTCATCTCAACAGGATCAATGGTAGCAAATCTATACTCTACTTTTTCCTTCAAAGTTTCAGATGAATGACAGAAAGTGTTCTGTTTTCACTTTTTTTTTCTGCTATGGTCAGATGAATAGTACACATCTCCTTAAATAGAACTGTTCAATAGCAAAAAGGTCATTCTTTATCCAAAAAAAAGGCATTAAATGTTTCATTACAGAGTTCTAGACAAAA
Organism: Trichosanthes truncata; assembly: GCA_033996785.1. NCBI lineage: Eukaryota > Viridiplantae > Streptophyta > Magnoliopsida > Cucurbitales > Cucurbitaceae > Trichosanthes > Trichosanthes truncata. The sequence continues at coordinate 39,196,215 of JAWPNB010000013.1, read as the reverse complement.
GGAATTTCTGATAGATAAATGAAGTAGTTATGTCATTAATGGAGTTGGTTGGCTTCTCCTGTCTGATGTCACTGCAAGAAGATGACCATAGACAAAAAAATTAGAGACAACCATCATAACTCTTTTGTTCTTCATTCTCATCCACAAAAACAAGAAGTTGATGACCTCACCCTTCTCTTTCAATGTCTGCTCCAATGCAGCCATTATCACAATCCTCACTCATAGCATTAGTTGTAATACCATGAAACTGAATGTTTCATCCTCAGCCCTGAATGTTTCAAACGGTTGAGGAAATTTTGTTTTGTCAAAAAATTTTCTAAAAAATGTGTGGCCTATAATGTTCTGCAACTATTAAAGAAACGACCATATGTTATATTCTGAGAGGAATGAATATACGTTATTATCCATATGGTCTTTTACTACTATGCAAAAGAAAAAAGAAATAAAGGTCTCTTACTAGTGGAGATATTGTCTTATAAGCTCATGATCTTCCTCATTTCTAGATAGACTTCGGCGGCATTCAAGACAAAAATAATAACAAGCTATCATTGAATGCAACCGAATGATAAACTAAAAGCGACAAAAGAAATGCTATAATGGTAGTGAAATTTATCTATAACAATACATAAACTGCCTCAAAGAGTGTCATGGTGGTAAGGGTTCAGGATGTTTGGACATACCCTACAAGGTTCTAGGTTCAAGTCCTAAATTGAGAACTTAATAACTTAAAACTCTTGTTATCCAAAAAAAAAAAAAAAAAAAAAAACCTTTCTATGAGCTCGCCTCTTTCCGAGCTAGCTCTCAAAAGCTAAACTTCCATGGTTTGTTCAGCTTTATATAATGTTAGTAGCTGTTTGTTCTTCTAAGAGAAGAAAGTCAGAATTCTTTTTCTTCTTCAATTGACGTCATGCTTTTAACCAAATATTCAACCAACGTATTCAATTGAGGATACACGAAATCGGAGCTAAAACAGATATATTTTGCTTGGGGGCCATGGAAGCAGAGAAATAAGAGAGAGAAACAAAGCCATTTCCAAAAGAAAGATTATATATTTGATGGAGTTCATGGTTTTGGCCTACCTAAGACTGCTTCGAGCTTTGTTCCAAAAACAGAGGAGCAGAAAAACATGAGTGTACTTGATGGGTTTGTAATAATTTCATGGTAAAATTACAAATTTGGTTTCCTTTTGGAGAAAGTTTGAATATAAAGAAAGTTAGAATTTAGTCTATGGTTTTAAAAGTTAGAATTTTCATTTCCAAATTTCTGATTTGTTATTCTCATCCTCCAGTAATCATAGGACAGATCCACAAGAAAGGTGGTAGGATTCGAACCTATGGCCGACCCGCCCCTAACTTGCTGGGTTGGGTGGCTAGGGTAACACCCCTCGTTGCATCCCTATTGTTTGATAAAACCTCATAAACTACCATTAGAAACTACAATCAGATTCAATATGTGGTCCTTAGAAGCCACTAAGAAATTGAGTACATAGCAAGATAGCTAATTGTCACATACTCAGTCCATAAGGATTAAATTCTAACTATCTCCAAATCATATGGACCAAATTTGTAATTTAACCTAGTTTCATTTCTGGGTTAGCAAAAAAATTTCAGACAAACGAAGTTTCATATGAGATTAATGATATTGTCACCTTTGATGTTCTCGTCTGCATACAGATCAGTTTCTTAAGAAATTTGTGGATAAGGACAAATCATTTTATCTTCTTCTTCTTTAACATAATTATTAGTATTCAATGTTTAATTTCCATTAATAATAGAAATGTTTTGATTTTATTATAAAGGTTAAATTACAAATTTGGTCTCTATGGCTTGAAGAAAGTTAGACTTTCATTTGTATGGGTTTGATAAAACTTCGTAAATAGTCTCTATAGTTTGATAAAACTCTCATAAATAGTATATACTATAATTTATCAAATCATTGGGACTAATTCTAATATTTAAAACCATAGGGACTAAATTCTAACCTTCTCAAAACTATAGGGACCAAATTTATAATTTAACCTATTATAAATTTAATCCTCTAGTTTAAATTATGTTCTCCTCAACGTTGATGGAAAATCAATTTTTTCAAAGGAATGAAAAAAATAAAAATCCAATCTTAGAAATCCTGTGAACTTACTTTTTCCCTGATATGCTAGATGATTATTATGAATATAACAAAGAGATTTCAATTTTTAATTCCGATGGATTTTCTTCAAGTTCTCATAACTGAAAATAACGCCAACGATAATATGTAATATTTTCACAAGATTTTGAAGATTATTTGACAATCTATCTTACACAACGATCTTTAAAAACTACTTTGTGTAGCTATGGTTGGATGACTTGTTAAAGTTAAAATTATTACACATAAAAGTTATTATTCACATACCCACTCCAATTTTTCTAAAAAATTTATTTTCACTTTTCTTTTAATTTTAAATTAGGGGAAAAAAACATTTAAACTAACTTCCAAACCACCCCTCTACCCTGCTATTGCTTCTAATTTTTAACTGAATCAGAGAGAGAACTTTATTTTGAATCAAGCAAAAGTTGTCTTCTCATATTAAGTCGTGGCTAAACAGAATAAGGAAACTACAGTTTCTTTATATGGGAATGTGAAGGTAAGCATCAAATATTTTTAAGTATAATATAAAGTTATACATTCTTTTTGACTGTCATTACCAACATGCAGAGAATAGAGTAAAGCATGAATAGAAAAAGAAGAGAAACTTTTTTCTAGCTCAATCAAGATTATCTACTCTTGTCAAGCAAAATATCTACAGGAAGTATTATGCAGGCCTTCAGATCAAATCTTCAGTGTAAATTCTCCGGTCGGTCTGTTGTGTGTGTGTGTGTGGTTTGGCATCGACGTGAGCTTGCTTCGGAGGAGACTCTGTCTGCAACAATTGACAGGAAAATGGTGTGAGTATAGGCCAAATGGAAATCTAAAATCTAACTATGAAGCCATTTATGAAGGTGTTCGGTTCACGAGTTTGAAACGATTGAATTTGTGTAGCCCCGAGTTGAGAAAGCCAAAGTTTGGATAGTCTATGTTTGAACTGTTCAAAAGAATGGGTAATCGGTCTTCTCCTTAGAAGCAAGCTTATATAGTTCATGCTAGAGTTTGTACTTGATTTGTGGGTTTGTGATCGTAAAAGCTAGTTTGTAGCCAAGGGAATGATTTCCGAAATTCTAGGTTTGTGTAGCCTATCAGATCTATGGGCAACAAATTCATAGTCTACGATATGCATGCATATACCAAATATAAACATGACTTCTCACCTACAGTTTATACAAACCAAATATACATGCCAAACATATACTTGACTTCGTCTATACAAACCTAACCTATTATCCAAACGCCCCTTCGAAATATAATCACATTCAATGGAATGGAGTGCAAAATTAGAGTTTATTTAAAGCTCCAACTCAAATGGAAATTGTAAGCTGCATATATGACTGATGATAATATACTTAAAATGCACTTAACAGCCAATGTTTTCAACAAAAACATGCATCACTGAAGACTGAAGTGAATCTGAACACAAACACAACCTCAAAAACATGAAATCTACTTGCCAAAAGCATTATATATATACCACCACAGAACTTATCATTTCGAATAAAAAGAGATGTCACGAAAAGAACAAAGAGAGACATACAGTTAGTTCTCCTTCATCTCCGTGCGGCAAGCTATTATTGATCAGGAGGGGCTTGATCTTGTGCGTGCTGCCACATTTGCGGAGGCATGTAAGGGTTCGATTGTTGAGCATACATAGCTGGGTCCATCACGGGCTTAACCATAATCATTCCAGGTGCTCCAACCTGAGGTGCATGCTGAGATGGCATATAGCAGTAAGGAAGTGCATCTCCAGGCCCTCCAACTGTTATTGATCCTCTTGGAATCGACGTGAGTACTTCGTCTTTCAGATCCTCCCTTGGCACAATATCAACCAGAAAGTCAAAAATGTCCGTTCTTGTGATAGCTGCAGCAATATCATTCTTTTGAAGTGTCCTCCGCTTGTTCTCTTCGGTATGATTCCAAGACCGCAAAGTCAATTCCAGGATGAACATTTCACATGCCCTAGCAAATAAAACCGGTGCCTCAGCCGATATCATTCGTACGTCCTCGTCAGCCTTCATGATCTTCTTGATCCTTGCTAAGGGAAGACTATGGTTCTTGAAGTCAGTTACCTTCTCAATCTCTTGGTACTGATTTGCCCAAAAAGTCTGGAGCTGTTGCTGAAGCTGTTGTTGCTGCTGCTGGTGGATATGCTGATAAGCAAGTTGATGTTGAGCAAGCTGAGCTCCACCAGGTTGACTTGTAGACTGAATACCTCCAACCGATGTAACAACAGATCCAGAAGTCGGGCCCACAGTCATTTGGCTGGGATGGTACAGGTTGCTACCATATGCTATCTGACCTCCACTGCCAACTGCTCCCATGGATGGAGGCTGGCCATGCCCTTGCTGATCCATCACGGTCGAAATATACTCTGACAGCTTTTGAAAAGAAGAACACAAAAAGGGAATAATCAAAATATGAGCACTAGTCAGATAAAAAGTAAATATAATCAAGATGCAAATCAAAGTGATTTAGAAATGGCAGTAAAAAGAAAAAAATAACAACTTTTTAACTGGGAAAAAGAACCGAAGAAAAATGGTTAAATTCTACAAAAAGTAATAGGAATCTATCATAAAGAATCTTTACAAGATAGAGACCATGATATATTTACTTTTCACTTCATTATCACAATTCAACCCATCAAAACGACTGAGCCATACTTACCCGTAAACCGAATCGTCTGAAGCAAACTCAATGCACATTTAGAGAGTGATCATTGATCAAAGTATAATTTCACCAAAATCAATAGATCTCAGGAGGAAGCAAAATATCAAAATATATCAATAAGGCTTTTCCATGAACAAAATTCACAGTACAGAACTTGCACAAGTCTGCTAACAGACAGTACTATCCTACAATATCGGACTCCTCACATTCTTTCTTTATTATAGATCTTGCGTATTAGAACCAGTTCAAGTAATTTCCAAACCTATCTACTGATAAATTCCAAGCTATTACAGAAAATTTTCAAAGCTGCAACCACAGAAGTCCAAATGTTCAAGAATCTATATCTATGTGCTTCCCAACCTATATTTCATTGTACGGGCTAAGCAAAAAAGCTACATCAATCCTTAATGGCACGAAAAATATCACAACCAAGCCCCGATTCCCATCGATCACATTATGCGCCGTAATTAAACGCACTGCCAAAACAAATCCTACAAACAAGAAGCAACCTTTAAGAAACTCCCATGATTTACTGTTGATTTCACTCAGATGCAATTCATCAAACAGGTAGATATGATACAAAATTAAATGAGGGAATTGATATTATGCTCTTATCCATATCCAACGTACGGCTAATTCATGTTCATATCTAAAACTTATGAATTCAAAAAAGAAAAAACCCAAACGAGAAGTAGAGAGAGAACCAATCTTCGTTCACATAGATTTTAGCTCTGTTCATCGTAAAAAATCATCATCATCCGACAATTAGAGAAACCACATAGCTATTCCAAGAACAATCATTAATTTCATCAAACAATTTACAGACATTAAGGATCAAGCAGAGACAGAGAGAGAGAGAGAGTTTGATTACCTTTTTCAGAGACAGATGATACTCAACTGAACAAGATCTTGGAGACCCTGAAAGGGAAAAAAGGCAAATCGATGAGAAAAAACCTGAAAAAGAGATCTATGGCGAAGAATGGAGGATAACCCATGTCATATTTTAGCTTTTTTGTTTTGTTTGTTGGGGTTTGGAAGTTCTCCGTACAATGGAAGATCCAAATTGAACGAGAAACTTTTTTTGTTTTTGTTTTTGTTTTTGGTTTTTTTTTTTGTCTCTGGGGGTCGTGTCCTCCCAAAAGAAAAGAAGAGAAAATCAGAAAGAGTTTCTTTTAAGTTTTTTTCGAAAAGATTAATGTTTTTTGCGAGAAACTGACCTTAAAAAAGGAAGGATACAAAGAGGAATAGCAGAGTCTGTCTATGCTTCGATTCCGACTTACAATCGTCAGAGCCTAAAGGGCCTTTTTATAGTGGATGGTTTGGTTTCTTACTCTCCCTTTTTTTTTCCTCAGCTTTCTCTCTCCTTGTTCGATTTGGATTAAATTATAAGTTTGGCCTTTGCCCCGTTTGATAACCATTTGGTTTTTGATTTTTAGTTTTTGAAAATTAAGCTTGTTTTCTCCCAATTTCTCTACCATGGTTTTCATCTCCCTTAAGGAAGCATTTGAATTCTTAGCCAAATTCTAAAAACAAAAACAAGTTTTTGAAAACTATTTTTTTTAGTTTTCAAAATATGGCTTGGTTTTTGAAAACATAGGTAAAAGGTAGATAACAAAACAAGTAAATCCATGGATTGGAATAGTATTTATAGGCTTAATTTTCAAAAACCAAAAACTAAAACCCAAATGATTATCAAACGGGGCCTTAACTTTCGGTTTCATAACTACTTAATTTTTTAAAATTAAACTTATAAATATTATTTCGACCTATACATTTTTATTTTGTTATTAGTTTTTACAAATGTTTGAAAATCCAAGCCCATTTTCAAAATTGAAACAATAGGTTTCGTTTGATAATATTAAATTTTTTTAAAGATTGTATTTGTTTTCTCAATTTCTTTCAATAGTTTCCAAGTTTCTTTAAGAAAGATTTGAATTCTTAGTCAAATCCCAAAAACAAAAACAAATCTTTAAAAACTATATTTTTTAGTTTTCAAAACTTAGCTTGAATTTTAAAAACATTTATAAAAAGTAAATAATAAAATAAAGAAACTCATAGGTGGAAGTAGTGTTTATAAGTTTAATTTTCAAAAACTAAATAGTTATCAAACGGGATTGTAGTTTTTAAAAACTTATTTTTGTTTATGGAATTTGGCTAAGAATTCAAATGTTTTCTTAAGAAAGATGAAAATTATGTTAAAGAAATTAGGAGAAAACCAACACAATTTTTAAGAACTAATTTCATGATTGTGTTTAATAATGTTTTTAAAATTTTAAAGTGTCTAATAGACTTTTAAATTTTTAATATTGTGTGTAATAAATTTTTGAACTTTCAAATTTTATATTCAATAGATCCATAAACTTTAAAAAACATCTTATTAATTAGAGATATTTAGAAACAAAATAGAAAGCTGAAAAACCTATTAGACATTTTCTTAAGGTTAGACAAAATATTGGAAGTTTAGGATTTCATTAGACACCTTTTAAAGTTAAATAACTTATTATATACAATTCTAAAAGTTCAAGGACCAAACTTATTGTTTAACATTTGTTTTTTTTTTTTTTTTAAATGTACCTTTGAAGATGAATAGAGATTAAAAAAAATTGACCAATTAAACAAGTTATTAATGTCTTAACCAGTTTAGTTATGCTCAAATTGACTTATTTTTCTCTTTTCTCCAATTTTACAAAATAAAGGAATTTCTTTGAAAAATGCATCAAAAATAGTTTTTTTTCAAGATACAACTCTATTTTAAAATGTTTATGTTAAAATATCACTTTTGTAATGTCACATGCCCAGGATTCGGAATCCAGATTCGACACCTAATGCCTCGACATTCCCTTGCATCCCCTACGACTTAACCACGCTACCTACTTATCTTGAGTTGCTTTTGAGAGTGAAGATTGTTCCTACATACCAACACAAGTCCTTTCAGCATGCTTTGTTCTCATTCATATGCTTCTAAGAAAAATTCCCAATAGGTCACCTAACATAGGATTACTCAAAGCCAAACACGTTTAACTTTAAAGTTCTTACGAATGAACTACCAAAGAGGAAGGTGCACCTTGTTGGTATAGGTAGTAACTATCAATTCTTTTAAGTCTTTCTTAACCATGACTTGCATAGTCTCAGGATCTATCTCATTCAGATGTAGTCTCGGTTCATTCATGTACCCCTCTTCTATTTGGACGTCACAATTTTCATTCTTATTTTTTGGGACTTATTATATTTTAATCCATATACTTTTGATAAATCTTTAAAATAGTCACTACTTTTAGTTTGGGGTTAAATTCCATAAATAGATAAATAAATAAAAAGAAGTCTCTATAAGCCTTCCAAACTTAGGAAACATATTCACATAGTGCAACTTTTTTAATAGGGATTTTTTTTGTCAAGTCATATAGAAATTAACCTATAGTGATGACTATTTTTAAGATTTATTGAAAATAGAGGGACTTTACTTCGAAAGAAAAAATAAGACATTTAAAATTAAAGAGATTAGAGCAGGATAAGTGTCAAAATACATAACCAAAAAATGTATTTTAACAAAGAAAATGACCTCTATTTTTAATTTGGTCTTAGAAAAACTGATTTTAGTTTGATAAGTTTACATAAGTTACCAATTCATTGTCTATTGATATATATCTTCGATCAAAAGGTTAAAGGTTTGAATCTCCACCTCCAATGTTGTTGAACTAAAAAAAAAGTCAAAGTTTTTTTTTTAAAAAAAAAAAAATCAAAGTTAATTGTTCAAAACTCCAAAAAGAAAGAGTGGTGGTTTTTTTTTCCTCATTTCTTCTCTCTCTCTCTCTAATTTCTGACTTCTGGAAATATTGATTGCCCAAAGATTTCTGTTAAGTTTTCTTTTTATCTTACTACTCTTCTTTTTCAACTCTGTGACTCATTTAAACCCTGTTTTTCTCCATCAATTCTAAGCAAGTGGTATATAGGATGTACATTTTTTTTACATCAATGTTATGAGCTATAACTATTACTTATACATGGATATTATAAAAAATAAAATAGATTATGCCTTTTTTTTCATTTAATTATAAACATCTTAAGATCAGGGTGGAGCCAAAAAGGGAAGATATTAGTTTGCCTAGATTAAAAAAACTATATTGAAATGTTAAGATTTACACATTTTCTCACCAAACACGGATAAATTTTGAGGATCTTAATATAACAAAAGGGATAAATTTTAAGGATCATATCATATTTTAATCAGTATTTTTTAAAAAAAATTTAAGAATAATTTTAAGAAATAAATGATCTGTGAGTGTTAATATTAAAGTATGTATTGAAATTATTGTTCATGAACCTTCGCTTTGTTCTTTTATTAAAAAAACAGAAAAGTTATCCATAAAATTTCACTAACAGAAAACAAGAAAAAGAAAACAATTTTAAAAAGCCGTTACTTGAAAATATATTTACTAATTTTTTACTCTAAAATAGAAATTGTTTCAAAACTACTTTTCAAAAAAAAAAAAACCTATGAATTTTAAATAGTAAGCAAACCCCAACTTTACACTGAACAAGTCTAAAACTTTTGATAAGTTTTTTTCTTTTTCCTTTTCTTTTCCTTTTTTTTTAAGTTTTGCATTTGATAATAATTTTTTCTTTAGTTTTCTGTTTTTTTTTTAAATGGTGTTTGTTTCCATACCATTTCTTTACCATTAATTTAATTTTTTTTAAAGAAACATGTCAATTAATTCTTAGTCAAATTTCAAAAACAAAATCAAGATTTAAAAAAGTATAGTCCCATTTGATAACCAATTTGGTTTTTAAAAATTAAGCTCATTAACACTATTTTCACGTATGATTTTTTTTCTACTTCTTACAAATGTTTTCAAAATTCAAGCCAAGTTTTGAAAACTAAGGTCCCGTTTGATAACGTTTTGAGTTTTTGGTTTTTGAAAATTAAGCCTATAATTGCTACCCCACCTATGGATTTATTTATTTTGTTATCTCCTTTTGACCCATGTTTTCAAAAACCAAGTCGTGTTTTGAAAACTAAAAAAAGTAGTTTCCGATTTTTTTTTTTATTTTTAGAATTTGGCTAAGAATTCAAATGCTTCCTTAAGGGAGATGAAAACCATTGTAGAGAAATTGAGAGAAAATAAGCTTAATTTTTAAAAACTAAAAACCAAAACTCAAATGGTTATCAAACGGAGCCTAAAAAAAGTAGTTTTTGTTTTTGAAATTTGGTTAAAACTCAAATGTTTTATTAAGAAAGATGAAAATCATGACAAAAAATTTTGCGAGAAAACAAATACAATTTTCAAAAACTAGTTATCAAATGGGCCTACTTTTTTAGGTTTCAAAATTTGGCTTTGAATTTTGAAAACATTTTTAAAAAGTAGATAACAAAACAAAAAAACTTGTTGAAGTAGGGTTGATAAGCCTAATTTTAAAAAACAAAAAATGAAAAATCAAATGGTTATATCAAACAGGGTCTTAATGATCTAGTTTTATCTCCAATTTTGTGTCTAAGATGTCTATAATATATTTGACACTTTTTAAAATTAAAGGATCTATTAGATATAAAATCAAATTTTATGTCTAATAGAATTCTAACATTTCAATTATATGTTTAATTAGTCCGTAAAAAAAAATAAGTCAATGACCTATTAGACACAAAATTGTAAATTTAGAGATCTATTAGGCATAAAATTGAAAGTTTAGAAACATGTTAGACACTAATTGAACATTCAATGATGTAATTAATACTGTTTTAAGGTTTAGGAATTTATTAAAAACAAACCTACTTAAACTAAATTTGTAATTTAATCTTTTTATATTACTTATAAAAGCTACATTGAAAATCCACCGCCACATGTCTCATTAGTGAGATTCTCTACGGTTGATTTTTGTTGTTTTTCACATATAAATATGGAAAATCTTAGGTTCCTGCTTTTAATAATTAAAGAAAAGACCAAATGATCTCTTCCTTGAATTCTTTGGTTAGATTCTTCAATTTTGAGCTCTTCATTTTCTTTGGTCTTCAATTTTTGACCCAAACATGTTCCCTAAGTTTCATCAAAGACCCTTTGAATAATCCCATTTTCATGATTGGATCAATTGAATAAACCTTTCTTTTTCCAATCATCATCACCATCATTTTTTTATAATTATTTTCATTATCGAGATAGAGTTGCTTTTAATGATAAATTTTTAGATAAGGTTATATTTGTAGAGGAAATTTAAGATTTATTTGAAGATATTTTATATTTAATAATTTTTTGGTTTAAATTTGAGTTCAGTTTAAGTTTATTCTATTTTAATCTTTAAACTTTAAAATTTCTATTTTATTTTGTATAAAAAATTTAACTCATACCTTGTTAGGCATAATTTTAATAAATTATTTAATAAAATTTTGATATAGATATTTACATACACAAAGTGTAACACCCTGTATTTTGTGTAATTTTATATCTTTATGTAGAATAATTAATTAAGTTTCTTGTTTTGGAATTTGTCATAAAAATATTTTATCAATTAAAATATTAATTTCAAAATTAAATAATCAGCTTAAATTTTAGTTTTTAAAAGCTAATTATATTATCTATTATAAAATTTTCTAATTAAAAAAAAAAAAAAAAGAAGAAGAAGACAGAGAAAATACTCTTGAAAGTTGGAAGTTGAATTAAATAGGTGAGCCTTGTTTGCCTTCTTTATTACCTTGAGATTAGGCTAAAATTGTCTCATTCTCAATTAATGGGAAAAAAGATTCTATCCAAAAATTTCCTTCCTTTTTGATAGCCACTTCCCTAGTCAATAATATCGATAATTAATATTTTGGAGATTTTTAATAGGTTGATTCAATGAATATATTTTTAGATTTGTTATTGAGGTAGGTGACTAGACCTTCGGACTGCTTTAAGGCTAAGTTCAATATAACTATGATGTTTAATTTGATTGTTTGATTAGATTATACATGGTTACATAGATGTATGTTATCTATGTTATGTTCAAATTCATGTTTTTTTTTATGGGACCGTGCATGTGTATGATCACGAATATTTTTTTAAGATAAGATAGTGACAATTACTACATGAATTGATTATCCCTAGTGGGTGAAACTTTGCACCACTTATTGGGTATGCTAACTATCATATGATAGGATTTGGACTCACAAAAAGGCCACCTAATACAAATAGAGTTGGCAACTGTCGATCGTGTACATCTAATAAAAAAGAGAGGTGTTTCGCTGGGTGAGACTCCACTCTACTAACTGTGTACTCACTATCATGAATTGGAGTTTGGGGACTCATATGAAACCCTACATAGCACTCCAATCAAAATTTGTAAAATTTTCTTGTGTTGTTTCATGTTTATAATATTGTTGCAATTTTACTAAACTTTATGACCTCGATAAGAGCTTTCTAATAAGCCTGAGTTTATCTAATTCGGAGTCTTGTAGCCTACGATACATTATTTTCTTTGAATTTTCAAAATCTAGAAATTTCTGCTGCATAATTCAAAATTATGGTATTTTTGAATTTTTTTTCCTCTATGATTCGAACATAAAATTGCACCAATTATGAGTCTAAAATGTAGCAAATTGAATTAGCTTTGTGAGTATAATTTTTTTTATCTGAAATATTGTATATTTTGGGAGATATCATTATTTGAATACAAGGTGCTCGATCTAGAAAATTTTGAAATTCTAATAACACTTTCAATGATTGTGCAAAAACCATCCAAAGGAGTTTTGAGCCCAAATTTTGACCATAGGTCCAAGTACCTCTCGAAAAGAAAACCTTAATATTTTGCTCACGGAATCGGCCAAAAAGGATTTGAACTAACCATTTACATCTGACTGTTTGAGAGTCAATTTTCTGCAACAATTTTTTTCTTTTTGTAATTTTTCTATACCTAACCTTTTTTTTTTTTTTATTTAAGTTTGATTTCATAATAGTGTTTTACACTCTTTAAACTTTGATTTGACACCTATTTCACCCAGTTTGGAGACTAATTGAATTTTTTTCAAAATTATCAAATTGCCCTTGTTGTAAAACCTAGATACTAAATTTCTAGTTCTTAGATTTGTGATCAAGGTAGGTAATTGTTGAAATTTTTTTGTGTAAAATTGTGCATGATCTTTTACTTATTGATCTTCTATTCCAAACACTTGCAAGTAGTTAATTTGTTAGTATTGATTCTTTTTGTTTATTTCTTTATTTCCATTGGCTTATGTTTTTGCAGCTTATCTCTTTGTTTACTTATTTTGCTTTGAATCTTGTCTAGTAGTCTTGCATTTTTCTTTGTTCATCTTGCATAAATAATTATTTTAATTTGAATATTAGATTCTTAATTCTAGATTTGCTATTTTTGCTATTTCTTATCCTAGTTTGTTGGATCTTAAATATTAGGTTCTTGATTCTTAGTTTTCTTATTTTTGTCGGTTCTGCTTGTTTCTTTGCTTAAGTGTCAATACTTCACATCATTTTTCGCTTTTGTATTCAATGTTTGCTCTTTAAAGTACATTATTTTTGCAAACTCTTGGCTTTTGTCCCATATTATGAGAGGTTTTACATATTTGTGAGGGAGTGTTACATCTTTTGAGCGTAAACACAAGTGATCTTACATCGTTTGAGTGAAACATGTGATGGAGTGATTGTGAGGTCAAATTTTTTTTATGCTAACATCTTTTTGCATCCATGTATACGCCAAGAAAATCTCCAAGAAATGGTCATCATGTTGATCGATACATGCCTCCATTGTTCTTTGAGAGTATTTCAAATCCAGAGGAGTACCTTCTTTGGGAAGAGAAAATTGATGTCATATTTGATCACCGCCACTATAGTGAAAAGGGAAAGGTAAAACTTAATGTCTGTATATTTGAGGACTATGCACTAGCATGGTGGAATATTTTGTTGTAAAAAATGAACAGGAGTAAAAATCAAGCAAGACCCTCATGGAAAAAGATCAAGCTCCTAATGAGGAAGCGTTTTGTTCCTATGTCTTTTCACTAATTACAAACTCTAAAACAAGGGAGCGAAAGTGTGAAAAAATACTATGAAGAGATGCTCCTATTAATTGAGGAGATTAACTTATATGAGTATGAAGAAGCTATAATGCGAGCTGTCGAGACTCATCAAAATTAATATTACCCATCCTAGCTACTTGTAGTAATAGCGAACCGGGTCGATCACTAAGAACCAATTATTAAATTCTCTTATTCAAATTACTTCAAACTGTAATAGGGAGATTTTGGATAAAAGGTAAAATTGTGCAAATTAATGGAAAATTACTGAAATTAACGCAAGAGAAAATTAAACGATCTTACCAAGGCACCAATTCGAAGTGTGTCGAGTCAATTGTGTAATGTTGATCACTGAAAACTAAAACTTAACTCAATTTCGCTATTAAACACCTAATTGACTTAATCGGAAAAGCCAAAAAAGCCCCCCTAAGGTCCCCTAATGTAATTAATCTGACAAAGCATCCAAATTAACTCTAAATTAATTAATTAGCTAGGCATGATAACGTTCCATACCAATTAACTAATCGCATTACGCTCTAAGGATTGATTAGGACGTTCTAATGAAACAGGATAGATAAATTTAATTTAAACACTCTCTTGAATCTAAGGCCTATCATGCAAGCCATGAATAGAGGAACAACCCCTAAATCACACACACGAGCTGACCTATTCGCTACTAAACTTAACCATGCATTCGGGATAATTACAAATCACAAACAACAAGCACAACAGATGAACATACAAGCTAATTAAGGCTTCAGATTAATCAACAAGCATGCTTTTGGATATAAACAAGAATCAAGAAATATTTAATGCTAAAATTGAGTGCTATTAATACAAAATTCTCATGACATTACAAATAAACCTAACAAACCTTCGAATTGGCATCGAGAGTCTAGCTGAACATCGAAATAATGAAGTCCGACCCCATGGTTTGATAAAAAAAAACTACTAAATTAAGCTAAAACACTAAAAGGATAGTAAATAGATGAAAGGAATGTCTAAAAATAGCTATCTCAATTAGAGAATGTTTGACCTAAAACGAAAATTTGCTTTTATAGTTCATGCAGTAGTGTCGAGGGAAGTGAATCTGCATCTTCGAGCGAGGTCTACTCAACACTCATTATTGACAGTGTCGAGACGCTACCCTGCATTGGTGCTTATTGCCATTTTCAGCGTTTTGACGTTGTTCGATTAATGCTCAATTAGCTCCAAATTGATCCTGGTTTGCCCAGAACGCTCTGAATAGATCCACTTGCTCAATTTCGTGTATTAAGCATCAAATTTCTTCGAACAAGCCTTAATTAAAATCGATAAAATAGCACTTTTACAGTATTATCAAGCTACCATGGACCGATTCTACCAAAGACTTGATGAAGAGATTGTTGATCGAGAAGAAATTCAACTTGGTCAAGATTTGGAAGAGATGGTGCACATTGCCATCAAGATAGAAAAGATACTCCAAAGGATATCTTCAAGGTATATTAAATCTAAATCTAGTTCTAATGCCAACATATTCATGGATGGAGTTAGTTTATCTACCAAATATGAACATTAGGTAGAAACTAGTAAAGAGAAAGTTGCTAATGCTATACGTATGCATGATAATGACATTTTACTTATTAGGTCATTAGACAACAAGGAATCACACATGATTGCAATCCTACTACTACTGTTATCCCACCTATTTCTAGAGAAGCGTGTGTTAATAGTAATGGAGTAGATAAATTAGATTGTAGTGAGATCGAAACTAGAGTATTTTGTGACAACATTATTAATATGTTAGATCACAAAGTAATTGATTCTCATGTCTACAGAATGCGGCTATTAAACCATTCAAGCGTCTATGTGAATCGTGAAAAGTAAAGGTGATGTAAGGAAAATGATGATGAAATGATGAGATGAGATAAGGTTCACACAGATTCTTGTAAAGCCACCTAGATCACTAGCAAGTAGTACTTGGAGCATTCGAAAGTTGTTCCCACTGAGAAATTTGTCTACTAAAAATGCGCTGAAAATAAATGCAACCACTTGAGATATGCTAACTTGTAATCGAGGCGTTCAAAAAATACAATTAAGGCTTTGAAATGAAAACAAACAGTGCTGTGAAAGTAAACAACAACAAGGTGATGAACGGACAAATTGATAATGGATGAAGTCAAGACTTAGCTTTCGGCTTAATACTACACCTATTTTCATGCGTCACATATAATAAAATGAAGCATATAAATGAATCTAAGCAGGGAGACCATCGCTCGTTACCCTTCTGGTGCAACACCTTGCAAACAACCCTGGTTATATTCCTATGTGCTAAGATTGTTCAATAAAAGTCATCGCCCCCTTTTAGCTTGCAAGTGGTTGAGTTATCCCTAAAACAACCTAGTGAAATAAGGTTCACTCTCACTCTTCTTGAGTTTTTCTACACATCTTGACCCTTCCAATGCCTAAAGTATGCTACTACTTGTTATCGGTTGGCCAAACGGACACAAGCAACTTAAACAAATCATCCTTAAGAAGAAGATTCATAAAATATGCTTCATTGAACAAATATACTTAGGACATGAAAATAGATGTGAAAAAAGGAGCCTTAGCCAAGTCTTGAGAAAGAGTTTAGCTCATGCTTAGAGTAAACGAAAATTCAACTTGGAATGAAAACATAGTAAAATACAACTTGCAAAAAATAAAGGAAATAACAAGGCAATAAAGAAACTAAATAAGAGGACGATGCATTGAGGTGGGCTCCTCCTTATCTTCTTTTAGCTCTCAATGGTGGTTTGTCACATCACTAGCTAGTGATAGCATGTATTTATGCTATCTTATTTCCTATTATTTATGCTAATTTTGTGATTATTTTGTGAGCTTTTATGCCTATTTCTCTTTGAACTGAGCTTGAGGAGCAAAACCAAGTATTTGAGAATATTTTGGTGGATATTGGAGCCTTTTGAAGCTTAATTGAAAATTCAAGAAGATTAAAGATGTTATTTGAGTATAAGGCACATTCCGAGAGATTGTACATTGAATCACGGTTCCAATGCATCGAACCGGAGGTCATTCGGACACATGAGTGAAGAGTATAGCAAAAATGGCCAGTGCTGTCTGCAGGGTAGCGTCGAGACGCTGTCTATAGCGTCGCGACGCTACGAAAACGCAAAAAACTCCTGGAAATCTTTTTTTGCAGCGTTGAGAGGCTATAGCAGCGTTGAGACGCTGCCTCGAGATTTTCTATAAAAATATCATTTTTACGCCGTTTTGGGAGGCCAATCCGAGAGTTTGAGCCCTAATCTCGATTCCAAGCTAAAATTGAAGGTTTAAGGAGCAATTGAGAGCGTTTGTGGAGCATTTTTGAAGATCCAAAGCTCGAGGGACATGGAGATCACGACGGGAACGTGGGATCGACCATTGTTTGCTAATTTCTTCATTCTCCTTTAGTTTTAGTTTCTGTTTTGTGGCTGTAAATTAGGAAATTAGAGGTGTAATTGAATGAATTTAAGTATCTTTGTTCCTAATACTTGGGATTTTGATGTAGCCATTAGACTTGAGATTTTTAATTGATTAAATACCTTGATTGAATGCTTTTTGTTTCATTCATGCTTTTATGTATTTAATGCTTATAATTTCTTGATCAAAGATTATTTGCTTTATTGGTCTGAATTTGTGCTTGAAAAAGTATGGTTTAGGTTAGAACTTAATTGCATGACTATTTGTAAATTCTTGCATGAAAGTGGAGAATTCTCTTAGAAGCCCTTAAAAGAAGTTGCTTAAAGCCTTGCATGTTATTAAAATCTAGATAGAGATATTAGATTTATAACATTGCATGAGAGTTAATTGTGCTTGAAAGAGTCAGTTAATACCCTCACTTCTTGGCTTATGGAATATTTGCATGACAAATCTTGGTAGCTTTGGCTATAAGTCTAATTGGTGAAATTGATTTCCTAGGATATCTTTCTCATATTGTGTCTCCATTTATCTTTTGCTTTCTAGCTTAGCTCTTGCATTTGATTTCTTTCTCTAAATAAAGTTAAGTGAGAGTAATTACGGTACTTCAATGAACTAAGAAATCCAACCCCTATGATCTACCCTGGCCACTATTATTACAAATTTTAGAGGTTTAGGTTTATAAATATATTTGATAGAGCCTTCGACAAGCTCTTTATCAGCTAGAAACCTCCAGAGTTTGAAGAAGAAGATGTAGAATGGAGAGCAACAGCAGAGGACCATCATAATGTCTTTCTTTTTCTCCCTCCCAAAAACTCTATTCTTTTTCTTACGTACAAGTATCACTGATCCTCTAATGTACAATTTATTTATGATTCAATCATTAACTAGGTCTCTTTCAAGTTAGTGAGAGGGTGGCGCCCCATTATTCAAGTCTCGAAATCAGCACTTAAGGGAACTACTCATCTACTTACCATATATAGGAATGAGCAAATTTCATCTTATGAAACTTATGTTTCTAGCTCCCTATTTAGTCAAGTCCCTAAAATAGTAGGCTTATTGAATCATTGAATTGGCTACAAAAGCCACTCTCATCCATGCAAATCAAAGGACAAGCCCTCATAGGCAAGAGTTTATAACTCACTCAAGAAAGATCGAGTTGCATATGATCATCTTGTGAAATATTAAACTTTTAAATTAACGGATTTATAAAGAGAGATTAAATATTTGTGGTCCAATCTTATACAAACTCATTGTATATGATAACCCTAGTCACATGTCTCCACATAAACAATTTGGATTAAATCATTTATAACTATTATAAAGTGGGTCGTATCAATAGTGTTACCAGGATAAGACACCCAACTTTATCCATATACTATAGACTCTTTAGGTTATTTATTGAACATTATCTACTCGTATGTCAACTACATACTATTCAAGATTACACTAATATCCTAGAATTTTTATATAATTGATATTGTAAATTTCTAATAAAAATAATTATTAAATATTAAATCAATAATTACAAGGCTTTAAGACATAAATCATAACACGACTCTTAGACAAGGAACTTGTTCTTTTTTTGAAAACTTTGATCTTAAGGAAATCTGTGTCTAACCTAATCTTTAGAGTTGGAATCTAATCAATTTGGAGGTTTCGGTGTTTGAGAATTAGAGGTTCTGTACACAAAGAGTTCCTAATTCAAATTCTCTAGGATTTTCATATCAAGATCCCTAATAATTTTTTTTTTCAAAGATTATAAATGTCAACTCCTCAATGCTATATTTTTCAACGTCCTTAGACAGTCTAAGACTAAAAACTAGAGTTGTTACACAAAGCCGGTTATGTATTAGGTTTCAAATAGGGCATGTAAAAATAAAGAAATAAAAAAAAGGCCAAATTGGGTGAGCCAAACTAGATGTTTAGGTCAATTTTTTAAAACAAAAAAAATCATTGATTTAGAAAACCATTATTGGAACAATTTGATTTACTTTCAATATCAAAAAATTAAAACTAAATTTTGAGGCATTTACATAAATAGCATAAAATAAATATGTATTTTAAAATAAAACAGGAAATTTAAAATTTTACAAAATAACATAATCCAAATCAGACTCAAATTCAAGTATAAAATAAAAAATGATAAGAAAAGTCACATTTATAATATATTTGAAAGAAATGAAAAGTTGTGATTTTTTTTTAGAATATATATTCCCCAAATTTCTTCCATTGGCTGCTCACTCAACCTCACAAAAGATTTTTTTATAGCAGCCCACACCCCACCCTCACAAACTCTTTCACACTAAACATTATAAATGTGACTTTTCTTATCACCCTCACAAAAGTTATCTTCATCTTCGTATCATCCGGAGATACATGTTTCCAAAACCCCCACACTAGAGAATCAAACGTGGTAATTTCTTCGGGGAATTTCATCTATCTAAGAGGGTAAGTAGTACTCCATACATTCTTCAATTTTTTACACTCCCATAACGCATGTAAAATTGTTTTCCCCTTTGATTTACAACATCCACAGAGACCGAAAGCTTCTACCCTACTTGGATTAAGGTTCATACATGTGGGCAATACATCATTAAATGCCCTCCAACAAAAGATCTTAGTCTTATTTAGGATAGTCGCATTCCAGAGAAACTTCCACCACCTTGCTTCCTCACTTTCACTAACAGTAGAAAGATGTCCGATCAAATCACTACCAAAATGGCACCCACTTCTAACCGTATAAAACTTCGGTTATCAAAATGCCACATTAAAGAGTCCTCCAAAGTAGCCCTTGGTAAAGGAATGTTGAATATGCACTTAGCATCTTCCCTGCCAAAATTACTCAACAACAACTCTTGATTCCACAATCCATCTTCTCCAATAAACCTATCCACCGTTACAAGACTACCCTGAGGTTTTGGCCAAATAGTTTCAAAAGTATAGGGTATTGGGACCCACCCATGGCTCCTCATATGCAAATACCAATTTTCCATTCCCAATACGCCAATGCAAACCCTTTCTTAAGAAGATCCATACCTCATAACTGATAGCATGTAATTATGCTATCTTATTTCCTATTATTTTTCATAGTTTTATTATGATTTAGTGAGCTTTTACGCTTATTTTGATAAAGACAACAAACCTCCACATATCTCCACAATAGTATGATATAGTCCACTTTGGGCATAAACCCTCATGGCTTTGCTTTTGGTTCCCCAAAAGGCTTCATACCAATGAAGATAATTGTCCTCACTTATATACCCATGACCACTCTCTTCCCTAGCCAATGTGGGACATTTGTTTGCACTCCTAACAATCCTCCCCTCGAACAAAGTACCACAGTTGAGCCTCCCCTCAAACAAATCCATCTACTCCACAACGGATCACTCACATTGTGGGATATATTTCTTTGATGGCGTCGATCACCCATCGCACCATCCATTTCCTCCCCCTCGAACAAAGAACTACTCCTCTACTAGTGGCACTTGATAGAGTTACTACTTGCTTGCCGCTCCAAGCACTTTTTGTTCGACTATGAGATTCATCCACAATGTCAACATGAGGCTTCGTTACTCTGTTCCACTTTGAGGATTCCTCCGACACACAGCTAGGTTTAGACCATGGCTCTGATACCAATTGATAAGGACAACGGACCTCCACATATCTCCACAATGATATGTGATCCACCATTGAGAGTTAATAATAATGGAGGAGTCAAAGCAGTGGAAGATGAAAGAGACTGGCTTATTCAGGAATATGTCGTGCCAGTCTTAATTCCATGAATTTTGCCACCAGAGATAGAGGCACAACAATTTGAGTTAAAATCGGTCATGTTTCAGATGCTTCAGCGCCCAAGCCAATTTGGTGGGACTCCAATGGAGGATCCTCACCTACATCTTCAATTGTTTATGGGGGTTTGCAAATCGTCGTAATCCATGGAGTGCGTGAGGATGCTCTCAGATTGACACTATTTCCTTATTCATTGAGAGGAAAGGCGCTAAAATGGTTTAATGTTATACCATCAGGAGCTATCACGAGTTGGAATGAGTTGGTGGAGCAGTTTCTTACAAAGTATTTTCCACCCACTAAGATGGCCAAGCTTAGGAGTGAAATCACACCATTTCAGCAACAGAAGGATGAATCTTTATAAGAGACATGGGATAGGTTTAAGGAGTTATTACGAAAATGCCCGAATCATAGTATTCCCTACGATATTCGGATGTAGACTTTTTATAATGGGTTGAATACTCACACGAGAATGGTAGTGAATGCTTTAGCTGAGGGAACACTTATGTCAACGATGTACAATGATGCTTATGAGATTTTGAAGAAGATTGCAAAGAATAACTACCAATGGCCAACCATATGCCTTAACCCGACTCGACAAGTAGTAGGAGTGCAAAATGCTAGTGCAACGAATTTGGCAGCATAGATTGCCACTCTTACTAGTACGTTGAAATCATTGAATATGGGTTCGAGAAGTACATTTGCACCACCAGTGGCAGTTCCATGTGTTTATTGTGGTGAGGGGCACACTTTTGAGGTATGTCCATTAAATCCAGCCTCTGTGAACTATATTGGATTTAACAAGGACTTCAACCCTTATGCCAACATGTATAATCCGGGTTGGAGGCAACACCCGAATTTTTCATGGAACAATCAAGGGGTTGAACCTTCTAATCAGCAAATAAGACCTCCTATACCTCCAGGTTTTCAACAACCATCCTATCCTCCACAAACTTCACCACCACAAAAGGTACAAATCCAAGATTCTATGTGTTCCATTGAAAGTTTGTTGAAAGAACATATGGCCAAAACTAATGCCATAGTGAAAAGTCAAGAGGCAACACTTAGAAACTTGGAGAACCAAGTGGGCTAGCTTACTTCAGCCTTAAATAATAGAGCTCAAGGAAACTTACCAAGTGATACTGTAAGTCCAAGGAATAAAAGCAAAGAAACTTGCAAGGCAATCCAACTTAGAAGTGGGAAGGAGTTAGAAAAACCTAAAACCAATGCTCTTAAGGAAAAGAGCCCACTTCAATCCAAGAGAAGTTTGAGGATAGCAAAAATCAATAAGATTGTGGAAATGACTAGAACAATTTTGTAGCATCACCACAACATCAGGGAAATGGCCATAACAATTTTGTAGCATCACCACAACATCAGGGAAATGGTCATAACAATTTTGTAGCATCACCACAACAATAGAGAATAGAACAAAGTAATGCTACAGCATCCCGCCAATATCAGCCATCAGAACAGGCGAATATGAGACCACCTCCACCATTTCCCCAAAGGTTTCAAAAGAAAGATCAAGACAAGTAACTTGATGATTTTTTAGACATTTTGAAGGGTTTGCACATCAATATTTCGCTTGTTGAAGCCTTAAAGAAAATGCCCAACTACGCTAAGTTCATGAAAAATATTTTGACCAAAAAGCGAAGACTTGGGGAATTTGAAATAGTGGCTCTTACAAAAGGTTGCAATTCAATCCTTCAGAGCAAGTTTCCTCCTAAATTAGAGGATCTTGGTACTTTTACTATCCCTTTCTCTATTGGTAAAACTTATAGTGGAAGGGCTTTATGTGATTTGGGAGCAAGCATCAACTTGATGCTTATGTCCGTGTTTAAAAAGTTTGGAATTGGAGAAGCAAGACCCACTACAGTGACTCTTCAACTAGCAGATCGATCTTATACTCATCATGAAGGAAAATTGAAGATGTTCTTCTTCAAGTGGATAAATTCATCTTTCCTACAGATTTCATCATATTGGACTACGAAGCTGATGCAGAGGTTTCTATAATCTTGGGTAGGCCATTTCTAGCTACTGGGAGAACGTTGATCGATGTAGAAAAAGGAGAGCTTACAATGCAAATGAATGATCAACAGGTAACCTTTAATGTGTTCAATACTATGCAATCCTTTGATGATGTAGAAGAATGTTATGCTATTGGGGTTCTAAATTCAACTGAAAATGTAGAAATGAACAAAAGTTGCAATGAGAGCTTAAAGAATGAAATGTCTTTTGAACATGTTGTGGAAGAAAGTGAAGTTGAGAGTAAACACATCTCATGGTTGGAGAATAAACAACCATTCATAGAAGGGAAACAATGTGAAATACTGAGTTCATCAAAAGAGATGTGCTACCCAAATGATAGAGAGAAGAACAAGTGGGTTTGGTGCTTTGAATTAAGTAATTTCAAGAAAATGCAAAATCAAAGAGCAAGAGTTCCAAAAAAGAAAAGGAAGAGAAAGAGGAAAAAGAAATGGAAAAAGGAATGGAAGGTAACTTCAAATCCTTTCAAAATCTCATGAAAGATGTTGTTGACTTGGGTTTCGGACTTAAATTAAAATGCTCAATGGAAGGTAACTTCAAATCCTTTCTAAAGTTGTTGTTATTTGCTCTTCCTTTTCTTACATTTTTACATTTATGTTTTTGTGGTAGTTTGTTGTGTTTGAAAAGTTGTTGCTTTAGAACCTTTTGAGTATGTTAGGTGAAGAGGGAGAAAGCTCATGAAATAAATGAGGAATTATTGTTCAAGGGCTAAAAATTCTTGTTTTCTTATGTGCAAATATGCTCTGGTTGAGGCAGCAGTGCTGCAACAATGTAGTAGCAAAAACATGGGAGTTTTCTTACTCATTCTTTTTTCCTATTTTTCTTTCTTTTCATGCTAGTTGAACCCCTAGTCATAGTTTTGATTGGTTGAATGCTGAAGTACCATTAAAGTGTTGGAGCATTGGTTAATCTTGTTTGGGCTATGTTCATTCCATTTTCTTTTGTGTTGTGGGACACAACACATCCTTAATTTGGGGGTGGGTTTTTATGTTTCTGCTGCAGTTCTTTTCCCTTTTTGTTTTTGTTGGAGGATGCTTTGGTTTTGTCTTGTGGGGGAAGTCTTGTTGGGTTAGTTGTGTCTTTTTGTAGAGTTATTGTTGGGAGCTTTCAGTAGTTTATTTTGTTGCTATTGATGATAATTTAGACTCTTTCCTTTTGATTTAGATATAACACATTGGAAATGACAAATGAACAAGTGAGTTAAAGTAATCCTTCACACTTAAGTCTTAGCTACCAAACTTATGGATTTTAAGAAGTTTTATGGTCTTGAAGAGATCTTAGGGGCTAGAGTGGGTTAGTTTGGTATCTTGAAGTGAGCTTAGAGGTAGTAAGAATAGATTGTGAGCAAAACTCTTGTATTAAGTTTAAAGTTTGGAGGAGGTCATTTTCCAAAAAAAAAAAAAAAAAGACAAAAAGCGAAAAAAGAAAAAAAGAAAAAGAGAAAAAAAAAAGGATACTCCTCTATCTCTCGTGACTTAGTAAACTAGGGCTAGACATGACACTCATGTTTATCTTTGAGTCGAATAGTGACAGTAGATATGAGTATGCAAAAGCAACCCATTTTAGTGATAGTGCTCGTAGTTAGGCGTCTTCATCACCTATGTTGGGGTTTAAATCGAAGGTGCAAATGACTAGAAAGGTTCCCTTCAAAAAAAAAAAAGAAAGAAAAAAGAAAGAAAAGAAAAAAAACTAGACCTCCCCTATTCTCCTTGTTAGCATCTTTGGATTAGAAAAAATAAGTGAAAGAATTGTATTCTTGAAGGAAAAAGAGAGAGTTTCACTTGAGCTTTATATTATGAGCTTGTCTATAAACTTTAATCTTATGGAAACACATCGTATTGAGTCACTTGATGTCCACTATGCTAAGTTTTATGATTTGAGCTTTAGAGCGACTTAGGTGATGCAAGTTGGAATAGTTAAGACTTTGCACACGCACACTTAGGGGGTTACTTTGGCTTGCAAGCGACTTTTTCATATTTGTTTGTGTTTGTGTTAAATGAAAGGTGAGAGCTTACCTGAAAACCAAATAATCTAAACTTCCGTTGCACCCTACTATTAACTCTTGTTTGTTTATTGTTGTCTTTTATTTTTGATGCATCACTCAAGGACGAGTAATGTGCTAAGTTTGGGGGTGTGATAATCCTATGAAATGGGATTAGTTTAGCATCATCTCTTGTTTATTCTTGGTCACAGTTGAGTGGAAAGCATACTTTTATCTTGTTTTTAGTAACTGTCTAGTTAAGTTCAATTAAGAGTCGAGTTTTCGTTTAGTTTTCCTTTTTCTTATTTCTTTTACTCCTTTTAGTCTTTTGTTGTAGTTTGGTTAATTGTAGTTTTGTTTGTCCCTTCTTTTGAAGCCTAAGTGTAAAGCAAAAGTGTAAGGAAAATTGCAACTTGAAAACTAAACTTGCAAAAACAAAGTTGGGTTGGTATGTTGGTGAGAAATAAAAATTGCAGATTCTAATTGCAGAATCTAATAATGACAATAAACGAATTAAGAAAAATTGCAGAATCTAGAAATGACAATTTTGGATAGCAATTTAGATAAACTTAGAAAATGAAATTGCAAAATGAATTTAGATAAAAATGGGGCTCAAGAATGTCATTGCCCTAAGTTGTAATTGCAAGCCAAAATTGCAATTCCAACCTACTCCACACTCAATTGTAAACCAAAATTGCATCTCCTATTTACCTTGAATTTAGGTTTTAGGAGGCTAAGTGAGAGACCTATATGTCTATAGTCCCTCTATCTTAGATCAATTGGCTCAACAATTTTATGGGTCTTGGAGTCCTTAATTCCTATGTCTAGGGTAAGGATTGGCTTATGTCTAAGCTCTTTTCTCCATTACTTGTGTGAAATCCGCTTATCACTAACCCTGTCGGCATTAGATCTAAGCTTGAGTTAATACCCTAGTTGATCAATCTAGGATCTCAACGGAAATATATTCAACACAAGCAAACAATTGAGATGTAGGCTTGGTTTTTATTGAACTTTTGGCTACATTTACTTCTTAGGGAATTCACATCCTTGAACCCCTTGAGAAGCTTAGCTCATAATAAAAAAAAAAAAAAAAATCTTAAAACTAATTTTTGAGAAAAAGTTCATATTAGAAATTGTGTAAATTAGATAATTGAACAATAACTTGGAATGTTATTCTTGGCAAAATTACAAGGAATTCAAGCAAGGATGCTTAATGGGAATTAAAGAAAAATTCAAGGGCAATTAAGTAAACTTATGGTCTGCTTCCTCATGCCCCTTAGAAAAGCTTTAACATTCAAAACTTAGAACGTACTTGTAGAAAAACAGGGGCTTACAAAAATTCATTTCAATACTTAATCATTCCAAATTGCTCCACTCCAATCGACTCAACCTTTACCAACGTTAGGAGATGGTTAGTTTTCACAACCCAAGTGAACTTGAATCGGATTGGTCAACTGGAAAATGCAGAAAAATTTTCAGAATATGGTAGACACTAACAACCCATTGACAATATGAAAAACAGAATTCTAATTAACTCAAAATGTAGCATAAAATGAAAAAATCAGACTAACAATGAATGGGTATTGCTAACCCAATCGGTACTATAAGAAAAATTCGAAAAAAAATATGGAAAACAAAAGTTACAACTCCTTGGCTACAACTTCCAGCAAGGTAAAAAAAAACAGAGTGCATAAACCATGAAACCCACCAACTAAATCTTGAAACTAAACTCCAACTTAATTCAAAAGTACATCAATTGAAGAATAGAAATTGTTCAAGCATCTCTCCAAAATACAAAACTGAAGAAAAACCAAGATTAAAAGTGAATCTCTTGGCTAAAAACAGAAGAAGAACGAAAAACAGAGGTTCGAAAAACTCTAAAAACCCATGAACATCGATCCTTGATTTCGCCCAAAAAAATCCGAATTCATTCTTCCTCCTTCTTCCCCCCTCTTTTGTAGATCTTTCTAGGGTTGAAATTTTCCAAAAATCGCGCTCCAATCCATCAATTCGTGCGAAAATTGATTTTCCCATAAATGGGTTTCTTCGTTCGAGCGCCTTTTCATTTTCTATAATTTCTCTGCCCAGGATTGCAAAATCAGATTTTGCAATTTTCATAATTTCTGCAAAAAGAATCAATTTACTTAGAATTCTATTCCAAATGCTATCACCTTCATTTCTTCCTTAAATTCAAACAATCTTCCACTATTTTCAATTGATCTTAAGACAAACAAGAATATTTTGAGCACTTGGGAGTTAAATAAGCCTTAATTCTAAGGCCTATCACACCCCCAAACTTAAGATATTGCTTGTCCTCAAGCAATTTTGAAGGTTCATAGTGGGAAACAATTAACCATGTTTGACAAGCAATTGATTTTTAGCATGATTAAACTTCTCAGAGGATCTTCAAACTCATAATATCCTTGCCCAACTTGCTCAACTAGCCCTTCCTACTTTCTTCATGACTTAACACTTCTTGCCACATCCAATCTAGCTTAAACTTTTACTCCTTACGGTAGATTTCACTAAGTTATCCTAGCAAAAGATTTTAAATTGCTCTAATTTCTTCTTCCTCCCCCAAACTTATTTCATGCTGCCATACATTTTTTTTTAAGAAGTATTTCAGTCAATTGTGCATTCGTTTCAACTTACTAACGCTTTGTGGAAGAAGTAGCTGACTACGAGCACACATCACCTAACACAACTATACCCGTTTTCTTATTAAACCGTTCATGCAAAGAAAATCATGAATGTCATGACTTACTCTGATTACTTGGTTAAGTTTTGAAAAGAGGGATATAATTTTTTTTTTAATGGACAGCACATATCAAGCAATGACATGAATGTTTCCCACCCCCAAACTTAAATTGATCGATGTCCTCATTGACACTTGAATTATTGGGAGATGGTTGGGACTTAGAACAACGTAGTGTTTCTATTTGAAGTATGTATCAGTTTAAGCCTAACTGGATGTGATTAAAAGTGTTAGTTATATGCAAAAGTAGTACTAACCTAGTTGAACAGGTTGGATGGAGCTATTTAATGAAAATGGGTGTTCCTACCTCATCATCGAAGTTTAGTTTTTTTTTTTTTTTTTTTTTTTTTTTTTTTTTTTTTTTTTTTTTTTCTTCAGAATTCATGAAAGCAAATAAACTAAATAAGCATAAAAGAGCTTAACTAAACCTGAAACTAAAAACATAACAATTAGCAAAGATGGAAAGATAAGTTAAAGAGAGACTCCCCTATGCAGAGAAAAACGTGTTGTTGTTGCAATTACTGTCCTCGGGGTTGTTGGAAGTCTTGCAAAGAATTCTCCCGCTCTTTCTTCTTATATTTTCCTACAGCTCAAGAGTAGAGCATCAAAAATTTCACACAGTTTATCTCAATGCAAAGTTACTTTTTGGAAATTCCAATTTTTGAACTCAAAGTTGATTCATCAAACTCCCAAGTAAATCCCCAGGTAGAGGTGTTCCCTTAGCAGTCAACTTAAGTAGACAAGATTCTCCTTAGACAGAGCTTTTCTGAATTAACTTCTTCATTCAAATTGGAATTTCAAAAGTTGAAAGTTTCTCTCTTTTTTTTTTTTTTTTTTTTTTTTTTTTTTATACTCAAAATTGATCAGGGAGATCGATCCTTCATTCCTCCTCCGATTTTCTCCCTAATAAAGCTTGACTTTTTAACCATTGGCCTTGACATTGCTGCCTTGTCCATCTTGTAAATCCACAACTCCATGTCGAATCATCCCAGGTCCTGACCACTTCCACTTCAATTTTGTATTGAAGAGCTTCCATTGGTAGTTGAACAATAGCGCTGGTTGTACTTCCTTCAAGTTTCAGATTTCCTGATAGTGTCAATTCATCTTCTCTTTTGCAGTCTTCTTCCTCTTTTGGTTGCTCTTGAAACTCATACAATTGCGAATATTCTTCGATCTCAACCCTTGAACATTCTTCTATCTCCCCTGGGTATCTTAATGCATTGAGTACATTGAACTTGATTTCCTGGTCATTTACTCGCATTGTGAGTTCTCATTTTTCGACATCAATCAGAGTTCTGCCAGTCGCTAAAAATGGTCGCCCTAGGATTATAGGGACGTCTCGATCTGCTTCACAATCCAAGATTATGAAATCGGCTGGGAATACAAACTTGTCGACCCTTACCAGCACATCTTCTATTTTTCCAATGGGGTGTGCAATTGACCTGTCTGCCAATTGTAGGGTTACTGTGGTGGGACGAGCCTCGCCTATCCCTAATCTCCTGAAAACTGATAAAGGCATCAAATTGATGTTGGACCCTAAATCACATAAGGCTTGCTTGACGTTTATCTCTCCGATCATGCATGGTATTGTGAAACTCCCAGGGTCCTTTAACTTGGGTGGTACCTTGCTTTTCAGTAATGCACTACAATTCTCTGTCAACGCCACAATTTCAAATTCTCCTAGTCTCCTTTTCTTTGTCAAGATGTCCTTGAGAAATTTAACATAATTTGGCATTTGCTTAAGTGCCTCCACTAACGAAATATTAATGTGGAGTTGCTTGAGAATGTCCAAATATTTGTTAAAGGGGGTATCTTGGTTTTTCTTTTTGAGTCTTTGAGGAAACGGTGGTGGTGGTCTATAGATTGGTACAGGGTCCTTTACTTTAAAGGTCTTGTTGTTAGCTTCTACCTCATTGGTGTTCGTTTTTCCTTCTTCTGCATTATCTTTGGCATTCCTTTTCTCTTTCTCTGCAATTTTCTTCTCATCTTTTGTAGTGTTACTGGGGATTACTTCTTCCACTTCTTGTGGCATCTTTGGTCCTTCATAGTTGAGCCCGCTGCGTAAAGTGATTGCTTTGCAGTGTTCTTTCCCTTCTCTTTGAGGATTCTCCGTTGTGCTCGGTAATGTCCCTTGATGTCAGTATTTGAACTCATTCGCCAACTGCCCCACCTGCATTTCTAAACTTCGTAGTGAAGCTGCCTGACTTTGGATAATGGCGTCATTCTTAGCCATGTTTGCTTCATTTTTGGCAATGTATTCTCTCATCAAGGCTTCTAATGATGAATTGTGTATTGCAGGTTGAGCTTGCGGCTGTGCCACATTCTTCTACACATAAGATTGCTGTTGGGAATTGCTAAATCCTGGAGGTCCTCCTGGCTTTCCATATGAATTGGCATTAGATGTGCTTGCACCTTGTCCTCCCCATGAGAAATTGGGATGTTGCCTCCATCCAGGGTTGTATGTATTGGAATAAGGGTTTGCCCTGGGTTGTCCTATATAACAAACAGAAGTCGGATTGTAAGGGCAATTTTCAGCAATATGATTATCATTGCAATAAATACAAGGTGGAGTAGAAATTTGATTAATGGAAGCTATAGGGGCCTGGTTCCCAAAAGTTAAGGATTTTAAGGTGTTGTTCATCGCCGAAATTTGTGCACTCAAAGCTGCAATTGCATCCACTTCGTGCATTCCTGCGACATTCTGAGTGTTGCTTGGCTCTTCTTCTCCCCATTGGCTATTGTTGGACACCATGGCATCCAAAATTTCATTTGCCTCGTTCACTGTTTTCTTGAGTAGAGATCCGTTGACAGATGCATTGACTAGAGTCTTCGAAGCTTGTGTCAGCCCATTGTAGAAGTGTTCGATTAACAGGCACGCTGGCAATCCGTGGTGTGGACATTTCCTCACTAGCTTCTTAAAATGCTCCTATGCAGCATCTACTCCTTCATTTATTCCTTGCCTGAAGGTGATGATTTCCCCTCTAATTTGTGCATTCTTTGTTGGTGGGAAATACTTCAAAAGGAACTTTTCTGCAAGTTCGTCCCAGGTTGTGATCGAGTCTGGAGGAAATGAGTCAAGCCATGCCTCTGCATTTCCCTGTAAAGAAAAAGGAAACAATTTCAGCCTCAACGTGTCATTAGAAACTCCCGTCAATTTGAATGAATTGCAGATTCTCAAAAAAGTCTTTATGTGCTTGTGTGGATCTTCATTCGGCAATCCAGCAAATTGTCCTATTGTATTCAACATTTGGAACATCACGGGCTTCAATTCAAAATGATTTGCTTCTATGATTGGTTTTGCAATCCCGGTGTTCAGATTTTGGAATGTAGCAGCTGCATAGTCCCTGATGGCCCTGTTCCTTTCTTCTGCAATAAATATGGGATTCTGCATAAGATTTGCTTGCTGTTGAGCATTGTTGTTCATTCCATTGTTTTGGCCCTCATTGCCAAGTGGATTAACTCGAGGTCCATCTTCCGGTCTATCCATGAGTGGTTCCTGCAAACAAGTTTCCACAGATTTCTCCCGGGTGTTCAACTCGCGTTGTTCCTGTTTCTTCCTCCTTTGCTGCCTACGGCGTCGGTGGAAGCTTCTTTCTATCTCAGGATCTAGCTCAAAGAGATGAGGCTCTTTTCGCATACATTGGATCTACCCTGCAGTGTTGCAAGTGAAATTCTGCCCTCCTGCAATAGAAAGAGAAATTGCAACTTTATCTTACAATTTTTGCTAAAAACAAAATTTTTGTTAAAAACTGCCGTTCCCTGGCAACGGCGCCAAAAATATTGTAAAAAAAAAGTGTAAGAAAAATTGCAACTTGAAAACTAAACTTGCAAAAACAAAGTTGGGTTGGTATGTTGGTGAGATATAAAAATTGCAGATTCTAATTGCATAATCTAATAATGACAATAAACGAATTAAGAAAAATTGCAGAATTAAAATTGCAGAATCTAGAAATGACAATTTTGGATCGCAATTTAGATAAACTTGGAAAATGAAATTGCAAAATGAATTTGGATAAAAATGGGGCTCAAGAATGTCATTGCCCTAAGTTGTAATTGCAAGCCAAAATTGCAATTCCAACCTACTACACACTCAATTGTAAACCAAAATTGCATCTCCTATTTACCTTGAATTTAGGTTTTAGGAGGCTAAGTGAGAGACCTATATGTCTATAGTCCCTCTATCTTAGATCAATTGGCTCAACAATTTTATGGGTCTTGGAGTCCTTAATTCCTATGTCTAGGGTAAGGATTGACTTATGTCTAAGCTCTTTTCTCCATTACTTGTGTGAAATCCGCTTATCACTAACCCTGTCGGCATTAGATCTAAGCTTGAGTTAATACCCTAGTTGATCAATCTAGGATCTCAACGGAAATATATTCAACACAAGCAAACAATTGAGATGTAGGCTTGGTTTTTATTGAACTTTTGGCTACATTTACTTCTTAGGGAATTCACATCCTTGAACCCCTTGAGAAGCTTAGCTCATAATAAAAAAAAAATCTTAAAACTAATTTTTGAGAAAAAGTTCATATTAGAAATTGTGTAAATTAGATAATTGAACAATAACTTGGAATGTTATTCTTGGCAAAACTACAAGGAATTCAAGCAAGGATGCTTAATGGGAATTAAAGAAA
The DNA here is from genome assembly GCA_033996785.1 of Trichosanthes truncata. NCBI lineage: Eukaryota > Viridiplantae > Streptophyta > Magnoliopsida > Cucurbitales > Cucurbitaceae > Trichosanthes > Trichosanthes truncata. The sequence continues at coordinate 39,163,791 of JAWPNB010000013.1, read as the reverse complement.
AATTCAAGGGCAATTAAGTAAACTTATTGTCTTCTTCCTCAAGCTCCTTAGAAAAGCTTTAACATTCAAAACTTAGAACGTACTTGCAGAAAAACAGGGGCTTACAAAAATTCATTTCAATACTTAATCACTCCAAATTGCTCCACTCCAATCGACTCAACCTTTACCAACGTTAGGAGATGGTTAGTCTTCACAACCCAAGTGAACTTGAATCGAATTGGTCAACTGGAAAATGCAGAAAAATTTTCAGAATATGGTAGACACTAACAACCCATTGACAATATGAAAAACAGAATTCTAATTAACTCAAAATGTAGCATAAAATGAAGAAATCGGACTAACAATGAATGAGTATTGCTAACCCAATCGGTACTATAAGAAAAATTCTTAAAAAAAATATGGAAAACAAAAGTTACAACTCCTTGGCTACAACTTCCAGCAAGGTAAAAAAAAACAGAGTGCATAAACCATGAAACCCACCAACTAAATCTTGAAACTAAACTCCAACTTAATTCAAAAGTACATCAATTGAAGAATAGAAATTGTTCAAGCATCTCTCCAAAATACAAAACTGAAGAAAAACCGAGATTAAAAGTGAATCTCTTGGCTAAAAACAGAAGAAGAACGAAAAACAGAGGTTCGAAAAACTCTAAAAACCCATGAACATCGATCCTTGATTTCGCCCAAAAAAATCCGAATTCATTCTTCCTCCTTCTTCCCCCTCTTTTGTAGATCTTTCTAGGGTTGAAATTTTCCAAAAATCGCGCTCCAATCCCTCAATTCGTGTGGAAATTGATTTTCCCATAAATGGGTTTCTTTGTTCCCGCGGCTTTTCATTTTCTATAATTTCTCTGCCCAGAATTGCAAAATCAGATTTTGCAATTTGAGTTTGCAATTTTCATAATTTCTGCAAAAAGAATCAATTTACTTAGAATTCTATTCCAAATGCTATCACATTCATTTCTTCCTTAAATTCAAGCAATCTTCCACTATTTTCAATTGATCTTAAGACAAACAAGAAGATTTTGAGCACTTGGGAGTTAAATAAGCCTTAATTCTAAGGCTTATCACTAAGGATTGAAAAAAGCATGTTGAAGTAGTAATGCTATAACATTGTGTCATCGAGCAATATCTTGCAGCAGTGACAGTCTGACAGATAACAGGAATGTGGGTCCACTTTTGATGATGTACAGTAGATTTTTGTTTTTAAACCCATTCTAATGGGCTGAACATAGAAAGAAAAAGAAAGTCCAAAGCAATCGTTGGAAAAAAGAAGACCCTAATTTAGGGTGTATGTGAAAAATGTGAGAGAGGGGGAAGGATCTATTGCAAAGAGGAGGAAGAAGAAGAAAAATGCAGCAGTAGTGAGAATAAGCTTTTTCTGGAATTTTTTTCAGCCACCCATTCTCATTCTCTTCCTCTTATTCTTGAGTTGTGATGAAGGGCTTGTCGAAGGCTCTTATCAGATTAATTTATAAATCAGACCTCTAAATATTTTGCAATAATAATGGTCAGGGTCATCCACAGGGATTGAAGTTCTTAGATTTAATCAAGTACCATAGTTACTCACATATAATTTTATTTAGAGAACCTAAACGTAGATTGAAACAAGAATATAAAACTAAGCTAAATATTTACAAGGTTGGAGTCCATTTAGAGAGACATTGGAGATTGCATTAACATGAAGCACAAACTTATTTTGACTAAGAAAAGTTATAACATGCAACACTATAAGCCAAACATTTCTAATTTATCTAATTGACTTTTCAAGCTCAATTGAACTCATCCATAAGTAATAAATCACCCTTTCAGTCTATTTTTACTACTCATGCATGGCATTAACGGGTTTCTATAACGACATCTAATAACAAAATATTCATTCTCATGCAATACTCCGTTATTAGTTATGCAACCACATCTCAATTCAAGTTCTACTCTTTCAAGCTAAAACTCAAATTCTAAAAAAACCAACTTTGGCCAAAAGCTACGAGCATAAACACAAGGATGCGTAAATAACGTTATGATATATAACAACTCAAAATCAAATGTAAGTTCTACAATCATAACCATCCAAGAGTTTGAAATACTCAAATTAATACAAGAGGTTCAGCTCAAAAGAATCCTAAAATTGAAGGAAACAAAGTGAGGGAAAAAGAGAAAAATTGGACGACACGTGCCACACTTGTTTCTATCATGATGTCCAGCGATCTTGAGCCTTGAGTCTCCTCCTTAGCTCTCCAATGTGCTCTATAGGTCCCAAAACAATGCTCTTTATCGGAATTAGGGTTCTAGGCTCTCAAAATGGCTCACTTTGCTCGAATGAAAAATTTCCTTAAATAGAGTCAAGACAGCCTTACAACGTTAGGGGCAGCGTTGCAAAGCTGTCCTTAGCATTTTGCAAAGAAGGAAAAAATCTTCTTCGGCTAGTGTTGCAACGCTATAATCAGGGTTGCAAATCTGTGAGCTTGGGTTTTCAAGGTTGACAGGCTTCTCAAATGGCGTTGCAACATTGTAAGGAGCAACGTTGTAAGGAGCGTTGCAACGCTATATTCTCGGGTCCAATTACCTTATTCTTTCTCTTCAACACTTGAATCCTCAAATATAGCCTTAAGTTACTCAAATTTGTCCAATTATCTTACAATTTTTTGGTTTTGCTCCAGATGCTCGATTTTTGAGAAATAAACATAAAAATATATGAAAGCACACAAAATCATAGCAAAACTAGCCTAAAACCAAGCCACGAGATCGCACTATGTTGCATGCTATCAAGTTGATGTATCTTGCTTTTTGTTTCTTGAAGTTTTAGTTTGGTTAAGTTGTTTTTAGAGAGGATAGTTGCGAAATTTCTTTTGAATTGAAAAATGTTTGAGTAATGATTTATCTATGTTTATTTTCCTTGTAAAAGCCATGAACTATTTTCTTAGGCTAGAATTTATGGAGCCATAACTCTACTGTTGGAGCTCTTTTGCTATGTAAATGCTATAGAAGTGTAGTTTTCTTATGGGTTTGTTTTTGTTTTTTTTAAAAATTTCTTATTGTTGATAGCATGCAATTATGCTATCTTATTTCCTATTATTTTGGTTAGTTTTTCTATGATTTTGTGTGCTTTGATGCCTTTTTGAGGTTAAATTGCAAAAATTGAGCTAAAGAGCAAAAAATAGTGTTTGAGGGTATTTTGGACATTATGGAGCTATTTCAGGCTATTTTGGAGAGCCAAGAAGAGAAGAGATGATGCACTAGCAATTGGGGCCGAGAGGACGGCGTTGCAACCCCCAAATACATTTTGCAAACCCGGGAGCTATCATTGCAATGCTGCCTTGTGGCGTTGCAACTCTAGAATCACACTAAAATGAAACTCTTTGTTCGTAGCATTGCAACGCTACTTACAGCGTTGCAACGCTACACCTGCGGGCAACATGAAATGGTGGCATTTTGGGACAGCGTTGCAACACTGTCCCTAGCATTGCAACACTGTCACGATGGGCAGTATATATTCATCGCTTCATATTCGTCCAAATGGAGGCCAATTCGTTAGCAAATACCCTAATCTCAATTCCATAGCATTTTGGGTGGATTTTGGGAGGATTTTGGAGTCGAGTTGAAGATTTTGGAGCTCGAGTTTGTGGTGGATCACCTCGAGAACGCGGGATCGTCATTTACCTAAGCATTGCCTTCCCTTTTTCCTTTATTTTCAGTATTTAGATTAGGTTGTAATTAGGGGATTTTAGTTGTATTTATTGAATATGTTTAGTTAATCCCTTAATTTCTATGGGTTGTTATAATTCTTGGACCATTGCACTTAATTTCAATTAATTTAGTTTGTGATTGTGGTTTAATTAGTGTGTATGTTCATTTATACATTGGGTACTTAATGCCTTTAACAAAGAAAGGAATAGGGTTAAATGATCGTTAGTTTAATTGAGCTAGACATAGTAGATTAAACTTAGAAAAATAATGCATGACAATTAAATTCTGCCTAAGTGGCATAGGAACAACGAAAATTAATTGAGGTTTAAAATGAAGGTTCATTAATGCTGAGTGAGGATTAATTAATGAGATGGACACGAGATTTAATTAATTACACCCGAGGTTTGGAGAAGACCGACAAGAGATTCCATAATTTTAGGCTTCTAGATTTATGAATCAAACACTTAGTCATGCCTAATTGCTAGCTCAATTAAGTAAATTAAGGTCCAAGAATGTAATCAACACCCATAGAATTACCTTTCGACTTGTGTCTCCCATTTATTTGCTTTCTAGGTTTAGTTGTTTAATTTTCCTATCTGCTCTTGCATTCTGTTCTCTAAATAAAGTAAAGTGAGACTATTCGCGGTAATTAATTGAATTAAAAACCAATCCCAGTGGATACGATACTGGGTAGGAATAATGTTTTATTATTACTTCGATTGCGTGCGCTTGCGTGTACTTTAATCAATTGTTCTTCTTAAGAGTGATCAACTTAGGAAAGGATACTAGCTTGTTTTAATTCTGAAAATGTTAGAATAAATGGAAATAACATAAGCAATGTAAGTAGGTTCATGTCTTGAATTAGGGATGAATTCAAGGGTATAAACATATACTTGTGGCTTGTAAACTTAGGAAAATTGGGCTATCCATAGGTTTGAAAGCTAGATTTTCATAGACATATGTTAAACCTTGCTTTAAAACTGAAATTCGAGGATTAGAAATAATTTTCGAAGTTTATTCTCAGGTTTTCCCGTTACTACATAGTGCAATAATGCTCTGCACAATGCTATAGCATCACACAACATCTGTGAGCCAAAATTAGCAGTGAAATTTCATACACTACAACACCTTAGTCATTTGATTCTCGACTTGTTTATTATCAATTTTAGCTGCGTATTTCCTTTAGATTGCTAGAATTTAATTTCCTTGCATCGGGCTTGCATTTTGTTAATTTTAAATTGTTTAATCACAATAAAATTAGTTCTTAGTGGTACTCAATTTTATAGAATTTGCATTATTTAGTCCTCGTGGGATTGACTTGGTCTACCAATTACTACCTACGATTGCGTATGCTTGTGTAGTGCGTTTTTGCACCACAGTTATCTAGCGCTAGGGACACCTAGGTTAGTTAAGTAGTACTTGAGAGTGGAGGAGACCGATAAGAGATTCCACGTCCATAGGCTTGTAGACTTATGAGTTCACTACTGAGTTAGTCATAGTTGTCTGTTTAATTAGTAATTAATCCTTTACCCAAGTCCATTCCTTAGGTTTGTGTCTCCTATTTATTTACTACATTTTTATTTTCTGTTGCTTAGGTTAGTTTATCTTCCTTTATGCTTCTGTTTTCTAAATAAAGTAAAATGAGATTATTCATTGTATTTAATTGAATTAAAACTAATCTCTGTGGATACGATACTCAGTAGGAATACGGTTTTATTATTACTTCGATCACATCCGCTTGCGTGTACTCCGATCAATAACAAACTTTTCCACAGAAATGATGCATTATTCTTTTGGCTCACCTTGAGAAATCTGTGGCTTTAAAGTATTTAGCCTTAATCACCTTGCTAATAAGAGAAGTTGGATTATGAATTATCCTCTAGCACTGTTTAGCGAGTAGTGCTCGACTAAAATGATAGAGATCACGGAAGCTTAATCCACCCTTAGACTTAGGCAAACACATCTTCTTCTATGCTAACCAATGTATCCGTCTCCTTGGACCGTCTACTCCCCCCAACCAAAACTAGGCTATTGATTGATTACACTCATCAAGAAGTCTCTTCGGTAGACGAAAGCAACTCATTGAGTAAGTTGGAGTTGCTTATAAAATTGTCTTTATTAAATCTTCCTTCCCCTTGCACAAAAGAATGAGCCCCTCCACTTCTATAAAAGAAGTCCATGTTCTATCCTTGACATGCACCAACACTTGAGACTTGTTATGAGAAACAAACGAAGGGAGACCCAAATAGCGATCATGATGTTGGACTAATTTCACTATCAATTTCCCTCACTACCACCTTTGTATTGTCTAGAGTGTCGGGTTAAAACAAATAGCCGATTTCCCATAATTAATCTCTTAACTTGTACGAATAGAATAGTCAGATAAAGCCCTCAAAATATATTATGTCTCCACAACCGTTCCTCTGAAGAATAGTAGACTATCATCAACAAAAAAGAGATGAAAAATTGGCAGGCTTAAATGTGAAAGGCCCTCAACACACATAAGAAATAAATAAGGAGAGAGAGGGTCTCCCTGCCTAAGCCCTTAAGAAGGAACAAAATGTCCTTTGTGAACTCCATTAATCACAACTGAAAAGGACACTGAGTTGATGTATCATAGAATCAACCCCATAAACTGGTTACCAAAACCTAGAGGATTAATAAACTTCTTGGTGGAGCTCATCACACTCGACAAAATAATATTTATAACCAACCATAAGCTTGTAGCAAGAAGTGGCCGAGTCGAACCACAGGGAGGCGTGTAATTTGGTAATTATCTTGCTAAATTTGGATTATTTGGTAACCAGGAGGGGGGTTTGGTGCAAGAGTTGTAAAAATGCAAGAAAGAGTAAAGTAACATAAAAGATTAAATGAAATCAAATGAGCAAATATAGTCAGACTAACCATGCACCGATTTGAAGGGGTCACGTCGGGATTTGATTCAATAACCCCAATCAAGATAGCTAAGAAATGAATTTCATGCTTAAATGCATTCACATGTCCAAATGGAACCATAAGAACTTCTAATTACTCCTAGTGCAGTTTAATTATGCTGATTGCTAATTAAACCTAAAACCTATCTAAAGATGGGGACAATACTAATCCTAGCACATATTGTAGTGTGCCATGCTCGTGACCAATCATTTATGCTCTAAGATCGATTAGAATTAGTGAGATGCTTAAACTAACCTAAATGGCAAGCTTAAATTAATCCCTACATTTTTTACCTCTTTAGGACTTAGACCCTTTTAGTCATTCATGAATGCATTTAGCTCACGAACTCACCATTTCTAAGGTCTATCACTACTCAAATTTATCACGCTCTCAATGTGTTCAAGCGAACTTAAAAATGTGTATAGCTAAGCTAAGCGTATTCGACTTGCATAGGGTTGTCAAGCCTAACTACGAACATGCTTAGGAATGTAAATGAAGAGGCAAAAGACATTCGGGCAGAAATATAAATGCATTAAGTACTAAACCTCATGGCATTACATAAGGAATCTCGACGCTTGCCTCTAAATCGGCATTTCTACTTAGCTAGAGCCCGTAATCCTGATACAAACGTCCATTATTGCCTTAAACTAACCTAAACTAAGCTAAGATAGTGTAAATTATAGAGAAAATGATATGAGAGAGAAGAAGACGACTGTTTAATCAATGATGCTTGCCCTGAAAATGGAAAGAACATATTTATAAAACTTAAAGTAGAGTCGAGATGCTATGGCCTAATTAGACTAGCGTCTTTGTGGCTTACCGCAACGTCGAGGACGTTCACTATTACATTGTCTTGACGCTGCCCTAAATTTTAGCATTCTATCTTCAAGCATTCTCCACGACGTCATGAGGCGTCTAGATGCTCTATCAGGGGCATTTCATGTTATTTTGGCTCCCAACATCTCTTGAGCACTCGAACAACATCTAATTAGCTCCATCGAGACGCTATGTGCTCGTTGAAGGGAAATGTCGTCGTTTGGACAGCTTTGAAACACTATTTATAAGGGGCTTTTTAAACATCTTTTTGGCTACATATTTGAAGAGCCAATTTTGAGGGTTTCAACCCTAGCTTTGACTGTAGCAGTATTTGGGGGCTTATTGAAGGAGTTTAGAGTGTTTATTGAAGATTGAGAGCTTGGGATTCGTGGAGATCATCATAAAAATGCAAGATTGATGCTTACTATCAAGATTTCTTTCCTTTTCCCTTGAATTTGTATTTCAAACTATGGTTAAATTTCTGAATTTAGATTGTGTTTTAGTGATTATGAGTTGATAAATTCTATAATTCTAGGGATTGATGTAATTGATTGGACATTCTTTGTTTAATTAATTACACCTTATGATTGTTGGCATTTATTTCTATTTATGCCTTTTGTTCTTAATGCCTTTAATCTCTTGATCACGGATTAATTGATTTGCAGTCTAAATTGACACTTTGGAGAGGAAATTTAGATTAGGGCCCAAATGCATGACTAATGTTTGTTTATTCCTGCGTGATACAGTGCTATAAACAACATTAGAGGTTGATAGAACCAAAATAGTCCTATATTATTGTGCCTAATTGTTGTTAGTTTGATAGTTTTTATGTGTTTAATTGTCCATTTTGTAGATAATTGGGCAAGATAAGCAATTTAGAGCATTTGCATCCAATCAAGGATAATTCGAGCAAATTTGGAGGTCATTTGAGCAACTGAGTGAATGTTAGAAGTGAAATGACCATTTTGCCCCTAACAAGAGTGTCTCAATGCCGTTGGAAGCTTCAAGATGCTGCAAGAAGAAAGAATACCTGAATGCAGGACAACGTCTCGATGCTGTCCATAGCATCTCGGCACTATAATAGTTAGTGTCGAGTGACACTGCGACAAGCTCCAAAGGGGCTAGTCTAATTCGAGGGTAGCGTCGAGATGATGCTTGTAGCGTCTTGACGCTACTGCAATTTGTATAAAAGAAAATTTTCGACCCTTAGGTCATTGGTCTCTAATTTGTAGCCATCATGAGACCATTTTAAGCTTTCCTCCCTTTGTTTTTAGTAGTTTTAGGTTAGTTTAGGATTTTTTTTTATCAATCCATGGGTTCGTTGGTCGAGATTTTGATCTCCGACTAAGCAGAAATGCTGATTCGAAGGAGATCTTCAGGATTTTCAATGTAACACCATAAGATTTAGTATTTAATGCATTTAAATTTTAGCTTGAATGTCTTTTTGCTTCTTGATTTACATTCCTAAGCATGTTCATAGTTAGGATTGACATCCCTACACACGCCGAATACGCTTAGCTTAACTATGCACTATCATGAGTTTGCTTGAGCATATCAAGAGCATGTGTGATTTGAGTAGCAATAAGGCTTAAATCTGGTGAGTTTGTGAGCTGAATGCGGTCATGAACGACTAAAGGAATCTAGGTTCTAAAGAAGTAAAAAGTGTAAAGGCTAATTTAGGCCCGCCACTTATTGGTTTGAGCATCTCACTAGTTCTAGTAAATCTTAGGGCTGAAACTACCGGTCTTGAGCATGGCACGCTGCAATCTGTGGCTCAGATTAGTATCGTCCCTAGTTTAGGATTAGTTTTGGGTTTAGTTAACATTTTTCTTAATTAAACTGCGTTAGGAGTTATTAGAAGCTCTTTTGGGGTCCAATTGGGCTTGTAGGTACATTCAAATCATGAAATTCATCTTTAAGATTATCTATGATTGACATTAATATATTGAACCACGATGTGAACCCTTCAAATCGGTACCCAGATGAGATCCTATCTTTATCGCTTTACGATTTTAGTATTTGTGTCTCTTTTTATGCTCTTAACTCCTCCATGTTCGTGTCAATCCATGTTAATAAGAATTCCAATAGATAGAAATCAATTTATTTGGTTCCTTATGGTTCGACCCGGTCCACAATTAATTACTATAAGTAGTTAATTTTAGATTGGTAATTATAAATGTATTTGATTGAGCCCTAGACAGACGCACTTTCAGATTGGCACTATTTCTAGGAAACCGCCAATTAATTTGATTTCTTGATTTTTGGTTTTCTTATTTCAATAAAAATAAAATATATATATATATAAAAGAGTCTATACTCTGTTCTTTCTATGGCTGATAATTTCAGGCATTTTGGAGGAGCTATTCCACACTTCGATGAGGTGGAGCAGCGGAGCCCGAGCCCCCATCCTTCAGTTTTGGTATGTCCTTAGAGAATTTAATTAACGAAATTGCTAAGAATACTCTTCAGATTGAGCAGGAAAATCTCCAATTTTGAGAGGAGATGGTTGGGATACGTGGTGACTCCATTATTCTGCTGGTTGATTCAGTGGAGAAACTGGGGAGCATTCAAGAGCAACTGCCTATCGCCATTCCTAAGGTACGAATTTATGATGAGGCTGATTTTGATACTGATGATGAGGTTTATCTGCCTTTAGAAGAACAAGTATGTGAAGCAAAAGAAGTCGAGCTTCAATTCGAGGAGGTCCAGATAATAGAGTTGGAGGTCGAAAGGCCTGCGTCTGTTCTATCTTTTGAGTCTTCTTTATTATGTGAATGTTCTTCTTCTTGTTTTCACGAGTTAGAGTCAGAATCTTGTTTCTTTAATTTTTCTGTTTTTATGCCTTTAGAATCAAAAAATCCCAAAAAGACCTGCATTTCTAGAGCCCATCGGATGTTGAGGAGCTTGCTATGTGCAGTGGACTTTGTAGATTAGAGAAAGAAAGGGCCGAAGAAATGAGAGAACTTCTACGTTCCTTGACACATGCCACATAGCAAGTTGAGCAATAGACTACAAAACTTTGTACTTCTTGAAGGAAGCCAGGCGGAAAAAAATTTAATTGCTTTCTTTACTGTTTTATGTTTTTCTTTTTTGTAGTTTTAGCTTTCTTTTTCATTTTGTAGGTAATAAAGTGACCTTTGGAAAGAAATTTTTATCATTCTTAGAGGTTGGAGACTCACCACCACCCACCTGCGTGTTGAATGTTCTAGGAGAGTTTTTTGTTCCCCTCTTATTTGTCCATTTTCTTTTAGATTTTATACATTGAGGACAATGTAAATTTTAGGTTGGGGGTGGTTGTTTGTGAGTTGAGCTTAATGTTGAGTCCTGAGCATCCGAGTTTGGACTATTTAGCTTTTGAGAAAAAATTTTAAAAATTTTAAATTTTTTTAAGCGTATATTGATTGCTATGTATGTTGGTTGAGTCCTTGAGCACTTGAGTTTGGACTTTTGATTGATATGTTTATCATATTTTTGTTGAAATTCTAAATTTTCTGAGCTTGATTTGATGGATGAATTGGAAGTGTGCTTCTTGATTGGGATGATCTGCGACATGTTTTATATAACTTTTTATTTGCATTTTGTTGAAGCATAAAGCATATTGTCCTAGTTTGAGCATATTTAAAAAAATTACCTTGATTTTCTTGCATGTTAAGAGCACATTAGCCTACCTTTTATTGTCTTGAAGGCCTAGGGTAGTTTTATGAAGTTTATATGTCTGTTGTCACTCTGATAGGTTTAAGGGGTAAGTTAATGGTTGATTTTTGCATGAAAGTCTATAATGTCTTGCTTAGAAAAAAAGATTGTGCATTTTCTTGCAAGAAAAAAAAAAAAGAAAAATCATTCTTGAGAAATAAAATAGAAGAAAAGGAGAAAAAAAAATGCATGAAATGTATATAAGTGAATCAGAGTTAAAAAAAAAAAGCTGCTGCTACCATGATTAGTTAGGCTATTCATTGAGCGAGTGATAATGATAAGGGCCCCTATGATAGTTTTGTGAAAGCTAGTGCCATTGAGCCAAAAGAGTGCAAGTTTATTGCGTGAGTTGTTTGTTTCAGGCACCTAAGTAAAACATTGCTTTCTTGATTGTTTTATGGCTTGATAGCTAGTTCTTAGGGCCAGTGTAGGGAGAAGATAGATGGAGGACTCTATAAACCTACCCGAGCTTGTAAAGATTGCATTAGAGAAGCTAAACACACACATGTTGGGATTTATGCCCTAAAGCCTCGTAATTAATAATTTATTTAATAATTAATAATAATTTTAATTATTTTATTTTCAATATAATATTATCCATTATATGAAAAATCCAAGGTTATTAGTGTAATCTTGAACAGTATGTGGTTGACATACGAGAGGATCATGTTCAAGAAATAACCTAAAGGGTCATAGTATATGGATAAGGTTGGGTGCCTTATCTTGGTAACACTATTGATACGGCCCACTTTGTAATAGTTACAAATGATTTGATCTAAATCATTCATGTGGAGACATGTGAGTGGGGGTATCTTATACAATGAGTTTGTATAAGACTGAACCACGAAATATTTAATCTCTCTTTATAAATCCGTTAATTGAGAAGATTAATATTTCATCATGATGATCATATGCGACTCGATCTTAATCCTGAGTGAGTTATGAACTCCTGCCTGTGAGGGCTTGTCCTTTGATTTGCATGGGTGAGAGTGGCTTTTGTAGCCGATTCAATATGCCTACCATTTTGGGGACTTGACCAAATAGGGAGCTGGGAACATAATCTCACAAGAAGGAATTCATTCCTTCCCATATAGGGTAAGTAGATGAGTAGTTCCCTTAAGTGCTGATTTCGGGACTTGAACAATGGGGCCCCACCCTCTCGTTGGCCCGAGAGGGACTTAGTTTATAATTATATTATAAACAAATTGTTTATTAGAGGATCAGTGGTACTTAAGGTGCAAGATGTAATTATAGGGGTAAAACGGAATTTTGACCCAGCTGTAATTACGAACAACTCGTGAAGGATCGACTTGCATGTAGTGATTATATCAATTGACACAACTTGTCTTACAGTGCATAAGAGTGCAACTTTAGGTCTATAGTGGAGTGACCCTAGAGTTAATGAATGAAAATTGATTAATTAAAGAGTTTAATTAATTAATATTGTGTCATTGGGGCTTATAATCTGTAGGTCCATAAGGTCCCCTTACTAGCTCATAGAAACACTAAAAAGATCAATTTAGTTGAAATTTTTTTTTGAAATGTTCAAATTAATATTTAATATATTAGATATATTAAATATAAAAGAGGAAAATATATTTATTGTACTTGATACATTAAGTATTAAAATTTGAAATGTTCAAATTAATATTTAATTTGAAGTGTTCAAATTAATATTTAATATACTAGATATATTAAATATAAAAGAGGAAAATATATTTATTGTATTTGATACATTGAATATTAAAATAATTAATGTATATTAGATACATTAAATAAAAGATATTTATAGAATTTGAATAAGATTCAAATAAATAAATATTGTAGGAGATTTGAATGAGATTCAAATAAATATAAGATATATTTTAATATATTAGATATTAAAATATAATATTTTAATTATGACAAAGATTTTCCCTTGGTCTCTATAAATAGGACCCTTGGGTTGAGCCATTCTTCACAACACACATCTTCTCAATAGAGAGAATTCTTTCTAGACCTCTTCCTCTCCAATCCCCTTGGAGATTTTCTTTCAAGAGACTCCCACAAGCCTTGGTCCTGTGTTCGAGTCATAGCCAGGAAGACTTTGTGGAAAAGATAAAGATCCGCCAGAATATTCTCCATAATATTATTTTCAAGGTATTTATTGCTTAATCTTTAATTTATTGTTTAATTCTAAATAAAATCAAAGAAGATCCAATGCTTCCGCTGCGGGATGAAGAGTTCATTCCTATCAACACATACGCAAGAAATGATAATAAAAGTTTTTTAATTGTTCGTGGATGGACTGTGCATTGCTTTCCTTCTTCTTTTGTAAATAATTTTTTATTTTGAACATCGTGATTAGACTCATGAGTATGCAACCAACGAATTTTATCTTTACTGTTTTGTTAGTGTCTTACTCAAGGACTAGCAAGATTTAGGTTGGGGGTAATTTGATAGGACCAAAATAGTCCTATACTATTATGCCTAATTCTTGTTAGTTCGATAGTTTTTATAGGTTTAATTGTCCATTTTGTAGGTAATTGAGCAAGAGAAGTAATTTGGAGGTCATTTCAACAACTGAGTGAAAATTAGAAATGAAGGCCCCGTTTGATAACGTTCTCGTTTCTCGTTTCTTGTTTCCTGTTTCTATTTCTCGTTTCTTGTTTCTGTTTTTTAAAAACTAAAAACAGAAACATGTTTGATAACTATTTCTGTTTCTTGTTTCTTGTTTTTTGGTAAAAATAAAATTTAGTACATATACTATAATAAAACATATATCATGCATTAAAATAAATATAAAACAATTATAAAGAGGTTATAATATTTTATTAAGACCAAACACCTAATTAATAATAATAATAATAATAAATTTTATCCTTCAAATGTTGTTCAAATTTGATTTGCAATGTTATTTCTTGCTTCAATCAATTCACCTTGAACAATTTTGACTTACAAGAGTTAGTTCAATAAATTTTATCCTTCAAATGTTGTTCAAATTTGATTTGCAATGTTATTTCTTGCTTCAATCAATTCACCTTGAACGATTTTGACTTACAAGAGTTAGTTCAATTAGACAAATTTGTAAATTCTCTAAGCTCAGACAATCGAACATACCGACATTTCTTTAATTTAATAATAAATTTTATTTTTATTTTTTCTTTAAAAATGCATTAGCCAATAATAAACGCAAGTAAAATCAGATAAAGAGAGAGAATATATATATTTTTTTACATTTAATGGTAAACATGAAATACATTATTAGTTTATTTATTTAATAAAAAAATAAAATCGTACCAAAAGGAAAAATAATAGAGAATTAAATAGAAAATAATAACTATAAGCTCGTTAATGTAAAGTAAAAGAAAATAATAAGAAAATAAGAGAGAAGAGAAAAACATAAACGAAAAGAGAAAAAGAAAAAGGAAAAAAGAAAAAAGAAAAAAAAATAATGAACTATTAAAAGAAAAAATATTATGATGAAAGAGAGAGAACGAATAGAAATAAATAAATCAAAAAATAAAAATAAAAAAGAAGAAAAAAATAAAAAGATTAAAAAGTATTAAAAGAAAAAAAATAAAATGGAAGAGAGAGAAATAAGAGAGAGAAGAGAGATGGGTAAAAGGAGAAATATGAATACATGCATGAAACCTGAAAAAAAAAAAAACAGAAACAGAATTTGAGAAACTACTTTTTGAAGTTTCTCAAAATCTGCCATTTTTTTAGAAACGTTTCTAAAACATTTAGAAACAAGAAACATGATGGTTTATCAAACAGGTCTGTTTCTTGAAAAATGAGAAATAGGAACAAGAAACAGGAAACATGAACGTTATCAAACGAGCCCGAAATGACCATTTTACCTCGACGAGAGCATCTCAATGCCATTGGAAGCGTCAAGATGCTGCAAGAAGACAACATGTACAAATGTAGGACAACGTCTCAAAGCTGTAACAATGAGCATCGCACGACGCTGCAGTGAGCCCCAAAGACATTGGCCTAATTCAAGTTAGCATCGAGATGCTATTGCGATTTGTATAAAAGTAATTTTTCGACCCTTAGGTCATTGGTCTCAAATTTGTAGCCGTCATGAGACCATTTTAAGCTTTCCTCTCTCTGTTTTTAGTATTTTTAAGTTAGTTTAGGATTTTTTTATCAATCCATGGGTTCGTTGGTCGAGATTTTGATTTCTGACTAACCGAAAACGTCTATTCAGAGGAGATCATCAGAGTTTTCAATGTAACACCATGAGTTCAACATTTAATGCATTTAAATTTCAGCTTGAATGTCTTTTACTTCTTAATTTACATTCCTAAGCATGTTCGTAGTTAGGATTGACAACCCAACGCTCTTAACTTAGCTATACACTATCTTGAGATCTCTTGAGCATATCGAGAGCGTGTGAGATTTGAGTAGCAATAGGGCTTCGATTTGGTGAGTTTATGGCCTGAATGTGGCCATGAACGACTAAAGGAAACTAGGTTCTAAAGAAGTAAAAAGTGTAAAGGCTAATTTAGGCGCATCACGTAGATTAGTTTGAGCATCTCACTAATTCTAGTAAATCTTAAGGCTTAAACGACTGATCTTGAGCATGGCACGCTGCAATCTATGGCTTGGATTAGTATTGTCTCCAGTTTAGGATTAGTTTGAGTTTAGTTAACATTTTGCTTAATTAAACTGCGCTAGGAGATATTAGAAGTTTTTTGGGGTCTAATTGGACTTGTGGTTGCATTCAAAGTATGAAATTCATCTTTAAGATTATCTGTGATTGGAATTACTACATTGAACCCTGACGTGACCCCTTCGGATCGATACACAGGTCAAATCCTATCTTTATTGCTTTACGATTTTAGTATTTTTGTCTCTTTTTATGCTTTTAACTCCCTCATGTCCGTATCAGTCCATGTCAATAAGAATTTCAATAGATAGAATTCAATTTATTTGGTTCCCTATTGTTTGACCCAATCCACTATTAATTATTATAAATAGTTAATTTTAGATCGATAATTATAAATGTATTTGATTAAGCCCTCAACAGGCTCACTATCAGAGATTAATAATGAAGAGTTTTAGTGCCATGTTTAGTAAATTAAGGTCATAGGGATCTGGTATAATTAGCTTAGCATGAGATTAGGATGTGCTCGGGAGAAGTTTCCTTAAAATTAGACTTCTAGGTTTATGAAATAAGTGTTTATTCGGTCTAAAGTATCTAATTGATTAAGTAAACAGTCCAATTCATGTAATCCCTTCCTTAGAATGCCCCTCTTAATTGTGTCTATGCCTTTTATTTTCTTTGTTTATTTTGTGTTCTTAGTCTTTCTTGTTGTGCTTTTGTTTTTGGTCTCTAAATAAAACTAAAGTGAGATTATCTGTAGTATTTAAATGAATTAACAATGTCAATTTTAAGGACGATACTTGAAATACTCAAATCACTATAAAACTTGACCCAATGCGCTTGCCGATTGCAAAATAATTGCGCATCAAGTTTTTGGCGCCGTTGTTGGGGATTGAGAGGATTAATTCGTTTAAGACTGTAGAGAAATTGCTTGGTCTTAATTTAAAGGTTTTATTTTTTGCTTTATTTTATCTTTCTTATAGTTTTTGCTTTGAGTCTTAGTCCCTTGTTTCTGGTTGTGTTATTGGTTGGTGTTTGCTTTTTGAAAGTGAGCCTATGTTTAATTGTTCATTGATTTGGATTTCTAATAACTTTGGGTGGCCCTTTAGGGAATCTCAACCTGAAGATCAAACATCTAAAGGGAATAATCAAATTAAACCCAAGTGGAAGTGTTGGAATTGACTTTGATTTTATTTTAGAATTAAACAAAGACATTTGGGAAGCAATACCTTAAATTATTATGAAGAATATTCTTGTGGGTCTTTGATCTTCTTGCTCCAACTCCAACAAGGTTGATACTCCAATTCCATAAAGCCTACTTGCTATGACTCGAACACATAACCAAGGCTTGTGAGAGCCTCTTTGAAAGAATATCCACAGGGAATTGGAGAGGTTGCTAGAATTCTCTAATTCTCTATAGAGGAGAGGATGCCTCTTATGGCTCAACCCAAGGGTCCTATTTATAGAGACCTAGGACACATCTTTACCATAATTAAAATATTATATTTTAATATCTAATATATTAAAATATATATTATAGTTATTTAAATCTCATTCAAATCTCCTACAATATATATTTAACATATTTGAATCTCATTCAAATTTTAAATATATATTTTTCTTTAACGTATCTAATATAAAGTAATCATTTTAATATTTAATGTTTCAAATACAATAAATATATTTTCCTCTTTTATATTTAATATATCTACTATATTAAATATTAATTTGAACACTTCAAATTTTTCTTTCAACTAAATTGATCCTTTAGTATTACTTTGAGCTAGAAATGGGACCTTATGGACCTCCAGATTATAGGCTCCAATGATACAAAATTAATTAGTTAAACTCTTTAATTAATTAACTTTCATTCATTAACTCTAGGTTACTCCACTATAGACTAGAGTTGCACTCTTATGTACTATAGGACAAGTTGTGTCCATGGATCTAACCACGACATGCAAGTCGATCCTTCACGAGATATTCATAATTACATCTGAGTCAACAGTCCGTTTTACCCCTATAATTATATCTTATACCTTAAGTACCATTGGTCTTCTAATGAACAATTTGTTTATGATCCAATCATAAACTAAGTCCTTCTCGAGCCAATAAGAGGGTGAGGCTCCATTGTTCAAGTCTCGAAATCAGCACTTAAGAGAACTACTCATCTACTTACCCTATATAGGAAGGAGTGAATTTCATCTTGTGAGATTATGTTTCAAGCTCCTTATTTGATCAAGTCTCCAAAATGGTAGGCTTATTGAATCGGCTACAAAAGCCACTCTCACTCATAAAAATCAAAGGACAAGCCCTCACAGGCAGAAGTTCATAACTCACTCAAAATTAAGATTGAGTCGCATATGATCATGTTGATGAAATATTAATCTTCTCAATTAATGGATTTATAAAGAGAGATTAAATATTTTGTGGTCCAGTCTTATACAAACTCATTGTATAAGATACCTCCACTCACATGTCTCCACAAGAATTATTTGGATCGGATCATTTGTAATTATTACAAAGTGCGTCGTATCAATAGTGTTACTTGGATAAGGCACCCAACCTTATCCATATACTATGGCCTTTTAGGTTATTTATTGAACATGATCTTCCTATATGTCAACCATATACTAGTCAAGATTACACAAATAACCTTAAATTTTTCACATAATGGATAATATTATATTGCAAATAAAATAATCAAAATTATTATTAATTATTAAATAAATCACTAATTACGAGGCTTTAGGGCATAAATCCCAACAACATTACCTGTTAATTCTTCTCATGTTAATTACCTCTATTTTATGCATTTTGAGGAGAGGTTTCCCTTAGAAAATATACTACAATATTGTATTTCAAATTTTAGAGCCCATAGGTTATGCTTAGCAAACTTACAGGAGAGACCTCAGGAAGCCTAATTAGAGGAACAATCCTCTTTAGAAAATTAACAATTTAGATAGTTTATGTAGGAGTCTAGAGCTATTAGTTTGCACCTAATAGAATTGTAGGAGCGACTCCAGACCTAAGGGGAGGTTAATGAAGTAGGATTAGGATGTCAAGTGAGTCAATTGGCCACTGATTCATCGATAGCCATTCAGGAGAAAAATTCTTTCGATACAACCGAGGTTAGGCATTCGAGGGTGAAAATCTTAGATGAGAGTAGGGATAAGTTGGAGAGTTTTAACACACATCAAGAGTAGGTTTGTGAGGAAGAGAAGGAAGTTAGCCCATGTTGGAAGAGGTAGTTTAGGAGATTGAGTTTGAGGCTAAAAAGCCTAAGTCTGTTTTATCTCTTTACATTTCTCTTGATCATGATTGTTCTTTTTCTTATTCTAACGAGCCCGAGTCGATTTATTTTGATCTTTCGTCTTTCTTTTTATTATCCAGAAATACCAAAAATATGTTTGTTTTAGGGGCCCACGAGAAGCTAATGAGCTTGCTTGTTTTAGTAGGCTATATAGATTCCAACAAGAGGGGGCTGAAGAAATATGAGTAGTTTTATGAGCCTTGAGCATCCACATGAGCCTCGTCTAGCTAGAGATGTTAAATAAGCGCTTCTTGGGAAGCAATCCAAGTTTCTTTCCTTGTGTTTTCCAGCTTTTGTTTTCTATTTTTTTTTCATGTTAGTTTGTTGTGTGTTGATCTTGTGTTCTTGTTGACTATTGTAAAAGCTTGAGAACTAGAGTCCTTTTCCACTTTGCACCTCAATTGATTGTTCATACTAACAACATTTATTCTCTCGCACTCCAGAGCAATATTATTCTTCCTTTTATCTTTTCATTATCCTTAAGCATGCTGATTTAGTCTAGGTGTAGTTTATACATTGAGGACAATGTATACTTTATGTTTGAGGGGTGCATTGTTGTTCTGTTCCGAGCTGCTGTGTTGAATTTTTTTTTTTTTGGTGATATATGATAATTTTGTTGCATTTGTGTGATTAGGACGACCTATAATGTGATCTAGATAATGTTATTTTTGCAATTTTTGTGAAATATGAGAGCATGTCTAGGATTCAAGTAAAATTAAAACAAAATCTCTTGGAATTCTTTGCACATTTGAGCACTTAGCCTACCTATTAATAGTTCTGAACACTTAGAACAATTTTATACTATCTAGATGTTTGTTGTCGCCTCGATAGGCTTAAGAACTAGTTTGAAAGTTGTCTTGCATGATAGCTTGTAATGTTTTACTTAGGAGAAATGTATGTTTATTTGCCTGCAAAAAAAAAAAAGAAAAAAGAAAAAAGAAAAAATATGGAAAAGAAATGAAAGAAAAGAAGAAAGAAAAAGTGAAAAATAGTTTGTTGTGCTTAAATAATCAAGGGCAAAAAGAGCTACCTCTACTGTGATCAGTTAGGACCACTTGTGAGCAAAAATGTCATGGGTAAGGGTCCCTACAGTAGTTGTGTGAAAGCTAGTGTTCTTGAGTTAAAACAAAAATGCAAGTTTGAGGGAGGCATACCCCATTGTTGTTTTTTCAGGCACCCTAGTTAAATATTACCTTCTTGAATGTAGGAAAGCTAGATAATTAGAACTTAGGGATAATGTGGGGGGAAGATGGATTGAGATTTTTATAAAAAAATTTTAGGCTTGTAAAGATCGAAATAGGGAAGGTTATACACACACTTGCAATGGATGAAAAGTATAAGTTTAAATTTCTTGATGAATGGATGTGTTTGAGTATTTCCTTAGATTGCTCTTATTTGTTATTTGTAACATTGAGTTTTTAGTCACTTATTTGCAATTGCTGATTCATATATGTGGTTTTGTTTTATTTTGCTCAGGATTAGCAAAAGCTTAAGTTTGGGGGTATTTGATAGCACTCAAATAGTGCTATCTTAGGCCTATTAATTATGCTAGTTTTGTGATAATTTAGTGTATTTTGATGTCGATATATGTTAGATTTGTAGATTTTGAGCTAAAGGAGCAAAATTGAAGTGTTTGGGAGTTTTGGAGCATTTTTGGAGCTAAATAAATGATTATTTGAAGGCCCAAAGGATTGAATTGAAGAATTAAGTGCAGCCCAAGGGAGAGCGTTGAGATGCTCCAACGCTCCAAAATGATGCAACCAAGCTTGTGAAGCCGAGAGGGCAGCATTGAGACATTGTCCATAGTGTCTCAACGCTGCACAAATGGAGTCTTAACGCTGGCCTTGACATTCAAAACACGAGTGAGAAGCTTTCCGTCCGTAGCATCTCAACGTTGGTGTGCGCGCTGAAGGGAAAATGTCATCGTTTAGGCAGCATCGAGACGTTATCTCTAATGTCTCGATGCTACTTCGGTAAGGGGCTTTTCAAACATCTTTTTGGCTACAGATTTGAAGAGACAATTTCGAGGGTTTCAGCCCTAGCTTCGATTGTAGAGGTATTTGGGAGCTTTTGAGAGGATTTTGGAGCGTTTATTGAAGATCGAGAGCTCAAAATTTGTAGAGAGCGTCACAGAAATGCAAGATCGACGCTTAGTATCAAGTTTTCTTTCCTTTTTCCTTGAATTTGTATTTCAAACTATGGTTGAATTTTTGAATTTAGATTGTGCTTTAGTGATTATGAGTTGCTAAATTCTATAATTCTTGGGATTGATGTAATTGATTGGACCCTCTTTGCTTAATTAATTAGAACTTATTATTGTTGGCATTTATTTCTATTTATGCATTTTGTCCTTAATGCCTTAACCTTATGATCACAGATTAATTGATTTGTAGTCTAAATTGATACTCGGGAGAGGGAATTCAGACTAGAGCCCAAATTCATGACTAATGTTTGTTTATTCATGTGTGACACGAGAGTGCTAAAAACAACGTTAGAGGTTAATAATTAAGAGTCCTAGCACTACATGAAATTTTGGATTTCCCAACGCAACTTTTCACAAAGCAGATAAATGCTTCGAAATAGCTTGTTTTCCTAACTCAAGAAACGTGTCGGGATAATTTTTACTTCTCTCAATGCATGGTGCATCGAGATAAGTTCATATTATCCCAACGCCAAAGAGGAAAAATGGAACGCACGTTTTGGGCTATGTCGACGTGAATTTCTAGTTATCCCGTTGCAAGTTTGCATCAGGAATATATAAAAAAAAATTTGTCGACAGCCTCTTTTCCTATCACTTTTCGACAGCCTATTTTTTCGATAACCTCTTTTCTCCAAACCCTAGCCCCCTTCCATCTCCAATCCCTTAGTCTTCTTGATCTTCCTTCTTCCTCTTCAGCACCACCGTAAACCCTAGCTTCGGATTCCAGTGTGACGTATGCCAGATCTTCCTCTGGCGCGATTGTCGAAAGGCGTTTCAGCGTGCAGCGACGACGTATTCGATCGGTGGCTCCCCTTCGCATGGCGTTCTCGAGTGATTTTCCAGCAGCAATGCGTCTTCTTCAGCATATTCGACTTACAATGTTTCTCCAGGGCGACGTACAGTACGTCTTGCATTTTTTGAAGAAGGACCTTGAAATAATGTCTATATTTCTAATTATCTCTCTGTAACTTTGATTGTGTTTTGATTATCTCTCAGTTTAGAATTCAAGCAAAATTACTTGATTAATCACACTCGACGACCGTAAAAGAGAGGTAGAACTGTTGATTAAGATTGGTCCAACATTGAGAATTGAATATTTTTAATGATCACATATGGGCACCCAAAACATGAAAATTGTTACCTCTTTTGAATAGAGAGAGACATGGTTAAGTAATTAAGTTGAGAAGGAATGTTACTTGGCGATGGCGTGAAGAAACCGAAATAAAGGAAAAACATAACTGAGTGGGTGGTTGAGTTATTTGGTGGAGGCTAGGTTGCCCTAAAAGAGAGGAATAGCGAGAGAGGAAATTTTCAATGGTTTGAGTTATCAAGCAATTTATCTTGTTTTATGATTGCCAAATGATTTGTCAAACTTCAATTTTGTGTTGGCTTGACATTTTCAATTGTTTCAATTTATTTATTTTAACTATGTGTAATTTTTCATACTATTTAATTAAACGATTATTTGTTTTATTTCATTGAGTATAATTGTTAAATTTTTTTAGTACTAAATTAATTTATATTATATGTATATAAAACATGAAAACAATATATCAAATATGTTTTTTTTAGTACCCTAAAAAGTATGTTTGATACTTTTTAGAGGAGTTTTGGTTTTGACCTCCTTTTAGTATCTTGTATGTACTTGCATTAAATTCCATCTATAGTTATACTTGCATTATATTAGTATTAATAGCTCGTTTGTTATAGAATGAGCTTATAATAGCATGATTTTTTTAAGTATTAATGGCATGAAAGTACACATTTGTATAGTGAAGAATCTTGTATGTACTTGCATTAAATTCCATTTATAGTTATACTTGCATTATAGTAGTATTAATAGCTCGTTTGTTATAGAATGAGCTTATAATAGCATGATTTTTTTAAGTATTAATGGCATGAAAATACACATTTGTATAGTGAATTAGTATCTTGGGAATAGAGACTTTGAGTATATTTTATGAATTATTAATGAATTAGTGCATGTTTTTCTTCGTTTAAATTACATAGTAGTAGGCAGAATGTTTGTTAGCTAAGTTAAGATCATTGTTGTTCCGTTGTTATACAGTATTGGAAGTGTAATTCACAATAACCTCCCACTGCTACCACAGGAATAAGTAGAAAAATAACTGAAAAATTAAAAGAAAACAACAAAATAAGAAACACAAGAATTAATGTGGAAAACTCCAAAATCGAAGAAAAAAAATCAGGAATAGAAATAAATACTTCACTATATAAAAAATTATTATAATCACATAGAATTCTCTCCCCAACCCTATTCACAAAGAAACACTCTCTCAAAGCTTTATACCATTCACTTAACTAGAGTTAGTATACCAAGCTTAAAGTATTTCGAATTGGGATGATTTGAAACAAAAGCCAGACTTCTTTTATATTACTTAGAGCCCATCACTTCCTTGCACATTTCCGATGTGGGACAACTACTCTTCTAATATATTGCCAAAAATCCTACAATCCACAGGACTAATTTGAGATCCAATTGAGTTTAAAGAAAATATTTTCTTGTTTTCTGATGCTATGTGCAAAGTTCCAATCATTCAATGTTAGCATTTGAGTCGATAATTATGTATAATGTTCCTTGGTTTTCAATCAAGTTTATTCCGGCCCGTGATTTTTTCTCTCATTAGAATTTTTGGATCCTGGATGTTTGAACTGGGGTGTTTTTTATGTTGTTTGTTTTTTGAGTTGGAAAATTTAATTTTCTCTCTAAATTAAAAAATCAATCATAGGTGAATATTTAGAATGGAATATTAGAACATTGTCTGGAGAGAATATTTTTTTTCTTTGAATGAATTAGAAAAATTGGCAACAGGAGTTATATGTTGATTTTAAATAGCTTAGAAAGAAAGATATAGGAATTCTCATTTGAAAATTAACATCTTGTTAGATTACTCATTAGATTTCAAACCAAATTCATCTAAAAAGTGTGTTTGATACTTTTTAAGGGGGTTTTCAGTATAGCTTCTATTACTCCCGACGCAAATGATTTTGCGTCGGTAAAACATTCCCAACGTGGCTATGGCGACGCTAGTTGTTGATGCGTCTTTGGTTCGGGAGAACGTTTTCCTGATGCACACGATGGTTTTTCTGAGGCCATGTTTAGTTAATTAATGTCACAGGAATATGGGTTCATTAGCTTAGCATGAGATTAGGATGAGCTTGGGAGAGGATTCCTTAAAATTAGACTTCTAGACTTATGAAATAAGTGTTTATTCAGTCTAAAGTGTCTAATTGATTAAGTAAATAGTCCAATTGATGAAGTCACTTCCCTAGAATGCCCCTCTTAATAGTGTCTCTGCCTTTTATTTTCTATTCTTAGTTTTTATTGTCTTGCTTTTATTTTTTGGTCTCTAAATAAACTAAAGTGAGATTATCTATAGTATTTAAATAAATTAACAACGTCAGTCTTGAGGACGATACTTACAATACTCAAATCACTATAAAACTTGACCCGTGCATATGCAAATTGCAAAATAATTGTGCATCAGGAGCAACCGACTTTGTTCTCAAGGGAAGGAAAATGGAGCTGCCACCAATCTTGATTTAGAGGGTCTGAATGAGCACCCAAAGTTTGCTAAAATGGTGTGCGAATAAAAGATTTAAGGTTCGTAGGTCTTTTGTGTATGGAGAAGGTATTACCACCCCAAAACATTCGTTCAATGAACGAAAATTTACTTTTCTCATGTTATTTTAAAGAAAACGGTCTTTTGTAGAAAAAGAAGATTTTTTATTTTGATTTTTAAATGTCTCATGTTTTATACACTATTCTTAAAATAAATAATGAGTAATAATTATGAGTGACATAAAGCTATTCAAAATTTATTTGAATTTAATTTGACATCCCAAAATAAATTCATCAACTCAAGAATATTAGGATATCAATATCTTGAATTCTCAATCTCCATCATAGGATTTTTTTTTTTATAAAAATGTTTGGTTTATTAATTTTAAAAAAACATGTGTGAGTAAAGAACTCTTTTTAAGAAAACTATTCATTAATTTTTAATTTTAAAGAAGTGACATTTTTATGGAAAACAACTTTAGATTTGATTTATTGTTTTGAAAAAAAAAAGGCAATGGAATAATTTTAGAAAAATCAAAGTTTCCTTTTAAAAGAAAAATCCTTTTATGAAAATGTCTTTTATGAAAATTTATTTTTTTTAATGCTTTTTTATTAAAAATATTTTTTACAAAGAAAATTTCTTTATAAAGGAAAAATTACAAAAAAGGAAAAACATATTTATTAAACAATTTTTTTAATGCTTTGTAAGGAAAAATATTAAAATCAAATCCCGGCATCCCAAGATTTTAGTTTCTCACCTCAAGAACCTTAAAATAGCAGCATTCCTAAGACTTAAGGTTACATCGTTGAGAAATTTTTTATGGATTTTTTGAATTAAAGATTCTAAAATAACTATAGACTAAACATAATATACACAAATATTGAAATATCATAATTTAGAAAAAGGAATTTTATCAACATATTTTTAAGGAAAACAAAATAAAAAGAAGAGAAAAAAATAAAAGGAAATTTTTTATATTAAATACTTTTGTTTAAAATAAAACATATTAAAATCAAATCCTAACTTCCCAATAAATTAATTTCTCACCTTAAGAACTCAAAATACTGACATCCCGTGCACCAACCCGTATTTTCCAATATTGTCATTCTAACAATAATGCAGAAGTGTAACAATTAAAACTAAAAAAGGTTTAAGCAAATTCAGCAGAAACAAAAATCTTACAAAGATTTCTAAAATAAACTATCGAATCGTTAACAACAACTTTCTAAGTCTTGTGCCAGAACGATAAACTTCACTTCTTTCGAGACTATCACTTGATCATTCGTCTAAAAATATTTTGGAACAACAGAAACGAGTACAGAAATACTCAATAAGCAATTTCAATATTAAGTTTAGAGATTCATTTTCTTCAATCAAAAGTCAAATACTCATTTGGTCATTTATCTTTCAAAAAAATCATAAACAAAATGCAAATATCCTTGCAAAACTTTTAATACACCTATTAAAACTTTCAGTCGAAACTTTTAGAAAACAAAATTCTTTGAATCATACAAACTTTCATAACAAAACTTTTCAATTGAACAAAACTTTCATTTAACCAAAACTTTCAAATATCGAAACTTTCAATTCAAACAGTACTTTCAATCAATCAATACTTTGAAATATCATAGTGGGAATATGCATTATTTGGATAGCTTTCAGAACATATATGATGGTTACCTATACCAATCAATCATTTAGAACATTCAATCAGAGTTATCGATAAAAATCGACCAGAACATTCAATACAATTACTTAAGTGTGAGGCCATGTGAGTGAAGCACACACATGAATCTTCATTCCAAAGAAATGCCAAACCACAAACTGTGTCTTCCCACAAATAAGCATCAATCAGTCAAGCTTTCAATCAGAAATGTCAATAAAATCGACTAGAAAAATAAAAATAATTACTGAAGTGTGAGGGCATGTGAGTGAATAACACACATGAATCTTCATTCCAAAAGAATGTCAAACCACAAATGTGTCTTCCCACAAGTGTGTCTTCTCACAAATAAGCCAGAACAACTCCATCAATTCCAATTTAGGCTATTACCACAAATAAGCAAAGCATTCCCAAAACAGAAAATTTACATGTTCAGATAGCCCAATTGAACCAATCAAATACTTTTCAAAACATTCAAAAGGTAAACATATACTTTTACTTAGCAAAACAATTTAAAACATACAAAACAATTTCAATCAACACATAAAAAACATGCTTTCAAATATTTTGTCAAATAACAATAATCAAAACAGAATTATTCCAAATTTTCTATTTTGGAAGGGATATGAAAACTACTACCTCGATCGATAATCCTACAATTCTCAATCTCAATCTCAATTCCAAATCTAATTCACTTTCTTGAACAATCATCAACTTTTCCTAGAAGTCCAAACATATCCAATACTTCACTGATTAGAAACCAAAATTCTATTTTAAAGGCCCAAAAGCTTATCTAAAATATAGACAATCTTATCTACTCAATTTTTTCCATTCAAAATAATTTTCTGCATAAAAAGTTGGGGAAAATAGGGTTCTTGGACTAAAAAAAAAGCACTAAAAAATTGGGTTAAAAACACTTTAAAACCTAATTAAAAAAATATTAAAATTGGTAAAATCAATGCTTTTCAATACTTAATAAAATACCAAAAAAAAAATCAATTCTACAACTTTTAAAACTTTCAAAACTATCATAAATTATGAACAAATAACCCATAAAAAATTCTACTCATAAAACAACACTTTTCAAGATTTTTAACACTTAAAGAATCAAGATTTCTATTGTTTTACAAATAAAATCAGTTATGAAAAAGTGCCTAAAAGTACTGTAAAAACCTTTAAAACATACTTTTTTCATGTAGAAATCAAAGCTATAAAGCACACTTTAAAGAAACAATCATTTGGTAAACTTTCTTGTACAAAAAGAACCCAAAAAAACTTAAAACAATCCCAAATTTAAAGAAATTTAAAGCTGCAAAATTCTGAAAAAATTTCCATTATCAAAGCCTTCAATTTTAAACAAAAGACCTAATTGAAAAAACTTTGATAAAAATTTTACACAAAATAAAAACCTAAAACTCTTTTTTTTAGGGCAAACAATTTCACAATCTTTCTATTCTAATCAATCAAGAATGAAAATAAAACCCAAAACTTTTCAAGAAGGATTCAATCAAGAAAGAAAGAAAACAAACTTTAAAATAGAAGCAAAGAAAACTTACTGCTTTTTCTTTGGAGAGGAAACTGCGGGACGTCTTCTTCTTTTCTCTCTTTTTTGTAGTCAAAATGTTTAGTGAAAAAGTTAGGGCATAAGATATTTTAAAAATAACTCTAATTTAACCATTAAAATATTGATTCTTATTAAAAAAAAAGATAATAAAGATTTACCTCTAATTTAAAAAGAAGATAAAATCCTACTTCAAAGAGGTTTCAGAAAATTAATAAAACAAATAAAATAAAATAAAAATTCTTGTTTTTTTTTTTTTCCAATTGTTACATCCGGAGTAGTTTCATCATTGGAATAATATTATTTTAGAAATTTCAAATTACAGACTTTAATTTACCTACGGACTATACATACATAAGCATACATGTCAAATATCATGGTTTAAGGAAAAATGTTTACATCAATTCAATAAGATTATACATTACTAAATCTTAAACAATAGTAATACAAAATTCAATAGTAAATAAAGTTGACAATTTAAGCATAAACTACATGTGACAATCAACTCTAAATTTTTAATTAAACTAAGATATGAACAGAAAATTCAACATAATACATGCTCGCAATTATCATACCAATTAGAAAAGAGGTATTTAAAATCTCATTCGCATAACTCCCCGAAATGAAGAAAAAATCAAAATATGATACTAGAATATTAGCAATAAACAAAAAAATCAAAAAGCAAGTAAGCTCACCTACTTCTAATCATATGAAACTTAGACTAAAAAAATTAATTTAAAAAAAACATGCTAAAGAAAAACATTTAGTAAAAAAAAACCTCAGCAATCTCTCACTTGCTAGCTAGCAATACATGTATCATAGGGCATACTTTATACCCAACATGTTCTCCCACTTGCCTTAGCAAAGATGAGACATGTCTCGTAATCCTAGACATTCTAGGTGTTGGGATTTATGCCCTAAAGCCTTGTAATTAATGATTTATTTATTAATTAATAATAATTTTGATTATTTTATTTGCAATATAATATTATCCATTATATGAAAAATCCAAGGTTATTAGTGTAATCTTGAACAATATGTGGTTGATATATGGGAGGATCATGTTCAAGAAATAACCTAAATGGTCATAGTATATGGATAAGGTTAGGTGCCTTATCCTGGTAACACTATTGATACGACTTACTTTGTAATAGTTACAAATGATTTAATCCAAATCTTTCATGTGGAGACATGTGAGTGAGGGTATCTTATACAATGAGTTTGTGTAAGACTGGACCATGAAATATTTAATCTCTCTTTATAAATCCGTTAATTGAGAATATTAATATTTCATCAGGATGATCATATTTGACTAGATCTTAATCTTGAGTGAGTTATGAATTCCTGCATGTAAGAGCTTGTCCTTTGATTTGCATGGGTGAGAGTGGTTTTTGTAGCCGATTCAATAAGCCTACCATTTTGGGGACTTAACCACATACGGAGCTGGAAACATAATCTCACAAGATGAAATTTACTCCTTCCCATATAGGGTAAGTAGATAAGTAGTTCCCTTAAGTGCTGATTTCGAGACTTGAACAATTGGGCCCCACCTTCTCACTAACCCGAGAGGGACTTCGTTTATGGTTAGATCATAAACAAATTGTTAATTAGAGAATCATTGGTACTTAAGGTGCAAGATGTAATTACAAAGGGTAAAATGGATTTTTGACCTAACTATAATTAAGAACAACTCGTGATTATATCCATGGACACAACTTGTTCTACAGTGCATAAGAGTGCAACTTTAGGTCTATAGTGGAGTGACCCTAGAGTTAATGAATGAAAATTAATTAATTGTATCATTGGAGCTTATAATCTATAGGTCAATAAGGTCCCTTTGCTAGCTCATAATAATACTAAAAGATTAATTTAGTTGAAAGAAAATTTTGAAATGTTAAATTAATATTTAATTTGATGTGTTCAAATTAATATTTAATATATTAGATATATTAAATATAAAAGAGAAAAATATATTTATTGTATTTGATACATTAAATATTAAAATTGAAATGTTCAAATTAATATTTAATTTGAAGTGTTCAAATTAATATTTAATATATTAGATATATTAAATATAAAAGAGAAAAATATATTTATTGTATTTTATACATTAAATATTAAAATAATTGATGTATATGAGATTCAAATAAGTATAAGATATATTTCAATATATTAGTTATTAAAATATAATATTTTAATTATGGCAAAGATTTGCCTTCGGTCTCTCTAAATAGAACCTTTGGATTGAGCTATTAGACATAACACACATCTCCTCAATAGAGAATTAGAGATTATGTCTAAACCTCTTTCTCTCCAATCCCTTGTGGATTTTCTTTTAAGAGGCTCCCACAAACCTTGGTCCTATGTTCGAGTCATAGCCAGGAAGACTTTGTAGAGGAGATAAAGATCCGCTAGAAATATCTCCATATTTACTATAAGTAAGTTTGCTTAATCTTATTTTTTAGTTTAATTTTAAATAAAATCAAAGATAATCCAATGCTTCCGCTGTGAAGTGAAACATTCATTCCTTCAATTGGTATCAGAGCAGTCTTTGAATTTGATTTAGAATTAAGGTTTTGTATGGTGGGTATTTTAATTTCATATATGTGATATATGTGGTTTGCAAATTGATTGTTTAGGCCATTTGGCATTAGATTTATTGCTTTGATTAGATTCTTGTAAAACCCATGAGGGTTAGGATTTCATGTATTTTACTTGAATGAATACAATTGCTGCAAATTTCGACCGCCTAAGCTGAAGAAGTTGAAGACGAAAAGGTGCACGAAAAAAAAATCAAAGTCAAACATATTCGGTTGGAGCTTTATCTTATTATTAAGCATTCCAACATTATAAAACATGTGTGTTGGTTCTTTGGTGATAGGGGTGCTTTATATTAAACTCTAGGTCCTGGGTTTAACACCTAAGTAATGCAGTTTTATTTTTAATTTTTGTAGCGGCTGGTGCTATAGTTAGAAGACAAGATTTAGGTTTTTAAACCTTAAATTTGGATGGCCAAACAAGAAAGATATTGAAGACCAAGATATGTCTTGGATTTAAATTATTGTAATTTAAATTGTTTTCAATTTCTTAGGATATGTCGGTCAATTTTGCTAAGTTTAATTTAATTATGCATGTGATGTATGTTTTAAATTAATTGATTGTTGCATAAAGTATGCCATTTAGATTAAAATCCCACCATAGGTTAAGCATGATCATGTTCTTAATTAATTATGAATATAATTGTTATATTTAAAAATTTGATTAGGTTGTTTCCTAATAGAATTAAGATTAATTTTTTTGATATAATTATTATATTGGAAAATTTGATTAGGATGTTTCTTAATAGAATTGAGATATTTTCCTAATAAGTTTATATTTTCCATATCTTTGATTATAATTGGTGTATTTGGAAAATTAAATTAGGATATTTCCTTTCATAATTGGAATCCATGTTTTCATAATAGGATTAGGATATTTTCTAATGAGACTAAGGTTTCCTTAAAATAAAGATATTGTTATTCATGCTTTAAATAGGTTAAATTTTGAATTTAATTAATCTTTATTTGTTTCCTGATGAGATTAGATTCTTTTGAAATAAGATTAGATTTTTTAATTTCATAATAAGATTAGGTTTTTCATAAATAAAGATAATTTAATTCAAAGATAAAATAGTTTAAGTTTTGAATTTAATTTATATTTAATTTTATTTTTTTCTAATAGGATTAGAATAAAATATACATGATGATCTTTTAATTTGTTTTAAAGAGTTTAAAATGATAGAATTTTAAGATTATCCAATAAGTGAATTAGTTTTTTAATAGGACTAAAAACATTGCTTAAATTCACTTATATTCATTAATCTAATAATTAATAGTTAATTAAAAATTAATGAATTTAAAATAAAAATTGACTATAAGGGAACTCTGTCTATGGAAGGTTCTGTCTAAGATTCAGGTATTTAAGCTAACCGAAAGGAAACACCTCTAACTATGAACCAACTTGGGAGTTGAATTAGTTAAATTTTATTTGATTTCACCAAGCATGCTCATAATGTGATTAGTTTTTTTTTTTTTTTTGAAATAGTATAAAAACTTGGTATTTCACATTAAAATCAATCTAACAACATAAGGGTTATGAAAGGTAGATTGAGGAACTTTGATAAATGAGATTAGCCTAATTTGTTTAAGTAAGAGAAAATCGTATTTCAAAATAGTAAGCGGGAGTAGGAAATGTATCAACATATCCTACGGTCTCCATCATTGGTTCACATTGTGAGATTCATACTGGGCCTCGAGGCGGCTTTTGGACCGTCCCCCTACGGAAAGTGTTTGCATCAGTCAATATCAAGGTGAACTCCTGAGAAAGATATGATTGTAATTTTGTTTCCAATACTTGACCTACCCTACGACGACACTTGATGGAATAAAACTATGGGATCTAAAATGATGAGTCACACTTACAAATGACTTATTAATGTTGTTAATAAGGTTCTTGACCAAACTAATGGTAACTAAATATTATAGGAATAAGAGTTATTCTGGTATAATACTTAGTTGAGATTATCTCAGTTTAGTGAAGGAACACTTGACCTACCCTACAGTGGCACTTGTTTTAACTCATTAAAGTATCATAGCATTAGAAATAATTTATAGGGTTCATTTTTTAAATTGTTTGATTTTTATGCTAAAATTAAATGGATAATTGTTTGCATGATATTAAATTATATATTTTATATATTTCAATATTATGTCAGTTTCTCTCATATTTTTTAATTTATTATTGATAAGTCAAAATTGAAAAAATTTATTACTTGAAATAGTAACATTAACACTATAATGGCAGTGTAACATTAACACTATAATGACAGTGTAAAATATTTATTTGTCTTTATTAAGAAATGTTCTCAAAACTTGTTGTCAATGCTAATCGAACTGTTCGTGAAGCACATGATTAATAAATCAGAAGTAAACGAGATAGCTTGTACGTATTCTCTAGTTGATATGTTAGGTGTCGAACAACATATAAAATGTTGAAGTCAACATAAGCTAAATTTAGAAGATTTTCTAAATGATCTCGAGATTAAGTATTACAAAAGTCCAAGAAAAGAAACCAAATGACTGAAGCTATATAAAAGAAAATAGTTCATAAATTTACCATGATAGTCATAATGAGAGGAATTTTTGAAATATTTGTATAGGAAGAATAATGTAGATAAAAGTAAATTTGATTTACTAGATTTTTGGTAGAGAATAAACAACTCCACCTAGATAGTTGATACAAGATCCACTATCAAAATTTATTCTTTTTTACATTTAATTATAATTCTTGGAAAATATTTAACATGTAAAATAATTTCTACAGACGGCACTAGGAAGTCCATCTCAGTTAGTGTAGTAGGGGCTATTTGGGGCAAGGGTTATAATAACCTGTGGAGTACTCTGCACCCCAAACACAGACTATTATAACCCCAAACTAAACAACTCTGCATTTTCAATAATATTATATTATTTCACAGACTATTATAACCCACAGACTATTATAACCCATGTTATTATAACTCACTCAGTGTCCCAAACAGCCCCTAAGATGTCATTAAGTAATAATTGTTAATTAATGTTGAATGTAGTGTTTTATTACCACAAGAGAAATTCAATTTCTCAAACTTATTACTAAAAGGTTCATATAGTATGAATTATTTTTATATTTCAAAATTATTTGAAAATACATTCAGTAGAAAATAAGAACAATTTGTATATGTTAAAATGTTGATATATATCATATTACAAAATACTGAGATATTCAAGATTATAGAATCCAGAATGTAAAGACAAGTATATCCAAGGGCATAAATCTAGCGAGACATTAAGATGTTTATATAGATCCAAACGACTTCCATTAAAAGCCATCTTGGTCACTACCATGATGCTTTCTCTCTCGATATGATTCCCTATACATTGATGTTTTCTAATTTCCTTAATTACTTTGCACCACTATTATCATAATAAAGATGATAGAGTAAATCATATATAAAACACCCTTCAGATCTTCAAGGAATTATTTGAGTCATATAAGTCATTTTGTTGCTTCACAAACAAAACAATTTAACTTTGTATACCATACTCCACCATCTAAGGTAAAATTTATATTAACATAGATTTCCTAAATCTTTGTAAGAACTAGTGTATCTTTGTAAAGATCAAATATTTTACTCCATACAAAAAAAATTTCTCATTATCCATAGATAATTTGAGAAAGTTTTTAATTTTATACTCAACAGTCATACCATTCGTTTAACTAATATATGCTATCCAATTGTATATTAATTGTTAAGTCTCATTTATACATTAATTGTCTCCTACTTAAAGTAGATAATTAATCATATGCTCTCAGCATTTGAGGTTGTCTTAGGATACTCTTTCTTAGACATATATATCAAATATTTGACAACAATTTTGTCAATATAAGATGTTTAAGACAAAATTAACATTTTCTCCTTAAAATCTCCATTTTGGACATATAAAATATATCGTGTCATTCCAAATCACTCATTTAGAATTGATTGCTTAGTCAATTTTTTTATGTTAGATAGAAATTTTTTATCATTCATAATGAGTAAAATATCATCAACATAAAACATGAGAAAAAATTCACTAAGCAATTAATAATTTTCTTGTCTATACAAGTTTTTATTAATATTTAACCAAAGTCATAGGTTTTGATACTTTTATCAAACCTTATATTCAAGGACCTAATTGTAAAATTCATTCCATAAATGAACCTTTACTATTTCACAAACTTTTTGCTTTTGATCTTTGAAAATAAATCTCTCTGATTGATTTTTGTAGATGCATTATCTAAGATTTCTTTTCATAAAATAATTCTAAACATTCATTTTTCATATTTCACATGCAACAATGAATTAAATAATGCTTAGAGACTTCAGTATGGAAACAAACCTTCAACTTTGTCAACTAACATGAAAATTTGGGCTTCAATTAAGTCATTGTAAAGGTTTAGTCATCTCTTAACTCTCTCACTACAATGAGGATTATCCAATTCATGACTAGGATCCATTTGACTTTCAAATGTAATTATTTGTTAACAATTTTTGTTAACTATTTAGTGGCTTCACTTGGAACCAATTTATTAACAGTATATCACCTTATTAAAGGTTTGTTGTAACGACCCTATAGGCTCAACACGCTACCTAAGAGTCATTACTAAGTCACGTCGCTATATTACCGAAAATTTCGGCAGCATAACGGCGTAACTACGCGAAAACCAAAAATTTGACCCTTACCTGATAAGACATAGAAAAACACACTTCTAAGATTTTCAAACAACCTCCTAGCATCCAACAAACTTCTCAATATGATGCTAGGGTTCAAACAGCAGAAACCAAGTGAATTCAAACATAGAAAGCCAAATACACGTGCACGATTTACAAAGAAAGGTTAAAAGACTTTGAAACATCCTCCTAAACATTTAAAAACTCGACATGAGTTCTATGTACATCCAGAAACATAAAAGAAGCGGAATAGCGATCGCTCGGTTCACATGAAGTAACTGATCTCTGGTCACGCGCTAGGGCCGATCTTAGCCTTTCCTGAAAACATTTTAAAAGGAAAAGGGTGAGTATTAACGAATAATACTCAGTAAGTAACTCATAGTTTCAAAATAAGAGTTTCACTCGCATGCAACATGTCATTTTGAATCATAAAACCATCGTAAACCATCGCTTTAGTAGGAGACCTAAAATTCGTTTTATAAACCATGTACTTTTCCTTGCGGCTCTCGTGAACGATTAAATTCTCCCGAGGGCCTCGTAAATAGTCCGAAGACATAATTTTCCATCGAATAGAGTCCTCCCCTAACTCTGAGAGTTGAGCTCGAAAGCTAACATACATCGTGGAGTCCGAAGACTCAGCCCGAAGGCTACCATCGTGGAGTCCGAAGACTCAAGCCCGTCGGCTACCATCGTGGAGCACTCTCGAACCCCGGGAGCATAGAGAATCCGAAGACTCGGGTTCCCTCATAACCCACATAAAACTTTTGGGAGAATTATCGTCACGGCCTTACATAAATCTTTTCATGAGCACACAACACATGCATGAGGTCCCGCTCATTTTAGAACATACTCATGAATGCATAAGTCAAGGCAATCGCATTTCAAAGACATACATATCATTTCCATTCTTTTTAACATGAAAACTCAAATAGAACTCATGGAACTAGTGTAAAAGGAATATACATGTAAAACACTTTCTTTCTTAAATACTTAACACGGAAACATAAACTTCAAAGTAAATATAGGGCTAGCTCTAGGTTTCGAAAACTTCTTTCGTTGTGAGATCCCTTACCTTAAATCTTTACTTACTAAAATACCCTTTCTCCACTAGTAATGAGCTTCTCGAGTCCCCACTCCAAGTACAATCCAAGGTTCAAGACGACTCGAAAAGTGGGATCGGAGACGGCGGCGCGTGGGGCGACGGACGGCGGGGGGTGGGCGCGCGTGGCCGGCGCGTGAGGACTCCGATCAGCGGGTGGCTCCCGGATCTGGACAGATTCGACCCCTTTCCGGTCGGATCTACTCGCGAACCAGCGATTCCCTGAAATAAACGAGCTCCGGCGAGGCAGAAGCTGCAACACCGGCGCGTTCAAGGACTCCGGCTAAGCTGCGGCGATTCAAGTGAAGTTCACGAACTGCAGAACCGTCGAGGAGGCGTCCGGCGAAGTGTTGAACGCGACTTGGGAGCTCGTGCGGCGGTGCTGAAGCAAATCCGGCGATCGGAATTGCGTGGGTCTTCGATTTTGAGCTCCGACTGAGTTGGGGTCGAGGGACTGGCCGGCGGTTTTCGAAGGACTTGCGTCACTCGTGAGGTTCGGCAGCCGGCGAGGAAGAAGAAGAAGACCGGCTTTCGTGAGCTTCGGCGAGGTGCTCGCTCGCGAATTCCGGCGAGGCGTGGGAGACTCGCGTGACGGTAGCTCTCCGTCGAGCTTCGTGCGGCCGGCGTTCGCAAGATAGAGAGAGAGAGAGAGAGAGAGAGAGAGAGAGAGAGAGAGAGAGAATTACAGTGAGGGAGAGGGGCTGTCGGGAGGAAGAAGAAGGGAAAGAAAGAAAAATAAATAAATAAATAAATCAAAAATAATAATAAAATAATAATATAAAATCAAAAATATCTTCTCTATAAATGACCATAATACCCTTTCCTTTTCCAAAAATCACCAAATTACCCTCAAAGCAAATAAATTCTTAATAAAACTTTACCAAAACAACATTTTAAACTTACCCAAAATGTCTCGGGTGTTACATTTGTAGTCTTTTATTTGAAATTCCTTATAAAAATGATATTTGTCATACAAATACTATTAGGATTTATGCCCTAAAGCCTCGTAATTAATAATTTATTTAATAATTAATAATTATTTTAATTATTTTATTTGCAATATAATATTATCCATTATATGAAAAATCTAAGGTTATTATTGTAATCTTGAACAGCATGTGGTTGACATACGAGAGGATCATGTTCAAGAAATAACCTAAAGGGTCATAATATATGGATAAGGTTGGGTGCCTTATCCTTGTAACACTATTGATACGACCCACTTTGTAATAGTTACAAATGATTTGATCCAAATCATTCATGTGGAGACATGTGAGTGGGGGTATCTTATACAATAAGTTTGTATAAGACTGGACCACGAAATATTTAATCTCTCTTTATAAATCCGTTAATTGAGAAGATTAATATTTCATCAGGATGATCATATGCGACTCGATCTTAATCCTGAGTGAGTTATGAACTCCTGCCTGTGAGGGCTTGTCCTTTGATTTGCATGGGTGAGAGTGGCTTTTGTAGCCGATTCAATATACCTACCATTTTGGGGACTTGACCAAATAGGGAGCTGGGAACATAATCTCACAAGATGGAATTCACTCCTTCCCATATAGGGTAAGTAGATTAGTAGTTCCCTTAAGTGCTGATTTCGGGACTTGAACAATGGGGCCCCACCCTCTCACTGGCTCGAGAGAGACTTAGTTTATAATTAGATTATAAACAGATTGTTCATTAGAGGATCAGTGGTACTTAAGGTGCAAGATGTAATTATAGGGGTAAAACGGACTTTTGACCCAGCTGTAATTACGAACAACTCGTGAAGGGTCGACTTGCATGTAATGATTATATTTATAGACACAACTTGTCCTACAGTGCATAAGAGTGCAACTCTAGGTCTATAGTGGAGTGACCTATAGTTAATGAATGAAAATTAATTAATTAAAGGGTTTAATTAATTAATTTTGTATCATTGGAGCTTATAATCTGTAGGTCCATAAGGTCCCCTTGCTAGCTCATAGTAACACTAAAAGATCAATTTAGTTGAAAGAAAAATTTGAAATGTTCAAATTAATATTTAATTTGAAGTGTTCAAATTAATATTTAATTTGAAGTGTTCAAATTAATATTTAATATATTAGATA
The DNA here is from genome assembly GCA_033996785.1 of Trichosanthes truncata. Lineage (NCBI taxonomy): Eukaryota > Viridiplantae > Streptophyta > Magnoliopsida > Cucurbitales > Cucurbitaceae > Trichosanthes > Trichosanthes truncata. The sequence goes on along the minus strand of JAWPNB010000013.1, from coordinate 39,125,263 downwards.
TATTAAATATAAAAGAGGAAAATATATTTATTGTATTTGATACATTAAATATTAAAATTTGAAATGTTCAAATTTAATATTTAATTTGAAGTGTTCAAATTAATATTTAAATATAAAAGAGGAAAATATATTTATTGTATTTGATACATTAAATATTAAAATAATTAATATATATTTGATATATTAAATAAAAGATATTTATAGAATTTGAATAAGATTCAAATAAATAAATATCGTAGGAGATTTGAATGAGATTCAAATAAATATAAGATATATTTTAATATATTAGATATTAAAATATAATATTTTAATTATGACAAAGATTTTCCCTTGGTCTCTATAAATAGGACCCTTGGGTTGAGCCATTCTGAACAACACACATCTCCTCAAAGAGAGAATTAGAGAATTCTCTCTAAACCTCTTCCTCTTTAATCCCTTGAGGATTTTCTTTCAAGATGCTCCCACAAGCCTTGATCTTTTGTTAGAGTCATAGCAAGGAAAACTTTGTGGAGGAGATAAAGACCCGTCAGAAGAATCTTCATATTTTCAAGGTATTTATTGCTTAACCCTTGTATTTTAGTTTAATTCTAAATAAATCAAAGACGATTCCTATGCTTCCGCTGTGGGTTTAATTCGATTATTCCCTTCAAATACCTTATTCGTTTTAAGACTAGATAAAAGACCATTTTGTACTCCTTAGGGGTGACCTACACTTAGGCTTATCTTTGAACATATACAAGCTTTTTAAGCTTGTTTCAGCATGTGAGTTTAACATTCCCAAATGGTAAAGTGTTGTAAACCAACTTTACTACTCTTCTATAATCTTTAAATTGTCACATAGACACTTTTAGAGGGAATAATGTTCACTATACAATCTCTATTGCATATCCTAATCAAAGTCTTGTAATGACGTATAACTCACTATTGATGTGACCATGTCCAACAAGGTTTTCTTTCTCCTCTTGCAGTACAATTTTACATAAATGTACTTGATATTTAAGATAATTGGGATATATTCAAGTTGATGTTAATCAACTTTAAATGCCAAAGTCAAGTATCATCTTTTAGGAGAAAACAATGTCTTTCTATTTTGGATTATATAATCCTGAATATCTCAGTATTTTGTAATATAGTACATGTTAACATTTTAACATTTACAAATTGTTCTTATTTTAAGCTGAATATATTTTCAAACAATTTTGAAAATATAAACTTTAATACTTCAAAATAGTTCATACTATATGAACTATTTAGTAATAAAGCTTTAGAAATTGAATTTCTCTTGTGGTAATAAAACACCACATACAACATTAAGTAACAATTATCCTTTAATGACATCTTAACGTCTCCCACTACACTAACTGAGATGGGCTTCCTGATGCCAACTTATAGAAACTATTCTACATGTTAAGTATTTTCAAAGAATTATATATTAAATGTAATAAAGAATAAATCTTAATAGTGGATCTTGTACCAACTATCCAGCTAGCATTATTTATTCTTCACAAAAAATTTAGTAAATCAAATTTTCTTTCATCTATATTTTTCTTCCTATGGACATATTTCAAAAATTCCTCACTATGACTGTCCTGGCTAATTTAGAAACTATTTCCTTTTATATAAGTTCAGTCATTTGGTTTATTTTCTTGGATTTTTGTAATACTTAATCTCGAGATTATTTAGACAATTTTCTAAATTTAGCTTATGTTGGCTTCAACATCTCATATATTGTTGTCATTTTCTTTATCTTCTAAGCTTTACATCTAACATGTCAAGTGGGAGATATCTACAAGCTATCTCGTTAGTTTTGGTCCATTAATTATCTGCTTCTTGAACAATTCGATTAGCATTGACAACAGGTTTTGAGAATATTTCTCAATAAAAACAAATAAATATTTTACACTGCCATTATAGTGTTTACTTTTCCAAGTAATAAAATTTTCTCAACTTGACAAATCAGTATTCAAAATTAAATTATGAGAGAAATTGACATAAAATTGAAATATATAAAATATATTATTTAACATCATGCAAACAATTATCCATTCAATTTTATCATAGAAATCAAACAATTTAAAAAATGAACCCTATAAATCATTTCTAATGTTATGGTACTTTAGTGAGTTAGAACAAGTGTCGTCGTAGGGTCGGTCAAGTGTTCTTTCACTAAATTGAGACAATCTCAACCAAGTATTATACAAGAATAACTCTTATTCTTATAATATTTAGTAACCATTAGTTTGGTCAAGAACATTATTAACAACCTTAATAAACTCTTTATAAGTGTGATCCATAATTTTAGATCCCATATTTTTATCCCAACAAGCGCCGTCGTAGGGTAGGTCAAGTATTGGAAACAAAGTTACAATCCTATCCTTCTCAGGAGTTCACCCTGATCTTGACCCATGCAAACACCTTTCGTAGGGGGGCAGTTGATAACTCTTAAATTAAGAGTTATATGTTTGTATTTTTGGGCTAAATTTCTATATTTTATCTCTATAATTCTTGGAAACTCCCTAGCTTGGAGTCATTTTGCTCTAGGAGTAATTTTGATATAGTAATATTTTTATTAGAGCAAATTTATCTAATTAAGGCCTTTTATGTGATTAAATCAGGGTGGATTAAGGAGGACTTAAGAAGCCAAGAACAGCAGTTTTATAATTAATTGCTGGAGCAAATGTCGCGTTCCAGGCTTTTACGAAATTCGCACGTGGGAGCTGTATTCATTAATTGAGCTGGCATCTGTCAGTCCAGTCAACTGCTTTCAACGAATCAGAGGCCGCCACGTCACTAGGTCAAGCCCAGTCAGCCCTCGTTTTCATAAAGGGTGACTATTATAATGGGAGCAGCCGTTTTTGTTGTTGGGCAGATTGGGAGAGAGGAGAATAGAGGTGTTGATCCCGAAATAACAGAGAAGGAGCAGCAGAGGAGAGTTTCGACCAGGAGCCTTCACCGGAGTTTTGCCAAAAACGGAAGGATTCCAGTCGGAGCAACGCCGTTGCTGTGGCAAGAAACTTGGGGCAGCATTTCGACTTCTCCTGCTACAATTTCTACTGTCTTTTAGTCGTTTTCTGTTTTAGTTTCATTATGTTTCCATTTCTACTGTTTTTCCGTTTTCACTGTAGCATGAACTAATCACCATAAGGTGAGGATTAGAGGATGATTGTTGTTAGCTAATGTTATAGTTGAGTAGACTTCATCTCCTTCGATTTGGTTTTTAAGGGGTTTTATTCTTAGTTTGTTTCCGCTTGGCCAGCCGTTATGAACATCGTCCCTCTGATTTCTGGGAAGAATAGGAGGGGCTGAAAACTTGAAAACCACGTTAGCCTCTTGTTTAGGTTAGTAGCTAACTAAGTGGGTAGGTTAGGGATAGCCACTCGCCTAACGCACATAAAGTACAGTGGGTATATTGTGCTGAAGTAATTTAATTGCGACAGCATATATTCGGTGATTCGGGAGAATACCGTGTAGCCTGTAGTGAATCGAATGGAATGAATGTGTACTCAGTTCGTAACTTAGCTAATGCATGACTTACCTCTAATCCGAGCCTTCCCTTTAATTAAAAGTACAAGTTAATCGTTCTCTGTTTTCTGAATCCTTACTCTGTTTTTGCATGCTTTAGCATTACTTTTGTTCCAACATTTATGATTTCTTTTATTGCATCTCTATCGATAATTTTAAATGGTTACCAACTGAGTTACTGAGAATTAATTTGGGTTCAGTAGAAAGATCAATAGTCTCCGAGGATACGATAATTTTACTTGCCACTTGCTATAAAAAGAATGTGTACACTTGCACATTGACACTCTAATTTGCACAATTGTTCACATTGCTCTAGCAAACGCATCAAGTTTTTGGCGCCGTTGCCGGGGACTATTCAATTTTTCTTTTACTTAAATTGATTTTTAGTAACTGGTGCTTAATTGAATCTGAATTAGCTGTTTGGTTTTACTTTCAGGTGTGTTAGTGGTGTATGAACAAGTCTTCTGACTTGGAATTTCGAATTGATCCAGAAATTGAGAGAACATTTCATTTGAGGAGAAGAGCTCAAAGAGCTGGTCAAAGAGACAGGCAGTATCCAATGGAAAGACAAGATCCATTTATACCGCCTGGACCCCGAGTAGGACCTGCTATCGATGAGAATCAACCACAACCTGAATTGAGAGGAAATCGACCAGTTAATCAGGGAAATATGGCTGAGAATCCTGTTCTTTTAGCCAATGACAGGGAAAGAGCTATTAGGGCTTATGCAGTACCCACATTTGATGAATTATATCCTGGAATTGCTGGACCAGAAATTGAAGCAGCAAATTTTGAGATGAAGCCAGTTATGTTTCAAATGTTGCAAACGGTGGGACAATTCCATGGTTTACCTTCTGAAGATCCACATTTGCATCTTAAGTCTTTTCTAAGTGTGAGTGATTCATTTAAGAAGCAAGGAGTATCAAAAGACGCACTTAGGATGATATTATTTCCATATTCTCTTAGAGATGCAGCAAAGGCGTGGTTGAATACTTTTCCACCTGGATCTATCACTTCGTGGAACGATTTGGCAGAGAAATTCTTGATAAAGTATTTTCCACCAACGAAGAATGCCAAGTATAGAGCTGAAATAGTAGCATTCAGGCAGTATGATGATGAGACATTTAGTGAAGCGTGGGAACGGTTTAAAGAATTACTAAGAAAGTGCCCGCACCATGGTCTACCACATTGCATCCAAATGGAAACATTATACAATGGGTTGAATTTGGATACTCAGAACATGGTAAATGCTTCAGCAAATGGAGCTCTGCTTTCAAAGACTTTTAATGAAGCCTATGAGATTTTGGAGAGAATTTCTACCAATAGTTCTCAGTGGGCAGATGTAAGAAACACCCCTGGGAAGAAGAAGCAGGGAGTGTTGGAAGTTGATGCATTATCATCATTAAGTGCCCAAATTGCTTCCATGGCAAATATTTTGAAGAACATGTCAATGGGGAATGTGTCACAGAATGCTGCCTCAGTTAATCAAGTCACAGCAGAATCATGTGTTTACTGTGGGGAAGCGCATACGTTTGAATTCTGTCCTGGAAACCCAGCTTCGGTAAATTATGTTGGAAATCAAAACATGAGGCAGAACAATCCATATTCCAACACCTATAACCCAGGATGGAGAAACCATCCAAATTTTTCTTGGAGTGGTCAAGGAAGTAATGCTGCAGCAAATCAAAGTCATCAAAGAATGCAGTACCCTCCAGGATTTTCACAGCAGCAAAATCAACAGTTTCCACATCAAAAGCCTGTTAATCAATCAATTCCTGGAACCTCTTTGGAGAGCCTCATGAAGGAGTATATGGCCAAGAATGATGCTGTAATTCAAAGCCAACAAGCCTCCTTGAGAAATTTAGAAATTCAAATGGGACAATTAGCAAGTGAGTTGAAGGCCAAACCTCAGGGAAAACTTCCTTCAGACACTGAGACTCCAAAAAGAGAAGGTAAAGAGCAAGTACAAGCGATTGAGTTGAGGAGTGGAAGACCTCTTGCTGTAACAGAAAATATGAGCAAGCAAAAGCAGAAAAGTAGAGAATCAGCAGTGCAGACAGAGGAAGACACAGTTGAGCCTGAAAATGTGAGTCTGGAAGAAATAGAGAATGCTGAGAGTACAGAGGATATAGAGAAAACAAAGGATACTGGAAATGCTGAAGTAGAAGACAGTGCTGGAGCAAAACGTTCAGCAGTAACACAGAAGCCAGCTACTGTGAGTCCAGCATTTGTGCCACCACCACCACCATTTCCTCAGCGATTAAAGAAGAAAAATCAGGATCAGCAGTTCAAGAAATTCTTTGATATCTTTAAACAGCTTCATATAAACATTCCTTTGGTAGAAGCTCTTGAGCAAATGCCAAAGTATGCGACGTTCCTTAAAGATATGCTCACCAAGAAGAAGAGGCCAAGTGAGTATGAAATTGTACCAGTATCAGGAGAATGTAGTGCTATAGTTGCAAATCCTATCCCTCCTAAACTTCGAGATCCTGGATCATTTACAATACCAGTGTCAATTGGAGGAAAAGAAGTAGGAAGAGCTCTCTGTGATTTAGGTGCCAGCATAAATCTTATGCCATTGTCTATTTTTCAGAAATTAGGCATTGGAGAGGCAAGACCAACCACTGTAACTTTACAGTTAGCTGATAGGTCAATCACATATCCTGAAGGGAAGATTGAAGATATTTTGGTACAAGTGGATAAATTTATTTTTCCAGCTGATTTCATCATTTTGGACTATGAAGCAGACAAAGAGGTACCAATCATTTTAGGGAGACCTTTCTTGGCAACTGGAGGTACAGTAGTGGATGTGGCTAAGGGTACCATTACATTGACTGTGGATGATCAGGAAGTGAAATTTAATGTGTTAGATGCTATGAAATGCCCAGCGGAGAGAGAACAATGTTCAGCTATTCACATCCTTGATGATGTGATAAAGGAAAATTTTGAGCTTAATTTGCTAGAGCAGCATGATCTAACGTTTGAAGAGATTTCAACAGAAGATTTAGACTGCTGCAGCAAAAGATCTGAAGTGAATAGTGTGGCAGAATTTCCAGGGTATAGGAGGTTATTTGAATCATTGGAGTTGGCAGATAGAGAATCTCCACCAATTCAACCATCAATCAAGGTGCCTCCTAAGTTAGAATTGAAACCCCTCCCTACACATTTAAAGTATGCATACCTGGGAGAAAAAGAAACTTTGCCAATCATTATTTCAGCAAATCTTTCACCCGAGGATGAGCTACTGCTTTTAGAATTGCTGAAGCAATACAAGAAGGCAATTGGATGGACATTGGCAGATATACAGGGTATAAGTCCTTCCTTTTGCATGCATAAAATTAATTTGGAGGATGGAAATTTCAGAACCATTGAACATCAAAGAAGGCTTAATCCTGCAATGAAGGAAGTAGTTAAAAGGGAAGTGATCAAATGGTTGGATGCTGGAATCATTTATCCAATTGCTGATAGCAATTGGGTAAGTCCTGTGCAGTGTGTTCCTAAAAAGGGAGGTATGACTGTGACTGTTAATGAAGCTAATGAGTTAATTCCAACTAGAACAGTAACAGGTTGGCGGATTTGTATGGATTATAGGAGGTTGAATAAAGCCACCAAGAAAGATCATTTTCCACTGTCGTTTATTGATCAGATGTTGGATAGGTTGGCAGAGCAAGCTTATTACTGTTTTCTTGATGGGTATTCGGGGTATAATCAGATCACCATTGCTCCTCAAGATCAGGAGAAAACAACATTTACTTGCCCCTATGGAACATTCGCCTTCAGAAGAATGCCTTTCGGGTTGTGTAATGCTCCAGCAACTTTTCAACGCTGCATGATGGCCATATTTTCAGATATGGTGGAGTCTATAATGGAGGTATTTATGGATGATTTTTCAGTATTTGGAGAATCTTTTCAATCATGTTTAGAAAATTTGGGTAAGGTATTGCAGAGATGTGAAGAGACTAACCTGGTGTTAAATTGGGAAAAATGTCACTTCATGGTCAAGGAAGGAATTGTCCTTGGGCACAAAATTTCTGAGGTAGGAATTGAAGTTGATAAAGCAAAAGTAGAGATCATTGAAAAGTTGGAGCCACCATCATCAGTCAAAGGAGTCCGGAGTTTTCTTGGGCATGCTGGATTTTATCGAAGATTCATAAAGGATTTTTCAAAAATATCCAAGCCGCTCTGTACTTTGCTGGAAGTCAATCGACCATTCCAATTCTCTGAGGAATGTGTAAGGGCATTTAACACCTTGAAGACAGCATTAGTTTCCGCACCAATCATTGCTGCACCAAATTGGAGTATGCCATTTGAAGTAATGTGTGATGCAAGTGACTATGCAGTAGGAGCTATGTTGGGGCAAAGAAATGGCAGAACCATCCATCCAATTTATTACGCCAGCAAAACCTTGAATGAAGCTCAGTTGAATTATACCACTACAGAGAAAGAGCTGCTAGCTGTGGTATTTGCTTTGGAGAAATTCAGATCGTATCTCATTGGGACCAAAGTGGTGGTTTATACCGATCATGCAGCCTTAAAATACTTGTTGGCGAAAAAAGATGCTAAGCCAAGGCTAATAAGATGGGTGTTGCTTTTGCAGGAGTTTGACTTAGAGATAAAAGACAAGAAAGGGTCGGAGAATCAAGTAGCTGATCATCTCTCTAGAGTGGAGCAGCATCAACAATTGCTACAGCAACCTGAGATAACAGATGCATTTCCAGATGAACAATTGTTGGTAGTCTCAGAAGTGCTAGACAATGAAATTCCTTGGTACGCTGATTTTGCTAATTATTTGGCTGCTAACATTTTACCTTCTGAATTGTCTAAACAGCAAGTGAAAAAGTTTCTCCACGAGGTAAAATTTTACTTTTGGGATGATCCATATTTGTTTAGACATTGTGCTGACAATATTTATAGAAGGTGTGTTTTTGGAAGTGAAATTCAATCAATTCTTGAGCATTGCCATGCTTCTCCATACGGTGGACATTTTGGAGGGCAACGCACGGCAGCAAAAGTTTTCCAATCAGGTTTTTATTGGCCCACAATTTTTAAAGATGCACATTTTTTTAGTAGAACATGTGATACTTGTCAAAGGAGAGGAATGATAGGAAAAAGAGATGAAATGCCCTTAACTTACATTTTAGAAGTTGAATTGTTTGATGTTTGGGGTATGGACTTCATGGGACCATTTCCTCCTTCTTTTGGCAATTACTATATTTTAATGGCTGTTGAGTATGTATCAAAGTGGGTTGAGGCTGTGGCTTGTCCTGTAAATGATGCTAAAACTGTTTTGAAATTCATGCATAAGCACATTTTTACACGATTTGGCACACCTAGAGTTTTAATTAGCGATGAAGGGACCCATTTTGTTAACAAAATGCTTGGCAATTTATTAGCAAAATATCATGTTAAGCATAGGGTCTCAACACCTTATCACCCACAAGCAAATGGCCAAATAGAGTTGTCAAATAGAGAGATAAAGGGAATACTTGAAAAAGTTGTGCATCCAAATAGAAGGGATTGGTCCAATAGGTTGGAAGATGCTCTTTGGGCATATAGGACAGCTTACAAAACACCTTTAGGTATGTCACCATACAGGTTAGTCTTTGGTAAAGCTTGTCATTTACCTGTAGAGTTAGAGCACAAAGCATTTTGGGCCTTGAAAAAGTTGAATTTTGACTATACTCATGATGCAGCATTAAGGTTGCTGCAGCTTAATGAGTTAGATGAGATGAGGCATGCTGCTTATGAAAGTTCCAGGCTATACAAGGAGAAAACTAAATTGTGGCATGATAAAAGGCTTTTGCCGAAGCATTTTGAGAAAGGACAAAGAGTTTTACTGTTCAATTCTAGACTAAAATTATTTCCAGGAAAACTTAAGTCTAGATGGTCGGATCCATTCACAATTGTGGAGGTATTTCCCTATGGTGCAATAACTTTGCAGGATGAGAAAGATGGCAGAACATTCAAGGTGAACGGCCATCGCATCAAACATTATTGGGGAGGAGAAATTCAGCGGAAGCTTGCTTCCCTGAGTTTGAAGGAAGAATGACGAAGCAAATATTTTGCTGGAGCATTGTGTATTATTGAATATTTTTACGCTCCAGAATTTATTCTGTTAGTTGAGTTTTATTTTATTTTATTTTATTTACTTTAGGAGTTTAATGGTTTTCTTTATTGTGCAGATCGTTTATTTTGTCTTTTGTGAGTTTGTAAATAAAAGAGGAAACAGATTTTTTTTAAAGGGGAAGGACAGATAAAAATTCTTTTTTCGGTTAAGGAATTAAAGGCAGTTGGTACGGCAATTTTAAAGACAGAGCAATTTTCGGAATCTTTTTAATTGAGTGGTTGGGGATTAATCTCACAGAAGCATGCAGAGAGTGTGGCAGCAAAAATATCTGGGAAACCGATATGGGCTTTATGATCAAATTTGATGCTGTCAGCGATTTTCAAGGGGTATAACGTTAGTCAAGGCGATTTTTGAGGGATTTTGAATTTGAAAATATGGGTGAAAAAGACCAGTATACCCTCCTAGTCATTGTCCTTAAATTGAACCCTAGCCCTTCGATTTACCCATCATCTTTGCTACCTCAACCCGAACACTTTAGCTCTGAAAATTCTATTTTTCTCGCCGAAAAAATGCCAGCAAAAACGCGCCGATCAAAGCTTAAGGAAGGTGAACCTTCTGAGCCGGTAGAAGCCGAGGTCATTCCAGAGCAAGAAAAGAGAAGATCACCAAAGAAAAAAAAGAAGAAGGTAGTGAAAGAGGCATCGCCAGAACCGCCGGTCGAAAGTGAAGAAGTTGCTGAAACAGAGGCCATTGTTGAAGAACCTGCGGAAGAGGAAAGACCTATCGAAGACATAGAAGAGAATGTGGCAGGAGAAGAAATTCCTGAAGCAGAAAACATGCAAGAGCATGAAGAAACCCAAGAGATAGAAGAACCACCTGTACAAAGCCTAGTGATCGATGAAGCGGTAATTGAACAGTCGCCAGAGAAATCCAAAAAGAAGAGGAAGAAAAGAAAGCGAGTTGCTGAAGCATCTGCGGCAGAGGAGATGACAACAGAAGAAATGGAGCCAGAAGAGCAGGATGCTGCAGCAATGGCTGCCAAGGCGAAGAAAAAAGGCAAGAAAAAGGTGGATGAAGGTACGGAATTTCCTTGGGAAAGGTTTATTTCCTCTAGCGCAAAGAAGAAATACAATGATTTGAAGAAGAAAGAATTTCTACCGGAGAAAGGATTCAGTTCTGATTTGACCATGCTACCGAAATTTTTAAGCTCTAAAATTGAGAGTCTGGGTTGGCAGCAGTTTGCAAGACAACCAAGTGAAGCACGAGTGCAGGTTGTTAGGGAATTTTATGCAAACTTGGACCCAAAGGAGGGGTATCTGGCCGTAGTTCGTGGAATCCCAGTCGATTGATCACCAGAGGCCATTAACGATCTATACCATCTCGAGGATTTCCCCCACGCATTGTTTAATGAGATGATTACTGCTCCTTCTGTGGAACAGTTAAATGCGGCAGTAAAGGAGGTGAGAGTAGGAAATGCTCAGTGGAGGATATCAAGTGGTGGAACAAGAACCTTCCAAGCAGCATATCTCAACAACGAAGCAAATGTGTGGTTGGCCTTCGTTAAGCTCCGCCTTATTCCGACCACCCATGACTCGACGGTATCAATGGCTAGAATCCTACTGACTTTTACAATTCTGAAGGGGTTAAGCGTGAATGTGGGGAAGATTATCTCGGCGCAAATTGAGAGCTGTGCAAAGAAGAAAGTTGGGAAGTTATTCTTCCCAAACACTATCACAATGCTGTGTGATCGGGCGGGAGTGCCTAAACACCCTGAGGATGACATACTATTTGATAAGGGTGTCATTAATCCAAGCAGCATTCAGCGCCTGCAAAGAAGGGAAGGAAGCTATCAAGCTGGAGGTCTTCTGAGAGGAGTTGACAAGCTGTTGGAGTTGCAACAACAATTGCTGCAGCGGATTGAGCATGCAGAAATGCAACAGCAAATATTCTGGTTGTACGCTCAGAGAAGAGATTCAGCTATTAAGAAGGCCTTGCTCAACAATTTCCAAAAGTCATTCCCTGCTTTTCCTGCTTTCCCAGAAGAAGTACTGACCCCTTGGATGCCGCCATCTGTTGATCAGCCATTTGAAGAAGAAAATATCGAAGACTCATCCGAAGAAGAAGGAGAAGGGATGTAGTCTGTCTTCCTTAACCATTTGCTGTCTGTTTAATTTTGTTTGTCTTTACTTAATTGTTGCTTATGTTTATTTCTGCTTTAGTAGTTGTTCTTGTTTTGATTAGGTTTAAGTTTTTAGAAGTTAGGACTTAGAATGAGAAGAAGAAAAGCTGCTCCTAGTTAATTCTGTAGTCATGATCTCCTATGCTAATAGTAATTGAAAGCATATATTGTTCCAGCCTCCTTGCTCTTAAATTAAGTGTTGAATGAATTGTTCTTGCCTAAGCTTGTTGTTGAAGCAATTAGATTGCTGGAGCATAATTAGAAACGGCATGTTAATTAAGCTGTGCTCTGCTTGTACCTTGAATTCTTCTGCTTAGTCAAATTTGTTCCTGTATTCAAAGGTGCTGGATGATTGCTGATGATTTAGCATTTTAGGTTACTGAATCTTTTGCACAAGAAGTCCTAAGTTTTGAATAGATTCTTATAGAGCCATCACTTTTAAAACTTAGAAGTCTAGGAATGCTCATTCCCAACCAAAGGATACAAAGTTTACTTTCCTGTTCAATTCTAGTCTGTTTAGCTAGCTTGTAATAAGTTTGGGGGTCTTCCCTTTACTTTCTCTCATTGGGGACAATGAGCGATTTAAGTTTGGGGGGGGCCGTGTTGAAGTTGCTAGAGCATTTTTTTTTTAAGATTTTGCCTGTTTTTTTTTAGGATATACTCTTAGGGAGCACTCCTCTTCCACTCCTAAGATGCACTCCTCTCCCTTGCAAGCAAAACCAGCCTGTAGGTTGTTAAAAAAAAAAAAAAAAAAAAGTTAGCTCAGAAAAAAGGGTTTTGCTAGAGCAATCTCTGTGTAGCTTGTGCTCGTAGCTAGATGTTTTCACCAAAAAGTGTTAGCATTCTGGAACGAAGGTATAAGCTGCATGAAGAAGCTTTGAAAAGAAAAAAAGAAAAAAAAAAGAGAAAAAGGAAGCAAGGGATGAGTGTTAGCCTAATAGTCACAACTCTCCTAGAGCTTAGGTGAGCCTCATCATAAAATGTTGCCATTCTGAGAAGCAAGAGGGGAGTGACATGAGGGCCAGTCTTAGAAAAGATGTGGAATGAGTGTTATGCCTATGAGGTGATGAGCCTGAAAGCTAGGGTGAACGACATCATAAAATGTTGTCATTCCAAGAAATAGGGCTATGACTTCAAGGATCTTCAAGAGAGTAGTAAAAAAAAATTAAAAATAAAAAAATATAATAATAAAAAAAATATATAATAATAATAATAATAAAAAAAAAATGCAAGTTTTGTGCTAGTTTAAAAGATTAGTCTTAGAGAGGAAGCACTCTTGTGTAAGTTTGGTTTGGGATTGCATAATGAGCTTGAGGATTAGAACTTCTAAGTGATAAAAGCGTTGGAGCTAAAAGATGTCTAGTTAATTCTTAGGCATGTGCAAAAGAAAATAATTTGAAATCTTGAAGCAGGACAGTATGTATTGAGTTGAAGGAGCAAGTTTGATGCTGGAGCATCACTATAATGGTAGGAATGCATATAAGAATTCAGTGGCCAAGTAGAAGTAGCTTTTGACATGTATAGGTGAAGGAAGCATCACTCGAGGACGAGTAATGATTCAAGTTTGGGGGTTTGATAACTCTTAAATTAAGAGTTATATGTTTGTATTTTTGGGCTAAATTTCTATATTTTATCTCTATAATTCTTGGAAACTCCCTAGCTTGGAGTCATTTTGCTCTAGGAGTAATTTTGATATAGTAATATTTTTATTAGAGCAAATTTATCTAATTAAGGCCTTTTATGTGATTAAATCAGGGTGGATTAAGGAGAACTTAAGAAGCCAAGAACAGCAGTTTTATAATTAATTGCTGGAGCAAATGTCGCATTCCAGGCTTTTACGAAATTCGCACGTGGGAGCTGTATTCATTAATTGAGCTGGCATCTGTCAGTCCAGTCAACTGCTTTCAACGAATCAGAGGCCGCCACGTCACTAGGTCAAGCCCAGTCAGCCCTCGTTTTCATAAAGGGTGACTATTATAATGGGAGCAGCCGTTTTTGTTGTTGGGCAGATTGGGAGAGAGGAGAATAGAGGTGTTGATCCCGAAATAACAGAGAAGGAGCAGCAGAGGAGAGTTTCGACCAGGAGCCTTCACCGGAGTTTTGCCAAAAACGGAAGGATTCCAGTCGGAGCAACGCCGTTGCTGTGGCAAGAAACTTGGGGCAGCATTTCGACTTCTCCTGCTACAATTTCTACTGTCTTTTAGTCGTTTTCTGTTTTAGTTTCATTATGTTTCCATTTCTACTGTTTTTCCGTTTTCACTGTAGCATGAACTAATCACCATAAGGTGAGAATTAGAGGATGATTGTTGTTAGCTAATGTTATAGTTGAGTAGACTTCATCTCCTTCGATTTGGTTTTTAAGGGGTTTTATTCTTAGTTTGTTTCCGCTTGGCCAGCCGTTATGAACATCGTCCCTCTGATTTCTGGGAAGAATAGGAGGGGCTGAAAACTTGAAAACCACGTTAGCCTCTTGTTTAGGTTAGTAGCTAACTAAGTGGGTAGGTTAGGGATAGCCACTCGCCTAACGCACATAAAGTACAGTGGGTATATTGTGCTGAAGTAATTTAATTGCGACAGCATATATTCGGTGATTCGGGAGAATACCGTGTAGCCTGTAGTGAATCGAATGGAATGAATGTGTACTCAGTTCGTAAGTTAGCTAATGCATGACTTACCTCTAATCTGAGCCTTCCCTTTAATTAAAAGTACAAGTTAATCGTTCTCTGTTTTCTGAATCCTTACTCTGTTTTTGCATGCTTTAGCATTACTTTTGTTCCAACATTTATGATTTCTTTTATTGCATCTCTATCGATAATTTTAAATGGTTACCAACTGAGTTACTGAGAATTAATTTGGGTTCAGTAGAAAGATCAATAGTCTCCGAGGATACGATAATTTTACTTGCCACTTGCTATAAAAATGATGTGTACACTTGCACATTGACACTCTAATTTGCACAATTGTTCACATTGCTCTAGCAAACGCATCAGCAGTCCAAAAGCTGCCACGAGACCTTGCATGAATCTCACAATGTGAACCAATGATGGAGACCGTAGGATATTGGTCAACTGAAAACGTGTGGGCTTTTAGAAGAAAACTTTTGAATAGAAAAAGTCTCCAGTCTAGTGCAAGTGCACACTGTCAAATAAGTAGTAATAGGAAATATTCTAGAGTATCGATCCCACAGAGAATGGATACCACAAAATCTAAGATTACAGCAAAGATGTTCACACAAACCAACATCGGTAACCAATATTAAATAATTAGGAAGGTTGTAAGTGTAATAAAAATCAAATGATAAAAATATGAAATTCAGACATGTTTTTTCCCTTTAGAAAAGAATTGTGACCTAAAATGCAATTGTAATCTTTACTCAAACACCAAGCAATGTAAACCAGGTTCAACTTCTATTCAATTTTAATGGAAAAACCTTTAGAAGCCTAAGTGATTAAACCATATGTCTATGGCTAATACGAACTTAGTTTAATGAGAACACAACCTTTGGTCTTAGAGGTTTCGCCCTATGTCTAGGGTAAAAAACAAGTGCTTATGTCTAAGCTCCTTTCCTTTATTGCTTTGTATGAACATGTAATCTCGTTTAACCCTTTCAGTATTAAATTCGATCTCTGTATGTTCACCTAGGTGATAAAGCTAGATTCACAATAAGAATGATAATCAATAAAAGCAAACAATGCTATAGAATCGATCAAAGTTACTTTTACATCTAAGGCCAAGCTTTCAATCCTTAGGGCATCCACATATCCGAATCCCAAGGATGGAATTAGCTCATGATGGAGAAAATAAATAACGAAACATTAAAATAAAAGAAACACATACTGACTTAAAAAGAAAGAAAAACATATACTTGAAAATAAAGTGTTAAACTAAAAGGTAAAGAATAACTTAAAGAAATAAAATGAACTTTATTAAAACCAAACTTGATGTGAATTTAAGAACTAAAATTAAAGACAAGGATTAGACAAGCATACGATCATCCTGATGAAATATTAATCTTCTCAATTAATGGATTTATAAAGAGAGATTAAATATTTCGTGGTCTAGTCTTATACAAACTCGTTGTATAAGATACTGCCACCCACATGTCTCCATATGAACGATTTAGATCAAATCATTTGTAACTATTACAAAGTGGGCCGTATCAATAGTGTTACTAGGATAGGGCACCTAGCCTTATTTATATACTATGATCTTTTAGGTTATTTCTTGAACATGATCCTCCCGTATGTCAACCACATACTGTTCAAGATTACACAAATAACCTTGAATTTTTCATATAATGAATAATATTATATTGCAAATAAAATAATCAAAATTATTATTAATTATTAAATAAATCATTAATTACGAGGCTTTAGAGCATAAATCTCAACAACAACAGAGGTAGCTCTTTTTATCCGTGATCATTTTAACACACTACATTCTTATTTTTCTTTCTTTTCTTCCTCTTTTCTTCTCTTCAAAATTTTCTTTTCTTTATTTTGCAGGCAAATAATCATTCTTTTTCCCTAAGCAAGACATTACAAACTATCATGAAAAAATCATGTCTCAACCTAGCCCTTAAGCCTATCAGGGTGACAATAAATATATTTTCCAATAAACCTACTCTAAGCCTTTTAGACAACAAAAGGTAGGTTGTGTGCTCAAACTTGCAAGAATAAATCAAGAAATTTTTTTTCAAATAGGCTCAAATTAGGACAACATTCTCAAACATCAATGCAAATAAAAGGTAAATAAAGCATTTCATCATTTGTCCTAATCATAGCATGCAACAAAGTCATCAAACAGTTTATGCTTAGTAAAATTTTAGTTTGACGAACAGATGCTCAGGACTCAACAACATGCTATATCCACCTCCAACCTAAAATGATACATTTTCCTCAATGTATGACTCAATAAAAATGCAAGGACAAAAGAAAGGAAACAAAAAAACTCCCCTGATGATGCTTGCACGTACATGGTGGTGTGTGATTGGGGTGAAACTTGAGGGTAAAAATAAAAGAAATAATTTCAGCCCTAGTGGAAGGGCACACTATCGATGCAAGTAATAAACAGGAGTATTCCTAAGTATAGATCGCACAGGGAACAATTTTAACAAAAAGGTTGAAATGACAAATTGTGTTTAAGAATTACAACTTGGTAACTTGATTGCAAAATCAGATTTTAAGTTGGTGTGAAATAGTAAATAAAAAAAAATAGATTGCAAAATCAGATTGTAAGAGAAATCAAAATACAAGGGAATAACTTTATGAAGATAGAATGGAGCTAAAGAATGTTCATTGCCCTAAGTTGTGAATTACCATTTTAAATTGCAATTGCATTCCTAACCTACACAAGCAATTGAAAACTAAAATTGCTACTCCTATTCACCTTGCAATTATGCCCTTAGGAGACTAAGTGAGTGACTTATATTTCTATAGCCCCTTGAACTTAGATAAATTAGCTCATACAATTTTGTACAGTTTTGGAGTCTTTGGCCCTATGTCTAGGGTAAAGAATGACTTATGTCTAAGCTCTTGTCTCCATTGCTCATTCGAAATCCATTTTTCACTAACCCTTTCGGTATTAGATCCAAGCTTAGTTTGCAACCCTAGTTGATCAATCTAGAAAAGCAATTAATTCGACACAAGCAAACAATTGAAGCATACGCTTATTTGTTTTTGCAATTTAAGCTCAATTCATTCCTTAGAGAATTTACATCCTTGAACCCCTAAAGAGGATTTAGCTCATAATTAACTTAAAAGAACCCATACAAAACTTGTAAATATTCTTCATGCTAAAAAGAAATAAATCTGTCAGTGGCTTAAAATCAGAGTTGAAAGGATTTAATTTAAGTGTTGTATAAAAAGGAATAGTAGAAATAAGAAATTGAAGAGATAAACGCTACTACTAATCAAATCAAAGAACAACTTCACTGGAAATAAAACTCATGAACATCCTTGATGAAAACTCAAATTTGACTTTCATAAAGTAATTCTTCAATGAAAAAATCATCCAGTATTTCAATACAAATGAGATTGAACAAAGTTATGTATCCAAACTTAAATAAACAAAACAAGAATTCGAACTAAGAAACTAAGAACAAGCTAAAGTCAAAACTTGAATAAAACTCACTGCTCCTCCTATATTTCTCAATCGATTTAACCCTTTCTTTGTCAAGAAGAAGTAAATCTTCACAATCCAAACTTTCGTTTGTATTGGATTGAGAGCTAAGGAAGAACAGTTTTTCCTTCTGGAATGGATTACAACATCTAAAAAAATGAAGAAGTTGACTCGAATTTCTTTTTCGCCCAAAGAAAAATAGCGTGCGAAAGATCACTCATTTTTTGCCGACACCTTTAGATCCTTTTATTCTCTTGAGAATTATCGTTTTCGTCTTCAATTATTGGCCCTTGAATCTCCAAAAATCGAGCTGAAATTAAGGGATAAATCGTGGATTTCCTTCATTGCCGTAATCTTTATTTTTTTCCATATCTGTCACTGCCTGATTGCTAAATCAAATTTCAATTTCAGATTTTGCAACCTGAAATTGCAATTCTCCATAGCCCTTGTTTGCTTCAGTCGAAGACTTCAGCACTTTCTTTGTCTACTACTGCTTGATTGCTGAATCAGATTGCAAATTCAGATTTTGTAATCTTAAATTGCAATTCTCCAATGACCTGCATCCAAACTCCATTGTTAGTCTTTATTTCCTTTTTTTATTCAATTTTCTTATCAAATGCATTTTCCACAGAATTATGATGTTTTCTAGGATTTTCTAACTTATTCACACAATTTCTATGAAATTTCAAGCATAACTTAAGTCTACTAGAGCTAAATAAGCGTCAATACTGAGGCTTATCAAACCTCCAAAATTAAGCTATTGCTTGTGCTCAAGCAATTAGAAAACAAATATAGAGATGCAAACACAATTCATAGTAGATTCTAAGAATAAATTTTTGAAAAATATACCTTTCAGGAGAGGTCTCATGCTCATAACACTTTACTTGGATGCTTCTACTACATGCAACTTCCATGTCTCCCTTATCTAAACAAAACACTTTCATCTCGCAATCTCACCTTGGATTTATACTACCTATTACCTTTAATTAAGTTTCACTTATTTGCTAACTTTACTCAACTAGCATTATCCCCCCCCCCCCAAACTTTTGTTTCACTGCTAGGATGTATGTTTCTTCTTCTTCTTCTTCTTCTTCTTTTACAATTTTTTTTCAAGAGGGGACCTTTTTGTCATTCATGCCTTCGTTCTAGCTTATTAATGCTTTTTGGTGAAAGTATCTTGCTACGAGCACTAGGCCATATTCACATACTCACTTCTTAAGTTAACCTTTCATGCAAAGAAAATCATGGGTATCATGACCGCCCTTAGCAGTGATAGTGCATCAACTTACACATATTCAACAATTATCGAAAGACAAAAACTTCACTCCCAAACTTAATATTGGTCAATGTCCCCATAGACCGAGAATGGCACAAGGAGTGAAAATGGGTGGTTTGAAAAATATCTAGCCTAGACTTTCCTAAGGGGATTCAGTGTACAAACTTAGGTGAGTTTGAGTCCTGGGTGTTTTATACGGACAAGAAATCATGAAGTTGTTTGTTCGGGAAGCATCTACATAATGTTTCTAAGAATTTAATGAACCGAACATACTCCAAATTTTTATCATCAAGGGTATTCAACAAAACTCAAAGAATTCATACAAGAGATGTGTTGGTCAATTTA
Source organism: Trichosanthes truncata (assembly GCA_033996785.1). Taxonomy (NCBI): domain Eukaryota; kingdom Viridiplantae; phylum Streptophyta; class Magnoliopsida; order Cucurbitales; family Cucurbitaceae; genus Trichosanthes; species Trichosanthes truncata. The sequence goes on along the minus strand of JAWPNB010000013.1, from coordinate 39,105,754 downwards.
AACAAGTTAAAGAATTCACAGTTTTTTTTTCAGAGTTCACGAAAGCAAATAAACTAGAGACCTCAAACCAAAAGAAACATTGAAACATAACAACTAACAAAGTTAGAAAGATAGGTTAAAGAGAGACTCCCCTATGTAGACAAAAATGTGTTGTTGTTGCCATTACTGTCCTCGAAGTTTTTGGAGTCTTGACAAAAAATTGTTGGGAAATCTTGAAGACGTGACCCACTTCCCTTGACTTGTTCCCAATATGTCCTATTTGGCTGAATTCTACTCAAATTGAAATTGCAATTTACTTTCACAATTGCGATTGCAATTTCTTCCTCCCGCTCCTTACATTTTTTTTTTCAACCTAAAACTCAAAAATAGAGCATCAAAATGTTCACACAATATTTCCTAATGCAAAGTTAACCTTTTTCGAAATTTTAATTTTTGAACTTAAAGTTGATTCATTAAACTCCCAAATGAATCCCCAGGTAGAGGTGTTCCCTTAGCGATTAACTTAAATACCTTAACCTTGACAGGATTCTCCTTAGATACAGATTTTCTGAGTCAAACTTCTTCATTCGGATTGGAATTTCAAAAGTTGAAAGTTTCTCTTTATTTTTTTGAATGTTTTTTTTGCTTTTTTTTTTGCGTCTCTTACTAAAAATTGACCATGGAGATTGATCCTTCTTTCCTCCTCAAGTCTTCTCCCTAATAAGTCTTAACTCTTTAACCATTGACTTTTAAATTGATGCCTTGTCCATCTTGTAAATCCACAGCTCCATGTTGAATCATAATAGGTCCTGACCATTTCGACTTCAGTTTTGCATGGAAGAGCTTCCATCAGGAGTTGAACAATAGCAGTTGTTGAACTTCCATTAAGTTTTTTATTCAAATTCCCTGATAGTGCCAATTCATCTTCTCCTTTATAGTCTTCTTCCTCTTCTGATTGCTCTTGAAACTCATGCAATTGCAAATATTCTTCGATCTCGACCCCTAGGTACCTTAATGCATTGAGTACGTTGGATTTGATTTCCTGATCATTTACTCGCATTGTGAATTCTCCTTTTTGGACATCAATCAAAGTTTTGCCTGTAGCTAGGAACGGTCTTCCTAAAATGATTGGAACATCTTGGTCAGTTTCATAGTCTATAATCATGAAGTCCGTAGGGAAGACAAATTTGTCTACTTTAACTAACACGTCTTCAATCTTCCCTATAGATCGATCTATTGACCTATCTACCAATTGCAATGTTACTATGGTAGGCATTGTCTCGCCAATTCCTAACTTTTTGAAATCTGATAAGGACATCAAGTTGATGCATGCTCCAAGATCACATAGTGCACGTCTAACATTTGTTCCTCCAATTATATAGGGGATTGTGAAACTTCCTAGTTCTTGCAGCTTTAGTGGTACTTTACTTTTCAACAATGCCTGCAATTATTCGTCAATGCCACTATTTCAAACTCCCCTAACCTACGATTCTTTGTGATGATGTCTTTTAAAAATTTAACGTAGTTAGGCATTTCCTCAAGTGCCTTCACTAACGGAATGTTAATGTGGAGTTGCTTGAGAATGTCTAAAATCTTGTTAAATTGTGTGTCTTGGTTATTCTTCTTTAATCTCTGAAAAAAAGGAGGTGGTGGTCTGTAATTTTGAATTGTTGGTTCTGGAATCTTTGATGTTGTGGTTTTTTTCTCTGGTTCTGGGTGCTTTGCGACCACGTCCTCTATCGCTTCACCTGATTTTTCCTTGATAGGCTCTTGTACCTTTTCTTTGATGCAATCCTTCTTTTCATTTTCTGAACTCATAGTCTTCTTGGAACTCTTTTGCTCCTTAGGCATTTATGGGCTTTCATAATTGAGTCCACTTCTTAATGTAATCGCTTTGCAATGCTCATTTCCTTCGCGTTCTAGATTTTTTGTAGGCTTGGTAATGCCCATTGTGGCCTATTTTTCATTTCATGTGCTAGTTGTCCAACTTGTATTTCAAGATTACGCAACGATGCAGATTGACTTTGAATGATGGCAGCTTGGCTCTGAATGATGGAGTCATTTTTACTCATGATGGCCTCATTTTTAGCCATGGATTCTTTCATTAGAGTTTCCAATGAAGAATTATGTGCAGACGATTACGGTTACAATTGTGGAGCATTCTTTTATGCATAAAGTTGCGATGGTTGATTGTTGCATCCTGGTGGATTTCCTTGCTTCACATACTGGTTTGAATTTGATGCACTTGTGCTCTACCCTCCCCAAGAGAAGTTTGGGTGTTGCCTCCACCCTAAGTTGTATGTGTTTGAGCACAAATTTGAACCATTTTTCCCTATATGGCATACAAACGCTGGATTGTAAGGACAATTATTAGAAAGGTGATTTTCATCTCAATAAACACAACTAGAAGTGGCGATATGGTTCATATTAGCAATAGAGGTCTGGTTCCCCAAAGTAAGGGTCTTTAAGGTGTTGTTCATTGTTGAGATCTGGGCACTTAATGTTGCTATTGCATCCACTTCGTGCATTCCTACGAGATTTCTAGTGTTGCTTAGCTCCTCTTCTCCCCATTGCATCCAAGATTTCGTTTGTCTCATTCACAGTCTCTTTGAGTAGAGATCCATTGTCGAATGCGTTGACTAGGGTTTTTGAAGCTTGAGTCAGCCCATTGTAGAAATGCTCAATTAAGAGGTAGGCTGGCAATCCGTGGTGTGGACATTTCCTCACTAGCTTCATAAAGCGCTTCCATGCAGCATCTACACCTTAATTTATCCCCTATTTAAAGGTGATAATTTCTCCTCTAATTTGCGCGTTCTTGGTCAGTGGGAAATACTTCAAAAGGAACTTCTCTACAAGTTCATCCCATGTTGTGATTGAGTTTGGAGGAAAAGAGTCGAGTCATGCCTTAGCGTTTCCCTATAAGGAGAAAGGAAACAATTTTAGCCTTAAGGTGTCATTGGAGACTCCTGTTAATTTGAATGAATTGCATATCTTGAGAAAAGTTTTTATATGCTTATGCGGGTCTTCATTTTTTAGTCCTGTAAATTGACCCATTGCATTAAGCATCTAGAACATAAATAGTCTTAGCTCAAAGTTGTTGGCTTCTATATTTGGTTTTGCAATCCCAGTGTTCAAATTTTGAAAGGTAGCAGCTGCATAATCCTTAATTGCCCTATTTTGCTCTTCTGCAATAAATATAGGGTTTTGCATAAGAATAGCTTGTTGCTGTACATTATTGTTTTTTCCATTGTTCTAGCCCTCATTTCCAAGTGGATTATCTTGAGGTCCATCTTTCAGTCAGTCCATGAGTGGTTCCTGCAAACAAGTTTCCACAGAATTCTCCTGGGTGTTCAACTTGTGTTGTTCCTATTTCTTCCTCCTTTGTTGTCTGCGACGCCAGTAGAAGATTCTTTCTATTTAAGGATCTAGCTCAAAGAGATGAGGCCCTTTTTGCATACACTGGACCTACCCTGCAATTTTTGCAAGTGAAATCCAATCCTCCTATAATAGAAGAAATTGCAGTTGCAATTCTTTCTCACAATTTTTGCTATAACAAAATTTTTGCTAGTTTTGTCGTTTCCCAGCAATGATGCCAAAAACTTGATCTGGTGAAACTTGTGGGTAAAAATAAAAGAAATAATTTTAGCCCCAGTGCAAGTGTACACTATCGATGCAAGTAATAAATAGGAGTATTCCTAAGTATCGATCCCACAGAGAACGGTTCTAACAAAAATGTCAAAATAGCAAATTATGTTCAAGAATTGCAACTTCATAACTTGATTGCAATATCATATTGTAAGTTGGTGCGAAATAGCAAAGAAAACAAAAACTAGATTGCAAAATCAAATTGTAAATTGGTGTGAAACAACAAAGAAATCAAAATGCAAGGGAATAACTTTATGAAGATGGAATGGGGTTCAAGAATGTGCACTGCCCTAAGTTGTGAATTACTATTTTAAATTGCAATTCCATTCCTAACCTACACAAGCAATTGTAAACCAAAATTGCTACTCTTATTCACTTTGCAATTAGGCCCTTAAGAGACTATGTGAGTGACTTATCTTTCTATAGTCCCTCGAACTTAGATCAATTGGCTCATACAATTTTGTACGGTTTTGGATTATTTTGCCCTGTCTAGGGTAAAGAATGACTTATGTTTAAGGTCTTGTCTTCATTGCTCGTGCGAAATCCGCTTTTCACTAACTCTTTCGGTATTAGATCCAAGCTTAGTTTGCAACCCTAGTTAATCAATCTAAAATCACAAAAGCAATTAATTCAACACAAGCAAACAATTGAAGTGTATGTTTAGTTGTTTTTGCAATTTAAGCTCAATTCACTCCTTAGAGAATTCACATCCTTGAACCTCTAAAGAAGATTTATCTCATAATTAACTTAAAAGAACCTAAGAAAAACTTGTAAATATTCTTCATCCTAAAAGGAAATCAATCCATTAATGGCTTAAAACTAGAGTTGAAAGGATTTAATTGAAGTGTTGTATAAAAAGGGACAGTAGAAATAAGAAATTAAAGAGATAAACACAGCTACTAATCAAATCAAAGAACAACTTAACTGGAAATAAAACCCATGAACATTCGTGATGAAAAAATCAAATTTGACTTCCATAAAGTAATTCTTCAATGAAAAATTCATCCAATACTTCAATACAAATGAGATTGAACAAAGTAATGTATCCAAACTTAAATAAACAAAACCATAATTCAAACAAAGAAACTAAGAACATGTTGAAGTCAAAACTTGAATAAAACTCACTGCTCCTCCTATATTTCTCAATCGATTTAACCATTTCTTTATAAAGAAGGAGTAAATCTTCACAATCTAGACTTTGTTTGGATTGGATTGTCAGTTAAGAAAGAACAATTCTGCCTTCTGGAATGGATTAAAACATCTAAAAAAGTGAAGAAGTCGACTGAAATTTCTTTTTCGCCCAAAGAAAAATAATTTGCGAAAGATCACTCCATTTTTTTCGACACCTATAGCTCCTTTTATTTCGTTACTTCAGAATTAGGGTTTCCGTCTTCAATTATTGGCCCTAGAATCTCCAAAAATTGCGTTGAAATTAAGGGCTAAATCGTGAGTTTCCTTCCTCACTGTAATCTTATTTTTTTCCATATTTGTCACTGCTTGATCGCTAAATTAGATTTCAATTTCAGATTTTGCAATCTGAAATTGCAATTCTTCAATGCCCTTGTTTGCTTCAGCCGGAAACTTTAGCACTTTCTTTGTCTGCTATTGCTCGATTGCTGAATCAGATTGCAAATTCATATTTTGCAATATGAATTGCAATTATCCAATGCCCTGCATCCAAACACCATTTTTAGTCTTTATTTCCTTCTTTTATTCAATTTTCTTATCAAATGCATTTTCCACAGAACTACTGATGTTTTCTAGGATTTTCTAACTTCTACACACAATTTCTATGGAATTTCAAGCAAAACTTAAGTCTATTAGAGCTAAATAAGCCTCAATACTGAGGCTTATCACACCCCCAAAATCAAGCTATTGCTTGTCTTCAAGCAATTAGAAAATAAATATAGAGATGCAAACACAATTCACAGTAGATTTTAAGAATAAATTTTTGAAAATACACCTTTTAGGGGAGGTCTCATGCTTATAACACTTTACTTGGATGCTTCCACTACATGCAACTTCCATGTCTCCCTTGTCTAAACAAAACACTTTCATCTCGCAATCTCACCTTGTATTCCTACTACCTATTACCTTTAGTTAAGTTTCACTTATTTGCTAACTTTACTCAACTAGCATTATACCTCCTCGAACTTGTTTTTCACTGCTAGGATGTATGCTTCTTCTTCTTCTTATTCTTCTTCTTCTTTTACCATTTTTTTTTTCAGAAGGGGGCCTTTTTGTCATTCGTGCCTTCGTTCTAGCTTACTACCATTTTTTGGTGAAAGTATCTAGTTACGAGCACTTATCACATCAAGACCATTTTCACATACTCACTTCTTAAGTTAACCTTTCATGCAAAAGAAATCATGGTATCATAACCGCCCCTAGTTACTTATTTAACCCTTGGAATGAGGAGTATCCTTTTTTTTTTTTACCCTACATGTGATAGTACATCAAATTGCATGCCTCCATTACTTGCAGCCTCCCTACAGCCACTTGAACAAGTAAAGACGTTAATTCAAAAAGTTGAGATTTGAGCTCACTTACCTCATCAACGAGCAGGGCAACTCCACTAAATGTCCAGTACTACTAAGAATTATTTGCTCTTAAAGAACAGGGGACAACAAAAGACACAAAAGGAAAAATCTTTTTGTATTTTTTTATTAAAACAAGAAATCCAGCATAGAAAAATTAATTAATTGGTTCCCTAGCAACATTGCCAAATTTGACAAAGCTTGTGGATAGCTCATCAAATTACAATTTATAAACCAATCCTAAGCTACTTGTAACATTCAGTGGGCTGGGTCGATCTTAAGGAATCGAATATCAATTTCTCGTTATTAGATTTCTTTAAGGACCCAAAACAGAACAGGGGGAATTTTCATAAAGCAACAAAAATGCAAGAAAGTAAAGGAATCAAAGCAAAAAAAAAAAAAACAATCTTACCAAGTGCACCAATTCGGAGTATGTTGAGCTAACAATGTAATGCTTATCATTGAAAACTAATGTTAGGTTCAATTTCATAATTAATTACACAATCAACTTAATCGAAATAGTCGGAGAAGCCCCTAAGATTCCTTAGGTCCCCTAATTAAACTAATTCAACCTAGCATCAACTTAATTCTAAACTAACCAATTACCTGGGCATGATAGCGCTCCATATTAATCAATTAGTTGCATTAAGCTCTAAAGATTGATTAGGACATTCTAATTAAACATGTTAGTCATATTTAATAAAACACTCTCTTGATCCTAAGGCCTACCATGCAAACTACGAACGGAGTACGCACTCTATGAACGCAACATATTCGCTACTAAAATTAAGCATGTGTTCTTGACAATTACGAATCTTAAACAACATGCATAGTATAATAAGCATACCTGCAATTAAGGCATCAATTTAATATAAAAGCATGCTCATAAACCATACAAGAATCAAGAAACAATTAACTACTAAATTGAGTGCAATACAAAGAAAGGCCCGACAAACCTTTGAATTGAAGTCGATAGTCTGGCCAGCCACTGAAATAGCGAAGCTCGATAGCATGGCTCGATCAAAACTCCTATATCTAACCTAAACTACTAAAAACAGTAAAAGAAAAGCTAAAACTCTCTCAAAATGACTGCAGGAATTCTAACATAATGACCTAATTGTAGAAAAGAGGTATTTATAGAAAACGCGGTAGCATCGAGACAATACCAACATTGAGGCAAGCTCCCTACAACGTCTAGGGCTATATGTTAGACATTGTTCCCTTGAAGCATCGAGACGATAAGAGTAGCGTCTCGACACTACCCTGCATCTGCACCATTTTATCTTTTCAGCATCTTGACGTTGTCTGGGGTGTTGAGACACTCTCGTCATGGGCATTTTGGTCTTTTCTCAACTTCTCATGCTTGGGTTGATCAATTGACCTTCAATTCACACCAATTTAACCCTGAATTGCACTAAACACTTCAAAATACTCCATTTGCTCGATTTTCTGTAAATTGACCAATTAAGCACATAAACTCTATCGAACTAGCATTATATAATAAGATAAAAATGTGACATTTTAGGTCCTATCATTCGATGAGCACACCTACATTTCGAAATCAAGAAAATGTCAGTACGATTAATGATATGAAGAGATTTACCATTATTTAGAATATCCAAGCAGAAACTATAGTCACATCCGATCAAATCACATGCCAAATTTTCTGGAAAAAAATCAGCCGTAAATCCATCAACTCCCGATGCTTTTGACGGCCCCATTTGGAATAGAGATTCACAAACTTCATCCTTAGTAAATGGAAAATTTAGAGATTCTTGTAATGTAAGGACTACTTAATAAAACTAGAGAGGATCCCACTGTCCTATTGCCCGTTTGAAACAAATAAATCCTAAAAATAAGAGGTAATAACTTGCTCCATTTTCAGTAAATCGATGATCCATTCCACCTAGGAATTTAAAATACCTTCCATGTGGTTTGTTTTCTAGTAGACAAGCTTAAACAATCATAAGTCCACTGGTTAAAGCATTATAACATCGACCAAAAGTCAAGAGTTCAAATTTCCACCTCTAAATATTTTTTTAACTAAATAAATAAATAAAATCAAAGTTGAGTCAAAATTGGTTCAAAATGTTTTTTTGGTTTAGCTTTGTTGCAACCGAGAGACATGGTTTCATTTTCTATTTTAGTACCAATGAAACTATGCACAAGCACACCCCTATAATCTCAATAAATTTGGGTTCAAACGATTTTATAACCTAATTTGCAGGCTAAGTCAACTAACACCTTAAACTAATAATTTTAGGAAATAATCAAACTTGACCATGAACTAATTGTCAAGTTGTATCAATTTAGACCCTAAGCTTTCAATTTCATCCAATTGGACCCTAAATTTAACAAGTGTTGCAATTTTTACCCCCAGTTCAATTTTCACTAATTCGCCCACTAATTTTAACAAAATAACTATGTAAAAGTCTTCATAAAATCATTATTTCAATAAAATAAAGTTTTGCATAAAAATATGTTTGACCAATGTACAAATTAACCATTAAATAAATTTGTCAAAATTTATAAATTTCAACAAAAAAAATGTAGCTCTAATGCCAATTTTCTCTAAAAATTTTATCAATTTCATATCGTACATAAGTTTTATAATTCATTAAACGCATAAGAGAAAACTTCTTTTAACAATATTTACAATGGGAACTTATTAGAGGGTTAAAATTGCAACATTTTTTAAAGTTTGAGGTTAAGATTGCAACATTTATCTAAGTTTGAGGTGCAGTTTGATGAAATTGAAAGTTTAAGGTTAGAAATTGATACAACACATGACAAGTTTAGGGGTCAAAATTGATTTTTTTTCCCCATAATTTTATCAACTAAAACTCTAAACTTGTTTGAGTAGCTCAATTTATACTCTCCATTAGATTTTATAAGAAAAAGATTGTTAAATTTGAAGTGTATGTGTGAATGTTACCATACATTTTATATTTAAAAAGAAGGAAAAAAACATGGTTATAATATAGAAAATTGTAGACTCATAAAGTGTCAAAATAATTTGAGAAATGAAATATTAAAAGTGAAAAAGTCATGTAAGGTGTAACTCGTATGGTGTTTGTATGAACTTATGGTGTCTGTATGAATAGAGTCAGGCGAAGTCGAGCTAGTGAGGGCAAATTCGTCCTTGTCGTAGAATTCCTTCGTTCATAATAGTAGAAATAGAACATTGTAATTGGAGTAGTAATGGAATCTCTAAGCATAAAGAACTCTAGTTCATTCACTACTACAAAACAAGGAATTCATGACAGTCAGAAAAAAACGCGCCTAGGAAACGATGACGGACTAAATGAAAAAGCGCGGAATTTAAAAAAAAAAATTAACATTTACAATGTCGGGCATTGCCCGACATTGTATATTCCCTTATGATGTCGGGCTAAGCCCGACATCATATATCCTTTTTAAAAAAAAAAAATTCGTTTCTTTTTTATCTATTCTTCGCACGACAGCAATTAAAAACAAAGCAGATCTGTCGTCCTCGTGCTCCCGACCTCATCTCTTCCCTCATCTCTTCTCTCACTCTCAATCTCACCGACCCTCATCTCTTCGCCGGCGTTCTCCGTCCATTCTTCAGCAGCAGGCCATTCTTCGGCGTTCTCCGGCGTTCTCCGTCCGTACTTCGTCCGATCGTCTTTGGTTTGTTCTTGGGTTGAGGTTTCATTCAGATCTAGACTGAGGTTGTTCGCCGTTCGTCTCGAACTTTCGTCTCCCCATTAGTTTGCTAGTAGATCTTCGCCGAAGTTTCGTGTGGGTACCATATTTGACTGAAAATTTTCAAATCCATTGCTGGGTACCGTCTTTTTCCCTTTTTTTTTATTGATTTTGTTGCTGAAAAAATGTAAGGAAAATGAAGAAAATTTAGAAATTTGTTGTGGGTACCATCATTAGGATGTTTATGTACTTTGATTTTGTGGGTATTGACTGTTTTTTGTGTAGATCTAGAAATCGTGTGCACTAGATTGACTAAGGAAAAATTCAATTTTGTTCTAGGAGTTTGATTTTGTTTGTTTAGATTGTTTTTAAAGTTCACTAAGATATTTTGTTATATTTCTAAATTTTGCTTAATTTTAAAAGTTGGTTTATGTTAATTTTTTATAAGTTTAGATTTGATAAGTTTAAATTTTGTGTTTGTTTAATGAGTATAGTTGTGTGTGGTGGGGGGAGGTTGAGAATGTGGGAGAGGGGGTTGAGAACTTTTAGCTATAAAGTTTGTTATATTCTTAAATTTTGCTTAATTTTAATTTTTGGTTTATGTTAATTTTTTTTGAGTTTTGATTTCATAAGTTTATATTTGTGTTAGTTTAATTTGATGAGTTTAGTTTAATTTGATGAGTTTAGTTGTGATGGAGGAGGGATTGAGAACTTTTGGTTATTAAGTTTGGTTAGATTCTTAAGTTTTGCTTAATTTTAATAGTTAGTTTAGTGACTCATTTCTCTTCTTCACTTTTTTTTTTTGTATTTTCTGTTGGGTATGTTGGTGCAATTTGCATTTATTCGCACAATGGTAGAGATCTTTAATTTTAGAGGAGTAAGTCATTAAGAGTGTACGTGGTGGGGATGGTAGCTAGTGGGTGGCTATTCTTACCTCTAGTGTCTGTCATGTTGCCTGTGTTCTTGCTAGAGTTTCAGATTCTTGTGGAGAATGTGATAAATGGGTTGTCATTATTTTTACCACTAGCTAGGGTGTTGGTATCCCATGTTTCTCTAATATTACAGAGCAGGAGGTCCTGAGTTCGAACCCTTATAATGTCATGTTCTCCCTAATTAATATTGATTTTCACTTGTTTGAGCTCTTACAAATTTCCAAGCCCACGAGTGAGGAGAGTGTTAGAGTGTTGATATATTTAAAGGCCTGACCACGTAAATGGCCATTTTTTATTTTTAGTTTTGAAAAATGGCCAAGGGGTTTAAAATTTTTAAAAATGGCCAAATCATTTTTCACAATTTAAAATGTTAATTACTGAATGACCAGACTACCCCTAATAACTTTTACATCTAAGATTCTCTAATTATCATGTAATTATAATAAATTTAAAACTAAAGTCTAAAAGAAAACCAAATAAAAAAAGATTATCTAAACAAAAAAAGATATTGGGATACATTATCTAAAATTAAAATAAAATTGAAAAATTCTTAACGATAAATAAAAAAAATTAAACAAGATGAATTTAATGAGGAACAAATACACAACAATTAAAAATGGATTACAAAACAAAAAAAATAAACAAAAAATAGTTAAACAATATATTGAAGAGCCAATGAAATCGAATGCAAGGTAGATTATAGTTTAAACCAAAAACTCAAAATCAATAGTCGTTTACACACTAGCCCGTACAAAAGTAATTAAAATTGAAAAAACAAAACGTTTTGGGGGAGATTTACCTTGAACACATAATAGAGGGAAGAGTTTTCTAGGGTTCTTTCTTTGTTCATTCATTTGCTTCAACAAGCAATCAAGATTAAGGTATTTCTAAGGTTCCTTGAAATCCATCTCCTCATTTGGTAGAGCTTCAAAGCTCTTTCAACAAAGTGGTTCCCCAAACTCGTTTGACAAAAAAAGGTAAGATATACTCTCTCATTCTTCCTTTAAAACTTAAAGCTTGGCTTCCATGACGAATGGTGACACCTGATTCTTTAAACAATAGAGTAATCCCATCGAGCAATGACAAGGACTAAGAAAAAGAAGAAACAACAATGAAGACTTTTGGGACCGAACGTTAAGGTATTTACAGATAACTATTTAAATATTAGTTGCGATTTTTAGGTAAGATGCAGGGTAAAAAATATATTTGAATATAAATAGATTCTATTATATTATAGTATACTTTAATTTACCTAGGTTGTTATACTTAAAGTACTACAATTTAAAAGATTCTACACAAAACTTTAAAGGTATGGTAAAGGGAACCAGATCAAGTGATCATTTACGTGCTGCAGGAATAACAGGTGAAAAAAAGAAAAAAGAATCGGTACCAATCACTGTAAACAGTGAAGACGAGGTATGTTTCAAAGTAGCTCTAATTATACACTTGAAAATAATAAATAAATAAAACCAATTCTGTTTTATTGTGCTACATAACACAAAAGACACAATGATAAAAGGAGATGCAAAAGAGTACAAAAAGAAAAAGAATGAGAAGAAAAGATCAAGGGAGGAGACCACAACTAAAACAAAGAGGAAGAAACAAAAGAGTAAATGGACTGAGAAGGTAAGTAATTTGATTTCAATTGCATAATTAAAAAAAATGGATATGAATCATGCATTTACAATGATTAACAATTATATAGGAATAAAAAAAATAAAATGAGGCAAAGAAAAAAGACAAGCTAGTTGAAGAAAAGGAAGAAGAAAATACAGAAGAACAAGAGGTATGTCAATGCATAAGGTTAACTTACTTTTTAAAAGTAAATGCTATATCTGAAAACCAAACATTGAATCCAAAAAAATAGGTTGAGGACAGCTTCAAGGGAGAGACAACTAATGTAGAAAAAGAAGAATCCGAGAATAATACATCATTCGAGAATGAATCTGAATCCAGGACAGAATCAGCACCAACCATCAAGAAGAATAAAGCTATAGAAAGAAAGCAAACAAAGAAAAAGACTACACCCAAAAAGGTAAAATCTCAATACATAGTTAACAAATATTTACTAAACAAGAAATGAATACCTGTTTTTTATTAATTACTATATCGTAGGTTATTGTTAAGTCTGAAGTTGAAAAACGGAAAAGAATAGGAAATGAATCCAGTCTTGAAAAATCCAAAACATCCATTAGAGAATCTGATGAGGTCTGAAAGTACTTACAGTCTATTTGTTTTTTCCATGGACTTGTTAGATTATAGAAATACTCAATAACTACTTTTATAACTTATAGGATTGTTTGTATCTCATGCCTAAGTTAAAGAGAATCCAGCCACTAAAAATCAACTTGCAAACAAAGATAGATGTCCTTGACAGGATAAGAGGGAATTTGTCAGAAAGACTGCAAGAAAGATTCATAAAAAGTTGTTTTGGACATTTTTTGGACTTTGCTATCACAAATCAATTGTCCCAACTTCCGCTAGTGCAAGCCAAAAAATTCTTCACATATGAATTTCTTAATAGGAAGAAAGGTTCTTAAATTCGGACTTAGAGAATTCACACTAATAACAAGCCTGAACTGTGAACCCCTGCCAACGCTAGATATGGATGCAATAAAGGGAGAATAGCACATCCGAATGATTCTTTTTTATGGAGAAAAACAAGTGAGCAGAAAACTACTGAACATGAGATTCAACATAAGTAGGTCTAGAACTAAAGACGATCAATTAAAGATGACGCTTCTATATTTTCGAGAAAGATTTTTACTACCGAGACAAAACGCGGTACATGTTGACATGGAGCACATCATAATGGTGGATGATGAAGAAATCTTCAACAATTACCCATGGGGAAGACTTGCAATCAATCTACTTCTAGAACCCATGCAGAAAGCATTGAAAAGTAAAGGCGCAACGGAGATATCAATGGGAGGGTTTATATTCCCTATATTGGTGTGGACATATGAAGTAATCCCAGCACTAAGTTCTCCAGAAATTTTTTCGCAAGAAAAATAACTGAAATGGCACCAAGAATCATAATCTGGGTTGCTGACACCCAACCAAAATGAAAGGACCTATAGAAAAAGGTTTTTGATTCACCACAGGTAAAGATCGTATCACATTTTTTTTTAATGATTCCTTTCAATACAACATATTACAGATTCATTGCTCACTAACAATTTAATTTGACTAAAATTGCAGCTTGAAATCTGTCCAATGATAGCTACAGAAGAAGAGACAAAAATGAAATACTTTGAGCCATTCATTGAGGAAGAAAATAAACTGAGGAAGGAGCTGGAAAGAGAAATGAAAAAGGAAAGAAAAGGAAAGAATGTAATAGATTTCACAATCAATAGGGTAGCACCCACCATCCTAGACCAAAGATACATAAGAGAGAAGATGGAAATGATGGAAAAGAAACAAGAAGAGATGTTCAACCAGTTTAGTGAAGTGATCGGGAGAAACTAAGAAATATTAAGCAGAAGAATGGATGAGCTTGTAGGAACAATAAACCTAATAGTGGACTGCATAAATACCACCAACCTTACAGATGATACATACAAGGCATACAGCACAAATACATTAAAACTATTCGAATGAAGCTAACCCTATTTATTATTGTTTGAAATCAAACAAGGAGCATCTGAATTCTCAAAGGAACAAGATAAACTGAAAGAACAAGAAAAAGACAATGATGACAAAGATGATATACCTGAGCGTGACGAACATCCAATAATACAATCAAGGAAATATGATGAGAATGATGCAAATCCTAGATAAGGAACAAAAGATCAATTAGTCAACATCCTTAGGACTTCAAACAAAGAAACCAGAGTACCACTAGGAAGTTCAAATGTTGAGGCTACAAACGTCTAGGGTACCACAAACCAAAGAACTCCAAGTAATATTGAAATGATTTGACCTTTTTTTTTTAATCATAAACATATTCATGTGTAATGATGAAATGCAAGATACTGATGAGTTAATCTACGAAGTTATCAGATCAATAGATGAAAAAAAGATATACGAGACCTTGAAGAGGAAAGCAAAAGAAAAGACTATTATGAAGGTAAAAACAACCATGAAACAACTAATAATAGATGAATATGTTGACTTTCATCTTTTTAATTTGCTAGCAGAATGAGAGTCCAATAACAGCGACAGTGAGTAAATTGATTAAACGCAAACAAATGAGAGTACTACCAAATCTGCAGCCTAAGCGACACCTTGAGGTACAAGAATATTAATTAATCTCTTGCATGAAAATATGTACATATACAAGCCTAATCAAAACTTTAATACAATGCAAATACTAGGTAAAGAGAAAATTGAACATGATGGAGAAAGACAAGGAAATAACTAAGTCAATGGATGGTTTCATTCCAAAGGTAAGTCATGTACAATTCTTTAATGAAAAACTTTCTGAATTTTTCATATATTCAATTACACTACTATTTAACAAACCTTTCTAAATTCTTCATAGTCTGCAACTCTGAAAATAAAGTGAAATGCCCCTGAAAAAAAAAAAGAATGTAGCAACAAGGAGAACAAGGGCACTTACAGAGGTATGTAAATTCGAGTTATACAAGTATATTACAAAGGGACGCAAACTGAATGTTATATGTTAATTACTTGTGTTATATTATGTAATGTTATGTTCTATTATTTAAAGTGTGATTTCATTCCTCAATTTGTTTTCCAAAACAACTGAATGTTATGTTAATTAATTTTGTTTTCAATGTTTAGATCAACCAAAACATACAAAAGGATGCATCTAGTGGTCTAAAGGCAGCAATCATATACATTAATGTCTATGAGGACATATAAACCAACAGATGGCACACAACACACATCCTTGACATACGACCCTACATTCGACCTCCATCTTAGCCAAGCAAATATTAATTAACAATCCAGCAAAATAAAGAGTGTTTTAGAACTTCTCTTTTAATTTCAAAATTAGACTTTTTTTAATCTATAGACTGTACTTCTTTTGTTCTACTTTTGTTTTATGAATCTTATGGTATTTTGGGATTATTGACAATCTAATTTATAATTTGAATTGATGTTGAAACAGACGACCTAGCATGACCAACTTCTTCCAACTCTGTCCTAATTGATGAAATTATGTTTTCCAACTTTCTTATATAATATTCAAAATCGATAACAGTGCAAGCCCTTGCACAGTTGTGGAAGGCATCATCAATTGGTCTAAGCTTGTGTTTTTTTTTTTTTGTTTTTATAGATTCTTCAATAAGTGATAAGAGCACAACTCATGCTCTGCAGTGTCATAAATCGTACGAATCCCTTTGGCTATACTATTATGCCTATCAGAAACTACAACTAAATCCTTCGGCTCACCTATGACAGCTTTCAAATTACGAAAAAACTAAGTCTATGATCGATCATTTTTTGAATCTACTATTGCAAATGCTAATAGCACAATCTGAGAATTCCCATCAAGAGTGACAGCAGGTAATAGGGTGCCAAAAATTTGTTCTTCAAAGTCGTCCCATCAACTGATGTAATATGAAAACTATGTTTCCAAGCATGAATAGAAGTAGAGAGACACATAAAAAAAAATATCTAAACCTACCATCTCATCCACCTCTTGAGCTATGTATGTGCCTGAAAGAAATACAGAGTACAAATCAGGAGAAAATCAATGGAACAAAATAACTACAAAGAAATACACCATACATTAAAAAAAAAAAAAAAGTATGTACACTATCACAAACATGGGTTTTTATCAATAAGTGCAGCAGAAAATGCAGGAATAAGTGAGTATGAGGCTACAAGGGAACCATGAATAGAATCCAAGGCAAGTTCGCAACCCATCCATGCCTTCCCATAGCTGATGTTCACATCTAGTTTTCTCCTCATATATTTAATAACGTCACGAGGACAACACTGAATATCATCATTAACCTCCATAATAGACTTAACACACTCCCCTATAATTAATGTTGTAGCTTAACTATGATCATTCTTCACAACATCGATAGAACAATCATGAATATCGATATATTTGCAAACAATCCACAAACTACCATCTTGAAAACGAGAAGACCTTAAATACCAACCACAATTATCTTTTTTGCACTGAAGGACAAACGATTTTCCATTTGATTTAACCGTCCTAAATTCAAAACTATTTTTCAATGTAAGAAAGTAAATAGCTTTCTTCAAATCAACTATACTTTTAAAGACAGAATTCTTCTTAATGGACAAATCAAATGAAGGGGGGTCAAAGTCAAAAAATTCAATAAATCTAGAGTCCTCGTCATTGTTCTTAGCATGATCCAAAATTTTACCAACATTGTAATTAGAGACAGCAGTATTCGAACAATTTAAATCAACAATTTTAGAATAATCAACGACAACATGAAGATCATTAGCAATACCCTCTAAAATGATAGAAAGGCACCACATAACATCACCACATAACACCCTGTCCTCATTAATTCTAATTATACTAGATTTATTCGAGTCATCTCTATAGACAGTCAATCGAGTAATAACATGATGACTAGAAAGATGAAGCTTGTTACGAATACAATCAGTAAAGTGCTGAAAACTACAATCCAATCAAACCAAGATATTAGCAACCTTAAAATTCTGGTATCGATCATCTTCATCCCAAATATTCTCATACAATATGCTTATCGATTAAAAAGACATATGAACCTAAAAAAAGGTATCAAGCTAGAAGAATTGTGGAAAATAAAGAAAAGAAGAAGATGAAACCGAAAAAAAAAACATAAACATACTTGCAAATGGAAAGAAACAAATCGAAATATGAGTCAATGAATGAGACCAAAAAAAAAGAGAGTAAACGTACTAAGAATAATAAAAGAAAATAAATTTAACAATTAATATGTCGATAAGAATTTCAAAAATAAAAAAAGGTGGTTTAAAAAAACGTATCTTACAAAACAAAATCTTTATAAATATCGAATTTTTAAAGATTTTAAATAGATATGAAGAATTTGATTTCAATGTAAATCTTTTTGGTCTTAGTTTAGATACACTTTAAATAAATCAGGAGAGAAGAAACAGAAGGATGAAACTGAAATTTTAAAAAAAGGATGTTACATGTGCGCCTCACGTGTGGCCATAATTGAAAAAAAAAAAAACAAATGGCCATTGATCAAAACCACCCATTTATTTTGGTCATATCTAGAATTTTTCCGTAATTAAGTTTACCATAACTAATCAACTTAAGCTTTTTGGTTGATTGGTGATTTAACAATCCTTACTATAGTTTTTTTTTCCTTCTCTTTTTTATATAAAATACAAAGTAGCAATCTTACCATCTCCGGTCCCAATTTAACTTACAATAATCCTATAACATAATTCAAAAGAAGAATAAACTGAGCCACTTAAAGCAACTTTAGGGTTTTAATGGATGAAATTATTTGTTTAAAATTATGAGAAAAAAATTCAACTTTTACCTTTGACCTTGTCATCTCGTATCAATTTTCACTTTAAACTTTCAACTTCATCAAATTGAACTCTAGATTCAATTAAATGTTACAATTTTTAATCTCTATTCAATTTCCGCTAATTCACCCACTAATTTTAATAAAATCAATTTAAAAATCTTTGTAAACTCACTAATTTCAATAGTATCAAGTTTTGCCCAAATTTAAGTTTGATTAATGAACAAATTAACTATTGAATAACTTCACCAAAACTCACAAATTTTAACAAAAGTGTAGCTCTAATGTCGTTTTTCTTTGAGATCTTATTAATTTTGTATCATACACATGTTTTCTAATTCAAGAAAAGCATATAGAAATATATTTTTTAATGAATTTTCAAACGAAAACTTATTGAAAGGTAAAAATTGCAACACTTTTGTAAGTTTAAGGTTAAGATATATTTATCTAAGTTTGATGTGGAATTTGATGAAATTGAAAGTTAGAGCAAAAATTAATACAACTTGACAAGTTTATGGGTTAAAATTAATTTCTTTTTTTCTTAAATTTCAATTGAGATCTGCTATTATAGGAGTGAAAATTAATTTTTCCTTAAATAATTAATAGGAAAATATTGGTAGGACTAAAAATCATTTTTTTTCCCTGCAGAGTTTTGTTTTAGTTTAAAAACTAAAACAAAACAGTTCAAAACTAGAAAGAAAAAAAAATTGAAAACTAGGGTCCATTTAGAAACAAAAAAAAAAGTATAATGGAAGCCTTTTTGTGAAATAATTACACAAACACACCAAGAATTATTGGATGATTTTTTGAAATAATTTATTGAATTATACTCGATATCATATTAAAATAGTTTTCGAAAATATTACTAATAATATATGTTATAATATTATAATTTATTTTCGGAAAATCTCAAAATTTACCCTGACAATTAAAAACCCCCATATGTTTTCTAAAGAAATGGAAAACAAAAGGAAGAAAACGAAAGGTTAAAGGTCCTATTTGATAACTATTTGATTTTTAATTTTTTTTTTTTTTTGAAAATTAAGTCTATAAATAGTACTTCCACTCATGAATTTCTTTGTTTTATTATCTTATTTTTACATATGTTTTCAAAAACTAAGCCAAGATTGAAAACTAAACAAAGTAGTTTTCAAAAACTTGTTTTGTTTTTGAAATTTGGTTATGAATTGTAATATTTTCATAGAAAAGATGAAACTATTCTAGAGAAATGACGAGAAAACAAGCACAATTTTCAAAAACCAAAAACAAAAAATCAAATGGGTATCAAACGGGGCCTAAAATATCATTTTGGTTTCTGTACTTTGGGCTTTGTTCTGTTTTGGTCATTGTACTTTTAAATGTCTAATTTTAGACCATGTACTTTCAATAAAGCTTAAAATTAGTTCATACTATTAGTTTATTGTTAATTTTTCTTTAAAAAAATTAGTCTCTATTAGCTTTCCCTCCATAAATTTTAGAAGTATGTTCACATTGTGTACTTTCATGTATTAAAATTATTATTATTATTTAACCAATTTTGATTAAAAAAAAAAAACTTCAAACTTATCATAAGGAGCAATTTTAAGATTTATTGAAAGTACATGAACTAAAATTAGACATTTGAAAGTACATAGACCAAAATAAAACAAAATCCAAAGTATAGAGACGAAAATAGTATTTTAATGAAAATGTTTTCAAATGACTCGTTAGCTTATATTCGCCAATTGAACTATTCTTAGGCAATATATATTACATATTTAATGAACTAAAAAATATTATATATTTAATGAGAATGATAATTACTATTTGATTTGATTTAATGATCACATTTAAACATGGTCACCCTCCTTTTTAACATGTCCAAAGAATATAGCAAACGTCATTTAGACTTGAAAACAGTAATGAATTTAAAAATGATATGCCAGTGCCAGTGCCATATCTCATCTTTCAATCAAATAATTTTTAGTTAATTATTTGTAAAATGGTCTTTTCTTTCTTTCTTTCTTTTTTTCCTTTTAGTAAATGTCTATAAACTCATGGGGCGAAGCTTGTGGTTATCATTTAGATTTAAAATTTTATGCTACCATATGTAGTTCAATCTTTAAGAGAATATAACAATTTCAAAAGCTCAACTTCATTTAGGTTGAGTTATAAATTATTTGTTTGAATTGATTTAGTTCAATTCATGATTAAAAAAAATATTTTTAGTAATAAATTTTATTGTGCATCTAACAAAAAAATGATAATCATTTTGTATCATTTTTCGTTTGTTTGTTTTATTTTTTTATCCAAAATAAAAAGGCTCAAACATAATAAAATCAAAGGCATTGCTCGATAGGAAGAGAAGAAGTAAAGGAAAACAAGTAATAAATGGGAGACAAGGTGATAGATTTAAATTAATTTAATGGTTTAGAGGGTTTCAAATAGAATAATAGATATGTTATTTCCTCATTTTTCCTCATTCTTGTTTTTTAGGGTTTGAAATAGTTTTAATTTTATTCCCATTTTGAACAAATTTATTAATATTCCAAAGGGTCTCAAATAGAAGACAGATTTGTCCTTTCCTCATTTTTCTTGACTCTTCCTCGTGTTTTAGGGTTTGAAATAGTTCTAATTTTATTCCCATCTTGAACTAAGTTAATATTCTTAAAGGGTTGATGTAACTTAGTTTGATTCTTATATTTGAATGCTTTTTGTATTCTTGTATGTATTCCTCTTTTAAGATTATTATTCTTATCATTATGTGCTTAATGCATTATTTTATAGGCTAAAGAGAGTTGATTAAAATCCTAGTTTCCATCACTCAAGAGATGAGACTCTTGTTAATCTCTCTTTTTAAGAGGAATCTAGTTCTTTGACAATGAACTCAAAAATTAAAAATAAAAATAAAAATAAAAAAGAAAGTCCTTTGACAAACAATTTCTTTACTATTTTGTGGAATTTATGACTCGAGAGAAAAAGAGAAATCTTATTGGTGGAGAGAAGTCCAACGAGGTGGTTTAAAACGCAAGGCATTTCAATGTCCATTTAAATGTTTTGGTCTAAAGTATTTTGTAGTTATTTTTAGGTTAAATTACAAGTTTAGTCCCTAAACTTTCAAGTTCATGTTAATAGGTTCTTGAATTTTTAATTTTGTGTCTAATAAATCTTTGAACTTCCAATTTTGTATTTATTAAGTTTCTAAACTTTTAATTTTGTGTCTAATATGTCTCTAACCTATTCTACATTTTTTAAAATACATGTATTTATTAAACACATATTTGAAAGCTTAATCCTATTAGACACAATAAAATTCAATTTTATATGTAATAGATCCGTCAATGTTAAAAAATATCAAATATATCAGGGCACATATTAGATACAAAATTGAAAATCTAGAGATCTAATAGACACTTTTAAAGTTCAGAGACTTATTAGACATAAAATTCAAAGTTTAAGACCTATTAGACATTTTTTAAAAGTTCAAAGACCTATTAAACGCACACTTAAAAGTTTATGACTAAACTTGTAACTTAACCTTATTATTCTCTATGATGGCAGAAGTTTCTTGTAATTCCACACTTTTTTAAGTTTCTTGTAATTCCACTTTTTTTATTGCCCCTATATTCGAGCAGTTTTTTTTGTGGGTCCCTCCTTTTATACTTTCATTCAAGTTTTGAAAAACCACTCAAGAGAAGAGAGGTAATACACCTAATGAGAGCATAGCTTAAATGGTTAAGACATATACTTTGACCAAGAGGTCAAATGTTTTAATCCAATCACCCTCATGTCTTAAACTAAAAATAAAAATAAAAAATAAAAATGATGTAGGCTAAATTTTAATTATTTGACCAAGCTTACAATACTTTTTGCATTGAAAAGAAGAACAGCCTAATTATTCTCAATATTTGATTTCATACAGGGACATCAAACCAAATTTTTGTTAGTTTTGTTAGCCAATTTAGAATGAATTTGGGTAGCTTGTGCCGAAGTAAGATTCGAACTTCTGATCTCTTAATCGAAGATATATGTCTTAACCATTTTAGATACGCTTTCAACTAATTCAAGATAATTTAATTTTTGGGTATTTAATTAAAGTATTTTTTTAGAAAAATAAAATTCTAAAAACACTACTATTTTTAGAGTAGGCACGTAGTTAGGGTGTGTTTGAAACTACTGTTTTTTTTTTCAAAGCGTTTGAAAGTTCTTTAAAATAAATGTTTTTAGCAAAATTACATTAATGAAAGAGTGCTTAATTACAAAGCACTTGGACAAATGTGAAATATGTTACTCCCAAACTTGCTTCTCACATCTCTAGAGTGGTTTTGTTCTCAAACGTAGCCTTCGATTTTTCTTAAAAAATGTTTACGAAAGTTTTTTTTGTTCATCTAAAAAAAGTAATCCAAACTCACTTAAAAGCACACTCGTTTAATTTAATTACTTTTATTTTTAAAGTATAAGTTTGGTCCATGAACTTTTAAAGTTGTATCTATTTAGTTGTCTAAATGAGTCTAGCTTAGTAGTAATTAGCATATGTTGGAATTAATTTAATAATTAATTCATATATGGGTAACAAATTAAATGAAAATTATATTTGAGCTATTTAATGGGCATATTGTATGGTCTTGATAATGAGCCCAAGACTTCCTATATAGTGGTGTGGCCTGGTGAGCATAAACCAGCATGGTGAGCATAAACCAGCCTGTTGATCCTAGGGGATTATGGAAACCCTAGGATTAACTTATAAATAGCAAGGTTATGGTCCCCAATACACTATTCCTCTTTAGCCTCCTATTCCCATCTGATGAAGAGGATTGCCCATCTTGGTCTAGGTTGCATAGTTGAGGAATTTCACAAACCAAAAAATTTACAGATTCAACATGTCTAAAGGTTACAGGTAATTCTAATCTCCTTTAGTTTTAGTTTTCTTCCATGTTTAGATCCTTTTATAAATCTTGTCATGATTGTTCTTGAATTGTATGCCTTTTATTCTTGAATAATTATGAATTAAATTTAGTTAATAAATTCAAATAAGTGGTATCATAGTGGTTTATGCATGGTGGATTACTAAATTTAGTCAATTTTGTTAAATATGTTATTTTTCCTTTTGATTCATGAGATTTCAATTCAATAGGATTTCAGAATCAATTTACATGTTTTGTAAATTACTTGGACTATTGAATAGTCAAATTTAATTTGAATGCTTTTGCATATTTGGATTATGTCTTAAGGATGCAATGTTTACTTTTATATACATATTTGATTCAAGAAAACAAAGTTTAAAATTATCCAAAACTCTAATATGAAGTTGAGAGACTGAATTGGCTCTATAGAGAACATTTGCCGACTTTGAAGAAAATACTAAAAAAAAAAAAAAAAAAATTACACACTGCCACTTACAGGTTGCGGCATTCCACTGCATGGATTCGTCAAAATTAAAGACTGCAGTGGGCTTGCAATTTCATGTGTATTATATATATATATAAAGGTGTTTTATGTATATATTATTTTATTTGCACCTGTAGATAAATTTTTTAGTTCCCCAATTTTGTATGCACATATAGATGCATATAAAGTTGAAAAAATATTATGTTTATAAATATTCCTTTGATGGTAAAAAAAGAATGAACAACTATTTATTTTTCTTTAAGGTTGTGCTTATAAAAATAATTATTATGGAAAATCAATGGAAAATATATAAGTTCTTAGCACAATTTGTCTAATGTCTTTTGAGTGTTTTATAAATTAGAGCATCTAAAGTTATTAGATGTGGTGTATTTGTTGCTTATGCATATTATGATTGGCCCAAAGGAATGGTACAATTTGGCCAAACAACAAAAACACATGCAATAATAACAATGGATAACATAATGACATGCCCCTGAGGATGTTAGTCGGCCCAAAGAAAGACTATCATCTAAAAGGGGTAAGTTTTTAATATTTGATTATTGAATTCTAAGTTTATTGCCCCAATGCCCTATGATAGGTTGTCAAGTGGGTTGAAAACCCAATAAAGTTTCTTTTGGGATACTCCAGTTTTTATTTTTGAGGACTTTTTCTCATTATTAAGTTATGCAGGTAAAAATATTATTCTTAATTTTAAAAATAATTTTGGTAATTTCATTTTCGTGAAGGTAAAGTTAAAAGTAGTTAAAGATAAATGTTTTGCATAATAATTGAATTTATTTGTTGTTGTTGGTTTGATGAATCATGCTGCTAAAGTAGCCTATGATTTATGATATTGACATCTTCATAATTAATTAGATGTTTGTAGGTCTGCTGTTTATGCATTTTGATCATCGACCCAAAGGAAGGCGTCAGTCTGGCCAAATAACAGGTACACTTGTGGCTAGCTGGTAATGAACATGGATAATATAAAGTTATGTCATGTGAGTGATCGTCGGCCCAAACGAAGGCTTTCACTTGACATGTTTGGTTATCAATGTTTTCTCATCATGTTGAGAGTACCGTTTACAAGTTGATAGTCAGCCCAAAGGAAGGTTGTCAATAATGTTGTGTTTGGTATCTTGTTGTCCTCATAAAGTTTAAATCTACTGTATTTTTATAAATACTAATGTTATTTTTTAGCATGTTTTGTTATTGATTGAGTTATTGCTAAATATTATTTCATTACCTTATTCTTGAATTTAAGTTTTTTTTTTTTGTTTAAGTTGCATTTATTTTTAAAACTTATGATGAAGAAAGAAACACTTCTATTTTTCACTTAGCAACATCCCTTTAAAATTACATAGGACTTTGAAAAATGGAATCATCTTAATTGCATAAGTTTTATGATGATGAATTGCAATATTCAAGGGAATCATGTGTAATAAGGAAATAATTAGGAAACTCCTTTAAAAGATAAGTATTGTCTAAAAGAACATAAAGGAAGAGAAATGTAAACTTTTCGTTGAATGTGTCTTAATGAAGAACAAAGGAACACAAGGGAGTACATCTAAATGATCAAATGCACTAATTTTAAAATATTTGAAGATTGGCATGTGCATTTGCTAGTTTTTTTTTTAACATCGTATAGTCAATCTACTATGAGTTATGACACTCATAAGGATAGATATACTTTTTAATGAGTTAATCATTGACGGTATGTTCAAAATAAAAAATGAATTTAGAAAACAAACCTGCATTTGGAACATATTAGTTCAAATTACTAAGAACTAGAATCCATACCTTCCCTAATACTTTTAAGCAAATTGGGCATGAAGAAAAATATGACTTCTCAATTTGGTTTTGAACAAAGTTAGTTTGGCTTGTATGTTGATACTTATATGTGTTGAATGGACCTTAGTACTTTTATTCATTAATGATTTGTTCTTTTGATTTAACAGAACTTAGAATTTGTATTAGGTATAAGCAAGGGGCAATAATGAAATAGTCAAATTAAGTGTCATTGAGAGCTTCAGAATCTTGGAACTATTTTTCATAGCCTATTTCCTATGACTTCCTGAAATGCTTAACAACATTGTATAATGTTCTAAGAAATAAACTCTCATTGAAGGTACTCATATTTGATATTGGAGAGTCTTTAGTTCTGGATTTCTTAAAAGTCATAGAACAGTTTATAGTGGTGAAACACTGTGGAAAAAATATGAAAGATTAGGAAGAAAAGATCCAGGGCGCTTTGCTAACTCCTTTGAGAATTTTATAAAATCATTAAGTAATACGTATTTTCAGGCAAACATGAGAAGTGTGTAGCTTATAGAATGATTCAAAGCTCATAAAGATGTGATAAGAAGTATGACAAATTTCACTCTTCTTTGTACTCAATTTCTTTGAGAAAAGTACTCAAGATTGCAGCATAAGGCTTAAGTAGTGTACCAATAAAACAACAACTAAATCTCTCACAATTCAAGGCTAAGAAAAGGCTTAACATTAAGTTTGAATTTAGGGATGTCCAACTAATATTTGGTCTTGAAGGCCAATAAGAAAAACTTGGACTTAAAGATTATTAGTTGTCACTTTGGGTATACTAGTCATTTTCATTATTTCTAAAATTAATTCCCACTTAAAAGTTCATTTGCGTGAGATCTTAAAGTTTCTTAAGGATGTTGAGTTTGAAGGGGAAGATAAAATGAAGAATGTTGTCTTTAAGAAAAGAGAAATTGAGTTGTTTTATCTTCGTGATAACATTAGTAAAGGTTCTCCTCATTTAAGTAAAACAAACTCAACATTATTAAAAGTGTTATTAAAGTAATCACATGGGATAGGAAAAATATATTTATAGGGTTGTAAGTTTGACTTAAAAGTAAAATGAAGAGGATTCAATATACTTCCCCTAAAGTCAAACAAAGACTTATCTCTTAAGAGGAGAATTAATGTCATAAAGAATTAGGTGAAATAGTGGACAACAATGATATTTAGTAACTGGTTATATTGCCTTTAAAAGAAATGTTGAGAGATATAAAGTTTGTCTAGTTATTATGGTTTCAATTATTATCAGTGTCATTAATTATTAAGAGATTTTCTTGTAAGTTTATGACAACACTTAGTAACTCTTTTTTTCTTAGAGTTATGTTAGATTAATATAAGAATTGATTTCTCAATTGTACGCTCTATGAATTCAAAACTCGTAAAGTTTGAAACTTTTGATTCAGTAACACAAAATGTCAAAAGTTAAAATTCATCTGTGATCTCGATAAGGAATTTTTATTTGTAATTTCATAAGTTTGACAAAATAATTATTACATTTAGGTTCTTGAAGTAGATAATAGTGATAAGTATGAATTACAAGTTTAATGGGAGTAAATTTATTTTCTTAGTGTAATATGTCTCTGGCATAGTAAGGCTATGATACATGATGAAAAACTTATATGGACATCTCTTTTATATTGTAAAATGATATTGTGAGATCAATCTCAAGTAACATTGAGATGTCACAAAAAGGTCCAGAAAGTTTTTTAAGTTTTCTAGCATAAAGGATTATGCACAAGGGAAACCATTAAAGAAGACAAGTTCAGTCTTAATTAAGGTCCCTTGAATAAAGAGATGAAGAATTTCCGGCTCAAAGATCAAACGCTTTCGATTCACTATTCATATCAAGAATAAAAGACAATAATTTTTATAACTCTTAGTTGGATCTAAAGAGTTTTAAGGTACTTAACAAAGGATACATGCTCACTTATAAAAATCAAATAAAGTAGAGTTCATAAGACAAATTGATTTTGATAATATGAGTTGCCTGCTAAATCCACTTTCGAGGCTATGTTCACTAATTGGTTAAAAGGTACTACTGTAGTGGATTTCACAATTTAAGTTTGTGTTCATAGCATTTTGTGTGGGAACAAACTTAGAAATTTTAATCTTGTCATTAAGTTATCTTGACAAGAATTTGTTTTTCCATATTACAACAACAAAAGCTTTTATATGAGAATTATAAGTTTTAGTTGATAAAGAAAATTCAAAGTTTTTTTTTTGTGTCTAAAGGAATACAACTCTTATCATTTTGGATCTGCTCATTAAGAACTTTCACACAAAGTTTTAGGAGCATAATACTCATACAGGTGTGAAAATTATGGTATGTCAGATGAGTGGGAGTTTGTTTTTCTTAAAGTAGACACAAAATTTTGTTTTTTGCAGAATATGGAAGATGAATTATCTTTTGTACTCTGAATAACTTTCTTTCTAGTTGTAATTAAACATAAGGATATAGAAAGAATACAGTTTGATCTCTCTAAAGAATAAAGTTGGACCAGCTGGGAATAAGCATGTTTAGATCACATTACAAGTGATTTTCATGTCGCTCTTCCACACTTAATCCATGTCATTGAGTATATTTGGTGTGGTGATCATTGAAGGTTGAGTTGCGACTATACATGTGACAAAAGCCGCCTTGGTTCCTCATTGGTATACAAAATGGACCAGATTGTGATTAAAAGAAAGTTTCTTTTAAAATAGCATTAATTGGTGCACTAAACAATAAATTAATAAATGCTAAAAAGGAAATTGTTACCCAAGTGGGAGATTGTTGGAATTAATTTAATAATTAATGCATATATGGGTAACAAATTAAATGACAATTATATTTGGGCTATTTAATGGGCATATTGTGTGGTCTTGATAATGGGCCCAAGAGTTCCCATATAGTGGTGTGGTCTACTGAACAGAAACCAGCCTGTTGATCTTAGGGGATTATGGGAACCCTAGGATCAACTTATAAATAGCAGAGTTATGATCCTTAATACACTAAGAGGATTGCCCATCCTGGTCTAAGTTGCATAGTTGAGGAAGACCACAAACAAAATTTTTTACATATTCAACATGTCTAAAGGTTGCAGGTAATTCTAATCTACTTTAGTTTTAGTTTTCTTCCATGCTTAGATCTTTTTATAAATCTTATCATGATTGTTCTTGAATTGTATGCATTTATTCTTGAATAATTATGAATTAAGTTTGGTTAATAAATTCCAACAGCATGTACCTTCGACTAAGAGATCATAAATTTAAATTCCCACCCCAAATATTGTTCAACTCAAAAAAAAAAAAAAAGTTGTATCTATTTAGTTCATTACTTAAAAAAAATTATTAGATCCACATGCTTTTAGGATTTTTTTTTTTTTTTTTTGAGTTCTTTTAGGATGGTATTTATTTAGTCTCTATAATTTAAAAAGATTCAAATAAGCTCAAAACTTTTAATTTTTATCTAATAGTCCCATTAATAATTCATTAGTTGATGCTACTTAAGTTTGTAAAGTAGGTGGCTATGTAATCCTTAAATAATACAATCAATGTACCATATAAATGCTAAATTGATAGAGTTAATGACAATGTGACATATTAAACAAAAAATTGAAAGTTCAATGAAAAACTTTTAAACTTCAAGGATTAAATAGATACAATATTGAAAGTTTAGCGACTTATTAAAAAATTTTAAAAATCTAAATATTAAATAGACACAATAATAAAAGTTTAAGGAACAAATTTAAAATTGAATTTTTTCTCCCTAAATGGACTTTTATATTGGAGAGTGTCATGATGGCCACTTTCCACTCACAATTATCAGGTTTGGAAATCATACGAAGGCGCATTTAGAAAATCTCAAAGACAACTTGAAGTGTTTTACGGAAAACACTTGTTAAAACTTTTAGACCAAGTGTTTGAGCAAAAGCCCTTAAAAGTATGTGTGCTCAAAAAAACTCGATAACCCAAAAATTCTATCACCCTATCTAACCCATATGGTTTGATTGGTTTATCGACTTGTTTGGGTAGGATTAGATTCATATAAATAGAAATTTTATGTGTTGAGTTATATCATTGGGTATGCAAAAAATTAGTTTGGGTTGAACTAAACAAACTCAAACTTATTATTAGTTTTAAGAAATATTTTCTTGGTTAAATTACAATTTAGTCCCTAACTTTCAAGATTGTGTCTATTAGGGGTCTGTTTGGATTGACCATGAAAAAAATGTTTTTCAAAAATGCATTTTTTAAGCTTTTTTTTTTTTTTTTATAAAAATGGTTTAGAATTAAAACAGTCATTTGTTTGGTTACATTTTCTAAAAAGTGTTTTTATACATTAGTTTGTTTGGTTCTCTACACTCAAAATGTTTTTACCAATGTCAAATTACCACAAAGGATGACTATTAAACACTATGAACTAATAAGTTCAAAATTGTATTTAAAATACTATGACTGGCCAACCATCGCTGACCATAGCTAGAGGGTCATCGAAAACAGTCGCCGATCGTCAGAAACGGTCATCGGCGATTGCTACCAGTTGTCAGAAACGGTCGCTGACGGTTGCCATCAGTCGTCAAAAACTGTCTCTGGCGATTCCACTGAAAACAGTCGGCAGTTGTGGTCACCGAGGGTGGTGGCAGTCGTCGAAGTTCTCCAGCAGTGAGCGGCAGCTACAGCCATGGTAGAAGTGAAGGTGTAGTGTGAGGGTATTTTGGTCATTTTCATATATTATGAAAATTTGAGAGGGATTTCTAGATAAACACCTAAAACCTTTTTCTTAAAATTGGTTTCAAGTGCTTCACTCAAATTAACTTATTTCTCAAACTCATTTTTTCAAAAATCATTTTAAGCGATTGCCCAAACACTACAAATTTGATTAAAATGACTTTTTTTCAAAATTAAACACTTAAAAAGTCAAACCAAACTAGCTTGTCTTTGAACTTTAAAAAATGTTTAATAGGTTCCTAAACATTTATTTTTGTATCTAATAAGTCATTGAACTTTTACTTTAAAAAAATGTCATTGAACTTTAATTTTGTATCTAATAAGTTCATGACCAAAGAAAATTTTTAAAATTTCTAGACCTATTGCTTTATACACAAAATTGAAAGTTCAAGATCTTAATAAACACAAAATTAAAAGTTTTGAATCTTATTAGATACTTTTAAAATTTATGAACTAATTAGACACAAATTAAAAGTTTAGGAACTTATTAAACATTTTTTAAAGCTTAGTAAGCTATTAGACATAACCTAAGGTTGTTTGGAATGGGAAAATAAGGATGGAAATAAAGGTGAGAATCGGTAAAGGGTATACATCCCTTTATTTGGAACAAGGTTTGTAACATTGGGCATGAGAATAAGGCTATGCATCATTTATATCAATGAGTAAGGGTATTTCATACCATCCCAAAAGAGTGGATTTTCTTCATGCCCACAATCTCTCATCTCTTAATAGTTAATACATTAATGTATTTATTTATTTTACTTTATTAAAATTAATTTAAATTAGTTGATATATGTAAATTAAATTTATAATCAATTTTACATTAAAATTTTAATAATAATTTATGAATTTAACTGTAACGACCCCAAAATTTAGCCTATTCTAGGGAACGCTACTAACTTACAACCTGTATGCCCCGAAAATTTCGGCAACATAACAGCATAACTATGAGTTACCCAAAAATTTCCTAGCACCTGTTAAACAAGAATTTGCACTTCCATAACCAGATAACCAGATATCCATTCCAAACTCCAAATCAGATAACTACCACAAGTTCAGGGTCCCTTGACAACTCGAATCAAGATCGACAAAACTTCCTTAGTCTTCTTTCAAACAAGGTAAATACGTTTAATCAAAAGAAAACAAGGCACCCTAGCAAACTTATTACAAGTCCCAACGCAAATAAATTATAAAGTAAGCCTCACAACCTATAGTTCAAGCTATCTAATAAATTTAATAGTCCATTCTTAAGCGGAAAAGAACAACAATACTGACGCCTAAATCTCACGACAATTATAACTATAGTTCGATTGCTCTAAACGCAACGAGACGACTATATTAAGGATAAATATTCAACTATGGTCTTTCTCCTCTCATGCCTCCTCTTCAGCATCACCAGGGTTGTAGCACACGTCATCACCTACAAAACCTGGTAGTGAGTCAGTATATAACACGTACTGGTAAGTAGCTCACACCTGAAGGGCCACAATCAACATACAAAACAAGACAACATGCTTACAAGTATCATGCTTTCTAAAATAAGATAGACATACAACTCTCACAACAGTACATACAACATACTTAAGTCACTGAGTTATACTCACAAATGTACCCTGTTTATCTCATGCATATGGTTTCACCACCCAAGCTCATCATACTCATTCAAACGTCACCGAGTCACTAAAACCACTCCTGTTTAGCCTTCACAAGCTACCCGAGACTAATCCTTTAGAGACCCGCCAACCCCTGACCATTTTTACCCAGGGCCTCAACGACTCTCTACGGTGCTCAGCATTCGACCCTTGACCATTTTCACCCAAGGCCTCGAACTGTGCATCGCTCCCTTGACCATTTTTACCCAAGGCAAACGATGACTTAACCACACCGACCCTTGACCATTTTTACTCAAGGCCTCGATGTTCCTCTGAACTCAGCGATGACATACTACCCCTCGGCTAATTTTACTCGAGGCACACTAGTATTCATTCTAGTTTCCTTTAGCCCATCTAATTCTTACTAGAATGCATGAATTCTACGCATCATGCTTTTATTCATACCTATGCCAAAACTATGCAAATAGCCATAACATGCTTTCACAACCAATGTCAATAACTCGCTAGATTACTCGAACTCAGCAAGGCAATATGCTTATCACAGGAGAAACAATTCATCATGGCATACTCAACACGTTTAGAATCACATAACAATTCATTGTAATAAAGTATACATAAGCAAGCATTTAGAACACACACAACATGCTAACAATTCAACAAGCAAACCCAACCGGTAGAATTCTACTTACTATGTTCCCAAGATAGCCCGAGGTACTCCTAAAGAGAACTTTGAGCTTACTCGAACACTCCAAATTAAGCCCGATTGAACTATGAACGCAAGGTTACAAGAATTAGAATTTAATCCAAAACATCTTATTTGAGTTCGAAGGATTTAAAGGTTGGCTGAACTTACTGAACTATTCCAACAAGCCTGAACTGGTGCTAGTTGGTGTCCGAAAGGAATCGAATTGGCCTGAAACTGAAATTGGAGGGTTCCCACGATTTAGGCGCTAAGCTACGCCACCTAGACTGATCTGCGAGACGAATAAAACAAGCTAGAACGTGCAAATCAGTGCCTAACGGCTGAATAGCTTGCTGATTGGTGATCGAAACAATTTGATTCAACAAATTGGAACACTACAACCTATGGGTAACCCAAATTGAAGTTGAATAAAGTGTAGGTTGGTTGAAAACACGTACCTCGTGGCTGAACAACGCTTTAATTGCCAAACCCAAGCCGCTCCCGCCGAACGCCCACTCCTACGTACGCCGGACGGACGACCCAATCTGCTTAAGTAGTGGTCGCTGCTCGTGGTGGCTGCGACGATCAGAGTGGCGCGCTGGTCGCCGGTGGCCGAAACCCAAACGAAGAGGGAGAGACGTGAAGATGGTGGAAGCAGTCGCCAAACACCCGAATCTGTAGCTCGAAGAAGGACCCTTTTGCCGTCGGTTTGTGGGTGCTGACGTGAGGAAGAAGAAGAAATCGAAGAAGATGGTGGGAGGAGTTGCTTGTCGGCGTGAAGGGAAGGAAGAAGAAAAAAAATCGGATGAGAGGGGAGGGAGGGACTGGTAGGCGTGAAGGAGAAAGAAGAAGAAAAGAAAAGAAAGAAAAAAATTGGGGAAGAGATGGCGAGAAAGGGAGGGAAAGAAAGAAAAAAAAAAAAGAATTGGGCTTTTGGGTTGTTTTTAAAAAAAAACCCTTCTTAACCTAAAACACATTATGTAAAACAAATGAAATCAAACAAAATCCAATCAAATCAAATCAAATATAATAAAGGACTTAGGCTATTTAAATTTCCATCTCCCAATTATTGGGTAAAGGTGAGTTTCCAAAAATAAGAGATTTGGTCTAATTCGAAAATCTTTCGCTAAAGTTATAAAAACTTAATTACTTAAATTTACCCACTAAACTCCGATACTCCTCGAGTCGACTTTAAACGAAAAATTTAAACGTTCACCCCAAACATATACATAAAATGGAAATTAATTGTACCTGAAGTTGTAGGGCGTCTCATTAACCATTCCATTTTAATAAATTAATTGATTTAAATATATACTTATATATTTTTAAAAAAATAAAACGCTACAAATTGATGCAATAAAGTGCTTACTGAAACTATTTGTTCATTAATTAATAATATTGTTAAATGAGAAATTTTGGCTAGTCACAAATTGTCACATCATTATGTCAAATTAATGACAAAATTACAAATAATTAAATTTGGTACTAATTATAAGTTGACATGTGTCCCAAATTTAATTTGAAAAAAAAAAATTGGCAAATCCTAAAATTAAAAGGTCACATGTCTTCATTATGACCATTTCTTCATTATGACCATTTGACCTGATCATTAAATTTAATTTGGCCAAATTGGATAATATAAAATTTGGATCAAAGTTAAACAAAACTCAAATTCATATGGTTAAGCCCAAAGCTAACAACCCCCAAGTCCAATGGTTTGGTCCAAAGATCATTAAAGTCTAAACCCACATGTCTATGGAAAGCTCTATAAATAGAAGAGTTCTTCATTTGAAAAGTTCATAAATTAAACTCTTCAGAGATCTTAGAGAGAATTCAGAGCAAAAAAGGTTAGAAGACTCTAAAGTCCTTAGGTGCTCTTTGAAGACCAAAAACTTTTCAAGACTTGAAAACTTTGAAGATTGATTGAAGTTTCAACCTCGAGAACAAGCGCTCCAGCCCTCGAGTGAAACACACATCGAGAGAGAGAATCAGAGGATCATACTTGGAGACTGTACCACACCCACAAATTCAATACAAAACAGAAGTTCATTTTAAGTGTTCCATTTCCTTGTTGAAATTACGTGTGAACAAATACATTTAAGTTTTTTTTTAATTCTAATATATTTAAGTTAGATAATTATAATTATGATTAATTTAGTATGTAATTATTTTTAATAATTATAATTAATTACTTCTTGATCAATTATAATCAATTAGATTTTAATTATAAACTTTTATAAAAATTATATTTATTTTTTAGAATTTATTTTGATTGTTTTATTAATTAATGCGCCATAATAATATAAAATTCTTCATATTAATCTCAGAAAAAAAAAATGCTAATTTCAGTTATTCCTATAAAAATATGATATTATTGTTATGCATAACCAATCAAAAAAACCTTTGATTCCTAGCAATTTTATTCTTAAACATTTTATTCCCAAACACATATTTCATAGGCTAAATTATAGAAAATGCCCCTAAACTATGGGTTTTGTTTCAATAATACCCCTAAACTTTAAAATTTTTTAAAATATCCCTGATATTTCAAAAAACGTTCAAAAATAGCCTTACTATTAAATTTTGAATGGAAAATGTTAAAGTTCTATTTCAATAATACCCCTAAACTTTCAAAAGTTTCAAAAATACCCCTAACCTTTCAAAAGTGTTCAAAAATACCCTTACCGTTTAAGTTTTGGATGGAAAACATTAAAGTTTCGTTTTAATAATACCTTTGACCTTTCAAAAAAATTTCAAAAATACTCATACTGTAAAATGTTTCTTCTTCTTCCACTCTCTGCAGATTATTCCTTCATGAAAATTAATGAGAATGAACGGATTATTAGCATTTGAAAGGTCGTGGTAACAATTTGACCAAATAAGCTCCAAAAATCTAAAATTCATATCCATAACGCTCCCTCGTAACTCTCCAAAGAATAAAAACAAAAGGCAAAATTGTTGTCAGGATGGATTTAGAAATCTAAATGGGCAAATTCAGGTAGGGATTTGTTCAATTCTTCGAAGTTGAAGGATAATTTGTGATCGTCTTGCTTTGTGGGATTGATTTCTAGCTTGAATTTGTTTAAAATTCAGCTACCCAAATGCTTGAATTTGATGTCAAATTGTGTGGATGAAAAACAAATTCTCGATAACCCATTTACCACTCCCATCTCCAAGTTTGTTGTTTTTCATTACATTTAGATTAACACTCGAATTTAAAATTCATTTATGACTCTATGTTTGCTTTAAACTTCTGGGTTTTCCTTTAGCAATCGTTAATGAAGCATTAAACTTGAAAATTTAAAGCACGCTACAACTAACAGAACAACCAACTGAAAACGCTAGCTAGCTAGGTGCTAGTGCGCAATGGCTTTTTCTACATTGGTGTTGCGTAAAATTATTCAATGCAATACCGCCGCAAGTGTACGAGTCAAGTTTTAATATAGTGTAAAAATGTCAAAGTATCATCAACAAGATTAATGTTCTAGTTCACTTAATTACCACAAATACAATCACCCAATTTTATTTAGAGAAAAAAAAATAGAAAGATGAATAAGATTAAAACAAAATAAAAACATAAAATAAAAGATGAAGAACAATCATCAGAGAGATATCTTAAGGCATTGATTTCACCAATCAAACCAACGATTCAATTAATTAAACAACTAAGATGCAAATAATCCATAAGTGAGAAAGACAAAGGTAAAAACTACCTCTTATGAGCACAATTAAATGTCAAGAGTATTAATGAAACTTTAATGTTTCTATCCAAAACTTAACGATAAGGGTATTTTTGAACATTTTTTAAAGGTCAGAGGCATTTTTTTAAAACTTTTTAAAGTTTGAGGGTGTTATTGAAACAAAGCTTAAACGTTTTCTATCTAAAACTTAACGGTAAAAGTATTTTTGAACGTTTTTGAAAGATCAGAAGTATTTTTGAAACTTTTTAAGGTTTAGGAGTATTATTGAAACAAAACCCATATTTTAGGAATATTTTCAATAATTTAGCCTATTTCTTATGGGCATCAAGTGAAACCTTAAGCCAAACAACTCTTTGCAATTTAACCATATTTCTTTTACTTTTGATAAAATTATATATGCCTACGTTTATTTTAATTTTACTTTTCTCTAACCAATTCTAAATGTAACTTTTTAAGCTTTTGAGATGTGATTTTTCATTATATAAATGGACATTGAGCACTAATATTCACCCCATATTTGACCTAACAAGTGCATAACTCAGTTGGTTAAGACTCCTATTAACATTCTAAGGTCGATAATTCAATCTCCTAAAATTAATGAAAAATCAATATTTGAAAATAGGTAAATAAATGTTTAAGAGATTAACATTCCTTAGAAACAAAATTTTGAATAAATGACTCAAATAACTCAAACCAACCCAAACCTAAATATTCATGGCTAGGTTAAATTAGACTCGTTATTTAACAAAGATTGTTTGAGTTGAATGAATTTAAATCAGCCGGAAAACATTTTTCACTATTTCAAACTTTTTATCTAGAGAAGTGTAGACTAGGCCAAACAAAATCAATCGATATTATTCTCTTTCCAACGCTTTTTCATTTCTTTTTCGTGAAAATAAACAAATATGCACCAGAAAGTTGATATGTAAATTGATAAATAGGAACGTTACCAAACAGCTCGTAATTTCATTTAGATAAAATTGAAAGCCCTTTATTAATCGAGTAACCAAATTTACGAACATTGTTTCGCTTAACCATACCTTCTCTGCATCTGAACCAGAGAGACAGGAGCCATCCGCATCAGCTGGCTTCAACAACGTGATTCAATTTTCAGCACAAACCCACCTCTGAAATGAAGCTTCCACTGTTACTTCTCTTTCAACAACTTAGAAATTTATTTAAAGGGCTTCCTTCCATTATCATAGAAGATTCCAAGCCAACAACCATGCCAACATGAAAAAAGCATCACGGTAAAAACCCAATTCTCACTCAAACAAGTTCTCATAAAGCCCATTGGCAGAACACCAAGCTTCTTTTGTATATGTTAATGAAACTTAGTAGAAAACTTCATTTAAAAAAGAAGAAGAAACTTAGTATAAAAGAATCACTGGAACTCAGGTAGAAGAAGCGACATGTCAGAGGAGAAGGCGAGGTATACTATAGTGTTAAGGCTACAATATAAGATTTTTCTTTTTCAGATTTCAGTCAATGAATTGAAATATTTACATTTGCTTACTAAAAGTGGCTCGAGGTTGTTGAGCAGAGAGTACATAAGGTGCTTCATGCCTCGACTGCCCAGTTAAAACTCCAACTACTATTCTCGGTCACTGCCCGAACGCTGCTTCGTTGGCATATATGGAGTTTCTTGGTCTAATGCTTCAGTCTAGAAGGATATTTAATCATCGAGAAAACTTGGCCGTCACTAAGCTGGTAGCCATGAAAACAATATAGAGCACAACAAGGCAGAATCCCCAAAACCGAGGCACCCGAAATCTGCACCAAATAATTACAAGTAGGGAACCCATCAGGCTGAAAAGTAGGAATACGAATGCAATCACGATTCCAATATGAAATTGAAGCTGATACGCCTCTGGATAATTGTTAGTTGTTTGTATAACCAAAGCTGTTCCAAGCCCGATGAGCATGTTAAACATTGGCCCGGCAAAACATCCAGCCATAGCCAGCAAGG
Source organism: Trichosanthes truncata (assembly GCA_033996785.1). Lineage (NCBI taxonomy): Eukaryota > Viridiplantae > Streptophyta > Magnoliopsida > Cucurbitales > Cucurbitaceae > Trichosanthes > Trichosanthes truncata. The sequence continues at coordinate 39,067,690 of JAWPNB010000013.1, read as the reverse complement.
GCTGGCCTGCTTTTGCAAGAGCAACATCAGCCACAAGATCCCCAACCGAATTTCCCCAGGCAAGGACGGTGAGCCCAAGTAGGGCTGGCGGGAGTTTGAGAAGCACCCCGAGAGCTGCAAGACAGTTCAGCAGTTCCCCAGCAGTGGTCGAAATCCAAAATACACTCATGACAAATGCTGCAAGCACCACAGGGACTTGCTCGGTTTTGGGGGGCTCGGTTTCAATGACAAAGTGAAGAATTGCAAGAGAGGAGCTTGCTAAGAGTACTACAAACCAAAGAGGTAAATGTGCATGCGGTAAGAGGAAAGCAATGGGATGGTTAAAAGGAATGAATGAGTTACAGGCATATAGAAGGGTGACAGGACAGAGAGAAATATTTGCCGATGTAAAGAATCTGCTCCATTCGGAAGGTGCGGGTTGGGGAATGGTGAGCTTCAGAAGAAACGAGACAGAAGCCTCCCATGCTTTTGGGATCTAAACGTGCAAAAGAAAAGAATATATATATTAGTAGTGAAACTGGGTGCATATTTTAAAACAAATCTATTTGTATTGGTTTTTAGTATCAATAAATAACATTTCAAATCTAATAATTCAAAAAAAAAAAGGACAATGTGGAAAGAAACTTGAGACAATTCATGAAGTTTGCTCCAAAGTAAAATTTTCACTTTTCAGATCTCTTTAATGATGGGTTTCAGATCAAATTTTCATTTCAACAAGCATAAATAACAAAAATTTGACTTCATTATCTCAATTCTAAAGCTATTGGTCTAATATAGCATCCATTCAAAGATCAACCAGTAGTTTCATTTTAGCAGTCATCTACATGACTAGATCATCTAAAAGAATGCCCCAACCATGGATAATTGCAAGTAATAGACATAATACTCACATGACATTAATGAATTTTAGTGAATCAGTATTTTAGAACTAAAATTTATGGTAAAAATAGTGGAGGCCCACATTCTTTTCATTGTTATGCAAATGGTAGAACTCAACTTCATTTCATACCTCAGAAATATTTAATCAACTTGTTTCCTGATAATAAAACAATACACAAATTTGCCTTTCAAAAAGCACCAAAAACTACATTATACCTAAAAGCACACAATATCCTTTGCTAATTACCTAAAGCACACAATATCCTTTCCTAAAAAAAATTAAAGCATAAGGGGTCGACATCCCAGTTAACTGATAAACCTTTATCAATGTCAACCAATCAAAGAGTGAAAAACTACATAAACTTTAAACAAGTACAGAAAGAGGGGGCACAAAAAATAAAACAAGGCTCAACCAATGGGAGAATTACACAAATAATCAGAACATGAAAAATTATGGAAAAGACCTTCTAACTATGGATAAACTTTTAGAACTCAAGGACATATAGATACAACCTATAGAACAAATGATATGATATTGATCATGATACCACCAAGACCCCACTACCAAGAAGCATCCAGATAGAGGTTGAGAAAGCCTCTAAGAAAGCCATATGACAGCCCTCGTGCGCGCCACATGTCACGGTCATGCTTGTCCAGGGCATGTTGCCCGTGGCCGCATGCCCATCTCAACCCCTTTTAGTCATGCTTTCATGTTATGTATTTAGTTTTGCTTGATAGTTAGCTTTCATTGTATTTTTATGCTTGTATGACTCCTCGCCACTTTCCATGTTCAAGCCTGCCAAAGGCATAAATCCTAGAATGTACTATAGGGGGGTATGACTAGTTGTCCATCCTTCCTACCCGGAGTTATATGCTATCTAAGTTGTTATTGACCCTTCTCTCGCTTATAGCCTATAACATTTATATGCACAAACGCTTTCTCAAAACGCTTTCAAAACACTTTCTCTCTCTCGTTTTCTAAAACCGTTTTCTCCCGAGACTCGAGGGGAGGCTAGACCATATACGGAAGTAGTCCGCAACTTCCGTTTTTCGAAAGGTTGACTTGCTCGCCGGGTTAGAGCAAGTGTCGCACGGTCGAAGAGCTGCGACCGTGATAAGTGGTATCAGAGCCTAATTGGCTCCTCGAATTGAAAAGTTACGAACATGTCCGTGACTGAAGAGTTGGGCAAGGCCCATGTTGACCGATGGTTCGAGATCGAAGAGCAAATGCTCTTCCTAAGAGAAGTCCCTGATAGTGTCCGGTTCCTGGAATCTCGCCTGGATGAGATTGCCGCGAAGGCCGACACGATTGATGCGGTAGCTGGCCGCCTAGACGGGATGCCCGTCAGAGAATTGATGGTGAGGGTTGAGGCCCTGGAGGATAAAGCCACACGACCTGTTGGCTTCGACATTGGGGATAGCTCGTCGGGCTCTGTTGCCCAGTTAGAGGAGCGCTTCGAGAGTCTAGACAGCGCCCAAAGAACAATATTCCAGATGGTGTCTGAACTATCTGAGGATGTAAAAGCTGCCATCGATGTAGTGAGGGCAGAAGTGGCAGACCTAAGCGCCCAAGTGAATCTCACCATGAGAGCGGTGGGAAACCAAGCCCCAGCTGGGGGCGTAGTCCAAGTAAACAAGGTGAAAGTACCCGAACCGAAGCCCTTCTGTGGGGCTCGCGATGCAAAAGCCTTGGAAAACTTCATATTTGACATGGAGCAATACTTCAAGGCCACAAGTACGATATCTGAAGAGTCGAAAGTTACCTTGGCGACGATGCATCTGGTCGATGACGCCAAGTTATGGTGGAGGTCACGTTATATGGACATCCAAGAGGGTCGATGTACCATTGATACGTGGGAAGTATTAAAACAAGAATTGCACTCTCAATTCTTCCCAGAAAATGTTGAAATATTGGCAAGGCGCAGGTTGCGTGAGTTGAAACATACTGGGACCATTCGAGAGTATGTGAAGCAATTTGCTGGATTAATGTTGGACATACGAGACATGTCCGAGAAAGACAAGGTCTTCTGCTTCGTGGAAGGGCTGCAACCATGGGCAAGGTCGAAACTATATGAACAAAAGGTTCAATGCTTGTCAGAAGCCTATGCGGCTGAAGAACGTTTGTTCGATCTCACAACTGAAGTAAGACATGAACAATGTCAAGATGTGAGACGAAGCCAATCTCCCCCAAATAGAGAGAATAGAAATTCTCGGCCTAACTCTCCAAAGAATGGGGGAGGGAACCAAATTGCGAATGGGGGAGGGAAATTCATGGCGAAAGCCACATTATCAGAATAACTACAACCAAAAGCCCCCATTCTGCTACATATGTAAAGGGGCCCATCGGGCGTATGAATGCCCAAATCGAGCATCCTTCAATGCCTTCCAAGCAGCGTTGGCGAGTTCATCAGGAACCAAGGGCGAAACCTCTGAAGAAGATGGGGGCGATACACGAATTGGGGCCTTGAAATATTTATCAGTCTTGCAGAAGAAAGTAGAGGGAAGCAAAGGATCCACTCCATGTGGGCTCATGTATGTCGACGCACAGATTAATGGGAAATCCCCAAGAAGTACCATGGTCGATTCAGGAGCGACCCATAACTTCATGACCGAAATAGAGGCCCAACGTCTGAACCTACGTTGGGTTAGAGATGTGGGAAAAATCAAAGCTGTAAATTCAGCAGCCTTACCCGTGTTGGGTGTGGCACGAAGAGTGCCAGTGAAATTAGATGCTTGGAGTGGTCAAGCAGACTTTGTGGTCGTCAAGATGGACGACTTCGACATTGTGTTGGGGATGGAATTTCTCCTCGAACACAAAGTAATACCTATGCCGCTGGCAGAAAGTTTAGTCATCACAGGATCTAACCCCACTGTGGTCCCTGCGAAGCTAAGACAACCGAATGGGGCGAAATTATTATCCGCCCTCCAACTGAACAAGGGCCAAAACAAACGTTGCGACGTCAAGGGCCACGTCGATGATCAAGTTAGTTATCCTCCCACGGAGTGGAGGCCAAAGACAGAAGTTGCTCAGAAAAGACAGAAGTTGCTCAGAAGCATGCAAAGGAAGCACCAGTGAGCACAAGGGAATGGGTCGAACATAAATGGTACAATTCAAAGAGAAAGCCAGAAGCGTCGATTCCGCCGATCACACTACATAATGCTTTTGAGGCATTGGCCAAGAGGGCACCTCAAAAAGCCAACCAAAGTGAAAATATGAAGAAGTTCTTGGCAGACTGGAAGATAAGCCAAGAGGTAGAGGTCCACTGGGACCGTTTGAAGATCTGAAGTCAAGATGCTCGTGCGACTGCTGAGTTCGAGCGGAGACGGTTGACGAGGACGTCAACCATTTAAGTGGGGAAGAATGTCACGGTCATGCTTGTCCAGGGCGTGTTGCCCGTGGCCGCATGCCCATCTCAATCCCTTTTAGTCATACTTTCATGTTATGTATTTAGTTTTGCTTGATAGTTAGCTTTCATTGTATTTTTATGCTTGTATGACTCCTCGCCACTTTCCATGTTCAAGTCTGCCAAAGGCATAAATCCTAGAATGTACTATAGGGGGGTATGACTAGTTGTCCATCCTTCCTACCCGGAGTTATATGCTATATAAGCTGTTGTTGACCCTTCTCTCGCTTATAGCCTATAACATTTATATGCACAAACGCTTTCTCAAAACACTTTCTCTCTCTCGTTTTCTAAAACCGTTTTCTCCCGAGACTCGAGGGGAGGCTAGACCATATACGGAAGTAGTCCGCAACTTCCGTTTTTCGAAAGGCTGACTTGCTCGCCAGGTTAGAGCAAGTGCCGCACGGTCGAAGAGCTGCGACCGTGATACCACACACGCCCACGACCCAACAGCTGCTTAAGAGGTCAACCTATAGAACAAATGATATGATATTGATCATGATACCACCAAGAACCTCTTAAGAAGTCAACCTATGCACGCCATTGCAATGATCACAACACTTTACCACCTACTCATATATGCACATGCCTAGGCCGACGCTTGCATGCACACCATGCCTTATGCATCTGCCCGCATGCACGATACCTGTTGCGTCTTCAACCTCGTGAGCCATCAGCCAATGCGTGCAACACTAGTCGAGCGTGCACCCGTGCCTACGTGCACTACTTGATTTCAGCTCATCCAACAGTGCGCGTGCCTCGCGATTGCCCCAGCTAACGGCTGTGCCAATGCTCGCCATGCCCTCATTGCCTGATCACCTACACATGCGACCAACCACACGCTCCTACGCTTGCCAATACCTTGTCTACCACCCAGTTGCCTACCTCATCCTTTGCCCACTATGCTAGCCGCCATCCCCTTTTCCATTGCTTCCTTACTTATTTCTTTAGCTGTTCCCTTTTTGTTATTTTAGGAACATATTTGATCCTTTAGGAGATTTGTTAGATAAGATTTATGAACCAAATATTGTTAGGAGATTTTATTTGCTTTATTTTTATAGCTTTTTTATCTAGGAGAATTATTTGAGGGATTTATTTTCGTAAGATTTTATTCCAAGATTAGAATTTTCTTTATTGTTCAAATCCTTGGTTCTATAAAAACTAAAGAATCCTTGAATTTTCGATAACCATTGACGAATAAAATTTGAGCGTAAACCTTTGCTAAGTGCATGTCTCTTTTGCAAGCCTTGCTTTAGTCTTGCATGTTAGAAACATTCAAGTATTGGTTGGTCACTAAACTTGTAGAGTATTTCAATATTGAGGTAAAGATAGGTTCTCTTATCTCTTGGTCCTTGACCATAAGGTAATCCGACATCTAAACTCTTACCTTGAGTTGATTTCAATTTAGTATTTGAAACTTTTGGTTTGTGTACTAGAGGTCTATAAGGTCTTCCCACGGTTGCTTGTGCCAATTCTACTAGGTTTGTATCATCATATACTGTTTGAGTAAGACTGTGCCTAACTATTCACAATTAAAAAAAAAAAAGAATAATCACAAAAGCCTATCTCATGCTACTCGAAGTCTTTATAAACTCATTGTCTTTAGCAGAGGTTGCTGTGAAAAGATCCTTGTGCCAGTGAACATTACTTGCACTATTTTGATGTGAACATTTACTTTAGAAGCAACTTTAAATTTAGAAGTATGAACTTAAAAAGAGGCGTGAAAATGAGACTAATTATTTTGATTAATCTTGGGCTCCTCCCAAGATCAATCAAAATCTTTAAATAAATAGGCTATGTAACCAGTTCTATAAATGAATCTAAAATAGAGGTGTTAAAATAACCAGATCATCTCGAACCTCCTCCCATGCTCAATCAAAATCTTTGAACAGATTGGACTATGTAACCAGTTCTACAAATCATCCAGATGCTCCTCCTACAATCTATCAAAACCTTTAAACAAATTGACTATGAAACCAACTCTACAAATGAACTTTTCTTTTAATAAGAAACCGAACTTTCATTGAGAAAAAAAGTGAAAGAATGCACGGGCATCCAAAAAACCAAGTCCACAAAAAGGGAGCCCCACTAAAGGAAGGGGCACCAATCAAGTGCACTATCCCAAACCTACTCGTATGATCTATCAAAACCATTAAACAAATTGACTATGTAATCAGTTCTATGCATGAACTTAGATAGAAGTGTTCTCAAACCTCCTCCCACGAGCTATCAAAACCTTGAAGCAAATTGACTAATCTTTCAAAACTGTTAAACATATAAGCTGATCAATCAAATACTTTAAACAACTTGACCACCTAACCAGTTCTATGAAAGAAACTTAAAAAGAGGTCTTACAATAAGCAGATCCCAAACCTCCACAAACAACCGATCAAAACCTTTGAACAAATTGTGTATAACCAATTCTCTGATTCCATTTTCAATTACTAGAAGCAAACTAAACCATCTAAAAACAGTTGCAATTTCCCATATATTTAATTGCAGCACAGCAAAATTGATGATTCCCCACTTCATCAAATCAAATTCAAATGTAAGTTTATCATATAAAAAAACCAAATGCACCTCAAATTAGAATATGGTGAAAGAAAACATACTATTCCAAGAGCTTCCAAAAATCCAAAATTGGTTTTTCCTTCATCCACATTTCTGTAGCCTTCTCCAATCTCACAGTCTTGAGGCACCTCACCATGGTAGACCTCAGATTCTCTAGCCACTCCCATATCGGACCCACTCTTAACTTTCCCACTCCCCATTCTCAAATCCATCCAAAACACAAACCCAACAAAAAACAGATAGAATCCAACAAACCCAACAGCTTGCCACAGGAAAATCTCTGCACTAAGATACACATAGAACAAGAACAATGCTGCAGTCAAATAAAACAGCACATCCCTCACAAACTGCGCCGGATTCACCGAAAACGGAGCAGCATAAATGGCCACAAATCCAACCACAAAAGCAGAGACAAAAGTGCCCGCAGAGAGAATTGCACCGAACCCAGTTCGATACTGCCCACCACGAACCGCGGCAACAGATGCGAACACATCGGGAGCGCCATTGCCCAAAGCCAAGAGCGTCACGGCGGCCATACTCGGGGACAAGTTGAGGTGAAAGGCGAGCTTGGAAGTGACAACGGAGAAGTGATCCTGAGCGGTTTTGATGAGGATGTAGAAGTGGAGGAGAAGAAGGAGAGTGAGAAAAGGGACAGAGAGAGATGGGTTTTGATCGAAGAAGCAGAAATGGAAATACGAGTAGTTAACGAGGCCATCGGAGTGAGATTCAACCGAGGAACAAGATGGAATCGAAGAGGCGGAACTGGAATTGGAGTCGCCGGCGGCGACGAGAGACCTTCTGGATGAGGATTCCGGCGAGCGATTGGGAGTGAAGAGGATGAAGAAGATGAAAACAGAGAGAATGGTGAGAGAGAGAGCGGAAGATTTGAGAGAGGAGAGAGAGAGTGCCATGCCATTCCCAAAACCAAATTAAAGCATTTTGAAGATGATAAACATGGGGGATCTGTGGATCGTTGAAGAGCTTAATGGGGTGTCTGAGGCTGAAACAGAATGGAAGTTCCAGAGGCGCTTCCCGATGGTGTCGGTGGAAAAAGGATTCCGATTCGCGACGCGTTTTTTTAAGAGTGAGTGAACGAATAGATGACACCCAAATTTCTGGAGGGCAGTAATCTAAAATTTATATTTAGTTAAACCACATTTGTAACAATTTAGTCATGGTTGTGAAGAATATTAGTAAGATTATGGTTTAATGAAATTTTTAACCTACGTAGATTGATACATTGATTAAGAATTCAATAAAGTCTCATTTGATAACTTTTTGATTTTTAATTTTTAGTTTTTAAAAATTAAACTTATAAATAGTACTTTCACCTAGGTGTTTTCTAGTTTGTTATCTATTTTTTACATATTTTTTTCAAAAACAAAGCCAAGTTTTGAAAACTATAAAAAGTAGTTTTCAAAAATTTGTTTTTGTTTTTGCTTTTAGAAATTGGATAAGAACTCAAATATTTTCTTTAGAGAGATGAAACTCATTGTAGAGAAATGATGAAAAAATAAGAACAATTTTCAAAAATCAAAACTAAAAACCAAATGGTTATCAAACGAGGTCTAAGTCATTACATGATATAATAAAAGTTGACACTTAATTTGATTGGATTATTTACGGTAGGGATTAAATTGATAAAAATTTAAGAGTATTGAGACTAAATTATTACATGCTAAACTTTAGGAACTAAATTTTTACAAATTTAGAAGTAAAAGGATTAAATTATTATGAACTAACGATCAGATATCAAATTGTTGCTTTCATGAAAGTTTAGAGACCAAAAGGATTTTTTAACCTTAATTTTTTTTAATATCATTTGTAATACTATTTATTAATTTTAAGCTAAATATATGTTATGATCGCTAATGTTGGAGTGTTTTTCCAATCTGATTTGTTCCTCTTTTAAAATTTTCAATAAATTTCTTATTGTCATTATTGTCACTGCCGCTTGTTGCCGAAGAGAGGGAGAGGTAGAAGATGCATGTCACCAAGAGAGAGAGGTGGGAGACGACGTCGCTACTATTGGAAGTAAGACGTTTTGCTACTTTGTGGGTTGAAAATGAGAAACGTCAGATTGAGAGATGGGAGGAGAAGAAAAAATGTGAGATGGAGGATAAGGAAAATGGAAAAATGAAGAAGAAAAAAAAAAGTGAGATGGAGATAGGGAAAATGGAAAGAAAAGCAAATGACTAAAATTGATTTGAGAGAGAAGGGGGGAGGCTGAGATTGGAAGTGACGGCTGTAGATTGTGTGATTGAGAGAGAGAGGAAAAGATGCCTAGAAAAGTTAAATTAATTGAGTGGGTTGGGCTTCATGGGCTGAGTTTCTAATTGGGAGGGATTTTTTTATTTTTTAGTTATTCTCTGTTCGGTTTGATTTTTATGATTTTGTAAAAAAATCCAAATTGTGAATCGAATCAAATATTGCTATTTTTTAAGGTTTTAAACCGAGGGACATTTTTTTTCAAAATAATCGAACCAAACCAGTCAATTTGGATTGGTTCAGTTCGATTCCTTAGTTTTCTCGGTTCCTTGCATACCCCTACTTGGTACGTAGTAAATAACTCATAGGTAGAGCTAAGAAAGAAGTTGCCCCTTGATGAAAAAAAAAATTATATAGAAAACTTATATTTTGAAAGTTGTTTTTGCTTAATTTCCCTCTCTACCCTTCAAATTTCAAAATTTAAAGATTATGTGCGTGTGCGAAGGCATAATATAAATTTTTGCCCCTCCTATGAAAACTTTTGGCTTTGCCTCTAAACATACGTGATTAGAAAATACTCATTGTTATACGAAATTTAAATGTTGGTATAACAAATTCATAAAAATTATTATGTTAAAATACTATTTTAGCCTCTATACTTTAAATCTCATTCCATTTTGGCCTTTATACTTTCAAATATCCAAATTTAGTCTCTATACTTTCAATAGATGTTAAAATTATTCTTTATTGTTAGTTTGAAGTTAACTTTCATCGAACTTGGTAAACTAATAATAATTATTTCAATTCAAGAAAAGACACAATGTGAATATGTTTCCAAAATTTATAAAAGGAAAGTTAATAGAGACTATTTTTTTTAATAAAAGTTAACAATAAATTAATGGTAGAGACTAATTTTAATAGTTATTGAAAGTACATGGACTAAATTTGGACATTTGAGAATATAGGGACGAAAATAGAACAAGTCGTAAAGCACAGGGACCAAAATGGTATGTTAAACAAATTACTATTTTTAAATTCATATGTCGTCACATTCTTTTAATATTTTGTGATTGTAAGAACTTAATTGAAAAAGATTCAATACATAAAGGATGAAATTGAAACTTTAAAAAGTCTAACACTAAACGTTACAGACTAAAACACATATTTAGCCTTAATCTTATTAGGCTATTAATATACCTGCTACAATGCACGTGAGATTTTTTTTTTTCTTTTCTCTTTTAGAAAATATGAGATGTATATTTTAGGAAAATTATAATAGGTGAAAAATGGGTTTCCATATTTGCAAATCTATCACATAAAAAAATAATTTTCAAAGATGACATTTAAAGAAAAAAATTGTGCGCCTATTTAAACAAATTTACGTAATTCCCTTTTTACCCCATATATCATTGATATATCATTTTTATAGTCTAATAATGATAGATGTCTATCACTAATAAACCATTTCTATGTTAGATATTCATCACTAATAGATCATTTTATGTTTATTGTTGATAGATATTTTTTATTTCTATTACCAATAGACCATTTTTATGCCTATAAGTGATAGATACATCAACGACCATTTTTGTGCCTATTCATAAGGGGTAGACACGGGTGGATTGGGTTAGGTTAAGGATCTATGGATCATCTTGAAATTTCTAGTTAGTCGGTTGCACTACTCGAAAGAATTGAAAATAGCATGTAACCCAACCTAACCCAACACATATATGTTCAAGTTGGGTTGGGTTAGATCATTGAGTTAGAGCACCTATACACTTGGAACGAATAACCCACAAAGGCAATGAACATGAACGACAAAAAATTTCCATGAACGTCGAAAAAACTATGGTTTTTTTTTCCTTGTTTTAATAGCAATTAGATTGCTAACTATAGATTAGGGAAGAGAAGAGAAGGAAAAACTAAAAGAGAACAGAACAGAAAATGAAACTACCTTTGGGGCAATGACGTGAAAGAATGGAAATGAGAAGAGATCTCACACTAATCTCATGAGTGAGAAGTACGACAATTGGGAAAATGAGAGTTGAGAAGGTTGGAAGTGGGTTGGGCCTTGAAATAGTACTTTTTTAGCGATAACTACATAGATGAACCATTTTTATAGACCTAATTTCACTATTATCCATTTTCACAAATGTCCAGTAGTAGCACGCTGGAAACCCATGCACATTTTACCATTATGCCCATAACTACATATATTATATTTTAAACAAATATAGAAGGAAATACCTTCATTTGGGCGTGATTCGCTCCCTTTCCATTTTTATATTATTCCCAATATTGGTTCACATTCACATACACTCCCTCACATTTAGAATTAGGAAACATGGTTACATCCTCTTTGACAATTTTTTTTCAACCACCCATCTGTTGCTTTGACTAACCATCTATTGAAGAAAATGAAGTGGTAAGAATCTTTCAACGACTTTTTACTTTCCCTCAATGATTCAGTCACTATTGTTAGTGAGAATAACATTTAGAATGTGTCTGAAAAACAAGAAATATTGTGCACTATTATGCCCTAATTTCAATATGGGTAGGTGGTGATTTGGGATTAATAAATCATTTATCTTTGATTGTGTGAGTATATGTGATGTTATTATGTTTCAAAATAATAAAAATAACACCATCTTGAAGGATTAATAAGGATTCAAATGTATTTGATGTGTTTAGTAGATTTGATATGGATTTAGTTTTTTTATTAGTACTATTGCATACAATATGTATAAATACTCTATTTAGTATGGTTCAATATGAGGTTATTTTAATGTATCAATGGTATGATAAACGACCATATAATATAAAATGGGTATATAAATATCATATTGATGAATATTCTGGTATATATGGTAAAATTTTGAATTTAATCACCAAAGTTGCCGCTGATCGCAAGCTCGGTCGCGAAGACATCATTGGTCAAAGTCTGTTGCTGTAAAACGGCAACAAGGCTCGAGAGCGAAGACATCGTTGGTCAAAGTGTTGATGTTCAACAACAACATGATTCAAGAGCGAAGATGTTACCGGTGTGTTGGATTGCGCTGCCACTGCTCATAGGTGTCGTGAATAATTGCATAGTTACTCACTATCGCTATAAGGAGGAGCTCATGTCATGGGTAGTCACACAGTAGCTCAAGGTAGCGTTGCTGCCAGAGACTAGAAAATATTGCATGGGTCTGCTCATGTTCAAACGTCACTAGTGACAGAGAGGAATGTCGAGGTTGCTTAATGGAGAGACGTTTGAACAACGTCTGGTCACTCGCGAGCAACTAGTAGCATCGATAGGTTTTTTGAAAATAGTATACTGTGGTAGCATCAGTAGGGTTCTTTATGGTTGTATAGTTGTTTCATACTATGTTTATATTTTCTAAATGTAGAAGTATATTTAATAATATGAGGTATATATTTTGTATATGACTTTTTTTCTTATATATATATATATATATATATATATATATATATATATATATATATATATATATATATATATATATATATATATATTTGCAATGACATGATGGTAATTGATAACCAATCTACCAAGTATATATTTGTAAATAACTAAATATACTGAGTGTATATGACGAAATTTGTAATAGGTGGAATATCTATTTCAATGAGAGATGGAATAATAAATATGAATTTAGTATATATATTGGAATATATTAATTTAATGTTATCACTTATATTGCCATGTTTGCTTCTATATATGTATGACAAAAAAAAACCCAATATATGTGGCTACAATGAGCATAACATAAAAATTATGTATATGAGGTATATATGAAGTTAAATTGGTGTAAACATGGTATATATGAGATATATATGGAATTAAATCGGTATAAACGAGACGTAGAGAAATGAAGAAGATAATATATTATTCTAATATATTAAATTCAAATAATATTTAGCACACTAATGATGAGTTTTTTTCCTTATATAAGACAAGTTGTTTAAAAAATGAAAATACAATAAAATATCAAATTTGATGTGAAGAGAGTGATTCATGGAAGGGTATTCATAAATATTACTAATGGGGGAGAGAAAAACAAAATATACAACATTTATGACGAATTGAAATTCATAAATGAAAAAACATATATAAGGAAATAAGAAATTTAGTATAAAAAAAAAAAAAAAAAAAGAAATAAGCTACACGACTGTCTAAGGGCAATTTGGTCCTAAAAAAATGAAAAATGGTTATAAATAAGGTACATATCCATAAATGTAAAATTTATAGAAAGTGGACATTTTTGAAAAGGGGTTTTTGTACGGATGACCCGTTATTCAATGCTTTAATGACTGATGACCTGCATTCTGAAAATAATGAAATATGACCCATTCTGACGTGACATAGTGCGCAAAATTACACATGAGGGTAGTATGAGGTGGTCTTGCTTGTTCACGCTCTCGTAGGCGGAAACGCTCTCGCTCTAGCTCTCTCGCTCTCTCTCAAATGAGTGGTTGAAAATCTGGAGAAAAAAAAAAGACAAGAAAAAATTACGTCATAGAAGAGCTAGAGCAACAGAGCTAGAGCGAGAACGAGCTAGAGCGAGAACGAGCTAGAGCAAGAGAGAAAACGAGCGAGAGCGAGAACGAGCTAGAGCGAGAGCGAGAGCGAGAACAAGCTAGAGTAAGAGAGAAAACGAGCTAGAGCGAGAGCGAGAACAAGCTAGAGCAAGAGATAAAACGAGCTAGAGCGAGAGCGAGAACAAGCTAGAGCAAGAGATAAAACGAGCTAGAGCGAGAGCGAGAACGAGCGAGAGCGAGAACAAACTAGAGCTAGAGTGAGAACAATCTAGAGCAAGAGAGAAAACAAGCTAGAGCGAGAACGAGAATGAACTAGAGCGAGAGCGAGAACGAGCTAGAGCGAGAACAATCTAGAGCAAGAGAGAAAACAAGCTAGAGCGAGAGCGAGAACGATCTAGAGCGAGAGCGAGAAAAGCTAGAGCAACGATGCCCTCACAGTAATTTGGACGGGATGCAAAGTACGGAAAGGGTCATATGTCATTAATTTCAAAACACGGGTCAAATGGCATCGATAGGCGTGAAAGTGAGTCATCTGTGCAAATTTCCCTTTTGAAAACATGTTTATTATATGACTCATCCATCACAATTTTTCTACTTTTTATAGCTTTTAAATATAGCATTTTGAATATATAGCTATTAAAAAGTTGAGCATTTCACATGCATTATACATTATTTTTGGGAAAAATTTTGAACTCCCGCCTAAGCGTGACACTTCCATTTTATTTCCCTCCCTCGTTCTTTTAAGGTATTGTGCTCCTCTCACACATAGAGATGTCCATTTAACCTGCGAGGCCAAATCACCCTGAACGGGGCTAGAAATCCCCGATTACAAGAGGAATGGGGAAGTGAGCAAGGAGAGTTTTCTCTCCGTTGGCTAAATGGGAATGGGGACGGGGATCTCAGCCCACCCCTTATATATATATATATAAACTAATTTCTGTCTTTTTCTTGAAGGGAATAATCGAATTAAACCCACAGCGGAAGCATAGGAATCGTCTTTGATTTATTTAGAATTAAACTAAAATACAAGGGTTAAGCAATAAATACCTTGAAAATATGGAGATTCTTCTAGCGGGTCTTTATCTCTTCCACAAAGTCTTCCTTGCTATGACTCTAACAAAAGATCAAGGCTTGTGGGAGCCTCTTGGAAGAAAATCCTCAAGGGATTAAAGAGGAAGAGGTTTAGAGAGAATTCTTTAATTCTCTCTTTGAGGAGATGTGTGTTGTTCAGAATGCTTCAACCCAAGGGTTCTATTTATAGAGACCAAGGGAAGATCTTTGCCATTATTAAAATATTATATTTTAATATCTAATATATTAAAATATATCTTTTATTTATTTGAATCTCATTCAAATCTCCTAAGATATTTATTTATTTGAATCTTATTCAAATTATATAAATATCTTTTATTTAATATATCAAATATATATTAATTATTTTAATATTTAATGTATCAAATACAATAAATATATTTTCCTCTTTTATATTTAATATATCTAATATATTAAATATGAATTTGAACACTTCAAATTAAATATTAAATTTGAACATTTCAAATTTTAATATTTAATGTATCAAATACAATAAATATATTTTCCTCTTTTATATTTAATATATCTAATATATTAAATATTAATTTGAACATTTCAAATTTTTCTTTCAACTAAATTGATCTTTTAGTGTTACTATGAGCTAGCAAGGGGACCTTATAGACCTACAGATTATAAGCTCCAATGATACAAAATTAATTAATTAAACTCTTTAATTAATTAATTTTCATTCATTAACTATAGGTCACTCCACTATAGACCTAGAGTTGCACTCTTATGCACTGTAGGACAAGTTGTGTCCATAGATATAATCATTACATGCAAGTCGATCCTTCACGAGTTGTTCGTAATTACAGCTGGGTCAAAAGTCTGTTTTACCCCTATAATTACATCTTGCACCTTAAGTACCACTGATTCTCTAATGAACAATATGTTTATAATCTAATTATAAACTAAGTCCCTCTCGGGCCAATGAGAGGGTGGGGCCCCATTGTTCAAGTCCCGAAATCAGCATTTAAGGGAACTACTCATCTACTTACCCTATATGAGAAAGAGTGAATTCCATCTTGTGAGATTATGTTCCCAGCTCCCTATTTGGTCAAGTTCCCAAAATGGTAGGCATATTGAATCGGCTACAAAAGCCACTCTCACCCATGCAAATCAAAGGACAAGCCCTCACAGGCAGGAGTTCATAACTCACTCAGGATTAAGATCAAGTCGCACATGATCATCCTGATGAAATATTAATCTTCTCAATTAACAGATTTATAAAGAGAGATTAAATATTTCGTGGTCCAGTCTTATACAAACTCATTGTATAAGATACCCCCACTCACATGTCTCCACATGAATGATTTGGATCAAATCATTTGTAACTATTACAAAGTGGGCCGTATCAATAGTGTTACCAGGATAAGGCACCCAACCTTATTCATATACTATGACCCTTTAGGTTATTTCTTGAACATGATCCTCTCGTATGTCAACCACATACTGTTCAAGATTACACTAATAACCTTGGATTTTTCATATAATGGATAATATTATATTGAAAATAAAATAATCAAAATTATTATTAATTATTAAATAAATTATTAATTACGAGGCTTTAGGGCATAAATCCCAACACTTCTTCTCACACCAAGCCGTAGCCTGGCCCGAACCTCACTCTCTCGATTTCCTCTCTCAGATCAAGTCTCGCCGCAACCCCTTCACTCTTTCGATTCCCTCTCTTAGATCCAAGTCTCCCGTAGCCCCAGAACATAGCAACTGCAACCTTCACCTCATCCTCCATCGTTCGTTCGTCGTTGCCTCTAACAGGTTCAACATCCTTGTTCGTCTGTTCGACCTACTCCAATAGGTGCATTTCTTTCCTAAATCGTTTAGCATAATAGTAATTTTTGTTAAAATAGTGGGGATTTGGCCTATTTTAGTAATGTTTTAGCTAAAATAGTGGGGATTTACCTTTTATAAGGCATTTGAAAACTATTACTATCAATGCATTCTAATTGTTGTAGCTAAATTTGAGCCATTCTTATTCTAAAGCATTAGTCTTGTGATTTGAAGTTAAATTTGAACCATTCTAATTCTAAAACATCAGTCTTGTGATTTGAGAACTATTTAAAAACCACGTGTCCCTTATTTTAGCACAATCATTTGTTGTAGCTAAATTTGTCTTCAAAATGAACTCTTGATTTATATAATGTTTCTTGAATATGTGTTAAATAAAGTTAGTATATTAATTATACAATTTATTTATTATCATAGGTTAAAATAACTTTATCAGGAAATAATGATTCACAACAACTTGGTTCAACTCAAACTCCAACTTCTAATAACTTGAGTGAACCAACAATGATCAACAGTTGTGATAGTATTAATACATCTACACCAATTACCTTAGATAGTGATGACAATGATGATGGAGGAAAACGTAGGTTAACATCAGTAGTGTGGAATCATTACAAAAGACAAAAAATAAATGATACCATGAAAGCTATTTGTAACTACTATGGGAAAAAGTTAGGAGGAGAATCAAAAAATGGGACAGGCATTTACATGATCATTTCAAAATATGTCCTTTGAGGAAACAAAGAGACATTAAGCAATTGTTTTGAGACCAAACAAAACTAATGATGGAAAGGTAGTGCTAAATTCATACGCTTTTGATTATGAAGCTTCTAGAAGAGACCTTACTTGTATGATAATTTTACATGAATATCCTATTAATATGGTTGAACACAAAGGATTTAGAAAGTTTATGAGTGGTGTTCAACCTATGTTTAAGATAGTTTCAAGAACCACAACGAAGAGAGATGTTCTAAAAATTTATGAAGAAGCGAGAATTAAAACAATGAAGTTTCTAGAAAACAATCGAAGTAGAGTTGCCATTTGACACACCCCACCCCAAATTACCCTAACCAACCTGGGATGTGACGTGCCGACATTAGATCCCTACTAAACTATGGAATCCAATGTCAAACTTTGCAAAATAAATCTTAGTTTTGAAAATCACAAGTGGCTAGCCAAAACTTTGTTAACACCAAATTTTATAAAAATTTCGGCAGAGTTTCCCCTGAAAACTGAGTAAAACACACCTGAAAGAAATATATACACTCCAAAATTAACATGTTCGAACTCCAACCACCATTTCAGAAATTCAACACAATCCCACGAACTTAAAAGTAGATAGACATGTGGGTTTCAAATTACAAACCAATGGAAATCCCAAAATGGTGCTAAGTCATTCAAAACGTACTAGCCACATTAGTTACAAACGATGCATTTGTATTTATGTACATACAAAATAGTATGCAAAATATCAGGTCCGGTGGCAGATATCGACTTCTGTAGGCTTGTTAGAAACTCAGTCGCTACCTGGAGGAAAAATTTAGGAAGAAAGAATGAGCTAATAGAGCCCAGTGAGTGGTAAGTTAATAGGAAAAATAACCTCTTGACAAAAACCTTTTATATTAAAAGGAATTCAAAGTTCAATAAAACTTTATATATGAAGCACAATCTAAATACACAAGATAAGTAAAACATCACAGAGATTTGCAGCAATAACTCTTTAAAGAAAGCACAAAATAATAGGCCAACAAAACTCATCACCAATCTTGTACCCAATCCCTGCCATACTATGCATCGAGTAATATCTAGATATATAGCAGAGCAAATTTATGTAATACGTGCACGTAGAGCAAACTTTAACATCTGTAATGCCTTAGGTCCAGGATTTGGACCAGGATTCGGAATCCGGATTCGGCACCTAATAGCCCCGACATTCCCCTGCATCCCCTGCGGCCTGAGCACACTAGCATACTATAGAAACACATTCTCATAGCATACAGGGTAATCACCATGGGTACAACATTTAGTGGTTTGAAAACAATTTCTATATGATAATCATCATAAGTTCTCAAACCCCACACATTCTCAAATTGTGGTTTCATAACTTTAAGCCATAATTCAAAGATCAACTAAAATCATGATTCAAAAATCAAGTTATTCCTAAACTCACAAATACTTGATTTCACCTCAAATAATTTGAACTTTTTGCCAGTTGGCTACAATCAAGAGATTTTCATAAATTCACCTTTCATAAGCTTAATTAATTCAAATAATTAAGTCATTGTAGCTAAATTTCAATAAACATAAATCTCTTCAAATTCAAATATGCTAAATCATGAATTCAATTTAGTGATCATATGTCACTTTCTTATCAAATTAGTAAATCATCAATCTCAATAATAAACAATTTGTGAAATACACGTAATTTCCTCCAAATTTTCAAATAACTAAATCCTTTGCATTAATATTAATTTCAATTGATTTCAAATCTCATAAAATCTCATCAATTACTAAAATAATTGAAATACTTTATAAAATAACCACTCACAACTACTACGAACGAGGTTTGTTTGGGTCGTAAATGGTTCCAATCTCCGCTTGCCCTGAAATCATAATTTGTCAACATATTACTAACCTCTTAATGCCAAAATTAAAGTGTAACAACACTAAATAACCCCAAGACTTTAGGTTCTCTTTAACTCAAGAATTAACCAATCTTTTCATCATCTTACTCTTCAAATTACCAAGAAATTGAGACCATAACCCAAAATAAAGTTTCCAATAAACTCCATTGTAATCCTTCTCCATAAGAAATCTCATTCTTTTCATTTCTTCTTCTCCATGAATAAATTCATTGGTTTTCTTTCCCTAAAAAGTTTGCAATTTCTACATACAACTAATCCCCTTCAATCTATACTTTGATAAAACTCATGACTTTCATCAAATTTCCTTCTTTTACTCAATCATCACCCCCACCTTAGTTTTCAAGCTAGTTTATGGAGTTTCCAACTAAAGGAAGAAAACCCATAAGGAAACCCACCAAATTAGGTTCTAGAACTCATGAGAAACCTTAATCAAAAGTTAGAAAACTTACCAAAAGCTTCAATCCAAGGTTGTGAGAGGTTTTCTTTGTTTATTTTTTTCTTTTCCACTTCAAAATAGCCCAAAAATCACACTCCTTCTCTTCACTTTCTTCCTCTTCCTCTTCCTTATGTGATAACTTCTCCAACAATACCCATCTTTTTTTTTATTAAACAATATTTATTAAAGCCACATGTTTTTATTTAATAAACAAATATATTTATCCCACTTTCTCTTTCTTTAATTTCTATTATTTAATTGACAAAATGAAACCAATCCTTATCTTCCAACTAAAACCATAATTATCCAAAATACCTAATTTCTCAAATTTCATACTTTCAAATTATATATATATTTTTCCAAAATTGTAGAAATAGGTGTAACCGCATTACTACCGATATGTGGACAACTAATAACCAAAAGTAGGAATACATGACAATCACTGCACATTTCATTGATGAATCTTGGATCCTACAAAGAAGGCTTTTGAGGTAATTTAAATGTCCTATTTATTTCTTTTATTACAATTTGTTTGACATATAGGTTCAATTTTAACATGTTATTATCATCGCTTAATATTAAGTTTGTATATGTGCCACATCTACATAGTGCAAGATTACAATTCAAATGTTTTCATTCAAATAGTGATTGGACTTTTGCAAAAGAAATATATGATAAATTAGAACCCTTCTACACTATGACTGAGTTATTTTATGGGTCTAGTTATCCAACTTCCAATGTGTTTTTTCTAGAAATTTGTGATATTAGGTTGGAACTTTCTAAGTGGCTTGATTCTGAAACCGAGGAGATAAAAATGATGGCTTCAAGAATGATTTCTAAGTTTGAAAATATTGGAGTGTGATTCACGTTGTTTTGGCAGTAGCTACAGTGTTAGATCCTAGATTTAAGATGAGATTGATTGAGTTTTACTTTCCCAAATCTATGGACCTAATCACTATATTGTTGAAATGCAACATGTTCGAGATATGTTGATAAGCCTTAGAATTAAGGCTTATTTAAGTCCCAATTGCTTAAAATATTTTTGTTTGTCCTAAGATTAATTGAAAATAGTGGAAGATTGCTTAAAATTAAGGAAGAATTTAATGTGATAGCATTTGGAATAGAATTCTAAATAAATTGATTCTTTTTGCAGAAATTATGGAAATTGCTAAATCAGATTGCCAAATCTGATTTGGTAATTGTTTCTGGAGCAGGGAATGTGAAAATTGCTAAATCAGATTGCCAAATCTGATTTGGCAATTGTGTTCTGGGCAGAAATTTATGGGGGGTGAATGACGAAACCCATAAATGGGAAGAACGATTTTCGCACGATTCGAGGGAATTGGAGCATGATTTTTGGGCAATCTTCAACCCTAATGAATGCCTACAAATGGGGAAGAAGAAGATGAGCTATTAATTGGATTTTGAGGGTGATTTGAAGGATCAATTTCGTGGGTTTTTGGGTTTTAAAAAAGGAAAAAATCTGCATTAAACCCATTTCGAAATTCTTCAATTACAGCTCGGTTTGGAGGAATTTAAGCACGAAATTTGGGCATTCTTCAACCCTAATGAAGGCCTATAAATGGGGAAGAAGAAGAGGAGAAACACAAGTCGAGTTGGAGGCGAATTTAGAAGCAATTGTTCGTGGGTTTTGTAGTTTTTTTCGCAGCCTCTGTTTTTCATATTTTGCGTCTGTTTTTGGTCATTTTATTCAAATTCCATCTCAGTTTTTTCTTCAGTTTGTATTACAGAAGCATGGCTTGAACTTTTTCTAATCTCATTTGATGTATTTTGAAGGAATTTTGAGTTTAATTCCAAGTCAAGTTCATGGGTTTTTCTTAATTTCTTCATGCTTTGTTTTTCTTCCTTTTTTTTTTTTTGTTTAGCTTCTATAAGAAAAAAATATTTTTCCACTTATGTTTGTACAAGTCAAGGCAGAAAGGAGGAGATAAGGAAATTTACTTAGTTGCCCTTGCCACCTTGGCTTAATTTCTATTATTTATCCTTGCTTGAATTCCTAGGAATAGCCAAATTTCATTTTATAAGTTAGTGTTTTATTTAATTAAATTGCATCGTTTTATTATGAACTCTTTCTTTAAAATTAGTTTTAGGATTTTCATTGAAAATATGAGCTAAAACTTCTTAGGGGGTTCAAGGATGTGAATTCCCTAAGAAGTAAATGTAGCCAAAATTCTAATAAAAACCAAGCCTACATCTCAATTGTTTGCTTGTGTTGATTGAATTTTCTTTGAGATCCTAGATTGATCAACTAGGGTTTCAACTCAAGCTTAGATCTAATACCGACAGGGTTAGTGATAAGCGGATTTCACACAAGTAATGGAGTAAAAGAGCTTAGACATAAGCCATTCCTTACCCTAGACATAGGGATTAAGGACTCCAAGACCCATAAAATTGTGAGCCAAAAATTATCTAAGATAGAGGGACTATAGACATATAGGTCTCTCACTTAGCCTCCTAAAAAACCCAATTGCGAGGTAAATAGGAGATGCAATTTTGGTTTACAATTGAGTGTGGAGTAGGTTGGAATTGCAATTTTGGTTGCAATTACGACTTAGGGCAATGACATTCTTGAGCCCCATCCTTTATCATTTCATTATCTAAGTTCATCCAATTTGCTATTTCATATTGCCAATTTAGATTCAGCAATTCAATTCAGCAATTTCTGTTATTTCCAACATTGCCATTTCTAGATTTAGCAATTGGATTTAGCAATTTCTGTTTTTCACCAACAACCTATCCCAACTTTATTTTTGCATTTTTAGTTTTCCATTTGCAATTTTCCTTACACTTTTGCAAAACAAAACTTTTGTTACTCCATTCCCTGTGGGATTCGATACTTGGTACTTAGAGACCATTTTATATTACTTCGATCGTGTGCGCTTGCGTGACCACCGATCATATGTGCAAAGATTTATTGAAGTATTATACGTCAAATTCAAGTACAAAAGCAGAATCTTCATATTTTGCAGTTAGTTCAAGACAATATATGAGTAGTTCTAGTTCTCTTGGTTAGAAGAAAGATCGATTTCTCAAGTTTGATGAGTTTGTTAACAATGTTGCTAATGTTGATAATGTCAAATCAGAGTTAGATCTATATTTAGAGGAAAATCTTTTACCAAGATCTGATGACTTTGATAGTTTGAGTTGGTGGAAGTTAAATAGGGTAAAGTACTCTTTTCTATATCAAATTGCCAGAGATATTTTAGTTGTTCCTGTCACTACTGTTGCTTCAGAGTCTGCATTTCGTATTGGAGGTAGACAGGTAGGTCCACATCGTTTTCAAATTCATCCTACCTTACTGGAAGCTTTGATGTGTGCTCAAGATTGACTATGGGCTGAAGGTATGAGTAATTGATTTAAAAAGTTTTGTTATTACCATCTAAGAAGTTTTGTTATTTATCATTTAAGAAGTTTTATTTATACTTGGAATAGATAAAACTACTCCAATAGATGCCAACGTGTTGGATATACTGTTCTCCAAGATCGAGATCTAGATGCTGAGGTAAGTAATTAGTTTGTGTCTTCTAATTAACTTTTTTAATTATTGATTTATAAACATTTTTCAATATTTGTTTTTCAGGAATCATATGTTACAAACATTAATGGTTGAAGAAGGAAATTGATAACTATGTTGTTGTAATATTATGGTTTTTATTATTGAGACTGGGTATAATATTTAAATTAAATATTGTGTTGAAGAGTATGGTAGGAATTTGTTGAAGACTATTTTTTTTAAAGATTTGAAGACTACGTTGTAATGTTGAAATTTGAATTTTTAGAATTATGTTGGTTGAACATTTTATTTTTAGTACAATGTTCGTTTAATGTTATAACTATATATATTTTTGCTTATGGGATAGTTTTTATTATGACATTTTATAATCTCTTCTTTAAATACAATTTTCATTGGAAATGATCTATTTAAAATGTATTAAAAAAATCTATTTAAAAGTTTTTTTTAAATCTTATTATTTGAGAATAAATAAATAAAAAAAGAGAAAAATTCTTCGTGGGAAGCCGGATCCTTGCAAATTTTTCGCAGGGAATCCCCATCCCGTTCCCTGTAAAAAAATGGAGAATTTTGTGCGGACGAGGATTAAAATAGGTGAAGAGAATGGAAACAGTCTTCCCTGCCTCGTGGACATCTCTACTCAAACATCTCAGAATTCCTTCCCTTCTTCCTACGCCTACCATCGTTGAAACCTCTCATCTTCACATCACATTTCTAGAGATGTTCATTTTCCTTGCGGGGACGGGGCCCTGCAAGGACACGCCTGTAATAGGGTGGGGAATCCCCGTTTAGATGGGGAATGGGGGAGGGAGTGGGAGAAAATTTTTCCCCGTTAGCTAAACAGGGATGGGGAAGGGGAATATGTATTCCCCATCCCCGTCCCCGTCCCGTTCCCCGCCCCAGCCCCGATTAATTCATTTATTTTTAATATGTATATTCATATATATAATATATACTAAATTTAATATTTTATGATATATTATTTTATTTTTCTAAAGAAAATTAAAAAAAAAATCTCTTTAAATAGAAATTTACCATTAAGAATTAATAATTTAAATAGAAATTTTCTAAAAAAATATTTTATTTAATCAAAATTTAAAAAATAAATAAAAAATATAAACGAGAAATAATTTCCCGCAGGAAACCCGATCCCTGCGAATTCTCCGTGGGAATCAACGCCCCGATCCCCGCAACATTAAATGGAGAATTTTGTGGGGACGAAGAATGAAATGGGGGGCGGGGACGGGGACGAGGAAGCCATCCCCGGGCCTACCCCGTCCCGTGGACATCTCTACACATTTCCCACAAACCAAATCAACTTTCAGAACTCTTAGATGATGATGCATCCTCACCATTTGACAGATGACAACAACATCTCCAACGACCTAGACCCCCCTCAACTCCGCCATCTGCCACGCTTCTACTCTTGCCCCTTCTTCGACGGCGCTACATATGACAAGTATGTTATCCCTCAGTACATTTACTTTCAGGTTTTAATTCAACCTTTGGTTCCAGCTATTAGAATTTTCAAGATCTTTCCATTGAATAGATTTTTGGAGTTTTTTTTTACCATTTACTTCCTCGTTATTAGAAACCCTAATTACAATCTTTATATTCAGTTCAATATAATGAAAGCCATTGTTCTTGATATGCTTTTGATTTTCCCTAATCTTCTTAAGAGGAGATTTAATTTGAGAGATTGGGGTTGAATCTGGTGATGACTTAGACAGTACTGTGTTTCTGTTTCTTTTGGTTTGTTTGATTTATGGCCTCTTTTTGCTTGTTGGGCCAAATCCCTAGATTGCCCATTGTTGGTGATGCTGCCAATAGGTAAGTTATGTAAATTCTTGAGAAATTCTTTTGAGTTATTTGAAAATGGATGAATTTAAGCTTATGCTATTCTTCCTTTGCTACTTTGTTGGAAAAATTATAAAATTCTTCCTTAGGTACTAGTTGTAGATTAGTTTACTATTGCATCCATGTTGTTCTTAAACAGACTAACGAGGATGAAATGATTAAAGAAAAACAAGTTGGAAATGATCTTCAATGTCCAATTTTTTGTTTTCTGCTGTTGAAAATCTTGCCATTGATATCTTCTAAAAGAGGCAAGTGATCTGATATATGGGTACGTAAGTTCTTGCCATATTTACTTGAAAAAAGAACAATTGGGTGGTCTTTATTTGGCTGATTTTGGGGTTCTAAATATTTTTTTTATGTTGTACTATAATTTTCCGTTTTCACACAATAGATTTTTGGAACTTGCCTGCAACTGTTTGGCTATCTTCCTTCTCTCACAATGCATTTTGGATTTTTTGTTGTGTAATAATGAGAATTTCTTTTATAATTGTTGAAAATTGGGTATAATGTATGGTTTCAATCCACTCTAATTTGGTGCAACTTTAAGTTATTGCTTACATTGCTGTGATGAAATTGAACCTTGTATGTGAGGTAATCTTTGGGAATTTAAATGCAAATATGTGATTCTTGTGATTGTGGCCTCAATCCAGTATTATTTGCATCTTTAAGTCTTTATTGAAGTTGTGGGATTAGGAAGCTTGGTCTATTTTATTTTTTTCCTTCAAATGGAAGCTTGTATTTAAGTATCTGTTCCACATCCCTATCATTGTTTTAAACTTTGTTGTTAACAATGAACAAATTCAAAGTAAGCTTTGTCAACTTTTGTTGCTTTCAAACAAGAATATAAGGGATGTTTTGTTAATAATTTTGTTGGGGCAGTTTAGGTTGTTATGTTGTTAAGAAATCAGAGAAACAAAGACAAGAATTTTCTCCAATTACTTGGTGTAAACCTCAGCCTTGACTTCCTTTGGTTGATAAACGACCCTCTTATTCCTATTATTCTTCTAAACCATGCCAGTGAATTTTGTACTGAGTAGTTAAATTTGATCATAAAAACAACTATCAATTTCATCTCACAACTGTGAATGAATTTGTCAAAACACAAGAAGATCACGAATAGCCACATTAATGGCAGAATCATCATGCACTTTGTTTATGTTATTTTGTAATTGATTTATGTAATCGTTCAAAGCTTTCATTCGTTTTCCTTCTCCCCTCCTTTGCTTCCATTTCCACTCAATTCTTCTCCTCCACTACTTCTCAGCTCATATCTCTCCAACAAACTCTTCACTTATCCACCCCTTCTTCTTCTAATCTGCTTGCTCGCCAAACTTCCAATTCAATCGTGTAATCACTTCAGCTGGGTTAGTACTGTACTTATATGTTGTAACCCATTTGGGTTTGTTTAGGGTTTGCTTATTTGATAGTTGGTTGTGGGTTTTTTGGGTTTTTTTTTTATTTGATAGTTGGTTGTGGTGCCTGATTTGTACTTACGAATGGCCCTCGCTGAGCTAAAAAAGTACAAGGCCACCAAAGTTCCAAATTTCCCTGTCATTCTCCTAGACCATGAGGACCAGTTGAGGGAGGATAGCTATTCCACCTCTTAGGGGAGTATTTTCTTTCACTTCTATCTTTATTTGCTTCCAGTAGTTAGTTTTGTTTGATTTCTAGTATAGGTTAGCTTACTTGGTTTAAATTAGATTTAATGCTTTCTAGTATAAATTGAGTTGCTTTTGTTTCTTTTTCTTTTGTTGAGACACTTTTTGCTTAAATGATTTTCTTTACACCTTGCACATGCATGAAT
Source organism: Trichosanthes truncata (assembly GCA_033996785.1). Classification (NCBI taxonomy): domain Eukaryota; kingdom Viridiplantae; phylum Streptophyta; class Magnoliopsida; order Cucurbitales; family Cucurbitaceae; genus Trichosanthes; species Trichosanthes truncata. The sequence goes on along the minus strand of JAWPNB010000013.1, from coordinate 39,040,908 downwards.
AAAAATCGGATTTCAAAAACAAGTTTCCAATTTGCTTTCCTTGGTTGTTGGGTTAAAAAGTCATTTATGATGATACTTAGAGCTCTCTCAACTTTCATACTTTGTGCAAAATTGGGTTTAAGTTTCATGTACTTTATCAATCACTTTTCTTCATAAAACATTCAAATTTGAATTCTTCTTGTGTTTAGACTACTTAGTGTGCTTAGGAGAGTTTAGTTCGATGCTTAACAAGTTTAGTTACCATAAAAATTTGTGCCCCAACCCTCTTATGCCTTTGTTCTTAGTCAAGGGGGACATTGACCCATTTAAGTTTGGGCGGGGAGGGGGGGGGGGTTATAGACGACTTGTCGAAGGTTCTATCAAGATTAAATTTATAAAAATCAAACCTCTAAATATTTTGCAATAATAGTGGCCAGGGGCATCCATAAGGATTGGAGTTCTTAGATTTAATTAAGTACCAACTTTGGGAATCAAAGAAAAATAAAATCTAAACTAATATTTACATAGTTTGGAGTCCAATTTTAAGAAACATGCATGGTTGATTACCTTAAGCCCAACTTGAATTGATTAATAATTTGATTTTATACTAACAATCTTAAACCAGGAATTACTAAGTTATCAATCTCCTCTCTTGAGCTCAATTGACCTCATGCCTAGCAATAAATCAACCTCTCGATTTATTTCTATTACTAAACAGGGCATTAGGCGATTCTCGTAAGCCTTCTAGAATTAATCTACTCACTCTCGTGCAATAGATTAAACCTAGTAATGCATCTAGTGTTCTACAATTAAACTTACTCTCTCAAGCTAAATTTAGTTAAACATGCAAAACCATGGCCAAAGGTTAAGACAAATATAAAGAGATGCATAAAAGACATTAATATATAAATTAAACTAAAAATCAACCAAATGTTCAACAACTACAACCAAGCAAGGGTCTAAACACAGATTTACAACATGAGTACAACCCATAAAAACTCCTTAATTCAAGAGAACAAGAAAATAAATAGAGAAGAAACTTAGGTTGCATGCCAACACTCGTCTTTGACATGATGCGAGCTTTGAGTCTCCTCCTTGGCTCTCCAAATGTCTCCTCTAGGTCCTTAGACAGTGCTTGAATCGAGTTTAGGGTTTTTGGTCTCTCAAAATGGCTCCCTTTGCTCGAATGAAACATTCCCTTTTATAGAGTCGAAACAACGTTGCAACGCTACGAGCAGCGTTGCAACGTTGCCCCTTCGAATTTTATAAAGAAGGAAAATATTTGCTTGAGTAGCATTGCAATGCTATAGATAGCGTTGCAACGTTATGTCTGCTGGTCTCCAAGGCTGAAAGGCTGTTGAAGTGGCTTTGCAATGCTATACTCTTGTATTCACAAGCTTGTTTTCTTCTCTTCAACACTTGGATTTTCAATTATAGCTCCAATTTGCTCCAAATTCAACCAAATACTTCTCAGAACTCCGGTTTTCCTCCAATTGCTCGGTTTCTATAAAATACACATAAAAATACATGAAAGTACACACAATCATAGCAAAACTAGCATAAAATTAAGCCTAGAAATAGCACATTTATGCATGCTATCAAATATCCCCAAACTTAGATTTTTGCTAGTCCTCAAGCAAAACAAAACCAAAATAACAGTTTCACAAGATTTCTAATACAAGATTCATGACTCAAGCTTCAGTGATCTAATTGACATAAAACAACTGAGTAAAATCTTAACATGCTCTTCACTAAGCAATTTAAATTCTATCTATCTCATTCCTTGCATGTGTGTGTTTTAACTTTCTTTCTATCATTTTCTACTAGCTTAAGACACTTTTACCATGACTTTCCTTCATTTTCCCCTACACTAGCCCTAAATTCCAATTTCAAGCTTTCCAACACTACAGAGAGCAATCTACTTAAGCATTCATTTTCTGGCTCATTTTACAATGGTTACTAACCCCCCCCCAAAAAAAAAACTTATCTTTTTCCTTCTCATAGAGATCCTAGCTTTCACACTTCCACTGTAGGGACCTTCATCCAGAGCACTCGCTCAATGGATGGCCTAACTGATCACAATGGAGGTAGCTATTTTGATCCCCACACATTAATATTGATGGAACATGCATTCTGTTTCTGTTAAACATGCTTAAAAATCAATAAAGATAAAATGTTTCTCTTAACTCGACAAATTTCAATCACTAACTTTCATGTAAGTCAACTATTAATTAGTTCTTATGCCTATTGGGGTAACAACAACCTCTAGACTCAACAAAAGCATCCTCGTGTTCGAACATAATAGAAAGTCGGTTATGTGCTCGTGGTGTTGCAAGGAAATCAAAGATAAACTTCATATATGCTTAATTTAGAACATGCTTCAGAGATTATTCTATTGCAAAAAATTCACTTAGATGACTTCCTAGGCCATCCTGATCAGTCATCATGTATTATAAATCGATCAAGCATGCTTAAGATCGAAAAAATATATATACTCAGAATTTGCTAAGATTTATCAAGACTGCACAGTACTACTCACCCTCAAACTTAAAACTTACGTTGCCCTCAATGTAACATGCTCAATAAAATAAATAAGGACAAAGATAAAGTGAGTAAATGATACTGGCCTGATAAGATGAGAGACTGTTCTATGGGAATTCTTTGAATTGACTAAGAGGTTTCTCAATGCTGTCGAGGTCCTGCAAAATGGGAACGAGATTTACTTGGCACTTTTTTATTTCAAAAACAACCTACACTAGAAAAAAAAAACAAACAAGAAAGGTAAATAAGGGAAGTAAAAAGCTTGGGTTGCCTCCCAAGGAGCGCTTTCTTTATCGTCTTTAGCTCAACTAGACTCATGTGGTCTCTCAAGGTACATAGAAATTCTCCCATTTCTTCGGGCCCCTCTTCTTGGAATCTACAAAACATACCAAACCTAATAGAAGCACTAGCTTCTCGTGAGACCCTGAAGCAGAAATACTTTTGGTATTTTTGAATAAGAAAAGCATAAAAGGAGAAAGATCAAAATACAAAGACTCAAACATGGACTCGTGAGAATAAGAAGAACACTCAAGTATAAGAGATTAATCAGAAGATAAAACAGACAAAGGCTTTATAGCCTCAAACTCTACCTCCTAAATATCCTCAACTAAGATAGGCTCATCCTCTCTCTCATCCTCACTGACTCGATCCTAGTGTGTATCTAAATTTTCTAATTCCTCCCTATTCTCAACACCACTCTCTCTCAACTGCCCAAACTCAGTAGAATCGAAAGAATCATGCTCATGATGGGCTATCAGTGAATCAATGATCAGTTAACTCACTGGACATCCTATGGAAGTGGGTTTCACTTCACTAACCTCCCTAGGGTACTGGAGACTCTTAAACTGTCACATCCCTTCCCAGCTTACTTGCCTAACCTAGGAAGAGATGTAAAGATAGAGACAATCAACCCTATTATTAGCTCTCCCTGACCATCCCAACATATACCTGAAAATGAAGGCAACACAGCACGTTTGAACAAGTAAGTTTGAAACGCTCAAATATACATATGAGCAAGACACATTCACTTTCAGTACTATGTTCTTTAACAAGTCATAACATTTTATAGTTATTACAACCCCGCTAGAATGCTTTTACTACAAACTATATACATAAGAAAGTGTATATACAATGAGCTAAAACGGCGTGGTGGCAAACAGGTCTTGTCAAGGCTGAGCACCAGGAACTCGTTTGCTACCTGGAAAGAGAAAACATAATGAAAACGTGAGCTGGAAAGCCCAGTGAGTGTCTATCTTAAAAACATTATAAGCTCAAAGGTGAAGCATAATGATGGATAAGCTACAAGTTAGAGATAACTTATCACTTATTTGTAAGCATAATCAAACCATGCTACTCATTTACAGGTTTAAGTCACCACATTATGTATAGCATAGAAACTCATAATGTAGTACCATACTGAAGAATAGACATTTCAAAAGCGTAGAAGCTCATAACAATAAAACTCATAACATGATACCACTTTCGAACCTTAGCTGTGGTAGAGTCATCTCTATACCAACAACGTTCATATCTCTCTCACGTGCACGTGGAATGCCATTGAACACACTGGTCTTCCCTAATACCTTCTCTATGTCCTTCAGTATTGGGGTTAGACCAGTTACTACCCGAATACCTTCTCTTTGTCCTTCAGTATCGGAAATCATGATTCCTCCCTCCCAAGTACCTTCTCAATGTCCTTCAGTACTGGGGGTTAACAACATACCGGGGCATACTTTGATTACCTTGGAAATCATGTTTTGATAACACAAACAACAAATTCTCAACATTTGCACTTTTCCTTTCTAAACATGTTTCCAAGTGGATTTACACAAGGCATTTTCTAAAGGAAATCATACTTCCATAATTTAGTTTCCATGCTTGAATGTGTAGTTACAAACTAATTCAAATCATGCTTAAGTGCCATCAATGACATTCTATTAAAAGCTCCATGAAAAATATACAAAAGTAAGTCAAGCATGTTTCAATGATCAACATTTATGCTTTTGAAGAAAAACAAAGGTCAAGCATAGTACTAAAATAGAGTCACTCACAATCACCAAAAGGGTTCCAAGGATTATAAGCTATTCCTATCTCTGTTTGCCCTGAAAAAGAAATTAATAACATTAATTCCTTTCCTTATATACCTTAAAAACATATCTAATTCAGTCCCATAACTCAATTCATAATAACCATACACACTTGGGTGTAAGGTATATAGAAATGGAAGCACATCTCCTTCAATCTCTTGCTAGCAGTTTTTTTTTTTTTTTTTGCACCTAAAATTCCAGGTTCAACTTTCAGCTTGGGTTCCTCAAAATTTAGAAAAACAACCACCTAATATTTTTTGATAAACCTCAAGTACAACATCTTAACTTACTTACCTCAAATTTTCAGCTTCTAATTCCTCCTCAAGAGCTCAAAAGAAACTGATTTCTTCACACTGTTCTGCTAGCAGTTTTTTTTTTCTTGCACCTAAAATTCCAGGTTCAACTTTCAGCTTGGGTTCCTAAAAATTTAGCAAAACAACCACCTAATATTTTTTGATAAACCTCAATTACAACATCTTAGCTTACTTACCTCAAAGTTTCAGCTTCTAATTCCTCCTCAAGAGCTCAAAAGAAACTGATTTCTTCACACTGTTCTGCTACCCGAGAACTGTGAACACCTCTCGGTTTTCTGCAATTTTCACCTCCTTCCTCTTCGTATTTTCAAAACAGCCACCCACTTTCGTATTCTACACTCAATTTATGAGATTTTGACTCAAAAATCATCGAATTTGGTGTAGTAAATTAAGAGATATGGCTGTTTGAAGTTGATCCTCTTCCAAAAGCTTCTAGCTGGACAACACTTACTTACCAAAGACAAATCCGTGGCTCCACAATTTTTTGCCAGCTCCTACTTCCTCATTTACATCATAATCCCCTTTTTTTAAAACACCAAAACAAGCTAATAAATTCACCTAACACATTTAGCCAACTTTACTTAAGTTTGTGAGAAATAAGAACTTTCATTCAATACATAATGCACCTAAAATTTACCCAACTTGTTAATGACCTTAACTTACTTCAATTCAACTCTTAATATGCTTATTCAATGGCTTACCTATCTCCTTATGAAGCTTTATACACATTGTAGTTCACAATCCAAAAGATTCCCAAATCCCATCACGACATCTTTTAGTGCAACCTATATCAATTTGCATATGTCAAAACATCATATATGAGCACAATATGATCAAAAGAGAGTTTAGGGCTTACATAAACTTCTCATCAAATTGTAACCTCCTAAGTCTAGTCTCCTTGTAAATTCTCTCAACATTATCTCAAAGGGGGATTTTTCCTCTAATTGGGTTTCTTGAAAGAAACTAGGATATGGTTCATGGGTCCAAATGCATTCACCATTACCATACATGGGATTTCCATAACTCATAGATTCAGTATGATAATAACTAGGCATTTGATAACCATGAAACACATAATCTTCACTAATAGGCTCATGATCAAAAGAGGGATAACTAATGGAAAAAGAACTAGAAGGCAGTGTTGGTTCTTCGGGCTTAGATTCCCTAAAGGGCTACCCAAATCTATTAGAAGCCATTAAACAAAACAACAAACAATCACAGGCTCTCAAGCAACACTAAATAATCACACAACCAGAAACAATAGACCATGACTCAAAAGAAAACAAAAAACGTGCAAGATAAAAACAAAACAAAGATAAACCTCTAAATGAAAGCAAAGAGATGGAACTACAAATATACACTATCTATGCTCTAAATTAAAATCTTGCACTTTCACCACGATATTAATTAAACTAGAATTTAATTTTGCTAGACGACTTGTCAAAGGTCCTATCAAGATTAAATTTATAAAAACCAGACCTCTAAATAATTTACAATAATAGTGGTTAGAATCATCCACATGGATTGGAGTTTTTAGATTTAATTAAGTACCATAGTTACTCATGCCTAATTTTATTTAGAGAAACACAACTTTGGAAATCAAAGGAAAATAAAATCTAAACTAATATTTACATGGTTTGGAGTCCAATTTTGAGAAACATGCATGGTTGATTACCTTAAGCCCAACTTGAATTGATTAATAATTTGATTTTATACTAACAATCTTAAACCAAGAATTACTAAGTTATCAATATTCTCTCTCGAGCTCAATTGACCTCATGCCTAGCAATAAATCAACCTCCTCTCGGTTTATTTCTATTACTAAACATGGCATTAGACGATTCTCTTAAGGCTTGTAGAATTAATCTACTCACTCTCGTGCAATAGATTAAACCTAGTCATGCATCTAGTGTTCTACAACTAAACTTACTCTCTCAAGCTAAATTTAGTTAAACATGCAAAACCATGGCCAAAGGTTAAGACAATATAAAGACATGCATAAAAGACGTTAATATATAAATTAAACTAAAAATCAACCAAATGTTCAACAACTACAACCAAGCAAGGGTCTAAACACATATTTACAACATGAATGAGTACAACCCACAAAAACTCCTAAATTCAAGAGAAAAGGAAAAGAAATAGAGAAAAAACTTAGGTTGCGTGCTAACACTCGTCTTTGAAGTGATGTCCTCGATCTTGATCTTTGAGTCTCCTCCTTGGCTCTCCAAAGGTCTCCTCTAAGTCCTTAGACAGTGCCCAATTGATTAAATGGTAAGTTTTGATTTTGATGCTGGGTTAAAATCAATTAAATTAGGAGAATTTACATTTATTGCAACTTTTCCGAATAAATTGACTAAGTTCTTGAAATTAGAAAATTTGAAAAAGATATTTTCTTCTTTTTAAGCCTATGATCAAGATTACAATTGAATGAAATTTATACCCTTGAATTGGAAGTTTCATAAAATTTATTTTCTTTATTCGTTTTTTTATTTATTGTTTAATTACAATTTTTGTTCAACAATTCAAAACCCCCCTATTATTATTATTATTATTATTTTAAACTTTGAGAAATTAATTCGATTGGTTCCCTTGGGATTCGACCTGGTCTACTATTTCTACAAATTAAATCTAGAGAATTAGTAAATATTTTGGAGGGCTTCGACGACCCGACCAAAATTTGGCACCGTTGCCGGGGAACCATTATTAGTTTCTCATTGTTACATTTGTTATATAAAAAATTTATATTTATATTTTTCTATTTATTATTTATATTTTTATTACTTTTGTCTATACATGTTCTTACATGGCATAAAACCTTCAGAACTATTGGACATTTGGTAGAGCTGCACCGTACACTGATGAGGTTAGTGAGCTCAAAACTCAAATTTCTGAATTAACCTCTGTTATTCTTCAAGTAGTTGTAGGGAAGTTGCCAGCAGTGGAGGCATGTAAATTATGCTCACTTCAAGGACACCCCACAGAAGCATGCCCTCAGCTGCAACGAAAATTTATTCCAAACGTCTGCACCTTGAGAGAATTTCTTGGCCATCAAGTGAAGTACGAGTCTTATGATCCCTACTATCTTGAATGAGATCAATCCAACTATGGTTGTGGATACCAAGAGGAGCAGCAAAGCCCATGCCATCAGATTTCAGAGTCAGGTATGTCTCTAGAGGCTATAGTTTATGAACTTGCTAATAGTACTATCCAATTTCAAGAGGAGACTCGAATTGGAATGTAGGGCTTGGAGGACCAAATGACCTAGTTGGCTAATTCAGTAAGAAGATTGGAGAGTTTACAAAAGCATCAATATATCGAGACCACTGAGGCTGACGTGACGATGTACATGGATGACAACGATGTTGAGCTTGAGAATTTTGTGCCATGCGAGATCCAGGTTTGTGAGAAAAAGAAAGAATATGAGCCTTACCACGAAAAAGAGATTCAGGTGATAGAGTTTTAGGATGAAAAGCCTACGTCTGTTCTATTCCCTTGCATTTCTCTTGAATTTGTATTGCCTTTTCTTTATTCTCATGAGTCTGTAGAATCTCTTATTTCTTTTAAGTTAGTTGAGTTAGTTGAGTCTTATTTTATGCCCTTCATTCCTTATATAAAAAGTTCCAAAAATAATGATATGTCTGGTACCCTAGAGAAGTAAGTGAGCCTTTTAGACTTGGAAGGCTATATTGATTCGAGCAAGAACGGACCAAACAAAATTGAAGAATTTTATGTGCCCTGGCATGCACAGAAGTCTCGTCGAGCATAACGACATTAAAAAAATTGCCCTTATTGGGAGGCAACCCAAATGTTTTCTTTACTTTTCTAGCTCTTTGTTCTCTTTCTCTTGATTTGTTTTATTTTTTTTGGTTTGTTTTTTTTTTGTAGGGCATTAATTTTTAATAAGGCTTGACCACCCAGTCTCTCAACAGTACAAATTATCCAGTTCGAGTTGTTCACAAATTAGGGGAGTTTAATTTCCTTCTCTTTTTTTTTTTTCATTTCTATTGTGAACAATCTGCTTAGTTATACATTTAGGACAACGTATAGTTTAGGTGTGGGGGAGGTTTTGTTATACAATTTCTTTTCTAAAAAAAAAAATTGCTTTGAATTTAGCATGATTTGATTCGTACATGTTGATTTTTCTTTTGAAACATTGAGTCTTTATTGATATCCTTGAATTCCTTGTAAGTTAAGGATGCATCTTTGGTTTGAATTTTAATGCATGAGAAAGATGAGCATGATTAGCGCTTTTTTTTAAAAAAAAAAAATTATATGACGGTGTCTCATTGATTTATTGATTGAAAAGTGCACAAGACTTGATGCAAATTACACATCCCAGTGAGTTTTTGAGCCTATGAGCAACTCATTATATTTTGCTCCATTTATTTCATGATGAGTGTTGTCAAACTTAGTGTGCTTATTCTAGAACTTGCTTGTGAATGCATTTTGAGACCACATTTTTTGGATTGATGCTTTAATATGATAATGGCAAATTAGGATTAACCAATTTTTTGACTCCTAATAAAATACCTACTTTTATGTTTTTTCCTTTAGTTAGCCACTTTGAGCCAATTTCCCTTTTTTTTTCTTGCTTCAAACACATTATGTTCAGCCTAAGACCTTTTCATTTGTTATCCTCAACAATTGTACCTTTGCCAAGACAAGAGAAAATTTTGCATGGTAGTTAATGCTTTGAGTGAGAGAAAAAAAATCAAAAAGAGAAAATTTGTGAAAAAATATAAGGCAAAAAAAAAAGTGCCTTAACATCAGAAAAAAGAAAAACAGAGAAAAAGAAAAAAAAAAAGAGGAAAATATATATATTTGGAGAAAAATTTGCCAAAAGCATTTGAATTATTAAATGTTACTTCTCCAAAGTTCTTAGTGCTTGAATGAGACATGGGAATAAAATTCAAAGTCTCGGGTAGTGTGTTTTGTGATTGTTATATGAAATTGCTATCATGCAAATAAATAACTCTTTGTCTTGATTGTGAAAACACCTTAAATTTTCCTCCTACCATACCCTTACCCAAGCCCCATTACAATCCTTGTTAAGTCCCCTTTGATTTTTGCACTCAATTCATATATGTAGTGGTGGAAATTTGATTCATTTGCAAGCCTATGGTAATAGCATGCTATGTGTTGATTTTGAGAGTAAAAGCACCCTAAATACTTTGAGAGTATTGAGTGAAATCATGTGAGGGTGTTAAGTCTTGTTGCATTTGATTTTGGTGAATTTATGAGATGCCGGAGTTTTTGTATAAAATGTATCCTATGAGTGCTCATTCTCTTAATTGTCACTACAATTCAACATTGATGTGTAATTGGCTTTATTGGTATTCTTGGATATTGAGAGAGATGAAAAGGGAGTAGAGGGGAGAATTGGTATGTTCAGTTAATGTATGCTTGAGGACAAGCATGGATTAGGTGTGGGGGAATTTGATAAAGTCTTAATTAATCACATTTATTATGTCTAATTTCCTTCTATTTTGATTGAATATTGTGCCTAATTGTGGAAATTGTATTTAATTTTATTTAGGGGTGAATTACCAAAGATTTGATAAATTAAAGCTAAAAGCACATTTTAGTTTAAATTCACAAATTGAAAAAAGGGAAAATGAATTGAAAAAAAAATGATGAAATGAAAATTGAAAAAAAAAAAGAGAAAACATCAAAACAAAAAGTAATAATTAATTAAACCAATTAATATATGTATATATATATATGTTCCAGGTGGGAGGTTGAAAATTGGGCTCAATTAGGCCTATTAAACCCAATGAAGAAGGAAAAATATGTGGAGGACCACTTCTTCAAATTGAAATGGATGGATATTCTTCTTCATCAAACCATAATTTTTAAAAAGGTAAAAGCTATTTTTAGTTCATCTCCAAGTATAAATAGGAGGCCCTCTTGCTTGTGGAAAGACAATAAAGTGTGTTTTAGTTTCTTTGTAGTGCAGTGAGTTTTTTTTCTTCTTTGAGTTTTTTTTTTTTTTTTTTTTTTTTAATTTTAATGTTGCTTCCCCTCTACAGTTATTATTGTTTTTCCACCATGTGTGGCTAAGTTTTAATTTCTAGTTCAATGGTGATTTAATTTCCAGTTGTAATTTTGTGAGGCTTTAGGCCCAATTGAAAATTTATTTTTAATTTAAGAATTATTTGTTTCTTGTCGTTATTTTATGATTGATTGTTACTAATTAAATTGACGCCTTAATTTAGTTCCGATTGATTTATTGCTATCCATGATTTTGTGATCCGTAATTGTCACAAATGATTGAACAATGTAGCAAGGAGTTGGCTTATGTGTGTGTAATTATGGCTTTTCCATTTTACATAGCATGCATAATAGACTCTAGAGAAACAAATAAACAAAATTAATTAATTTGTAGCTATCTCAATTAGTTAGTTTTGGTTTAGTCTTTCTCATGGTTTTTAATGCTATTATTTAATCGATATGGAATGCTATCGTGCCCAATTGATTAAATGGTAAGTTTTGATTTTGAAGCTGGGTTAAAATTAATTAAATTAGGAAAATTTACATTTATTGCCGCTTTTCCGAATAAATTGACTAAGTTCTTGAAATTAGAAAATTTGAAATTGATACTTTCTTCTTTTTAAGCCTATGATCAAGATTACAATTGAATGAAATTTATACCCTTGAATTGGAAGTTTCATAAAATTTATTTTCTTTATTTGTTTTTTTCTTTATTGTTTAATTATAATTTTTGGTCAACAATTCAAAATCCCCCTATTATTATTATTATTTTTTAACTTTGAAAAATTAATTTGATTGGTTCCCTTGGGATTTAACTTGGTCCACTATTTTTACAAGTTAAATCTAGAGAATCAGTAAATATTTTGGAGGGCTTCGACAACCCGACCAAGGTCCTCTTTCACACCCCTATAGATCATCCTTCACACCCTGAAGATCATTCTTCACCTCCTGTAATCCAGCTTGAAGCATTTTGACCTGACCATCTAGCCGTTGCAAAGTAGTGAACGTCCTGGCATCATCACTTCCACGTGCACTGGATGGCAGACGACAGTTCCTTCGACCGGATGATGTACGTCTTTTATCCCAAGTGACTCCATGATCGAAAAAATTGTCCTCAACCTCCAGCTGAGTCAAGGCGTCATCATCTTGCGGACCACCATCCTCCCTATGGGTAGGTGCATCGCGTTCATAGTGGTCAGGCTGGATGCCATCATCATTGTCATCACCATGGTCATCCTTATGATCCTAATCATCTCGTTGCTCAACAGGACCATCCACTTCAGGAACATTATCCTCCAATGTTCTGAGGGCCAGTTGTTGGCCATCTTGGTAGCGAAGTTGTCACTCAATCTCCATCATGTGGAGAACTTGTGTAACCATCGTCTATATTACACCACACAACAAACATAAGAACATAACATCGTATATATAACTACGTATGCAATAAACAAAACTTATATCTTAGATAACTTTCTAACCTTTCGACATTCAAATACATTTAGCTACATCCACTTCAACGTAATTGATTATTGGCACGACCATCGAAGCATACGAAGGATTGCATCGTCGTTTAACCTGGTGGCAGCCTTCCCCTTGAATGTGGACAAAGTCTTAGAGGCCCACACCTACAGCGAAGCAAAGTGTACTATCACACTTGTTTGCTAACCATAAATATAGTAAGTAGAACAATTTATGGAACATGTAGTACCTGAAAAACATGGAAAAATCCTATGAGACTATACTCCACCATATAGTCTTTATTGGATGCCACCTTATACTTATAGACTTCAATCTTGCCTCTCAAACAAGTTTGGAGGCCCTTCAATGTCCTCTCCCAGATTCTTGTTCTCCAATCTAGGCATTTGAAATATTCCAACTGCTCCACGTCCATAAACAGTGATTGGTCAACAATCGTCTTCTTTCTATCCTTCACTAACATCGCAAGTTCCGTATAGTACACCAGCGTTATCTTCACTACATCACCGTCATTCTCAAACACCGTTTCCTTATACTTCTCCTCAAACATAGAAAGGTGCATCTCTTTATTCGTGCACTCTTTCGCAAAGTACTTAGTTCGCAGATCTTGGTGTTCCAACGATACATCCTTCTCAATCGCTCGACCAGGTGTACACCACAATTTGGTCATGAGTAGAAACTCTTCCTTCGTAAATGAGATGATTGTACCCCTCAAATCGAAGCTTGTCACTTTTGGTCTATCATCCACAACCTCTTTTAGTGAAATGTTGTGCACTAAAGGGCTGTTGAAAACCATATCCACATTTACAAATGGCCCAAATATAGTTGTCCTTCTAAAGAAATCTAGTTAGGTGGTCGTAAGCTTTTTCTTCACAATCTCGTTTGCATTCCAAATGTGTGATAGGCATATACTTTGGCTAGGAAAGTGATCAGCAACATTGATCTTCAAAGGTGCCATTTCAAAAGTCTTGTATTACACATAACAAAAATTCAACTTCCTCATATATGCACAGAAACAAAAATTAACCACAAACATATGAGACTGAACTCTTGGGAATCCATCTCTCCTCAATATTCATCCACCAACTCTCCATTCTCATGCTCACCAAATGCTCCATTGCACTCTAACTTTTGACTCCATTTATTCATAAACTATTTTTTAACTCTCTACTCCCCTCTATTTCTCGACTCAACTCTAACTCTCGCCACTACTATCTCCTACTCAAATTACTCCATCTTCAATCTTTCAAGTTTCGTGTCCGTTTCGATAATTCAACAAGAGTTAAATGCCAACTAGCACCCACTCAAATCGCTCTCCAAACCCTCCGAGAAACTAATCCTAACATTTTCAATTAACCAGAAATCAACTTCACAATAATGGGACTCATAGACAAATTGAACTTATTGAAGATGGGCATGCAACATTGAACCAACGATTTTAGAAATAATATAGAGGAAATGAGAGAAACAGAAGTCTACAAACCGTTTCGGTTGCTGTGGAGACTAACAAGGAAAACTAGATTTTCCCGCATATTTTGGGGCAGAAATGTCACTCCAACGGTTGAAAGCAAGAAAAAAAGAATGAACGGAGAGAGTCAAGTGATTCGAAGATTGCATGGAGAAACCGAGAGTAACGTTGGATTGGAGTTTAAACATAAGTGAAATTCAAATAAAAGAAAAAGTAACGGGTTGAAAAGGACCTAGATCGAGAGGTTAAGAAAGTTTGTCAATCCACCTAGACCAAGAGTATGGTTAGATTAAACAATAAGAAAAAATAAAATCGAAAAGGACGTAATGAATTAAAAATGACGTAATGAATCGAAAAGGACCCAGAGCGAGAGTATGATTGGATGAAAAAATAATAAAAATACAAAAAAGGACCTAGACCAAGAGGTTTAAAAAGTCTCAAAACCACCCAGACCGATACATGACGTTGGTGTTGGAAATTGAACGAATAAATCAAGAGTTCATTGAGATGGGGGTTTAAATGGAAGTGCAAACGAAATCATCGAAAGAGTTAACAGGTCAAAAAGGAAAGAGAGGCGAAGAATGCCTGTCAAACAACCTAGATCAAGAGTTTCTGACGACAATAGAAGGTTGTCCATCGTTAAATTTAGATACCAAGTCATCCATCGTTAAACCTGCCAAAAAGAGGTCATCCCGTACAAAAAATTCGTTCTTTAAAGGAAATATGACTTATAATGTAATCTTACAAAATATAAAAGCGTAAATTATGTACTTTAAATAAGGTATAAAAATATTTAATTTAAATAGAAATAGAATTTTATATATTTTTAAATAAATTAAAACAATACGAAAAATTTTAATTTTTACCCCTAAACTTGTTAAGTTGTATCAATTTTAATCCTAAACTTTTAATTTCATCAAATTGGACCCTAAACTTAAACAATTATTGCACTTTTTATCCTCTAGTCAAATTTTGCTAATTCACCTACTAATTTTAACAAAAAATAATATAAAAAAGCTCCATAAACTCACTAATTTCAATAGAATCAAATTTTGCACAAATTAACCATTGAATAACCTTGCTAAAAATTCACAAATTTTAACAAAAATTTAGCTCTAATGTTGATTTTCTCTAAAATCTTATCAGTTTTGTACCATATATATGTTTTATAATTCATTAAACACTTATGAGAATATATTGTGTAATAACATTTTGAACAAAAACTTCTCAAACGGTTGAAATTGGAACACTTTTTAAAGTTTAAGGTTAAGATTGCAACACTAAGTTGGGTGTGTAATTTTATGAAATTGAAAATTTAGTGTAAAAATTGATACAACTTGATAAGTTTGGGAGTAAAAATTGATTTTTGTTTCCAAAACAACATCTATTATCTATATATATATATATATATATAGTTGTTACAACTTCATTGTGACGCGTAGTGATCAACATCCTTCCTATAGGTCTTTCTTAAGATAAAGGTTTAAAATTGTCACCAACCAAGTCTCGGTTGTGATTGGTCATACAAATTTCTTTTAAACAAAACAAATTAATTAGTCTATGAGATTCGGATTAAGGGTGTACACGGGTTTGGTTGATTTGGGTTAGGAGTATTTTTGGGATCAACCTAAATTTTTGGTACGACAGTTTCCTGAATCGAGCAACCCAATTAGAGGGGGCAACTCAACCCAAAACAACACTTCTATTATCGAGTTGGGTCGTGTCGAGCTCATCGTGTTAGCTAACTTTGTGACCAAGTAAATTGAGGGTAAAAACTAAAGAAAAACTAAATCATATGTTAATGTGTCAAAAGTCTGATGAACGGCGGTGCAATGAGAGGTGCGATGGACGGTGACGCTAGATGGTTGGCGTTATGGACGACGGTTGTTGGTTGAGAGAGAAGAGATGGTTATGAGAGGAGAGAATGAGATAGATTGATTCGATGGAGACACGACATCACGAAGCGCAATGGTGAGGCGAAGAAGTTGTCATCATGTCATGTTGGTTGCGGCTGGGTTGAGGCGTTAAAACAAAAGGGTGAATATAAATATGAAGTGTGTGAATCCTAAATATATATGTATGTATGTATATATATATATATAAATCGGTTTGTTCGAGTTGAACCAATTTTTATTTTCCTGAACTTGAGACTAACCGAACGATCAGTTCTTGAAAAATCAACCTAACCCAAACAGAAATTTTGTCTAACCCAACCCAACCCTTATGATTTGGTTGGGTTGGTAGCATTTTTCGAATTTCTTGAACACTCCTAATTCAGAGTAAAATGTTAGCACCTTAAAACACCTGTTGAAAACGGTTGACACACTTTTTATTTTAAAATATCATGTTATAAAATAAATAAAGGAGCTAAAGTGAGTTTAGTTCAGCAGTAATTGACATGCGCTCTTGACCAAGAGGTCAGAGGTTCAAATCTCCCTACTCCAAATGTTATTGAACTCAAATATATATATATATATAGATAGATAGATAGAATGAATGTTTTAACCAAAATACAAATAAGGAGTTATAAGTACAACTGTGAGGTTCGAGCTTGGGCTGAGGGCACGCAATCCTCGAGCTAAGAAGCATATTTGTTTACTACAGCAAATTATTTTTGTAAAAATAACAAGTAATTTGCCATTCTTCCAATAATATTTAGTTATTTTTCGTGTTTATATAGACTAGTTTATTACCACGTGCAATATATTTTATATATTTTTTACTTTATTTTGTATTATAATAAAAAAAGTAATTATATTCATGAAAAAAATCTATCTAACAAAATTAATAATGTACTTTAAATTTATTAAGATTTCATCAATTTCTTCTATATTACAAATTGATAAATATATTTTATTATTGAATATTAGTGTAATCGTAAAAAAAAAACTTTAAATTTATAAAAAAGTGCATTAATTTCTTCTATATTACAAATTGTTAAATTTATTTTACTATTGAATATTAGTGTAATCGTAAAAAAATTAAAAATAAAAAGGGTGTGCAATAAATTATGCTAGTTGTGGTTTATATAAAAATAGTTATCATTTTTTTATAATGACATAAATGAGACCTAATTTTTCTTTTTTTTTTAAAAAAATGATATCTAAATTAATTTATTTATTTCTAATTTTTCCATGTTTTATCGTTCACTCCATCGAAATCTTAACTATTTTCTTAGTTGTTATTAGAATATATTTTGATTTCTCTAATAGTTATTTTCTTAATTTTCTTGAAATGAAACTTTCCAATTGTTGTGGAAATAGGTGGAAGAGACAAATTTAGAATTGAAGAGAATGAAAAAATTATAAAACTTTTGACATTCCAAAATTTTTCATATTCTATAATTAAATATAATTAGATAAAAATATTAATTTTATAATTAATTTATCAATATTGAGCCAAACCTTTTACATTATAGCTTTTCACATTCTATTCATTGAATCTTTATATGTGCATTTAAATTGCATTGTCTCATACCACATTCTTAATGAATTTAGGTTACATTTTGTTGTTTTTTATTTAATATATTAATTAAAAAAATATATAGGTATTTTCATATTTTTATTTTTAAAAAAGTTTGTTGGAATAGAAATTTCGACAAATCCAAAATTGCCACGTCATTACCCAACATTAATGACGAAATTATATTTAATTAGGGATTAATTAAATTTGCAAATATTCCTAAATTAAATTATGGCAAATCCAAGTACGCAATTGGGTCATTTAAAAATTGGAAAACAAAAGCCCAAATTGAATGCCCCAATTAGCAAAAAGGGCTGACCCAAATTCAACCAGGCCCAGTCCAAAAGGGGTGGCCTAAAGTCCAAGCCCAGTCTAAAAGGGCTAACCTAAAGTCAACCAGGCCCAATTCGAAGGGTTTGGCCCAAAATGAACTAGGCCCAGTCCAATAAGCCCAAGCCCACCTAGAGCCCTTGAGGAACTCTATAAATAGAGAGCTTCCTCATTCATTTCAAAGGTTCATAATGGAAGAAGCTCAGAGAGAATTCAGAAACAAAGCTGTGAAGTCTCCATAAGCTCCTGAAGATCAAATACCTTCTGAACAAAGAGCATTTCTCAAAGATCAAGAACGATCCAGGAAGATCAACAAGCCGAAGACCTTCAACAAGCTACAAGCCGAAGACCTTCAACAAGCTACAAGCCGAAGACCTTCAACAAGCTACAAGCCGAAGACCTTCAACAAGCTACAAGCCGAAAACCTTCAACAAGCTACAAGCTGAAGACCTTCAACAAGCTACAAGCTGAAGACCTTCAACAAGCTACAAGCTGAAGACCTTCAACAACAAGCTACAAGCTGAAGACCTTCAACAAGCTACAAGTCGAAGACCTTCAACAAGCTACAAGTCGAAGACCTTTAACAAGCTACAAGCGGAAGACCTTCAACAAGCTACAAGCTGAAGGCCTTCCACAAGCTCAAAGCTGAAGACTTTTTCCACAAGTTCAAAGTTGATGATTCAACCTCGAGAACAAGCGTTCCAGCCCTCGAGTCCAGTATACAACGAGAGAAAGAATCAGAGGATCATACATTAGAGATTGTACTCACTATACTGAAATTAATACAAATCAAGTTATTTACACGTATTAAATTTCCTTGTTGAAATCTCGTGTGAACAAATTGGCACGCCCAGTGGGACAATCTCTACCTCTCATCTCTTTCTTTTAACTCAAAGCACAAGTGAAGTAATGACGTTTGACAAGACTTCTTCGATGGTTGCTGTCATGAGCAACTTATACACGGGTTTTGTTACCCATAGGTGCTTCAATAAACTGAGACTGCAAGAAAATGAAGTAATGACACCGCCGGGGGCATCTACTAATGACAAGTTCCGGATTAAGTGTAATCCTTTGTTCGATCTCGATTCTGACGTAGTGTCCGCCATGATGATTGAAACGAGCACTATGGAAGAAAGAATGGAAAAAATGCAAGAGCAAATCAACACCTTGATGAAGGCGGTCGAAGAAAGAGATTCTCAAATCGCATACTTAAAGAGCCAAATTGAGAACCAAAATGTCGCCGAATCAAGTCAAACTCCTGTCCTCAAAGATCGCAACAAAGGAAAGATCGTTGTGCAGGAAGATCAACTACAACACTCAACTTCGATCGCTTCACTATCTGTGCAACAACTTCAGGACATGATCACGAACTCCATCAGAGCTCAATATGGTGGGACTTCTCAAAATTCTCTCTTGTATTCTAAACCATATACCAAGAGAATCGATAACTTGAGGATGCCAACTGGATATCAACCACCAAAGTTTCAGCAATTCGATGGCAAAGGTAACCCTAAGCAACACGTTGCGCATTTCATCGAGACATGTGAAAATGCTGGTACACGAGGAGATCTACTGGTTAAGCAGTTCGTTCGAACACTTAAAGGGAACGCTTTCGACTGGTACACTGATCTAGAGCCCGAGTCAATAGACAGTTGGGAACAGTTCGAAAAAGAGTTTCTAAATCGCTTTTATAGCACAAGACGAGCCATCAGCATGTTCGAGCTCACCAACACTAGACAATGAAAAGGTGAACCCGTTGTCGATTACATAAATCGTTGGAGAGCCATGAGTCTCGATTGCAAAGATCGTCTCACTGAACTGTCTGCTGTCGAAATGTGCATTCAAGGCATGCATTGGGGACTTCTGTACATCCTCCAAGGTATAAAGCCTCGCACCTTTGAAGAACTAGCAACTCGTGCCCACGACATGGAGTTAAGTATCACTAGTCGAGGAGATAAAGACCTTCTAGTCCCTAATGTAAGGAAAGATGGAAATAACATTGAGGAAACTTTAGAAGAATCTATGGTTGTCAATACAACTCCTCTCAAATTGTCTTCAAAAAACAA
This sequence comes from Trichosanthes truncata, assembly GCA_033996785.1. Taxonomy (NCBI): domain Eukaryota; kingdom Viridiplantae; phylum Streptophyta; class Magnoliopsida; order Cucurbitales; family Cucurbitaceae; genus Trichosanthes; species Trichosanthes truncata. The sequence goes on along the minus strand of JAWPNB010000013.1, from coordinate 39,021,191 downwards.
AAAGATTGAGAAGCGACAAGAAAATGAAAGACGTCGCTTAACATTGAAGGAAAGACAGGAAAAAGTCTATCCTTTTCCAGATTCTGACATTCCTGATATGTTGGAACAACTACTAGAAACACGACTGATGGAACTTCCTGAGTGTAAACGACCAGAAGAGATGGAAAAAGTCAATGATCCTAAGTATTGCAAGTATCATCGAGTTATCAGTCATCCGGTGGAAAAGTGTTTTATCCTAAAAGAGCTAATTCTAAAATTAGCTAAAGAAGGAAAGATTGAGCTAGATCTCAATGAATTAGCTCAAACAAATCATGCCGCAGTGACAACAAACACATGCAGTCAAATACACTCTAGTCCGCTTCATGATCAGGAGGTGCACCTAGTCCAATTTGGAACCCTAGAGCCTGTATCTATTTGGTTTCAACCTGAGGTATCAAGAAACAAACTTCAAGACGTGGTCAAGCCTATCAAAGATCAAGATAAAGGTTGGACTGTTATGTCTCGTCAGAAGAAACCAGGACAACATGTTGTTCAGAAAGAACATTGCTCATTCATAAGAAAGAATGGGCATCAAAGAAATGATGATCCAAGGAAGCCTAAACCTGAGAGGAAAGGAAATAAAAATTGTTCCCAACCCCGCCAACCGGTGACCTTAAAGGAATTCTTCCCAAGAGATTTCTTTTTCGTTGAAAAAAAAAAAGAAAACTTGGCAAGTTCATACTGCACAAATGCAGAAGAAATTGATGATTCAAAAGAAGCCGAGCAAAGATCTTCTGTCTTCGATCGCATCAAGCCTTCAATTACTCGACCTTCAGTTTTTCAAAGGATGAGTATGGCCGCAACAAAAGAAGAAAACCAATGTCTAACTTCTGTCTCAACTCGACCTTTAGTCTTCAAAAGGCTAAGTGTCTCCACATCGAATAGAAGTCAACCTTCAACATCTGTTTTTGATCGCCTCAAAGTAACAAACGATCAACATGAAAGGAAGATGAAATCCTTGAAGAGGGAACTGTTCGATGAAGTGAACAATGACAAAAAGATTCATAGTACCGTCCCTTCACGTATGAAAAGGAAGTTCTCCGTTCTCATAAATACAGAAGGTTCCTTGAAGGTGAAGAAAAATCTCGTCATTATAACGAATCCTAAAAATGAAGGATCTGATCAAGACCATGGTGATGATATGGACATTTAAAATGTAAACGCTCCTTATCGCAAGAGCCTAAACTGCATGATGCTCCTGGCCCGCATGAGCTTAAAAGGTGAACGGTCCCTAAAAAAAATTCCATTGAACAACGTTATGACTTGATCCCTTTCGCTAAAAGGGTACGTAGGCAGCTTAAAGAAAAACTTTTAAGTTCAGTCTTCAAAAAAAAAAAAGAAAATTTTTATCCCAGAAACAAGGCGTTGCAAGTTGGACGCATACGAGCGAGCTTCAACCCCTCCAAGATCGGTTCGTCAGTTACTCTATTAAAGTTCAAAATTCAGCCTCTTTAAGTTCGGTTCATCGCTCACTCCTCCTAAGGTTAGAGCTTCGTTCTCCTCAAGGTCGAAGGGCTTCGTCTCTTCTTCTCCAAGTCAGAAGGTTTCGTCGTTGCTTCTTCTCCAAAGCACAAAGGCTTCGTCGTCGCTTCTTCTCCAAATTCGAAGGCTTCGTCATCGCTTCTTCTCCAAGTCAGAAGGTGTCGTTGTTGCTTCTTCTCCAAATTTGAAGGCTTCGTCGTCGCTTCTTCTCTAAGTCAGAAGATTTCGTCATCGCTTCTTCTCCCAAGTTCGAAGGCTTTGTCGTCGCTCATCCTCCAAGTCAGAAGGTTTCGTCGTTGCTTCTTCTCCAAAGTTCGAAGGATTCGTCGTCTATTCTTCTCCAATTTCGAAGGCTTCATCGTCGCTTCTTCTCCCAAGTTCGAAGGCTTTCGTCGTCCCTTCTTCTCCAAGTCGGAAGGTTACGTCATTGCTTCTTCTCCAAGTTCGAAGGCATTGTCGTCGCTACTTCTCCCAAGTCAGGATGCTTCGTTGTCGGTCCACCATCTTCAAGTCAGGAGGCTTCATCGTCGCTCCGCCATCTTCAAGTTAAGAGGCTTCATCGTCGCTTCGCCATCTTCAAGTCCAGATACTTCGTCGCTACTCTGCCATCATCTTAGGAGGATTCGTTGCCACTCCATCCCCAAGTTTCCAGACTTCATCGCTTCATCTTTAAAGTCAAGGTTGTCGCTTTGTCTTCAAAGTCTGGCACTTCGCTCTATCTTCAAAGTTTGACGACTTCACTTCATCTTCAAAGTTCGACGGCTTTGCTCTGTCTTCAAAGTCTGAAGGCTTCGCCTCATCTTCAAAGTCGAGGTTGTCGCTTTATCTTCAAAGTCTCTTTAAAGTCTGAAGGCTTCGCTTCATCTTCAAAGTCTCGTGGCTTCTCTTCGTCTTCAAAGTCTGACGGCTTCTCTTCGTCTTCAGAGTCTGACAACTAGCTTCTGTCTTCGAATCGGAGGTTGCATGATGCTTTGTTGCAAAGTGGGGGATAATCACCCCTACACATGCTTCTGTCTTCGAATCGGAGGTTGCATGATGCTCTGTTGCGAAGTGGGGGATAATCACCCCTACACTTGCTTCTGTCTTCGAATCGGAGGTTGCATGATGCTCTGTTGCGAAGTGGAGGATAATCACCCCTACACTTGCTTCTGTCTTCGAATCGGAGGTTGCATGATGCTCTGTTGCGAAGTGGAGGATAATCACCCCTACACTTGCTTCTGTCTGCGAATCGGAGGTTGCATAATGCTTTGTTGTGAAGTGGGGGATAATCACCCCTACACTTGCTTCTGTCTGCAAATCGGAGGTTGCATAATGCTCTGTTGCGAAGTGGGGGATAATCACCCCTACACTTGCTTCTGTCTGCAAATCGGAGGTTGCATAATGCTTTGTTGTGAAGTGGGGGATAATCACCCCTACACTTGCTTCTGTCTGCAAATCGGAGGTTGCATAATGCTCTGTTGCGAAGTGGGGGATAATCACCCCTACGCTTGCTTCTGTCTGCGAATCAGAGGTTGCATATTGTTGTGAAGTGGGGGATAATCACCCCTACACTTGCTTCTGTCTGCAAATCGGAGGTTGCATAATGCTTTGTTGTGAAGTGGGGGATAATCACCCCTACACTTGCTTCTGTCTGCAAATCGGAGGTTGCATAATGCTCTGTTGCGAAGTGGGGGATAATCACCCCTACACTTGCTTCTGTCTGCGAATCGGAGGTTGCATATTGTTGTGAAGTGGGGGATAATCACCCCTACACTTGCTTCTGTCTGCAAATCAGAGGTTGCATAATGCTTTGTTGTGAAGTGGGGGATAATCACCCCTACACTTGCTTCTGTCTTCGAGTCGAAGGTTGCATAATCTCTGTTGCGAAGTGGGGGATAATCACCCCTACACTTGCTTCTATCTTCGAATTGAAGGTTTCATAATCTCTGTTGCGAAGTGGGGGATAATCATCCCTACACTTGCTTCTGTCTTCGAATCGAATGTTGCATAATCTCTGTTGCGAAGTGGGGGATAATCACCCCTACACTTGCTTCTGTCTGCGAATCGGAGGTTGCATGATAATTCTCAGTTATGAGAATTATTCAACTCTAAAACCAAGTTGTTCTTGCTAATTTTGAGGATTTTTGTTGACCAACAAGCAAGATAAAAGTAACATTTTGTATAAATTCATGCAAGCTTGTTGAAACTTGATGAATACAAGAATTTTAAGAAAAGATAAAGAAAATAGCTTAAGTTGTTGTCTTTTGTGCAGAATTGGAGACTTTGCAAAAGGAATGCAATTGCATTCCATTTGCAATGTAACCAGATGAACAGAGGAAGGGAGATTGCGATTGCAAACCAATTGCATTCTAAGGCACGACAAGGAAAGCTCGAAATTCACGGAAATCTCCATGATTCTCGCGATGCACATCAATTATGGAGAAATTCCAGCAAGATTATCTTGTCCAGATTTTACCCACAAATCAGGGATCCAATTTTGGAAGGAGATGAACTCGAATTCGACTTTAAAAAGGAGGAGAAGCCAAGGAGGAAGCAAGTTCGTTTCTAGGGTTTTAGTTTCTGTTTTTGCTTTTTTTCCCGAGAGTTTATTTTCGTGGGTTTTGTCTTTTGTTTTTCTGAAGTTAATTTCTGGGTTATTTTCTTTGTAGACAGCAGTCACTTGAATTCAAGTTGTTATTCAATCAATTCCATTTCAATTATTTGTTATTTTCGCTCAAGAATTCTTCGATTTTAGCTTCAATCAATCGAGAAGACAATTTTCTGCATTGCTACGGGTTTTTCCATTATTTTTCAGTCTTCATTCTCGGCTTCTATCGTTCTTCAATTTTTGTTCTTTGCATTTGGATAATGTTTTGCCAATCTTTGAATTTTCCAGTGGGTTTCCTTTTAATAGAAATTTATTTCCAATATTTTTCTTTGTTTCCCGTGGGTTTCTTTTTTTTCTTTTAAAACAGAAGTTTGATTTCCAGTAGTCTTTTTTTTTCTTCGCCCATGGGATTCCTTATTCCGTTAAAAATTTGAACTCCAGTAGCTAATTTAGAGAATTTGATATTTTTCTTGTTGGTAAGCTACTTAGGTTTTCTTTAGAATGATTTTTCTCCTCTTTAAAACTATGAATTTTTCAATCAATTATTTTAGGATTTTTGTTTTATCTACAATGAGCTAAATTTCCTCTAGGGGTTCAAGTTGGTGAATGCCCTAAGGAAAAATGTAAAGCTCTAAAGCAAAAACAATCTAGCTAGCATGTGTACTTTGTTTGCTCTTGTTGAATTTAATTTTGGGTAAACCTAGCCGGCCAACTAGTGCTTGCTCATCAAGCTCGAACTTAATATCGAAAGAGTTAAGGGAAAGCCGATGTCACAAAAGCAATGGAGGAAAAGGTTTAGAAATAAGTCCTGAACATCGACCCTAGACATAGGGCGAGACTCCAAGATCACTAGGGTTGTGTGCGAAGTATCTAAGTTAGATTAGCCATAGACGTATAGGTTTAATCACTTAGTCTCCTAAAGGTTTTGAATCAAAATCGAATAGGAGTTGAACCCGATTTACTTAGTCTCACATGCTAACTATGATTGCAATTGCAAAGTGAGTCGCATTCTTCCAAAGGTGCTTGCATCACTTGAATCCCTATTTTATTCTTTGAATTTTCACTCACTTGTTAAAACCAAACTCTCGCATTTTGAACTTTCGGTTACCCCCATTGCGATTTGCAAACATATTTGGTGTCATTCAAAATAGATTTTATTAAAACCGTTCCCTTGGGTACGATACTCTGGAATACTTCCAGTTCTTTATTACTTCGATCACGTGCACTTGCGTGTTAGCGGATCATTGCATAATGCTTTGTTGTGAAGTGGGGGATAATCACCCCTACACTTACTTCTGTCTTCGAATTGAAGGTTGCATAATGCTCTGTTGCGCATAATTTTCTATTGCAAAGTACGAGATGAACACCCCTATACTTGCCTAGTTTCATTCATTGGGGGCATTGTAGCTACAACTAAAAAAATTTTACAAAGAAAAAAATTAAAGTTACCTCAAAAGTCTACCTATCTCACAAGTGAAGGTCAATGTTGAAGCAAAACTCCATAATAAAGTTGTTAATTGGACTCTAAAAAAAATATATCATTTGATTAGCAAAGCATGAAAAAATATTAAAGAAACAAAAAAAAAGGTTAAAAAAAGGAAGAAAATCTAAAAAAAAAAAACGTGCAAGAAATAAGAAAAAAAAATATAAAGGAGTGCATGCATTATATATATATATTGAAAAAAAAAAGTTCTCTCTCATTGAATAAATGTGCACAATGGGCCCATTAAAATTAAAAGGAAAAGAAGAAAGTCAAGTTCTCCATGAATGCACCTGCAAGCAAGGAAAAAGAATTAATTTCTTCTCTCTCCATGGAATATTGTGTCTACAAGCATCCAAAGAAGGCAAATAAAATTTTCTCTCTCTTCACCAATCTCTTCCTCTCCCCGAAAGTTTGTCTTCCTCCATGGCTTTATTCTTGCCTCAACCAAATCCTCTCTATGCAACTCCCACGGGATTCGACGGCAAGCGAAACACGACTCTCCCTCTCGACCTCCGGCTAAGCATAAGGACGGCGATGGCACGATAAACACAGCAACTTGCGACCACCGGCGAAAAAAAAAAGGTTTTCCCGAGTGCTTCAAGCGGCGGAAATTAAAAAAAAAATTCTGACATGAAGCGAAGTTTCAATGCAGGCCAAAATCAAGCAAGAATAAAAGACATGGATGGGCAACCGCAACAAAATTTCATTTTAAAAAAAAAGAAGAAAAGAAGGGATGAAGAAGTGATGTCTCTAATTTTGGGGACATTGAAGAAAGAAACAGAGAGCAAAAAAAAAAAACATAGGAGAAGCCTTTAAAATCATCTTGAATATGCTTAAAGAATTTCATAAGAGAGTGGTGAAAGAAAAACAAAAAAAAAAAAAAAAATCAAAAGCATATCTGAAGGATCTCACTCAATCTTTTTACTTGGCCATCTCATCCCAATTTATAGATGAACTCCGATTCAAATCTGGCCAAAGCTGTTATACAAAATCTAGCAAAGTTGTTAAGCAAGGTCAAGGATTTGGGTCCAAATAATTCTGAAGATATATTTAAAAAGATATTTTGGTTTTAAACTAAATTTGACCAAAATATTTGGATTAAACTTTGAAGCCAAATTTTCGAAGGCATTGAATGAGATGAGAAAATTGGTATCAAATTTTGGAAGGTAAAACTGAAAATCCAATTCTGGGATGTTAGGCTAAACTTCAAATTTAATTTGGGAATTATCCTCCTATCCTTTGGCAAATTAAAATTTGAGCACCATCTCTCAAATTAGAATTTGAGTAAGCTTCAAATTCAAACTTTACTTCAAATTCAAGCAAAGTAGACTTCGAATTCTATTCAAACTCAAAATTTTGATAGAATTTAAATATTATCTCAAATCAAAATTTGACCATATTTCAAAATTTGAGTACTCCAAATTCAAGTTTCAAATCCAAACTAAAATTGGATGAAATTTTATCTCAAATCAAAATTTGGGCATAGTCCAAATCAAGATTTCGTTAAGATTCAAATTCAAATTTTATTCCAAATTCAAAGCAAAGAAAATTTGAATTCTATTCAAAGCCAAAATTTGGGCATAATCCAAATTTTATCCCAAATCAAATATTAGATAAAATTAATTCTATTGAAGTCAAAATTATGGTAGAATTTTAATTTTATCTCTCAAATCAAAATTTGGGCATAATCCAAAATTTATCCCAAGTCAAAATTTGATTGAAATCCAAATTGAAGTTCTATTCCAATTTCAAATTATAATTGGGTAGAGACTTATCTCAAAAAGGAAAATTTGGGCATATTCCAAACTTCCTCCCAAAATTGGGTAAGGTCAAGATTCTATCAGAAAAATCTCGATAGAATTAAGTTTCTCAAACAAAAAAATTTGGGCACAATCCAAATTTCATCCCAAATCAAAATTTGATTGAAATCCAAATTCAAGTTCTATTCCAATTCCAAATTATAATTGGTGTAGAAATTTATCTCAAAAAAAGAAAATTTTGGGCATACTCCAAATTTCCTTCCAAAATTAGGTAAGGTCAAAATTCTATCAAAAAAATCTCGATAGAATTAAGTTCCTCAAACAAAATTTGGGCATAATCCAAATTTTATCTTAAGTCAAAATTGGAGAAAGTTTCAAATTTTATTCCAAGTTCAAACAAAAATTGGTGTAGAAGTCCAAGTCCTATTCCAATTTCAAATAAAATTTGGGTAAAATTTTAGCCTTGCCCCAAGTTCAAATTTTGAATTAAGGTAGAGCATAAATTCTACTAAATTCAAAACAAAGTTTTATGCCAGAAGAGAAAATCAAAATATTGACTCAAATTCATATTTTGATAAATTGGCATTAAAAAATGTGTCTAAAAAAAATCAAAATTATGAACCAAATCCCATATTTTGATTAAATTGACACATCAAATGGAGTCCAAATTAGGAGCAAGCATCTCAAGTTTTGATTCCAAAATGACTTTTTCGAAATTCACACACACATACTTGTGTATAAATCTCGAAAAGGGGGCATTTGTTGGAATAGAAATTTCGACAAATCCAAAATTGCCACGTCATTACCCAACATTAATGACGAAATTATATTTAATTAGGGATTAATTAAATTTGCAAATATTCCTAAATTAAATTATGGCAAATCCAAGTACGCAATTGGGTCATTTGAAAATTGGAAAGCAAAAGCCCAAATTGAATGCCCCAATTAGCAAAGTCCAGGCTTAGTCCAAAAGGGCTGACCAAAATTCAACCAGACCCAGTCCAAAAGGGGTGGCCTAAAGTCCAAGCCCAGTCTAAAAGGGCTAACCTAAAGTCAACCAGGCCCAATTCGAAGGGTTTGGCCCAAAATGAACTAGGCCCAGTCCAATAAGCCCAAGCCCACCTAGAGCCCTTGAGGAACTCTATAAATAGAGAGCTTCCTCATTCATTTCAAAGGTTCAGAATGGAAGAAGCTCAGAGAGAATTCAGAAACAAAGCTGTGAAGTCTCCATAAGCTCCTGAAGATCAAATACCTTCTGAACAAAGAGCATTTCTCAAAGATCAAGAACGATCCAGGAAGATCAACAAGCCGAAGACCTTCAACAAGCTACAAGCCGAAGACCTTCAACAAGCTACAAGCCGAAGACCTTCAACAAGCTACAAGCTGAAGACCTTCAACAACAAGCTACAAGCTGAAGACCTTCAACAAGCTACAAGTCGAAGACCTTCAACAAGCTACAAGCGGAAGACCTTCAACAAGCTACAAGCTGAAGGCCTTCCACAAGCTCAAAGCTGAAGACTTTTTCCACAAGTTCAAAGTTGACGATTCAACCTCGAGAACAAACGTTCCAGCCCTCGAGTCCAGTATACAACGAGAGAAAGAATCAGAGGATCATACATTAGAGATTGTACTCACTATACTGAAATCAATACAAATCAAGTTATTTACACGTATTAAATTTCCTTGTTGAAATCTCGTGTGAACAAAGTTATTTGTACCTAATTAAAAAAAAATGAATATACCACCAACATCTTGAGATGTTTTTGAAAATTGAGGAGGCTTTGAAAGTAAAGAGGACAAAAATAAAGAAAGAATGAAGCTCTAAGTGTTGGTGAAGAAAACGGTGAATGGTTATAGTAGTAGAAGATGAGAGTTACATAACTTTTTTAATTCTAGAACTTCTAAAATTCCATTATGAATTATAATTAATATTATTTTTTTTAAGCAATAGGAAAAACCTTTTAGATTCTAACCTTTTAGATCTTATACATTTATTATTGACAATTAATTATTAATCAATTAATTTACTATTTACAATTAATCATTAATGGCATATTTTATAAATTAGTAAATTAAAGAATGGACAAAAGTGTCAAAATATTTTTCCAACATCCTCACTTTTTAATATAGTATAGATAATTCAAATAATTCAATCATGAATGTATTGCGTGTGAGGGAATGTTAAAGAGTGTAAGGGGGCATGAAATTTAATTATTCGGGTCTCGTTTGATAACCATTTAAATTTTGATTTTTGAAAATTAAGTTTATAAATATTACTTTCACTTATGTTTATCTACTTTTGAGAGATGTTTTCAAAATCCAAGCCAAATTTTGAAAATTCAAAAAAAAAATGGTAGTCTCCATTTGATAACCATTTAGTTTGTTTATTTTTAGTTTTTGGTTTTTAAAAATTAAGCCTATAAATACTACTTTCCACCTATAGGTTTCTTTGTTTTGTTATCTACTTTTTACCAACGTTTTTAAAGACCAAGCCAAGTTTTGGAAACAAAAAAAAAGTAAGTCCCGTTTGATAACTATTTGGGTTTTGGGTTTTAAAAATTAAGCTTATAAACACTACTTTTACTTATGAGATTGTGTTCTATGTTATCGACTTTCTGCCCATGTTTTCAAAAATCAAGCAACGTTTTGAAAACTAGAAAATGTAGTTTCTAAAAACTTGTTTTTGTTTTTAGAATTTGACTAAGAATTCAAACATTTCCTTAATAAAGGTGAAAACCATGATTAAAAAAATTGTAGGAAAATAAACATAAATTTCAAAAACTAAAAACCAAACCTTTATCAAACGAGACCATAGTTTTAAAAAACTTGTTTTTGTTTTTGGAAGTTGGTTAAGAATTCAAATATTTTCTTAAGAAATATGAAATCATTATAGAAAAATGATGAGAAAATAAATACAATTTTAAAAATAAAAAATCAAATAGTTATCAAACGAGGTCTTAGTTTTTAAAAACCTGTTTTTGTTTTTGAAATTTGGCTAAGAATTTAAATATTTTCTTAAGAAAAACGAAACTTATGGTAGAGAAATAATGAGAAAACAAGCACAATTTTTTTTTTAAAAAAAAACAAATTATTATTAAACTCATAGTAGAGAAATGATGAGAAAACACACAATTTTGAAAAACCAACTTATTATCAAACAGGACCTCAAATAACATTCATACGATTTAGGGTATAAAAATATTAAGGGCATGTTTGAAGCACTAGGTGAATTATAATATTTTGAATTATAATAGTATGTAGAGTTAACCTAAAAACATACTATTATAATTCAAATTATAATAATCTCACCCTAAAAATAGACTATTATAATTCAAACTAAAACTCCAGAAATAAAAAAATTATGCATCCTAAATACATATTATATAACTCCTCAAATTATTATATTCTAAATTATTATAATCCACTCAAATTATTATAAGAATTATAGAGCCGTAATATAGATTTTACATAACTGTACTTTACTCACTAGACTATACTATCTTTATGCAAAGTTAACCTTACCGAACATCTTCATCACACAATCACAACTGATGATTATTTAAAAAGCCCTTGGGCCAATTCTGGACCTCTATTATTAAAATTTAGCATTGGCAAAAATTTATAGAACTGGAGATTGTAGGGGTGCGCCAAGCCCGAGCAGCAGTGCAACGCTTGGGCGACGCTCGAGAGCCCCGATAGCAAGCTACCGTGGTGAGCCCTCCCCCTTGAAAAATTAATTTAATATCATGTGGGCCGATGGCCCACGTATCAGATATTAAACTGATAAGAACAGATACTACACTTGATCTTAGCCAAAAGGCCGAGAAAGGTATGATTTTAACACTACCATCAACGCCCTTTTATACTCACTCTCTTCCTCTCGCTTCTTCGACTTGGCCGATGTGGGACAAACTCATTTCCTCATCCTCACGCCCCTTTTATATTGTTGGACATCCCATCTTCATCTTCCTTTCCAATAGTTTCTTTTTTCTTTTCCCGGGTGGTTTTTCTTTTTTCTTTTAAAATATAGGTTAGCACACTTTCCATCATTATGCTTATGTAATCATTTTATTTCTGTTATTTAAAATTTGTTACAACTTAGAGCCCGTATGTAACAATATAGTTCTTGTAGTTTAAAATTTGTAAAATTTAGTCTATGGTTTGAGTTTTTCATCAAAATGAAGTGCCTCTTTTTATCATGTAGAGATGTAGTATAAATACTGTATATAAAAAAAAGGTGCCAACAGGAGCATAGCTCAACTAGTATAAAGTATGAACTTATGATCAAGAGGTCATAGGTTCGAATCTCCCACCCCCACATGTTGTTGAACTCAAAAAAAAAAAAAGACTTAATATTTGTAGTTTATAAACATATTTTGGCCCTAATCATTTTATCAATCTATATGTGTAAGAAACTTCATCAAAACTTAACATTTTTTATAAAAAGAATTAAATCATTACAAGTTTTAAACTATAAGGACTTAATTGTTACATAGAAAAGTTCATAGACTAAATTATTAAAAATTTGAAAGTATAGAAACTATATTGTTTCGTACTTAATGAAACTACAGGGACCACCTAAAAGAATTATGTAACAGTACAACTTTGAGATTTTTTTTAGACTTATCAATATAATTATGAATAACGTAACTTTGTAATTGAATATTTATATTTGATGTTATGGTTGCATACCTTCTCCAAATAATATTTAGTTCTTTTCATGTTAATATAGATAATTCAAATAATCCAAACATGCATGCATTGAGTGTGGGAATGTCAATAAGTTTTGGAGTCATTAAAATTCAGTCACTCGAATAAACATTAATGTTAATCAAAGGTATATTGTGTTATTTTTTTTAGTTCAACAATATGTAGAGGTGGGGGATTCGAACTTCTGACTTTTTGACAATATTAATTGAAGTTGTTATTAGGTTTAGTGAGGTCTAAGGTTTAAAAAAAAATATTTAAAGGATAATTTAGGACAGACAATGACATATTACATTTCAAATGGATTAGTTTGATCCCTGATAAGCATAATATAAACCATGATTTTTAATTGTAAATTCCTTCAATTACACATTGATTGCATCTTTATTGTATGTATGGGCTTATTCATTGTAGCCGTAGGGACTACTTATATAGTGTATACCCTTCAAAATTTTAGAGAAAACGTGGGAGACATCGAAGGTTGTATACAAGGGTGTTAGGTATCCTTAATCACGACGTCTATTATGTTCTCTTTAATGATTATGGTTAACACAAGATGTCTTGTAACTTCCAAGTGTTTTTAAAGTTGTAGAATAATTATGGTTAAAATACCATTTTGGTCCCTATACTTTGAGCTTTATTCCATTTTGGTCCCTATACTTTCAAATGTTCAATTTTAGTCCATGTACTTTCACTAAAGCTTAAAATTGGTCCCTATTATTAGTTTATGGTTAATTTTTCTTAAAAAAAGTTAGTCTCTATTAGCTTTTCATCTATAAATTTTGAAAATATGTTCACATGGTGTCTTTTATTGTATTAAAATTATTATTATTATTTAACCAATTTTGATTAAAATTAACTTCAAACTTGTCATAATGACCAATTTTAAGTTTTATTAAAGGTACAATGACTAAAATTGGACATTTGAAAGTAAAATGACCAAAATGGAACAAAGTCCAAAGTACAGGGACCAAAATGATATTTTAACCAATAATTATTGAACAGCTCAATAATTATTAAAAAATTAAAATAAACACAATTATTAGGTTGTACCAATAATGGTTTTTTTTTTTCATTCTTTTTTTCTTTTGGGATAAATATTACTATTTTTTGCAATTGTCTTTTTCTATAATTCAAAAATTAGAGTATCACAGATAAAAAATTAAACCAAAGAAGAAGTTGTAGAAATATATATATATATATATATATATATATATATATATATATATATATATATATATATAAGAAATATATTGTAAAATTTAAATAAGGTATTGTTCACACGTAATTTCAAAAGAGAAAATGAGACACATATATATGAACTTAATTTGTATTAATTTTAATTTATTAGAGTACAATTTCGAATTTGTTCATCTGATTCTTCCTCTCAAATGTACATTTGTCTTGAAGGTTTTGCAGCTTGTTCTCGAACGTAGATTTGTCTCGAGGGTTTCGCAGCTTGTGTCTCGAATATGGATTTGTTTCGAGGGCTTTTGCAACTTGTTCTCGAGGTTGAAGTTTTAATCAATCTTTAGGGTCTTGAAGAGTTTTTGGTCTTCAATGAGTGTTCAGCACCTAAAAACTTTAGGGAGTGTTTGGCACCTAAGAACTTTAGGGAGTGTTCAACACCTAAGAACCTTAAGGATTCTCTCTGAATTCTTTGGAGAGTTTAATTTATGAACCCCTCAAATGAATGAGAGCTTTTCTATTTATAGAACTTTCCATGGGCATGTGGACTTGGACCATAATGGCTTTTGGGCCCAACCATTGAACTTGAGTTTTGTTGGCTTTGGGCCTAACCATTTGGATTTGAGTTTTATCTGACTTTAACCCAAAATCCATATAACCAATTTGACCAAATTAACTTTAATTATTTGGTCAAATGAAGACATATGGCATTTTAATTTAGGATTTGTCAATTTTTTTCTTCAAATTAAATTTGTGACACATGTCAATTCATAATTGATCCCAAATTTAGCTATTTGTAGTTTCGTCATTAATTTGGAATAATGATGTGGCAATTGAGAATTGGCCGAAATTTCGCTGTCAACAAATGCCCCTCTTTGAGATTTATGCAAACGCATGTGTGAGTGAATCTTGAAAAAGATAGTTTGGAGTCCAAAATGTAAGTTTTTTGTTCCTAATTTTGACTCCCTTTGACATGTCAATTTAATCAAAATATGAATTTGGCTCAAAATTTTAATTTTTTTACACATTTTTTTACGCCAATTAATCAAAATTTTGATTTTTTTTTCTTGTTTGGCGACCAACTTTGATTTGAATTTCAATTGGGTTTAATTCCAAATTAAATTTCGAGTAATGTCCAAACTCTATCCAATTTTGACATGAATTTGAAGCATAACCATTTTTTAATTTTGAATTTCACTCAAATTTGATCTAGGACTGGCCTATGATTGTACCCAAACTTTCTTGATTTGAGGTCAATGACTTGAATTTCGAATTTATTTGGGACAAAATATAGAATATGCCCAAATTTTAATTCAAAGTAAATATTAGATTCTATGGAAATTTTGGTTTGGATTTGGAGTAGAATTCTAATATAGACTTTGTTGAATTTAATCTAGGGATAAAACTTTGATTATTCCCAGATTCAATTTCATTCAAATCAAACTAAAAATTATCCAACCTATCTTTTGATTTAAAAGTTAGATCGATTTGAATTTAATTTGTAAATTGGAGATAATTTGAATTAAAAATTCTAATTTGATAAGGACTTCAAATTGATGATCGGGCTTGAAATCCAATTCATATTTGGATTTGAATTCAATTTTTTTTCCTTAACTCACTCCTTATTTATTTATTTATTTATTATTATTAGTATTATGTACTTCAAACCCTTTCTTTCGTCTAACATCAGGTGAGTTTCTTCTTCTTTTGGAGTAATTAGGCTTAATTATTCGTTACAGCTCTAATTTGTAAAAAATTAGATTGCTGAGTTTAGCTCTTAAGTTGGTAAATTAAATTTCTAATAGTTTTAGGGAAAAGAGATTTTTAGTTAAATCTTTAATTTCCTAAATTTTGGAAGTTTAATTTTAGGCCTTTATCTTCAAAAACAAAAGGGACCCAAATCTTTAATCAGTTGGATTTTTCCTACAATCTTTAGAATCTTAAGTTGGGTTTAAAATTTAGAAAAAGAAAAAGATATGAGTTTTAAGAACCCTAGAATCTCCCTTCTATTTTATTTATTGGGCATTTTTCCTATTTTGAAAAAACCAGAAATTAGAAAGAAGCAAAAGAGAAGCCCTAGAATTCTTCTTCCTTCTTCTTCCCCCTTTCCCTCACGTTGAACCAGCCACCAAAAGCCCTATCTCCAACCTTCTCCTCCAGCGGCAACGACGAGTGTCTTCTTTGGCGAGTTCGACATAACAGCACCGACGACCACATGATTCCAGCCGCTGCAATTACGTGATGGGTGCGACCTTTCCCTCTAACGTTCGAGAGTGTGAGCAACTAAGATCTTCCACCAACGACATGTTCAGATCTACAACCCACGACTCTGACCATTAGCTCTACGACAAAGACGACACCCACAAACTCACACTCTCAACCCAGTAAACGATAGAAATGCAACAGCAAGGCAGCATGTGGTCAACGTGATGTGTGACTACGCACTACGGTGTCTCCCTCCACACGTTTGGGTCAACATTTGTTCAAGAATCAACTTTTCCCTTCTTTTCGGTAAGGTTCGACACCTACCTATGACCTTATATCAGCATTACCCATTCCTTAAATTCCTTTGATTTGTAGGTTTAGGCCTTATCAATCACTAACCAGCCCTCGTTCGAGGTGGTTTGGAGTCGATTCATGAATTCCAGCAAAGACCCACTCATTTTTCAGTCCTTAAAATAGCATCGGTATGTGACCCACTCATCCATTTAGCCTCTAATAGATTTACCCACATCTTGTAAGGTTTAGTTTTGCGAAATTGGAAGCTATGGAACACCAACTAGCAAGCTTTTCATTCCTTTAAGTGCTAATCGGTAAGTTCTAGCATGTTTTAGACCTTTCGTAAATCACTTAAAGTGTTGTGATTTGGTTTCTAACCTTTGGATATGCCTTCTTTGTAGTTCAAACAAATTCGGAGTCCCTTCAAACAGTTTTCAACAAGGTTTCAAATCATTTGAGTGAGAGTAAGTCAGTAATGATCACTCAAATCCTTTTCGAATACTTTTTAAGTGTCGTAGTTCAATCTCTAGCCTCCGAGAGTGTTCTAATTGATATTTCGAATTAGTTCAAACACTCTCGAACTTGAACCAGCAAGGTTGAAGGTCCTTTTTGGTAAGTCTTAGAGGCCTTTCATCTTTTCAGACTTGTTTAAAGTACCTTAAGTCAGTTTCTAATGCTTCGTGCCCTTTTTACTTGTAGTTTCAAGTTGATTCGTGGTCTTTTTGGACACTTCCAGCAATTACCCAAGTCCTTTTGGGTAAGGATTAAGTGGTGAGGCTTTGTTTAGGCCGTTTCATGCTCTTTTAAAGTACTTTAGCTTCCTTTGTAACACTTGGGACTCTTTTGCTTTTAGGTTTGGTTTGGTTTTGGACTATTCGAATTAGATTCTAAGCTGAGTTTAAGTAAGTATACCTCTGATAGCATGCAATTATGCTATCTTATTTCCTGTTATTTATCCTAGCTTTGTTATGATTTTGTGTGCTTTGATGTCTATTTGTGGTCAAAATTGCAGAAACTGAGATAAAGAGCAAAATCGGAGTGTTTGAGGGTATTTTGGACATTATGGAGCTATTTTAGGCCATTTTGGAGAGTCAAAAAGAGAAGAGTTGAAGAAGTTAGCATTTGGGCAGAGGACAGTGTTGCAACGCTTGAAATGGCGTTGCAACGCCCACTTGTATTGAGCAAACCCGAGAGCTAGCATTGCAACGCTGCCCTGTGGCACTGCAATGCTAGAAACGGGCTGAAGTGAAGCTCTTCGTCCGTAGCGTTGCAACGCTACCCCTACACGCAGCATCAAAACGACAGTGTTTTGGACAGCGTTGCAACGTTGTCTCGATAGATAGTATAAGTTCATCCTTTTCTCTTTGTCCAATGAGGAGGCCATTTCAAGGGTTGAATCCCTAATCTCGATTCCATACCTTACTTAAGGGTATTTGGGAGGATTTGTGAGCGTTTTGGAGCGGGATTGAAGACCTTGGAGCTTGGGTTTGAGATTGATCACCTCGGGAACGTGGATTCTTTTCCTTTCCTTTCATTTATAGTTATTTTAGTGGCTATAATTAGGGGTTTCCTGTTGTGTAATTGCTAAACATGTTTAGTTAAATCCCTAAATTCTATGGGTTGTTGTAATTTTTGGACCATTGCACGTAATTTGCTTTATTAATTAGTAATTGTGGCTTGATTAAGTGTCTTTGTTCATTTATGCATTGGGTTCTTAATGCCTTTAACAAAGCAAGGAATAAGAGTTAAATGATTGTTAGTTTAATTGAGCTCGACAGAGTAGATTAAACTTAGAAAAACAATGCATGGCAATTAAAGACCGCCTAAGTGACATAGGAACAACGGAAATTAATTGAGGTTTAAAATGAAGGTTTGTTAATGCTGAATGAGGATTAATTAATGAGACGGACACAAGATTTAATTAATTACACCCAAGGTTTGGAGGAGATCGACAGGAGATTTCATAATTTTAGGCTTCTAGACGTATGAATCGAACACTTGATTTTGCCTAATTGCTAGCTTAATTAAGTAAATTAAGGTCCAAGAATGCAATCAACACCCATAGAATTACCTATCAATTTGTGTCTCCCATTTATTTTGCTTTCTAGGTTTAAAATTTATTTTCCTATCTGCTCTTGCATCTTGTTCTCTAAATAAACAAAAGTGAGATTATTCTTGGTAATTAAATGAATTAAAAATCAATCTCAGTGGATACGATATTCGGTAGGAATACCGTTTTATTATTACTTCGATCGCGTGCTCTTACGTGTACACCGATCAACCTCACCTTGAGCACATTGGGGTTTAGTTGTGGATTTTCGAACTAATTTTAGCCTCTAAAGCTTGTTTCTTGGTTTAGGAACCTCTTGAAATAAGTTTAGGAGCGCTATAGGTAAGTAGAGTTCTACCTAACGAGTCTGTTTGATTGTGTGAGCATGTCGTATGTTTTCTTGTGATTTTATTATGCATATATACATATCTCAATGAGTTGTTATGTGTTCCGATGTGTTATGTATGTTGGATTATACCTTTGAAATGTAAGCATGTTGAATGTTGAGATTGCTTGAGATTATATGATATTGTGGTGTGTATGTTGAAAGCATGATCACGATTTTTAGGCTGAAAGCATGGTCTAGAAAAGCATGTTTAGGATTGCATTTTGGGTCATGAGCCTAATTAGTGGAGGTTAAAGGACCTTGAGTTTATGATAAAAGAGGATGTTAGGGTCTTGGGTATAAATGGTCGAGGGCTGGTATTGTTTAAAGAAAGTAAGTGAATATCAAGGCCTCGAGTATAAATGGTCGAGGGTTGATATGTCACTATTGGGTGTCAAGGCCTCGAGTATAAATGGTTGGTAGTCGACATGCCAATATTAGATAAAGAGGAGCATTGAGGCCTTAGGTATAAATGGTCAAGGGTCGGTGTGATGAGTCTTAAGGCAAGTATTGAGGCCTTGGTTATAAATGGTCAAAGGGTCAATACGTTGTTAGTCATCAAGGCCTTGGGTACAAATGGTCAAGGGTCGATGCACAATTCAAGGCCTTCGGTATAAATGGTCAAGGGTCGAATGCCGAGCTCTATAGAGCAACGTTGACGCCCTAGGTATAAATGGTTAGGGGTCAATGAAACTCAAAGGGTCAGTCTTGGAGAGTTTTTGTAAAGGCTAAATATGAGTGTTGAGTGAACTCATGGAGCTTGAGTGGAATTTAGTGTGCATGGCATGATGCAGGAATTCATGTGTTGGGCAATTCTTGTGTGTTTACTTGTTTATGTATGTTAAACAAGTTGCTTGTGTTATTTGTTTTGAAGAGTATGTTGGATGCATGTGAAAAGCATGTTGTTGTTTTGTTGATGCTTGGTGGCTCACCAGGTGTGAGCTACTTACTGAGTACGCATTATGTACTGACTCACTAATAGTTTTGCAGGTGAATAAGGTTTTCATGAGCTTGGTGGTGAAGAGGAAACGTTGGAAGAGCCCATTAGCAAGACTTTAACTTTTTGATAGAAGTTTCTTTGAATCGAGTAGATAGGTCCTTATTTGACTTTGAACACATGCTATGTGTATGCTTATTCTATCCATTCTTTATCTGTTAAGTTTTTATTCGAATTAGACGTGCAGATAGGTTCTTTTGTTCAAGCTTAGCTACTGGACTAAACCTTGCTTGCTGTTGGAAATTCGGTTCTTAGTTTTGGCGTCTTAAACAGTTATGGTTTGTTTAGAGACTTGTGAAGTTGTTTATATTGGGAGTTTGGATGTCTTTGTTGTTGTCTGAAATTGTAGGAGTTGTTGTTTGGTTAATCTAGTTTTAGAAGTGTGATATTTTTGTCTAACAAATGCTAGAAAAAATTTTAGTAACTTGTAGTTACGTCGCTATGCTGCTTAAATTTTCGGAGTATAATAGTTATAAGTTTAGTAGTGCTTCTTAGATTTGGTTAAAATTTGGGGGCATTACAAAACTTCTAAGTTAAATTGGAAGATGAAGCAACGAAGCCATTGAGCTCTTAACATGGAGTGATGACAAAGCCTTCAAACTCGAAGATGGAGCGACAACCTGGACTTTGACGATGGAGCGACAACCTCAACTTTGAATATGGAGTGACGATGAAGCCCTCAGACTTGAAAAGAAATGAAACTAGAACTTTGAAGATGACGTGAAGCCGTCTCGCATGTATTTAACCTATAGCATCCTGTTCACAATGATGCAACACCCTCAATTTGCAGTGTCACCACCCTCAATAGGGTTGAGTATCTTTAGTTTGTTGCATTGTCCCCAGTAGGGAGTTCATTTTCAATTTTCAAGGTCATGCTTCAATAGTTGTGACACACTTTTTTTTTTTTGGAGAGATTGAACTTAAAGTTTTCTTTAAGCTACCTACGTACCCTTGAAGAAAAGGGATCAAGTCATAATGTAGTTAAATTTTTTTTTTTTTGGACCATTCACCTTTTAAGCTCATGTGGGCTAGGAGTATCATGCAGTTTAGGCTCTTGCCACAAGGAGCTTTTACATTTTAGATGTCTTTATCCTCATCATGGTCTTATTCAGATCCTTCATTTGTAGGATTTGTTAAGATATGAGATTTTTTTTCACCTTCGAAGAACCCTCTGTATTTATGAGAACGAAAATTTTCTTTTTCATACATGAAAGGACAAGACGGTGAATCTTTTTGTCTTTGTTCACTTCATCGAATAGTTCCACCTTTGAAGTGTTCATCTTTTTTTCATGGTGATCGTGATAAAGGGCTTGTCGAAGGTCCTATCAAATAACATTTATAAATCAGACTTCTAAAAATTTGCAGTAATAGTGGCCAAGGTCGATCACAGGGATTGGAGTTCTTAGATTAATTAAGTACCAAAGTTAATTATGCCTAATTTTATTTAGAGAAGTAAAACTTTAGATTGAGGTCAAAATAAATAAAATAAATTTTAAACTACTATTTACAAGGTTGGAGTCCAATTCTTGAGAAACATAATGATTGATTAAACTAAAGCACAACTTTGAATATAATGAATTGATTGCATGCCTTTAATCTTAAGCCAAGAATTACTAAATTATCAACATCCTTTCTCGAACTCAATTGAACTCATGCATAGTAACAAATCAACCTCTCGGTCTATTTTTATTACTAAACACGGCATGCATCTATTGTTCTATGGATAAATATACTTTCTCGAGCTAAATCTAACCTAACATGCAAAACCATGGCCAAAGGTTTAAGCAATAAAATCGAGATGCATAAAAGATAATACTACAAGCATTCAATTACAAAATCATCAAAATTCTAAACATTCGATCATTACTTGTCTAATACATAGATAAACAGTGCATAAGTCCATAACGAAACTCCTAACTCCAAAACAAAAAGCAAAGGAAAGAGATTAGACTAAGGTCGAGTGCCAACACTCGTTCCACACGTGATGTACACGATCTCGAGCTTCAAGTTTCCTCCTTGGCTCTCCAAAACTCTCCTCCAAGCCTTTGGACAGAGTAGAAATCGAGATTAGGGTTTTGGTCTCTAAAAATGACTCATTTTTTACGAATGAAAATTTTTCCTTTATAGACATCGAGACAACGTTGCAACGTTATGCCTTCTGGTTTCCAATGCTGAATGGTTGTTGATGTAGCATTGCAACACTACAAGTGGCATTGCAACGCTATGCTCTCGGGTTCAAATACCTTGTTCTTCCTCTTCAACACTTCGGTACTCAATTATAGCCTCTAATTGCTCCAAATTCGTTCAAATACTCCACAATTCTCCTTTTTGCTCCAATTGCTCGGTTTTTGCAAAATATACATAAAAATACATGAAAGCACACACAATCATAGCAAAACTAGCATAAAACTAAGCCTAGAAATAGCACACTTTTTTTTCTATCAAATCGCTTGTTACTTTGAAGCAATCAAAAATAGATGTTGAAGGTCGATCTTTCTTTGATGTGGAGACGCTTAGGCTTTGGAAGACTAAAGGTCGAGTGGAGGAAAAAATTAGACATTGATTTTCTTCTTTTGTCGCGGGCATACTCATCCTTTGGAAGACTGAAGGTTGAGTAGTTGAAAGCTTGATGAGATCGAAGACAAAAGCCCTTTGTGTAACTTTTGAATTTTCGGCTTCTTCCACATTGATGCAATATGAACTTGCCAAGTTTTCTTCCTCTTTTTCGATGGAAAGAAAATTTATCGAGAAAATTCGTTTTAAGGTCACCAGTTGGCAAGGTTGAGAAAATTTTTTATTCCTCTTCCTTTCAGAGTTAGGCTTCCTTGGATTATTCTTTCTTGACATTTGTTCTTTCTTTTGTGGCTTTAGCAAAACTCGTTTGAGGCTAAATTTTTCCTTTACTTCTTTAGATGAGTCACAAGAACCCAACCTTTGTCTTCATCATTGATAGGCTCAATCTCATCTTGAAATTTATTTTTAGGCACCTCATCTTGAAATTTATTTTTAGGCACCTCATCTTGAAACCAAATAGCTATAGGTTTCAGGGTTCCAAATTGGACTAGGTGCACTTCTTCATCATGAAGCAGACTAGAACGTATTTGACTGTGTGTGTTTGTTGTTACTGCAGCATGATTTGACTGAGCTATTTCATCAAAGTCTAGCTCGATTTTTTCTTCTTTAGCTAACTTTAGAATTAGCTCTTTTAGAACAAAGCATTTTTCTACTAGGTGACTGACAACTCGATGATATTTATAATAGTTGGGATCATCAACTTTTTTCATCTCTTCTGGCTGCTTAGACTTAGGAAGTTCAATTAGTCGTGTGTCAAGTAGTTGTTCTTACATGTCAAGAATGTCAGAATTAGGAAAAGAATAGACTTTTTTCTATCTTTCCTTCAAAGTTAAGTGACGTCTTTCATTTCCTTGTCGCTTTTCAATATTCTTATATTCTTCTTTTGAAGATGACTTGAGAAGGGTTGTATTGATAACCATAGACTTTTTTGAAATTACCTCAATGTTGTTTCCTTCTTTCCTTATGTTAGGGACTAATATGGCTCTGTCTCCTCGACTAGCAATGCTTAGTTTCATATCGTGGGCGGGAGTTGCTAGCTCTTCAAAGGTGCGAGATTTTATACCTTGGAGGATGTACAATAGTCCCCAGTGCATGCCATGAATGCATATTTCGACAGTAGATAGTTCAGTGAGACGATCTTTGCAATCGAGATTCATGGCTCTCCAACGATTTATGTAGTCGACAATGGGTTTACCTTTTCGTTGTCTAGTGTTGTTGAGCTCGAACATGTTGACGATGTGTCTTGTGTTGTAGAAGCGATTTAGAAACTCTCTTTCAAATTATTGCCAACTGTCTATCGACTCGGGCTCTAGGTCGATGTACCAGTCAAAAGCATTCTCTTTCAACGTTTGTACGAACTGCTTAACCAGTAGATCTCATCATGTACCAGCATTTTCGCATGTCTTGATCAAATGAGCAATGTGTTGATTAGGGTTGCCTTTTCCATCAAATTGCTGGAACTTTGGTGGTTAGTACCCAATTGACATTCTCAAATTATCTATTTTCTTAGTATATAGTTTAGAATACAAGAGAGAACTTTGAGAAGCCCCACCATATTGAGCTCTAATGGAGTTCGATATCATGTCCTGAAGGTGTTGGATAAATAGTGAAGCAATCGAAGTGGGGTGTTATGGTTGATCTTCTTACACAACGACCTTCTCTTTATTTCGATCCTTGACGACATGAATTTAACTTGACTAAGTGAAATTTTGGTTCTCAATCTGACTCTTTAAGTATGCGATTTGAGAATCCATTTCTTCAATCACCTTCATCAAGGTGTTGATTTTCTCCTGCATCTTTGTCATTCTTTCTTCCATAGTGCATGTTTCAGTCATCATGGCGAACACTACGTCAGAATTGTAATTGAACAAAGCGTTACACTTAACTAGGAACTCGTCATTAGTAGATGCCTCCGATAGTGTTATTACTTTGCTTGCAATAAGAGCTTTATCGAATTGCAACCTCAGTTCATAAGAACAACTATGGGTAACAGAACCAGTGTACGAGTTACTCATGACAGCAATCATTGAAGAAGTCTTTTTGGATGACATTACTTCACTTGTGTGTTGAGATGAAATAAAGAGATGAGAGGTAGAGATTGTCCCGTCGGGCGTGCCAATTTGTTCACACATAATTTCAAAAAAGAAATGAGACACGTGGAATGAACTTGTATTTGTATTGATTTAAGTGTAGTAGAGTACGATCTCTAATGTTTATCCTTTGATTCTTTCTTTCTCTCTCATGTACAAATGTCTCGAGGGCTAGACAGCTTGTTCTCGAGCATGTTGGTCTTTTTTTTATCGGCCTTCTGGCTTATTGATCATGTTGGATTGACCCTTGACTTGTTGATCATTTGATCGGCCCTTGGTTTGTTGATCGGCTTGGAGGATCGACCTTTGGTTTGTTAATCCTTGAAGAATTTGTCGAAGTCTTGAAGTTTTCTAATTCCAAAATGTGTTCAGGACCAAAGGACTTCAGGGAGTCTTCTCTTGAAGAGTCTTCGTTCTTCAAGGAGTGTTCAGCACTCTAGGACTTCAGGGAGGGTTTGATCTTCAAGAGCTTCTAGAGCCTTCTGAGCTTTGTTTCTGAATTCTCTCTAAACTATTCTTCTGAGGTCTTCCACTTCTGACCCCTTAAATGGAGGGGGAAGCTCTCTAGTTATAGAGTTCCTCAGGGCCCCAAGTGGGATTAAGTCTGACTATTAGATTGGACTTGGTTGGCCTTAGGTCTAAACCCTTTGGACTAGGCCAAGTTGACTTTGGACTTAGCCCTTTGGGCTGGGATTTTGTTGGATTAGGGCCTCTCATTTGAGATTTATCTAAAATTGACCCAAATTTCATATAACACAATTGCATATTTGGATTTTCCATAATTTAATTTAGGGATACTTGCAAATTTGATTAATCCCTAATTAAATAAATAATTTTGTCACTAACTTTAAATAATGACATGGAAATTTCTGTTTGGCCAAAATTTCTATTCCAACATAATGTAATTTTGAGAAAAAAAATATACTATAAGATTTATTAGATATCTAATATTAGGAGAAAAATTAAAGGGAAAATAACTTTTTTTCCATTTAAATCACTTTTTAATATAGACTAAATACATTTTATTAATTGGGATAAAATATCTATGTTTTAAATTTGATGAAGTAGGCATGCTCCACATGTAAAGTAAAAATACCTACCAATTTCATGTGACTTTTTCTTTTTCTTCTATAGGATGACTTCATATGACTTAGCCCATACTCAACTCAAAATGACTTCCAACATGTGTTGGGAGTGATTTTGAAATGATTAAAATCTCACGCTTTTCATCTTCAAAATTATTCCCAAATATGCCTTTAATCATTCAAAATCAATTTTGATTGTATGAAAATTACATTTAAAAGTATAAAACTAAATATTAAAATGATTATATGAAAACCACTCTTAATAAATTACTTATAAACAACCCATTTTCACTAGAATCACTATTTCTAAAATCACTCCCAAGCATGCTCTTCTAGAAAGTTAAATCATTGAAAATGTAATTATACTAAAAACTAACAACCTCATAAAAGAGGCCAACCTAAGCATAGCTCAATTGGTTAAGACATATACATTAGACCGATTCGAATCTTCCACTTCTAAATGTTGTGTTGAACTAAAACAAAACATAACATAACATAACAAAAACGCTCATAAAAGAGTACTTATTTTAAATTCACCACATCTTTTTTCTTTTTTGAACTTGGTACATAAAAGGACAACAATGAAAATCAAAATAAATTAGAGATAGAATTGAAAAATGATATAATGTTAAGACTAAACTAGTAACCTATCGCTTATATGGAACTCAAAAATTTAAAAAAAAAACAAAAAAACTCTCTTTTATGGAGATCATTACAATAAAAATTGTCTAGTTTCAAACCCTAACATTAGACCCACTACATGAATAACTAATGAAAAAATAACATTAAGTACTAAAATAACTTTTTATACAAAATTCAAAGGGAAAAAGTGACGTTTGAAGATTTAAAAACCATAGTAGAATTATAAAAATTTGTAGATTGAATAGAACTTAAATCTAAAAAATCAAATGGAAAAAGTGATATTTTATATAAAAAAAAAAAAAAAGATTATTTATAGTTTCAGTTGCGGCTACAATATTAATAACATGTTTGTCTAATGTTCTTTTGTGGATTTAAATATTGAGATATTTACAAACAAGTTTCAATTTAAATATCAATTATCGTGCCAACAAACATTTATATTGAGAAAACAAGATCAGACATTCAAATAAGGTTATTTTAAAACAATAATTTCCCCCTCTATATTTGCTAAATAAAAGAAGCCCAAATCAAATTAAAAAATATCCAAACTTAACCATAAAATTAAATAAAACAAATGCCGAGTTTAGCAGGACAAACTACAAAGAAAACCAGTACCACAAAAATATAACTAATCGCAAATCTTAAAATTTGAAACTCAACTAATTGAGGGGATTGGATTCTTTTGTTTAATTTTATAATTTATTTCAATAAAATTAAAAATTTGAGATTAAAATTGACGAGTAGGGAAAAATGAATTTCTTTTTAAGAAAATAAAAGGCATGAAATAGAAGAAAGAGACATAATCGGGTTTTAAATTTTAATCGACATGTCAAACATTTCTATCAACATTTTCATATATTTATGTTTTCGACATAGACACGAAGGGTGAATTGCTATTTCCATTATATCATAGAAAAATTGATGAAATATAACAAAAATATCAACAAAATAGTACTAATATGCCAAAGAGAGTATAGCTCAATTGGCATATCGAATGTGTTAACGACCACGAGTTCTGTGGTTCGAATCCCCCAATCCCTATTGTACTCAAAAAAAAAAACAAAATAGTACTAATATGAACCTAGTTGATACTAATAAATTTAAACTTATTTTAAAAATGGTGAAATATTTATGTGTTAATTCAAATATTTTCATTTATATTTTTTAATATTCATTGACATCGATATTTCCATCAACATTTCATAAAATTAAGATCTCAGTCATTTCCATCACAACAACATTTAAAATCTTGGCTATAAATTCCTGACATATAATCAGACGGCAGAGCAAAAAAAAAAAAAAAGCTGGCTTATGAGAGGCTTGATCGATTGGAAAATATTGATCCCAAAATGAGAAATAATATTTAAAAACTTTTTTTCAAATAAACATTTGATAGATGGATCATCTAAAGACTCTCAAACTATCTAAAAATGTCGAAAATATTCAAAATAGGTAGTAACAAAAAGAAATTTTATAATTGATTAAAAAACACTTTTGGTCCCCGAACCTTCATGAAAGTATCAATTTAATATGAACTTTAAGTTTAATTTTAATCTTTGTACTTTCAATTTTGTAACAATTTAGAATCTAAATTTTGGTATGTAACAATTTAACCCCTATACTCTAAAATTTGTAACAATCTAGCCCCTAACGTGCAAAATCTCGTCAAAATTAAGTGGCAATTTCTATTAAATGATGACTTAGTCTTTGTAATTTATAAACACTTTTTTTTTAAGAAATTTATAAAACACATTTAGTTCCTAATCAATTAGGTCCCTAGTCAATTTACCGATCTACATAGGTAAGAAAACAATAAATCTTAACAATATTTTTTCCAAAAGAAATTAAATTGTTACAAATTTTAAAGTACAAAGACTAAATTGTTACATATCAAAGTTCATGGACTAAATTGTTACAAAATTGAAAGTAGAGAAACTAAAATTTTTACAAACTAAAATTCATGGACTAAATTGTTACTCATATGAATCAAAAGTTTTTTTATCCTTTAGAATTAATAAAATCATTTTTAAAAATAATGCAACCAAACAAATTTATTATTTAAAGCACTTTTTAAAAAAATGTAAGTTACAAAATCATCTTTATTAACAATATTTAAAAAAAAAATGCTCAAACTAAAAGATATACCAAACACACACTAAATTCGACCACAATTTCTTCATATTTCCACATGATCTGTTTAATAAAATTAACACAATGTGACATCCACTTTTATACTTATTGTCACTTTTATACTAATAAGTATATGGAAGAAAAATTAGAAAGAATATATACATATATATATATATATATATATATATATATATATGTTTTTTTACCATGCATAGGGTGTAAGAGTTATAGTCATGTTATACCAGCTCTATTGAATTTCCGAGGCCTCAAAATAAAGGGCTAGGCCAAAGTTATGGGGAGGGGAGAAATGCAAATGAAAGGGGAATGAATTAAAAAGTCCAAGCAAAACTCACTTTCTATCTATCTCATACATGCAACTTTTCTCCTCTGTAAATTCCATTTCTAACTCAGCTGAACTGAATTTTCTGTATTCTCATAAATGGAAAAAGTTTGAAGGTTTAAATACCATATCAAGGGTTCTTCATCGATACTCCTCCGGTAAGCGATACCCGGTCATCACTATCTTATCAGCGAACATCTTACCAGTCTTCGGCATTACATGCCAATGCAGCGTCAAGTTGAATTCTTTACCTCTGAGATTGCTTCCCTACAACAAATTAAAAACAGGATATTGACAAGATTAAATTCATGTAGATGAAAAGGTAAAGTCTGTCTAAAATTGCAGAAAGAATCATGGAATGTAGGGTATGTAGCCCACCTGATCGATAAAACGGTACTTGTTCGAAGTGTGAATCGAAAACTTTGCATTTTCTTTTGAGGGTATTATACCATCCCACAGTGAGATCTGAAATACGACATCATAACAACTTAATAACAAACATAGCAGGATTAGAAATCCAGAAGATGTATCAATGGAGCTTACCTGGTTCAAGGAATTCTTAGGAGTCTCATACTCAGCAGCTACAAAAACAAAAACCTGTAAACTTGTATTAAAATCTAATAAGCCCATTCATTTCAGGCAGCTAGTCATAATATGAAAACAAACAGTCGAAACTGGAAACGAGACGAGAAAACTGCAGAGCAATAAATAGTACAGTATATTAAACAAAATGCAAGTACAGATTACGACATAATTTGCTGACCAGTGATTGTATCCATATTCCAAAAATCCATGAAAAGTAGCAAAAGCCATATATCTCAGGTTTGACCCTCAGTACAATAATTCGAGCTCCAATATTCAAATATATCATAAGCCATCCCAATTGCCACAGAAATTACAAGGAAGAAAGGTCAATTATAAACTAGGTTATTGCCAAACCTGCTTTGTGTTCCATGTAAATAACGACTGCAAGTCCACCGAGATATTTAAGGTCATGCTGACCTGCACGGAAAATGTTTTCCAGTTTAGAATGTAAACATAAAGCCAGAATAAATTTCAAAATCATCATGATGAATGGCTATCTTCATTAATAATGCAATTAACATCTAAAAACCAACGGAGAAATTTTCCATTTGACTATTATTGCATATGAGTTCAGAAGTAACTGAACAACAAATATTTGATACTTGACATATAGCTCAACTGCTGCAAAGAATCACATTGGATGATCATGACAGTATCTATTCAATAATATGAGTTGCCTGGTGGCTTCTTTCAATGTATCCTCTATAGACTGTTTTCTGAGCTAAGTTTTAAATAAGTGCTCCTATTTAAGAGTATTGCACCTTTTTCACAATTTCGATGATTAAAGCTGATTACACAGCATGAGGAAAAGAACACTTTGAAACCTTTTGAACTTCAAGCAAATTTGAAGATGGTTGATAGAAACTTCTATAAATATTTGATGATCTTGTTGGGGAGGGAGGAAGATAGAACCTATACAGATATCCTTTTTCTCTCTCTTTCTCTCTTTTTGATGCAAAACTTTACTTAAAATACAAAAGCAGCATGTGCAAAAAGAAAAGCCAACCACAGAAGGATCCAAACAAAAGACCGATACCATAGATTATAAAAAAGGGGTCCAGAATAAGGCCTAAGACAAGTACAAAAATCGTTGAAAGCAGACAACCACAAAGAAGCATTGAACCTAATTAAACTCCACCAAGGCTGCTTGACCCGTCTAAAAATTCTCTTATTCATCTCATCAAACCAAATACTCCACGAAACAGCAAAAATCAAATATCTTATATAAGCTCTCTAATGTTGAACTGGAGGTGGTATTTGCCTTTAAGATCGCATGACTAAGGATCCTAGGAAACTTTAAAGCAGACCGGCATTCTTCATATGAAAACATTGAACGTAAATGGCTACAAGTCATACGTGTAATCTGCCAATTCCCAGCCTATGCAAAAGGTAGAAACTAGAATGAAGAATGAACTAATAGAACCAAACTGGAACCATTTGATTTCGAAACTTAAGAATTGAGAACGAGTTCATTATATATCCTCCCCTATTCATTTCACAGCTTGTTTGGCCTGGAGCACCAAAGAAGCTCATAGTGCAGCAACCATGTAAGCTACATGACTAACCTATAAATTCAGTGAATATACTGTACAAAAATGTAACTAGCAAGAAAACAAACTCGGTTATCAAATACCATTTTTATGTAGATTCCCAGATTCTTAAGAATCAAACCCCAAAGCAGACTTCAACCAAACAAAATCCTTCTAACGAAATCCAAACACAATCGCATAGAAGAAACAATCTGCACCATTCAATTAAAAAAAATCAACCAAAAGACGAAAACAAGACGGAATCTCCATCGATTTACCTCGTCATTGCCATGAAGCTGCTTCTGAAACCAGTTGATGTTCAACACCTAAAACCCACGTAAAACAATCAGAACAAACAAAATGCACAACAAATTTCAGCCTCTCCCTGAAATCAGACCAAAACCCTAGACGTCCGAGCCACAGATCTAACAAAAAGAACCGAAAACAATACAAACAGAGGAAGAGAACAAGAATGCTCGACCTGAACATGGGCCGTGGGAGAGGGAGAGTTGAAGTTATCGGAGAAAGAGGCTATGGCGCACATGATTGCAAGAATGGTGACGGCGAAGGTGACCAAAGCATTGGCTCGATAACCAAAAGAATGCATATTTTCTTTTGGTCTCGTGATTCTATGGAATCTGGTTCAAATTTCGCCTTGTTGTTGTTGTTCTTCGATTCTTGTTGTTGTTCTTCTTCGATTCTTGTTGTTTCTGTGGTTCGATTCTTCTTCTTTGACTCGTTGGTCTTTTTTGGCTCGATGGAAATGGCGCTGCGGTGGCTTCAACGTGGAAGAGTTGCAGAGTTTTTTTTTTGGTTTATATTAAATTATTCTTTTTTTTCTTTACAACTATTCTTTAAATTTTTTTCAATGAAAGAAAGAAATAGTTAAAAAAATTAATCGACTTTTCTAATTATTTGATTGGTTGGGACACGTATTTTGATTTTTTTTTTTTTTTGAAGACCGTATTTTGATTTGTGTAACTGACTCATTTCTTGGGAAAATTGTCCTTATACCCTCCATTAATATTCAACTTGGTAATAAATATATTATTTTACAATATCGAATACGAGCCCATATATGAAAGTAGACTAATGAATAAAGTAACAATTATCATTTCAAAAGTTGATGGTTCAATCTCCACCCTTACATTGTTGAACTAAGAAAAAAAAGCATACAACGTCCAATATTATATTTTCTTGTTTTAGAATAGGATAATATGTTATTGAAGTTTTTTTTTCCTTTTGGAGTTTAACATGTGAGGTGGGTTGAAAAAATATATGAGATGAAGATTCAAACCTTTGACATTTAAATCGAAGGTAGTGAATCAAATGAATCACTAGGATAAACCAGATAATCATATCCATACACTGTATGACTTTTTATGTTACTTCTTGAACATAATTCTTTTATATGTTAACTACATACTATTTAAGATTATAGTAGTAACCTAAGATGTTCATAAAATGGATTATAAATATTGCACAAAATAAAAATAATTAAATAATTATTTTACATATAAAACATAAATCACGAGGATTTAAGGCATAAAAGAGGTTGATTAATAGCGAGCGACAACAAGCAGGATGCAGTGACTAAATGAAGCAAGGAGGGAGATGGCAATGAGGTCTACCAAAGGAGAGGTAGTAGCGACATGTAGGGAGAAGGGCAACAATGAGGAAGGGGACAATAGTGATGGGAGGTTCGTTGTGATAGGAATGAACAATTTACAATGTAATGGAAGTCTTTGATTTCTAAACAATTTAAAAATCAAATATTGGATCGACATTGATTTTATTTGGAATTAAAATTTTTTTGCATAATGATAGTTTACCTATGAAGAATATCAACAACAAATTGAATCTTCACAAGACTTTCTGTGCTATGACTTGAATAAAAGAGCAAGGTTTGTGCAACAACATTTTGTGGATTTCCTCCATTTGCTGGATTTGCTTGAGAATCAGCTACAGGTGGATCCATTTGTACTTCCTGTAAGGTCATTTTCTTACGAACTTTCTGTGCGATCAACTCCTGCAATTCCTTCTTCTTCCTCCTCTGCTGTCTACGACGTCAGTGGAAGGTTCTCTCTATTTCAGGATCAAGCTTCAAGAGACAAGGCTCTTTTTGCATGCACTAAACTCAACCTGCAAGTACCTGCAAATCTCGTTTGGACTTCCTGCAATAGAAAGATTGCAATTGCTATGCAATTGCAATTTAATTGCAATTTGCTCACAACTTGTGTGTCCAAAATAAATTTTATTGAAAATGTCGTTCCCCGACAACGGCGCCAAAAACTTGATCCTATGCTTTTCGCTACAACACGCAAGTGCACGTGATCGAAGTAATAAAAACTGGAGTATTCCAGAGTATCGTACCCAAGGGAACGGATTTTAGCAAAATCTTATGAAGACGACACAAATTTGCGTACAAAATGCAATTGGGGTAACCGAAGATGTAAAAATTTAAGAGGTTGGTTTTTTTAACAAGAGTGAATGAAAATTCAATGAGCTAAAAATAGGGATTCAAGTGATTCAAGCACCTTTGGAAAAATGTTATTCAAAATGCAATTGCAATCTTAACTAAACATGTGAAAACTAAGTAAACCGAGTTCAACTCCTATTCAATTTTGATTCAAAATCTTTAGGAGACTAAGTGATTAAACCTATATGTCTATGGCTAATCTAACTTATATACTTTCGCACACAACTCTAGTGGTTTTGGAGTCTCGCCCTATGTCTAGGGTCGATATTCAAAACTTATTTCTAAGCCTTTTCCTCCATCGCTTTTGTGACATCGGCTTTCCCTTAACTCTTTTGATATTAAGTTCAAGCTTGACAAGCAATCACTAGTTGGCCGGCTAGGTTTACCCAAATCTAAATTCAACAAAAGCAAACAAAGTTCACATGCTAACTAGATTGGTTATGATTTAGAGCTTTTACATTTTTCCTTAGGGCTTTCACCAACTTGAACCCCTAAAGAAAATTTAGCTCATTATGGAAATATTGAAAACCCAAAACTTATTTTGTGTAAAATTCATAATTAGTACCATGGAATAAGGAATTTAACCTTAAGGCAACCAATGGTAATTATTAATTATGAATACCTACAAGGGAATAATAATGCTAGAATTATTAAATTTAAATCAAAATTACCTAAAACGTGATACTGGACAACAATAAAACATAACAAGCTTTTATGTGGAGAGAAAAACTTCAAAGTTTGGATTTCAACTTCACCACATACAAGAAAATGAAATTCAGCCAAACTAATTTACTAACTAAAAGTTTAACAAAACCTGAAACATTAAACATAATGGGATTAAACCCAAAACGAAACATAAACTAATGGCAGAAAAACAGAGAATGAAAATTTAAAGAGCAGTTGTTTGAAACTAAGAAAACAGAGAAACCCATCAAAATTAGAGTGCAAAAATCGAATTCCTGGCTGAAAATGAATCAACTCAAAACTTAATTGAGCGAAATTACAAGAATGAAGTGCTGAAAACAATAGAAATCATCCACTTGCTGCTACTGTAATAAAGAAAAACCAGAAGAAAAAGAACCCAGAAAAATAGAATGTAAAAACCCAAAAAAAAAACAGAGTCTGAAAATATCGATGCCCTATTCTTTGTTTTTCCTCCCTTTTATAGAGATTCCGAGGCTTCTTCTTCCATCTTGGGCTCCTTGATTCGTTGGTAAATGATTGAGCTTGAGATTAGGCTAGAAATTTTCCATAAATAAAGCAATTCCCGTGGGTTTTGGTGATTTTCTGAAAATTCTGCATTTTTTGTTAAGTCCAGACAATGCAATTGCATTGTTCTTCTTTGTTCTTCACCTTGCCTTCCCAAGGAAATGCAATTGCATTTCATTTGCAATTTCTTCACTTCTTCAAATCTGCGCAAAAACTCAACTTAAACCAACTTTCTTGCATCTTTTCACTTAATTCCTTCTTTTATCATATTCCAACAAGCTTGCATGAATTTATCTTATAAACACTATCTTTAGCTTGCTCTGTAATCAATAAAGCATGCAAAAATGGCAAGAACAACTTAGTTTTAGGGTTAACTAATCCTCATAAATGAGAATTATCAGTTTGTGATAACATCTGATAACATCTTGAAAGAAATCGAAACACAAATTGAGAAATCTCTAGGAAAAATTGTTGAGACAAATTTGAATTTTCTCAAAAGAGATTCTTATTTAGACTCAACCTAAGGGTCTTATTTGACTCAAGGTTAGATTTTAGCCAAAATCAATCTTATATATTAAAATATATTTGAATTATTTGAATCTTATTCAAATTTCATATAATTTTTTCCTTTAATGTATCTCATACATTAATATGTTATTCCCTTTAATATTTGTTGTATTCAATACATTAAATCTTTTGATACATTCCTTTTGATGTAATTAATACATTAATAAGCTATTCCCTTTAATATTTAATGTATACAATACATTGAGTATGAATTTGAACATTTCAAATTTTATTTTATTTTTCATTCTACATAATTGATCCATTAATGATCTTACGAGTTAGCTAGGAAACCTTATGAACCTACATATTATAAACTTCAATGATAGAAAATGAAAAAATTGCACAAACCATCCATGAACTCTGAAGTTTATTAAAATCACACCCATGAAATTTTAATTTGACCAATCAACCTCTTGTACTTTGTAAAGTGTTGTAATCAACCCTTTCTATTAGTTGTTGTTAAATTACCTTTTAATTGGGCTTCATATGTGCAACTCATACGTGAGAGCAAACTTGCCATTGGCAACCGTAGAGAGCGACCCCTCTTTCTAGGTTGTACGGATTGAGCAACTGTTGGGATTTATGCCCTAAAGTATAGTAATTAATGATTTATTTAATTATTTTAATTATTTTATTTGCAATATAATATTATCCATTATATGAAAATTTTAAGGTTATTAGTGTAATCTTGAACAATATGTGGTTGACATAAGGGAGGATCATGTTTAAGAAATAACCTAAAGGGTCATAATATATGGATAAGGTTGGGTGTCTTATTCTGGTAACACTATTGATATGGCTCACTTTATAATAGTTACAAATGATTTGATCCAAATCGTTCATGTGGGGACATGTGAGTGGGGGTGTCTTATACAATGAGTTTGTATAAGACTGGACCACGAAATATTTTATCTCTCTTTATAAATCCATTAATTGAGAAGATTAATATTTTATCAAGATGATCATATGCGACTTGATCTTAATCCGAAGTGAGTTATAAACTCCTACCTATGAGGGCTTTTCCTTTGATTTGCATGAGTGAGAGTAAATTTTGTAGCCGATTCAATAAGTCTACCATTTTGGAAACTTGGCCAAATAGGGAGCTGGGAACATAATCTTACAAAGATGGAATTCACTCCTTCCCATATAGTATAAATAGATGAGTAGTTCCCTTAAGTGCTGATTTAGGGATTTGAACAATGGGGCTCCACCCTCTCACTGCCTCGAGAGGGACTTAGTTTATGGTTGGATCATAAACAAATTGTTCATTAGAGGATCAGTGATACTTAAGGTATAATATGTAATTATAGGGGTAAAACAGATCTTTGACCCAATTGTAATTACGAACAATTCGTGAAGGATTGACTTGCATGTAGTGGTTATATCCATGGACATAACTTGTCATACAGTGCATAATAGTGCAACTCTAAGTCTATAGTGGAGTGACCCTAGAGTTAATGAATGAAAATTGATTAATTAAAGAGTTTAATTAATTAATTTTGTATCATTGGAGTTTATAATCTGTAGGTCCATAAGGTCCCCTTACTAGCTCATATGAACAAATAGAGATCAATTTCGTTGAGAAAAAATCTTGAAATGTTCAAATTAAAATTTAATATATTTGATACATTAAATGAGGGAAAACATATTTAATGTATATGATACATTAAATATCAAAGAAATTATTAATGTATTAAGATATATTAAAGAAAATATATTTATTAAATTTGAATTAGATTCAAATTAGGAATAGATGTCGTAGGAAAATTTTAAAATGTTTGAATGAGATTCAAATTGGTAAAATAAATATATTTTAATATATTAGATATTAAAATATATTATTTAATTATTTTACATAGGCCACTATAAATAGGACCTTAGGGGTGAGCCATTGTGTGCATTCTTCATAAGAGACACATCTCATCTACAGAGAATTGTAGAATTCTCTCTAAACTTTTCCTCTTTCTTTTTCTTTCAAGAGGCTCCCACAAATTGTAGCACAAATTGCAATTGCAATTATCCAATTTTCAAGTGAAAGCCCAATTCTTGTTTACATTGTTTTGCAGGTTGAGGGAACGCAATTACAAGAGAAGAAAGACACAACATAGGGTTGGATTACTTGAGATAATCCACAGGATAGAAGTATACATCATTGCAACATTGAGCGCACAAGCTTCATCATTAAGCTACATGATGGAAACTTTGATGATGAGAAATTTCATGGCTTCTGCTAACCTTAACTCTTATATTTCTTGTATTTATTGTAAATGAAGTCATTTATTTGAAAATTGTCCTTATAATCCTAATTCTTTATGTTATGGATTTCTACCCAGTTTTGCAAATCAACATCACACACCAGTGTTTCCAACAAGAGAAGATGATTCCAAAAGAGCCTAGCATTGAAGAACTTGTGAGGGAATACAGGGCAAAGAACGATGTTGTGATGCAAAGTCAAGCAGCATCTCTACGAAATTTTGAGATCCAAGTGGAACAAATTGCAAATGAATTGCAAAACATGTCCCAAGGAATCTTGCTCAACAACACAGAGACTTCAAAATAAGAAGAAAAAGAAGAATGTGAGGCAATGGCATTAAGTGAATTAGAATATGAAGATCTCAAACTCCCAGTAAAAGAAAGAAGTGCTACAACACTTGAAAACATTAAAGAGCCAGAAGGGAGAGAATATATGAAAGAAAAACCACCTCAAGAAGAAAAGGAACCACCCAAGGAAGTTGTAATGAGCAATGCAGTTGTAATTTCACAGCAAATGACATCCAAAGTTCTCTCGATACT
The DNA here is from genome assembly GCA_033996785.1 of Trichosanthes truncata. Lineage (NCBI taxonomy): Eukaryota > Viridiplantae > Streptophyta > Magnoliopsida > Cucurbitales > Cucurbitaceae > Trichosanthes > Trichosanthes truncata. The sequence goes on along the minus strand of JAWPNB010000013.1, from coordinate 38,983,991 downwards.
AGAATGCCCTGCTTTTACTTATTACAGCTTGTAGGAAACGCTAAATGAAGAAGAATGAAAAAAGAAGTATAGGGAATAGTGGTACAAAGAATGCCCTGCTTTTACTTATTACAGCTTGTAGGAAACGCTAAATGAAGAAGAATGAAAAAAGAAGTATAGGGAATAGTGGTACAAAGAATGCCCTACTTTTACTATTATTATGATAATAGTGGTACAAAGACTAATATTAAGAAAATTAGAAAACACCAATGTATAGGGAATCATATCAAGAGAGAGAAAGCATCATGATAGTGATCAATATGGCTTTTAACGACAATCCTTTGGATTTATATAAAGAGACTCGCAAGGCTAAAGTGTTTGAGGGTCACCTAGAATGTCTGAGATTACGAGACATATCTCATCTTTGCTAGGGCAAGTGGGAGAACATGTTGGGTATAGAGTATGCCCTAGGATACATGTCTCGCCGGCTTTAGTGCAAGTGGGAGATTGTTGAGATTTATGCTCTAAAGCCTCGTAATTAATAAATTATTTAATAATTAATAATAATTTTGATTATTTTATTTGCAATATAATATTATCCATTAAATGAAAAATCCAAGGTTATTAGTGTAATCTTGAACAGTATGTAGTTGACATACGAGAGGATCATGTTCAAGAAATAACCTAAAGGGTCATAGTATATGGATAAGGTTGGGTGTCTTATCCTGGTAACACTATTGATACGGCCCACTTTGTCATAGTTACAAATGATTTGATCCAAATCATTCATGTGGAGACATGTGAGTGGGGGTATCTTATACAATGAATTTGTATAAAACTGGACCACGAAATATTTAATCTCTCTTTATAAATCCGTTAATTGAAAAGATTAATATTTCATTAGGATGATCATATGCGACTCGATCTTAATCATGAGTGAGTTATGAACTCCTGCCTGTGAGGGCTTGTCCTTTGATTTACATAGGTGAGAGTGGCTTTTATAGCCGATTCAATATGTCTACCATTTTGGGGACTTGACCAAATAGGGAGTTGGGAACATAATCTCACAAGATGGAATTTACTCATTCCCATATAGGGTAAGTAGATGAGTAGTTCTCTTAAGTGCAGATTTCGGGACTTGAACAATGGGGCCCCACCCTCACATTGGCCCGAGAGGGACTTAGTTTATAATTAGATTATAAATAGATTGTTCATTAGAGAATCAGTGGTACTTAAGGTGCAAGATGTAATTATAAGGGTAAAATGGACTTTTGACCCAACTGTAATTACGAACAACTCGTGAAGGATAGACTTGCATGTAGTGATTATATCTATCGACACAACTTGTCCTACAGTGCATAAAAGTGCAACTCTAGGTCTATAGTGGAGTGACCTAGAGTTAATGAATGAAAATTAATTAATTAAAGAGTTTAATTAATTAATTTTGTATTATTTGAGCTTATAATCTGTAGGTCCATAAGGCCCCCTTGCTAGCTCATAGAAACACTAAAAAGATCAATTTAGTTGAAAGAAAAAATTGAAATGTTCAAATTAATATTTAATATATTAGATATATTAAATAGAAAAGAGAAAAATATATTTATTGTATTTGATACATTAAATATTAAAATAATTAATGCATATTAGATACATTAAATAAAAGATATTTATTAAATTTGAATTGGATTAACATTAGGAAATAAATGTCATAAGAGAATTTTAAACGATTTGAATAAGATTCAAATTGATTAGATAAATGTATTTTAATATATTAGATATTAAAATATATTATTTAATTATTTTCCCTATACCACTATAAATAGAACCCTAGGGGTGAGCCATTATGCATTTTGAATAACACACATCTCCTCAATAGAGAGAATTATCTAATTCTCTCTAGACCTCTTTCTCTTTAATCCCTTGTGAATTTTCTTTCAAGAGACTCCCATAAAGCTTGGTCCTGTGTTCGAATCATAGCTAGGAAGACTTTGTGGAAGAGATAAAGATCCGCCAGAAGATTCTCCATATTTTCAAGGTATGTTATGCTTAACCATAATATTATTATTTAATTCTAAATAAACTCAAATCGATTCCTACGCTTCCGCTTGAGTTTAATTAGATTATTCCCTTCAATTGAATACCCTTAATGATGAAAATTTGGAGTATGCTCAGTTCATTAAATACTTAGAAACATTATGTAAATGTTTTTCGAACAAATAATTTCATGATTCCATGTCTTTATAAAACACTGAAGTCTCAAATTCACCTAAGCTTGTACACTAAATTCTGTTAGGAGAGTCTAACTTAGTTGTTTTGTAAATCATCCCTTTTTACCCCTTGTGCTATTCTCGGTCAATAGGGACATTGACTTGTTTAAGTTTGGGGGTGAGTTTTGTAATACTTGGTGAGTTTTGTAATACTACTCTTGTAATAGTATGTTGTTGTAATACCACTGTTGTAATACTATGTCGTTGTAACAACTGCTAGCATTCAAAAAATAAAAGAAAAAAAAATGGGATACTCCTCCAGAAGGGAATAATCTAATTAAACCCAAGTTGAAGTATAGGAATCGGTTTGAGTTTATTTAGAATTAAATAATAATATTAAGGTTAAAGCATAAACATACCTTGCATAAAAAAAAATCTTCTTGTATACTTGGTCTCTTTCACAAAAGCCTTCCCTGCTATGTTTCGAATAAAAGATCAAAAGGGTTTGTGGGAACCTTCTTGAAAATATAATGAGAGAATGAGGAGAGAATTTTTTTAGAGTCTCTTTCTCTTATTTGGAATTAATATAATGGCTCACCACTAGGGTCCTATTTATAGTGGCCTAGGCAAATAATTAAATAATACATTTTAATATCTAATATATTAAAATATATTTATCTAACCGATTTGAATCAAATTCTCCTACGACATCTATTTATTTGAATATAATTCAAATTTAATAAATATTTTTTCTTTAATGTATCTTAGTACATTAATAATTTATTTGATATTTAATGTATCATATACAATAAATATATTTTTCCTCATTTAATATATCACATATATTAAATTTTAATTTGAACATTTCAAAATTTTCTCTCAACGAAATTGATCCCTATTTATTCATATGAGCTAGCAAGGGGACTGATCGGTTGTAACACGCAAGCGCACGCGATCGAAGTAATATAAAATGGTATATGAGTACCAAGTATCGAATCCCACAAGGAACGGAGTAACAAAAATATTGTAAAGCAAAGTGTAAGGAAAATTACAAATTGAAAACTAAAAATGCAAAAATAATGTTGGGATGGTGTGTTGGTAAAAAGAAAAATTGCAGAATCTAATTGCAGAATCAAGAAATGGCAATAATGGAAATAAAGAAAAATTGCAGAATTTAATTGCAGAATCTAGAAATGGCAAACTAAATAGACTTAGTAATTGAAATTTCAAAGAGAATTTAGATAAAGATGGGGCTCAAGAATGTCATTGCCCTAAGTTGTAATTGCAAACCAAAATTGCAATTCCAACCTACTCCACACTCAATTGTAAACCAAAATTGCATCTTCTATTCACCTTGAAATTAGGTTTTAGGAGGCTAAGTGAGATCTATATGTCTATAGTCCCTCTATCTTAGATAATTCGGCTCACAATTTTATGAGTTTTGGAGTCCTTAGCCCTATATCTAGGGTAAGGATTGGCTTATGTCTAAACTCTTTTCTCCATCACTTGTGTGAAATCCGCTTATCACTAACCCTGTCAGTATTAGATCTAAGCTTGAGTTGCTACCCTAGTTGATCAATCTAGGATCTCAACGGAAATTTATTCAACACAAGCAAACAATTGAAATGTAGGCTTGATTTTCATTGAAATTTAGGCTACAATTACTTCTTAGGGAATTCACATCCTTGAACCCCCTAAGAAGTTTTAGCTCAAATTAAAGATAAAAATTTTACAACTAATTTTTGAAGAAAAGTTCATTTAGAAAATTGAGTAAATTGCCAATAATAATTGGATAACTCACTACACAATTTATTCCTAAACAACACTACTCAGTGGAATAATTAGGACAATATTCTTGTTAAAGAAAATCTGGGCAAGTGACTAGCAAGCTTTCCAAGAATTTTCCAATTGATTTAAAAGTAGAGAGAGGTAGAATAACAAGGACTAAACAAAGTAACAAAAACCTATTGAACTCATGAAAAACAGAGGCTGGATTAAAACTAAAAATTCAATGCAAAACGGATTTCAAATGAAGAACAAGTTGTACAACCAACGATTCTTGATAAAACAAGAAGAAAATTCAAAAAATAAAGGTAAAAACTGCATAAAATAGAGTATAAAAAAAATCTGCAGAAAACAGAGAAAAACGTGAAAACCCACGAGAAACAACTCCAAGAACGAACTTAAAGCCAAACTTCTTCACTTGAATTGATTGGATAAATCGAAAGAAGAACAAGAACTGAACTTACAGTAGCTTCGGTAATACATAAATGAATCTGAGGAAATATAAAAACAGAGAATGAAAAGAAAAAAAAAAATAGAGCATGAACGTTGTAACAAAAACCCACGAAATTGACTTCTAAAATCACCTCCCAATCCGAATTGATAGCTCCTCCTCTTCTTCCCCGTTTATAGGCCTTCATTAGGGTTGAATATTGCCCAAAAATCGTGCTCCAATTCCCCAAATTTGTGCGGACATTGAGTTTTCCATATATGGGTTTCGTTGCTTGAACCTTCGATTTTTCATCTTCCGTAATTTCCTTGATATTTCATGTTGTCCAGAATTGCAAAATCAGATTCTGCAATTTGATTTTGCAATTTCCATAATTCCTAAAAACAAGATCAATTTACTTAGAATTTATTCCAAATGCTAATATATTCATTTATTCCCACAATTTAACAATCTTTCAACTATTTTCAATTGATCTTAAGACAAAACAAGAATATTTTAAGCAAATGGTAGTTAAATAAGCTTTAATCCTAAGGCTTATCAGGGACCTTATGGACCTACAGATTATAAGCTCAAATGATATAAAATTAATTAATTAAACTCTTTAATTAATTAATTTTCATTATTAACTATAGGTCACTCCACTATAGACCTAGAGTGGCACTCTTATGCACTGTAGGACAAGTTGTGTCCATCGATCTAATCACTACATGCAAGTCGATCATTCACAAGTTGTTCTTAATTATAGCTAGGTCAAAAGTCCGTTTTACCTCTATAATTACATCTTATACCTTAAGTACCACTGATCCTCTAATGAACAATTTGCTTATGATCCAACCATAAACTAAGTCCCTCTCGAGCAAGTGAAAGGGTGGGACCCATTGTGCAAGTCCCGAAATCAGCATTTAAGGAAACTACTCATCTACTTACCCTATAAAGGAAATAGTGAATTCCATCTTGTGAGATTATGTTCCCAGCTCCCTTATTTAGTCAAGTCCCCAAAATGGTAGGTATATTGAATCAGCTACAAAAGCCACTCTCACCCATGCAAATCAAAGGACAAGCCCTCACAGGCAGGAGTTCATAACTCACTCAGGATTAAGATCGAGTCGCATATAATCATCCTGTGAAATATTAATCTTCTCAATTAATAGATTTATAAAGAGAGATTAAATATTTTGTGGTCCAATCTTATACAAACTCATTGTATAGGATACTCCCACTCACATGTCTTCACATGAATAATTTGGATCAAATCATTTGTAACAATTACAAAGTGCAATTACAAAGTGGGCCGTATCAATAGTGTTACCAGGATAAGACACCCAATCTAATCAATATACTATAGAATCTTTAGGTTATTACTTAAACACGAACCTCCTGTATGTCAACTACATATTGTTCAAGATTACAATAATAATCTTGGATTTTACGCAATATTGGATAATGTTATACACAATAATAAATTATTTTATTAATAAATGAGAAAATGTTTAATTACAAAAAACGAGCTTTAGGGCACAAATCCTAACAATCTTCCACTTGCACTAAAGCTAGTGGGACTTACAATATGTGATCTAGGGCATACAATATACTTAACATTTTCTCCCACTTACCCTAGAGAAGGTGAAACATATCTCGTAAACCTAGACTCTCTAGATGACCCTCAAACACTTTAGTCTTGAGTGCCTTCGTAAACGGATCATCACAATTGTCTGCAGAAGCTGTCTTCGTGACAATCATTTCTCCTCTTTGCACAATCTCTTTAATAAGATGATATTTTCTCTCTATATGCCTCCCCTTTTATGGCTTCTGGGTTCTTTGGAATTTGCCACAGCACCACTATTATCACTATAAAGTGTGATGGGCTTACCCATGCTTAGAACTACTTCCAAATCAGCTAAGAACTTTCTTAGCCATACAGCTTCTTTTGCTGCTTCACAAGCAGCTACGTACTCAGCTTCCATGGTGGAGTATGCAACACATCCTTGTTTGATGATTCTCCATACTATTACTCCTCCACATAAGGTGAACAATGATCCTGATGTGGATTTCCTCGAATCTTTATCAGTTTGGAAATCAGAGTCAGTGTATCCTGTAAGGATCAAATCCTTAACTCCATACACAAGCATATAATTCCTCGTTCTTCGTAGATACTTAAGGATTGTTTTGATTGCAATCCAGTGATCATGTCTTGACTGATATCTACTGACAATCCCTACTGCATAACATATATGAGGTCTTGTACACAACATGGCATACATCAAACTGCTTACAACTGAGGCATAGGGAATCTGTCTCATATTCTCAACGTCTTGAGGTGTCTTAGGACACTGTTCCTTAGACAATGTAATTCCATGCCTGAAAGGTAAATGGACTTTCTTAGAATTTTGTATCGAATACTTAACAAGAATCTTGTCGATATAAGATGCTTGAGACAAGGCTAGCGTTTTGTTCTTGCGATCCCTTATAATTTGGATTCCTAGAATAAACTGTGCTTCTCCCAAATCTTTCATTTGGAATTGGTTAGCTAACCAACTTTTAATGTCAGTAAGAAAGTCAACGTCATTCTCAATGATTAAGATATCATCCACATATAGGACGAGAAAAGCTACTATTTTCTTGATGATTTTATTGTATACACAAGGTTCATCAACATTTTGCTCAAAGCCATATGATTTGATTGCATTGTCAAATCTAATATTCCAAGATGTTGATGCTTGTTTTAATCCACAAATGGATCTTTTAAGCTTGCAAACCTTTTGCTCCTGACCTTGGTTTACAAACCCCTTTGGTTGCTTCATGTAGATGCTCTCTTCAAGATTGCCATTCAGAAAAGCAGTCTTAACATCCATTTGTCATATCTCATAGTCAAAATATGTGGCAATTGATAAGAGAATGCGAATAGACTTCAACATGGCAACAAGAGAGAAAGTGTCCTCATAGTCCACTCCCTCCCTTTGAGTATAACCTTTTGCCACCAGTCTTGCTTTAAAGGTCTGTACCTTTCCATCTACTCCTCGTTTCCTCTTGTAGATCCATTTGCAACCTATGGATTTTACCCCATCAAGAGGATCTACAAGTTCACAGACTGAATTTGAGTACATCGACTCCATTTCGAGGTTCATGGCTTTAATCCATTCATCCTTGTCAACATCATTCATTGCTCCCTTAAAAGTCAATGGATCCTCGAAGTCATCAATAGTTATGACATTTTGAGCTTCAGTTAAGCCCATGTACCGGTTAGGTTGTTTCAAAACCCTCCCACTACGATGTGGCGTTCCCAATTCTTGACATGGATGTATCTGACTTTCAAATGTAATGGAATTATTAACAACTCTTGTTGATGTGTTAGCAGTTTCATTGGAAATTAATTCGTTTAACACTATTTTACTGCGAGGTTTATGATCTCTCATATGGTCTTCTTCTAAAAAAATATCATTTGTCGATACAAATACTTGATTCTCTTCAGGACTGTAGAAGTAACCACCTCTAGTTTCTTTGGGATAACCTACAAATAGGCATACATTAGAACGAGATTCCAATTTCTTTGGATTTGTTTTCAGTACATGTGCTGGACATCCCCAAATCCTGAAGTGTTGTAAACTAGCTTTACGACCCTTCCATAGTTTTAACAGTGTCTTGGAGACACTTTTGGATGGAACTACATTCAATATGTATAATGCAGTCTCTACTACATATCCCCAAAAAGAATCTGGTAGTGGAGCATAGCTCATCATAGATCGAACCATGTCTAATAGGATTATGTTTCTCCTTTCTGAAACACCATTTTGTTGAGGTGTTCCAGGAGCTGAGAGTTAGGATTATATTCCATTTTCTATCAAATAATCTTGAAATCTTAAATCCATGTACTCTCCACCACAATATGATCGAAGTGTTTTGATAGATTTACCTAATAACTTTTCAACTTCAGTTTTGTATTCCTTAAACTTTTCAAGGGCTTTAGACTTATATTGCATTAGGTAAAGATACCCATATCTAGAATAATCATCTATAAATGAGATGAAGTATTCATACCTTCCTCTAGCTTTAACATTCATCGGACCACATAGGTCTGAATGTATAAGTTCTAAGGGTTCACTGGCTCTATATCCTTTTCCAGTAGAAGGTCTTTTAGTCATTTCTCCTTCTAAGTGAGATTCACAAACTGGTAAAGTGTCTAACTCTAACTTGTTTAGAGAACCACTCTTTACTAATCTTTCAATTCTATCTAAATTGATGTGACCCAATCTTAGATGCCAAAGATAGGTATCATCTTTTGGAGAAACTTTTTGTCTTTTCGTTCTGGATTTAGCCGTCTTAAATAATTCAGTGTTTAGAAGCGTTTTACATGCTAATGGTCTTAGCACATATAAGTTATTTTCAATAAAAGTAGAACAAATTTCAAGTCCATTTTTCAAAATAGAAACTTTATTATTATAAAAATTTAAAGAATGAAATTGTTCAACAAGACAAGAAACTGAAATGAGATTCCTTTTTATCTTAGGAACCAAATATACATTTTCTAAAAGTAAATAAAAACTATTGAAAAATAATTTAACGCTTCCAACGACTATTGCTGACACGACCTCCCCGGTGCCTACTTTCATGATCATTTCTTCATCCTCTAACTGTTCCCATGAGTCACTTTCCTGAAAAGAAGAACAAACATGATTAGTGGCTCATGAATCAATTATCCAGGTAGATTTAGCATCTTCCACTAAGCAAGATTCAAGGATAAGTAAATAATATTTACCTTCTTTTGCTTTCTTCTTTTTGTCTAGGTATGTAGGGCAGTTTCTCTTCCAGTGCCCATCTTCATTGCAGTGGAAACATTTTCCTTTCGCTGGTTTGTTTACCCTGACTATTTTTCCTTTTGAAGCAGCTTTTGTTTCATTCATCTTCTCACTGGGTTTTCTCTTCCAATTCTTAGTTCTAGAAGTTAAGGCTTAGGGCTTAGTTCCAGAGGTCGAACCTCTGAATTTGAACTTGCTAGAAGTGGCAACATTTGCCTCTCCACTTTTTCCTTTGTTTTTCATTAAGGACTCAAAAGTTTGCAATTCCTTTAGAAGAGTTGTGAGATTGTAAGTAATTTTGTTCATAACAACATTACTTTGGAATTGAAGAAAACTCTTGGGAAGAGTTTCCAGAATAAAACTGACCTGGCTGGAATCATCAATAACAGCTCCATTCATTTCAGCAACATTAAAGTGGACCATCATGTCGAGAACATGTTCCCGTACGGATGACCCTTCTTTCATGCGCGCGTTATGAATGAACTTAAGAGCATCATGCTTAATTTGATTGGAAGGTTGTCCAAACATTCCATGCAATGACTCCATCATCTCATATGTTGTCGTCATGCTCTCCAACTTTTTGGCCAAAACATTAGTTATGCTAGCCAAAATATAAACTCTGGCATTTTCATTGGCCTTGATCCAACGATTATTTATGCTTCACGAACATTTCGTACAACATTATCAGCAGGTTCTTGAAGACATTCCTCAGTCATAACGAATTTCATATCATCCACAACAAGTATAGTGTTGATATTATTTTTTCAAGTTGTATAATTTTCACCAATCAACTTTTCGGCAACCAGAATAGAGATTAAAGAGTTCAACATTTTGCTAGAAAAATAAAAAATAATAATAATCAAGAAACATGCAAACATTATCCAATCAATTTTAGCATAGAAATCAAGTTTTGTTAAACCCTAAAAATTATTTCTAATGCTATGGTAATTTAGTGATTTAGAACAAGTGTCGCCGTAGGGTAGGTCAAGTATTCATTCACTAAATTGAGACAATCTCAACCAAACATTATACCAAACTCTTATTCCTATAAGATTCAGTTATCATTAATTTGGTCAATGACATTATTAACAACCTTAATTACCCTTTGTAAGTGTGACCCATCATTTCAAATCCTATAATTTTATCCCAATAAGTGTCGTCGTAGGGTAGGTCAAGTATTGGTACGAAATTACAATCCTATCCTTCTTAGGAGATTTACCCTGATATTGACCCATGCAAACACCTTCCATAGGGGGATGGTCCAAAAGCCGCCACGAGGCCCCACATAGATCTCACGTTGTAAATCAATGATGGAGACCGTAGGATGTGTTGTCACATATCCTTCTCCCACTTACCATTTTGAAATAGGGTTTTCTCTTACTTAAACAAATTAGGCTAATCTCATTTATCTAAGTTCCCAATCTATCCTCAATAACCCTTATGTTGGTTGGATTGATTTTAATGTGAATTAACAAAGTTTATTAAACTTTAAAAGAAACTAATCACATTATGAACATATTTAAATAAAATTTGACTAATTCAACTCCCAGGTCGATTCCCAGTTAGAGGTGTTCCTTTTCGGTCAACTTAAATACCCCAGTCTAGACAGAACCCTCCATAGTTAGAGTTCCCTTATAGTCAATTTTTATTTCAAAATCATTAAATCTTTAATTAATTATTAATTACTATATTAATGAACTTAAGTGAATTTAAAAAAAAATGCTTTTAATCCTATTAAAAACTAATTCACTTGGATAATCTTATAATTCTACCATTTTAAACCCTTTTAAAACAAAATTAAAAGATTATTCTAAATTCTAATCTTATTAGAAAAGAAGATAAAGTAAATTATTTTAAACAATTATAAAAAATATCTTTAATAAAAAGAAACCCTTATCTCATTAGGAAAACATGCATTCTAGCAAATATCCTAATTTTAATTTTCCAATCACATTTCAAATATAACAATTATAGTCAAAGATATGGAAAATATAAATTTTAATTAGGAAAACAACTTCAAAATTTTAAGATGCATGATCATGCTTAACCTATGGTAGAATTTTAATCTAAATGACATACTTTATGCAACAAACAAATAATTTAAAACATACATCTCATGCATAATTAAATTAAAACTAGCAAAATTGACCGGCATATTTGGCATATCCTAAAAAATTGAAAATAATTTAAATTCAACACATATCTTGGCCTTCAATATCTTTTCCTATCTTGTGCCATTCAAATTTAGAATTTTAGAAACCCTAAATTTTTTCCTTACGAGCCACCACAAACAAGATCCATCGCCGGAGGAGTTTACGCTTGGACGTCTTTATCCGCTTGCTTCAATTCTCGAACATTATGAACATACATTCACAGTTTTCTTGTGTTGCCGCTTTAAAATTATATATATATATAAAAATTGGATGGTTTGACCGGCAAAGTGCATTCATGAATCATAATATGAAATTTCAAATTCAATGCAGCTGGATCTTTCACACATACAAATATATATTTATATATAATTTTGAAGTTTCACAAGCCCATCTTCAGATTTATCATCTGCTTTATGCGTGTAATTAGAGAGAGGGCCCACACGACTTTACATGATTTGAAGATATGGAGAATGTCGGCAGCAGGTCATCGAATTTTAGGAAAACTTGAAAAAATATTTAATTTTTCAGCAGCTTAAAGAGGTATTCATTTGAAGCAACTTGTATGGTAGTGTTTGTAGTAGATATAAGTAAAATACATAAAATCCTAACCCTTATGGGTTTAAAAAAGATCTAATCAAAGTAATAAATTTAATGCCAAATAGCCTAAACAATTGAAGGGAATAATCTAATTAAACCCAAGCGGAAGCGTAGGAATCGGTTTGAGTTTATTTAGAATTAAATAATAATATTAAGGTTAAAGCATAAACATACCTTGAATAAAAAAAAAAAAAGTCTTCTTGTATACTTGGTCTCTTCCACAAAAGCATTCCCTGCTATGTCTCAAATAAAAGATCAAAAGGGTTTGTGGGAACCTTCTTGGAAATATAATGAGAGAATGAGGGGAGAATTTTTCTAGAGTCTCTTTCTCCTATTTGGAATTAATATAATGACTCACCACTAGGGTCCTATTTATAGTGGCCTAAGGAAAATAATTAAATAATATATTTTAATATCTAATATATTAAAATATATCTATCTAATCGATTTGAATCAAATTCAAACCTTTCCAAATTCTCCTACGACATTGATAATTCTCATTTATGAGGATTATTTAACCCTAAAACTAAGTTGTTTTTGCCATTTTTGCATGCTTTATTGATTACCGAGCAAGCTAAAGATAGTGTTTATAAGATAAATTCATGCAAGCTTGTGGGAATATGATAAAAGAAGGAATTAAGTAAAAAGATGCATGAAAGTTGGCTTAAGTTGAGTTTTTGTGCTGAATTGAAGAAGTGAAGACATTGCAAATGGAAATGCAATTGCATTCCCTTGGGAAGGCAAGGTGAAAAACAAGGAAGAAGAATGCAATTGCAATGCAAATTGCATTCTCTGGACTTATAAATCAAGTACGGAATTCACGGAGATTCACCAAGATTCACGTGATTTGCTCGATTTATGGAGAAATTCCAGCTTCAATATCACGCCCAAAGTCTACCCAATAATCAAGGAGCCAAGGATGGAAGGAGGGGGCCTCGGATTCTCTTTAAAAAGGGAGAAAAGCCGAAGAAGGAAGGGAGCAATTTTTCTTTGGAGAATTCAATTTTCTGGGTTTATTTTTCTCTCGACAGCAGCGACAATTAATTTCATTCTCTTTATTAGTTTTCGGTTTTCTGTTTTCCCTTGAAGAATTAATTCTCTTTTGTTTTAGCAATTCTTTCTTACAGTTTAGCTCAATGAATTTCTGGATTTAACTTTATTCAACGAGGAATTCAAGTTTCTACACTTTATTTTCATGGGTTTTTCTGTTTGCCTTCAACACAGCAGCAAGCCAACAATTCATTTTTTGTTTTTTTTTTTTTTATTAGTTCATGATTTGGTTTACTCCTTAAATCCCGAAGTAAGATCTCTCCTCAACGAAGGTTTGAAGAGATTAAGATTCAAGTTTTTGAAAGAATTCTGAATCGATCGCATTAAGGGATTTTGGGTAGTACTTCGCTGTTGAGTCCGTTAAGTTATTTTCTGGATTTTGATTTGGTTAAGTTCTAATTCCTGTAGGTGGTGAGATGGAAGAGTAATGTTGAATTCTATATTCAAAATTCTTCATTCCCATATATAAGCTTATTTACTCGTGGCTTTGTCTTTGGTTAAAAAGATTTTGAATTCCAGTAACATACTTTGGGACATTTGATTTAATTTAGTAAATTCAGCATTATTATTTCTTAGTGGGCATTCTTAATTGGTAATTCAAATAGGTTTGCCTTGAGATTAATTACTTCTTCTTTTTTTTTGTTAACTATGAAATTTTTAACAAATAATTTTTGGGTTTTCATTTTCTCCACAATGAGCTAAAATTTCTTTAGGGGTTCAAGTTGGTGAAAGCCCTAAGGAAAAATGTAAAAGCTCTAAAGCGTAACCAATCTAGTTAGCATGTGAACTTTGTTTGCTTTTGTTGAATTTAGATTTGGGTAAACCCAGCCGGCCAACTAGTGATTGCTTGTCAAACTTGAACTTAATATCGAAAGAGTTAAGGGAAAGCCGATGTCACAAAATCAATGGAGGAAAAGGCTTAGAAATAAGTTCTGAACATCAACCCTAGACATAGGGCGAGACTCCAAAACCACTAGAGTTGTGTGCGAAAGTATCTAAGTTAGATTAGCCATAGACATATAGGTTTAATCACTTAGTCTCCTAAAGATTTTGAATCAAAATTGAATAGGAGTTGAACTCGGTTTACTTAGTTTTCACATGTTAGCTATGATTGCAATTGCATTTGAATAGCATTTTTCCAAAGGTGCTTGAATCACTTGAATCCATATTTTTAACTCATTGATTTTTCACTCCCTCTTGTTAACAAACCACACTCTTATATTTTTGCATTTTCAGTTACCCCAATTGTGTTTTGCAAGCAAATTTGTGTCGTCTTCATAAGATTTTGTTAAAATCTGTTCCCTTGGGTACGATACTCTAGAATACTTCCAGTTTCTTTATTACTTCGATCACGTGCACTTGCGTGTTGTAGCAAAGCATAGCGATCAGACATCTATTTATTTGAATATAATTCAAATTTAATAGATATATTTTCTTTAATGTATCTTAATACATTAATAATTTATTCGATATTTATTGTATCATATACAATAAATATATTTTTCCTCATTTAATATATCACATATATTAAATTTTAATTTGAACATTTCAAAATTTTCTCTGAACGAAATTGATCCCTATTTATTCATAGGAGTTAGCAATGGGACCTTATGGACCTACAGATTATAACTACCACTGATATAAAATCAATTAATTAAACTCTTTAATTAATTAATTTTCATTCATTAACTATAGGTCACTCCACTATAGATCCAGAGTTGCACTCTTATGTACTGTAGGACAAGTTGTGTCCATCGATCTAATCATTACATGCAAATCATTCACATGTTGTTCGTAATTATAGTTGGGTCAAAAGTCTGTTTTACCCCTATAATTACATCTTATACCTTAAGTACCACTGATCCTCTAATGAAGAATTTGTTTATGATCCAACCATAAACTAAGTCCCTCTAGGGAAAGTGAGACGGTGGGGCCCCATTGTTCAAGTCCCGAAATCAGCACTTAAGGGAACTACTCATCTACTTACCTTATAAGGGAAAGAGTGAATTCCATCTTGTGAGATTATATTCCCAACTCCCTATTTCGTCAAGTCCCCAAAATGGTAGGTATATTGAATCAGCTACAAAATCCACTCTCACCCATGCAAATCAAAGGACAAGCCCTCATAGGTAGGAGTTCATAACTCACTCATGATTAAGATCGAGTCTCATATGATCATCCTGTGAAATATTAATCTTCACAATTAACAGATTTATAAAGAGAGATTAAATATTTCGTGGTCCAGTCTTATACAAACTCATTGTATAGGATACCCCCACTCACATGTCTCCACATGAATGATTTGGATCAAATCATTTGTAACAATTACAAAGTGGGCTCTATCAATAGTGTTACTAGGATAAGACACCAAATCTTATTCATATACTATAGACTCTTTAGGTTATTACTTGAACACGATCCTCATGTATGTCAACTACTTACTTTCAAGATTACAATAATAACCTTGGATTTTACAGAATATTTGATAATGTTATACAAAATAATAAATTATTTTATTAATAAATGAGAAAATGTTTAATTACAAAAAACGAGCTTTAGGGTACAAATCCTAACACCTCCTTCCAAGGGTTAACTAAGTAACTAGGGGCGGTCATGATACCCATGATTTCTTTTGCATGAAAGGTTAACTTAGGGAGTGAGTATGTGAAAATGGCCTTGATGTGATAAGTGCTCGTAGCTAGATACTTTCACCAAAAAACGTTAGTAGGCTAGAACAAAGGCATGAATGACAACAAGGTCCCCTCTTAAAAAAAAAAGAAGTATGCATCCTAGCAGTGAAAAGCAAGTTTTGAGGGGCATTGTTAGTTTAGAAAATCATGTAAGGTTAGCTTGTTTAGCAATTAAGTAGAACTTGACTAAAGGTGATAGGTAGTATGAATCCAAGATGAGATTGTGAGATGCCAATGTTTTGTTTAGACAAGGGAGGCATGGAAGTTTCATGTATTGGAAGCATTCAAGTAAAGTTAAAGTGTTATGAGCATGAGACCTCTCATGAGAAGTGTATTTTTCAAAAGAATTATTCTTAGAATCTGCTTTGGCTTGTGTTTACGTCCCTATATTAATTTTGCAATTGCTTGAGGACAAGCAATAACTCAAGTTTGGGGGTGTGATGATTCTTATTTATGGATTTTGTTTCTAGAAATTGTTTTGAATTTTGTGAGTTAAATATGAGCTAAATTTCTTAGGGGGTTCAAGGATGTGAATTTCCTAAGAGGTAATTGTAGCCAAAATTCCAACAAAAACCAAGCCTACATCTCAATTGTTTGCTTGTGTTGAATAAAATTCCGTTAAGATCCTAGATTGATCAACTAGGGTAGCAACTCAAGCTTAGATCTAATACCGACGGGATTAGTGATAAGCATATTTCGCACAAGTGATGAAGAAAAGAGCTTAGACATAAGCCAATTCTTTGCCCTAGACATAAGGATTAAGACTCCAAAACCCATAAAATTGTTGAGCAAAATTACCTAAGATAGAGAGACTATAGACATATAAGTCACTCACTTAGTCTCCTAAAACCTAATTTCAAGGTGAATAGGAGTAGCAATTTTGGTTTACAATTGAATGTAGAATAGGTTGAAATTGTAATTTTGATTTGCAACTACAACTTAGGGCAATGACATTCTTGAGTCTCTTCTTTATCTAAAATTTCTTTTGCAATTTCATTTACCAAGTCTATCTAGTTTGCTATTCAATATTGCAAATTTTCGATTATGCAATTCAATTTTGCGATCTTTATCACTTATTTTGTAATTTTTGATTATGCAATTCCGTTCTACAATTTTTGCCACTTTAACTTGCAATTAGATTCTTCAATTTTTCTCTTTTTACCAACACACCATCCCAACCTTATTTTCGCAATTTTTAGTTTCAAAGTTGCAATTCTCCTTACATATTGCTTACCAATAATTTTTGTTACATCATTCCCTATGGGGTCAATACTCATGAATATTCCTGTTTTAATACTTGCATCGATAGTGTGCACTTGCACTGGAGTTGAATGTATTTGCTCACTTATCTTCACCCAAAGTTCACCCGATCACAAATCATAGCCATATTATCATGATGAGCAGATAAGGTTGGTATTTTCAATTCATAGGCCAATGTAGTTCAATTGCAATGTTGTGAGACTTGGAATTTAATTGAGTTTATCTTTTTAATGTAATTATTCTTGTTTCTTGCTTTCAAGTCTTATGAGTTTGCACTTATCGAATTGACACCTTGATTGCATGTGTTTACTTATAAGTCTGCTATGCATGAATATTACAATCCGTAATTATTGTAATTGATTTCTTGATTACAGTAGCAATAAGGTTGGCTCGTGTGTGTTTTTGTGGCTTTTCCACAATAACATAGCTTGCATGATAAACTCTAGGAAACAAAGAAATTGATTGATTGGTTCGTGCTATCTCAACTCGTTAATCAATCTTAGTCTTCCCGCTGGTCATAATGTTATTGCTTGTTTAATATGGATGCTATTGTACCAAGTTAAATGCGTAATAAGTTTTGGTTGCATTGCTTGGTTGGAATCAATAAACTTAGGGGAATTAAACTTAATTTGGCTTTTTCCAATTAGGTAGACTAAGCGCTTAGATTAAAAGGATTAATTTGTTTGAAATAGTCTATGATCGATATTGTAAATGAATGAAACCGTAGCTTTGGATTGGATATTGGTAAGATTTGATTTTTTTCCTTTTTATTTACTTATTGTTTTACTTTTAAAACCGAGCCCCCTCTCTTGTTTTATTTTCCTTTGCAAACTTAACTGAGAGAAATTAATACATTGATTCCCTTGGGATTCAAGCTCGTACCACTTGCTATACAAGCTAATGAGATCGGTTTTATTTTGGCAAACTTTGACAATCCAAACAAAATTTGGCGTCGTTGCTGGAGAGCCACTTTACTTTCTTTTGGTTAAATTTTCTATAAAAAAATTATTCCTTTTTGTGTATAAATTGTTCTTCTGAGTGTGCAGAGTTAAGATATTTTTCTAATATTAACAAGGAAGAGCAGAGATTCATAAATGAAGCTAGAAAGAAGGACTGTGAGCTGAACGAAGAATCCAATTTTGATTGGAACATTGATAGTTCTTCCATCTTTTCTGGACCTGAAGAAAAGATGGCTGAAGAGCGCACTTTGAGACAACTGGCGATGCTAGATTTAGATCAACAATCGCTTTGCATCACCTTTCCTGATTTTGCAAGTGATTTTGAGTTAAAATATGGGCTTATTCATTTACTTTCTCTTTTTCGTAGTTGTGCAGGTGATGACCCTCACAAGCATCTGAAAGAATTCCACATTGTCTGCTTAGGAATGAAGCCTCACGGTGTCACAGAGGAGAAGATCAATCTCATGGCCTTTCCTTTCTCTTTGAAGGATCAAACCAAAGATTGGCTCTATTATCTACCATCGGGGTCAATCACGACATCAAATCAGATGAATAAACTTTTTTTGGAAAGGTACTTCCCTACCTCAAGAGTTGTCACCATCAAGAAAGAGATCAACTACATCAGCAAGCCATTGAGGAGATATTGTACGAGTATTGGGAGTGTTTCAATCGTTTAATTGCTAGTTTTTCTCACCATCAGACCCATGACCAACTCCTCATCCAATATTTCTATGAGGGATTACAGCCAACGGATAGGGGTATGGTCGACGTAGCCAATGGAGGAGCTCTAGTTAATAAAACACCTGCAAAGGCGAATTCTTGATTTCCAACATGGCAGAAAATTTCTAACAGTTTGGGACCAGAGCTGGAGGAGGCATTCATAGAGTTAATGAGGTTAGTGAACTTAGAAGGAAAATTTCTGATCTAACTAAGTTGGTTCGTCAACTTGCTGTAGGACAATTGCAACGACTCCAAATAGGAAGTCAATGCAGTTGGAGGATTTCTAAGCAAGCAGCAGAGAAGGTACGATTCCTACTCAAATACGTACATCTCTGGATGGAGTGATCATCCAAACCTTAGCTATAGAAATCAAGGAGGCCAACACTCTAAGAACTTTAACATATCGCCTCAACCTCAATCCACCAGTTCAGGTATGCCTCTTAAGGATATTGTGAAAAACTTACCTGACGGCACCCTAAAATTTCAATAGGAAACCCTCCAACTTCAAAAGGAGACCAGAGCAGGGATGCAAAACTTGGGTAATCAAATTGCTCAATTGACAGCATCAGTAAGAAAATTTGAGACTTAGAAATTCTTGAAAGTTGCCCTCACAACCTAAGTATGTCAGTGCTATAACATTGAGGAGTGGGACTAAAATTCCTTCCAGAATTGCTCCACCTTTTGAGGAGTTGAGCAAAGAGAAGAAATGAGAAAATTCATCCTCCAAACCATCAAGTGGGGTAAAGTTTGATCCTCCCTTATGTTTGTATTCTTATACTTCTAAGGCTCATTTTCCTAGCAGGTTAGCTAAACCCAATGAGAAAGATCACGTTAAGGAAATCCTAGACACATTCAGGAAGGTGGAGGTCAACATCCCTTTTTTGGAGATGGTGAAGACAATTTTCAAGTATGTGAAATTCCTCAAAAAGTGGTGTTTGACAAAAGAGAAGAAAACTGAGATAAACTGAGGTAAAGGAAAATGTCTCCTTATTTCACAAGCAACTATGCCTGAGAAACGCAAAGATCCATGTATGTTTTCTCTACCTTGCATAATTGGAAACAAAAGGATTGAGCATGCTATGAGACCTAGGAGCATCTATAAACGCCATGCCACTTTCTGTTTATAAAGAGCTTGAATTGAATAATTTGCATGAGACTAGCATAGTTGTACAATTAGTTGATTGTTCTTAAGACGTCCTTTAGGTCTTAGTTAGGGTCGATGAATTGATTTTTCCTATTGATTTCTACATTATGGACATGGGAGATTCACTTTCACCCACATATGTATCAATATTGTTAGGTAGACCGTTTATGATTACTGCTAACACTAAAATCAATGTGAGTGAAATGACCTTTTCTATAGAATTCAATGGTCAATTAGTTAACTTTGACATTTTTCAAACCATAAGGAAAGCTAATATTGTAAAATTTGTTTGCAAGTTGGATAAGTTGAAATTGTACGATGATGTGGATAAGACAAATCTTGAGAAGGAGGATGTCATAGTCTCAAGTGCATTGGATTCTAGATGTTGACATGAGTCCCGTCAAGCATAACAACGTTAAAAAATTGCACTCTTAGGAGGCAACTCAAGTTTTGGTTTGTTTTATTTGTTTTAGTTATTTCTTTTCTTTTGCTTAGTTTTTTTTTGCTTTTTCTTTTGTAGGTGTTGTACTAGGGATGAGGAAATAAAACAAAAGATGCTCCACCACCCATAGACCATATGCAAAAATCAGGGGACTTTTTTCTGTTCCTCTTTTTTTTTTTTCTTTTTTTGTGAGATTCTATTTAGTGAAACGTTGAGGACAATGTTTTATTTAAGGTTCGGGGTGGAGAGTTGTAGATTTGCATGATAAGGATTACTCTTGAGAATGTTGAGTTTTGAGCCTAATTTTTGAAAATTTTGAAAAATTTTGAGCTTATATTGCATGATGACTCAGTTGCATCTTATGTGATTGTCAATCTAGGATGTGCTTTAGGTAATTCCATTTGCAATTATTGAAGCATGAGGATACATTCTTGATTTGAGCCCATTTTTAAAATTTTCTTTTGATTCCCTTATACATTTTTAGCACTTAGCCCTTTTGTTTATAGTTTTGAAGGTTTAGGATTGTATTATTTGGCCAGGAGTCAAGTGAGCACAAGAATTTAATAGCCAAAGATCAGCATAAGGGTTATAAAGTTAGGGTTCAGCGCATAGCTGAAGTCCAGAGCAAAGAGTTTCAGCACATGACCATTTACGCCTTGCATTCAATGTAAGCAGCTAACTCAATGCATGGACGCTAACACATAGGTGAAGCTACATGCTTTGATCATACTGCGTTGATAAATGTCATCTGTTCAATATAGAGATGTTGAGTGCATGAGAAAGATTCGAGGACCACTGGCAGTTAGAATTGCAATGATGTCTAACACATAACCGTGTGGAGGAATAAAAGTTGTTAGAAATGTATGTGGATGACGCCACTGATGAAGTGGTTATATAAGGAGTTGTTAAGAAGGAGATTAGAGAGAATTTTGGGGACGTGTGTTGGGGACGAGGGTATACACTCAAGAACTCCATTTTCTCTCTAGCTTAGGTAGGGTTTTCATTTCCAATTTTTTTATCAACAATTCTCCACTAGAGTTAAGAAGAAGGATGATGATGCACCTGACAACCGATGCTCGCCTTGTCCTTGCGCCAGTTGTGGAGTAGTTGATCTTAGGATTTCGTTTATGCACTTTCTAGTTTTATGCGTTTAAGTTCTCTGTTCATTTCCAGTTTCTACTCTTGTTCTTCATCTTCTCTTTCTTTATATGTTCTTGTTTTCCACTATGAGTGGCTAATTTCTTAAAGTTTGGCTCATGGTGAACTCTATATTGTAATTCCTTGAATAGTAATATACGATAGATGATTTCTCAACTTTCTCTTTGGTTATAATCATCTTCCATTGCTTCTTTCCGTTTGGCGAACCGAAGTGAAGTATTAGCATGTTTTTAATACCGAAAGGGTTAGGGTGCGTGAAAATCCCAAGAGGGAACAAGATTGTTGATTACTAGGGTGTTTTAGACATAAAACAGCTACTCGTAGGCTAAATAGATCAGGTTTCATTCTAATGAATCTTATGTAGAAATATGAGAGTTCATTGTGTTTAACATCCTTCTTGAAAGAGATTGGATAAGTAGGTATCTATGCTTAGTTGAGAAGAAAATCATTTTTGCATTGCTAATTCATGAGATGAACAATATAGGGGGATCTAAAGCCAAGCCTGGTTTTCTTCCTTGCATTAGTGTTTTTACCTATGCATTGAAGTTGTTTTAGTTGCTCACTGCATAACTTTCTTTTGTTTTTAAAATCTGCTGTGAAAAAGGCTAAGTAAGGTCTTGAGTAAAATATTATTCCCTGTGGTTCGATCTTGGAATTTACTTCCTTGTATATTACTTGTCTGCAATGGGTGTGTACTTGCGCTCATCACAGGGTAGACATTAGTTTTTTTGTATGTGTTTGTTGACATATCTATGCTCAATGCATACTTGAAGTTTTACATAGCTTAAAATCCACAACAGTCTATCACCAAAGAAATAATATAAAATTAATATATTTTACTATGTTAGCGTGCATTTAACTGTTACGATATCTTTCTTTCAAGTCAACTAACAAGGACCAATAAGAACTATTTGGCATACGTTATAGACAAAAGTGTCATTTTTTAAACTTTAGAGTACACATAAAATTCATACCCAAACTTCCTATACCAAAAGTGTAATTTACTATAATTTTTAGGAAAAAATGAAATTATACCCCTAAACTTTGGGGGTTGTATCACTTAAAACTCCAAAGTAATAATTCTATCAATTAAAACTATTTAACTTTTACAAGTGAATCAATTTAGACATTTCATTAGGATTTCATTTTAAAACCGTTAGTGCACCATTTTCACACGTTTATAAGACTTTCCTTAAATGCATGAATTAACGTAATATTAGAGAGAAATGCTTGAATCAAATGGATAGTAGCGACTTTTTATTGATATGAGTGTTTTTTCATCTATTCGTTTTGTTCTATTGTTCTCTACTTATTTAAAAAGAATACGTGATAATTTTAATTGATACAACATCTAAAGTTTAAGGGTACTAGCATTAACGACAAGCTCAATAGATTATAAGACATGAGATGTGAATTTTTTTTAAAAAAATGCAACTATGTGACTCATGAAATTAGTAAGCACGTAGTGTAGGATAAATAAACTAATACAAACTTCTTCTTAATAATTATTTGAGAAGTTATATGTTATAGATCAAGTATAAAAATAGACTTGGGTCTAAGCATAATTGATCATACACTTTAAATTACTAGAAAACTTTTACGTGCCTTGCACGTTTAATATATTTTAACATTTTTTTAATATAAAATTTTTAAAATATAACTTTTTTAAATGTTAAAAATTCTTATGAGAACGATTTTATGCTTCGTTAATTTTAAAATTAATAATTTTTTAATATTAAATATTAATTTTAATCAATTTGCTTAAAACATTAATTTTAAAGATATGTTAATACTACTATTAATTAATATATTAAATATATTTATTTAAATAAATAATTCTTACATTATGAAAAATAAAGAAAAAAAAAAAGTAGGATTACTCTTCATGAGTTTCAATACTTCTAAAAGTTCTCCTTTCTCAAGTTTGAGATAATTATCAACAAAACTTTTACAAATAGCACTTGCTTTGAAATTCAAATGATTTTATCTCAATAAAAAAAAAATTGTTTTGGACATGTTCAAGATCTCGTTTTAATATATAGTACTCCACGTACAATTTTACAACAAAAAAAATACAATTATGAACTATAATTGGTTTGAAAAACATATTTCTTTTTTACATTTGCAATATGTGAGTCCGATTTTGATTGAAAATTTAAAATAAAATTTAAATAAACTATTACAATTCTAAATTATAGTCTAAAATTTAAAAAAAAAATCTTTTGAATCAATTTTGGTATAAAAGAAAGACAATCATTGTATGCATACCATGATTTTTTTTTACAAATAAAAACAATTTGACACAAAAACAAAAGGTCATAAGATCGAGAGAGGCTTTCAATCTATTTGACAAAAAAAAAAAAAAAAAAAAGTCCACACTAACGGAATTACATCTTGTTAACACGACTTAGCAAATAATGCAATACAATGCAACAATGATTAGAAATTAAAAATAAAATAAATGTGAAGAAAACATAAGATTGAGATATATACCTTGAATCGATCCGATTTGGCATAATGAAAAAATAGTTATTCTTTGTTTTGCAATGACTCTAAATACAAATGCATGGAACTATATATAGGGAATGCATAATGTCTATTATAATGGATCATTCAATTTTTTTGTTATGGAATTTGAAAGGTTTGATATTTATTGCTTTGTTCAAATTTACTCTTAATAATACATTAATTCTTTTTCATGGATTAACCATGAATGGACATAAAACATTTCAGCTTCTAAAAACATACATCTTCCCTCACCAAACAAAACAATTTATCTTTCATGCATTTACTTTAATTAATGGCCATAAAAAAGTCTTTAATTATTAATTATTAAATATGATTTAGGAGTTTGAAACCAAAACTGAAAAGAAAAAAACTGTCAAATGGCCAAACAGTGTAATAATTAACAAATGGCCACGTTTAATAAAATAAAAAAAAATACAAATGAGTAAATAGATATATTAAAAGAAAACTTTTCATATTGTAGCTTTTCTAACCCTCTTAATATCTTCATTATTTAAAATAATTATAATTAAAATTAGTAATTGTATAAATAAAAAGAAAACTTTTCATATTCAAGTTTTTAAATGATATTTTATGAGTTAAGTTAAATTAAATATATAAATTTTATAATTATTAGTAGCATGGTTTGTAAATTTAAAATTTGGCCAAGGGGTAAAATAGTCTAAAAATGATTAAATAATTAAATATTTTTCATATTCTAGCTTTTCATGATAAAATTGAGAAAAAAAATAATTAAATACATATGAGTAAATAGATTAAAAGAAAATTTTCATATTCTAGCTTTTCTAACATCACTCTTAATATCTTTATTATTTTAAAATAATTATAATTAAAATTAGTAATTATATAAATAAAAATAAAACTTTTCATATTCTAGCATTTTAAATGATATTTTATGAGTTAAATTAAATTAAATATATAAATTTTATAATTATTAGTGGCATGATTTGTAAATTTAAGATTTGGCCAAGGGATAAAATAGTCTAAAAATGATTCTCCCCCTAAGCCACTTTTTAAGATAGTAAGATAAATTGATTTTTCCATAATTTTTTTTAATGATCTTTAATTACTAACATTAATATGAACTATCTCATAGCCAAGCTCCCATGGACAAGCCCACGTCCAACTTCACGCCCTCATGCACACGCCACCATTTGGCCCACGCCCCAATCATGCGCCCATGAGTTGAATCCTTAATACTATTATGGGCTTTTTAACTTTTTTTTTTTTGGCCTTTTTTTAAGATTTGTAAGGCATAAGCCCCAAAATTCCTATTAGCTTAGCTCTTGATTTCTTTTAAGTGTTTTTATTTGCTTCTAATAGTTATTAGATTAATTTGAATATTGTATTGACATTTAGAGTTTCTTTAGCCGGCTATATATATATATATATATATATAGATAGATAGATAGATAATACCTTCTCATAAATGTAGACTTTTATTAATATTGAATGAAATTGAGAGTTCCTCTCCTTTGAAACCTCCATGGATTGAGTGCTTGGTGCCCTTGCCATTGCAATCCCTTAAGAATTATTCAAGATTTGCTAGGAAGTACTTGTCGAGTGATTAGGCCTTAGACTTAGATTTTTGACCATTAACGGTAATCCCACTTTGCTTCCATTTGAGTGTAGTTTGTTTGTTTAGGAGGTACTAACTTTACTAGAGTTTTCTAAGTCATCTCTCTAAGTTTGTCCTTATCAAACATATAACTACATTCATTGAACTTTAATTTAATTTTGGTTAAATTACAATTTTAGTCCCTGAACTTTCATGTTTGTGTCTAATTGGTTTCTAAACTTTTAAAAGTATCTAATGGGTCTCCGAACTTTCAATTTTGTATCTAATAAGTTCCTAAACTTTAAAAATGTCAAATAAGCCCTTGAACTTTTAATTTAGTGTCAATAGTCCCTGACATATTCAACATTTTTCAAAATGAAAGAATCTATTAGACATAAAATTAAATATTGTATCTAATAGGATACTAAACCCGAGATTGTGTCTAATAGGTTCTTGAATTTTAAATAATGTCGAATAGGTCAAGAACTTATTAGACACAAAATTAAAAGTGCATGGACTTATTAGGCAAAAATTAAAAGTTTAGGAGCTTATTAAACACTTCTAAAAGTTTAGAGACCTATTAGACACAAATGTGAAAGTTTAGACCTCGTTTGATAACTATTAGGCCCCGTTTGATAACCATTTGGTTTTTGATTTTTGGTTTTTGAAAATTAAGCCTATAAATACTACTCACACTTATGGTTTTACTTGTTTTGTCATCTACTTTTTGCCTATGTTTTCAAAAACCAAGCCATGTTTTGAAAACTAAAAAAAGTAGTTTTCAAAAAAATGTTTTTGTTTTTAGAATTTGGCTAAGAATTCAAATACTTCCTTAAATGAGATGAAAACCATTGTAGAGAAATTGAGGGAAAACAAACTTAATTTTCAAAAACCAAAAACCAAAAACTAAGGTCCCGTTTGATAACCATTTGGTTTTTGGTTTTTGGTTTTTAAAAATTAAGCCTACAAATACTACTCCCATCTATGGTTTTACTTGTTTTGTCATATACTTTTTGCCTATGTTTTCAAAAACCAAGCCAGAAAACTAAAAAAATTAGGCCCCGTTTGATAACCATTTGGTTTTTGGTTTTTGGTTTTTGAAAATTAAGCTTGTTTTTCCCAAATTTCTCTATAATGGTTTTCATCTCCCTTAAGGAAGTATTTGAATTATTAGCCAAATTCTAAAAACAAAAACAAGTTTTTGAAAACTACTTTTTTTAGTTTTCAAAATATGGCTTGATTTTTTAAAACATAGGCAAAAAGTATATGACAAAACAAGTAAAACCATAGGTGGGAGTAGTATTTATAGGCTTAATTTTTAAAAATCAAAAACCAAAAACCAAATAGTTATCAAACGGGGCCTTAGTTTTCAAAATCTTGTTTTTGTTTTTAGAATTTAGCTAAGAATTCAAATACTTCCTTAAGGGAGATGAAAACCATTGTAGAGAAATTGAGGGAAAACAAGCTTAATTTTCAAAAACCAAAAACCAAAAACCAAATGGTTATCAAACGGGGCCTTAGTTTTTGGTTTTTGGTTTTTGAAAATTGTGTTTGTTTTCTTATCAATTCTCTACAATAGATTTCATCTTTTTTAACAAAACATTTGAGTTCTTAGCTAAATTTCAAAAACAAAAACAAATTTTTGAAACCTACTTTTTTTAGTTTTCGAAACTGGGCTTGGTTTTTTAAAATGTAGGTAAAAATTAAATGACAAAACAAGAAAATCCATAAGTGAAAGTAACATTTATAGGCTTAATTTTCAAAAACAAAAAATCAAATGGTTATCAAATGAGCCTAGATTTAATTTGTAATTTAACCTCTAATTTTTAAGATCTTTTAATTTTAATTATGAACAGATAATTATATTTATTAAACTTTAATTTTTTTTTCATATTTTGAAATAAAATTACAAAATTTCAACTTGTTTCCTCCTAGTGTCTAATATAAAGAAGATTGAGACACAAAAAATAGGTCAAGTAATTGCATTAAGCTAAATCTAGAGAGAGTTCATCCTTCAACATCATTATCTTGTCACCAAATTAAAAATTTAAAGACATTGATGTTGATATCAATAGTATATTGATATTCCACATTTATGAAAAAAAATGATACTTTATTCAATGGTCATCCCACTCTGCCAAATTTATCGTCAATTGGATCATGAAGCCACCCACCAAAACTGCAAGGCCAGGCCCACATTGCCTCAATAATGAAGAGCACTATTTATAAAATAAACAATTTCTTTTTGAAGATCATAAAATAAACAAATTGAAACCATCATTAGAACTAGAAACAGACTTCCTAGCATTGAGATGAAAAGGGAATGCAAATAATGGTTCTGAAGGTCAAAAGTTGAGGCCCAGTGGGCAATGTGCAGCTGTTGAAAAGGAAATATTTCAAAGAAAATTGGTTAAAAATATATATATTTTTAAAGGAAAATATCAATTTCTACTAGAAAATTTCGATTTCATCAAATTACATCTTAAACTTTGTTGAGTGTTGCAATTTTTACCTTACACTTGACTAAATATTCCAATTCTTACCTTTTAATCGACTTTTGTTTGGAAAATTTGTCAATGAAAGTATTCACATTTGCATTTAATGAATATAAAACTTATGTCTCGTACGAAATTTAATGAAGCTTCAATGAAAATTGACCCTATAGCTAGATTTTTGTCGAAATTTGTGAGTTTTGAAAGATTTATTTAATTGTCGAATCTTGTGCATTAATCAAACATAATCTTGTGCAATGCTTTGATTTTTGTTGAAATTAGTGAGTTTTAAGAGAATTTTACTTCTACTTTTTATTAAAATTAATAGGTGATTTTAATGAAAATTGAACATAGGGTAAAAATTGTAACATGCATTTAAATTTAGAATTCAATTTAATGGAAATTGAAAATTATGGATAAAAATTGATACAACTTACCAAGTTCATGAGTAAAAATTGAGTCTTTCCCTATTTTTAAACTTTATATTTAACTTTGGTCTACATATTTTTCCATTTGAATTACTCGTTTAGACTTAGTTTTAATTTATTGTTTTTAAAAACTTCAATTTAGTCTCTATAGTTTGAGCTCAATTTGACTTTTTATATTTTTTAAACTACCATTTTAATCTCTATGGATGGTTCAAATCTCACAAATCGTCCCCACAATTACAGATCGTTAAAAGAATGTAACAGTCAAATCATAAAATTAAAATTTTCATTAAAAATTTGATTGAAAAATTGCATAGATGAGTAGATGGAGTAGACAAATTTTGTACTATCAAAAATTAAAGATGGGTTAATTATTTAGCCAATCATATAGCTAGATTCCAACAAGATTTTCAACCTCACAAACTCCATTGCTGCATTTCTAAAAATATACAGAGATAAAATTCCAAGTAACAGTAGGATAATGACAAAATATGCTACCAAAGTCAAAGAACAGAAGCTAAAAAATTACCAAAAAAATAATTAATCAGTTCAGAAAGCCACTACTCAACTGACAATATCCCTGTCATGATAAGGTACAGTGGAGCCCTATGGGCTCTGTTTTTATTATCTCTGCAAGTTGAAAGTCATTATAATGACAAAAGGGAAAAAAACAAAAGAAACAGTAAAAAATACTAAGTGGGGATTTGAGGGAATTAAACTGTGAATTGAATCAAAGTTTTGATCCCATTTTTTTGTTGTTTTTCTCAAGTAACACAAGCAATGGTACTGTAAAACGTTGCACCCATTTTCTACATTCTGCTAAAGCTATATAGCTACCACAAAAACACTAATCCTAGAAAATAATAAACCAAGGGGCAAAATTTACATGATACTGCAACTATCGGTGTTCTCGTCGCTGAAGAAGTGCGTGTACTGGTCGGTTGCGACTGGAGGGAACATGGGGGGCGGTGGAGCATAGTTCACGGCCGGGTTCGGGCGGGAATACATCATGGGTTGGAACATGTCATTCCCAACTCCCCTCTGTTGGTTCATCATCATCATGGCCATGTACTGTTGTTGTTGTTGGCTGTAAGGGTTCCCTTGTCCCATTCCTTGATAATATCCTCCTCCTCCTCCTCCTCCTCCTCCTCCATTCATCATTTGTTGAGCTGGTAGACCTTGTACTGCTGGAATGTTCATTGCATAATTTCCCATTGGTGGGCCCATCTGGCCCATATTAATACCACCAGGGCCCATTGGGCCCATCTGCCCCATATGGCCTCTGTTCCCATTACCATGGCCCATTTGGCCCATCTGACCCATATTCTTACCATTCCCACCTCCATTTCCACCTCCATTTCCACCGCTTCCTTTTCCTCCTTTGCTAGGTTTGGGAATATCAATGTCATGGAAGCCAATATCTAATTTGTCAAACTCATGGAGGCCATCATTTTTCCCTCCTTTTTTGGCCCCATTGCCATTATGTTTTCCTCCACCACTCTCTGCACTTTTATTATTATTGCTGCTTCCTTTGTTCTTGTTACCATCCTTCTTGCTACCACTTTTACCACCAAAACCAAACAGCCCCTTTTTACCTAGCCCTAGAAACCCACCCCCCTTCTTCCCACCTCCATTTTTATCCTTCCCTCCTTTCTTCTGATCCCCTCCTTTGCTCTTACTCTTCGTCCCACCGCTATTGCCACCGTCTTTCTTCCCTCCTCCCTTGCTGTCTTTGCCTTCGTTACCTCCTCCCTTACCCTTCATCATAACAGGGAAATCAATAACTTCACCCTTCTTGGCAGTACCAACATCCCCACCTTTCTTACCATTATTCATGGCATTGAAATTATTCATCCCATTGGGCCCGTTGGGCCCAAAATTTGCCATCATGGGCGTGGGCATGAGTGCATTCTTTTGCAAGCCATGCCCATGCCCATGTCCATGGCCAAACTCATCATCTTCATCATCAAACTCATCATCATCATCAAATTCATCATCAAACTCATCATCAAACTCATCACCACTAAAATCAGAATCATCCTCAGGCAAATTGAACTTAACAGATTTCTTATCTTTAGGAGGAGCCATAAGATTATGCATATTACCACCTTTGTTGTTGTTGTTGGAGCCTTTCAATTGTTGTTGTTGTTGTTGGTGTTGAAGAAAAGCCTTCTCCATCTGAAACTTGTGGTTGTTCATGTTCATGTTGTTGTTGTGTTCTTTGCCTCCTCCTTTGACATTTTGAAATTGCATGTTGTTCTTGAACTGATTGTTGAAATTGTTCATGTTGTTTGAACTTATCTGAGCCCCCCATAGCTCAGCATGTTTCCCTGATTTCTCAAGCTTCTTTATCAGGTTGGCTGGATCTATATTTCCTGTTACACTCACTTTCCCTTGTTCTGCATCTATTTTCACTGTGTAAACTCCTAAAAAAAAGCCCCAAAACAGAAAAGAAACAGTCAATAATCTCTCAAAAAAAGTAACAAATCCATAAATCAATCAAGGGTTTCTCCTCTAAATCAGGAAAAAAGAACAAAACCCCAATAATTAATTACCACTCACCATCAATTTTCTGAAGGATTTTCTTCACCTTCTGTTTGCATCCATCACAGTGAATGTTAACTCTAAGAGCACAGGCCTGGAAACAAACAGAAACACAAAAACAAACATCAATTTCAGTGAAAACCCACCTAGATTTTAAAGGCCCAAAAAAGAGAAATTGAAACCAAACAAACAGTCCCATAAACTGAGGGCAAAATCAAGAATCCCCCAAGTGTGTACCTGAATCTTCATGACATCCTGTTTACTCATTGTGTGTTGGAGAGAATAAAGTGTGTTGAAGCTCTTCTGAGAGACAAAATTGAAAGTGGGTTTTGTTTTGAGGGCTTTCTTTCACTTTAAGCTTCTTCTCCTTCTTGTAATTGAAGCTTTTCTAAATGTGTTGAAATCTCTCCTGTTCTTTAAGATTCAGAAGAAGAAGAAGAAAGAATTGAGAAATGGGGAAAAGAAAAAGTGAGAGAAGAAATGAATGAAGAGAGAGAAAGAGAAGAAATGGAATATTTTGAAAGAAAGAAGAAGCAGAGGAGCTCTCAAAGGCTGAACAATGGGAGTGTCCTCCTTTTGAGCTTTTATCCCCTTCTTTCAGGGTTTAAAATCTTCCCACCACAGACACAGAAACACACAGGAGAGAGAAACAGGCAGCTGTTCTTGTTTGATGCATTGCAATTGACAATTATTTCATTTTCACTTTTTCATTTTTTTCCCTTTTTTTAAAAAAAAAACCAATTTTGGGCTAAATTATAAAAAAAAATACCCTTAAATTTTGTTCATTATTTTAAAAATACTTCTATTCTTTTAAAAGTTGCAATATTACCTTTAACCTTGAATAAATATTTTAAAATTACTATTAGAGTAGAAATCTATTACAATTTTGGACGAAAAATCGACGTAATGATAACCTAAAACGTGTGATAGTGACTAGAATGCTTATTTGAATTAAATTTGAAAAAACGACATTCAAACACTTCAACTTTTCATTCAACATTCTAACAAATTTTTGAAACATTCATGAAATGTCAATGGTCATATTACAACTTTTCAAAAAAATGAGGATATTTTTGAAACAATAGACAAAATTTAGAAGTGTTTTTTTTTTATATATAATTTAGCCTATTTTTTCATACTTATTTTGTTTTAGTCGATCGGTTTTCTTAGTTCAATGGCTATGAGGTAAGCATTGAACTGCCAAATTTTTTGAAGGGTAATAAGTAATTATCCACTTAACTCAGATTGAAAAATAAATATTATGTTTTAGTTACTAAATTTTGTATAAAAATTATTTTGAATACTTAACATCTATTTTTCATTCATTACTTAACAAAATTTGAACTTGTTTGAAAATTTAATTGTTGACCTACAATTACTATATGATGCTTCAAATATTTGTTTATATCCACATCGATTTATTAGTTAAGGATTTGTTTGATAATGTTCTTGACGATGGTTGTTTGTTATTTCTTCTTTTCATAGAAAGAAAAATGAAATTATGTTTGAGAATTATTTTCTTTTTTTTTTTTTTTGAAAAATAAAATAATATTTGATGTTCTATTTTTTTTATGGTTCTCATAAATTTTAAATTAGAAAAAATTAAAGTCTATGGATCTGACATTGAAGTGTCAAATTTGGTCGTACGAGAAATACTTCATATACAACTAAATTACTTCTATAAATATAATATCAGAAACAACATATTTCAAAAAGATCTTTTTTCTTACAACAAGTCAATAATAAATGTTAAGAGAGTACGAAATATTTCAAAATTGATTGACCAAGATCTAAAGTCTAATTGCAAAAAAAACAGAGAAATATATTTTTTTTATGATTTAAATTTCCACCTTCTTACTATATATATTAAAGGATATTGTAGTGGATGGGGACCGACATAGATAAACATGAATAATTAGTATGATAATAAAAAAAAATAATAATAAGTGATATTTTAAGAAAATAAAATGAATGGCAGAGATCTTGGGCCAGCGGGCTGAGCCATGTGAAGCCAATTTTTTTTTTGGCAATTGGCCTCCTCTTTCTTGGAATTTTCCATTATTATTGGTTTTATTAATTTTAAAATATTGGAATTTGCCATTCTGCTCATGCTAATTCTAATCCATTCATGTTACCCTAATATTATTTCTTTCTTTTGAATCTTTCATTATTTATCCCCCTATAAGGTACAAGCCAAAAATAATAAAATTAAGAAAAATAAAGATTAAAAAATCACTAATTTTAATCTCTGAACTTTTGTAGAAGTAACAATTTAGTCCTTTAATTTGTAATAATTTAGTCTCTATACTTTCAATTTTATAACAATTTACACTATAGTATGTAACAATTTAGTCTTTATGTTTTAAAATCTGCAACGATTTAGTTCCTACAGTGAAAAATCCCATAAAAAGTAAGTGTCATTTTTTGTTATGTAATGACTTAGTATTTATAGTTTATAAACACATTTTGGTCTCTAACTAGTTTATTGATCTACATATGTAAGAAATCATATATCTTAACAATATTTTTCACTATAGAGATTAAATCATTATAAATTTTAAAGTATAGAGACTTGTTACAAAATTAAGAATATATAAACTAAATGGCTACAAATTAAAATTCAACATCTAAATGCTTTTATGTAAGTTTAAAAATGGTTGGTTTTATGAAAATTCAAAAACTCAGAGTGTTTTTCAACCAAAAAATGAAAAAGAGCTACTGAAATAATCGAATCAATTCAATTCAATTTGACCAATAAAGATCAGTCAGTTTAATTTCATAAAAATAAAAATAAAACATATTTACGTTTGTTCACATTTCACTTTGGTTGATTACGATCAAGCAATCAATTTAATCAGTTTGTCTTTTTTTTTTCTATTTATTATTTTAATAGATGTATTAGTTTAATACTACTAGTTTTGGCTCAAAAAACGACTTGATCAAGACCATTTGCACATTTATTCAAAGAAATTACTTAGGAAGCGTTTGGCGTGCAGAGTTGAGTTAAGTTGTGCAGAGTTAATTTTTCTATAAGTTAATATGTCTGTATTTGGAGTGTAGAGTTGAGTTGAGTCAGGAAGTCTCTGTTTGAGGTACAAAGCTGAGTTATTAAGTCATGAGTATCTAGTGCAGTTCTTTATAATCTGAATAAGTCTGATTTTTTGTTAACTTTTTTGTTTGCTTAATTTTTTTTTCCAACCATTCAATTGCAAACACATTTTTCTAACTTTTCAATACTCAATTGAGATATCAACTTCAAAATGAAAATATATTTCAACATTAGTGCATTGATATTGATCTTTTTTATTTTTTTAAAAAAAAACATCTTCATTTTTTTATCTTTCTTTTTTTAGAAACTGACTTCTTTCAAACCATAGGCAATGTAGTCTTGTTTTCTCTTTCTGTTGCACATTAAACTTCTTTCAATTTATAGAAATCAAATGTTGCATTACACATTGAACTTCTTTTATAGAAATAAAATGTTGCATTTTTATAGCAACAAATGACAATTGATTAATGGAAAAAAGGCAATAATGTGCATGCATTTTTTTTTCTTTAAACACAAATTGAACTTCTATTAAAATATAGAAATCCAAGGTTTCATTTTCGAAACACACATTGAACTTCTTAATTTGAAACTTACAAATGAAGACCTTATTAGGACTTTTTTCAATTACTAATAGGGTCTTCATTATGAAGGTGTTTTTTTTTAAAACACGTTGACAATTACTCATTCTTTTTTTTTTTTTTTTTTTGCAAAGCAACATTATACGTTTACATTTGTTTAAACACATGTACTAAATTGAACATATTTGGAAAAAAGAATGCCAGTATTTTACTTTTTTATGATGACAAAGAAAACGACAATATATTTCAACATTAGTGTCATGTTGGAGTGGAATATTCACAAAATATTAGTAGGTCATCAAGGGCCTATTTACACGATTCACAAAAAATAACTAAGGTTCACACAAAAATATTTATGATTCATAAAAAAATAATTATGGTTTTCAGGTGGTGGACGTCTGTTGCTGGATATGGTCGCCAACGATTTCCGTCGATTGTTGGAGAAGGTAGTCGGTAGTGGTCGTCCGTGTTGCATTTGGTCGTCAGTTGCCAGCGGTGGCCATGCAGTCGTCGAAGAAGATCACCGACAGTGGCCATGCAGTCATAGGAGAAGGTCATAGTCGATGGCCGTGTGGTCGTCGGAGAAGGTCGCCGACAGTGGACATCGATCGTCGAAGGTGGCTGCTAGTTGCCGGAGAAGCAGTGATATAATATGTTAATAGGTTTACTGTACAAGTCGGTGGAGTTAATGTCCCAATATTGTACCCAGTTGGTGGAGTTAGAGTTCTTTTATGAAGAGTTAATTTCTCCATGGACCAAACAAGGAGTTGAGTTTAAAACCCAATTACCCAAGTCAGGGGAGCCAAACGCCCCCTTAATGTGAATGTTATTTCACACCTATATGACAACCACCTTAACACTGTGTATAATAATTACGAAAGTGTCAACTTAAACATAACTTAATTGGTTTCTCTTTACAAATCGAATCTCCACTCTATTTTATATTAATTTCTTTTCAAAAATTAAAAAAAAAACTATCAAAGTGACGGTCCTCCCAACTAGAATATAGGTCAATTAATTAAGACATTAGAAGCCCCGCTTATTAACACATGTTTCGAATTTCCACTCCACGTCTATAATGTCTAAGAAAAATTATGAGAGTCAGCTTTATTGCAGAGATTACTCCAAGTTGAATTTTATTCAAATTATTACTTAAAAATATCAATGACCCTCTTACAAGTTAAAATGTATGTATATGTATATGGATGTGTATATATATGAACAATACTTGGCTACACATTGATATGTAAGTATCTTTCTACACACCACCATTAAAATTTTGACAGCTAAGAGAGAAAAAGATAGAAAATTTTCTCATTTTCTACATTTATCTCTCCTGATTGTCAAAATTTTAATGATGATGTAGCCAAATAATGTTATATATATATATATATATATTATCATTGTTGAGTTGAGTAACATCTTAAAATTATTTAAATAGTCAATTTGAACATAATTCAATAGATAAGACATTAATTACCATCTTAAAAGGCAATAATTTAACACTCTATTCCACAATCGTTGAATTCAAAATATATATTTAAAATTAAAGTGCTTTTGAATATATATTTGAGAAGAAGAAGATGATGAAAGTTTTCTAAAAAAATTGATTAGGGAGCAAGAAAGAGAAGCAAAAGTTGGTGAGAGACAACACAACACAACGTCTCAATAACATGGCAGTTGACAGACCAGATGTGTAAAAAAGCAACAAATTAAAAAAATGGCTTCAAAAAACGAAAAGAAAAAAAAAAGTAAAAGTAATGTGGAGCACGTAAAGCAATTCAAAACCCAATCCCGAGTAAGTAGAAAAACAGATCAGGAAAAAAAAAAACAAAAACGACAGTGGAAAAAAAAAAAGAAAAGAAAGAACAAAAAAAAAATCCAAAAAAAAGGGGAGAAAAGGAAAAATTGAAGAGCTCTAAAACTGAACTCTTTTCCTGGAAACGAAATTATTGCTTTAATTCATGGAAAACAGAACCAAATTTGAGTTTACATACCATGTATTTAAATGGTTCGAAAGAATAACTTTATGAAGTTTAATACTTTGATAATTTGATCATAACTCAACTAGTTAAG
Organism: Trichosanthes truncata; assembly: GCA_033996785.1. Classification (NCBI taxonomy): domain Eukaryota; kingdom Viridiplantae; phylum Streptophyta; class Magnoliopsida; order Cucurbitales; family Cucurbitaceae; genus Trichosanthes; species Trichosanthes truncata. Next base: position 38,947,355 of record JAWPNB010000013.1, on the reverse strand, counting down.
ACATATAAACTTAACTAAGAGATTAGAGTTCGAAACCCTCCCACATTTTGATGATTAAAAAAAAAAGTCTAAAATTGTATAATTGTAAACAATTTCGTTTAAAGTTAGGATTAGGAGTATGAGTAGATTAGTTCTGATTGATTTTTGACCATTCAAATAGTTTGAAGTTGACTAAATAAGTCCAAATCAAATTGATGTATAGTTTTTCGACTTCACAATGTGTAAAACCTAAAAGAACACCATTTGTTAGTTATGGTCGGTGTTATAGAATTTTTTGATTTTATGGGCATTAAATAGTTTATGCAACAAGTCGGTAGTGTGAAAAAAGCAAAAAAAATCTACATAACAAATGTGAACCCTAATTTCTAGTTTTGAATTATACAAACTTTGATTCATTGTCCCAATCAATATCTAAAAGAAAAAGAGAAAAAGAAAAAGAGAAAGAGAGTGTTAGATTTTAATTTTGCAAAGAAATGAAAAATGTTTATGTTTTGGTGTAAAGTAGAGGGGTGGCAATAGGGACAAAAAAAGATTGACAACCTGATCTTATAAGTGCTTTATTGGGATGAGAGATGGTGAGCTTTGGGACCCTTCCAACTTTGACTAATCAACAACTATTTCTTTCTTTTCTTTTTTAAAAATAATATTAATAATTGTTATTATTATTATTATTATTGTTGTTGTTTCTCTTTAAAATTCACTTTTTATTTTTAAATCCTTGGGACAGCAAAACAAAGGCCATTATTATCTTAGGATATTTAAAAACACTTTGGAAGATTCTAAGGTGGAAAAAGTTTGATCATATTTGATTGTTTTTTCCCTCTCTCTTCTTTTATCTGATTTTTGCAGGTTGTGTGTGTGAGCAATTTCAAGAGGGAAGTGTGTGAGTCTTGTCAAGCCCAAAGTTTACCCATTGGGGAGCTCTTACATAAATCAGGAATGTCATTCCCACTTTTCTTTTTTCCTTTAATTTTTTAGGAGGAACCCACAAATAATAATTGAGAAGATTTTGGTTTCATTTTCGGTGATCGATTTCTTGAATGTTTTTGGGATCGTTCATTTTCAAGATATTATGATGTCTAGTTGGTTGAGGATAAGCTAAGTCTAGGACTCCATTGGAATGTTTGATTCGCAAATAGTAGTGAGGTAAAGTTCGTTATTTGAAGGATAAAATGGTTAAAAACTGATCGATGTGATTTAGGTATGCTAAAATATGTTGAATTTCAATAAAATAAATAAGATATCTGGTCATTTATAATGCAATTTTCGATTTATAACTTATATTTTCTTGTATTCAAACTTGGCACAACCAATAAAAATATTGATAAGATAAATGAAATCCTCTTATTTGCATTTCAATTTATGGTTTTTCTTAAAAGAAAAATGGAATGGTGGAGAAAAATTTAAATTGTTCAATCATACATGGGAAGGGAGAGAGAGAGAGAGAGAGAGGCAAATTGGTAATGGAGAGACCATTACTTTTATGCTTTGTCTTTTGCTTCCTCATTTTCAAGAAAGAAACACATGCATATTTATGCAGCTGAAATACACACTTTGACCAAAACTAAGCCAAGAAAAAAAAACACAACTTGTTAGTGTGAAGGTTTGATTTTAAAAACAATAAAGAAAACATAGTTTAAACAAAATAAACATGATAGAGCTTTACAATAAAATAAAACCTTTGACCTAACATTATCAATTATCCTAAGGAAAAAAAATCGTTTTTTTTAGTTCAACAACGGGAGAATGAAAGACGTGAATCTTTGGGGTAGTGTCTTATCTTATGAACTATGCTCTGATTGACAAATAATAATAATAATAATCATAATAATAATTCAATTGATTGGGTTAAAATATAATCTTACTGTTAAATAAATGGTGAGATTAATATTTTTTGTTAAATTGATTTTTTTTTAGTTCAACAACATGTGGAGTAGGGGATTTGAACATCTGACCTCTTGATCGAAGGTACATATCAATTACCGTTGAGCTATGCTTACTTTGACATTAAATTAAGTTATTATGACTTAGTTTCAGTATCTTATAATTGGGCACTTATTTTGGTTGAATTTAGTCTATTGACTCTTTTCTTAAGTCGAATTCAGTTATTTCTATGAGTCTATGACTAAACTTGAGTTATTTTTTCTTTTTTTTTAATTACATTTTTAATTGATTTATTTGTTGAGTTTTCAATATTTTTTTTAGAGAATGTTATTATTTTAAATTCAGTTTAATTAAGTTTAAGATTTAATCAAATGAAATTACGATTTTAAAGTAAAAACAAACAAATTTAATAAAATGATATATAAAAAAGCAATAGGAACAAAAAAAAATCCAAAAAAGTGAATGATTGAGGTGAGCTTTAAGGGCATCTACATAATTTCCTTTCATATTTAGTTCTTTTTCTTTTCACTTTCATTTTCAAACATGAGAGAGAGATGTGACCAAAGTGAAAATGAAACAAAAGCTTGGGGACAAAAAAGAAAAGAAAAGAAAGAAAGAGGGAGAAAAAAGGAATTAACTTATAACAATAATAATTATAAAAGAAGAGAAGAGAAGAGAAGAGACATATCTTTTCCAATCTATGGGTGGTGGGATTAAGTTTTGTAATTAATTAGGGGTTATTTTTGGTGTTGAGTGAATTTTAATAATCTGTAGAGTTATAGAATATTGTTTAAAATGCAGAGTTGTTTAGCTTGAGTTATAATAGTCTGTATTTGCAGCTTAGAGTGTTCTACAGACTATTATAACTCATATTATTATAATTCAAGACCCGAACAGTCCCTAAAGATCAAAATATCAAATCCATTTTTCAAATGTAATTCTTTATGGTTTTTTTTAAAAATAAGCAAATTCAATTATTCATTTTAGAGAGAGAAAGAGAGAGTGAGTTTTTTTGTTTTTGTTTTTGTTTTAAATGAGAGAGAGAGCTCTTTATTAGTGTTAACAGCTGGTGCATAGGTCTAGACAAAACCTTTGTGGGTCCCTAATTAAAGAAGCCACAGGCTGTACTATTGTATTATCTTTTAAATTTTGTATTATTTTCTGGAAGAAAATATATAATATTTCCTTTTCAAAAAGATGATAAAATATATTTTTTATATTTTATCTTTTACTTTTAAAAATCTTCAATCAAGTTCAAGCTCATGGTATCATTGAAATTGAATAGTAGAATGATGATGTAACATGTAGATATTTATATGATATTTTTTGAATGCAAGAAAATAAAAAGTAAAATAAAATAAATTTAAAGAATATCAAATGAATTGAAAGACAAAACTTGAAGATATGAGATTTACAAATGATAGTATTTAAGCTAGATGTCATTTAATCCTTGTTCCATGGCTTAGTGAGTCAAATGGTGAGCTCTTTTATTCCCACTTCTTTCTCTTAAATGTGTTTTAGCTCATTGAATGGATTATCTGTTGGGTTTTATGTCCTAAAACTCGTGGTTTTGTAAACTGAATGTATATTCTATTTTACTATAAAGATGTTATTAAGGTTTATTCAGTAAATGTGTTATTGAATAAAGTGAATTGTGTATTCTATAACCCAAATCCAATGAACTAAGAACCCTTGGCTATAGTATGTATACTTGAACTTTATGTATGACATAAAAGTGGATCAAGTTCGAGTAATAGCCAAAATGGTCTATAATATAAGGATAAGGCTGGGTACCTTATTCTGGGGACACTATGGACGCGGCCCACTTTGTATAGTACTAACGATGTGATCCTGAATCGTTCATGTGGAGACATGCGAGTGGGGGCGTCCTATGCAATGAGTTTGCATAAGACCGGACCGCGAAATAGTCACTTAGACTTTATAACTCCGTTTACTGTTTTAACTGACTATATTCATACGATGACCTAGGTAACTCGATCTTAATCCTGAGCGTGCTATGAACTCCTGTTTATTTGGGATTATCCTTAGATTTGCATGGGTGAGAGTGGCCCGAGATCGCCGACTCAATAAGCCTCCCATTTTGGGGATAAGACCGGATAGATAGTTGGGAACATAGTCATGCGAGATGGAATTCACTCCTACCTGCTTTAAGGATTAGTAGAGAGGTTGTTCCCTTAAGTGCTGACTCCAGGTCTTGAACAATGGGCCCACCCTCTCATTGGCCCGAGAGGGATTCGGTTTGTTGGTTGGACCACAAACTAATTGTTCATTAGAGGATCAGTGGGACTTAAGGAACAAGAAGTAATTACAGGGGTAAAACGGTTTATTTGACCCAGCTGTAATTACGAACGACCTGTGAAGGATCGACTTACTAATCATGGTTATATCGAGTGGACAGAAATATATCTACAGTGAGGAGAGTGCAGCCACTGGGCTTTAGTGGAGTGTCCCGGTGGTTAACGAATGTTGATTAGCTAGGCTAAAGAGTTTGGCCGGTTAATCTTGTATCGTTGGAGCTCATGATCTGTAGGTCCATGAGGTCCCCTTACTAGCTCAGACTAAGCCTTGGAATATTTTGAGAGAAAAGAATTTGAATTGTTCAAATTCGGTTTTGGGAGTAAACGTTAATTATATGCGATATACTTAACGTACTATAATTTAATTATGAATTAAACCACAAGAAAGAGAGAGGAACATATTTAAATGTGATTTAAATATTTGTTCGGTTTAATACGTGAATAGGGATTCATGTACAAATGATTGGTCATAAAAGAGAGGGATTGGTCTAATTATTTAATTAATATTTGATATTAAATTAAATAATTAAATTAATTAAATGGTTTAATTAATTAATCAAGTTTTTAATTTAATTTTGATTTAAATGAAACTTGACTAATCCTATATATCCAACCAAGTGTTGTCTTCCATGGGAAGACAATTGTTGTCTTCCATGGGAAGACAATTGTTGTCTTCCATGGGAAGACAAATGTTGTCTTCCATGGGAAGCCTAATGAGGTTTCATTAGTTTCTATAAATAGAGAAGCAACACAATGGAGATTAGAGATTAGAAAAACAAGAGATTTTTGTAGAAAACTCTCTAGTTTTTTTATTGAGATCTTTACTCATTCTTCTCCCAATTTCTCTCAATCAAAGATCCCACAATCCATTCCAAGGGCTGAGAATAGTAGGGAAGACTCTAGTGGTGGTCCAAGTATTGTTGGTGATCCAAGATTTGCAAAGAATTTGGAGAATTTGAGCTACAAAGGTATGTGTTCATACTTTCTGGTTTTTTCCAGTTTTGAGCATGTTTTTGTTTGGTTAAATTGATGTACTTTGAGTGCTCGAGATCCGAAATTGCTTCCGCTTTCTTAATATTAACTCCTTCATTATCCACATTCAAAGATGTTCCATCTTTTCTTAAATGAAATAAGATTCACAATTTACATGAATTAGTCCCTCTTTCTCTAAGAAACTTTAGTTTGTTCAACAGATTGTTACCACCCTCCAAAAAATGTTCCCCTTTGTTATGAAGAAGATTCACAAGTTGAGGTGATTTTGATGCAACATGCAACGAGAACATCGATCCAACACCAATTGCAATCTCAAGACTCATTAAGCATCGAAGATGGGTGACAAAGGTAAGATAGACATGATTTTTTATCCTCTGATCTAATTCACTGAATTGAATATGTGGAACTTAGAACTGAAGGGGTGGATAGTGTTTCTTAGCACACTAGAGAAATCATAAACAAGAAGTCGTGGTAACACGACACAATGGACATTGGATAAACCAACATTGTTCATATAAGATTTCAAAAGAAATTTAATTCGTGTAAAATGAACTTGATTTTATTTATATGAGATAGTACAATTTCTAATATGTATCCTCTAGTTTTTTCTCTCAAATGTAAAATTAACTTGAAGGTTGGACAACTTGTTATTGAACTAAATCTTCAAATTTAGTTTGTTGAAGAGTCAATTGATGTCTTGAGGTCTTCAATTCTTCAAAGAGATTTTTGGTCTTAAAAGTCTTTTGATTATGAATGTTATTTTTCCATGTAGGGAGTCGAGGACTTGCCCCTAATAGAGAAGGGAGTGGAGGAAAAATTCCTTATGAGCTAAACGAAGATAGGGGCGAGGAATCTCTACCCCCACGCCTACCTCGTTCTCTTGTTTTTTGATTCCCAGGCTTTAGAACACTGCACCCCAAATATTATTTTCTGATTCTCAGACTTTTAAACCCCTCAGAACAAATCCCTCAAGGTTCCAAATCTAAGGGTTCTGATTTCGAAACGATGGGCCAAACACTCCCTTAATATTTAATTGAAAAAAATTGCATACATTATGTAGGGTGTGTTTGGTTTTACTTTTCAAGTGTTTCATTTTGAAAAAAAAAATCATTTTTGTAAAATTTGTTGTGTTTGGCAACCACAAAATGACTTTTTAAAACATGAGTTTGAGAAATAAGTCATTTTGAGAGAAATACTTGAAACCAAATTTTAGAAAAAATATTTTTTAAGTGTTTAACTTGTAATTCTTACCAAATTTTTATGATATATGAAAATGACTAAAAAAACCTTCACACTATCTCACTCACTGCTGGCCCACTCCCAATGACCACTCTAGCGACCATCGCTGGTGACAACTTCGATGACCACTCTAACGACCCCGACGACTTCCTCTGGCAATCACTGTTGCACGACAACTCCGACGATCACCACCAACGACAACTTAGATGACCACCGCAGCGACCCGACCAACGCTAATAACTACCTCTGACGACTTGACCACCGCTGACGACCACTCTTGCAACCCGACCACCTCGACGGCGACCCATTCATCTTAAGCAACCCGACCACTTTGACGACCCGACCACCTTGGCGACATGACCACCACCACGACGTAACCGCACCGAGCAACTTGACCACCCGAGCAATTCAACCATTTAAACAACCTGACCACTCCGATAACCTGACCATCCTGAGCAACCCAACTACTAGAGCAACTTAGCCACCCCAACGACTCGATTACCCCAAGTAACCCAACCACCCAAGCAACCCGACCACCCTAACGACTTGACCAACCCAGCGAAACGACCACCCTGAGCGAACCAACCACCCAAGCAACCTGACTACCCTGGTGACCTGACCACCCCGAGCAACCCAACCACCATGATGACCCAACCACCCCCCGGTGACATGACCACCTCGACAACCCTACCACCCTCGATGATTTGACCGCCTCATCGACCTTACCACCCTAGCGACCTAACCACCTCGACAACTTGACCACCTCAAATGACCCAACCACCCCGCAACCATTGCCAACGACCACCTGACGACCACTTTGAGGACTCGACCACTTGACAACCATCATCGCTAACCACCTCTACTGACCACCTACTAACAACCGCCAACGACCACCTGATGACTACTCCAACGACCCGACCACTCCAACAATCCGACCACCTTGATGACCACTCTGCAACCACCATTGATGATCACTCCAATGACTACCTTAACAACACTTTTACGACCCGACCACTTGACAATCATTGCCAACGACTACCCAGCAACCACCCCAGTGACCCCGAACACTCGACAACCATTGTCGACGACCACTCCGGTGACTTAACCACTTGAGCAACCTGACCAGTTCAACGATCACCCCTGGCAACCATTGCCGAGGACCACCTCAGCGACCACCCCAACGGCAACTCCGGTGACAACTTCAGTGACTTCCTCTGACAATGGCTGGCAGTAGTCAGCCAGTCATACAGGTGAGTGTTTTAAATACAAATTTGAATATATTAGTTCATAATGTTTAATCGTCATCCTTTATAGTAATTTGACATTAGTATAAGCATTTTGAGTGTAGAATAAACCAAACAAACTATATAAACACTTTTAAGAAAATGTAACTAAGCATAGGAGTGTTTTTATTTTAAATGGTCTTTATAAAAAGATGTTTAAAAGTAAATGCATTTTTTAAAACACACTTTTTTTTCACAGGCAATCTAAACGGGTCCATAGTTTACTTAAATGTTCTCCATTGATTTTTTTTCTCTCCTTAGAGCACGAAATAATTTTGAGCATTCCAAATCAACGAGTTCTAAAAATAGTTTCATCTTGAATTAAACATTTGCATAATAGGGGATTGAGGGGTGGATTGAGTTAAGGGCCCCCCCCCCCCCCCCCCCCCCCCCCCCTCCCGAATTTTTTGTCTTTACATAATATGAATAAAGTACAAGGAAAAATTAACAAAATTGGCGTTGCTACAATGGTTATAGGTGCCTCTAGTCTCTTCTTTAACACTCAAGTTTGAGCGCCCCTTAATTTTCTTTTTTAGTGTAAATTAATGTCTATCTTTTATTCTAAAATTTTTAGATTTCTTTATATATAATATTTTCTATTTTTTGTTTGTTTTTAGGTTATAATTATCTCTCTTGTAATATGTTGAATTTTTTTCCTTGTAGTTGGAATTATCTCTCTCTTCTAATTTGTTTAAATTTTATTTTTATAAAATTGCTTTACATAAATATGTCAACTTAAAAAAAATGAAAAAAAGATAAGAAAATTTATTGGTGGATATTCAAACCTTAATTTTCTAAAAATAACATTATTTTTCACCATTTTAAAATGGTATGCCCACCACTATAATGTTTTGAACCTAAAAAAAAAAAATCATTTCAATTTATTCACGTACATTTGTCTTCTCTCAAGTCTTGATTGTTGCCGGAAATTTCAAGAAGTTGAAAATGTGGAGATTAATTTTCTGAGGTACATTTAATTTTCATGTTTTAATTACTTTTATATATTTAGTTTTCATGTTTTAATTATTTTTGTACACATTTAGTTTTAATCGTTCTTATTTTATGTTTATGTTTCTTTATTTTATATATTTTTATTAATGTATTGTAGATTTAATTTGAAATCTAAATGAAGAGATACTATACAAGAAAATTGATGAGGTCATCGTCTCCATTGAATAAAAGTTATAATAGTTCTGATAAATATTTCATATAAGTACATTTGGAAAATTTACTAGCAGCCGATCTGAGAACTAGAGTTCTTTTGTAATAATCAAGACCAAGTTTGCAAAACATATTTATAGAAACGACCTTGTTAGCCTTGAAATCATACTTTTTTGTTAAAGAAATTTAGTTTATTTATGGATTTTTATGAATTTTTTAAATTACTTTTACTGAATTTTAAGCTAAGCCCCCTAAACAAAAATTATGGATATGCCACTTTAATCTCACCCAATAGAAAGGAAAAAAAATCATTGATAAATTATTATTATGTGACACTTGAACATATGTATCACTATTTTATTAATCAATTTCAACAGAATAGTAGACTAAGGAATAGAACTGAAAATTTAAATATTCAACATAAAATTGAAAAATTTAAGACATTACGGACCAAATTAAAAAATATTTAACGAAGAAATTATTTATTAATATTTTAAAAAAAATTATTTGATAGTAGTTGAGGGAGCATGCATCTTGCTGTTTTTCCCCCTTCATTTTATTATTACTAGTTGGATACTACGTGCGTGACACGTATTTCATAATATTGAAAATGCAATGTACATATATAAGTTGAATGTAGGGTCTTATTCATATGAAAAATAAAGAATTACACTTGAATATTATTTTTTATTTTAATTAGCATCATTTGATTACCTACTTAGTTTCAAACTTTAATTTAAACCAAAATGTTATTTTTTCTATTTTTTTAAAATTTCGTATTATCTAGTAATTGATTTTTTTTTTTTTGCAATGAACTTTTCACATTCAAGGGAATCATTAATTAGATAATGGTTCTCAATTTTAGAACTCTTTGAATTTATGAAAGAAGTTTCGAGGAGATCTATTGGTTGATTTATTTTTGTTTACAAAAGTTCACTAAATCGATAAGATCTATTAATAAATTTATTTTTGTTTACAAAAGTTTAATTTCAAACTTTAATTTAAACCACAATATTATTTTTATTTTGATTTGCATCATTTGACTACCCACTTAATTTCAAACTTTAATTTAAACCAAAATATTATTATTTTTTAAATTGAATTAATTATCTAGTAATTGAAAAAATCTTGTTTGCAATGATTTTTCCAAATTCAAAGGAATTATTAATCATTAATTAGATACGTGATTCTCAAATTCAGAACTCTTCGAATCTATGAAAGAAGTTTTGAGGAGATCTATTGATCAATTTATTTTTGTTTACAAAAGTTCATTGAATCGAGAAGATCTATTAATAAATTAATTTAAACAAAAATATTATTTTTTATTTAAAACTTTAATAATAATAAATTAAGAAGTATTGAGCTTATTCTTTTATCATACAATTGCAAGATAGAGAATTCAATCTTACATCAAATAAAATAGCTTTTAGAATCTGAATATTAATTGTTACGACAATATTGGAAATTACAATGACATTATACTTTTAATAACTATTACTAATTATATTTAAATATAATACAATTACATAAATAGGAAAAAATGCAAAATTGTAACCAGTCCTTTCTAAATCCTAACCTAGTAAACTCCAATTTATTAAAAAAAAAAATGAAAAAAAAATAAATAAAAATAAAGAAGAAAAATAATATAATTACACCACATTGTCTGTCATTTTCTGCCCCTCGCCTTAACGAACCAAAGTTGCAATCATTTTCTTCTCCACCTTTTTCAATATACCAAGGATCAGTAGATGAACTGATGTGCATTTACAAATTTGAAAAGAGTAAAAAGAAAACTACAAAAGCAGTAAATTACATTAAATCACTCTCCTTGCCATTTGCAAAAAAATAAAAAGAAAAGAAAAAAACTACAAAAACGTAAATTACATTAAATCATCATCTTTCTCTACCATTTGCACAAAAAAAAAAAAAAAACTACAAAAACAAATAAAAAGAAGTAAAGTACATTAAATCACTCTCTCTCTTTATCTACCATTTGCAAAAACAATTGGAAGGGGAGCCTATTCACTTGTCGACCTCTAATATCCCCACAATGAAGTCTCTTCAATAATAAATTGCTTGAATCTTGAGAATTAAAACATTGGACACGAATGATTTGGTTTATTGAAAAGAAATATTAAGCTTATATAGCCATAGCCATCAAACGAAAATAGGGTAAATCAAAATTTCTCTCCTACATAGTTTTTGGAATCACTTTAGAAGACATGGAAAAATTCAGCTGTGGAATGTACTATATATAGACTAATAATGTATGCAATTTAATTTGCATATATTAATCACAAGAGATAAGAATCTAATATTTTGTTAATATATTTATTAAAAAAACAATCTTATCTTTATTTTAAAAAAATGTGTTTCAATATTTTTTTAATTTCGTATTCTTGAAAAACAATTGTGGATTTTTTTAAAGTTTTTTTCTTTTAACTTTTTGAATATGCATTAAAGAATCTTTAAATATTAGTTTTTTTAAAAAAAAAAAATATTTCATAATAATTTTATATTCTCAAAAACACATGAAAAAAATTCAAATATTAGTTTATTTTTTTAAAAAAATATTTTTAAATATTGTTTAATATATAATTAAAAAAATAAGTATTGTTATATTATTTTATTATTCAAATATGTTTAATTTATTAATTTATTATTCAAAATTTAAATACGTTGAATTTATTATATTATTATTCAAATTATTCAAATATGCATTAGTTAGTTGGAAGATTGGAGATCGTAGAGATTCTAGAACGTTTATTCAAATTAGAGATCACATGTAACATTTATTCAAATTGAGGAAGAAAGGAAGATCTTTAAATTAGGAAGAAAAAAATGGAAAGTCTCTAAATCAAGAAAGGGCAAAAGGAAAAATAAAAAATTTCTCCCCTCAAGCGTCATTTAGATAGTATAGATTATTATTGTTTTTTTTAAAAATTAAAAAACTAAATTTCCCCTTCTCCTAATGAGGTGGATAATTTATAATATGTTTAGGGAAGTGAAGATTTGAAGAAAAAAAATGATAGTATACACAAATAAATAAATATGTAGTTTCATTTCATGGAACAATAATTTCATCTTTTATTTTCTAAAAAAAAGATATTGTTTATTATTTTTTAAATATAATACTAAAATGATTTTCCATCGTGAATTACAAAATAAAGAAATTATCTATAGAAGGGTCTATTTTTAATTTAAAAAAATGATCAATTTTTATTTTAGTTAAAAAAAAATCAATTAGTTGCTAGCTTTTAAAAAGCTTATTTACCTTTTTCAAACTTTTTTTTTGAGTTCAAGAACACTTGGGGTGGGAATTCAAACTTCTAACTTCTTGGTGGAGGTAATAGCACATAAAATGTGTTATTTATATGTCTTATTTCGTGCTAGTTCAGATACTCTCACGTGCTTATTTGTCCATTTTACAGAGATCAAGCAATTTGGAGCTAACAAGAGCATATTGGATGAATTGGGATCAAAGCAAAGCAATTTGGACCTAAATCGAGTTATTGAGAGAAATTGAAGATTAAGCTCAAATTTTCGAGAGGATAAAGTCTCAATACTAAAGAAGTGTTGAGATGCTGCTACAACAAGCCTTCAAGCCATGAAGATCGTGGAGGTAGACAACGTCTCAACACTCTGGAAATTCCCTCAACGCTACTCAACGCCATGGAATGCTCAATCTCAATGCTGGGCACGACGCTACTTCAAAGAATATGATTTTTTACTTATTTTGAAGAATGGCGTCTGAATGCCAAAGAAGGGGGTCTCCACGCTACTAGCCTACTTATAAATATTCCTAATTCTCTAGGGCTTAAAGGGATGCTTTAGGTTTTTGTTTTAGGCACTCTTTTAGGCTTTTTTTTAGTATCTTTCAATTATGCTTTTGTAACGATCGATCCATAGTCGATTTTAACGATATCGTCACAATGAGAGGTTAGAGTTCGTGTTTCTAATTCAAGGGTCAGTTCGAGTCCAATTGTAGACTGTGAGGCTTCGAGCTAAGTTTTGTTTCCATTTATTCATCAAAGTATTTCTTTTATTCTTGTGTTATTTTATACGAGCTTTCATTAATTGAATTGATGCTCCAATTGGATTGATTACTTGTATGTTTGCTATGCATGAATCTCGTGATCCGTAATTCTCATGGATGCATGCTTAATTTTAGTAGCAATAGAGTTAGCTCGTGTGTATTATTTCTATGGCTTTTCCATGTTTTCATAGCTTGCATGATAGACTCTAGGATAAAAGAAGCATAATTGAGTAGCTGTAGCTATCTCGCCTATTAAGTCTTGCCTTGGTCGTCTCATTGCTCTTAGTGCTATTGTTTTAATTAATATGGAACGTTATCGTGCCCAGTTGATTAGGCAATAAGAATTGGTTTTGATGCTTTGTTAAAATTGATTAGATTAGGGGAATTAAACTTATTACGACTTTTCCGAATAAGTGCTTAGATGTATAATGGATTTGTGTATGGAAAGCCCGGGATTAGTATACAATTGGAGGAGACTACCTTGAATTGGAAACTGTGGTAAGATTGTTTTATCTTTAATTTTATTTGTTTATGTTTTATTTCGATTATATCTAAAAATACAAAACCCCCATTGGTTGACTATTTCTATAAGCTAGAGTACGAAACTAATGTTATTTTGGATCTCAACAATTCGATCAAGAGGATATATGCCAATTACCGCTAGCTATTCTTGCAAATATTTTTCAAACTTAATCATTAACAATTTAAGACTCTCCCCAAAAGTGGCAGGGATTCAGTGGTTTAATAGTGGACAAAAGTATATAATTTTTTTTTATTAAAAACTTGTATAAAATTGATGATTAAAAATAATAATTAGTTCGGCAATTTAATTTCTCTATACTTTTAACTTTTAAAATGTATATTTTATACACTATTAAAATTTAAATGATCTTTAATTACAAAATAAATAATAAAGGAAAGAATAGTAATTTTTCTGGATAAAAAGTCCCTGAACTTGCCTCAGTTCTCTAAATTTGGGAATGAGATTGAAATTCTCGATGAAAACAGTGATGGGAGACATTTTGAATCTCACCTTTTCATTTTTAGTTCACCAGAAGTTGGAAAATTTGAACATTTAACCGTCAAAAGTATATATCTTAATCAGTTGAAAGTTGACCATTTTAAATCTCACCTTACTTCGTTGTTATCCCGACTTTTAAAGTAACATTTTACTTTAAAATTCAAAACTTTACATATTGAATGTATCTTTATAAAATATGTTACATGTTTGGTACAAGTTTTAGTGTGTATCCTTGGAATGCACAACCAATTAAATATAAAAATGAAACAACGTTTATGATCATGGTTTATATTTGGCTTGTTATAACGTATACAAATTAATAAATTAAAATTAAAAAATATTATTTTCTTTATACAAATTTTTGTTTTGCATCATTTTCTATATACAATTTCCGTCGGCAAGATGAGACCATCAAGTATTATTAGTCTATATTCTCATGATATATTTATAGATTTTTCTTTGCTTTAAAATTGACTTTAATGCATTTTTTTTGTCGGTAATAAGTATAACAGCAAATTATAATTAACAAGAAATAACATTACTGTTATCATTGTTGTTGAGAAATTTTGATTGAGGGGATAATTGGATTGGTTAAGTGTCTCATCAATATTAATCGACAATTATTCACCAAGGTATAAAGGAGAAGAATGGGTTTTCAAAAGTAAACCTGAAAAGAGATATTTAATATTAGTGTGATGTCCTACTAAACACCTAATTTTAAATCATATTAGAATTCTCAACTAAGGCAAATTTATAGGTACAGTAGTATGTATATATATATATATATATATATATATATATATATATATTTGAATACAGTAGTATGTATATATTGTTCATTCTCATAATTTATGATGTGATAAGTATGATGATTGTTATTAGTAGTATGCATATATTGTTCATTCTCATTATTTTTGATGTGATAAGTATGATGATTGTTATTTCTAGTTGTAAACAGCCTGGTAAAGTGGCATTAGACGCGTTATTTGACATCAATCACACAATTGCACTGATAGATACATGTAACTTACTATGACAACGACTTCAAAGGTTTGGCTCCATGCCATAGGCCATATCTTCATTATGCTAAACATTTAATTAGGATGTGATATCCTACGTCATATAGAGTTTGGGAGCATGCTACATAATATGATAGGAGAGTGTCAAACCTTATCTCAAGGACTAAAGATCTTGAACCAACAAGCTTAAAGGGACGATGATCACTACAATAATAGATGACAAACTCAATCTAAGAAGAATGCAGGGAGGGAAGACAAGACTTGACAAAGTGTCAAGTTGAGATAAAGCCCATAGAGGAGGTCACGTCCATGCAATACATTTTCTTGCACGTGCCCAAGCCTAGTGTGCACGCCCCCATTTATATGTGTTGGGAATTACCATGGCTTTTGACCTTGCTTGGTGGATTTGGGCATTGGTGGATCTAGGCAATTTTCTTTTACCTACAAAAAATACAATTTGGGCAAAGTAGAACACAAGTTTTCATTTTTTTTATTCCAATCCTTCTCTGTCGAGTGCACAAATGAGAAGAGTGTTGTGTTAACCATGGAGAACACTGGTGTGTAGATGATTTAGCATCGTGGTCGTGTCAAAATTGCTTTCAAGACAGTGGTCTTTTCCATAGCGCAACAAATTCCTTTAATTCTATTCAACAAATTGAAAGTAATTTTATTATGATGTGTTACAAATTCAGGAAGGTGCTTCTAGATTTGTCCAAATTGGAACCACTCGATGGAACCCATTACTGTCGCTGGTCCTAGAAGCTTTTCATCTTCTTCGAGCAATTTGAGGTTAATTACGCTCTCATCGCGGATTATCCTAACAAGTCCAAAACTGTTGTTGTCATTGATCTTGACAAGTCCAAAGGCATTGACGTTGATCCTCACAAGTCTAAAAGCAATATTGACGTTGATCCAGACAAGTTCGAGAAGGACAACAAGACGATCCGCCGTTATCTCCTCAAACATATGAATGACTCGTTGTTCGATCTGTTCGTCATTCAAAAATCTGAAAAGGTCACTTGGGAGACTCTAGAGTCCAGGTATGGTAGTGATGATACAGGCAGAAAAAAGTACGTCGTCGACAAGTGGTTGCAGTTTCAAATGATGGGCAATAAACTAGTCATGGACTAGGTTCATGAGTACGAGAATCTGGTGGTGAACGTACTAATCGAGGGTAGGAAGATGTTCACGATTCTTCAGGCGAATGTGCTGCTTAAAAAGTTCCCTTCTTTCTGGAGTGATTACTGCAACCATCTGAAACACAAGAATAAGGACTTGACCTTGTAAGAATTGATTAGCCATATGCGCACTGAAAAAGCTAATAGACAGAAAGATAAGTTGAACTCTCAATCTTTGAATTGGTTAATGCTAACCTTGTTGAGTCTTCTGTTGCAACAAAGAATAGGTTGAAGAATAAGGGAAAATAGGGTACTAGAGACAAACCACCACAAAAGAGGGAACATTTGTAACGCCCCAGGCCCAAGATTTGGACCAGGATTTGGAATCTGGATTCAGCACCTAATGGTCCCGACATTCCCCTGCATCCCCCACGGCCTGACCACGCTACCTACTTGTCTTGAGTTGTTTGTGAGAGTGAAGACTGTCCCCACAAACCAACACGGGTCCTTTCAGCATGCTTTGTCCTCACTCACATGGTTCCTAGGAAAATTCCTAGGAGGTCACCCTACATAGGATTGCTCCAAGCCAAGCACGCTTAACTTTGGAGTTCCTATGATTGAGTCACTGAAAAGGAAGGTGCACCTTGTTAGTATAGGTAGTAGCTATAAATTCTTTTAAGCCTTTTCTTAACCATGCCTTGCATAGCCTCAGGATCCCTCTCATTCGGATGTGGTCTCGATTCATTCATGTACCCCTCCTAGACTCGGGCATTACATGAAACTGCATTACCCAAGAGGATGGCTCTAGTAGAGTTTAGGGAGCTTAAATTGCAGATACAAGAGCTACTGGACAAGGGCTTTATTCATCCTAGTGTTTCATCCTGGGGCGCGCCAGTCCTTTTTGTGAAAAAGAAAGATGGTTCCATGTGCCTGTGCATAGACTATTTGGAACTCAACAAGGTAATTGTGAAGAACAAGTACCCACTGCCTCGGATCGATGACCTGTTGGATCAGTTGTAGAGAGCTTCGGTGTTCTCAAAAATTGATTTGAGGTCTAGGTACCATCAGTTGAGGATTCGGGAGGAGGATATTTGTATTCCCAAGACAGCCTTCGGGGTCCAGGTATGGGCACTTCGAGTTTACTGTTATGTCTTTTCGTTTGACTAATGCACATACCGTATTTATGGACATGATGAACATAGTATTTAAGGAGTTCCTTGACACTTTTTGTGATAGTTTTTATTGATGACATTCTAGTGTACTCCAAGTCAGATGAGGAGCATGAAATCCACCTGAGAAAAGTACTGTTGACTTTGAGGGCAAACAAGTTGTACGCCAAGTTCTCCGAGTGTGAGTTTTGGCTTGATCAGGTGTCAAATCCCATGTAATGCCTGAGGTCAGGAGGGGTACATGAATGAGAGGGATCCTTAGGCTATGCAAGGCATGGTTAAGAAAGACTTAAAATAATTGATAGCTACTACCTATACCAACAAGGTGCACATTCCTTATCGGTGGCTCAATCATAGGAACTCCAAAGTTAAGCGTGCTTGGCTTGGAGCAATCCTATGTTGGGTGACCTCTTGGGAATTTTCCCAGGAAGCATGTGAGTGAGGACAAAGCATGCTGAAAGGACCCGTGTTGGTTTGTGGGGACAACCTTCACTCTTAGAAGCAGTTCAAGATAAGTAGGTAGCATGGTCAGGCCGCGGGAGATGCAGGGGAATGTCGGGGCCATTAGGTGTCGAATCTAGATTCCAAATCTTGGGCCTAGGGCGTTACAACATTAATTCAAGGATGCATGTGGAAAAATTAAAAAGTCCAAGCTGTTATGTATGTCTGTAGAAAACCAGGACACAAATCCTATCAGTGTAACCTGAGGAAAGGAAAGTCGAATAAAAAACCTGCTACCAAAGCTGCTGCACAATCAACATTGCTAAGATGGATGACATCATTAACAAAGATATTTTCCACGACTTCCAGGATTTTGCTGATAACAAGTGTGTGTTCATGGGTAACTTTGCTACTGCTGAAGTACTTGGAAAAGGGAAGATTCTTTTGGAACTTACTTCTGAGAAAAATTTATCTTTCAGTGATGTTTTGTATATTTCTTCATTTCGTAGGATTTTGGTTTCTAGCAGTTTATTGAATAGGGTTGGACTTAGGATTGTGTTTGAGGCTGATAAAGTTATCATCACCAAAAATGGTGACTTTGTTGGTAAGGGGTATTTAGTTGATGGTTTATTTGTTCTGAATACTATTTTTGTTTCTACTTCAATGAATGAAAGTACTTCTCATTTTGCTTATGTCGTTAAGTCTATTGATGTGTGGCATGGTTGATTAGGACATGTGAATGTTGCATCGATTAAAAGGCTTAAAAATTTCCATCTTATTAATGTATTTGAAGCATTTAAAAGTAGTAGATGTTCTGTTTGTGTAGAAGCAAAATTTGCCAAAAAATCTTTTAAACCTGTCACAACTAGATGCACATAATTACTTAAATTAATTAATTATGATCTGGCTAATTTCAAAAATACTACAAGCAAAGGTGGTAAAAAATACTATATATCCATTGTCGATGACTATTCTAGATACCCAAAAGTTTATCTCTTAAAATCAAAAGAGGACGTTGGTAGTATGTTTATGAAATACAAAGCTGAAGTAGAAAACCAACAAGATAAAAAGAGAAAAAGGTTAAGATCCGACAGAGGTGGTGACTATGGTGATAAATCTCTTAAAGAATTTTGTGAATCAAACGGTATTATCCATGAAGTTATTGCACCATATTCCTCTCAATAAAATGACATAGCTGAACGTAATAATAGAACGTAAAAGGAAATGATGAATGTTATGTTATTGTAAAAGGAAATGATGAATGCTATGTTATTGAGTTATGGGTTATCTGACAACATGTGGGAGAAAGTCATGCTTTCGACTTGTTTTATTCTTAATAGGGTTCCTCACAAAAGGCTGGATAAGACACCATATGAACTTTGAAAAGGCTATTCACCTAACGTAAGTTGTTTGAAAGTGTGGGGGTGCGTAGCTAAAGTAGCATATCCAGCATTCAAGAAACTTACTGTTGGATCTTAAAAGGACTGTGTATTTATTGGGTATGCTCGTAATATCACTTCTTATAGATTTATGTATTTAAGTGATAACTCAATTTGTGAGTATAGAGATGTTGTATTCTTCAAACACATTTTTCCTATGATTAAAGTTGTTGATGAGTCAATTGGTACTTCACGCACTGATCAGGTATCTGTATCTTTTCCATCTACATCTGGTGTTGTACATGAGTCTGAACCTAGAAGCAGTAAGAGACAAAAGATTAAAAGAAAATAGATCTGATTTCTTAACTATCTTTCCAGTTGAGAATTCAGATAAGATAGACGATTAATTTGCTTGCATGTACTTGATAGATGAGGATTCTAAAACCTACCAAGAGGCTTTAAATTTTGTAGAGTCTAGTTTATGGAAAGAAGCAATTAAGAGTGAGCTAGACTTTCTAATTAGGAATCAAACATGGGACTAGGTGGATCTACCTAAAGGAAATAAACCTATTAGGTGTAAATGGATTTTCAAAAAGAAAATGAGACCAGATGGTTCAATCGAAAAATTCAAAGCTAGATTAGTGGTTGTTTATTATTTTGAAATCAAAAAATTTATTATTTTGATACATATTCTCATGTGACTAAAATAGCTACTATTAGATCTTTGATTGCTTTTTCAGCTATTCATGGCCTATTAATACATCAAATGGATGTGAAAACAACATTTCTTAATGGTGATTTGGAGGATGAGATATATATGACACAACCTGAAGGCTTTGTAGTTATTGGTCAAGAGAACAAGGTATGCAAGCTTAGAATCTCTTTATAGTCTTAAAGAAGCTCCTAAACAATGGTATGAGAAATTTAATAGTACATTAGTAAACAATGGTTTTAAAGTGACTTCCTCTAACACATGTGTTTACTCGAGATTGTTTGGTGCTGATTGTGTGATTATATGCATGTATGTTGATGATATGCTTATTTTTGTTACAAACTTAGATGTCATTAATGATACTAAGTTATTCTTATCCTCACATTTTGAAATGAAAATTTTAGGTGAGGTTGATGTGATACTTAGTGTTAAAATAAAAAAACCCAAAATGAGTTCTCATTATGTCAATCACACTACATTGAAAAGATGTTAAAGAGATTTGATTGCTTTGATGATATTCCTATAAGAACACTTTATGATGCTAGTACGAGACTTAAGAAAAATAAGGAGGATAGTGTCTCTCAATCTGAATATGCAAAAATTTTAGGTAGTGTTATGTTTATGATGAATTATACTAGACCTGATATTGCATATGTCGTGAGTAGATTGAGTAGATAAACACATAATCCTGATAAAGACCATTGGACTGCTCTTCGTCGTTTATTGAGGTTGTTGGGATTTATGCCCTAAAGCCTTGTAATTAATGATTTATTTAATAATTAATAATAATTTTGATTATTTTATTTGCAATATAATATTATCCATTATAGGAAAAATCCAAGGTTATTAATGTAATCTTGAACAATATATGGTTGACATACAGGAGGATCATGTTCAAGAAATAACCTAAATGATCATAGTATATGGATAAGGTTGTGTGTCTTATCTTGGTAACGCTATTGATACGACCCACTTTGTAATAGTTATAAATGATTTGATCCAAATCATTCATATGGAGATATGTGAATGAAGGTATCTTATACAATGAGTTTGTATAAGACTAGACCATGAAATATTTAATCTCTCTTTATAAATTTGTTAATTGAGAAGATTAATATTTCATCAGGATGATCATATATGACTTGATCTTAATCTTGAGTGAGTTATGAACTCTTGCCTGTGAGGGCTTGTCCTTTGATTTACATGGGTGAGAGTGGCTTTTGTAGCCGATTCAATAAGCCTACCATTTTTGGAGACTTGACCAAATAGGGAGCTGGGAACATAATCTCACAAGATGGAATTCAGTCATTCCCATATAGGGTAAGCAGATGAGAAGTTCCCTTAAGTACTGATTTCGAGACTTGAACAATGGGGCCCCACCCTCTCATTGGCCCGAAAAGGACTTAGTTTATGATTGGATCATAAACAAATTGTTCATTAGAGGATCAATGGTACTTAAGGTGCAAGATGTAATTACAGAGGTAAAACGGATTTTTGACCCAACTGTAATTACGAACAACTCGTGAATGATCAACTTGCATGCAATGTTTATATTCATGGACACAATTTGTTCTACAGTGCATAAGAGTGCAACTCTAGGTCTATAGTAGAGTGACCCTAGAGTTAATGAATGAAAATTGATTAATTAAAGAGTTTAATTAATTAATTTTGTATCATTGGAGCTTATAATATGTATGTTCATAAGGTCTCTTTGCTAGCTCGTATGAACAAATTGAAGGAATGAATATTTCACTCCACAGTGGAAACATTGGATCGTCTTTGATTTTATATAAAATTAAACTAAAAAATAAGATTAAGTAAACTTACTTGGAGTAAATATGGAGATATTTTTAGTATGTCTTTATCTCCTCCACAAAGTCTTCCTAGCCATGACTTGAACACAGGACCAAGGCTTGTGGGAGCCTCTTGAAAGAAAATCCACAAGGGAGTGAAGAGGAAGAGGTCTAGAGAGAATTCTCTAATTCTCTATTGAGGAGATGTATATTATGTCTAATGACTCAAGCCAAGAGTCCTATTTATAGAGACCAAGGGAATATCTTTGCCAGAATTAAAATGTTATATTTTAATATCTAATATATTAAAATATATCTTATTCTTATTTGAATTTCATTCAAATATCCTATGATATTTATTTATTTGAATTTTATTCAAATTTTATAAATATATTTTATTTAATGTATCTAATATACATTAATTATATTTTAATATTTTTAATGTATCAAATACAATAAATATATTTTCCTCTTTTATATTTAATATATCTAATATCTTAAATAGTAATTTGAACACTTCAAATTAAATATTAATTTGAACATTTTAAATTTTAATATTTAATGTATCAAATATAATAAATATATTTACTTCTTTTATATTTAATATATATAATATATTCAATATTAATTTGAACACTTCAAATTAATATTAATTTGAATATTTCAAAATTTTATTTCTTCTAAATTGATCTTTTAGTGTTACTATGAGCTAGCAAGGGAACTTTATGGGCCTACAGACTATAAGCTCCAATAATACAAAATTAATTAATTAATTTTCATTCATTAATTCTAGGGTCACTCCACTATAGACCTAAAGTTGCACTCTTATGCATTGTAGGACAAGTTGTGTCCATGGATCTAATCACTACATGCAAGTCGATCCTTCACGAGTTGTTCATAATTACAGTTGGGTCAAAAGTCCGTTTTACCCCTGTAATTACATCTTGCATCTTAAGTATTACTGATTCTCTAATGAACAATTTGTTTATGATCCAACTATAAACTAAGTCTCTCTCGGGCCAATGAGAGGGTGGGCCCCATTGTTCAAGTCCCCAAATCAGCACTTAAGGGAACTACTCATCTACTTACCCTATAAGGGAAGGAGTGAATTCTATCTTGTGAGATTATGTTCTCAACTCCCTATTTGGTAAAGTCTCCAAAATGGTAGGCATATTGAATCGGCTACAAAAACCATTCTCACCCATGCAAATCAAAGGACAAACCCTCACAGACAGGAGTTCATAACTTACTCAGAATTAAGATTGAGTCGCATATGATCATCCTAATGAAATATTAATCTTCTCAATTAATGAATTTATAAAGAGTGATTAAATATTTCATGGTCCAGTCTTATAAAAACCCATTGTATAAGATACCCCCACTCACATGTCTACATATGAACGATTTGGATCAAATTGTTTGTAACTATTACAAAGTGGGTTGTATCAATAGTGTTACCAAGATAAGACACACAACCTTATCCATATACTATGACCCTTTAAGTTATTTCTTGAACATGTTCCTCCCGTATGTCAACCACATTCTGTTCAAGATTACATTAATAACCTTGAATTTTTCATATAATTGATAATATTATATTGCAAATATAATAATCAAAATTATTATTAATTATTAATTACGAGGCTTTAGGGCATAAATCCCAACACAAACATGGATCAATTTCATTGAGAGAAAATTTTGAAGTGTTCAAATTAAAATCTAATATATTTGATATGTTAAATGAAAGAAAACGTATTTAATGTATATGATACATTAAGTATCAAAGAAATTATTAGTGTATTAAGAGACATTAAAAAAAAGATATTTATTAAATTTAAATTGTATTGAAATTAGGAAATAGATATCGTAGGAGAATTTTAAAAGATTTGAATAAGATTCAAATTGGTTGGATAAATATATTTTATTGTATTCGACATTAAAATATATTATTTAATTATTTTCCCCAGGTCACTATAAATCTAGGGGTGAACCATTGTGTGTATTCTTCATAAAAGACACATCTCCTCAACAGAGAATTGTAGAATTCTCTTTGAACTTCTCCTCTCTCATTTTCTTTCAAGAGGCTCCCACAAACCTTGATCTTGTGTTCGAGTTATAGCAAGTAGGCTTTATGGAATTAGAGTTTCAACCTTATTGGAGTTGGAGCAAGAAGATTAAAGACCCGCCAGAAATATCTTCATATTTAAGTCAAAGTATGCTTTGCTTAACCTAAATTATCTTTCATTTAATTCTAAAATAAAATCAAAGTCGATTCTAACACTTTCGATGTGGGTTTAATTTGATTATTCCTTTCAAAGGTACCTTAAGGGTACAATGAATTCTATTTGCACTTTAACAAATTTTCTTGCAGTGTTAGAAGGTTATTGTGATGCAAACTGGGTAACATATAAGGATGAAGTGAGCTCCACTAGCAGGTATGTGTTCATTTTAGGTGGAGGAGCTATATTTCATGGAAATCAACAAATCAGATGTGCATAGTGCGATCCACCGTGGAATCTGAGTTTATAGCTCTCAAGCTAGTAGGGTAAGAGGAAAAATGGTTAAGAAGCCTACTTCGAGACGTATCATAGTGGGGATCATTAGTACCAGTCTCTCTGCATTGTGATTCACAAGCAGCCATAGATATTGCTAAAAATAATGTGAACGGCAAGAGAAGACATATACGCCTAAGACATGGAGCTTTGAAATAATTGTTGAAGAGTGAAATTATCTCCTTAGAGTATGTGAGGTTAGAGAGGAACTTAGTGGATCATCTCACCAAAGGCCTAACAAGGAGAGTAATTCTTGAGCCTTCAATGTGTATGAGACTTAAACTTTTAAAATGAATCCATAAGGGGTATGAGTACGAACTTGATGGACAATTTTTGAAGTCTTTATGGCTCAGTTTTGAGTGCTCTGTTTATGATAGACTTGATGAAGCCATTAGCGTGATTGTGAAGGTGTGACTGCCTTCTATGAAAGAATTTAAAGGATCTCTTTCTTGAGCTCTCAAGATTGTAACGCCCTAGGCCCAGGATTTGGACCAGGATTTGGAATCCAGATTCGACACCTGATGGCCCCAGCATTCCTCTGCATTCCTTGCGACTTGGCCACGTCACCTTACTTGTCTTAAACTACTTCTAAGAGTGAAGACTGTCCCCACAAACCAACACGGGTCCTTTCAAGATGCTTTGTCCTCACTCACATGCTTCTTAGGAAAATTCTCAGGAGGTCACCCAACATAGGATTGTTCCAAGTCAAGCACGTTTAATTTGGAGTTCCTATGATTAAGCCACCGAAAAGGAAGGTGCACCTTGTTGATATAGGTAGTAGTTATCAATTCTTTTAAGCCTTTCTTAACCAAGCCTTGCATAGCCCCATGATTCCTCTCATTCGAATGTGGTCTCGATTCATTCATGTACCCCTCCTGAACTCGGGCGTTACAAAGATGACCCAAGGTTTTATATGCATGGTAATTAATAGCACTTGATTTACTTCTATATCGTAGAATCAAGAAAAAACATAAGGACTAAAACGTGTTGTGGAGGTCTTAACCATAACTATTGGAAGTTCAAGAGGTAACTCACTTTCTTTAATTAGGTTGTTGCCATACTTCACTATGCATTAATTCAAATCGAAAGATATTAATGCTTAAGCTTTTTGTTCCTTCTTTTGGTCAGAAAATATTTTTTTTTATAGTCGATCATGGGAGACTGTTGGGAATGACTTGGGCGTTTGGCCTTTTGAAATTTCCCAAGTGGAAAGATCTTAAGTTGTCCCACATGGAAAAATTTTAAGTAGTTTGAAGGGTATATATACTAAACCTCTTTTTTGTGCTTGTAAAAAGTATATAGGGTAGTTTTAAAGTATCTCCTCGCATGTGTGCGCCACTACCGCCCAAGCGAGTGGGCTTAGATTTGGGTAACCATACTGGCATGTAAAAAAGAACATCTTTTATTTTTGGGCCAAAAACCTTTACAAGAAATATTTTCTTTTCATAGATCTACCGTCTTAAAAACCATTCAATTTTTACTCGTTACCGTTTAACAAGAAAACGTTTTAAACGTTTTTTGCTTGATTGGTGGATTTGGGCGGTTTCCTTTTTACCTACAAAAATACAATATGGGCAAAATAGAAAACAAGTTTTCATTATTGATTCCAATCCTTCTCTGTAGATGCACAAACGAGAAAGATGTGTTAATCTTAGAGAACAATTAGTGTGTAGACGATTTAGCACCATGGTCGTGCTGAAATTGCTTTCAAGATGGTGGCCTTTTCCACAACGCAAGAAATTCTTTTAATTCTATTCAACAACACGCATACTGCCTGCTTAGCCAACACACAACGGGTGCGCCTCTTATGCGTGCACACATGTCCTAGGCATATAAATGGTATAAGAATTTGTGTATTGGCTTGGGAACTTTTTTGGATTTGCAAATCCCTACTATAGACCCCTAAATTTTATTCAATATTTTATTTCATCATTTAGTTTTTTTTTATATTAATTTTTTGTATTTTCCCCACAATTTAGAATTATTTGTACCTTTAAAAAAACTAAATAAATAAAAATATTTAAATAATTAATGATTGATTATTTTCCTTTTTCACAATTTTAATTAATATTAAAAATGATTAAAAGATTGATTCAAGCAGGAAGGAACTAATTAAGGTAAATTATTCTCCATTAATCTCCATCAATAATTATATTGTTTCCTTTTGAATTTGAATTTATTTGCATTTTCCTAAATAAGAGTGTTTTGAAATTTCTAGGGAAAATTCAATATTTACCTTTAAAACTTGTCAAGTTGTATCAATTTTCACTACAAACTTTTAATTTCATCAAATTGGACCCTAGACTTAGATAAGTGTTGCAATTCTACCCTTTATTCAATTTTTTGCTAATTTACTTAACTAAATTTTAACAAAAAGCAATATGAAAATCTTTGTAAACTCACTAATTAGCTTTAATATCATTTTTCTTTGAAATTTTATTAATTTTGTACCATGCATATGTTTTATAATTCATTGAAAACATATGAGAATACATTTTTGAACGTTTGTTCAAATGAAAACTAATCAAAGGTAAAAATTGCAACACTTTTTTAAGTTTAAAGTTAGAATTTACAACACTTATCTAAGTTGGGATGAAATTTAATGAAATTGAAAGTTTAAGGTAAAAATTAATACAACTTGAAAAGTTTATGGATAAAAATAGATTTTCTTACTACATTTCTATAAATTGAAGGCAAACGAGGTACTTTGACAGGCACAAAACCCTAGCCAATTTTTTTTCTTTCATTCTTTCCCTCACACCTTCGCGTTCTCTTCTACTCCTCCAAACCTGCACTTTTTCCCCACCAGTACTTTTTATATTCTCTGTCACACCATACTTCCTCCCTTTGGGTTTGTTGTCTTCTGGTAGATTCTCTTTCACCATTCCATTTACTGAGAAAGCTAGCAAGAAGATAAATATTTATAACCAAGTCTTTAAATGTGAGTTTCACTTATTACTAAATAGGCTTTTAAAATATGTGTTTGCATATTATTAGTTAGGTTTGTTCTAGGCTAATTTTATTTATATGCATTATATTTGTTTGAGTTGATTGTAATGTTCAAACTTCTTCAATAGTGTTTTAAATTCTTATTTAAGCTTTGTTTGATAACCATTTGATTTTTAGTTTTTGATTTTTTAAAATTAAGCTTATAAACATTACTTCTACCTATGCGTTTCTTTGTTTTTGTATCTATATATTTTAAGAATGTTTTTAAAATCCAAGCCAAGTTTGAAAAACTAGAAAAAGTAGTTTTTAAAAACTTGTGTTTTGCTTCGGAATTTAGCTTAGAATTCAAATCTTTCCTTAGTAAAGATGAACATCATGGTAAAGAAATTGTGAAAAAATAAGCACAATTTCAAAAACCAAAAACCAAAGGGTTATGAAATGAAGTATTAGTTAATTGATTTCATTATAATCTTTGTATTTTGATTTGATTAATGCTTATGTTTCTTATGTTAAAATTTTCCTATTGTCAATGATGTATTTTTTTTTAAGTTCTAATTAATAATTGTTTTATAAAATCTTTGAGCAAATCTTTTAAAACTTTCCAACGATGGAACTAAGAATATTTTGAATGCCAATATTTTAGGATTTTTGAGGAGAAAGACCAATATCTTAGGATGCTAAAACATAATTATAATATTTTTCTCTAAAAAGATCTTAACATTTTAGATTTGTACAAAAGTCTTGTTCATTAATTCTTTGATATTCTTATTTACTTCCATAAAAACACTTTCATATGCAATCTCTTAAAAAACGCATGTATAAATATCATTTTCAAACTTCATATGTAACAACTCTTTCAACACTATTATATTTTTAATAAAAAAACCCCGACGACAAAAGTTGAGGCCCCGTTTGATAACCATTTGGTTTTTGAAAATTAAGTTTGTTTTCTCCTAATTTCTCTACAATGGTTTTCATCTCCCTTAAGGAAGTATTTAAATTCTTAGCAAAATTCTAAAAACAAAAACTAGTTTTTGAAAACTAGTTTTTTTAGTTTCAAAACATGTCTTAGTTTTTGAAAACATAGGCAAAAAGTATATGACAAAACAAGTAAAACCATAGGTGAGAGTAGTATTTATAGGCTTAATTTTTAAAAACTAAAAACTAAAAACAAAATGATTATCAAACGGGACCTGAATTATTGGATGCTTAATTTTTAATACTCTTCAGAATTAGGGAATTACTTTAGGATGCGGAAGGTTGATTGCGAAAAAAATTAGATATTAAATAAAAATTCTTTCCTTTTATAACTTCTCTTTTATTTGCAAGGTTAACCACGAAACTGATTTTATAAAATATTTTTTTCCTTAAAAGGAAACAATAAGAATTTAAAAATCATTTACTTACATTTTTTTTCTTCAAATTAATAAACTAAATATTTTTTTATTTTTCATTAAACTTCCTAGAATGGTAATTAGAAAGTTCAAGATGTTGACTTCCTAATATTATTCTAAAGGTGAAGATTTTATTTAAGATGCTGAAATAAATTCCAATTAAATTTGACTAGCTTTATGCTACTTATAAATTATTGTCTGTGCCATACTCTTAAAGATAATGGTCAATAAACATGAGACATTTTAAAACCTATCATAAACCATTTTTTTTTAATAAAAGATCATATTTTTTAATGAATGAAACAACTTCAATAACATGTGTGGAAATTTGGTAGTCGTTCTTTGAACAAGGTGTTGTGGGGTGTAATTAATACTTTCCCCACGCACCAAAGACTCATGAATCGAAATCTTTTATTTGCAAATCAATTTATTTATACATTTGGGTGAACAATCACATTTTATAAATCAAGATTGGTGGTGACTCTATTTTTTTCCTCTCGAGAACAAAGTCGACTTCTCTGTGTCACAAACCCATAGCTACACATAGCACACAAACATTAAAATCCATAAATTCAATTTGATAAAACTCAAAGAACTAAGTTAGATACGGATTGCTTTTAAGTCAAAACCTAAAAGTAAAGACACAAGCTCACTCCTAAGTTGAAACACTTCATAACTTTGATGATCAATCAATCGTGAATATTTCTATATATAAAATGGAAAACTAAACATTGCATAAATGGGGGTTCATTGCTTTTGGTTATTGAAGGATCAAAAGACTCAATTTATTAATCCAATGTTGGTTACAAATGGAGAGAATTTGGCTTAAGTAGCCTACAAGAAATTGACAAGCAAAGGAAACAAACCTCCCGTAAAAGTCTTTTGGATTGAGTTTACCATCTCTTGTATGAATTTGATCATCATTCTTTGTAGTCTTTTTGGTTTGAAATCTTGTGACTGATTCTTGAGATAAGATTGACACTCCCAATTATGATATCGCTATTGAGTATATTTTTGTTGCACCAATCATGTTCAATATCAAACATGTTTGTTTTCTACCATTTGAATGATGCTTGACGTGACCATGCTAGGACTCATACTTGATTAGACCTGTTGAACTTTCCCTCTCAACGTTGTGTTCGATCAACCAACCTTGGTTGACTTGAGTGCTTGGCCATGAGAGAACTTTTTTAGTTGCACCTAACCGAAGTTATTAGGTAACTAGTTGATAATTGTTGACCGAATATAAATATACTTGGAAAACTTTTTGGAAAGGTTGGTTCAATCTAGTGCAAGTGCATACTGTCAAATAAATAAAGTAGAAATATTTCAAGTATCGAATCTCAAGAGAATGTTTTACGAAATTCAAAGATAAGACAAAGATCTCCTCAAAGTTTGTAACTAAGAAACTAAGTTGAGAAGGTTGTTGTTGAGAAAAATAAAAGATAAGAATGATAAAAGAGGGATTCAAGTAATTAAGTTTTAGTCTCAAAGTGTAAAATGGTCAGCCTATTATGCGCCCACAACCTACATACCCTCACGACATTTTGCACAATGA
The DNA here is from genome assembly GCA_033996785.1 of Trichosanthes truncata. NCBI lineage: Eukaryota > Viridiplantae > Streptophyta > Magnoliopsida > Cucurbitales > Cucurbitaceae > Trichosanthes > Trichosanthes truncata. The sequence goes on along the minus strand of JAWPNB010000013.1, from coordinate 38,917,336 downwards.
ATCAAATTCACCTCCTATTCAACCTTCATTTGAAGTAGGGATAATAGTCGGTTCGATTTTCTCAATTTTGGGTCTAATAGAACACCCAACCGAATTGATTAATTTTTGCAAATCTAGAACCGAACCAATGTCTAATAAGATGTAGAAGTCGGTTCTACTCAGTTTCACTATTAATCGGTTTGGTTTTTCGATTTTGGGCCTAAACGAGGCCTAGTGTTGCAAATGTGTTAGCCGAATTGTTGACGTGTGTTTGCTGTGTAAATCGATGACGAAGTTGGGGTCGCTGTGCAAATCGATGTGTGACGCAAAGTTAGTGTTGTTGAGCAAATCGACGACAAAGCTAGGACGGCTGTTGTAATTGCGAAGCTAAGGCGGTGACTGCAATGGAACAAGTCGCGGCTTTGCGAGGTGTTGTTGTAACAGGACAACTTGCGACTGCTGCGACGGCGAGGCGGTGGTGCAACGTGACTTCAGATTAACAGCGAGGTTGGGACTACAACGACTATGCGACCGACAGAGACTACTGTTGTTGGTGACGATTCAGAGACGGGGAGAGGGAACAGAAAATGACGCAAGTGAGGCGGTTCAGAAAGAATAAACAAAAGGGAGTTTAGGGTTTTTAAAGTACATATATATATACCCTCGATTCAATAATAAAAAACCAAACCGAACTAAAAATGATCGATTTTCTCAAAAGGTAATCTGAGATTTCCAATCTAATACAAAAAAAGAACCAAACCATAGATTGCTTTTGGTACGTTTCTCAGTTTTCTGGTTTTTTGTTGCACCCCTAATTTGAAGCACAACTCTTAGGAGTTTAAGCAATTAAACCTATATGTATATGACTAATTAAAACTTAAATAAATTAGCACACAATTTCATAGGTCCTATAGGCATCGTCCTATGTCTAGGATCGAACAACGAAGTCCTTTCTCTAGGCTATCATCCTATATTGCTTTTATAAAAACTGTGTGTTACCAATTCCTTTCAATATTGGATTCAAGATGATATGCCAACCTAAGTGATCAATTTAGATTAAGAATGAAATCTAAGATCAATAAAAGCAAACAGTGCTAGAGTGGTGAGAAAAGTTGCAAGGTTATATAATAGGCTTTATTCGATTCTTTAGGGCATCCACATCTTTCAATTCCAAGAGGAAATTAGCTCATGAATGAGTAAAAGACATAACAAACTTGTAATGCAATGAACTTCATATTAAAAATCAGAATGTGAAGTGATATAAAAGGTTCAATGAAAGTAAGAACTAAATTGAAGTAACAAGAATGTAAAACATAATGTATACAAAAAGAGGGATGGAGTAGAAGTCTCTAGATTGTTTCTCTATCTAACTCAATTCTTCCTTTTTTCAAGGAGAATTGAGTCTTTACAAGCCTATTCTTTTGAGTAGGTGTCCGAATGAGAACTAAGCAAACAATAGAGAACAATCCTTCAAGATGAAACTCAGAATGACAACTTCTTCTCTAATACGTCTCTCACTCTCCTCTTAATTCAAGGATGTAATGATTGTTTTTTATAGGCCCTCAATGGCTAGGATTTTTGTTGAGATTAGTGTGAGGAGCTATCATATAGCCATTAGTGTCGTGATTTAAGGAAGAAGATTGCAGAATCAATCAATCCCGTGAGTTATGCACATTCTGTCGAAAAGTTATGCACTTGCAACTAGGCAATTTTGTAGTTCCTGCACAAAATCATGAAAAATTATCACATCCTTCAGAAATGGTTCTTTTTACACCTAATTAAGTCTATTTAACAAGTCATGGTTGAAAATGTGTGCTTGACATGTTTTTGCATAAATTTTCTTTATTTGATATGAAGTACATTAATAAGCTCATAATCTCAAGGAATAAACTCGAGTTTTTAGAGCTAAATAACCTTCATAAATGAGAGTTATCACTAGTATCGCTTGATAATTCAAGCCCTCTAATTGTCTTAGTGCACCTTCATAACTACTTAAAGTGGTAAAAAAAGGTTTAGTGGAACTACGTTGAGGTTGGAAGAAATTGGTATCTACATAAATTATTCTTTTAGAATCTCAAAAGTGCGACTCTCATTATGGATGTCATAGTTTAATAAATGTTATGTTTTAGTTTCAAATCTTTATTTAAAATTTGTTTCACTCTTGTAATTAATAGAAATTTTGCATGATCTTACTTGAATGAGTAATTCTTAGTCACAAATATATCATTGAGTGGTATAAAATTTAGAAGTAAGTTATCTAAGATTTCTAATGTTAATGATCATACATGAGAGAGTATAAAGTTTGAAGATCAAAATAAAATAGGTAAGAATTTGAAAAGCTAAAATATAATTGGTTTTAAAATTTGACGACAAAATACAAAGGCAATATTCTATTGAAAAAGAAATACCTGTCCATCATACATCTAATGATCATGAAACTCTAAAAAAAGTCTTTAGCTACCGTTCTAAATAATATTTAAGAGAGAGAAAGAGGTATCACATATAGGACAAATATAAAAAAAATAGTCTCTTTTCTTATAAATAATTCTCAAATTCATCCTTAATCTTTTAAGATTCTCAATTTTATCCTAAATGAATTAACATTTTAAATAACAAAAAGTTGATAGACATTAAATTATTGTTATATTTATATATTTATACATGTAATTAACCTGAGTATAGTTTAACTAGTTAAGATATTACATTATCGACCAAAATGTTAGATGTTTAAATTTCTACTCCATAAATTATGCAAAAAAAAAAAGAACATATTTAGATATATAGACATGTCCCTCGAATGTTACATTAATTACAAAGGAAATTATATTTGTCCATCGACAAAATCCATTTATATTAAGTGACACGTCCACATAAGATGCTGGAACTCACATGTCCAAACACAATAATTGAAAATTACCAAAAGTTTAAAGACAAAAATGGGCAGGTGAGAAAAGGGTATCTTTATGGTCAATGTTAGATAGAGAAAGAGAGAGTAATTGGTAGTGTTTGGTTATGGGGACAAGTAGTATCCCTGTTTTAATTGCTTGGGTGTCAGTCTCAGTCAGGGAGGTGAAGTGAGTTATTAATTATTGGTCCTCTCTTAACTCTACATTTGCTGTACTCCAATTTTCTGACACTCTCTCTCTCTCTCTCTATTTCTTTACTTACTACCCGACAAACTCCCTCTATAAAAAATTATTAAAAATACAAAAAATAAAAAAAGAGTACAGTTTTAAAAAACCTTCCACTCCGACCCACCCGAATACCCGACTCGACCCGATGAATTTTGTCAAAATTAATTGAACCAAACATTTTGGGACCATTTGACTCGTGATGGACGTGACCTCACTCAATTCTCTACGGACAAAACTTTTATTTATTTATTATTCTTCCTCAACCATCCACAGACAAACTCTGAGGACTACCCATGAGACAAAAGAAAAAAAAGAGGAGAAAATATATAATATTACAGGTTCTTTTTTACATCCATTTTGCAATTTATGTTTTTTTGTTGCTAAAGTGCGTGTTTATTTATTTATTTTTTTGTTTCTTGTATTTAAGAAACATTTGGAACAATGTGGTTTCTTGTTTTTATATTAATCTTTACAAAATATAAATACAAGATTCTTTCTTTAATAAACAAAATTAAACGATATTCTAGTTGGTAAAATATTATATATATATATATATATGAATTTTAGAGAAATTAGAAAGAAACATTCTTATTTATGGGTTAACTATTTTCATTTTACAAAACCATTGACATAAAGTCATCATTTCATTACTTTTTTACTCATATTTTAACAAATTTCATTGACTCAAGTCTAGAGAGAGAGAGAGGATTTAATGAAGTAAAAGATGAAGGGAAAAAAAAATGCTGCAATGAGAGTTGCTTTTTTATCAGCTTTAAAATAAAAAAAGGAAAAAAAAAGAGGCAACAAAGATTCAAAACCTGAGTAATAAGACAGTGTTTGGATCTCTTTTTTCAACACTTTAAGGAACAACAAGTCATAAGTTGAGACTGAGAAGAGTATGATTTTTATTTTATTTTATTATTATTTTTGTTATTGTTGTCATTTTTCTGTTCACAAACTTCCCTTATTTTATCATTTTCACCTCCAACATTGAGACATACCCAAATCCCCTTTTTCCCTTTTCTTGCTTGCTTGTCTTTCAAATATTCCTTTCTCTCTTTCTCATCACTTTATTGATTCATGTGTAAAGACCTAGAGAGAGAGACACACACACACACAGACAGTCATCTAGAGAGAGAGAATTAAAGAGCTAAGTTTATGATTCTTCCTCTCTTTTTATTTTTCTAAATTTAACATTACCTTTTTATTTTTCTGCTTATTTTAATATTCCAACGGTAGGATTGATTATTTTTTTTTTTAGAAATATGTGCGATTGGTCGTGTTTCTTGTTTATTATTTTTTATTTTTTAAAAAATGTTTCTAAAATTGTATACAGGTCTGCAACGAGAAGTAGAGAAATATGATCATTTCTTGTTTCCTTTTCTTTTTCTTCAGTTTTCAATAAACATAAGTAATAGCATTACTTGTGAAGTTTGACTTATAATATGATTTTGAATATTTTATTCTTAAAAATTATCCTCCAAATAAAACGTTCAAAAAAAAAAAAAAAAAAAAGGAACAAAGAACAAAAAATAATTAACAAACATAATTTTGTTTTCCTTTTCTAAAAAATCGAAACAAGAAAAAGAAACATAATATTAATTAACAAACATGTCTTTAACTTTCAAATATACATATCATATTAGTCATGATTCATGAACTCTACTTTGATGTTTTAAAAATAAACTATTTAATAAAAGGTTAACATGAATATCTATAATTTGTCCATTTTATTCGGTCATAATATTAGATCTCTGTCTATATGAATAAATGTTTGAATTCACATTGAAAGGTAGGTGAAATACTTTCAAATAGATTCACATCTTGTTCCATGATTAATGGAGAATTAATGATAAAAACTAAAATAATTTTTATGTAAAAAGCTCGGGCATTATAACAAAATATGAAAAAAAGAAGCATTTTGTATAAGAAAAGTAATAAGCAGGAAAGTTAGGAAACCACACTATGATTTAAACCTTATTATCAATTTTTTTTTTTTTTAATCTTTAAAAGATTTTAACTTCTTCCTTTAAACTTAAAAAAAAAAAAATCAATTCCCTAACTAATTTAGATTATGCATATGCTCCTATTTACTTCCAATCACTTACCTCATTAGCCGAACATTCACGTACGTAATATATTCTTTATCTATATTCGATTGTTTGTCATATCACACTAAGTTACAATAATTTATTTGAGGAAGATCTTAATGTCAGTGTTTTTGTTAAAATAGTATTTAAACCCAAATTTGAGATTATTACATATTGGTCTTATTGGACACTTTTCCTTTAGGACCATACCTAACTGCAGGACCATCCATGATACCTTGTGTTTGGTCAATGGTCAAAAAGCTAAGAATTAGTTGATAATAGAAAGCTAAGTTGAATAGTATATGTTATCTATGGTATTCATTATTTCCTATAGGTAGCTTTATTGTGAAGGTATAATATAAAAATAACATTGTGCATGTTAAAATCAATGGTAAGAAGTTGATGTTTACTTGTTGGAAAAGATGGGAAAGGATTGTGGAGACTTAGAGTTAGATACTTATTAGGGCAATATCAACCTAGTACGGTGCCAACCTAAGCATAGATTAACTAGTTAAAGCATACAACTTGGATCAAAAGGTCAGCGAAGTTTGAATTCTCCCACCTCACATATTGTTAAACTTGATAATAACGAAAAAAGTTAAATTACAAGTTTAGTCCATAAACTTTTAGTTTTGTATCTCATTTGGTCTTTAAACTTTTAAAAATGTCTAATATATAGGTCTCGAACTTTCAATTTTGTGTCAAGTAGGATTTTGAATTTTAAAAAATGTCTATTTAATTTTGTATCCAATAGATTTGTGAATTTTTAATTTTATTTTTTTTAAAAATATTTTTGAATAGAGTGGGACGGGAAAGATAGCATGGTCCATGTTGCATGTGTTTTGATGAATGTGTTGTTGCTTGAGAGGCACATGTAGTAGGGAGTGGTCCCTATTATACTTGCTCTACAAGGTTTCCAAGTCATACTGATGGCAAGTTTGTGTGCAAAGTAGCAGGTCGAGGTCCAGTCCTTGATGGGCCATGCTTTCAGGGTGCTCTTCGGATGTCTAAAGTGGAGAGCCTTGGCAGAGTTAGTCCTTCAAATAATGGCCTGTGAGAGACAGGTGGGAAACAAATTCTAGCCATTTATATTTTAGATAAATTATAGTTTTAAATGGTTTCTGAGAAGATGCCACAATTAAGTGGTTATTGATTAGACCTTTGCCGTTTTAAATGACATGAAAGAATTTAATAATTTTATATTTAAAATTACTCAAATTGCTTTTTTCACTCTCTCCATCCCTCTCTTCTTTCTCCTCTCCTAATCATTTTACCTTCAATTGATTTTAATTTAATTGAATCGCCGGAAAGAAATTGCTTTCGATTTAATTTTAATCAATCTTCTGTACATATTTTCTTCCACTGCACTGTGATTGCTTTTCTTTCTTTCTTTCTTTCTTTCCTTTCAATTACTCTGCTTTTACTACCCTTATTTTCTTGTTTGTTTCTTGAGAAACAGAAAGAAAGTGGTGGGGCGTTGTTATTTGTAGTATAAATGCAGAGCTTTGAAAACCAAAACCAACTCTATGCCCATTCTTCTTCTTCCAACTTTCTCCATTAGGGCAAAGTTGTTTTTCAACCTCTTTAATGGGCTTCTATTGTTTTTTATTTTTGGTTTTTGTTTTGGGAGTTTTGGTATTATTAACTTCCATGGCGCCTCTCTATTTCCCGGGGATTGAATTAAATTAAAATCGGCCCCCAATGGAGAACAACGGGTTTTATAGCAGATTGCATCGAATTTCCAATACGTGAAGGTGAAGATGATCAGTGGTTCGGTTGTCAAGGCCTGCCAAAATAAATACTAATTAAACTACTCTAGCTTGTAGAAATGGTAGAATCAGGTCGAATCCCAAGAGAACCAAAATAGTTAATTTCTTAGGGTTAAATAAACGGGGGGGTTTGGTTTGTGCATTGTAACTAAAAAAAAATAGAAAACAAATGAATGCAAAGGAGAAAATTCAATCTTACCAAGGTTTCCAATTCAAAGGTACATTTATCATCCCATTGTAATATTTGATCATGGGCTCATAAAAATTAATGAACTTCTCAATTCAAAAACTTAGTCCACTTCATTGGAAAAACAGTGTCAAGTGTAAATTTTCTTAACTTAATTGATTTTAACAAAACATCACAATCAAATCTTATCATCTACTTAATTGGGTACGATAGCATTCCATATTAATTTAACAATAGCATTAAAAATAGTGAGAATGACTAAGACAAGACTAATTAGGCGAGATAGCTACAACCTAATCAATTTTGCTTCTTTATTTCATAGAATCTATCATGCAAGCTATGTAACATGGAAAAACCGTAATTACCACACATGTGAGAGCCAACTCTATTGCTACTTATTTCAATTATTCATGACAATTACAAATCATAAAATCATGCATAGCAATCAAGTAATCAATATCAATCAAGGTGTCAATTCAATTAATATCAAGTGCTCATAAAATAAAAACAGGAAATAAAGAATACTTAGATAGAAAAGACAACTGAACCCAAAACCTCACAATTTTACAATTGGACTCGAACCGACCCTTGAATAAAAAACGTAGAGTCCACTCACTCATTGTGATGAGATAACCAAAATTCAACATTGGTTTGACTATCTAAAAATTGACTGATAAGTAAAAAACAAAAGCTCTAAAGTAGTCTAAGAACTAAGGTCTAAAATCTACATATGTTTGCTTTAGAGAAAGTGATGAATTTATAGTATGCACAGCAGCGTCGCGACGCCCAAATGTAGCTTTGAGACATTGCCCTTTAAAATAAGAAAAATATCGCAAAAGGCCTAGCAGCGTCGAGACGCTTCAGACGGAGAATGACGACGTGTGTGTTTCAAGTGTCGAGACGCTTCGGACGGAGAATGATGAGCGTGTGTGTTTCAAGTGTCAAGATGCTACCAGCATTGAGTAAGATCGATCCGCAACATTGAGTAGCGTTGAGCGTGGCGATGTCTTGCAAATCCGTAGCATTGAGACACTACTTGCTACCCTCACAGGATAATTGGCTTGGAAGCCGATGCTCCAAAGGCATCGAGACCTTGTCCTCTCGGGAATTATGGTTTGATTTGATCCTCTCTTGACTTAGTTTCTCAAATCCTTGCCCAATTTGCTTCTTTTTCACGTTGAATCTTCTAAAATGCTATGGTTTGCTCCAAATGCTCGATTCCTACAAAATAGACAAATAAACATGTAAAAGTAGCGAAACTAACACTACATAAGGCCTACAGATAGCACATTTAAGGTGCTTTCAAATAAAGAGGGAAAATAGGAGAAATAAGATAAAGATGAGGAGAGTGAAAAAAGCCATTTGAATGATTTTAAATATAAAATTATTAGATTCTTCAATGTTATTTAAAATTGTACACATTAGCAAAGGTCTAATCTAGTAACTGCCATGTCACCTTTTAGTTAGGTCAAGTAATAGTCAATTCTTCTTGGTGACCATTTAGAACTATTTTCTAAACTTCAAGGATCAAAGTATCACTTTTAAAACTTCAGGGATCAAATAGAAACCTAATCCAAACCTCAGGGAAAAAAAGTGTAATTTACCTTTACATTTATAACCATCTATTTTTAAATTTTTAAGAAATGAATCGTATAAAATAAATTATTATATTTTGATTGTGAAATACAATTTTTAAGGAAGGGTCCACTTTATTTTTTTTTTCATTGTATAAACAGTCATTACAACCCCAAAGTCCCTAAATTAAAGCCTATACAGTAGCTAAAAGTGAAATAAAAAGGAAGAAATTGCAAAAGAAAGGTCAATCCTGCATTTTCGTCATGATTTCCTCGGTCCTTGAGCTCTGAATCTTTAATTCTGCTTCAATCCGCTCACAAAATGCTCCCAAAACCTTCTAAAATAGCATAGAATCGAGTTTAGGGCTGAAACCCTCAGTTTGGCGTCCTTTTGGACAAAGAGAAAATGATATTTTTATACCTCTATCGAAGTAGTGTCGAGACGCTAAGAACAACGTCTCGATGCTGAACTTAGCCCTATTTTTTCTTGCTCGCTTGTCTCTAGCGTCGAGATGCTGCGCTGAAGGCAGCATCTTGACGCTCCAGATGGAACTCCACTTCTGCATGCATTTTGAGCGTCGAGACACTACAGGACAATGTCTCGATGCTTGCTTTTTGGTTTGACACTTCAAATGTGGCGTATAAACGCCATTTTCAGGGTCTAGATGCTCTCCCCTCGGGTTATTTTCCCGAAACAACATATCTTCTCTTCTTGGTTATCCAAAATGGCCTAATTAGCCCCAATATTCACCCAAAATACTCTTGAACACTCAGTTTTGCTCTTTTGGCTCGGATTCTACAAAATCAACAGAAATAGGCATCAAAGCACACCAAATCATAACAAAACTAGCTAAAATAATAGGAAATAAAATAGCATAATTACATGCTATCAATCTCCAAGACTCATGTCTCTTGCCCGAGTCTGGTTTCCGTAAAACCCTATAAACCTCCACCACCAAGACTAATTCCTAATTGTCACATCGATGTGACTTTTAGAAGAGGAGTTAACAACTGCATTCATATTTTTGTTCCAGAGGAGAATAAGGCCCCCACTTCTACCTTCACTGTGAACACTGAAGCAACCATCGAACCTGAGCTCATTTTTCATAGCCTCGTCTCTATTACCACCACTTTTAGTCTTAGCAATAAAAACCAGCAGGGGATTAATACTATGCACCTCATGGCACAGCGCTCGGATCGTTCGAGGATTTTCAATCGCTGAACGTTCCATAATAAGATTTTCATGGCATCTAGCGGGGCTTCGAGGCTGGCCAAAATAATTTTGATTAGACTATCCTAACTTGTAGGTATAGTAGAACCAGGTCGATTTCCTAAGGAAACCAAACAATCAATTTCTTAAAGTTAAATTTGAAAAGAAAATGAAACAAGGGGGGTTTTGGTTTTGCAAAGTGAAAGAAGGGAAAATAAATAAACACAAGTAAATGTGAAGGAAAAATCAAATCTTACCAAATTCTAGTCTAAAAGTACGGTCTAATCTAATTGTAACATTGATCATAGGCTCACACAAACAAATTAATTTTTTTCTATCTAAGTGTTTAGTCTGCTTATTCAGAAAAGCCCTGATAAGTGTTAATTTATTTAAATCAATTGATTCTAATCAAACATTACAACCAAAACTTATTGCTTAACTAATTGGTGATAGCATTCCATATTAATTAAGCAATAACAATAAGACTGGTGAGAGGACTAAGACCAACTAATTAGTCAAGATAGCTATGAACCAATTAATTAGCTTCTTTATTTCTTAGAGTTTATCATGCAAGATATGTAATGAGGAAAAGTTTAAATTACACACATATGAGACAACCCTATTGCTACTAGATTCATTCAATTACAACAATTACAGATTGTAAAATAATGCATAGCAACTAAACATACAAAAACGACATAGGCGTCATTTCAATTGTGATTACATACTCAAAGAATAAGAATAAGAAATAAGAACACTTAAACTGAAAAGAAATTAAAAAAGTATTAAAGGCCTCACAATATCGCAATTGGAATTAAATCGACATCTGAATCAGAAACGTGATGTCTAGCTGCTCATCGTGATGATATAACTGGAAATAAACATAGGTTTGATTGATTACAACATGATAGATGAAAGAAAAGAACTGAAACTCTTAAAGTGTTTAAAAACCTAAAGGTATAAAACAACTATCGCTTGCCTTAGAGAAATAGTCATATTTATAGCAAAAGTAACAGTGTTGTAAATAAGGAAAAAATCGTAAAACATATGGTAGCGTCGAGACACTGGTAGTGGCATTGAGCATTACAGACAAAATGTGTTGAGCATATGCATTTACAACGTCGAGATGCTGGTAGTAGTGTCGGACGCTACCAACGTTAAGCATGGTGTATTCATACTGTCGAACATGGCGTGTTGCACCATTTTTGAAGCATTGAGACACTTTAAGGTAGTGTCTTGACACTACCTGCACGGGTCTAAAGGCTTTAAAACTTGCTACAATGGTGTCTTGACGCTTGGATACCGTTTTCTATCCCCTCGAGAATATAAGCTTGGACTTGATCTTTCATTGACTCGGTTGCTCAATTTAAGTCCAATTAACTTTATTTTGATCTCGATTCTTACAAATTGCTCTAAATAGCTCAGAATTGCTTGATCTCTACAAAATAGACAATTAAGCATGTGAGAGTAAGGAAACTAGCATAAAATAAAGCATATAAATAGCACATTTTAGGTGCTATAAGTCTCGTCTCGATTACCACCACTTTTAGTCTTAGTAATAAAAACCAGCAGAGGATTAATACTACACATCTCATGGTGCAATATTAAGCCCATTAACTGGTTTGCTCCCTCCTTTGTCTTTTTTTCCAATAGCTATTTTTGAGTTTTCAGAATTTGCCTCCAACACCTTATCATCATTATCTTTTCCTTCTGCTGCTAGATTTGCAATCATGACAGGTTCTGACTACTTTTTCCTTGGGATTACAACTTCCTCGGGCCCACCTTGAACTTTCACTGACCTCTCAACCACAAACGTCGATGTCTCCCTTCCGTCAGCCTCACAATTTTTTCCTTCGCCGTCCTGGTTTTCATCCTCCCCCTCAAGCTACTGCCCTTTCCAGTGCCATTGGAAGCTCCTCTTCTACTAGTACCTCCTCCCCTTGTGTTTGAGCTTCTTCCTTCTTCCCTCTTGCTTTTAGGGTCCCTTTATTTGGCTTTGATTCTTTTAACCACGCACCATACTGAAGTTTGTCTTCATTTTCAAGCCATTGTATTTCACAATCCTTTAGGATGTGTCCCAGCTTTCCACAAACATAGTAATGACTGGGTAGTTTTTTTATAAGTGACTGGCACCCACATCTCCTTCATCATTGACCCTAGTTTTAGTTTTGTTCCTCTTTTTATGGGTTTATTCACATGTATTCTGATTTTAACCTTGAGTGTTTTGCCCTAGTATCTTCCTTTTTCATCAATATCCACTCTTGCAAACAGCCCCATAGAATTTTTTAATGCCCTGGGCATTTTTTTAGAATAAAACACCATAGGAAGATCATGAAATTTGTCTAGAATGATGCATACTTGAATTCAAGAAAACTCATTTTGCTTCCTCCTTTTGGTTCCTCAAAGATTATTAACCCTTTATCAAACTCCATCGTCCTTCTTTAGTTATTTGTTTCCTTTCCTATGTACTTCTGAACTTGCACAGGAAAAAAATCTTCCCAATACATTCCAACTCCACTTTCTCCTCTAGGTCCCAGATTCTTGGGATCATAGTTTTAAATATTTATGCATTTCTATTTTATCTAAATCATCACCCTCTACATCCACCACTCTCACTGCTTCATCTCTTGTAATTTTCAGGTTTTCAAGCTGGCTGTTAAACAACGCTTTGTTCTTCATATTCGAGCTACACTGCCCCACACCATTCCTTTCTAACAGCGACCCCACTAGATCCCTCTACACAGCCAAAAGTGCTACCCTTTTTCTTATTGCATCTCGCCTTTAGAAAGAACAAAAGTTAGAGGAAGATTAGACATATTTCTTATTAATTATTTAATGTTGAACAATGGGTGATTAAAAATAGCAATCTCATTGATCTAGGGTACAGAGGAGATAAATTCACGTGGATTAAAAGAAAGGTTGACAACAATGCCACCAGAGAAAGATTAGACAGATTTCTTATTAATCCTTTAATATTGAACAATAGGCAAAAAGTTGAGGTGTGGCATCATATATTTTACTCTTCTAACCAAAAATCTATAGTTGCTCACATAATATTAGGGAAGGATACAGACAGAGGAGGCAAAAGACCAAAGGCTCTTAGATTCGAGGTTGCCTCGTTGAATTTTGAAGAGTGCACGAATATTTTTAAGGCTAGTTGGACGAAGTAGACAGTTGGGAGATCGAGAGGAATCTCAAACAAAATTTGAGCATGTTTAAAGAGATTGGAAAACTGGAATAAAATCAAATTTCAAGGTTTGTAAAGAGGTGTGATTTTGAGGAAAGAAATTGAAATTAAAAGGTTTGAGGCAGATTCTAGTCTTCATGGGGTGAAGTGACTAAGTAAAGATGAAAAAGTGCTCGAAAAGCATCTTGAAGAAGAAAAGGTTTATTGGAAGTTAAAATCCAGAGAAGATTGTTTGTAGTGGAGTGATAGAAACACAAAATAGTTCCACTCGAAAGCTTCCTAGAGGAAAAGAAGAAATGAGATAAATGTTTTCAATTGTAGCGAATCTGGGTGGACATGGTAGAGGAAATTGAGAGGACAACAATATCCCACTTCAAATTGCCCTTTAGCTCTTTTTGGGCAACCAAAGAAGTTATGGAAAGAGTGTTGGAGGGAATTCTTCCTAAGATCTGGGAAAGACACAACATAGCACTCAATCGACCCTTTATGAGATCTGAAATTGAGGATGCTCTTCAAGAGTTGTGTCCTACAAAAGCCATGGGGCCTGATGGGATGCATGCCATGACCTATCAAAGGATGTGGGATATAGTAGGAGATGAAACTAGCAAAGTATGCCTTAACATGCTCAATAATGAAGAAAAATTAGGTCCTTTAAACAGGACCTTGATCACATTGATCCCAAAAATGGAAAATTCTAAGAGGATGGACAACTATAGGCCTATAAGTAATTGGAAGTTTTTTATAAGTTAATAAAAAAAACTATAGCATACAGGATGAAAAGAGTGCTCGATTTGATTACCTCTCCAAACCAAGCTGCCTTTGTTTCGGGAAGACTCATAGTTGACAACGTTCTGCTGGGGTTTGAGTGCATCCGTGTAATAAAAAATAAAAGAAAAGGAAAGAAGGGTACGTAACATGAAATTCGATAGGAGCAAGGCTTATGATAGAGTGGAGTGAGATTTCCTTGGAAGATAATGGCAAAGTTGGGTTTTAAAATAGGTGGTTCGATAAGGTCATGATGCATGTGAAAATTGTCAAATTCTCAGTGCTTATCAACGACTCACCATAGGCTGAGTTGGCCATAAAGTAGGGCTTAGACAGGGAGATCTTCTCTCCCCGTACTTAACAAAGAGGCTTCTCGCTCTCACTTTCAAGGTATATTAACAAGCATTGTCCTACACTAGTGCATCTTTTTCTAGTAGATGATAGCTTGATTCTGTTCCAAGTAAGGCAAAAAGATTGTGAAGCGATCAAGGAAGCTCTAAAAGTGTACAAAAAAGCTTTGGGTTAGACCATAAATTTTACTAAATCAATGCTCATGGTGAGCAAAAATATTGAGAAATATCACGTGGAGATGTTTGGCAGATTCCTTGGGATTAGTGTCACGATTCCATTGGCTTTTATCTAGGCTTTGAAGGAATGAATGTTTCACCCCGCAGCGGAAGCATTGGATCGTCTTTGATTTTATTTAAAATTAAACTAAAAATTAAGATTAAGCAAACATACTTAGAGTAAATATGGAGATATTTCTGGCGGATCTTTATCTCCTCCATAAAATCTTCTTGGCTATGACTCGAACACAGGATCAAGGCTTGTGGGAGCCTCTAGAAAGAAAATCCACAATGGATTGGGGAGGAAGAGGTCTAGAGAGAATTCTCTAATTCTCTATTGAGAAGTGTTGCCTTAGCTAGAGTGGTATTAATTTTGCAATTAAGCACTCCTAATGTGCAGGTATACACAATCTAATGCAGCAAGTGATAAGTATATTTATATCGTTCTCCTCAGGGATTAGTCCATGAATTTTACCAAACTTGAGCTTACTTTTAGTGATAAAAGGGGTAACCAAACAAAAACAACATTCAAGGGGATTTTTTAAAGAAATAAGACAAACCTAACTTAACCAATAACAAACTTAGAATAACAGGCAAAAGAAGTAAAACAAGTAACAACATGTGAAATTACTTAGAGTTAAAAGCAGGCATAGATTATGAGTTTCTCATACTATTTTGAGGACTCAATGCTGTAGAAAAACATATGCTAAATCACACCACACAACATTCCAACACGGAATCTTCCCAGATTTCCTTTTATTGTAGCTATATTCCCATTTAAACTACTCAAAATAAGCTCATTACTTGTGTGCACTAAGTGGGTGATTATTCCTAACCTACCCATTTCACTACAAGTTTAACTTGTAATCAGTCTTAGTGAGATTTGAAGCAATCAGTTTCCTATTCTTCTTCCCAAAAGTCAAGAAAACAATAGATGAAAAAGGTTGGCCAAACATAATTCATCATAAACATTAAAAGCACTTCAAATCAGTGTTCAACACCATAAAACCACTTAGCTTGAACCTCTCTACAATATAAGAGTTCCCTAATCCTTGCCTTGAGCTATTTAGTTCATAATGACATAAATAAAACTCCTAAAAGCTACTGGAAACTCCATTATAACAATCAAGAAAAATGGAAAAGCAATAAAAGGAAGAATAACAATAAGAAGAGAAGAGAAATTCTCAGGTGAAGCTTCTAAAGGACTCCTCCTTCTTCCTCAGCTCCTTTCCTCCTTCTTCCTTAGCTCCTTTCCCTAGATAGACAACTTCCTTTTCAGCCCTTCCTCTTCCCCTTTTCGTAAAACCTCCCTTTTCCAGCCTCTCATTTTCAATTCCAACAAGCCAAGCTTATATACTCCATCATTTTCATCAAAATCATGGCTGAAGAGACAGGGAATAAAATATGGGAGCACTCTATTGGTCCACGTCTTTCCAGCTGGCTTAAATTGGACAACTCAATTAATGAAAATCCTTGCACGTGTGAGATTGGGAGCTGTACTAAGATAGATTGCTGCAGCATTTCAGCTCAGAAAGCTTCACTGTACTCAGTTTCTCTATTCATTAATTATGCTCTTACCTGAGGTACAAATTGCAACAATTCAGCTTACAAATTGCAAGAATCCAAACATTAGTCAAGGTTTCCTCAATACTTAGCCAAATAAGCAAGAAAACATTAAATTAGGAACTTAAGTAACCAAAAACTACCAAAATACCTCAAACAAGCAAGGTTTAGCAAAGGAATTCAAGTAAAAATAACTCTTCTGTTTTGATAAATTAGGGGGAAAAATTCCATAATCAAGGTAGTTGGCAAGGTCATCATACCAAGGTTTTTCCACTTTCTTGATGTGATCAGTTGTAAATAACTGCTCATCAAGGAAAGAATTCATAATCTCAGGTTGCTGAAGCAATTTCAACAGTGAAGCATCATCCTCAAGTAGCAGATTTACTGATGTGATGATTGGAAAATTTTCCTTCTCTCCTAGGTAGAAATACTTTGAATGTGTGGGCAAAGGCTTTAACTTATAGGTCAGGGGTTCTGTAATGGAAGGCTGCATAGGTGGTGTTTTCCCATCTCCTAACTCTAGAGATTCAAGCACTTTCCTAAAATAGGAAACTTCAGCCAAACTCTCACCATCCCCTTCAAAGCTGTTGTTTTCCAAATCCTCTGCTGTTATTCCTCCAAAAGATTGAACATGATGCTGCAGCAATGCCTTTTCAGTATTCTCTTTAATAACTTCTTCAAGCACCTGAATTACAGAACACTCCTCCATATCAGTTGGATATTTCATTATGTTATAGATGTTGAATTTCACTTGCTGGTCATTCATTTTCAAAGTGATTGTTCCCTCATACACATCCACCACTGTTCTCCCTATCTTAAGGAAAGGTCTCCCTAGGATTATATGCACTTCTTTGTCTGCTTCATAATCTAAAATTATGAAATCAGCAGGAAAAATGAATTTGTCCACCTGAACTAGAATGTCCTCTATCTTTCCTTCAGGGTGGGTTATGGACCTATCAGCTAGTTGAAAAGTGACAGTTGTGGGTTTAGCTTCACCTATGCCTAATTTCTTATAAATGGACAAGGGCATAAGGTTTATACTAGCTCCTAAGTCACACAAAGCTCGTCCCAATTCCTTTCCTCCAATAGAAATAGGTATGGTGAAGGATCTAGAGTCTTTCTCTTTGTTTGAGATTTTCTTTCTCAAAATGGAACTACACTTCTCATTTAAAGAAACTACCTTAAATTCCTCAAATCTTTCTCTTCCTGTCAAGACATCTTTCAAAAATTTCATATAATTAGGCATTTGCCTTAAAGCATCCACCAATGGTATGTTTATATGAATTTCCTTTAAAATGTCCATGAACTTCTCAAAGTGAGCTTCTTCTTTTCTCTTTCTCAACCTTTGAGGAAAGGGTGGAGAAGGTGGTTCAAACTCAGGAATAGGGATAGCTACACACTGTTTTACTTTAGAAAATTCAGCTTTCGGTAGTATCTCAACTTCCTCCTCTTTCTCCATCCTTTTAGGTTCCAACTGTTCTTCTTTCTTTTATTCCTCAACTTGGATAGCAGTGTCTTTCACTTTCTGTTTTCTCTTGTGAGCCTCTACTTCCTCAACTAATGGCTTTCCACTTCTTAACTCTATGGCTTGCACTTACTCTTTCCCCTATCTTTTTGGATTTTCAGTATCAGAGGGAAGCTTACTTTGAGGCCTTGCCCTTAGCTCATTAGCTAGTTGACCCATTTGCAATTCTAGATTTCTCAATGAGGCTTGCTGACTTTGAATAACAACATCATTTTTTGCCATATATTCCTTCATCAAACTCTCAAGAGATGTACCTGGAATATGCTGAGGAGACATTGCTTTTTACTGCTGTTGGGGCATTGGTGGGTGATTTCCAAAGGCTTGGTAACCTTGATGCCCAAAACTTGGTGGAAATTCACGTTTTACTGCACTTGAAGGGCTTGAGAATTACTTCCTTGGCCTCCCCAAGCAAAGTTTGGGTGATTCCTCCAACATGGGTTATAGGTATTGGAGTAGGGATTGTTTCTCTTTTGGTTTTGGTTTCCAATGTAGCAAACCGAAACAGGATTGCTGGGAAAAATTCAAAAGTATGGCCTTCACCATAGTAAACACAATAGTCTGTACTTACCTGGTTTACAACAACTGCATTCTGTACAGTAGGAGCATTCTGAACCACATTTCCCACAGTCAAATTTTTCAGCATGTTGGCCATGGCAAGAGGTTCGTGAGGTTAAAAAAGGTAGCGAAACCACATTGCAAGAAGAAATCCAGGTGATAGAGTATGAGGCTGAAAAGCCTACCCTTATTTTATCTCCAGAAACTTCTCTTAATCATGATCTTTATTTTTCTTATACTCACGAGTCTAGTTTTCCTTCTTTTGATTTTTCTTCTTTTTTTACATTAATTAAATGTACAAAAAATATTTCTGTTTCAGGGTCCCATGAGAAGCTAGTGTTTCTACTAGCCCTGGTATGCTTTATTGACTCTAGGAAGAGGGGCCCGAAGAAATGGGAGAATTTCTACCTACCTTGAGAGACCACACGAGTCTCGTCTAGCTAGAGACGTTAAACAAGCGCTTCTTAGGAAGCAACCTAAGCTTTCTATCTCTTAGTCTTTCTGTTATTTTTGTGGTTTTTTATTTTCCTTTTAGCTTTGTTTATGTTGATCTTGTGCTCTTGTTGGTTGATATTTTTAGGAGCTCGAGAATAATATCTCTCACATTGCACCCGTTGATTAGGCTGAATCGAGGAGTCTCTCGCACTCCAGGACAGTATTTCTCTTCCGCTTATCATTTTAAATTGTCCTTAAGCATTCTAAATTGGATCTGATTAGTTGATACATTGAGGACAATGTATGTTTTAAGTGTGGGGGGATGTGTGTTGTTCTGATTGAGCTTTTATTGAAAATTTTGTGTGATTGTATGATGATTCTATTGCATCGAGTGTGATGAGGACAACCTATGATGTGTTCTGATTAATAATATTTTTACAATTTTTGTGAAATATGAAAGCATATCTAGGATTCAAGTAATTTTAAAAAAAAATTTCTTTGAATTCCTTGCACTTGTGGAGCACTAAACCTACTTATTAGTGGTTTTTAAGGCCTAGAGCAGATTTATATTTTCTAGATGTTCGTTGTCACTCTGATAAGCTTAAGTACTTGGTTGGAGGTGTGCTTGGATGATAGGTTGTAATGTTGAGCTTAGGAGAAAAGAATGTCTATTTTCCTATTAAAAGAAAAAAGTGAGAACACAAAAAGATAGAGAGAAAACAAAAGAGAAAGTGAAAAAAAAAAAACTTGTAATGTTGTAAAAGGATGAGGGGTAAAAAGAGCTACCTCTACTGTGATAAGTTAGGCCACTCATTGAGCGAGTGCTTTGGGTAAGGGTCCCTGCAATAGATGTGTGAAAGCTAGTATCCTTGAGTTTTAAGAAAAATGCAAGTTTGGGGGAGGCATACCTCCTTGTTGTTCATGCACCCTAGTTAGATATTACTTCCTTGAGTGTAGGGATGCTGGATGATTGGTACTTAGAGCTAGTGTAGGGGAGAGATGAACGGAGGATTTTATAAATCTTTCTGGATTTCTAAAGATCAAAATAAGGAAGGTTGTGCACATATTAGCAAGGAAGGACAAGTTTAAGTTTTAGATTTGCTTGATGAATAGTTGTGTTTGAGTATTTCCTTAACTTTTTTTATGATATTGTTATTTAGAACATTAAGGTTTAAGTCACTTTGAGTCACTTTGATATAATCGTGAATTCATATAGGTGAGTTTTGTTGTTGCTTTGCTCGAGACTAGCAAAGGTTTAAGTGTGGGGGTATTTGATAGCATGTAATTATGCTATCTTATTTCCTATTATTTATGCTAGTTTTGTGATTATTTTGTGAGCTTTTATGCCTATTTCTCTTAATTTTGTAGAAACCAAGAGTGAGGTTAACCGACTGTTTGAGAGTATTTTGGTAGATATTAGAGCCTTTTGAAGCTTAATTGAAAATTCAAGAAGATTAAAGATTTTATTTGAGCATAAGGCATGCTCTTGGAGATTCTACATCGAATCACGCTTCCAACGCATCGAACAGGAGGTCATTCAGACATCCGAACGAAGAGATATAGAAACAATGGCCATTGTTGTTTGCAGGGTAGCGTATCGATGCTACGAAAAACGAAAAAACGTTGTTTTTGCTCAAAAACGTGCGCGCCCCATTTTTCTTGTAGCGTTGAGACAATACTTTCACGTCTCAACGCTGTCTCGAGATTTCCTATATAAACAAAAAAAAATTGTGCTGTTTTGGGAGGCTAATCTGAGAGTTTTAGCAATAATCTCGATTCTAAGCTAAAATTGAGGGCTTAGGGAGCAATTGGGAGCGTTTGTGAAGCAATTTTGAAGATCCAAAGCTCGAGGGACGTGGAGATCATGATGGGAACGTGGGATCGACCATCGTTTGCTCATTTCTTCCTCTTCCTTTAGTTTTAGTTTATGTTTTGTGGCTGTAAATTAAGAACTTAGAGGTTTAATTGTATGAATTTAAGTATCTATGTTCCTAATACTTGGGATTTTTATATGAATTGAATTAATTTCTATTAGACTTGAGGTTTTAATTGATTAAATATCTTGATTGAATGCTTTTGTTTCATTCACGTTTTTATGTATTTAATGCTTATAATCTCTTGAACATGGATTATTTGTTTTATTGGTATGAATTTGTGCTTGAAAAAGTCTTGTTTAGGCTAGAACTTAATTGCATGACTATTTGTAAATTCTTGCATGAAAGTGGAGAATTCTCTTAGAAGCCCTTAAAAGAAGTTGCTTAATGCCTTGCATGTTATTAAAATCTAGATAAAGTTATTAGATTTATAACATTGCATGAGAGTTAATTGTGCTTGAAACAGTCAGTTATACCTTCAGTTCTTGGCTTATGGAATATTTGCTGACAAATCTTGATAGTTTTCGCTATAAGTCTAATTGGTGAGATTGATTCCCTAGGATATGTAACGACCCGACTTATCCTATTAGACTTTCTAGGGACGTTACTACATGGATGCTAATGGAATTTAGAAATATTTGGTAAAAGACAGAAAGAATTAAACTTTTTTGCTAAACAATCAAAATCTTTTAGTCCCGAATCCCTTTAAAAATCATTGCAAAACATAATGTGAATCAAAACGTTAAATCAAATGAAATAGTTTCACTTCAATTAAGTTTACTTAACAAAATATTTTTAAATAAAACATAAACTAGATGCGGAAGCTATACTCCTCATGACACCCATGAACCTTTCAGCAAACCACCTTGCCACTCGCCTAAAATATATTCTTGCTTTTACCTGAAAAGAAAAATATTTTGAAAAAGGATGAGTATTTAAAATACTCAGTAAGTGACCTCACTACCGGGTCAGGATATGCATACACATACATAATGAGTTTTCGAAAACATTTTTTTTCCTTGGTCGGACCTAAATTCCTTTCTTAGCGGAAACATTTCCTTAAATATTTTCCTTCGACTTTTAATGTGGACAATTTAACACATCCTAACTATGCTTTCATTCATATAGCCTCGTAAGGGTCCTTTACATAAAGCCTCGTCAGGCTCCTTTTCATATAGCCTCGTCAAGCTCCTTTTCATATAGCCTCGTAAGGCTCATTTTCATATAGATGTACATCAATAAATTTAGGAGGGTAATTGCCACAACATTCGAAATAATTTCATCATGAAAACACATGTATGCATGAGGTCCCGAAACATCTTTCATTTTCATTCAGTGATGCAACATATAGAAACATTCTCACATTAACCATCATACATCATAATTTTTGCATCACATTTGTAAGGATATCTGGCAAACATACATGTGAGAATGACTTTTCACACATAGAATTTCAAAACTCATAAGCAATCATGAATATAACATTTTTAAAATCTTTTTATTTCAAAAGTAGTTTTACATGTAAGAATCATTTTCGAAATATAACATTTTAATTTCATCACAAATCATAAATAAAACATTTAAAAATCTTTTCATTCAAAAATAGTTTTTCAATTCAGACCCCAACTTGCATTTAAGCATACCGGCATAAATTCCCTTACCTTGACTAAGCTCAAGAATTCAATTCACCCAAATGCTCACCAAAAATTCTACTGCCTTGAAGCTCGGTCAAATGATTTGGGGCCTAATCAAAGTCATCCTTAAGGTCAGTAAAGATCCCTAAAATCCATAATTGAGCCCAAAGTTTCTTCCACCAACTAAATTCCCAAAATTAGAATTAATTTTGTAGCATTTAACTTAATCACAAATTGGTGGGTAAAACTGAATTTAAGTCATAAGATCCATGAATTAATCTTATTTTCAATTGATCTACCATACAGCCTAAAACTCAAAGATCTTCATGACTTACCGAAAATTTCGCTCCAACAGTCCAAATCCTACTGGACCACGACACGCTCGTGATTTGATGCCGAAACAAAATGGGTATCCCACAATTGAAGGCTCGCCAGACTGGAAGAGGCTGATCGTAACGGCGGCGTGAATAGTGACGGCGTCGTGAATAGTAATCGCGGTATGAACAATACCGCGCGTGAACAGTCACACCGTGAACAGTACCGCGATGAACAGTACCGCGCCGTGAACAGTACCGCGCGATGGATGTTTGTTGAAGAAGAAGAAGCTTTCGAATGGATGGGTCTCTTTGTAGTGAAAGGGATAGAGAGAGAGGGATTGACGGTGGATGCTGTTTTTCATGGAGGAAGAGAAGAAGGTTGGAGAAGATGACGACTTGGCTTGACCTAGGGCTGCGTGTAGTATAAAAATAATAGAGAGGGATATTTGGGCTTGGCTTCTCCTTGGGCTTGGGCTTGGCTCAAAGTCACTTAATTAACAAAATTTCCCTCAACCCAATTAATTCCCTTTTTCCCTTCTTTCTTCCCAATTCACCCTCCAATTTCTCAAATTTCAATTATGCAAATCTCTAAAATTAACTTTCAACACAACTTTAAACATGAAATTGGCCTTACAATTAATTCATATCTCAAAATTAAAACTTTAATTAAAACCTGAAAATGTCGGTCGTTACAGGATATTTCTCTCATTTTGTGTCTCCATTTATCTTTTGCTTTCTAGGTTAACTCTTTAGTTCATTTTTTTTTTGCATATGATTTCTTCTCTAAATAAAGTTAAGTGAGAGTAATTGCACTACTTAAATGAACTAAGAAATCAAATCCCTATGATCGACCCTTGCCACTATTATTATAAATTTTAGAGGTTTAGGTTTATAAATATATTAGACAGAGCTTTCAACAAGCTCTTTATCAAAGGTTATGGTTTGAAGATTTACTCGTGGAGAGGGCGTCGAGACTCTCTTAGGGCATCAAGACGCTGCTGGTGTAGCTCCAAATGAAGCAAAAGTCATGGAGACAGTGTTGAGACACTGTCTATAGCATCCCAATCCTGAAAGCTAGAGTCAAGATGTCGTGCTTCACGTTCAAAACACGCATCTGGTGATTTCTGTTTGGAGCTTGGAGAAGCTACTTACAGCGTCTCGAAGCTGGTGTGCGTGTGTGAAGGAAAATGTTGTCGTTTAGCACAGCGTCTCGATGTTGGCCATAATGTCTCGACGTTGTATCTGTAGAGCTATTTATTCATCTCATTCTTTGTAGAAATGGAAAGATGAATTAGGGTTCTTAGGACCAAATTTTGATAACTCACAGTTTCGGAAAGGTTTTAGGAGTTCCTTGGCACATTTTTCTATGGAATGAAGCTCGGGATCAAGGTTGATAGAGACAGGAGTCAAAGATCATCCTCCAGTTGTAGTTTTTCTTCCTTTCCATTTCAATTCGTGTATTGGATTATGGTTGAATATTGTGGTTTAGCATTGAATTTAGTGATTATGAGTGTCTAAACCACTTCTCTAGGGAATTAATGTAGCCATTGGACCTTCCATGTTTAGTTAATTAAATATTATTGATTGTCTATCATTTCTAATCCATTTGTGCATTGTTTGCTTAATGCTTTTAGACTCTTTGCCATGGTGTAATTCATTTATTGCCTAAATTGATACTCGGGAGAGGGAATTTAGGCTTAAAATTACATTGCATAATTGTTTAATTTTACCTACGTGACATGAGACTAATAGAATTCAATAGAGGTTAATCATGAAGAGTCTTAACGGCATGTTTAGTTATATAAGGTCACATGGATGTGGGTTAATTTGGCTATTATGAGAGTTGGATGAGCTCGGGAGAGGATTCCATTATTTTAGACTTCTAGGCCTATGAATTGAATGAATAGATAGTCTTAATTATTTAATTAATTAGACATATGGTCCAATTAGCGAAATTAACTCCCTAGAGCGTTTTCCCCTTAATTGTCTCTCCATTTAGTGCAACTTTAAATTCCTGTTTTTGTTGGTTTCATTAAAGTGTAATCTAGTTTTGATTTCTAAATAAAATCAACCACGATTATTTATGATACTCAATTGGAATTCAAAAAGACCAATTCACATGGACGGTACTCTTCACTTTTAATCGCTATATTACTTGACCCGTGTGCTTGCGGTTGCAAATTTCATGCATCAGTAGCCTACTTGAGTAAAACATGCCTTCTACCAATTCTCATTTAGGTCTAAATAGTTGCTTTAGTATGAAAAGGTAGCGCATAGCTAGGGGTGTCGTGAGCTGAGCCTGCTTTGTTCCTAGAGAATTTCTGTTGTTAGTTGTTCATGGAGTGTTTTTATCTATGCTTTTTTTATTTTTCTATCATTTACAATTCTTGCATCACACCAATCTCAACATATTTTTACATGGTTATCCGCTACCTTTTTCATCTAGTTAAACATTAAATCCCTGTGGAGAGAATACTAGAGTACTCTCTTGGTATTACTTGTCGAAGACTAGTGTATACTTGCGCTAGCTCTTTGGGTAGTGATTTTTTGTGGAGTTAGCGCTTATAGAAATAATATTTTATCAGTAACGCATTTCTTTTACCATTACTCTATCGCGTTATCTTTGTACCAACACAATTTCTTACAACCACGAAACCACAAAACACCAACAACAATAATTAAATACATAGACGACACTATTCTCGCAACCACGATCTCGAGCTTGAAAATATTCTTCTCATGCTCCAAAAGTCTCTCCTCACTCTCAAATATATTTAGAAATCGGAATTAGAGTTTTCTCTCCCAAAATTGGCTCCTAAAAATCGGTTGCAAAATGATGATTATATAGGAATTCAGGTTGTAGCATCTTAACCCTTGGAACAACGTCTTGACATTGTCTTCAAATATGGAAATCACGTGTTAAATAAAGGCAATATCGGGATGCTCTATAGCAGTGTCTCGATGCTTTAGAAGGAAACTCACAATTGTGAGGCGTGCATGTTTTGCTTTGACGGAATCTTCAAATATGTAGCATTGAGATTCTCTTTGTAGAGTCTCAATGCTACCTATACAGAACAACTTGCTTGTTTGTTGTAGATTAGAGCGTCGAGATGCTATCCCCTAAAGAATTGTAGCTTAATTCCTCCCTTCCTTTGACTTGGTTCTTCAATTCTTGCCCAAGTAGCCTCATTTTCATCCTAATTCTTCGAGAAACGCCAGTTTTTCTCCAAATACTTGATTTCTAGAAAACAAATAAAAATGAATGTGAAAGCATACATTTAAGCTTCAAATCTAGCATAAAATAAGGCTTAAAGATAGCACAATTTCTGTGCTATAAAATACCCTAAACTTAAGCTTTTACTAGTCCTCGAGCAAAATAAAATAGAACCAATCTATGAAATCAACAGTTTCAAGTAAGTGATCAAGCCTCAATGTTTTAAACGATAGAGATTATTCACACCAGAGGAAAATACTCGAACACAACCATTCATCAATTAATGCCCTTCATCCCTCACATGTGTGCACTTAGCCTTCGCTATTTTAGTCTTTATAAACTCAGAACAATTTTATACAACCCTCAACTCGTTTTCCTCTACTCTGTCCCTAAGTTCCAATTATCAACCTCTCTACAATTTGAAAGGAATGAACACTTCATCTGCAACGGAAGCATTAGATCATCTTTGACTTATTTAGAATTAAACATAAACACACAAGGTTATGCAAACTTGTGTTGAAGTAAATATGGAGAAAGTTCTAGATGGTATTTAATCTTCGTGTGTTCCAACTCCAACAATGTTGAATCTTGATCACCACAAAGCCTTCCTCACTATGAATCGAACACAGGACCAAGGCTTGTGGAGCCTCTTGAAAGAAAATCCACAAGGGATTGGAGAGGGAGATGTCTATAAAGAATTCTCTAATTCTCTATATAGCATAGGATGTTTTTCATGGGTCAACCCAAGGGTCTTATTTATAGAGACCTAGGGAAAATCTTTGCCATAATTAAAATAGGAAAAAAAAAAATACACTTTTGGCCCTTGAAGTTTGGGTTTGGTTGCATTTAGGTCCCTTAATTTTCAAACTCAACATTTTAGCCCTTAAGATTTGGGATAGTCTTCGTTTTGGTCCATACCATTAACACTTTTGGTCCTTTCGTCAATTTCATGTTATGTAGGGTTGATTTGACAGTTTTTTATATTATTTTTAGAGTGTCGTGGCATAAATATATTAATATTATATTTGTGAAGTTGCTGACATGACATTAATCTATAAAATAATTTTATTTATCTTAATTTATTAAAAACAAAACATTAAACAAAGCATTTTACATTAATCTATAAAATAATTTTATTTATCTTAATTTATTAAAAACAAAACATTAAACAAAACATTTTACATTAATCTATAAAATAATTTTATTTATCTTAATTTATTAAAAACAAAACATTAAACAAAACATTTTTTTATAAACTTACATTATACAAAACCTTTAAAATACAAAAAATATTAAAAAAAGAAAAAAAAAGTAACATCTTCATCTTCTTCGTGTTCTGCATCTTCCTATCCTCTTTTGTTTCTTATCTCTTCTTCATCTTTCTTCTTCATCTTCCAACAGCCCCCCTGCTCTTCAACTTCCTTCTCCTGCGAATGCCCATTGTGGCGACGACCTACTTTGGTGATTCTCCATCTAGCAGTTGTGCACGTGTAGAGGCAATTGTTTGGCTGTTTGTTCGACACAACAATTCCACGCGTTGAAGCCTCCAGGTGGCGATTTGCAGCGACCGGCAACCTCAAGCAACAATAACATAATCCTGCGCGTGGCGGTACCCAAAAATGAATGGCGGCGCTGTGCTTAAGGTGGACGATGTCGTTTCAGATTGTTTAGATCTAAACATGAACAATCTGAATGATTTCAATCCAGATCGTTCAGATCTATATTTTGTTCCACATATGAACAACAACTTGGAATGATTTGGGATTGGAAATGAGAGGAAGAAGGAGAAAAAAGAGAAGAGAAGGAAGGAGGAGGAGGATGATGAAGGAGGATGAAGAAGAAGAAAAAAAAAGTTGAAGAAAATGAAGAACATTGAAGAACAAGAACATTTTTTAAATCTTTCTTCTTTTCCTCTTTCCGTTCTCAACTTTGTTTCTGACGGAACAAAATGAGGGGGAAACTCCCTCGATTCATTTCAAATCTAAATCGAATTGAGTGGGGTTCTGATAAGAGGGCTTGTCGAAGGTCCTTTCGAATAATATTTATAGATCAGACCTAAAAAAATTTGCAGTAATAGTGGCAAGGGTCGATCATAGAGATCGGAGTTCTTAGATTAATTAAGTACCAAAGTTAATTATGCCTAATTTTATTTAGAGAAATAAACTTTAGATTGAGGTCAAAACAAATAAAATAAAGGTTTCTAGAATTGATCTACTCACACTTTCGTGTAATAAATTAAATCTAGTCATGCATCTATTGTTCTATGGATAAATTTACACTTTCGAGCTAATTAAATCTAATCTAACATGAAAAACCATGGCCAAAGGTTTAAACAATAAAATCGAGATGCATAAAAGATAATACTACAAGTATTCAATTTCAAAATCATCAAAATTCTAAACATACAATCATTACTTGTCTAAATAGATAAACAACGCATAAGTCTATCACAAAACTCCTAACTCCAAAACAAAAGGCAAGGGAAAGAGATTAGACTAAGGTCGCGTGCCAACACTCGTTCTCAACATGATGTCCATGATCCCGAGCTTTGAGTTTCCTCCTTGGCTCTTCGAAACTCTTCTCTAAGCTTTTGGATAGTGTAGAAATCGAGATTAGGGTTTTGGTCTCTCAAAAACAGCTCCCTTTTGACGAATGAAAAATTTTCCTTTATAGACATCGATACAACGTTGCAACGCTATGTCAGGAGTTTTTCAAGATTGAAAAGCTTCTCAAATGGCGTTGCAACGCTATAAGGAGCGTTGCAAAGATTTTCCCTCGGGTCCAAATGCCTTGTTCTTCTTCTTTAACACTTGAATTCTCAAATATAGCCTTAAGTTGCTGAAAAATTTTCAAATATCTCACAATTCTCCAATTTTTCTCCAAATGCTCGGTTTCTGAGAAATATACATAAAAACACATGAAAGCACATATAATCATAGAAAAAATAGCATAAAACTAAGCTAAGAAATAACACTATTTTGCCTACTATCAGTTTCCTCTTCGTTTTAAATCCTTCCCCTTTTGTTTCAAATGGATTTTGTTTAAAATAGAAAAGAAAGGAGAGGAAGGAGAAAGAGGAAAAGAAGATAGATTGGAGAGGAAAGAAGGAAAAACGAAAAAAAAATCAATCGTTGGTGCCAATTACTAGTGATGAGCAGCAATTGCGGGCGACAGGCAGCAGTGGCTATGTATTGGAGGAAGAAAAGGATGGAAGGAGGAGGGAGAAAGAGTGTGAAGTTGAAGAAAGAAGAGAAAAAAATTAAAAAAAAACAAAGAAAAATATTTTTAATTAAAAAACTTAGAAAAAATATTTTTTTTAATAAAAAACAAGTGCCACGTCAGCTTTCATTAGAAATTAACAGAAAAGCTGATGGAGGGACCAAGAATGCTAGCAAATGTAAACCACATGTGTAAATTTGTTGAGTTTGAAAACTCAAGAACCAAAGAGGGACCAAAAAGATATTTTGTCCATTAAAATATTATATTTTAATATCTAGTATATTAAAATATATATTATAATTATTTGAATCTCATTCAAATCTCCCACAATATATATTGAACCTATTTGAATCTCATTCAAATTTTAAATATATATATTTTTATTTAATGTATGTAATATACTTTAATCATTTTAATATTTAATGTATCAAATATAATAAATATATTTTCATCTTTTATATTTAATATATCTAATATATTAAATATTAATTTAAACACTTCAAATTGAATATTAATTTGAATATTTCAAAATTTTCTTTCAACTAAATTGATTATTTAGTGTTACTATGAGCTAGTAATGAGACTTTATGGACCTACAGATTATATGCTCTAATGATACATGATTAATTAATTAAACTCTTTAATTAATTAATTTTCATTCATTAACTCTAGGTCACTCCACTATAGACCTAGAGTTGCACTCTTATGCATTATAGGACAAGTTGTGTCCTTGGATATAATCATTGCATACAAGTCAATCCTTCATGAGTTGTTCGTAATTACAACTGGGTAAAAAGTCTGTTTTACCTCTATAGTTACATTTTATACCTTAAGTACTACTAATCCTCTAATGCGTAATACGTTTATAATTCAATTATAAACCAAGTCCTTTTCAGGCTAGTGAGAGGGTGGGGCCTCATTGTTCAAGTCCCGAAATCAGCACTTAAGGGAACTACTCATCTACTTATTCTATAAGGGAATGAGTGAATCATATCTTGTGAGATTATGTTTCCAGCTCCCTATTTGGTCAAGTCTGCAAAATGGTAGACATATTGAATCGGCTACAAAAGCCACTCTCACCCATGCAAATCAAAGGACAGGCCGTCACAAGCAAGAGTTCATAACTCACTCAAGATTAAGATCGAGTTACATAAGATCATCATGTGAAATATTAATATTTTTAATTAACGAATTTATAAAGAGAGATTAAATATTCCGTGGTCTAGTCTTATACAAACTCATTGTATATTATACCCCCACACACATGTCTCCACATGAACAATTTGGATCAAATTATTTGTAAATATTACAAAGTTGGTTGTATCAATAGTGTTATCAAGATAAGACACTAAACCTTATCAATATACTATAGACCCTTAGGTTATTTCTTGAACATGATCCTCCTATATGTCAATTGCCTACTGTTCAAGATTACACTAATAGTCTTGGATTCTTGATAATTCTCAGTTATGAAGATTATTTAACCCGAAAACTAAGTTGTTCTTGCCATTTTTGCATATTTTATTGAATAACGAGCAAGCTAAAAATAGCATTTATAAGCTAATTCATGTAAGCTTGTCGGAGTATGGAAAAAGAAGAAATAAGTTGAAAAGATAATGGAAAGTTGGCTAAATTGTTGTTTTTGTGCAGATTTGAAGCAATGAAGCAAATGCAAATGAAATGCAATTGCATTTCCTTGAGAAAGAAAGGTGGTGAACAAGAGGAAAAATGCAATTGCAATGCAATTGCATTTTCTGGACTTATCCTTCATTACGGAAATCACGAAAATATATCAAGATCTACGGGATTTGTTCGATTTCTAGAGAATTTTAAGCCTAATCGCATGCCCAAACATTGACCCATGATTGAAGGAGCACAAAGATGGAAACCCTAGCCCTCAATGCCTATAAAAATGGGGAAAATAAAGCAAAACGTGGCTGGGTTTTCTGCTCGCCCATAGCAGTTTGGTTCACGATCTTCTACCATTCTCTAGGCAGTTCTTCTTCATCCTAGCTCTATGATATTCTGAGTTTGATCCCTTTTCAACGAAAGTTAGAAGAGGTGAAGATCTATTTGCCTTTGAATGGGTATTTGGATCGATTGAACCAAGAAATGCATGAGTTTGTACTTTGTAGTATTTCTAACATTTTTATCATTTTGAGTTTCTGTTTTTATCATTTTTATTTTCTATTTTTAGCATTTGTAATTTTTGTTTTTAGTTTTTGCTTTGAGTTTGTCCTAGTGGGTTTTCTTTTGCCGATGAAGTTTTAGTTTTTGTAGTTTTTAGTTTCTGATTTTATTTCATTTTGAGTTTACTAGATTGGTTTTACATCAAGTTTTCTTAATAAATTTTCAGATTGGTTGTCCTTATTGTTTTGGAATGTTCTTCCCTTTATTTGGTTATTTTAATTACGAGTTTTGTATCCATTCAAGTGTTGTTTCTCATTCCCATTTAATTTAGTTGATCTCTCAATTTCTATCTAAGCTTGTTATGGATTTTCTACATTTTAATTTACTGTTTTTCATCCTCGTCATAATGAGCTAATTCCTTCTTTGGGATTCAAGCATGTGAATGCCCTAAAGATAAGAATAGAGGCCTAATTGGGAGAGCAAACTTTGCTTCCTCTATAGCTTGTTTGCTTTTATTGATTTTAATGCTTATTATTAGTCTAGATCGATCACCTAGATTAGTATACAAAAATTGAGTCTAATTCTGAAAAGGTTAGATAAAAATTTGGTTTTCATAAAAACAATAAAGGAAAATAGCCTAGACATAGGAATTTGTTTTTGACCCTAGACATAGGGCAAAACCTTTAAAACCAAATGAATTGTGTTTTAAAATCAACTAAGTTCGTATTAGCCATAGATATATCGGTTTAATCGCTTAACCTCCTAAAGATACTTCATAGAAGGTCGAATAGGTGTTGAATTCGGTTGACAAAGCTTAAGTGTTGAGTCAAAGGATTGCAATTGCAATTAGGTCGCAATTTCTTTCAATAGAGAAAAAGCATATTTGAATCCCTCTTTTATCATTTCTTTTCAAAAACAAAAATGATCCCAACTATTGTTTTACACCAGTTACCCACAATTGTAATTTGAAAACATCTTTGCTTATTCTCTTGAATTTTGTTGTATCCATTCCCTGTGGGATCGATACTCTGGAATACTTCCAGTTTTATATTACTTGCATCAACAATGTGCACTTGCACTAGATTGGAGCTTTGTTTTGAATTAAAAATCTTTTCTTTAAGCCCCACGTTTTAGTCTGACCAATTCTTCATATAATGGATAGTGTTATGTTGCAAATAAAATAATCAAAATCATTATTATTTATTAAATAATAAATTATTAATTATGAGGCTTTAGGTCAAAAATTCCAACACAATCAAAAAGGTAATATTCCACTAGGGTGCTTAAAAACAAGGTGAAACTCTCCTAAACTTGAATTTTTCTTTAATTAGATGGACACTAGCTTTCACACATTCACTATAGGAGCCCATACCTATGGCACTTTTACTCACATGTAGCCCTAATTGATCACATAAGAGGTAGCTCTTTTTGTCCTTAAATTTAAAAACAAAGCATTATCTTTTATTTTGATTTTTTTTAATGATTAGCAACATATTAAAAGAAAAATAGACATGAATTTTCTCCTAAGTGTTACAGTTGAGTGAGAAATTTTCGCCAGTCACAAGTTTTCACGTTATTGTTTGTGACTTAATGACAAAATCATAAATTATTAAATTCAAAACAATTATAAATGGACATGTGCCCCAAATTTAATTTGAAGATAAAAATTGACAAATCTTAAAATTATAAGACCACATGTCTTCATTATGTCCATTTGATCAAATAATTAAACTTAATTTGATCCAATTTTGAGTCATATGACATTTGGGTCAAGCTTAAATAAATCCAAAACTCTAAATGGTTAGGCCCAAAACCATCAAAATCCAAGTCCAATTGGTTGGCCCCAAAAGCCATTAAAAGCTCAAACCCACATGCTCATGAAAGCTCTATAAATAAAAGAGCTCTATTTTATTTGAAGAGTTAAGAAATAAAACTCTAAAAAGTGACAAGAGAACTCAAAGAGAATTTAGAAGCAAAAAAGATTAGAAGACTTCATGAAGTTCTTGAATGCTGAACACTCCTTGACGAACGAAGATGCTTAAAGACTTTAAGACTCTAAAGATCAATTGAAGCTTCATCCTCGAGAAGAAACTGTAAAATTCTCGACACAAATCCACATTTGAGAATGTAACACCCGAGACTCTTTGGGTAAGTTTAAAATGTTGTTTTGGTAAAGTTTTATTATGAATTTAATTATTTTGAGGGTAATTTGGTGATTTTTGAAAAAGGAAAGGGTATTATGGTCTTTTAGGGAGAAGATATTTTGATTTTATTATTATTATTATTATTATTATAATTATTATTTTTTAAAAAAGAAAATTTTTCCTCTCTCTCCCTCGCGCAGCTCTCTCTCTCTCTCTCTCTCTCTCTCTCGCTCTCTCCGACCGAATACCCATCCATCGTTTTCTTCTTCTTTTCCGCCGATCACCCATCCATTTTTCTCTTCTTCTTCCGACAGCCACGAACCTCGCGGCACGACTGCCGCCCACCGCTGCCCGCCGCTGCTCGCGAGCAAGCTGCCGCACGAAGCTTGCCGCCGCGTTTTCGTCTGTCATCCGAATAGCTCGCGCGAAGGCTCCGATCGACGAAAGCTTCTCTACGTGCACGCCGGTCGACGAGGGCTCTTACGTTTACAACCGTCGGTGGTTTTGAACTCTAAGCTCGCCGGAAAACACCATTTCAGCCGCGATTTCAAGGTGGGTTTTCGTTTCCGTGAGATGTTTGGCATTTTGAGCTCGAGTTTGATTGATTTTCAGCAAAATGACCTCGAATTCTTGTAGATCGGGCTGCAACACATCAGAAACGAACCCCCACGCGCCGATCGGAAGTCCCACGCGCCGTCGCTGGAGTTCCATGCGCCGCCGCTCGCCGGAGTTGGGTAAAAATTGCCATTTGGTCCGTTTCGTCGAGTTATTAATGTTAGAATGTGTTTTAGCGTAATTCGGATGGTTTAAGACACGTTTAGGAAACTTTTTAGGTGATTTGTCGAGGACCTTGGATTGTACTTGGAGTGGGGACTCGAGAAGCTCATTACTAGTGAAGAAAGGGTATTTTAGTAAGTAAAGATTTAAGGTAAGGGATCTCACAATGAAAAAAGTTTTCGAAACCTAGAGCTAGCCCTATATTTACTTTGAAAGTTATGTTTTTCATGTTAAGTATTTAAGAAAGAAAGTGTTTTATATGTATATTCCTTTATACGCTAGTTCCATGAGTTCTATTTGAGTTTTCATGTTAAAAAGAATGGAAATGATATGTATGTCTTTGAAATGCGATTGCCTTGAATTATGCATTCATAACTATGTTCTAAAACGAATGGGACCTCATGCATGTGTTGTGTGCTCATGAAAAGATTTATGTAAGGCCGTGACGATAATTCTCCCAAAAGTTTTATGTGGGTTATGAGGGAACCCGAGTCTTCGAACTCTCTATGCTCCCGGGGTTCGAGAGTGCTCCACGATGGTAGCCTTCGGGCTGAGTCTTCGGACTCCACGATGGTAGCCTTCGGGCTGAGTCTTCGGACTCCACGATGGTAGCCTTCGGGCTGAGTCTTCGGACTCCACGATGGTAGCCTTCGGGCTGAGTCTTCGGACTCCACGATGTATGTTAGCTTTCGAGCTCAACTCTCAGAGTTAGGGGAGGACTCTATTCGATGGAAAAACTATGTCTTCGGACTATTCACGAGGCCCTCGGGAGAATTTAATCGTTCACGAGAGCCGCGAGGAAAAGTACATGGTTTATAAAACGAATTTTAGGTCCCCTACTAAAGCGATGGTTTACGATGATTTTATGATTTAAAATGACATGTTGCATGCGATTGAAACTCTTATTTGAAACTATGAGTTACTTACTGAGTATTATTCGTTAATACTCACCCTTTTCTTTTTTTAAAAATGTTTTCAGGTAAGGCTAAGATCGGCCCTAGCGCGTGACCGGAGATCAGCTACTCGAGTCATGGGAGCCGAGCGATCGCTATTCCGCTTCTTTTATGTTTTGGATGTACATAGAACTCATGTCGAGTTTTTAAATGTTTAGGAGGGTGTTTCAAAGTCTTTTAACCTTTCTTTGTAAATCGTGCACGTGTATTTGGCTTTCTATGTTTGAATTCACTTGGTCTCTGCTGTTTGAACCCTAGCATCATATTGAGAAGTTTGTTGGATGCTAGGAGGTTGGTTGAAAATCTTAGAAGTGTGTTTTTCTATGTCCTATCAGGTAAGGGTCAAATTTTTGGTTTTCGCGTAGTTACGCCGTTATGCTGCCGAAATTTTCGGTAATATAGCAACGTGACTTAGTAATGACTCTTAGGTAGCGTGTTGAGCCTATAGGGTCGTTACAGTTGGTATCAGAGCAATAGGTTATAGGTTCTGTAGACTAGCTTACTTCGTAAGCATCAGGTATCCCATGACTAAGTAGTGATTTCCAGTCATCGCGCAGGTACGCCTCTGAAGTAAACTTTTAATTCGTTTGTTGAAAAGCATGTTATTTTTTTTATGAAATGATTCATATGTGAAATGTATTTTTAAGTTAAGGAAAGTTTAAGAAAAGTTGAAAAGTGTGATCCCTTTTGATGTGAAGGTTAAACTTGTTTGTGTTTGTTTGTTAAGTATGCCGCCTAGAAGGAGAGGCAGAGGACGGGGTAGAGGACGTGGTGTTGGTAGAACACATGACTTACCTCCTGAGATGCCAGTGGAACAGGAGGTGAATTCTGGGGCAAATTCCCCTGTTGCTCAGGATCAACCTGGTCCAGTTATGGAGCCTGCAAATCCTACGGTTGCGTCGTTGATGTTAGAGGCGATGCAGAACTTAGTACAAGCGACCGTGACGACCCAGTTAGCGCAGATGGGTCAAGTTTCTACGCCAGCTTCACTACAAGCCCGTCACTTGAAAGACTTTAGAAAGTATGATCCAAGGGCGTTTGACGGATCCTCTGGGGATCCTACAGTGGCGGAGTTATGGTTGTCCTCTATGGAGAACATTTTTCAGTTGATGAGCTGCCCGAATGAATATAAAGTTTCTTGCGCCACGTTTATGCTGAGGGATGATGCGTACCTATGGTGGGAATCTGCTCAGAGGACCATAGGTACAGGAGGGGGAGTAGTGACGTGGCTGATGTTCAGAGAGGCTTTCTGGAACAAATATTATCCTGCGACTGCACGATACAAGAAACAAGAAGAATTTCTACAACTTAAACAGAATCGACGTCCAGTGGACGTCTACGAGAGGGAATTCACAAGGTTATCTCGTTTTTCTCCCGAGCTGGTAGATACTGAGGCCAAGAAAATGGAGCGTTTTGTAATGGGTTTGGATCCTCAGGTTAAAGGTGTGGTGCAGGCTGTAGCACTTCACGACTATGCTGCTGCGGTAAGGACAGCAGAGTTTATTGTTGCAGGCCAACAGAGTGAGATTCCTATGGCCCAAAACCCGAGTCAGTCATCCTCTGGTCACAAGAGGAGATGGAGTCAGGCGAACTCGAATCCCCAGCGTTCTCAACAGTCTTCACAGTCGTCCATGAGGTCGCAGGCCGCTTCTAGCCAGAGGCAGCAAGTGAATAGGCCGAGACCTAACACTGGGGAGAAACCTCGTTGTAATGAATGTGGAAAGTTTCATTGGGATCAGTGCCTGATGCGGTCTGGGTTGTGCTTTCGATGTAAAAAGGGGGGACACAGAGCTGAAAATTGTCCTACCTTCCCAGACAGGAGAGGCCAGTCTTCGGGTTCAGGTGGAGTAGGACTTAATAGGCCCACACTTCAGCAAGGGAGAGTTTTTGCTAGTACCAGCAGGGAGGCTGGTAACTCAGATGCTGTAGTTACAGGTACGCTTCCCGTTTTGGGATATCTTGCGTTTGTGTTATTTGATTCAGGTTCTACACATTCCTTTATTTCTGCGTCTTTTGTGAGACAAGCTGAGTTAGAACTTGAGCCATTACCCTCTGCTTTGTCTGTTGCTACTCCGATGGGGTTGAGTCTATTAGCTACTGAGGGGATTAAGAATGGTAAGATGATAGTTTCCGACCACGAGCTGGATGTGAATTTGATAGTCCTCGAAATGGAAGGGTTCGATGTTATTCTAGGCATGGATTGGCTGGCTTTGAACCATGCTAATATTGATTGTTTTCGTAAAGAAGTGGTGTTCACGCCACCAAAACAGGCCAGTTATAAGTTTAAGGGGACTAGAACTAGAGTTAATCCAAGAGTGATATCTGCTCTTAAAGCGAGAAAGCTAGTTTTTAAGGGATCATGGGGTATCTTAGCTAGCGTTGTGGAAGTGAGACACACCGAGGTTCACGCATCGTCTGTGCCTGTGGTGAATGAATTTCTAGATGTGTTTCCTGAAGATCTTTCAGGGTTGCCTCCCGTGAGAGAAATAGACTTCACCATAGAACTTGAACCAGGAACCGCTCCTATTTCTAAAGCTCCTTATAGAATGGCACCAGCGGAATTGAAGGAGCTGAAGTTGCAACTGCAGGACCTATTGGATAAAGGTTTTATTCGACCTAGCGTGTCTCCTTGGGGAGCACCGGTCTTGTTTGTAAAGAAGAAAGATGGAACCATGCGACTGTGCATCGATTACAGGGAGTTGAACAAAGTTACGATTAAGAATAAGTACCCTCTTCCTCGTATCGACGACCTCTTTGATCAGTTACAGGGAGCGTCGGTGTTTTCAAAGATTGATCTGAGGTCAGGGTACCATCAGTTGAGGGTCAGAGAAAGAGACATCCCTAGGACGGCATTTAGATCACGATATGGACATTTTGAATTCACGGTGATGTCTTTTGGTTTGACTAACGCCCCTGCAGTTTTTATGGACTTGATGCATAGAGTATTCAAGGAGTTCCTAGATGCTTTCGTGATTGTATTCATTGATGACGTCCTTGTATACTCTAAAACTGAGAAAGAACATGAAGAGCATTTGAGAAGAGTGTTGACGACTTTGAAGGAGAACCAGTTGTACGCGAAATTCTCCAAGTGCGAGTTTTGGCTTACAAAGGTGTCTTTCTTAGGACACATAGTGTCAAGGGCAGGGATTTCCGTAGATCCAGCGAAAGTAGAGGCTGTAACGCTATGGCCTCGTCCGACTACAGTTACTGAAGTACGGAGTTTCCTGGGTCTAGCAGGTTACTATAGACGGTTCATCCAGGATTTCTCTAAGATAGCTACGCCTTTGACTCAACTAACTCGCAAAAGCAAGTCATTTGTCTGGACTGACGAGTGTGAAGTAAGTTTCCAGACACTTAAACAGAGACTGGTATTAGCCCCTGTTCTTTCTGTGCCTGAGGGAACAGGTGGATTTGTAGTTTTCACTGATGCATCGAGGAAAGGGCTAGGAGCAGTGTTGATGCAACATGGAAAGGTTATAGCCTATGCGTCTCGCCAGTTAAAAAGTCACGAGCAAAACTATTCAACCCATGATTTGGAGTTGGCTGCAGTTGTCTTCGCCTTGAAGATCTGGAGGCATTATTTGTATGGTGAGAAGATTCAGATCTTCACGGACCATAAGAGTTTGAAGTACTTGTTTACACAAAAAGAGTTGAACATGCGACAACGTAGATGGTTAGAGCTGGTAAAAGACTATGAACTGGAAATTCTTTATCATCCTGGTAAGGCAAATGTTGTCGCAGATGCTCTCAGTAGAAAGACTGTACATACTTCAGCTCAGATCACTAGTCAGGATGAGCTACAGGCAGAGATGGAGAATGCTGAAATTGCAGTTTTGATAGGTGAATCGACTACACGCTTAGCTCAGTTGACTGTGCAACCAACTTTGAGGCAACGTATTATAGTCTCTCAGCGATTGGATCTTAGTTTAATGGAAAAGCTACGACAAATCGGCACTGAGCAAGCTCAAGAGTTTTCTGTGTCTTCAGATGGTGGACTTCTATATCAAGGGCGATTATGTGTACGTAATATTGATGAATTGAAGAATGAGATTATGACCGAAGCGCATAGTTCGCCATTTTCGATGCATCCTGGTAGTACCAAGATGTATCAAGACCTAAAACAGATTTTCTGGTGGCACAGTATGAGAAAGGATGTAGCGGAGTTTGTCAGTAAGTGCTTAGTATGTCAACAGGTTAAAGCGCCGAGACAGAGGCCGGCAGGATTGTTGCAACCATTGAATGTGCCTTTGTGGAAATTGGATGAAATCTCTATGGATTTCATTGTTGGGTTACCCAGAACGATGAAAGGTTACACGGTGATTTGGGTCATCGTGGATAGGCTTACCAAATCGGCGCATTTTCTTTCGGGTAAGTCTACCTATTCTACAGAGAAATGGGCGCAAATCTATATGCAGGAAATAGTGCGACTGCACGGAGTTCCTGCTAGAATTGTCTCGGACAGGGATGCCCGTTTTACTTCTAATTTTTGGAGACGCTTACAGAAAGCTCTGGGTACTCAGCTGGATTTTAGCACTTCTTTTCATCCCCAAACGGACGGACAGACCGAGCGATTGAATCAAGTTTTGGAGGATATGTTACGTGCATGTGCGTTGGATTTCCCAGGTAGTTGGGATACTTACTTGCACCTGATGGAGTTTGCCTATAACAATAGTTATCAAGCTACTATAGGGATGGCACCGTTTGAAGCTTTGTATGGTAAAAGATGTAGGACCCCAATATATTGGGATGAGGTCGGTGAACGACAGCTTTTGGGGCCAGAGTTAGTTCAAGTCACGAACAATGCTATTCAGAAAATCAGGGTAAGAATGCAGACTGCACAGAGTAGACAGAAGAGCTACGCTGACACAAGACGAAGGGATCTAGAATTCGAAGTAGGCGAACATGTGTTTCTTAAAGTGGCTCCGATGAAAGGAGTGTTGAGGTTCGGCCGGAAAGGAAAGTTAAGTCCGCGGTTTATAGGGCCGTTCGAGATTCTTGAGCGAATAGGCCCTGTGGCTTATAGATTGGCATTACCGCCATCTCTCTCTGCGGTCCATGATGTATTCCATGTCTCGATGTTAAGAAAGTACGTGCCGGACCCTTCACATGTGATTGACTACGAGCCATTACAGTTGAATGAAAATATGAGTTATGAAGAACGGCCGACTCGAATTCTAGCAAGAGATCGTAAGACCCTTCGTAACCGAGAGATTAATTTGGTTAAAGTGCTCTGGCAGAACCATCGGATGGAAGAGGCTACTTGGGAGCGTGAAGACGAAATGCAAGCCAAGTATCCTGAACTATTCCAAGACTAGGAACTTTCGAGGACGAAAGTTCTTAAGGGGGGAAGAATGTAACACCCGAGACTCTTTGGGTAAGTTTAAAATGTTGTTTTGGTAAAGTTTTATTATGAATTTAATTATTTTGAGGGTAATTTGGTGATTTTTGGAAAAGGAAAGGGTATTATGGTCTTTTAGGGAGAAGATATTTTGATTTTATTATTATTATTATTATTATTATTATTATTATTATTTTTTAAAAAAGAAAATTTTTCCTCTCTCTCCCTCGCGCAGCTCTCTCTCCCTCGCGCAGCTCTCTCTCTCTCTCTCTCTCTCTCTCTCGCTCTCTCCGACCGAATACCCATCCATCGTTTTCTTCTTCTTTTCCGCCGATCACCCATCCATTTTTCTCTTCTTCTTCCGACAGCCACGAACCTCGCGGCACGACCGCCGCCCACCGCTGCTCGCGAGCAAGCTGCCGCACGAAGCTTGCCGCCGCGTTTTCGTCTGTCATCCGAACAGCTCGCGCGAAGGCTCCGATCGACGAAAGCTTCTCTACGTGCACGCCGGTCGACGAGGGCTCTTACGTTTACAACCGTCGGTGGTTTTGAACTCTAAGCTCGCCGGAAAACACCATTTCAGCCGCGATTTCAAGGTGGGTTTTCGTTTCCGTGAGATGTTTGGCATTTTGAGCTCGAGTTTGATTGATTT
The DNA here is from genome assembly GCA_033996785.1 of Trichosanthes truncata. Taxonomy (NCBI): domain Eukaryota; kingdom Viridiplantae; phylum Streptophyta; class Magnoliopsida; order Cucurbitales; family Cucurbitaceae; genus Trichosanthes; species Trichosanthes truncata. Next base: position 38,876,545 of record JAWPNB010000013.1, on the reverse strand, counting down.
TCAGCAAAATGACCTCAAATTCTTGTAGATCGGGCTGCAACACATCAGAAACGAACCCCCACGCACCGATCGGAAGTCCCACGCGCCGTCGCCGGAGTTCCATGCTCCGCCGCTCGCCGGAGTTGGGTAAAAATTGCCATTTGGTCCGTTTCGTCGAGTTATTAATGTTAGAATGTGTTTTAGCGTAATTCGGATGGTTTAAGACACGTTTAGGAAACTTTTTAGGTGATTTGTCGAGGACCTTGGATTGTACTTGGAGTGGGGACTCGAGAAGCTCATTACTAGTGAAGAAAGGGTATTTTAGTAAGTAAAGATTTAAGGTAAGGGATCTCACAACGAAAAAAGTTTTCGAAACCTAGAGCTAGCCCTATATTTACTTTGAAAGTTATGTTTTTCATGTTAAGTATTTAAGAAAGAAAGTGTTTTATATGTATATTCCTTTATACGCTAGTTCCATGAGTTCTATTTGAGTTTTCATGTTAAGAAGAATGGAAATGATATGTATGTCTTTGAAATGCGATTGCCTTGAATTATGCATTCATAACTATGTTCTAAAACGAATGGGACCTCATGCATGTGTTGTGTGCTCATGAAAAGATTTATGTAAGGCCGTGACGATAATTCTCCCAAAAGTTTTATGTGGGTTATGAGGGAACCCGAGTCTTCGGACTCTCTATGCTCCCGGGGTTCGAGAGTGCTCCACGATGGTAGCCTTCGGGCTGAGTCTTCAGACTCCACGATGGTAGCCTTCGGGCTGAGTCTTCGGACTCCACGATGGTAGCCTTCGGGCTGAGTCTTCGGACTCCACGATGTATGTTAGCTTTCGAGCTCAACTCTCAGAGTTAGGGGAGGACTCTATTCGATGGAAAAACTATGTCTTCGGACTATTCACGAGGCCCTCGGGAGAATTTAATCGTTCACGAGAGCCGCGAGGAAAAGTACATGGTTTATAAAACGAATTTTAGGTCCCCTACTAAAGCGATGGTTTACGATGATTTTATGATTTAAAATGACATGTTGCATGCGATTGAAACTCTTATTTGAAACTATGAGTTACTTACTGAGTATTATTCGTTAATACTCACCCTTTTCTTTTTTTAAAAATGTTTTCAGGTAAGGCTAAGATCGGCCCTAGCGCGTGACCGGAGATCAGCTACTCGAGTCATGGGAGCCGAGCGATCGCTATTCCGCTTCTTTTATGTTTTGGATGTACATAGAACTCATGTCGAGTTTTTAAATGTTTAGGAGGGTGTTTCAAAGTCTTTTAACCTTTCTTTGTAAATCGTGCACGTGTATTTGGCTTTCTATGTTTGAATTCACTTGGTCTCTGCTGTTTGAACCCTAGCATCATATTGAGAAGTTTGTTGGATGCTAGGAGGTTGGTTGAAAATCTTAGAAGTGTGTTTTTCTATGTCCTATTAGGTAAGGGTCAAATTTTTGGTTTTCGCGTAGTTACGCCGTTATGCTGCCGAAATTTTCGGTAATATAGCGACGTGACTTAGTAATGACTCTTAGGTAGCGTGTTGAGCCTATAGGGTCATTACAGAGAACAAGGTACAAAGCCCTCGAGACAAATGCACATTCGAGACAAGCTAAAAGCCCTCGAGACAAATCTACGTTCAAGGAACATGCTGCAAAGCCCTTGAGACAAATGTACATTTGAGAAAAAGAATCAAAAGATGAAACATTAGAGATTGTATTACACCAACAAAATCAATACAAACATAAGTTCATTCCATGTGTCGCATTTCTTTATTGAAATTACATGTGAACAGTAACAATACTAATCATCATGAAAATTAACCTTCTAATAAGTTCCTAATGCTTTTCAAAGTGACAATAAACATAAGATCATATAACCCAATTCCAAACCTTCAAAACAATAAATAGGTGGGCTAAGTGATCTAGAAGTGCAAGGGAATTAAAGAAAAAATTTTAATTTAACTCGAATCATGATTATGTTTTCATATTTCAACAATTGCAAATCATCATTATTTAAAACACATCCTAGGTCTCCTAATCACAACCAATGCAACTGATTCATCATACAAATCATGCTGAAAATTAAAAAAAATTCATGCTCAAAATCATGTTAACAAATCATATTCAAGGCCCAACAAAAGTATTTCTCCTCCTCCAAACTTAAAGCTGATAGTTGACTTGTCGAAGGTCCTATCAAGATTAAATTTATAAAACCAGACCTCTAAATATTTTGCAATAATAGTGGCCAGGATCATCCATAGGGATTGGAGTTCTTAGATTTAATTAAGTACCATAGTTACTTATGCCTAATTTTATTTAGAGAAAGTAACTTTGGGATCATCGAAAAGACAAATAAAATCTAAACTAATAAGTACATGCTTTGGAGTCCAATTTTGAGAAACATGCATGATTGATTACCTTAAGCCCAACTTGAATTGATTAATAACTTGATTTTATACTAACAATCTTATACCAAGAATTTCTAAATTTTCAATATCTTCTCTCGAGCTCAATTGAACTCATGCTTAGCAACAACCTCTCGGTCTATTTTCATTACTAAACATGACTTTAAGTTATTCTCTTAAGGCTTCTAGAATTAATCTACTCACTCTCGTGCAATAAATTAAATATAGTCATGCATCTAATGTTCTATAACTAAACTTACTCTCTCAAGCTAAATTTAGTTAAACATGCAAAACCATGGCCAAAGGTTAAGACAATATATCAAGATGCATAAAAGACGTGAATATATAAACTAAACTAAAAATCAACCAAATGTTGAACAACTACAACCAAGCAAGGGTCTAATCACAACATAAGTACAGCCCACGAAAACTCCTAAATTCAAGAGAAAAGTAAAAGAAATAGAGAAGAAACTTAGGTCGCGTGCCAACACTCGTCACCGACGTGATGTCCACGATCTCAAGCTTTGAGTCTCCTCCTCGGCTTTCCAAAGGTTTCCTCTATGTTCTTAGATAGGGCTTGAATCGACTTTAGGGTTTTTGGTCTCTCAAAATGGCTCCCTTTGTCGAATAGCAAAACTTTCTTTTTATAGAGTCAAGACAGCATTGCAACGCTGTCCCTTCGAATTTTATAAAGAAGGAAAAAATCTGTTTGAGTAGCATTGCAACCCTATGTCTGCTGGTCTCCAAGGCTGAAAGGTTGCTGAAGTGGCGTTGCAACACTACAGATGGCATTGCAATGCTATACTCTTGGGTTCACAAGCTTGTTTCCTTCTCTTCAAAACTTGGATCTCCAATTATAGCTCCAATTTGCTACAAATTCAACCAAATACTTCTCAAAACTCCAGTTTTGCTCCAATTGCTCGATTTTTTGTAAAATATACATAAAAACAAATGAAAGTACACACAATCATAGCAAAACTAGCACAAAACTAAGCCTAGAAATAACACACTTATGCCCACTATCAAAAGCATACAATGTCCTCAATGTATAAAGTACCCAATCTTCTCAATCATCATAAGGACAAAGAAAGGATGAGAGAGTGAACAATATTGCCCTGATAAATGAACTACTCAACATTGTTATTAAAGTTATAGAAGAGGACTATGGTGATCAAGCTCCTACAAAAACAATCAACAAAGACATAAGGGCAAAGACAAACAACAAAATAAAAGAAAAGAACTAGAAACTGAAACTAAGAAAGTAAACTTGGGTTGCCTCCGAAGAAGCGTTTTATTTATTGTCTATAGCTAGACTTTATTTCTCTTTTTCATCTTCAAGGCATATAAAACTCATGGGCACCTGAAAGAGAAATATTTTTGTTTTTTTTTTTGTTATATGAATTAAAAAAATTAAAAGAAGAGAAATTAAAATTATGCAATACTACAAGTGTACGAGTCAAGTTTTAATATAGTGATAAGAGTGTTTGAATATTGTCTGCAAGATTGATGTTTTAGTTCACTTAAGTACCACAAATACAACAACTCAATTTTATTTAGAGAAAGAAATCGAAAAGGGAATCAAAGATAAAATAAAACAATAACTGAAAAATAAAGATGGAAACAAATCAGGAGAGAAATATTTTAGGGAATTGACTTCACTGATCAAACTAATGATTCAATTAATTAAGGCACCGTTTGATAACCATTGGGTTTTTTATTTTTTGTTTTTGAAATTGATGCTTATTTTCCTACCATTTCTTTATCATGGTTTTCATCTTTCTTAAAGAAAAAATTAAATTCTTAGTCAAAATTTGATACAATTGCAGTCACATTGCAATTGTACTGCAATCGTTCTCTTTTTGCTAATCTAGACAATAACCAATTAAATAAGCCAAATTTCAATATTTTTATCTATTTCTCCTAATTTTAAAGGTTCTCATCATGCTTAAGGATTTCTTCATACTTTGCTCAAATTCAAGAGATTTTTGGAGTTCACAAAGAATAAAGTTACAAGAATAACCTTTGTTTGTGAGCTAAATAATTCTAAAAAATGAGAATGATCAAATTCCAAAAAAAAAAAAAATTAAATTAAATACTATTTTTTTTAGTTTTCAAAACTTGGCTTGGTTTTTGAAAACATGGGTAGAAAGTAGATAAAAAAACAAAGAATCTCATAAGTAAAAGTAGTGTTTATAAGCTTAATTTTCAAAAACTGAAAACCAAAAATCAAATGGGTTATCAAACTGAGCCTAAATAACCAAGATTGATCATGCATACATTCCATAAGTTTAGAAGTCTTAAATCATAAATGACTCTTAGGATAAAAATTAATTATCTGACAAAATTATAAAACCAACATGATTATTTAGAGCTTTTAAAAACATGCAAGGCATTAACCTTCTTTTAACAACCTCTAATGGAGCCCTGATCATTGACAAGTTGAAACTACCCTTAGTCATGCAATTAAGTTCTAGTCTAAACCACCATTTGTCAAGTGTGAATCTAAACCAATAAAAAAAATATATGTCTAGAAGATTATAAGCATTAAGCATATAAAAGCATGAATAAAATTAAAAACAATCAATCAAGGCATTCAATGAATTAAAACATAAAATTCTAATGGCTACATCAATCCCTAAGATAAATATTTTAGCCACTCATGTTCATTGTTACAAAATATAAACTCTTAAACAATTATATAACAAAAACTACAAGATAAAAGGGAAAAAAGAGTAAAAATATCGTGGCGTGTTTATTCCCGTTCTCGTTGTAATTTCCAGGATCTCGAGCTTGAAAATATCCTTCTTGTGCTCCAAAAGTGTCTGGTCACTCTCAAATGCATGTAGAAATTGAAATTAGGGTTGTCTTTCCAGAATTGGCTCCCCAAAATCGGTTCCAAAGTAATGATTATATAGGAATTTAGGCAGCAGCAGAATTGAGACACTATCTTCAAATATGGAAATCATGTGTTAAGGAAAGACAGTGTCAACGTCTCAAAACTTTGGACGGAAACTTCCAATCGTTTGATGTTACCTATGCGGTATACTTTGCTTGTTGTTGTAGCCTAGAGCGTAGAGAAGCTATCCCTTGGGAATTTTAGCTTAATTCCTTCATTTTCTTGACTTGGTTCTTCAATTCTTGCCCAATTAGTCTCATTTTCATCATAATTATTCTAGAAACTCCGAATTTGCTCCAAATACTCAATTTCTACAAAACATACAAATATGAACGTGAAAGCATACATTTAAGTCTCAAAACTAGAACAAAATAAGACCTAAAGATAGCACATATTGTGTGCTATCAGTAGATAGTGTGGCCAAGTTACAGGGGGTGTAGGGGAATGGTGGGTGATAGAACTTATTTAGTGCTATCTTATTCCTTATATTTATGCTGGTTTTGTTATGAATTTGTGAGCTTTTATGCTTATTTATGCTTATTTTGTAGAAACTGAGTTTAATTGGAGTTCGAGAGTAATTTGGATGATTTTTGGGTGATTTTGTAGCGTAATTGAAGAGATGTTGTACGAGCATAAGAACCCAAAATGAGGGTGTCTCAATGCCAGTTGGAATGTCAAGACGTTGCATTTTATGTTGAAAACCCAATAGAAAGCATCGACAAGCTGTCCTGTGGCATCTCGACGATTAAAACACGTGCACAAGAAACACTCATTTCGTAGCGTTGCGAAACATGCACAAGTGGAACGTCATCATTTGGTGCAGCATCGAGAAGCTATCCTTAGCGTCTAGATGCTTGATCGGCGTGACACGCAAGCGCACGTGATCGAAGTAATAATAAAATGGTATGTAAGTACCAAGTATTGAATCCCAAGGGAAAGCGAATATGGAAATTATTTTTACAGCTAATTAATTATTAAGAATACTCAAAATTGGAGTTATTTAAGGCCCAAATTAATAGAATGATGCTTAGAGAGAAAATTTAACTAGGAAAGCAATAAAAAGGGATGGAGATACCAAATTAAGGAAATGTTTAGGGCATCGAGCACAATTTAGGTTGGACTTATGATAATTGGATTTGATAGTTAATTAAACAAGCTTAATTGCATAAACCTAGAGCTAAACCGATTGAAATCTCCTATCGATCTCATTCGAACACACTTAATTAATTGCTTGCCTAAGTGTCCTTAGTGCTAATTGATTAATTAGTTGGAATAATTTCACTCATAATCAGCCTCACCTGTCAATTGTTACTCTTATGTCATGTTGAAAATTTAAGGGTATTAGTTGAATTAATTCAGTCCTAATTTTCTCTGTCAAGCTCAATTAAGTCTAAGTTCAACTAATTATTGGCCAAATAAATAGAAGCATTAAGAACAACCCAATCAAATGTTATTAATCAAGCAATTAAAAGTAAATTATCACAATTAAACCGTAAATTCAATCCTAAATGTGCTCTTAGCCCCTAAACAAGTCAATTCATCCCATAATTGTCATTAAAACAGCATAGTACAACATCCTAAAGTCTCTAGATACATAAAACAGAGAGAAGATAATGGGGAGGAAGACCGTTGTTGACGAATTCTTGACTCCTGCCTCAAATTTTGCAATTTCGAGCCTTGAACACCACTCCTGAACACTTCATCTTGAGCTCCATATGTCCTAAGGAGGCAAGTTATCAAAATTAGGGCTAAAATCCCTCAAATGGTCTCCCTTTTTCCGCAGAGAAAGCGATGAGTTTATACTGAACTTCGACATAGTGTCTAGATGCTAGGGACAGCTTCGAGACGTTGTCCAAAATGCACCTCTTTAGCCTGCATGCTCGCCTCTAACATTTAGACGTTGAAGGAAGAGTCTTAACGCTTTGGAAGGAAATCGACTTCTCCGCGCTTTTTGAGCGTTTCGACGCTACAGGGTAGCGTTTCGACACTTGCCCTAGGGTTTAAGATATCAAAGGCAACGTCTCAACGCCATTTTGAGCATTAAGATGTTGTCCTCTCGGCCAACAAAAATTGTGAAGCTTCTCTTCTCCATACGTAGCCCCATTTTGGGTTCTTTTAAGCTCCACATCAAACCTGATGCTCCAAATTCATCAATTTCAGTCTCAAATGCTCGGTTTCCTGAAATAAGAAAAATAATCACATAAAAGCTCACAATTATAGCATAAAACTAGCTAAAATAAGGCATAAATATAAAACTAATCTAGTACTATCAAATGCCCTCACACTTTAACTTTTGCTAGTCCCGAGCGAAACAAAATTAAACTAGAAATATAAATGTTTAAGAAACATGCATGTACAAGTGATTCCATTCTCAATACACTCAAAAGTGGAATAATATAACAAGAACAATGAAATGTGAGCATGCTTAATTCATGAGCAATTTAAAAGCAAATATGAACTCTTTGTGCGTGTGTGTGCCTAGCCTAGAATTGATCCGTCTACTAATTCAGAGTAACTTTATGCTTCCCTCCATTCGTCTTCCCCTTACATTGGCTCAAAAGACTCAATTTAGGTCCTTCACCGTCAAGCAAGCAATAATAAAGCTAGGTACCTGAACTCACTACGAGGTAGCACTCCCCCACACTTGCTTTTTACCACAATCAGAGGCATTAGCTTTCACACAACTATCGCAGGGACCTTTATCCAGAGCACTTGTTTGATAAATGACCTAACTGATCACAATAGAGGTAGATTTTTTTACCCCTGAACACCAAAACTCATTCAAGACATTTTTTTTTTTCACTAACACTTTATCAAAGCTCAAAATTCTTTTTCCTAGGTAGATTCACACTTTTTTTTTCTTTCTTTCTTTTCTCCTAAACTTAGACAAACTATTAAACAAGTTCACTTACAAATTAAGCCTTAAGCCTATCGGAGTGGCAACAAACTTCTAGAAATCATAAAACTCCTCTAAATGCTCAACTTATCAAAACTAGGCTTAGTGCTCAATAGTTGCAAAGAATTCAAAGCAATTTTTTTTAAAAAAAATTTACTAACAAATATAGATGCTTCAGATTCCACAATGTATGCAAAAACAATCCACTTAGGAGTACAAATCATCGATTTTTTTCATCACACGAGCATACAAGAACCTAAAACCAATCTACACCACACAACTAGACATTCATCCAATTTTAGAATTTTCAAATTAAGCACAAACACAATAATCATCAAAATCTCCCTCATCTAAGCATAAGCACCATTTCCCCATACTTAAACCAAACATTGTCCTTAGTGTTTACCCCACAGTCATTTAAAAAAAGGACAACTAAAAAGATTTAAGGGTAACAATATTTCCATAAAATGACAAGACATCTCAAATTAAGCACATTTGACCTCAAACACTCCTCAAAAACTGCAAAACACAAACAGACACTTTATTCAACTAACAACAAGCAAAAACAACTTAGACAAGTAAATTAAAAACCCTTGGGTTGCCTCCCAAAAAGCACTTGTTTAACGTCATTAGCTTGATGTTTCCCATGTGCTTCTTTCAAGGTGGCTAAAATATAAAGAATTGAACATCCTCCCTCGTTTATGCATTCTCAATTCCAATAACACAATCTCCCATAGATTTATCATTAGAAAAAATATTCAAACATGGGGAGAAAGATTCATGATTAACAGGAAAAAGGGCAGAAAAATTCTGAACACCTAAAGCAGACATCCCCTCGTGATTCCTATCCAGGACAGGATTTCAATGAGGAGGCACAACATATTCATGCTCAACCTTCATCTCAAACAAATTACTTTTTAACAAATTTTCAAATTCATCTTTTTCAAAATTCAAAGTCTTATCAGACATGGAGTTGTGGTAACTAAGGAAATCACTATTAGTAAGAAAATCATCTACCACATGCTCATTGTTTAAGACTCTCTCAACACACATAATCTATTTTCCTGAAAGATAGATTCACTTACAGCACACTCAGTCATCATGCAGTCAGGGTGATCAGGCAAACAAACATCAATATCATTTTTTCTCAATAATAAAAAACTATCATTATCGAACCAACAACATTCAAATTCCCAAAATCAAAATAAGAAGAATCAAGAGATATTATAAAAGAAGAACCATGTATATCCAGCATTTCCAACTCCCTAGGCCTATTCGATCTAACTTCCACTAAGTCAACCCTAAACTTTTTATCCTCATTCCCAAATGCATGAATACGGTAGAAAATGTGGAAAATTAACTTCTCATCATTCACCTGTAGAGTAAGCTTACCTCTGGACATGCTAATCTCGACTCTACTTGTGGCTTAGAATGGCCTTCTGAAGATGATTGGGATCTCCTCATCCTCCTCAATCTTCAGGACCATGAAGTCTACAGGAAAAATAAACTTGTTAACTTTAACAAGAACATCCTCCACAATACCTTTTGGTTTTGCAACCGACCGATCTGCGAGGTGGAGGGTAATATCAGTAGCCTGCATCTCATGCAATTCAATTTTCCTGAACAAAGAATAAAGCATGAGGTTAATACTGGCACCCAAGTCACACAATGTCCTATTAACAGTTAAACCAACAATTTCAAAAGGAATAGTAATACTCCTTGGATCTTTTTGTTTTGGGGGCATCTTCTTTTTCAAAATGTTAGTGCTTGTCTCAGATAGACTGAGCATTGCATTCAACTAAAATCTTCTCTTATTCGAGAGCATCTCCTTGATACACCTCTCGTAGTTAGGCATGTTGGTAAGCGCTTCTACAAAAAGTATGTTAATGTGCAATTTTCTAAACATGTTTAAAAAATCAGAAAACTACTCATCTAATTTAGAATTCTTATAGTGCTTGAGAAAAGGTAACTCCCTGTAATTAAATGTAGCATACTCTCCACACCTCTGAAGACTGATGTGTGCACCTCTATCAACATGTCAGAGTTTAGATACCTTAACATTCCTTGCCAACTCCTTGGACTCCTTAGCAATAAAGTCCAGGAAGGTTTTCTTTATCTTCTCTTTCTCTTGTTCATTCTTCTTTTCAAATCTCTTCATTCTTTTCTTCTCAACTTCATTTCTTGTTTCATCTTTAAAACCACCGACATTATCATCAAACTTAAATTGAAGAGATGGATCAGAAATCTTACCTTGCTTTTTTCTGCCACGACCCCTTGACTTTCTATCTCTTCCTCATCTTCACCCTTGTTTGACACCTCCTGTAATTGAGTCCTGCTCCTTTAGGTTATCGCTTTGCACTGCTGTCTCGGATTTACCTTAATGTCACTGGAGAACTTACCCTTTTGGAAGGTGTTAACTATACTAGCAATTTGCCCAATTTGAACCTCCATGTTCTTCAGTGCAGTGTCATGGCCACTCACTAACATGTTAAGAGATGAATGTCTATTCTCATCTGTTGGTTCACTACTTTCTGCTCCTTCATGGAGTTGTCCATCATTACCTCGAGGTTCGACTTCTTCTCTTGATTGGATGTTTCTATAAACCTAGGTAGCAAGACATTCTTCTAGTTAGGATAAGAAAAGTTTTCATGATGACGCAAACCTGGATGGTAGTAATTGGGTAGGTTCTGGTTCTGTTGGCCTCGAAATCCAAATCCTCGATTTTGAACATACTGGAACTGCTCGACAGACGGATCCTTAACTCTTCTCTAGTTCAATGCTGCTAATGAGGCAATTGATTGTGTGGCTCATGCAGTAGATAATTTACTCAACGCATTAATCAGGGAAGCCATTTGTGCCTTTAAAGCACTTACCTCGTCAAGCTCATAGATTCCTGCAATGGTTCTCAATGTAAGGGTGGTTTGGTCTGATGGCCACTGATAACTCGTTATGACCATTTCCTCCAAAAGAGCACGTGCCTCTTCTACAGTCTTCGCTAAAAAACTCACTCATGCATTGGTATCAATTATAGTTTTAGTACTCGAGGATAAACCATTATAGCGCACCAGCTTTCATATAGTTGTTCTCCATCGAGCTGGCGGAATGTCCCAATCTCCGTCCTTAGCTTCGTCATTTTTGATGGGGGAAAAAACTTGGTCAAGAAGACTTGAGCTAGCTGATCCCATGAAGATATGCTACACAGCTTCAGGAATTCAAGCCAATCCTGCTTTATCTTGTAATGAAAAGGGAAAAAATCTCAATCTAATGGCATAAGGAGAAACCCCATTTAATTTTACTGTTCCAAAGATCTCAAGGAAAGGTCAGAGATGAGAATGTGGGTCTTCTGAAGGATGCCCCTTGAACGAGTTGTCCCGCGCCATTTGAATCAACCCCGTCTTTAGCTTAAAATTATTTGCTATGATGGGCATATACACAATCTCGAAATGATCCATCGAGAATATGGGCTGAAGGTAGTCGTAGATTGGCTTTCTCTCTTCTTCGTTACTCTCCACCATAGTGATCTGGGCTTCTTTCCTTAACCTCTTGCAAGTTTTGTCAATTTCTAGATCTAAAGGCAAAAGATTAGCCTCCTTATCACTATGCATAAACTAGATCAACCTCCTCAGAAAAACAAACTAAACAAACTTAAAACAAACAACAGACTAAAAATAAGCAAACATAGATACAAACTAAAAACAAAAAACCATAAACTAACTCTCCCTAATTTCTTCTCAATGTTAATCAATCAAAAAAAATAATTTCAGCGTTTTCCCCGGCAACGACGCCAAAAACTTGATCGGTATGACACGCAAGTGCACGTGATCGAAGTGGTAATAAAATGGTATATGAGTACCAAGTATCGAATCCCAAGAGAAAGCGAATATGGAAATTCTTTTTAAATCTAATTAATTATTAAGAATACTCAAGTTAGAGTTATTTAAGGCTCAAAATAATAGAACGATGCTTTGAGAGAAAATTTAACTAGGAAAGCAATAAAAAGGGATGGAGATACCAAATTAAGGGAATGTTTAGGGGATCGAGTACAATTTAGGTTGGACTTATGGCAATTGGATCTGACAGTTAATAAACAAGCTTAATTGCATAAACCTGGAGCTAAACCGGTCGAAATCTCCTGTCGGTCTCATTTGAACATGCTTAATTAATCACTAGCCTAAGTGTCCTTAGTGCTAATTGATTAATTAGTTGGAATAAGCCCACTCATAATCAGCCTCACCCATCAATAGTTACTCTTATGTCACATCAACAATTTAAGGGTGTTAATTGGATTATTTCAGTCCTAATTTCCTATGTCAAGCTCAATTAAGACTAAGTTCAACTAATTATTGGCCAAATAAATAGAAGCATTAAGAACAACCCAATCAAATGCCATTAATCAAGTAATTAAATGTCAATTACACAATTAAACCATAAATTCAATCCTAAATATGCTCTTAGCCCCTAAACAAATAAATTCAGCCCATAATTTTCATTCAAACAACATAGTACAACATCCTATAGTCCCTAGATACATAAAATAGAGAGAAGATAATGGGGAGGAAGACTGTCGTTACCGAATTCTTGACTATCGCCACGAATTTTGCAATCTCGAGCCTCAAACATTGCTCCTGAACACTCTGTCTCGAGCTCCACAGGTCCCAAGGAGGCAATTTATCAAAATTAGAGCTAAAAACCCTCAAATGTTCTCCCTTTTTCCACAGTTGAAGCGGTGACTTTATACTAAAATTCTATACAACGTCGAGACGTTAGGGACAGAGTCAAGACGCTGCCAAAATGCACCGCTTTAGCCAGCGTGTGCGCCTCTAGCATTTAGCCGTTGAAGGAAGCGTATCAACGTTTTGGATGGAAATGGACTTCCTCGTGCCTTTTGAGCGTTGAGACGCTACAGGGTAGGGTTTCGATGCTTGCCCTCGGGTTTGAGATATCAAATACAGCATCTCAATGCCATTTTGTGCGTTGAGACACTGTCCTCTTGGCCAACAACAATTGTGAAGCTTCTATTCTCCATCTTAGCCCCATTTTGGGTTTTTTAAGCTCCACATCAAACCCAATGCTCCAAATTCATCAATTTTGGTTCAAATGCTCAATTTCTTGAAATAAGAAAAATAATAACATAAAAGCTCACAATTATAGTGTCAAACTAGCTACAATAAGGCATAAATATAGCATTAAATTAGTGTTATCAACGTTGAGTCGATAAAAGTGTATTTATTCATCCTTTCTGGTCTTATTTTAGGGAGGCCATTCTGAGGGTTTTTACCTTAATCTCCAAAAAAAAGAAAAATTAGAGGATTTTGTGTTATTTTTGGAGCGAAATTGAAGATCATGTAGCTTGGGTTCATTGTTGATTGCCAGAGGACCGTAGGATCGACATTCGATTGAGCATTTCTTCCATTTTTTTTCTTTATTTTCAGTTTTTAGATTAGGTTGTAATTAGGAATTTATTTTTGTATTTGGTGATTATGAGTAGCTAAATCCAAATTTTATGTGTTTGATTTAGTTTAGTTGGACCTTATTTAATGAATTGGATATTGTGGCTTAATTGACATTGTTATTCATTTATGCATTTAATGTTTAATGCTTTTAAACAATTATCTTTAGTTAACTGAGGTATGTCTAAGTTAACCTAAAGAGAGCAAATTGCTTAATTCATGTAAATTAGTTAATTACCTAAGTGACAACATGATTAACGGTTAATTAATTGCAGATAGTATGAAGGTTGATTAATTGATCATTGATTAATCATTTTTCTTTCGAAAGGAAACTCGACAGAGAGAAGTTAAATGAGAGCCCAAATGCATGATTGTTAATTAATTACACTAGTGACAACAAGAGTAATAATTAATTACTAGAAGTTAATAATGAAGGTCGTTCTTAATGCCATATTTTAGTTAATGAAGGCTACAGACACGCAGGTAAATTATTTGTGCATGAGAATTGGAGTAGACCGACAGAAGATTCCATGAAATTAGGCTTCTAGACTTATGAATTAAATGTCTAATTAATCTTATTGTTTAATTGATTAAGTAATTAAGGTCCAATTAATGAAATCAACACCCATAATGTAAAACCGAGATTTCACGAGATTTCTCCTTGAAATTTCAAAAAAAAAAAAAAATGTTTAAAACATTTGTTTGGGGTATAAAGGAGATAATATGTGTGGGGTTTTTTTTAAAAAAACAAAAAAGAAAGGAAAATAGGAAAAAGGGAAAAAGAAGAAAGTGGAAGTTTTTTTTTTTATTCATTTTACAAATACACCTTTATCTACCCATCTTGCATCTCATTTACCAAAGAGAAGAAGAGGGTTTCGTGGGAGAGGATGAGAGAAAGAGAGGAAGGAGGATTTTCTTAGTTTTGAAGTTGAAGAAGAAGGGGAGAAGATTCAATTCAAGGTTGCATGGCAGATTTGGTGATCAATCCTGCTCACTGCTGAAATTTGGGTTGTTTTGAGCTCCACAAGAAGAATTAAGAGGTGAGGTTTGATTTTCTGGAAGGTTAACTAATTTTTGAACAAATTTCGTGAAGGAAGTTCGAGCAAAATCTAACTTTAAGTTGTTGATTTGTAAAGGGGAAGTCAGAGGGGAAAATCTGCTGTCAAATCTGAGAAACCTCTGGTTTTTGGGTCGTGCTGGTCTGTAGATTTTGAATTAGAATCTCCGTTAGGTATGGTTGGAAAGCTTATTTAATTTCCTAAAACGTTTATGAAGAAGTTGTGGGCGAAATATGATTGGCAGTTGCTTTAAAATTCAGGACAAGTTCGGGGTGCAGCAGGAAAACGCTTCTGGAATTGCAGAAACTGATTTTGAGGGAGGTAGCTTTCGAGGTATTTTACGGACACATCCTTTAGGAATTTCAATTCCATTCCTTCATATAAGTTGTATAGGGTTCAAAAAGGAAGAGTTTGGTATAAAGTACATCATTTTTGGCCAAGTAATGAGGAAGTGATGAGTATGTGAAGTTAGGGTATGGAAGTGGTAGAATACTGGAAGTAGATAGAATGGTTTTGCAATTCTAAGCTTGGAGTTCATGAATTCAAAGTTCTAATGCTTGGTTTTGGTTTATTTGACAGGCCAAGAGGAAATAGGTCAAGTATACGGGCCGAGAATCTAGATCTAACGCTGTGAGTGACAAAAAGAATTTCGAAAACATATTCTATGCTTGAATTCATGTCTATGTGAATATAAGACTTCTTAGGAATGAATTAGCTTAAATGTTTTATGTTTTCTGAACACATGGTTATGAGCATACATGATTGCCTAGGAATGATTTTAAATGCTCGTTGTGAGCTTAGATTTTTCCAACGAAATTTACATGTGAGCATATGTTTATTGATTTGCTAAAATCTAGTGAAAATGTTATGATTTCAGGAAAGCATGCTCTAGCAGGTAATGTTTAAAGATAATCATGTGTTTTTCTGAGACTCGAATGAGTAAATGATTGAGATATTGAGCCGAGGCTGGTTAGTACCGCGTGCACACAGGTCGTTTTCTGTTGTCAACGTTGAGTCTACTCCGTGACAACAATGCTGTCGTGAGTGCTGGGCGGGCCCCACTACGACAAAGACGATGGGAGTGCTGGGCGAGCCCCACTACATCGTAGAGTGAACGTTGGTTGTACTGGGCGTGCTCTACACAACGTAGATTGTCATATGTTTCTAGATGGTTAATATTCTTGGTATGCCTTGCGAGTTTTTAATGACATACTTGTTGGATTTCTGAGAAAGACTATGGTAATTATACGTTTATATTTAGCGCTTTACTACCGACACATATGCCCAGAGTTTACCAAATGTTGTAATTTGCGAGTTAATAGTTATAAACTCAGTCACTCACTGAGCTTCCCAGCTCATTCTTTCAATGTTTTCCAACTTTTCAGGTAGTGATTGAGCTCCCGGTGCCTGAAATCCTGCCATAGTCTGCCGAAAGCTCTACGAGTTTGATATTTTGTACGTGGGTGGAACTGTATAGCAAGTCCAAACATTTTGTAGATATTCTGAGAGGAACGTATAGTATATTCATGTATGCACTAGTGGTCGTGGTTGTGTAAACCATGGTTGGGATGTATTTTGGTTGTAGTACTCCCTACCCGCTTAGAAGTTCAAGTGGGGTTTAAGTAGGACTGCTCCGTATGTATGTATGGTGACTTTCAAACTTCCGCTGTGTTGTGTTTAAACATTTTAATTCAAGTATAGTATGTTTATCAGGTTTAACAGGGTCACAGGTATCGTTAGGGAGGAAACGATGTCTGTTGGCTTCACGCCATCTTCCGGGCTAAGTTAGCAGGTGGTTCGGGAGGGGGTGTGACAATTTTTGGTATCAGAGCTTTTAGCTCCATGGGAAATGAGACAGAGCGAGTTAGCTCTAAGAAGAAACAAGGAAATAAAGAGTAAGTTAATGAGTTAGTTAGATAAGAACTAGTGGAGCATGGTCCAAGTAAGGATAAGAATAAGACTAGAATGTGAATAGAAGTTTTGTATTGTGCAATTGAGTTAAGTATCCATAGCATGTCTAATGTATTGATATGTTATAGGAGTCATGCCACCACGTACTAACAGACGACGTAGGCAGGATCGGGACGGGACACAAGATCCTACCCAAGGCCATTCTGAGAGGGGATCTAGTGCCCCGAGAGTTCAGACTGGGGCAGGAGACGAGCAGCATGCTAGTTCCTCACAAGAGGTAGGTAGGCCAGAGAGAGCAGGGCCAAGTGATCCAGAGAAGACATATGGAATAGAACGCCTGAAGAAACTACGAGCCACGGTGTTCGAAGGTTCCACAGACCCAGCTGACGCCGAGGCTTGGTTGAATATGCTTGAGAAATGCTTTGATGTGATGAGCTGTCCTGAGGAGCGGAAAGTTAGATTGGCCACATTCCTGTTGCAGAAGGAGGCAGAGGGATGGTGGAAATCAATATTAGCCAGGCGCGGTGATGCACGTACTTTAGACTGGCAAACTTATAGAAGCATATTCGAAGACAAGTATTACCCTAGCACGTACCGCGAGGCAAAGAGGGATGAGTTCTTAGAGTTGAAGCAAGGGTCACTTTCAGTGGCCGAGTATGAGAGGAGGTATACTGAGCTATCTCGATATGCTGATGTGATTGTGACAGGTGTCGAAGGTTTGAAAGAGGATTACGTGTTGAGATACGTACCTCGGTTACAGCTATTGCTAAGTGGACAGACTTTTCTCAGCTAGTAGAGACTGCTTTACGTGTGGAGCAGAGTATAGCAGAGGAAAAGTCAATAGTGGAGCCTAGTCGTGGGGCTTCGACAGCTAGCAGTTTTCGAGGTCGTGAGCAGCGAAGATTCACACCTGGAGTGAATGTTTCAAGTCGTCAGGACTTTAAGGATCGGTCTGGTGGCCAGGCATCAAGGCAGTGGAATGTGGCTGGTACCTATCAGAGGCAGAGTCAGAGAGCACCTAGTCAGTCTGCTAGGTTAGCAACAAGACCGCAGACAGGGCAAGAGTCTGTTGCTAGTGTAACAAGGAGGACCCCATGTGCGAATTGTGGCAAGAATCATCAGGGTCATTGTCTTGTTGGTGTTGGTGTGTGTTACCAGTGTGGACAGCCAGGGCATTTCAAGAGGGATTGTCCATAGCTGAGAGTGGTTGCACGGAGGGACTAGGGAGTTGAGTCCCAGACAGTAGAGCAGCCGAGAGTTTCAGTAGCTGCAGGAGAGGGCCCCAGCGGTGCTAGACAGAAGGGAGTTGTAGGGAGACCTAGGCAGCAGGGAAAGATCTACGCTATGACTCAGCAGGAAGCGGAAGATGCACCGGATGTGATTACTGGTACGATTCCTATTTGTAATGTACATGCACGTGTCTTAATAGATCCAGGTGCTGCACATTCCTTTGTTTCTAATATGTTCTTAACGAATCCCTCTTGAAATGCCCTGGCTGTCCGCACGGGTAACACACACCAACACCAACAAGACAATGACCCCGATGATTCTTGCCACAATTCGCACATGGGGTCCTCCTTGTTACACTAGCAACAGACTCTTGCACTGTCTGCGATCTTGTTGCTAACCTAGCAGACTGACTAGGTGCTCTCTGACTCTACCTCTGATAGGTACCAGCCACATTCCACTGCCTTGATGCCTGGCCACCAGACCGATCCTTAAAGTCCTGACGACTTAAAACATTCACTCCAGGTGTGAATCTTTGCTGCTCACGACCTCGAAAACTGCTAGCTGTCGAAGCCCCACGACTAGGCTCCACTATTGACTTTTCCTCTGCTATACTCTGCTCCACACGTAAAGCAGTCTCTACTAGCTGAGAAAAGTCTGTCCACTTAGCAATAGCTTTAACCGGGGTACGTATCTCAACACGTAATCCTCTTTCAAACCTTCGACACCTGTCACAATCACATCAGCATATCGAGATAGCTCAGTATACCTCCTCTCATACTCGGCCACTGAAAGTGACCCTTGCTTTAACTCTAAGAACTCATCCCTCTTTGCCTCGCGGTACGTGCTAGGGTAATACTTGTCTTCGAATATGCTTCTATAAGTTTGCCAGTCTAAAGTACGTGCATCACCGCGCCTGGCTAATATTGATTTCCACCATCCCTCTGCCTCCTTCTGCAACAGGAATGTGGCCAATCTAACTTTCCGCTCCTCAGGACAGCTCATCACATCAAAGCATTTCTCAAGCATATTCAACCAAGCCTCGGCGTCAGCTGGGTCTGTGGAACCTTCGAACACCGTGGCTCCTAGTTTCTTCAGGCGTTCTATTCCATATGTCTTCTCTGGATCACTTGGCCCTGCTCTCTCTGGCCTACCTACCTCCTGTGAGGAACTAGCATGCTGCTCGTCTCCTGCCCCAGTCTGAACTCTCGGGGCACTAGATCCCCTCTCAGAATGGCCTTGGGTAGGATCTTGAGTCCCGTCCCGATCCTGCCTACGTCGTCTGTTAGTACGTGGTGGCATGACTCCTATAACATATCAATACATTAGACATGCTATGGATACTTAACTCAATTGCACAATACAAAACTTCTACTCACATTCTAATCCTATTCTTATCCTTACTTGGACCATGCTCCACTAGTTCTTATCTAACTAACTCATTAACCTGCTCTTTATTTCCTTGTTTCTTCTTAGAGCTAACTCGCTCTGTCTCATTTCCCATGGAGCTAAAAGCTTTGATACCAAAAATTGTCACACCCCCTCCCGAACCACCTGCTAACTTAGCCCGGAAGATGGCGTGAAGCCAACAGACATCGTTTCCTCCCTAACGATACCTGTGACCCTGTTATACCTGATAAACATACTATACTTGAATTAAAATGTTTAAACACAACACAGCGGAAGTTTGAAAGTCACCATACATACATACGGAGCAGTCCTACTTAAACCCCACTTGAACTTCTAAGCGGGTAGGGAGTACTACAACCAAAATACATCCCAACCATGGTTTACACAACCACGACCACTAGTGCATACATGAATATACTATACGTTCCTCTCAGAATATCTACAAAATGTTTGGACTTGCTATACAGTTCCACCCACGTACAAAATATCAAACTCGTAGAGCTTTCGGCAGACTATGGCAGGATTTCAGGCACCGGGAGCTCAATCACTATCTGAAAAGTTGGAAAACATTGAAAGAATGAGCTGGGAAGCTCAGTGAGTGACTGAGTTTATAACTATTAACTCGCAAATTACAACATTTGGTAAACTCTGGGCATCTGTGTCGGTAGTCAAGCGCTAAATATAAACGTATAATTACCATAGTCTTTCTCAGAAATCCAACAAGTATGTCATTAAAAACTCGCAAGGCATACCAAGAATATTAACCATCTAGAAACATATGACAATCTACGTTGTGTAGGGCACGCCCAGTACAACCAACGTTCACTCTACGATGTAGTGGGGCTCGCCCAGCACTCCCATCGTCTTTGTCGTAGTGGGGCCCGCCCAGCACTCACGACAGCATTGTTGTCACGGAGTAGACTCAACGTTGACAACAGAAAACGACCTGTGTGCACGCGGTACTAACCAGCCTCGGCTCAATATCTCAATCATTTACTCATTCGAGTCTCAGAAAAACACATGATTATCTTTAAACATTACCTGCTAGAGCATGCTTGCCTGAAATCATAACATTTTCACTAGATTTTAGCAAATCAATAAACATATGCTCACATGTAAATTTCGTTCGAAAAATCTAAGCTCACAACGAGCATTTAAAATCATTCCTAGGCAATCATGTATGCTCATAACCATGTGTTCTGAAAACATAAAACATTTAAGCTAATTCATTCCTAAGAAGTCTTATATTCACATAGACATGAATTCAACCATAGAATATGTTTTCGAAATTCGTTTTGTCACTCACAACGTTAGATCTAGATTCTCGGCCCGTATACTTGACCTATTTCCTCTTGGCCTGTCAAATAAACCAAAACCAAGCATTAGAACTTTGAATTCATGAACTCCAAGCTTAGAATTGCAAAACCATTCTATCTACTTCCAGTATTCTACCACTTCCATACCCTAACTTCACATACTCATCACTTCCTCATTACTTGGCCAAAAATGATGTACTTTATACCAGACTCTTCCTTTTTGAACCCTCTACAACTTATATGAAGGAATGGAATTGAAATTCCCAAAGGATGTGTCCGTAAAATACCTCGAAAACTACCTCCCTCAAAATCAGTTTCTGCAATTCCAGAAGCATTTTCCTGCTGCACCCCGAACTTGTCCTGAATTTTAAAGCAACTTCCAATCATATTTCGCCCACAACTTCTTCATAAAAGGTTTAGGAAATTAAATAAGCTTTCCAACCATACCTAACGGAGATTCTAATTCAAAATCTACAGACCAGCACGACCCAAAAACCAGAGGTTTCTCAGATTTGACAGCAGATTTTCCCCTCTGACTTCCCCTTTACAAATCAACAACTTAAAGTCAGATTTTGCTCAAGCTTCCTTCACGAAATTTGTTCGAAAATTAGTTAACTTTCCAGAAAATCAAACCTCACCTATTAATTCTTCTTGTGGAGCTCAAAACAACCCAAATTTCAGCAGTGAGCAGGATTAATCACCAAATCTGCCATGCAACCTTGAATTGAATCTTCTCCCCTTCTTCTTCAACTTCAAAACTAAGAAAATCCTCCTTCCTCTCTTTCTCTCATCCTCTCCCACGAAACCCTCTTCTTCTCTTTGGTAAATGAGATGCAAGATGGGTAGATAAAGGTGTATTTGTAAAATGAATAAAAAAAAAAACTTCCACTTTCTTCTTTTTCCCTTTTTCCTATTTTCCTTTCTTTTTTTTTTTTTTTAAAAAAACCCCACACATATTATCTCCTTTATACCCCAAACAAATGTTTTAAACATTTTTTTTTTTTGAAATTTCAAGGAGAAATCTCGTGAAATCTCGGTTTTACAACTTACCTCCCTCTTAAGAAATTTCGTCCCCGAAATTTAGTAGTACTTAGGTGATAAGCGTCGGGTAACTCTTTCTCACTTGGTCCTCTAATTCCCAGGTTGCCTCCTCCACTCCGTGATGTCTTCAAAGAACCTTCACGAGTGGGATCGTCTTGTTTCTCAAAACTTGTTCTTTCTTGTCGAGGGTTTGAACTGCATCCTCTACGTAACTCAAATCTTCTTCCAGCTCAACTGGTTGCGCTTGCAACACATGTGTCGGGTCTGGAATATACTTCCTTAGCATGGACACATGAAAGACATCATGTACTCGAGATAGTTCTGTTGGCAACTCGAGTCCGTAGGCTGCTGGCCCAACTCGTTTTGTTATCTGATAAGGACCAATATATCTAGGACTCAACTTACCCTTCCTGCCAAAACGAAGGACACCCCTCCATGGAGATAACCTCAAGAAAACTTGATCTCCGACCTGGAATTCTAAGTCTCTTCGCCGCTTATCTGCGTAGCTTTTCTGACGATCTTGAGCTACCTTCAGATTCTTTTTAATCACCTTTATATTGTCCGTCGTAACCTGTACCAACTCAGGTCCGATTAGCTTCAGCTCTCCCACTTCGTTCCCGCACATGGGGGTTCTACATGGTCTTCCATACAGAGCTTCAAATGGTGCCATGCCGATACTAGACTGATAGCTGTTATTATAAGCGAACTCCATCAGTGATAAGTGGGTATCCCAACTTCCCTTAAACTGCAGGACACATGCTCTCAACATGTCCTCTAAGGTCTGGATAGTCCTCTCTGATTGGCCATCTGTCTGGGGATGGAACGTTGTGCTGAAATTCAGTTTTGTTCCCATAGCTTTCTGTAAACTAGGCCAAAATTTAGATGTAAACCTCGGATCCCTATCTGAAACTATGGATACTGGCACCCCGTATTGACTCACAATCCTGTCGATGTATAGCTTGGCAAGCTGATCAAGTGTATACGTCGCTTTAATTGGTATAAACCGTGCTGTCCTAGTGAGTCTATCCACTACTACCCAAACACCATCATGTCCACCAGAAGTACGTGGTAATCCAAACAGAAAACCATCGTGATATGCTCCCATTTCCACTCCGGTACTGGCAATGGATTAAGGAGTCCCCCTGGCCTCTGTCTAACTGGTTTAACCTGTTGGCAGATCAAACATCTATCAACATATTCGGCTATCTCCCGCTTCATCCCAGGCCACCAATATGTCCCCTTCAAAGTCTTGTACATCTTGGTGCTTCCTGGATACATAGCGTAAGCTGAACTGTGAGCTTCATCTAATATAGCATCTTTAAGCTCACTAATATTCGGAACGCATAGTCTTCCCTGCTTCACTATGGCTCCGTCTGCTCTCATCATAAATTCCGCCTCTAGCCCCTGTTTGGATTTCCCAACCCTCTTCTGCAGGTTCCTATCCTTAGGATGTCTTCTCACAATCTCTGCTACGAGCGAAGGCCTGATCTGGAATTGAACTAAGTAGCTCATGACTTGTTTTAATTCGTAGCACTTGAGCCAATTTTAAACTTTGATGTCCTATGAAACTTTGGTTTGAAGATTCTACAACTAGGTATTCTTGACACAGATTCTCTATCGCTTTTCAACAACCTGCCAAACATGGTTTTTCACTGAATCTTTAATTAATGACATGTTCATAATTCATAACTATTTTTCTTTTTCATCTAGAATATCCAAACTTGCGTCTAGTCCGAGGTGTAAGCTTCAATCAACTCTATTTCACCATTTGTGATTTCATAAGCTTGTCAAAAACCGTTTTCCCTGCATAAATTCTCCACTAAAGTAATTGTCCTTAACTTAGAAGATAATAATCTTAACATTTTATCCATGTCTGACTGAAATTGTAAACGAAATATAAATTACATAATCAAGATTCATCTAACATAAGGATCGTTATTGCCAAAAGTGAATAATCTACTCATATCAACATATGGCATCTCTTGGATTTTATGTCGGATCATTACAAATATTTTTCCACCGTTCACATTCAAATCGTGTGATGGATTTGGTATGGACTCGTGCAAAGTAGAAACATGATGTGTACCTTTGAATGCTAAATAGTTCCATTGTTAAAATCCAACAATACCCTATACTGATCCAAAACACTTGAGGTCTTTTAATAGTCTACATATTTATAGCTCTATTATCCTCTTTTATCAAATTTCAACACTGCACGACAATGCTAAGTTTGAGGTTAGCAACATCACAAATTCCAAATCTACATTCTTTTGGTATTTATTTCCTTAACTTCATATGTTGATCTTGTATAGCTTGCAATTTTTCACCGATCAATATCGTCCTCCCTACAAATAATTTGAGC
This sequence comes from Trichosanthes truncata, assembly GCA_033996785.1. Classification (NCBI taxonomy): domain Eukaryota; kingdom Viridiplantae; phylum Streptophyta; class Magnoliopsida; order Cucurbitales; family Cucurbitaceae; genus Trichosanthes; species Trichosanthes truncata. Next base: position 38,852,591 of record JAWPNB010000013.1, on the reverse strand, counting down.
AGGTTCATGACCTTTCCACTCTTTCTTACTGCTTTATTAAAACAAGTGGAGTTTTTGTACTTCTTTCCATATCATACCTTGACTAACATCATTATACTCGAATAATAACCATTATCTCATAATCAACCCCAGAATAGAGTAAAGATTGTCTCCTTCATGTACAACGTAGCCCATTTATCTAAGGAACCCGTAATATTGAACGACAATGGCTTAGTAATCTTTAATCAACATAATAACCATCAACCAATGTAATTTAAATTATAACCACTTTGAATACAAAGGGAATGCAATAACAAGTCCATTTGCCACACTTTCATTTCTACTAAAGACTTAATAAAAAAATAAAAATAAAAATGTCTTGGTGGCATTTCAAGCATTAAAAAAAATATACTTATTATTTCTCTTTCCATACCTTGTTACCAATATCGTTTCCTCAACCAGTGGCACATTTTGTGCCTCTTATTTGTATAGAATAAGTCAAATCGCAAGTTTCTTCAAGTATCTCTTCCTTTAGACTTGGTGTTTAGGTACACATAACAAATTAAATTTAGTCAATTTCTCATCATCCGCAATTCTATCTATCAGCGCATGTCCTACTCACCAATTTGAAAATAGAGCTTTTAATTCATTCTCGGTATTCCTGCATTCAGGTGATAACTGAAATTATCTAGTCAAAGAACATCTAATTGCATTAAGTCAAACTCTTGAACTACTGTCCCATTGCTTAAGGTACTTACAACAATATTACTCCATCTTGGAGAATAGTCAGTGATACAATCATAATATTTTCAAACTTTAGGGCATCTTTCCTCACACAAAATTCATTCTTTCCAATAAAAGATATACTCTAATCCTTTTGATTTGTCCAAATATGAAACTTCCTTTCATGAGACAATCTCACCAATATTTAAATATCACAAATTCCTCAGACTAATATCATTGTAATAGTCTTCAAACATGAGTTGGGTAATTATGTTCATGCCTCTACAACCACTTTGAAGCATAAGTTATTAGCTTTTCAATTTGCATTGAAGTACACCTTAACTTTGATAAGAATGTCATTATAGATAACAAATTCTTCATTATACCTTAGAAGTGTAAATAATGAGTGGCAACTAGGCTTTTCTTTATCCTCCGAAGGTGGTGTTTGCATTTATTTATCCAAACCAATTTTAAATTCTCTTTCTAGTCACACAAGTCAATAGAAGTACCAACTTGGAGAATCTTTCAACAAAATTCACCAACACATCTCATAAGTCTACAAAGCTTTATAGCAATTACTAAGTTGTAAACTCGTCCCCATTAAAGTATTTCCTCAATCATTTGGGAAACCCCAAATATGCTTGTTGCATAAAACACGTGGCCCAACACACAACTTGTACCAACCCAACTCAAACTTGCTAAATTTAGCATATAATCCTTTATCTTTCAATGCTTGTAATCTTATTATGGAATGTTCTTTGTACTCTTTCGTATTTCCAGAATATGCCAACCTGTCCCTAATGAATACTAATGATACAATCACAATCTTGTATAACTAAGAATTGAACGTTTTGTTTCCAACGTCCACAACTTGTTGAGCCATTTACTACTAACCTGTACGGTGCACAAAAACTCATCTTACTTAAATCGACCCCTACAAGTAATTTTTGCGTACATCTATTCCTCAATTGCTTGACACTTTGAAATACTAATTGTGCCCCCTCAAAACATCATATTCTCACTTTTCTGATACACTATTCTCAATTCTCATGTTGCTTCAACCAATCTTCGATTTCTCTTCATTCTAACCCTGTAACATAAGTTTGAATCTCTTATCGTAAAATCATTCCCAAATCTCTTATACTTATGAACCTCATTTTCAATTATAATGGCAGTAAATTTGAGGAAGCCAATATACTTCTCTGTTATTCGACATGTCGACCTTGCTCCAAACTCAGAAATTCTAATCTTCACTTCACAACCCTGTTCAATTGTGAACAATATTCTTCATATTAACTTTCCTAAATTCATTTCAACTGATCTCGTGATATTTTGAACGCCTACTTGCAATTGATTTCTACCAATCTTGAGCCACTTCTTCCAAAAGAAGTGTAGATAACATTGCCATTTTATCTTTTGACATTCCATTGCTTCTCGATACATCTCTATTTACGCATCAAAATTTATGCATCAACTGGTTTCGTTCATGTCCCAATAAATGGTCTTAGTCTCAACTCTATCAATGACTTAATCCTCTAGTTTTTTTTGTTTTTATAGAATCATTCTTGATCAATCTTATCCCCTTTGCTACACAATAAGCAATTTTTGGCCATTAATTGTCTTTCTCTATCATTCATATCTTTTCAACTTTACCAAGAGATTTTTTTTTATCAACTATCTTTCTTTATCACTCACAATACCTCGTTGCTCGTCTTATGAATGACTAGTCTCTCAAACAATTTTTTTTCCCACTATACTTTGCCTACCAGTAGCTCGATGAGTTTCAATTTCTTGTAACTTACGCGATCTGCCACCATGACTCATGATTACTTACCATGCATTGCATATCACACACTACATCCACTAATATGCACGTACTACTCATGTCATGCAGAATCTTATGCTCTGATACCAAACTGTCACAACTCGCCCCAGATCAACACTACCAAACCTAGGATGAGTTGTGATGGCAGTAGACCCCAAATGTGCAATGGAATCTATTGCCAAGTCTTATTCTCTTCTTTCATTATCTAACTTCATCTATGGATATCCCATAAGTAGCACAGTATAAAAAAAATTCCCCTTTACTTACACTAGATGATATGCAATGACTTGATAAACTGGTGGCAGATTCTGATTGGCTAACTCTAATTGAAACTCAAGAGCAACCTAGTGGAAGAATAAAAAAAACAAAAGAATGAGCTAAAAAGCCCAGTGAGTGGTGATTCATAAGAAAATACATTTTTAAGAAAATTATTCTCTTACTAAACAGAAGTCCACAACTCTGTGAAATAATACAAATCATGAACAATTTAGAAACTTTTGAGATCATTTTAAGACATTAAAATCTGTAAATAAAACAACTCTTGAAAGTATGCGTAACACATCAAAGGTTACAGCTCTTGAAAGCATAAACATAACTAGTAAAATCCATCACTAAATATGTACCCAAAACTCTGTCATACTATGTATCGAGTAATCTTCAGATACATAGCAGAGCATATCTCTGTCATACGTGCACGTAGAGCAAACTCTAACATCTGTAATGCATCAAGTCCAGGATTTGGAATCCGGATTCGGCACCTAATGGCCCCGGCATTCCCCTGCATCCCCTGCGGCCTGAGCATGCGAGCATACTATGGAAACACATTCTCATAGCATATCGGGTAATCACCAAGGGTACAAAGATCTAGTGGTTTGAAAACCACTTCCAGCAAAAACCTCTTAACTTCTCAAACTCTGTCTGAAAATCATGCTTTCTCTTTAAACATCTCATAAACTTGAGAGATTTTTGAAATAACATTAAACATTTAAAATTTCTCAAATAATCATCAAATAATAAATTCAGCTAGAAGCATAACATATTGAAATTTCAATGCCATTTTTAGAAATTCATAACAATTCTCTGAAAATCTCTTAGCAATTTCTCTAAAATCACACATGATTTATAGAATTCTTGAAAATTCGTAATAATAATCAAATAATAAAAATATTTCGTAAAATAAACCACTCACAGAACCATCGTCGTTGCTACTTTGAATCGTTAGCTATTTCAATTCTCTGTTCAACCTGGAATTCCAATAACCATAACCCAAATTACAACTTTTTCCAATAAGAAAATATCATATATTTTACCTTAATTAAATTGAATTAATTCCCAAATCCATTTCTCTTCATCCAAATTCCAAATACAACTTTTCCTATCATTCCATTAATTAGTCAAAGCTAAGCACATTTTGTCTTTTTTTTTTTTATAATTAAAAACCATATATTTCTCTCTCCTCTTTCACATCTCCTTTTTATAACACCAACTTGCACAATAAAATAATATTTCATTTCTCAAATTACCACTCTCTCTCTCTCTCTCTCTCTCACGTGCACACTTCCAAAAGACCATCTCCCTTCACTCATTAATTTTTTCCCATGTACACTTTTCTCTATCCCATTCCATCTCCACTTAAACCTCAAAACCAACTCTCTCTCCTCATTAACACCATTTGAACTTCACCATCATTTTTCTTTTCCATCACAATTTGACATAAAAGTCAAATATTTTCTTTCCCCATTTTAACTTCCACGTGAACACTTTCTACTCCTCTTTGATGTGACCTCATTTAATTTTTATTATTATTATATATTTTTTAAAAGAAAACTCTCTCTCTCTCCCAACTCAAACTCCACGAAACCACCATTCTTTTTCCCCTTCTCCTTCTTTTCCTTCTTCCATCTCTGTGTTTCTTTTTTTTTTTTTTTAACACTATGCTTTTCTATTTCTTCTTCGTTCAAGCTCCCAATTTAAAAAAAAACCCAAGGTAAGGTAAATAATTCCTCTTAAGTTTCTCTTTGATTATTTCAATCATGACCACACCTTAAGCCTCCATCAAAGCCTAAAACCCATGTATTTCCAAAACTAAAACTTCATTTCCTTCATTCTGATCTTCTAATTCCTCAAAAATTTCAACTTTTTGAACTTCTATTTACTTCTAATTGACTCTCAATCCCTTCATATACTTGAAGATTTAGAAGAAAACCCCCTAAAATATTCTATTAAGGTTTCAATAACTCAAAATTTCTCCAAAAAGATTAACTTACCGATCGAGACAAGAACTTCACCAAACCTCTGAACAAGGCTTCTGACCCTCTCAAACTCTCTATCTTCCCCTTCGATTCTTGCTCTGTTTTTGTTCTTTATTTCCTCTCCCGAACTCAGCGCTCCCCCTCTCTCTGTTTCCCCTGTTTTGTTTTTGTTTTTTTTTTTAACACTTAAAGGCACCTGTCAAACCGTACCCAACACCACCACACATACACGTGTCGAAGATTCGTCCTCTTGCTTCAAAATTCAGCTATCATTTTTTTTTTTACTTTGCGTAACATAAATTTCAAAAAAATAAATAAATAAAATCCAAAAAGACAATTATGCCCCTGCCATAATATTAAAAAGACAATGAGGTCCTTACATAATATCACCTCATTTTTTTTAGAATTTCGTCCTCGAAATTCAGTTCGACTAATTAATAAGATTTTTGAGAATGTCCAATGTGATTCTCGAGCTTCCTGGTGAGTCATAACAAATACTTTTGTTTGACCACCAAACTTTTCAACTTTTTTTTTTAAAACTCGAGCTCTTAAGTTTCCCATATTAGTTTTCATTGCCCAGCATAACTGGTCTTGCTTGCAAAATAAATTTTATACTCCTGGTGTCTCTTGTTGCCAAAATAATCCAAAATATTATCCTTTTGAAACAATAGCAGACATTCTTCCTTCATAAGTTCTGTTTTCTATTCTTACAAATAGAACAAATATTCATTTGTTTCAAAGACGAACCCAGATGCATGTTACCACCAGTTTGACACTGAAAACATATACCATTCTTGACTAAATTAAATTCATCCTTCTCACTTATAGTTATCTCCATGGAGGGGTGTCCTTCGTTTTGGCAGGAAGGGTAAGTTGAGTCCTAGATATATTGGTCCTTATCAGATAACAAAACGAGTTGGGCCAGCAGCCTACGGACTCGAGTTGCCAGCAGAACTATCTCGAGTACATGATGTCTTTCATGTGTCCATGCTAAGGAAGTATATTCCAGACCCGACACATGTGTTGCAAGCGCAACCAGTTGAGCTGGAAGAAGATTTGAATTACGTAGAGGATGCAGTTCAAATCCTCGACATGAAAGAACAAGTTTTGAGAAACAAGACAATCCCACTCGTGAAGGTTCTTTGGAGACATCACGGAGTGGAGGAGGCAACCTGGGAATTAGAGGACCAAGTGAGGAAGATTTACCCGACGCTTATCACCTAAGTACAACTAAATTTCGGGGACGAAATTTCTTAAGAGGGAGGTAAGTTGTAAAACCGAGATTTCACGAGATTTCTCCTTGAAATTTCAAAAAAAAAAAAAATGTTTAAAACATTTGTTTGGGGTATAAAGGAGATAATATGTGTGGGTTTTTTTTTTTTAAAAAAAACAGAAAGGAAAATAGGAAAAAGGGAAAAAGAAGAAAGTGGAAGTTTTTTTTTTATTCATTTTACAAATATACCTTTATCTACCCATCTTGCATCTCATTTACCAAAGAGAAGAAGAGGGTTTCGTGGGAGAGGATGAGAGAAAGAGAGGAAGGAGGATTTTCTTAGTTTTGAAGTTGAAGAAGAAGGGGAGAAGATTCAATTCAAGGTTGCATGGCAGATTTGGTGATCAATCCTGCACACTGCTGATATTTGGGTTGTTTTGAGCTCCAAAAGAAGAATTAAGAGGTGAGGTTTTTATTTTTTGGAAAGTTAACTCATTTTCGAACAAATTTCATGAAGGAAGCTTGAGCAAAATCTGACTTTAAGTTGTTGATTTGTAAAGGGGAAGTCAGAGGGGAAAATCTACTGTCAAATCTGAGAAACCTCTGGTTTTTGGGTCGTGCTGGTCTGTAGATTTTGAATTAGAAGCTCCGTTAGGTATGGTTGGAAATCTTATTTAATTTCCTAAAACTTTTATGAAGAAGTTGTGGGCGAAATATGATTGGAAGTTGCTTTAAAATTCAGGACAAGTTCGGGGTGCAGCAGGAAAACGCTTCTGGAATTGCAGAAACTGATTTTGAGGGAGGTAGCTTTCGAGGTATTTTACGGACACATCCTTTGGGAATTTCAATTCCATTCCTTCATATAAGTTGTAGAGGGTTCAAAAAGGAAGAGTCTGGTATAAAGTACATCATTTTTGGCCAAGTAATGAGGAAGTGATGAGTATGTGAAGTTAGGGTATGGAAGTGGTAGAATACTGGAAGTAGATAGAATGGTTTTGCAATTCTAAGCTTGGAGTTCATGAATTCAAAGTTATAATGCTTGGTTTTGGTTTATTTGACAGGCCAAGAGGAAATAGGTCAAGTATACGGGCCGAGAATCTAGATCTAACGCTGTGAGTGACAAAAAGAATTTCGAAAACATATTCTATGCTTGAATTCATGTCTATGTGAATATAAGACTTCTTAGGAATGAATTAGCTTAAATGTTTTATGTTTCTGAACACATGGTTATGAGCATACATGATTGCCTAGGAATGATTTTAAATGCTCGTTGTGAGCTTAGATTTTTCCAACGAAATTTACATGTGAGCATATGTTTATTGATTTGCTAAAATCTAGTGAAAATGTTATGATTTCAGGCAAGCATGCTCTAGCAGGTAATGTTTAAAGATTATCATGTGTTTTTCTGAGACTCGAATGAGTAAATGATTGAGATATTGAGCCGAGGCTGGTTAGTACAGCGGGCACACAGGTCGTTTTCTGTTGTCAACGTTGAGTCTACTCCGTGACAACAATGCTGTCGTGAGTGCTGGGCGGGCCCCACTACGACAAAGACGATGGGAGTGCTGGGCGAGCCCCACTACATCGTAGAGTGAACGTTGGTTGTACTGGGCGTGCTCTACACAACGTAGATTGTCATATGTTTCTAGATGGTTAATATTCTTGGTATGCCTTGCGAGTTTTTAATGACATACTTGTTGGATTTCTGAGAAAGACTATGGTAATTATACGTTTATATTTAGCGCTTGACTACCGACACATATGCCCAGAGTTTACCAAATGTTGTAATTTGCGAGTTAATAGTTATAAACTCAGTCACTCACTGAGCTTCCCAGCTCATTCTTTCAATGTTTTCCAACTTTTCAGGTAGTGATCGAGCTCCCGGTGCCTGAAATCCTGCCATAGTCTGCCGAAAGCTCTACGAGTTTGATATTTTGTACGTGGGTGGAACTGTATAGCAAGTCCAAACATTTTGTAGATATTCTGAGAGGAACGTATAGTATATTCATGTATGTACTAGTGGTCGTGGTTGTGTAAACCATGGTTGGGATGTATTTTGGTTGTAGTACTCCCTACCCGCTTAGAAGTTCAAGTGGGGTTTAAGTAGGACTGCTCCGTATGTATGTATAGTGACTTTCAAACTTCCGCTGTGTTGTGTTTAAACATTTTAATTCAAGTATAGTATGTTTATCAGGTATAACAGGGTCACAGGTATCGTTAGGGAGGAAACGATGTCTGTTGGCTTCACGCCATCTTCCGGGCTAAGTTAGCAGGTGGTTCGGGAGGGGGTGTGACACATAAAATTATCCTTTATGATTTTGTCTCTGTTATTTTTGCTTTCTAGGTTAGCTTTGTAGTTTTTCTTGTCTATTTTAATTTTTATTCTCTAAATAAAACTAAGTAAGCGTATTCTGGTAATCAAACGAATTAGCAATTTCAATCCCTGAGGAGACGATACTCGACATACTCAAAATCATTATATTACTTGACCAGCATACTTGCGGTAATGTGCAAAAGTACACATCAAGTTTTTGGCCCCGTTGCCAGAGATTGGTTAGTCTAATTTGTTTAATATTGTGAAAAAATTACTTGATTTTAATTTTGATGTATTATTTTATTTTTCTTGTTTTTGTTTTGCTCGAGTCCTGGTCCATTTTTTTTGGTTGTGTTGTTATTGGTGTCTGAGCCTGTGATTAGTTCTTTATTATTGTTTTAGATGGCTTCTGATATATTTGGGTGGCCCTTTAGGGAGTCTGAGCCCGAAGATTCGACACCACCTTTTGTTGATTTTCCTATTCATTCTACCTTTGTTAATTATGAGCCTAGTAGTGAGGAGTATAGTTTTCATGATTATCAAATACCTACTCATTATCATACTGAATCTATGAGTTATGGAAATTCTTTGTATCCCGTGATGAATGCATTTGGAATGATAATTCATATCCTAACCATTTTTATCCAGCCCAAGTAGAATAAGAACCCCCCTTAGGGAGAATGTTAAGAGAGTTTATAGAAGAGTCTAGAACTAGGTCTTTGGAATTTGATGATTTACAGGAGAGACTCTAGACTCTAAGGGAGGGTAGTGAAGTGAGACTCGCTTCATTAGAGTGGCGAGTTAGTCAATGTTTTGTTGATCCATTTGTTCCCTCTCAAGAGCTTAATCTTTTTATTGCTATTGAGTTTGGGAAGTTGAGGGACAGTTATGTAGAGAGTGAGGAAGAGTTAGAAAGTGTAGATACACACAAGGATTAAGTATGTGAGGAAGAAAGAGTTATTGAGCCTATTATTTAAGTTGAGGATGTTCAAGAGGTACAGTTTGAGACTGAAAAGCCTTCGTTTATTTTATCTTTTGATAGTTCTCATTATCCTGTGTGTTTTTTTTCTTGTTCGCATGAGTTCGTGTCAAAGGCTTTCTTTTTTTATCTTTCTACTTTTGTGCTTTTACGATAGAAAAAAACCACAAACATGTTTGTTTCAAGGACCCATGAGAAGCTAGTGAACTTGTGATAATTCTCAGTTATGAGAATTATTCAACTCTAAAACCAAGTTGTTCTTGCTAATTTTGAGGATTTTGTTGACCAACAAGCAAGATAAAAGTAACATTTTGTATAAATTCATGCAAGCTTGTTGAAACTTGATGAATAAAAGAATTTTGAGAAAAGATGAAGAAAGTATCTTAAGTTGTTGTCTTTTGTGCAGAATTGAAGACTTTGCAAAAGGAATGCAATTGCATTCCATTTGCAATGTAACGTGAAGAACAGAGGAAGGGAGAATGCGATTGCATTCTAATTGCATTCTAGGGCACAACAAGGCAAGCCCGAAATTTACGGAAATCACCATGATTCACGCGATTTACACCAATTATGAAGAAATTCCAGCAAGATTATATTGTCTAGATGTTACCCACGAATCATGGATCCAATTTTGGAAGGAGATGAAGCTCGATTTTGACTTTAAAAAGGGGAGAAGCCGAGAAGGAATGAGAGTCGTTTTTTGGGGTTTTAGGTTCTGTTTTGTTTTTCTCCCAAGAGTTAATTTTTGGGTTTCTTTTTCTGTTCTTCTTTATACAATTTTTCTGGGTTATTCCCTTCGTAGACAGCGGCTATTTCAATTCAATTTTGTATTAGATCAGTTCATTTCAATTTGGTGTTTAATCGTTACATTGTACTCACGGAGATTCTCCGATTTTTCTGCTTCAATCAACAAGAAGGAAAATTTTCTTCATTTGTTACTGGTTTTTCCATTATTTTTCAGCCCTTGTTCTCTGTTCTGTCATTCTCCGATTTGTTCTTTGTATCTCTTTTGCTTTTAAATAACGTTTTTGCCAATCCTTGAATTTTCCAGTAGGTATTCCTTATGAAATAGAAATTTATTTCCAGTATTTCTTTCTTTGTTTTCCCGTGGGTTTTCCTTTTTCTTTTAAAATAGAAATTGAATTATGGTATTTTTATTATTTACCCGTAGGGTTTCCTTATTCTTTTGAAAACAAGATTTGATTCCAGTAGCTAAATTTAGGAGAAATTAATTTTCTTAATTTGATATTTTTCTTGTTGGTAATTTAATTTGGTTTCCTTTAAACTTATTTTTCCCCTCTTTAAACTATGAAATTTTCAATAAATTATTTTGGGATTTTTGTTTTATCTACAATGAGCTAAATTTCCTCTAGGGGTTCAAGTTGGTGAATGCCCTAAGGAAAAATGTAAAGCTCTAAAGCATAAACAATCTAGTTAGCATGTGTACTTTGTTTGCTTTTGTTGAATTTAAATTTGGGTAAACCTAGTCGGCCAACTAGTGCTTGCTCATCAAGCTCGAACTTAATATCGAAAGAGTTAAGGGAAAGCCGATGTCACAAAAGCAATGGAGGAAAAGGCTTAGAAATAAGTCCTGAACATCGACCCTAGACATAGGGCGAGACTCCAAGACCACTAGGGTTGTGTGCGAAGTATCTAAGTTAGATTAGCTATAGACATATAGGTTTAATCACTTGGGGCCTGTTTGGTATGCAATCCGGATTCTGTTTTATGTTTTCAGATTCACTGAGTTCAGTGAATATGCGTTTGGCAGACTTGTTTTCGAAAACTGTTTCCGGATTCTGTGATCCAAATAGTGAAAATTCTGAAAACAACTTTTTTATGTTTTCATTGTATCCAGATTTTGAATTTGAAAATTTAAAATGCAGAATTACATTAGAAAATACCAAAACTTTAATAAATATAGTTTTTGATGTTATAAACTCAATTTATTTTTGTTAAATTAAAATATGTATAATTTAATATATTATAAATTATATGATATTGTAAAATAATAATTGTACAAATTTTATAATAAAAATCATGTTCATAAATTAATTAATAATGGATTATATTCAATCTAATATTTAGTTTTGCAACTACAACTAGTTAATGGTCTATAAATATATTATAGAACACATTTTGAACAATTGTTTAAATTGGAATCCAATTTCTAAATCTGCTACCAAACACATATCTGAAAACATGAAATACAACTCTGTTTTCATTGAATCCCTTGTTTTCAAAATTCTGTTTTCAGATTGCATACCAAACAGGCCCTTAGTCTCCTAAAGGTTTTGAATCAAAATCGAATAGGAGTTGAACTCGGTTTACTTAGTCTCACATGTTAACTATGATTGCAATTGCAAAGTGAGTTGCATTCTTCCAAAGGTGCTTGCATCACTTGAATCCCTATTTTATTTTTTTACTTACTCTTGTTAAAAAAACCAAACTCTTGCATTTTGAAATTTCGGTTACCACCATTGCAATTTGCAAACATATTTTGTGTCATTCAAAATAGATTTTGTTAAACCCTGTTCCCTTGGGTACGATACTCTAGAATACTTCCAGTTTCTTTATTACTTCGATCACGTGCACTTGCGTGTCAGCGGATCAAGTTTTTGGCGCCGTTGCCGGGGAACGGCATTTTCAATAAAATTTATTTTTGGCACACAAATTGTGAGCAGATTGCAATTAGATTGCAATTGCATTGCAATTGCAATCCTCCTATTGCAGAAAAATCCAAACTCAGATTGCAGGTACTTGCAGGTTGAGCGTAGTGCATGCAAAAAGAGCTTCACCTCTTGAAGTTTGATCCTGAAATAGAGAGGACCTTCCACCAACGCCGCAGACAGCAGAGGAGGAAGAAAAAGGAATTGCAGGAGTTGATCGCACAGGAAGTCTGTAAGGAAAGCAATTTGCAGGAAGTACAAATGGACCCACCTGTAGCTGATCCTCAAGCAAATCCAGCAAATGGAGGAAATCCACGAAATGCAAATAATATGCAACAGCAAGGGGCATTTCCTCCAGGAAATCCCATCTTCATTGCAGAAGAAAGGGATAGAGCAATTAGAGATTATGCAGCTGCCACTTTTCAGAATCTGAACACCGGGATTGCAGAACCTAATATTGAAGCCAATCATTTTGAACTTAAACCGGTGATGTTCCAGATGTTGCAAACCATGGGTCAATTTGCAGGACTGCCCAACGAAGATCCCCACAAACACATCAAGATGTTTCTTAGAATTTGCAATTCATTTAAATGAATGGGGTCTCGAGTGAGACATTGCGCCTAAAATTATTCCCTTTTTCTCTACAGGAAAATGCAGAAGCATGGTTAGACTCTTTTCCCCCTGACTCCATAAGAACTTGGGATGAACTAGCAGAGAAATTCCTTCTTAAGTACTTTCCTCCCACAAAGAAAGCACAGATTAGAGGAGAGATAATTACATTCAAGCAAGGAACAAATGAAGCAGTAGACACTGCTTGGGAGCGTTTCAAGAAGTTGGTGAGAAGATGGCCACATCATGGGTTGCCAGCTTGTCTCCTCATAGAGCATTTCTATAATGGATTGACACAGGCTTCAAAGACTCTAGTCAACGCATCTGCTAATGGATCCTTGTTGAATAAGACGGTGAATGAAGCCAATGAAATCCTAGATGCTATGGTTTCAAACAACAGCCAGTGGGGAGAGGATGAATCTCACAATGCAAGGAATGTTGCAGGAATACACGAAGTAGACTCAATAGCAGCATTAAGCGCACAAATATCTGCAATGAACAACACATTGAAGAACCTTGCATTAGGAAATCAAGCGCCAATTGCAGCAATAAATCATATTCCTAACCCTTCTTGTGTTTATTGTAATGACAATCATATCTTTGATAACTGTCCTTACAATCCTGCTTCTGTGTACTATATAGGTCAGAACAGATCGAACCCATACTCGAATACATACAATCCGGGTTGGCTGCAGCACCCCAACTTTTCCTGGACCGGACAGAATGCAGGAACTTCAAGTCAGACTCAATATGTGAAACAGGGAATGCCACCGGGTTTCAACAATCAATCACAGCAGCAGTACACACAGAAGAATGTGAATCCAATGCAACAGCAATCAGCAGTTCATGGTCCATCCTTGGAAAATTTAATGAAGGAATTCATGGCGAAAATTGATGCAATCATCCAGAGTCAAGCAGCCACGTTGCGCAATCTGGAGATACAGGTTGGACAGTTGGCAAACGAGATGAAAAATAGGCCACAAGGAACATTACCAAGCTCCACAGAGAATCCACAACGCGAAGGCAAAGAGCATTGCAAAGCAATAACCTTAAGAAGTGGATTAAACTATGAAGGCCCAGAGATGCCTAAGGAGCCAGAAAATTCAAAAAAGACCAAAGATTCTGAAGAAGAAAGGGAGGAATGCATAAAGGAGAAAATGCAGGAACCAAGCAAGGAAAAATCCGGGGAAGCAATAGAAGAAGTGATCACTAAACATCCGGAAGAGGAAAAGAAAGATGCAACAGCAAAGGAATCCACTTCTACCCACCAGGAATACAGACCACCACCACCCTTCCCCCAGAGATTCAAGAAAAAGAATCAGGACGCTCAATTTAACAAATTTTTAGACATCCTTAAGCAACTTCATATTAATATCCCATTAGTGGAGGCGCTTGAACAGATGCCTAATTATGTTAAATTTATGAAAGATATCTTAACAAAGAAACGCAGGTTGGGAGAATTTGAGACGGTGGCGTTAACTGAAAATTGCAACGCTCTCATCACAAGTAAACTGCCACCAAAGCTAAGAGATCCAGGAAGTTTCACGATCCCTTGCATGATCGGAAGCACGGATGTAGGAAGAGCACTATGCGATCTGGGCGCCAGTATCAACCTAATGCCACTATCAATCTTCAAGAAATTGGGGATTGGCGAGGCCAGACCTACGACAGTAACATTACAATTGGCAGATAGATCAATAGCTCGACCGACAGGGAAGATCGAGGATGTGCTAGTTAAAGTAGATAAATTCGTCTTCCCTGCTGACTTCATCATCTTGGATTGCGAAGCAGATAGAGAAGTCCCAATTATTCTTGGAAGACCCTTCTTAGCAACAGGGAGGACATTGATCGATGTGCAAAAAGGAGAACTCACAATGAGAGTTAACGATCAACAAATTACGTTCAATGTTCTCAATGCATTAAGATATCCAGGAGATTTAGAAGAATGTTCGAGAATTGAGATTGTAGACACCTTGCAGTTTCATGGGTTTCAAAACTTATCAAATAAGGATGAAAGCAATGAAGAAGAGATTGAAGAAGAAGAATTAACAAGTCAAGACGAACATGAAGAAATTGCCTATATTAGCCCTTTACGATCAGCAGAAGAAAAGGAGATTCAGATTAAGCCATCTATAGAGGAACCGCCAGAGCCTGAGCTCAAACCATTGCCACCCCATTTGAAATATATTTTCCTTGGAAAGGGAGAGAGTCTACCAGTAATCATCTCATCCACTCTCACTGACCAAGATGAATTTTCTCTGTTGCAGGTTCTTACACGACATAAAAAAGCAATCGGTTGGACAATTGCAGATATTAAAGGTATCAGTCCGTCATTCTGCATGCATAAGATCAACTTGGAAGAAGGAGCGAAAAACTCAATTGAAAGTCAAAGGCGGCTGAACCCTGTGATGAAAGAGGTGGTACGGAAGGAAATCATAAAATGGATCGATGCAGGAATAATTTACCCTATTGCAGATAGCAGCTGGGTAAGTCCAGTACAATGCGTACCTAAAAAGGGCGGAATGACAATAATCCAGAATGAAAAGAATGAACTTATCCCAACAAGGACAGTTACTGGATGGAGAATCTGCATGGATTACCGTCGACTGAACAAGGCAACCAGAAAGGACCATTTCCCTCTTCCATTTATCGATCAAATGCTTGATCGTTTGGCAGGAAAGGAATACTATTGTTTCTTGGACGGATATTCAGGATACAACCAGATAACGATTGCACCTGAAGATCAAGACAAGACAACTTTCACTTGCGCGTATGGGACCTTTGCATTTCGACGAATGCCGTTTGGACTATGCAATGCACCAGCAACATTCCAAAGATGTATGATGGCAATCTTCTCAGACATGGTGGAAAGGATGGTAGAAATCTTTATGGACAATTTCTCGGTGTTTGGAGAAACATATCAAAGTTGCCTTACAAATCTTGAATAGGTTTTGCAAAGATGTGAAGAAACCAATCTAGTCCTCAACTGGGAGAAGTGCCACTTCATGGTACAAGAAGGAATCGTGCTGGGACACCGGATTTCAAAGAAAGGCATTGAAGTAGATAGAGCAAAGGTGGAACTAATTTCTAAGTTACCACCACCTAAATCGGTTAAGGAAATACGAAGTTTCCTAGGACATGTAGGATTCTATCGCCGGTTCATTAAAAACTTCTCTCAGATTTCCAAACCCTTATGCAGATTATTAGAGAAGGACCAACCTTTTGTGTTTGATCAAGAATGTTCGAGTGCACTCGAAAGACTTAAGGAAGCACTAAGCTCTGCACCTATCATGATAGAGCCAGATTGGAAAAAACCGTTCGAGCTTATGTGCGATGCCAGTGATTTTGCTGTAGGAGCTGTACTAGCACAAAGACGGGATAAGATGATCCATCCCATTTACTATGCCAGCAGAACAATGAACGAAGTACAAGTCAACTACACCACCACCGAAAAAGAACTTTTAGCTGTTGTCTTTGCTTTTGACAAGTTCAGATCTTACTTGGTCGGAACTAAAGTTGTGGTGCACACGGATCATTCAGCCCTAAAATACCTGCTGACAAAGAAGGATGCAAAGCCAAGGTTGATCCGATGGATTCTATTACTTCAAGAATTCGATTTAGAAATCCATGATAGAAAGGGGACTGAAAATCAAGTAGCGGATCACATGTCCAGACTAGGACAAGAGGCCAGAAAAGTAGATGTGGAGAAAATTCAAGATGAATTCATCGATGAAATGCTATTAGCAGTAGAAGCAAATGCAATACCTTGGTATGCAGATATAGCAAACTACCTGGTAAGTGGATTAGCTCCACCAGATGCAAATCCACAACAGCTAAAGAGATTTTTTCGTGACATGCGTAATTACTATTGGGATGAGCCATACCTATACAAACTGGGACCAGACCAAATTTGGAGAAGATGTATCGCAGAGGAGGACGTGCCGAAAGTATTAGAAGCTTGTCATGCAGCTCCATATGGAGGACATTTTGCAAGCACTAAAACTGCAGCAAAGGTGCTCCAAAGTGGCTACTTTTGGTCCACATTGTTCAGAGATTCTCACGAATTTGCAAAATGTTGTGATCGTTGTCAAAGAACAGGAAATATTTCTGCCCGAAATGAGATGCCAATGAACTACATACTCGAAGTAGAAATTTTCGATGTATGGGGGATTGACTTCATGGGGCCATTTCCCCCATCATATGGGAATATCTACATTTTACTGGCAGTGGATTATGTATCTAAGTGGATAGAAGCAGTGGCAACCACGACAAATGATGCAAAAGTGGTGAAGAAATTTTTACTTAAAAATATTTTCACCAGGTACGGAACTCCAAGAGTATTGATAAGCGATGAAGGGACACACTTTGTAAATAGAGCCATGGCTGGCCTCCTAGCAAAGTACAATGTCAAGCACAGGATTGCAACTGCTTACCATCCGCAAACAAATGGGCAAGCAGAAGTTTCCAACAGAGAGATAAAAGCAATCTTAGAAAAGACAGTCGATCCATCACGAAAAGACTGGTCTCTACGACTGGATGAAGCGCTATGGGCCCATAGAACTGCATTGAAAACACCACTGGGAATGTCTCCATACAGAATAATATTTGGGAAAGCGTGCCATCTACCATTAGAGCTGGAACATAAAGCATACTGGGCCATCAAGAGATTAAATTTGGATCTGACTCAGGCAGGTAACAGGAGGAAGCTTCAGCTAAATGAGCTTGAGGAGTTGAGACTTTCATCTTATGAGAATGCAAAGCTATATAAAGAGAAGATGAAAAAATGGCATGATCAAAGAATCAAAGAAAAAAACCTGCACGCAGGACAACACGTGCTGTTATTCAACTCGAGATTGAAGTTTTTTCCAGGAAAGCTAAAATCCAGATGGTCAGGACCATTTAACGTTGAAAAGGTGTATCAATACGGAGCTGTGGATCTAAGGGATAAGGAAGGCAACATCTTTAAAGTAAATGGCCAGAGAATCAAACCCTACTGGGGAGAAGGCATTAGTAGGGACAAGGCTTCTATTTCCTTAATAAAAATCGATTGAAGAAGGAATCAGGTACAAAAAAATAAATAAATAATAATAATAATAAATAAATAAATAAAAATAAATAAATAATTTTTTTTATTTCTATGAATTGGTGAATGATTGAGCAATTTCTGTCTAAGGCTGAATCCTGTCTAGGCTGACGTATTTAAGCTGACCGTTTAGCGAACACCTCTACCTGGGGATCTACCTGGGAAATTGCCCATAACATTCAAAATTCACATGGAAGTAAAAACAAAAAAAAAAATAAAAATAAAAATAAAAAAAAAAAATCTTTCAGCTTGAATTCATTTTACTTGTGTGAACTTTTTAACAATTTACTTGTGAGTTCAGATGAAAGGAAGAAAAGAAAAGCAAAAGGCAAAAAGGTAGGAAGATTGCAATTGCAAATACGATTGCATTCTTCCTAAACGAAGACCCAGGGCAAGAGAAAAGAATGCAAACGAGAATGCAATTGCAAAGTCCGCGACTAACAAGCAACCACCTGTAAGGGACAATGCAATTAGAATGCAATCGCATTCTTAAGACAAAAGGGAGAGAAAACTTGGGTTTTACAAAAAAAGGAAGGAAAGGGGCATGGACGACAATTCGCGATTTTTAAAAGGAATGTCAACCGTTTTCCTTGTATAATTGACCTAAAACGAATTGGTCTTTTGTCTTCCACCTTTTGTCTTTTTAATTCAGGCCGTACAACCACTTCTTCAAACCGTACAACTCTCTCAACTACCACCATGAGTGCTCTTGCATATACTTACAAGCGCCGAACGAAGCAATCGAAGAAGGAGGAAGATTCGGCACCACCCATCGTGAACTGACCGTCGCATTCACCACCACCCATTGTGAAGCATACAGAATCGATGGAAAGAGACCTCTTCTCCATGAAGCCGGGTTCGAAAGAATGGAAAGAACAACTGCGAAAACTCTCGGATGAGCAATGGGAGCAACAAGCAATTTTGGAACAACCACTCCAAATGGTGAAACCAATCGGGTCTTCATCAAAGGCCTCCTCATCCGAGCCGCGGGAAGCAAAAAGGGGAACCCAAGAGTGGCGTGACCAAGTTCGGCTGATGCATGAACGAAGAAGAGCAGTAGAAATTGAGCAGAAATTGCTAGGGCTCCATTACAGCTCTGATGAAGAAGAACAGCCCACGCCCGCATCAAATTCCCCTTCCAAAACAATAGACTTGACCGAGGAGGAGGAAGAAGCTAAAGAAAGTCCCCCACCTAAAGAGGTAAAAATTCAATCCTCCTCTGTTTCAAATGGTTCAAGAATAAAATGCTTAGCAAGAAAAAAAGTAAGGAACCCGAAACTGTTGAAGAAAAAAGAGAAAAATGAAGGGGAAAAGAAGAGAAGGACAGTCGGCAAGGATGTTGACAAAATGCCACCTCCGCGAGCAAGAAGCAATGAAGAAATTCAGCCTGCAAACAATGACGAATGGGTGAAGAATGCCGCCGAACGTGCCAAGGAATTAGCAAAGAAATTTCATGAGGAGCACATGGCAGCGGGAATAAGTTCCAAAAGACCCTCTAGATGGTCCGCAGCACCTACACAAGAAAAGAAAAAAGAAACAAAGGCCAGTGAAGAGGTACAAACTTCTACCTCAATTGAGCTTGAAAAATCTGCTGAATTAAATGAATTGGAGACTAGGAGGGATTCTCCTAGCACCCCATCACCTGAGATGGGGGATGTAATTGAGCAGGATGATAAACAGGGGAGATGCTGCCCAAATTTTGAACAAGACCAAGATTTAAGTGGAAAGGAAGACCAAGAGGTAACAGAAACCGAGTTGGACAGAGAAAGTGAGCAACAAGATCGTGAAGAAGAAGTAATAATAGAAGATGCAAAAGAAGAAACGGAAGAAGAATACGATGAGAAAGAAGAAGAAGAAGGGGAAGAGATAGATTTAGAAGAATGGCTGCCCACACCTAGGAGGAAGAGAAAAAGGACACTTGATGAACATGTAGAAATATATAGTGTCCAGAAAAAATAAGATGTGCACGAAAGAAGAAAAATCTTCTCAAAGATAGCTTTAGTAAGTGAGCGGGGTTTCTCTAACAATGCAGGAACCTTACCCCAGTTCATTACTTCAGTTATCAAAGCAAGAGGATGGGAAGAATTGTGCAAACATCCGAGCCCAGCTTCCCACAGGATGGTGGTAGAGTTTTATGCTCACATGGGAAGTGACCAAATGAATGAACTTATCATTCAAGGCAAAACAGTGAAGTACTCCGCAAGGGACATAAACCAAGTTTACAAACTCAAGTCCTTGAGGAATCCAGCCGGGAATGATGCCATGGAGAATCCCACTGATGAGCAATTGAAGGAGGCCCTACAGTTGGTAGCTAGAGAAGGGACGGAATGGACAATGGCTAGCTCAGAACGACGTCACCTCACAGCAGGAGATTTGAAAAACGAACCATCCGTTTGGCTAAACTTCATCAGAAATAGAATCATGCCAACATCTCACGGTTCAACAATCTCCCAAGACAGAATAATGCTCTTATATAGCATTTATAAAGGGCTTGAACTCAATGTGGGGAGGATAATCAAGAAGGAGCTGGACTTACGAAGCAAGAAGAAAACTGGAAGACTTTTCTTCCCATCCCTCATAACCCAATTATGCACACGGGCAAACCTTCAAATAGAAGATGAGCTCAAGGAGATTCAACCCTTAGATGCAGCTGGAGTGCGATCCCTGATGATTCACAATGCTAGAAAAGCAAAGAGGCACTCTCGGGTAAATGAAGGAGGAAAGAAGACAGCAAGCAGTGAAGGTGACAATGCAATTGCAAACCAATTGCAATCTGACATTGCAATTGCAAACCAGTTGCATTCTGCTGACATCAAATCCTTAAGAGCTGAACTAAGGAAGATGAAGGAGAAAAACCAAAAGTATTGGGCTTATGTCAAGGAGCGAGAAGAAGCCATTGCCAGAACATTTCTAGAGATATCTAAGGGCAAAGGACCAGCCTTCCCGGACTTCCCCAATGATCTACTTTGCAGCCCAACCCGCGAGGACGAAGAGGACAGCACTTCTTCTGATGAATAGGGAGTTCTCAACCTTACTCTTCTTTTATGCAAAATGCCCGAATCTTGTTTTAGTTTTTGATATTCATGTTTGTGTTTATCTTTTTATGTTGTTAGACTTTGGTTGTCATTAGTCTTTTGTTTCTTGCTAGGAGTAATAGATGTGCATTTTTTTCTTAGCTACGTCATCTTTTCTTCTTTCATAAAATACAAAAGTTATTAAAAATAATAAATAAAAAAAAAAGTGAAAGAACAAAAACTCTCCATGATGAAACTTAGGACTGCACTCAGCTCATTAAACACCCGCATTTGTCATACCAACTTCATAACCTCTTCACTTTCTAAAGTACTAACCCCATCACCTTTAGTTTACAACCACTAGAATTTAGGAAAGGTCTAGCTTGCTGAATATATAAGACCTTCGAAACCACCCTCCTATATCTAGCCAATGAGGACATTGTTTGATTTAAGTTTGGGGGGGATTGCAATTGCATTCCATTTGCAATCGTCATGCATATACTCCACTTCTTTGATAAACTGCATTTATACTTTCAAATTTTTATCTAAGCTTTGTATATTGCTGCCAGTACCAGTTCTTTTCCAAAAAAAAAAAAAAAAAAAAATTAAGAGGGCTACTCCTCTTTCTAAAAGCAACCAAGTAATCAGGAAAAGTCATGATACCCATGATTGCCTCTGCATGAAAGGTTGACTTAAGAAACGAGTAGGTAAAAGCGGTGATGTGTGCTCGTAGTTAACTACCTTCACCACAAAGTGTCGGTAAGTTAAAGCGAAGACACAATTAACTAAAGGATGCCCCTCTAAAAGAAAATCAATTATGAACAGACTGGCAGTACAAGAATAAGTTTGGGGGGGGAAGTTTTCTCTCAAGAATAGCTTATATAGGAAGCAAGTGAGACCGAACTAGAATGAAAGTGGTGTGAACATAGTGGATGTGTGGGAGAAAAAGTACTGAGGTTAGAAAAAGCTAGGAATGAAGTTGGGAATCGATAAACAGTGTTATGAGCTTGAGATATCCCCTGAGAAGAGTTATTGTTCTTTCCAAATAATTATGATTTGATAGTTGCTTGAGGACAAGCATCAACTTAAGTTTGGGGGTGTGATAATTCTCAGTTATGAGAATTATTCAACTCTAAAACCAAGTTGTTCTTGCTAATTTTGAGGATTTTGTTGACCAACAAGCAAGATAAAAGTAACATTTTGTATAAATTCATGCAAGCTTGTTGAAACTTGATGAATAAAAGAATTTTGAGAAAAGATGAAGAAAGTATCTTAAGTTGTTGTCTTTTGTGCAGAATTGAAGACTTTGCAAAAGGAATGCAATTGCATTCCATTTGCAATGTAACGTGAAGAACAGAGGAAGGGAGAATGCGATTGCATTCTAATTGCATTCTAGGGCACAACAAGGCAAGCCCGGAATTTACGGAAATCACCATGATTCACGCGATTTACACCAATTATGAAGAAATTCCAGCAAGATTATATTGTCCAGATTTTACCCACGAATCATGGATCCAATTTTGGAAGGAGATGAAGCTCGACTTTGACTTTAAAAAGGGGAGAAGTCGAGGAGGTAGGAGAGTCGTTTTTTGGGGTTTTAGTTTTTGTTTTGTTTTTTTCCCAAGAGTTAATTTTTGGGTTTCTTTTTCTGTTATTCTTTATACAATTTTTCTGGGTTATTCCCTTCGTAGACAGCAGCTATTTCAATTCAATTTTGTATTAGATCAGTTCATTTCAATTTGGTGTTTAATCGTTACATTGTACTCACGGAGATCCTCCGATTTTTCTGCTTCAATCAACAAGAAGGAAAATTTTCTTCATTTGTTACTGGTTTTTCCATTATTTTTCAGCCCTTGTTCTCTATTCTGTCATTCTCCGATTTGTTCTTTGTATCTCTTTTGCTTTTAAATAACGTTTTTGCCAATCCTTGAATTTTCCAGTAGGTATTCCTTATGAAATAGAAATTTATTTCCAGTATTTCTTTCTTTGTTTTCCCGTGGGTTTTCCTTTTTCTTTTAAAATAGAAATTGAATTATGGTATTTTTATTATTTACCCGTAGGGTTTCCTTATTCTTTTGAAAACAAGATTTGATTCCAGTAGCTAAATTTAGGAGAAATTAATTTTCTTAATTTGATATTTTTCTTGTTGGTAATTTAATTTGGTTTCCTTTAAACTTATTTTTCCCCTCTTTAAACTATGAAATTTTCAATAAATTATTTTGGGATTTTTGTTTTATCTACAATGAGCTAAATTTCCTCTAGGGGTTCAAGTTGGTGAATGCCCTAAGGAAAAATGTAAAGCTCTAAAGCATAAACAATCTAGTTAGCATGTGTACTTTGTTTGCTTTTGTTGAATTTAAATTGGGGTAAACCTAGTCGGCCAACTAGTGCTTGCTCATCAAGCTCGAACTTAATATCGAAAGAGTTAAGGGAAAGCCGATGTCACAAAAGCAATGGAGGAAAAGGCTTAGAAATAAGTCCTGAACATCGACCCTAGACACAGGGCGAGACTCCAAGACCACTAGGGTGTTGGGATTTATGCCCTAAAGCCTCGTAATTAATAATTTATTTAATAATTAATAATAATTTTAATTATTTTATTTGCAATATAATATTATCCATTATATGAAAAATCCAAGGTTATTATTGTAATCTTGAACAGTATGTAGTTGACATACGAGAGGATCATGTTCAAGACATAACCTAAAGGGTCATAGTATATGGATAAGGTTGGGTGCCTTATCCTGGTAACACTATTGATACAGCCCACTTTGTAATAGTTACAAATGATTTGATCCAAATCATTCATGTGGAGACATGTGAGTGGGGGTATCTTATACAATGAGTTTGTATAAGACTGGACCACGAAATATTTAATCTCTCTTTATAAATCCGTTAATTGAGAAGATTAATATTTCATCAGGATGATCATATGCGACTCGATCTTAATCCTGAGTGAGTTATGAACTCCTGCCTATGAGGGCTTGTCCTTTGATTTGCATGGGTGAGAGTGGCTTTTATAGCCGATTCAATATGCCTACCATTTTGGGGACTTGACCAAATAGGGAGCTGGGAACATAATCTCACAAGATGGAATTCACTCATTCCCATATAGGGTAAGTAGATGAGTAGTTCCCTTAAGTGCTGATTTCGGGACTTGAACAATGGGGCCCCACCCTCTCACTGGCCCGAGAGGGACTTAGTTTATAATTAGATTATAAACATATTGTTCATTAGAGGATCAGCGGTACTTAAGGTGCAAGATGTAATTATAGGGGTAAAACGGACTTTTGACCCAGCTATAATTACGAACAACTCGTGAAGGATCGACTTGCATGTAGTGATTATATCAATGGACACAACTTGTCCTACAGTGCATAAGAGTGCAACTCTAGGTCTATAGTGGAGTGACCTATAGTTAATGAATGAAAATTAATTAATTAAAGAGTTTAATTAATTGATTTTGTATCATTGGAGCTTATAATCTGTAGGTCCATAAGGTCCCCTTGCTAGCTCACAGTAACACTAAAAGATCAATTTAGTTGAAAGAAAAATTTGAAATGTTCAAATTAATATTTAATTTGAAAAGTTCAAATTAATATTTAATATATTAGATATATTAAATATAAAAGAGGAAAATATATTTATCGTATTGGATACATTAAATATGAAAATAATTAATGTATATTATATACATTAAAGAAAAGATATTTATTAAATTTGAATTGTATTCAAATTAGGAAATAAATGTCGTAGGAGAATTTTAAAAGTTTTGAATATGATTCAAATTGTTTAGATAAATATATTTTAATATATTAGATATTAAAATATATTATTTTATTATCTTCCCTAGACCACTATAAATAGGACCCTAGGGGTGAGTCATTGTGCATTCTAAATAACACACATCTCCTAAATAGAGAGAATTAGAGAATTCTCTCTAAACCTCTTCCTCTCTAATCCCTTGAGGATTTTCTTTCAAGCGGCTCCCACAAGCCTTGATATTTTGTTAGAGTCATAGCAAGGAAGATTTTGTGGAGGAGATAAAGACCCGCCAGAAGAATCTCCATGTTTATTTCAATGTAAGTTTTTGCTTAACCTTATATATTTTGTGTTTAATTCTAAATAAATCAAAGACGATCCAATGCTTCCGCTGCGGGATGAAAAGTTCATTCCTTCATAGGGTTGTGTGCGAAGTATCTAAGTTAGATTAGCCATAGACATAGAGGTTTAATCACTTAGTCTCCTAAAGGTTTTGAATCAAAATCGAATAGGAGTTGAACTCGGTTTACTTAGTCTCACATGTTAACTATGATTGCAATTGCAAAGTGAGTTCGAATAGGAGTTGAACTCGGTTTACTTAGTCTCACATGTTAACTATGATTGCAATTGCAAAGTGAGTTGCATTCTTCCAAAGGTGCTTGCATCACTTAAATCCCTATTTTATTTTTTTACTTACTCTTGTTAAAAAAACCAAACTCTTGCATTTTGAAATTTCGGTTACCACCATTGCAATTTGCAAACATATTTTGTGTCATTCAAAATAGATTTTGTTAAACCCCGTTCCCTTGGGTACGATACTCTGGAATACTTCCAGTTTCTTTATTACTTCGATCACGTGCACTTGCGTGTCAGCGGATCAACTTGCTAGGTTTTATCTGTTTTGTAGATTCTAGGAAGAAGGGCCCAAAGAAGTATGAGAATTTTTATGTGCCTTAAAAGCCCACACTAGCCCCGTCTAGCTAAAGATGTTAAATAAGCGCTTCTTGAGAAGCAACCCAACCTTTCTATCCTTTTAGTTTTCTTTTCTTTGTTTTCTGTTTGTTTTAGTTTGTTTTGTGTTGATCTCTGATCGAGGTACACGTAAGCGCACGCGATCGAATTAATAATAAAACGGTATTCCTACTGAGTATCGTATCCACAAAGATTGAATTCTCTGCAAGTGCCCGCGATCGAAGTGTTCTTTTTCTTGTTCGCACGAGTTCGTGTCAAAGTCTTTGTTTTATTATATTTCTACTTTTGTGCTATTATGATTGAAAAAAACCAAAATTATGTTTGTTTCAGGGACCCATGGGAAGCTTATGAGCTTGCTAGGTTTCGTCTATTTTGTTGATTCTAGGAAGAAGGACTCGAAGAAGTATGAGAATTTTTATGTGCCTTAAAAGCCCACACTAGCCCCGTCTAGCTAAAGATGTTAAATAAGCACTTATTGAGAAGCAACCCAAGCTTTCTTTCCTTTTAGTTTTCTTTTCTTTGTTTTCTGTTTGTTTTAGTTTGTTTTGTGTTGATCTCTGATCGAGGTACACGCAAGCGCACGCGAACGAAGTAATAATAAAACGGTATTCCTACTGAGTATCGTATCCACAAAGATTGATTTCCACGCAAGCGCAGGCGATCGAAGTGTTCTTTTTCTTGTTCGCACGAGTTCATGTCAAAGGCTTTGTTTTTTTATCTTTTTACTTTTGTGCTTTTATGATTGAAAAAAACCACAAATATGTTTGTTTCAGGGACCCATGAGAAGCTAGTGAGCTTTCTAGGTTTTGTCTGTTTTGTTGATTCTAGGAAGAAGGGCCCGAAGAAGTATGAGAATTTTTATGTGCCTTAAAAGTCCACACTAGCCCCGTCTAGCTAAAGATGTTAAATAAGCACTTCTTAAGAAGCAACCCAAGCTTTCTTTCCTTTTAGTTTTCTTTTCTTTGTTTTCTGTTTGTTTTAGTTTGTTTTGTGTTGATCTCTGATCGAGGTACATGCAAGCGCACGCGATCGAAGTAATAATAAAACGGTATTCCTACTGAGTATCGTATCCACACAGATTGATTTCCACGCAAGCGCACGCAATCGAAGTGTTCTTTTTCTTGTTCGCACGAGTTCGTGTCAAAGGCTTTGTTTTTTTTATCTTTTTACTTCTGTGCTTTTATGATTGAAAAAAACCACAAATATTTTTGTTTCAGGGACCTATGAGAAGCTAGTGAGCTTTCTAGCTTTTGTCTGTTTTGTTGATTCTAGGAAGAATGGCTTGAAGAAGTATGAGAATTTTTATGTGCCTTAAAAGTCCACACTAGCCCCGTCTAGCTAAAGATGTTAAATAAGCACTTCTTGAGAAGCAACCCAAGCTTTCTTTCCTTTTAGTTTTCTTTTCTTTGTTTTCTGTTTGTTTTAGTTTGTTTTGTGTTGATCTCTGATCGAGGTACACGCAAGCGCACTCGATCGAAGTAATAATAAAACGGTATTCCTACTGTGTATTGTATCTACAAAGATTGATTTCCACCCAAGCGCACGCGATTGAAGTGTTCTTTTTCTTGTTCGCCCGAGTTCGGGTCAAAGGCTTTGTTTTTTTATCTTTCTACTTTTCTGCTTTTATGATTGAAAAAAGCCACAAATAAGTTTGTTTTAGGGACCCATAAAAAGCTAGTGAGCTTGCTAGGTTTTGTCTGTTTTGTTGATTCTAGGAAGAAGCGCTCGAAGAAGTATGAGAATTTTTATGTGCCTTAAAAGCCCACACTAGCCCCGTCGAGCTAAAGATGTTAAATAAGCGCTTCTTGAGAAGCAACCCAAGCTTTCTTTCCTTTTAGTTTTCTTTTCTTTGTGTTCTGTTTGTTTTAGTTTGTTTTGTGTTGATCTCTGATCGAGGTATACGCAAGCGCACGCGATCGAAGTAATAATAAAACGATATTCCTACTGAGTATCGTATCTACACAGATTGATTTCCACGCAAGCGAAAGCGATCAAAGTGTTCTTTTTCTTGTTCGCACGAGTTAATTTCAAAAGCTTTGTTTTTTTATCTTTCTACTTTTGTGCTTTTATGATTGAAAAAAACCACAAATATGTTTGTTTCAAGGACGCATGAGAAGCTAGTGACCTTGCTAGGTTTTGTCTGTTTTGTTGATTCTAGGAAGAAGAGCCCGAAGAAGTATGAGAATTTTTATGTGCCTTAAAAGCCCACACTAGCCCCGTGTAGCTAAAGATGTTAAATAAGCGCCTCTTGAGAAGCAACCCAAGCTTTCTTTCTTTTTAATTTTCTTTTCTTTGTTTTCTGTTTGTTTTAGTTTGTTTTGTGTTGATCTCCGATCGAGGTACACGCAAGCACACACGATCGAAGTAATAATAAAACGGTATTCCTACTGAGTATCGTATCCACAAAGATTGATTTCCACGCAAGTGCACGCGATCGAAGTGTTCTTTTTCTTGTTCTCACGAGTTCGTGTCAAAGGCTTTATTTTTTTATCTTTCTACTTTTGTGCTGTTATGATTGAAAAAAACCACAAATATATTTGTTTCAGGGACCCATGAGAAGCTTATGAGCTTGCTAGGTTTCGTCTGTTTTGTTGATTCTAGGAAGAAGGGCCCGAAGAAGTATGAGAATTTTTATGTGCCTTAAAAGCCCACACTAGCCCCGTCTAGCTAAATATGTTAAATAAGCGCTTCTTGAGAAGCAGCCCAAGCTTTCTTTCCTTTTAGTTTTCTTTTCTTTGTGTTCTGTTTGTTTTGTGTTAATCTCTGATCGAGGTACAAGCAAGAGCACGCGATCGAAGTAATAATAAAACGGTATTCCTACTGAGTATCGTACCCACACAGATTGATTTCCACGCAAGCGCACACGATCAAAGTGTTCTTTTTCTTGTTCGCACGAGTTCCTGTCAAAGGCTTTGTTTTTTTATCTTTCTACTTTTGTGCTTTTATGATTGAAAAAAATCACAAATATGTTTGTTTCAAGGACGCATGAGAAGCTAGTGACCTTGCTAGGTTTTGTCTGTTTTGATAATTCTAGGAAGAAGGGCCCGAAGAAGTATGAGAATTTTTATGTGCCTTAAAAGCCCACACTAGCCCCGTGTAGCTAAAGATGTTAAATAAGCGCCTCTTGAGAAGCAACCCAAGCTTTCTTTCCTTTTAGTTTTCTTTTCTTTGTTTTCTGTTTGTTTTAGTTTGTTTTGTGTTGATCTCTGATCGAGGTACATTCAAGCGCACGCGATCGAAGTAATAATAAAACGGTATTCCTACTGAGTATCGTATCCACACAGATTGATGTTTAATTCAATTAAGTACTGCGAATAATCTCACGTTATTTTATTTAGAGAATAGAAAGCAAGAGCAGATAGGCAAAATTAACATCTAAACCTAGAAAGAAAGATAAATGGGTGACATAAATCGAAAGGTAATTCTATGTGTGTTGATTGCATTTTTGGACTTTAATTTACTTAATTACTCTAATAATTGGGCATAACCAAGTGTTCGATTCATAAGTCTAGAAGCCTAAGGTCATGGAATCTCCTGTTGGTCTACTCTAAATCTCGAGTGTAATTAATTAAATCACGTCTCCGTCTCATTAATTAATTCTCACCCGGCATTAACGAACCTTCGCCATTGACCTCTATAGATTAATTATTACTCCTACTTTCACTCGGGTAATTAATCTACAGTCATATATCAGATTCTAGTCTAAGCTTATCTCTGTCGAGCCTCTACTTAGTTACTAATTAATTAGACGGTGCTCAATTAATTAAACTTTAGCACTAACTACAATTAATTAACCGTTTATCCCGCTATCACTCGGGTAGCTAACTAATTGTGCATTAAGCTAACTAGGAATCTCCTATCGGTCTCCTCCTAGTCCTACCTCAATTAATTAATGTACGCAATCTAAGGGCATTAAGTCTAAAATGCATGAATGAACATAAACACTTAATCCAACCAAAATTACTAACTAAATTAAGGAAAATTAAGTGCAATGGTCTAAGAATTACAACAACCCATAGAATTTAGAGACTTAACTACTCATATTGATAGCTCTTAGAATGAGAGCTATTTAGGGGGTTTTAGTGAAGATTTTGTGACTTAAAAGCACTATTTTAGGTAATTTTGTACTTAGAAGCCTCTTTAAATTGATGACTTAGTAGTAAAGGAGTCCATTTTCATGTGAAAAGCACTTGTGAGCTTTTTAAGGCATAATATTACTTAAATGTGCTATTTGTGACTTGTGTAGGCCAATTGCTGAAGGTAAAGATAGTTAAGTCTAGAAAATTCAACCTGTAATGCTAGAGCTTTGCTGTTGATGGAAAGTCAAGCTTGTTGGAGCAATTGTTGTGTTTGATAAAGCATTATTAAAGCTAGAGCATTTACCTGAGACCAGTTACACAAAACGCACGTGGGAGTTATCTCATTAATTGACGTGGACAATTTATAACACATGTACTGATTTAAGCGAATGAGGTGCTGCCATTAGTCTAAAAGTGTCCATTCAGCCCTGATTTCAAAGAAGATGAGAGGTATAAAGCCTTAGTTTGCCATTTTTGGAAGAGAGCTTGGAGATTAGACATTTGGAGGGGCTGAATTTCGAGAAGAAGAAGAAAAACCCTTCTTGGGAGGTGATCCACTTCTGGAAAGGAGGGAATCCTGTCATAAAGGAGCTGCCCAACACCATTTCTTGTCCATTTCTCCTAGTTTCTACAGTACTTCTTTATTTTCCAGCATTTTGATATTAAAGACAAGAGTTAGAATGTTATTTCAGATTTTTCTTACTGTTTTATTGCTGTCTTTTCTTTTAAGTATGAACTAATCACCCCTGGGTGAGGGATTAGGGGATTTATTGTTGATTCTTGCTGAATGAAATAGTAGACTTGCATAATCTTCACTCCTATGCCTTGTGTGCTTAATTTTAGCTTGGAATTGTTTGGCCAACTTATCTAAGCTGCGTTTTTCTTAAACTTGGGAAAGGGAGAGATGAACTGATTGCATGGCATAGCATTAGTTTTGATTAGGAGCATGCTCTAAGGTAATTGGGGACACTAGGGATGGTAACCCACCTAATGTTTGCAGTTGTGAGCTTAATTTCAGAGGTTAATGGGAGTTAATCACTGATTCTTTGGAAATTCTGGAAAGAATCCGCGAATTACCCTGCATTGAGTGATGAAGCATGATCAATGCTATAGCATTTAGTTTGATGAAGCAAAATCCTACCCCTAATCCTGATCCCTTCTTCACAGATTCTGTTTAGTCTCATTTTACTTACTGTTTTTCTTGTTGTTCCAGCATTTCAGCACCATTTTACTCTTGTTCCTTAGTTCTTTTAATTTCATTGCACCATTTGATGTTTAATTCTTGTTACCTAACTAAAATCAGCTTAGGCATTGCAACAATCCACATAACTAGTCCCTGAGGAGAATGATATAAAAATACTTATCACTTGCTGCATTTAGGCTGTGTATACTTGCACATTTAGGGTGTTTTCATTCTGAAATTGCATACACTCTTTTAAAGCAACACATATTCAGCCATTACAACCAAAATTCCTTAATTACAACCAAATCTAGATACTGAAAATAAAGGAAAAGGGAAGAAAGCTTAGGTCTATGTCGATCTTGTGTTCCGAAGGCGATCCACCACGAACCAGAGCTCCAAAATTTTTAACTCAGCTCTAAAATCCTCCCAAAATCCACCTAAGACGCTATGGAATCTAGATTAGGGTATTATCTATCGAATAGGCCTTCTCTCTTTTGAAGAAGAAGTGAAGAACTTATACTGTCTGTTGTGACGGCGTTGCAATGCTGTCCTAAAATGCCACCATTTTTCCTTGTGTAGCGGTAACGTTGCAACACTACGGATGGAGAGCTTATTCTCAGCGTGTTTCTAGCATTGCAACTCCACTAGGCAGCATTGGGCGTTGCAACACCCTTTCAAGTGTTGCAACGCCATCCTCATGGCCCCAATAGCTTGTTTCTTCATCTCTTCTCTTCTTGGCTCTCCAAAATGTCCCGATTTAGCTCTGAAATGACCAAAATACCCCCAAGCACTTCGTTTTGCTCCTTAAGCTTAGTTTCTGTAAATCATAGCAAAACTAGCTAAAATAATAGGAAATAAGATAGCATAATTGCATGCTATCAAATACCCCGCACTTAAACCTTTGTTAGTCTCGAGCAAAGAAAAATAAAACTCTCAATAAAAAGATAAATCTTTCAGAAGACTGCAAGCATAAGTGACTCAATTCTCAATGGTCTCAATAGTGGAATTAGAGAACAAGAACAATGGAATGAGAACATGCCTAAATCACGAGCAATTTAAAAGTAACTCTAAACTCTTTGCGTGTGTGTGCAAAGCCTAAGTATTGACTTGTTTACTAATTTGGAGTAATATTATACTCTACTCCATTCATCTTCTCCATACACTGGCTTAAAAGACCCAATTTAGCTCTCTCACAATCAAGTAAGTAATAAAAAGTTAGGTGCCTGACTCACTACGTGGTAGTACTCCCTCCACACTTGCCTTTTACCACAATCAGGGGTATTAGCTTTCACACAACTATTGCAGGGACCCTTATCTAGAGCACTCGCTTGATGGATGACCTAACTGATCACAATAGATGTAGCTCTTTTTTCCCCTGAACACTAAAACTCATGCAAGACATTTTTTCTTTCTCTTTTAACACATTTTTCTGAGTTCAAGAGTTTTTTTTTATAGGCAAATCACATGCTTTTCTCACCCCTAAGCTTAACATTACAAACTATCTTGCAAGTTCACTTACAAACAAAGCCTTAAGCCTATAAGAGTGACAACAAACTTCTAGAAATCATAATACTCCTCTAAGAATTCAACTAATCAACACTAGACTATGTGCTCAACATTTGCAAAAAAATTCAAAGAAAATTTTTTAAAATTACTCAGATTTCAGCATGCTTCAAATTCCACAATATACATGCAAAAACAATCCACTAAAGAGCACAAATCATAAAATCTCTTCATCACAAAAGCATGCAAAATCCTAAAAACATTCTATAGCACACAGTCTCAATCAATCATAAAAATTTTTCAATTTAAGCTCAAATTCTCAAAATTTAACATCTCAACAACAACCTAATACCATTCTCCCTCACACGTAAATCAAACATTGTCCTCAATGTTTAAATAATGCAAGCAACAAGCAACAAGGACAAATAAAAGATAAGAGGGGTGACAACACTTCCCTTTATTGAAGAGACCTCCATTGAGGAGCATGATCGATTACCAAAACTAAAGGGAGCTGCAAAATAGACAAGGGCTATTTATTCAACTAAAAATAGAAATAAAAGCAAACTGAAACTAAACAATTGAAACAACCTTTGGGTTGCCTCCCAAGAAGCGCTTGTTTAATGTCATTAACTTGATGGGAGTAAAGTGGCTCTCAAGGTATGTAGAAATTCTCTCATTTCTTTGGGCCCCTCTTCCTAGAGTCAACAAAGTATAATAGAGTTGGCAAGATCACTAGCTTCTCGTGGGACCTTGAAACAGAAATATTTTTGGTATTTTTAGATATAAAAAGAATAAAAGGAGAAAGATCAAAATAAATAGACTTTGACACTGACTCGTGAGATTAAGAAGAAAAACACTCAGGAATAAGAGAAGAATCAAAAGATAAAACAGACAAAAGCCTTGTAGCTCCAAACTCTACCTTCTGAACCTCCTCAACTAAGATAGGCTCATTTACTCTCTCATCCTCACGGACTCCATCCTGGCATATTATATGACAATTTTGTTACTTTTGTGTGACGAGGGGAGCCTGTGATATGTTTTGATTAGTGATTTTTTGGCAATTTTCTTTGTGAAATATGAGAATGTGTTTGGGATTTGAGTAAATTTAAAATTTTGCTTGAATTTTCTTGCAAGTTTTGTGCACTTAGCCTATCTATTGTTAGCTGCTTGTGGCCGGATTGAAGATGTATGGAAGTGTAGTCTTGTCAACCATGTGTTAAGCGCAAGTGCACACTTCAACACACGCAAGTAGTACTTGGAAGCATTCCAAGGTCGAATCTACAGAGAATTGTCGCACACATTTATTTTCAACTTACATTTCTTGAGCGTAGGCAAAGAACTAAATAAAAGAATTAAGATACAGATGTTTATATGATGGACAAAAAACAGAAGGAAAACAGGTCAGTTTTAGGATTCCCCTATTGTGCATTTCTCTTACTTTGGACTAGCATACATGTATTTTCTCTCAAGTAAGCATGGGTTCCTACGTATCCTAACCCTCTCTCGAAGATGTTACGCTTACTGTAAGGGAATAACCATATTAGTACAGTATACTGGGATCATCCAAGAATATCAACGAGCTGGAGGCCGATCATCCATGAAGATCAACAAGCCGGAGGCCGATAATCCAGAAGATCAACAAGTCGAAGGCTGATCATCCAAGAATATCAAAATGCTAGAGGTCGATCATTCAAGAAGGTCAACATGCCAAAGTCCGATCATCCAAGAAGATCAATAAACCGGAGGCTAATCATCTAAGATGCTCAACAAGCCAGAGGCCGATCATTCAGAAGATAAACAAGTTGGAAGCCGATCATCCAAGAAGATCAACAAGCCGGAGGCCGATCAT
The DNA here is from genome assembly GCA_033996785.1 of Trichosanthes truncata. Lineage (NCBI taxonomy): Eukaryota > Viridiplantae > Streptophyta > Magnoliopsida > Cucurbitales > Cucurbitaceae > Trichosanthes > Trichosanthes truncata. Next base: position 38,818,583 of record JAWPNB010000013.1, on the reverse strand, counting down.
CCAAGTAGATCAACAAGTCGGAGGCTGATCATCCAAGAAGATCAACAAGTTGGAGGTCGATCATCTAAGAAGATCAACAAGTTGGAGGCTGATCATCTAAGAAGATCAACAAGCCGTAGGCCGATCATCCAAGAAGATCAACAAGCTAGAGGCCGATCATCAAAGAAGATTAACAAGCCCGAGGCCTATCATCCAAAAAGATCAACAAGCTGGAGGTCGATCATCCAAGTAGATCAATAAGCCGATGATCAATCATCCCAGAAGATCAAGAAGTTAGAGGTCGATCATCTAAGAAGATCAACAAGTCGTAAGTCGATCATCCAAGAAGATGAACAAACTAGAGGTGGATCATCCAAGAAGATCAACTAGTCAGAGGCTGATCATCCATGAAGATCAACAAGATGGAGGTCGATCATCCGGAAGATCAATAAGTTAGAGGCTTATCATCTAGAAGATTAACAAGCCGGAGGTCGAACATCTAAGAAGATCAACAAACCAGAGGTCGATCATCCAAGAAGATCAACAAGTTGGAGGCCAATCATCTAGAAGATCAATAAGCCATAGGCTGATCATTTAAGAAGATCAACAAGCTAGCAAGCCGATCTAAAATCAACAAACAACAGGCCGATCAAAGAAAATCAAAAGTCCAAAGCTTACATACTAGAGAGAAAGAATTAGATGATAAACTTTAGAGATTATATTACTCCCACATAAATTAATACAAATACAAGTTCATTCCATGTGTCTTATTTCTTTGTTGAAATTACGTGTGAACAAATTGGCACACCCAGTAGGATAATTTCTACCTCTCATCTCTTTCTCAAGACTCAAACTTTTCCAAAAAAAAGTCAAGGCATTAAATTTTTGTCTCTCTTTAGTCGCATCAAATATTCAACTACTCAACCTTTACTGTTTCAAAGGATCAGTATGGTCTCGACAAATGAAGAAAACCAATGCTTAACTTCTATCTTTACTCGAGCTTCAACTTTCCAAATGTTAAGCGTCTATACATTGAAGAAAAATACACCCTCCGCATATATTTTTGATCGTGTCAAAGCGACAAGCAGTCAACATAAAAGAAAGATGAAGTTCTTGGGGGAAAAACTATTAGATGTAATAAATGAAGACAAACAGACTCATATTACAGAAAGAAAACTTTTTGTTCTCATAAATACAGAAGGTTTCTTGAAAGTGAAGCAAAATCTCATGATTTTAATCAATCCTACAAATAAAGGATATGATTACAACAATGATGAAGATAAGGACATTTAAAACTAAAAGTTCCTTATTGCAAGAGCCTAAACTACATGATGCTCTTAGCCCACATGAGCTTAAAAGGTGAACTACGTTATGACACAATCCCTCTCATCCAAAGGGTACGTAGGCAACAAAAAAAAAATTTAAGTTCAGTCTCTAAAAAAAAGCATATAAAAAAGTTGGGTAGACTCCAAATTTTGCTACAAATTCAAATAAAAAAAGATTGTTGGGTAGAATTTGAATCCTACTCTAGATTCAATTTGAAATTCAAATAAAAGTTAGTTGCCAAAAAGAAAATCAAAATTTGGACCAAGAATCATATTTTGTTTATTGGCATAAAAAGTGTTTCAAATAAAAAGAAATCAAAATAATGGATCAAATTCATATTTTGATTAAATTGACACATCAAATAGAGTCAAAATTAGGAACAAACATCTTTTCTATTTTTTTTCGAGATTCACGACACATATGTGTGCATAAATCTCGAAAAGGGGAGTTTGTTGACTGAGAAATTTCGGCCAATCACAAATTGCCACGTCAATATTTTAAATTGATGAAAAAGTTGCATATTATTAATTTTTGGACCAATTATAAATTAACATATGTTCCATAATTAAATTAAATGAGATTATATTGAAAAAATTAAATAATGACATGTGTCTATCTTATGGCCATTTGAATTTAACCCAATCAGATTGGCTATGCCATGAATTAGTCTAATCAAAATTTGCCATGTCTGCATGATGACACAAGTTAATCTAGTCAAATTACAAAATGTGTATTTGATGACATAAATTGGCCTAATCAGATTGCACCATGTGCCAGCAAGATCACTATTAGACATGCCCAAGCCATTTGACCTCCTATAAATAGAGCAGGTCACCCCTCATTCAGGAAAAGGAAGAATTCAGAAAGGACTATCAAAAGGCTAGAGACTCTGAAGACCAATGATGCTCTGAAGATCTTACTTTAAGACTTCGATTGATCTTCAAGATCAATTAAGGTGTAGGTCGATCATCCAAGAACATTAAGAAGTCGTAGGCCGATCATTCAAGAAGATCAACAAGTCAGAGGTCGATCATCCAAGAAGATTAACAAGTCGAAGACCGATCATCTAAGAAGATTGACAAGTTGGAGGCTGATCATCCAAGAAGATCAACAAGCTAAAGGCCGATCATCTAGAAGATCAACAAGCCAGAGGTCGATCATCCAAGAAGATCAACAAGCTAGAGGGCGATCATCCAAGAAGACCAACAAGTCGGAGGACGATCATCCAACAAGATCAACAAGTTGGAGGTTGATCATCCAAGTAGATCAACAAGCTAGAGGTCGATCATCCAAGAAGATCAACAAGTCATAGGCCGATCATCTAAGAAAATCAACAAGCCGGAGGCTGATCATCTAAGAAGATGAACAAGACTGAGGCCGATCATCCATAAAGATCAACAAGCCGGAGGCCTATGATCCATGAAGATCAACAAGCCAGAGGCTGATCATCTAGAAGATCAACAAGCCAGAAGTCGATCATCCAAGAAGATCAACAACCTGAGGCCAATCATCCCAGAAGATCAACAAGTCGGAGGCCGATCATCCAAGAAGATTAACGAGCCAGAGGCTAATATCCAAGAAGATCAAGAAGCTAAGGCCGATCAACTAGAAGATCAACAAGCTGTAAGCCGATCATCTAAGAAGATCAACAAGCTAGCAGGCCGATCCAAAATCAACAAGCAATAGGCCAATCAAAGCAATTCAAAAGACCAAAGCTTACATACTCGAGAGAAAGAATCAGAGGATAAACTTTAGAGATTGTACTACACCCACATAAATTAATACAAATACAAGTTCATTCCACATGTCTTATTTCTTTGTTAAAAATGTGTGTGAACAGTCATTATGCTAACGTATTTAAAACATTGCATATATTCCTAATGTACAATGTATCATATATTTTCAAATGTCAATTTTCCATAAACCAACTTTTGTTTTCGTTTAGTCGAAGTGAGCATAGCTCAATTGTAATTGACATGTACTCATGTCTTTCAGGTCAAAAGTTCAAATTCTCATACCCTCATTTGTTATACTAAAAAAAAAACTCACTATTGTTTATATACTAAATTAAATATATTACATATTTAGAATTTCATTTATATTTATAATATAAAAGTCATGTTGATATACCGAAAACATTTATCATATTAAAAATACACAACCTATATATCAAATATTTCAAATTTTCGAACTTCTTATTAATCAATTTTTGTTTTTTTTAATACAACAATATGTAGAGTGGGGCATTCGAACCTTTGACTTCGTTGTCGATGGTACATATTTATGCCAGTTGAACTATGCTCATATTGGCATCTATTTTTGTTCATGTTCAAGGTATAATGTTGCTTTTGTAAAAAAATAAAATAAAATAAAGAAAAACAGTTGTAATCTTACAAAAGAAATGAACATTTCAATTCAACTAATAATTTTTTTTATTTAAGTTTTTATACATTGTAATGAAACAATTTTTTTTTAAGTTATTATGGAAAATTAGTTTTGAAAATAATTTAAAATAGCTTTTAGATTTTAAATTTCAATATAATTTAAAATTACTATAGCTAAATTACATTTGGATATTATAATTTTGTTATGGTCAAATATAAATGGTTATAACTTAATAAATTTTAGATTTCAAAGAATAAACTTGTAGCATGGAGAGTCATTATAGAAAACAAATCTCACAAATAAAAAGACTATTTTTTTCAATTAAAAACATAGTGTAGATACTAGATAGAAGTTACTCTTAATATAGAATATTCTTTTATTTATAATTTTAAATAATGAAACATATATTTTCCTTTCAAAGCTTGTTACAAATTATCAATCCTCTGCCTACAATTAACAAATATTATGCGTTGAGGTTCGCCATTATCTATTGGGTTGTAGTTCGCCGGCGCCGTTCAGTGCGATTTTTGGGCAAATATCTTTCACGATTCTTTGCAGGCTGTCGAATTCTGGTGCCTTTAGTGCGAAATAGTGAAAGGATTTCTGTGGATCCTCCATGGATATGCTGTGGTATATTTATAGGCCTTGGTTTTATTATTTTCGGTGTGGATTTTCTTCTGTGTAGGTACAATAGAGACTTCACAATTGGGAATGATGATTGAATGGCTAAAACTTTTTGCTGAGGAGGAAGGAATTCTTGTGGTGGCCGATGACGATATAGATGAAAGTACAAGGACAGACTGTGTTAAACTGCAAATGTATTTCTGCAAAGCCAAATCATCTGGACATCAGTCCATTTCGAAAGTTTGGAATGTTGAGAACCCGATCCGGATTGACAAGGCGGGGAAAATTTTGTTCTTTTGTAACTTGAGAAATTTTGGTGGTGACGGAAGGTTTTGGAGAATGAATCATGGTTCTTCGATAGGGTCATTCTCCTCTTGGATGAATCAAAAGGAACTTGCCGATTCTCAGATCATGAATTCAGGTATGTTTCGTTTTGGGTTCACATCCATAACCTACCACCAGCGGGGCGATCCAGATAGGGATTTTTTAAGAAGGTGGACAGAATGAAATAGAGAATTACTGGGGAAGTTCCATGAGGATTTGGGTTAAATTTGATGTCACTAAACCACTCAAACGAGGCTTGATGGTGAAGATCGGGGTGATAGAAGGTGAAATCTGGTGCCCAACAACGGACGAGGATTATGCTTTTAAGGTGAGTTTAGAAAATGGCAGCCAACAATCTGACTCAAGTCTCAAACATCCAGCACAGAGCGGTGGTTCGCAATCTTGGAGTAGCCGAAACTCAAATGATTACAGAGGGAGAGGACGTGGAAACAGGGGCAGAGGAACTCTCAGCAGAGGAAGATGAGTTTCCGACGAGGACTCCGATAAAGAAGACGATCTGAATCCAAGTGATAGTCCAATGAGTCAACGTCGGGGGGTGATGGGGCACGACGGCGAGAAGGATCGAAACGACCTAGAGGAAAATTAATGGCCACGATATTAAGGCTGCTATCAGACCGTTGGAGGGGAAACTTGCCGGCAATCAAGAGCATTCAAAGATTCCAAGGAAATTAAATGAAGATTTGCTGAAGACTGTTACAAGGAAGTTGATTTTTGTGGATGGAAAGGGAGAAGATGAGGGCGAAGACCAAATTGACGCTGAAATTGGGGAAGGAGTAGTGGCAGACGAATGAAAAAATCTCTCAGATTTACCTACTTTAACTCATATGAATCCAACACAATTAACGGGCCCACTACTTGCTGAGAGGAAGGCCACTGCTACTGTAAAGGGGCTGGCGGTTCCAAAGGATCTGGACTTCACCTTTGGGCCTCGTTTTGCTTCGGGAGAGAGCAAAATTCGGCCCAAACGGTCTGTTGGTAAGCTTAAAAGTAAGCAGATTGTTGAGAAGGGGCTGTTAAAGACTGGCCCAGAGGGCAAGCGGCTGGATGGGAATTTTGCAAATGCAATTTTTCTTTCACGACAGAAGCGCACAATTTAACACGATAATCAAGGAGGGGATACCAAAAAAGTTCGTACTAACTGTATCGAGGCGATCACTTTGGAAGCTCTTATCACATCGGCGGAGGTTGCAATGCGACCCTGCCGCCAGCCATGGTCATACTATGTTCGAATGTACGAGAATTGGAGAACCCTTGCACATTCTGAGAATAAAGTCAAATTTACATTTTGATTATTGCTTTTTTGTTCCTCGTTTGAGTAAAAATGGAGGTCTTTTATTATTATGGAATAGAGATCTTGACTTGTCTATTAATGCCTACTCTTTAGGTCACATTGATTCTCTTATAATGGATCGTGATGGAACTTGGCGATTTACAAGGTTCTCTGGAAACCCGATTGTAGATCGACGAGGTCACTCTTGAAATCTTCTTTGTAGGTTACATAGTCAATTTGAAGTCCCTTGGGTGATTGGGGGTGATTTCAACGAGATCATTTCGGATATGGAAAAACAAGGGGTCACTCCCCACAAAGCATCTTAAATGGACTCATTGAGGGAAGTTATCGATAATTGTAATTTAATTGATCCTATGTATAAGGGACATGTTTTTACTTGGGTTAGACACTTTCAAACTGGTAATTCCACTTGGGAACATCTTAATTGTTTTCTACTGAACTATGATATGTTTTGCAGATGTCGAAATTTCCAAGTCACTCACCTTGGTTTTCACTTGTTGGACCATCGTGCAATTGTGGGACAGTGGGATAATAATTTCAATTCTTCCAACCCAAGAAAGAAGAATGTAGTAAAATTTGATAAGCTGAGTGTCATCTGCAAATTGCCATTCGATTGTAGAAGCAACTTGGCACCATCGCAGCCTGACCACGATTAGCGATTTTCACAACGAAGTCAAGCTTTGTATTAAGAAAGCTTGAAACTTTCAAAGATTGGGTGGCTCAATCAGAGGAGCCATTTCATGTAAGCAGACTAAAATTTGAGTACTAGAAGATGGTATTGGTTTGCATAACGAGGAGTTAGGGAAACAAAAAAATGAAGGAACTAGAGGAGTTACTAGATGAGGATGAGAAATATTGACTTTAGACGTCGCGCGAGGACTGGTTGAAGTGGGGTGATCGAAACACTAAATGGTTCCACCTCCGAGCTACTCAATGCAAACGGAAGAATAATGTACAGGGGCTCTTAGATCCGTCAGGAAGTTGGGTAACGAAGGAGGAAGATATGGGCAAGCTAGCCACTAGAAATTTTGAAACCCTTCTCACTTCTAGTGTGCCAAATTTGAAGATGATTGATTAGGTGGTGGATTGTATCACTCCTATAGTAACGAAGTCTCATAACAGGGAGCTTATTGCGACTTTCACTTGTTTAGAAATAGAAGCTTTAGTGAAGAGTATGCACCCTCATAAAGCACTAGACCCTGATGGTGTTCATGCAATTTTTTTTCAGTCTTTCTGGGAGATTGTGGGGGATGATATTAGTAATATTTGTCTAAATTATTTGAATGGTGACATTGACTTGACAAGTTTAAATTAGACTCTGATAACTCTTATCCTGAAGGTTAATAATCCAAAGAGAGTTAACGAATTCAGACCCGTTAGTCTTTGTAATGTGGTTTATAAAATCATTGCAAAGACCTTGGCAAAGAAGTTGAAAAGGGTTCTGAATCAAGTCATTTCTCCGGTGCAATCTGCCTTCATTCTAGGAAGGTTGATCACAGATCATGCACTCCTTGGTTTCGAGTGCCTTCATGCGATAAAGAGTAAGAGATCGGGAAAGATAGGATCAGTGGTAATGAAGCTAGATATTAGTAAGGCTTATGATAGGGTGGAATGGATTTACTTCCGCTGAATAATGGCTAGGATGGGCGCTGATCGGTGGGTGCATCTTATTATCATGTGCGTAGAGTCTGTTTGCTTTTCTGCACTACTTAATGACACCTCGCAGAGAACCTTTATTCCACATCGTGGTTTGAGATAAGGAGATCCACTTTCAGCTTATCTCTTTCTTATTTGTGTTGAAGGTTTTTCTACTATTTTATATAAGGCACAAAATAGTCATAACTTTGTTGGTTTATAGATTAATAAACATTGTCCTACAATAACCCATCTTTTTTCAGGCCAAACAAGGAGATTGTAGAGCAATCAAGAAAATTTTGGCTTGTTATGAAATGGCATCCGGTTAGACAATAAATTATGAGAAGTCTGTGTTTATGGTTAGTAAGAACACGACCCCTGAGGTGAAAAGGATATTGAGCAGATATTTCAGGTTAGGCACACAGATACGTTGGGTAATTACTTAGGTCTTCCTTCCCATAATTCCAAAAATAAATCTCAAATTTTTAGATCTATCAAAGATCGTGTGTGGAAGGCATTACAGGGATGGAAATGTAAACTTTTTTCCATGGGAGGAAAAGAAGTTTTAATCAAGCAAGTTGCTCAAGCTATTCCTGTATATACGATGCGTTGCTTTGAACTCCTAAAGGGTCTTTGTGATGATTTGAATTCTATGTGTGCAAAGTTCTGATGGGGCTCTGGAGAAACTTGGTAGAAAATACACTAGCGAAGCTGGGAGCGTTTGTGTATGGCAAAGGAAAAAGGAGGGATGGGTTTTAGGGACTTATCCCTTTTTAATCAGGCTGTGCCAGCCAAACAAAGTTGGCGTCTTATTAGAAATACCGATAGTTTACTCTATAGGGTCCTTAGAGGATGGTATTTTCATTCAGGGAACTATATTAATGCTACTTTATGGTCAAATCCGTCTTTTACTTGGTGTAGAATTTTATGGGGAAGGGATCTTTTTCAACAAGGCATCAGATGGAAAATATGGAATGGAATTCAAGTGAGTATCAAAGACGATCCTTGGTTTATTACAAAAGGTCAAGATAAGTTTATTTTTGTTGCTTCAGAATTGGTGGGGTGCAATGTGAATTATCTTTTAGATGCATATGGGGCATGGGATGAAGAGAAGGTACGAAGGCTTTTCATTGCGGAGGATGTGGAATGGGGCATGGGATGGTGTTTATTTCAATTTCAGGAATATGTGGGCAGTGGAGGACTGCTTCAGTTGGAGTAGGCAGGTTACTTTCCAGGATGATTTTAATACTTTCTTGATAATTTTGTGGCGAATATGGACTAGTAGAAATTTGCGGATTCATAGACAAGCTTATTTTGATTGGGGACAACTCCTACGAAATATAGAGACACATTGATCGAATTTTTGCTACATGCAAGTGCACGTGATCGAAGTAATAAGAAACTGAAAGTACTCCAGAGTATCGTACCCAAGGGAACAAGTTTTAACAAAATCTACTAATATGACACAAAATTTGTTTGCAAAATGCAATTGCGGTAACCAACGGCGGTGTAAAGATGCTTGAGTGGTTGTTTTTGCTAAAGAAAATATGCGAAAAGTCAATAATTAAAAAGAATGGGATTCAAGTTGCTTATGCTCCTTTGGAAAGAAATGCTACTTAAAATGCAATTGCAATCATAGTTAATACACGAGAACTAAGTAAATTGAATTCAACTCCTATACAATTTTGCTTCAAAATCTTTAGGAGGCTAAGTGATTAAACCTATATTTCAATGGCTAATCTAACTTAGATATTTTCGCGCACAACTCTAGTGATTTTGGAGTCTCGCCCTATGTCTAGGGTCGATGTTCAGGACTTATGTATAAGCCTTTTCCTCCATTGCTTTTGCGATATCCGCCTTCCCTTAACCTTTTTGGTATTAAGTTCAAGCTTGACAAGCAACACTAGTTGGCCGACTAGGTTTACCCAACATTGAACTTACCAAAAGCAAACATTAGTTCAAGTGTTAGCTAGATTACTTTTGCTATCGAGCCTTACATCTTTCCTCTAGGGCATTCACAAACTTGAATTCCTAAATAAATTTAGCTCTTCATAGCAAAATTGAAAAACAAAGTTGTAAAGTAATAAAAACACATAATTGAATTTAAAAGGAAGAAGAGAAAAAATTCTAGAATGTAATAATGAAAATAAATTAACCCAAACTTAAGAACTTAAACTAGAATGAACTTGGGTAAAAAGAAAAGAATAGAATAAATTAAAAAATTTATTAAGCTAAATAAACTCAATGTTGAAACTTAAATGGACTTTAACAACTCGTTTGAATCACGAAAATACAACTGAAAAATCAAAATTACAGCAACAACGAAATCCCTAAAACTGAAGCAAATAAACTTAGATAGTGCCGAAAATAAATTCTAAGAAAAACGATAAATAAGCTCCTTTCTTACTTCTCTTTCAATCGACTCAATCCCAGTTTTCTCAAAGGGAATCGAGTCTTTACTTCCTTCAATTTTCGTTGAGGAATGATCAAATTTTGAAGCTCAATCGGCTGGAATTTTTTTTTAAAAAAAAGTAGCAACTAAACTTGAAAACAACTGAAAAACAGCTGAAAAAACAGTAGAAAAATACAGCAGAAAACAGTAGAAAATCGTGAAAACAGCAACACTTGAGGTTGAAAATGGCAGTAAACGACTTGATTTTCTTGAGGCTTCTTCTCCAATATTTATAGATGAATTGGGCTAAGGTTTCCTTCTTGAATGAGGCACAATTATGGCTAAAATCTTAGCTAAAATCGTGGAGCCAATATCTCACAAAATTCCTAGATTTTAGGAGATTTGCAGATTTTCTTTTAATTTCCAGATCTATCAAAATTGTAATTGCAATGCAATTGCATTTCTGTTGCATTCTTCAAATTCCTGAACAAAAACATCAAGTAAGTGTGGTTTTCATTTTCTTTTACTTTCTTTTCTCCATTTAATTAATTTAAAAGGCTTCCAACAATAATTCAATTTAAACCAACCATTTGCTAGTATTTTTATCTAATAACACACATAAAATAACAAGAATAACTACGTATAAAGAACAAAAAATTCTCATAAATGAGAATTATCACACATCTAGAGGAGTTTTTACCCCCTACATGGAATCAGGAAATCGTTCCTCAGGTGGTTATTTCTAATTGGCGACCTCCTGCAGCTGGTTGGTTGAAACTTAATGCAGATGTCTCGTTGTGTCCTAATACAAATACTGGAGGTTTGGGATGGATAGTTCGAGATTGTGACAGATGCATTATTAGTGTTGGACATCAATTTATTAAGACGAATTGACAAATTATGATTCTGGAACTTTGTGCTATCAGACAAGGTTTGGCTTTGATCATGAATAAGTCTTTTGCCCTTGAGGTGGAATCTGACTCGTTGATGGGTATTCATCTTATTAATGAGCAAGTAAAGGACTACATTAAAGCTCGTGAACTCGCAGCGGAGGTGTTGAGATTGGCAGGTGGCTGGCCTAGGATTTCTTTTAATCATATTTTGAGAAGTCAAATGGGGATGCACATAAGCTTGCTCAACGGGCACTACGTCTCCGGATGGATGAAATTTGGATTGATGAACCGTTTGTGGGGCTTCACCATGTTTTGTCTAAGCTTTTGTATTTCGTTTGTTCTCAAAAAAAAAAAAAAAGTTTGTTACAAAATTTGTGTCATTAATAGGGTTTTGTGGCAAATATTTTAATGGATTGATGTACAATAAAACAGTTTTGTAGAACTCAGAAAAAAAAAAAGAAAAGAAAAAAGAAAAAAGAAAAAAACAGTTTTGTAAAATTCAAAAAATTAAACATGTATGATATTGCGATTTCTATAAAGGTTATTTGTATTGTCATCCCAAATCAAAAATTTTAAAACATTAGAAAAGGAAAACAAATTTATAAAAAGCAGGTGCACATGGCAATTATCCATATAAGCTTAATTTTGACGAAAATTCTAGTTGGAGCATATGAAACTTGATAATAATAATCAAACAACACTTTATTTAAAATTTTAAATTATTTTATAACCAAATAATTAAAAAAATAAAATAAAATAATGTGTAAATTACATTTTTGGTCTATAAATGTTTAGTTTAATTTTTATTTGGTTCTTAAGACTTCAAGTGTGACACCCTTTAATATCTAAAATTTGAAAAATAGCTCTAAATTGTCCAAGAAGTTATTATTATTATTGTTCTTTGAGTTCCATGGTTCAAGAGCTTAATTAGTTGAGTATTCGTTGACCCAATGGAAGGAATGATGGGCACTTCACTTTTTGATAACTTGTAACAAGAAGTTATTTGGGTGACTAAAATTGGCTATTGTTTACCTCATTGGGTTGAAGAATGCATAAATAGAAGAGAATTGAGTATGAGTTCTGTAAATGCATGAGATGGTTGCATAATGTGTTGAATGCATCACTTTTATTGAAAATCAATTAAATTGTCTTTATTAATGCGCCATTTTTAACAAGTGTTTGCATTAGAAATATATCATCATGTGCGCTGAAAGGTTACTGCACCGAATAAGAGGATAATCAAAAAGGGACATGCATAGCCCTGTGCTAGGAACACGTAGTGGAATGGCGATTCGTATAACAAAAAGGGGTTAAGACTGACCAAAAAGCAGATGAAGGACAATGTGATCACTTCTTGCTGCGCCAACCGTACCTACACAAAAAGGACATTTATGCCAACTAGTCGAGTTCCTCCCTATATAAGGTTCAATATCATGAATTTTAGGGCAAGCTGCATTGTTATTTTTAGCTTTGACAATCAACAACTATCTCCTCCCACCTTCTTCAACCTCTGGAAGTTCACGAAGGGTGGAGTGACAGACTACCATTGATGTGCTTAAGGAGGCAGAAGAAGAAGCATTCCATCGTCGCGCCATCTGCTCCTCATAATTTTCTATTGCCTTAGTTTATTTTATTGCCTTTACTATATTTCTTTACCATGTGTTTCATTTCAAGTTGTAGTTTCCTTAGTTTCTAGCATGAGCTACACTTCTACTCTAAGACTTGGCTTAAGGCCCTTTTGTTATGGCTATTTCCATGAGTTAATATAATCTGTAATGGAGTATTCCTTTGAATCTTCTTCTTGAGAGTGCTTATTCTAATTGCTTTGATCTGTTTGGCCAATCAATAGCAAATAGTAGCATACTTTAGGCACCGAGAAGGTCAAGGTGTGTGAAAATACTTTGTATGTTCAGCGCATGGAAACAAGCATAACATTAGGTAGCTGGTAGCTGAATCTTGACCCTACCACCATCATTATTTCATTTCACTGCCTTGCACTACTTACTTTCACAGAGTCATTTTATTTTTACTAGTCAACTCCAACTATATTTAGTATTGTTCCAGTTACCTTTCAACGCATAATTAATAGAGGTTGTGATTGTGAACGCTTAGCTTTAAACTTATATCTCTGAGGAATCGACTCTGGAATTCTCACAGGTATTACTTGCTCATGTGTTGGTTTATACTTGAGCGAACGTGTGTAAACCAACGTGTTGGGTGACAAGAAGTTTGTGTGTGCATACTGCTTTCCACCACCTCATTCTTGCAACATTTCTATTCCTTTTCCATCTATTTTACTTTCATTTCACACAGAATTGCACAACTCAGTTTGCCCACGTCAACTCTGTTGGTGTGACATTTTTTTAGTGATTTGGAAAAAATAAAGGATAGTAATAATAATAATAGTTTCTAGAATTTGGAAAAAATAAATGATTAGTATTAGTATATGTGTAAGAAATTTATATTTTACATTGATGTATTTATAATTATATTTATGTGAATATGTGTCTCTTTCACATAAATTTTTTGATGTCATTCTACTCTACAATAATTGGTGCAATTGTTTCAAAATTTTAGCACGGTACTAAACCCAAGAATCCACAAATTTAATTCAGATTTTCAGTTACGTTCATATGCATCAATATGATCATATTTATAATTGCAATAAAAATGACAATAGAAATAATTGAAATGAAGCATAACCTCTAGTGCAATTGTTAAAATTGACAAGTTATCTTAAGGTTAAATGAATGGGGGCATTTAAGTGGGGGCATTTAAGTCATTTTGGCACACATGGGTATTTTTGAAAATATTTCATCCTCTTTGCCTTAAGGTTGTCTTCTTCGTGAAATAGATAGAAGAGGGAGAGGGGGACAGCAGCCGACACACACAGAAAACAGAGGGAGAGAGAAAGAGCAGCCGCGCGGTACAGAAAACGCCGAGGAAGAGATCTCAGGTCGTGGTTCTTCCGGTATTCGGTGAGTTTTAGACGTGGGTCTCGCGTACAGAGGTAGTAGCACGTCGGTGTGGGTCTCGGTTGCAAACAGAGTTCGGTGATTTCGGGTTTTGATTCCGCAGCAAAAGTCGCCGGTGTGAAGTTGTGTTTTCAGGCTGAGTATTTGCTCGTCGGCGTGTGGGTCTCGGTTTCACTGGACGTTTGAACAAGTGGGTCTTCTATTTTCTTCTATTTCCGGCGAGGGTCTCGGTTTTCAGGGGCTGTGAACGTCGTGGAAGGGTGGTTTCGGTGTAAGGGGTTGTTCTCCGACAATATCGAAGGCTGTCAAGGCAGTGGTATTTGATTTGTGCTCAAGTCGGTGAAGGATTTGAGGTATTGGTCGTATTATCGACATAATTTCAATCCATAGACATTGGATTGGTTTATGCTCTTTGTACTTGTAAAATTGTGACTTATTGCTTCTAAATAAAATCCTCTCAAGCTGGTTCTCAAAGTGGATGTAGACCGAAAGGTTGAACCACTATATATCTTGGTGTCCTTAAGTTTTACTCTTTGCTTGCTTTATTAATTTGTTGCTGCAATTGCGTTCTAATTTGGCAAATTTGAGTTCGGTTTTATAACAAGTGGTATCAGAGCTCCATTCGATCCAAAGGTTCGAAGGTTCGTGGTTTTGTGCTTTGGTTCATTCTTTGTTCAGGATATATTGTGAGGTTAATGTCTTCAATGTCGACTCGTTTTGAGGTTGCTCGATTTGATGGGAAAGGTGATTTCGGGTTATGGAGAAAGAAGATTAAAGCTCTTTTGGTTCAGCAAAAGGTAGCAAAAATCTTGTGTGATGAAAAGGACCTTCCGGCGACACTCACAGAAGATGAACGAAAGGAGATGGATGAAATTGCCTATTCGACAATTATACTCTATCTTTCAGATGGAGTACTTAGGCAAGTAGATGAGGCAACTACCACAACCGAGTTATGGAAGAAATTGGAGAGCCTTTATTTGACTAAGTCTTTGCCAAATAAGTTATATCTAAAGGAGAAATTCTTTGGATATAAGATGGATCAGAATAAAGGCTTGGAAGAGAACTTGGATGAATTTCGAAAGATTGTGGTCGATCTCAATAACATCGATGAGAAGATGTCAGATGAGAATCAAGCAGTCATTCTCTTGAATTCTTTGCCAGATACATTTCGAGAAGTCAAAGCAGCCATAAAATATGGAAGGGATTCACTGACCATGGATATTGTGGTGGATGCTTTAAAAACGAGAAATCTCGAAATTAAAAAGGAACGCAGGGAAGGAGAGTTACTTATGGCCAGGGGGAGAACTGAAAAGAAGAATTGGAAAGGAAAGGAAGCTAGTAGCAGGTCTAAGTCCAAAGGGAAAGGCAAAAAGTGTTACTTGTGTCGAAAGGAGGGACATTTTAAGAAAGATTGTCCTTTGAACAAGAACAAAGAAGCTTCTAATAACCAGAAGGGTGAATCGAGTGCAGCAAATATAACAGATGGATATGATTCTGCAGAGGTCTTGATGGTGTCTAGTAGAGATTTTCAAGATGAGTGGATCATGGATTCTGGTTGCACATTTCACATGACTCCTAGGAAGGACTATCTGATTGATTTTCAGGAAGTCAATGGGGGAAAAGTTTTGCTGGGTGATAATGGCGTCTGTAATGTGAGAGGAACTGGCTCAATTCGGCTTGCAACACATGATGGTTTGATCAGAATACTTACAAATGTAAGGTACGTACCAGAACTTAAACGAAATCTAATTTCCTTAGGTGAATTAGATAGATCAGGTTATTCATATAAATCTGTGAATGGAGTTCTGAAAGTTTCCAAGGGATCTCTGGTTAAATTGAAGGGAACCTTGAGGAATGGTCTCTATGTGTTGGAAGGTACTGCAATTACAGGGAACGCTGCAGTTGCATCTAGCAAAGGAACTGGTATGTCTATGCTATGGCATAGAAGGTTGGCTCATGTTAGTGAAAGAGGTCTACAAGCTCTTTCACAACAAGGCTTACTTGGAGGAGTTAAAGACATCGAACTCCCATTCTGTGATCATTGCATAATGGGGAAGTCTACTAGGGTGAAGTTTGGGAAAGGGAAGCATACAACTAAAGGCATATTGGATTATGTACATTCAGATCTGTGGGGTCCTACCAAGGTACCTAGTATGGGAGGTTCAAGGTACTTCATGTCTATCATTGATGATTTTTCAAGGACGGTGTGGATTTATCTACTGAAACAAAAGGATGAAGCTTTTGGAAAATTCCTTGAATGGAAGAAGCAGACTGAGAACCAAACAGGAAGAAAGGTAAAGTACCTGAGGACTGATAATGGTTTAGAGTTTATGAATCACAAATTTGACAAACTTTGCAAATCTCAAGGAATCACGAGACATTTTACTGTTACACACACTCCACAGCAAAATGGTTTAGCTGAGAGGTTCAACAGAACAATAATGGAGCGTACTAGATGTCTCTTGTCTAATGCTTCGTTACCTTTGAAGTTTTGGAGAGAAGCTGCCCAAACTGCCTGCTATCTTATTAACAGGAGTCCGTCTTCTGCAATAGACTTCAAGACTCCTCAGGAGATATGGAAAGGAGAAGCTCCAAGTCTTGATCATCTCAGAGTATTCGGTTGTTCAGCTTATGCTCATGTTAAGGATGGAAAGCTGAACAACAGGGCATTGAAATGTATGTTTCTGGGCTATCCTCCAAGTGTCAAAGGATATAAACTTTGGTGCTTGGAAGAGGGTAAGAATAAATGTATTATCAGCAGAGATGTCACTTTTAATGAAGAAGAGATGTCGTTCTGTACTAAGAGCCAGCCAGAACAGAAGTCAGTTGAGAATGTTGAAACAGAAGTCAAAATTGATTCTGAACCAGGACCATCAGGTACTTCAGGTGAATCTAGTGATGAGTCGCCTCTGGTTTCACAAACAGAGTCTTCATAGAGGTCTGAATATGATGGGGGACAGTTGATAGCACTCAAAAGTGTGCTATTTCTAGGCTTAGATTTGTGTTGGTTTTATATGTTTACAGTGAGCTTTCATGCATTTTTTTTTATCTATTTTGTAGATTTTGAGCAATTGGAGCTAACCGGGCTTTTTGGAGCATAATTAAAGCTTAAAGACAAACTTTGGAGCAAAGAAGATAAGTAGAAGAAGTGTTACAAGTGAGAAAGCCCGAAAGGATAGCGTTGAGACGCTGTCCATAGCGTGTCAACGCTATAAGTGAAGCCTTCCAATCTCGAATTCCCGCAGAAGCAGCGTCGAGACGCTGCTTTATAGCGTTTCGACGCCAGAAACGCGCGCGCAAGAGAATTTCCGTCCGTAGCGTCGAGAAGCTGTCTATAGCGTCTCAACGCTACCCCGACTCTCCGTATTTTTCATGCGAATTAGGGTACAGCGTCGAGACGCTGTCCCGAGAATTATAAAAAGAATAATTGGCTTCGATTTTGAGGGGAGACCATTTGGAGAGGGACCAGTCTAAAATTGATTTCTACATCATATTTGGGACCAAGGGAGCACTTTTGAGAGCTGAGGAAGACATTCAAGGCTCGAGATCGCGGTGTTTCACGACGGGAACGAGTGTGGCACGCGTCAGAGAGTTCTTCCTTTCTTCCTTATTTATTTTGTAGTTGTTGTTTTTGGATGTTGCTTAAGTTTTCGTAGAGATCAAATGTCTTGAACTTGGTTTATTCTCACTTATTTGGTTTAATTTTAGAGACATTTATATTGTAGCAAGCTATTTGTGCATTCTAGAAATTATTGTTTAATCGTTTGGCCAACGTTTAATTATGATACAGTTGGGTTTTTGCTTGAAAAAGAAGAACTCAAATTTAGATCTGAATGTATAACTATTAGTGAATGTTTGCATGGGAATGAAATTTTTGCTAATAGAAGTTACAATAGAATTGATTCAATACCATGTTTAGTTATAAAAATAGACTGAAATGTTGATTTATCACTAAGCATGATGTTTAGTTGGGCTTGAAAAAGTCAACTAATAAATTGGATATTTTATTGGCTTATAATTGTTATTTACGTAAGTTATCTCTTTTATAAGATCAAATTAGTTTTATGACATTAAATCATTGTTTCAAGAAGGTTCCTTCTAAGTGTCTCCAACCATGTAAATAATTATTTTAGGTTTTAATATGACTTTTCTTTTATTGTTGGTTCTCTAGATAAAATTTGAGCGTTAGTAATTATAGTACTGAATTAAACTAAGAAATCCAATCCCTGAGATCGACCCTGGCCATTACTACTGCAAATTGTAAAGGTCTGGTTAATAATTTTATTTGATAGAGCCTTCGACAAGCTCTTTATCAACAGTCTCAACAGGAGAGGATTTTGATTGATGAGGGAGCTTTCACTGAGGAAAGTTCAGGTAACCATGATCTACAGAACTATAAGCTTGCACGTGACAGATCTCAGAGGGTGAGACAGGCTCCTATGAGGTATGGTTTTGCTGACTTAGTTGCATTTGCT
The DNA here is from genome assembly GCA_033996785.1 of Trichosanthes truncata. Lineage (NCBI taxonomy): Eukaryota > Viridiplantae > Streptophyta > Magnoliopsida > Cucurbitales > Cucurbitaceae > Trichosanthes > Trichosanthes truncata. The sequence goes on along the minus strand of JAWPNB010000013.1, from coordinate 38,800,263 downwards.
TTTAATTGTGCTTCTGATAGTATTGAGGCAGAGCCTATTACATACGAAGAGGCTATAGCGTCTGATTTGAAGGAACAATGGAAGACTGCAATGGAAGAAGAATTGTTCTCTTTGCGTAAGAATCAGACTTGGTCATTGGTTCCAAAGCCTCCTAAACAGAAACTCATTCAATCAAAGTGGATTTACAAAATCAAGCCAGGTACAGGAGGTAACAACAAGCCTAGGTATAAGGCTAGGCTAGTGGCCAATGGCTTCACTCAAAAGGAGGGAGTTGATTTTCATGAGGTTTTCTCTCCAGTGGTGAGGCATTCATCCATTAGATTAATTTTATCTATTGCTGTTCATTTTGATATGTTTCTTGAACAGATGGATGTCACCACAACATTCCTTCATGGGGAATTGGAGGAGGTAATTTACATGGCTCAACCTAAGGGCAATGAAGTGAATGGAAAAGAAGATATGGTCTGTCGCCTTCACAAGTCCATCTATGGATTGAAGCAGTCGCCAAGACAATGGTATATTCAGTTTGATACCTTTATTCTAAAGCAGGGATTTCACAGGAGCTCATATGATGCATGCGTATATTGGAAACTATCTCTGAAAGGTACTTATATTTATCTACTGCTTTATGTAGATGATATGATACTAGTGTCTAAGGATTTTGCTGAAATCTGTGAACTCAAGAGACAGTTGAGTAGTGAGTTTGAAATGAAAGATTTGGGTGCATTGAAAAGAATCTTAGGCATGGATATTAAAAGAGATAGGGAGAAAGGTTTGTTAACCATTTCGCAGGAGAGCTATGTGCATAAACTGCTTGACAGGTACAACATGTCTGATTGTAAGGCAGTTTCGACACCCTTAGCATCTCATTTTAGACTTTCTTTGTCTCAGTGTCCTACTACTGATCAAGAAAGGTTAGAGATGTCAAACATTCCTTATTGTAATGCTGTTGGAAGCATAATGTATCTCATGATTTGTACTAGGCCTGACTTGGGTTACTCAATGAGCATGATAAGTAGGTTTATGTCAAATCCTGGGAAGGAGCATTGGAATGCAGTTAAATGGGTGCTTCGGTATTTGAAAGGTACTGCAAATGTATCATTGTGTTTTGGGAACAGGTGTGATCAATCAGCATTGCTAGAAGGCTTCGCAGATGCAGATTATGCTGCAGACCTTGACAAAAGAAGGTCTTTATCAGGTCACATTTTTCGATTGTATGGTAATGTGGTCAATTGGAAGGTTTCTTTACAGCCAGTAGTTGCTTTGTCAACTACTGAATCAGAGTATATTTCTATTGGAGAAGCAGTTAAGGAAGCAATGTGGTTGAAGCGTATTGTTGGTGAGTTGTTGTCACAAGAGTTTACTCCTATTATCCGTTGTGATAGCTAGAGTGCTATTCATCTTGCGAAGAATCCATCTCACCATGAACTGTCTAAACATATCGATGTTAAATTTCATTTCATAAGGGATGCAGTTGCTCAGAATGAAATTGAACTGGTTAAAGTTCATACAGATCAGAACTTGTCAGATATGTTAACCAAAGTACTTGCAGCTCATAGGTTTAAATACCTATTAAATGAGCTGAATGTAAAGCCAGGATGATAGGAAATTTAGAGAATCAGCTTGGTAGCTTAAGATATTCTTGTCATGAGGGAGATTTGTTAAAATTGACAAGTTATCTTAAGGTTAAATGAATGGGGGCATTTAAGTCATTTTGGCACACAAGGGTATTTTTGAAAATATTTCATCTTCTTTGCCTTAGGGTTGTCTTCTTCGTGAAATAGATAGAAGAGGGAGAGGGGGACAGCAGCCGACACACACAGAAAACAAAGGGAGAGAGAAAGAGCAGCTGCACGATACAGAAAATGCCGAGGAAGAGATCTCAGGCCGTGGTTCTTCCTGTATTCGGTGAGTTTCAGACGTGGGTCTCGCGTACAGAGGCAGTAGCACGTCGGTGTGGGTCTCGGTTGCAAACAGAGTTCGGTGATTTCGGGTTTTGATTCCGCAGCAAGAGTCGCCGATGTGAAGTTGTGTTTTCAGGCTGAGTATTTGCTCGCTGGCGTGTGGGTCTCGGTTTCACTGGACGTTTGAACGCGTGGGTCTTCTATTTTCTTCTATTTCCGGCGAGGGTCTCGGTTTTTAGGGGCTGTGAACGCCGTGGAAGGGTGGTTTCGGTGTAAAGGGCTGTTCTCCGACAATATCGAAGGCTGTCAAGGCAGTGGTATTCGATTTGTGCTCAAGTCGGTGAAGGATTTGAGGTATTGGTCGTATTATCGACATAATTTCAATCCATAGACATTGGATTGGTTTATGCTCTTTGTACTTGTAAAATTGTGACTTATTGCTTCTAAATAAAATCCTCTCAAGCTGGTTCTCAAAGTGGATGTAGACCGAAAGGTTGAACCACTATATATCTTGGTGTCTTAAGTTTTACTCTTTGCTTGCTTTATTAATTTGTTGCTGCAATTGCGTTCTAATTTGGCAAATTCGAGTTCGGTTTTATAACAGCAACATTAACTATTCAAGTATAATACATGGGATTTAGGTCAAATTCTAAATATTTAAGCTTAATGCATGGAAACTCTAATAGGAAACCGTTACCATTTATTACAAAATATGTGTTTAATTTATTAGATACACAAATTTCTCCTATAAAAATAGACCATTTTCTTTTGCAACATCATACATCAATTTGTACAATGAATTGAAGAGCAATGGCTAAAGTAAGAGAAATTTCCAATTGGGTCCTCATTACCTTGTATTATATTCAGGTATAACTTTTGTTCTAAATTGAGTTTGAAATGACAATTTAAAAATGTAGTTTTAGATGAAGTGCTTTTTTCAATATGTATTTAGAAAAATGAATATGTTTGAAAAGTACTTTTGTTGTGATCAAAAGTAGTGCCAAATCTAAACTATCATGTTTCAGAGTATTGCAACTGTCAATTCAGATGGCTCTGATATGGGCTTGAGGAAGGGAAAATGGGATAACCAAGGATCCAGAGTGTTCGTGGTCACGCGATCAAGTAATATAAAATGGTAAGTAAATACTGAGTATCAAATTCTCAGGGAAGGCAATGGAAGCTTTTTATTTATTTAATTAATTATTAGAAAAACTTATACTTCGAATTATTTAGGGCACAAACTAAAGAAAGTGATGCTTGGAAGATAAATCTAATCTAGAAAGTAATTAAAACGTGGAGATAAAAAATTAAGAGGATGAGAGCATGTTGTTTGTCGACGCAATGTCGAGACGGTAAGCTGTCCAAAATGCTCTGTTTTGACTGTGCGTGCATCTCCAGTGTTAAGATGCTGAAGGCAGTGTCTCGATGCTACGGATGGAATGTCTTTTCTTCTGTGTTTTGAGCGTTGAAATGCTATAGGATAGCGTCTCGCTGCTAGCCTTAGGGTTTGAATGATAAAATCCAGTGTCTGAACGCTATCGCCATCCTCTTGGCCAGTTGCTATTGTGAAGCCCCTCTTCTCCATACTTAGCTCCATTTTAAGTATTTTTAGGCTCCACAACAAATCCAATGCTCAAAATTCGCTATCTTTATCCTAAATTGTCCAGTTACCTGAAATATAGAGAATATCCCGGTAACAAGCTCACAATTACAGCCAAAACTAGCAATTAAATGGGCCTAAATATAGCAATAATTTATTTAATAAATTTGATTATTTTATTTGCAATATAATATTATCCATTATATGAAAAATCCAAGGTTATTAGTGATATCTTGAACAGTATGTGGTTGACATACGGGAGGATAATGTTCAAGAAATAACCTAAAGAGTCATAGTATATGGATAAGGTTGGGTGTCTTGGTAACACTATTGATACGATCTACTTTGTAATAGTTACATATGATTTGATCCAAATTGTTCATATGGAGACATATGAGTGGGGATATCTTATACAATGAGTTTGTATAAGACTGAACCACGAAATATTTAATCTCTCTTTATAAATCTGTTAATTGAGAAAATTAATATTTCATCAGGATGATCATATACGACTCGATCTTAATCCTGAGTGAGTTATGAACTCCTGCCTGTGAGGGCTTGTCCTTTGATTTGCATGGGTGGGAGTGGCTTTTGTAGCTGATTCAATAAGCCTACCATTTTGGGGAATTGACTGAATAGGAGCTGGGAACATAATCTCACAAGATGGAATTCACTCCTTTCCATATAGTATAAGTAGATGAGTAGTTCCCATAAGTGTTGATTTCGGGACTTGAACAATGGGGCCCCACCCTTTCACTGACCCGAGAGGGACTTAGTTTATGGTTGGATCATAAACAATGGGGCCTCACCCTTTCACTCCATGTAATCAAATGTAAGGCACTCTCTATGCCTCCTAGTAGGACTAATGTGTGCTCCTCTGGATACATGATGGGGTCGGAGTACCTCCATATCCCTTGCTAACTCCTTGGACTCGTCAACAATCGAACCCAAGAAGGTTTTCTTCTTCTTCTCAACTTCTTTTCCATTTATTTTCTTAAAAATTTTCTTTTCACCTTCATTTATCTCTTCTTTTCTATAACCAAAACAACCATCAACATAATTAAAATGAAAAGACGGGCTAGATAACTTACTTGGTGTGGTTTTTTCTACCACAACCCCTGGACTCTCAATCTCATCATCATCAACACCCTGTGTCGACATCCCTCATAACTGGGTCTTACTTCTTAGTGTTATAGCTTTGCATTGCTCTCTTGGGTTCACCTCAGTGTCGCTCAAGAATTTACCCATTTGAAAGGCGTTGACTACGCTGGCGATCTACCCTATTTGAATCTCCATGTTCTTCAGTGCAGTGTCGTGACCACTCACCGTCGTGGCTAGGGTCATGATGGTCGTCTATAGATGCTGGTTAACTCCTCTCTGTTCTTTGATGAAGCTTCCCATCATCTCCTCCAAGTTTGATTTCTTCTTTTGGCTCGATGTTCTTGCTAACCCAAGTGGCTGCAAAATACTTTTCTGGTTAGCATAAGAGAAGTTTTTGTGATTACGCAAATGTGGGTGGTAGAGGTTAGGAAGATTCTGGCTCTGATGGCCTTGATAGCCATATCCTCTATTTTGCACATATTGGCACTTCTCCATAGACTGCTCCTCCATGCTCTTCAAATTTAATGCTGACAACGAGGCAATAATCTGTGTGGCTCATGCAGTAGAAAGTTTATCCAATGCATTAGTTAATGAATCCATCTGAGCTTTCAACGCACTTACCTCGTCAATCTCGTATATGCCAGCCGTGGATCTCGAAGATGATGAATGATTTGATGGCCATTGATAACTCGTTGCGGACATTTCCTCTAGAAGCGCATGTGCCTCATCCTCTGTCTTTGCTAGGAACTTCCTTGCACTAGTATCAAGAATGATCTTAGTACTTGAAGTCAATAAAATAGTTGTACCTATTATCAGTCTGGATAGCCGTGTTGAGGGCACTTCCTCAACATCTCCTTGTATCTCTCCCAACTTCCATACAGTTGTCCTCCATTGAGCTGGTAGAATGTACCAATCTCTGTCCTCAGCTTCGTCGTCTTTGCTGGGGAAAAGAACTTCATCAAGAAGGTCTGGGCCAACTCATCCCATGAAGAGATGTCAGTCGACTTCAGGGATTTAAACCAATCTTCACCTTTGTCCTGCAACAAGAAAAGAAATAATCTTAGTCTAATGGCATTAGGAAACACCATTAAACTTTACCGTACTACAAATCTCGAGAAAAGATATGAGATACGAATATGGGTCCTTTGATGGACGCCCTTTAAACGAGTTGTCCCACGACATTTGTATTAGCCCTGTCTTCAGCTTAAAGTTGTCGCCTGAATGGGCGCATGCACTATCCCGGAATGGTCCATCAGGAATACGAGCTGAAAATAGTCACGGATTGGCTTATTTTCCTCCTCATTGCGTTGTTCTTCCATAGTGACTCGAGTTTCTTTCCTTCGCCTCTTGCAAGTCCTGTAAATTTCCACATCTAAATGAAAAAGGTTAGCCCCCTGATAACGCTTATTTATGAGTGTTATTAAGCCTTAAAAACTAAACTATTTGCTTAGAAAGCGAGTGTTTAAAGTTATATTTCATGTCATTTAGGGCAAAGTTAAGTAAAAACAAGTTTTGCATGTGTTTGAAGTCTTGATTTTGTAAAAATAAGTTTTTAGGTGTATTTAGAGCCTTAAAAACTAATCTATTTGCTTAGAAAGCGAGTGTTAATTTTTGTTGGTTTTATGTAGAGGCTAAAAAAGGATCCAAATGCGTCCACATTTTGGCCTCAACTGAAGTAAAGAAAAGATGATACAAGAGATATGCAACCAGTATGCTCTAGCATTTGAGAGCAGAAGCCAAAGTCCAATTACAGGAAAGACCCAAAATGTGCCCAGATATGCGGCCGCATTTAGGCCTAAACCCTAAATGCGGCTACATTTGGACCTTTTCGACAGATTCTCCTAGATTCGCGAGATTTTCAGATCATATCAAATATTCTCAATCAAATCTCCAAAAATCAAGGGATATGATCAACCAAGCTTATCCACACTGATCTTATAAAACGCGGCTTAATCCTTCATTTGAAAGAGAGCTCGGAGTTGGGAATTCTTTTCATCCCAAATTTTTGTCGTTTTCTCTTTAGTTTTATTTGTCACTCTGAGTCTATCCTAAGCTCTGTTCATATTCCATTCAGACTCCAGCTTCGAAAGAAGGAAGAGTAAGTACTTGATTGTACTTGAAAAAGGTAGAACAAGTTAGAAAGGAAGAATATCTTAGGGTTCTTTTTGTTTTTAGGTTTTTTTATTCAGTTCTGTAAGTTTTTAGGAGTTGTACTTGCTGTTTTACCTTATTTTCCAGCTTTGTAAGTTTATGTTTTTCTTTTAATTCAAGTTTTAAGTTCTTTTGCTCTTTCTTGGATTCATTCTTGAAAGTGTATTCAAGTTTATTTATTTCAATAAATTGTGCTCTTTCTTTTATTTGTTTTCTTTTTCTTTTTTGCACTTTATTTATTTCTTCGATGAGTAGCTAAACTCCTTGGAGGGGATTCAATCATGTGGATACCCTAAAAAGGAGATAAGCAACCACCAATTGTTTCTTGTAAATTTCCTCAACATTTAGCTAAGTTTATTTTTTGTGAGTTTAAGTTTCATTGTTAGCATAAACTGACCATTTGAGTTAGCATAGTTTTTGAAGATTTCAATATTGAAAGGATTGGAGTCGACAAACGTTTTTCCTAAAGTAATCTAGAAAAAGAGCCTAGATATAGGACTTTGCCTTTTGTACCTAGACATAGGACAAAAACCTTTAAAATCATAAAGTTGTGTTTTTCATTATCTAAGTGAATTTAGCCATAGACATATGAGTTTTGAATTGCTTAGACTCCTAAAGGTTCTTGGAAAAGGAGCCAAATAGGTGTTGAACTTGATTTACATAGCTAAGTTTCGAAAAGGGTAAGTTGCAGGCGCATTTCAACACCATTCTGTCTGAACCGTACAGAGCTAGATAGAGTTAGTATGCGGGCGTAAGAGGCATGATCTCTGAAATAGCCGACTTAGTTGAGCAGTTTGCGGGCACATGGTGGGCGCATTTCCTCAGGGTTGAACTAGAATTGAATCCCCTGCTTCTCATCTTCGTTTTTCTCATACCTTTTCAGTTATCTTTACTTTTTCATGCACAAAACCCCAAAAATCAACTTTATTTTCTTGGTTACCTTTGGTTGCAACTTGTGAGCAATTGTGTTGTTAACTAGAGAGTTTTTGTTAATCGTTCCCTTGGGTTTGATACTTGGAATACTCCATATATTACTTGTTTGTGATAACGTGCACTTGCACTTTCTTTTGGTGTTTGCGTAGCAGCCCCATCAAGTTTTTGGTGCCGTTGCCGAGGAATGACTTTTTAAACAAACATTTTTTTTTAGTTTTTCAACAGAATTCAATTGGTTTGCCACCGCATTTAGATTTTGTCCCAGGGACCAAATTCTATTTTGCAGGTTAGAGTTGGTGCATGCGCAAAGGGCCTTTCCCTTGTGATTTTGATCATGAGATAGGGCAAACTGTTCGCCGTCGCGTAAAGAGCAAAGGAGGAAAAGAGGAGATCTACAAGAGTTGAGTGCACTGGAGAATCCAGAAGGACTTGTTTTGCAGGAATCTATTTTGCAGGAACTTTCAATGGATCTGCTTGGAGTCAATCCTCTTGGTAAGCAGCAAAGAAGAGCACAACCCAATAATGTGACGTAACAACAACCACAACAGCATGTGGAGCAGCAAAATCCCATTTTTATTTCAAATGAATGAGATAGAGGTACAAGGGATTATGCGGCCGCAACTTTCCACAATGTTAATGTAGGAATCATGGAACAAAACATTGAGGTAGCTCATTTTGAGTTGAAACTTATAATGTTTCAGATGCTCCAGACTATAGGAAAATTTGCAAGATTACCAAACGAGGATCCTCACAAGCACATGAAGCAATTCTTGAGGATATACAACTCATCCAAGATGAATGGAGTGTCAAGCGAGACAGTGAGGTTGAAACTTTTTCCTTTTTCCTTGTAGGGTAATGCAGAAGCATGGCTAGATACTTTTCCACCAGACTCGATCACTTCTTGGGATGGCTTGTCGAAAAAGTTTATTATGAAATTTTTTTGCCAACCAAGAATGCTCAGATTTGAGGGAAAATTATCACTTTTAAACACCGAATGAAGGTGTGGATACATGGGAACGCTTTAAGAAGTTAGTCAGGAAATGTCCACATCATGGCTTACTAGCCTGCCTTTTAATTGAGCATTTTTACAACGAATTGACCCAGGCCTCTAAGACCTTAGTTAATGCGTCAGCAAATGGATCCCTGTTGAGAAAGACAGTCAATGAAGGCAATGAGATTTTAGATGCAATCATCTCCAACAATAGTCAATGGGGAGATGAAGACACACATTCTACTAAAAATATTGCAGGTGTATATGAGGTGGATGCAATAGCAGCACTGAGCGTGCAAATTTCATTAATGAACAACACTCTAAAAAATTTCACTATGGGGGAACCAGGCCCCTATTGCTGCTTTGAATCAAATCTCAACACCTACTTGTGTTTATTGTAATGAAGGCCATCTATATGACAGTTGTCCTTACAACCCTACCTCTGTGTGTTTGATTGGGCAGAACAGATCAAATCCTTACTCGAATACGTACAACTCAGGTTGGAGACAACATCCTAACTTCTCTTGGGGAGGACATAATGTGAGCACATCAAATCAGTACGTGAAGCAGGGATTTTCAACATGTTTCAATAATCAAGCACATCAACCGTATACACAAAAGAATGCTACACAAATGCAACTACAATCATTAGCTCAGAACTCTTCATTAGAGAACCTTATGAAGAGGTTCATGGCTAAGAATCATGCCATCATTCAAAGTCAAGCTACTTCATTGCAAAATCTTGAATTGCAAGTTGGACAATTGGTGAGTGAGATCAAGAACATGCCTCAAGGAGCATTACCAAGCAATACAGAGAATCTTCATAGAGAAGGAAAGGAGCATTGCAAAGCGATCACTCTTAGGAGTGGACTCAAGTATGCTGAGCACGAGATGCTAGTGGAGTGCAAATCTCCATAAGTTTCTTTGATTTCACTTTATAGGAAAATTTGTAGGAAAGCCCTATTGTCAAAGACGTGAATAAGGATTTAAACGAAGAAATTGCAGGTGATGCTACCACTCCTGTGACCGCAAGGCAGCCTGAAGAACAAAAGGACATTCCTTTGAATGAAAATTTTGTAGGAAATGCAGTCAAGGATGCTGCAGCAAAGCAGCAAGAAGCTGAACTTGAGAAGAAGGCGACACCAATGAAGAAACAGGAAAATTTATATCAAGGTGTCAGACCTCCACCATTATTCCCACAAAGATTCCAGAAGAAGAACCAGGACGAGAAGTTTAATAAGTTCTTGGACATACTCAAGCAGTTGCACATCAACATTCCGTTGGTAGAAGCTTTTGAGCAGATGCCCAACTATGTCGAGTTCTTAAAGGGCATATTGACTAAAAAGAGAAGGCTAGGAGAATACGAAACTGTAGCTCTCACTGAGAACTGCAGTGCTCTCTTAAAAAGTAAAATGCCACCTAAATTGCAGGATCCATGCAACTTTACTATCCATGCATGATAGGAGGACATGACGTTGGACGAGCATTATGCGACTTAGGAGCCAACATCAACTTGATGCCTCTATCGATTTTCAAGCAGCTAGGAATTGGAGAAGCTTGACCCACGACAATGACTTTGTAGTTAGCGGGCAGGTCAATAGCTCATCGGGAAGAATGAAGATGTCGTCATTAAGGTGGACAAATTTATTTTTCCTGCAGAGTTCATAATCCTAGAGTGCGAGGCAGACAGGGAAATTTCAATCATCTTGAGAAGACCATTTCTAGCCACAGGAAGAACGATCATAGATGTCCAAAAAGGGGAGCTGACTATGCGAGTAAATGACCAATACATCACGTTAAATGTGATGAAGGCGATGCGCTACCTAGGGGAATCAGAAGAATGCTCAAGTTTAGTAATCTGCGATCCGTTTGATTTTTATGATTTGCAGGAGGACAGCTTTACAGGTGAAAGTTTTGTAGAATAAGAGTTTGAAGAAGAGTTTGAAGAAGAGTTTGAACAGCAGCAGATTGCGACCGCATATGCGCTCGCATTAGAAGAACCAAGCGCATTGAGACCAGCAGATGATAAAACAGTACCACTAAAACATTCAGTGATTGAACCACAAGTGCGGGAGCTCAAGTAACTTCTGTCTCACTTGAAATGCTGATTTCTGGGAAAAGATGAAACTTTACCAGTAATTATCTTCGCAAACCTCACTGATGAGGATGAATCTTCTTTATTGCAGGTACTCTCCAAGCACAAGAAGGCGATAGGATGGACAATAGTAGACATACGAGGAATCAACCCTTCTTTTTGCATGCACAAGATCCATTTGGAGAAGGGAGCCAAGAAGTTGATAGAGAACTAGAGGAGATTGAATCCGATGATGAAGAAGGTGGTTCACAAGGAAATTTTGAAGTGGATTGATGCAGGAGTAATCTACCCCATAGCAGATAGCAATTGGGTTACCCAGTGCAATGCGTGCCAAAGAAAGAGGGGATGACTGTTGTAACAAACTAGAAGAATGAGCTTATTCCAACCAGAACTATTGCAGGATGGAGAGTGTGTATGCGCTACTGCCGCCTCTTCAAGGCCACTTAGAATGACCACTTTCCATTACCTTTTATCGATCAAATGTTGGATCGTCTTGTAGGGAAGGAGTACTACTACTTTCTGGAGGGATATTCAGATTACACCCAGATCACGATAGCTCCAGAAGATCAGGAGAAAACGACATTCACATGTCCCTATGGAACCTTTGCTTTCAGAAGGATGCCATTTGGACTATGCAACGCCCCAACAACCTCCTAGAGATGCATGATGGCCATTTTCTCCTAGATGGTGGAGAAAAACATGGAGATTTTCATGGATGATTTCTTAGTTCTTGGAGAATCATTCAATCATTGTCTTATGAATCTTGAACAAGTCTTGCAATGCTGTGAAGATACCAACCTAGTGGTCAATTGGGAGAAATGCCACTTTATTGTGCAGGAAGGCATTATCCTAGGGCACAAGATCTCAAGGAAAGGAATCGAGGTGGACAGGGCAAAAGTGGAACTGATAGCAAAACTACCTCCACCTATATCAGTAAAGGAGATCCGAAGCTTTTTTGGTCATGCAGGATTCTACAGATGATTCACCAAAGATTTCTCCCACATATCTAAACCTTTATGAAGGTTGCTCGAGAATGACAGACAATGTGTAAAGTGATTTCACTGTAGGTGCAGTGCTGGCACATAGAAGAAACAAGATAATACATCCTATTTACTACGCCAGCAAGACCATGAATAACGCACATGTTAACTACACCACAACGAAGAAGGAGTTGCTCGCAATCGTATTTGCCTTCAAAAAATTTAGATCATATCTGGTTGGGACAAAAGTGATTGTTCGCACAGACCACTCGGTGCTAAAGTATCTTATGTCAAAGAAAGATGCTAAGCCCGACTCATCAAATGGATTTTTCTTTTACAGGAATTCGATCTGGAGATCTTAGACAGGAAAGGAACACTGGTTGTAGACCACTCTTCAAGATGAGAGTTGAAGGCTCAGAAGGACGATTCAAAGGAGATACAGGATACTTTTGCAGACGAGCAGCTGTTTGCAGTTAAAGCAATTGAGTTACCATCGTATGTTGACATAGCTAACTACTTAGTTAGTGGGCTTACTCCACTAGGTGCAACATCGCAGCAATTGAAGAAGTTCTACCATGACAGTAAGTACTACTGTTGGGATGAACCTTATCTTTATAGGATGGGACCAGATCAGGTGCTTAGAAGATGTGTTGCAGAGGAGGATGTCTCAAAGATATAAAAAGCTTGTCACACAACTCCATATGGGGTCATTTTGTAGGTATAAAGACAGCAGCTAAAGTACTCTAATGTGGATACTTCTATCCAACTCTTTTCAGGGATGCACATTTGTTTGCTAAGGGATGCGATCAATGCCAAACAATGGGGAACTTAACAGTGAGACATGAAATGCCAATGCACTACATGTTAGAGGTGGAAATCTTTGACGTTTGGGGCATGGATTTCATGGGACCTTTCCCGCCATCCTTTGGGAATGTGTATATCTTACTTGCAATAGACTATGTGTCTAAATGGATCGAGGTTGTGGCAACACCTGCCAATGATTCTAAGGTAGTGAAGAAGTTTCTTCATAGAAACCTCTTTACTAGTTTTAGTACACCAAAGGTGTTGATTAGCGATGAGGGAACTCATTTTGTGAATAGGGCCATAGGAAATTTGCTTGCAAGGTACAACATAAGGCACATGATTGTGACTGCATATCATCCATCAATGAATGGACAAGCAGAACTATCGAACAGAGAGATCAAGGAAATCCTAGAAAAGACAGTTGATCCATCGCGAAAGGATTGGTCTCTCAGGCTCGATGATGCACTATGGGCACACAGGACAACTTTTAAGGCTCCATTGGGAATGCCTCCATACATGATTGTGTTTGGGAAAACTTGCCACTTACCCTTAGAATTAGAGCATAAAGCTTATTGGGCTCTGAAAATGCTAGATTTTAATTTGAATGATGCAGGTGTATTAAGGAAAATGTAGTTGAACAAGCTTGAAGAACTAAGGCACTTCTGCTACAAAAATTCTAAACTTTAGAAGGAAAAGGTAAAGAAATGGCATAATAAGAAGATCTTTGACAAACGACTACATGAAGGACAACATGTGTTGCTGTTCAATTCGAGACTAAAACTTTTTCCAGGGAAGCTGAGATCCAGATGGTCCGAACCATTCACGATTACTAAAGTATATCCATACGGTGTAATTGATTTTCAGGATAGCAAGGTGACCATTTTTAAAGTAAACGGACAGAGAGTCAAACCATATTGGGGAGAAGGCGTGAGCAGGAACAAGGTCTCAGTCTCCCTAGTGGAGCCAGATTAAGAACATCAGGTGATGTGTTATAAATATGTATATATTTCTTTTGATTTTATTAAAAAAAATCAAAAACTTCAAAAATAATTTTGGTGTAAGTGCTGCATAGGCGACTTAATGCATTAGAGATATAAGTTTTGGTTAAGAGGGAACTCTATCTTAGGAGGGTTCTGTCTAGGCTGAGGTACTTAAGCTGACCATAAGGGAATACCTCTACCTAGGGACCTACCTGGGAGTTGAATTAATCAAACTTTTAAGTCAAAGTCATTATCACTTTGTATCTGATTCGATTTTTCTTTTATGTTTAAGTGTGTGAACTTTTTTGATATTATGAGTTAGTGTGTAGGGAGTTTTGAAGGAGTTGTGAAATTTTGAGGCTTAAGGTGAAAATTGGAAATGAAGGCCCAAATGTGACCTCATTCCGAATGCATAATAGTTATTGCAGGTTTCAACTAGGAGAAATGCATTTGAAATTGCGGCCGCATTTTGAGAACTGCACATAAGGCAAATGCGGCCTAATTGCGGGTGCATTTGGCCCTAAATCTTTAATTTGTAGGGACCACCATTGACCTAGGTCAACTTATTCGAATTTTAAAAATACACAAAGTCCTTTACTGTTTCTTACACCTCAAGCACCTCCGACCATATTCTGGTGAGTCCTTCGATCATCTTCTCTGACCAAACCCACCGGTAAATTCGCCTATTTTCTTCACAGAGAAGGTCGTAAACCATTTCCTTTTCTTTTGTAGGTATTTTCGAGTGCAATGGAGCAAAGCAAGGTTACCTACAAACGTTGAAAGCTCACCCGATAATAAGCTTCGCAGGCCATGGCCGATAAGTCCACTGTTCGAACAAGCCCTACGCGAAAGAGCAAAAAGGAAAGAAGGGCCAATTAACCTCGAGTACTCTTCCCATGGGTTTACCATTGCTGAAGCGTTTGAAGGAGTGGGAAGAATACTTGAGAAAGATAGCCCGAATCAGAAAGGAAGCCATCAAAGGCTTGAGGCTAAACTCCAAGGAAGAGGAAGATGAACTGACCCCGCTTGTGTGAAGGGCTGTAAAACAGCCAGAGGGCATGTCAAGAGCTTGTAATGCAGGTTTAGAGGGCCCCAGCAAGTGCATGGTTGTTTACACAAAGAAGAAGAAGGCAAAGAAGAAGTTCGCGCCAAGTAGCGAAGATAAGCAAAAAGGCCCAGTTGTGTTCGCATCTGTAGGACAATTTGTCTAGCCTCAGAAGCCTGCCAAGCCTGAGGCAAGGATGGAAGATGCACCTTCAACCCTGGAGCATCCACACAAAGCCAGCCCTGTCAAATAAAGGTTAAATGCGCCCACATCTCTGGCTCATTTGGCTCAGCAAACTGAAGATCCTCTAGCTACTAAAGGAGGAAATGCGATTGCATCTGTGGTGCATTCAAAGATGCTAGTGGCAACTCACGCCACTCCAACCAAGTGAATCACCTCTGCCACTACTCAGGTATCAACTTCAAGCCCATCCCCTCAAAAATGCAGGGTCAAGATGCTCTCCACGCACAAAAGAAAGTCAAGGTGGGACAACTCACCAACTAAGAAAGGAGAGGAAACTGCAGAGCCAACCCAATCACCATCAACTGATGAACAGGTGGCTCAAGAGCATCCCCACACTTGAATGGGCAACCATGATCGTTGCTGGAAAGGCCAAGGCTGTAGAGCTTGCTGAGAAGCTTTGAGAAGATATTGAGAGAAGAAAAAAAGAAGAATAATAAGAAGAAGAAAATGCGGCCAGGATTGCAGCAGCAAACCAAAGTTTTGTGCAGGAAGCAAATGTTGCCGCATCCAGATCGCATTTGGACCAGACACCATCACCATCACCAAGACTCTAGCAAAGGTCATCTGAGGCCAATGCCACAGATGCAACTGCATTCAGGGCATATCCTGATGAACAGGGGCAGAGAGAAGCTAAATTTGACTACCTGTTTGAGTATGAGATGAGGGGGCTCACTTGATCAAAGCCCCGAAAGAGATGAAGAAGCAGAAGGTCGGAGCAATCTGAAGTTCCCCTCTCTGAGGATAATTTGTAGGTAATCTGAGAAAGCGAGATGTCTAGATCCTCCAAGAGGAGAACTAAGAAGAAGAAAAAGAGTAGGCCTCAAACTACTCCTAAGCCAAGTACTTGTCACACCACTGCAGAGGTCTTGTGGCTGAACGCTCTACTCAATTTGACCTTAACAAACGAAAAACCATCATGAGGGACAGAGCGCTCATGTGCGAGATGGGCTTCACCAACAAAACGGGCCCCATCCCAGAGACGTTCATTACAGATATTATTCACAAGTTGGGATGGGAGCGATTTTGTGAGCAGCCCAAGAAAGTGGCTATGCAACTAGTTCTGGAGTATTATGCCCACTTGGGGGATGAAATAAGGAACGAGCTTGAACTCAGTGGGAGGACAGTGCGGTACTCTACACTCGACATCAACCGAATCTACATGTTACCCACCTTGAGGAACCCTACAGGTAATGATGGCATTGACAATCCAATTGAGGAGCAGCTACAAGAGGCTCTAGAGTTCGTTGCACGAGGGCATTAAAGGGGAGTTTCGCAAATTGGAGTGCGGACTTTGGTGCCTTCAGACACCAAGATAGAGCCGTATGTATGGGTCGAATTTATGAAGAACAGGATTCTGCCCACAACACATGACACCACTATCTCACAGAAGAGGGTCATGTTGTTGTATAGAATTTACAAAGGCCTAAACATCAACCTAGGAAGGATCCCGAGGGAAGAGATAGTGGCCTGCGCTCGACGGAATGTGGGATGTCTTTTCTTCCCCACCCTGATTACTAAACTTTGTAGGAGGGAGGGTTAGAACTTGATTGGTTCAAGCCCACTATTGATCGAACGACTATCAACAAATTGACGGCCTTGTATACATAGAAGCTCACTTCTCCTAAGAAGCAGCCTACTATTTCTTCAACCCCACACTATGCGGCCGCATCTCCTCCTCAACAACCCACTCTAGGACAATCATAGCAATCACACGTAGACATACAGGCTTAGATACAAAGACTTCAGGAGTAGAACATGGTTTATTGGGCTTATTCACGAGAAAGGGACAAAGCCATTCGAAAGGCCCTCACATAGCTTACCAAGGGAAAGGCCCCTGCACTTCCTGACTTCCCTGCTATTCTCCTAAGGCATGTGGACTAGTAGAGAGATGACTCATCCTCTACCTCTTAGGGGAGTATTGTTTCTCTATTCTATCTTTATTGCTTTCATATTTAATTTGCTTGCTGTTCTTCTAGGGTTAGTTTACTTGCTTTCATAGGATAGATTTGATGCTTTCTAGTATAGGTTGAATTTCTTTTATTTGTTTGTTTTTGTTAAAAACACCTTCTACTTAAATGATTTTCCTTACACCTTACACATGCATGAATAAAGATCAAAATTCAAAAACAAGTTTTCAATTTATTTTCTTTGGTTGTTGAGTAAAAAGGTCTTTTATGATGATACTTAGATCTCTCTCAACTTCCACATACTTTTTGCAAACTTGGGTTTAAGTTTCATGTACCTTATCAATCACTTTTCTTCATAAACCATTCCAATCTAAATTCTTCTTGTGTTTAGACTACTTAGAGTGTTTAGGAGAGTTTAGTTTGATGCTTAGTAAGCTAATCACAAGAAAATTTGTACCCCTACCCCTCTTTTTCCTTATGTTTTTAGTCAATGGAGACATTGACCCATCTAAGTTTTGGGGGGGGGGGGGGGGGGGGTGAGTTGTATTGTAGTTTTGAGTTGTAATGACAAAATGTTGATGGATCATGTACTACACTACTACTAGGGACTCATCATTAAAAAAAAAAAAGAGAAAAAGAAAAGGAGATACTCCTCCTTCCAGAGTTAACCAAGTAACCAAGGGCGGTCATGACACCCATGATTTCCTTTGCATGAAAGGTTGACTTAGGAAGTGAGTATGTGGAAACAGTCTTAGCAGTGACTAGTGCTTGCAATCAGCTACTTTCATCACAAAGTGTTAGTAAGTTGGAGAGAAGGTATAGTGTGACAGAAAGACTCTCCTAAGAAAAAAAATGAGAAAAAGAAAAGAAAGGAAAAAAGCCTAGCAGTAGTATTGAATAAGTTTGGGGGAAGTTATAGTTTTTTTATACTTAGAAAGAATTAGACTTAGCTTGCTAGACAAAGAAATCACCCTAGATTTTATGACTAAGCCTTAGGTGGGATAAACAAGGTAGGTAGATTTGCATGCGAATGGTTTGTCTTGAAAAGAAAAAAGTAAGGTCTCGTGGGATGAAACTTCGAGGTTGTGTAAGTACTAAGAGTTTAGATCTCTCCTGAAAGGCACAATTTTTCCAAAACTTCCTTAGAATGCATGTTGTTGCTTGTTTGTTTTTGCTTAAAATTGCTTGAGGACAAGTAATAAGCTAAGTTTGGGGGTGTGATAACACTCATTTATGAGTATTATTGAGCCCTAAAAACTAAGTTATTTTCTTAGAAAGCAAGTGTTTAAAGTTATATTTCATGTCATTTAGGGAAAATTTAAGTAAAAACAAGTTTTGCATGTGTTTGAAGTCTTGATTTTGTAAATATAAGTTTTAGGTGTATTTAGAGTCATTTTTGTTAAGAAAGTATTAATTTTTGTTGTTTTTGTGTAGAGGTTGAAAAAGGATCCAAATGCACCCACATTCTAGCTGCAACTGAAGCAAAGAAAATATGATACAAGAGATATGCGACAAGTATGAGCCAGCATTTGAGAGCAGAAGCCAAAGTCCAACTGTTGCAGGAAAGACCCAAAATGCGCCCAGATATGCGGCTGAATTTAGGCCATTTTGATAACAACACAATTGCACCCACAAATGCGGCAACATTTGGACCTTTTAGACAGATTCTCCCAGATTCGCGAGATTTGCAAATCATATCAAATAATCTCAATCAAATCTCTAAAATTCAAAGGATATGATCGAACAAGCTTCTCCTCACTAATCTCGGCAGCAAACCTTAGGCTTGAAGTCTATAAAAGGTTGCTCAATCCTACATTTGAAAGAGAGCTCGGAGTTGGGAATTCTCTTCATCCGAAATTTCTATCTTTTTCTCTTTAGTTTTAGTCGCCACTTTGAGTCTCCCCTAAGCTTTGCTCATATTCCATTCGGACTCCAACTTCGAAAGGAAGAATATCTTAGGGTTCTTTTTGTTCTTAGGTTTTCCTATTCAGTTCTGTAAGTTTTGAAGAGTTGTACTTGCTGTTTTACTTTATTTTCCAGCTTTGTAAGTTTCTGTTTTTCTTTTAATTCAAGTTTTAAGTTCTTTTGCTCTTTCTTGGATTCATTATTCAATGTGTATTCAAGTTTATTTATTTCAATGAATTGTGTTCTTTCTTTTATTTGTTTTCTTTTTATTTTCTACACTTTATTTATTTCTCCAATGAGTAGCTAAACTCCTTGGAGGGGATTCAATCATGTGGATACCCTAAAAAGGAGATAAGCTACCACCTTGTGTTTCTTGTAAATTTGCTCAACATTTAGCTAAGTTTACTTTTAGTGAGTTTAAGTTTCATTGTTAGCTTAAACTGGCCATTTGAGTTAGCATAGTTTGTGAAGATTTCAATACTAAAAGGGTTGGAGTCGACACGCGTTTTCCTAGAAGTAATCTATGAAAAGAGTCTAGACATAGGACTTTGCTTTTTGTACATAGACATATGAAAAAAACCTTTAAAATCATAAAGTTGTGTTTTTCATTATCTAAGTGAATTTAGCCATAGACATATGAGTTGCAAAGGGTAAGTTGTGTTTTTCATTATCTAAGTGAATTTACTTAGCTAAGTGTCGAAAAGGGTAAGTTGCAGGCACATTTCAACAACATTCTGTATGAACCGTACAGAACTAGACAGAGTCAGTATGCGGGCGTAAGAGGTAGGATCTCTGAAATAGCCGGACTTAGATGAACAGTTTGTGGGCGCATAGTGGGCGCATTTCCTCAGGGTTCAACTAGAATTGAATACCCTTCTTCTCATCTTTGTTTTTCTCATACCTTCTCAGTTATCTTTACTTCTTCATGCACAAAACCCCGAAAATCAACTTTATTTTCTTGGTTACCTTCAGTTGCAACTTGTGAGAAATTGTGTCGTTAACTGGAGACTTTTTGTTAATCGTTCCCTTGGGTTCGATACTTGGAATACTCCATATATTACTTGTTTGTGATAGCGTGCACTTGCGCTTTCTTTTGGTGTTTGCATAGCAACCCCATCACCCTGTTATCACTACACATAAAACAACGGCTTCCTCAAAGAAAAACTAAAACCAAATAAAATGAAAGAAAAAAGCAACTACAATAACAAAACTCAGAAAAAGCACACAACGAGAAAACACAAACGAATATATATAAGGACAAAAACACACAAATATATACAAAAACAAACAAAACCCCTAAAGTAATTCCTCCTATTTTCTTCTTAATATTAATCAATTATAAATAAAGACTTCACTGCTATTCCCCGACAACGACGCCAAAAACTTGTTCGTGGTCACACAAGCGCACGCAATCAAGTAATAGAAAACGATAAGTAAATATTGAGTGTCGAATCCTCAGGGAAGGCAATGAAAGCTTTTTTTATTTAATTAATTATTAGAAAATTTTATTCTTCCAATTATTTAGGGCACGAACTAAAGAAAATGATGCTTGGAAGATAAATCTAATCTAGAAAGAAATTAAAATGTGGAGATACCAAATTAAGGGGACATTTAGGGGATCAAGCACGAATTAGGTGATAAGCCTTAGAATTAAGGCTTATTTAACTCCTAATTACTTAAAATATTCTTGTTTTGACTTAAGATCATTTGAAAATAGTGGAAGATTGCTTGAATTTAAGGAAGAAATGAATGTGATGACATTTGGAATAGAATTCTAAGTAAATTGATCTTGTTTGCAGAAATTGTGGAAATTGCAAAATCAGATTCTGCAATTCTGGACAGCAGAAAATTCAAGGAAGAACGAAAATTCATGCGAAAAACCCATATATGGAAAACTTAATTACAACATGATTTGGGGGATTTTGAGCACAAAATTTGGGCAATCTTCAACCCTAATGAAGGCCCATAAATTGGAAAGAAGATGAGGAGCTAAACAATTCGTTTTGAAGACTTTTTGGAGTCAATTTTCGTGGTTTTTTACTCTGTTTTTTGCAGATTTTTTTTCTCTATTTTCTGCAGTTTTTGTCTTTATTTTTCTGCAATTTCTTCTTGTTTTATCAAGAGTCGTTGGGTATACAATCTCTATTCTCCATTTGCTTCCTTCTTGTATGAATTGTAAGTTTTAATTCAATCCTTGTTCGTGGGTTTTATTCACAATTAATACTCTATTTTTTCTGAAATTTTCTACACTGTTTTATGCTCAAAATTCAGCTAGTTTTCTACATGTTCCTTCTCTATTTTCTAATCCAATTCAAGGCAAGCTTGGAGTGTTAAGACTAATCAATTCCATGAAATAGAGAAAGAATGAAGTCGATTGGAATAGAGGAGAGACTCGGTTCTATTCTAAGAATTATTTTTGTTGATTAATTTCTGTTTTTGTAAGAAGATTTCAATATGTACTTTTGTTCCTTAGCTTGCTAATTGCAAAGGAACTTGTTTTTGTTATTCTGTCATATGGGTATTGTTGTTCACAAGTTGTTTTCCTCATAAAATTGATGTCTTGCGTGGAAATTGATATCAAATTGCCTTCAATTTCCTATTCATAGTAAGAATTTTTGGAGGTAGAATTGTGTTGAATGTTTTTGCCAAGTTTTCTATCAACTCATTTAATTTTAGCTTTCAGTAATAATTCACTCAATTTTCTTTAATATGATGTTTCCTTCAAAAATTAATTGTGACATTTTTCTTTTTAATTTGAGCTAAAACTTCTTAGGGGGTTTAACGATGTGAATTCCCTAAGAAGTAATTGTAGCCAAAATTTCAATAAAAACCAAGCCTACATCTCAATTGTTTGCTTGTGTTGAATAAATTTCCGTTGAGATCCTAGATTGATCAACTAGGGTAGCAACTCAAGCTTAGATCTAATACCGACGGGGTTAGTGATAAGTGGATTTCGCACAAGTAATGGAGAAAAGAGCTTAGACATAAGCCAATTCCTTACCCTAGACATAGGGATTAAGGACTCCAAAACTCATAAAATTGTTGAGCCAAATGATCTAAGATAGAGGAACTATGGACATATAAGTTACTCACTTAGCCTCCTAAAAACCTAAATTCAAGGTGAATAGGAGATGCAATTTTGGTTTACAATTGAGTGTGGAGTAGGTTGGAATTGTAATTTTGGCTTGCAATTACGACTTAGGGCAATGACATTCTTGAGTCCCATCTTTATCTAAATTCCTTTTGAAATTTTAGTTTACTCTCAATTATTGCCAATTCTAGATTCTGCAATTCAATTCTGCAATTTTTGTTATTTCGCTTATTTCCATTTCTAGATTCTGCAATTAGATTCTGCAATTTTTCTTTTTACCAACACACCATCTCAACATTATTTTTGCATTTTTAGTTTTCAATTTGCAATTTTCCTTACACATTGCTTTACAATATTTTTGTTACTCCGTTCCCTGTGGGATTCGATACTTGGTACTCATATACCATTTTATATTACTTTGATCGCGTGCGCTTGCGTGTAACACCAACCATTAGGGTACAAATATGGCAATTGGATTCGACATTTAATTAATTTTGTCAATTACATAAACCTAGAGCAAAACCAATCGAAATCTCCTTTCAGTCTCATTCGAACACACTAATTAATCATTGGTGTAAGTTTTCTTAGTGCTAATTGATTAATTAATTGGGATTACGTCTAATCATAATTAGTTTCACCGGTCAATTGTTAATCCTATGTCACTCAGGTAATTTTAGGGCGTTAATTGAATTCGTTCGGTCCTAAACTTTCTCCGTCGAGCTCAATTTAAGACTAGAATCAACTAATTAATGGCCAATTAATTAGAGGCAGTATGTATAACTTAATTAAATGCAATATAACAAGTAATTAAATGTCTTGAATCACAATTAAACCATAATGCTACTCCTCATTGTGCTCTTAGCCCCTAAACAAGTAAAATTAGGACATCATATTCAGTTTATAGCATAATCAATCCATTTCTAAAGCCTTAGAATACATAAAACAGAGGAAGAAAGCGAATAGGGATAACGTCACCGCCGAAATCTCTGCTCCCCCTTCGAATTTCACAATCTCGAGCTTTGATTTTTGCTCCTGAACACTTTGAATTATGCTCCCAAGGTCCCTAGAGAGCGAGAAGTTGTAAAATGGGCTAAAACCCTAAAATGGTCTCCCATTTCCACAAAGAAAATGAAGAATATATACTGTCTGTCGACGCAGCGTCGACACGCTACGCTATCCAAAATGCTCCATTTTGACTGTGTGTGTGCCTCCAGTGTTGAGACAATGAAGGTAGCATCTCAACACTATGGACGAATGTCTCTCGCCACGTGTTTTGAGCATTGAAACGCTACAGGGTAGCGTCTCGACGCTAGCCCTCGGGTTTCAATGATAAAATCTAGTGCCTCAACGCTATTTTGAGCATTGAGACGCCATCCTCTCGGCCAATTTCTATGGTGAAGCCTTTCTTCTCCACAGTTAGTTCTATTGTGAGTATTTTTAGATTCCACAACAAACCCAATGCTCCAAATTTTCTATCATTATCCTAAATTGCCCAGTTACCTGAAATATAGAGAATATCCCCGTAAAAAGCTCACAATTACAAGCAAAACTAGCAATTAAATGGGCTTAAATATAACATTAAATTAGTGCTATCAGAGGGCCTTCAAGATGCATCAATCCTTGATTGAAGAGGTAGCCTTGGCCTTGACGTCAGCCTTATGTTGAGGCTGATGTTCGAAATTGGGCTTTTGGCTCAAATCCTTTATTTATTGGGACCTAATGGGGTTTTGAGTTTCCTCTTAGCACATATTCGCTCTACTCCTTGAGTTCATTCAACGGTAGACCCATTTTATTTTGGTTTGTTATCTTATTTCCTTTTCCTTTTTAGCTCGAAATGTGTTTATATGGAAATTCCCTTCTCTTGAACTTTGTAAGTCTCACTTGAAAGTTGTTGGTTGGGTAAGCCTCGACCTATGCATTTTGGCCAACCTCTAGTTTTTATTCAAATTCCTTTGTTGAGACACTTTTATTTTCTAATTTTGTTGCTAAGGCTGGCAGTGAATTGCTCACCTTAGCCTTGACCACCTTGGCTCTAGCTGAAGTGAGTTTTTAGACTTTTAGTTCTTAATTCTTCTTCTTTAAGGTGGAGGGTTTTCTTGGGGGGAACTTAGATGAAATTTGGATCACCTTGGTCGGCCAAGGCCTCGTTACCTAACTAGGCTCTTGGCCCTTCCTTCAACTTTCTCAGGGTCTAGTTACCCCTTAGGTCTCATTTGATGGACTTGGGTGTTGATCTCCTAAGGCCTAGTCAATCGTAGATCTGTTCCTCTCCAACATTTTACCTAGCTATGTTGAGTTAACTAAAAATGACCAACGTTCTCTTTTGCCTTGGCCTATTGGATAGGATCTAGTTACCCCCTAGGTCTTGTTTGATGGACTTGAGTGTTGATTTCCAAAGACCTAGTCAGCCCCAGATTGTTTCCTCTCCAACATTTTACATGGCTATGTTAACATACCTGAATATGACCAACTTTCTCTTTTGCCTTGGCCTGTTAAATAGATAAGAAACTTCTTGAAATTTTGAAATAAGTTTGATGAATCAAATCAATCTTCAAGGAAGAAGGGTTCAATCCACTTCTTATCCAACTAGAAGAGCTTTGAATCAACTTTGGGCTGGTGGGTTCTATCGTATTTAGGCCTCTTCGGCCTTGACCCTCTTGAACCTGGCTAAGGTACCATTTTGAGCTTTGGACCCATTGCTTGACTCCTTCAAGTGTAAGTTGGACCTTGATTTAGATAAATTCAAGCTCAGAGGGCATCTCGCCACCATCTCAATTACGATTTTGAATTTTGGCATACTAGCTTCATTTCTATACGTGATAATCATGATGTGGATTCTGATGATTCCAATATCAAGGGAGCTAGAGCTGGATGTTTGATAGAACATAATATGTGCTATCTTTAGGTCTTGTTTATTTATACTTTTGTGGCTTAAATGTGTGCTTCAAGATAATATTTAGTTATTTTGTAGAAATTGAGCATTTGGAGCAAAATCAGAGTTTCTATAAGAATTAGGGTGAAAAGGAACTAATTTGGCATGAATTTGAGTACCAAGTGAAGAGAATATAGAAATCAAGCCAAAGTTCCCAAGGAGATAGCGTCTCAACTCTCATAGCTGAAGCATTCAAGTCAAATCTCTTGCATGAGTAGCATCGAGACACTACATTTTAGCATCAAGATGCTTTAGAAATTTAAAGTGCAAGTTCCTCTGTCAGAAAAAACATGTGAACGTATATTGTTGAGCACTCCGTTCGTAGCTAATAACTTGTAGAAAAAATTTATAATAGCCACCAAATTCTTCTATTTCATGTCCTAGCACGATAATGTTGTAAAATAATAAGGCATTTATAGGCAATGTACCGCATCAGACTAAAAATTGGCACTATGCAACATCGTTTAGTGAAATTATATAGAATTGCTCTGTTCTTGTGTTTGCATCTTATCAGTTACCATTCCTCACAAGGAAGGCGATGAGGCATTGCAGCATGATGATACAGCTATGCAACGAGGCATCGCTACTTAGAGGAGACCAAAAAGGTTTGCGTGTGTGTCATATGTCAGAAAGGACGAGTGGTGGAGCAGAAATGGTACGATGTGTAGGAGCAAGGCCGACAGAAAAGTAAAATGGCAGAGATGGGGACCACTGGCGCGTAAGCCGTACCACGCAGCGAATGAAATGGGCGCATGAAGTAATGCACTCTCCCTCGACTTGGGCGTATATAACGATACCTACTTATTCATCAAGGGAGGGGGTGGAAGATCGAGAAAAAGAAGAAGAAGAGAGGAATGGAAGATGGATCCTAATCATGAAGAACACCATAGCCACCGTTGGAGCTCAAAGAAGAGGAAGTGATAGCCCTCTAAGAGTGACGCTGCAGGAATCAGCAGTCACTGCACCATTGCTTTCTTCCCTCTATTTTATGTGTTGAATTATTTTAAATTACTATCTGGTAATTGTAATTTAATGTCTTTCATTATGGTTCGTAGGAGCTAATTTTCTCATCAAGACTTGGCCTGAAGGCCCTTTTGTTGACCTTGCCTTAACAATGTTTTAATGTTAGTAAAGTAGAAGTTTAAATCCAACCTTCTTCTCAAGTGTGTTTATTGAAATTGCTTGAATTCTGTTTGGCCAACCGAGTTCGAGTAGTAGCAAGTTTTAGGCACCGGGAGGGTCAAAACAAGTGGAAAAAACTTGAGAGAAGCAAGGGTAACATTTAGTTGCTAGATTGATTTAGGGATATTTCAATCTCTTGCAGGCGGTAGAATGGGGCAGTAGTTAGTTGGCAATAGTTGCACAGAGGAATCTAACCTCTATTGCCGCGAACGCGATACCGAGAGGGAAGAGGTCATAGGTCCCCAAGTCTAGGTTGAGTAAGAACTTCTGCAGCATTAGCATTTTGCATAGTTGAGCAGGTTGACATAAGGCGCCAGGGTTAAGTCTTGAGTTTTTTATCCATTGCATTTTTTTACTAACGTTGTTACCAGTCAGTTATTCTGTCGTTATTGTATTTATTTTGCACTAAAACCAATATCTCATAATACTTCGGGTACTGCACGAAATCTGCTAAGTACGCTTTGTAGTAAAAAGAAAATCAATTATTGCATCAAAAGAATAGTACACCTTCCTTTTGGATCTCAACCCTGGAATACGAACCAAGTATTACTTGCTGGCACATTGATGTGCACTTGCACCGATGCGTTAGGTGTCAGCAAAGTCGTTAGTGTTGTAGGGTACAAATTTAGGGCACAAGCTTGCGTATAATCATACATCCCATCGCATCATTACCCTTTGCATCCTGCAACTCTTGCACTATGCTAAGAGAAGATCTTAGTTTTGACTGTACCATCGGCAAATCCTCAATATTTGCTAAAGTTGAGGAAAAGATGGCCGAAAGAACACTGAAACAGCTGGCAGCACCAGACCTGAACTAGCAACCACTATGCATCACCTACCCTATTAGCTAGTCCTTTATGCCTAAAGTTCTTTTATTTGAGTTTAATGCTAGTATTTTCATGCTTGGAATCCCATAAAACTGTTGTTATTGAAATAGCTTCTTTGGATATTCTTAATTGTTGTATTTACATAAATGGGAGCTAAAAAAAGCACTAAATTATGTTAATTTGGTGTTGCAGGTCGTAATTTTCTATCAGCAGAACTATGAGAGGGCATTTGTCCAGCAAAGTAATTGTTGGAGCAAATGATTCGGCATTTTAAGTTATAGAAAGACAGCACGTGATACATCACATGAGAAGTCATCACGTGTCTTGTTTGACCTAAGTAGCCCTAAAATCAAGATGAGCATCGATATATAAAGCAAGCAACCGTCTTTAGGAGAAGGAGAGACCTAATTTGAGAGGCAGAAATCGAATGTTGAGAGGAAGAAGTCGACAAAGGAGCTGAAGGAAGAAAACCGAAGCAGAAAATGAGCTGGAGATAAAAGAAATCATCATCAAGAGCTTCTATTTCGGGCTTTTCTTCTCCGTTCTATTGTTTTCTTTACTTTTGATTTTCTCTTTTGTAATTAGATTATACATTATGGTGTTTTACTGCAGTTTTCTTTTATTTTCAGCTTTTAACATGAACTAAATCACCTTTGGGTGAGGATTAAGAATGTGGTATTAATCTAAATAAGGGGTTGAGGCTCATTAGCTCTTTTCAATTTGGTTTTAGAGTGTTTTTATTGTTTACGCTCAATTTCGTTTGGCCAACTATTTTGGGCATTGTCTCCTTGAGTTTTGGGGAAAATAGGGGAGGCCGATTACTCAAAACCACATTAGCTCCTTGTTTGGGTTAGTAGCTAGCTAAGTGGGGAGGTTAGGGATAACAACCCACCTAATGCACATTTACAGGAACTTTATTTGGCATGGGTTAATGGGAATTAAACCACAAATTATTGAAAATCTGGGAGGATTCCGCGTTTATTGCTGTGTGGGTTGAGGGAGCAAAGTTCTTGCTGCAGCATTCTTATTTCGAGAAAATACAGACAATTCTTAATTCGAGCCTGTTTTACATATCTTGTTACAAGCTTTTCTCGCACTTTTTGTTTGAGCATTTTTTGAGTTTTATTCTTTTGCTATTGCTTTTATTTCGTTGAAGCATGACTAGATTAGATTTTAACCATATTTTAATTATTTGGTTACCGTGTTGAATTCACTAAAAATTAGGTTTAGCTTAGTAAATTTCCTTGCACTAATCCCAGTGGAGAACGATAATTTACTTATCACTTGCTGCAATTATTGCGTACACTTGCACATCCTCGTGTAAATTGTTTAAGAAACTTAAGCTACACATTAGAAGGCAACAATTCTCTTTGAAAATTTGACCTAAAAGTAGAGTTATGAATTTGGGAGTTGGGAGGACAACTTTGGAGCTTATAAGAGGGATTTTCAAAGCTCGAGATCGTGGAGATAGTACCAGGAATGGGATATCACCACGCCAAACCTTATTTGTCTTCTTTTCTCTATCTTTTAAACTTTGTTTTGGTTTTTGGCATGAGGTGTTGTTGTTTTTATTTGAATATGAATAGCTAAATTTTTTGTTCATAGGGATTGATGTAGCCCTTGGATCTTATGGTTTAATTGGTTGAATATATTATTATGCTTGATTCCATTAATATATTTATTTGCTTAATCCTTTTGATCTACTCGCCCTACTTGTAAGTCTTGATAGAAAAGGTGGGAGAGGGTTTCACTATCTCTTTTCTTTCAGAGTCTACTTGACTTCTTTTTTTTTCTTTATGTTGTTTCGTTTGGAAAGACCAGTAAGTGGTTTTGGCATATCTTATGCAATCGATTGATTCTATCAGGTCTATTCTTCTGTAGTGCATAGGCTCCGGGTTCTTCCTCTAGCCGAGCCACTACTTTCGTGTGTGTAATTCATAGCAGTTTTTTTTTATTATGGAGCTATTGGATTTTCTTATAGTAGAGAGCGGTAAGTTAGTGCTGTTCTAAGGAAGTGGTAGCTGTTCCAGTACACAAACAAGGTGGGTTGGGGGAGGTATTTTGAGCGCATATTTTTTTCTTCAATAGAGAAAGGGCTTGGCATTTCACTCTTTGTTGTGGGGTTGTCACGGATTGGCCGGCCATACAGATAAGGAAGTCCAAGGAGTTTTTTCTTTGTGGAGATTTCACATCACATTAGTCATTCCATTCCTTTCGGATAACCTAAAACGTGTAGGCCTACCGAGAGGGTACTTTCTGATTTGAAAAAAAGGTCTATTACGATGTATACGATGGGATATTGATAAGTTCATTTTATATATATTTATTATATCTTGTTTACGTTATTTTTAGTTAGTTTTCTTTTAGTTTTTGATTTCTAATTCTTGTATTTCTTTTATTTTTATAGGTGTTCAAAAGTTGTATTTTGAAGGTCATGTTTGAGGACTTTTTGGAGGACTTTCAGGTTGAAGTCTAAAAAAAAATAAAAAAATTCTCGGGCGCCCATGCGCCCAAACCGGCGCCTAGGCGCTGCAGACTGAAGCAGTTGGACAGAATGCCAGCGCCTAGGCGCTGTCCACGACGCCTAGGCTCTACGTCGCAGCCCTAACTTTAAATTGGGTCGATTTTTATCATTTGGGGGTGGATTTTTATGAAATTTTAGGGCAAGAAAGAGGCGACAAACAGAGGCAAAAAGGGAGAACGACCAAGGAGAATAAATTTACGCATCTTGGAGGTCTTTAACAACCAAGAAGGAGTGGAGCTAAGCTTAATTTGTTTCTATTTCTCTTCTTCTTTCTCTTTTTCCTGTTTGTAGAAGATCCAAATGATGATTTATGTTGGTTTGTTAAGATTTGCATTATGAACTGAGTTTTTCTTTTCTAGGGCTTTGATGTAATCGAATATTGAATCCTACTTCTTCTTAGTTAATAGTTGATGTCTCTATTTCATACATGGTTGTGAGAATGCTTTTGCACCTAAAGTATGTTTAGATTTGGCCATTCTTTACATTAATCCTATGTCATGATTTGAGGTTGAGAAACAAGAATCATTGATGAACTAAAGCATTTTCCCTAATTTACACTTGAGATAGAGATATCCTTGTGGGTTTTGTGGCAATTTTAGGTTCTACGGGCTTAATAATTGATTTGTTTGAATTGTCATAGAGATATAGGCAATTTACACTTCAATGAACATCGTTATTGCTTGAGAAAGAATATCGAGTCTATAGGGTAGAGCTTGCCAACAATCTTGAAATAGAAGAAAACATTAGCTATTAATGAACAAAGAGTAGGAGGAAGTATTTGGTGAAATCATTGCTCAAGAGTTTTTACAAATTAATTTTTATTCCTCTATTTTTGCACTATCATTTATAGAGTTTTATCAAAGTTATTTATCAAGCAAGTTTAAATTATCCATTCATCCTTGACAATTTGGTACTTAGATAAAATTAAGGCTAGATAATTTGGTAATTGGTAGCTTTCAGTCCCTGTGTAGAACGAACTTTGATTTCAATCACTGTATTACTTGTAACGATTCGTGCGCTTGCGAATTCGATCAACATATATAAAAGAAGAAGAAAACTGGTTCTTCTCTTGAGCCTATTTTCTTTCATTGATCTTGCCACTTAGAACTGGTAGGTAGGTCTGTCTTTCTCTGGATCCCGCTGAGCTGAAAGACATCAGACATACATACTGGTCATAGATTGAATGTTGATTGTTATGAACCTTATGCTCGGAAGAGAAGATTTAGATGAGAACTTAAATGCATGACGAAGGTAGTTTTAAGATCAGGAGATTCAAGGTTGCTTTAGGGGTTGTTGAAAAGGACTAGACTTAAGGTCTTGCATGTTAATGAATCTAGATGGTAATATTAGGTTATTAATACGATTGAGAATTAATTCTTCTCAAGAGAGACATTTAAGACCTTAGAGTTCTTGACTTATGGAATATTGCACGTTTGTTATTGCATTCAATTTAATTAATTCATAAATCAATTGGTGAAATCAATTCCCTAAGAATCGTTTCCTATTGATTTTCCTCATTATTTTAGTTTTTGTTATTTTTTAATTTCATTTTCATCACAGATTGATCTCTAAATAAAATCAAACATTAGTATCTATGGTACTTAAGTGAGCTAGAAACCCAATTCTGAGGATGATATCCGTAATTTCTTTACATTAGATTAAAACTTGACTTGTACACTTGCGGTTAGGTAAATTTTCGTGCAACAATTGAAGTTGACATTAGTGATATCGACAAAATATCGAAAATCTATTCTAG
This sequence comes from Trichosanthes truncata, assembly GCA_033996785.1. Taxonomy (NCBI): domain Eukaryota; kingdom Viridiplantae; phylum Streptophyta; class Magnoliopsida; order Cucurbitales; family Cucurbitaceae; genus Trichosanthes; species Trichosanthes truncata. Next base: position 38,769,312 of record JAWPNB010000013.1, on the reverse strand, counting down.
ATATTGATGATGAATTTCCAATATTTAATGATATTTTGACAATATTAAATTTTAACTGTGGTTGTTCGATTGACGTTGATGTGATTGCATGTGAAAATATGCTTGTCTGTTGGGTTTTTTGTACGAATAACTTTTCTTTTTTGCAGCCAAAATGATGGATGACCTGATCTTTCAAAATAACAATGGATAACCTTCTACTAACATCACATCGAGAGCGAGAGTATGATAAAACCCAAAGAGAGTGAAAGTCATATATTCATAAAATTAGCTATCAATACCGACATCGATATTTTCATTCTTACAATAAATAACAGTATCTTTTCTTTTTAAAATTGTCTAATTCATTTGTCAAACGTACCACTATTTTACAAGTCACTAATACTTTTCTATTTTCAGTTTAACAGAAATAGTTGAAGAAATAGTAGTTTTGAAATAATTTTTAAGTTCAAGAGTAAAAATTAAATTTTCTAAAGTTCAAGGGCATTATTGTTACTCTAAAGTTAAGGAGTATTTTGTATAATGGCTAAATTATAAAAAAAATACCCTTGAACTTTGTATCTCATTTCAATAATACCCCCAAATTTTAAAAAGTTGCATTAATACCCTTGACACTTGAAAAAAAGTTAAAAATATATTCTTACCGTTAATATATGGATGGAAACCATTTATTTGAAGGGAATAGTCACATTAAACCTATAGCAAAACCGTTGGAATCGACATTGATTTTATTTTAGAAGTAAACAAAAATATTAGGCTAGGCAAAGCATACCGCGAACATAATGGAGATTTCTTTGGTAGATCTTGATCTCTTCCACAAAGCCTTCCTCGCTATGGCTCGAACAAAGGACCAAAGGCGCGTGGGAGCCTCTTTGAGAGAAAGAGGGAATAGATGGGAGAATTTGAGAGAACTTCTTTTTCTCAAGTTAGGAGGCACACCCTTTGCTTACCCATAAAGGTACTATTTATAGTGACCACCTAAGGAAAAACTTCGGCCTAATTAAATAATATATATTTTAATATCTAATATTAAAATATATATTTAAACTATTTGAATTCGTCAAATATTTCTGATTCTCCTAATATATATTTTCTTATTTGAATCTCATTCAAATTTTATATATATTTGTACATTAATACATTAATAATTTTATTTTATATTTAATGTATCAAATACAATAAATATATTTTTTCTCATTTAATATATCGAATATATTAAATATTAATTTGAACGTTTCGAATTTCCTTTCGACAAAGTTGATCCCTAATTCTTCATGTGAGCTAACAAAGAGACCTTATGGACCTACAAATTATACGCTCTAATGAAAAATTAATTAATTAAACTATTTAATTAATCAATTTTCATTCATGAACTCTAGGGTCACTCCACTATAGACATAGAGGTGCACCCTTATGCATTGTAGGATAAGTTGTGTCCATGGATATAATCACCACATTCAAGTCGATCCTTCACTAGTGGTTCAGAATTACAACTGGGTCCAAAAGTCTGTTTTACCCCTATAATTACGTCTTACACCTTAAGTATCACTGATCCTCTGATGAACAATTTGTTTATGATCCAACCATAAACTAAGTCCCTCTCGGGCCAGTAAGAGGGTGGGCCCATTGTTCAACTTCCGAAATCATCACTTAAGGGAACTACGTATCTACTTACCCTATGTGGGAATGAGTGAATTTCATCTTGTGAGATTATGTTCCCAGTTTCCTATCTGGTCAAGTCTCCAAAATGGTAGGCTTATTGAATTGGCTACAAAAGTCACTCTCACCCATGCAAATCAAAGGACAAGCCTTCACAAACAGGAGTTCATAACGCACTCATGATTAAGATCAACTCACATATGATCCTCCTGATGAAACATTTACCTTTTCAATTAACGGATTTATAAAGCGAGATTAAATATTTTGTGGTCCAGTCTTATACAAACTCCTTGTATAAGATACTCCCACTCACATGTCTCCATATGAACGATTTGGATCAAATCATTTGTGACTATTTCAAAGTGGGTTGTATCAATAGTGTTACCAGGATAAGGCACCAAACCTTATCCATATACTATGACCCTTTAGGTTATTTCTTGAACATGATCCTCTCGTATGTTAACCACTCATACTGTTCAAGATTACACTAATAGCTTTGGATTTTCAAGTAATGAATAATATGATATTGCAAATAAAATAATTATTAAATAACACATTAATTACGAGGCTTTAGGTCAAAAATTCCAACATTATTTACCCTCATCACCTCCTTCCATTTACTCTCTCTCCTCTGCTTTAATATATGACCTATTACTTCTCCATTTTCCTTCTTTTTTCTCTCTTTTCATCAATGTCCTCTTAATCCCCTTTTTTCATACCCCAATCAATAAAACTACCCCATGTAATATCAATGATGTCGATGATTTCATGGTTCCCCAACAATCTACCATAATTTCTTGTGCTATTTACAAGCACTTACGAGCATATGAGGTGATGATCTTCTTCTGTAGTGAAAAGTTTGAAATTGTCCCTTTGTTATGCCTTTTAGAATTTCAAATTTAATCTAAAAATTTACTTTAAGTTCTTGATTCTCAAATTTTCTCATTGTTTAATGTTATTGGTTAAGGGAAAGAAGAGGCCTTCTACATACTTCATGGAAAATATTCAGAAGGCTATAAATTCAAGTATGCGTGTCATGCTAGTTGATTGACTTGTGGAGATAACTTTCCCACGTTGAGAATTGAGATTAATAGATTTCAAAGTCATTTCTTCCTTCTCTGACGTTTGACTAAAAGTCAAATTTCCAGTTGTAGGTAGTAGAAGGGTACAGTTGCTTCAACTTGCACGTATTAGATTATGTTATTCAAATTAGATTAGATTTAGTGTTATGACATAAACAAACTACAAGCAAAGAATCAAATAAGAAAAACGACACATAGATTTATGTAGTTCACTAATGGTGTGTTAGCTACGTCCATGGACAGAGAGAAAAATAATTTTATTATCTTGAGGAGCAATAGAGAAAAGAATACAGAGGTATTTGCATATAAGAGTTAGAAGGTTTATATGTAACACCCCTCTTAAACCCTAAACAGAATAGGCCCAAAAAAAGCTCAAAAATGAAAAAGTGAAAAATAATCTCTAGATAACATATTCAAGTCATTTCTACAAATCTCCACTTTGACTTGAATTCTCTCACAAATAACAGATGTACCATATGCAACACATAAGCTACCAGGTGTACCCAGACTTTCCTCTTTGCCTTAGAATGTCTTATAGGGGCCATTAACAGCTTGATACATTTAGCAAGTCCAAGCAATGTTGGAACTTGCCATGCTGAACTGGCATGGTGAACATATCAGTAGGATTATCAGTAGCAAAACCTCTGTGTTTCGTCATTCGAAGCTAGATAACAAATTCAAGGCATTTCTACATTTAGTTTATGTTTGCAATTTGAATTAGATTTGTTATTTGATTTTAGATTTGCTTATTTTAATTACGTTATTAGATTTACTTTTGATTACTATAAATAGGTTTTTTAGATTTGTATTTAATCAATTCAATCGGTGCAATTCTATGTGAATGAAATCTTACTGTCTTTTGAATTAGCGTTTGCATTCTTTCTCTATTCTCTCCTTAAATTTAATAGCATGATGATTTCTTCGTAAGAATCCAATAACATTAATGTTGTGTCCCTCGCATTTTCTTTTCTATTTTGATCGATCCTCTCTCTTGAATTACTTGAAGTTCAAAATGACAACTCCAACACCGAAATATTTCTTAAGGTAGTCAATGGATTGTGATGTTGGAAACCCTTCATGTTCTTTCACTTTCCTATTTCACCAATTAACTCGTAATTTTGATTTATCGTTCATTGTTGTCAGCGATTTGTTCGCTCTATTCAAGGTTTAGAGATTGCGAAAAATGGAAGAAGGAGGATTAAGATGGTATTGAAGAAGAGAGAAAAAAAGAGGGGAAATCGAGAAGTAACAAGTCATAGATTGGAGAAATTATTCGGTGAGGTCGCCACAATGTGGCTAACAGTTTTTCATCGTTAGATGTGGAGAGAGAAGTATCTCGAATTTATATCTAATGGTTAATAGAGAACATGAAAATTATTGAATCCACATCTAACGGTCATTTTGAGGTAGCCACATTGTGGCGGCCTCGTTAAATAATTTGTCCATAGGTTGAAGCAAAGGAGAGAGAGAAAATGGAAGAGAGGTTATGGATTTAAATAAATAGTTTCCATCCATATACTAACGCTAAAGAAATTTTTTACCATTTCTAAAAAGTCAAGGGTATTAATTCAACATTTTAAAGTTTAAGTGTAATATTGAAAGGAGATACAAAATTCAAGGTGTATTTTCTATAATTTAGGCTTGTATAATTTAATCATATTATAAACAGGTTTTTTAACCATACACCCTAAAAGTCTGAACTTATACCCTCGACTACTTAAGCCCAATCCATGCTCTAAACACCCATTTTGGGTTTTCGTTTCTTCATTTTAGGTTACTAAAGTTCTATGAGTTAGACCCCATATGTTTATTTGGCTCTTCACAACTTATTGTCATTAAATTTCTTCATTCTCGACTTTCAAAGTAATTTTCTCTAAAATAGTTCTAATTGATTTTTCACCATTGACTTATAATATGCTTATGCATCACCATTACAAAAATCGACATCACAACATATGTAAATTTTCTAACTCGTTCTTCAATATTCATGTTTGTAATATTTTGTAGAAAATATGAGAAGTACTTCCAATGAGCACATGATGGCCTTTGATTTGCAGTTCGCTTTCTTATAATTTTAAAGTGCAGCAAAGCGAGAAGTTGGAAAGCCAGAAAGTAAGAGGTAGATAATGTTGACGCTTTCTTCATATTATATTATTGATCTTAATTATTCAAATCATAATTTGGGGAAGAGCAATGCATGGCATTGCATACATGAAAACTAAGGTAGAAAAGAAAGCAAATACATGAAATCAACAATAGCAATGACATACATGGCCACTCCCAACTTTCTTGCAAAATCCTCCCTTTTCACAGCCAGAAATGCAGTGAGTCCAACACTTCCCATCACTCTGATCATCTACTCCAGGCCTACACGCTCCCAATTCGGGATGGTTGTTGCAGCACAATTGAGCGCTTGTATTCAAACTCCCTATAATTCTACCCATTAGTTTTCAATATGAATAAAAAAAAACACTCAAAAACACTATATCTAAAATTAATTTTAAAAAACATCTTTTCAAACTCAATCTAGAAGAAAAGGTTAGACCTGAATACAAGACGAGGAAGGTAATGAGGATCCAACTAGAAATTGCTCCTACTTTAGCCATTGCTCTTGACTTCGTTGTATTGGTTGAAATGTATGATGTAGTTGTAAAAGAAAAAAGATCTGTTTTTATAGGAGAAATTGGTGTAAGGAATAAAACACATATTTTGTAATAAATTGTAATGGTTTCCTATTAAAGTTTCCATGCATTAAACTTAAATTTTTAGAATTTGACCTAAATTCCATGCATTAAACTTAAATAGTAAATGTTGTAATGGAGGTTATGCTTCATTTCCATTTCCATTGTCATTTTTATTGCAAGTTATAAGTATCACATTCATGCATATCAACGTAACTAAAAATTAGCATTAGATTTGTGGATTCTTGGGTTTAGTAACGTGCTCCAATTTTAAAACAATCGCACCAATTATTGCAGAGTACAATCACATCCAAAATTTCATATGGAATAGTATTGATTGCCAAACTATACCGAAAGATTATATTTGATACAAATTTGTTTAGAATACTAAAAACTATTATTATTATTATCCTTTATTTTTGCCAAATCATTAAGAAATGTCACACCAGCAGTCTAATCACAATGTTAAGTTCCCGATCATCTTTCCGATGGTTCAAGGTCAATTAAGCTCCTGGACTGTTGAACTCAAAAAAATAAAAAGAAAAATAAAAATAAAAAGAAAGAAAAGAAATAAAGAAAAGAAAATTAAAAATTAAACTAAACACGACCAAAAGTGTAATTTGCAAATAATTTTATTTTATTTTTTTATAAAATAATTTAGAAATTTAAATAAAGAATTGTTTGAATATTATATCTATATACAAAAAGAAAGTTTAATATGGTCCAACAAGAATTTTCTTCAACATTAAGCTTATATATACACTGATATTATTAATGTTTTAAAAATTGTGATTTGGAATAACAATAAAAATTGGCTATATAGAGATTGCAATATCAAACCGGTTTAATTTTTCTTAAATTTTACAAAACTATTTTATTGTACATCAACCCATAATAGAATATTACCGCAAAACTCTTTTGATGACATAAAAATTGTAACAAACTTTGAAACGAAAATATATATTTTATTATTAAACATCCGAAATAAAATAAGATTTTATATTAGGAGTAAAGGCTGGATTGCATGTGAAAAAAATGTTTTTCAAAAATGCATTTTGTTTCAAACATCTATAAAAACCATTTAAAATAAAAACACACGTATGTTTGGTTACATTTTCTCAAAAATGTTTTTATATACAAGTTTGTTTGATTTGCTATACACTCAAAATACTTATACTAATGTCAAATAACTACAAAGGACGATTATTAAACATTATGAACTAATAAATTCCAATTTGTATTTAAAACATTGACTACCACCGGCCATTGTTGAAGGATGTCACTAGAAGGGTCACTGGAGTGTTCGCCGAGGTGGTCGTTAGAGGTGGTTGTTGGGTGGTTGTAGGAGTGGTCAGGTCGCCAAGGTGGTTGGGTCGTAGGGGTGATTGTTGCATTGATCGTCGGGGTGTCGGCTTGTTGGGGTGGTTGTTGGAGCGGTAGTCTGGTGGTCATCGACAATGGTTGTTGGAGTCATTACTGGGTGGTCGTCGGTGGTGGTTGTCGAGTGGTCAGGTCGCTTAAGTGGTTGGGTCGCTGGAATGATCATCGGGGTGGTCAAGTCGTCGGTATATGGGTGGTCATCGGCGATGGTTTTCGAGTGGTTGGGTTGCTGGGGTGGTCGGGTCATCGGAGTGGTAATCGGGAGGTCAAGTTGCTGAGGTGGTCGTCGGAGATGGTTAACGGGGGATTGAATCGCTGGAGTGGTTGTCGGGGTAATCGCTAAAATGGACATTGGGGTGGTCAGGTCGGTAGAATGGTCATCAGGTGGTTGCTGGCGGTGGTTGTCGGATGGTTGGGTTGTCGAGTTGGTCGGTGATGATTGTTGCTAGGTGGCTGGGTCACCGAGGTGGTCGTCGATGGTGGTTGCTGGGTGGTCGGTTGCTAGACTGGTCATTGACGGTGGTTGGGTCACTAGGGTGGTCGTTGACGGTGGTTGTCGGGTGGTCGTTTAGTAGGCATTGACGGTGGTTGCGAGGTGGTTGGGTCGCGGGGGTGGCCGTTAGAGTGGTCTTCAAAGTTGTCGTTAGAGTGGTCACTGAAGGTAGTCGTCAGCATAGGTCGGGTCCTTGAGGTGGTCGTTGAAGTTATTGCCAGCAGTGGTTATCGAGTGATAATCGGAGTTATTGTTGGATTGGTTGTACAGCAGTGGTCGTAGGAGGAGGTCGTCTGAGGGGTCGCTGGAGTGGTCATCGAAGTTGTCATAAGTGGTGGTCGCCGGCGTTGAGTGACGGTGAGTATAATACTGTGAGGGTGTTTTGGTCATTTTCATATATCATGAAAATTTGGTAGGGATTACAAGTTAAACACTTAAAAAACATTTTTCCTAAAATTTGGTTTCAAGTGTTTTTCTCAAAATTATTTCTCAAACTCATTTTAGAAAAAGTCATTTTGAGTGGTTGTCAAACACTACAAATTTTACAAAATGACTTTTTATCAAATTAAACACTTCAAAAGTTAAACCAAACCGACCTAACTCCTCTCTATACTATCTTTTTAATAGAAATATATAGTCTTCTTATTTGTTAGATTTGTTTTCTTTAGTTCCTTTTCTATGCTACATAAGTCTTTTAAAATGAATATGCTACTAAATTTTCATTATTTATTTCTTTTATAGATTATGTTATTATAAAATTACTAATTACTTTGTTTTTCAAAATGCAAAATTTATTAATTTCTAACCACCATATCAAAATTATAATATCCAAATTTAATTTATTTAAAGTAATTTTAAATTATATTGAAATTTAAAATCTATAACTTATTTTAAATTATTTTCATAACTAATTTTAAATAATAATTTGTCAAAAAATTTATTTCATTACAATGTATAAAAGTTTAAATAGAAAATTTATTAGTTGAATTGAAATTTTCATTTCCTTTGTAAGGTTATAACTGTTTTTCTTTATTTTATTTTGTTTTTAAAAAACAATCATTATACCTTCAACATACAAAAATGGATTAATAGAAAGTTTAAAATTTGTAAATATTTGATATATAGGTTGTGTATTTGTAATATGAGAAATGTTTAGATATATCAACATGACTTTAATATTATAAATACGAATATAATAAAATTATAAATATGACATATATTTGATTTAGTATATAAACAAAAGTAAGTTTGTGGGAAAATTGACATTTCGAAATATATGATAGATGCAGACATTATATATTAGGAATATATGCAAGTGTTTTAAATGGGGTAATTTTAACAATAATGTAATTTGGAAAAAAAAATGATAAAATTAGAGTAGTTTTGAAAAAAAATAATTTAATAATGTTAAAAAAAAATAGAAATCTAGGCTGAGGGAGGAAAGTATTGACAAAATTGGGGTACCAAACTTGTGTACCATGTACACGTTTTTAAGTGGGTTGACACATTGGTGGTGAAGTAGTGAAAAAACGAGTACATGTATGCGAATTACCTTTTTTTTTTAATCCTCTAGATCTTGAAGAAAGGATTGCTACAGCGAGAAGGGTTTCACAAACAGGTCGTTGCCGACGGAGGGTGCGAAGAAATTCTGTCATTCGTGTGACGGCTCGGTCGCGGACTTCACCAAAACGAGCTCTCCCCAAATCTCAAACTCGGAGCAGCAGCAGACACGATTCCAATTGTTCAAATCATCGTTGAGTTTCTCCATCGAAATTGGGTCTTTCGCCGTTATCCGGGGAGAAAAACATGCATCAGCGGCAATCGATTTCTATGGCAGGAGAACGAAGCTTGAACTTTCAAAAACTCCTACAATGTCTTGATCGACCCCAATACTCGAATACTTAGAAGTTCTTCCAATCCTAATACTCTTACACAAATCATAAAATGAACTTATTTGTGAAACCCTTCTCACCATAGTACCATCACAACAACCCATTTCTCTGGCGGCAAGATGAGAGGCGACACGACAGATGGTAATCGGTGTAGGGAGGAAGAAGAGATGAATGGTGCAAGAGAGTTTGCATCGAAGAAATGTGGGGACTGAACTCGTGTACATGGTATGCATTCCAAACCCTAACTCATGGGGAACTGCATGGCATCTAGGTGGCGAACTGTGTCCGATATGTCATGTAAATCGTAGTCATGGGCTATGACTACGTTTCATTAATGTTTAGGTAAATCGTAGTCCATGTAGACGATTTAGGTACCCCAAATTTGGAATTAGTTTCAAACCTCCTATTTATTGGTTGTTTTTTCTAAACGACATTATTTTTTTAAAAAAAATCTGTTTTAAATATGTTAGCATAACTCATATATGACTAATGTTGAAAAAAGTGTTATTATTAGACAAAAAAAAAAAATAGAGGATGAATTCTATGAAAATTTTTAGAAATAGAAAATGAAATATGAATAATTATACTGTTTGAAATCACATATGTAAATAATTGTTTAAAAAATTGAAAATTTGAATTTCAAAATAACATTTAGATTATCATAAATAAGTTGGTTTCAAATATAGATTGTAAAGAAATTTATAATTTACCAATTATGGTGAACCACGTAAAGATTTTTTAAGTAAATTATTTCTTTAAATATACCGATTGGTAAAATGAGCGAAAATAAATATATAAAAATAATAAATTTGGATGGAGTAAATTAAATTTAATTTATCCAAAAAAAGTTAATTTAGTCCATTAAAGAATCTCGTAGCAAAGAGAGAGCGTCAACTCAAATTAGCTATCACTCTTGAATTACCTCCAAATTTTTAATTTTTCCAGTATTTTAATTTTACAATTGTCAAGTTTTTAGTTTTTCCAATATTCCAAATTTGTCCTTACACTAAAATTTCAAACTCGTTGGTCTATTTAAAATATAGAAACTAATTAGTATATATTACAAAAACTAACCGATTCTTAACCGAAGATCATAGTTTGCTATTCATTTTGAAATCATATGCAGATTTTACAAAATGTAATCTCATTTTGATCTAAAAATTATATCAATTTTTCTTTTGAGATAGTTTAATATTAGTTAATATTATTAACACTTCTTTTTAGTTATTAGATCAATTTCTAATTCATAGCTTTCTAGATACAAACTTTACGATTCAGTGCATCTCAAAGTTGCCGACAACAATCCTACTCATCTCTTCGTCACCATTTTTCCGTTTCCCGTTCAAGTCCTTCAGTCTAATTATCTTATTTCTCCTTTTCTGTTATGTTGCGCGTGCTTGAAATCATTTCGTGTTCCTGTCACCCTGATGATTCTCATATTTTATACATTTTTAGTCCTTTAAACTTAGGTTATTTACAAAAATTCATGCTTATATGTCCATAATTGTTAGCAAAGTGATATGAGAATAGCCAAAATCAGTAAAACTATTGTTTTGTGATGAGAATTTTGAAATGAGAGGAAAAAAGTTGAAATTTACTGATTTTATGTAGGAAACTATCAACTGTCCAGAATTGCAAAAATCAATTGCAATTGCATTGTAATTGCAATTTTACCCAACATACAGAATTCCAAGAAATCTGGAGTTTCAATTTTCAGAAGATATTTCAAAAAATTTCTCCACAATTCGAGGCCTTTAGGGAGACATTCCATAAAAATATTTTGTGCAAACCTTAGCCTTTGGAGGCTATAAAATCTTTTGAATTGTGTTCTTTATTTACCTAAGTTAAAATTAGCCATGGACATATGTGTTTAATTGCTCAGGCTCCTAAAATCATTTAGAAAATGGCTAAATAGGTGTTGAACTTGATTCACGTATTAAGTGTTGAACTGGTATTGTACAGAGCTCGAAAAAGCCAAATTGCGAGTGCAAATGGACAACAATTGCTAGATGTTCTTCGCCTAGTTGAGCAAAATACGAGTGCATGGTGTGCGCATTTCCTCAAGGTTGAACTAGAATTGAATCCCCTGCTTTCTCATAAGTATTTTCTCATTCCGTTTTCAGTTTTAGTTTGTTTTTACTTGTTGTTTTACCAAAAACCCAAAAATCACTTTGTTTTCTTGGTTACCACTTTGGTTGCAAACTTTGAGAAATCTTGTTGTGACTGAAAAGTTTTGTTACATTTGTTTCCTTGGGTTTGATACTTGGAGTATTTCTATATATTACTTGAGAGACAACGTGCACTTGCACTTTGCCCCAATCAAGTTTTTGGCGTCGTTGCTAGAGAATGACATTTGAACAAAATTTTCAATTTTTCAATAGGATTATGATCTGATTGCGATCACATTTTGACTCTGTCCCAAAGACCCGATTCTATTTGCAAGTTTTTGTAGGTTAGATTTAGTGCATGCATAAAGGGCATGGGCAGTGATCTCGATTCTGAGATAGAGCAAACTTTTCGTCGGCGTCATAGAGAGCAAAGGAGGAAAAGAAAAGAACTACGAGAGTTGAGTGCACAGGAGAATCGAGAAGAACTTGTTTTGCAAGAGCCTTAAATGGATCCACTGAAAGGAATAATCTAATTAAACCCAAGCGGAAGCGTAGGAATCGATTTGAGTTTATTTAGAATTAAATAATAATATTATGGTTAAGCATAACATACCATGAAAATATGGAGATTCTTCTGGTGGATCTTTATCTCTTCCACAAAGTCTTCCTAGCTATGACTCGAACATAGGATCAAGGCTTGTTGGAGCCTCTTGAAAGAAAATTCACAAAGGATTGGAGAGGAAGAGGTCTAGAGAGAATTCTCTAATTCTCTCTATTGAGGAGATGTGTGTTGTGAAAAATGCTCAATGACTCACCCCTAAGGTCTTAGTTATAGTGGTCTAGGGAAGATAATTAAATAATATATTTTAATATCTAATATATTAAAATATATCTTATATTTATTTGAATCTCATTCAAATCTCCTATGATATTTATATATTTGAATCTTATTCAAATTCTATAAATATCTTTTATTTAATATATCAAATATACATTAATTATTTTAATATTTAATGTATCAAATACAATAAATATATTTTCCTCTTTTATATTTAATATATCTAATATATTAAATATTAATTTGAACACTTCAAATTAAATATTAAATTTGAACATTTCAAATTTTAATATTTAATGTATCAAATACAATAAATATATTTTCTTCTTTTATATTTAATATATCTAATATATTAAATATTAATTTGATCATTTCAAATTAATATTAATTTGAACATTTCAAAATTTTCTTTCAACAAAATTGATCGTTTAGTGTTACTATGAGCTAGCAAGGAGACCTTATGGACCTATAGATTATAAGCTCCAATGATACAAAAATAATTAATTAAACTCTTTAATTAATTAATTTTCATTCATTAACTATAGGTTACTCCACTATAGACCTAGAGTTGCACTCTTATGCACTGTAGTACAAGTTGTGTCCATAGATATAATCATTACATGCAAGTCGATCATTCACGAGTTGTTCGTAATTACAGCTAGGTCAAAAAGTCCGTTTTACCCCTATAATTACATATTGCACCTTATGTACCACTGATTCTCTAATGAACAATTTTTTTATATTCTAATTATAAACTAAGTCCCTCTCGGGCCAATGAGAGGGTGAGACCCCATTGTTCAAGTCCCGAAATCAGTACTTGAGGGAACTACTCATCTACTTACCCTATATGGGAAGGAGCGAATTCCATTTTGTGAGATTATGTTCCCAGCTCCCTATTTGGTCAAGTCCCCAAAATAGTAGGCATATTGAATTGGCTATAAAAGCCACTCTCACCCATGAAAATCAAAGGACAAGCCCTCACATGCAGGAGTTCATAACTCACTCAGGATTAAGATCGAGTCGCATATGATCATCTTAATGAAATATTAATCTTCTCAATTAACAGATTTATAAAGAGAGATTAAATATTTCATGGTCCAGTCTGATACAAACTCATTGTATAAGATACCCCGACTCACATGTCTCCACATGAATGATTTGGATCAAATCATTTGTAACTATTACAAAGTGGGTCGTATCAATAGTGTTACCAAGATAAGGCACCCAACCTTATCCATATACTATGACCCATAAGGTTATTTCTTGAACATGATCCTCTCGTATGTCAACCACATACTGTTCAAGCTTACACTAATAACCTTGGATTTTTCATATAATGGATAATATTATATTGCAAATAAAATAATCAAAATTATTATTAATTATTAAATAAATCATTAATTACGAGGCTTTAAGGCATAAATCCCAACATCCACCTGGAGTCGATCCTCCCATTGAGCAGCAAAGAAGAGCACACCCCAATAATGTGCAACAACCACAATAAGTAACGGTCTTTCAAATTTCCATTTTTATTGCAGAAGAAAGGGATGGAGCTATAAGGGATTATGCGCCGCAACTTTCCAAAATCTTAATGCAAGCAAACATTGAGGCAGCTCATTTTTAGTTGAAGCCTATAATGTTTCAGATGCTCTAGACTATAAGACAATTTGCAGAACTACAAAATGAAGATCCTCACAAGCACATCAAGCTTTTCCTAAGGATATGCTACTCATTCAAGATGAATGGAGTGTCAAATAAGATATTGAGGCTGAAGCTTTTTCCTGTTTCCTTTCAGGGTAATGCAAAAGCATGGTGAGATTCTTTTCCCACCAGACTCGATCACTTATTTGGATCACTTGGCAGAAAAGTTTCTTTTGAAATATTTCCCACCAACCAAGAATGCTCAGATTCGATGAAAAGTTATCGCTTTTAAACAGGGCCTAGTGAAGGTGTGGACACATCATGGAAACGTTTCAAAAAGCTAGTAAGGAGGTGTCCACATCATGGCTTGCTAGTTTTCCTTTTGATCAAGCATTTTTACAATGGGTTGACCCAAGCCTTTAAGACCTTGGTCAATGCCTCAGCAAATGGATCCTTGTTGAAGAAGACAGTTAACTAGGCAAATGAGATTCTAGATACAATCGTCTCCAACAACAATTAGTGGGCAAATGAAGACAAACATTCTACTAGAAATATTGTAGGTGTACACTAGGTTGATACAATAGCAGAGCTGAGTGCACAGATCTCAGCAATGAACAACACCCTGAAGAATTTCACTATAGGGAACCAGGGCCCTATTGCTACTTTGAATCAAATCTCTACTCCTACTTGGGTTAATTACAACAAAAGTCATCTTTATGACAATTGTCCTTACAACTCTACCTCTGTATGTTTCATAGGGCAGAACCAGTCAAATCCTTACTCCAATACGTACAACCTAGGTTGGAGGTAGCATCCTAACTTCTCTTGGGGAGGAAAAAATATAAGCACATCAAATCAGTACGTGAAGCATGGATTTCCTCCATGTTTCAACAATCAATCACAGCAGCCGTACACACAGAAGAATGCTACCAAATGCAACCACAATCTTCAACACGTAACCCTTCATTGGAGACTCTTATGAAATAGTTCATTGATTGGTGTACATGCAAGCACACGTGATCGAAGTAATAATAAAACTATATTCCTACCGATTATCGTATCCGTATAGATTGGTTTTAATTCAATTAATTACTGCGAATAATCTCACTTAGCTTTATTTAGAGAACAAAAAACTAAAGGAAGATAAACTAAACTAAGAACATAAAATAAAATGCAGTAAAATAAATGGGAGACTCAAACCTAAGGGATAGACTTGAGAGTAGGATTAATTACTAATTAAATAGACAGTTACAACTACCTCGATAGTGAACTCATAAGTCTAGAAGCCTATGGACATGGAATCTTGTGTCGATCTCCTCCATTTCTCAAGTATTAATTAACTAACCTATGTGTCCCTAGCACTAACTAACTCATACAGGGCATTAAGACCCTTCATTACTGACCTCTATTGATTAATTATTACTCCTTCTGTCACTCAGGTAACCAACAGTCATGCATTCGGTTCAAGCCTAACTTTCTCTCCGTCGAGTCTTCACTTAGTAACAACTCAATTAACTAGTGTCCAATTAATTAAACTTTAGCACCAACTACAATTAATTAACCTCTAATCCCGATGTCACACTGGTAGCTAATTAATCGCGCATTAAGCTAACTCAGTATCTTCCGTCGAGCTCAACTAAGTTATACCTCAATTAATTAATGAACAGTAATTAAAATCATTAAGCCTAAAATGAAAGAATGAATCAAAGTCAAAAAGACATAAACATCCATAGTAACAAGCAATTAATCCAAGTCAATCGACAATTAAGCATAAATTCAATATTCACAAATCAAGTTCTCAAGAATTTAAGGACTAATCAATACATAAACAGTCATTACAGCTCCAAAGTCCCTAAATTAAAGCCCATACAGTAGCTGGAAATGAAAGAAAAAGGAAGAAAATGCAAACGGAAGGTCGATTGTGCGTTCCTGTCTTGATTTCCTCGGCCCTCGAGCTCTAAATCTTCAATTTTGCTTCAGTCAGCTCAAAAAATGCTCCAAAACCTTTCAAAATAGCATGGAATCGAGTTTAGGGCTTTTCCAATTGGTTTGGCCTCCCTTTGGAGAAAAAGCTACGAATAAATACCCTCTATCGAAGCAGTGTCTCGATGCTACCTAAAAAGTCCCACACCTCCAGCGTCGAGACGCTGAAGGAAGCATCTCGACGCTTTGAACGAAAATTGCCTTCTCTACGTGTTTTGAGCGTCGAGACTCCACAGGACAGCGTCGAGATGCTCACTCTCAGGTTTTCAACTCCAAATGTAGCGTCTTGATGCCCCAATCTGTGTTAAGACGCCCTCCTTGTTGGGATTTATGCCCTAAAGCCTCGTAATTAATGATTTATTTAATAACTAATAATAATTTTGATTATTTTATTTGCAATATAATATTATCCATTATATGAAAAATCCAAGGTTATTAGTGTAATCTTGAACAGTATGTGGTTGACATACGAGAGGATCATGTTCAAGAAAGAACCTAAAGGGTCATAGTATATGGATAAGGTTGGGTGCCTTATCCTAGTAACACTATTAATATGGCCCACTTTGTAATAGTTACCAATGATTTGATCCAAATCATTCATGTGGAGACATGTGAGTGGGGGTATCTTATACAATGAGTTTGTATAAGACTGGACTACGAAATATTTAATCTCTCTTTATAAATACGTTAATTAAGAAGATTAATATTTCATTAGGATGATCATATGCGACTCGATCTTAATCCTGAGTGAGTTATGAACTTCTGCCTGTGAGTGCTTGTCCTTTGATTTGCATGGGTGAGAGTGGCTTTTTTAGACTATTCAATGTGCCTACCATTTTGGGGACTTGACCAAATAGGGAGCTGGGAACATAATCTCACAAGATGGAATTCACTCATTCCCTTATAGGGTAAGTAGATAAGTAGTTCCCTTAAGTGCTGATTTCGGGACTTGAACAATGGAGCCTAACCTTCTCACTGGCCCGAGAGGGACTTAGTTTATGGTTTGATCATAAACAAATTGTTCATTAGAGGATCATTGGTACTTAAGGTGCAAGATGTAATTACGGGGGTAAAACGGACTTTTGACCCAGTTGTAATTACAAACAACTCGTGAAGGATCGACTTGCATGTAGTGATTATATAAATGGACACAACTTGTCCTACAGTGCATAAGAGTGCAACTTTAGGCCTATAGTAGACTGACCCTAGAGTTAATGAATGAAAAGTGATTAATTAAAGAGTTTAATTAATTAATTTTGTATCATTGGAGCTTATAATATGTAGGTCCATAAGGTCCCCTTGCTAGCTCATAGTAACACTTAAAGATCAATTTAGTTGAAGGAAAAATTTGAAATATTCAAATTAATATGTGAAGTGTTCAAATTAATATTTAATATATTGATATTAAATATAAAAGAGGAAAATCTATTTATTGTATTTGATACATTAAATATTAAAATAATTAATGTATATTAGATACATCAAAGAAAAGATATTTATTAAATTTGAATTGGATTCAAATTAGGAAATAGATGTCGAGGAGAATTTTAAAAGATTTGAATAAGATTCAAATTGGTTAGATAAATATATTTTAATATATTAGATATTAAAATATATTGTTTAATTATCTTCCCTAGACCACTATAAATAAGATCCTAGGGGTGAGCCATTGGACATTCTTCATAGAACACACATCTCCTCAATAGAGAGAATTAGAAAATTATCTCTAGATCTATTCCTCTCCAATCCCTTGTGGATTTTCTTTCAAGAGGCTCCCACAAGCCTTGGTTCTGTGTTTGAGTCATAGCCAGGAAAATTTTGTGGAGGAGATAAAGACCCACCAGAATATTCTCCATATTTATCTCAAAAGTAAGTTTTCTTAATTAATATTATTTTTAGTTTAATTTTAAATAAAACCAAAGACGATCCAATGCTTCCACTGCGGGATGAAGAGTTCATTCCTATCACTCCTCATGTGTTCTTATGCTCAAATAATATCTCTACTCTTCTTGACTCTCCAAAATGGCCCAATTAGCTCAAATATTCACCAAAATACTCCCACTTCGATTTTGCTCCTAAAGCTGGGTTTCTACAAAACAACAAGAAATAGGCATCAAAACATACCAAATCATAACAAAACTAGCATAAATATAAGGAATAAGATATCACTAAATGAGTGTTATCATTCATGGCTAAGAATAAGGCTATCATTCAAAGTCAATCTTGAATTGCAAGTTAGAAAATTGGTGAGCGAGATGAAGAACAGGCCTCAAGGAGCACTGCCAAGCAACACGGAGAATACACAAAGAGAGGGAAAGGAACATTCCAAGGCAATCACTCTTAGGAGTGGACTCAAATATGATGAGCTCAAGATGCCCATAGAGTGCAAAACTCCACAAGTTTCCATTGATTCCCCTTTGTAGGAAAATTTGTAGGAAAGTGATGATAAGAATAAAGATACGAAGAACTTAAAAGAAGAAATTGCAGGTGATGTTACCACCCTTGCAACAACAAAGAAACCTAAAGAACAGATGGACATTACTATAAATGAAAGTTTTGTAGGAAATGTGGTCAAGGATGCGACATCAAAGCACCATGAACCAGAGCTTCAGAGGAAGGCGACACCAATCAAGAAACAGGAGAATCTACATCAAAGTGTTCGACTTCCACCACCATTCCCACAAAGATTCAAGAAGAAGAACCAAGATGAGCAGTTCAATAAGTTCTTGGACGTACTCAAGCAGTTACACATCAACATTCTGTTGGTAGAAGCTGTTGAGCAGATGCCCAATTATGTCAAATTCTTAAAGGACATTATGACCAAAAAGAGAAGGCTAGAAGAGTTCGCAACTGTAGCTCTCACTGAGAACTGCAATGTTCTCTTAAGGAGTAAAGTGCCACCTAAATTGCAGGATCCAGGCAGCTTTACTATCCCATGCATGATAGAAGGACGAGACATTGGACGAGAATTATGCGACCTAGGAGCCACCATAAACTTGATGCCTCTATCAATTTTAAAGCAGCTAGGTGTTGAGATTTATGCCCTAAAGCCTCGTAATTAATTAATTATTTAATAATTAATAATAATTTGATTATTTTATTTGCAATATAATATTATCCATTATATGAAAAATTCAAGGTTATTAGTGTAATCTTGAACAGTATGTGGTTGACATTCAGGAGGATCGTGTTCAAGAAATAACAGGATGTGTTTGGTTCCCATGTTTCAAGGGGGAAGTTTGGGTTTAATTACCCTAACCCATGTTTGGTTCCCAGTTTTACAAACCCATAGACCCAAGTAATTAACCCCCCATTTTCTCTTCTCATTTTGTTAAACCCCCTTATCTTTTACCCACTTTCTCTTCTCCCAAATTTTCTTCCCACTTTCTCTCTCCTCTCTCTTATGCACATTACCCATGTTACCCACTTTTTCCTCTCCCAATTTTCCTTCCCTCTTTCTCTCTCCTCTCTCTTCCATTCTCATGATTTCTCTTCCTTTCACTCATCACATTTTCCTTTCTCTCTCCTCTCAAGATTTGTTCTCTCTCTTCTCCATTTCCATTGACCCCAAGATGTTCTTCACCTTCACAATCGACGATATGACTTCATATCATACAGTATTGTTGTTAAATTTTTGGAGCGATTGGAGAAATTGGTGCTCTGTTTTTCCATATTTGAAGAGAAAGATATGGTGTACGAGATATTCATCGTGAAGAAACTTATTATTATATTTTAAAATTTTTATTAACGTATAAATTATAATAAAAATTATTTTATTATAAATTCCAAACCATACACGTTATATAAACCTAAATTTAATACGTCAATTTCCATTTCATAAAATAAAATCCATTTTTCTAAATCCACAACTTTCCTAAACTTATTTTCTTATGAAAATGTAAAAATCATGTTATCATAGTCAACTAAAAACATAATATTTGTAAAATTAATTAATTAAACTATTTTGGTTAGTGTATCTTGAAGTTAATAGCTTTTAAAATAATATTATTTAAAATATTTTAACTTTATAACCTTATGTATTAGTTAAATATAGAAAGTTAAGTTCAATAGTAATTTTGATGATAAGTAGTAAATAACTTTTGTTAGTACAACAAGTTATAAATCATTAAATAAACAATTGATAACATTTTCTTTATAGTTAATTTTATGTTGGATATATTTACATTAAAAAAATTGTTTATATTTATTCACGCTTTGGTACATAGTCTGAAAATATTTTTATGAACAATTAAATATTTATTCTATAAAATAATTATTGGAAGAAAATTTAGTTGAAAAATGTATTAAAAATATTTTATTTATTATTAAAATAATACTCTCTAATTTCATAATAAAGTTACATTTTAAATATAATTTAATATATAGTTTTTATTACTTTAATTAAATCATTTATATTATTTATTACAAATTTTAAATTTACCAATCAAATTCATTTTTAATAAACTTAGGTTTAACAAATTAGAATTCAAACACAGACTTAACAAACCCAGACTTGTCACCATCCAAACACTGGTTTAACAAACCCAGACTTAACAAACCTATTTTCTGTACCATCCAAACACAGACTTAACAAACCCAGACTTCACAACCCCAGGCTTAATAAACCCAGACTTAACAAACCACCCAAACCTGCGAACCAAACGCCCCCTTAAAGAGTCATAGTATATGGATAAGGTTGGGTGCCTTATCCTGATAACACTATTGATACGGCCCACTTTGTAATAGTTACAAATGATTTGATCCAAATCATTCATGTGGAGACATGTGAGTGGGGGTATCTTATACAATGAGTTTGTATAAGACTGGACCACGAAATATTTAATCTCTCTTTATAAATCCGTTAATTGAGAAGATTAATATTTCATCAGGATGATCATATGCGACTCGATCTTAATCCTGAGTGAGTTATGAACTCCTGCCTGTGAGGGCCTGTCCTTTGATTTGCATGGGTGAGAGTGGCTTTTGTAGCCGATTCAATATGCCTACCATTTTGGAGACTTGACCAAATAGGGAGCTGAGAACATAATCTCACAAGATGAAATTCACTCATTCCCATATAGGGTAAATAGATGAGTAGTTCCCTTAAGTGCTAATTTCGAGACTTGAACAATGGGGCCCCACCCTCTCATTGGCCCGAGAGGGACTTAGTTTATAATTAGATTATAAACATATTGTTAATTAGAGAATCAGTGGTAGTTAAGGTGCAAGATGTAATTATAGGGGTAAAACGGACTTTTGACCCAGCTGTAATTACGAACAACTAGTGAAGGATCGACTTGCATGTAATGATTATATCTATGGACACAACTTGTCCTACAGTGCATAAGAGTGCAACTCTAGGTCTATAGTGGAGTGACCTATAGTTAATGAGTGAAAATTAATTAATTAAAGAGTTTAATTAATTAATTCTGTATCATTAGAGCTTATAATCTGTAGGTCCATAAGGTCCCTTTGCTAGCTCATAGTAACACTAAAAGATCAATTTAGTTGAAAGAAAAATTTGAAATGTTCAAATTAATATTTAATTTGAAGTGTTCAAATTAATATTTAATATATTAGATATATTAAATATAAAAGAGGAAAATATATTTATTGTATTTGATACATTAAATATTAAATTTTGAAATGTTTAAATTTAATATTTAATTTGAAGTGTTCAAATTAATATTTAATATATTAGATTTATTAAATATAAAAGAGAAAAATATATTTATTGTATTTGATACATTAAATATTAAAATAATTAATATATATTTGATATATTAAATAAAAGATATTTATAGAATTTGAATAAGATTCAAATAAATAAATATTGTAGGAGATTTGAATGAGATTCAAATAAATATAAGATATATTTTAATATATTAGATATTAAAATATAATATTTTAATTATGGCAAAAATTTTCCCTTGGTCTCTATAAATAGGACCCTTGGGTTGAGCCATTCTACACAACACACTCCTTAATAGAGAAAATTAGAGAATTCTCTCTAGACCTCTTCATCTCCAATCCTTTGTGGATTTTCTTTCAAGAGGCTCCCACAAGCCTTGGTCCTGTGTTCGAGTCATAGCCAGGAAGACTTTGTGGAAGGGATAAAGATCCGCTAGAAGAATCTCCATATTTGGAAGGTATTTACTGCTTAACCCTTGTATTTTAGTTTAATTCTAAATAAATCAAAGGCGATTCCTATGCTTCCGCTATGGGTTTAATTCGATTATTCCCTTCACTAGGAATTGGAGAAGTTAGACCTACCACAGTAACTTTGCATTTGGCATATAGGACAATAGCTAGGCCAGTTGGGAGGATTGAAGATGTCCTTGTCAAGGTGGACAATTTTTTCCCCTGTAGATTTTATAATCCTAGACTGTGAGGTTCACACGCAGGTTCCAATCATCTTGGGGAGACCATTCCTAGCCACAGGCAGAACGATCATAGATGTCCAGAAAGAGGAGCTAACTATGCTAGTAAATGACAAATACATCACATTCAATGTGCTAAATGCATTACGTTACCTTGAGGAATTGGAGAAATGCTCAAGCTTAGAACTTTATGATTTGTTTGAACCTTACGATTTGTAGGAAGACAACTTTGAGGAAGAAAGTTTTGAAGAAGAATTTGAACAGTGGTAGCATGCAATTATACTATCTTATAACGTATTATTTACACTAGTTTTGTTATGAATTTGTGAACTTTTATGTCTATTTCTCTTGATTTTGTACAAATCGAGCTAGAGAAGAAAAACCGACTGTTTGAGGCTTTTTGGTGATTTTGGGCCTTATTTGAGCCATTTTGAAGATCCAAGAAGAGAGAAGTGGAGTTTGGGCAAAAGAACTCGAAGGGAGAGCGTCTAGACCTTGAAAATGGTGTCTAGATGTCACATTTTGAGTGCTAAACCTGAGAGCAAGCGTGGAGACACTGTCTTGTGGCATCTCGATGCTAAAGCGTGCGCACAAGGAGCAGTCCGTCTGGAGCATCTTGACACTGTGGTGGATGGTCGAGATGCTTTGCTAGCGTCTCGACACTGCTTCGATAGAGAGTATAAATTCATCGTTTTCTCTTCGAGCAAAATGGGGGCTAAATTGAGGGTTTTAACCCTAATCTCGATTCCAAGCTATTCTTAAGGGTTTTGGAGGGCATTTGTGGGCGGAATTGACGATCTGAAACTCGAAGACCAAGGAGATCATGATAAAAACATGGGATCGACCTTTCGTTTGCATTTCTCATTCTTTTCCTTTATTTTTAGCTATTATAGAGGCTGTAAATTAGAGACTTAAGGGTTGAATTGACTGATTTGTGTATCTTTGTCCATAATTACTTGGGATTTAATTGTATTAATTAGGATTATGCTTAATTGTTGGATGTTTGAGGTTAATTTCTTGATTTAGGGATGTTTTTTACTATTGTGGTTTTGAATTATTTGTACATTTAGTGCTTAATGCTTTTAAATAGTGTTCTTTAATTAGTTGAGGTATAGCTTAATGCACAATTAGTTTGCTACCTGAGTGACAACAGGATTAGTGGTTAATTAATTGTAGTGGTGATGAAGGTTATTTAATTAAGCGTTGTTTAATTAATTTGTTTTCTAAGTGGAAACTCAACAGACAGAAGCTTAGGCGAGAATCGAATGCATGACTGTTAGTTAATTAACTAAGTGACAGCAGAGCTAATAATTAATTAATAGAGGTCCTTAATGAAGAGTTTAAATACCTTGTTTGAATTAGCTAACACTAGGAACACCGAGATTAGTTAACTAGTAGTCGAGATTGGAGGAGACTGAGAGGAGATTCCATGCTTTTAAAGCTTCTAGACTTATGAGTTCACTGTTAAATTTGTTGTATTTATCTATGTAATTGAGAAATTGATCCTTTACCCAAGTTCATCCCCTAGGTTTGTGTCTCCCATTTATTTTATGCTTTTATTTTTTGTTGTTTAGCTTAGTTTTATTTGCTTCTTTCAATTATATTCTCTAAATCAAACTATATGTAAGAGTATCATGGTATTAATGTAAATTAACAATACTAATCCTTGTGGATTCGATACTCGGTAGGAATACTATTTTATATTACTTCACCCGTATACCTGTGGTTATGCGATAAAGTACGCATCAAATAATGTCAAATTGAGGATGTATATGCACTCAAATTTAAAGAACCTAGTGCATTGAGAAAATAGAGGATAAGATCGTGCAATTGCAACCCTTGATTAAACCACTAGTGCTGGAACTCAAGTCACTTCCGTCTCACCTGAAATAAATATTTCTTGGAAAAGATGAGACTCTGGCAGTGATTATCTTTGCATACCTCGCTGACGAGGAGGAATTTTGTTTATTGCAGGTACTCTCTAGGCATAAGAAGACACTAGTCTGGACAATAGCAGACATATGAGGACCTTCTTTTTGCATGCACAAGATCAATCTGGAGGAAGGAGACAAGAAGTCAGTGAAAAGTCAGAGGAGATTGAACTCGGTGATGAAGGAGGTGGTTCGCAAGAAGATTATAAAGTGGATCGATGAAGATGTCATCTACCCCATAACAGATAGTAGTTGGGTTAGCCTAGTTCAATGTGTACCAAAAAAGGGTGGGATGACAGTTGTAACGAATGAGAAGAATGAGCTTATTCCATCTAGGGCTGTTATAGGGTTGATAGAGGGCTTGTTGAAGGACCTATCAAGATTAAATTTATAAAATCGGACCTCTAAGTATTTTGCAATAATAGTGGCTAGGGTCATCCACAGAGATTGGAGTTCTTAGATTAATTAAGTACCATAATCACTCACACCTAATTTTATTTAGAGAAACCAACTTTGGGATGATCGAAAAGACAAATAAAATCTAAACTAATATGTACATGCTTTGGAGCCCAATTTAGAGAAACATGCAAGGTTGATTACCTTAAGCCCAACTTGAATTGATTAATGACTTGATTTTATATTAACAATCTTAAACCAAGAATTACTAAGTTATCAATATCCTCTCTCGAGCTCAATTGAACTTATGCCTAGCAATAAATCAACCTCTCGATCTATTTCTATTACTAAACAAGGCATTAGGCGATTCTCTTAAGGCTTCTAGAATTAATCTGCTCACTCTCGTGCAATAGATTAAACCTAGTCATGCATCTAGTGTTCTACAACTAAACTTATTCTCTCAAGCTAAATTTAGTTAAACATGCAAAACCATGACCAAAGGTTAAGACAATATAAAGAGATGCATAAAAGACGTCAATTTATAAATTAAACTAAAAATCAACCAAATGTTCAACAACTTAAACCAAAACACATAGTTACAACATAAGTACAACCCACAAAAACTCCTAAATCTAAAAGAAAGTAAAAGAAATAAAGAAGAAACTTAGGTCGTGTGCCAACACTCGTCTCCGACGTGATGTCCACGATCATGAGCTTTGAGTCTCCTCCTCGACTCTCCAAAGGTCTCATATATGTCCTTAGACAATGCTTAAATCAAGTTTAGGGTTTTTGGTCTCTCAAGACAGCTCCCTTTGCTCGAAATACGACATTTCCTTCTATAGAGTCGAGACAGCGTTGCAACTCTAGGGGCAGTGTTGCAACGCTGTCCCTTTCGAATTTTATAAAGAAAGAAAAAATTTGTTTGAGTAGCATTGCAATGCTATAAATAGCATTGCAATGCTATGCCTGTAACAACCCAACTTTTCATATTAGAATTTCTAGGGACATTACTACATGCATGCTAATGGAATTTAGAAATCTTTAATAATAGACAAAAAGAATTAAACTTTTTGCTAAACAATTAAAAATCTTTTAGTTCGGGATCCCTTTAAAATCATTTCAAAACATAATGTGAATTGAAACGTTAAATTAACTGAAATAGTTTCACAACACATTGTTTACTTAACAAAATATTTTTAAATAATACACAATCTAAATGTGGAAATCATGTTCTTCAAAATCACCAATGGCCCTTTCAGCAAACTGTTTTGTCAATCGTCTAAGATATGTCGTTGCCTTTACCTGAAAAGAAAAATATTTTTGAAAAAGGGTGAGTATTTAAAATACTCAGTAAGTGACCTCACTATCGGGGTCAGGATATGCAAACACATACAAAATGATTTTTTAAATATTTTCTTCTAGTGGGACCTAAAACCTTTTCATAGTGGAAACGTTTCCCTTTAACTTTTTCCTTCTGCTTTAAGTGGACAATTAACTCAACATAACCATGCCTTTTCATTTAACCTTCTCAGTTTTCTTTTCATTTAGCCGTGTCAGGCTCCTTTTCATTTAGCCTTATCAGGCTTCTTTTCATTGAGATGTACATCTATAATTTTAGGAGGGTAATTTCCACAGCCTTCGAAATCATTTCATCATGAAAATACACATGTATGCATGAGGCCCCAAAGCATTTTCATTTCCATTCATTGATGCAACATAAAGCAAAATTCTCACATTATTCATCATAAATCATAAATTATGCATCACATTCATAAGAATATTTGGAAATCACACGTGTAAGAATTCCTTTTCATATATAGTATTTTAAAATTCATCAAAAATCATAAACAAAACATTTATAAATCTTTTCATCTCAAATGTAGCTTTTCAATTCAGTTCCCAACTTGTATTAAAGCATACCGGCATGAAGTCCCTTACCTTGGCTAAAAATAGCTTGCTTGCTCCTTTTATGGAGAACTTTCGCCTCAACCTATGATGATTTCAAAAGAACTTATTACTTGGCAACACAAATCTTGGAATAAGGCCCTCCAAAACACAATTCATGAACCTCGGACATAAACTCACTCAAGGTACTGTATACCGATCACATGAACCCACCATGGGTTCACAACATTAGATTCTTCAACAAGAATAACCACAGGCTTAGGTGACAAAGTATTCTCACAAATAGTCACCAATATAAGATAAATTCATCCAACCACAAACTTAGGTAAGTTCTTAAGGTACTAAACATGTTATCCACTTTAAGCCCCTAATTCCAATATAGCCATATGCTTATTCCAAATTTATCTCAAAACAGCTTCAATAGAATTCTCATAACCATAGCATGCTTCATAACTACAATTTCATATATACTTGCATAATTCATAATTTCCAAACATCAACAAAATCACAAAATAACCTAAAGAGCTTAATCCAAATGACTACTTACCTTCAAGTGAAACGATTATCACTTTTCCAAGTACCGAGGCCTGTCCTTCTCAAATTTCTAGATGACGAACCTACTTCTCGAAACTCGTGAATGATTTACAATTTCCAATCTTTGGCCTCCTACTTATCCTTCAATGACCCAAATGAAAGTAAGAGTTATAACTTTAGATCAATTCCTAGTAAATTCTTAATCGTGCCTCCAATTAATCCAATTTTGGTTAATCTCAACCGAACCAGCACTTTATTTTAAATTTACTGAGCCTTAATTTCATAGTCCTATTTGACAGTCCAAAATGTCTCAAGAGTCCCAAAAATTGTCTCCAATTGCAAATGTTACCAGTAAATTAGTCTGATGGTTTAAGGTCATTTTAAAAGGTAACTCAGTCTCTTTGAATCCTTAGACCAATTTTACATAAATACAGAACGCTCACCCAATCGCAATGGAGCTGAAAAATGGTTGTGCAGTACCTGATCTTGGCTGGAATTTTATCGAATCAACCAAAATTTGATAGTTTGCTCCTCAAATCGGGTATCCTAAAATTTAGCTCATTATTTAACAACTAAACGAATCTCCACCATTAAATTCCATATCAATGTCGAAATTACCCAAATTAGAACGCGATTGGAAGTGTGGTTGTTTGGATGTCGATCGGTGGAGCGTGTGGTGGCAAATGACGTTGTTCGTGGTTCTGGAGTTAGTTCGACAGGGGGGATGGCTGAGATCTGAGTTGGTCAGACTCCAGCTCGTTCGACTGCAACGCGGTGGCGATCTGTCGATGGCGAGGAGTTCAGCCAACACTCGGATCTGGTGTGTGGGTGAGCTCGCAGCAATGGCAGTTGCAGGTTGTACGCGGATCTGGGTGTTTGCTCGACGGGAATGGCGGGGGCTGGTGCTCGACGAATGATGGAGCTGCGTGCGTTTTCCAGCTATCACCAGTGGCTACTCGGTGAAGAAGACGAAGAATAAGACAAAAAAATAGACGGTGGATGGGTGGTTTCGAGAGAAGAAGGAGAAAGAGAGAGAGAACGAGATTGATGGTGGTGGTGTCGGCTGGGAGTGAGAGGGAGAAAGAAGAAGAGGAAGAAAGAGAAAAATAATGAGAGAATGAGATGGGTGTTTAGGGAGAGAGAAAAAAATTGGAGTTTTTCTTTCTTTCTTTTTTTTTTAACAAAATAACAAAACCACAAATGACCTTCTACCTAACTAATTCCCCCAAGTAGGGGTGAGCAAAAAACTCCAAAAAACCGATCCGTCCGACCTAAACCGATCGAACCGACGTCGGTCGGGCGGTTTAAAGAAGGCATTGGTCGGAGGTCGATTTTGCAAAATGTAAAACCAACAAGTCGGTCGGTCGGTTTGGGGCTTAGGCTTAAACCGACAGACCAAATTTTTAAATAATAATAATAATATTATTATTATTATTATTAATATTATATAATATAAATAATTATAAAATACAAAAACTGTAAAAATTTTATATATTTTATATATTATGAATAATAATAAAATACAATTAATAAATAAAAATATATAATATATATATAAATAAGTTAAAATATATATATATATTTAAAATATATATATATATATATATATAAAACCGATCGAACCGATCGACCGAACCGAAGTCGGTTCGGTCGGTTTAAGCTTTATGCAAAAAAAGAAAAAGTACCGCCCGACCGAACCGACATATGGTCGGTTCGGCGTAGGTTGGGGCGGAAAACCGACCCCGCCCGACCGATGCTCACCCCTACCCCCAAGAATGCCCCTTGAAGGCCACTCAATAACCAATTTGTCCTTTAAAATTCTTTCCAAAATTACCCTTTCAAACTTTTCAAATTTTCATTTTAATCCATCAACCAAATAAACCAAATTTTATCCCCAAAATTACTTAAATTCAAGGATTTAGTTCAAAAATTTTCGGGTGTTACAATGCCTATGGTTTTTCAAGGTAGAAAGGCTTCTCAAATGGCGTTGCAACGCTATGCCTTTGGGTCCAAATGTTTTGTTCTTCTTCTTCAAAACTTGAATTTTCAAATATAGCCTTAAGTTGCTCAAATTTGTCCAATTATCTCACAAATCTTCAGTTTTGCTCCAATTGCTCGGTTTCTGAGAAATAAACATAAAAATACATGAAAGCACATGAAATCATAGCAAACCTAGCCTAAAACTAAGCCTAAAAGTAGCACATTTATGCATGCTATCAAGGTGAAGAGTGTGCATGGACTACCACCGCCTCAACAAGGTCACAAAGAAGGACCACTTTCCATTGCCTTTTATATATCAAATGTTAGATTGTCTTGTGGGGAAGGAATATTACTATTTTCTGGATGGATATTCAAATTACAACCAGATCACGATAGCTCCAGAATATTAGGAGAAGACGACGTTCGCGTGTTCCTATGGAACCTTTACTTTAAGAAGGATGCCATTTGGACCGTGCAATGCGCCAGCAACCTTTCAGAGATGCATGATGGCTATTTTCTCAAATATGGTGGAAAGGACTGTTGAGATTTTCATGGATGATTTCTCCATCTTTGGAGAAACATTCAATCATTGTCTTAAAAATCTTAAACAAGTCTTGCAGCAATGTGAAGAAACAAACCTAGTGCTCGACTGGGAGATATGCCACTTCATGGTGCAGGAAGACATTGTACTATGACACAGGATCTCGAAGAAAGGAATCGAGGTGAACAGGGCTAAAGTAGAGTTGATTGCTAAACTTCCTCCACCTACATCAGTAAAGGAGATCCAGAGTTTCTTGAGCCAAGCAAGATTCTATAGACGTTTTATCAAGAACTTCTCCCACATATCTAAACCCTTATGCAGGTTGCTAGAGAATGACAGATCATTTATGTTCAACCAGGATTGTTTAAAAGCTTTTGACAAGTTGAAGGATGCACTGAGCTCAACCCCAATAATGATTGAACCTGACATTAGTCAGTTGTTCGAGCTCATGTGCAAGGCAAGTGACTTTGTTGTTGGTGCATTGCTAGCACAGAGGAGGAACAAGATAATATATCCTATCTAGTATGCTAGGAAGACCATGAATGACACACATGTTAATTATACCACAATAGACAAGGAGTTGCTTGCAGTAGTCTTTGCCTTTGACAAATTTAAATCCTACTTGGGCGAGACCAAAGTGATTGTCCATACATATCACTCAGTGTTGATGTATCTTCTATCAATGAAAGATGCTAAGCCTTGCCTCATCACTTAGATTCTACTTTTGCAGGAATTCAATCTGAACATCTTAGATAAGAAAGGAATAGAAAATCAGATTGCAGACCACTTGTCAATGTTAGGGCAAGAGGGTCAGAAGGAAGAATCACAAGAGATAAAGGATACTTTTGCAGATGAAAAGTTGTTTGTAGTCAAAGCACTTGAGTTACCTTAGTATTCAGATATTGTGAACTATCTAGTTAGTGGACTCACGCCACCAAGTGCAACATCGCAACAATTGAAGTTCTTCCACGACAATAAGTATTACTGTTGGGATGAACCCTATCTTTATAGGTTGGGACTAGAACATGTACTCAGAAGATGTGTTGCAGAGGAGGATGCCCCAAAGATACTAGAAGCTTGTCACACAACCCCATATGGAGAACATTTTGCAAGTTCAAAGACGACGGCTAAAGTACTCCAAAGTGGATACTTCTAGCCAACACTGTTAAGGGATGCACATTTGTTTGCTAAAGGATGCGATTAGTGCAGAGAACGGAAAACTTAGCAGTGAGACATGAAATGCCAATGGACTACATGTTAGAGGTGGAAATCTTTGACATGTGGGGCATTGATTTCATGGGACCCTTCTCGCTATCCTTTGGGAATGTGTATATCCTACTTGCAGTGGACTATGTGTCCAAATGGATCAAGGCTGTGGCAACACCTGCCAATGATGCCAAGAAGTAGTGAAAAGAAAAGAAAATTGAAAATAAACTTGTAGTGGGTAAAGATGATCAAGGGTAAAAAGAATTACCTTTGTTGTGATCAATTAGAAAGTGAGTGCTCTAGGTAAGGGTCCCTGCAACAGTTGTGTGAAAGCTAGTGCTCTTGAGTTAAAGTAATGCAAGTTTGGAGGAGGATCCACATCGTAGTTGTTTTTGGGCACCTAGTGAGATATTACTTACTTGATTGTTAGAAGGCTTGATAATTGGTGCTTAAGGCCACTGTAGGACAATGATAAATTGAGGGCTATATAATCTACTCTGTGCTAGTAAAGATTACTTTAGGGGGGCTATGCACACACACAAAAGAACTGATGAGCTTAAATTTGCATTCTTCATGATGATTGAACATGTTTGATGTTTTCCTTGTAATTGTTTCTATTGGTTCTTTGGATCACTGAGGCTAGAGTCACTTGTTAGCAACGTTTGATTCATATGGATATGTGTTTTGTTTTGTTTTCCTTAGGACTAGCAAAAGCTTAAGTTGGGGGTATTTGATAGGATGAAAATAATGCTATCTTTATTCTAGTTATTTGGCTAGTTTTAGGCTTAATTTATGAGCTTTAACACTCTTTTATGTTGATTTTACAGAAACCGAGCATAAAGAACAAAACCAGAACTTTGGAGAGTTTTTGGTTGATTTTGGAGCAAAAATGATGAATATTGGACGCTAAGTATGGATGGAAGTCAAACTGGCCAAAAGACCCAAGAGGATGATGTCTCAACTCCAGAATCAGGTTCAAATTGGCCAAAAGACCCAATTTGAACCTAAGAGCAAGTTGGCGTCTCAATGCCAAAAACACACAGAGAACGCAAGTTCCGTTTGGAGTATCTCGATGCTGAAGGTGCACGCGCATAAGTTTAACGGTGCGTTTCGATAGTGTCGAGATGCTGCCCCTAGTGTCTCAACGCTGTATTGGGAGAGGATATATTCATCTCATTCTTGCTCGAAAAAGTAGAAACCAAACTTAGGGTTTTAGACCCTTTTGCAGATCGTGACTGCTTTGGGAAGGATTTAGAGGTATCTTGGTCGTTGGATAGTGTGTTCGAGGCTCGAGATCAAGGAAAAGCTTAGCGAAAGTGAAGATTCAGCCTCGGTTTAGTTTTCATCCATTTTCCATTTCATTTGTAATTTGTAATATGGATTACTAGTTTAGTTTGGGATTATTTTTTACTATGTTTAGTGGATAAACCATTAGTTTAGGGAATTAATGTACCTATTCGGACCTATGCATTAGTTTAATTGAAGTGTTTTTATATTGTCTATTATTTCAATTCTTTTATGCAATGGGTTCTTAATGCTTTTACACTTCTGGCCATAGTCTAATTGATCCTCAGTCTAAATTGAGCTTGAAAGAGAGTGTTTAGACTAAGAAAGATTTTGCATAACAATTAGGTCTTGCCCGAGTGACACAAGAATAACAGGATTTAATTGAGGATTAAAATGAAGAGTCGTAATGCCTTATTTAATTAATTAGGGCTACAGACACGTAGGTTAATTAATTAAGCAATGAGAATTAGATGAACTCGACGGAGAATTCCATGAATTTAGACATCTAGGACTATGAATTGAGTGAGATGTCAATATAGATTACCCAATTGATAAATGCATGGTCCAATTAGGGAAATTCATCCTCCTAAACTCCATTAACCTTGTATGTCTCCTCGTTAGTTTTATTTCTACATGTCTTTAATTGCTTTTGTGAAATGCCCTTTAGTTTGTTGCCCTAAAGAAAATCAATGGCAATTATTCTTGGTACTCAAATAATCCCAAAAATACAATTCCCTATAGATACGATATTCGATATACTCATACCACTTTATTACTTGACCCATGGGCTTGTAGAAATGTAAATTGTATGCATCAATTAGCAAAAGCAATATATTAGGCTAAGTCATTCCATAAGGGTATCAACAAAATTGAATCCCAATAGAAATTTAGCTAGACATGGAATGAATAAAAATACAACATTTCATTTGAATAGAACTCATAAGTACAAGATGAATGGAAATGACAATAATAAGTTGTTAGAAAAATAGTAAAAAGAAACTCCAAGTGCAAAAATTGAGTACATTCAAGGGAAAATCACTCTAAGATTCGATCCATTGCCTTTTTTAAGGTGGAATCGATCTTTACAAGCTAATTCAATCGAAGACTAAAGGTTCTAAGGCGTGGATTATGAGTTTCTCCAAAAGGAATTCTCTCCAACACCACTTCGTTCCCTATCCTAGATCCTCACTTGAAGTCTACTGTAAAACCCTTTTTTGTCACTATTTGTCCTTCCTTCAAGCTGCACGAAATGTCCTTTACATAGGCCTTGGAGGGTGAGTAGTTACCTATTTTCATGCTTTGGACCTTGACTTTGAACCCTCGAAGTCAAAATAGGGTGTAGGTTGCGATTTTGACTCTAACAACTTAGACCACGAAGTTCACGGAATTTACTGGAATTAATTTTCGATACCTTTGTGGATGAGAGATTGTTAGCAATCCTATAAGGTATTTATAGAGTTTTTTTACCTAGGTTTTCCCGTCTCATTTTTAGGAATCGGACCAAGTGGGGATCGAATTGGATCTAGAGTGACCTTATTGGGTTATGGTTTGCCCAAATGGGGCTAAACCAAGGGTCTGGATCACCTTGACCTTGGCTTGGACAGAGGTGAGCTATTGAACGTTTGGCCCAATAGTTCTTCTCCCAGGGTCCAATGGACCCCTAGAAGCAGTTTGGTTGGACCAAGTCAGGTTGGCTCGCCCGATCTAGGCCAATTTTGTCTTGCACTTTTTTCCACCTTTATTCTTCATATTTGGGCCCTTCCTTTAGTCCTAAGATGGTCGGTTGGTCCAAAGTTAGACATAACATATCTGAAAATGATTTAAAATGTACAAAGAAGATTTGAAAAATATTTTGTTGATGAAAAGATCTAAGTTTGATTTTGTTAGGGAAGAACATAAAAAAGGCAAGTGGATACGAACTAAATTAGGTGGAAGGGCAAAGATGGAAAAAATGTATGCAAAATCACCCTAAAATCTAGTTTGGCCATATTTAAAATTTTGAGATGTTTGACCATTTTTCAAAACCACCATGTAAAATTCTCCTTAAATTTTTTGGTTTATTATATAAGATTTTGGATCCAATTGTTATATGACCCAATTTTGTTAATTTGTAATTGGTCCTAAAATTAATAATATGCAACTTTGTCATTAATTTTAAATAATGACGTTACAATTTGTGATTGATCGAAATTTCTCATGCAATGACTACTATTTTTAAATTTTAAATATGTTTTATATAATTAAATATTAACACATCTTTAAGATTTAAATCAATGATGTTTCAATGTTTGAATTTTGAATTAACTTCGTTAGGAGGGAAAATTCCGTTTGATTTTTTAATTAAAAAATCTTTTTTTTTTTTGTATAAATAAAATCTAAAGTTGTTAAGAGAGTAGGTATTTTAAAATTATTAAAGGTATGTAATTAAACTTTTTACTATTATTGCAATATCAAGAATTTATAGCCATTAAAAAAAACACTATTTATTTCAGTCAGTGCTGCTGTTTTCCCTAAAATCTAGTAAACAACCAAAATGTTTTGAAAAATAAAAGGAAACACACCTTAAACTTACGATTTTTAATATGAGGTAATTTTTGGTTGTTAAAATTTTATATGTTATAAACAAGAGTAAACAAGGACCAATTAGAGAGAAAAGTAAGAGGAAAGATGTATTCTTTATTTTATTATATATTTCAAAGGGGTACAACAACCACTATTTATATGATTTACAAGATATACACAAATCTTAAGAAGAAAAGGAAATCTTATTTCAAATCCCAAATTAAAAGGGAAACTTAGAGAAGATAATGAGAGGGATAATTGGAGTAGATAATCTATGAGATTATGGGCATCTAATTAGAATATTCAAATGTAATTTGAGATATTCATTATACTCTCCCTTTAGATACCCATTGTATATAGCATATATGCCTCGTCAAAACCTTACTAGGAAAAACTCAATGGGAAAAAATCTTAGTGAAGGAAAAAGAGCACATTATTTATATACTTAACAATTGTCTCATTAAAAACCTTATTAGGAAAACCCAATGGGACAAAACCATAGTCAAGAGAAAAAGAGTGCAGTACATTTACTCCCCCTCGTGAATAAGTCTGCCAAGTTTTCTTTTGAATAAATGTGTTGAACAATGATGTTGTCATTTGCTTTATAGACTATCATAATACAATAGTTCTTCCACATATACTAAATAACATGTCTGAGATCTAATTTTATATGGGTTAGATAAATAACCTACATCTTCACAACCAACTAGATCAAAAATTAGATTCATATAAATTGATCCTCAAAGAAAACATAATATATGTTTAATATCTTTATGTTAGAGAAATACTTTATAAAATTTATTGAAAATACTATATCTGTCACATCTCATTAGTAAAGGATACACAAGTGCACCTATTGCACTAAAATATGGTACTTCAAGACCAATAAGTTATTCATTATATTTTTTTTAAGGTTGGAAGATACATTTCTTCACATAAAGTGAACAAACTATCATTGAAATGATCAATGGATATATTTTCTATATAAGTTGATCGAATGGAATTCCATCTACTAATGCTCAGTTTGTAAGGCAAATTTTTTTTTAATGAGATCTTTATCTCAATTTCTTTCTTAAGATATTGCATTAACTTTGAAAGCTCTTTAGGAGTTTCAATTATATTCAAATCATCAACATATATAGCTGTAATAGGAAATTCTGATTGTAATTATTTCTTTATGGATAAATAGGGATATTTTATACTCTTATTTTTCAACAAATATTCACTAAGATAAGTATGTTTTAATCCATATATGAGGATCCCATTTATATAATTCTCTAAAATTATATGATTTTGGTATCTTTAATCCTTTAGGGATTTTTATATAAATATCATTGTCAAGAAATCTATATAAATATGGTATAACTACATCCATAAGATGAATGTCAATCTTTTTATACACAATCAAGAAAATTAGATATCTTAATGTTATTTCATCCACCACAGGAGAATAAATGTCCTCATAATAAATACTAGGCTTTTATGAGTATCTTTGTGCACCAACTCTCGCTTTATATCCCTTTTTCGTACAAATAGCCATTTCTATCCCATATGTTTAACATCTTCTAGTGTCTGGATTTTTGGTCTAAGAATTTCACATTTTGAAAATGAGTTTAATTATGTTTGGATTGTTTCTTACCTCTTAAGTCAATCTTTTCTATGTCGACACTATTCAAAACAAATTCTGATTTTAGAATCCTCATTTTCAGAAATAATATCAAGAACAATATTACAAACAAGAATGTTGCCAACAACTGTATCAGTTTGATTCCATCTATTTCCTGTCATGACATAACTTATCGAGATCTCTTTATTATCCTCGGGTACCTCTTTCAATATTTCTTCTAACTAGTCATTTTTAAGATTCCTTCTGGGATATGTATATTCTCAATTGAGTTTTTTTTTTCCAATTATTGAATACTTTCTTTTTCGATGATTTTTATCTTTAGAACTCATTACTCTACCATGCTTCTGGTGTGTGCTAACTTATTACTTGTGACAACTTGTTGTATTATGATATCAATACTTGATGGTGCATTTGCAGCTTAATCACTTTCCTAGCATTTGAAAATGCATCTAGCATTTGATTTGCAATATTTTGTTAACGAATTATCTCTTAAACTTCTAGTTCACATTGATCTGTATGAGGATCTAAATGAGACAATAAAAATGCATTATATATAATTTATTTTCACAACATTTCCAACTTCTTAATTCATCCCCCTAATATTAGAAAATTTGTCTCATTAATGACAATTAGCAAATTGTGTAGTAAACATATAACCCGTCAGAGGTTGAAGATATCTAATAATTAAAGAATCAAATTCAACATATATTTCTAGCCTCCTTTGAGAACTTATCTTAGTATGATGTGGTGGAGCAATTTGAACATTTACTGCATATTTAGAATTTGCAGATGGAATATATTTAGCTTCTGGCCATAAGCTAATTATAATCAGCAACAGGCTTAAACGTCACATACAAAATAATATGATCTCATGCAGATATTGGAAGCCTTGCTCTCATAAATTATTTATGAATATAAAGTACAGGATGTTCAACACATATTCCAATAATCATAAAACATTTGGGATGTATATTCACCAGCATTATTAAGACAAAACTTTTTAATTTGATAATCAAGAAATTGCGCTCTTAACTTAATTATTTGAGCAAATAATCTTGCAAATGCAAGGTTTCGACTTGATAATAAACATACATGTGACCATCTACTGGATACGCCAACTAAGATCATAAAATATTTAAATAGTCCACTTAGTGGATTAATAAATCACTATGAATTCATTCTAAAAGTGAGGGGTTCAATCCCAAGTTTAGCTTGTGAGAGTTGGTTTAATAATTAATTTCTCTTGAGAACAAACAACACATGAAAATTCGAAGAATCTTTTGGTTCTTCAATAGATGTACATGTGAAAATTTTTTCAATAATTATTCTCATCACTATTGACCCAAAAATGACCCATCATGCCAAATAGTAAATATA
The DNA here is from genome assembly GCA_033996785.1 of Trichosanthes truncata. Lineage (NCBI taxonomy): Eukaryota > Viridiplantae > Streptophyta > Magnoliopsida > Cucurbitales > Cucurbitaceae > Trichosanthes > Trichosanthes truncata. The sequence continues at coordinate 38,731,832 of JAWPNB010000013.1, read as the reverse complement.
TTTGGATTAATAAACTTCAAGTTCATTGTTGCATATATTTCAATTATACAAATATATGTGTAATACAATCTAAAAGAAAAACAGGCAGATTTTCTAATATACGATTTTCATATGAGATATAGTAGATAAATACTCTATATTATTCTTACTATCAGTCTCTATATGAGAACCATTACAACGTATATCTTTAAAAGTATATCAATTGTAAATTTTGCTCCTCTAAACAAAATAATATTTATTTTTCCAAAATCTTTTATCAAGTCTACAGGACTGTATTTTGCTTCCAGCATTGTCAATTTTGGAAAAATACTTTCAAGTATAGTATGCGTAGTTGCTCTATTTTCAAAACATAAATCTTCACAATTCATATATTCTCTTCAGGAGATTCAAAAGAATTTGGAAAATCCAAATATGTCATATTTGAGTAGTCAAAAAGATTAGCTATCTCTTCAAGAGATTCAAAAATTTGTAAGATCTATATGTCATATTCAGGGGGTCAAAAGATTAATTATCTCTTCAAAAGATTCAAAAATTTGTAACAACCAAATATATCATATTTAGCATGTCAAAAAGATTAATTATCTCTTCAGGAGATTCAAACATATAAATGTGTCATATTTATAGGGTAAAAAGATTAATTATGTCTTCAGGAGATTCAAAGAAAATTTGAAGCATCTAAATATGTCAAATTTAGGGAGTCTAAAAGATTAAATTATCTCTTCAGAAGATTCATACAAGTTTGAAAGTTTTCTTCCACATTTTTCCCTACTATTTAAAAACCAATAACATCATGAGCCAGCCCAATAAAATTAAATAAAACTTGACTAATTCAACTCCCAAGTCAGTTCTCAAATAGAGGTGTTTCCTTTCGGTCAACTTAAATACCCAGTCTAGATAAAACCATCCATAGATAGAGTTCCCTTAGTCAATTTTTATTTCAAATTCAATTAATCTTTAATTAACTATTTATTAGATTAATGAATCTAAATGAACTATTTGGTCTTGTCCTTCTTCCTCTATTATGATCATAACCTTAACTCTGACCAAAATTATTAAATATTACAATATTCACTTCAAAGAATGATATTGAACTAGTTGGTCAAGATTCATAATTTTCTATCAAAGGCTCATTTGTTTGTGATATTTGCCCATCCCAAATATTTAAAAATATCTTTCTCGATATTGCTACTATAGGAGCATGTTTTATAAATGAAAATAAGTAGCATATGTCTTCTCCACCATATGCTTATTAGTTTAGTTATTGATAAGTTATGCAACTATAGGTGCATTAATAGCATGCAAAATAGTAATATTTCTTGGCTTAGTTTTATGCTAGTTTTGCTATGATTATGTGTGCTTTCATGTGTTTTTACTTATATTTCTTAGAAACCAAGCATTTGGAGTAAAATCGAAGAATTGTGAGATATTTGGACAAATTTAAGCAACTTAAGGCTATATTTGAGAATTCAAGTGTTGAAGAGGGAGGACAAGAAAATTGGACTCGGGGGGCATAGCGTTGCAACTCTCCTTATAGCGTTGCAACACCATTTGAGAAGCCTGTCAACCTTGAATATCCGAGGACATAGCGTTGCAACGCTGTCTATAGCGATACAACGCTACTCAAATAGATTTTTTCTTTTTTTACAAAATTCGAGCGTGGCAATGTTGTCTTGACTCTATAAAAAAGAAGGTTTGCCACTCGTGAAAAAGAAGGTTTGCCATTCGATTTCTACACTGTCTAAAGGCTTGGAGAAAAGTTTTGGAGAGCCAAGGAAGAAACTCAAAGCTTGGGATTGTGGACATCACGTTGGGAACAAGTGTTGGCACGTGACCTTAGTTTATTATGGACTCAATTGTTGTTTGTCTCTGTATTTAGACAAGTAATGGTTGAATGTTTTAGACTTTTGTTGATTTGGTAATTAAATGCATGAATTTTTACATCTTTTATGTATCTTGTTATTATCGTCTAAACCTTTGGCCATGGTTTTGCATGTTGGGATAGATTTAGCTCGAGAGAGTAAATTTATCTGTAGAACAATAGATGCATAACTAGATTTAATTTATTGCACGAGAGTGCACAGATTAATTCTAGAAGTCTTAAGAGAATCGCCTAATGCCATGTTTAGTAATAGAAATAGATCGAGAGGTTGATTTATTGCTAGGCATGGGTTCAATTGAGCTCGAGAGAGGATATTGATCACTTAGTAATTCTTGGCTTAAGATTAATTGCATGAAATCAATTCTTTATCTATAAAGTGAGCTTGATTTAATCAACCATTATGTTTCTCAAAAATTGGACTCCAACCTTGTAAATATTAGTTTAGATTTTATTTGTCTTTTTTAACACTCTATAGTCTTGTCTCTCTAAATAAAATTGAGCATAATTAGCTATGGTACTTAATTAATCTAACAACTCTAATCCCTGTGATCGACCCTGGCCATTATTACTGCAAATTTTTAGAGGTTTGGTTTATAAATATTATTTGATAGGGCATTCAACACTCCCTTTATCATATTGACACCGTTGTCGGGGATTGGCATATTTTAGTTTAATTAATATCGTGGTGAAAGTGCTAGATTTTAATTTGTAGTGTAAATAGTGTCTATTTTTAGTTTCCTTCTTTTTGCTTTAATTTAGAGGTTTATCTTTGTTTTGTTTTTTTATCAAGCTTGTTTTTGTTTTCTTTTGAGTCCTGGTCCACTGTTTCTGGTTGTGTGATTATTTGGTGTTGCTTGAGAGCCTGTGATTATTTGTTGTTCTATTTAATGGCTTCTGATAGATTTTGGTGGCCCTTTAGGGAATCTGAGCCCAAAGAATCAACACCACTTTCTAGTTCTTTTTCCATTAGTTATCTCTCTTTTGATCATGAGCCTATTACTGAAGATTATGTGTTTCATGGTTATCAAATGCCTGGTTGTTATCATACCGAATCTATGTGTTATGGAAATTTCATGTATGGTAATGATGAATGCATATGGACCCATGAACCATATCCTAATTTCCTTCAAGAAGCTCAATTAGAGAAACAATACTCCTTAGAGAGAATGTTGAGAGAATTTATAGAGGAGACTAGACTTAGGAGGTTACAATTTGATGAGAGGTTTAAGAGTCTTCAGACCCCTAAGAAGGTTAGTGAAGTGAAAATCACTTCTATAGGATATTCTGTGAGTCACTTGATCACTGATTCACCGATAGCCTTTCAAGAGCATAATTCTTTAAATTCTACTGAGGTTGGGCAATCGAGGGAGTGAATTATTGATATTGGGGAAGAGCTAGAGCACTTAGACACACTCCAAGGTCAAGTCAGTGAGGATGAGAGAGAGGATGAGCCTATCTTAGTTGAGGAGGTTCAGGAGGTAGAGTTTGAGGCTATAAGACCTTTGTCTGTTTTATCTTCTGATTCATCTCTTATCCTTGAGTGTTGTTCATATTCTCACAAGTCCGTGTCTGAGTCTTTGTATTTTGATCTTTCTCCTTTTATGTTTTTCTTATTCAAAAATACTAAAAATATTTCTACTTCAAGGTCTCACGAGAAGCTAGTGTTTCTACTAGCTTTGGTCTATTTTGTAGATTCAAGGAAGAGGGACCCGAAGAAATGAGAGAATTTCTATGTACCTTGAGAAACCACTGAGCCTAGTCTAGCTAAAGACGTTAAAGAAAGCGCTTCTTGGGAGGCAACCTAAGTTTTATTTCTCTCAATTACTTTTCTTGTTTGTATTTCTTTCCTAGTTTAGGTTGTTTTGAAAAAGAGTACCAAGCAAATCTCGTTCCCATTTCGCAGGACCTTGATCATACTAAGTAACCTCCTAGCCAATTCAAAGGAATTCTCATGAAGCGGTTTCTCATCTTATCAGGTCCGTATCATTCACTCAATTTATCTTTGTCCTTATTTATTTTATTGAGCATGTCACATTGAGGGCAATGTAAGTTTTAAGTTTGGGGGTGGATAATGCCTTGCAGTCCTGATAATTCTAAGAAATTATGAGTAATTTTTTTTCTATCTTAAGCATATTGAATGATTTATAATGCATGATATTTGATTAGGATAGCCTAGGAAGTAATCTAAGTGAATTTTTTGCTATAGAATGATCTCTGAAGCATGTTCTAAATTGAGTATATTGAAATTTTATCTATAATTTCCTTGCAACACATGAGCACATAACTGACTTTCTATTATGTTCGAATACTAGGATGCTTTTGTTGAGTCTAGAAGCTGTTGTCACCCCGATACGCTTAGGAACTGATTAAGAGTGGAACTGCATGAAAGTTAGCAATTGAAATTTGTTGAAACAAAATGAAACTTTTATCTTTATTGATCTTTTAGCATGTTTGAAGAAAATTAAAGCATGTTCCGTCAATATTGTGTGCTTAATGTGTGGGGATCGAAAGAGCTACCTCCATTGTGATCAGTTAGGTCATCCATTGAGCGAGAACTCTGGATAAGGGTCCCTATAGTGGAAGTGTGAAAGCTAGGGTCTCTGTAAGAAGGAAAAAGATAAGTTTGGGGGTTAGTAACCCTTGTGAAAAGAAAGAAAAGAAAGAGAATGAATGTTTACGTAGATTGCTCTCTATAATGTGGGAAAACTTGAAAATTGGAACTTAGGGCCAGTGTAGGGGGAAAACGAAGGAAAGTCTTGGTAAAAGTATCTTAAGTTAGTAGAAACTACTAGAAAGGAAGGTAACAACACACACATGCAAGGAATGAGATAGATAGAATTTAAATTGCTTAAGGAATGATGTGTTAAGACTTTATTATGTTGTTTGTTGTCAATTAAATCACTAAGACTTGAGTCATGATTCTTGTATTAAAATCTTTTAAAATTTTTATTTTGGTTTTGTTTTGCTCGAGGACTTGCAAAAATCTAAGATTGGGGGTATTTTATAGCATGCAAAATAGTGCTATTTCTTGGCTTAGTTTTATGCTAGTTTTGTTATGATTATGTGTTCTTTCATGTGTTTTTATGTTTATTTCTCAGAAACCGAGCATTTGGAGCAAAACCGAAGAATTGTGAGATATCTGTATAAATGTAAGCAACTTAAAGCTATATTTGAGGATTCAAGTGTTGAAGAGGGAGGACAAGACAATTGGACCCGAGGGCATAACATTGCAACGCTCCTTATAGCGTTACAACGCCATTTGAGAAACCTTTCAACCTTGAAGATTCGAAGGCATAGTGTTGCAACGCTACTCAAATAGATTTTTTTTCTTTTTTACAAAATTCGAAGGGACGGTGCTGCAACGCTGCCCCTAGCGTTGCAACACTGTCTCGACTCTATAAAAAGGAAGGTTTTCCATTCGTGAAAAGCGAGCTATTTTTTAGAGACCAAAACCCTAATCTCGATTTCTACAATGTCTAAAGGCTTGGAGGGGAGTTTTTGAGAGCCGAGGAAGAAACTCAAAGCTCAAGATCGTGGACATCACATTGGGAACGAGTGTTGGCACGCGACCATAGTTTAATCTCTTTTCCCTTTACTTTTCATTTGATTTTTAGGAGTTTTGTTATGGACTCAATTGTTGTTTATCTCTGTATTTAGATAAGTAATGGTTGCATGTTTTAGACTTTTGTTGATTGGGTAATTGAATACATGTTTTTTTACATCTTTTATGCATCTTGTTATTATTGCCTAAACTTTTGGCCATGGTTTTGCATGTTAAGCTAGATTTAGCTCGAGAGAGTAAATTTATCCTTAGAACAATAGATGCAAAGATTTAATTTATTGCATGAGAGTGAGTAGATTAATTCTAGAAGTCTTAAGAGAATCGCCTAATGCCATGTTTAGTAATAGAAATAGACCGAGAGGTTGATTTATTGCTAGGCATGAGTTCGAAGTCTTAAGAGAATCGCCTAATGCCATGTTTAGCAATAGAAATAGACCGAGAGGTTGATTTATTGCTAGGCATGAGTTCGAAGTCTTAAGAGAATCGCCTAATGCCATGTTTAGCAATAGAAATAGACCGAGAGGTTGATTTATTGCTAGGCATGGGTTCAATTGAGCTCGAGAGAGGATATTGATCACTTAGTAATTCTTGGCTTAAGATTAATTGCATAAAATCAATTCTTTATCAACAAATTGAGCTTAATTTAATCAACCATTATGTTTCTCAAAAATGGGATTCCAACCTTGTAAATAGTAGTTTAGATTTTATTTGTCTTTTTGATCACTCTAAAATTTTGTTTCTCTAAATAAAATTGAGCATAATTAACTATGGTACTTAATTAATCTAAGAACTCCAATCCCTGTGATCGACCCTGGCCACTATTACTGCAAATTTTTAGAGGTTCGATTTATAAATATTATTTGATAAGGCCATCGACAAGCCCTTTATCATGCATCTAATTAAAGTGAGCAATTCTTGATTTAAAATGTGTAACTTCATGTGCATTTAATTAAATTGAGCACTTCTTGATTTAAAAGATCTAATTACAATGAGCACTTATTGATTTATGCAACTTCAAGTGCACCTAATCAAATTAGATTAATTTAGGAAGAATAATTTATATATATATATATATATACACATACATACATACATATATATATGTAAAGAATATGTATATATACATATATCTCTTTCAAACTTTGTCATATGATAATTAAAATATAACCACTATGAAGTTCAAAAAAATCATCCATATGACAATGATTCAAATATATAACACCTAAATAACTTTTGTTAATATTCATGATAAATAATTTTTTTTTTTACAATTGATATCAAGAGTTCTAATTTTGTTATGGTAAAATAATCACAAACAAACATATTCAAAATAATTAAAAATGCATGACATGCTTAATCTATGGTGGGATTTTAATCTAAATAGCATATTTTATGCAACATTCAAATAACATACATCACATTCATAATTAAATTAATCAAAGCAAAATTGATGGACATATTTAATATATGCTAGAAAAATTGAAGACAAAATTACAAAATTTATTTCAATATATCTTCTAGGTCCATCTAATAAAATTTAGGATTTAAGAAAAACCTAAATATTTTCTAGCAGCCACCAGCTTCTTGAGAATTTACCGCCGCTGAAAACTCAACTTCACCGTCGGCAATTAAAACTCATTGAACGATAATTCTCCAAGCGGTGGTAGTCCGATTCCAACCATGCGACGCCAACTTAATCCACCGCCGGAAACAACCACTTGTACACTTGCTAACTCACGGTACTTTGAATCGGAACATCACATAAATCACATAAGCCTAACATCACTGCCGGCAACATATTGAGACTTGAAAATCACCATGTTTCCGCTTGTGTTCATACACAACCTAAGTATGGCTTTGAAACTTATTACAAAGAACCCTTTACCATTGATTTAATCAAATCAATAAATAAGTTTAATGTCAAATATGCCTAGTCAATTTGCAAACTATATGTCACAAATATGAAAAATTAAAAATATATCCAATATCTTTAAATTTTAATTCTAAATATCTTGAAGAATATGAAGATAATTCTGACGGATCTTTAGCAGTTCTTGGTGTTTCATCAAACTAACTCCAATTTTCCACAAAATCTTTTATCTTTTAGCAAAGAAAATGAACTTTTAGGAAGAATAGGGGTATTTTGAGAACTTATTTCAGAAAACGAGAAACCATTTACAAAAATAGGGCCATTTTTTGTCGTTATTGAAATGCATCTCTTTGAAAGACCATTCCATTGAGGTACTTCAGATGCAACCTTTCTTCAACAAATTTTGGCAAAACAAATCCCCCTTATTTTCTCTTCTTCCATTCGGTTACTCTTTTTTTCTATATGTTTTTCTACTCATTTTTTCTTATAACTAATTATAGTTTTTAATTTTTAACTAATCTATTAATATTTTTAATTTCATCTCTAATATATTGAAAATTTTTTAATTAAGTCCTTATTGTCATAAAAATATTGGAATTAATTCTAAATGATAATATAATATCAAAATACACTTTATTAATTGAGTTTAAAGTATTATATGTTTAAATTTTATGAAATAATAATACTCACCCGTAAAATTTAAAACATACTCATTCTATAAAACTTAGTATATAGTAACTTACTCAATGTGCAATTACTCATTGCTATAGAAAATTGACCTATTAAAATATTGATATACTAGTGATTGACAAAGTCCTTAAAATTACTATTGTTCGATTCACATACCATCATTTTCTCAATTTAAAAATACAAAAAATGAGAGAAATTAACAAATGACGATTTTGTCAATATGGTTATGATTTATGAGAGAGGAGAGGAGATCAATGATTTAAAAATTAAAAAAACGGAGGTCTTTTATTCAATCTGAATTAAAAAAAATCCAAATACCTTATTGCAATTTATAATCATATCTAATTTATAGCGTATAAAAGTGGAGTATTTAGAAATATTTTAAAAAATAATAAAAAAAATTTAAAGAAACAAGAAAAGAGAAAGCCTATAAAAGTGGAATGTTGGTAAATTTTAAAAAATAATAATTTAAACAATTATTAGAGCATAACAAAAAAGTATTTACAAATCATAATTTAAACAATCATAAGACAATCATTAAAATAAAAACAAAATGAAAACAATCATTGGAGTAAAAAACATAAAAAATAAAATAAAAAATCATTATATAAATAACATATCAGAGAAAGAGGGATTGGAAGGAAACGTATGTGTGGAATGCGTCTTTCAAAAAGACGCATTTCAATAAAAACAAAAAAAAAAACTCCTAATTTTGTAAATAGTTTCTCCTCTAGCTCTTTTTTTGAAATAATTTTTCAAAACACCTATGTTCTTCTAAAAAAGTCCAAAGAAAAGTGGAGATTCGTGCGTGTTTTAAAACAAGAGTAAACAAGAAACAATTAGAGAGAAATGCAAGAGGAGAGATGTATTCTCTATTTTATTATATCGTACAACAGCCACTATTTATAGGATTTACAAGATACAAATAAATCCTAAATCCTAAGAAGAAAAGGAATCTTATTTCAAATCGCAATTTAAAAGGAAAACTTAGAAAAGATAATGAGAGAGATAATTGGAGTAGATAATTTATGAGATTATGAATATTGAATTAGAATATTCAAATGTAATTTGAGATATATATGATCAACTTTTTTTTCTATTTTTTCAACCTAATATTTAAATATTTAAATTTTCTTAACTTATGCAATTAGGTTCAATTGTAAAATTGATAATGTGATCAAATGACATATAGATGATGAAAAAAATTAATTAAAGAAAATCTATAAAACAAAACGACATTTAACATCTTTCTTAAATCTTTCTTCCTTGATTTTATTTTATTTTAGTTTTTGTACTTCTTTTTTTTTTTTTGAGTTCCACGTTTTTTTTTGTTTCACCTTCCTTGAATCTTAAACATTTGAATTTCATCATGATATATTATATTATTTTCTTATATTTAGAGTTCAAAATATATTACTAAGTATGTGTATTAACATTAATTTAAAAACTAGAACCTTCTTCTATATCAATTTTAAAAGTAATGAAAACAAAAGGCATAGTTCCTTATTTTAGATTAAATTGATCATTTTTAAATCCTTTATTTTCCTACCCCCACTAGAACTTAGAAAGATACTTTAAAAAGTAAAACCCTATTTTATCACATTCTCAAGTATCAGCCCCTTCGAAGAATATCCCAAAAAAGAGTTATTCAACTCTGAGTGGAAATAGAAATAGACACCATGTGCGGTAGACTTAGCATGGAAAGCAACATATGGGAGATAATTCCAGACCATATTATACAGGTAACATTGTCAAAACTCCCTGTCGGGAACTTGCCGGCTTGTAGGCTCGTCTGTAAAGCTTGGAACCATTTGGTTTTAGACTATGCTTCTACTTTGAAATTTGTTCCAAACACTTACTTTGTCTTTCAGTTGTACGATGAATCTGTACCATTCTTGGGTGTACAGTCCAAAGATATGTGGTCAGACTATCTTAAAATGCATTGTATTGACTTTGATGGAAAATATTCACAAGGGATGAATGTTGTCGCCTCATTTAGATTCGATTCTAGTTGCTTGGGTATAAGAATTTCAAATTCCTGTAATGGATTGCTATGTGTTATTGATGGGATGGATTATAGAAGAACTTGTGCTGGCATATTAAACCCCATGACAAATGAGTACATCAAACTTCCCGCATACGAAGCTTTCAAGGATTTTGATAAATTTTACCTTTATGGATTTGGCTTTAGCTTGAAAATGATGCAGTACAAAGTAGCAAGAGTTTCGTATGACAAAGAAAAATATGGTTGCATCATAGAGATTTTTACTTTGGGGAAAAGCAGCAAATGGAGTCATGTTGAGTCTTTGTCTTTTATTATTGAGAATGATGGTGTTTATTTCAACGGAGCCCTCTATTGGATTGGAGAAGACGAGGCAAGGAAGAAAGTCATATGTTGTTTGGATGTTGAAGATGAAAATTTTGAAATAATTTCTCTTCCAAAAGTAGCTTATTCTGTAGCCATTGGGGTCCTTAATGGCAGTCTCTATACAACTTTTTGGGTGGGAGGACATTATAAGTTTGAAGTGTGGAAGATGCAAAGCTATGGAGGAGTGAAAGATTCATGGATGAAAGAATTTGTTGTTGATGGCATACCAAAGGATTGGAAGTTGGGAGTTTCGAGAATTCCATGGAGGGAGCATCTTCAACTCATTAAAGGCTGCGAAAATGGAGAGATTTTGTGTCTATTGGATAAATTCTATTTGTTCTTGTTTAATCCAAAAACTGGGAAGATAAAGGCATTGATTGAAGATAAGCCAGATGAAAGAACTTTTTGGATTTATCAATTTGAGTCTCTCAATTTTGATTCTCTTGAGAAGATTTTACTAGGTGGTTGATTTGAATAAAATATTTCCTTTTTTACTTTTATTTTCTCGAAGATGAGAAATTTTGTTCTTCAAATTTGATCAGTAAAGTTTTAATTTTATGGGCTTTCTAATATATTCTCTACTAATTTTAAAGTTTCTAGTTGTGCTTAAATTAATTTATGTCATTTTTAAATCTCATTCCCTATTTTTAGTTCTAAATTTCATTCTTTTTTTTTTTTTTTAAACTGAAAAAGAAAACAATAATAATCAAAGCCAAAACCTAACAACCCATTCTTCTCACAAAAGCGATGAAGAACGTTTTCTGGAAAACTATCTTTCCAGATCCAAGAAATCCCTGAAGAAGATGCCAAAGCAGCCAAATCGTGGGCGCTTTATTTCATTCTTAATACTTTACCAGTTTTAATTTCAATATTATATATATATATATATATATATATATATTCCATCACAAAATTAAAGAGAGATGCTATGGATTTAAATCTACAACTCATAATAGAAAGCTAAAAAAATAAAAATGTCAAACTACTTAAATAATATATATATTAGCTAAATACTAATTATGTTTTTAAAATATCAATACACATGTAATGTTGAAAGCATTAGCATGCCTTATTTATTTATTTTGATTAAAAAAAAAAAGCATTTTCATTTTTTGACTGAGTGAAACTTGTGTATACATATGGTTTTCCTATGGTTGATGAATCTGTAAGCATATAAATTAAGGGGAAAAATACTTTTTTGGTCCATGAGTTTTCAGTCACTGGTGTGTTTGGTCTTCAAGTTTTTAAAATAGACATTTTTAATCCCTAAGTTTTGAGATATAGGTTTAACAAGTCCCTCATATTATTTTTTCAATTTTTTATTAATTTTTTCAAATTTTTTATATAAAATTAATATATTGAATGATTTTTTAAATTAAAAAAATCGTTTTTTAAATTATATTTTATTAGAATTAAATATATTTATTAAAATGTTTACTTAAGTAATAGAGTAATATTCGTCTTGCAACTCGTAACATTCTCATACCAATGTGTAGGTTTATTCGAGTAATTTTATTTTAATGATCCAAAAACTTAATTAACATTTTCCCACCACACATATGTACATGTTTGTTTGTTTTGTAATTCAGCAACAAAATAAAAGTACTATTTTCCCTATCAAAACAGTAGTGTTTAGAAGTAAAAAAAAAAATTACTAGTTTTTAAAATTATAACTTTCTTCTTTTTTCACACTTTTCATTCAATTAAATAACATACACAAACATAACATCAACTATAAAGATTCCTTTATAAAATTATATAATTAAATCAAGTAAAATAATAATTAATTATTAATGTAACATAATTACAAAAGTATATTATTAAAAATAAAAATTTATGTGTAATTTGTATAGATATGAATCTATGTCTATACTATCTGTAAACATGTAGATATAATGGATATATATATATATATTTTTTTACAATAATACTTTCCTACTTTTAACAAAAGTCTAAACTACTAATAATATCTTACTTTAGCGCAAATGGGAAAATATTTTTTAACAAAGCAAATGTTAAAATATTATTTAACAAGTATATGTATGATTAAATTCAATTGTACTGGTCAAAGTCCGCTAGCTAATTAGCGGTAATTGACATGTACTCTCAACTAAGTGGTTAGAGGGTCAAATCCCACCCCCTCTCAAATGTTATCGAACTAAAAAAAATCAATTGTATTAAAAAAAAACCTTATTTCATATATTTTATAAAATTGAAAATATTTAAATTATTTTAGAGATAAAAGTTATTGAAGAGGCTCAAATGCTTGTAAAAAATATTGAAGAGAGCTCTATATATAGTTGTAAGAGATAAAAGTTACAAAACTTTTGAAATTTGATCATTAAATTAATTAAATATAAACTCATAAATTTTAAAAATTAAGTTATAGAAATAACGAGATATAACTTTTCATATTCTAACCCCTCCATCTATCAACTATTTACATTGGGTATGTACTAAAAAGAATACTTATATAAGGATTGGTTATATATGAATGCTAAGATGTGAAAAGATGTTAAACCATTAATGTTAATTTTATTTTATATTTTTAATTAAATAATAGTAGGTCATAAAATAATTCTAAAAAATTAAATAAATTAAAAACAAAATGTAGAAACTTAATGTACCGTGGAGTAGAACTTTTTTTTTTTTTATTAATCCCTTTTTTAAGTTTAAACCAATTAATTAATCCATTTTTTTAACTTGTTTGATTTTTAATCCATTTTATATTTTATTTTCGAATCCTCCACTCCCAATGTTATTAAACTAAAAAAAAAGTCAATTTAGGTATTATCTTTTAAAATTAAGTTGTCAAAAAAAAAGTTTCATATTTTAGCTTGTTAAATGTTATTTTATGAGTTAAATTAAATATATAAATTTTATAATTATTAGTGGCATATTTGTAAATTTAAGATGTGGTAAAGGGGCAAAATAGTCCAAAAATGATTCTCTCCTTTAGTCACTTTTTAGGATGGTAAAATTTTTAATCTATTTTATATTTTTTTCGAATCCTCCACTCTAAATGTTGTTGAACTAACAAAAAAAGTCAATCTAAGTATTATCTTTAAAATTAAGTGGTAAAAAAAGAGTTTCATATTTTAGCTTTTTAAATGTTATTTTATGAGTTAAATTAAATATATAAATTTTATAATTATTAATGGCATGTTTGTAAATTTAAGATTTAGCAAAGGGGCAAAATAGTCTAAAATGATTCTCCCCCTTAACTACTTTTTAAGATAGTAAGATAATATAAGATAATTAACTAATTTAATTAAAAAATATTTCTTTACGTGATTGACCATAATTGGTAATTTTGTTATTTCTTACCATAATCAACAAATGATTAAATTATAAATTTCTTCCAATCTATATTTGAAACCAACTTATTTATAATAATTTAAATATTATTGTGAAATTCAAATTTTAATTTTTTTTAAAAATTATTTACATATGTGATTTCAAATAGTATAATTATTCATATTTCATTTTCTATTGTTTAAAATTTTCATAGATTTCATCCTCTATTTTTTTTTCGTTTTTGTTTTCCCATTAGTGGTCACTTATGCTAACATATTTAAAACATTATATATATTCCTAATATACAACTGTATGTATCATATATTTCGAAATGTATGAACTCAAAAAAAAAAAAAAAAACAATCGAAATGTCAAATTTTCACAAACTCACTTTTATTTGTAATATATTTCAGATTTATAATTTCATTTATACTTATAATCAGTGGCGGATCCATAACTTTTAAGTCAGGGGGGCACAAATTCATATGAGGTTAAATTACAAGTTTATTCTATGAACCTTCAAGTTTATGTTTATATAGTCCCTGAACTTTAAAAAAATGTCTAAATGATTCTTGAACTTTCAATTTTATATCTAATAGGCCCTTAAATTTTCAAGTTTTGTTTCTATTATGTCCGTAAACTTTTAATTTTGTGTCTAATATACTTTTTCCTTTTGATTTCATAATTTTGTGTCTAATACGTCATTTATCTATTTGACTTTTTTTAAAATTTACGTATATGTTAGGTACATATAATTGAAAGTTTAGAGTTCAATTAGATACAAAATTGAAAGTTTATAATTTATTGGGCATTTTGAAAATTCAATGACTTATTACATAGAAAATTAAGTTTAGGTCATGCTTGATAACAATTTCATTTTTAGTTTTCTATTTTTGAAATTTGTTCTTGGTTCCTCACAATTTCTTTACTATGGGTTTTACCTATGTTAAAGAAATAATTGACTTCTTAGCCAAATTAAAAAGACAAAACAAGTTTTTGAAAACGATTTTTTTTTAGATTTAAAATTTTAGCTTAAATTTTGAGAACAGATTAAGAAAGTAGATAACGAAAGAAAAAAAACTCGGAAGTGGAATTTATAAGCTCGATTTTTAAAAACTAAATTATTGTTAAACGGGGTAGAGATCTATTAGATACCTTTTAAAGTTTGCAAACCTATTAGACACAAATTCGAAAATTTAAAAACTAAACTTGTAATTTAAACTTCATATTGATATATAACATTTAGATTAAGTAATATTAATTATAAAATTATAATAAACATTATAAAATTATCTACATAAATATATAAGTAAAAGAATAAAACTTGTTTCTAAAAAAATAAACTTCAAATATTTACCAAAGATTTTTTAAAATAATTTTGTTTTTCTTGCAATTAATTTTTCTAAAATAATTTACTAACCATTCTGTTGGAATAGAAATTTCGACCAACCCAAAATTGCCACGTCATTACCAAACATTGATGGCAAAATTATATTTAATTAGGGATTAATTAAATTTGCAAAGATTCCTATATTAAATTATGGCAGGTTCAAATACACTATTGAGTTCTTTGAAATTTGGAAGACAAAAGCCCAAATTGAAGGCCCAGTCCAGATGCTAGACCCAAAGGCAATTAAGCCCAGTCCAAATAAGCTGGCCCAAAAGTCAACTAGGCCCAGTCCAAATGGCTAGGCCCAAAGTCAACCAGGCCCAGTCCAAATGCTAGGCCCAAAAGTCAACCAGGCCCAAAAGGCTGGCCCAAGGTCAACCAGATCCAATCCAAATGGGTTGGCCCAAATTCAATTGGGCCCAGTCCAACAGGCCCAAGCCCACCTAGGGCCCATGACGAACTCTATAAATAGAAAGCTTCCTCCTTCATTTCAAAGGTTCATAACTTAAGAAGCTCAGAGAGAATTCAAAAACAAAGCTCAGAAGACTCCAGAAGCTCATGAAGATCAAACACCATCTGAACGAAGAACACGTCACGGAGATCAAGAACACTCTAAGAATCCATTGAAGTTTCAACCTCGAGAACAAGCTATTCAGCCCTCGAGCAAAGCATACAAGTAGGAGAGAGAATCATAGGATCAAAGACTAGAGATTGTACTCACTATACTGAAATCAATACAAAAATCAAGTTCATTTACACGTATTAAATTTCCCGGTCGAAATCTCATGTGAACAGATTGGCACGCCCAGTGGGACCACTCTACCTCTCATCTCTTTCTCCTTCAAATCAAATCATGGCACCAAAGAAAGTTGCATCAAAGGCTACTGCTTCAAGCGACACATACGCGGGACCAGTTACTCGCAGCCGTTCGAGAGGGGCTGAGATAAGTGAAGGTCGAACCCCTGACACAATTGCAAGCAGAATCATAAAGCTGATTGATGAGTCTGCCAAGAGCAAAGTCACTATCAAAGACAACCCGCTGTTTGACCAGCCCATTCCCGCTTCCGGTCAACTGAAGGAGACATCGAACCCTGATGTGATGTCTGTTATGATGGCTGATGTCGACCCAGATGAAAGGATGGCGGAGATGGAAAGAAAGATCAACCTCCTGATGAAGGCGGTGGAAGAAAGAGATCTTGAAATCGCCCATATGAAAAATCAAGTTCAAAGCAAAGAAATGGCTGAGTCGAGTCAAACCCCTGCTGCAAGAAAGAATGACAAGGGAAAGACTATCATCCAAAAGGAGCAACCACAACACCCTGCTTCAGTTGCCTCCTTATCTGTACAACAGCTTCAAGACATGATAATGAACTCCATTAGAGCTCAATATGGTGGGGCCTCTCAAAGTTCTCTCTTGTATTCTAAACCATATACTAAGAGAATCGATAATTTGAGAATGCCAACTGGATATCAACCACCAAAATTCCAGCAATTTGATGGAAAAGGCAACCCTAAGCAACAGGTTGCTCATTTCATCGAGACATGCAAAAATGCTGGTACACGAGGAGATCTACTGGTTAAACTGTTCGTACGAACGCTGAAAGGGAACGCATTCGACTGGTACACTGATCTAGAGCCTGAGTCGATAGATAATTGGGAACAGTTTGAAAAGGAATTTCTCAATCGCTTTTACATCCCAAGACGAACCGTCAGCATGTTCGAGCTCACCAACACTAGACAACGAAAAGGTAAACCTGTTGTCGACTACATAAATAGTTGGAGAGCCATGAGTCTCAATTGCAAAGATCGCCTCACTGAACTGTCAGCTGTGGAGATGTGCAGTCAAGGCATGCACTGGGAACTTCTTTACATTCTCCAAGGTATCAAGCCTCGCACCTTTGAAGAACTAGCAACTCGTGCCCACGACATGGAGCTAAGTATCGCTAGTCGAGGAGATAAAGACTTTCTAACCCCTAACGTACGGAAAGATGGAAATAACATTGAGGAAACTTCAGAAGAATCTATGGTTGTCAATACAACTCCTCTCAAGTTGTCTTCAAAAGACAGGAAGATTGAAAAGTGACAAGAAAATGAAAGACATCGCTCAACATTGAAGGAAAGACAGGAAAAAGTCTATCCTTTTCCAGATTCTGACATTCCTGATATGTTGGAACAACTACTGGAAACACGACTGATCGAACTTCCAGAATGTAAACGGCCGGAAGAGATGGAAAAAGTCGATGATCCCAAGTATTGCAAGTATCATCAAGTTATCAGTCATCCACTGGAGAAGTGCTTCGTCCTAAAAGAGCTAATTCTACGATTAGCTAAAGAAGGAAAAATTGAGCTAGACCTGGATGAATTAGCTCAAACAAATCATGCTGCCGCGACAACAAACACATGCAGTCAAATACACTCTAGTCTGCTTCATGATCAGGAGGTGTGCCTAGTTCAATTTGGAACCTTAGAACCTGTATCTATTTGGTTTCAACATGGGGTGCCAAGAAGCAAACTTCAAGACGTTGTCAAACCTATCAATGATGAAGACAAAGGCCGGGTTCTTGTGACTCACCTGAAGAAGCAAAGACAAAATTTTGCCTCAGACGAGTCTCGCAGATTTAGAAGCCACAAACAGGACAAACATCAAAGAAAGAAGAATCCAAGGAAACCTAAACCAGAGATTAATGAAAATAAAAAATCATCTCGACCTCACCAACCGGCGACCTTAATGGAAAATTTCCTCCCCATGAAAAAAAAGGAAGGAAATTCTGCAAATTCATATTACGTTGAGGTGAATGAAGATGACGACGCAAAAGAACTCAAGCAAAGGACTTCTGTCTTTGATCGCATCAATCCTTCAACTACTCGACCTTCAGTCTTCCAAAGAATGAGTATGGCCGCGACAAAAGAAGAAAACCAATGTCAAATTTCTGTCTCAACTCGACCTTCAGTCTTCAAAAGGCTAAGTGTCTCCACATCGAAGAGAAATCAACCTTCAACATCTGTTTTTGATTGCCTCAAAGTAACAAACGATCAACAAGAAAGGAAGATGAAATCTTTGAAGGCAGAACTGTTCGATGAAGTGAACCACAACAAGATTCATAGTACCGTCCCTTCACGTATGAAAAGGAAGTTCTCCGTTCTCATAAATACAGAGGGTTCCTTGAAGGTGAAGAAAAATCTCGTCATTATAACGAATCCTAAAAATGAAGGATCTGATCAAGACCATGGTGATGATATGGACATTTAAAATGTAAAAGCTCCTCGTCGCAAGAGCCTAAACTGCATGATGCTCCTGGGCCGCATGAGGTTAAAAGGTGAACGGCCCAAAAAACAAATTTCATTGAACTATGTTATGACTTGATCCCTTTCGCTAAAAGGGTACGTATGCAGCTTAAAAAAAACTTTTAAGTTCAGTCTCCAAAAAAAAATCATCATAGGAAACAAGACATTGCAAGTTGGATGCATATGAGTGAACTTCAACCCCTTCATGTTCGGTTTGTCGCTCACTCCCACGAAAGTTCAAGCTTTAGCCTCTTCAAGTTTGGTTCGTTGCTCACTCCTTCTAAAGTTCAAAGGCTTCGTCGTCGCTTCTTCTCCAAAGTTTGAAGGCTTCGTCGTTGCTTCTTCTCAAAGATCGATGGCTTCTTCGTCGTCGCTTCTTCTTAAAGATTGATAGCTTCGTCGTCTTTGCTTTTTCTCCAAGTTTGAAGGTTTCGTCATCGCTTCTTCTCCAAGTCAGAAGGTTTCATCGTAGTTTTTCTCCAAGTTCGAAGGCTTCATCGTCGCTTCTTCTCAAAAGTTTGAAGGCTTCATCGTCGCTTCTTCTCAAAAGTTTGAAGGCTTCATCGTCATTTCTTCTACAAATTTGAAGGCTTCGCCATCGCTTATTCTCCAAGTTCGAAGGCTTCGTCGTTGCTTCTTCTCTAAGTTCGAAGGCTTCGCCGTCACTTCTTTTCTAAGTTCGAAGGCTTTGCCGTCGCTCTTCTCCAAGTTCGAAGGCTTCGTCGTCCCTTCTTCTCTAAGTTCGAAGGCTTCGCCGTCACTTCTTCTACAAATTTGAAGGATTCGCCATCGTTTCTTCTCCTTGTTAGAAGGCTTCGTCGTCGCTCCTTCTCCAAGTTCGAAGGATTCGTCGTCACTCTTTCTCCAAGTTCGAAGGCTTCGTCGTCGCTTCTTCTCCAATCGTTTCTTCTCCAAGTCAGAAGGTTTCGTCGTAGCTTCTTCTCCAAAGTTCGAATGCTTCGTCGTCGCTTCTTCTCCAAAGTTCGAAGGCTTCGTCGTCGCCTCTTCTCCAAAGTTCGAAGGCTTCATCGTCGCTTCTTCTCCCAAGTTCAAAGGCTTCATCATCGCTTCTTCTCCCAAGTCAGGAGGCTTCGTTGCCGCTCCACCATCTTCAGAACGCTTCATCGTCGCTCCGCCATCTTCAAGTTAAGAGGCTTCGTCGTCGCTTCGCCATCTTCAAGTAAGAGGCTTCATCGTCGTTTCGCCATCTTCAAGTCCGGATACTTCGCCACTGCTCCGCCATCATCTTAGGAGGATTCGTCGCCACTGCATCCCCAAGTTCCCAGACTTCATTTTTTTCATATTCAAAGTCGAGGTTGCCGCTTCATCTTCAAAGTCGAGGTTGTCGCTTCATCTTCAAAGTCGAGGTTTTTGCTTCATCTTCAAAGTCTGACGGCTTCGCTTCATCTTCAGAGTTCGACGGCTTCGTTCTGTCTTCAAAGTCTTGCGGCTTTGTTTCATCTTCCAAGTTAAGTTCGATGGCTTCGTTGCTTCATCCTCCAAGTTAAGTTCAATGGCTTCGTTGTTTTATCAACACAGTTAAGTTTGACGGCTTTCGACGTTGGTAGTTCTCGTCTCAAGTTAAGTTCAGAGGCTTTTAACGGAGTTAGGTTCGACGACTTTCGTCGGAGATAAGTTTGGCATCTTTCATCGAAGATAAGTTCGACAGCTTTCATCAGAGATAAGTTTGGCGGCTTTTGTCTTCGAATCAAAGGTTGCATAATGCTCTGTTGCAAAGTGGAGGATAATCACCCATACACTTGCTTCTGTCTGCGAATCAAAGGTTGCATAATGCTCTGTTGCTAAGTGGGGGATAATCACCCCTACACTTTCTTCTGTCTGTAAATCGGAGGTTGCATAATGCTCTGTTGCAAAGTGGGGGATAATCACCCCTACACTTACTTCTGTCCTCAAATCGAAGGTTGCATATTGCTCTTTTGCGAAGTAAGGGATAAACACTGAGGGCACAATCACCTTTACTCGTGTTGGCTCTATATCAGTGTCACCCCTATATTTGCCTAGTTTCAGTCACTGGGGCCATTGTAGCTACAAATAAAGAACAACATACGAAGAAAAATTAAATTCACAAAGAAAAAATTTGGATTACCTCAGCCTACCTACCAAATGGAGATCGGTATTGAAACAAGGCTTCCAAAAATAAAGTTTTCTGCAAAAAAAAAACTCATGTTGTTAACAAAGCCAATAAAGGAAAAAAAAAACACAAAGAGTCTTAAAAAAAAAAGAGGATAAATTGAAGTTAAGCACAAAGTTGAAAAAAAAATCAAAATGTTAAAAAAAAAAAGTAGTTGAGATTCTTGAAGTTTTGGATGAGTAAAAAGGAAAAAAAAAAAAGTAAAAGAAGGAAAAAAGAAAAAAACGTACAAAAAGAAAAAAAGGAAAAGAAATAAAAAAGAAATAAAAAATCAATTTCCTCTCTCTCATGGAATGATGTGCCCTGCAAGCATTAAATAAGCCAAATGAAGCTTTCTCTCCCTTCATGATGGGCTTGCTCTCATTAAAAAAAACAGAAAGAGAAAATGAATTGTTTTTGTTTCTCCAACTTCTTCCTCTTCACGAAGGCTTATTTTGAAGGCACTCATCACAGTAAGCTAACGGCTGCGGCTCACGACGGAGGCTCCGGCGAGCACACAAGGCTGTAACAACCCACGTTCCAGCGAAATCCACGAACTCAGCACAACCAACGTCATCGAAGCCACGACTTCCGACGCGTTTCAGAAGCAATACGAAAACGGGGTCGCGGCGAGCTCACAAACCAGGCTCTGTCGGCGACGAACCACGCCTCCAAATGACAGCTACTGTGAGCAACAACACTGCTGGTCCATTGAAGCAAATCGACCCACGCGAGTCAAACTTCGTAAATCGCCGAAAGCAAAGGACAGTCGAAATCTCCCAATGGCAAACTCTACCAAATGCACCAAGGGGAGACTATGAAAAAAAACGTGGACAACTTGAAAACCATGTATTTTGCCCATATATATAGCAAAAAAAAAAAAAATCCACCAGATTCTCTAATAATATTTCAATTCGGTGAGATTTCATGTAAATCCAAACCGAATTTTGGGAATCGATTCACGATTGGATTTTGATCCAACTCAAAATTTAGAATTTATGTCCAATGAACCGAAATTTGGGTTGAATTCAAAATTTACTCAAATAATCAAAGTTTGTTTAGGATCCTAAATTTCGGTCGAATGTGGGTAAAATTCTAAATTTCAACATTAAAATTAGTCCCCCCAAATTCTATTTGAAATTAAAGTTGGTGTTCAAATCCTATTTCAAATCCAAACAGAAATGGTAGGATTTCACCTCAAAATTTGGGTGTTCGAATTCAAATTTGAAATTTGGTAGAAATTTATCTCAAAAAGTAAATTTTGGGCATATTCCAAATTTCCAACCAAAATTGGGTAAAGTTAAAATTCTGTCAAAAAAAATCTCGATAGAATTAAGTTCCTCCAACAAAAATTTGGGCAAAATCCAAATTTTATCCCAAATCAAATTTGATTGAAATTCAAATTCAAGTTCTATTCCATTTCCAAATTATAATTGGGTAGATATTTATCTCAAAAAGTAAAATTTGGGCATATTCCAAATTTCCTTCTGGGTAAAGTTAAAATTCTGTCAAAAAAATCTCGGTAGAATTAAGTTCCTCAAACCAAAATTTGGGCATAATCCAAATCTTATCCCAAGTCAAAATTTGATTGAAATCCAAATTCAAGTCCTATTCCAATTCCAAATTATAATTGGGTAGAAAATATCTCAAAAAGAAAAAATTTGGGCGTATTCCAAACTTCCTCCCAAAATTGGGTAAGGTCAAAATTCTGTCAAAAAAATCTCGATAGAATTAAGTTCCTCAAACCAAATTTGGGCATAATCCAAATTTTATCTTAAGTCAAAATTGGAGAAAGTTTCAAATTTTATTCCAAGTTCAAACAAAAATTGGGTAGAAGTCCAAGTCCTAATCCAATTTCAATTTGGGTAAAATTTTAACCTTGCTCCAAGTTCAAATTTTGAATTAAAGTAGAGCATAAATTCTACTAAATTCAAATCAAAATTTTATGCCAGAAAAGAAAATCAAAATATTGATCCCAAATTCATATTTTGATAAATTGGCATTAAAAAAAATGCGTCAAAAAAAATCAAAATTATGAACCAAATTCTATATTTTGATAAAATTGACACATCAAATGGAGTCAAGAAAGGAACAAACCTCCTAAATTTTTTATTCCAAACAATCTTTTTCGAGATTCACACACGCATACTTGTGTATAAATCTCGAAAAGGGGGCATTTGTTGGAATAGAAATTTCGACCAACCCAAAATTGCCACGTCATTACCCAATATTGATGGCGAAATTATATTTAATTAGGGATTAATTAAATTTGCAAAGATTCCTATATTAAATTATGCAGGTTCAAATACACTATTGGGTTCTTTGAAATTTGGAAGACAAAAGCCCAAATTGAAGGCCCAGTCTAAATGCCAGACCCAAAGGCAACTAAGCCCAGTCCAAAGAAGCTGGCCGAAAAGTCAACCAGGCCCAGTCCAAATGCTAGGCCCAAAAGTCAACCAGGCCCAAAAGGCTGGCCCAAGGTCAACCAGATCCAATCTAAATGGGTTGGCCCAAAATAAATTGGGCCCAGTCCAACAAGCCCAAGCCCACCTGGGGCCCATGAAGAACTCTATAAATAGAGAGCTTCCTCCTTCATTTCAAAGGTTCAGAACTGAAGAAGCTCAAAGAGAATTCAGAAACAAAGCTCAGACGACTCCAAAACCTCCTGAAGATCAAACACCATCTGAACAAAGAACACGTCACAGAGATCAAGAACACTCCAAGAATCCATTGAAGTTTCAACCTCAAGAACAAGCTATTCAGCCCTCGAGCAAAGCATACAAGTAGGAGAGAGAATCAGATGGTCAAATACTAGAGATTGTACTCACTATACTGAAATCAATACAAAAATCAAGTTCATTTACACGTATTAAATTTCCCAGTCGAAATCCAGTGTGAACACATTCAAAAAAATTTCTACATTCGTGTGTATATATTTGCATAATGCAAAATTCAAATAGAATTAAATATTAACTGCTGCCAAGAGTTTTTTTTTCAAAACAATAAATATATATAATTCAATTTCACCAGCGTCAGCTGGACTTTTTTCAAAACAATAAATATATATAATTCAATTTCACCAGCGTCAGCATGCCCCTCTGTCCAGCCCAACGTTTTCTGTGTTTTTTTTTTAAATCGCAAAATTAAAAACAGAAGAAAAAGTAATCAAAAAGTTGCAAAGGAGAGTCGAACCCAAGCACTTTTAAAAACCAGGGTGCCACCCTGCCAACGAGCTGGAAGCAAGCTTAGTTAATATTAGGTCGTCAACTACAAATTAAATATATCTAATATAATGATAACTTGAGGGGGGGCACGTGCCCCCTCTGGCCCCTTCGTGGATCCGCCCCTGCTTATAATATCAAAGTCATGTCAATTTATCTAAATCATTTCTCATATTACAAATAAGCAACATATATATCAAGTATTTTAAAATTTCCAACTTCCTATTAATCCCCTTTTATTCATGTTCAATGTATAATGATGCATTTGTAAAACACAAAATAAAGAAAAGAAAAGAAAAGAAAAGAAAAACAGTTGGACTCTTACAAAAGAAATGAACATTTCAATTCATCTAATAAATTTTTTATTTAAGCATTTTATACATTGTAATGAAACATTTTTTTAAAATTATCATCTAAAATCAGTTTTTAATATAATTTAAAATAGGTTTTAGATTTTAAATTTAAATATAATTCAAAATTACTATAAATAAAGGTTAAAATATCATTTTGGTCATTGTACTTTGAGTTTCATTCCATTTTGGTCTTTGCATTTTCAAATGTTCAAATTTAGTCCCTATACTTCCAATAAAGCTTAAAATTGGCCCATACTGTTAGTTTATTGTTAACTTTTCTAATTTTTTTTTTCTCTATTAGTCTTTTCATTATGAATTTTGAAAACATCTCACATTGTGTCTTTTCTTGCATGAAAATTATTATTACTATTTAACTAATTTCAAATAAAAATTAACTTAAAAATAAAAGTAGGTACCAATTTTAAGCTTTATTGAAAGTATTGAAACTTGTTATGGGTGAAATTGGACCAACAAGAATGGGCTGGCTAAATGGCTGCAACGAAGGGCCAAATAAAGAAAGAAGCTTAATGCAAAGTCAAAACAGAGCGAAATCGACAAGAGACCGACCCAGGATGAGAAAGGACGAAGAAACGGGCTTGGGCCGAAGCCCAAGCTCGTGGTCGGCCTTGACCGAGGCCGAGGACGACCAGTTTGGCAAGGCCCAATTTTGGGCCTTGCCTCGGTCCCTTATGGTCCATGTGCCCTCGGTTCAGCCCAATTCGACCTTTCCTTTCCCCATTCGAAGACGGAAACCCACGAAAAGCCCTAGGAAGGAAGCTATTTAAGCTCTCTCTCAGGGGGAGAGCAATGTAAGTTTATTCCAGCTTACACACTCTCCTACAACTCTCAAATTCTTTCAAAACTCTCTCTGACTTAAGCATCGGAGCCTGTGTGGTCTACACCACACCGGTGTCTAGGTTTTTTTTGTCTTGCAGGTCGCGTTCTTCCCCCAAGAATACAAATTCACCGTCGTTGTCACGTGGATGTCAGGTGATATTTCTCCTGTCTAAAATTTGGCAACAACAAAACTAAATTTATACATTTGAAAGTACAGGAACCAAAATGGAATTGCGTCTAAAAGTATAATTTTAGTATTTTAACCTAATCTATAAAAGAAAATAAATAATCAAAATTTAGTAGCATATTGATTTTAAAAGAATGTTGTAGCATAGGAGAGCATTAAAGAAAACAAATCTCACAAATAAGATGACTATATTTTTCTATTAAAAAAATAGTATAGATAGAAGTTTCTGTTAATATCGAATCTTATTTTATTCGGGTTGTTTAATAATAAAATATATATTTTCCTTTCAAAGGTTGTTACAGATTTTGTCATTAATAGGGTTTTGTGGCAATATTCTATTATCGATTGATGTATATAATAAGACAGTTTTGTAAAATTTCCAAAAGTTAGACAGGTTTGATATTGTATTTCTATATAGGTTATTTGTAGTGTTATCCCAAATCACAATTTTTAAACACATTAAAAAAGCAAAACAAATCAATAAAAAGCAGTTGCACATGGCAATTATTAGTATATATATAAGCTTAATGTTGAAGAAAGCTCTGGTTGGACCATATTAAACTTACTCAAAGAATTTTTACTTAAATGATTAAATTATTTTATAACCAAATAATCTAAAAAAATAAAATAAAATGATGTGCAAATTACACTTTTGGTCTCTAAAAATTTCTTAAGTCTTCAAATGCGATACACTTTAGTATCTAAAATTTGAAAAATAGTTCTAACTCGTCCAATAATTTTTTTTTTTAGTACAATGGTTCAAAAGCTTAGTTGATTGTTCATTGATCAATGGAAAGATGATGGGGCACTTAACTATGTGATTAGGCCAACATGAGTATGACTCAATTGACATAAATTGTATAATTTCGACTAAGAGGTTAGAGGTTTGAATCTCCCACCCCACATGTTGTCAAAAGAAAAAAACTTTGTGATTAGACTCTTAAGGTGGGACATTTTTTAATAAGTTGGCAAAATTAGGATATAATAATAATAATGGTTTCTAGTATTCTAAACAAATTAATACCAAACATAATATGTTTCGTTACAGTTTCACAATCAATACTGGTTTCTAAATATTCTAAACAAATTAATAGCAAACATAACGTTTCGTTGCAGTTTTACAATCAATACCATTCCATATGAATGATTTTTTTTTCTCAGTACTATTCCATATGAATAAAAAAAGGGTTAAAATACCATTTTGATTTCTGTACTTCGGACTTTGTTCCATTCTGGTCCATGTACTTTCAAATTTCCAATTTTAATTCATGTACTTTCAATAAAGCTTAAAATTGGTCCCTGAAGTTAATTTTTATCAAAATTGGTTACATATTAATAATAATTTTATTACAAAAAAAGACAAAATGTGAACATATTTCCAAAATTTATAAAGAGAAAGCTAATAGAAAATAATTTTTATTAACAATCAACTAGCTTTAGGGACCAATTTTGAGCTTTATTGAAAGTACATGGGCTAAAATTGGACATTTAAAAGTACAGGGACTAAAATTGAACAAAGTTCAAAGTATAGGGACCAAAATGGTATTTTAACCATAAAAAAATTATATTTCATATTAATACATTTAAAAGTATTGGTTAAAATATCATTTTAGTTTTTGTACTTTCAAATGTCCAACTTTAGTATTTGTACTTTCAATAAAGTTTAAAATTGGTTTTTTTTTTAGTACAATAGGGGTTGAGGGATTTGAACCACAGACCTCGTGGTCGTTAACACATTCAATATGTTAGTTGAGCTATGCTCTCTTTGGCATTTAAAATTGGCTCCTACTATTAGTTTGAAATTAATTTTATATCGAAATTAGCTAATTAATAATAATTATTTTCACACAAGAAAAGACACAACGTGAACATATTTTCAAGATTTTTAGAGAGAAGGATAATAGAAACTATATTTTTTAGAAAGTTAACAATAAACTAATAGTAAGGACAAATTTTAAGCTTCATTAAAAGTACATGGACTAAATTTGGAGAAAATACAAGGACTAAAAATGAAATGAAATAAAAAATACAATAACTAAAATTATATTTCTATGAATTTATGTCTGTTTCACATAAAATTTTGGATGTCATTGTACTCTGCAATAATTGGTGCGATTGTTTCAAAATTGGAGCACGTTACTAAACCCAAGAATCCACAAATCTAATGCTAATTTTTAGTTACGTATGAATGTGATATTTATAACTTGCAATAAAAATGACAATGGAAATGGAAATGAAGCATAACCTCCATTACAACATTTATTATTTAAGTTTAATGCATGGAATTTAGGTCAAATTGTAAAAATTTAAGTTTAATGCATGGAAACTTTAATAGGAAACCATTACAATTTATTACAAAATATGTGTTTTATTCCTTACACCAGTTTCTCCTATAAAAACAGATCTTTTTTCTTTTACAACTACATCAGACATTCCAACCAATTTATACAACGAAGTCAAGAGCAATGGCTAAAGTAGGAGCAATTTCTAGTTGGATCCTCATTACCTTCCTCGTCTTGTATTCAGGTCTAACTTTTTCTTCTAGATTGAGTTTGAAAAGATGTTTTTTAAAACTAGTTTTAGATATAGTGTTTTTGAGTGTTTTTTTTTTATTCGTATTGAAAACTAATGGGTAGATTTACAGGGAGTTTGAATACAAGTGCTCAATTGTGCTGCAACAACCATCCCGAATTGGGAGCGTGCAGGCCTGGAGTAGATGATCAGAGTGATGGGAAGTGTTGGACTCACTGCATTTCTGGCTGTGAAAAAGGAGGAATCTGCAAGAAAGTTGGGAGTGGTCATGTATGTCATTGCTATTGTTGATTTCATGTATTTGCTTTCTTTTCTACCTTAATTAGTTTTCATGTATGCAATGCCGAGCATTGCTCTTCACCAAATTATGATTTGAATAATTAAGATCAATAATATAATAAGAAAGAAAGCGTCAACATTATCTACCTCTTACTTTCTGGCTTTCCAACTTCTCGCTTTGCTGCACTTTACAAATAGAAGAAAGCGAACTGCAAATCAAAGGCCATCATATTCTTCATTGGAAGTACTTCTCATATTTTCTAGAAAATATTACAAACATGAATATTGAAGAACGATGTTAACGTAAATTATGGGTGGTAATTTAGGAGTAATTTATGCCGCTTTCCTTTTATACTTTTCTTATTTGTGTATAAGTTCTCTTGTATATTCCTTTATAAAATACAACTAATACATCAATAAAATATAGTACACAACATGGTATAAGAGCCCTATTTCTTGGAAGTACTTCTTGTATTTTCTAGAGAATATCTCCAAACATAAATATCGAAGAACGAGTTAAAAAAAAATTAAGTAATAGTCGACAATGGCAAGAAGTTTAACGACAATAAATTGTGAAGAGCCAAGCAAACATATGGTGAAATAGGAAAGTGAAAGAACAGAAAGGGTTTCCAACATCACAATTCATTGACTACCTTAAAAAACCTGTTATAATTTTTTGTTTCAAATTTATTCTAGGTTTAATTTAGTTAAAATTGTCTTTTTAATCAAGTTCAAGTGGGCTTAATTAAAAATTAGATTAAAATAAATTAAACAAGTTGGATCTTTAAACTTGCTCCCAAAAGATTAAGTGACTCAAACATTATTTGGGCCCAAAATGGTCGCCCAAAGTCATTCAACTCATTATTGATTTGGTGAAACCATTTCTATTACAAAAAAATGTGCAGTCCATTTTGTGTATAAAAGGATGTATGAGCATTAGGACAGATCATGATGGATGGATGTATGAGTATCATACATTAAAGAGGGATTAGGGTTTGAGATAAAGAAAGAAAAAGAAAGAGAGAGAGGTCATTCAATTTTTGGGGTTTCTTCTTTGCCGTGAGACTCGAGTGAGAGAGGAAGTCGAACCAGAGGGAGAGAAGGAGACGCGAGGTTGCTACCGTCCCTCTGCCGCAGTTCATGAGCTATTACCGCCGTCCTTGAGCCGTTGTTCGCGAGGTGCTGCAGTTGCCGTTCAGGTGTTGCTGTCGGTGGAAGGAGATCCGTGAGAGAAGAAGGAAATCGGTTGGGCCAAGACGATTTCTTCTTGGAGTACTAAAATCTATGGGTCTTCAAAGGTTGTATCTCTCTATCTAACCTCTCTGTATGTTGGGCCTTCTTGAAAGAACTTAAGGGATCCTTCATTGTTTGACTCCTCTTTTTTGGAAGAGAAAGAGTTGTAGTCGCTTTGAGGATCTATCTCTCAAATTTAATTCAAGTCTCCTTACTACTGTATTGTTATTTGTTATTTTTCGATCTCTAATAATATTGACTCGCAAAGGCCTCTAAGACCCTTTGCAAAGTGGAATAAGTCTATTGACCGAACCACTATAAATTCTTGTGTTTTTTCCCTTCCTCTTACTGTTTTTTTGCAATTAAAGATTATGTCCAGCACTTATTTTTCAGTAAAAAACTCTGAATTTTGCCTCTAATTTGCATAAAATGAATAAAACATGGGTTGTTATCTTGGTTGATTAATCACACATTTCAGTGTTCGAGATGTCAATTATATTTGAACTTCAAATAATTCAAGACAGAAGATTCCATTTGCAATACCTCCTCTTATAAATATGTGCTATCAGTTATTTAACAAAATTCTTCCACTTGAGGGGCACAAATCTGTTCATATTTTCTAAGAGAATACAGTTGCTGGTTAACATTAGACTATCAAATAGAAAAGAAAATGTGAGGGACACAACATTAATTGTATTGAATTCTTACGAAGAAATCATCATACAAGCAACTGTAACTGTTGTCGATCAATTGAATGACTAGATAGGTATCAATCTATGTAGTTCATGGCCAAATATATAGTATCTGACACAAACCTGTACTCTTCTGCTACATGCAATTGGAACTTTGAGTTTTAGTCAAACATTAGAGAATGAAGAAATGACTTTGAAATCTATTAATCTCAGTTCAAAACAAGAGAAAGTTACCTCCACAAGTCAATCAACAAGTATGGCACGCATATTTGAATTTATATCCTTCTGAATTTTTTCCATGAAATATGTAGAAGGTGGCCTTTTCTTTGCCTTAACCAACAACATTAAACAATGAGAAAATTTGAGAATCAAGAACTCAAAGTAAATTCTTAGATTCAATTTGAAATTCTAAAAGGCATAACAAAGGGAAAATTTCAAACTTTTCACTAAAGAAGAAGATCATCACCTCAGATGCTCGTAAGTACTATTAAATGGCACAAACAGTTATAGCACGTTGGTAGGGATCCATGAAATCATCGACATCAATGATATCACATGGGGTAGTTTTAGAGATTGGGGAGTGGAAGAAGGGGATCAAGAGGGTCTTGAAGAAGAGAGGAAAAAAAGAGGGAAAATTGATGCTTGAAAATTCACTTGACCGCAAGTGTACGGGTCATAGTGTAAGTAATTACGGATACCATCCTTAAGATAGAGTTTCCTAGCTCATTTAAGTACCATAGACACTAATATTTAATTTTATTTAGAGAAAGAAACGTGATGAGATTAAATTGAAACAAGGAAAGCTATAATAAATGAGAAAATCAATGCGAAACAACGGGTGTTAGGGAGTTGATTTCACCAATTGGATTCGTGATTTAATTAAACTCAAAACTTGTTGTGCAAAAACTTACTATACAATCATACACAATCATAGGTAGTAATTGTTAGTCAAGGTCGATCCCACGAGGACTAATTGATAGTCAAGTGTAGGAATGAACGTTTCACTCCGAAGCGGAAGCATTGAATCATCTTTGATTTTATTTAAAATTAAACTAAAAAAATAAGATTAAGCAAACTTACTTAAAGTAAATATGGAGATATTTCTGGCGGGTCTTTATCTCATCCACAAAATCTTCCTGACTATGACTCGAACATAGGGCCATGACTTGTGGGAGCCTATTGAAAGAAAAAGAGGTCTAGAGATAATTATCTAATTTTCTATTGAGGAGATGTGTGTTATATCTAATGGCTCAACCTAAGGGTCTTATATATAGACCAAAGGAAAATTTTTGTCATAATTAAAATATTATATTTTAATATCTAATATATTAAAATATATTTTATACTTATTTGAATCTCATTCAAATCTCCTACGATATTTATTTATTTGAATCTTATTCAAATTTTATAAATATCTTTTATTTAATGTATCTAATATACATTAATTATTTTAATATTTAATGTATCAAATACAATAAATATATTTTTCTCTTTTATATTTAATATATCTAATATATTAAATATTAATTTGAACATTTCAAATTCTTCTTTCAACTAAATTGATCTTTTAGTATTACTATGAGCTAACAAGATCCAGGACCTTATGGACCTACAGATTATAAGCTTCAATGTTACAAAATTAATTAATTAAACTCTTTAATTAATCAATTTTCATTTATTAACTCTAGGATCACTCTACTATAGACCTAGAGTTGCACTCTTATACACTGTAGGACAAGTTGTGTCCATGGATATAATCACTACATGTAATCGATCATTCACAAGTTGTTTGTAATTACAACTAGGTCAAAAGTCCGTTTTACCCCTGTAATTACATCTTGCACCTTAAGTACCATGATTCTCTAATGAACAATTTGTTTATGATCTAGCCATAAACTAAGTCCCTTTCGGGCCAGTGAGAGGGTGTGACCCCATTGTTCAAGTCTCAAAATCAACACTTAAGGAAACTACTCATCTACTTACCCTATAAGGGAAAAAGTGAATTCCATCTTATGAGATTATGTTCCCAGCTCTCAATTTGGTCAAGTCCCCAAAATGGTAGACATATTTAATCAACTACAAAAGTCACTCAAACCCATGCAAATCAAACGACAAGCCCTCACAGGCATAAGTTCATAACTCACTTAAGATTAAGATCGAGTCGCATATGATTATCTTGATGAAATATTAATATTCTCAATTAACGGATTTATAAAGAGAGATTAAATATTTCTTGGTTCAGTCTTATACAAACTCATTATATAAGATACCCCCACTCATATGTCTCTACATGAACGATTTGGATAAAATTATTTGTAACTATTACAAAGTGGGCCGTATCAATAGTGTTACCAGGATAAGGCACTCAACCTTATCCATATACTATGACTTTTTAGGTTATTTCTTGAACATAATCCTCATGTATGTCAACCATATAAATGTAGATTAGTTCCTTCTTTAATATTTATTTTCTTTTTCTCGATATAAATGTAGATGTTAATGGATAAAAATATATTTTAATTCTTTTTTTTGAAGAAAAATATATTTTTTAATTCTTGTAATTTAAAAAAAAAACATGCAATAGCATAAAAAGAAACTAAATTTCTAATAAAAAAAAGACATAATAAATATTTGAAGTTCCAAAGACTCGCACAAACAAAGAACTTCATACCATATATAATGATTTGTTATAGTTTGATAATCTAATAGTACTACTTATTAGAAATGTTTTCTATATTAAAAAAATGTATTTTGCATATACATTTAGAATTATATTTAAATGAATCTGTGCCTCATTTGACATAAAGTTACCATTATATTTTGCCTCCATTTTCACTGAGTTAATTAGGACTTTGATCGAAACAAACTTGTAGTTGTTTCAAAATCATATCAAACATAATTATTATAGTTTCCTAGATAAAATTGAAGCACTCTGCTAAGTGTGTAAAGGTCAACAAATCTAATTCAATTATATTATTATACATGAATATATGATCACTCATAACATTTGCAACAAGATGACCATGGAAATGAAAATGAAAGAATATCCTCTGATACAACATTAATTGTTTAGTTAATTTTTTGAAAAAATGAGCCAAAATGAAGGTAAGTTTATTAATTAATTATTATTTTTTAAAGAAACTGGAGGTAAGTTTAAAGTATTGATATCTAAGTTTAGTTGATAGAGAATTAATCTTTAATCCAAAGAATTTTAGGGTAAGAGAAAATTGGAGGTTAAAAACAAATTCTCATTAACTTTCAGAAAACCTCTCTCTCTTTATGTATCATATAGAGCTAAAGTTAAATTAAAAATATATAGATATCATTATCTAACTAACTAACTATGGTTACAAACAAAATAACCACCATGGTTAACAAACTAATTACAATCACTAAAAAAAGGGAAACAGTTCCCTTTTATTACCAAAGAAAAAAAATCTGTTTTATGCCTTGCACCAATTTCCACTATAAAAACATACCATCTACTATTGCAACTCTATTATACATTCCAAACAATTTCTACAACCCACTAAAATAATGGCTAAAGTGGGATTTATTTCATGGGTCTTTGTTGCTTTCCTTGTCTTGTATTCAGGTCTAATTTCTATACTCTAAACTATGTTTCAAATGACGTTGTAAAATAGTAATTTTTGGTGACCTATTTTTTCATAGGTACTTTTAAAAAAGTAATAATAAAATAAGTAGTTTGTGAGAAAAGACTTGCAACAAATTTTTTGGCTAAAACCAAACATGATAGAAAGGTTGAAAAGTGTTGCTTAATTAGCACTAAAAACAATTTTCACTGTTTGACAACTCATATAAAATTCACCATAAGTGTTTTTTGAACTTTTAAAAGCATTCAATTGTGTAAACAAACATCATAAAAAAATTTAGAAGTGCGCATTTTTTAATACTTTCAATAGTCATATCAAACTTGTTCTCAAAGTAATTATTACCTTTTGTTCATTTTACTGAAAATTAATTAGTAGAATTACAGGGAGTTTGAATACAAGTGCTCAATTGTGCTGCAACAACCATCCAAAATTGGGGGGCTGCAAGCCTGGAGTAGATGACAATCAAGCAAATGGAAAGTGTTGGACTCACTGCATTTCTGGCTGTGAAAAAGGAGGATTCTGCAAGAAAGTTGGAAGAGGACATGTGTGCCATTGCTATTGTTAATTTCATTTGTTAGCTTTCCTTTTCGCCTTTCATATATGTAATGTCATGCATTGCTCTTCCATAAATGATATTTTGACTAAAAAGAATAAATAATATAATAAAAAGAAAGAGGCAACATTCTTTTGGTTTTTTGTACTTGTTTTCTGACAATTTCTCTACCATAGTATCATCTTCTCTATAATGGTTATTATCTTTCTTGAAGAAACATTTGAGTTTCTACCCTAATTTCAAAAATAATAACAAGTTTTTGAAAACTATTTTTTTTAGTTTTCACATTCTGGCTTAGTTTTTAAAAATATATGTAAAAAGTAGATAAGAAAATATTGAAAACTCCTAGGTTGAAAACCAAAAGCTAAAAATAAAATGGTTATAAAACGGGGCCTAAGTAATCCATATTATATAATTTCCTTTTAATATGTTATCTATGTCTGTTTTTTTTAAAAAAAAAAAACTAAACCCAACAATAAGTTCTTGAATTCTGCCGTGAGAATTCTTTAATTTAACTTTGTGTTTTCCATTAGAACATGAAGTAGATGAAATTATCACAGGAAAACTGACCAAATGTGCATCTCATGTAAAAAGTGATTTGATTTTGAAGAGAAACTCAAGATATTTTACCGGTATTAAAATTGGTGATAAACAAGTTTGTTCACACGAGATTTCGACAGGAAAATTTAACACGTGGAATGAACTTGTATTTGTATTGATTTCAGTATAGTGAGTACAATCTCTAGTATTTGATCCTCTGATTCTCTCTCCTACTTGTATGCTTTGATCGAGGGCTGAATAGCTTGTTCTCGAGGTTGGAACTTCAATGGATTCTTGGAGTGTTCTTGATTTCTGTGACGTGTTCTTCGTTCAGATGGTGTTTGATCTTCAGGAGCTTCTGGAGTCTTCTGAGCTTTGTTTCTGAATTTTCTCTGAGCTTCTTCAGTTCTGAACCCCTGAAATGAAGGAGGAAGCTCTCTATTTATAGAGTTCTTCATGGGCCCCAGGTGGGCTTGGGCCTGTTGGACTGGGCCCAATTGATTTTGGACCAACCCATTTAGATTGGATTTGGTTGACCTTGGGCCAGCCTTTTGGGCCTGGTTGACTTTGGGCCTAGCCATTTGGACTGGGCCTAGTTGACTTTGGGCCTAGTCATTTGGACTGAGCTTGGTTGACTTTGGGCCTAGCCATTTGGACTGGGCCTTGTTGACTTTGGGCCATCATCTTTGAATTGGGCTTGGTTGCCTTTGGGTCTAGCATCTGGACCGAGCCTTCAATTTGGGCTTTTGTCTTCCAAATTTCAAAGAACCCATGTATTTGAACATGCCATAATTTAATATAAGAATCTTTGCAAATTTAATTAATCCCTAATTAAATATAATTTCGTCATTAATGTTGGGTAATGACGTGGCAATTTTGGGTTGGTCGAAATTTCTATTCCAACAAATGCCCCCTTTTCGAGATTTATACACAAATATGTGTGTGTGAATCTCGAAAAGATTATTTTGGAATCAAAACTTAAGATGCTCCTAATTTGGACTCCATTTGACGTGTCAATTTAATCAAAATATGGAATTTGGTTCACAATTTTAACTTTTTTTTTTGACACATTTTTTATGCCAATTTATCAAAATATGAATTTGAGTCAATATTTTGATTTTCTTTTCTGGCATAAAATTTTGATTTGACTCTAGTTTAATTCCAAAATCTAAATTTGGGGCAAGGTTAAAATTCTATCTCAAAATTTATTTGAAATTGGATTAGGATTTGGAATTCCATCCAATTTTCGTTTGAATTTGGAATAAATTTTAACTCTCATTTTGATTTGGAACAAAAAATTAAAGTATACCCACATTTTGGATTGAGCAACTTAATTTAAACTTTGGCCAAAATTTTAGTTTGGGATAAAAGATTTGAATTATGCCCAAAATTTGAGAAACTTAATTTGAATTTGGCCAAAATTTGGCTTGGGACAAAAATTTGAGAAACTTAATTTGAAGGAATATATATATATATATATATATATATATATATATATATATATATATATATTTTTACTTTCAATAGAATTTTGACTTCACTCAATTTTGGAGAATTTTGAATGTGCCCAAAATTTAATTTAGCAAAATAAAATTCTCATGATTTTGAAGTTTAAGTAAGATTGGGGCATTCTCAAAAAAAAATTTTACAGTGAAATAAACCAAACCTTAAAGCCTTAAAAAAAAAAACATGTAATTTTGGGCATTAAAGTAGAATTTTAAAATTCCAACCAAAATTCAGTTTTAACCAATCAAGTGAGTTAGATTTTGGCTTGGAGGAGATTATCCCAAATTCGATTCAATTGAACATATATCTTGAATTTTCAAATTTTCATTTTGAAATCAAAATTCCTTAATTTCATTTTAGATCTCCTTTGAAACAACTTCAGTTTAGATTTCAGGATATCCAACAACAAATCTTCCCATTTGTTTTAGATTTTGTATGAAATCTTAACAGCAAACTGCAAGGCTTTGATCTCAAAGGCTCCTATAAATAGCACATTAGAAGACTCCTTCACCATTCAGTCATTCAGATCGAGAGCTGCCGAGTGTTGAACTTTTCGTCGGGTCCGCTTACCGTCGCCGTCCGACTTGAGCTACGCCGCCGCGCCTCCTCTGCAAGTCCGTTGCAGCCGCTGAACGCCACGAGCTGAAGCTGCGCCGCCGAGTCTTTCGAACACGCTCCTCTGAAACTGTTGCCGCCGCCGGATCCGCCGCCGTCTGAGCTCGCCGGTGAGTTGCTGCGGCCATGGGAGGTGTGAGAGTGAGAGAAAGAAAGAGAGAGAACAGAGAGATGAGTGAGAGAGAGAAGGGAGAAGTGAGACAGAGAGAGTCTGGGAGGAAGTCCTCGGGGAGAGAGAAAGAAGAAAAGAAGAAAAACAAACATTGCCCTCTTTTGATTATTTTATTATTTTTTTTATTATTATTTTTCTTTTTCTTTTTCTTTTTGTTTTTTTTTTTTTTTTAATTTTACTTTGTGATTTTTGTTTATTATTTCATTTTTTTTGAAAACCCAACAGCCCAACGTGGACACCAGGCCCAAAGGTTTTTTTTTTTTTTTTTTTTTTTAACATTACTTATTTATTTATTTATTTTTACTTCACAAACCCTTATATATATATACAATTTTTTTTGTTTTTTTTTTCTTTCTTTTTTTTTTTTTTACGATTTTTTTTAATTTATATTTTTTTTTACATATATAT
Source organism: Trichosanthes truncata (assembly GCA_033996785.1). NCBI lineage: Eukaryota > Viridiplantae > Streptophyta > Magnoliopsida > Cucurbitales > Cucurbitaceae > Trichosanthes > Trichosanthes truncata. Next base: position 38,694,618 of record JAWPNB010000013.1, on the reverse strand, counting down.
ATATTTTATATTTTTTTTATTCTTTTCTGTTTCTTTTTTTGCAATTTTTTTTTTCAAACTTGTTGTCCTTTTTTTTTTAATTCTTTCTTTTTTTTTTTGCAAAGTTTTTTTTTTTTTTTTTCAATTTCTAATAGTTTTACATTTTCTTTTTTTTTTTTTACTTTTTTTTTTCCAAACTTACATTTTTTTCAACCCTTTTTTTTTCAAGTTTTTTTTTTTACAATGTCTCATACCTTTATTTTTCTTTTTTTTTTCCAGAGACTTGCAAACTTATCAAGACCCACAAATTTTTTGGAGTGACGCTCTATTTACAAGGTAAATTATAACAATCATGTATAGGGGTGTTCGTCGGTCGGTCGGCATCGGTTTTTGCCCAAAACCGACGCCGAAAACCGACCAGTCGGTTTTCATTAAATGAAAACCGACGGTTTTTGGTAGGGCTCTGTTGTCGACCGATCAACTGATCGGTTCGGTCGGTCGGTTTGGTCGGTTTCTAATACTTTTGGGTGGATTGATCTACGATCACGGCGGCGCTTCACAGAAAACTTTGAGAGAGAGGGTCGGAGAGGAGAAAGATTGAAAATGAAAAACAAACAAAGGAAGATGAAAAAGAAAAGAAAGTGAGAGGGAAAGAGAAACTGAGATGTTGAGAGATGAGAACGAAGTGGAGGGAGGAGAGATTAGAGAGCCAGAGGAGAGAGAAAGTGAGAGGGAAAGAGACGAAAAAGAAAAGGAAAAAAAAAGAAGGAAAGAAGAAGTGATGTGATGTGATAATTGTTTATTATTTTTTCCTTTTTTAAAAACCCCAAAACGTGGGTTGTCAGATATTAATGGATGGGATGTATTATTTAAAATAAAGACTTAGTTTTATTGAAACTTGGAGTGGTTTTTCGTAAATTGAAGCCACGGTTTTACTTATAAAAGGAGGGATATAAATCAATTTTTTTTTTAATAAGTAAATCGGTCGGTCGGTCGAAAATTGCCTTTTCAGATCCACCGACCGAAGACCAGTCGGTTTTGCATGTTGCAAAACCGACTCCGTCCGAAGCTTAGTCAAAACCGACCGCCCGACGTCAGTTCGGTCGGTCTTGTCGGTTTTTGGAAATTTTGTGAACACCCCTAATCATGTATGCCTTTTTTTTTTTTTTTTTTTTTTTTTTACAGCTAAGATGCCCTCCTTCCACGATGTTTCAACTCTGAAGGTGACCCAATTTCAAAACTGGAGGTGACCACTCCTTGCTAAGGCTGGTTCACCTTCATGGCGGCCTCCCCACCAGAGAAGGATGTTCAATGCTGGAGGTGACCACTCCTTGTTAAGGATGGTTCACCTTCATGGCGGCCTCCCCACCAGAGAAGGATGTTCAATGCTGGAGGTGACCCCTTGCTAAGGATGGTTCACCTTCATGGCGGCCTTAATTTCAAGACTGGAGGTGACCACTCCTTGCTAAGGCTGGTTCACCTTCATGGCGGCCTCCCCACCAGAGAAGGATGTTCAGTGCTGGAGGTGACCACTCCTTGCTAAGGCTGGTTCACCTTCATGGCGGCCTCAGCTTCGAAATCGGATCGTGACTTAGACCCTCAGCCTTACAGCTGCCTCCTCCACAACTATATTGATTTCGCCTCTTCCGCTTTTTTTCTGATCCCTTTTTTTCTTTTGTAGGACCATGGTGTACTTCACGGACCTTTCAGATGAGGAGGCGAGATGGCTGGTCATATTAGACGACGCGAACAAACCCACCAAAAGCGGGACCATCCTCTTAATGGGGGAGTCCATTAAAGAGTTGGGATCTGAGCCGGACAAAGCGCATTTCTTGCCTGACTTATCTGTGGACGTGCCTTTACACAAGAATTCCGCAAACAAAATATGGATCTTGCAATCTCCCCTCCATAAGAAGAAGCCGAATGAAGATCCAGCACCAACATTAGGGCGTCGAATCATAGAAACCCAAGTCCGTTGGGGTCCCCAACTGAAATTAAATGGGGAGTTTGGCTACATCCCGAAATATTGTGAATGGCTAGAACTTGCTGTGGCTCGAAACGACAAGGTCTTGCGAGGCTCCAATTTGCTAGGAGCTGTGATGGCCTCCTTATACACCTATGATCGTAACCACGACATTATCCGAGCTTTTTGTGAAGCCTGGTGCCCCGCAACAAACACCCTCCATACCTCGGCCGGAGAAATATCCTTATCTTTGTGGGACATGTGGAAGTTTGGAGGTTTGCCTGTCAAGGGAAAATTCTACGATGAGACTATTCCCCCTTGTGAGGAATTGATGGGGGCACAGGACCAGGCTACTCCCTGCCAAAAAGCTGTAGTTATCTGTTTCACGCATATCATCATATCGCGTCTCAACAGATGAAGAGGCAACAAATTCCTGTGCATATGTGGATTTCTTTCTGGTTTAAGGGTGGCTTAAGGTATCTAAAGCCCCCAGCACGCAGGCCAAGGAAAACTTCTCGCCCTCACTCTACACATAATCCTGATGGCTCCACCGCTCAGGAGCGTGGTTGGTCTAACGACGAGCAGAAAATGTTTCAATCCCTTAGCGTAGAAGAGGGATGGAAAGACCAGACATATTTGGCCGCCTTCCTTTCATGTTGGCTGTGTGTTTTTGTCTTTCCCTACAAAAGCACAAGCTTTCTTCCCCCTGGTGTATTTAAGGTTGCGGCTCTCATGGCCGAAGGGACCTTATTTAACCTTGCAGTGCCAGTTTTGTCCAACATCTACCATGGCCTTGGTCAGATTTACAACACCCCGCACTCTACTGGACGTTCAAAAATTTGCTTTCCCGTCCACTATGTCCATGGCTGGCTTGCCCATTATTTCGGCACGCATTATAAGCCTTCGTCCAGAGTGATGGGGCCTTGGATGGTTGACTATTCCGGGGAAGGTGGCGCAAAATACTTTAGCCCCTCTGAAGCCCGTCAAGTGATCCACCGGGGTGCATCCATATTGTGGGATGTGAACGTTGCTTCCAGGAAGAAGGCCGAGACTTTGCAGGATGTCAAAGGCCTATCATTTTCGTGTTCCTCATTTTTCATAAGTCTTCGGTCATGCTACTTATCCTCTTGTCATGGAAAGCTAATGACCATCGAGGCTTACAACCCCTATCGCTTTGGTCGGCAATTTGGCTTCTACCAAGATGTGCCCAATGACTTACATGAGGATCCTCCTCACGTTAGTTTGGAGAATGTTGTTCGTTCTTGGCAGCTCTGTACTAAGACGTTGACCTCATCCCGGGTATATCTCCCTGCGTTTGAGTTGAATCCTCGTGCTCAAACTACTCAGGCTTACAAGAGTTGGTGGCAACGAAAGCATGGAAACTATCTCAAGGCAGGCCTTCGACTTTTAGTGGACAGTGTACCCTCTCCTCCAGCTAAGAATAAATCTGCCAAGGGTCCAAGTGCCAGTGGCGAGGGCAAGACTGTTTGTGAGGCACCGGCTGAAACACCAAGCAAACGAAATCCAAGTACGAGTGGCGTGGACAAAACTGTTTGTGAAGTACCGGTCGAGACACCAGCCACTCAAGGAGGGGCTCTTGATGGCGACGATGCTAGTTATAGTAGCAATGATGACCGTCATTGGAAGAGACCAAAAAAAATGGAGAAGGCGGCGACTCCCAATGCCATCCCTTTCGAAGGTACTTCAAAGGTCCCACCGCTTCTTGAGCCTTCTAGACCTCTGGTTAGTACTTTTTTTGTCGTTCTCTTTAAATTGTTTAAGCATTTATATATATTGACTTAAGCAATTTTTCTTACCTTGTAGGGTTCTTCGGGAGATCAATCACCGACAAGCCGTCACATTCTAGACACCCTCCATGAGCAGATCGGATTTAGAGTGCCATCCGACAGGGTGATGACTTCGACCCCATCTATTGCTGTTGGTACACAACCCCGACAAGAGCCGAGAGAGGTGCCAATTGCTATTTCGGAGGCTTCCAACTTCAATGCCGACAGTATGATTTCACATTTTTCTGACATACAACGTCAAGCTGCGCAAACTATGTGGGAGGCTGCCCAACAGAAACTTGCTCGTGCCCCTTTTGAGAAGGTTCCCTCTCTCAAACTGGAAATGAACAAGATATTTCAGACCATCTCCAGTGTTGATGCAACCAACTTGCCACCACTTCGCCAGTTCGTAGATGGCTACTTTCGTCATGTGGGAAAGTATAGCGAACTAAAGCGATTGCATTCTTCCAAGCTGACTTTGGCTCAGCGGGATCACAACTTGGCAGAGCTTCATAGTAAATTGGACAATATCTCATCAACGGAGAACATCTCTCTTGAAAGGGAAAGCGCACTCCAGAAGGAATATGAGCAGAAACTTCTTGAGATTGAAAGACTCAAAGTTCAACTCAAAACCTTAGAGTCTGATCAAGAGAATATTTTACTCCTCATCTCAGAAGAAAAGAAGTCCTCAGATCAGCGACAATTGGAAATCTCCAAGATACGCGAAGAAGTGAAGGCAGTTGAAAACACCCCTATCGCAAGTGAAGAAGACGCCAAGGGCCTTACAGTGCTTGGTGATTACTTAGAGGGTGCGCGCCAAGAACTGCGAGACTACAAGTGGAAAATTTAGCCTTTCTTTTCCTTTGTCTTTATCTTGTAGACATATTATTGGCCCAATTGGCCCATTTGTAACCTTATTTGTTCATGAATAATAATATCTTCGAATTCGACTTCTAGCTTGGATTTTTTTTGTTTATTGCTTTGACTGAACTTAAAGTTTTTTTTTTGTTTCCTTTAAGCTGCCTACGTACCCTTTTAATGGAAGGGATCAAGTCATAACGTAGTTCATTTAATACATACATTTTTTCTTTCAAATGGGCCGTTCACCTTTTAAGCTCATGCGGGCCAGGAGCAACATGTAGTTTATACTCTTACGATTAGGAGTGTTTACATTTTATGCATAAAATCTTTTGAGAAACTTTCCGTTGATGGGGCCGACCCTTAAGCCGTCTTTGTCAATGATCTTGTATGCTCCATTTGTGTAAACCTCTTTGACAACGTAGGGACCATCCCACTTAGGTGTAAACTTGTTTCCCGTATGTCGCGTCGTGATGATTGGCCTTCGAACAGCTAGTACGAGATCGCCAACTTGAAATGACCGTGGCCTGATACTTTTATCAAATGCTTTCGTCATTCGTGCTTGATAACATTCCAACGCTTGCTGAGCATCCAATCTTCTCTCATCGAGTGCTTCCAACTCTTGAAGGCGTAACTTTGCATTATCTTCTGTTGTCAGCCCTTCCTGCACAACCATTCTCAATGATGGAATCTCTCTCTCCAAAGGAAGCACAGCCTCTACCCCATAAACGAGGGAATAGGGTGTAACTCCTGTGGGAGTGCGATGCGTGGTCCTATAAGCCCAGAGTGTTTCACCAATTCTTTCTTGCCAGTCTCTTTTTGTCTTAGAGACTACATTCTTCAGCAAGTTGCACAACATTTTGTTGAACGCCTCTGCCAACCCATTTGCTGCAGCGTTGTACATTGATGACTTGTACTGCTTGAACTTGAACTTCTCACACAACCTGTCCATTAGACTGTTGGAGAATTGTCTCCCATTATCTGTCACGATACGATGTGGGATGCCGTAGCGGTATATGATGTGAGTTCGAATGAAGTCTGCCACATTTTCTTTCTTGGCTTCTCTTAGTGCTACTGCTTCGGCCCATCTTGAAAAGTAATCTGTTGCTGCAAGGATATAAGAGTGGCCTGCTGATGACTTAGGCGTTATCGGACCAACAAGATCGAGACCCCAAGCTTCGAAGGGCCATGAAGCAACAGTCGGATGTAGAGGCTCTGGTGGCTGATGAATGAAGTTTGCATGGAACTGACAGGCTTCACACTTCTTTGCATACTCCATTGAGTCATGGACCATCGTAGGCCAGTAGTAGCCCATTCTTTTCAATTGAAAGTGGAGTTTTGGACCTGACTGGTGAGCCCCGCAGACGCCTGAATGTGCCTCTTCTAGTGCTTTGATGGATTCGTCTGTTCCCAAGCATCGAAGGAATAGTCCTTCATAAGAGCGGCGATAGAGGGTCTCTTTATAATAGATGAATCGGGAAGCCCTTCTTCGTACATCAGCCTTGCGCCGGGGTTCTGCAGGGAGCTTTCCATGTTGGAGATAGTCTATAATGGAATGTCGCCAGTCCTCTTCTTCAATAGTGTAGACAGATATTACGTTTATTTCTTCGCATTCATCTTCGCTGGGTGGCACGATCCATTTTTGACAAAGTGAAATGTTCATCGTTTCATCTCCTGGAATTGTCATGGCAGTGGCCAAGTTTGCTAGCACGTATGCTTTCTTGTTCTCTGCTCTTGGAATATGTTCGAGTGCTACGTTGTCAAATTTCTCCAGCAATTTCCTTGCGTAGTCAAAATAAGGCTTCAAGTCCTCGTGCTTTACCTCATACTGAAGTGTGAGTTGATTAATGACTAATTTCGAATCTCCATAGACTTCTATGCACGTGATGCCAATCTCCATGGCCATCTGAAGGCCGATTATTAATGCTTGGTATTCAGCCACATTGTTCGAACATAATTCACTAAGTGTGAAGCTGTAAGGAAGCATATGGTTCTCCGGTGAAATAAGGACAATGCCTGCCCTCGCTCCATCTCTTCGTGCCGCGCCATCGAAGTACATGGTCCATGGCTCCATGTTTTGAACATAGAAGACCTCCTCGTCAGGTAGGTCTTCGCACAACTTCCAGTCTGATGGAATGGGGTGACTAGCCAAAAAATCAGCCAACGCTTGCCCCTTTATCGCCTTCTGAGGCACGTAAACGATGTCGTACTGTTGGAGCAAGATCGCCCATTTAGCTAAACGCCCAGAAATTATCGGTCTCGATAAAACGTACTTGATCGGGTCAGCTTTTGCTACTAAGTGCACTGTGAATGCTTGCATGTAGTGCCGTAGTTTGTCTATAGCGAAGAAAAGAGCAAGGCACATTTTCTCAATTGGAGAATAGTTCACTTCGGCCCTGTTTAAAGTTCTACTTAGGTAGTAGAGGGCTCGCTCCTTCCCTCTTTCCCTTTCTTGCGCTAGAAGTGCTCCGAGCGATCTTTCTTGTGCTGCGATGTACAATATCAATGGCTTCCCTGCTACCGGAGCACTTAATACAGGGGGATTAAGCAGGTACTTCTTGATGCTTTCAAAAGCGTTCTGACATGCCTCATCCCACTCAAAGCTTTCTCCCTTCTTCATTAACCTTTGAAAAGGTTGACATCGACCAGCCAGGTTGGAGATGAATCTCCTGATATAGGCCAAACGCCCCTGCAGTCCTCTCAACTCTCGTAAGTTTCTCGGCCTCGGCATCTTTTGGATGGCGTCGATCTTTGATTGGTCTGCGTCGATCTTTGATTGGTCTATCTCGATCCCTCGGTGTCTCACCACAAATCCAAGGAACTTTCCCGAGGTGACGCTAAATGCACACTTGAGAGGGTTCATTTTCAATTGATACTTTCTTAGTCGATCAAAGACCACTTTTAGATCTTCCAAATGATCTTGTCTTTTCTTGGACTTGACGACTAGATCATCGACATAGCACTCGACGTGTTTATGTAACATATCATCGAAAATCTTCTGCATGGCACGTTGATAGGTTGCACCAGCGTTCTTCAGTCCAAAGGGCATTACCTTGTAACAGTATATCCCTTTTGGAGTTCAAAAGGCTGTCATCTCTTCATCTGCCAGAGCCATTCGAATTTGGTTATATCCCGATGATCCGTCCATAAAAGATAGAGCTTCATGTCCTGTAGTGGCATCAACCATGATCTCAGTGATAGGCAGTGGGAAGTCGTCTTTTGGACATGCGTTATTTAAGTCGCGAAAGTCAACACAGACACGGAGCTGTCCATTCTTTTTCCTGACAGGAACAATGTTGGCAATCCAAGTTGGGTATCTTACCTCGCGGATGAATCCGGCTTCAATCAACTTATTGACCTCTGTCTCAATTTGAGGAATAAGTTCAGGTCGAAAACGTCGTTGGGCCTGCTTTACTGGTCGATACCCCTGTTTGATGGCAAGGTGGTGGACAGCCACTTTCGGGTCAAGTCCTGGCATCTCTTTATAAGACCAAGTAAATACGTCTTTATACGAGGTAAGCAGGTTCATGTATTCACCCTCTTCTTCAAGAGTCAGTGACGCACTTATAAAAGTGGGGCGTGGTTCTTTCGTCGATCCAAGATTCACTTCTTTAAGTTCGTCCACCGTTGACTGAATACCATTTTCAAGTGGCAGTGGAGCTTCGTCTGCATCTTCTTCAGACATCTCAGTTTCTGACTCTTCTTCAATTGTGATATGGTGGCAAGAGGTCTCACCTTCATCTTGATCTAAATCCTCCTCTGAGGGATTGGTGATGACTACGTCACGTCGTTTTACTTTTAACGAACCCTCTGTGTTGATCGCAACAAATATTTTTCTTTTCATTCGAGAGGGAACAATGCTACGAATGTCTCCGTCAATTCTTTTCTCGCTGCAAAGTGAATCTTTTGAAGTCTCCACCGAACTTTCAGGTTGAATTCGGTCGAATACTGACGCGATATGCCCTTCATTTCTCGACGTAGTTACGCTTAGCCTTTGAAGAGCTGATGGTCGTGTCACAGCCAAAATTGAGAGTATATTCTTCCTCCTCTTTGTGGGCATGCCTAATCTTTGGAGGGCTGACGGTCGCACCAAAGTTGGTGTTGAAGAGGTATCCTTTTCTTCACCTGCAGGTATACTTAACCTTTGAAGGGCCGAGGGTCGAGTGGTATCAGAAGTTTGAGTTGATAAGGTACTTCCTTCTCCCACGATGGGCTTGCTCAACCTTTGAAAAGCTGAAAGTCGAGTGGAGCCAGTATTAAGCGGTGACTCCTCTTCCCTTGTTATAGCCTTACCTAACCTTTGCGAGACTGAACTGCGTGCGATTGGCGGCCTGATGCTCCTAAGAGCAGGAATCCTTTGGTTGGTGTCTTTTTTTCTTTGATTATCGACTTCATTCACCGTTATGTGATTCACGTCTGCCATTTTTGCTTTCCCTCTTCTGGTTATGCGAACAGGTTCGGGCGACTTATATCCAAGTCCCCTTCTTGACGTAGGTAGGGTGTAACCCTCCTTTAAAAGCTTCTTTTGCGTCGAAGACAGTTCGGGTCTTTCGTCAATGATCTTCAGACTCTCGAACTTGGTGTGCTTCGAAAAGTCGTAACCGGTTTTTTCCAGAAGCTTATACGCCTTAGGATCAAATCCATCCTTCGTTCGTCTCTCAGGTAACACTGCCTTTACTTGACCATCGTTGGGTGTCTTGACCTCTTGCTTTGCTATCTTGGTGAGAGGCATGACAAAGTTTTCTTTCAGGATTTCGATATCCCTAACTTTCAAATTCCTTGAACATTCAGCAAAAGGTGATTCGCCCTTCTTGCGTCGAGATAAAGGGACGTAGCGCAAGATCGGGGGACTTGGTACGTCTCTGTCTTTTGAAACTTCACCTCTTGTAAGGCCTGTTGAGGCTTCATCTTTCCTAGCGTCAGATATCTTTGTTTCTTTGACGACTTCCTTTTTCTTTTCAATTGGTGGCTCTGGCTTGACTTTATCACTGCCTTTGATCAAAGGGACCTCCGCGGGCACAGTTTCTCCTACGTTGTCGCCCTTCATGTAAAACTTTGCATCAGCAAAATGGGACTCAGCCTCTGAAAATGGATTTGTGTCAGCCTCCACTTTCTTGATGCCATCTTGGTAAAACTTGAAGCATTGATTCAACGTGGAAGTTATCACTCCGTTTCCATGGATCCAAGGCCGACCTAGCAGCAACCTGTAGGTGGTTTTAGAGTCGATAACATGAAACAGAGTTTCGGCTTTTAAGTCACCGATGGTGAGCTCCAAGCGGACCATGCCAATTGCTCGTTGACCCCCTTGATTGAAGCCTTGGATTACCAATTTGCTGTTTGTCAATTCCTCTGTCGAAATGCCTAGCTGCTTCATAGTTAACTTAGGCATTATATTAACAGCTGATCCATCGTCAATGAGGATTCGACCGACCTTCTGTTCTCGAATGTATCATGAGACGAACAACGGCCTATTGTGAGGCTTTGACCCTAGCAACAAGTCTTCATCGGTAAAACCTATTGACATGCAGCATGAGGCACATGGGCGCCCCATAGAGGTCGGGGCACTTGCACTATCAGAATCTATCAAGGCCTCAATGAGAGCGCCTTTGGCTGCCTGGGGGAGTGACAACAAGTCTTCTATGCTGAAGGAAGATGAGCTTCCTAGCTCGGTTGACTTTTCCAACGAGTTTGTCGGCTCTTCATTGGTGTTGATGGCGTGACATGCAACAAACTCAAGTGTTTCTTCTTGGCTGTTTTCTAGGAAGTTACTTGGGAAGAATTCCGCTAAAGTAACTGTCTGTCGAGGCCGGAAGAGCTCTTCGCTTTCTTGCACTATAAGCTTCGACTTTCTGGTAATCTTCTTGCTTTTTCTTCTTGGGAGTTTACTTCTTCTTTTTCTCTCTCGAAACACACGAGTTTCCTTCTGAATGTAGTTCTGTGGTCGCTTTTTGCGACGGTCACGACAATCCACCCGCTATTTTTGTCTTCAATCTGTTCGCACTTCTCTTGAGTGCTCTTCTTTTGGTGGCCTCTTTCTTGAACATCCTTGCTTGAGGCAATCTTTGGTGACCGAATCACAATGGATTCAAAGGACCCAAACTGGATTAGGCACTCTCCATTCTCGTGTAAGGGGATTGCAGACGGTTGACACATGGATTTGTTACTATTGCGGCATGATTTGTTTGAGCTACCTCATCGAGGTCTAACTCAATTTTCTTCTCACGAGCCAATCTCAAAATCAGCTCTTTCAAAACAAAACATTTTTCCACCGGATGACTAACAACGCAGTGGTACTTACAGTAATTTGGATCGCCTACCTTTCCAAGCTCCCCTGGTCGCTTGCATTCTGGGAGCTCAATGAGTTGTTTTTCCAACAGTTGCTCCAACATGTCTGGGATGTCAGAGTCTGGAAACGGGTACACTTTTTCTTGCCCACTACCTGTTGCTTATCAGGCTTGATTTCTTTTCCTTTTGAGGAAAACTTCAGCGGGGTCGTGTTGACGACCATGGATTCTTTGGTGGCGCTCTTCGTAGCCTTCTCTGCGCCTTTAAACTCTTTCCTTTCTTTCTTAACGTCTGGGACTAGGAGGTCTTTATTCCCTCGGGCAGCGATGCTTAGCTCCATGTCATGAGCACGGGTTGCTAGCTCCTCGAAAGAACGAGGTTTTATTCCCTGCAAAATATAAAGTAGTCCCCAATGCATACCTTGGGTGCACATTTCAACAGCAGACACTTCTGTGAGTCGGTCTTTACAGTCGAGACTCAGGGCCCTCCAACGGTTGATGTAGTCGATGACAGGTTCGCCCTTGCGCTGTTTGGCGTTGGTAAGTTCCATCATACTAACCGTTCGCCTCGTACTGTAGAAGCGATTCAGGAAATCTCTCTCAAATTGCTCCCAGCTGTCAATCGTCTCGGGCTCTAAGTCAGTGTACCAATCAAAGGCATTTCCTTTCAAGGTACGAACAAACTGCTTGACCAAGAGGTCACCGCGCGTCCCGGCATTCTCGCAGGTTTCAACGAAATGGGCAATATGCTGCTTAGGGTTGCCCTTCCCATCAAACTGCTGGAATTTTGGAGGCTGATACCCTGCGGGCATCCTCAAGTTGTCAATCCTCTTGGTGTACGGTTTGGAGTACATGAGAGGGTTTTGAGTGGTCCCACCATATTGAGCCCTGATAGAGTTCATGATCATGTCCTGCAGTTGTTGGACAGATAAGGAAGCAACTGAAGCAGGGTGTTGTGGTTGCTCCTCTTGGATGATAGTCTTTCCCTTGTCATTCTTTCTCATAGCAGGGGTTTGACTTGACTCAGCCATTTCTTTGTTTTGCATTTGATTTTTCAAATGAGCGATTTCAAGATCTCTTTCTTCCACCGCCTTCATCAGGAGGTTGATCTTTCTTTCCATTTCCGCCATCCTCTCATCGGGGTCAACATCAGCCATCATAACAGACATCACATCAGGGTTCGATGTCTCCTTCAGTTGACTGGAAGAGGGAATGGGCTGGTCAAACAGCGGGTTATTTTTTATAGTGACTTTGCTCTTGGCAGAGTCATCAATCAGCTTTATGATTTTGCTTGCAATTGTGTCAGGGGTTCGGCCTTCACTTATCTCAGCCCCCCTCGAAAGACTGCGAGTAACGGGTCCCGCGTATGTGTCGCTTGAAGCAGTAGTCTTTGATGCAGCTTTCTTTGGTGCCATGATTCGATCTGAAGGAGAAAGGGATGAGAGGTAGAGAGGTCCCACTGGGTGTGCCAATCTGTTCACACGAGATTTCGACAGGGAAATTTAACACGTGGAATGAACTTGTATTTGTATTGATTTCAGTATAGTGAGTACAATCTCTAGTATTTGATCCTCTGATTCTCTCTCCTACTTGTATGCTTTGATCGAGGGCTGAATAGCTTGTTCTCGAGGTTGGAACTTCAATGGATTCTTGGAGTGTTCTTGATTTCTGTGACGTGTTCTTCGTTCAGATGGTGTTTGATCTTCAGGAGCTTCTGGAGTCTTCTGAGCTTTGTTTCTGAATTCTCTCTGAGCTTCTTCAGTTCTGAACCCCTGAAATGAAGGAGGAAGCTCTCTATTTATAGAGTTCTTCATGGGCCCCAGGTGGGCTTGGGCCTGTTGGACTGGGCCCAATTGATTTTGGACCAACCCATTTAGATTGGATTTGGTTGACCTTGGGCCAGCCTTTTGGGCCTGGTTGACTTTGGGCCTAGCCATTTGGACTGGGCCTGGTTGACTTTGGGCCTAGCCATTTGGACTGGGCCTTGTTGACTTTGGGCCATCATCTTTGAATTGGGCTTGGTTGCCTTTGGGTCTAGCATCTGGACCGAGCCTTCAATTTGGGCTTTTGTCTTCCAAATTTCAAAGAACCCATGTATTTGAACATGCCATAATTTAATATAAGAATCTTTGCAAATTTAATTAATCTCTAATTAAATATAATTTCGTCATTAATGTTGGGTAATGACGTGGCAATTTTGGGTTGGTCAAAATTTCTATTCCAACAAAGTTAATTACCAAACAGAAGATCAATCCTATAACCTTTTTTTTTGTCATCATGGTTTAAAATATCGATGTCAACAAAAATATCAAGATCTTGTTTCTACGGAAAAGTCGATGGAAATGTCGATGTCAATGAAAATTTAGAAAAAAAAAAGATGGAAATCATAAAAATTGATGGAAACTTTTTTGAATTAATAAATAAGACTTTAATTGTATGTAATTATGCTATATTTTAATATTTTTAATTATCTGATAAAAAATATAAAAAATATTTATATGAAAATATCGTTCTCAGCGAAAATAATTGAAAAGATCTTATAATATGTAAATTAATTGAGTTAGTAAATGAGACTTTAGTTGTGGCTTAATTAGAATATAACATATATTTTAATCATCATAACTAAAAATATGTATGAAATTTTTGTAACGTAATTGAAAAAAATTGAAATATCGATATATGACAAAAATAATTACAAAAAATTTCAAATATAGAATAATTTTTTAGTAACATCAATGTGATAGAGTAATTATAAATTAATGTTTTCATTGTATTGCAAAAATCTCGACAAAATACAAATAAATGTTTACAAAATATCGTTAATTTAGACGTAAATAGTAACAATAAGAATTTTTAACTTATTTTAAAATTTTAAAATGTCGTTTTATATTAATTGAAATAATTTTTATGAACTCGGTATATTTTTCAATTTCTATAGAAATATTTATATGTCAAATTTGATAATTTATTGATATTTACATTGTATCTGCCAGGGGTTCTTTGGAAGGTGGCGGTTTCACCAGTTGGAGAGAGAATGTCGCCGCTGGAATGGCTGTCGAGGATCCAATAAGAGTTCTGGGAGATGTTTATTGGGGTGGGTTTGTTTAGGGATTCGGCTACCATTTTTACGTCCAATTTGATGAACATGTTGGTTACTGAGACTTTCAGATCGTCTGGAAATCTTGTTTGAACAAAACTCATTATTAACCAATTTCTCAACCCTTCTCTATTTCCACTTTGATTTCTCTATTAACACCATGCTTCTCCCTTCCTACATGTTCCTCCTTTGGTTCTCCTTACTCTACTTCACCCTTTAAATAGCAGATCATTATGCAAGTTCAATTTTACCTCTTTTTGCTCTATTCCCGATCGATTGTGTTGCATTTTTCTTCTATTCCCTCTTTTAAATCGATAAACATAGAGTTATCCATTATTTTTTTACACCACAAGACATTCACGTTTTCATTTTTTTCATGTCATACAAGTTAGTGTTACATTTAACAGTCCACATTAGTTTATCGTATGGTATGTCCGTTTAGATAATGTGTTTGTTGAACTAACAAATATTGGTGATCTTGCACTCAAAATGGTGATGACAGCTAAAGAGTGCAGTTCATTTATGAATTTTTAAAAGTATTTACTTATAAATTAGTTTTATTGAATTTTATATTAAGGCCTTTTGAAAAAAAAAATCTTGATCTGCCACTATTAATAAGCATATTTAACGGTTTAAATATGGACATATGTACTTCCAGTATAGTAATGTTGCCCTCTGAGCAACAACTAACCTTATTGATTCTGAGTGATTATGGATTATCGAAAACCCTAGGATCAAAATACATACAAACTTATTCATTATTATGGTTCCCAACGTTCAATGTCATATGAGCCTCTTATTCTCGTTAACTAGAGAGAGATGCGAATATTTGGTTCTAGTCGGCATCTGAAATATCAGCATCAGCATCCGAATTTGCATCTGCATCGGGATCTACCTCTACATCTGAATTAAAATTGGCATCTGAATCTACATCGACATCGAAATCTAATTTGAAATCAGCATCTAAGCTTGCATTGACAACGACATTACTTAGCAAACTCACAATATAGTATTGTGAGTTTGAGAGGAGATATTATTAGATTTGTTTTAGATAATAATATTTGAATTGGTTTAGATTTCTTATTTGAATTATGTTTTGAGATAAGATAGTTTGTTCTATTTTTAGTATAAATAGGTTTTAGGTTTGTATTTCATTAGTATAATTCTCTATTCGATGGAACTCTAGGCGTCTTCTATATTCTCTTTCTTTTTTCCTTCTCTAAAATTAACAAAAACCTCATAAATTGTCTCTATTGTTAGGGGCTTCTAACGACCATGTACTTAGTAAACAACCCTAGAGAAGCTGTTAAAATATAATCTATCAAGAACATAAAAATTGAGAGAGATGATCAATTCTAGCCAACAAATGTAAAAGATTCAATTTGTTTATACTAGTTTACATACTTTCACAACATAATAAAAAAATCTGTTAGTTGTCAATCATGCTACTTTGCCACGAAGTATTAGAATATTTGAACAATTACAAATCCAAAATTCTAATTGACAATATATAATATTAACAAATTGAACGTTAATAAATCAATAATTTATCAATAATTTAATTATCACAGAAATATAGAAATAAGAGAATAAAGAACAAATAAAATATCACATTTAGATCTCACAATCTAAAAAGTATCAAAACATAACTAATCTTTAGCATGGAAAAAAATGAACAAGCATGGAGAGAAGAAGAAAACTTTTTAGAGAAAGAAGACTAGAGATATTTTCTTTTTAGAGTGCTTTCCTATTTATAGAATAAAGAGAGATTTTATATTTTCATTTTGCATTATGTTTTTTGTATGGTTGATATTTTATCCCCTTTAAAAATCAAATATCATCTTTACGAAGATTAAAAAAATTATATTTTAATATATTTAATTATACATTTCATTTTTGTAATTTTTCGATGGCTTCATCATCAAAATTGGATAAGCATTCTAGTTTTTCAAAAAAGTCATCAATAGACAAAGTGAGCTTTGCCTCCTTATTGATAAGAAGGAGCTCTTGTTTACTTTTTTATGTAGCATACTTTTGTTTAGACATTTTTTCCTAAGAGTGGGAGACTATAATTTGACTAAAGTTATAGTTGATAAAATGTTGATGTGCCAAGATGAAGGTGATCAAAATATATTGTCTTGTACACCACATGACAGTTGTGACATGAATCACTCAACAGTAAAATAGTAGCATATTCAAATCTGTTTGACAGCAAAACAGCAGTAGACCGTGGCATAATTTTCTCTTCATAGTAGCAGATTTATTTATTAATTTTTTTTTCACCCACATGGAAAGTCTCATCACCATCAATGAATTATTCTTCAACAAACCGTTGAAGAATTCATTGATCCTTTCTTCTATGCTTTTTTGTCTTAGATGGCACCCTTTTTTGTGCACCAGTTAGTCTTTTGTTTTCTATATAAGAAAGATGTGGGTATGTAAATGAAAAGTAAGAAAAACATAATTATTAATCCAGTACATTGGCTTTGAAATTCTTTTATGGTATTAGAGCGTAGTGCACAAAAGAAACCCATCAAATTTCATTTCATGGATACATCCCTTATGGCCAAATCAGAACCAGAACTGTCCATCCAAATCTTTCACCACTATTCTAGTTTGGTTTCCATCAAACTCAATCATTCAAACTATCTCATTTGGAGGTCATAAGTCCTACCTCTCATTCTCAATCTTGGAGTAGAACATCACTTGTTGGAAGTTAGCCCACCAGAAAAAAAAAGTAAAGAATAAAGAAGATGGGCAAACCTCTATCAATCCACACCATACAAAATGGATAAACAATGATGGACTACTCACCTCTTGGCTTCTAGGAACTATCGCGAGGAAGTTCTTGCAACAATTGAGGGAACAGATTGTGCCCAACAAGTATGGAACTCTCTTGAAGAGCAACTCTTGACGTTATTCAAAGAGAATGAAATCCACCTTAATGAAATGTTGGTGAGTATGAAGAAAGGAAGTCAAAATTTGGATCAATTTCTAAAGAAATTTAAATCCATTTGTGATAGGTTAGTTGCAATGAGAAACAGGTTGATGACACCACAAAAATCTTCCACCTTCCTAGAAGATTAGGTGGCAAATACAAGGACTTTCGAACAACTGTGCTATCTAAAGCTCCATATCCTACTTACAATCAGTTTGTCTTGGCACTAAAGACTCATGAACAACAATTGTTGATTGATGTAGAAGAGGAAAAATCAAGTCCGATTGATTACAATCATGCATTCTTTAGTCAACGTGGGATATCAAGAGAGAGAGGAAGAACGTTCACCTCAAAGGGAAGAGGGTTCCAGCAAGGTAGAAGCCCTCAAACCACAACAAGCACAAATCAAAATATTTCCACGTTCAACCAGCTTGCACACACAAATTTTGAAATCTCCTCTAGACAACAACATAAAAGGCAACAGGACAACATGTTGTTTAAACAAACCTAAGGCATAACATGTCAGATTTGTGGGAAATTGAACCATTCAGCCCTAGAATGTTGGAAGCGGTTTGATCATGCATACCAAGAGGACGAAATTCCACAAGCATTGGCTACCTTGACTTTAATTGAACAGATTGATCCTACCTTATATGCTGATTCTAGTGCAACGTCTCACATAGTAAACGATCCTGGTAAGATTATTCACAAGACTCCTTACTATGAAAATGAGAAAATATATGTAGGAAATAGAGAAGGATTAAGCATTCACATGTTGGCTCTTATAATGTTCAAAATAGTGATAATACTCTTGCTCTTAAAAATGTGTTAGTTGTTTCTAGAATGAAACAAAATCTCTTGTCTATAAGCAAGCTTACTAAAGATAATGATTGCTCTATCACTTTTGATGTTAACCACTTTGTCATTAAGAATAAACAAGGAATGATATTGGGCAATGGATATAAGACGGCTGGACTTTATGCCTTGGAAGAAAGGGAGCAAGAACCTCAAAATGTTTCTGCATATGTTACCATTTCTAGCTTGAATAAAGCCCCATACACCATATGGCATAAGCGTATGGGGCACCTAAATGATGTTACTTTAAAGCATTTACATGATTGTCACTTGTTAGATGTTTCTAGTTGGAAGAAGGATCATATTTGTACTACATGTCAATTGAGCAAAATTGTCAACTATCTTTTAAGTCGTCTAATAATACTGGCCTTGTTCCATTACAAAAAGTGCATTGTGATCTTTGGGGCCCAGCACCTATAACTTCTTGTCAACATTTTAGATACTATGCTAGCTTTATAGATGACTACTCTAGGTTCATTTGGTTTTACCTCTTGAAAAGAAAATCTGAATTTTTTGAGTGCTTTGTCAAATTCCAAAAACTAGTTGAAAACCAACTTGATAGAAAAATCAAAGTTTTTCAAAGTGATGGAGGGGGGGAGTTCAAATCCTTAGCATTGAAGGAACACCTTGAGAATAATGGCATCTATCACCAACTCTCTTGTGTCCACATACACCACAACAAAATGGTTTGGTAGAAAGAAAGCATAGGCACATAGTAGAGACCGGTCTAGCACTTCTTTATCAATCCAAAACTCCTACATGATATTGGGTTGATGCCTTCTTGCAACTTATCTCATAAACCGAATGCCAACCAAAGTTCTTAACATGAAAAGTCCCTATACTACTCTCCTCAACAAACAACCCCCCTACGATTGCATAAAAAAAATTGGTTGTCTTTCCTTCCCTTATTGAATAACGTATAACAAGGATAAGTTTGCAAAAAGAACCTACTCTTGTGTGTATTCATAGGATACAGTCCAATACATAAAGGCTTTAGATGTTTAGACCCCAAAATTAATAGAGTTAACAAATCAAGGCATGTCATATTTGATGAAAGTGTCTTTCCTTTTAATTCACAAGAACTAACCTCTCACAATGAGAGCAAGAATCCTCCTGTTACTGAGTTTGCAGACTTGGATTTATGGATGAATGGGACAAATAAGGCAGCAAACAACAACCAACATATATCAGAAGTTAATGAAGACTTAGATACCTCCCAGTAGAAACCAAAATTCAGTGCAACACAATGCAAATTTGAGGAAAGAACATTCAGCATTGCAGACATCAATGAACCACCTGAGCCACGAATACAGCTGGCAAAAGGAAACCCTCCATTAACACCAAAGATCTAATTTGAGTTGTCTAAATCTAATTTGAGTTTGAAAAAGTTTAAGCTTTGCAGCTGAAACGACTAGATCATTATACTTTATTGTTTGAATAAAGCTTTTTAAATGGCTAAAATGTTGATCAATATCTGATGAAAAGATTAAAACATTATCAATATAGATAATTGAAAATTCTTGAATAGGTTCAAGAATATCATTCATAATATTTTGGAATTTTGATGGAGCGTTTTTTAGCTCAAAGGGCATAACATTCCATTCGTATTGACAAAAAGAAACATTGAATGCAGTCTTGTACCTGTCGAAAATCCTATCTTTTTCGACAATTTGGATATGCCAAAATCCATATTTCATGTCGAATTTTGAAAATACTTTGGCATTTGAAATTCTTTGAGTAAATCATTTTTGTTAGGAATTAGATACCTAATCCATTCCAAAACCTTGTTTAAGGGTTTGTAGTTTATTACCTGCAGTCGTGGGACACCTCATTCCTTTTATGCTTGGTTATTGACATAAAATGTTGCACATGACCATGGACTTTTTGATGGCCTAATCAGCTTCCTTTTGAGTAATTCATCAATTTCCTTGCGGCAATAGCTCAATAATTAAGAGTTCATCTGAATTGGTCTTGCCTTTGTTGGAATATGTGACTCTTTGAAATCCTGTTAATATGGAAATATGTTTCTTTCTCTCCCAAAATGCATCGGATGAGTGGAGCAGATTTGATCTTCTATCTGCACCTGGATACCTTGAATCCTTTTCTGAATTCTTGGCTCTTGGAGTTGTTTTTCAACTCTTTTGAAACTGACTTCTTCCTCTAAGAAAGAAATTTGCTTCTCCTTAAGATTTATTCTATTGATAACATTAAGGTCACTTTCCCTTAATGGATCAATAAATTTGAATAAAATTTTCTTATCCAGGATAGTCGAGACTAAGCCTTCGTCTATGACCTATAATGGATAAAGTTGAGTAATAAATGGTGTACCTAAGATCACTGACTGATTTATGTTCTTGATGAGTAGAAATGAAGTTACAAAGCACACTCCATTGTTGCATATGTGAACTTTGGGAAGTTTGTGCTTGATGAACAGTGGCTGACCACAGTGTTTCGACTGTCTTCTCGAAATACTTTGAAGGAATAAGGCCTTCATGAATACAGTTTTGGTCTGCTCTTGAGTCGACCAAAGCTATTGCAATAAATTTGAAATCATGTATCCTTAAGGATATTTTGACATACCATTTCTGATATCGTACCCTTAATAAGGTTGCCAGAAATTTCGTTTCCTCTATTGAAGGTATTGAAGGTCCCTCTTCACTTTTTTCATTATGACTAGAGGGAGTAGCTTGCCTTGATTTGATCAAAGCAGCTTCAGTGGCTAATTGAGTAATATCCTTTTGATACTCTGAACGAAGTTTTTTTACTTCAGTTTTGAGCTGATTGATTTCGAACTGTAGGTCTGAAACTTTGACTTCCTTGTTTTTCTTGAAGAGCTGAAAGACATCTTCTATATAAGGGTATTGAGTAAATAAGGGAGGCTCCATACTTTCTTGCTCAAGATCTTCCTTTAGAGAAGTCTTTAATCTATAGAGTATTGTCTTTTTTATAGAGTCATCTGTGAGATTTCCTGAGGCCTCAAAAAGTAACTCTTGGTCTTTGGTTAAGACATCTATGAAATCTAAGTAGTTGCATAATCTCTTACCATCACAACCAGGTTTGTGAGTAATTTTTAATTCTCCTTCTGAGGAAGAATAAGAATCAAATTCTTCTTGGAGATAAAGAAGTTGTCCATCATCTGAATCGTTGCCATAGTTGGATTCGTCTGATTTGGAACGAATGATATTAAGTAATTCCTTCTTAGTATCTTCGTCGATACTGAGCTCATTGATTTTCTTCTTCATGGGACATTTTGGGGCATAATGTACAAATCCTTTGCACTTATAGCATTGGACCTTTGAAGAATCTATTCTTGAGTAATCTTTACCCTTTTGCAGAACTCTCTTGTTATAAGAATGCTTCCTATACAGGTTTTGTTTATAGGACTTGTAAACAGTAGGCCTTTGCTTATAAACATTTGAATAATAAGTCTTCCACTTCGCGAGACTTTTCTTTGCTCTAACCGAAGAAGGTTTAGTGGTATTTTTATAATAATATAATTTGCAGAATTGACCAAACTCTTGGTTTCTTTCTAGAGATAGGGCAGTCTTCTCTTGCCTCTTAGCTTCAAGGCATTGTTTACCTCCATAATGAATGATAAACTGTATCATTTCGCCGTAAGTGACATTTGCCCAGGGAATTTCTCCTTTGCAGTAATCCCTGATATAGATCATTAGCTCCGAGCCGAATAATTTGGGAAGTCCTGCTATAAACCTTTATTTCTAGAAAGTGCTGTAGGAGTCTTGTCACTTGTATACTTCTGTTAAGAAAGTATCTTTGTACCATTGGAAGTCTTGCAACTTAGGACAGATTAATCTTTGAAGATAATCTCCAGCCTGTGTTGTATAATTTGTTTCACTTCCGATGAAATGTTTGATAATGGCGAAGCAAATAGTTATGACGACTCATCTTTCATGCTCCTTGCTTGGCTAGTTGAGGGGCCCGCTTGAGTTGCCAAAGGGGCTGCTTGAGTAGTTGAAGAGGCTTCTTGCTCTCTTCTAGGAGATGCTTGATCTCGTCTTGGAGATTTCATAGATGAAGAAGAGGACTCATCTTTGCTTTCTATTGGAGATCTATGAGTACACATTTTCTCTCTTTCTGCCTCGCTATAGGCAGTCAGCCACCACCCTCTTAGTTGGCCGGTGAAGCCTGCAGTAATGAGGTGGGCATAGTTATGATTCTTGTGTCCTTTTGAAACATATGCTGCATTTGCAACAAACATTTCTTAGACAACTCCCATAACTAAATATTGAGAAGTCCATCAACGTTCCATTCATAAATAGATTCTCCGTCGAATGATCTGTTTGATATGTAGGGCTGTTCTTCATAGGATAAATCCAGATGAGAAGCCCTTGGGTAGTAAGTTCTTGGATTACTCCTTAATTTTGGACCCATAATCTTGTTTATTTCCTTAGGAGGGATGAGTTTCTTCTCTCTACGAAGTTACGTTCTTAAGGATTTTCTTCAGAAATTGCGAATTGGTTCATTTTTGAAAACATTTCAGAAATTTCTTCTTCGTTGAGTACGTTGATTTGAGGATCTTTTCCATCTTTTATAGCTAATCTAGCAAGTTCCTCTCAGATTTCTTTAAGCATCTTATGCTCCTTGCTCTTGATTAGCGGGATAGGTCATTCTAATCCTCTACCACAACTTGGCAAAAAAGTATTTATTTTAGGGACATCCTTAGCTTCGATGACAAGCCTTTTTTTAGTAGTTAGAGGAGTGAAAACCTTCTCATCTATTCTATCCATCTATTCTGCCATTGTGGATGGCATTTTATTGGTGTAGTTGTTTTGGATTTGAACTTCTCAGATGCCTTTAGAGGGGTTCTTTTCCTCTTCATTCAACGATAATTGTTTGAATGGCGAGGCAACAACCAGATTTCCATGGGAGCTTCTGAACTCTATCTACTCCAATGGTGGATGAGTACTTGAGACTTCTCCTCTTTCTAAGGTTTTCAAGATAGTCTCTTTGAGAGTGTTCACCTCTTATTGATAGTTATCGCGACAGGCAAACCATTTGAAGAAAGGTATATTTTCTTCAAGAATTTCCATGGTAGACATCCATGTCTTCTTGAATTGTTCTCTTTCTTCATGCTCACAGGCTTTGAAGAAAGATTCTCTAGGCATCTTCCATTTGGTGTCAAGGAAATCTTTTCTAAGGAATTCCATATTGACTTTGAATTCTTCATATATGACTTTGAATTCTCCAAATAGCAAACATATTTACAAAACCATTAATCAAGTCATCCTTCAAGGAACTTCGAGGCAAACTTGGCATTCGCGCAACTCATTCCAATTTGAGGAAAGATGATAAAATGTTGATGTGCCAAGATCAAGGTGATCAAAATATCTTGCCTTGCACACCACATTACAACTGTGGCATAATTTTCTCTTCACAGCAACAGATTTACTTATTTATTAATTTGTTTTTCACCCACATGGAAAGTCCCATCATCATCAATGAATTATTCTTCAACAAACCGTTGAATAATTCATTGATCCTTTCGTTCTCTGCTTTTTTTCCTTAGATGGCACCCTTTTTTGTGCACCAGTTAGTCTTTCGTTTTCTATATAACAAAGAGGTGGGTATGTAAATGAAAAGTAAGAAAAACAGAATTATCAATCCAGTACATTGGCTTTGAAATTATTTTAATAATGAAAAGAAAGTTGAGTAGAGAAATGAAAAGGTCCACGTCGAGCTTGTCCAGATCTATTTGGAATACCTTCTAGTTTAAACCTTTTGAAAAAAAATATTTTCAATAAAAATGTTATTATATATCTTACATTTTTTCAAAACTATTTTAAATAACAAATTGTTTGGTTACACTATATTCAAAAGTGATTCTATTAATTATAAATTTATTTTTATTTTTTGAACATTTTTTTTGAGAATTTTCGGTTAATCACTTTAAAGTCATTTTTGGATAATCAATCTATCAAGTGTTTCTCCAAAAAAAAAAAAGGTTTTTAAAATAATCCAACTTTTTAAAGTGCTTTTTATTTTGCTAAGATTTTTTTGAAAACCACTTTTGATGACATAAAATCACTCAATAAGCTATACTAAACACACTTTAAATTATTATTTTTTTTTAAAGGTGTTTAAAGAAAAATCATAAATTTTTTTTTTTTTTTTCACAAGTTATTACAAACATAGTAGTACCTTTTTTTCTTTTTTTCTTTTTGCTAAAGTTCTATCACAATACTATAAGGAGTAAGAAAGGTAGTTAATCAACTTGGGTTGATTTACATTATCATCTTTTTAGATAGTGAAGAATTTCCTAAATGAATTAAGGAAGAAAATTAAATGTTTACAAAGTTGGACATTGTCCTCACCAAGGTTTAAAATATCGATGTTGACGGAAATGTTGAGGTCACGATTTTATGGAAATGTTGAGAATATATTGATGTCGATGGATATTTTTGGAAAGATATTAAAATAAAAAATTAAGTTAATGAATAAACATTGTACACATTTTAAATGAGTTAAAATACTTACTATTAGTATTATATTCACATTAGTTACATTTTGTTGCTATTTTTTTTAATATTTCATCAATTTTTAAAGATATAATAGAAATGTCGATACACTTCTTATGTCGATGTTGAACCCATGAACATGTGAAAATATCGATGGAAGTGTCGACATGTCGATGGAAATTTAATACCCTGGTCTTGTCACAATATTACAGTCTTGTGCAACTTTATTTCTTTTGACATCGTTCACATTCCTATTAGACGCAACCTAGCTGAAATGGAAAACTTTAGCTCTTAATGATGCAATATATTGTTGCTTCCTTTCTTATTATTGATATTTCTTAGCCAACACATCATTTATGAAAGAACAATGTCATGCACTGCAAGTATGCATACTAAGGTAAAAGAAAGCTAATACATGTGAAATCAACAATAACAATGGCATACATGACTATTTGGTCCACCCCAAACTTGCTTGCAAAATCCTCCCTTTACACAACCAGAAATGCAATGACTCCAACACTTTCCATCTTCTCCACCGCTAGTGTCATGTTTGTCGTCTAATCCTGGTGTGCAATCCCCCAATTCAAGATGGTTGTTGCAACACAACTGAGCGCTTGTACTCAAACTCCCTACAATTCTATCCGTTAAAATTTTACCAAAAAGAATTGACACTCAAAATTGCTTTTAAAGTAAGTTTGACACATCTTTCAAAAACGTGAAAAAAGCCTAGTTCTTAAAAAAATTTATGGTGTTTGATTACATAGTCTAAAAGCTCCTAAATTTTTTTTAAACAATTTGGATGAGTTTGATACGTATTGAAATGGTGAAATTTGGTTTTAGCAAATGAGAAGCATTTTTCAAATTTTTCATTAGTTACAGTCAAAACTAAACTCAAAAGTATTTAGTTTTGGAGAAAATACTTAATTATTGCTTCTTTCTATAGTGCTTATAGAGAAAAGGTTTCCTCAAAGCATTATCTCAAAAGTCATATGAAAACATTCTAAAGTAATTTTAAAAAAATTAACATGATGTATGTGGGAGTGAGGTTAGAATAAAATTTAGCAAAAATACCTTAATAAAAAAAATGTTAACAATAGTTCTTTTTCCAAAAGGATTTATATAGAAAGCACTTCAACAACACTATCTTCAAATGAAAAGTCATTCCAAACACAATTAGAAAGAAAAGTCAGACCTGAGTACAAGACAAGGAAGGTAATGAGGACCCAAGAAATAACTCTTACTTTAGCCATTGCTTCGTTTGCGTTGTAGAAATGATATACTTTAGCAATAGTAAATAATATGTTTTTATAGTGAAAATTCGTGAAGGCATAAAAGGCATTTTTTTTCATGTATGGGAATTGTTACTCGTATTAAATTAGTTTCCATGTATTAAAGTATAACACCTAGACTTTGGCCTTACTTCATTTTTAGCTTTACACAATTCTTTTAAAATGATGGAACATACAACCTTGTGGCTGAGGTTACGCTTCCATTTTGTACGCTTCCATTTTGTTGTTTCCATTGGCATTTTAATTGCAAATGCTATGAATGGTAATATATTTGAAGAGAGACAATAGAAACTTACAAACCATTGGGTCCACGAAGATTATTGAAATTAATTTTTATTGATGAAATTGTATAGTCTTTTTACTTTATAATTTTTTTTTGTTAAATTACAAGCTTAGTCTCTTAACTAATTTCAAGATAGTTTCCAATATGTCTAAGTATTTATTAGACATAAAATTAAAAGTCTAGGAACCTATAAGATATCTTAAATTTTAGAAACTTATTAGATGCACAGTTGATAGTATATTCCCTCATATTAGTTGAAGTGTAGTGTAAAAATTATTGTAATTTATAATTTTAATTATACTTAGGCTCCGTTTGGGATTGCAGTGGGAGTACGTAAAATCAATTTTGAAAGAATCCTGACCGTTTTGGGTGTTTGATAATACATATATATATATATATATATATATATATATATATATATATATATATATATATATATTTTAATTTATATAAAATAACTTTTTAAATTCTTTAATTTCCAAAATCTCCTAAATAGAAGCTTCAAATAATCATGCGTATTTTTTTTAACGATTTCTCATTCCTCACCTTGTCACGTATTGAAGCTTTTGTCGTACATTTTTTTTCAATTCCTCTAACATTGTCACATATCAAAGCTTCTATACAATAACAGCATCACTGAACTTGCAAATTCAAGCAAAAACATAAAGGTTCGTTATTTTCTTTGCATCGGCAATAATTTAGGTTTTTTTTTTGTTTAAACTTTCCAATTTCTTTTTTTTTTTTTTTTGTGTGTAAGTGTTTGGTTGTCATCATCTTCTTTGAATTACCATTTTATTTTTCATTTCTTCCATCCCATTTGCCCTCCATGTTCATGGGTCTCCCACATCTCAAAGATATAAAAAAAATTGAGTCAAAATATTTATAGATTAAAGGTATTGAAAGTTTCAGTATTTGATTTATGTGATTTTTTTTCTTATCTAATTTTTTTTAATTTTATTTCTTGATTGGTTTGTTTTTTCTTATAATATATTTGTACTATATCTTTTAGATTTACATTGATATTGGATTTTGAAATCAAGAGGAGGATAAGTTTTGAAATAAAAAGAGAGATAAGATCGGATATTGAATAGTTATGAATAGAAAACCTAAAATATATTTTTTTATTAAGAAAGATTTTAGAGAGTGATTAAACTTTTTTTATTTTTTTTGATGAAGCAATTTCGTTTGAATTTACTAAACGTTGTGAGCTACTTTTTATGTTTAAAATTGAAATTTACCAAACACTAATTTGCTTCTTATGACAACTATTTTTCTTAAAAGCACAGCTGCCAGCAATTATTTTAAAAACTATAGCAATCCCAAATGGAGCTTTAGTTTGTATGTAAAAATTTGACCAAATTTAATTCAATGATATACAAAAGTTGTTATTTATGAATGTATTTATATTGTGTCAAAATTGGAGTGATTTATTTTAGAAACATATGTGTGTATATTGAATAGTTTCAGACAATACAATTTATATGACTTTGATGAACCGTCATAAATAAATAATAAATAGTGCTATATCACTATTTATGATGGTTCATCCAAGTCTTATAAATTATTTGGATGACAACTATTCATCATCATTATAAGCATTTTTGTGACGTTCAAAACTTTCATGACATGTTATTTGTTGACAACAAAAAACTATCAAAGAAAATATTTGTTTAACACTAAAATACTATCATTAACAGAATTTCTGTGATGTTTAAAAAGTGTCGTTAATATATATATCTTGATGGAAAGGTGATTTTTAGGAGTTATTTATTGACTGATAACTTATAGAAATACAAGTTGTTTCACACTCAAAACTAAATCATCATTGCTTTGAGATTATACAAAGTATGCGTTTGATAAGCATATGTATGTATTTTTTCCAAGTTTTCATACGAACTATATATTCATCGAAATAATTAATCCTGGGCCTGAGTTCATTCCTTTGTGTGTAGAAAGTTGTTAATCTCTCGTTTCTGTGTAGGAATGGATTGCATTGGTCACAAAAGATGGAAGAATATTAAAGTCAGCGCAATTCTGAAGGAGAAGAAGAAGATTCCCATTGCAAGTTGCTTCTGCTTAAGCGTCCATAATAGTCAACCCAGCTCATGTTAGCGAGATACCGACACAAAGATATGGCACGCATGAAGTAGTTGTGTTGTCTTTCAGCTGATTGTGAGGCGTGGTACAACCTAATGCTGGCGCTCGAATAGTAGCAAATCGTGGCAACATTCTAGTGGACCAAATATTGTATAAATAGAGGAGATTGCTGCAAAAGAAAAGAGCTCCTAGAATCCATTTTTTTTATTTTAGGTTTCTCTCTAGTTTTCTCTCGTTTTCTCTCTTGTTTCTTTTTTTCACTCTTTGTTCTTTGTTCTTAAGTAATGTATGCCCACTGGAGAAGAATTAGAGAAGAAGCTTTCTGTCGTTCCTTATCTTCTCACCCGCCGACGCCAGAGTGTCGCTTTGTTGTGTTTGTTGTATTTTCATTTCATATTGTAGACTCAACCTTGTATTTCTTATTATCTCAGTTAATCCAAGCATGAGGTTTATTTCTTTTCATATTATTTCTCTGTATTCTGTGAGCATGAGTAGCAAAATTCCTTAAGGTTTGGCTAAGGAGGATTATATTATGTAACTATTTTATT
The DNA here is from genome assembly GCA_033996785.1 of Trichosanthes truncata. Lineage (NCBI taxonomy): Eukaryota > Viridiplantae > Streptophyta > Magnoliopsida > Cucurbitales > Cucurbitaceae > Trichosanthes > Trichosanthes truncata. The sequence goes on along the minus strand of JAWPNB010000013.1, from coordinate 38,666,164 downwards.
TTGTATGGTATACATGTATGATACCTTAACTTCTTCTTGGCTTTTATTATTCTTTTATTGTCTTCTTCCAATTAGCCAACTGAAGTGAGGTAATAGCACATTCGAGCATCGAAAGGGTTAGAGTATGTAGAAACTCCAAGGAGAGCAAGTGTAAATTCACACTGGGGGGCGTTTGAGGCATAAAACACTCACTTGTAAGCTTAAATGGATCGAGTTAGACGTCAATGCATCAAACATAGAAATATGATGGTACATTGTGCTTAACACCCTTCTTGAAAGAGTTAGGGTAAGTAAGAACCCATGCCTAGTTGAGAAAAAAGACATGTATGCTAAACAAAAATAAGAGAGGTGCATAATAGAAGAATCCCATGCCAAACCTGTTTTCTCAGTGTTGTTTCACCTTATTATTACGGTTGTATTGTTCTTCTTTTGCGTTGAAGTTCAACTTGCAATTTTTTATTCATTGCATTAGTGCTAGTCCATTTATTTTATTTGTGTAGTAAAGCTGTCATTCAAAGATTGTAGTGAAAAGTTGAGTGAAACAAGTCTAGCGGATTCGACCTTAGAATACTTCCAAGTATTACTTGTGACTAATGCAAGGGTAGACAGCTTAATTTTTGTATGCGTGCTGCCAATTGAATGACAAGTTCTATTCTTATCTAATTCAATGCATGCTTGTCCTAAACGCATCCTACACTCTTCCACACACCATTGACAATGTTTAATTGTCATAAAAAATTTACTGTGACGATTATCAAATGTCTTCAATACGTTTTTTTTACACCTGTTAAGTGTCATAACAAAATTAATTATGAAAATTTTTTATAGCATCATGTATAAAGTTTCCTTGATGGGCGATTCAATGACTAAAAAAAAGGTCATGAAATGTGCTTATGATAAATTTTTAATGTCATGAAATCCCAAAATTGTAGTAGTGGTTATGTCCAATGTCATATGAGCCTTCTATTCTCATTAAGTAAATAGAGTTACGTATATTTAGTTTTGGTCGCATAGTTGAGGAAGACTACAGACCAAGTAGACCCCTCCTCTCCTTGTAGGTTAGGTTTAATGTATTAAATGGTTCAAGGTAATTCTAATCTATCTCTCTAGTTTCTCATCCATGTCTAGATGATCCTTTCATAGTTATTCATGAATATAAGAAATGATTATAAATTGAAGTTTAGATATTGGATAAATTACAAATTTGGTCCCTATGGTTTGGAGAAAGTTCGAATTTTTAAAAGTTAGAATTTCATCATTATGGTTTAATAAAACCTCATAAATAGTCCCTACTATTAGTGGCTTCTAACGACCACGTACTCAATAAACAACCCTAGAAAAGCTATTAGAATTTAATTTATCAAGAACATTAAAATTGAGAGAGATGACCAATTCTAGCCGACAAACACAAAACGTTCAATTCATTTAGACTAGATTGCATACTTTCACAACATAATAAAAACTTCTCGAGGTAATCAATTATGCTACTTTGCCACTAAGCATTTGAATATTTTAACAATTATAAATCCAAAATTCTTTTTTTTTTCTTTTTTTGCAAAAGAAATATATCAGTGCAACAAAAGAACTTTGCAGCTTGAGGTCAAGGCACAAAGAAAGTAGATAACAACTAAAAAAATCCCTACAAGAAGCACTAAGAAAACCCAAACAGACAATCAAGTAAAACAATCCCAAGAGATAGTCCATCAACTGACACACCTACAATCCAAGAAGCACAACAAGATGTAACATCAGACTCAACAATAAAAAGTAGAGTTTGAGGAGAAGAGAATTAATAAACCAATAATTTAATTAATCATAAAAAATATGGAAATAAGAGAAAAATAAAGAACAAATAAAATCACACATTTAGATCTCATAATCTACAAAGAACCAAAACATCAACTAATCTTTAATAGGAAAAAAAATCGAGCAAGCCGTGGAGAGAAGAAAATGTTAGAGAGAAAGAAGACTAGAGAATCAAATATTGAATGGTGTTAAATCATCAATCAACCCAAAAGCTTAAGCTGATGGGTTATAGTAAATTTAATTATATCAACACTCTAATACTCCCCATCACTTGTGGGCTTGAAAATTTGTAAGAGGCCCAACAAGTGGAAATCAATATTAATTGGGGAAGAAATAACATTAAAAGGGTTTGAACTCAAGACCTCCTGCTCTGATACCATGTTAAATCACCAATCAACCCAAAAGCTTAAGCTATTATGGTATCAGAGGCCAATTGGTTTTGAGATGGAACCCCATGTAATCTATTATGGTATTAGAGCCCATGAAGCCCAAACGGGTATTCGGTCCAAAAATTGAGATCCGACCCAAGAATGGTGAACCCAAAGAGGCACCATCTTGAGGAGGCATGTTGAGGATCCCACATTGGAAAAATGTAGAGAGACCTCACGATTTATAAGATAGATGGGTTACTTCTCTCATTGCCAATTGGTCTTGAGATGGAACCTCATGAAATCTAATATGGTATCAAAGCCCATTAAACCCAAACGGGTATTCGGTCCAAAAATTAAAATTGGGATCCGATCCAAGAATGGTGAACCCAAAGAGGTACCATCTTGAGGGGACATGTTGAGGATCCCACATTGGAAAATTGTAGAAAGACCTCACAATTTATAAGATACATGGGCTACTCCTCTTATTGCCAATTGGTTTTGAGATGAAACCCCATGTTCTCTAATATGGTATTAGAGCCCATTAAACCCAAACGGGTATTTGATCCAAAAATTAAAATTGGAATTCGATCCAAGAATGGTGAACCCAAATAGGCACCATCTTGAGGGAGCATGTTGAGGATCCCACATTGAAAAAATGTAGAGAGACCTCACAATTTATAAGATACATAGACTACTCCTCTCATTGCCAATTGGTTTTGAGATAGAACCCCATGTAATCTAATAAATGGAATGGAATGTATTTTCTTTCTAGAGGGCTTTCCTTTTTATAGAATAATGTTATCAAAGTGAGATTTTATATTTTCATTTTTCCCCTTTTAAAATCAAATAACACCTTTATGAAGACTAAAAAAAATCATATTTTAATATATTTAATCATACATTTCATTTTTTTAATTTTTTGATGGCTTCATCATCAAAATTGGATAAGCATTCGAGCTTTTAAACAAAGTCATCAATAATAGACAAAATGAGTTTTGCTCGTTATAGTGAAGATAAATGAGTCAAAATGAATATATTTATGTGGTTTTTTTATTTGGGCCTAAATGCATTCCAAGCCCATTTTACTTTTAGTCTGAAAGGAATCCTTTATGTAACCCTAGTGGTACAACATGTGTATATATACTGTACAACTACAGAATAACAAATGAACACATATTGACCTAAAATTCTTCTTGGTATCAGAGCTGCGACAACCTTTCCTCCGTCAATTTTTTTTTTGTCTCCTCATTATTATCCCATGGCGTTAGATGATGCCTCCATGAAATCAAGCAATCATGCCAACGTCAACCTGTCAACAAAACCAACACCATTAGCAAACGTAACATCGATTCACCCATTTGGTAACCCTCTCTCTACTGTACTCACTGTCAAGTTAGATGATAAAAACTACATGCTTTGGAAAAAAATGGTTCTAGCAATATTACGAGGCCAAAATTGGAGGGCTATGTTCTTGGTACAAAGCTCAACCCTCTGAGTTCATAAAATCTCAAAGTGGAGAAGCCAACAAATCAGAAGTCACTGAAAACCTAGCATTTGAAGAGTGGATTGCCATGGATCAAGCTCTACTAGGATGGATGTATGGTTTGATGACCCCAGCCATAGCCTGTGAAATAATCAACTACACCACATCCAGGCAGGTTTGGAAAGCTTTAGAAGACCTGTATGGCACTACAAACAAGGCTAGAAAACAACAACTTAAGGCCACCCTTCAAAACACAAAAAAAAAGGGATGAAGATGAGTGAGTACCTTACTGTCATGAAGCAAGTAGCAGATGAATTAGCTCTAGCAAATGCCTCTGTTGATATAGGAGATCTTACCTCTTACATAGTGTCTGGATTGGATGCCAAGTATCTTCCTATCACATGTCAGATCAATGAAAAGGTGGGAATAACGAATAACATGGCAACAATTACATTCAACTCTCATCAAGTTTGATAACACTCTTATCAACCTTAACGTGGTTAATCATAATATTGAGGCAGACAATATAACAGCCAACCTAGCCTACAATCGAAAGAGTACCTTCAATCAAGGGAGCAACAACAATCAGTTCAACAAAGGTCAAGGTACAGGCTACACCAACCATACCCTACACCAACCATACCTCAAGAGGATACAAACCTAGAGGACGAGGCGGAAGAGGAGGAAACTTCAAAACAAATAACTCAAAACCTACATGTCAACTGTGTGGCAAGAATGGTCATGTGGCAGCCAACTGTTGGTATCGTTTTGATGAAGAATTTTCTCCTTCCTCCTACAATCAAGAATCTGGGAACAAAAGTAGTGCATACATTGCTACACCAGATATTGTTAGGGATCCGAACTGGCTAGCTGATAGTGGTGCAAGCAATCACATAACTCCAGACATTGGGAATCTGAAAATTCAATCAGAATATCAGGGTAATGAATCTATTTATGTTGGAAATGGTTCTAAGCTTAGTATTGACAGTATTGGACATAATACTTTTCCTACTAAGCATGTCTCTTTGCATCTAAAGAACATCCTACATGTCCCTCAAATTAAAAGAAATATATTAAGCATCTTTAAACTGACTGCAGACAATAATTGCTTTGTTGAATTTCACTCTAATTGTTGTTTTGTGAAGGACAAGGAAACAGGGATGGTGGTGCTCCAAGGGAAAGTTAAAAATGGGTTGTACCAAATCCACCTAAATGATTCAAAGTCAACCAAAAGTCCTACTAATGAAGCCCACACAACAATAATCTCCAATTCCAAGGAAGTCTGCTTTTAATTCCAAGAGTCAATGTCACAAGTCTAGTCCATGTCGTTCTGTTTTTCATATTCAAAAGAGTCAAGGAGTCAAGGAAATCTGGCATCAACGACTAGGTCATCTTTCAGATAGGGTGTTGAACCAGATCCTTAAATCCTGTAGTGAAAAAGTTTCTATTAATGAGAAATTTCCCTTTTGTGATGCATGTCAATATGGAAAATCTCACTCTCTCCCTTTTAAGCCTTCCACCTCACAAACAGTGCACCACTTGAGATTATTCACTGTGATCTATGGGGGCCTTCACCCGTGTCTACTTCATCAGGCTATAATTATTATGTGAGCTTTGTTGACAATTTCACTAGACTCACCCATATCTATCCCTTAAAAACCAAAGCTAAAACATTAAGTGCCTTTATCCAATATCAAAAACTTTTTGAAAATAGATTTGAGAGGAAAGTCAAGATAGTTCAAAGTGATTGGGGAGGAGAGTTTAGGCCTTTTGCACCTCTCCTCAAGTTTAAAGGGATTGAGTTTCGTCATCCTTGTCCTCATACTAGTGAGCAAAATGGTAATGTAGAAAGAAAGCACCGTCACATTGTAGAAATGGGCTTAACCCTTCTTGCCCAAGCGTCCATGCCTTTAAGATATTGGTGGGATGCGTTTGTCACAGCCACCTACTTAATAAACCGTCTTCCAACACCAGTGTTGAACCATATTTCACCATGGGAAAAGGCTTTTGCGAGACAACCCAACTATGATTTCCCAAAGATTTTTGGGTGTGCATGTTTTCCTTGCCTTAGACCTTATCAAAAGCACAAGTTTCAATTCCACTCAACAAAGTGTGTATTTTTAGGCTATAGTGAAGCCCACAAAGGTTACAAGTGTTTAAGCTCAAGTGGTCGCACTTATATTTCTAGAAATGTCATCTTTAATGAAAAGGAATTTCCATGCAAAATTTGTTTCTTAACCACTTCCTCCACCACTCAACAAAACAATGAAACCATTGTCACTTGGGTAAATCTCCCTACCAAAATTCCCTCTTTGTTAGATATAAATTTAAATTTTATGTCTAATGCAATCTTAACATTTTAATTTTGTCTTTAATAGATCCATGAATTAATCTTAGTAAACTCAAAAATTCAATGACTAAATTTGTAAATTTGAAAGTTCATTGACCAAATAGACATAAAGTTCAGAGACTAAATTAGTAATTTAAGAGATAATAACACAAATAGATCTTCTTATAGACCCATATTTCATAAATCTCCATATTTATAAATATTTTCATATCTAGATTTTCAAGAAAAGACTCCAACTTTTCTTACTAAATTATACTTTATTAATATTCTCTCTTCATATTTTATTGTGTTGATTTTTTCCTATTAGACTTAATTTATTTAAGGTAAATTTATGTTGACATTTATTATAGATCTATTTTTTTTTTTAAAAAAAAAACGATATTCTCTTATTTGATTATTCACATTAATTGCACATTATATTTTTCATAATTACAAATTATTATTTTTGCTTAAGTAATTATTTTTTTTCCCTAAAATCATAGATTTGAATGAATACAACATGGAAAAAAAGAAAAGAAAAGAAAAAAGATATCAAGTATATATGACAAAATGAAGCATTATCTTTGAAACTTTATAAACAACGTAATTATCTGTATCATTCAAATGACCACCGTAAAGCATACGCCCATGAATTAAATTGCTACCTATAATGAAAAAGGTATTTATCTAGTATATTTTTGTGGAATACTAAAGATATCGAGTATATATGACGAATTCCATGTAGTGTAAATGGTATATTTGTGTAATATAATATAATATAATATATATTTTGTCTATATGACTGTCGCAACATGATCACGACGCGGAGCGACCGACGTCCTCTTTCAAGGGTCTTCTTTAATTAAAAGAATTTGGTAGTCACCACCAACCATTTTGAAGGGGTGATTGGACACCTAATTAAAATATTAAAATTGATCTGCATAAACTAGGTTAGGTTCGAGAGTCGATTGTGTGTAGGGAAGGTATTAGCACCCTACAGCACCCGTTAAAAACGGTTACCACATTTCATTTTATATTATCCAAATATTTTATCACAAAATGGTCCTTTATTTTAGAAACAAAAAGTATACTAATGTTGTACAAAACAAATGTCTCACTCGATCTTATCTTAACTTTAACAATAAAGTAAGGGTCAATATGGTGAGTGAGACTATACCCATCAATTTTTATCATGTTGGAAGTTCCTTTTATTTAAAGAAAAGTTCTCACCTAAAAAATTTGAAAAATTTTATTATCTCAATTCCATCAAAGGATTTACATGATTTTATTTTTTTAAAAAAATAATTAAAAAAAGTGAGGATTTCTGTACACTTGCACGGGAGTCAAACTCCACAAAGGCATATTACTCAACCCTCAAAATAAACTCTCTTTAAATGAAATAATTTTTTCAATTGCTTTATTTCAAACAAGAAGTTCAAATATTGAATTCTAATTATTAAACAAGCTTGAAAATTATTTGCACAAAAAGAGATTTTTCCTTATTTTAAAATGTCTCATGTTTATTAATTCACATTTTAGAAATAAAACATGTACTAGCAATTATGAGTAGTGTGAAACCATTCAAAGAGAATTTTGAAATCTACTTGGAAATTAAATTTAATTTGTTGCAAAAAAAAAACAAATTAAACCCAAATTGGAAATTCATTTTAGCATTTCAAATTAAGACTATTAAATGGAAAAAAAATCATTTGGAATTGATTTTGAAATTCTAAATTGAACCTAAATTCATCTTGAAATTATAAATTTTACAATCGTGGTTCAAACCAAAATTAGGCAATTATGGGAAAATGTGAAATAACTTATATGGTATGATCAAATTCAAAACCAACAAATATGTTATGGCAAAATGAAAATTGAACCAACATGTTATGAAAAGGAATAAAAATAAAACCTACATACTATGGTCAAATTAAATAATAAACATCACATAATCTAATTGATGATCTAATTGTTGACAAACTTAAAAAACATATTATGTAAGTTGACAATTAAACCAATGTGTGTCACTTAAAAATATACAGTGGCCAAATAAACATATGCAATGGCCAAATACCAACATACAGTGGCTAGACAAACATCTGTCGTGGCTGCCTAATTAAAATAATGCAGTGATCAAATTAATTGCCAAATCAAAATACACAGTGGCCAAATCAAATACTTGGTGGCCATTAAAACATTAAAATATGCAGTGGCCATTAAAAAATATGCTCAAATTAGAACATGCCAAATTAAAACATATATTAGCCCAACTAAAATAACAAACACACAAATTAGAACGTACAAAGATCAAATTAAAACCTATTTTGGCCAAATTAAAATAACAAACACACAAATTAGAATGCCAAATTGAAATTAAAACACACAATAAACTTAGCACCTTATCTACGAATGAAGTGAGGAAGAGATTGTCTCCAATTGTTTGCCTTATTGATGGTGACAAGATTTTCTCAAAATATTTTTATTCTTCTATTCTCCTTTTTTTTACTCTCTCTCTATAATCAAAAGAAAAACCTCCTTCCCCCAGCCTCGTTTCAATCAATGGATGGTTTATATAAGAAAACCCTAGATAGATAGTACATCAAAGAGAGGGGCAGATGATCTAGAAAGTAGAGAAAATGGAATGAGAGAAAAGGGAAAGTGGGAGAGAAAATGGTGTGAGAGTGGGGAGAGGGTAAGAAAAAAGATGGAGATATTTGAAAGAGAAGAATAAAACGTTAGGATAAAAAGTAGTTAAGGGATATTTTAAGAAAAAAAATAAATTAAATTAAAATAAATAAACAAATTTCTTTTTAAAAACTCTTTTTTTTTTTTAAAAAAAATGTTTGATTTAAATTAACAAACAATTTTAGCTTTCATTTACAAGAAATAATTATGGGATAAAAATAAAAATTACCCAGTCCAAATATGGTATCTATAGTTTGCCCCCTCTTTGTACATCCTTTGAAGAATAAAAAGGCAAACATAGGAATAGTTAAAGCATTTGGGTGGTAATTTTTATTTTTATCTGATAAAGGCGGTGGACCTGACTTGGTTCAAGCTTCGACCTCAAATAAAAAGTAGGGTTCGATTTAACAAAAACAGAAAAGAAACGAACCTAGCTTTACACAAGCTTTGACCTCGACCAAAAGGTATAGTTCGATTTAACCAAAACAGAAAAGAAACGAACCTAGCTTGACATAGGCTTCGACCTCGACTAAAAGGTAGGGTTCAATTTAGCCAAAAAAAAAAGGGACCTGGCTTGACACAGGCTTCAACCTCAACTAAACAATAGGTTCGATTTAGACAAAAGAGAAAAGAAAAAAAAAAGTGGATCTGTCTAACACAGACTTCGACCTCAATTAAACAATAGGGTTTGATTTAACCAAAAGTTAAAAGAAAGTGGACCTGGCTTGACACAGGCTTCGACCTCAACTAAACAGTAGGGTTTGATTTAACCAAAAAAGAAAAGAAAGTGGACTTGGCTTGACACATGCTTCGATCTCAACTAAACAGTAGCGTTCGATTTAACTAAAGAGAAAAGAAAGTGGACCTGGCTTGACACAGGCTTCGACCTTAACTAAAAAGTAAGGTTTGATTTAACCAAAAGAGAAAAGAAAGTGGACCTGCCTTGACACAAGTTTCGACCTCAACTAAACAGTAAGGTTCGATTTAACCAGAAGAGAAACAAAAGTGTGTTGGGATTTATGCCCTAAAGCCTCGTAATTAATTACTTATTTAATAATTAATAATAATTTTGATTATTTTATTTGCAATATAATATTATCCATTATATAAAAAATCCAAGGTTATTAGTGTAATCTTGAACAGTATGTGGTTGACATATAGGAGGATCGTGTTCAAGAAATAACCTAAAGAGTCATAGTATATGGATAAGGTTGGGTGCCTTATCCTGGTAACACTATTGATACGGTCCACTTTGTAATAGTTACAAATGATTTGATCCAAATCGTTCATGTGGAGACATGTGAGTGGGGGTATCTTATACAATGAGTTTGTATAAGACTGGACCACGAAATATTTAATCTCTCTTTATAAATCCGTTAATTGAGAAGATTAATATTTCATCATGATGATCATATGCGGCTCGATCTTAATCTTGAGTAAGTTATGAACTCCTGCCTGTGAGGGCTTGTCCTTTGATTTTTATGAGTGAGAGTGACTTTTGTTGCCGATTCAATAAGCCTACCATTTTGGGGACTTGACCAAATAAGGAGCTGGGAACATAATCTCACAAGATGGAATTCACTCATTCCCTTATAGGGTAAGTAGATGAGTAGTTCCCTTAAATGTTGATTTCAGGACTTGAACAATGGGGCCACACTCTCTCACTGGCCCGAGAGGAATTTAGTTTATGGTTGGATCATAAACAAATTGTTCATTAGAGGATTAGTGGTACTTAAGGTGCAAGATGTAATTTCAGGGGTAAAACGGACTTTTGACCCAGCTGTAATTACGAACAACTCGTGAAGGATCGACTTGCATGTAGTGATTATATCAATGGACACGACTTGTCCTACAGTGCATAAGAGTGCAACTTTAGGTCTATAGTGGAGTGGAAATTGATTAATTAAAGAGTTTAATTAATTAATTTTGTATCACTGAAGCTTATAATCTGTAGGTCCATAAGGTCATCTTGCTAGCTCATAATAACACTAAAAGATCAATTTAGTTGAAAGAAAATTTTGAAATGTTCAAATTAATATTTAATATATCAGATATATTAAATATAAAAAAGGAAAATATATTTATTGTATTTGATACATTAAATATTAAAATAATTAATGTATATTAGATACATTAAATAAAAAATATTTATTAAATTTGAATTGGATTCAAATTAGAAAATAAATGTCGTAGGAGAATTTTAAACGATTTGAATAAGATTCAAATTGGTTAAATAAATATATTTTAATATATTAGATATTAAAATATATTATTTAATTATTTTCCCTAGACCACTATAACTAGGACCCTAGGGGTGAGCCATTGTGCATTATACACAACACATATCTCCTCAATAGAGAATTAGAGAATTCTCTCTAGACCTCTTCCTCTCCAATCCCTTGTGGATTTTCTTTCAAGAGGCTCCCACAAGCCTTGGTCTTGTATTCAAGTCATAGCCAGGAAGATTTTATGGAGGAGATAAAGATCCGCCAGAAATATCTCCATATTTACTCCAAGTAAGTTTACTTAACTTTAATTTTTTAGTTTAATTTTAAATAAAATCAAAGACGATCCAATGCTTCCGCTGCGGAGTGAAACGTTCATTCCTTCAAAGTGGACCTAGCTTGACACAGGCTTCGACCTCAACTAAATAGTAGGGTTCAATTTAACCAAAAGAGAAAAGAAAAGTGGACTTGGCTTGACACAGGCTTTGACCTCAACTAAACGGTAAAGTTCGATTTAACTAAAACAGAAAAGAAATGGACCTGGCTTAACGCAGGCTTCGACCTCAAATAAATAGTAGGGTTCGATTTAACCAAAGTAGAAATGGACATGGCTTGACACAGGCTTCAACTTCAACTAAACAGTAGGGTTCGATTTAACCAAAAGAGAAAATAAAGGGGACCTGGCTTGACACAGGTTTCGACCTCCTAAATGGCAGGATTCGATGTAACCAAAAGAGAAAAGATAGTGATCCTTGTTTGACACGGGCTTTGACTTCAACTAAATAGTAGGGTTCAATTTAACCAAAACAGAAAAGAAACGGATCTGAGTTGATACGAGCTTCGACCTCAACTAAAAAGTAGGGTTCGATTTAACCAAAAGAGAAAAGAAAGTGGACTTGGCTTGACATAGGCTTCAACCTCAACTAAACAGTAGCGATTTAAACAAAAGAGAAAAGAAAGTGGACCTAGCTTGACACAGGCTTCAACCTCCTAAATGGCAGGGTTTGATTTAACCAAAAAAGAAAAGAAAATTGACCTTGCATGACACAGGCTTCAACCTTGACTAAACAGAAGGGTTTGATTTAACCAAAAGAGAAAAGAAAGTGGACCTGGCTTGACACAGGCTTCGGCCTCAACTAAACAGTAGGGTTCGATTTAACCAAAAGATAAAAGAAAGTGGACGTGGCTGGACACAGGTTACTTCATAATTTTTTTTTAAAGGGGACAACGTTTTTATTTCAAAACTTTGTTGCCAAATATAAATCACACAACGGAGATTTCTTTTTTAGAAATTTGTTTTAAAAGGGACAACGGTTTTATTTCAAAACTTTGTTGCCAACAATCAATTATTGAAAGAGTAGAGTTCTTTTGAACACATTGGAAATTCTTATGAATGGAGAACGCATGAAATATCAGTTTTTACACACGATATGAAAACCATCTTGAAATGATAAATCACACTCAAAGTAAGTTCAGTGGATTTGCAAATCCAATCTACCATATCTATGCAAGATGCAATTAGTTACTTTTCATGAGAATGACCTATGTAGAATAGATTTGCCAAAGTGCATTTGCCCCAGTGTCACGGATTGAACGTGCTCAATGACTCTAATCAATGATAATTCAAGTAGTCGTGTATGATGACATATGCGAAACTTTGTTTTGGCTCTATCGATGTATTTGACTCTGAAGGTATGATGCAATGATGCATGTGCATGCGCAAGATAGATTAATGAGCGTCATGGATGAAAAATGTATGCACGATGACCTATTTTCACAATCTAACCATGATATGAAATTATTTTTTTATGAGAAATAATGATGCGAAGATATCGAATTGGTCAATGGAAGCTTGATTTGTGAAATCAATTATGACAACAAAATGTCTTTTCATTTTAAATAGAATGATCATCTTTGTCTACTCACATCTTTCTTATCAACCAATATTTAACAAAGAATCGAAGGAAAAAAAGTATTGTCATCACTGGAGGAATATGTCTATTTTCCCTTCTTCTTTCCTTTTCTTTCTTTTTTTTCTTTATTTTTCATTGAATGCCTTCACTTGAAAGGGACCATATATGTCAATCAAAGATTGTTCAACCAATATCAAGCATGGTGGGTTCTTTTGGAAGTGTCTCATATGCCAGTTTAGAGAACAATCAAAGGTAATTCATAGCATTGTCTCATTTGATTAAACTACTTCACAACATTAACCTTGTAATGGACAAGAAGGCTGAATTCAAGAAGATGAATTTAGCTTAGAAACAAGTGTGGGATGATAGTCAACAAAGAAAGTACGAAGGTGTTTTTTTCTTTTTTAAGAGGAAAGGAATATGAAGGAACATGAGTTCATTGATGTTTTTAAGAAGAATCTCTTGAACAATAAGAGATTGAGAATATATTTTCAACATTTGAGTTATTAGAATGCGATCCAAATTAATAGATAAGTTAAAATGACCCATTTCTTAGGACAATATTTTTGAGAACTAGAAGTAACTCCTCAAGAGTTCATCTCATATACCTCTCATCCTTTCTTTGAGTTAAGTCAAGATTTTTTAAGAAAAAATTTCCTTCAGTCTTCATTTCCTAAGAATAAATTATTCCATGAAGTTATGCTTTTTATTCTTGAATGTGAAGGACCACTCAAAATTGAAAGATTCTCTATAAGAGAAATGTGATTCCTCAATCTTTACTTAGGCTTTGTCCCAGTTTAAAACAAACTTGCATAAGTGGTAAGATGACGACACCATTTTACCCCAATGTAGCAATGAAGGCTTTGACTCAATGTAACAAAGATGAAGGCTTGGACCCAATTTGGCGATAATGGCTTTGCCCCAATGTAGTGATGATTGTTTTTCCTTATTGTAGCAAAGATGAAGGCTTCGCCCCAATCTGACGATAATGGTTTTGCCCCAATGTGGTGATGATTTACACAAAAGACCCTTTAAAACGTTTGGAGTCGTAGTTTCTTGATCAATATTGATTGCTCCAGTCCTGCGATCATGGCCTTAGACATTTCTTTCTCTTTTTCTTTCTCTCTCTCTCTCTCTCTCTCTCTCTCTTTTATTTTCATGACTCTTTTTTTCTTTTTCTTTTTTTTTTTGGAGAGGGGGGCAAGAATACTTTTTCTGTGATTTAGCAAGATATGACGCAATCACATACAGAAGATTGATTATGTAGGTCACCCCTTTGCAACTCCAGTAGTCACCTCATGTCGTTTCTTCGACAATGCTCCTCAGTGTTGTGATGATGTTGCCCCACAAGAAAAACTCATTAAAAGAAATTGAGACTTTGAGACTATTTCTCAAGTTTCTAACTTCTTAGTTCTCAAAACTACTATCTTTCATCTTGAAGTCACTTTCTATTTAAGGGAGAAAAAAAACAAAGGATAGAAATGGATGGACAAATTTAGACCAAAAGAAGTCGAAAATAGGAATATTTGAGAAACTTACAAGTCTTAATTATGAAGCAGTACAATCATAAAAGTCCAACACTAGTTCAACAGCTTCAAAGTTTTTTCTTAGTAACATTTGGTAGGTAATTTTAGGATGTTTGCCACATAGTTAAGTGTGGTAGGCACAAAAGGCTTGGTAGGTAGATAAATATTGGGATACACCATAAAATGTATTGTGAGCTTGGCAAATGGTCTTATAGAGGATCGACAATTCAAGGTGGTTTTACCACAAAATCACATGTGGCAGGCTAGGCTCAAGGTTTTATAGTGAGCAATTTTAGATTCTCACTTCAAAAGGGGTGTTTGCCCCAGTGTAATGATTAAAACCTTGTTTAAGAGGTATAGTGATATAATGCTTAGCACATGCCAAATTATGAAGTCAAAATAAAGTTGTCCTAACTAGAAGTTTGGTTTAACAATGAGGCCTAAGAAAATTATTTTCAAAGAAAGTGATAAATGGTTGAGACTTGACGATTTCTTTGATCCCAAGTGAGAAAAGTGAAAGCATTCATTTTCTTTTTCTTTTTTTTTTCATATTCTCTTCTTTCTTCATCTTCACATTTCCTCTAAATGATGACTCACCATAATTGCCCAAGATTCTATCTAAGACTTTGACTAACAAGAATGATTAGAGTAGACTTACAAAAATCATCAAAGTAAAGAAAATTGAACATGTACCTTCAATTTATTTGTAACGGAAAAACATTTTACAGAAATCTTTTTTTTTTTTTTTTTGGAAAAATCAAATGAAATGAATTATGCCTAAATGCATGTGTGATGGAACCTTGACCTCCCTTTTTTCTAAAACAAAATAACTCAATTTCCACATATCCACATTCTTTCAAGTACGTAGCTAAGTCGTGATTTGATCATATTTCATTGCCCATTTCACAGTTAGGAGCCAGTGTTCATCCAATAAAGAGCAATAGACTTTATTGATGATGAAGAGAGAAAATAGATCACATTGATGTACATTAGATATTTCTTTCTCATAAGAATATAAGTTTTTAACTCTATTCATTGATGCTTGAAAATTTTAGTCATCATATTCTGATCAGAGCCTGCACGTACTTTATGTTTAACGTTGAGACAAGTTTCTGTTAAGTGCCCTACAGCTCCTGCATGGAAATCGCAATGGGTGCTTGAGTAATACCATATCAGATAGGGTGGTCATAATGGTTCTATGAGTGTTGGAGCCAACAGATAATTTTGAAACAATTGGGGTAAAAGCCGACATAAGACATTGGGATTGGATCAAAGTTTTCCCACATTAGCAGCCTCCTGACTCCATGATTGTAAGAGTATGTTAGCCTTGTCGATTGTGCGATATGTTGCACAACAGGTGGATATGCATGAAACTTCATCCTAGGCTTCGAAATTGTTGCTCGAGTTTTGTCTCTTTACTTTGAAAAACCATCATTGCTTCTAGGGATTGATTGGATGGTCGGCTCCTTTAAAGGCACTTGCTCTTATACAATTGTATCTCTTCCTTCAAGGCCTTTTGTACTTCTCTTCTCTATTTCTTGGAGGCCCAATTGATCACAAGTTATTTTTAAATTATGCTTGCATTTTTCTTGAAATAAAGTTCCTTTGGTTTTTTCAAGCATTTCAGAATCATCTATGTCATTGGCCTTGGGTAGTTTTTCCTTCTATAATGAAAATCTAGTTTGACACCTTGCATGGACTTGTTGGCATACCTTGGAAGACTGGCATTGTTGATCACAAAACAAATTTTGTTTTGTTGGTAAGTTACATCTAGGTAAATCATGAAGTTCGCAAACTAGATTTTTTGATTGAGAAATGTTTGTAGTTTTTTCAATATTTTCTAAGGCACTAAGGATCTTCGTTACTTGGTCTTGAATCTTGTCAATGTCTTGTCTCATGCTCTTTAACTCTAGGCTTCGAACCAATCTTTCTTAGCTCAACATTTTGGATCTCTGTGACTTGCTCTTGAACACGATCAATGGTATCTCATCTTCTTCAACTCATTATTCTGTTCTACCATGACTTTTGCCTTATACCTTATAAGAATGGCGAACATGTGGGTGTTGAGCTATTTTCTTTTAGAAAGAAAATAAAGGAACCATGCAAGTTTTTTTTTAATAAAATGCATTTGATGTGATGGAGAATGCAATACATTTTGATTTTTGATTTTTTATTTTTTTGAAATATGCATGTATATGCATGAGATGACATTATGCAATTACTGAATCACAAATGATTTTTTTTTTAATTTGATGACATTGACATGCATGCCAAACGAGACAATGATGCATGAATTTTTTATTTTTTTTAAAAAAAAACCACAAATTGCCCCAAATGATATGATGCATTCCCAAATTTAACATTTAACAATCATTGGAAAATGTAATGTTAGATCTTAAATGTATCTTAGAAAGAGGAAAATGTGTCTCCTAACCACACAATCATATGTAGGAGATTTTATGTGACGCATGAGAACCAAGGACTCACAACTCTACATAAATATGAACATCGATTGAAATGTATGACCCTTTTATTCTAAGACTAGTATATTACCACGTGCAAAATGCACGTGTATTTTTTTTAATTTTAAAATAATCAAAAAACTTATAAATAATATAAGTGTCCTTAAAAAATGATTTAAACAAAATATTACTAAATATAATTATTTTAAATATTCATTATTTAGTTTGATTTCAAATTTCTAGGATTCATTTTATGTATGATATTTAAAATCATGAAACAAAAAAATAACTTTAGTCAAATAGGTTTTAAAATTTCTAAAGTTTTTATTTTTAAGTTACTTAGATAATTGTTTGGTTGTTCTTGTACAATTATAAATACGACAACTTAATATTTAGTTGGATCTTTTTTTAAAAAAAATTATGAGGGGTAGTTTTAAAAAATTTTAAATTGTGAGAATTTGTTGGTTAATGAATTTTTTCACTAAGGAATTAGAAATTTTTAAAAAATCAACTTTGATATTACCATAAGGGATGTAGGGAATTAAACCTAATCAATGAAGTGAATTAGGTGAGTTTGCTTCACCTAATCATGTTGGTTGCTTCACCTAATCATGTTCGTTGGTCTAAATCCATTTAAGAGTTGGGAGATATGGTCTTTATATAGAAGACTGATCTCGCAACAATTGTACAGGAAATCCAAGAGTGGCCAACAGGACAGATCCCTGCTTAGCCTTATCTCTTTGGAATCTCAAAATTCTCAATAAAACAAATAACTTTACAAAAGTAAAAACAACTTTATTAAAGCTGCTTTTGAAAAAAAAAGAAAAGACAAAATTACAAAAGCTGAAATTGAAAGCTGATAACATATGTCTGCACTTCATTGTCGTCCGTCTTCATCTTCTTTTGCTGAGGTGATGATGTCACCCAGTGTTTCTCCTGAATGGCCTGGATTGATTGCTTTATGATTAGTATTTTTCTTCTAAATATCTTGAGAATCCGGCGTTAACCACTGAGGGTGTGATCCCAGGACTTACTTCGGCTTCCCCGCCATTGCTGCCTTACACACCTTACCATATTCTCTTGATATTTAGTTGATCAAATTAGTCATAGCAATCTTATCCTGTTCGAGGACGTCCTTCGCTATCTGCGCGGCCTGTGAGTTGGTTAATTTCACTTGTTCTGGAGTGTCACTATCTCCATCATCCTCCCCTTTCAATCGGAGACTAGCATAGTCGACGATGAACTTAATATATTGCAGATTGGTTTTTAGGTTATATAATTTACAATTATTATTATTAATTTACAAAATTAATCATACCCTTCAACTCGGTTGAGAATCCAGGTATGGATCTAAAATATCAAAATTTAAATACGGATCGTATTCAAAATTGATATCATTGACAGAAGATTGTGATATTAGATCATCTATATCAGGGTCTTCCTTTTGAATTGGATTGCTCCCAGTAGGAGTCTGAGAAACATCCTGAACTACAGCTTTTAGCTCATAAGCAGAAGATGCTCCAGCTAAAGATGCAATGACTGAACTTCTCTGTAGAAGGAAGTGTTCTTCTTCTACACGAAAGTGGTGAGGATTAGCCTTTAGGAAATGGCTTATCCTTTCTTCTGTAAGATGAGAAATATCAAAAATTTCCCACCATTTGATCTTTAAAACCTTGTTTAGGGTTTTAAATTTTCCTCTTGGAGCTAGCTGGTAATTCCAACAAAAGATCCAAGGTAATTGGAAATTCAAAGAGAATCTAAACGTCATCGCGAGAGGTGACGAATGGACACTAGTTGAAAATAGATGAAATGACTTTTGTATTTCTATAGGAAAAATTTCTTGCGAAATACCAAAGTAACTCCACCATTTTTTAAACCAGTTTGGAAAGTTAAATTTGTAAGATTTCTTACAAAAAGTAACAAACCAAGAATGGTTATAAGGTTCATACCAAAAAATATTGTACCAAGCCATGATATAGTCATGGTAGCAATATATCTATTTATAAGATTTCAGATATTTAAGAAGAAATTGAATGAATTTTAAGTTTTATAGCATGATTAGATGTGTGTTTCTATAATTTTCTATAAAGGAAATTTAATTGTTGAAACAGAAAATAACATTCTCATTGAAATGAAAAATAACATTCTCAAAGACTATTATAATTTTGCTTTATTTCTCTCTCTTTGTACACACATATCCATGCAATTCCTGATTGTTTAGTTCACGATTAGGATTAGGAGTTAACACATATATATTCTTAGTGGCAGTTTACTAATTTTATTGCAAGTACCTACTTAAAAAAAATAAAAAAGAAAATTACAAAATAAAACTACACTTCAATGGCATTTTTATATATAAAAACTAACTTTTATCAAAACTCTAGCAATCAACATTTCTTTTTTCAAACCTATGCCTTCTCCTCATTGCCTCCATTGACATTCTCTATTATTGTTTGTGCCATTCATTTGTATTGTTTGATATGCAATTGTTCGTCTATTTTCATTTGAGTTTTTAATTTGTCCTCACAGCAACAACGGTTCTTTATTTTGTGGCAGCTAAGGCCTTTTTCTCTATTCACAATGACTCACACTTCAACAATCTCCCTTATTTATAATGTTTGGTTTCTCATATAAATTAAGCTACCGTATTTATATGTTTTTTTTGACAATGATTGGAATTTTAACAGATGAATGTTTTATTTTAATAATAACCATAATAAAAGTTAAACTTATAACTTATTAAAAGTAATTCATTAGTTGGTTACAAAATAATTTTATTATTTATTTATTAATAGAATATGACTTTTATAAATTTTTTTTACAAATTATAATTTTAATTTAAAATTAGAACCATAGCTTAAAATTTAAATTGTAACACCCATCTTATTTAGGGGCGTTAATTTCAAAATTTTGAGTCAATTTTGAATTTATGGGTAATTATTTTTAGTTTTGGGTTAAATTTGAATTTAGAAAAAGGAAAAATGGCAAGTTGAGATTTAGGAAGCTTTGAAGGGCATTTTTTGAAGAAATTGTTAGGTAGAAGGGGCATTATTTGAATTTTGATTAAATTTAATTAAAAAGAAAAATAAATAAATAAATAAAAGGGGAAAATCGTGAAAGTTCCTCCTTATCTTCTTTCTTCGTCTTCTCTATCGTACCCGAAAACCTCATCTTCTTATCTCTCCCTCCCGAAATCTCTCTCTCTCTTCCCTGTCGAATTGCCGCACTCACAGACCCACCCCATCGCTGCCTCCGTCTGTTCTTCTAGTCGTGCTGCCCAAATCTGAGCAGCTCCGCCGCAAGTTGCAAGCCGCACACCCTGCTCGATTTCACGCCATTCGCCGATCATTTACTCCCGAACCCGTTCTCAGCCTCAGCTTGTCGCCGCCGCACGCCCAGCTGTCCAGTGCAGCCCGTCATCGTGGTCTCTCAGCTCCAACCGCCGTCTCTCTCTCTCTCTCCCTTTGCACAGACAGCAAAGGGATGATGTTTCGAGATCGTTTTCCAGCAATCCTATTATGCATACGGCCGCCTTTGGTCTCAATTTGTAGTGGGTAAGCCTTCCAACATCAATACAAGGTGGATTTTGGTTGTTTTTCAATATTTTGAGTTAATTATGGATCTTTGGACTTAGTTTTAGAACGTCCATAACGTTTGGAGCTCAGATCTGCAAAATCAAGCTTAATCGAAGTCAAACCAGCATGGTTTGGGGCTGTTCGAAGCAAGGTTAGTAAGTATTGTTCCTCTGACACCACTCCGAACACTTTAGTAAATGCTATGAGTTAGATCTTGACTTGTGATTTTGTTCGATATGTAGACTTGGGACGGATTGGTTGAGTTTTGTGGTCTGCTGGGGCTATAGAACTATCTCAGTCTTTTCTCCTTGAGCTTGTTATGTGAGTAAGCTCCTATTCCTCAAGAATTTTATCTTTGGGTTGGAGTGGTCATTTGTGTTTGATGTTAGATTTTGTTCAGGTTAAGCAAGAAGGTTTATTGCAGGAGCCAAGTTGCTTTAGAGTAATTTTGTTGAGATAAGTAGTCATTGAAGCCATTTAAGTTCCTATTTGAATTGGATGTATGTTTGAAAATTTGTGAATTGTGAAATAATGCCTGAAAATTTGTATTTATGAAGCATGAAATATTTAGTGGATCGGTGTGGAAGTTGTTTGAGCTATAAATGGCCTATTTATGTGGCTATAATGGAAATTAGGGGCTTAAAGCGTCGAGTTGTTTATAATTAGCATGTATAGTACATTGAGAGTTTGCATAGGGTTGAGATTGGTTGAGTTTGGTGTATGCTTAAATGGTCGTGGATGTAATTCTTTTAAATATGAAGTATGCGTGTAACCGTGTTGGTCGTTGGATGTTTTGCTTAGTAAATCTCTCAAGAACAAGATTTACATTGTTGTACCTCAACCCGGGATTTAAAGGAACTTATCAACCTAGTTGAGTGGTTTTGCAAAAGTCGTGATTGCTAGCGGGGTATTCATAGGGACTTGGCTTTGTGTACTAATAACTCTTACAATAAGACTTATGTGCATCATTTTAGTATTGAATTGTCATATTTTATCTCAATTTATTCTGAAAAATCCCGTAGCTTTGCTTAGTTTGATCTAAGTTTAATTTTGATGCACTAAAATTCTTATTAGAGCAAGATTATCATAGTTGATGAGCTTACTATGATTAATTCAGGGTATTATTAAAGATGGGATGATTGTGGTGAAAGAAAGACTCTCAAAGCTAAGGAGTAGGTTTATAAAGTGTTGCTGGAGCAAATCTGGTGAATTAAGCCAACACAATTTTCACACGTGAGAAAATTAGCTCATTAAATGAGCTGGAAAATGTCAGATGACTCGGCCTATTTCAGCTAATGGGAGCTCGTCATTTCATGGGTCCTGTCTAATCAGCCCTTATTTTCACAAACTATGAGATATTTAGGGTTGGGCAGCTGTTTATATAAGGGAGGATCTCGAGAAAACAAAAAGGGAGGAAGAAAGGGAGCTGTCGAAAAAAGGGAGTTGCTGGAAACTTTCCAAAAAGAGGAAGGGACTTCCACCGGAACTGGTGTCGGACGCTGCTTCAACTTATTTGAAGGAAACATTTCGGCTATTTCTTCCTGTTCTTTTTAGTTCATTAGCACTGTTTTACAATATGACTGTATTTCGAAATATTTTTTGTTTTTCCTGCAATATGAACTGATCACCTTTAAGGTGAGGATTAGGGGTTGAATATTTTGATTTATTTTACAGCTTAGTACATATCATTTAGCCAATCTGGTTTTTAAGAGTTTTTATCTCTTTAGCACAATTCCGTCTGGCCAACCGTTTTGTTATAGCGTTTCTCTTATTTCTAGGAAGAATAGGAGGAGTTGATAGCTTAAGAACCACATTAGCCTCGTGTTAGGGTTAGCAGCTAGCTAAGTGAGGAGGTTAGGGATAATCATTCACCTAATGCACACACAGTACAGTGGGTTAATTATCGCTGAAGTAATGGGAATGAAACAGCGTATTTTAGGTGATTCGAGAGAATGTCGTGTAAACTGTAGTGGATTGAGAGAAATGAATATGTGTTTAAGTTGTAGAATTGATTAAGGCAGGAAACTACCTCTAATCCGAGACTTTCAATTAGCTCAAAGTACCAGTTTAGTCGTTGTCTATTTATTTCTCTTTCTTCCGTTAACTCTATTTTAACATTTATTTTGTTCCAGCAATTCTGAATTATTTTGTTTTGTTTCCATGATGAATTTAAATGGTTACAAATTGAGTTTATTGAGAATTAATTTGTGGTAAAGTGAAGAATTACTAGTCTCTGTGGATACGATAATTTACTTAGCATTTGCTACAAATGTATGTGTATAATTGCGCATAGACATCATATTTTTGCTGAAATATTCACATCACTCTAGCAAGCGTGTCAAATTTTTGGCGTCGTTGCCAAGGACTAGTATCATTTTCTTTTTACTTAAATTGATTCTTAGTGAATTGGTACTTTATTGAATCTGAATTAGCTATTTGGTTTCATTTCAAGTGTGTTAGTGGTGTATGAACGAGTTTCCTGAATTGGAATTTCGAATTGATTCTAAGATTGAGAGAACATTTCATTTAAGGAGAAGAGCTCAAAGAAGGGGTCAAAGAACTAGATGAGGTCCAACAGAAAAACAAGATCTAATGGAGCCGCCTGGACCACGAGTAGGACCTGCTATCAATGAAAACCAACCACAACCTGAAGTGAGAGGCAATCAACCAGTTAATTAGGGAAATATGGCTGAGAACCCTGTTCTTCTAGCCAATGACAAGTAAATAGCGATCAGAGCTTATGTAGTACCCACATTTGATGAATTATATCCTGGAATTGTTGGACCACAAATTGAGGCAGTAGATTTTAAAATGAAGCCGGTTATGTTCCAAATGTTGCAAACGGTGGGACAATTCCATGGCTTACCTTTTGAAGATCCACATCTGCATCTTAATTCTTTTCTAAGTGTGAGTGATTCATTCAAGAAGCAAGGAATATCAAAGGACGCACTCAGGATGATATTATTTCCATATTTTCTCAAAGATGCAGCAAAGGCGTGGTTGAATACTTTTCCACCAGGATCTATCACTTCATGGAACGAATTGGCAAATAAATTTTTAATAAAATATTTTCCACCAACAAAGAATGCCAAGTACAGAGCTGAAATAATAGCATTCAGGCAGTATGATGATGAGACATTCAGTGAAGCATGGGAACGATTTAAAGAATTATTATGGAAATGCCCACACCATGGTCTACCACATTGCATCCAAATGGAGATACTGTACAATGGATTAAATTTGGATACTCAGAGTATGGTAAATGCTTCATCAAATGGAACTCTACTTTCAAAAACTTTTAATGAAGCCTATGAGATTCTAGAGAGAATTTCTACCAATAGTTCTTAGTGGGCAGATGTAAGAAGCAACCCTGAGAAGAAGAAGCAGAGACTGTTGGAAGTTGATGCATTATCATCATTAAGTGCCTAAATTGCTTCCATGGCAAACATTTTGAAGAATATGTCAATGAGGAATATATCACAAAATGTTGCTTCAGTTAATCAAGTCACAGTAGAATCATGTGTGGGGAAGCACATACTTTTGAATTTTGTCCTGGAAATCCGACCTCAGTGAACTATGTTGGAAATCAAAACATGCAAAAAAACAACCCGTATTCGAACACGTATAACCCAGGATAGAGAAATCATCCAAATTTTTCTTGGAGTGGTCAAGGAAATAATGCTCCAGTAAATCAAAGTCATCAAAGAATACAGTATCCTCCTGGATTTTCACAGCAACAAAATCAACAATTTTCACAGCCAAAGCATGTTAATCAAGCAATTCCTAGAACCTCTTTAGAGAGCCTCATGAAGGAGAATCAAGCAATTCATGGAACCTCTTTGGAGAGCCTCATGAAGGAGTATATGGCCAAGAATGATGTTGTAATTCAAAGTCAACAAACCTCTTTGAGGAACTTAGAAATTCAAGTTGGGCAATTAACAATTGAGTTGAAGGCCAAACCTCAAGGAAAACTTCCTTCAAATATTGAGACTCCAAAAAGAAAAGATAAATAGCAAGTACAAGCGATTGAGTTGAGGAGTGGAAGACCTCTTGCTGTAACAGAAAATTCGAGCAAGCAGAAACAAAAGAGTAAAGAATCAGCTGTGCATACAAAAGAAGACACAGTTGAACCTAAAAATATGAATCTGAAAGAGACAGAGGAAGCTGAGCCAGAAGAAATTGTTAGAGCAAAACTTTCAGTGCCTCGTCAGGAAATACCAATTGCTAGGCTGGGTATGTACAACCTCCACTGCCATTTCCTCAGAGGATAAAGAAGAAATCTCAAGATCAGTAGTTCAAGAAGTTTTATGACATTTTTAAGCAATTGCATATTAACATCCCAGTGGTAGAAGCATTAGAGCAGATGCCAAAATATGCAAAATTCCTTAAAGATATGCTCACCAAGAAGAAGATGCCAGCTTAGTATGAGATTGTGCCATTTTCTGTAGAATGTAGTTCTATTTTTTCCTGTCCAATTCCTCCTAAACTTCGAGATCCATGAGGATTTATAGTGCCTGTTTCAATTGGTGGTAAAAAAGTGGGAAGAACTCTTTGTGATCTAGGAGCCAGCATAAATCTTATGTCATTGCCAATTTTTCAAAAGTTGGGGATAGGGGAAGCAAGGCCAACTACTGTGACACTACAACTAGCAGATAGATCAATCACATATCTTGAGGGAAAGATTGATAACATCCTGGTGCATGTGGATAAATTTGTGTTTCTAGCTGATTTTATTATCTTGGATTATCAGGCTGACAAAGATGTTCCTATAATTTTAGGAAGGCCTTTCTTGGCTACAGCAGGAACACAGATTGATGTACCAAATGGAGAGTTAAAAATGAAAGTTGATGACCAAGAAGTGAAGTTCAACATCTTTGATGCAATGAAATACCCCTCTGACATGGAAGAGTGTTATGTTATTAGAATTACTGAGGAATTAGTTGAAGGAGATATTGAGATAGAACTTTTGGAGCATCACATGCAGATGTTGGATGAGATTCTGACAGAAGAGCCAGAATGCTGCAACAAAGCTCAGGAATCAGAAATCGTTTATGAAATTTCAAATTTCAAAAGAGTTTTTGAATCCTTGGAGGTAGTTGAAAGGAAGTCACCACCTATTCAACCCTCAATTAAAGTTCCTCCAAAACTAGAACTGAAACCTTTACCAACACATCTGAAGTATGCGTATTTGGGAGACAGGGAAACGTTACCAATTATTGTTTCAGCAAATCTGATTCCTGAAGATGAAGACTTACTATTACAGTTGCTGAAACAATACAAAAGAGCCATTGGTTGGACGTTGGCCGATATCCAAGGGATAAATCTGTCATTCTGTATGCACAAGATAAATTTGGAAGATGGAAATTTCAAGTCTATTGAGAATCAGAGAAGACTCAATCCAGCAATGAAAGAAGTGGTGAAGAAAGAGATCATAAAATGGCTAGATGCAGGGATTATATACCCCATTGCTAACAATAGCTGGGTGAGTCATGTTCAATGCGTACCAAAGAAAGGAGGTATGACAGTTATAGTTAATAAGGCTAACAACCTGATACCAACTAGAATAGTGACTGGTAGGAGGATTTGCATGGATTACAAGAAGCTTAACAAAGTTACCCGTAAAGACCATTTCCCTCTTCCATTCATTGATCAAATGTTGGATAGGTTGGCTGGTCAAGAATACTATTGCTTCCTTGATGGTTACTCTGGCTACAACTAAATTTCAATAGACCCTAAGGATCAGGAAAAAACTACCTTTACTTGTCCATATGGCACATTTGCATTTAGGAGAATGCCTTTTGGGTTGTGTAATGCCCCAGCAACTTTTCAGCGTTGCATGTTAGCCATATTTTCTGACATGGTAGAATCTATTATGGAAATGTTTATGGATGACTTTTC
Organism: Trichosanthes truncata; assembly: GCA_033996785.1. Classification (NCBI taxonomy): domain Eukaryota; kingdom Viridiplantae; phylum Streptophyta; class Magnoliopsida; order Cucurbitales; family Cucurbitaceae; genus Trichosanthes; species Trichosanthes truncata. Next base: position 38,639,891 of record JAWPNB010000013.1, on the reverse strand, counting down.
AGTGTTTAGAGAGTCCTTTCAAGCCTGTTTGGAAAATTTGGGACGAGTATTGCAAAGATGTGAAGAGACAAATCTCATGTTAAATTGGGAAAATTGTCATTTTATGGTCAAGGAGGGGATAGTATTAGGACATAAGATTTCTAAAAGGGGCATTGAAGTTGATCGAGTGAAAGTGGAAGTTATAGAAAAATTGGAACCACCCACATCAGTGAAAGGAGTAAGGAGCTTTCTTAGACATGCTACTTTTTATAGACGATTTATAAAGGATTTTCCAAAATTGCTAAGCCGTTGTGTCAATTGTTAGAGGTGAATAGAATATTCCAGTTTTCTGAGGATTGTTTGGAGGTGCTTAAAGTTTTAAAGACAGCCTTAGTCATAGCGCTAATCATATTAGCCCCTAACTGGCAGTTGCCATTTGAGGTATTGGTGATGCAAGTGACTATGCTGTAGAAGCAATGCTGGGGCAAAGAATTGGAAAAATCATTCATCCAATCTATTATGCCAGCAGAACTTTGAATGATGCCCAATTGAATTATACTACCACTGAAAAAGAGTTATTGGTCGTGGTATTCGCTCTGGAAAAGTTTAGATCTTATTTGGTAGGAACAAAAGTGGTGGTGTATACGGATCATGTTGCGTTGCAACATTTGCTGACTAAAACAGATGCAAAGCCAAGACTAATCCGTTGGATTTTACTTTTGCAGGAATTTGATTTGGAGAAACGTGACAAAAAGGAATCAGAGAATCAAGTGACAGACTATTTGTTGAGAATAGAGCAGCAGAAGCATGTGCTACAGTAACCAAAAATTCGAGATGCATTCCCAGACGAGCAGTTATTAGCATTAACCCAGGTTACGGATGACGAAATCCCATGGTATGCTGATTATGCTAATTATTTAGCTGCTAACATTCTGCCTGCAGATTTGACAAAGCAACAATTGAAGAAATTTCTTCACGAGGTAAAGTTTTATTATTATCCTTATTTATTTAGGCATTGTGCTGACAATATGTTGCATAGATGTGTCTTTGGAAAAGAAATCCAGTCAATTTTAGAGCATTGTCATGCTTCAACATATGGTGGACACTTTGGAGGCCAAAGAACTGCAGCAAAAGTTTTTCAATCAGGTTTTTTTTGGCCTACTATTTTTAAACATGCTCATTTCTATAGCAAAACTTGTAATGCATGTCAAAGAATAGGAACAATAGGAAAAAGAGATGAAATGCCTCAAACTTATATTCTAGAAGTTGAGTTATTCGACATATGGGGTATAGATTTTATGGGGCCATTTCCTCCATCTTTTGGCAATATTCACATTTTAATGGTTGTTGACTATGTGTCCAAATGGGTGGAAGCAATTGTTTGCCCTGTGAATGATGCTAGAACGATTTTAAAGTTTTTGCATAAACACATTTTCACAAGATTTGGTACACTTAGAGTTTTGATAAGTGATGAAGGGTCGCATTTTGTCAATAATATGTTTAGTAATTTGTTGTTAAAATATAATGTCAAGCATCGAATTTTACCTCCCTATCATCCACAAGCTAACTGTCAAATTGAATTGTCAAATAGATAGATAAAAGGAATTTTAGAAAAAATTGTGCATCCAAGTACGAGAGATTGGTCAAAGAGGTTAGAAGATGCTTTGTGGGCTTATAGGACGACATATAAAACACCCTTAGGGACGTCTCCTTATATGTTAGTTTTTGGAAAGGCTTGTTATTTACCATTTCAATTAGAGTACAAAGCATTTTGGGCTATTAAAGAGCTGAATTTTAATTATGCTGATGATGGAGCATTAAGGTTGATGTAGCTAAATGAATTAGATGACTTTAGGCACTCTGCTTACGAAAATTCCAGGATTTACAAAGAGAAAACAAAACTTTGGCATGACAAGAGAATTGTGCCTAAGCATTTCGAACAAGGACAGAGAGTATTGTTATAAATTTGGTTTCAATTTATCATAAGTTTTAATTGAGTTAAATTTGTTTTTTAATTAAGTTCAAATTAGGCTTAATTAAAATAGATTAAACTAAATTAAAATTAAGTTGGACCTTTAAACTTGTTCTCAAAAGGCTCAAAATTCGTTTGGGCCCAATAATGGAGGAGCCCAAATGTCCTATTTGTTTCAAACCATTCTTGATTGAGTATAGCCCATTTTATTGTTATATTGTGAAACCCTTTTTTTCTATTTAAAAAAGACATGGATGTATGGGGTAGATAGATGAATGGATGGATGTATAAGTATCATACATTAAAAGAGGAAATTAGGTCTAAGAAAAGAAAGAGAGAGAGACGAAGAAGGCCCCCTTTTGCCGACTGCAGAAGGAAAAATTTATTGGAGACTTCCTTGGTGGCTCTTGGGTGTGTATTCGATCCAAGAGAGAGAAGTTGGCGTGGGTTCTCTCACTGTCGATTCAATTTCGTTGTCGTTGTTCAAAGTATTGCCGCCGGTAGGAGATCCATAAGCAAAGAAAGAAGATTCGTGAATGAAGAAGAAATCGCTTTGGGACTAAAACGATTTCTTCTTCTTGGAGCAAAATTTATGGGTCTTCAAGGTTGTATTGCTCTTTTTCTTGATCTCTCTGTTTTTTCTATAATTTACTGCTTTCTTTCAACAATTCCTCTTAGATCTATTTTTCTTGTGTCTTTCATGCTCAATGTTCTGTAAAATCTTGCTTGAATCTCTAATAATATTGACTCGCAAAGGCCTCTAAGACCCTTTGCAAAGTGGAGTAGATCTATTGACTGAACCACTATAAATTCTTGTGTTTGCACTCTGTTTTACTGTTTTTCTACAACTTTTTCAATATTGTCCAGCCCTTTAATTCCAAAAAAAAAAACGGCTCATAATCACCTCTAATTTGATTAAAAATGACTAAAACTTGGGTTGTGATCTTGGATGATTAATAACAATTGGTATCAGAGCTTAAATCCATGTTTTAGAGCTTTTTTTTTTAATAAAATAGGTTATTAAACCCACTTTCTTGAAATAAAGAATCTGGATTTTTTTTTTGTTCTTTTATTCTTGAAATTTTTTTTTATTCAAGAAAAGCTTGTTGTCCATTTTTTCTAATTCTTGTAGAATGAGTACCAAGTTCGAGGTGGGGCGTTTTGATGGAAAAGGAGATTTTTGTCTATGGAAGATCAAAATGTTGGTCATCCTCTGTCAACAAAAGGTTGATTATGCTCTTATGGAGGCTAAGGAGATTTCGGAGAGCCTAACGGAGGATCAACTCAAAGAGGTGAATAAGGTAGCACATAGCCTTATCATCCTTCATTTGTCCGACACCATTCTACGACAAATGAGAAGTGAGGATACCGCAGTAAAACTTTGGGGTAAGTTAGAGTCTACCTATCAAGTTGCATCAATTTCTAGTAAAGTATTTTTAAAGTTTAGATTCTTTAGCTTTAAAACGGAACCAAATAAAAGCATGAAAGATAACTTAGATGAATTTCATAGGGTTATCTCTGAAATGGAAAATATAGGTGAAACAATTTCTGATGAAAATCATGATGTTGTGTTGGTTAATTCTTTACCTGATGCATATGATGATGTGAAATTTGGTAGGGATACTCTATCTACTGAAATTGTTTTAAGTGCAACAAGAGTTAAAGAACAAGAACTTAAAGAAAACAAAAAGACTAATAGTGAGTCTTTGTATGTGAGAGGGAGATTTGAGAATCGAAACAAACATAGAAGCAAGAGTAGGGGTAGATCGAAGTATAGGGGGGCTAGTAATAGAAAATGTTATCATTGCCAAAAAGAAGGCCATATTAGGAGATTTTGTCCGGACCTTAGAAATAAAAAATCGTTGGGTAAAGGAAAAGAAGAAACTAGTGTAGTAAACCTAAGTGAGGAGTATAACCAATCCCTTATGGTTAGTACCACTAGTGACGATGGTACTTGGATATTAGATTCAGGTTGTTCTTTCCATATGACCCCTAATAGAGAATGGCTAGAAGACTTCCGAACCGGTGTAGGAGGTAAGGTCATGTTAGGGAACCGACACTTTTGTAATGTAGAAGTTGAAGGGACAATTAGGCTTAGACTTCATGACAAGAATATTAGGCTTCTTACTGGAGTTAGGTACGTACCTGAGGTTAAAAGAAACCTAATATCCCTTAGTATGCTTGATAAGCTAGGATACACCATAAAATTAGAGAGTGGTGTGCTTAAAGTCATGAAGGGCATCTTAGTAGCAATGAAAGGGTATCTTAGGGAAACCTTATACTCCTTAGAGGGTTCAACGGTCATAGGATCAAGTGATCTAGTTAAGGAGAGTGATAATTCCAAAACTAGTCTTTGGCATAAACGCTTAGGTCACATGAGTGAACAAGGGATTAAAGAGTTAATAAAACAACAAATTATTCTCAACATAAAAAATGTAGACCTAGATATGTGTGAACATTGCATTTATGGTAAAAGTAAAAGAGTTAAATTTGGGAAGGGTGGTCACTTTGCTAAAAGAAAACTAAAATATGTGCATGCTAACTTATGGGGTCCATCGAATGTTGTCACTAATGGAGGGGCTAGGTATTTTTTATCCATTATAGATGATTGTACTAGAAAGGTGTGGGTGTATCTTCTTAAAAATAAATCTGACACCTTTAATAAATTTGTTGAATGAGTAACTTATGTTGAAAATCAAACTGGCCTTAGAGTTAAGAAACTTAGAACTGACAATGGGCTTGAGTTTTGTAACCAAGAGTTTAAAAACTACTGTAAGTCTAAAGGGATATCTAAACACTTGACCGTTGTAGGAATACCTCAACAAAATGGGGCGGCTGAGAGAATGAATTGAACCCTAATGGAGAGAGTAAGGTGCATGTTGTCCAATTCACAGCTTCTTCAGAGTTTTTGGCAGGAAGCTGTTGCAACAACATGCTATATAATTAATAGGAGCCCATCCACAGCCATAGATCTAAAAACACCACAAGAACTTTGCCAAGGTAGTCCCCTCGACCTATCACAGATGAAAGTCTTTGGGTGTTTAGCTTATGCTTATTCAAAAGAGGGAAAGCTAGACCCAAGGGCTAAGAAATGTGTCTTTCTAGGGTATCCTGAGGGTGTTAAGGGGTACAAGTTATGGTGCCTAGAACCAAATTCATCCAAAATCTTAGTAAGTAGAGATGTTGTCTTTGATGAAAATAAAATAGGGTATGTAGAAGAAAAAACTGAGTCTATCCCTGAAAATCCAACTAGCACCACTGAAACTGTTTTAGCACCTCCCTTAACTACTTCCCAAATAGATCAAGTAGATGAACCAATAATAGAACATGATACTTTACCATCTACCTTAGAACGGACACCTACACAGGAAGTAGTTAATGAGGAGGAGGTAGAGGATGACCAAAACTTGATTGATTACCAGTTAACTAGGGATAGGGTTAGGAGAACCATAGTAGCTCCCACTAGATTTGGGTATGCTGACCTTATATCCTATGCCCTAGTAATAGCTAATGAATTTATTAACCAATAACCACAAACTTTCAATGAGGCCATAAATGATAAAAATAAAGACAAGTGGTGGGCCGCAATGAAAGAAGAGTATGATTCCTTGATAAAGAATAAAACTTGGGTTCTTGTTAATAAACCATTAGATGCTAAAACAGTAGGTTGCACGTGGATTTACAAAGTTAAGGAGAACCCTTTAGAAAATAACAAGCCTAGGTTCAAGGCTAGGTTGGTCGCAAAGGGGTTTACTCAAAAGGGAGGGTATAGACTATGATGAAGTTTTTTCCCCTATTGTAAGACACACCTCTATAAGAATTTTGCTTGCCTTTGTTGCTCACTTTGATCTTGAGTTAGAGCAGATGGATGTCAAAACTGCTTTCTTGCATGGTGAGCTTGAGGAGACCATTTACATGGATCAACCTCCTGGATTTGAAGCTCCCAAACAAGAAAAGAAAGTTTGCCTACTTAAAAGATCGTTGTATGGTTTAAAGCAATCGCCACGCCAATGGTATAAAAGGTTTGATTCTTATATGCTATCCATTGACTTTTGTAGGAGTAAGTATGATAGTTGTGTTTATTTTAAACAAATCTCTAATGTGACAACTATCTACTTACTGCTTTATGTTGATGATATGTTGATTGCTTGTAAATCCATGCATGAGATAAATAAGTTAAAAGATCTTTTAAAGAAGGAATTTGAAATGAAAGACTTAGGCAATGCCAAAAGAATATTAGGAATGGATATTATTAGAGATCGAAAAGAAAAGAAACTATATTTGTCTCAAAGTGATTATGTAACAAGACTAGTTAAAAGATTGAACATGCATGATAGTAGGAAGGTTAGTATTCCTTTTGGCAAGCATTTTAAACTTTCCATTGATTATTCTCCTAAGACTCCAAATGATATTGATGAAATGCATGATATTCCATATGCAAGTACTGTTGGGAGTCTTATGTATGTCATGGTTTGTACTAGACCTGACCTTGCTCATCCGCTTAGTGTTAGTAGATTTCCTACTAATCTTGGTAAACAACATTGGACTACTCTTAAATGGATTGTTAGATATCTTGCATGTCATATCGATTTATGTCTTGTTTATGGTGGAGCAAATATAGTTGATGATAAGAACATTGAAATAGTTGGATATGTTGATGCCGATTATGTTGCCGACATTGATAAGCATAGATCTTTGACTGGCTTTGTGTTTAAATTGTTTGATTGCACAATTAGTTGGAAATCTAGTTTACAGTCTATAGTTGCATTATCTACAACTGAATCTGAGTATATTGCATTAACTGAAGCTATTAAAGAATCTTTATGGCTTAAGGGAATTGTATCTAAATTATGTTGTAGTGATAATGTCTCTGTAACTGTATTCTATGATAGTCAAAGTGCTCTACACTTATCTAAAAATCATTCTCACCTTGAACAAAACATATTGATGTTAGATATCATTTTGTTAGAGATGTCATCAATGATGGTTTAGTTTTTGTTAAAAAGGTTGCTACTGATTTGAATGTTGCGGATATGTTTACTAAAGCATTACCATGTGATAAGTTTAACCTTTGTGTGAGAATGTTGCAGCTTGATAATGGGTGATAAATATTTTTTTGAGTCCTTTTGAGAACAAGATCCATTGTTCATTGGTTCTTCTTATTTTTGATAAATTGAAATCAAGGTGGAGATTGTTATAAATTTGGTTTCAATTTATCATGAGTTTTAATTTAGTTAAATTTGTTTTTTAATTAAGTTCAAATTGGGCTTAATTAAAATAAATTAAACTAAATTAAAATTAAGTTGGACCTTTAAACTTGTTCTCAAAAGGCTCAAAATTCGTTTGGGCCCAATAATGGAGGAGCCCAAATGTCCTATTTGTTTCAAACCATTCTTGATTGAGTATAGCCCATTTTATTGTTATATTGTGAAACCCTTTTTTTCTATTTAAAAAAGACATGGATGTATGGGGTAGATAGATGAATGGATGGATGTATGAGTATCATACATTAAAAGAGGAAATTAGGTCTAAGAAAAGAAAGAGAGAGAAAGGAAGAAGGCCCCCTTTTGCCGACTGCAGAAGGAAAAATTGATTGGAGACTTCCTTGGTGGCTCTTGGGTGTGTATTCGATCCAAGAGAGAGAAGTTGGCATGGGTTCTCTCACTGTCGATTCAATTTCGTTGTCGTTGTTCAAAGTATTGCCGCCGGTAGGAGATCCATAAGCAAAGAAAGAAGATTCGTGAATGACGAAGAAATCGCTTTGGGACTAAAACGATTTCTTCTTCTTGGAGCAAAATTTATGGGTCTTCAAGGTTGTATTGCTCTTTTTCTTGATCTCTCTGTTTTTTCTATAATTTACTGCTTTCTTTCAACAATTCCTCTTAGATCTATTTTTCTTGTGTCTTTCTTGCTCAATGTTCTGTAAAATCTTGCTTGAATCTCTAATAATATTGACTCGCAAAGGCCTCTAAGACCCTTTGCAAAGTGGAGTAGATCTATTGACTGAACCACTATAAATTCTTGTGTTTGCACTCTGTTTTACTGTTTTTCTACAACTTTTTCAATACTGTCCAGCCCTTTAATTCCAGAAAAAAACGGCTCATAATCACCTCTAATTTGATTAAAAATGACTAAAACTTGGGTTGTGATCTTGGATGATTATTAACAAGAGTGTTGTTTAATTCTAGACTAAGGTTATTTCCTGGTAAGTTAAAATCTAGATGATTTGGACCGTTCACTATTGTTGAAGTATTCCCTCATGGGGCAATTATGTTGAGAGATGAGAAGGATGGCAGGGCATGCAAAGTGAATGGTCAAAGAGTTAAACATTACTAGGGGGAGGAATTTCAAAGGAAGCTTGCTTCCCTGAAATTGGTTGAAGAATGATAGAGCAAGATTATTGCTGGAGCATTGCATTCATTGAGAAATTTTCTTTTGTATGCTCTGAAAAGTAAATCGAAAAAAAAAATTAGAGGTTTGCTTTTCTTTTCTCTTTTGTTTTAATCAGTTTATCCTTTTGTAGGTTGCCGTTTCATTTTTCTTAGGTTTATTTTTGTTTTATTAGCATTCAAAGGCAGAAAAGGACATGATGGTATGTCTGCTATCCCATTAAAGTTGCTGACAGAACAGTTGGGAAATTAAAAAAAATTGGGAAAATGAGATCAAATCGTACGATTAGAGGTTAATGGCATAATTGCATGCAAGGCAACCATAGATGCTTGTGAGAGAATCAAAATCAATTATTGTTAATTTGATTTTATCAAAAAAGGAATTTAATCCCAACAGAAAGGACGAAAGTAGGGGGATTTTTGAATTTGAATTTTTGCGACAAAAGACTCTTTTCCCCCAACCTTTCGTCTCTTTAAAAGGAACCCTAATCATGGCTAATGGAGCAGTTCGTTATTCCTTCTAAAAAATCGAGCTTTCAAAATCTCTTTTCAAACCATCAGTGAAAATGTTTGCTAAAACACGAGGAAGAAAAATGAAAGAAGTCGAAGAAGAAGGCTAGCTGGAGCAATCTGTTCCTACTTCCAGTCCTTCTAAAAAGAAGAGACCGAAAAAGGTTAGAAGAAAACTAGTGATAGAGCAATCGAAGGACGAAGTAGAAACTGTTGAAATAGAGACTGCTACAGCAGAGTCGGTTGAAGTCATTGCAGAAGAAAATGAAAATAGAGAAGAAATGTCGGAGCATGAAAAAGAGCTGCAACAACCACCTATTATTAAGTCTGATCCAGTAAGGTTGGTGATAGAGCAACCTGAAGAGACAGAAATAGAGATTCACGAAATTGCACAAGAAACCCCTATGAGAAATTAAAGAAGAAATCCAAGAAGAATAAGCGCTCGGTTGAAAGAGCCCAGACATGCAAGTGCATCAAGATAGTGAGGTACGAGTTGAAGTTGTTGAAAGTAAAGCAGAATCTTCAAAGAAAAGAAATGGGAAGAAGCCAATGTCAGAATCGAAAAGGTACCCCTGGGAACGCTTTGTTTTAGCAAAAGCCAAGTGGAAGTTTGCAGAATTGAAGAAAAAAGAGTTGTTGGGCGAAAGAGGGTTTGACTCGGACCTGCTTTCTGAAAGAAGGCATTGAAGCATTAGGTTAGCAGAAATTCGCAAAACAACCTGAGGAAGCAGTAGTGCAAATGGTGCACGAATTTTATGCTAACCTCGATGTGAAAGAGGGCTACTTGACCATTGTGCATGAAGTGCCTGTAGACTGGTCACCGAAGGCTATCAATGATCTCTACCAATTGGAGGATTTTCCCCACGCCATTTTTAACAATATGGTGAGTGCTCCATTGAACGAACAGATTAATGCTGCGCTTGAAGAAGTTGGAGTCGATGGATCACAGTGGATGGTATCAAAGATGGGAACTAGGACATTTAGAGCAGCATACCTAAAGAAAGAGGCAAACGTACGGCTAGCCTTGGTGAAGCTTCGGATGATCCCCACAACTCACGACTCTACAGTATCCATGGAGCGAATTCTATTAACTTTTTCTATTATGAAAGGTTTGAGTGTTAATGTAGGAAAAATTATTGCTAATGAAATTGCTCAATGCTTTAGGAAAAAGGTAGGAAAGTTATTTTCCCAAACACCGTCACTATGCTTTGTAGGAGAGCTGCAGTACCTCAACACCAAGACGATGATACCCTTTTTGAAAAGGGAGTGATTGATCCTGCTAACTTGGATCGTCTGCAAAGAGGGAAAACTAAAGCTGGAGGAGTGTTGATCGAACTTGATAAAATTCTAGAGCAGCAAAGCCAAATTCTGCAAAGGTTATAGCATTCTGAATTGCAACAACAAACGTATTGGCTCTACACTCAAAAGAGAGATGTTGCAATGAAAAGAGCTTTGCGAGCCAATTTCACAAGACACTATGATGCTTTCCCTACATTCCCCAAAGAAATTCTGACTCCGTGGGTTCCACCACCTGCTGATGACCAAGTGATTGAAGAAGAAGATGATGAGATTTTAGAAAATGAAGATTAAGAGGGATGTTTGCTAATCCCTATTTTTTATCTACTTTCGTTTGTTGATGTTTTATTTTCTGCAGTCATGTTTTTTATTATGTTGTGCTGTTTAGTCCTTAGTTTTGGTTGGTTAGTTTCAGTTTGTTAATTATACTGCTATAATCCTTTTGTGCTCTATTAGTGGAAGAAAAAGAAATGAAATGAATAGTCGAAGTGTTATGTTAGTCTGCCTCTGTCTTAGAATTGAATTGATGAAAGAAAATCTCTGCCCTGTTGTGTCTTGTGTTGGTTCTACTCTTAAGTTTGTGAAAAAAAATTGTTTCAAGATAAGAAAGCTACCACAAATTACTTATTTTAGCAATTGATTAGTTAGTTGTGTCTGCCTAAATGAATGCGTTTGTGCATCTTAAATTTGGGTAATGATGTTGAGAATGTTCGAAGATTGCTCATGATTTAGCATTTTAGCTTTAGTAGTCTGAGATAGATTATGCTTATGCATGTAGACCTTAGAAGTTCAAATGGATTTTTGTTAGAACTATTCTCTGGACAGCCTTAGATTCTAGGAAGGCTTATTCTCAGCCAAGTCATCAACAAAGTCACTTTCTAGTCTAGCTCTAATTTTTGTGTGTTACAAATAAGTTTGGGGGGACCAGTAAAAAAAATGTAAATAAATAAAATATAAAAAAAACTAATTAAATTAAAAAAAAATTAAACATCTACTTTAGGTGAGCACTCCTCTTCTCCACGCAAGATATACTCCTCTCCCTTAGAATGTCCATGTGTGTTTTATATAAGAGAGCCTAGTAGGCTATCCAAAATGAGCAGATTATAGTAGTCTAAGTTGTTGCTTGTGCTCGTAGTTAGATGTCTTCACCACAAAGTGTTGACATTCTAGAGCGAAGGTGCAAGTAGCAATTAGATTGCTTTTAAAAAAAAGATTATATGCAAGGGATGAGTGTTGCCTGATAGTTACACTCTCCTAGAGCTTAGGTGAGCTTCATCATAAAATGTTGCCATTCTGAGAAGCAATAGGGGGTAACAAGAAGGATAATCTTGATTTAAAATGGGAGAATGAGTGTAGACCTCTATGGTGATGGCTTGAAAGCTAAGGTGCACGACATCATAAAATGTTGTCATTCCAAGAAATAGAGCTATGACATTGAGGTATCCCTAAAGAGAGAGACTAGAAAAGGAAAAAAAAATTATTAAAGTTTTGTGTAAATAAGTTGTAGCTTGCAAAATTTAGAGTTAGAAGAAAGTTTTTGAGTTGAGGCTTGGCCATGAGATTTCTTAGTGAGTCTGAGGACTTGAATCTTTGGTGTGAAGGAGTTATAGAGCTAAAAGGTATCTATATGAATTTTATGGTTTAAGGCAAAAGAGCAAAAGCTAGAATTTTGAAGCAGAACAACATTCTTGAAGTTGTTTTACCAAATGTTTTGATGAAGCAATTAGGGTGATTTACCTGTGCATTCTTTGGCAGTAGAACACATTAGCTAACCATTGCTTGATGTGTAAAGCGTTACTCAGGGATGACTAATGATTCAAGTTTGGGGGTTTGATAACTCTTAAAATAAGAGTTATGTGTCATCATTTTAGTATTGAATTGCCATATTTTATCTCAATTTATTCTGAAAATCCCGTAGCTTTGCTTAGTTTGATCTAAGTTCTAAAATTCTTATTAGAACAAGATTATCATAGTTGATGAGCATACTATGATTAATTCAGGGTATTATTAAAGATGGGATGATTGTGGTGAAAGACAGACTCACAAAGCTAAGGAGCAATTTTATAAAGTATTGCTAGAGCAAATCTGGTGAATTAAGCCAACACAATTTTCACACGTAAGAAAATTAGCTCATTAAATGAGCTGGAAAATATCAGATGACTCAACCTATTTCAGCCAATGGGAGCTCGCCATTTCATGGGTCATGTCTAATCAGCCCTTATTTGCACAAACTATGAGATATTTAGGGTTGGGCAACCGTTTATATAAGGGAGGATCCCGAGAAAACAAAAAGGGAGGAAGAGAGGGAGCTATCGGGAAAAGGGAGTTGCCGAAAACTTTCCAAAAATAGGAAGGGACTTCCACTGGAACTGGTGCCGACGCTGCTTTAACTTATTTGGGGCAACATTTCATCTATTTCTTCCTCTTCTTTTTAGTTCATTAGTACTGTATTACAATATGACTGTATTTCGAAATATTTTTTGTTTTTCCTGCAATATGAATTGATCACCTTTAAGGTGAGGATCATGGGTTGAATGTTTTGATTTATTTTACAGCTTAATACATATCATTTAGCTTAATCTGGTTTTTAAGAGTTTTTATCTCTTTAGCACAATTCCATCTGGCCAACCGTTTTGTTGCAGCGTTTCTCTGATTTCTGGGAAGAATAGGAGGAGCTGATAGCTTAAGAACCACATTAGCCTCGTGTTAGGGTTAGCAGCTAGCTAAGTGAGGAGGTTAGTGATAATCATTCACCTAATGCACACACAGTGTAGTGGGTTAATTATCGTTGAAGTAATGAGAATGAAACAACATATTTCAGGTGATTCGGGAGAATGTCGTGTAAGCTGTAGTGGATTGAGAGAAATGAATATGTGTTTAAGTTGTAGAATCGATTAAGGCAGGAAACTACTCCTAATCCGAGCCTTTCAATTAGCTTAAAGTGCAAGTTTAGTCGTTGTATGTTTATTTCTCTTTCTTCCATTAACTCTATTTTAGCATTTATTTTGTTCCAGCAATTCTGAATTATTTTATTTTGTTTCCGTGATAAATTTAAATGGTTACAAATTGAGTTTATTGAGAATTAATTTGTGGTAAAGTGGAGAATTACTAGTCTCTGTGAATATGATAATTTACTTAACACTTGCTACAAATGTATGTGTATACTTGTGCATAGACATCATATTTTTGCTGAAATATTCACATCACTCTAGCAAGCGTGTCATGTACTAATAAGGGCTTGATTACGGAATAATGCTCTGGAAAGCATGGATGATTGTGATCGCGATTTCTCTATGAAGTATATAGACGTGTGGAAGTCGGTTTAAAAGTGTATAAACATGCATATTTGGATTGTTTTGTAATGTGTGGTTGTGGTGGAATCCAGAGTGGCTGTGGAACCCCGAATGCTTGAGCTAATGGACTAAATGGTTAAGTAATGCTTGTTTAGGATAGTTGGATGTTGCCCGAGTACGGTAGCCAATGGACTTACTTGTTAAGACTTTGTATATAAAGAATGTATGTGGGACTTGTTTAGCGTGCTCGATAATGGTGATTCTTGCTTGATTGTTGGAGAAATGTGTTTGGCTTAAATATGAATGAGATTTAGGTGAAATGGGATTCATTGAACATATACTTAAGTCTTGTCCACCTAATCATGTTGATGTTGAATTCGCAACTTTAGTTGTGTTAGTGAACTCCGGTTCAAGAAGTGGGTGTGGTTCGAACACGGTGAGTGGTTTGGTATTGTGAGGTATCTTGGAGTTTTCAAGAGTATTGTGAATGAACAAAGGCCTGTCAGTCTAGTGCCACCTACCTTATTCTTTTTCCCGATGCGAGCATGTATTCCTAGGAGGTTGAGGCAAAGTGGTAAGCATGAGGTAGAGTGATGAGATAAGGGACGATTCCCACAGAGCGATGATGATGCTAGCATAGGGGGCGATTCCCATATAGTGATGAGTTAGGGGGCGATTCTCCCAGAGTGATGATGATGCTAGCATAGGGGGCAATTCCCCCAGAGTGATGAGTTAGGGGACGATTCCCCTAGAGTGATGATGATGCTAGCATAAGGGGTGATTCTTCTAGAGTGATGAGATAGGGGTGATTTCTCTAGAGTGATGATGATACTAGCATAAGGGGTGATTCCCTAGAGTGATGAGTTAAGAGGCGATTCCTTCAGAGTGATGATGATGCTAGAATAGGGTGCAATTCCCCCAGAGTGATTAGTTAAGGGGCGATTCCCCCAAAGTGGTGAGATAGGGGCGATTCTCCTAGAGTGATGATGATGCTAGCATAGGGAGCAATTCCCCCGGAGTGATGAGAGTGATGATGATGCTAGCATAGGGGGCGATTCCCCCAAAGTGATGAGATAGGGGCAATGCCCCCAAAATGATGAGAGTGATGATGATGCTAACATAGGGGCGATTCCCCTAAAGTGATGAGATAGGGGTGATTCCCCCATAGTGGTGAGATAGAGGGGGACAATTTACCCAGAGTGATGAGCATGAGAGTTGTTCTCCTTCTTTGCATTAGACCAACCTAAGATACATGACTCGTAGGTATAGCACGTGGTAATACCAAAGGGGAGTGAGCCTGAGGTAAGGTGAGTAGGCACATAGCTAACTGAGGTGAATATTTGAGACTGAACTGAAGTATGTGGGTTAGGGCAATGTTCTCCTTTGTATGATTTTAAGTTTTGGACCCTTAAGTGGGCTACTTACTGAGTATGTTTACACTCATGCGTGCTCTTTGCTTGTGTTTTACAGATGGTGCACAATCTCGAGGTGGATGACGAAAGCGATGACTTGACAAGGCTATGGAGTCACCACCAAATTTCCTTTCCTTGTATTAGCTTTTAGTTTTGTAGCTTTGTTCTTTGTTGTATGTCTAGACTATAAACTTTAAATCTCTTCTGTTTCCATGTGCTTGGTCAGACTTTCTAGATTTCTCGTATTTCCATGGATGCTGAGTGTTTTCTGTGATGACATAGAAGTGTTTTTATTCCTAGCAAGTCTTTGTAAATTCTGGTTTTCTCATAGTTACAACATCATGTTGCCGAAATTTCGAGCATGAGCATGGTAACTCAGTCGTGCTTCCACGTTTAGTCTGTTGTGTTTTTAGGGTCGTTACACAAATATAGATTGTTAAAATTAATTGAATATATATTTTGAAATTCAAATTTTTTAAAATAAAATTATTCTTAATAAATATTTTATAAGAAATAATATCCCTGTTAAGTTTGTTATAAAAAAATTAAGATAGTTAAAATTGATTAATTTACTTGATTCATTAAGTATTTTACCATGAATAATTAACTGTATTTCAAAAAGAAAAAAGAATAATTAACTTTTATTTGTTAATGATTGGAATTCTAATGATTAACCGTTTTATTTTAATAATGATCATAATAAAAACTAAAGTTATAACCTATAAAAATCTCATGTAAGAGTAATTAATTAGTAGATTTACAAATAATTTGAATATTTATTTATTTATTATAATATAAAATATTAGAGTTCTAATTAAAATTAGAACCCTAGCTTAAAATTAAAATACAAAATAATAAATTTATTTTGAATTTCAAAATTTTAAAAATGAAATGACATTTAAGATTAATAAATATATTATCTGAAAAGAATAATATAAAGGTTACGTTTGTTAATCTCCAAAATAAAAAGATAGTCTAAAATAAAAGAGGTTACGTTTGTTTGTCTGTTTTTTTTTTTTAAATTCATCTGATTTATTAAGTACTTTACATTGAATGATTACTTTAATGCACTTAAATTTGATATTGGAGTTATATATTTTAAATTAATGTAAATGATGTCTAAATTTATTAATATACTAAGACTAATAGAAGGAAGATGGTTGTTGAACTTAAAAAAAAATGGTTACGTGTACATGATATATAAGAATAAAAGGGATAAAATGGTCTAAATGAAAATGGTACATTTGTAATCTAACAAAAAATAAAGGTGTAAGATAGTCTAAAAATGTTTTTCAAATATCTTTGCTTTTTAATAGAGTATAGATATATATAGATATAGATTATAGAATTATAAAATTGTAGATATAGATTATAGATTATAGTATAAATCCATTACCCAAACAAAACTTATATATATTTTTTTAGAAAAAAAAATTGTTATATATTTCTTTTTAGAGAAAGAAAAAAATTGTTATAAAATTAGTAGGAAACAATTTAATAAACATATTAAATTTCTTATAGAATTTGAATCTACCGAAAATTAAATTAATAAATTATATATATATATATATATATATATATATATTCCAAATTTTAAAAAAAAAAACACACACAGAAAATAACAAAAAAAAAAAGTAATGAAGAAGAAAATAAAGATATGTCAATACACAACTTCCTTAAAATTAATTTACATTTTACTTAATAATGGTAAAAATCAAAGATCATATAATTCATTAAACTAAGAATTGAAAATATGGATATGGTTCATCCGACACATGCATTCTATGCTCTCTAAATGAGTCTTGTAACATTTGGAAGTATTTTCAAGATTGAAGTGATTTATAAAGCAACGAAAGAGAACTAAAAGTATCGGAAAAAAAAGGCGCTCTAAGTTTTCTTTTTCCTATTTTGTTTGGAATACACCAAAATAGTAATAATAATTAAAAACAACATACAAAAGTAAATTAAAACTGTTGAAGGTTTCGTCTAGCTTCAAGTTCAAGGACCGTTTGCAAAAGCTCTTGGAAAAATCTTCCATCCATGCCAGATTCATTCCATCGTCTAGTGTCATTGAAGCAAGCAAGTGAACGACCTCATTTTTCTATCTCTGTTTGCAGTTAAGTCACTTAATTCATATTCACACACATTCACACACAACTAAAAAGGAGTTTTAGGTTGGTAATGAAAAAAATGGTGAAGGAAACTCCATTTTTATAGTTGAAGGCGATGGAAAAGTTACAAAAAAACTTTTGAAATTCCGAAAGCATTAATTTTTAGAATTAATTATAATTAAAAGCCAAACTTTAAATGTTACAGAAAATGAAAAGACAAAACCTTAGTATTTTTTTAACTCCATATATTTATCACAACTTTATGGTGTATTTAAATTCACATGTATTCAAAAGATAAAATTCTATCAATTATGTTTTTATTAAAATATTTAATAATGTTTGTTCTTATTTTTAGTATGGTTAACATATCCCTAAATTATTATTAACAAAATCTTAATCCAACAAAGTCTTAAAAAGTTTTAATCCAACAAAGTGGCCAGATCCTGATGGGTTTCTAGCTATCTTTTATCAACAATTATTGGATATCGTGGGGCCAAAAACAGTACAATGTTGCTTAAACATTTTAAATAAGAGGAGTCCATTTAAGGATTGGAATAAGACCAATATCATCCTAATCCCTAAAGTGAAGGAACCAAAAGGAGTGGTGAATTTTCGACCCATAAGCCTTTGTAATGTCTCGTACAAGATAATAATAAAGGTTCTGCTAACAGATTGATTCTAGTCCTCGAGGAAATTATTTCAGGAGCATATCCCTAACTTATTATTAAAAACAACACGCATCCCCCTAAATTTTTATCTAAAAAAACATATCTATAAATTTTCTTATATAAACTGTCAAAGATAAAAAAAAAGGTCATATTGTTTATATTTTATCCGTTTATAATAAATTTTAATGATTTTTCTAAGTAAATTTTATTAATTGAATCCATAGTTATGGATGTATTAAAATATTATAGTAATATAAATATTTAATAAAATGTAATTTACTTTTTTTATTACTAATATAATATAAATACTGTAAATTACAAATGATACAAAATATGAATATTATAACTATAAATTTATCGATTACAATCTAAATTGACTTATAAAATAATATTTTTAATTTGTCATATTAATTTTAGTAAAGAAATACATTTGAAATTTTTTTAGTACAAAATACATTTGCAATTAATTGAAGAGAAATTACACTTTCATTTAAATAATAAATAATAAAATGGTTGTATTAAAAAATAAATAAATAATAAAATAATTATTGGTCGTTAATGTTAATGGCATGTTTGTAAATGTAGGAATTAAAGTAAGGGTATAATAGTCCAAAAATATTTTTCAATATTGTGGCTTTTTATTATAGACTAGTTTGAAACTACGTGCGTTGCACGTGTTTTAATTTGTAAAGTAAAAAGTGTAATTTAATTATAATAATTGTAAAAGTTGATATTATGCATATCATTGTTGAGTTTTGTTTTAAGATAAAAATAATTTAGACAATTGTCAAAAAAATGTATCAATGAAACCAATAATTTTTAATTTTAACATCAATTGGAAATTGTATTTGGTAAATCATATCATAGTTTTTATTTCAAATTTATTATCAATGATTATATGAAATAACCTAAGATATTATTAAATTAGTAATCACAAAAAAAACAAAACAAAACAAAAAAGAGAATAAAAAGTTTATCCTTTTTTAAATTCTTTGTTGAGGTTCAACATCCATTGTTAGTAGATAACTTAATTCATATAATTTTACATTAAAAAAAATACAATCATTAAATATAATTGGTTTGCATAACATGTTTTTTATATTTTGCAATATGTGAATCGAACTATGATTGAAATTTGAATAACCTATTAAAATTCTAAATTGTAATCAATAAAGATTTTTGGGCGAAATACACTTTTGGTCCTGAAGTTTGAGGTTGATGTCTATTTGGTCCTTGAGGTTTCAAAAGTTACATTTTAGTCTCTGAAGTTTGGAAAATGATTCTAAATGGTCCCTGAAGTTAGTTGACTGACGGAAAATGATGTGGCAAGTTGATGTGGAAATTTTTGAATGATGTGGAAAACTATCTCCATTTCTCTCTCTCTCTCCTCTCCCCGAACACCCCATTTCTGTCTCTCTGCTCTCTCTCTCTCCTCTCCCCGAACACCTCATTTCTGTTTCTCTCACTCTCTTTCGTCTCCCTCTCTCCTCTCCCCGAAAATTTTGACTAGCGTTTTCTCTTTTTTTTTTTTTTTTTTTGCTTTTTTTAATTTAATTTTTCACCTTGGCCATATTGGCATAACATGTGAGTTTTTGGGAAATGAATGGTTGTAAAATATTATTATATATGCTAATATTTCTCTTTCTTCTTCTTGTGTTTGTTATTCGTTTTTATATTCGAGTTTAACTTTCTATCTTTTTCGAACTTGGCATTTGCAAGTACCGACAAGACTTGCAAATATTTTCATCGTAGTAGAAAATACCTTCATTCCACCAAAAAGTAAACAAGTGGGTAATTTTTTTTATACGTAAAATAATATATATGCCCCATTGTTTTTTTATATATATATATTCTTAACCTGCAGCTAAGATGCCTTCTTCAACTTTGAAGGTGACCAACCCCTGATTCAGGCGGAATTAAAGATGGTACCTTCGGCAGCTTCGATGTCTTCTTCAAATTCGAAAGTGACCAATCCCTGATTCAAGCAAAATTAAGGATGACACCTTCGGCAGCTTCGATGTCTTCTTCAACTTCGAAGGTGACCAACCCCTGATTCAGGCGGAATTAAGGATGACACCTTCAGAAACTTCGATGTCTTCTTCAAGTTTGAAGGTGACCAACCCCTGATTCAGGTGGAATTAAGGATGGCACCTTCGACAACTTCGATGTCTTCTTCAACTTTGAAGGTGACCAACCCCTGATTCAGGCAGAATTAAGGATGGCACCTTTGGCAGCTTCGATGTCTTCTTCAACTTCGAAGGTGCCAATCCCTGATTCAGGCAGAATTAAGGATGGCACTTTCCACTTTGTTTTACGTTCGGAAGTGGCCAAACCCTAACTCATGTGGAGTTGAGGGTGGTCTTGTTTTACCCTCCTAACTTTATTTGACCATGTGTTGACCCTCATCTTTTCTTTGACTGGTGCTAGGTTCTTTATTACTTTTTTTTTCTTAATTCCTTTTTTTTTCTTTTTGCAGGACTATGGTGCACTTCCAAGAGCTCTTGGACCACGGAAGTAAAAGTCTGGTTATTTTAGATGATGAAGACCATCCCACCAATAGTGGAACCATTCTCCCAGTGGAAGACTCGATTACTAGGTCAAGACTTGAGTTTGACAAATCACATTTTTTGCCTGAATGGTCTTTAGAAAAACCCCTAAATCAACATTCTTCCTCACTAGTGTGGATCTTGCAGTCTTCATTACATAAAAAGAAACCAAACGAAAATCCAGAACCAACGCAAGGCACGTCGAATTATTAAAACTCAAGTTCGTTGGGGTCCCTTTTTAAAGTTCAATAAAGAGTTCACTTATATTCCTTACTATTAGGAATGGTTAGACTCTGCGATTGCTAGAAGTCAGAGATTACTACGAGGTTCTAATTTGTTAAACGCAGTTATGGTCTCTCTGTACTCTTATGATCGTAATAATGATGTGGTACGAGCCTTTTGTGAAGCTTGGTGTCCTTCAACCAACACCCTTCATACTGCATCTAGAGAAGTATCCCTTTCCTTATGAGGTATGTGGAAGTTCGAAGATCTTCCTGTCAAAGGAAAGTTTTATGATGAAACCATCCCCTATTGTAAAGAACGGATGGAATCGCAGGACCAGAATGAACGACTTCCAAAAAGTTGTGGTTACCTTTATTACGCTTATCATCCATCGCGTCCCAACAAATGGAGAAACTGCAAATCCCCATTCATCTATGGATTTCATTTTGGTTCAAGGGTAAGCTAAAGTATGTAAAACCTCCAGCTCGTAGGCAAAAGAAAGCTTCTCATCCCCACTCCACTCATAATCCGAATGGATCCATTCTTGAGATGTGTGATTGGTCTAAGGAAGAGCAAAAGTTGTTCCACACTCTTGGTGTTGAGGAAGAAAGGAAGGAACGAACTTATTTGGCCGCCTTTCTTTCCTGTTGGTTATGTATATTTGTGTTTCCCTATAAAGGCATAACCTTTCTTCGACCAAGTGTATTTAAAGTTGCGGCCCTTATGGCAGAAGGTGCTATTTTCAATCTGGCAGTCCCAGTTCTATCCAACATATATCATGGCCTTGGCCAGATTTATAACACCCCTCACTCGACTGGACACTCTGATATTTGCTTCTCAATACACTATGTCTATGGTTGGCTTGCACACTATTTTGGCACACATTTTAAGCTTACCACAACACTGAAGGGTCGTTGGATGGTTGATTATTTTGGGGAAGGCGATGCCAAGTATTTTAACTACCTTGAAGCTCGCAAATTAATTCACCAAGGTACGTCTATAATGTGGCATGTAAGTCTTCCATCCCGTAATAAGGTTGAAATATTGCATGACATTAAAGACTTATCGTTCTCCTCCTCTTCCTATTTCATAAGCCTTCGATCGTGTTACTTATCTTCTCGCCATGGGAAATTGATGACTATTGAGGCCTACAACCCTAATCGATTTAGCCGACAATTTGGATTTTACCAGGATATTCTAAATGACATGCATGAGGATCCTCCCTATGTTAGCTTGGATAACGTTTATCAGTGTTGGAGACTTTGCACTGAAACCTTGACTTCATCGCACGTATACCTCCCGGCCCGCAAGTTGGATCCAAACAATCACACTACTCATTCCTACAAAAGCTGGTGGTCACAGAAACATGTGGAGTATTTTAAGGCATGCATACAATCTTTGATAGATAGCTTTACCCCTCCTCCAAAGAAGCATAAACCTCATAAAGCCTCCCATTCTAATGAAGCTGGTAAAAGTGCTCGCGTATTAGAGAATGGGGTTCCACCTCCTCCTATGGACATCTTAGATGATGACGATGGGCGCTATAGCAGCAATGACGACTGCCATTGGAAAAGGCCTAGGGAAATGAAGAAATCAACAAATTATAATGACCACCATTTTGATGGCACATCGGAGGCTTCCAAGTGTTCTAAGTCCTCTAGATCTTCGGGTGGTGATCCCTTTATCTTACTTAACTTGTTTAGAGCTTTGTTCATTGACTAATACACTCTTCCTTCTTTTGCAGGCATCTTCGGAGAGTCACTCGTTGACAAGTCCTAAAGTTTTTGCCTCTATAATTGCACGATCTAGAGAGTTTAAAACCCCAACTGAAAAAATTACAAGCCATTCACATCGTATTGCCACTAATGCGAAGCCTCAACGAGTTCGAGAGGGTGCAAAAATTGATGCTCCTTAAGTTTCAACTTTTAATGTTGAGACTGTAATTTCAACCCTACAGCATCAGACTGCCTTAGCCATATGGAAGGCCGCTCAGCAAAAACTCACACTCACTCCCTTTATTCCTTCTCTTGAGCAAGAGGTGGATAAGATATTTCATGTCATTTCAACAATTGATGCAACTAATTTGGCCCCTCTTCGCGAACTGGTGAATGAGTACTTTGAAAATGTAAGAAGGTACAATGAACTCCAACATTCGTTTTCCTCCCAACAGCTTGCGATGAGTGGGGATCATGATCTGACGGAGCTTAAAAATAACCTTGAGCAAATTCTTTCAATTGATCGTCTTTCACAAGAAAAGAAAGGCATGCTTCAGCATCAATCTAGACAGACACTTCTGGAAATCGGAGAGCTCGGGGCTAAACTTAAGACTTTAGAAGCCGAGCACAAGAAACTCTTTCAACTCATCTTGGAGGAGGAAAAATCTTCAGAGCAACGATAGCGTGAGGCTTCCAAGCTCCGCGAAGAGATAAGTGAAGTTGAGAACACTCAAATTGTCAATGAAAATGAAGCATAGAATTTAGAAGTGCTTCGTGGAGTGCTAGAGACTGCGCGTTAAGAGTTGCGAGACTTCAAATGGACACTTTAAATTTTTTCCTCTTTATTATTATTTTTATTTAGATGCTTATTCTATGGTCACCTCATTGATGTCTTATTGACGTAGTTAGGCTGCTTGTCTTTTTTATTGATTCATGCTATAATAAAATATTATAATTCTATTTATAGGTTGAATTTTTTATTTGTTGCTTTGACTGAACTTAAAGTTTTTTTTTTGTTTTCTTTAAGCTGCCTACGTACCCTTTCATTGGAAGGGATCAAGTCATACGTTGTTCAAACGAATAGATTTTTTTATTTCGGTCGTTCGCCTTTTAAGCTCATGCGAGCCGGGAGCATCATGCAGTTTATACTCTTATGATTAAGAGTGTTTACATTTCATGCATAAAACTTTTTAAGAAACTTTCTGTTGATTGGACTGATCCTCAAGCCGTCCTTATCCACGATTTTGTATGCTCCATTTGTGTAGATTTTTTACGATGTAGGGTCCATCCCATTTAGGTGTGAACTTATTTCCTGTATGTCGCGTCGTAATGATGGGTCTTCGGACAACAAGTACTATATCACCAACTTGAAATTATCGAGGCCTGAGATTTCTATCAAATGCTTTAGTCATTCTCGCCTGGTAGCACTCCAGCGCCTATTGAGCATCTAGTTTCTCTCATCCAGCGCTTCTAACTCTTGGAGACACAGTTTTGCATTCTCTTCTGTAGTCAACCTTTCTTGTATAGTCATCTTGAGTGATGAAATTTCTCTTTCTAATGGGAGCACATCCTCCACCCCATAGACAAGGGAATAAAGTGTGACTCCTGTTGGAGTGCGATGCGTAGTTCGGTAGGCTCATAATGCTTCACCAATCTTTTCCTTCCCGTCTTTTTTTGTCTTAGAGACTACTTTTTTCAGCAAGTTGCATAAAGTTTTATTGAATTCTTCTGCCAACCCATTTGCTGCAGCATTGTACATAGATGACTTATACT
The DNA here is from genome assembly GCA_033996785.1 of Trichosanthes truncata. NCBI lineage: Eukaryota > Viridiplantae > Streptophyta > Magnoliopsida > Cucurbitales > Cucurbitaceae > Trichosanthes > Trichosanthes truncata. Next base: position 38,616,005 of record JAWPNB010000013.1, on the reverse strand, counting down.
GCTTGAAGTTGAACTTTTCACACAACTTGTCCATTAAGCTGTTGGAAAACTGCCTCCCGTTATCTGTCACGATACGATGCGGGATGTCATATTGGTAGATGATATGAGTTCAGATGAAATCCACGATATTTTCTTTCTTGGCTTCTCTGAATGCAACTGCTTCGGCCCACTTGAAAAGTAATCCGTCGCTGCAAGAATATAGGAATGGCCTCATAATGACTTAAGTGTTATTGGACCAACCAGATCGAGCCCCTAAGCTTCAAAAGGCCATGAAGCAATAGTTGGATGGAGAGGTTCTGGCGGTTCATGTATGAAATTTGCGTGAAACTGACAAGCTTCACACTTCTTTGCATACTCCATTGAATCATGGATCATCATAGGCTAGTAGTAGCCCATCCTTTTTTCGATTGGTGGGCCCCATAAATGCCTGAATGCGCTTCCTCTAGTGCCTTGATCGACTCTTCTTTTTCAAGACATCGAATAAACAATCCTTCATAAGAACGACGATAAAGTGTCTCCTTATAATAGATGAATCGAGAGGCTCTTCTTCGTACATCATCCTTACGCCGGGGATTTATGGGAAGCTTCCCATGTTGAAGGTATTATATAATAGACTGTCGCCAGTTTTCCTCTTCAATGGCATAGACGGAAATCATATTTATTTCTTGGTGTTCGCCACGGTCGGTGGCATGATCCACTTATGACAAAGTGATCGTTGGGTGGTAGCCAAATTTGCCAGCGCATCTGCCCTTTTATTTTCTGACCTTAGAACATGCTTCAGCATAATGCTATCAAACTTTCCCATCAGCTGCCTTGCATAGCTGAAATAAGACTTTAAGTCCTCATGCTTCACATCATACTCAAGCAAGAGTTGACTAATAATCAACTTTGAATCGCCATAGATTTCTATGGATGTTATGCCGATCTCTATAGCCATTTGGAGGCCAATTATTAACGCTTGGTATTCAGCAACATTGTTTGAGCATAACTCACGGAGTATGAAGCTATAAGGAAGCATGTATTTTTCTGGCGAGATAAAGACAATGCTTGCCCTCGCTCCGTTCCTTCGCGTCGCACCATCAAAATACATGGTCCAAGGTTCCGTGATTTCCACATAAAAGACTTATTCGTCAGGCAAATCTTCGCATAATTTCCAGTCTGATGGAATTGAGTGATTTGCTAAGAAGTCTGCTAATGCTTGTTCTTTCACCGCCTTTTGGGGTACATAGACAATGTCATATTGCTGGAGTAAGATTGCCCATTTGGCTAAACGTCCAGAAATAATTGGTCTTGACAATATGTACTTTATAGGGTCAACTTTCGCTACTAGGTGTACTGTGAAGGCTTGCATGTAGTGCCTTAGTTTGTCAATAGCAAAGAAAAAGCAAGACACATCTTTTCGATTGGAGAGTAATTTACTTCAGCTCCACTCAAAGTCCTGCTTAGGTAATAAAGGGTTCGTTCTTTCCCTTTCTCTTCTTCTTGTGCTAACAACGCTCCCAGTGAACTTTCTTGCGCACCGATGTATAATATTAGTGGCTTTCCTACTATAGGGGCACCTAAAACAGGGGGATTAAGCAAGTACTTCTTAATGCTTTCAAAAGCGTTATGACATGCTTCATCCCATTCGAAGTCTTCTCTTTTCTTCATTAACCTATGAAAAGGCTGACATCGACTGGCTAGGTAGGAGATGAATCTCTGAATATAGGTCAAACGACCTTGAAGGCTTCTCAACTCGTGGAGGTTTTTCGGCTTTGGCATTTTTTGAATGGCGTCAATCTTTGACTGATCTATTTCAATCCCTCGGTGTCTTACAACGAACTTGTAGAATTTTTCCGAAGTCATGCCAAATGCACACTTGAGAGGGTTCATCTCCAACTGATATTTTCTTAGTCGATCAAAGACCACTTTTAGATCTTCTAAATGATTTTGTCTTTTCTTGGATTTAACCACAAGATCATTGACATAGCACTCGACATGTTCATGCAACATATCATCGAAAATCTTTTGCATGGCACGTTGATAGGTGGCATCAACGTTCTTCAGTCCAAAGGACATTACCTTGTAACAATATATCCATTTTGGAGTTCGAAATGTTGTCATCTCTTCATCTACGAAAGCCATTTGAATTTGGTTATAACCCGATGATCAGTCCATGAATGACAGGACTTCATTAGGGGTGTTCACGGTCCGGTTCGGTCCGATTTTGGACAAAACCATGGACCAAACCGAACAGGTCAGTTTTGAAGATGTCTAAACCGACCAAAACTGAAGATTCTTCGGTTTCAGTTTCCGAACAGAACCGAGCATGTTCGGTTCGGTTCAATTTTAACTGTTTTTTTTTTTTCATCCATTTTTCCACCTAAAAGTTGCAGCTCAACCCAGCACAACATTACCTAACCTCATCCATGCAAAATCTAATTAAAATTTCTTTAAAATCCAAACATAATCACATATTCCATATGTTTTCCTTATATTAAATACAAATTCATTCATCCATTCACATCTCAACACACAATCTAAATTGCAATTAAAATAAGCAAAGTCCCCATCAAAGTTTTAAATTCTAAATATTAAAAACAATAAAACAAATAAAATACAAGCTCATCCAAAGTTCAAATACAACATAGAATGAAATTAAAATATAACAAACAAACTATAAAGTCCCCAACAAAGTTTGAAGTTCACACACAATATAATTTCAAATTACAAATGAACCAAGCAAGAACAAGCATAAATTTTCTCCAACTTCATCCTTCAATCACCCAAAATTGTAATTGTTGATTCTTCATCTCCACTAATGACTTCTACAAAAAAAAATAATAATAATAATAGATACACATAACCAATTAATTTATAAAATATAAATAACGAGATATTAAAAAATATGTTTACATTACAAATTTATAATTAAAAAATAATTACCTGACTCAATCTTTTCAATATGGTCTGTTGTTGTCTCAATTACTTCAAGTCTATGTGCAATTGGTGTAGAACACATCCAATTTTGTGTACAAACAAGAGCTTGAACTGTTCTTGGAGATAATGTACTACGATATAAATCCAATACTCGACCTCCTATACTAAAAGCCGACTTTGAAGCCACTGTTGAGATAGGAATGGAAAATACATCCTTAGCCATTTTTGCAAGAATCTTATACTTAGCAGAATTTACCTTCCACCATGCCAAGATGTCAAAATTATTGTCTATGTCGAGGTCATCTACTACCAATTCTCCAGACCTTTCACATGGCTCAGATATATACCTATCAAACTCGATCTTACTCTCTTTGTTATCTTTCTGATTCAAGTGTTGAGCAAATTTATAATAATTACGACGAGCTCGAGATTCACCAACACTACTAGCCTTGTTTTTCTCTTCTAGTTCCATCATACTCTTCTTTTTTGCTCTCTCCTCATTGTCATCCATAGCATTTTTATACTCATCATACATTTGTCTAAGCAAATCTTCAACTTTCTTCCCAATTTCATTTGCAATCTTTTCATCATATAAATCTGTAAGCATAAATACCACAAATTCAAGCTTATCACGAGGGTCTAGCACAACAGCAACATACAAGAGAAAATTTGTCCTATCATTATTTTTCCAATATTTGTCAAACTTAGCTTCCATCCTTTTTGCCATGGCACTCAAGAAAGAATTCCCACATGTTGAATAATCTTGGATTTGTTGTTGAATTAAACAAACTTCATGAAAATATAGATTTGATGTTACAGATGATGAAGCAGAAACTCGCAAAGTAACATCATGGAATAATTTCAAAAACTTGATAAAAGCACGTGCATTATCCCAATCTTCTCTCGAAGGAACACCTCTCTTCTTATCTTTTCCCATAAACTCTAAAGCATAATGTGCATCCTCCACTTCTAGCCTTTCAAAAGCTTTTTGAAATTTTTCAGCAACATCTAACATGATATATGTAGAATTCCATCTAGTAGGAACATCCAAACAAAGTGAATTCTTACTAGCTATTTTCTCATCTTTCACACAATTCTTAAAAGTAGCTAGTCGAGATGGTGAAGATCTTACATATCGGATTGCATTCCTAATCTTAACAATCGATTCATGGAGCTCTTTAAGAGCATCACCCACAATAAGATTAAGAATATGAGCACAACATCTTACTTGCAAATACTCACCATCCAAAATAGTTCCATTCCAATTTCTTATTTTTCCTCTCAAGTAATTAATAGCCACATCATTGGAGCTTGCATTATCTACCGTCACAGTCAAAACATTTTCTATCCCCCATTCTAACAAACATTTCTCAATCTTTTTTCCAATGGTATCTCCCTTATGATTTGTAATCAAGCAAAAATTTAAAATTCTTTTTTGCAATTTCCAATCATCATCAATAAAGTGTGCTGTGAGAACCATATAGTTGAGGTTTTGTATTGAGGTCCATGTGTCAGTAGTTAAACTAATCTTTAAATCTTTCCTCCCTATAAAGGCTTTCAACTTTTTCTTTTCATCCATGTAAAGTTTAAGACAATCTCTTGTAACAGTCGTTCGTGAGGGCACAACAAATTTAGGCTGCAAAGTAACTGAATACTCTTGAAATCCTTCTGATTCCACTACTCTAAATGGCAACTCTTCAACAACAATTAATTTTGCAAGTGCTAGTCTACATTTCTCCATGCTAAAAGCCGTAGCAACCAAATTAGAACTACCTTGTCCTTCTTTCTCTGTTTTTTCAAAACACAGAAGTTTTTGTTTAGCTTCATTTATTCTCCCAGGATATTTTTTGCACTTAGTTCGTATGTGTTTTAGCATATTTGTCGTACCATTCTTTTAAGTGTCACATGCATATGTAACGCCACAATAATTACACTTTGCCCTAGGAAAATCAGAACTACCTTCAATCTTTTTAAAATGTTCCCACGCACTTGAAATTTTATTCGAGGTATTAGTTGACTTGCTCTTTTTTGCAATATGTGTTTGCTGTGAGGGCGAAGTAGGTGGTGACTTTTTCTTCTCCTTGTTCTTTATGCTAGGAGTTGTAGTATCTTGAGATTCTTGACTACTACCCTCCATAGTAAACAACTGTTTAAAAAAGAATAATGAAGAAACAAAAGACATCAGTTAACACTTAACAATAATATGTTGATCTATAACAATAAAATAAATATGAATGTCCCATTTTGTGTCTCTCTCTTAAACATCTTACATAATTAAATAAATCAATTATTGGTCATTTTCAAGGAGAAAACAAAACCCCCATTTTGTTTTTCACAGAACTCAATTTATTACAATAAAAAGTGCCTATAAAAATAAAAATTTTGGCCAACTTTTCAACAACACTCTTCTCCTTTTCCATGTATTAGCCCAAAACCAAAGAATATTAAAGTTTCCAACTCTAAATATTTAGTTAAAGGACAAGGCAATTCTAACATACGAACTAGAAGTCTAGAAATATTTATTTAAAGTTTCCAACTCTAAAATGAAAAATTAAGACCGAGAAACAAAAATTAAAAATTAAGATTGATCTATAAACTCAAAGTTTACAAATGAGAAACTAAAATTAGTAACAACTAACCTTAATATTTAAAATTTGGGGACTTCGAATAAAACTTCGTGGCGAACAGCATTTCAACACCCCTAGCTGAAGAGGAGACGGAGAACAGTCTAAAATTAGTAACAGCACTTCGTGGCGAGGGGAGAAGAGACGGAGAACAGTCGATTCGAAACACTGCTGCTTCTCTTCCGATGTTGAAAGACTAAGCCTCCAACTTGGCGTGTATGCGATGCGATTGGGTGAACGGTAGGGACTAGGGAGGTACTTTCAAGTTCAACCTTCACCGTTTCAAGGAGAAATGAAGGAGCTTCCTGCGGTGCTGTATGCAAATGCCGAACTGAAGCTGAAGGGAGAAGATTCGAAGAAATGAGGGAATGAAAAAATTAGGGTTTGCTATTTATAAAAACAAAAATGAATTAATGAAATTAGGATATTGGGCTTGGGCTTTTCACATGAAAGAAATTGGGCTGCTGGAATTCAAAACAACATTTCTAATTTCTAAATATATAATAATAATAATTACTATTTGGTTTTTTCAGGTATTGAACCGAGAACCGAACCGAATTACCTCGGTTTCCTAAATACCTGAACCGAAAAACCATTTTTAAAAATAAAAACCGAACAGAACCAGTCGGTTCGGTTCGGTTCGGTTCTTCGATTTTTTCGGTTTTGTGCACACCCCTAGACTTCATGTCCGATAGTGGCATCGACCATGATCTCAGTGATGGACAATGGAAAGTCGTCTTTTGGACATGCGTTATTGAGGTCACGAAAGTCAACGCAAACGCGAAGTTGTCCATTCTTCTTTCTAACAGGAACGATGTTGACTATCCACTTCGGATATTTTACATCTCGGATGAATCCTGCTTCGATCAACTTATTGACCTCCATTTCGATTTGGGGAATCAGCTCTGGTTGAAAACGTCGTTGAGCTTGCTTGATTGGTCGAGACCCTTATTTGATGGTGAGATGATGGACAACTACTTTTGGATCAAGTCCTGGCATCTCTTTATAAGACCAAGCAAAAACATCTCTATACAAGGTGAGTAAGCTTATATATTCATCTTCTTCCTCACAAGTAGGCGATGCACTTATAAAAGTTGGACGTGGCTCCTCTGGCGTACCCAGGTTCACCTTTTCAAGCTCATCCACTGTTGATCAGCTACCATCTTCAAGTAGAAATGGTGCCTCGCCTGCATCTTCTTCAGACATTTTGACCTCTGTTTCCTCTTCAACAGTGATATGGTGACAGGAGGTCTCACCCTCTTCTTGTTCTGAATCATTTCTTAAAGGGTTAGTGATGACGACATCACGTCGCTTTACCTTCAATGAACCTTATGTGTCGACCGTAACGAAGGTTTTTCTCTTCATACTGGAAGGAAAGACACTGCGAATTTCTCCTTCATTCTTCACTTTGCTAGAGGACTTATCTTTCGAGGTCTCTATCGGGTAATCATGTTGAAGTCGGTTAAAGACTGATGCGAGAGGTTCCCCACTTCTTGACGTGGTTACACTTAGCCTTTGAAAAGCTAATGGCCACATCACAGTTGGGGTTGAAAGTACATCTTTCCTCTCCGTTGTGGGCACACCTAATCTTCGAAAAGCTAATGGTCGTGCCAAAGTTGGAGTTGATAAGGAACTCTCTTCTTCGCCTGTGGGCATACTTAACCTTAGATGAACCAAAGGTCGAGCAGAATCAGAAGTTGGAGCTGATGAAGCACTTTCTCCTTCCTTAGCAGGCATACTTATACTCTGGAGGCCGAAGGCTGAGTGGAACTAAAAGCGAGAGGTGACCCCTCTTCTTCTATCCGAGTCACGCCTAATCGTTGAAGAGCTGAAGGTCGCATTACTAATGGCCTGACACGTCTAAAAATAGAAATCCTTTGGTTGACGTTTTCCTTTTCATTTGAGTCGTCCACCTCTTCTACTGTTATGTGGTTTGCTTATGCCACTTTCGTCTTCCCTTTTCTCGTTATGCGAATTGGCTCAGGGGACTTATACCTAAGTCCTTTCTTTAATACCGGCAGAGTATAGCCTTCTTTCAGAAGTTTCTTCTGTGTTGCAGAAAGCTCAGGTCTTTCATTGAAGATTTTTAGACTTTTAAACTCGATGTGAGTCGTAAAGGCATAACCTATTTTTTCTAAGAGTTTATACCCCTTCGGATCAAATCCGTCATTTGTTCGCCTTTCAGGGAGAAATGTCTTTGCTTGTCATCCACAGGTTTCTTGACCTCCTGCTTTGTTATCTTTGTGAGAGGTATGATGAAACTTTCTTTCAAAACTTCAACGTCTCTGTCTTTCAAATTTTTTGGATACTCTGCAAAAAGCGCCTCACCCTTTTGTCGTTGCGACAAGGGGACATAACGTAAGACAAGAACACTTAAGGTTTTCTCATCTTTCAAAACCTTGGACTTTGTAGAGCTCGTAGAGGCTTCCCCTCTTCTTGGGGAGGGCTCATCTATCTCTTCGACAATTTCTTTTCACACATCAATTTGTGGTTTTGACTTGGATTCACTACTACTTTTGATCAAAGGGATTTTTGCTGGTACAGTTTCTCCTACGTCGTCACCCTTCATATAGAACTTTGCATCAGCGAAATGGGACTCAGGCTTATGAAAATGGATTAGTGTCTGCCTCCACTTTCTTGATGCCACCTTGGTAAAACTTGAAACACTAATGCAGCGTAGAAGTTACAACCCCATTTCCATGAATCCAAGGATGACCCAGTAGCAGCTTGTAGGTGGTCTTGGAGTCTATGACGTGGAACAGGGTGTCGGCCTTTAGATCCCCAATGATGAGCTCTAAGCGTACCATGCCAATCGCTCGTTGCCCTCCTTGGTTGAAGCCTTGGATCACAAGCTTACTGCTCGATAGCTTTTCCATCAAGATGCCCAATTGCTTCATAGTCGACTTAGGCATTATGTTGACAGTTGATCCGTCGTCTATAAGGATTTGACCAACTCTCTGCTCTCGATGTATCTTGAGACAAACAGAGGTCTATTGTGGGGCTTCAACCCACCAGTAGGTCCTCATCTGTAAAACCTATTGACATACAACATGACGCGCATGTATGTGCCATAGAGGTTGGAGCACTTGCACTGTCTGAGTCTATCAACACCTCAATAAAAGCGTTTTTAGCTGCTTGAGGGAGTGACAACAGGTCCTCTATACTGAAAGAGGATCAGTTTTCTAGCTCAGTTGCCACCTCATACGAGCTTGAGGGATCCTTGCTTACACTGACAACATGACATGCAACCACATCAAACACTTCTTCCTGGCCATTACTTAGAAAGTTCTTTGGAAAGAATTCCTCTAGAGTCACTGGTTGTCAAGGACGAAAGAGGTCTTCGTCTTCCTTCACAACGCAGTCGAGCTTCCTTGCAGTCTTTTTTCCTTTCTTCTTTTGTGACTTTCTTTTTCTCTTATGCTCTCGGAATAACTGAGATTCCTTCCAAACATAACTTTGTTGTCGCTTCTTGCGATGAGTCACGACGATCCAGCCTTCGTTCTCATCCTTAGTTTGTTCACTCTTTCCTTGAACGTACTTCTTTTGGAATCCTCCCTCTTGATGGTTCTTGCTTGAGGGCTCCTTCTTTGACCAAACAACAATAGGTTCAAAGGATCCGAACTGAATGAGGCTTCCTTTTCGCTCGTAAGACAAGCTTGTAGGTAAACGAACTATGGGCTGAGCTATTATAGTCGCATGATTCGCTTGAGCCACTTCATCAAGATCTAGCTCAATTTTCTTCTCTCTAGCTAATCTCATAATCACCCCTTTGAGCATGAAATATTTCTCCACGAGGTGGCTAACGACTCGGTGGTATTTGCAGTAGTTAGGATCATTCACCTTTCCTAGCTCCTCTGGCCGTTTGCATTTAGGCAATTGAATAAGTTGTTTTTTCCAGCAATTAGTCCAGCATGTCTGGAACATCTGAGTCTAGAAATGGGTAAACCTTTTCTTGCCTCTCTTTTAAAGTTAGGCAACGCCTCTCACCCCCATTTGGTCGTTTCTCCGTCTTGATTTCTTTTCCTTTCGGAGTCAATTTTAAAGGGGTCGTATTGACGACCATAGATTGTTTGGCAGTAGCACCCTTCAAAACTTTATCGGTGCTTTTCACTTCCTTCTTTTTCTTTTTCACATCTGGGACTAGAAGGTCTCTACTTCCCCTGGCAGCAATGCTTAGCTCCATGTCATGAGCTCGTGTTGCTAACTCTTCGAAGCTGCAAGGTTTTATCCCCTGCATGATGTAGAGCAGTCCCCAATGCATGCCTTGGATGCACATTTCCACAGCGGACAGTTCGGTAAGTCAGTTTTTGCAATCGAAACTTAGAGCTCTCCAGCGATTGAGGTAATCGACAATAGGCTCGCCTTTTCGCTGTTTCATATTTGTGAGCTCCATCATGCAGACAGTTCTCCTCTTACTGTAGAAACGATTAAGGAACTCTCTTTCAAACTGTTCCCAACTATCGATTGTCTCGGGCTCTAAATCAGTATACCAGTCAAAGGCATTCCCTTTCAAGGTACGGATGAACTATTTGACTAGAAGGTCACCGCGAGTTCCTGCTACGGATGAACTATTTGACTAGAAGGTCACCGCGAGTTCCTGCATTCTCGCATGTCTCAACAAAGTGAGCAACATGCTACTTAGGGTTACCCTTCCCATCGAATTGCTAGAAGTTTGGAGGCTGGTACCCCACAGGCATTCTTAAGTTGTCAATTCTCTTAGTGTACGGTTTATAGTACATGAGAGAATTTTGGGTGGATCCGCCATACTAAGCTCTAATGGAGCTCATAATCATATCCTGTAGCTGCTGAACGGACAAGGATGTTGGCTTTTTGGCCCTTAATCTCAAATTAATTAATTTTAATTAATTAATATTTTGATGATAACAAACCTGATTTTGTTTATTAACATTTTTAGTGTTTTGTGTCCATAGTATAGAGCTCGGAATAATGATTCCAACGCATCTTGAATCATTCAAATCGGAGCTCAAACGAAGAAGTTATGGGCAAAACAAAATCAAAGAAAAAATCCTACATGACATGACACGTGGCACATATGGATGACGTGGATGGTCAACGGTCAACATTGATGACGTGTCAGTGACGTGGCACCGACGTGGACGATAACGTGGCATTTCAAACGGTCATAATTGCTGATGTGGTAGATGACGTTGCGGGTGACGTGGATGATGACGTGGCACACGTGGACCAATAGAAACATGACACGTGGCATTTTATTTTTAAAATTAAAAAAAAAAGAAAAATATATATTATTATATTATTATATATATTACCGTTGGTTTAAAAAAATATTTTAAAAAAATAATTCAAAATATTATTATTTTATTATAATAATATTATAATATTATAATAATATTTTATTATTTTATTATTATAATATTATTTTATTATTAATTTTGAATTATTTTATTTCAGCCAATCAGAAGCTGCCACGTGGCAGACAACGACTATTTTCTTCTTCCACCCTCTATTTAAGGCTCGAAAAAATTTGGAAAAAAATGTGGAAAAAATTCTGAAAAATACTACTTCTCTTGGAGAGCATTTCCAATATTTTTGAGAAATTTTTTAGCTTCAATTTCTTTAATTTTCATAGCTATTTGAGGGCTTTAATTTGTAAGAAATCCTTTCTTACATAGTTGTGAGCTTTGATTTGTGTATCTACTCTTTGAGAGAGTTTCTCCATCTTGTTCTTCATCTTCCAATCCATTGTAAGGGTTTCTCTTGATCCCGAAAAAGAGAGGTTGTAACGGTTTGATCCTGAACCGTGGAAAGAATCGAGTTCGTTCTTGCGCCCGGAAAAGGAACGTTGTAACGGTTAGACTCTAAGCCGTGGAAAGAGTCATTGTTCTAGTGAAATACCCAAGAGGAGCTTGGGGAGTGGAGTAGGTTGGGTTGTGTCGAACCACTATAAATTTACGGTGTCAATTTCTCTATCCCTATCTTATTTCATTTTTGCAATTAATTTGTTATTATATTATATTGCATAAAATTAAGTGTTCTTGGATGTCTATCTTGGTTGGTATAATTTTACTTTTACATATTCTTTACCAATCTTGTTTTTAGAATTAAATAGGGTGTTTGAAATTGTTAATGATAAATTTATTTTTTAATTTGAGGTGAATTTATTTGCATGATTTCTTGTTTAAATTAATTGTTGCAAAAAGTGTGTTAATTGTTTAATTGGGCCCACATTAGTAAAAAGTTTTATAAAGTGTAAATAAACCCTTTTCACCCCCCCTCTAGGGTTGCCATACCGATCCTACAAAGGAAGCAACCGAAGTCGAGTTTTGTGGTTGATCTTCCTAGACAATAGTCTTCCTCTGGTCATTCTTTTTCGCAGCAGGGGTCTGACTTGACTCAGCAACTTCTCGATTTGGCATTTGATTCTTCATATAGGCAATCTCTTGGTCTCTTTCTTCGACTGCCTTCATCAGAAGGTTGATCCTCCTTTCCATCTCTGACATCCTCTCATCGGAGTCTACATTGGCCATCATTATAGACATCACATTTGGATTTGACGTCGTCTTCGATTGACTGACAGCAGGAGTGAATTGATCAAACAGCGAGTTATCCTTGACAACAACCTTACCCTTCGAAGATTCCTCGATTAGTTTGACAATTCTGCTTGCAATTGTGTTAGGGGTTTGATCTACGTTTATTTCAACCCCTTGAGATCGACTGCGAGTAACTGGTCCCTCGTATGTGTTGCTTGGAACAGTAACCTTTGATGCAACCTTCTTTGGTGAAATTGCTTTACTTTAAAGAGAAATAGATGAGAGGTAGAGATGGTCCCACTGGGCGTGCCAATTTGTTTACACTAGATTTCAATAAAGAAATAAAAACACGTGCGAATGAAACTTTTGTATTTGTATAACTTTGAATATAGTGGAATACAATCTCTAATACTTGATCATCTAATTCTCTCTCTTGTTTGTATGTTTCACTCAAGGGATGCAAAACTTATTCTCGAGATTAAAGCTTCAATGGATTCTTGGGATCTCGAAGAAGTGTTCTTGATCTTCGAGGAAGTGTTCTTTGTTTAGGAGGTGTTTGATCTTTAAGAGCTTAAGGAATTTTCTGGTCTTTATTGCTGAATTCTCTCTGAGATCTCAAATTTCTGAACCCCCAAAATGGAGGAGGGAGCTCTCTATTTATAGAGTTCTCTAGGGCCCCCAGGTGGGCTTGGGCCTTACTGTTGGACTGAGCCTGGTGGACTTTGGGGCCAAGTCCTTTGGACTAGGCCAGGTCCTTTAGACTAGGCCTAGTTGACTTTGGGTCTGGCCTTTGGACTGAGCCTGATTGGTCTTGGGCCTAGACTTTACTGGATTAGGGCCTTCCATTTGGGCTTTGTCTAAAATTGGGCTCAAATTTCATATAACTCAATTGCATATTTGGATTCTACTTAATTTAACTTAGGGATACTTGCAAATTTAAATAATCCCTAATTAAATAAATAATTTTGTCACTAATTTTAATTAATGACATGACAATTTCTGGTTGGCCAAAATTTCTATTCCAACAGAAGCATATCCTTTTTTTTTATTATTTTGAATTTTACTCAAATTTGTTTTGGGATAGAATTGTAATTGCACCCAAACTTTCTTGATTTGAGATCAATAACTTGAATTCGGAATTTATTTGGGACAAAATTTAGAATATGCCCAAATTTCGATATGGAAATTCTACCAAATTTTGGAAATTAGTTGAATTTTGGAATGAGATTTGAATTTGAATTTTAGTCAAAATTTTGAATTGGGATAAAACTTGGATTATGCCCAAATTTTGACAATCAATGCTCATGGAAAATTAATTAAAATTGAATCAAATTTGAAATTTATCCAACTTAACTTTTGATTTAAAGTTGGACCAATTTGAATTTGATTTACAAATCAATTTGAATCAAATCTCATACTTTATCGTAACCCAATTTGATTTTGAATTTGAATTACGATATTGGAAATTTGACTCAAAAGGGATTTAAATTCTAAAATTGATTTCGAAGCAAAATTTAAATCCTATTGGGAATTGATTTGATTCCAAAATTCAACTATGATTTTGAACCTTTTTTTTTTTTTGTAACCTCCAACCCTCACTCCCTTTTCCTCTATTCTTCTTCTTCCATCTTATGGTTGTCATATCACAAGTGATTTGGCCATTTTTTTTCTCTTCTTTTTTTTTATTTAGAAAGTACCAAGCAGCATCCAATCTCCTTGAGTTTTCTTCTGCATTTTCTTCTTCATGCGACAACATTCAATGAAGGGTTTTTTATTTTTGATCTTTTATCTTCTTCTTTCTTTGCAAGACAGAGAAATTTGTTTTCTTCTTTTGTTTTTTCTTTTTTTTCAACTTCTTCTTCCATGCCGTTTTTTCATTCTTTTTATTTTATTTTATTTTATTTCTTCTTCTTTATGTTATTGTTTCTCACAAACAACAAACCAGATTTTTTTTTTTTTTTTTTTTACGTTTGTTTCCAAGTCTTCCTTCTTCTTTGTTCTTGCCAGAGGGGATGGATGTGAGAGAGAGAAAGAAAATTGGAGGGAAAAAAAAGGTGGGTGTTTGTGAAGGAGATGAGAGAGAAAGTGAAAGAGAAGGAAAGTGAGTGTTTGGGAGAGGAGAGAATGTGAGAGAGAGAGAGAGAGAAAGTGAGAGAGATAGAAAGTGGGGTGTTTGTGAGAGGGGAGAACGTGAGAGAGAGAGCAAGTAGTCCCTTTCTTTTTAATGAATGCCTCTTTTTTTACAAATACTTTCTCCTTTTTTTAAATATTGTTGGCAATACTTTTTTATTCTTTTGCCATTTTTTTTTTCTAACATCTTTTTAACTTTGCCCCCTCTTTATTTTTTTTTTAGGGAGAATATTTATTCGGCGGCTCATATTCTTTGAGTAATATTATATTGTTCACCAACTAGCAAACAAGAATGTAAGGTGATTCAACTTTTTTTTTTTGCAGCCACAATGCCAATCTCAGCGTGAGTACACTTGGGTGGGACTCTAGTGGTTCCGGGTGTACTTGCAGCTACCTCTGTTCACGGTTAATTGCTCTTATAGCTACGACACTCACCATCTTTAGCGCGGGTACACTTGGGTGGGACCTTGGCAGTTCTAGGTGTACTTACAGCTACCTCCGTTCGCAGTTAATTAGCTCTTATAACTACGACACTCACCGTCTTTAGCGCATGTACACTTGGGTGGGACCCTGGCGGTTCTAGGTGTACTTGCAGCTACCTCTGTTCGCGGTTAATTAGCTCTTGTAGCTACGACACTCACCATCTTTAGCGCAGGTACACTTGAGTGGGACCCTGGCGATTTTGGGTGTACTTGCAACTACCTCTGTTCGCAGTTAATTAGCTCTTGTAGCTACTACACTCACCATCTTTAGCATGGGTACACTTAGGTGGGACCCTATCGGTTCTAGGTGTACTTGCAACTACCTTTGTTCGCGGTTAATTAGCTCTTGTAGCTACGACACTCACCATCTTTAGCGCAGGTACACTTGGGTGGGACCCTGGCGGTTCTAGATGTACTTGCAGCTACCTCTGTTTGTGGTTAATTAGCTCTTGTAGTTACGACACTCACCGTCTTTAGCGCGGGTACATTTGGGTAAGACCCTGGCAGTTCTGGGTGTACTTGCAGCTACCTCTGTTCACGGTTAATTAGCTCTCGTAGCTATGACACTCATTATCTTTAGTGCGAGTACACTTGGGTGGGACCTTGACGGTTCTGTGTACTTGCAGCTACCTCTGTTCGCGGTTAATTAGCTTTTGTAGCTACGACATTCACCATCTTTAGCGCGGGTTCACTTGTGTAGGACCCTTGCGATTCTGGGTGTACTTGCAACTACCTCGCCCTTTGATGTTAACTCAAGAACACTCGACCCTAACAAGGCCTATGGTGTCTTGCAGCTCCGCCGCTCTTCAATGTTCTCTTAGAAACACTCTACCCTAACGAGGCCTATGGTGTTCCTGCAGCCTCGCCGCTCTTTAATGTTATCTCAAAGACAACTTTCAAGTTAAGTCCTATCTCCCTTCTAACTTATCTTTTTTTTTTTAATTGCTTTTTTGTTTTTGATTTTGATTTTTTTACTTTTTTTGGGTTTTTTTTTGCTTTTTTTGTTTTTTTGTTTTGTTTTTTGCTACAAGGTTCTTCGGTATTTGCTCAATGACGCCACTCTTGACTTAAAGCTAACTTGACAAAGGAGCAAGCAACGACGAACGAAGGCTTCTTAACTTGGAAGAGGAGTAAGTGTTGACGGACGAAACCTCTTAGCTTGGTGGAGGAGCGATTGTTGATGGATGGAGCCTCCTGACTTGGCGGAGGAGACGGACGAAGCCTCTTGACTTGGTGGGGGAGCGAATGTCGATGGACGAAGCCTCCTAACTTGGTGGAGGAGCGAGCATCGATGACGGAGCCTCCTGACTTGGCGGAGGAGCGAGCGTGGATGAACGAACCCTTCTGACTTGGCAGAGGAGCGAGCATCGACGGACGAATCCTCCTAACTTGGCGGAGGAGCAAATGTCAACGGACAAAGCCTCATGTCTTGGTGGAGGAGCGAACGAAGACAGACGAAGCCTCTTAACTTGGTGGAGGAGCGAGCGTCGACGGACAAATCCTCCTGACTTGGCGAAGGAGCAAATGTCGACGGACAAAGCCTCCTTTCTTGGCGGAGGAGCAAATGTCGACGAACCAAGCCTTTTGACTTGGCAAAGGAGCGAGCGTCGATGAACGAAGCCTCCTGACTTGGCGGAGGAGCGAGCGTCGACGGACGAAGCCTCCTAACTTGGTGGGGGAGCGAACATTGACGAACGAAGCTTTCCTACTTGATGGAAGAGTGATAAGCCTTAGAATTAAGGCTTATTTAACTCCCAATTGCTTAAAATATTCTTATTTTTCCTTAAGACCAATTGAAATTAGTTTAAAGTGTCACACCCGCTCCCGAACCACCTACTAACTTAGCCCGGAAGATGGTGTGAAGCCAACAGACATCGTTTCCTCCCTAACAATACCTGTGACCCTGTTAAACCTGATAAACATACTATACTTGAATTTAAAATGTCCAAACACAACACAGCGGAAGTTTGAAAGTCACTATACATACATACGGAGCAGCCCTACTTAAACCCCATTTGAACTTCTAAACGGGTAGGGAGTACTACAACCAAAATACATCCCAAACATGATTTACACAACCAAGACCCCTAGCTTCGTACACACACATAATTACACATCCCTATTAAGTTATGTACATTACGAGCAGACTTGCTTTACTACACCATCCACATACAAAAATATCAAACTCGTAGAGCTTCCAGCAGGCTGTGGCAGGATCTCGGCACAGGGAGCTCGATCTCTACCTGAAAAGTTAGAAAACATTGAAAAAATGAGCTGGGAAGCTCAGTGAGTGACTGGGTTTTAAGCAATTATCTCATAAATCATAACATTTGGCAAACTACAAGCATATGTGTCGGCAGACAAGCGTTAAATATAAACTTATAAAGACAATAGCTTCTTCCAGAAATCCAGCAATCACTCTACGATGTAGTGGGGCCCGCCCAGCACTCCCATCGTCTTTGTCGTAGTGGGGCTCGCCCAGCACTCACGACAGCATTGTTGTCACGGAGTACACTCAACGTCGACAACAGGAAATGACCTGTGTGCACACGGTACTATACAGCCTCGGGCTCAGAATCTCAAACATATACTCATTCGGGTCTCATAGAAACACATGAAAACCTTTGACACTACTTGCTAACACATGTTGGCCCGAAATTATGGTATTTTCACTAGTTCAGGTAAAATAGTAAACATATGCTCACAACGAACAATTAAATCATTTCTAGGAACCCATATATGCTCATAAATACGTGTTCAAGAGACATAAAGTCTTTAAGTAAAATTACTCTTAGAAAGTCTTTTATTTTCGTAAGCATAAGTTCAAGCATAGAATACACTTTCGAAATTCGTTTTGTCACTCACAGCGTTAAAAGTTAGAACCTCGGCTCGTACACTTGACTTATTTCCTCTTGGCCTGCCAAATAACCAGAAACCAGGCATTAGAACATAATTCCTTGCACTTCAAACTTAAGATTATACATATCCCCTAACTAATTCCAGCATATCACAGATTTCATACCCTAAGCTCCCTTACTCGTAACTTTTCCATTACTTGGCCAAAGATGATGTACTTTATACCAAAATCTTCCTTTTTGAACCCTCTAAAACTTATCTGAAGGAATGAAATTAAAATTCCTAAAGGATATGTCCGTAAATACCTCGAAAGCTATTTCCTACAAAATAGGTTTCTGCACTTTCCAGACTCGTTTCCCTGCTGCACCCCGAACTTAACATGAATTTTAAAGCAACTTCTAGTCGATTTATAACCACGAATTATTCATGAAAGTTATAGGAAATTAAATCATCTTTCCAACCATACCTAATACAGCTTCTAATTCGAAGTCCACAGATCAGCACATCCCAAAAACCAGAGGTTCCCCAGATTTGACAGCAAAAACATTCCTTCAAATCCCTCTTCACAAATAATTAACATAACATCAGATTTTGCTCAAGCTTCCTTCACGAAAATTGCTCTAAAATGTGTTAACTTTCAAGGAAATCAAACCTCACCTCTTAATACTTCTTATGGTGCTCAGAATGATCCAAACATCAGATGTAGTCAGGATTGATCACAAACTTTGCCATGCAACCTTGAATTGAATCTTCTCCCCTTCTTCTTCAACTTCAAACCCTAGCAAGCTCTCTTTTCCCTCTTTCTTCCACCTTCTCCCACAAAATGCCCTATTTTTCTTTAATAAAAAAGAAGCAAATGGGAGAAAATGGGTTAGAAAACTTATTTAATTATTTTTTTGGTGGTGAGTGCTCCAAAGTTTATCCATTCCCACATTTCTTTTTCCTTTTCTTTTTTTTTTTTTTTAAAACAAAATATACCAAACACCTAGCTCCTTATTGTTTTCCCTTATCCCTTTCTTTTTTTTTTTTTTTTTTTTTTTTGTAAAGAAATTTCAAGGAAAAATCTCGGGTTTACATAAAGATTGTTCAATTTAAGAGAAAAATGAATATGATGGCATGTGGAATAGAGTCTAAATAAATTGGTCTTGGTTGCAGGAAATATGGAAATTGCAAGATCAGATTCTGCAATCTGTGGACAGCAAGGAAGGGCAAGAGCTCTCAATAAACCTGGTGCAAGAAAAGAAACTCATTTATGGAAAGCTAAATTACCGCACGAATTGGGGAAATTGGAGCGCAATTTTTGGCTGATTTCAACCCTAGGAAGATCTACAAAAGAGTGAGAAAAGAAGGGCAAAGGGGAATCGAAATTTTAGAGAGAAATTGGCTGGAGATTCAGTTTTCGTTTTATGCTATGTTTTTCGAATTTGCTGAAAATTTTGGGTTGCTGTGGATGAGCAGCTCCTGTGTTCCATTCTCTTCAAGTTTTTCTTGTAATTCCGACAGTATTAGTAGTACCCAGTCGTTGTTATTTTGATTTCTTCATTTGTGTTACATTTTTGTTTAATTTAAGATCAGAATTTTAGAGAGAATTCTGCTGGTGGTTCCAATTCGGTTTGCACTCTATTTTTTTGAAATTTTCTAGAAGTGCTGTTTGCCGAGGGATTCAATTTCTTGTCTGAATTCTTTTCAATTCCTTCTTGTATTAAACACAGTGGCTGATTACAGCTTAAGATTTTCTTTCAATTTCTTCTTTTATGTTAAGTTCCTGATTGATTCAATTTGTTTTGATGAAAATTAATGGGTTTCTTCCTCATTCAATCTTATTACCTCTATAACATGTTGTTTAATTCTGATTTCCAATCTGATTCAAGTAATACTTGGATTGTTAAGATTAGTCTTCTCCTGAAATTGGTGAGGATTGAATCAATTGGAATAAGGGAGGATTCATAGATCAAGTATCATTTTTGCCTCTGTTTTTAGTGAAGTTTGTATTCTACCTTAGAAAGGTTCATAAATTATTTGCAGACTTTATTGAAATTGAAGGAAGGAGGAAGTGGGACTCACCAATACCCTTAATTCTTGACTTAATTCCCTTTGAGTACTTTCTTTAAATTGCCCAAAATTGTGTTAGTTTTTATAACCATAAGTTGTTCAATTAAGCAATACTAATTAGAATAAAATTTGTGTTAATTTGGCAATTTACGCAAATTCCCAATATGAACTCTTCTTCAAATTTTAGTTGTAGCATTTTTATCTTTAATATGAGCAAAAACTTCTTAGGGGATTCAAGAATGGGAATTCCCTAAGAAGTAATTGTAGCCTAAATTTCAATAAAAACCAAGCCTACATCTCAATTGTTTGCTTGTGTTGAATAAATTTCTGTTGAGATCCTAGATTGATAAATTAGGGTATCAACTCAAGCTTAGATCTAATACCGATAGGGTTAGTGATAAGCAAATTTCACACAAGTGGTGGAGAAAAAGAGCTTAAACATAAGTCATTCCTTACCCTAGACACAGGGATTAAGGACTCCAAAACCCATAAAATTGTTGAACCAAATAATCTAAGATAGAGGGACTATAGACATATAAGTCCTCACTTAGCCTCCTAAAATCCTAAATTCAGGGTAAATAGGAGAAGCAATTTTGGTTTACAATTGAGTGTGGAGTAGGTTGGAATTGCAATTTTGGCTTGCAATTACAACTTAGGGCAATGACATTCTTGAGCCCTATCTTTATCTAAATTCTCTTTGAAATTTCAATTACTAAGTCTATTTAGTTTGTCATTTCTAGATTCTACAATCTTTGTTATTCCAATATTATCATTTCTCGATTCTGCAATTCAATTCTGCAAATTTTTCTTATTTCGATTATTGTCATTTCTAGATTCTGTAATTGTATCTTTTTACCAACACACCAACCCAACCTTATTTTTGCAATTTTTAGTTTTCAAGTTGCAATTTTTCTTACACTTTGCTTTACAATATTTTTGTTACATCGTTCCCTAGGGATTCGATACTTGGTACTCACATACCAATTTATATTACTTTGATCGCGTGCGCTTGCGTGTACACTGATCAAAGAGCGAGTGTCGATGGATGAAGCCTCCTGACTTGGTAGAGGAGCGAGCATTGACGATCAGAGCCTCCTAACTTGGTGGAGGAGCAAATGCCAACGGACAGAGCCTCCTGACTTGGTGGAGAAGCGAGTGTTGATGGACAAAACCTCCTAACTTAGTGGGGGAGCGAACGTCGACGAATGAAGCTTCTCAACTTGACAGAAGAGCGAGCATCGACGGACAAAGCCTCTTGACTTGGTGGAGGAGCAAGCATCAAAAGACAGAGCCTTCTGACTTGGCAGAGGAACGTGCATCGATGGATGGAGCCTCCGTATTTGGTGGAGGGGAGAGTGTTGACGAACGGAGCCTCCTGATTTGACGAAAGAGCGAGTGTCAACGAACAAAGCTTTTCGACTTGATGAAATAACAAGCGTCAATGAACGAAGCCTCCTACTTGGTGGAGGAACAAACTGTTGGGTTTTGTGTCCTAAAACTCGTGGTTTTGTAAACTGAATGTATATTCTATTTTACTATAAAGATGTTATTGAGGTTTATTCAGTAAATGTGTTATTGAATAAAGTGAATTGTGTATTCTATAACCCAAATCCAATGAACTAAGAACCCTTGGCTATAGTATGTATACTTGAACTTTATGTATGACATAAAAGTGGATCAAGTTCGAGTAATAGCCAAAATGGTCTATAGTATAAGGATAAGGTTGGGTACCTTATTCTGGGGACACTATGGACGCGGCCCACTTTGTATAGTACTAACGATGTGATCCTGAATCGTTCATGTGGAGACATGCGAGTGGGGGCGTCCTATGCAATGAGTTTGCATAAGACCGGACCGCGAAATAGTCACTTAGACTTTATAACTCCGTTTACTGTTTTAACTGACTATATTCATACGATGACCTAGGTAACTCGATCTTAATCCTGAGCGTGCTATGAACTCCTGTTTATTCGGGATTATCCTTAGATTTGCATGGGTGAGAGTGGCCCGAGATTGCCGACTCAATAAGCCTCCCATTTTGGGGATAAGACCGGATAGATAGTTGGGAACATAGTCATGCAAGATGGAATTCACTCCTACCTGCTTTAAGGATTAGTAGAGAGGTTGTTCCCTTAAGTGCTGACTCCGGGTCTTGAACAATGGGCCCACCCTCTCATTGGCCCGAGAGGGATTCGGTTTGTTGGTTGGACCACAAACCAATTGTTCATTAGAGGATCAGTGGGACTTAAGGAACAAGAAGTAATTACAGGGGTAAAACGGTTTATTTGACCCAGCTGTAATTACGAACGACCTGTGAAGGATCGACTTACTAATCATGGTTATATCGAGTGGACAGAAATATATCTACAGTGAGGAGAGTGCAGCCACTGGGCTTTAGTGGAGTGTCCCGGTGGTTAACGAATGTTGATTAGCTAGGCTAAAGAGTTTGGCCGGTTAATCTCGTATCGTTGGAGCTCATGATCTGTAGGTCCATTAGGTCCCCTTACTAGCTCATACTAAGCCTTGGAATAATTTGAGAAAAAAGAATTTGAATTGTTCAAATTCGATTTTGGGAGTAAACGTTAATTATATGCGATATACTTAACGTACTATAATTTAATTATGAATTAAAACCACAAGAAAGAGAGAGGAACATATTTAAATGTGATTTAAATATTTGTTCGGTTTAATACGTGAATAGGGATTCATGTACAAACGATTGGTCATAAAAGAGAGGGATTGGTCTAATTATTTAATTAATATTTGATATTAAATTAAATAATTAAATTAATTAAATGGTTTAATTAATTAATCAAGTTTTTAAATTAATTTTGATTTAAATGAAACTTGACTAATCCTATATTTCCAACCTAGTGTTGTCTTCCATGGGAAGACAAGTGTTGTCTTCCATGGGAAGACAAGTGTTGTCTTCCATAGGAAGACAAATGTTGTCTTCCATAGGAAGCCTAATGAGGTTTCATTAGTGCCTATAAATAGGATGAAACACAAAAGGATGGTGGGAATTTTCTTTGATAGTTTTTTTTAAAAACTATCTTGAGCTCTCTTCCTTTCTCTCTAAAAATTCTCTTAACAAAGGATCCCACAATCCATTCCAAGGGCTGAGAATAGTAGGGAAGGCTCTAGTGGTGGTCCAAGTATTGTTGGTGATCCAAGATTTGCAAAGAATTTGGAGAATTTGAGCTACAAAGGTATGTGTTCATACTTTCTGGTTTTTTCCAGTTTTGAGCATGTTTTTTGTATGGTTAAATTGATGTACTTTGAGTGCTCGAGATCCGAAATTGCTTCCGCTTTCTTAATATTAACTCCATCACAAACGTCGACAAACGAAGCTTTCTGACTTGATGGAATAGTTAGGGTAGACAGATGAAGCCTCTTAGCTTAACAGAGGAGCGAGCGTCAACGGACGGAGCCTTCTGACTTGGCGAAGGAGCGAGCGTCAACAGACGAAGTCTCCTGTCTTGGCGAAAAGACTAGCGTCGACGAACGAAGCCTCTTGACTTGGTGAAAGAGCGAGCGTCGATGGACAAAGCCTCCTAACTTGGAAGAGGGAGTGAAGCTTGAACTTTAGAGCAAGTGAGCGAAAAACCAAACTTAAGAGGAACGAAGCTCGAAATTTAAGGGAGTGAGCAATGAACCGAGCTTAAAGAGAGCAAAGCTTGAATTTTAGGGGAGTGAGCAACGAACCAAACTTGAAGGGAACGAAGCTCGAATATAGGGCAAGTGAGCGACAAACCGAACTTGAGGGGGTTGAAGCTCAAATTTTAGGGGAGTGAGAGACGCGCCGAACTTGAAGGGAACGAAGCTCGAACTTTAGGAAAATGAGAGACAAACCAAACTTAAGGGAACAAAGCTCGAATATAGTGCAAGTGAGCGATGAACCGAACTTGAGGGGTTAAAGCTCGAATTTTAGTGGAGTGAGCGATGAACCAAACTTGAGGGGAATGAAGCTCGAACCTAAAGTGAGCCGAGCTCTCTCGTATGCATCTAACTTACAACATCTCTTTTTATGGAGATGGAAACATTTTTTTTTAGACTAGACTTAAAGTTTTTTTTTTATTTAAGCTGCCTACATACCCTTTGAGTGAAAGGGATCAAGTCATAACGTAGTGCAAATATTTTTTTAGGGGTCGCTCACGTTTTAAGCTCGTGTGGGCTAGAAGCATCATGCAGTTTAAGCTCTTGCGACAAGGAGCTTTCTTTACATCTTAAATGCTCTTGTCCTCATCATGGTATTGATCAAATCCTTCATTTGTAGAATTTGTTAAGATGATGATATTTTTCTTCACCTTCAAGGAACCCTCTGTGTTTGTGAGAACAGAGAACTTTCTTTTCATACGAGAAGGAACAAGACTGTGAATCTTTTTGTCATTGTTCATTTCTCCGAACAGTTTTTCCTTCAAGTATTTCATCTTCCTTTCATGTTGATCGTTTGTTACTTTGAGACGATCAAAGACAAATGTTGAAGGTTGATTTTTCCTTGATGTAGAGACGCTTAACCTTTGGAAGACTAAAGGTCGTGTGGAGCCAGAAGTTAGACCTTGGTTTTCTTCTTTTTTCGCAGCCATACTCACCCTTTGGAAGACTAAAGGTCAAGCAGTTGAAGGCTTGATGCGATCAAAGACAGAAGTCTTTTGTTAGACTTCTTTTGCATCGTCGGCTTCATTCACCTCAATGTAATATGAAGTTGCAAAGTTTTCTTCCTCTTTTTCACTGGGAAGGAAATTTCTTGAGAAGAATTCCTTTAAGGTCACCGATTGGCAAGGCTAGGAACACGTTTTATTTCCCTTCCTATCAGGTTTAGGTTTCCTTGGTGTCCTTTATTATGAAGGGGCGATGTTCTGTCTGAACAATATATTGTTCTTGTTTCTTCTAGCAAGTCATAATGGCCAACCGTTTGTCTTCATCATCAATAGGTTTGACCACATCTTGAAGTTTGTTCTTTGGTACCTCATGTTGAAACCAAATAGTTGTAGGATTCAGAGTCCCAAATTGGACTAGGCACACTTTTTGACAATGAAACAGAGTAGAGCGTATTTGACTGCATGTGTTTGTTGTTACAACAACATGATTTGATTGAGCTATTTCATCGAGGTCCATCTCAATTTTTCCTTCTTTAGCTAATCTTAAAATTAGCTATTTTAGGACGAAACACTTCTCCACTGGATGACTGATAACTCGATGATACTTGCAATACTTGGGATCATCGACTTTTTCCATCTCTTTCGGCCGTTTACATTCTGAATGTTTGATCAGTTGTGTTTTCAGTAGTTGTTCCAACATGTCAGGAATGTCAGAATCAGGAAAAGGATAGACTTTTTTCTGTCTTTCCTTCAAAGTTAAGAGACGCCTTTTATTTTCTTGTCGCTTTTCAATCTTCATGTCCTTTGCATACAACTTGAGAGGGGTTGTATTGACAACCATAAACTCCTCTAAAGTCGCCTCGATGTAATTTCCTTCTTTTTTCATGCTAGAGACTAGAAGGTCTTTATCTCCTCGACTAGCAATACTTAGCTCCATGTCGTGGGCACGAGTTGCTAGTTCTTCAAAGGTGTGAGGCTTTATAGCTTGGAGGATGTACAGAAGTCCCCAGTGCATGCCTTGAATGCACATTTCGACAGCTAACAATTCAGTGAGTCGATCTTTGCAATCGAGACTCATGGCTTTCCAACGATTTATGTAGTCAACCACGGGTTCACCTTTTCGTTGTCTAGTTTTGGTGAGCTCGAACATGCTGACGGTTCATCTTGTGCTATAGAAGCGATTTAGAAACTCCTTTTCGAACTGCTTCCAACTATCTATCGACTCAGGTTCCAGGTCAGTGTACCAGTCAAAAGCATTCTCCTTCAGTGTTCAAACGAACTGTTTGACCAATAGATCTCCTCTTGTACCAGCATTTTCACATGTCTCAATGAAATGCGCAACGTGTTGCTTAGGGTTGCATTTTCCATCGAATTGTTGGAACTTTGGTGGTTGATATCCAGTTGGCATTCTCAAGTTATCGATACTCTTGGTATAAGGCTTAGAATACAAGAGCGAACTTTGAGAAGCTCCACCATATTAAGCTCTAATGGAGTTCGTTATCATGTCCTGAAGTTGTTGGACAGATAGTGAAGTGATCGAAGTGGAGCGTTGTGGTTGATCTTCTTACACAACGACCTTCCCTTTATTGCGATATTTGACGGCAGAAGTTTGACTGGATTCAGCGACATTTTGACTCTCAATCTGGCTTTTCAAGTATGCAATTTGAGAATCTCTTTCTTCAATCTCCTTCATCAATGTGTTGATCTTTTCCTGCGTCTTTGTCATTCTTTCTTCCATAATGCTTGTTTCGGTCATCATGAAGGACACTACGTCAGAATCGAGATTAAATAAAGGATTAAACTTGACCAGGAACTTTTTGTTAGTCGCTGCCTCTGACAATGTCATTACTTCGTCTTCATCCAACCTTAGTTCATTGGAGCAACTGTGGGTAGTAAAACCCATGAACGAATTGCTCATGACAGCGGTCAGTGAAGAAGTCTTCTTGAACTTCATCACTTCGCTTGTGTTTAAGCTAAGAAAAAGAGATGAGAGGTAGAGATTGTCCCACCGGGCGTGCCAATTTGTTCACACGTGATTTAACAAAGAAAAATAAATGAGACACGCGTAAATGAATTTAATTTGTATTAATTTCAATTTAGTGAAGTACAATCTCTAATGTTTATCCTTTTATTCTTTCTCTCTTATGTACAAATGTCTCGAGGGCTTTGCAACTTGTTCTAGAATGTACACTGTTGGGTTTTATGTCCTAAAACTCGTGGTTTTGTAAACTGAATGTATATTCTATTTTGCAATAAAGTTGTTATTGAGGTTTATACAGTAAAGTTGTTATTGAATAAAGTGAATTGTGTATTCCATAACCCAAATCCAATGAACTAAGAACCCTTGACTATAAGATGTCAACTTGAACTTTATGTATGACATAAAAGTGGATCAAGTTCGAGTAATAGTCAGAACGGTCTATAGTATAGGGATAGGGCTGGGTACCTTATCCTGGGGACACTATGGACGCAGCCCACTTTGTATAGTACTAACGATGTGATCCTGAATCGTTCATGTGGAGACATGAAAGTGGGAGCGTCCTATGCAATGAGTTTGCATAAGACTGGACCGCGAAATAGTCACTTAGACTTTTTAACTCCGTTTACTGTTTTAACTGACTATTTTCATACGATGACCTAGGTAACTCGATCTTAATCCTGAGTGTGCTATGAACTCCTGTTTATTCGGGATTATCCTTAGATTTGCATGGGTGAGAGTGGCCCGAGATCACCGACTCAATAAGCCTCCCATTTTAGGGATAAGACTGAGTAGATAGTTGGGAACATAGTCATGCGAGATGGAATTCACTCCTACCCGCTTTAGGGTTTAGTAGAGAGGTTGTTCCCTTAAGTGCAGACTCCGGGTCTTGAATAATGGGCCCACCCTCTCATTGGCCCGAGAGGGATTCGGTTTGTTGGTTGGACCACAAACCAATTGTTCATTAGAGGATCAGTGGGACTTAAGGAACAAGAAGTAATTACAGGGGTAAAACGGTTTATTTGACCCAACTGTAATTACGAACGACCTGTGAAGGATCGACTTACTAATCATGGTTATATCGAGTGGACATAAATATATCTACAGTGAGGAGAGTGCAGCCACTGGGCTTTAGTGGAGTGTCCCGGTGGTTAACGAATGTTGATTAGCTAGGCTAAAGAGTTTGGCCGGTTAATCTCGTATCATTGGAGCTCATGATCTGTAGGTCCATTAGGTTCCCCTTACTAGCTCGGACTAAGCCTTGTAACAATTTGAGAGAAAAGAATTTGAATTGTTCAAATTCGGTTTTGGGAGAAAACGTTAATTATATGCGATATACTTAACGTTTCATAGCTTAATTATGAATTAAACTATGATAAAGAAGAGGTGGACATATTTAAATTTGATTTAAATATTGGTTCGGTTTAAAACATGAATAGGGATTCTTGTTCGAACATTCGATTTGAGAAATCGGGATTGGTCCAATTATTTAATTTGATATTTGATATTAAATTAAATAATTATTTAAAATTAATTAAATTATTTAATTAATTAAAATTTGATTTTAATTTAAAATTAATTTTATATTAATTTTGAATTAAAATTAAAAGGAAATTCAAATTCATTTAAGAATGAATTTAGGACCAAATTCATTTTTCCATGAATAAGCTTCTTGCTTTTTCAAATTAACCAAAATTGGCCACCTCCTTCTTGTATAATCCTCATCACTCATGTGTTGTCATCTTCACAAAGCTTAAGGAAGCTTATGATTTGTTTTAAATAAGAAGAAACACCATGGGTGCGAAGGATTTTGCAGAAAATTGAAGAATTTTCGGTTTTAGACCTTTGCTTTCTCTCTCAAAAATTCTCTCAATTTAGGATCCCACAATCCGCTCCAAGGCCTGAAGATAGTAGGGAAGATCCTAAAGGTGATCCACGAAGTGTTCGTGATAAGAAATTGGCCAAGGATTAGGAGAATTTTGAGCATCAAAGGTAGTGTTCTTATTCTCTGTTTTTCCAGTTTTGAGCATGCTTTTTGTATGATAAAATTGATCAAATTAGAGTGCTTAAGATCCAAAATTGCTTCCGCTTTCTTAATATTAACTCTTTATACACTTGTCTCGAGGGCTTTGCAGCTTGTTCTAGAGTATAGATTTGTCTCGAAGGCTTCACAGCTTATTCTCGAATGTAGATTTGTCTCGAGGGCTTTGTAGTTTGTTCTTGAGGTTGAAGCTTCAATGAATCTTTAGAGTCTTGAAGTCCTCAAGTCGTGAAGAGTCTTTGGTCTTCAAGGAGCGTTTAACACCTAGGGACTTGTCTTGGAGGGTCTTTGGTCATCCAAGAGTGTTCAATACCTGGGGACTTGTCTTGGAGGGTCTTTGGTCTTCCAAGAGTGTTCAGCACCTAGAGACTTGTCTTGGAGGGTCTTTAGTCTTCCAAGAGTGTTAAACACCTAGAGACTTGTCTTGGAGGGTCTTTAGTCTTCCAAGAGTGTTCAACATCAAAGGACTAGTCTTGAAGAGTCTTTGGCCTTCAAATAAAGTTCAGCACCTAAGGACTTGTCTTGAAGGGTCCAGTACCTAAGGACTCCAGGGAGCATTCAGCACCTAAGGTCTTTGGCCTTCTTTACTCTCAATTCTCTTTGAGTTTTCTAGAGAATAAGATTTCTGAACCCTTCAAATGAAGGAGAACTCTTCTATTTATAGAGCTTCCATGGGCATGTGGGCTTGAGCTTTAATGGTCTTTAGGCCCAACCATGGACTTGGGCTTTGGTTGGCTTTGGGCCTAACCATTTGAATTTGAGTTTTATTTAACTTTGACCCAAATTCTATATAACCCAATTTGACTAAATTAAATTTAATTGTTTTGTCAAATTGTCATAATGAAGACATGTGGCCTTTTAATTTTTAGAATTTGCCAATTTTTGTCTTCAAATTAAATTTGGGACACATGTCAATTTATAATTGTAGTTTCGTCATTAATTTGGAATAACGACGTGGCAATTGGAGATTAGCTGAAATTTCTCAGTCAACAGTAACACCCACGTTAAAACTTATTCCCTCCCCCATAAATATTAAACAACTACTCAAATATTAAAAAAAAATTAGGAATTAAATTAAATTAAAACATATAATTCAATAAGTATTAGGAATTAATTATGGGTGGCATACTTTGTAAATTTAAAATTTAATGAAGGGTAATATAGTCCAAATTTTTTTTTCAAAGATTGTGGCTTTCTAATATGTATATATATATATATATATATATATATATATATATATATATATATATATATATATATATATATATATACTAGTAAGCAACATGTGCGATGCACGTGAAAACTTGTATTTTATTTTAAATCAAATAAAAAATAAAACTAATAAGATATTTTAAAGTTAATTTGATAAAATAGAACATGTTAGTTTGAATCAATATGTTATATATTTTTTTATTAAATATATTATTTAATTATAAACTTTTCATATTCAATATTTTCTTAAAATGAACTGATAAGAACCAATTCATTGTCATTAAAAAAAAGGTTCATTGGATTTGGAATTTGGATAAACAAATATTCACCACCATATATACATTCAATTGTTTGAATTAAACCATCATAACTTTTTTTGAAAATCATCCTAACTACTTTTATATTTCTTTTAAATTTTAAATTAGTCAAATCGATTTTATTGGAATTTGAATAGTATGGTTTCAAAAAATAATAATAGTAAATATATTTAAATAATCACAATTCATTCTCATTTAAAAGAAAAATAAATTTTCTTTCAAAAAGAAAATTAATTCATTAGATTTAGATTTTGAATAGAAAAACAATCACCAATTAAGACAAAACCAATCGTTGTGTTCTATGAATGTAGATTATTTTTCTTAGGTAATGTAAAATTCAACTTAAAGTAATTTTATAAATTAAGACAAAATGGTACACAATTTACAATGAAAGAGTAAACTTGAGACAAAAAAAAATCCTTATTGTTTTTTTAATAAGAAAAAGGTTGTAGTTAAAAAAAAAAAAAATCCTTATTGTTTTTTTTAATAAGAATAAGGTTGTAGTTTTTTTTTTTTTTTTTTTTTTTAAGGAAAAAAGAACTAAAACATGTTATAGGTAAGAGTACAAATATATAAAAATATTAAAAATTAAATTGAGAATAATCTAATACATTAATGGTCATTTGGTATATTGAGCTAAAATTAAAGTACAAAATAAAAATATAAAATTTATATTCAACTTTGGTATATTTATTTAATTTAAGAATAGGAAAATAATAAATGAAAAAAAAAAAACAATTACAAATGAATGAAAAAGAAGGAGGTTCAATATGGGAAGAGAGTTTTTTTTTCTCTTATAAGCAAATTAATTTTTAGGTTAAATTATCAAAAATACCCCTGAACTATGGAGTTGGTTTCAATTGTACCCCTGAACTTTGAAAAGTTTCATTTTAACCCTTTAACTTTGAAGTTTGTTTCAAAACAACTCTTGAAGGTTTTTTCCATAAAATTTATGGACGAAAAATGACGTATTTGCATATGTTTTGATTTTTTTTTTCAACGTATATATTCAAATATGTTCACATAAGTAACAATACAAATGAAAAAACATCATTTTTCGTTCATGAATTTAACGAAAAAAAGCCTTCAAGGGTTGTTTTGAAACAAAACTCAAAATTCAAGGGTTAAAATGAAACTTTTTAAAGTTCATTGGTATAATTGAAACCAACCTCATAGTTCAAATGTATTTTTGATAATTTAACCTAATTTTTAAAAGATAATTAATTTTTTTTAAAGGCCCAGCCCACTTTTTTCTTAAGAACAACAAAACTGAGCCCACTTTGTAAATAAAAATAATAAATAATAAATAAATAAAAGAAAGAGGAAAACCTAAACTTTCATTTGTGCTCCTCACCCCTTCTTCAAAACAGCGTCTCCTCAGTCCTCTGCTTCAGCAGCTTAGTATCGTCGTGGCCTCCCTCCCATTCAGTGTCTCCGTCGCCGTCGTCATCTTTCTTCCGTTCGTGTCCCCGTAGCCTCCTCCCTCCTAGCGATTTTGCACTGATTTTCTACTCCCTTATTGTTACAGGTATTCTTCCAATCTCCATCTATTCCTTTCTTCTCACTTGAAAACACACAGATTAGAACTTCAATACTCTGCAACTATTGACTCAGTATCAATATAGCATCACAAAATTTACTCTAAATGACATTAATTATTATTGCAAAATCGACTTTGATTGGATTATGATTTGTATTTCCCAATTAGATATTAACAGTAGCAATTCATCGTGAAAAAGAAAACCTAGGGATCAAAAAATTAAGGGAAAAAAACTACACAAAAAGCTTAAGATTCACTGGCGAAATCGAAGCTGGCATTGCCTTGAACCACCGGCCAACTCGTTGGACTCGCGACCACCCTTTAATGGTGCATTTTGTATCTACACTTACGTGGAAGATAGAAAGATTTTTGGAACTTGAATAGTGTAGAGAAACATAATATTAACTAATAGTATTTATGATAGTTTGATTGTAACTCATATTCATAGTATGGGATTATGGCCCTATTTAAAAAGGAAGATGAAAGGTTAAACTGAGAGAGGAAGATAGGATAGGATCAACGGCTAAAGGAAGATAAAAGAGTAAGAGGGCAAAATTGGCATACTATTAAAAATGAAAGGATAAAAGTGGCATACAAAATTTCTCCTCTATCGTGCCTTTTATGTAAGAAACACGTGCATGTGTATTTTATTTTAGAGTCCAAAAAAAATAGTAAATTAATTTAAATTTAATTTGATAAAATAGAACCATACAAAATTTCTCTTTTATAGACTCCGGATTTGAAACGAAAATTAAACTAAGCTAATTAAGAGATAAGTTTGAACCGACAGGACATGCCCTGCGTGAACAAACTTATCTCTTAATTAGCTTAGTTTAATTTCCGTTTCAAATCCGGAGTCTATAAAAGACTTCAGAGTTGTAAAGGAAAGGATATCGAGAAATATTTGCGAGCTTCACAAAATTCTTTCCAATTACAAAGAGAGAATGATATCATGATCATATACCCCCCGGAAAATAATTTGAAATCAACAAAAGAATATTGCTGAATGCGGAATTTTATATGCCTAAATAGGCTCTGATACTATTTGCTCGATCGCGTTAATCGGCGAAAGAGAATTAGGATCGATTTGATTACAAAGGGTTTTTGGGAATGGGAAGTAGGAAAGTTGAGTAAATATTTAGCAAGTGAAGCTCGCAAATATTTCTCGATATCCTTTCCTTTACAACTCGGAAATCTTTTATAGACTCCGGATTTGAAACGGAAATTAAACTAAGCTAATTAAGAGATAAGTTTGAACCGACAGGACATGCCCTGCGTGAACAAACTTTCTTAATGGAGACAAACAACTTTAAGAATCTACTTTATCAAAAGTAATAAAACAAAAACAGTAAACAGCGGAAAGTAAACAGTAAATGACGGAAAGTAAAAGAAATGATTACAAAAGACAAAATATAATAATACAGTCTTGAAAAAGAAAAGATTGGGACGAATCTTTCATCACGTGCTTCCAACTGTGCTTGTCCTTTCATCTTTAATAAAGTGGCTTTATTAAAGTGATGCGTTAGTCTTTCATTATTGCTTCTGTCTGATATTTCAGATTGTTGAAGAGGCAAGGATACACCGGAGAGCTTACCAACGGTTTCACAGCGCCCACCTGGCGGCTTACTACCGGGAACACAACTCCTAAAGATCCGCAACAGGTCCTCATCTTCAACCTTCGATATCTTCAAGCAATAGTCTTTCACTGAAACAAATAGCAACTCTGAAGAGGCTGATCACGCTAACTTGTTTTCAAGTAGCAACTCTGGAGAGACTTATTACGCCATCTGCTCTGTTGATGCGCTGGCACAAGACTGGAAGTGGATGATGATTTTACTATGCACAATACAGAATCCAGACCTATACAAGGGATTCTGTACATTTCGTACTATACATATTATTAATTTACAGACTCAAAGACTTTACAACAAAGATAATCAGGAATTAATTTCCCGATTATAAAAACTAAAAAGAATATACAAAAGATATAAGAAATTGTACAAAGAAAGAATATCTTCTTCCTAATGAAGATGATATTCATGTATGTCTACAAGAATGTACAGGAAAGATGAAAAACATATAAAAATATAAACAGATATATACATTAGTTTACCCTCATTTCGGAGGTTTAACCTTTTTTTTTTTTTTAACTAGATTCACGGAGGTTGTGAATCCAGGAATGGATCGTTTAGATCATATGGAGACATCTCTTCGTCGTCATCAGCTTCGCTGTGATGGGAAGGAGTTCTGCTTTTAGCTTCTTCCAGAATTCTCTGGTATTCTTCTTCTGAGGTTGCTTGGGCAAGCCTAGAGATTAAATGAGACCGAGTATTCAGAAATTCTGAATTACTCTTTGATTGATCAAGTAGTTCTTGATTGCATGAGAACCACTCTTTCAACCCTTCTTGAGACAGATGAGAAATATCATATTTATCCCACCATTTTATCTTCACCGTTTTGGCGAGTTCTTTAACGTTATCCTTTACTCTAGACTGGAAATTCCAGCTGAGTATCCATGAGACTTTAAAATATAAGCAGAATCGAAATAAATTTAGAAATTCGTTCTTGCCTATATTTTGTTGGAATGAATGGTAGGCTTCTTGGACTTCTACAGGGAATATGTCTTCTGTGAGTCCAAAAGTTTTCCACCAGTTGATGAACCAGTATGGATATTCCATACGGTGAGCTCTCTAGCAAAATTGAATAAACCAGGAGTGATCAAACTTGATATACCATAGGACATAGAACCATGCTTGGACATAGTCTCTATAGGTATATGTTTGTGGTTTGAAATGTTGAGACAATTTTCTGGGTGTGAATATACTCTGATTCCAATGAGTTGGAGTCAGGACTTTGAAGACTTTGAATTTTGAGAATGCGACTTTCTCTGGGTTGTCGCGATCTGCTATATGAGTTATTTCAACAGACTTTGTGTCTACTAAAATAAACTCATAGAATTTTCTGGTTTTGAAAATCTCTTCCGGCATGAAGTAGAAACCGGTAGGGAAATAGTTTTTGATGATGTTCGTAATGGAGGCACCATCAGCTTCAGGTTCTATTACTGCTGGCTCAACAGCAATAGGCTTTTGGAAGTAAGCTTTCACCTGAGGTTTGGGTGTAAACCTACTATTTGGATCTACTGCCTGAGAAAAGGTAGTAGGTCGAGGTGACGACATAGGTCTTGGGGACGAACTGGATCCCTGTACAGAGGGAGCCGGAATAGATGTTCTTCTAGAACTTTGAGAAAGGGTCGGAGAGACTGGTCGTCTACTCGGACGGGTTAAATTGGCCGATGGCCTTGGTGGTGGAGTAGAAGACTCCAAGGAATCGCGAATCACAATTCCAGTAGAACGTTGTCTAGGTCTGACCACCAGTGTGAAATCAGAATCTAGAGCGTAACGTTCTGCAGTCATTGGACTTGCAGTTTGAGACGAACTAGAGGCTTTTTCTTTGCCTTTTGAGACAGGGGTGGCAGGGCTCTTGCCCTTTCTACTGGACATTTTCTTTCCTATCAGCTTTGAGGGAGGAAGAAGATGGCTTTGAGGGAAGGTTTTTAGAGAGGGTCTTGTTTAGAAACTCTCTTGATAGGTAATCCGCTAAGGGGTTTTGTACTCCTTTTATAGGCAAAACCTCGAAGTCGAAACAGGACAAAATTGCTTGCCACCTGGCAAAAATCTGTTTTGAGACTAAATTCTCAACATCTTTTTCTAAAACAAATTTAGATGCTTGAGAATCCGTTTTGATGATAAATCTTTTGTTTATCAAATCTCCTTGAAATTTTTGAACATATAAAACTATGGCCAAAATTTCTTTTTTAATTGTTGAATAATTTTTCTGGGTATCATTCAATACTCCAGAATAATATCTCACTATTTGTTCTTGTTTATCCAAACACTGTTTGAGGATTCCTCCATATCCGATATCGGATGCGTCAGATTCCACTATTAACGATGCTTCTGGATTAACAAGACTTAAACAAGGTATTGTTTTGACTAAATTTTTTATTCTCCTAACAGCTTGCGTATGCTTAGTTGTCTAGGGTTTTGGATTTTTTCTAAGTCTTTGAAACAGAGGTTTGCAAATGGGCCTCAAATTTTTAATAAAATCTGAGATATAGTTGAGACAACCCAAAAACCTTTGTAATTGGGTTTTGTTTAAAATCTCGTCTGGGAAATTATCCGCAAACTCTATTGACCTCTGAATTGGGGTTATCTGGCCCAAATATATTTCAAATCCAAGAAAACGAATTTTGGTTTGAAATAGTTTTATTTTTGAGACAGATATTACTAAACCGTTTTGTTTAATAATATCTAGAAATTTTCTCAGATGAGAAAAATGTTGATCTATACCTGATGAGAAAATTAAGACATCATCGATATAGATAATTGAAAATTGAGATATAGGATCAAGAATATCATTCATGATTTTTTGGAATTCTGATGGAGCGTTCTTTAGGCCGAATGGCATGACGTTCCATTCATATTGTCCAAAAGGAACATTGAATGCAGTCTTGTAACGATCCTTTTCTGAAATTTGAATTTGCCAGAAACCTGACTTCATATCAAATTTCGAAAATACGTTTGATCCTGATATCCTTTTTAATAAATCATTTTTGTTGGGAATGGGATATCTAATCCATTCCAAAACTTTGTTTCAGGGTTTGTAGTTGATTACCAACCTGGGCACACCACGCTCTTTTTCTGCTTGATTGTTGACATAGAATGCTGCACACGACCATGGGCTTTTGGATGGTCTGATTAGCTTCCTTTTTATAAGTTCGTTTATCTCCGTCCGGCAATGTTGTAATAATTCAGAGTTCATCTGAATTGGTCTTGCCTTTGTCGGGATCTGTGATTCCTTGAAATCTTTGATATATGGTAAATTTACCATATGCTGCTTCCGATTCCAGAATGCGTTAGGATGTTCTGAGCAGACTTCTTTTTCAAATCTTTGTTTTAAGATTTGAATTTTTTCTTGTATCTCCTTTTGCTGATTATTCTCTTCAATCCTCTTATAGTTGATTTCCTCCTTTAGGAAGGCTATCTGTCTTTGTTTGAGGTTGATGTTGTTCAGCTGATTCTCTCTACTCATAGAATTAACTTTATGAGTAAGTATTGGCTTGATTCATTCGAACAAAATTTCTTGTCCCATGGATTGAGTATGTATCCCTTCTTCAGAAACATTTAGGGGATACAACTGTGTGAGGAATGGAGTTCCTAAAATCATATCTTGGCTTAGGTTTTTGACCAAAAGACACGAAGTTACGAAACATATCTTTTCTTTGCAGATATGTATTTCTGGTAACTTGTGTTTTATCTTTAATGGTTCTCCGTCAGCTCCTCTTAGGACTTCTTTCGTCTTTCTGAAGTATTTTGACGGGATAAGTCTTTCTCGGATGCAGTTCTGATCTGCTCCTGAGTCTATCAAGGCAATAAGAGTTATCTTAAAGTTTGAAAATTTTAAAGTTACCTCTGTATACCATTTTTGGTATGAGACTTTACTTATGGTGTTTAAGAACACATCTTCATTTATCTTCAGCTCCTTTGAAGGTTCTTCAATCTTCTGCTTTCCTTTCTTTAAGGAAGCCATTTCTGTTGAAAGCTTAAGATAATCATCTTTGCAGTTTTGCTTTAACTCTGATACATCTCTTTTTAAGGTGTTGATTTCAAATTGTAGGTCTTGAACAGTGATCTTAGTTTCCTTTTTCATTCTTCCCAAGACATCTTCTAGAGTGACGGGAATAACGTCTAAGTCGATTTCCTTCTTTTCATCTTCTTTCTTGGATGAATTCTTCTTTAAAGACTCTTTTAGTTGCTTAAGTACAGCAACTTTTGTAGATTCTTCGGGGAGTTTCTCCACAAGATCTAGGAGAAATTCTTGATCACTGGTTATAACATTTATACTGTTATAACATCCGCATGCTCTGCCTCCTTTGCAATCCTTTTTATGAATTTCTTCGAACTCTCCTTCATCAGAATAGTAGGATGAATCTTCGGATTCTCCTCTTAATATCTACACTTCCTTTTCGGATTCTGAATAATCACTGGAGCTTGATCCAAAGGCGACTAACAGCTCCTTCTTTAGATCTTCGTCAATCTGGAGTTCGTTGATTTTTCCTCTTAAGGGACATCTATTAGAATAGTGTCCATATTTTTTGCATTTATAGCACTGGATCTGATTTCTAGATTTCTTGTGCTTTCTTTCTTCCCGATATGGAGTTCTTTTGTAGGTCGG
The DNA here is from genome assembly GCA_033996785.1 of Trichosanthes truncata. Classification (NCBI taxonomy): domain Eukaryota; kingdom Viridiplantae; phylum Streptophyta; class Magnoliopsida; order Cucurbitales; family Cucurbitaceae; genus Trichosanthes; species Trichosanthes truncata. The sequence goes on along the minus strand of JAWPNB010000013.1, from coordinate 38,578,507 downwards.
TCTTCGCTTATAGCTTTTTTCTTCTCGATATACGTTTGGTTTCGTATATCCTCTCCTGGTTTGTGAGTGTTTCTTAATCCTTCTCATTTTTCTTTTTTCTATCTGAGAAGGAGCATTTCTTTGTGGCATGACATTGTACATGTCACAAAATTGACCCAACTCCTTTTTTCTGTTAGCGGCCGTATTGGCTTTCGCTTGGGCCTTTGCTTCTAAGCACTGCTTCATTCCAAAGTTGACAACATATTGGATAAGTTCTCCATATGAGACTAGCTGCCAATTTATGGAATCTACTGTCTTCAGTTCCTGAATGTATTGTAGTAATTGCGTTTGAAATATTGGAGGAAGGCCATTGATAAACCTTTGCTTCCAAATTTCGCTTTCGCAATCATCTCTTTTGTAGACCTCTGTAAGGAAAGTATCTTTATACCATCTGAAGTCTTGGAGCTTTGGGCACCTAAGATTATTCAGTGATATACTGGCCATGTATCGGTAATTTGTAGTGTTTCCCATGAACGCCTCTGCTATTGCATGGGTAAGAGTAATTACCTCATCTTCTACTTCTTCTTCGATTATTGTATCCCTTGGAACGATCGAAGTTGAAGCTTCATTGGATCCACTGGAACTTTCTACTGTTCCTGTTGGTCTTCTTGCCCTATGTCTGAGTATTTGTTTTCGTTCTATTTCGGTAAATCTATGATCCCACCATCCTTTTAGGATGCCAGAGAATCCTGCCGAAAGGAACTTGGCTGATGCATGGTCAGAGTGTCCCTTAGTGATGTAGGCAGTGTTTGCCATTAACATCTCCTGAATGACTCCCATGATCAGGTACTCAGAAAGGCCGTCAAGATTCCATTCATAGATTGAATCTCCATCATATGATCTGTACGTCATGTAACTTCTTTCTTCGTACATTAAATCTGGCTTAGAAGGTCTCGGATACCAGTTTCTTTGCTCACTTTGTCGAGCTTCTTTGTAATAGCTTCGAGTATAGCTCCTTTGATTTTGGATTTTCAATACCTCTTTTGGTTTTTCTTCCTCAAGAGACATCTGGCTCAGATTTTCTATTTCCTGATCAACATCTGATTCGGCTAGAACATTGATCTGGTCGGTTGGTTCTTTCGCCGTCAATTTCTTCAGACGACTGTCTACTTCTAGGATGAATTTGTCTAGACTTCTGTCTAAGCTGGACTTCATCCTTGGTATTGAACTCCCTACATCTGTTCTGAAGTATGGAGTTGTTGGTTCAGTACTCCCAAATTCTCCTTTTGGGATTCTTTTCTTTACGGTCGTTGCCTCTTCTGTAAATTTTTCTTCTACCCTGTTTAATTGTTCGGACATGGTAGAGAAGATTTTGTTGGTATAGTTTCCTTGTAGTTGAAGTCCTCGGATTCCCTTCGAAGGATTATGATCTTCAACTTTCTGGTCGATTAGTTTGAAAGGTACCGCTGTAACGGCTTGATTAGAGCTTTCAAACTGAATAGCTTCTAATGGAGGATGTGTAGAGTTTACTACTTCTCCTCTCGTGGTTCTCCAGGATACCTCCTTTAAAACATTGATTGACTTTGCTAGCCAATCTTCTTTGTTCATATACCATTCAAAAAAGGGTATATTTTCTTCTAAGGTTGTCATAACCTTCTTCCATTCAGCTTTAAGTTGCTCCCTTTCTTCTGCTTCAAATCGCTCGAAGAATATCCTTCTGGGTTCTGCCCATGCGGGATCTAGGAAGTCGTTTTTCAGAGCTGCCATGTCTATCTGGAACTCACTCTGAATCACATTAAGCTGATTTGCTTCCATATCTGTCTGAGTTGGAGAGATATTCCTTTGGTAGAGTACCTCTGGAATTTCTTGGTTTAGGTTTACCTTCTCTATTTTTAGAGAGGCAGACCTCTGTAAGCCAGCAGATGATGATGGTGCTGCTCTGCTTGTAGAGGCACTATGTCTTGAGGGTGCGAAGTGAGTTGTCCTTGATTGTGAAGGACCTTCATCTTCAAATTCGATATGAATGCTACCGTCTGGCTTTTCCTCTATGAGGGTTAAAGTCCTTGGCTTGGGCTTTGGTGGAATAAAAGCTTTCTCCAAATCCCATTCGGACCTTCTTGTTATGTCTTCCCATGATAACATTTTGGGAATCTCTATTAAATTATTTTCGAAGTCCGCCTCGAATAGGATCGTTTGTCCTTCTGGCGGTGCTTCTACAATACATCTTGGCTCCAACTTCGTCTTCATGACTTTGTAATTTATTCGCCATATTAATGCGAACGATTCTGTCAGTTTCTCAACATTCAAATTCTTAAACTTGATATCCAATACTAAAGTGTTTAGTATGTTTGGATCAGTTAAAGAAATTGGAAAGTTGGGATAGACGTTGAAGTAGACTGGTCCTCTTGCTAGGTTTGCTTCAATGAGTCCTAACATAGAGTTTTTGTAATCGAGGTGTCTTTTGTCTCTGAGAGCGACAAGGATTGGGATATCTAGGCTTGGTCGGTATAATGGTCTTATACCTACTTGAACGAGGCCGATATGAAGGAATTGATACCCCTTCAATTTGTGCTGCCACAACATCTCGGAAGAGAATAGGCGTATTTTTTCTAGGTTGTTGACGATTGGAATTGTTCGTTCAACAATTTTGATTCCTTTCATTTGATTGAAGATCTCTGTATCGTAGATTAACGAGGGATCAACTTTTGGAACATTCCATTGAACAATTGATCTTTCAATGGATTGGATGGATGATAGTGTATTCTTAATGTTAAGATCTGCACTATCTCCTTCTTTGAATCTGTGTTTATCTGCTTCTTGCATCATTTGTTGTTCAGCTTTTCCTACTCTGGTGGCTATCGCCTTCTTCTTGGTTTCTTCGGCTTGTCGCCTTCTTGCTTCTGTTGGGTTTTATGTCCTAAAACTCGTGCTTTTGTAAACTGAATGTATATTCTATTTTACAATAAAGATGTTATTAAGGTTTATTCAGTAAATGTGTTATTGAATAAAGTGAATTGTGTATTCTATAACCCAAATCCAATGAATTAAGAACCCTTGACTATAAGATGTATACTTGAACTTTATGTGTGACATAAAAGTGGATCAAGTTCGAGTAATAGCCAAAACGGTCTATAGTATAGGGATAAGGCTGGGTACCTTATTCTGGGGACACTATGGACGCGGCCCACTTTGTATAGTACTAACGATGTGATCCTAAATCGTTCATGTGGAGACATGCGAGTGGGGGCGTCCTATGCAATGAGTTTGCATAAGACTGGACCGCGAAATAGTCACTTAGACTTTTTAACTCCGTTTACTGTTTTAACTGACTATATTCATACGATGACCTAGGTAACTCGATCTTAATCCTGAGCGTGCTATGAACTCCTGTTTACTCTAGATTATCCTTAGATTTGCATGGGTGAGAGTGGCCCGAGATCGCCGACTCAATAAGCCTCCCATTTTGGAGATAAGACCGGATAGATAGTTGGGAACATAGTCATGCGAGATGGAATTCACTCCTACCTACTTTAAGGATTAGTAGAGAGGTGGTTCCCTTAAGTGCTGACTCCGGGTCTTGAACAATGGGCCCACCCTCTCATTGGCCCGAGAGGGATTCGGTTTGTTGGTTGGACCACAAACCAAATTGTTCATTAGAGGATCAGTGGGACTTAAGGAACAAGAAGTAATTACAGGGGTAAAACGGTTTATTTGACCCAGCTGTAATTACGAACGACCTGTGAAGGATCGACTTACTAATCATGGTTATATCGAGTGGACAGAAATATATCTACAGTGAGGAGAGTGCAGCCACTGGGCTTTAGTGGAGTGTCCCGGTGGTTAACGAATGTTGATTAGCTAGGCTAAAGAGTTTGGCCGGTTAATCTCGTATCGTTGGAGCTCATGATCTGTAGGTCCATTAGGTCCCCTTACTAGCTCAGACTAAGCCTTGGAATAATTTGAGAAAAAAGAATTTGAATTGTTCAAATTCGGTTTTGGGAGTAAACGTTAATTATATGCGATATACTTAACGTACTATAATTATGAATTAAAATCACAAGGAAGAGAGAGGAACATATTTAAATGTGATTTAAATATTTGTTCGGTTTAATACGTGAATAGGGATTCATGTACAAATGATTGGTCATAAAAGAGAGGGATTGGTCTAATTATTTAATTAATATTTGATATTAAATTAAATAATTAAATTAATTAATTAAATGGTTTAATTAATTAATCAAGTTTTTTTTTTAATTTTGATTTAAACTTGACTAATTCCAACCAAGTGTTGTCATCCAAAAGAAGACAAGTGTTGTCTTCCATAGGAAGACAAGTGTTGTCTTCCAAAGGAAGACAAATGTTGTCTTCCATAGGAAGACAAATGTTGTCTTCCATAGGAAGCCTAATGAGGTTTCATTAGTGCCTATAAATGAGAAGAAACACAATGGAGAAAGGTGATTAGAAAAACAAGAGATTTTTGTAGAAAACTCTCTAGCTTTTTTATCTTTACTCATTCTTCTCCCAATTTCTCTCAATCAAAGATCCCACAATCCATTCCAAGGGCTGAGAATAGTAGGGAAGACTCTAGTGGTGGTCCAAGTATTGTTGGTGGTCCAAGATTTACAAAGAATTTGGAGAATTTGAGCTACAAAGGTATGTGTTCATACTTTCTGGTTTTTTCCAGTTTTGAGCATGTTTTTGTTTGGTTAAATTGATGTACTTTGAGTGCTCGAGATCCGAAATTGCTTCCGCTTTCTTAATATTAACTCCATCAGCTTCAGCATTTGTCTTCCATTTGTTGAAGAAAGTCTTCACACGATCGGTCATCCGATTATGATATTTTCTTTTCTTTAAAATCTGAGAGAATAGAGTGAATTCTCTTTAATAAGTTCTTCTTGCTTCCTCACCTAGAATCCGTCTTCTTGCTATTAGGGGGAACGGGCGGCTTACCAACTGTCTTACGCCTTCTGCCGGGAACACCTTCACCCCTTGCCAAACACCTAATAATCGCAAGACTTAATTGACAATAAAAGGGATTGGAAGAAAAAGTATAGTAAAAAGAATTAACAAAATTCTTTCCGATTACAAAGAGAGAATGATATCATGATCATATACCCCCCGGAAAAGAATTTGAAATCAACAAAAGAATATTGCTGAATGCGGAATTTTATATGCCTAAATAGGCTCTGATACCATTTGCTCGATCGCGTTAATCGGCGAAAGAGAATTAGGATCGATTTGATTACAAAGGGTTTTTGGGAATGGGAAGTAGGAAAGTTGAGTAAATATTTAGCAAGTGAAGCTCGCAAATATTTATATAGTGTGATTTCAAAATATAATTATAGTAAATACATTAAATAATCACAATTTATTGTCATTCAAAAGAAAATTAATTCGTTAGATTTAGAATTTGAATAGAAAATGATTACCAATTAAGACAAAACCTCATTAGATTTAGAATTTGAATAGAAAAACAATCCCCAATTAAAACAAAACCGACTATTTTTATATGAATGTGGATTATTTTTTTTCGACAATATAAAATTCAACCTAACGTAATATCAAAAATTAAGACAAAGGGATACACAATTTACAATGAATGGGTAAAGCTGTCACAAATTTTTTTTCCTTATTGTTTTTTTAATAAGGAAAAAGTTGTGGTATTTTAAAGAAAAAAAATCTAAAACAATAAAATATGTTATATGAAATAGTAGAAATATATAAGGACAATCAAGGATAAAATATTAAAATTTAAAAGATTAAAAAATAAATTGAGAATAACTTAATATATTAGTGGTCATTTGGTATATTTAGCTAAAATTAAAGTATAAAATTAAAATTTTAAATTTATATACAACTTTGATATTTATTTAATTTAAGAAAATGAAAATTAGTAAAAAAGAAAACCACTACAAATGAATTAAAAAAAGGAAAAAATAGAAGAGAAATTTTCTCTCTTATAACAAAATTATTAATTTTTCAAAAATAATTAAATTCAAACCTATTATTGAAAGTTGATATATAAATTAGAAAAGGTTAAAAGAAAAAAGAAAATAAAATCAATCCACGTGTCCAATAAATCAGGCCACTTTTCTCGCTTTTTTTTTTGATTTTTAATAAGGAAAAGCATAATTAAAATATTATTTTGATCGCTGTACTTTGAGCTTTGTTTTATTTTGGTCTCTGTATTTTTAAATGTCTAATTTTAGTCCTTGTACTTTCAATAAAGCTTAAAATTAGTTCCTATGACAAGTTTGAAGTTAATTTTTATCAAAATTGGTTAAATAATAATAATAATTTTAATTAAAAAAAAGGATACCATGTGAATATGCTTCTAAAATTTATAGAGAAAAAATTAATAGAGACTAATTTTTTTTTAGAAAATTAACCATAAGCTAATAATAGGGATCAATTTTAACGAGGATTAAAATTGGTTATTTGAAAATAGAGAGACCAAAATAGAACAAGGTTCAAAGTACAATGACCAAAATAGTATTTTAACCAAAATAAAATAACAATCAATAAAAGAAAGATGAAAACCCTAAACTGTTCCATGCACTTCTTCTTCGTCTTCTTCTTCGCACCCTTTCTTTCTCCGTTTCAGCGGCTCGCTGTCGCCGCCGCCTCTCTCCCGTTACTGCTGCCACCGCTGCAGTCTTTCTTCCTTTCGTGGCGCCGCAGCCTCCTCCCTCCTAGGGTTTGCACTGATTTTGTACAAAATTTTGTACTCCGTGGTTGGTACAGGTATTCTCCCAATCTTCCTCTATGTCTTTTTCCTTTTTTTTTTTTTTTTTTTTTTTGAGTACAATGTCTTTCTTCCCACTTGAAAAACACAAATTAGAACGGAAGAATGAAGGATATATATATATTTTTTTTAATAACCATGGCCGAATAGTATGGAAAATAAAAACAGTTTACGCCCAAATTGGGACGTGTTGGCTGTTCAGATTCGGGCATGAATCAGTCATTCAATTCTTCAGCGCAATTCAACTTTCTCTCCCTGTTCGTACGAACTAAAAACCTTTGAAGAAAAGGGTCATACGAATTAGAAAATCCATGACATAAGACTGGTAAAATAAGAGCAAGTGAAATTTAAGTTCAGTTGCACAATTTACAATGAAAGGGGGCAAATTTGGTAGAATAAGTTTTTATATATAGTATAGACTATAGATATAGATGCTTTGTATTTCCGCCGTAAGTGAGCTTCTTTCCCATTCTCTCTCTCGCTTCCTTCTTCCTCTTTCCTAATTGGCTGGCTCTCTTTCTTTCTCATTCAATCTTTACAGATTTCTTAACCTCCTTTGCTTGATTTAGGTGTAGTATTTCTGAAGTGGGTGATATTCTCAATGGTGAAGAAGAGGAAGCATAGCGAGACTTTGCCAATAGTATCGGTTAAGAAGGATGATGGCGCCCCTGAGAGACCCAAGCGGACGCTCATGGGTTGGAAAGACAAGGAAGTTGCGAAAGAGAGTGAATCTGGTTCCGAGCATGTCTTTTTTCGGAACAAAGAGAAGGTTCTCGTCACTTGCTCCCGCCGAATCAATTTTAGGTACGAAATGTAGCCCGGACAGTTTGAGTTGCATACATACATCCCGAACTTGCACACTTGAATCAATAGAGCTGCTGATAGTTTCGTTTTTCTTTATAAGAAAACAATTTTTTTTTATTTCATTCTCTCTTCAGGTGCAAGCTGCCGTGGTGTTCTAAACTTATCTATAAATGTAATCTTTAATTCGACTATTAATTTAATAGTATGATTGACGATGTTCAAGAAGAAAACCAGATCACTGATTGAAGAGAATTTTTAGGTAAAAGTGGGATTAGGTACAAGGGTTTAGGGTTTAGGAGGGAGATGTGGATAGAGGATCAACCATTGATGAAGAAATTTTCTAGTCTCTTTGTTTTTTCTCAACCAAAAGACATTTAGTTAAGGATATGACTTATGAGAGGAAAAAAGGAACTCTGGACAATTATAACAATAAGACACCTATCAAATGTAGAAGCTAATGAATATAGAGAATTGATGGGATTGCTCAGTGATGTAATGGTTTTTTGGATGGAAGACATTAAAGTATGGGAGGTTGAATCTTCAGGCTGTTTTCAACTATGAAAGCTAGCAGATTTAAAGGAAGTGTTAAATTATAAATTTTTTGATTGATTTAGAAGGGTCTTGTGCCAAAGAATATAAATTTTAGTTAAAACAAGTTGGTGTAGCTTTTTTGTAAAATCTATTAAGAGGTATATACAGGTTCTGGTAATTTGGGCGGTAGCTTTTCACTCGTCAATAAAAAAAAATTTCTTCCTTTAGAATGATTGGAAATTTTATTAACCTTTGTGTTTGTTTAGGTATCGGCATTTGATGTTGAATATGGTATCACTTCTGCCACATTGTAAGAAGGATAACAAGGTGGAGTCGAGGTCCAGTAAGGGTGCAACACTGAATGAGCTAGTTGAACTCAAGGGATGTTCTTCCTGCCTATTTTTTGAGGTTAGAACTTTTGCTTTGCACTCTGCCCATGTCTAAACTTGGAATTCAATTCATAATCTGGAATTTGTAAGGTACTATGTTTTTTTGATTTTGCTTTTTTATTAGATTTAGGATGATAACTTTTTGGTTTCTGTTGTGGTATTAGGATGTATTAAGTATCCTTTTCTTTTCATTTGATTATTTTCCTACATGCCTTTTCATCATGTTTGTACATTGTGATCACATGACTTATTTTACCATCGTTCCATCACAGTGACTTGGAATTCGATTTGTGTACTTGATTCTAACGGGTCTTTTTGTCCCCTGGATTTTGTTCCTGCACAATCGAATCAATCATTTTATTCCAAGCTTATTGCTAGATTTTTCAGTTCCTTTTCTTTTTGTTTATGTAATTATTTCTATCATTTTCATGCAAGCTTATTAATTTTTTTTGTCTCTAATTCCAGTGCAGAAAACATAAGGATCTCTATTTATGGATGGCAAAGTGCCCTAGTGGGCCATCTGTGAAGTTTTTAGTTAATGCCGGTAATTTTAACTTGCAATCAAATCTTATTATTGGATTTATTTAAAACACGCAGTTTACTTACTTTTGCATTTTTCCTTTCAGTGCATACAATGGAAGAATTGAAACTTACAGGGAACCATCTGAAAGGTTCTCGTCCTATTTTGACATTCTCGTCGAATTTTGATAAAGATGTCCACTGGAAACTTCTGAAGGAAATAATTGTTCAGGTATCAATTAAAAAGTTATTTTAAGCAATTCATCCTTGAAACTATTTTTCCTTCTTACACGTGAATGTATCAAATATCAATTTCCTTGTCCTTTTCCTTTGAATACATTTTTTTTTTTTCATTTCTTCATTCCCTCAATCTAAAGTGAACACGTTATGAAATTGATTAAATAATGTTTGCACGACCACAGTCCAATTATCAACTAGAATTCTGTGACAGGGATTTCAGTCATGTTATGTCGTGAATTTTTGTATGCAGACATCTTTTGTCTTCGGCTTTCTTTCTTTCTTCCCCCCCCCAAAAAGGAATAATCTTTCATTTTTCTGAATGTAAGTTGGTTTTCATGCCAAAGATAAAATAAAATAAAAGAATATTCGTCAATGCACTTCTTTAATGTAATGTGCTATGACATAAGAATTTGGATTAGTGAATTCTTGTGCCTGACTTCACAATTGTATGCTGACGCCTCAATACTATCATTCTCTTTTCATGCTTCATTTATTTATTTTCTAATTAGGGTGGTGATAGAACTCAAATGTATTGAAATGTAAAAAATAACCAAACTACAAGATAAACCAAGTGTTCGAGGCACTTGGTCGCTCCCTAACTTGAGATCACTCAAGCCCTAAACCAAATCACTGAATTAACGCTTACCATCTCCTTTCTCCCTCCCTCTATTTATAATCAAATACTATAATTAACTCCCTAGGTATTTACTAATATACCCTCAATAGCATTCCTATAGCTATAAGCAAAAAATAATTGCAAAAAGTAATTAACTATAATTACTATGTTGGCCAACAACGTAATTGTAGATTCATTAGTTTGATCCATTAGTATTGTAGATCCATTACTATAATTAACTATAATGTCTCCATCTTCTTGGCCATATAGTTTGATTTGCTGCCTATTAGCTATGTTGCAAAAAGTAATTGTAGATCCTAGTTGCCTCTCTAATTAATGGCATTTTTGCTAAAAATCCTATAAAGTCATATTTAGTCTGTCATAATTTTAACTTCAACAACGTTCTTTTCCCTCAGATTTTTGGGACTCCGAAGGAGCATCGACATTCTAAACCATACCACGATCATGTATTTGTTTTCTCCATTGTTGATGACCACATATGGTTCCGAAATTACCAGGTACGCTTTATTTATTTCCAAGATTTTACACAATTTGATGCTCTCAATCGTGGATAGCATCCAAATGCATATTTCTACTTGACACCCGAATCATGTACTGGATTTAGTCTTTCTTTTAAATTTTTTGCTCACCACATTTTCAAGAAGTGGCACATGAAAGCAGAAAAATATATTCTACGTCATGTTAGGCAAAGACATTGAAAAAACTTTTGAATATTATCAGTTTCAGTATAAATGTCAAATATTTTTTATGATATCGAAAGTATATTAGTCATTAGCTAAGGAGTTTCTCGATCAATGCGGTTCATAGGAAGACCAAGATAAGAGCTTGGCCATGAACCCATCTTGGAGCCGCAGAAAGATGCCCAAACCTTTTGTGAAGAGTCACAATTATTGTCCAATAGCTTAGACTTTCTACATATATTTGATATTGAGACCAGGAACGGGAGTAGTAAAAAAAAGGACGAGAGGAGAGGATATACTTTTCAAATACCAAGGCTTCACTCAGACAATGAACAATGGCAGAAAAAAGAAACAATGCTCTATTTTTATAGGTAATGATCAAGGCTTCATTCATGTAACCAACAATGGTGGTGAACTTAATTTAAAGGAGATTGTAGCCATTTCCACTATTTGGGGGTATGGATGGTGATGAGAGGGTTTAGCACTTAATCGATGCATTATGGGAAGGACATTATGTATTAAAAAACCTGGAAGAAATGTGATTTGGGCGAATATACATGCAATACAACCTCTTCAGCAGAATATGCAAGAACTTTCTACCTTGCTGGATCAGTTACATTTAAATTTTCTTGATCTCAAAACAAGAAGTCAGTATTCGAAGTTTGGGTGCCTATTTTAAGGGTGTAGCTTGAGTCCGAAGTATGGGGAGTTCGTATAACCATCAGCACCACACCTGAGGGATATTGGGATATTGTGTGTTTTGGGTGGTGGAGTAATCTTTAGAATACTATCAGGATACATGTTAGAAGTATCCTTAGGAGATAAGGGGTATAATCGTCATTAGCTAAGAAATTTATCAGCGTCATGAATACAATAGATTGCGGAGGGGTTTGAGATTGAGCAAATTTGGGAAATAGTTTTTGGGAGAGTCTAGGTTTCTCGAGGTGGTTGAGATCTTTTCATTTTTCTTTCTTATGATAATAACATTTCTATTAATTTGTAGTCTAGTTTCTATCAGACTCCTTTGACCATTTTCATATGATCCCTTAAAGTTAAAATTAGTGTGTTCACTTTTGCTATAACTGTTGGTATAGTTGTCCTTGTTTGGGATTTGTGTGGGTGTGATCTATTCCCCAACTAACCATTACTTAATGATATGACGTTTGTCTTTTTTGTTTGGTGTTATCAGATAGCTGTTCCACATAACGAATCAGATAAAGTTGCCCGCGGAGGACTAGATAAAATGACTCTCATCGAGGTTACTATTTTTCCTCATCATGCTTAGTTTATAAATAAGTTTTTCACAATTTTTTACTGGACTTCAAAGATTTTTTCTTTTACAGGTTGGCCCACGATTCTGTTTGAATCCAATCAAGATATTTGGTGGCAGTTTTGGAGGTCCAACCCTATATGAGAACCCGCTATACGTATCGCCAAATCAGGTTAGATGACTTTCTTTTCATCTAGGATTACAGTTCTTCACTATGCCTTTTAAACTTGCTTTACATATTTTCAGAGAGCCCACATTAAATTAATTATCAAGAAGAGCAAACCACGTTGAGGCATTAGCTATGCTTTTACGGTTTCTCTAAGTTCATGTTTTTCAATTCAAGGTTCTTTGAGCAATGATCTGTGCTCATCTAATTTACCATTATGCTTTTGAAACTGTCTTTTTCACGGTTTAAAACCTGAAATGAGCAATATTCTCTAGAATACCTCAGAGAACAGTTGCTCATGTCGTATGAATTTGCAATTGAGCACAAATTAGAGTCTTTATTTGATGAATACTTTTGATCGATCAACTGTTGAACCGAGTTCTGTAATCTGAACTTTAACAATTAGACGTAGACCTGCTCATGTTTATCATGTCTCTCCCTAGATTCGAGCATTGGAGAAGAAGCAGAAGGCTGGAAAATACTCGAAGAAAGTCAAAGCAAAAACAAGGAGGAAGATGCACGAGCTATCGAATCCATTGGAACCGGACGAGTTTGTTGATATGTGGAAGGAATAGTCTTTCTATGGACTTAATTTTGTCTAGGCTCAAAATTAGAGTTCCTTGCCTCCAGTATGAAAAGGGAATTTGTTCTATAATACTGTTATCTGCAGTGAAAATTTTGGCCTTGTTATTTATTTAAACCTCGAATTCTGTTTCTGTATTTTCAATATTTTTGTTTAAAGATTGGATATCAAGTCCTCAGTTAAATACTTTAGATACGATTTTACAAGATAAAATGTTATCTCATATTTGACTTCAACCAGGGATAGTTCTGAAAGAAAAGACAGAATTTAGCTTAGAAGATCATGTTATGATTTTATCAAATTATAAATAATGCACTTTATTTAATGTTTATTTATAAGTAATTCCTACTTTTTAGGACGATGGTTTCTATATATATATATATTGTTTTGTTTTGTGTTCAACATTTTGGTGGAGATTGAATCTTTGAACAATTGGTCAAGGATGGGATGTCTTAATCAGTTGAGGTATCAAGGAAGTGCACACTGGAGGATGAGGTGGCAAAGTGTTGTTTCAATTTGGTCAATAGTTTTTTCTTTTTTCCTCTAACTAAACTGAATTGAATACAACAAAACAATCCAATTCATGTATAATTATTTGGGTTTAAATCTTATTTTGGTTCAATTTTTTTCTCCCAACTTTCAAAGCAGGATTTTAGTTAGATAATGATTTTGGCTCTTGAATTTTCAAGGTATCTATTTTTTTTAAAAAAAAAGAAAAAAATCATTCCAGTCATTGCTATTTTTTGCCATTCATATTCAATTAAAGTCAATCTATATAGCTTTAATACATATGTTAGCACATAAATATTGGTACTCAATGCCACATTATTTGTTTGTTAAAAACAAAATAAAGACAATGACCAAAATGATTATTTTATTAAAATTCAGAGACCAAGTAAACATTTTGAAGGTTCTGGAATTATAATGAAATAAACCTAAAGTTCAAAGATTAAAAATAAACATTTTGAGATTTCAAAGACTAAAACAGGAGTTAAACAAATTATTTATAGTTAATTTCTTTGCAAAAAAGTTAATCGGTTAAATTACAAAATTAGTCTTTATGGTTTTAAAAGTTCAAATTTAATCTTTATGGTATGGAATTAGATTCTTGTCGATCCCTATTATTCTAAAAGTTTCAATTTGGTTAAGTTGCACAAATCATCCCTAAATTGCCATTTGCCCACCCAAAATATAAATCTATTTTCCTATAATTTTTACTTGGTCAAATTACAAATTTAGTCCTAGGTTTGTGTCAAAATGTTCCTGAACTTTAAAAAGTGTCTAATAAATCATTGAACTTTCAACTTTGCATCTAATAGGTTCTGAATTTTAAAAAGTTTCTAATAAATCTCTAAATTTTCAATTTTGTGTCTAATAGGTTCTTGACCTATTTGAATTTTTTTTAAAAAAAATTCATAAATCTATTTGACACAAAATCGAAAGTTTAATATCCTATTAGCTACGAAATTCAATTTTATATATAATATATTCATTAATTTTAAAGAATATATGTTGAATATGTCAGAGACTTATTAAACACAACTTTGAAAGTTTAGAAACATATTTGACATTTTGAAGGGACCTATTAACACAAAGTTGAAAGTTCAGGGATATATTAGATTCTTTTTTAAGTCCAATGACCTATTAGACACAAGTTTGAAAGTTTAGAGACTAACTTGTAATTTAACCTTTTTACTTAACTTAAATCTTAATATAGTCAACTAATATAGTTAATCAAATAGAAAATTTAGCTCATTGCCACATTAATGTTTTGTTTGGATGATCATGATTTGGAAGGATTTCAAATTAATTCCATTTTTTGTTATCAAAAGAAAGAGAATGATTTGAAATCTTAAGTGATTCCAAATTGTGTTTTTATGTCAAAATATTTTATCTTAAGTGATTCCAAATTGTGTTTTTATGTAAAAAAAAAAATTCCTAATTAAAATTGTCAGATTTTGCTGGATTTCATAGGACTAGTTAATACTCACCTGTAATGCACATATGTTTAAAGTTTTAAAAGCAATCATCTTTAAAATAGTATTAATAATTAATTTATTAAATACATATTATCGTTAATATAGACAATTCAATCATTTTATTATTTATGTAGACAATGCAACCATTTTTTTTTCAAGTTTCATCAATTTCATATCTAATATATGTTTTATAATTTATCAAACAAGCATAAAAATATATATTTTAATGATTTTTTAAATGAAAGCTTATTAGAAGGTAAAAATTGCAAAACTTATTATAGTTTAAGGTAAAAATTGCACGATTGATAAAAATAAGATTCAATTAGATAAAATTGAAAATTTAGGATAAAACTATACCTTATCAAATTTAGAGGTATGAATGAAAATTTTAAAAATAATTAAATTAAACACATATTATTAAAAATTAATAAGGGTAAAGAAAAAAATCTAATCTATCCACCATACTCCAATAACTCAGCCCACATATTTTTTTTTAAAAGAAAAAGAAAATACTCAGCCCAACCCACTTTGTAAAATAAAATAAAAATAAGGAAAATTGTGGCATGTAGCTATAAAAAAAAAAAATAGTTGAAATGCTAAAAAATTACGATATTTGGAATCATGGCTACCGCTTTATAAGAGGAGAATGAATAATTATTTATTCCATTTATGCTCCAGATATATATAATCAATCTCCCAACAGTAAGTAGATTTTTTTTTAAAAAAATACTCCCTTCCTAACCGAATTTGGTTCATCTTTCCTAAATCTTTAGATTTAAATTTGCAGCATACAAATTCAAGATTTTTTCAAATTTTCAATTCCTAGATCTTTGACAATTCAGAAATTTATTTCTAATTATTTACAAATCTATTAATTTTCCCTCAATTCAATATATCCGTCACCATTTTTTTTTAATTTTTTGTCATTTATATTTCAATACTCTATCAACAAATGCCACTAATCAAACTTGATTTTTCACTTTTTCAAACTATTCTAATTACACACATATATTAACTTGTGAGATACATGAGTCATTTTTAAGAATACCAACATTTCCAAAAATCCCTATAAAAAACAGAGTTTTAGAATCTAAAATACCTATTTTTTAATCAGATTATTGAATGGCCAAACGTATCACAATCCAATATCACAATCCTAGAATTTAAACAAGAACACAATATGATTATTAGTGAATGTACAAAGACCTTAAAGTCCAAGGGAAACCTGAAGAAAAACTTTCATTGGTTAAATGGAAGGAAAAAAATGTAGATAGGAAGCTTCTAGGGATAAGAAACAATTTTATTGATGTATGAAAGAGGGAGTAGTGACCGTTCGAAAGAGGTCGAGGGTTTCATTTGATTTGGCATCATGGCTAGAGTTCTATAGTGATTGTTGGCAAGAGTAGTGATTGTTCAATAGCACTGGAGGTCGAGGAAGACAATGAATGAGTTTTTTGGGTGGGTGTTTCAGAGTTTTCGGGCATTTTTAAAATTGCCCCATTAATTTACCTAATTTAACCCTTCCCCTCCCCCTTAGTGAATGCAATAGGGGTCACAATTTGCAATTGTGTTCTTCAAGTTCTTTAATGCGAATCGCCTCATGCTTACAGTTAAACATTTATGATTTCAGAGTAAATGAGGGTATGTATATTTATACACCCATATTTAAACTTATCTACATATAATTGCACATGTAATTATGAATATATACACATTGAAAGTTATCTAGGATACCATTTTTATCGCTTTATTTTTCTGAAACTACCATCATTGATCAATTTTAAAACTATAATTTTTATCAGTGGTTAATACGTATAATTATATTTAGACTAGCAATCAATTGAGGCTTTGATCGTTTGTATATTTCTTTAGTCTCTCTGTAGATTGGCTTGTTTCTGTTCATCTGTATATGTATCATTTTTAGTAACCTCCCTTTAGCGGTTTGCATTGATTTGATTTTCTACTCTCTTGTTGTTACGAGGTATTCTCCCAATCTCCATCTATATATTTCTTCTCATAATTTCTTGCATATGTCTTTCAATTGAGGCTTTGATCGTGTGTATATTTCTTTAGTCTATGCAGAAATTGGCTTGTTTCTATTCTCCCAAATCTTCCAAAGCATCGGCCACCAATGAATTTGCCAGCATCTCCCTTCTTCTTTATTTATCTAAAACCAGTCGAAGTAATCTATTATATATAGTTTTCCCTAACAAACAAAAAGTCACAGATATTAAAATTAAAATAGTCTAGCCAAAGTTATTTTGAAAACTTAGACCTCCATGGCTAGTTGTTTCTAGCTCATTCTTGCATAAAGCGCATGGATACCATATTTTTGCAAGTCGTTATTAAAAGTGGAGGCTTCTTTATCAAATTCTTTTTTAATTCCTAGAAGCTAGGAGTTGTTTTGATTGACTGAACAACTTTGACCATATTTATACTGGTAGATTATGAGTCTTTTTTTAAAATGAAATCTCTCTCAGAGATCACCCGTGATATTTTGAATTTATGAAAATAAGAGGCGTCTATATGCTTTGTAAAAAATGTTTAGAGTAAAATAGACGTATATTGTAAAAAATATTTAGAGTAAAATAGACGTATATTGAAAAATGGAGGACATGAAAGAGACAAAAATTCTCTCCAAGCCACTTCTATTTATAGTATAGAATAGATATAAAGGTAAATTACATATTTAACTTTGTTTTATTTTAATTTTCTATTAATAAACCCAAATTAAAAGTCTATATTAGTAAACTTCTTATTTTTAAATTTAAAATCATTTCTTAAATTTTGTTTGGAACCAAGAATAAAGAAAATGAGTTAATAGGGTGATAACATGTACCATTTATGAAGTTAGACTAGAAACCAAATTAAAATTAATCTCAAATCATAGGAATTAAATTGAAAAAGTTAAAACTATACAAACCAAATCAGGGCCAAATCAAAATTAAATGATTTCTTATAAAAAAAAAATCCAATTGACAGAGATCAAAACTGAAACTATGCTCAAATAATCATAGTTACCGAGTTTGTAATTTAACCAAATTAATATTAATTATATAAATTCCCCTAAAAAAATATTAATTATATAAATATGATTAAAAAAAACCGTTTTTTGGGAAATATAAATTTAGTGGCCACCTGCAGCTTGCTCCTCTAGCCGCAGTTCGTTACCGTTTGCCTCCGCCGCCGTTCACTCGATCTCGACCCCTACGACGGCCTACACCTCCGAGCAGTTCGATTGGGTTTAAAATTGTAAGGGATCAATTCGATTGAACCTTTTATATGTTTATCCTTGTAATTGTATGTTAAAGGATGCATTAGTTCTAAGAATTATTTTGAAATTGTGTTTTTTTCTATCTTTTGATTGTGAACGCAGCAGGTTTTTGTGTTCTTCTAATCTTTATTTTTCTCACAATACCGATTCAACTTAAAATCAAGCCGATTTAGGCCTTTCCAGACCCAAAAATCTCACCATCTTCACTCTCTCTCACAGCTGATTTGCGGTTTTCTCGTCCCCTTCTCTTTCAGTATTATATAATTTCTCCATCTTTCTTTTAATTTCTATTTCTTTGCCTTATGATTGATTATTGGAACAATTGCTGGATGCTAGTATTTTGACATTGTGAAGTATTTAAGAGAAAAAAAACACCGCAACGGTTGAGGGAAATTATAATATCATATTTAAATTTGAAGCTTAGAAAATATCGACAATGTCTTATGCCCAAATCAAAAGCTATGCGTAGGAATGCGAAATCTTGATCCTGCTAAGATGGGCGCGCAAGTTGAAACTGAACATATCATTTTCAGTTATACCTTTATTGAATAATGATGGGAATTTTGTATATCGTATACGGTATACAGATCTGTGAATAATCAAGCTTTTATGTCATGTAGGAAGAGAATGTTTGGAATATTCAACAAATTCTCAAGTGAATCCATATCAATTGAAATGATAAGAGGATGTGGGGATTTTATAGAGAAAATACCTACTTGTGTTGATCTGAAGCGGGATATAATTTTGGATTTGGATACAAGAAATTGAACAAACAGTTCCTCTTGGTCAGGATTCCACGATTATTTTGAGACCTTTTATATAGTTTTCAGACCTTCCATGTTATTCCTTTGTTATGCACTCTCGGATATCCTCAATATATCTGAATGATGTTGCTATGCTATATCTTAAGCTGCTTGTTCTTGTCTGTTGCAATGCTAGGTGGTGAATCATAAATAGTGGGAGATACTGAGGTTGATGGTAAACTGACAAGGATGGTGTTTGTTACTGTGGGAACAACGTGTTTTGATGCTTTGGTTAGAGCAGTGGACTCTGAGCAAGTAAAACAAAAGTTATATGCTAGAGGCTACACTCACCTTCTCATTCAAATGGGACGTGGCACATATAATCCCACCAAGGTATTTTCTGTTTATCATTTGATATGTCATACGTTAGCTAGTTTCATTTCAAATTGCTACACTTTGGATCCAAATGTGATCTTAGCTATAGTGCTTTCAAACCATATCTAATAAATATTTTCATTTTTCATTTTTTTTTGATGAAAAACCGACTTTCATTTTTTTTAATGAAAAAAATTTACAAAAGGGACAAACCCAGGTCTAAAAGGAGCTTAAAATTTAAAAAAAGAGGCTCCAATTGTTTAGAATCAGAATTAACCCATAATTATAGAAGAATTATCATATAATTCAATTTCCAAAGGGAGACATTAAAATATTCCAAACGCTTGACCTCCTCTCAAGAAATCTCTACATCCTTAAAAATTGTTCGAACTTTTTCCAATCAAATATTCTACAAAATAGTAGAAAAAAGCACCTAGTAAAGAAAGCTTTCCAACTTGGAATGGTGTTTTTAGAGGACTTCTCCAACATAGATTGAAAATCTCTACTTAATTTTAGACTAACAGTCCCAGAAATATCCATCCCATATTTTCTGGATAAATGACATCTCCATGAAATATGGTCCATATTCTCCAATACATCTGGCATGTGTAGGAGAACACACACCATCTGGACTCCTAATTCATAGAAAAAGTCAATGGTGTTAATCCTTTATGAGAAAACAGTCTAGAGAAAAATTTGGCCTTCTCATAGACAGACTTAGCATAGAATAGGAAATTTGAAGGAGACAGAAGATCAATCAAGTGAGAGGGGAAAATGACTCACTCAAGAATGCACTTGAATACTCGAGCGATTAAATACAACTATCAAAAGAATTCAGGTGTACATGAACTCCGAACAAAAGTGATAAGGATAAATCATAGCTAGGTGAAAAGCCCTTAACTAAACCTTTATCCATTCATCTACTCTATCCATTCATCTAGACACAAGCCTACTAAGGACATCCACCATAGAAAGGAAAAGGAAAGGCAACTGATGATCACCTTGTGTTATGCCTTTGGAAGCAAAAATTTTGCTCGTAAGCTTACTATTGAAGAGGATAGAGAAATTCACAAATCTTAAACAATTTCAAACTCAAGTTTTGCATCCAAAACAAAAACCATGTTTCCACAACCTTATCCAAAAAGACCCAATCATCATGATCATCGCCTTCTAAGAACGTGATCTTAAAAAAAGTACCTTACCTTTTTATGATTACTATAGTCTTTAATATCCTTACGAGCAATGAGGACCTTGTTAAAATTCACCCTGGTTTGTAGAAATGGTACTAGATAACATCTTTCTCCCTCTATCCATAAGGTCCTTAGCAATATCTTATATAAGTCGATCATCAAACTTATAGGTCTGATATTCTTCACCCTACATGCATGTTGCTTTTTAGGCAACAAACTTAGTGTAGATCTCATTCATGGCCAAACTAGTTAGTTGGAATGTGACTTGTATAAAATTCATTAAACATCTTAGGCTTTCCTATTAGAGAAGTTTCTATGGTTCCAATTTAAGCCTTTAATAAAAGGTCTATTGGATTGAAAAGGAAATTGAGGGATGAATGGAAGGAGAAAAAGCCTTTCAACTCTTAAAAACAAAAGTCTCAATCAAGCTTTTGCTCTCAAAGTTTTCTATGATGGAAATGAAGAAGTGTAGCAATCACCTTCTTTGGACCATTTTAGTTTTTCTTTCTACCTCCAACTCACCTTCTTTATGTGGAGCCAAAGCTCAATTCACCTTTTAAGCTAAGGTACTCTCCTCCTTTAAGCTCTTTCAAGACCTCCCTTTCATTTAACCCTACTCAAGATTTCTTTCTTGAGACGAAGATCTTAAACACGTTAGAATTTTGATCTCTCAATATGGATTTGGAAACTCAAGTATTAAGGTTGCTCCAAAGTACTCGTAAAAAAAAGAAGGTTGCTCCAAAGTATTTCCCCTCAAGTTTTCACTTGTGTATCAGCAACCACTACAAACTGCAATTGAGAATCCCTTGGCTCTCCATTTCCTCCCAGCTGGTGCTCTTTGTGCAAAGAACATCAGAATTGCAAAGATGTTAATCACTTGTCCTTTTGCTTCATCCTTTTGGAAACAGTTGCCAACATTCTTTGGTTGGTCTATAGCTTTACCTGGAGACCCATACTTTCTCATTGCCTCTGCTTGGTCACCCCTTTAAACAGGAGAAATAAATAATTTAGAGCAACCTCATCAGGGCTGTCCTTATCCCCCCCCCACTGGGATCCAAAGGAACAACTGGATTTTTAAGTATAAAGCGAGATGTTTCAGGAGCTTTTTGACTCATTAGCGTGTGGCTTTATCTTGGTGTAAAAAGAACTCCTACTGTTATGATTTAACTTTTCTTACTTCCCATTGAATTTTTTTTTGTAATTCATGGTTAGGGCTGCCCCACTTTTTGTAATTTCATATTATCAATGATTTAAAGGATGCTTTTCTCTCCCAAAAAAAAAAAACTCTTTTTTGTTGGGGCTTGTTTCTTGTATGCCCTTGTATATTTTTCTATTTCTCTACATGAAAACGAGGCTCCTTACCCAAAAAAAAAAAAACAGTTCTCTCATGAATTTAAATCCTTCCTATTTACATTCTATTGCAGTTGCCACTGATAGTGGAATGAATTTTTATATGAAGTTGAAGGGTTTTGTTACCACATGTTTCAAATCTAAAAGTAGGATGCCACTCTAGAGCTGGTACAAAGATTAATGGTGATGTTTCTCCCTTCAAGGTTTAGATTTTCCTAACCAAATTTCTCTTAAATAGCTTTCGTAGAATTAGTCCATAAACCTCTCACTTTGAAAGTGGATGAATGGCCACACAACATAGAAAGGATTAACCCTTTAACAATCCTAGGGAAGACTGGAAGCAAACCAAACTCCGTAAAAATCTTCCAACAAATTATTGAGAAAGAGAACATCTCATGAAAAGATGATCAACATCCTCATGATTAACTCTGCCCTGGTTTAAGAGCGCATGTAGAGTCCCTTTTTGGATCTTAGCCCAAGTTTTGAGGCTTGCATGAAAGAGATTCCAAGCAATTCTGGTCTGGCCTTTTTCCATTCAACCTTCGGTTTGGACCTGCTTGAACTTTGATTTTATGCTGTTGGGTATATAATAAAAAGTAATCGGCTTTTTTTTTTTAATCAAAAAGTTTAAAGTGATCTATAATGCATTATCAACTTCTCAATTATCATTAAATACTTAATGTGCAGTCTCATGGAGAAGATGGGCTTGTTGTAGACTATTTCTCCTTCTCTTCAAGCATAGCAGATAATCTAAAATCAGCATCTCTTGTAATTAGTCATGCTGGTAAAACTTCTCAAGTTTCTGCTTTTATACTTTATTGTCCATACAATGTGATTCAAAATACTATTTGGTCCCTAAGCTATAACTGGCATCGCCTCATGCAAATGCTATGAATTATGATTAGTTATTATTATTTCTCGTAATTTTATCATCTGGTACATGTGTTTCTATGACATGGATGTTGATATAGGTAATATCCTCAACACCTGAATTGATATGCTATTCAATCTGAGAGAGAATATTGAATATGCAGTTTAATGGTTCCTTTTGTCCTTTTTTTTAAAAAAAATTGATAAGAGACTTAAAGAACTTGATTTCACACAAAAAGGCAAACAGTCGAAGGGGCAGGGGCGGGGGGGAATCCTTTCCTTCCACAGTCGCCACAAAAATGCTCTAACAGCACGATTCCACAAAAACTTGGCTCTATTTCTAAGTCCTGCACCTGCCAAGCATTCTATTAACCACTATTGAAAGGTGCACCTAGGCGCACTTCACAGAAAAGCTCACCTGTGAAGCAAGGCGCCCTTAATAAGGTGCACAACTGGGCGGCTAAAACCTGATCTTTTTTTTTAATAATGTTGTGACATTCAAATGAATGAAGTTATCTGTTTGTGTGACTTGAAAAATGTTTTAATTTTTGAGGTTTATATCTATTTCATGAGCTAAGTATGGAAACTTGCATTGTTGAGTCATTTGTTGGATGTATTTTTTGACAGGAAACTCGTTGATTACAAAATTTTAAGAAAGGGAGAGCCAATTCCCAAATCAAGGGAGGTTTTCAAAAAGCTCCTCCAATTAGACGAGAAATCATACTGTAACTTTGAAATTGATGGTAGTTTTTGCACCAAGTAAGAGCCAAAAAAGGAAAAAATTTGGAAAAAAATATCATAGGCTTTCTCCTTAATTTTTTTTTTTATAAGACCTTTTCCTTGAATATTTGATACGTGGGCCACAAAAATACCCCAATAAATTGGCTCCAAAGAATTTTTCTCTCTATTGGATGGGCGTCCTTGAGGACTAAAGTTAGTATGCTGAGAGGATTGTTGAGGGCTGTGTACCAAGTACCAACTGAAGGAGGAAAGTATTAGGTCCCAAAAGTTAGCAGCAATGGAGCAGGTAATGGAAATATGGCTTTGTAATTTTTTTTTGTATAAAGGGAACCAGGTTGGGGAGATAGCCAGCCAAGGAGTTCTATTTTGGAGGTTGTCATGGGTGTTCCAGCAAGTGGCTAGAAAATTTTTACCTCTTTGGGGAATTCATCCTTCCAGACTCTAGAGGTGGGTGCTATTTGGTTGACCCCTAGCCTAGCCACAAGGTCGTGTGCTAGAGATCTTGTAGAGAATGTACCACCACTGTCCAGCTTCCAAAACCTAAAGTTTCCTCGTTTGAAAAGTGAAAGGATGATAAAACACGGGGTAATCATGCCTTCTCTTAAATTTTTGTGTCATTTGTTGGATGTTAATCCTTTGCATTTTCAAATTCAGGAAAGATTACATCATTTAGAACTCATTCTGTCCTGGTTTATCCTTGATAGCTGGAGTTAAAATTTTGATATAGACTAAAATTCTATACTCATAAATACATACACACACCACATAATATTTCTATTAAAAACGATGGTGCAAATTAGTAGGAAGACTTTAAAATCTTAAATCTTTTTTTCTATATATTTTTTTCAATCTAAGACAAACTGCTGCACTCCTTTGTTCTTGGCTCTGTCCTTGACCGTTGGTTCCAATTTGTGCAGGGTCCGGAAGTATATTTGAGACATTGAGACTTGGTAAACCTTTGATTGTTGTAGTGAACGAAGATCTAATGGACAATCATCAAATTGAACTTGCAGAAGAACTAGCTGAGAGGAAGCATTTGTATTGTACTCGACCACAAACACTACATCAGACTATAGAGAGCATGAATTTGGAGTCTCTCATTCCATACACGCAAGGTGATGCCCAACCAGTTTCAAAGCTCATTAATAGGTTTCTAGGTTTTCCTGAAGATTGATGAGGTTGTAAGGCTTCTTTCTCCAAATTAAACTCTTTAATTGTTGAAGTTATTAATGTTCATAGGAATGACATGTTCTTGCCAACCTGAGCATAATTTAACTGGTTAAGACATTATATCTCAACCAAAAAGATTAAAGATTCAAATCCCCACCCCACATATTTTTATACTAAAAAAATAAAGTTGCATGTTCTTAGTCACTACCAATAGCTTTCCTAATGTATGTGTTATTTTTCAAACACTGGGGAATTTTTTTTTGGCTTTTATTTCTGAATCTGCAAAATAGAAGGCAACTGAGACATTCCTGTGCATAAGTTGCCTTCCTGTACTTTTTCATGAACCAAGATCTGATTCTCATCTCGAGTTTCACTGTTCGTTTCAAGAAGCGACATTGATCAGTCTATGGTTACCCTTCTATATTGCTTGTTGTGAGATGGCAGGTAGATAGATTTGTTCAGTCAGTTTTGACATTTTCCAAAAAGTAGTAGAGAAGGTGCTTTTGGTACCAATGATATTGGTGGGCATGTGACTGATACTGATTGATCAGCAATTGAGAGATGAAGATCACTGAGTCCTCAATGTGATGACAAATTCACACAAGCCAGATTTTGGATGACAGTGATCATATTTGGAAGAACATTTTATCTTGAGTGGAGTTTGAATCTTATCATCTGCATTTATATTATATATTTTGACTTGGAAGTAATTGAAATATTAACTCATCTTCACCCCCCAAGGAGCCAGCTAATCACCAATGTACAACAAAAGAACTACCAACAACAATATGTATCCTGTGAGCTCCAGTTCAGCATGTTGATAGAAGAGAAGAATTGATACAAAGTGAGAGGGGACTGTCAAAGATAGGAGACAAAATTCCACACATGCAGATAATGTATTTGAGTGTGGGGCCACCTAAGCTAGGTACATAGCAATGTCACTCTCAATTGTTTGTAGAATTGAAAGTATGTTCATAGTGATTACAATAAATTGGTTTAAAGTGTTGTTTACTCAATATTTTGTGTGATTTAAAGCTTTTGTGAACTTTGGGATTGGGGATTAAACTAAGCTTAATGGTCCTTTAGACTTTGGAGAAAGTACCTTTATAGCTTTTCTTTCATTGACTTGGAATATTTGCAACTATCTTGAGTTGGTCTTGCGTTGAGAGTGAAGCATTTGTTGAACTTTCTGTATCTCTAATGTCATAAATTCAAACCAAGGATACCTTTCTTTTTTTTTTTTTTTGGAGTTATTAGATATTCCACAAGATTTGGAATTGTGTCAAATGTCATTATTAGGAAAATTGGTTTTCCTTCTCTCTTTTGATAAGCATTTACTTTTAAAACGTAGTGGATAAGACATCTATATTATTTTCTATAAGATTGTAGATTCGATCCTACACTTCTACATTTATTGAACTAAAAAAAAAAAAGAAAAAGGACATTAAACGCCCAACACCTAGTTCCTTTGATAGTATGTATGTCTTTAAAGAGGGCACTATCTAAGTCCTTTAAATAGTTTTATAGACATTTGGTTACATATGAAAGGAGCATTTCTATTAACAAATAGTTTGGTTAAATTGCATTTTTAGTCTTCATGTTTTTTACTTTAGTTTTAATTTGGCATTTATACTTTGAAAAGGTTGATTATAATTTATATCTTGTTATTGTCAATCTGTGTATTGTTTAACAGATAAGACATTATACTTTCAATCAAAAGGTCAAAGGTTTGAATTTCCACTCACACATATTGTTGAACTCAAAAGAAAAAAAAAATCTAACTCATAATTTATTGAGTATCCTTAAAACAAAAATTTAATGTATCAAATTATTTGTGGTCAAACTCCAAAATGACTCACAATAGTTTGGACATTGGACTAAAATAATATTAGTCTTAATCATTTTTAAACACCGTTTGAGAAGACAATTAACCCATGCTTTTACGAAAAGTGTTAGAGAAATTGTTTAATATAGTAACACTTCCAAATTCACACTCTTTGAGCCAAATTCTGTTGATGTTCTTGGATTTTCTACCTAGCCAAATGTGGTCCTTATGTTCTTCGAGTATTAAATATTGATTCCATATGGTCCATCAATGTTTTGCTTTTAACCATGCATAATTAATCTGTTTAGCAATAATTTTTAAATTTTTGGAAATAAGAAACAAAAGTTTTTCATTATAAGAAAATATAGAATTTTTTGGAGTTCATTAAAAAAAAAAAAGGCACTACGATTAGAGTTAATCATGAATAGGGTATGCTTTCTAAATGACTTGTGTTACACACAAAAAAGAGCATCAAATTTAGCATTTCTATTTTCATTATTGCTTTCTTTTTTCTCAAAATGTTTTTGAAATCGTAATCAAGTTTTTAAAAAAAAAGTTGTACAAAAAAAGTTAAAGATTGCATGATATTTCAGTAAGAATTATGAAATGAAAATAACTGGGTGGGATTAGTATTGGTTAAATTATCAAAAATACCCCTAAACTATGGGGTTGGTTTCAATTATACCCCTGAATTTTGAAAAGTTTCATTTTAACCCTTGAACTTTGATATTTGTTTCAAAAATACCCTTGAAGGATTTTTTTTTCATTAAATTCATGGTTGGAAAAATAACCTTCAAGGGTTATTTTGAAACAAACTTCAAAGTTCAGGGGTATTTTTGATAATTTAACTGATTAATATTTTGAGAAAAGGATCAGTTGCAGGGAAGATCCATTTACTTGAAAATATCAATCTCATGAAATCCAAACCGAAAGCTCAAGACAAAGATTCTCCCCTTTTTTATTGGATAATGACTTTAACTTTATTTTAAGTTTATTTATTAATATTTTTCTTTATTCTTTATATATATTATTTTGAAATAGGCTAGATGTATGTTTTAATCCCTAATGTTTGAGTGTTTGTTTAGTTTGTGTTGACTCACTTTGGGTGTCAAAACGCTGCTGCAGAAGCTTCTCAAGCATGGAAAATCGTGGGAGTAATGTCTAGATGCTAGGCGGATTGCAAAATTAGAGGCTCACTCGACGCTACGGGGAGGTTGCGCAAAACGCTAGTAACATTGAGACGCTACTTTTGACGTCTTGACTCTATACAGATTCTCAAATATTATTTCCTTCTTTGCAAGGGCAGCGTCTTGACGCTACCCTTGGCATTTAGACACTACCTTGCCTACTATAAATAGCTCTTTTTTCTTTTAGGGCAAAGTGTGCCTCAATTGTGTAACTTTTCCTAGAGACTTCTTGAGATTTTTTCCTCTTCTTTTCATTTAATTTCCTGTAATTGATCGAACCTATGTCAAATCTTAGCTATATCATCACGATGAGTGACTAGGCTTTGAGTTTCCAATTCATAGGTCAGTTTTATTTCAATTGCAATATAGTGAGACTTTGAATACTTTTGTAATCTCTTTTCAATTTAAGTGTTCCTATTCCTTATTCTTATTCTTGAGCATGCTTATTCAATTGAATTGACGCTTTGGTTGTATTAGTGTGCTTAGTTGTGATCCAGAGCTTTAGTGCAGGCTCCGTCAAATAAATTTATAAGTTGGGCCTACTAAAATTTTGCAGTGATAGTTGGCCTGGTCGAACCACATGGAAGCCTTCTTATTGGTGATTTCCTCTTTTTAATTGGATTATGTAACGTAACCGTAGGGGGGTTAATGCGAGAAATGTAAACTGCGCTGAATTGAAATTCCACTGAATTAAATTTCAACAATGTAAATGAAAGCTGAGGATAGAAATTAGACTAACCGAGCACTTATCCGGGGTCACGTCTGATTAATGTTTGCAATACCAATCACAGGTTTTACAAAATACAATTTCATAATCAAACGCACTCAGCTGGCTTTGTTGGAAAAGCCAACAAAGCCTTTAACTCTCCATTAGAACAGTCTAATCAATGCAACAATAATTAAACCCAAAACTAATCCTAAACTGGGGACGATAGTGTGCCATACTCACAATCGGTCGATTAAGCACTTAGGGACTATTAGAATTTGATGAGACATTAAACTAATCTAGGTTGATTGGGCCTAAATTAATTCTACTACTCATTTGCTTTCTAAGGACCTAGCTTCTTTAAGTCGTTTATGGAAGCATAAACACATCGACGCATCAACCCTATGCTATTGAAATTAAGCATGATTACTATGTGATTAATCAATCTAAAGAACATGCATAGCTAAGTTAAACACACTCAATGCGTATAGGTTGTCAAGCTACCTACGAGCATGCTTAAGAATTAACACAAGAAAGCAAAGAGACATTCAATACTAAAATTAATGTCAAAATGTACAGAACCTCATGGCGTTACGATGTAAAATCCCAATGATATCCCCGTATTGACATTTCTGCTTAGCCAGACATCAAAATCTTGAACGACTCCATAAATCTATCCTAAAGTGACTAAAAATGCTAAGAACCGAAAGGAATAGAGAGAATTTCAAAAAGGACGGCTGTGTAAAAGCTTAGAATGACCTAAAAATGGAAAATAACTATTTTTATATTCTTCCAAGTAGCATCTCGACGCTACAAGCAGTGTCTCAATGCTGTCGCCAATTAGACCAGCATTTTTGGGATAGCAATAGCGTCGACCTATGATCACTATTACAGCGTTGAGACACTGAGGACAGTGTCGAAATGCTGTCCTATTCCATCAGCTACTACCTTGCGCATTCGCATGTAAAGCGTCTCAACGCTCTCACCTGGGGTATTTTGGTCATTTTGTCTTGTCTTCTTGTCTGTTGCTCAAATGACCTTCGATTTGCTCCAAATTAACTTCGAACTGACGGAAAAGCTCCAAAATGCTCCTTGCGCTCAATAACCTAAAAATAGGCAATAATTCTCATAAAAACCATATAAACTAGCCTGGATTAGTGGAGTTATGATAAGCCTTTTTTGGTCCTATCAAATTGCTATGCATGATTTTACGATCCTTGAGAGTGCTCGTCACACACAATCAAATATATTTATAAATCGAACCATGAATAATTTGCAATATAAGTGGCCAGGGTTGATCACAGGGAACTGAACAAATCGATTTCTATTAATTGGTTTTCTTCTGGACACGGATGGGGGGGGGGGGGGGGGAGGAGGTTAAAAGAATAAAAGTTGACGGAAGGACTAAAGCGGTAAAATAAACACTAATGATCTAACCACGCAACAATTTGAGACAATTAGGAATTAAACACAACTTTGATCACAAACATTCAACCAATCAGGCGTTTTCCAAATATTTAAGACTGACCGAATTCCTCGGGACATCACAGGAGCCTCCCCTAAGGAACAAAAATTCAAATGTCTAAATCGATCATTCAACGAATTATCTAGCAAGCTATCTAATTAGAAGCATTAAGCTCTTTGATAGGTCACAATACAACAGATTAAAACAATGAGCCCTTCAAATTAAGCCATTGCATGCAAATCAACTCTAAGGTCTGCCATGTACATCAATTAAGTATTTCTACTTAATTAACCGACATGGCTACCGACCCCATTACTAAGAAAATTAAGCTAGAGACCGAAGACATCTATGAGTACATTTAACATAGCTAAGCAATCTCTAAGTTAATTGATTTATCAGGTCAATCAAAGAAGAGAAAACTAGGATTAAGCACAAGAGTCAAGAAGCCATAAATATGCTGCAAATTTACATTCAAAGTGCTGGAAACTCACAAAATTACATAAAAATCCCAAACCAACCTCGAAACGACGATAGATGCTTAGTCAGACATCAAATCAAGCCTTCCAAACATCGACTTTCGATCAAAAATACCTAATTTAACTTATTCTAATAAAAAATAGAGAGAAATGGCCTTAACATGGTCTCTTGGCGGCTAAAAACAGAGACAAAATGACCCAATTAGAGAAAAAATTAACATATACTCTAGAAGGTAACGTCGAGACACTATAGGCAGCAACTCGACGCTACCCAGCGTCAAGGGGGCTCGTCGCAGCGTTGAGCTAGGCTTTAGGGGGCTTGCGACAACGTCTAGACGCCCTGGACAACATTTAGACGTTGTTCCTTCGACAACACTAGTCATTTTTGCTCTAACTCTTTGCTCAGGTGTCCGAATGACCTCTGATTTGGCTCGTTGGAACCGTGATTCGACGTAGATTTCTCTAGAATGTGCCTTATCCTCAATTGCCTACAAAATAATAAATTAATCACATTAAAATCTCCAAAGTAGCACGATTTAGGCTAGATAAAATAAGATTTTCTAAGTTCTATCAATCCCTAATTGTTGTAATTGAATGATCGAGTAGTAGCCATAGGGTTATTTCATCTGTGTGTTTTTGTGGCTTTTCCATAATCACATAGCTTGCATGATTAGCTCTAAGGAATAAAGAAGTCAATTAATTGGATCGTAGCTATCTCAACTAGTTAGTTGATCTTAGTCTTCCCATCGGTTTACATGCTATTGCCTAATTAATATGGAACGCTATCGTACCCAATTAGTTAAGTAATAAGTTTTGGTTACAATGCTTGGTTCGAGTCAATTGAATTAGGGGAGTTAACACTTATTGTGGCTTTTCCATATAAGTGGATTAAGCACTTAGGTAGAAAAGAGTAATTTGTTTTTGTGAGCCCATGATCGATATTGCAATTGAATGAGACCGTATCTTTGGATTGGATATTGGTAAGATTTGATTTCCCTCTCGCATTTATTTGATGTTTATTTATTTTCTCCTAGCAAAAAAATCAAAACCCCCTGTTTTACCTTTTGTTGAAATTTAACTTTGAGAAATTGTATTTTCTTGTTCCCTTGGAAAATCGACCTGGTCCACCATTTCTACAAGTTAGAGTAGGAAGCCAGTTTAATTTTGGCAGGCCTCAACAACTCGACCAAAATATGGCGCCGTTGTCGGAGAACCATATTTAGTTTCTCATTGTTAGATTTTACTTACTTTCTTTGTCGCTATTTATGACCCATTTTTCTCAAGATATTGATTTGCAGTGGAGCGCAGATTGAAAGGAGAGGAAAAAGAAAGAAAACGTGCATTGAACGAAGAATTAAGTTTTGACTAGACCATCAGCAAATCCTCAATGTTTGCTGAAGTTTAGAAAAGATGGCCGAGAGGACACTTATGCAGCTAGCAGCACCAGACCTGAACTAGCCACCGTTTTGCATCACCTATCCTACTGTGGCATGTGATTTTGAATTAAAGTATGGTTTAATACACT
Source organism: Trichosanthes truncata (assembly GCA_033996785.1). NCBI lineage: Eukaryota > Viridiplantae > Streptophyta > Magnoliopsida > Cucurbitales > Cucurbitaceae > Trichosanthes > Trichosanthes truncata. The sequence continues at coordinate 38,547,088 of JAWPNB010000013.1, read as the reverse complement.
TTCTTCCTGTTTTTCGTGTTTGTGTAAGTGAGGACCCTCACAAGCATCTCAAAGAATTCTATATCGCCTGTTCTAAGATGAAGCCCCATGGAGTAACTGATGAACAAATCAACGTGAGAGCCTTCCCCTTCACTTTGAAGGACTAGGCGAAGGATTGGCTGTACTATCTACCGTCAAGGACCATCACCACATGGAATGAGATAAAAAGGCTTTTCCTAGAAAAGTACTTTCCTACCTCACGAGTTGCAACCATCAGAAAGGAGATCTATGTGAATGAATGAACGTTTCACTCCGCAGCGGAAGCATTGGATCATCTTTGATTTTATTTAAAATTAACTAAAAATTAAGGTTAAGCGAAATTACTTGGAGTAAATATGGAGCTATTTCTGGAGAATCTTTATCTCCTCCATAAAATCTTCCTAGCTATGATTCGAACATAGGACCAAGACTTGTGGGAGCCTCTTGAAAGAAAATCCACAAGGGATTGGAGAGGAAGAGGTCTAAAAAGAATTCTCTGATTCTCTATTGAGGAGATATGTGTTGTGTCTAATGGCTCAACCCAAGGGTCCTATTTATAGAGACCAAAGATAAATCTTTGTCATAATTAAAATATTATATTTTAATATATAATATATTAAAATATATTTTATACTTATTTGAATCTCATTCAAATCTCCTATGATATTTATTTATTTGAATCTTATTCAAATTTTATAAATATCTTTTATTTAATGTATCAACTATGCATTAATGATTTTAATATTTAATGTATTAAATACAATAAATATATTTTTCTCTTTTATATTTAATATATCTAATATAATAAATATTAATTTGAACACTTCACATTAATATTAACTTGAACATTTCAAAATTTTCTTTCAACTACATTGATCTTTTAGTGTTACTATGAGCTAGCAATGGGACCTTATGGACCTACAGATTATAAGCTCCAATGATACAAAATTAATTAATTAAACTCTTTAATTAATTATTTTTTATTCATTAACTATAGGTCACTCCACTATAGACCTAGAGTTGCACTCTTATGTACTGTAGGACAAGTTGTGTCCATAGATATAATCATTACATGCAAGTCGATCCTTACGAGTTGTTCGTAATTACAGCTGGGTCAAAAGTCCGTTTTACCCCTATAATTACATCTTGCACCTTAAGTACCATTGATCCTCTAATGAACAATCTGTTTATAATCTAATTATAAACTAAGTCCCTCTCGGGCCAGTGAAAGGGTGGGGCCCCATTGTTCAAGTCCCGAAATTAGCACTTAAAGGAACTACTCATCTACTTACCCTATATGGGAAGGAGTGAATTCCATCCTGTTAGATTATGTTTCCAGCTCCCTATTTGGTCAAGTCCCCAAAATGGTAGGCATATTGAATCGGCTACAAAAACCACTCTCACCCATGCAAATCAAAGGACAAGCTCTCACAGGCAGGAGTTCATAACTCACTTAGGATTAAGATCGAGTCGCATATGATCATCATGATGAAATATTAATCTTCTCAATTAACGGATTTATAAAGAGAGATTAAATATTTCGTTGTCCAATCTTATACAAACTCATTGTATAAGATACCCCCACTCACATGTCTCCACATGAATGATTTGGATCAAATCATTTGTAACTATTACAAAGTGGGTCGTATCAATAGTGTTACTAGGATAAAACACCCAACTTTATCCATATACTATGACCCTTTAAGTTATTTCTTGAACATAATCCTCTCGTATGTCAACCACATACTGTTCAAGATTACACTAATAACCTTAAATTTTTCATATAATGGATAATATTATATTGCAAATAAAATAATCAAATTTATTATTTATTATTAAATAATTAATTAATTACGAGGCTTGAGGGCATAAATCTCAACAATCTCCCACTTGCACTAAAGCCAGCAAGACATGTATCCTAAGGCATACTCTATACCCAACAGGTTCTCCCACTTGCCCTAGCAAATATGAGACATGTCTCATAATCTCGGACATTCTAAGTGACCCTCAAACACTTTAGCCTAAAGAGTCTCTTTATATAGATCCAAATGACTGCCTTTAAAAGTCATCTTAGTCACTACCATGATGCTTTCTCTCTCTCAATATGATTCCCTATACATTAGTGTTTTCTAATTTCCTTAATATTAGTCTTTGCATCACTATTATCATAATAAAGAAGATAGACTAAATCATATCTGAAACACCTTTCAGATCTTCAAGAAACTATTTGAGTCAGACAAGTTTTTTTGTTGCTTCACAAGCAAAACAATTTACCTTGTATACCATACTCCACCACCTAGGGTAAAATTTATCTTTACCTAGATTTCCTAAATCTTTGTAAGAACCAGTGTATCTTGTAAAAATCAAATCTTTAACTCCATACGTAAAAATTCTCATCATCCATAGATAATTTGAGAAAGTTTTTAATTTTCTACTCAATGGTTATACCATTCATTTAACTGATATATGTTAATCAATTGTATATTAAATGTTCAGTCTCATTTATGCATATCATATACTCTCAACATTTGATGTGTCTTAGGATACACTTCCTTAGACATAAATATCAAATATTTGACAACAATTTTGTCAATATAAGATGTTTGAGACATGTAAAATATATTGAGTCATTTCAAATCACTTATTTGGAATTGGTTACTTAATCAACTTTTTACGTTAGATATCTTACATCATTTATAATGGGTAAAAATATCACCAACATAAAACATGAGAAAAATCCACTAAGCAATGAATTATTTTCTTGTGTATACAAGCTTCATAAATATTTATCCAAAGTCATAGATTTTGATACTTTTATCAAACTTTATATTTACAGATTTAATGGTAAATTTCATTTCATAAATGAACCTTTACTATTTCGCAAACTTTTTGCTTTTGATCTTTGAAAATAAACATATCTGACTGATTTGTGTAGATGCATTATCTAAAATTTCTTTTCATAAAAGAATTTTAAACATTCAATTTTTTTTATATCACATATGCAACAATGAATTAAATAATGCTTATAGACTTCAGTATGGCAACAAGTGAGAAAATTTAAAGGCAGTCTACTTTCTCAGGTTTAACCCTTTGTCATTAGTCTCACTTTTCAGGTAATAAACCTTCAACTTTGTCATCTAAAATGAAATTTTGGGCTGCAATTAAGTCCTTGTAAAGGTTGAGTCATCTCATAACTCTTCCACTACGATGAGACTTATCCAATTCATGACTAGAATCCATTTGACTTTCAAATATAATTAAATTGTTAACAACTTTTGTTAACTATTTAGTGGCTTCACTTGGAACTAATTTATTAACACTATCTCACCTTATTAAAGGTTTGTAGTCTTTTATTTGACATTTCTTATAAAAATGATATTTGTCATACAAATACCTTATTCGTTTTAGGACCACATAAAAGGCCATTTTATACTCCTTAGGGGTGACCTACACTTAAGCTTATCTTTGAACATATACAAGCTTTTTAGGCTTGTTTCAGCAAGTGAGCTTAACATTCCCAAATGGTGAAATGTTGTAAACTAGCTTTACTACTCTTCTCTAATCTTAAAATTGTCTTGTAAACACTTTTAGAAGGAATCATGTTCACCATGTAATCTCTATTTAATTTCCTAACCGGAGTTTGGTAATGGTGTGTAACTCATTACTGATGTGACCATATCTAACAAGGTCATGTTTATCCTATTGCAGCACAATTTCACAAAATTATATTTAGTATTAAGATAATTGGGATAAAAACCCATTTTCTATCAATTAGTTTTAGTACGTAAAGTTCTTGTACTTTCTATTATGATCTGATCATAATGTCTTGATAGATTTAATTACTTAATCAGTTTTTAACTTTAGTCTTAATTTTCTTGAACTTTTCAAAAATTTAGACTTATATTATATTAGGTAAAAATACTTGTACCTTGAATGATCATCAACTAGAGTGACAAAATATTCATGACTTTATTTGGCCTTTACATTCACTAGACCACTTGGGTAAGAATCTGTAAGCCAGCCCTATCTAACAAAGGCCCAATGATTATCTTGCATGAAAGAAAAGATCTATAGACATGTAAAGTAATCAATTAACTTTTTAGAGAATTACCTCTTATTAGTCTTTTTATTCTATTCAAGTTGATGTTAATCAACCTTAACAGCCAAAGTCAAGTATCATCTTTTAGAAGAAAACAATGTCTTTCTATTCTGGATTCTATAATCCTGAATATCTCAGTATTTTGTAGTATAGTATATGTCAACATTTTTAACATATACAAATTGTTCTTATCTTCAGCTGAATGTATTTTCAAACAAATTTGAAAATATAAACTTTCATACTTCAAAATAGTTCATACTATATGAACTTTTTAGTAATAAAGTTTTAGAAATTGAATTTCTCTTATGGTAATAAAACACCAAATACTACATTAAATAACAATTATCTTTTAATGACATCTTAATGTCTCCCACTACACTAACTGAGATGGGCTTCCTGGTGCCACATGTAGAAACTATTCTACATGTTGAGTATTTTCCAAAAATTACATATTAAATGTAATAATGAATAAATCTTGATAGTGGATCTTGTATAAACTATCTAGGTGGCGTTATTTATTCTCCACCAAAAATCTAGTAAATCAAATTTACTTTCATCTATATTATTCTTCCAATAGAGGTATTTCAAAAATTCCTCTCATTGTGACTGTCTTGAGTAATTTAGTAACTATTTCCTTTTATACAACTTCAGTCATTTAGTTTCTTGTCTTGGATTTTTGTAATACTTAATCTTTGAGATCATTTAGACAATTTTCTAAATTTAGCTTCTGTTGACTTCAACATCTCATATGTTGTTGTCATTTTTTTTATCTTCTAAGCCTGACATCTAACATGTCAACTAGGAGATACATACAAGCTATCTCGTTTTACTTTTGATTCATTAATCATGTGTTTCACAAACAATTCGAATAACATTAGCAATAGGTTTTAAGAACATTTCTCAATAAAGACAGATTCAAAATTTTATACTGTCATTATAGTGTTAACGTTATTTTTCCAAGTAATAAAATTTCTCAATTTTGACTTATCAGTAATAAAATTAAACATTATGAGAGAAACTGATATAATATTGAAATATATATATAATTTAACATCATGCAAACAATTATCCATTCAATTTTAGCATAGAAATCAAACAATTTGAAAAATGAACCCTATAAATCATTTCTAATGCTATGGTACTTTAGTAAGTTAGAACAAGTCCTGCCATAGGGTAGGTCAAATATTCCTTCACTAAACTGAGACAATCTCAACCAAGTATTATACCAGAATAACTCTTATTCCTATAATATTTAGTTACCATTAGTTTGGTCAAAGACATCATTAAAAACTTTAATGAGCCCTTTGAAAGTGTGAACCATAATTTTAGATCCCATAATTTTATCCCAACAAGTGCCGACGTAGGGTAGGTCAAGTATTGAAAACAAAACTACAATCCTATCCTTCTCAGGAGTTCACCCTGATATTGACCCTGCAAACACCTTCCGTAGGGGGACGGTCCAAAAGCCGTCACGAGGCCCTGCATGAATCTCATGATGTGAACCAATGATGGAGACTGTAGGATATGTTGACACATTTCCTTCTCCCACTTACTATTTTGAAATAGGGTTTTCTCTTACTTAAACAATTTAGGCTAATCTCATTTATCTAAGTTCCTCAATCTACCTTTCATAATCCTTATATTGTTAGATTGATTTGAATGTGAATTACTAAGTTTTTAAACTATTTAAAAAAAAATTAATCACATTATGAGCATGCTTCGTGAAATTAAATAAAATTTGACTAATTCAACTCCCAGGTCGGTTTCCAGTTAGAGGTGTTTCCTTTCGATCAGCTTAAATACCTCAGTCTAGACAGAACCTTCCATAGACAGAGTTCCCTTATAGTCATTTTTTATTTCAAATTCATTAATCTTTAATTAACTATTAATTATTAGATTAATGAACATAAGTGAATTTATAAATAAATGTTTTTAATCCTATTAAAAAATAATTCACTTGGATAATCTTAAAAATCCATCATTTTAAACCCTTTAAAACAAATTAAAAGATAATCCTGGATATTTTATTCTAATCCTATTAGAAAAAATAAAAGATAAATTAAATTCAAAACTTAAACTATTTTATCTTTGAATTAAATTATCTTTATTTATGGAAGACCTAATCTTATTAGGAAATTAAAAGATCTCATCTTATTTTGAAATTAAAAAATCTAATCTTATTATAAAAAAATTTAATCTTATTAGGAAACAAATAAGGATGAATTAAATTCAATTTTTAAACTATGAATAATCTTGAAATTCTACTATTTTAAACCCTTTAAAACTAAATTAAAAAATTTGTCCTACATTCTAATCTTATTAGAAACAAATAAAGATATATTAAATTCAAATTTTAAACTATTTAAAGCATGAATTAGAAATATCTTTATTTTAAGGAAATCCTAATCCTATTAGGAAAACATGGATTTCATTTATGAAAGAAAATATCCTAATTTAATTTTCCAAATATAATAATTATATTCAAAATATGGAAAATATAAATATATTAAGAAAATATCTCAATTCTATTAGGAATCATCATAATCAAATTTTCCAATATAACAATTATATTAAAAAAAATTAATCTTAATTCTATTAGGAAACAACCTAATCAAAATTTTCAAATATAACAATTATATTAAAAAATAGATCAAATGCATGATCATACTTAACCTATGGTGTGATTTTAAATTTAAATGGCATATTTTATGCAATAATCAAACAATTTAAAACATACATCTCATGCATAATTAAATTAAAAATAGCAAAATTGACCGGCATATTTGGCATATCCTAAGAAATTGAAAATAATTTAAATTACAATAATTTAAATCCAAGACATATCTTGGTCTTCAATATCTTCCTTGTTTGGCCATTCAAATTTAGAGTTTAGAAACCTAAATCTTGTCTTCCAATTATAGCACCAGCCGCCGCAAAAATAAATAAAAAAAAATTGCATTATCCAAGTTTTAAACCTTGGCCTTGGAGCATAACAACAAGCACCCTTCACCAATGAACAATCATAGATTCTTGGATCTTGTTATGAACTTTTTAGCAAAAATAATGACTTCGATTCACGTTTTTTTTTCGTGAACCTTTTTCGCCGTTGACTTCTTCAGCCCATATAATCGAAATTTGCAGCAATCGTAGTCATTCAAGTAAAATACATGAATTTCTAACCCTTATGGGTTTTACAATGATCTAATCAAAGCAATAAATCTAATGTCAAATAGCCTAAACAATCAATTTGCAAACCGCAATATATCACATATATGATAAATTAAAATACCCACCATCACAAAACTTCAATTCTAAATAAAACTCAAAGATTGCTCTGACACCAATTAAATGTATGAACGTTTCACTCTGCAGTAGAAGCATTGGATCGTCTTTGATTTTATTTAAAATTAAACTAAAAATTAAGGTTAAGCAAACTTACTTGAAGTAAATATGGAGATATATTTGGCGAATCTTTATCTCCTCCATAAAATCTTCCTGGCTATGACTCAAACACAGGACCAAGGCTTGTGGGAGCCTCTTGAAAGAAAATCCACAAGGGATTGGAGAGGAAGATGTCTAGACAGAATTATCTAATTCTCTATTGAGGAGATATGTGTTGTGTCTAATGGCTCAACCAAATGGTCATATTTATAGAGACCAAGGGTAAAACTTTGCCAGAATTAAAATATTATATTTTAATATCTAATATATTAAATATTAATTTGAACACTTAACATTAATATTAATTTGAACATTTCAAAATTTTCTTTCAACTAAATTGATCTTTTAGTGTTACTATGAGCTAGCAAGGGGACCTTATGGACCTACAGATTATAAGCTCCAATGATACAAAATTAATTAATTAAACTCTTTAATTAATTAATTAATTTTTATTCATTAACTATAGGCCACTCCACTATAGACCTAGAGTTACACTCTTATGCACTGTAGGACAAATTGTGTCCATAGATATAATCATTACATGCAAGTCTATCTTTCTCGAGTTGTTGGTAATTACAATTGGGTCAAAAGTCCGTTTTACCCCTATAATTACATCTTGCACCTTAAGTACCACTGATCTTCTAATGAACAATCTGTTTATAATCTAATTATAAACTAAGTCCCTCTCAGACCAGTGAGAGGGTGGGGCCTCATTGTTCAAGTCCCAAAATCATCACTTAAGGAAATTACACATCTACTTACCCTATATGAGAAGGAGTGAATTCCATCTTGTGAGATTATGTTCCCAACTTCTATTTGGTTAAGTCCCCAAAATGGTAGGCATATTGAATCGGCTACAAACGCCACTCTTACCCATGCAAATCAAAGGACAAACCCTCACAGGCAAGAGTTCATAATTCACTTAGGATTAAGATCGAGCCACATATGATCATCCTGATGAAATATTAATCTTCTCAATTAACGAATTTATAAAGAGATATTAAATATTTCGTGGTCCAGTCTTATACAAACTCATTGTATAAGATACCCCCCTCACATGTCTCCACATGAATGATTTGGATCAAATCATTTGTAACTATTACAAAGTGGGTCGTGTCAATAGTGTTACCAAGATAAGGCACCCAACCTTATCCATATACTATGACCCTTTAGGTTATTACTTGAACATGATCCTCTCGTATATCAACCACATACTGTTCAAGATTACACTAATAACCTTGGATTTTTCATATAATGGATAATATTATATTGCAAATAAAATAATCAAAATTGTTATTAATTATTAAATAAATAATTAATTACGAGACTTTAGGGCATAAATCCCAACACTATCGTATCCAATAGATTATTGGGGAGACACTGTTTGAGTACTGGGAAAGATTCCACAGATTGTGTGAGAGCTTCCTGATCGTATCTCAGACCGGCTCCTGATCCATTATTTCTACAAAGGTTTTCTACCAAATGATAAAGGTATGATTGATGCAACAAGTGGAGGAGCACTGGTTAATAAGATACTTGAAGAAGCGAAGCTACTAATTTCCAACATGGCTAAAAACTCATAGTAATTTGGAATGAGAGGTGGTGGAATGATCCATTAGGTTAAAGAGGTAAACGGATTAGAATGAATTAAGTACTACAAGTATTTAATTTTAGATCGGTATTCATAAGTGTATTTGATGAGCCTTTAACAAAGCTCGTTCAATATACACACTAAACGTTATCTAGGACACCATTTTTACCACTTTATTTTTCTAAAACTACCATCATTGATCAAATTTGAAACTATCATTTTTATCAGTGATTAATACGTATAATTAGATTTAGACTAGTAATCAATTGAGGCTTTGATCGTCTGTATATTTCTTTAATCTCTGTAGAAATTGGCTTGTTTATGATACGTATCATTTTTAGCAATCTCCCTTTAGCGGTTACGAGATATTCTCCCAATCTCTATCTATATATTTCTTCTCATAATCTCTTGCATATGTCTTACAATTGAGGCTTTGATCGTCTGTATATTTCTTTAGTCTCTGTAGAAATTGGCTTTTTTCTATTCTCTTGAATCTTTTAAAGCACCGACCAATGAATTTTCCAGCATCTCCTTTCTTCTTCATTTATTTAGAACCTGTTGAAGTAATCTATCATATATCAGTTTCCCCTAACAAACAAAAAGTCACATATATTAGAATTAAAATAATATAGCCAAATTTATTTTGAAAATTTAGACCTCCATGGTTGGTTGTTTGTGGCTCCTTCTTACAAAGCGCACACCATAGTTCTTCAATGGATACCTTTTTTTGCAAGACATTATTAAAAATGGAGGTTCCTTTATCAAATTCTCTTTTAATTGGAGTTTTTGTATGGAAGACCCATTTTCACGCGATTTAATGCCATCTGACGTGTCGCTCAAAAATAATAAAATTTGACCCATTCTGACGTGGCAATGCGTGCAAAATTACTCACAATGGAAGTATGAGGTCGTCTCGCTTGTTCACGCTCTCGGACATAGTAACACTATCGCTGACAATTCTCGTTCTCGCTCCGCTAGCCACGTCAGTAAATATTTTGGATTTTACAAGATTCTCGCCCTCGGAGACTTACTCTCGCACACGTTGACTCGTTCTCTCTCTCACAGTACACGTCACTTGAACCGAACTTTACCAATGTTGTACTCGCTCTCGCACGCTCGTTCTTTCATACTCTCGCTCTCGCTCTTGCTCTCGCCTCTATATGGATTGTCGTTTTCTGATCCCCCGATTATGGTAAGTTTTCAGTGGTACGTACAGACACTGTGTGAGATGACATTGTGGTTTATTAGCCGAAAACACTGACAAAGAAAAGACCTCAATCAACATTTCTCAATAAACCTTTTAAAAGAAAAATTACTGTGGTTTATATCTAACAAAAATAATTTCTTCATTTTCTCATTTGTTCAAACTTACTTTCAAACTTTTTCTCCTTTAGACTATTCTTCACGTATACCAACGTCCAAGCATTAACCAATCCACATTCAAAAAATAGGTACGTTCAAATATCTGTTTTATATTTCTGGAAGATTTCTTTCTACGTTTCAAACATAGAACAAACGTCTTAGGGTTTAGGGTTTTGAAAGCTTTCTTCCTACGTTTCTATGGTATAAACGTATTATGTTTTGAAAGTTTTTTTAGTTTTAGAATGTTGGTTACTATGGCATTGGAGAGAGACAGGTAAAACTAGAGCGAGAGCGAGAGCGAGGGTGAAGAAGCAAGGGCAAAAGCGAGCATAAATGAGCAAGAGTGAGAACGAGACTTTTTTTTAATTATATTTGTTTACTGCTACTTTTTTAATGAGCAAGGGCGAGAGCGAGAGCGAGACTTTTTTAAGGATGGAAAAGAAATTCTTATTCATTCGATACAGTGGCAGTTGGGATGAGACTGACAACTGTTATATTGGAAGTTTGCTAACAAGGGTAGTCGTGCCATGCACTGTTAGATACGATGAGTTGAAAGGTCCGATATATGAAGTTACGAGCATTAGTCCGGTGATGTTTAACATTATAATGAAGGTGAAGATGCAGTTAGAAGAGAAATCCCTTCCGATGTACATAAGGAATGATCGTGATGTTGAATTTCTCCTATTCCAAGAAAATGTTTCGAAGTTGCAAGTATTTATAACAACCATACAAAAGAATGGTGGGAACATGCAACCGGATGAGGATGTGCAGCAAGCTTATGACGTCAATTCTCATGTGATGGTTGAAAACGAGGGTATGGACATGAAAAATTTAGAATCATTGAGCATGTATAGAGATGAGGCAGGGATACCATTGTATGAGACGGGGTTCTCCCTAGGAACCAACGACAATAACCCATGGGAGTCATATTATACTCATGATGGTTCTCAACATCATCACATAGACTGAAATGAAGCATGGAACTTGCATAGAGCAACGCATGCCTGTCGAAACGAAGGAGTCAAAAGTCACTAGATGGATTGTCTAGTTGTTGAGAATGAGATAAGGCCCACTCCAACTCCAAGGGCACCTAATTATGCCCATTCTCAAGGCAAACCAGCGATTAGCTCTCATGTATTTTGCATGATAGGACTTATGAGTTAGGAGAGCAAGTTAATTAAATTAGATCGGTCAGTCTAGTTTAATCTATTCGTCTTAATCAATCCCTAAAGCGTAATGCGGCTAGCCCCGTTAGTATGGAACGTTATCGTTGTTAGGATTTTTGCCCTAAAGCTCGTTTTTTTTTAATAATTAGACATTTTCTCATTTATTAATAAAATAGTTTATTATTTTATATTGTGTATAACATTATCCAATATTGTGTAAAATTCAAGGTTATTATTGTAATCTTGAACAATATGTAGTTGACATACAGGAGGATCGTGTTCAAGTAATAACCTAAAGAGTCTATAGTATATGGATAAGATTGAGTGTCTTATCCTAGTAACACTATTGATATGACCCACTTTGTAATTGTTACTAATGATTTGATCCAAATCGTTCATGTGGAGACATGTGAGTGGGGGTATCCTATACAATGAGTTTGTATAAGACTGGACCACTAAATATTTAATCTCTCTTTATAAATCCGTTAATTGAGAAGATTATTATTTCATCAGGATGATCATATGCGACTCGATCTTAATCCTGAGTGAGTTATGAACTCCTACCTGTGAGAGCTTGTCCTTTGATTTGCATGGGTGAGAGTGGCTTTTGTAGTCGATTCAATAAGTCTACCATTTTAGAGACTTGACCAAATAGGGAGTTGAGAACAAAATCTCATGATATGGAATTCACCATATAAGGCAAGTAGATGAGTAGTTTCCTTAAGTGATGATTTCGGGACTTGAACAATAAGACCCCACTCTCTCACTAGCTCAAGAGGGACTTAGTTTATGGTTGAATCATAAACAAATTGTTCATTAGAGGATCAGTGATACTTAAGGCGCAAGATGTAATTATAGAGGTAAAACGAACTTTTGACCCTACTGTAATTACGAACAACTGGTGAATGATAGACTTGTATGTAGTGATTATATCCATGGACAAAACTTGTCCTACAATGCATAAGAATGCAACTCTAGGTCTACAGTGGAGTACCTATAGTTAATGAATGAAAATTAATTAATTAAAGAGTTTAATTAATTGATTTTGTATCATTGGAGCTTATAATCTGTAGGTCCATAAGGTCCCCTTGCTAGTTCATATGAACAAATAGGGATCAATTTCGTAGAGAGAAATTTTGAAATGTTCAAATTAAAATTTAATACATGTGATATATTAAATGAGGGAAAATGTATTTATTGTATATGATACATTAAATATCAAAGAAATTATTAATGTATTAAGATACATTAAAGACAAAATATTTATTAAATTTGAATTAGATTCAAATACAAAAATAGATGTCGTAGCAGAATTTAGAGAGGTTTGAATTTGATTCAAATCGGTTAGATAAATATATTTTAATATATTAGATATTAAAATATATTATTTAATTATTTGCCCTAGGCCACTATAAATATGACCCTACGGGTAAGCCATTGTGTGCATTCCAAACAAGAAAAAGTTATTCTTGAAATTCTCCTCTCACTCCCACTCTCTCTATTTTCAAGAAGGTTCCCACAAACCTTTTTGATCCTTTGTTCGAGCCATAGTTAGGAAGGCTTTGTGGAAGAGATCAAGAACATCAGAAAAATCTCCATATTATCAAGGTATGTTATGCTTAACCCAAACATTATAAGTGGACTAAGCAATTAGGTAGAAAAGAGTAACTTGTTTTTGTGAGCCCATGATCGATATCGCAATGGCATGAGACCGTATCTTTGGATTGGATATTTGTAAGATTTGATTTCCCTCTCGCATTTACGTGTTGCTTATTTACTTTCTCTTAGCAAACAAATCAAAACTCCCTGTTTTACCTTTTGTTGAAATTTTACTTTGAGAAATTTCCCTTTCTTGTTCTCTTGGGAAATCAACCTGGTCCACTATTTCTACAAGTTAGACTAGGAAGCCAGTTTAATTTTGGCAACCCTCAACAACCCGACCACAATATGGCATCGTTGTCGGAGAACCATATTTAGTTTCTCATTGTTATATTTTACTCACTTTCTTTGTCGCTGTTTATGACCCATTTTTCTCAAGATATTGATTTGCAGTATTTTTCTGAACTTGGGAAGGTGGAACGCAGATTGAAAGGAGAGGAAAAAGAAAAAAAAAACTTGCATTGAACGAAGAATTAAGTTTTGACTAGACCATCGGCAAATACTCAATGTTTGTTGAAGTTTAGAAAAGATGGCCGAGAGGACACTTATGCAGCTAGCAGCACCAGACCTGAACTAGCAACCGCTTTGCATCACGTATCCTACTGTCGCATGTGATTTTGAATTAAAGTATGGTTTAATACACTTTCTTCCTGTTTTTCGTGTTTGTGTAAGTAAGGACCCTCACAAGCATCTCAAAGAATTCTATATCGTCTGTTCTAAGATGAAGCCCATGGAGTAACTGAGGAACAAATCAACCTGAGAGCCTTTCTTTCTCTTTGAAGGACTAGGCGAAGGATTGGCTATACTATCTACCGTCAAGGACCATCTATTGAGATTTATGCGCTAAAGCCTCATAATTAATTAATTATTTAATAATTAATAATAATTTCGATTATTTTATTTGCAATATAATATTATCCATTATATGAAAAATCCAAGGTTATTAGTGTAATCTTGAACAGTCTGTGGTTGACATACAAAAGGATCGTGTTCAAAAAATAACCTAAAGAGTCATAGTATATGGATAAGGTTGGGTGCCTTATCATGGTAACACTATTGATACGGCCCACTTTGTAATAGTTACAAATGATTTGATCCAAATCATTCATGTGGAGACATGTGAGTGGGGGTATCTTATACAATGAGTTTGTATAAGACTGGACCACGAAATATTTAATATCTCTTTATAAATCCGTTAATTGAGAAGATTAATATTTCATCAGGATTACCATATGCGATTCGATCTTAATCCTGAGTGAGCTATGAACTTCTGCCTGTGAGGGCTTGTCCTTTGATTTGCATGAGTGAGAGTGGCTTTTATAGCCGATTCAATATGCCTACTATTTTGGAGACTTGACCAAATAGGGAGTTGGGAACATAGTCTCACAAGATGGAATTCACTCATTCCCATATAGGGTAAGTAGATGAGTAGTTCCCTTAAGTGCTGATTTCGGGACTTGAACAATGGGCCCCCACCCTCTCATTGGCCCGAGAGGGACTTAGTTTATAATTAGATTATAAACAGATTGTTTATTAGAGGATCAGTGGTACTTAAGGTGCAAGATGTAATTATAGGGGTAAAACAGACTTTTGACCTAGCTGTAATTACGAACAACTCGTGAAGGATCAACTTCCATGTAATGATTATATTTATGGACACAACTTGTCTTACAACGCATAAGAGTGTAACTCTAGGTCTATAGTAGAGTGATCCTAGAGTTAATGAATGAAAATTGACTAATTAAAGAGTTTAATTAATTAATTTTGAATCATTGGAGCTTATAATCTGTAGGTCCATAAGGTCCCCTTGCTAGCTCATAGTAACACTAAAAGATCAATTTAGTTGAAAGAAAATTTTGAAATGTTCAAATTAATATTAATTTGAAGTGTTCAAATTAATATTTAATATATTAGATATATTAAATATAAAAGAGGAAAATATAATTATTGTATTTGATACATTAAATATTAAAATAATTAATGTATATTTGATATATTAAATAAAATATATTTATAGTATTTGAATAAGATTCAAATAAATAAATATCGTAGGAGATTTGAATGAGATTCAAATAAATAAAATATATTTTTTAATATATTAGATATTAAAATATAATATTTTAATTATGTCAAAGATTTTCCCTTGGTCTCTATAAATAGAACTCTTGGGTTGAGCCATTAGATACAACACACATCTCCTCAATAAAGAGGATTAGATAATTCTCTCTAGACCTCTTCCTCTCCAATCCCTTATGGATTTTCTTTCAAGAGGCTCCCACAAGCCTTGGTCCTGTGTTCGAGTCATAGCTATGAAGGCTTTGTGGAAGAGATAAAGATCTGCCAGAAGATTCTACAAATTTTCAAGGTATGTTATGCTTAACCATAATATTATTATTTAATTCTAAATAAACTCAAACCGATTCCTATGCTTCCGCTTGGGTTTAATTAGATTATTCCCTTCACCATCACCACATGGAATGAGATTAAAAAAAATGTTTTTTCCTGGAAAAGTACTTTCCTACCTCACGAGTTGCAACCATCAGTAAGGAGATCTATGTGAAAAAATGAATGTTTCACTCCGTAGCGGAAGCATTGAATCGTCTTTGATTTTATTTAAAATTAACCTAAAAATTAAGGTTAAGCAAACTTGGAGTAAATATGGAGATATTTCTAGCGGATATTTATCTCCTCCATAAAATTTTCCTGACTATGACTCGAACACATGACCAAGGCTTGTGAGAGCCTCTTGAAAGAAAATCCACAAGGGATTGGAGAGGAAGAGGTCTAGAGAGAATTCTTTAATTCTCTATTGAGGAGATATGTGTCGTGTCTAATGGCTCAACCCAAGGGTCCTATTTATAGAGACCAAGGGTAAATCTTTGCCAAAATTAAAATATTATATATTAATATCTAATATATGAAAATATATCTTATACTTATTTGAATCTCATTCAAATCCCCTACGATATTTATTTATTTGAATCTTATTCAAATTTTATAAATATATTTTATTTAATGTATCAAATATACATTAATGATTTTAATATTTAATGTATCAAATACAATAAATATATTTTCTTCTTTTATAGTTAATATATCTAATATATTAAATATTAATTTGAACACTTCAAATTAATATTAATTTGAACATTTCAAAATTTTCTTTCAACTAAATTGATCTTTTAGTGTTACTATGAGCTAGTAAGAGGACCTTATGAACCTACAGATTATAAGCTCCAATGATACAAAATTAATTAATTAAACTCTTTAATTAATTATTAATTAATTTTCATTCATTAACTATAGGTCACTCCACTATAGACCTAGAGTTGCATTCTTATGCACTGTAGGACAAGTTGTGTCCATAGATATAATCATTACATGCAAGTCGATCATTCACGAGTTGTTCGTAATTACAGTTAGGTCAAAAGTTTGTTTTACTCCTATAATTACATCTTGCACCGTAAGTACCACTGACCCTCTAATGAACAATCTATTTATAATCTAATTATAAACTAAGTCCCTCTCGAGCCAGTAAGAGGGTGGGGCCCCATTGTTCAAGTCCCAAAATTAACACTTATGGGAACTTCTCATCTACTTACCTTATATGGGAATGAGTGAATTCCATCTTGTGAGATTATGTTCCAAGCTCCCTATTTCGTCAAGTCCCCAAAATGGTAAGCATATTGAATCGGCTACAAAAGTCACTATCACCCATGCAAATCAAAGGACAAGCCCTTAGAGGCAGGAGTTCATAACTCACTCAGGATTAAGATCGAGTCGCATATGATCATCCTGATGAAATATTAATCTTCTCAGTTAACGGATTTATAAAGAGAGATTAAATATTTCGTGGTTCAGTCTTATACGAACTCATTGTATAAGATACCCTCACTCACATATCTCCCGTGAATGATTTGGATCAAATCATTTGTAACTATTATAAAGTGGGTCGTATCAATAGTGTTACCAGTATAAGACACCCAACCTTATCCAGATACTATGACCCTTTAGGTTATTTCTTGAACATAATCCTCTCGTATGTCAACCACATACTATTCAAGATTACATTAATAACCTTAAATTTTTCATATAATGGATAATATTATATTACAAATAAAATAATCAAAATTGTTGTTAATTATTAAATAAATCATTAATTACAAGACTTTAGGGCATAAATCCCAACAATCTCCCACTTGCACTAAAGCTGACGAGACATATATCCTAGGGCATACTCTATACCCAACATGTTCTCCCACTTGCCCTAGCAACGATGAGACATGTCTCGTAATCTCAGACATTCTAGGTGACTCTCAAACACTTTAGCCTAGAGAATCTTTTTATATAAATCCAAAGGACTGCCATTAAAAGCCATCTTAGTCACTACTATAATGCTTTCCATCTCTCGATATGATTCCCTATACATTGGTGTTTTCTAATTTCCTTAATATTAGTCTTTGCACTACTATTATCATAATAAAGATGATAGATTAAATCATATTTGAAACACCTTTAAGATCTTCAAGGAACTATTTGAGTCAGACAAGTCTTTTTGTTGCTTCACAAGCAAAACAATTTAACTTGTATACTATACTCCACCACCTAGGGTAAAATTTATCTTTACATAGATTTCCTAAATCTTTGTAAGGACCAATGTATCTTGTAAAGATCAAATCTTTAACTCCATACACAAAAATTTCTCAAATTATCTTCTCATCACCCACAGATAATTTGAGAAAGTTTTTAATTTTCTACTCAATGGTCATACCATTCGTTTAACTGATATATGTTTACCAATTGTATATTAAATGTTCAGTCTCATTTATGCATATCATATACTCTCAACATTTGATGTGTCTTAGGATACACTTTCTTAGACATAAATATCAAATATTTGACAACAATTTTGTCAATATAAGATGTTTGAGACAAAGTTAACATTTTGTCCTTAAAATCTCCATTTTGGACATGTAAAATATATTGAGTCATTCCAAATCACTTATTTAGAATTGGTTACTTAATCAACTTTTTATGTTAGACATCTTACATCATTCATAATGGGTAAAAATATCACCAACATTAAACATGAGAAAAATTCACTAAGCAATTAATGATTTTCTTGTCTATACAAGCTTCATTAATATTTATCCAAAGTCATAGATTTTGATACTTTTATCAAACCTTATATTCACAGATTTAATGGTAAAATTCATTTCATAAATGAACCTTTACTATTTCGCAAACCTTTTACTTTTGATCTTTGAAAATAAACATATCTAATTGATTTGTGTAGATGCATTATCTAAGATTTCTTTTCATAAAAGAATTCTAAACATTCAATTTTTTTTTATATCACATATGCAACAATGAATTAAATAATGCTTACAGACTTCAGTATGGCAACAAGTGAGAAAATTTACTCGCAGTCTACTTTCTCCTATTATGTTTAACCCTTTGTCATTAGTCTCACTTTGCAGGTAATAAGCCTTCAACTTTGTCATCTAAAATGAAATTTTGGGCTGCAATTAAGTCCTTGTAAAGGTTGAGTCATCTCATAACTCTCTCACTATGATGAGGCTTATCCAATTCATGACTAGGATCCATTTGACTTTCAAATATAATTAAATTGTTAACAACTTTTGTTAACTATTTAGTGGCTTCACTTGGAACCAATTTATTAACACTATCTCACTTTATTAAAGGTTTGTAGTCTTTTATTTGACATTTCTTATAAAAAGGATATTTGTCATACAAATACTTTATTCGTTTTAGGACTACATAAAAGACCATTTTATACTCCTTAGGGGTGGCCTACACTTAGGCTTATCTTTGAACATATACAAGCTTTTAGGCTTGTTTCAGCAAGTGAGCTTAACATTCCCAAATGGTGAAGTGTTGTAAATCAGCTTTACTACTCTTCTATAATCTTAAAATTGTCTTGTAAACACTTTTAGAAGGAATCATGTTCACCATGCAATCTCTATTGCATTTCCTAACCAGAGTTTGGCAATGGTGTGTAACTCATTACTGATGTGACCATATCTAACAAGGTCCAGTTTCTCTTCTTGCAACACAATTTCACAAAATTGTATTTAGTATTAAGATAATTGGGATAAAACCCCATTTTCTATCAATTAGTTTTAGTACGTAAAGTTCCTGTACTTTCGATTATGATCTGATCATAATGTCTTGATAGATTTAATTACCTAATCAGTTTTTAACTTTAGTCTTAATTTTCTTGAAATTTTCAAAAAATTTAGACTTATGTTGTATTAGGTAAATATACTTGTACCTTGAATGATCATCAATTAGAGTGACGAAATATTCATGACTTTATTTGCCCTTTACATTTACCAGACCACTTGGGTCAGAATCTGTAAGCCCAAAGTATTTTTTGGCGTTCTAGCCCTATAATAAAGGCCCAATGATTATCTTGCATGAAAGGCAAGATCTATAGACATGTAAAGTAATCAATTAACTTTTTAGAGAATTACCTCTTACTAGTCTTTTCATTCTATTCAAGTTGATGTTAATCAACCTTAACAGCCAAAGTCAAGTATCATCTTTTAGGAGAAAATAATGTCTTTCTATTCTGGATTCTATAATCCTGAATATCTCAGTATTTTGTAGTATAGTATATGTCAACATTTTTAACATATATAAATTGTTCTTATCTTTAGCTGAATGTATTTTCCAACAAATTTGAAAATATAAACTTTCATACTTCAAAATAGTTCATACTATATAAACTTTTTAGTAATAAAGTTTTAGAAATTGAATTTCTCTTATGGTAATAAAACACCACATACAACATTAAATAACAATTATCTTTTAATGACATCTTAATGTCTCCCACTACACTAACTGAGATGGGCTTTCTGGTGCCAACTTGTAGAAACTATTCTACATGTTAAATATTTTTCAAAAATTACATATTAAATGTAATAAAGAATAAATCTTGATAGTGGATCTTGTATCAACTATCTAGGTGGCATTATTTATTCTCTACCAAAAATCTAGTATATCAAATTTACTTTCATCTATATTATTCTTCCCATAGAGGTATTTCAAAAGTTCCTCTCATTGTGACTGTCCTAACAAATTTAGGAACTATTTTCTTTTATATAGCTTTAGTCATTTGATTTCTTTTCTTGGATTTTTATAATACTTAATCTCATTGTTGGAATAGAAATTTTGACCAACCCAAAATTGCCACGCCATTACCCAATATTGATGACAAAATTATATTTAATTAGGGATTAATTAAATTTTCAAAGATTCCTAAATTAAATTATGGCAAGTCTAAGTATACAACTGGGTTATTTGAAATTTGGAAGACAAAAGCCCGAATTGAAGGCCCTAATAAGCAAAATCCAGGCCCAGTCCAAAAGGGGTGGCCTAAACTCCAAGCCCAGTTCAAAAGGGCTAGCCCAAAGTCAATCAGGCCCAGTCCAAATGGCTAGGCCCAAAGTCAACCAGGCCCAGTCCAAAAGGGCAGGCCCAAAGTCAATCAAGCCCAATCCAAGTGGTTGGCCCAAAATCAACTGGGCCCAGTCCAACAAGCCCAAGCCCACCTGGAGCCCTTGAGGAACTCTATAAATAGAGAGCTTCCTCCTTCATTTCAGAGGTTCAGAACTGAAGAAGCTCAGAGAGAATTCAGAAACAAAGCTCAGAAGACTCTAGAAGCTCCTGAAGATCAAACACCATCTGAACGAAGAACACGTCACAGAGATCAAGAACACTCCAAGAATCCATTGAAGTTTCAACCTCGAGAACAAGCTATTCAGCCCTCGAGCAAAAGCATACAAGTAGGAGAGAGAATCAGATGATCAAATACTAGAGATTGTACTCACTATACTGAAATCAATACAAATCAAGTTTATTTACACGTGATAAATTTCCCTGTCGAAATCTCGTGTGAACAGATTGGCACGCCCAGTGGGACTACTCTACCTCTCATCTCTTTCTCCTTCATATCGAATCATGGCACCAAAGAAAGTTGCATCAAAGACTACTGCTTCAAGCGACACATACACGGGGACCAGTTACTTCACAGTAGTTCGAGAGGGGCTGAGATAAGTGAAGGCCGAACCCCTGACACAATTGCAAGCAAAATCATAAAACTGATTGATGAGTCTGCCAAGAGCAAAGTCATTATTAAAGACAACCCGCTGTTTAACCAACCCATTCCCACTTCCGGTCAACTGAAGAAGACATTCAACCCTGATGTGATGTATGTTATGATGGCTGATGTAGACCCCGATGAGAGGATGTCGTAGATGGAAAGAAAGATCAACCTCCTGATGAAGGCAGTGGAAGAAAGAGATCTCGAAATCGCCCATCTGAAAAATCAAGTTCAAAGCAAAGAAATGGCTGAGTCAAATCAAACCCCTACTACAAGAAAGAATGACAAGGGAAAGATTATCATCCAAGATGAGCAACCACAACACCCTGCTTCAGTTGCTTCCTTATATGTCCAACAACTGCAGGACATGATCATGAACTCTATCAGGGCTCAATATGGTGGGCCCACTCAAAACCCTCTCATGTACTCCAACCCGTACACCAAGAGGATCGACAACTTGAGGATGCCCGCGGGGTATTAGCCTCCGAAATTCCAGCAGTTTGATGAGAAGGGCAACCCTAAGCAGCATATTGCCCATTTCGTTGAAACCTGCGAAAATGTCGGGACGCACGGTGACCTCTTGGTCAAGCAGTTTGTTCGTACCTTGAAAGGAAATGCCTTTGATTGGTACACTGACTTAGAGCCCGAGACGATTGACAGCTGGGAGTAGTTTGAGAGAGATTTCCTGAATCGCTTCTACAGTACGAGGCGAACTGTCAGTATGATGGAACTCACCAACACCAAACAGCGCAAGGGTGAGCCTGTCATTGACTACATCAACCGTTGGAGGGCCCTGAGCCTCGACTGCAAAGATCGACTCACAGAAGTATCTGCTGTTGAAATGTGCACCCAAGGTATGCATTGGGGACTACTTTATATTTTGCAGGGAATAAAACATCGTTCTTTCGAGGAGCTAGCAACCCGTGCTCACGACATGGAGCTAAGCATCGCTGTGAGAGGGAATAAAAACCTCCTAGTCCCAGACGTGAAGAAAGAAAGAAAAAAGTTT
This sequence comes from Trichosanthes truncata, assembly GCA_033996785.1. NCBI lineage: Eukaryota > Viridiplantae > Streptophyta > Magnoliopsida > Cucurbitales > Cucurbitaceae > Trichosanthes > Trichosanthes truncata. The sequence continues at coordinate 38,524,615 of JAWPNB010000013.1, read as the reverse complement.
AAAGGCGCAGAGAAGGCTACAAAGAGCGCCTCCAAGGAATCCATGGTCGTCAACACGACCCCTCTAAATTTTTCCTCAAAAGGAAAAGAAACCAATCCAAAAAAGCAACAAGAAGCGGGCGAGAGACGTCATCCGACTTTGAAAGAGACAAGAGAAAGTGTATCCATTTCCAGACTCTGACATACCAGACATGTTAGAGCAATTGCTAGAGAAAAAACTCATTGAGCTCCCATAATGCAAGCGACCAGGGGAGCTCGGAAAGATAGGTGATCCTAATTACTGTAAGTACCATCGTGTTATTAGCCATCCGGTGGAGAAATGCTTTGTTTTGAAAGAGCTAATTTTAAGATTGGCTCGTGAGAAGAAAATTGAGCTAGACCTCGACGAGGTAGCTCAAACAAATCACGCCGCAATAATGACAAATCCAAGTGTTCAACCGTCTGTAATCCCCTTACACGGGAATAGAGAGTGCCTGATCCAGTTTGGGTCCTTTGAACCCATTGTGGTTTGGTCACAGAAGATTGCCACAAGCAAGAATGATCAAGAAAGAAGCCACCAAAAGGAAAGCACTCAAGAGAGGTGCGAACAGATTGAAGATGAAAATGGCGGATGGATTGTCGTGACCCGTCACAAAAAGCGACAACAAAACTACATTCAGAAGGAAACTCGTCTGTTTCGGGAGCGAAAAAGAAGAAGTAAACTCCCAAGGAGAAAAGGCAAGAAGACTACCAGAAAGTTGAAGCTTGTAGTGGAAGAAAACGAAGAGCTCTTCCGGCCTCGACATACAGTTACTTTAGCGGAATACTTCCCAAGTAACTTCTTAGAAAACAGTCCAGAAGAAACACTTGAGGTTGTTTCATGTCACGCTATCAACACTAATGAAGATCCGACAAGCTCGTTGGAGAGGTCAACCGAGCTAGGAAGCTCATCTTCCTTCAGCATATAAGACTTGTCACTCCCCTAGGCGGCCAAAGGTGCTCTCATCGAGGCCTTGATAGATTTTGGTAGTGCAAGCACCCTGACCTCAATGGTGCACCCATGTGCCTCATGCTGCATGTCGATAGGTTTTACCGATGAAGACTTGCTGCTAGGGTCAAAACCTCACAATAGGTCGTTGTTCGTCTCAGGATACATTCGAGAACAGAAGGTCGGTCGAATCCTCATTGACAATGGATCAGCCATCAATATAATGCCTAAGTCAACTATGAAGAAGCTGGGCATTTTGACAGGGGAGTTGACGAATAGAAAATTGGTAATTCACGGCTTCAATTAAGGGGGTCAACGAGCAATTGGCATGATCCGCTTGGAGCTTATCATCGGTGACCTAAAAGCCGAAACTTTGTTTAATGTCATCGACTCTAAAACCACTTACTGGTTGCTGCTAGGTCACCCTTGGTCCATGGAAACGGGGTGATAACTCCACATTGCATCAGTGCTTCAAGTTTTACCAAGACGGCATTAAGAAAGTGGAGGCTGACACAAATCCATTTTCAGAGGCTGAGTCCCATTTTGCTGATGCAAAATTTTACATGAAGGGCGACAACATAGGAGAAACCGTGCCCGCAGAAGTCCCCCTAATCAAAGGCAGTGACAAAATCAAACTAGAGTCACAAATTGAGATGGAAAATGAAGCTGTCAAAGAAGCAAAGATGTCTGAAGTTAGGAAAGATGAAGCCTCAGCATGCCTTGCAGGAGGCAAAGTTTCGAAAGACAGAGACGTCCCAAGTCCCCATGTCTTGCGCTACGTCCCTCTATCTCGATGCAAGAAGGGTGAATCACCTTTTGCTGAATGTTCAGAGAATTTGAAAGTCAGGGATATTGAAATCCTGAAGCAGAACTTTGTCACACCTCTCACAAAAATAGCAAAGCAAGAGGTCAAGAAACCCGACGAGGGTCAGGTAAAGGCAGTGTTACCTGAGAGACGAACGAAGGATGGATTTGACCTTAAGGCGTATAAGCTCTTAGAAAAGGCAGGTTACGACTTTTCGAAGCACACTAAGTTTGAGAGTCTGAAGATCATTGACGAAAGACCCAAACTGTCTTCGACGCAAAAGAAGCTTTAAAAAGAGGGTTACACTCTACCTACGTCAAGAAGGGGACTTGGATATAAGTCGCCCGAACCTGTTCGCATAACCATAAGAGGGAAAGCAAAAATGGCAGACGTGAATCACATAACGGTGAATGAAGTCGATAATCAAAGAAAAAAAGAAAACACCAACCAAAGGATTCTCGCTCTTAGGCGCATCAGGCCGCCAATCGCACGCACTTCAGTCTCGCAGAGGTTAGGTGAGGCTGCAACAGGAGAAGAGGAGTCACCACTTAATACTGGCTTCACTCGACTTTTAGCTTTTCAAAGGTTGAGTAAGCCCATTTCAGGAGATGGAAGTATCTTATCAACTCAAACTTCTGATACCACTCGACCCTCAGCCCTTCAAAGGTTAAAATACCTGTAGGCGAAGAAAAGAGTACCTCTTCAACACTAACTTTGGTGCGAGCGTCATCCCTCCAAAGATTAAGTATGTCTGCAAAGGAGAGGAATAATAGACTTTCCATTTCGGCTACGACACGCCATCAGCTTTTCAAAGGCTAAGCGTAACTACGTCAAGAAATGAAGGGCATATCGCGTCAGTATTCAACCAAATTCAACCTGAAAGTTTGGTGGAGACTTCAAAGGATTCGTTCTGTAGCAAGAAAAGAACTGACGGAGACATTTGCAGCGCTGTTCCCTCTCGAATGAAAAGAAAAACTTTTGTTGCGGTCAACACTGATCGTTAAAAGTAAAGCGGCGTGACGTTGTCATCACTAATCCCTCAGAGGAGGATTTAGAGCAAAATGAAGGTGAGACATCTTGCCACCATATCACAATTGAAGAAGAGTCGGAGACTGAGATGTCTGAAAAGGATGCAGACGAAGCTCCACTGCCACTTGAAGATGGTATTCAGTCAACGGTGGACAAACTTAAAGAAGTGAATCTTGGATCGACGGAAGAACTACGCCCCACTTTTATAAGTGCGTCACTGACTCTTGAAGAAGAGGGCGAGTACATGAACCTGCTTACCTCGTATAAAGACGTATTTGCTTGGTCTTATAAAAAGATGCCAGGACTTGACCCGAAAGTGGTTGTCCACCACCTTGCCATCAAACAGGGGTATCGACCAGTAAAGCAGGCCAACGACGTTTTCGACCTGAACTTATTCCTCAAATTGAGACAGAGGTCAATAAGTTGATTGAAGTCGGATTCATCCGCGAGGTAAAATACCCAACTTGGATTGCCAACATTGTTTCTGTCAGGAAAAAGAATGGACAGCTCCGCGTCTATGTTGACTTTCGCGACTTGAACAACGCATGTCCAAAAGACGACTTTCCGTTGCCCATCATAGAAATCATGGTCGATGCCACCACAGGACACGAAGCTTTATCTTTCATGGATGGGTCATCAGGTTATAATCAAATTCGGATGGCTCCCGAAGATGAAGAAATGACGGCTTTTCGAACTCCTAAAGGGATATATTGTTATAAGGTGAAGCCCTTTGGATTGAAAAATGTTGGCGCCACTTATTAACGTGCCATGCAGAAAGTTTTTGATGACATGTTGCACAGACATGTTGAGTGCTACGTTGATGACCTCGTGGTCAAATATAAGAAGCGACAAGATCATATAAAAGATCTGAAGATGGTATTTGATCGCCTAAGAAAATATCAACTGAGGATGAATCCTCTCAAGTGTGCATTTGGAGTAACATCTGGAAAATTCCTCGGGTTCGTTGTAAGACATCGAGGGATCAAGATAGACTAGTCAAAGATCGACGCCATCCAAAAGATGCCAAGGCCGAGAAACTTACGAGAGCTAAGAGAGCTGCAGGGGCGCTTGGCCTATATCAGGAGATTCATCTCCAACCTGGCTGGTCGATGCCAACCTTTTCAAAGGTTAATGAGGAAGGGAGAAAACTTCGAGTGGGATGAGGCATGTCAGAACACTTTTGAAAGCATCAAGAAGTACCTGCTCAATCCCCTGTATTAAGTGCTCCGGTAGCAGGGAAGCCATTGATATTGTACATCGTCACGCATGAAAGATCGCTCGGAGCACTTCTAGAGCAAGAAAAGGAAAAAGGGAAGGAGCGAGCCCACTACTACCTAAGTAGAACTTTGAACGGGGCCAAAGTAAACTATTCTCTAATTGAGAAAATGTGTCTTGCTCTTTTCTTCGCTATAGACAAACTAAGGCACTACATGCAAGCATTCACAAAGCACTTAGTAGCAAAAGCCCCGATCAAGTACGTCCTATCGAGATCGATAATTTCTGGGTGTTTAGCTAAATGGGCGATCCTGCTCCAACAGTACGACATCGTTTACGTGCCTCAGAAGGCGATAAAGGGACAAGCGTTAGCTGATTTCTTGGCCAGTCACCCTATTCCATCAGACTGGAAGTTGTACGAGGACCTGCCCGACGAGGAGGTCTTCTATGTTCAAAGCATGGAGCCATGGACCATGTACTTTGATGGCGCAGCACGAAGAGATGGAGCGGGGGCAGGCATCGTCCTTATTTCACTGGAGAAGTATATGCTTCCTTACAGCTTTACACTCAGTGAATTATGTTCGAACAATGTGGCTGAATACCAAGCATTAATAATCGGCCTTCAGATGGCCATGGAGATCGGCATCACATGCATAGAAGTCTATGGCGATTCGAAATTAGTCATTAATCAACTCACACTCCAGTATGAGGTAAAGCACGAGGACTTGAAGCCTTATTTTGACTACGCAAGGCAATTGCTAGAGAAGTTTGACAACGTAGCACTCGAACATATTCCAAGAGCAGAGAACAAGAAAGCAGACGCACTAGCAAACTTGGCCATTGCCATGACAATTCCAGGAGATGAAACGATGCACATTTCACTTTGTCAAAAATGGATCGTGCCACCCAGCAAAGATGAACGTGAAGAAATAAACGTAATATAAGTCAACACTATTGAGGAAGAGGACTGGCGACATCCCATTATAGACTACCTCTAGCATGGAAAGCTCCTTGTAGAACCCCGACATAAGGTTGATGTACTAAGAAGGGCTTCTCGATTCATCTATTATAAGAAACCCTCTATCGTCGCTCTTACAAAGGGTTATTCCTTCGATGCCTAGGAACAGATGAATCAATTAAAGCACTAGAGGAGGCACATTCAGGCGTCTGCGGGGCTCACCAGTCGGGTCCAAAACTCTACTTCCAATTGAAAAGGATGGGCTACTACTGGCCTACGATGATCCATGACTCAATTGAGTATGCAAAGAAATGCGAGGCCTGTCAGTTCCATGCAAACTTCATCCATCAACCGCCAGAGCCTCTACATCCGACTGTTGCTTCATGGCCTTTCGAAGCTTGGGGGCTCGATCTTGTTGGTCCGATAACGCCTAAGTCATCAGCAGGTCACTCTTATATCCTTGCAGCCACAGATTACTTTTCAAGATGGGCCGAAGCAGTAGCACTAAGAGAGGCCAAGAAAGAAAATGTGGCAGACTTCATTCGAACTCACATCATCTATCGCTACGGCATCCCACATCGTATCGTGACAGATAATGGGAGACAATTCTCCAACAGTCTAATGGACAGGTTGTGTGAGAAATTCAAGTTCAAGCAGTACAAGTCATCCATGTACAACGCTGCAGCAAATGGGTTGACAGAGGCGTTCAACAAGACGTTGTGCAACTTGTTGAAGAAGGTGGTCTCTAAGACAAAAAGAGACTGGTAAGAAAGAATTGGTGAAGCACTCTGGGCTTACAGAACTACGCATCGCACTCCCACTAGAGTTACACCTTATTCCCTTGTTTGTGGGGTAGAGGTTGTGCTCCCTTTGGAGAGAGAGATTTCGTCCTTGAGGATGGCTGTGCAGGAAGGGCTGACAACAGAAGATAATGCGAAATTATGCCTTCAAGAGTTGGAAGCACTCGATGAGAGAAGATTGGATGCTCAACAACCGTTGGAATGTTATCAAGCACGAATGACGAAAGCGTTTGATAAAAGTATTAGACCGTGCTCATTTCAATTTGGTGATCTCGTGCTTGCTGTTCAAAGGCCAATCATTACTACGCGACATATGAGAAACAAGTTCACACCTAAATGGGATGGTCCCTACATTGTCAAAGAAGTTTACACAAATGGAGCATACAAGATCGTTGACAAAGACGGCTTAAGGATCGGCCCCATCAACGGAAAGTTTCTCAAAAAAATTTATGCATAAAATGTAAACACTCCTAATCGTAAGAGTATAAACTACATGTTGCTCCTGGCACGCATGAGCTTAAAAGGTGAAAGACCCATTTGAAAGAAAAAAATGTATGTATTAAATGAACTACGTTATGACTTGATCCCTTCCATTAAAAGGGTACATAGGCAGCTTAAAGGAAACAAAAAAAAAAAACTTTAAGTTCAATCAAAGCAATAAACAAAAAAAAATCCAAGCTAGAAGTAGAATTCGAAGATATTATTATTTCATGAGCAAATAGGGTTACAAATGGGCCAATTGGGCCAATAGTATGTCTACAAACAATGAAAACAAAGAAAAAGAAAGGCTAAATTGTCCACTTGTAGTCTCGCAGTTCTTGTTGCGCACCCTCTAAGTAATCACCAAGCATTGTAAGGCTCTTGGTGTCTTCTTCACTTGCGATAGGGGTGCTTTCAACTGCACTTACCTCTTCGCGTATCTTGGAGATTTCTAGTTGTCGCTGATCTGAGGACTTCTTTTCTTCTGAGATGCTGAGTAAAATTTTCTCGTGATCAGACTCTAAGGTTTTGAGTTGGACTTTGAGCCTTTCAATCTCAAGAAGTTTTTGCTCAGATTCCTGCTGGAGTGTGCTTTTCCTTTCAAGAGAGAGGCTCTCAGTTGATGAGATATTGTTCAATTTACTCTGAAACTCTGCCAAGTTGTGATCCCTCTGAACCAATGTCAGCTTGGAAGATTGCAACCACCTTAGTTCGCTATACTTTCCCACATGACGAAAGTAGTCATCTAGAACTGGCGAAGTGGTGGCAAGTTGGTTACATCAACACTGGAGATGGTCTGAAATATCTTGTTCATTTTCGTTTCAAGAGAGGGAACCTTCTCAAAAGGGGCACGAGCAAGTTTCTGTTGGGCAGCCTCCCACATAGTTTGCGCAGCTTGACGTTGTATGTCAGAAAAATGTGAAATCATGCTGTCAGCATTGAAGTTGGAAGCCTCCGAAATAGCAACTGACACCTCTTTTGGCTCTTGTTGGGGTTGTGTATCAACAGCAATAGAAGGGGTTGAAGTCATCACCCTGTCGGATGGCACTCTAAATGATCCGATCTGCGCAGGGAAGGTGTCCAGAATGTGACGGCTTGACGGCGATTGATCTCTCGAAGAACCTTACAAGGTAAGAAAAATTGCTTAAGTCAATATATATAAATGCTTAAACAATTTAAAGAGAACTGCCAAAAAACAAAGGTACTAACCAGAGGTCTAGAAGGCTCAAGAGGCGGTGGGACCTTTGAAGTACCTTCGAAAGGGATGGCATTGGGAGTTGCCACCTTCTCCATCTTTTTTGGTCTCTTCCAATGACGGTCATCATTGCTACTATAACTAGCATCGTCGCCATCAAGAGCACCTCCTTGATTGGCTGGTGTCTCGACCGGCACCTCACAAATAGTTTTGCCCTCGCCACTAGTATTTAGATCTTTGGCAGATTTATTCTTAGCTGGAGGAGAGGGAAGACTGTCCACTAAAAGTCGAAGGCCTGCCTCGAGATAGTTTCCATGCTTTCGTTGCCACCAACTCTTGTAAGCCTGAGTAGTTTGAGCACGAGGGTTCAACTCAAACGCAGGGAGATACACGCGGGATGAGGTCAACATCTTAGTACAAAGCCGCCAAGAACGAACAACATTCTCCATACTAACGTGAGGAGGATCCTCATGCAGGTCATTGGGCACATCTTGGTAGAAGCCAAATTGCCGACCAAAGCGATAGGGGTTGTAAGCCTCGATAGTCATTAGCTTTCCATGGTGGGAGGATAAGTAGCATGACCCTACTTATGAAAAATGAGGAACACGAAAATGATAGGCCTTTGACATCCTGCAAAGTCTCGGCCTTCTTCCTGGAAGCAACATTCACATCCCACAATATGGATGCACCCCAGTGGATCAACTGATGAGCTTCAGAGGGGCTAAAGTATTTTGCGCCATCTTCTCCAGAATAGTCAACCATCCAGGGCCCCATCACTCTGATAGAAGGCTTATAATGCATGCCGAAATAATGGGCAAGCCAGCCATGGACATAGTGGACGGGAAAGCAAATTTATGAATGTCCAGTAGAGTGCGGAGTGTTGTAAATCTGGCCAAGGCCATGGTAGATGTTGGACAGAATTGGCACTGCAAGGTTAAATAAGGTCCCTTCTACCATGAGAGCAACAACCTTAAATACACCAAGGCGAAGAAAGCTCATGCTCTTGTAGGGAAAGACAAAAACACACAGCCAACATGAAAGGAAGGCGGTCAAATATGTCTGGTCTTTCCATCCCTCTTCTACGCCAAGGGATTGAAACATTTTCTGCTCGTCGTCAGACCAACCACGCTCCTGAGTGGTGGAGCCATCAGGATTATGTGTAGAGATGTCCACGGGGCGGGGCGGGGCCGGGGAATGGATTCCCCGTCCCCGTCCCCGCCCCCCATTTCATTCCCCGTCCCCGCGAAATTCCCCGTTTAATTTCGCGGGGATCGGGGCGGGGATTCCCCGCGGGGAATTCGTGGGGATCGGGTTCGCCGCGGGAAATTTTTCCCCGTTCCTTTTTTTTTTTTTTATCTTTTTTATTTTTTAAATTTATTCTCAATCATAATAAAAATTATTTCTAAATGAATAATTTTCAATATAATTCTATTTAAAGTAAATGTTATAAAATTTCCTAATAAAAACAATAATATACCATAAGTAAAAATACTATAATGTCGAAACAACTTAATTTTTAAAAATTCAAATTTCAATATTACAACGTAGACTTTAATTTTTTTTTATAACGAAATAGTCTTAAACTAATTCCTACTATAGTTTTTTTTTTTAAAAAAAATTCTATTTATAGGTAATAATATATATATATATATATTAATCGGGGAATCGGGGCGGGGAATATATTTCCCGTCCCCGTCCCCGTTTAGCCAACGGGGAAAAAAACTTCCCCGCTCCCTCCCCCATTCCCCGTGTATTCGGGGCGGGTCCCCGCGGGGCCCCGGCCCCGCGGGTTAAATGGACATCCCTAATTATGTGTAGAGCGAGGGCGAGAAGTTTTCTTTGGCCTGCGTGCTGGGACCTTTAGATACCTCAAGCTACCCTTAAACCAGAAAGAAATCCACATCTGCACAGGAATTTGTTGCCTCTCCATCTGTTGAGACGCGATATGATGATAAGCGTGAAACAGATAATTACAGCTCTTCGGCAGAGAGTCAGCTTGGTCCTGTGCTCCCACCAGTTCCTCACAAGGGGGAATGGTCTCATCGTAGAATTTTCCCTTGACAGGCAAACCTCCAAACTTCCACATATCCCACAAAGATAGGGATACCTCTCCGGCTAAGGTATGAAGGGTGTTTGTTGCAGGGCACCAGGCTTCACAAAAAGCTCGGATAATGTCGTGGTTATGATCATAGGTGTATAAGGAGGCCATCACAGCTCCTAGCAAATTGGAGCCTCGCAGGACCCTCTCGTTTCGAGCCACAGCAAGTTCTAGTCATTCCCAATATTTCGCAATGTAGCCAAACTCCCCATTTAATTTCAGTTGGGGACCCCAACAGACTTGAGTTTCTATGATTCGACGCCCTAATGTTGGTGATGGATCTTCATTCGGTTTCTTCTTATGGAGGGGAGATTGCAAGATCCATATTCTATTTGCGGAGTTCTTGTTTAAAGGCATGTCCACAGATAAGTCATGCAAGAAATGCGCTTTGTCCAGCTCAGATCCCAACTCTTTAATGGACTCCCCCACTGGGAGGATGGTCCCACTTTTGGTGGGTAGCTTCGCGTCGTCTAAAATGACAAGCCATCTCGCCTCCTCATCTAAAAGTTCCGTGAAATACACCATTGTCCTACAAAAAAATAAAGGGGTTAGAAAAAAAAGCAGAAGAGGCGACATCAAAATACTTGTGATAGAGACAATTGTGAGGCCAAGGGTCTAAATCACGATCCAGTTTTGAAATTGAGGCCTCCATGAAGGTGAACCGTCCTTAGCAAGGGGTCACCTCCAGCGTTGAACATCCTTCTTCGGTGGGGAAGCCGCCATGAAGGTGAGCCATCCTTAGCAAGAAATTGGGTCACCTCCAGTTTTGAAATTGAGGCCGCCATGAAGGTGAACCATCCTTAGCAAGGGGTCACCTCCAGCATTGAACATCCTTCTCCGGTGGGGAAGCCGCCATGAAGGTGAGTCATCCTTAGCAAGGAATTAGGTCACCTCCAGTTTTGAAATTGAGGTCGCCATGAAGGTGAACCATCCTTAGCAAGGGGTCACCTCCAGCATTGAACATCCTTCTCCGGTGGGGAAGTTACCATGAAGGTGAGCCATCCTTAGCAAGGAATTGGGTCACCTCCAGTTTTGAAATTGAGGCCGCCATGAAGGTGAACCATCCTTAGTAAAGGGTCACATCCAGCATTGAACATCCTTCTCCTTAGCAAGGAATTGGGTCACCCCTAGTTTTGAAATTGAAATAGCCATGAAAGTGAGTCATCCTCAGCAAGGGGGTCACCTCCTAAGTTGAAGGATCATGGAAAGGGGGCATTCTAGCTGCAATTAAAAAAAAAATCGATGAGACATACAGGGTTTTATAAACAAGATTTACCTTGTAGTAAATGGAGGCTCTGTCCCAGAAAATATTTGTAGGTTTGTATAAGTATGCAAGTCTCGGAAAAAAAAAAGAAAAAAAAGGTATGAGAAAGTGTAAAAAAAAAAGTAAAGAAAAAAAAACTGAAATAAAAAGGTTTGATTGAAATAAAAAGTCTTGTAAAAAATAAGTTTGCAAAAAAGAACAAAAAAAGACATGAGTAAAAAAAAAAAAGAAAATACTCAACTATTAGAAATTTGAAAAAAAAAACTTTGCAAAAAAAATAAATCTAAAAAAAAATTGTAAAAAGAAAAGGCAGCAAGTTTGAAAAAAAAAAAGAAAGAAAAAGTAGTTAAAAAAAAGAATAACAAAAATCAAAAGAATTAAAAAAATCAAAAAAATTAAAACAAATAATTTAAGTAATTTAAAAAAACGAACAGGAAAAAAATTCGTAAAAAAGAAAAGGGATGTAAAACAAAATTTTTTAAAAAAAACGTAAAAAAATAAATAAATAAATATTAAAATATTAAAATATTAATGAAATAATAAATAAGTATTTAAAAAAAAAAGATAGGCATTTTGGGCGATGGATACCAGCCCACGTTGGCCTTTTGTTGCTTGTTAAAAAAAGTAAAGCACAAAATGACAAAGAAAGTAAATTATAAAGAAAAAAAAAGTTTTTGTTTTCTTTCTTCTTCTACCTCCAGACGCCCCCATTTTGTCTCTCTCTCACCTTCTCTCTTCTCTCTCTCACCTTCTCTCTCTCACTTCTCCCTAAACTCCTCTGTCTCACTCTCGTTTCTTCAACTTCGGCGAGCCCTTACCCTTTACGACTCGAGCTCGACGGCGATTGCGACCAAATCTGGCGAAGACCCAGGGCTGCAGCAACTTACCGGCGAACTCAGATTGCGACGGAATCGGCAGCTTTGGCTCAAATCAGACGGTGATGACTGGAGCACGACTCACGGCAGCTTGAGACTCGAATCTGGCGGAGACCCACATATTTTTTTGCAATATAAAAAGAGGCGGCGCGGCTCAAGTCGGACGACGACGGTACGCGGGCTCAGCAGGCAACGGGCTCCAACACTTGATCTTCACTCAGAGGATTTGAATGATGAGTGCTCTCTCCTTGTGTTATTTATAGGAAAAGTTTGGGAAATTTTTGTTGATTAAATCTCGTGGAAATCCAAACTGAAGTTGGATTTAGAGGAAATCTAAACTGAAAGTGAAGAATCTAAATTTCAAAAGGATTTCAAAAAGTCCACAACCCACGATCTGTTAACCAAGTGTTGAGTAATTTATCCCACTCAAAATCTTATTCACTTTATTACTTAAAATTGAGTTTTGATGGGAATTTGGAGTTATTCACTTTATCAAGTTGCTCGGAGAAGGGTTCAAAGAATCCCTTCTGCAGGCGAACATAGTCGAGCACGGAAATGTGGTAGGTGTGGGAATGTTGGACACAACCGGCAGTCATGCAATCAACCTTTATCAACCACCATTAGGGGTGACCAAAAAACTCCGAAAAATCGATCCGTCCGACCGAAACCGACCGAACCGATGTCGGTCGGGCGGTTTAAAGAAGGCATCGGTCGGAGGTCGGTTTTGCAAAATGCAAAACCGACAAGTCGGTCGGTCGGTTTGGGGCTTAGGCCTAAACCGATCGAATTTTTCAATAATAATAATAATAATAATATTATTATTATTATTATTATTTATATTATATAATATAAATAATTATAAAATACAAAAACTGTAAAATTTTATATATATTATATATTATGAATAATAATAAAATAAAATTAATAAATAAAAATATATAATATATATATAAATAAGTTAAAATAAATAAATAAATTTAAAATATATATATATATTATATATATAAAACCGACCGAACCGAAGTCGATTCGGTCGGTTTAAGCTTTATGCAAAAAAAAAAAATTTACCGCCCGACCGAACTGACATATGGTCGGTTCGGCGTCGGTTGGGGCGGAAAACTGACCCCGCCCGACCGATGCTCACCCCTAACCACCATATTAAACCAATCGGATCAAAAGATATGTTTCTATCTGTATACTATGTTGTGTTTGTATATTGTATTTCTGTATGTAATTGAACCAGTTGTTTGATGTGTTATAGCACAACGCATTATGTTTTTATCTCTCTATGAATCTGGTTGTCGCTCGCGTTCTTGCTCTCGCTATCTTTATCGTTATTGTTATCATTATCGTTATCGTTGACATTATCTTGCTTGTTCTCATTGACGTGATCTTGCTCGTTCTCGTTTGAGTTTATGTAACTAAGGAATGTGCATACCAATTTTGCTCTAGCTATTAACACTTGATTCGCTCTCGCTCTCGTGGACGATTTACCAATTCGTTATAATTATGTTAAACATGGATATCATTCTCGTTCTCGCTATCGTTCTCGTTCTCGTTCTCGTTCTTGTTGACGTTATCTTTCTTGTTCTCATTTGCGTTTATGTAACTAAGAAATGTGCATACCAATTTCGCTCTAGCTATTAACACTCGACTCGCTCTCGTGGACGATTTACCCATTCGTTATAATTATGTTAAACATGGATATCGTTCTTGTTCTCCCTAACGTGTTCTTGCTCTCGCTTTCATTGGGTATCGCTCTCGCTTTCGCTTACAATTCTCATACTCGCTCTCGTGTAAGGTTAGAACCAATGTTTGTAGAACTGTGAAGACATTTTTATGCTAGATGCACAAAATATTAAAGTGTTGTATAATAAACCCCCAAACCCCATTAAATATTAAAATTCTGGACAATAAAACACCCACCCCCATCAAAATAACTCAGTGTTCGACCACAGTTGACACACATATTGGGTCCTAAAGTCCATCATCCGCTCTTGTACAAATGTGGAAGTCTCTGCGTCTGTCACTAGGTACTCGAACCATTTAGCACAGAAGATCCTGCAGTCCAGTGAATCATGTTGTATGTCAGAGTTCTTTGCACAATAGATGGGCCACGCGGATGTTCACATACCTGGCTTGACACAAGGGACATCACAGAAGTAGAGCAGCGAGGGTAGTGTATGCGTGAGGGGCTCCAGGAACTTTTTGATGTGCCCAAGTTCAATGTACGAAGGGTATGAGTCGTACACCAACAACTGTCCCCTATTCAAGTCCATGGCCAGCAAAAACTAGTGCTCATTCATGTTGACGGGGCAGTACACGAAGTCAACTTCCTGCCAAGCAGGCTTATAATTGTCGTGCACTCCTTTCACGTACTCGATATAAGTATCCTCTGACTCCCATGCCAGCGCGACTTTGAGCAACTGCTTCTTCTTGATCTTGCGGTATATACTTTCTTTAGTTCGCAAGTTTAAATGGGCCTACAAAAGACAACACATGCATTGTGAGTTGTTCTGATAATCAAACAAACTTGTGCATGCATAATTTTAGTGTCAATACATACCAGGATCCCCGTAGGCAATATGGTGAATCGGTGTATGCACATTTTCGGTCGAGTGTAGAGCTTACTCTTGATAAACATGAACAATGTGACATCGACATCAGGATCGGATGCGAAGGAGTATACCGTTCTGACTAGGGATGTAAAAATGGTGGGTCGATTCAGTTCTACAGAAAAATCGAATCGAACCGACCCGGTTTGATTTAGCTAAGAATATATCTGAACCAAACTGAACCCTTGTCGATTTTTTTTTTTTTAAACTTGCTTGCTTACTCACTCTCTTTGTTGAACTTTTATTAAGAAAATCAATTTTGAATTTGATTTCAATTTGATTCAAGGATTTTATTTTTCATTCCTAGTTCTTACAATGCTCATTTCTCTAGTTTGTGATTGTAATTGACTTTTCTAATAGATTTAGGACACATTTCTTAATTAAGTTGAGTGAGCTCATTCTCCCCCCACTTAGTTCATACTAGATCAACCACCAACTTAGAAGTATTTCTTAATTTCTACAACAAAAAATAGAAACTAGAACCATCTTTCAAGAACAAAATCATAAGCAACACTATCACATTTATCGCTCCAACTTCAATGGATTTCATTGTCACTCCTCGACTCCTGATTCCATACATAACTTCAGTCTCATTGTTAGACTTCAAGACTCTACAAAAAAAAATATAGATAAATGTAAATGAGTTAAAGAGTAAAACAAAATATGTCATTCCTAAGAACTAGAAAAATAACAAAATATGGCATCTACCATAAAATTGAATTTCAAATTCTCAAATAAAACTTCCATCTCCTTTCGTATGTTTATAAATTCTAGATAAGAAAGAAAAACAATTAGCTCATTAAATGCAAATAATGAAATAAACAATTAGCTCATTACCTTCATCAATTTCTCCAGCTCCTTCAACTTCTTCACTTATATCATCCAAAGGTTTAGATAGAAGCCAATTTTGAGCACAAATGAGGGTCTCTGCAGTTTGAGGAGTTAATGAACTTCGAAAAGAATCTAACACTCATCCTCTAGTGCTAGAAGCTTATTCAAATGGTACAATAGATATAGGAATACTATAGATGTTCCTAGCTACTTGGCTAATAATCTTAAATCGAGCTAAATTCAACTTCCACCAATTTAGCATATCAAAAATTTCATCTTCTGCACAAGCCTCATCTAGATAACGAGCCACCTCTATTTTACCATCATCTAGATCTTTTGTTTTCACTTAGTTCTTTATATCTATCATGGACAGCAACACGTACTTTATAAGATCCAATTCCACTCGGTGCATTAGAGGAGATAGATGATATCTCACTCTGACTTTGACAACTTGATGCTTCTATGGACGTGGATGATTGTGTTTGTGGATATTGTTCCAATAATATTCTTAAATGATAAGCATCACACAGTCGGCGCAATGCTTCTTCAACCTTATCTATCCATTTTTTCACACTTTCTGAAGGGAATAATCGAATTAAACCCACAGCGGAAGCATAGGAATCGTCTTTGATTTATTTAGAATTAAACTAAAATACAAGGTTAAGGAATAAATACCTTAAAAATAATATTATGGAGAATATTCTGGCGGATTTTTATCTTTTCCACAAAGTCTTCCTGGCTATGACTCGAACACAGGACCAAAGCTTGTGAGAGCCTCTTGAAAGAAAATCCCCAAGGGATTGGAGAGGAAGATGTCTAGAGAGAATTCTCTAATTCTCTCTATTGAGGAGATGTATGTTGTTCAGAATGCTTCAACCCAAAGGTTCTATTTATAGAGACCAAGGGAAGATCTTTGCCATTATTAAAATATTATATTTTAATATCTAATATATTAAAATATATCTTTTATTTATTTGAATCTCATTCAAATCTCTTACAATATTTATTTATTTGAATCTTATTCAAATTCTATAAATATCTTTTATTTAATATATCAAATATATATTAATTATTTTAATATTTAATGTATCAAATACAATAAATATATTTTCCTCTTTTATATTTAATAAATCTAATATATTAAATATTAATTTGAACACTTCAAATTAAATATTAAATTTGAACATTTCAAATTTTAATATTTAATGTATCAAATACAATAAATATATCTTCCTCTTTTATATTTAATATATTTAATATATTAAATATTAATTTGAACACTTCAAATTAAATATTAATTTAAACATTTCAAATTTTTCTTTCAACTAAATTGATCTTTTAGTGTTACTATGAGCTAGCAAGGGGACCTTATGGACCTACAGATTATAAGCTCCAATGATACAAAATTAATTAATTAAACTCTTTAATTAATTATTAATTAATTTTCATTCATTAACTATAGGTCACTCCACTATAGACCTAGAGTTGCATTCTTATGCACTGTAGGACAAGTTGTGTCCATAGATATAATCATTACATGCAAGTCGATCCTTTACGAGTTGTTCGTAATTACAGCTGGGTCAAAAGTTCGTTTTGCCCCTATAATTGCATCTTGCACCTTAAGTACCACTGATTCTCTAATGAACAATATGTTTATAATCTAATTATAAACTAAGTCCCTCTCGGGCCAATGAGAGGGTAGGGCCCCATTGTTCACGTCCTGAAATCAGCATTTAAGGGAACTACCCTATATGGGAAGGAGTGAATTCCGTCTTGTGAGATTATGTTCCCAGCTCCCTATTTGGTCAAGTCCCCAAAATGGTAGGCATATTGAATCGGCTACAAAAGCCACTCTCACCCATGCAAATCAAAGGACAAGCCCTCACAGGAAGGAGTTCATAACTCACTCAGGATTAAGATCGAGTCGCATATGATCATCCTGATGAAATATTAATCTTCTCAATTAACGGATTTATAAAGATAGATTAAATATTTCGTGGTCCAGTCTTATACAAACTCATTGTATAAGATACCCCCACTCACATGTCTCCACATGAATGATTTGGATCAAATCATTTGTAACTATTACAAAGTGGGCCGTATCAATAGTGTTACCAGGATAAGACACCCAACCTTATCCATATACTATGACCCTTTAGGTTATTTCTTGAACATGATCCTCTCGTATGTCAACCATATACTGTTCAAGATTATACTAATAACCTTGGATTTTTCATATAATGGATAATATTATATTGAAAATAAAATAATCAAAATTATTATTAATTATTAAATAAATTATTAATTACGAGGCTTTAAGGCATAAATCCCAACACTTTCTTCCTCCAAAAATTCATGAAAGCAATAACTCACATAATTCAACTTATATCTAGGGTCAAGAACAATAGCAACGAACAACAATAAATTAGTTCTCTCACTTGACGTAATACCCCAATACTTGTTAAATTTTGCTTGCATGTTTAATGCCATCTGACTTAACAACTTATTCTTGTACAACGAGTATTCTCAAATTATTTCTTGAACCAAACACATTTTATGAAAAAATATGTTTGAAGTTACAGACATAAATGCATAAAACTTTAAAGTGACATCTAAAAAAGTCTTCAAAAACTCTACAAACACCTTAGCATTATCCCAATCGTCAGTAGTAGGTGCCAAATAACTTCCATAAGGATTTAGGCATTGGAGTCCTTTCTTTTTCCCCTTCTTTTGTCTACTACTAAACTGATGAATCCCTACAGATTTACATTTCCACCATGTTGGACAATGGACATGGATTTGATCTTAGTAAACTAAAAAAACGTTTAAGTTGTAATCAAAAGGAACAAGTTAGGGGCCGGGGTGAGAGGAATTGTGCCCAAAAGCTAACCAATTATAAAATGATAGCCTTCCAATTTGAAATAATCATCAGAAGAAGACGGTAATTGAAGGGAATAATCTAATTAAACCCAAGCGGAAGCCTAGGAATCGGTTTGAGTTTATTTAGAATTAAATAATAATATTAGGGTTAAGCATAACATACCTTGAAAATATGGAGATTCTTTTGGTGTTGTTGATTTCTTCCACAAAGCCTTCCTAGCTATGGCTCGAACAAAGGACCAACGAGGTTTGTGGGAACCTTCTTGAAAATAGAGAGAGAGGGAGTGAGGAGAATTTCAAGAGTTATTTTCTCTTATTTTTGATGTCCACAATGACTCACCCCTAGGGCAAATAATTAAATAATACATTTTAATATCTAATATATTAAAATACATTTATCTAACCGATTTGAATCAAATTCAAACCTTTCCAAATTCTCCTAAAACATCTATTTCCTTATTCGAATCAAATTCAAATTTAATAAATATCTTTTCTTTAATGTATCTTAATACATTAATAATTTATTTGATATTTAATGTATCATATAGAATAAATATATTTTTTCTCTTTTAATATATCACATATATTAAATTTTAATTTGAACATTTCAAAAATTTCTCTCAATGGAATTAATCCCTATTTGTTCATATGAGCTAACAAGGGGACCTTATGGACCTACAGATTATAAACTCCAATGATATAAAATCAATTAATTAAACTCTTTAATTAATTAATTTTCATTCATTAACTATAGGTCACTCCACTATAGACCTAGAGTTGCACTCTTATGCACTGTAGGACAAGTTGTGTCCATCGATCTAATCATTACATGCAAGTCGATTCTTCACAAGTTGTTCGTAATTATAGCTGGGTCAAAAGTCCATTTTACTCCTATAATTACATCTTATACCTTAAGTACCACTGATCCTCTAATGAACAATTTGTTTATGATCTAATCATAAACTAAGTCCCTCTCGGGCCAGTGAGAGGTGGGGCCCCATTGTTCAAGTCTCGAAATCAGCATTTAAGGGAACTACTCATCTACTTTCCTTATATGGGAAGGAGTGAATTCTATCTCGTGAAATTATGTTTCCAGCTCCCTATTTGGTCAAGTCCCAAAAATGGTTGGCTTATTGAATCGGTTACAAAAGTCACTCTCACCCATGCAAATCAAAGGACAAGTGCTCACATGCAGTAGTTCATAACTCACTCAGGATTAAGATCGAGTTGCATATGATCATCTTGTGAAATATTAATCTTCTCAATTAACTGATTTATAAAGAGAGATTAAATATTCCGTGGTCCAGTCTTATACACACTCATTGTATAGGATTCCCCCACTCACATGTCTCTACATGAATGATTTGGATCAAATCATTTGTAACAATTACAAAGTGGGCCGTATCAATAGTGTTACCAAGATAAGACACCCAATTTTATCCATATACTATAGACTCTTTAGGTTATTTCTTGAACATGATCCTCTTGTATGTCAACTACATACTGTTCAAGATTACAATAATAACCTTGAATTTTACACAATATTGGCTAATGTTATACACAATGTAAAATAATAAATTATTTTATTAATAAATGAGAAAATGTTTAATTACAAAAAACGAGCTTTAAGACACAAATCCTAACAATCACCTACTTGCACTAAAGCTAGTGGGACTGACAATATGTGATCTAGGGCATACCATATACCTAACATTTTCTCCCACTTGCCCTAGAGAAGGTGAAACATATCTCGTAAACCTAGACTCTCTAGATAACCCTCAAACACTTTACCTTGGAGAGCCTTCGTAAACGGATCAACACAGTTGTCTGCAGAAGCTATCTTCGTGACAATCACATCCCCTCTTTGCACAATCTCTCTAATAAGATGATATTTTCTCCCTATATGCTTCCCTCTTTTGTGGCTTTTGGGTTCTTTGAAATTTGCCACAACACCATTATTATCACAATAAAGTGTGATGGGCTTATCCATGCTCGAAACTACTTCCTAATCAGTTAAGAACTTTCTTAGCCATACAGCTTCTTTTGCTGCTTCACAAGCAGCTACATACTCAGCTTCCATGGTGGAGTCTGCAACACATCCTTGTTTGATGTTTCTCCATACTATTGCTCCTCCACATAGGGTGAACACTGATCCTAATGTGGATTTCCTCAAATCCTTATCAGTTTGGAAATCAGAGTCAGTGTATCCTGTAAGGATCAAATCCTTAGCTCCATACACAAACATATAATTCCTCGTTCTTCATAGATACTTAAGGATTGTTTTGACTGCAATCCAGTGATCATGTTCTGGATTTGACTGATATCTACTGACAATCTCTACTACATAACATATATCAGGTCTTGTACACAACATGGCATACATCAGACTGCCTACAGTTGAGGCATAGGGAATCCATATCATATCTTCAACTTCTTGAGGTGTCTTAGGACATTGTTCCTTAGACAATGTAATTCCATGCCTGAAAGGCAAATTGCCTTTCTTAGAATTTTGCATCGAATACTTGACAAGAATCTTGTCAATATAAGATGCTTGAGACAAGGCTAGCGTTTTGTTCTTGCGATCCCTTATAATTTGGATTCTTAGAACAAAATGTGCTTCTCCCAAATCTTTCATTTGGAATTGGTTAGCTAACCAACTTTTAATGTCAGTAAGAAAGCCTACATCATTCCCAATGAGTAGGATATTATCCACATAAAGGACGAGAAAAGCTACTGTTTTCTTAATGATTTTCTTGTATACACAAGGTTCATCAACATTTTTCTTAAAGCCATATGATTTGATTGCATTGTCAAATCTAATATTCCAAGATCTTGATGCTTGTTTTAATCCATAAATTGATCTTTTAAGCTTGCAAACCTTTTTCTCCTGACCTTGGTTTACAAACCCCTCTGGTTGATTCATGTAGATGCTCTCTTCAAGATTGTCATTCAAAAAAGCAGTCTTAACATCTATTTGCCATATCTCATAGTCAAAATATGTAGCAATAGATAAGAGAATGCGAATAGACTTCAACATGGCAACAGGAGAGAAAATGCCCTCATAGTCCACTCCCTCCCTTTAAGTATAACCTTTGGCCACCAATCTTGCTTTAAAGGTCTGTACCTTTCCATCTACTCCTCGTTTCCTCTTGTAGATCCATTTGCAACCTATAGGTTTTACCTCATTAGAAGGATCTATAAGTTCCCATACTGAATTTGAGTACATCGACTCCATTTCGAGGTTTATGGCTTTAATCCATTCTTCCTTGTCAACATCATTCATTACTCCTTTAAAAGTCAATGGATCCTCGATGTCATTATTAGTTATGACCTTTTGAGCTTCAGTTAAGCCCATGTAACGGTTAGGTTGTTTTAAAACCCTCCCACTACGACGAGGCGTTCCCAATTCTTGACATGGATGTATCTGACTTTCAGATGTAATGGAATTATCAACAACTCTTGTTGATGTGTTAGTAGCTTCATTAGAAATTAATTCGTTTAACACTATTTTACTGCGAGGTTTATGATCTCTCATATGGTTTTCTTCTAAAAAAATAGCATTTGTAGATACAAATACTTTATTCTCTTCGGGACTGTAGAAGTAACCACTTCTAGTCTCTCTGGGATAACCTACAAATAGGCATACTTTAGAACGAGATTCCAATTTCTTTGGATTTGTTTTCAGTACATGTGTTGAACATCCCCAAATCCTGAAGTGTTGTAAACTGGCTTTACGACCCTTCCATAATTCTAACGGTGTCTTGGAGACACTTTTGAATGAAACTACATTCAGTATGTATAGCGCAGTCTCTACTGCATATCCCCAAAAAGAATCTGGTAGTGGAGCATAGCTCATCATAGATCGAATCATGTGTAACAAGGTTTTGTTTCTCCTTTCTGAAACACCATTTTGTTGAGGTGTTCCAGGAGTTGAGAGTTGGGATGTTATTCCATTTTCTATCAAATAGTCTTGAAACCTTAAATCCATGTACTCTCCACCACAATCTGATCGAAGTGTTTTGATAGATTTACCTAATAACTTTTCAACTTCAGTCTTGTATTCCTTAAACTTTTCAAGGGCTTCAGACTTATATTACATTAGGTAAAGATACCCATATCTAGAATAATCATCTACAAATGAGATGAAATATTCATACCCTCCTCTAGCTTTAACATTCATCGGACCACATAGATCTGAATGTATAAGTTCGAAGGGTTCATTGGCTCTATATCCTTTTCCAGTAAAAGGTCTTTTAGTCATTTTTCCTTCTAAGCACGATTCACAAACTGGTAAAGGATCTAACTCTAACTTTCTTAGAGGACCACTCTTTACTAATCTTTCAATTCTATCTAAATTGATGTGACCCAATCTTAGATGCCAAAGATAGGTATCATCTTTTGGAGAAACTTTTTGTCTTTTCGTTCTGGATTTAGCCGTCTTAAATAATTCAGTGTTTAGAAGCGTTTTACATGCTAACGATCTTAGCACATATAAGTTATTTTCAATAAAAGCATAACAAATTTCAAGCCCATTTTTCGAAATAGAAACTTTGTTATTATAAAAAATTAAAAAATGAAATTGTTCAACAAGACAAGAAACTGAAATGAGATTCCTCATTATCTTAGGAACCAAATACACATTTTCTAAAAGTAAATAAAAACTATTAAAAAATAATTTAACGCTTCCAACGGCTATTGCTGACACGACCTCCCCGGTGCCTACTCTCATGATCATTTCTCCATCCTCTAACTGCTCCCACGAGTCACTTTCCTGAAAAGAAGGACAAACATGATTAGTGGCTCCCGAATCAATATCTAGGTAGATTTAACATCTTTCACTAAGCAGGATTCAAGGACAAGTAAATCATATTTACCTTCTTTTGACTTCTTCTTTTCGTCTAGGTATTTAGGGCAGTTTCTCTTCCAGTGCCCATCTTCATTGTAGTGGAAACATTTTCCTTTCGCATGTTTGTTTACCTTGACTCTTTTTCCTTTTGAAGCAGCTTTTGTTTTATTCATCGTCTCACTAGGTTTTCTCTTCCAATTCTTAATTCCAAAAGTTGAAGCTTCGGACTTAATTCCAGAGGTTGAACCTCTAAATTTGAACTTGCTAGAAGTGGCAACATTTTCCTCTCCATTTTTTCCTTTGTTTTTCATTAAGGACTCAAAAGTTTACAATTCATTTAGAAGAGTTGTGAGATTGTAAGTAATTTTGTTCATAACAGCATTACTTTGGAATTGAAGAAAACTCTTGGGAAGAGTTTCTAGAATAAAACTGACCTGGCTGGATTCATCAATAACAGCTCCATTCATTTCAGCAACATTAAAGTGGACCATCATGTCGAGAACATGTCTTGCATAGACGACCCTTCTTTCATGCGTGCGTTATGAATGAACTTGAGAGCATCATGCTTAATTTGATTGGAAAGTTGTCCAAATATTCCATGCAATGACTCCATCATCTCATATGTTGTCGTCATGCTCTCCAGCATTTTGGCCAAAACATCAGTTATGCTAGCCAAAATATAAACTCTTGCCCTTTCATTGGCCTTGATCCAGCAATCATATGCTTCATGAACATTTCATGCAGCATTAGCAGCGGGTTCTTGAGGACATTCCTCAGTCAGAACGAATTTCATATCATCCACAACCAGTATAGTGTTGATATTATTTTTCTAAGTTGTATAATTTTCACCAATCAATTTTTCGGCAGCCAGAATAGAGATTAAAGAGCTAGACATTTTGCTAAAAAAATAATAATAATAATCAAGAAACATGCAAACATTATCCAATCAATTTTAGCATAGAAATCAAGCATTTTGTTAAACCCTAAAATTATTTCTAATTCTATGGTAATTTAGTGATTTAAAACAAGTGCCGTCGTAGGGTAGGCCAAGTATTCATTCACTAAATTGAGACAATCTCAACCAAACATTATACCAGAATAACTCTTATTCCTATAAGATTCAGTTACCATTAATTTGGTCAAGGACATTATTAACAACCTTAATTAGCCTTTTGTAAGTGTGACTCATCATTTCAAATCCTATAATTTTATCCCAACAAGTGCCGTCGTAGGGTAGGTCAAGTATTGACACAAAATTACAATTTTATCCTTCTCAAGAGATTTACCTTGATATTGACCCATGCAAACACCTTCCGTAGGGGGACGGTCCAAAAGCCGCCACGAGGCCCTACATGGATCTCACGTTGTAAATCAATGATGGAGACCGTAGGATGTGTTGTCACATATCCTTCTCCCACGTACTATTTTGAAATAGGGTTTTCTCTTACTTAGACAAATTAGGCTAATCTCATTTATCTAAGTTCTCAATCTATCCTCCATAACCCTTATGTTGGTTGGATTGATTTTAATGCGAATTACCAAGTTTATTAAACTTTAAAAGAAACTAATCACATTATGAACATATTTAAATAAAATTTGACTAATTCAATCTCTCAGGTCGGTTCCCAGTTAGAGGTGTTCCCTTTCGGTCAACTTAAATACCCCAGTCTAGACAGAACCTTCCATAGTCAGAGTTCCCTTATATTCAATTTTTATTTCAAAATCATTAATCTTTAATTAACTTATTAATAACTAGATTAATGAACTTAAGTGAATTAATAAATATTTTAATCCTATTAAAAACTAACTCACTTGGATAATCATAAATAACTACCATTTTAAACCCTTTTAAAATAAAAATTAAAAGATTATCCTAAACTCTAATCTTATTAGAAAAAGAAGCTAAAGTAAATTATTTTAAACAATTATCAAGAATATCTTTAATAAAAAGAAACTCTAATCTCATTAGGAAAATATGCATTCTAGCAAATATCCTAATTTTAATTTTCCAATCAAATTTCAAATATAACAATTATAGTCAAAGATATGAAAAATATAAATTAATTAGGAAAAACAACTGCAAAATTTTTAAATATAACAATTATATTAAAAAATAAGATAAGATGCATGATCATGCTTAACCTATGGTGGGATTTTAATCTAAATGGCATATTTTATGCAACCACTACTACAAATCAAACCTTTAATGACACTCATAAAATTTCAAGCAGCAGATTCAATGACGCACGTTAGAAAAACGCACTAATTTTCAGAAATGGATATGTAACATTGTCAATGAGCGTCATTAAAGCTAAAAAATAAAAAAAAAAAGGTTAAATGTGCTCTCTCTCACACAAACCCTCGAAATCTCTCACTCTCACCCTTTCGCAGTCTCCTCCATCCCTCACAATCTCCATCAATCTCATGATCTCTCACGGCCAAGATGGGTTAAGCTTTCAGATCTACGGCGCTCTCTCTTCAACGCTTCCTTCTTCCTTTTCCAATCCTCGATCTACCTCGATTCCCTCTTGAGTTTTCCCCAAATCTGTGCTTTTTTGCCCCATCGTTAATAGTTTCCTCTTCAACCCTTCCTTCTTTCTCGGTTGGTAACTCATCCCTACAAGTTCTCTTTCCGATCTAGTGGGGGCGTACAAGTACTTATCAGAGTTATGGATGAAGAAGCAGTCGGATATGATGAGGTTTCTACCGAGGGTGAGATGCTGATTTTGGAGGTTGCAAGATCCTCGTTCTTCTCACAAACCCTCGTTCTCTCTCTAGCAAACCCTCGCTCGCTCTGACGATGGCGACGATGGTGATTTTGGAGGTTGCAAAGGCTGCGGGTTTTGGAGTCTCCCCGTCGCTCAATAACTTCTTTGCTCAACATTGCCGCCAGTGGAGTTGTGGTGTTAGCCATATTGGGAGCTGTCATCGACGTCGTGAACTTCAATCCGGTCAAACGTAGTTGGCTGGTTTTGTCAAGGAAAGTAAAAACAAGTAATTGAAAGTTTTTTTCCATCTTGTTGTCCACATTTTTTGTTGCAAGCAGTCTGTGGTAATGTATGGATTTTAGCTCTAACTCATTTTCAGCTCTGATTTTTTCTATTTCTATTATCTCTCTCTTGTGGTTTATTGTATATTTATTTGTAGAGCTTCGATCATAATTTTTTATTAATAATCAAAACTTGAAGCGTCAAAGAAATCTTTTATTATAGATTCCATGGTAGAGTTTGCCTCTCGTGGAAATTTCACAAACAAATTAAGAATACATATAAGGGCATGAAAGCATGTTCTCATAATTCTGCAGTCTATGTGTTTGATTCCCACACCCACTATATGTTCGTTGTAAGGCTTCAATCAAAGAAACAAATATTGATTTTATTTAGATATGAGTGGATGTGATGAATTTTAAGTGTTGGAGGAATTCTTGACGACATATGTATATGAAATCAGAACAATGTAATTGAATTGTGGCATTTTTCTAACTTGTTATTATGAAGGTAGTCATTTGAGCAACTTGAACTTATGGTATTTTTAGTTTTTCATTCTATTTTTTCTGCTGCTGCTAATTGCCACTTTTGGCAAGCCAAAACTGGCAATCAACTAGTGCTTGGTAATTTGGTATACTGTGTAGTCTTTCAATAACTTTTAAGCTTAAAGAAACTTTAAAATATGCATAAATGAAACCATAATATGTTTGTCTCGAATGATTGCAACAACAATGAAACCATAATCTTTTGGCTATATGGCTTAGTAATTATATTATTTGTTCATTCTTTTCAACTATTATTTTCAACCATGAAAGCATGTTCTCATAATTATAATCTTTTGGCTATATGGCTTACATCTCTTTTGGTA
Source organism: Trichosanthes truncata (assembly GCA_033996785.1). Taxonomy (NCBI): domain Eukaryota; kingdom Viridiplantae; phylum Streptophyta; class Magnoliopsida; order Cucurbitales; family Cucurbitaceae; genus Trichosanthes; species Trichosanthes truncata. The sequence continues at coordinate 38,497,903 of JAWPNB010000013.1, read as the reverse complement.
ATGACTGGTGAATCTTCCTCTAGGTGTAATACTATATTTGTTCTCATGAGACGAAAAGCTTTAAGGGCTAATATAGTTCCTTGTTGTAGTGAATTATCAACCTCAACAACTCCAAAAGCATCCAAGTAAGTCGCATTTTAATACTATGTGTTCGTCTTTGAGGTACTTCATTTTTATTATAATTTTATCTAGCACATCTTTTCAGAATTTGTCCCATAATATGTTGAAAACATTTTTAAAAACTACAATGCTTGCAAGCATAAGATAAGAACAAGACATTACGTCCCTACTTTCAAAATTCATAGAAGTTTACAGGAAAATAAAGTTCGGACTCTACTTTGTCAAGCTATTTTCTACTACAAAGATTAAATTATGACTCAAGAATGGTTTGTCAAGTTCAAGAATTCTATAATATTTATGGAGAACTTTTTAAGTTTACAAACTTCAAACACTAGATGTGTTAAACTTTTGATTGTTTGCCAAAATGTATATAGTTTTCAACATTACCCTGTGAGTAGAGCAATGATGGTTTAAAGAGTGATATTTTAGGTAATGTTGATTGTTGCTATTAAATTTTATTAAAGGTATTTTCAGTCTCTTAATTTTTTTCTTAATGGTATGATGTTAAGTAGAGAATGTGTTTTCAAGCTCCATTAAGCAATTGACAACCACTACAAAAAAATTTGCTTATTTCGACCACTTTTTATCGAAGGTTATAAAAAAAACCTTTGAAAAATATAAGCATTTATCGAAGGTATTTAAAAAACCTTTGAAAAAGATCTACTTTTCATCGAAGGTTGTTAAAAACCTTTGAAAAAGATATGTATTTATCGGAGGATTTTTAAATTCCTTTGAAAAATATATTATCATTTATCGAAGGAATTTAAAAAACCTTTGACAAATATCTACTTTTTATCAAAGGTTTTTAAAAATCTTTGAAAAATATATTTTTTTTTCAAAGGAACTCAAAAAGCCTTTGAAAAATATCTACTTTTTATCGAAGGTTATTAAAAACCTTTGAAAAAGATATTATATTTCTCAAAGGTATTTAAAAAACCTTTGATAAATATCTATTATTTATCGAAGGTTATTAAAAACCTTTGAAAAAAATATTACATTTATCAAAGGAAATTAAAATCCTTCGAAAATTATATTAGCTTTTATCAAAGGGGTTTAAAAAGCCTTTGAAAAATATATACTTTTTATCGAAGGTTCTTAAAAACCTTTGAAATTTATATTATCCTTTATCGAAGGCATTTAAAAAACCTTTGAAAAATATATTACATTGATCAAAGGACATTAAAATCCTTCGAAAATTATATTATCTTTTATCAAGGTGTTTAAAAAGCCTTTGAAAAATATATACTCTTTATCGAAGGTTCTTAAAAACCTTTGAAAAAGATACTATATTTATCAAAGAACATTAAGGACCTTTGAAAATTATGTTATCCTTTATCGAAGGTATTTAAAAAACCTTTGATAAATATCTACTCTTTATCGAAAGTTCTTAAAAACCTTTGAAAAAGATATTACATTTATCAAAGGACATTAAAATCCTTTGAAAATTATATTATCTTTTATCGAAGGTGTTTAAAAAACCTTTGAAAAAGATATTATATTTATCAAAGGACATTAAGAACCTTTGATAAATATCCACTCTTTATTGAAGGTTCTTAAAAACCTTTGAAAAAGATATTATATTTATCAAAGGACACTAAAATCCCTTGAAAATTATATTAAATACCTTTGATAAATATCCATCTTTTATCGAAGGTTCTTAAATCCCTTGAAAAAATATATTATATTTCATATTTAATATTATATTTAAATATATTCTTTAAAAGGTAAAATTACAAAAAAACAAAATAATAATAATAATTCTCAAAATCGCTTGAAATCTCTTTTGTCGAATGACCTAACTTCCTCCTCTCACTCCTCTTCCATCCCAATCGATCTCTCTTTTCTCCATCCAAATTGCTTTCCAAATTGGTGTCATTGTTGTCTTCCGAATCGACGTTCGACTCGGCCGTTGGGGTGAAGTTTTCCAGACGCCGTTCGAAGGAGGAAGAGGATGCGGCGGCAATCGGTTCGATTCTTTGTTTCGAAATTGGCAGATGAGCTGTGAAGAAGGACAACGACCTCACGTTTTTAAGATCGATATGCATTGTGATGAAAAGGTAATAATCTCTTAAGAGATCAAAGGTTCTTAATATCACTACTACAAATGTTGCTTTTAATGACGGTAATAAAAAAATCTGGCTTTGGAAACCATGAAAGACATTAAAAATGTGTTGAAAGAACTGATTTTTGGGAATAGGAATTTGACTAACCGTCATTGAACTTTAATAAAATAATAATAAAAAATAAATTATCTTTTCTCTTACCAAATTTTGCTATCTCCCTTGCATACCCTCACTCTCTTTTGTAAACCCTAACTCTCTCTCTCACAAATCTCACACGATTTGTACTCTCTCTCCCCCTCCCTCGATCCTTCTCATCCAAGATATTTAGTTTCTTCATCGTTCATCTCCAAATATCGAGCAAAGACAGCCTTGCGAGAGAAGATCTAAGACCCTCACCCACCACTATTGAAGCGAACTGCCGGTGTTATCGCTCAAAGACGACATCGATTTCGATTTACGAAATGGTCAAAAAGCGACAGAGGAAGAAATCTGTTGGATCTTGAAGGAAATATGGGTCAGAGGCTGCCGTTCATCGTGGGTGGTAGATTTGAGGTTGTGGAGGTTGTAGTTGTTCGTGGGTTGTAGATCTGAGGTCGTGTAGCTGTTCGTGATGTGGTAGATCTGAGGTCGTATGTTCTAATTACAATTCCTCTTCTTTCAAGTGATTTTGAGGGTACGCTAGCTGCAAACTTTGCATAATTTCACTCGATCTTTCAATTTTTCCCCTTGGTTTACGTACCATACCGATTAAAACTCGGCCTTTTATTTACGATTCATCAATCGAAAATATTGGAATGTTATGTGATTATCTTGTTTATGCTTAAATTTGATTTGATTTTCTTCTATTTTTTTCGCCCTTTACAGTAACTAGTCGAAACTCTAATCCTTATTGCTAGGATACTGCTATTTCTTTACATCTATTATTTATAGGTTTTCTTAGATCGAGTGATTTGAGTGTTTGAGTTCTTGAGCTTGGTTGCTCTTTGAAATTTGACTTACGAACCGGTTTAGTAACTCTCTCTTTGTTGGTGTATAAATTCAACTTTGATTTAAATTATTTTGTATCAAAATACTGTATCTTGGGCTTTGAATATGAAGTCTAAATATAATTCTATTGCTTCCTGTTTTTCAAAAGAAAAATAGTCTAAATGTGAGTCGAAGGCATCACATATATTGATTTAAAAAGTATCTACATAATCTTTTATACTTTCAGTTTCAATTAATGAAAAATATTTCTTGCAAGTAATCCTAAATATTTAATTAAGGTAGATTTGGAAGTATTAAGTTGATGCGTTGGAATTTAAATAGGGCTTCTGTTATTGATTACATTCTACTATGAGAATTGAATCGATTTGGGAAATTGGAGATTCTTGTTTCAAAATTTCAAGTTTGAATGTTGATATGCTTCAACTCTCTCTTTTTTTCTTTTTTTTTTAATCAACTTTTCCTTTGAATGTTGATATACATTAGAACCAAAAAGAACCCTCTAGAGTATAATAATTGTCTAGTGTTAGTCTTTAATTGTAGAACCCTTCTAAGAACAGAATATCGTCTTTGGTCTTGATGCTTATACTTTAGGACCTAGAAAGCTTATGCTATTGGGTTTATGAGCTTAACTTGTACTAAATTGACATATACATCTTTTTAATTTTTAGATCTTAATAGTTGCACATACCATGTAAGACTGGTCAGTAACGAAAACACAACTTTTGGTGTTGCATTAATCAATTGACTTGTGTGTTTCCTGGTTGAATATTAATGGGTACTTTGATGTGGGTGTTGACTATTGATATATATATCATATCTATACGAACTCATGTATTTTGTCTTTTGGTTGGATGAATCAAGCTGAAGATTTTTAACTAATTCTGTGATCAAAACTCTACTTACTCTCTAAGTTTTCAGATCTTTTTTCCCCTCTTAACCTGTTTCCTTTGTTGCTGTAGTTGAAATTTCTAGACATACATGGCAACCACAAACCCTTACAATGAAGTTTATTTTGGTTCTTCTCATTATACGAATATTTTTGTATAAAGAATTTCTCACATTGCTACAGTTGATTGATAACAATTGCATATTTGGAATGGAAAGTAATGGTACTGAATTCACTGGCAAACGCATGAAATTAGTTGTATGTTTACTCTTTTTTCTATGTCGTTATTTATCATGGCAATGCGAATGGAAATGAGAAATTCAATAAATTTCCATTTTCTCAGATGGAAGAGCAGGAAAAGGATACAAGCATGTCCAACATTTCAGACAATAAGTAGTGTGAGACGGACATTAGGGGATCTAAGGAGATGGAATCCAATATAGCTTACCTATTAGAAAAGATTGAAAGCTTCACACAACTGGTAGGTGGTGGCTATGTTCAATCCTTGTGGGCCAGAAATATGAGTTTGGCTGATGGGAAGTAGCTGGAACTTGGGTTATATTGTAACAATATGTATTATTTTCAAGTTTTTGTTTGGCTGCAAATATTTTCTATTGATCCACATTATATTTTTGGTGATGAAGGTGTCTGAACTCCTGGAGTCGGGAAAGACTGTTTTAAAGATCTAAGTAAAGAATTTGATGAGCGAATCATAGCGTGAGTTGAAATTTGAATAGATGGCCTCAAATGTTTTTGTTGAGAACTATTTTCTTAATTTAATTTCTAATCTTTCTTTTATTCTTCCCAGCATTCACAAGGATCATGTTGAAAAATGGCAACACGAGAAGAGAAACAATGGTAAACCTTTTCATGGCGTCAATTTGATTGGGTAACTAATTTGAGCAATATGTTAGATACGTTAATAAGGTAAAACTTTAGCTCTTTCTTTTTTTTGAGAAGAGAAATATTAGTTTGTTTACAGAGGACTTCTCAACTTCTTTTTTAGTTCTTGCACATTTTAGACCTTCATTCAATGTTTGGTGGCATTTGAAATAGATTCCCTTTTTAATAAAACATATTTTATGCCACTTTATCAATGTGTGATTAGAGATCGCCCCTTTGAATGCTCTGATTTGGGAATTAAATGTTGGGTACGTTTGCTGCTCTTTTTTTGGGTTCTCTTTATGGGGGTTTGTTGATGTTTATCTCTAATGATCCTCATTTGGCTAGTTCGGGAGCAAGTTTTCTTTGAAGAGTCATTTTCTCTATTTTTGGGGATTGTTTGTGAAGGCTTGAAAGTTCTTTGAAAATGCATGGAGAATAGCAAACTTTGATTATTATATATTGATGTAATATTGATGTGCCTGATGAAAATGCAATTGAAAATGCAAGGACAATAAAAGATTAGATATTGATGTAATATTGATTATTATAAGTCCACTTCCTTTAATGATTTCTTCATGTGCTACATTGTCCTAACTTTGTTAAAATGTGTGTAATTTCTCTTGCAGTTGTCATCATTTTGGAAACATAAAAGGTAAATATGAGAGGAAGCCATCAAATTCAACAACTTCTTGACTGGATTTAGGTATGCAAACAGCCGAGTTGACCAAATGTATAGTGGTAAAAGCTTACTTTTTGTAAGCTACACTATATTTTTAACAAAACATTCTAAAAGTATATGTGGTTTCTACTTCGATCTTCCAGTTCATGTCAAATAACTGTGCAAACTTATTCTCCAAATTAACTATTATTTCTTTGAATTTCAGTATACAATGACCCTAATATTTAATTGTTGATGCTAATGGTGGACTCAACTAGCAGCGTTTTGCAGTATGTACTTCTTCATATTTTTAATGAAAGGTGTCTTAAATTGCTAACTTGTTATTTGATCTCTCTCCTTTAATGACAATTCTTGCACCGAAATTTGCGTGGGTAAAAATCAACACATTTTGCCCCTCAAACTCTTTGTTCCTTTGTTTCGCTTCCTCCTTGTTTTGCGATTTCTTCTCAATTAAATGAATGTTGAACTTCCACTACTACAATTTTAGTTGACATGCACAACTCATTTTTTTTTTTGCCTGTTAACTCTAAACTTATATGTACTTTGAAAAATGACTAGTTATAACATTTTGGTTTGTGATTGTAAAATACATGCACACAAAAAGGAAAAAGATCTGTATGTTTTAGCTTTTCCTTTACGTACAAAAGGAGTGTAAAGAAGCTTGTGGTTGATAAAGTCCATATTTTGTGGAGAAATTCTTGCTCTAGCATTATACTGCAAGTTCAGAAGTGTTTATTCTTGCTCTAGCATTATACTGGACTTTATTCTACTTGATGACTATACAATTGGAAAATTGTTGTGCCTTTCAAGAGAGCAAAGAAATGGTGTTCTATAAGTTGTAATTACAGTTACTCTTGTTTAATGATGATAGCTCATTTTGGCATACTTTTTTCAAATATACAGTAAGAAAGAGGAAGCCACTTTTTTTTTTCTGGTTTTGTAATTAGTGATTTTCCTTTTGGTCTTTTGGTTGTTTAAACCCCACCCTATTTCTCTTGAGGCATGTTAATGCTGAGCTTGTTGTCTACTAACTTATATGTGATAATATTAATTTATGTTTCTTTTACCAATGCCTTCACCCTCTTGGTGAATATGCATCTGCAAAAGTTTAAGAAATCATTATATTGTAAGTACATAAACTCATGAACTTTATTTTAGATGATTTATGTTATTTTAGATGAACTTTATTGGACAGATCGTTTGGTTATGCTTCACTTGGAACCTGTTCTGAAACATTAGAATGTTCATTAGAATCATTATTATCTTCAAGACTTTCCTCTTGTAGATAGTTATGATATTCTTCATGATTTTTAGAGTTATCCAAGTGAATTTGTCCTTCCTAGCTCCACTTTGGAACTAGTTCCAGCTTCTATATTTGAGATTTCTTTAGGTGGATTTGGTTTAGAGTACATGTAGAACTCAGTATCCCTATAAAGTATGCATATATATTTATTTGGTCCTTTTATTTTTGAAGAGTATCTAAATGATTTAGAATATTGTAAGGTTGTAGGGTTTGTAGGGTCCTAAAAACAAGTGTTAAATTCTCTCTCAACTAAGCTTGTTTTTTTTTTCATGTTTATGTAAGTTTTGTGTTGCAATTTATTCAATTTTCTGATATGTTGTGGAACTTGTTACAGATATGAGGTATTAGGTGAGAAATTGGCATGATCGAACTACTCGAATGGGGAAATTTTGAATAGATATATAAAGGGGCTTACGAAGCCTTGGGTGGATATCAACTCAAGTCGAATTTTCTCATTCGATTCATCGAGTTTCTCATTTGAACCAGCTTCAAACCTTAGTTTATTATGACTAATTTCGCATTTATTATCCTTAATGTTGTCGGATTCTCGTGTTGTTTAATATATATAACAATCAAAGATGAAGTGTATTTATATATATTACATTTTATTAATTAAAGTTATGTTTGTTGAGTTGATTGTTGTGTAAAAATATTATTGAGATTTTATTTCGTGCATAGGTCGAGAAAGAAAAATATTGTTGGACAACCAACAATTTTTTTTTATTAAATTAATAAGGAAAAGATGACAGACATTGCATGTCATTAAAACAGACATTTAATGACATACATTAACTTTTAATGACATACATTGATCGACATTAAAAGCTGACTGTCATTATAGGCTATGATGACAGACGACTTTTAATGACAGACAATGTCCGTCATTAAATAGTGTCCGTCATCGTAGCCTACGATGACACTCGAAAAGATGACGGACACATGTCCGTCATTGTTTCCTTTTAATGAAGGACAATGCCCGTCATTAAAACCCGAATTTGTACTAGTGTATATTCTAATAAATGGATTAGGATCATTTGTTTGACTGTTTCATCAGTTATCTTATTACTACAATGGAAGGAATATATTTTGTGCATTGGTAAATTCCTTGTGCAGCGTGGCTACAGAGCATCATCTTATCTAAATTGCTGATTCTTTTGTCTGTTTTTGTGCATCTTTGTATTTACAAACAGCAACCATTTTCTATGATTTTCTAGTCAAGTTCTGCAAGATTTCATTGACCTTTGAATTTCTTCTGTCTTTAAGAAAGTGAAACGAGTTGTGATGCATTGGAAAGGTAAATGTTGATTAACTTAACGTTCCTTAATTTCTCAAAAAATATCACGAAGTAACATATATAAATTTCTTATAGCGTGACTGAAATTACAGTAAAAGATGGAGAATTCGAGACATGTGATAGCATGACTGAAATTACAGTAAAAGCCTCAGCCAAACACACGGTCGAAACCCTATCACTCAGGTTGGTGTTTTCTTCTCTCTTATTTTTCTTTTTAGGTCCTTTTGAATTATCAATACTTAATCAGATACTAGATCTCTTCAACTACTATATCAATTCTGATGATCCGGAGGTTTTTAGCAAGGAATTGCAGCTCGACACAAAGGCATCTTTGTTCCTCTATCTCTTATCTCTGCTTTTCTTCTTCCTCTTACTTTTTAGTTTATCTCTTTGTTCTTGTGGTCAACTTTTTGCTTTTTGTGTACTCATCGTGCCTTTTAGGTGTTTTACTTTGATATTGGCGAAAATAGGAGGGGTCGTTTCTTGAAGGTAAATTGCTTTTCTTGCTACCCCTTATGTTGTTTTTTCTTTTCTCGAGATTCCAACTTTCTTGAATTTCCAATTTTTTTTTATTCTTGAAAGTACTCTATGTAGCTTGTCTGTTTGATTCTGCCAAAATTGTGTTGGATGCTTCTCTGCATAGATTGGAGAATGGGATTGGTCTTGTTGGTCTGGAATTTCACTTAAAATTTGCAATAGTGCTTTAGAAAAAGCTGATAGAACCACATGTCTTTTCTTCTAATGATTTTGTACTGATGTTTTTCTTTGATTGAAGTTCTACTTCTGCCTAGGTCGTTTCAATTTACAGATTCTATATTGATATAGCTTCTAGTGCTCAAGAAGAATATTTATCCTTATCAAGGAAAAAAAAGGGAAGATTGAAATTAATTGAACTATGGGTTTGTAAATACAGTTATAGTCCTTGTTCTGTGTCTTTTTTTAGGAAAAAAAAACAAATTCCGTATTTATTTCTTGATGACCCTTTATAGCCTTCCATTTGATAATGCTTCCAAATGCGTTTTTCCAAATATGAGCAGTTGCCTAAAATTATACTATGATTAATGGAGATTCCCGAACAAATTGATTTGACCTTTCCTTGTTCTTTCTTTCTTTCTTCTTCCTTTTTAAAATATTTTTCATTCATTTATTCATTTGCCATAGTAATGACAAGCCAAAGGCTGTTTGCAAAATATGTAGGCTTATGAAAGCCTAGGAAACCAAAAGCATGAATATGTTGGCACATGACTGTTCAAGTCATTAGCAATTTAGCATGGACGTGGGATATAGAAAATGTTTTCTTAGTACTTTTTATTTATATAATATATAATGATTTAAATGCAATTGTGTAATTTATTTTATTTTTAAAAAAAGTTTTATGGAAATTGATAAACAAAACCCTTTATATGTAATGCCCGGCTTTTCAGGGGCATTATTTTTAAAATTTTGGAAATTTAGTTAGGATAATTCTCAACTATTTTGATTTTCAGGTTAATTTGAAACTTTGAAAGTTTAAAGAGGGCATTTTGAAAATGAAAGATTGTTTGAGGGCATATATGGGTTTTGATTTTTGTTTTTTTAAAAAAAAAACTCCCTCACCCTATCTTCTCCCTCTCCTTCCTGTGGACCCTTTATCTCCCTCTCACCGACAATCTTTCTCTCTCTCTCCCGCTTCAAGCAGTGAGCTTCGTCGTCCCTGCCGTGCAGCCCGAACCGTCGTCACCTGCTGTAGCTTCAGCCAGCAGCGCCGCCCAGCTCCTTCGCAACCCTGCAAGCAGCGTTGTGCCTCGTCCATGGCAGATCTGCACAGATCCGTTCGCCGCTAACCTCGAGTGGTTGCCCCGCTACTCGTTTGAGGCCGTGTCGCCGGTTGGAGCCTCCTCTCTCCCTCTCGTTTTACACAGACAGCAGGGAGTGTTGTTTTGGGGTTAATTTTCGACGAACGCGTTGTTGTACAACGTTGTACAATCCCGATTTGGAGTGGGTAGGTATCCCAAGGTTTGTTTTTAATTTATTGGTTGGCTACGTTTATGATCTAGTGATACCCATAAAGTTTTTGCCTTAATTTTAGTTTACTCATAAGCAATTGGGATCTTGTATTCGCGAAATCAATCTAGTCGAAGATAATTTCAGCAGCGACTTGAGTTCTAGGCTACCTTGAATTTTGGAGTTTTTGAGTAAGTAGCCTAATTTGTTTAACTCTCTAATACCTTGGTCATGGAGTTCTTGTATCTTATAATGTATGTATGATTTCATGTTTAGGAGCATGGTTCTTTTAAGTTTATGCTCGAACTTGATGGACTCTAGATGACATGCTTTGTAAATTTCTCAAGCAGGAGGTTTTTACTCTTCTTTGCTCCGATATGGTAATTATGAGGGAGTTTTGAGTACCGACTGTGGTTGGGTTTAAGACTTTCTTGAACGTCGTGTGGTGTTCAAAGGGGTCGCAACCATGTATATGTTGTTGCAAGTACTTAATTTGGAAGAACTCGTCGAGCTGGGTAATGGAGATGAACCTTGGAATGCGTGAGTGGCTAGGATCATTCTTTTATAGGTGTGATTAGGGAAGTGCTTGACTTAATTTGAATGATTGGGCTGGTTGAGGTTTAGCTCCTTGAGATGTTGAATGAGGGTGGACAACATACAGTTGTCATATCTTGTCTGGGCGGCCGTTTAGAGCACCTTAAAGGTATAAAATGTTCAGGGCCTTTGTTCATGTTTCTTGAGTTCAGTCTGGTTCAGGACATCTTATGGTGTTTAATCAAGTTTTGTTGGGCTTAGAGGTAGATGGACATAATGTCACACCCCCTCCCGAACCACCTGCTAACTTAGCCCGGAAGATGGCGTGAAGCCAACAGACATCGTTTCCTCCCTAACGATACTGTGACCCTGTTATACCTGATAAACATACTATACTTGAAATATAAGTTACTCAAACACAACACAGCGGAAACTTGGTAAACGTTACCAAGTATACATATAGGGCGGTTCTGGTAAAGACCCCTGTGGACCAACCAACACGGGTAGGGGTACTACAACTCAATATATCACGAACCAAGATTTACATAACCAAGACCCCTAGCTTCGTACACGCACATAACTACACATCCCTATTACGATATGTACATTACGAGCAGACTTGCTGTACTACACCATCCACATACAAAAATATCAGACTCGTAGAGCTTCCAGCAGGCTGTGGCAGGATCTCAGGCACCGGGAGCTCGATCTCTACCTGAAAAGTTGGAAAACATTGAAAGAATGAGCTGGAAAGCTCAGTGAGTGACTGGGTTTAAAGCAATTATCTCCTAAATCATAACATTTGGCAAACTACAAGCATATGTGTCGGCAGACAAGCGTTAAATATAAACTTATAAGGACAATAGCTTCTTCCAGAAATCCAGCAAGTATGTCATTTAAATCTCGCTAGCATATCCAGAGTATTCATCATCTAAAACATATAATAAACTAGGTTGTGTAAGACACGCTCAGTACAATCCAACAATCACTCTACGATGTAGTGGGGCCCGCCCAGCACTCACGACAGCATTGTTGTCACGGAGTACACTCAACGTCGACAACAGGAAATGACCTGTGTGCACACGGTACTATACAGCCTCGGGCTCAGAACCTCAAACATTTACTCATTCGGGTCTCATAGAAACACATGAAAACCTTTGACACTACTTGCTAACACATGTTGGCCCGAAATTATGGTATTCTCACTAGTTCAGGTAAAATAGTAAACATATGCTCACAACGAACAATTAAATCATTTCTAGGAAACCATATATGCTCATAAATACGTGTTCAAGAGACATAAAGTCTTTAAGTAAAATTACTCTTAGAAAGTCTTTTATTTTCGTAAGCATAAGTTCAAGCATAGAATACACTTTCGAAATTCGTTTTGTCACTCACAGCGTTAAAAGTTAGAACCTCGGCTCATACACTTGACCTATTTCCTCTTGGCCTGCCAAATAACCAGAAACCAGGCATTAGAACACAATTCCTTGCACTTCAAACTTAAGATTATACATATCCCCTAACTAATTCCAGCATATCACAGATTTCATACCCTAAGCTCCCTTACTCATAACTTTTCCATTACTTGGCCAAAGATGATGTACTTTATACCAAACTCTTCCTTTTTGAACCCTCTAAAACTTATCTGAAGGAATGAAATTGAAATTCCTAAAGGATATGTCCGTAAATACCTCGAAAGCTACTTCCTACAAAATAGGTTTATGCACTTTCCAGACTCGTTTCCCTGCTGCACCCTAAACTTAACATAAATTTTAAAGCAACTTTTAGTCAATTTCTAACCACGACTTCTTCATGAAAGTTATAGGAAATTAAATCATCTTTCCAACCATATCTAATATAGCTTCTAATTCGAAGTCCACAGATCAACACATCCCAAAAACCAGAGGTTCCCCGGATTTGACAGCAAAAACATTCTTTCAAATCCCTCTTCACAAATCATTAACATAACATCAGATTTTGCTCGAGCTTCCTTCACGAAAATTGTTCTAAAATGTGTTAACTTTCAAGGAAATCAAATCTCACCTCTTAATACTTCTTGTGGAGCTCAGAATGATCCAAACATCAGATGTAGTCAGGATTGATCACAAACTTTGTCATGCAACTTGAATTGGACTTTTCGCTTTCTTCTTCAACTTCAACTTCAGCAAAACACCTTTCTTCTTCCTCTCACCCTTTCCCACGAAACCCTCTTCTTCTCCTTGGTAAATAAGATGCAAGATGGGTAGATAAATATATATTTGTAAAATGAATATATAAAAAAAACTCACACCTTCTTTCTTTTTTTTTTTTCCCTTTTTCCTATTTCCTCCTTTTTTTTTTAAAACAAAACCCCACACATTTTATCCCAAACAAATGTTTTAACACATTATTTTTTAGAAAAAAATCAAGGATAAATCTCGTGAAATCTCGGTTTTACACATAATGACCTTTATGGTTCCTAACATTGCTTAGGGAGTTGAAGTTTCAGTTGTATGGTTTAGAGGACTGGATTCTGGGTTAAATAATTTGGAGAGTAATATGCCACTGGCACATGTATGGCTATAGTCATGCAAAGTGCTGATTTAGGAATGTGTATCGGGGTGAAGGTCCATACTTGAGATTCGTGTTTGTGATCTATTGGGCAAGGTCACCAAGATGCATTTGTGGTTGTTTATGAAAGGTGGGCCTGGGTCATTTGCTACGAATAACTTCTTAAAAGAATGAGAAGTGGGTCGTTTTAGTGCTGACCTAGGAAGTAGGTAGCCTTTCGGATTGGTCCATTAGGATTTGTGCCTCGCCTATATATATGTATATATGAGGCGTAAGACGTTATAAATGTTGGAAAGGCTTGAAGGTTGCTTTCTCTCTTTGTTTATGTGAATTAGGGGGTGATTCACCATTGAAAGTGTTTGCAACCTCTGGGCCAGCTTGTGTTTATGATTCGGGTCGTTACAGTTGGTATCAGAGCCCTAGGTTCTAGGTTCTGTAGACTCGCTTACATCGTAAGCATCGGTTTCTCCATAGTCCGCTCAAGAAAGTCGCCTCGTCACTGCCAGGTTTGTCTTCTGCTAAATATGAAAAATAGCATAGAGTTAATGTTTGCATGATAGTTCACTGTTTCTTGGCATGTGGGTTAAGAAGTAACCCTTAAATTGATCTTTGTGCATTATGTTGTGGCTTGTGGATGGAGGTGATTTAAGCAGGGTATTGTTTTTTTTAAATGTTTTTGGATATTAATGATGGTAGTTTAGAGGAAAATGCCTTTTGGGTTCATTCCTTTGAAGTTTAAGGTTCGTGAACAAGTAAGATATTTTTGTTGTTCCTCACCTGTCATGCTAAAAGAATGAAGAAGTTCGATAGTAGTCGGACCAAAGTGAATTGGTAGGGAGTGAGGAGCCCTAAATGAGGGAACTATAAAGGAATGAGAAATAGGAACAAAAGAGAATATAATTGATGTTTTGTGGGATCATTTGAGATTTTGGGGTGGATTGGCCCCGTATATGTAATTTAACTTGGTCACCTTCTTCTTCGTGGTCGTGATGTGCTTTAAGTTCCTCTCTCGTCGAGGAAATGTTTTGCTCGGTGATGGAAAAGAGACTTGATGGTCTTAGTAAAGGAAAAGAAAGGTGATATAGAAAAGTTATGTTTGTCTCAAGAAATAGATAGAGAATTGTTATGTTGAGGCTTCTAGTACTCAAGTATGGTGTGCTTTGTGGATAGAAATCCTTAAATGTGGTGAAAGGAATTTAGTTAGTATTTGAAACTTAGAACTTCGTAAGCTTTGACTTAAAGCAAGTGCATGAGACTTTGATTATGCACCCAACTTAGTATGTGAGATCTTTTCCTAAGGTAAGCGTTTGATCCTGCGAGATTCAAACCTTGAGAGAGAACTTCGATAAGACTCCGTCTCAGGCTTGCGAAGAAATTGAAGTGGTTCGAATGCTAGTGACTCCAATGGAGGGAGTGGAGACGGTGACAGCTGGAAGTCTAGATCAAACAGGAATGGATTTGGAGGTTGAGGCCATGAGAGGAGGAACCGAGATGGCGGTTCAGATGAAGGTGACAATAGGAATAAACTTGCAAGCTGGAGCATTAGATAACATTGGAGATGGAGTAGTGGTGGCAATGCGGGGTCTTAGAACGACGAAAATGAATGGAAGAACCAATGACAATGTTGGAAGTCGAGCAATGATAGTGGTGTTAAGTTTGGTGGTCAGGGATCAGGCTGGAAGGTGGAACCCAAGGGAAATGAGCACAATAATTGGAAAGTATCGGATCTTTCTTGTGGCGTGGATCAAAATTTTGGTTGGAATGGAGAAACTGAGAATCAGACAGCAAGAAAGGTGTGGTTGCATGTGCTAGTGGGAAGTTGTCATCTGGTTGAAGTCAGTGATCGATGGTAACATCTCAATTCAAGTGCGAGCTCTAGTTTCAGAAGATGGTCTTCCCAGGACTCGTGGTATCAAGGGATCGGTTTTAGTGATTCCAGTAAGGTCAGAATCATTAACCAAGTGGCCTTGACCAGTTGCAGTCAGTGAGGTGCGTGGTTTATTAAAGATTGTAGATTACTCTCTATGTCAGAACTTCTCCAATGTAGTAATGCCTCAAACTTAGTTGACTCAATGGTGTAGTTGTTCGTTTGGAGTGAGGCTTATGAAGTGAGCTTTTAAAAGCTCAAGCAGGGGTGGATTTTTAGTATCAGTGCTCGTTGTGGAACTGGAGAGTTGTTGTTATGGTGATGCTCTCGGGGAAGGGTTGGTTGAACCTTAGTGTAGCTTGGAAAAGGTGATTGTTTGCTTCTTGCCAGTTGAAGGTTTACGAATGTAGTTACTCGACCTATGGTTCGGTGTGGGTAGCTATCGTCATGCTTTGAGGATTTCAAGGCATTATTGGTTTGAGGAGAGAGTTTGAAATCTTTTGTAGCCCTTATGAGCTTAAAGTACATTTTATCTAGGAGTTGAACATGTGGAAGCTTGGATCGTTTGACTTATTAAGAGTTTATGATGGCAAGTTATGTTGTCACAAAATGGAAAGGGACGTGGAGTTTGTAGTTGTTGGTCTTTTATCCTTGAAGGTAGCACGATGAAAGGAGCTTTGGGGTTCGGACAAAAGGAGAGGTAACTGATGTTTGTTTAGATCGTTTGAGATGCGGACAAGTATCCAAAGTTTCCTGAGACTAGCCACTTTCGAGGACGAAAGTTCTTTTAAGGTGGGTAGAATGTAACGCCCGGATTTTCAGGGGCATTATTTTTGAAATTTTGGAAATTTAGTTGGAATAATTCTCAACTATTTTGATTTTGAGGTTAATTTGAAACTTTGAAAGTTTAAAGAGGGCATTTTGGAAATGAAAGATTGTTTGAGGGCATATATGGCTTTTGTTTTTTGTTTTTTTTAAAAAAAAAAAAAAAAAACTCCCTCATCCTATCTTTTCCCTCTCCTTCCCGTGGACCCTTTATCTCACTCTCACAGACAGTCTCTCTCTCTCTCTCTTCCGCTTCAAGCAGCGAGCTTCGCCGTCCCTGCCTTGCAGCCCGAACTGTCGTCACCTGCTGTAGCTTCAACCAGCAGGGCCGCCCAGCTCCTTCGCAACCCTGCAAGCAGCGTTGTGCCTCGTCCATGGCAGATCTGCACAGATCCGTTCGCCGCTAACCTCGAGTGGTTGCGCCGCTGCTCGTTTGCGGCCGTGTCGCCGGTTTGAGCCTCCTCTCTCCCTCTCGTTTTACACAGACAGCAGGGGGTGTTGTTTTGGGGTTAATTTTCGACGAACGCGTTGTTGTACAGCGTTGTACAATCCCGATTTGGAGTGGGTAAGTATCTCGAGGTTTGTTTTTAATTTATTGGTTGGCTACGTTTATGATCTAGTGATACCCATAAAGTTTTTGCCTTAATTTTAGTTTACTCATAAGCAATTGGGATCTTGTATTCGCGAAATCAATCTAGTCGAAGATAATTTCAGCAGCGACTTGAGTTCTAGGCTACCTTGAATTTTGGAGTTTTCGAGGGCGGATCTTTACAACCTAAGAGACTCTCATAGATTTGAAGGCTAAAAAAATCCTTTCAAGAAAAGCTTGAGAAAATTTTCCGATGCCTTGTTACATTTACTCCGATGTCTTTTATAGACTCCGGATTTGAAATGGAAATTAATCTAAACTATCTAAGAGATAAGATTTGAACCGACAGGACACGACCCTGCGTGAACCAATCTTTCTCAATGGAGACAAACTACTTTCTAAAAAGAAATAAAACAAACAACTTTAACAAAAGTAAAGGCGGAAAGTAAAGGAATCTACTTTATCAAAAGCAATAAAACAAAAATAGTAAATGACTGAAAGTAAAGGATAATAATTACAAAATGACAAAAACTTTGAAAAAGAAAATAAAGACGAATCTTCATCATTGCTGTCTTTAATCATTTCGACTTTCACTTCTTTCGAAAAACTCTTTGATTATCGTAGAGGCAAGGAGGCAAGGAGGCAAGGTCAAGGCTGAACCAACGGTCTTATGCCTTCTGCCAGGACCACCAACGACCGCAACAGTCCTCTACAATAGTCCTCCGCAGTAGGTCCTTTATGATAAACTCCCAAGTGTGTAATCAAATTAAAAAAAATATATATATAATATTTTGGTTTAAATTAAAGTTTAGAATTAAATGGGTAATCAAATGATGCTAACCAAAATAAATAATAATAATGAAGTGTAATTCTTCATTTTCCATATGTATAAGATCCTACATCCAACTTTTATATGTATATTTCATTTTTAACGATATGAAATATGTGCAACGCACGTAGTATCCAACTAGTCAAAATTAAAAGCTTGTATTAGTAAACTTCTTTTTTTTTTTCTCTTTTTTTGATTACCATCCAAACACAAACTTTTAAATACATTCCATCAAATCTTCTTATTCCAAAAGAGATAAAAATTTTAAAATCATTTCTTAAATTTTAAATCACATTTCTTGAACTTTATTTGGAACCAAGAATAAAGAAAATGAGTTAATAAGGTGATAACATGTACCATTTATGTGGTTAGACTAAATTTTAGGAACCAAATTGAAACTTTTTAAACTATAGTGACCAAATTAAAATTAATCCAAATAATAAGGACTAAATTAAAAATTTCAAAACTATAGGAACCAAACCAATACTTTTAAAACTAGAAGGGCCAAATTAAAATTAAATGGTCTCTTATATTTTTTTTTTGAACCTAAAATGGTCTCTTATATAAAAAAATAATTAAAAAAAAGTAAATCCAAATGACAGAGATCATGTAACGTTTGGCATGCAGGTACTAAGTCTTTTTCGACAAAAGATCAATTGAAATGGAATAAGAATAATATCTGGGAAATGGAATAAGAATAATATCTGGGGGTAGTTTGACCTTTTTGATATTTTTGTTAAGTAAAAGGAAAGCAAATAGAAATAGATGTTTAAAAAAAAAACAAAAACAAAGAGAATATCCTTCTCTCCATCTCTTTCCTCTCTCTCCCCGATTTCCCTCACCCTTCTTCCTCATAATCTCCTTTTTCTCTCCCTCTCTCTCCCCGCCGTTCATCTCTCCTTCTCTCCCCGTCCTTCATCTCTCTCTCCCCGCCGTTCCGCCTTGTTGCCGAACGCTTGAAGCACGCGGTCGGAACCACTGCACGAACGCTCGCCGGAACACGCCGCTGCCAGATCGCCGCAAGCCACCGCACGCCGTCTTCGTCAAACGCCTGCAGCCGAGCGCCAAATCTGCCGCCGATCTCTCCCTTGTGTTCGTTCAGCCAGCAATAAGGGAGCATTTCAGACCCGATTTCTGACGAGCCCAGCTTTGTACGCCGCAAACAGCCCGATCTTTGCTTGGGTAAGTTTTCCGGTGTTGGCTCGAAGATGATTTTCGATTTATAATATGATTTGAGGTGTTGTGATGGTTCTGGAGATTAACCCATAAAGTTTTGGGATTTTAGTTTACCCATCGCGTGTGGAGGTCAGATCGTTCGATTGGGTAAGTTTTCGCTATTGTGATTTGGTTAGTAAATGACCATCTAAAATGACCCGCGTGTAAAGGCCGTTTTGGGCAAGTTCAGGTGATTCGAGCTGCTGACCAGCAACTTCCAGCACTGTTTTGGGGTGAGTTTTAGGTGGGTATGGTGTTTTCCAAAAACGTGAATTAGAATTTAATTAACCATATTTTAGGACATTTTTGTGAAGTTTGGGGACTGTTTTGGTGTTTTTAAAACTTACCCATGATGTCTAGGACTTATTTGGCGATTCAGGAACAAACATTTGAGTTCTAGGTTGCCTTGAATCTTGGAGTAAATTGGGTAAGTAGCCAATTGGACCGAACCCTTTAAGATCTTGAATAAGCTTGTTGTATATATTTTTCCTTTGGAGTTTTGTGAATGAGTAAGCATGCTTAAATTGGTGTATGTGGAATACGTGGTTGTTAGCTGAACTAATCTGGGTTTTCTCGAGCTTAAGTTGCCTAAGCATGTATTATAATGGTATTAGGAGTTTAATTTTTGGAGCGCTTAGGACTATCGATTGCTAGTATGATATTCAAGGGGTCTGGGCCGTGTGTTAGGTTTTCTATAAGCAACTTGTTAGAGCTTGGTTATAGAGGTGAGCCTTGGAATGCATGAATGATTTTGATTGTAGGTTCTCTATATGCGTGAATGTATGGATAGTGGTTTTGAATTGAACGAACATAAGTGTTTGAGTTGTCTGAGATGTTTGGTTAGCTGCAGAATGTAGATTTAATTCTATTAGACTGAATTGGTCGAGTAGGGTCTACTTGAGGATGTTGAGGTGTTTAACTGAGTACAGAATGTTTGAAACACTTGAATGGTTGACTGAGGTTTAGTTTTCTTGGGATGTGGATGAGTCGACTGTGTGCACGGCGCTGGAGTTGTTGGTTTGGGTTAGTGGCCCGTTTTAGAACACCTTAAAGGTATGTAGTGCTCAGGGTCATTATCTGTGTTTTCGTGTCTTCAGAATGGTACATATGACTGGGCATGTTTAACGTGTTTTAGTTGGGTTTGAATGTGGATGGGAGGATAACAATTGTTGTAGTTTCTAGCGTGTTTAGGGAGTTAGCACTGGAAGAAATTGCTTAAGGCTATAAGCTGCTAGCAACTTCTTAGAAAAGGGAGAAGTTGGTTGCCTTCGTGCTGGCCTAAGAGATAGGAAGACATTTAGACTTGCTTGTTAAGATCTTGTAAGCATAGAATGTGTGTGAGGCAAGCCGAGCTAGTTTATATGAGTGCAAGCTTGAAGGAATGTCAATGATTTGTGTTTTGCCTGAATAGGTACGAGGCTTGGGTGATGTGGGATTTGTTTGTCGAGTCTACCTTAACTTGTTTGATGTTGAATTCGTATCTCTGACTGTGTTTGTGAACCTTAGGCTAGGTTGTGGATGTGGATATGACATGATGCATGAAATTGGTATGTTGGATTACCCTGGAGTTTCCAAAAGCGTTGCGAATGTACAAAAGCCCGTTAGACTAGTGCCACCTGCCCTTGTGTCTCCCCTAAGCAAGTCTGCAACTCTAGGTTGATGTGATGTGAGTAGGCATGGGAGTTGCTTTCCCTTTTTGCTTGTGCTAGTTTAGAGGGCAATTCCCCCACTGCGTCCAGACTGAGGGTTGTTTTCCTTCTTCGGCGTACTAGCTTAGGGGGCGATTCTCCTACTGTGTGTAGGTTGAGGGTTGCTTTCCTTCATCCGGTGTGCTAGCTTAGGGGCGATTCCCCACCGTTCGAGCATGAGGGTTGCTTTCCTTCATTGCTTTGTGCTAGCTAGAGGGGGCGATTCCCCCAAGAGTGTAGGCGTGAGAGTTGCTTTTTTTCACTGCCTTAGTCAACCTAAGTTACATGACTCGGAAGTAGTGCTCGAGACAATACCATACAGGGATGGACTTGGGGTAGTAGGGTGTGCGAGCCTAAGCTAGCTGGACGATAAATTGAGGTTAAGTAGGAGCCGTGCGTGCCAGTGCAACTTTTGTGATGTGATTGTGAATTTTGGACCCTTAAGTGGGCTGCTTTTCTTAGTTCTTGTGTCTTTGGTTGCACT
Organism: Trichosanthes truncata; assembly: GCA_033996785.1. Classification (NCBI taxonomy): domain Eukaryota; kingdom Viridiplantae; phylum Streptophyta; class Magnoliopsida; order Cucurbitales; family Cucurbitaceae; genus Trichosanthes; species Trichosanthes truncata. Next base: position 38,477,119 of record JAWPNB010000013.1, on the reverse strand, counting down.
CAGCATAATTTATCGTAGTCGGGTGGATGTTGAGTCTTTTCTCTGAATATAGAAGTGTCGTCTGGTCTCTTTCTAGGTTTTTGAAATTTTGGTTTTCTCATAGTTACGTCATCATGCTGTCGAAATTTCGGGCATAAGCGGAGTAACTCAGTCGTGCTTCCGTGTTTAGTGTGTCCAGAGTTTAGGGTCCAGAGTTTAGGGTCGTTATAGATCAAAATTGAAACTATGCTCAAATAATCATAGTTACCGAGTTTGTAAGTTAACCAAATTAATATTAATTCAATAAATATGATTAAAAAACTCTGTTTTTTGGAAATATAAATTTGGTGGTATTTTAGTGGCCCCCTGCGGCTTGCTCCTTTGGCCGCAGTTTGTTGCTGTTCGCCTTTGCCGCCGTTCACTCGATCTCGCCCCCTACGACGGCCTACACCTCCGAGCAGTTCGATTGGATCTAGAATTGTAAGGGATCAATTTGATTGAACCTTTTATATGGTTATCCTTGTAATTGTATGTTAAAGGATGCATTAGTTCTAAGAATTATTTCGAAATTATGTTTTTTTTCTATCTTTTGATTGTGAACTGCAGTAGGTGTTTGTGTTCTTCTATGATAAGAGCGAAAGTTCTATTATTGACAAAGTCGTCTCACAAGAACCACATACAATACTCACAATCAACTCCTTTCAAGAATCTTCACTCACCCAATTTCCTCCCCACAACAGAACTATATATCCACCCTTAACCAACCCTCTCTGTCCGTTTCCCTCCTAACCATCTTACAACCATTATAACCAACTTACAACTATTTACTATTTCCCACACTCCTTCCTCACGTGCCTTCTCTTATATACATTAATAATAGGAGGTCTATCACTACCCGACCCTCAAAGAACCACCTTGTCCTCAAGGTGAAAATTAGGAAATTGGGTTGCAATGTAAGAGGCATCCTCCCAAGTTGCTTTAGACACATCAGTTTCTGCCCAACGAATCAAAACTTCAAGTTTGGCAGCATCTGTAGGTGATTGACGCAAACCCAACAATTCAGAAGGATGAATATGAATCAACAATTCAGGAGTAATGTTAGAGGGAAATCGAATCACTAAAAAAGTATTTCCCACAGCTTTCCGCAACTGAGAAACATGGATTACTGGATGTATACGCACTCCCTCCGGTAAGGATAAGCGATAAGCCACTGACCCTACTTTCCTAACCACTTGAAATGGCCCAACATACTTTGGAGCTAGCTTAGCATTCATAGGCTTCATTAATGTCCCTTCTATATGGTCTGAGCTTCAAATACACCCAATCCCCTAGTTCAAACACAACATCCCTCCGCTTCCCATTTGCTACTGCAGTCATGTGTTGCTGAGCTTGCAACAAATGACTCTTGATTAATGTCAACATCATATCTCGCTCTTTCAATTTCTGATCGACATCCGAAATAGCAGAGCCATCAGATTGATAAGGTAGAATAGGTGGCGGTGGTCGGCCATAAACGACCTCAAAATGTGAAGTCTTTAAGCTCGTATGAAAAGAAGTATTGTAACTAAATTCAGCCCAAGGCAACCAACATACCCACTTCGATGGACAGTTCATGGCAAAACATCGTAAATATGTTTCCATTCCTCGATTGACAACCTTCGTTTGCCCATCCGTTTGGGGATGGTATGCCGTGCTAACCTTAAGCTGAGTTCCTTGCCACTTAAACAACCGTGCCCAAAACAAACTTGTAAACATCGGGTCACGATCCGAAACTATGCTCCTTGGAATCCCATGAAGTTTCACAACCTCTTTAATAAAAATTTGAGCAATAGAAACAGCAGGAAAAGGATGTTTAATGGGAATAAAATGAGCATATCTGGACAATCTGTCGACTACCACCAAAATTGAGTCAAATGATTCAGCCTTAGGCAAACCAACCATGAAATCCATCGATAAGTCCTCCCAAATCTGCTCTGGAATTGGCAGTGGCTGAAGTAACCCAACAGGAGCTAAGGCCCAATATTTTGCCTGTTGACAAACAGAACATTCACTCACAAACTTCTGGACTCGAGCCTTCATCCCTTTCCAATAAACCTCACGAGTCAAACGTTGATAAGTTCAAAGGACACCCCTAGGACCACCAATTGAAGAAAAGTGAAAAATGTCCAACAACAATGGAATGGTAGGTGAAGTGTCAGGTAAAACAAGTTTTCCCCGATAATATAAAAGATCTCCTCGTAAGGAATAACCGATTGGAGCTTCCGCTCCCTCCATCAGCTGTTGCCGTACTACGGTCAAAACTGGGTCCTCAAGTTGCTGATTCTTTATCAACTTCATATTTAAGCCGCCAACTATACTCAACGCTGCAGCTTCCACTGCGTAAGGTAGATGAGACAAGGCATTAGCTGCATTATTCTCTGTTCCGGGCTTATAAACAATCTCAAAATCATACCCCATCAATTTGGTCAGCCATCGTTGATAATCCCCCGCCACCATTCTCTGATCAAGAATATATTTCAAGCTCCGTTGGTCGGTTCGAACAACAAAATGCCTTCCCAACAAGTACGGTCTCCATTTCTGAATAGCCATAACAACGGCCATGAGCTCCTTCTCATAGACAGCTTTATTCCTGTGCAATGGCGAAAGAACATGGCTGAAAAATGCTATCGATTGTGACTCCTGCATCAACACAGCTCCAACACCGACCCTTGAGGCATCAGTTTCAACTACAAACTCCTTAGACCACGCAAAATCATCTTTCCTTAATTGTTTCGTCAAAGGAAAAGCAATTGTACCATAATCCTTCACAAACTTGCGATACTAACCGGTTAAACCCAAGAAACCCCTTACGTCTTTCAAGTTTCGAGGAATAGGCCAATTTTTCGTAGCAGCCACCTTAGATGGATCAGCCGAAACACCCATAGCTGAGACAATGTGCCTAAGGTACTCGATTTGTTGTAATGCAAACTGACATTTGTTCTGATTAGCAACCAACTGATGTTTCTGGAGTACTGATAAGATCCTTGTTAGGTGTTGGACATGATCCTCCAAGGATGAACTGTACACCAAAATATCGTCAAAAAATACGATTACAAACTTTCGTAAGTACGGCCGTAATACCTCATTCATCAGTGCTTGAAAAGTCGAAGGTGCATTGCGCAACCCAAAAGGCATTACCAAGAATTCGTAATGACCTTCATGTGTCGAAAAGCTGTCTTCGACACATCTTCTGACTTTAAGCGAATTTGGTGGTAACCGGACTTCAAGTCAATCTTTAGAGAAAATTGCTGCTCCATGAAGTTCATCTAACAATTCTTCGACCATTGGAATAGGAAATTTGTTCGGTACCGTCACCTTGTTCAAAGCTCTGTAATCCACACACAACCGCCAACTCCTGTCCTTTTTCCTGACCAACAAAACCGGATTGGAGAAAGCACTATTGCTCGGTTGAATTACCCCAGCTACCAACATCTCCTCAACTAACTTTTCAATCTCGTCTTTTTGGAATTGTGGGTATCTATACAGTTGAACATTAACCGGAGTTGTTCCAGGTAACTGCTCAATTCCATGATTTTTTTCTCTTACCGAAGGCAACCGAACCAATGGTTGAAATACCAACGCATGAGCATAAAGAACTCATGAATGGCTACCGGTACGGTCAACTCCTGTTCCTCAACACCAGACTTGGACAACACATTCAATTCCACCAAAAATCCTTGTTTCTCCAACTTCAACGATTTGATCATCGATTTTAGCATCACCTGCGAACGAACCAACGTGGGATCACCTTTAAGGACAACAATAGATTTTCCCAACTTTAATTGCATTTCCAATTTCTGGTGATTAGTGGTGATTTCCCCTAGAGTGGCAAGCCACTGTACCCCCAAAATCAAATCGGCACTTCCCAAAAAAATCGGTAAGAAATCTTTCACTATCGTTACTTCTCCCATCGTCAACACCACCTGCTTACAAATCTCAGACCCTCGCACAGAAGCCCCGGTCCCCAGCATCACACCATAGGCCTCTATTTCACTCACTGGTAGCTTCAACTCCTCCACCAGGGATGTGAAAATAAAATTGTGTGTTGCTCCACTGTCGATCAACACTACCACTTCCTTGTGTTGTATGACCCCCTTTAACCTTTAAGGTTTTCGGTGAACCAAAACCCATCATCGAATGTAGGGCTAATTCATCAGCCTCTTCCTTTGATTCGTCTTCCCTTTCTTGCCCTTCTATTCCCATACCTTGCATTTCCGTTCCGTCTACTTCCTCCGCAACCCCATCCTCACAATCGTAGATCACCATAATCTGTAGTTCTTTCTTTTTACAACGATGTCCCAGTGTGAAACGCTTTTCGCAGCGGAAACATAACCCTTTTTCCCTCCGACTTTGGAGCTCCGATTCCATCAATTTTTTAAATGGTGGGGTTTCTGTTTTCGCAACCCCTTCCTGTTCACGCTTGAAACCCGTGCCTAAGCGGCTAGGATTAACAGAAATAGTTCGCGCCGTAGCACCAGCCCCATACGTATTGGACTTTGTACTCGTAACAGGCCTTGGGCCTCCGTATTTAGAATTTAAAGCGGCTCGCATCCCTTCAAGATGTAACAATTTATCTTCTATCTTTTGGGCCATCTCCATTTGCGACATCAACCCAACAGGCAGCCCAATACGCATCTCCATTTTGATATCCTCATGTAGCCCATCAATAAACTTGCCTTCTAGAGTATCGTCATCCAACGAGGTCAGCGGCCCAGAATACTCTTTGAACTTTCCACGATACTCTTCCACTATAGTCTCTTGCTTCAGCGCAAAGAATCGTTCGTGGAGTGTTTCTTGTTTCGTAGGCAAGAACCGCCGGAGAATCATCTGCCGAAACTCCTCCCAACTACCAATTGGATGACGGCGCTCGACCCAATTATGCCAATTCAATGCTACTCCATCCAAACACAGTACCACAGCTTCCAACTTCTCCGATTCCGATAATTGATTAACAACAAAATACCTTTCAACCTGATGAAGCCAACCATACGGATTTGCGCCTTCAAACACAGGAGTCTCAAGCTTCCTCAAACGCAAATCAAATATCGGTGCTAACGCCCTGCTTAGGTTCGTGTCCCCACTATTTCCCCCGAATCCACTGTTGTCGTCACCGGTCCTTTTATTTTCTTACATTCTCCTTTTCCACTGGTGGCTACTTCATCCGTTACTCTGGCTCCTTCAAACTGAAGGAGCCAGAGTAATGGATAAGAGCGATAGTTCTATTATTGACAAAGTCATCTCACAAGAACCACGTACGATACTTACAATCAACTCCTTTCAAGAATCTTCACTCCCCCTATTTCCTCCCCACAACAGAACTATATACCCACCCTTAACCAACCCACTCTGCCCGTTTCCCTCCTAACCATCTTACAACCATTATAACCAACTTACAACTATTTACTATTTCCCACACTCCTTCCTCACATGCCCCTCTTATATACATTAATAATAGGAGGTCTATCATTCTAATCTTTATTTTTCTCACAAGACCGATTCAACTTAAAATCAAACCGATTTAGGCTTTTCTAGACCCAAAAATCTCACCATCTTCACTCTCTACGGCTGTCTCCTCACAGCTGCAGATTTGCGGTTTTCTCGCCCCCTTCTCTTTCGTTATTATATAATTTCTCCTTCTATTTCTTTGCCTTATGATTGATTATTGGAACAATTGCTCGATGCTAGTATTTTGACATTGTGAAGTATTCAAGAGAAAAAAAACACCGTAATGGTTGAGGGAAATTATAAGATTGTATTTAAAATTGAAGCTTAGAAAATCTCGACAATGTCTTATGCCCAAATCAAAAGCTATGAGTAGGAATGAGAAATCTTGATCCTGTTAAGATGGGCACGCAAGTTGAAACTGAAGAGATCTTTTTCAGCTATACCTTTATTGAATAATGATGGGAATTTTGTATATGGTATACGGTATACAGATTTGTGAATAATCAAGCTTCTATGTCATGTAGGAAGAGAATGTTTGGAATATTCAACAAATTCTCAAATGAATCCATATAAATTGAAATGATGAGAGGATGTGGGGATTTCATAGAGAAAATACCTACTTGTGTTGATCTGAAGCGGGATATAATTTTGGATTTGGATACAAGAAATTGAACAAACAGTTCCTCTTGGTCAAGATTCCACAATTATTTTGAGACTTTATATAGAGTTTTCAGACCTTCCATGTTATTCCTTTGTTATGCACTCTCGGATATCCCCAATATATCCGAATGATGTTGCTATGCTATGTCTTAAGCTGCTTGTTCCTGTCTGTTGCAATGCCAGGTGATGAATCATAAATAATGGGAGATACTGAGGTTGATGGTAAACTGACAAGGATGGTGTTTGTTACTGTGGGAACAACGTGTTTTGATGCTTTGGTTAGAGCAGTGGACTCTGAGCAAGTAAAACAAAAGTTATATGCTAGAGGCTACACTCACCTTCTCATTCAAATGGGACGTGGCACATATAATCCAACCAAGGTATTTTCTGTGTATTATATGATATGTTATACGTTAGCTAGTTTCCTTTCAAATTGCTACATTTTGGATCCAAATGTGATTTTAGCTATAGTGCTTTCAAACCATATCTAACATTTTCATTTTTTTTCCTTTTTTTTTAAAATGAAAAACCGACTTTCATTTTTTTAATGAATAAAATTTACAAAAGGACAAACCCACGTCTAAAAGGAGCTTAAAATTTCAAAAAAGAGGCTCCAATTGTTTAGAATCAGAATTAACCCATAATTGTAGAAGAATTATCATATAATTCAATTTCCAAAGGGAGACATTAAAATATTCCAAACGCTTAACCTCCTCTCAAGAAATCTCTACACCCTTAAAAATCGTTCGAACTTTTTCCAATCAAATATTCTACAAAATAGTAGAAAAAAGCGCCGAGTAAAGAACGTTTCCCAATTTGGAATGGTATTTTTAGAGGACTTCTCCAACATAGATTGAAAAGCTCTACTTAACTTTAGACTAACACTGAAAGTTCCAGAAATATCCATCCCATATTTTCTGGATAAATGACATCTCCATGAAATATGGTCCATATCATCCATTACATCTGACATGTGTAGGAGAACACACACCATCTAGACTCCTAATTCATAGAAAAAGTCAATGGTGTTAATGCTTTATGAGAAAACCGTCTAGAGAAAAACTTGGCCTTCTCATAGACATAGACTTAGCATAGAATAGGGAACTTGAAGGAGACAAAAGATCAATCAAGTGAGAGGGGAAATAGACTAACTCAAGAATGCACTTGAATACTCAAGCGATTGAATACAACGATCAAAAGGATTCAGGTGTACACGAACTCCGAACAAAAGTGATAAGGATAAATCATAGCTAGGTGAAAAGCCCTTAACCAAACCTCTATCCATTCATCTACTCTATCCATTCATCTAGACACAAGCCTACAAGGACATCCACCGTAGAAAGGAAAAGGAAAGGCAACTAATGATTGCCTTGTGTTATGCCTTTGGAAGCAAAAATTTTGCTCATAAGCTTACTATTGAAGAGGATAGAGAAATTCACAAATCTTAAACAATTTCAAACTCAAGTTTTGCATCCAAAACAAAAGCCATGTTTCCACAACCTTATCCAAAAAGACCCAATCATCATGATCATACGCCTTCTAAGAACGTGATCTTAAAAAAAGTACCTTACCTTTTTATGATTACTATAGTCTTTAATATCCATACGAGCAATGAGGACCTTGTTAAAATTCACCCTCCCAGGCACCCTGGTTTATAGAAATGGTACTAGATAACATCTTTCTCCCTCTATCCATAAGGTCCTTAGCAATATCTTATATAAGTCGATCATCAAACTTATAGGTCTGTTATCCTTCACCCTACATGCATGTTGCTTTTTAGGCAACAAACTTAGTGTAGGTCTCATTCATGGCCAAACTAGTTAGTTGGAATGTGACTTGTATAAAATTCATTAAACATCTTAAGAAGATTTTTCTTGCTGATTTCCCAATGCTCTTTGATAAAATGCTAAGGTAAACCCATTCAACACTATTGATTCCTCCCTGAAAAGTGAGACAACTCTCTTAATTTCCTCTTAAGGTGAAAGGCATTTTCAAGGCTTTCTTATTAGAGATGTTTCTATGGTTCCAATTTAAGCCTTTAACAAAAGGTCTATCAGAATGAAAAGGGAAATTGAGGGATGAATGGAAGGAGAAGACCTATCTCTCAATATCCTGATAACTTGAAAAAAGCCTTTCAACTCTTAAAAATAGAAGTCTCAATCAAGCTTTTGCTTTTAAAGTTTTCTATTATGGAAAACGAAGAAGTGTAGCAATCACCTTCTTTGGACCATTTTAGTTTTTCGTTCTACCTCCAACTCACCTCCTTTATGTGAAGCCAAAGCTCAATTCACCTTTTAAGGTACTCTCCTCCTTTTTTTTTTTTTTTTTTTTTCTTTTTATAGGAAACAAAGATATATATAAACAAACACAAGAACCTTACAACCTAAGGGCTAGAGTTGAGAAAACCCCTCCCCCCATCACAGAATCTAAATCATGATAGCCTTCCAATCATTTAAGATCATTAGGAGGTTGTAGTTACAAAATAGATTTGAATGTAAGGAAATCCACCAGGAGGCCGTATTTTGAACCGCACTACAAAAACTATCAAAACAGAACGACTTATCTTCAAAAGTTCTATTGTTTCGTTCTTTCCAAATGTGCCATAACATTGCTCTCATGGCACTACTGCTCACCACCTTGGCCTTACCCTTCAAATTCCATCCTCCCAGTCCTTCAAGCAGCCAATCGTCAATATGCTTGGGCAAGCAAAAAGAGATGCCCACCAAGCTAGCAATAAAATTCCACGATCTGTACGCCCACTCACAATGTAGGAATAAGTGATCCAAACTTCTGAATGCTAAGGACCATATGAGAACTTTCACACTTTTGGGGCATTTGCTCTTCCAAATTACTTTAATCATGGATACATTTAACTTCGGGGTAATATAAGACAATTTTTGGAAAGCTGACTTACTGGAGTACATACCCGAGCCCTCGAGAGTCCTTGAAATTCTATCCATTTCCTCCCCCAAGTGCACTGAACTTAGCAGCTCCACCATCGCCACCCAACTGCCCAATTCTCTATCAAAAAGGGCTCTCCTCAAACCAACATCCCAAGTTTGACTAGCAACAATCCAGCAATCGTATATGGTCGCCTCTTTTTTGAGAGATATAGCGTACAAGTCAGGGAATTTTTCTTTTAGGGGATTTTGATCAACCCACCCATCCTCTCAAAAGCGAATTTGCTTTCCACAAGACACATAGAAATTCGTAAACTTTTCAAAGAAGGGGTAATTCTTAGAGATATCCACCCAAGGCCTGCTACCTTTCTTCTTTGTCAACGTCCTGCCAAGGGGCGAAGTACCATAAATGCTAGTTATTACCTTTTTCCAGAGTGCTTTATCTTCTTGAGTGAATCTCCAAAGCCACTTCGTCAAAAGGGAGGTGTTTCGATGTCTAAGAGCACCTACACCTAACCCGCCATACTGAATTGGGAGAGCTGTCCAATCCCACTTTACTAAATTCCTTCCAGGCTTGTACTCATCGTCTGTCCAGATGAAGTTCCTAATAATCTTTTCCATGGAATCAATCACTGACTTGGGGGCTCGTAACAAAGAAAAGTGGTAAATGGGCAGACTATTAAGCACTGATTGGTCCAGAGTCACTCTACCCCTCTTTGAGAGCGCCAAACACCTCCACAGATCTAGCTTAGCCCTTAATTTGTTAATCAGTGGCTCCCAAAACTTCACACGATGGTGATTACCTCCTAATGGGAAGCCAAGGTAATTAAGAGGTAAGGACTCCGTGCTACACTTGAAATCTTCAGCCCAACCATTCAAGATTTCTTCATTAACATTGATTCCCACCAGAGCTGTTTTTGACACATTCAAAGACAACCCGGATCCTACCCAAAAAATATTCAAGATATCCCGCCAAATTCTTAGCATAGGACCTTCATCTGGGCAAAAGATCATTGTATCGTCAGCATACTGGAGGATGGCGACATCAACGGGATCTCTTCCCACCTTGAATCCCTTTAGAATTATCTTCTCAAGACAATAATGGACAGTTCGGCTGAGAGCATCACCAACAATTGTGAACAAAAAAGGGGACAAGGGATCCCCTTGTCTAAGCCCTCTCGAAGCTGTGAACTTACCTCTCAGTCGACCATTGATCACAATGGAAAAATTGATAGTGATTAAACACCCCCGAATCCAATTCCGCCATTTGATTCCAAAGCCTTTCAGCTCCAGAATGGCATCTAGGAAGTGCCAACACACCTTATCATACGCCTTTTCCAGGTCAAGCTTTAGGATAAAGCCCTTTTTATTTGAGGCTTTCCAATCTTCCATCGCTTCAGAGGCCACTAAAATAGCATCAAGAATTTGTCTCCCTTCCACGAAGGCTGCTTGGCTGTCACTTATAGTATGAGGAAGGACTGCCCTAAGCCTGCTAGCAAGGACTTTAGCAATAACTTAATACAGTGAAGAGATCAAACTAATTGGCCTGAAGTCCTTAACTCTGGAAGCTTTCTTTTTCTTCGGGATGAGGCAATGTTTCATTAGTGCGCTTATTTATGATGCCGTTTTCAAAAAATTCTTGGAATACCTCTACTAAGTCCGACTTCAACATGTTCCAAAATCTTTTATAAAACTCCCCAGTCATGCCATCCAGTCCCGAGGATTTACAGCTGCCCATTTCTTTGATAGCTCTAAAAATTTCCTCCTCTTGAAACTGTCTTTCCAAACTACTCTTTGAATGATGATTAATGGGGGTCCAATCTAAACCTTCCAGAACAAAACGAGGGCTATTCTCTGCTTTGTACAAATTTTTGAAGAAATTAATTATCTCAGCTTCAATGTCTTCTTCAGTGGACAGAAACTGTATTTCCAAACTACTCTTTGAATGATGATTAATGGGGGCCCAATCTAAACCTTCCAGAACAAAACGAGGGCTATTCTCTGCTTTGTACAAATTTTTGAAGAAATTAACTATCTCAGCTTCAATGTCTTCTTCAGTGGACAGAAACTCTCCCTCCGCATTTTCCAGCATAGAGATACAGTTTCTATTTTGTCTGGCTGAAATCCACTTGTGGTAGAAAGTAGTATTTTCATCCCCCTCTCTAATCCACTTAATCTTACACTTCTGTCTCAACACCCGTTGTTCATTAATGACTATCTCCAACATATCTGCCTTGAGCTTATTTCTGATATCACATTCTTGTTGAGAAATCAAACCTTGCTCTTCCAAATCATCAAGCTGGGCTATTTGCTGTAATAGGTCATGTTTCTTCCTCGTTGTACGCCCTAAGGTCTCTTTATTCTAATGCACCAAACAAGATTTAAGCCCTTTTAACTTCTCCATGAATCTGTATCCGGCCCACCCTGTGGGGTTTTGATCAGTCCACCACTTTTCAATATTCTGCTTGAAGTTTGGAGCCTCCAACCAAGAGTTTTCGAAACGGAAAGGGGTTGGGCCCCATTTCATCACCCCCACTGCCAACATTATAGGAAAGTGATCTGACGTTGGTCTATAGAGTCTTTCAACCCTGTACTCTTTAAAAGCTTCTGCCAAGTATCTAAAGAAAAGAAACCGATCAATTTTAGAAGCTGTTGGTCTTTCCCCCATTCTAGACCACGTAAAAAGACCATTAGCCATAGGAGGATCAATCAAGCCAAGCAAGGTGATAAATTGGTCGAACTTCCTCATACTTCTGGTACTACGAGTTGCATTCTGTCTTTCAGACATCCATCTCACAACGTTAAAATCACCGAGCGGGCACCAAACTCCTTGACGAAGCCCCGCAACATCAAAGAGTCCTGCCAAAATTGCTTCCTATCTCCGTTCTTACAAGGGCCATACACTCCAGACACCCAGCCTTCAAAATTGCCATGGAATCTACACATAATTGAGATGGAGAATATGCCCAAGACTGAGTCAAGCACTTCTATGCTGCTTTCTTTCCACATAACTAAAATTCCCCTTGCAGAGGCAACCGCGTCTAAATAAGTCCATCCAACCCCTCGAGCGGTCCATAAGGACTTCACCAAAAATCTATCAATCACCCCCAATCTAGTTTCTTGCAAAAGAACGAGATCTGGGTTAGCCCTACTCAGTAAGTCTTTGACCAGGGTTCTTTTCGAGGGAGCCCCAAGCCTCTCACATTCCAGGAGATTATCTTCAATTCACTATTGTGGCCCTGGAATCCATATCAACCTTGACATTATCATCTACTTCTACTTCGATTTCCTCGCCGCCTTCATCTATTTCGTTTTCCCAGTATCTGATTAAACTGGAGACTTCCCTTGTCACTTTTTTCTGAGTCGAGCTACCTTTTTTCAACGAGGCACCATTTAACGATCGAATGCATAAATTATTTTTTTTCAAAGTCTGAACTACCGCTTTGCTTATAGCAAAATCTTTTGGGACTTTATAATTCTTTGCTTTTCGTGACTCTGTCTTTTTCTATGGGATTGAGAGTCAACAATTGTCCATCGTCTTCAATTGAAGCTCTTCCCCCTGCACTACATCCTATATCCATAGCTTCTATATTTGAGATCTGAGCTGCCGTCGGCGAAGTATGAGTCAATAAGGGGTCGTTCATTTGAAAGCACAACTCGAAACTGACAGGAATATCCTCTTCCATGGTGTTTGGGATTTCTCCCGTTTCAGTCGAATATCTACTATCTGGGCTTTATAAGGAAACTTCTGATAGAGTGTCCTCTTTTCTCACCAATGACTGGGCTATACCGAGGCTAGATGGTCCTCCCTCTCTGCTCGTGGATTGAATTGATCCTTTTTTTAGAAAAATTTGAACTTGGGCGTCCTTTGCAAAAGTGATGCCTTTGCTTTTCTTAGCATTTTGGGTCGTCTTTAGGTCTTTATGGGCTGGCCCATCTATCATAGACTCCTTTCCTCTTCCTTTTTGGGTTGTATCTGTTAGCGCCTGTGTTTCAGTTAGCCCATGAACTGTATTAACATTCGTATTTATTCGTTGGCGAGGAGGATTTGGAGTAGTATTTAATCCCGGTGGGCCCATTGCAGATGATTGTACTGGTAACAGGACGTTCTGCACGTTGATCACAGGGCAATGGACTCCATTGTCAATCCTCCATTTATCCATAGAACTGAACTCAGGATCCAACGGTCCGCGATGGAATGCGTGCGCTGCTGCTGTCGTGAAGCTGCCATGGATCCCAACAAACCTCTCAACGAGCATATTTCCTTTCTGATATGTAACAATTTGTAGTTTAAATCTGTTTTCGCCATCCACAAGGGTCATCTCACTAGGCAAGAAGCCACAATAATTTCCCCAGACCTTTAAGCCTACTTCCACACAATCGAGATGCAAAGAGTTGTTCTTATCATAGCCTTTGAAACCACCCAGCCAGTCTCCGATAGCCTTAAAAATTTTCAAATGCCATAAGTGATGGGGAATATTTCGAATTTTTACCCAACCCCCATAACTAGGGACCACATTACTTTTTCCATGTATAGTTGCACTCCACCTCTCAATCTTTTATTATTACAGGACCAAAGCTAACCCACCCTCTGTTTTTGCATAAGAGACCGGCGAGTTCCTCAGAATGGCATTTAAGTAATGCTTTGTCTGCATGAAAGGGGTTAATAATGAGTTGCTCCTTTATGTGTTCTCGGAAGATATCTTGAAAAATCTCGCGGATCCTTTCCCAATCATCGTGAAAGTCTCTTTAACTACCACATCCCTCCAGTCAATAGCACGAATTTCTTCCTGACAAACTTTGTAATCAGCTGAGTAAGTGTCATTCGACATATACTTCTCAGAAGTAATCGTCTTCGTTGTTTGCCCTTTAACTGCATCTGCAAAGGATTTTTCTTTTCTTTCCAAGTTCACCACCAGTGACTCCTTTTTCCTGTCATGGCCGTTACGAAAATCCTTCAAGAGCAATGAGAAATCTTTCCAGCCTTTGTAGTCTTCTCCCGCTGGAACGACCACATTGTGTTTTCCCCCTGCATTGTTTACCTTCGTGATCTCCAAGAATTTCCCCCGTTTGTTCGTGATTCGCTGAATCCAAATGAAGCCATTGATGCAGTCCGTTTTCCTAAAGAATTTCTGCAAATTTGGAGCCAAAAGAAGGTCATCAATGGATTCTGCTAACCAAACGAGGGTGATTTCTTCAACAACTAGGAAGAACTTCTTTCTCAGATGTGTCTCCGTGATAACTCTTCTCCCTTTGAAATTCTCATCAAAACTACATGAGAAGAGCTTGTTCTCTATTTTGGTTGAGATTCTGTTCGTTGTTAACGATTTTCTTTCCCCCATTCTAATCAATACAATCTCTAAAGCTGGAGGCGTAATCACTCTTCCTCATTCTCTGTTCACGTAATCACCGTTCATCACTGTTCACATTTTAAACCACCACCACTGTTCATCACTGTTGAAATCGCGTCACTGTTCATCGTCATAAATCGCCATCACTGTTTGCCATCACTGTTCACCGTCGCCAAAGTGCTTAGAGGAAGGTTACCCAAGTTGGTTTTGTACTCACAACCGCCTTTGGATCTTGATTGATTAGATCAAACTATCAAACTTGTAGATCTGGACTTGTCGGGCTAAGGGTATGTGAACACGCCATTATTCACGCATGGAGGAGTGGTCGTGAGTGCTATGCTTTGATCGACGGTGGCTACACCAGCGGTGATGACGGGTCCTTGTGCGAAAAGAAGAAACTACAGATGGTGGTTGTGGGGTTCGAACACCCGTCCAAGAGAGAGAGGAAGAAGGCTCGTCGGCGTTCAATCTGTGGGTCTTCTGCGTACAGGCCGCAGCGACCACGCAGCTTGGTTGCCTTCGTTTCAGCTTTCTTATACAAGCCACTTTATCTAATCTCCCTACGTACTACCTTACCATGCCTAATAAGGTGCCTCAAGAAGTTAAGCGTCTTTTCAGAAACCCTCCTCCTTAAAGCTCTTATAAAGACCTCCCTTTTCATTTAAGCTACCATGGGTCCCCACCCTACTCAAGATTTCTTTCTTGAGACGAAGATCTTAAACACGTTAGAGTTTCGATCTCTCAATATGGATTTGAGAAACTCAAGTATTAAGGTTGCTCCAAAGTACTCATAAAAAAAAGGTTGCTCCAAAGTATTTCTCCTCAAATTTTCGCTTGTGTATCAGCAACCGCTACAAACTCCATTTCCCCCCAGCTGGTGCTCTTTGTGCAAAGAACATCAGAAGCAAAGATGTTAATCACTTGTCCTTTTGCTTCATCCTTTTGGAAACAGTTGCTAACATTCTTTGGCTGGTTTATAGCTTTACCTGGAGACCCATACTTTCTCATTGCCTCTACTTGGTCACCCCTTCAAACGGGAGAAATAAATAATTTGGAGCAACCTCATCAGGGCTGCCCCTATTCCCCCCCCCCCCCAAAAAAAAAAAAAAAAAAAACTTTGGAGCAACGTCATCAAAGCTTTCCTTTGGTCCACTTGGATCGAAAGGAACAACTGGATTTTTAAGTATAAAGCGTGATGTTTCAGGAGCTTTTTGACTCATTAGCTTTTGTGGCTTTATCTTGGTGTAAAAAGTACTCCTACTTTTATGATTTAACTTTTCTTACTTCCCATTGGAAATTTTTTTGTAATTCCTTTGGTTAGGGCTGCCTCACTTTTTGTAATTTCATATTATCAATGAATTAAAGGATGCTTTTCTCTCCCAAAAAAGAAATTCTTTTTGTTGGGGCTTGTTTTTTGTATGCCCTTGTATATTTTTCTATTTCTCTACATGAAAGTGTGGTTTTTTACCCAAAAAAAAAAGAAAGAAAGAAGAAGTTCTCTCATGAATTTAAATCCTTCCTATTTACATTCCATTGCAGTTGCCACTGAGAGTGGAATGAATTTTTATATGAAGGTGAAGGGTTTTGTTACCACATGTTTCAAATCTAAAAGGAGGATGCCACTCTAGAGCTGGTAGAAAGATTAATGGTGATGTTTGTCCTTTCAAGGTTTAGATTTTCTTAACCAAATTTCACTTAAATAGCTTTCGTAGAATTAGTGCATATACCTCTTTACTTTGAAAGTGGATGATGAATGGCCACACAACATACAAAGGATTAACTCTTTAACAATCCTAGGGAAGACTGGCAGCAAATCAAACTCCGTAAAAATCTTCCAACAAATTATCGAAAAAGAGAGCATCTCATAAAAAGATGATCAACATCCTCATGATTAACTCTGCCCTGGTTTAAGAGCGCATGTAAAGTCCCTTTTTGGATCTTAGCCCAAGTTTTGAGGCTTGCATGAAAGAGATTCCAAGCAATTCTGATCTGGCCTTTTTCCATTCAGCCTTCGGTTTGGACCTGCTTGAACTTTGATTTTATGCTGTTGGGTATATAATAAAAAGTAATCGGCTTTTTTTTTTTTAATCTAAAAGTTTAAAGTGATTTATAATGCAACATCAACTTCTCAATTATCATTAAATACTTAATGTGCAGTCTCATGGAGAAGATGGGCTTGTTGTAGACTATTTCTCCTTCTCTTCAAGCATAGCAGATCATCTAAAATCAGCATCGCTTGTAATTAGTCATGCTGGTAAAACTTCTCAAGTTTCTGCGTTTATACTTTATTGTCCATACAATGTGATTCAAAATACTATTTGGTCCCCAGGCTATAACTGGCATCGCCTCATGCAAATGCTATGAATTATAATTAGTTATTATTATTTATTGTAATTTTATCGTCTGGTGCATGTGTTTCTATGACATGGATGTTGATATAGGTAATATCCTCAACACCTGAATTGATGTGCTATTCAATCTGAGAGAAAATATTGAATATGCATGTGTTCCTTTTGTCCTTTTTTTAAAATAAAAAAAAATTGATAAGAGACATAAAGAACTTGATTTCACACAAAAAGGCAAACAGTCGAAGGGGCAGGGGCGGGAATCCTTTCCTTCCACAGTCGCCACAAAAATGCTCTAACAGCACGATTCCACAAAAACTTGGCTCTATTTCTAAGTCTTGCACCTGCCAAGCATTCTATTAACCACTATTGAAAGGTGCACCTAGGCGCACTTCACAGAAAAGCTCACCTGTGAAGCAAGGCGCCCTTAATAAGGTGCACAACTGGGCGGCTAAAACCTGATCTTTTTTTAATAATGTTGTGACATTCAAATGAATGAAGTTATCTGTTTGTGTGACTCGAAAAATGTTTTAATTTTTGAGGTTCATATCTATTTCATGAGCAATGTATGGAAACTTGCATTGTTGAGTCATTTGTTGGGTGTATTTTTTGACAGGAAACTCGTTGATTACAAAATTTAAAAAAAGGGAGAGCCAATTCCCAAATCAAGGGAGGTTTTCAAAAAGCTCCTCCAATTAGACGAGAAATCATACTGTAACTTTGAAATTGATGGTAGTTTTTGCACCAAGTAAGAGCCAAAAGAGGAAAAGATTTGGAAAAAAATATCATAGGTTTTCTCCTTAATTTTTTTTTTTTTATAAGACCTTTTCCTTGAATATTTGATACGTGGGCCACAAAAATACCCCAATAAATTGGCTCCAAAGAATTTTTCTCTCTATTTGATGGGCGTCCTTGAGGACTAAGGTTAGTATGCTGAGAGGATTGTTGAGGGCTGTGTGCCAAGTACCAACTGAAGGAGGAAGTATTAGGTCCCAAAAGTTAGCAGCAATGGAGCAGGTAATGGAAATATGACTTTGTAATTCTCTCTCTTTTTTTTTGGTATAAAGGGAAACAGTTTGGGGAGATAGCCAGCCAAGGAGTTCTATTTTGGAGGTTGTCATGGGTGTTCAAGCAAGTGGCTAGAAAATTTTTACCACTTTGGGGAATTTATCCTTGCAGACTCTAGAGGTGGGTGTTATTTGGTTGACCCCTAGCCTAGCCACAAGGTCGTGTGCTAGAGATCTTGTAGAGAATGTACCACCACTGTCCAGCTTCCAAAACCAAAAGTCTCCTCTGTTTGAAAAGTGCAAGGATGATAAAACACGGGGTAATCATGCCCTCTCTTAAATTTCTGTGTCATTTGTTGGATGTTAATCCTTTGCACTTTCAAATTCAGGAAAGATTGCATCATTTAGAACTCATTCTGTCCTGGTTTATCCTTGATAGCTGGAGTTAAAATTTTGATATAGACTAAAATTCTATACTCATAAATACATACACACACCACATAATATTTCTATTAAAAACGATGGTGCAAATTAGTAGGAAGACTTTAAAATCTTAAATCTTTTTTTCTATATATTTTTTTCAATCTAAGACAAACTGCTGCACTCCTTTGTTCTTGGCTCTGTCCTTGACCGTTGGTTCCAATTTGTGCAGGGTCGGGAAGTATATTTGAGACATTGAGACTTGGTAAACCTTTGATTGTTGTAGTGAACGAAGATCTAATGGACAATCATCAAATTGAACTTGCAGAAGAACTAGCTGAGAGGAAGCATTTGTATTGTGCTCGACCACAAACGCTACATCAGACTATAGAGAGCATGAATTTGGAGTCTCTCATTCCATACACGCAAGGTGATGCCCAACCAGTTTCAAAGCTCATTAATAGGTTTCTAGGTTTTCCTGAAGATTGATGAGGTTGTAAGGCTTCTTTCTCCAAATTAAACTCTTTAATTGTTGAAGTTATTAATGTTCATAGGAATGACATGTTCTTGCCAACCTGAGCATAGTTTAACTAGTTAAGACATTATATCTCAACCAAAAAGGTTAAAGATTCAAATCCCCACCCCACATATTTTTATACTAAAAAAAAAAAGTTGCATGTTCTTAGTCACTACCAATAGCTTTCCTAATTTGTGTTATTTTTCAAACACTGGGGAATTTTTTTTTGGCTTTTCCTTGTTACTTGTTCAAAGAATCTTCCATTTCTGAATCTGCAAAATAGAAGGCAACTGAGAAATTCCCGTGCATAAGTTGCCTTCCTGTACTTTTTCATGAACCAAGATCTGATTTTCATCTCGAGTTTCACTGTTCGTTTCAAGAAGCGACATTGATCGGTCTATGGTTACCCTTCTATATTGCTTGTTGTGAGATGGCAGGTAGATAGATATGTTCAGTCAGTTTTGACATTTTCCAAAAAGTAGTAGAGAAGGTGCTTTTGGTACCAATGATATTGGTGGGCATGTGACTGATACTGATTGATCAGCAATTGAGAGATGAAGATCACTGAGTCCCCAATGTGATGACAAATTCACACAAGCCAGATTTTGGATGACAGTCATCATATTTGGAAGAACATTTTATCTTGAGTGGAGTTTGAATCTTATCATCTGCATTTATATTATATATTTTGACTTGGAAGTAATTGAAATATTAACTCATCTTCACCCCCCAAGGAGCCAGCTAATCACCAATGTACAACAAAAGAACTACCAACAACAATATGTATCCTGTGAGCTCCAGTTCAGCATGTTGATAGAAGAGAAGAATTGATACAAAGTGAGAGGGACTGTCAAAGGTAGGAGACAAAATTCCACACATGCAGATAATGTATTTGAGTGGAGAGTGTGGGGCCACCTAAGCTAGGTACATAGCAATGTCACTCTCAGTTGTTTGTAGAATTGAAAGTATGCTCATAATGAGTACAAGAAATTGGTTTAAAGTGTTGTTTACTCAATATTTTGTGTGATTTAAAGCTTTTGTGAACTTTGGGATTTGGGATTAAACTAAGCTTAATGGTCCTTTAGACTTTGGAGAAAGTACCTTTATAGCTTTTCTTTCATTGACTTGGAATATTTGCAACTATCTTGAGTTGGTCTTGCGGTGAGTGAAGCATTTGTTGAACTTTCTGTATCTCTAATGTCATAAATTCAAACCAAGGATACCTTTTTTTTTTTTTTTTTTTTTTTTTGGAGTTATTAGATATTCCACAAGATTTGGAATTGTGTCAAATGTCATTATTAGGAAAATTGGTTTTCCTTCGCTCTTTTGATAAGCATTTACTTTTAAAACGTAGTGGATAAGACATCTATAAGATTGTAGATTCGATCCTGCACTTCTACATTTATTGAACTAAAAAAAAAAAGAAAAAGGCCATTGAACTATTAAATCTAAACGCCCAACACCTAGTTCCTTTGATAGTATGTACGTCTTTAAAGAGGACACTATCTAAGTCCTTTAAATAGTTTTATAGACATTTGGTTACATATGAAAGGAGCATTTCTATTAACAAATAGTTTGGTTAAATAGCATTTTTAGTCTTCATGTTTTTTACTTTAGTTTTAATTTGGTATTTATACTTTGAAAAGGTTGATTATAATTTATATCTTGTTATTGCCAATCTGTGTATTGTTTAATAGATAAGACATTATACTTTCAATCAAAAGGTCAAAGGTTTGAATTTCCACTCACACATATTGTTGAACTCAAAAAAAAAAAAAAAAAAAAAAAATCTAACTCATAATTTATTGAGTATCCTTAAAACAAAAATTTAATGTATCAAATTATTTGTGGTCAAACCCGAAAATGACTCACAATAGTTTGGACATTGGACTAAAATAATATTAGTCTTAATCATTTTAAAGCACCGTTTAGAGAAGACAATTAACCATGCTTTTACAAAAAGTGTTAGAGAAATTGTTTAATATAGTAACACTTCCAAATTCACACTCTTAGAGCCAATTTTGATTGATGTTCTTGGATTTTCTACCTAGCCAAATATGGTCCATATGTTCCTGGAGTATTAAATGTTGATTCCATATGGTCCATCAGTGTTTTGCTTTTAACCATACATAATTAAGCTGTTTAGCAATAATTTTTAAATTTTTGGAAATAAGAAACAAAAACTTTTCATTATAAGGTGGGAAGTTTATGAAAATATAGAACTTTTTAGGCACTACAATTAGGGTTAATCATGAATAAGGTATGCTTTACAAATGACTTGTGTAAAGAACATACAAAAAAGAGCATCAAATTTAGCCTTTCTATTTTCGTTATTGCTTTCTTTTTTCTCAAAATGTTTTTGAAATCGTAATCAAAATTAAAAAAAAAAAGTTAAAAGTTGTACAAAAATAGTTAAAGATTGCATGATATTTCAGTAAGAATTATGAAATGAAAATTACTGGGTGGGATAAATATTTTGAGAAAAGGATCAGTTGCAGAGAAGATCCATTTACTTGAAAATATCAATCTTATGAAATTCAAACCCAAAGCTCAAGACAAAGATTCTCACCTTTTTTATTGGATAATGACTTTAACTTTATTTTAAGTTTATTTATTAATATTTTTCTGTATTCTTTATATATATTATTTGAAATAGGCTAGATATATGTTTTAATCCCTAATATTTGAGTGTTTGTTTAAAAATTTAAACTCTCTCTCTCTATATATATATTTTCTTTTTTTCAATTGTATTATTCATATTTATGAATGTCAAAATTGGTTAACGATAAGTTTAGCTAATATGATACTTAGTGATTGACATAAATTTAGAAGAATTATTCATATTTATGAATGTCAAAATTGGTTAACGATAAGTTTAGCTAATATGATACTTAGTGATTGACATAAATTTAGAAGAAAAATTAGGCCACTTTAAAGAGAAAAGTTTCTAATTTTTCCTTATAATTTTTAAGAAGTTAGCAAAAATTTTGGTTCTTCTTCTCTTTGGTGGTCTAATTCTTCCTTTAAATTTAGGCCAATCACTAAATATCATGTCATAGAAATTTATTGACAACTAATTCACATTCACTAACTAGGAGTATAATTGAAAAATGTAAAAATATAAGAGATTAAATCGAACTTTTAAACATTAGGGATTGAAAAATACCCCAACATGAGAGAATATTAAGGATTAAAATATATATTTAACCTTTTGAAATATTATGCAAGGTTAGATATATTATTTTGTTTAGAAATATAATTTTGTCTCTAATGTTTGTAACTTTTAAAGATTCGAATTTCATTTTTGTTTATATATTATTATTTTAAGGAAAAAATATTAACATGAACATAGCTCAATTGAGATGTTATGGGTAAAATTGGACCACCAGAACGAGCTGAGAAAATGACTACAATTAAAGGCTAAATGAGGTAAAAAAGTCCAATACGGATCAAGACAAACCAAAATCGAGCAGGAACTAGACTAGGGAGCAAGGGGAAGAAGAAATGAGCTTGTGCCGAAGCCTAAGCCCCTGGTCGGCCTTAGCCTTGGCCTCGGTCGATCACATGGCAAGACCCATTTTTGGACCTTGTCTTGGTTTTCCTTGGCCTATGCACTCCTAATCTAGCTTGATCCAGTCCTTTCGATCCCAATTCCACAAAGAGTCCTAGAAAGGAGGTATTTAAGCTCTCTATTCAAAAGAGAGAGTAAGTTCATTCTAGCTACCAAAACACTCTCCAAACCCTTACTCTCTCTCAACTTTTGACTGACTTAAGCATCGGAGCTTGCATAGCCTACAACACACCGATGTGCAGATTTTGCTTGTGGCCGTGTTTTTTCCATTTCAAACAAATTTACCGTCATTGTCACGTGGAAGTTATATAAGATTTCTCTTGTCCAAAATTTGGAAACAACATGAGACATTATAAACTTTTTAAAAAATTAGAACTTCGAATCTACACTTCCAAATATTGCTGAACTCAAAAAAAAAAAAAAAAAAAAAAAAAAAAAAA
The DNA here is from genome assembly GCA_033996785.1 of Trichosanthes truncata. Classification (NCBI taxonomy): domain Eukaryota; kingdom Viridiplantae; phylum Streptophyta; class Magnoliopsida; order Cucurbitales; family Cucurbitaceae; genus Trichosanthes; species Trichosanthes truncata. The sequence goes on along the minus strand of JAWPNB010000013.1, from coordinate 38,454,445 downwards.
AAAAAAACTAACAGTACAGTACCCTTTTTATGAGTCAATTTTTTTAGGACGTTCAAATTAAATAAAAACATGAAGTATTTCAAACTCGATTAATAAAACAATATATTTTTTTCATGTGATTTTATATTTTATCATCTTGAGAGATAGAGGTGTTGTCTAGACATTTTGGGTATTGTCATGTGAGTTCGAGCTGTAAAATGATTAGGAATAATAGGGGAAAATGCATGACAATGGTAAACCCAATAATAAATGCTGTTTTGTTTCACTCTCCATTGACTTTCACTTTCTTCTCCCCAACCAATGCTCTTCCATACTACAATAACTCTGTAAATTTGTACACATCCCACCACCCCCACCGAATAAATTTTATAAATTATCTTCTTTTTCCATTTATTTTTGTGGAAAGTTATACTCTTTTTATTTCCTATTATCTCCTCTTTTCTTTTTTCAACTTTTTTAAAATGAGTAGAATTAAAAATTTTCATAGCTTTTGAACCAATTCTCTTTTAAAAAATACTACTTTTTTTAGTACAATAAATATGAAATATGAAGTATGAAGATTCAAATATGTAACCTCAAGAAGAGGAGTGCATGTCAATTATTCTTAATTAAGCTATGCTCACTTTGACTTTTAAAAAATGTTACTCGATTACACTAAATATATCATTTTGTCCCTAATTTTTTTAAGATTAATTTAATATTTTATCTTTATACTTTGAGTATCATGTTTATTTAGTCTCTGAATTTTAAAATATTTTAATTGTATCCTTTAGACTTTAAATTATACTTATATTTAGTCTCTTATCAATGTTATCTAATATTAGTTAGACAGAATATGTTTATAGACTCAACTTTTTAAAATTCGGATGAGGTGCATAATTTGACTACTAACACAAAAAAAAGAAGGAAAAAAAGACTCATATGTTATGTTGGGTCAAAATTTGAAAATTAATGCAAAAAACCAGGGATAAAAATCACAATTTACTATTTTTTTATTACATTAAAAAAATCAAAATTATTTTCCCTTGAACTCATCAAATTGGATCTTAGGCTTGGATAACTAGTGCAATCTTTAATTTAAACAATTATTAAACGCCCTATTAGATACAAAATTAATAAGAGAAAAACAACATTAAAGCTGAATTTTTAGTAAAATTTATAAACTCCTACATTGGTTATACTTAATTTTGTGCAAGATTTGATTTTTTTAAATTAAGAAACTAGCAAGTGAATAAAGTGAAAGTTGACTAAATTATCTAAGTCTAAGATTCAATTTGATAAAATAAAAACTTCAAGGTAAAAATTGGTACAATCGACCAAACCAATCTCAACAAATATTGATTTTGTTTTGCCAAAAACTAATTAAAGATTAAAAAACATTATCATTAAATTAAATTACACTAATTGTTTACCATATATGATACATGTATGTGTGTATATATATATAAAAGTATGTATTGGGAATGGGAATGTGGAAATTTAGCTGGCACAGTTGCATATATCACAAACCAAAGACTAGTCGCTATCTACATCACACAAAAAGTCAAGTGGACCAATCCCAAATAATGCATTATTTCCCACTCTAAGGAATTTATAAAATAATATTCACAATATTAGGCAAATTTTTTATTATTTTACCTCCCAAAAACAAGAAAGGGAAAAGATGATGAGGAAAAAATTCTTCTGATACAAAAGACAAGGACAATTCTCTCACTAAATACAAAACTATTGGACCAATCATTCTTCTTTAAAGCCATTTGCTCCTCACGAGACACAAATACACTGGATATACGCAATTACAGAGAGAAGAGAAGAGAGTGAAGTAAAGGGAGGGAGAGAACTAGAGAGATATAAAGAATTAGAGAGATATAGACAATTAAATAGAGAGAAATGGGGGAGAGAGAGAAAATGAGAGAGTGAGAGAGAAGAAAAAATATTGAATGGAATCGCTACAATATTGTTCAATAACATATAGGAATCAGAGAATTCGAACTTCTGACTTTTTAGAGATATATGCTTAAACTATTTCAGTTATATTCAGATTGACAGTATTACTCTTATAAGTACAACGATTTAAACTGTTATAGCCATATTATGGTAGCTCTCCAATAGTTTATTGGGGGAAGTAAAGGAAGGAAAAATGAGAGAGAAATAGAATTAGAGAGAGGGAAGTAGAGGGAGAAACCAAGTAGAGAGAGAAAGAGTAAGTAGAGGGAGAGAGAAGAGAGAGAGAAAGAGACGACCTCCTAGAAAGGGAAACTCAGCCTCCATTTACATTAGCACATTAGCTTCGTTCTCAGTCTATGCTTTGCTAAAGCTAAACTAACAATCCCTCTCTCTCTCAAACTCATCTTCTTCCATTCCCCTCCTCATGGAAGTTAAGAATTCAATTCCACCACCACCATCACCAAAATACCACATCCACAACCACAACTATTCCAATATCCACCACCAACACAATGCCATTCTCAGCTCCAACTCCTTCCTCATCATCATTGCCTCCATCATCTCCATCACCATTCTCCTTGCCATCCTCCTCCTCATCTTCATGCTCCACCGCCTCAAATCCCCTACAAACTCCGCCACCGCCACCGCCTCCGCCTCCACCGCCGCACAATCCGCTACAATATTCATCCCCCACACAGCCATCCATTTCGACTCAAGCCCAGGTAAAACAAAATCCCATTCCACCCACAATCCATTTTCTTCTTACACTGTAATTGAATGTGTCTGACTGATTGCAGAAGTGAAAGGGGGTAGTTGCTTGTATGGAAGCAATTCAGGGAGGATTCCTCAGTTCAGAATCAGGGGAGTTCAAGTTTTCACTTACAAGGAGCTGGAATTGGCCACTGACAATTTCAGTGAAGCCAATGTCATTGGAAATGGAAGATTTGGGATTGTGTACAGAGGGGTTCTTGGTGATGGAGCTGTGGTTGCTGTTAAAATGCTCCACAGAGATGGCAAGCAGAGGGAACGTGCTTTCAGAATGGAGGTCAATCGCTTCACTTTCATTAATTCTTCTCCCTCTATCTCTAGACTTGTTTTGACTTTCCATTAACAATGCCACCTTTCATGTTATGGAAATAGTTAGATTTCAATTTTTTGAAACATTTTTAACTAGCTACAAGCATTCTTATAGTTGGATGAGAGTATGAGACTTTTTTTATAGGTATTGGTTCTTCTGCTTGTGTTGGATGCTTTTATTAGGTTGGATTTTTGTATTTTTGTTGCTACATTTGTGATTTGACCGTGTTTATTCGGTTGGTTTTGTGACTATGCTCGAGCGCTTTCGAGATTGAGTTTAGGCATTTTCTTGACATGGTTTTGGAAGTTTTCGTCATCATTTTCAAGTTTAGAATTTAAGTGGATGAAATTGAAAGGTTAAGTTGACTCACCCACCTTAATGAAAGCAGGTGGATTTGCTAAGCCGCTTGCACTCTCCTTGTTTGGTGGAGTTGCTTGGCTACTGCGCTGACGAACACCATAGGCTTCTGATATTTGAATTTATGCACAATGGTACTCTCCATCATCATCTGCATAATCCCAACAGTGAATCTCGGCCATTGGATTGGAATACTAGATTAAGGATAGCCCTTGATTGTGCCAAGGCACTTGAGTTTCTCCATGAGCATGCAGTTCCATCTGTTATCCATAGAAACTTCAAGTGCACCAATGTTCTACTAGATCAGGATTTCCGAGCCAAGGTGTCTGATTTCGGTTCGGCCAAGATGGTATCTGATAAGATCAATGGTCAAATATCTACACAAGTACTCGGAACCACGGGATATCTTGCACCAGAGTGAGTCTTCAAAATTCCTCTATTTTTTCATTGCTGTCTCTTTTGAAATAGGGCTAAATATTACTCCTTTAAAATGTGGATCGTCCATACACCAATGGCGTAGTGGGATATTAGAATAACGTGAAATCCTATGTACCAAAATAATATATCTATCGATTACATAACGTAGTTGAATATTACTGGAGAGAGTACATGCTATGATAGTATTACTAGAAAAGTGCAAACAAACTTTAGGGCAATACAGTTACTTGCATATCAACCAGGCAGGGTTTTTAAAATAAACACAAATCACAACTGAATACCAAAAGAGTCAGAAACTGTTTTCCATTTACACAATTTGGAATAAGCAAACTTTCACAGAAGTTATGTAATGTGAGAACTTTTTGTGATGTATGAAATGGGAGCAAACAAAATCTTTATCTTTCTAACCAGAGCATTTTTATTAGGTCATTATATTGATTATAGTTCCAGACTTCACTCTATAATTTTCTGTTGGGAATGTGTAGGTATGCTTCAACAGGTAAACTCACAACAAAGTCAGATGTATATAGCTATGGTGTTGTGCTGCTAGAGCTTTTGACCGGTCGAGTGCCAGTCGATATCAAGCGGCCACAGGGCGAGCATGTTCTTGTCTCATGGGTAAGTTAATTCTGTTACATTTCAACAACCTATAAGACTGCAAAAAACTATCCCTAAATGTTCTTGTCTGATATCCTATTATATGGCTTCTAGGCTCTCCCAAGCGTAACTAACAGAGAAAAAGTAGAGAAAATGATTGACCCAGCAATTCAAGGAAAATACTCAAAGAAGGATCTAATTCAGGTTTGTTAAGCCTTCTATCAATTAGGATTATGAATGTGCTAATCTTACTCCTTTTTTGATGACCCTATAAGCATCTGTTTCTCAGGTAGCAGCCATTGCAGCAATGTGCGTGCAGCCCGAAGCCGACTACCGACCTCTGATGACTGATGTCGTGCAGTCACTCGTTCCCTTAGTTAAGAACCCATCGTCGTCGTCTAGATTCTTCAACTGAGACTCAACTGAATTTTTCTCCATCTTAGTGAAAACTAGTCCTAGTCCTAGTGCTTCTGGTGGAAGTCATTAAGAGGATTCTACACTATGAGAGTGAAAATTACACAAGTTTCCATCAAGAAGGCCTTCAAGAACAGATCAAGGTTCACCAAAGTAGGTTGTTTCTTTTTTGTGCTTCCTGCAGTTACTTTATATAAATTTTAATGAAATGCATTTTAGAGCATGTCAATGTGAACCTGCACAGGCTGCAACCATCTATATTAAAAATCTCTTAATCAGAAATGAGACATGTATATAAACTTTTTGATTATCATTTGAGGCTGCCAAATATTTTTACTGTAAACTGTCAAGAAAGTTTTCATTTGGTAGAAGTAAAGGTTTTAGCTCTGGATGCTATGTGTTTTTCAATTCTCAATCAGATATGTGGTTGATGAAAAATATGAAGGTATTGCATTATGAAGTGTGTGAAATTAGGAAAATAGGAGGTAAAATTGGTACTAGAATGGTAGAAAAATAGAACCTAGGACTCTTTTCTTTTACTACCAAGTAGAGACAAGAGGTAGTTTGATAAGTCTCCTATTCTATATTAATTTTTCTATTAGATTGAGGGTGAGTTTGGGATGGCTTAAAAAAAGTTCATTTAAGTAGAAATACTTCTTCTAAAAGTACTTTTAGAAAAACACTTCTCATAAAAGCAATTTAAATGTTTTTTTTTTATGTATTTTGGAAATTTCCAAATCATTTTTTGATTATTTAATCAAACACTATGAAAACTTTGAAAATTATTTTAAACATGGATTATCTACCCTCCCAAAAGTCATCTCAAACTCACTCTCTCATATGCCAACTAAATCATAGAATTAACATTTAAATGTTGTGCAAGGGTACCTTAAGTAGGCTATCCAAAAGGAGCTCCTAAAAAAGGTATTAATCATTAGCCATTGGGCTAATCTGAGTATAGCTCATTGGATAAGACACCAATTACCATCCTAAAAGTCGATGGTTCAATCCTCCACCGCTGCAATTATTGAACTCAGAAAAGAAAAAAAAATCATTAGCCATAGCAAGATTTCAAAATCATACTTCATTTGGTGAGCACACTTTAATCTAAAAAGCAAAATCATACTTCATTTGGTGAGCACACCTTAATCTAAAAAGTAGCTTTTTCAGATATCATAGAAAGTAGTTAAAGAGATATTTTGTTAGGTACCAACCCAAATTTTCTTTTAAATACATACTTACATGTTAGTCTCAAATCTAGAAAAGGACAACAGAAACTTCTTGACTATAAAACAAGAATATGAGATAGAAGCAATCTAGAGAATCCTAGCCAACTTTAAGCAACAGGACCATCAAAACCATAAAATTTACAATCAAGACAAAAAATCCAACATGGATATCCTTGGCTCATTTTAAAAATAACCACAGCATCTTGGCAATGATCAACCTTTCTGGTTTACCCTCAAAATCATGAGGTAGAAGAAGAGCTACAATCACTAAGAAAAACAAATCACCTAGAACTCGATAAATTTTCGCAAATAAGACAATGTTCTCTTTCTTTTGTGATTGAAAAAGTTCGTATAATTGTTTTGTTTCCTATTGGAACAGTTAAAAAAGTTGAAAAGACAAATGCAATGGGAATCTTAGACCCCATATTGCTCAGAAGGAAGAGACGAAGAGACAAAAGAAACTAAAGTAGAGAGAAATTCCTTTTTGCAAGACCAGTGGGAATCGAGCCATCAACCTTTGGGTATGTAATACATGTCTTATCTATTAAGTTATGCTTAGATTGATACGTTTGGAATGTAATACGATTAACCGATGCAATAGCGGAGAATTATGAAGTTGCTTTGCCATATATAGGCTGTGTAAAACAAGTGGGGGCAGAGTTGATCTCCTTTCCCTTTCAGGAGGGAGAGCACATTATTATTCAGTGTAAAACATTCTTAAATGTTAAAGAAAACAGCATTTACCTGAATAAGAAATTAAAAAAAATTAAAAAAAAATAATAAATCAGACTCTGTTTGATAACCATTTGATTTTTTGTTTTTAATTTTTGAAAATTAAACTTATAAACACTACTTCCACCTAAGTTTTTTTGTTTTGTTATCCACTTTTTACAAATTGTTTTCAAAAAAACGAAAAAAATTAGTTTTTAAAAAGTTTTTTTTTTTGTTGAGAATTTGGCTAAGAATCCAAATGTTTCTTTAAGAAAGATGAAAACTATTATAAAGGAATTGTGAGAAAACAAGGACAATTTTAAAAAAATAAAAAAAACCAAATGGTTATTATATGGAGCCTCCTCAATTATTAAAATTCTAAACAAGGTCAGATTCAGAAGAATTGTGATTGCAACTATCAACAACACTGGTCAATTTCTTCTATAGTCCCAAAATTTCATTAATTGTACTCTCTTGGAAAAAACCAATTGCACAGCCACAGATAGTACAGTGGTTTCTTCTGTAACTACATTCTTCTGCAACCTGACTTCTGAAAGGAGATTCTAATGCCGGTTTGTCAACATTTTTCGTTTTATATTATGTTTCTAACATTTTTGTTTTCCATCTTCTGTTTCTTGTTCCTATGTTTTGGGTTTCTACTTTTTCAATTTTAGAAGAAAATTTTCGTTTTCTTAATCTTTTATTCTATTTCTACTTTTCTAAAATGTTGATGAAATTCCTTCTAAACATTTTGGCCTCATAAATCACGTTTATAATCGAATTAAAAATTATATAAATTTAAGATATTTTATTAAAAAAAAAAAAAAACTAACTATTTCTGCTTCTTTCTAAAAAACAAAAACACAAGACAAAAAATTAAAATAAGAATGTTATTAAACAAGTCTAAAGGTAACTATGCCCTCAATGGCGACGATAGATTCAAACTCTAATTTTTCAAAAGGGGTTAGGAATACTGTAATGGTTGGTCGTGATTCTCTCTAGATTCACATTTTGTATAGCTTCGCCGAACCTGTATCTTTGATATTAGGAGATCTCTGTTAGTCAGTTCAGGGGAGACGAAGTGACTTTCTTATTTTGTCTTCCTTAACAATTGCTTTGTATCAAGATGGACCATGTGAATCTTTTGGAAGATTAGAGTAAACTCAACCTTACAGCGGATGAAAAATCCGAGTAATTAGCAATGGATCGTGGCTCTTTGATCGTTTTCTGCTAATTCTGATGTTATAACAGGGAGATCTCAAAACGGTTGGAAAATGTGTTAGGGACAACGACTCTCGACATATCTCCACATTTGTATGATATTGTCCACTTTGGGGATAAGCCCTCATGGCTTTACTTTTGGTTTCACCCAAAAGGCCTCATATTAATGGAGTTGTTGTCCTTCATTTATAAACTCATGATCTTCCTCTTTCCTAGCCAATGTGGGACTTTGGTCGCACTCTCAACAATCCTCCCCTCGTACGAAGGACCACACAAAGCCTCCCCTCAAATAGTCATCTATCAGTGTTTTTATTCTTGAGCATATCACTTTTAACCTAGCCACTCCTCATCAGAGTATATCCCTATCCGATAAGCTCAACCATGGATCACTATGTCTATGTCACGAGGCACACCGACACGGCTAAGTCAAGGGCATGGCTCTGATACCACTTGTTAGGGACAACGATCTTCCACACATCTCCATATTAGTATGATATTTGTCCACTTTGAGCATAAGTCCCCATGACTTTATTTTTGGTTTTACCCAAAAGGCGGAGATGTTGTCAATCAGTTATAAACTCATGATCTTTCCCTTTCCTAGCCAATGTAGGACTTTGGTCGCACTCTCAACAAAATGTGATGGGGATTTTTTAGGATTTTGATGAGGGGGAAGGTTCTATCGGTTGGGGAGCTAGTATGTGAGTGAAGATCAAGATCAATGATCCGCTAACACGCAAGTGCACGTAATCGAAGTAATAAAGAAACTGGAAGTATTCCAGAGTATCGTACCCCAAGGGAACGGGTTTTAACAAAATCTATTGAGATGACACAAAATATGTTTGCAAATTGCAATTGTGGTAACCAATGGTGTGAAAATGATTGAGTGGTTGTTTTTGCTAAAGAAACTAAATAAAAATGATAAAAGAGGGATTCAAACGAGTTTTTGCTCCATTGAAAGAAATTACGGCCTAATTGCAATTGCATTCCTTTGACTTCAACATTTAAGCTTTGTAAACCGAATTCAACACCTATTCGACCTTCTATAAAGTATCTTTAGGAGGCTAAGCGATTAAACCGATATTTTTATGGCTAATACGAACTTAGTTAATTTTGAAACACAATTCTTTTGGTTTTAAAGGTTTTGCCCTATGTCTAGGGTCAAAAACAAATTCTTATGTCTAGGCTATTTTCCTTTATTGCTTTTATGAAATCTAAATTTTTATCTAACCTTTTCAGAATTAGACTCAATTTTTGTATACTAATCTAGGTGATCAATCTAGACTAATAATAAGCATTAAAATCAATAAAAGCAAACAAGCTATGGAAGAAGCAAAGTTGCTCTCACAATTAGGCCTTTATGGATTTAGGGCATCCACATGCTTGAATCCCAAAGAAGAAATTAGCTCATCATAATTAAATTAAAAAAAAATAGTAAGCTAAAATTAAAGTAATTCATTGGTAGAAAAGAAAATTTGGAAAATAAACTAAAGAATGCTAACAAACAAACTTGTATGAAAATTCTATTATGCCCAAAAGAAGCTTTAAAGCAAAATGGAAGAAATTATAACTTTATTAAAATGCTAAAAAAAAAAAATACAATTAGTAGCTATCTTTAATTTAAAACAAAACAGAAAATAAAAATAATAAAAACAAAACAGAAATTAAAAACAGAAAATAAAAATGAAGAACACAGTTCGTTCATGAAAGAAACCCACAAAAATAAAGTGCAGAAAACTAACTAACAGCAGCAAAAACTTCCTTCATTTTCGTGAGGAAGGATTGAGAGTCTGAACAATGAAGGTTTTGAAAGTGAAGAAGAAAAATACAGCAGCAAAACAACATAAAAGAAGTATAAAAACAGAAAATTCGGAACTGTGGGCGAGCAGTCAAAACCCAGCCACCATTTGCTTCGTTTTCCACCATTTTTATAGGCATTGAGGGCTAGGGTTTCCATATAAATCATCCTCAATCCATGGGCTAACTTCTAGGAATCAAATCGGGATGAAAATCTTCCAAAATCGTGCATAAAATCCATAATTTGCGTGATTTTCGCACTTGGTTTGTAATTCTAGAGAATGCAATTAGATTTCAATTGCATTCTTCTTCCTTGTTCTTCACCTTACATTGCAACTGGGAATGCAATTGCATTCTCTTTTGCAAAGTCTTCATTTCTTCAAATCCAAATTCTCCATAAACTGTGCAAATCACTCAAATCTTGGTGATTCCCGTGAATTTCGAGCTTGACTTGTTGTTCCATAGAATGCAATTAGATTGCAATTGCATTCTTCTTCCTCTGTTTTTCACGCTACATTGCACATGGGAATGCAATTGCATTCCCTTTTGCAAAGTCTTCAAATCTGCACAAAAGAACAACAACTTAAGCCATTTTCTTCATCTTTCTTCTTAATTCTTTTAATTATCAAGTTTCAACAAGTTTGCATGAATTTATCTCATAAACGCTATTTTTAGCTTGCTCGGTAATCAATAAAGCATGCAAAAATGGCAAAAACAACTTAGTTTTAGGGTTAAATAATCCTCATAAATGAGAATTATCAATCAACATAACAAAACTAAGAAGGGGAATCAAGATCAACTTAGATGGGCCAATTGGAGGTGTGGTGATTCCGATCAAATATGAGAAACTTCTGGAATTTTGTTCTCATTGTGGAATCATTGGACATTTCTTCAAAGACTGTGAGGTTTTTTATAAAAATGCGAAATCAGGTAATGGGTTTCATAAGTACGGACAACATTTAAGGTACAGTGGAAAATCACCGTCAATCGCATGGTCTCCAATGGCTAGAACAAGTTCCCATTGGCAATCAGAGGAGTAGGATAGAGAGGTGAGGAGCATGAAGATGAAGACACCAACAGAAGACAAATTAGGGTTCTCAAATGCTGAAAAAATGGACACTTCTAGGAAAAACAGTGACTCACCTTCGCCGATCAGCGTGGAAAGGATCTTCCAATCGTCGAAGAAAGTTTTCGGTTGCTCATTAATGGAGCAATCGCCGCCATTAATAAGGAGAAGATTGACAGGCAATAATGAAGGGAAGAAGCTGAAATGCGGGAAGAAGCTGAATTTAGGGGAAGGAGACATTACGATCCCTGTTTTAAACCCTAAAAGGGACTACGATTTGCAAGAAGAAATAGGTACAAAAGACGGTTACGTGGGTCTGGAGAGTTTGCTTGATGACACACTAAAAAAGAGTTTGTATTTGGGCATTGTGGAACCGGTTAGGTCTGAGACTCTTTTAATAAATCCAATTGATATGTAGAAGCATAGGAATGTGGTCTTTGATGATGTTGGGCTGGAAAATAGTATGGTTTGTGGTGCAAAGGAGCAAGGCCTAGAGCCAAATGGTGTGGGCAAATGGAAGCATGTTTTACAAATTAATTCAGCCGCTGCTCTGGATGAGGAGCTTACGGAAAAGAAAAAAAAAATGGAAGGGGGCGACAACCTAACTGCTCATGTAACAAAATCAAGAAAAATTGAGCCTGAGTCATTGATGTTTTTTGCAATCCCGCCGAGCACAATGAAAATATTATGTTGGAATGTTCATGGATTGGGGAGTCCAAGAGCGTTCCATAAGGTTATCAATGAATTAACTCGCTTAAATCCTCATTTATGTTTTTTAATAGAGACAAAGTGTACTTTGGCAACTATGAATAAATTAAAAAATTGTTTGCATTATTCTGGTTGCTTTACTATTGATCGGGTTGGCTTGAGTGGTGGTTTATGTATGCTCTGGACAGATGGAGTAGATGTCTCTATTACATCATTCTCCAAACATCATGTGGATGTGCAAATAAAATAGCAAGGTAATAGTTGGAGATTTTCAGGTCTTTATGGCTAACCTGCACATAATCTAAGGTATCAAACATGGGAACTTTTGCGTAGATTGAGTAACCATGGTGATTCTCCATGGGTGGTGGGAGGGGATTTAAACGAGATCCTCCATGATTTTGAGAAGGTGGGGGTGGTCGGAGAGAAGGTTATTTAATTAATAATTTTTGCATGGCTATGGATGATTGTCAGTTGAAGGACCTGGGGTTCCTAGGTGGTTAATTTACTTGGTATGATAGAAGAGATCATAATGTTCAAGTTAGTCTCCATTTGGATCGTTTTCTTGCTAACCAAAAGTTTTGTGATTTATTTCAGCATTGCCAGGTCAAACATCTAAATTGGGCTAAGTTGAATCATAGACCAATTGAATTGAGTCTCTCACAGGAAAAAGGGACAATACATAGGAGGAAAAAAGAGTTTATTCTCAGATTTGAAGAATTTTGTTTGTCAAATCCAGAATGCAAGGAGATAGTAAGTGCAAATGACCAATGGAAGAATTTGAATGAAGATGTTGTGCCTCTACCTAGTCAATTATATTCATGTGCCTCAAAATTGAGAAAATGGGGAACATTTGAAAATTCACATTTAAAACAGGAGATAGTGAGACTTAGGGGTTTGTTGAAGGAAGCCTATGATCAACCCCATCCTCTTAATTTCTCCTTGATCAACTCCAAAAAGAAGGATCTGGATAAGCTTCTCTATGATGAAGAAGTTTATTGGAAACAACGCTTAAGGGAGAATTGACTCAAATGGAGGGATAAGAATACACGATGGTTCCACCAGACAGCGTCTAGGAGAAGACGGAGAAATAAAATCAGTGGCATTTTATATGGAGATGTCATTGGCAAGAAGATCCAGAGAAGGTAGAGAATATTTTTCTTGATTATTTCAGAATATTTTTTTCTACATCAAATCCATCGAATGGGGATATCTTCAGAGTTATCAAGCATCCTGAGGAAAGTATCAGATGAGATGAATGATGGTTTAATGCAAGTTATACAAAGGAAGATGTAAGACAGCCATTAAAAGTTTTTACCCAACAAAGGCCCTGAGGCCTGATGGTTTTCCTGCTATTTTTTACCAAAAAAATGTGGGATATTGTTAGGCCAAAAATAGTGCAAGGTTGCCTGGGAATCTTAAATCGACAGAGTTCAATTAAAGAATGGAATAAGACTAATATTGTTCTAATTCCTAAGGTGAAAGACTCGAGGAATGTGACAGATTACAAACCAATAAGCCTGTGCAATGTTTTTTATAAGATAGTTATAAAGGTTTTGACAAACAAATTGAAGTTGGTCTTGGATGAGATTATCTCTGATAACCAATCGGCTATTGTACCAGGAAGGGTTATAACTGATAATTTGATTGTGGGTCACGAATGTCTTCACTTTATGAGCAAGCAGAAATCAGGAAAGGAGGGGTTTGTAGCTCTTAAACTTGAAATGAGCAAGACGTATGACTGAGTGGAGTGGAATTTTTTGAGGTAGATCATGATTAAGCTCAAGTTTCATCCAGATTGGATCTCGTTAGTTATGAATTGCATCTCATCAGTCACATTTTCTATTTTTGTCAATGGTCAACCTACTGGAGCTTTTTTACCAACTCGTGGTCTACGTCAAGGTGGTCCGTTATCCCTTTATCTATTTTTACTTTGTACTGAGGGTCTATCTGCTATGATTAATAAAGCGGTGAGAAAAGGAAACTTATCAGGAGTGACTATTGGGAAAAAAAGATCGAAGGTAACCCACATTTTTTTTCCTGATGATAGTCTAATTTTTCTGAAAGCTAAGGTGTGGAGTTCGGCTTTTTAAAATTCATCCTTCATTATTATGAGAAACCTTTTGGTCAATCTGTTAATATGCATAAGTCAGTTATGTTTTTTGGTCAGAATGTGGAAGCGGAATGTAAAACATTCTTGAACCAAATCCTGCCAATGACGATGGTAGGGAAGTTGGGTCCTTATCTAGGATTACCATCTTGTTTCTCGAGACGAAAGGGGTCCGATTTTTCTTTGTTGAAGGATAGGAACTGGAAGGCGTTATAGGGCTGGAAAGGAAAATTATTCTCAGGAAGTGCGAAAGAGATCCTTTTAAAAAGTGTAGCTCAGACTATACCCACTTATGCCATGAGTTGTTTCAAATTGCCTAAATCTTTTTGCGTACAGGTAAAGAAATTGATGGTAAATTTCTGGTGAGGTTCCAAGAATGAGAGGAGGAAAATACATTAGATGAGTTGAGAAAAGTTATGTAGACTCAAAGAGATTGGGGGGTTAAACTTTAGAGACCTACAAGGTTTTAATCAAGTCTTGTTGGCTAAACAAGCTTGGAGGATTTTTAACAATCCTGAGCTTCTAGTGTCAAAGGTTCTTAAAGGGACAAATTTCCAACAATGGAGATAATCTATATAACTAGTACTCCTTCATCTTCATCATATTTCTGGAAGAGTTGCGTGTGGGATTTAGATCTTTTGAAAAAGGGTTTAAGGATGCAGGTTGGTGATGGGAAGCCTATAAGGATCTATAAGGATCCTTGGATTCCTAGACCTTAGTCTTTCAAGGTATTGTCTGGGGGGACTCGTCTAGATGATTTGTTGGTTGTAGATTTTATAATGCCTTCTAGACAGTGGAACACCAATAAGCTTGAGCAACATTTTTGTCCTATTGATGTCCAGGCTATTTGCAATCAGGCTCTTTCACAAATGGGGTTGCCCAACAGATGGATTTGGCATTTCAATAAACATGGATGTTATCAAGTAAAGAGTGGATATAAATGCTTTATGCTCTTGCAGAATATACAGGTGTCTTCGAGTGAAAATAGATATAAAGACTGGTGGAAAGCAATTTGGAAGGCGAACATACCATCAGAGATTAAAGTTTTTGTTTGGCGATCGTTCCTTAATTGCTTGCCAACAGGTGCGAATTTGTGTTCGAGGGGGATGGATGTGGCTTCCAAATGTCTTGTATGTGATGCAAAACCAAATACCACAGATCATGCGTTATTTACATGCTCGCGAGCAAAGAAATTATGGGATTTGCTATTACCGTCTATACCAATAGTGTTGAAAGGGTTTGGAAGTATTAAGGATCGTTAGATGCATCTTTTTAAGATTTTACAACCTAACCAGTTTGAGATCTTGTGTGTAGAAGCTTGGGCCATTTGGAATGACCGCAATAATATATGTTTTCATCATCCGATACAACCTATTTCTGATTGGTGTGAGTGGATTATGAAATATCTAGAAAATTTTCATAAATTTAATTGTCATATCCATCAGGAAAGTCTCCTCAAGAGAGTTGCCTCAACTCAACAAGATGTTGGTGCGTGGGTCAATATTTTTGTTGATGCAGCTTGTGATGAGTAGGTTATCTTAATTGGATTGGAGGTTGCGGTTCAATATTCTGATTCTTGCTCGATGGCGATTTTACAAAACAATAATAATTTTTTTTGTCAAACCTGTTTGTTCGGAAGCTTGTGTTGTGTTGGACAGGTTACGATTGTCCCAACGGTTCGATTTTTCGCGTCTTAGAATTCATTCTAATTCTCTTTCAATTATCTCTATGTTGAATGGTTGGTGGAACACGACCACTGAAGTCTATTCAAAAAAGTTTCAAGTAGGTGACTTTTGTGCACGTGCACCGGGAGCTTAATTTCTTAGCTGATGGTTTGGTTCGTTCGGATTTAACTAATTGTCCGATGCTTTGGACAAAAGATTTTCCGACTTGGATTGTTAATTTGCTTTCTTCTAATTCCATTTCTTCTTCTGTTGTATCTACTACAAATACTGTTTGATTAATAATATTTATTCTGGTTTCAAAAAAAAAAAATGGTGACGATAGATTCCTGAAATTTTTGTTGAATTTTCACAATGCAGGAGATGGATTCTGCAATTTGACAATATCAGAATATTTTGAACAACCTTGCAAGTTTTGTTAACCTGCAAAAAAACATGTCCAATCAGACAGAAAAACATGTCCAATCAGAGAAACTATGAAGGAAAAGTCTAGCTTCCATAAAAAGCCAATAAAATATTATACAGTGGAGCCATGTTGAGAAAACCAGCACCAAATCAAGTTTGCAAGTTTGCCGAAGTGCTACTACCCTTTTTCCATCTCAAAGCAGTAGAACTGCTTATAACTGCTTATAGATGTTGAATTTCATTGATCACAATTTCTCACCAGATATAAACAAATAGGCTCCAACTACAACAAAATTTTCTTTTGTAAACGATAATAAACAGACCATGCTTATTATTGATCTTAGTTGTCATTTGTCCAGGAAAAGTTACAGCTACACACAATGAAGAGATGCAATATAATTTACATGTCGATTTCAAACTACAGGAAACCGAGTACCCAAACCTTAGTCACTTCCAATCTTGCATTCCAACTGACAACAAAGCTGCATTCTTAAACAGAACACAAGCACATTCGAATTGTGTTTTGAAGGATGTAGCAAGTAATCATACACTCTACAGCAACATGAACACCAGTAGAACTTCAGAAACATTCAAGCTCTTGGTCTTCACAAAATGGATTTGGATTGTCACAAGCTTGTGAACATTACTGCAAGTTGCTACTTTCAGGTTCTTTTTCCTCTCCCCGTGGCCTGCTACTACTTTTACCGATTTTATCAGCATATTTGGCAAATGCAGCAGAGAGAGCTGATTTGATGTTTAAGTTGGGCTCTTTCTTGTGTTCGCCGCTAGCATCTTCTGTTCTCTTCCCATCCACATCTTGTTCTTCACCCATTGAGCGAGGTTCAGTATTATTCTGGGTTGGAGTTTCTGGAACAGCAGGGTAGGTTGAAACAACACGCTTGAATGGCTCATGAAAGGTGTCATACAGCCGCCTTACCTGATGAGTAAGAATACTTCGATAACGACAGCATTCATGCACACAAATAAAACATTATTCTAAATCTCTAAATGCTATAAGCTCGTCCACCTGATAAAAAATGAGATAGGTGTGGAGGACGAAAAATGCCAACATATAGAACTATCAACAATCTAAATCTACAAGATCATAAACAGAATATTGAGGAGAATGCCATCATGAGTAAAAACTCAGAAAAATATAAAATCAAACTATTTATATCACAGTTGAAGACTTTATGTTATTAACATTGTTATAGTATATAAGAAGATTTAGGAGCTTATTAATATTTTGTCCTTTATTGTAATTTTATTTTTACTAGTTTAGGGCTTTCATGTATGCCTATATATATTTGGCTCTATTGTATAGAATGAATAAGAATGCTCTCATATTTGGTCTCACAATAACATGGTATAGAGCACTAGGTCTTTCTTAGGGCAATTAGGGTTTTGTGAGTTTTAGGGATTTGCGAACAATTAAGGTTTGAGGTTTGGAACACCTTTTTGTAGGGTTTGGTCTTCTACCTTAGGTTTTATGTTTCACTACTGCTGCCAAGGTCTGTCGTCACCGTCACCAGAATCCGCCGCCGCCATTGCCGAAATACACCGCCGCCTATTGTTGGCGTATTTTTGTCACTGCCCAAACCAAAGGAAAGCCCACTTGCCGATTAGTAGGTACGTGAAATATGGCTAGAAAACTCCCTGCACGTGGACCTCACGCCGCTTAAAGGTTTTGGCGTCATTCCCACGTGCTGGCGCGTGAGTCACTGGAATTTGCTCCGATTTTGTGGCTTGCTGTTTCGTCCAACTCCCAACCTATTTATGTGGTTACTTTAGTAATAATTGGCTTGTGTTAGAAGTTGGTTTGGAAAAGAATTAGAGGTTCAGTTTTTCAGCAATTTTTCAGAAGTTCTGCAGTCATTTGGGTCTGATTTCGTGATTTTAGAATTGATTTTGTGGTTTTACATTCGTCATTGACCTATGGTGGAACGAGAACTCGCAATGATGTCTAATCTGGTTCAATCGTAGCCTCAATCCACCCATGTTCATCTAAGAGCCATTTGTTAATTCTATAGTCGAGTTTGCTAAATTTCAACCGTACCAAAAATCATTGAAGGCATCTTCTTCATTGTTTGCGCTTACCTCTATTACAACCATTGCTAGGTCAGGTAACATGAATCATTGCCTTCTCTCTTCTTCTACCAAATGGGTCATAAACTCTGGTGCTACTGATCATATGACAAGTAATCCCAATTTATTTTCCACCCTTTCTTCATCTACATCCCTTGCTAATATTACTTTGGCAGATAAATCAAAATCGTATGTCCTTGGATTTGGCACAGTAAATCTAACCCCATCTCTTTCTTTAACATCTGTCCTACATTTACCTCAACTTTCCTTTAATTTGATCTCTATTAGTAAACTCACTCATGACCTTAATTGTTGTCTTATTCTATCCTAGCTATTGCTTGTTTCAAGATCTTGTGACAAAGAAGATTATTGGTAAAGGACATGAATCTGGAGGACTTTACATTTTTGATCATCGAGTACCAAAAGTTGCTTTGTTCTGAAGTCGTCTTTTTTTTTATGACCATTGTCGTTTAGGTCATCCATCTCTTTCAGTACTAAGAAAACTTTGTCCTCAATTTCATAACTTGTCTTCATTAAATTGTGACTCATGTCAGTTTGCCAAACTTCATGGTCTTAGTTCGAACCCTAGAATCAATAACCGAGCAAGTGCACCTTTCGAATTAGTTCATTCTAATATTTGGGGTCAAAATTTGGCTATTGTGTTTTTGTTGGAGGCAATTTGGTCTCATGAAAAAGTAAGAAACAAAATGTAGTCACTCGATCGAGTGTTGAATCAGAATACAAAGCTATGACACAATCAGTATGTGAAATAATGTGGGTAGATCAACTATTGATGGAATTAGGCTTCACTATAACAGTTCCGATCAAGTTGTGGTATAACAACCAAATTGCCCTTCATATTGCATCCAACCCAGTATTTCATGAGCGAACTAAACATATCGAAATTGATTGTCATTTTGTTCGTGAGAAAATACAAGGTTTGGTGTCTATTGGATATGTAAAAACTGGAGAATAATTAGGAGATATTTTCACGAAAGCTTTAAATGGAGTTCAAATAGATTATCTTTGTAACAAGCTGGGCATGATTAACATATATGCTCCAACTTGAGGGAGAGTGTTATAGTATATAAGAAAATTTAGGAGCTTATTAATGTTTTGTCCTTTATTGTAATTTTACTTTTACTAGTTTAGAGCCTTCATGTATGCCTATATATATTTGGCTCTATTGTATAGAATGAACAAGAATGCTCTCATATTTGGTCTCACAATAACAAACATAATATGTCGCAATGTGATGCTCATCTTCATTTACATCTTCCCCAGCATACCATTATCCAATAGTTGTAAATGTTTGGTTTAAATACCATTTTGGTCCCCAAACTTTCAAGTTTGTTCCATTTTTGTCCCTGAACTTTTAAGTTTGTTCCATTTTGGTTCTTGAACTTTCAAAATGTCTATTTAGTCCCTAAGCTTTTAAAAATAACCATTTTGGCCCTTGCTATATTATTTTTCCATCTAATATCCACTTGCCAAATGCTTGTCCGCTCATATTAACATGCTAGTACACATACTCGAAGCTATGCCATTAATTTATTAAAAACAAAATAAAGGTAAGGACCAAAATGGTTATTTTTTGAAAGTTCAAAGACTAAAATAGATATTTTAAAAGTTAAGGAGCCAAAATAGAACAAATTTGAAAGTTCAAGGACCAAAATGGATATTTTGAAAGTTTAGAGACTAAAATGAAGCAAAATTGAGAGTTGAGGAACCAAAATGAGGTTTACACCTAAATGTTCGATTTTTACTTTTAATAAAAAGGATGTTATTGATAACAAAGAGAGTTATCCTTCTATCTAAAACCACTTCAAATATTACAAGGACAGACATGGGATAGTGTCAAAATAAACATCATGAAACCAACGAACAAGAATACAAATAGCAAGAACTAAGAAACACACGTAGAAGGGTGCCACTTCGAAAAAGGGACTACCTTGCGCTCACCTATACCCGGGCAACGAGCTAGATCTTCCATGGATGCATCCATGATATGAGACAGAGACTGCAACAGAAAATGAATTAGCAGTTTGACACCAAATCAAGACGTTACAGACAAGAATTGAGGAATCTTAGTGAAAATACAGTAGAGGTTTACCCCAAATGTCGTTCCAAGGGTGACCACATCGGTCTTGTTAACATGCCGAACGGATGTTAGGACATGAGTTAGCTACAATTAAAATGAGAATTTTAGTTCAAAATAGATTTAATGAGCTAAGAAAGTAAAACCAGTCGTCGTGGATTTGACTTTTAGGAAAGAAGTCAACAGTTACAGTTCATATAATAGAGGGCCACATGATATATATATCAAAGCAATAAAAGTTTGCTAGGCAAAACGCTTTAGAAAATTGCATACCCTTGAGAGATAGTCCGTGTCCATCTGGCCTTGAATAATATCAGCGGGTTTGTTTTCATAAACTTTTATTGTCTCCAAGTAGCGACCACACTCCTCCAAACTAATAAAGAAGCAGAAATGGAAGCTTTTAAACAAATCTTTTTGTTTTTTGGAACAAGAAACTAAAGATACTTTTAAACAAACCTAAAAGTCAATTTCCAGGCATGGAGTTGTCTGCTCGTTAACTATTAGATTACCACAACCAGATTACTTAAAACGTTTCCATTCAAATCTTAAAATTCACATTGCAATTTCATACTTATGGAAGATCTATCAACAAAAGAAATCATTTTCAACGGATATCATTAAAATGCTTGACAATGAAATATCTACACAACCAATCCTTCTACAAATATATTGATTTCACAAGTAGGCATCAGAAGAAGTAAAAGTCATTGGTAACCAAAAAAGCAAAAAGCGCCAAAGAAGCCAGCCAAAATCAACTTCAAACGAGCATCAAACGTACCTCCAAGCACATAGAAGGGTACAATCGTGAAGTAGAGCTGTTTTAGTGACTTCAAGTAAAGGCTTGACGACATCCTCCTGAAATAAACTAATACATGCCATTACTTCACACAAGCACCAAAATGACTGAGATTTTGATACCAACATTAACTCTTTCGAGTCAATCTGGAAAATGGGGAAGAGGGTAAGAAAAACGCTGACAAGGTAGTATGGTTTTTTACCACATCAACATGACACAGGATAACACGAAGCTTGAAATTTTTTTGCAATTCTCTTATACGGTAATACAGGTAGTCCGGATGTAGTAGATGATACCGAAGACTGCAACAAAGAATTAATCTAATCAATGGAATACTCTAACATACAGAAAGAAGATGACTAAATGATTGATGCACAATGTTTTGCTTGGATAAGATGTTGTGAGAGTTCAAAACCAGTACTAAGGTTAAAATGTTAAAGGAAAACACTGTTTGTCATACCAGAACTCTTACATGCAAATAGAACCACATTTCACTCATTATTAAGTATTAGCCTTGAAAACTAGTTATCTATCTAAAAGCCTTACAATGCATGAAACTAGATAGAAACTACGTATCAGAAGACATTCATATGAACTTCACATTTAATGTGACAGCATAGACACTCTAGTTTGTGAGTGCTAGTTGATGTAGGCTTATGTTTATATTTCTCTCAGTTACTATGAGTTAATTAGTTAGTTACTGTGGGGTTATTACTTAAGTCTTTTAATTCTGTAAAACTACCAGCCAACCTATTATTTGGTTATGGTTAGTTAGTTATAGGGGTTAGTTGGTTAAATTGTGTATAAATATGGCCGATTGGGCCTCACCTCATTTTATGATTGAATTCAATAAACATTCTTGGAGAGTTTTACATCACTAGTGTTGCACACATGTCAGACAAGAACGAGATAGAGGCACACTGAACACATTAAATCTAAAGAGCTCGATTTATTTTATTTCTTTTGATACTGTGAGTAGAGTAAATAGAAAGGGAACAAAACTCAAACCTTAGATAAAGAGCACAAGAGCTTTGCCCAAGTAAGTAATCTGGTACAACATCTGCAAAAGTCCATCTCACATTCCTGATATGTTTGAGTAGGGGATTTCCCCTCTGAGAGAAACATAAGATGAACCAATTCAGTCTATTATTTTTATTTTTATTTTTTATGACCGGGAGTCGGAGCTTTGCTCTCCTATACCTGGGGGCACGCCCGCCCGCCCCAAGGCCCAGACCCACCAATTCAGTCTATTATTAACAACTTCACAGTGATGGACTTCGAATAAAGTAAACTTGAAGTAATATGCCAAAAAGCTGATATTCATTCTTTCTTTATTTTTTGATTAAGAAACCACTTTCATTGAGAATAGTGGAATACCAAGAGTGAGGTAACATGAAAAAGACAGATCAAAGATACCCACGGACAACAAAAAGAAAAGCAAAAAATTATAATAAAGTTAATTGTAGTTAAGCACCCTATTTATTAGAGAGAAAAAAACTGAGGAACATCTAGAAAAAATAGAGTGTAGAAGCCTAGAGTGAGGCATTGAAGTGAGAATGCTCTAACCACCTCTAAAGAGACATTCCCACCATAGAAGATCGTCTTGTTCCTCTTGAGCAAAATGCTCCATAAAATAAACAGGAAGCCAATATGCCAAAAAATACCTCCTGTGGTCTCTGGTAGGTTAGCTTCTTTTCCATACTATGGTTTGTGTGCTAGAAAGAAACAGGAGAAGAAATAGAATAATGTTTGTAGAGCAATAATAGGTCATGAGTTGATGTTTGGGAATTGGCGCATTTTAAAGCTTCTCTTTGCTCCTAATTCAAACATGTTTGTAGTTATCCTGTACTTTTAATTTCCAAAAGTTGAAATTCTTTTTCTTTTTCTTTCTTTTGTAAGCTTCTTTTGGCTTGGCCTTTTTGGGCTTTGTTTGTTTTATTTCATTTGCCTCAATGAAGGTCGGTTCCTCATTAAAAAAGAAAAAGTAAACAAATAAATAAAAAGTATTGTCTCTATAAAGAACACACCACTAAAGAAACAAGTACGGGAGCAACAAACCAATAAACAGTGCAGAGGGTATTAGTTCTCCCTTACACGTGAAGAACTTAATCCTCCTCATGCTTCATTTCCCAGAACTTACTAAATTCCAACACCTGTATCCCATCGCAAATAAATAAGGACACAACCACCTGCTTAACAAGATGAGACCCACCACCCTCTAAACACCTCCCAAAATGAAATTCCTTGTCAACTTCTCAAGCTATGCAAGGAGTAACACCAGAGATTCTAACAGGAAGGGGTAATCGAGAAGAATATCTATTATCTATAACATTGACTGATAGTAAGTCTACGTCCTTTGTCAAAGAAAGCCTTATTTCAACAAGAAAGTTTCTTTTGTACTTAATCACTCTCGCTGACCGAATAAGGAACTCGACCTAGTGTCACAGCAAAAGGAAAACCAAAATAACAAGGGACAAGTTGGAGACTTTACAACCAACCAATTGATCTTATTTCCAAATTTATGCACGTCACAATTTGACCGCTAAGCCTGAGAATTTCAATCTGTTAATGCTAGGCCCAGAGATCTCCTCAAAGACCACCAGCATTACATTAAGATTACCAAAATTTCCTCTACCTTTGATCGCTTTATGGATAACGTTCTTTCTAATGCTTTTTTATGGTGCAAAAATGTACAACCTTTTGGTCTCTCTAGTTTATCTTTTTTCATCTCCAATTGGAGATTCTTCTTGTAATACACCTTGTGGTGCTTGGAGTTCTCTCCATTTCATTCATCAATGAAATTGTTTCTTTTACCAAAAAATACATTAAGATTACCAAAATACTCCTCACCATTGGCATTAAAGAGTATTATCATCAACAAATAGCAAATGCGTGAGACGAATATTGCCTCCACCAACCCGGAAGCCTTCCATCGTACTTCTCTGCACCCTTCTACCATTAACATTCATCATAAGAATCAATTCTCACTTGTTTGATAGAAAGTAACATTTTAAAACTACAATTTACTAAATTTGATATTAATAAGTTATGACCTAACATTCATGTAATCATTTGCAATCTTCCTAATAAATATAACTGATGCATATACCATACAAAGGTAAGCTACAATACAGCCAGTGGAATTGCCTATCCATCATCTAACTGTATGATCCAAAACATTTAAAAACTACCAACGAAAAACACAAACGGAGAAACACAGTGTGCCAATTCAAATTAAGATGAGTCCAGTAAGTGCCATATATTAAGAGCCTCACCTGTCTATTGCTTACAAGAATAGCATTTCGACTAACAGAGTTCGACCCCGACAAGCTATTAGTTGGAGTAGCTGACGTTGAAGAAGATGAAGTATCTAATTGATCATTTTTTCTGAAATCAACAACAAACCACAGATAGAATATTGAAATCCAACTAACCCAAAAGACAAAATCCTAAATAAACAAAAGGGTGGGAAGAAAAAAAATGAAAAACAATCAAGAACCAAAATTGGGTTTGTGATGTAACAGTGAGTTTGAAAGGGAAATGGCGAAATAGGCACCTTGAGCTTGTGATATCAGAAAGCGGCAAGGACTGAGAGGAGGAGGCCGATGGTGGGTTTGGAGGAGGAGAGTAAAATTCAGAGGATTTGAGAAAAGCAAAGGCTTGGGAGAAGGATTGTGACTTCGGCTGTGAGCTTTCGATGACTTCTTGATAAGAGGGTATCTTGATAATGGTCTTGCTCTTTTTGTGGGCGGTTTGCTGTAAGTTTTCTTCCTCGTCTCCTTGCTCCATAATCTTACCTTTGCGTTGTTTCAGATTCTGGAATTTGAAATGACCTTGGTCTGTTTTCTTGTGTATTTGGGTAACGGAATACGGGAGGAATTCACGAAATAAACCAAATTTTACGTAAATTATGCGAATCGACTCTTTTCAAAACTACTAGGGCCGTTTGGTGCTGGTTTGGAATCTGGACCACGAGTTTATAAAGCTTGTGTCTGGAGTAGCTGGGTATAAGTGAACCCGTGTATTACCACGTGCAAAATGCACGTGTATTTTTATTAATTTTAAAATAATCAAACTTTTAAATAATATAAGCGTCTTTAAAAAATGATTTAAGCAAAATATTACCAAATATAATTATTTTAAATATTTATTATTTAGTTTGATTTCAAAATTCTAGCATTCATTTTAAGTATCATAATTAAAATCATGAAACGAAAAAATAACTTTAGTCAAATAGGTTTTAAAATTTTTAAAGTTTTTGTTTTTAAGTTACTTAGATAATTGTTTGGTTGTTGTACAATTATAAATACGACGACAACTTAATATTTAACATGATCTTTTAAAAAATTTTATGAGGCGTAGTTTTAAAAAAAAAATAATTGTGAGAATTTGTTGGTTAATAAATTTTTTCACTAAGGAATTATAAATTTTTAAAAAATCAATTTTGATATTACCATAAGGGATGTAGGGAATTCAACCTAATTGATGAAGTGAATTAGGTAGGCGTTGCTTCACCTAATCATGTTGGTTGGTCTAAATCCAACTGAACCAATTAAAGAATGGTCCAATTAATGATTCAACACATAGTATATTGACGAAATTAGATCAATATAAAATTAATTGTTATTATTTCAAGGGCAAATTAGACACATATCATCTTGTAAATTATAGGATTATTACAATTGCAGCCACCAACTTTTATTTGTAATTAAAAATTAAGCCCAAACTTTTTCGAGTGAAAAAAATTGTATCAATGATCTTTGTTGTAAAAAAAGGGTCAAACTTTCATAATTAAAAAAATTGGAGGCGTTTTTATTAGCTTTCTCACATTTCCTCTCTCTCCCCCTCCTTCGTCTCTCTCCAAGTTTCTCTTTCTCCCTCTTGCATAGATATTGGATCAACCATTGCATATAAACTTAGAAAAAGACTTTAGAGGATTATACAAATCTTTTACTTATGCATGTTTATATAGTGCTTCATTTGGCTGTGTCAAACGTATGAGTGCATAACTTTCACCAAACATTAAAAAAGAAAAAAAAAACCATTGACTTGTTAGTAATGTGTTTGGATCTATTTATAAGATTTCAAATATTTAAGAAGAAATTGAATGAATTTTAAGTTTTACAACATGATTAGATGTGTGTTTCTATAATTTTCTATAAAGGAAATTTAATTGTTGAAACAAAAAATGACATTCTCATTGACATGGAAAATAACATTCTCAAAGACTAATATATTTTTTCTTTATTTCTCTCTCTTTGTATACACATATCCATGACATTATGATTGTTTAGTTCAGGATTAGGATTAGGAGTTTAAATATATATATTCTTAGTGGCAGTTAGTAATTTTAATGCAAGTACCTACTTTTAAAAAAATAATAAAAAAGAAAGTTACAAAATAAAACTAAACTTCATTAGCATTTTTATATATAAAAACTAACTTTTATCAAAACCCTACCTAGCAATCAACATTTCTTTTTTCAAACCTATGCCTTCTCTTCATTGTGTCCATTGACATTCTCTATTATTGTTTGTGCTATTCATTTGTGTTATTTGATATGCAATCGTTCGTCTCTTTTCATTTGAGTTTTTGATTTGTCCTCACAACAACAACGGTCTTCTATTTTGTGGCAGATAAGACATTTTTCCCTATTTACAACGACTCACACTTCGACAATCTCCCTTCTTTATAATGTTTGGTTTCTTGTATAAATTAAGCTACCATATTTATATGTTTCTTTTGACAATGATTGAAATTTTAATAGATGAATGTTTTATTTTAATAATAACCATAATAAAAATTAAACTTATTAAAAATAATTCATTAATCGGATACAAAATAAATTTATTATTTATTTATTCATAGAATATGACTTTTATAATTCTTTTTTTGACATATTATAATTTTAATTTAAAATTACAACCGTTGCTTAAAATTCAAATATAGAATGTTAAAATAAATTGAATATATATTTTGAAATTCAAAATTTTAAAAATAAAATGAATCTTAATATATATTTTATAAGAAATAATATACATGTTAAGTTTGTTATAAAAAATAATTGAGATAGTTAAAAATGATTAATTTAGTCGATTCATTAAGTACTTTATCATGAATAATTAACTTTATTTCAAAAAGAAAAAATATATATATTTAACTTTCTTTTGTTAATGATTGGAGTTCTAATGGTTAACCGTTTTATTTTAATAATGATCATAATAAAAACTAAAGTTATAACCTACAAAAATTTAACCCTCATGTAAGAGTAATTAATTAGTAGATTTACAAATAATTTGAATATTTACTTATTTATTATAATATAAAATCTTAGAGTTCAAATTAAAATTAGAACCCTAGCTTAAAATTAAAATACAAAATATTAAATTTATTTTGAATTTCAAAATTTTAAAAATGGAATGACATTTAAAATTAATAAATATATTATCAGAAAAGAATAATATAAAGGTTACGTTTGTTAATCTCCAAAAAAAAAAAATAGTCTAAAAAAAAGAGGTTAGGTTTGTTTGTTTGTTTGTTTTTTTTTTTTAATTCATTTGATTTATTAAGTACTTTACATTGAATAATTTAATTTAATGCACTTAAATTTGATATTGGAGTTATATATTTTAAATTAATGTAAATGATGTCTAAATTTATTAATTTATTAATACTAAAAGAGAGAAGATGGTTGTTGAACTCAAAAAAGAAAAAAAAAAGTTACATGTAAATGATATATAAGAATAAAAGGGGTAAAATGGTTTAAATAAAAATGGTACATTTGTAATCTAACAAAAATTAAAGGGGTAAGATAGTCTAAAAATGTTTTAAAAGATCCTTGTTTTTTAATAGATTATAGATATAGATTATAGAATTCTAGAATTGTAGATATAGATTATAATGTAAATCCATTATCCATACAAAACTTATATATTTTTTTAGTAAAAAAACTGTTATATATTTATTTTTTGAGAGAAAGAAAAAAATTGTTATAAAATTAGTAGGAAACAATTTAATAAACATATTAAATTTCTTATAGAATTTGAATCTACTAAAAATTAAATTAATAAATTTCTAAAAAACACACAAATATTCCAAATAAAAAAAAACAGTAACTACAAAATAACCAAAAATAAAAAAAGGTAATGAAGAAGAAAATGAAGATATGTTCATACACAACTTCCTTAAAATTAATTTACATTTTACTTAATAAAAGTAAATATCAAAGATCATATAATTCATCAAACTAAGAATTGAAAATATGGATATGGTTCGTATCCGACAGGTGCATTCCATGCTCTCTAAATGAATCTTGTAACATTTGGAATTATTTCAAGATTGAAGTGATTTAAAAAGCAACGAAAGAGAAACAAAAGTACGAAAAAAACACAAAAATAGTAATAGTAATTAAAATCAACAAACAAAAGTAAATTAAAGCTATTGCAGTTTTCGTCTTGCTTCAAGTTGAAGGACTGTTTGCAGAAGCTCTTGGAAAAATCTTCCATCCATACGAGATCCATTCCATCTTTTAGTGCCATCGAAGCAAGCAAGAGGACGACCTCATTTTTCTATTTAGGTTTGGAGTCGAGTCACACACAACAAAAAAAGAGCTTTAGGTTGGTAATGAAAAAATAGTGAAAGAAACTCAATTTTTATAGTTGAAGGTGATGGAAATGTTGCAAAAAATTTTAAAATTACGAAAGCATTAAATTTTAGAATTAATTATAATTAAAAGCCAAACTTTAAATGTTATAGAAAATGAAAAGACAAAACCTTAGAGTTTTTTTTTTAACTCCATATATTTATTACAATTTTAATAATGTTTGTTACTATTTTAGTATGATGATGATTAACATATCCCTAAATTATTATTAAAAACAACATGCATCCCCTAAATTTTTATCTAAAAAAACATATCTATAAATTCTATCATATAAACTGTCAAAGATTAAAAAAAAGGTCATATTGTTTAAAATAATATTTTAAATTTGACATATTAATTTTAATAAAGAAATACATTTAAAATTTCTTTAGTACAAAATAATTTTGCAATTAATTGAAGAGAAATTACACTTTTAACATTTAAATAATAAATAATAAAATAATTGAATTAAAATAAATAAATAAAATAATTATTGATATTTAATGTTAATGGCATATTTGTAAATGTAGAAATTAAAGTAAGGTACAATAGTCCAAAGATATTTTTCGAAGATTGTGGCTTTTTAATATATTATAGATGTAGGGTTGAGTTTGACTAGTTTGGTTAGTATGTTTTTTTTAATAATTTTTGTAGATTGTTTTTTTAATCCATTTTTTGTGACTTGATAATTTATTTTTTAATCACATATTAATATTTTAACCAATTTTGTGTAAAGCAATTGTCTCAACCATATTCAGATTGGAATTATACTATATGCAGTTTGGGTAACCTAATCTATGTCATTCACTCTATGCATAGTGATGTCAATTTGAATAACATTAGCAAAAGTACAAAATTAGTAAGTCCAAAGTAAGAAAGGTAGTGTTAAAAATAATCCATAGTTAAAACATAGTTTTGAAGATTGAAAATAGTAGGGATGTAACTAACAAAGTAAAGTCTTAAGCAAATTATATAAAAAAAAAGTAGTTGTTGAGACAAATTAGATTCATTAATAGTAGATGCAGGTGAGTAAGGTTCATATTTTCCAATGAATGGGAATCAGGATCCAAGCACTCTCCCTAGAACTTCCATGTAGTAGTCATACTTCCATTCTACAGGGAAGTCAAGGAAGGAGTCAGCATCACACTATTCGAGAGGAGAGACTGTGCAATGACTAGGTCTTGCATTGACATCTTCGGGATTGCCCGTAGTTCTGCATAGAGCTCTTTCCTACAGGCTCTTTCCATTTAGTCCTTTTTCGACGACCACGCTGCAATCTTCTCAATCTGTGAAGCTGTCAACTGGAAACTATTTCGCCATACTTTTGCCATGTCCCCTGAGGACAGTCATATCCTCATTGTCGGTCTGGAGGTTACTATGTCACATGATCGACTCGTGGGTGTAGTTAACATGTCCCCCATCGATGGCTCAATTACAGGTGGATTGAGGATGTGGAATTGTTTATAGTCGACATTTAAGTCATCATCCAGCTCCACTGCAGTCTCCGATGCCATGTAAGCTAGAGTTTTTGCTCTTTCCCCCATTGCTCTATCTTTTTCAAATACGATGGCTAGGTTATTAAACTATAAGAATGGCTTATTTCGAAGGCCTTTTGCACCTGGGTGACTCTGCATGGAATACATTAACAATTATAAGACGAGCAAAATATTGTACTATATAAAAACATTAATTATAATGATATTTGTTTTACCTTTATCCATGCATCAAATATCTCCTTGGCCTAGATGCATTTGCGCTCCTCGTTCCATCCAAACCCACTACATGCGACCCCATCATCTCTACAGTCCCAGAATACTGTTTCTTCAAGATTTTCACCTGAACTCCAAATTAGGGTTTACCAGTATGTCGCACCAGAGGAGTTTTTCCTTCATCATCTTTTGCACTTGGACCAAAACTCCTGGCCTGAAGGTCCCATTATTGGCTCGACATCCACCTGTTTGGACCAGATGCAACAGTCACTCAACCAATACACCATCCTCTTTAGTTGTTCATATATGATAGGACATTCGAGTCTTGACCTCGATTCTGCCATCTGCAATAATAAGTGTGTTCGAATAACATAGTTTGACTGTACATAAAATTTTATAGACCAAGGACATGTATAAGATAGTATTCATGAGTATATAATTAATCAATTCATAGGATATGAACGTTATTTACACACAAAAACATATTGACAACCATATTTACATTTACAATGGTTCCCCCCCAAAAAAAAACACAAAAGCCCATATGGATAAGTAGTCAATTGGTATTCCATTCAGCAAACATCTGGTTCGTAAGATCATCCCTCCTCTCAATCCAGGAATCGGTTGTCTCCATAAAGTTAATGCTATCGACGCTCATCCCATTTGAATCGGGATCACATGGATGTGCCTCCTCAAAGGTGGATCTGGACCCATTTCTTAGACGATTAAGTTGGGTAGAAAACAACATGCAGCTATCGTCCTACACTAGACTTTTATGGGGTAAAAATGTTTTTCTCGAATGATTGTACACCGCCCCATCAACACACCCTCTCGATAAAGATTCGGGCGGAGGAATGTCTCATGTTAAATAGCTCTTTTGGGCTGGTTGGTGGATTCCTTCCTCACCAATCATTTAGGTGGTAGTGTTGTCCTCAGTACGAAGATAGAAATCCTTATGCATTTGGATAACATGAATTGCACAAATAATAGTACCCTGCAATCATTGATAGTGGGCAAAATAGTATTATTTCTTGTCTTAGTTTTATGCTAATTTTTCTATGATTATGTGTGCTTTCATATGTTTTTATGTATATTTCTCATAAACCGAGCATTTGGAGCAAAACTGGAGAATTGTGAGATATTTGGTCAAATTTGAGCAACTTATGGCTATATTTGAGGATTCAAGTGTTGAAGATGAAGGACAAGACAATTGGACCCGTGGGTATAGTGTTGCAACACTCCTTATAGCGCTGTAATGCTATTTGAGAAGTCTATTAACCTTGAAGACCTGAAGGCAGCATTGCAACGCTAGCCAAAGTTATTTTTTCCTTTTTTATAAAATTCGAAGGGGCAGCCTTAGCGTTGCAATGCTGTCTCGACTCTATAAAAGGAAAACTTTGCTATTCGTAAATGAAAGCCATTTTTGAGAGACCAAAACCCTAATCTCGATTTCTACACTATTTAAAGGCTTGGAGGAGAGTTTTGGAGAGCCAAGGAGGAAACTCAAAGCTCGAGATCATGGACATCACGTCGGGAATGAGTGTTGGCAAGCGACCTTAGTCTAATCTCTTTCTTTTGCTTTTCTTTTGGTTTTAGGAGTTTTGTTATGAACTCAATTGTTGTTTATCTTTGTATTTAGACAATTAATGGTTGTGTATTTGAATCTTTGTTTATGTTGTGATTGAATCTATGTTTTTACATCTTTTGTGCATCTTGTTATTATTGTCTAAACCTTTGGCCATGGTTTTGCATGTTAGGCCAGATTTAGCTCGAGAGAGTAAATTTATCCTTAGAACAACAGATGCATGACTAGATTTAATTTATTACACGAGAGTGGATAGATTAATTCTAGAAGCCTTAAGAGAATAACCTAATGCCATGTTTAGTAATGAAAATAGACCAAGAGGTTGATTTGTTGCTATGCATGACCTCAATTGAGCTCGAGAGAGGATGTTGATTACTTAGTAATTCTTGGCTTAATATTAAATGCATGAAATCAATTCTTTATATTCAAAGTTATGCTTTTATTTAATCAACCATTATGGTTATCAAAAATTGGACTCCAATCTTGTAAATAATAGTTTTAGGTTTTATTTTATTTTCATTTGTTTCCAAATTTTTGTTTCTCCAAATAAAATTGGGCATAATTAACTATGGTACTTAATTAATCTAATAACTCCAATCCCTGTGATTGACTCTGGCAACTATTACTGCAAATTTTTAGAGGTCCAGTTTATAAATATTATTTGATAGAGCATTCAACAAACTTTCTTTTATCAATCATGCCAAGATTATCAATGCTCATACTTAGGTATGTATATTTTCATATTCATGCGAAGCGAAAAATCAGTGTTTTACCCCTTGGGACCTTCAATCTTGTTGGTCGGGAAATTGCATCTTGCAAAACCTTGGAGTTAGATGCAGATCCTTCCCATCTAGGGAGGACAAATATGAATTTACCATTCTAAGATCACACAACAAGAACATTTGTGGCAATCTCGCCATTCCTAGTCTTATACTGTGGGTGATTGGCTGCACTTACATTCACTTTGATGTGTGTTTTGTCCAATGCACCTAAACAGTTCTTCGATGAAACAGGAGATATAGTTTCAATGGTTGAGTAATGAAATCATATCTCCAGTTCAAAGGATAAGGTAGCGCCACTTAAGTACCTCAAACCATCGCCGCTTCTCATCTTAGCAGGTGTTGGTGACTGGCTTAGGTGTCTTTATAGTAACACTAAGTGAAGTCTAAGTATTCGTTTAGCACGACGTTGAAGTGTCTAGACACGGTCTCGCTGGATCTTGCAAATTGTCTTCGCATTACTCGATTTTTCACATTGTGCGTAATGATATGTAGGAATATTGTGACCATCTCCTCCACATCCACGTATTGAGTCGTGCCAACCCCCCCGTCGCCTTTAGCATCTCACAGAGAATTAACAAAAGTTCTCATATCCATTCATGTATTCTCATGGCAGGCTAGGTTATCTTCGTGTATAAGGTGAAGAATTTTAACTGCCTACTTTGGTGTCTAATATGCGGAGATTGGTTTTCGAGTATCCTTTGCCCCTACATTATCGCAGCGAAAGTTGCTGTGAACTTAAATTGTGTGGTGCATATGACTGTAAGAATCTTAATCAACTAATGTGGTTCAATATCCAGTCCGTCCATTGTTTACTTTAATTATATGATCCTGAAAAAATAATTTCATGTAGGAATATTAGGACCATCTCCTCCACGTCTGCGTATTGAGTCGATGCCAACCCCCTGTCACCTTTAGCATCTCACAAAGGACTAGCAAAAGCTCTCCTATCCATCCGTGTATTCTTATGGTAGGCTAGGTCGTCTTCGTATATAAGAAGAAGAAATTTAACTGCCTAATCTGGTGTCTAACATGCGAGGTTGGTTTTCGAGTCTTTTTTGCCCTTGCACTATTGTAGCGAAAGTTGTTGCGAACTAGAATTGTGTGGTGCATATGACTGTAAGTATCACAATCAATTCATGTGTTTCAATATCTATTTCGTCCATTGCTTACTTTAATTATATGATCCTGAAAAAATAATTTTAGGTACATAAGATTCATTGGTTCCCTAGTAGGTTTCCTAGTAGAACTACAACTATACTAATTACGAAGCCTAGGACAAATAAAAAAGCATGGTATTCTCCGCTACATTTATCTACAAAGGTACTTTCTATGTGTTGATTAAGTCTTCTATGATGTACAGGTTTTACGTTAGTCAATTGGCCCTTCACATCGATGTTGTATGCACTATATGTTGCTTCTGCTTCCTCAAGTGTGCTATAAGACTTGTGTACAGTGCCACCAAAAGCATGTACTTGTATATGACATTCATACCATGTCCTATAAATACCGGGCCTACGCCCAACAAATATTACATAGAACTTATTCCCTCCATAACTCTAGTGTAGAAAATACTATTAGTTGAAATAGACATGTTCATAAATCTATGTTTTAATTAAATAGTACGAGCATAGATGTATAGTACTAAAAAGTCTAAACATACATGGGTTCAATAATTTGAAAGTATATTTTAGAAATTAGGGAATTTAAAACTCTGTTTACAAATTATTTTGAAAGATTAAACATTGTGAGATGAACAATGTGTTTTTCACAACTTTTTTTTAAAAATTTTCATAAACTTTAGGAAATTTGCAACTCTATTTTACAAATTATTTTGAAAGGTAGTTCAAACATTGTGAGATGAACAATGTATTTTTCACACATTTTTTTAAAATTTTTCATAAAGTTTAGGGAATTTGAAACTCTATTTTACAAATTATTTTGAAAGATAGTTCAAATATTGTGAGATGAAAGAGGTGTTTTTCACAACTTTTTTTTTAATATTTTCCTAAGGTTTAGGGAATTTGAATGTCTATTTTACAAAATATTTTGAAAGATAGTTCATATATTGTGAGATGAACAATGTGTTTTGTTGATACCGAAATTTGGTAAGGGGACCAACGGTAAATTTGTATTGGTAGAAACAGATTGTGCCTGCAAAATAAAAGAGATGAGCTAAGGGAGGTGGTTCTAAGCCACATCCACTTCGACGCTCAAGTCAGTATCGGGTTTTGAGAGTGCTTAGAGAATAGAGGGCAGTGTTGTGGCGTACTCTTTAACTATTGAATTGTAGTATTTATAGGATGGATGTGAAATCGTTGTCATAAATGGGCGCTATAATCGCATTATGATTCTCGCACTGCATTAAATATAAGAATGGATCTTTGGTTTGACCGTTACCTAGGTGAGTCGGTTATGTCATCCTTAGCTGATGGAATCGGTCTCATGGCAGGTCAGCCTTCAACCCTTGGCCTACCTGGGGTTGGCCGTCGAGGGCCTTGGCCAACCCGAGGGTCAGCCCTTAGGCCCAGTTGACTTGGGGGTCGGCCATCAAAGGACTTGGGCAACCTGGGGGTCAGACCTTAGGTTCGACCGACCCTCTATGCCTTGGCCACCTCGGGATCATCATCTGGGTTTTAGTCTCGATGGCTTTTTGGTTTGATTGACTTTACCACCGACAGTTGCCCCTACTCTCAGGTTTGATACTGTGAGATGTGTAGTTTTGAGTCGAGAGTAGCATTACTATTCTCGTTCTGTGTGCCATACTTTCCTCAATTTGCATGTCACCATTCCTATATAAGGGATACCTCTCATTTGGATCTTTCATATCCTTTGGTGCCTCTTCTAAGGTATCTCCCCTTATTTCTTTCGTTGCAATCATGTTAAGTGACTTCGAGGTCAAGAATCCAAGCTGGGAACAACATGAGTCTGAATCGGAGTCATACGACCCCCTCATTGGTAGGCAGCGAAGCATGCGTGGCCGAGGGTCCAGCTAACCTAGTCGAGGATCCATCTAACCTAGCCGAGGATCCCGCCAACCTACTAGGTGTGGTTTAACTTCTACAGGGCGTGTAACTCTCGAGCAACTCGTTGAGCTTAGAGAATTGTACAGTATTCCCGACTCCATCCTCATGAGCGTGCCTCTACTAGGTGAACACACCGACAACCCTCCACCTGGGGAGGTGGCGCTTTACCTTCCCATGTTCACTTTTGGGGTCCGACTTCCTTTTCATCCCTTTCTTCAACGGTTCCTTTCTTATGTCAATGTTGCCCCTGCATAGTTTTCTCCCAATGGTTGGAGAGCTCTACATGGGTGCTATGTCCTCTAGTCGCAACTGGAGGGGACAAATGAGATGGAAGTCCAGAACTTTATGTTCTTTCAACTTTTGAATAGGCACCTTAATGTAGAAGGGTGTTTTTACATCGGCCCTCGATCTAATTTCAATCTGTTATCAAATGTCCTTATTCTATCAAGAAGTGGAAGGAGAGTTGGGTTTTTATGGGGGAGATTGGCTTAAACCCGATGACCATGGGTTGGTTTTGTTGGTCCAGACTTAGTTTAGGGTGATGGGTATGCTCTTGTTCTTTGACTCAATTGGGGCGATTGCTTTATGACTGTCCCTCTAACACACTTCTTTTTCTTTGCAGTTGAATGAAGACCTTTCCCATCTTTTGAGGCACTCAAGTTTTACCATGTTGTGATTGCGATCTTGAGGGATTATCGTGAGGGATCCCTCTTCATCAACTCTCTAACTTTGGAAGAGTACAGTCTTGCTATGGCTGCCCCCTGCCGATCCACACTCTTCGATCGTGAGCTTGAGATGTTGGATGGCCGTGGTGCAGAGTGCTCAAGTTCAGTGGAGATCATCCTGAACACAGAGGTTGCTCCCCGTGGCACCGCTTTAGACATGTGCCCTTCCTAATGGAGGTGCATCAGAGATTCTCCTCAGTGGTCTATCATTGTACCACTATCAGCTTTACACACTTTTCTGAGCCAAGGTTGCATTTGACCTCCTTCGAAGGGCATTGGATCCTCCTCGTCAAACTCCATCGACTGTCAAGGGCCTTTCCATTTGGACATAGATGAGGCAGATGAGCTTCCCAATGCCTTTCCCTATGGATCGGGCTGTCTGGTGAAACGTCTTCTTACAGAGCCCTCGGCTTGCTAGATCTTGGCCAAGGCATCATGCGGAGATTAGGCCAAATGAGGGAGGTAAAGTCTTTAGGATGTAATCCTATTTTCGACTTTCTTAGAGAGTGAGTTGGTAATTACTTCTTTTTTGTAGATTTTTGGTAACATCGCAACTTCCAATCGAATCATGACGAAAGAGATTAATTACTTTTGTCAATATGGCGCTTCGAAGGCGAAGCTAAACCAAGCTCGAACAGAACTTTCTCAGGCTAAGGCGGCCTTGCGAGATGCGCAGGAGAAGTGTGCTTCCCTTCAATCGGACCTCGAGAAGCACAAAGTTCAACTTGCTGAGGCGGAGTCTCGCCTTGCTGAGGCCTAGGCGCAGGCGTCTGTCGCTGAGGCTCGTCTAGCTGACTCCAAATTCCGAATTGATTCCTTCAAGGATTCCTTGGAGTATCTTTGCTTGAAGGAAAAAAGCGATGGAAGCCTATTCCTTAATGAAGCTTAGGGTCGTGCTAATCAGGAGAGTGGAGCAAACTTCCCACAAACTTAGAGTGACCTTGGCTTCACACGCCTTGGCTTTCAGCTTTCTATTGGACTCTCCCCCTACGGGTCCTCCAAATATCGTTCTGATCTCCCTTGGAGGTGGTGAGTGATCGCTTCTTTGGCCCTTGTCTTAACGTTCTTGTCTTGAGTTTTGATCATGACCTTCTCCCACATATTCCTTTAACTGGCCCCTTTGAATAAGTACCTCAATCACCTCCTTTAAGTTGAAGCAATTAGCGGTTGAGTGGCCGGTCACAGTGAAAGAGACAGTACTTATCTCTATTTCTCCTATGTGACCTTGCTTTGATCTTTGCTAGCCACTTCAACATATTTTGGTCCTGTATCTCCATCAATATCTATTTGACAAGAACTACTGTAGGGGTGTAGTGTTCGAATTTGCTGGGTGGGAGGCCTTGGCAGACTGATCGGTCTGGTCGATCGTCTGATCTTCCTTTCTTATGCTCCTATCGACTCTTCACTTCAAATCTTCTGCTTCTAATGGTTGGGTTGACTGTTCTTTTCTTTTGGTGCTCGCCTTGATCGGAGCAATTCACCGATGCTCATATACTTCTAAACTCTTGGAAGGAGCTCTACATAAGTTGTTGGTGCTTTCTTTCCTAAAGACCATAAAAAGTTCTCATCTCTAAGGCTCATGACAATAGCTGTGAGGGCCACTCCATTCGTGTAACTTTCAATCTGGAGTGCATCACAATTGAATTGTGAGACATACTCTCGCAGCGTTTCACTCATGTCCTGTTTGATAGTGAGTAGATGGGTTGGTAGTTTATTTTGGTCTCGCCCTCCAAAAAACTAGGTTATGAAAGCTCGAGCCAACTCGCAAAAGGAAGAAATTGACTTCCTCTTCAGTTGTTGAAACCAACTATGCGTCGGTCGCGTGGGAGTGAACAAGAAAAACTGACACTTAATAACATATCAGACTCCATGAATTTCCATCCATGATCGAAACATGTCTAAGTGTTCTACTGGGTCTTTCATTCCGTCGTATGCTTTCATTATTGATAGCTTGAATTTCAGAGGTACTTTTTCTTGCATTATCTTATTAGTAAACTGTGGGTCGACCTGTTCGAGGAGATTTTCCAGGTTCAATTCAGCGTTACCTTGAGTCTTTTTCATGTCCCCCAGTTGTTTCTGGATCCTCTGCAACTCGAGTGCCAGGGCTGACTCTCTACCTCTCCATCCTTAAATTCTTTTCGCCTCTGGATGATTAGGTTTCTTAGATCTGATCCCAGGTTGGGTTCCTCTGGCTTTTCATCTCTCCTAATCATTGATTGAAGGTGGTGCGTTTGTCCCCCTCGAGTTGAGCTTCTAAGGCTACTGTGTTGCTTTGTTCTTGTTCGTGACTGGCGTTTATTCATATGAGATGGTTGTTTCCTCAAGTCTTGACGGTTGGACCTTCGATCATTTCCTCCTAATCGCAGCATCTTCGTCGGGTGATGATCCCTAACATGTGATTCCCATTCTCCCTCTACAGCCAAGCCTTTTCCTTTGGCCCGGTCTCAGATTAGAAGAGGGAGGTTTTGAGTGGCAGAATGTTGATGTCCAGGCTCACCCTTGGGTCTACCAACATTTGATTGGTCCTGGAGGTCCTTGGACAACACCTCAATAATGGGATTTGGTCGTTGGAGGATCTCAAAGATCAGGATTATGCTTTGGTTCATTCCCTTGACCTTCTCTTCCAGTGCCTTATATCTATCCTTTGGTTTGACCTTCTTCGCAACAGGTCGACTAGGCTCTCCTTGAGGGTTGCGTCCAGGCTCCACTGGTGGGTTGGCCTCAGCGTTTTGGACACTCTGCCTCTGAGTCACTATTCACCTTGGGGTGCTGATCATGCTCGGAATCATTTCCTCCCGCACCTCGATTATTCCCGCTCATCTTCTTGCTCATGGTCTCAGTTGCTTGATAGCTCAGTAAAGCACACTTCGCCCCATAGACGACGCCAACTGTTGATGTCGAAATTTCGTAAAGGGATCAATGTAAATTTGTATTGGTAGAAACATAATGTGCCTTCAAAATAGAAGAGATGAGCTAAGAGGGGTGGTTCTAAGCCACATCCACTCCGATGCTCAAGTCAGTATCAGGTTTGGAGAGTGCTTAGAGAATAAAGGGTAGTGTTGTGATGTATCTCTTTAACTATTGAATCGTAGTATTTATAGGATGGTTGTGAAATCGTTGTCATAAATGGTCGCTATAATTGCTCAGTGATTCTTGCATCACATTAAATATAAGAAACGAATTTTTGGTCTGGCCGTTACCTAGATGAGTTGGTCATGTCGTCTTTGGCTAATGGAATCGGTCTCATGGGGCCGACCGACCTGGAGGTTAGCCTTTAAGCCTAAGTCGACCCAGGGGTCGGCTACAGAG
This sequence comes from Trichosanthes truncata, assembly GCA_033996785.1. Taxonomy (NCBI): domain Eukaryota; kingdom Viridiplantae; phylum Streptophyta; class Magnoliopsida; order Cucurbitales; family Cucurbitaceae; genus Trichosanthes; species Trichosanthes truncata. The sequence continues at coordinate 38,414,937 of JAWPNB010000013.1, read as the reverse complement.
GGGCTTGGCTGACCTAAGGGTCGGCCTCCAAGCCTTGGCTGACCCAGGGGTCGACCACCAAGGGGACTTGGCCTACTTAGGGGTCGGACGCCAAGGGTCTTGGCCTGGTCGACCCAAAGGACTTGGTTGACCCAGGGGTTGGCCTTTAGGTTTCGCTGACCTGAGGGTCGGCCTTTATGCCTTGGCCACCTCTTCATCGTCCTCTAGGCTTTAGTCTTGATGGATTTTTAGTTTGATTGACTTTACCTCCAACATGTTTTTCACAACACCTTTTAAAAATTTCATAAAATTGAGGGAATTTGAAACTCTATTTTACAAATTATTTTGAAAGATAGTTCAAACATTGTGAGATGAACAATGTGTTTTTCACAACTTTTTTTTAAAATTTTTTTCATAAGGTTTAGGGAATTTGAATATCTATTTAACAAATTATTTTGAAAGATAGCTCAAACATCGTGAGATGAGAAATGTGTTTTTCACAACTTTGTTTAAAAATTTTCATAAGGTTTAGGGAATTTGAATGTCTATTTTACAAATTATTTGAAAGATAGTTTAAACATTTTTTTTCAAGAAAAAGAGAAATTTCATTAATTAATGCAAACTGCCCAGTGGACTACAAGATAATTAATCATCCAAAATGAGGGTATATAACCATTCAAGCCTAATATCAGCCCATTGACAAGACATTTCTATTGAAATGGCCCATCCTGCAAGATTATGTGCCACCTTGTTTGAAGATCAAGGACTGAAGCTAAGTCCCACAAATTTGTTCACAATCATACAATCCCTAATTTCTTCCAGAATCACTCCTTAAGGTGAAGATTGAAGGCCATGCTCATGAATAGCTTTGACCAGGGATTTCGAATCAGATTCTATCCACAAATTGCAACACACATGATTTTTTTTTTCCATTTTCATCCCAAATAACAAAACCAGAGCTTCGGCTGATAGAACATCTAGGTCGTATCGAAGGTAATCTGTTCCAGCACACAATAAATTCCTTCTTGAATCTCTAATCACTGCTCCTAACCCAGTTCGATTTTGTGTAGGATGACATGCAACATCAACATTTAACTTGTAGAGATTTTCGGCTGAAGGATTCCAATTAACATTGTTCGTGGGTTCATTTCTCTACTTGGAGGTAATACCCAAGTCCATTTCGATTGCGCTAATTTCTTTGAACTACTCCCCTATCCACTCTGCTTTCAGTTCTTCCCTAGAAATAGTTTGATTCAGAGCTACCTTATTTCAATTTGACCATATTGCCCAACAACAAATACTAATTAGTTCAGCATCCTCTTTAGGTACTTCTTGAAAATTGGTGACCACAAGATCTTGGAAGGAAACATTTCCACCTACATATTCAAAGAACCGTGGATATATCAGAGACCATATCCGCTTTGCCCTTTTGCACATAACTAAGGTATGTTCCACTGATTCTCTGTCTCTACCACATATCACACACCTAGGATCAACAAGAATGTGTCTGCTACACAAATTTCCTCTTATTGGTATTATATTATGAAAAACTTTCCACATAAAATTTTTAATTTTATTTGGAATCTTCAATCCCCATAATCTCCTCCACCAACCCTCCATCTTGCCATTTTGTGAACTAGAAGCCTCTAATCTATTGTTTGAGAAACGTTTATAGGCACTCTTAATTGTAAAGTCTCCATCCTTCGTATAATGCCATAACCAACTATCCTGATTGGTAGTTCTGCAAATAGGAATTGAGAGTATTGTATTTATGTGTTCATCAATAAACATCTCCTGCAACTTCAATAGATCCCGTTGGCCTTCAGAGGTTATTAACTCAGCAACCTTCATTTCTCTAATCTGTTATATAGGAGTAGAGATAATTCTGAATGTACTCTCCCTAGGCACCTATTGATGCTTGAAAATGAATGTATCCTGACCATTGCCAATTCTTACTATGATCCCTTTTTGTAGTAACTTTCTTCCCCAAAGTAAACTTCTCCAAATAAAGGATGGGTTCTTCCCTAACTAGCATTAAGAATTGAATCTCCTGGAAAGTACTTCTCTTTTATCAGTCTTGCAGCTAAGGAATTAGGATTTTTAAGAATCCTCCATACTTGTTTTGCAATCAAAGATTGGTTAAAACCTTCTAAATTGCGAAATCCTAATCTCCCTTTCTCCTTTGGTGTGCAAAGTTTATCCCATTTAAGCCAGTGTATCTTGGTCTTATGTTGAGAAGAACCCCACCAAAACTTTGCTATTTGTTGCTTAATATCCCTACAAAACGATTTTGGGATTCTTACACAAGACATCACATAAGTTGGGATAGATTGGGCAACAGCTTTGATAAGTATTTCCTTTCCTCCCATGGAGAAAAGACAAAGATAGTTCAAATATTGTGAAATGAATAATGTGTTTTCACAACTATTTTTGAAAATGCTCATTTTTTTTAAAAAAATGTTATTAAAGTTTAGGGGGACTTTCAAAGTATATTTTACAAAATTAGTTTGGAAAATGCTTCAAACCTTTCGAGATGAACATTGTACTTTTCATAAGTATTTTTTTAATTTTTCAATAAAGTTAGGGATTTTGAAATTCCATGTGTCAATAACTTTCATAACATGTTCAAACATTGAGCAACCCACCATTTATTTTTTTAATCAGCCTTAAGAAGTTTGGAAGTCTATTTTCTCATTGTTTTTGAACCCACTATTTTAAAAACAAATGCCTTATTTTTTTAAAAAAAGTAATAGTTTTTAATAAATTGTACATAATAGTGTGTCATTAGTGTGTCATTATTTTTCAATCCCACCAATTTACAACATTTTCTTTCATACATTTTTTTTTCTTCATCAAGTTCAACAATTTTCAACAAAACATTTTTCCTTGTATTGCAAGAAGAAGTTGAAACTGTTTTTTGTTTTTCAACACAACATTTTCATCTTATAACTTGATTTAAAACATATGTCAAATCACATGGAATACAAATGAGGAATATACATGGAATCAAGTACAATAGTATTTTCACATGTAATAATCATACAACATAAAAGGATTCAAATAACATAATGAATCACAATCATCATATATGCCAAACCGCGTGTTCAAATAACATAAAAAATCACAACTATCATGTAATATCAAATTGGGCAAAGAATGCGTGTTCATAATACAATACATAATGGAAAAAACAAGACATTACTTAAATTAGTCCACTGACTGTAACACAACATGTTCATCTTATAACTTGATTTAAAACATATATCACATCACATGGAATACAAATGAGGAATATACATGGAATCAAGTACAATAGTATTTTCACATGTAATAATCATACAACATAAAAGTATTCAAATAACATAATGAATCACAATCATCATATATGCTAAACTGTGTGTTCAAATAGCATAAAGAATTACAACTATCATGTAATATCAAATTGACCAAAGAATGCGTGTTCATAATACAATACATAATGGAAAAAACAAGACATTACTTAAATTAGTCTACTAACTGTTGTAGGCCAATAATGTGGCACTACAAACCTACAAACAAAAGGATGAAAAAAGAGTTAGAATAATGGATGAGGTAAGGTAAAAAAAAAAGAGGAAATGATTCTAAACAAATGAAAATGTTGCTAAACAATTTTAGCATAGACAGTGAGTACGTTGGAGATGTTAGGCCGTTCGTGTAGTAGAGGTACAAACGAAGGAGAATAGAACGTTTAACTCCACGTGTCCTCGACCACCTCATAAAATAACATATGAAAACGAAGTGCATTAGTTAATGAATAAGAGTAGAAGAGTAAGTTAGAGATGAAAGTGTTAAATAAATGAAAACGAAGAGATAACAAGTCCAAGGAGAGAGTATACCACGAGAAGTGAGAATTGGTTTTTATAAAAAATTGTGATTAGGGGAAGATATGAGATTTAATGCCCGTAAGTACATAAACTCAACCACCCAACCACTCAAATTAATACAAATAGTATAATAAAAAAAATTAAATAAATGGACATGACTTACCAATTAATTGGACCATCAACCACCATTTAAGATAGAAGAAAGAGTTGAAGTAAACGATGTGACAATGTAGTTAATTACTCCCGAACTACCAACTCAATTCAAAAAAAGGAAGATGCAACTTACTTTCGGTCAAGGGAAAATTTAAACAAATGTAAATAATGTGATAATAGCCAATTGATCCAAATATGAATTAACATAATGGATTTACATGGACAATGGTAATTGGAAGGGAGTTAATTGCATTTAAATAGCCTTAGAACATAGTATGCATAAAACAGAATACATGGGCTTCATACATACCAATCACAAGCTAAGCAACAGATGAAGGGAATAGGGAATTTAGATTAAGGGGCCTCAGGATACAAAAATTAATCATTTAACTGTAGTAAAAATCAAATACATAAACATATTTTGACTCATCATCGACCATAAAAAAGGAAACAATCAAACCTATTCGTTGGACATGGGAGCGATCAACCCAAATCGACATGTTAGAAGTGAGAACCATGAGTGATAGTCCATTGGCCGAAATTGACAGGAAGAAAGTAATATACACAATCAGAACAGAATGCAAGGGATTCATGCATAGATATCAGAAGCCAAACAATCGATGAAAGAAGTAGAGAACTGAAAATAAGGGACCTCATAATACCAAAAAAAAAAAAAAATCATTTAAGTGTAGTAAAAACCAAAGTTATTTTCACTCATCATCGACTCTAATAAGAGGAGAAGAAACAAACTTGTTTGTTGGACATGGGAGCCACTCCCCCACCAAGCTCTAGCCAACTGGAACCTCCTACCAAGCCTCCATTTGAAGTCGATTCTGCCTCATAATCCAAAACTAGAATGAACGAAGGTTCAAGCTTGTCGAGTAGGGTGAAGGAGGAGAAGATGATTTGATCATAGTGGAGGCAGCAAGATGGTTGATTCTGGCTTGTTGGAGCATCAAGGGAATAAAGTTTTTAAACAAAGAGGAAGGAGAAAAAGAGGTTAGGGATTCAGTCGAGTATGAAGAGAAGAACAAGAGCAGTTACAGTTTTACACGATTCGAAAAGGAATATGCATGAACATCTTACCTTCGATCGAATCAAAGGTGCGGAAGATGAGTTATAGTGGAATCGAAGAAGAGAAGGTGACATTAGGGTTTCAGTTGGGGAAGACAATTGGAGAGAGGACGAGAGGAGAGAAGATGGAGAACAGAAGTGATGTGCATCAGAAGACCTCAGAAGAATTGATGAGCAGCAGAGACGTGTAAATGAAAACCAAGAAAACCACGTGAAATGCCAGACCAACCCCATGGGGTATACATTGTTCTACTTCCATGGGATTTCTTCTTTCAACCCCAGAGATGGGCTGAGTTAGGAAGTCCATCCCCCCAACATGGGTTTGGATTTGGAACCCAAACCCACCCAAATCCAAACACATGCCCCAAACGGGCCCTTAAGCTTTAACCACGTGCAAAAGTTGAAAATATAATTTAGTTATATAGAAGTTGACATACGAAAAAGGCTTATGAAAACATAACATTTATCATCTATACTACTAATAGCATGCAATTATGCTATCTTATTTCTTATTATTTGAACTAGTTTTGCTATGATTTCGTGTGTTTTGATGCCTATTTATGGTTAAATTGTAGAAACTGAGCTTAAGAAGCAAACTTGGAGTGTTTGGGGGTATTTTAGTCATTATAGAGCTATTTCGGGCCATTTTGGAGAGCCAAGAAAAGAAAAGTTGAAGAATCAAGTTGTTGGGCCGAGAGGATGACATTGCAACTCTAGAATTTGCATTGCAATGCCATAATTTGGCATTTAGACCCGAGAGCATAGCATTGCAACTCTAGAAACACGCAGAGAGGAAATGTTCCATCGGTAGCATTGCAACGCTACCCTTGTGCGCAGCTGCAAAATGATTGTGTTTTGAACAACGTTGCAACGTTGTCACGATGGCCAGTATAAGTTCATCGCTTCTTCTTCGTCCAAAGGGAGGATTTGTGAGGATTTGTGAGCATTTTGGAGCAAAATTGAAGACCTTGGAGCTCGGGCTCAAGATTGATCACCTCGAGAATGCGGGATCGTCCTTCGTTTGCATTTTTCTTCCATTTTCCTTTCATTTATAGTTATTTTAGTGGCTATAATTAGGGGTTTTTGATTTGTAATTGTTGAATATGTTTAGTTAAATCCCTAAATTCTATGGGTTGTCGTAATTCTTGGATCATTGCACTTAATTTTACTTAATTTAGTTTGTGATTTTGGTTTGATTAAGTGTTTATGTTCATTTATATATTTTAGGCTTAATGCCCTTTGATTGTGTTCGTTAATTAATTGAGGTAGGACTAGGAGGAGATCGACAGGAGATTCCTAGTTAGCTTAGTGCACGCTCAGTTAGCTACTCGAGTGATAGTGGGATAATTGGTTAATTAATTGTAGTTAGTGCTGAAGATTAATTAATTGGGCACTGTCTAATTGATTAGTTACTAAGTGGAGGCTCGACAGAGATAAGTTTAGACTAAAACTGGATGCATGACTACAGATTAATTACCTTAGTGACAGCAAGAGTAATAATTAATCTATAGAGGTCAATGATCGGTGTGTACACGTAAGCGCATGCGATCAAAGTAATAATAAAACAGTATTCCTACCGACTATCGTATCCACTGAGATTGGTTTTTAATTCAATTAAGTACTGCGAATTATCTTACTTTACTTTATTTAGAGAACAAAAAACAAGAGCAGATAGGTAAAATAACAACTAATCCTAGAAATTAAGCAAGATAAATGGGAGACACAAATCGAAAGGTAATACTATGGGCGTTGATTGCATTCTTGGACCTTAATTTACTTAATTAAGCTAACAATTAGGCATAACCAAGTGTTCGATTCATAAATCTAGAAGCCTAAAGTTATGGAATCTCTCGTCGGTCTCCTCCAAACCTCAGGTGTAATTAATTAAATCTCCTGTTCCTCATTAATTTATTCTCAACCGACATTACAACCCTTCATCACGGACCTCTATAGATTAATTATTACTCTTGCAGTCACTCAGGTAATTAATCTATAGTCATGCATCCAGTTCTAGTCTAAGCTTATCTCTGTCGAGCCTCCACTTAGTAACTAATCAATTAGACGTAGCCCAATTAATTAATATTTAGCACTAACTACAATTAATTAACTAGTTATCCCATTGTCACTCGGGTAGCTAACTAATCGTGCATTAAGCTAACTAGGAATCACCTGTTGGTCTCCTCCTAGTTCTACCTCAATTAATTAACGAACAAAATCAAAGGTTATTAAGCCTAAAATGCATAAATGAACATAAATACTTAATCAAACCAAAATCACAAACTAAATTAAGTAAAATTAAGTGCAATGATCCAAGAATTACAACAACCCATAGAATTTAGGGATTTAACTAAATATATTCAACAATTAGAAATAAAAAACCCCTAATTACAACCACTAAAATAACTATAAATGAAAGAAAAATGGAAAGAAAGTGCAAACGAAGGACAATCCTACGTTCTCGAGGTGATCAATCTCGAACCCAAGCTTCAAGGTCTTCAATTCCTCTCCAAAACGCTTGCAAATCCTCCCAAATACACTCAAATATGGTTTGGAATCAAGATTTTGGCTAAAACCTTCGATTTGGCCTCCCCTTGGACAAAGAAAAAGCAATGGCCTTATACTGTCCATCGTGGCAGCGTTGCAACGCTAGGGCCAACATTGCAACACTACCCAAAACACAGTTATTTTGTAGATGAGTGCAAGCGTAGCGTTGCAACACCACAGGACAGCTACGCAGACGGAACATTTCCTCTCTGTGTGTTTTTAGCGTTGCAATGCCACAGAACAACATTACAATGCTAACTCTCGAGTCCAAATGCCAAATTATGGCGCTGTAATGCCAATTCTAGTGTTGCAACGCCATCCTCTCAGCCCAACAACTTGGTTCTTCAACTTTTCTCTTATTGGCTCTCCAAAATGGTCCGAAATAGCTCCATAATGACTAAAATACTCTCGAACACGGGGTTTTTGTACGGATGACCCATTTTTCAATGGGTTAATGCGATCTGACCTGTCATCCCAATTCAATGAAATATGACCCATTCTGACGTGGCAACGTGCTCAAAATTACCCAGAAGGGTAGTATGAGACCGGCTCGCTTGTTCACGCTCTCGGATAGGGTAACACTCTCGTTGACTATTCTCGCTCTCGTTCTCGTTTGCCACGTCAGCAAATTTTATCGCACACGTTGACTCGTTCTCGCACTACTCGTTCTCACTCTCGTTGTCGTTCTGCTCGCTCTCGCGCTCGAACATTATTTGCCGTCACTGGAACGCTATACTCGTTCTCGCTTTCGTTGTCGTTCTTTTACGTCACTCGTTCTCGTTCCTGCATTTAACAACATTTTTTGTTAATTATTGCGCACACGTTAACTCGTTCTCGTAGGACTCGTTCTCACTCGTCACTCTACCAAGGTTCTGCTCTCTCTCGCACTCGAACATTATTCACCGTCACTCGAACGATGTACTCGTTCTCGCCCTCGGTTTTGTTCTTTTACATCACCCGTTCTCGTTCTCGCGTTTAACAACATTTTTCGTTAATTATTGTACCCAGGTTTTCTTGTTAGTTTAATGTGAATCCATGCACGACCACGACGTCAAGAACGTTGCAAAATATAAAATTTCATTTTCGAGTTTTGGGTTCATACAACGAAATTTTAAAAGAAAAACAACAAAACAAGAAAAATGAAAAACAAGTCGGCCGACACCCCACCCGAACCTACTCGGAGTTGGATGATGATATTATCACCAGTGGCAGCCATCTGTCCTCACCCCTCTTCCTTTTTTGCCTAGCGGGCGTGCGACTGGACCCTTCGTCCGTAGAAGGGGATTTGTTTTTCTTGTTTCTCCAGTCGCCACCATCCCTAGGCATGTTCACAGAACATGCTGAAGGGGCCGGATGAGGTGCGAGCAAATGGAAAGTAGGTGGTGGTGGTGTCTGGCAAGACTGTTCTTCATTCAGCCCATTAGCCAGGAAGTCCTCCAAATCGCGCTCTTCCGTCGCTTCGCTGGAGGACATGATTGTCGTGGCTGGCATGGGCGGGGTTGCGGGGTCTGACTCCTCAGACAACGGAGCAGACGGGTATTCGAGAAAACTATCATCGGATGAGTAGTCCATTTTAGTGAGTGTGTTAGGTTTGGTTTATTAATTAGGCAAAAAGGATTGAAATGCCAAAGGTCACCATTAATGGATTGGCACCACTGCAAGTTACCCTTTCGTCTCCCCAATCACGAATAACGAGCATGCATGATTACAGTGAAAAGGCTAGCGCGAGAACGAGAGCCCAACTACGAGAGCGAGAGTGATAATAGATATAGCCTGTAGGTCTGTCATACAAGTTTGGATATTGTATTGTACCATCGATAACACTCGTTCTCGTTCTCGCGCTCGCTCTCGTAGTTGACTATCGCTCTCGCTCTCGTGAAACGGATTGATGGATTGATGGATTGACATGACTGTAGGTCACCCTTATGTCTACCCAATCACGAATCTAAGCATGCTCACCATGAAAAGGAGAGCGCGAGAATGAGATCCCAACTACGAACTGCGAGAACGAGAGCCCCACTACGAATTGCGAGAGCTAGAGTAAGACGAGAGTGAGAGCGATATTAGATATCCAATAATGCAATCATCTCTAATTCTCGTTCTTATCGTTCGTAGTTCACACTCGCTCTTATAGTGCCCTTGTTATCTCACGCTCTCGCTTCAGTGGTCGTTTAGTCCTCCATTCCGAGTCATCATTTAAAAAAACAAACGAATAGTTTTTCTCTCACTTCTTCTACTTTACATTCGAAACTCACTCTCTCTCCGTCGATAAAGGTTCATCACCGCTAGATTAATTTGTCACAGCCATTCATCTTCACCAGCGACGCGTTCTTCCTCTGAAACGGTAAGCCTAAACCGCCCAATTCCTTCGTTTATTGTTTGGTTCGTGGCTGTTCTAGTTTTGTGCATGTTTGCGATGTAGGGCAAGGTTATGGTTGTAACTACTTCTGTGCATGTTTTAGTTCATAGTTTGTGGATTTGATGGAGGAAGTTGCAGAGCTAGAGCGAGCGTACAGGGACGAGAGCGATAGAGCTAGAGCGAGCTTGCATGGACGACAGCGACAGAGCTAGAGCTAGAGCAAGTAGTTAGGGTTTTGAGTAGAAATCGATAGATTTGGTGAGCGAGAGCTATATAGCTAGAGTGAGGTTACTAGAACGAGTGCGTGAATGCTATATCTATAGAGCTAGGGTTTCTGTGAACGAAGGACGTGAACGATAGCAAGAGCAAAACTACAAGAGCGAGAACGAAACTACGAGAGTGAGAATTGAGTTTCAAACGGCCATTCCATGCATTGTGTTTGTTTTTTTTTTCTTTTTTGTGTTATGAAGTTCTGATTGTTTGTGCAATTGATGCAGTACCGAGATGATAGCAGTTCTGAGAATCCCCAAGGAGGATTGGTTCCCTGGCCAAGGTTCTAGCCTTGCCCACATAAGTTCTGCAAATAAAGTTGTCAAGGAGAAGTTGTGTAAGCCCTAAACTCTCTTTTGATCTTATTGCACTTATACATGAAGGTTGATACATGTAACTTGGTATAGGTTGCATTGAGGGTGCCGTGGTAGAATTTGAGAATCTCCTAAGTTGTGGACTATAACGTGCACAAAGCTTCATAAGGAGACAGGTTAGGTATTGCTATAAGCATATTAAAGGTTGAGTTGAAGTAAGTTAAGGTCATGAGCAAGTTGGGTACACATTAGGTGTATGTTGTGTTGAATACAAAAGCTGTAATTTCTAAGTAAATTAGTTAAAATTTCTTTACAATTTAGGTGAATTTAAAAGGACTTAAAGTCTAAAGAGAGAAGGAGGAGCTGACCATTATACACAATTTCTTTGGAGTTGGTTATTAAGGAAGGATGAGCTGTCCAACTCTTGTGAATGCAGTAGACAACTGGAAGCTCTAGGAAGTGGGTTAAGTTCAACCAGCCATATCTCTCAATCCACTTGCGCAAATTAGATGATTCTTGAGCCAAAATCTCAGAAATTGAATGAAGAATAGGTATGGAAAAGGTTGTGAGAAAATACGAAGAGGCAAGTCATGAAAACTTAAGAAAACCGAGAGGTGTTCCAGTTTCTTAGCCAGCAGAACAAGGTGAAGAAATCTTAAGATTTCGGGCTCTTGAGGACGAATTAGAAGCTCAAATTTTGAGGTAAGTAAGTTTAGACATTGTATTTGAGGGTTATCAAATAAAATTTGGTGGTTGTTTTGCTAAATGTTGAGAAACCCATGCTGGAAGTTGAATCTGTAATTTTTGGTTCAAAAGAGAAAGGACTAGAGAGAGAGTAAGGAAGATGTGCTTCCAATTTGTTATACCTTACAGCCAAGTGTGTTCAGTTACTATGCTATGAGTTATGTGACTGAATTAGATCTAATTTTGGGCCAAGTAGAAAAAGGGATTAATGTTATGGAATTCATTTTCAGGGCAAACGGAGATAGGCGAAGCTTATAAGCCTTGGGAGTCTTCATGTGATTGTGAGTGACTTTGTTTGAAAACCTATGCTTTGATCTTTATTCAAAAGCTTACTAGTGATGGATATTGAAGCATGCTTAAACTAATTTATATTCATTTTTCATTGAACTCCTATTAATAAATGGCGGTGTTGAAAGTTAAGCATAATTGTAACTAGTTGTTACTCCGTGTTCAAGCATGAAACCTAAGTTTGGAAGTAGGTTTTCTTGGAAGTACCTTGCATTAATCCATTCTAAAACATGGTTGAATTGTCCAAACCTTAAAATATGATTGGTTGGCTATGTTAAAGAATTTATGCGTTCAGAACACGAAAAATGAGTTTCGTCAATGAGTTCTCCTTTAACCGTACGATGAACTTAACTATTGGCATGACACTCGACGTTTGGAAGCTTGTTTAAAATGAAAGTTTGTGTTTATGTTGAGAACTTGCTGAATGTGATTCCAAACTATGTTTTTAACTATTTAAAGCATGCCTTTTATATTATTAACCCCTGGTACCGAAGGACACAGAGAAGGTACCTGGGAGAGAGAAAACTTGACCCCCGATACTGAAGGACAGTGAGAAGGTATTTGGGTGGTAGTTGGTCTGGCCCCAATACTGAAGGACATGGAGAAGATATTAGGGGAGGCTAGTGAGCTTAAATGGCAATCCACGTGCACGTGAGAGAGGTATTGAAGCTGTTGGTTTCGAGAGGACTCTGCCACAACTAGGGTTTGGAAGGGTACCATGCTACAAATTTTCTTTATTATGAGTTACTACGTTTTGAAATACCTATTTTTGATTTTGATGCTACCTTATGAGTTCTTATGCATTGCTTTTCGGGGTGCTTAAATCCTGTAAATTGGCGGCCTTGTTGAAGTACTTTTAATGCTTTATCTTTGAACGCATAATCTATTAAAGTAGTCACTCACTGGGCTTCCCAGCTCACGTTTTCAACATGTTTTCTCTTCTCAGGAAGCAAACGAGTTCCCTGTGCTTAGCCTCATCAAGACCTATTTGCCACCACGCCTCTTTAGCTCCTTGTATATATACTTCTACATGTATATAGTTTTGAAATAAAAGCATTCTAGCCGGGTTGTAATAGACTTAAGTATGTTATGACTAAGTATGCAAACCTAGTATGAGGGAGTGAATGTATCTTGCTCAGGTGTGCAACTGTGTGCTCAATTTTACTTGTTCATGTTCCAACAAACCCATGTGGCTGCACCACATTTTTTTGGTTAGCATAAGAGAAATTCTCGTGGGTACGCAAGCCTGGATGGTAAAAATTTGGAAGATTTTTGTTCTGGTATCCCTGATAGCCATATCTTCTATTCTGCATGTATTGGCACTGCTCAACAGATTGCTCCTCCACTCATTTCGAGCTCAACGCTATTAGCGAGGTAATTGACTTGGTTGCTCCTGAAGTAGACAATTTATTTAAAGCGTTTGTTAAGGAAGCCATTTGAGCTTTTAATGCACTAATCTCATCAAGCTCATAGATGGTCGAACCGGATCTCAATTTGGAGGTTGAACAATTTGATGGCCATTAGTAACTTGTCGCGGTCATTTCCTTCAATAGAGCGTGTGCCTCATCCACCGTCTTTGCTAGGACACTTCCCCCTGCACTGGTATCAAAAATGGTCTTAATACTAGCAAATTACCCATTATAAAATAGGATAACCGTGCTGAAGGTACTTCCTCAACATCTCCTTGTATCTTTCCCAGCTCTTGTACAATTGCTCCTCGTCGAGCTGGAAAAATGTACCAATCTCTGTTGTCAGCTTCGTCTTCTTTGTTGGAGGGAAGAACTTTGTTAGGAAGGCGTGGGCCAACTCGTCCCATGAAGATATGCTAGTCTTCTTTAGGAATTTGAGCCAGTCCTTTGCTTTATCTTGCAACGAAAAAGGAAAAAGTCTAAGTCTAATTACATCAGGAGAAACCCATTTAACTTTACCATTCCACAGATCTCAAGGAAAGATCTGAGATGTAAGTGTGGGTCTTCTGAAGGATGCCCTTTAAATAAGTTGTCCCACGCATTTGTATCAACCCCATCTTCAGCTCGAAATTATTCGCCTGAATGGGTGCATGTACAATTATAGAATGGTCCGTCGGGAATATGGGCTGGAAATAATTGCATATTGGCTTCCTCTCTTCCTCATTGCGTTGTTCTGCCATAGTGACTTGGGGATTCTTCTCCTTCTTCAACCTCTTACAGGTCTTGTAATTTTTCAAATTTAAAAGGAGAAGATTAGCCTCCTTATCACTATGCATAAACCACACGGCCTCCTCAGAAAAACCAAACCAAACAAAAATAATCACAAATAAGCAACAAAAACTCATAAAAGCAAGCAACATAGTTATGTACAAAAATCAACCAAAAATCCCTAAATTAATTCCTCATACTTTCTTTCTAATATTAATTAATTCAAAAGAATTTGTCGCTTTCTCGCCAACGGAGCCAAAAACTTGTTTCACTGATTGCATGCAAGCGCACTTGATTGGAGTAATAATAAGCATGAAAGGCATAAGGACAATTGAAAAGAAATAAAGGAATGGTATTGTCCTGAAGTGTGAGAGAATCCTCGATTCAACATGATCAACTGGGTGCAATGTGAAGAAATTATTCTCGAGCTCCTAAAAATATCAACCAACAGGAATACAAGATCAACACAAACTAAACTAAAAGAAAAAACATAAAAACAACAAAGAAAAGAGAACTAAAAGAAAAAACATAAAAACAATAAAGAAAAGAGAACTAAAAGAAAGAAAGCTTGAGTTTCCTCCCAAGAAGCGCTTATTTAACGTCTTTAGGCAGACAGGACTCATGTGGGCTCTCAAGGTACATAAAAATTCTTCTATTTCTTTGGGCCCCTCTTCCTAGAGTCAACAAAGAAAACTAAAGCTAGAAAAATCACTAGCTTCTCGTGGGACCCTAAAGCAGAAATATTTTTGGTAAATTTAAATATAAAAAGTAGAAAATGTGAAAGATCAAAATAAAGGGACTCATACACAGACTCATGAGAATAAGAAGAAGAACACTCAGGAATAAGAAAAGAATCAAAAGATAAAACAGATGAAGGCCTTATAGCCTCAAACTCTACCTCTTGAACCTCCTCAACTAAAATAGGCTCATCTACTGTCTCATCCTCACAGACTTGATCCTGGTGTGTGTCTAGACTCTTTAATTCTTTCCCAATATCTATAACCCACTCCCTTGACTGCCCAACCTCAGTAGAATTGGAAGAATTAGGCTCATGAAAGGCTATCGGTGAATCAATGATCAAGTGACTCATTGGACATTTTAAAGAAGTGGGTGCTAGTCACTAACCTTTCCTTGGGTCTGGAGTCTCTCACACAAACGTGCTAAATAAAAATCATTAGCTCTAGACTCCTCTAAAAACTCTCTTAATTATTTTTCTAAGGGAGACTTTACCTCTAATTGGGCTACCTGAGGGGTATAACTAGAAAAAGGAAAAATTGGAAGAGGGTGTTGGTTCTTCGGGTTCAGATTCCCTAAAGGGTCACCCAAATTTATCAGAAGCCGTCCAAAAGGTAATAAAGAAATAAACACAAGCTTAATAGCAACACCAGATAACAACACGACCAAAAACAACAGACCATGACTCCAAAGAAAACAAAAACAAGAAAAAAAAAAGAACAAAGCAATAAAAACTTTTAGATTAAAGCAAGCATTTTTTTTCATAATATTAAATGAATTAAAATACACCAACCTCCGATAACGACGCCAAAAACTTGATGCATGTACAATTTACGTTTTTGCAAGCGAACGGGTCAAGTAATATAAAATGATATTCCTACTGAATATCAAATCCACAAAGATTGGTTTTAATTCAATTAAATACTGCAATTACTCTCACTTAGCTTTATTTATAGATAACAATTGGAAGAAGATAAATTAACCTAAACAACGGAAAATAAATGGAAAAATAAATGGGAGACACAATCATTTGGGATAAACTTGAGAAGAGGACCAATTACTTAATTAAACAGATAATTAAAACCAAATTGACAATGAATTCATAAGTCTAGAAGTTCTAAGAGCATGGAATCTCCTGTCGGCCTCAACCAATCTCAAGCACCAACTAGGTAACCTACATGTCTGTAACGTTAGCTAATTAATACAAGGTATTAGGACTCTTCATTATGGACCTCAAATAATCGCCCTTATCACTTTTGTGTCCAAGTGATTATCAGTTATGCATTCATGATCTATTTCAAGTTCCCTCCGTTGAGTGCTAAACTCAAATCATCACAACAATTAATTCCTTTGTCAGAGAAGTTCAAGGCATTAAACAACCAATGCATAAATGAAATCAAAACTCAATTAGCAATAACCATTCCTTCACTAAGCAATTAACCCAAAGTATCCAATAATTAAGTAATTAATTCAACTAATACAAAAATTCCAAGTATTAGGAACAAAGATACTCAAATTGATACAATTAAACCTCTAAGTTCCTAATTTACAACCACAAAACAAAAACTAAAAGTAAAGGAAAAGGAAGAAATTATCAAACGATGGTCAATCCCGTGTTCCTGTCATGATCTCCACGTCCCTTGAGCTTTGGATATTAAAAAATGCTCCACAAACACTCTCAATTATACCCTAAACCCTCAATTTTAGCTTGAAATCGAGATTAGGGCTAAAACCCTTAGATTGGCCTCCAAAAATGGCGCCCCAAAATGACATTTTTATACGAAATCTTGAGGCAGCGTCTCGACGTTACAATAAAAGTGGCGTGCACGTGTTTTTGAGTGAACAATTTGGAGGGCGGATGAATCAGGGTTCAAAAGGAGCTAAATCTCTAGATTTGAGCAATTGATTAGAGAGAAAATGAATTTCAAGCATAAGAACCAAGGGCATAGCTTCTTGAGGCCACTATGGGTGTCAAAACGCTGCTGTAGAAGCTTCTCAAGCATGGAAAATAGTGGGAGTAATGTCTAGATGCTAGGCAGATTGCAAAATTAGAGGCTCACTCGATACTACGGGGAGGCTGCGCAAAACGCTAGTAACGTCGAGACGCTACTTTTGACATTTTGACGCTACACAGATTCTCGAATATTATTTTCTTGTTTGCAAGGGCAACGTTTTGACGCTACCCTTGGCGTTTAGACGTTGCCTTGCCTATTATAAATACCTCTTTTTTCTTCTAAGGCAAGGTGTGCTGCAATTCTGTAACTTTTCCTAGAGACTTCTTGAGAGCTTTTCCTGTAGAGTAGGTTGGATTTGTAATTTTGGTTTTGCAATTTACAACTTAGGGCAATGACATACTTGAGCCCCATCTTCCCTCCTTTCTCTAAGGAATTTCCCTTGCATTTTTCATAAGTTGGTTAACATTCTGCTAGGGTCAGTTTTTGTTCAAATTACCATTTCTTTTATCAAGTCCGTTTTGTTTTGCTATTCAATCTTGTAATTTTCAATTATGTAATTTAGTTCTGCAATCTTTGTTTTCCGTACTTAATGTTTTTGTCACTTTAACTTGCAATTAGATTCTACAATTATTTTGTTTTTACCAAACACACCATCCCAACCTTGTTTTTGCAATTTTTGGTTTCTAAGTTGCAATTCTCCTTACATTTTTCTCTGCAATATTTTTGTTACACCGTTCCCTATGGGATCGATACTCAGGAATACTCCTGTTTTATTACTTACATCGACAGTGTGCACTTGCACTAGGGTTGAACATATTTATTTACTTTTCTTCACCCAAATTTCACCTGATCAACGCTCTTTATAGTCCTTTCATAGTCTTCTCAAATATGACTTTGCTCCAATTCTCATTGCAGAATTTCTCCCAATCATCAATGATACTAAGTAGGGTCGTGTCCATCTGTTGTTTCCTCTCTCTCCCCATCATAGCAAGTTCAATGAAATAAAACAATGCACTATTAACTGCATCCTCGTCACTCTCGAACTCGGGCTTGGAAAATAATTCATGTAATTTAGTCCCTTTCATACCCTCAGTATCATTCAAATATTTCACTCGAATCCTAACACTGGACATTCCTCTGCACATATCGTATGTTATGTCTAAGCTCAGTAATTAGGTCAAACTCTCTCTTGCCAAATGACACTTCATTACCTAGAATGTCAAAACTCATGACATCAGGTCTACTTTCATTCACCTCCCTAAGAAGAAAGTAGTGGATAAGCAGGCCGTTAAAAATGAGGGACGTGTCAAGGAAGTGGCCGAAACAAGTTTCCCTAAACATTACTAATTAGGTTGGAGTCAGTTTCACCTTAATGTTTCTAACGACCTTCCTAAGTGGGAGCAACATGTTAAGGCTACAGGAAAGTGATCAGAGGGGGGGATTTTGGGAACCATGGCTATAGTACTTGCATACAAGCAAGCCAACATTTATTTAGCAAAAACAAAAAAAAATACTATACAGAAATAACTCAACAAGCCTGGTGGAAATACTTTCCTTTTGGCCCAGTGGAAATACTTCAGCATGCTCGGTTTTATGTAGGGGAAAAAGATATCGAGTCTGAAGGTGCAAATGGAACCGAAAGTGGGGAATATTATCAAATCCCGATGAAAAAAGTTGACAATCACTAGGTGCGAAGATAAAAAATCATCGAGTGTGAATATACCATCAACCACCGGGAACATGGACAGAATCCTTGCATCTCGATTTATTTCCAATGGTCACATCATGTGGCTTTTTTCCCCTCATACCCATTGAATTTCCACCCTTTTCACCGAGATTCTTACAACTTTCTTCTAGCCCGGTGATATATGTTCACCGCCACATCTGGTTCTTTTTTCATCTTCAGCAACGGTAGATTCCCCCCCTCTAACCCGCTATACTGGCCCAAAATGCATCATTTATTTTCAAATCAACTTATTACTAAAACCAGTACAAATCACTACGAAGACATATTCTAATGCCCTTAAACTATGAAAAATTCGTTTTCACCAAGGTTGCCCTTAAACCACGACCCTCCTTTTTCGAACAGAAACCCCAAACCCGAAACGATAAAACGTTATCCTTACCCCTTTTCGTCGGAGATGATGACCGTTGATCGGATGAAATCTGGTGATCGGAGAAAACTTCCAACTGAAGGAGAAATATTGGTGATTTTTTTGAAGGCTTTGGGATTTTTTTTTCAAATGGGTAACAATGGATTTTTTAACGTTCCAATGGAATAGAAATCAACGTTCAAACTAAAGGGCATTTTAGTCTTTCTCATTACCAGACGACGTCATCATGGAAATTAAAACAAGAGGGAATTTTTCTTAAAACAATTTCTCAAAATGTGTGTTCTCGATCTTTCAATCGGGTCTGGGATGCACCCAAGTAATGTGCAACACACTTCTACACCACATTTTTTTAAAAAAAAAATATTTTTTTACCTAGCTCTTTTGTAGTTGATTTTGCCTCATATTTTAAATCATTAATTGATTTATTTTGTATTGTATCGCAAAATTATATTGTATAGAAATGTGCTTTTAGATTTCATGGATCGTTTGGCAGCGGGGAAAACAAGAAAAAAAATAAATACAACAATTGATTATTCAACGTCTACGTGCATGCATGATCAGTCAGAATATGATTGATTGCATGATCAGTCAGAATCTGACCCAGACAACACTTCAACAGGCCAGTGAGGACTGATCCGGCACACGGCGCTGACCTCATCCTCATACATAGGATACAGTGTCTGGTTCACCGTTGTGTTCGAGTGTGTCCCATGCCCGGGTCTGACCTCGCTACGAAAGCAGTTAATAGGCGGCGGATCAGTGTTTGAAGTGACTAGTGATGGTCTATCGCAGTTGTCGTCGTTGTCATCGTCGTCTTCCTCCTCATCATCATCGTTATCATCTTCATCCTCCTCCTCATCGTCATCATCATCGTCCTCCTCCATCGCGGGTTTCCTCTTCTTCGACGGGAACCGTATAGATGGCCCAACACCTGGCCACGGACAATGTGACAAAGAGACCATCAAGATGGTCTACACAAGGGCTAAATGAAAAAAGTGGCAACACTGAGGGCATCCAGACTTTGAATTTTGAACAGGAACTTGTTGGGGAAGAAGTTGTTGAAAGAGGAAAAGATGAAGTTGAGAAGAGAAGAGAAGAAGTGGAGAAGATTGAATATGAAGGACCAACACTCCTAGGGGTTTTGGAATTGAAGAATAAGAAAGGGAAGAGGCGTCCATTGCACCTATAATCTGAGAAGGCCCAACATCAACTGTGGGTGCCAGGAATACAGAAAAAGAAGCTACATTGGTGGCTAAAAAAGAAAAAGAAGAAGAAAGAAAATTGTGCAACCCTTAGAAGCTCAAGGCAACAAATTTTATGAGCTTTTTGACTATGTGACTAGGAGTCTCACCTGAATGATGAATTTTTTGATTTTCAGGGACCACAGTCTCAAGAAGAAAGGACTGAAGAGGCTGGAAATGAGAAGGAAAAAGTGGAGGTAACAAGCAGTTTTGATGCTTGGATGCCACCACCACCTCCTAAGAAAAGAAGAAAAGGTGAAACAGAGAAGAAGAAATGGAGTTTAAGAGCCAAGAGGCCGAGAGAAGAGAAAGAAGAAGATAAAGAAGAGGCAGAGTTTGACATTGTTGCCAGAAGAGAAACCCTTGAAAATATGAAAATCAAGGTAGAAAGGGGATTCTCCACCCAATTGGAGCCCCTCCCACAATTCATTACCGAGACCATCAAAGTACATAAGTGGGAGAAGCTCTGTGGGAATCTTGAAAAGGCAAGTACCTCATTGGTACTTGATTTTTATACTCACCTGGGTGGAGAGGAGTTGAATGAAATGACCCTCTATGGTTGCAAGGTTCGATATTCAAGGATATCAATCGGATCTATGGCCTAAAATTGCTTCAAAATCTAGCTGGGAACAAAGTAATAGAAAATCCAATCGAGGAGAAATTGGAGGAAGCATTACCCTTGCTAGCAAGAGAAGGAGTCGAGTGGAAAATGGCTCTATATGGTAAAAGACATCTACTAGGTGGAGATATGAAAGATGAGCCCGCGATTTGGCTCAACTTTATTCAGAACTATCTCATCCCAACCTCACATGACAACCATTTCCCAAGAACGAATGATGCTCCTGTATAGCATCTATAAGGGGTTGGACCTGAATGTGGGAAGGATCATCCGAAGTGAGCTCATCGCGTGCATGAAGAAGAAAGCTAGTCAACTCTTTTTCCCCTCACTCATCATGGAGCTATGCAAACAAGGAGGCCCTAAATTGAATGAGCAAGACCTACAAATTAATCCACTTGACGTTGTAGGGTGCAGGTGTTGATGACTCCAAAGCCCAGTCGAACATTGCAACTGCATCTTCTTCACAATTTCAACCCACTGCACCAATCCAAGAAGATTCATTCCTAAAGGAGCAACTCAGGGTATATTGGGCATATGTGAAGGAGAAAGATCAATAAATCAAGGCCACTTTCTCTGCCCTCTCCAAAGGAAAAGGACTTGCTCTCCCTGACTTTCCAGAAATTCTTCTTCTGCAACCAAAGACTCTCGAGGCTAGTGATGGGAGCAATGAAACATTCTTCTCCATAGGGGAGTAATTGTTTTAACTCTATCTTTTTAGTTACTTTCTTAGAATGTTAGTTAGTTGATTTAGCTGTTGGTTTGCTGTTTTTGTTCTTTTTTATTTGTTACTTTTGTTTCAGTTTTGATAAGTAGTTTTCTTGCTTCTTAGTTTATTTATTTCCTTTTTGTAAACTCTGAGATAATTTTGAATATGATGGACTCTTTTGATGAATTCTTTGAGTCTTTTTCTGATTAAATGCCCTTAATGATGATATTGGAGTTTGCTTGGTTCATTAAATACGAGATCATTACCTAGGTGCTTCCCGAACAAACACCTTCATGACTCCTTGTCTCTATGAAACACTCAAGCCTTAAACTCACCAAAGTTTGTGAACTGAACCAATTAGGAGAGAATAAATTGAATGTTTTGTAAGTCATCCCCTCTTTTCACCCCTTTTTGTTATATTTTCGGCCAATGGGGACATTGACCATCATTAAGTTTGGGGGGCGTGTTATTATTTTTGAGCTGAATTGTTGTACTACCACTGCTATGGTCATGTCGAAAAAGAAAAGAAAAGAAAAGAAAAGAGGATACTCCTCCTTCCAGAGTTAGCTAAGTAACTAGGGACAGTCATAACACCCATGATTTCCTTTGCATGAAAGGTTAACTTAGGAAGTGAGTATGCAAATGACCTTGATGTGATAAGTGCTTTTAGTTAGATACTTTCACCAAAAAAGTGCTTGTAGTTAGATACTTTCACCAAAAAAGTGTTAGTAAGCTAAAGCGAAGGCACAAATGACAAAAAGGTTCCCTCTTGATAAAAAAAAAAAAAAGAGAAAGAAAAAGAAAGAAAAGAGCAAGTATGTACCTTAGCAATGAAGAATAAGTTTAGGGGGGATGTTATTAGTTAATGAAACCATGAAAATGTTAGCTTGTGAGCAATCGAGTGAAACTTAACTAAAGGTGCTAGGCAGTATGAACCCAAGTTGTAGTTGTAGGATGAAAGTATTTTGTTGAGGCAAAGGAGGCATAAAAGTTGCATGTAGTGGAAGCATTAGAGTTTTGTAAGTGTTATGAGCATGAGACCTCCCCTAAAAGGCGTAATTTTATCAGAATCACTCATAGAATTTGTTTTGGCTTGTGGTATGCTTATATGTTTGTATGTTTGCTATGATATTGCTTGAGAACGAGCAATGAATTAAGTTTGGGGGTGTGATAATGTTCATATTTTACATATTTCTAGCCCCTTTTACTTAAGCTATTTGCATAAATGCATGCTTTTATGTCTAATAAATATAGTAAATTAATGAGAAAATAGCCAAAATTAGTTAAGGGATTGTTCTGAGCTAAAAAATAGGAAATAAGAGGAAAAAAGTTGATTTTTAGTGAGTTTTGATGTTTTTTGCAGAAAAGTGGAAACTGCTAGAATTGCGATTCCAATTGCAACTTCAATTTTGCCTGGAGATAGAATTCCAAAAAATAAGAGAAAATCTAGAAGTTTGATTTTATTCTCCACGAATCAAGCTCATAAAGGTCTGATTCTCGCCTTAAGCATCCAAGAAGCAAACCCTAGCATTTGGAGGCTATAAATATAAAGATTCAAGCCATAGAAAACCAGTCCAAAAATCGGCCACAATCGATTGAAGACCCATTATTTTCTGCACTTTTAATTTTATGTTTTCTAAACTTCAAGGATAAGGAACGCCACCCAAACTTTAATCCAGTTCTGTCAAAAGTCTAGGGCTGTGAAGATCTTGCTCTCCTTAAAAAAGGTTGAGTTTAGATCGATTGAAGAGGTGGAAGTTATCTCTTTAAAGTTTGACTTTTCCTTTGTATTCGCAAGTTTAGTTTTCTGTTTAAAGTTCTTTAATTTGAGTACTTGAATTCAGTTTACTTTCAGTCTTTGTCTTTAATTTTTGTAGTTCTTTACTTTACAGCAAGTTTAATTTTAATAAAGTTCAATATTCTTTACTCACATCATTCTTTATCTTTAAGTTCATTGCTTTATTATTTTCCAATTTTTGTTTTTCTTTCTTTTTAAATCAGGATGTGTTTTCTTTCTTTTAATGTTTTGTTATTTATTTTCTCCATTATGAGCTAAGTCCATCCTTGGGATTCAAATATGTGGATGCCCTAAGGATTGGAAGGTTGGCCTAAAATGTAAAAGTAACTTTACTCGATTTCATAGCATTGTTTGCTTTTATTGATTACCATTCTTATTGAGAATCTAGCTTGATCACCTAGGTGAACATACAAAGATCGAGTTT
Organism: Trichosanthes truncata; assembly: GCA_033996785.1. Classification (NCBI taxonomy): domain Eukaryota; kingdom Viridiplantae; phylum Streptophyta; class Magnoliopsida; order Cucurbitales; family Cucurbitaceae; genus Trichosanthes; species Trichosanthes truncata. The sequence continues at coordinate 38,391,580 of JAWPNB010000013.1, read as the reverse complement.
AATATTGAAAGGGTTAAATGAGATTACGTGTTCATACAAAGCAATAGAGGAAAGGAGCGTATACATAAGCACTTGTTTTTGACCTTAGACTTAGGGCGAAACTTCTAAGACCAAGGGTTGTGTTCTCATTAAACTAAGTTCGTATTAGCCATAGACACATTGTTTAATAACTTAGGCTTCTAAAGGTTTTTCCATTAAAATCGAATAGAAGTTGAACCCGGTTTACATTGCTTGGTGCTTGAGTAGAGATTGCAATTGCATTTTAGGTCACAATTCTTTTCTAAGGGGCAAAAGCATGTTCGGATTACATCTTTTATCATTTGATTTTTAGTACACTCACAAACTTCTTAATTATTTAATATTGGTTACCGAGGTTTCTTTGTGTGAATATCTTTGCCTTCATTTTGGATTTTGCGGTATCCGTTCTCTGTGGGATCGATACTATCGAATATTTCCTTTACTACTTGTTTGACAGTGTGCACTTGCACTAGACTTGAGACTTTTTCTATTCAAATTTTTTTTTCTAAAAGCCCACACGTTTTTAGTCAATCAAGTATCAACTAGTAGTGGACGCAATGAGATTCTCACCGAGATTGACCCCATTTTGACCTGACCACATCCGATTCGAACTCAATCAGATTATCTAGCGAGAGTATCATCTGGGTGTGTACACAATGAGATTCTCACCGAGATTGACCCCATTTTGACATTATCACATTCGATTTGAACTCAGTGAGATTATCCAACCAGGGTTTCAACCGGTAACACATACATGAAATTACCCAGTAATGTACCATTAACTTTCCAAATAGAAAAAATAATAATGTATACGTGAATTTTATTAATGATTAAAATAATAATGTACACATGAATTTTACAAATAGAAAACGTAAACAATATACGTACAGAGAGATTAAGATTTGGGGTTGATTTGTCTGGTTGTGAGGGGGAGGTTACATATTTGTTTGTTATGCCAAGCATTCCCACACCTGCCGCATTTGGGAGCTGGCCATTGTTCTCCATCGGATGGGATCATGTTCCCCTATCTCCAACTAACTTGGGGTACTTGGGTTGATAGGAGAATATTGATCGGAACATACCCCGAGGGTGACTTCCACTCGATTATTTGTCCAACGGGGTTGATAGGCTCCGCATACATACATCGGACGACGCTCATGCTATACTTGGGGCTACATAGACTACGTGGGTTGATGTTCCAGTGTCTGGCTACCATTATGGCAGGTGAGCATGGTATCTCAAAACACTGAAACTCCATGCAAGTGCATGTACGCATGTTCAGATCTATAATGTCGTCGAACATTCCATCCTCCCTGACGTTAAAACTATAAAGGCCTATGGGTTCAACTAGATACCGTCGACCCATATCACACTGCTTGAAAATTCGCTCCCCAGAGTAGTCCGACATAGTCGAATTGCCAGAGTCCCAATAGGCTCACCGATCATAATACTAGTGTTGGAGGTTGTTTCGGAGGTGCTCAAGCATTGTAGTGATTGGTAAAAATTTGGCTTCCTTGGTTATGGAATTAGAACACTCTGTAGAATTGCTTGTCATGTTATCAAACCATTTGTGGTGTTGAAAACATCATGCCCACCATTCTACCCCAACTTCCCCTAAGTATCGTACTACAACACCACCTTTGAATTGAGAGATCTGCTCCCAATACCTATTGAACTCTAGTTGCCGATGGGCCCTCGCGACATTCCTAAATAGTTCAACTACCACCTTGTTCTTGAATTGTTTACGAAGATTTAACTTCAAGTGGTATATGCATAGTCCATGGAATGCCTTGGACAATACAACTTGGATTGCATTGGCGATGCTCGCGTGTCAATCCGAAACAATCACCATGTTATTGTCCTCTCCTATCGCCTTCTTGACTTTTGACAAAAATCAATTCCAAGAGCGATTGTTCTCGCCATCCACAATAGAATAGGCGATAGGGTATAGTTGTTGATTGTCATCCATTGACATAGCCACTAACGTGCAACCTTTGTATCTCCCCTTCAAGTGTGACCCATCAATAATAAGCACAAGCCGACAGTTTGCATAACCCCTAATCGAAGGACCTAGGTTATGAACATGTACTTAAAGTGCATGGATTGATTGTCAAGCTGAATCTCGAACATTGTACTTGGGATTTCAATATTTAGAGCTTCACCATAAGCATGAAGCATAACATAAGATTCTTCTGGAGTACCCTTCACTATTGCAAGAGCGTTTTTCTGGCATGCCATGCCTTGCCATAACTTATGTTCACACCATAATCTTGCCTAACATCTTCAATAATGTGTTTAGACTTATATGTACAGCCAACCCCAGAGAACTTGTTCTTGATTAAGTGTCCAATCACTTCAGCACTTGCTTGCGTATGGTCATGATCCAATATCTCTATAGAGCATGTGTGCTCTTTTACGAACTTCGAGATCCTAAACATATCACACTCCTTCATCTTAATTACGCGGAGTCTCCACTCGCAGTCCTCACTAACGCATCGCACACTGTATAGATCCTTTGTTGATTTCAAAACTCTAAACTTGAAGTTCTTGTTCATTGCAAATACTAATATTCTCGTTTTTAGGTCCTTCTTACAAAATAAAATTTAGCCGACCTCAACGTTGCCCTGCCTCCATGCATAACTATGTCCCCGTGGTTCCAATATAAATTATAGACGAGGGACCCGTTGCTTGTACGGCTGGGCGATCACTTTTTGTCTCACTCACTTGCACCTCATGTTCCTCATCCATTAGTGACATTGTTTTTTTCGTGCACATGGGCGTATTGTTCATGATCCACAATTGGAGTTTCCTTGTGTACATTTTCCACGTCGACAAAGTCTTGTGCATAATCGCCCCAATCATACAGATTCCCACCTAATCCATCATCTACTTTAGGTTGTGATGAAGAAAACATCCCACGAGCCCGTGCTATCGTTGCGACATTACACTTGGTAAATGACCCATCTCTGTCTCAAACCAGTCCATATCCTGCATGTGACCAAACCCCGAACAACCCTCATCGTTGTGAGAACTAAACTGCAATTCATTCCCTACTTCATACCCTACCTCATTCCCTACCTCATTCCCTATCTCATCTTCCTCTTCTTCTTCATATTCGAGTTCATAATCTTCATCCTCTTCTTCCTCATTCACGTCTTCATGTTCCACTACATTCTCTACATGATACTCAGGTTCATATTCTGGATCATATTCTTCATCATCATCTTCCTCATTCACGTCTTCATCATGCTTCCGTAAAGCCGTTACCCAAACCTGAACTCTTGACACATCTAGATGGTGCATAAAAAATCGCACATCTCGATCGTGCCTTATATACATTGGAAGGGAATCATATTCCATCCTGTATTTAACCCTCATTTCAACGTCAAACTTAGTCGGACGAATTTGTGTAATGTCATAAACTTGACTTTTAAATTCTTTATAACTCATTGTGGTCAGCACCACAAGCTCTACCATTTCGCTTCTAGTGTAAGAACTTGAGTCATTGTAACGAATGAATACACAATTGTTTTCCATGCTTGAACTAAAGAGAAGAAAAAAATCTTATTTTCAACTCTATATATTGCTTCCCATAATGTTTGCACGTTTTCACTATTCTACGTGTAATGGGAAGTTAATTTGATTGGTGGTTGGTTGGATGTGAGTTAATTTGATGGTCCTCTCAAATGTCAATCACATTATTTACTCCCATTTTCAGAAAGTCAGCCCATAACCAACTTTCTCATAATAATTAAGTGTGAAATTTAATGCCATTGTGCGCTCAAATTTAATCTAATTGTGCTCTCAAATCTAATCTAATTCTGTTCTCGTTCTCCTTTCAGGTTTTCCATAATAAGTTTGATATACGTCCGAAGTGACAATAACCATCGAGAGTAGCCTTCGCGTACAGGAAAAAAATAAATACAAAAAACGACTGAGAGCGAGATGTTATCAACAACTGAAAACGACCCAGAGCGAGAGGTTATGAATGCATGCAATAAGCAGACACGAGTATTTTTTAACAGGGCAAAAAGACTCGAGAGTGAGAGGTTATGACTCATTCGAACCCACCCAGACCGAGAGTTTTGTTGGACATAGCGGGTTGAAAGGACCGAAACCAAGGGAGTACAAAAGTTTGCCAAATATCCTAGACTGAGAGTCCCATTAGATTAAAGAATTCGTAATCCATTAAATAACCCAGACCGAGAGTTTTATTGTTAAAAGCAAAAAGAATAAAAAAAATTGAAATGGACATATCGGGTCAAAAAGGACCCAGACCAAGGGCGTACAAAAGTTTGCCAAATAACCCAGACTGAGAGTCCCATTGGATTAAAGATTCCATAATCAATTAAATAACCCAGATCGAGAGTTTTATTGTTAAAAGAAAACATCGCACTGCGTTATCGAAAGTACGAAAGTGAATCACACTGCGTTAATGAGTCTTTTGGAAACCAGAGCGAGAGTCATTTGGAATGCAACTTTTGCCTGTCTTTTCGGCCTAGATTGAGAGTACTAACAACAACAAAAGGTTATGTATTATTAACTTTTAAAAGCAGGTCATCCATCGATAACTCCGCTGAAAAGAGGTCATTTGTACAAAAATCCCATTTTTCATGTAGTGAAATCAAACAAGATTTGAAGACAAATGTATGGCAATTTCATTTTTCTAGCTTCATTCTTTGTACGGGATATAAATTTTTGGTAGACTTTAATCTTATTTTTATGTACTTTATTATGTGTGTATGTATATTTAGATTATGTTATTATAATCCTTAACAAAAATTAAATTATATATATATATTATTTTTGGTATACCATATATTATTTCTACGTTTTTTTTTCTCAACACAACATTTGGAGTGAGAAATTCACCTTTTGATCAAAGGTATGTGCTTTAACCAGTTGAGTTATGCTCAAGTTAGTCATACCATAAAACTATTTGTACCAACTTCATCTATTTGTGCCTTGTTTGTTTCATGGAACATCTCATAGATTTTTGTATGGAAAATTATTGTCCATGTTTGTTACATGGGTTTAATTATCCTTGGGTAAATAAATCCAGCTCAATGTGGGTTTTATCATCCTTTGAGAATATGCATTTTTTTTCCCTTGAACATTAATGTTCGGCTGCATCAGAGAAGGATTTATTACTCTCTCTTTCCAAATAAGTAACATTATTATTTAATATTTTAATTAATTAATATATTATTATTATTATTATTATTAAATTGATAAGTTAGTATTCAAGTATTAGTTTTAATTGTAATTTTTGAGACTTTATTAGCTTTAATTAGTATTTTAAATTTTAAAATTAATTTCAAATATATTAATAGTGAATTGATAAATATATTATATTAAACAGTGGCTACTGTAATGCCCCCAAATTTTAATCTAAACTAGAGAATGCTACTAAAGCAACAACCATTATGCTTTGAAAATTTTGGTAGCATAATAGCGTAACTACAACAATACCAAAATTTTACAAGTACCTGTTATTCAAGTATTAGTTTTAATTGTAATTTTTGAGACTTTATTAGCTTTAATTAGTATTTTAAAATTTAAAATTAATTTCAAATATATTAATAGTGAATTGATAAATATATTATATTAAACAGTGGCTACTGTAATGCCCCCAAATTTTAATCTAAACTAGAGAATGCAACTAAAGCAACAACCATTATGCTTTGAAAATTTTGGCAGCATAATAACGTAACTACAACAATACCAAAATTTTACAAGTACCTGTTAGACAAAAACACACTTCTATAGCCAAGTAACCAGATAACCATTCTAAACTCCAAGTCAATAATCATTTAAGGGGGCGTTTGGAGCACTGTGCTGTTTGGATTACCATCCAAACCCAAAACATTGTTTGGGCTACTATGTTCAAAATCCAATGGGTTTGAAACACAACCCCATGGTTTTGAACAGTGCACTCTAAACACTGTTTTTTTATTCCCAAACTTCAGAACACTGTACCCCAAACACTGTTTTCTGATTCCCAGGGTTTCAAACCTCCCAGAAAAAACCCCCCAAGGTTCTGATTCCAAAGGTTTTGATTTCGAAACGGTGCTCCAAACGCCCCCTAAAGGTTCAAAATCGCTTGAAAAAACCAAAACAAAACAGAACTAAACTTCCTTAATAACTTCAAAACAGGTCACCCTTTTAAAGGTAAAGCAAACACACATACCTATTACAAACTATAATTCAAAACTAACCAACCAGTTTATAAGTCTACTATAAAGAGATAAAGAACGACAAAATCAAACTATAAACAAAAGTCAACTACAAGGATAGTTCAATAAAACTAAACTCAGAGGAAACACTACTAGATAAACAATTATCCAGCTATGGTCCATCTCTTCTCCTGCCTCCTCTTTTGCATCACCGAGGTCGTAGTACCCATCATCACCTACAAAACCTGGTGGTGGGTCAGTACCTAATGCATACTGGTAAGTAGATCACACTTAAGGAGCCATCAAACAACATACGGCATACAAGATAGCATCATGCTACAAACATCCAACTAACGTGTTCTTTAAACATAAAGCGAGCAAAACATACAACGCATGAGTCAAAATATCAAGCCAGCATACTCGAACTATACTCAAACTCCATCAACTCACTAGACTCCACTGAATCACTCAAGTGCATAACTTAGCCCTTGCAAAGCTCTCCAAGACTGACCATTCAAGATGCATCAACCCCTGCCCATAGTTACCAAGGCCTCAACACATCTCTACGGAGCTTGGCATTCAATTCCTTGCCAATAGTTACCAAGGTCTTGAACTGTACATCGACCCTTTCCCATAGTTACCAAGGCTTCAATGACTCAACAACGTATTGACCCTTGCCCATGTTACCAAGGTCTCAACACTTGCCCCAAAACTCATCACAACGACCCTTGCCCATAGTTACCAAGGCATCGATGACATAGTAACGTATTGTCCCTTGCTCATAGTTACCAAGGTCTTAATACTTTTCTCAAAATTCATCACACCAACCCTTGTCCATAGTTACCAAAGTTTCGGTATCTTCATCGACCCTTGCCCATACTTACCAAGGCATCAAAGACCTAGCAACGTATTGTCCCTTGCCCATAGTTTCCAAGGTTCTAATACTTGCCTCAAGATTCATCACACCAACCCTTGCCCATAGTTACCAAGGCACCAATGCTCCTCTTAATCAGATGGTGACACTAGTATTCATCTAGCTTTTTTCATCTCACCCAAGGTTCTCTAACCTCATCTAAACTCACTAAAATGCATGAAACCTACATATCATGCTTCTAGACCATGTTTATGTCAAAATTTACATAAACACCTATGGCATGCTTTTACCATCAATGCCCACAACTCATTAAGCATAAACATTGTGATAACAAACCAAAGTCAACAAGGCAACATGCTTATCACAAGAAGGCCACACAACATGCTCAACATTCCAAAACAATTCAAGAAACAATTCGGCACAACAAGCATCTCAAAATATATAGAGATCCAAGATAAATAATCATATATAGTATAAGGTAACAAAATTAGGCACACAACATGATAGCACACAAGCAAACAGACTCCATAAGTAGAAACTACTTACCTAAAGCGCTCCTAAACTTATCCCAAGAGTTCCTAAACCAAGAGAATAATCTTTAGAGGCTATACTTAGTTCGAAAACCTTTAAATAAACTATAACATGCTCAAAGAGGGATATACTTAGATTTCAGCCTTAAAAGCTACTTCGAACACCCAAAATTGATTTAAATCTTAGAATAGAGAGTCTCAAGCATTAGGAACTAATCCAAAGTATTACACACGAATTCGGAAGAGTTAAACATAGTCTTATCACCTAACACTCACCAAAACGGATTCGATTACTTGCTAGCAATTGTTCGGAGGACTCCGAAACTAGCTTGAATCTACAAACAAGAGTTTCTAAGTGTTAGAGAAAATTCTAAGGTACTCTATTTAAGTTTGTAAAGGTCAGAATCGAACTGTACTACCTTAAACTCACCAAAATAGCTCGTCCCTCGATGAAAAGTGTTCTAAGGGACTTCGAATTAGTTCGAACTAGTACGAAGACACTTCCAAATGTTAGAAACCATACCACAACACTTTAAGCGATTTGCGAAAAGGATGAAATGTGCTTAAACTTATTGAAAAAGCTCTCAGCTTGATGATTGTTGTTTGAATGTATTCGAATCAATCAATCCTAAACTGCAAACTGAAGGTTCCTACATGTTAGAACCAAAGCTACAACACTTAAATTGATTTGCGAAAGGTCTAAAATGTGGCAAAACTTACCGATCAACGCTAAAAGAACTAAAAGACTTATTGGACTGTGCTTGATAAGGTTTAATTTCCCGATCAGAATACTTTAGACTATGGGTAACTCAATTCTAGGCTATTCGAGTTGTGGGTCACAAATGAAAGTGTTCAAAGTTGCAAATAAAGGGTTTTTAAGAGTTAGAAACTTATTTATAGCAACTTAAAAGAGTTCAAAAGGGTGAAAAACACACTGAAACGCACCGAAAGAGGTCGAAACCTCATTGGTTGGTGTTTGACAGCGTTCGAAAATGCAAATCCAACCCTCACAGTCTATGGGGTAACTCGATTGAGCACTACTCGAGTTTTGGGTATTGCTGAAAAGCGTGAATGCTCATGGGTACTCTGTTGTCAACACCGGTGAAGAAGAAGAAGAACAACCCTCATCAATTGCCACTGCTCGCGGTGTGGATTCTGCGTGGGTGTCGTCGCCGAAAAGAAGCTGTAGGAGAAGATGAAGGAGTTGGGCGGCTGAAAACATGAGGGAGAAGGAGAAGAGATAGTGTGTTGGAGGCTAGGGCTTTCTTGTTCTTCTAATTTCCTTTTTCCTTTATTTATCCAAAAGAAAATGTCCAAATAAGTAAGAAAGGGAAAAAAATTCTAAGTCTTTTCAAATTTCTAAATTCTCTCTTCTTTACTAAATTTAAAACTTCAAATAAGGAACTTAAATGATTTGAGATAAAATCTAGTTAAAGAAGTTTTGGGTTCCTTTTGAACTTAGGAATAAGAAGAAAATTAAATTCTCAAACTTTGGATTTAAAGATTTAATTTAAAATCCTCTTTCCCAAAATTCTAGAAATTATATTTACCAAACTTAATGGGCTAAACTTGAAATTCTAATTTTTCAAATTAAACTCTAACCCAAATACTCTAAAATAGCCTAATTTATAGCGCGGGGCATTACAATCTCCACACCTTAAGAACTTTCATCCTCGAAAGTTTGTTACTCACACAACTTTGTGTAGTTGGCTCTAAACTTGTCTTCTCTTCTCCAAGCTGCTAGCATGTTGTGTAATGCAAACGAGGTTGGAGTCCAAGCCCACCTGTAAGCATCTAGACCAATATGTTCCAAGATCTCGAATGGTCCAATATAAGTAGGGCTAAGCTATCCACTGTCTCAACTAGGCACCACTAAAAGTTGAGCCACAAAGTTAAAATGCCTTTCGCTAGCAACTCAATTTCTTAACAATCCAACTCTCTCTTAACAACGACCTTTAAGATGAGTCCCAACGATGCCATACTTGTCACTCCTTAACTGAGTGCATCTGCCACTGTACTAGCCTTGCTGACCTTGCTTTTACAATCCTTTTCTAGTCCAATCATCTCCTTTGTCTTAAGTTAAGCTCTCTCAGTGCAACGAAATACTTTAAACTCTTGTGATCTATGAATTCGGTTCTTTTCTCCATAAACATCGTGTCTCCGTATCTCTAAAGTAAGCACTACCTTTGCGAGTTTCAAGTCATGAGTGGGGTAGTTAAGCTCATGTTTGCTTAGTTGACGGGTGGTGTAACAATAACATTTCCATGTTGCATTACTTTACTACTTGGTCCTTTCCTTGAAGCATCATTGTTGACTACCAATCTTCTTGCACCATCAAAAACAACCAACACTAAGACTATAGTAAGATGTAACCTAAAGTGAATATCCAATGGTTTCTTAAGTAAAAACCAACTGATAAGCCTTAAAATTAAGGCTTATTTAAATCCTCAAATGCTAAAAAAAACTCTTGTTTTCCCTAGGATCAATTGAAAATGGTGGAAAATTGTTTGAAATTAGGAAAGAATGAAATATGATAGCAATTGGAAAAGAGTTCTAAGTAATGTGGTTCTTTTTGCAGGAATTTCGGAAATTGCCAAACCAAATTGCTAAACCAGTTTGGCAATCCTGAGTAGAGTATATATGGAAAATTTGCAAACGCGTGAATGACGAAACCCATAAATGGAAGAGGAAATTTCGCACAAATCAAGGAAATTGGAGCGTGATTCTTGGCAAAATTGAACCCTAAACCGATCTACAAAAGAAGATTGAAGACGCCGGAAGAGGGGAGATGATTTTTCGGGGGTCAATTTGAAGAATTAGTTCCTGGGTTTCCAAGTTTATTCCAGCCTCTGTTTTGGTTTTCTGCTGCTGTTTTGATCATTTTAATTCAATTTCCATCTCAATTTCTTTTAGTTTGTATCACAGAACACTGTCAAGTTACTTTGATTCTCGATTTGTTGTATTTTCGTTCAAGTTTGAGTTGCTTTCAATTACATTCGTGGGTAGTTTTTTCGCAAGAATTCATCTGTTTTGTCCTTCAGTTTTTAGTTATTTTCCTTCACCAAAATTTCATTCAAATAGTATCAACTCTTCTTTATTATATGATGAATGGTCATGGGGATTATCCTTTTGTTCTCAATTGGATGCAAGCATACATTATTTGGTAGGAATTTCCAAATCCATTCGAAGTTCATCTTTTAAAATTTTTCTTCAATTCAGTTTGCTCAAGCAATTTCTGCATCTTCCTTGGGGTTTCCAATCCGATTCAAGAGATTCTTGAATCGTTAAGATCAATTTCTCTCTAAAAGTGGAGGAGATTGAATCGATTGGATAGGAAGGAGCGGGATAGGCATCGAATTGAATTCTTGTTTTCTTGCTCTGTTTTTCTTTTATCCTTCGTTTTAGCTTCTGGAAAGAAAAAAAAAAAGGTTTTCAACTTATGTGCAGAAGGTAGGAGATAAGACATTTTACTTAGCTACCCTTGCCGCCTTGACTTAATTTCAATTATTTACTTTTGCTTGAATTTCTAGGAATAACCAAATTGCATTTCATAAGTTAGTGTTTTATTAAATTGCACCATTTCATTATGAACTCTTTTTTTAAAATTTGTTTTAGGATTTTCATTGAAAATATGAGCTAAAACTTCTTAGGGGGGTCAAGGATGTGAATTCCCTAAGAAGTAAATGTAGCCAAAATTCCAATAAAAACCAAGCCTACATCTCAATTGTTTGCTTGTGTTGATTAAATTTCCGTTGAGATCCTAGAGTGATCAACTAGGGTTTAAACTCAAGCTTAGATCTAATACCGACAGGGTTAGTGATAAGCGGATTTCACACAAGTAATGGAGTAAAAGAGCTTAGACATAAGCCATTCCTTACCCTAGACATAGGGATTAAGGGCTCCAGGACCCATAAAATTGTGAGCCAAAAATTATCTAAGATGGAGGGACTATAGACATATAGATCCCCCACTTAGCCTCCTAACAAACCCAATTTCGAGGTAAATAGGAGATGCAATTTTGGTTTACAATTGAGTGTGAAGTAGGTTGGAATTGCAATTTTGGTTTGCAATTACGACTTAGGGCAATGACATTCTTGAGCCCCATCCTTTATCATTTCATTCTTTAAGTTCATCCAAATTGCCATTTCATATTGCCAATTTAGATTAGCAATTTAATTCTGAAATTTTTAGTCATTTCGCGCATTGCCAAAGTAGAATCTGCAATTTAAATTTAGCAATTTCTGTTATTTTCAACATTGTCATTCTGGATTAGCAATTTCTGTTTTTTCACCAACAACCTATCCCAACTTTATTTTTGCATTTTTACTTTTCATACTTGCAAATTTTCCTTACACTTTTGCAAAACAAAATCTTTGTTACTCCGTTCCCTGTGGGATTCGATACTTGGTACTCAAATACCAAATTATATTACTTCGATCGCGTGCGCTTGCGTGACCACCGATCACCAACCAATCCAAGTCCAAACTTATGACGAAGTCTTGCAAGATAGGTGGTTTGATTTGTTCAATATGTTGAATTTAGAGGATTTGATGCTAGTTTGGGTTGGTTCTTATGCAATTTGGAATGATAGGAATAAGTTAGTTCATGACACACCAATTCCTGAGGTTCCAGTAAAATGCGAATGGATATTGGATTATTTACATGATTATTTGATTGCAATTAATATTTCTAATGTGGGTAGTTCCTTGATTAGTAGAGGAAATAGGACAACTCCTTGCAAAGGAATATCTTCACTAATGGTTGATGGGGCTTGGATGGAAGGTGGAAGTGTTATGGGGTTTGGTGTTGTAGTCAGAGATGAAAATGGGAATTTGTTTGATGCTATGTATGGATGTATTCCTAGTGGGAATCGATTTTTATGTGCGAAAGCCAAGGCATTGGTGGAGGGTATTCATTTGACAATTCAGATGGGGGTTCGAAATATATCGATATACTCGGACTCGCTTTGTTGCATAAATATGATTAATTCAGTTGAGACGGTGCAAGATGATGTCTTTAATATAAAGCAGGATATCCTAGTTCTACGGAGGGAGTTTTCTCTTTTTTCTTTCCCTCATATTTCTCGGGGGTTAAATGCTTCTACTCATGAACTAACACGATTTGGTATGTAGGGTTAGCCAGGCTTATGGCTGAAACATTTTCCTAGTTGGTTACTTTTGTTGGAATCCCAGTGTGGGAGATCCAAAAATGTACTTTGTGATGCTTTGAAGTAATACAATGAGGTTCTCTTATAAAAAAAAAAATATTATATTAAAAATATAATTTTAAATTAATTAATTTTTTTTAAAAAAGAAATTTAATTAAAAGTATTAAACAATTATTAACACTATTTTAGTATGTTATATTTAATCATTTAATTTTTGTTTTCATATATAAAATTGGTCAAACAAACAGATACATTTACTCCCAAACATTATTTATGCTACATATTCTAATACAAACATTTAACTCTCATGCATTAATTATTCTACATAACTAAAATACAGACATTTATTATCTAAGACATTTAAACTTTACAAATATTACTCATGAAATAATATCTGCAATCTGAATGAATTCTTTGAGATAAATTCTTATATGGACAGTTTTCAAATAAATTTCACTTTTACATTTTATATACAAGTCTTTAAAATTGCTTAAAAAAGGAAAATTCGAGGAAGGAAAAGTGATCGCACGTTGGCACTTGAATAGAATAGTTCCTTTATTTACAATGCAAAGTATTTTTTTTAATCTTATTCTTTTTTTTTACGGAAATTTAAATTTAAATTTTAGCTAAATATACTATTGTTGTTAATATTTAATGTTATTTTTCTTTTTCATCTCTAACTTTTTAAAAATTTCAATTTCACAATTTTTGTATTGAGTTGATTTGATCCAATCTTGTCACTAAAAGATAAATAATAATTTAGCCTTTTCCCAAATAAATGTGTAACGACCCGACTTTTCCTATTAGACTTTCTAGGGGCGTTGCTACATGCATGCTGAAGAAATTTAAAAATCTTTGGTAAAAGACAGAAAGAATTAAACTTTTTGCTAAACAATAAAAAATCTTTATGCTCGAGATCCCTTTAAAAATCATTTCAAAACATAATATGAATTATAACGTCTATTAGTTGAAATAGTTTCACAACACATTGTCTACTAAACAAAATATGTTTTAACTAACACACTATCTAAATTCGGAAGTCATAATCCTCAAAGTCACCCATGACTCTTTCAGCAAACTGCCTTGTCAATCGCCTAAGATATGTCTTTGTCTTTGCATGAAAAGAAAAACATTTTTTTTTTGAAAATGATGAGTATTTAAAGTACTCAATAAGTGACCTCACTACCGGGGTCAGGATATGCAAACACATACAAAGTGATTTTTAAAATATTTTTCCTCTAGTGGGACCTAAAACATTTTCATAGTGGAAACGTTTCCCTTTAACTTTTCTCTTCGTTTTAATGTGGACAATTATCCTAACCTTACATTTTCTTTTCATTTAACCTTTTCAGGTTCCATTTCATTTAACCCTTTCAGGTTCATTTTTATTTAACATTTTCAGGTTCCTTTTCATTTAGATGAACATCTATAATTTTAGGAGGGTTAGTGCCACAACCTTTAAAATCATTTCAGCATTAAAATACACATGTATGCATGAGGTCCCAAAGCATTTTAAATTTTCATTCAATGATGCAACACAAAGCAACATTCTCATATCATTCATCATAAATCATAAACCATAACTCATGCATCACATTCACAAGAATATTTGGCAATCAACAAGTGAAAATCCATGTTCATATATAATAAAGCATTTTAAAATTCATCAAAAATCATAATAAAACATTTATAAAAGCTTTTCATTTCAAATGTAGTTTTTCAATTCAGTTCCTAACTTGCATTTAAGCATACCGGCATAAAGTTTCTTACCTTGGCTCCAATAGTTCGCTTTCTCCTTTTATGGAGTTCTTTCACCTCAACCTATAATGATTTAAAAGAACTTATTACTTGACCTACTCAACTCGTGAACCTTAGGCAAACTACTCAAATTACTGTATATGCACATGAACCCACCATGAATTTGACTACATTAAATTCTTCAACAAGAATATTCACCCACCTAGGTACCTAAGTTTACCCTCAACTAGTTACCAAGATAACATAATTTCATTTCTCTATTATTTCAAGTAAGTCCTTTTGATAATACACATGATTCTCCAAATCTTTAATCCCTCTATTCCAACATAGCCATAAACTTAATCAAAATTTAATTCTAATTTACCCATAGTAAGATTTCTCTAAATATGGCATGCTTCCTAATTATGAATTTCATGCTTTCCTTTTAAAATTCAAAATAATAACCAAGTCACAAGTTGTAAACCCGGAGTTCTTCCTTGAAACTTCTTAAAATTAAAAAGGGGAAGAAGGAAAGTCGGTTGGTATATTGTTAAAAAAAAAAAAAAAAAGAGAAGAAGAAACTAAAACAAAAGAGAAATGGGAAGGGGAAGGTTATGTTTTGGTTTTAAAAAAAAAAAAAAAAATGGAAAGATGGGAATTTCCACCCACCGCCAAGAGTTTTTTATATAACTCTCTCACACACTATCACCCAAATTAGAGTCTCATTTACCAAAGGAAAATAGAGGGTTCTTCATGGGAGAGAATAAGAGAAAGAAGAAGGTGATGTTGGAGTTGTAATTGAAGAAGAAAAGGAGGGAAGATCAATCCAAGTTGCATGGAAGATTTCGTGTTCAACCCTGACTACCTCTGATATTTGGAACGTTTTGAGCTCCACAAGAGGTATTAGGAGGTGAGATTTGATTTCCTTGAAATTTAACTCATTTTAGAACAATTTTCGTGAAGGAAGCTCGAGCAAAATCTGAATTTATGTTATGGGTTTTTGAAGGGGAAGTCAGAGGAGTGTTTTTACTGTCAAATCCGGGGAACCTCTGGTTTTTGGGATGTGCTGATCTGTAGACTTCGAATTAGAAGTTGTATTAGGTATGGATGGGAAGCTGATTTAATTGACTATAAATTTGATGAAGAAGTCGTGGTTAGAAATTGATTGGAAGTTGCCTTAAATTCTAGGTTAGTATCGGGTTGCAGCAGGAAAACAGTTCTGGTTTAGCAGAAACGTGTTTGGGGAAAATGGCTTTCAAGGTAGTTACAGACACATCCTTTAGGAATTTCGATTTCACTCCTTCAGATAAGTTTTAGAGGGTTCAAAAAGGAAGAATTTGGTATAAATAACATCATTTTTGAGCAAGTAATGGAAACGTTATAGGTGTGTGAGTTTAGGGTATAAAATCTGTAAAGTGCAGGAATTAGATGGGAGGGTTTTTGCAATCCTAAACCTTAAATTCATGAGGCCAAGATTCTAATGCTTGGTTTTGTTTATTTGGCAGGCCAAGAAGGAATAGGACAAATTTACGGACCGAGAATCTAATATTAACGCTGTGAGTGAAAAATGAATTCTGAAAATAAATTCTATGCTTGAACTTGTGTTCATGAAAAGAAAAGACTTCCTAAGAATGATGTAGCTTAAAGATTTATGGTCTCTTGAACACGTATTCATAAGCATATATGGTTTCCTAAAACTGATTTAAATTGTTCGTTGTGAGCATATGTTTACTGATTTTCTGAAACTAGAAGAAAATACCTTAATTCCAAGTCTACATGTGTTAGCAAGAACTGTTAAAGGTTTTCATGTGTTTCTCTGAGACCTGAATGAGTTAATGGTTGAGATACTGAGCCCGAGATTGTATAGTACCGTGTGCACACAGGTCATTTTCTGTTGTCGACGTTGAGTGTACTCCGTGACAACAATGCTGTCGTGAGTGCTGGGCGAGCCCCACTACGACAAAGACGATGGGAGTTCTGGGCAGGCCCCACTACATCGTAGAATGAACATTGATTGTACTAGGCGAGTCTTACACAACTAATTTGTCATATGTTTAAAATGGTTAATATTTTTGACACACTTGCTGGACTCCTATAGAAGCTGTTGATGTTATATGTTATGATTTACGAGTTAATAGTTTTAAACTCAGTCACTCACTGAGCTTCCCAGCTCATTCTTTCAATATTTTCCAACTTTTCAGGTAGAGATCGAGCTCCCGGTGCCTGAGATCCTGCCACAGCCTGCTGAACGCTCTACGAGTCTGATATTTTTGTATGTGGATGGTGTAGTATAGCAAGTCTGCTCGTATTGTACATAACTTAATAGGGATGTGTAGTTATGTTGTATATGGAACTAGTGGTCTTGGGTGTATAAAGCACGTCTGGTCGTGTTTGGCTTGTTCAAGTTAGGTTTAACCAGAACCGCCCCGTAGGTATGTGTAATAAGATTCCTAGTTTCTGTTGTGTGGTATGTATAGTATCTCGTATATAGGTATGGATTGTTTATCAGGAATTAAAAGGGTCATAGGTATCGTTAAGTAGTGAAACGATGCCTGTTGGCTTCACGCCATCTTCTGGGCTAAGTTAGCAGGTGGTTCGGGAGGGGGTGTGACAACTTGGTATCAGAGCAGTTAGCTCCATGGGAAACGAGATAGAGTGAGTTAGCTCTAAGGAAAAACTGGGAAATAGAGAGCATGTTAACGAGTTAGTTCAGATAGAACTAGTAAAGCATGGTCCAAGTAAGGACAATAGCAAGTCTAGTCAGGACTAGAATATGAATAGAAGTTTGGTATTGTACATTTGAGTTAAGTATCCAGAGCACGTCTAATGTATTGATATGTTATAGGAGTCATGCCACCACGTACTAGGAGACGATGCAGGCAGGATCAGGATGGGACGCGGGATCCTACCCAAGGTCAATCTGAAAGGGGATCTAGTGCCCCGAGAGTGCAGATTGGGGCAGGAAACGAGCAGCATGCTGTTTCCTCAAAGGAGGTAGGTAGGCCAGAGAGAGCAGGGCCAAGTGATCCAGAGAAAGCATATGGAATAGAACGCTTAAAGAAATTAGGAGCCACAGTGTTCGAGGGTTCCACAGATCCAGCTGACGCCGAGGTTTGGTTGAATATGCTGGAGAAATGCTTTGATGTGATGACTTGTCCTAAGGAGCGAAAGGTGAGGTTGGCCACATTTCTGCTGCAGAAGGAGGCAGAAGGATGGTGGAAATCGATACTAGCCAGGCGTAATGATGCACGTACCATGGATTGGAATTCTTTCAGAGGCATATTCGAAGACAAGTATTACCCTATCACGTATCGTGAAGCAAAGAGGGATGAGTTCTTAGAATTGAAGCAAGGGTCGCTTTCAGTGGCCGAGTACGAGAGGAAGTATACCGAGCTGTCACGGTATGCTGATGTAATTGTGGCATCTGAGAGTGACAGGTGTCGAAGATTTGAAAGAGGGTTACGTTTTGAGATACGTACCCCGGTCACAGCTATCGCAAAATGGACGAACTTTTCCCAGCTAGTAGAGACTGCCCTACGTGTGGAGCAGAGTATAGCAGAAGAGAAGTCAGTAGTGGAGCCTAGTCGTGGGACTTCGACGGCTAGTAGCTTCCGAGGTCGTGAGCAGCGAAGGTTCACACCTGGGGTGAATGTTTCAAGTCGTCAGGACTTTGAGAACCGATCTGGTGGCCAGGCATCGAGGCAGACGAGTGTGGGTGGTACCTATCAGAGGCAAAGTCAGAGAGCACCCAATCAGTTTGCTAGATTTGTAACAAGACCGCAGGCAGGGCAAGAGTCTATTGCCAGTGTGACGAGGAGAACCCATGTACGAATTGTGGCAAGAATCATCAGGGCCATTGTCTTGTTGGTGCCGGTGTGTGCTACCAGTGCGGACAACCAGGGCATTTCAAGAGAGATTGTCCACAGCTGAGAGTGGTCGCACAGAGAGACTTGGGGGTTGAGTCCCAGACGGTTGAGCAACCGAGGGTTCCAGTAGCTGCAGAGGAGGGCACCAGTGGTGCTAGACAAAAAGGAGTTGTAGGGAGACCTAGACAGCAGGGAAAGGTTTACGCTATGACTCAGCAAGAAGCAGATGATGCACCAGATGTTATTACTGGTACGATTCTTGTTTGTAATGTACCTTCACGTGTTTTAATAGACCCAGGTGCTACCCATTCCTTTGTTTCTAGCATGTTCCTAACTAAACTAAATAGGAAGCTAGAGCCTTTATTTGAGAAGTTAGTTATATACACTCCAGTTGGTGATGCTTTACTAGTCAATGAAGTGTTGCGAGATTGTGAGGTCTTAGTAGAAGGTCTCAGTATGATAGTGGATCTTCTTCCACTACAGCTGCAAGTGTTAGATGTAATTTTAGGGATGGATTTCTTATTCACTCATTATGCTTCCATGGATTGCCATAGGAAGGAAGTAATTTTCAGGAAACCAGGTTTGGCTGAAGTAGTTTTCAGGGGAGAAAGAAAGATTATGCCCATGAGTATGATTTCAGCCCTAAAAGCTGAGAGGTTGTTGAGGAAGGGTTGTACGACATTTCTTGCACATGTAGTGGAGGTGCAGGAAGAAAAGTTGAAACCAGAAGATGTTCCTATCGTGAATGAATTCCTTGATGTTTTTCCAGCTGACCTGGCAGGTTTGCCACCATATAGGGAAGTTGAGTTCACTGTTGATTTGTTACCAGGATCAGCACCTATTTCGTGAGCGCCGTATAGAATGGCACCAAGCGAGCTCAAGGAACTGAAGATACAATTACAAGAACTAGTTGACAAGGGATACATTAGACCTAGTGTATCGCCTTAGGGAGCTCCAGTGTTATTCGTAAAGAAGAAAGATGGTACTCTAAGATTGTGCATTGACTATAGGCAGTTAAACAAGGTCACGATACGTAACAAGTATCCTTTGCCACGCATAGATGACTTGTTTGACCAGTAGAGGGGAGCATCAGTGTTCTCCAAGATTGACTTAAGGTCAGGATACCATCAGTTAAAGGTTAGGGAATCAGACGTTCCTAAGACAGCATTCAGAACGAGGTATGGACACTATGAGTTTCTAGTAATGCCTTTCGGTTTAACTAATGCACCAGCAGTTTTCATGGATCTCATGAACAGGATCTTCCATCAGTATTTGGATCAGTTTGTGATAGTATTCATTGATGATATACTAGTTTACTCAGTTGACAGAGAAGCCCATGAGAAACATCTGAGAATTGTTCTGCAAACACTACGTGATAAACAGTTGTATGCTAAATTCAACAAATGTGAGTTTTGGTTGAATCAGGTAGTGTTTTTGGGGCATATCGTTTCAGCAAATGGAGTTAGTGTGGATCCGCAAAAGGTAAAAGCTGTGGTCAATTGGGAAAGATCAGCTAGTGCAACAGAGGTACGTAGTTTCCTAGGTTTGGCAGGATACTACAGACGGTTTATTGAGGATTTCTCACGATTGGCATTACCCTTGACAACTTTGACAAGGAAGAATGTTAAGTTTGAATGGTCAGATAAGTGTGAACAGAGTTTTCAGGAGCTGAAGAAGAGATTAGTAACAGCACCTATTCTGGCACTCCCTGTAACGGGGAAAGAATATGTGATTTACTGTGATGCTTCGAGGCAAGGATTAGGGTGCGTGCTTATGCAAGAAGGAAAGGTAATAGCTTATGCTTCAAGGCAACTGAAAAAGCACTAGTGTACTTACCCTACCCATGATCTCGAGCTAGCAGCCGTTGTTTTAGCATTGAAAATCTGGAGACATTATTTGTTCAGTGAGAACTGCCACATTTTCACGGATCATAAGAGTTTGAAGTATATTTTCGATCAGAAAGAGCTGAATATGAGGCAGAGGCGATGGCTAGAATTGATTAAAGATTATGATTGTACTATAGAATACCATCCAGGTAAGGCGAACGTAGTTGCAGATGCATTAAGTAGGAAGTCGAGACTTCCTAGAGATGCTTTATGTGGTATGCGAGCAACCTTCTTAAGTACGCTAAGAGGTTCAAAGGCGGTTGTGACTGCAGAGGATTCAGCAAGTCTCCTGGTTCAATTTCATGTCAGGCCTTCGCTTATAGCAGAGATTGTGAGGAAACAGGCCGAGGATAGGGACTTGCAGAAGAGGTTTGGGAAGTCCAAACAGGACCCAGAGGGGGAGTTTCAGATAGGAGCAGATGGAGCTATATTGAAGCAAGGAAGACTATGCGTTCCGAATATTAGTGAGCTTAAAGATGCTTTACTCGAGGAAGCTCACAGTTCAGCTTACGCTATGCATCCAGGAAGCACCAAGATGTACAAAACTTTAAAGGGATCGTATTGGTGGCCTGGGATGAAGCGGGAGATAGCTAATTATGTTGATAAATGTTTAATTTGCCAACAGGTTAAACCAGTTAGACAGAGGCCAGGGGGACTCCTTAATCCACTGCCAGTGCCGGAGTGGAAATGGGAGCATATCACTATGGATTTCCTTTTTGGATTACCACGTACTTCTGGTGGACATGATGGTATTTGGGTAATAGTGGATAGACTCACTAAGACAGCACGGTTTATACCGATTAAAGCAACGTATACACTTGATCATCTTGCTAAGCTATACGTCGACAAGATTGTGAGTCAGTACGGAGTGCCAGTGTCCATAGTTTCAGATAGAGATCCAAGATTTACATCTAAGTTCTGGCCTAGTTTACAGAAAGCTATGGGGACAAAATTAAATTTCAGCACAGCGTTCCACCCCCAGACAGACGGTCAGTCAGAGAGGACCATCCAGACCTTGGAGGACATGTTGAGAGCATGTGTCCTTCAGTTTAAAGGAAGTTGGGATACCCACTTATCACTTATGGAGTTCGCTTATAATAACAGCTATCAGACTAGTATCGGCATGGCACCATTTGAGGCTTTGTATGGAAGACCATGTAGAACTCCCGTGTGTTGGAACGAAGTGGGGGAACGAAAGCTAATCGGACCTGAGTTGGTACAGGTTACGACAGACAATGTGAAGGTGATTAGAGAAAATCTTAAAGTAGCTCAAGATCGTCAGAGGAGCTACGCAAATAAGCGGCGAAGAGACTTAGAATTCCAAGTCGGAGATCGAGTTTTCTTGAAGTTATCTCCGTGGAAAGGTGTCATTCGTTTTGGCAGGAAAGGCAAGCTGAGCCCTAGATATATTGGTCCTTATCAGATAACAAAACGAGTTGGGCCAGCAGCTTACGGACTTGAGTTGCCAGCAGAACTATCTCGAGTACATGATGTCTTTCACGTGTCCATGTTAAGGAAGTATATTCTAGGTCCGACGCATGTGTTGCAAGTGCAACCAGTTGAGCTTAAAGAAGATTTGAGTTATGTAGAGGATGCAGTTCAAATCCTTGATAGGAAAGAACAGGTTTTGAGAAACAAGACGATCCCACTCGTGAAGGTTCTTTGGAGACATCACGGGGTGGAGGAGGCAACCTGGGAACCAGAAGACCAAATGAGGAAGAGTTACCCGACGCTTTTCACTTAAGGATTACTAAATTTCGGGGACGAAATTTCTTAAGAGGGAGGTAAGTTGTAAACCCAGAGTTCTTCCTTGAAACTTCTTAAAATTAAAAAGGGGAAGAAGGAAAGTCAGTTGGTATATTGTTAAAAAAAAAAAAAAGAGAAGAAGAAACTAAAACAAAAGAGAAATGGGAAGGGGAAGGTTATGTTTTGGTTTTAAAAAAAAAAAAAAAAAAAAAAAATTGGAAAGATGGGAATTTCCACCCACCGCCAAGAGTTTTTTATATAACTCTCTCACACACTATCACCCAAATTAGAGTCTCATTTACCAAAGGAAAATAGAGGGTTCTTCATGGGAGAGAATAAGAGAAAGAAGAAGGTGATGTTGGAGTTGTAATTGAAGAAGAAAAGGAGGGAAGATCAATCCAAGTTGCATGGAAGATTTCGTGTTCAACCCTGACTACCTCTGATATTTGGAACGTTTTGAGCTCCACAAGAGGTATTAGGAGGTGAGATTTGATTTCCTTGAAATTTAACTCATTTTAGAACAATTTTCGTGAAGGAAGCTCGAGCAAAATCTGAATTTATGTTATGGGTTTTTGAAGGGGAAGTCAGAGGAGTGTTTTTACTGTCAAATCCGGGGAACCTCTGGTTTTTGGGATGTACTGATCTATAGACTTCTAATTAGAAGCTGTATTAGGTATGGATGGGAAGCTGATTTAATTTACTATAACTTTCATGAAGAAGTCGTGGTTAGAAATTGATTGGAAGTTGCCTTAAATTCCAGGTTAGTATCGGGTTGCAGCAGGAAAACAGTTCTGGTTTAGCAGAAACGTGTTTGGGGAAAATGGCTTTCAAGGTAGTTACAGACACATCCTTTAGGAATTTCGATTTCACTCCTTCAGATAAGTTTTAGAGGGTTCAAAAAGGAAGAGTTTGGTATAAAGAACATCATTTTTGAGGAAGTAATGGAAAATTTATAGGTGTGTGAGTTTAGGGTATAAAATCTGTAAAGTGCAGGAATTAGATGGGAGGGTTTTTGCAATCCTAAACCTTAAATTCATGAGGCCAAGATTCTAATGCTTGGTTTTGTTTATTTGGCAGGCCAAGAAGGAATAGGACAAATTTACGGACCGAGAATCTAATATTAACGCTGTGAGTGAAAAATGAATTCTGAAAATAAATTCTATGCTTGAACTTGTGTTCATGAAAAGAAAAGACTTCCTAAGAATGATGTAGCTTAAAGATTTATGGTCTCTTGAACACGTATTCATAAGCATATATGGTTTCCTAAAAATGATTTAAATTGTTCGTTGTGAGCATATGTTTACTGATTTTCTGAAACTAGAAGAAAATACCTTAATTCCAAGTCTACACGTGTTAGCAAGAACTGTTAAAGGTTTTCATGTGTTTCTCTGAGACCTGAATGAGTTAATGGTTGAGATACTGAGCCCGAGATTGTATAGTACCATGTGCACACAGGTCATTTTCTGTTGTCGACGTTGAGTGTACTCCGTGACAACAATGTTGTCGTGAGTGCTGGGCGAGCGCCACTACGACAAAGACGATGGGAGTGCTGGGCGGGCCCCACTACATCGTAGAATGAACATTGATTGTACTAGGCGAGTCTTACACAACTAATTTGTCATATGTTTAAAATGGTTAATATTTTTTACACACTTGCTCGACTCCTATAGAAGCTGTTGATGTTATATGTTATGATTTACGAGTTAATAGTTTTAAACTCAGTCACTCACTGAGCTTCCCAGCTCATTCTTTCAATATTTTCCAACTTTTCAGGTAGAGATCGAGCTCCCTGTGCCTGAGATCCTGCCACAGCCTGCTGAACGCTCTACGAGTCTGATATTTTTGTATGTGGATGGTGTAGTATAGCAAGTCTGCTCGTATTGTACATAACTTAATAGGGATGTGTAGTTATGTTGTATATGGAACTAGTGGTCTTGGGGTCTGGTCGTGTTTGGCTTGTTCAAGTTAGGTTTAACCAGAACCGCCCCGTAGGTATGTGTAATAAGATTCCTAGTTTCTGCTGTGTGGTATGTATAGTATCTCGTATACAGGTATGGATTGTTTATCAGGAATTAAAAGGGTCATAGGTATCGTTAAGTAGTGAAACGATACCTGTTGGCTTCACGCCATCTTCCGGGCTAAGTTAGCAGGTGGTTCGGGAGGGGGTGTGACACAAGTAACTTAAAGGGATTAATCCAAAATTGAATCAGAGTCGAAATTTACCAAAATCATAACGCAATCATGGCACTGTTCGTGATTCGAAACGCTGATCGGGAGACGGTGGCGTGAATAGTACCGCGGCGGAAACAATACAACGTCGTGAACAGTAATCGCGGTGTGAACAGTACTCGCGCATGAATAGTGTCGCGCGTGAACAGTCCCGGCGACGTGAAGGACAAATCCGGCGATGGATGTTTGTTGAAGAAGAAGAAACTTTCGAATGGATGGGTCTCTTGGTAGTGAAAGGGAGAGAGAGAGAGAGGGATTGATGGTGGATGCTGTTTTTCATGGAGAAAGAGGAGAAGGTTGGAGAAGATGACGACTTGGCTTGACCTAGGGCTGCGTGCAGTATAAAAATAATAGAGAGGGATATTTGGGCTTGGCTTCTTCTTGGGCTTGGACTTGGCTCAAAGTCACATAATTAACAAAATTGCCCCCAAACCAATTAATTCCCTTTTCCCTTCTTTCTTCCCAATTCACCCTCCAATTTCTCAAATTTCAATTATGCAAATCTCTAAAATTAACTTTCAACACAACTTTAAACATGAAATTGGCCTTACAATTAATTCAAATCTCAAAATTAAAACTTTAATTAATATCTGAAAATGTCGATCGTTACAAAATGAAATTGAGTTAGATGTGATTTTTTATATTCCAAAATTATATATATATATATATATATATATATATATATATATATATATATATATATATATAAGACTATTGATAAGGTCAATCCAAAATTGATGTACTTTCTTTTCTTTTATTTCTTTCTTTTTTGAGTAGAGCCTTGGCGGAATGCTCTCTCATCACGACCAAAATTACCTCCTAACTTTTTTCCTTTTTCTTTTGGTTTATGATTATTATAAAAAGATGTGATTAAATATAGCAAAAAAAAAAAAGAAAAAAAAAACTATTGTGAGAACAAACACAAATTATTGAAAATCTTTTGTGAGAAAAAAAACTGTGGGTAGAGAAGAAAAACAAATTGATGTAAGAATCTCAAATGGTTACTATTGATTTAAAATTTTAAAAATTAAAAAACTTTAAGTTTAAATGAAAATTTTACATGAAAATTAATTTAAAAAAAAAAAAAAAAACTTATTACGTTATTTTTCATTTTTTTAAATATTTGTTATTGTATAAGCATAAATTTAGTTAATTGCAAATTGACATATAATTATTTTAAATTAATAACAGAACTGCATATTATTAAATTTGCTAATCAAACAATGTCAATTGTCCTTTATTAAACCATTTGATGACATAACTAGTTCCGTTAGATCGTGTCACATGATAGTTGGACCCAAAGCCATATAAGCCCAAGTAGCTCAAGTCCATTAAAAAAAATTAGAAATTTAGATTAAATGACTACGTATACCTGTCATTTTGAAAAATTGCCAAAAAATATATGATGAAATATGACCACCGTGAAATTAGGAGGATTTTTTTTTCTTCCATCTTTACCCTTATACTTAAACTGACCATCAACCTCTCATTTTACAGAATCTGTATTTACAAATTTGGTGTCTCTAAAATTGTCTTATATGAAGATTTAGATTTAAACATCAAACTTTCTGTCCCTTAAAATCTGTGTATTTATTGATTTTTCAAAATTTGATGATATATATCTTTTTGTTAAAATCCTAATTAATTTTTCAAGATTTTATATATTTCTAAATGTCGAGATTATTAATATATTTTTTTTATGTTTTTTTGGTTTGACAATTTTTTGATAGTCAATCTTTGGTGAATTTTTTCCAAACGACTTCTCACATTTTTACTTATTGAATTTCCAAGATATTCAATAGTTTTTAGATCTTGGAATTTTAGGTATTCTATAATTTTTCTCATTAATTCCTATTTGAACCAAATCCGAATTCTCCTCTTGATCATTGAACTCAACATCGTTGTCCGTTTCTTTTGAATTTGTGCATCCTTCGAACCTACTAAACTTTTACCATAAATTCAATTTGATTAACTCTAAATTTGCATATTGTGATGTGATTGGAATTTTCCCTCCAAATTTTCAGTCGAATGATTTTGGGATCTTGAATTCGCTAACAAAATTGAAAGAAAGGAGGATATTGTACTAGGTGGCTGATGACGATGGGGAAGAAGTAGATTCCGAGAGGTATTCTTTGATACTCAATGGAAAATGGTGAAGGAATTGACTCGTAAATTGGAGGAGGAGACAGATATTGAAAGTCTGTGATAGTGTGTACACATTATCCTCTTAGTGGAAAGCTTTTTCCTCTTTGCTTGCACCTTCCTCCTTAAAATGCAACTTTGAACCTTGTTTTGACAATGATTTTAGCTATTTTTTAGTATAAGATATTTGTGAGGCCGAGCCTGACAAAGATTTTAGGTGTTTTTAGGATAAGATATTTGTGTGACTTAGTCTAACGAAGAGTTTAACTATTTTTAATACAAGGTATTTGTGTGTTCAATTTCATGAAAATTTTAGTTGTTTTTAGTAAGGTATTTGTGTGGCTCAATCTGACGATGATTCTAACTGTTTTTAGTACAAGGTATTTGCATGGGCTCCATCAGCAAACACTCAAAATGCTTGGAATGACGCAATGGGAGTAGCGTGCAAAGTTATTGTTAAGCTTGCATAGGTGTATTTGAGTAATGGTGTAGTTGTCTAGTCCTCACAATAGGTTTAAGGATATAATAAGATTGATGCAGAAAGGGAGATG
Organism: Trichosanthes truncata; assembly: GCA_033996785.1. Lineage (NCBI taxonomy): Eukaryota > Viridiplantae > Streptophyta > Magnoliopsida > Cucurbitales > Cucurbitaceae > Trichosanthes > Trichosanthes truncata. Next base: position 38,364,658 of record JAWPNB010000013.1, on the reverse strand, counting down.
TGTCATGATGACTTTACGCTAGGGTTTAAATCTTTTGAAAATACAAGTTATTTTCATATTTGAACTTCTAAAAGTTTTTAATTTCGATTAAATCTTCTTATTATTTGAAACTTCGATTTGAAAAAAAATCCAATTTAAGTTTTTTTTCTTTGTTTTCAGGTTTTAAATCTACTTCCATTTGAATTCGTTTTTAATTTTCCCTTAAGTTTAGGATTTGGCTATTTAATTATCCCATCAATTAAATCTTCTCATTATTTGGTTGTTTTGATTTACCTTTTTTTAACATAATTTTAGAATTTGGTTTAATCTGATAGAAAGGGCATTTTAGTCAATTGCATTATCTTAATTAATTCGTTAATTTATCGTTTAACCATTAATCTAATAAAAAAGTCGTTCGCTCATATTTCAAAATAGTCATTTAAATGAGCCATCTATGTTGTTACCCCAAGAAAATTGAGACCCGAACCCGAATAATCTAAGTCCACTTAGAGGGATTGAGCTGAAGTCAAATAAGTCTAAATCCACTAAAGAGGCTGGTCAGATCCAAATAAGTCTAAATCTACTCAAAGGGATTTAGTCAAATTCAAATAAGTCAAGTCCACAAAAATGGATTAGGTTAGATCTAAATAAGTCCAAATCCACTTAAAGGGACTACGTCAAACTCAAATAAATTCAAATCTACATGATTGTGAGTCAAAACTAAATAAGTTTAAATTCAATTAAGAAAATTGATCAAACTCAAATAAGCCCAAGTTCAAGGTTGGATCCAAATTTAATCAAGCTGAAAACCACATAACGCATATGAAAAACTCTACGAGTAGAGAACATCACCTCTTACATTAGCCATTCTCAAAAGATTCAAATTTCAAAGAATTTAGGAAAAACTCCAAAATATTGAAGATTCTCTAAAGTTTAGAACAATTTCTAAAGACTTTTTGAAACTCAAACTTAAGATTAAAATCTCTTTGAAGAACGGAAGATTTCGAGACAACAACTAACTCTTTAAAAGCAAAAAAGTTGACGTTTTAATTGAGAGATCAAACATTTTAGCCCTTAAGTCAAGTTTAACTTTGAGAGAAAGAATTAAAGGAACAAAATAAAAATTGTATTACTCACTAAAAAATCAATAAAATCAAATTCTTTTCATGAATTAATTTTTTTCCGAAAATCTTTTGTGAACTAAGATGACATTTCATAATTAAAATAATGAAATAGTAATTTTATTTATTTATTTTTAAAAAACTAGTAATGAAACAATTTTTTTTTATGAAAGATTATATACAATGACAAATGAAATTATCAAATGCATACTGTAATTTTTATTGAATTGAATCCCTTAATTTACAAAAGAATATACCATGAACTTATAGATAATACAAACAGAACATAAAAGGAAAGTATGAAATATTGCCCCAATTTGAGCCTAAATTACAACATATATATGTTAACACCCTCCCTCAAACTCAAGGTGGTAAAGTAGCAACCAACTTGAGTTTGCGAAGTAGCTGAGCGAAACGGCTAGGTGGCAATGCTTTGGTGAATATGTCAGCTGGTTGATCCGCAGTGGAGATGGATTGTAAAAGAACATGTTACTCTGGAGATGATGACAAACAAAGTGACAGTCATTCTCAATGTGTTTGGTGCGTTCATGGAATACATCATTGTGAGCAATTTGGATGGCATTGTGATTGTCACAATGAAGTAGCGTAGCAGACAATTGGGAAGAGTGCAAGAGGATGTCACAACAGTACCGATATGGGAAATAGACATATAGTTTCCATTAGCAGCGTGAATAGGGGGAAGTGAAGGAGCATGAGTTGGGGAAGAAAAAACCAAAATGTCAGAGGTCATGTGATTGCAACAAGCAGAGTTAAGAAGCCAAGAGCTACCTGATGTGACTGCAAAGGCAGGAGAATTGGAGGAGATTACCTATTTCAGTAAATTTTGAAGGTCACTGATGGGAAACCTACAGTGAGGAGGATTATCAGAGGAAGAAGTAGCAACAATAATAGATGAGGAGGAATCGACTTTAGATAAGTTTCTTGGTTTGGTGGATTCACCTGGAGGACGAGGTGGTCGAGTGTGGAAATTTTCCAAAATGTGACCATGTTTGTGGCAATATCTGCACTCAATTGTAGAACAATTAGCAAATTTATGACCATGTAATTTGCAATTTGTGCAGACAAGAGATTCATAACTTTCTGCCATTAGAACCAATGAACAGTTTAACTAAATTAGCTTAATTGATTTGAACTAGGTAGACGGAATCGAACAAAGCTGAGAACCGGTCTGGGCGAACCGAACCAGTATGAACTTTCTTTACTTGGGCTAAGTGGTCTTCTTCAGGCAGTAACCTGCGATTTTTATGCGATTTTTTTGTTAGGTTGTTGAACGGATCTGCAAATGGATTTGAGGCAAACGAATTTGCGATTTGAGGCGGCGAGCAATCTGAATTGCAATGTTGACAACGATCTGTGAGGCAGAGATCGGCGACAATGAGGGTTTCGCACGGATCTTAGTTGTGGCGATGGAGTGCTGATTTTGTTAACGCTGGAAAAGGACGATTTGGTGGGCAAGTCTGGTTTCGCCGGAGATCTACATAGATTTGGGGTTGCAGCGCAGAGGTCTGATTTTGCTAATGCTGGAGATCTAAGGTTGCGAGGCTGGAGATCTGAGGTTGCGGATGTCGAAATTTCAGGAGGTTGGAGAAGGGATTGGATGAATTCAGGGGTTGCGAACGCCGGAGTTTTGCTGCGCATGTGTCGTTGCTGGTGGGCCTCGTCGAAGACAAAGAAGATGGACAAAGGGAGTTATTTTAGGTATAGGGCTTTGATACCATGTAATTTTATTGAATTGAATCCCTTAATTTACAAAAGAATACACCATGAACTTGTAACGACCCTACTTATCCTATTAGACTTCCTAGGGACGTTACTACATGCATTCTAATAGAATTTAGAAATCTTTAACGAAAACACAAAAAGATTTAAACATTTGTTAAAACAATAAAAAAAACTTTTAGCTCGGGATCCCTTTATTTCAAAGCATAAGGATAAACTAAAACATTTAATAACTGAAATAATTTGTAGAACACAACAGTTAAAAAGTCATAAAAAGAAACATGCTAACAACTAAAAGATTGCAGAAATAGAACTTCTTTAGGTCACACATGGCCTCTTGCAGCAACTATCCTGTCATTCGCCTAAGATGCCCTTGCCTTTACCTGAAAAGAAAAACATTTTTAAAAGGGGTGAGTATTTAAAATACTCAGTAAGTGACCTCACTACCGGGTCAGGATATGCAAACACATACAAAGTGATTTTTAAACTTTTCCTCTAGTGGGACCTAAAACATTATCATAGTGGAAATCTTTCTTTTCCTTTTTCTCTTCGGCTTGATGTGGACAATTAACCCAACCTAACATTTCCTTTCCATTTAACCCTTTCAGGTTCCTTTTCAATTAACCTTTTCAATTTACCTTCTCAGGTTCCTTTTCAAATAACCTTTTCAGGTTCCTTTTCAATTAGATGTACATCTATAATTTAGGGGGTAATTGCCACAACCTTCGAAATCCTTTATCATGAAAAAAAAACATACATGTATGCATGAGGTCCCAAAGCATTTTAAATTTTCATTCCATGATGCAACACAAACAACATTCTCATATAACACATCATAAATCATACATATGAAAACCCTTTTTGCACATAAAACAAAGCATTTCAAAATTTATCAAAAATCATAAATAACATATTTATAAAACTTTTTATTTTGAAGGTAAATTTTCTTTTCAATTCAGTTCCCAACTTGCATTTAAGCATACCGGCGTAAAGTCCCTTACCTTGGCTAGGCTCAAGAACCCAAATCACCCAATTGCTCACCAAAATTCCTCCGCCTTGAACCTCAGTCAAACGATTTGGGGCCTAATTCAAACCATCCCTAAGGTTAGAAACATTTCCTAAAATTTATAATTAAATCCCAAAGTTCCTTTTCACCAAACTAAATTCCAAAAAAAATTAGAATTAATGCTACAACATTTAATTTAGTCTCAAATTAGTGGGTAAAACTGAATTTAAGTCACAAGATCCATGGGTTAATCTTATTTCAATTTTAATCTACCATACAACCTCAAACTTAAGAACCCTTGCGACTTACCGAAAAACTCCACTCCAATGGTCCCAAATACCCACTGGACAGCAACTCAAGGGCGTTGTGCTCGTGATTTTGACGTCGGATTGGAGTGGGTATCCCTGAAACAAAGTCAATGTTCATGAATTAGTCCTGCCCATAGTCACAACCAAGATCATCAAAGAACCATTGAAGAAATCGATTGCTTACCTTACCCACAGATGAATACTTGCTGGACTGGAAGAAGACTGAACGGATCGAGTACACGAACTCGCATGAAACGGCGGTGATCTGTGCGAGACACGATCTGGGCGAGCGGCGGTCTGCAGGTGATTGCGCGACGGCCGGGGGGGGGGGCGGATCTGACTGGTTTGTGCGTGTAGCGGCGGCTATGCGAGAGGAAGACGGCGGTCTGAGGCGCAGTGGCAGTGGCATTCTGTCGTGGGGTCGAGACGGCGGCGGTTCGTTGTGGTTGAAAGCTGCTGGAAAATTTTCTTCCTTGCTTCAATGGGTGGCTGACGAAAAACAAGGGAAGAAGAAGAAGAGAGTGAGGAAGATGATGGCTGGCTTTGGGAGTTTGGCTTGAAGGCTTGGCTTGAACCTAGGGCTGTGTGCAGATTAAAATATGTGAGAGATAAATTAGGGCTTGGCTTATTCATGGGCTTGGGCTTGGCTCAAAGTCTCTTAAATAACAAAAATGCCCCCAAACTAATTAATTCCCTTTTCTTCATTCTTTCTTCCCAATTTACCCTCCAATTTCTCCAATTTCAATTATGCAAAACTCTAAAATTAAATTCCAACACAACTTTAAACATGAAATTGACCTTACAATTAATTTAAATTTCAAAACTAAACTTTAATTAATACCTGAAAATGTCGGTCGTTACAGAACTTATAGATAATACAAACAGAACATAAAAGAAAAGTATGAAATATTGTCCCAATTTAAGCTTAAATTACATCATATATACGTTAACACATATGTTTTTAAAAACCTGACTAATATATAGAACTTTACGAAACCACTTAATGAATAACCAATATTTTAGCATAGACTATCACAAGGGCATAAAATATTAAAGTTGAATTTTTTTTCATGTCAATTTCAATCACATTCGGATCCAAAAGGCAAAATGGTTAAAAATATGGTGAATGGACAAAAGAGTCACAAAATAATGTTGGCTCTAAGTTCCTGTCTCTCCAAGCCTATGCTATATAGAGAGCTTTATTTATTTATTTTCACTGCTTAATCTTATTTTTATAACTTTTGGAATTTCTATTTTTTAAAAGAAAGCCATGTGCATTTTTTTTGTAATTTTGTTTGAGGTTCAAAGTAACCACTGCCCGCCCATTATAATTATGATGACTAATTGGGTAATAATAAATTAATTAACAAGTGAATCTATTATTTTAGATCTCAATTATTTTTTGTTAATTTTTTCACTGAAGGAAATTTCTCCACCACACACAGCTTTCATTAATAAATTTTCAATGGAAGCAAACAAAACAAGAAAAAGTGTATTGAATATTTCATAAACAATTTGTAATACAATAAAAGGAATTAATTAGAACCACAAGTTTCATTCATTTGTTTCCAAATAAAATTTAAATGGATAGTTTATATATATACATATATAATGATAAATACACTTTCTTTAAAAAAAACATAGAAATATAATAATATTTTAAATCCATTAATCCATGACAATGATATGCAATAAACTTTTATTTTAAATAATAGTCCTAAAAAGAAGAAAGATGGAAAATTAGCTTAAGAGATTTTCTCCAAATAAGTGGCTCAAAATCATGAGATTCATTCCTAAAGTTTCCTATTCAATGTCAATTGATAGTATCAAGACTTTAATTATTATTCTCAAAAAATGATCCGATTTAACTAATTATTCGTAGTTTTTATGGGATCTCTCTCCATCAAATTTTTTTTTTTGAATAAATCCATAAATTTTTTAATTTATAATGCAGATGACCGGATAATAATTGAATATTAATGTAGATATTGAATAATGTTCATAATAATTATCTATTCACATATTTAATAATGTAATCATCATTGTTAGATGTGTGTATTTTATCTTTTTCTATATTTATAATTTGAACCATTGTTCTTTAATAGGAAACAAACAATTTTTAGTATTTCCCAAGGGATGGGCTAAAAGATCCAGTATGTGTAATGAGTACTTTTGAGATTACTCAATGGCTATGAACCCACAATAATTCTTTTACAGAAAAATGAAAATCCATAATAATTAGTACTTGTTTGTTTTAGTTTATATATATATTTCATTGAAACATACAAAAATTGATGAATGGGTGAAACATAATTAGTTCCTATTTTTTGTTTTACTCAAAAGAACAAATTGAGCCAATCAAAGTTGACATGAATGAGTGAGTTTCTTCTAAGCATCAACTGCTTTTTTCTTTACTAAATTAATGTGAACATTATGCAAATTCAACATTAAGTTTGATATTTTGAGGTTATCGTCTTGTTCTTTCATGGAAGAAAAGGACAAGTGATATAATTGATTTATAGGTCGATTTTGGCAACTATGAAGTTGTTTGATTGGTTGATCCGCAAAACAGTTGTTAAAAAAGGAGATTGGATAACATATAAATATTAAAGTTATTTTGCAATTAGATTCTTTAAAAGGAAAAAAATAGTGACTTTTAAGATGATGCATAATGCCTTTTATTGATTGAGCAGGTTAGCATTAAAAATTTAATCCTTGATCTTTAATCATAAATTTTCAATTATATATTTGAATTTTCGAATATGATTCTATTAACATTACAAATCTTTGCCATTAACATTGTTACTTAAATGATGACATGATGCATTACTATTAGAAAAACATGAGTTTCATCCTAAAATCAATTGACAATAAGAGGAGTAATTGATGTATCTTATAAAGATTGTGAGGTCTCTTCATCTTTTAAGTATGAGATCCTCAACAATTACCTACCAAGTGATGATTTGTCCATGGACGTGTCGCAAAGAGTAAGACCTTATTTGGGATTTCGTTTGCAGAGCAAAAAAGCGATTAGGGAAGAATTTTAACTATTTAGGTTGTTTAGTACATAAGATTATTTTTAAATCTATCTAAAATCACTTTTCAATTACTCTTACATTCAAAATCATGCTCATATTAGCTTTTGAATTCAGCTTTCCCAAAAATATGCTATCTTCTCTAACTAAATTTTTAAAATTCCAAAGCTATCCTTCCATATTTTTTACATATATTCTCCTATATCAATGAAATTTGGATTGATTCAATTTTTTATAACAATTGTTTTCCTAGATTTTTATCAAATAATTTAGATTAAATAAAGTTATTTGCAACTTAAATTATATATATTTTTAAATAATTATTTTATACTAAATTTGATATTTAATATCAATATAAAAATAATTAAAATAATATGTCTACTTTGGTTATTATAGCTAAATCACAACAATTTCATTTGAATTTATCAAACGCTGCAACCTAATTTTTTATGTTTAAAAATTAAAATTTACCAAACATTAATTTACTTCATATGACAACTAATTTTTCTAAAAGTACAGTTGCATATAATTATTTAAAAAGCTGCAACCTAATTTTTTATGTTTAAAATTGAAATTTACCAAACATTAATTTGCTTCATATGACAACTAATTTTTCTAAAAGTACAGTTGCATATAATTATTTAAAAAGCTACAGTAATCCCAAACGGAACCTAAGCCTATTAAAAAAGAGCAAACCAAAATTTTTGATGTGGTGAGTTAATGAAATATATTTTAAACACTTTTTTCTGGCTCTACTGCTCTTAATTTATCCAGGGAGGAGGCAGTTGCCCCTTTGGTTTATCTTTGATGCAAAAAAAAAAAATTATATATGAGTTAAAGGTTGTAAAGTTTTTTTCATATAATTTTCCACACCCTCCTAAATTTTTAATAGTAAAAGATTATATATATAAAAAGTTAGAATACAAAAGTTTGCTCATCCCTATAAAAATTTCTGACTCTAAACTTTAGTGGTTAAAACAATCACCAAGTAGAAACACATTTATTGAACTCAAAAAAAAAAAAGAAATAAATAAATACAAACATCAACATTTAGTTATAATTTAAATTAATTTTAATTTTTAAATAAACGAGCCAGCCAGCGGCCAAGGGAAAAAAAACAGTGGTTAGGAAATAAATTAACTTAATATATTTTTTTTCAAATTTAGGGCAAAACTTGGGTGCTGCCTGGGCAGCACCCAAAGTCTGTGCAGCTCACATCTAAGCCACACACTTTCCTAAAAAAAAAAAAAAACAAAAAACAAAAAATTTTCAAATTCAATGGTAAGAAAGTGGGCATTACCATACTTAGGTGCTGCCCAGGCAGCACCCAAAGTTTTTCAGATTTATAAATGCTATTAAAATTCAAGAAAAATACAAATTCTCTCACTGAGTCAATTGTTTTGTCATGAATTTACCATTATTAATTAATTTAAATTTATAACTGATGTAAAATACAAATCACTCAAATCGAATACATTTCATACGTCAATTAAATAGTTAAACATACAAGAAATTCAAATCATATTTTAGTAAATCTATTTTTTTTAACTATTTTCTGGTTTAAATTTTATTTTAATTCGTCTTCAAGATTACTCAATTTGGTTTCTAAACGTTAACATATTTATTTTAGTCCTTAATAAAATTTTAAATTTATTTGATTTTGATATTTTAACTTTTAAAATGTCTATTTTAATTCGTGAAGTTGAATAAAGTGGTCTTCATCATTATTTTATCATTTTATTATTTGACAAATAGGCAATGTGGTTTGGAATATTTATATTAAAATGTTGATGTGAGCCTCTGTATTTACTATTAGAGCATATCATATCCATTATCCTTGCCATAGTATTAGCCCTTTTAATTGTAAAGATTGTACATATAATTTAGCCTCAATTTTGCCTTAATTTAAGCTAATTCAATGTATACATAAGGCTATTCCTTGTTTGAATAAGATGTGAAAAATAATCTTCAATTCCTCTCCAGTTTTACATGGTATCAGAGCATACCTAATTTTTTTTTGAAAATATGGCTTCTTCATCTACAACTCAATTTCCCAATGCTTCCTCTGCAACTACTTCCCCGATTTCTTCTCCTCTGTTTCTTCTATCCAATATTTGCAACTTGGTGCCACTTTGCTTGGATTCAACAAATTATGTACTGTGGAGATTCCAAGTTTCTTCTATCTTGAAGGCACACTCCTTGTTCGGGCATATTGATGAATCTCTTCCTCAACCTCCCAAATTTGTTCTTTCATCAACAGGAGCAACCACAACTGAGGTTAGTACTGATTACCTTCAATGGATTTCTCGAGATCAAGCTTTTAATACATTAATCAATGCTACTTTGTCACCATTGGCCCTCGCTCATGTTGTTGGTTCAACCTCTGCAAAAGAACTCTGGTGTTCGTTAGAAAAACGTTATTCATCAAATACCCGCTCAAATATTCTTGAGTTAAGATCCGCTCTTTATACTATTAAGAAAATTTCTTCTAAATCTATTGAAAAGTACACTTGTAGAATCAAAGAAATTGTTGATAAGCTTGCTGTAGCTTCTATTTCCATTGATGATGAGGAGATTCTAGTGCATACCCTGAATGGATTACCAGACAAATTCAGTGCCTTCAGAACTTCCATTTGAACTCGCAGTGGCTCTCTGTCCCTTGAAGAACTTCACGCCTTCCTTGCTGCTGAAGAAAAAATGGTAAATAAAATCCAGAAGCCTGAACCCCTACCCACGGCCATGGCAGCTTTCAAGACATCTTCCATTCTAAGTGGCAGCCGAGGACGAGGAAGACGAGCCACGAGTTTCCAACAAAGAAATTGTGCGGCGCAATATCCAAATTTTAGCCCTAATTCAGACTCTCAAGTACGCAATTTTGGCTCATCTCATCGCAGCAACCATGGGCCTCAAATGGGCTCTCACTCTCACAACTTTAATGGTGTTCAAAATGGACCCCTGTACGGATAAGGCCGAGGACTTCTTGGACCTGGGTTACTTTCAGGTCACAATAATGGATCTGGGTCTACATTCGAGTCTAGACAAAATATGATCAATGGAGGCCGAATTTCTTGTCAAATTTGCTCAATATTTGGACATACTACACTTGATTGTTATAACAGGATGAATTTCTCTTACCAGGGTTGACATCCTCTTGCTCAATTGGCAACGATGGCGGTAAATTCCATGAACCAAGATCACTCTTATGCTAATTCTAATAATTTTTGGTTATCTGACAGTGGATGCAATGTTCATATGACAAATGATCTGGCCAATCTTAATTTATCGAACAACTACAATGGAAAAGAATTTGTCACAGTGGGTAATGGCCAATCTTTAGATATACAACACACCGGTAGTGGTATACTCTCTACCCCATCTCACACCTTTACTCTTTCTAAAATTCTCCATGCTTCTCAACTTGCTGCTAACCTTTTATCTGTCCATAAATTTTGTCATGATAACAATTGTATTTTTATCTTTGACACTGATTGGTTTCTCATTCAGGATAAAGTCTCTGGCAAAATCTTACACACTGGTGCTAGCATCAATGGTCTCTATCCAATTCCAAGTCTGTCAGCTCTATCACATTCTCATATGCACCCCAAAAATCTAATTTTTCATGCCAAAACAGGAGTGTTCTCTGTGGCATCATCAGTTTGACATTCTGCTCCTAAAATTTTACGCTCTAGTCTATCTCGTCTTGGTATGTCTTTATCTTCTTCTATTTCTACTCATGAATGTTCTAGTTGTTTAAAAGCTAAAATGTCTAAGCTCTCTTTTCCTATGTCGCTTTCTACTTCTTTTGCGCCACTATAACTCGTTCACAGCGATGTATGTGGTCCTTCTCCAATTATTTCCTTAAATGGATATCACTATTATGTTAGCTTTATTGATAATTTTAGCAAATTCACTTGGCTTTTTCCTTTAGCTTATAAATCTGATGTCAATGCTATCCTTCGCAAATTTGTACCATTTGTTGAAAATCTTTTATCTAAAAAGTTAAAAGTTTTTCGATCTGATGGTGGTGGTGAATTTTGCAATAATTCCGTTCTTTCATTCTTTGAGTCAAAAGGGGTTTTTCATAAAAAATCTTGTCCTTACACTCCTAAACAAAATGGAGTTGCAGAACGTAAACATCGCCATATTGTCGAAACTGCAATGTCATTACTTTTTCATTCTTCTGTTCCTCTTGAATTTTGGCCATATGCATTTTCTACTGCAGTTTTTCTCATAAATTGAATGCCTTCTTCTTCTCTAAATATGTCCTCTCCGTTTGAAACACTTTTTGATTATACTCCGGATTTGCATCATTTAAAAGTTTTTGGGTGTGCATGTTATCCTTTGTTAAAACCTATCATTAAACATAAGCTTGAACCCAAAACATCTCAACACATTTTCCTTGGCTACACCCTTGATTTCAAAGGCTATATATGTTACAACCCTCCAACAAAGAAATCAATTGTTTCTCATCATGTCATTTTCCATGAAACCATTTTTCCTTTTGCCCAATCCTCACCCAAACCCAACATTGCTAATTCACCCAACACTATTGATCCAACCCCATTACTTACCCTTCTAGATTTATCAAAATCCACCACTAATACCTTTTCCCCTATTATACCCACTACTCAAACACAACTACCTACTACTAACAATTCTAATCCATCCACAATTGAATTCAATGATAATGCTACTGATTGTCTTTGTCAGACTGCAGATATTGCTCAGGATAATTCGCTGCCTGCTGCCACCGCCACTGGTAATTCCCTACAACCTATTAACACTCACTCAATGCAAACTCGAGCTAAGTCTGAAATTTTCAAGACAAAGGCCTTTCTATCCACCACGTTGCCTTTAGTATCAACTGATCCTTCATCATATACTGAAGCTTCAAAGTACCCAGAATGGAGAACTGCAATGAGTGATGAGTTTAATGCTCTTCAAGAACAAGGTACGTGGACTTTAGTACCTCGACTGCCATCTATGAATGTTGTAGGTTGTAAATGGGTCTTTCGGACTAAATACCATCCTAATGGTTCCATTGCTGGACATAAGGCTCGTTTAGTTGCCAAAGGTTATCACCAAGTTGAAGGCTTTGATTTTGAAGAAACTTTTAGTCCGGTTGTTAAAAAGCCAACGATTCGAGTAATACTTGCTCTAGCTGCTCAGTATCAGTGGTCCTTAAATCAGTTGGATGTCAAAAATGCCTTTCTCCATGGACACCTAAAGGAAGAAGTCTACATGTCTCAACCTCCTGGATTTCTGGATAAATCTTGCCCAAACAATGTATGTTTACTTCGTAAAAGTCTTTATGGTCTTAAACAGGCTCCTCGGGCTTGGTTTGACCGCTTTACATCCTACTTGTTAACTTTGGGATTTGTTGCTTCTGTTGCTGACCCATCATTATTGATACGTTCTGCTGGATCTTCATTGACATATTTGTTACTCTATATGGATCACATTATCATAACTGGACCTGACCCTTCTTACATTTATGTCTTAAAGAAGAAATTAGCCACTGAATTTCAGATTTCAGATCTTGGAGCATTGAAATACTTCATTGGCTTAGAAATTCACTCTTATGCTAATGGTATTTTTGTTAATCAGGCTAAGTATCTCAATGATTTTCTTCAAACATCAGGCATGACATCTGCCAAATCCTGTTTAACTCTTATGTCTACATCTATTGATCTATATGCTTCTGCGCCCCCATTCAATGATGTAACACTTTATTGCCAGCTTGTCGGTTCACTTTAGTATCTCACCTTCACAAGACCTGACATTGCCTTTGCAGTAAACAGAGTATGTCAATTCATGCATCGACCTACAACTATTCATTTTTCTACTGTCAAACGCATAGTACGATATCTCTCTGGGTCAAAGCAACTTGGAATTTTTTTCCGACAAGGAGATATGTCTCTCACTGCCTATTGTGACTCTGACTGGGCCGGTGACACATCTGATCATCGGTCCCCATCTAGGTTCATTGCCTTTCTTGGCTCTAGTCCCATATCTTGGTCTGCCAAAAAGCAACCAACGGTCTCCCACTCTTCTACAGAAGTTGAATATCGATCACTGGCTACTACCACAGCTAATATCTCTATTGGTTACGACAACTTCTTCGTGATCTTCATGTTCCCTTGACAGTTCCTCCCTCGTTATGGTGTGACAATATCTCTGCAATCTCTCTTGCAAATAATCCAGTTTTCCATGCTCGGACAAAACACATTGAGATTGACTATCATTTCGTTCGTGAGAAAGTGGTTCGAAAAGATATTTCAGTTCGATTTATATCTTCTAAAGATCAACTTGCTGACTTGCTTACTAAACCACTATCTTCTCATATATTTTTATCACTCAGGGACAAACTTCTGACTTCACAATAGTCTTCAGTTTGAGGGGGCATATTAGAGCATATCATATCCATTATCCTTGCCATAATATTAGCCCTTTTAATTGTAAAGATTGTATGAATAAGATGTGAAATATAATCTTCAATTCCTCTCCAGTTTTACATTTACGTCATATAGGTCAATTGAGGAAGTATTAGGAAGATGAATATTAGATACCAATTCTAAAAGTCGATAGTTTAATTCATATCCTACAATTATTGAACTAAAAAAAATGATGAATATTAGATGATAGAATAATAGTAATAACCAAAATTATTATATTTGAAAGGTTTAGGGACTAAATAAACATTTTGAAAGTTCAAAAACTAAAATGGAACAAACGTGAAAGTTTAGAATTAGAATGGAATTTGATTTCTTGAAACTTTGCATAAAAATCGTTTTAATCCAAGTATTATTTGTACTTTTAAAAAAAAAAAAAAAAGCGGAGGTGTCGTTTCAAAATGGATTCAAGTTGTTGTTAAATGGTTTAATAAAAAATTAACAAAATCTTCTTTTTTCTTTTCGAGTTTGGAAACTAAGTTGAGAAATTCTAGTGGTAGGGATTAAAAAAAAACAAAGGAAAGTTTAAGAGTTAAATAATAAATTTAAAAAATACTTACAAACAAGGAGTTTGCACATGCAAAACTCTAGCTTTCGTTTTCAATAAGTTAGATGTGAACACAAGTTGTCACATTTGAAAAATCAATCCACATAAGCAAGTATAGATTGACAAATAAGAAAAATAAGACAAAGAAGAAGTCTCTAATTACTAACAAATTTGTCCATTTCATTGCTACAATTATATCTAATTACATCTAATAATATCATATATATAGCTCTTAGCTCTTAGTCCCTTTATTTAATTTGTCAATTAGCTCCTTAAATGACAAAGGATTCTCACCTTACAATATATAATTGGTTAAACTTTAAAGTTTCTAAATATTGATATGATGTCGATCTAGTCTTTAATTTAAAAATGTTTCATTTACATCTTTAAATTTCAAATTGTGATTTATATGTAGTTTCTACATAAATATCATCAACTAAATGATAGTTTGGCATGCTTATTTTACTATTACTAGTTGATTTAACATAGATATTGAAGGATAAACGTTTCACTCCGCAGTAGAAATATTCGATTGCCTTTGATTTTATTTAAAATTAAACTAAAAAATAAGATTAAGTAAACTTACTTGGAGTAAATATAGAGATATTTCTGACATATCTTTATCTTCACTCTTGAAAGAAAATCCACAAGGGATTGGAGAGGAAGAGGTCTAGAGAAAATTATCTAATTTTCTATTGAGGAGATGTGTGTTATGTCTAATGACTCAACCTAAGGGTCCTATTTATAGAGACCAAGGGTAAATCTTTGCCAGAATTAAAATATTATATTTTAATATCTAATATATTAAAATATATTTTATACTTATTTGAATCTCATTCAAATCTCCTACGATATTTATTTATTTGAATCTTATTTAAATTTTATAAATATCTTTTATTTAATGTATCTAATATACATTAATTATTTTAATATTTAATGTATCAAATACAATAAATATATTTTCCTCATTTATATTTAATATATCTAATATATTAAATATTAATTGAACACTTCAAATTAAATATTAATTTGAATATTTTAAATTTTAATATTTAATGTATCAAATACAATAAATATATTTTCCTCTTTTATATTTAATATATCTAATATATTAAATATTAATTTGAACACTTCAAATTAATATTAATTTGAACATTTCAAAATTTTCTTTCAACTAAATTGATCTTTTAATATTACTATGAGCTAGCAAGGAGACCTTATGGACCTACAGATTATAAGCTCCAATGATACAAAATTAATTAATTAAAATTTTTAATTAATTAATTTTTATTCATTAACTATATGTCACTTCACTATAAACCTAGAGTTTCACTCTTATGCACTATAGACAAGTTGTGTCCATAGATATAATCATTACATGCAAGTCAATCTTTCACAAGTTGTACGTAATTACAGCTGGGTCGAAAGTCCGTTTTACCCCTATAATTACATTTTGCACCTTAAGTACCAATGATCATCTAATGAACAATATGTTTATAATCTAATTATAAACTAAGTCCCTCTCGAGCCAGTGAAAGAGTGGGGCCCCATTGTTCAAGTTCCGAAATCAGCACTTAAGGGAACTACTCATCTACTTACCCTATATGGGAAAGAGTGAATTCCATCTTATGAGATTACATTCCCAACTCCCTATTTCGTCAAGTCCCCAAAATGGTAGGCATATTGAATCGGCTACAAAAGCCACTCTCACCCATGCAAATAAAAGGACAATCCCTCACAGGCTATTCATAACTCACTCAAGATTAAGATCGAGTTGCAATGATCATCCTGATGAAATATTAATCTTCTCAATTAACGGATTTATAAAGAGAGATTAA
The DNA here is from genome assembly GCA_033996785.1 of Trichosanthes truncata. NCBI lineage: Eukaryota > Viridiplantae > Streptophyta > Magnoliopsida > Cucurbitales > Cucurbitaceae > Trichosanthes > Trichosanthes truncata. The sequence goes on along the minus strand of JAWPNB010000013.1, from coordinate 38,348,632 downwards.
ATATTTTGTGGTCCAGTCTTACACAAACTCATTGTATAAGATACCCCCACTCACATGTCTCCACATGAACGATTTGGATCAAATCATTTGTAATTATTACAAAGTGGGTCGTATCAATAGTGTTACCAGAATAAGGCACCCAACCTTATCCATATACTATGACCCTTTAAGTTATTTCTTGAACATGATCCTCCCATATGTCAACCACATATTGTTCAGGATTACATTAGTAACCTTGAATTTTTCATATAATGGATAATATTATATTGCAAATAAAGTAATCAAAATTATTATTAATTATAATTAATTACGAGGTTTTAGGGCATAAATCCTAACAAATATATGACAATCGAAAGTTGGTAGTAGATAAAATATAGTGGTACTTGCAATATACCTTTTTTTTAATCCATTGTTAAATCTCTTTTATAGACCATGTCACTATATATTTTTACTAATTGTCTATTGCCTTTTGTCCATTTTCTGTCATGTCGTGTCAAATTCATTGACATCTTGTCTAATACACATCATTTAAGTAATAAGTATTAATGGTAAAGATTACAACATAGAAATAGAGTCATCATTTAAATGGTGTAACTAAAACTTTTAAAATTACAATATAAGCTGTAAAATTTTCATCTTTTTAACTTTGCTGCCATTTTTTTAAGTTTGTTCTATCATCTTTTTTAAATCTCAAATTTATCACTAATATGTTAAGTTCTAATTTAAGTCAAATCACTCTTCCTTGTCATTTTAATTATGTCTAGTTATCGTCATCAGTTTGTTATGTCATGTCAAATCAAATGACATTTATTTAACAGCCATCATTGAACTTAGGATGATTTTAATGACGAATATTACAACATAATATTAAAATATAAATGATAACTTATGAATACAATTTATTTGAGCGCCCTGATTTTGGTATTGTTGGTCTTGAGGCGGTGAAAGGAAATCATAGAAAAGTTGAGCAATAAAGGCATTAGTGTATGTGATGGGTACATTTCATGATTAATGTGTTGACCTTTAAATCCTTCATCAAATGTGTCATGTGAACCTCAAAGACCGCGTGTTGAGGAAAGAATGCTTTGGAGAAGAAAGAGAATAGAGCCATGCAAAAGCGACGTATAATGCACTCTTCTAACAAAAGTTGTAGAATCATGCCTTCATACGGTTCGCAGGGTTGAGGCCTACCAAAAAATAGAAGAAAGACAAGGACCATTGAGCCACGCGGCGAATCATACATGCACAAATAGTGACCCCTCTATCCTTTATGGTCCCAGTCAAAGAATGTCTTGCCCTATTAAAAGCCTTTGTTGGAGAAAAAGAAAAGAGTTTTTTGGGAAGGTTGAACAACAAAAGAAATTCTCTCCACCATAGTCATCTTCTTCCTTAGTTCGTTTGAGGTTTACAAGAAGTGGAGTGACAATCCACCATTGGAGGCTTGGAGAAGAAGGAGAAGGAGCAGTTCACTGTGCCACACCTCACTCATTAGTTTTCTACTGCCTTTCTTAGAAGTTCTTTTGGTTTAGTTGTATTTATATAGTATGATGTTCTCATTTCAAGTTTCTGTAATTTTTATTTCTAGCATGAGCTAAATACTTGGTCAAGACTTGGCTTAGGCCCTTTTATTGTATCTATCTTCATGCCTTAAACATTCTATTAATAAAGCATACTTTTATGAATCTTTTCCTCGTGGATGCTTTGTTTAAGTTGCTTGTGTCTGTTTGGCCAACCAATAACAAGTATTAGCATGTTTTAATCACTGGAAGGGTCAAGGTGAGTGAAAAAAAACACAAGGAAAGTGAGAGCGAACATTATTTCACTAGGTTGTTTTAGGGATAACTCAACCACTTGCAAGTAAAAAGAGGGCGATGAAGTTATTGAAGTTATTGAACAACCTTAGCACGTAGAAATATAACTAAGGTTGTCTGCAAGAGCAGTACACGTAGGTCTCCCAGCTTAGATTCATTCTTATGCCTCACATATGTTATGTGACGTGTGAAAATAGATGTAACATTAGTCAACCGAAAGCTAAGTCTTGACATTTCTCATCATAGAACTTTTATTTAGTTCATCTCCTATTTGTTTATTTTGAAAGCACTGTTTAATTTATGTCTTCAACTCATCTATATTATTTTTGAACGCCCTGGTTACCAAACAATACTATTTCATTGTATCATTATATTTTTTGAATGCCTTGTTTATAAGCAAAATATTCTTTGTGAGTTCGACCTTGGAATACTCTAGGATATTACTTGCTAGATCGTTGACTTATACATGGGTCAGTGAACTAGGTAGCTTCTTTCCACTGTGTGTGAATCATTTCATAATTTTTATGCCTTAAATCCTTATATTCACATCATTCAATCCACACCACCACGCATACACCAAGTTTTTGGCGTCGTTGCTGGGGAATCTTTTTCTTTTTTTTTTTGTTTGTGCTTGGAAATTATAGCTTTAATTTTAAAGTGTGTTGTTGACATGCTTGCTAGAGTAATGTATATATTTTAGCAATAATATGATCTCTATGCGCACATGTACACATACATATTTAGCAAGTGTTAAGTAGATTATCGTATCCATAGAGACTAGTAATTTTCTATGTTATCACAAATTAACTCTCAGTAAACTCAATTCGTAAGCATCAAAATTCATCAAGGAATCAAAATAACATAAAGTAAAAATGCTAAAACAAAATATTTGTTAAAACAAAGCAAAATAGGGGAATTGAAATTGAAATGGTTAACCTGTACTTTGAACTAATTGAAAGGTTCGGATTAGAGGTAATTTCCTATTTTAATCGATTCTACAACGTAAATACATATTCGTTTCTCTCAATCCACTACAACTTACATTGTATTCTCTAGAATCACCTAAAATATGATGTTTCATTCCCATTACTCCAGCGATAATTAACCCACTGTAATGTGTGTGCATTAGGTGAGTGATTATCCCTAACCTCCTCACTTAGCTAGCTACTAACCCTAACACGGGGCTAATGTGGTTCTTAAGCTATCAGTTCCTCCTATTCTTCCGAGAAATCAAAGAAACGCTGCAACAAAATCGTTGGCCAAACGGAATTGTGGTAAAGAGATAAAAACCAAATTGAGCTAAATGATATGTACTAAGCTGTAAATAAATCAAAACATCCAACCCCTAATCCTCACCTTAAAGGTGATTAGTTCATAATGCAAGAAACATAAAAAAATAATTCGAAATACAGTCATAATGCGAAACAGTGCTGATAAACTAGAAAGGAGAAGAAGAAGTAGCCAAAATGTTTCCCTAAATAAGTTGAAGCAGCGTTCGGCACCAGCTCTAGTGGGAGACTTTTCCTATTTTTAGAAATTTTCTGGCAGCTCCCTTTTTCATACAGCTCCCTCTCCGTCTGTCTTTGTTTTTTCGGGATCTTCCCCTCTCCTCCCTTATTCTCTAAAAAACGGTTGCCCAGCAGTTATATCCCATTCTTTATGCAAATCAAGGCTGATTAGACAGGTCCCCATGATGTGGCAAGCTTTTGTTGGCTGAAACACGCTGACAGTACTAACATTTTCCAACTCATTAAATGGACAACAACTCTCTTGTGCAAAATTCGTGCAGGCTAAAATTATCCGATTTGCTCTAGCAAAACGTTATAAAACTGCTCCTTAGCTTCAAGAGTCTTTCTTTCACCACAATCATCCCATCTTTAATAATACCCTGAATTAATCACAATAAGCTCATCAATTATGATAATCTTGCTCTAATAAGAATTTTAGTACATCAAAGTTAAACTTAGAACAAACTAAAGAAAAGCTACGAGATTTCCAGAATAAATTGAGATAAAATATGACAATTCAATCCTAAAATGATAACACATAACTCCTATTTTAAGAGTTATCAAACTCCCAAACTTGAATCATTACTCGTCCCTGAGTAATGCCTTACACTCACCAGACAATGGTTAGCTAATGCGTTTTGTTGCCAAAGAATGCACAGGTAAATGCCCCTAATTGCTTCATCAAAACATTTGGTTAAACAACTTCAAGAATGTTGTCCTGCTTCAAAATTCTAGCTTTTGCTTTTCGCCTTAAACAATAGAATTCATATAGATACCTTTTAGCTCTATAACTCCTTCACACCAAAGATTCAAGTCCTTAGACTCACTAAGCAATCTCATGGCCAAGCCTCAACTCAACACTTTCTGCTAACTCTAAATTTTGCAAGCTACAACTTATTTACACAAAACTACAATCATTCTTTTTTTTTTCTTTTTTGACTCTCCCTTTAGGGATACCTCAAAGTCATAGCTCAATTTCTTGGAATGCAACATTTTATGATGTCGTGCACCCTAGCTTTCAAGCCATCACCATAGAGGTCTACACTCATTCTCCCATTTTTACTCAAGATTATCCTCTTTCATAAATGAAATTCATGTTTTCCTAATAGGATTAGGATATTTCCTAATGAGCTTAGGGTTTCCTTAAAATAAAGATATTTTGATTCATGATTTAAATAGTTTAAATTTTGAATTTAATTTATCTTTATTTGTTTCCTAATAAGGTTAGATTCTTTCGAAATAAGATTAGATCTTTTAATTTCATGATAAGATTAGATATTTTAATTTCCTAATAAGATTAGGTCTTCCATAAATAAAGATAATTTAATTCAAAGATAAAATAGTTTAAGTTTTGAATTTAATTTATCTTTTATTTTTTCTAATAGGTTTAGAATAAAATATCTAGGATGATCTTTTAATTTGTTTTAAAGGGTTTAAAATGATAGAATTTTAAGATTATCCAATAAGTAAATTAGTTTTTTAATAGGACTAAAAACAAGGCTTAATAATTCACTTGGGTTTATTAATTTAATAATTGTTAATTAAAAATTAATGAATTTGAAATAAAAATTGACTATAAGGGGACTTTTTTTATGGAAGGTTCTGTCTAAGACTGTGGTATTTAAGTTGACCGAAAGGGAACGCCTCTAATTGGGAACTGATCTGGGAGTTGAATTAGTCAAATTTTATTTCATTTCACTAAGCATGTTCTAATGTGATTAATTTTTTTTTTTAAATAGTTTAAAAACTTGGTAATTCACTTTGAAATCAATCTAACCAACATAAGGGTCATGAATGATAGATTGATGAACTTAGATAAATGAGATTAGCCTAATTTGTCTAAATAATAGAAAACCCTATTTAAAAATACTTAGTAAGAGAAGAACATATGTCAATATATCCTTTAATCGAGCCTTCCCTAAGTCACGACAGACTTTAGGACAGAACCAGTGTCGAATCACTAGAGAACATCTGCCTACGACAACCCTTTGTGTGGGAAATGTGGAAAATATCATGATGGGCGTTGTCTATGTGGAAAACATCTTTATTTATCAGTTTCTACCACAGCTGGAGTAGTTTTGTTAGCTCAAAAAAAAAGTTAAGGTCTGTCAGGTATTAGTGTCAAATCGTTTGTTGGATGTGACACTAATAGTTCTAGATATGGGTGACTTCGATGTCATCCTAGGTATGGATTGCTTGGCTAAGAATCATGTCAGCATTAATTGCTACTGTAAGGAGGTGGTGTTCAAGCCACTGATGAGAGCAAATTTCAAGTTTAAAGGGTCTAGATTGGAAGTCGTTCCTAGGGTGGTCTCTACATTAAAGGTAAGAAGGCTGATCAGCCAAGGAGCATAGGGTCTTTTGGCTAGTGTGACTGACACTAGGTGGGTGGAGATTGACATAGCTCTAGTGCCGATGGTTGGTGAATTTGTGGCTATGTTTCCTAAGGACCTAGTGGGGTTACTTGTTGTTCAAGAAGTAGACTTCAGCATTGAGTTCGAGCAAGGAACAATTCTCATTTCTAAAGCCCCTTACAGGATGGCTCCAGCAAAGTTGAATGAGCTCAAGGTGCATATACAAGAACTACTAGACAAGGGTTTCATACGCTCTAGTGTCTCTCCTTGGGGCACACCAGTTATCTTTGTAAAGAAGAAAGATGGGTCTATACACTTGTGCATCAACTATCGGAAGTTGAATAAGGTAACCATAAAGAACAAGTACCCACTCCCTTGGATAGACGACATGTTCGACCAATTGTAGGAAGCGTTAGTATTTTCAAAAGTTGATATGCGATCGGGCTACCATCAATTGAGAATAAGAGAGGAGGATATCCCTAAGAAAACTTTTAGGTCTAGGTATGGGCATTATGAGTTTACGGTAATGTAATTTGGATTGACTAATGCGCCTGCAGTCTTCATGGACTTGATGACTAGGGTGTTCAAGGAGTTTCTCAACACTTTCGTGTTTGTTTTTATTGGCGATATCTTGGTCTATTATAAGCCAGACGAAGAACACGAGGTGCACCTTAAGAAAGTGTTGACGACTCTGAGAGCAAACAAGTTATACTCCAAATTCTCCAAATGTGAGTTTTGGCTTCAGCAGGTGTCCTTCTTGGGACACGTAGTGTCGAGAGACAAAGTTTTACTGGACCTAGTGAAGGAGGAAGCATTGACTTGAAGGAAATAATTGAATTAAACCCACAACGGAAGAGTTGGAATCGACTTTGGTTTTATTTTAAAATTAAACGAAAAACAATTTTAGGTTAGGAAAAACATACCTTGAAAATAATATGGATAATATTTTGGCGAGTCTTTTTCTCCTTGTAAGCTAACTCCAATAAGGTTGAACTCCAAGACTTCCACAAAATCTTCCTATTGTGACTTGAACAAAGGACCAAAGAAGTTTGTGGGAACCTTCTTAAAAATAGAGAGAATGAATAATAAGAGAATTTCAAGAGTTCTTTTCTCTTGTGAAGAATGCACACAATGGCTCACCCCTAGGGTCTTATTTGTAGTGGTCTAGGGCAAAGAATTAAATAATATATTTTAATATCTAATATATTAAAATATATTTATCTAACCATTTTGAATCTTATTCAAACCTTTCAAAATTAGCCTATGACATCTATTTTCTTATTTGAATCTAATTCAAATTTAATAAATGTCTTTTCTTTAATGTATCTTAATACATTAATAATTTCTTTGATAGTTAATGTATCATATATAGTAAATATGTTTTTCCTTAATATATCAAAATATATTAAATTTTAATTTGAACATTTCAAAATTTTCTCTCAACGAAAGTGATCCCTATTTGTTCATATGAGCTAGCAAGGGGACCTTATAGACCTACAAATTATAAGCTTTAATGATTCAAAATCAATTAATTAAACTCTTTAATTAATTAATTTTCATTCATTAACTATATGTCAATCCACTATAGACCTAGAGTTATCCTCTTATGCACTGTAGGACAAGTTGTGTCCATGGATATAATCACTACATGCAAACCGATCCTTCACGAGTTGTTCGTAATTACAGCTGGGTCAAAAGTCCGTTTTACCCCTGTAATTACATCTTGCACCTTAAATACCCTGATCCTCTAATGAACAATTTGTTTATGATGCAACCATAAACTAAGTCCCTCTCGGCCCAGTGAGAGGGTGGTGCGCTATTGTTCAAGTCCCGAAATCAGTACTTAAGAGAACTACTCATATACTTACCCTATATTGGAAATAGTGAATTTCATCTTGTGAGATTGTGTTCCCAGCTCCCTATTTAGCCAAGTCGCCAAAATGGTAGGCATGTTGAATCCGCTACAAAAGCCACTTTCACCCATGCAAGTCAAAGGACAAGCCCTCACAAGCAGAAGTTCATAACTCACTTAGGATTAAGATCGAGTAGCATATGATCATCCTAATGAAATATTAATCTTCTCAATTAACGGATTTATAAAGAGAGATTAAATATTTCATGGTCCAGTCTTATACAAGCTCATTGTATAAGATACCCCCACTCACATGTCTCCACATGAACGATTTAGATCAAATCATTTGTAACTATTACAAAGAGAGCCATATCAATAATGTTACTAGGATAAGACACCCAACTTTATCCATATACTATGACCCTTTAGGTTATTTCTTGAACATGATCCTCCTGTATGTCAATCACATACTGTCCAAGATTATACTAATAAGATCGAATTTTTCATATAATGGATAATATTATATTAGAAATAAAATAATAAAAATTATTATTAATTATTAAATAAATCATTAATTACGAGGTTTTAGGGCATAAATCCCAACATGAAGTGGCCGCATCCTACCACGGTCATTGAGGTGAGTAGTTTATTGGGTCTAGCGGGTTATTATCATCGTTTTGTGCAAGATTCTCTAAGATAGCTCAATTGACTTGTAAGGGCAGTTCATTTGTATGGAATGAGGCTTGTGAGGCGAGCTTCTAGAAACTCAAGTAGAGGTTGGTTTCAGCACCAGTGCTCACTATGCCTGATGGAGTAGGAGATTTTGTGGTTTACAGTGATACTTCTAAGAAAGGCTTGGGTTGTGTCCTAATGCATCATGGTAAGGTTATTGCATATGCTTCCTTCCAGTTGAAGAGTATGAAAACAACTACCCAACTCATGATTTGGAGTTAGTCGTAGTTGTCTTCGCCTTGAAGATTTGGAGGCGTTACCTATATGGTGAGAAAATCCAAATCTTCACCGACCATAAGAGCCTAAAGTACTTCTTCACTCAAAAGGAGTTGAACATGATGCAGCACAAATGGCTTGAGTTGGTGAAAGATTATGATGCAGAGATTTTATACCACTTGAGGAAGCCAAATGTTGTGCTCAATGCCCTCAGTATGAAGATGGCTCATACTTTGTCCCTAATTACCGACCAAGTCCACATACAGATGAACTTAGAATGCGCAGAGATTACAGTGATGGTAGGAGAATCTATTGCACAGTTGGCTTAATTGTCAGTTCAACCGACTTTTTCGGCATCGTATCATAGATTTGCAACATGTGGATCCCAACCTTGTTGACTCCTTGCGCTATGTTTAGTCGAGGCAGGTGAGTGAGTTCTCCCTATCCAGAGATAATGGTCTCCTTTTTCGAGGGCGGTTGTGTGTGCCTGGGAGTGATGAGCTCAAGAATGAGGTTTTGGCTTAGGCTCACAATTCTCCATTTTCGCTGCATCCAAGTAGCACAAAGATGTACCAGGAAATGAAACAGTATTATTAGTGACGTAATATGAGGAGAGATGTAGCAAATTTTGTTAGTAAGTGTTTAGTTTGTCATCAAGTGAAGGCACTGAGACAGAAACCAGGAGGATTGGTAGAGCCTTTTAAGAGTACCTCAGTGGAAATGAGAAGAAGTATCTGTGGACTTCATCACAAAGTTTTCCAGGACAGTTCAAGGCTTCATAGTGATCTGGATCATAATAGACAGGATCACGAAATCGGCACATTTCCTTCTAGAAAAGCCTACTTATTCTGTTGAAAGGTGGGTGCAGTTGTACATGGAAGAAGTAGTCAGGCTACATGGTGTTCCTATTAGGATTGTCTCAGATAGAGATCCTCGTTTTACAGCCAACTTTTAGAGTGGTTTTCATAAATCTTTAAGCACCGAGTTGAATTTTAGCACGACCTTTCATCCTCAGACCGAAGGTCAAACAGAGAGGTTGAATAAGACATTGGAAGACATGTTACGAACTTGTGTGTTGGACTTTGCAGGTTGTGAGAATACTGACTTGCATTTAATGGAGTTTGCATATAACAATAGTTATCGAGCAACTATTGGCATGTAACCATTTGAGGCTATTTATGGGAAGAGGTGCAGGTCCCCTGCCTATTGGGATGAGGTGAGGAAGCGTAAATTTCTAGAACCCGAGTTGGTCCAAGTCACCAATGAGGGGGTCCAGAGGATTCGAGTAAGGATGGAAACGGCTCAGAATAGGCAGAAGAGCTATGCAGACATAAGACGGAAAGACTTGGAATTTGCAGTTGGTGATCACGTGTTCCTTAAGGTTGAACCAATAAAGGGAGTTTTGAGGTTTGAAAAGAAAGGGAAGCTAAGTCCTAGGTTCATCGAGACGTTTCAAATTTTGGAGCGTATTGGCCTGGTAGCTTATTGTTTTGTGTTTCCACCGTCTCTCTCTGTAGTTCATGATGTTTTTAAAGTGTCTATGTTATGGAAATATGTGCCAGACAAGTCGCATGTGATCAATTACGAACCCTTACGCGTAAACGATAACCTTATTTATGAAGAAAAGCCTATTCAAATTCTTGCCACATATTGAAAAACTCTTTGTAATCAAGTTATAGCCATTGTCAAGGTTCTTTGATAGAACCATTAGTTTGAGGAAGCAACATGGAAACGACAGGACAGAATGAAAGCTAGGTATCCACAGCTCTTTCAAAACTAGACACTTTCGAGGACGAAAGTTTTTAAGGTGGGGAGATTGTAACACCCAACGTTCTCAAGAAAAATAAGTTTCGATTGAAATTATTTGTGATTTATTGGAATTTAACTTTGGTTAATTTTCATTTTATTAGGCCTATATAAGTTGATCTCAAATTTAATTTGAGAAGAAAAATATAATTGATTTTTAATTTAAACGAATTGGGTTTTGTGTAGAAAAGGAGAAGATGGGCAAGATTGGAAAGGAAATGGTGATTTTAAGGTTTTGTTTTTTTATAAAACTCCTATTTTGTCTTCTTCTATGCACATACTCTAACACACCTTCCCCCTTCTTCCCCATCACGATTTTTAGGCCTTCCAAGAAAAACCCATCTCTTTCTTCTTCCACCTTCTCCCTTCGGCGAAGCCTCAGACCAACCGCCTCCCCACTGCACCGTCGCAGCCATCCTTCGCCCAACCATACTCCGTCGCGTGTAGTCGCCAACGTCAGCTGTTCGATAGCTCCTCGACCACCTTATGTTGTGGTAGTCGTCGGTGGGCGAAGCCCGACGAAGTACGTCACCCAAAACTGTTCCCCACATCCATTCGCTTCCCCTCTCATGATTTTCCAGCAACGTTTCTAGGTGGGTTGTTTTATTCCTTTAGATCAAGTGTGGTTGTTTTATTGAGATTTGATATTTACCCATTGATCATTAGACTCAATTTCATATTTCCCACAACTGTTAAGCTTCGAGTTTGTGGAATCGAACCAGTTTGACATCGAACCAGCAAGCGTGTGAGGTTGGTTTTGGCAATATGAAGTGAGTTTTAATTTTTAAAACAAATTTCAAGTGATTTCAATTTTGTTTCGACTATTTTTGGTGATTAAGTGTTAACCCATAGAGTTTGGACTTAATTGTAGATTTTCCATTGCGCATGGAGGTCGAATTGTCGAGATTGAACCAAAAAAACATCGGATCGGCATGTGTTGGGTTCTGGTTTGGGTAAGAATTAGGAAGTAATTTTCATTCTTAACCCATTTCGACCCATGCTTGGATGCAAGTTTTAAACTTTAAAGTTTTTGGAACCTTATTGTTTATCTTTGGATAAGATATTTACTAAAATAAATTTCAAGTGGATTTTTGGAGGATTTGGTTCTAGTTTTTGAAATTCCAAGCTTTAATTCATCTTCTTTTGGAATTGGTGCTAGATGGTGCAAAGTGATTGCCAGGAGGGGGTAAGTAGTCAATTTTGATAGATCCCCCTAAAATTATAGAACATGGGTGCATGAGGAGCATTATTAACTGGGTGTCATGGTAAGAATTTCTCTTATGTAAGTGAAGCATGTTGGGATAGGGTAATCTATTACGAGGAACTAAAGTTTACGCTGAATTTGCTCAAGTACGATTTAACATGGTGATTAGTGGAGTCTAGCTATGGAATGGACTGGTTACAAATGTATGACTCCTAGCATGTTTGAGGGCCTCAGTTACATTTAAGATTATTTAAGTCCATGTATCCTAGTGACAACTGCCTTCCCCATGTCATGCATATGCCAAGTATGCTTACAAGTATGTTACATGTATGATTCCATGGATGTTTTTCATGTATGGTTCATGAGGTGCTATGTTGGGATAAGTCTAGTTCTGCTAGAGGGTCGTCAACTAACCTCTAGTGGGGCTTTACATGATAAGACTGACCCACATAGACACCACAGTTGATACAACTTTGGGGCTGCTCCCCTCATGTTTTGTATGTTTTCACGAGGTACTGTGTCAGTGCAAACTTGGTACCATTAGAGGGGCACCAACTAACTTCTGGTGGTACTTGGTCTTAAGGGACTAACCCGCACAGACACCATAGTTGCTTTAGGTTTGGGGGGTAGGTTAATTGTTCACTTAGACAGAAAATTCCAATGTATTTTAATTTAGCCCTAGTGTATCAGAGCTTGAATGAACAGGTTAGTTAGAACCACAGCAGTCTCAAGTTTCATGAATGATATAAATGTTTGCAGCATCAAACCCTCAAGTGGGGCTACTTACTAAGTAAATTTTTTATACTCACCCATGCTACCTTATTTTCCCTTTTCAGATGGTGCATAAACTTACGGGGTGCATGGCGAGGGCAATCAGCTTGGCAAGGCTATGGAGACAATAAAGGACCAAAGCCAGTAGGGTCTTAGAATAAATCGTAGCTCCATGTTTTTCTTGCACTGTTGCTTATTCATTTGTTTAGTTGATTAATTTCATTTATTCAAATGCTTTTTACCTTCCAATCTTGCAATTAACTCTTTATTGGGATCCTAGACTCAAAGTAACTTGATTTTTTTTATCCAATTTTATTTGTGCAAAGTTTCTTGATTTTTTTGAGTTTCCGCCTAAGCTTTTCCAAATTTGGTTTTATCATTCTCTAATTTTTCATTCATCATGAGCTAACAAATCCTTTTGGGATTTGAATGTGTGGATGCCCCAAAGGTGAGTTAAACTTGATATATTTGTTCTCATAGTTGCCCATTACTCAAATGTAGTTTGATTTTATTGATTTCACGGTTTGTTGTATGTCTAAACCGGCCACTTAGATTTACATACTTAGTTGATTTTAATATTGAAAGGTTGAGTAAAATACGGATTTCATAAAATCAATATATGAAAAGAACCTAGACATAGGATTTTGTTGATTGACCCTAGACATAGGGCAACATGTTTACCATGCAATGTCTATTGCATTTCCTAACCAGAGTTTTGTAATGGCATGTAACTCACTATTGATGTGACCATGTCCAACAAGGTTTTGTTTCACCTCTTGCAGTAGAATTTCACATAAATGTACTTGGTATTTAAAATATTTGGGATACAATCCCACTTTCTATCAACCAATCTTAGTATGTAAGGTTCTTATACTTTCCACTATCATTTGATCATAATGTCTTGATAGACTTACCTAATTGATTTTCAACTTTAGCCTTAATTTTCTTGAACTTTTAAAAAATTTAGACTTATGTTATATTAAGTAAAGGTACTTGTACCTTGAATGATCATCAACTAGAGTGATGAAATATTCATGACTTTATTTGGTCTTTACATTCACAAAACCACTTGGGTCAGAATTTGTAAGCCCAAAAGTATTTTTTGGCCTTGTAGCCTTATCTAATAAAGCCTCAATGATTATCTTGAATGAAAGGCAAGATCTACAGATAAGTAAAGTAATTATCTAACTTTTAGAGAATCAGCTCTTACTAGTCCTATTCAAGTCGATGTTAATCAATCTTAACTGCCAAATTCAAGTATCATCTTTTAGGAGAAAACAACGTCTTTCTATTCTAGATTCTATAATCCTAAATATCTCAGTATTTTGTAGTATAGTATATGTCAACATTTTAACATATACAAATTGTTCTTATTTTCAGCTGAATGTATTTTCAAACAATTTTGAAAATATAAACTTTCATACTTCAAAGTAATTCATACTATATGAACATTTTAGTAATAAAGTTCGAGAAATTGAATTTGTCGTATGGTTACTAAAAACACCATATTCAGTATTAAGTAACAATCTTTACTTAATGACATCTTAATGTCTCACACTACACTAACTGAGATAGGCTTCCTAGTGCCAATCTATAGAAACTATTTTTTTATGTTAAGTGTTTTCCAAGAATTACATATTAAATGCAATGAAGAATAAATCTTGATAGTAGATCTTATATCGACTATCTAAGTGGCATTATTTATATTCCACCAAAAATTTAGTAAATCAAATTTACTTTCATTTCTACTTTTCTTCCCACCGAGCCATTTCAAAAACTCCTCTCATTATGAATGTCCTTGCTAATTTAGGAACTATTTCCTTATATATAGCTTCAGCCATTTGGTTTCTTTTCTTGAATTTTTGTAATAGTTAAATTTGAGATCATTTAGATAATTATCGAAATTTAGCTTCTATTGACTTCAATATCTCATATATTGTCATCATTTTTTTTAATCTTCTATGTTTGACATCTAACATGTCAACTAGGAGATACGTACAAGCTATCTCGTTACTTTTGATTCATTAATCATGTGTTTCATGACTAATTCGATTAGCATTGGTAAAAGGTTTTGAGAACATTTCTCAATAAAGACAAATTGAAAATTTTACACTACTATTATAGTGTTAACGTTACTTTTCTAAGTAATAAAATTGTTCCAATTTTGACTTATCAGTAATAAAATTAAAATTGAGAGAAATAGTCATAATATTGAAATATATAAAATATATTATAACATCATGCACTCAAATATCCATTCAATTTTAGGATAGAAATCAAATAATTTGAAAAATGAACCCTATAACTCATTTCTAATGCTTTGGTACTTTAGTGAGTTAGAACAAGTGCCGCCGAAGGGTAGGTCAAGTGTTTCTTCACTAAACTACGACAATCTCAATTAAATATTATACCAAAATAACTCTTATTCCCATAATATTTAGTTACCATTAGTTGTGTCAAGGACATTATTAACAACCTTAATAAGCCATTTGTAAGTACGACCCATAATTTTAGATCTCATAGATTTATCCCAACAAGTGCCGTCGTAGGATAGGTCAAGTATTGGAAACAAAACTACAATCCAATCCTTCTTAAGAGTTCACCCTGATATTGACTCATGCAAACACCTTCCATAGGGTTCGGTTTAAAAGCTACCATGAGGCCCCCCATGAATCTCACGATGTAAACAGATAATGGAGACTGTGGGATATGTTGACACATTTCCTTCTCCCACTTACTATTTTAAAATAAGGTTTTCTCTCAAACAAATTAGGCTAATCTCATATATCTAAGTTCCTCAATCTACCCTCCATAACCCTTATGTTGGTTAGATTGATTTTAATGTGAATTACCAGGTTTTTAAACTATTTCAAAAAAAAATTAATCACATTATGAGCATGCTTAGTGATATTAAATAAAATTTGACTAATTCAACTCCCAGGTTAGTTCCCAGTTAGTGGTGTTCCCTTTCGGTCAGCTTAAATACCTCAGTGTAGACAGAACCTTCCATAGACAGAGGCTCCTTATAGTCAATTTTTATTTCAAATTCATTAATCTATAATTGACTATTAATTACTAGATTAATGAACCGAAGTGAATTTAAGCAATGTTTTTAATCCTAATAAAAAACTAATTCACTTATTGGATAATTTTAAAAATCTATCATTTTAAACCCTTTAAAACAAATTAAAAGGTCATCATGGATATTTTATTCTAATTCTATTAGAAAAAATAAAAGATAAATTAAATTCAAAACTTAAACTATTTTATCTTTGAATTAAATTATTTTTATTTATGGAAGACCTAATCTTATTAAGAAATTAAATGATCTATTCTTATTTTGAAATTAAAAGATCTAATCTTATTTCAAAAGAATTTAATATTAGAAAATAAATAAAGATAAATTAAATTCAAATTTTAAACTATTTAAAACAAGAATAAAAAAAAAATCTTTATTTTAAGGAAATCCTAATCTCATTAGGAAATATCTTAATCCTATTAGGAAAACATGGATTTCATTTATGAAAGGAAATATCCTAATTTAATTTTTCAATCAATTTCCAAATATAACAATTGTAATCAAAATATGAAAAATATAAACTTATTATGAAAGCATCTTCAATCAATTTTGGCCTTTTTAATATGCCGAAATTTTTGGGGCATATTGGTTTCAAGTTTAGTAATGTCCTTAAGTTAAGTTAAAATTTGGGAGCATTACAAATTGTCTCCCACTTAGAGTATATAATTAATTATATGGTCTTAACATTTAAGGTGTTTTAGGATACTCTTCTTTAGGCATAAATATAAAATATTTGACAACATTTTTGTCAATGATGTTTGAGACAAAGTTAACATTTTGTGCTTAAAATCTCTATTTTGGATATGTAAAATTTACCAAGTCATACCAAATTTTGAATTGGTTACTTAGTCAACTTTTTATGCAAGATAGAAATCTTACATCATTCATAAGGAGTAAAATATCATCAACATAAAACATGAGAAAAATTCACTAAGTAATTAATGATTTTCTTGTCTATACAAGCTTAATCAATATTTATCCAAAATCATTGGTTTTGATACTTTTATCAAACCTTATATTAAAAAATCTAATGGTAAAATTTATTTCATAAATGAACTTTTATTATTTTGCAAACCTTTTTGCTTTTGATATTTGGAAATAAACCTCTCTAATTGGTTTGTGTAGATGCATTATCTAAGATTTCTTTTCATAAAAGAAATCTAAACATTCATTTCTCATATCCCATATGCAACAATGATTTAAATAATGCTTACAGACTTCAGTATAGCAACAAGTGAGAAAGTTTACTCACAGTCTACTTTCTCCTATTAGGTTTAATTATTTGCCATTAGTCTCACTTTGAGGGCAATAAGCCTTCAACTTTCTCATTTAATCATGACAACTTGGGCTTCAGTTAATTCCTTGTAAGGGTTGAGTCATCTCATATCTCTCACATTATGATGAGACTTATCCAATTCATGACTAGGATCCATTTGACTTTCAAATGTAATTAAATTGTTAACAACTTTTGTTAACTATTTAGTGGCTGCACTTGGGATTAATTTATTAACACTATCTCACCTTATTAAAGGTTTGTAGCCTTTAATTGACATTCCTTATAGAAAAAATGATATTTGTCATACAAATACCTTATTCTTTTTAGGACTAGGTAAAAGACCATTTTGTACTCCTTAGGGGTTGATAGGGGGCATAAGTGTGCTATTTCAAGGCTTATTTTTAGGATAGTTTTGCTATGATTGTGTGTACTTTCATATATTTTTATGTATAATTTACAGAAATCGAGCAATTGGAGCAAAACTGGAGTTTTGAGAAGTATTTGGTTGAATTTGGAGCAAATTAGAGCTATAATTGAAGATCCCAGTGTTGAAGAGAATGAAACAAGCTTGTGAACCTAAGAGTATAACGTTGCAACGCCATCTGTAGCGTTGTAACGCCACTTCAGCAACCTTTCAGCCTTGGAGACCAGTAGACATAACGTTGCAACGCTAGCCAAATTTATTTTTTCTTTTTTTATAAAATTCAAAGGGACAACGTTGCAACGCTGTCTCGACTTTATAAAAGGGATCTTATTCATTCGAGCAAGGGGAGCCGTTTTTGAGAGACCAAACCCTAAAATTGATTCATACATTGTCTAAGGGCGTAGAGGAGACCTTTGGAGAGATAAGGAGGAGACTCAAGGCTCGAGATCGTGGACTTCACATCGGGAACAAGTGTTGGCACGCGACCTTAGTTTATTCTCTTTTCCCTTTACTTTTCTTTTGGTTTTTAGGAGTTTTGTTATAGACTATAATGTTGTTTATCTCTGTATTTAGACAAGAATGGTTGTATGTTTTAGACTTTTTTTAATTTTGTAATTGAATGATTATAATTACATCTTTTATGCATCTCAATTTTTAGTGCTTAAACCTTTGGCCATGGTTTTGCATGTTAGGCTAGATTTAGCTCGAGAGAGTAAATTTATCCATAGAACAATAGATGCATGACTAGATTTAGTTTATCACACGAGAATGAGTAAATTAATTCTAGAAGCCTTAAGAGAATCGCTTAATGCCATGTTTAGTAATACAAATAGACCAAGAGGTTGATTTATTGCTAGACATGAGTTCAATTGAGCATGAGAGAGGATATTGATCATTTAGTAATTCTTAACCTAAGATTAATTGCATGAAATAAATTCTTTATCTGTAAAGATGTGCTTAATTTACTAAACCATTATGTTTCTCAAAAAAATGGATTCCAACAGTGTAAATAATAGTTTAGGTTTTATTTGTCTTTTTGATCACTATAAAGTTATGTTTCTCTAAATAAAATTGGGCATATTTAATTATGGTACTTAATTAATCTAAGAATTCCAATTTTTGTGGATGACCCTGGCAACTATTATTGCAAAATATTTAGAGGTCCGGTTTTTATAAATTTAATCTTGATAGGACCTTCGACAAATCCTTTATCAGAGGAAGCCTACACCTAGGCATATCTTTGAACATATATAGCCTTTTTGAGCTTGTTTCATCATGTATTAACATTTCCAAGTGGTGAAGTGTTGTAAACTAGCTTTACTACTCTTCTATAATCTCAAAATTTTCTCGTAAACACTTTTAAAGGGAATGATGTTCACTATGCAATCTCTATTGCATATCCTAATCAGAGTGTTGTAATAGCGTGCAACTCACTATTGATGTGACCATGTCCAACAAAGTTTTGTTTCTCCTCTTGCAGTACAATTTTACATAAATGTAATTGGTATTTAAAATAATTAGGATAAAACCTCATTTTCTATCAATTAGTCTTAGTACGTAAGGTTCTTGTACTTTCAATTATAATCTGATCATAATGTCCTGATAGACTTACCTAAAGGTGTGCAAAAATCGGTCAGAACCGACAAATCGGACCGAGCTGAACCAATTGGATCGGTTTGGTTTTCTTGAAAAAATTTGATTCCTCGGTTTACTGGGAGTACAAACCAATGGTCTCGGTTCGATTTTTGGTTCACATCCTTAAAAAACTGACTAAAATCAAACAAAACCGCAATTGATTTATATGTTATGTTTTTGTTTTATATATATGTCATTTCTACTAGCCCACTCTCTTATATAATTCCAAAAGCCCATATGTAGAAGTCCAATAAGTTTTAAATTGAAACCTTACTTTTTCTTATTATTATCACACCATAGCCACACACACACAGTCAATCTTGACTACCGTTTCTTGGTCTTCTTCTTCCCCTGCAGGCTTCCATGCTGTGTCTTGCATCTTTTTCTTTCTTTGCCATTTCTTTTTTCCTTGTTGTGCGCGGATTGTGAAGTAAACATCGAACGTTGACTTCCCCTGCCGTTTCTTTTCTTGCGTCTTCTTTTTCAATCTTCCCTTAGTCGTTTATGTTTTCCATTGCTGCATGCGAAGTAGAACTGGATGTTTGAGTGTAGATCTATCACTTTTTCACTAGATCTATCCTTTCCAAGGTATGCTATGGAGCTATCATTTTTAGTGTAGATCTGATTTGGTCTCTAACAAAATTTGGTTGATGTTTGAGCGTAGATCTTTCATTGATTGGCTTCTACTCATTGAGATTTAAAAAGAGGAATATTGAACTTTTAGTCCACTTCTAAAAACAGAAGCTTTTGATTTATCAACACAAACTTTAGATTTATTAAGTGATAAATCAAAATGTATTTAACCATTTGAATTGATTGATAAGTCAATAAAGAAAAAAAAATGTCAAATCTTTATCCATTAAGATTTTTATTTTTACTCGTGACAGTAGCTAAATTTTGAATACTTCTAGTTTTTCAAACATATCTAAATTAAACTCAAATTAATTTACAATGCTTCTAATTGTAACATGGTACATGAGAGGTTTAAAAAAATATATTATTCATAATTTATTTTGTAAAAAGAATACTTCTAGACTTACTAACATAATCTATTTTATTTGTTTTTTAAATAGTTGTTTACTATGGATGGAGAAAGTCAAGATACCACAAATCCGAGCATAAAGAACAAGGAGAAGAAAAAGTCACCACCCACCTCACAACAAACACAAGCTGTAAAGAAGAACAAGTTAAGTAATACATCGAATAAAACTTCGGGTGGTGGGAACATTTTAAAAGGATTGAAGGTAGTTCTGATTTTCCTAGGGCAAAATGTAAATATTGTGGTATTACATATGCTTGTGAAACTCAGAAGAATGGTACAACAAATATGTTAAAACACATACTAACTAAGTGCAAAAAAGTATCCTGGGAGAATAAATGAGGCTAAACAGAAGCTTTTATGTTTTGAACAAACAGAAAAGGAAGGAGAAGCTAGTTTTAATTTGGTTGCTACAACTTTTAGCATGGAGAAATGTAGGCTAGACTTGCAAAGTTAATTATTGTTGAAGAGTTTCCATTTAGAGTAGTGGAATCAGAAGGATTTTGAGAGTATTCAGTTACTTTACAACCACTATTACAAGAGATTGTCTTCAACTTTACATGGATGAAAAGAAAGGTTTGAAAGCATTTATAGCTAGGAAAGGCTTAAAGGTTAGTTTAACTACCGACAAATGGACTTCAATCCAAAACCTCAATTATATGGTACTCACAGCTCACTTTGTTGATCATGATTGGAAATTTGCAAAAAGGAGTTTTAAATTTTTGCCTAATTTCAAATCATAAGGCAGAGACCATTGGGAAAAAGATTGAGAAATGTTTGTTAGAATGAGGGATAGAAAATATTTTGGTTGTGATGGTAGATAATGCGAGCTCTAATGATGTCACTATTAATTACTTGAGAAGGAAAGTAAGAAATGAGAATGAGACTATTTTGGACGGTGAGTATTTGCATGTTAGATGTTTTGTTCATATTCTTAATCTTATTGTGGATACTCTTAAAGAACTCCATGAATCAATTACTAAGATTAGGAATGCAATTCGATATATTAGATCTTCACCATCTCAACTAGCTACTTTTCAAAGCTGTGTGAGAGTTGAGAAAATATCTAGTAAGAATTCACTTTGTTTGTATGTCCCTACTAGATGGAATTCTACATATATCATGTTAGATGTTGCTGAGAAATTTCAAAAAGCTTTTGAAAGGCTAGAAATGGATAATGCACAATATAATATAGAGTTTACAGGATTGGAAAAGGATAAGAAGAATAATACTCCTTCGATTGACAATTGGGAAAATGCACGTGCTTTAGCCAAGTTTTTGAAATTATTCCATGATGTTATTTTGCGAGTGTCTGCCTCATTTTCTATAATATCGAACCTACATTTTCATGAAGTTTGTCTTATTCAACAACAAATCCAAGATTATTCAACATGTGATAATTCTTTGTTGTGTGCTGTGGCAAAAAAGATGAAAACAAAATTTAACAAATATTGGAAGGATGATGATAGAAAAAATTTACTCTTGTATGTTGCTGTTGTGCTAGACCCTCGTTATAAGCTTGAATTTGTAGTGTTTATGCTTACGGACTTATATGATGAAGTGACTGCAAATGAAATTGGGAAGAAAGTTGAAGAATTGGTTAGAAAAATTGATGATGAGTATAAAAATGTTATTGATGATGAAGAGGGTAGAGCGAAAAAGAAGAGTATTCAATTGGTGGAAGAGAAGAAAAAAGCTAATGTTGATGTTGTTGGTGAACCTTAAGCTGTCGTAATTATCTAAAATTTGCTCATCACTTGAGTCAGAAAGATAACCAAGAGAGTAAGACTGAGTTTGATAAGTACATATCTGATCCTTGTGAACTAGTAGTTGATGATATCGACATAGACAATAATTTCAACATCTTGGAATGGTGGAAGGTAAATTCTACGAAGTATAAGATTTTAGAAAAAATGGCCAAGGATATATTTTCCATTCCTATCTCAACTGTGGCTTCAGAGTCAGCTTTTAGCACAGGAGGTCAAGTATTGGATTTATATCGTAGTACATTATCTCCAAGAACAGGTCAAGCTCTTGTTTGTACACAAAATTGGATATGTTCTACACCAATCACACATACGATTCAAGTAATTGAGACAACAACCGATCATCTTCAAGAGGTTGAGTCAAGTAAATGTTTTTCATTTTAAGTATAATTTTTTAATATATCTTTATTATTTATATTTTATACAATAATCTTTTATGTGTATCTATTTTTTTGTTTTTGTAGAAGTCATTAGTGGAGACGAAGAATCAACAGTAACTACTTTGGATGATTGAATAATGAAGTTGGAGGAGTATTATGTTTGCTTCTATAATTCGATATTGAATTGTGTTTGAACTTTGATGAACTTTGATGGAGACTTTTGTAGTTTATGTATTTTAAAATCATGTGTTTGGACTTTGGATGTTTTGTATTTAATTTGCATGCTAATTTGTAATGTTTAATCCTTTGAAAACTTGGTAGGAACTTTGTTTATTTTATTTTCAATTTAGATTGTTGTATTTGAAATTTGATTAGATTTGTATTTGATTGTGTTTGGATTTTTAAAGCAATTTAAATTAGGTTATGTATGTTTGAAATGAATAAGTTCTTACTGGGCTTAATAAAAGAAGAAGTAATATTAGGCTAGGTTGTGAAATTGGGAAAGAAAAACTAAAAATCGGTTTTAACCAAACTGAACTGACCTG
Source organism: Trichosanthes truncata (assembly GCA_033996785.1). NCBI lineage: Eukaryota > Viridiplantae > Streptophyta > Magnoliopsida > Cucurbitales > Cucurbitaceae > Trichosanthes > Trichosanthes truncata. The sequence continues at coordinate 38,326,234 of JAWPNB010000013.1, read as the reverse complement.
AATCGAAGTAGGGCGGTTCGGTTCCAAAACTGAAACTAATAAAATTTGATTTTCTTCACTCCATTTTGCTGCAAAATCGACCTGTTCGGTTTCGTCCTTGGTTTTGCCCAAAATCGGATCGAATTTAACCGTGCACACCCCTAGACTTACCTATTTGATTTTCAACTTTAGCCTTCTTGAAGTTTTCAAAACTTTAGACTTATGTTGTATTAGGTAAAGATACTTGTACCTTAAATGATCATCAACTAGAGTGATGAATATTCACGACTTTATTTGGTCTTTGCATTCACCAAACTACTTGGGTCAGAATGTGTAAGTCCAAAGTATTCTTTGGCCTTTTAGCCTTATCTAATAAAAGCCCAATGATTATCTTGCATGAAAAACAAGATCTACAGACAGGTAAAATAATTAACTCTAACTTTTAGAGAATTACCTCTTACTAGTTTTTTCATTCTATTCAAGTTGATGTTATCAACCTTAACTACCAAAGTCAAGTATCTTTTAGGAGAAAAGAATTTGTCTTTTCCATTCTAGATTCTATAATCCTGAATACCCCAATATTTCGTTGTATAGTGCATATTAACATTTTCACATATATTTTCCCTTTACTTTTTGTTTGATTTTTAGGAGTTTTTTTGATGGATTCAATTGTCGTTTATCTATGTATTTAGACAAGCAATGGTAAATGTTTTAGACTTTTGTTGATTTGGTAATTGAATGCATGTTTTTTACATCTTTTATGTATCTCGTTAGTATTGTCTAAACCTTTGGCCATGGTTTTGCATGTTAGGCTAGATTTAGCTCGAGAGAGTAAATTTATCCTTAGAACCATAGATGCATAACTAGATTTAATTTATTGCACAAGAGTGAGTAGATTAATTCTAGAAGTCTTAAGAGAATCTCCTAATGCCATCTTTAGTAATAGAAATAGACCGAGAGGTTGATTGATTACTAGTCATGAGTTCAATTGAGCTCGAGAGAGGATATTGATCACTTAGTAATTATTGGCTTAAGATTAATTGCATGAAATCAAATATTTATCTACAAATTGAGTTTAATTATGTTTCTCAAAATTTGACTCTAACTTTGTAAATAGTAGTTTAGATTTTATTTGTCTTTTTGATCACTCTAAAGTTTTGTTTCTCTAAATAAATTTGAGCATAATTAACTATGGTACTTAATTAATATAAAAACTCCAATCCTTGTGATCGACCCTAACCACTATTATTGCAAATTTTTAGAGGTTTGGTTTATAAATATTATTTGATAGGGCCTTCAACAAGCTCTTTATCAAGCCATCGCAAGGCCTCGCATGAATCTCACGATATGAACCAATGATGGAGACCGTAGGATATGTTGGCATATTTCATTCTCCCACTTACTATAATACTTTCTCAAGAGATTCACCTTGATATTGACCCATGCTAACACCTTTCATCGGGAGGATGGTCCAAAAGTCGCCACGAGGCCCCACATGAATCTCACATTGTGAATAGACTGTAGGATATCTAACATATGTCATTCTCCTACTAAGTATTTTGAAATAGGGTTTTCTATTACTTAGACAAATTAGGCTAATCTCATTTATCTAAGTTCTTCAATCTACACTTCATAGCCCTCATGTTGGTTAGATTGATTTTATTGTGAATTACCAAGTTCTTAAACTATTTTTTTAAAAAAATAATCACATTATGAGCATGCTTAGTGAAATTAAATAAATTTTGATTAATTCAACTCCCAGGTTAGTTTCCAGTTAAAGGTGTTCCTTTTTGGTCAGCTTAAATACCCTAGTCTAGACAAAACCTTCCATAGACAAAATTCCCTTATAGTCAATTTTTATTTCAAAATTCATTAATCTTTAATTAACTATTAATTACTAGATTAATGAATCTAAGTGAATTAAAACAATGTTTTTAATCATATAAAAAACTAATTTACTTCATGGATAGTCTTGAAATTCTACCATTTTAAACCCTTAAAAACAAATTTAAAAGATTATCCTAAATTCTAATCTTATTAGAAACAAATAAAGATAAAATAAATTCAAATTTAAAACTATTTAAAACATGAATAAAAATATCTTTATTTTAAGAAAATCTTAATCTAATTAGGAAATGTCCTAATCCTATTACGAAAACATGGATTTCATTTATGAAATGAAATATCCTAATTTAATTTTTCAAATATAAAAATTGAAGGAATGAACGTTTCACTCCGCAGTGGAATCATTGGATCGTTTTTTATTGGATTTAAAATGAAACTAAAAATTAAGATTAAGCAAACTTACTTGGAGTAAATATGGAGATATTTTTGGCAGATCTTTATCAACTCCATAAAATCTTCCTGGTTCTGACTCGAACACAGGACCAAAGCTTGTGGGAGTCTCTTGAAAGAAAATCCACAAGGGATTAGAGAAGAAGAGGTTTAGAGAGGATTATGTAATTCTCTATTCATGAGATATGTGTTGTGTCTAATGGCTCAACCCAAGAGTTCTAATTATAGAAACCAAGGATAAATCTTTGCTATAATTAAAATATTATATTTTAATATCTAATATATTAAAATATATCTTATACTTATTTGAATTTTATTCAAATCTCCTACAATATTTATTTATTTGAAACTTATTCAAATTTTATAAATATCTTTTATTTAATGTATCTAATATACATTAATTATTTTAATATTTAATGTATCAAATACAATAAATATATTTTCCTCTTTTATATTTAATATATCTAATATATTAAATATTAATTTGAACACTTCAAATTAAATATTAATTTGAACATTTCAAATTTTTCTTTCAACTAAATTGATCTTTTATTGTTACTATGAGCTAGCAAGGGGACCTTATGGACCAACAGATTATAAGCTCTAATGATAAAAAATTAATTAATTAATTTTCATTCATTAACTATAGGTCACTCCACTATAGACTTAGAGTTGCACTCTTATGCACTATAGGACAAGTTGTGTCCATAGATATAATCATTACATGCAAGTTGATCTATCACGAGTTGTTCGCAATTACAGTTGGGTCAAAAGTTCATTTTACCCCTATAATTACATATTGCGCCTTAAATACCATTGATCCTCTAATGAACAATCAGTTTATAATCTAATAATAAACTAAGTCCCTCTCGGGCCAGTGAAAGGGTGAGGTCTCATTGTTCAAGTCCTGAAATCAGCACTTAAGGGAACTACTCATCTGCTTACCCTATATGGGAAATAGTGAATTCCATCTTGTGAGATTATGTTCCCAGCTCTCTATTTGGTCAAGTCCCCAAAATGGTTGGCATATTGAATCGGTTACAAAAGTCACTCTGATCCATGCAAATCAAAGGACAAGCCCTCACAGGCAGGAGTTCATAACTCACTTAGGATTAAAATCGAGTCGCATATGATCATCCTGATGAAATATTAATCTTCTCAATTAACGGATTTATAAAGAGAGATTAAATATTTCGTGGTCTAGTCTTATACAAACTCATTGTATAAGATACCCCTACTCACATGTCTTCACATGAACGATTTGAGTCAAATTGTTTGTAACTGTTACAAAGTGGGTCGTATCAATAGTGTTACTAGGATAAGACACCCACCTTATCCATATACTATGACCCTTTATGTTATTTCTTGAACATGATCCTCTCGTATGTTAACTACATACTGTTCAAGATTACACTAATAACCTTGGATTTTTCATATAATAGATAATATTATATTGCAAATAAAATAATCAAAATTAATTATTAAATAAATCATTAAATACGAGGCTTTAGGGCATAAATCCCAACAAAAATTATATTTTAAATTCAAAGATATTAAAAGTATAAACTTATTAGAAAAACATCTCAATTCTATTAGGAAACAACCTAGTCAAATTTTCAAATATAACAATTATATTAAAAAATAATTAAAATGCATGGTCTTGCTTAACCTATGCATAATTAAATTAAAAAAAATAGACACTAGCAATATCTTTAACCTAGTGTCTAGACACTAGCAATAACCAAGTATACATCTCAATGCATGTTATTTTCTATGAGAGCTATTTTCCATATGCCAATAATTGATACCATGCAAAAGTGTGCTATTTATAGGCTTGATTTTATGCTAGTTTTTCTATGATCGTGTGTGCTTTCATGTGTTTTTATGTATATTTCTCAGAAATCGAGCATTTGGAGCAAAATCGGAGAATGAAGAGATATTTTGACAAATTTGAGCAACTAAAGGCTATATTTGAGGATTCAAGTATTCAAGAACAATGACAAGGCATTTGGACCAAAGGGCATAGCGTTGCAACGTTATAAGAATTACAACACTCCTTATAACGTTGCAACGCCATTTGAGAAGCTTTTCAACCTTGAAAAACTGCAGACATAGCGTTGCAACGCTACTCAAACAGATTTTTTCCTTTTGTATAAAATTCGAAGGGACAGCCCGCTGTCCCTAGCGCGCAATGCTGTCTCGACTCTATAAAAAAGAAATTTTGCTATTTGAAAAGGGGAGCCGTTTTTTAGAATTCAAAACCCTAAATTGATTCATACACTGTCTAAGGGCTTAGAGGAGACCTTTGGAGAGCTAAGGAGGAGACTCGAGTCTTGAGATCATGGACTTCACGTTGGGAACGAGTGTTGGCACGCGACCTTAGTTTATTCTCTTTTCCCTTTACGTTTCTTTTGATTTTTAGGAGTTTTGTTATGGACTTTATTGTTGTTTATCTTTATATTTAGACAATAATAGTTGTATGTTTTAGACTTTTGTTGATTTTGTAATTGAATGATTGTATTTACATCTTTTATTCATCTCATTTTTATTGCTTAAACCTTTGACCATGGTTTTGCATGTTAGGCTAGATTTAGCTCGAGAGAGTAAATTTATCCATAGAATAATAGATACATAACTAGATTTAGTTTATTGCACGAGAGTGAGTAAATTAATTCTAGAAGCCTTAAGAGAATCGCCTAATGCCATGTTTAGTAATAGAAATCGACTGAGAGGTTGATTTATTGCTAGTCATGAGTTCAATTGAGCTCGAGAGAGGATATTGATCATTTAGTAATACTTGGCTTAAGATTAATTGCATGAAATCAATTCTTTATCTACAAAGATGTGCTTAATTTACTCAACCATTATGTTTCTCAAAAATTGGACTCCAACCTTGCAAATAGTAATTTAGATTTTATTTGTCTTTTTGATCACTCTAAACTTATGTTTCTGTAAATAAAATTGGGCATAATTAACTAGGGTACTTAATTAATCTAAGAACTACAATCCATGTGATCGACCATGGCCACTATTATTGTAAAATACTTAGAGGTCCGGTTTTATAAATTTAATCTTGATAGGGCCTTCGACAAGGCCTTTATCAATAACCCAACACACACACATCACGACAATACCTTGGAAGTTACTGAGAACGCTCATTTATGAGGATTATTTAGCTCTAAAAACCAAGCTTATTGTTTAGAAATCGAGTGTTTATTGTCATAATTCATGTCATTTAGAGTAAACTTAATTAAAAACAAATTAAGAATGTGTTTGTAATCAAAAATTTGTAAAAGTTAGTAAATAGGTATAAAAGAAGTCAATTTTGTAATGACTTTGCTAAGTTTTAATGTTTTTGTGTAGAATTTGTAAAAAGGACTTAGATGCGCCCAAGGATGCGGCTGCATGTTGAGTCAAAAGAAAAAAATTCTATTGAAGCTGGGAAACAGGCTAAATGTTGCCGGCATGCGGTCGAACCTAATCGACATATTTTTTCAAAAATCACGGATTTGATAGATTCTCAAAATATATTCCATCAAATTTCTTCAAATCACAAGATATTGGTCGGCTATAGCCTCTCACACTAATCTTGAGAGAAGCCCTAGGCCTAGAAGGTCTATAGAAGGCGGCTAGAGCTCCCATTTCAACATTTTCGAATGGCTATTGAAATTCCATTCTTAGATAGTTGTTGTTCATCTTTTGTTTTTCAGTTTTCAATCACCACTCCGAGTTTTCTAGTGTTGTAAACCTCATTCGAACGCTCTATTCGAAAAAAGAAAAGTGTAAACATTTGTCACTTCTTGTAAAAAGTCGAGCAAGTTAGATTGAGTAACAAGCTAGGTTTATGTTTATTGTTTTTCCTTCTTATTTAAGTTTATGTTTTTCATTTTAGTTGTTTTGTCTTTCACTTTTAGTTGTTGTATTGTTTAAAATTCAAAATGTATTTCATTCATCTCTTTAATATGAATTCAGTTTTTATTTATTCAAGTTACATTCTCTACTTTTCAGTTTATTTCCTTTACAGTTATGAGCTAAGTTCTTCCTTGGGAATTCAAATATGTGGATACCATAAGTAAAAAGAAAGTCCCACCTTGTGTATAAGCAACTTTGCTCAACACTTAGCAACATTTTCTTTTGTTAAAGTTTAAGTTTCATTGTTAGCTTAAACTGATCACTTAAGTTAGCATCCTATGTGTGAGATTCAATTCTGAAAAGGTTGGGTTGAGCACGCATTTTCATAAAATCCATATAATAAAATTACCTAGAAATAAGCTTTGTTTTTATACCAAGACATAAGACAAGACCTATAGAGTCAATAGAGTTGTTTGCTTGTTTATTTAAGCTCAATTAGCCATAGACATGGTGTTAAAGTGTCGATTAGGGTACTTAGGCTCATAAAAGCACTTAGAAAAGAGTTGAATAGGTGTTGAACTCGATTCATGGTGTTAAAGTGTCTATTAGGGTAGGTTGCGAGCGCACTCAAGATGCATTCGACTCAAATCGTATAGAACTCAAAAGGGTGAGATGCAGGCACATATAGGCAACAATTGCTGATAAGCCTCTAGGGTTGAAACAGTTTTGGATGCACATTCTTCTGGGGTTGAAACAGTTTTGGATTCCCCTTTCTCATTAGTGTTTGATCAGTCTTTTACATTTCATTTTCTTATATTATGTTCTGAAAAAGCCAACAACATCCTTTATTATATTTTTGTTACCTCGGTTGTAAACTTTAAGGAGGTCTTTGTTGTGAATTAGATGTTTCTTAACTCCGTTCTATTGGGATTCGATACGTAGAGTACTCTCCACTTTATTACTTGATTAGACAATGTGCACTTGCACTAGGTCTCGGCCCGCTAATCAAGTTTTTGGTACCATTGTCGGAGAATGACATTTTTAACAAAATTTTAATTTCTCAGAAAGGATTGCAATCGGTTTGTGACAGCAATTCACCTCTATCCTAGAAATTTGATTTTATTTTGCAGCATTTTGCAGGTTAGGATTGGTGCATGTGCAAATGGCCTTGCATTTTTTATCTAGACTCTGAGATAGAGAAGACTTTCCACCAGCACCGTAAGGAGCAAAGGAGGAAAATGAAGGAACAACGAGAGTTCACTGAAAATATCTTCATTCTCAGAGAAAGACCGATTCTTGTTTGGATTGTTTTGCAGGTTGAGGAAGAATAAAGGCAAAAGAAGAAAGGTATAACATAGGGTTTGATCACTCAAGATAATCCATAGGATGGAAGTAGACATCATTGCAACATTGAGCACACAAGCTTCATCAATAAGCTACATGCTAGAAACATTAATTATGGAAAATCTCATAGCTCCTGTTAACCATATCTCTTCTATTTCTTGTGTTTATTGTAAATGAAGTCATTTATATGAGAATTATCCTTATAACCTTGATTCTTTATTTTATAGATTTCTACCCAATTTTGCAAACCAACATTAGTATAACTTTGCCCAACAAAGGATGCTGCTAACACTCATGTATGAGTGTTATTTAGCTCTAAAAGCAATGCTTATTGCATAGAAAGCGAGTGTTTATTGTCATATTTTATGTCATTTAGAGTGAATTTAAATAAAAACAAGCGTAACATAAGTTTGAGAGCATGATTTTGTACAAATAAGTAAATAGGCATAAAAAAGTTATTTTTGTAAAGAAATTGCTAAGTTTTGTTGTTTTTGTGTAGAGGTGTAAAAAAGGACCTTAGATGCGCTAGCATTGCAACAACATTTAGAGAAAAAAACTAGAAATTCAGCTAAGTGCTGAGACATGTGAAATGCAAGCATTGTGACCGCATTTGGAGAAAAAAATCATAACGTATAGAAACATGTGAAATGCACCCAGCATGCTAATAGCATGCATAGTGTGCTATTTATAGCCTTGATTTTATGCTATTATACTATGATCGTGTGTTCTTTCATGTGTTTTTATGTATATTTCTCAGAAATCGAGCATTTGGAGCAAAACCAGAGAATGGAGAGATATTTGGACAAATTTGAGGAACTAAAGGCTATATTTGAGGATTCAAGTGTTGAAGAACAACAACAAAGTATTTGGACCCGAGGGCATATCGTTGCAATGCTTCTAATAGCTTTGCAACGCTGTCTCAACTCTATAAAAAGGAAGTTTTACTATTCGAAAAGGAGAGCCATTTTGAGAGACCAAAAACGCTAAACTCGATTCAAGACTGTATAAGGACCTAGAGGAGACCTTTGGAGAGCCAAGGAGGAGACTCAAAGCTTGAGATCATGGACATCACGTCGAGGACGAGTGTTGGCACACGACCTATGTTTTTTCTATATTTCCTTTACTTTTTTTTTAGATTTAGGAGTTTTTGTGGGTTGTACTTATGTTGTAAATCTGTGTTTAAACCCTTGCTTGGTTGTAGTTGTTGAACATTTGGTTGATTTTTAGTGTAGTTTATATATTGACGTATTTTATGCATCTCGCTATATTGTCTTAACATATAGCCATTGTTTTGCATGTTTAACTAAATTTAGCTTGAGAGAGTAAGTTTAGTTATAGAACATTAGATGCATGACTAGGTTTAATCTATTGAATGAGAGTGAGTAGATTAATTGTAGAAGCATTAAGAGAATAACTTAATGTCATGTTTAGTGATAGAAATAGACCGAAAGGTTGAATTTGTTGCTATGCATGAGTTCAATTGGGCTTGAGAAAGTCAATTGATTATTTAGAAATTCTTGGCGTAGGATTGTTAATATAAAATCAAGTTATTAATCAATTCACGTTGGGCTTAAGGTAATCAACCCTGCATGTTTCTCAAAATTGGACTCCAAAGCATGTACATATTAGTTTATATTTTATTTCTCCTTGATTCCAAAGTTTTATTTCTCTAAGTAAAATTAGGCATAATTAACTATGGTACTTAATTAATCTAAGAACTTCAATCCTTGTGATCGACCCTGGCCACTATTATTGCAAAATACTTAGAGGTCTGGTTTATATAAATTTAATCTTGATAGGGCCTTCGACAAGCACTTTATCAAATTTGGCGCCATTGCCAGGGATTAGCAGATTTTAGTTTAATTAATAAAGTGTTTGATCTTAATTTAGAGCGTAAATAGTGTATAGTCCTGGTCCATTATTTCTGGTTGTGTGATTATTTGGTGTTGCTTGAGAGCCTGTGATTATTTGTTGTTTTGTTTAATGGCTTCTAATAGATTTGGGTGACCCTTTAGGGAATCTGAAACCTGAAGAACCAACACCACCTTCTACTTCTTTTTCCATTAGTTATTCCTCATTTAACCATGAGCTTGTTAGTGCAAATTATGTGTTTCATGGTTATCAAATGCCTAGTTATTATCATACCAAATCTATGAGTTACGAAATTCCATGTATGGTAATGTCGTATTTGGACCCATGAGCCATATCCTAAATTATTTCAAGAAGCCCAAATAGAGGAAGAATCCCCCTTAGAGAGAATGTTGAGAGAATTTACAGAGGAGACTAGACTTAGGAGGTTACAGTTTGATAAGAAGTTTAAGAGTCTTCGGACCCCTAGGGAGGTTAGTAAAGTGAAACCCACTTCAAAAGGATGTCCAGTGAGTCAATTGATCAATGATTCACTGATAGCCTATCAAGAGAACAATTCTTTCTATTCTACTGAGTTTGGGCAGTTGAGGGAGAGTAGTGTCGAGAATAGGGAGGAATTAGAAAGTTTAGATGCACACCAAGATCGAGTCAGTGAGGATGAGCCTAACTTAGTTGAGGAAGTTCAAGAGGTAGAGTTTAAAGCTATAAGGCCTTTGTCTATTTTATCTTCTGATTACTCTCTTTATTTGGAGTGTTCTTTTTCTTATTCTCATGAGTATGTGTCAGAGTCTGTTTATTTTAATCTTTTGCCTTTTATGCTTTTCTTATTCAAAAATACCAAAAATATTTCTACTTCAGGGTCTCACGAGAAGCTAGTGCTTCTACTAGCTTTGGTCTGTTTTGTAGATTCCAGGAAGAGGGGCCCGAAGAAATGGGAGAATTTCTATGTACCTTGAGAGACCACATAAGTTTAGTCTAGCTAAAGACATTAAAGAAAGCGCTTCTTGGGAGGCAACCCAAGTTTGCTTTCCCTCATTTACTTTTCTTATTTGTCTTTCTTTCCTCGTTTAGGTTGTTTTGAAAAAAGAGTGTCAAGTAAATCTCGTTTCCATTTTGCAGGACCTCGACCGTATTGAGAAACCTCCTAGCCAATTCGAAGAATTCTCATGGAACCGTCTCTCATCTTATCAGGTCAGTATCATTAACTCACTTTATCTTTGTCCTTATTTACTTTATTGAGCATGTTACATTGAGGTCAATGAAAGTGTTAAGTTTGGGGGTGGGTAGTACTGTGCAGTCCTGATAATTATGAGCAAATTCTGAGAAATTTTTTTCGATCCTAAGCATGCTTGGATGATTTATAATGCATGATGATTGATTAGGATAGCCTAGGAAGTAATCTAAGTGATTTTTTTGCAATAAAATGACTTCTGAAGCATGTCTTGAATTGAGTTCATTTAAATTTTATCTGTAATTTCATTGCAACACATGTGCACATAACTGACTTTCTATTATGTTCGAACACTAGGATGCTTTTGTTGAGTTTAGAGGTTGTTGTCACCCTGGTAGACTTAAGAACTGATTGATAGTTAACTTGCATGAAAGTTAGTGATTGAAGTCTGTTTAGGGAAAAACGAAGGAAAGCCTTGGTGAAAGTATCTTAAGTTAGTATAAACTACTAGAAAGGAAGTTAAACACACACATACGCAAGGAATGAGATAGATAAAATTTAAATTTCTTAAGAAATGATTTGTTAAGGCTTGATTCTGTTGTTTTATGTCAATTAGATTACTAAGGCTTGAGTCATGACTCTTGTATTTAAATCTTGTGAAATTGTTATTTTTGGTTTTGTTTTGCTCGAGGACTAGCAAAAATCTAAGTTTGGGGGTTGATAGCATGCATAAGTGTGCTATTTATAGACTTGATTTTATGCTAGTTTTGCTATGATCATGTGTGCTTGCGTGTTTTTTTATGTATATTTCTCAGAAACCAAGCATTTGGAGCAAAACTAGAAAATGGAGGGATATTTGGACAAATTTGAGCAACTAAAAGGTTGTATTTGAGGATTCAAGTGTTGAAGAACAACAATAAGGCATTTGGACCCGAGGCCATAGCGTTGCAATGCTATAAGTAGCGTTGCAACGCCATCTCGACTTTATAAAAAGGAAGTTTTACTATTCGAAAAGGGGAGCAGTTTTGAGAGACCAAAAACCCTAAACTTGATTCAAGCACTGTAAAAGGACCTAGAAGAGACCTTTGGAGAGCCAAGAAGGAGACTCAAAGCTCGAGATTATAGACATCACGTCGGGGACAAGTGTTGGCACAGGACCTAAGTTTCTTCTATATTTCATTTTCCTTTGTTTCTTTCAATTTTAGGATTCTTTGAGTTGTATTAAGTCGAATATTTTAAACTCTTGGATGGTTGTGATTGTAGAACTTACATTTGATTTTGATTCGTTATATATTTTATAATGCTATTTATGCATCCTTGTGTTTATGCTCTTAACTTTTGGCCAAAGTTAATTCTTAGAATTTGAGTTTTAGCTTGAAAGATTATAACTTGAATTGAGATGTGGTTGTATAACTAATAACAGAGTATTGCATGAGAATGAATATTTTGTTATTTGATGTCGTTATAGAATTCCGTTAATGCCATGTATGAGTAGTAAAAATAGACTAAAAGGGTGATTTACTATTTATGGATGAGTTTGATTGAGCTTGAAAAAGTCAATTAGATAAAGTAGAAATTCTTGACTTATAGTGTTTCATGTTAGAATTTTTCTTGGTCAAATTAAATTTGTGTTTCAAGTTAATTCAATCTCCAATGTCTCTCTAAATGGACTCCAACCTTGTAAATATTTAGCTTAGTTTTATATTCTTGTTTCAACCTAAATTTAGGTTCTCTAAATAAAGTTGGGCATAATTAACTATGGTATTTGATAAAATCTAAGAACTCCAATCCCTGTGGATGGCCCTGGCCACTATTATTGAAAAATAGTTAGAGGTCCGATTTTTATAAATTTAATCTTGATAGGACCTTCGACAAGTCCTTTATCTCATTCGGCCACATTTGGACGTAATCGACAAATTTTCCTAAATTCCTGAATTTAACAGATTTTCATATAGATTCTCGGATATTATCGATCATACCTTCTCACACTGATCTCGACAGCAAACCCTAGACCATGAGGTCTATAAAAGGCGGCTCAAGCTTCATTTTCAAGAGAGCGTGGATTTCTACATCTGATAACGTTCATTTATGAGTGTTATTTGACTCTAAAAACTATTTTATTTGCTTAGAAAGTGAGTGTTTAATGTTATAATTCATGTCATTTAGGGAAAATTTAAGTAAAAATAAGTTTTGCATGTGTCTGAAGTTTTGATTTGATAAAAATAAATTTTTAGGTGTATTTAGAGTCATTTTTGTTAAGACAATGTTAATTTTTGTTGATTTTGTGTACAGGCTAAAAAATGACCCAAATGCGCCCACATTCTAGTCGCAACTGAGGTAAAAGAAAAATGATCCAAGAGATATGCGACCAGGATGCGTCAACAATTGAGAGCAGAAGCCAAATTCCAACTGTTGCAGGAAAAACTCATTTAGGCCATTTCGACAACAATACAATTGCGCTCAACTATGCGGATACATCTGGACCTTTTTGGCAGATTCTCCCAGATTCACGAGATTTGCAGATAAAATCAGATAAAACCAAATATTTTCAATCAAATATTCGAGGATCAAGGGATATGATCGGCCAAGCCTCTCCACACTGATCTCGGTAGCAAACCCTAGACTTTGAGGTCTATAAAAGGCAGTTTAAGCTTCAGTTTCAAGGGAGCTCGGATTTCTATCTTCTTCTCCAAATTCCGCAATTATCTTTTCTTTCAACCGCCATACCGAGTCTCCCCCAAGTTCTGTTCATACTTCATTCGAACACGAACTTCGAAAGAAGGGAGTGTGAGCACTTGTTCTCCTCGATAGAGGTTGACAAAGTCAGAAAGAAGGAACAAACTTAGGGTTTTCTTTATCGCTTTCATTTAAGTTTTGTACGTTCTATTTTTCTTTCAAGTTTAGCTACTATTTTTATTCTTTTATCAAGTTGTAAGTTTTTGTTTCTCTATTAAATTTGAAGTCTTTAAGTTGTAATTCAAGTTTTGTTTAGTTCCGTACTTTTATTTCAATGAAGTTTATCTTTTCTCATTCAAGTTTTTTTTCTTTATTTTTTGCACTTTAGTTTTCTTTTCAATGAGTAGCTAAATCCTTGAAGGGGATTAAATGAAGTGGATACCCTAAAAAGGAGATAAGTCCTGCCATGTGATTCAAGTAACTTTGCTTAACATTTAGCATCATTTGCTTTTATTGAGTTTAAGTTTCATTGTTAGCTTAAACTGATCACTTGAGTTAGCATAGTTTGTGTCAAATTCAATACTAAAAGGGTTGGATCGAGCATGCGTTTTTATAAAAGCAATCTAGGAGAAGAGTCTAGACATAGAACTTTACTGTTTGTACCTAGACATAGGACAAAAACCTTTAGAATCATTGAGTTGCATTCCTTATTTATCTAAGTTAAAATTGGCCATAGACATATGTGTTTAATTGCTTAGTCTCCTAAAAGCACTTAGAAAAGGGCTAAATAGGTGTTGAACTCGATTCATGGTGTTAAGTGTCGGTTAGGGTAGGTTGCGGGCTCATTTCAGTAGCATTTTGTCTGAATCACACAGAACTCGAAAGAGACAGTATATGGGCACAAGAGGCATAATCTCTAAAATAGCTGGACCTAATTAAGCAAGTATTGGGCGCATGGTGAGCGCATTTCCTCAGGGTTCAAACAGATTTGAACCCTCTGCTTCTAATTACTATTTTCTTATCTTTTATTTAATTTTCTTTATTTTTATTGCACGAAAACCCCAAAATATTTTATTTACTTGGTTACCTTCGGTTGCAACCTGAAAGCACTTGTGTTGTTAACTGAAAAACTCTTTGTTAACCTTTCCCTTGGGTTCGATACTTGGAATACTTCCATATATTACTTATTGGACAGCGTGCACTTGCGCTTTCTTCCCACCAAGTTTTTGGCGTCGTTGTCGGGGAATGGCTTTTTAACAAATATTTGTTCAGTTTTGCAGTAGAATTCTGATTGGTTTGCGACCGCGTTTAGACTTTATCCCAGGGACCCGATTCTATTTTTCAGGTTTTGTAGGTTAGAGTTGGTGCATGCGTAAAGGGCCTTGTCCTTACACCAGCGCCGTAAGAAGCATAGGAGGAAAAGAAAAGATCTACAAGAGTTAAGCGCATAAGAGAATCTATAAGATCTTGTTTTGCAGGAATCTGTTTTGTAGGAACATTCCATGGATCCACTTGGAGTAGATCCTCTTAGTGAGCAACAAAGAAGAGCACAACCCAATAATGTGCAACAACAACAACAACAACAGCAACAGCTAGCAGAGCAACAAAATCCGATTTTTATTGCAGATGAACGAATAGAGCTATAAGGGATTATGCGGCCGCAACTTTCCGTAATCTTAATGCAGGAATCATGGAACCAAACATTGAGGTAGCTCATTTTGAGTTGAAGCCAATAATGTTTCAGATGCTCCAGACTATAGGGCAATTTGCAGGATTACCAAACGAGGTTCCTCATAAACACATGAAGCAATTCTTGAGGATATGCAACTCGTTCAAGCTAAATGGAGTATCAAGCGAGACATTGAGGTTGAAATTTTTTCCTTTTTCTTTGCAGGGTAATGCAGAAGCATGGCTAGATTCTTTCCCATCGGACTCGATCACTTCTTGAGATGTTTCTTTTGAAATATTTCCCTCCAGCCAAGAATGCTCAGATTCGAGGGGAAATTATCACTTTTAAACAAGGTCAAAATGAAGGCATGGATACAACATGGGAACGATTTAAGAAGTTAGTCAGAAGATGTCCACATCATGGCTTACCAGCCTACCTTTTGATCGAGCATTTTTATAAAGGATTGACCCATGCCTCTAAGAGCTTGGTTAATGCGTCAGCAAATGGATCCCTATTAAGGAAGACAGTAAATGCAGCTAATGAGATTCTAGATGCAATCATCTCCAACAACAGGCAGTAGGGAGATGAAGACACACATTCTACTAAAAATATTGCAGGTGTATATGAGGTGGATGCAATAGCACCACTGAGTGCACAGATCTCAGCAATGAACAATACTCTGAAGAATTTCACTATGGGGAACCAGGCCCCTATTGCTACTGTGAATCAAATCTCAACACCTACTTGTGTATATTGCAGTGAAGCCATCTATATGATAATTGTCCTTACAATCCTACCTCTGTGTGTATTATAGAGCAGAACAGGTCAAATCCTTACTCAAATACGTACAACCCAAGTTGGAAACAACATCCTAACTTCTCTTAGGGAGGACAGAATGCGAGCACATCAAATCAGTACATGAAGCAGGGATTTGCACCAGGTTTCAATAATGAAGCACAATAGCCATACACACAGAAGAATGTTACACAAAGGCCACCGCAATCATCAACTCAGAACTCTTCATTAGAAACCTAGTAGTAACATTGAATGAGTTTGGGGGAAGTTATCATCTTTTGTACTTAGAAAAGTTTAGACTTAACTTGTTAGACAAAGAAATTGCCCTAGACTTTATGACTGAGCTTTAGGTAGGATAAACAAAGTAGGCAGATTTGTATGCGATGGTTTGTCTTGAAAAAATGAAAGATAAAGTCTCATGGGCTGAGACTCCAAGTTTGTGTAAGTACTAAAAGTTGAAATCTCGCCTAAAAGGCACTATTTTTCAAAACTTCCTTAGAATGCATATTGTTACTTGTTTGCTTGCTTGCTTGTTTTTGCTTAAAATTGCTTGAGGACAAGCAATAAGCTAAGTTTGGGGGTGTGATAACGCTCATTTATGAGTGTTATTTGGCTCTAAAAACTAAGCTATTTGGTTAGAAAGTGAGTTTTTAATGTTATAATTCATGTCATTTAGGGAAAATTTAAGTAAAAACAAGTTTTGCATGTGTCTGAAGTCTTTATTTGATAAAAATAAGTTTTTAGGTATATTTAGAGTCATTTTTGTTAAGAAAGTGTTGATTTTTGTTGATTTTATCTAGAGGATGAAAAAGGACACAAATGCGCCCACCTTCTGGCCGCAACTGAGGCAAAAGAAAAATGATCCAAGAGATATGCAACCAGGATGTGCCAGCAATTGAGAGCAGAAGCTAAATTCGAATTGTTGCACGAAAAACTCAAAATGCGACCAACTATGCGGCCGCATTTAAGCCATTTTGACAACAGCACAATTGCACTCAACTATGCGGCCGCATCTGGACCTTTCCGATATATTCTCCCAGATTCGCGACATTTGTAGATAAAATCAAATATTCTTAATCAAATCTCCGAGGATCAAGGGATATGATCGGCCAAGCCTCTCCACACTAATCTAGGTAGCAAACCCTACACCGTGAGGTCTATAAAAGGCAGTTCAAGCTTCAGTTTCAAGGAGGCTCGAATTTCTATCTTCTTCTCCAAATTCTGCAGTTTTCTTTTCTTTCAGCCGCCATACTGAGTCTCTCCCAAGTTCTATTCATACTTCATTCGAACACGAACTTTGAAAGAAGGGAGTGTAAGAACTTGTTCTCCTCGATAGAGGTTGAACAAAGTCAGAAAGAAGGAACAAACTTCGGGTTTTCTTTATCGCTTTCATTTAAGTTTTGTACGTTATATTTTTCTTTCAAGTTTAGCTACTGTTTTTATTCTTTTATCAAGTTGTAAGTTTCTTTTTCTCTATTAAATTTCAAGTCTTTAAGTTGTAATTCAAGTTTTGTTTAATTCCGCACTTTTATTTCAATGAAGTTTATCTTTTCTCATTCAAGTTTTCTTTTTATTTTTTGCACTTTAGTTTTCTTTTCAATGAGTAGCTAAATCCTTGGAAGGATTCAATGAAGTGGATACCCTAAAAAGGAGATAAGCCCAGCCATGTGATTCAAGTAACTTTGCTTAACATTTAGCATCGTTTACTTTTATTGAGTTTAAGTGTCATTGTTAGCTTAAACTAATCACTTGAGTTAGCATAGTTTGTGTGAGATTCAATACTGAAAGGGTTGGAGCGAGCACGCGTTTTCATAAAAGCAATCTAGGAAAGAGTCTAGACATAGAACTTCGCTTTTTGTACCTAGATATAAGACAAAAACCTTTAGAATCATTGAGTTGCGTTCCTTATTTATCTAAGTTAAAATTAGCCATAGACATATGTGTTTAATTGCTTAGTCTCCTAAAAGCACTTAAAAAGGGGCTGAATAGGTGTTGAACTCGATTCATGGTGTTAAATGTCTGTCACACCCCTTCCCAGCTTACTTGCCTAACCTAGGAAGAGATGTAAAGACAGAGACAATCAACCCTCTTACTACCTCTCCCTGACCATCCCAACATATACCTGAAAATGAAGGCAACACAACACGTTTGAACAAGTAAGTTTGAAACGCTCAAATACACATATGAGCAAGACACATTCACTTTCAGTACTATGTTCTTTAACAAGTCATAACATTTTATAGTTATTACAACCCCGCTAAAATGCTTTTACTACAAACTATATACATAAGAAAGTGTATATACAAGGAGCTAAAACGACGTGGTGGCAAACAGGTCTTGTCAAGGCTAAGCACCGGGAACTCGTCTGCTACCTGGAAAGAGAAAACATAATGAAAACGTGAGCTGGGAAGCCCAGTGAGTGTCTATCTTAAAAACATTATAAGCTCAAAGGTGAAGCATAATGATGGACAAGCTACAAGTTAGAGATAACTTATCACTTATTTGTAAACATAATCAAACCATGCTACCCATTTACAGGTTTAAGTCACCACATTATGTATAGCATAGAAACTCATAATGTAGTACCATACTGAAGAATAGACATTTCAAAAGCGTAGAAGCTCATAACAATAAAACTCATAACATGATACCACTTTCGAACCTTAGCTGTGGTAGAGTCATCTCTATACCAACAACGTTCATACCTCTCTCACGTGCACGTGGAATGCCATTGAACACACTGGTCTTCCCTAATACCTTCTCTATGTCCTTCAGTATTGGGGTTAGACCAGTTACTACCCGAATACCTTCTCTTTGTCCTTCAGTATCGGAAATCATGATTCCTCCCTCCCAAGTACCTTCTCAATGTCCTTCAGTACTGGGGGTTAACAACATACCGGGGCATACTTTGATTACCTTGGAAATCATGTTTTGATAACACAAACAACAAATTCTCAACATTTGCACTTTTCCTTTCTAAACATGTTTCCAAGTGGATTTACACAAGGCATTTCCTAAAGGAAGTCATACTTCCATAATTTAGTTTCCATGCTTGAATGTGTAGTTACAAACTAATTCAAATCATGCTTAAGTTTCATCAATGACATTCTATTAAAAGCTCCATGAAAAATATACAAAAGTAAGTCAAGCATGTTTCAATGATCAACATTTATGCTTATGAAGAAAAACAAAGGTCAAGCATAGTTCTAAAATAGAGTCACTCACAATCACCAAAAGGGTTCCAAGGATTATAAGCTATTCCTATCTCCGTTTGCCCTGAAAAAGAAATTAATAACATTAATTCCTTTCCTTATACACCTTAAAAACATATTTAATTCAGTCCCATAACTCAATTCATAATAACCATACGCACTTGGGTGTAAGGTATATAGAAATGGAAGCACATCTCCTTCAATCTCTTGCTAGCAGTTTTTTTTTTTCTTGCACCTAAAATTCCAGGTTCAACTTTCAGCTTGGGTTCCTCAACATTTAGCAAAACAACCACCTAATATTTTTTGATAAACCTCAAGTACAACATCTTAACTTAGTTACCTCAAAGTTTCAGCTTCTAATTCCTCCTCAAGAGCTCAAAAGAAACTGATTTCTTCACACTGTTCTGCTACCCGAGAATTGTGAACACCTCTCAGTTTTCTGCAATTTTCACCTCCTTCCTCTTTGTATTTTCAAAACAGCCGCCCACTGTCGTATTCTACACTCAATTTATGAGATTTTGACTCAAAAATCATCGAATTTGGTGCAGTAAATTAAGAGATATGGCTGTTTGAAGTTGGTCCTCTTTCAAAAGCTTCCAGCTGGACAGCACCTACTTGCCAAAGACAAATCCGTGGCTCCACAAATTTTTGCCAGCTCCTACTTCCTCATTTACATCTTAATCCTTTTTTTTTAAAACACCAAAACAAGCCAATAAATTCACCTAACACATTTAGCCAACTTTACTTAAGTTTGTGAGAAATAAGAACTTTCATTCAATACATAATGCACCTAAAATTTACCCAACTTGTTAATGACCTTAACTTACTTCAATTCAACTCTTAATATGCTTATTCAATGGCTTACATATCTCCTTATGAAGCTTTATACACATTATAGTTCACAATCCAAAAGATTCCCAAATCCCATCACGACATCTTTTAGTGCAACCTATATCAATTTGCATATGTCAAAACATCATATATGAGCACAATATGATCAAAAGAGAGTTTAGGGCTTACAGTGTCGGTTAGGGTAGGTTGCGAGCGCATTTCAGTAGCATTTTGTGTGAATCGCACAGAACTCGAATGAGGCAGTATGCGGGCACAAGAGGCATAATCTCTGAAATAGTCGGACCTAATTAAGAAAGTATGCAGGCACATGGTGGGCGCATTTCCTCAGGGTTGAAACAGATTTGAACCCCATGCTTCTCATTACTGTTTTCTTATCTTTTATTTAGTTTTCTTTATTTTTATTGCACGAAAACCCCAAAATATTTTATTTACTTGGTTACCTTCGGTTGCAACCTGAAAGCACTTGTGTTGTTAACTGAAAAGCTCTTTGTTAACCGTTCCCTTGGGTTTGATACTTGGAATACTTTGATATATTACTTGTTGGATAGCGTGCACTTGCGCTTTCTTCCCACCAACATTGTTCCAACACTCTATCGTTTTCTTAAGTTTTGTTAGTTGCTATTTTTGTTCTCCATAAGAGTTTTAAGTTTTTGTTTTTCATTTGAATTCAAGTTTTTAGTTGTATTTCCAGCTTTGTTCTTAATACAAGTTGTTGTTTCTTTGTTTCTATACTTCAAAGTGTATTCAAGTATATCTCTTTGAGTGAATTTTTATTCTTTACTTTCAAGTACTTCTCTTTACTTTTACACATTTATTTTCTTTTCCATGATGAGCTAAATTCCTTCAAGGAGATTCAATGAAGTGGATACCCGAAGAAAAAATAAAGTCTCACCTTGTGCCTAAGTAACCTTGCTTAATACTTAGCACTATTTGCTTTTATTGAGTTTAAGTTTCATTGTTAGCTTAACTGATCACTTGAGTTAGCATAGTCTGTGTGAGATTCAATACTGAAAAGGTTGATCGAGCATGTGTTTTAATAAAAGCAATCTAAGAGAAAAGTCTAGAAATAGAGCTGCACTTTTGTATCTAGACAAAAGACAATAACCTTTAGAATCAATAGAGTTGTGCTCTTTATTTACCTAAGTTAAAATTAGCCATAGACAGGTGTTTAATTGCATAGGCTCCTAAAAGCACTTAGATAAACATTGAATAGGTGGTGAACTCGATTCAAGGTGTTAAGTGTCAATTAGGGTAGTTTATGGGTGCATTCAGGTAGCATTATGCTCGAACTATACAGAACTCAAAATAAGCAGTTGCGAGCGAAATGGGCAGCAATCACCAAATAAGTGTCGCCTAGTTGGACAAATTATGGGCCTTGTTGGGATTTATGCCCTAAAGCCTCATAGTTGATATTTTATTTAATAATTAATAATAGTTTTGATTATTTTATTTGTAATATAATATTATCCATTATATGAAAAATTCAAGGTTATTAGTGTAATCTTGAACAGTATCTGGTTGACATACGAGAGGATCAAGTTCAAGAAATAACCTAAAGGGTCATAGTGTATGGATAAGGTTGGGTGCCTTATCCTAGTAACACTATTGATAAGCCCCACTTTGTAATAGTTACAAATGATTTGATCCAAATCGTTCATGTGGAGACATATGAGGGATGTATCTTATACAATGAGTATGTATAAGACTGGACCACAAAATATTTAATCTCTCTTTCTAAAACTGTTAATTGAGAAGATTAATATTTCATCAAAATGATCATATGCGGCTCGATCCTAATCTTGAGTGAGTTATGAACTCCGACTTGTGATGGCTTGTCTTTTGATTTGCATGGATGAGAATGACTTTTGTAGCTGATTCAATAAGCCTACCATTTTGGAGACTTGACCCAATATGGAGCTAGAAACATAATCTCACAAGATGGAATTTACCTATTCCCATATAGGGTAAGTAGATGAGTAGTTCTCTTAGGTGTTGATTTCAGGACTTGGACAATGGGGCTCCACCCTCCCATTGGCCCGTGAGGGACTTAGTTTATGGTTGGATCATAAACAAATTGTTCATTAGAGGATCAATTGTAAAACCGAGATTTCACGAGATTTATCCTTGAATTTTTTCTATAAAAAAATGTGTTTAAAACATTTGTTTGGGATAAAATGTGTGGGGTTTTGTTTTAAAAAAAAAAGGAGGAAATATGAAAAAGGGAAAAAAAAAAAAAGAAAGAAAGTGTGAGTTTTTTTATATTCATTTTACAAATATATATTTATCTACCCATCTTGCATCTTATTTACCAAGGAGAAGAAGAGGGTTTCGTGGGAGAGGGTGAGAGGAAGAAGAAAGGTGTTTTGCTGAAGTTGAAGTTGAAGAAGAAAGGGAAAAGTCCAATTCAAGTTGCATGACAAAGTTTGTGATCAATCCTGACTACATCTGATGTTTGGATCATTCTGAGCTCCACAAGAAGTATTAAGAGGTGAGGTTTGATTTCCTTGAAAGTTAACACATTTTACAACAATTTTAATGAAGGAAGCTCGAGCAAAATCTGATGTTATGTTAATGATTTGTGAAGAGGGATTTGAAGGAATGTTTTTGCTGTCAAATCCGGGGAACCTCTGGTTTTTGGGATGTGCTGATCTGTGGACTTCGAATTAGAAGCTGTATTAGGTATGGTTGGAAATATGATTTAATTTCCTATAACTTTCATGAAGAAGTCGTGGTTATAAATTGACTATAAGTTGCTTTAAAATTCATGTTAAGTTCAGGGTGCAGCAGGGAAACGAGTCTGGAAAGTGCAGAAACCTATTTTGTAGGAAGTAGCTTTCGAGGTATTTACGGACATATCCTTTAGGAATTTCAATTTCATTCCTTCAGATACGTTTTAGAGGGTTCAAAAAGGAAGAGTTTGGTATAAAGTACATCATCTTTGGCCAAGTAATGGAAAAGTTATGAGTAAGGGAGCTTAGGGTATGAAATCTGTGATATGCTGGAATTAGTTAGGGGATATGTATAATCTTAAGTTTGAAGAGCAAGGAATTGTGTTCTA
The DNA here is from genome assembly GCA_033996785.1 of Trichosanthes truncata. Taxonomy (NCBI): domain Eukaryota; kingdom Viridiplantae; phylum Streptophyta; class Magnoliopsida; order Cucurbitales; family Cucurbitaceae; genus Trichosanthes; species Trichosanthes truncata. Next base: position 38,303,462 of record JAWPNB010000013.1, on the reverse strand, counting down.
ATGCCTGGTTTCTGGTTATTTGGCAGGCCAAGAGGAAATAGGTCAAGTGTACGAGCCGAGGATCTAACTTTTAACGCTGTGAGTGACAAAACGAATTTCGAAAGTGTATTCTATGCTTGAACTTATGCTTACGAAAATAAAAGACTTTCTAAGAGTAATTTTACTTAAAGACTTTATGTCTCTTGAACACGTATTTATGAGCATATATGGTTTCCTAGAAATGATTTAATTGTTCGTTGTGAGCATATGTTTACTATTTTACCTGAACTAGTGAGAATACCATAATTTCGGGCCAACATGTGTTAGCAAGTAGTGTCAAAGGTTTTCATGTGTTTCTATGAGACCCGAATGAGTAAATGTTTGAGATTCTGAGCCCGAGGCTGTATGGTACCGTGTGCACACAGGTCATTTCCTGTTGTCGACGTTGAGTGTACTCCGTGACAACAATGCTGTCGTGAGTGCTGGGCGGGCCCCACTACGACAAAGACGATGGGAGTGCTGGGCGGGCCCCACTACACCGTAAAGTGATTGTTGGATTGTACTGAGCGTGTCTTACACAACCTAGTTTATTATATGTTTTAGATGATGAATACTCTGGATATGCTAGCGAGATTTAAATGACATACTTGCTGGATTTCTGGAAGAAGCTATTGTCCTTATAAGTTTATATTTAACGCTTGTCTGCCGACACATATGCTTGTAGTTTGCCAAATGTTATGATTTATGAGATAATTGCTTTAAACCCAGTCACTCACTGAGCTTCCCAACTCATTCTTTTAATGTTTTCCAACTTTTCAGGTAGAGATTGAGCTCCCGGTGCCTGAGATCCTGCCACAGCCTGCTGGAAGCTCTACGAGTCTGATATTTTTGTATGTGGATGGTGTAGTACAGCAAGTCTGCTCGTAATGTACATATCGTAATAGGGATGTGTAGTTATGTGCGTGTACGAAGCTAGGGGTCTTGGTTATGTAAATCTTGGTTCGTGATATATTGAGTTGTAGTACCCCTACCCGTGTTGGTTGTTCCACAGGGGTCTTTACCAGAACCGCCCTATATGTATACTTGGTAACGTTTACCAAGTTTCCGCTGTGTTGTGTTTGAGTAACTTATATTTCAAGTATAGTATGTTTATCAGGTATAACAGGGTCACAGGTATCGTTAGGGAGGAAACGATGTCTGTTGGCTTCACGCCATCTTCCGGGCTAAGTTAGCAGGTGGTATGGGAGGGGGTGTGACATCAATGGTACTTAAGGTGTAAGATGTAATTATAAGGGTAAAATAGACTTTTGACCTAGCTGTAATTACGAACAATTTGTGAAGGATCAACTTGCATGTAATGAATATATCCATGGACACAACTTGTTTTGCGGTGCATAAGAGTGTAACTCTATGTCTATAGTGGAGTGACCCTAGAGTTAATGAATGAAAATTGATTAATTAGAGAGTTTAAATAATTAATTTTGTATCATTAAAGCTTATAATCTATAGGTCCAAAGGTCCCCTTGCTAGCTCATATGAATAAATAGGGATCAATTTCGCTGAGAGAAAATTATGAAATGTTCAAATTAAAATTTAATAAATTTGATATATTAAATGAGGAAAAACATATTTATTGTTTATGATACATTAAATATCAAGGAAATTATTAATGTATTAAGATACATTAAAGAAAAGATATTTATTAAATTTGAATTAGATTCAAATAAGGTAATAGATGACGTAGGAGAATTTGGAAATATTTGAATAAGATTCAAACTGGTTAGATAAATATATTTTAATATATTAGATATTAAAATATATTATTTAATTCTTTGCTATAGACCACTATAAACAGGACCTTAGGGGTGAGCCATTGGTTGTATTCTTTACAAAAGAGAATAACTGTTGAAATTCTCCTCTCATTCCCTTTTCCTATTTCTCAAGAAGGTTCCCACAAACCTCTTTGGTCATTTGTTCAAGCCATAGAAAAGAAGGCTTTGTGGAGGAGATAAAGACCCGCCAAAATATCTCCATATTAACTCAAAGGTATGGTTTAGTTTTTTATTTTATTCTAATTAAAATCAAAGATGATCTTATGCTTTCCTTGTGGGATGAAGAGTTCATTCCTATCATGCACATGGTAGGCGCATATTCCTTGGAGTTGAACCAGATTTGAATCCTCCTCTCATTTGTGTTTTTCTCATAATTTATGTTTCTAGTTTGTTTTTACTTACTATTTACAAAACTCTAAAATTTCTTTGATTTTCTAGCCTTGAGGAATCTTGGTTTTAGGATTGAAAGTTTTGTTACATCCGTTCCCTTGGGTTCGATACTTGGTGTACTTGCGCTTTTGCATTGACATCCATCAGATGTAGTAAAAGATGATTCCAAAAGTACCAACCCAGAACATCAGCATCGAAGAACTCATGAGAGAATAAATGACAAAGAATAATGTTGTGATGCCAAGCCAAGCTACATCTCTATGGAATTTGGAGATCCAGATAGAATACGTTGAGAAAAAATTGAAGAAAAGGTCCCAAAGAGTCGTGCTTAACAACACAAAGACTTCGAAATAAGAAGAAAATGAACAAGGTGAGGTGGTAACACTAAGTGAATTGGAATATGAAGACTCTCAACTGTCAATAGCACAACACTCCAATACTTCAAAACACTAATGAGCTAGAAAGGAGAGAAAAGATTAAAGAAAGACCACCTCAAGAAAAGAATGAAGAGAATGAACCAAAAAAGGAAGTTGCAGTGAGCCATGCGGCTGCAACTTCACAGAAAATGACATTCAATGTGCTCCAAGCTCTAAAATACCCTTATAAAATGAAGAGATGTTCTGCTTTTACTTGTTGTAGCTTGCAGGAAACACTAGAAGAAGATTCAATGAAGAAGTAAAAGAGGAGAGCATGAAAGGATGACAATCTGCAGTATGCGGCACAAGTTGTGGCCACAATTTCTACATTCAAAGGCATATATAAATCTCTTGAGCTGACAAAGCTCGTCGTGATTAAAGCACCTTAACTAAGACTTAAACTTTGTCTCTCATCAAGACTTTGGTGCAAAATGAAAGAACAAGGTCTGGGTCTCCCTACTAGAAATTAGATAAGTTATTTTTTTTTATTTCATGTAAAAAAATTGTGATTGTGGCATTTTGGTGAGTTTAATGAATTAGAACTAAAAGTTTTGATTAATAGGAGACTCGATTTAAGACAGGGTCTGTCTAGGCTGAGATATTTAAGCTAAGTATAAGGGAACACTTCTACCTAGAGACTTAACTGAGAGTTGAATTAATCAAGCTTTTAATTCCAAATAATTAAAACCTTCTTTTAAGCTCTTTAGAATGTGTGAACTTTTTTATGCTTTGAAATAAAGTGCAAGCACACAGGTTAACAAGGAAATTTGAAGAAAAGGAAGGCTAAGATAAATAATAGAAAATGAGACCAACATGCGCCACATTCCTAAAGCCCTTTTAAATTTGTAATAAAATAAAGAAAAAAAATAAGGGAAAATGTGATCCATATGCAGTCGCATTTCATCCAAGAGCATTTGAACTTGCATGGAAAGGATGATTTGAAGGAAGCATAAATACTGCCAAGATGCGGCCGCATATCGTGGGCCACGCGATTGACGTCAGCTAACGTCATTTAAAAATATTTAAGGACCACTTTTGGAATGTGACAGACGACTTGTCGAAGGTCATATCAAGATTAAATTTATAAAACCAGACCTCTAAGTATTTTGCAATAATAGTGGCTGGGGTCATCCACAGGGATTGGAGTTCTTAGATTTAATTAAGTACCGTAGTTACCATTGCCTAATTTTATTTAGAGAACATTAACTTTAGATTGGGTTGAAAGCATAAAATCTATCCTATTATGTACAAAGTTGGAGTCCAATTTTAGAGGGACATTCGTTAATTGATATTCATGAAGCCCGACTATGAAATTGACTACTGAATTGTGAATCATGCAACCGTTCTAAGTTAAGAATTACTAAAGTATTCAATTGACTCTCTCGAGCCCAATTGAACTCACGCACGATGGAAATCAATCTATCGGTCTATTTTTACAACTAAGCACGACATTATGAAATTCTTTTATCAACTTCTAGTTGTAACCTATTCATTCTCATGCAATAGATTAACCCTAGTTATGCATCCTAGTTCTTAGTTAAACTTACTTTTTCAAGCTAAATTCAACTCAACATACATAGCTATGGCCAAGAGCTAAGAATATTAAAGCAAGACGCATAAAAAAACGTTGCAATCACATTCAACAATCAAGCATAGTTCATACAATCTTACAATTAACTAAAAAGTCTAAAAATACTCAATTACATGCAAAGTCAATCCACTAAATCATAAAATTGAGAAAGCAAGAGAAAGGAAAAAGAGAAAAGCTGGACGACGCGTGCCAACACTCGTTCCCGACGTGATGTCCCGCGATCCCAAGCTTTGAGTCTCCTCCTTAGCTCTCCAAAGTGCTCTCTAAATCTCTCAAACACTGCCTCTATCAAAATTAGGGTTTAGGTCTCTCCAAAATAGCTCCCCTAACTCGTAAGTACAACTTCCTATTTATACACAGGGGACGGCATCGCAACGCTAGGGGCAGCGTTGCAATGTTGTCCCTATATTCCATAATTTACAAAATTGTGGTAGCGTTGCAACGCTACCCTCATGGGTTTGCTGACTTGTTCTTCAATCTTGTTTCGCCCAAATGCTAAATTGTGCCTCCAAAATGACTTTTTCGCCCCTTTTTCTTCTCCTTTGCCAATTTTACCCTCGATTGCTCGATTCCTGCAAAATAAACACTTAATTGCATGAAAGTATTCAATAATGTCTTTAAAAAGTGCAGTAAAACACCCCTAAAATGCATCATAAATTACACTTATCATAATGTTTGAAACATATAAATAGGCAGTTGTCGTTTTCCTCATTTAACTTAGGTCAACTTGTAAGAAAACTCAAACTCCTTCGTCCTTTTGTCATTTCTTACAGCTCAAACATTCACGCTAGCCAATTTTTTATCGTCTTCTCCGACCAAACTCGCTAAAAAAATCACTCCCATTCTTTACAAAAAGCACCTACAGAACCCTAGGAAGCTTCTTGCACTAGTCCAATTCGTAAACATGAACAATGAGGGCTCTATCCATGACCTACAAACGTCGAAAGCTCACCAAAGAGCAACCTAAACCATTGGCGAATAGGGAAGCTCCTCCGCCAACAATGGTTGTGGCGTCATCGACTGATGCACTGTGCTCTTCAATTCTTAGTCATGAAGAACAAGTCCCTCTACCATCAAACGAATGCACAAGACCCACGGCTTCCTTACCCAATGCTCGCAAAGAATAACCCCACTCATTACCCAAAGCTTCAACAACCACTACCTCTTTAAAGAGATTTTCCAAGGAATGGGTTGAAGACATAAGGAAGATAACGACAAGTTGAAAGGTAGCCATCAAGCAAATCAAAGTCTTGGGTTTTGACTCGAGCTTGAGTGACAAGGAAGGAGATAAGACACTGCTTGAGCAAAAATCCTCAAGAAAACAGAACCTAGAGACTACACCAAACTTTAGTTTTGTGGAAACAGGGGCTAAAAGCAAAAGGCCATCCACGATGGTCTACAAGAAGAAGAAGAAGACAAGGAAGGAGATTGTGCCAAGTGTCGAGGAGTCCACAAAAGGCCCAAATGCACCTGCATCTATGGTGCATTCAGCCCAGGAACTTGAATCTTTGATGCCTGCAATCAAGGGCAAGATGCGCCCACATATGCAGCGCATACACCTACACCAACAACCACAAGCACTTAAACTACAGCACCTAGGCCCACGGTATAGATAACTTCTCATGACCCCTCTCCATGCAAAGCCAAGTACAGGATGCACTCAAAGTATAGTAGGAAGAATCTGCTGAGCCAAGCCTGGAAGAGATAGATGAACAGGTGGCTCAAAGAGACATCCCACAACTATGTGGGAAACTTTGATTGCAATTGTGCGTGAGAATGTTGTTGAGATAGCTTCATACTCCAACAAGAGGTTGAATAAGTATGGAAAAGAGAAGAAGAAGTTACGGCCAAGCTTGCAGCCACAACACAAGGACCTAAAGAATATGCTAACGAAGAAGCAGAGAGTAAGATGCGCCTGCATTTGGGGTGCATTATGACCAAGCACCACCACCACCATCAGAGAATTAAGAAAGGTCACCTAAGACCTCTAAAGAAGATGTGGCCACATCCTAGCCATATATTGATGAACAGGAATAGGTTCAAGTCCAGTTTAAAGACTTCTTTGAGTATGAGACTTGGGGTTTCACTTCTGGAAAAAGCCCCAAGCCTGATAGAGAAAAAAACCAAAAAAAGTACAGGAGCAAGTTCAGGACAAAGCTCCACTCTTTGATGATTATATTATGGAAATATCAGAAAGCCAGATGTCAAGCCCCTCTGTCCCAAGGAAGAGAAAAAGAGATGAAGAGGCCGAAAAGAAGAAGAATAATAAGTGCAAGCCAAGCACCACGCCTAGGCCATGCAACCTCCATGCCACTACTAAAAGCTCTCAAGAAAAATTTGTTGTCCCAATGACATTAATACACGAAAGAATACAATGGAGGACATGAGTCTTCTATGCAAGAAGGATTCTCCAACAAGACTGTCCTCATCCTATAGTAAATTACTGATGTTATAAGCAGGTATAGGTGGGATCAGCTTTGTGAAGGACCAAAGAGGGTTGTTGCGCCATTAGTCAGAGAGTTTTATGCCCACTTGGGGGATGAGACGTAGAATGAGTTGAATCTCAGAGGGAAGACAGTGCAGTTCTCCACACTAGACATTAATAGGTTATATGCTCCCTTCCTTTAGGAAAATGAAGCCAAGGAGAACCCCACTGACAAGCAGCTAGAGGAGGCCCTCAGCATAGTGCCACATGAAGGTAGAGAATGGAAGGTCTCGTTGAATGGAGTGTGGACCTTGTACCTATGGACATCAAGACAAAGACATACATTTGGCTCTACTTCATCAAGAACAAAATCTTACCTACGACACATGATTCGACGATCTCAAAAATAAGAGTCATGTTGTTGTACAACATTTATAAAGGACTCGACTTCAACATGGGATGGATGTTGAGGGATGAGCTCGTGTCCTACGCCAGGAGGAAGGTAGGAAACCTCTTCTTACCTGCCCTGATTACTAAACTTTATAGGAGGGTGGGAATGCTTACAAATGAAGGAGAGTTAGTGGATAAATGCTAGACTTGCATCGATGTGATGCTCATCAACAAGCTCGTTCCTTATACAAGCAAAAGGTAGCTTCATCAAAGAAGAAGCAGGCAGCCAAACGAATAGCTCACGGCCTCATCTCCATAGCAAGCTCTTTTTGGATCCACCGAAAGACAAAAAAACATGACCAAAACTCGTCCTAGCTAGGTCATAACTCAATTTTAGAACCAAATGGATACAAACATGCCTTACAAATTCCACATTGGAAGCATGCCATGGAAGAAGAAATGATTTCCCTATATCAAAAAGTTACTTGGACTCTTGTTCCTCGACTTGAGAATGCCAATATTATAGGATCCAAATGGATTTTCAATACCAAATTAAAGAAAAATGACACTATTGAAAGATATAAAGCACAATCAGTAGCACAAGGTTTCACACAAGTTGAAGATTAAACTATGATGAAACCAACTCTATAGTTAAACCTACTACTATTAGACTTATCCTTTCCATGGGTGTCACATCGAACTACTCTTTAAGACAATTAGATGTAAAGAATGCCTTTCTTCATGGCATTCTCAAGGAAACAATCTACATGAGCTAAACACTGATAACACTCAAATAGTGCTATCTTAGGACCTATTATTTAGCTAGTTTTGTGCTTAATTTGTATGCTTTGATGTCTATTTATGTTCATTTTGTAGAATTCGAGCAAACGGAGCAAAACCAGAGTGTTCAAGGGTTTTATGATGATTTTGGACCTTATTTAGGCTTAATTGAAGATCCAAGTCAAGAAGAGAAGATGTTTGAGATGAAGAACCCAGGGAAGAGCGTATTGAGTCGAAACGCTCCTGAAATGAAGCTTGAAGCCATTCTACCCAAGGAGGCAGCATCTCAATGCTGCTCATGGAGTCTCAACGTTGCTACATGGAGTCTAGATGCCAACCTCAACGCTCAAAACACATGGAAGAGGATTTCCATCTGTAGCATCGAGACGTTATTTACAACGTCTCAATGTTGAGAACGCATGTGCAAAGGAAACGGTGTCATTTGACTCTGTCCCTAGCATCTCGATGTTGCGTCAATAGATAGTATTTATTCTTCATTTTTTCTCCATGAAACGGGAGGCAAACCCGAGAGTACAAGCCCTAATCTCGATTCCAAGCTAGATTTGGGGGTTTCAAGAGCAATTTTCAAGCATTTTTTGAGTGTTTTTTAAGATCAGGAGCTTGAGGAACGTGGAGATCATGACGGGAACACAAGATCGGCCATCGTTTGGTAATTTCTCCCATTTTCTTTACTTTTAGTTATTGTTTTGTGGCTGTAATTAGAGTTTAGAGATTATTTTGGTGATTATGAGTAGTTAAACTCTAATTCTATGGGTTTGATGTAGTTAATTGGACCTTAGTTAATTTAATCTTATGGTTTAATTGTCATTTACATTCATTTATCCATTTATTGCTTAATGCTTTTAATCAACCGATCACTAATTAATTGAGTTGCTTTCTAATGGAAACTCAATGGAGAGAAAGTAAATGAGAGCCCAAATGCATGACTAGTGTTTATTTACCTGAGTGACAACACGGTTAATAAATAGACCTTAGAGGTTGTTAACGAAGGTTTATAATGCCATATTTTAATTAATTAAGGTTATGGATACAGGTTAATTAATTATGTATGAGGATTGGAGAAGACCGATAAGAGATTCCATGAAATTAGGGTTCTATACTTATGAATTAAATGTCAAATTAATCATAAATGTCTAATTGATTAAGTAATTAAGGTCCAATTAATGAAATCAATACCCTAGAATTATCCCTTGTAATTGTCTCCATTTATCTTTTTCTTTCTTGGTTTGCTTTTTAGTTTTCATTGCTTGCTTTAGATGTTGTTCTCTAAATAAAACTAAAGTAAGAGTATTCTTAGTAATTAAACAAATCAACAATTCCAATCTCTGAGGACACGATACTCGATATACTCAAAATTACCATATTAATTGACCCATATACTTATGGTATTGCAAATTGTACTCATCAATTTTTTGACGTCGTTGCCGAGGATTGGCAAGTTTAATTTTTTTATTATTGCGAAGAAATTGCTTTGTTTTAATTTAGAGATTTTTGTTGCTTTGTTCTTGTTCTGTCTTGTTTTTGTTTTTGCTTTGAGTCCTAGTCCTTTGTTTCTAATTGTGTTGTTTGATGGTGTTTGCATTTGAGCTTGTATATAATTCTTTATTAATATTTAGATGGCTTCTGATGGATTTGGGTGGCCATTTAGGGAGTTTACAACCTACGCAAGATTCGACACCACCTTCTAGTTCTTTTTGCGTTAGTTATCCTTCTATTAATAATGAGCCTATTAGTAAGGATTATCATTTACATGGTTATCAAATGCCTAATTATTATCATACTGAATCTATGAGCTATGGAAGCCCCTTGTATGGTAATGATGAGTTATGGAAATCCCTTGATTTCAAAACTCACATCTATTGATCCATGTTTACAAACTTAACAAGTCCTTATATGGCTTAAAGCAAGCTCCAAAGGTCTAGTTTGACAGACTTTCACAATACCTACGTCACATTGGATTCACCTGGTCACGAGCCAATCCTTCTCTTTTTATCTATATAGATCTCTCTACTATGATTATCATGCTTATTTATGTTGATGGTATCATTCTTACAGGAAATGACATTAACTCTCTTAACAATCTTATTGATAGCACCTAAACTGTGTTATTTATATGCTTTATTTTATGCTAGTTTCGTTACTCTCACGTGCTTAATTGTTTATTTTGTAGAGATTGAGCAATTCGGAGTTGTTTAAAGCAATTTAGAAGAATCAGGATCAAAATAAAGTTAATTGGATTTAAATTGAGAAACCAAATCAAGGAAAGATGAAGTCCAAATCATTTGACTCGAGAGGACAACGTCTCAATCTCAAAAGAGGTGTCAAGACACTACTGCAGACACTCATCTAGCAAGAAGACCAATGCAAGTAGTGCTACGTCACTGCATCTCAACACTACGAATTTACACATTCATGCCTCACTTAACGCCACTCAACGTTGTGGTTCATTAAGCTCAACGATGGTAGCATCTCAACGTTGTAAACACGCGCGCCTCAATTTTTATTCCATCCGTAGCGTATCAACTTTGTTGAATCTTCATGACTTTTGCCTTATTTACAAGGCCAGTGTCTTGACACTACTCCATGTATATAAATTCTCCTTTTTCCTTTAAGGCAATCTGTGACTGATTGTAGGGTTTTAGTTTTTAGACAACTTTAGAGTTTTTTTTGTACTTTACCTTGCATAGTACTTTTGTAACGATCAAACCATGGAAGATTCTAGCTATATCATCACAATAGGTTGCTAGAGTTCGTGTTTTTGATTCAAACGTCGGTCAAGTCCAATTGTAAGACTGTGAGGCTTTAAGCCTATTGCAAATTTCTTTATTCCATGTATTACTTTTCTTCCTATGTTAGTCTCATGAGCATGTATTGTTAATTAAATGGACGCCTCAATTTATACTACTTGCTTGTTTGTTCACTCTGCATGAATTTGTGATCCGTAACTGTCATAAATGAATGTTTGATTTTAATAGCAATATGGTTGTCTCATGTGTGTGTTTTCTATGATTTTTCCATGACTACATATCTTGTAGGATAGACTCTAGGAAGTTAAGAATCCAAATTGATTAGGGTGTAGTTAGCTATCTTGCTAAATCAATCTTGTCTTAGTTGTCTCATTGTGTTTAATACTATTATTGATTTAATATGGAACGCTACCGTACCCAGTTAATGAGATAATAAATTTTGATTGTGATGCTTTGTTAGAGTCACTCAAATTAGGAGAATTAAACTTAACACGGCTTTTCTGATTAAGTACACTATGTGCTTAGTAGTTAATTGATTTATTTTTTGTAAGTCTAGGATCGGTATCATAATTGGATGATAACTACGCCTTTGAATTGGAAACTTATGTAAGATTGTCTTTTCTCTTGCATTTACTTGTTTCCAATATATTTTAATTATTTTCACAAAAATACAAAAACACCCTTGTTTTATTTTCTTTTGAAAGTTAATTGTGACAAATTATTCTATTGGTTCCCTTAAGAGATCGACCTGTTACCACTAGTTTTACAAGCTAGAATAGTGAAATCAGTTTTATTTTGGCTGGCCTCAACAACCTAACTACTTCTTCTCAATCTAGGTACAAAATTTGCCATCGAGAACCTTGGTGCCCTCACCTACTTTCTAGGCTTGGAAGTTCACTGCACTCCAAAGGGTCTCCAGTTACCCTAAAGCAAATATGCCAAGGATCTTCTAACCAAGAATATCATGTCTAGTGTATCCCACTTAAACACGCCTATGGAGTATCAACTCTTCACAATTTTTCAATGACCACGTATCCATTGATGCTACCACCTATAGGAGAATTTTTGGTTCCCTCCAATACCTCACGCTCACAAGATCTGACATCACCCAAGCCATCATTAAAGTGTGTCAACACCTCCAAAATCCAACCCTACTACACATGAGGGTTGTGAAGCGAAGCCTTTGCTATATCGAAGAAACTACTAACTATGGTTTGTACTTTTATCAAAGTAGCTCACTTAATCTTTATAGTTTTTGTGATGCAGATTGGGGAGCATGCCCATGATAAAAGGTGCTTGTCGAAGGCTCCTGTCAGATAAATTTATAAACTGGACCTCTAAATATTTTGCAATAGTAGTGGCTAGGGTCATCCACAGGGATTGGAGTTCTTAGATTTAATTAAGTACCATAGTTGCTCACACCTAATTTTATTTAGAGAACCTAAACTTAGATTCAAACAAGAATATAAAACTAAGCTAAATATTTACAGGGTTGGAGTCCATTTAGAGAGACATTGGAGATTGAAAAAGCACAAACTTAATTTGACTAAGAACAGTTATACCATGCAACACTATAAGCCAAGAATTTCTAATTTATCTAATTGACTTTTTCAAGCTCAATTGAACTCATCCATAAGTAATAAATCACCCTTTCGGTCTATTTTTACTACTCATGCATGGCATTAACTGAATTCTATAACAACATCTAATAACAAAATATTCGCTCTCATGCAATACTTCGTTATTAGTTATGCAACCACATCTCAATTCAAGTTTTACTCTTTCAAGCTAAAACTCAAATTCTAAGAATCAACTTTGGCCAAAAGTTACTAGCATAAACACAAGGATTCGTAAATAGCGTTACGATATATAACAACTCAAAATCCAAAATAAGTTCTACAATCACAACCATCCAAGATTCTAAAATATTCAAATTAATACAGCTCAGAGAATCCTAAAATTGAAAGAAACAAAGGAAAGGAAAAAGAGAAAAACTAGACAACGCGTGCCAACACTTGTTCCCGACGTGATGTCCCGTGATCTCGAGCCTTGAGTCTCCTCCTTAGCTCTCCAAGATGCTCTCGCTCCTTATCGAAATTAATACACTTGTTCCCTTGCTCAAATGAAAAAGTTTCTTAAATAGAGTCGAGACAGCGTTGCAAAGCTGCCCTTAACATTTTACAAAGAAGGAAAAAATCTTCTTCGGCTAGAGTTGCAACGCTGTGCCTTCGAGTTTTCAATGTTGAATGGTTGTTGATGTAGCGTTGCAACACTACAAGTGGCGTTGCAACGCTATGCTCTCAAGTTCAAATGCTTTATTCGTCCTCTTCAACACTTGGATGCTCAATTATAGCCTTAATTTGGTCCAAATTCATCCAAATAATTTTCAAAACTCCAATTTTGCTCTAATTGCTCGATTTCTGTAAAATATACATGAAAGTACACACAATCATAGTAAAACTAGCATAAAACTAAGCCTAGAAATAGCACACTTATGCATGCTATTAGCCCCACACACCAGAAGAAGCACAACTTGATTTTGCATCTACCTTGGATCCAATTGCATCTCATGGACCTCCAAGAAGCAACCAGCCATTGCGGGATCAATCTCTGAGGCTAAGTATCACACCATGGCTAGTGCAACAACTGAACTCACATGGATCTTCTTCTTACTCAGGGAACTGGGCATCCTACTACAGCACCTTGCTCAACTTTTTGGATGACGCAGTAAAACCAAGTGAATAGATATATAGATTCGAATCTGTCACTCACACCATAAAGGAGCCAAGGCCGAGGTAGGAGAAAAACCCTAGCCTTGAACCAAAAAATTAAAGATACTATGGAGATGGGAGATGGATCTGCGAAGCATAATCAAGAAGAAAAGGAAAAAATATGTCTTGGCCAAGGCCAAGGTGGATAGTCCTCCTTGGAGGGCTGAGTTACTAAAAATCCAAAACGAATTGAGCAACATCCAAGAAGGATTAAAGCCTAAAGACCTCTCAAGTCTTCATGGCTCGTTCTCCAGTGGCAACGTAACCTCGACCTCTTCCAAATAAGAGAAGACCCAAGGAGAAGATGATGAAAACCTGAGAAGTTTAATTGGATTGAAGAATGAAAGAACAAGTCAAACTCATTTGTGATCTCACCAAATAGAAAAGTCCTCTAGAAGATGAAGTGCCTTTGTATAAAAGATCAAAAATATTTTGTTTTGAAAACAAAATAGATTTAACCTCACAAGCTCGCCGTCTTGGCTTTTCTCTCATTTTTCTTTTTAGTAACTAATTGAAGGGAATAATCGAATTAAACCAACAACAGAAGCGTTGGAATCGACTTTGATTTTATTTTAGAATTAATTGAAAAATAATTTAAGCTAAGCAAAATATATCTTGACTTAAATATGGAGATAAAATTCTGGCAGTTCTTTACTTTTTGTGTTCCAAGAATTCCATAACGTCTTCCTTACTATGACTCAAACACAGAACCAAGGGGTTGGAGAGGAAGAAGTTTAGAGAGAAGCTGTGTATTCTTCTAATAGCTCAACCTAGAGGTCCTATTTATAGAGACCAAGCGCAAATCTTTGTCATAATTAAAATATTATATTTTAATATCTAATATATTAAAATATATCTTATATTTATTTGAATCTCATTCAAATCTCCTACAATATTTATTTATTTAAATCTTATTCAAATTTTATAAATATCTTTTATTTAATGTATCAATATACATTAGTTATTTTAATATTTGATATATCAAATATTTGTAGGTCCATAAGATCTCCTTTCAAATTTTTCTTTCAACTAAATTGATCTTTTAGTGTTACTATGAGATAGCAAGTGGACCTTATGGACCTATAGATTATAATCTCCAATGATACAAAATTATTTAATTAAACTCTATAATTAATCAATTTTCATTCATTAACTTTAGGTCACTCCACTATAGACCTAGAGTTACACTCTTATGCACCGTAGGACAAATTGTATCCATGGATATAACCATTACATGTAAGTCAATCATTCAAGAGTTGTTCGTAATTACAGTTGGGTCAAAAGTTTGTAGGTCAAAAGTTTGTTTTACCCCTATAATTACATCTTGCACCTTAAATACCATTGATCCTCTAATGAACAATTTGTTTATGATCCAACCATAAAATAAGTCCCTCTCGGGCCAGTGAGAGAGTGTGGCCCCATTGTTCAAGTCCCAAAATTAACACATAAGGGAACTACTCGTCTACTTATCCTGTATGGGAAGGAGTGAATTACATCTTGTCAGAATATGTTCACAACTCTCTATTTGGTCAAGTCTTCAAAATAGTAGGCTTATTGAATTGGCTACGAAAGCCACTCTCACCCATGCAAATCAGCCCTTACAGGTAGGAGTTCATAACTCACTCAAGATTAAGATCGAGTCGCATATGATCATCCCGATGAAATATTAATATTCTTAATTAACGGATTTATAAAGAGAAGATTAAATATTTTGTGGCCCAGTCTTATACAAACTCATTGTATAAGACACCCTCACTCACATGTCTCCACATGAACGATTTGGATCAAATCATTTGTAATTGTTACAAAGTGGGTCATATCAATAGTGTTACCAAGATAAGACACACTCAAACTTATCCATATACTATGACCTTTTAGGTTATTTCTTGAATATGATCCTCCCGTATGTCAACCACATACTGTTCAATATTACACTAATAACCTTAAATTTTTCATTTAATGGATAATATTCTATTGCAAATAAAATAATCAAAATTATTATTAATTATTAAATAAATCATTAAATACGAGGCTTTAGGGCATAAATTCCAACACTAATCTCATGTTTTTCTCTCTCACTCATTTTCTCTCAAGTTTCTTTTTCAATAAACTTACATGTTTTTGTGCTCAATGAGTAACTTCTTTTATAGGCATGAGAGTGGGTGGTTGTTGCAAATTTGTACGTGGGAACCTTGACTAAAACATCTTTAAGTTAGATTAAGAAGTAGCTGCTACAAAAATCTCATTTTGTTTTAACTTGCTCAAATCCCATTGAAACAGTTAAAGGTTTTGCGACCGCATAGTGATTTTGTCTTGCAAACTTTGCGGCCGCAACTGGGCATTTTCACAAATTCTGCACAAAAACAAAAAAAAAACACTTAAATTCTGATAAAAAAATTATTTTTTTATACTCAATTAAGCCCAATGAGCATAATACCAATAAAATTATATATCTTTCGCACGTTTGCATGATTAAGACAAATTAAGCACAAGAAATATTAAAATACATACAAATTTTCGAGGAATAAACTTGAATTTAAAGCTAAATAACCCTTATAAACAAGAGTTATCATGCGTCCACTGCCCAAGAAGACCCGGGAGGGCCTGATAGCACTCATATAGTGCTATCTTATTCCTTGTTTTTATGCTAGTTTTATTATGATTTGGTGAGCTTTTAAGTATTTTTATGTTTATTTATTAGAAACTAAGCTTAAGGAGCAACACCTGGAGTGTTCGATAGTGTTTTAATGATATTGGGGCCTTTTTGAGCCACATTGAAGATCCAAAAAGTGATGAGAAGATATTTGAAGAGTTGAGAATAGGGGAGAGCGTTGAGACGTTATCTAGAGTGTCTCAACGTTCTGCTACAGCTCAATTAGCAAGCCAAATCTGAGGGGGACAATGTTGAGATGTTGTCCATAGCGTCTCAACGCCATCAAGTGGCGTCGCAAAGTCGTGCTCAACGCTAGAAACGCGTGGAGACTAATTTCCATCTGTAGCTTCGAGACGCTACCTCTGCACGTGTAAGAAAAATGAATGCATTTGGTGCACAGCATCTCAAGGGTGCGACGATGGACAGTATAAATGTATCGCATTCTCTTAGTCCAAATGGAGGCCAAATCGATAAGTTTTACCCTAATCTCGATTTCAGAGTGTCTTGGGTGGATTTTGGAGCTGTGTTGGAGATCTTGGAGCTCAGGTTCGTGGTAGATTGCCTCGAGAAGGTGGGATCGACATCGACCTAAGCACTTCTTCTCTTTTCCTTTATTTTCAGTATTTAGATTATGTTGTAATTAGGGAATTTTTGTTGTAATTGCTAAATATGAGTAATTGAGTCCCTAATTCCTATGGGATGTTGTAATTCTTGGACCATTGGACTTAATTTGCTTAATTAGATTGTGATTGTGGCTTAATTAGTGTTTATATTCATTTATGCATTTTAGACTTAATGCTTTTAGATTGTGTTCATTAATTAATTGAGGTATGTTTAGGTCGAGCTCAACAAAGAAACTTAGTTTAGCTTAATGCATAATTAATTAACTACGCAAGTAGCAACGGGAGTATTGGTTAATTAGTTATAGTTGGTGATGAAGATTAATTAATTGAGCACCGTTTAATTGATTTGTTTCTGGGTGGAAACTTGATGGAGAGAAACCTAAGCTAGAACCTAATGCATGACTGTTGGTTAATTACTTGATTGATAGCAGAGCTAATAATTTATTAATAGAGGTCCATAATGAAGAGTCTTAGGGTTGTTTGGCCCCCTGTCTTGGAATAAGAAACTCTGGAATAAGAACCCTGCGGGGTTTGTTCTGGAAGTTTCTGAAGCCTAGGTTACAAAAACCTATGTTTGGAGTGCAGTGTTCTGAAGTCTGGGAATCAAAAAACTGTATTTGGGATGCAGGGTTCTGAAGCCTGGAAATCAGGAAGCTGTGTTTGGTGTGCAGTGTTCTGAACTCTTGGGTTTGTGCAGGATTTTGTCATCCCTTTTCCTATAGCTGTTTTGTTCAATTATTTTCCTCTTACTTTTAGTGGATGTTTTTTGAATTATAGAAGACTTGGGCAACATGGATCAATTTTGTCAATGAACTTTTGAATGTAATTTCAAATTTATGTTCTAGTTGAAAGTAAGAAAGTTATTTCAAATTGTTTCAAATAGTGAGAACATTTGTTATCATTCACAAAAACATAAACCATGTCATGATAACATTTTTTGCCATGAGTTGGCACACATAACTAAACATATCACCATAGCTTTTCGTCAAATACCACAAAACCTTACAAACAAAAAACCCAACAAAGAAATTAAGTAAAGATAACATGATAAGTAAAGTGAATGAAGTGTCTTCACCAAAATGATCCAACAAAAGTCAGTGCGATGATCCTGAAGATGAGGGAATGGGTTGTCTTCCCAAGATCCGCATGCAACACTTATATTTCCACTCTAGTGGGTAGTCGAGGAAGGAGTGAAATTTAGAGGTATCGGCTAGCAAAGTCTCAGCTATGACTAAACAGTCATCGATTTTCATTAAAGAAAAAAGAAATTAGACGTGAAAAAGACGAAGCATAATTTATTTTTGAAAACATGAATTAAAATAAATTATAAATGAAAAGAATATTTCTTTTCTAATCGAAGGAATAATGACCGTTTATTTTTTGGTGAAAACGAATTCGAAAACTTTATGAGAAGAATTTTGATTTATTAATTGAAGGAAAAAAACACATTCTACTCTTAAAACTATACTAAAAAAATCAATTTTTATGGAAAAATTAGAAGTGATAAGAATATGTATTTTATAATCAAAGGAATAATGTCCATTTATTTTTTGGTGAAAATGAATTCGAAAAATTTAGAAATGAGAAGAATTTTTATTTTGTAAATGAAAGAAATACCTTATTCTACTTTAACAAGTAAATTAAGAAAAAGTTATAAATGAAAAAAAGAAAAACATCATTTTCTAATCGAGGAGGAAACATTTATTTTTAAAGCATGACTTTGTAAAAAAAAGTTGACATTATAAAATTTTCCACATTGTGTAACTTTTATTCAATAAGAAATGAAAAGGGAAGAAAAATACATAGATAAAATTATTTATTTGATTTGAAAACACAAAAATGTTTTTGAAATTAAAAAAAAAAAACTATAATTGTACAATTCATTGTATTTTTTTTTCAATTCATTGTCCAAATTCGTTCCCTACCATTTTTTAACCATTAAACCATGAAATTTGGGTTGAATGTTAACATGCTCTTCATATTACTTTCAAAAAGTATTTTTGTTACACAAAATTTCCACTTTGCGGATGAAATTATTCTTATTTTAAAAACACATTTTTAGAAAAATAATTGTGAATCAACCAAGCGATCAAATGTGAGGTGGGTTTGTCATTCTAGAGGTCAATTGTTCAACCTCCATTCCCTCTATTGTTGAAATAAAAAAGATTACTGTTTTATTTTTTATGGTGTTGTGCTTAGGTTCCAATTTAATCCTAATGTTTTTAATAAACTTGTAATTTTATCTTTATCGTTTGATTCAACTTCTCAAACCGTCCTCAAACTTCCCAAATTTTGAAATTCCACGAGCAAAATAAAACTTTTTAAAACAATGAAATTAATTTGAAACAAAACCTCAATCATAAATCAAAACTATTAAAATGATAATTTAACCTAAAATTATCTAACAACCAATAGCTTATATGGTATTATTATGACAACACGTTGCTGTAAAAGATCATGATAAATCTGTTTTTTAAAAGTTATAATCATTATTTGTTATTTCCATTAATTAGTTGTTCCACACCCAGAAAAAACTTCATAAAAAATAATTTAAAAAATGGTAAAAGTCTATGATCAAATTCACCAAAAAGGAGTCCAAATTTTGCCGGTGAGCTTTTTTTCTCTGTAGATTTCATTAGTTTGGTCGAATTATAAAACCACCCTTTCATTTAAAACTGGTATTTGATCTTTCAGCCGCAGTTTTAAAATTTTTGAGATTTTGGTTTGATCAACAACTGCCACGTGTACGGCTGAGACCGACTCTTGGCCAACCTCTGATTTGAAGGTTCTCTTCCAAAGGGTAAATGACAAAACAAGTTTTATTTTTATCTTTATATCAAATCAAACAGTGGGTTTTTTGTAAAATGTTTTTAATTGATGGCCAGTTATTAATTGCAGTTTTTGCATGCATGCAACTGCCAAAAAAAAAAAAATTACATTTCAATTGCTATTTTAAATGAATTAATATATATATATATATATATATATATATATATATATATATAAACATAATTTAAACCTTAAACCTCTAATTTCATCAACAAGAGCAAGTTATAAAATTCAATAATTACAGTGGTTCAGTTAACCTTTTCATTTTCAAAAAAGAAAAAAAAAATGGCTAGCTATAAACATTATTGGTTAAATGAGGTTATTTATGTGGATAATAATTTTTTTTTCTGTCATATAGGGTACTTTCTAGTAGGGTTTGTGTGTATTTTTATCAACTTGATTATGTAATTAGGTTATATTTTTGTATTTTTATGATTAAATTTTGACTTTCTAGTTGGTTGAATTTGGTATGATTTTTTGTTTGTGGATATAGAATTTTGTTATTTGGTTTTGAGGTAGTATTAGATTCTAGTTAAATTTATAGATCAGTACGGAGAAATTAAAGTTTTGACTTAGTAAACTAAGTAGAGTGGTAAAAAAAAATCCATATAATTATAAATGTAATATTTTATAAAAGTTAATTGTACAAATTTTATTTAGAAACTGCTTAATTATTTAAGTTCCTTTTTAATTTTTAATAATACCATTGATTAAAATAATTGGTGATTGACCTACATGGTAGCAATCACACAAGTAATACTTTTTGTCATATTTATCATCATTTTTGAGTTTTTATATTTTTGCAATATTTAAATTCTTATTATATGGTTTCTTTTTAGTTTTGATTTTTGTTTTAACTTATTTTAACTTTTTGGGATTTGAATTAGTGTGGCCTATATAAGTAGTGTTGAAGCTATCTATGGTTTTCTTTTTCCTTGTGTTTCCAAGCTCTTTTAGATTCATTCCCTCCTTATAATAAAAAAAAAAAAATTGTTCAAATTTTTTAAATGAGTGTAAAATGTATGTGCATGTGTATATATTTTTGTACAATTTGGGTCTATGTTATAAAATTCATAATGAGAGTTGGCTGTATCGTTTGCATATTTTAAAATTATTATAATGTATGTGTGTATATATATATATATATATATATATATATATATATATTTGTATAATTTGTGTGTACGTGATAAAAATTTTAATGAGAGTCAACTCTATCAATTGTGTATTTTAAAATTATTTTCTAACCATATCAAATTTTTATTGAAAGATAATGTAATTTACATATTTTTAAGTTCTATTTATAACGTTACATCTTTAGTCAATTACAAACATATAAATATAATTCAATATTGTTTATATAAAAGTTATGACTTAGATTGATGGTGTGTTTTCTTTATACATTAAAGTAAGAGAGAGCCCATATTACCCATCTTTTAATTTCATTAAAGGATATATATATATATATATATAAAGATGGACTAATGATTAAAATTTCACAAAGAATTTGGAAACCAAATAATTAAATTAGATTTAGGGTGGCTATAAATTACATTTTACAATTTGCAAAATTTGATATCATGTGTCTAAGCTAAAAAAATATTTTTCCCAAGTCATGATACTTGTATCGATTTTGTCAAAAACTGAAAATTCACATTTAATAGAAGGGACATAATTTATAAGACACCGAACTACTTTTAAAACACACATGATTTGTTGATTTTGTAAGCTATAAGAAAACGTTTGATTCGATTAAAATTCATATATGCAATTTCAAATTCAAAAATATTATACTTAATGTGTAGGTTTGTTTATTCCAAGTTAATAATTTGCTAATCTATCCTATAAACTAAAATGGTAAAAATCAAAATGGCTTCTAAAACCTCTCTTAGATATCCTACCTACTAAGTTTTACAAAAATTCTAAACTAGAAACTAGCTCACGAGCAATGAAAATTCAAACTTTTAAATCTTATCCACATTATTAAACTACCATTAAACTAAAAAAAGGTAATAGGTATAATATATTTAATATTTCATGCATATGTTCTAAACCATTCTCAATTGTTGGCTTAGGGCATTCTAATAGCATATTAATATACCAAAATTCATACGTGGCGTACAAATGATTCATATCATTTTCTTAAGTTTCGATTACACAAATCGAGATTTTTCGAACCGATGAACGAAATGTCCTATAAAGTAGAGGGTGGAATGTGATTGTAATTATTAGGAGTTTGAAAAGAAAGAGAGAGGTTTGGCATTAGAATTGGATATGTATTAGGGAAAGCCTGGAGAAGGATTTGATTGGAATTAGGGATTTTGGGACAACAATAATTTATTTTTGGCTGTTTGCTGGGAAAAGGATTTGGTGATGTAATGAGATTGGTGGGTGAAGGATTTGTGGGCGGTGGCCTCTCCACAATTTATTCAAACACTTTTTGTTTACCCTATTTCTTTGGGATAACTCTCTCTGATGGGGTTTTGCCTTTTTGAAATTAAATATCCATGCTTTATGTAAGAAAAATAGGGCATATTTCTTCCAAAAAAAAAAAAAGGTCATAGTTGAGAATGACTTGTAATGGGTTGGTTCAATTAATGAAAAAGAATTGACAACCCAAAAAAAAAAAAAAAAAAATTGAATCTCTCTCTCTCTCTCTTTGTGATTTTACAGCTTTCTCTCTGGTGTAAAACAACCTAATGCTCAAGAGTCTCTCTTAGAGAGAGACAATTGGCAAAAATGATTAGATTATTAAGACCCCACATGTCCAAGGCCAAAACTTTTTTCTCTCTCTCTCACATGGATAGATAAATGAGAATAAAACAAAGAAAATGCATGTGTGTATTTTAAGAGGGGTCAAAGATAGAGAGGAACAGTCACAAAAATGGAAGTATATATATGTGATCTAAAGGCTACTTAACTTTTCTTTAAAGTGATGTATGATTGACGGGTTCGACTTTATTTATGATTTTAATGAGCTACTATCAACTCGAGTACAACTTAACTGGTTAAGGTATATATCTTCGACTAAAATGTCAGAGGTTCGAATCTCCTCTTTTACATGTTGTTGAACTAAAAAAAAAATTAGTATAACAAATGTGGAGGAATGAGCATTTGAACTTCCAAACTCAAGGGAAGGAGTATGCCAAAAAAACAAAAAATTAAGTGAATTAATTTTTATTGAATTGGATTAAATGAAGATCTAAGGAAACAGTCTATATAAAAGATGCAATGGATTTTTTATCTCTAATATAATTGATCTCATTGGTCTCATGTGATAGAGAAATTTTCTAGTATTTGTATGTTTAGTTAATAGAAAATATCTTGATGTAAGTTGTTGATCTCATTTTGCTATATAATACATTGTTTTTTACGGATTCAAATCGATGTGTTTCTTTCTATTCTTTTTCAAATGGTAATAATTTAACATACATTGATTTTAGTATTAACAATATTTGGCTGGTCTACGGGAACCTCCCTACACACCACCATTAAACTGTTAACAACAAGGAGAGAAAAAATACAGTAAGGAGAGAGAAAAATGGAAAATATTTTATCTATTTTTGTTGTCAACAATTTAATGGTAGTGTGTAGAGAGATTCTTACTACATACCGATATGCAGCCAAGTATTGTTCTTATAGTATTTCAACTTTTGGTAAATAAAGGATATAACTTTCATGTTTTACTAACTTGCCATGGTTTAATTCCTATATATATATATATAGCATGATTTCACTTTTCTTAAAGTTTAAAGTTGATAGTTTTTAATAATATTATATAGAAAAAAGTTCGAGAGGTATCGGTATTGCATGGTGATTTTGATTGTTGAAAAAAAAAAAGCATAGAGTTTTTGTTCATGCAATGAGAGGAAGAGAGAACTTTAAAACAAGAGTAAAATTATTCAATTCTTTGAAATGAGGAGCCTTGGCAAAAAGTTGTTGGCCGCGTTAGGTTTAAGATGGAATTTTGAGTTCCTAAAATATGCCTTTTCTTTAGGTCTCTTCTTTTCCTCCAAATGATTCTATAATCTCCAAATACATGCAATTCTAATTATGTACTAATTTTACAACAATTTTCAGTTACAAAATAAAATATAAAAAAACACTATTCACATTTTTGTATCTTTTTAATTCACAACTTATTCCTTCTTCTTTTTTTTTTTTTTTTTTTTTTAAATAACATTTAACATAATTTTTTATAATTAACGCTCTAAAAAGAAAACCAAAATAATATTAGAAAAACAGTTATCCAAATGTGTCTTATGAAAAATTTATTCTAAAAAGGATTTTAAAAAAATGTTTAAATCACAGCACAAGTTCCAAAAATTTACGGACAATTTTATTCAAAATTTATTCTACTACAACATGATCTACAGTCTATTTTTCTATGAAAGAATTTAAGAGAATTAATTTTATAGGAGATATAATTAAGCGTACTTGAAACGGAATTAAGCGTACTTGAAACTCATAGTTATAAGTTGAAATATGAATTAACTTATTTTTCTCTTGGATAATTCCACATTTACATCTTAAATTATATATATATATATATATATATATATATATATATATATATATATATATTATTTCTCGAATAAATGTGAGAAAGAACTCGTGAAAGATATTAGGAACTATAGTCCGTATTTAAATGGGTAATTAACTAGTTAATAAAATATCAATTTGGCAATTAATTTTTTAGTTTATGCTTTTTAAACACAATGGGTTAGTATGGATGAAATAACACGTATATATTTATGTTGATGGTTGATGTTAAAAATGAGGAAAAAAATTTGTGATTCTTCAATTGTGTGAAGAATGCATACTTCCAAATAATTGTGGAAGTTTCCATTTATAGATAAGTGTTTGAGATTGTTGAATCTCTTTCATGAGTACTTCTCTTATCATATTGCAAGTTTTTTTAATTGAAGAATCATATATGGTTTTGATATAATAGAAGATTTGAGAAATATTAATAGATAGAGTCAACTATGAGATGACTAAGTTTATTACATGACATGAATTTGCCAACTAGGAGCTCCATAGCTTGAGCCAAAAAGGCTATAAGTGGTATGATGATTGTCTTGCATCATAATTTGAGATGAAATGATTGAGGTAAGTCATATGTAATCATGTTTGTGCTAAAATACCCCTTTTTGAGTTCAATTTTTTTTCCCATCTTGAATTGCCAAAAAAAGTATCATGGGATAATTAGAAATATTTTCATATATAAGTAAAATTATATCAACAAATGCCAAAAAGGTGTTTTGTATACTTTTTCAAAATTCTAAAAGATCCCTTTTCTCACAATTATTGGTCAAGAAGAAACTAAGAATAGCATGGAAAAAATATATAAGCCACCACATCCTCAAACTTTGGAACAAACTTATTTCCCTTTTGACAATTTTAAAACTCACCAAAACCATTCAATATTAATTAGACCCACATGCATAACAGCCTGTTCCATTCCATACACAATTTATTAAAATCAAGGTGGAAACTATATATCTATGTATAGATCCTATATGTATTAAAATATAATTGCAAATCAGATCCTTTAGATTTTCTTGTTTTGCCAAAAAAAAAAAAAAAAAAACCCTCTATTATCAAAGTAGTTGGGACACCGTTGTTGGTTTGCAAGTTTACAAATTACAAATCATACCATTCTATCAATTAACTTAACGAAATTGGTACACATTGTTTATTTTGCTTTGCAAAATCTAAATATCTTATCACTTTTATATATAAGTTGAAAATATAGCATTATAAATATAAAAGCATAGATTTACATCGATTTTTGACCTCCTATATATTTTTTTCAATATAGCATAACAAATATAGAGGTAACAATTTAAACCTTTTGACCTATAGATAAGGCTGCCAATACCTCAACCATTAAGCTATATTATTGGTTCTTGCACTAATATCAGAACCAATTAAGTTATCCTTTTGGTAGATCATATCATTATATTCAACTTTACCATTTAACTTTAACAACACTAGCATATGTGACACAAGTAGAATATAAGCCGCATTTACCAGCTGTTAAATCACCAATCAACCCTAGCACAAATTATTCAATGAGGCTGCCACAATGTAGATGCCTCTAAACAACTATCGGATGTAGATTTAAAAATATATATGCCCCCTAATAACCATTTGGATACAAAAGTGAATTACTTTTACAATTTCTCTTTTACACATCCATCGGTGCAAAACTGCCAGTCACATTATGGCAGCCTCATCGAATAATTTCTCCAGCCCAAGAGCTTAATCTGATGGGTTATGGTAAATTTAATTATATTAATACTTTAACACTCCCCTTCACTTGTGAGCTTGAAAATTTATAGAAGGTCCAACAAGTAGAAATCAATATTAAGTGGAGAGGAAATGACATTATTGGAGTTCGAGTACAGGAGCCTCCTACTTTGATACCATGTTAAATCACTAATCAACCCAAAAGCTTAAGTTGATGGATTACGGCAAATTTAATTATATCAATACTTTAATCATTAAAATTAATGATAGAAGAGTATGATTTGTAACAATCCTAAACATAACTCGAGGAGTTAGACATTTTAATTATCTCCCCTAATTAATCGTAGGTTCAAATTATCATCCTTTGTTTGCAGTGTAGTATTCTCGAGAGAAGGAAAAGGATATCAATCGCAATTATTGAAATAACAAATTATAAAAAAGTATATAAAAACTTGAATGGATGAACATATATATTGTTTGTTAGACAAGTGTGAGCTGTGATACATCCATAGACCAACAATGGCTTCAAACCCCTAATGGAGTAGACCGGTGGAAGGTAGTGGTGGGGGAGGGTTTCGTCACCTCTTCTGTGAACAACAAAATCAGAATCCTTGAAATGGCCATTTCTCTATTGGCATGTTGACTCAAATGAAGACAAAAAAAACAAAGGAAGAAAAAAAGCTAAGGATTTTGAGAATCAAAACCCTTCTTTGGGGCATTTCTTCAAACACCTTGCCTGCATTCCCCAAACAAACAAAGGGGTTAGGTCGGCCGACGGTCCAGCCTCCGCGGCCGCCCGGCGTGGCACGGCAGCCGGCTCGTTCATGCAATGCATTTGAACTCAAAATCTCCATTGAATTAATGGGGTTTGAAAAGTATATGTATATTTGTGATGTTCATGCATGCACCGTCCATTTAGGTTTTCTTCTATTGAGTGTGATGGGAGTTGAATTTTAATGAAATCAATATTTAAGGTTATCATGTAACACATTTTTACTCTCCTAACTAATCTTTGAAAAGACATTTTTAAGGTCAAATCGAGTGTTAGTCTATGTAGGGACAAACATTTATTATTACTTTCTCTCTTAAGAATGAACATTTGATTCTCAATAACTAATTAAGACATTATACTTTTGACCAAAATATTAAGACATTATATTTTAGTTTCTCTCTTGAGAATCAATTTGATTCTCTGTAACTTTAACTAATTAAGACATTATATTTTCGACCAAAATATTAGATATTTGAATCTCCATCCCTCATGTTATATTCAAAAAAAGAAAAATAGAAAGGTTTGATTCTCTACCCTGCATTTGTTAAACTAAAGAGAAGAAGAAGAAAAATCGTCTTGAATATAGTTTAATTGACGGTTTTAGTATTAGTATTGCCCTCCCTTATAGGTATTAAAGTTTGAA
Organism: Trichosanthes truncata; assembly: GCA_033996785.1. NCBI lineage: Eukaryota > Viridiplantae > Streptophyta > Magnoliopsida > Cucurbitales > Cucurbitaceae > Trichosanthes > Trichosanthes truncata. Next base: position 38,276,345 of record JAWPNB010000013.1, on the reverse strand, counting down.
TCTCCCACCTCTTATCTATTCGCATATAGCTCAATTGATCAATTAGGTATCATATCCTCCTTGATAATAGTAGGTTTGGAAGCTCTATCCAAAAGACTTGGATAGAAAAAGAAAAGGGTTTTTTTTTTGTTACTTTGGTTTGTTTTCTTTTTCTTCATATTAATCTAATAATATAACACATTTATATCATGTTATATTTTCAAAGAAAAATTTAATAATTTTAAATTAACAATTAGTTGAAAAAACATGAGAAAATAACAAAGTAATATATATACATAAAACTATTTTAAACTTGATTTCAATCCCACCGCCTTCACCCAATCTAACCTATTTGAATGAGTATCGATATTTTAGTTTGGATTGGAAGAGATTTGAACTTCTTTATTTAATTTGTTCAAATTTCATGATGATTTTTAGTGAAGTTCTTAAACATCAAGGATTTAACCTTTACACTTTTTTAAAAATGAAAATATATTTCTTTAAGAATTTTTTATTCTTGGATTATTATTTTTTAACTTTAGATGCAACAACTAAATTTCTAGTTAACATTGAAAATCTTGTGGTCATCAGAGCATATGAATGATTACCAACATTTGAGTTTGAATTATGTAAGAGATCAGTGTTAAAAGCAATTTGTCAATGAGTAAAACAATTATATTTTAGTTATTTAATAGGCATATTAATTCATCCTAAGTTATGGGCTCATTGATTTTAAGAGATTATAGAAAACTCTAGAGAATTAACATTATTTAATTACGGGTATATATTTCCTCTTCAATCTCTGGTTCCACACCAAACAAAGAGAGAAGTTGATCTCGGGTTTAAGTTGCATAGTTAAAGATGATCAAGAACTTGTTAATTTTCTTCTCATAGGTTATGTATTCAAATCTATATTATTTGACTTTGGTTCTTTTCCATGCATAGATTTATTTTCAAATATTCTTGGATTATATTAGAAGGCTCATCATTCTTGAATGATTGTGATTTAAGACTTCGATGATTTTTCTCACACTAATTAAATCATATAATACAAAAATATATATAAGCACAAAAAAAACGTTATAAGAGTCAAAGAACAAAATTTAGAAGTATGTATTAAGCTTAATTTAAAGAGTAGTTTCAACTACAAGTTGAAGAAGTGGGAAATGTAGAGGTGTTACAAGAACCGGCCTAATGCCTATAAATTATAAAGAAAATATAACTTTTCGTATATAGGCTTCAATATGTGGCTATATATTTTTGGTTGAATTTTTCTACTTTACCTACTTCATCACTATCCTTTAATTCTCAACATTAAATTCTACTTAGTCTAAATTATAGACTAAAAGATTTATTTGACTTGTCTAAGTTGCTTATTAATTGGAAAGGTTGACTAATTGGTTACATAAACGTGTATAAGGGAGTTAGTAAGGGGTAAGATGTAATTAATTAATGTTTTTAACATATGTGGATCAGTGTCTAAAATTTCAAATATTCTATTTTGGTCCATCAAATTGTAATTAATTAAGTTTTTAATTCAACTCTTAAAATTTGTGATAAGAATTAATTTGTGATTGCATATATAATAGAATTTGTACATATGAAAAATACGCATTCATAGGATAACAAAATTACGTCAACCTAATTAACCTTAAAAAAAAAAAGGTCTCATCCAATCTTTGACTTGGTCTCGCTATATTATAGGGCTTGACATAAAAAAAAACCTGAAAAAGTAATAATAATAAAAATTTAACAAAAGAAAAACGGGGAATTGTAATGGGAGGTAAAAAACATTAGAATATTTGTAAATCTAATAAAGTTTTTGAGATTTGAAAATATAGCAAAAAAAAATTTTAATCTTATTTTCATTTTTTTATTATTCCAATTTTACTCTTAGTGGTGTACCAATAGATAAACAAGTAGTATATTAGTTATCTAGTATACCAAATTTTACCTCAAATGAACACAATGATATACTGCTAGTATACTCAAATACAACTAAATTGATACACCAATGTTTTGCCTCAAATGAATACAATGATATATTTGATATATATGTCTGATTTGATATACCATCGATAGGCCTAATTTGATGTACCATTGGTATACTTGATTATGAGTGCTAATATACCTATATGAATGTTGATATATCAATGATACATTTGATATATTACTTCTTTTTACTTCTTTTTATTGTGTTTACTTTCTCTTATTGAATTGTGTTGTGCTATTTACATATTTTAAATGAAAATTTTGTCATTTTATATCCTAAATGTTTATCTTCTATACCTTATATGAATGTTGATATACCATTGATATACCTCATTTGTTATATTACTCAATGAACTACCTAATTAATAAGCATTGATATACCAATGATATACCTTATGTACCAGTAATATATAACTGATTTGATATACCATTAATATATCTAATTTGATATTCCATTAAAGTACATCTCAATTGCCTAATACACTAATGATATACTTGAAATGCATTTTGAATGAGTATTAATATACTATTGAAACACCAATGTTATACTTTAAATGAATTTGAATGAGTGTTGATAAACTATTGATACACTAATCATATACTTGAAATTGCATTTTTGAATGAGTGTTGACATATTACTGATACTAATGATATACTTGAAATGCATTTTGAATAAGTACAAATATACTACTAATACACCATTGTTATACCTTATATGAATTTTGAATGACTGCTAATATACTATTGATACACCAATGTTATACTTGAAATGCATTTTGAATGAATACTAATATACTATTGTGATAGGACCAAAATAGTCCTATATTCTTGTGCCTAATTCGTGTTAGTCCCATAGTTTTTGTGTGTTTACTTGATCATTTTGTAGGCAATTGAGCAAGAGAAGTGTTTCGAGCGTTTGCATCCAATTGGGGATAATTCGAGCTAATTTGGATGTCATTTAAGCAACAAGCAAAAAGAACCGGTGAAATGACCATTTTGTCCTTGACGAGAGTGTCTCAACGTCGTTGGAAGCGTTAAGATGCTGAAAGAAGACATAATGCGTGAATGTAGGACAATGTCGAGACACTATCCACAGTGTCAAGATGCTGTAACAGGGAGTGTCGCGTGACGTTGGTCTAATTGGACGTAGCGTTGAAACACAACTGCAATTTGTATAAAAGTAACTTTTCGACCTTGATAGTGCACGGAAGTGTGCTATTACTTGGACTTAGATTAATGCTAGTTTATGGTTTTAAAATATAATATTGATGCTTTTTGTGTGTATTTTGTAGATTTTAAGCTAACAAAGCAAAACCGAGCAAAAAGCAAGCATTAGGATGAAAAAGGAAGTAATTTGACTTCAATTGGAGCTAGCAAGTGAAGAAGATAAGAGAATTGAAGCAGAAAACCTGAGGCAAGAGCATCGAGACGCTCTAGAGAGCATTGAGACGCCATATGTGCAGCCTCACAAGTTAGACTTTCCGCACGCATAGCGTCGAGACGCTACTTTATAGCGTTAAGACGCTGAAAACACGCGCACCAAGCTCTTTCCGTCCGTAGCATCTCAACGCCACCCCAATTTTCCTTTTTTACTGTGCAAATTAGGGTATAGCGTCTCGACGCTGTCTCGATTATTATAAAAAGATCTTTTTGGTTGCGGATTAAGGGAGGCGTTTTGGAGAAAATACACCCAAGTCTCAATTTACAACCAGTTTTTGGGACCTAGAGAGTACTTTTGAGAGCAAGGAAGGGATTCTAAGCTTGATATTGCGGGACATCACGACGAGAATGAGGATTGGCACGAGTCTAAGAGTTTCTCTCTCTTTCCATTCTACTTTGTTGCTGTTTTTGGACTATTTCTAGAGTTTAGATTTTATTATAGTAGACTTTGAGTAACTAGACTCTTGTAGCTTGTAATGGTTGAGACTTGGATGAACTTTCGATTGATAGTATATCATAACATTTTTCATGCATCTACGTTTTTTTATGTCTGAGCTTGTGGCCAAAGTTTAGTTGTCTTCTCTAATTTGAGTTTTAGCTTGGGAAAGTAGAACTTGAGTTTGAGTGTGGATGTGTGACTAATAATTCGTTATCGCATGGGAATGAATAATTTATTATTAGAGGTTGTAAGAGATTTATTTTATTAGCATGCTTAATTGAAGATTTAGGCTGGAAGATTAATGATTCATTTTGGCATGAACTTATTTGGGCCTGGAAGAGCCAAATAACTAATCTAGTGATTCTCTTGGCTATTAATTGTTGTGTATGTTATTTATCATAATCACACCAAGATGGGCGTCATGGCTGAACATTGCTTGCATATTTTCTCCAAAATTGTCTCCAATTTTGTAAATAGTATTTTAGGTTTTAATTTGACTTTATCACAAATTTTGGCCCTCTAGATAAAATTGAACATTAGTAATTGGAATACTTAATTAAATTAAGAAAACCAGTCCTAATGATCAACCTTGGCCACTACTATTACAAATTTTAGAGGTTTAGGTTTATAAATATATTTGATAGAGCCTTCGACAAGCTCTTTATCAGACCTTTAGGTAATTTGTCTCATTTTCTCACGCCGAAATGAAGCCACTCTAGCTAGTTTCTCTCTGTTTTTCACAGTTTTAGGCTTAGATAGGTAGTGGATAGATTCTTGGTGTCAGACAACGTCGATTCGATGCATTGCTAGACTCTCAACGTGCGTTTCGAGATGTAAACGTGATCTTTGTATTTTTATTGTGAGATTTTGATCATTAATTCTATTTTCCAGCATGTTTTATGGCTTTCAATTCTTGTGCTTATTCTTATAACAATTTTGTGTAGTTGATCTGACAAATTGACTGTATTTGAATTGTTCATCGCTATGTTTGGGTAACTGTAGGTGTCCTCGATCTCTTGCTTAATTTGAGTAGTAATAGGCGTAGCCATGTCAGTTAATTAGGTAGAATTGCTTAATTACGTGTACGTGGTAGGCCATAAAATTGTTATCTCGGGCTTAGTTAATTTCGATTGGCCAGTCTTAATTAATTAAATCGTAATACCTGTCCCAAACCCTTAGAGACTATTTGGGCGTAGGTTATAATAGTATGTGGGGTACTCTACACTCCAGACACAGACTATTATAACTCATACTAAATAACTCTGCATCCTAAACACAGATTATATAACTTCACAGACTATTATAACCCACTAACTATTATAACCCACTCAGCTCCCCAAACAGCCCCTTAATGCGTCTGATCAATTAGTTTGGAACGTTAGTGCCCAACTAAAAGGTTAGATTAAGCCAATTTAGACGTTGGAATCTAGGTTCCTTAGGAGAGGCTCTCACAGTGTTTCGGTGAGTCCAGTTGGTCTTAAAACACTGGAAAATTACATGTTAGGTTACTTTTCAATGATTGATAATTACATAACTACTTGTTTACTCCTAATTTGGGACCCAAGTGGAGATCTTTATCTTTATCGCTTTCAGTTAAGTCTTTCAGCCTCTTTATGTTTTATCCCAAATCCCCTCTGTCTATGTCAATGGGAAAACGAATTAATAGAAATCGATTTATTCGATTCCCTGTGATCGATCCTAGCCACTTATATTGCAAATATCTATGGTTCGATTTATAAATGTATTTGATTGATCCCTCGACAAGCTCACTATCATATTGATACACCAATGTTAATGAATTTTGAAAGGGTGCTAATATACTACTGATACATCAATGTTATACTTGAAATTATATTTAGAATGAGTGTTGGTATACTACTGATACAATAATGATATACTTGAAATCATGAATTTGTAATGAGTATTGATATACTTATACCCTCACTGCTATTTCACTTTCAGATACTTCCAATTTGTCCTCACTGCAACATCAAACCTTTCAAGTTATAGAAATTATACTCCATGAAATTAACATATGCACAAACAAGAGAGAAACACATCTATTTCAATAAAGTACAAACCACCAAACCCACAAAACACAAACACATATTCCCATTTCAATTTACCAAAATGATCTAAATTATCTTAAAATTGGACCTTTCTCTCCCTCTCAACCTTCAAATTTACAGCCTCCATTACTTGATCTTCACTTATAATCAAGGAAGGAAAATTATGATCTCCCCTCAACTTCATTTATACACATATATATTCAAAATCAAACAGAGAAATTTAGATTTTAGAAGAAAGGAAAATGAATCAATTTTTGAAAGAAAAAAAAAACCCTAGTGGATGAACAACCTAAATTATTTTTCCATTTAAAGATTAATTAAGAACTCAGAAATGCTCTCTAAATGGTATTTAACCCATCCATGGGCCATATTAGTTTTGTCTGCTCAATCTTTATAGAAATCGCAAACTAAAACACAATGAGTAAAATTATTTCATGAGGAACCAATTTTTTAACAATAAACGAAAATGAAGCAGACCCATTATTCAAAAAAATTTCAGTGACCAGAAAACTAACCTTACCGTCGTCAGATAGGGAGATTACGCTGGTGTGAGCATGAGCAGCGAGACAGAGATCGATGGTGACACGAGTAGAGAGAGAAATCGACGACGACACAAGCAAAGAGAGGGAGATCAACACAAGGTGAGCACGAGTAGAGATAGAGGGAGATCGATCGACGGTGAGGCTAGCTCGAGTAGAGAGAAAGAGATTGAAGTCGAACGACGACGTTTTCAAAGGTGAAAGACGAGAGAGAGTCAAAATGAAGACTGAACGAAATGCAAAGTTCAAACAAAACACGAAAAAAAACCCTAAGAGATAAGAAGGTGTTGGTTCGGGCAAAGGAAAATCGAGGACCATCCGAACCAATTCGATTCGGTTCGGTTCATGCCAAATTATGTTGAAAACTGAATCGAATTCGTTTCGGTTTGATTTTTTACACCCCTAGTTAAACTTATAATTTTGAAGTCTGATTTTTTTTTTTTTCTTTTACAGTTTTTTCTACAATTTTTCAATTTTTCATTATTAAGAATTTGTTCCCATAAATTCTAAGATTGAGATTTTTTGTTTTTATTAATTTATGCATATTTTACAAATTTCTTTCAAGAAAAAAAAGAATTTTGAACAAAATACCCCACATTCTTTTTTCAATATCTTTCACATTAATTATTCATTTGTCTTGGATAGTTCTCAAATAAAAGAAAGTCTTCCAATAATTTTTTAAAATATTACATGTGATTTAGAAAGATTTCAATCCATTGATTTAAAGGGATTCAAATAAACTTCAATTTTTTTTAATGTTTTTATTCTCTCAATTCTTGAAGTAATATAGATTTGTTTCCGTCAATCCTAAAATTGAGATTTTAAATTATATTATTTTATGAATATTTTACAATTTTGTTAAAGATTTGTTTTCATCAATTTTAAAATTTTAATATAAGATTTGTTTTCCAAGCTTAATAAAAGTTATAATATATTTTTTTTCATAATTTAAGATTTTATTTTTCTAACTAATCAATATAGTGAATTATCTAAAGTTTGATTAATTTGAAAATAATATATTCTTTGAAGTTTTAAAATAACTAAGTTAAAAATAAAATATCAAATATTTATGCTATTTTAAAATAATTAAGTTCAAAATGAACATATATTTTTTAACACCATTAAAAATGAATATCATACATACTTTTGTTCAAAATACTATATATTTATGTTATTTATTGTAATAATTTTATTTTATTAAGTTTGGAAGGAGAAATCGTTTATCTTTTTACTTTGAATATGATGAATTTGAAAATCAATTTTTTTTAATACGTAACCTTTTTAAATACTAATTTCTTAAATTGAAATACGGGTTAGTTTAAATGTGTTTTTCTTTTCTTCAAATCATAAAATTATATATATTTTTGAGCTATTAATAAAAAAAATAAGCTAAAAAAAGATATGATTATTATTTGTTATAAGTAATTTTAGTTTAAAATTTAAAAAAAAAATTGTAGATGGCATGGAGAGAAAGTGAGATAGGGAGATTTTTATCAATTAAAAAAATTGTTATGTAGTACTATAATTTACATTAAGAATTTCGATTTAAATAATAGTATCATATCTAAAACATTCTTATATAATTTATATTTTAAAAAATAAAATTATAGAATAAAAAGAAAAACATTTTTGTTAAAAAATTTATTAAAATTATAGGATAAAAATAAAAATATTTTTTTAATAATTATTTATATTTAATTATTAATTAGTAATAATGATGCAAAAATTTATATAAAAAATAAAGAAAATTTTGTAAATTAAGAAATTAAAAAAAAATCATGTAAAAAAAGGGAGAGATAGAAGAGAGAAGAGAGAGGGAGGTAGGAGTGAGGTAAGGTGAAGAAAATAGGAGATAGGAAAGTTGTGGGGTTCACAATTGAGAGTTGGTGTAGGAGTTAATAAGTTTGTGGGACCTACAATAGGGAGTTAAAAGGGGGAGTTAATAAGTTTGTGGGGCCCACAATTGAAGTTAAAATATCCTTGGTCCAAATAAGGAGTTAGGGGGCGTTAATTTCCTCCCAACTGCTACTCCCTCTAACTCCTCAATCCAAACACCACCAAACTCTATGCATGTTTGGTGTCTAATTTGCTCTAATATGTTTCTAAAATGAATATTAGGTGCTTAACCCTTTGCCCTCAAAACTGGTTTTCTTTTGTACTTGCTAGGCAAAGGAGGTTTTGTTAAAGTCACTATAAAATAGACAATTATTTTTGTAGTGTGAACCATTAGAACAATAAGTTGTTTTCAAGGGAAGATGACAGAAATTATAGAAAAAAATACAATGAGATTGGAGAAAGCTTGTAACTGGCGGTAATAGGGCATATTTGGAAGTGATTTTGACATGGTTAAAATCACTTTTGTCATGTTCAAAATTATTCTGAAACATGCCTTTTATCATTCAAAATAAACTTAGTGCTTGATTTTACACTTTTAAACGTGATTTTCATTCCATAAAAAATTATTTTGAATAATTAAAAGCATGTTTTGGAGTGATTTTGAATACGAAAAAAGTGATTTTAACCATTTCAAAATCACTCTCAAACATGCCTATAATATGGCTGATGTAATTCTTTTTACATAAATTTGAATGATTTTTGTGTATGATGTTAAACTAAGTCAATTGTGGAACTGTACCAGGTTGGTGCCCCACTGTCCCTTCCAAAGGTATGGTAAGAAATTTGGTGGTGGTCCTTATTTTCTCATGAAAGAAAAAAGGTACATGGTTGATAGTTTTAAAGAGTGTGTGCACTAGCTTACATAGTAAATATAGTGCATGGAAACATTTGTAATCAATAATGTATAGTAAGCAAATAGATGTCCAATTAAGATTTGAACTAAAACTGGCCAAATTGAATATTGGATATAGAACTATTTGTGTGTCTTTTCCTTTCGCACTTTTGGGTAAGTTATCAACCTTCAAGAGTTAAATCCTTAGATTTGAATGTTAATTATTGATTTCAGTTAGAAATTGTTCAGGTTGGACAAGAACATTTGTTAAAGGAGCCAAGTTTGCTTGTAGTCACTTTTAGGGTAAGTGGCCTAACTTACAGAACTCCTTAATGACTTGGTTAAAGGAGTACATGAAACTTGAAATATATGTTTGGTTGACTGATGGATAATTGATAATGACTTTTAAAGTTTAGTATGTTCTTAGAGAGGCCTCAGTTTTCTATGTTCATGGTTGAAATTATAGATTTAACTAGTGACATTGACCTTCCCAATATGATGGGTACGTAGATAAGGGACCTTGTGGGAGTCCTCACGCCATAGATAGATTGTCAATTATCTTATGTTGGTGTTTGGCCTTACAGTTATCCACTTGGATCCCATCATGAGTTTGACATTATATTTTAGTTTTAGGTACACTTTTCATGAGGTACTATGTTGGAAGAGATCTAGCACCACTGGAGGGTCGCCAACTATCTTCTAGTGGCATTTGGTCTTATAGTTCAGAGCTGCATAGGCTCCATTCAAAGATGGTATAGTTTTTGGGGTAGATTAATTGTTTACTTAGTTGAACATTGCAATGATTTTTCAGTTAGGACCCAATTGTTGGGATTCATGTCCTAAAGCCTCGTAATTAATGATTTATTTAATAATTAATAATAATTTTGATTATTTTATTTTTAATATAATATTATCTATTATATGAAAAATCCAAGGTTATTAGTGTAATCTTGAACAGTATGTGGTTGACATACAGAAGGACCATGTTCAAAAAATAACCTAAAAGGTCATAGTATATGAATAAGGTTGGGTGTCTTATCTTAGTAACACTATTGATACAACCCACTTTGTAATAGTTACAAATGATTTGATCCAAATCGTTCATGTGGAGATATGTGAGTGAGGGTAACTTATACAATAAGTTTGTATAAGACTGGACCACGAAATATTTAATCTCTTTTTATAAATCCGTTAATTGAGAAGATTAATATTTTATCAGGATGATCATGATAGGAATGAACTCTTCATCACGCAGTGGAAGCATTGGATCGTCTTGCTTTATTTAAAATTAAACTAAAAATAATATTAATTAAGAAAACTTACTTTTGAGATAAATATGGAGAATATTATGGAGGGTCTTTATCTCCTTCACAAAGTCTTCCTGGCTATGACTCTAACACAAGATCAAGGCTTGTGGGAGCCTCTTGAAAGAAAATCCTCAAGGGATTGGAGAGGAAAAAGTCTAGAGAGAATTCTCTAATTTTCTATTGAAGAGATGTGAGTTCTATGAAGAATGCCCAATGGCTCACCCCTAGGGTCCTATTTATAGTGGTCTATGGAAGATAATTAAATAATATATTTTAATATCTAATATATTAAAATTTATTTATCTAACCAATTTGAATCTTATCAAACCTTTTAAAATTCTCCTACGACATCTATTTCCTAATTTGAATCCAATTCAAATTTAATAAATATCTTTTCTTTAATGTATCTAATATACATTAATTATTTTAATATTTAATGTATCTAATACAATAAATATTTTTTTTCTTTTATATTTAATATATTTAATATATTAAATATTAATTTGAACATTTCAATTTTTTCTTTCAACTAAATTGATATTTTAGGGGCTGTTTGGGGCAATAGTTATAATAACATGTATTATAATAACCCGTGGAATACTCTGCACCCCAAACACAGACTATTATAATCTCAAACTAAACAACTCTGCATTTTAAACAATATTATATTATTTCACAGACTATTATAACCCACAGACTATTATAACCCATGTTATTATAACTCATTCAGTGCCCCAAACAGCCCCTTAGTGTTACTATGAGCTAGTAAGGGGATCTTATGGACTTACAGATTATAAGCTCCAATGATACAAAATCAATTAATTAAACTCTTTAATTAATCAATTTTCATTCATTAACTCTAGGGTCATTCCACTATAGACCTAAAGTTACACTCTTATGCACTGTAGGACAAGTTGTGTTCATTGATATAATCACTACATGCAAGTCGATCCTTCACGAGTTGTTCGTAATTACAACTGGGTTAAAAGTTCATTTTACCCCTGTAATTACATCTTGCACCCTAAGTACCACTGATTCTCTAATGAATAATTTATTTATGATCCAACCATAAACTAAGTCCCTCTCAGGCCAGTGAGAGGGTGGGGCCCCATTGTTCAAGTCCCGAAATTAGCACTTAAAGGAACTACTCATCTACTTACCCTATAAGGGAATGAGTGAATTTCATCTTGTGAGATTATGTTCCTAGCTCCCTATTTGGTCAAGTCTCTAAAATGATAGACTTATTGAATCGGCAACAAAAACCACTCTCACCCATGCAAATCAAAGGACAAGCCCTCACATGCAGGAGTTCATAACTCACTCAAGATTAAGATCGAGTCACATATGATCATCCTAATGAAATATTAATATTCTCAATGAACGGATTTATAAAGAGATATTAAATATTTCGTCATCCAATATTATACAAACTCATTGTTTAAGATACCCCCACTCACATGTCTCCACATGAACGATGTAGATCAAATCATTTATAACTATTACAAAGTGGGTTGTATCAATAGTGTTACTAGGATAAAGCACCCAACCTTATCCATATACTATGTCTCTTTAGGTTATTTCTTGAACACGATTCTCTTGTATGTGCAGCCACATACTGTTCAAGATTACACTAATAACCTTGGATTTTTCATATAATTGATAATATTATATTGCAAATAAAATAATCAAAATTATTATTAATTATTAAATAAATAATTAATTACGAGGCTTTCGGGCATAAATCCCAACGGATCATATGCGACTGGATCTAAATTGTGTGTTAGTTATGAACTCCTTCCTATGAGGGCTTGTCCTTTAATTTGCATGGGTGAGAGTGGCTTTTGTAGCCGATTCAATATGCCTATTATTTTGGGGACCTGACTAAATAGGGAGCTGGGAACATAATTTCACAAGATGGAATTCACTTCTTCCCATATAAGGTAAGTAGATGAGTAGTTCCCTTAAGTGCTGATTTCAGGACTTAAATAATGAGGCTCCACCCTCTCACTAGCCCAAGAGGGACTTAGTTTATGGTTGGATCATAAACAAATTGTTCATTAGAGGATTAGTGGTACTTAAGGTGCAAAATGTAATTACATAGGTAAAACGGACTTTTGACCCAATTGTAATTACGAACAACTCGTGAATGATCGGCTTGCATGTAGTGATTATATATCCATGGACACAACTTGTCCTACAGTGCATAAGGCTGCAACTCTAGGTCTATAGTTGAGTGACTTATAGTTAATGAATGAAAATTAATTGATTAAAGAGTTTAATTAATTGAATTTGTATCATTGGAGCTTATAATATGTAGGTCCATAAGGTCTCCTTGCTAGCTCATATGAACAAATAGGGATCAATTTCGTTGAGAGAAAATTTTGAATTGTTCAAATTAAAATTTAATATATTTGATATATTAAGTGAGGGAAAACATATTTAATGTATATAATACATTAAATATCAAAGAAATTATTAATGTATTAAGATACATTAAAGAAAATATATTTATTAACTTTGAATTAGATTCAAATTAGGAAATAGATGTCATAGGAGAATTTTAAAAGGTTTGAATAAGATTTAAATTGGTTAGATAAATATATTTTAATATATTAGATATTAAAATATATTATTTAATTATTTGCTCTAGGAGTGAGCCATTGTGTACATTTTTTACAAGAGAAAAGAACTCTTAAAATTCTCCTCTCATTCCCTCTCTATATTTTCAAGAAGGTTCCCACAAACCTTTTTGGTCCTTTGTTCAAGTCATAGCAAGGAAGACTTTGTGGAAGTCTTCGAGTTCAACCTCATTGGAGTTGGAGTACAAGGAGAAAAATACCTACCAGAATTTTATCTCCATATTTAAGTCAAGGTATGTTTTGCTTAGCCTAAATTATTTTTCATTTAATTCTAAAATAAATTCAAAGTCAATTTCAACGCTTCCGTTGTGGGTTTAATTCAATTATTCCTTCAATTGGTATCATAGCAATCTTTGAATGTTATTTAGAATTAAGGTTTTGTTTGGTGGGTAATTTAATTTCATATATGTAATATGTGGTGATTTGCAAATTGATTGTTTAGGCTATTTGGCATATAGATTTAATTGCTTTTGATTAGATCAATTATAAAATCCTTATGAATTTAGGGATATTTGAATTTGTAATACTCTAATTCTCATTTACAATGTTCAAGTAAGTTCTTTGAAGAAGATTAATGAAGTTGACAAGTCCAAATGTGAAAAGTATCGTGATCATGTCCAAGCTATATATATATATATATAGATAGATAGATAGATAGATATGTTCCCACCTGCACACATAAATGGATGAGGATGAAGATTGATTTTTTTGGCAATATTAATCACATCGGCGGCTAGAGGAGTATCAAGGTAGCAGCTTGTGCATAGGACGTCGACTACTTTTGTGGAATAAAAATAAAGGAACCCTAAATTTGGTGGACTCAAAGAGAGAAGTTGAAGACCAAGATATGTCTTGGAAATTCAAATTATGTAATTTTGAATTTAGTCTTTAATTTCTAAAATATGCCAAATATGCAGGTCAATTTTTCTAGTTTTAATTTAATTATGCAAGTGATGCATGTTTTAAATTAAATTGATTGTTGCATAAAGTATGTCATTTAGATTAAAATCCCACCATAGGTTAAGCATGATCATGCATCTTAATTAATTTTTGAATATAATTGTTATATTTGAAAATTTGATTAGGTTGTTTCCTAATAGAATTGAGATGTTTTCCTAATAAGTTTATATTTTTCATATCTTTAAAGATAATCGTTATTTTTGAAAAATTAAATTAGGATATTTCCTTTCATAATTAGAATCCATGTATCCTAATAGGATTAGGATATTTCTTAATGAGAATAGGTTTCCTTTAATTAAAGATATTCCTGATTCTTGTTTTAAATAGTTTAAAATTTGAATTTAATTTATCTTTATTGGTTTCTAATGAGATTAGAATTTATGATAATATTTTGATTTCGTTTTAAAAGGGTTTAAAATGGTAGTTTTTTAAGATTATCCATAAAGTGAATTAGTTTTTAATAGGATTAAAAGCATCACTTAAATTCACTTAGGTTCATTAATCTATTAATAGTTAATTAAGAATTAATAAATTTGAAATAAAAATTGACTATAAAGGAACTCTGTCTATCAAAGGCAACAACTTGTGCATAGGACGACGACTACTTTTGTGGAATAAAAGTAAAGGAACCCTAAATTTGGTGGACTCAAAGAGAGAAGTTGAAGACAAGACATGTCTTGGAAATTCAAATTATGTAATTTTGAATTTAGTCTTTAATTTCTAAGATATGCCAAATATGCCAGTCAATTTTGCTAGTTTTAATTTAATTATGCAAGTGATGTATGTTTTAAATTAATAGTATGCCGTTTAGATTAAAATCTTACCATAGGTTAAGCATGATCATGCATCTTAATTAATTTTTGAATATAATTGTTATATTTGAAAATTTGATTAGGTTGTTTCCTAATAGAATTGAGATGTTTTCTTAATAAGTTTATATTTTTCATATCTTTAAAGATAATCGTTATTTTTGGAAAATTAAATTAGAATATTTCCTTTCATAATTGGAATCCATGTTTCCTAATAGGACTAGGATATTTCCTAATGAGAATAGATTTCCTTTAATTAAAGATATTCTTGATTCTTGTTTAAATAGTTTAAAATTTGAATTTAATTTATCTTTATTGGTTTCTAATGAGATTAGAATTTAGGATAATATTTTAATTTTGTTTTAAAGGGTTTAAAATGGTAGTTTTTTAAGATTATCCATATAGTGAATTAGTTTTTAATAGGATTAAAAGCATCACTTAAATTCACGTAGGTTAATTAATCTATTAGTAGTTAATTAAAGATTAATGAATTTGAAATAAACAGTGACTATAAGAAAACTTTGTCTATGGAAGGTTCTGACTAGACTAAGGTATTTAAGTTGACCGAAAGAGAACACCTTTAACTGGAAACTGACCACGGAGTTGAATTAGTCAAATTTTATTTAATTTTTACTAAGCATGTTCATAATGTTATTAGTTTTTTAAATAGTTTAATAAAACTTGGTAATTCATATTAAAATCAATCCAACAAACATAAAGGTTATGAATGATAGATTGGGAACTTAGATAAACAAGATTAATTTGTCTAAGTAAGAGAAAACCCTATTTCAAAATAGTATGTGGGAGAAGAATATGTGACAACACATCTTATAGTCTCCATCATTGGTTCACATCGTGAGATTCATACAGGGCCTCGTGGCGGTTTTTGGATCGTCCTCCTACGAAATATGTTTGCATGAATCAATATCAAGGTGAACTCCTAAAAAGGATAGGATTGTAGTTTTGTTTCCAATAGTTGACCTACCCTACGACAGTACTTGTTGGGATAAAACTACAGGATCTAAAATTTTGGGTCACACTTACAAGGGGCTTATTAAGGTTGTTAATGATGTCATTGACCAAAATAATGGTAACTAAAGATTATAGAAATAAGAGTTATTCTAGTATAATATTTGGTTGAGATTGTCTCAATTTAGTGAAGGAACACTTGATCTACTCTACGACAGCACTTGTTATAACCCACCAAAGTACCATAGCATTAGAAATGATTTATAGGGTTCATCTTTCAAATTGTTTGATTTCTATGCTAAAATTGAATGGATATACAGGCAAGGAAACCAATCAAAAAGAGGACGACTTAGAGAAACCAACTGAAAAGATGAACGAACCGATTCGATCACAAACCGGCAAAGAAAACATACTTTTCTTCTTTTTCGGCCGTTATACAGAAAGGACCCTAAGATTGATTCTTCTCTCCAATGCCACACACTGAAAACTTCTCAAGCAAGCTCATTCTCTCACTCTCAGGAAATCTTATTCGAAAACACACATAAAAACAAGCCATGCTTGTTGTGCAAGCTTTTAATTTTTTTTCCTAATTAATTTGCTACACTGGGCCTAGGAAAATGGGCTCTTAATATTATTTAGGACCCAACCAACCCCCCTCTCGACTATGTAGAAATGTTAACCATACCCACTATCAATCTGCATGCTTCATGCTTTCCTTTGGGTAAGGCCTTTGTCATCATATCTGAGCCATTATCATCCGTGTGTATCTTTTTAACATCTAACAACTTTTCATTCAACATGTCTCGAATCCAATGATATATGACATCAATATGCTTGGACTTCGAGTGGAAATTCAAATTCTTGTTGAGATGAATAGTACTTTGATTGTCACAGTACAACACATATCTCTATTGTTCAATGCCCAACTCTTGCAAGAACTTCTTCATCCAAAGCATTTCTTTGCAAGCTTCAGTTGCTGTTATAAACTCATCTTTCATTGTTAAAAGAGCAATACACTTCTGTTACTTGGGTTGCCATGATACAACTCCCCCTGCAAAATTAATCAAATACCCTGAAGTGGATTTTCTAGAATCAACATCACCTGCCATGTCTGCAACAATAAACCCACTGAGCACAGTTTTGCCATTCCATAAGAATATACATACTTTGGAGGTACCTTCGAGATATTTGAAAATCCATTTCACTGCTTCCCAATGTTCTCTACCTGGATTTGAGAGAAATTGATTTATAATACCAACTGCGTGAGCTATATCTCGCCTAGTACAAACCATCACATACATCAAGCTTCCAACGGCTGAGGAGTATGGAACTCTGATAGTAAGCAATGCTATTTCTTGGCTTAGTTTTATGCTAGTTTTTCTATGATCATATGTGCTTTCATGTGTTTTATGTATATTTCTCATAAATTGAGCATTTGGAGCAAAATTGGAGAAGTTTGAAATATTTGGATAGATTTGAGCATCTTAAGGCTAGATTTGAGGATTCAAGTGTTCAAGAGGAAGGACAAGGCAATTGAACCCAAAGGTATAGCGTTGCAACGCTACTTATACCTTTGTAATGCCATTTGAAAAGCCTATCAACCTTGAAAACCCAAGGGCTCAGCATTGCAATGCTGGCCGAAGAAGATTTTTTCCTTTCTTGCAAAATGCTAAGGATAGCATTGCAATGCTGCCCCTAGCGTTGCAATGTAGCATTGCAATGCTGTCTCGTCTCTATAAAAGGAAACTTTTCATTCGAGCAAAGGGAGCCGTTTTTGAGAAACCAAATCCTAAAATCGATTCATGCACTGTCTAAAGGCCTAGAGGATACTTTAGGAGAGCCAAGGAGGAAACTTAAAGCTCAAGATCATTGACGTCACGTCGGGAACGAGTGTTGGCACGCTACCTTAGTCTAATCTCTTTCCCTATACTTTTCTTTTCATTTTGAGGAGTTTTATTATGGACTTTATTGTTGTTTATCTCTGTATTTAGACAAGAATGGTTGTATGTTTTAGAACTGTGTTGATTTTGTAATTGAATAATTGTATTTACATCTTTTATGCATCTCGATTTTATTGCTTAAACCTTTGGCCATGGTTTTGCATGTTAGGCTAGATTTAGCTCGAGAGAGTAAATTTATCCATAGAACAATAGATGCATGACCAGATTTAGTTTATTGCACGAAAAGTGAGTAAATTAATTCTATAAGCCTTAAGAGAATCGCCTAATGCCATGTTTAGTAATAAAAATAGACCGAGAGGTTGATCTATTACTAGGCATGAGTTCAATTGAGCTCGAGAGAGGATATTGATCATTTAGTAATTCTTGGCTTAAGATCAATTGCATGAAATCAATTCTTTATTTAACAAAGTTATGCTTAAGTTAATCAACCATTAATGTTTCTAAAAAATTGGACTCCAACCAGTTTAGATTTTATTTTCCTTTGATTCCTAAGTTTTGATTCTCTAAATAAAATTGGGCATAATTAACTATGGTACTTAATTAATCTAAGAACTCCAATCCCTGTGATCGACCTTGGCTACTATTACTGCAAAATTTAGAGGTCTGGTTTATAAATTTATTTGATAGAGCCTTTGACAAGCTCTTTATCAAAATTGGCACTGTTGTTGAAGATTGGCATATTTTAGTTTAATTAATATTCTGGTGAAAGCGTTTGATTTTAATTTATAGTGTAGACTATGTATATTTGGTGAGACTTTTGTATCTTAATTTTTGTTGTATAATATGTATATTTCTTGTGTTGTATATCTTTGTATTTTAGTGTAAAATATGTATATTATTTTCCTTGTTGTTGTATTGCTATTAAGTTTAGTGTACTATATGTAAAATATTTTGTTTCTTTGTGTTCTTGTACTTTGTGTATGTTTCTTTGTTTTGTTTGATTTAGTTAGTTAGTTTAGTTTTGCTCTTTACTAGTATTCTCGTTTTTCTTTTATTTAGGCTTCCATAGTGTATGCCCAGAATTCAAGATACTCTAGTGCCTTTCGATCTTGAAATCGAGCTCTCCTGTATTCAAAACTGTTGAGTTCAGAGAGAAAAATTAGACTTACCAATGGCAGAAGAGCACATCGATGTGCAGAAGGCGATCATGGACTATTTTAAATTTGTGTTCCCAACAGAGAGCTCAGGAATAGTCCATGCACCTATAGCAGCAAACAATTTTAAGCTGAAAACTGGTCTCATTTAGATGGCCAGAGACAACCCCTTTAAAGGTCATCCTACAAAAGACCACAACTCTCATTTGAAATCTTTCCTTTCTCTTTGTGGAACTGTTTTGTTTCCTATGATGCTATTCGCTTACGTTTGTTTCCTTTCACTTTGCAAGACAAAGCTAGAGATTGTTTAGAAAGCTTAGAGCCACAGAGCATCTCCACCTAGGAAGAACTTGCCCAAGCATTCCTATCAAAATTCTTCCCACCTGCTAAGACCGCCAGGCTCAGAACGAAAATTGAAACGTTTAGGCAACTTGAAGGAGAGCAAATGTTTGAGGCCTAAGAGAGGTATAAGGACCTCCTGAGGAAGTGCCCATAACATGGGTACCCTGATTGGCTACAAATCCAGTTGTTCTACAATGGGTTGAACGGAAACACCAAAACAATATTGGATATAGTAGCGAGAGGGACAATTTTATCTAAAACCGTGGCTAAAGCCAAGACTTTACTGGAGGAGATGGCTACCACATGCTATCAATGGCCCACAGAATGATCAATGGTGAAGCCAGTGGCAGGCATCTATGAATTCAGTGAGGTAAGTGCTTTGAAAGTACAAATGGCTTCTCTAACCAATGCTTTATCTCAATTGACACGTTTAGGAAGCAATGCTTCTATTGCATCATTGGCAGCATCTCAACAACCACATCTTGGGGAGATTTGAACATGGAGCAAGCGAATTATGTGAACAACAGAGGATACAACCAAGGGAAAAATCACATGCACAATGTAATTCCTACTCATTACCATCAAGATTTGAGGTATCATGAAAAATTTTCATATGTTAATAATAGAAACGTTTTGCAGCCTCCTTCAGGTCTACCCTCCAGTTCATAGCAAGTAGAGAAAAAAACATCTTTGGAGGACCTGATTGGAAACTTCATCACTGAATCAAACAAGACGACAAATCAGCTTGAGCATAAAATTGAAGGCATTGTCTCAGAGCAAGGAAGTGCAATCAAAAGTTTAGAAGTGCAGATGAGCCAGTTGGCTTTTTCCCTGAATACGTTGCATAAAGGAAAATTCTCGAGTAACACTGAAGTCAACCCTAGAGAATAATGTAAGGTAATAAATTTAAGGAATGGGAAATAACATGAAAGACCTGAGAGACGGTTACATGATGAAGGTGAGGAAACCATGGAGATTGGAGAAAAAGAAGCTGAATCTTCACCTGAGGCCGAAGAGTTCCTCATCCCAGCCATACCTGTTATGCCAAACAATATTCCTTATCCTCAGAGATTCAAGAAGAAATATCTCAATGCTGAATTCTCTAAGTTCCTTGATATGTTTAAAAAGCTTAATGTTACTATTCCTTTTGTAGAGGCACTAGAGATGATTCCAAGCTATACAAAGTTCATGAAGGACATTCTGACCAACAAGAGAAAATTTGAGACTTATAGACAGTACACGTGACAAAAGAGTGTAGTGATGCACTATATAAGAAGCTACCATCCAAATTAAAAGATCCAGGGAGTTTTACTATTCCCTACACTATTGGCAACTCTTATTTTCACAAGGCATTATGTGATCTAGGTGCCTCTATTAATTTGACGCCTTTCTGTGTGTATAGGACCTTGAGCCTTAAGGAGCTCAAACCAACCAACATCTCTCTACAATTAGCAAATCGTTCATTAGCCTATCCCAAAGGTATAGTAGAAGATGCCATTGTCGAGGTTGATAAATTTCCGATTCTTGCGGATTTTGTGGTACTTGACATGAAGGAAGACGATGCACTCCAATTATTCTTTGATAATTATAATTTATAAGGATTATTTAACCCTAAACTAAGTTGTTCTTGTCATTTTTGCATATTTTGACGAATAACGAGCAAGCTAAAAATAGCATTTATAAGATCAATTCATGTACGCTTGTCGAAATATTGAAAAAGAAGAAATAAGTTGAAAAGATAATGGAAATTAAGCCAAATTGTTGTTCTTATGCAGATTTGGAGAAATCACAAAAATGCAATTGCATTCCACTTTTGAAATGCAATTGCATTTCTATGAGGAAGACAAGGTGGTGAGCAAGGGAAAAATGCAATTGCATTCCACTTTTGAAATGCAATTGCATTTTCTGGACTTATCAATTATTGCAGAAATCACGAAGATACACCAAAATCCACGGAGTTTGCTCGTTTTCTAGGAAATTTTTCAGCCTAATCTCATGCCCCAAGTTTACCCAAGATTTAAGGACCTCTAAGATGGAAGCACAAGCCTCAGAATGTCTATAAAAGAATGGGGAGAAACAAAGAAAAGCATGTTCTATTTTTCTGGGTTTTTTTTGGTTTTCATTTTCGGACAGCAAGTTGTAGTTTACAATTTTCTATCTTTCCAGCATTTCATTCTTGTATTTTTTCTCTTTAATTCCTGAGTTTGATCCCTTCTCAACGAAATTTCGAGGAGGTAAAGATCCAATTGCCCTTGAAGGAATTTTGGTTCAATCAAAGCAAGGAATTTTCGCTAGCATTGTTACTCTGTTTCTGGGTAGTTTTATTATGTTTAATCCCTCTATTTTTCTTCTCGAATTTACTCATATAGTTGGTCTCTGTTTTACTCCAATTTTTGTAAGTTGTAGAAGTTGAATTAATCAATGAATTATGGGTTTTGTTATCTCTCGTTTTTTCTGTCGATTTGAGGAAATTATAGCTTCAAAGTTCTGCAATTTTCATTTCGTTTAATCACTGTCTTGAAGATTTATTTGAAATTAGTTAAAGGATAATCAATGTGCTGTCTTGAATTTCAGTATTGAATATAAATTGTCTTTGTGAGTATTTTGGGTTATTGAATTAGATTCACAATTTCTTATTAAATTTCAGTTTGTTTTGCTCCATCATTACGAAAGTTAAATTATGAATTTTTGGTCATTTAATATGAGAGTTTTAGCAATCAAATTTTGGGTTTTAATTTCTTCCATAATGAGCTAATTCCTCCTTAGGGATTCAAGTTAGTGAATGCCCTAGAGGAGAGATGTAAAGCTTAAAGCATATTCAATCTAGTTAATACTCGACACTTTATTTGTTTTTGTTGAAATAACGTGGGTAAACCTAGCTGGCCAACTAGTGACTACTTGTCAAGCTCGAACTCAATACCGAAAGGGTTGAGTGAAAGCGAATGTCACAGAAGCAATGGAGGAAAAATGCTTAGAAATAAGTCCTGAACATCCACCCTAGACATAGGGCAAGACTCCAATACCGCTAGAATTGTGCACAAAATTATCTAAGTTAGATTAGCCATAGAAATATAGGTTTAATCACTTAGCCTCCTAAAGATTTTGAAGCAAAATTGAATAGGAGTCGAATTCGATTTACTTAGTTCACTTGTGTTAACTATGATTGCAATTGCATTTTTAGTGGCATTTCTTTTCAAAGGGGCATAAGCAACTTGGATCCCATTTTTCTTAATTATTGACTTTCGTTTATTTTCTTAGCAAAAACAACCTCTCAAGCATTTTTACACCATTGGTTACCGCAATTGTATTTTGTAAACAAATTTTTTGTCATCTTAGTAGATTTTGTTAAAATCTCGTTCCATTAGGTACGATTTTGGAGTACTTCAGTTTCTTATTACTATGATCAAGTGCACTAGCGTGTAGCATCGATCAAGTTTTTGGCGCCGTTGCCGGAGAACGGCATTTTCAATAAAATTTATTTTAGACACATAAATTGTGAGCAGCTTGCAATTGAATTGCATTTGCAATCCTTCTATTGCAGGAAGTCCAAACTTGATTTGCAAGTACTTGGAAGTGAAGTTTAGTGCATGCAAAAAGAGCTTTGTCTCTTCGAGCTAGATCCTGAAATAGAGAGAACCTTCCACCAATGTCGTAGACAGCAGAGGAGGAAGAAAAAGGAATTGCAGGAGTTGATCGCACAGGAATCGCGTGAAAAAACTACCTTACAGGAAGTACAAATGGATCCACCTGTAGCTGATCCTCAAGCAAATCCAGCAAATGGAGGAAATCAACATAATGCAAACAATGGACAACCACAAAGAGCATTTCCTCCAGGAAATCCCATCTTCATTGCAGAAGAGAGGGATAGAGCAATCAGAGACTATGCAGCTGCCACTTTTCAGAATTTAAATATAGGAATTGCATAACCTAATATCGAGGCCAATCATTTTGAACTTAAGCCAGTGATGTTCCAAATGTTACAAACCATGGGCTAATTTGCAGGACTGCCCAATGAAGATCCCCACAAACATATCAAGATGTTTCTTAGAGTTTGCAATTCATTTAAAATGAATGGGATCTCGAGTGAGACTTTGCACCTAAAATTATTTCCCTTTTCTCTACAGGAAAATGCAGAAGCGTGGTTAGACTCATTCCCTCTTGACTCCATAAGAACTTGGGATGAACTCAGAGAAGTTTCTTCTGAAGTACTTCCCTCCCACAAAGAACGCACAGATTAGAGGAGAGATAATCACATTCAAACAAGGAGTAAATGAAGGTGTGGACACTGCTTGGGAACGTTTCAAGAAGTTGGTGAGGAGATGCCGACATCATGGTTTGCCAGCTTGTCTCCTTATAGAGCATTTCTACAATGGTTTAACACATGCATCAAAGACTTTATTGAATGCATCAGCTAATGGATCTTTGTTGAAGAAGATGGTGAATGAGGCCAATTAAATCCTAGATGCCATTGTTTCAAACAACAGCCAATGGGGAGAGGATGGTCTCACAACACCAGAAACGTCGTAGGAATACATGAATTGGATGCAATAGTAGCATTAAGAGCACAAATATCAGCAATGAACAACACATTGAAGAACCTTGCATTAGAAAATCAAGCCCCAATTGCAGCCATAAATCACACTCCTAACCTTTCTTGTGTTTATTGTAATTACAATCACATCTTTGACAACTATCCTTACAATCCTGCTTCTGTGTATTATATAGGGCAAAATAGATCGAACCCATATTAGAATACATACAATCTAGGTTGGCGGCAGCACCCTAACTTCTCCCGGGGTGGACAAAATGTAGGAAACTCAAGTCAGAATCAATATGTGAAATAGGGAATGCCACCAGGGTTCAACAATCAATTACAATAGCAATATACACAGAAGAATGCAAACCCAATGCAACAGCAATCGACAGTACAAGGTTCATCCTTGGAGAATCTGATGAAGGAGTTCATGACGAAAAATGACGCGATCATCCAAAGTCAAGCAGCTTCTTTGCGCAATTTGGAAATACAGGTTAGACAATTGGCAAATGAGATGAAAAATAGATCACATGGAACGTTACCAAGCACCACAGAAAATCCACAACGCGAGGGTAAGGAGCATTGCAAGGCGATCACCTTAAGGCGTGGATTAAATTATGAAGGCCCAGAGATGGCTAAGGAAATAGAAAATTCTAAAACAACCAAAAGTTCTGAAGAAGAAAGGGAATAATGAATAAAAAAGAAAGTTCAGGAACCAAGTAAAGAAAAATCAGGTGAAGCGACAGAAGAAGCAATCGCTAAGCGACCGGAACAGGAAAATAAAACTTCAACAGCAAAAGAGCTAGCTCAACCAGCCAGGAGTACAGACCACCACCCTCTTTTCCCCAAAGATTCAAGAAAAACAATAAGGATGCTCAATTTAACCAATTTTTAGACATCCTTAAGCAAGTCCACATTAACATCCCATTAGTGGAAGCGCTTGAACAGATGCCTAATTATGTTAAATTTTTGAAAGATATCTTAACAAAGAAACGCAGATTGGGAGAGTTTGAAATAGTGGCATTAACAGAAAATTCCTGCGCTCTAATCACAAGTAAATTGCCACCAAAGCTACGAGATCCAGGGAGTTTCACAATCTCTTGCATGATTGGAAACACAGATGTAGGAATGGCGCTATGCGATTTAGGAGCGAGTATCAATCTGATGTCATTATCTATTTTCAGAAAGTTAGGAATTGGCGAAGCCAGACCAACAACAGTAACATTACAACTGGCGGACAGGTCAATAGCTCGACCAACAGGGAAGATTGAGGACGTGTTGGTGAAAGTAGATAAATTCGTCTTCCCTGTCGATTTTATCATCCTAGATTGCGAAGCAGATAGAGAAGTCCATATTATCCTATAAAGGCCTTTCTTAGCAATAGGTAGAACATTGATCGATGTACAAAAAGGAGAACTCACAATGAGAGTTAACGACCAACAAATTACCTTCAATGTTCTCAATGCATTAAGATATCTAAGGGATTTGGAAGAATGTTCAAGAATTGAGATTGTAGACACTTTGCAGTTGCATGGGTTTCAAAACCAATCAAAAGAAGATGAAAGCTATGATGAAGAGACTGATGAAGAAGGAATAACAAGTCAAGATGAACAAGAAGACATTGCTTATATTAGCCTTTTAAGATCATCAGAAGAAAAGGCAATTCAGATTAAGCCATATATAGCAGAACCACCAGATGTCGAACTCAAATCCTTGTCGCCCTATTTAAAATATATTTTTCTTGGAAAAGGCGAGACACTACCTGTGATCATCTCATCCACCTTCACTGACCAAGATGAATTTCCCCTATTGCAGGTTCTTGCACGACATACAAAAGCAATCGGTTGGACAATTGCAGATATTAGAAGCATCAATCCCTCATTCTGCATGCATAAGATCAACCTAGAATAAGGGGCAAAGAACTTAATTGAAAGTCAGAGGAAGTTGAACCTTGTAATGAAAGAAGTGGTCCGGAAGGAAATCATAAAATGGATCGATCCAGGGATAATTTACCCCATTGCAGACAGCAGCTGGGTGAGTCCGGTACAATGCAAGAAGGGCGGAATGACAATTGTCCAGAATAAGAAGAATGAACTTATCCCAACAAGGACAGTTACTGGATGGAGGATCTGCATGGATTACTGTTGATTGAACAAGGCAACCAGAAAAGACCATTTCCCCCTTCCATTTATCGATCAAATGCTTGATCATTTGGCAGGAAAAGAATATTATTGCTTCTTAGATGGATACTCAGGGTACAACTAGATAACGATTGTAATGGAGGATCAAGACAAGACAACCTTCACCTGCCCATATGGGACCTTCGCATTTTGACGAATGCCATTCAGATTATGCAATGCATCAGCAATATTCCAAAAATGTATGATGGAAATCTTCTCAGATATGGTGGAGAGGACGGTAGAGATCTTCATGGGTGATTTCTCGGTGTTTGGAGAGACATATCAAAACTGTCTTGAAAATCTTGAACAGGTTTTGTGAAGATGCGAAGAAACTAGCCTGGTCCTCAATTGGGAGAAGTGCCATTTCATGGTACAAGATGGAATCGTGCTGGGACACCGGATTTCAAAGAAGGACATCGAAGTAGACAGAGAGAAGGTGGAGCTAATCTCTAAGTTACCTCCACCTAAATCAGTCAAAGAAATTCAAAGTTTTCTAGACATGCAGGATTCTATTGACAATTCATTAGAAACTTCTCTCAAATTTCCAAGCCCTTATGTACACTACCAGAGGACCAACCATTTTTGTTTAACAAAGACTGCTCAATTGCATTTGAAAGATAAAAGAAGCACTGAGCTCTGCACCCATCATGATAGAGCCAAACTGGACAAAACCATTCGAACTTATGTGTGACGCTAGCGATTTTGCAGTAGGAGCTGTATTGGCACAACGACAAGACAAAATGATCCATCCTATCTATTATCCCAGCAGAACAATGAACGAAGCACAAGTCAACTACACCACTATAGAAAAAGAACTTCTAGCAGTTGTCTTTTTTTTCTACAAGTTCAGATCCTACTTGGTCGGAACTAAAGTTGTGGTGCACACGGACCATTCAGCCCTAAAATACGTACTGTATAAGAAGGATGCAAAACCGAGGTTGATTAGATGGATCCTATTGCTTCAGGAATTTGACTTAGAGATCCAAGATAGGAAAAGAACTGAAAACCAAGTAGCAGATCATATGTCCAGATTAGGACAAGAGGCCAGTAAAGCAGAAGTGGAGAAGATTCAAGATGAATTCATAGAAGAAATGTTATTGGCAGTGGAAGCAGATTTAACCCTTTGGTATGCAGATATAGCAAACTATTTGGTGAGCGGATTAGCTCCACCAGATGCAAATCCACAACAAGTAAAGAGATTTTTTCATGACATGCATAATTACTATTGGGATGAACCGTAGCTGTACAAGCTTGGACCAGACAAAATTTGGAGAATATGTATAGCAGAGAAAGATCTGCTGAAAGTTTTGGAAGCTTGTCATGCAGCCCCCTATAGAGGACATTTCATAGGTACTAAAACAGCAGCAAAGGTGCTCTAAAGTGGTTACTTTTGGCCCACATTGTTCAGAGATGCTCAGGAATTTGCAAAATGTTGTGATCATTGTCAAAGAACAGAAAATCTATTTGCTAGAAATGAGATGCCAATGAACTACATACTTGAAGTAGAAATTTTTTATGTATGGGGGATTGATTTCACGGGACCATTTCCCCCATCATATGGAAATATCTACATTTTGCTGGCAGTAAATTACGTATCTAAGTGGATAGAAGCAGTTACAACCACGACAAATGATGCAAAAGTGGTGAAGAAATTTCTGCTTAAAAAATATTTTCACCAGGTACGGGACCCTGACAATGTTGATAAGTGACTAAGGTACGCATTTTGTAAATAGAGCTATGGCTGGCATGCTAGCTAAATATAATGTCAAGCACATGATTACAACCGCTTATCATTCGCAGACAAATGGGTAGGCAGAAGTTTCCAACAGAGAAATAAAAACAATTTTAGAAAAGACAGTCGATCCCTCAAGGAAAGACTGATCTCTAAGACTGGATGAAGCATTATGGGCCCACAAGATTGCATTGAAAACACCATTGGAAATGTCCCCGTACATGATAATATTTGGGAAAGCATGCCATCTAGCGTTAGAGCTGAAACATAAAGCATATTGGGCCATAAAGAAACTAAATTTGGATCTGAATAAGGCAGGAAATAGGCGGAAGCTTCAACTAAATGAGCTTGAGGAATTGAGACTTTCGTCCTATGAAAATGCAAAGCTATACAAAG
Source organism: Trichosanthes truncata (assembly GCA_033996785.1). Taxonomy (NCBI): domain Eukaryota; kingdom Viridiplantae; phylum Streptophyta; class Magnoliopsida; order Cucurbitales; family Cucurbitaceae; genus Trichosanthes; species Trichosanthes truncata. The sequence continues at coordinate 38,248,236 of JAWPNB010000013.1, read as the reverse complement.
AGAAGATGAAAAAATGGCAAGATCAAAGAATCAAAGATAAAGATTTGCAAGCATGACAACAGGTGTTATTTTTCAATTCAAGATTGAAGCTTTTTCCAGGTAAGCTAAAATCCAAGTGGTCAAGACCATTTCTCATTGAAAAAGTATACCAACACTGGGCAATGGGTCTAAAGGACGAGAAAGGAAACATCTTCAAAGTAAATGGGCGGAGTATCAAACCCTACTGTGGAGAAGGTATGAGCAGGGACAAGGTTTCTATTTCCTTAATAGAAATCAAATGAATAAGGAATTAGGTAATGTTACTTTGTAAATAACTCTTTTGAATTTTTTTTTTTTTTTAAAAAAACCTTGTTTCTATGAATTGAGAAATGATTGAGCAACTTTTGTCTAAGGTTGAATCCTGTCTAGGCTGAGGTATTTAAGTTGACCTTTTAGGGAACACCTCTACCTGGGGATCTATCTGGAAAATTTATTACGAAATTCGAAATTCACAAAGAAATAAGAAAATTTAAAAAAAAAAAAACCTTAAAGCAATAAACTCTTTTTCGAGTCTGTGTGAACTTTTTAACAATTTACTTGTGAGTTCAGAGGAAAAGAAGAAAGGAAGGTCAAAATGCCAAAAACAAGGAACAAGATTGCAAATGCAATGCAATTGCATTCAAGAAGAATGACCCAAAATCGAGGAACCAAAAATGCAATTGCAAAAATGCTACCAAAGACATCCAACCCAAAGGGAGAAATGCAAATGAAATGAAATTGCATTTTTAAGGCAAAAAGGATAGGGACCGTGCGTTAAACAAAAAAGTAAGGAAGGGGCATAAAAGATAATTCGTGATTTTTAGAAAAGGAATGTAGACTGTTTCCTTGTAAAATTGACCTAAACTGAATTGGTCTTTTGTCTTCCCTCTCTTGTCTTCCTCATTCAAGCCGTACAACTTCCTCCTTAAGCCGTACAACACTCTCAACTACCACCATGAGTGCTCCATCAAAAACTTACATACGCAGACTAAAAAGCTCAATGAAAGAAGAAGATTCGACGCTCCAAATCGCAAACCCACCTCCACATCCATCTCCACCCACTTCAAAACACAAGGAACCCATGGACAAAGATCTATTCTCCTTGAAACAAGGCTCGGAAGAGTGGAATGAGAAATTGCACAAGCTGTCCAACGAGCAATGGGAATGACAAATACAGATGGAACAACCGCTCCAAACTGTAAAATTGCTAGCATCTCCATCAAAGGCTACTTTGTCTAAGCTTCAGGAAGCAAAAAGGGGAACCCAAGAATGGTGTGATCAGATTCGGATGATGCATGAGCGAAGGAGAGTGGCAGAAATCGAGCAAAAGCTTTTAGGGCTCCATTACAGTTCTATCGAGAACTAAGAAGAACGATAGCCCATCCCCAAATTGACTTCTTCACCCCAAGAAATCTATTTGAACAAGGAAGAGGATGAAGAAATCAAAGAAAATTCGCCACCTAAAGAGGTAAAATCTCAACTACCCCCTGTTCCAAAATTTGGTAGGCGAAAATGTCTTGCAAGAAAGCAAGTGTTGCCCCCGAATGTGCTGAAGAAAAAAGAAAAATCGTGAGGGAAAAGAAGAAGGGAACGGTGGGCAAAGAAGTGGAAAAAATGCCCCCACCTCGAGCCCAAGACAAGGTAGAGATTCAATCCTCAATCCAAGAAGAATGGGCACAACAAGCTGTTGAGCATACCAAGGAATTAGCCAAAAAGTTCCATGAAGCACACATGGTGGCAGGGATAAGCACAAAGAAGCCTTCTCCATGGTCAACAACACCTGTACAAGCTGAGGAAAAGGAATTTGAAAATAAAGAACCAACGAAAGGAGAAGAGGTAAAATTTTTTAACTTACATGAATCTGAAAAATTTGCTGGAATGAGTGCATTGGAGCCTAGGATGGATTCTCCACCTAGCACCCCATCACCTGAGATTGGGGATGTAAATAAGCAGGTTGAAAAACAGGGGAAATGCTGCCCAATTCTTGAAAAAAAATCAAGATTTTAGAAGAAAAGGAGAACAATTGGAAGTGGAAACCGAGAAGGACAAGAAAATTGGAATTGAAAAAGAAAGATACAGTGAAGAGGAAGGAAGGCAACAAGACAGTGAGATAGAGAAAGAAAAAGAAGAGGAAAAGGAAGTACCTGAAGAAATAGAGGAAGAGAAAGAGGATGAGGAGATGCAAAAGATAGACTCAGAAGAATGGCTACCCACTTCTATGAGAAAAAGAAAAAGAGCAATTAGTGAAGATGATGGACTAGAAATTGTTCAGAAAGTGGTGGATGTGCAGGCAAGAAATTTTTTTTTTTGAGAAAATGGCATTGAATGGTGAAAGGGGTTTTTCTAACAATGCAGGAACCTTACCCCCAGTTTATTACATCAGTCATCCAAACAAGAGGGTGGGAGCATATGTGCAAACATCCGAATCCAGCTTTCCACAAATTAGTCATAGAATTTTATGCTCACATGGGAAGCGACCAAATGAATGAACTCATCATTCAAGGTAAAACAGTAAAGTACTCAGCAAGGGACATAAACCAAGTTTACAAACTCAAGTCCTTGAAGAATCCGGCTAGGAATGATGCAATAGAAAACCCCACAGAGGAACAGTTGAAAGAAGCTTTGCAGTTAATAGCTCGAGAAGGAACTGAATGGGCAATGGCTTGTCAAGAAAAATGCCATTTGGCAGCAGGGGATTTGAAGAACGAACCCACGATGTGGCTGAACTTCATTCGGAATCGAATAATGCCAACATCTCACTATTCAACCATCTCACAGGATAGATTAATGCTATTATATAGCATTTACAAAGGGCTGGACTTCAACGTGGGCAGAATAATAAAGAATGAGTTAGTCTTGAGGGGAAAGAAGAAAGCTGGAAAACTTTTCTTCCCTTCTCTCATTACCCAACTATGCAAGAAGGCACATCTCCCAATAGAAGGCAGCCTCATGGAGATCCATCCTTTAGATGTAGCTGGGGTAAGGTCCTTGATGATCCACAATGCTAGAAAAGCAAATAGGCACTCTTGGCCAAGTGAGAAGATGAAGGCAGCAGGTAGTGAAGCTGAAAATGCAATTGCAACCCAATTTCATTCCAATAGCAAGCTCTCATTAAGGGAAGAATTGAAGAAGGTGAAGGAGAAAAACCAAAAGTATTGGGCATGTCAAAGAGCGAGATGAAGTAATTAGCAAAACACTTTCACAACTCTCCAAGGTCAAAGGACCAGCCTTCCTAGACTTCCCCAACGACTTACTCGACAGCCAGTCCATAAAGAAGAGGAGGACGACACTTCTTTAGATGAATAGGGAGTTGCTAAACTTTACTTCTCTTTTATGCAAACTGGCTTAATTCTTGTTCTAGTTTTTGAAATAGTTGTTTTACTTTATTTTTTATTTAACTGTTTCTATTAGTTGTTAGTCTTTTCCAGTATTTTGCTTCTTGTTATGATCAATATATTTGAACTTTTAAGTTATGTTTTTTTGAAAAAAAAAATTAGAAAGAACAAAAGCTCTCAATGATGAAACTTTGGAATAAACCCAGCTCATTAAACACTTATATTTTTCACATTAACCTCATGACTTCTTTACTTTCCAAATTACTCAACCCCATCACCCTTAGATTACACCACTAGAATTTAAGAAAGGTCAAGCTTGTTGAATATATAGGACCTTTAAATACCCACCCTAGAGAAAAAATTTAGTCAATGAGGACATTGCCTGATCTTAAGTTTGGGGGGAAAAGTTAGAACAAAGATGCAATTGCATTTCCATTATAAAATGCAATTGCAATTCATTAACCCCACTCTTTTGATACTTTGAATTCATGCTTTCTATTGTTATCTAGGATGTAAGTTGTGTATAATGTTGCCAGTTATTATCAAAAAAAAAAAGAAGAGAGAAAAATATATAGAGGGATACTCCTCTTTCTAGAAGCAACCAAGTAATCAGGGAAAGTCATGACACCCATGATTGTCTTTGCATGAAAGGTTGATTTAAGAAATGAGTAGGTAAAAATGGTGATGTGTGCTCATAGTTAACTACCTTCAACACAAAGTGTCGATAAGTTGGAACAAAGGCACACTTGACTAAAGGATGTCCCTCTAAAGAAAATCAAATGTGAATAGACTGGCAGCACAAAAATAAGTTTGGGGGGGAATTTTTTTTTTTCTCTCATAAGAATGGCTTATATGGGAAGCAAGTAAGACCGAACTAGAATAAAAGTGGAATGAACATAGTGGACGCATGGGAGAGAGAGTAGTGAGGTCAGAAGAAGCTAGGAATGAAGTTGATTGTGATAAATAGTGTTATGAGCTTGAAATGTCCCCTGAGAGGAGTTACTGTTCTTTCTAACACTTGAAAATTTTGATTGAAAATATTTGGTGGCTTTCTGTTGGTTTTGATAATGGCTTGAGGACAAGCAATAACTCAAGTTTGGGGGTGTGATAATTCTCATTTATGAGGATTATTTAACCTTAAACTAAGTTGTTCTTGTCATTTTTGCATAGTTTGTCGAATAACGAGCAAGTTAAAAATAGCATTTATAAAATCAATTCATGTAAGCTTGCCGAAATATTGAAAAAGAAGAAATAAGTTGAAAAGATAATAGAAATTAAGACAAATTGTTGTTCTTATGCAGATTTAGAGAAATCACGAAAATGCAATTGCATTCCACTTTTGAAATGCAATTGCATTTCTATGAGGAAAACAAGGTGGTGAGCAAGGGAAAAATGCAATTGCATTTCACTTTTGAAATGCAATTGCATTTTCTGGACTTATCAATTATTGCAGAAATCATGGAGATACACCAAAATCCACGGAGTTTGTTCGTTTTCTTGGAAATTTTTCAGCCTAATCTCATGCCCCAAGTTTACTCAAGATTTAAGGAGCTCTAAGATGGAAGCACAAGCCTCAGAATGTCTATAAATGAATGGGGAGAAACGAAGAAAAGCATGTTCTATTTTTCTGGGTTTTTTCTGGTTTTCGTTTTCGAACAGCAAGTTGCAATTTACAATTTTCTATCTTTCCAGCATTTCATTCTTGTATTTTTTTCTCTTTAATTCCTGAGTTTGATCCCTCCTCAACGAAATTTCGAGGAGGTAAAGATCCAATTGCCCTTGAAGGAATTTTGGTTCGATCAAAGCAAGAAATTTCTGTTAGCGTTGTTACTCTATTTCTGGGTAGTTTTATTATGTTTTATCCCTTTGTTTTTCTTCTCAATTTTACTCATATAGTTTATCTTTGTTTTACTCCAATTTTTACAAGTTGTAGAAGTTGAATTAATTAATGAATTCTGGGTTTTGTTCTCTCTTGTTTTTTCTATCAATTTGACGAAATTATAGCTTCAAAGTTCTGAAATTTTCATTTCGTTTAATCACTGTCTTGAAGATTTATTTGAAATTAGTTAAAGGATAATGAATGTGTTGTCTTGAATTCCAGTATTGAATATAAATTGCCTTTGTGAGTATTTTGGGTTATTGAATTAGATTCACAATTTCTTATTAAATTTCAGTTTGTTTTGCTCCATCATTGCGAAAGTTAAATTCTGAATTTTTGGTCATTTAATATGAGATTTTTAACAATTAAATTTTGGGTTTTCATTTCTTCCACAATGAGCTAATTCCTCCTTAGGGATTCAAGTTAGTGAATGTCCTAGAGGAGAGATGTAAAGATTAAAGCATATTCAATCTAGTTAATACTCGAGACTTTGTTTCTTTTTGTTGAAATAACGTGGGCAAACCTAGCCGGCCAACTAGTGATTGCTTGTCAAGCTCGAACTCAATACCGAAAGGGTTGAGTGAAAGAGGATGTCACAAACGCAATGGAGGAAAAGGGCTTAGAAATAAGTCCTGAACATCCACCCTAGACATAGGGCGAGACTCCAAAACTGCTAAAATTGTGCACAAAATTATCTAAGTTAGATTAGCCATAGAAATATAGGTTTAATCACTTAGCCTCCTAAATATTTTGAAGCAAAATTGAATTGGAGTCGAATTCGGTTTACTTAGTTATCTTGTGTTAACTATGATTGCAATTACATTTTTAGTGGCATTTCTTTCCAAAGGGGCATAAACAACTTGGATCCCATTTTTCTTAATTATTGACTTTCGTTATTTTCTTAGCAAAAACAACCTCTCAAGCATTTTTACACCATTGGTTACCGCAATTGTATTTTGCAAACAAATTTTGTGTCATCTTAGTAGATTTTGTTAAAATCTCGTTCCCTTGGGTACGATACTCTGGAGTACTCCAGTTTCATATTACTTCGATCACGTGCACTTGTGTGTAGCATCGATCATTCTTAGATGCCCCTTCCTTGCTATGGAGGAAGCCTCTGTCAGAGTAAAAGACGGCAAGCTATCTCTCAAAGTTAGCAATGAGAAGGTAACTTTTGACATGAATAATTCAATGAGGTATCTAGGACACGAGCACAAATTGAATCCACATGAGTTTAGTCTAGCTAAAGACATTAAAGAAAGCGCTTCTTGGGAGGCAACCCAAGTTTTCTTTCCCTCATTTACTTTTCTTGTTTGTTTTTCTTTCCAGTTTAGGTTGTTTTGAAAAAGAGTGCCAAATAAACCTCATTCCCATTTTGTAGGACCTTGATCGTTCTGAGTAACGTTTTAGCCAATTCAAGGAATGTCCAGGGAACAATCTCTTATCTCATCAGTCCAGTATCACTCACTCATTCTATCTTTGTTCTTATTCTATTTATTGAGCATGTTACATTGAGGACAATGTAAACTTCAAGTTTGGGGTGGGTAGTACTTTGCAATCCTGAGAATTCTGACCAAAATTTTTGTTATTTGTTTTTATCTAAAGCATGTTTGAAAGATTTATATTGCATGATAACTTATTAGGACAACCTTGGAAGTAATCTAAGTGAATTTTTGTAATAGAATGATCTCTGAAGCATGTCCTAAATCGAAGATATTCAAAATTTATCTATAATTCCCTTACAACACATGAGCACATAACTGACTTTCTATTATGTTCGAATACTAGGATACTTTTGTTGAGTCTAGAGTTTATTGTCACCCCGATAGGCTTAAGAACTAATTAATAGTTGACTTGCATGTAAGTTGGCAATTGAAATTTGTAAAAAATTAAATAAAATTAAATCATTTTTTTTTTTTTGCATGTTTGAAGAAAATTAAAGCATGTTCGATCAATATTGTGTGCTTAATATGTGGGAATCAAAAGAGGTGCCTCCATTGTGATCAGTTAGGCCATTCATTGAATGAGTGCTCTGGATAAGGATCCCTACAGTGGAAGTGTGAAAGTTAGGGTCTCCGTAATTAGGAAAAAGATAAGTTTGGGGGTGAGTACCCCTTGTGAAAAGAAAGAAAATGAATGCTTAAGTAGATTGCTCTCTATAGTGTAGGGAGAAAACAAAGGAAAGTCTTGGTGAAAGTATCTAAAGTGAGTAGAAACTAATAGAAAGGAAGTCAAAGATACACACACACAAGGAATGAGATAGATAGAATTTAAATTACTGGAGGAAGGATGTGTTAAGACTTTATTCTATTATTTTATATCAATTACATTACTAAGGCTTGAGTTATAATTCTTGTATTAAAATCTTGTGAAAATGTTATTTTTGTTTTGTTTTGCTCGAAGACTAGCAAAAATCTAAGTTTGGGGGTGTTTGATAGTAGGCAAAATGGTGCTATTTCTTGGCTTAGTTTTATGCTAGTTTTGCTATGATTATGTGTTCTTTCATGTGTTTTTATGTATATTTCTCAGAAACCGAGCATTTGGAGTAAAATCGGAGAATTGTAAAATATTTGGACAAATTGGAGCACCTTAAGGCTATATTTGAGGATTTAAGTGTTTAAGAGGAAGAACAAGGCAATTGGACCCGAGGGTATAGCGTTGCAACGCCATTTGAGAAGCTTATCAACCTTGAAGACTCAAGGGCACAACGTTGCAATGCTGCTTATAGCGTTGCAAAGCTGGCTGAAGAAGATTTTTTCCTTTCTTGCAAAATGCTAAGGACAACGTTGCAACACTGCTCCTAGCGTTGCAACGCTGTCTCGACTTTACAAAAGGAAACTTTTCATTCAAGCAAAGGGAACCGTTTTTGAGAGACCAAACCCTAAAATCGATTCATACACTGTCTAAAGGCCTATAGGAGATTTTTGGAGAGCCAAGGAGGAAACTCAAAGCTCGAGATCGTGGACTTCACGTCGAGAACGAGTGTTGGCATGCGACCTTAATCTAATCTCTTTCCCTTTACTTTTCTTTTTTTAGGAGTTTTGTTATGGACTTTATTGTTGTTTATCTTTGTATTTAGACAAGAATGGTTGTATGTTTTAGAACTTTGTTGATTTTGTAATTGAATGATTGTATTTACATCTTTTATCGATTTTATTACTTAAACTTTTGGCCATGGTTTTGCATGTTAGGCTAGATTTAGCTCGAGAGAGTAAATTTATCCATAGAACAATAGATGTATGACTAGATTTAGTTTATTACACGAGAGTGAGTAAACTAATTCTAGAAGCCTTAAGAGAATCGTCTAATGCCATGTTTAGTAATAAAAATAGACCGAGAGGTTGATCAACTAGGCATGAATTCAATTGAGCTCGAGAGAGAGGATATTGATCATTTAGTAATTCTTGGCTTAAGATTAGTTGCATGAAATTAATTCTTTATTTAACAAAGTTGTGCTTAAGTTAATCAACCATTAATGTTTCTAAAAAAGTTGGATTCTAACCATGTAAATATTAGTTTAGATTTTATTTTCATTTGATTCCTATGTTTTGTTCTCTAAATAATATTGGGCATGATTAACATGGTACTTAATTAATTTAAGAACTCCAATCCCTGTGATCGACTCTGGCCACTATTACTGCAAATTATAGAAGTCTGGTTTATAAATTTATTTGATAGAGCCTTTGACAAGCTCTTTAGCAAACTCCTTTCATATCTTCCTTCTCTTTCTCATTCGAAAGGCTTTGTTTTGAACTGAGCTTAATTGACTGTCAAGCAGAGCACCTATGGGCTTTTCTTTGTCCATACGAAACCTCTCAAGCACCTTATCAATATATTTCTTTTGTGATAACCACAACTTTTTAGTTTCCCTATCACGAAAAATTCTCATGCTAAGAATCTGTTTTGTTGGCCCCAAATCTTTCATAGAAAAAGATTAATTCAATTCTTTCTTGAGTTCATTAATCTTTTTGCTATCAGTACCAACAATTAACATGTCATCTACGTACAGTAGAAGAATAATAAAATTTCCATCATCGATTTTCTTAACGAAAACACAGTGATCAGAAGTTATTTTCTTATATCCACTCCTCCATGAATGAATCAAACTTCTTATACCACTGCCTCGATGCTTGTTTTAGCCCATAAAGACTTTTCTTTAGTTTGCATACCAAGTGTTCCTTGCCTTCAACTTGGAATCCTTGTGGTTGTTCCATATAGATCTCTTCCTCCAAATCACCATGAAGGAATGCAATTTTCACATCAAGCTACTCAATTTCCAAATTCAAGCTGGCTGCTAGTCTTAACACAACTCGAATAGATGATATTTTCACCACTGGTGAGAAAATTTCTTTAAAATTTATACTTTTTTTTTATGATTAAAGCCTTTCACAACCAATCTTACTTTGTACCTTGGCTGTGAGCTACTCTCATTTGTCTTTAGTTTGAACACCCATTTGTTCTTTAATGCTCTCTTTCCCTTTGGCAACTTCACCAGCTCGTACGTATGGTTCTCATGAAGTGACTTCATCTCATATTGCATTGCTTCGAACCACTTCTCTTTACCATCATCACGTATTTCTTCCTCATAACTTTTTGGCTTTCCTAGATCAGTAAACAATACATATTCATTTGGAAAGTACATTCTAGAGGACTGACGATCCCTAGTGGATCTTCTAACTTGGACAGATTCTTGAATTAGTGGCTCTAGAACTGGTAGCTCATTAGGGGGCACTATATCATTAATGTCTAAAGGTGTATGATTATCTCCATTACCATCTTCCATATCTGAAGAAGAAGAAAAATGACCCATATCTGTCAAATCATATGTTTTAGGTTCTGGTCTCTTCATAGTCTCTACATCTTCAATGATTTCATGTTCAAGAAATACAACATCTTGGCTTCTAATTAGCTTCTTTTCAACTGGATCCCACAAATGATAACCAAACTCATCATATCCAAAGCCCAGAAATATGCACTGGTTGGTCTTATAGTCAAGCTTTGGTCTCTCATCTTTAGAAATATGAACAAATGCATTGTATCCAAAGACCTTCAAATAATCATAGGAAGAGTACTTTCCTGTCCAGATCTTATGTGGCATATCACATTTCAAAGAAACAGTAGGAGAGAGATTTATCAAGTCCATTGCGATTTTCACCGCTTCACCCCAAAAACATCTTGACAATTTTGCATTTCACAACATGCATCTAACTCTTTCTATAATGGTACAATTTGTTCGTTCAGCCACACGATTATGCTGAGGAGTCTTAGGAACTACCATTTGATGTCTAATCCCATGCCTTTTACAATACTCATCAAATGGACCTCTATACTCACCACCATTGTCTAGTCTGATGCATTTCAATTGTCTCCCTATCTCTCTTTCTACCTTGACTTGAAACTCTTTAAACACATTTAAGACCTGGTCCTTAGATTTCATAATATGCACCCACACCTTTCTAGAGTGGTCGTTAATGAATGTGACAAAATACAAAGCACCCACCTAGAGATTTCTCTCTCATAGGACCACAAACATAGGAGTACACCATATCCAATGTATGGGAACTTCTTTGTGCATGGACTTTGAATGATACTTTATGTTGTTTACCAGCTAGACAGTGTGAACAAGTTTTAAGAGTCATGCCCTTTGCTTGCAGTATGAGATGCTTCTTTGCAAGAATGTCCAATCCTTTCTGACTCATATGACCAAGTCGCTTATGCCATAGTTCCGTCAACGATTCATTTTCGACTGCATTTATGGCGCTCTTTACAAGCTTTGCATTTATCACATACATTGTGGATTTTCTATTTCCTCTAGCTACAACCAACAAACCTCTAATGATTTTCCACTGATTATCACCAAAGTGACTATGATAGCCATCATCTCAAGTTGTCCTATGGAAATGAGATTCAACCCCATATTCGGAACATGTTTAACATTTTTTAAAAGTAGATGGCAACCATTTTTGGTCTCCAAGCACACATCTCAAATACCTATGAATTTTGATGTATCATCATTTTCCATCTTTACTATTCCAAAGTCACCTAACTTGTAGGATGAGAAGAATTCACGCCTAAAAGTAACATGGATTGTCGCACCACTATCTACCACCCAATCAATATCCTGACATGCAAAATTGGCTGTATTTTCATCATAAACTATCAATACATCAACATTTGTGGCTACTGCAACATCATTTCCTTCATTTCCTTTGTCATTCTTTTCTTTTTTTTGTTCTCTTTTCCATTTTTGACAATGGATCTACTTATGACCCGTTTTTTTGCAATTGAAGTACTGAATATATTTATTTGATTTACTCCCAGATCTCCCTCTATTGTTTCGATTCTTGTTGCTACTCTGGCTTCTCCCCCAGTTTTTTGTAACAAGAGCTTTTGACTGGCTTGATGAAAGATTCTTTGTTTTCCTTCTCACATCTTCATTTAGAAGACTACTCTTGACAATACTCATAGTGACCTTACCATCGGGTGAGCAATTACTTAAAGAGACCACTAATATCTCATAGTTATCCGGTAACGAACTTAGGAGTAATAATACTTGAAGTTCATCTGCATATGTGATAGCTGATCCACAATCCTCTGTATTTCATTCATATGCTCTGCAATTGGTGTCCCTTCTTTATACTTCAAATTTACTAGCCTTCGTATCAAGAAAGCTTTGTTGCCTGTAGTTTTTCTATCATACAATTCTTCCAACTTTGTCCATAAAGAGTGTGCCTCTGTCTCTTTAACAATGTGATAATATACCCTATCATCAATCCACTGGCGTATATATCCCACAACTTGCCTATTTAAGATTTTCCAATCCTCTTTGGACATTTTTTTTTCTGGTTTAGCAAACTCTCCATTCATCGGAGCATGAAATTTTTGCAATATAGCAAGTCCTCCATTTTTTCCTTTCATAAGTTTCAATTTGTTGCATTCAAACTGACCGTTCGGCTTGTGTTCGCATTCATGGCTACACACTAAAAATTAACCAATCCACTTGAACCAATAGAAACAACTCCAACTTTGCACTAGCCCAAGCTCTGATGCCACTTGTTGGGTTTTTAATGTGTAGTCAATAGATTTAAAGTAATATAAATCACAAGCATAAAGTAGAGAAAAATAGCGACACCAAGATTTATGTGGAAAATTCTTCAGTGTAAGGGAAAAAACCACGGGATGGCTCCAAAAATCTTCCACTATAAAAATAATAGGTTACAAAAGTTGCTTCCCTAGTCGTAACTAGAGGATACAACAATCATCAGCAACTGGCATATAAAACGGTACATAAAAATACCCTTTATCAAGAAAAGATGGAACATAAACATAAGGAAAGGTCTCACCGGCGAGGACAACTCAGAGAAACCAACAAAAAAGAGGAACAAACCGATTCGATCACAAACCGGCAAAGAAAACAAACTTTTCTTTCTTCGGCTGCTATACAAAAAGCACCCTCAGATCGCTTCTTCTCTCCAACACCACACACTGCAAACTTCTCAAGCAAGCTCACTCTCTCACTCTCGGGCTGAAACACACATAAAAACAAGCCAAGCTTGTTGTGCAAGCTTCTAATTTTGTCTTAATTAATTTGCCAACAAATGGGCTCTTATATTAGTCGGGACCGAACACGTCCCTAGTATTCTAAGTTAAGAGTTGGGTCGTTACATCTCAACGGGTGGTTAAGACATATACCATTGACCAAAAGTCTAAAAGTTTGAATCCTCCACTTCACCGATTGTTTGAATTAAAATAAAAATCTCTAATTTTATCTGCAACATTTTTTGCTAAAAGAAAGGCTCGTCAAAATTGCACATTTTCTCAAAGTTAACCCTTACAAAATAAATGTATCAACATCTACCATAATGTAGTTGTCTTTAATTTCCGGTCATGCGGTGGGACATTAAATTTTATTTAAACATTATTTTATTTTACTAACATGGAATGAGATACTCTCCTAAGGAGATCACGAACTGTCTCAAAATTATCTTTTTAAAAGAAGACTTCAATATTAATCATTTCATTCTCATTATTTGAATATTGAGTTTAAGTTATTTTATTAAAAATAGGTAGAATAAATAATCTTCAACCCATATTTATTTTTTTGGATCATTAATTTATAATATTTTCACACCCAATCAATTGCCAGTTGGGTCTAGGTATTTCTTTAATAGGTTTTAGATTTTGTATTTCTATCGAGAAAAATGGTTTGGTATACTGCAATTGTTTGTTTGTTTGTTTTTTTTTTAATATATATCTTCAAGGGTTTGACCAAAAGATTACCCAATTATTTTATAGAAGACTGTCTGTTTTTGTATGTACGTTCATTTTACAAAATATTCCACTCATCCAAAGATTTGGAACTATTATTGTAATATGTGATTTATTTTAACATATATTTTTAAAATTTAAAGCTCTATTTAGTAACAATTTAAAGTTTTGTCTTTTTTTTTTTAATTCAACAATAATTGCGGGTGGGAATCAAACATCAACATTTGAAATAGTAAATATTGACTTATCTATTGAGATGTGTTGAAATTGGCATTTAAAGTTGGGTCTTAGACCTTATTTTTTAAAATTTTAGCCATATTAAAAAACAAACAAAACATAGGTTTTAAATCTAATTTTCTCATTTTCAAAGTATAATTAAAATTTCAGGAATATTTTTAATTTGATTCAAATCATTTTAATTTAGAACAAAAATATATTATTTTAAAACTTAATAAAAGTAATGGAAGAAATAAATAATAAACTATTGTTCTTTGGGATTTTATATGTATACAAAATATAAATAGATCATCTTCATGAGTACAACACTCAACTAGTTAAACTATTATAATTAACCCTAGACCAAAATATTAGAGGCTCGAATCTCTTCTCCACATATTGTTGAACTTATTAAAAGAAAATTGTATGTTATATATGAAGTTGTTTTTTAGTTTTACAACATTTTGGAGTTGGGAGATTTGAACCTCTATCGACTGTACATGTCAACTACCACTAAGCTATGTTCATTTTGGCAGTTATATGAGAGTTTAGCAGACAAAAAAGAACATATTTAAATTATTATAAAGTTCATCTAAAGTTAGAATTAACTTTCATCATTTACATCATTGAGGTATAAAAAATAAAGTAATATTAATTTCATTTATATGGTTTTTAAATTCATTGGTTATCATTATATTCATTTGAAATCACCAACATTTTTCAATCTAAGGATATAGATGTTATATACATATATATGATTAAATATATGTTAAAGTACATAGAGATCAATGCAAACTCAAGTTGTTTTCTTCTTCTTTTCTTTTCTTTGATGTATATGTGTGTAACAATTATATATCATAATTGGGTTCCACAAACATTTCAATTCTTTTATAAATGAAAGTAATCATAAGTATCTTTTTACATATGTTGAAAAAGAATCTTTAAACTTAGTTTGTATATTGAATGCATGATAAAATTCACATGATATGTATCAAGAAAAAGTGGCATTGTCCTTATCTCTTTATTCTTAATACAAAAAAAAAAAAAAAAAAAAAAAAAAAAAAGTTAAGAAAAAATGAACTTTCTCATGTATTGATTTGTGAGAGAATATTCTCATCTAAAAACAATCAACTTTACAAATATACATATTTAATGTAGATGAATTTGTGATTCAAAATCTAATGTTAAATATATAAGTTAGTCTAAAATAATGTTTGAGTTATTTTTTAATTTTGTATCTAATCTTTTCAAAGTCTCACTTTTATCATTTATGTATTAATTTTTTTTCAGTTAAATTCCTATTGACATAAAATATTAAACTTATTAACAAAATGATGATGTGACGCGTCAAAATATATTTTATTAATTATATTAAAAATAACTTAAATCTTAATTTGATAAAATAAACATTGTTACCCAAAAACTGAAAACTTCCCATTTTATATAATCTGAGCTATAATAAATTACTAGACTCAAAATGACTTGTTATAGATAAAATGGTAGAAATTCATATAAGTCCCTAGCTAATTAACCAATTTAAATTTTTGGATTTAGTAGTTAACTATTTAACATATGGTGCCAACACATGAAGGTCCAAAGTTCAATTTCTTCACCAATATTTCAAATAGTCTCCCTCAAGTGCAAAGTTTTGTGCTAATATTCAAATTAAATCCACACAAAAAAAAAACCAGTAATCTATATATCAAATATCTTGAAACAGCACAAATCCGCCCAAAAACCCAGCTTAATCTATATATAAAATATCTTCAAACATATATGATTACTGAAATTTGTTTGGTATTTTGTCCAGATTTAATTTCTTATTTTCAAATTTACAGAATCAAATGAATTCAATAAATTTTTGTCTGTGATGTTTATTTTTTAAAACAGTATATTAACAATAGGTAGATTATGTGACTCAGAAAGTGAAAATTTGAAAAATAACCTTTACACATTTTCAATATTTTCATATTCTTAATTTGCTACACCACACCAAACACATATTAAAAACACTAAAAAATGAACACAATTTTGTTTCCATTGAACCCATTCTTTTCAAATCCCTATTTTTTTCACTAAAAATAAACATTATTATTTTAAAAAAAAAAAAAGAAAATTGAACCTAATTAATAATAATAATAATAATAATAATAATAATAATAAGAGAATAATATCTAATTGTGAGATCTCATCAATGTTTCTCTCCTTCAATCAACCAAAAAAAAAAAAAAAAAAACCCTTGAACAATAATGTTGTGGTTTCACGTGCAGCCTAAGCTGTAGATTTTGCAATTCCCTTTTCCATGTACAAACCAACTTTAAAAGGCCCATTTATTCCACCCTCCAACACAAACCATTTTAGCCTCCCCTTTTTTGGGTCCTCCTCTTTCCCTCTCTCTCTCTCTTTTTTTTGTTGCCTTCTCCCAATACCTATAATTATATTTCATTTCAATCTCCAAACTTTTTATTCCTAGAAAAAAATAATAATAATAAAAGGGAATTTTTATTATCATGGCTCTTGAGGCTGTGGTTTTCCCTCAAGACCCATTTGGCTACACCACAACCAACAACAAAGATTTGTTCAATTTGGTGAGTTCTTCAGGAGCCTTCAGCTTCAGCCATGATGAAGATGAAGATTTTTATTTTCTCAGCAACCAAACAGAAAATTATTCTCCTGTGTTGGATCATCCTCATGATCATCATTATTGGAACAATTCTTCTTCAATATCAGATCCAACTTTTAACGAATTACAACGGCCTGATCCTCCTTCGCTGGCGGAGGGCGTGGCTGAGATGCAGGGTGGCGGCGGCGGTGATGGTGGAGAGAATGGGCGGCCCGCGAGGCGGCGGAGGGCGAAGAGCCAAAAGAATAAAGAGGAAATAGAGAACCAAAGAATGACACACATTACTGTGGAGAGGAACCGCAGAAAGCAAATGAATGAGTATCTCTGTGTTCTTCGATCATTAATGCCTGACTCCTACGTCCAAAGGGTACCCTCTCTTTCTCTCTCCTCTTTTCTCTTTCTCTCTCTCTTATTACAAAGAGATAAAAAAAAGGTCACTTTTTTTTCTCTCTTTCTGTCACCTACAATGTAAAGAGAAAAAAAATGGCCCATTTCTCTCTTTCTCTATTAGAAAGAGAGAGAAAAAAAGGGTCTATCTTATGGTGGAGTTAGAGTTGGAAGTTTTTTTACATAGGGTAAAATTTTAAAAAAATTAGGAGGGAGAAATTATTAGAGGAAATAATTCTAAGTTTTTTTTTTTTTTTTTTTGGTGAAATTACAAGTTTAGTCTCTTGAACTTTCAAATATGTGTTTAATAAACCTTTAAACTTTCAATTTTGTGGCTAATAGGTTCTTAAAATTTAAGAATGCATAATAGACTCTTAATTTAGTACAATAAGTCTCAAAGTTTTTAAAATGTAAAATTTTTTAAATGAGATAAAATTTTAAAATGTAGGATAAATTTTGTACCCTAGTAGGTGAGATCAACCCTCCTTGCTTTTTGATGTATTGGCTTTCTATTGGTTGAAAAATTTCAGTGAGACCTCAATTATTTAATAAATATCATAGAAAATATATCAATAAAAATAAGTAAAAAAAGTAAATAGGAGTTTCTACTCACTGATGTAGTGGTAAATACTATTCTTCTTTTTTTTTTTTTCACTTTGTCAGTGATCTCTTATTCTTCTTTCTTTGCTCTGCCTTTGATCTTTCCATAGACGATAAAGAAAGAAAAAGCTCTCTCTTCACTAGAGAATAGAGAGAAAACTTTCTCTTCCTCATTACAACACACAGAATAGAGGAAGAGAGAGAAAGAAAAAGGTCTCTTTTTTCTTTTTTTTTTCTGTTTTGGGTTTCTCTTCTCCACCCCCCACAACCACCCTTCAATTATAGCAAAGAGAGTTTGGCAAAAAAAAAAAAAAAAGAAAAAGAAAGAAAAAAAGAAAGAAGGAAGAAACTGTGGGCTAAAAATGATACCAAGAAAGACCACGCGCAACAACCCATGGTTTTTGATTTGTAATCATATAATTGACAGAGAAAGAAAGAAAGAAAAAAAAAACATTGAAATTTGATGACTAAAAAAGAAAGTTGAAAAATAATGAAAATTCTTTCTCTCTTTTGATTACTGCAGGGCGACCAAGCCTCAATCATAGGCGGAGCCATCAACTTTGTTAAGGAGCTTGAGCAGCAAGTACATTTGCTTAGTGCTCAAACAGATGTAAAGCCCTTTCCTCATGTTGGACCAACTAATAATAATAAGAATAAGAATAATAACATTTCTTCTCCTTTCTCTCATTTCTTTACCTTCCCTCAGTTTTCTTCTACTTCTTCTTCCTCGTCTCCATCCTCGTCCTCGTCTTCTGATCCTTTGTTCACCCTCGACTCTGCCGTTGCCATGGCTTCCAACGATCACAACAACACGAACAACCAGATTCAGTCATCCATTGCGGACATTGAAGTCTCCATGGCTGACTCCCATGCAAACCTTAAGATAAGGTGTAAAAAGCTCCCCAAGCAACTTCTTAAGATTGTCTCTGGCTTGCATAGCTTGCGCCTCTCTGTTCTTCATCTCAATGTCTCCACTGCCCATCAGATTGTCCTCTATTCTTTCAGTCTCAAGGTTCGTCCATTACTGCCTCTTTCTTTCCGTTTCTAAATGCAGGGTGGGGAATCGAAGCTCTAACAAGTGTTTTATTTACTAAGTTAGGTTCGGACTTATTTTAGATTATGGTTTGTTGGTGTTATTATTAGGTTATTTTATTGCCCTTTTTCTCTTTTTTAATCTCATTTTGTAAACCTTTCTACTTTTTTTTTTTAATTGAGTTTTGAATTAATTAATTAATTAATTTAAAATTTAAAAGTAGGTTTCAGAAACCCGTTTTTTGGTTTTGGAATTAGGTTAAGAATTGGCAGGTGTTGAAGAATATGTTGGGATTTTAATGGGTTCATCTAAAAATTAAAAATAAAATAGTTATCAAATGGAGTGGAGTAAATTATTTATGTATTTTGTGTTGGATTTTGGTTGTGTTTTTTGTTTAGGTTGAGGAAGACTGTGGACTTTCATCAGTGGATGAAATCGCAAGAGCTGTATATCAGTTGCTTTGCAGAATTCAAGAAGAGGCATTCTCCATCTGATTTTGAGCAAAAGAATGGAAGGAAAACAAAATTAGCATTTTATGATCTTTTTCCATTTTTCTTTTTTTCTTTTTTCCTCTTTCTCTTTCTCTCTCTTGATGAAGTCAGATCTTCACATTGTAAACTTTGAGATTGTTCTTGTTCTGTCCTTTTTCTTCTTCTTTTCTCTCTCTCTAAATTTTTGGTCGGTTCAACATGTTCTTTGTCTTTAATTAATTACTATTAGGCTCTGTGTTAACTTCTCATTTGTTGCAATTAATCTCAGTTTCAAGCTAATTGGCTCTCTCTCTCTCTCTCTCTCTCTCTCTCTCTCTCTCTAAATAAAAACAATTAAAATGAATGACTGGAACGACACTGTCGGAAAGCAACATCCTAATGGGCAGACACCACAAAAAAAAAAAAAAAGTCATTTTAAAGGGAAATGTCTTCCTTTATTAAATAGGTTAGGATTGGGATTTTCATCCACAATGCTATTTATAATTTGTAATACATCTTTTGAAGTTTCAAGATTGTGTTTGGTTAGTCTTTTTAATTTAAAATTTGTAATAGATTCTTAAATTTTTAATTTTTTTTGTGTTTAATAGGATGTTGATTTTAATTTTGTTAGTGTAACGCTTATCTCGCATATGACAAAATGGTTTTGGATAGATTTAAGTGTTTGGTGGTAAAAGGGTTAAATTGAAAAAGGTAACAACATGAATTTATTAGATATAAAATTGAAAATTTAGTAGCATTAACAACATTGATTTATTAGACATAGAATTGAAAGTTTAGGTATATATTAGCAACTTTTTAAAATATAGAAGCTAAATGACAAACCTTTGAAAGTTAGGTAGAAATTTTTAAAGTACAATAACTAAATAGATACAATTCTAAAAATTCAAGAAATTTATGATAAAATTTAAAAGAAATACAAGAACTAAACAGACACAATTCTAAAATTTCATAGACCAACTTATAATATAACCAATTGAGTATTACATTTGAGGTGGAGAGAGGAAGTGAACGAAATTATATTTGAGAATGGGAGATATTGATACTTAACTATTGGAGATTGATGTTGGCAAAGGAACAAAATAAGTAATTATATATATCATAATTAATTATGACCCATGTGGGGAAATATGTTAATTAGGTTTGATATTGCAATTAATTACGGTAAACATGAATGATTTTTTGTAATTAAAATCATGAGAGGGATAGAGTAATTGTACGATTTGCAAAGGTGGAATCCCAATGCAATCGGGAAAAGCTGAATTTCGTTGTGGGGTTTTGAGTCCCTTTAACAGAACATAATAAAAAGTTGACAAATAATGGAAAAAGTTATGGCCATAAATGGTTGGACAGACATTTTACAATTATATATGAATAATATGTCACATTTATAGTAACTCGATCGTTTTTAATAAAAATCATATGAATATCACTTGCAAAACATTAGGGGTTTAATTTGAATACCATCACAAACCAAACAAATGAGAGGTAGATCACCAATTCAAGCATAGCTCAATAAATAAAGTACCACTTATTATTTAGAAAGTCGATAATTATTCGACCTCTTATTCTATAATTATTGAACTCAAAAAAGAAAAAAAAACGAAAAAAGAAAGAAAGAAGAAGAGAGGTAGATATATAAGACTCATTAAACCTTATCTAGTTTCTTACTAGAAACCTCACCTAAAATTTGTTATAAAAAATATAATATATGCAACATTTTGTTTTTGGCATCACACTCTTTTGAGTTTGTAATAGGTTAAAATATATCATTTTAGTCCTTATACTTTGGTTTTCATTCCATTTTAGTCAATGTATTTTCAAATGTCAAAATTTAGTTATGTACAAGCTTAAATTTGGTCCCTATTGTTAGTTTGTTGTTAATTTTTCTAAAATAAAAAATAGTCTCTATTAGCCTTCCCTTTATAAACTTTGGAAATATGTTCACATTTTGTCTTTTTTTTTTAATGAAAATTATTATTATCATTTAACTAATTTCGATAAAAATTAACTTCATACTAACAACAGGGGATTAATTTTAAGTTTTATTGAAAGTATGAGGACTAATTTAAGCATTTGAAAGTGCAAGGACTAAAATGGAATGAAGTCCAAAGTATATGGACTATAATTGTATTTTAATCGTTTGTCATATTACTTATCGAGGCATCAAGCTCAAAAAGCAAGTTATAATATCTCATGTGTTATGTTAAAACATATTTTTTAGGGTTAAGTTATAAGTTTAGTCTTTGAACTTTTAGATTTGTGTCTATTTGGTCATTGAACTATAAAAAGTGTCTAATAATGTAACAACCCTAAAAACACAACGGAATAATAATGCGAAAGCACAACTGAGTTACCTCGCTCATGCCCGAAATTTCAACAGTATGATAGCGTAACTCTGATAAAACTAAAATTTACAAAGATATGATAGGAATAAAAGCATTTCTAAATCTCAGAGAAAACACTCAACATCCAACAAACGACAATAAAATTATGCTGAGCTCAATCAACAGACACGAGAATCTATGAAATTCTAACCACACGCACAGAAATAAAAGAAATTTAAGATTTACAGACCAACACAAGACAAGAACTAAGATAAAAATTTAAACACTAGACACAGAGACAGAACTTTGGTGGTGTCTCTATTGCCTCGTCAAGCCATCGCCTTCGTCACCTGCCTCGTGGTCATGCACCATATGCAAAGACAAACAAAGTAGCAAGAGTGAGCATAAACATACTCAGTAAGCAACCCGCTTAAGGATTCAAAATTCACAATCACATCACAAAAGTTTCCCTGGCACGCATGGGCTCCTTTAACCTCAACTCACCGTCCAGCTAGTTAAAGCTCGCACACTCTACCCCAAGTCTACCCTTGTATGGTATTATCTCGAGCACTACCTGTGAGTCATGTAACTTAGGTTGACTAAGGCAGTGAAAGAAAGCAACTCTCAAGCCTACACTCTTGGGGGAATCACCTCCTCTAGCTAGCACAAAGCAACGAAGGAAAGCAGCCCTCATGCTCGAACGATGGGGAATCGCCCCTAAGTTAGCACACCGGATGAAGGAAAGTAACCCTCAACCTACACACACAGTGGGGGAATCGCCCCCTAAGTTAGTACGTCGAAGAAGGAAAGCAACCATCAATCTGGACGCGGTGGGGGAATTGCCCCCTAAACTAACACAAGCAAAAAGGGAAAGCAACCCTCATGCCCACTCACATCACATCAACCTAGAGTTGCAGACTCGCCCAAAGGAGACACAAGGGTAGGTGGCACTTTTGGAACCTCAAGGGTAATCCACCATACCAAATCCATCCATCATGTTAGATCCACAGTCACAACCTAGCCCGAAGTTCATAAGCACATGCAGTGGGGGAATCGCCCTTTAATCAACACAAGCAAAGAGGGAAAGCAACCATCATGCCCTTCCATACATTCATAACACCTACGCCTCATACATATCTAAGCGAAACACAAATCCTGACGAACCAATCCAAATGGCTACTTACTTTCTAAGCCAGCACCAAGGCAACCCACTTCTCTTTCTTTTAAGAAGTTATTAGAGGCATAAACCTAGGGCCACACATCAACAAACAATAACAATCACAACATTGTAACCCTTCGCCATTGACCACAAACACAAATCTCGAGTATGGATTTATGCACTAGTTCAAAGACATTCTTAAACAAGAACTTTACTTAACCGTAGCCCATACATGTGCTAGTGGCATATATCCCTCAAACCATTTGGTTCAGAATTCATCCCCCTAAACACGCTAGAAATCAGGACGACCAATATCCTTTCACTCACATTCGAACTCGTCTAAAATATGTTAAACATGCCCAATCATTTGCACCATTCTGAACATACAAAACCTGAAACACTATATACTTCTAAGGCATTCTAAGTAGCCAACTAGCCCAATCCAACAACTCCAGCATCCTGCACATAGTCAACTCATCCAACATCCCACGAGAACTATCATCCAACCATTCAAATGTTTCAAGCATTCCGTGCTCGGTTAAACACCCCAACTTCTCAAGTAGACCTTACTTAACCATTCATTCTAATAACTCAAGTATTCTACATTTTGCTGCTAACCAAACCTCTCCGACAGCCCAAACATCCATGTTCATTCGGTTTAAATCAACTATCAATATATTCACGCGTAATTCTCAACATTATTCTATAACAAGAAATTCACTTGACCATGGCCCCTACACATGCTAGCACTTGATAGTGCTAAGCGCTCAAAAAATTAAACCTTCCATGCCAATACAGTACATGCTTAGGCAACTTGAACTCAAGAAAGATTTCAGAACAGTTAAGCCAACAACCATGTGCCCCACATATACAATTTTAAGCATGCTTACACATTCAAAAATTTCAAACATCAACCAGATCAAATATTAATTTAAAGAGGCTTAAATCCAAATGCCTACTTACGTTGAAAAGTGATCATTAAACACAATTTAACTCCTTTGAAAAGTGTTCTAGTCCAACCTACACCATTTTCAGCGTAAATCAATAATTAGCCGTTCTAATCAAGAAATTGATTCTTTGAAGATTAACACTTACCTACACAAGTACTCCAAGAGAATACCCAAGTGATTCTATGCCCAATGTCGACTTCAAAACCTTGCTTAAACCATCTAAACATACACATAACAAGGTTCCAATAGTTAGCGTTTAATTTCCAGCATCTAGTCGAGGGCTTAAATGGATTTAAACGAACTTTAAACACCGAATCTTACTGAAAATAGACGCCAAATGCTTGCTGGCTTGATGAGGAAATTGCTTTGCTTTCCACAACCAATGGGTAATATAAAATCATACTTAAAAATTCATGGGTTAGCTTCCAATCACCAAATCATTACCTAAAACCAACTCTAAAATTCAAAAACCAACTTGGATCATTGCTGAAAAACTTACCCACTCCAAGTCTGGGCTACACACGGTTGTACGAATAATAGGCTTGCCAAAAAAAAAACCTCGAAACAACGCCCCCCATTATTGTCCGTGCAGATCGCGCGAGAGAGGGGAATTATGGCAGATCTAGAGGTGATCTGGGTGGCAGCGCAACGTTCAGTGGGCGGTGAGGCTAACGGCGACAGCGCGGAGTGGAATCGAGCAAGCTGCGGCGACTTGCAACTTGCAGCAGATGGTGACATGGGCTGGAAGATCGGGAGCTGCTGCACGTGAGGGAGGCCAACGGCGTGGCGTGAATAGAAAACTAGGCAGTACGCGAGCATGCTGTGCAAATCGGAGATGAGAGAGAGAGAGAGAGCTGGATAGGGTTTTGGTGATGGGGAGAAGATAAATAAGAAGAAGAAGAAGAAAAGAGAGGGAGAGGTGTTTGGGGAAAGAGAAAGAAAAGTTCTCTTTTTTTTTTTTTTAATTTTGTTTTCTTTTTTTTTTTTTTCAATAAATCCAAAGATCAAAAATGCCCTCAAACCACATTTTTCATTCCAATTTTGCCCTTTCAAAATCTCTAAATTTCCATTTAGCCCAACAAAAAAAAAAACCAAATTTTAACTCCAAAATTTTGAAATTAACGCCCTTGAATATGTCGGGTGTTACAAATAAGTTTTTTAAACTTTCTATTCTTGTGTCCAATAGATTTTTGAATTTTCAATTTTGTATATAATAGGTCATTGACCTATTTGACATTTTTAAAAATCCATAGGGCTACTAAATGCAAAATTGAAAATTTAAAGAACTATTAGACATAAAATTCAGTTTTATATTTAATAAATCAGCTAATTCTAAAAGTTTTCAATATGTCAGGAACTTATTAAACACAAAATTGAAAGTTCAATGACCTATTAAATATTTTTTAAGTTCAATAATCTATCAGATACAAAATTTAAAATTAAGAGACTTTTTAGACACTCTCTAAAGTTTAGATACCTTTGGACACAAATTTAAAAGTTCAAAAACTAAACTTATAATTTGCTAAACTTGCAATTTACCATTTTTTTCGGAAGAAATGTTCGTTTGGCTGTGTTAGAAAAATATTGCTGTTATGTCGAAAATATCAGCGTTGTTATTGAAGAATATTGAGCGAAATATCATTGGTTTGACCTTTACTAATAATATATTGTAATATTTTGGTGATGTTTATTGGGAAAATTAATATTTCATCTTTTAACAATGGTTACAACCATTTATATCCAATATATGTAATTAATTCCAAGCTATGTTAGAATTTTTTTAAAAAATTTAATATAAGCCCAGTGTACATTTATTTTCACTTTAGAGTTTTAGGGCCACTACATTTGTGGGCCAATTAATTAAAAGGTAATTTCTTAAATTAACACTTTGATGGAAGGTGTATATATAAAGATAAAACCCTAGAAATTGGTCATCTCTCTGCCTTATTACGTAGAATTTGCTCTCTATAAAGAATACCTAATTCTTTCTATTGTGGCATTTAAGAGAACATCATAGATAAAGTTTCAATGATAATTCATTGTGGATTTTGAATTCTATGTGATTATTTGCTTTGTATATAATTCATATTTCTCTTCTCATGCAGAAGATTAAGTTTTATAATTTTAGTTATTATGCATGCTTAATGGTTGAGTTTCATTAAATTTATTATAATAAATTATGTATTTATTTTATTTTATGTATTGTGTATATCATAAAATTTAAAGTATGTTTTTTATCCTTGTAACTTACTACACAATTTGAAATGTACAAAGTTTTCCTAAATTTTCTATTCATAAAATTATTTGCAATATTAATGTTTTACAAATTGTGCGATGTAAATTACTTGTCATTATTTTATTATAATTTATATGTTATGAATAATTAGTAAGTTTTATAATACCAAATTAAAGTTAATTCAATTATTCATGTTTATGTGATGCTAATGAATGAGATTATATTATAAAATATTAAAGATTTTATCATGAGTACATTGATGAGCATTATTATAAATCATTTTGAATAGCCCAAAGGTTGATTAGTAGTTTTATAATTTTGAACCTCACTATGGTTAATTAAGAGCTCGTTTGATAACGTTCATGTTTCCTGTTTCTTGTTCATGTTTCTCATTTTTCAAGAAACAGACATGTTTGATAAACGATCATGTTTCTTGTTTCTAAATTTTTTAGAAACGTTTCTAAAAAAAAGGTAGATTTTGAGAAACTTCAAAAAGTAGTTTCTCAAATTCTGTTTCTGTTTTTTTTTCAGGTTTCATGCATGTATTCATATTTCTCTTTTTACCCATCTCTCCTCTCTCTCTTCTTTCTCTCTCTTCCATTATATTTTTTTCTTTTAATACTTTTTAATCTTTTTGTTTTTTTCTTCTTTTTTATTTTTATTTTTTGATTTATTTCTTTCTATTTGTTCTTTCTCTTTCATCATAATTTTTTTTCTTTTAATAGTTCATTATTTTTTTTTCTTTTTTCCTTTTTACTTTTCTCTTTTCGTTTATGTTTTTTTCTTCTCTCTTATTTTCTTATTTTCTTTTACTTTACATTAACGAGCTTATAGTAATTATTTTCTATTTAATTTTCTATTATTTTTTCTTTTGGTACGATTTTATTTTTTTATTAAATAAATAAACTAATAATGTATTTCATGTTTACCATTAAATGTAAAAAAATATATACATTCTCTATCTTTTTCTGATTTTACTTGCATGTATTATTGGCTAATGCATTTTTAAAGAAAAAATAAAAATAAAGTTTATTATTAAATTAAAAAAATGTGGGTATGTTCGATTGTCTAACCTTAGACAATTTACAAATTCGTCTAATTGAACTAACTCTTGTAAGTCAAAATCGTTCAAGGTGAATTGATTGAAGTGAGAAATAACATTGCAAATCAAATTTGAACAACATTTGAAGGATAAATTTATTATTATTATTATTAATTAGGTGTTGGGCCTTAATAAAATACTATAACCTCTTTATATATGTTTTATATTTATTTTAATGCATGTTATATGTTTTATTATAGTATATGTACTAAACTTTATTTTTACCAAAAAACAAGAAACAAGAAACAGAAATAGTTATCAAACATGTTTCTGTTTTTAGTTTTTAAGAAACAGAAACAAGAAACGAAAAACAGAAACAAGAAATAAGAAACGAGAAACGAGAACGTTATCAAACGGGGCCTAAGATGCTTAGTTAGGTATAAGGGTGAAAATGAGTCAGGTTGGGTTGGTTAGTCCACAAACTTACCCGACCCGGCAAGGAAACCAACTTGTTGAACTTACTCTATTCGAGCGGGTTGGATTTTTTTTTTTTTTTGGAGTTCAGTGCAAAACAACTTAAAGAAGGCACAGATGACTCTTTACCAAAAATCAAAAGTTCTATAGAACAAATCAATTTCAACTTAAAAAAAATACTCCCCAAACACAAACCCAAAGGCATCTATCTTTTTGGATCTCACCTATTCAATGCTTTTCAAAAAGAAATACATAAAAGTTGAATTTCAAGACCTGATATTAGCCTAGAATCAGTGGTAGAAACACAGACCCACAAATAAAAAAGAATCCAAACTCACCTTTTAAATCCTCCCAACAAACCCCAAACAAAAAACCAACCAACAACAATGCCGGCACTGTCAGATTCTTCTTCTTCTTCATCTCCATTGTTGTCGGAAATAGGGGTGGTCTAAATCTTCTTCTTCTTTGGCCCTATTGTTGTTGAAATAGGGGCGGCTAGCATTGCGGCCTGGCGTAGATGCCAGAAAAGGGTTGACGGCGAACGACTGTAAGAATCTTCTTCTTCGACTCCATTGTTGCAGAAACAGGGGTGGCTTGCAGGGGTGGATCCACGTTGGGGCCAGGAGGGGCATGGCCCCTCTGACATTATGAGTTTTATACATATGTAATATTTGTTTCAGTTTAAAATCACAAACAATCCTTTGGTCTGTTGGCTAAGGGGGGCACGATGAAATTTTGCATTTGGGAGGTCCTGTGATCAAGTCCTATGAAACATCCTTTCCATACATTTTTACCTTCATTTTTTAATTTTGAATATATACACACCCAAAATTAAACCTTACTTTTTTAGCTTCATTTTTTAATTTTGAATATATACACACCCAAAATTAAACCTTACTTTTTTAGCTTCATTTTTTAATTTTGAATATATACACACCCAAAATTAAACCTTACTTTTTTACCTTCATTTTTTAATTTTGAATATATACACACCCAAAATTAAACCTTACTTTTTTAGCTTCATTTTTTTTGTATATATATGCCCCAAAAAAACCGCCTGCTCTTTTTAGTTTAATTTCATTTTTTTTATTTGGTGTGTGTGCGGGTATATATATATATATATAAAATTTAAATTTTGCAAAATATCCGGACTTTTTTAACTTTATTTTTTTTTTTAATTTTGTATAGATATACACCAAAAAAAAAAAAAATGCTAATGTCTTAGTTTAACTTCATAATTAGTTCTTGAATTTTAAAATTTGTGATCTTAAACTTTATAATTTTGTGTTTAATAAGTCATTAAATTTTAATAACGTCCAATAGATCCACAAATTTTTAATTTTATATCTAATAGATCTTAAATTTCAATTTTTTTTTTTATAATTAATTGTTCTATTAGACATAAATTGTAATTTTGTAACTAATAAAGTAATAAATATATTTAAAAGATGTCAAATAGGTTGAAGACTTATTAGAAACAAAATTAAAATTTATGTCTAATAGAACATTTAATTTTTTAAAATTTTGAATATATCAGACATCTATTGAATACAAAATTGAAACTTCAAAGATCTATTAGATACAAAATTAAAAATTCGAGGTTCTATTATATATTTTTTAAAGTTCAGGGATCATATATACACAAATTAAAAGTTCAACGACTAAACTTGTAATTTAACATAATATGAACTTGTGCCCCCCTAGCATAAAGTTCTGGATTCGGCATTGGTGGCTCGCATTGTCGCCTAGCAACGTCGCTGAAACAGAGACGATGGGGAATGATTGTGACTGAGATTTTGGAAGAAAATTGAACAGCTAGGGCTTGTTGAATGGGCTTTTATGAAGTGAACGGCTAGAGATATTTGAGATTTTTTTTGAAGAGAGCATATTTATTAAGGGCGGACACGTCACACACGTGGCAACATGGGAGTAAACCTAAATTTTACCCTAGGGCAGTTTGGCTAAAATAGAGAACTAAACCAAAATAGATCGGCTCAGGTCAATTCGGTTTGTACTAACAAACCAAACTGAACTGGCTCAACTTGATTCGGGTCTTCGGTTTGGTTCAGTTCCTTACACCCTAGCTAGGTATTTTTAGTATATCTAAATTAGATAGCTAATGTATCTAATTTGAGCATATTAATTACCAATTATGTAAAATTAAATCTAGCATCAATTATGTATGAATATTGTATATTGTTGTATCTCTCAAAAGAGAATTTTAATATATGCTTTATGTTTTTTAATGTTTTATGAATCTTCATTACATATTTAAGTTTATTTCTCAAAGCAATGACATATAAGCATATTTTTTTGTATATGCAGTAGCTACTTCAGTTTCTCTTCATTTGCAAGTTACGTCTACTATTAAGTTTAATGGACTCAGTTTCTCTAATTGGTGCCAAAAATCTGATTTCATTTTGGAGTTTTGGATCTTGATTTGGCACTCTTAAATGAGAAATCTACTGCACTTACTAATGCTAGCAGTGCTAAGGAAAGATCTTTCTATAAAGGCTGGGGAAAGATAACATAGGTTGAGCTTAATGTTTATGCCAATAATTGTAGCAAGCAATATCAAGTCCACAATTTCAAAAATGATAAGCGTTAAAGAATTTATGAAATTTGTGAAAAATTGTTCCTAGTCTGAGTCGGCTAATAAGTCAAATGTTGGGATCTGACGTGTACCTTAACCACCATTAAGTTTAATGGTTCTCATACTATGCATGAGCATATCCTTAAAATAAAAAACTTAGCGGCAAGGCTAAAGATTATGGGAATGGAAGTTAATAAGAATTTTTTGGTAACGTTTATCTTTAACTCCTTACCTCTAGAGGATGGCCCATTCCATATGAAGTATAATACTTTGAAAAATAAATGGAATGTGTATGAATTGTAAAGTATGCTCATTTAAGAGGAAGCAAGGCTTAAGATACTGATAATTCACTCTGTTAATCTCATAAGTCATAAATGAGCTGGAAAGAAACTAGGTAAGAAGAATGGAAAGGGCAATTACGGACAACTAAAGATAAATCAGTCATCTGTCTAAATCTACAGAAGGAACAAATTAAGGATAAATGTCGTTTCTGCAACAAGCCAAGACACTATGAGAAAGATTGCCTGAAATGTAAGGCATGGTTCGAAAGTAATGGTAAGCATAATGTCTTAGCATGTTTCGAATCAAATTTAACTAAAGTTTTTTATGGTGGATTGACTCTAGTTGTACTATTCATGTTTTAAATACAATGCAAGGATCCCTTACGACCCGAACCACAAGCCGAAATGAGAAATTCATCTTTGTGAAAAGCTGAGTCAAAGTTCCAGTTGAAGATGTAGGAACTTATCGTTTAATTTTATATACTGGATATCATTTAGACTTTTTTAATACCTTTTATGTCTCTTCTGTTTCTCCTAACTTCATTTTCCTATCTAAACTTGATACTTTAATCTGCATGTATTTTCCCTTTCTAATTTGAATACTGTTTATATATTTATTTACTTTTTTTTATACCTTTTGTTTATTTCTTTTTGGCATATGTCTAAGTTTGCTCATTAATTATACTTTTGATATTTATTCAAAGCTTCAAACGCGAAAAACGAGATGACAATGCTTTTAAAATATAAGAAAATAGTACATGGTGGAAAATGAAGTTAATCATAGGCCTTTTGCAAGTGAAAAATGTCACATGCTTTACTTGTTAAGTTATTTAAATATTTTTAAAATAATAAAACACTAAATTAGATTCTTTGTGAGAAAAAAACAGGAATGTGACAATCATTTTAAAAAGTAAAAAGATTAAAATGATTTTATATTAGGAAAAGAGTAGGAGTCTGTACTTATATAAATGGGTAAAGTGAAGTTATTACTTTTACAAATTTTTCATAATGCTTTTAGGAGTTGGGTTTTGCATATGGACATTCCTAAAAGACCTCCCTTGATCAATTTATCTTTACTATTCTTTTAGGAGCATAATTGAAATTTCTAAAGGTAAGAGGTAAAACTAATATAAATGTGAAAATACAGAGATGAAAGCTATGATCTTAAACGTTTTACATAATTGCATAATATGTTACCAATGGTGTCAATTAAATCTTGGCCATACATATTTAGTTCCACCAGGTGCAAGAGCAATCTAATGTGTCAAGCCATGAATGATTCAATCCTAGAATAGGAGTTAGATCACTTCTACAATTTTAGGAATTAATAATGCATGCAACTTGGAATATTTAAAAGGAATAAAAGAAAAACCTTCATAAATTAAAAAGGCAAGGGTATTGGCACTTATGGCAGAAATTTTTGGATTTTAGAAAGCATATGTCGGTTTTTTACCATCATAAGTTATAACTTAATTTTTAAATTTTCACTTTCCCAAAATTTCTCTCAACACTCACCACATGCCTTAAGTTCACCCAATTTCCTCTGGTTGACCCACTTCGCTCTTCATCCTTCATAAATCATCTCTAGAGCATGGGAATCTCCATATCCAAGCACCATCTCGAGTCCTCAAACCTCTCTCTTAAGGAAAAAGGGCATCCATCTGCGATCGATCACCAAGCTTCTTGTCACCATGAAGAATACGAAGCATTGTTTCTCCAAGTTGGTTTGAAATTTCATTCTCAATGAAAAGGACAGTAAAGCCCTAGTCGTCGTCCCTAAATTAAGTTACAGGGGCAAATTGTTAAAGACGAACAAGAAATTGATGATAACAAAACAATAGGAGAGATTGTTGGCTCTCCAACAAAAGTCAAAACTTATTTCTTTCTGTATTATCCTACTCAATTAGATTACAAGTGTGTTTCGACTCATTGAATTGTAACCTTTTGTTTTATTAGGAAAGGTTAAAATTTCTTTTCTGTTCCTACAAATTCAATGCTAAATGCTAACTTATGATATTTTATAGACCAAATGCATTTTAACAATCACAACCTTAGTGAAGGATTTCGATATCAATATTCACAAAATCCTTCAACACTTGAGGATGGGTAGTAATCTAAGTTGAATAAACCTATGTCCATAGAATAAAAGCATGAAGAATGGAGAAGTATAAACTGAGCAATCAAATTCATTCAATCAAAAGACATAATCCATAAATTCATAAAATCTAGTGGCAACATCAATCCCTAGATAATTATCTAGTAATCCATTTGTTAGAACATGAGTTAACTTACCTTAAAGGTTTCAATAAAAAAATAAAATTTAACTTTATTCAAGTCTATAAATACTAAAACTATGTGATTCAGAGAGTGTATGTAAAATCAGAAAATTAGAAGGTGTTGAAAGTGTTGAGATTTATGCTCTAAAGCCTTGTAATGAATGATTTATTTAATAATGAATGATTATTTATATTATTTTATTCGTAATATAATATTATCCAATATATGAAAAATTCAATGTTATTAATGTAATCTTGAACAGTATGTGGTTGACATATAAGATGATCATGTTCAAGAAATAACCTAAAGGGTCATAGTATATGGATAAAGTTGGGTGTCTTATCCTAGTAACACTATAGAATGGCCCAGTACTTTATAATAGTTATAAATGATTTGATCCAAATCGTTTGTTCGTGTGAAGACATGTGAGTAGGGGTAATCAGTCCAAAAGTTGAAGTCTGGTACGATAGATGCACGTTGCAACACTTGAATCAGTCCAGCCATGAACTTCTTCGGGCTTTGATGATTGATGGCGTGTGGGTCCCAACTATAAGGCGGTGTATATTAATGCTAACGGTGAACTTTGAGATGCTGCAGACAAACGTGAGTTAGCCGACGGTCAAACTTCATTGAGCATGTAATTGGTTTTGTCTTCATGTGTTTTCTTTAACGGTCAAACGTGAGCTGTTGTGTATCCCTTGAAGTATCCCAACCCGTGTGATGTTCAATTGGTGGATGACCTCACAATACATGGGTCAATACATGGGCTTATGCGCTCTATTTTTAACAATATGAAATTTATTATATATTATACATATGGTTTTCCTTAGTTAATTGGTGAAGCACTTCAATTCAATTCACATTATATAATAAGCAATTGAGGTTGGTGAACTATTACAACAACTCACTTACGAAGATAATGGAGATGATTAATTTAGGGTATTCTCGATCTAACCCTAAATTTGGAGTGTCCAAAAAGAAAAAGATATTGAAGATCAAGATATGTCTTGAATTTAAATTATTTTAATTTAAATAGTTTTTAATTTCTAGGATAGGCCAAATTTATCAATCAATTTTTCTATTTTTTAATTTAATTATGCATGTCTTGAATTTAAATTATTTTAATTTAAATAATCTTTTTAAAATTTTTTTTTAGCATAGTTCCTTAGATAAGGAAGCATCTATACTCAAATATTTTGTTGCCATCATACTTAATGCTCTTTGAAATAACCTTTGAAAAGGAGCCTCATTATTGATCATTTCTCTAGGCATTCTATTTATGAGAAAAGTTGTCATTAGAAAACTATCAACCCAATATTGTAAGGGAACATTAGAGTGAGACAAAAGAGTCAAACCTGTTTCTACTAGATAACAATGTTTTCTCTTTACTATTCCATTTTGTTTGGAGTGTGAGAACAAGAGAATTGATGCACAATCCCACTTTATTCAAACATTTCCTTGAGTTCAAGTGAGGTGAATTATCCATCACCATTGCTTTACAAGATTTTGATCTTCCTGTCTACTTGGTTTTCAATTATTAGCTTGAACTTTTTAAAACATGAGATAAATGATGACTTTCTATTCAATGGATATATCCATGTGATTTGTCGCATGATTTTGTGACCATACAAACCCGCAAGTGTACGCTGTCAAGTTTTAGTATAGTGATTAGTGAATGCAAAGTATTGTTCTCGGGAATAGTTTTCTAGACCAATTGATTATCATGAATAATAACATCCAATTTTATTAAGAAAAGTGATTTTTAGAGATTTTTGATTAACGAAATAAGTAAACATAGAGGGAGATGTCAAAGAGAGAAAAACCTAGGGAATTGACTTCATCAATTGAACTATTATTTTAGTTAATTAATCCAAGATATGATTATGCAAACTATACGCAAGAAGTAAAATTATCAAAAGACTCGTCCAAGCCCAGTTGACCTTATGCAATGCTATAAATCTAACGTATCCGTCTAGATTTTTAATAACATTCAAGGCAGTAAGAACTTCTTTTTATGCTTCTAAGAGAACTCCTCATTCACATGCAAGAGTTTACAAATAGTCATGTTCGAACTTATTCTAGTCTAAAAACTACTCTTTCAAGCAAGACCTTAGATTAATGAATCATGCAAACTTTGGCTAGAAGGCAACAAGCATTAAGAACATTCAAACAAAAATAGTTAATAAGCATAATCAAGATATAGATTAATACTAAAATAACGAATTCAACGACTACATCAATCCCCTAGATACAAGACTGGGCCAGTCATAATCACTGAAAATAAAACTAGGCTTATATCAAAATTCATAACGATAACTACTACAATGTAAAAAGGAAAATAAGAACTCTTGTGATGTGTAATCCTCGTTCCTGATGTAATCTTTATGATCTTGAGCTTCCAACCTTCACTCCTTGCTCTCAAGAATATTCTTTAGTGTTCGGCTCCCCTTTTTTGCAAACAAATAAAGAGGTATTTATAGAAATCGTGACAGCGTCTAGACGATAGGTTGCAGCGTCTCGACGTTGTCCTTCCTAAGACACATGTTTTCAAAATAGGAAAGGTAAGCAGCATCTCAACGCTACCTGTGCGATCTTTCTGGCTGGTTTGGTTGCATTTATGGCATATTGAGACTCTACTGATGGTGTCTCAACACTATGCCCTCGGAATTTTTGGTCCATTTCCCTTCTTTGCTCCACTTGGTCCCTCAATTTGTGCTCCATTGACTCTAAACTCGCTATGGTATCTCCACAATCTTCGGTTTCCCTTAAATTGCTCGAATATTGAAATTTTAATAAATAAACTCGTGAAAAGTACCGAATAAGCTATAAAGACTAAAAAAAGTAAAGCCTAGAGATAACACATTTTGTGTGTTATCATGAATCTAGAGAAGTCATCAACAAAATTAGCAATATGTTTTTAATTTTGAAACGAGATTATAGGAGTAAGACCCCATAGATCGCAATACAGTTTTTCTAAAGGAAACTTGCATAAATTAATGTTTGATTGGAAACACGACTTACAACTCATACTCAATTGACATAAAAGACAAATAATTTTTGCTTTAATCCAACTAGAGACATCAATACATTGCTGAGAATACAAACATTTAAAAGATCGTTCATTCAAATGACCCATTCACATATGCCAAATGGTGTACGGAGCTTTATTATTAGTCATAGAAGTAATATAAGCTTCATTTTTCCTATATTGTGATCCTTCAATGCATATAAGCCAGCTGTTCGAGTTTCTTTTTGCAAGTATTTTCCCCTCTTGATTCTTTACAAGAAAATTGGTAATGAAGATGAAACAATCATTGTCTTGAGTGAGTTTACTTACAGAGAGGAGGTTCTTTTTAATCTCAGGGATAACAAGTACATTTTTAAGAGTTAGTTCATTATCACTAGTGGTTATCATTCCTTAACGAATGTGAGATATTTCAAGTTGGTTTTCATTTCCTACAAATATTTTGTTGATCCTCTATTTGGTTGTAAGGAAAAAACTTTATCAGGGACATTAACCATGTTAGAAGTAGCTCCTAAGTCTGATACATCAATGGATCAACTCCTTCGCTTAAGTTTATTATAGCAAATGCTTTAGGAATCTCCTCTGATTGACAAGAGTGACCAAAGTGATTCCAGCACTCCAATGCAGTATGGTTACCTTTTCCAAATATTTGACATATGACTTTGTTAGTTTTGTATAAATTTGAGTTGATCATGCTTATTTCTTGGGTGGATTTGAAGTTATGTTGCATTCCATCATTGAGTACAACAGGCATAGATGTTGGTATTTTACTCACTACAGCTTTGTCTTGAGGAAATTTGATGGACTAAAATGCTAATCCATTTTGTCGCCCTTTAAGAAATCCATTGCCAAGAGAAGAAAAGTTCCTACCTCATCCTCTGGAACAACCTCTTTGTGAGTAAAAAGTTTGCTCATGGTTTGGTTGCAAATGATGTTCTTCATATGATTTTGCTTTTATTCTCACCTCATGTGCCTTGACTGCAAAAATGAATTCATTGAAGGTAGGGGTAAGTGATGCTAGCAAAACTATGTGTTACCGCAAGTGTACGGACCCAAGGTGGTATGAGTATACCAAGTATCATATCTACATGGAATTGTTTAGATTGGTTGAGTACCGAAAATAGTTGCAAATGATTAATGTTCAGAAAAATAAACCGAATAGCACATGATTGAAACAAATAAAAATATGCAAAGAAAGCAAAAGATTGAGAACAATAGGGTTAAAGTCGTTTAAGGAATGAATTTCATTAATTGGATCTTACAATTAATCAACTGGACAATTGATATTATTATCTCATTTAATTAATAGGTCTAGAAGTCTAATTTCATGGAATCATTTGTTGAGCTCATCCAATTCTCGGGTGTGATTAATTAAATCTCATGTCTGTCTCATTAATTAATTCTCACATGACATTAATGAGCCTTCATTTTATGTCACTTAGGTAGATTTTAATTGTCATGCATTGTCCTTCTAAGCCTAAATCTCCTATGTCGAGCTCAATTTAAGCTAATGATCAATTAAACTATGGCTAGTAGTTCAAAGGCATTACGAACCGAATGCACAAAGTTAATAGAATGAGATAAAATATCAAAAACACTTCAATTAACTAACTAAAGATCCATTAGCTACACCAATTCTCCAAACTAATGTAATTAGTCACTAAACATAATTGCAACATTCCCAAAAGCAATCATTACAACCCAAAGCAATCATTACAACCCAATTACAGCAACTAAAAATGGAATAAAAAGAAAGGAAAGCTAAGATCACGTTGATCCTTGACTGAATAGCCTCGATCTCTGTGATCTCAAGCCTCTAACCTTCACCGAATAGCCTCTAAAGGCCCCCAACTATCCCAATTTTGATATGTTTTCATAAAAAGGGTAAAAAAACTTCTAGCTCTCGAAAATCGGTCCCAAAATGATGAAAATATAATAGGCCTCGATGCAGCGTCAAGAAGCTAGGCACAGTGTCTCGATGCTTTACTGAATGCACCGTTTAACTAATGCGCACGTCTTCAGCGTCTCGACGCTATGGACAAAAATCTTTGCATGCGCCTCTCATTAGGTAGCGTCTCAACGCTAGCTCTCGAGTTTTCAACAAGAAAGATAGTGTCTTAACTCTATTATGAGCATCAAGACACCGTATCCTAGACCAAATACACT
The DNA here is from genome assembly GCA_033996785.1 of Trichosanthes truncata. NCBI lineage: Eukaryota > Viridiplantae > Streptophyta > Magnoliopsida > Cucurbitales > Cucurbitaceae > Trichosanthes > Trichosanthes truncata. The sequence goes on along the minus strand of JAWPNB010000013.1, from coordinate 38,210,859 downwards.
TGTGCAGCTCCTCTTCTCAATACTTAGCTCCAATTTAGGTCCTTTGAAACTCCAAAAATCACCTAATGCTCGAAATTCGTCATCTTTGGTTTGAATTTCCTGGTTTATCCTAAAATAGATAAAATATCACCATAAAATCTCACAATTATACGCAAAGCTAGCAATTTATTGGGCATAAATATAGCACTAAATTAGTGTTATTAGTAAGAAGCATTGGAGAGCTTGGTGGTTTTGAATCCTTGATAGCTAGTACCGAGACCTCTTGCTATATGAAAGAACTTTGTCACAAGTTGATCACAAATAACTTTAATTTTTTTGGGATATTCATCCATAGTGAGCTTACCTAGTTCAAAGTGTGGAGCGTTTTCGTCAAGCAGATCTTGTTTCTTTGCTCATGGTCAGTAGTTGTTCTTCTAGAGATGACCATATGTGTTGTGTTGTCTCCGTACTCTCGATCATTGCAAGGATGTCTTTTGAAATCATTCCAAGAAGCCAAGATGTCAACAAGCAATCATTATTGATTCATTGACTATATCTGGATAAGCAGCAAGTTTTTCATCATTCTTAGTGATGAATTCTTCATGCAGGTGAACTTCAATCCCCAAACGTCTAACTAGTGGTAAGATTTGAGATTTTCAAATCAAGTAGTTGGAGGAGGTGAGTTTGCTTGAAATCAAATTGGAACATTGATGGAATGATTGAATTATCAATGTGGGCTATGTTTTAGCTATTTTGAATGAATTGCATTGAAATGACTTTTCCCTTTTTCAAGTCACAACACTTATAACATGAAAAGATTTCAAGAATGTAATACTGAAATGGATTTTCAAACTCAAAGGCAATTGAATAAAAAAATCTTTATATTTTGAAATCAAATCGTTAATCTGAAAGTTTATTCAGACTGATCTATTTTATACAGACAATTGCTTTGACTTGAGAGGAAAAAGATGTTGAATAATAAAATATGGCCAACTTGTGGCAATTTGTAGCCATTGGATCTTAGTCCAAGGCCAACTTGTGGCAATTTGTAGCCATTGGATCTTAGTCCAAGGCCAACTTGTGGCAATTTGTAGCCATTGGATCTTACACATTGTTCAAAGCCAATTTGTGGCTTTAGGATTTGCTTGATGGCCAAGTCCATTTGCACTATAAATAGGTTCATACCTATTGTTCGCAAATCATCCCAAAACATCCCAAATCAAAGTGAGAAGGGTGTGAGATAAAATAGAGAGAGTTTCTTCTTACAAGAGTGTTTGTTCTTCCTTTATAAGAGAGAAAGTTGTAACTGCTATTCTAGAGTGGATTTTCTTCTATTCTTGCCCGTGGTTTTTACCTTAAGAAGTTTAGGGGTTTTCCACGTAAAATCACTGTGTGCTCTTCTTTCTCTTCTTCTTCATCATTTACTCATTATTCTAAATCTATTGTAGCTGTGATCTTGCTCTATTTGAACTTAATAATCTCAACAAGTGGTATCAGAGCCTGATTTTAGGTGTAAATATTTACTTTTCGTATGCTTTGTGGTTGCCACAAAAAGTGGATCCTCCACATTAGAAAATAAGTTAGATATTTTTCACCTTTATTGAAAGGCACGAAGATTGTTTACAGTTCATAATAGAAGTAATGGCAGCAAGGGTTGAGATTGAGAAATTCAACGGGACTAATTTCTCATTGTGGAAATTGAAGATGAAGGCTATCTTGAGATAAGATAATTGTCTTGCAGCCATTAGTGAAAGGCCAGTGGAAATCACGAATGACAACAAGTGGAACGAGATAGACAGGAATGCTATTGCAAATCTTCACCTAGCACTAGCAAATAAAGTATTGTCAAGCATAAAAGAGAAGAAAACTGCAAAGGAGATTTGGGATCATCTCACAAAATTGTACGAGGCCAAGTCACTTCACAACAAGATTTTCCTTAAGAGGAAATTTGATAGAGGGCTTGTCGAAGGCCCTATCAAGATTAAATTTATAAAACTAGACCTCTAAGTATTTTGCAATAATAGTGCCCAGGGTCATCTAGAGGGATTGAAGTTCTTAGATAAATTAAGTACCATAATTACTCACACCTAATTTTATTTAGACAAACAGAACTTTAGAGTGATCAAAACAAAAATAAAATCTAAACTGCTATTTACAAGGTTGGAGTCCAATTCTTGAGAAACATAATGGTTGAGTAAATTAAGCACATCTTTGCAGATAAAGAATTTATTTCATGCAATTATTCTTAAGCCAAGAATTACTAAATTATCAATATTCTCTCTCGAGCTCAATTGAACTCATGCTTAGCAATAAATCAACCTCTCATTCTATTTTTATTGCTAAACATGGCATTAAGCAATTCTCTTAAGGCTTCTAGAATTAACTTACTCACTCTCGTGCAATAAACTAACTCTAGTCATGCATCTATTGTTCTATGGATAAATTTACTCTCTCGAGCTAAATCTAACCTAACAAGCAAAACCATGGCCATGGGTTTAAGCAATAAAAATCGAGATGCATAAAAGATGTAATTACAATCATTCAATTACAAAATCAACAAAAGTCTAGAATATACAACCAATCTTGTCTAGATACAGAGATAAACAACATTATAGTCTATAACAAAACTCCTAAAAACCAAAAGAAAAGTAAAGGGAAAAGAGAATAACCTAAGGTCGCGTGCCAACACTCGTCCTCGACGTGAAGTCCACAATCTCGAGCCTTGAGTCTCCTCCTTAGCTCTCCAAAGATCTCCTCTAAGCCCTTAGACAGTGTATGAATCGATTTAGGATTTTGGTCTCTAAAAAACGGCTCCTTTTGATCGAAACATAAATTTTCCTTTTATAATGTCGAGACAGTGTTGCAACGCTAGGGCAACGTTGCAATGCTGTCCCTTCGAATTTTATAAAGAAGGAAAATATTTTTTTGAGTAGCGTTGCAATGCTATGCTTGTGGTTCTTCAAGGTAGAAAGGCTCTTCAAATGGCATTGCAACGCTCTGCCCTCGGGTCCAAAAGTCTTGTTCATCTTCTTCAACACTTGGTTCTTCAAATATAGCCCTAATTTGCTCCAAATTCAGCCAAATACTTCTCAAAACTTTGATTTTGCTTCAAATGCTCGGTTTCTGAGAAATAAACATAAAAACACATGAAAGCACACGAAATCATAGCAGAACTAGCCAAAAACTAAGCCTAAAAATAGCATATTTATGCATGCTATCAAAATTGTATACTCTTCGGATGTCAGAATCTATTTCAATGACAGAGCACATGAACATGTTGGATACTCTATTTTCTCAACTCACATCATTAGGTTATAAAAATAGAGCCAAATGAACGTGTTGAACTTCTACTTCAAAGTCTCATTGATTCTTATGATCAACTTGTCATCAACCTAACAAATAATGTTCTCACTGACTATCTAAACTTTGATGATATTGGAGCTGTTGTCCTAGAAAAGGAAAATCGATGCAAGAACAAAGAAGATAAGTTGGCAAGTTCACAACAAGCAGAGGCTCTGACTGTGACAAGAGGTAGATCAACGGAACATGGATCAAGTGGGAGCCAAAATGAAGGAAGGTCAAAATCAAGAAGTAAGAAGAACATAAAGTGCTACCACTGTGGCAAGAAGGGTCATCTGAAGAAGGATTGTCGGAATCTAAACAAGAAAGATTCCAATCCTTAGGGAAATGTAGCAAGCACCTAAAATGAAGGTCATGTCTTGTCTTGTGAAGCAACAACAGCTATTACAGGCAAAAAAAGATTGGCTGAGGTATGGTTCATCGACTCAAGAGCCACTTATCACATGACTTCTCGACGAGAATGGTTCCACCCTTATGAACCTGTCTCATGAGGATATGTGTTCAGCTGTAATGATCAAGCCTTGAAGATTGTCGGTATTGGAACTATCAAGTTGAAGTTTCATGATAATACAGTTCGCACAATTGAACAAGTGCGACATGTAGAAGGCCTAAAAAAAGAACTTGCTCTCATTAGGTCAACTTGATGACCTTGATTGTAAAGTTGTAGTTGAAAAAGGAATCATGAAAGTGATTCAAGGGAGAAAAAGTAGATACAAACTTGTACATGTTGGAGGGAGAGACTTTGCAAGAAGGAGAAGCATCAGTTGCCTCAAGTTATTCAAGTGAAAAGCTCTCAATGATGTGGCACCAGAAACTTGGACACATGTATGAACAAGGAATAAAAGTTCTTGCAGAGAAAAATCTACTCCCAGGACTCACTAAGGTGTCTTTACCCTTTTGTGAGCATTGTGTTACTAGTAGGCAGCACAGATTAAAGTTCAACACATTAAATTCTAGAAGTAAAGAAATTCTAGAATTGGTTCACTCTGATGTATGGCAAGCATCAGTTACATCCTTGGGGGGAGCAAGGTACTTTGTGTCATTTATAGATGACTAATCAAGAAGGTGTTAGGTGTATCATATCAAGAAAAAGGCAGATGTGTGTTCAATCTTCAAAGTATTCAAAGCGCAAGTAAAACTTCAATCTAGTAAGAAGATTAAATGTTTGCGAACAAATAATGGAGGGGAATATACAAGCAATGAGTTTACGGAATTCTACAATCAAGAAGGGATTAAACGATAGTTCACTACTGCCTACACTCCTCAGCAAAATGGAGTGGTAGAGCAGATGAACATAACCTTGTTAGAGAGAACAAGAGCAATGTTAGGAGCTGCAGGCTTAGACAAGACTTTGTGGGCAAAAGCAGTTAATACCGTATGTTATGTAGTGAATCGTGCTCCATCAACTGCAATTGAGTTGAAGACACCCATGCAGATGTGGACAGGAAAACTAGCTGATTATTCAAACCTCCATATATTCGGAAGTCCGGTGTACGTAATGTACAATGCTCAAGAAACTACAAAGCTGGATCCAAAATCCAAGAGATGTTTATTCTTGGGATATGATGATGGTGTGAAGGGGTATCGCTTGTGGGATCCCACTGTCCACAAGGTTATTATCAGTAGGGATGTGATCTTTGTGGAAGATAAGAAACAAATTGAAGATGATAGCACCGTAAATGAAAGCTCTGAGATTACAATAGTACACGTGGAGAAAAAGTTTGAAGAGGACTCTTCTGAAGCTGAACCAATAAACGAGATCCAAGAACTAGTTAAGTCACAAGGATTAGAGACTAGCTGTTTTGGTCGAATAATAAAACCACCCGATTGGCAATCTAGCTATATTATGGAGAGTAACATTGCATATTGTCTTCTAACCGAGGATGGAGAACCATTAACCCTCCAAGAGGCAATGACTAGTCCAGATGTTGCTCAGTGGGTGACAACAATGCAAGAAGAACTAGAAGCTCTTCGTAAGAACAAGACCTGGGAACTTGTAACACTACCACGAGGGAGAAAGCCCATTGGTAACAAGTGGGTGTATAAGATCAAGCACAACGACGTTGATCAACTGGAGCGGTATCGTGCAAGATTGGTGGTAAAAGGATACGCTTAGAAAGAAGGTATTGACTTCAATGAGATCTTTTCTTTGGTTGTTCGACCTACTAGTGTTAGAATAATCTTGGGAATGTGTGCTACATTTGATTTACAATTGGAGCAGTTGGATGTTAAAACTGCTTTTCTCCATGGAGATCTTGAAGAAGAAATCTATATGCTCCAATCAGAAGGTTTTGAAGTAAAAGGAAAAGCGAGCTTGGTTTGCAGGTTAAACAAACCTCTGTACGGTCTCAAACAGGTGCCGAGGTGTTGGTACAAGAGATTTGATTCCTTCATCATAAGCCTTGAATACAACAGACTTAATACAGACCCTTGTGCATATTTCAAAAGGTTTGGTGAAAAAGATTTCATTGTCTTACTGTTGTATGTTGACGACATATTGGTAGCAAGCCCCAACAAAGATCGTACTGAAAAATTGAAGGCACAGTTGGCTAGGGAGTTTGAAATGAAAGACTTGGGACCAGCAAACAAGATTTTGGGGATGCAAATTCACCGAGATAGAAATAATAGGAAAATTTGGCTATCTCAGAAAAATTATTTGAGAAAGGTCTTGCGACGCTTCAACATGCAAGATTGTAAGCCAACTTCTACCCCTCTTCCTGTTAATTTCAAGTTATCCTCTAGTATGAACCCTATCAGTGAAGTAGAGAGGATGGAGATGTCTCGAGTACCGTATGCATCAGCAGTGGGAAGTTTAATGTTCGCCATGATCTATACCAGACCAGACATTGCATATGCAGTCGGAGTAGTTAGTCGATATATGGCGAATCTTGGTCGAGAGCATTGGAATGTATTAAAAGGATCCTTAGATACATTAAAGGGTCCATAGATGTTGTATTGTGTTATGGAGGATCAAACTTTATTGTCAAATGATATGTTGACTCAGATTATGCAAGTGATCTCAATAAAAGCAAATCCACCATCGGATATGTGTTCACTCTTGCTAGCGGAGCTGTAAGTTGGGTTTCAAAACTACAGTCAATTATGGCTACGTCAACAACAAAAATAGAGTATGTTGCAGCTACAAAAGGTAGTAAAGAAGCGGTATGGTTAAAAATGCTATTGGATGAAGTTGGGCATAAACAGGAGAAGATTCCTCTATTTTGTGATAGTTAGAGTGCTTTGTATCTTGCAAAGAATCCAGCTTTTCATTCCAAGTCAAAACATATTCGAGTGCAATACCACTTTGTGCGTGAGAAAGTGAAGGAAGAAACGGTAGATATGCAGAAAATTCATACAAATAAAAATCTAGTAGATTACTTGACAAAGGCAATCAATATTGACATGTTCAAATGGTGCAGATCCTCGAATGGCTTAGCAAAAACATAAGCAACATGAACATGGCAAGGTAGAAAGAATAGTGTGGAGATTGATTGGTTATCAATAAAACTCCAAGTGGGAGATTGTTAAATAATAAAATATGGCCAACTTGTGGCAATTTGTAGCCATTGGATCTCACACATTGTTCAAAGCCAATTTGTGGCCATAGGATTTGCTTGATGGCCAAGTCCATTTGCACTATAAATAGGTGCATACCTATTGTTGACAAATCATCCCAAAACATCCCAAATCCAAGTGAGAAGGGTGTGAAATAAAATAGAGAGAGTTTCTTCTTATAAGAGTGTTTGTTCTTCCTTTATAAGAGAGAAAGTTTGTAACTCCTATTCTAGAGTGAATTTTCTTCTATTTTTGCCCGTGGTTTTTACCTTAAGAAGTTTAGGGGTTTTCCATGTAAAATCATTGTGTGCTCTTCTTTCGCATCTTCTTCATCATTTACTCATTATTCTCAATCTATTGTAGTTGTGATCATGCTCTATTTGAACTTAATAATCTCAACAAAATAAATATACAGAAAAGGAATTAAATGAAATCAAATAAGGCAGCCAATATATCAAAGAAATGAATCAAAGAGAATTTCGAAAGATTAGGTTGTGCAAGCTGTGCAATACTAGAAGTCAGATGGGAATAAATTGATTACTACTTATTTGCCTTGAATTGCGATTGATTGTAGCAATCAGGATGAAATGATTTGGCCTTGGCCTGGGGTAAATTCAAATATGGCAACAAATCAGTTAGTTAATTGTGCTTCAATCTAGTATCTCCAGTACATGGGGTTAAGTTTTCATCTATTTTGCTTACCCTCTTCTCTAGTGCTTCCAGTTTATCCTCAAGTCGTCCCTCCTTTAAACGAGGCTGAGGTAACTCAATTGTAGGAGGTAGGATTGTGGAAACTTGAGAAGTTTGACCTTTGATCTCAATTCTCCATGGATGGTGGTCCTCGTCGGTGTCATCTTCGTGTAGAGCGTGATTTAGATTGTTTGTCCTCTTACTCATTCTTGAATGTAGTGTACGAATTCTTGGTAGAACACTCTCATTTTCTCACAGATGGTGCCAACTATTAATGCCAAATATGGACAAAGAGTACATACTTGACTTGCACATGCTTCAATGGTAAAATTTATTTAGTAGGGGAAAGAGGTTGCCTACAAAAGAAAGAATTGCACACTGGTGTATTGCTTACCACACACACTCTGATACTTAAGTCAGAGATGAAGAAATGTGTAGCAAGTTAAGGTTTAAAGAATGAGCATGAAGTTACCTCTAATGAAGTTATCATTGTCTATTTTTATGAGGATTAACTTAGGGTTTTCCTTCTCTTCTTCATATTAGACCAAAAGATAGGTTGAATTGGGCCCTCTTGAGTCTTCTTGGGTTGTGGGCATTCGAAACACATGCCTACGAGGAAAACTGGACCCTCCCAGATCTCCTTGGGTTGTGGGCATGGAAATGCACACCCACAAGGAAAATTGCTCATTTCGACCTCGGTCACTTTGGCCTTGTCTGAGGTGAGTATTTGAGCTTTTTATCCCAAATCTTATATCTCATAGGCCCAATCGGGTCTTGGGTTATGTTTAACTCTAGTTTTGTCCCTAAGTTTCCTCTAGTCCTCGGGGTTTGTTCCTTAGGTCTAAATTTTCCAAAAACAGTGAAGATATATTTAGATTGGCAAAAATAAAAAGTAATTTAACCATGATATTACTTTTCTTGCATTTAAGAGATGAATTTTTGTTATAAACTTGTGATTATAACATCCCTTTTGAAGCCTTTAGAAAAACAACAACAAAGGCCAAATTAGAAAAAGATCATTTTTAGCCAAGCTGTTAGCTGAGAGTGTATGCTCTTTAAATTTCATTTTATGATCGAATTTAAACCTTCAATATATATAAGTTGTGAAATTAATATAATTCTAAAAAGTAATACTTAAATTTAGCTCAATAGTAATTGAAATGTATCTTTGACCAAGGGTAAGAAGTTCGAATCTCCCTACCTCAAATGTTGTTGAACTCAAAAAAAAAAAAAAGCCACAAAATCAAAATACTAAGGAAAGTACTTTCGCACCAAAATACCCCAAGCCAAAATAAATGCCATGCACAATAAATATATATATATATATATATATATATATATATATATATATATATATATATATAAAGAAAGAAAGAAGAACAACAACTAACAAAATCAACATCTTCCAGGGAAGTTGAAGATAGTTTAATTAGTTAAGGCACTATATCCTCGATAAAATATTGGAGGTTCAAATCTCCACACCACATCCTGTTGAACTAAAAAAAAAATCAACATTTTCTAACTATGACAATATTCATACTTAAGTGATAAATTTTAAATCTTAAGAAAAGTTAATTACAAATTTAGTTATTAAAAATGATGATTTTGTGTATCTAGTCACTAAATCTAAATAGATTCAATCCCATGCATTTTTTAAATTTTCAAAGTTGATGATAAGTCTTTGTTATTAAACATACTAGTTAAATGTTGATGTAGCATGTTGGACTAAGAGTGATGAGTTGGCACTTGATAGAATATAACAATTAGTGCCACAAGAAAGTAGCAGTTTAATAAAAGCCAAGCAAGTGCATAATACATTTTAAATATGTTATTTTATCATGACCAACCTTATTCTATCAAGCTTGCCTACTCCTTTGTGCCACTTGTTACCGTATCATGTTAAATCATTTGTTGTGTTAATCTAATCAACGTATTGACAACATATTTGTTATCTCTTGAAACATTTTATTTTTTTTCATTAAGAAAATAGCATGTTGATCATCATTATAATAGTGAATTCTAATTGTTTCAAACCCACTAAATATTCAATTTAATCATATACGTAAGTATTCTATGAAATATAAAGCTACCACATTTTATAGCCTGACCTAAGATCTCAACAATAGCATTTTCATATGGACTAAAAATATGTACGTAAATAATGACCTCCTTTTATTACTCATAATGCAAAAGATAGAACTGATTAATAGCACAAGTTCCTAATTAACTCATGACCCATTTAAAATAGTTTCAATGATTTTTGCTAGGATCAAACATATATCTAAATAAGAGACTTGTGACAATAAGATTATATCTACTGTCTAGAACAAATTATTGCATACCAATAATATTTGAGTTTTATTATTATTATTATTATTATTATTTTTGAGTTCAACAATTGTAGAGTGGAGAATCAAACCATCCACCTTTGAGATGGTAATTAGCATTTTATCTACTGAATTATGCTCGGATGGACCAATATTTACATTTTATTATTACTCGGGACTTATCCACCCTTAATTTTCTTATACTCACATCAAACTAATTGAAATAAGGGACCACTTTTGTGTGTGTGTTTACTTTGATTTTTTTTTTTTTTTTTGGTTTTTCCTTTGAGAGTTAAGAGAAGTATTCCACACCATTATTATTTTACTTTATTTTCAACTTCAATCTCCTATTCTTTTGACTTTTTAACTCATATATAATTTCCATCTAGCTTTAATGAGATTTAACCATGCAATGTGTTTTTTTAATAGCTAGGCATGTCAAGTTTAACTTTTTTACTCAAGTTAGCAAAAGATAACTAAGATTGGAGTCCATAGGTCATCACTAGTATCGCAAGGGTGCTTTATCAGTCATTGTTAGTTATTAGAGCTGGCACTTTTTCTAGCTAGCCTTTCATTTCATATAGCATTAGCCCTTGAAGTATAGCTAGAATCAAGGTAGGCATGGGAATTTAATTCCCATCTTTGCCCCTTTCCCAACTTTAGAGAATCGAGGTGGCTTCAAGGATTTCTTCCACAAATTCTTTTTGTTCCTTTTAAGATTTTAATTAAATTAAATTTAGAGGAAATTAATTTATACTAAGTTTTTAAAATTATTTTTAACAATTAACTTAATTCAAATATTGAATAGGTTCACTGTATAAAAGTTAATAAATGTTATGGGATAAACCTCCGAGGTCCATGGGCCTAGGCTAATCCAGCCCATGGATCGAAAAGAGAAAAAATCTCCTCGACAAATACCTTGAGATCGAGCTGAGGCAGAACACTAAGGGGCTGTTTGGCGCGCAGTTTGGAATCTTAAACCTTGGAATGTTAAACTTAAGGGGTTAAGCTGAACGTTTAGGTAGCCTGGGTTAAGAATGTTGTGTTTGGAGTGTAGGTTAAAGAAGTCTGGGTTTAGGAAGTCTGTGTTTGGAGTGCAGGTTTAAGAAGTCTGGGTTTGGAATGCAGATTTTAAAATATTAAATTTATGAAATGTTTGATTGTATTTAATTAATGGTTAAATTTTAAATTATTTTAAAATTTTATTCTAATTATTTATTTATTTTATTTTAATATAGTTAAGTTAAAAATTAATTGATTTTTTATGGTTCAAATATAGCTAAATTCAAAATTAAAATTATTTCTTATATTTTTTTATTTTAAATTCAATAATTTATTTATATAAAAATGACTAAACTAAAAAAAAAATACATTGGGTAGATTCTTTTTTAATTGACTATGTCAAAAATATATGACTAAGTTGAAATTATATATCATACTTTTTTTTTTTACGTTGAATACGACTCATTGGTAAGTAAAATACTTTTTAATATGGATAATTTAAAATTAAATATTATTTATTTGACTAATTTAATTTAATAAGTTTGTAATTCAAATTCAACTCAATTTTAATTACTTTTCCAAAAAAATTTAAACTAATATTTGTTTCCATCAATTTTGAAATTGAGATTGGACTAAAATTATATATATATATATTGCATAATTTAATATTTTAATTTTACTAACTAATAAGAAAATGAACTATCTAATTTGTTATTCATTTTGTTTTTAGATAACTAAATTAAAAATAAAATTTTATTTAGAGGTATAATTCTAATGTAAATTAGTTTATTTTTTATTATTTGTCTCGTAGAGTTGAACTCAACAAATGAAAAAAAAGATTAATTTTATTATTATTTGTAACAAGTAGAAAAAGAATAAAATAAGTACTTTTTACCAGTTATCAATTATAAATTATCTATTTTACTAAGTTTTGAGCAAAATATCATATACTTTTGTTATTTTAACTAATTTAAAATGAAATACTATTTTTTTAATTTTAATATTAGCATGTTCAAAATAAAATAATGTTTTTATCTTAAACTCAATTATTTAGAAATTATATGTTTTTAGTCAAATTACACTTTTAATCCTAAAGTTTTATTTTAATTTTTATTTGGTGTTTGAGATTTCAAAAACAACATTTTAGTTCTTAAGTTTAAAAAAAATGATTCTAATAAGTCTTTAAGTTAAATTGACTAACGGAAATAATTCGAAAGTTATAGACAATACAATTGATGTTATCAAAAGAGTTGTTGATATTGGTGAAGTTGAAAAGAAAGATAAGACGGATGGAGGAAGAAAGAAAAAAGGAAAAGAGAAAATATTTAAAAAGATAAAATAATAATAATGATAGAGGCCGAGGAATAAAAGGAAGATAGAGAAATAATATATTTAAAAAATAAAATAATTATTTTTTACAACTAAAAAAAATAAAAATTAAATTAAATTAAAAAAACCAACAATCCATGGAATACTATTGAACCCCATGGGTTTAGGTTTAGGAAACTAAGGTTTTCTAAACCCTTATCCCAAACAAGGGTTGGGCTTAGGAAAGCTAACCCACTCTAAACGCAATCCCCAAAACAAACACCCCCTAACTTCCTAAGGGGGAAAGCAACTTACGAGTTGTTGCCAATCGAGTCAACGCACATGTCTCCTCTCTCCGTAATTCCAACTGACTTTGTACTACTCTGACACACATGTCGAAATGGAAGCGTATAAATAGAGGGATTAATCTCACTAATAAGGCACACAATCTAACTTAAGCTCAACTTAACACCACTTTGGACTAAGTATTAACTTAAGCATCACATCGATGTGAGATCTTGCTCTTATAGGACAACTCAACTTCCAGACTGACTTGTATGACTGAGCTGGCGTGTACTTGGACAACTAGATTCTTGCAGCAACCATAAATATATAATAAAAACTATTAAAAATTTGAGAGATTGTTCTTAAATTCTATGATTCTTCTTATCTCATTCTTATGTTGAACTTAATGTTTACATAACTTGTGTTATGTTCCCCAAGTTTTGGATTCAAGGTGCTAAACATATGCTTTATGGCACTATGAAATGTAGTTTTACATATATTCTTGGAGAGTCGATCTCGGATTTGTGAAGAAAAAGGTAATAGTTTAAAATTCTTTATATGCTTTGTGCATTTTTAACATTTTTTTTGTCGTTCTACACAATTGTTTTTGCTACAGGTTGTATTATTATAAATGAAAGTTCTCGAAGCAGTGTCGAGATGCTACAAGCAGCGTCGAGAAGCTACAAGTAGCATTGAGACGTTGGCATCTAAAAGACCAGCGTCACAGGGGCACGTCGCAGCGTCGACTTGTGCTTACTATTATAATATCTTGACTCAGTCGACAGCGTCTCGACGTTGTCCTATATGAGTGAGTTTAGACTTGCGACAACATCTTAACGTCGGTGGGCAGCGTCTAAACGCTGTCCTACATCTGAGGCTAATGGCCCAGCGATGCTACTCTCTGGAAAAGTTTGGTCATTTGATCTCCATTTCTTCAATTAGGGTTTAAATGACTTCCAATTATGCCCAAATCAATCCCGAATGCTTCAAAAAGCTCCAAAAGCCTCAAAAATACTCCATAATGCCCTTCGGCCTAATTTACCTACAAAATAGGGAATTAATCTCATAAATCGCTATAACTCACAAGGTTTAGACATAGAAAATAAGGACTATTTTAGTCCTATCAGTAGCTTTATAGGGGCTAGATGTCCATTGTCACCTCGATAGGCCTTGGGCTAGCTTTAGGGTGGTTTTTGCATGAGAACTTATAATGCATTGCTTAAGAAGAAAATATGTGCTTATTTGCCTAAAAAAATAAATGAAAAAAAAAAAGAAAAGGGCATAAAAGAGAAAAATCTTGTTCATAAGAGAAAAGAAGAAAAAGCGTAAAATAAACTTGTTGTTTTCCTTTGGATCATTGGTGAAAAGAGCTACCCTGTCATGATCAGTTAGGCCATTCATTGAGCAAGTGCTCTGGTTAAGGGTCCCTATGATGGGTGTGTGAAAGCTAGTACCTTTGGGGTAAAAGAATGCAAGTTTACCCCATGGGTTGTTTGAAGGCACATAAGCTTAGCATTGCGTGTTTGATTGTTCTTCGCTCTTTTGTTAGTTCTTTGACTAGTGTAGAGGGAAGACAGATTTGAAGTCCTTGTAAATCTATTTCGTGCATGTAAGAAGCATGTTAGAATGGATAATTGCACACACACACTCAATGATTGTCAATAATGTTTTTAAATATGCTCATGGGTGGATAGTGCGTTGTTCAGTGCTTCTCATTCATGTATTTTTAGTTAGCCAAATGAGCATTGAGGTTGAGTAATTCATGCTTCCATTTATTCCTAATTGCTTATGTTTTTGCTTATGTCTTGCTCGAGGACTAGAAAGATTTAGGTTGAGAGTAATTTGATAGGACCAAAATAGTCCTAATTTATTATGCCTAATTCTTATTAGTTTGTTAGAATTTATGTGTTTATTTGTTTGTTTCGTAGGAATGTGAGCAAGAAGTGTAATTGGAGTATTTGCATCCAATTGGGGTTAAAACGAGTCAATTCAGAGGTTATTTGAGCAATTGAGTGAATATTAGAAGAAAATTGACCAAAGTGCCTCAGACGAGAGCGTCTCGAAACTGCTTGGAGCATCAAGATGCTGCATAGAGGACAGAATGCTCTGATGCATAGAGGTTGTTAGAGGCTTACTTGGGTTTCCATTGGGCTTGTGGATGGATTAAAAGCAAGAAATTCATCTTAAGATAACCTATGATTGACATTATTACATTGGACCTCGATGTGCCCCTTTCGAATCGGTACCTAGGTGAGATCCTATCTTTACTTGCTTTCATTTTAGTTTTCTGTCTCTTTATGATTTGTTTGACCTCCCCCTTAGCCCGTGTCAATAGGAAAGCCAATTAATAGAAATTAATTTTAGTTTGGTTCCTGTGGTTTGACCCGATCCACTATTAAGTACTACAAGTATTTAATTTTAGATTGGTAAATATAAATTGTATTTGATTGAGCCTTCGACAAGATCACTTTCACGGGTGCATATCGGCATCAATCTCTGGACAACCCGAACCTAATTGGACAAGTTGCAAGCGCATAGTGGGCGCATATTCCTAGGGGTTGAACCAGCATTAAATTCCCCATTTTTCATCGATGTTTTTACATCTTTTTATTATTTCATCATTTTTTTCTTACCTTTTCACTCACATCAGAAAACTATCGTGTTTGGTTACCTTCGGTTGCAAGTTAGAGGAGGTCTTTATTGATTTAATTAAAAAGTTTGTTAACCGTTCCCTTGGGTTTGATACTTGGAGTACTTCCATATATTACTTGTTTGACAGTGTGCACATGTGCTCTTTTGTGTTGGCAGTCATCATTCGTGGAACTCCAAACCTGCTAAAAATATTAGACTTCAAGAATCCTGCAACAGTCTTAATGTCATCAGTTAAGGTGGCTTTAGCTTCTGATGGGGTGATATCCAAAGAGCGCAAGTGCACGCTGTCCAACAAGTAATATATGGAAGTATTCCAAGTATCGAACCCAAGGGAACAGTTAACAAAGAGCTTTTCAGTTAACAACACAAGTGCTTTCAAGTTGCAACAAAAGGTAACCAAATAAATAAGATGTTTTTGGCGGTTTTGTGCAATAAAAGTAAATGAAACTAAAGAAAAGATAAGAAAATAGTAATGAGAGACAGGGAGTTTACATCTGTTTCAACCTTGAGGAAATGCGCCCACCATGCGCCTACAAACTTGCTTCACTTGATCCGACTATTTCAGAGATTCTGCCTCTTGCGCTCGCATACTGCCTCTTTCGAGTTCTATGCGATTCAGACAAAATGCTACTGAAATGCTCCCACAACCTACCCTAACCAACACTTAACACCATGAATCGAGTTCAACACCTATTCAGCCCTTTTCTAAGTGCTTTTAGGAGACTAAGCAATTAAACACATATGTCTATGGTTAATTTAAATTAGATAAATAAGGAACACAACTCAATGATTCTAAACGTTGTTGTCCTATGTATAGGTACAAAAAGCAAAGTTCTATGTCTAGACTCTTCTCCTAGATTGCTTTTATGAAAACGCGTGCTCTATCCAACCCTTTCAGTATTGAATCTCACACAAACTATGCTAACTCAAGTGATCAGTTTAAGCTAACAATGAAACTTAAACTCAATAAAAGCAAACGATGCTAAATGTTAAGCAAAGTTACTCGAATCACATGGTGGGACTTATCTCCTTTTTAGGGTATCCACTTCATTGAATCCCCTCCAAGGAGTTTAGTTACTCATTGAAAAGAAAACTAAAGTGCATAAAATAAAGAAGAAACTTGAATGAGAAAAGATAAACTTCATTGAAATAAAAATGCAGAATTGAAACAATAATAACTTAAAACAAATTTTGAATTATAACTCAAAGAATTGAATTTTAATAGATAAAACAGAAACTTACAACTTGATGGAAGAATAAAAATAGTAGTTAAGCTTGAAAGAAAAACAAAACGTACAAAACCTAAATGAAAGCTGTCGCAACGTCATCGCGACGTAGAGCGGCCAACGTCCTAACTAGGAGTCTCTTTCGAGATAAAAGGTTTGGAGTCACCACCAATCATCATAGGGTGTGATTGGTCACCCATTTTAGAGGAAAAAGGTAGTCTATGAAACCAGAAATTAGGCCCGGGAGTTGATTGAGTGTAGGGAAGGTGTTGGCACCCCTACAACACCCGTTTTAGAAAAACGGTTACCACATTTTATTTCAAAATTATCCTTTGATTTATTAGTCCAAAGAAAAATATTTTTATGCTTTATTTTGAATGTCCCAAAATTTATTAATTCACATTTTAAAAATAAAACATGAACTAATAACTATGAGTGGCTCAAGGCCATTAGAAAGACTTGGAATTTATTTTGATATTTCAAAATAAATTCCTTATTTAAAAAAAAACAAATTATTTATGAAAAGAATTATAAAAACGAAGGGTTCTTATTTCAGAAAATCCATTTTAAAAGGAGGCAATTTATTTTATTTCAAATTTCATTACCAAAATTTAATTTTTTTAAAAAATGGAGGGTTCTTATTTCAGAAATCCAATTTTAAAAGAGGCAAACTTGTTTTATTTCAAACTTTTGTTGTCAAAATGCAATTTTGAAAAATTGGAAGGTTATTATTTCATAAATCCAATTTTAAAAGGGCAAACTTGTTTTATTTCAAACTTTTGTTGCCAAAATGCAATTTTGAAAAATTGGAAGGTTTTTATTTCATAAATCCAATCTTAAAAATGGCAAACTTGTTTTATTTCAAACTTTTGTTGCCAAAATGCAATTTTGAAAAATTGGAAGGTTCTTATTTCAGAAATCCAATTTTAAAAGGGCAAACTTGTTTTATTTCAAACTTTTGTTGTCAAAATGCAATTTTGAAAAATTGGAAGGTTCTTATTTTAGAAATCCAATTTTAAAAGGGTAAACTTGTTTTATTTCAAACTTTTGTTGCCAAAATGCAATTTTGAAAAATTGGAAGGTTCTTAAAATCCAATTTTAAAAGGGAAAATTTGTTTTATTTCAAACTTTTGTTGCCAAAATGCAATTTTGAAAAATTGGAAGGTTCTTATTTCAAAAATCCAATTTTAAAAGGGCAAACTTGTTTTATTTCAAACTTTTGTTGCCAAAATGCAATTTTGAGAAAGTTTCAATGAGATTAAATAAAATTTGACTAATTGGGCAGTTCCTAGGTAGAGGTGTTCCCTTTGGTCAGCTTAAATACCTCGGTCTAGACAGAACGTTGAGTCCCACATAATCAAATTTTATTCCAAACTCATTAATTAGTTATAACTTGAGAGCTCATTTAGAAAATCTAAGTTAGAACCAAATTGAAACTTCATTTTAGTTGGAATCAAATTAGAAATAAATCAATTGAAATTGAAATTGTATTTAGAAATTTCCAAATCAAATTCAAATGAAATCATCAAATAGCAAAAATTAAGCAATGCGCAATTTAAGCAATTTGCAGTTTAAACGAATTAAGCAATTTTGCAAATTAATCAAAATGAGACAATCAAATAGCAAAATTTAAGCAATTTGCAAATTAAGCAAATTCAGCAATTTGCAATTTAATTCAAATCAAAATGAAACAATCAATTTCCTATTCAAATCAAATAGCAAATTAAGCGACATGCCATAAATCAATTTGCAAATTAAACCACAAACCATGAGTCAATTTACAAATTAAACATCATGCTAATTGGTCAATTGGAATTTAATCAACAAGTCATGGGTTAAATTGCAATTTAACAACATGCTATTGGTCAATTCAAAGATAATTGTTGCTTAAAAGAGTGTATGCAATTTCAGAATGAAAACACCCTAAATGTGCAAGTATACACAGCCTAAATGCAGCAAGTGATAAGTATTTTTATATCGTTCTCCTCAGGGACTAGTTATGTGAAGTTTTGCAATGCCTAAGCTGATATTAGTTAGGTAACAAGAAATAAACATCAATTTGGTGCAATGAAATTAAGAGAAACTAAGGAAGAAGATTAAAATGGTGCTGGAATGCTGAAATAACAGAAAAACAGTAAATAAACTGGGACTAAACAGATTCTGTGAAAAGGGATCAGGATTAGGGGTAAAATCTTGCTTCATCAAACTAAATGCTACAGCATAGATCATGCTTCAACACTCAATGCAGGTTAATTCGCGGATTCTTTCCAGAATTCTTGAGAATCAGTGATTAACTCCCATTAACCTCTGAAATTAAGCCCTTAACTGCAAATATTAGGTGGGTTACCATCCCTAGTGTCCCCAATTACCTTAGAGCATGCTCCTAATAAGAACTAATGTTATGTCATGCATTCAGTTTATCCCTTATCTTCCCAAAGTCAAGATAAACACAACCTAGATGAGTTGGCCAGACAAATCCAAGCTAAAAATTACGCACACAAGGCCTAGGAGTGAAGAGTATGCAAGTCTACTATTTCATTCAGCAAGAATCAACAATAAATCCCCTAATCCCTCACCCAAGGGGTGATTAGTTCATATTTAAAAGAAATGACAACAATAAAACAGTAAGAAAAATCTGAAACAACATTTGAAAACTGTCTTTAATATCAAAATGCTAAAAAATAAAGAAATACGTATGATTAATTG
The DNA here is from genome assembly GCA_033996785.1 of Trichosanthes truncata. Taxonomy (NCBI): domain Eukaryota; kingdom Viridiplantae; phylum Streptophyta; class Magnoliopsida; order Cucurbitales; family Cucurbitaceae; genus Trichosanthes; species Trichosanthes truncata. The sequence goes on along the minus strand of JAWPNB010000013.1, from coordinate 38,191,769 downwards.
AAAATACACAACAATTCAATGGCTAATTAAAACGACACCAACAAATCAAGGTGTTAATTGAAAACTTAAATAGCAATTTAAGACTAATTGAAATTTAAACAACAATTATGGTTAATTGAAATTCAAATAACAATTAAGATTAATTGAAAATCAAACTAACAATGGAAATATTAAAGTGAAATCAATAATGATCCAATTGAAATTCACTCACAAGTTAGGGGCAAATAGGGGATTTAGCACCAAAAAGAGAGGGTCAAAATGGAAGTTAAAGAGAAAAAGCTTCTCTCCCTTCACCCACACCCTCTCCTTCTCTTACCTTCTTCTTCTTTTACGTGGGTGTTCAATTTTCTCGCCGGAAATGCACACCGGAGGGCATCGGATTTGTCAAGCTCGTGTCCACGTCGTGGGTGTCTCCGGAAGTCGTGGGTATTGCGTCAGAGTTGGTGAAATTCGTAGATCTAATGATTTTTCAATTTCTCCAAGCTCCACTTTGATTTCTCCAACCAAGCTTTACTTTTTCTTCTTCCTCTTGCTTCTATGATTTCTTCAACTCTCTCTTCTGTGATTTCTTCAACTTCTCACCTCCCTCTCCAATCAATCCCCCTTTGGTCTCTTTAGTTCATCTTTTTAAAGCCATCCAACTTACTAAAAAAAGATCAATTTTAGTCACAACCACTACAAATCCTCTTTTTGAGGAAGAACGTGGACATGTAACTACCTATTCTTGTGGGGAAGAAGAAGACTAAGTTTACGAAGGAAAAAAAAACGTAAAAAAAATAAATAAATAAAATAATAATAATAACAAACAAAAATGAATAAATAAACAAAAATTAAAATTAAATCAAAACAAATAAAATCAAAATACAATCTAATCTAATCTAATCTAAAATGATAAAAATAAAACACAAAAACATTAAATAAAGCTTAAATAATAATAATAATAAATAAAATAAATAAAACCAAAAATGAAAGTCAAATCAAATTATAAAAATTATCGGACCAAATACGGTATCTATAGTTTGCCCCCCTTTGTGTATCCTTCATGGATTGAAAGGTTAGACAAAGGAAAAGATAGAGTATTTGGATCGTGAATTTTTATCTCAAGAGAGTGATGGAATTGAGCTAGCAAAGACATTGACCTCGACCAAATAGTATAGTTCGATTTAACAAAAAAGAGGAAAGCATGGACCTTGCTTGACACAGGCTTCGACCTTTACTAAACAGTAGGGTTCGATTTAACCAAAACAAAATAGAGACATGTTTTAAAAGACAAAGGTTTTTATTTCAAAACTTTATTGCCAAAAATCAAACATAAAACAAAGATTTCTTATTTCAAAAATTCGTTTTAAAAAAAGGACAATGATTTTATTTCAAACCTTCCAAAAACAAGCCTTAAAATGAAAGAGTTCTATTGAACAAATTGGAAATTCTCCTGAATAGAGAATGTTTACATTCATGAAATGAGGGTGTTAATACCTGATGATTTTTGGCTTGACTAAAAGAATTCAATCTTGAAAAAGGATTGAACTCAATTTATGCAGAGGTTTCACCCTTAATCGGAGATTACCCTCGTGCATTTGAAACTTTCAAGAGTGGGGCTATTTAAATGCATGCAACATACAAATGATGTGAAAAATACAAAATGCAAAACACAAATCCATCATGTTGGGAGAATTTAAAATCCAAAACAACTCAACCACCGTATCAAGAAAAAGCTTCACAGTTTTGCCCCAATTCATAAATTTCTTTTACTATGAGAGACTTTAACCTGATTTGCCACCAAAATGATGATAACAACCTTATTCCAGTTTAAAACTTCATTTGTAACAAGGATAGCTTTATCCTGATTCGCCACCAAACTGACAATAAGAGTTTTGCCTTAGTTTAAAACTTCCTTTGTAATGAGGATAGCTTTATCCTGATTTGCCACCAAACTGAAAATAACAGTTTTTCCCCAACTCCTCTTAAAGGGTCCCCCTTACCTTTTTAATAATTCTCTTGTTTGGACGAAACATATATACTTGGGTTCCTTCGCCACGACTTTTTAGCTTGACTTGAATTCTGTGGAACAGACGTCATTGATTTTAAAAGTCTCAGGCATGCCCAATTTTATTCGTAATTGTAATAGTAATTAAGGCAACCATAACATTAGAAAAGAGAGATAGAAAGGAAAGAAAAATTTATAGATAAGAAGATTGTCTACAAATTGCAAAATTTCCAGCCCAAGGTCAAAGAGAAAAACTTCTTAAACAAAATACTGAAATTGACGTGTAACTTTCCTAAACACTTGTTGAATTTCCTGCAACTTTGTCTAGTCTTTAAAGAAAGTAATCTGAGGGTCTATGCATAATATTTACGAACATAATCTGAATTGACTAGGCTTGATAATTCATGACCATCCATATTGGTCAAGATTAGAGCTCTTCCTGAGAAAGCCTTTTTCACTACAAACGGTCCTTCATAATTTGGAGTCCACTTGCCTCGATGATCCTTTTGGAAAGGAAGAATCCTTTTTAGCACAAGATCCCCTTTTCTGAACCCTCTTGGGCGGACTTTCTTATCGTAGGCTTTCATCATCCTTCTTTGGTAGAGTTTACCTCTACTCAATGCTGTTAGTCTCTTTTCTTCGACAAAATTGAGTTGTTCATAACGATTTTGGACCTATTCAGCCTCTTCTAACTTAGCTTCCATAAGGACTCTCAACGAAGGGATTTCTACTTCAATTGGAAGGACTACCTCCATACCATAAAATAGAGAGAATGGCGTTGCCCCAGTTGAGGTACGAACCGAAGTACGATAGCCATGTAGAGCAAAGGGAAGAATTTCATGCCAGTCTCTATATGTTACTGTCATCTTTTCAACTATTCTCTTTATATTTTTGTTGGCAGCCTCAACCGCACCATTCATTGTCGGTCTATAGGGGGTTGAATTGAGATGTTTGATCTTGAACTGCTCGCACAACTCACTCATCATCTTGTTATTTAAGTTTTTGGCATTGTCAGAGATTATGGTTTTGGGGAGGCCATAGCGGCAAATGATCTCTTTCTTAACAAATTTGATAACAACTCCCTTTGTCACATCACAATAAGAAACTGCCTCTACCCATTTGGTAAAGTAATCTATGGCTATCAAAATGAAGCGATGTCCGTTTGAAGCCTTAGGATCAATAGGACCAATAACGTCCATTCCCCATATGGAGAAAGGCCAAGGAGCTGTTAAGACATGTAGTTCAGACGAGGGAGCATGGGCTTTGTCTGCATAAATTTGACACTTATGACATTCTCTTGCATACTTGATGCAATCCATTTCCATAGTCAACCAATAATATCCAGCCCTCGAGACTTGTCTAGCCATCATATGTCCATTGGCGTGAGCCCCACAAATTCCTTCGTGAATTTCTTTCATAATCTGGTAGGCCTCTGTTGTATTCACACATCTAAGTAGTACCATGTCATGGTTTCTTTTGTATAGTATTTCTCCATTCAAGGAAAATTTCATTGCCAACCTTCTAAGAGTTCGCTTGTCATTTTCTGATGCACAAGGAGGATATTCTCCACATTTTAGATACTGCTTGATGTCTAGAAACCACAGCTTTCCATCTGTTTCTCCCTCGATATTCATACAAAAGGCTGAAGCATCTCGCTTCTCAACTTTGATTGGTTGGACTTCTTCATCAAAATCCACATTGAACATGTCTGCTAGTGTAGATAATGCATATGCTATTCGATTATTTTCTCTTGGCAAGTAATCAAAAGAAATTTGATCAAATTCCTGAGACAACTTTGATATAAGTTGCTTGTACGACAATAACTTAGCATCTCTAGTCTCCCATTCTCCCCTTAACTGATGGATTACCAACAAAGAACCCCCTATGACTTGAAGTTTCTTAATTTTCATATCTAGAGCTGCCTGTATGTCCATCGAACATGCTTCATATTCAGCCATGTTGTGTGTACAGTCAAAACATAGCTTGGTAGTAGAGGGAACAATTCTCCATTGGGTGATATTAATATCGCCCCCATTCCATGGCCCAACTCGTTTGAAGCTCCATCAAAGAACATGGTCCACATCTCTGAATTTGATCTTTCTTCTTCCAAAGTGAAAACATACTCATCAGGGAAGTCAAACTTCATTGACTCATAGTCTTCTATAGGCTGTTGTGCCAAGTAATCAGCAAGGGCACTTCCTTTTATTGATTTTTGAGTCACGTAGGTGATGTCATATTCAGATAAAAGAACCTGCCACCTAGCAATTCGTCCTGATAAAGATGGCTTCTCGAAGATATATTTCACAGGATCCATTTTTGAGATGAGCCATGTTGTGTGATACAACATATATTGTCTTAAACGACGTGCGGCCCAAGCCAAAGAAAAACATGTTTTTTCCATGGAGGAATACCTTGTTTCTCAACTAGTGAACTTCTTGCTTAAATAATGGAGAAGTTCACTAGGTACAAGAACTGGCGGGTTCTGTAAATACTGCTTAATTTTATCAAATGCAGTTTGACAATCTTCATTCCAAATCCCATCATTGTTTTTGCAAAGTAGCTTGAAGATAGGTTCACATGTTGTGGTTAATTATGCTATGAATCTTGCAATGTAATTTATTCGACCTAGAAATCCTCTCACTTCCTTTTAGGTTTGAGGGGGTGGCATTTCTATAATTGCTTTGACTTTGTCGGGGTCACCTTAATGCTTTCTTGACTAACCACGAATCCAAGCAGTTTGCCTGAGGTTTCCCAAATATACATTTGTTTGGATTGAGTTTAAGTTTGAACTTTCTCAATCGATCAAATAACTTGCGGAGAACCTTTGTATGCTCCCTTCTTTCTTCGATTTAGCGATCATATCATTCACATAAACCTCAACTTCTTTGTGCATCAAATCGTGAAACAATGTGACCATGGCTCGTTGGTAAGTTGCTCCAGCATTTTTAAGTCCAAACGGCTTAACTTTATAGCAGAACGTTCCCCACAATGTAATGAAAGTGGTTTTTTCCTGATCCTCGGATGCCATTTTGATTTGGTTATAGCCTGAAAACCCATCCATAAAGGAGAAAGTAGAGAAAAAAGCAGTATTATCCACCAACACATCAATATGAGGGAGCAGGAAGTTGTCTTTAGGACTTGCTCGATTCAAATCTCTATAGTCGACACACATCCTAACTTGTCCATTCTTCTTTGGCACAGGAACAATGTTTGCCACCCACTCAAGGTAATTGGCAACAGTTAAGAATCTAGCGTCAATTTGTTTTCTGACTTCATCCTTTATCTTTACTAACATGTCTGGCTTCATTCTTCGTAACTTTTGTCTTACAGGTTTGCACTCGGGTTTGAGTGGCAAATGATGCATTACAATACTTGCATCTAATCCAGACATGTCTTGATAGGACCAGGCAAACACATCAACATATTCCATCAGTAAATCAATCAATTTTTGACGAGTTTCTATGGAGATGTTGGTGCCAATTTGAACCTCTTTGATCTCTGTTCGTGATCCCAGGTTAATTGTCTCTGTTAGTTCTTCATGGGGGCCCAACATTCTTTCTTCTTGTTCCATCATTTCCAATATCTCGAGGGTAGGTTCGAAGTGTCTTTCTTCTTCCTCTAACTCCTCATCAGACTCAACATTGTATACAGGAGTATCAAAATCGTATTGAGGATCGTTTGCACATTCAAACTCAGTATTACTGTTTAAGATGACATTTATTTGGCATAGGAACAAAAGAGAAGAAAAGAAGAAAAAGATAATAAATGTCTTGTCTTGGAGAAAATAATACACAAAGCAAAGAAAAATAGGCAGAATCATGATCTTTATTAAATAATGAAATAGAATTGAACAAATAGTAAATGGACTGGAAACAGAATAAAATGATGAGACTAACTTAGACTCGACAGAAAACTAAGATTATCAAAACAATTAAAAATGAAGATGGACAATTACTTTGACATTTTAGCTGCACATGACGGCAATTCAATAACACTCCAATTGTCTAGCTCGAAGTTCTCTGGGCAATGGTAGATCCATGGGCCTATTTCTTCTTCTTCAATCACGGCTGCAGTTGAATAATTTCCACAGGCCTCTGAATGAATTACACCAACACTTTTGAAAGAATGGTAGAGAGGCGGGATCCTTTTTTCCTGATGCTTTGGTTCACGGTTCTCCAATCTGGCTAATCGTTTTTCTTTTTCATGCTTTTGTACTCTGATCATGTCCGTTTTACTGGGTTATACCCCAGCCCAATTATTTTCATATTTTCTATTAGGCTCAAGACATCATCTAAACAACTACCACTTTTGCAAGAGATATTTGGAAGCTCGAACTTAGGTTTCTTGGATTCTCCATGTAGGGGTCGTGGTGCTTGCAATCTCAAAAGTCTGAAATGATGATTCAAAAGCTTATTCCGCTGCTTCGACATAAGGCATTGAAGCTGGTCTCGAAACCCAAATATCCTCTTGGCCCAAGACAATTACTAGACTTTTTCCAATTGAAAATTTGAGCTAAGATGGAGCGTTGATGGGACAGCTCCAGCTGAGTGTATCCAAGGTTGCCCCAGTAAAAAGTTGTATGCGGCAGAGATGTCCATAACTTGAAAGGTTATGTCAAACGTGCAAGGGCCTATTTGTATTGGAATCTTGATATCTCCAACCACTTGACTGTGTGCTTCGTCAAAGGTCCTTACTATCACGGTGTTGGGACTCATGTGAGACATGTCAACAGGCAACTTTTCTAATGTTGATTTTGGCATTATGTTCAGTGAAGATCCATTGTCAACTAGGACCTTTGCAACCATGAAGTCCTTGCACTTGACAGAAATGTGAAGTGCCTTTGTATGTCCTGTACCTTCGGGGGGTATCTCATCATCAGTAAAGGTTATGGAGTTGCACGTAGTTATATTCCCAACAATATTGTCCAGACTGTCTGATGTGATGTCCTTAGGAACATAGGCTTGATTCAATGCTTAAAATACCATATTTCGGTGTGCCTCTAAAGATAACAACAAAGAAAATATAGAAATTTTGCAGGTGTCCGGGCCAATTGATCAGCCACTTTGTACTCACTCTACTTAACCAATCTCAGAAACTCTTGGGCATCCTCTTCAGATACAGATGCTTTGGTCTTTGAGTCGTTCGTTTTCTCCTTGAGCTCGTCATCATTGCTTGTACTAGTTTTAGCACCTAACTTTTGCTCTTTTCCCCAATTTCCACATTGCTTCACTAACTGATCAGGAGTGTAACATCTTCAACTTCGTGTCAGACCCCTTACTCCAATGATATTGTCGATAGGAAGCAATGGCGTTCCCGAATTGATGGTCAGCTTGTACTCATAGCTCCAAGGTACTGCTTTCGAACTTTTATACTCAAAAGGAGCTGGTACTTGGATAGTGATTGGTTTCAGATCAGTAGTGGGTAGAGTGGATTCTTCACGATAAAAGATTGTGAGAGGTTTAAAGGCACATTCCAACTGACCTTGTTATAGGAAAGTCCCTCCACAGTGCCTACTTCGTTATCCGGATAAAAGTAATGAGCTCGTGCAACAGTAAGAGCCTTCGAGTCCATCAACTCTTGGACCTTTTTACAAAAGTGGTGACACTGATCCAATGAATGACCTTTTGCCCCAGCGTGGAACGAACAAGTCATGTTATCATTGTATCCGTCCTGAGTAGAATCCAGACATAAGTATTCCTTAGATATGTAACCATTGGCAAGGAGAATCTTCAAAAGTTTTTCCATGGGAGTCACAATTTCTGAAACATGTGCTTTTGCATCAATACTCTGATATTCTATTGCATTTACTTGGTGGTCTGGCAAGGGATTCTTATTGACGTTGGGCCCTTCTTCTTTTTTGAAATTCAACCACCCTGCATTGATGAACTCTTGCACCTTATATTTCAGAGCAGTACAATTTTCTGTCGTATGCCCGGCCGCTCCTGTATGATAGTCACAATGAGCGTTTGGATCATACCATCTTGGGTAAGGGGGTTGTATTGGTTGTAAAGGCTTAGGTGCCAGCTGAAGATTCTGGGACAACTGAGGTAAAAGCTTAGTAAATGTCATTGGAATTGGATCAAACTGAGGCTTATGGGCTACCTTGTTATTCTGTTGTCCTATGGTGACCGTCTGCTGCTGCTTGTGAGGCTGAAAGCTTTGATTTATCGGGGGTCTTGAACCTTGGCTTGAGTAAGGAAAATATTGAGTAAATGCACTATTTACCTGATACGGATAATATCTGTACGGGGGTAAATAATAACCTGAAGAGTACCGTGATGGGACTGTTGAGTAAATTTTCCCACCTTCCCTACCATTTGCACCTCTCCTTCCTTTTTATTTGAGGGCATCCCTTTCTTCACCACTGACAATCCAGATGTGTCAGCTATTTTACCATGCTTAATTCCATATTCAATCCTCTCACCAATGGTCATGATGTTAGAAAAATTGGTTGAGGTGCTCCCAATCATTCTATCGTAAAAAGGAGACTTGAGAGTGTTGATAAACATAGCAGACAACTCCTTATCAGTCAGAGGAGGTTGTACTTGAGCAGCAGTATCTCTCCATCTTTGGGCATATTCTTTAAAGTTTTCATTACTTCTTTTTTTCATCCTTTGTCAATCTAGTTGGTCAGAAGCCATGTCTATGTTGTGTTTATACTGCTTCAAAAAAGAATCAGCCAAAATTTTCCAAGAACAGACATGTGCACTGTCTAATTGCATATACCAACGAGATGCTGGGCCAGCTAAACTATCCTGAAAGCAGTGAGTTAGCAGTTTATCATTTTGAACATTTGCCGCCATTTTCCTGCAATACATGATGAGATGATTTTTTAGGCAGGATGTTCCGTCATATTTTTCAAATTCTGGTACTTTAAATTTTGGTGGGAGTATCACGTCTAGCACTAGACATAATTGAGTAGCATCTATGTTTCCAAATACATCAGTACCTTTTACTACTCTCAATCTTTCCTCCAAGACCTCGAGCTTTTCACTAGATGGGGCTTTCTCACCCCCACTCAATCGCTTCCTGACCTCTGGGTCGTCAAGATTGGGAACAGTAATAGTTACCCTTGATGGCCTTCCTTAGAGGTTGGAATTCCAGCTTGGCCATTTATAGGAACATGCTCCGATTTATTTATGAATGGAAACAAAATTTGTTCTATCGGGATGTTGTACAGAGGATTGTACGTCGTATACTACGGAGTAAAGTTGTCTTTTATCGAGCGAGAATGAGAGCTAATCCCAAAAGGATCATTAACTGCATTGCTGTTTTGCTCTTCCATGATCCTTCTTCTATATCTAGTGATGTGGGTGCGACGAATTCTAGGTGATCGAGTTATTTTGTTGTTCTCCACTATTGATGAAACGAGAGAGGAAGACTCAGAGTGATGATAAAACAACACATGATGCATAAATGAATGAACTTTTATTTTTTTGAAGAAAAAGTACAAATTAACCAAAGAAGAAGAAGAAGGAAAAAAATGAGGAAAAATAAATAAATAAAATATGAAATTGGGAGAAAGGGAACATTTAATGAAAGTGACCAAAGTATCCAAGGTCTCTACTAATCATTCCTAGAAACTCATATATCTCATCTGCATTTGATGCCATAAGTGAAGTGCTCCTTCGCAGATCCTTTGCCCATTCTGCAAATCCTCGAGCTCTTCTAGCCATTATTCCGACAGTATGCAGTGTTTGGTTCACATTTTCGATGATCATTTGTAGGTCACTTCTCAAGACATTGTAATTTTCTTTCATTGCATGGAACTGGTTTTCTAGTTGCTCCATTTTAATTGACAGCTGCCCGTTTTCTCTTTGACATGCCTTCAGTTGGTGGTCCAATGAGCTTGCATAATTCCTCATAATTCCATACTCTTCTGATTGATCCTTCATTCTCATATGTAAATCATCCAAAGTATGGCGTAGGGTAGTATTAGCTTGCTCAAACTCAATAAGTTGTGTTTCTTGCTTATTAATGGTTCCTTTTAAATCGCCAACTAGCTGCATGAGGGTCTCCTTACTTTCCAAAAAGTCTATGATCTTGTCTTCTTGTAGGTGAATCTTCCTTTGAAATGCTGCATTTTGGTTCCTCAATGTGTGATTTTCCTTGTTCAACCTTTTGTTTTCCTCATCATAATCTCTTTCTCGCTTGGATCGACTTTTTGAGGTTTTTTCTGTTTCCTCCAGCTTTTTATTAGTTTGAGTTGCTAGATCGGTTAATCTACCAACTTCTCGCTGTAACCTCTCATTCTCCCACTTGAGGTCTTGATTTTTTTCCGACATCTTCTTTTTCTCTGTCACCCATTGACTAGGTTTATCTGTTGTTATTTTGTTGGACGGTTCTCCAATGCTTTCACCAACGTAGGATTCCATCACACTATTTTTCCTTTTAGCATGCCAACACAGATATTCAGGGGTAACTCCCTCACAATGATTGACATTGTTTATCTTTCTTACAGCTTTCCAGGCAGCTAACACATGCTGCTTCTTTTCGTTAGAGTTCTCACAATTGTACGAAAATTCTAAATTCTTGAGGCCATGAGTTGCTGGTATGAACTGCTTGAACCACATTTGTCGTAAGGCCAACAATGGTGCATAATGAATGCATCCCCATGGGCCTATTCGAGGAACTGTGTGGAAGTCACCACACTGGTATACCATGGTTTTTAGAGGCATCCAGCGTGCTTTCTAAATAACGCTTTCTAACATGGGAAACTTGAGTCCCACGAGGCCATGCCAAATTCTGCAATTATATTCTGCGTCACATTCCAAATGCTACTGAATTTGACTTTTGGGCACATAAAGTCCGTGGGGAACTTAAAGTGACTATGCATCCAAATATATAGTAAATGAACACATCATCTTAGCCTCCCTTTTTCAGTAGCTCTACAATGGTTAAGCGCTCAGAAGGTTTTTGCGAGAAGAGGTATGACTAGGTTTATTCCCTTCTTTATATTAACGAATAACTTTATGACCTGACCATCCACATACCCCTTTTGCTTTTGGATATAAGATCGTCCCGTAAATGCATAAAGCCAATAAAGTCAGGCCTTTTTCTGCATTTAAGTACCTGTGAATAGGGGTGTTCGTGGGTTGGGTTGGGTCGGGTTGAGGTACGTTTTAGACCCAACCCAATTATTCGGGTTGCAAATTTCTTCAACCCAAACAACCCTTATTAAATAATGAACCCAACCCAACCCAACCATGAAATATTTGGGTTGGGTTGGTTCGGGTTGGTCGGGTTATAAACTCAAAATTTTATTTTAAGAAAAAGTTAAGTATTGATATATAAATATATATTTATTTATTTTTAAATATTGAATTAAGATTAGCAATTCAATTTCAATTTATATCATGAATTTTTACCTTCCAAAGACTCAAAAACTTATTTTAAAAAGTTGTTGAATAATAAATAATCTAAAAATAATTATAAAATTAAAATAAATATATGTACATATAGTTGTAACATAAGTAAAACAAATTATTTTTTTAAATTAATAAGAAGTTCGGGTTGGTTCGGTTCAACCCAAACTCCTTTTTGGTGAACCCAAGAACCAACCCAACCCATAAAGTTTCCATTTGTTTGAACCCAACCCAACCCAAACAAGTTGATAACCCAACCCAAACCGTTGAATTGGGTTGGGTTGATCGGTTTTTCGGGTCATCGGGTTTTTTGAACACCCCTACCTGTGAATCATTCCTGTCAAATAATCCATTGATATTGATTCTTCATTCCCTTTAACTTTCACATATTTCCGTATTTCGGTTGCCTGTACTGAAAGTAATTAAGATAAGGCCCTTCCTGCTGTGAGTTGAGGATTAAAACCATAGACTGTATCCCCAACCTTCCCTGAAATACCTAACATTGTTTGGTATTCTTCGATGGTAGGTACTAGGTCCATGTCTTTGAATGTGAAGCATCTATACGCAGGGTCCCAAAAGTCCACCAAAGCTCGTACGACGATTAATTGGAATGTACATCAGATCTGCTATATGACCGTATTTTCTTTAGAACAAAAGCCGACATTCTGGTGTCAAGCCTTCCCAAATCGTCTTCAATTTTCCTAGCTCATTAGGAATTAATTGGACTTGACAAGAAAAAGGTAATGATACTTCACTAGATGAGGATAGACTGTCCCCGTGTCTTAGTTGCAGCTACTCTGCCCATTGTAGCACAATTATTGGCTCATCAGACCGTATTGACTCAATAGGTACATTGGCACTCATTTTGTTCCCTTTCAAAAAAAGAAAAATAAACTATTTTAGAAAAACAAAGATGTGTAGACTTTCATGCGCCTACACAGGGACATTCACAATCCCCTCGAAGGTCGACATTACTCCGTCTAACCGTTTACTACTAAATGACAAAGTAAAGAAAAAATGTGAGGAAAAACACACAAACAAAACAAACAAAAAAATGATGAGATAAACGTGAGAAAATAAACTAGCAAAGATCTTCATGTGCCTACACGGAAGCATTCACAATCCTCTCGAAGGTCGACACTACTAATCTTAAGATATAATGACCCTAAAACATACTTTTAATGCATGTGCGACCCTACGATACAACTTGACTAAATATTCAATGCTATGTCTCAAAAGAAAAGAGAGAGAAAAATAAAAAATAGAAATAAAAAATAGAAATAAAATAAATAAAAATAAAATAAACTCAGAGACTTTAATGTTAAAAGGAAAAGTAAACCCTTTTTGTCAAAAATTATTTCAAAATTTGTCCCTTTCTTTTTTTTAATAAAAAATCACCGAGAAAGTATTAATGAGAAGAAACTAAATTTTACTTAAAACAAAAGATTTTACAAAAAAAAAAAACAAAAAAAATGAGAATAACGAGAAAAAAAATAAAAACAAAGAACCTTTAAAAAAAATTGAATGATAAACATGATGTGAGGATGGAATTCTAATCCAAGAAGACAAAGGCCCCCAAATTAATTTAAATGTTATAAAATAACAAATAAATCAACTTGAGCGAGGATTTTTTGTGTGCCTACATGGGGGCATTCGCAATCCTCTCGAAGGTCGACACTACTACATCCTCAATTCTAATCCTGAAGGGTAAAACTCGGGTATAGAGTTGTGATAGGTGTGTGGAAATGCATGATAATATACAAAATAAAATTAGAGAAATAAATTACAAAATAAAATAAACAATGGACCAAATAATCTAATAAAAGAATAATAGAAAAATAAAATTTAAGTGGCTTGACTCTCTAAAATCCCCAGTGGAGTCGCCAAGCTGTCGCAACGTCATCGCGACGCGGAGCCGACGTCCTAACTAGGAGTCTATTTCGAGATAAAAGGTTTGGAGTCGCCACCAATCATCATAGGGTGTGATTGGTCACCCATTTTAGAGGAAAATGGTAGTCTATGTAACCAGAAATTAGGCCTGGGAGTTGATTGAGTGTAGGGAAGGTGTTGGCACCCCTACAACACCCGTTTTAGAAAAATGGTTACCACATTTTATTTCAAAATTATCCTTTTATTTATTAGTCCAAAGAAAAATATTTTTATGCTTTATTTTGAATGTCCCAAAATTTATTAATTCACATTTTAAAAATAAAACATGAACTAATAACTATAGTGGCTCAAGGCCATTAGAAAGACTTGGAATTTATTTTGATATTTCAAAATAAATTCCTTATTTAAAAAAAATAAATTATTTATGAAAGGAAATTTAAAAACGGGGGGTTCTTATTTCAGAAATCCATTTTAAGGCAATTTATTTTATTTCAAATTTCATTATCAAAATTTAATTTTTTTTAACAAATGGAGGGTTCTTATTTCAGAAATCCAATTTTAAAAGGGGCAAACTTGTTTTATTTCAAACTTTTGTTGTCAAAATGCAATTTTGAAAAATTGGAAAGTTCTTATTTCAGAAATCCAATTTTAAAAGGGCAAACTTGTTTTATTTGAAACTTTTGTTGCCAAAATGCAATTTTGAAAAATTGGAAGGTTCTTATTTCAGAAATCTAATCTTAAAAGGGCAAACTTGTTTTGTTTCAAACTTTTGTTGCCAAAATGCAATTTTGAAAAATTGGAAGGTTATTATTTCAGAAATCCAATCTTAAAAGGGGCAAACTTGTTTTATTTCAAACTTTTGTTGCCAAAATGCAATTTTGAAAAAATGGAAGGTTTTTATTTCAGAAATCCAATTTTAAAAGGGCAAACTTATTTTATTTCAAACTTTTGTTGTCAAAATGCAATTTTGAAAAATTGGAAGGTTCTTATTTCAGAAATCCAATTTTAAAAGGGCAAACTTATTTTATTTCAAACTTTTGTTGCCCAATTGCAATTTTGAAAAATTGGAAGGTTCTTATTTCATAAATCCAATTTTAAAAGGGCAAACTTGTTTTATTTCAAACTTTTGTTGCCAAAATGCAATTTTGAGAAAGTTTCAATGAGATTAAATAAAATTTGACTAATTGGGCAGTTCCCAGGTAGAGGTGTTCCCTTTGGTCAGCTTAAATATCTCGGCCTAGACAGAACGTTGAGTCCCGCATAATCAAATTTTATTCCAAACTCATTAATTAGTTATAACTTGAGAGCTCATTTAGAAAATCTAAGTTAGAACCAAATTGAAACTTCATTTTAGTTGGAATCAAATTAGAAATAAATCAATTGAAATCAAAATTGTATTTAGAAATTTCCAAATCAAATTCAAATGAAATCATCAAATAGCAAAAATTAAGCAATATGCAATTTAAGCAATTTGCTATTTAAATGAATTAAGCAATTTTGCAAATTAATCAAAATGAGACAATCAAATAGCAAAATTTAAGCAATTTGCAAATTAAGCAATTTGAGCAATTTGCAATTTAATTCAAATCAAAATGAAACAATCAATTTCCTATTCAAATCAAATAGCAAATTAAGCGACATGCCATAAATCAATTTGCAAATTAAACCACAAACCATGAGTCAATTTACAAATTAAACAACATGCTAATTGGTCAATTGGAATTTAATCAAGTCATGTGTTAAATTGCAATTTAACAACATGCTATTGGTCAATTCAAAGATAATCCATCAAATAATTATGATTAATTGAAAATACGCAACAATTCAATGGCTAATTAAAACGACACCAACAAATCAAGGTGTTAATTGAAACCTTAAATAGCAATTTAAGACTAATTGAAATTTAAACAACAATTATGGTTAAGTGAAATTCAAATAACAATTAAGATTAATTGAAAATCAAACTAACAATGGAAATATTAAAGTGAAATCAATAATGGTCCAATTGAAATTCACTCACAAGTTAGGGGCAAATAGGGGATTTAGCACCAAAAAGAGAGGGTCAAAATGGAAGTTAAAGAGAAAAAGCTTCTCTCCCTTCACCCACACCCTCTCCTTCTCTTACCTTCTTCTTCTTTTACGTGGGTGTTCAGTTTTCTCGCCGGAAATACACACCAGAGGTCGTCGGATTTATCAAGCTTATGTCCACATCGTGGGTGTCGCCGGAAGTCGTGGGTATTGCATCGGAGTTGGTGAAATTCGTAGATCTAATGATTTTTCAATTTCTCCAAGCTCCACTTTGATTTCTCCAACCAAGCTTTACTTTTTCTTCTTCCTCTTTCTCTATGATTTCTTCAACTATCTCTTCTGTGATTTCTTAAACTTTCTCACCTCCCTCTCCAATCAATCCCCCTTTGGTCTCTTTAGTTCATCTTTTTAAAGCCATCCAACTTACTAAAAAAAGATCAATTTTAGTCACAACCACTACAAATCTTCTTTTTGAGGAAGAACGTGGACATGTAACTACCTATTCTTGTGGGGAGGAAGAAGACTAAGTTTATGAAAGAAAAAAAAAACGTAAAAAAAATAATAATAATAAAAAAATAAATAAAATAATAATAATAATAAACAAAAGTAAAAATCAAATCAAAACAAATAAAATCAAAATACAATCTAATCTAATCTAATCTAAAATGATAAAAATAAAACACAAAAACTTTAAATAAAGCTTAAATAATAATAATAATAAATAAAATAAATAAAACCAAAAATGAAAGTCAAATCAAATTATAAAAATTACCGGACCAAATACGGTATCTACAAAAGCAATAAAGAACCCGAAGTTTGTTCCTTCTTTTTGACTTTGTTCAACCTCTTTTGAGGAGAGAAAGTGCTTACACTCCTTTCTTTCGAAGTTCGTGTCCAAATGAATTATAAACAAAACCTGGGGGACACTCAGTATGGTGACTGAAAAGAAAAGAAGACTGCAGAATTTGGAAAAGAAGATAGAAATCCAAGCTCCCCTGAAACTGAAGCTTGAGCCACCTTTTATAGACCTCAGAGCCTAGGGTTTTCTGCCGAGATCAGTGTGGAGAGGCTTGACCGATCATATCCTTTGATCCTCGGAGATTTGATTAAGAATATTTAATTTTATCTAATTTTATCTGCAAATCTCGCGAATCTAGGAGAATCTGCCAAAAAGGTCTAGATGCGGCCGCATAGTTGAGCGCAATTGTGCTGTTGTCGAAATGGCTTAAATGCGGCCGCATAGTTGAGCACATTTTGAGTTCTTCCTGCAACATTTGGAATTTGGCTTCTGCTCTCGATTGATGGTACATCTTGGTCACATATCTCTTGAATCATCTTTCTTTTGCCTTAGTTGCGGCCATAATGTGGGCGCATTTGGGTCCCTTTTTTAGCCTCTACACAAAATCAATAAAAATTAACATTTTCTTAACAAAAATGACTTTAAATACACCTAAAAACTCATTTTTATCAAACTAGGACTTCAAACACATGCAAAACTTGTTTTTACTTAAATTTTCCCTAAATGACATGAATTATGACATTAAACATTCACTTTCTAAGCAAATAACTTAGTTTTTAGAGCCAAATAACACTCATAAATGAGCGTTATCAGCTTCCATCCATTTCGAAACTTAATCCACAACGAAAATTATTTACCTATAACCGCGTGATAAAGCCAAAGGGCCACATCAAAGATTTCACCAATAATAATACGTATTCGGGGCATCTCATTCCTTTGTGCTATGGTACCTACCCTTTGACAATGCTCATGAGTTTTACAGAAAACATAGGCATCCCTAAATAGAGTTTTCCAATAGAGTACTAAATCAATTACCTTCATAGCAATACGTCTAGGGTCAAAATTGCCTCCACACACATATTCGTGACAAAATCCTAAGACAAACTACATTCATTATGAGGCACTGATAGCACTAATTTAATGGTATATTTATGTGCAATTATTAGATAGTTTTGTGTTGAATTAGTGTGTTTTTATGCCTATTTCTCTTGATTTTACCGAAATCGAGCTTGACGAGCAAAACCGAGTCTTAAGGAGTAGTTTTGTTGATATTGGAGCTAATTTGGGCCATTTTAGAGAACCAAGAAGAGAAGATATGAGTTATGAAGTGTTGAAAACAGGAGCAAGCATGGACACGCTCTAGACAGCGTCTCAATGCCCGGTTGCAACTCAATTTGGAAGCAAAAATCGAAGGAACAGCTTAGGCGTTGTCCATAACATCTCAACGCCATCAGGTACTGTTGCAATGCCGTGCTCAATGCTAGAAACGCGCGGAAGGTATTATGTCTGTAGCGTCGAGACACTACTTATAACGTTTCGACACAACTTCTGTGCACGCAAGGAAAAATGTCGTCGTTTTGAGAGCATTAAGACATTGTCCCTATCGTCTCAACGTTGTCTCGATAGACAGTATAAATGCTTCATTTTCTAATCTCGATTGGGAAAGCCCAAATCTCGATTTAAGGCTGTTTTTAGAGGTTTTGGGGAGCATTTGTGAGTGGAAGTGAGTAGAATTGAAGACTTGAAGCTCGGGTTTGCGGTAGATTACCTCGGGAATGCGGGATCAACCTTCCGTTTGCATTTCTTATTCTTTTCCTTTCACTTTAGCTACTGTACAGGCTTTAATTTAGGGACTCTTGTGCTGTAATAGCTGGATTTATACTAATTAGTCCTTAAATTCTTGGGGATTTAATTGTTGAATATTGCTTTATGCTTAATTATTGGATTATGTTGACTTAATTGCATGTTTGATGGATGTATGTGATTAATTAAGCTTTGACTCATTAATGCATTTAGGACTTAATGCTTTTAATTAGTTTTTATTAATTAATTGAGGTAGAACTAAGTTGAGCTCAACGGAGGATACTTAGTTAGCTTAGTGCGATTAATTAGCTACCGGAGTGACAACGGGGTTAATTGGTTAATTAATTGTAGTTGGTGCTGAAGTTTACTACGTGGAAACTTGATAGAGAGAAGCTTAGGCTAGAACTGAATGCATGACTGTTGATTAATTACTTGAGTGACAGTAGGAGTAATGATTGATCGATAGAGGTCAGTAATGAAGGTCTTAATGCTTTGTGTTAATTAGTTAGCACTAGGGACACCTAGGTTAGTTAATTAATGCTCGAGAATTGGAGGAGACAGACTGGAGATTCCATGACCATAGGCTTCTCGACTTATGAGTTCACTATCGAGTTAATCATATTTATCTATTTAACTACTAATGAATCTTATACCCAAGTTATCCCTTAGGTTTGTGTCCCATTTATTTCCTACATTTATTTCTCTGTTCTTAGTTTAGTTTATCTTCCCTTAGTTTTGTTCTCGAAATAAAGCTAAATGAGTTTATTCACGGTAATTAATTTAATTAAAACCAATCCCAGTGGATACAATACTCGGTAGGAATACCATTTTATTATTACTTTGATCATGTGCGCTTGCATGTATGCCCAATCAAGTTTTTGGTGCCGTTGTCGGGGATTAGTGTATTTAATTCAATTAATATTGTGAAAAAATTGCTTGCTTTAATTTAGAGGTTTTTATTACTTTGTTCTTGTTTTTGTTTTCTATAGAGTCTTAGTCCTTGTTTATGGCTCTACGATTATTTGGTGTTGCTATAGAGCTTGTGAATTTTTTGTCTTCTTATTTTTAGATGGCTTCTGATAGATTTGGGTAGCCCTTTAGGGAATCTCAGCCTGAAGAACCAACACCGTCTTCTAGTTTTTCTGTTGATGATTATCCCTCTGTTAGCCTTAGTGAGAAGAGGTCTCCTATAGACTAGTTATTGCAAGATTGTATTCCTAATTTTAGAGCTCAATGCTTAAAGTTAGAAGACTTGGTTATAAGACATCAAGTAGCTCAACTAGAGGAAGAACCCCCTCAAGTAGCCTATTTAGAGGGAAAATATTTCTTAAAGAGTTTATTTCAAAAAAAAATGGAGGAGTTTAGAGCTATTCGTGTGAACTTAGAAATTTTGAATGTGAGACTCCAGACCCTAAGGGAGGTTAGTGAAGTGCAACCCACTTCGATAGGGTATCCAGTGAGTCACTTGATCACTGACTCACTAATAGCCTATCAAGAGCATGATCCTTTCGATTCCACTAAGTTTGGGCAGTTGAGGGAGAGTTGTGTTGAGAATGGGGATGAATTAGAGAGTTCAGATGTACGCCATGATCGAGTCAGTGAGGATGAGAGAGAGGATGAGCATTGTGTGTTAGTAGAGAATGTTCAAGGGATAGAGTTTGAGGTTGCAAGACCTTTTTCTATTTTATCTTCTTTTTCTTCTCTTTATTTTTAGTGTTCTTTTTCTTATTCTTACGAGTCTGTGTCAGAGTCTGTTTATTTTGATTTTCACCTTTTATGCTTTTCTTATTGAAAAATACCAAAAATATTTATGCTTTAGGGTCCCATGAGTAGCTAGTGATTTTGCTAGCTTTGGTTTGTTTTGGTGACTCTAAGAAGAGGGACTCGAAGAAATGGGAGAATTTTTACGTACCTTGAGAACCCACACGAGTCACATCTAGCTAAAGACGTTAAATAAGCGCTTCTTGGGAGGCAACCCAAGCTTCTTTCCTTTGCTTTCATCTTTTAGTTTTCTTCTCGTTCTTGTTTTTCTATTTTTCTCTTTTGTTGTTTTGTGTTGATATCATGTTCCTGCTGGTTGATGTTTATAGGAGCTCGAGATTCAGATTATCCCTTCCATCATGCATCCCATTTGATCAGGTTGAATCGGGGATTCTCTCGAACTCTAGGGCAGCATCAGTATCCCTTTATTTTTCTTTAATTGTCCTTAAGCATGCTTAACTAGTTGGTTAGTTCATACATTGAGGACAATGTATGTTTTAAGTGTGGGAGGTGATGTTTGTTGTTCTGATTTTAGCTTTATTGAAAATTTTTATGATTGTGATGCGTCTGTTGCATTGTGTATGATGAGGACAACCTATGATGTGTTTTGAAAAGTGATATTTTAACAATCTTTGTGAATTATGAGCGCATGTCTTGGATTCAAGTAAATTTAAGTTTTTCTTGGAATTCCTTGCACGTGTGGAGCATTTAGCCTACTTATGTAGTGGTTTTGAACACTTAGAACAAAATTATTTAATCTAGATGTTCATTGTCACCCCGATAGGCTTGAGTTCTAGTTTGGAGGTTGTCTTCCATGATAGTCTATAATGTTAAGCTTAGGAGGAAAAAACATGTTTATCTTCCTGTTAGAAAGAAAGAAAAGTGGAAAAAAATGAAAGAAAAAAAAGAGAATAAAATAGCTTGTGCGTATTGATCAAGGGAAAAAGAGCTACAGTTGTTGTGATCAGTCAGGCCACTCATTGAGCGAGTGCTCTGGGTAAGGGTCCCTTCAATAGTTGTGTGAAAGCTAGTGTCCTTGAGTATTTAAAGAAAAATTCAAGTTTGGGGGAGTGTTACCCCGTAGTTTTTGGGCATCCTAGTGATATATTACTTACATGAGTGTTGAATGCTGGATAATTGGTGCTTAGGGCCAGTGTAGGGGGAAGATGAACGGAGGATTTTATAAATCTTTCTAAGCTAGTAGGGATTGAAATAAGGAAGACTATGCACATATTTGCAAGGAAGGAAAAGTTTAAAGTTTGAATTTTCTTGATGAATTGATGTGTTCAATTATTTTCGTTAATTGTGATTATTTCGTTGTTTAGAACATTGAGGTACGAGTCATTATGATGCAATTTGTTGATTCATATATGTGGTTTTGTTTTAGCTTTTCTTGCTACTAGCAAAGGTTTATGTGTGGGGGTATTTGATGGCACTAATTTAGTGCTATATTTATGTTCATTTATTGGCTAGTTTTGTATTGAATTAGTGTGTTTTTATGCCTATTTCTCTTGATTTTGGAGAAACTAAGCTTGACGAGCAAAATCGAGTGTTATGGAGTAGTTTTGTTGATATTGGAGCTAATTTGGGCCATTTTGGAGAACCAAGAAGAGAAGAGATGAGTTATGAAGTGTTGAAAACATGGGAGAGCATTGAGACGCTTTCTAGAGTGTCTTAACGCTCTATTGTTGCTCAATTTGGCAGCCAAAATTGAAGGGACAACGTTGAGACGCTGTCAACGCTGTCCATAGTGTCTCAACGCCAACAGGTAGCATCGCAATGCCATTCTCAATGTTAGAAACACGTGAAAGCTATTTTTCGTCTGTAGCGTTTCGACGCTATCTTTGCGCACGCAAGGAAAAACGCCATCGTTTTGACAGTGTCTCAACGTTGTCTCAATAGACAGTATAAATGCTTCGTTTTCTCTTTTTCCAAAGGGAGGCCAAATCGATTAGGAAAGCCCTAATCTCGATTCAAGACTGTTTTAAGAGGTTTTGGGGAGCATTTGTGAGCGAAAGTGAGCGGAATTGAAGACTTGAAGCTCAGGTTCGCGGTCGATTGCCTCAAGAACACGGGATCGACCCTCCGTTTGCATTTTGTTCTCTTTTCCTTTCAATTTAGCTTTTGTATAGGCTTTACTTTTGGGACACTTGTGCTGTAGCAGCTGGATTTATACCGATTAGTCCTTAAATTCTTGGGGATTTAATTGTTGAATATTAATTTATGATTAATTGTTTTGATTATGTTGGCTTAATTGTATGTTTGATAGATGTATGTGATTAATTAACCTTTGATTCATTCATGCATTTAGGACTTAATGCTTTTAATTAGTGTTTGTTAATTAATTGAGGCTGAACTAAGTTGACCTCGATGGATGATACTTGCTTAATGCACCATTAATTAGCTACCCGAGTGACAGTGGGGTTAATTGGTTAATTAATTGTAGTTGGTGCTGGAGTTTAATTAATTGGACACTAGTTTGGTGAATTGAAAACTCGACAGAGAGAAGCCTAGGCTAGAACCGAATTCATGACTGTTGGTTAATTACCTGAGTGACAGCAGGAGTAATGATTCATCAATAGAGGTCAGTAATTAAGGGTGTTAATGCTTTGTGTTAATTAGTTAGCACTAGGCACACCTAGGCTAGTTAATTAATGCTCGAGAATTGGAGGAGACTGACAGGAGATTCCATGACCATAGGCTTATAGACTTATGAGTTCACTGTCGAGTTAATCATATTTGTCTATTTAACTAGTAATTAATCCTATACCAAAGTTATCCTTTAGGTTTATGTCTCCCATTTATTTCCTGCATTTATTTTTCTGTTCTTAGTTTAGTTGATATTCTTTTAGCTGTGTTGTCTAAGTAAAGCTAAGTGAGTTTATTCGTGGTAATTAATTGAATTAAAACCAATCCCAGTGGATAGATACTCGGTAGGAATATCGTTTTATTATTACTTCGATCATGTGTGCTTGTGTGTAAGCCCGATCAAGCACACAACATCTAATAACTTGATCATAACAAAATTTTGACAAATAAGGCTCCTTCCAAACATAATACTTGGACTAACTCCTGAGCTTACCTTTCTTAGACTTATTCAGATTCTTAGGCAGACTCCCTGTAACTAAGTAATTAACAACATCAGCGTACTAAGGAATCATACCTTGGATTTGAAATAAGTGTTCATCAGGAAATGAGTCATTTAGAGGTACTTCTTATTATTCGCTTAAGAGGCAACTTGAGTGGTCTGCAACTAAATTTTTTAATCCCTCGCAGTCTTTGATCTTCAAATCAAACTCTTGAAGGAGTAGAATCCACCTAAGAAGGCATGGTTTTGACTCCTTCTTCGTCATTAGGTATTGCAAAACTGCATGATAAAAATAAACAATTACTTCAGAGCCAAGAATATAAGATCTAAAATTTTCAAGGGCAAAAACTGTTGAAAGAAGCTCTTTTTCCATAGTGGTGTGGTTGTACTGTGCAGGATTGAGGGTTCTGTATGCGTAATAGATGACGTGGTTTCTCTTGTGGATCTTTTGGCCTAGGACAGCTCTCACACCAAAGTCATTTGCATCGCACATGATCTCGAATGGGAGATCCCATCGAAGAGAGTGGATGATAGGTACACTGGTCAACAACTCCTTTAGAAGGTCGAATGCCTTCTTGCACTCCTCACTAAACTCAAATGGGACATCCTTATGTTGTAAGTTCGTCATTTGTAAGGCGACCTTGTCGAAATCCTTGATGAACTTGCGATAAAATCATGCATGTCCAAGAAATGAACAAACTTCCCTAACATTTGTGGGGTAGGGAAAGTTAGCCACAACATCTATTTTAGCTTTATCGACCTCGATTCCTCTAGATGGTAAAACATGATCTAACACTATGCCTCGACTAGCCATGTAATGACACTTTTCAAAGTTTAAAACCATATAGTAATCTATGCATCTTTTCTTGAATTTGGCTAAACTAGACAACACTCCTCAAAAGAATCCCCATAAACTGTGAAGTCATCATAAATACCTCGATGCATTTCTCTGTGAATTCATAAAATATACTTATCATGCATCGTTGGAACGTACCTGAAGTATTGCATAGTCTAAAAGTCTTCCTACGATAAGTGAATGTACCTTATGAATACGTAAATGTAGTCTTTTCCTGGTCCTTTTGCGCTATGGGAATTTGATATGGAATCTTGAAAAACCATCTAAGAAACAAAAGAAAGGTTTCCCAGCCAGACACTCAACCATTTGATCTATGAAAGGAACAGGGAAGTGATCTTTCCAAGTTACTGTGTTATGCTTCCTAAAATCTATGCACATCCTCTATCCATTTAGTACTCTAATGGGTACCAATTCATTTCTCTAATTTTTAACCGTAGTTATTTCAGTCTTTTTAGGGACAACATGAATCGGGCTTACCCAGTTACTACCAAATATAGGATAGATGATACATGAGTTAAGAAGCTTAAAACTCTCTTTCATTACATCCTTCATTGCGGGATTAAGGTGTCTCTATGGCTCTCTTGAAGGCTTTACTCCTTCTTCCAACAGGATACAATGCACGAATAACACCGAGCTTATCCTTCTTTATATCAACCAATGTCAAACCCATGGCTAACTCATACTTTTTCATCATGCTCACAAGCCTCTCCTCCTCAAGTATGCATACTTATGGTGGTTAGAAAGAGCCTTCAGCTCCAACTTGGGCACCTACAAAACAGAAGGAAGCATTTTATCATAATTGGCAGAAATTTTAGCATTATAACTAACAAGTTAAGAGGTTGAGGTTAAGGACACCTCCTCCAAACTAGGTTCATTAAACAACACATATAAATCCTACCCAATTTTCTCATCATCAATAATCAAATCCTGCACTACAGAGTCAACTACATCAAGATTACAGTGATTGAACTTCCTCATCAGGGTACTTCATGGCATCAAAAATATTAAACCTAGTTATTTCATCTCCAAATTCTACAAACAGAGTACCCTCAGCAACAGATTTTTTGGTTTTTGCTATTTTCATGAATGGTCTCCCTAACATAATAGAAGCCGAAGAAGCATGGGAATTCTCATCCATTTTCAAGATATAAAAATCAATAGGAAATATTTGTTCATTCACCTTAACAAAAACATCATCAGTTACTCTAAAGAGTGTATATGAGATATATCAACTAGTTAGATTACCATGACACATTTTTTTAAGTCATTTAAATTAAGCTCTTGGTAAAAATAGTAGGGTATGACATCAATGGATGCTCCTAGATCTAACATGACATGTTCTATTCTCTTATTACCAATGACATAAGGCAGAGTAAACTTACCTGAGTCCTTTCATTTTTCAGGCATATTCTTTGAAGGATGGTTGAGACATTTTTACTTACCAGCACTCTATCATTATCCTTGGTTTTCTTCTTGTTGGTGCACACTCCCTTCAGAAATTTTGTGTACCTTGGAATCTACTTGATAGCATCCAACAAGGGTATATTGATTTCCACCTTCTGAAAGGTCTCCAAAATCTCATTTTGCTTCTCTTCAGTTTCATGCTAAGACATCCATGCGTTGCCACAAGTGCACGGGCCCAAGTAATAAAGTGGTATGAGTATACCAGATATCGTATCCATAGGAAACTATACAGGTTGGTTGAATACCGAAAATGATTGTAATTAAATAATATTTAGAGAAATAAATCGAGCAACAAGTGATTAAAAACAAAATAAGAATATACAAGAAACTAAAGGCTAAGAACACAGGGTTGAAGACGTTTAGGGAAATAATTTCACTAATTGGATCTTACAATTAATTAACTGGGCAATTGATATTATTAACTCATTTAATTAACCAGGCTTAGAAGTTTAAATTCAAGGTATCCTCTGTCGAGCTCATCCAATTATCGGATGTAATTAACTGAATTACGTGTCCGTCTCATTAATTAATTAACACTCGACATTAATGAACTTTCATTTTAAGCCTCAATTAATCTCCGTTGTCCCAATGTCACTTAGGCAGATTTTAATTGTCATGCATTGTCTTTCTAAGTTTAATCTCCTTTGTCGAGCTCAATTAAACTTTGGCCAGTAAGTTTAAAGGCATTATGAACCCAATGCACAAAGCCATCATAATGAGATAAAAATATCAATAAACGCTAGATAATTAACTACAAAGATCCATTAGCTATATTAATTCCCCAAACTAATAAAACTAGCCACTAAACATATTCAAATCAGTCCCAAAAGCAGTCATTACAACCCAAATACAACAACTACAAATGGAAATAAAAGGGTAGAAGGCTAAAACCACGTCAATCCTCGACTTCTGCCTCTATCTCTGTGATCCCGAGCCTTGAACCTTCACTGAGTAGCCTCTAAAAGCTTCCAACTATCCCCAATTTGGTAAGTTTCCGCAAAAGGAGTTAAAAAAATCGAGAATTCCTCCCCAAATTTAGTCCTGAAATGATGAATAAATAGTAGTCCTTAATACAGTGTCAAGATGCTAAACACAGCGTCTCGACGTTGTGCTGAACTTACTGTTTAACTAATGCACGTGTCTTCAGTGTCAAGACGCTCTAGATGGAACTCTTCACGTGCGCCTCTCTCTAGCGTCGAGATGCCACAGGACAGCATCTCGACACTAGCTCTTGGCTTTTCAACATAATGGACAGCGTCTTAAAGCTATTTTGAGCTTTAAGATGCCGTCCCTTCGACCAAATACACTTGTGCAGCTCCTCTTCTCCATACTTAGCTCCAATTTAGGTCTTTTTAAGCTCCACAAGTCACCCGATGCTCCAAATTCATCATCTTTAGTCTAATTGCTCAGTTTCCTAAAATATATAAAATATCATTGTAAAAGCTCACAATTACATATAAAACTAGCAATTATTTGGGCTTAAATATAGTACCAAATTAGTGCTATCACAACACTCTCCTTAGGTTTACCTAACTTGCTAAGAAAGGGAGCCTTAGGAACATAGGAATTCAAATTTAAAGGAGGATCGAAAATTACCCTGTTTTATGAGGTGGAATACTCATTTCTTCCTTTTGTACCACTAAAGCTGGACTCTCTTTCTTAGGTGGAGGTTCCACAGGTGAGGTCTCGAAGGAATTTCCTTGCCACTTCTCATGGCAATGACACTAATACTCTCGTTCGAGTTTGTCTCAGGCTGTTTGTTCGAGCTTAGAGTCTCTATCATGGTAGAGAGTCGGGTGAACATACTTCCAAATTTCTGCATCTCAGCTTGCGTTTCCTGTAAAAATCGTTGCATATCAGTAGCTAAACTTTTAACATAATCTTCCATAAACATACCTGACCTTGAACCCGAGGCTTTAATTTGCACAGTCGCCTATTGTGGTCTAGTGCACCCTCCAATGGTATCAATCTCTCGCATCGTGTCTTCCCGAAGTTTGTTTACTGTTTCCATCATCTGTGCTTGTCCTACAAGTAGTTCCTGCACAAGAGAAGTAAGATTAGATACTTGAAACTCTAGTTCTATTACTTTTTTTCTCTTCTCTTGAGGTACAGCTAAATTGACCCTCATTCTCTACCATGTTAGAAATAAGTTTCCTCACCTTAGTTGCAGTTTTGTTAACCAAGGAACCTCCACTAGTTGCATCAATTAAGCTCCTATCTACTGGAAGAAGACCTTCGTAGAAATACTGGATGAGCAGGTGGTGTGGACAACTCGCGCATAACTGCTCGTAACTCTACTAGTTGTCGTGTAAGGTTTCCTCATATTCCTGTGTAATCCCTTAGATTTCCTTCCTCATTCTCCTAGCTTTGGACGCTAGAAAGTACTTCTCGAAAAAAAGCCTCTTCATCTCATTTCAGGTGGTTATGGAACCTGAAAGAAGGTAGTACAACTCTTCTTTAGCTTGGTTTTTAAAGTAAAAGAAAACGCCCTCAAACTAATTTACTCCTCTGTTACGCTATGGGGCTTCATTCCCAAACAAACAAAGTGGAAGTCCTTAAGCTACTTATGAGGATCATCACCTGTATTACTACAAAAAATAGGAAATAAGTGAATCATACAAGATTTGAGTTTGAAGTTATCATGGGTTTCAGGATAAATGATACATAATGGTTGTTGATCCCAATCGGTAGTTACCAATTGTTTTAAAGTACGTTCGACTATGGTGTTTCTTCGTTAAGCTCCGCTAAGGTTCTGAAAGATATCTATGTTAAGCACACTTTCACTCTCTTTTGCTTTCTTGGTTGGGAACGTCTCCTTTTTGCAAATCAGGGAAAATATTGAAGTACTCCTACGAAGAAAGAGCAATAATACAAAACAAAAGAGAGGAGATTAGGGATTCAAATTAAGAGATAAAATAATCAAAATTGACTCCCTGCAATGGCGCCAATTTGATCTAGTTCGTCAGACTCGATCAAATGATATTTATATACCAGACCAAGTGAATATTTGTAGTACCAGTTGGCTGGGTCTATCTACTGGGAGCTAATTGATTAAATTATCTTTTAATTCGAATTATTGAATCGAAACTATAACATTGGGGGGGGGGGGGGGGGCTTAACAGAAAGGAAAGAAGACTAGAAGTTAATTCCATAAAAAGGTAAAATGAATTTAAATTGCAAAGGAATGAAATTAATCTCACCACGGCACTAATTCAAGAATTTGTCGGGTTATCACTATAGTTCTGATCACAGGAATTCTCACACAAATAGCAAAATCAGCCTAAGCAACTAATCTGCTCATACGGTAAAGTCGGATAAGACCCTAATTGGGCTATTTCGACCTAGCATCAAATTAACCCTGAATTAACTGCTAATTGGGCACGATAGCATTCGATGCTTATTAAGCTAGGTGCATTACGAATGGGAGTTGATTAGAACTCATTAACTAACTTGGATAGCCTAAATTAACTAACGAGTTGCTTAGTCTCTAAATCTTATCATGTAAAATACACGAGAGGACAACCCTTACTATGCAAACATGAGCTGAATTCTGTGCTACTAAATTAAACGAAAAATCGAAACTATAGTGCACACATACATTGAGTTGTCAATCCTAATATGCATTTTGTTCTAAGAATCAAGTAAACGACTAAACATGGTAAGAACTGAAATTGAAATAGAATTAAAGCATAATCCTCACAAATTTACAGTTCAAACTCGACTTAATCCCTAATTGGCGTTGAAATCTAGCCGAAATTCTCCAACGACGATCCCAAACCAATGGATCGAGCCAAAATCATCCAAAAAATCACTAAAATGCTAAATGTAGCAGTATACAAATGGGGCAAAGTCTAAAAGACGACTCGAAAGTTGAGGGAGTTTCGCCCTAAAAGAGAAATTTCTTTTCATATT
This sequence comes from Trichosanthes truncata, assembly GCA_033996785.1. Lineage (NCBI taxonomy): Eukaryota > Viridiplantae > Streptophyta > Magnoliopsida > Cucurbitales > Cucurbitaceae > Trichosanthes > Trichosanthes truncata. The sequence continues at coordinate 38,162,816 of JAWPNB010000013.1, read as the reverse complement.
TCTTGAAGTAGCGTCTCGACGCTACATGCATCGTCTCGACGCTACCCTCAATTAGACTAGTGTCTTTTGGGGTTGCCGTAGCATCGCTCAACGCTCACTATTACAGCATCGAGACGCTGTCTGTTCTCGCATATTCCGTCTTGATTCTCTCAGCAGCATTCTGATGCTCCTGTAGGAGCATAACAGTCATGTCACGTCTATTCTTCACTCAGTTACTCAAATGACCTCCAAATTGGCTTGTTTTAACCCCAATTGGATGCAAATACTCCAAATTACTTCTTTTGCTCAATTACCTACAAAATGAATGAATAAACACATAAAAACTATCGTACTAACAAGAATTAGGCACAATCATATAGGACTATTTTGGTCCTCTTAAGCGTTGACCACTGACCCTTGACGCTTGACTTGAACAGCGTCGAGACGTTGTACTATTCCAATAGCTAATGCCTTTTGCGTCCGAATGCAGAGCATTGAGACCATTGAACTGGCATTGAGACGTTTTCATCATGAGCATTTTGATCATTTTGCTCCATCTTCTCGCTTGGTTGCTCAAATGGCCTCTGGTTTGCTCCACTTCTCCAAATTAAGTCTAATCAGCTTCGTTTTAACCCTGATTCGACGAAAACACTCCTTGAAGCTTCCAATGCTCGTTTCCCTACAAAATGGACAATAAACACATAAACACCACACAAACTAGCACGAATTAGCTAAGTTAAGATAGGACTTTTCTAGTCATATCAATGCACTATCACTTCCATTAACCACAATAGAACTCAACATCAGGCAATCAATCAAAACATTCAAAACATCACATTGATCATGTCTAATCATAAACAATTTTTTAAAATAAAACATTTTATACTATTTTTTTAAAAACAAAACATTTTGTAACAATAACATACTAAAGATGACGAAGTGTTTGCTGCATGGCCATGGCGACACTTAATGCTTAGGATGTAAGCAAGTCTATAGAACCTATAACCTCGGGCTCTGATACCAACTGTAACGACCTGACTTTTCTAACTTTGACTACCTAGGCACGTTACTACTTGTATGCTACTAAATTTTGAATTTTTTTTTAATAAAAGACAAAAAGAATGACACCTTTTTGCTAAAGCAGTCAAAATATTTTTCTTCGGGATTCCTTTAAAATCCTTACAAAACATAAAATAAAATAAAACATTAAATCAATTGAAATACTTTCATGACATAACCTCTTATAACAAAACATTTTAAACAAAAAATATTATAAATGGAAAATTCTCCTCTATGTCACCCATGGCCCCCTTTCAGCAAACTGTTGTGTCAACCGCCTAGGACGCCTTTGCCTTTACCTGAATTTTTTTTTTTTTGAAAAGGATGAGTATTTTAAATACCCAGTAAGTGACTCCACTACCGGGGTCGGGATATGCAAACACATACATAATGGTTTTAAAACTTATTCTCAAGTGAGACCTAAAACTTTTCATCATTAAAATTTTCATCTTTGCCTCTATGGCCATGTGTGGACAATTAACCCCTCCTTTCTCTCCCAACTATTCGTTATAGTAGATCTCTCTCGATGCTTTACCACAACTGATGGTTAGTTGGCATCCAGTCAATGGAGCGAGACCATAATCTACTAGGTACCTTTCTCTTTCAACTACTCAGTGTAGTAGATCCTCTTAAGGCTTTACTCCAACTAATGGTTAGTTGATATCCAATTAGTGGAGCGGAACTGCGGTCTACTAGGCACCCGAAATTTATTCATTTTCCTCTAAGTGTGCATCACTTTCATACACACAAGAAGTGTAATTACCACAAAACTTTTTAAAACATAGATGCAACATACAAATGTATGAGGTCCCACAATAAACATTTAATTCAACATCGTGATGCAACATGAAACATCTTTTACACATTCATCATCATAAATCTTTCAACATGCATCACAATCGTAAGTATCACATTTAACAGACATACAAGTAAAAATCATTTTTCATTTGACACATGGCATTTTAAATCAGTTTCCAACTTGCCCTAGGCATTCTGACGTAAAGTCACTTACCTTACATCCAAAGGAAAACAAGGATTTGCTCAATTAAAAGTCCTGGAACCATCTTGAACCAGTTCCCAAAATTAATTAAGGACCTTAATCAAACAAATCCTAAAACTTAATTTAAGATTATTAATAACTAGTCCAAAACCATACATTACTCATTGACGTCTTTAAACTTGTTCCATCAATTTGAAACATAGTCCAAAACTATAACAGAAGAAATCCAAGGATTCGAGCCCAAATAATAGCACTTAAAATGAATTCGTAAGTGATTAAAACGAGTCACAACCTGCTAAAACTTATAAAAGAGGCTCAGGATCTCGTTGGTTTATGTTCGAATGTGTTCTAACTCACGGATTTGACCTTTACAAGCTATCTGTAAACTGACTCGGGGCTATTTGAGATGTGGGTGTTTAGATCTGAGGGTAAATGGATCATGGGTCACAAAATCCGAAACGATTTAAACTTGGTTGAAGAAGATAACATAGATATTGGTCACAGGTTCATTAGAAAATGTCGCACGCTGCTACTATCGATTCGCCAGAGAAGGAGATGAGATCGCTACCGTTCACAACGCTTCGCCATTGCATGCGTTTTTCACTGGAGACTGTAGAAATTTGATCGCAACCTACTGTTCGTGAAGACCCAACACCATCGCACATGTCCGAGGGCTAGAGAGGGAACATCGATGAATGTGTGGAGGGAGAAGCACAATTTTTTGCGCGAATTGTGGGTCTGCTGCTCGTGGTCGCTTGTTGTTGTCGGCGTTTGTCAAATTTCTGCGTCAAAAGCGTGGATTAGTCGCTTTGTGAGTCTGCTCAACGTGGGCTGTTTTGTTGCTTGGTCGTCGGCATCATAAGACGCATCGCCGGAGGTGGAGCTGCACAGGGGGGCTGGTGGCATGAAAGGGTAGTGAGAGGGAACGAGAAGACGAAGATGTGTGAGGCTATAAATTTTTTTCTTAATTTTCTTTTGTTTTATTTCCTTTTTCTTTTCTCCTCTTTTCCTCTTTCTAATTTGAAAACTATTAATAAACTCTAATTAACTTCAATTTAGGGAAAATCGTAAAAGAAAATCTTAAGTGGGGCTTGTCAAACTTAGATTAAAATCTAAAGAAATATTAAAATTTCAAATTAAGAATTTATGACTTAATTAAAAATCTCTCATCCAAAATTCAAAATTTTAATTATCTTAATTTAATCTACTTAAAATCTGATTCAAAATCTAATTTACTCAAATTAGACTTTTAGCAACAATTCCAAATAAGCTAAAACAAATGCAAATTAATCCCCCAAGGGCTAATGATCTTAATTAAAAATGCAGGGCATACGCACACCTTCTTTGGGATCACCAAGAATCAAATCTTTGGGATGGAATGGAGGGCATACCTTCACTCTTTAAGCATAGATGAAGAATCATCTTCCTTCTTTTCTTTGAAGCTCACTTCTTGCTTACTTGAAGTAATTTTCTTGCCCTTGTCACTAACAAGTAAATCTCCAATTTTTTTTCTAAATCATTACAACAAATAAACTGTTTAAAAATATTATTGCAAGATTCATCAAATAAAACATCCATAGATTCCTAAATAACTAAAGTTCTCTTATTGAAAACTCTATAAGCTTTACTAGAAGAGTAATAACCTATGAATATACCGACATGCGTCTTAAAATCAAACTTTCCAAGCTTTTCTTTATTGTTTAAAATAGAACATCTGCAACCAAACACTTTGATATACCTAATATTTGGAATTTTGTTATGCCAAGGCTCACAAGGAGTTTTATCTAAAGAGGGCCTAATAAAACTTTATTTAGAACCAAACAAGCCGTATTAACGGCTTCTGCCCAGAAGTATTTAGATAAATCATACTCATGCAAAATTGATCTAGCAAATTCTTACAAAGTATGATTTTTCCTTTGAACCACACCATTTTTTTTAGGAGTTCTTTGAGTGGAGAAGTTATGAGAAAAGCCATTCTTCACAAAAAATTTCAAAAGAAACACTATCAAATTCTCCTCCATGATCACTCCTAATTTTAGAAATCAAAAATCCTTTTTCATTTTGAACTCTTTTTCCAAAACTAGCAAAACTTTTCAAAGTATCATCCTTATGTTTTATCATTAAAACCTAAGTAAATCTTGAAAAATCATAACTATCAAAAAGGCATAATAGTTACCTCCAAAATTCGCAATTCTAGAACGCCAAAAAAGTTCATTTATAATAATTGAAGGGGTCTAGATGTAGATATCACATTTTTAGATTTGAAAGAAGATTTAGTTTGCTCACCTATTTGACAAGCATCACAAACTTTATCCTTTTCAAATTCAAACTTGGAAAGACCTCTAACCAAATAATTCTTAGAAATATTTGAAATTTAGTACATGCTAGCATGTCTTAGTCTTCTATGCCATCACCAAGTATCATAATGCAAAGTTGAAAGACATTTATCACTAATAGGGCAATGATTCAAATCAATAGTGTACACATTTTCATCCCTATTTCCAACAAACAAAACTTTCCTATCATTATCATTTTCAATGATGCAATTCTTTTTATCAAACAAAACTCTAAAGCCTTTGTCACACAATTGAGTAATACTAAATAAATCATGCTTCAAATCATCAACTAAAAGCATATTTTCAATCAAAGTAGAAGAATCATTGCCTATACTATCGTTACCAATTATTTTACCTTTCTTGTTGCACCAAAGGTTACTAAGCCTCCATCCTTTTTGGAAAGATTGACAAACTTGGATTGATGCCCCGTCATGTGCCTCGAGCAACCACTATCCAAGTACCATTTGTTTTTCTTGGAACCTTTCAAAAAAAACCTACAAACAAAATTATTCAAGATTGATCCTTTGGTACCCATACTTGTTTGGATCCTAGAAAACGTCTTTACAAACTTGGGAATCCATTTCATTTTTACATTCACATTTAAAGCATTGGATTTAGACAAGTAACAAGAATGAGCTTTATGTCCACACTTGCCACATGAGAAACAAACAACATTATGTAAGGATTTATCTCTCACAATAAATTTATGCACTCTACTTTTCTTGGTAAAATTCTTTCTTAGAGTATTGTGAAACTTTTCTCTTTGAGAAAAAATCTTTATTCATGAAGAAGTAGTATGAGCATATTTCAATTTAAAGCACATAGGTCTAATATGACCTTCAACATTTTTAGGTTAAACTAATCTTAATGTTTTGGAGATTAATTTAGATTTGATTGGACTAGGTGGAATTGTTACTTAAAATCTAATTTGAGTAAACAATTAGATTTCAAAGTAGATTTAAGTGGATTAAATTAAGATAATTAAAATTTTAAACTTTGGATAAGAGGTTTTTTTTTTTAAAATTTAAGTCTCAAATTTAGAATTTCAAGAATTTAATCATTTGTTAGATTTTTAATTCGAATTTGAAAAGCCCAAACTTCTATCTCCAAAATTATACCCCAAGATTCTTACCCCAAATATTTTTGGGGATTTAATTAGAAGTTGTAATTAAAGGGAAAAAAGAAAAAGAAAGGAAGAGGAAAAAAGGAAAAAAATGAATTTGAAAAAAATGAAGTCCTAATTTCTTTATATCTCTCTCTTCCTCCATCTCTTTCTCTCTCCTCTCCCTTCCCCTTTGTGAAACACAAGCAACTGCCACCCCTTTCTCTTCTTCTTCCATTCTTCAACACCAGTGATTCTTTTTCCCAACGGCGCGAAGCTTCGATCGGCAACATAAATCAACAACAAACGACTCTGACGACCAGATCTACAGCACTGACCCACAAAAAATCGTGTGACCCACGAGCGGCAACCCTCCCCGACAGTTTGTGACCCACAAACTCTGGCGTTATTTCATGAACGACGAGATACCCACAGGAAGATTAGAGTGAACAATGAATATCAATGTTGCGACGACCCTTCTCCGACCTTCAAACTCTTGTGACAACTACTACAAGGCTTGTGACTTGTAGTTCTATTGGTGTGCTGTGGGTTGGACGTCTTCCTAGCACCGACGATAATGTGGTTGGCCTCAGATGTGGTCGTGTGGACCTCGCAAGCGATCGTCGACGATCTATTCTCCGACGGCTATAGCCATGTGGCGTTCGAGTTTGACGTTGTTCCGTTTCCATCCACGCCATGAGGTGTACTTCGTTTTCAGTTTGGTTTCGTGGTTGCTTTCATGTTTTGGTTGTGACCCACTAAGTTTTTTACTCCGTTTCAGAATACTCATAGCGTTTGAAGCCTAAATATGCAAAATCAAACTTATTTGGAGTCAGTACAGCAAGAATTGGATTGTGTAATTTAGGAAAAATCAATGGATAACATATTATTAAGTTTTTGGACTCAATTTAGAAGTTATAATGTGGACTCTAACTCTAGAATCTCTCCTGTATCTAGTTAGAACTAATCAATTAAGATCGAAATGCAGTTGTGAGTTGAAAACCAGCTTGGGTAACCTTCCTCTAAGCACTTTGGGGTAAGTTAAGCATTAAAATTTGAATTTCAAAATTGTTTTTGAGACTATGGTTCAAGGGTTGCGAGTTTCATGTATGTAATTCCTTGAAAATAATTGTAGGTTGGGCAAAGGATCTGCTTAATAGAAGTTATGGAATTTAATAGTCGAGTTTATAGCCAAGGTAAGTGACTTTACTATTGGCATGCCTAGTGTTGAGTTGGGAACTGTGTGCTGATTTATAATGTGATGTTTCATTGAAAAATGATTATACATGTATGTATGCTAATTGTTGTATCTATGACCGTGATGCATGTTGAAAGGTTTATGCTGATGAATGTGTGAAAGATGTTCCATGTTGCAAAACGATGATGATCTAAATGTTTTATTGTGGGACCTCATACATTTGTATGTTGCATATGAAGTTTTGAAAGTTTTGTGACAATTACCCTCCTATAATAGAGGAAATGGGGTGCATGAAAATGAGGTACCTAGTAGACCACGGCCTCGCTGCTCTGACTGGACACTAACTAACCATTAGCTGGGGTAAAACCTTGAGAGGGGTCTACTATACTGAGTAGTTGGAAGAGGAAGGATATGCTAATTGTCCACACATGACCATAGAGGAAAAGATGAAAAGTTTTAGAAGGAAAAAGTTTTAGGTCCCACTAGAGAAAAAGTTGCATAAATCATGATTGCATGTGTTTGCATATCCTGAGCTCGGTAGTTGATCGGGGTACACACAAGCATAAGTGACCAAAGTAATAATAAAATGGTAAATTTTACCGAGTATCGAATTCGAAGGGAATTGGGGATGTTTAATCAATTAACTACTACACTTAATCGCGTCCAATTTTATTTAGAAAAATAAACGCCAGAAGAATATGCAACGAAATAGACTAAAATTAAGCAATAAAAAAAATAAATGAATGGAGCACAAATTAAAGAGGTCTAGTTTAAGACATTAATCTCACCAATGGACCATTTATTGAGTCTAACGGACATTTATCATTAATTAATCAATTTATTTGAATCTCAGGGTAGTCTATCATGGAATCCTCTGTCAAGCTCTCCCAATTCTCGAGTATAATTTATTAAATCACATGTCCATCTCATTAATTAATTCTCACCTGGCATTAACGAACCTTATCATCAATCCTGGTTGACGTTCTTATCACATCGTGTCTGATCAGTCGTTTTTCCATGCAAGTGCACGTGATCGAAGTAATAATAAAACGGTATTCCTACCGAGTATCGTATCCATTGGGATTGGTTTTTAATACAATTAATTACCATAAATACTCTCGCTTAGCTTTAATTCGAGAACACATATAGAGAAAAGATAAACTAATTTAATGATAAGAAAATAAAAGCAGAAAGATAAATGGGAGATACAAACACGGGTATAACTTGGGTTTAGGATTAACTACACCATTAAACAGATAATCACAGCTAATTTGATAATGATCTCATAAGTCTATAATCTCTAAAGAATGGGCTCTCCTGACGGTCTCCTCCAATCTCGAGTATTAATTAACTAACCTAGGTGTCCCTCAACACTAGCTAATTTATACAAGGCATTATGATCCTTCAATACAGACCTCTAATAATCGCTCTTATCACTGTCATGTCCAAGCAATTATCAGTCATGCATTTAGTTATAAACTAGCTTATCTCTATCGAGCCTCCACTAGCAAGGGTATCATGTTGCGCGCAAGGGTAGCGTTGCAACCTTATAAGTAGCATTGCAACGTTATGGATGGAAACTTTCTCTTCAGCGTGATTCTAGGGTTGCAACGCCACAGGGCAGCGTTGCAAAGCTAGCTCTTGGGTTTGCTCAAAACAAATGGGCATTACAATGCTATTTCAAGCATCGCAACATCGTCCTCACGACCCCAATTGCTTGTGCAATATTTCTTCTCTTCTTGGCTATCCAAAATGACCCGAAATAGCTCTAGAATGACCAAAATACCCCTGAACACTCTATTTTGCTCCTTAAGCTCGATTTCTGTAAATTAAACACAAATAGACATCAAAGCACACAAAATCATAGCAAAACTTGCTAAAATAATAGGAAATAAGATAGCATAATTGCATGCTATCAATGTCCAAACATAAATTATTATGCAATTGAAGCTCTAATTTATGCACTCTTTGTCAAGCAATAATATAAACCAGCAGTTCATTAGAACCTTGATCAAGGGATTTAAAGCATTAAAAACATTGCATAAAAATAAATTCGAATAATCAATCACCAACCCCCAATTAAATACAATTACATGGTCCAAAGGCCTAATTTAGCTCTAAACTCTACAAACTAATCAAATTGGATCATAATTCAGCACAAGACTCCATAATCCATCTACAAACAGTCTAAAAATAGCAGAGGAATTAGGAAAAAGTAGAGTAGAAACCTATTATGCGACAATCCATCGCTCCTGCTACGAACCCTGCGAATCTCGGATACCAAATCTTCAACAAAACATCTTCAATTCAACCCCCAACCTCTCTGAATGCTCTCAAATCGTGGATTAGGGGGTCAACCCCCAAAATTTTTCCTTCTCAATTGATGAAGAATCGAACTATTAGAAGTTGTAATCGGGACAACGTAGCAACGCTAGGGACAACATTCAACGTTGTCCAAAACAACAACATTTTCTTGTTGCACGCAAGGGTAGTGTTGCAACGCCATTAGTAGCCTTGCAACACTACAGAAGGAAAAGCTCTTCCTAGCGTTGCAAAGCCACAAGGAGCATTGCAATGCTAGCCCTTGGGTTTGCACAACAAATTATGGCATTGCGCCATTTTAAGGGTTGCAACGCTGTCCTCTCGGCCCCATCAGCTAGCACTTCAACTTTTCTTCTCCTTAACTCCTCCAAAAGCTCTCAAATAGCTACATATTCAACATAATGCTCCAAAATTCATCATTTCATCTTGGATTTGCTTGAATTCCTAAAATTAGCAAATAATCAATGTAAAAGCTCACATTTATACCATAAAATTAGCTAAATTAACACATAAATATAGCACTAAATTAGTGCTATCAAGTACTCCCACACTTAAGCTTTTGCTAAATCCGAGCAAAACAAAATAAAACTCTCAATAAAAAGATAAATGTTTTAGAAGACTGCATGCATAAGTGACTCAATTCTCAATGGTCTCAACAATGGAATTATAGGACAAGAACAATGGAATTATAACATGCATAAATCACGAGAAATTTAAAAGGAACTCTAAACTCTTTGCATGTATGTGTGCAAAGCCTAAGTATTGACTCGTTTACTAATTCAGAGTACTAATATGCTCTCCTCCATTCATCTTCCTCCTACATTGGCCTTAATATTCAACCATCCAGCTAACTTACACATATCGAAGGTAAAGCTTAACTAGGATGCATGATTTACTGGACATCCCTGACACTAATATTTTTTATTCACCCAAAGGCACTAGCTTTCGCAGATCTACTGCAGGGGCCCTTACCCAAAGCACTCGCTCAATGAGTGACTTAATTGATCACAACAGAGGCAGCTCTTTTTACCCTTGAGGACAATAAGGACAACTGTATTTTTTTTCTTACTTTTCTTTTCAAATAATTTTTCATGGTTTCCTCAGTAGCCAAATAGACGTGAAACTCCTAAGTACCGCATTACCAACAACCATGTACGATCACCTTCTAATCAAACGTTAAGCCCATCAGGGTTACAACAAAGATACGAAAAACATAATACTCCTCTAAAATTCACAGACTACTTCAACAGTTTGAACAACGACCTAACACCATCCCCCCCCCCCCCCACACACACACACACACTACATTGTCCTCAATGTATGCAACATAACAAATTAAGCATGCTCAAGGACAACAATGAATAGAAGGAGAATGATACTGCCTTGAAAATGAAGAGTCCACTATTGGCCAGATAATCCATCATTAAAAATATAGGAGTAAGGCTGAACCACAAGCACCTACACAAGGAATGATAAGCGAGAGCATTATATCAGCTCAAAAGTCCTACACTAACAAACTATAAGAACAGTAAAGAAACAAGTAAAGAGAATTTGAGGTTTGGCTACCTCTAGGAAGCGCAAATTTTTAACGTCAATTGCTCGACGATGCGTGAGCACAACTCATTCATCGTTTAAAGGAATCTTCTTCAGATGCCTTTCCTCAACGCCACAATAATGCTTTATTCTTTGTGCGTTTACTTTGAATGTTTTGCCTTCTCTGTCCATGAGCGCGACTGCACCATGTGAAAATACCTCTTTGACTGTAAAGGGCCTCACCCACCTCGATTCCATCTTGCCTAGGAACAAACGCAATCGTGAGTTAAACAAAAGGACTTGTTGACCCGGTAAAAAAGAACGATTCTGAATTATTTTTTCGTGCCATCTCGTCATTCTCTCCTCGTACAACTTGGCGTTCTCATATGCCTGGGTTCTAAACTCCTCTAATCATTTAGTTGAATAGGCCTTTCTCTCCAGCTTTTTGTGGGTCAAAGTTCAGCTTATTGATCGCCCAATATGCTTTATGCTCCAACTCCAAGGGTAAGTCACAAGCCTTACCAAAAATCAATCGATATGGTGAAGTAACTATAGGTGTTTTATAAGTCATCCTATATCCCTAAATAGCATTGTCAAGCTTCTATGTCAAATCTTTCTTGTTTATTTCACTATCTTTTCCAATATCTACTTAATCTCCCTATTAGAAATTTCAGCCTGCCCATTAGTTTGGGGATGATAAGTCAAAGACATCTTATGCTTTACACCATACTTTTTCAGCAGTGAATCAAACAGTTTATTACAGAAATGAAACCCTTCATCACTAATAATAGCCCGTGGTGTACCAAATCTAGTGAATATGTGCTTTTGTAAGAATTTTAATACAACACGTGCATCATTATTTTTAGTTGCTAAGCCTCTACCCATTTAGATACATAATCAACAGCAACCAAGATATAAAGATAAACATTAGAGGATGGGAAGGGACCCATAAAATTTATACCCCATACATCAAATAACTCGACTTCCAGGATAGGGGTTAAGGGCATTTCACGACGACGAGATATATTAACTATTTGTTGACACCTATCACATGTTTTCACAAAAGTATAACAGTCTTTAAACAAACTAGGCCAGAAAAAAGTAGACTAAAGTACTTTTGCAACTGTTCTTGAAGGACCGAAATGTCCACCATATGGAGAAAAGTGACAGTCATGTAAAATTTTGGCAACTTCCTCCATAGGCACACACCTCCTAATGATCCGATAAAAACATATCTTGAACAGCAACGAGTCATCCCACAGGTAAGACTTCGTGTCATGTAAGAATTTTTTCCTTTGCTGCCCACTGAAGTTAGGTGGAAGATTCCCTGACGCAAGATAATTTACAATATCCATATACCAGGGGAAAGAAGACTTAACTGCATACAGTCGTTCGTTGGGAAAGTCCTCTTTTATAGGGAAGTTATGCACCTCTGCCTTATGCTCCAATCGAGACAGATGATCTTCCACGACATTCTCACAGCACTTTCTATCCTTGATCTCATAGTCAAAATCTTGCAACAAAAGAATCCACCTAATCAAGAGAAGTTTTGAATCTTTCTTACTAAAGAGGTAACAAATAGCAGGATGATCTGTATGTACAATTACTTTCGAACCAAGTAAATAGGGCCTAAATTTATTGAATGCAAACACAACAGCAAACATCTCCTTCTCAATGGTAATGTAATTTTGTTGAGCACTATCAAGAGTGCTACTTGCATAATAAATAGACCTAAAAAACTTGTCTCTACACTATCCTAGGACTGCTCCTAATGCATAATCACTAGCATCACACATGATTTCAAACGGTTGACTCCCATCAAGTACAACTATCACAGATGCAGAAGTCAACTTATCCTTAAGAACATTAAATGCTAGCATGCAATCCTCATTAAAAACAAATGGAGCATCTTTCTCAAGTAAATTACACAGGAGTTTAGTAATTTTAGAAAAATATTTAATAAAACGACGATAAAACTCTGCGTGTCCTAGAAATCTACGAATTCCCTTAACATTCACTCGAGGTGGCAACTGCTCAATCGTATAAATCTTAGCTTGATCCACCTCCGGCCCCTTTGCATTTACCTTGTGGCCAAGAACTATACTTGTGTTTTACCATAAAATGATATTTTTTCCAATTAAGGACAAGGTTAGTTTCCTGACACCGCACAGCACACGAGAAAGATTATGCAAATAAGAATAAAAAGAAGTACCAAAAACACTAAGGGGGCTGTTTGGGGCAAGGAGTTAGGAAGTCTAGGGAGTTAGGAAGTCTGTGTTTGGGGTATAGATTTGTTAAACTTGGAGTTCTGAAGTATGAGTTGGTTTTAGCTTTTTTTTTATACAGTTTTCTTTCTTCAATTTCTCAAATTTTCATTATTAAGAATTTTTTCCCATGAATTCTAAGATTGAGATTTTTTGTTTTTATTAATTTATGTATATTTTAAAATTTTTCTTTAAAGAAAAAAAATAATTTTGAACAAAATACCCCACATTCTTTTTTCAATATCTCTCACATTAATTATTCATTTATCTTGGATAGTTTTCAAATAAAAGAAAGTCTTACAATAATTTTTTAAATATTACATGTGATTTGGAAAAATTTCAATCCATTGATTTAAAGAGATTCAAATAAACTTTAAGATTTTTACGTTTTTATTCTCTCAATTCTAGAAATAATATAGATTTATTTCCGTCAATCCTAAAATTAAGATTTTAAATTATATTATTTTATGAATATTCTATAATTGTGTTAGAGACTTGTTTTCGTCAATTTTAAATTTTAAATTTAAGATTTGTTTTTCAAGATTAATAATTTTTTTTTTTTTGCATGATTTAAGATTTTATTTTTCTTACTAATCAATGTAATGAATTATCTAAAGTTTGATTAATTTGAAAATAATATATTCTTTGAAGTTTTAAAATAACTAAGTTAAAAATAAAATATCAAATATTTATGCTATTTTAAAATAATTAAGTTCAAAATGAATATATATTTTTTAACACCATTCAAAATGAATATAATACATACTTTTGTTCAATATACTATATATTTGTATTATTTATTGTAATAATTTTATTTTATTAAGCTTGGAATGAGAAATCGTTTATCTTTTTACTTTGAAAATCAATTTTTTTTAATACGTTAATCTTTTTAAATACTAATTTTCTAAAATGTAATACATGTTAGTTTAAAAAATGTTTTTCTTATCTTCAAATCATAAGCTTGGAATGAGAAATCGTTTATCTTTTTACTTTGAAAATCAATTTTTTTTAATACATTAAGCTTTTTAAATACTAATTTTCTAAAATGTAATACATGTTAGTTTAAAAAATGTTTTTCTTATCTTCAAATCATAGAATTATATATATTTTTGAGCTATTAAAATAAAAATAATAAACTTAAAAAAGATAAGATTGTTACTTGTTATAAGTAACTTTAGTTGAAACTTAAAAAAAAAAGAATTGTAGATGACATGTTGAGGAAGTGATAGAGAGATTTTTATCAATTAAGAAAATTGTTATGTAGTACTATAATTTATATTAAAATTTCAATTCAAATAATAGTATCATATCTAAAACACTTTTATATAATTTGTATTTAAAAAATAAAATTATAGAATAAAAAGAAAAATATTTTTGTTAAAAAAATTATTAAAATTATAGGATAAAAAAAGAATTATTTATATTTAATTAGTAATTAGTAATAATGATGAGAAAATTTATCTAAAATATAAAAAAAAAATCAAATTAAGAAATTAAAAAAATAGAGAGAGAAATGAGAGGGGAGAAGAGAGAGAGGTAGGAGTGAGGTGGGGTGAAGAAAAAATGACATAGGAAAGTTGTGGGGGGGAGTTGGAAAATGAGTTAATAAGTTTGTGGGGCCCACAATGGGGAGTTAGAGGAGTTAATAAGTTTGTGGGGTCCACAATAGGAGTTAAATTATCCTTGGGCCAAATAAGGAGTTGAGGGGAGTTATTAACTCCTCTCAACTCCATTCCCCCCAACTCCTCAATCCAAACACCCCTTAAAATCATCCATAATCTCCTCGACAAAATCTGCAAAGATAGCCTTCATACAACATTGAAAGGTGGCAAGTACATTACACAACCCAAATGGCATTCGCCAAAAGGCGTATGTACCATAGGGGCACGTGAATGTCGTCTTCTCCAGGTCCTCAGGTGCTATCGTGATCTGATTAAAACCTGAATAACCCTAAAAAAAATAGTAGTAAGAATAACCTATTAACCTATCCAGCATTTGATCAATAAAAGGTATGGGAAAGTGATCCTCTTTGGTGGCTTTATTGACCTTCCTATAGTCAATGCACACACACCATCTAGTCATTGTTCGAGTCGAGATATCCTCATTCTTTTCATTCTTTACGACCGTTATCCCTCCTTTTTTAGGTACAATCTGCACTGGGCTGACCCATGGACTATCAGAAATAACAAAAATAATACCTGCATCCAATAATTTTATCACCTCATTTTTAACCACTTCGTTCGTGGTGGGGTTTACTCTCATTTGGTGTTCTACCGTGGGATTAAAGTCATCCTCCAAAATTTTATACATGACAATCGAGGGGCTAATGGCTTTAATTTCACTAATAGACCATCCTAAAGCAAACTTATGTGCATGCAACACATTCAACAATTTTTTTCTCTTATACTTTACTCAACTCAGCAGCAATAATCACAGGAAAAGTAGAAGAGTCACCTAAGAAAGCATAACGTAGGTGAGCAGGCAATTGCTTTAATTCAGGAGGAGGAGTGTCATTTATGCACAGACAAACTCAAAAATCATTTCCTCCTTCCTACTGTAGCCTAGAGGTGTCTCTACAACATTATCACAAAAATAGGCATGCTCAATATCCATATTTTCAGACAATTCACTACACAAATTAGGCATGCCAACCTCAAACTTATCAACATGAGTCACTAACTTGATACATTCATCCACAATAGTGTACACAACATCAATCATATAGCAAGTATTAACCTTATCAGGGTGTTTCAATGCCTTAAACATGTCGAACGCTACATTTTCATCATTTACACGTAGAGTCAGAGTTCCTGTGTGAACCTCGATCAGAGTGCATCCCGTAGCCAGAAATGGTCTCCCTAGGATAATGGGACCTCAACATCTTCTTCCATGTCCAGGATAACAAAATCTATAGGGAAAATAAACTTCTCAACTTTAACAAAAAGATCCTCTAAAATACTTTTTGGGTACGTCAGTGAACAATCTACCAACTGAAGCACTACGCTTGTAGGTATAAGCTCCTCTGCTCCACGTTTCCTAAAAACACCAAGAGGCATTAAATTAATACTCGCCCTAGATCACAGAGTGCATTTTTTATGTGAACACTACAAATAATACAAGGGATAGTAAAATTCCCTGGGTCGTTCATTTTCTGTGTTAGCCTCCTCTTAATGATAGCACTACACTCAACATTCATATGCACTATTCCATCCTTTTCAAACTTTCTCTTGTTTGCTAGAATTTCCTTCAAAAACTTCGCATAAATGGGTACCTATTTATGCACATCAACAAAATGAATATTTATGTGAAGTTTCTTAAAATGCTCGAGAAATTTAGCAAACTAATCATCTAACTTTTTCTTTCTAAATCTCTTAGGGTACAGGATTTCATTAGGAACAAAAGGTATAAATTAGATAACTTCCCTAAATTAAGTTCTGGAGGTGTTTCTTCTTCCTCTGCTACCTCTTCATCAATATCCCGCTTACTTGTGCTTGGCACATTTTCCCTCTTATGCTCGGGCTCCTTCAGTTATTTCCCACTTCTTAAAGATATGGTTGTACATTCCTCAAGTGGGTCAGCAGGAATAACATGTAAATCACTCTGACCTCTTTGTAGGTTGTTCAAGAGTGCTACCATCTGATTGATTTTATCTCCCATGTCTTAGATCATAGCATCTTGGGTTTCTGCCTTAAAGCTCATCGACATCACCGTATCGTTCATATTGTGAGAAATGCTCTTGGTCTCCTTTATCAATCTCCCCATAACATCTTAAAGTGAATTCTTCTTATCTTGAGGTTATGTATCTGCTACTCCTGAAGCAGGTTGCACTACACTTTCATTAGTAACATAAGAGGGTTTCAATTGAGCTTCCTTACTTGAGTGGTTCTCAACATCTTTGGGCTTAGGTTTCTAAGCACACTTGCATCCAACTCTCCCTATGACAAAAACTTTAACATGCTCAGGACTAGGTTCCTTAGAGTCCTCCTTCGACCCTGTCCCTGTCAATTTACTCAACGCCTTTGTTAGTGTTTCAACTTGGAATTTAAGAGCACTAACCTCGTTGGATTCATAAGCTCCCTATTGTGGTGTAAGATCCTCTAATGGCCATTGGTAGCTTGTGATGGCCAACTCCTCTAACAAGGCTCGAGCTTCCTTTACTGACTTAGCTAGAAAGTTTCCTCCACCTACAGTGTCAAGAGTAATTTTATTAGTACTAAGCAACCTATTATAGAAAGTTGTACCTAAAGCCAACTGGGATATCCGTGTGGCAGGCAGTTCCTAAACATGTCTTTATAGCGCTCCCACGCCTCATATAGTTGCTCTTCCTCTTCTTGCTTAAACATGAAATTTTTTGTTTTGAGCTTCACTATCTTGGCAAGAGGGAAGAATTTTGTGAGAAACGCCTTCATCAGCCCACTCCAAGTAGAAATACCTCAGGGGGTTAAAGAATCGAACCAATCTCTCACCCTTTCCTGCAAAGAAAATGGAAACAAGCGTAAATTAACAAGCATCATAACTAACACCATTAATTTTTACCATCCCACTGATATCAAAAAACGTGGGCAGATGATAGTGCAGATCCTCCGATGGATACCCCCAAAATGAACTATCTCGAACCATCTGAATTAAACCGGCCTTTAACTCGAAACTGTCTGTAATGATGGGTGTGTACACTATTCTAGAGTAGTCTACATGTAACTCCAGCAGAAAATAGCTTCTAATCGCCTTATTTTTCTCATCCATGGCTAAAGAATTTTTGTTATTTAAATGCTACGAAGGGTCCTGCAGAATTAAAAATAAGCAAAAAAAATCTCCAAGAACACTATAAATGACCTTATTGCTCCACAAAAATTCCATTGATCACCCAACAAAAATAAAACAAAAAAATAAAGAAATCTAACGAATAAAAGAATAAAACTCCTAAATGAAGATCAAACGCTTTCAGTACAATATTAATTGAATTAAACGCCAATTCCCTGACAATGGAGCCAAAAACTTGATTGGGGTACACGAAGCGCAAGCGATCGAAGTAATAATAAAACGGTAAATATTACCGAGTATCAAATCCACAGGGAATTGGAGATGCTTAATCAATTAACTACTACACTTAATCGCGCCCAATTTTATTTAGGCAAATAAATGCCAGAAGAACATGCAACGAATTAAACTAAAATTAAGCAATAAAAAGAATAAGCAAATGGAGAGCAAAATAAAGAGTTATAGTTTAGGACGTTAACAAACCAATGGACTATTTATTGAGTCTAACGAGCATTTGTCATTAATTAATCAATTTATTTGAATCTCAGGGTAGTCTATCATGGAATGCTCTGTCAAGCTCTTCCATATCTCGGGTATAATTAATTAAATCACGTGTTCGTCTCATTAATTAATTCTCACCCAGCATTGACGAACCTTATCATCGATCCTAATTGTGTTCTTATCACTATCGTGTCCAAACATCAATTATTATGCAATTGAAGCTCTAATTGATGCACTCTTTGTCAAGCAATAACATAAACCAGGAGTTCATTAGATCCTTGATCAGGGGATTTAAAGCATTAAAAACATTGCATAAAAATAAATTCGAATAATCAATCACAAATACTCAATTAAATAAAATCACATGCTCCAAAGGCTTTGACAAAGCTTGTCGAAGGCTTGCCAAATAATATTTATAGTCCACACCACAAATATTTTGCAATATAGTGGCAGGGTCGATCCACAGGGAGACAAAATGATCATTTTCCAATTTAATTTGAACTAAAACACACTAAACCAAATGTGGGTGGGAGTTTTGCTTTCTTCATAGAGTAAAAATTAAATGGGAAAATTAAAGACAGAAAATTAAATGGGAAAATTAAAGACAGAAAATTAAATATTAAAATTAAAGGGGGAAAAACAAGATTTACCTACTAAACATCAAATCGGGGGTTCATCAGATCTAAATTTGTACTTTGATCATTGGGTTTCGAGAGATTGATGCGAATTTCTAAATTAAGCAATTAACCGGCCCATCCGGTGAAGTTGAATGGGCATCTAACGGCTCCTAAAGCTGGACTATGTCGACCTAGCATCTAATAGCCCCTAATTGACCTTCTAAGTTGGGCACGTAGCATTCCATGCCTAGAGAATCAATTAAGGAGTTGCTTGGGTCCCAAAACCTATTATGCAAACTACACGAAGAGGTTAAGCCTCATTCTATGTTAGCACAAGCTGATTTAGAGGCTACTTAATTAAGAAAATGCATGAAACGATGAATTTCAAACACGTGCATTGCGATGAACAAAACAAACATACAATATTCATCAAGTCTAATATGCAAATTTCATTAAATGAAGTAAAACAGAGTCCTAAACATGCTTGAACATAGAAATTAACTGGAAATTAAAAACTAAAACTCCCAAAGTACAAATCCGATCCTGAATTTTCCCTGAAACAGCGTTACAAACTATCTGGTAGCCCCAAAATCCGACTACATTACTTGGTACAAATTAAACCAAAAAATGGTAAAGAACTAAAAATGGGTAAAAAGCTAAAGGGGAAGGTCTACAAGTCGGCTGCGAAAGGTTGAAGACAGGTTGCACTAAAAGGAAAAATGCTTTTATAATCTTCGAAGTAGCGTTGAGACACTACAGGCAGCATCTCGACACTACCCTTAATCAGACCAGGGTCAACCGAGACAAACCACAGCATCGACTTGCACTCCCTGTATCAGCGTCGAGATGCTCTGGATAGCGTCTCGACACTGCCCTACATCTGCATGTTCTATTCTTCATGCAACGTTGAGACTCTTTCGTCAGGGGTATTTCCATCATTTTACTTATATTCTTTACTCAGTTGCTCAAATGACCTCCAGTTTTGCTTGTTTTAACCCCAGTTGGATGCAATTGCTCCAAATTAATTCTCTTGCTCAAATCCCTATAAAATGGACAGTTAAACAGATAAAAACTATTAAACTGGCACGAATTAGGCATAATAATATAGAACTGTTTTGGTCTTGTCAAATTACCCCCAACCTAAATCTTGTTAGTCCTCGAGCAAGAAACACACAAAAAACAAAAAAAGGGTATGATAATCAACGATTGCAAACACGTAACTCTAACCTCCATGCTTGGATATATGACAGAAATCGAACAAGGGAAACACGTCGAATATTATTTATCCAAAAGGCCCTTAAGACACTATTCTGACCTTTCCCGTGCATGTGTGAAACCTTCTTAAAGTAATCCTTATAAGCCCGAGATAGGTTTACAGAACTCTTGACCCATTTTCCCCCCTACACTGGCACTAAGGACAAGTCATCAAGCTATCAAGCCGTCAGGAGATAAATAGGCTACCAGGCGCCTGAGGAAAAATAACAAGCATCCTTGAAACTTGCATCACTTTAAAATCAAGGATACTGGCATTCACACAACTATTGCAAGGACCCGTACCCTGAGCACTCACTCAATGGGTGGCCTAACTGATCAAAATAGCAACAACTCTTTTTACCCACTAATTTCTCTTAACACATTACAAGCTTGCTTTTCTTTTTCACTTTTTATTTCTTTTTCGCTTGGTTTTTCTTTAAAGCACAATTTTTTTATTCTTTTTTTATTCTTTCTTTCAAGGGAAAATGGGCAAAAAATTTCTTAAATAGCTCATTTCACCCTTTTCAAGCAAGTCAACTATTCGACAAGTCCTTACACCTATCGGAGTGACAACAGGATTATAAGCTCTATAATTCTACCCTAAACCTTAAGGACTACACAAGGTAGGTTAAGCGTGCTCAAAATGTGTAGGAAAGATCATAAAATTTTGAAGAAAAAAAAGGCTAAAAAAGGGACTCATTTCAAAATAGAAATCACATGCTCCAAACAAGTGCAATCAAAGCGATATATCAAGCATGTCATCGATTGTCGTCATCATAAACCAAGCAATCAAATCATTACAGATACAAACTCAAAATTTAAGAAATTTAAGGTAAAAGTCTAAACTTAGATGTTCAAGACTCAACAACACATGCACACCCCACCCCCAACCTAAATAACACATTGTCCTCAATGTACGCTAAGAATCAATTAAGCAAGAACATATTGCAGAGAAGTAAGAATACTCCCCTAACACTGCTAGCATGTAAGTGGTGGTGAGGCCTTGCTCCAAGAAATATTTCTCCTTTCAAAACAACATCTCTTTCCATGCACAACGAAACGAACTAAGCTAAGAAAACAAAAAGACATAAAGCAATAAAAAGAAAGCAATAGAAGTTTGGTTGCCTGGCTGCCTCTAGGATGTGCAAATTTTTAACGTCGATTGCTCAACGGGCCTTTTCTCTCATCCTCCTGGATCCCATTTTCTCATAACCGTTACTTGCCTCTTGAATTTTCTCTTATTATAGACATCTTGTAGAATAAAAGCTTGCATCTCGCGCAATGAGAGCACAAGGTTAGTATCACCAAAATCTTTAAAGACATGAAACTCAACCTTTTCATCCTCAAATTCAAAAGAAAGAATGCCCCCATCAACATCAACCTTCGTTTTAGCAGTTTTCATAAAAGGCATACCTAATAATATAAATGCAGATGAATGCGTAGGCCTATTCCCCATATCAAACACGAAGAAATCAGTTGGGAATATCAAATTTTCTACCTCAACAAGCACATTTTCAACTATTCTCTTATGGTGCACAAAAGAACAATCAGCTAACTAGATAATAACATGGGTCTCATGTAAGTCATTCAATTTTAATTCCTTGAAAACAATGATGGGCATCACATTAACTAAAGCTCCTAGATCTAACATGGCATTCTGTATTTTTAGGTGCTCTATAGTGCAAGGTACAATAAACATACCATGATCCTTACACTTTTCTGGCATTTGTTGTTGAGACATGGCTGAAATGTTCATTGATTCTTTTTCAGCAGTCTTCAATTTTTCTTTCTTCGTACACCAGCTCTTCAGAAATTTGGCAAACTTCAGGACTTGTTTCACTGCATCCAACAAGGGAATGTTCACTTCAACCTTTGTGAACACCTCAAGGATCTCGTTCTCCTTATCCTTTTCAGTGATCTTCTTTGGTTTCTCTAATATGCTTGGAAAAAGAGCTTTAGAAATATCAAAATGTAAATCAGATGGAAGCTTAAACCTGGTCCTGTTATCTGGTGGAGAGGTGGGAAGATCTTCTTTCTTTTCTTGTTCTGGTTCTTCTTCAGTTCTCGTTTCTTTTTCTTTTTCTCTCAAATATTAGTTTTTGGTTTTTTCTCACTTTGCCCTTGCAGCGGCTTTAGCAACAGCTCACTGAGCTACTCGCTTTTCTCTATCTTTGGATCTATCATTGATCCCACCTATGAGCCTGTTGGAGAAAGGAGGTTTAGGGACATAAGAATTTATATTTAATGGATGATAAAAAATTACCCCTTTTTGATGTGATGGAGATCTCCTAACTTCTTGAACTATAGGAGCTGGGCTCTCTTCTTCAGGAGAAGTCTCTATAGGCGGAGTTCTAGACGGGATTTCCTTGCTACTCTGCAAGGTAATGGCACTAATGCCCTCGTTTTGGCCTTCCTGAGGTTCTTTATTTGAGTTCCATACCCCAAACATGGAAGCAAGCTGGGTGAACATATCTCGCGTTTTCAGTCGAAATTGTTGTGCATCATAGGCTAAACTCTTAACATAATCCTCAAGAAACATACCTGAGCTTGAACCCAAGGCTTGAATTTGCACAAGTGCTTGCTGTGATTTGGTGAACCCTTCACTAGCATCATCCCGTTGCATCGTTCCTTTTCGTAGTTGGTTCACCGTTTCCATCATTTGTGATTTCCCTTCAACCAAAATTTTAACAATTGAGGTAAGATTAGGGAGAATTGCACACAAACACTCGTAGCGCTCCCAATAGGAGTGTAATGACTCCTCATCTCCTTGTGTGATGTTGTTAATTTTCCTCCTGATGCTCCTAGCTTTTTAAATTAGGAAGTACTTCTCCAGAAACAGCCTCTTCATCTCATTTCATGTCATGATGGAACCTGGAGGAAGGTAATGCAACCATTCTCTGGCCTGGTCCTTCAAACTAAAAGGGAATGCCCTCAAACTCATCTGATTCTTTGTCACACTCAGGTGATTCATTCTCGAGAAAACCACGTAGAAATCCTTTGGGAGCTTATGCAAATCGTCCTCTACATTACCATGAAAAATCTGTAATAAACAAATTAAACTAGATTTAAGTTCAAAGTCACCTTGAGTTTCTGGATAAAAGATGCACAGTGGTTGTTGATTCCAATCTGGAGCTGCAATTTCTTTCAAGGTGTGCTCACCCATAATTTTCTTTGTTTAAGCTCCGACGAGGTTAGGTAATGATATCTACATTAGGCTATCTTTCTCTGTCTCTTCTCACTTCCTTGTTTGAGCACGTATTTCGTTTGCAAATTAAGTGAGAATCTGGATTCAAGATCCTACAAAGAAAGAGTAAAATACAAAAGCAAAAGGAGAGGGCAAGGTCGATCCACAAGGAGACAAAATAAGAAATAAAATTTATAGTCCACACCACAGATATTTTGTAATAGAGTGGCAGGGTCGATTGTTGCCTCCCCAGTAATGATTCCAAATTGACAGAGCTTGTCGAAGGCTCGACAAATAAAATTTATAGTCCACACCACAGTTATATTGTAATAGAGTGGCAGGGTCGATCCACAAGGAGACAAAATGATCATTTTCCAATTTAATTTGAACTAAACCACACGAAACCGAATGTGGGTGGGGGTTTTTCTTTAGAGTAAAGATTAAACGGAAAAATTAAAGGTAGAAAATTAAACATGAAAATTAAAGGGGGAAAATAAGATTTACCTACTAAACACCGGATCGGGGGTTCATCGAACCTAAATTTGTACTTTGATCATTGGGTTTCAAGAGATTGATGCGAAATTTCGAATTAAGCAATTAACCGACCCATTTGGTGAAGCTGAATGAGCCACTAACGGCTCCTAAAGCTAGACTATGTTGACCTAGCATCTAATGGCCCCTAATTGACCTTCTAAGCTGAGTACGATAGCATTCCATGCCTAGAGAATCAATCGCATTACACCCGGGAGTTGGTTAGACCATAATAATTAATTAAGCAAGCTTAATTCCATTAAGGAGTTGCTTGGATCTCAAAACCTATTATGCAAACTACACGAAGAGATTAAGATTCATTCTATGCAAGCACATGTTGGGTTAGAAGCTACTTAATTAAGCAAATGCATGAAATGATGAATTCCAAACACGTGCATAACGATGAACAAAACAAACATACAATATTCATCAAGTCTAATATGCTAATTTCATTCGATGAAGTAAAATAGAGTCCCAAACATTCTTAAACACATAAATTAACTGGAAATTAAAAACTAAGCCTCCCAAAGTACAAATTCGATCCGAATTTACCCCGAAATGGCGTTACAAACTAGCCAGTAGCCTCGAAATTCTTTGTTTCTAATATTTTGAGGTTTTGATGTAGCCATTAGACTTGAGGTTTTAATTGATTAAATACCTTGATTGAATGCTTTTGTTTCATTCGTGCTTTTATGTATTTAATGCTTATAATCTCTTGATCACATATTATTTGTTTTATTGGTTTGAATTTATGCTTGAAAAAGTCTGGTTTAGGCTAGAACTTAATTGCATGACTATTTGTAAATTATTGCATGAAAGTGGAGAATTCTCTTAGAAGCCCTTAAAAGAAGTTGCTTAATGCCTTGCATGCTATTAAAATCTAGATAGAGATATTAGATTTATAACATTGCATAAGAGTTAATTGTGCTTGAAAGAGACAGTTAATAATACCTTCACTTCTTGGCTTATGGAATATTTGCATGACAAATCTTGGTAGCTTTTGGCTATAAGTCTAATTGGTGAAATTGATTCCCTAGAATATTTCTCTCCTATTGTGTCTCAATTTATCTTTTTCTTTCTAGGTTAGCTCTTTAGTTTAGTTTGTTTGCATTTGATTTCTTTCTCTAAATAAAGTTAAATAAGAGTAATTACAATACTTAAATGAATTAAGAAATCCAATCTCTGTGATCGACCATGGCCACTATTATTACAAATTTTAGAGGTTTAAGTTTATAAATATATTTGATAGAGCCTTCGACAAGCTTTTTATCAAATTGGCGCCAATTCATTTAATATTGTGAAGAAATTGCTTGCTTTAATTTAGCGGTTTTTATTTGTTTTCTTTTATTTTCGTTGCTTTGTTTTTGTTTTGAGTCTTTGTCTCTTGTTCTTGGCTGCATTGATTTGGTGGTGTATGCATTTGTGTGAAAGCCTAAATTTAGTCTTCTTCGATTCAGATCATGGCTTTTTACAATTCTAAGTGGCCTTATGGGGAGTTTCTGACCACCCAAGGATAAACACCCTCTTTCAATTCTTACCCAGTAGACTACCGCTCTTATGACCCTGTGAATGTTAATTATGATTTTCATGGATATCAAGTCTAATCATTTCCATTTTGAATCTATAGGTTATGGAAATTCCTTTTATAGTAATGATATGGGCACACTCTTGGACCCAAAACTTGGCCTATCCCAACCAAATTAAGGAAACTCTTCCCTTGAAGACCTATTGAAAGAATACATTTTGGAATCAAAGGTTAGAAGTTTTTGTCAGACTGAAGCAGAGAGGTTAAATAGGATAGAAGCAAAGGTGGAAGAAAATGGGGCTGCACTAAATCGTATAACTCAACAACTTTGTCAAATAGTTGAATTACTTAAGGCCCTACATGAGAAATTTTTTTTTAATACCACTGGGGAACGACATTCTAGGATGATATATATCAATGATAGTGGGGATGAGTTGGAGCAGCTTGATGCACACCAAGAACAAGTTTTTGAGGTTAAAAAAGGTAGCGAAACCACATTGCAAGAGGAAATCCAGGTGATAGAGTATAAGGCTGAAAAGCCTACCCTTATTTTATCTCCAGAAACTTCTCTTAATCATGATCTTTTTTATTCTTATACTCACGAGGTAGCTCGACAAGGTAGCTAAAACAAATAACGTTGCGTTAATGGAAAATCCAAGTGTCCAACTGTCTGCAATCCCCTTATGCGAGATTGGGGAGTGTCTGATCCAGTTTGGGTCTTTTGAACCCATTGTGGTTCGGTCATAGAAGATGGCCTCAAGTAAGAATGTTCAAGAAAAAAGCAACCAAAAAGAGAGCACTTAAGAAAGATGTGAACAGATTGAAGATGAAAATAGCAGATGGAATGTCGTGACCCGTGGCAAAAAGCGACAACAGAACTACGTTCAGAAGGAAACTTCTGTGTTCTAGGAGCGAAAAAGAAGAAGTAAACTCCCAAGGAGAAAATGTAGGAAGATTACCAGAAAGTTGAAGCTTATGGTGCAAGAAAACAAATAGTTCTTCCTGCCTCAACAAGCAGTTTAGCAAAATTCTTCCCAAGCAACTTCCTAGAAAACAACCGAGCAGAAACATTTGAGGTTGTTGCATGTCACGCCATCAACACCAATGAAGATCTGGTAAGCTCGTTGGAGAGGTCAACCGAGCTAGGAAGCTCATCTTCCTTCAGCATAAAAGATTTGTTGTCACTCCTCCAGGCAGCCAAATGTGCTCTTATAAAGGCCTTGATAGATTCTGATATTGCAAGTGCCCCAACCTCTATGCTGTGCCCATGTGTTTCATGTTGCATGTCAATGGATTTTATTGGTGAAGATTTGTCAAAACCTCACAACAGGCCGTTGTTCATCTCAGGATACATTCGAGAATAGAAGGTCGGTTGAATCCTCGTTGACGATGGATCAGCCGTCAATATAATGCCTAAGTCAACTATGAAGCAGCTAGGCATTTTGATAGAGGAGTTAACGAATAGAAAATTGGTAATCCAAGGCTTCAATCAAGGCGGTCAACGAGCAATTGGCATGGTCTGCTTAGAGATCATCATCAGTGACCTAAAATCTGAAACCTTGTTTCATGTCATAGACTCTAAAACCACCTACAGGTTGCTGCTAGGTCACCCTTGCATGCATGGAAATGGGGTGATAACTTCCACATTGTATCAGTGCTTCAAGTTTTACCAAGATGGCATCAAGAAAGTGGAAGCTGACACAAATCCATTTTCAGAGGCTGAGTCCCATTTTGCTGATGCAAAGTTTTACATGAAGGGCGACAATATAGGAGAAATCGTGCCGACAGAGCTCCCTTTGATCAAAGACAGTGACAAAATCAAACAAGAGCCACAAATTGAGAAGAAAAAAGAAGCCATCAAAGAAACAAAGATGTCTTAGAAAAGATGAAGCCTCAGCAGGCCTTGCAGGAGGTAAATCTTCATAAGATAGAGACATCCCAAGTCCCCCTGTCTTGCGTTATGTCCCTCTATCTCGACGCAAGAAGGGCGAATTACCTTTTACTGAATGTTCAAGGAATTTGAAAGTTGGGGATATCGAAATCCTAAAGGAAAACTTTGTCACACCTCTCACCAAGATAACAAAACAAGAGGTCAAGAAACCCGACGATGGTCAAGTAAAGACAGTTTTACCTGAGAGATGAACGAAGGATAGATTCGACCCTAAGGCATATAAGCTTCTAGCAAAGGCAGGTTACGACTCTTCGAAGCACGTCAAGTTTGAGAGTCTGAAGATCATTGATGAAAGACCCAAACTGTCTTCGACGCAAAGGAAACTTTTAAAAGAGGGTTACACCCTACCTTCGTGAAGAATGGGACTTGGATATAAGTCGTTCGAGCCTGTTCGCATAACCAGAAAAGGGAAAGCAAGAATGGCAGACGTAAATCACATAACGATGAATGAAGTCAATGATCAAAGAAATGAGGGAAACGCCAACCAAAGGATTCCTTCTTTTAAGCGAATCAGGCAGCCAATTGCACACATTTTAGTTTTGCAGAGGTTAGGTCAGGCTACAACAAGGGAATAGGAGTTACTACTTAATCTAGTTCCGCTCGACTTTTAGCTTTTCAAAGGTTGAGCAAGCCCACTGCGAGAGAGGGAAATACCTTATCAGCTCAAACTTCTCTTACCATTCGACCGTCGACCCTTCTAAGATTAAGTATGCCAGCAGGCGAAGAAAAGAATACCTCATCAACCCCAACTTTTGTCCAATCATCAGCCTTCCAGAGATTAGGTGTGCCCAGGAAGGAGAGAAAAAACATACTTTCAATTTCAGCTATGACACGACCATCAACTTTTCAAAGGCTAAGCGTAACTACGTCGAGAAATGAAGGGCCTACTACGTCAGTCTTCGACTAAATTCAACCTGAAAGCTCAATGGAGACTTCAAGAGATTCTTCTTGTAGTGAGAAAATAGCTTATGGAGACATTCGCAGCACTGTTTCCTCTCGAATGAAAAGAGAAACCTTTGTTGTAGTAAACACGAAAAGTTTGTTAAGGGTAAAGCGACGTGACGTAGTCATCACCAATCCCTCAAAGGGGGATTTAGAGCAAGATGCTGGTGAGGCCTCTTTCCACCACATCATAGTTGAAGAAGAATGGTGGTTGAGACATCCGAAAAGGATGTAGACGAAGCCCCACTTCCACTTTAGGATGGCAGTCAGTCAACTGTGGATGAGCTTAAGGAGGTGAACCTCGGTACTATGGAGGACCACGCCCAAATTTTATAAGTGTGTCACTTACTCGTGAAGAAGAGGACAAGTATATAAACCTGCTTACCTCATATAGAGATGTCTTTGCTTGGTCATATAGAGAGATGCCAGGACTCGACCCAAAAGTGGTTGTCCACCACTTCGCCATCAGACAAAGGTATCAACCAGTTAAGCAAGCCCAACGACATTTTCGACCAGAACTGATTACTCAAATTGAGACAGAGGTCAATAAGTTGATTGAAGTTGGATTTATCTGAGAGATAAAATACCCAACATGGATTGCCATTGTCAGAAAAAAGAATGGACAGCTTTGCGTCTGTGTTGACTTTCGCGACTTGAACAATGCATGTTCCAAAGACGACTTCCCGTTGCCCATCACAGAAGTTATGGTCGATGCAACCAAGACATGAAGCTTTGTCTTTCATGGATGGATCATCAAGTTATAATCAAATTCAGATGGCACTCGAAGATGAAGAAATGACGACTTTTTGAACTCCTAAGGGGATATAATGTTATAAGGTGATGTCCTTTGGATTGAAGAATGTGACGCCACTTATCAACGTGCCATGCAAAAAAATTTGACGTCATGTTGCACAAACATGTTGAGTGCTACGTTGACGACCTCGTGGTCAAGTCTAGGAAGCAACTAGATCACTTAGAAGATCTGAAGATGATATTTGACTGCCTAAGGAAATATCAGTTGAAGATGAATCCTCTCAAGTGTGCATTTGGCGAGACTTCTGGAAAATCCCTCAAGTTCGTTGTAAGACATTGAGGGATTGAGATAGATCAATCAAAGATTGATGCCATCCAAAAGATGATGAGGCCGAGAAACTTACGAGAGCTGAGAGGTCTGCAGGGGCATTTGACCTATATAAGGAGATTCATCTCCCAACCTAGTTGGTCGATGCCAACCTTTTCAAAGATTAATGAAGAAGGGGGAAAGTTTCAAGTGGGATGAGCATGTCAGAACGCTTTTGAAAGCATCAAGAAGTACCTGCTCAATCCCCCAATATTAAGCTTAGTAGCAAGGAAGCCATTGATATTGTACATCGCCACGCAGGAAAGATCGCTCGGAGCACTTCTAAAAAGGGAAGGAGCAAGCCCTTTACTACCTAAGTAGAACTTTGAATGGGGCCGAAGTAAACTATTCGCCAATTGAAAAAATGTGTCTTCCCCTTTTCTTCGCTATAGATAAACTAAGGCACTATATGCAAGCATTCACAGTGCACTTAGTAGCAAAAGCTAACCAGATCAATTACTTCCTATCAAGACTAATAATTTCTTGTTGTTTAGCTAAATGGGCAATCATGTTCTAACAGTACGACATCGTTTACGTGCCTCAAAAGGCGATAAAGGGACAAACTTTAGCTAATTTTTTGGCTAGTCACCCTATTCCATCAGACTGGAAGCTGTGCGAGGACCTACCCGATGAGGAGGTCTTCTGTGTTCAAATCATGGAGCCATGGACCATGTACTTCGATGGCCAGCACAAAGAGATGGAGCAGGGGCATGCATCGTCCTTATTTCCCAGAGAAGCATATGCTTCCTTACAGCTTTACGCTCAGTGAGTTATTTTCGAACAATGTGGCTGAATATAAAGTATTAATAATTGGCCTTCAGATGGCCATGGAGATCGACATAACATGCGTAGAAGTATGTGGCGATTCGAAATTAGTCATTAATCAACTCTCACTCCTGTATGAGGTAAAACACGAGGACTTGATGCCTTATTTTGACTACGCAAGGCATCTGTTGGAAAAGTTTGCATAGCACTCGAACATATTTCAAGAGGAGAGAACAGGAAAGCAGACTCACTAGCAAACCTGGCCACTACTCTGATGATTCCAGCGGTGCGACAATGAACATTTCACTTTGCCAAAAATGGATTGTGCCACCCATCGAAGATGAACATGAAGAAATAAACGTAATATCCATCTACACTATTGAAGAGGAAGACTGGCAACATCCCATCATAGACTATCTCAAGCATGGAAAGCTCCCTTCAGAACCCCGATGTAAGGCTGATATACAAAGAAAGGCTTCCCAATTCATCTATTATAAAGAGACTCTTTATCATCGCTCTTATGAAGGACTATTCCTTCGATGCATGGGCACAAATGAGTCAATTGAAGCATAAAAAGAGGCATGTTCAGGCATCTACGGGCTCACCAGTCGGGTCCAAAACTCCATTTCCAATTGAAAAGGATGGGCTACTACTGGCCTACGATGATCCATGACTCAATGAAGTATGCAAAGAAGTGCAAAGCTTGTCAGTTCCATGAAAACTTCATCCATCAGCCGCCAGAACCTCTACATCAGACTGTTGCTTCATGGTCTTTCAAAGTTTAGGGGCTCGATCTTGTTGATCTGATAACGACTAAGTCATCAGAAGGTCACTCTTATATCCTTACAGCCACAGATTACTTTTTAAGATGGGCTGAAGCAGTCGCACTAAGAGAAGCAAAGAAGGAAAATGTTGCAAACTTCATTCAAACCCACATCATCTACCACTACAACATCCCACATCGTATCGTGACAGATAATGGGAGACAATTTTCCAATAGTCTAATGGACAGGTTGTGTGAGAACGTCAAGATCAAGCAATACAAGTCATCCATGTATAATGCTACAGCGAATGGGTTGGCAGCGACATTCAACAAGACGTTGTGCAACTTGCTGAAGAAGGTGGTCTCCAAGACAAAAAGAGAATGACAAGAAAGGATTGGTGAAGAACTCTGGGCCTACAAGACTACGCATCGCACTCCTACAGGAGTTACACCCTATTCCCTCGTCTATGGGGTAGAGGTCATGCTCCCTTTGGAGAGAGAGATTCAGTCATTAAGGATGGTTGTATAGGAAGGGCTGACAACATAAGATAATGCGAAATTGCTTCTTCAAGAGTTGGAAGCACTCGATGAGAGAAGATTGGATGCTTAGCAAGCATTAGAGTGTTATCAAGCACGAATGACGAATGCATTTGATAAAAATCTTAGATCGCGGTCATTTCAAGTTGGTGATCTCATACTCGTTGTTCAAAGGCCAATCATCATGATGCGACATACGGGAAGCAAGTTTGCACCTAAGTGGGATGGTCCCTAAATTGTCAAAGAAATTTACACAAATGGAACATACAAGATCGTTGACAAAGATAGCTTAAGGATCGACCCCACTTCTAATCGTAGGAGTATAAACTACATGTTGCTTCTGGTCGGCATGAGCTTAAAAGGTGAATGGTCCAATTGAAAGAAAAAAATGTATTTAGTGAACTACGTTATGATGTGATCCCTTCCATTAAAAGGGTACGTAGGCAGCTTAAAGGAAGCAAAAAAAAACTTTAAGTTCAGTCAAAGCAATAAACAAAAAAAAAAAATCCAAGCTAGAAGTAGAATTCGAAAATATTTTGATTTCATGAGCAAATAGGGCTACAAATGGGCCAATAGAACATCTACAAGATAACAATGAAAACAAATAAAAAGAATGGCTAAATTGTCCACTTGAAGTCTCACATTTCTTGTCACACACCCTCTAAGTAATCACCAAGCACTGTAAGGCTCTCGGCGTCTTGTTCACTTGCGATAAGGGTGCTTTCAACTGCACTCGTTTCTTCATGTATCTGGGAGACTTCGAGTTGTCGCTAATTTGAAGACTTCTTTTCCTCTGAGATGAGTAGTAAAATTTTCTCATTGTCAGCCTCTAAAGTTTTAAGTTAGACTTTGAGTCTTTCAATCTCAAGAAGCGTCTGCTTAGACTTCTCCTGGAGTCTGTTTTTCCTTTTAAGAGAGAGGCTATCAGTTGATGAGATGTTGTCCAATTTACTCTGAAGCTCTACCAAGTTGTGATCCTTCGAAGCCAAGGTCAACTTGGTAGAATGCAACCGCTTTAGTTCACTATTCTTTCCCACATGACGAAAGTAGTCATCTCCGAACTGGCGAAGAGGTGGCAAGTTGGTTGCCTCAACACTTGAGATGTTTCAAAATATCTTGTTCATTTCCTGTTTGAGAGAGTGAACCTTCTCAAAAGGAGCACGGGCAAGTTTCTATTGGGCAGCCTCCCACATAGTTTCCGTAGCCTGACGTTGTATGTCAGAAAAGTGTGAAACCATGCTGTTAGCATTAAAGATGGAAGCCTTCGAAATAGCAACTTGCACCTCCCTTGGTTCTTATTGGGGTTATGTATCAACAACAATAAAAGGGATCGAAGTCATCACCCTGTTGGATGGCACTCTAAATGATTCGATCTGCACAACGAGGGTGTCCAAAATGTGACGGCTCGTTGGCAATTGATCTCCCGAAGAGCCCTATAAGGTAAGAAAGATTGTTTAAGTCAATATATAAATGCCTAAACAATTTAAAGATAAAGGCGAAAGAAGGGGCACCAACCAAAGGTCTAGAAGGCTCAAGAGGCAGCGAGACCCTTGAAGTACCCTCGAAAGGGATGTCATTGGTAGTCACCAGCTTCTCCATTTTTCTCGGTCTCTTCCAATGACGGTCATCATTGCTATTGTGGCTAGCGTCACACCATCAAGGGCTCCCCCTCGGTTGGCTTGTGTCTCGACCGGCACCTCACAAACATTCTTGCCTGTGCCACTAGTGCTTGGATCTTTGGCAGATTTATGCTTAGCTGGAGGAGGGGGAAGACTGTCCACCAAAAGTCGCAGGTCGCCCTTGAGATAGTTGTCGTGCTTTCGTAGCCACCAACTCTTGTAAGCCTGAGTAGTTTGAGCACAAGGGTTCAACTCAAACATAGGGAGATACACATGTGACGAGGTCAATGTCTTAGTACATAGCCACGAAGAATGAACGACATTCTCCAAACTGAAGTGAGGAGCATCCTCATGCAGGTCATTGGGTATATCTTGGTAAAAACCAAATTGTCGACTAAAGCGACAAGGACTGTAGCCTCAATAGTCATCAACTTTCCATGGCGGGTGGATAAATAACATGACCGAAAACTTATAAAAAAGGAGGAAGATGAAAATGACAGGCCTTTGACATCCTGCAAAGTCTCGGCCTTCTTCCTGGAGGCAAGGTTCACATCCCACAATATGGATGCACCCCGGTGGATCAACTGATGAGCTTCAAAGGGGCTAAAGTATTTTGCGCCACCTTCCTCAGAATAGTCAACCATCTAACGCCCCTTCACTCTAGTGGTAGGCTTATAATGAGTGCCGAAAGAATGGGCAAGCCATCCGTGTACATAGTGGAGGGGAAAGTAAATTTTTGAACGTCTGGTAGAGTATGGAGTGTTGTAAATTTGGTCGAGGCCATGGTAGATATTGGACAGAACTGGAAATGCAAGGTTAAACAAGCTCCCTTATTCCATGGTCGCAACCTTAAATACACTGGGGCGGACCAGGCTTAAGCTCTTGTAGGGAAAGATGAAAACGCACAACCAATAAGAAAGGAAGGCGGCCAAATACGTTCAGTCCTTCCATTCCTTTTCTACGCTAAGGGATTGGAATAGCTTCTGCTCTTTGTCAAACCAATCACGTGGCTGAGTGGTAGAGCCATTGGGATTATGAGTAGAGCGAGGGCGAGAAGTTTTTCTTGGTCTACGTGCTGGAGGCTTTAGATATCTCAAGCCACCCTAAACTAGAAAGAAATCCACAGATGCATAGGAATCTGTTACTTATCCATCTGTTGAGAAGCAATATGATGATAGGCTTGAAACAAATGACTACAACTCTTCAATAGAGAGTCAGCTTGGTTCTGTGCCCCCACCAGTTCCTCGCAAGAGGGAATGGTCTCGTCGTAGAATTTCCCCTTGATGGGCAGACCTCCAAACTTCCACATATCCCACAAAGATAGAGATACCTCTCCGGCCAAGGTATAGAGGGTGTTTATTGTAGTACACCAGGCTTCACAAAAAGCTCGGATAATTTCGTGGTTACGATCATAAGTGTACAGGGAGGCTATCACAGCTCCTAGCAAATTGGAGCCTCGTAGGACCTCTGGTTTCGAGCCACAACAAATTTGAGCCATTCCCAGTAATAGGCAATGTGAAACTCTCTGTTCAATTTCTGCTGGGCACCCCAACGAACTTGGGTTTCTATGATTCGATGCCCCAATGTTGGCGCTGGATCGTCATTCGATTTCTTCTTATGAAGGGAAGACTGTAAAATCCACAATATGTGTTGCGGGGTTCTGGTTTAGAGGCGTGTCTAAGGATAAATCAGGCAAGAAATGCATATTGTCCAGCTCATGTCCCAATTCCTTAATGGATTCCCCAAATAAGAGGATGGTCCCACTATTGGTGGGTTTGTTCTCGTCGTCTAAAATGACGAGCCATCTCGTCCCCTCGTCCGAAAGTTCTGTGAAGTACACTATAGTCCTACAAAAGAAAAAAAGGGTAAAGAAAAAGCTGAAGATGTGACATCAAAATAGCTGTTGTCGAAACAATTGTGAGGCTGAGGTCTAAAGCATGATCCAACATGAAGGTGAACCATCCTTAGTAAGGTATTTGGTCACCTGCAGTGTTGAAGTTGAAACATCCATGAAGGTGAGTCGTCCTAGCAAGGAATTTGGTCACCTCCAGTGTTGAAGTTCAAGCAGCCGTGAAGGTGAGCCACACTTAGCAAGGAATTTGGTCACCTCCAATGTTGAAGTTGAAGCAGCTGTGAAGGTGACCCATCCTTAGCAAGGAATTTGGTCACCTCCAGTGTTGAAGTTGAAGAAACCGTGAAGGTGAGTGATAGCAAGGAATTTGGTCACCTCAAGTGTTCAAGTTGAAGCAGCCGTGAAGGTGAGCCACCTTTAGCCAAGAATTCGGTCACCTCCAGTGTTGAAGTTGAAGCAGCCGTGAAGGTGAGCCACCCTTAGAAAGGAATTTCGTCACCTCCATTGTTGAAGCAGAAACAACCATGATGTTGAAGTAGAAGCGATGATGAAGGTGAACCATCCTTAGCCTAAGCTAAAGGTTTGGTCACCTCCAAAGTTGAAACACCATGGAAAGAGGTAGCTGCAACTCAAAAAGAAAAAAAAAACAACAAAGGAGACATACATGGTTGTTATAAACAAAATTTACCTTGTAGTAAACGAGACTCTCTCTTCCAAAAAATATTTGTAAGTCTTTGTAAGTATGCAAATCTCTGGAAAAAAAGGGTATGAAATAGTGTGGAAAAATTTGAAAAACGTTTGATTGAAAAAAAAAAAGATCTTTGAAAGCATAAGGAAAAGTGGCGAAAAAAAAGTGAAGAAAAAAAAGGTGGAATCAAGAAAAAAAAGTTAAAAAATATATAAGAAAAAAATAATAAATAAATTCAAAAAAATAATAAATATATATATAAAGAATCTGTAAAGTAAAAAAAAAAAAAAAGATAAATAAAATAAAATAAAATAAAGAAATAAGTAAATTTAAAAAAAATAAGAAAAAAAAAACCTTTTGGGCCTTAAGGTGATGCCCACGTTGGGCTTCGTTTGGTTTAAAGAAATAATAAACAGGATAATAACCCAAAATCACAAAAAAAAAAAGAAAAGAAAGAAAGAAAAAAGCCTTAAAGAAGAAAACATGTCCTTCCTCCTTTTTTTGTTCGCACTCCTGCCACCCCCATCCCTCTCTCCATCTCTCATTCTTTCTCTCCATATCTCTTCCCAAACTCTCCCTCTCTCACCGAAACTACCACCCACCTCACACCTCTCCTTTCCGACGATAACAGACTGCTACGACAGCTTTCTCACACAGATCTGGAGGCTCATCTGAGTCTTGCGACAGTTGAGGTGCGACGACAAGGTCACTGGCGGTTCGACGACCAACTTCCCACAAGATCCGACAGCAAAGCATGACAACACCCACGCAAACACTCAGCTCGTTTAGGCAGCTGATGGCAATGACTCACGGCTTCAGCTAAGGAGTGTAGTGGCTTGAGTGCAGTGACGTGTTGCAGGTCCGGAGGTGCACAATGGCAGATCGAACAGCGACGACGGCGTGGCTGAAATCGGCAGAGGCTGAAGCTCGAAGACTTGAAAAAAACTAGCGATCATACTCAGGTTCGACAAGCAATCAGTTTCAATACTCATTCAAGATTGAATGGAGAGGAAGCCATCAACGTGGTATTTATAAGAGAACTCATAATCAAGATTTGATAGTTTGTTGTTTAGATTTTAGACCAAATCTAAAACAAATATGAAAATTTTGTTGAACAAGCTTGGAGATGAAGTCTAAGATGCATGGTTGGGTTCTGTTATAAGTTATAAGTTTTTTGTTGTGGTTCTGTTGTAAATCAAAATGTGATTGATTGTTATTTTTTAACATGGGCACATTTAAATTTCTCCAAATTCAAGTCAAAATTGGGTGAAATTCAAAATTTTTTTATCAAGGAAAAAAAATCTTGGTAGAGGTTAAGTTGCTCAAATCTAAGTTTGTGCATAACTCAAAATTTTGTCCCAAACCAAAATTTGGCCGAATTTCAAATTAAGTTTCTCAAATCAAAATTTGGGCACAACTCAAAATTTTGTCCCAAATTGAATTTGTTTGGCCAAATTTCAAATCAAGTTCCTCAAACCAGGAATTTGGGCATTACCCAAAATTTATCCAAAATCGAAATCGGAGTAAGTTTCAAATTTTATTCCAAATTCAAACAAAATTTAGGTAGAATTCCAGGTCCTAATCCAATTTAAAATAAATTTTGGGATAGATTTCCAACTTTGCCCCCAATTTTGATTTTGAAGTAAAGTAGAGCATAAATTCAGGTAAATTCAAATTGAAAATTTATGTCATAAAAGAAAATCAAAATATTGACTCAAATTCATATTTTGATAAATTGGCATAAAAAAATGTGTCAAAAAAAGAAAAAAAAATCAAAATTATGAACGAAATTCCATATTTTGATTAAATTGACACATCAAATGGAGTCCGAATTAGAAGGACCTTAAGTTTTGATTCCAAAATAACTTTTTCGAGATTCACCCACACATACTTGTGTATAAATCTCAAAAAGGGGGCATTTGTTAGAATAGAAATTTCGAACAACCGAAAATTGCCACGTGATTACCTAACATTGATGAAAGAATTATATTTAATTAGAGATTAATTAAATTTGCAAGGATCCTTAAATTAAATTTCGGCAAATCCAAATACACAATTGAGTTCTTTGAAATTTGGACTAATTTTAGACAAAAACCTGAATTGAAGGCCCCAATTAGCAAAGTCCAGAAGCTAGTTCCAAAGCCAACCAGGCCCAATCCAAAAGGGTTGGCCCAAAGTCAACTAGGTCCAGTCTAAATGATTAGGCCGAGATTCAACCAGGCCTAGTCCAATGGGCCCAAGCCCACTTAGAGGCCCATAAGAACTCTATAAATAGAGAGTTCCCTCCTTCATTCAGGGGTTCATAAGAGAAGAAGCTCAGAGAGAATTCACAAACGAAGTTGTGAAATCTCCAGAAGCTCATGAAGATCAAACATCATCTGAAGGAAGAACACTTCACGGAGATCAAGAACGCTCCAAGAATCCATTGAAGTTTCAACCTTGATAACAAGCTCCTCAGCCTTCGAGTAAAGTATACAAGCAGGAGAGAGAATCAGAGTATCAAATACTAGAGATTGTATCCACTACATTCAAATCAATACAAATACAAGTTCATTCCACGTGTTAAGTTTCCTTATTGAAATCTCATGTGAGCATACTTTATATCTACCTTACTTGTTGCATTAATTATCTTTTTATAATTGTTTATAAAAAGTTTATTAATTGGATTAATTGAGCATACTTAGGAAAAAGTTTAATTAAACACTATACACCCCTTCTAGGGTTGTCACACCGGTCCAACTAATTAGATCGATTTTTAATTATTATGTATTTTTGATTCCTTGTTGGCCAACGATTCCTTGATTTATGAGATTTGGAGGAATTGGTTTGTTTTGATTTGAATTTTAGATTGGATATAATTACTGTATAATTTCAGTATTTCGGTTAGATATTTTGTTAGGGGGCATTTTTTCATTTGATAAATCATATTTAAAAATTTGAAAAATTATTTCACCATATATTCAATAAAAAAGTCACCTAGCCATATTTCAAAGCACATATTTTAATTTGGTTGTTCATGTTGTCATCCCTAAGTTCAAGTAACCCAAGTCCGATAAAGAAGATTTATTTCAACTTGAATAATTTGAGTTCACTTAAGAGGATTGAGTCAAACTCAAATAAATCAAAATCTAGGAAGGGTCTGTTTGGATTGCCTGTGAAAAAAAAGTGTTTTTCAAAAATGCATTTTCTTTTAAACATTTTTTAAAAACAAACCATTTAAAATAAAAATACTTGTATGTTTGGTTACATTTTCTCAAAAGTGTATTTATACACATTTTCTCAAAAGTGTATTTATACACAAGTTTGTTTAGTTTTCTCTACACTCAAAATGCAAATACAATGTCAAATTAATATAAAGGACGACTATTAAACATTATGAACTAAAAATTTCAAATTTGTATTTAAAATACCCATATGTATGACCAGCTAACTACAGTCGGCCACCACCGGAGGATGTCGCTAGAGGGGTCGCGAAGTTGTCACTAGAGTGGTCACCAAAGTTGTCGACAGGTGGTCATCAAGGTGGTCGTGGGTAGTGGTTGTCAAGGGTGGTGGCCAGAGTGGTTGGGTCGCTCAATTGATCGCTGGAGTGATCATCGGGGTGATAGAGTTGCTGGAGTGGTTGAGTTGCTAGATGGTCGCGTGGAGTGGTCGATGGGTGCTTGTTGACAATGGTTGCTGAGTGGTTGGGTCGCTGGAGTGCTAGTCGAAGTGGTTGCTGTTGGGATTTATGCCCTAAAGCCTCGTAATTAATTATTTATTTAATAATTAATAATAATTTTGATTATTTTATTTACAATATAATATTATCCATTATATGAAAAATCCAAGGTTAACAGTGTAATCTTGAACAGTATGTAGTTGACATACAGGAGGATCGTGTTCAAGAAATAACCTAAAGAGTCATAATATATGGATAAGGTTGGGTGGCTTATCTTGGTAACACTATTGATACGACCCACGTTGTAATAGTTACAAATGATTTGATCCAAATCGTTCATGTGGAGACATGTGAGTGGGGGTATCTTATACAATGAGTTTGTATAAGACTGGACCACGAAATATTTAATGTCTCTTTATAATTCCGTTAATTGAGAAGATTAATATTTCATCAGGATTATCATATGTGACTCGATCTTAATTCTGAGTGAGTTATGAACTTCTGCCTATGAGGGCTTGTCCTTGATTTGCATGGGTGAGAGGGACTTGACCAAATAGGGACATAGGAGCATAATCTCACAAGATGGAATTCACTCATTCTCTTATAGGGTAAGTAGATAAGTAGTTCCCTTAAATGTTGATTTCGGGACTTGAACAATGGGGCCCCATTCTCTCACTGGCCCAAGAGGAATTTGGTTTATGGTTGGATCATAAACAAATTGTTGATTAGAGGATCAGTGGTACTTAAGGTGCAAGATGTAATTACAGGGGTAAAACGGACTTTTGACCCAGCTGTAATTACAAACAACTCGTGAAGGATCGACTTGCATGTAGTGATTATATCAATGGACACAACTTGTCCTACAATGCATAAGAGTGCTACTTTAGGTCTATAGTGGAGTGACCTTATTGTTAATGAATAAAAATTGATTAATTAAAGAGTTTAATTAATTATTTTGTATCATTGGAGCTTATAATCTGTAGGTCCATAAAGTCCCCTTGCTAGCTCATAGTAACACTAAAAGATCAATTTAGTTGAAAGAAAAAATTTGAAATGTTCAAATTAATATTTAATTTGAAGTGTTCAAATTAATATTTGATATATTAGATATATTAAATATAAAAGAGAAAAATATATTTGTTGTATTTGATACATTAAATATTAAAATAATTAATATATATTAGGTACATTAAAGAAAATATATTTATTAAATTTCAATTGGATTCAAATTAGGAAATAGATATCGTAGGAGAATTTTAAAAGGTTTGAATAAGATTTAAATTGGTTAGATAAATATATTTTAATATATTAGATATTAAAATATATTATTTAATTATCTTCCCTAAACCACTATAAATAGGACCCTAGGGGTGAGCCATTGGGCATTCTTCACAACACACATCTCCTCAATAGAGAGAATTACATAATTCTCTCTAGACCTCTTCTTTTCCAATCCCTTGTGGATTTTCTTTCAAGAGGCTCCCACAAGCCTTGGTCCTATGTTAGAGTCATAGCCAGGAAGACTTTGTGGAAGAGATAAAGATCTGCCAGAATATTCTCAATAATATTATTTTCAAGGTATGTTTTGCTTAACCTTAATTTTTAGTTTAATTTTAAATAAAATCAAAGACGATCCAATGCTTCCACTGCTGAGTGAAACGTTCATTCCTTCAATTGCTAAGTGGTTGTCTAGTGGTCCCATTGTCAGAGTGGTCGGGTTGTTGGGGTGATCGCTAAAGTGGACTTCAGGGTGGTCGAGTTGTTAGGGTGGACGAGTTACCGGAGTGGTCACTAGGTGGTCGTCGACGATGGTTAACGGCTGGTTAGGTCACCAGGGTGATTTTCGTTAGTGGTTGTCGTGTGGTCAAGTCGTTGGATAGATCGCCAAAGTGGTCATCAGAGTAGTCAAGTTACTGGAGTGGTCAAGTCACTGTGGTGGTCACCAGAGTAGTCACTGAGTGGTCGTCGGCAATGGTTACTGCATGGTCAAGTCACCAAAGTGGTCGCGGGGGTGGTTGGGTCACCAAGGTGATCGCTGGAGTGGATATCAAGGTGGTCAAGTTGCTGGGGTGGTCAGGTCGCGGAAGTGGTCTCGTAGGGTGGTCGAGTCACTAGGATGATCGCCAGAGTGGTCATCAATTTGTTGTCAGTGGTGGTTGTTAGGTCACCAAAGATATTGTCAAACTAATGATCACAAGAGTAACATCAGAGTGGTTTGGTCGTCAGAGTCATCATCAAGTTATCGTCGGGTGGTTGAATCGTTAAGTTAATCGCCAGAGTGGTCATCAGGGGTCGGGTTGCTGGGGTGGTTGGGTCGTTAGAGTGGTCGTTGGTGGTGGTTGTCAAGTGGTCGGGTTGTTTGGGTGGTCGGCGGCAACGGTTGTTGGGTGTTTGAGTCACTGAGGTGGTCGGGTTGCTCGGGTGGCGAGTTGTTAAGGTGATCGGGTCGCAAGGGTGGTCGTCACAGTGCTCTCTTGAGTTTTCACCGAGGTTATCTCAAGAGGTGGTTGAGTCACCAAGGTGGTTGTAGAAGTTGTCATCGGTGGTGGTTATCAGGTGATCGTCGGAGTTGTCACCAGAGTTGTTATTGGAGTGGTCATGCAGTGGTGGTCTGTAGAGGATGTTGTCGGAAGGGTCGCTTAAGTGGTCATCGGAGTTGTCACTAGCGGTGGTTGCTGAGGTGGATTTACGTTTAGTGCCATTTTGGTCATTCAATTTTCAAAATCAATGAATTTACCTCCTATGTTTTGGTTTAGTGTTTTTCTAGTCCCTGTCGTTCAACTTCAGAGAAATCACTAACGGTGGGCTGATGTGGACTAAAACATAGCATTTAATATATGATGTGGCCTTTATAAATAGAGTTTAATAGATTTTACATGGTAGCTGAGGTGGATTCATTAAACCCTCATGCGAAAACCTACCTGTCTCCTTATGTTTCTTCTTCTTTTTCATTCTTCAATTAGGGCTTTTGGGATAAGATTAGGGCAAACTCTGAAATTCGCAATATCGTCGTGCCAACGAGAGAAATACATCACAGAAACTGCCAACAATTGTTATGAATAGTTTCGATGGAAGTTCAAACTCCATATACACAGCAATTCTGGTAACAACATTATGTATTGTTACTGTGGTTTACGAGCTCGACTGAGAACTTCATGGACCAAGAGGAACCCTGGGCGAAGATTTTATGGATGTTCTTATACAAGGTAGGTATTATGACAATTTTTACGGTTGATTTCGTTTGAATGCTTGTTGTTTGTGTCATATTTTCATCTTCTGTTGTGTAGGTGATAAGCCTTAGAATTAAGGCTTATTTAAGTCCCAAGTGCTCAAAATATTCTTGTTTGTCCTAAGATTAATTGAAAATAGTGGAAGATTGTTTGAAATTAAGGAAGAATTGAATGTGATAGCAATTGGAAGAAAAT
Source organism: Trichosanthes truncata (assembly GCA_033996785.1). Classification (NCBI taxonomy): domain Eukaryota; kingdom Viridiplantae; phylum Streptophyta; class Magnoliopsida; order Cucurbitales; family Cucurbitaceae; genus Trichosanthes; species Trichosanthes truncata. Next base: position 38,120,330 of record JAWPNB010000013.1, on the reverse strand, counting down.
TCTAAGTAATTTGATTCTTTTTGCAGAAATTCGGGAAATTGCTAAATCAGATTGCTAAACCCGATTTGGCAATCCTGGGCAGAGAATATATGGAAATTTCATATCCGCGTGAATGACGAAACCCATATATGGGAAGAACAATTTTTGCACGAATCATGGAATTTGAGCATGATTTTTCGGCAATCTTCAACCCTAATGAAGGCCTATAGATGGGGAAGAAGAAGAGGAGCTATTAATCGGATCTTGAGGGCGATTTGAAGGATCAATTTCGTGGGTTTTTGGGTTTTAAAAAAGGAAAAAAAATCTGCATTAAACCCATTCCGAAAATCTTCAATTACAGCCCGATTTGGAGGAATTTAAGCACGAAATTTGGGCATTCTTCAACTCTAATGAAGGCCTATAAATGGGGAAGAAGAATTGGAGCTAAGCATCGGGATTTGGAGGCGAATTCAGGATTAATTTTTCGTGGGTTTTAGTTTTTTCGAAATTCTGTTTTTTTTTTCAGAAACTTTTTGTGTGTTGCTTGTTGTTTTGTCTTCAATTTTCTTTAGTTTCGTATTACGAAGGGTTGCTTAAACAATCTCTAGTCCTCAATTGATGTATTGTTGAATTAAGTTTGAGTTTAATTTCAAGTTAGTTTGTGGGTTTATCTTCAAAAATAATGCTCTGTTTTTTTTTTCTGCAACTTTTTGGTTTCTGTTTTTTGATTTCATCCTCTGTTTTTTTAGTCCAGTATGTGAAAGTGTGTTGTTATTCAAATTTAGTTTGTGGGAATGATATGGCAGAAGGAAGGAAACAAAAAGTTTACTTAATTGCCCTTGAACTTTTCTTTATTTTTCAGTAAGAATCAATTCCTTGAATTCCTAGTAGAATAATATTAGAAGTCATTGTTTTAAGCATTTAAATTGCATAACTTCTAACATGAATTTTCTTTCAAAAATTATTTGTAATAATTTCGGTTCCAACATGAGCTAAAACTTCTTAGGGGGTTCAAAAATGTAAATTCCCTAAAAAGTAATTGTAGCCAAAATTTCAATGAAAGCCAAGCCTACATTTCAATTGTTTGCTTGTGTTGATTAAAATTCCGTTGAGATCCTAGATTGATCAACTAGGGTATCAACTCAAGCTTAGATCTAATATCGACGGGGTTAGTGATAAGCGGATTTCACACAAGTGATGGAGAAAAAGAGCTTAGACATAAGCCAATTCCTTACCCTAGACATAGGGATTAAGGACTCCAAAACCCATAAAATTGTGAGCCAAATTATCTAAGATAGAGTGACTATAGACATATAGGTCTCTCACTTAGCCTCCTAAACCCTAATTTCAAGGTAAATAGGAGAAGCAATTTTGGTCTACAATTGAGTGTGAAGTAGGTTGGAATTGCAATTTTTGCTTGCAATTACGACTTAGGGCAATGACATTCTTGAGCCTCATCTTCATCTAGAATTCCCTTTGCAATTTCATTTTCTAAGTCTTTTTGGTTGTTATTCCAATATTGCCAATTTTAGATTCTGCAATTCAATTCCAATTTTGGTTATTTCGCTTATTGCCATTTTAGATTCTGCAATTCAATTCTGCAATTTTTGTTATTTCAATTATTGTCAATTCTAGATTATGCAATTAGATTCTGCAATTTTTCTTTTACCAACACACCAACCCAACATTATTTTTGCAATTTAGTTTTCCATTTGCAATTTTCCTTACACTTTTGCTTTACAATATTTTTGTTACTTCGTTCCCTGTGGGATTCGATACTTGGTACTCAGATACCATTTTATATTACTTCGATCGCGTGCGCTTGCGTGTAACAGCCGATCAATAGGGGAATAACTCAGATGTGCGTTTTTCCATTGGTTTGATCTGGAAGTTGCAAAGCATAGAAAATAAGTCATTAATAAATTAAGAGAGGAAGCATGTCGATTGAAGAAAATTCATAAATGATTACGCCTATTAGAGTATTGTATAGTGTAGTAATTATAGTATTGGTGAGCATAATTATGTATTTGGGGTTTTGTTAGGTTGAACTGTAAACTTTGTTGTTCATTCTTATGCTAGCTTTTGTTTCAATTGTTACTTTGTGTGTCGTTTTATTGTCCATTGTAAATTTTATTGGGTTAAACTGACATGATCCAACTGTTGTTTTCATGTTATTGTCCATGATGGTTAAGTTTACACCTTCATTTCATGATGATTAATAGGTAATGGCTTGATATGAAGTTAACACTTTTGGTCCCTAGTTAAATTTGGGGCCACAACATTAAAGGTGTTTCTGTACCTTGGTTGACAAAAATTACACAACTCAGTATATAGCAATTAAAGGTCTAACTACCTGTTTTGGATCCACAACATTAAAGTCCATATTAATGTATGTTTTTCTTTTGGTCCATGTCTAGTCAATTTATATAAGTTTGGCACTTTTGGTCCCTGATTCAATACATTGGTTGCTGAGCAAAATTTATCCGCAACAATACATTTTTGGTCACTTTTGGTCCCTATTTCAATACACTTTTGGTCACTGTTTCAACTTTCGTCCCTTGTTGAAAGTTTGGTCCTTGTTTAGTCAATGAATGTTCGTATTGACACTTTTGGTCCCTGTTGAACGGTGAATACAATTACATACATCAGCAAGTTGGTCCACAATTTTAAATGTCCCTGTTTATGTAAATTTTCAATTTTGGTCCCTATTCAACTTTTGGACCATGTTTCAATATCTTTGGTAAATAAAAGCACACACATCAATAGAATGGATTCCTTTTGTGAGCATAATACAAGACAAAAGAACAGGTTAAAACATCCAAAAGATAAAGTAGTCATTCATTGGTCTTTGCATAGTTGTATTCAACAATTATATTAAATAAAGGGTCCAACTACAACAAACACACCCTATCACGTGGAGGACAACCAAAATTATCTGTCAATCAACAAAGGAATAAAAAAAAAGCTGGCCTATTTCTACTACTTAGCTATCCAACAAAATACATCCATTCATCCCTTACTCCTCCCCAAAAACTTTTCTCTAGATCTGTTCATCCATTCCTTACTTCTCCCTAGATCTGTTCGGCTAGAATGCTACATCTTTAGATCGAGTTCTATACATCCTTTTAGATCCACTAGAAGATGGATTAGTAGGTTGAGACCAAATGACTTGCACATCTGTGTCATCTTCCTACTGTTATTAAGATGGAAACAAAGGTAAGATTTTCAATATACATGAAGTTTAGGGTTTATGAAGGTGTAATGAGAGATGATACTTACAGGCGATGGAATATTAAAGTCCATAAATGTTGTTATATTCCTCTTCTGTCTTCGCCCCTCGACTTCTCCCTTACATGACATTGCATTATGCCCAACATTCTTGAACATGCTGCATCTTACAGTAGGTGTTTGTCATCGTACAGGTTGTTTCAGTCTAGCTTCAGTTGCATCTCTCTTATGTTGCCTTCTTGGTCATCCTGGAGGTCATCTCAGTACAGGTGGTTGAAGTGGGTCTGCAGTTGTTTTAGGCCAAAGGCTAGATCCATTCACAGGTTTGAGAAAGCTTGAGTACGTTTTGATTAGAGTACCCTTGTGATAAAATTTGTGGACATAGTCCTTTGGCCTCTGTTTTCTAAATTATATACTTTGCACTGCATGAGCACAAGGAATTCCACTCACATCCCATATTCAACAACTACATGTTTGATTTTCCAGATCTACTGCATATTGGGAAACTCCTACCTCAACCTCAAACAAGAAACCACCAGCTCATGCACATCTTGCATTCCCAGATGTTTTCTTAATCTCTTCTAACTTTCCTTGAATTCTATATCCTAAATTTCCTTTTTGTTTACTGTAAAACTCAAACTTTTATGTGAGTCTAGACATGACAAGCTTAAAAATTACCTCTAACATCTGTATTATAAGTCTGCCTCATGCTTCATTGATAAAGAAATTAAATGACTCAGAGTTATTGTTCAGAAGGAGGTCAGACTTACAATCTGTTTTGAAAGCATGCCTCGACCAAAACCTTGCTAGTATGTTCTTTACATATTGATGAGCATTGACATCAAGTTTCTCTAAAGCCTCCATAACTTGTTTGAAATCAGGTTCTATTGATGCCTTCGCAGCATTCCAAAAACAGTCCTTCAACAGCAACCCTTTGAATTTTTTTAAAAATTAGCATACATATGCCTCAAACAAAACCAGTGATCAACTCCAGGAAATACATCATCGAAAATGGGCTCTAATCCCTATTAAGTCAAGAACCAGAACATTAAATCAGCATAAGCAGACATGAGGGACCAAAAGTGCTACATTGCACACACAAACCTAAACAAGGTAGCACTTTTAGTCCACGACAGCATAACATCATGCAACTAAACAACAATAACACATAAGCAACAACCAAAGATAAGTAAAAGATGAAGGATACCTTTTGTTGGTCAGACTTGAACGTATATCTTTTCGAAGAAAATGATCCTATGTCACCCTCAAGCAAACAAAGAAACCATGTCCAACTGTTCTTCGTTTCTGCTTCAACTACAGCCCATGCTATTGGGTAGATGCCATCATTCCCATCCATTCCAACTACAGCCATAATGTGCCCCTGACATGGACCCTTCAAGTGGCATGAATTAAGACAAACAAATGATCTACATCCTGCAAGAAAACCATCTTTGCACCCCCTAAAGCAGATGTAGACACGTATAAATATAGGGTTACTATCCTCGTGTACCCTATCACATAATATCTTCACAGATGGTCCTTCATTTGACCTTCGAAGCTCAACACAATAATCCCACAAGCGTTGGTATTGTGCATTTATAGAACCATTAATCTGTTTAAGAGCTTTTTTCCTAGCCCTATATGCCTGGCTTTTCGAAATTTGAGCAGTACACTCCTTCCTCACCTTATCAATGATATCAACCAACTTCCAATTCGGTTGCTGCCTAAATCTTGGTAAGTATTTTTTTTGCAACCCATCCAAACTTTACATTTTCGTTAGTGAACTCCCTACAATAGCTATGTTCACTTGTATAGGTCTTAATTTGAAAAGTGCTATCTCCATTCACCACAACACTAGCATGTAGTCTCCACCCACATCTTCCACTACAAACAGCTGTGACCCGTCTCTTGTCATTCTTTGCAAGTTGAATATTGTATCCCCCTTCGATTACATACTCCTAGAAGTGCTAAACTTCATTCTGAACTTCATTCTGATAATAAATACAATGTTGTCCATGCCTGTATCTGCTCTAAACTCAAGGTCCACAGACACTCTTATTCCACTTGAATTCATCAGAGAGTTCAAATCACTAGAAGATCGATAATTTGATCCCGCCCTTCCATCAAAAGATACATGTACGTTAAAACACTCATTTGCTTCAGCTGAGCCATTGTCACTAGAAACACTCTCATTATTGTCACCCTGAATATCACTCTTCATAATCATCTTCTGTTGTTACATCTTCATAATCCCCATTGAAATCATTGCCCACGTTATCATCTCCTCTTTCAGCCTCTCCTAAATTATCATTTACACCCTCAAACTATTTCTCACTATCATCCCCTTCACCCTCAGCCTCAGCCTCATCATCTCTATCTCATTCTTCATCACAATACTCAAAAGGATCCTTAATTTCAACCTCAGATTCTACCACATTTTCCATTTCATCCTTAGAAAGGCACTCCTTATCAAATCCTGCCTTATCAAGATATTCCTAATCGAGTTCTTCCTTAAGACACTCCTTATCAAATTCTTCCTCAAGTCCATCCTTATCAAGTTCTTTCTCACCTTCCTCATCAACTTTGTCCTCTTATCAAGTCCATCCTTATCAAATTCTTTCTCAAGTCCATCCTTATCAAGTTCTTTATCACCAATTACTTTCTCATCAACTTTGTCTTCCTTAGCAAGCCCATCCATATCAACTCCTTCCTCATCAACATTTGACTCTATAGGATACCACTCCAAATACAGTGGTTTAATCTCAGCAATTGGGACTGTGAAATCTATCTTTTCTTCATTCAGTATGTGCTCAACATAAATGTGGACCATCCTATCCTCCATTAGCATCCCAATCATATCCAAACAATCAGCATCGCTGAAGATTGTTCTATACCCAGGTGTTAATATTTTAACTAGTATAACGTAGCCAAACCAACCTATGTGTGACACACCTAAGTAAGTTGTATGGACAGAAAGCTCTAAAATGGTCAACCCGGTGGGTTCTACATTTTTTATAATAGAAACCTTCCCAAAATATGCAGTCCTAGGATGATACTCTATCCTTCCATTGTAGTGAACTCTAATGTTGAACTGCTCTGACCTACATGCAGCAAGACCCATTTCGATTCTATTCTCATTTTAGCAAAAAAAAAAAAAAAAGAGAGAGGAAAAGGTAGACTTCACTTCAACTTACATTTCACCATTGATCCTTCTGTACCGAAGCAAGAAATCGTCTTCCTCTGTACTTTTCCGTCTGTAAGTGATAGAAAAAAAAACACACTCTTCTCCAAAACGAAACGCTAAACCCACGATTGCTGAAATAATAAGAACTTACCAACAATGTTGAAATGAAAACCCTTTCTGCAGGTAAAGCCTTCTCAATCGCGTCCTCTTGCATCGTTAATTGCTCTATCTTTTGAAGTTTGAAGAACTTATGTTTTTGGTTTTTTAGTTGCACTAGTGTAGAGAGGAATACGTTTTCCAGTTGCACAATGGATGAGATCATGCATTTAGTTTTCTTTAATATTTCAATTGAAGGGTGGAGATTAAACTCTATTTCTAAATGTTACATCATATATTAAATGCCATGTTTTGTCATCAGTATTTCAACCGTTAGTGATTTCAAGAAAGTTGTACGGTAGGGACTAGAAAAATGCTAAACAGAAACCTCGGGGGTAAATTCGTTCAATTTAAAAACTGAGAGACGAAAATGGCACTAAATGCAAAACTGAGAGACCAAAAAGGTATTTTGCTCTAAAAAAATATTTTTAAGCACTTGAAAAGCCATTCCAAACAGTCTTTTAATTTCTTTCACTAGACTTAAGACATATTTAGATTTGAACTCATCCTTTTTGGGATCTGTTTGATTTAACTTTTCAAGTGTTTAATTTTGAAAAAAAAAGTCATTTTTGTAAAATTTGTAGTGTTTCGCAACCACTTAAAATGACCTTTTCAAAAAAGAGTTTGAGAAATAAGTCATTTTGAGAAAAAATTCAAACCAAATTTTAGAAAAAATATATTTTTTAGTGTTTTAACTTGTAATCCCTACCAAAATTTCACAATATATGAAAATGACCAAAATAGCCTCATGCTACCCCACTCACCGCCTGATAGGACCAAAATAATCCTATATTTTTATGTCTAAATAGTGTTAGTTTGGAAGTTTTAATATAATTAATTGATTATTTTGTAGGGATTGAGCATAATGCACGTTTTGGGAGATTCTACATCGAATCACGATTCCAAGGCATCAAGCTAGAGCTCATTCAGATACCCGAGAGAAGAGTTAGAGCAAAAATGACCAGTGTTGTCTGCTTGGTAGCGTCTAGATGTTGTCCATGGTGACTAGACGCTATCGACAGTCCCCCGAAGCCTCCCTCAACATTGCAATGAGCCCTTGTGACATTGGATAGCATTTAGATGCTCCGTTGATTCCTATAAATAGATAATTTCGTGCCCTAAGTCATGGGTCTCCGATTTTCAGCCGTCATGAGACTATTTTAAGCTTTCTCCTCTCTGTTGTTTAGTAGTTTAGGATAGATTAAGAGTTTTTCATTAAACCTCGATGTCGGGCTACATCGCTTCAATGTTCGATTAGGCTTTCGACTCCAATTCGAATTGTAAACAACAATACATTGTAATTTTTGTGAGATTTAAGCTTAAATTCTTTATGCTTTACCATAACTTGTTGTTACTTTATCTTAGTTTAATAACTTTCATTTAGATTGATGCTCTATACTTATCGAGTATGTGATGTAGGCTAGTTTAAAGTAATGGGTAGCTCAAATATCGATTACCATGTTTATTATCTTTTGATTCTTGCTTTAACGACTATAGTATGAGCATGTTCATAGATAGCCTGACAACCTTTTCACATTGATCGTGCTTGTAATCGCTAACTTAAGGTAGCGATAGGACCAGCTCGTGTTTGCATAGTAGGAAATTTCTTCTCTGCATAGTTTGCACGATAGGGCCTAACAATCAAGAGAACGAATTAGTTTAATTAGCAATGCATGCCTAGTTTAATTAGTTTGTCTAAATAAATCCCTAGAACTTAAAGCGGCTAGCAACGTTAGTATGGAACGCTATCGTACCCAGCTAATTAGGGTTAGTTAGGTTGTTAACTCAATGCTAGGTTGGATTAATTGAGATTAAGGGACCTAAGCTTACTTAGGGGCTATAGGCGGCTTTTCCGCCAAGGTTGATTAGATGATAAATTACTGATTAGATTTCGTATCGGTCATCTGTGATAAAAAATTACATTATTGCCTGGTTTTACCTCGAATTGGTGCCTGAGGTGAGATCGTTGTCTTTATCTTTACTGTTTTCAGTTCTTCTGTCTCTTTCATGTTTAACTCCCCCCTTCTCCATGTTAGTCCGTGTTAATAAGAAATCCAAATAATAGAAATTCAATTTATTCGGTTCTCTATGGTTCGACCCAGTCAACTATTAATTACTACAAGTAGTTGATATTAGATCGATAATTATAAATTGTATTTGATTGAGCATTTGACAAGCTCAGCTTCACCGCCGCCCACTGCTGACGACCACTCTAAGACAAAGGCTAGTGACTACTCTGATGACCACTCCAGCAACCTCTCCTACGACCTCTTCCGATGACCACCTCCGCATGACAACTCCAACAACAACTCTGGTGACAACTCTGTCAACCACCCTGTGACCTAACCACCACTGACGACCACCTTGGCAACAACTCCAGAGACCACTATGAAGACCACCCGAGCAACTCGACCACCCCGACTACCCGACTGTTAGGATTTGTGCCCTAAATTGCATTTTTTTGTAATTAAACATTTTCTCATTATTAGTAAAATAATTTATTATTTTAAATTGTGTATAACATTATCCAATATTGTGTAAAATCCAAGGTTATTATTGTAATCTTGAACAGTATGTAGTTGACATACAGGAGGATCATGTTCAAGAACTAACATAAAGAGTTTATAGTATATGGATAAGATTAGGTGTCTTATTCTGATAACACTATTGATACGGCCCACTTTGTAATTGTTACAAATGATTTGATCCAAATCATTCATGTGGAAACATGTGAGTGGGTGTATCCTATAGAGTGAGATTGTATAAGACTGGACATCACATTATATACAATGAGTTTGTATAAGATTGGACCACTAAATATTTAATCTCTCTTTATAATTCCGTTAATTGAGAAGATTAATATTTCATAGGATGATCATATGCGACTCGATCTTAATCCTGAGTGAGTTATGAATTCCTACCTATGAGGGCTCGTCCTTTGATTGCATAAGTGAGAATGGCTTTTGTAGGTGATTCAAAAGGCCTACCATTTTGGGGACTTGACCAAATAGGGAGTTGGGAACATAATTTCACGAGATGAAATTCACTCATTCCCATATAGGGAAAGTATATGAGTAGTTCCCTCAAGTGTTGATTTGGGCCCCACCCTCTCACTGACCCTAGAGGGACTTAGTTTATTGTTGGATCATAAACAAATTGTTCATTAGAGGATCAGTGGTACTTAAGGTATAAGATGTAATTATAGGGGTAAAACGGACTTTTGACCTAACTATAATTACGAACAACTTGTGAAGGATGGACTTGCATGAAATGATTAGATCGATGGACACAACTTGTCCTACAGTGCATAAGAGTGCAACTCTAGGTCTATAGTGGAGTGACCTATAGTTAATGAATAAAAATGATCTGATTAAAGAGTTTAATTAATTGATTTGATATCATTGGAGCTTATAATCTGTAGATCCATACGGTCCCCTTGCTAGCTCATATGAACAAATAGGGATCAATTTCGTTGAGAGAAATTTTTGAAATGTTCAAATCAAAATTTAATATATGTGATAGATTAAATGAGGGAAAATATATTTATTGTATATGATACATTAAATATCAAATAAATTATTAATGTATTAAGATACATTAAAGAAAAGATATTTATTAAATTTGAATTAGATTCAAATAAGGAAATAGATGTCGTAGGAGAATTTAGAAAGGTTTGAATTTGATTCAAATAATTAGATAAATATATTAAATATATTAGATATTAAAATATATTATTTAATTATTTGCCCTAGGCCACTATAAATAGGACCCTAGGGGTGAGCTATTGTGGACATCACAAATAAAAGAAAAGAACTCTTGAAATTCTCCTCTCACTCCCCCTCTCTCTATTTTCAAGAAGGTTCCCACAAACCTCTTTGGTCCTTTGTTCGAGTCATAGTTAGGAAGGCTTTATGGAAGAGATCAAGAACACCAAAAGAATCTCCTTATTGTCAAGGTATGTTATGCATAACCCTAATATCATTATTTAATTCTAAATAAACTCAAATCGATTCCTACGCTTCTGCTTGGGTTTAATTAGATTATTCCCTTCGATTGGTATTAGAGACAGTTTTGAGTTTTATTTAGAATCAAAATTATCCATGGTGGGTATTTTAATTTATCATATATGGGTTATGTGATGGTTTACAAATTTGATTGTTTAGCCTATTTGGCATTAGATTTATTACTTTGATTAGATCTTTGTAAAACCCATAAGGGTTAGGGTTTTATGTATTTTTACTTAAAATCAACTTCAATTACTTCAAAATTCGGCTTCATCTTATATGCTGGAATCATGTGGGATCATCACATTCAAGTGCATAAATGAGTTTGACACTAGTGCAATCGGCCGACAAGTATACACACAATAAAAAGATGATATTGTGTCATCATGTGAAGGTCAAAGGGGCAAAGAAATTGACTGGATATTTTTTTGTAGACATAATTAACCATCTACTTTTGTAAATCATTGAAATTTTATATAAAAATATGTACATATAAATCGTAATGTAAGCAGGTGACTTGATAATTTCTTTTTGTCAAACTTTGTGGCTGGAATTTTGTGATTGATAACGCTCATTTATAAGTGTTATTTGGCTTTGAAAACTAATCTATTTGCTTAGAAAGCGAGTGTTTAATGTTATAATTCATGTCATTTTGGGCAAATTTAAGTAAAAATCAGTTTTGCATGTGTTTCAAGTCTTGATTTGATAGAAATAAGTTTTTTGGTGTATTTAGAGTCATTTTTGTTAAGAATGTGTTAATTTTTGTTAATTTTGTGTAGAGGCTGAAAAAGGATCCAAATGCGCCCACATTTTGGCCGCAACTGAGGCCAAAGAAACATGATTCAAGAGATATGCGACTAGAATGTACCAGCAATTGAGAGCAGAAGCCAAATTCCAATAGTTGCAGAAAAAACTCAAAATGCACCCAACTATGCGGCCGCATTTAGGACATTTCGACAACAGCACAATTGCGCTCAACTATGTGGCCGCATCTAGACCTTTTCGGCAGATTCTCCCAGATTCGCGAGATTTGCAGATAAAATCAAATATTCTCAATCAAATCTCTGAGGATCAAGGGATATGATCGGCCAAGCCTCTCCACACTGATCTTGGCAGCAAACCCTAGGCCTTGAGGTATATAAAAGGCGACTCAAGCTTCAGTTTCAAGAGAGCTCGAATTTCTATCTTATTCTCCAAATTCTGCAGTTTTCTTTCTTTTCATTTGCCATACTGAGTCTCCCCTAAGTTCTGTTCATACTTCATTCAGACACGAGCTTCGAAAGAAGGGAGTGTAAGCACTTATTCTCCTCGAAAGAGGTTGAACAAAGTCAAAAAGAAGGAACAAACTTTGGGTTCTTTATCACTTTAATTTAAGTTTTGTACGTTCTGTTTTTCTTTCAAGCTTAGCTACTGTTTTTATTCTTCCATCAAGTTGTAAGTTTCGGTTTTATCTATTAAAATTCAATTCTTTAAGTTATAATTCAAATTTTGTTCTAAGTTATTGTTGTTTCAGTTCTGCACTTTTATTTCAATGAAGTTTATCTTTTCTCATTCAAGTTTCTTCTTTATTTTATGCACTTTAGTTTTCTTTTCAATGAGTAGCTAAAATCCTTGGAGGGGATTCAATGAAGTGGATACCCTAAAAAGGAGATAAGTCCCACCATGTGACTCGAGTAACTTTGCTTAACATTTAGCATCATTTGCTTTTATTGAGTTTAAGTTTCATTGTTAGCTTAAACTGATCACTTGAGTTAGCATAGTTTGTGTGAGATTCAATACTGAAAGGGTTGGATCAAGCACTCGTTTTCATAAAAGCAATCTAAGAGAATAATCTAGATGAACTTCACTTTTTGTACCTAGACATAGGACAAAAACCTTTAGAATAATTAAGTTGTGTTCCTTATTTATCTAAGTTAAAATTAGTCATAGACATATGTGTTTAATTGCTTAGTCTCCTAAAAGCACTTAGAAAGGGGTTGAATAGGTGTTGAACTCAATTCATGATGTTAAGTGCCAGTTAGGGTAGGTTGTGGGAGCATGTCAGTAGCATTTTTTTTGAATCGCACAGAACTCAAAAGAGGCAGTATGCGGGCGCAAGAGGCAGAATCTCTAAAATAGTCGGACCTAGTTAACGAAGTTTGCAAATGCATGGTGGGCACATTTCCTCAGGGTTGAAACAAATTTGAACTCCCTGCTTCTCATTACTATTTTCTTATCTTTTCTTTAGTTTCATTTACTTTTATTGCATAAAACCCCCAAAAACATCTTATTTATTTGGTTACCTTCGGTTGTAACTTGAAAGTACTTGTGCTGTTAATTGAAAAGGTCTTTGTTAACCATTCCCTTGGGTTCGATACTTGGAATACTTCCATATATTACTTATTGGACAGCGTGCCCTTGAGCTCTTTGCTTCAGCACCCATCAGTGATATTCACAAGTTTTTGGGCTGGTGTATTTATGGTTCAAGAGGTCCAATCATGTGAGACGTGGTTGGGTGACCTCCGACGAAGGTACATGTCTACTTGGCAACATATGGGTTTGCTAAACCCTATTTTTGAATGGCACAAGATAGAAAGAGATATTGAAGACCAAGATATGTCTTGGATTTAAATTGTTGTAATTTAAATTGTATTCAATTTCTTAGGATATGCCAAATATGCCAGTCAATTTTTCTAATTTTAATTATGCATGTGATGTATGTTTTAAATTATTTGTTTGTTACATAAAGTATGTCATTTAGATTTAAAATTCCACCATAGATTAAACATGATCATGCATCTTATATTAATTTTTTAATATAATTGTTAAATTTAAAAATTTTGATTAAGTTGTTTTCCTAATAAGTTCATATTTTCCATATCTTTGACTATAATTGTTATATTTGAAATTTGATTGGAAAATTAAAATTATGATATTTTCTTTCTTAATTAGAATGCATGTTTTCCTAATGAGATTAGGGTTTCTTTTTATTAAAGATATTCTTGATAAATGTTTAAAATAATTTACTTTATCTTCTTTGTTTGATAAGATTAAAATTTAGGATAATCTTTTAATTTTTGTTTTAAAAGTGTTTAAAATGGTAGTTATTTAAGATTATCCAAATGAGTTAGTTTTTAATAGGATTTAAAACATTTATTAATTCACTTCAGTTCATTAATCTAGTTATTAATAGTTAATTAAAGATTACTGAATTTGAAATAAAAATTTACTACAAGGGAACTCTATTTGTGGAAAGTTCTATTTAGACTAGGGTATTTAAGTTGACCGAAAGGGAACACCTCTAACTGGGAACTGACCTGGGAGTTGAATTAGTCAAATTTTATTTAAATATGTTCATAATGTGATTAGTTTCTTTTAAAGTTTATTAAACGTGGTAATTCACATTAAAATCAATCCAACTAACATAAGGTTTATGGAGGATAGATTGGGAACTTAGATAAATGAGATTAGCCTAATTTGTCCAAATAAGAGAAAACTCTATATCAAAATAGTAAGTGAGAAAAGGATATGTGACAACACATCCCATGGTCTCCATCATTGATTTACAACGTGAGATCCACATGGGGCCTCGAGGCGGCTTTTGGACCGTCCCCCTACGGAAGGTGTTTGCATGAGTCAATATCAGGATAAATCTCCTGAGAAGGATAGGATTGTAATTTTGTACCAATACTTGACCTACCCAACGGCAGCACTTGTTGGGATAAAATTATAGGATTTGAAATGATGGGTCACACTTACAAAAGGCTAATTAAGGTTGTTAATAATTTCCTTGACCAAATTAAGGGTACTGAATCTTATAGGAATAAGAGTTATTCTGGTATAATGTTTCGTTGAGATTGTCTCAATTTAGTGCAGGGAATACTTGACCTACCTACAGCGGCACTTGTTCTAAATCACTATCTTACCATAACATTAGAAACAATTTCAGGATTTTACAAAATGCTTGATTTCTCTGCTAAAATTGATTAGATAATGTTTGCATGTTTCTTGATTATTATTAATTTGAATTTTCTAGCAAAATGTCTAGCTCTTTAATCTCTTATCTGGCTGCCTAAATTTTGGCTCGTGAAAATTATACAACTTGGAAAAGTAATATAAACACTATACTGGTTGTGGATGATATGAAATTCGTTCTGACTGAGGCATGTCCTAGAGAACCCGCTACTAATGCTACACGAAATATTCGTGAAGCATATGATCGCTGGATCAAGGCCAATGAAAAGGCAAGAGTAGGCTAGCATAACCGATGTTTTGGCCAAAAAGCTAGAGAGCATGACGACAACATATGAGATGATGGAGTCATTGCATGGAATGTTTGGACAACCTTCCAATCAAATTAAGCATGATGCTCTCAAGTTCATTCATAACGCGCGCATGAAAGAATGGTCGTCCATGCGGGAACATGTTCTTGACATGATGGTCCACTATAATGTTGTTGAAATGAATGGAGTTATTATTGATGAATCCAGCCAAGTCAGTTTTATTCTAGAAACCCTTCCCAAGAGTTTTCTTCAATTCTAAAGTAATGTTGTTATGAACAAAATTACTTACAATCTCACAACTCTTCTAAATAATTGCAAACTTTTGAGTCCCTAATGAAAAATAAAGGAAAAAGTGGAGAGGGAAATGTTGCCACTTCTAGCAAGTTCAAATTTAGAGGTTCGACCTCTGGAACTAAGTCCAAAGCTTCAACTTCTGGAACTGAGAATTGGAAGAGAAAACCTAGTGAGAAGATGAATAAAACAAAAGCTGCTTCAAAAGGAAAAAGAGTCAAGGTAAACAAACCTGCAAAAGGAAAATGTTTCCACTGCAATGAAGATGGGCACTGGAAGAGAAACTGCCCTAAATACCTAAATGAAAATAAAGAAGTCAGAAGAAGGTAAATATGATTAAATTTTAATTAGATTCAAATAAGGAAATATATGTCGTAGGAGAATTTGAAAATGTTTGAATTTGATTGGCCACTATATATAGGACCCTAGGGGTGAGCTATTGTGGACATCACAAATAAGAGAAAATAACTCTTAAAATTCTCCTCTCACTCCCTATCTCTCTATTTTCAAGAAGGTTTCCACAAACCTCTTTAGTCCTTTGTTCGAGCCTTAGCTAGGAAGGCTTTGTGAAAGAGATAAAGAACACCAAAAGAATCTCCATATTTTCAAGGTATGTAATGCTTAATCCTAATATTATTATTTAATTCTAAATAAACTCAAATTGATTCCTACGCTTCCGCTTGGGTTTAATTAGATTATTCATTTCACCAACAACCTCACAACCATTGCCAGTGACCACCTAGCCACCTCGGCGACTTGACAACTGCTGCCACCAACCTCCTAACAACCACCGTTGATGACTACCCGATGACCACTTTGGCAGCCACCCCAGCGACCCAACCACCCCATCAATCCGACTACTCCGATGACCACTCTAGTGATCACCTCAATGACCCGACCACCTCGAGGACCACTTTGGTGACTCGACCACCCAACAACCACCACCGAGACCACCCAGTGAACTGACAACCTGGCAACCATTGTCTTTGACCACCCCGCAACCCTGACCACCTGACAACCACCGTTGACAACCACTTGGTGACCACTCTATCAATCACCACAGTGACCCAACCACCCCCAGCAACCCAATCACCCTAATGACCACTTTGATGATCACCCAAATAACCACTCTGATAATCACCCAAGTAACCACTCTAGCGACCTAACCACCTTGCAACCACTGCTGATGACCACCTTAGTGACTCGACCACCTGACAACCAGTCAGTTACCACTTTGATGACCCGACCACTCGATTACCACTCCGACGACCACCCTAACAACCTAATCCCCTCATGACTCGACCACCTCGGCGACCACTCTGATGACTAGAACACCTGACAACCACTGTCGCCGACCACTTTGATAACCCAACCACTTGGAAAGCATCGTTGACAACCACTCAGTGACCACCCCCAGCAACCCGACCACCTTAATGTCAACTTCGGTGATCACCCCGAGGACCTGACTACTAGAACACCATCGCTGAGGATGACTCCGGCAACCTGACTGATAGCATTCATTTAGTTCTATCTTATTCTTTATATTTATGCTAGTTTTGTTATGAATTTGTGAGCTTTTACTCCTATTTCTGCTTATTTTGTAGAAACGAGGCTTAAGAATTAAAACTAGGTGTTCGAGGGCATTTTGGTGATTTTGAGCCTCATTTGAGCCATTTTGAATATCTAAGAAGAGAAGAAGTGAAATTTTGAAAAAATAACCTAAGAGGAGAGCATCTAGACCTTGAAGATAGCGTCAAGATGCCATATTTGGAATGTCAAACTCGAGAGCAAGCCTCAAGACCCTGTCCTGTGGCATCTCGATACTAAAAAAGGCACACCCAGCAATTTATGTCTAGAGCGTCGAGACGCTGCCTTCAGTGTCGAGACGCTGCCCAGCCTCGGCGCGTAAAATGACAATATTTGATGCAGCATTGAGTATATATTCATCGCTTCCTCTTCGTGAAAAAGGGGGAAAACCATGGGATACAACCCTAATCTCGATTCCAAGCTAATTTTGAGGGTTTTGGCGAGCATTTGTGATCGAAATTGAAGAATCTAGAGCTTAGGACTAAGGAGATCATGGCGAAAACACGAGTTCAATTTCTGTTTGCAATTTTGTTTTCTTTTCCTTTACTTTTAGCTACTGTAGTGGTTATAAATTAGGGATTTTGAGATTGAATTGACTAATTTTGAGTAACTTTATTCTTAATTACTTGGGTTTAATTGTTGGATATTGAATTTAATACTTAATTGAGGATTGTTTTTTAGTACTGGTTTGCTTGATGGATGATTGTTGCTAATTGGACTTTGAAATCATTTATGCATTTACGGCTTAATGCTTTTAATCATATGTTCTTCAATTAATTGAGGTATGTATAAGTTGAGCTCGACAGAGGAAACTTAGTTTAGCTTAATGTCCAAGTAATTAATTACCCAAGTGATGGCGGGATTAATGGTTAATTAATTGTAGTTGGTGATGAAGATTAATTAATTGAGCATTGTTTAATTGAATTGTTTTCTAAGTGGAAACTCGACAGAGAGAAGCTTAGGCAAGAACTGAATGCATAATTGTTGGTTAATTACTTGAATGACAACATGACTAATAATTAATCAATAGAGGTCAGTAATGAAGAGTCTTTATGCCTTGTATGAATTAGCTAGCACTAGAGACACCTAGTTTAGTTATCTCAGTACTTGAGATTGGTGGGAGATCGACAGGCGACACCATGCCTTTTGAACGTCTAGACGTATGAGTTTACTGCCGATTTGGTTGTAATTGTCTGTTTAATTGAGTAATTGTTTCAAATTTTTAAGATATCTCATAGGTTTAAGTCTCCCATTTATTTTTTGCATTTTATTTTCTGTAGTTTAGCTTTGTTTGCTCTACTTTCAGTGTTTGTTCGCTAAATAAAGCTAAAGTGAGAGTATTTGCAGTGCTTAAATCAATTAACAATTTCAATCCCTGTGGAGGCGATATTCGATAAATACTTTTCATTTTTATTACTTGACCCGTGCGCTTGTGGTAACGTAACTTGTACACATCACCAACCACCCGACAACCACAGTCGAAGACCACCCAACAACCACCCGCTAACTCGACCACCTGACAACCGCCGTCGACGACCACCTGGTGACCTTACCACCCCAGCAACCCGACCAACCTAACGAGCACTTCGGCCATCACCTGGCGACTTAACTGCCTTGGAAACTCGACCACTCCAACAACTACCCTTCGCAACTACTGCCAACTACTACCTCGGCGACCACTCCAGCAACCACCACGGTGAAAATTCCAATGACAACTTCGACAACCCCTCTGGAAATATCCTCTGGTAGTGGACTGTATTAGTTAGGCGATCATACATATGGGTGTTTTAAATACAAATCTGAACTTATTAGTTCATAATGTTTAATAGACGTCCTTTATAGTGATTTGACATTAGTTTAAGCATTTTGAGTGTAGAGAAAACCAAACAAACTTGTGTATAAAAACATTTTTTAGAAAATGTAACCAAACATAAGAGTGTTTTTACTTTTTATGGTTTTTATAAAAAAAATGTTTAAAAAAATGCATTTTGAAAAACACTTTTTTTTACCGACAATCCAAACAGACTCTAAGTCAACCAAAATAAATCCAAGTCCACAAAAGGGGATTGGGTGAAACTTAAAGGACTAACTACACAAAATGGATAAATTAAAGGTCTCTTTGGAACACATTCTACTTCAAGCACTTTTGAAAATAATATTGTCAACAAAAATGTTATTATATCTTTATATTTTTTTCAACAGTGTTTTAAATAACAAATTTGTTTGGTTGCTCTAAATTCAAAAGTGATTCTATTAATTATAAATACAGTTTTATTTCTTACTACATATTTTGAGGATTTTCAGGTAAATACTTTAAAGTCATTTTTGGATAATCCATCTCTCAAGTGTTTCTTAGAAAAAGGTTTGAAATTAATCTACTTTTTTGAAGCACATTTATTTATTAAGATTTTTTAAAAAAACATTTGATCATCTAAAATCACTCAATAAGTTATACTAAGCACATTTTAAATTACTAGTTTTTTTCAAAGGTGCTTATAGAAAAATCAATCTTATTTTTAAAAAAATTCAAAAGTTATTACACACACACCATAAATAATAGTTTTGTAAACCACCTGCTGAATAAGTTCAAGTCCATGGAAAAGGATTGAGTCAAATCCAAATAAGTTTAAATTCACTAAAAGAGATTGAGTCAAACTCAAATAAATTTGTTCACTGAAAAGGTTTTTTGGTTAAACCTAAATAAATTCAAGTCCAATGAAGAAAATTTAATCTCTTTGAAAGAATTCAGATAAGACTCCCAGAACATTGAAGTTTCTCTGAAGCCTAGAAGAATTTTTGAAGGCTTGTTGAAGACCAAAAACTTGAAGATGGGAAAACTTTGAAGATTAAAATCTGAAAAATTGAAGAAGAGAAAACTTTGAAGATTAAAGTCTCTTTGAGAACTATAATACCCAGCTTATTCAGGAGCGTTAATTTCTAAATTTTGGGATTAAAATTTGATTTATTTGGTTGTTAGGCTAAAGTTGGAATTAGAAGGATTGAAAGGGGCATTTGTGGAAATTGGGAAAAAGTGGTTTTAAAAAAAATTGAGATAAAGATCTCTTCTTCCTTTTCTTCTTCTTCTTCTTCTTCCTTATCTTCTCATTCTCTCTCCCGGATTTCCCTTTTTTCTTTCTTCTTCTTCTTCTTCATCTCCTCCCCTCACCGAAAACCCATCCATTTTCTCTCTCTCTCATTGAACAGCAGGCTGCACAGACCACCGGTGCCGGACAGGATCCCTCTCCCTTGCACAACACGCCGGCGACCAACCTTCAGTTGAACGCCGCTTAGATCATCGCACGCTCTCACCGTCGCGTTGTTGGGATAGCTGTCGGCCTTCCTCTCGCGCAACACACTACTGGCCAACTCTTAGGCCTAACGTTCATGCACGCCTTTGTGAAGCCATCGTCGTGCATGCCAACTACCCAACTCGCCGGATCTGCCGCCGCTTCCAAGCTGTCGCACAGCTCAGAACGCTGCCCCTCTCTCCCTCTCTATTTTTTTTTTTTTTTTTGCACATACAGCAAATGGGTGGAGTTTTGGGGTCGTTTTTTGACAAGCCAATGTTTGGACAGCCACTTTCCAGCTTCGTGTTGTTGTGGGTAAGTTTTCTAGTGTTGATTCAAGGTGATTTTGTTTTTTAAAGGGGATTTATGATGATGTTTTGGTGTTCTAAAGGTAAACTTTTGTTCATCGGACTTAATTTCAGAATACCCATAAGCTTTGGGTCTTAGATTTGCAAAATCAAGCTAATTTGGAGGCCTAGTTGTTGAATTCAGATCAATTCGACATCAATTTTAGTAAGGTAGGGTTTTGTTTTGGGTAAGTGTTATTGGTAACTTTGTCTTGACTCGTTTGAGCACATGGGTTGAGTTTAGGATGGTTTGTTAATTATTTTCAGGATTTTGTTTTGCCATTCAGGGTCAAGCATTTGAGCTATGGGGTGCCTTGAATCTTGGCCTTAATTTTAGAATACCCATAACCTTTGGGTTGTAGATTTGCAAAATCGAGCTAATTTGGAGGCCTAGTAGCCATTTGGATTGTCCCTTTAATATCACGTTGAGTTAGCTTATGCATGGAATGTTGTGAATGATGAAGCATTCTAAAATATTATATATGTAAGCATGCGATTATTGACTACCTTGCTCTGGTGTGTTTTATGAGCTTAAGATTGCCAAGTATGGATTTATATTGATGATAAGGTGATTTATTGTATAAGCCAATTGTCGTTTGCACGTGTAGCATATTGGTTGAGTGTAGTGCTTGAAGTTTATGATAGGTTATAGTGGATTATCCTGCTCTTGTTTTAATGTTAAACAATGTTGTTTGGCACAGATTCTTGAACCTTGATATGGTTTTTAAAAGGGTCGAGACCATGCGTTTATTACTGTAAGTAGTTAATTTGGAACAAATTGTTAGAACTTGGTTATAGGGATGAGCCTTAGAATGCATGAATGGTTATGACTGTAATTTAAAAAAAAAACATGAATGAATTGCATAATTGATTAACCTGAATGAACATAAGTGGTTAAGTAGGGTCTGCTTGAGATGTTGGGATATCGGTTTGAGAACGATATGTCTGAAATGCTTGAATGGTTGGCTAAGGTTTAGTTTCTTGAGATGTTGGACAAGTTGACTGCGTGTAGGGTGTTTGACTCATTGGGTTGATTGGTTGGCGAGTTAGAACCCCCCTAAAAGTATACCATGTTCCGGGTCATTATCCATGACTCTTGTGTTAGAATGATTCAGGATGACTTGTTGCACTTATCATGTTGTAGCAAGACTTGAACGTGACTAGAGAGAGTAGTGACTGTTGGGTTCCTAGCGTGGTTAAGGGTTAACTTTGAAGAAATCTACTTAAGGCTTTATGCCGCGAGCCTGCGTAGGAGCCTCGGTTAAGTGAAGGTCTTGTTTATGAATGTTGTCAAGCTTATGCACGAGTCAATGCTCAAGATTCTTGATTGGTGGTTGGTGGGAAAGCCACAATTAGTGAATCTGTTGTTTGTCGAGGCATGGCCCTAAAAATCTTTTGATGGCAGAGAAACCTAATCATAAGGCCCTGGTTGTCTCGATCTTGTACGCGTACCATGTTTGCCTATTCGGTTGTACTAAGGAACCATGGGTTGGATTTATGTGTGAGATTTACAACCCTCGTGGGGCTAGGCATGGTAATTTACTCCTTGACGATTTGAGTATGTGGCGAAGAGGAGTAGGTCGTTAGACTAGCATCGCATCCACCCTCTCCCTTTGAGCATGTTTCTTATAATGTTATGAGTTGTGTTTGGAAAGAGGGTTGCTTTCCCTTTTGCACTCTACTAGCTTAGAGATCGATTCTCTCATCGTGTTTAGTTTGAAGGTTGCTTTCCTTCATTCTATTGTGCTAGTTTAGGAGGCGATTCCCCCATTGTATGGGCTTGGAACTCAAGCCAGGTTGTCTGTGTGGTTCTGACACGGTGGGTGGTTTTGGCTTAGTGAGTTACTCTGGAGGTTTCAAGCGTATAGCAAATGAATAAAGGTCTGTTAGGCTAGTGCTACCTATCATTTCCTTTCTCCTTGTGCAAGCATGTATTCTTAGGATGTTATGAGATATGTTGGGCATGAGGTTTGCTTTCCCTTTTTGGTTGTGCTAGCTTAGGGGGCGATTCCCCCATTGTGATTAGTGTGAGGGTTGCTTTCCTTCACTGAGTTGTGCTAGCTTAGGGGGCGATTCTCCCATTGTGATTAGCGTGAAGGTTGCTTTCGTTTACCGAGTTGTGCTAGCTTAGGGGACGATTACCCCATTGTGATTAGCGTAGGATTGCTTTCCTTCATCTAGTTGTGCTAGCTTATGGGGTGATTCCCCCATTGTGATTAGCATGAGGGTTGCTTTCCTTCACCGAGTTGTGCTAGCTTAGGGGGCGATTCCCCCATTGTGATTAGTGTGAGGGTTGCTTTCCTTTACTGAGTTGTGCTAGTTTAGGGGGCGATTCTCCCATTGTGATTAGTGTGAGGGTTGCTTTCCTTCACTGAGTTGTGCTAGTTTTGGAGGCATTCCTCCATAGTGTTTAGAGTAAGGGTTGCTTTCCTTCATTCAATGTGCTAGCTTAAGGGCGATTCCCCACCATTTCGAGCATGAGGGTTGCTTTCCTTCATTGCGTTGCGCTAGCAAGAGGGAGTGATTCCCTTAAGATTGTAGTCATGAGGGTTGCTTCCTTCACTGCTTTGGACCTAGGTTACATGACTCGCAGGTATAGCACGAGGTAATACCATAGGGGAGTGAGCCTGGGGTAAGGTGAGTAGGCACATAGCTAACTAACATGAATGTTTGGAACTGAACTGGAGTATGTGAATTAGGGCAATGCCCTCCTTTGTATGGTTTTAAACTTTGGACCCTTAAGTGGGCTACTTACTGAGTATGTTTATACTCACCCTTGCTACTTTGTTTGTCTTTATAAATGGTACATGACCACGAAGCTGGTGACAGAGGCAATGGCTTGACTAGGCTATGGAGACATCACCAGAGTTCTTTCCTTGTGTTTAGTGTCTAGTTGTGTATCTTTGTTCTGTATTATGTGGTTGGATTGTAAATTTGTAGTTTCTCATGTTTACGTGTGTTCAATAGAGTTTTCTTAGTTCTCATATCATTTGTTGTTGAACTCAGCATGACATTCGTAGTTTGGTGGATGCTATTGTCTCTCTCAGTTATAGAAGTATTTTTATGTCTCTTTCCAAGTTCTTGATAAATTATGGTTTTCTTATAGTTACGTTGTCATACTGCTAAAATTTCGGGCATGAGCAGGGTAACTAAGTCGTGCTTCCGCGTTTAGGTTGTCCAGTTGTTAGGGTGTTACAAGAACAAAGGAATTCATGACAACAATTGACTCTTCAACAAATAAAAGGCAAATACACATTTTTTGGTCCTCGAGTCAAGTTTACATTTAAGAGCAAAAATTAGAGGAACAAGTTAGAAATTGTATCACTTATCACAAAATCAAAGTCTTTCCATAAATTAGATTTTCTCGAAAATGTTGTGTGAACCATTATGACATTTCATAATTAAACATAGTAATGAAATAGTAATTTTATTTATTTCTTATTATTTATTTCTTAAAAAAAAATTGGTAGAGAAACAATATTATTTTTTTTAACAAAAGATTATATAAAAATTTTAACACTTTTTTTTTGTTAGTTTTATAAGCTTCAATCATACCATATGTTTTGATGATAACAAATGTTTAAATTACTAATGATTATATTATTTTTAAAGTGTCCATAGCATAGAGCTCAAAAAGACAATTCCAACACATTTTGAATCGCTCAAATAGGACATCAAACGAAGATGTTATGACCAAAAGATTGAGAAGAAAATGCTATGAGGTGATGACGCGGACGAATAGAATTGTGACATGTAGCTTCCGTCTTTTTTACCGTTGGAGCTTGTTTTTAATCCATTTTTGTCTTATTTATCTCCTCAATTAATCTCCCCCCTTAATTCTTTTAACCTAAATCTGATGGCTCAAACTTACTCCATTAGAATTCCATTTAAACCTCACTTTCTCTCTCTTTTGAATCAACTCTCTTCTTCCAAAATTGTTGAAAATTTCTCTCTAACACTCTTTATAGTTGACCATTCTTCAAAGCTTCATTTTATTTCAATTTTCTCGTGAGAGAAAAATTTTATGTGAGAGATTAGATTATTTCTTGAGTGCAAAATTTGTAAATCGATTATTGTAAGAGTTTCTTTTGTCGGTCTTAAATTTATTCTATCATTTTGTTGGAACTTGTAATAAGGTGTGGGTGCACCTTTGGACTTGAGTGAGCGGTTTAATCTTGAACTTGAAAAAGAATTATAGTTGCTTGATCATGAACCCATTCAAAACCATTATAGTGGTTCAATCTTAAACCCATTTAGAAAGATCAGAGTAGATTGAGTCCTCAACCTATAAAAAGATCGGTAGGAGTTTACTCTTGAACCCAAAAAAAGAGTGATCGACCGATTTGGTTCTCACTCATAAGAGACTGATTGCAGTAAAATACACAAGAAAGAGTTTTGGGAAGTGAAGTAGGGATTTTCGAACCATTATAGAAATTTTTCGATGTCATCTCTTTCTCTCTACTTTCTAAATTTGTTATATTTAATTGTTTATTTGAGTAGACTGCATACTTTGAAACATTGTTAAAGATTTCTAGCATTTTTAGGGTGTTTATTTTATTAATTTTTATTGAATTATTTTAGTTTAAATCACTTAAAAAAGTTTTAAGTTTATTAAGCAACTCTATTCATGCCTCTAGTGTTGTCATACAATCTTACATTTTTTTTTTTTTTTTTTTTTTTGAAAACCTTGACAACATTTCTTAACAATGATAAATGAGATTATCAAATGCATATATTTTTTCAAAAACCTATATATATATATATATATATATATGTAGATAGATAGATAGATAGATAGAAACATTGCCAAACCACTTGATGAATAACCTATATTTAAGCATAGACTATCGACGGGCATAAAACATTAAAGTTGAATTCTTTTTCATGTCAATTTCAATCACATTGGGACCCAAAAGGCAAGAGGGTTAAAAATCTGGTGAATGGACATGAGTGTCACAAAATAATGTTAGCTCTAGGTTCCTGTGTCTCCAAGCCTATGCCATATATAGAGAGCTTATTTATTTATTGTTAATTCATAATCTTATCTTTATAATTTTATAATTTCTATTTTTTAAAAGAAAGCCATGTGCATGTTTTTGTAATTTTGTTTCAAGTTCAAAGTAACGTCTGCCTGCCCATGATAATTATGATGACTTATTGGGTAATAATAAATTAATTAACAAGTGAATCTAGTAATTTAAATCTCAATTAACTTTTTGTTAATTTTTTCACTAAAGGAAATTTCTCCACCACACACATCTTTTATTAATAAATTTTCCATGGACGCAAACAAAACAAGAAAAAAAGTGTATTGAATATTTCATTAACAGTTTGTAATAAAATAAAAGGAATTAATTAGAACCACAAGTTTCATGCACATGTTTCCAAATAAAATTTAGATGGGGTAGTTTACTTTTTAAAATATTTATAAAACATATTTCTTAAAACAAAAAATTATAAATACACTTTAAAAAAAACAATAATATTTTAAATCTGTTAATCCATGTTTAACTTTCTTGACTTTAACAATGATGTGCAACAAGTTTTTATTTTATATAATAGTTCTAAAAGAAAAATGATGGAAAATTAGCATAAGAGATTTTCAACAAATATTTAGTATGATTAAACCTTAAACGAGTCGTTTGTTTGATGGGAATTTAGGATTCCTATGGAATGGGCATTTAGATTACTCTGTTTGTTTTGCAATAATGTAAAATGGCTAGGTATCTTGAGATGTTCGAGTATCCTAAGATGCCCATACGGAAGGCATTTGAGAAAATTTTGATGCCCTCCTGATATATGGATTTCTAAGATTTCCATGATGAGGGAATCACCTATTGACGTTTTTGCCATTCGTTTTTCGTTTACATATATTTTCTTTCATCAATTTTCTTTATTTTAAAATTTTAAAATTTTAAATTAAAATAAATTTGTGAATTCGTTCACTAATGAACATCCCTATGAAATTAACTATATTTATATGTTTCATTTACATATAAAATAAATTATATTTAAATTGTATAATATCTCAATTTATTTTCAATTGGAATTTGAAGTAAATTTTTTTATTTATTTTACTTTTCTAACTATGATCATTCAATATTTTTTTTAAAAAAAAATCACAAATTGATATTATTTCTCTCAAAATTTTCTCTATTTTGATAATGTATAAATATAATTAACTAAAAACACACTATTAACTATATAATTATTTTCTTAAAATAAGTTCAAGTATTTCAAGTTAAAATTAAAATTAATATTTCATTCTAAATTTTTTATAAAAATCTTAAATTAATATAAATTAACTTGTTTTGCAAAAAAATTAATATAAATTGAATGGATAAAAATAAAAGATTAAATAATTTAAGACAAAAATGTTATATACACTCAAATTATATTAAATTAATATCTAAATATATAAAAAATATGTAAGAATATTTTTGGAACAATACATCATTTTAAAACATTTTCATATAGAAATCCTACAAAACAAACATGACTATCTAAATATTCCCAGACATTCTTATAAATTTTTCTTCAAAACAAACATGATAATCTAAAGATGCCGAACATCTAAAATTTCGGACATCTACAATTTCGAGCATCTAAAGATGCTAGATGTCCTGATTTCCTAAAAACAAACGGCCCTAATTATTATTCTCAAAGAATGATCTGATTTAATTACTAATTCTTAGTTTTCATGGATTTCAATTCATCAACATTTTTATATGAACAAATAATAAATCAATATTAACGTAGATATGGAATAATAATCAAAATAATTATTTATTAACATAAATATTCAATAATTAATTAGGCCCTGTTTGGTAACAATTTGGTTGTTGGGTTTTAGTTTTTGAAAATTAAGCTTATAAACATTACTTCTACCGATGAATTTCTTTGTTTTGTTATCTACTAAACTAATGCTTTAAAAAATCAAGCCAAGTTTTGAAAACTTGTTTTTGTTTTTGAAATTTGGCTAAGAATTCAAATGTTTCTTTAAGAAAATGTGATAAAACAAACACAATTTTCAAAAACTAAAAATAAAAAACCAAAAAGTTATCAAAGCAAACCTTAATCATGATTGTTTAGATGTGTGTTTTTATTTTTCTATATTTATAATTTGAACCATTGTTTTTTTTAATAGGAAACAAACAACTTTTAGTATTTCCCCAAGGGATGGGCTAAAAAATCCACTATGTAATGAGTACTTTGTGTCCACTCAATGGCTATAAAATCCATAATAATTCCTTTCCAGAAAAAAGAAAATCCATAATAATTAGTGCTTGTTTGTTTTAGTTTATATATATATATATATATATATATCATTGAAACAGACAAAAATTGATGAATGGGTGAAACATAATTAGTTGTTATTTTTTGTTTTACTCAAAAGATTAAATTGAGCCAATCAAAGTTCACATGAATGAGTGAGTTTTTTCTGGCACTCAACAACTTTTTTCTGCACTAAATTATTGTTAACATAAGCAAATTTAACATTTTTAGGTTTTACCTTTTCTTTTTCTTTTTCTTTTTTTCTGAGTTTATCATCTTGTTATTTCATAAAATATGTCCATGGAAGAAAAAAAACAAAGCATATAAGTGATTTATATGTCGATTATGGAAACCATGAAGTTGTCTGATTGCTTGATCCAAAAAATAGTTGCTAAAAAAAAGAGACTGAATAACATATGAATGTTAAAGTTATTGTGCAATTAAATTCTTTAAAAGAAAAAAAATGGCCATAATATCTTAATCAATTGAATTGTGTTTTAGTTGACATTACAAATTTAATCATTGATCTTTAATAATTGTGTCTATTTAATTTCTACACTTTA
Source organism: Trichosanthes truncata (assembly GCA_033996785.1). Classification (NCBI taxonomy): domain Eukaryota; kingdom Viridiplantae; phylum Streptophyta; class Magnoliopsida; order Cucurbitales; family Cucurbitaceae; genus Trichosanthes; species Trichosanthes truncata. Next base: position 38,092,167 of record JAWPNB010000013.1, on the reverse strand, counting down.
AAATTTCCAGTTGTCTATTTCAATTTTGGGCAAAATTCAATTTATACCCCTAAACTTTGGGGGTTGTATCAATAAAAATCCTAAACTAATAATTGTATCAATTTAAATCCTGAACTTTTATAAGTGTATCAATTTACACCCTCTATTGATTCCGTTTGAAAAACGTTAGTTTACATATGTGCAAACTTATAATTCTATCAATTAAACCTCTAAATTGTCATAAGCAAATCAATTTAGGAACTCAATTTAAAAATCATCCATGCATTAATGCTCACACGTGTTTGACTTCTTAAAAATTGAAACGAATGGTCTAAATTGATTCACTTATGAATGTTCAAAAGTTTAATTGATAAAATTATAAGTTTGTACACGTGTAAAGTAACATTTTTCAAACGGAATCTGACAGAGGGTGAAAATCAATACACTTAAAAGTTTAGGGTTTAAATCGATACATTTACTAGTTTAGGGTTTTTATTAATACGATCCTCAAAGTTTAGGGATATAAATTGATTTTTCCCCTTACATTTTATATTTTGATTCTAGTAAGTTTGTATCCTTAACATTGTTACTTACATGATGACGTGGTACGTTACCTAACAAATGATCATTTTACATGGGCATGACACAAACAGTAAGCCTGCTGAAAAATAAGGGCGAGCAAACCAAAAACTTCAATTTGTTGAGTAGAAAGAATATATTTCAAGCATCGAGCTGTCTTACCAAAATGTTGCAGGGAGTCTTGCAAAACACTAGTAGCTTCTCGACGCTTCCCACAGTGTCTCGACGCTACTACGATTTCTATAAATAGTCATTTTCCAACCTTAGGTCTTTGGTCTCTCATTGTACATCCTCCATGAGACCTCTTTAAGCGTTTCTTCGTTGTTTTCATTAGTTTTAGGATAGCTTTAGAAGTTTTGATCAATCCATGGTGTCGGACTTCACCATTTCGATGGTCGGCTAGATTTTCAACGCTAATTCGAGTGTATTGTTGGTAACTTTCTAATTTTGTGAGATTTGGCATTTAACTTCCATATTAATTTCAGTAGCTTTATTATCTCTTGATTCTTGTATAATTTATGAGCATGACTATAGATTAAATTGACGACTTAATCGGATCATGATTGTTCATTACACTGTGCATGTTGTTTGAAATTCGTAATTATCAAGAACGCATACTTAATTTTAGTAGCGAATAGGTCGGCTCGTGTTTGCGTTTAGGGGTTGTTCACTCCATCCGTACTTTGCATGATAGGCCTTAGAATTAAGAAGAGCGTGTTAATTAGATTAGATTAGCCAATCTAGTTTAGTTAATTCATCCTAATCAATTCTTAGTGCTTAATGCGATTAATTCGTTAGTATGGAACGCTATCGCACCCAACTAATTGAGTTAATTTAGAATTAATTCGATGCTAGGTTGAATTAATTTGATTAGGGAACCTAAGGCAGCTTAGGGACTTTTCTGGCTTTTCTTGTTAAGTCGATTAATGTCACGACCCGAATTCCTACGACTCTCTAAAGCGGAAGCACGACCTAGTTACCTCGCTCATGCCCGAAATTTCGGCAGCATGACGACGTAACTAGAAGAAAACCAAAATTTTCAAAGACCTGGAAAAGACATGAACACTTCTATAATTCAGAATATAGACTCAGCACCCACCAAACTACGATATATAGTGCTGAGCTCAACCGACAGACAATCAAACCCAAGAACTTCTAACTAAATACACGAAAGCAAAATATATAGGATTTACATACCAACAAACAACAAGGAACAAGGAATAAAACGAAAAGCTAAAACAGGGACAAGGGATTTGGTGGAGTCTCCATAGCCTCGACAAGCTGTCGCCCGCGTCATCCGCCCCGAGAATGTGCACACTCTGCAAAACAAACAAAGTAGCAAGCATGAGTATAAACATACTCAGTAAGTAGCCCACTTAAGGGTCCAATGTTTAAGGAAACCATACCAAGAAGAAAACTGCTCTTACTCACGCTCGTGCTTAGATTTCAAATACTTCCTTCTGTTATTCTAAAGGTCCATTTAACCTTCCACAACATTCACTACTACCCGAACCTAACTTCGTGTCATACCTGCGAGTCCTGTAGCCTAGAACCCAAACTTGTGAAGGTCTATAACCCTCACACTCATCTCAAAAGATATATCACCCCTAGGCTAGCACACAGGCGCTAGGGAACGCATTCCCTACGCTCAACATGATGGGGAATCACCCCTAAGCTAGCACACAGGCACTAGGGAACGCATTCCCTACACTCAACATACTGGGGAATCATCTCTCAGCTAGCACACGGCAATAGGAAACGCATCCCTATGCTCAACATAAATCTCTGGGGTCCTCGCCCCTATGCTAGCACACACGGCAATAAGGATCGCAACCCTTATGCTCGTCACAAATCTCTGGGGTCCTCGCCCCTATGCTAGCCCACACGGCAATAAGGAATCGCAACCCTTATGCTCGTCACAAATCTCTGGGGTCATCGCCCCTATGCTAGCACACACGGCAATAAGGAACGCATCCCTTATGCTCATCACATAAAGTTCTAGGCTTACAAGCTCGCACGAAACGACAGAAATAGGGTAGGTAGCACAAATCTAACGTGCCTTTGCACTTTCCCAACGCTTTCAAGACCTCTCGGGTCATCCACCATACCAAAATCATTCATCAAGCCCAAATCATAACCACAAACTGGCCCGAGGTTCGCAAGCACATACAAAGGAAAATCACCTCCTAATTCGCACAAGCAAAGAGGAAAAGTAACCCTCGTGCCCATCTTATCTCACTACATTTATTCCTCATATGGGAAAAGAGTTAGTGATGCCAAGCAACTATCTCTCCCTCAGTCACAACACACTTGGAACGCCAAGAGCGCCAAGCCATTCAACAAGTCACCAACCTTTCCCACAAGTCCAACTTATAACTCTCAAGTATAACCGAACCACGAGCACAACAATAAACACACGAAGGTAGACATGGTTCAGGCACAACTTGAAACAACCATTCACCGACTAAACCTCTTGCTTATTCAAGCAAACATGTTACTAAAACATTCAGATAGTCGTGCCCCAATCACACTTGAGCCAAAGCCTTACGGTTAGGTCCATCTACCAACAAGAATTCTCAATTGCCCCTCATTTAGTAACCAAAATCACTAATTGTGACTTTTCCCCTAACCAACCTTCGTGCATCTCGAACAAAGACTCGTGTATAAGCTTATCAACCATCTTAAACAAGACCTCCACTTATCCATAGCTTATACGCACGCTATTGATATATTTTCCTAAGCCACTCCTTTCAAATCTAACCCACAAGTTATGCTAGGAGCATGGATAATTACTCGAAACATGGTATACTTTTAGACGTTTCTAACTTGCTAACCAATCAGCTCAGACAATCCAACACGTATGATCATTCAGTTTAAAACAACCATCCATACATTTATGCTTATGAGGAAAGCTATAATCAAATTCATTCATTTGCTTATATTCTTGAAAACTTAAACGAGAATAGCAACAATTCTAGGTAATCATAAGCCCATCTCGACAATCCTCATAATAAATCAGCCAACCACACCATATCTCGCATACACATATTTAAGCACAAATGTTTAATCACAAATCTTCACAAACCAAAAACCATACTTGCCCAATCACATCCTTAGGCGATACCTTAAGGGCCACACAAGCCAACCACATTTAACTCGAACTTAAGCCCTTATTTTCGTACTAGCCACATTCTAAGGTCACTTTTAGCTCAAACATCTCTCGAGCAGATCCACCAACCATCACATGCTTCATAAACACAATTATTGAGCAAACTTTCACAATTCATAAATTTTCAAATAATAAACACATTCAAATAACAACTTAAAGGGCTTAAATCCAAATGACTACTTACCTAAATAACTTCAAGATTCAAAGTAGCCTAAACTCGAATGCTCAGTCTTGAATCGCCAACAAAGTCCTAAAATATGGCCAACTAGAACCCAACTCATGCTTAACCTTAGTTGAGTTGGAAAAGTCGATACCCACATAAAAATTACCTCAAAACAGTGTTGGACAGCAGTACGAAGGATTCAATTTTGTCCTAATCGGCCTTCAATCAAATTGCACAATCTATAATAAATCCAAAATACTATGGGTTAATCTCCAAAGCCAAAAACAGTAACAAAATGACATTTATGAACCAAAAGAACATCTCAAATCAACATCGAAATGCTTACCCACTTCGAATCAAACTTGTTCAAGGCTGTATAACGTCGGGCTGGTCAGAAATTCGACCTCCAATCAACAATACCCTTGCTGTCTAACAAACCAAGAGAGAGAGAAGGAGCAATCAACCCACGACGAGCTGGCGTGCGGCGGCGTACAGACTAGCGGCGGCAAGCGACTTGCAGCGTGGCTTCACTGGCGATCGAGAACAGGCGTGCGGCGGGCTGGCTGGGCATGCGATGGTGAGGCTGAAGGTGTTCCGACGAGGGAATCCGACTGGCGGCAAAGCTGCACGAGGAAGAAGAGGAAGAAGAAGTTGCTGCCGGTGAGGGAGAAAGATTTCGAGAGTGAGGGAAAGTTATCGGGAGAGGGAGGGAGAAGATAGGAAATAGAGGAAGGAGATGGAGAAGATAAGAATAAGGAAATTTTTATTTTAAAGAAAAAATTACAAAAATGCCCTTTGACCAACTTTCTTCTTCCAATTTTGCCCTTCTTCTCTTCTCTAAACCTCAATTTAACCCAAAATTAATTTAGATAGTCCAACAATAAGGATTAAAACCTCCCAAACATATCGGCCGTTACAATTAAGTTATAAACTACGAAATTAAATTTCACGATGGTTTTAATGATTAATTTTACATTGTAGCCTGACATACTCTGAATTGGTGCACGTGTTAAGATCGTTTATTTTTCTTGCTTTAGTTTCAGTTATTTTTTTCACTATATGCAAAACCCCCTTTGTTCGATCAATAAGAAATCTAACTAGACAAATTGATAATCGGTTCCCTGGAGTTCGACCAAGTCTACTGTTAACTACTACAGATCTTTAATTTGGATCGGTTATATAACTATTAAAATTTGAAGAGCCCTCAACAAGCTCCCATCAAATTTGGCACCGTTGTCGAGGAACCATTTAATTGATTTCTCTATGTTGGGTTTTTTATTTGAAATAAAAAAAAGAGTCAAATAAATACTTATTTTCTAATGGCAAAGAATTTTTGGACATTAGGAGGAGCTACCCCACGCGTTGTTGAGATTAGTGAGCTAAGATCTCAAATTTCTGAATTAATCTCTTTAGTGTCTCAGATGTTTGTAAAGAAGAGGCGATCCGTGGAGGCATGTAGAATATGCTCATTTCATGGACACCTCAGCGAAGCATGCCTCCAGTTGCAGCGAGATTTCATACCAAATGCTTACACCATTGGAGGATTTACTAGCGATCACTACACACACTATGATCCCTACAGCTTGAGTGGGACAAATCCTATGGATACTAGAGGAGAAGCAGAGCCCGTGCCATCAGACTTCAGACTAAGGTATGTCTTTAGAGGATTAGTTCGAGAGGTTGTTAATAGTACTCTTCTGTTTCAAGAGGAGAGTCGAGTAGGGGTACGAAACCTAGGTGACCAAATCACCTAGTTGGCTGATTCAGTAGCGAGGCTAGAGATTTGACAAGAGCAACCACCTATCGACATCATTGAGGTAAGAATTGATGATGAAGCAGACTTAGATAGTGATGAGGACATTTTTTTTTGCATCTGATGTCGAGGTATGTGAGACAAGGAAGGGCGTTGAGCTTCAGTTCGATGAGGAGGACCAGATGATAGAGTTGGAAGCTGAAAGGCCTGCGTCTGTTCTATCTCTCGAGTCATCTCTTATTTGTGCAAATTTTTTTTCTTGTTCTCACGAAGTCGAGTCAGTGTCAGTTTATTTTGATCTTTTGCCTTTTTATGCCTTTTCTAACCAAAAATACCAAAAAGACCTATTTTTATAAAGTCCATCAGATGCTAACGAGCTTGCTTGGTTTAGTGGGCTTTATAGATTCAATGAAGAAGGGGCCGAAGAAATACGATAATTTTTACATGCCTTGGTGTGTGCCATGTGGCAAGTCGAGCAATCGACTATAAAAATTTAAGCTTCTTGGAGGCAGCTAAGCGACAAAATTTAGTAGCTTTCCTTATTGCTTTCAATTTTTGTTTTTCATAGCTTACCCTTGTTTTTGCTTTTATAGGTAATAATTGACCTAAAGAAAAAGAATATCATTCTTGGAGAGAGACACATCACCCCCTAAGCGCGAACATATCAGGGGAGTTTTTTTGTTTCCCTATCTATTTGTCCTTACTTTTTCACTTATTTATACGTTGAGGACAATGTATCATTTTAGGTTGGGGGTGGTTTTACGTTATTGACCTTAATGTTGAGTCCTGAGCATCTGTACGTTGGACTATTAATTTTTTTTGCAAAATTTTGAAAATTTTGAGCATGAACTGTTTGATGATTCTGTTGCATCCCATGTGATTACAATAATCGATGAAATGCTTTCTAGACCTTTTTATTTGCAATTGTTGAAGTCAATCCTAATTTGAGCCTATTTAAAAAAATTTCATTGATTTTCTTACAAAATTTTGAGCACGTTAACTAACCTTTTGTAGTTTTGAAGGCTTAGGGTGGAGCTATAGGGTCTATATGTTTGTTGTCACTCCAATAGGCCTATAGGCTAGCTCGATGATCGATTTTTTGCATGAAAGTTTGTAATGTCTTACATAGGAAGAAAAACATGTTTATTTGCTTGCAAGAGAGAAAATAAACAAAAAGTTGAGCTTTAAAGAAAAAAATGAATTGAAAAAAGAAAAGAAAATAAGCTTGTAGTGTGTTAAAATGATCAGGGGTAAAAAGAGTCATCTCTGTTATGATTAATTAGGCCACTCATTAAGTGAGTGCTCTAGGTAAGGGTCCTTGCAATAGTATTGTGAAAACTAGCGCCCTTGAGCGAAAATGATGCAGGTTTAGGGGTACCCTGTTGTTCTTTTTTTCAGGCACCTAGTAAAACATTGCTTTCTTGACTATTTCAAGACTTGATAGCTAGTTCTTGTGGGAACCTTCTTGAAAATAGAGAAAGGGAATGGGAAGAAAATTTCAAGAGTTCCTTTCTCTTGTGACGAATGCACGCAATGGCTCACCCCTAGGGTCCTATTTATAGCGATCTAGAAAAAATAATTAAATAATATATTTTAAAATCTAATATATTAAAACATATTTATCTAACCAGTTTGAATCATATTCTAACCTTTCCAAATTCTCCTATGACATCTATTTCCTTATTTGAATCTAATTCAAATATAATAAATATCTTTTCTTTAATGTATCTTAGTACATTACTAATTTCTTTAATATTTAATGTATCATATACAATAAATATGTTTTCCCTCATTTAATATATCAAATATATTGAATTTTAATCTAAACATTTCAAAATTTTCTCTCAATGAAATTGATCCCTATTTGTTCTTATGAGCTAGTAAGGGGACCTTATGGACCTACAGATTATAAGCTCCAATGATACAAAATTAATTAATTAAACTCTTTAATCAAATAACTTTCATTCATTAACTCTATGTCACTCCACTATAGACCTAAAGTTGCACTTTTATGCACTGTAGGACAAGTTATGTCTATGGATATAACCACTGCATGAAAGTCGATCCTTCACGAGTTGTTCGTAATCACAGTTAGGTCAAAAGTTTGTTTTACCCCTGTACTTATATCTTGCACCTTATATACCATCGATCCTCTAATGAATAATATGTTTATGATCTAATCATAAACTAAGTCCCTCTTGAGCCAATGAGAGGGTGGGGCCCCATTGTTCAAGTCTCGAAATCAACACTTAAAAGAACTACTCATCTACTTACCCTATATGGGAAGGAGTGAATTTCATCTTGTAAGATTATGTTCTCAGTTCCCTACTTGGTCAAGTTCCCAAAATGGTAGGCTTATTGAATCGGCTACAAAAGCCACTCTCACTCATGCACATCAAAGGACAAGCCCTCACAGGCAGGAGTTCATAACTCACTCAAGATTAAGATCTAGTTGCATATGATCATCCTGATGAAATATTAATCTTCTCAATTAACGGATTTATAAAGAGAGATTAAATATTTCGTGATCTAGTCTTATACAAACTTATTGTATAAGATACCCCCACTCACATGTGTCCACATGAACGATTTAGATCAAATCATTTGTAACTATTACAAAGTGGGTCGTATTAATAGTGTTACCAAGATAAGCACCCAACTTTATCCATATACTATGACCCTTTAGGTTATTTCTTGAAAAAGATTCTCCCGTATGTCAACCACATACTGTTCAAGATTACATTAATAACCTTGGATTTTTCATATAATGGATAGTATTATCTTGTAAATAAAATAATCAAAATAATTATTAATTATTAAATAAATCATTTATTACGAGGCTTTAGAGCATAAATCCTAGCAATATGACCATAAATGTCCTATATTTATCTTGTTAATCAATGCTAGTTCGATGGATTTTATGTGCTTAATTTTCTATTTTACAGGAAATCAAGCCAGATGAGTGTTTTGGAGTGTTCGTGGCATTTCAAGGTTAATTTGGAAGAAATTAGAGGCCATTTGATCAAACGGAGTTGAAGTAGCAAATGAAATGACCAAAATGCCCCTACCAAGAACGTCTCAACCCCACAAAGCAGTGGTAAGACGTTGCAAAACAGAAGCATGCAAAGGCAGCAGCATCGAGATGCTACCAACGCAAGTCAAGCATCAAGCTGCCTTACTAAAATGTTGTGGGGAGCCTTGCAAAACACTGGTAATATCTCGATGCTTCCCACAATGTCTCAACGCTACTGTAATTTCTATAAATGGCATTTTTCCAACCTTAAGTCATCAGCCTCTCATTGTATAGACGTCAAGAGACCTCTTTAAGCATTTGTTTACTATCTTCATTAGTTTTAGGATAGTTTTAGGAGTTTTGATCAATCCATGGTGTCAGACTTTGCCATTTCGATGGCCGACTAGACTTTTGACGTTAATTCGAGTGTATTGTTAGTTGATAGGACTTGAAAAGTCCTATATTATTTAGCATATTTCATGCTAGTTTAGAAGTTTTTATTAGTTTGATTGATCATTTTGTAGCTAATCGAGCATGAGGTGTAATTTAGAGCGTTTGCATCCAAATGAGGTTAATTTGATTCGATGTGGATGTCATTTGAGCAACCGAATAAGAAGAACTAGTGAAATGACTAAAATGCCCCTGACGAGAGCATCTCAACCATACCTAGAAATGTCAAGACACCGCAAAGACAGATTGTTGAAGAATAAGACAGTGTCTAGACACTGTCGCAAGTCCGCACCCTCATTCTCGCTCGATGCTACGAAACATTAGGATCGACATTGATAGCGTCGATACGCTTCCTGTAGCGTCTTGGCGGTACTTCGATTTCTATACAAGTAAAATTTTCCTCTAAGATATTTCGTCTCCGATTTTCAGCTGTCATGAGACCATTTTTATCTTTCTCTTTATTGTTTTAGTAGTTTTAGGATAGGTTTAGGTAGTTTTGATCAAGCCTAGGTGTCAGACTACGTGTTCCAATGGCCGGCTAGACTTTCAATGTCGATTTGGGTGTAATTATGGTACAATGTATTTTTGTGAGATTTTATAATTAATTTCTTTATGCATTCAGTAGCATATTGTCTTTTGATTCTAGCTCAATTACGTGCATGCTCGTAGATTAAATTGATGACTTAATCGCATCGAGTTTGTTCATTACGCTAATTTAAGTAGCAAGTAGCCATATCAATTTGAACATGTTATTATCTCTCAATTCTCGCTTTAATGTATGAATGTGTTCTTAGAATAGCCTGATAGCCTATTTGAGTTGAATGTGTTTATGTATGCTATTAGTAGCGATAGGACCAGCTCGTGTTTGCATAGTAGAGTCTTAGCTCTCATGTATTTTGCACGATAGGTTTTAAGAGTTAGGAGAGCGGGTTAATTGAATTAGGTTAGCCAATCTAGTTTAGTAGATTTGTCTTAGTCAATCCCTATTCTTAATGCGATTAGCCCCGTTAGCAATGAACATTATCATGCCCAGTTATAATGGATTAATTTTGAATTTAATTTGATGCTAGGTTGGATTCGAGTGTTTAAGGGGACCCTTAGGAGCTTTATCTGTTGTTCTGGTTGAGTTGATTAAGTAATAAACTACTGAATTGGTTCTCTTGTTAGTTATCTATGATCAAATTTACATTGTAGCCTAAAATACCCTGAATCGGTGTCTGAGGTTAGATTGTTTATCTTTCTTTATCTTTAATTTCAGTCTTTTCCTGCTTTATGTCCAAATCCTCCCTTGTCCATGCAAATAAGAAATCTAATGTAACGCCCCGCGTTTTCTGGTACGATTAATTTTACCTTTTGAAGAATATTATGGATTTCATTCATCTTAGTACTTTTGAAAATTGGACTCAAGTGGTTGAAACTAAGATAACTGAAATTTTGGGTTTTTGGATGAGAACTTTCAATAATTCTAAAATCCATAAAATTGAAAGAAACTTTCCTTGAGTTTTTATTTTTGAAATTTAAATGAAACCAAAAAGATTTTTCATACATTTTCTTAAGATTTGGAAGTTATTTTTAGAGGTTTATTGAGGTTTATTGGGAATTTTCATTTTAGAGAATTAAAAGAAAAATGGAAAAGAAAGGCAAAAAGAAAAAAACAAAAGCCCTAAGTTTTTCTTCTTCGTCTCCTCTTTCTCCCTAATGCATGACAGGGGAACGAACCACCCTCTCTTTGGGTCTTCTTCATCGTTGGTGACCACGCATCATCCAACGAGCAATGACTCATCCTCAACTCCGACTAACCCACGCTAGCAGCAACCTTCGATAGGTGGTGCGACAAACGACGAGTTCTCTGGCGAGTTTCACGAAACCCACACAACGGCAACCCCTTCTTCTCCGTCGTTTGGTCGATGCAAGCTTCCTCTGTTTCGTTCAACGTCTTCTCCCCTCATCTCAGCGACGAATCATGATCTCCTATGAAACCCCTTCAGCAACCCATTTGAACCAGATTCGTGGTTGTAGCAGCTCTATCCATGAGTTCTCACTTTACCCACTGTTTCTAGACCTCCGACGAGGTTGTCTGCCTTGTTCGTAAGCCTGTTCATTTACCCATGCCTAATCGATCTTAGATTTGGATTACTCATTCCCTAAATGACTTTGATGTGCAATTTAGTCTCCGTCGAACATTGTCTAGATCGAGTTTGAGATCGTTTGATGCCAAAATCGTGATTTCCAGCAAGGCCCTTTCATAATCGAGCCTCAAATCACCTTAGGTTTGTGACCCATGATTCTAGCACAGCTATGCATTACCACAAGTGCACGAGCCCAAGAAATAAAGTGGTATGAGTATACCAGATATCGTATCCACAAGGAATTGTTATGGTTGGTTGAATACCGAAAATAATTGCAATTGATTACGTTTAGAGAAATAAAGCGAGTAGTAAGTGATCAAAACAAATAAAAACATGCAAGGAAAGCTAACAATTATGAACAACAGAGTTAAAGACGTTTGGGGAATTAATTTCACTAATTGGATCTTTCAATTAATTAATTTAGCTATTAATATTGTTATCTCATCTAATTACTAGGCCTAGAAGTCTAATTTCAAGGAATCCTCTGTTGAGCAGGAATCCTCTATTGAGCTCCTCCTATTCTCGAGTGCAATTAATTAAATCCCGTGTCCGTCTCATTAATTAATCATCACCCGGCATTAGCGAACCTTCATTTTAACCCTCAATTAATTTTCGTTGTTCCTATGTCACTTAGGCAGAATTTAATTGTCATGCATTGTTTTTCTAAGTTTAATCTACTCTATCGAGCTCAATTAAACTAATGATCATTTTACCCCTATTCCTTACTTTTTTAAAGGCATTAAGAACCCAATGCACAAAGATATTAAGAAGAGATACAATATCAATAAACGTTAATTAATTGACTACAAAGGTTCATTAACTACATTAATTTCCCAAACCAAAGCAATTAGCCACTAAACATAATCACAGCAGTTCCAATAGTAGTCATTACAACCCAATTACAACAATTGGAATGGAAAAAGAGAAGAGGAAAGCTAAAACCACATCGATCCATAACTTTTGCCTTGATCTCCATGATCCCGAGCCTCAATCCTCCATCGAACAGCTTCCAAAAGCTTCCCAGCTATTGCAAATTTCTATGTTTTCGTAAAAGGGGTCTAAAATCCTAAAAGTTCTCCCACAAATTGAGCAAAGAAGAGAATTACTTAAAGCTACTATCAAAACGATGTCGTTTCCCTTGCACGCATGAAGGCAGCGTTGCAACGCCATTAGTAGGGTTGCAACGCTATGGACGGACAATAACTCCTCAGCGTGATTCTAGCGTTGCAACACCACTGGGCATCGTTGCAACCCTAGCTCTCGGGTTTGCACCATATATTATGGGGTTGCAATGCCATTTCAAGCATTGCAACGCCGTCCTCTTAACCCCAATAGCTTGCACTTCATCTCTTCTTCTTTTTAGCTCCTCCAAATGCTCTAAAATAGCACCATCTTCAATATCTTGCTCCAACTTCATCCATTTCTCTTGGAATTGCTCAGTTTCCTAAAATAAGAAAATAATCAACGTGAAAGCTCACATTTAAACCACAAAACTAGATAAATAAAGGTAAAAATATAGCACTAAAATAGTGCTATCAACCCACTCTCCAATCAACCTTAATTTGGAGTACCCACAGTCTGTAGGGTTTGGTTTGGCGAAGTCGAACTCATTCGAACACCAACAAGCAAACATTCTGGTCCCTTTGGTGCTGATCGGTAAGTTTTATTGTGTTTGACCTTTCGCAAATCAATTTCACTATTGTAGCTTAGGTTCTAATGTGTGGGAGCCTTCTATTTGGAGTTTCAAACCAATTTGATCCTATTCAAATGCTCCCAGCACATAGAGCTCATTTGGTGAAATTCGGTAAGCTTTAGTGCCTTTTAGTTCCTTTGAACCGTTTTCAAGTGTTGTAAGTTAGTTCTAACCAATAAGATCCTTTTGCTTGTAGCTTTGAAGCAATTCGAACACATTCGAACGACTTTCTAGTAAGAACCCAAATTTATTTCGGTGAGTTTGAGGTAGTAAAGTTCGATTCAGACCCTTGCAAACTTGAATAAAGTACCTTAGAATTTTCTCTAACACTTGGAAACTCTTGTTTGTAGATTCGGACTAGTTTTGGGTGTTCGAAGTAGCTTCTCAGGTTGAAATTGAGTAAGCTTGCTTTTCTTTGAGCATGTTGTAGTTATTTAAGAGATTTTCGAACTAAGTATAGCCTCTAAATATTATTCTCTTGGTTTAGAAACTCTTGGAATAATTTTAGGAGCGCTCTAGGTAAGTAGTTTCTACTTGGTGGGTCTGATTGACTGCATGAAGCATGTTGTATGTCCTTATTGATTTCTTTTATGCATTATCTATCTATCTATCTATCTATCTATCTATCTATCTATCTATCTATCTATCTATATATATATCCATGATCCATTATGTGTATATTGAGCATGCTTATATGTGTGATGTGCATTATGGTTATGTGCTGCATGTTGGATTCTTGGGTTGTTTGTTTATGCATAATATGTGTGTTGTGGATTAGTTGTTTGTTGGGGCGTAAATCATGGTCTAGGAGTATGCCTAGGAAACATGCATCTAGTGAGATTGTGTGTGAGGTCAGTGTTGGGATTTATGCCCTAAAGCCTCATAATTAATAATTTGTTTAATAATTAATAATAATGTTGATTATTTTATTTGCAATATAATATTATCCATTATATGAAAAATCCAAGGTTATAAGTGTAATCTTGAACAGTATGTGGTTGACATACGAGAGGATCATGTTCAAGAAATAACCTAAAGGGTCAAATATATGGATAAGATTGGGTGCCTTATCCTGGTAACACTATTGATACGGCCCACTTTGTAATAGTTACAAATGATTTGATCCAAATCATTCATGTGGAGACATGTGAGTGGGGGTATCTTATACAATGAGTTTGTATAAGACTGGACCACGAAATATTTAATCTCTCTTTATAAATCTGTTAATTGAGAAGATTAATATTTCATCAGGATGATCATATGCGACTCGATCTTAATCATGAGTGAGTTCTGAACTCCTGCCTGTGAGGGCTTGTCCTTTGATTTGCATGGGTGATAGTGGCTTTTGTAGCCGATTCAATATGCCTACCATTTTGGGGACTTGACCAAACAGGGAACTGGGAACATAATCTCACAAGATGGAATTCACTCCTTCCCATATAGGGTAAGTAGATGAGTAGTTCCCTTAAGTGCTGATTTCGGGACTTGAACAATGGGGCCCCACCCTCTCACTGGCCGGAGAGGGACTTAGTTTATAATTAGATTATAAATAGATTGTTCATTAGAGGATCAATAGTACTTAAGGTGCAAGATGTAATTATAGGGGTAAAACGGACTTTTGACCCAGTTGTAATTACGAATAACTCGTGAAGGATCGACTTGCATGTAATGATTATATGTATGGACACAACTTGTCCTACAGTGCATAAGAGTGCAACTCTAGGTCTATAGTGGAGTGACCCTAGAGTTAATGAATGAAAATTGAATAATTAAAGAGTTTAATTAATTAATTTTGTATCATTGGAGCTTATAATCTGTAGGTCCATAAGGTCCCCTTGCTAGCTTATAGTAACACTAAAAGATCAATTTAGTTGAAAGAAAAATTTGAAGGGTTCAAATTAATATTTAATTTGAAGTGTTCAAATTAATATTTAATATATTAGATCTATTAAATATAAAAGAGGAAAATATATTTATTGTATTTGATACATTGAATATTAAAATAATTAATGTATATTAGATACATTAAAGAAAAGATATTTATTAAATTTGAATTGGATTCAAATTAGGAAATAGATGCCATACGAGAATTTTAAAGGTTTGAATAAGATTCAAATTGGTTAGATAAATATATTTTAATATATTAAATATTAAAATATATTATTTAATTATTTTTCCTAGACCACTATAAATAAGACCCAGGGGTGAGCCATTGGGCATTCTTCATAGCACACATCTCCTCAATAGAGAGAATTAGAAAATTCTCTCTAGACCTCTTCTTCTCTAATCCCTTGTGGATTTTCGTTCAAGAGGCTCCCACAAGCCTTGGTCCTGCGTTCGAGTAATAGCTAGGAAGACTTTGTGGAAGAGATAAAGATCCGCCAGAATATTCTCCATAATATTATTTTCAAGGTATATTTTTCTTAACCTTAATTTTTATTGTTTAATTCTAAATAAATCAAAGACGATCTAATGCTTCTGCTGCGGGATAAAGAGTTCATTCCTTTCAGTCAGAAGACCTTAGGTGTGATAAAGGAAGGTTGGGTGAATACCAGGTGCCTCAAGTAAAAATGGTCGAGGGGTGGTATGTCGTCCATGAAAATAGGAGTAGCATCGATGGCCTAGTTTTAATATAGTTAGGGTCGATGCGCTGAGTTTAAAAAGGCAAGTATTGAAGATTCTCCAGAACGTCGATGACCCTTGATGGAATCAGTTGGGGCCGATGGAGAGCGTTAATGGCTTTGGATAAAATCAGTTAGGGGCAACGGAGGGTGTCAGTGGCCCTAGATAAAATAAGTTGGGGCCGACAAAGAATGTCAGTGGCCCTAGATAAAATCAATGGGGATCAATGTGTTTCGAAGGAGTCAGTCTCAGGAAACCTTGTGAAAACTAAACTATGAGCATTGAGTGAGCTCGTGGAGCTTGAGTGTGCATGACAGGATATAAAATTCATGTGTTGTGTGAGTTTTATGTTTATTTTACTTGCTATGTAAGTTGAGCATGAGACTTTTGTTATTAATGTTGATAAGCATGTTTTGATGCGTGTGAACATGTTGTTTGTTATTTGATGTTTGGTGGCTCACCAGGTGTGAGCTACTTACTGAGTACTTTTGTACTGACTCCCCTCAACTACTAGTTCTTGCAGCTGATGGAAGACACTTTAAGCTTGGTGATGAGCGAGAGGAGGTGTAATGGAACAGACCATTGGCTTAGATAGTTTACTTCTTTTAGTGATTGGGTTTGTTGGTTTTATTTGTGATCAGACTGTTGTAGTTTGCTCTTATTATCCTTTGGGTTGTTGTTAAACAAGGTTTAGTGTCAGGTTGAAGATTATTTATTTTAAATCATTGGCATTTGAGTCATAAACTCGTTTGGAAGTCTAGAATGTTCTTAGAAGTTGTTAAAGTGAATGAATTTAGTTGTTCTCGTTTCTTGAATAGAGAGTAAAGTCTTAGTTTGGTTTATACGTCTTTGTGTTGCAATTGAGTGCTTTATCAGGTAGTTCTTGATATGAGGTCTGACTCGTTCTTGTGTTTGAGAGTTTGGGATTATTGTACTGTGATGAGCTGAAGTGGACTTGAGTCGTTTGGTTATCTAGTTATAAAAGTGTTGTTTTATTGTCTAACAAGTGCTAGAAAAATTTTGGGTAGCTTGTAGTTACGCTTTTATGCTGCCGAAATTTTTGGGGCATATTGGTCACAAATTTAGTAATGTTTCCTAAGTTAGGTTAAATTTTGCATCTAATTAAAAAGAAATCGATAATCGATTTCCTATGGTTCGACCCAGTCCATTATTAAGTACTACAAGTATTTAATTTTACATCGGTACTTATAAATATATTTGATGAGCCTTCGACAAGTTCTATCATCAATAACTTTGTAATTTTGTGAGATTTGACATTTAATTTCCATATCAATTTCAGTAGCTTTATTATCTTCTGATTCTTGTATGATTTATGAGCATGACTGTAGATTAAATTGACGACTTAATTACATCATGATTGTTCATTATGCTCTGCATGTTGTTTGAGATTCGTAATTGTCAAGAACGCATGCTTAATTTTAGTAGCAAATAGGTTGGCTCATGTTTGCATTTAGGGGCTATTCACTCCATTCATAGTTTGCATGATAGGCCTTAGAATTAAGAATAGCATGTTAATTAGATTAAATCAGTCAATCTAGTTTAGTTAATTCGCCCTAAATCAACCCTAGAGCTTAATGTGCGATTAGTCCGTTAGTATGGAATGCTATCGTGCCCAATTAATTGGGTTAATTTAGAATTAATTCTATGATAGGTTGAATTAATTTGCTGAAGGGAGCTAAGGTAGCTTTGAGGCTTCTCTGGCTTCTCGGTTAAGTCGATTATGTAATAACCTACAAAATTGAATCTCACGATAGTTTCAATATTCAATTTCATACTCCGAATTGGTGCTGATGGTAAGATCGTTTATTTTCCTTACTTTAGTTTTAGTTATTTTTTCCCGCTTTGTGAAAAAACCCCCCTTTGTCCAGTCGATAAGAAATCTAACTAGAGAAATTGATAATCAATTCCCTAAAGTTCGACCCGGTCCACTGTTAATTACTACAAATCTTTAATTTCGATCGGTTATATAAATATTAAATTTGAAGAGCTCTCGACAAGCTACCATCAAATTTGGCATCGTTGTTGGGGAACCATTTAATTGATGTCTCTATGTTGAGTTTCTTATTTTAAATAAATAAAAAAATATTTGAATAAATACATGTTTTCTAATGGCAGAGAATTTATGGACATTTGGAGGAGCTGTCCCGCGTGTTGTTGAGGTTAGTGAGCTGAGATCTAAAATTTATGAATTAACTTCTTTAGTGTCTCAAATATTTGTTGAGAAGAGGCGATCAGTGGAGACATGTAGAATATGCTTGTTTCATGGATACCCCATCGAAGCATGTCCCCAGTTGAAGCGAGATTTCATGCCAAATGCCTACACTATTGGAGGATTTTCTGGCGATCACTACACGCACTACAATCCCTACAGTCTTAAGTGGGATCAATCCTATGGATATCGGAGGAGCAGCAGATCCCGTGCCATCAGACTTAAGACTCAGGTATGTCTTTAGAGGAATTAGTTCGAGAGCTTGCTAATAGTACTCTTCAGTTTCAAAAGGAGACTCGAGTTGGGATGTGAAGCCTGGGTGACCAAATCACCCAGTTAGCTGATTCAGTGGCGAGGCTGGAGAGTCCACAAGAGCAATCACCTATCGATATCCCTGAGGTAAGAGTTTATGATGAGGCAGACTTAGATAGTGATGAGGAAATTTTTGTGCCGTGTAAGGTCCAAGTATGTGAGACAAGGAAGGACGTTGAGCTTCAGTTCGCTGAGGAGGACCAAGTGATAGAGTTAGAGGCTAAAAGGCCGTCTATTCTATCTCTTGAATAATCTCTTATTTGTGTAGATTATTTTCCTTCTTCTCACGAGTCTGGATTAGAGTCGGTTTGTTTTGATCTTTCACCTTTTATGCTTTTTCTAATCAAAAATACCAAAAAGACCTATCTTTCTGGACCCCATGAGCTGCTAACAAGCTTGCTTAGTTTAGTGGCCTTTGTAGATTCAAGGTAGAAGGGGCCAAAGAAATACAATAATTTTTACGTGCCCTGACGTATGCCACACGACAAGTAGAACAATTTACTTGCTTTCTTTATTTCTTACTTTCTTTATTGCTTTCAATTTTTGTTTTTCATGGCATAGCCTTATTTTTTCTTTTGTAGGTAATAATTGACTTAAAGGAAAAGAATATCATTCTTGGAGAGACACACAAGACGACCTACGCGTGAACATATCAGGGGAATTTTTTTGTTCCCTTATTTATTTGTTCTTACTCTTTCACTTATTTATAAATTGAGGACAATGTATCGTTTTAGGTTGGGGGTGGTTTTTATGTTATTGACCTTTGATAGACGACTTGTCAAAGGTCCTATCAAGATTAAATTTATAAAAACTAGACCTCTAAGTATTTTGCAATAATAGTGGCCAGGGTCATCCACAGGGATTGGATTTCTTATATTCAATTAAGTACCACAGTTAATTATGCCTAATTTTATTTAAAGAAAACTAACTTTGAATTGGTTCTTTTTGGCAAAAACATAAAACCCAACCTATTATATACAAAGTTGGAGTCCAATTTTAGAGAGACATTCGTTAATTGCAATTCAAGAAGCACAACTATGAAATTGACTAAAGAATTGTGATGCATGCAACAATCCTAAGCCAAGAATTACTAAAATATCCAATTGACTCTCTCGAGCCCAATTGAACTCATGCAAGAAGCAAATCAACCTGTCGGTCTCTTTCTACAACTAGGCATGGCATTACGAAATTCTTTTAATAACCTCTAGCATTAACCTATTCATTCTTATGCAATAGATTAATCCTAGTTATGCATCTAAGTCCTTAGTTAAATTTACTTTTTCAAGCTAAATTCAACTAAACATACAAAGCTATGGGCGGGAGCTTAGAAGATTAATGCAAGATGCATAAAAGACGTTACAAGCATATTCAATAAATCAAACGTAGTTTTATACAATAATGCAATTAACTAAGAGTCCATAATACTCAAATACAGTCCACTAAATCCTAAAATTAAAGACATAAAGTAAAGGGAATAGAGCAAAACTGGACGATGCGTGCCAACACTTGTTCCCGACGTAATGTCCCACGATTCCAAGCCTTGAGTCTCCTCCTGAGCTCTCAAATGTCCTCTCTAGCCCACCAAACAATGTTCTTATCGAGATTAGGATTTAGGTCTCTCCAAAACGGCTCCCTTTGCCTAAATGAATAAGTTCCTTTTATAGACATCGAGATAGCGTTGCAACGCTGTCCTTAGCATTTTTCAAAAAAGGGAAAAATCTTCTACGGCCAGGGTTGCAACGTTGTACCCTCGGGTTTTCAAGGTTGAAAGGATTCTTCTTTGGCGTTGCAATGCTATGAGGAGCGTTGTCATGTTGTTCTCTCAGGTCCAATTTCCTTGTCCTTCATCTTCAACACTTGAATCTTCAAATATAGCCTTAAGTTGCTCAAATTTGTCAGATTATCTCACAATTCTCCGATTTTGCTCAAAATGCTCAGTTTCTGAGAATAAACATAAAAATACATGAAAGCACACAAAATCATTGTTAAACTAGCATGAAAATAAGTCTAAAAATAGTACACTTATGCATGCTATCGACCTTAATGTTGATTCCTGAGCATCTGTGCATCAGACTATTAATTTTTTAGCAAAATTTTGAAAATTTTGAGCAGGAACAGTTTGATGATTTTGTTGCATGCCATGTGATTAGGACAATCAATGAAATACTTTCTATACTTTTTTATTTTACAATTATTGAATCCGGTCCTAATTTGAGCCTATTTAAAAAAAATTACTGATTTTCTTGCAAAGTTTTGAGCACGTTAGCCAACCTTTTTGTAGTTTTGAAGGCTTAGGATGGACTTATAGGGTTTATATGTTTGTTGTCACTCTGATAGGCTTATAAACTAGTCCGATGGTCAATTTTTTGCATGAAAGTCTCTAGTGTCTTACTTAGGAAGAAAAACATGTTTATTTTCCTGCAAAAAAGAAAAGAAAGAAAAGTTGAGCTTAAAGAAAAAAAAAATGAATTGAAAAGAAAAGAGAAAGAAAACAAAGAAGAAAAAAAAACTTGTAGTGTGTTAAAATAATCAGGGGTAAAAAGAGTTGCCTCTGTCGATATTAGTTAGGCCACTCATTAAGCGAGTACTCTGGGTAAAGGTCCTTGCAACAGTAATGTGAAAGCTAGTGCCCTTGAGTGAAAATGATGCAAGTTTAAGGGCACCCTGTTGTTCTTTTTTTTTTTTTTAGGCACCCAGTAAAACATTACTTTTGTAGAAATGCCTTGAATCTGTTATCTGGTGCTCCGAATGACCAAGTACGGGGGTCTCGCTGCCCGGTTAGCAAGTCGGGGTCCAAGGGCGAAGCACCCTAATGGGTACATATAAACCCTCTATAAACTCTTATCTGAGATATTTCTGTATTCTGTATTCAGTTTTTCTCCTCAATATAATAAAATCTCTCTCTCCCTCTACCCGTGGATGTAGCTAACACATCGTTAGTGAACCACATAAATCTGTGTGTTGTTTTTCTTTTTGTGTTTGTCTTTTGCTTTCGTTTTAACAACTTTCTTGACTGTTTTAAGGCTTGATAACTAGTTCTTAGGGCCAGTGTAGAGGGAAGATAGATCGAGGACCTTATAAACCCACCTCATGCTTGTCAAGGCTACTTTAGGGAGGCTATGCGCGCACACACACACAAGAAAGGATAGGAAAAAATTTTAAATGCCTCATTGATGGACTGTGCTTAGTTGTGCTTCTTGTATGCAAATGATTTGTTATTTTAAGTTTTGAGATTGGAGCCATGTGCTTGCAACCGATGATACTCTGATTGTTTTGATTGTTCCTTGTGAAAGAATGAACGTTTCACTTCACAACGGAAGCATTGGATCGTCCTTGATTTTATTTAAAATTAAACTAAAAAAAAAGATTAAGCAAACTTACTTAGAGTAAATATGGAGATATTTCTAGCAAGTCTTTATCTCCTCCACAAAGTCTTCTTGGCTATGACTCGAACATAGGATCAAGGCTTGTGGGAGCCTTTTGAAAGAAAATCCACAAGGGATTGGAGAGGAAAAAGTTTAGAGCAAATTTTCTAATTCTCTATTGAGGAGATGCGTGTTATAATGGTTCAACCCAAAGGTCCTATTTATAGAGATCTGAGGTAAATCTTTGCCATAATTAAATAATATATATTTGAATATATAATATATTAAAAAAAATATATTTAATCTATTTGAATCTTATTCAAATCTTTTAAATTCTCCTATGATATTTATTTTTCTATTTGAATCTTATTCAAATTTTATAAATATATTTTGTTTAATTTATCTAATATACATTAATTATTTTATCATTTAATGTATCACATACAATAAATATATTTTTCTCTTTTATATTTAATATATCGAATATATTAAATATTAATTTGAACATTTCAAATTTTTCTTTCAACTAAATTGATCTTTTAGTGTTACAATGAGCTAGTAAGGGGACTTTATGGACCTACAGATTATAAGCTTCGATGATATAAAATTAATTAATTAAACTCTTTAATTAATCAATTTTCATTCTTTAACTCTAGGGTCACTCCACTATAGACCTGGAGTTGCACTCTTATGCACTTAGGGCTAGTTGTATCCATGAATATAATCACTACATGCAATTCGATCCTTCACGAGTTGTTCGTAATTACAGTTGGGTCAAAAGTCCGTTTTACCCCTTATAATTACATCTTGCACCTTAAGTACCATTGATCCTTTAATGAATAATTTGTTTATGATACAACTATAAACTAAGTCCCTCTTGAGCCAGTGAGAGGGTGGGACCCCATTGTTCAAGTCCCGAAATCAACACTTAAGGGAACTACTCATCTACTTGCCCTATATGGGAAGAAGTGAATTCCATCTTGTGAGATTATGTTCCCAGCTCCCTATTTGGTCAAGTCTCCAAAATGGTAGGCTTAATGAATCGACTACAAAAGCCACTCTCACCCATGCAAATCAAACGACAAGCCCTCACAAGCAGGAGTTCATAACTCATTCAGGATTAAGATTGAGACGCATATGATCATCTTGATGAAATATTAATTTTCTCAATTAACGGATTTATAAAGAGAGATTAAATATTTCGTGGTCCAGTCTTATACAAACTCATTGTATAAGATACCCCCAGTCACATGTCTCCACATGAACAATTTAGATCAAATCATTTGTGACTATTACAAAGTGGGCCGTATCAATAGTGTTACCAATAAAAATCGTCATCTTCATATTTGTTGGATTAAAAAATAAAAAATAAAAGTTCTTCAGCTTGATCAAAAGAGAGTTGGAAACATCGAAGGTGGCACAAAGAATGGGAATGTGGTTACTTGAAAGTCAAAGACTAAAATACCAATGTGTGGTGTTTTGCCAAATTCACTTTGATGGATAGGTTAGTTCGAGTTTAAAATTTAAAAGAATTTAGGTATATATTTTTTCTACATCAATTAAATATCAAAATAGATTGAACAGAAATTAGATTTGAAAAAAAAATTATGGCCCGTTTACTACTATATTTTGATTGCTTCTCACGCTAAATCAAAGTCACCTACAAAACTTTGCAAGTGAGTTTATAAATAAAAATGGAGATTTTTGGCTGTCGCTCAAGTGAGAGCGAGGGTGGGCATTTTTTTTCCCTCCTATGCGTGATTTGTTTGGTTTGCTAAACTGTTGTTCTCTTAGCTCTTTCTCTCTCCCACTCAATCTTGATCTCGTCTTTTAAAATGCAAATAATATCATTTAAAAAGGAGAAAAAAGCATTTTGACTTCTAAACTTTACATGTTGTATCAATTTTAATCTTGAACTTTCAATTTCATTAATTTAAACCTCAAACTTTGTAAATTGTATCAATTTTAACCATAAACTTTTAATTTCATCAATTTAAACCTCAAACTTTGCAAATTGTATTAATTTTAACCCTAAACTTTTAATTTCATCAATTTAAACCTCAAACTTGAATAAGTGTATCAATTTACACATTCGGTTAAGTTTTCGTTTCAATTACCATTAGAAAGATTTCTCACATATGTCCAAAGCAACATGTTGCTCTATGATAGGTACTTATTTGTTATTTGTAAAAAAAATAAATTTACTAAAAGAATAATTAAACAATTTCAGATCGAATCGCCACCATCATGAAAACCACGAACTCGACTTTCGAAAGTAGGATTCACACAAAATGAACATTTGTGTGTCTCCCTCGCCATTGGTGTCGATACCAATGACGACAAGTATAACGAAGATTGAGCTCAGCTAAAATGCGAGAGAGAACATGAAAGGCGATGACAGACAAAATGACACCATGAACACAATGAACTGGTCTAAAGGGGTTTACATTGCCTTTATAAAGGGGTTTACATTTTTTATTTTCAAGAATTATAATATTCAAATGGAGATATGAATGTATTTTGAGGCAAGTAGCAACATGTAACTAACATTCAAATGGAGATTTGAATGTGTTCAAATTACAAAGCGGTGATCACAACGACACTTTTTGTCCTTACATGGAAGATGCTTCAATGTTGTTCATAAGTTAAATGAAATCAAAATGTGAGAGCTTCTTTGTAACGACCCTATAGGCTCAACACGCTACCTAAGAGTCATTACTAAGTCACGTCGCTATATTACCGAAAATTTCGGCAGCATAACGGCGTAACTACGCGAAAACCAAAAATTTGACCCTTACCTGATAAGACATAGAAAAGCACACTTCTAAGATTTTCAAACAACCTCCTAGCATCCAACAAACTTCTCAATATGATGCTAGGGTTCAAACAGCAGAAACCAAGTGAATTCAAACATAGAAAGCCAAATACACGTGCACGATTTACAAAGAAAGGTTAAAAGACTTGAAACATCCTCCTAAACATTTAAAAACTCGACATGAGTTCTATGTACATCCAGAAACATAAAAGAAGCGGAATAGCGATCGCTCGGCTCCCATGACTCGAGTAGCTGATCTCCGGTCACGCGCTAGGGCCGATCTTAGCCTCTCCTGAAAACATTTTAAAAGGAAAAGGGTGAGTATTAACGAATAATACTCAGTAAGTAACTCATAGTTTCAAAATAAGAGTTTCACTCGCATGCAACATGTCATTTTTAAATCATAAAACCATCGTAAACCATCGCTTTAGTAGGGGACCTAAAATTCGTTTTATAAACCATGTACTTTTCCTTGTGGCTCTCGTGAACGATTAAATTCTCCCGAGGGCCTCATAAATAGTCCGAAGACATAATTTTCCATCGAATAGAGTCCTCCCCTAACTCTGAGAGTTGAGCTCGAAAGCTAACATACATCGTGGAGTCCGAAGACTCAGCCCGAAGGCTACCATCGTGGAGTCCGAAGACTCAAGCCCGTCGGCTACCATCGTGGAGCACTCTCGAACCCCGGGAGCATAGAGAATCCGAAGACTCGGGTTCCCTCATAACCCACATAAAACTTTTGGGAGAATTATCGTCACGGCCTTACATAAATCTTTTCATGAGCACACAACACATGCATGAGGTCCCGCTCATTTTAGAACATACTCATGAATGCATAAGTCAAGGCAATCGCATTTCAAAGACATACATATCATTTCCATTCTTTTTAACATGAAAACTCAAATAGAACTCATGGAACTAGTGTAAAAGGAATATACATGTAAAACACTTTCTTTCTTAAATACTTAACACGAAAACATAAACTTCAAAGTAAATATAGGGCTAGCTCTAGGTTTCGAAAACTTCTTTCGTTGTGAGATCCCTTACCTTAAATCTTTACTTACTAAAATACCCTTTCTTCACTAGTAATGAGCTTCTCGAGTCCCCACTCCAAGTACAATCCAAGGTCCTCGACAAATCACCTAAAAAGTGTCCTAACAGGTCTTAAACCAACCGAATTACGCTAAAACGCATTCTAACATTAATAACTCGACGAAAAGGACCAAATGGCAAAATTTACCCAACTCCGGAGAGCGGCGGCGCGTGAAACTCTGGCGACGGCGCGTGGGCTTTACGGCGGCGGCGGCGCATGGGCGCGCGTGGCCGGCGCGTGAGGACTCCGATCAGCGCGTGGCTCACGGATCTGGACAGATCCGGTCCTGTCGGGTCGTTTTCCGAAGATTTTTCGACGAGGCTTGAACTCCGGTGAAAGAAGTCGAAGAAGAAGCAGACGGCGGCGTGGCTTCACCGGCGGCGGACGAGCTGCGCGCGGGTTGCTCGGCGGAAGGGAGAGAGATCGACGGAAAGGGAGAGAGAGAGAGAGACTGCTGCCAACGACGAGTCGGTGTGCTGATGAACAGAGCTGCAGCAGGGGCGAGCGGCCGATGAACGGCGACTGCACACAGAGGGAGCCGTACGAGTTCGGCGGAAAGAAGGAAGAGAGAGAGAGATAGAGAGAGAGAGTTGCGTGAGAGGGAGGAGAAATTGGAGGGATAAGGATGGAAATTCTTTTCTAAAAGAAAAGAATTTTCCAACTTTGCCCCTTGACCAAAATTTAAATTCCAAAGTTACCCTTAACAACTTATTCAATTCCAAATATGCCCTTTTTCTCCTTCTAAAATTCAAATTAACCTTCCAAACTAACTTTCCAAATGAAAAAAAATCATTCCACTTAATTCCATAGTTGAAATTAATGCTTGAAAATAAGCCGGGCGTTACATTCTTTGGACAAGCGGTGATTTTTTATTTATTCCAAGCACCCATGAATTTCAAATTATTCTATCGGCAATAGGTATTCCTTCAAGCGGCACAATTTTTAAAAATTTCGATTGGCAGTGGTGATATAAGCAGCTCCTACTTTTGGTGTAAGGCTTGTTGGAGTCATATTTGCAACGTGTGATAAGTCGCAGGTGGTAAACTTGAAAGGCCAGCGATGGATGTCATTGAGGAGAACTTATTCGGTGAGGTCGCCACAATGTGGCTGGCAGTTTTTCACTTTTGGATGGAGAGAAAGGAATACCTCGAATTTATATCCAATGGTTATTAGGAGACATGAAAGTTATTGAATTCACATCCAACGGATATTATGAGGCAGCCACATTGTCGCGGCCTCATTGAATAATTTTCCGTCATTGAGCGGCGATGTAAGATGAATGAGGCAGTGAACGTGCTTTTGAACTTGGCAACTGCAACTACTCGAAAAAGAAAATTTAGGTTTTCTTTAACCCTAGATTTGATGACTCAAAAAAAAAAAAAGGAAAATATTTTGAAGACCTAGATATGTCTTGGATTTAAATTATTATAATTTAAATTGTTTTCAATTTCTTAGGATATGCCAAATATGCCAGTCAATTTTGTTTTGTTTTAATTAAATTATACATGTTGATGTATGTTTTAAATTATTTGATTGTTGCATAAAGTATGCCATTTAGATTAAAATCCCACCATAGGTTAAGCATGATCATGCATCTTAATTAATTTTTTAATATAATTGTTATATTTAAAATTTTGATTAAGTTGTTTCCTAATAGAATTGAGATGTTTTCCTAACAAGTTTATATTTTCCATATCTTTGAAGATAATTGTTATTTTTGGAAAATTAAATTATGATATTTCCTTACATAATTGGAATCCATGTTTCCTAATAGGATTATGAGATTTCGTAATGGGAATAGGTTTCCTTTAATTAAAGATATTCTTGATTATTGTTTTAAATAGTTTAAAATTTGAATTTTATTTATCTTTATTGGTTTCTAATGGGATTAGAATTTAGGATAATCTTTTAATTTTGTTTTAAAGGACTTACAATGGTAGAATTTCAAAATTATCCCTGAAGTGAATTAGATTTTAATAGGATTAGAAACATTGCTTAAATTCACTTAGGTTCATTAATCTAGTAATTAATAGTTAATTAAAGATTAATAAATTTGAAATAAAAATTGACTATAAAGGAACTCTGTCTCTGGAAGGTTCTGTCTAGATTGAGATATTTAAGTTGATCGAAAGGGAACACCTCTAACTGTGAACTGGCTTGGGACTTGAATTAGTCAAATTTTATTTAAGTATGTTCATAATGTGATTATTTTTTTTAAACTTGATAATTCACATTAAAATAAATCCAACCAATAGTGTTACTAGGATAAGGCACCTAACCTTACCCATATATTATGACCCTTTAGGTTATTTCTTGAATACGATCCTCACGTATGTCAACCACATATTGTTCAAGATTACACTAATAAACTTTGATTTTTCATATAATGGATAATATTATATTACAAATAAAATAATAATTATTATTAATTATTAAATAAATCATTAATTACAAGGCTTAGGGCATAAATCCCAACATCCCCAATTTAGGTACTTTTTGGACAAGCTGCAAGTTCATCCGATTAAGGTTGGAAGCGTTCATAATTGAGAAATTTAATGAAGTATTTTCTCTTTGAACCTTCATGGATAAGGAAATTTGTTAGGATTAATTTTTTAGTAATTTTTGGAAGATTTGGTTAAAAAGTGTATTTCCTTTGATTTTCTTTTGGAAATTGATCTAGGTGATACAAAGGACTGTTATGAGGAATTGAACTTTTGGTCTTGCTTGATTGTGGTTTCTTTTGAGGTAAGTAGCCAATTGGACTAAATCCCTTTAAGATTTAGTTGTTGGTTTATGTTTTGAAGAATTATGATTTGTGCAAGCATGCATGAGTTTGTGATTATGGAGCATGTGGTGATTGGTGGAATTTTTTTGAAATTGTCTTGAGCTTAAAATTGCCTAGACATGTGGCTATATTAGTTAAAGGGGTTTATAGTTATGAACAAATTGTTGTTAACATGTGAAGCACCTTGGTTGAGTGTGGTGCCTGAAACATTTGAATAGTTGTCTGTGTATAGAATTCTTGAGATGTTGAGTGGCTGATTGCTTATAGGTTACTTGGGATGTTTGATGTGTGGGCTGAGTACAGGATATTTGGGTTGTTAGGCTAGCTGGTCGGCAATAAAGATGCTTTAAAAGTATAACATGTTCAGGATTACTGTTCATGTAGCGTATGTTTGGGATGGAACAAGGTGACTGATATGTTTTTTTTTCTACCATGTGTAGGTGTCATGGTTAAGTTAAATTCTTGTTAAAGAATGTTGTGGAGATTTACGTATATGTTTGATGACTGAAGTTCTTGAATTGTGAATATGGTTGAAAATCATGATTTTTTTGTTATTGTGGAACCTTGTTGTAAGGTCGTGATTATCCTGATCTTGTGTGTTGATGTTAGATATGGTTGTATGGTTTTGAGAACCCTGTTAGAGTTACGAAATGACTTAGGACCATTAGCCTAGTGACACTTACTACCCTACCTAGAGCATGCTTGCCTAAGATGTTTATGAAATGTGCTAGCTAGAGGGTTGTGTACTCTATGATGCAGTAGCATGGAGGGTGTGTCCTTCATTACAGAGACTAGCTGGAGCATGCTTGCCTAGGATGATTATGAAATGTGCTAGCTAGAGGGTTGTGTACCCTATGATGTGATAGCATGGAGGGTGTGTCCTTCATTGCAGAGACTAGCTAGAGGGTTTGTGTACCCTACGATGTGATGGCATGAGGGTTGTGGCCTTCATTGCAGGTGCAAGCTAGAGGGCTTGTGTGCCTTCGAGGTGTGGTCACTTAGCCAAGATAGTGTAGAACTTGAGGGAGATTAGGAACCTGAGTGATTTGTGGTTTATTGGCTAGTAATTGTGGAGGTGTTATGAACCTTGGACTTTAAGTGAGCTATTTACTGAGTATTTTTATATTCACTCTATACTACACTGTTTTTCTCTTTTCAGGTGGTCAATGAGACTCAACAGGCGCATGGCAGAGGCATTGGCTTGGCAAGGCTATGGAGATATGTTGTCCCCTATTCCTTAGGACTATAGAGTTGTCAGTTTCTTGTTGTTTCCTTTCCTTCGAGTTTTAAAATTATGTTTTTGGTTTACTTTTATTTTTGGCGAATTTTATTTTTAAAGTAAAATGCTTTTGCAAGAATTGTTTTGGTTTTGAATCGTGATCCCAAAATAAAGTGAATTTTGTGAAATGTTTACCTGAACCAGCTTGAAGGTTTGTTCTAAGTTATTTTTCGTGGTTGAGATTGGTTGTTGTGTAAGTGTGTAGTAGTGGTCCAGGTTGGGTCGTTACACAAATTCTCATGACTTCTCAAACTTGGATAATGATGAGTAGAAAATGGATT
This sequence comes from Trichosanthes truncata, assembly GCA_033996785.1. NCBI lineage: Eukaryota > Viridiplantae > Streptophyta > Magnoliopsida > Cucurbitales > Cucurbitaceae > Trichosanthes > Trichosanthes truncata. The sequence goes on along the minus strand of JAWPNB010000013.1, from coordinate 38,062,457 downwards.
TGCACATGATTGAAATCACTAAACATAAAAATTAATTGGGAGATAAATCTAGATTTCATATTTGAATTTGAGATTAAAAAAAAATAGATTTCAAATTTTTAAATAGTTTAGATACATCATAATCAATTAAAGAAGGCATGGGTGTGACATTGTAGGTAGGGGAACAATCGAAAAAAGTGAAAAAAAATTGTAGCAAGCAAAATGCATGTATTGTCCCATTTCTCTAGTTTTTTTTATGGATATTTTTCAAATCGGGCATTTCGTTTTGGCTACCTACTCAAATTTTCCTTGAACTTATTTGACTTTAGGCCCAACCACCACATAGCACAATCTAGTTGGATTAGTTTATGTCATTAGATGGCTTTATGAAAGACGAGTTATTTCATTAGCCAATTTTATGTCTATTAATTTAATTTGAAAACTTGTTTTTTTAGAAGAATTTGAAAACATGTGTTAATTTGTAATTGGTCCTAAATTTAATAATAAGCAATTTCATGATTAATTTAAAATAATGATATGTCAACTTGCAATTTTCCAAAGTTTATGTTTCTAGAATAATAAATAAAAACTAAATAAGAATAACATAATGATTTTGAATATTTATTGTTAAAAATGTTTTTCCATGTAAAATTTTAATTTTTTTTAATTTATAATTTTAGAGAATATGAAATTAGAAACAATCACTAGGTGTATTTTCCTTTATTTAAATTTTTTAATTAAAAATTTGCCAAATACATTTTTCTTTTTTATAAGATAGAAAATAGAAGACAAAGAAAGGAAAAGATTACCAAATGAGTCCTCCAATTCTATACAATCTTATCCAAAAGTATGCAATGCGAGATTTAAAATGACTATTTGAGATTCTTAATATCAATTTGAATTTCTTCTTTACCCATAATTCTTTTTCTAACAAAAGATTTTCAATAATATGTGTGTTCTGTTGGTTTCCTTCTTTTATTTGCTATCTTTAACTTTACCTTTTCATAATACTCATAAACCATTAAAGGAAAAAAACAATTAGGAGGCAATTATGGTCGTGATGAGAGAGCTTTCCACCAATGCTTCATTCATAAATAAAAAAAAAAGTGCATAAGTTTGATTGACATTATTAATAGTCTTTTTTATACATATAATTTTGGCATAGAAAAAGCCACATCTAACTCAATTTTATGTCATTTATTTAGGTAAAGGTTAAATAGAAATTCTTTTTTTAATCACATGTGAACGTGATCGAGTATATCCATAAAACAAATAAATGTCATAGAATATGAATGAGAATCTTGATTTAGAGTATGTTAAATTAATCCGTTTGTTACTTGGAAAATATTTTTTTTAGTTAAATTATAATTTCAAGAAAAAAAAAAAACAAATTAATGAACCTGTCAAATTATTGGTACGCTAGCATTTTTATCTTGCAACCTACTAATAGGCTATTATTATATGTGAAGCATGTGATAACCAAAATCACTTTTGGTCTCTGAACTTTCGTGAAAGTAATAATTTAGTCCCTAAATTTTGATTTATAATGATTTAGTCCTTGTACTTTCAATTATGTAACAATTTAGTCCCTAAACTTTTATAGTAACAATTTAGACTTTGTATTTTAAAATTTGTAATGATTTAATCCCTATTGTGAAAACTATTGTTAAGATTTAATCAAATTTCTTACATAAGTAGATCAATAAACTAATTAGAGACCCAACATGTTTATAAGCTACAAAGTTTTAATTGTTAAATAATAAGAATCGACATATTTAATTTTGATGGTTTTTTTTATAACTAGGATTAAATTGTTACAAATTCGAAAGTACAAGGATTAATTGTTACATATTAAAGCATGGACTAAATTGTTACAAAATTGAAAGTATAAAGGCTAAATTGTTACAAATCAAAGTTCATGAACTAAATTATTACCTTTATAAAAGTTCAGGGACCAAAAATGATTTTTAACCTAAGTTTTTAGTAGATATCTATATTTCAACAGTATAAAATATTTCGAATTTAGTTGATAAAGTGTATTTTGATGTTACATCATCATTTCAATAATCAGTTTTGTTTTGTCATTTAGTGATAAGATTAGATCAAACGAAGAATACTAAAATTGTGAAAGTGAATATTTTAAAAGTTATAGACAATAGTACATAAAAGTCTAACTAAAAATCTTTGAATTCATTTTGATATCTAGATATCTCCAATACAAAGAATGAAGCCAGAAAAGTAAAATTTCCTTAAATTTGTCTTCAAATCTTGTTTGATTTCGTTATATGACAAATACTACAAGAGGACAAATTTAATTTACATTCCAAAAGATGAGCCTACCTATTGGTTTTTTTAATCCTTCTTTTGAAAAGACAAGTTTTGGTATAAAAGTTTAAACTCAAAATTTGTTATTCTATAAGACAACAATTCTATTTTTGGAGGCTTGAGAAAAGGAAGAGACAATAATATAGTCAGTTTCAAATGTGAAACTAATTGAGAGACTTGACCCGATCCCTAAAGAAACCAAGGTTGCATGATATACTAACCAGTAAGCTTGACTTTTTGATGGGCTCGTGATGGAGTTCAGCAATTGTGATACTCTTGCCTTCAGAATCTCATTCTCTTTCTTAGGCTGCGGTAACATAAAAGGTCTAAGTAGTGTATTAAATTTCCTCCATAGATTGACATCGACATAAGAGGTGAATCGACATTTCTATTGCATTGTAGAAAAATCTAGGTTAAATTACAAATTTGGTTCTTATAGTTTTGAGAAAGTTAAAATTTAGTCCCTATAATTTTAAATGTTAGAAATAGTCCCTATAGTCTGATAAAACTCTTATAAATAGTCCCTACAATAAGGATTATTTATGAAGGTTTTATCAAAATATAGGGACTATTTATGAGGTTATATCAAATCATAAAGACGAAATTCTAACTTTTAAAATTATAGGGACTAAATTCTAACTTTCTTCAAACCATAGAAACCAAATTTGAAATTTAACCAAAAATCTATAAAATATCAACAAGATATCACTAAGGGGAACATAATATTAATAATAAGAAATTTTAACTTATTAAAAGGTTGAAATGCTTATATGTTAAATTTAAATATTTTTTATGAATCTTTTTAAAAAAAATTCTTGAAATATTCATCGACATAGATATTTTGTCAATATGTCCATAAAATTGAGACCTCAACATTTCCATGGACATCGACATTGAAAAATTAGAACCTTGAAGTCGAGTCACCTTAAGTGTTAATCATTAAATTGCTTAAAAAACATGAGTTTTTCCCCTTCTTCTTAAAGGTACTAGTTCCTAAACTTTTATAATTATGTTTAATAGATTTTTGAACTTTAAAAAGTATCTAATGAGTTCTTAAATTTTTAATATGATGTAAAATAAGCCCCTTAACTTTAAAACTCTCTAACAATGAACTTTTATATGATTGTGTTTAATAGGTTCTTGAACCCTAAAATATATCTAATCAATTCCTAAGTTTTTAATATTGTGTAAAATATGCCTCTAAACTTTAAAAGTGTATAATCAATTTATGAACTTTCAATTCTGTTTCTAACATATCCCTAAACTATTATAATTTTTAAAAAAAACTTTACATACTCATTTGATACAAGGTTAAAAGGTTTAAATTCTATTGTCTAATAAATCTATGAATTTTAGAAAATGAAGATTTGTTAGATACTTTTGAAGTTCAAAAACCTATATGATACAAAATTGAAAGTTTAGGCTCTGTTTGATAATAATTTTGTTTTTAGTTTTCTATTTTAAAAAGTTGTGATGTTTTTAAAAATTTCATCACAATTTCTTTACTATGGTTTTCACTTTTCTTAAAGAAACATAGTTCTTAACCAAATTAAAAAAAAAAAAAAAAAAAGTTTTAAAAACTACTTTTTTTTTTGTAGTTCTCAAAACTTGGCTTGAATTCTAAATTTAATTTTAGAAAGTAAATATCAAAATAAAGAAACTCATGGGTGGAACTTGAAAGTAATATTTATAAGCTTAAATTTCAAGAACCGAAAACAAAAAAACTAAATATTTATCAAACAATGCCTTAGAGACCAAAGCGACTAAACTCGTAATTTAATATTTTATTTATTAAGCATTATAATTCAAATACAGAGTAGAAGTTCGAATCCAAGTTATGCTTAAGTTGATAATACGGTTCACTATAAAATTGGAATAGTTTTGCTAATATGACGGTGAGATGACAAAGAAATTTAATTCTTAGATAAGAATGGTCTCAAACAAGTTCACTAATTCATGCTAAATTGAACATAGCTTAGCGGTAATTAGCACGTACCTTTGACCAAGAGGTCAGAGATTCGAATCCCTCTACTCCCAAATGCTGTTGAACTCAAAAAACAAAAAGTTCACTAATTCACAATTAACTTTTACAGAAAAAAAAAATTCATGGCATGTCTCGATCAAGCAGAAATTGAAGAAGAAAAAAAAATATATTTCATTGCATCATTCTCCATTTTGGACACATTAGGATAAATTGGAAAAGAATTTTGTTTTTTTTCATGTAATTAATTATTTTTATAGTGATAAAAATATTCGTATATTACAAAATCTTATCACCCCATCCTTAATGAAATACTGAAAAAGTGAAACTCAAAACAAAAAGAGAAAACACAATTCTCCCTTTTCTTTTTGTTTTTACCCAGGGGTGGCATATATTGTCAATATTTAGTACAAAATTGACTTGAAATTTTATATATATTCCTCGATATGCTCGCGCTTTTAACCTCTTCTTCGTACATATAATATTACATTGGTTAAATTATAAGTTTAGTCCCTAAACTTTTAAGTATATGTCTATTTAGTTCCTGAATTTTATAAAGTATGTAATAGGTACCTGAACTTTTAATTTTTTGTTAATAGGTCCCTGAATTTAAAAGTTGTCTAATAAGTCCCTGAATTTTTAATTTTGTGTATAATAGATCCTTAACATATTCAAAATTTCAAAAAAATTAACTTATCTATTAAATATAAAATTGAATTTTATGTTTAATAGGACCCTAAACTTTCAATTTTCTGTCTTGTAAGCTCATGAATTAAAAAAAACGTCAATTAAGTCAATGTCCTATTAGACACAAAATTGAAAATTCAAGGTCATATTGGACACAAAATTGAAAATTTAAAAACATATTGACACATTTTAAAGTTCAAGAATCATATAGACACAAATCTAAAAGTTCAGTGACCTATTAGAAACTTTTTAAAGCTTAGGGACCAAATAGACACAAACCTAAAAGTTCAGGGACTAAACTTGTAATTTAACCTACTAATTATACTAAAACTTTTTGTTTGTTTAATTCATCTCTTAAGATTTCCTTTTAAAAAAAAATACTTTTACTTTCTAATTAGTTTCATTCTTACTATGTCAATTCGAGACTATATTAGTTAACCTAAAAAAATGATTTGACATTTTTACTCTCTCTCCTACAAGTTTTCTAAACTACCAAATTATCAAAAACAAACAAACAAATTTAGAAAAACAAAAAAACAAAAACAAAGAAATAAGAAAGACATTTTTTTTTTTACAAAATTAATTATAATTAAATTACTTAGCTTAAAACACTTATTTTAAAGTCACTCTAAAAAATTCTCTTAATCATTGAAAGTCACTTTTAATTGTATGAAAATCACTATTAAAAGTATAAAACAAAACATTAAAATGATTATATGAAAATTACTTTTCATAAATTAATTATAAATAAATTAATTGTCCTAAAATCACTATTTCTCAAATCATTTCCATGCTGGTTGTTCATCCAATCACAGGAGTTGTATTGCTTTAGTTTTTTTTTGCAACCTCAGTCAAGAAAGTTGTCATTCGTACATATACCCCAAGCAGTTGTGTGGGTGGAAAACTTAACAATTATGTAAATCATTTCGATGAAGATTTGTGGTAAAAAAAAATATATTTTATTGCTTCCAGTCTGTCATGAAAGTAGGAAAGAGAAGTTAATAATTGAATCAGAAGTCGAATCAACAACACATCAACTTGCTCAGACTTCTCGTGGAACACTCTATCAAGGCTGAATGTAAATTCTTCAGCCTTCTCGTCCTACAATAGATTTATATTTAAATTAATCGAGTAAGGCGAATCATCTTCGTGCGATTTACAAGAACAAAACAAGTAGGTAATAAATTTTGGTAGAATCAGACCTTGAAAATGTTGGGAATGACTAAAATCGGCCTTTGATCCATTACAAGTCTTTACAAGAAAAAGTATGGGTATTATCCCACATGGAAAGATTTTAAGTTGAGAAGTGAGTTTATATATTAGAGCATCTTGGTAGGGTCACAAAATGTGGATAGAGTGGTAGTAAAATCTCTCTCCACACACGTGTGTTGCCGCCCAGTTAGATGGGTGGGTTTGGGAAATTACGCTCATGCATAAAAAAAAACTAATTTTTTATTACCTTTCTATCCAATTTTTAGCATTTAATTTTGTTACCGTTTTAGCATTAATGTATGCTAAATTTTTGGATTTGAAAACGTTTTTCCTTCTTCCAAAACATTTTCTTCAGTCTATTAAAATACATATCCAGATCCAGTTAAAAACGATCTTCTTCACCATCTTCTTCCTCGTTTTTTCTTTTTCAATCTATTTCTGGTCTATTCGTATTCTGAAAAATGTTCATTTTATTCCAATCATCCTCTAACGAGTGCACGTTCGAGGAGAGTGTTGTGTTAACCTTGGGGAGCAACCTACAGAACATGATTCGCACCGAGGTCATGCCGAATTTGCTTTCAAGGCAGTGGTATCCCATGGCACAACTATTACATTCTCGTTTTCTTCAACAATATTTTGAAAGCAAACATTTATTTTTCCAATGTCGATCAAATCTGAAAAGGTTCTTCCAGATCTGTCAAAATTGGAGCCTCTCGAAAGAGCTAATTACTGCTGCTAGTCCCAAAAATTGCTGATCTTCTTTGAGCAATTGGAGGTCAACTACGTCCTTACCACTGATTGTTCTGACAGATTTAAGGCAATTGCTGCCAGTGATCCAGAAACATCCAAGGATGTTGATCAATCTAAACGAGCCTTTGATGTTGATTCTGATAAATTTAAGAAGGACAACAAGACGGTCCGTGGCCATCTGCTTAACCATATGATAGATTCACTATTCAATCTGTCGTCGTTCAGAATCTGCAAAGGTAATTTAGAGCACACTTGAATCTAGATATGGTGGAGACAATGCAAACAGGAAGAAATATGTTGTCAGTAAGTGTCTCCAGTTCCAGATGGTGGACGACAAACCAGTAATTGAACAAGTTCATGAGTATGAGAACCCGGTGGCCAACATACTGTCTGAAGGCATGAAGATGTGCAAAATTCTTCAGGAAAATGTGTTGCTTGAAAAATTTTCACCTTCCTGGAGTGACTACCGCAATCATTTGAAACACAAGAAGAAAGATTTGACCCTGCAAGAACTGATCAGTCATATGCGCACTGAAGAAGCCAACAGACAGAAAGATAAGTTGAATTCTGAATTTTTAAATTCTGTTAAATCTAACCTCGTTGAATCTTTTGTCGCATCAAAGGACATGTTCAAAAATAAAGGAAAAAAAATTGCAAGAGAAAACCCATTGCAGAAGAAGGGACATCAATTCAAAGCTGTCGGTGGACGAATTGAGAAGTCCAAATTGATATGTTATGTCTGTGGCAAACTGGGACATAAATCCTATCAGTGTAACCAAATGAAAGGAAGACTAGATCAAAATCCTGGAGCTGCTAGACCTACTCCACAAGCCAACATTGTGGAAGATGGCATCATTGCTGTTGTGGTTGTGGAGGAAAATCTGGTGGAGAACAAGTCCGACTGGATTCTTGACACTAGAGCTTCGAGACATTTCTGGCCAAATCAAGATCTATTCCATGACTTATAGGATACTACTGATGGTGAATGTGTATTCATGGGCAACTCATCCACTGCTGGAGTTCTTAGAAAAGGGAAGATTCTATTAAAACTTACCTTTGGAAAAACTTTATCTCTAAGTGATGTATTGTATGTTCCCTCATTGCGTAGGAATTTGGTGTCTGAAAGTTTATTATACAAAGCTAGACTTAGGATTGTGTTTGAGGCTGACAAGGTTATCATCACAAAAATGGTGACTTTGTTGGTAAGAGGTATCTAGTTGATGGTCTGTTTGTTTTAAATATTGTTTACGTTCATACTGCAATGAATGAAAGTACCTCTCATTTTGCTTATATTGTTGAATCAATTGATGTGTGGCATGGTAGATTAGGACATGTAAATGTTGCATCGATTAAAAGGCTTAAGAACTTGCATTTTATTAATGTATCATAATCACATGAAAATAATAGATGTTAGTTTGTGTAGAAGCAAAATTTGCTAAAAAGCCTTTTAAATCAATCACAACAAGAAGTACAGAATTACTTGAATTAATTCATTCAAACTTAGCTAATTTTAGAAACACCATAAGTAGAGGTGGTAAAAAGTATTATATATCTTTTGTTGATGACTACTTAAGATATACAAAAATTTACCTTCTAAAATCAAAGGATGAAGCATGTAGTATGATTGTAAAATTCAAGGCTGAAGTAGAAAACCAATTGGATAAAACGATAAGAAGATTAAGATCTGATAGAGGTGATGAATATAGTGATAACTTTCTTAGAGAATTTTGCAAATTAAACGACATTATTCATGAAAAAACAGCTCCATATTTCCTCAACATAATGGCATAGTTGAACGTAAGAATAGAACACTAAAGGAAATGATTAATGCCATGTTATTGAGTTTTGGGTTATCTAATAACATGTGGGGGGAAGTTGTGCTTTTTGCTTGTTTTATTCTTAACAGGGTTCCCCACAAAAAGATGGATAAGACTCCATATGAGTTGTGAAAAAGTTATTCACCTAACCTTAGCTATTTGAAAGTATGGGGGTGCTTAGCCAAAGTGGTGTATCTAGAATTCAAGAAACCTACGGTTGGATCTAACACCTTTGACTGTGTCTTTATTGGTTATGCTCATAATAGTGTTGCATATAGGTTTATGTGTTTAAGCGATAATTCAATTTGTGAATATAGAGACGCTGTATTTTTTGAAAACATATTTCCTATAGTTAAGATTGTTAGTGAGCAGTTAGTAATTCACATAGGGGCTGTTTGGGGCAAGGGTTATAATAACCTGTGTTATAATAACCTGTGGAATACTCTGCACCCCAAACACAGACTATTATAACCCCAGACTAAACAACTCTGCATTTTAAACAATATTATATTATTTCACAGACTATTATAACCCACAGACTATTGTAACCCCCTATTATTAAAACCCACTCAGTGCCCCAAACAGCCCCATAGTGATCAGTTAGTTGTTGGTACTACACATAGTAATGAGGTATCTGCATCTTTTCCATCTACTTCTAACAGCATGCATGAGGTTGAACCTAGAAGAAGTAAGAGACAAAAGATTAATAAAAACTTTGGACTTGATTTTCATACTGTTTTTCTAGTTGAAAATTCAGATAGAATAGATAATCAATTTGCATGCATGTACTTGATAGACGATGATCCTAAAACTTACCAACAGGCTTTAAGTTCTGTAGACTCTAATTTCTGGAAAGAAGCAATTAAGAGTGAGCTAGATTCTTTGATTATGAATCAGACATGGGACTTAGTAGATATTCCTAAAGGAAATAAACCCATTAGGTGTAAATGGATCTTCAAAAAGAAAATTAGACATGATGGTTCAATTGAAAATTTTAAAGCTAGATTAGTGGTTGTAGGGTATACGCAAAAACAAGGCATTGACTATTTTGACACATACTCTCCTGTGACTAAAATAGCCACTATTAGAGCCTTGATCGGTTTTGCAGCAATTCGTGGTCTTTTAATACATCAAATGGATCTAAAGACGACATTCCTCAATGGTGATTTAGAGGAAGAAATATACATGATACAACCTGAAGGCTTTATTGTTACTGGTCAAGAAAACAAGGTATGTAAGTTTAAAAAATCTCTTTACGGTCTTAAACAAGCTCCTAAACAATGGTACGATAAATTTAATAGTACTTTGGTAAACAACGATTTTAAAGTAAATTGTTCTGACACATGTATTTACTCAAAGTTGTTTGGAGCTGATTATGTGATTATTTGTTTGTATGTTGATGACATGCTTATTTTTGGTACAAATATAGATGTGATTAATGATACTAAGTCATTTCTATCCTCACACTTTGAAATGAAAGATTTAGGTGAGGCTGATGTGATACTTGGTATTAAGATAAGAAAAAACGAAAGTGGATTTTCATTATGTCAATCACACTACATTGAAAAGTTGCTAAAGAGATTTGATTGCTTTGATGATACTCCAGTAAGAACACCTTATGATGCTAGTATGAGTCTTAAGAATAATAAGGGAGATATTGTTTCTCAATCTGAATATGCAAAATTATAGGTAGTGTCATGTTTTTGATGAACTATACGAGATCTAATATTGCATATGCTGTGAGTAGATTGAGTAGATATACACATAATCCTGATAAATATCATTGGATTTCTATTCATCGATTGTTGAGGTACCTTAAAGTTATAATAAATTTCTGTTTGCATTTTAACAAGTTTCCTGCAATATTAAAAGGATATTGTGATGCAAATTGGGTAATAGATAACAATGAGGTAAGCTCCACTAGCGAATATGTATTCATACTAGGTGGAGGAGCTATTTCATGGAAATCAGCAAAGCATTAGTGCATAGCACAATCCACTAGGAGTCTTAGTTCTCGAGCTAGCAGGGCAAGAGGAAGAATGGCTAAGAAGCCTGCTTGGAGACGTACCATTGTGGGGGCCTTTAGCACCAATCTGTCTGCATTGTGATTCACAAGCTGCCATAGGTATTGCCAAGAATAGTGTATATAATGGCAAAAGGAGGCATACACGCCAGACATGGAGCTATGAAACAATTGTTGAAGAGTGAGATTATCTCCTTGGAGTATGCGAGTCTAAGACGAATTTGGTGGACCCTCTCACGAAAGGCCTAACAAGGAGAGTAATTCTAGAGTCTTTGACAAGTGTGGGACTCAAACCCTATAGTGGATCCATAGCCCTTTATTTGGGTAGTCTAAATATAGACTTGATGGACAACTTTAAAGTCTTTATAGCTCAGTTTTGAGTGGTTTGTCCTTGACAGACTTGATGAAGCAAGTAACATGAGTGTGAAGGTGTGGTTGCCTTCAATGAAAGAGTTTAAAAGGTCTCTTTCTAGAGCTGTCACATTGACCCAAGGTTTTATGTGCATGACCATTAATAGCACTTGGATTACATTTGTATCGCGAAATCAAACTAAACACAAGGACTGAAACATGTTGTGGGGGGTCTCAACCATAACTGATGAATGTTCAAGAGGTAATTCACTTTCTTTAATTAGGTTGTTGCCCTACTTCACTATGCATCAATTCAAATCATAAGATATCGATGCTTAAGTTTATTCTCTTTTCTTTGCTCAAAATATGTTTTCCTTCTTTTCCTTCATCTTGTTAGTGATCGAACTGAAACGTGGGGCTTAAAGAAAATATTTGTAAATGAAAACAAAGCTCCAGTTTAGTGCAAGTGCACACTGTCGATGCAAGTAATATAAAACTGAAAGTATTCCAGAGTATCGATCCCACAGGGAACGGATACAACAAAATTCAAGAGATTAAGCAAAGACGTTTTCAAATTGCAATTTCGGTAACCAATGTAAAACAATAAGTGGGATGGTTTTTGTTGTTTTTGAAATAAAAAGAAATAAAAATGATAAAAGAGGGATTCAAACATGTTTTTGCCCCACTGAAAGAAATTGCGGCCTAATTGCAATTGCAATCCTTTGACTCAACACTTAAGCTTTGTAAACCGAATTCAACACCTATTCGACCTTCTATGAAGTATCTTTAGGAGGCTAGGCAATTAAACCGATATTTCTATGGCTAATACGAACTTAGTTAATTTTGAACACAATTCTTTTGGTTTTAAAGGTTTTGCCCTATGTCTAGGGTCAAAACAAATTCCTATGCCTAGGCTATTTTCCTTTATTGCTTTTATGAAAACCAAATTTTTATCTAACCTTTTCAGAATTAGACTCAATTTTTGTATACTAATCTAGGTGATCGATCTAGACTAATAATAAACATTAAAATCAATAAAAGCAAACAAGTTATAGAGGAAACAAGTTTGCTCTCACAATTAGGCCTCTATTCTTATCTTTAGGGCATTCACATGCTTGAATCCCAAAGAAAGAATTAGCTCATTATGATGATGATGAAAAATAGTAAATTAAAATGTAGAGAATCCATAACAAGCTTAGATAGAAATTGAGAAATCAACTAAATTAAATGGGAATGAGAAACAACACTTGAATGAATACAAAACTCATAATTAAATAACCAAATAAAGATATGAACATTCCAAAACAATAAGGACAACCAATTTGGAAATTTATTAAGAAAACTTGATGTAGAACTAATCTAGTAAACTCAAAATGAAATAAAATCAGAAACTAAAAACTACAAAAACTAAACTCCAACGGCAAAAGAAAACCCAACTAGAATAACTCAAAATAGATACTAAAATAAAAAATTACAAATGTTGAAAACAGAAACTCAAAATGATAAAAACAGAAACTCAAAATGATAAAAATGTTAGAAATACTACAAAGTACAAACTCATGCATTCCTTGCTTCAATCGATCCAAATACCCATTCAAAGGCAAATAGATATTCACCTCTTCTAACTTTCGTTGAAGAGGGATCAAACTCAAAATCTCATAGAGCTAAGATGAAGAGAAAAACTACTGTAAATTGATAGAAAAACGTGAACTGCAGATTGTGGGCGAGTAGAAGAAAATCCAGCCACGTTTTGCTTCATTTTCTCCATTTTTTTATAGGCATTGAGGGCTAGGGTTTCCATATAAATCATCCTTAATCCCTGGGCTAACTTCTAGGAATCAAATGGAGATGAGAATCTCCCAAAATCATGCAAAAATCCCATAAAATTACTTGATTTACGTCATTCTCGGATGATCTAGATTTTCCATAAATGCAATTGCATTTCAATTGCATTTCTATTTTTCAGATCTACCAAAATTTTCCAGAAATGCAATTGCATTTCAATTGCATTTTCTTCATTTCTTCAAATCTGCACAAAAACAACAATTTAGCCAACTTTCCATTATCTTTTCAACTTATTTCTTCTTTTTCCATACTCCGACAAGCTTACATGAATTTATCTTATAAATCCTATTTTTAGCTTGCTCGTTATTCGATAAAATGTGCAAAAATGGCAAGAACAACTTAGTTTTAAGGTTAAATAATCCTCATAAATGAGAATTATCAGTTAGTCATTCTTGGGGGACTATTAGGAATGACTACAATGGGCCTTTGGTCCATTACAAGTCTTTACAAGAAAAAGTGTGGGTGTTGTCCCACATGGAAAGATTTTAAGTTGAGAAGTAGGTTTATATAGTAGAGCATCTTGGGGGCTTGCAAAATGTGGATAGAGTGGTAGTAAAATCTCTCCCCACACGCGTGCGTTGCCACATCCATCCTTCCGGTCGGACAGGTGGGTTCGGGTTCACGCGTAAAAAGAACTAATTTGTTGTTACCTTTCTATCCAATTTTTAGCATCTGTTAAATTTTTGGATCTAAAAACGTTTTTCCTTCTTCCAAAACGTTTTCTTCATTCTATTAAAATACAGATCCAGATCCAGTTAAAAACGATCTTCTTCACCATCTTTTTCCTCGTTTTTTTTTTATTTTTCAATCTACTTCTGGTCTATTCGTATTCTGAGCAACGTTCATTTTATTCCAATCCTCCTCTAACGAGTGTCGTTTGAGGGAGATATTGTGTTAACCTTGGGGAGCAACAGGCAGAACAAGATTCACACCGAGGTCGTGTCGAATTTGCTTTCAAGACAGTGGTATCCCACAACACAACGATTACATTTTGGTTTTCTTCAACAATAGAAAATGAATGTCTCAGAGTCCACACATTGAATGCACACTGCATCTCCATGATCTCGTCTCTCTTTCGAACTTAAAGGCTGGAATCGAGTGCAAACAATTATGTTCGACATTTTTTGAACTGTACACAATAAGTATTCGAACCAACAAACAGTTCTTTGAGCGTTTCAGTATTTAGTTTTGCTTCAGATAATCTGTTTGGTCGCCATAAATTTTTTGAAGAAAATTAATGCTTGAAACTCACAATTTTTGCAAGTAAATTTACTGTAACCCATCAGCTTAAGTTTTTGAGTTGATTAGTAATTTAACATGGCATCAAAATGATGTAATATCATTTCCTCCCCAATTAATATTGATGTCCCACAAGTGAGGGAGGAGTGCATTGAAGGGTTGATATAATTAAATTTACTATAACCCATCAATTTAAGCTTTTGAATTTATTGGTGATTTAAAAAAGAAAACAAATGAATTACATAACCATATGAATCTAGAGATAGAGTAGGTTGGAGTACAAGTTATGAAGCACAAAGTTCCATTTGGTAGAAAATAGTAATTGAAATCCTAAGCAAATTGTGTGCATTATTACAATGCACTGATTTTCGAGTAATTGAGAAGAGTGATTATTGGCTTCTTCTTTCTATAACTCTAAAAATTTTATCGGCAACCAAACAAGAGAGAGTAGAAAGAAGAGTGAGTAGTAAAAGACTAGGGTAATTCCAAAAAATAGACCCCCAAAGTGTTGGTTTTGGAAGAGAGACTCCCTTTTAAAAATAAAGTATTTTTGGACCCTTTGACTTTGATATAGATATTAAAATACAATTTTACTCTTTGTTATTTAAAGCTGAGGGTGGGTCCAACATTCAAAACTTTCCTCTTCTTCCCTTTCATCCATCTCGTTGGAGTTCTAATAGCTAAATCACCTTAGAGTCCGTTTGGTTTAACTTTTCAAGTGTTTAATTTTGAAAAAAAAAATTATTTTAACAAAAATTGTAGTGTTTGGCCACCACTCAAAATGACTTTTTAAAAGATGATTTTGGGAAATAAGCTCTTTTGAGTGAAACACTTGGAATCAACTTTTAGAAAAAAAGAATTTTTAAGTGTTTAATTTAGAATCCCTCCCAAATTATCATGATATATGAAAAAACCAAAATACCCTCACACTATTGCCGCTTATCGCTGGCGAGCACTATGCAACCATTGACGACGCCATCTCTGGCGACCAATGACAACCTCCGCCAACTATCTCCAACGACCAGTGCATTTTCAAAAACCCAGGGTTGTGGCCAGCTGATCATAGTATTTTAAATACAAATTTCAATTTATTAGTTCATAGTGTTTAATAGTTGTCCTTTATGATAATTTAACATTAGTAATAACATTTTGAGTATAGAGAAACCAAACAAACTTTTGTATAAAAACACTTTTTAGAAAATGTAACCAAACATGAGTTTTTTAATTCTATACCGTCAATATAAAAAATGTTTAAAAAATGCATTTTTGAAAAAAAATTAACAAGAAATCCAAACATGCCTTTATTGTGATTGATGTGGGTTGAGGAGATTCCAAAAATCTTCAAAAGATTTATAAAAAAGATTTGATTTTTGGAGGAATTTTGAGGAGATCGAGAGAGTTGAAAGTTATCAACCTTGGACCTCCAAACATTTTTCAAAAAAGATTTCGGTTGCATTTTAAAAAATAACCACTTAAAAAAAGCGTTGGGTCGAGATTCATGCGGTTAAATTGGAAGAATCCAGTTGGAACTTGGTTGGGATTCACCGAAATTGGCCAAATTCCAATCGAAATTCATGAATTTCTACCAACATCGGGGGGATTCATTGGATCCCAACCGATATTGCATGAAGCCCAACCGAAAACAAGACCAAGCGTCACTATTTAGAAAAAAAATCTTCTCAAATCTTTCTAAATAAGAAAATGTTGTTATTAAATTTTTATATGCAAAATTTGAAAATGATGTAGGTTAATTGGTACATTGGTTATTAACTTAGATTAGGTGAGAATGTATGTTTTATAATTGGGTATTAAATTTTAGTAGGCAAAAGTTGTAAAAGATTGTATAATTTAACCAATATCAAAGAGAGGGCATAAAAGTAATTTTACCTTCAGAGTTTTTATTGCTTTCATCACAACCATCATCATGGAGTCCAAAAATACTTTGTCTTTCAAAAGAGGCCTTTTGTCCAAACCAAAACTTACAGGAGCTATTTTTTAGAAATACCCAAGAGACCATACGTCTTTCATTTGTTTGGCAGGAATTAGGAGTTGAAGTTAGAGAAGCATAACTTGGTTGCTATTGGGCTCATTTTTGCAATCAGCCCAGACACGTGGCCCAATTGCAAGCATCACAAAAATCTTGTTTGATATGAATTTTAAAATTCAAACCTGAGTTTTTCAAATCTTCTACATTTGTGCATTTACAGATTTATATATTTGTATTTCGTTTTATCTTTTTAGTTTCTCTTTCTTCATCTATTGTTTTCATCAATGAACCTTCTCTAATTGCATCTATGGCATTGAGAGGTACAGAAAAAAAAAATGATGAGATCGTTGAAATTTATCATGAAGCATGCTCAACTATGGAAAAAACTTACAATTGGTGATGGAGGATGACCTTTGCAATCATTTATTTTACTAAAGTTCTTATTTCTCTGTCGAGGAAAGTTGTTGACTACAAGTATGGCGACCTCTTGCACTCGCTTTGGTACATTATGTTGTTGATGTGTAGTCAAATGATGATGATATCAGTATGCATTTTCTAACGCTAATCGGAGAGTTCAAATCGACATAGTGAGAGAGAAAATGTATGGGTGTGTTTGGACCGATTTGTGGTTGTTGAAGGATTCATTAATATTCTTGGAACTAAAGCCAATGGGGGAGTTAGTGCAACTAAGGATGATTTAACTTTTTTTTTTAAAAAAATGATTTCAAAGCCAATACGTATTCGAAACTCCATGGTAGAAGTTTCGTGAGTTTTGTAATTGAAGTGTTTAATGATACAACGATTCTTAAGCTTTTGGATGACGACGAAGGTCGAAGTGAGTATTAATAAAACAAAAGCCTTCAATAAATGGAAGCGAAAATTTCTAACGAGGAAATACATATATTGTGTATTTTTATAGAAACACACATTATTTTGATAGAGGTTCCTAATCGTCTCTCATGCCACAAAGATTTTTGCTTTGTGAGTACAAGGTATTTGTGTGGCTCAATATTGAATACACAGTATTCTTACGTTTTGTGAAGAAGAAAAGCTTATGAAAATATGGTGGGAGCAAGCACAAATTTTGATGTTTGAGCAGATTGACACTCTCACTGTCACACTATCACTCTATCTCTCAATTGAGTATAAGGTATTTGCGTGGCTTAGGTTGATGAAGATTTAATTTATTTTTGAGTACAAGGTATTTGCATGGTTCAATCTGACAAAGATTTTAGCTTTTATGATAAGAGTGATACATAGGGGAGATGTGCATAATTACTTTACGTTAGAGTTTAAATTCCTCCGATATACAAGGTATTTGTGTGTTCAAAATTCCAAAAGTTTCTAAATTTGAGTAAATCTTCTTATTATATGAAAGTTTGATTTTGAAAAAAAAAATCAAATTCAAGATCTTTTTTTTTTTCCATTTTCAAGTTTGGATGTACTTCCATTTTGAATCCGCTTTTAATTTTCTCATAATTTTAAGATTTTGTTATTTAATTATTTCATCGGTTAAATCTTCATATTATTTGATTGTTTTGATTTGATATTTTTAATTATCCAATAATTTTAGAATTAGATTTCATCTGATTTGATAGGAAGGGTATTTTAGTTTATTGAATTATCTTAATTAATCCGTCAATTTATCGTTTGGCTATTTATCTAATAAAAAAGTCGATTGGACATATTTCAAAACGGCTATTTAAATATAGTCATTTATGTTGTTACCCCTAGAAAGAAAGTTGCCTTCAGTTATATATATATGTATGTATGTATGTATGTATGTATTTATGTATGTATGACCCATATGGTGAGTTTTAATTTGCTATTTGATTAGTAGTTGTTTAGTTAGTTTCTTAGTTATTTAGTTAGCTAGTTATTGATAACTCTTGAATAAAGAGTTATTTACCTAATATGAGCTCAAACTTGAATAATTAGGTCAAATGACATGTGAAATTAAATGAAAAACACATTGTTGAGTAATGAATTTTGGTCAAACACAAATTATCATGTCATTAATTTAAATTAATGATATATATATTGATAAATTTAAAGACTAATTACAAAAATTACACATGTCCTCAAATTAAATTAAAAGACATGAAAAATTGGCAAATAAATAATGCCACTTGTCTAGTATTTGATCCATCGGTAGTCCAAACAAATTATGCCACGTGGTGGTTGGACTCAAAGCTAATTTAGCTCGAGATCACCAAAAAGGGATTGGGCCAAATTTAAATAATCCAAGCTTATTGAAAATGATTGAATTAAGCCCAAATAAGCCCAAGTCCAAAAGTTGGGCCTAAAGTCGACCAAGCCCAAGCCGATACAAGGTCCATCAAACCCTATGAATAGAGGAGGCCACCCTTCATTTTGGGCATTCAGAGCATTCAGAATCTGGAGAGTTCAGAGGAAAGTTAGAATCCAGAGAGAATTCAGAAGTTTTACGTTCAGTCAAAGAATACAGAAGAGCCAGAAGCCAAAGAATCTAGAGAATTCAGAAAGATCCAAGATTCAAAATTCATAATATTCAAATCTTAAAAGATTCGAAGACTAGAAGACTTTAAGAAGATCAATAAGCCAGCAAGTCGATCCAAGAAGATTAACAAGCCACCAGGCCAATCTAAGAAGATCAACAAACTAACAAATTGATCCAAGAAAACCAACAAACCAGCAAGCCGATTCAAGAAAATTAGCAAGCCAACACGTTAATCCAAGAAGATAAACAAGCCAAGAGCAAAAGCTTACATAATCAAGAGAAAGAATCAAATGATAAATATTAGAGATTGTAACGCTTATATAAAAATCAAGTTCATTTCCATGATTTTAAATTTCTCCATAACTCGCATATGGACAAATTGACACATCTAGTGGGACTGTCCAACCCCTACTTCTCATCTCTTTCTCTCTCCAAGACGTGATGGCATCTAAAGAAGTTTCTTCAAAGATTTCGGCTTCAAGTAACTCCTATATTAGGCCAGTTACATACAGTCGCTCCAAGGAAATTTAACATGAAGAAAGTCAAACACCTATCATCACATACAAAATGTTAAGATGCATAATAGAATCTACTCAAGGTGATACCGTCATTGTAGAAATTCTTGTGTTTAGCAAACTTGCTCTCCCTTCTCATCAACCAAAGAAAAAATCAAATCCTAACGTAATGTATGTCATGATGACTGATGTATGCACTAGTGAAGAAATGATGACTAAAGTGGAAAGGAAGATCAACCTACTGCTGAAGACAATTGAAGAAAAAGACTATGAAATCACTTCTCTCAAAAGCCAAATTGAAAGTCGGGATGCCACTGAGTCAAGTCAAACCCTTAACCATCAAAGATAAGGGAAAGACCATCGTAGTAGGAAAGATCAAAATTAAAATGAATGGTTGTGGTCTTGTATTTTCTTCTATTGTAAATAATCTGTTTCTTAGAACATTGAGGTTCGAGTTATTTATATGCAACTAAGGATTTAGAGGATGGTTTAGTTCTACCTTGCTCGAGGACTAGCAAAACTTAAGTTTGGGGGTACTTGATAGCACACAAAATGTGCTATCTTTGGGCCTTATTTCTTGCTAGTTTTGTAGTTTAAATGTGTGCTTTCACAATCATATTTAGTTATTTTGTATAAATTGAGCATTTGGAGCAAAACCAAAGTTTCTAGAAGAATTATGATGAAAATGAGACTAATTGAGTAAGAATTGAAGAATCAAGTCAAGAGAAGGAATCAAGCCAAAATCTTGAGGAGATAGTGTCAGGACGCTACAATGGAGCGTCGAGATGCTATGGATTGAAGAAAGACTCCTTGTTCACGCAGAGTAGCGTGTGACCTATGCTCAATGCTTTGGAAAAGAATATCATCTTTTTGACGATTTCTTTGGAAGATCTTTTGTATTTCCAATTTGTTTTAGACTCCTAATCTAATTAGATTTTGAGATTTCCAATTAAATTAGGATTTGGATTGGCCTACTATAAATATACACATTCTCTTAATTCAAAGGATTTAAATTCAATTTTTGATAGCACAATTCTACTTTGGAGGTTTAGTTTTAAGAGAGTTTTCTTTTTAGTTCTTTTCATTCAACTTTTGTAATCAATCAAACTCATGATGAATTTTGGTTATCTCGTCACGATGAGCAGCTAAATTACTTCATGTTTCTGATTCAAGGGTCAGTTCTATGCCGATTATAATGTTGTGAGGCCTTGAACTATTTTGTTATTTGTTTTTCTAATACAAGTGTTCTTTATTTCCTTTTATATTTTATAAACATGCAATTTCAGCTGAAATGATGCCTTAATTGTTATTGTATGTTTATTTGCTATGTATGATTTTATGATCCATAATTGTCAAAATTGATTGAATTAAGTAGCAATAGGTTTGGCTCATGTGTGTGTGATTAAGGCTTTTCTTTGTTACATAACTTGCATGATAGACTCTAGGAAATAAAAGAAGCAAAATTAATTAGGTTGTAGCTATCTCACCTAATTGGTCTTGTCTTAGTCTTTCCATTGCTCTTAATTTTGTTGTTGAATTAACATGGAACGTTATTATGTCCAATTAACTAGCTAACAAGATTTGATTGTAATGCTTTGTTAGAATCGTTGGTTTAGGGGAATTAACACTTGTCATGACTTTTTTGAATAAGTAGACTAAGCACTTGGATAGAAAAGGTTTTTTTCTTTTTTTGCGAGCCTATGATCAATATTACGATTGAATGTGATTGTACCTTTGAATTGGAATTTAATAAGATTGATTTTCTCCCTTTGTAATTATTTGTTATTTACCTTAGTATTTAGTTTCTCACAAAACAAACCCCCCTATTTATTTTCTGTTTTAAATTTGACATTGAAAAATTAATTGTTTTGGTTCCCTTGAGATTCGTCTTAGTTCCACTATTTCTACAAGTTAGAATAGTAAATTTAGTTTTATTTTGTGGGCTTCAACAACCCGTCCACATTTTCCAAAAGTTATAAAAGGTTTTCTATAGCAAAAGTAAAAAACTATTGTTTGTCAATGACAACATTTATTTACTGCTGTAAATATTTATTTATAGATTTAAATGGAAGTTATAATAAGTTTTTGGATGGTCAAATCTTTTGCTATTTATAGCATTTATAGACTTTTTTATAGCATGGATGAATGTTGTTATTGTATCTTTTATAGCTTTTTGAATATGTTCATAATGCTATTGTTCATGTTTCATCCCTTGCTACAAATTAGAAGTAAAACAATAAATATATGATCCACAAAAATAGATACAATCAAAATTTGTCTTTATCTAAGTAAACATTCATACATGATTCACATTGCCCCACTTGGAGATGATACAAAACACAAAATTTATCCATCTACTGTCCACCAAAAATCAATATACTAATGAATATCATCAACTTAGGGATGATACAAAACGTATATTTGAGACATCAAAGATCTCATTTCAGACATTTCTCCCTCCATCTTCTTATACTTTTCTTCAAGTTTTGCATAATTATCATCTCTTTGAGACGAAACAAATAACTTTGAAAAAGTCACTCCAAATCCAAGTCCTCTAATATGACCATGATCAGGACCAAGAACTCTAATTATTGCATCATTGGCCACATTATTTCAAAAGTGTTTGTCCCTTCATTGTCAATTTGTTCAATACGCTCCTTGCATTACATCACTTAGCAAAACAAAAGTGGTCGAGTATTTTCAAATTAATAACTACCCCCCACTACTTAAATTTAAAGCCTCTTCAACATAATAATACATTACGACTGTCAAAATTAAACGAACACATATCAATAGTTAGTTAATGAGGTCTACACTTTTCTAAGATGCATTTACAAAAAAAGAAGAACAAAACTAACAACATCAACAACGAATTCAAGTATCTTACAATTGATGATTACTCCCGCCCACCAAACTACTTAAATTTAAAGCCTCTTCAAATTTTTAGAAGTTCTATTATCCAATAAACCACAAAAATTTTTACCTTCTCCAACAACTCCTCCAACTGCATGATCGTATGTATGTATTTGCAGTCCTTGAAGTACCACCTTGCCCGATGATAACTCTTCAAAGAAGAGTTCTTAGGGCTTGAAAATGATGATTCTAGGAGCATTTAAGTGCATTTTATGTTTAGAATCTTTCTATCTTTGATCATTTGTGTCGGATGTTTATTGATTGCTAGATCATCGAGTTCCTTATTGAATGTAGGTGAAAAGTACAAAGGTTGAAGGAACAAAGTCAAATCGCAATGCAAAAGATTGGAAAGATGAAGGATGCTGAAGCTGGCTTGTTTGCTAGAGCATATTTTGGATCTCGAATTCGTGTGAAATTCGCACATGTGACATGTTTCATTAACTGAGCTGAAGAGAAATATTCCAAAGTGGATGTAAGAGCCTATGGGAGAACGTCACGTGTCTTGAATGTCTAATTAGCCCTCGTTTTCACAAATCAGAAGAGCTTTAAAAGGAGGAGCTCCCGTTTTCGAAGAGAGATTGAAGGAAGGGAGTGCAGCAGAAAAAGAGAGAGTTGTGACAGCGCTTGCCTAAGGAGGAAATAGTCCATCAGAGCTATGGGAACAGTACCAGCGTGGAGTCCTGCTCCATTTTATTCTTTTTCCCTTAGCTTATTTGTATTAATTTTCTTGCATTACAGCACGATACTTTTCTACCTTGTATCATGAACTAATCACCATAAGGTGAGGATTAGGGGATGATTGTTGTTAATTAATTTTGTAGTTGAACCTTCCTTTGCTTTCCCATTTGATTTTCGAGAGTTGTTAATATTTGAGCTCAATTACGTCTAGCCAATCGTGTTGTAGCAGTGTTTTTATGATATTTGGGAGGATTAGGAAAAGTTGATACCTTGAAAATCATATTAGCCTTGAATAGGTTAGAGGTTTTCTAAGTGGGTATATTAGGGATAATAGCTCACCTAATGCACACACAAAACAGTGGAAAAGAATGTGGGAGTTTAATGAGAGTTAAACTGCTACTATTAGGTGATTTGGGATATTGCCTTGCATGTTGTTGTGAATTGAGAGAGTTTAGTGAATGCCTCAGCTATAAAGTTTGATTAAAAGCATGAATCTACCCTAATTTGAACCTGTTTAGTTTGTAATACAAGTCCATTTCACGCCATCTCTTTACTTTGTTTTGCTATGTTTTATTCTCTACTTTTTAAGTTTACTCACGCATGTTTTTTTTTCCAAAGTATTTCTCTAGCCCATATTTTGTTACCCATTGAGTATGTTGAGATTAATTCTGGTTGGGTTGTTAAATTGCTAATCCCTGTGGAAAACGATAATTTACTTACCCTTGCTACAACTTATGTGCCCACTTACACATCCTGTTATATAATTCATTACTGGATCATATTAACACATTAGCGCGTATCACCCAAATCCTTGTCCTTAACAAGACAAAAGTCGGTATGAAATTCTAAATAAACTTTGTTATCATTATGATAAACCTCAATATTAAGGCTTATTTAGCTCTAATATACTTAAGTTATGCTTGGTAATCCATAGAAATTATGTAAGAAGTTAGAAAATCATAAAAAACATCAATACTTCCGTGGAAAAGGTATTTGGTAAGAAAATTGAGTAACAGAATGA
Source organism: Trichosanthes truncata (assembly GCA_033996785.1). NCBI lineage: Eukaryota > Viridiplantae > Streptophyta > Magnoliopsida > Cucurbitales > Cucurbitaceae > Trichosanthes > Trichosanthes truncata. The sequence goes on along the minus strand of JAWPNB010000013.1, from coordinate 38,038,655 downwards.
AAGGAATGCTAAAAGTTGTGTTTGATACATGGCATTGAAAAATTGCAAAATCATATTGCAATTGAAATCGGATTTAGCAATCGAGCAGTAGCAGGTAAGGAAAGTATTTAAGTCTACGGCTGGTCCAATTAAGGAAAGCGATCAATCAACTTAATTTCTGCACATATGTTAGGAAGAATTAAGGGAGCATTGGAGAATTTCAATTTCATATTGCAATTGTAATAATCTGATTTGGCAATTGAGCAGCTACAGATATGGAAAGAACTAAAAAATCTGTTGTATTTTCAAGGAAGGAAACTCATGATTTTGGCTTGATTTCAGCATAATCCATGGAAATTCTTTATCCAATGGAAAGAAAAATAAACCCTAGTCGTCATGGTCTATAAAATGGAAGGAAAACACACAAAGAAGGCAAATTTTTACTTTAAAAAATACCCATTTTTCTACTTTTTCGTTGCTGTCTTTTTCGGCTCTTCTTTTCTTCTCTTATTCCGGCAAGTTTCTTCCTTAGCTCTCTATCCACTCTAAACGAAGGTTCTGGGCGATGAAGATTAATGTTCTCTTGAATAAAGTGGAGTTAATCGATTGAGGAATAAGGAAAAAGAAGCATAGTCATTCATGTTTCATGTACAAGTTTCTAGCATTTGTTTCCTTCTAGTTTTCAATTTAATTTCTGTTTTTAGTTGCATTTGAATTGGGTGTATTACTATTGTTCAATTCCATTGTTGTTGAAGTACTTTTCAAGTCTATTCAATTGAAGAATTTTATGATACAAGCTTGTTAGTAGTTTTCCGTAAGGTCGTGCATTTGGATTTTTTTTTTCTTACTTGGCCATTTAGGTGGGTTGGTATAAATTCAAATGGTGATCTTATTATCTGTCCTAGGTTTCTTATAAGATCTTAAAAGGAAGAATTAAATTAACCCCTTAATTTCCAGTATTTCATTACTCCCAGCCTACTGTTTAAGTTCCTCTTAGTTAACATGAGTTTTAGGTTTTGCTTTCATCTAGTTTATTTTATTTTTAATATGAGCTAAGTCATTTTTAGGGGTTCAAGGATGTAAATTCCCTACGAAGTGAATTGAGCTTAAATTGCAAAAACAACCAAGCCTACACTTTAATTATTTGCTAGTGTTAAATTGATTAAATTTGTAATTCTAGATTGATCAACTAGGGTTGCATATTAAGCTTAGAGCTAATATCGAAAGGGTTAGTGAATAGCAGATTTCTCACAAACAATGGAGACAAGAGCTTAATTAGACATAAGCCATTCTTTAGCTTATACATAGGGCGAAAGACTCCAAAATCACTAGAATTGTGTTCTAAATTTATCTAACTACGATTGGTCATAGACATGTAGGTCCAATCACTTAGCCTCCTAAAGATTTTGAAATCAAGATCGAATAGGAGTTACAATTTGGTTTACAATTGTTTGTGTATGTACGAATTGCAATTGCAATTTCAAATATCAAATCACAACTTAAAGGCAATGAACATTCTTGAGCTCCCTTTTTTATTCTTGCAATTTTACCACTTAGTTGTTCGTTTTTATTTTCTTTTCATACTACCACAAAATTTTGTTTCACTTTGTTACCCTAGTTGCAATTTTTGAACATCTTTGAACTATTCTTAATTTTTTGTTAAAATTCGTTCCCTGTGGGATCGATACTTTGGAGTACTTCCAATTTTATTACTTGCATCGATAGTGTGCACTTGCACTAGGCTGAAATTCTTTCTTTTATTTTTAACCCACAAGTTTCACTTGATCACATTAGCAAGACATAATACACTCACTAAGTTCTTAGTTATATAGGAAACGCATAACACATTATCAAGTTTAAGTGTGCCTTTGGAAGATGGAATAACAGTGTTTCCCACATGAGTAATAGACAATTTTTTTCCATCACCAATGGTAACACAATCTATGCCTGTATACTCAACTTGTCGTTGCAAGTCGTGTCCATCTGCTATTACATGATTAGAGGCCCCTCTATCAGTATAATAGTGAGGATCCATTACACAATCAACAGTTGCAACCATGGCATTCAGTGCAGAAAAATGACTGCCATTTGCACTTGTAGTCATTGTGCTATCAGAAGAAAAAGCCATCGTTATTTCGACTTTGTCTATGTCCTAGATTATTAAAATCTTTTTCAAGGCGAAAATTGCATAAAGAGGCAAGATGAACTACCTTATTGCACACTTGACGGTCGACTATTGTTATTGTACCCATTCCATCGTCCTCTACAGCGCGACCGACCACCATTATTTCCACCACATTGATTATTATTGAACGGGTGACTACCCCCTTGATTATTTCGACCAGACTTTTGATTCCCACTTACTGCATTACATGAATTTTCCATATTGACTGCCATGGAGGTGCCAACTGGAACACCACATTTTTGGGAATTCTGAAATTCCAAACGCTTTTCAAATGATAGTAATTCTGATTGTAGTTCAGCCCATGTAATGGCAGGTCTTCCTTGAATAGCAGCGATGACCGGATTGTATTCTCATAAAGCTCTAACAGGACTTGAGAGATTCTCGACCTCAACGTCACTGGGCTACTATTCATAGTCACGCTAGAGCACGCGATCAAGTAATATAAAACGGTAAGAATTACCGAGTATCAAATCCTCAGGGAATTGGATAGGTTTATTCAATTAATTATAATACTTACTTGCATCTAATTTTATTTAGTAACAATAAATGCAAAAATCCTCAACACAAGAATTAAAAGAACTAACATACTAAAGGCATTCGAATAAATCAGAGCACACTTTACGGGGTCGAGTTTACGACATTAATCTCACCTAATGGACCATCGTTAATATTAATGGGTTCTTGCAATTAATTAGGCAGCTTACTTGAGTCTAAAAGTAAAATTATCAAGGAATCTTCCATCGAGCTCATCCAATTCTCAAACATAATTAATTAATTCATGTCTCCGTCTCATTAATTAATTAGGTTTGGCATTAATGAACCTTATCTGAGACCCTAAGGGGCCGTTTGGATTGGGGGTATGGGGATGGGAATAAGGGTGGGAATCAGCAAGGGATTCAAAATTCCATGTTTGGTACAAGGTTTTGAGGATTGACCATGTGAATAAGCTATTCCCATGGGTTTTGTATATCCATGTGTAAGGACATTTGATACCCTTGCAAAAGCATGGGTTTTCTTCATGCTCTTCTCTTTCTCTCTCTTATTTTTGTTAATATTCATCTTTCTTTTAAATATATTTATTTATTCTAATAAAATTAATATATTTATTTATTCTAATAAAATTAATATATTTGTTTATTCTAATAAAATTAATATATTTATTTATTCTAATAAAATTAATATATTTATTTATTCTAATAAAATTAATATATTTATTTATTCTAATAAAATTAATTAATTTTATCATCCAATAAGTTTTCTTTTGAAAATTCGTTAAAAAAAGTTTTTTCATATGTTTTCAATGAATTATACAAGACATGGGTATGGTACAAAATTGATTAAATTTTAAAAAAACAAAAAAAAAACAATGTTAGAACTACATTTTGTTAAAATTTGTGAGTTTTTGTATAGTTATTCATTAGTTTATGGGTAAAAATTAAAAGTTTAGAGTGAAAATTGATACATGGTGACATGTTTACAGGTAAAGTTGAATTTTTTGTCCTTTATAAAAATAAACTAAATTAATGTAATTGTGTATTTATTAAAACGTTAATACATTAGTAATCTATTTAATATATTTAATTAATTGAAATAATTTAGTATACAAATTATAACTTTTTACAATTATTTATTTAATTCAAATTATATATCTATTATGATCAATTAATTTACATCTATTTGTTGAAGAGTTCATTAATTAATGCATGATAATTATATAAAATTTATAAAATTAATCTCATAAAAAGATAAAAATATCATTTATTATTATGAAAATTAGCATTCCCAGGTGTACAACCAAACACAGCAATCAATGATTCCCAGCAATCTTATTCCCAGGCATCTTATTCCCAGGCATCCATTATTCCCAGGCATATAAGAAACCTTGAACCAAACGGCCCCTAAGTGATGTTTTTATCACTGTCGTGTCCAAACATCAACCATTATGCAATTAAAATCAAATTTATGCATTCTTTATCAAGCAATAACATAAATCAGTAGGGCATTAAATCCTTAATCAGGGAATTCAAAGCATTAAACACATTGCATAAAAGTAAAGTTGCTAAATCAACTGCAAAATCCCCAATTAATCTCAATTACATGGTCCAATGGCTTGATTAAGCCCTAAACTCTACAATCAAATCAAGGTGCATCATAATTCAATGCATTACAGCCACAATCCATCTAAAAACACTCAATCACAGTAGAGAAATACAGAAACAATGGAGACAAAACCCATTATGCATCGATCCATCGCTCCCACTACGATCTCCACAAACCTTGGGCATCAGAACTTCAAGAATTTTGCTTCGATTCAACCCCGAACCTCTCTAAACTCCCTTCATTCATGGATTAGGGTGTAAAACCTTAAAATTGGCTCCCCCTTTCCTTAATGAAATCGCTAATTTCAATATAGAAATCGACATAGCATCAAGACGCCGTCCAAAATGGTAGCGTTTCTATTAGGCACGCGTAGGTAGCATCTCAAAGCTACAAGTAGCGTCTCAACACTATAACTAGCGTCTCAACACTACGAACGAAAATGAACTCCTCCGTGTTTTTGTAGCATCGACACGCCACAGGGTAGCATCGAAAGCTTGCTTTCGGATTGGAGGCCAAATGCTTAGCGTCTAGATGCCATTTTTAGGGTCTAGACATTGTCCTCTCGGGAAAACTTGCCTAAATTGAATCCATTTCCATCCAAGCCTCAATTTGCACCACTTTTTGCTCCAATACCATTGCTTCAAAATCATAATTTTCGCTCATTTAGCTCAGTTTCCTTAAAAGTAAGATAAAATCAAAATAAAAGCTCATAAATCACCACAAAACTAGCTATTAAATGGGCAATAATATAACACTAAATTAGTGCTATCAACTACCCGCCAAGGTGAGATTATCTGCATTAGTTTTCATCACACACAAATAGTCAGTCATTTTCATAGACCCCTTATGAGTAGGGGTGTGCAAAAATCGAGCTGAACCAAAGAACTTATCCGAACTGAGCTGAACTGACTGGTTCGGTTTGATTTTTTTTGACAAAAATCGATTTCTTGGTTCAGCCCCTTAAAAAACTGAAGATCTTGGTACGGTTTCGGTTCATTGTTTTAAAAAATTGAATAAATCGAAATGACAATTATTATATGCTAAAATATAATTAGCCCAAGCCCAAAGCCCCAGACCCTTTTCTTTCTCTCCATTCCCACAGCTCATTCCAATTTGCTTTCATTCATTAGCCCCAGACAACTGTCTTTTCTTTTTTCTCTTTTAAACCCTAGTTCTTACTAAGTAGCAGTCGTCCACCACCAACCATATTCCTATTCTTTTTCATTTTTCTCTTTCAATTTCATCCTCAACACCACCCAATAATGGAGAAGACAGCCACTTACCGTCCACTCGTCGGCCACCCGTTGCTCTCCAAGTTCCCTTCTTGATTTATTCTCTTATCTCATTGTTAATAGTCAGTAGTTTTTTAAACTTTTTTTAGAAGTTTTTCACGTTTTAAGTCTTGCAAATCAGCAAAATATTTTTTTCTTATTCACTATTCTTCTTTCTCTCTTTCCCCGTCGCCACAACCATTCTGACACAAAGGTTAGATCTAAAACAAAGGTGATCTCATTTCGTTCTCGTCTCTTCAGTTTCACTTCAAAATGTAGAAAATAATAATAAATATAAATAAAAGGAAAAGTCAGTTAAAACCAAATCAAACCGACCTAAATCAATCAGGTTCAGTTTGGTTCGAAACCAAAAAGTAAGGAATTACTTAGTTTCTTCGGTCATCTTGAGAACCGAAGGGTTCGGTTCAATTTGCAGTTTTGCCCAAAACCAGACTGAACCGAACCATGAACAACTCTATTTACGAGTTTATTGGAATACCTGTCTAAGATAGTCTTCCTCTGCCCTTGATTGAACACCAAATGGCTCGATTATAGCTTCCTAGAGATCTTTGGAGTTTTGAAACCCCCAAGTAACATTGATAACATGTAATTATGCTATCTTATTTCCTATTATTTATGCTAGTTTTGTGATTATTTTGTGAGCTTTTATGCCTATTTCTCTTCATTTTGTAGAAATCGAGCTTGAGGAGAAAAATCGAGTGTTTGAGAGTATTTTGGTGGATATTAGAGCCTTTTGAAGTTTAATTGAAGATTCAAGAAGGGTAAAGAAGTTATTTGAGCAAAAGACACATTCCAGGAGATTCTACGTCGAATCACGGTTCCAATGCATCAAACCAGAGGTCATTCAAACACCCGAGCGAAGAGATATAGCAAAGTGGCCAGTGTTGTCTGCAGGGTAGCGTCTCTACGCTGTGAAAAATGCAAAAACGTTGTTTTTCGCTCAGAAACACGTGCGCGCCACTTTTCTTGTAGCATCGAGACACTATTTACAGCGTCTCGATGTTGCCTCATGATTTTCTATATAAACATCATTTTGGGGCATCGTTTTGGGAGGCCAATCCGAGGGTTTTATCCCTAATCTGATTCCAAGCAAAAATTGAAGGTTTATGGAGCAATTAAGAGCATTTATGGAGCATTTTTTAAGATCCGGAGCTCAAGGGACGTAGAGATCACCATGGGAACATGGGCAGGATTAACCATTGTTTGCTAATTTTTTCCTTTTCCTTTAGTTTTAGTCTCTGTTTTGTGGCTGTAAATTAGGAACTTAGAGGTTTAATTATATGAATTTAAGTATCTTTGTTCCTAATACTTGAGATTTTTATATTAATTGAATTAATTGCTTAATTGTGGGAAACTTGGGATTAAACTCTTTTTATCTTAGGGTTTTGATATAGCTGTTAGACTTAAGGTTTTAATTGATTAAATATCTTGATTGAATGTTTTTGTTTCATTCATGCTTTTATGTATTTAATGCTTATAATCTCTTGATCACAGATTATTTGTTTTATTGGTCTGAATTTGTGCTTGGAAAAGTCTGGTTTAGGCTAGAACTTAATTGCATGACTATTTGTAAATTCTTGCACGAAAGTGGAGAATTCTCTTAGAAGCCCTTAAAAGAAGTTGTTTAATGCCTTGCATGCTATTAAAATCTAGATAGAGATATTAGGTTTATAACATTGAATGAGAGTAATTGTGCTTGAAAGAGTCAGTTAATACCCTCACTTCTTGGCTTATGGAATATTTGCATGATAAATCTTGGTAGCTTTGGTTGTAAGTCTAGTCGGTGAAATTGATTCTCTAGGATATTTCTCTACTATTTGTGTCTCCATCTATCTTTTGCGTTCTAGGTTAGCTCTTTAGTTTAGTTTGTTTGCATTTGATTTCTTTCTCTAAATAAAGTTAAATGAGAGTAATTGCGGTACTTAAATGAATTAAAACCAATTCTTGTGGAGACGATACTCGATACTCGAAATCACTATATTAAAACACTACTCATACACTTGCGGTATTGCATTTTATGCAACAAGTTTTTGGCTCCATTGCCGTGGATTGGTCTACTTTAATTCATTTAATATTGTGAAGAAATTGCTTGCTTTAATTTAGAGATTTTATTGGTTTGCTTTTATTTTCGTTGCTTTGTCTTTCTTTTGAGTCTTTGTCTCTTGTTCTTGGTTGCGTTGATTGGGTGGTGTATGCATTTGTGTGAAAGCCTGAATTTAGTCTTCTTGGATTCAGATTATGGCTTTTTACAATTCTGAGTGGCCTTATGGGGAGTTTCTAATCACCCAAGGACAAACGCCCTCCTTCAATTCTTACCCAATAGACTACCCCTCTTATGACCCTGTGAATGTTAATTATGGTTTCCATGGATATCATGTGCTTAACCATTACCACTTTGAATCTATGAGCTATGAAAATTCCTTGTATGGTAAGGATATGGGAACTTGGACCCAAAACTTTGCCTATCCCAACCAAATTAAGGAAAATTCTTCCCTCGAAGACCTTTTGCAAGAATACATTTTGGAATCAAGGGTTAGAAGTTTTTGTCAGATTGAAGCAAAGAGGTTTAATAGGATAGAAGCAAAGGTGGAAGAAAATGAGGCTACACTAAATCGTATAACTCAACAACTTGGTCAGATAGTTGATTTACTTAAGGCCCTACATGAGCAAAATTTTTTTAATACCACTGAGGAATGGCATTCTAGGATGATATATATAGATGATAGTGGGGATAAGTTAGAGCAGCTTGATGCACACCAAGAACAGGCTTGTGAGGTTGAAAAAGGTAGCAAAACCACATTGCAAGAGGAAATCCAGGTGATAGAGTATGAGGTTGAATATTGGGGCAATTGAGGTAGAACATTCCAGACTTAGATATTCTCATAATATCAAAACGTCATTTGCTTGTGCATTGTGCCTCCGTCTCTTTGTCAATATTGCGTGCTTTGACGTTATCCTCAACAACATAACCTTTTCGAACAAAAAAATTCTTTTATCGCATATTTATCCTATTCCATAGTTTACTTAAAGTCAGTCTTGTTAAGAAGATAACGCGACATTAAATTCTTCCTCATAGAGGGTGTATAAAGCACATCTTTCAAAATTAGAACCCTTCCAAAGGTAAATTTTAAATCAACCTCACCAGTTTCCATAATTTAGATAGTATGGGAATCACCAAGCATGATTGTTTTAGGCTCCTTAAAAGGAATATAAACTTTGAACCAATCTTTGTCATAAGAAACATGTCTATTGGCTCCAGAATCAACCCACCAACCTTCAACACTTTGAATCATATATATATTAGTTATCATAGCCACAAATGGCTCTTCAGTAACATTATCCTAAGGTACAGGGTCATGTTTCTAGGATCTACAAAATCGAGCAACATGCCCACTTTTTCCACAAACAAAGAAAATTGGTCTTGAGTGTTGGGGATGTACTTGGTTCTTATTCTCTTGGCTTGGATTTTTCTTATTTGAAAAGTGAGATTCATGATTCTTTTTCATATCTCTTCTTTGGCTTTAAACGACTATTTTTAGGAATCTGACCATTAGGTAAATTATCATTACAAGAGATTAGATTTAGCTTGGTGGAATTTTCATTGCCTTCATGAATCAATACATCTTGTCCTCTTGCCTCTTCCTCCACACGAATACGAGTAATTAGTACTTCTAGAGAAATTTCTTTTTGCTTTTGACACATATTTTTCTAAAATTCTCTCCATAATGGTGGAAGCTTGTCAATTACGCTGGCAACAATAAAATTGTCTCTTATCTTAATTCCTTCATATGCTACTTTAGCTACTATCATATGCAAGTCTTGTGCTTGCTCCTACAGATTTTTCGTCTACTATTTGAAAATGAAAGAAGCAACTTGCAGCATTTTTTTTCACGCCTACTTCTTTAGTGTCATATTTACTCTACAAAGCTTTCCATACTTTCTTGGTAGATGTGAAAGTAGTATCATAATACTCATAAAAATGATCAGCAAGAAAATTTAAAAGATAGTACCGACAATTTTACTCATATTTCTCATACTTATCAATATTATCTTGGTGTTCCATGAACTTTTCAATGCTTTGATAGTATGCATAAGTGTGCTATTTCTAGGCTTAGTTTTATGCTAGTTTTGCTATGATTGTGTGTACTTTCATGTATTTTTATGTATATTTTACAAAAATCGAGCAATTGGAGCAAAACTAGAGTTTTGAGAAGTATTTGGATGAATTTGGAGCAAATTGGAGCTATAATCAAGGATCCAAGTGTTGAAGAGAAGGAAACAAGCTTGTGAACCCGAGAGTATAGCGTTGCAACACCATACAAACAGCCTTTCAACCATGGAGTGCAGCAGACATAGTGTTGCAATGCTACTTACAGCGTTGCAACGCCACTCCAATTGATATTTTCCTTTCTTATTTTATTCGAAGGGACAGCGTTGCAACGTTGTCTCGATATCTATAAAGAAAAACTTGTTCATTCGAGAAGAGGGAGCCTTTTTGAGAGCCTAGAACCCTGATTTCAATAAGGAGCACTACTTTGGGACCTAGAGAGCAACTTGGAGAGCTAAAGAGGAGACTCAACGCTCGAGATCGTGGGACATCACGTCGGGAACGAGTGTTGGCACGCATCGTCCAGTTTTTCTCTATCCTCTTTACTTTGTGTTCCTTCAATTTTAGGACTCTTTGACCTGTATTAATTTGAATATTTTAGACTCTTGGATGGTTGTGATTGTAGAACTTACATTTGATTTTGAGTTGTTATATATCGTAACGCTATTTATGCATCCTTGTGTTTATGCTCGTAACTTTTGGCCAAAGTTAATTCTTAGAATTTGAGTTTTAGCTTGAAAGAGTAAAACTTGCATTGAGATGTGGTTGCATAACTAATAACGGAGTATTGCATGAGAATGAATATTTTGTTATTAGATGTCGTTATAGAATTCCGTTAATGCCATGCATGAGTAGTAAAAATAGACCAAAATGGTGATTTATTACTTATGGATGAGTTCAATTGAGCTTGAAAAAGTCAATTAGATAAATTAGAAATTATTGGCTTATAGTGTTGCATGGTATAACTGTTCTTAGTCAAATTAAGTTTGTGCTTCATGTTAATTAAATGTTCAATGTCTCTCTAAATGGACTCCAACCCTGTAAATATTTAGCTTAGTTGTGTATTCTTGTTTCAATCTAAGTTTAGGTGCTCTAAATAAAATTAGGTGTGAGTAACTACGGTACTTAATTAAATCTAACAACTCAAATCCCTGTGGATGACCCTAACCACTACTATTGAAAAATATTTAGAGGTCTGGTTTATAAATTTATCTGATAGGAGCCTTTGACAAGCTTCCTTTATCATGCTCATGTTTTCAATATCGATCTTCTTTTTCTGTGAGGACTGATAGGAACAAAAAAGTCATATTTTATCTTGCCTATTTCATGCTAGTTTAATATATTTTATGTGCTTAATTGGTGATTTTGTAGGAATTTGAGCATAAGATGTATTTTGGAGCATTTGCACAAAAATTCGATTCAATTTTGAGGTCATTTGAGCAACCGAGCATGAAGATAGAGTGAAATGACCAAAATGCTTCTGACGAGAGCATTTCAACCATGCTGAGAACATCAAGACACTTCAAAAGGCAAAATTTGGGAGAACAAGACAGCGTCGAGATGCTGTCGGGAGGACTCACCCACAAACCTCACTCGACGCTGCGACGAGCCTCACCTCAACCTAGTAGCGTCTAGACGCTTCCTATAGTGTCAAGACACTACTTCGATTTGTATAAAAGGAAAATTTTCCCACCTAGGTCATTAGTGTCTCATTTTTCAGCCGCTATGAGATCTCTTTACGAATTTTCTCTTTGTTTTTAGTAGATTTTAGGATAGTTTTAAGAGTTTTGATCGAACCTCGGTGTTAGGCTTCACTGTTTCGATGGCCGATTAGACTTTCAAAGCCAATTCGGGTGTATTAGGTAACTTTGTAATTTTGTGATATTATGTTTAATATTTTCTTTATCAATTTCAGTATGCTTAATTGTCTCTTAATTCCTGCTTAAATTATGAGCATGTTCATAGATTAAATTGAAAACTCAATCGCGTCGATCGTGTTTATTGTGCTAATTAGAGTAGCAAGTAAGTTTGCTCATGTTTGCGCTAGGTGGATGATAGTCCCTTTTCGTATTTTGCATGATAGACATTAAGATTAGGAGAGCATTTTAGTTAAATTTGGCTATCCAGTTTAATGAGCATGTCTTAATCAATTCCTAAAGCGTAATGCTACTAGTTACATTAGTATGGAACGCTATTGTGCCCAGCTAATTAAGACTAGCTTAGAAGTTAATTCAATGCTTCGATGCTAGGTTGAATTAATTTGTTTAGGGGACCTAACTTATTTTAGGGACTTTTCCGGCTTTTTCGGTTAAGTCATAAACTGTAAAATTGAATCTCACATTGGTTTCTGTGATCAATTTTACATTGTTAGCAACATATCCCAAATTGGTGCCCATGGTAAGATCGCTCTATCTTTCATTGCCTTTAATTTTAGTTATTTTATTGCTTTATACTTAAATCCCCCCTTGTTCGTGTCAATAAGAAATCTAATTAGAGAAATCGATAATCGATTCGCTATGGTTCGACCTGATCCACTATTAAATACTATAAATATTTAATTAGGATCGGTAATTATAAATATTATTTTGATGAGCCCTCAACAAGCTCGTACCCAAATTGGGGTCGTTGTCGAGGATTCATTTAATTGATTTCTCTAACTCACACCAATTTTGAGGATCAAAATTGGCGTCGTTGCCAGGGAGCCATTCAATTGATTTTTCTATATTGGATTTCTTATTTCAATATAAACAAAATAAAAAGAAAAAAGTCAATAAATACCTTGTTCTTTAATGGGCGAAAATTTCTTGTCTTCTGTAGGAGCTGCTTAGCACGTCAATGAGGTTAGTGATCTAAGATCTCAAATTTTAGAATTAACCTCTCTAGTTTATCAGTTATGTGTAGAGTGAGGGCAATCAATAGAGGTGCAGCAAGATTACATGCCACATGCCTACACCATTGGAGAAGTTCCTGGCAATCACTACACGTGTCACGATCCCTACAGTCCTAAGTGGGATCGATCCTATGTATACCAAGAGGAGTAGCAGAGCCCGTGCTCTCAAACCTCGGACTCAAGTATGTCTTTAGAGGCCTTAATTTATGAGTTTGCTAATAATTCTCTTTAGTTTCAGGAGGAAACTCGAGCTAGGATGTGAAGTCTTGATGACCAAGTCACCCAGTTAGCTGATTCAATGGCAAGGCTAGAGAATCCTCAGAGTAACCACCTATCGACATCTATGAGGTAAGATTTTATTATGATGAGGCCGACTTAGATACTGTTGATGAGGTTTATCTGTCATGTAAGGATTAGGTATGTGAGAATAAGAAAGAAGTTGAGCTTCAGTTCGAGGAGGCCTAAGTGATAGAGTTGGAGGCTAAAAGGCATGTGTCTTTTCTATCTGATGAGTCATCCTCATTTTGTGAATGTTCTTTTCTTTATTCTCACCAGTGTTTAGAGTCTTTTGTTTCTGTTGAGTCAGTTATGCCTTCTGAGTCTTTTGAGTCTTTATCTTTTACTTTCGTTAAATCCAAAAATTCCAAAAGACTTGCTTTTTTAGAGCCCTTGAAATGCTAACATGCTTGCTTTGTTTAGTGGGCTTTGTAGATTCAAGGAAGAAAGGGCCAAAGAAATACAAGAACTTTTATGTGCCCTGACGCATGCCACACAGCAAGTCGAGTAATCGACTATAAAAATTTGCTCTTCCTAAAGGCAGTTAGGCAAAAAAAAATTTACTTGCTTTCCTTTATTGCTTTCAATTTTTGATTTTCGAGCTTAGCTTGTTTTGCTTCTTTTGTAGGTAATAAAATGACCTTTGAGGAAAAGTTTATCATTCTTGGAAGCCGGAAACGCACCACCACCACCTACTCGTGAAAATTTCAAGGAAGTTTTTATGTTCCCTTTTCTCTTTGTCATTGCTTTTTACTAAGTTATACATTGAGGACAATGTGAACTTTTAGGTTGGGGTAATTGTGGAAATTATGTTATTATTAAGCTTAATGTTGAGTCCTCAGCATCTGTGAGTCGGACTAATAAATCTTGAAAACTTGAAAACTTTGAGCTTGATTTTTTTGATGAGTTGGATGTATGCTTCATGATTAGGACAATCTATGAGATGCTTTCTATAGCTCGTTGTTTGCAAATTTGTTGAAGTTGAGCATGTCCTAATTTGTGCATATTTAAAAAACTTTCTTTGATTTTCTTGCATGTTATGAGCACATTAGCTTACCTTTTGTTGTCTTGAAGGCCTAGGACAGCTTTAAGGGATATGTTTATTGTCACCCCGAAAGGCATATGGCCTAGCTTGAGAGTTAATTTTTTTGCATGAAAGTTTGTAATGCCTTGTTTAGGAAAGAAGAATGTGTATTTGCTTGCAAGAGAGAAGAAAAAAAAAAAGAAAAAAAATTGAGCTTAGAAAGAAAAGAAAAGAGAAGAAAAAGAAAAGAAAATAAACTTGTAATGTGTATAGTGATCAAGGGTAAAAAAAAACTACCCTTGTTGTGATCAGTTAGGCCATCCATCGAGCGAGTGCTCTAAGTAAGGTCCCTACAACAGTGGTGTGAAAGCCAGTGCCCTTGAGTCTAAATGATGCAAGTTTAGGGGATCCATGTTGTCTGTTTTCAGACACCTAGTAAAGCATTGCACCCTTGAATGTTCTATTGCTTGATATCTAGTTCTTAGGGCCAGTGTAAGGAGAAGATAGATTGAGGACCCTGTAAACCTACCATGCGCTTGCAAAGATTACATTAGAGAGGCTAAGCGCACACACACACAATAAATGATAAGAAAAGTTTTTAAATTGTTCGTGGATGGACTGTGCATGAGCTTTGCTTCTTCTTTTGTGAATGATATGTTATTTTAAGCATGGAGGTTAGAGTCATGAACTTGCATCCAACAAGTCTCATTTATTGTTTTATTTGTGTCTTGCTCGAGAATTAGCAAGGACATAGGCCACTTTCAGAAGATTAAGGTAGAACAACATTTTTTCCATCCATCTTTTTAAGTGTGTTCCCTTAAATCAAAAGGGCTTGGTGAGATCTCCAACATTCTTATTAGTCTTCTCAATTGTAGACTCCATGATGAATCTCCTTAAAATTGTTAGTAATATTACAAATAACAGAGGAAAATGGAATAAATATTGAGAAACAAACACATAAACAATTAAGTTGAAGCACGGGTATCTCGCTCTCTTTAAGGAGATTCAAGCCCTTTGTGGTGTATATTTACTTATCAAACACCGATGTAGAAGGTCTTCTCTGGCATGTCCCCTCCAGGATACAACAACTCAACTAAAACGTTGTGTAGCTCAAACCAACTCTGCACTAAAAGGTTGAGCTTAAAGCTCCACAACAAATAACACCCCTCTTTTGGCCAATTGCTCTTAAAAGAAAAGAGCAAACAAGAGAAACATGAGAAAATAGAGACAGAGAAGATTGATAATGTTGTGTGTTTGAGAAAGTGTGGTAAGAGAGGTATTTGTACATGAATTTTAGATCTAGAAATTTAATATATAATTAATAAGTTTTTTAACCTCTCTTCAAATAAAGAAACAAATACGTTCTTTTCTTTAATATATTTTTAAAAAAAACTCTAAAGAAACAAATACGTTCTTTTCTTTTAAAAAAAACTCTCTTTACCCTCTCATTTAAAAGTTAAAAATCATAGTAAATAATAAATATAAAAATGGTTACAACACTATACTACTAGAGATCATATTCAAGCCTAAATATAACTCTTTTTTAAGGTAATGCTTTAATTTAAATTTTTATTTTTTCACAAACATAACATTTTAAAGAAATAAAATTTTGAATAATATGCTTATACTTATCTTATATGATTGCATTGGTATGATTAATGGTACTAATATTGTTGCGAATATTTTCCAATGCAAAGGAATTCCATTAAATAGTAAAAAACTAACATGACATGAAGTATAGTGTGTGGTTGGTTCGTTTGTCATGTCTGGTTAGGAATGATTGATTGATGATTATATACTCTTGGAATGTTTTAAGTATCTTGAGAATAAATTTTCTATGCCTAGATGAGGTATATAATTATATGTGTTTGTTATGATTAATACAACATTTAACTTCATCATAAGTTGTTTCCATTTATTTATAACCTACAAGTTAATATTATCTTGTCGATTTTGGACATACAAATATGTCTGAATTTTTAGCACTATATTGTGGTGAAATATACCATTTTACTATATTTTGGAGAAAAGAATGCATCATTTGCAAGGTGGTATAGAGGTGTTTAATTATCGATATTATTCATTGAGAAATTTTATTGAAAGTTGTTTTAGTGTGTGATCAGTCTAAAGCGTGCAAGCGCACATGATCGAAGTAATAATAAAACGGCACAAGAGTGTTGAGTATCGTGTCCCAAGGGAAGCGAGATTGAAGTTCTTTTTAGCTAATTAACTACCGAGAATAGTCAAAATGGGAATTATTTAGGAAAAATGGCTAACAAAAGATGCTTGGAAAAATAACTGAACTAAAAAGCAATTAAAAGATAGGGAGATACCAATTAAGGGGAATTTAGGGGAATCAAGCACTCCTAGGTTGCTTTTATGCGTATTTTAACCCGCTATTTAATTACACCTTACCAATTTCATAAATCTAGAGCTTAACCTATAGAAAACTCCTATTGGTCTCATTCAAACACGCTTAACTAATCGCTTACCTAAGTGTCCTTAGCGTTAATTGATTAGTAAAATTGGATTAAGCCCTCTCATATTAGCCTCACCCTTCGATTGTTATTCCTATGTCACTTCGACAATCTAGGGGCGTTAATTGGACTAAGTCTAACCTAAACATCCTCTATCGAGCTCAATTTAGGACTAATTCAGCTTATTGATGGCCAATTAATAAGGAGTATTAAGCACAATCCAACTAAATGAAATATAACAAGTGAATTAAATGGGTCTTAATTACAACATAAAAGCAACCCTAATAATGCTCTAATTCCTTAAATACAAAATTAGCCCAACATAGTCTTCAAAAAGCACATAACCCTCTGTTTAACAACAAGTAGATACATTAAAAGAGGGAAGAAAACATAGATAAGACTTGTCGATGCTGAAACCCTGACTTTCGCCATGAAATCCGCACTTCCGAGCCTCGAACTCTACTCTCGAACACCTCTAATCATCATTTACAGGTCCGAAAAGGGTAGAAAATCGAGAATAGGGGTCTAAAACCCTAAATGGCCTCCTCTAATTGTGAAACAAAGCGAAGAATTTATATCAGCAATTGCAACAGCATTGCAACGCTGTCCAAAACAGTGTCGTTTTCGTGTGTGCACAAGAGTAGTGTTGCAACACTACGGACAGAGCCTTCTTTTATGAGCGATTCTTGCGTTGCAATGCCACAGGGCAGCGTTGCAATGCAAGCTCTTGGGTTTGAACACCAAGTTGTGACGTTGCAACGCCATTTCTAGCGTGGCACACCCTCCTCACGACCCCATCTGCTCTCTTATTCTCCTTAACTTCTCCACATGCTCTAAAATAGCTCCATATTCAACATAATGCTCCATAATTCATATTTCTACACCTAACTACTTGGATTCCTAAAATTAACAAATAATCGACGTAAAAGCTCACAATTACAATATAATACTAGCTAAATAAAGACATAGATATAGCACTAAATTAGTGCTATCAGTGTGTTGAAAGCTTAACTCCTTATTCTTAAACCAATGCCTCTTTACCAAATAGACACATATTTATATACCAATAGCATGTTGTAATTTTTCCAATTACATTAGATTGTTTGATCTTTAAGTTACCATTTTATCATAACAACTTTGGAAGATGAAGTTTTGGTACTTGGAAAGATTCTAAGTAATCAGAATCCAACCAAAATGTTTACCAAACTATTCCAATTGCAAACTGAAGTTGTGTACAACTTTAATTAGACTTCTTCACGAGTATAAAGGAGTTACTATCGTTATAGAGAATATGTGTTGATCGTTTTGTCTCCAAGTGGGAGATTATTAATCAACATGGAAAATAAAATATAAAAGGGAGGTGTGAAGGTCTTCAAGGCACCTAAGCATCAACTCATGACTGCAACAAGCAAAAAAGTGAGAGAAGGGTGTCTAGGTGTTGCCTAAAGGGTTAATAATGCTTTGTTAGGGTTGTAATAGATCTATTATCCTATGGAACGAGAATGAACATTATTGAAACCCCAAGGGTAAGACCAAATGAATACTAATCTCAAAATTCAAAGACCACAAGATTTTTTTTTCCCCTATGATACTTGTTAAAAATGAGTGTTAAAGATAAGGCACTCTTGTAAATTGTAAACTAGGAAAGTTGAAGGTTTGATTAGATTTTTTTTTTCTCCTTGCCTTTCTCTCTTGTATATGTACTAATGTGTCTTTAATTTTAAAAATAAGATAATATTCTAAAAGTCAACATGGTATTAGAGCAAAACTCTAACTATTAGAAACGCTAGTTGTCATTCTTCAATGGCATGCACCTCCTTCCGATAACACCTTCTAGGCCAGTTCATGGTTGTTGAAATTTATGCCCTAAAACCTCATACTTAATGTTTTATTATTTATTAAACAATGATTTAATTATTTTTATCTGCGATTTAGTAATAATAATTACATGAAAAATCCTAGGTTTTTAGTGTAATCTAGAATAGTATGTACTGGACATATGGGAGGATCATGTTCAATAAATAACCTAAAAAAATCTATAGTATATGGATAAGGTTAGATGCCTCATCCTGGTAACACCATTGACATGGCTCACTTCTTAACAGTTACAAATGATTTGATCCAAATAATTCATGTGGAAACATGTGAGTGGGGGTGTCATATACAATGAGTTTATAAAAGACTAGAACATGAAATATTTAATCTCTCTTTATAAATTTGTTAATTGAGAAGATTAATAATTTACATGATGATCTTATGTGACTCGATCGTAATCCTAAATGAGTTAAAATTCCTGACTATCAAGCTTGTTTTGTCGGTTCATCCTTATATTTTATTCTGCTTGTTAATTTCCATTTCAAATCTGGGGTCTATAATTAGATTCCCAAGTTGTATTCAAAGGACATCAAGAATTCTTCAAGCTTTTAGCTTGTGAATATTTCAAACCCATCCATCTTTGTAATTATATTTGATCCTAGTTCTCTTTGTATTTACGCATTGAGCAATTGGTATCAGAGACACCTCAATATATTCAATTTATTAAATATCTTTTTTGATATCTTCTTCACTTTTAGATTTTTGAAAGTTTAGAGTTAGCCATTTTCAACTCTCATCTTTGCTAAAGCTTTGAATTAAATATTGATTTAATTCAATTTCTTTTTTTCTTAATTCTTTCTTGTTTTGCATTGCGTTAGCTCACCGTCAGTAGGTGTTTGTGATAGCATACATAAATGTGCTATTTTTAGGCTTAGTTTTTGGCTAGTTTTCCTATGATTTTGTGTGCTTTCATGTATTTTTATGTTTATTTCTCAGAAACCGAGCATTTGGAGTAAAACTGGAGAACTATGAGATAATTGGACAAATTTGAGCAACTTAAGGCTATATTTGAAGATTCAAGTGTTGAAGAAGAAGGACAAGACAATTGGACCCGAGAGTATAGCGTTGCAACACTCCTTATAGTGTTGCAACGCCAAAGAAGAAGCCTTTTAACCTTGAAGACCCGAGGGCACACCGTTGCAACGTTGGCCAAAGAAGATTTTTCCCTTTTTTAAAAAATGCTATGGGCAGTGTTGCAACGCTGCCCCTAGCGTTGCAACGCTGTCTCGACTCTATATAAGGGAATGTTATACTTCGAGCAACGCTGCCCCTAGCGTTGCAACGCTGTCTCGACTCTATATAAGGGAATGTTATACTTCGAGCAAAGGGAGCCATTTTGAGAGACTAAAAAACCTAAACTCGATTCAAGCACTGTCTAAGGACATAGAGGATACCTTTGGAGAGTCGAGGAGGAGACTCAAAGCTCGAGATCGTGGATATCACGTAGGAGACGAGTGTTGGCACGCGACCTAAGTTTCTTCTCTATTTCTTTTACTTTTCTCTTGAATTTAGGAGTTTTTGTGGGCTGTACTTATGTTGTAACTATGTGTTTAGACCTTGCTTCATTATAGTTGTTGAACATTTGGTTGATTTTTAGTTTAATTTATATATTGATGTCTTTTATGCATCTTGCTATATTGTCTTAACCTTTGGCCATGGTTTTGCATGTTTAACTAAATTTAGCTTGAGAGAGTAAGTTTAGTTATAGAACATTAGATGCATGACTAGATTTAATTTATTACACGAGAGTGAGTAGATTAATTCTAGAAGCCTTAAAAGAATTACTTAATGCCATGTTTAGTAATGAAAATAGACCGAGAGGTTGATTTGTTGCTAGGCATGAGTTCAATTGAGCTCGAGAGATGATATTGATTATTTAGAAATTCTTGGCTTAAGATTGTTAGTATAAAATCAAGTTATTAATCAAGTCAAGTTGGGCTTAAGGTAATCAATCATGCATGTTTCTCAAAATTGGACTCCAAAGCATGTACATATTAGTTTAGATTTTATTTGTCTTTCCAATCATCCCAAAGTTTGTTTCTCTAAATAAAATTAGGCATAATTAACTATGGTACTTAATTAAATCTAAGAACTCCAATCCCTATGGATGACCCTGGCCACTATTATTGCAAAATACTTAGAGGTCCGGTTTTTATAAATTTAATCTTGATAGGGCCTTCGACAAGTCGTCTATCAGTTTGGTAAGGGCATCGATGTTCCAGGCAGTCAGTAAGTCCGTTGGTAAGCCACTCGTTCCCCCAACAACGAGTACGTGAGCAAGAGGAAGAAGTTTGAAGAAAGTTATTCAAAGAAGTTAATATTTCTTTTAATACTTTATCAAAGTTGTAAGCTTGGAATGATCTAATGTCCAAGCTTCTCAAATCTTTGATCAATAAGAAATTCTCAAAAGATACTCAAGGAGAATGCCCCAATACTCAAATAGAGAGATGATTTTCATAGAGCCGAGAAGAACTCGGAACCAATCCAACAATCCAATGAGGAATTGCAGATTGCAAAGATCGAAGAAAGACTTCTAAATTGAAATATTCCTCAAATAGATCCAAAGACAGTCTACTACAAGAGTACTTTTAATTTTACTCAAAGTTGAGGTGCTAAGACCATGGAAAGCACTATTGCGGTCCGTAGCAATCCAGAATCATTAAATCTCCTAACTAGAGATCTAATACTCAAACATCGATAAGACTACAAAGTTCTGCATATTGGTTTAGTGCAAATTGTAGTAAAGCAAATTCAGAACAGGCCCAAATACTCCAGTCCTTCTCACTCTGAGAGACAAGAGGCATCAGGACTTCTCAAATTCCTTGTTAGGAATTGTATAATCAAATATGGAGAGCAGTCCAGTCTACTTCAACTACTGACACATGCTAGAGTAATGTGAATATTTCAGCAATAATATGATCATCTATGCGCAGTGTACACATGATTTGTAGCAAGTGCTAAGTAAATTATTGTACCCACGGAGATTAGCAATTTTCTATACCACTACAATTAACTTTCAACAACTTCGCTTCATAAGCAACAAATTTATCAAGGGAGACAAAATAATATAAATCAAAAATGTTGAACCAAAATACTTTAAAATAGAGATAAACAGGGGAAATGTAAATGATAAAAAGACAGCTGGACTTTGTACCTTGAACTAATTAAAAGTTTTGGATTAGAGGTAATTCATGCTTTAATCACAGCTTAAGTACACATTCATTTCGCTCAACCCACAATAGTTTACATGGCATTCTCCCAAATTACCTAAAATACACTGTTTCATTCCCATTACTATAGTAATCATTAAACCCATTGTAATGTGTGTGTATTAGGTGAGTGATTATCCCTAACCTCCTCACTTAACTAGTTACTAACCCTAACAAGGAGCTAATGTGGTTTTAAGCTTTCAGTTCCTCATATTCTTCCCAGAAATCAAAGCAACGCTGCTGCAATTCAATTGGCCAGACGAAATCGAGTTAATGAAATACAAACTCTAAAAACCAGATTGAGGTAATGAAATGTACTCAACTATAAAATTAATAAAAAAAAAAAAAAAAACAATCATCCTTTAATCCTCACCTTAAGGTTATTAGTTCATAGTGCAAGAAATACAGCAAATGAAACAAAACACATACATAATGAAAAATAGTGCAAGAAAACTAAATGGGAGAAGAAGAAGAAGTAGAAGAAATAAACAGAATGTTGCTCCAAAAAACTCGATACAGCATCAGCTTTAGATCAACGGGAGATTCCTTCCTTCTTTGGAAAAACATCTGTCAATGGTCTCCCCTTCGGAAGTTCCTCTCCATTTTCTCTGTTTTCTTTCTAAAACTCTCTATCTTCCCTTGCAAAAACAATTGCCCAACCTTTTATACCTCCCATTTTGTGCAAATCAAGGCTGCTTGGACAAGACCCATGAAATGGCGAGCTCTTATTGGCCGAAACAAGCTGAATATTCTAACACTCTTCAGCTCATTTAATGAGCTACTTTTCTCACGTGCAAAATTTGTGTCAACTTGAATTACCAAATTTGCTCCAGCAACACGTTGTAGAACTGCTTCCTTTAACTTCCAGAGTCTTCTATCACAGCAATTACCCAAAACTTTAATCAAGCCCTAAATTAACAAATAAAACTTGTAAATTACTATAATCATGGTCTAATAAGAGTTTTACTATATCAAAATTAAACCTAGAGCGAAAATCATCAAAGCTAGGGAATTTCCACAATAGAATGATACAAAATATGATAGTTCAATCCTAAAACGTTATCCTATAACTCTTATTTTAAGAGTTATCAACTACTACTCAAATTATACATTATCACTCAAGGACCCGAGGATTTTAAATTCACAAATCCTTGATATTCATTTTAAAGCATTGAATTTGGAACCAAAGTCTCATGGTTATGTCGCTATATTCAGAGTTTGCTATCATTTAATGCGACGAATATATCTCTAAGAGCTCTGAGATCATCTCCAAAGGGAAAGACTTTACTCATTGAAGCAAATGCTTTAAAATCAATGGTGACTATTCCTAAGACCTTATCTTGGGATGAAATCACCAAGAAGTCAAAATGATTACTGAAGGATGCGTTTACTCTTCCGTCGCCAAAGGTCAAAACCCTTACGCAAATAGTTGAACATCCTGGTCAAGTAGAAATAGACTTCATAGACGAAGAAGTTGCTACTTCAGTTCTCAAGGACTTCACAAGTTCAAGACACAGTGCCTCAAAATACAGAGGATAATCCACTTCTTCAAATGTATTTGGAAAAGAATACCTTAGAAGATCAAATTCTATGAGCATTGATTCAGTGGATCTAGGTCCCGCATACCAAATATACAGTATGTGAAATCAGATTCTCCTACTCAAATTGATATGGACACAAGGTCTCAATTTAATGAGCTAAATGTCATATCAAAAAGTTTTAGTCTTAATATGGAATTCTTGAAAATGGATTTCATGAGCGACAAATGGAAGATTCCAAGGAAATCTTTCTTCAAAGCTTACGACCAAGATGAAAGGGAAGACGTCAAGAAAAGATGGTTAGAAACCATGGAACATCTTGAAGAGAAAATTCCTTTTTTCAAATGGTTTGCCTACCTCGAGACAACTACAGCCAAAAGGTAGACCAAATCAACACACTCAAACAAATGAAATGGAAGACCTCTTAAATAGGAGAAATCTCGGTCACTCATCCTCCATTAGAGATAATTGAATTCAATAGCTCTTATGGTTAATCGGTCATTGCTAGTCCTTTTAAGAAAATAGACATGAAGGAAGAAGCAAATAACCCCTATAAGGGAATTAAAAGAGTACAAATCCAAAACAACTATACCAACAAGATCCTATCCACTATGGCAAAATAAATGGATAGATTCAAATAACATATATTTTCTCAAGCAGTCCCAGAGAAGAAAGCAATCTTTGAAGGAAACTCTTTTTAAAAAGAAGAATCTTCATTTCCATTCTTCAGTGTTGATATTGGAAATATAGTTCCAAGGATCAAGAATAAAGAATGGGAGATGCTCAAAAATATTGAGAAGCAGCTTGTAAAACTATCAGTCAAAACTGGAGATTTTTCTCAAATCAACATACTCAATGAAAAAGAGATAACAGAGATGGTAAACAAAATGAACCACTTTGCTATCTCCAGTAAAGAACCTGAAACATTTCTTAATACCAGGAGAAAAATACCTTTTGAGGTCAATAGAATCTCAGGGTATAATGCACAGGGTAATTCTCGAAATTATTATCCCAGGACGTTACATCCAGATCTTGCATATGAGGAAGGCCTTATATGGCAAACAAATCATTCATGGGCAATCTATCTATGAATTGAATGTCGATAGACTTTTTCAATATATCATCATGGGAGTTGTCCAGGAAATGCTTGTAGCTAATGCAGCCTATATTTCCAAAGGACATAGTAATGTAAAGAGTGTCGCCATGCTAAGTTCAGGATTTACCATCCAGTTAAAAGGATGGTGGAGTTTCTTCTATTCTAAAGAAGAAAAGAAGAGTATCCTTAACCATTCCTCAAATAGGAAGAGAAAAGCGACTAAAGATGAGCCATCTTCCTCTGGAATGCAAAGCAGTGTCCAACCAGATGTCTCTTCGACCACAAGATCAATAGTAGTTCTTCCTAGAACCCCTCATAAGGATTGAGTTGATGATGCAGTGGTAACACTATGCTTTTCAATAATAAAGCCTTTCATAGGAGATGTTAATAATTTCAAATATCAAGCGGGGATTTATCTTCAACAATTGAAATGTCCAAAACTGCAAGATTTCCAAAGGTACAGCGATACTTTCCTAATGGAAGTATGTAACAGGTTCTCCCAAATGCTTGCCACTCCTCAGACTTATAGCCTTACATTGTTTCCAGGGATTAACCTCTATGTCACTGGGAAATTTCCCTTTATGAAGTGCATTCAAGGAGGTGGCTATCTAGCTCATCTGAACCTCAAGGTTCTGTATAGCCTTCCCATGTCCAAAAGCAATGCCTTTCATCTTCTCCTCCAACTAAGTCGTCCTCTTATTTGATTCAGCAATGAAAGCTTAAATCATGTCCTCTAAAGAAGGCTTCCTTTCCATTGATTGAGATGTGGACGCATAGTTTGAAGAGGGCTGCAACACATTTCTATTGTTAGCATATGAAAAATTCTCACGATTCCTCAAACCTGAGTGGTAATGGGTTAGTAAGGAGTTGTGCATGTGATTGTCACCCTGGTTGTATGCCCTATTGTTGACATAGTTGACTTGCTCCATGCCTGACTCTCCTCCATACTGTGGATGTTAGGCAGCTGCTAATGATGCAATTGAAGAATTGTTGCCTAAACCTGGAGATTGGGACAGAGCATTAGTCAAATAAGCCATTTGTGCTTTCAGAGCACTTACCTCAGTGATTTCATAAATTCCAGCTACTAGCTTTGTAATTGAGCGCTTGGTGGGGCACTGATAACTAGTGGCAGCCATCTCCTCAAGTAAGTTCTTTGCTTCCATGACTGTCTTGGACAAAATTGTCCCTCCAACTACTACATCTAATATAGTTTTCGTATTTCTGTTCAGTCCATTGTAGAACAATTAGATTTGTAGCCAATCAGGGTAACCATGTTATGGGTATCTTCTGAGTAGCTCCTTGTACCTTTCCCAAGCATCGAACATCTGCTCACCCT
Source organism: Trichosanthes truncata (assembly GCA_033996785.1). NCBI lineage: Eukaryota > Viridiplantae > Streptophyta > Magnoliopsida > Cucurbitales > Cucurbitaceae > Trichosanthes > Trichosanthes truncata. Next base: position 38,013,270 of record JAWPNB010000013.1, on the reverse strand, counting down.
CAAACTGCCTGAATGTTCCAATCTCCTTTCTAAGTCTGACAGTCTTGGCTGGTGGGAAAAATTTAGTAAGGAAGGCTTGGTTCGCTCGTCCCAAGTGGTGATACTCTGAGGCTCCAGACTCTCCAACCAATCCCGAGCTTTGTCCTGCAAGGTAAAGGGAAATAATCGTAAGTGAATAGAGTCATTAGACACACCATTAATTTTAACAGTTCCACATAAAGCAAGAAAATATTTCATATGTGAGTTTGGGTCCTCTGTAGGATGTCCTTGAAAAGCATTATCCCTTGCCATCTGAATCAGTCCAGTTTTTAGCTCGAAATTATTTGCAGCTATGGGTGCGTGAACTATTCCATAGTTCTCAGCAGGGAAGATGGGCTCGAAGTAATCCCTGATAGCCTTTTGCTCTTCTGCTTGTTCACTTGTCATTTGTTGATTTTGAATTTCTCTTCGAATTTGGCAGTTTCATCTACAAGTACGCTTAATCTCTAGATCAAAGAGCTCTAAATTCTCCGTAACTCTGAGCATAAACCAAGTGAACCTGAACAAAACACAACAAAACCACAGTAAAAAAATATAAATAACAGACAAGACATAAAATAAAATAAAATAAACAACTAATTTGCCAAATGTACTTCAATTACACTATAAATTAAAATTTAGTACTTTCACCATAATATTAATTAAACTAAAATACGCCAATCCCCGACAACGGCGCCAATTTGATACATAGCTTGTCGATGGCTCTATCAAACATAATTATTAACCAGACCTCTACAATTTGCAATAACAGTGGCCAAAGTTGATCTCAGGGATTGGATTTCTTAGATTAATTAAGTACGATAGCTACTAGTGCTCAATTTTATCTAGAGAACCAACAATAGAGGATAATCAAATTGAAACCTAAGATAACTATTTACAAGGTTGGAGACACTTAGAGGAAACCTTCTTGAAACAATGATTTAATTCCTTAAAACCAATTTGGTTATATGTAGAAGAGATAACTTATACAAACAACAATTATAATCCAAGAATTTACCCAAATTATTAGTTGATTTTTCCAAACCCAACTAAACCTTATGCTTAGTGATGGCTTAGTGATAAATCAACATTTCAGTCTAATTTTTTATAACTAAACATAGCATTAAATAAAATTCTTTTATTGGCTTATATTAGCAAAAACTCCATTCCCATGCAAAAATTCATTAATAGTTATACATTCGAAACTAAATTCTAGTCCTACTTTCTCAAGCTAAAACCCAAATTTATCAAAACTAGATGTTGGCCAAACGATTAAACAATACTCCTCATAATGCATAAATAAATTGCGATAATATAAGTATCTCTAAAAATAAACCAAACGAACGAAAACAAACCAAGTTCAAGACAAGAGTCAGTCTCTCAAAATTCACCAATTACAACTTAAAACTCATGTAAACATCTAAACAAAACTACAAAATAAATAAGGAATAAGGGAAAAACTCTCTGACGCGTCCCACACTCGCTCCCGTCGTGATATGACGTGATCTCGAGCCTTGAATGTCTTCCTTGGCTTACAAAAGTACTCCCTTAATCCCAACTATGAGGTAGAAATTGAATTCAAACTGATTCCTCTCCAAATGGCCTCCTCGAATCCACAACCAAAATTTCCTTTTTATAATATCGTCACAGCGTCTCAACGTTGTGACCTAATTCTCAAAGTAAAGAAGGAAAATCGGGGTAGCGTTGAGACGTTACACGTAGCGTCTCAACGCTACGGATGGAAAATGCCTTGTGCCCGTGTTTTGGGAGTTCAGACGCTCAAAAGTGGCGTCTTAACATCACCCTTGCAGATTATCCAGCTTGTGTGCCTACATTAGCAGCGTTGAGACGCTATAGACAGCGTCTCAACACTGTCCTCTCAGGTTCCAATATTGCAGCTTGTGTTCTTCTTAACTCCATTGCTCCAAAACACGCCTTTGTGCTCCAAATACTCCAATATCTTCCTCACATGCATAATTTTACCATATTTGCTTGAATCCTACAAAATGAATAAATTAAGTAAATGAAAGTACACTTTAGAGTCATAAACTAGCAAGAATATAAGCTTAGAAATAGCACACTTTTGTGTGCTATCAAGTATATAAAAGGGCAGACTGCTACAGCTCTTTCTAGAAAGAAAGGTTTGTTGCAGAATTACACAAGTTATTCGGTTTATAATTGATGTTATATCTCAAAGACTATTACAAGACGAGTGAGATACCCTGGACATCAATCACTTATAGCGAATGAATACAATTTGTTCTCCATGAAGGCAGCAAACTATGTATTCAAACAAAGAGGCAAGAAAAGCTAAACTCTTGAAAAGCTGCTAGACAGAAAGAACTTAGAATTTTTTGTGATATATATTATTACAGAGACACCACGGAGCCCCTTCAGTTCTTGCAAAGAAATTATACTCCAAGAAGAAGTATAATTATTCAAGTTTCTATCAAAGGAAGTATAAAGCTTATATTCCTTATAAGCAGACTCCTTATAAGAAGAAGACCTATATAGGAAGCTCTTCGAACAAAGGCAAGAACTACTCAAAGAAGAAGGATCAGTCCAATGCTACAAGTGCAGAGGATTCGGACATTATTCTCCAAAATGCCCAATGAAGAAAAAGGTTAATGAGCATAATATCCAAGATGATATTAAGAAAGAATTACTCTAAGTCTTTAGATCTGATTCTGAAGAATCCTCATACAAAGAAAGAGATTCGAATGAAGGTCAAATTCTTGAACTTCAAGAAGAAATGGATACATATTCTTCATCAGACCGAGAAATTATTCATTAGCCCAATGGCAATGGGAAAAGATTATCCAATTGCTTTGATTGCATAGATGTTTTTACTCAAGATTAAGAATTGTTATTCGAGATAGTTGGAAATCTCAGTGATGACACTTTAAAGGGAACCGTTCTAAATCATCTGACAGAATCTCTAAAGAAAGATGATGCAGAACCTTCATATAAGGTATCACCACAATTCACCAACCCGATAACTATAGAAGATATGTTCAAAAAATTCAAAGAACCTAGAGAAGTTACGATTTCAAGTTTACAATTTGAAATCAACAAACTGAAATAAAATGTCAAACAACTTCGATGGGATTATCAAAAGAATATTACTCAACTGTCTTCTGAGCTGCCTATTTTGAAAACAAGTCAAGAAGCCAATGTCTCTATTGAAACTGAAGAAGATTTCAAAGAAGATAAAGAAGAAGCGTTTCTGGGAACTATTACAAGAGTTCAATTCCAGAAATGGTACATCAAAATATTCTTAAAGATACACGATTTTAACCTAACAGCTATAGCTTTGGTCGATTCGGGAGCAGACCAAAATTGTGTACATGAAGGAATAATTCCTTCTAGGTACTTTGAGAAAACAATTGAGACACTTAGAGGAGCAAATGGACAACCATTTTTTATCAAACATAAACTTCCAGAAGTCCATATATGCAACAATGGAGGTTTCTTTGTGACTTCATTCTTGCTTGTAAAAAACATAAATCAAGAAATGATTCTAGGCATTCCATTCATTACTTAACTTTATCCAATCAGCGTTTCTGACGAAGGCATATCTTCTATTATCCTGATGAATTCTGAGTTATTAGGATACTGAAGAAAGGAAATTGATGATTTACTCAAAAGAAAGCTAATCAAACCATCTAAAAGTCTATGGTCGTGTGTAGCGTTCTATGTCAATAACCATGCGGAGAAAGAACGTGGCGTCCTACGACTGATTATCAATTACAAACCCTTAAACAAAGTTTTGGAATGGATTAGGTATCCAATTCCAAAAAAATCTGATATACTCAAATGTATTTCGAATGCAAAGATATTTTCGAAAGTCGATATGAAATTTGGGTTTTGGCAAATTCAAATTATCAACAATGATAGGTACAAAACAACATTCAATGTACCTTTTGGTCAATAGGAATGGAAATTTATGCTCTTTGGGTTAAAAAATGTTCTGTCTGAATTCCAAAAGATTATGAATGATATTCTTGAACGTATTCAAGAATTTTCAATAATCTATATCGATGATGTTTTAATTTTTTTTCATCTGGTATAGACCAATTTTTTTCTCATTTAAAAGAGTTTATTAAAATAATAATGCATAATAGCTTAGTTATTTCAGCCCCAAAGATTAAACTTTTTAAAACTCAAATTAGATTTCTTGGCTTCGATATCTATTTAGGATTAATCAAACCAATTCAAAGATCTTTAGATTTACTCAAAAATTTTCATATCAAATTTTAGACAAAAACCCAGTTACAGAGATTTCTGGGATGTCTAAATTATGTTTCTGATTTCATTCAAAAATTTTAGCCAATTTGTTTTCAAAGGTTGAAGAAAGAAATTGTTCCTTGGACAGCAGAGCATATGCAAGCTATCGAGAAAATCAAAGATTAGTCAAAAGTATTCCATGCTTGAGTTTTATCGATGAAAAAGCAAATCTTATCGTTGAGATGCATGCGTCAGACATTGGATATGGAGGAATCCTAAAACATTGTCGCGATAAGGAGGAATCAATAGTACGATTCCACTCAGAAGTGTGGAATAGTACTCAAAAGAATTATTCGACAATCAAAAAAGAAATTTTATTGATTGTCCTATGTATTCAAAAATTTCAAGGAGATTTAATCAATAAAAGATTTTTAATTAAAACAGATTCTTGAGCTTCGAAATTTGTTTTAGAAAAGGATGTTAAAAATCTTGTTTCACAGCAAATCTTTACCAAATGGCAAGCGATTTTATCATGCTTTGATTTTGAGACTTTGCCTATAAAAGGGATTCAAAACCCCTTGACAGATTACCTCTCAAGAGAGCATCTCTCTCAAAACTCTCGAATCTCTCTCTCTCTCTTTCTTGAGAAAATGGGTGGAAAGAAAGATAAGGCAAAGGCCTCATCTTCTTCTCAAAAAGGAAAGGCTAGCGCCTCTTCCAGTTTAAACAAACCTACTCCAATAAGGCTAGAGCAATACGCTATTCCTGAGGAAGAATTTACTCAAGTACATACATGTTCTCAAAGACGTGCTTTTGGAATTCAAATTAGAGAACCTTTTATTCTCCCTCCTATGCTTAGCATATATAATCAGACCCAATATGTCTAAAACTTCTCAATCTGTTGCATGTTCTTCAACCTACAACCATATGGTGTCTCCTACACCACGTTTTACTCCTAAACCTATTATCACAAGATATTTTCAAAAGCCTCATGTTATACATGAAGTTTCGATATAGCCCAAATGGGAATCGGAGAGTTTTAACGAGATGACAACACACATCTACCCAGGAAGTTTCAATTTCATTCCTAACTTTGTGTTTAAATCGAGGAATTTTTATGAGTTAATCCATGTTAACTCTAAGTCCGCAAAAATTACTCATATTGCTAATAGGAAAGATCCTACAGTAATTGTTTATTCAAAATTGAGGATCTTTAGAGTTCTAACTCCTACGAAATGGAACCAAAAAATCTATACGGAAAAAAACTTTTCTATCAAGTTCAATCCTCCTTCTTACTCATACAGGGATTACATTAAAGCTTGGACAAAAATTTTTTTGTTTCAGGCTTTTAATCATTCCTGGTTTATTCAATTTTGCAAAAATTCTCATAAAAACCATTTTCTGTTATAGTTTATTGGTTGGTGGAAAAACTTCGGCCTTACTAAAGAAAATTTTCCAACTCCTATTCAAGAAATCATTTCATTATTTTTCTGAAAACAAATACAAAATATTGTTCGCCTTAAGCTTTCGATTTGCTTTGTATTTCCAAATTCCATGGATTTTCTGTTGAAATTTATCTACTCAAAATTGCGAAGGTAATTACAAGTACCTCGTAAAAACTTTGAATGTTAAATGGTGGGAAAAATATAACTTTACCCATGCTAACCAAAAAAGTGTAAAAACTTGGTTTGCAGAAACACCACAATACCAAGAAATTTCAAAAAAGAATCAGCATGATTTCCAAAAGAACAAATCCACTTTGCTAGCTCCTTTAGCTCAAATAGCCACCGAGGCTGACTTACAAGGGATACTTTTGCAAGTAATCTCTTCTTCTCATAAATTATCTTCTACAGCCCTTTCCATCATAGATGAGGAAGAAGACGAATACGACCTCAATGATCCCTAAAGGAGTTCAAAATCAACCGCAAGAGTCGTTAAACTATGACACTTTCAATTAGACTGCAATAATCCTTAAACTACGATCGAACCGAAAAGTCATTAAACTAACAATTAGACCGAGAAATCGGTAAACTACAATTTACTCAATTAAAAAGATGAGACATAGTAATCAATGAGTCCTAGAGATTTTTTAAAAAAAAGTGTGTAAATTATCTTTCTTGTAAATTCATTTTCCTTGTAAATTCTTCTTTCCTATGTAAAATTCACAAACAATTCTTGTATCTATTTCTAAACTATTTGGTAAATATTATTCTTCATCTTCAGTGCAACGAAGATAAAATTTCAAATTCCGTTGAAATCTTGTCCCATTGACTGATTGTTGAAAAGGACTATTGTTGAGGACCGTTGCGAAAGACTGGTGCGGAGGGATGTTCCCGGCAGTATTGTAAGTCCGTTGGTAATCCTATCCTTGTTTCCTTGTCTCTCGCCTTAACAATAATCGAACAAGAAGATAAGATTTCTGCATGACAACGACAAAAGGACAAGTAGATGAGTAGTTCCCTTAAGTGTTGATTTCAAGACTTGAATATTGAGGCCCTACTCTCTCACTAACCCAAGAAGGCCTTAGTCTATGGTTGGATTGAAAATAAAATCTTTATTAGAGGATCAATGGTACTTAAGGTATAAAATGTAATTACAGGGATAAAATAAAATTTTGATCCAACAATAATTACGAACAACTCATAAAGGATCGACTTCATGTAATGGTTATATCTATATACACAACTTGTCCTATAGTGCATAGGAGTATAACTCTAGGTCTATAGTAGAGTGACCTCTAGTTAATGAATGAGAATTAATTAGGCCCCGTTTGATAACCATTTGGTTTTTGGTTTTTGAAAATTAAGCTTGTTTTCTCCCAATTTCTCTACAATGGTTTTCATCTCCCTTAAGGAAGCATTTGAATTCTTAGCTAAATTCTAAAAACAAAAACAAGTTTTTGAAAACTACTTTTTTTAGTTTTCAAAACATGGCTTGGTTTTTGAAAACATAAGTAAAAAGTAGATAACAAAATAAGTATATACATAAGTGAGAGTAATATTTATAGGCTTAATTTTCAAAAACCAAAAGCCAAAAACCAAATGGTTATCAAACGAGGCCTTAATTAATGAGTTTAATTAATTAATTTTGTATCATTAAAAGAAAATTTTGAAATGTTCAAATTAATATTTAATATATTAATATAGAAGAGGAAAATATATTTATTGTATTTGATACATTAAAGATTTTGAATGAGATTCAAATAGATTAAATATACATTGTATAAGATTTTGTGAGATTTGAATGAGATTCAAATATGCCAAATATATATATATATATATATATATATATATATATATATATATATATATATATATATATAATTTGATTTTTGATAAAGATTTTACTCTAGGTACCTATAAATAGAACTCTTTTTAGAGAAAATTTATAGTTCTCTTCAAAAAAAAAATTATTTGTCTCAAGAGGTTCACACAAACCTTTGATCCTGTATTCGAGTCATAGCAAGGAAGATCTTGGTGGAGATTCGATTCACTAAAATACAAGAAGTTCTGAAGTTTCGCCAGAACCATATACTTCATGTTTACTTAACTTTAAGTTTTGTTTAATTCTAAATAAATTCAAAGTCAATCCCAAATTAGTTTCTAAATTGTTTAGAAACTATAGTCTTCCGTTGCGAGGTGAATAGTTCATTCCATTAGCATCTTATTGGGAACTATGTGTCTTATGGTAGTTTATCTAAGTCTTATCGAGCTTTTGTTTTTGTTATTGATAGTGTTCATGTACCAACCACCATCATGAAGTTATGAAGCATCTTAGTTGGAGAAAATTTGTACAAGATGAGATTAATGAACTTGAGAAAAATGACACATGGACAATAAACAAGTCTACCTAGCTAGAAATGAACTTGTGGAATTCAAGTGGATTTTTGTAGAGAGGTATAAAGAAAATGGGCCAAAGTGAGCTTAACTCAGCAGTAATTGACATGTACTCCTTCCGTTGAGGTTGGGGGTTCAAATCCCCATACCCCACATTTGTTGTACTCAAAATAAATAAATAAAGCAAATGGGAGCATTAAAAGATTGAAGGTCAGACTTGTTAGAGGATTCACTCAATCTTATAGATTTACTAAGAAACATTTGCTTTAGTTGCTAAATTCAACACCATAAGAATCACATGATCCCTAGCAGCCAATCTTGATTGAAATCTTTTACACTTAAACATTAAAAATATCTTTCTAAATGGTGATATGAAAGAAGAGATATACGTGGATATCCCTTCCAGATGTAAAGAGAACTTCAATCCCACAAAGGTATACAAGCTCAAGAAATCCTTCTACGGATTCAAGCAGTCTCCTCATACATGGTTAAGTAATTTGCAACTTTTGTTACCAATTTTATATTTTCAATACTTATCAAATCATTTTTTGTTTGTCAAAAGGAGATAAAAACTCATATTGTTCTCTTAATAGTACGAGACATCAACTAGTTGAATAGTTACATAAAAAATATATATATTTGGAGAAAATACTTTTTTGGTCCTTAAGTTTTTTGGATCAGGTGTGTTGGTCTGTGAGATTTCAAAATGTGCACTTTTAGTCTTGAGTTATGAGAAATAGGTTTAAAAGGTCACTGATGGCTGACGTTACTTTTTCCGTTTGCTATAGTAAAACAGTAATTTTTTTATTATTTTTAATGCTGACGTAGAAAATTATAAAATAAATAATAATTTTAAAAAAAAAAAAAAACTCACCTCTCCCTCCACTTTCTCTTTATCTTTCTTCGCCCTCATCTCATGCCCTCACACCCTCTGTTGGTGCCAACTCTTCTTCTTTCTCCTCTCCTTCTTCCTCCTTTCTCCTCCAAATCTGTAATTTTTTTCTGCTTCACTTCTTTAGTGGATGAATCAAATTTGGAATGTCAATCTAAAGTTTCAATGTGTATTGAATTCTAAGGTGCTCTCTCTCTTCTATCATCTTTGCTAGTTGTTTTCAGCTTTCAGAAAGAAAGTGTTCAATAAACTTTGTTGTTTTATTTTGTCTCAAGCATATCCCAATCAGTTTTATTTCAGAAGGTTTGCGCTGAGTTGGATTATTAGAGTTTGTATGATTATTCCCTTTTCTTCAGTGTGTAAGGCAAGGGGGAGAGAGTGGAGGAGATCAGAGTGTATATTTTTGTATCAAAAGAAATTGGGTGCGAGAGAGGGTTTTTCTCCTCTGTTTTTCTTCTTCGTTCTTCTTTTGAAACTGGTTTTGTAAGAGAGAGCTTGAAAGCTGAGATTCTTCTCCCTTTTTTTGTATCTTGTTTTTGAGAAGTTTCTAATGGAAGATGAAATCAACATGAGAGATCCTTAAGATCGTAAGGGAAAATGACCGCAATTGTCGTTAAACTACGAAGTACTCAAATTTGTCTACTCAAAATTACTACAAATAGACCGACAAGTCTTTAAACTATCATACGTGTCCGTACAGACTCTCTAAAAAAAGTGTAAATTCTTCTTCTTATAAATTATAAAATTTCCTTGTAAATCCATCATCCACATGTACAGAATGAAAAAATTCCTGTAAATATTTCTGAATTCTTTTGAAATATTGTTTCTGCAACAAAAGACACACGAAGAAAGTCGTCATCCGCTTCGAAATTTTCTGAGTTACAAGGTATTTGAAGGGATCTGCTGCGGAGAACCGTCGCAGAAGACTGTTGCGGGGGAGTGTTCACGGCAGAAGTGCGTAAGTCCGTTGGTAAGCTTTACCCTTGCTTCCTTGCCTCCTTGCCTGACAAAGACCAAATCACGAAGAAAAGATTTGCTGCAAGAAGATGACAAAAGAACTTTAATAAAGCCACTTTATTAAAGGAAGAAAAGACGTTGCAGAATTCCACTACCCTTATCTTTCCACATCTCCGATCTTATCTGCTTTTTCACCTTATTTTGTCCTTTTGCATTTTATGCTTTTGTAAAGTTTGTCCTTTTACTTTTTACTATTGCCTTTTACTGTTTATGCTTTTAAAAAAGCAGATTCCCTACTTTCCATAAAGATGATTTAGACTGGACATGTCCTTTCAAATCATCATTACCTTATCTTTTAATTTCCTACATTTAATTTTTGTTTTAGTTTCGGGGTCTATATATAGATTCCCAAGTTGTATTCAAGGAGTAAGAACGAGCAAACGAGAGTACTAAGAAATATTTGTAAGCTCTCTCAGCTCTCATACTCACTATTTTGTAAACATCCCATCCGATCCTAATTCTCTTTGCTTTTCGCATCGAACAATTGGTATCAGAGCCACTTTACTTAATATACTCCATTCTTTGATACAACTTCCATTGTGTCAATTCTTTACGTAATTTAAATTTTATTTTATCAAAAGCTTTCTTTTGAAACTAATTCCAATATTGAAGGAATTCAATATTGTTCTTCTTAATTCTTTTCCTATGTTTCTTGTGTCCGCTCGTTCGACAGCAGGTGTTTGGCAAGTGCAAAGGTATTCCCGACAGTGAATGTAAGACCGTTGGTAAGCCGCATGTTCCCCCTGCAAACAAGTTCTTCATGGAGGAAAAGAAGTTCGAAGGATAATATTGCATTAAGGCAATATTGACTTTAATTTCTGGAGAAGATTTTTGATGATTTAATGTCTAAATTACTCAAAGCATTGATTTCGAAGAAGTTACTCAAAGATACTCAAGGTGGCACTAGTACCAGTACTCAAAACCCTTTTACTCAAGAGATCGACAAAGGCGATAAGTACAGAGCAGAGAAGAACTCCGACGATCTCCAAGGTTCCAATGAGCAACTTCAAGTCGCTTTAGTTGAAGAGCAGCTTGCCAATTGGAACATTCCTCAATTAGACCCACGTATTGTCTATTTCAAAAGTACATTTAATTTTACTCAAAGCTAGGGAGTTTGCATAATGGAAGACACTGTCGCCATCCGAGACAACCCAGAATCTCTAAATCTCTTCACTAGAGATTTAATACTCAAACATCATGGAGAATACTCATTTATACACCTTGGACAAATTCAAGTCGCATTAAAGCCATTATCAGAACAGGTCTGAATACTCCAGTTCTTATCACTCTTAGAGATAAAGCGTTTCTGAATTTCCAAGACTCTCTTTTGGGAATGATAGAAACAAATCTGGAAAATGGACCAATCTACTTCAATTGCTTTCCAAATTGTACTATATCTCTTCATGACACGAAGATATTGAGTTCGTTAATCCTTGACATTTACTTCAAGGATATGAACATGATGCCTGAATCTCATGCATTCATAGCCATCTTCAGAACCTTCTATCGCATAATTAAGATGTAGGTAGCTCCAAGAGCCTTAAGGACTTCACCTAAAGGCACCATTGTACTCATAGAAGCAAATACTTCTAGAGAAACGGTGGAAACCCCTAAGATCCTATCTTGGGAAGAAATCACCAGGAATTCTCATTGGGCGCTTAAGCACGCAACTGTTCCAAGAGCACCTAAGTCGAGAACCCTTTCTCAAATGGTAGAGCATCTAGATGGAACTGTTGAAATCAACTTTCAATAGGAGACACTACCTGTTCCAAAGGTTTCAAATTTTTCCCTTTCTAGGCAAAGCGCTTTAGAATTTCAAGAAGAGACCTCATCTTCAAGAAGTTTTGAACAACAAGAACCGCTAAGAAGATCTCTCTCAACCAAACTTACCTCGATGGATCTTAATCCTTGCATACCTGTCAGTAGGTATGTAAGACCCAACTCTCCTACTCAAACATATATGGATTCAGCGAGTCAATACAATGAACTCAATGTCATATTTGAAGAATTCAAAGTCGACATGGAGTTTCTTAAACAAGATTTCCTCGACAAAAAATGGAACATGCCAAGAAAAGCTATCTTTAAAGCCTACGAGTACGAACAAAGAGAGTGATTCAAGGAATCATGGATATTAACCATGAAAACCCTTGAGGAGCATATTCCATATTTCAAATGGTTTGTCAACTGAGATACTTATCTACAAGAGGTAAATTGTAACAACCGAAAAAAAAAAGAATTTTTATTTTATTTATTTTATTGGTTTTTTAAAAACCTTTTTGAATTAGGATTTTATTTTTTTTAAAAAAATTAGGAGATATATCTTTATTTTATTTTTTTCTTTTAAAAAAAAGAGAAGATAATCTTTTAAGGGTTTTGATTAGAGTTCTTTTAAAAATGGTCTCTTAAGCCCTAACCTTTTTGACAAAACCTATTGACGGCAAAAAAGAGAGAAAAAAAGAAGATGTTCTATAGTTTCCTCTCTAAAGAAAAAACAGTAAGTTTTCTTCCCTTCTATTTTCAAGTTTGTTTTCTTTCTTGATTGAATCTTTCTTGGAAAATTTTGGGTTTTGTTTTCATTCTTGATTGTTTAGAATGAAAAGATTCTTAAAATCTTTTGTCCTAAAAAGTTTTTAGGTTTTTGGTTTGCTTAATTCTTTATCAAAGTTTTCATCTTATGGATTTTGGATTAAACTAAAGGTTTGATAAATGAAAATTTTCCAGAATTTTTCAGCTTTTATTTTCTTCAAATTTGGGACTATTTTTGTAATGTTTTTAGGTTCTTTTTGTACAAGAAAGTTTACCAAATGTTTGTTTTTGAAGTGTAATTTATACCTTTGATTTCTACATGAAAAGATTATGTTTTAAAGGTTTTTACAGCAGTTTTATCTAGATTTTTCATATCTGATTTTGATGTTAAAAAGTGGCAAATCTTGATTCTTTTAATGTTAAAATCTGAAGAATTTTGTTCTATGAAACATAAAATTTTCTAGGTTATTTATCTATAATTTATGATAGTTTTGAAGGTTTCAAAAGTTGTAGGAATGAAAATTTGTTTGGCATTTTATATCGTATTGAAAAGTATGGATCTTACCGATTTTAATAGTTTTTAATTGGGTTTTAATTTGCTTTTAACCCAGTTTTTCAATGCTGTTTTTTTTTTGGTCCAAGAACCCTATTTTTCTTAACTTTTTATGCAAAAAATTGTTTTGAATGGGAAAAATTGGTTAGATAAGATTGTCTATATTTTAGATAAGCTTTTGGACTTTTAAGATAGAATTTTGGTTTTGATCAGTGTAGTATTGGATATGTTTGGACTTCTAGAAAAAATTGATGATTGTTCAAGAAAGTAGACAAGATTTGGAATTGAGATTGAGATTGAGAATTGTAGGATTATCGATCGAGGTAAGTAATTTCCACATCCCTTCCAAAATAGCAATTTTGGTACAATTATGTTTTTAATATTGTTTATTTGACAAATGTTTGAAAGAATGTTTTGTATGATTTGAAATTGGTCGAAATTGTTTTATATGCTTTAAAGTGTTTTGCTATTTAAAAGTATGTTTGCCATTTTGGGTAATTTGAAATAAATGTGTTTTGATTGATTTTAAAATGAAAGTAAGTTTGTTTTGGTTTTGAGTTTGAACGGTTGATTTAATGAATCTCTATTGAAATTGTTATTTGAATCTACATGTTTTGTTTCAAATGTTTGCAAAAGAATTTTTGATCGATTTGATAAGGGCTATCTGGATATGCCAATTTTATGTTTTAGGAATACTTTGCTTATTTGTGAGAAGACACATTTGTGGGAAGACACATTTGTGGTTTGGCATTCCTTTGGAATGAAGATTCATGTGTGTGTTATTCACTCACGTGGCCTCACACTTAAGCAATTATATTGATTGTTCTGGTCGATTTTATCGACATCTCTAACTGATTGAAGCTTATTTGTGGGAAGGCACAATTGTGGTTTGGCATTCCTTTGGAATGAAGATTTATGTGTGTGTTTCACTCACATGGCCCCACAATTAAGTAATTGAATTGAATGTTCTAGTCGATTTTTTTATCGACAACTCTGATTGAATGTTCTGCTTGATTGATTGGTGTTATCGACGGGTAACCATCATATATGATCTGAAGGCTACCCAAATAATGCATATTCCCACTTTGATATTTGAAAGTATTGATTGATTGAAAGTACTGTTTGAATTGAAAGTTTTGATATTTGAAAGTTTTGGTTAAATGAAAGTTTTGTTCAATTGAAAAGTTTTGTCTTGAAAGTTTTTATGATTGAAAGATTTTTGTTTTATGAAAGTTTTGACTGAAAGTTTTTAATAGTTGTTTTAAAAGTTTTGCAAGGATATTAGTATTTTGTTTATGATTGTTTTAAAATAAAATGACCAAATGAATATTTGACTTTTGATTCAACTATTGAAATGATTTGTTAAACTGAATTTCTATGTTTTGTTTTGAAGAAAATGAATTTCTGACTTGATGCTGAAATTGCTTATTGAGTATTTTTGTACTCATTTTTGTTTTTTCAAAATGTTTTCAGATGAAGGATCAAGTGATAGACTAGAAAGAAGTGAAGTTTAGTGTTCTGGCACAAGACTTTGAAAGTTGTTGTTAATGATTCATTAGTTTTTTTTTTGAAATTCTTTGTAAGAAATTACTTCCGCTAAATTTGTTTAAGTCTATTTTAGTTTTAATTGTTACGCTTCCACATTATTTTTAGAATGGTCGTATTGGAAAATCCGGACTGTTACATAAATACTCTCAAGGAAACTCTTTGGAGGACCTCAGAAAGAGGAGAAGTATCTGGTACTTATCCACCACTGGAGCAAATTGAATTCATAAGCTCCTACGAAAATCTGGTTGTTGCTGCCCCATTCAAACAAATTTCTTTGAATGAAGAAGAGAAGAACCCCTCCAAAGGAATTAGAGGAGTGCATATCCATAACAACTTTACAAACAAAATGTTGTCAACCATGGCAGAACAAATGGATAGAATAGAGGAGAAGGTTTTCGCTCCTAAGAATATCCAAAAAAGATTAACCTTTGAAGATAACAGCATCCTAAAGGTAGAAAATCTTTTACCAAATTTTGGTATGGGAATAGGAGGATCGATGTCGATAATTAAAAGCAAGGAGCAGAAGATGCTTGAAGAAATACAAAAGGAACTTGCTAAATTGGCCATCAAAGGAGAAGATCCCCATGTCAACATACTCAACGACGAAGAGATTACTAAAATAATCAATAAAATGAATCATTTTGCAATCTCCGCTGAAAATCCTGAAGAACTTCTAAGAGCAGTCCCTCTTAAAGAAGTGAATAAGATTTCGGCTCCAAGTTCAAATAGTAATTCACGAAATTACTACCCTAGGGCTTCTCATCCAGAATTATCCTATGAAGAAAGACCCTTTATGGTAACTAGATCATTTGATGGGGAATCCATTTATGAATGGAACGTCGATGGTCTATCACAATATCTCGTCATGGGTGTAGTCCAAAAGATGTTTGTTGCGAATGCAGCTTATATCTCCAAAGGCAGCAAAGACGGAGAAGCTTCCCTTTTAATTGTTGGTGGATTCACCAGACAACTAAGAGGCTGGTGGATGTCTGCTTTCACACCAGAAGAAAGGAAGAAAATGCTTACTCATAAATCTCCGGTTAAAGACAATGATAGTACTAAAATAGCTATCAAAGTCCCAAAAAGAGATCAAGCTTCTCCAAAAAGAGGCTAGAAGCTTCTACTAGCAGCATGAATCTTAAGGATGACACTGTTATAACTATTTTCTTTGCATTAATCAAACATTTCATTGGAACTGCAGATAACTACTCAATGCAAGTTGGAACCTACCTTCAACTGCTAAAATGTCCAAAACTGCAAGACTTCAAGTGGTACAAAGATACTTTTTTGACAGAAGTATACAAAAGGAAGAATTGCTGCAGTTCTTTCTGGAAAGAAAGATTTATAGCTAGACTTCCAAAGATATTCGGTGCATAGTTAATGAACTACCTCACTGAATATTATAAAGGAGAAATCCCTTGGACGGATGTCACCTACGGCGAAATCATATAGTTTATCATCCATCAAGGAGGTAAACAATGCCTTGAGGCCAAAAGGCACAAGAAGAATGCTCATTCCAGAGCAGAAAGAAAGAAGGAATTTGGACAGTTTTGCAAGATATATTATTATTAGAATGCAACTGAGCCACCTTCAGTTTGTGCAAAGAAAAGTCTTTCAAAACAAAAACCTTACTACTCATATCAGTATAGGCAAAGTCCTAATACTTACAGTTCTCAAAAGCAAACCCCCTATAGGAAAAACTCTTACAACAAGAGAACTCCTCAAAAGGGAAAAAGCTATGCAAAAAGAGATCCTTCAAAAGTCCAATGCTGCAAGTGCAGAGGATTTGGACATTATGCTCCTAAATGTCCAATGAAGAAGAAGATCAACGAATTAAGTATCGACGATGATACTAAAAAAGAACTTCTTCAAATAATGCGCTTCGATTCTAAGGAATCCGATTATGAATATGAAGAAGGACAAGTTCTTTTCATTGAAGAAGAATATGATTCTTATTCTTCCTCAGAATGAGAACTCCAAATAGCCCACAAACCAGGTTGTGATGGCAAAAGATTATGCAATTGCCTAGATTGCATAAATGTCCTAACCCAGAACCAAGAATTACTTTTCGAGGCTGTTGAAAAGATCACAGACGATTCCCTCAAAAGAATGATACTCAATAGACTCAAGACCTTAAAAGAAGAACTTGATACAAAGAAGAAAGAACCTCCTCTGTTTACTTAACCTTCTTCAATTGATGACGTCTTTCAGTTATTCAAAAAAGAAGGAAGTTAGAGTTTTGGATCTTAAATTCAAAATTAATCAACTTAAAGCTGAAGTCAAAAAACTTCGGGCGGACCACCAGAAGGATATTATTCAACTATCTACTGAGGTTGCTTTGATTAAAGCAAATCAAGCTCATCTTCTAGTCAAAAAGAAGAAAGTGATGAAGAAACACCCTCAATAGAAGAAACAACATTTCTGGCAACCTTGACCATAGTTCAATACCAAAAATGGTATGTCAAAGTATCTTTAAAGATACAAGACTTCAAGATTAGTCGAATAGCTTTGATCGATTCTGGAGCAAACCAAAACTGCATTCATGAAGGCCTCATACCTTTGATAGTCGACTTGTCGAAGATCGTATCAAGATTACATTTATAAAACTAGACCTCTAAGTATTTTTCAATAATAGTGGCCAAGGTCATCCACAGGGATTGGAGTTCTTAGATTAATTAAGTACCACAGTTAATTATGCCCAATTTTATTTAGAGAAACAAAACTTTAAAGTGATAAAATAAAATAAAATCCAAACTACTATGTACATGCTTTGGAGTCCAATTTCGAGAAACATGCATGGTTGATTACCTTAAGCCCAACTTGAATTGATTAATAACTTGATATTATACTAACAATCTTAAACCAAGAATTACTAAGTTATCAATATCATCTCTCAAGCTCAATTGAACTCATGTCTAGCAATAAATCAACCTCTCAGTCTATTTCTATTATTAATCAGGGCATTAGGCGATTCTCTTAAGGCTTCTAGAATTAATCTACTCACTCTCGTGCAATAGATTAAACATAGTCATGCGGCTAGTGTTCTACAACTAAACTTACTCTCTCAAGCTAAATTTAGTTAAACATGCAAAACCATAGCCAAAGGTTAAGACAATATAAAGAGATGCATAAAAGATGTCAATATATAAATTAAACTAAAAATCAACCAAATGTTCAACAACTACAACCAAGCAAGGATCTAAACACATAGTTACAACATAAGTACAGCCCACAAAAACTCCTAAATTTGAAAGAAAAGTAAAAGAAATAGAGAAGAAACTTAGGTCGCGTGCCAACACTCGTCTCCGATGTGATGTCCACAATCTCAAGCTTTAAGTCTCCTCCTCAGCTCTCCAAAGATCTCCTATATGTCCTTAGACAATGCTTGAATCGAGTTTAGGGTTTTTGGTCTCTCAAAATGGCTCCCTTTTTCGAATAGCAAAACTTCCTTTTTATAGAGTCGAGACAGCATTGCAACGCTAGGGGCAGCATTGCAACGCTGTCCCTTCAAATTTTATACAAAAGTAAAAAATCTGTTGAGTAGCGTTGTAACGTTATATATAGCATTGCAACCCTATGTCTGCTGGTCTCCAAGGCTAAAAGGCTGCTGAAGTGGCGTTGCAACGCTACAGATGGCGTTGCAACACTATACTCTCAGGTTCACAAGCTTGTTTCCTTCTCTTCAACACTTGGATCTTCAATTATAGCTCCAATTTGCTTCAAATTCATCTAAATACTTTTCCATTCTCCGATTTTGCTCCAAATGCTCAGTTTCTGAGAAATATACATAAAAATACATGAAATTACACACAATCATAGCAAAACTAGCATAAAACTAAGCCTAGAAATAGCACATTTATGCCCACTATCAACCTTCCATGTATTTTGAAAAAACAGTGAAAAGAGACACTAATGGCCAACCGTTGTTTATCAAGCATAAACTTCCAGAGGTTCACATTTGCAACAATGGAGTTTGCTTTGTCACGTCATTTTTGCTTATCAAAAACCTAAATCAATCAGTGATATTAGGTACTCCCTTTATTACTCAATTATATCCATTACAGGTTACAGACGAAGGAATCGAGTCAACCATTTTGGATAACAAGGTTATATTCAAATTTATTGATCCATTAAGAGAAAGCAATCTTAATGTTATTGATAAAATTGATCTCAAGGAGAAACAAATATCTTTTCTCAGAGAAGAAGTAAGCTTCAAGAGAATAGAAGAGTAGCTACACACCCTGACGTTCGAAGAAGAATCGAGGGAATCCAAAAGTAGATTGAAGAACAAATCTGCTCCACTCATCCAGATGCTTTCTGGAAGAGAAAGAATCATATGGTATCTCTACCATATGAAAAGGACTTCAAAGAATCAGATATTCCTACCAAGGCGAGGCCAATCCATATGAACTCTGTACTATTGAGCCATTGTAGGAAGGACATAGATGAACTACTCAAAAGAAAGCTTATTGGACCATCAAAGAGTCCTTGGTCTTGTGCAGCTTTCTACGTCAACAACCAGACTGAAAAGGAATGTGGCGTCCCCAGACTGGTAATAAACTACAAACCCTTAAACAAAGTTTTGGAATGGATTAGGTATCCAATTCCAAATAAAAACGATTTACTCAAAAGAATTTCAAATGTCAAAATACTTTCAAAATTCGATAGATTCCACTCAGGGGTGTGGAATAGTACTCAAAAGAATTACTCAACAATCAAACAAGAAATTATGGCTATTGTTCTATGTGTCCAGAAATTTCAAGGAGATTTAATTGATAAGAAATTTTTAATTAAAACCGATTCTCAAGCTTCAAAATTTGTTTTAAAAAATCTTGTTTCAAAACAAATTTTTGCTAGATGGCAAGAATTTTATCTTGCTTTGATTTTCAAATTTTGTCTACAAAAGGGACAGAAATCCCCTTAGCAGACTATCTCTCCAGAGAACACCTCTCTCCTCTCTCTAAAGAAAACTCTTCTCCCTCTTCTTCCAAGAGAGAAAACCATGAGTGAGAGAAAATGAAGAGGAAGAGCTTCCTCTTCCACTTCAAAGGGAAAGGCTCATGCCTCTTCCAAACCTACTCCAATGAGACTAGAGCAATATGCTCTGCCAGACAAGTCTTTTACTCCAGTGCAGACACGATCTCAACATCGTTCTGCTTCAATTAGAATTCGAGAACCCCTTGGTCTCGAAGAAGTGCTGCCTACTGCAGCACAACCTACACAATCTGTTGCAGGTTTTTCAACCTTCGGCACAACGGTGTCACCTACATCACGATTTACTCCTAAACTTGTTACGACAGGATATTTTCAAAAATCTCATGTGATACATGAATTCTCAATCGAACCCGAATGGGATTCAGAAAGTTTTGCTAAGATAACGTCGCATATCTACCTAGGTTACTTTTGTTTCATGCCTGAGTCGATATACAAAACGCGTACGTTTTACAAACTGATACTTGTTGATTCAAAATCAGCAGAAATTACTCATATATCTAACCGAAAAGATACGTCGATTACAGCTTACTCAAAACTAAAGATTTTTCAGGGTTCTAACTCCTTCTAAATGGAACTAGAAAATCTATACTGAGAAGAGATTCTCAATCAGATTTAATCATCCACCTTACTCATATAAGGATTATGTTAAAGATACTTTGGTATCAGGCATTTAACCACTCCTAGTTTATTCAATTTTGCAGACAGACTCATAAACAAACTTTCCCAATCTGGTTTATAGGTTGGTGGAAAAACTTTGGCCTCTGTGAAGAAAATTTTCTTGTTCTTGTTCAGGAATTCTTTCATTATTTTTCTCAAAATATTTACAAGATGTCGTATGACTTAGGCTTTCGGTTTTCCTTGTATTTTCAAATTTTGTGGATTTTCTGCTGGAATCTTACTACTCAAACGATTGAACCCAATCACAAATACTTAGTCAAAACTTTGAAAGTGAAATGGTGGGAAAAATATACTATCTCCTATATTTCCCTTCCAAAAATCAAACTCTGGTTTGTTGAAACTCCTCATTATCAGGATATTTCAAAATCAAAACAACAATTATTTGAAAAGAACAAGGCTGCTTTATTATCTTCCCTTGCTCAGACGGCGATTGAAGCCGATCTTCAAAGAGTTCTATTACAAAGAACTTCCGTATCAAACAAATCTTCTTCTCCACCTCAGTCCATCGTAGAAGAAGAAGAAGATGAAATCAACCTGAGCAATCCTTAAGATCGTAAGGGATTGCAAATGACCACAATTGTCATTAAACTACGAAGCATTCAAATTTGTCTACTCAAAATTACTACAAATAGACCGACAAGTCTTTAAACTATCATATGGGTCCTTACAGACTCTAAAAAAAAGTGTAAAATTCTTCTTCTTGTAAATTATAAAATTTCCATGTAAATCCATCATCCACATGTACAGAATGAAAGGATTCCTGTAAATATTTTTGAATTCTTTCATAAACATTGTTTCTGCAACAAAAGACACACAAAGAAAGTCGTCATCCGCTCCGAAATTTTCTGAGTGATAAGGTATTTGAAGGGACCTGTTGCGAAGGACAGACGTGGAGGACTGTTGCGGGGGAGTGTTCCCAGCAGAAGGGCGTAAGTCCATTGGTAAGCTATACCCTTGCTTCCTTGCCTCCTTGCCTAACAAAGACCAAATTATTAAGAAAATATTTGTTGCAAGAAGATGACAAAAGAACTTTAATAAAGCCACTTTATTAAAGGAAGAAAAGACGTTGCATAATTCCACTACCCTTATCTTTCCACATCTCCAACCTTATCCACTTTTTTCACCTTATTTTATGCTTTTGCATTTTATGCTTTTGTAAAGTTTGTCCTTTTACTTTTTACTATTGCCTTTTATTGTTTATGCTTTTAAAAAAGTAGATTCCCTGCTTTCCATAAAGATGATTTATACTGGGCATGTCCTTTCAAATCATCACTACCTTATCTTTTAATTTCCTGCATTTAATTTCTGTTTTAGTTCCGAGGTCTATATATAGATTCCCAAGTTGTATTCAAGGAGTAAGAACAAGCAAACGAGTACTAAGAAATATTTGTAAGCTCTCTCAGCTCTCTTCACCTGCATTTAATTTCTGTTTTAGAGTCTCTTTACTTAAGTAAATTGTTGTCAAACAAGATTTACTTGAAGGAGAAATTCTTTGGATATAAGATCTAACTTCCAAATCTTTGGAGGAAAATCTTGATGACTATAATAAGATATGTATGGATTTAGAAAATACGGGTGAAACATTAGGTGATGAAAATCAGGTCATTATTCTTCTGAATGCCTTGCCAAGAGAGCTATAAAGAGGTTAAAGCTGCTATTAAATACGGTAGAGAATTCTTGACATTAGCTACTATTTTATATGCTTTGAGATCTAATGATTTTGAAATTAAAGCAGAGAAAAAAGATGTTGAAGCCTTAATGGTAATAGGGAGATCCGAAACTAAAGGTAAATTTCAAGGAAAACACAGCAAGCATAGATCTAAATCGAAAGCAAGTGTTATTATTGTCATAGAGAGGGGCATTTGATTAAAATTTGTTTTCAATTGAAAAACAAGAACAAAATGGAGAACAAACTTCAGTTAATGTGCATAAAGGATATGAATCAGTCGAAGCGTTAGTTGTATCTGAAAATGCAGTGTGTGATGAATGGATATTTGACTTTGGATGTTCCTATCATATGACACCTTATATAGATTATTTTTAAGACTTTGAAGAGCTTGAAGGCAGTAAAGTTTTAATGGGAAATGATCATCATTGCCAAGTAAAAGGTATAGGATCTATCAAGTAAATTGGTAGGATGGGATGGAGAAAATTCTATCAGCAGTGCGGTTTGTTCCAGATTTAAAGAGAAATCTGATTTCTCTTGGACAACTCGATAAGGGAGGTTATAGCTATAAATTAGAGGGAGGTGTTCTTAAGATCTATAAAGGACCTCTGATCAAGATGAAAGGTTCTCTTAAAAATAGATTGTACACCTTGAATGGAACCTCTGCTGTAAATCATTATGCAAATCTAGTTGTAGGACAAGGGGTTCAAGAAATTGTCCTTTAGCACAATAGATTAGCTCATGTCTCTCAAAAGGGATTGAATGAATTACACAAACAAGGGTTGTTTGGTAAGTTCAAGCCATCAGAATTTCCATTTTGTGAGCATTGCACTCTCCGTAAATCAACTAGAGTTAAGTTTTCTAAGAGTACTCATATCGCCAATTAGACTATGTTCATTCAGACTTGTGGGGACCAGCTCGAGTTCCAACTCTTGGGGGAGCTAAATACTTTATCAGTATAGTTGATGACTATTCAAGGATGCTATGGGTGTATACCATAAAAAGTAAGAGTGATACTTTTGATACTTTTAGACCGTGGAAAACTCTAGTTGAAAACCAAACAGGGAAGAGAATTAAGGTGCTTAGGACTGATAATGGTCTTGAATGCATGCCTTAATGATAGCTTTATAAAGTTTGTGTATAGAAGTTGGTATTAAGAGACACCACACGGTTCCTTACACAATACAGCAAAACAGCTTGGCAGAAAGATTTAATAGAACTTTGCTTGAGAGGGTGAGATGTATGCTAGCAAATGCTAAACTTCCAAAGTTTTTTTGGGGGGAAGTAGTCTCGACAGTAACATATCTCATGAACAGGAGTCCTCAAGAGGGTTGAAAACTCATTTGCTTTAGATTTGAAAACTCATTTGCTTTAGATTTAAAAACTCCTCAAGAGGGTTGGTTTGGAAAACCACCGAATTTAAACCATTTAAAGGTTTTTGGATGTGCAGCCTATGCACATGTTAAACAAGATAAGTTTGATCCACAAGCAAGAAAGTGTATGTTTCTTGGATGTCCATCTAAGGTGAAGGGTTATAAACTTTGGCTTCTTCAACCGGGTGAGGGACGTTGCATTATCAGTAGAAATGTGAAATTTGATGAGTTTGATATGTCGTGGGAACAATCTGGAAGTTTGAGTTATAAAAAGACAAAAGAAGACTTGACTCTAACTTCATTTGAGATTGAATTAGAAATTCCTCAAACAACAGATTCATCAAATACAAAACAACAAACTTTTGAGCATGAAGCTGAAAGGGTTGATGAAATAGTGACAGGGGAATCATCTAGAGAACAGTCACAGTAAGAAATCACAGAGGTTGGACATGATGGTTTGGATTCTCAGTTGTCTGACTATCAATTAGCGAGAGATAGATAAAGAACAACCATAAGACCTCCAGCAAGGTATGACCAAGTAAGTTTTGTAGTTGACCAAGAAAAAGAAATAGCTTATGCCTTGAATTGTGATGGAATTTCCTCAAGTTTGAACCTTCAAACTTGGAAGAAGCCATGAAATCCAAAGAATGTGATAAGTGGGTAATTGCTATGAATGAAGAAATGCATTCATTAATGAAATATGAGACTTGGAGTTTATTGAAAAACTTTCGCATCATAAGCTTGTGGATTGTAAGGCCCCTTTGATAACGTTCTCGTTTCTCGTTTCTTGTTTCTGTTTCTCGTTTCTCGTTTCTGTTTCTTAAAAACTAAAAACAGAAACATGTTTTATAACTATTTCTGTTTCTTGTTTCTTGTTTTTAAGTAAAAATAAAATTTAGTACATATACTATAATAAAACATATAACATGCATTAAAATAAATATAAAACAATTATAAAAAGGTAATAGTATCTTATTAAGGACCAACACCTAATTAATAATAATAATAATAAATTTTATCCTTCAAATGTTGTTCAAAATTGATTTGCAATGTTATTTCTTACTTCAATCAATTCACCTTGAACTATTTTAACTTACAAAAGTTAGTTCAATCAGACGAATTTGTAAATTGTCTAAGGTCAGACAATCGAACATACCCACATTTCTTTAATTTAATAATAAACTTTATTTTTATTTTTTAAAAAAATACATTAGTCAATAATACATGCAAGTAAAATCAGAAAAAGATAGAGAATGTATATTTTTTTTACATTTAATGGTAAACATGAAATACATTATTAGTTTATTTATTTAATAAAAAAATAAAATCATACCAAAAGTAATAAAAAAAATAAAATCATACCAAAAGGAAAAATAATAGAAAATTAAATAGAAAATAATAACTATAAGCTCGTTGATGTAAAGTAAAAGAAAATAAGAAAATAAGAGAGAAGAGAAAAACATAAACGAAAAGAGAAAAGTAAAAAGTAAAAAGGAAAAAATAAAAAAATATATAATGAACTATTAAAAGAAAAAAAGATTATGATGAAAGAGAGAGAACGAATAGAAATAAATAAAAAGATTAAAAAGTATTAAAAGAAAAAAAATAGAATGGAAGAGAGAGAGGAGAGATGGGTAAAAAGTAGGGATGTCCATTTAACCCGCGGGGACCCGCCCCGAACGGGGCGGGGAATCCCCGATTACACGGGGAATGGGGGAGGGAGCGGGGAAGTTTTTTTCCCCGTTGGCTAAATGGGGACGGGGACGGGGAATATATTCCCCGCCCCGATTCCCCGATTAATAATATATATATATATATATATATATATATATATATATATTATTACCTATAAATAGAATTTTTTTTTTAAAAAAAAACTATAGTAGGAATTAGTTTAAGACTATTTCGTTATAAAAAAAAATTAAAGTCTATGTTGTAATATTGAAATTTGAATTTTTAGAAATTAAGTTGTTTCGACATTATAGTATTTTTACTTATGGTATATTATTGTTTTTATTAGGAAATTTTATAACATTTACTTTAAATAGAATTATATTGAAAATTATTCATTTAGAAATAATTTTTATTATGGTTGAGAATAAATTTAAAAAATAAAAAGGATAAAAAAAAAAAAACAAAAAAGAACGGGGAAAAATTCCCCGCTGGGAACCCGATCCCCGCGAATTCCCCGCGGGGAATCCCCCCCTCGATCCCCGCGAAATTAAACGGAGAATTTCGCGGGGACGGGGAATAAAATGGGGGGCGGGGAGGGGACGGGGAATCCATTCCCCGGCCCCGCCCCGCCCCGTGGACATCTCTAGTAAAAAGAGAAATAGGAATACATGCATGAAACCTGAAAAAAAAATAAAAATAGAATTTGAGAAACTACTTTTTGAAGTTTCTCAAAATCTGTCATTTTTTTAGAAACGTTTCTAAAAAATTTAGAAACAAGAAACAAGATGGTTTATCAAACATGTCTGTTTCTTGAAAAATGAGAAACATGAACGTTATCAAACGAGCCCTAAGGGGCTATATAAGTAAAACCTAGTATTAGTGAGGATAACAAGCCTAGATATAAAGCTAGGTCAGTGGCAAAAGGTTTTATTCAAGAATATGTAACTACAATGAAGTATTCCCCTGTAGTAAGGCACTCCTCGATCCGTGTTCTATTGTCTTTAGTTGCTCATTATAATTTAGAATTGGAGCAAATGGATGTTACGACAACATTTTTATATGGAGAGCTAAAGGAAGAGATTTATATGAATCATCCACAACGCTTTATTGAAAAAGGTAAATAGCATATGGTTTGTCGATTGAAAAAGTCCCTTTATGGGCTTAAACAAACGCCAAGACAATGGAATAAGCGTTTTTTACACCTTTTATAGTTTGATATGGCTTTAAAAGAAGTGATTATGATAGTTGTGTCTATGTTAAGCATGTTAAAAAAAATGTCTGTGTTTTTATTACTATATGTAGATGACATGCTGATTTCTTCTCATGAGCTTTTTGAAATGAGTAATTTGAAAGCAGAATTGTGCAAAGAATTTGATACGAAGGATTTAGGCTTAGCTAGGAAAATTCTTGGCATGGAAGTTTTGAGAGACGGGGCTGTTGGAAAGCTTGATTCAAGATGGTGATTTGTTGTTTTAATTAGGGGTGAGCAACATACACCGAAAAACCGAACCGAACGACCGAAACCAACCGAACCGACTTCGATCGGTCGGTTTAAAGATATAAACCGGTCGGAGTCGGTTTTGCACATGGAAAAACCGACCATGATATATATGTAAATGTAAATGTAAAAAAAAAAAAAGAAAAAGAAAAAGAAAAAAAGAATAGCTTGAGCTTTGAACTTTTAAAATTATAGGTAATCATTACTTTTTTATAGGCAATAATTACCTATTTTTATAGGTAATGATTACCTTTTATTTATTATTATTTTTTTCATGACAACATCTCCTTCTCTTCTTCTCCCCCTTTATCTCTTTCTCATTTTCGATTCATCTCTCCCCTTTCTCATTTTCTCTCTTTGTTTGTTTTCTTTTTATCAGAGTTCACAATGACGACAAACGACCTCCGCCGGAATGTTTGCCATGCCGCCGCGAGCTTCATCCTTCTCCTTTCTTAGTTCTTTCTTTCTCCTCTCCTCTCGTTTTCGTCTTCCCTTTTTTCTCTCTCTTTCTCTTCAATTTGTTTAACTCTCTGCGCCGGAGCTTGATCACCACGGACCAACACCATCCCTTTCTCTTCCCAAAACCGATCTATACATTTTTGGTTTCTTAATAACTTTCAAAACCGATGACCACCGATCGACCAAAACCGACATGTCGGTGATCGGCGCCGGTTTGAGCCCAAAACCGACGCCGACCGACCGATGATCACCCCTAGTTGTAATGGAAGATTGAGCTCACCTTTGCACAGTGGATATAGACTAACTTTTATTTAGAGTTTAAATATAGAGTTTATACTCAACAAACTTGTATTATCTATATTACAACTCAAGAGAAAAGTCTATACATATAACTCACAAATATCACAATTCACTAGGTAAAAGTAGAAAAAAAAAACCCAACCATGACTATTGATGTGTTTGTCTTATGCTATCAAGCAGTTTACTTCTCTCTTCCAGAACATCAGAGAAGAGAGAATCGACTTCCGTCCTCAAATCATCCATCTCCTTCTCAAGTAAATCCCCAACTGCATCTCTGCTTTTCCCAGCCGCCATGGAAGCAACTGGAAGCTCAACTGCATCATTCACCTCTTTAATTTCCTTCAACATTATTACCCCAGACTGACAAATTGCTTTGTGAACAGTAAAATTCAATCTGTCCAAAGGAAAAACCCCCAATTCCCTCAATTGATTTTCTCATCTCCATCAATGCCTCAGCATCTCCACTCAATTCAGGAAGGAGGAAAAAGGAGAAGGAGAAGGAAGAGGAGGGAGGAGGAAGAAGACTCCGGCAAAGGGTGTGGGAAACGAGAGAGAGAGGAGGGAGAGAGTGGTTCTTTGTTTTAATTATCATTTTAATTATTTTTATTTTATTTTCTAATTTTTCACGTCAGCATTAAAAATAATAAAAAAATTAGTCTGTTACTACAGCAAACGTAAAAAGTAATGCCAGGATCTTTTAAATCTATTTTTGCAAAACTCGAAAATTATAAGTGCACATTTTGAAACTTTAAAGACCAAATGACCTAATCATATATATTTTTGAATCCTTGTATAAGGAAAGTGACAAATAATAATTTGACCTATAACATTTTTCTAAAGAAAAATGTACCAAAATTATATAATCAAATTTAAATTTAATACATGAACTAGTTTATAACCTTTTAGGGGGTGTTTGGGGCACAGAGTTGGTTATAATAGTCTGTGGGTTATTATAGTCTGGGGGTTATTATAGTCTGGGGGTTATAATAATCTGTGTTTGGGGTGCAGATTATTATAGTCTGGGTTATAATAGTCTGTGTTTGGGGTGCAGATTATTATAACATGGAGTTCTGATGCTGGGTTTAGAATGTCAGTTTTTTTTTTCAACATTTTTTTTGGATTGCCCGAGTAATGTTATATTAAAATTTTAGTTTTTCAAGATTTAAATACAAATTATGTTCAATACTTTGACTAGTTTGGAGTTTGAGTTGCACAAAATAATTGTTACCATTCTTTACATAATCTCCAGGTTTGGAGTTGTACAAATGCAACATGATATCTATCTCCCCATGTACACACAAAAAATGTTTTTTTCAACAAGTATAATGTTTGGTTTTAAAATTTAGTTGGTTGGTTTATGAGTCTATGTTTTGGTTTCTAAATTTTGGGTTAAGTGATTGATTATAGGATTCAAATGTTGGGGTTTGTTTAAAGAGTCTAAGGTTTGGTTTTGAAATTGATGTGGTTGATTTATGAGTATAATGTTTGGTTTTAAAATTTAGTTGGTTGGTTTATGAGTCTATGTTTTGGTTTCTAAATTTTGGGTTAAGTGATTGATTATAGGATTCAAATGTTGGGGTTTGTTTAAAGAGTCTAAGGTTTGGTTTTGAAATTGATGTGGTTGATTTATGAGTATAATGTTTGGTTTTAAAATTTAGTTGGTTGGTTTATGGTTTTAAAATTGGTCACTCTCCTATGATACCAATTGTATTATAACAATATTTTATGTATAATTGGTCACTCTCCTATGATATCAATTGTATTAGAACAATCTTTTATGTAAAAAACATAGATTATTTTGTTAAACATAACTTTTTTTTTCCTGTTAAAAACAACTTTTTTCTTTCCTTATTGTTACTTAATTTAGAAAAAAATAATTGCATCAATTAACCCTTTTTTTTTTTTTGCTCTAAGACATGACTTTGAAAATATGCAAATATTGGAGTATTAACCATATTTTTGGTTTCAATAAATTAACTTTGTTTCCCGTTTAACATATTCATTTTAGTAATGCATTTTAGCTTGTTGGAGTGAAAAATCATGGTGAATTTTATAAAAACCATTTATTCAAAGAACACATAAAATAATATTTGAAGAAAGCTTTTTTTTTTTTTTTTCATTCGAATCCCACTACATTATAATCAAGTTCTCACCTTTAAAATAACATGAAGTCTATTATAACAACGAAACGCATACATAATCAAATTACATTCACATTTAAAATATATAATTTTTTTCAAATAATACAAGCAGTACATTAGCAATGTTTTTTTTTTTCCATATAAAACACATTATTAGAGCAATACTAACAAATCAATCAAGTGAATATACAAATAAGCAAATATTCCATATAAAGAAATACATACACGAATAGTATTTTTCTTATATACAAACCTAATATACATACACAAATGATATTTTTGTACTAAACAAACTGAATATACAAAAAGCAAATGTCCGTGCTTTAAAATAAACGAACCTCGAACTAAGGTGGACCAATGAACTAGTTATGACCCTGTTAAGACATACAAAAGAAAATTAGTACTTAACTTTACTATAATAAAACTTGTAGAAGAAGATGACGTGTTACCTTAGAAGACGTAAGGAGCGATCAACAGTGAGGAGAACGTGATGGATTTGGAAGGACTTCAACCCTATAATTGAAAGAGATGATGCATTAGTAAGAAAGTAAAGTAGAATGGAATGGGGAAAGATATGAATGAAGATTAAGAAGAAAATTTGAAGGAAATATATGAGTACAAGAGAGTGGCACTCACAAATTGCCTTTGAGAGAAGTAGTTTGGAGATGGTTGTCCTCAAGATTTTGAATAAAATGAGAACATATTTAAAGAGGAGATGGGGGGGTGGTAGTTGACAAAAACAAATTGGTGCACTTATTATCATAAGTGCACCTAACCACAATATTAAATAAGAATAGAGAATAAAAAATAAAAAAATATTGTAAGTACACAAATTATCAATAGAAAGCCATTATGAAAAACAAGTGAGAAAAGACATTGACATGACTCCTTTAATACAAACCAACCACCTTCCAACCCAAATACAAAAGTTATGACAAATTAAGTTATGGTTAGATTTAAGAGCACAAAAAACAAGTATTGACCAAAAAAAATCATAGACAAACCGGCCTCAGGAATATGAAATTCATTCATGAGTGGTATTTCACTTTCTCAAAGTAGCATGAATATAAACAAAATACAAAACTAAACTAAAATTGTAGAACAGAACAGAAACTCACATTCGCATACAACATATGGTGAGATTTATGAGCAAACAAAATGAGAATTGAAAAACAAAATGCATAGACAAACCGGCCTCAGAAATATGAAATTCATTCATGAGGAATATTTCAATTTCTCATATTAACAAGAAAATGAACAAAAAACAAATTCAATGAGAGTAACAAAAAGAAAACAGGCTGCATCAATGAAAGTAACCTAAAAACAGACCATTCAATGAAAGTAACAGGAAAAAAAATTGAGAAACAGAGGGCTGCATCAATGCATTCATATATTATTCCAGCATGTTGAATACAATAATTTGATAAAAAACAGGCAGAAAAATCGGTGATGACAGGCAATAAAGTAACAGGAAAAAAAATTTAGAAACAGAGGGCTGGATCAATGCATTCATATATTATTCCAGCATTTTGAATACAATAATTTGCTAAAAAAACAGGCAGAAAAATCGGTGATGACAGGCAATAAAGTAACAGGAAAAAAAATTGAGAAACAGAGGGATGGATCAATGCATTCATAGATTATTCCAGCATGTTGAATACAATAATTTGCTAAAAAACAGGCAGTAAAATCGGTGATGACAGGAAAATCAGAGATAAACAATGAAGATCATATGAAAATGAAGATCCAATACTAGTCAGCAACAAGGGTAAATCAGAGAGAATCAAAACGGAAAATAAAAAAATTTCAGTAACATGGACTCATCATCAGCCGGTCTAAAAGGGAAAAGAAAACATACCTTCGAAGTTGGTCCCCCTACCAAGCTCCTCAAATCGATCCATGCATCCCCTACCTAGCATTCTCCAAACAACCACCATCGAATAAAACATGCAGCTTCACCGAAACAGGGGATCGATAAGAAGCGGCAAGGGATGGATTGGTTTTTTGGAAGCGGCAAGAGGGATGGATCGATTTTTTGGAAGCGGCAAGATGAGAAAGTCGAAAAAGCTTTCAGATCTGATAAAAAAGACATATCTGAAAACATAAATCGATCGGATCTACAAATCGATGAAAGGAAATATGAAAAATTGAAAACCTAAATCGAATGGATGGGTTT
The DNA here is from genome assembly GCA_033996785.1 of Trichosanthes truncata. Lineage (NCBI taxonomy): Eukaryota > Viridiplantae > Streptophyta > Magnoliopsida > Cucurbitales > Cucurbitaceae > Trichosanthes > Trichosanthes truncata. The sequence continues at coordinate 37,981,693 of JAWPNB010000013.1, read as the reverse complement.
ACAGATCTCGTAAAAAAAAAATACAGATCTGAACTGAAAACCTAAAAAACAGTACACGGACGAAGACGAAGAGGGGCGAATGCGAAGCGATGAGACAGTGGAAGATGAGGGAGAGATCGAATGAAGAAGAGGTCGAATGAAGAAGATGAAGCCATGAACATATGCAAGAGAAGACGAAGTGGTAAGGGAAAAGATACGAGCGAAGACGAAGACGCAACGAGGAAGGTGAAGCCAGACATCGGGAAAGATGGAGAGGCGGAATGAGATTTCGGGAAAGAGAAAGGTGGAAGGAAATTTCGAAAACCGGGGGTTACAATTAATGGGTACTGTACATAAACGGGAATTATAAAAAACGAAGTGGCCTATTATAATAACATGAGGCCCAAACAAAGAGTGGACTATAATAACATACTCAAACCCATGGTTATTGGACCCCCAAACAGCCCCTTAGTTCCTATACCTTTTTTTTTAATTGTAACAATTTAGTCTTTCTACTTTATAATTTGTGACAATTTAATCTCTACTATGAAAAAAAAAATCATCAAAATCACATTTAGTCTATAACTAGTTTATTGATTTACAATATATAGACTAAATTATTATATATTAAAGTAAAAAAAAAATTAAAAATAAGCACTAGATCATTATAAATTTTAAACTATAAAAATTAAATTATTACGTATTAAATTTCATAATCTAACTAAATTAAAAAAATTGAGACTATAATTATAGGAATTTCTCAGTGCAGAGAAACTCCTCCAAAAATAGGCGTATGCCAGTGAGCGAGGCGAGTACACGGTATTCTTTAGTAAAAGGCAAAAGAATAGTTCGCTGTGTATCCACCGCCCGGCTCCGTGCTTCAACGAATCTCACACCTCGCCCTCTTATACTCTGCCTGACTACAGCCAAATTTCAATCTTATCCGATGTGGGATCTCGAAAAGTTGCAATATAGTTTCAATTTGGGCCGGAGACTTTAATATAAATTTACAAAACAAATTTTTGTATTTAACTTTTTTTAAAGAAAATTTCAGTCTTTAATTGAAAACTCAACCGTACAAACCATTTTCCTCAAATTTCATTGACCTTAAAAACTGAAAAATCAGTGGCTAAACTCAAATATAAATTGTAATATTTTCAGCAGGGATCCATTTTTTGAGGCATTTACCAAGGTCTTAGAGGCCTAGGTTAATCCATTGTTAAAATGCTTAATCAAAAGGCAAGCTGGTTAGCCATGATGTATACATCTCCTAACTAGCTTTTTGAAGCGTTCCCATGCTGTATCCACGCCTTCATTTGGATCTTGTTTAAAAGTGATAATTTCTCCTCGAATCGAAGCATTCTTGGTTGGTGGGAAATATTTCAAAAGAAACTTTTTCGATAAGTCATCCCAAGAAGTGATCAAATTTGGTGGGAAATAATCTAGCCATGCTTTTGCATTGCTTTGCAAGGAAAAAGGAAAAATTTTTAGCCTCAATGTCTCGTTTGACACTCCATTCAACTTGAACGAGTTGCATATCCTCAAAAATCGCTTCATGTGCTTGTGAGGATCATCGTTTGGTAATCATGAAAATTGCCCTATAGTCTGGAGCATCTGAAACATTATAGGCTTCAACTCAAATGAGTTGCCTCAATGTTTGGTTCCATGATTCATGCATTAAGATTATGGAAAGTTGCGGCCGTATAATTCCTTATAGCTCTATCTCATTCATCTACAATAAAAATGGGATTTTGATGGACCGCTTGTTGCTGCTGTTGTTATGGCTATTGCACATTATTGGGTTGTGTTTCTCTTTGTCACTTACCAAGAGGATCGACTCCAAGTAGATCCATTGAAAGTTCTTGCAAAACAGGCTCTTGCAAAACAAGTTCTTCTGGATTCTCCTGTGTGCTCAACTCTTGTAGTTCTCTCCTTTTCCTCCTTTGCTTTTTACGGCTCTGACAAAAAGTTTGCTATATCTCAAGATCAAATCACAAGGGCAAGGCCCTTTGCACATGCACCAACTCTATCCTGCAAAAACCTGCAAATAGAATCGGGTCCCTAGGATAGAGTCGAAATGCAATTGCAATCAAATCGCAAATAGAATCGGGTCCCTGGGATAGAGTTGAAATGCAATCGCAATCAAATCGCAATTTTGCTGAAAAACTGAAAATTTTGTTAAAAAGCTGTTCCCCGGCAACAGTGCAAAAAATTTGATGAGTGCTAAATCGCAAGTGCACACTTGATAACACTTATTTGCTTAGAAAGTGAATGTTTGTGTTTGAAAGTGAGTGTTATTTAGCCTTAAAAAACTAAGCTATTTGCTTAGAAATCGAGTGTTTAAAGTTATATTTCATGTCATTTAGGGTGAGTTTAAGTAAAAACAAGTTTTGCATGTGTTTGAAGTCTTTTGTAAAAATAAGTATTTAGGTGTAATTATAGTCATTTTTGTAAAGAAAGTGTTCATTTTTTGTTATTTTTGTGCAGAGGTTGAAAGATGGCTCAAATGCACTAGCAATCAAATAGCATTTGGAGGAAGAAAATATGCTTAAGTGTTGATCCATGCAAAATGTGACCTGAATGCGCCAACATATAAAGGCAGAAGGAAATTTTCAAGTAAAATAGAAAAAACCCTGAACTGTGACTTGAATGCACCAGTATTTAGACCATTTCGACAACAGGTGGAAATGCGCCCACAAATGTGCCCACAATTGGACCATTTTACCAAATTCTCCTAGATTTGCAGAATCGACAGATTTTATGGAAGATTCTCAATCAAATCTCCTCAAATCAAGGGATATGGTCGTCCAAGGCCTCTCACATTGATCTTGGAAGCAAACATTAGGCATGAAGTCTATAAAAGGCGACTTATATCTCCATTTCAAGAGAGCTCGGAGTTGGGAATTCTTCTTCATCCCAAAGTTCTGTTATTTTCTCTTTAGTTTTAGCCGACACTCCAAGTTTCCCCTAAGTTCTATTCATATTCCATTCGAACTCTAACTTCGAAAGAAGGAGGAGTAAGGACTTGTTCTCTTTGAAAAGGTTGAACAAGTTATAAGGAAGAACAAGCTTAGGGTCCTTATTGATTTTCATTAAATTTTGTACTATTGTCAAGGTTGTACTTGTTTTATCTTTATTTTCGGCATTGTAAGTTTCTGTTTTTCATTTGAATTCAAGTTATAGTTTCTTTTAATTTAATTTCATTCAGTTCTTCCTTTGTTTTATACTTCAAAATGTATTCAAGTTTATTATTTCAATGAAGTGTGTTATTTCTTATTCTCGTTCTTCTTTATTTTCTACACTTTAGTTTTCTTTTAGATGAGTAGTTAAACTCCTTGGAGGGGATTCAATGAAGTGGATACCCCAACAAGGAGATAAGCCCCACCATGTGATTTTAGCAACTTTGCTTAACATTTAGCACGATTTTCTTTTATTGAGTTTAAGTTTCATTGTTGGCTTAAATTGATCACTTATGTTAGCACATTTTTTGTGAGATTCGATACTTAAAAGGTTGGATCGAGCACGCATTTTCATAAAAGCAATCTAGGAGAAGAGTCTAGACATAGAACTTCACTTTTTGTACCTAGACATAGGACAAAAACCACTAGAATCTTTTGAGTTGTGTTCTTATTTACCTAAGTTAAAATTAGCCATAGACATATGTGTTTAATTACTTAGGCTCCTAAAAGCACTTAGAAAAATGTTGAATAGGTGTTGAACTCGATTCATGGTGTTAAGCGTCGATTAGGGTAGCTTACGGGCGCATCTTGGCAGCATTTTGTTTGTACTGTACAGAGCTTGAAAGAGCCAGTATGCAAGCACAAATGGACAACAGTTGCCAAATGTTCTTTGCCTAGTTAAGCAGAATGTGGGTGCATGGTGGGCGCATTTCCTCAGAGTTGAACCGGACTTGAATCCTCTACTTCTCATCAATGTTGTCTCGTTACTTTTGCATTTACTTTTACTTTCTGCTTAAAAACCACCAAAATCAATTTATTTTCTTGGTTACCAATTCGGTTGCATTTTTTAGTACTTTTGTCGTTTGCTGAAATGTTTTGTTACATTTATTCCCTTGGGTTCGATACTTGGAGTACTTCCATATATTACTTGTTTTAACTGAAGGAATGAACGTTTCACTCCGCAGCGGAAGCATCGAATCGTCTTTGATTTTATTTAAAATTAAACTAAAAAAATCAGATTAAGCAAACTTACTTGGAGTAAATATGGAGATATTTCTGGCGGTCTTTATCTCCTCCACAAAGTCTTCCTGGTTATGACTCGAACACAGGACTAAGGCTTGTGGGAATCTGTTAAAAGAATATCCACAAGGGACTAGAGAGGAAGAGATCTACAGAGAATTCTCTAATTCTCTATTGAGAAGATGTGTGTTATGTCTAATGGCTCAACCTAAGGGTCCTATTTATAGAGACCAAGGGAAAATCTTTGTCATAATTGAAATAATATATTTTCATATCTAATATATTAAAATATATCTTATACTTATTTGAATCTCATTCAAATCTCCTACGATATTTATTTATTTGAATCTTATTCAAATTTTATAAATATCTTTTATTTAATGTATCTAATATACATTAATTATTTTAATATTTAATGTATCAAATACAATAAATATATTTTCCTCTTTTATATTTAATATATATAATATATTAAATATTAATTTGAACACTTCAAATTAAATATTAATTTGAACATTTCAAATTTTTCTTTCAACTAAACTGATCTTTTAGTGTTACTATGAGCTAATAAGGGGACCTTATGGACCTACAGATTATAAGCTCCAATGATACAAAATTAATTAATTAAATAGTCTAATTAAATAATTTTCATTCATTAACTCTAAGGTCACTCCACTATAGACCTAGAGTTGCACTCTTATGCACTGTAGGAAAAGTTGTGTCCATGGATATAACCACTACATGCAAGTCGATCTTTCACAAGTTGTTCATAATTACAATTGGGTCAAAAATACGTTTTACCCTTGTAACTACATCTTGCACCTTAAGTACCACTGATCCTCTAATGAACAATTTGTTTATGATCCAACCATAAACTAAGTCCCTCTCGGGCTAGTGAGAGGGTGGGGTTCCATTGTTCAAGTCTCGAAATCAGCACTTAAGGGAACTACTCATCTACTTACCCTATATGGGAAGGAGTGAATTTCATCTTGTGAGATTATGTTCCCATCTCCCTATTTGGTCAAGTCCCCAAAATGGTAGGCATATTGAATCTGCTACAAAAGTCACTCTCACCCATGCAAATCAAAGGACAAGCCCTCCCAGGCAGTAGTTCATAACTCACTCAAGATTAAGATTGAGTCGCGTATGATCATCCTAATGAAATATTAATCCACTCAATTAACGGATTTATAAAGAGTGATTAAATATTTTGTGGTTGAGTTTTATACAAACTCATTGCATAAGATAGCCCCACTCACATGTCTCCACATGAACGATTTTGATCAAATCATTTGTAACTATTACAAAGTGGGTCGTATCAATAGTATTACCAAGATAAGGCACCCAACCTTATTGATCGGACTGAAACGTGGGGCTTAAAGAAAAGATTTTTGATTCAAAACAAAGCTCCAGCCTAATGCAAGTGCACACTGTCGATTGCAAGTAATAAATCTGGGGTATTCTAGAGTATCGTACCCAAGGGAACAGCTTTTAACAAAATCTATGAAGATGACACAAATTTGTTTACAAAATGCAATTGTGGTAACCAAGGGTGTAAAAATGTTGAGATATTGTTTTTGCTAAAGGAAACAAAATTCAAGTTGCTTATGCCCATTTTGAAAGAAATGCCACCAAAAAATGCAATTGCAATCGTAGTTAATACAAGAAAACTAAGTAAACCGAATTTGACTCCTATTCAATTTTGCTTCAAAATCTTTAGGAGGCTAAGTGGTTAAACCTATATTTCTATGGCTAATCTAACTTAGATAATTTCGCGCACAATTCTAGTGGTTTTGGAGTCTCGCCCTATGTCTAGGGTCGATGTTCAGAACTTATTTCTAAGTCTTTTCCTCCATTGCTTTTGTGGCATTCGCTTTCCCTTAACCCTTTTGGTATTAAATTCAAGCTTGACAAGCAAACACTAGTTGGCCGGCAAGGTTTACCCATGTTAATTCAACAAAAACAAATAAAGTTTCGAGTGTTAACTAGATTATTTGTACTTTTAAGCTTTACATCTTTCCTCTAGGGCATTCACTGACTTGAATTCCTAAAGGAAAATTAGCTCATGATAGAAGGAATGAAAAACAACAATTTAATTGCTAATAAACTCATACTTAATAACCAAAATAAGGGAAATAAATTCCTGAATAATAAGGCGCACCAATCTAAAATTTATTAAGAATACCTTGATGTAAAACTAATCCAACAACTCAAACATTCACAAGGAAAAAAAACAGTGCTGAAATTCCAGGACAATACCTTCACTAACTTAAAACCAGATTTTCAAAGACAATACTTATTGGAAAATTCAAAATCTTGTGGAAATGCAATCCCAACTAATCAACTGACCTTTTATAAATAAGAAGAACGAAAATCAAAGGACTCAATGGTTAAAAACAACTTACAAAATTGAGATTAAACAGAACCTAGCTATAGAAAAAAAATGAACAAAAATATAACAGAAGAACAATGTTGGACGATTGTTTTCCTTGCTTTGATCGAACCATATACACCTTCAAAGGTAATTGGATCTTCACCTCCTCGAACTTTCGTTTAGGGGGGATCAAACTCGAAAATTATAGAGCACAATAACAAACAACTGCTGTAAGAAAGACAGAAAAAAACGAAGACTGATGTTGTTGTCCAAAAATAAAAACCCAGATCATTTTTTACTTTGTTCTTCCCGTTTTTATAGGCATCAAGGGCTAGGGTTTCCATCTTTGCTCTTCTACAACCTTGGGTCAACTTGTAGGCATGAAATTGGGTTGAAGAATCTCCCAAACACACAAAAATCTCCATAAGTCTCGTAATTTCCATGATTCTCGCGTTTTCCAGATTTTCCAAAAAATGTAATTGCATTTCAAAAGTGGAATGCAATTGCATTTTTTCCTTTGTTTGCCGTCTTGTTTTCCCACGGAAATGCAATTGCATTTCAATAGTGGAATGCAATTGCATTTTCGTACTTGCTCAAAATCTACACAAAAACAACAAATTAGCTTAATTTCCATTCTCTTTTCAACTTCTTTCCTCTTTTTCAATACTCCGACAAGCTTTCATGAATTTATCTCACAAACACTATTTTTAGCTTGCTCGTTATTCAAAAAAACATACAAAAATGACAAGAATAACTTAGTTTAGGGTTAATAATTCTCATAAATTAGAATTATCACTTATCCATACCTTTAGGTTATTTCTTGAACATAATCCTCTCGTATGTCAACTACATATTGTTCAATATTACACTAATAACCTTGGATTTTTCATATAATGGATAATATTATATTGCAAATAAAATAATCAAAATTATTATTAATTATGAAATAAATCATTAATTACGAAGCTTTAGGGCATAAATCCCAACATTAACAGCGTGCACTTGCACTTTTGATCGTAGCAGTCGTCACCAACGTTGTCTCTCAAGTAATATATAGAAGTACTCCAAGTATCGAATCCAATGGAACGAATGTAATAAAAATTTCTAGCAAACAACAAAATTACTCAAAGTTGCAACCAAAGTGGTAACCAAGAAAACAAAGTAATTTTTGGAGTTTTGTAAATAGAAAGTAAAAGTAACAAGAAAACATTGATGAGAAAGCAAGAGATTCAATTTGGTTCAACCTTGAGGAAATGCGCCCACCATGCGACACATTTTGCTTAACTAGGCGAAGAACATCTGGGAATTGATGTACAATTATGTCTGCTTACTTGCTCTTTTGAGCTCTGTATGGTACGAACATAATGCTACCAAGATGCGCCCGCAACCTACCCTAATTGACACTTAACACCATGAATCGAATTCAACACCTATTCAGCCATTTTAAGTACTTTTAGGAGCCTAAGCAATTAACCAAACATGTCTATGGCTAATTTTAACTTAGGTAAATAAAGAACACAAGCCAAAAGATTCTAAAGGTTTTTGTCCTATGTTTAGGCACAAAAAGTGAAGTTCTATTTCTAGACTCTTCTCCTAGATTACTTTTTATGAAAACGCATGCTCAATCCAACCTTTTCAATATTGAATCTCACACAAACGTGTGGGGATTTATGCCCTAAAGCTTCATAATTAATGATTTATTTAATAATCAATAATAATTTTGATTATTTTATTTACAATATAATATTATCCATTATGTGAAAAATTCAAGGTTATTAGTGTAATCTTGAACAGTATGTGGTTGACATACGGGAGGATCATGTTCAAGAAATAACCTAAAGGGTCATAGTATATGGATAAGGTTGGGTGCCTTATCCTAGTAATATTATTTATACGGCCCACTTTGTAATAGTTACAAATAATTTGATCCAAATCATTCATGTGGAGACATGTGAGTGGGGGTATCTTATACAATGAATTTGTATAAGACTAGACCATAAAATATTTAATATGTCTTTATATATCCGTTAATTGAGAATATTAATATTTCGTCAGGATAATCATATTGACTCGATCTTAATCCTTAGTAAGTTATGAATGAGCCTGTGAGGACATGTCCTTTGATTTGTGTAGGTAATAGTGGCTTTTGTAGCCGATTCAATAAGCCTACCATTTTGGAGACTTGACCAAATAGGGAACTGAGAACATAATCTCACAAGATGGAATTCACTTCTTCCTATATAGGGTAAATAGATGAGTAGTTCCCTTAAGTGCTGATTTTGGGACTTGAACAATGGGGCCCCACCCTCTCACTAACCCGAGAGGGACTTAGTTTATGGTTAAATCATGAACAAATTGTTCATTAGAGGATCAGTGGTACTTAAGATATAAGATATAATTATAAGGGTAAAACGGACTTTTGACCTAGTTGTAATTATGAACAACTTGTGAAGGATTGACTTGCATGTAGTGATTATATCCATGGACACAACTTTTCCTACAGTGCATAAGAGTGCAACTTTAGGTTTATAGTGAAGTTACCCTAGAGTTAATGAATGAAAATTGATTAATTAATTAATTTTGTATCATTGGAGCTTATAATTTGTAGGTCCATAAGGTCCTCTTGCTAGCTCATAGTAACACTAAAAGATCAATTTAGTTGAAAGAAAAATTTTAAATGTTCAAATTAATATTTGATATATTAAATATAAAAGAGAAAAATATATTTATTGTATTTAATACATTAAATATTAAAATGATTAATGTATATTAGATACATTAAAGAAATATATATTTTTAGAATTTGAATGAAATTTAAATAGGTTAATTAAATATTGTAGGAGATTTGAATAAGATTCAAATAAGTATAATATATATTTTAATATATTAGATATTAAAATATAATATTATAATTATGGAAAAGATTTGTCATAAGTCTCTATAAATAGGATCTTTAGGTTGAGTCAATACAGAACACATCTCCTCAGTAAAGAATTAGAGACTTATCTTTAGACCTCTTCCTCTCTAATTCCTTGTGGATTTTCTTTCAAGAGGTTCCCACAAGCCTTGGTCCTATGTTCGAGTCATAGCAAGTAGGCTTTATGGAATTAGAGTTTCAACGTTGTTGGAGTTGAAGAATAAGATTAAATGACCACTAGACAATTCTCCATAACATTTGAGGTATGGTTTATGCTTAGCCTTATTTCTCTTATTTTAATTCTAAATAAACTCAAAACGATTCCAATGCTTCCGCTTGGGTTTAATTCGATTATTCCTTTCAAAACTATGCTAACTTAAGTGATCAGTTTAAGCTAACAATGAAACTTAAACTCAATAAAAGCAAACGATGCTATATGTTAAGCAAAGTTGCTAAAATCACATGGTGAGGCTTATCTCCTTGTTAAGGTATCCACTTCATTGAATCCCCTCTAAGGAGTTTAGCTACTCATAGAAAAGAAAGCTAAAGTGCATAAAATAAAGAAGAAATGTGAATGTGAAAGAATAAACTTCATTGAAATAATGAACTTGGATACACTTTGAAGTATGAAAACAAAGAAAGAACTAACTGAATTAGAACAAAAGAAACTGCAACTTGAATTCAAAGGGACAACAAAAACTTACAACTCTGAAACTAAGAATAAAACAGCAAGTACAACATTGGAAAACAGAAACGTACAAAACTTAAATGAAATACACTAAGGACCCTAAGCTTGTTCTTCTGTTCTAACTTGTTCAACCTTTTTCAAGGACAACAAGTCCTTACTTCTCCTTCTTTCGAAGTTAGAATTCGAATGCAGTGTGAACAGAACTTAGGGATGACTAGGAGTGATAGGTAAAACTAAAGAGAAAATAATAGAACTTTTGGATGAAGTAGAATTCTCAACTTTGAGCTCTCTTTGAAATGGAGGTATGAGCCCCCTTTTATAGACTTCACTCCTAGGGTTTGCTGCTGAGATCAATGTGAGAGACCTTGGACAACTATATCCCTTGATTTGAGGAGATTTGGTTGAGAATCTTCCATAAAATATATCAATTTTGCAAATCTACGAGAATTTGGCGAAATAGTTCAGTTGTGGGCACATTTGTGGGTGCATTTTCATTTGTTGTTGAAATGGTTTGAATGTTGGCACATTCAGGTCACATTTTAGGGCTTTTCTGCTTCTCTTAGAAATTTTCTTCTACTTCAGATGTTGGTGCATTTAGGTAGCATTTTACATGGATCAACATTTTTTTTTTCACTTGCTACCTGATTGTTGGCGCATCTGGGCCATCTTTCAACTTTGCACAAAAACAACAAAAATGAACACTTTCTTTACAAAAATGACTCTAATTACACCTAAATACTTATTTTTACAAAATCAAGACTTCAAACACATGCAAAGCTTGTTTTTACTTAAACTCATTTGAAATAACATGAAATATAACCTTAAACACTCGCTTTCTAAGAAAATAGCTTAGTTTTTAAGGCTAAATAACATTCATAAATGAGTGTTATCAGGGGGACCACTACACCTGCATAAAGCATTTTTGTCGGGTGCCTCAATCGGATTGGCTGAAGCATATTTTAAATAAACCCTTCTATCTCATTTGGAAGGTGGGCTGGAGATATTTTATCTTATTCTTCCATCTTCATCTTTTTCAACTTGTGTTCGTGAAGTGGAAGTGGTCGTCCGCCATTGATGAGCTCGAGGAGAAGTAGTTGTTGTGGAGAAGAAGTTGACGCGCCCCAACTGTTGACACTCCAGCAAATTTGCACTGTCTAATTCTTTCTTTCCTCTTTTTTTTTTCATTTGTATCTACTGTTATTTGCTATGATATTTTTCTGCACTTTGTTTCTTTTATTTTGTAATATGAGTTAAACATTTACTCAAGACTTAGCTTAGGCCCTCTTGTTGCATCTACTTTCATGTCTTAAGCATATAGTTTAATGGATAATACTTTTTGAAACTTCTTCTTGAGAGTTCTTTTGTTGAAATTGCTCTTGTCCACCTGATCAACTTATGTAGAGTAGAAGCATGTTTTAGGCATCAAAAGGGTTAAGACATGTCAAAATACTCGGGAGGAGCGAGAGTGAACATAATCTTACTAGGTTGTTTTAGGGATAACTCAATCACTTATAGGCAAATAAAGGGGCGGTGTAAGAATGCACTTTAGTAGCATAGAGAAATCCAATTATTTTTGTGTGGGAATGCGATATCGGGAGGGAGGCATTCAAAGCTTCCCTTGCCTAGATTCAATTGTATAGTCCATTTTACTATTTGTGATGCATGGAAATAGATGTAACATTAGGCAACCGAAAGCTGAGTCTTAACATCTTCCATCATAGTTAAGTTTATTTTGATTTTTGCCTGCCTTGTTTATTCTCACAACCTACCTTACTTTTGTTTTAACTAACACACCCTTTTATTCTTGTATCTTGTGGCTGCGTAACACATATTCTACTTGTATAAATTTTTCTTGCATCCCAATTAGAAATCTAATCTATTTCTTGTGGATTTTACCCTGGAATACAAGTCAGGTATTACTTGTTGGCGTGTCTGCTTATACTTGGGCAAGTCCATCAGGTGATGAATGTATGTGTGTTGTTCTCAATTTTCATCACGTCATTTTTGTCTGCCCACATTTTTCATTGCGTCATTTTTATTTGCCCATATTTTTTACCGACGTCGTTCACCACCTCACACACAACATCATTTTTCACCCCAACAATTTTTCGATGGACCAAAATAAAGGGTGGTGGAAACTGTTGTTGGGAATATGCATTCCATGAAAAAATAATAATAAAACTATTCCTATGTAAGGTCTATCATGAATGTATTCCTACAATGACAATACTCCACAATAGGAATATTAAGGTAAATTCACTTTGTTCGATTTTGTCTAAACTACCCTGAATCTATTGATCATGATGTTTTTGGCTGTAAAAGAGCAAAGAAGATATGAAGAAATCTTTTACGTGGTGATAGGTGAGCACTCCCAAATGAGGAAATTGGCTTTAATGTAAGTGTACACTACCTTAACAAGAAGTAAATGGAGTATTCCAAGTATTGATCTCATAGAGACTGTGTATACACGAGTTGTTTTTAGTAAAACTTTTATCAAATTGCAAGAGATTATAACCAAGAAAAATATGGCGAGTGTTGGTGATAAAACATGTAAAATGAATGCAAAAGATAAGAATGCAAATATGTCAATGGTAACGGAGGATTCAACTATGTTTCTACCCTAAATGGAATATGCGGTCAATATGTGTTGTAACTTTTTAATATTTATTATTTACTATGAGTTTTTTTCTTTTTAAATGAGAGAGTTTCATATAATAAAGAGATGAAAGTTTTTGATTCTTTATTTGAAGAGAGGTTAAAAATTTTACAATTCAATTACTTATTTTTGTATTAAATTCTTAGATCTAAAATTATCCTATAAATACCTCTCTCACAAACACTTTCTACACACAACATTTTCCAATCTTCTCTTCTTTCTACTATCTCATATTTCTCTACTTTGCTCTTTTAAGAGCAATTGACCAAAAGAGGGATGTTCTTTGTTGTGGAGTTTTGAGCTCAACCTCATAGTGCATAGTGGTTTGAGCTACGCAACGTTTCAGTTGGGTTGTTGTATCTTGGAGGGGACAGGCCAGAGAAGAACTGCTGCATCGGTAGTTGATAAATAAATATACACCGCATAGGGCTTGAATCTCCTTAAAGAGAACGAGATACCCGCGCCTTAACCTAATTATTTACGTGTTTGTTTCTCAATATTTACTCCATTTTCCTCTGCTATTTGTAATTCCCCCAACAATTTTAAGGAGATTCATCATGGAGTCTACAATTGAGAAGTCTAATGAGAACGTTGGAGATCTCAACAAGCCTTTTTTATTTAAAGGAGCACACTTTAAGAGATGGAAGGGAAAAGTGTTGTTCTACCTTAATCTTCTCAAAGTGGCTTATGTTCTCATAGAAAAAAACCCAAAGAAGATTGATACTGAAAACATGGCCATTGAAGAGTTCATGGAACACCAAGAGAAAATTGATAAGTATGAGAAAGATGAGTACAAATGTCGGTACTATCTTTTAAATTGTCTTGCTGATCATTTTTATGATTATTATGATACTACTTTCACATCAATCAAGAAAATATGGAAAGCTTTGTAGAATAAATATGATACTGAAGAAGCAGATGCGAAAAAAAATGCTGCAAGTTGCTTCTTTCGCTTCCAAATGGTAGATGAAAAATCTGTAGTAGAGCAAGCACAAGACTTTCAGATGATAGTAGCTGAAGTAGCATCTGAAGGAATTAAGATTGAAGACAATCTTATTGTTGCCAGCATAATTGACAAGCTTCAACCATCATGGAGAGAATTTCAAAAAAATATGCGTCATAAACAAAAAGAATTTTTCTAGAAGTGCTAATTACTCGCATTCGTGTGGAGGAAGAGGCAAAAGGGAAAGATGCATTGATTCAGGAAGGCAATGAAAATTCCACCAAGGTAAATCTAATCTCTTCTAATGATAGTTTACCTAAGGGTCAAATTCCTAAAACTAGTCATTCTGTAATGACTAACATTTTCATGAATTAATTAAAGTTTTAATTTTGAGATTTGAATTAATTGTAAGGCCAATTTCATGTTTAAAGTTGTGTTGAAAATTAATTTTAGAGATTTGCATAATTGAAATTTGAGAAATTGGAGAGTGAATAGGGAAGAAAGAAGGGAAAAAGTGAATTAATTGGTTTGGGGGCAATTTTGTTAATTAGGTGACTTTGAGCAAAGCCCAAGCCCAAGGAGAAGCCAAGCCCAAATATCCCTCTCTATTATTTCTATACTACACGCAGCCCTAGGTCAAGCCAAGCCGTCATCTTCTCCAACCTTCTCCCTTTCCTCCATGAAAAACACCATCCACCGTCAATCCCTCTCTCTCTATCCCTTTCACTACCAAGAGACCCATCCATTTGAAAGTTTTTTTTCTTCTTCAACAAACATCCATCGCCGCGGTATTGTTCACGGCGCGGTACTGTTCATCGCGGACTGTTCATGCGTGGTACTGTTCATACCGCAAGTACTGTTCATATCGCAAGTACTGTTCATACCGCGGGTACTGTTCACGATGCCGTCACTGTTCACGCCGCCGCCGTTCCGATCAGCCTCTTCCAGTCCGGCGAGCCTTCAATTGTGGGTAAGCAATTAGTTTCTACATAGTTCTTTGATGATCTTGGTTGGGTAAGATTTAATTCATGAATCTTGACTTTGTTTCAAGGATACCCATTCCGTTTCGGCATCAAAATCACGAGCGTGTCGCGGTCCAGTAGGATTTGGATTGTTGGAGCGAAATTTTTGGTAAGTCACGAAGATCCTTGAGTTTTGGGCTGTATGGTAGATCAATTGAAAATAAGATTAATCCATGGATCTTATGACTTAAATTCAATTTTACCCAGCAATTTGCGATTAAGTTAAATGCTATAGAATTAATTAATTTGGTGGAAGAAACTTTGGGCTCAATTATGGATTTTAGGGATCTTTACTAACCTTAAGGATGACTTTGATTAGGCCCCAAATCGTTTGGCCGAGGTTCAAGGCAGTAGAATTTTTGGTGAGCTTTTGGGTGAATTGGATTCTTGAGCTTAGTCAAGGTAAGAGATCTTACGCCGGTATGCTTAAATGCAAGTTAGGAACTGAATTGAAAAAAAAATTAAATTATTTCAATGAAAAGTTTTATAAATGTTTTTAGTTGTGATTTCTGATGAATTTTAAAATACTTTATTTTATATGAAAATGAAGTTGCACATGTATGATTGCCATATGTTCTTATGAATGTGATGCATGTTATATGATTTATGATATGAGGCACATGAGAACTTTGTTTTATGTTGCATCATGAAATGAAAATTTTAAAATGCTTTGGGACCTCATGTATACATTATGTTTTCATGATAAAAATGATTTCGAAGGCTGTGGCAATTACCCCCTAAAATTATTGATGTACATCTATATCAAAAGGAGCCTTACGAGGCTATATGAAAAGGAACCTGAAAAGGTTAGATGAAAAGGAACCTGAAAAGGTTAAATGAAAAGGAAATGTTAGGTTGGGTTAATTGTCCACATTAAGCGAAGAGAAAAGTTGAAAGAGAAACGTTTCCGCTATGAAAGGAATTTTGGTCCCACCAAAGGAAAGAAAGAAAATGTTTTCGAAAACTCATTATGTATGTATATGCATATCCTGACCAGGTAGTGAGGTCACTTACTGAGTATTTTAAATACTCATCCTTTTTCAAAATGTTTTTCTTTTCAGGTAAAGGCAAGAACATATTTTAGGCGAGTGGCAAGGTGGTTTGCTAAAAGGGTCATGGGTGTCATGAGGAGTATTGCTTCCGCATCTAGTTTATGTTTTATTTAAAAATATTTTGTTAAGTAAACTTAATTGAAGTGAAACTATTTCATTTGATTTAACATTATGATTCACATTATGTTTTGCAATGATTTTTAAAGGGATCCCGGATTAAAAGATTTTGATTGTTTAGCAAAAAAAAAAAAATTAATTCTTTCTGTCTTTTACCAAAAATTTCTAAATTCCATTAGCATGCATGTAGTAACGTCCCTAGAAAGTCTAATAGGATAAGTCCAGTCGTTACAGTTGGTATCAGAGCCCAAAGTTACGGGTTCTGTAGACTTGCTTACATTGTAAGCATTAAGTGTCCCCATGACCAAAGAGCAAACGCCTTGTCACCGCCAGGTATGTTATTGTATAAAATGTGTGCAAAAAAAAAATTAGAAAATGTTTTGTTCTAAAAAAAAAAAAAGGTTTTGAATAGATATGATTAATGTGATGTATGAAATGCTTGATTGAGATGCTTGTTGATGTTATGTTCTATTTTGAGTAATGAAAATGAATGTGTTTAAAAGAAGCTTTCTTGGCATAAAACACTTGCTTAAGTGTGAGATTGAAGTAGTCAAGTGTAGACAAGAGAAAGAAGATGAGATCTTAAGAGACTAAAGTTTTTCAAAAGTCATTGGTTGATGATGTCTTTTCAGTAAGACTTTAAAGGAATGATATGTTATGGTTAGGGTTACTCTTTGGAAGTTTAAGGTTTTGGTGTACTAAGGTATTTGTGGATTTTTTTCATGTGTCATGTCCAAAGGAATAAAAAGGGTGAAAAAGTAAAGTGTATGTGATAATATGAGAAATTTCCTTTATAACACTTAACTTGATTAGTGTGGTTAATGAAAAAGGTTTAGTGGTTCGAAAAGGAACTTGAGACTTAAAGGAATAGTAAGTTGTTGGTTCGAATTGGAAGGTCATTATCAAGGTACTCCAAACTATTTGGATATAACCAATAAAAAAGGAATCTAGTCCACATCGGGACCAAGAGAAGATTTAGTTTAAAGCAAGGTCAAATAATTAAGGGAAAAAAATTAAAAAATAATAAAATAATAAAAAAAAAATCCCACCAGAGGTTCAATTTTGAACTAGACCTAAGAGAAGATTATAAATGGAGACATGCTTTCGGTTATTGAAGATAAACCTTCCTTGGAGAATTAAAAAGGGCATCATACTTATAATGACCTTATTAAAGACAAGTATGAGTTAGGAAAAATGAGGAGTAAAGGTTTTGGTTGTTGACAGTCAAAGGAAATCAAAGGTAGAGACATCAAGTATACAAACATGGTTTGACTTTTACATTATGACTTATGTTTGAGAGTCTTTAGATTGGCTAAAGAAATCTTGGTACTATTTGGGAGCTTAGAACTTTGGCGGGTATTGGTGGAATAAATTGTAGGATACTTTGACTACGAAATTCAACTTTAGTATGAGATTTCTCTTCCAAACAAAGGATTAAACAATGATATTTTGAACATTGGAAGAGTGCTTTGATGGGTCTCTTATTCGTTTTACGTAGGAGTTGTAGAGAACGACCTTTAAATTGAAGTTGTTTGTTTTTAATGGTTGTCAAAGAACTATGGAAGTGAAACTTCGAAGTTTTAGTAGTAAATAGATGGATTGCTGGTCACATTAGCAAATTTGAGAGAAATTGTCTTTGGAAAAACAAAAGTAGTACAAGAAACTAATAAAGCCAGCAATAATCTTATTGAAATGAGGAATTAGGACAACTTAAAGTGAATGAAAAAGTTACGTTAGTGTTGAAACAAGCAAGCTGGACATTTCAGGTTTGTCACTAGCACAGTACATAGACTTGAGCATAGAGCTCAAGTTAAGAACAATGCTCATTTTTGGCTTTGGGTAGAATGACCCTAACAGAGTTGTTGTAGTCCAAGTCACAGATACATGAATTACTAGACCAAAACTTCATATGCCCTAGCGTTTTGCCATGGGGCGCATTAATTTTGTTCGTTAAGAAGAAAGATTGGCGAATCAGACAGTTACACATCAAGTGTCAGTAGTTATAGAGACCTATGAGTTTATTCAAAGACTAAAGGACAAAATGAGGAGTACCTTGGGCACGAGGAAGGTATCCTAGTGGACCCTTTTAAGATGGAAACAGTTCGTCATTAGCCTAATCCTAGAATTGGCAGCGATGGTCTTTGCCTTGAAAATCTGGAGGCGTTACTTGTATGGCAAAAAGATCCAGATCTTCACGGACCACAAGAGCCCCAAATATTTCTTCACTAAAAAAATTATAAAAAAAATTGAATATGAGGCATCACAAATGGTTGAAATTGGTAAAGGACTATGATGTGGAAATCTTGTACCATCCAGACAAGGCTAATGTTGTTGTCGATGCCCTCAGTAGAAAGACAGCTCTTACCTCGGCATTGCTCACTGACCAAGTTCATTTGCAAACGGACATGGAACGTGTTGGAATAGCAGTAATGTTGGAAAAGTCACTGCAGAGTTGGCACAGTTGTTTGTTCAGCCAACTTTGAGGCAACATACCATAGATGCCCAACAAGGGGATCCCATCCTGAAGGATGTCTTGCACCAAGTAGAGGCAAGGCAAGAAGTGAGTTCTCAATGGCAGTAGATGGAGGCCTTCTATCCAGAGGGCAGTTGTGTGTGCCAAAGAATGAAGAGCTCAAGAGCGAGATTCTATCAGAGGCTCATAACTCTCCTTTCCAATGCATCCAGGCAGTACCAAAATGTATCAGGACTTGAAATAGTTTTACTGGTGTCGTGGAATGAAGAGGGACGTGGCGGACTATGTTAACAGGTGTTTAGTTTGCCAACAAGTAAAGGCACCAAGACAGAAGCTGACACACCCCCTCCCGAACTACCTATTATCTTAGCCCGGAGGAAGGCGTGAAGCCAACAAGCATCGTTTCACTTCTTAACGATACCTATGACCCTTTTAATTCCTGATAAACAAACCATACCTGTAAACGAAATACTTTACATATTACACAGCGGAACCCTGGAAAATTTCTACATATGCACACGGAGCAGTTTTAGTTAAAACCTCACTTGAACAATCAAAACACAACCACTCGTTGTTTACACAAACAAGACCACTAGTTTCATACACGAACATAACTACACGTCCCTTTTAAGTTATCTACACTACGAGCAGACTCACTATATAATACCACCCACGTACAAAGTATCTAACTCTGAGAACCCTCGGCGGCGATGGCAGGATCTCAGGCACTGGGAGCTCGATCTCTACCTGAAAAGTTGGAAAACATTGAAAGTATGAGCTGGGAAGCTCAGTGAGTGACTGAGTTTAAAACTATTAACTCGTAAATCATAACATATAACATCAATAGCTTTTACAGAAGTCCAGCAAGCGTGTCAAAAGTATTAACCATTTTAAACATATGACAAATTAGTTGTGTAAGACTCGCCCGGTACAAACAATGTTCATTCTACGATGTAGTGGGGCCCGCCCAGCACTCCCATCGTCTTTGTCGTAGTGGGGCTCGCCCAGCACTCACGACAGCATTGTTGTCACGGAGTACACTCAACGTCGACAACAGAAAATGACCTGTGTGCACACGGTACTATACAACCTCGGGCTCAGTATCTCAACCATTAACTCATTCAGGTCTCAGAGAAACACATGAAAACCTTTAACAGTTCTTGCTAACACATGTAGACTTGGAATTAAGGTATTTCTTCTAGTTTCAGAAAATCAGTAAACATATGCTCACAACGAACAATTTAAATCATTTTTAGGAAACCATATATGCTTATGAATTCGTGTTCAAGAGACCATAAATCTTTAAGCTACATCATTCTTAGGAAGTCTTTTCTTTTCATGAACACAAGTTCAAGCATAGAATTTATTTTCAGAATTCATTTTGTCACTCACAACGTTAATATTAGATTCTCGGTCCATAAATTTGTCCTATTTCTTCTTGGCCTGCCAAATAAACAAAACCAAGCATTAGAATCTTGACCTCACGAACTTAAGGCCTAGGGTTGCAAAAACCACCCCATCAATTCCTAGCATTTCACATGATTAACACTCGAAACTCACACCCTTATAACTTTTCCATTACTTGGTCAAAATTTATGTTCTTTATACCAAACCCTTCCTTTTTGAACCCTCTAAAACTTATCTGAAGGAATGAAATCGAAATTCCTAAAGGATGTGTCTGTAACTACCTTGAAATCTATTTTCCCCAAAACACGTTTCAGCTAAAACCAGAACTGTTTTCCTGCGGTAGCCCAAAACTAACCTGAAATTTAAAGCGACTTCTAATCAATTTCTAACCACGACTTCTTCATGAAAATTATAGGAAATTAAATGATATTTCCAACCATACCTAATACAGCTTCTAATTCGAAGTCTACAGATCAGCACATCCCAAAAACCAGAGGTTCCTCAGATTTGACAAAAAAACCTCTCCTTCGGTTCCCTCTTCACAAATCATTAACATAACATCAGATTTTGCTCCAGCTTCCTTCACGAAAATCGTTCTAAAATGAATTAACTTTCAGAAGAATCAAACCTTACCTCTTAATTCTTCCTGTGGAGCTCAGAATGATCAAAAAACCAGACGTTGGCAGAATTGAACACCAGAATTTACCATGCAACTTGGACTGTGTTTCCCCCTTTTCTTCTTCAATTCCACCTTCAAAATCTCCTTCTTCTTCTTTTTCAGACTCTCTCCCTCGAAACCCCTCTGTTTTCCTTTGGTAAATGAAAATCTAAATTGGGTGAAAGTGTGTAGAAGGGTTATAATTCCCACCCTTCCACTTTCTTTTTTTTTTTTTCTATTTTAAAACAAAACATACACCTTCCACTTTCCATTTCTCTTTTGTTTTAGTTTCTTCTTTTCTTTTTTTTTTTCATTTAGGAAAAACAATACAACACATTCCACCTTTCTTTCTCTTTTTTTTTAACAAGCTTACCAATACATTTTTCTTAAGAATTTTCAAGGAGGGATTCCGGGTTTACAACTTACCTCCCTCTTAAGAAATTTCGTCCTCGAAATTGAGTAGTCCTTAGATGAAAAGCGTCGGGTAACTCTTCCTCATTTGGTCTTCTGGTTCCCAGGTTGCCTCCTCCACTCCGTGATGTTTCCAAAGAATCTTCACGAGTGGGATCGTCTTGTTTCTCAGAACCTGTTCTTTCCTATCAAGGATTTGAACTGCATCCTCTATGTAGCTCAAATCTTCCTCCAGCTCAACTGGTTGTGCTTGCAACACATGTGTCGAATCTGGAATATACTTTCTCAACATGGACACATGGAAGACATCATGCACTCGAGATAGTTCTGCTGGCAACTCAAGTCCGTACGCTGCTGGCCCAACTCGTTTTGTTATCTGATAAGGACCAATATACCTAGGGCTCAGCTTACCCTTCCGACCAAAACGAAGGACACCTCTCCACGGAGATAACTTCAAGAAAACTTGATCCCCGACCTGGAATTCTAAGTCTCTTCGCCGCTTATCTGCGTAGCTCTTCTGACGATCTTGAGCTACTTTAAGATTTTCTCTAATCACCTTCACATTGTCTGTCGTAACCTGTACCAACTCAGGTCCGATTAGCTTCCGTTCCCCCACTTCGTTCCAACACACGGGAGTTCTACACGGTCTTCCATACAAAGCCTCAAACGGTGCCATGCCGATACTAGTCTGATAGCTGTTATTATAAGCGAACTCTATAAGTGATGAGTGGGTATCCCAACTTCCTTTAAACTGAAGGACACATGCTCTCAACATGTCCTCTAAGGTCTGGATGGTCCTCTCTGACTGACCATCTGTCTGGGGGTGGAACGCTGTGCTGAAGTTTAATTTTGTCCCCATAGCTTTCTGTAAACTAGGCCAGAACTTAGATGTAAATCTCGGATCTCTATCTGAAACTATGGACACTGGCACTCCGTACTGACTCACAATCTTGTCGACGTATAGCTTAGCAAGCTGATCAAGTGTATACGTCGCTTTAATCGGTATAAACCGTGCTGTCTTAGTGAGTCTATCCACTATTACCCAAATACCATCATGTCCACCCGAAGTACGTGGTAATCCAAAAAGGAAATCCATAGTGATATGCTCCCATTTCCACTCCGGCACTGGCAGTGGATTAAGGAGTCCCCCTGGCCTCTGTCTAACTGGTTTAACCTGTTGGCAAATTAAACATTTATCAACATAATTAGCTATCTCCCGCTTCATCCCAGGCCACCAATACGATCCCTTTAAAGTTTTGTACATCTTGGTGCTTCCTGGATGCATAGCGTAAGCTGAACTGTGAGCTTCCTCTAGTAAAGCATCTTTAAGCTCACTAATATTCGGAATGCATAGTCTTCCTTGCTTCAATATAGCTCCATATGCTCCTATCAGAAACTCCCCCTCTGGGTCCTGTTTGGACTTCCCAAACCTCTTCTGCAAGTCCCTATCCTCGGCCTGTTTCCTCACAATCTCTGCTATAAGCGAAGGCCTGACATGAAATTGAACCAAGAGACTTCCTGAATCCTCTGCAGTCACAACCGCCTTTGAACCTCTTAGCGTACTTAAGAAGGTTGCTCGCATACCACATAAAGCATCCCTAGGAAGTCTCGACTTCCTATTTAATGCATCTGCAACTACGTTCGCCTTACCTGGATGGTACTCTATAGTACAATCATAATCTTTAATCAATTCTAGCCATCGTCTCTATCTCATATTCAATTCTTTCTGATCAAAGATATATTTCAGACTCTTATGATCTGTGAAAATGTGGCACTTCTCACCGAACAAATAATGCCTCCAGATCTTCAATGCTAAAACAACTGCTGCTAGCTCAAGATCATGGGTAGGGTAAGTACACTCGTGCTTTTTCAGTTGCCTTGAAGCATAAGCTATTACCTTTCCTTCTTGCATAAGCACGCACCCTAATCCTTGCCTCGAAGCATCACAGTAAATCACATATTCTTTCCCTGTTACAGGGAGTGCCAGAATAGGTGCTGTTACTAATCTCTTCTTCAGCTCCTGAAAACTCTGTTCACACTTATCTGCCCACTCAAACTTAACATTTTTCCTTGTCAAAGTTGTCAAGGGTAATGCCAATCGTGAGAAATCCTCAATAAACCGTCTGTAGTATCCTGCCAAACCTAGGAAACTACGTACCTCTGTTGCGCTAGCTGGTCTTTCCCAATTGACCACAACTTTTACCTTTTGCGGATCCACACTAACTCCATTTGCTGAAACGATATGCCCCAAAAACACTACCTGATTCAACCAAAACTCACATTTGCTGAATTTAGCATACAACTGTTTATCACGTAGTGTTTGCAGAACAATCCTCAGATGTTTCTCATGGGCTTCCCTGTCAACTGAGTAAACTAGTATATCATCAATGAATACTATAACAAACTGATCCAGATATTGATGGAAGATCCTGTTCATGAGATCCATGAAAACTGCTGGTGCATTAGTTAAACCGAAAGGCATTACTAGAAACTCATAGTGTCCATACCTCGTTCTGAATGCTGTCTTAGGAACGTCTGATTCCCTAACCTTTAACTGATGGTATCCTGACCTTAAGTCAATCTTGGAGAACACTGATGCTCCCTTCAACTGGTCAAACAAGTCATCTATGCGTGGTAAAGGGTACTTGTTACGTATCGTGACCTTGTTTAACTGCCTATAGTCAATGCACAATCTTAGAGTACCATCTTTCTTCTTTACGAATAACACTGGAGCTCCCCAAGGCGATACACTAGGTCTGATGTATCCCTTGTCAACTAGTTCTTGTAACTGTATCTTCAGTTCTCTGAGCTCGCTTGGAGCCATTCTATACGGCGCTCGCGAAATAGGTGCGGTTCCTGGTAACAATTCGATAGTGAACTCAACTTCCCTATCAGGTGGCAAACCTGCCAGGTCAGCTGGAAAAACATCAAGGAATTCATTCACGACAGGAACATCTTCTGGTTTCAACTTTTCTTCCTGCACCTCCACTACATGTGCAAGAAATGTCGTGCAACCCTTCTTCAACAACCTCTCAGCTTTTAGGGCTGAAATCATACTCATAGGCATAATCTTTCTTTCTCCCCTGAAAACTACTTCAGCCAAACCTGGTTTCCTGAAAATTACTTCCTTCCTATGGCAATCCATGGAAGCATAATGAGTGAATAAGAAATCCATCCCCAAGATTACGTCTAACACCTGCAACTCTAGTGGAAGAAGATCCACTATCATACTGAGACCTTCTACTAAGACCTCACAATCCCGTAACACTTCATTGACTAGTAAAGCATCCCCAACTGGAGTGTATATAACTAACTTCTCAAATAAAGGCTCTAGCTTCCTATTTAGCTTAGTTAGGAACATGCTAGAAACAAAGGAATGTGTAGCACCTGGATCTATTAAAACACGTGCATGTACATTACAAACAAGAATCGTACCAGTAATAACATCTGGTGCATCCTCTGCTCCTTGCTGAGTCATAGCGTAAACCTTTCCCTGCTGTCTAGGTCTCCCTACAACTCCTTTCTGTCTTGCACCACTGGTGCCTTCCCTTGTAGCTACTGGAACCCTCGGCTGCTCAACCGTCTGGACTCAACCCCCAGGTCTCTCTGTGCGACCACTCTCAGCTGTGGACAATCTCTCTTGAAATGCCCTGGTTGTCCGCACTGGTAGCACACACCGGCACCAACAAGACAATGACCCCGATGATTCTTGCCACAATTCGTACATGGGGTTCTCCTCGTCACACTGGCAATAGACTCTTGCCCTGCCTGCGGTCTTGTTACAAATCTAGCAGACTGATTGGGTGCTTTCTGACTCTGCCTCTGATAGGTACTACCCACACTCGTCTGCCTCGATGCCTGGCCACCGGATCGGTTCTTAAAGTCCTGACGACTTGAAACACTCACCCCAGGTGTGAACCTTCGCTGCTCACGACCTCGGAAGCTACTAGCCGTCGAAGCCCCATGACTAGGCTCCACTACTGACTTCTCTTCTGCTATACTCTGCTCCACACGTAGGGCAGTCTCTACTAGCTGGGAGAAGTCCGTCCATTTTGCGATAGCTGTGACCGGGGTACGTATCTCAAAACGCAACCCTCTTTCAAACCTTCGACACCTGTCACTCTCAGATGCCACAATCACATCAGCATACCGGGACAATTCGGTATACTTCCTCTCATACTCGGCCACTGAAAGCGACCCTTGCTTCAACTCTAAGAACTCATCCCTCTTTGCCTCACGATACGTGATAGGGTAATACTTGTCTTCGAATATGCCTCTGAAAGAATTCCAATCCATGGTACGTGCATCATTACGCCTGGCTAGTATCGATTTCCACCATCCTTCTGCCTCCTTCTGCAGCAGAAATGTGGCCAACTTGACCTTTCGCTCCTCAGGACAAGTCATCACATCAAAGCATTTATCCAGCATATTCAACCAAACCTCGGCGTCAGCTGGGTCTGTGGAACCCTCGAACACTGTGGCTCCTAATTTCTTTAAGCGTTCTATTCCATATGCTTTTTCTGGATCACTTGGCCTTGCTCTCTCTATCCCCTGTGAGGAACTAGCATGCTGCTCGTTTCCTGCCCCAGTCTGAACTCTCGGGGCGCTAGATCCCCTTTCAGATTGCCCCAGTCTAATCAATTTCTAACCACGACTTCTTCATGAAAATTATAGGAAATTAAATCATATTTCCAACCATACCTAATACAGCTTCTAATTCGAAGTCTACAGATCAGCACATCCCAAAAACCAGAGGTTCCTCGGATTTGACAGAAAAACCTCTCCTTCGGTTCCCTCTTCACAAATCATTAACATAACATCAGATTTTGCTCGAGCTTCCTTCACGAAAATCGTTCTAAAATGAATTAACTTTCAGAAGAATCAAACCTTACCTCTTAATTCTTCCTGTGGAACTCAGAATGATCAAAAAACCAGACGTTGGCAGAATTGAACACCAGAATTTACCATGCAACTTGGACTGTGTTTCCCCCTTTTCTTCTTCAATTCCACCTTCAAAATCTCCTTCTTCTTCTTTTTCAGACTCTCTCCCTCGAAACCCCTCTGTTTTCCTTTGGTAAATGAAAATCTAAATTGGGTGAAAGTGTGTAGAAGGGTTATAATTCCCACCCTTCCACTTTCTTTTTTTTTTTTCTATTTTAAAACAAAACATACACCTTCCACTTTCCATTTCTCTTTTGTTTTAGTTTCTTCTTTTCTTTTTTTTTTTTCATTTAGGAAAAACAATACAACACATTCCACCTTTCTTTCTCTTTTTTTTTAACAAGCTTACCAATACATTTTTCTTAAGAATTTTCAAGGAGGGATTCCGGGTTTACAGAAGCCAACAGGCTTGTACAACCATTAAGCGTGCCACGGTGGAAGTGGGATGGAATTTTTATGGACTTCGTGGTAGGGCTACCCAGAACAGTTAAAGGCTACACAGTGATTTGGGTTATTGTGGATAGACTTACTAAGTAGGTGCACTTTCTTCCAGGGAAACCTACTTACTCGGTAGAGAAGTGGGCACAATTGTACATGGAGGAGATAGTCAGATTGCACGGGGTTCCTGCGAGGATTGTTTCAGACAGGGATTCCCGTTTCACATCTAACTTCTGGAGAAGTTTGCATAAGGCATTGGGTACTCAGTTGGATTTTAGCATGTCTTTTCATCCCCAGAGTGATGGCCAGACAGAATGTTTAAACCAGATATTAGAGGATATGCTACGGGCCTGTGCGTTGGACTTTGCAGGTAGCTGGGATACCCACTTGCATTTGATGGAGTTCGCCTACAATAATAGTTACCAAGCAACCATCGGCATGGCACCATTTGAAGCGTTGTACGGTAAAAGATGCAGATCTCCTATTTACTGGAACGAAGTTGGTAAACGTAAGTTACTGGGACCCGAGTTAGTCCAAGCCACTGATGATGCAATTACAAAGATCAGAGTAAGGATGTAAACCGCACAGAGTAGACAGAAAAGCTATGTTGACTCGAGGCAAAGGGACTTGAAATTTGATGTGGGTGATCATGTGTTCTTGAAGGTGGCTCCAATGAAGGGAGTTCTAAGGTTCGGTCGGAAAGGAAAGTTAAGTCCCCGTTTTATAGGGTCGTTTGAAATTCTGGAGCGGATTGGCCCTGTAGCTTATAGATTGGCTTTGTCGCCATCACTTCCTGCAGTACACAGTGTGTTCCATGTGTCCATGTTGGGAAAATACATACCGGACCCATCACATGTGATTGACTTTGAGTCCTTGCAGTTGAACGAGAACTTAAGCTATGAAGAAAGGCCAGTGCAAATTTTTGGTGAGAGATCAGAAGACTCTTCGTAATTGAGAGATCAATCTTGTTAAGGTGCTTTGGCAAAACACCAGTCCGTGGAGGCTACTTGGAAGCAAGAGGATGAGATGCGGGCTAGATACCCCGAGCTTTTTCAAGGCTAGAAACTTTCGAGGACGAAAGTTTTTAAGGAGGGAAGATTGTAACGACTAACATTTTCAGGAATTAATTAAAGTTTTAATTTTGAGATTTGAATTAATTGTAAGGCCAATTTCATGTTTAAAGTTGTGTTGAAAATTAATTTTAGAGATTTGCATAATTGAAATTTGAGAAATTGGAGAGTGAATAGGGAAGAAAGAAGGGAAAAAGTGAATTAATTGGTTTGGGGGTAATTTTGTTAATTAGGTGACTTTGAGCAAAGCCCAAGCCCAAGGAGAAGCCAAGCCCAAATATCCCTCTCTATTATTTCTATACTACACGCAGCCCTAGGTCAAGCCAAACCGTCATCTTCTCCAACCTTCTCCCCTTCCTCCATGAAAAACACCATCCACCGTCAATCCCTCTCTCTCTATCCCTTTCACTACCAAGAGACCCATCCATTTGAAAGTTTTTTTTCTTCTTCAACAAACATCCATCGCCGCGGTATTGTTCACGGCGCGGTACTGTTCATCGCGGCACTATTCACGGCCGGGGGGGGGGACTGTTCATCGCGTACTGTTCACGTGTGGTACTGTTCATATCGCGAGTACTGTTCATACCGTGAGTACTGTTCATGATGTCGTCACTGTTCACGCCGCCGCCATTCCGATCAGCCTCTTCCAGTCCGACGAGCCTTCAATTGTGGGTAAGCAATTAGTTTCTACATAGTTCTTTGATGATCTTGGTTGGGTAAGATTTAATTCATGAATCTTGAATTTGTTTCAAGGATACCCATTCCGTTCCGGCATCAAAATCACGAGCGTGTCGCGGTCCAGTAGGATTTGGACTGTTGGAGCGAAATTTTTGGTAAGTCACGAAGATCCTTGAGTTTTGGGCTGTATGGTATGATTCACATTATGTTTTGCAATGATTTTTAAAGGGATCCCGGACTAAAAGATTTTGATTGTTTAGCAAAAAAAAAAAAAATTTAATTCTTTCTGTCTTTTACCAAAGATTTCCAAATTCCATTAGCATGCATGTAGTAACGTCCCTAGAAAGTCTAATAGGATAAGTAGGGTCGTTACACATTTAAAGCCAAAAAAGAGTTATATGAAAAAGAATAATAAACCTCATTTTTCTAATAAGAAAAATCCAAGCCAAGTGAATAAGAATCAAGTATATCTTCAACACTCAAAAGCAGTTTGCTTTGTTTGTGGCAAAAGTAGGCATATTGCTCAATTTTGTAAATTTCGAAAGCATGAACCTATACCTCAGGCTAATGTTACCGAAGAACCATTTATGGCTATGATAACTGATATTTATATCGTTCAAAGTGTTGAAGGATGGTGGGCTGATTCTGGAGCCAATAGACATGTTTGTTATGACAAAGATTGGTTCAAAGTTTATACTCCTTTTAAGGAGCCTAAAACAATAATGCTTGGTGATTCTCATACTACCCAAATGATGGGAACTGGTGAGGTTGAATTAAAATTCACCTATGGAAAGGTTCTAATTTTGAAAGATGTGCTTTGTACACCCTCCATGAGGAAGAATTTAATGTCGAGTTATCTTCTTAATAAGGTTGGATTTAAACAAACTATGGAATCTGATCAATATGTGATAACAAAAAAGGGAATTTTTGTTGGAAAAGGTTATGCTTGTGATGGAATGTTCAAATTGAACATTGAGAATATTAATAAAGCATCTACTAGTTCGGTTTATATGCTCTATTCTTTAAATTTTTGGCATGCTCATTTGTGTCACATAAATAGTAAAAATGTGGGGGTGATGAGTAGTCTTGGATTAATTCCTAGTTTAAAAAATGATTTTGAGAAATCTGAAATATGCAGTAAAGCTAAAATTACAAAAGGACCTCATAAAAGTGTTGAACAAAATATTGAATTACTAGAGTTAATTCATACAGACTTGTGTGAATTTGAAGGAATTTTATCACTTTTATTGATGATTTTTCAAAATATACTCATGTTTATTTATTGAAAAATAAAAGTGATGCTTTTGAGAATTTTAAAAAATTTCTCCTCGAAGTTGAAAATCAATTTGGTAGAAAGATTAAAAGAATTAGAAGTGCTAGAGGTCGAGAATATGAATAATTTGAATTCAATTCATATGTTGAATCATTGGGAATAATTCATGAGACTACTCTACCATATTCACTTGCTTCTAATGGAGTAGCTGAGAGAAAAAAATATAACCTTAATTGGTTTGACTAATGCTATGTTATTAGAATCAGATGCATCTTTTAATCTTTGGGGTGAAGCGATTTTAATTACTTGTCATGTGTTAAATAGAGTGTCACATAAAAAGACAAAAATTACACATTTTCAATTGTGGAAAGGGTATAAGCCAAAATTGGGATATTTAAGAGTTTGGGGATGTTTAGCTTTGTGAGGCTAACAGATCCAAAAAGACCTAAATTAGGGTCTAAAGCTACCACTTGTGTTTTTCTTGGATATGCAGTTCATAGTACAACTTATAGATTTCTTGACATTGAACATAATGTGATTTTTGAATCAAGTGATGCAATTTTTCATGAAGAAAAATTTCCTTTCAATTCAAGAAATAGTGGGGGTCAAAGTTGTGAACAAACTTTCTCTAAGTTTGGTTCATTTACTCCTAGTGATAATAATGAAAACAACTCTCAAGTTGAATTGAGAAGGAGTAAAAGAGCTAGAATTGTAAAAGATTTTGGTCCTGATTTTTATGTTTATAACATTCAAGAAACACCAATTTCTTTGCAATAAGCTTTGTCATCTCCAAATGCAATTTTCTGGAAGAGGTTGTGAATGATGAAATAGAATCACTAATTTCTAATAAAACTTGGAAATTAGTTGATTTACCACCAGGTTGTAAAACCATAGGGTGTAAATGGGTCCTGAGAAAAAAGCTGAAATCGGATGGTAGTATAGACAAGGATAAAGCTAGACTTGTCGCAAAAGGTTTTAAACAAAAAGAAGACTTAAACTTATTTGATACCTTTTCTCCGATTACGAGAATCACATCCATTAGATTGCTAATTGCAATTGCTACAATTTTTGATATGAATATTCATCAAATGGATGTGAAAATAGCTTTTCTAAATGGTGATTTAGAAGAAGAAATTTATATGGACCAACCTAAAGGTTTTATAGAACCTGGGCAAGAGAAGAAAGTGTGTAAGCTTACTAAATCCCTATATAGCTTAAAACAAGCCCCAAAGCAGTGGCATGAGAAATTTGATTCTTACATGCTAAATAATGATTATAAACCAAATGAATGTAAAAAATGCATCTATTATAAATCATGGCAAGATTCACATGTTATTATTAGCCTATATGTTAATGATTTATTGATATTTGGCTCAAATATTTTTGTTATAAATGAAACAAAAAATTTATTGAGAAGCCATTTTGACATAAAAGATCTTGGTAAGACCAATTTTATTCTGCGTCTGAAAATAACAAAAACCTCATATGAGTTTTTTCTTAACCAATCACATTATATTGAGAAAATACTCAAAAAATACAATTATTTTGATTGTAAACATGTGTCTCTCCATTTGATTCAAGTGTTCACTTGTTTCCCATTGAAAATGAAAGTGATGTAATTAATCAAAAGGAGTATGCTAGCGTGATTGGTATCCTACGGTATGCAACTGATTGCACTAGACCTACATTGCATATGCAGTAGGAGTTCTTAGCAGGCTTACGAGTAAGCCAGATAAAGAACATTGACATGCCATAGATCTTATTATGAAATATTTATTGGGAACAAAAGACTATGGCCTACTTTATAAAAATATCCTGTTGTTGTTGAAGGATTTTATGATGCTGACTGGAATACATTGTCAGATGATTCTTTATCTATTACAAGGTATATTTTTACCTTGGGAGGTTGTGCTATTTGTTGGAAATCTAAACAACAAACAATTATTGCCAACTCTACTATGGAAGCAGAGCTTATTGCTTTAGCTTCAACTAGCGAGGAAGCAAGTTGACTAAGAGATTTATTACATGAAATTCCAATGTGGGAGAAACCAATACCTCCTATTTTGATAAATTGTGATAGCACTGCCACAATTGGTAGAGTAAAAAATCGTTTTATAACGGTAAATTCAGACTTATAAGAAGAAAATACAGTATTATGAGATCCTATTTGAGTAATGGAATTATTAATGTGAATTACATTAAATCTTGTGATAATCTTGCAGATCCATTAACAATGCCCTTGAATAAAGAAAGAGTCTGGAATACATCGAGGGGGATGGGGTTGAAGCCTTTATAATTGTCATGAGCCATATATAAGGATACCCACCTAGTGATTAGAAATCCTGAGAACTAGGTTCAAAGGGAAAAATGAATTATAAGGTGGCCGTAAATATGCACTATCTTTATATATTGATCCATCCCTATGATGTGAGTGCATTTATCCTATAACGTAGTGGAGGGTTGAGTTTTGCAATAAACTCTTAATAAAATCTGTAGCTCTTATGAGTGAGGTGTTGTTGTTATAGGAGCAACCCTTGATAGATTTTACCTATATGAGTGTGAGAGTAGGGCAGCTCTCTATGAAGATATGGGGCTTATTCTCAAATACACTCATGAAATTCTAGAATCAGCACAAAGCCATAATGTGCTAACCAATAAAGCTCATGTCAACACCTGGATAATTATGTGTGGATAATAGTTCTCTATTTCTCTTTAAGTGTTAGAGTTCAAGTCAGAGACCACTACTAACGCTGGAGTAGAGATTATTATTTCACTAATAAAGGTTCAATGTAGAATCACACCTTTATGATGCATAATTATCTTTCTTTTGGTCAATTGATTTTGATTATTTTAAATATTAAAATGAGTGGGGGAATGTTGTAACTTTTTAATATTTAATATTTATTATGAGTTTTTTTTTTTTTTTGGTTTTTAAATGAGAGAGTTTCATATAATAAAGAGAAGAAAGTTTTTGGTTCTTTCTTTGAAGAGAGGTTAAAAGTTTTACAATTCAATTACTTATTTTTGTATTAAATTCTTAGATCTAAAATTCTCCTATAAATATATCTCTCATAAACACTTTTTACACAACATTTTCCAATCTTCTCTTCTTTCTACTATCTCATATTTCTCTACTTTGCTCTTTTAAGAGCAATTGACCAAAAGAGGGGTGTTCTTTGTTGTGGAGCTTTGAGCTCAGCCTCATAGTGCCTAGTGGTTTGAGCTACACAATGTTTCAGTTGGGTTGTTGTATCCTGGAGGGGACAGGCTAGAGAAGAACTGTTGTACCGGTGGTTGATAAATAAATATACACTGCAGAGGACTTGAATCTCCTTAAAGAGAGCGAGATACCCGCGCCTTAACCTAATTGTTTACATGTTTGTTTCTCAATATTTATCTCAATATTTACTTAATTTTCATCTGTTATTTGTAATTCTCCCAACAATATGCACCTGTAAGTCTGTTGCATTTTACCTTATGTTGTGAATCAGATTTATCTCCTATTACAATCAATTGATACAACCAATAGAAATCAAGTGTGATTGATTATGACATTCCTAGATTGATTTATCACCAACGACAGTAAATTGGAGAAATTGATATCTATGGTACCTTACTACTGTCTAATGCGATATATCAAGTAGAAATCAAGTGTGTTCCCTCGACGACTTCTTTTATACTCAATGTCAACATTGCATGTTGCTCTCAAACCCAAAACACTAGTATTAGGGCTCTTTTTCAGGATGGAAAAGGCGACCTATTTTTTATACTCCTCGCAGGAATTTTGGTTGTTCCTCAAGGAATTCGTCTTATAGCAAGAATGAATATAGAAGATTTATTACTTGAATCAGATTCTCTCCAAACTTTTCAACTTTTATTATTCTTCCACTATGAGGTTAGAGGTTTGAATCCTCCATCCACATGTCTTCGAACTAATCATCCACATGTTTTTGAACTAAATAATAATAATAAGGTTAAATTATAAATTCAGTCGTTGAACTTTGAGGTTTGTGTTTATTTGGTCCCTGAACTTTCAAAATTACAAATTTAGTCCTTGAACTTTTGAATTTTTTAAAATTCATGGATCTATTAAACACAAAATTAAAAATTTAAGGTTATATTAGACATAAAATTAAAATTTATATCTAATAGATCAATTAATTTTAAAAAAATGCAAATTTGTCAAGGACCTATTATACACAAAATTGAAAATTCATAGATTTAATAGATATTTTTGAAAGTTCATGAATCAAATAGATACAAACCTCAAAGTTCATAGACTAAATTTATAATTTAATCTAATAATAATAATATTCTAGAAATCAAAATATATATGATTAAAAATGGTAAATTCTAGTCTAATTTACATATAATTATTTATTGATTCAAACCTCCATTGATTTTCAGAGTTTCTTTTTGAAATTTGTGTCGAAATCAACATTTCTATGGATATTTTAGTGAATTCAGAACTCCACATCTCATCTCAGCTATCATTTTGATAATAATAATAATAATAATAAGAAAAAGAAAGAAAAAAAAAAGAGAAACGAAAAAAAAACAAACAAAAACAAAACAAAGAAAACTCCTCCGTTTTCTTCGAACTTGTGAAATTGACGACAGTTTTTTTTGAATATCAACTTCATCCCGGACACTCCGATTGTGGGGGCGCCACCGTCGGTTACGAATCCATCGAATAGTCAGAGACTTCGATTCTTCTCCTTCTCCAACTTGCGGCAGTCTTCTCGCCCTTTCGGAGGTTTCTACTCAGACGCTCCTGTAAATCGATTTCTGTTTACAGCAAAATCATAATATTTTGCCTGTTTTTTGTGCATTTGACGACAAATTGTTGGAGCAAAAGTTTTCTTAATTTGATTGCAAATGCCCGTCCTCTGTTAATTCGATATTAAGTAGGTTTGATGATTCTGAACTTGATTTTCACTTTTGTGTTCCTTACTTGTAAGTGAAATGGAAAGAAATGAGAACTCTGCTGTTCTTTTTGTAAGTTTTTTCTTTCTTCTTTATTTCCTCTTGCGTTCTGTTCATAGTTGTGATTTTGTTTGAGCTTTGCTCAATATGAGCTAGCAAGTAATCATTATTTGCACAAGAGTACTCTCTTAACGAACACCTAAAAAGCACGGACCAATTAGTTGACTAGCGTGTCCGATATGCGTCGGACACTCAGACACTTGTTGAACATGTATTAGACACTTGTTAGCACAATAGATGTGTTAGACACTAGTTGTACAAAGTCACTATAGATCTAACATTGGTTAGCACATATTGAACACTTGTTAAGTATACTAAATAGGCACATAACAATAAATTTTGAGAGCGAAATACATCAAACTCATTTTTTAAGCATATAAATGCACAGACATATGGACTTTGACTTCCTTCTTGTATAAAAATGATATATATTTTTTAAAATGTATATTTTAATAAACGTGTCCTTACCGTGTCCGTGTCATAGATTTTTAAAAAATGACGTGTCATAGTGTCCGTGTTGTGTCGTATCCGTGTCTCGTATCCTTATCCATGCTTCTTAGATGAACACTGTCCTTTGAAATTTTCAAGCTACCCGAAGCAGAATATCAAGTATTCTGCAACGTGTACATTTTTTTTATCGTTCTTCTTTTTGGCGATTTGTCGTTGGATGGTTTCGCTTCGCAACTGATTTTTCTGTTCCAAAATATCCTGCATTGTTTATGAGTCCTTATAATATGGCTCATATTTTTCCTGCATTCTTAATTGTTTTTGAAAGATCGCATAGAATCCTTGGTTATGTCACCGATACTGCCTGATGCCCTGATAAGTTAATTGGTCCTTGAACATTTTTGAAGATATTGATGTTGAAGGGAAAAGCTAGGATTCTGATATTTATTTTATTATTATTTTCAGGTCAAAAATATGGATAACCAAACCAATATCAGCAGTGATCGCTTGAGGACAAATTGGACACCGGCAATGGAGCAATATTTTATTGATCTTATGTTAGATCAAGTGCATAAAGGCAACAGGATGGGTCATACATTCAATAAACAAGCTTGGAGTGACATGCTAATAATGTTCAATGCTAAATTTGGGTTTCCATATGACATTAATATCTTAAAAAGTCGTTACACTAATTTGTGGAAGCAATTTAATGACATAAGGAATCTCCTTGATAATGAAGGATTTTCTTGGGATAATGCTAGACAAATGGTCATTGCAGAGAATAATATTTGGGACAGCTTCATCAGAGTGAGTAATGTTTAGACTGACATTTTTCATCTTTATAGATATGAGATTAAATCATATTATTTATTTGCAGGCCCATCCAGATGTTCAGTCATACAGGAACAGGTCTCTGATAAATTTCAATAATTTGTGTTTGATATATGCACATACTACTGCTGATGGGAGATATAGTATTTCGAGCCATGACTTAGATTTTGATGATGACATGATGGGCTTGTGTATAGGTGTGTTTCTGTGTACTTTAAGAGAACTACAGAATTTGTGCAATTTTTGTTGGAATATGAAGTCTAGCTTGTCAGATTTAAACTTTATGAAGCCTGCCTTTGTCATCATATATCTATGCTTCTGGGGTAGTCGAGACTGAGGAGGATGGATTACAAAAGAAAGTGAGAAAAAGTTATAGTGTGATGTTTTTACTACTCAGGTGTCAATGTGGAGATAGACGGAGCTCTACATATCTGGAAGATAGGCAAAAACTTAAAAGATCTACGATAAAGATCTTATTAAGACAACATATCAAGGTGTGGAGATGAGAAACACGTTTCCTGTCTTGGCCTATTTTCAAGGTCAAGCTGCAAGCATCACTACCTGCAGTCTGTGTTAGAGTATATGTGGATTTAGGAGCTTATTAGTCTTTTGTCCTTTATTGTAATTTTACTATTATTAGTTTAGGGCTTCCATGTATGCCTATATATATTTGGCTCTATTGTATAGAATGAAATAAGATTTCTCTCATATTTTGTCTCACAATAACATGGTATCAGAGCATAGGTCAATTAAGCTTTCTTTTTGTTAACCTAGGGTTTTGAGAGCCTTTAGGTTTAGAGTTTAGAACCCATTTGTTTTTGGGTTTTGTGAACTTAGCTTTCTGGTCTAAAACTAACTCCACTGTCGCCGCCGATTTGGTCTGGTTTTATCATCGGTTTTTCTCACCGCCCATACCATTGGAAAGCCCATTGGCCGATTAGCATATCCCCAAAGTTTGGTCCCAATCGGAGTAGCGCGTGAGGCTCATGCATCGTCACTGTCTGTAGTCTTCACCACGTGCCGGCGCGTGTAGGCTCCTGTGTCGTCGGATTTTGTTCCATTTTTCGTGGGTCTGCTCGCCGTGATGTCCTCCTTCTATTGGTGTGTGGTTTGGGTCATATAGTGCTTGGTTTGTAGTTGTTTGAAGGCAACTGTAAGGCCTCCAGTTGTAAATGTCTATGTTAGGAGGGGCAAAGATGGAAATACACCATCTCCCAGTTAGTGTCAGTATTAGTATTTAAGTGTTTTTGTTGTTGGGAAGGGTTAGGTATGTTTTTGGGTTGTACTTAGTCTCAGGACTTGGGTATACGAAGGGAGAGAACCACCCTCTCGAATGGTGGCTGTTATTGTAATCTGTATTTTGAGACTGTGGAATAGTACTAAAGCTTGAAGTATCCTTACAAAGTGGTATCAGAGCAGTCATCCTGGGGAGAACGAGGAGCATGTCGCAGCGTATTTTTGAGGAACGAATGGAAGAATCGGAAAAATGTATGCAGTCAGTGCGTGAAAAGATTCCCGAGTTGGAGAAATCGATGGCGGAGATGAATAGGAATATTGAAAGGTTATTCACCAGCATGGAAGACCAACGCCAAACCACAGAAGATAATCAAAAAGCATTGGCCACACTGTTAGCTGAATACTCACGAGGGGCCTCGCGCAAGGAAAAAGATATAGGGCAAAAGAGGAAGACTCCCGAAATAGAAGGGGACTCATCGAGCGGGAAGGGAAGTGTTAGAATAGAGGAACGCGAAGCGAAAACAGAGGATGGACAAGTCGTGAGACATAAGTTCAAGAAAGTTGACATGCCCGTATTTGAAGGAGATCAACCAGATGATTGGCTATTCCGAGCCGAACGCTACTTCGAGATCCATCAGTTAACAGACAGTGAGAAGTTAACAGTCACGGCAATTAGTTTCGCAGGGGTGGCATTACGATGGTTCCGTTGGGCAGATGGGAGGAAACCTTTCGCAGACTGGCCGGACTTGAAGAAGAGAATCCTGAACCGTTTCAGGCCGTCACAGGAAGGTTCTCTGTGCGCCCGGTTCCTCGCCGTCCGTCAAGAAACGACAGTCGCCGACTTCAGGGCTCGATTTGAGGCACTATCAGCACCACTGTCCTTTCTGTCAGAAGACGTATTAGAGGGAACATTTCTCAATGGACTGGATGTAGACATTCGTACGGAGGTGTTATGTTTCAAACCCTTAGGCTTAGAAGCTATGATGAAGGCGGCCCAGAGAGTGGAAGACAAAAATACGGCTCGATCAAACCGTATTGGGCCAGGCCCAAGTAAGACACAAAAAATGAATTATCTCAATCACACGATAGGGGACGGAATGTCGAATACAACCGTAAGACCTCCGGTGAAAGCGATTGACGCGAACTCCATTCGCACGATTACCCTGGCAAACCCTCAACCTACTCAACGTAGGGAATTACCCTACAAACGGCTCACTGACACGGAACTACAATCAAGAAAAGAAAGAGGATTATGTTATAGGTGCGATGAGAAGTTCTTTGTGGGACATAAGTGCAACAGTAAGGAGTTGAGACTCTTGGTGGTGAGCGATGAACTAGCAACAGAAGTAGAGGTCGAGAACGAAGGAATCCGTGAGAAAAATCAGTTGACGGAAGAGATGGAAGAGATTGCAGAATTATCTCTGAACACAGTCGTAGGAATCTCAACCCCGGGCACGATCAAGCTCAAGGGTAAGATAGAACATGAGGAGATCATCGTTTTGATAGATTGTGGGGCGACCCACAATTTCATAGCACAACGGGTGGTAGAGAAGATGAGAATACCCGTTTCGGAAACAAACAGTTTCGGCGTAATCATGGGGACGGGGTCCGCAGTAAAAGGGAAGGGGATTTGCAAGGGGGTTATTATTACCATGGCTGCTTTAACTATTGTGGAGAATTTCTTACCCCTAGATTTGGGAAGTATCGATGTAATTTTGGGCATGCAGTGGTTACGAACCCTGGGGGTCACCGAAGTGGACTGGAAGGCGCTGAAATTAACGGTGAGTAGTGGGACAGACAAGATTGTGATCCAAGGTGACCCGTCACTAACTCGGGCTGAAGTATCGTTGAAGAAGCTCCGCAAGTCATGGGAAAAACAAGATCAAGGTTTCTTGATCGAACTTCGTGCTCTATCTGCGCAACTACAGGGATTGGAAATAGGCGAGGCCACCCCATCCTCCCTGCTACCCCGCCCGATACAGAGGATCATTGAACAATATTCGGACGTCTTCCAGGAAAAGAACCATTTACCACCCACGCGAGAGTTGGATCATCGTATCACACTAAAGGAGGGACGAGGACCTATTAATGTCAGACCCTATCGGTACCCGTTCGCCCAAAAGGGGGAGATCGAGAAATTGATCAATGAAATGCTGAGAGCGAAGATTATTCGACCAAGTAACAGTCCCTACTCGAGCCCCATCTTGTTGGTAAAGAAGAAGGATGGGAGTTGGTGATTTTGCGTAGATTATCGGGCGCTCAATGATGCAACGGTACCAGATAAATTTCCCATAACCGTCATCGAGGAGTTACTGGATGAGTGCATCTCACAAATATACTCCAAATTAGATCTACGTTCGGGATACCACCAAATCAGCATGGATGAAGCCAATATACCTAAAACGGCATTCCGAACACACGAAGGGCATTACGAATTTCTAGTCATGCCATTCGGCTTAACCAACGCACCGTCAACTTTCCAAGCCCTGATGAATCGGGTATTTCGACCTTTCTTACGTAGATTCATTTTGGTTTTCTTTGACGATATATTGATTTACAGCCCAGACTTAACTACTCACGCGGAACATCTGGATGTGGTATTGAATGTGCTGCGAGAACACTCCCTGACGGCCAACTTTAAGAAATGCTACTTCGCCCAGGAACGCATTGAATATCTGGGCCACTGGGTCTCGGCTGCAGGGGTCGAGGCAGATCCCGAAAAAGTCCGTGCTATGTTAGAATGGCCGACTCCCACCAATGTTCGAGAATTGAGAGGTTTCTTAGGTCTCACCGGATATTATCGGAGATTTGTGACTAATTATGGAGCTGTATCTTTTCCATTAAGTCAATTAACTCGGAGAGATGCGTTTGAATGGAACGAACAAACCGATGCGGCCTTCGAAACTTTGAAGCGGGCCATGGTGACTTTACCAGTTCTAGCATTACTGGACTTCACGCAGCCCTTTGTGATTGAAACTGATGCTTCGGGATCTGGATTGGGGGCAGTACTGACTCAAGGTCAACGACCGATAGCATACTACAGTCACACACTATCAACCAGGGCACAAGCTAAATCAGTCTACGAGAGAGAGCTGATGGCCATAGTCCTTGCGGTTCAGAGATGGCGCCCCTATTTGTTGGGACAACGATTTATAGTAAGAACGGATCAACAAGCTCTTAAGTATTTGGTGGAACAACGTGAGGTTCAACCTGAATACCAGAAGTGGGTTTACAAGTTACTGGGTTATGACTTTGAAATCCAATATCGGCCGGGTTTGGAAAATAAAGCAGCAGACGCTCTATCCCTCAGGCCACCCACGGTGCAATTGGCCGCCCTGACCGCCCCAACCGTACTTGACATAGAAGTGGTAAAGAGGGAGGTCGAGGATGATCCGGAGCTTAGGAGGATCAAACAGGAACCGGTGGGGGATCCAACTAAACATCCAAAATTCTCTATACACCAAGGCACCTTGTTGTACAAAGGCCGATTGGTCCTATCCGCGTCATCCCAACTCCGTCCAGCGGTGATGCAGGCGTACCATGATTCGGTCCTGGGCGGTCATTCGGGATTCCTCCGAACGTACAAAAGACTCACGGGTGAGTTGTATTGGCCAGGGATGAAACGAGATGTCAAAAGATATGTAGAGGAATGTCACACGTGCCAGCGCAACAAGGCAGTATCCTTAGCACCGGCTGGATTATTACAGCCATTGCCACAGCCCGATAGAGTGTGGGAAGATATTTCCATGGATTTCATCGAAGGACTACCACGATCACAGGGATGCGATACTATCTTAGTCGTGGTGGACAGGTTAAGTAAGTATGCCCACTTCCTGGCGATGAGTCATCCGTATACCGCCAAGGCGGTGGCTACCCTGTTCGTGAAAGAGATCGTGAGGTTGCACGGGTTCCCTCGATCGATCGTGTCGGATCGAGATAAGATTTTCATTAGCCACTTTTGGACCGAGTTGTTTCGATTACAAGGTACTCAGCTTCGCCGGAGCACGGCATACCATCCACAGACCGATGGCCAATCCGAGATTGTCAATAAATGCCTCGAGACATATCTTTGCTGTTTTTGTGGGGAGAAACCGAAACAATGGCTACAGTGGCTACCTTGGTCCGAATTTTGGTACAATACAACATAC
Source organism: Trichosanthes truncata (assembly GCA_033996785.1). Taxonomy (NCBI): domain Eukaryota; kingdom Viridiplantae; phylum Streptophyta; class Magnoliopsida; order Cucurbitales; family Cucurbitaceae; genus Trichosanthes; species Trichosanthes truncata. The sequence goes on along the minus strand of JAWPNB010000013.1, from coordinate 37,940,749 downwards.
CATGCATCTATTAACGCTACACCTTTCTGGATTGTTTATGGACGTGACCCACCGCTAGTCATGTTTTACGGGAGTCAGAAGACCATGAACGCTACAATTGACCAACAACTAATGGAACGAGATACCATGTTGGACAAACTGAAGGCCCAATTCGGGTTAGCTCAACAGAAAATGAAGAAGTTTGCAGACCGCAAGCGAAGAGAAGTAGAGTTCGATGTTGGAGCGTGGGTATTCCTAAAACTACGTCCCTATCGCCAAGCATCTATTGCGAAACGACGAAACGAGAAGCTGTCCCCCAAATTTTATGGACCATACCGCATCCTAGATCGCATCGGGAAGGTAGCATATAAATTAGAATTACCGGTAGCATCATCCATTCACCCCATCTTTCATGTCTCCCAACTGAAGAAAGTCATCGGCAATGACACGCCCTTAGAGGAACACGCCCCAATGCTCACCCAGGACTTTGAATGGGCAGCGCAACCACAGGACGTAATTGCCTACCAATGGAATGAAGACTAGAGCGACTGCCAATTGCTGATACAGTGGAAGGGTCTACCGGACTTCGAAGCAACGTGGGAATCACTCGCCTTTATTCAGAATCAATTTCCCGACTTCCACCTTGAGGACAAGGTGGTTCTCAACCCCGGGGGAGATGTAAGGCCTCCAGTTGTAAATGTCTATGTTAGGAGGGGCAAAGATGGAAATACACCATCTCCTAGTTAGTGTCAGTATTAGTATTTAAGTGTTTTTGTTGTTGGGAAGGGTTAGGTATGTTTTTGGGTTGTACTTAGTCTCAAGACTTGGGTATACGAAGGGAGAGAACCACCCTCTCGAATGGTGGCTGTTATTGTAATTTGTATTTTGAGACTGTGGAATAGTACTAAAGCTTGAAGTATCCTTATAGCAACCTTGTTTGGGAATTTTAGGGTTTGTTGTGATTCAGATTCCAACCCTACATTTGTTTGTTTCTTTTTGTTTTCTTGGGTTTACTTGCAGCTGCGCGTGGCCAAAATCCTCCCTGGTTTCGTGGATTGCCATTTTATGCTATTCCGACCTATTTGTGTGGTTATTTTGTTCATGATTGGCTCATGTTAGATGTTGGTTTGGAAAATAATTAGTTCTTTTTTATTGGGAACTCCATTATGATCAATTTTCAATAGTTGTGCAATCATTTGGGTTTGATCTCGTGGTTTTAGATTGGATTTTGTGGTTTTTCTTTCGTCATTGACATATTGCTGAACAAGAACTCTGCAGTGATGTCTAATATGGTTCAATCACGGACTCAATCCATTCATGGTTTATCCAAGAAGCCATTTGTTAATTCTATAGTCGAGTTTGCTAAATTCCAACAGTACCAGAAATCATTGAAAGGATCTTCTTCATCATCTGTGCTAACCCCTATTACAATCTTTGCTAGGTCAGGTAACATGTATCATTGTCTTCTTTCATCCTCTACCAAATGGGTCATAGACTTTGGTGCTACCGCTCATATGATAGGTAATCCCAATTTGTTTTCCACTCTTTCTTAATCTACATCCCTTGCTGATGTTACTTTGGCAAATGGTCAAAATCGTCTGTTCTTGGATCTGGCACAGCCAATCTAACCCCATTACTTTCTCTGTCTTCTGTTCTACATTTACCTCAATTTTCCTTTAATTTGATCTCTATTAGTAAGCTCACTTCTGATCTTAATTGTTGTATTTCATTCTATCATGGCTATTACTTGTTTCAGGATCTTGTGACAAAGAAGATTATTGGTAAAGGACATGAATTTGAAACTTTATATTTTTGATCCTCAAGTGTCAAACGTTGCCTGTACTGGAGTCTTTCTCCTTTTGATGCTCATTGTCGTCTAGGTCATCCATCTCTTTTAGCGCTAAGAAAGCTTTGTCCTGAATTTCATAACTTGTCTTCATTAAATTGTGAATCATGTCAATTTGCTAAATTTCATCGTCTTAGCTCAAGCCCTAGAATAGACAAGCGAGCTAGTGCGCCTTTCGAATTAGTTCACTCTGATATTTGGGGTCCTTGTCCGGTTGTGTCCAAAACTGGATTTCGATATTTCGTTACCTTTGTTGATGATTATTCTCGTATGACTTGGTTATACTTTATGAAGAATCGTTATGAGTTACTTTCTCATTTTTGTAACTTTCATGCTGAAATGTGAACTCAGTTTGATGTTTTCCTTAAAATTTTGAGAAGTGACAATGCTGGTGAGTACTTTTCTGAAACACTTAGGTCATACCTATGTAAGCATGGAATTCTTCATCAATCATCTTGTGCCGATACTCCATCTCAAAATGGAGTTGCTGAAAGAAAGAATAGGCATCTTCTTGAAACTGCAAGAGCATTATCTTTTCAAATGCGTGTTCCAAAGCATTTTTGGGTTGATGCAATTTCCAGGGCCTGCTTCTTGATTAATCGCATGCCTTCATCTGTTCTTAAAGGTCAAATTCCGTATTACGTTTTATTTCCAACAAAACCTTTGTTTCCTATTGAGCCGAAAATATTTGGTTGTACTTGTTTTGTTGGGGATGCTTGTCCTAATTTGACAAAATTAGACCCCAAATCTTTGAAGTGCATTTTCTTAGGCTATTCTCATGTTCAAAAAGGATATAGATGCTTTTGCCCTAGTTTGAATAGGTTACTTGTATCTCGCGATGTTACTTTCTTTGATGACAAACCTTTTGGTTCATCTTTGCCTAGTACGAGTCAGGGGGAGGATAATGATATTATTATCTCTACACTTGTGTCTCCTACACCCTCTCCCAATCCATGCCCTTCGACATCTGTCCCTACTCGTCCACCTATTACTCAATTCTATTCAAGACGACAACAACCTCCAGGTGGATGTCTTATACCAGAAAATTCTTCGTCATCAGCTCCAGGACCAAGTGATAAGCTTCCTATTGCTCTTCGTAAAGGTAAACGTTTTTGCACTTTTCCTATTTCTTCTTTTGCCTCTTATGACCACTTGTCACCTTCTACATGTTCATTTATTGCATCTTTTGAATCTATCTCAATCCCTAAAACTGTCATGAAGCCCTGTCTCATCCTGGTTGGCACAATGTGATGATAGAAGAGGTGAATGCCTTAGATGATAATGGTACCTGGGATTTAGTATCTCGTCCTGTAGGAAAGAAAGCTATTGGATGTAAATGGGTATTTGCAGTGTTTTTAAAGGCTCAAGGCGCACTAAGGCGCAATGGCCCTCTGGAGCCTAGGCGCAAGGCGCACAAAAAGGCGCGGGCTTTTTTTTCTAAGGCGCACTATATATAAAAAAACATAAAAATATATATATGTATGTAGGCATACACAATAAAAAAACCTTCATGGGAAGAAATGAAGTTTTAACCAAGAAAGCTATGTAAAAGATAAATAAGGTTCAAGTATTAGTTTTTGAACATAGAATCAATACTCCATTAAAAAACATGAAACAATACAACACTAATCAAAAATACAAGATCAAAAGTCCTAAATATCAAACTCATCATCACTAAATTGATCTTCAGCCTCATTATCTCCATCATTGGACTTATAGCCATCTGTATCTTCTTCTTCAGTCTCAGAGTCATCCAAATTTACAGGTGGGGGCGTGGGTCTTGGGTCTCGTGGTGGTGGCTTTGTGGATGATGAACATGGAGCATTATTCTTGGTTCTTGATTTAGCTCTAGAATAATAGGCAGGTTCTTTTGCTCCGGCAACTCTTGAAACATCGCCCCATGTTAAAGAATCATCATCGAATACAGGATCATTATCCTCTTCAGAATCATCATCCATTCTTCCAATCAACCACTCATTACTATCATCAATATCTTTTAAAGAGATGGGGTCAATGACATCCCGAATGTTATATCGACGTTTCAATGCTCTATTATATTTTATGAACACCAAATCATTCAGACGACTTTGAGCAAGTCTATTCCTTTTCTTGCTATGAAGCTGCAAGTATAAATAATGAAAGTTCCATGACAATTCAAACTAAGAATTGAAAACTTAATTCTCAAGATACTTGAGGAAAAGATAACTAACCTGTTCAAAAACACTCCAATTACGTTCGCATCCAGAGGCACTACAAGTAAGACCTAAAATTCTGACAGCTAACCTTTGCAAGTTTGGAGTTGATTGCCCAAAATCATCCCACCATTCCACTATAGGTCAAAACTATGTTAATAGCTTTAAATTCAACAAAATAATTTCATGTTTTACTTTTATCGAACAATGAAATTTAAAATTTACCTGGAGATCTTTTGTCTCTTTGTCTAATGGCTAAGTTTTGTCCAAATAATCCTTCAGCTTTCTTGTACTTTGTCAGCTCTTCAAGTATCTTATCTTGTACCTCTAGAGAAGGAACCATTTTTGTTGTACATGAGTATAACCCTTTAACAATTTCATCATCAGCTTGAATGTCAGGATTTGAATAATAGAATTCTGGGTTTAAAAAATAACCCGCTGCATGCAGGGGTCGATGCAACTGAAGCTCCCATTTCGATCAATGATTGTAAAAATATCCTTGTACTTTTCTTCCTTTCCATTAAAGGATCTAGCTATGGCCTCCTTAGCCCTATCCATGGCCTCATAAATATATCCCATGGGAGGCTTCTTCTCGCCATCCACCAACCTAAGAACTCGCACTAAAGGGCCTGAGACTTTTAGAGCAAACACAATTTTATTCCAAAAAGTAGTCAACAAAATAGTTTGAACAACTCTTTTTCCTTGTTGCTCTTTACTCCATTTGCTATTTTTCCATTCATCGGAAGTAAACATTTTCCTCAAGTTGTTCTTTTGACGATGTATACTTGATAATGTAATGCAAGCTGTAGCAAAGCGAGTCTTAGCTGGTCTAACCAACTCCTTCTGATTGGTAAATCGTCTCATCATGTTTAGCAATCCAGGGCGAACATAAATGAAATTGCTAATATCCATGCCTCTTTTCAGTGTTTTCCGAATATTTGGGATCTTGTAGATATCTTCCAACATCAAATCCAAGCAATGAGCAGCACATGGCGACCAAACTAGGTGTGGTCGTTTTGCTTCTAATAATCTCCCTAGTAAAAGTAAAGTAACAACGTATTAGGAAACTTAAAAGGTGAAAAAGTAAGACTAATTTCAAAAGGAGCTATTGAGCTAGTATTTCTTACCTGCCATCACATTTGCTGAGGCACTATCAGTAACAACTTGTACCACATTGGCTTCTCCAATGCGCTCTACCAAATCGTCTAGCAGTTCAAACATTTTCTTCCCGTCCTTCACATAAGATGAGGCATCAATAGACTCAATAAACATGGTGCCTTTAGGACTATTAACTAAGAAGTTAAGTAAAGTCCTATTTCTTCTATCTGTCCATCCATCGGTCATGATAGTGCATCCAACCTTGACCCACTCTTCCTTATGACTCTTCATCAACTCATTTGTGATTGCTAACTCTTTTTTTAAGCATGACACTCTCAATTCATGGTAAGATGGTGGTTTCAATCCAGGGCCAAATTGCCCTATTGCTTCAATCATAGGTGCAAAGCTTTCATAATTGCAAGCATTTAAAGGCATTCCAGTATCATAAAACCATCGAGCAATTCTTTGAATGGTGTGCTCCCTCATCTCCTTCTTGTAAGCGGCATTCAATGTTGTTTGTTTTCCTTTATCATTCTTTCGATTTTGAACAACAGTTTCTGGATTAGGAGTAAAATATGCATCCATTGGACCCTTTTGTTTTGGCTTCTTAAAAGAAGACTTAATTGATTCTAAACTTGTCCTTTGAAAGTTTGAACTTGATGCCGATCTCTTACTCGAATTGCTTACCACATCTTCATCCTCATCCTCATCTTCAATACCATAATTTTCAGCATCAATGTCCGGAATCAAATTTCTTTGTTCTTTGACCTCCTTTTTCTTGGACATATATGCTTTAATTTCTTCTTTTACATGATTTGGACATTTTCTACATGCCGTTGCGTTTCTATAACCACCAACAAGGTGTTGCTTCATTCTATATACCCCTCCTTTTGTTACTTTGGAACAAAAACCACAAACTAAAGCATTAATATCTTCAGCATTTTCCAAACGAGCATATTTCCATGCCGGATCTTTTCTTAGACTGGCCTCAGCCATCTAACCAATTACTAATCACTAATACTTACCTAATCAATCAAATTAATTATCTCAGTAGACAGTAAATTAAGAAAATGAAAATAGTTAGAGAGATAAAGAAGTGGTGAGAAAAAACTGAAATCTTGGAGTGAGATGGAGGAACCAATCAAGTGAAGAGTGAAATGGAAAGGGAGAAGCTGTCCATTTTGGGGAGAAAAAGAGAGAAGGGAGACTGAGAGAATGAAAAAGTGCTGGAGAGAGAGAGAGAGAAATCGAAGGACATAAACTGAGAGAGAGAGAGAGAGAAATCACAGGAAATAAACTGAGGGAGAGAAAGAACCTTTGTTGGCAGAGACGTGCTGGAGGGATGTCGATTTGAAGAAGGAGGAGAACGGATTGTGCTGTGCCGTGTGACTTCGCGAGGGTTAAAATGCGTTTTGGGGGCATTATTTAAAAAATAATAATAAACATAAATAGACAACCCTAACTAAACGTGCGTTTTGTTTTAAAAAATTAAAAAAATAAATAAAACGCATCGTTTTGTTTAAAAAAATTAAAAAAAAAAAAATACAGAAAGCCCTCGAGGCGCGCTGGGCGCGCGCCTCATGCGCTTCAGGGAAGGCGCGCGCCTTCCTACCAGCGCCTCGCCTCTCCGAGGCGAGGCGCTTCTATTGAGCCTAGGCGCGCGCCCGACGGCCCCTTTTAAAACACTGGGTATTTGCAGTTAAGGTCAATCCTGATAGTTCAGTTGCTTGATTAAAAGTACGCCTTGTTGCCAAAGGCTATGCTCAGACCTATGGGATTGATTACTTTGATACATTTTCTCCAGTCGCCAAATTAACGTCTGTTAGGTTATTCATTTCCATGGCTGCGTCTCAATGTTGGCCTTTGCATCAGTTTGACATTAAAAATGCATTTCTCCATGGTGATCTTCAGGAGGAAGTTTATATGGAGCAACCACCAGGGTTTGTTGCTCAGGGGGAGAATGATAAAGTTCGTCACCTTCGCAAATCTTTGTATGGGTTGAAACAAAGTCCATGAGCATGGTTTGGAAAATTTAGTCAAGCACTTGAGCAGTTTGGAATGAGGAAAAGCAAGTCAGATCACTCTGTCTTCTACCGACGAACTAAGAGTGGTATTATTCTACTTGTCCTATATGTTGATGATATTGTTATTACCGGAAATGATACAGTAGGCATTTTATCTCTCAAAACTTTCCTCCAAAGTCAATTTCATACTAAAGGCTTGGGAACATTAAAGTATTTCTTGGGTATTGAAGTAATGAGGAGAAAGAAAGGCATCTTTATGTCACAGAGAAAATATGTGCTTGATTTGCTATCTAAGACGAGAAAATTGGGAGCCAAGCTGTGTAGTACTCCATTGATGCCTAATCTGTAACTTACAATAGATGGAGAACTATTTAGAGATCTTGAGAGATATAGAAGATTGGTTGGAAAGTTGAATTATCTTACAGTGACACGATCAGACATAGCTTATTCAGTAAGCATTGTAAGTCAGTTTATGTCTTCACCTCCCAGATCATTGGGCTGCAGTACAACAATTTCTATGTTATTTGAAGGGTGCACCTGGACGTGGGATCTTATATAAAGATCATGGTCATATGAATATTGAGTGTTTTTAAGACGCCGATTGGGCAGGATCAAGAGAAGATAGAAGATCGACTTCTGGCTATTGTGTTTTTGTTGGAGGCAATTTGGTTTCATGAAAAAGTAAGAAACAAAATGTAGTCTTGCGATCAAGTGCTGAATCAGAATACAGAGTTATGACACAATCAGTATGTGAAATAATGTGGGTACATCAACTCTTGATCGAATTAGACTTCAATATTACAGTTCCGACCAAGTTGTGGTGTGATAACCAAGCTCCACTTCATATTGCATCCAACCTAGTATTTCATGAGTGAACTAAACATATTGAAATTGATTGTCATTTTGTTCGTGAGAAAATACAACAAGGTTTGGTGTCTACTGGATACGTTAAGACCGGAGAACAATTAGGAGATATTTTCACGAAAGCTTTAAATGGAGTTCGAATAGATTATCTTTGTAACAAACTGGACATGATTGACATATATGCTCCAACTTGAAGGGGAGTGTTAGAGTATAGAAGAGTTATATTTATACAAGAGACTCTCAATCTAATAAGCTGAAAATATGCAATCAATCTAGACCTATATGGAAAAGAAAAAATACAGCTATATACAAGGAAACAATCCCAAAAATGAAGCCTTAATTTACAGCTTGATTTTCTACACTCCCCCTCAAGCTGGATGATATATGCTTGTCATGTCGAGCTTGGAGACTAAACCACCAAGGCTGGTTCGATGTAGAGCTTTGGTTAATATATCTGCAACTTGTTGTTGGGATGACACATATCTTAGTGCAATAGTGTTTGTCTCAATTTTCTCACTAATAAAGTGGCGATCTATCTTGACATGTTTCATTCTATCATGATGTATTGGATTCTTTGCAATAGCTATGGCTGATTGATTATCACGCAGTACTTCTATGGCACCTTCTGTCTTGACCTTGAGTTAAGTGAGAAGGCGTTTTAATCAAATTCCTTCACAAATCCCATGAGCTAGTAATCGAAACTTGGCTTTAGCACTACTTCGAGCTACAACTTGTTGTTTCTTGCTGCGCCAGGTAACTAAGTTTCCCCATACATAGGAACAATACCCTGAAGTTGACATACGGTCAATAGGAGAGCCAGCCCAATCTGCATCAGTGTAAACTTCCAAAGATCGATTTGTGGTCTTCTTGAACATAAGTCCCTTTCCAGGATCATTTTTTAGATATCTCAAAATTCTATACGTAGCTTCCATATGTTCTTTAGAAGGTTTGTTCAGAAATTGGCTTACCACACTGACAACAAAGCTAATATTTGGTCAAGTATGAGTTAAGTATATTAACTTTCCAACTAGTCGTTGATACCTACCTCGATCGACTACTTCACCTCTAGGGTTAACTCCAAGTTTCGTATTTGCATCCATAGGTGTATCTGCTGGTTTGCAACCACTCATCCCCGTCTCTCTTAAGAGATCTAAAGTGTATTTTCGTTGAGTGACAAAAATTCCTTTGCTGGATCTTGCTACTTCCATTCCTAGGAAATATCTTAGATGCCCCAAGTCTTTTATTTCAAATTCCCTAGAGAGAAGTTGCTTAAGTCTAGCCATTTCTTCAGAAACATTCCCTGTGAGAATAATATCATCGACATATACTATTAACATAGTAATATTACTTGGTGAGAAATGCTTGATGAATAAAGTGTGATCGGATTGACACTGAGTATAGCCATCTTGCTTCAACGCATTTGTCAATTTTTCAAACCACGCCCGAGGCGACTGTTTTAGCCCATAAAGAGATTTCTTGAGTTTACATACCTTTCCTCTAGTATATCGGTCTTCAAATCCAGGAGGTATATCCATATATACTTCCTCAACTAGGTCAACATTTAGAAATGTATTTTTTACATCAAGTTGAAACAATGGCCAATCTAGATTAGTTGCAATAGAGAGAAGTACCCCTATAGTGTTTAACTTGGCGATTGGAGCAAATGTTTCCTGATAGTCAATCCCATAAGCTTGAGTTAATCCCATGGCCACCTTTGAATCGTTCTATACTGCCATCTGGTTTGTGTTTGGTAGAGAAAATCCATCTACATCCAACTGTGCGCTTGCCTGGAGGCAAATTTGTAAGAATCCATGTCCCATTTTGTTCAAGTGCTCGCAACTCCTCTAGGGTGGCTACTTCCATTCAGGTCTCTGTAAGGCTTCTTGTAATGTGTTGGGGTTTGTATCTGATCTAGTGAAGTCACAAACGCTTTAAATATTGGTGACAGATTAGCGTAAGATAAATGGTTCCGTATAGGGTGTTGAGTACATGAGCGAACACCTTTTCTTACAGCAATAGGTCTGTCTGTATCATCTTCCGTAGTCTCGTGTATTATTTCAGGGACATTAGGATTTTGGTTTAGATCTTGGCTCTGCTGAACATGTGAAGGTTGCACAGGTTGCGTTGTTCTTCGCGAATAAACTTGTAATTCAGTATGAGGGAATGGCTCATAGGAGGATTCAGAAGGATTTTTAGATGAGTTAGGAGGAAAATAAGGTATGCAATCCCAATTATGTGATTCAATGTCATAATGCTCCCCCTGAAGTGCAGAATTGGAGAAATATGATTGATTTTCAAAGAAGGTTACATCCATGGTATGAAAGAATTGATGAGTTGGAGGATAATAGCATTTATATCCTTTCTTATTTGGTGAGTAACCTAGAAAGATACATTTCATGGATCGAGCATCAAGTTTACTATAATGTTGAGGGTAGATATGAACAAATGCAGTACATCCAAATATTTTTAGTGGTAGCTGAGACACGAGATGAGATGTAGGATATAGGGTAAGTAAACTTTGTACAGGTGTTTTGAATTTGAGAATGCGAGATGGCATGCGATTAATAAGATAAGTAGCTGCTAGAACAGCTTCACCCCAAAAAGTTTTTGGAACATTTGAAGTAAGCATGAGAGAACGAGCTACATCAAGAAGATGACGGTTTTTGCGTTCAATTACACCATTTTGTTGGGGTGTGTCGACACAAGAACTTTGATGAACAATACTATGAGATTGAAGATAAGGTCCAAGAGTAGAGTTGATGAAATCTCGGGCATTGTCAGTTTTAAGAATTTTGATATTGACTTGAAATTGATTTTGGATCATTTTATGAAAGATTGTGAATAGTTGACTAGTTTCGGACTTATATTTCATAAGAAATGTCCAACTCAAACGGGTGTGATCATCAACAAATAAAAGAAACCAATGTGCCCCATTGACATTTTTTATTCTTGTCCCCAAATGTCTGCATGGATAAGAGAGAAAGGTTGAGAAGGAATATAAGAATGAGGTGAAAAATGAGTGCGGGTGTGTTTGGAGAGTTGGCAAATCTTATATTGGAAAAGCTTAATTTTTTTTATTGATAAATAAAGAAGGAAACAAACGCTCAAGATAGGCAAAATTTGGATGACTAAGACGATAATGCCACATCATGACAAGATTATCTTTATGATCTATAGATTTTGAAACATAAGCTAACTCACAACTAGACTGAACGACAAGTTTATTGCATTCCTTTGTTGTTGGGGGATTTTCTACTTTGAGAAGATACAACCCTGCACATAATTCAACATTGCCAATCGTCTTCCTCGATCCCAAGTCCTAAAAAATACAAGAGTTCGCAAGAAATTTAGTTTCACAATTCAAGTCCTTATTCAGCTTACTCACAGATAATAGATTATATTATAGTTTTGGCACAAACAATACAGACTCAAGAATCAAGGAGCTTGATATTTGAATACTTCCAATTCCAATTACTTTAGTAGGAGTGCATCGGCAATTCAAACAAAAAGATCACCCTTATAAGGAGAAAATGATGAGAATAAAGATCTATCACCTGTCATATGATCAGAGGCTCCAGAGTCTACTATCCATTCAGATGGAAGAGTTTGAGTATGAAGAGCAAGGGAGTTTTGGTTACCTTGTTGCATACTCCCAGAACCACTTACAGCCATTGGATTTGTTTTGTTCAATAATTGTTGTAGCATATCCAAAATGTCTTTGGTGAGTGGTGAGTGGTTAGGAGTTTCTGAAATAGCAGCACTACCCTTAGTTTCTCGATCATATCTAATAGTATTTGGCTTCCAATTTGCTGGCTTTCCATGTATTTTCTAACAAGTGTCTTTAACATGTCCATGTTTGTGACAATGATCACACCATGGTCTCCCTTTGCGTGACCTACTATCACCATGCACCTAAGAACTTCCATGAGCTGCAAGAGCTATTGAATCATTAGGATGATCCTGGTGAGCAATGAGTGCAGGTCCATTTTGAATGGTAGAATGTTTGATTGGCCCCATCATGACTTGTTTTCGACTTTCTTCATTGCGAACCTCAAAGAAAACTTCATGAATACTAGGTAAAGGTTTAGTACCAAGGATACGACCACGAACTTCATCAAGAGATTTATTTAGACCCATAAGGAATTTGAAAATCCTCTTCTTTTCCACAAATTTGTGAAATAGAGAGCCATGTTCAGAATATTTCCAATCATGAGTTTCAAACAAGTCCAGTTGTTGCCAATAACGAGATAAAGGGTGAAATAAGTTGTAACTGATAATTCACCTTGTTTGAGATCTTGGATAGAAGTTTCGATTTGGAAGAGTTCAACAATGTTTTCTTAACTGGAGAATGTATCACGAATAGCCTCCCAAATTTCTTTGGCAGTCGAATATAGGAGAAAATTCTCTCCAATTTCGGTGGTCATAGAATTGATCAACCAACTCATGACTTGATTATTTTCAGCCCTCCATATGCGAAATTTTGGATCCTCTGGTTTAGGTGAAGTAGCTTTGCCAGTGATATAGTCTTCCTGTCCATGACCATATATGAACATCATCACAAATTGAGACCACTAAAGATAGTTGTGGCCTTTGAGTTTGTGACATGTGATATGAGTGAGGTTGTTCTCATTGGAGGATGAAATGGTAATTTGAGAATCTGATCCTGACGTTTTGAGAGTGAGAGAGTAGAACAAAAAAAAAACTGAGTTATGAAACAAAAAAAATACACTGCTTTAGATCTGAAACAAGGACAGATTTGGAATGATGTTGGTGGTAGCGGCTGTTGCGACGTGTGGAGGCGGCGGCAGCACGACTGTGACGTGTGGAGGTGAGGTAGCTGCGACTTGTAGAGGCGATGATGTCTGAACGTGAGAGCGACGCGGACAGGGCTCGAGGGTGTCTATTCATTGGTGATTTGGTGCAAGCATGGCAGTTTGAGTGCGTTTGATCGTTGGCCGGTGGCGTCTGAGTGCGATGGCGGCAACGGGGACGGCGGCGGAGCTTCTAGTTGCGGGTGGGTGCGACGGCTACTGAATGAAGAGGAAAAAAAAATAGAGAAGAGAAAGAGACCGCGGCTAGGGTTTCGGCGACAGCGACTAGGGTTTCGGCGACGGCAACTAGGGTTTGAATAGTTTGAAGTCTCTGATACCATGAAGCTATGTATAAAGATAATATTTTTTTTTTATCTTTCATTGAGTATAGAAGAGTTATATTTATCCAAGAGACTCTCAATCTAATAAGCTGAAAATATGCAATCAATCTAGACCTATATGGAAAAGAAAAAATACAGCTATATACAAGGAAACAATCCCAAAAATGAAGCCTTAATTTACAGCTTGATTTTCTACATATATATATGTGGATGTAGGAGGAGCTTATTAGTCTTTTGTCCTTTATTGTAATTTTACTATTATTAGTTTAGGGCTTCCATGTATGCTTATATATATTTGGCTCTATTGTATAGAATGAAATAAGATTTCTCTCATATTTTGTCTCACAATAACAGTCTGCACCGTTGTTGAGAATGATTATAAATCTGTTTTTTTGAATGTAATCTAATCCAGCATTTTCTAGGAGATAATGAGCATGAGATGTTTTAGCTGATGGATCTTGGAAAGTTTTCCCCAGCCCCTTTTCTAGATGTTGGAATTATTCACCATTTACTATGGTGTGCTAAGTTACTAAGATGCAGTAGGACCTACTTGTGTCATTTATTTCTTCTTGTTTATTAAGGAAATATTTTCATCCTTAACTTTGCAATGTTTGTATGTTTAAAGAACCATCATATCTTGGTGAATTGAAATTATTAACATTACTGCTGTAGGTGTTGGCATGAATGGCCTTGCCCCTGTGAATGAAGAGAGTTCAAGAACAGACTGGACTCTTGCTATGGATCAGTACCTTGTGAAACTTATGACGGACCAAGTGAGAAAAGGCAGCAGGATAAATGGTACTTTCAAGAAGCAAGCATGGAGAGATATGATCATTCTCTTTAATGCTGAATTTGGCTATCAACATAGGAAAAGTTTCTTGAAACATCGTTATAGGAAATTGAAAATATACTACACTGATTTAAGGATTCTACTTGAGGCCAGAGGCTTTTCATGGGATGAGAAACAACAAATGGTGGTAGCTGATGATGGTGTTTGGGACGATTATATCAAGGTATATAGTTGTTTTTAACTTTGTACTCATAACTCAATTATATCATATTTTATATCTGTTACTGCCAATGTAGGCAAATCCGGATGCCTATGCATACAGGAGAAGGACCTTGCTAAATTTTCTAGATTTGTGTTTGATCTATGATGATACGATGAGCAATGGGTATTATGATCAGATGCAGCAATTGGAGCATTTTGAATGTGGCATCTTACCTCAAGATACTGGTGAGGTTTACATAATGCCCTGTTGAAATTCATTTATTCTTCAAAAGTAATACTTTAAACCACTTAACTCTTATTTTAAAAGAACTTCAAATTATACAAGAGTTGGCCAGAAAAAAATGAATTGATTGTGCAGTCACTGCTCTGATGTATTAATGATAGCTGTTCCTCCACCCACCAAAAAAAAAAAAAAAAAAAACTAGAAACAATATATATCTATGCTGCTGTTGCTAGAATGATTTTGGTGTTCATTCAATGATGGAATATTATTGAACGTAGGGCCGTAAGTACTGGTTTTATGGCATCTTTAAATTAGTTATATTGATTAGTCGTCATCTCTAAAATTGTCTTGCTTGTAGAAGGAGAAGACATCCAATGCCATGCTGACAGTGATGCTTCAAGCATGCACTGGTCGCTTGAAATGGATGGTTATTTTATTGATCTTATGCTAGAGGTTGTGCGTAAAGTGAAGAATATTGATTACAGCGATGATCTTGTGTGGACTAACATGATTGCCTCGTTCAAGGAAAGATTTGGGTTGGTATTTAACCAAGATTCTTTTAGGAGGCATTTCAAAAGTTTGGAGAAGCAATACTATGAATTGAAAAATATTCTCAAGCAGAGAGGATTTTGGTGGGATGAAAGACGACATTCAGTAATTGCATACGATGACACTTGGGCTGCATATATTAAGGTGAGCTATTCCCTTTCTGCCTCTAGTTCTTCAATTCTGATTGGTACTGTCTAACTCTTATAAACGTAGGAACACCCACATGCAAAATCCTACAGAACTGGTCCAATACCTAGCTATAGTGATCTGTGCTTAATTTATGGAAATTCAGTTCCTGATGGAGGACAGTGGCCAAACCAAATAGATCACGAAGTCGCTAGCGATGGCAAGCGTGAGTTCTTTCCCTTTGTTTTGTTAAATCATTACCAACTCTATGAATTCAAACTGTTATGTAGGGTTAAATACTTGCATCAGTTTTCATCAATCCTCTCATGCATAGGCTTGTTTATTTATTTTGATTAATGAAGTTCTGATCTGTGCATGTGGAGGAAATTTGAACTCATATTTATTTATTTATATTTTTTCTTGCAAAGGAAACCATACTTTTGATTGTTGTCATAAGGTTATATTACAAGTTTAGTCCCTAAACTTTTAGGTTTGTATCTATTTGGTCCATAAACTTTTAATTTTGTGTCTAATAGGTCCCTGACATAATCAAAATTTTTTAAAATTAACTTATCTATTAGATGTAAATTTGAATTTTATGTCTAATAAGACCCTAAATTTTTAATTTTGTGTCTAGTAGGTCCGTGAATTTTAAAAAACGTTGAATAAATTAAGGACATGTTAGACACAAAATTGAAAGTTTAAGGACCTATTGGACACAAAATTGAAAGTTTTAGGACCTATTAGATATTTTTAAAGTTTAGGGACCAAATAGATAAATCTAAAAGCTCACGGACTTATGAGACACTTTTTAAAGTTTAGAGACCAAATATACACAAACTTGAAAGTTCGGGACTAAACTTGTATTTAACCTCGTCATAATTAACCAAGTTATAGATCCCTTGGAGTTTACAAAAAAAAAAAAGAAAACCATAACTACCCTTCATTATATTAGGGGAATAATTAGAACAGGAATTTGAGAGAGCACCAATTAGAATAACCTAATTTGAGAACTTTTTCCAAAGCCCTTTCCTTCTCATCAAACAAGTTCAATTTGTAGATTCCATACAATTACTACTGCATTCATCCATAGAATATTAATTTGTTTTTGATTAATGTGGAGTGTCCACATCGTTAATGTCAATATTCTCCTTGGTGGATGTAGGGACACCTAATTACAATTGAATATGATTAGGAAAGCCTCCCAACATCTCATACTGTTGTGGCACCAAAATGACACGATCTTGTGGTTCCTCTCATTGCATAATATCCATCTACCGAGATTAATCAGCCAACAGTAGCACCTTCTGATCCCTTCCTTGAGTTGTATTTATCCCTAGATCAGGTGCAAAATTTGACCTTTTGAGGCCCCTTTCTTCCCAGCGATAAAGAAATTTTCTTGCTCTGTTAAATGCCAGATGAATGTGAAGTCCAAACACTTATATCCTCTTTTTCGTTTGCACAAAGTTACTTAAGATTCCACGTAAGCCTCTGGCATCCTCCTTTTCAATTACGTTCCTTCTTATTCTAGATTCCAATACTATGCCCACTTATAAGTTTTAAGCATTTTAGGAAACAACTAATTTATTTTTCTATGTTAATTATTTATTTTTCTCTTTCTTGGGACAATAAACTCAATTTCATTCAATCAAATTTAAAGAGTTTAAAGGAAAAATCCAATTGGAATTTATATGAGAAAAGTGTAATTACCTTCCAGAAAAATCCTTTGGAAATAGAACTCCAAAGAGAAACTACACAAGAAATATTCTCCCTCAAAATGGCCTTGGAAGTATTTTGCCAAACGACTTGGGATCTTTTCAAATTGCAACCTCAAATAATAGATTATAAGCAATGTTTAGTTGAGGAAGGCAGAGTAAGCCCATTCTGAAATAGAGGTATCACTGAAATGTGTGAGTTGTTCCTATATTTGGTGACAATTGGAGATTCTTACTCTAAATTTTGCATTGTTTTGTTTGTTAGTTTTTGTTCTGTAGCTCTTTGATAGGAATATCGACTTCATTCCTTCCTGACATCAATTTATCATTTGATCCATCTCTTCTTGCAAACTCAACAACTCTTCATGTAAATACTTCGAAAACCCCTCATGTTCAGTTGCATCCAACTCCATGGCCAAAACCGAATAGCTTTGATACCAATTGATAGAACCCAAATGTATTGAAATGTAAAAGATAACCGAACTAAACCAAGTATTCGAGGTACTTGGACCCTCTCTAGTCTTGAGCACTCACACTCAAGCCCTAAATCAAACTCCTTAAATCAATGCTTAACTCTCTCCTTTCCCATTCCCTCTATTTATAACCAAATACTCCAACCATGTTCTGTCCATAAATTGACCTTGAGACCTGATGCTTGCCCAAAGATTCTCACTACAAAGAAATTGCTCACATGAACTTTATCGTTAGTAGTGAAGACCATAGTATCTACAAATTGGGGGGATGAATAACCACTTTCTTTTCTTCCATACTAGAGCAGTGCTCATAAATGCTCTTGAAAGGGATCTATTCAAACCGATATCTATGTAGGCATGTAACTTCCCCCACCACACACAAGCGCACACACAAGAAAAAAAAAGAAAGAATCTTAAGCAATAAACTGAAATTGATGATATTGTAGCATTTGTAAAATGGGGTTGTATCAATTACGATATTAAATCTATGAGAGATATCAATCCTCTTTGGATCTCCTCCAATTGTGTACTGAGGTCTAAGTCATTCGTTAAATATAGAATTTGATCTTGTTAACTTAGAGGACTTCCCCTTACATATTATTCGTTTTCAATTTTTAAAGGTGCCAGAACTAGCAATAGCTATCACTGGAGATCTGATTGGACGCCACAAAAGGACAGATGCTTTATTGATCTAATGTTATATCAAGTTCGCACTGGAAATATGGTTGATCAAAATTTTAACAAACTAGCTTGGAATGATATGGTTTCCAAGTTCAGTGCAGAGTTTGGGCCTCAGCATGATGAAGATGTACTAAAAAGTAGATTTTTTAATCTTAGGAAAAGATTCCATGATATGAAATTCCTACTGGACCAAGATGGCTTTGTCTGGGATGAATTACAACAGATGATAATTGCTGGAGATGACCTCTGGGATGCGTACATTGAGGTACATATTTCATTCAAATTTTTAAGTTCGTTAAAGTTTTCTTCTTGAAGTAGGCTTATACCCAGATTTTGCAGGAATATCCAGATGCAAGATCATACCAGAATAGGGCTCTTCCAAATTTCAATGATTTGTTCTTGATATTTGGAAACGACAATACTTCGAATCACCAACATTATTTATTCAACACTGTGGATGCTGCCGACAGTTACCCGGAAGTAAATATTGGTCTCTCTCTTTCCAGCATATTTGCTGTACAGAAAATATTTGAATGATTTCTTTTACCCATTACTTCTCTTCAGGATACGAACAGTTTTTAAATTTGAGTCACTTGCAAATTCATGTTGCATACTTCACATTTTAGTTTATGCAAGCCAATTGCAGGTCGTTTCAAAAGTGTATGTTCAAGGAAGAATTACGGAGCGTAAAACAAATTTGCGTTGGGTATACTATATTTAATTTATACAAGAACTCCGGCCCTTAACCCATTAACGAAAAAGAAAAAAATAAAAAGGTAAGGCCATTCCATTTCAACAAAAGACCCACACCCAAGTTCCAGAGCTTTGGGTCCACCATCCCGATCATGATTTTTCTATCCCCAGGGGGAAAAGTCCTTCCCCATTTTGGCTGGTTAAGGAGGAACTCGAACCCCCGACACCATGGTTCGTAGCCACGTGCTCTAATCCTCTGAGCTACAGGCCCCACCTTGTCTCCACTGGATTTGTTCCTGGGGTACCCTAAAAAAACGGAACTTTTCCTCTCCCCAGCCATTTGCCATTTTGGGTTAAGAAGATGTTATAGCGCCTCTCTTGTGGGAGATTCAAATAGATCCAATAAATACGCATTAATTTTATTTATTATATTGATGCAACCAGCACATCAAGTGATTGGTTTCACCCTTGAGGAAAACAAGTTTAGTTAATCTTTTTCTTATAGGAAACCAACTTTAACATGTACAGCACAGTAGTACTGTTTACTGCAGTTAGTGAAGCAGAAAACTTATACTGCTTAATTTTTATGTGGTTATTATCCTTCTATCTGTACTTTCTTTTCTCTATCTACTCAATATAATTTGGTGATGTTTGGTATCTGGTTCCTGTCTGTTTCTTCAATTGCTTGTTTAGGGAACAAGATCAAAGTGAATGAATTATTAGAATGGCTTAACTTTGATTATTTTGGATCTCAAGTCTCGAAAACATCCTCTATAATTTTCCTGTCATTACCATCTGGGGGAACCTCTAATATTGTCCTTATTGTCTTCTTTTCTCCAGTAGATGAAGTGGAGGAGCAATTCTTTTCTGACAGTGATCAGGCAGTAATTGAATGGACGAACCAGATGGATGATTATTTTGTTGACCTAATGCTAGAGCAAGTTCGTAGAGGGAACAAGACCAGATCTACGTTCACAGATCATGCCTGGGCCTGGATGGTTGCCTCATTCAACAAGACATTTGAACTCACGTGTGACAGAGATCTCCTTGAAAGTCGATTCTTAAGCTTGAAGAAAGAATATAAAGATGCTCAACATATGGTTGATCAGAAAAATGTGGCACGTGGTGGAATTCACCAATCTATGGCAACCAACAACGAATTCTGCAGAACTCGTATTAAGGTATGTGATAGGAATACTATTGAGGTAGTTAGATAGAAATGTTATTAGGGTATTAGAAGCATATTAGTAATTAGACAAAACTATTGTTACTGGATGTTTATTATACATAGAGTGAGTGGGAGTAATTGTATTCCTTTATTGTTGATCTTTTGATATAATTTTAGTCATATGGTTTCTATCAGTGTGCTTTTCTATTTGCCTGGTCATCTATGTTTGAATCTTGGTGATAGATCATAGATTCAAACAGAGGCGTTAAGTAAATACATGTGCGCACCTAAGAAGCACGGATACGGATACAAGACACGGATACGACACTACATGGACACGGACACGGCAAGGACATGTTTATTAAAATATACATTATTTAAAAATATATATCATTTTTATACCAGAAGGAAATTCAAAGTCAATAAATTTATGTATTTATATGCATAAAAAAATGAATTTGATGTATTTTTTGATGTATTATTTTTGTCCTATATTATTATGTGTTTATTTGGTATACTTAACAAGTGTTGGATATGTGTCTAACAAATGTTGGACTTATATTGACTTTGTACAACTAGTGTCTAACACATATCTATTATACTAACAAGTGTCCAATACGTGTTCAACAAGTATCAGAGTGTCAGCCAAACTAAAGTGTCCGTGCTTCTTAGGTGCGCACTAATAGCATATTTAAAAAGCCATGGTGGCCACCTACCTATGATTTAATATCCTACAAGTTACCTTGGCAATCCAATGTAGCAGGGGTCAAACAATTTTCCTATGAGAATAGTCGAGATGCGTGCAAGTTGTAGCATTGACACTGAAGAATATAAAAAAAAAAAAATAATAAATAATAAACTAACTGCATATTTAAACGGGTTTTGCATTTCCTGACATCAAAAACATGTTGATATCCTTAGCAGAAAGTCAGCTGTATTGTGTTGGTGTCCCATTTCTTAAAAAACTGCCCAATTCACTTCATTTTTATTTTCTGCAGGAGCTTGCAAATGATAATGTGTGCAAAGGCAGAATCTTTGATAGGTATGAAGATTTGTGCTTGATATATGACGATGAGTTTCAAGATGAAAGATTAGGTAGTTTTGGTATGAAAGTAAAGGTTGAAAACGGTACTCGGCATAGAAGTGATGCATTTACAGAATATAAGCCTCGTGTAATGGAATGTGAAGTATCTTATCAGAGAAAGAGGCTAGAATCTGCCACTCCATCAACTGCTGCTGGCAACAAAAAGATTAAGAGAATCAAGGAAAAGATGCAGGAAATAGGCAGTAATAAGGCAAATTTGGTGAAAAATCTGTTCAATGTTGCAGATTACTCAATAGAAAATGTTGTTTCTGCACTCCAGAGTGTGCCAGATATGGATGATGAGTTATTTTTGGAAGCTTGTAAACTTTTCGAAGATGAGAGGAAGGCCAAGAAGTTTGTTGCCATGGATGTCACGACACGAAAGAATTGGTTATCGGAAAAACTTCACCGATAGCATCTCCTGTGGCTAGGTAAGCTCCCAAATTATAATCTTATCATTGTAATCTAGATTATGTGGAAATGTAGATTCAACTCTTCTAAATGAAAAGTTTTGCCTATTTTCTATAGAAGTATTGAAAATATCTTTGTTCCATCCTTTTGCAATTAGGTTATATAATGCGTATAATGAAATGTGACAGCTGCCGTGAATAATCCATTCGTTTTAGTTTCTAAACTTTCAAAATGTTGATTTTGGTCTTGGAACTTTCAATAAGTTTATTTAATTTTTCTAGTTAGTACCTAAACTTTCAAAAGGTCTATTTTAGTCCCTAAAAGAAAATTTCTTTCTTTATCCTTATTTTTATTTTGCTTTTAACAAATGGGTAGCATAATTTCAAGCAAAGGCCAAAATGGTTAGGTTTTTTAAGAGATTAAGGACTAAAATAAACATTTTCAAAGAAACCAAAATGATTGTTTTTTTATTTGTAATCAAGGATCAAAATAGACATTTTAAAAGTTTAAGATCAAAATAGAACAAATATAAAAGTTTAAGGACCAAAATGATGTACTGTTGCTCCTATCTCTACCTTTCTCTCTTGTGGTTAACTATATCCCTTTCATCACCATTCTTGCAAATGTTTGTACTTCTCAATGTATTAAATTTCTGTTGACATGTCAACATTTCTACATGTTTATGAGTTTGACATCGACATGAGAGGTGAATTGACATTTTTATTATACCGTAAAAAAATTGATAAAATATAAACAAAATAGCAACAAAATGTAACTAATGTGAAGATAATACTAATAATTAGTATTCTAACTTATTTAGAAAATGTAAAATATTTATTTTTTTATTTAAATGTTTTATATATTTTTTTGTTTTAAATATTTTTCCAAAAATTTCCAGGGTTATCGACATTTTATCGATATATCCATTGACATTTCCATAAAATTGAAACTTCAATATTTTTGTCGACATCAACATATCAACATTTTAACTCTTGGTGCTTCCTTCATTTTACTTTTTGTTTTTATGCAAAGGGTAAGATCTCTACCTATTTGTTTTATAAACTCCAAGTAGAGCAAATACAAGGAAAGGTATATATCGGCATATTTTACTCATTGCAAAAATGCTCCTTCAAGCACATATTTTATGTACTTGTTTTCAAATTAATGGTGAGACAAATAAAAATAAACAGTGCACTCGTATCATGCTTAATTTTACAGCTCAATCAACCAACAAACTATAATGACTGATTGAAGAATTAGTTTTTCATTTTTTCTATAAAAGAAACTTTTGAAATCTTACTTGGAATGGATTTTTAACAACCCTCTTTTTAACTTTTAAAATTTCACTAGGACTTTTTAGAGACGTTTCTAAAAGTATATTACGGAAAAAAAACAAAGAAATTTAATAAGTGAACATGAATTTTAAAAAATTAGAAAATCAAAATTGAAATTTCTATCAAATAGTTAAGGCATCGTTTGATAACCGATTTTTGAAAATTGTGCTTACTTTCTCACAATTTCTTTACAATAATTATCATCTTTCTTAAGTAAACATTTGAATTCTTAGCCCAATTCTAAAACAAAAACAAGTTTTTAAAAACATTTTTTTTTTTAGTTTTCAAAACTTAGCTTTGAATATTTGAAAAAGTAAATAACATAACAAAGAAACTCATAGGTGTGAGTAGTGTTAAACAAGCTTATTTTTCAAAAACCAAAAACCAAATTGTTTACTAAAATGGGCCTAAGTTAATCAAATTTAGTGCATAATAAAATGTCAGTTGAATTAACTATACACAATGTCTAGAGCTCCATACAATATAAACTTTGCATATTTGTAACAACTATCATGGATAAAAGTGAACAGAGAAAATGAATAGGCTAAATAATAATAATGATAATAAAACATCAAGTTATGAGGATGGAATAGGCAATGATTTGCCACATAACATTTGTTTTTGAGCGGATGAACATATTGTACCACCTTATGAATAGAAGTAGTTAAATTAATATTGTAGTAGCTTGAGCAATCAAACCTTATGTTGTGCCTTTCTTCTTTCACCTTATTCTCCCTCAACTTACAAAACAATGCAAACAAGAATCGGTTCCTTCTTTTGCCTCCTTTGCTTTTTACGACGCTAGTGGAATGTCTTCTCTATCTCAATATCTCGCTCAAAAGGGCAAGGCCCTTTGCTCATGCACCAGCTCTAACTTGCAAAAACCTACAAACAAGGGTCAAATTTTTGGGATAGAGGCAAAATGCAATCGCAAACAGATCATAATCCTGGTTGAAGAATTGAAAATTTTGTTAAATGTCGTTCCCTGGCAACGACACCAAAAGCTTGATGATTGCTAACGCTGTTGGGATTTATGCCCTAAAGCATCAAATTAATGATTTATTTAATAATTAATAATAATTTTGATTATTTTATTTGCAATATAATATTTATCCATTATATGAAAAATTCAAGGTTATTAGTGTAATCTTGAACAGTATGTGGTTGACATACGGGAGGATCATGTTCAAGAAATAACCTAAAGGGTCATAGTATATGGATAAGGTTGGGTGCCTTATCCTGGTAACACTATTGATACGGCCCACTTTGTAATAGTTACAAATGATTTGATCCAGATCGTTCATGTGGAGACATGTGAGTGGGAGTATCTTATACAATGAGTTTGTATAAGACTGGACCACAAAATATTTAATCTCTCTTTATAAATCTGTTAATTGAGAAGATTAATATTTCATCATGACGATCATATGCGACTCGATCTTAATCCTGAGTGAATTATGAACTCCTGCCTGTGATGGCTTGTCTTTTGATTTGCATGGGTGAGAGTGGCTTTTGTAGTCGATTCGATATGCCTACCATTTTGGGGACTTGACCAAATAGGGAGTTGGGAACATAATCTCATAAGATGGAATTCACTCATTCTCATATAGGGCAAGTAGATGAGTAGTTCCCTTAAGTGCTGATTTTGGGACTTGAACAATGGAATCCCACCCTCTCATTGGCCCGAGAGGGAATTAGTTTATGGTTGGATCATAAACAAATTGTTCATTAGAGGATCAATGGTACTTAAGGTGCAAGATGTAATTATAGGGGTAAAACGGATTTTTGACCCAGCTGTAATTACGAACAACTCGTGAAGATCGACTTGCATGTGGTGATTATATCCATAGACACAACTTGTCCTACAGTGCATAAGAGTGCAACTCTAGGTCTATAGTAGAGGGACCCTAGAGTTAATGAATGAAAATTGATTAATTAAAGAGTTTAATTAATTAATTTTGTATCATTGGAGCTTATAATCTGTAGGTCCATAAGGTCCCATTGCTAGCTCATAGTAACACTAAAAGATCAATATAATTGAAAGAAAAATTTGAAATGTTCAAATTAATATTAAATTTGAAGTGTTCAAATTAATATTTAATATATTAGATATATTGAATATAAAAGAGGAAATATATTTATTGTATTTGATACATTAAATATTAAAATAATTAATGTATATTAGATACATTAAATAAAAGATATTTATAAATTTTGAATAAGATTCAAATAAATAAATATCGTAGAAGATTTGAATGAGATTCAAATAAGTATAAGATATATTTTAATATATTAGATATTAAAATATAATGTTTTTATTATGGCAAAGATTTTCCCTTGAGTTGAACCATTAGACATAACACACATATCCTCAATAAAGAATTAGAGAATTCTCTCTATACCTCTTCCTCTTCAATCCCTTGTGGATTTTCTTTCAAAAGGCCCCCACAAGCCTTGGTCATGTGTTTGAGTCATAGCCAGGAAGACTTTGTGGAGGAGATAAAGATCCGCTAGAAATATCTCCATATTTACTCCAAGTGAGTTTGCTTAATCTTATTTTTTTTGTTTAATTTTAAATAAAATCAAAGACGATCCAATGCTTCTGCTACGGAGTGAAACATTCATTCCTTCAAATGCAACAAACCACAAGTGTGCGTTGTCTCTCAAGTAATATATAAAGAGTACTTCAAGTATCGAACCTAAGGGAATAGATGTAACAAAACTCTCAATTCAACAACAAAGACCTCCTCTAAATATGCAACCGAGGTAGCCAGAAAATAAATGAGATTTTTTGGGGGTTTTGCAAAACGGAAAGTAAAAGTAAGCTAAAATAGAAAATGATGAGAAAAACACTAATGAGAGAAGAGGGATTCAAATTTGTTTCAACCCCAAGGAATATGCACCCACCATGTGCTCACAATTTTTCCAACTATGTGAGGCTCATTTGGCGATTGCTACCCATTTGCACCTGCATCTCACTCTTTCGAGTTCTGTATGATTCGACCAGATTGCGTCCGCAACCTACCCTAATCGATACTTAACACCATGTATCCAGTTTAGCACCTATTCAGCCCTTTTCTAAGTGCTTTTAGGAGCCTAAGCAATTAAACACATATGTCTATGACTAATTTGAACTTAAGTAAATAAAGAATACAACTCTAATGACTCTAAAGATTCTTGTCCTATGTCTAGATTCAAAAAGCGAAGTTCTATTTCTAGATTCTTCTCCTAAATTGCTTTTATGAAAACGCGTGTTCAATCTAACCTTTTCAGTATTGAATCTCACAAAAAGTATGCTAACCTAAGTGACCAGTTTAAACTAAAAATGAAACTTATAAAAGCAAATGGTGATAAGTGTTGAGCAAAGTTGCTTAAGCACAAGGTGGGACTTTCTTCATTCTTAACAAAACTAGTCTTGTTCCTCTATCTAATTTTTTTTAACCTTTTTCAAGGTGAAGCAAGTCTTTACACCTTCTTCTTTTGAATATAGTGTTTGAACAGGGCTTGCACAGAACTAGGGAGACTCGGTGTGATGGCTGTAAAAGAGAAACAATAGAGTGTTGGAAAGAATTTAGGAATTCGAGCTCCCTTGAAAATGAAGCTTGAGTTGTCTTTTATAGACTTCAAATTTAGGGTTTGCTGTCGAGATCAGTGTGAAAAGGTGTAGTCAACATATTCCCTTAATTCGAGGAGATATAATGGAAAATCTTTGAGAAAATCTGTCAAATCTGCAAATTTGGGAGAATCTGTTGAATAGGTTCAAATGTAGCAACATGCTAGGCACATTTCTTCTGACTCTGCACTTAGCCAAAATTCTGCATTTGTTCTTCAAATGTTATCGCTTCCCGGGCGCATTTCTTCTGACTCTGCACTTAGCCAAAATTCTCCATTTGTTCTTCAAATATTGTCACATCCTAGGAGCATTTAGGCCAATTTACAGCTTTTACATAAAATCAACAAAACTTACCAATTTCTTATAAAAAAATAGCCTCTTTTAACACCTATTTTCTTACTTTTCACAGTTCATGCTCTCAAATACATGCTAAGCTTGTTTTTACTTAAATTCACTATAAATAGCATGAATTATAACAATAAGCACTCGCTCTCTAAACAATAAGCTTAGTTTTTTGGCCTAAATAACACTCATAAATGAGCGTTATCAAAAGGTAAGAAAATTTTTGTATGACCCGCTATCATGTCTTCCTATATTTTATGAAAAAAAATTAGAGAAAGTAGAACGCTCTGCCTTTTGTTATGCATTAGTAACTAGGGGCATTCGTGGCACCCATTGTTTGTCTCTGCATGAACGCTCTGAACGAAAGTGAGTATGCTTAGGCATCCTTATTTGGACACGTTGCTCGTAGTTAGATTATTTGGACACGTTATCTAAATAAAGTTAAGTGAGATTATTCGCGGTACTAATTGAATTAAAAACCAATCCCAGTGGATATTATACTCGGTAGGAATATCGTTTTATTATTATTTCGATCATGTGCACTTGGGTGTACGCCCGATCAGCTAGCTTTTAGGAAGCGAAGGGAGTTTGTTGCCTTAGGCAAGGGAGTGGCAAGAAAAAAGTTAGGATAGATTTGCAAATAAGTTTAGAGGCTTTTGTAAAGTCTTATAATGCATAGCAGAGGGAGCTCTATCTAAGCGCGTTAAAGGTCTGCAGTGTGGCATAAGATGTTGAGGCCATAATTGTAAAAGAGTGAGTATGGTATTGCTTGAGGACGAGCAATAGTTCAAGTTTTGGGGTTTGATAACTTGTAATAACAAGTTATTTGGGAGCCTTAATTTGGCTATCGTTCGCCTTGACGCGGTGAAAAGAAAGCATAAATAGAGCAAATTGATCAATAATTGTTCAAGTGTGTGTGATAGGCGCATGTCATCCATAACGCGTTGAATTACTTATCAATCTTTAAAATCCTTGTGCCATTCTTAACATGTATTTGTGTAGGTGTGATAAGCTAGTTTAAGCATAGCAAAATAGGGTGCATTTTGGGCTAATGACTAGTTTTTTAAGGTTTTTTTTTTATATTATTATTCTTGCTCAATTTTTGTTTTGTTTGTGTTTAATCTCCTTGTAGGTTTTCTTTTTGGCATTAAGTTGATTGTTTCAATGAAGGAGACAAGGTTTAAAGCTAAAATTTTGGCAGTAGGGCAGCGCCTAGGCGCTTCGATAGAAGGCGGACTCATACCAGTATGGCGCCTAGACGCTTCGAAAGAAGGCGGACACATACCAGTATGGGGCCTAGGCGCTGCTCTGGGCACCTAGGCGCTGCAACTCAGGCAGAAACGCAGGTTTTTGACAGTGCCTAGGCGCTGTCCATGGCTCCTAGGCGCTACATCGCAACCCTAATTTAAATTGGGTGTCTTTTATCATTCAAGGGGTCGAAAAATTAGAGGAGGGGCGCGGAAAACAGAGAGCAAAAAGGGAGAAAGACCAAAGGAGAAGGGATTGCTCATCTTGGAGGTCTTTAGCAACCAAAAAGGAGTAAAGCTAAGCTTAAATTGTTTCTATTTCATCTCTTCTTTCTCTTTTGCTGTTTGTAATGACCCAAATGATGATTTTTGCTGGTTTGGTTAAGATTTGCATTATGAACTGAGTTTTCCTTTCTAGGGCTTTGATGTAATCGAATATTGAATCCTACTCTCTCTTAGTTAATAGATGATGTTTCTATTTCACTTGTGGTTGTGAGAATGATTTTGCACCTAAAGTATGTTTAGATTTGGCCATTCTTCACATTATTCCTATGTCATGATTTGAGGTTGAGAAACAAGAATCATTGATGAACTAAACCATTTTTCCTTATTTACACTTGAGATAGAGATATCCTTGTGGGTTTTATGGCAATTTTAGGTTCTACGGGCTTAATAATGGATTTGTTGAATTGTCATAGAGATATAGGCAATTTACATTTTAATGAACATCGTTATTGCTTGAGAAAGAATATCGAATCTAGAGGGTAGAGCTTGCCAACAATCTTGAAATAGAAGAAAACTTTAACTATTAATGAACAAAGAGTAGGATGAAGTATTCGATGAAATCATTGCTCTAGAGTTTTTACAAATTAAGTTTTACCTTCTGTTTTGCATCGTAAATTTCAGAGCTTAATCACATTTATTCATCAAGCAAATTAAATTCCTCATTCATTTTTGAAAATTCGGTGCTTAGATAAAATTGAAGCTAGAGCATTTGGTAATTGGTAGTTTTCAGTCCTTGTGGAGAACGAACTTTGCATTAAAGCACTGTATTACTTGTAACGATTTGTTCGCTTGCGAAATCGATCAACAAGTTTTTGGCACCGTTGCCAGGGACTAAAAGTTTATTTTATCAATATCAAAATCAATAGCTTTAGTCTTAATCTAAGTTTTGTTTTACAGGTTTTAATTTATTTGTTTATTGTTGATAGGAGTTGAGGCAAGTGCATGTGAAAATTTGGAAGTAGTGGACTATTTCCTTTCGATTGTGAGATTGAACGCACCTGTAGAAGAATTAGAAAGGAAAAGAGAGAGCGGACTGGACAAAGACAAGAAAGGATGGCAGAAGGTGTAGGACAGAATGAGAATAGAACTTTGAGAGACTATGTGTTGCCAAACGTAACAGAGATACATTCTGCTATTCGGAGGCCAGCAATTCAAGCTAATAACTTTGAGATTAAGCCGGCTACGCTTCAGATGATTCAAACTTTAGTGAATTTTAGTGGATTACAACACGAAGATCCAAATTCCCATATCTCTGACTTCCTGGAAATATGTGATACATTCAAATACAATGGAGTGACTGATGATGCCATTAGACTGAGACGTTTCCCCTTTACTCTAAAGGCTCGAGCTAAGTAGTGGTTAAACTCTTTGCCAGTCGCTTCTATTGAAACTTGGAATGATTTAGCTCAAAAATTTCTGGCCAAGTTCTTTCCACCAGCAAAAACAGCTAAGATTCGAAGTGAGATTAGTAACTTTTCTCAGTATGAAGGAGAGAGTTTATATGAAGCTTGGGAAAGATACAAGGAGCTTTTAAGAAAGTGTCATCACCATGGATTGCCTCGATGGATGCAAGTACAAATTTTTTATAATGGATTAGATGGCAATACGAGGACCACCATTAATGCAGCTTCAGGAGGAGCGTTCATGAGCAAAACTGAGAACGAGGCTTTTGAGTTGTTGGAAGAAATGACCATGAATCACTATGAATGGCCAAGAGAGAGATTAGTTCAGAAGAAGGCAATGGGAGTTAATGAGGTAGATGCCATAGCAAATTTGACTGCACAAGTGGCTTCACTTACTAAGCAACTCCAAGCAAGTCAAATGACAGTAAATGCTATTCAATCACCTCCTGGGTATTGTGAATACTGCCATGGGGCCCATAGAAGTGAGGACTGTCAAGTTGGAAATCCATTTATGCCAGAGTGCAGTGAACAAGTTCAATTTGTAGGGAACTTTAATCGTCCACAACATAACCCCTATTCAAATACATATAATCCTGGTTGGCGCAATCACCTTAACTTTTCGTGGAAGCAGAATAACAACCAAAACCCACCACCAGGATTTCAAGGTCAAGAAAAGAAAAGTAGTCTCGAAGAAGCAATGCTGCAGATGGCACAAAACACGAATAAGCTCATGGTTGAGACAAAGACCAATTTCCAAAATCAAGCAGCATCTATTAAGAATTTGGAAGTGCAAGTTGGTCAACTTGCAATTCTGTTGAAGGATCGACCACAAGGGAATTTTCCAAGCACGACTGAGGTAAATCCTAAAGAGCAATGCAAGTCTATCTCGCAGAGTAGTGGCAAGACACTTGAAGCTACAAATAAAGAGGAAAAGCACAATGTGAACAAGAGCAATGTTTCAGTTGCACCCATAGAAGCTCCAATAGAACAAGAGCCAGTTGTCAAAGAGTTGCTTAATCAAAAAGGGAAGGCACTAGTGGAACAAGAGCATCATGTGCCATATCCTCAACGCCTTCAAAAGAATAAGCTAGATAAGCAATTCTATAAATTTTTAGATGTTTTTAAGAAACTTCATATTAACTTTCCATTTGCAGATGCTCTTGAACAGATGCCGAGCTATGTGAAGTTCATGATAGAAATCTTGTCAAACAAGAGGAAGCTCGAAAAGTATGAAACTGTAGCCCTCACTGAACAATGCAGTGCTATTTTGCAGCAGAAATTGCCTCAAAAGCTAAAAGATCCAGGGAGTTTTACAATTCCATGTTCTATAGGCAATTTTAATTTTGATAGACCATTGTGTGATTTGGTGCGAGTATTAATTTAATGCCCTTGTCTATTTTCAGGAGGCTTGGATTAGGAGAAGCGAGCCCGACAACGGTGCGCTGCAATTAGCATTGACCGATCAATTAAACACCCAAGAGGAATCATTGAAGATGTTATGGTAAAAGTTGATAAGTTCATTTTTCCATCTGACTTTGTTGTTCTTGATATGGACGAAGATAGGGAAATACCAATCACATTGGGAAGGCCGTTTTTAGCAACAGGAGATGCAAACATCAGTGTTCGAAAGGGGGAGGTGACATTGCGTGTGGAAGGTGAAGAAGTCAAATGTAATGTATTCGATGCAATCAAATATCCGAACACACAAGAAGGTTGGTTTCGAGTGGATGTTGTTGATTCTTGGCTTCCAAGAAAATAACAACGTTGAAAACTCCATTAGAGGTCAGTCTTACCCACCACGATCTCGAAGAATTGGAAGACTTAGAGGTGATGGAACTTGTGCATTAGTTGGATAGTGGAATACCCTTTGAAGGTTAAAGGTTTGAATCATTGGGACAAGATCTACAAAGACCTTTACCTTCGATAGAGAAAGCACCCAATCTTGAGTTGAAATTGTTACCATCTCATCTTAGATATGCATACTTAGGTGAGGAATCTACTCTTCCTGTGATTATTTCAGTAGAGTTATCTGACAGTGAGGAAGAAAAATTACTGCGTGTGTTGAGAAAACATAGACAAGCAATATGGTGGTCTCTAGCAGATATAAAAGGTGTGAGCCCTTCCTTGTGTTTGCACAAAATTTTGTTGGAGGAAGGAATGACACCAACAATTGAAGCACAAAGGAGACTCAATCCAAAGATGAAAGAGGTTGTTGGGGGTGAGGTTCTGAAGTGGCTAGATGCAGGCATAATATATCCTATCTCAGAAAGTGCATGGGTGAGTTTAGTACATGTGGTGCCTAAGAAAGGAGGTATGACTGTAGTGAAGAATGAGAATAATGAGTTGATCCCTACGAGAACAGTTATTGGGTGGAGAATCTGCATAGATCATAGGAAGTTAAACAAGGCAACGAGAAAAGATCATTTTCCCTTGCCTTTAATCGACTAGATGTTGGACTGTTTAGCTGGACATGCATATTATTGTTTTCTGGATGGGTATTCAGGATACCAACAAATAGCAATTGCTCCAGAAGATCAAGAGAAGACCACATTCACGTGTCCATACGACACTTTCGCGTTTCGCAGAATTCCCTTTGGTCTATGCAATGCACCCGCCACATTTCAAAGGTGTATGATAGCGATCTTTTCAGACATGGTCGAGAAATGTATCGAGGTATTTATGGATGACTTTTCTGTTTTTGGAATGTCTTTTGATAATTGCCTTATTAATCTAGAGTTGGTTCTGAAAAGGTGTGAACAGTCTAATCTTGTCTTAAATTGGGAGAAATGCCATTTTATGGTTTGAGAAGGTATTGTTTTAGGTCACAAAATTTCTTCCAAAGGGATTGAGGTGGATCGAGCAAAGATAGAGACAATTGAGAAGTTGCCTCCACCAATTTCAGTGAAAGGAGTGAGAAGCTTTCTAGGGCATGCTGGTTTCTATAGGAGGTTCATCAAGGATTTCTCGAAAATTACTAAACCTCTATTGAACCTACTGGTGCACGGTACAAAATTCCAATTTGATGATGCATGAAAGCTTTTGAATTGTTGAAAGAAAAGTTAGTGTCTGCTCCTATAGTTGTAACTCCATCTTGGGATTGTCCTTTTGAATTAATGTGTGAAGCTAGCAATTACGCTGTCGGGGCTGTACTAGGACAGAGAAGAGATAAAGTTTTTCATGCAATATATTATGTAAGTAGGACTCTAAATGATGCGCAATTAAATTATGCTACAACAGAAAAAGAGTTGCTTGCCATAGTATTTGCATTTGATAAATTTAGATCATATTTGATTGGTAGTAAAGTCATTGTGTATACTGATCACTCTGCTAATAAGTACCTAATGACCAAGAAAGATGCCAAACCTAGGCTAATTAGATGGGTTCTTCTTCTTCAGGAATTTGACCTTGAAATTAAAGATAAAAAGGGGTCAAAAAACTTAGTAGAAGATCATTTATCTAGACTTGAATTACCAATTGAAATTGAATTTGTGAAAAATCCCATTAATGATAATTTTCCCGATGAGTATCTTTTTGCAGTGACAGGAACAAATGAAGTTCCGTGGTTTGCAGATTTGGTGAACTACTTGGCAGCAAAAGTAGTGCCTTCGGACCTCTCTTACCAACAAAGAAAGAAATTATTTTCAGAGGTGAAGCACTATTTTTGGGATGAGCCAATATTGTATAAATAGTGTTCAGATCAAGTCATACGAAGGTGTATTCCAGAGGAAGAGATGGGAAATATTTTGCGCCATTGTCACACCTTAGAATGTGGAGGTCATCATGGTGGAAATAGAACAGCTGCAAAGGTGTTGCAAAGCGGATTCTATTGGCCCACTCTATTCAAAGATACCCATGCGTTTGTAATGGCTTGTGATAAATGCCAAAGAGTTGGGAACATCTCTAGAAGGGACGAAATGCCCTTGCAAAACATTTTGGAGGTAGAATTATTCGATGTCTGGGGCATGGACTTCATGGGACCTTTTCTATCTTCATACAACAAGTACATTTTGTTGGCAGTCGACTATGTGTCAAGATGGGTATAGGCAATTTCTACGCCAACGAATGAAGGAAAGGTTATCCTAAATTTCCTTAAGAAAAACATTTTTACAAGATTTGGGATACCAAGGGCAATTATCAGTGATGGAGGAACACATTTTCACAACAAGCAATTTGCTGCACTCCTAGCCAAATATGGAGTCAAACATTGGATGGCTTTGGCATATCATCCTCAAACCAATGGGCCAGCTGAGCTGAGTAATAGAGAGGTGAAGAGAATCTTGGAGAAGACAGTGCATCATTCGCGGAAAGATTGGTCTAAGAAATTAGAAGATGCCTTGTAGGCGTATCGAACTGCATTTAAAACCCCACTTGGGATGTCTCCTTACCGGTTGGGTTTTGGTAAAGCCTGCCACCTTCCAGTTGAGCTGGAACATAAATCATATTAGGCTGTGAAAATGTTGAACATGGATTTGAAACTGGCTGGTGAAAAAAGGTTATTACAATTGAGTGAGATGGATGAGTTTAGAAACGATGCGTATGAGAATGCTCGAATTTATAAAGAGAAAACCAAGGCATGGCACGATAAGCACATCAGGAGAAGAACCTTCGTTTCGGGTCAGCTAGTGCTACTCTATAATTCCCGCCTTAAATTATTTCTAGGAAAGTTGAAATCTAAATGGTTGGGCCCGTTTACAGTAGTCCAAGTTTTTGCCCATGGAGCAGTAGAAGAGTGCAATGAGAGCGGTGAATTATTCAAAGTAAATGGGCAACGTTTGAAGCCCTATGTTCATGACTCGTTTGAAAGAAGGAAGACCGCGATGTTGCTAAATTCGATATAAAGCGAACATGGTTAGGCTGAGGACATTAAACTAAGCGCTAATTGGGAGGCAACCCAACTCTTTTACTTTTTTTTTTTTGCATTCAATTTTGTTTTCTTTATATTTCTTTTATTTTGTTTAATTATTATACCTCTTATTCTTTTTTTTTTTCTTTTTTGGGTGTAGGTGCTTAAAGAAGGAGGAAACTATTTGAAAAAAAAAAAAAAAAACAGTAGCGCAGCGCCTTGGTGCTGCCTTGCGCATTGAGGGCAGTAGCACAGCGCCTAGGCGCTGCATTCGGGCTCCTAGGCGCTGCCGCGATTTTTTTTTAATAAAAAAAATCGTTTTAAAAGTAGGGGGAAAAAAAACCAAACAGCCCCACCCTCTGTTTTGCGATTTTAGGGCTAGCAAAAATGCCCCTTCTCCATGTTTCCTCTCTTTCTCATTTTCTTCTTCCCTCAAATCATCTCCATTACTCCAATCTTTTCTTCTTTTACTATATTTTTTCTTACCCACTAACAATTTGTTTCTCATAGGGTCAAATTTCTTCAAATATGGAGGAAGTTCATCAAGCTCTTCAAGTGTATCTTCATCTCCTTTTATGGGTATTTCTTCCAAGTAGAAGCTAGTTCATCCCAACAAACTAGAGCTCCTTTAACCCTCGAGCAGCGAGTTGATAGAATTGAGCGGCGTCAGCAAAGACAGTACGCCTATCAGAACCAATTTAATGAGAATCTTCTTCAAATGATGTTGCGCCAAGGTTTCAATCAGGGACCTGATCCCATTCAATTTCCTAACCCTCCGCCTGCATCTAATGAAGATGACGACATATGATCCCCTCTTTTATTTCTGCATTATTATTATTTTTTATTATTATCTTCTTTTTTTTTTTTTCTATTTTTCATACATTGAGGACAATGCAGGTTTTTGAGTTGGGGGTAGAGGGATTTCTTTGAATTTGAATAGTTCTTGCTGATTAATAAAATGTTCTGATTTCTTGAGAAATAAAAGATTAAGAAGTGCAAGTATATTGATTTTTGTCTGGCTGAGAAGTGTAGTTGACTTTATTTTTACCCTGTTGACACCCTTATGAGCACTCAATTATAAGTATTTTGTTGCTTTGATGTTTAAAGGAATATTTTTTGTTGCCTTGGAACTTGCTCTGGCCTTCTGAATCAATCGAAATTCAATGTTGCTAGGAAAAGAATTGTCTTGTTTACTTCTTGTTGGTATCTATTTCAAAAAAAAAAAAAAGAAGAAAAAAAAAAGAAAAGAGAGATACTCCTACTTCTAGAGTGAATTGAGTAATTAGGGGCGGTCATGAAACCCATGATTTCCTTTGCATGACAAGTTTATTTAGGAAGTGAGTATGTGAATGCAGTCTTAATAGTGGCTTGTGCTCGTTGTCAACTGCTTTCACCACAAAGTGTTAGTATGTTGGAGCGAAGGTATCAGTGACTAAGAGACTCTCTCTAAAAAAAAAAAATAATAATAATAATAATAAAAGGTTGCTAATATTCGTATTTGTTAAAGATTCCTAAATGATCCTAGTTGACATGGTTTTGGTTGAGTGAAGGTTGGCCAAAAGGTGAGATCTTAGAGTCCACTGGAAGTTGGGCAAGTTATGTTGTGGTAAAAACTTTCTTTGAATTGAAGGGTGGTAAAATTTCAATAATTGTACACGCACACATCTAGGGGTTTAAAATGAAGACAACGAAGCTTATCTGTTAGATATGATTGATATTGTTTGCACTATATTTCTTTTGTTTTGAAAGTTGATGAACTTTATTGTGAGGCATGAGACTATTCATTTTGCATGATTTATTTGGCGTCGAGTTTTGCTTTCATGATTATTTGCTCGAGGGCGAGCAAAAGATTAAGTTGGGGGTATTTTGATAAGCTAGTTTAAGCATAACAAAATAGGGTGCATTTTGGGCTAATGACTAGTTTTATTTTTTTTTATTATTCTTGCTTGATTTTTGTTTGTTTGTGTTTAATCTCCCTGTAGGTTTTCTTTTTGGCATTCAGTTGGTTGTTTCAATGAAGGAGACAAGGTTTAAAGCTAAAATTTTGGCAGTAGGGCAGCGCCTAGGCGCTGAAAAATGGCGCCTAGGCGCTTCAATAGAAGGCAGACTTATACCAGTATGGCGCCTAGGCGCCACTCTAGGCTCCTAGGCGCTGCAGCTCGGGGCAGAAAAGCAGGTTTTTGACAGCGCCTAGGTGCTATCCATGGCGCCTAGGCGCTACATCGCAACCCTAATTTAAATTGGGTGTCTTTTATCATTCAAGGGGTCGAAAAATTAGAGAAGGGGTGCGAAAAATAGAGAGAAAAAAGGGAGAAAGACCAAAGGAGAAGGGATTGCTCATCTTGGAGGTCTTTAGCAACCAAAAAGGAGTAGAGCTAAGCTTGAATTGTTTCTATTTCATCTCTTCTTTCTCTTTTGCTGTTTGTAATGACCCAAATGATGATTTTTGCTGGTTTGGTTAAGATTTGCATTATGAATTGAGTTTTCCTTTCTAGGGCTTTGATGTAATCGAATATTGAATCCTACTCTCTCTTAGTTAATAGATGATGTTTCTATTTCACTTGTGGTTGTGAGAATACTTTTGCACCTAAAGTATGTTTAGATTTGGCCATTCTTCACATTATTCCTATGTCATGATTTGAGGTTGAGAAACAAGAATCATTGATGAACTAAAGCATTTTCCCTAATTTACACTTGAGATAGAGATATCCTTGTGGGTTTTGTAGCAATTTTAGGTTCTACGGGCTTAATAATGGATTTGTTGAATTGTCATAGAGATATAGGCAATTTACATTTTAATGAACATCGTTATTGCTTGAGAAAGAATATCGAATCTAGAGGGTAGAGCTTGCCAATAATCTTGAAATAGAAGAAAGCTTTAACTATTAATGAACAAAGAGTAGGAGGAAGTATTCGATGAAATCATTGCTCTAGAGTTTTTACAAATTAAGTTTTACCCTCTGTTTTGCATCGTAAATTTTAGAGCTTAATCACATTTATTCATCAAGCAAATTAAATTCCTCATTCATTTTTGAAAATTCAGTGCTTAGATAAAATTGAAGCTAGCATTTGGTAATTGGTAGCTTTCAGTCCCTGTGGAGAACGAACTTTGCATTAAAGCACTGTATTACTTGTAACGATTCATGTGCTTGCGAAATCGATCAACAAGGTGAATTCAAAATCCGCACACTGAAGGCTAAACGAGATGAAAAAGTAGAGGATAAAGCCATGCGGAAAGTGACATCTAATGCCTCCTATCTGACAAGTATAGTGGAGTAGTCTGAATTGTACAAAAGGAGGGTTGAGGCTAACCAAAAAGCAAAAAAAGGACAGGAACCACTGGGCCATGCACCCAATCATACCTACGCAAAAGCAACCCCTCTGACTCATGTGGTCCCATTCAACCGAGAACCTCCCCTTATATAAAGCCCCTTGTTTGAAATTTTAGGATATGAAGAAAAGTGTTTGGCAAGAACTCTTCCCAAATTCTCCAACTATCTTCCATCTTCTTCCTCATTTCTTCACGGTTTCACAAGGTGGAGTGACAGCCCGCCATTGGAGACTTCATGGAAGACGAGGAGAAGCTCCATTTCACCATGCCACCACTTTCATCATAGTTTTTCTCACTTACTTGTTTTAGCTTTTAGTTATCTATTGTATTTCTTAGCTTTATGTCTTCATTTCAAGTAGTTGTTTCTTTTAATTCTGGTATGAGCTAAACTTCTACTCAATTCTTAACTTAAGTCCTCTTGTTGGATCTATTTTCATGGCTTAAACATAGTATGTAATGAAGTATATTTTATGAATCTTCTTTTTAAGGGTGCTTTGTTTAAATTGCTTGTGTTTGTTTGGCTAATTGATAACAAGTAGTAGCATGCTTTAGGTACCGGAAGGGTCAAGGTGTGTAGAAAAATTCAAGAGGAGCGAGAGTAAGCATTAAGAAAGGGGGCGATGACTTTTATTGAACAAACTTAGCACATAAGAATATAACTAGCTTTGTTTGCAAAGTGTTGCACTAGGGCAACACACGTTGGTCTCCTTGTTTAGATTCAAATTTATGCTTAATTTTTCCTTATGTAATGCATGAAAATAGGTGTAGCATTAGGCAGCCAAGAGTTAAGTCTTGACCTTACCTTTATCTTTTCTATGTTCATCGCATGGCTATTATTTATTTTCATAGCATTGCTTTACTTTTCTTTTCAAAACCTCAACCATATTTTTGAACGCTTTGGTTATTGGACAACATATCTCAAGTAGTTGCATTTATTTTTTAACGTATCTTTAGTGTACAAATATCTCTGTGGGTTCTATCCTAGAATTCTCTAAGTATTACTTGCTAGTGCAATGACTTATACTTGGGTCAGTGATCTAGGTGGCTTGTATAATCTATGTGAACATTATTTCATCGCCTCATTTATGCATCATTTCATTCACATTTTCCATATTCCATCCATCTCACATAGGTAATCTTACTTTTAGAATATCAAAATCTGAGTCACACAAGCCAGTCCAACCAGTTTCATTGTTGCAACATCTTTCAACGTAGGGACTTCTTTTTCTGGCGCATCATTGTCCGACACATAGCTGTTTGGAGCATAGTTATCTGGTTGTGTTGGTGCATGTTGTTGATTTTTCGCTCGTACAATTTCTAGCATCTCTACTGGCGTAACTACTGGTGAATTTTTTTATGTTGCATCTCCCAATTTCTTATCGCTCAATTCCATAGCTTAACATTGCTCTTTCTCATCGCAACTAAGAGCTTCAGTGTTAGGGTAGTGCGTCGGCTGGTCTATTTTTAACTCATTTGCAAGTTGGCTCATTTGAACTTCAAGGTTCCTTAGGGATGATGCTTGGCTTTGGAGCACAACATCGTTTTTTGCCATGTATTTTTCATTAGCACCTCAAATGTGGTTGATGGTTCTGCACTTTGTGCTGGTGTGTATTGTTGATAGTTCTCATATTGATAGTCTTCATCATGCTCCAGCACAATAAGGCAATGCTACCATATAAGAATAAGGGTTGTCGTTGCTTTATTGTTGTTGTCCCCCATAATAAATTGATGTTGGATTTGCTAGGAAATTTTGAAAGATATGACTACCTAGTAAGTACTGATACTTCTCTTAGGTGATTAAATGCTCCGAACTGCTATGGGTTGTCTCTTCCCCTTTCTATATCATGCATCAGTTTGACATTGATAACACTTCGGCTGCTCACTCGACTAGAGCATCTGACACTATAGTGCAAGCCATTTCTTCTTCTTTTTTTTTTTAAAAAAATAAATAAATATTATTTTTGTATTATCTTTTTTCTTACAAAAAAAGGCTATAAAGTCAAAATTCTTGTACTAATTTTTCCTGGCAATGGATCCAAAAACTTGGTTGGGTATGGATAGATGCGTATGAGCATGAGCATGCAATGACTCATTCGCAAGAAATGATTACTCTAATATGTACTTCAATAACCAACGTATACAAAATTATAAATGCCCACCCTTGCGTCGGGCGCAAGCGTACATCCAACAGAGGCAAGTAGTATAAGAAAGTAACTTTATTCTCTTGACGCAACTGATTTCAGAAAAAGAAAACAAGGGGAAAGTTAACTATGCGTTGAAAGAAAATAAAAACTCAAAGCAAGCAAGTGTAAAAACTAATGCAAAGTAGACTTTGTTGAAAGCAAAGAAGGAAACAAGGCTTGGCTCTTCGATGCCCCTACAATGCTCACCTCTTGATTTAGCTCAACATGAATAGTTTCCTTCTAAACTAAGCATAGGTTCCTACTTACCCTCAATGTTTCGAGAAGGGTGTTAAGTGATAACACTCATTTATGAGTTTTATTTGGCTCTAAAAACTAAGCTATTTGCTTACAAAAAGAGAGTGTTTAATGTTATAATTCATGTCATTTAGAGCAAATTTAAGTAAAAACAAGTTTTCCATGTGTCTGAAGTTGTGATTTGGAAAAGAAGTTTTTAGGTGTATTTAGAGTCATTTTTGTTAAGAAAGTGTTAATTTTTGTTGATTTTGTGTAGAGGCTGAAAAAGGACCCAAATGCACCCACATTCTGACCACAATTGAGGCAAAAGAAAGATGATGCAAGAGATATGCGACCAGGATGCGCCAGCAATTGAGAGTAGAAGCCAAATTTCAACTGTTGCAGGAAAAGCTCAAAATGCACTCAACTATGCGGCCGCATTTAGGCCATTTCAACAACAACACAATTGCCCTCAACTATGCTGCCGCATCTAGACCTTTTCGGCAGATTTTCCAAGATTCGCAAGATTTGCACATAAAATCAGATAAAATCAAATATTCTCAATGAAATCTTCGAGGATCAAGGGATATGATCGGTCAAGCCTCTCCACACTGATCTCGACAGCAAAACAACAACAACAGCAACAACTAGTGGAGCAGCAAAATCCCATTTTATTTGCAGATGAACGAGATAGAGCTATAAGGGATTATGCGGTTGCAACTTTCCATAATCTTAATGCAGGAATCATGGAACCAAACATTGAGGCAGCTCATTTTGAGTTGAAACCAATAATGTTTCAGATGCTCCAGACTATAGGGAAATTTGCAGGATTACCAAATGAGGATCCTCACAAGCACATGAAGCAATTCTTGAGGATATGCAACTCGTTCAAGCTAAATGGAGTATCAAGTGAGACATTGAGGTTGAGACTTTTTCCTTTTTCTTTGTAGGGTAATGCATAAGCATGGCTAGATACTTTTCCACCGGACTCGGTCACTTCTTGGGATGACTTGTCGGAAAAGTTTCTTCTAAAATATTTCTCTCCAACCAAGAATGCTCAGATTCGAGGGGAAATTATCACTTTTAAACAAGGTCCCAATGAAGGCATGGATATAGCATGGGAACGATTCAAGAAGTTAGTCAGGAGATGTCCACATCATGGCTTACCAGCCTGCCTTTTGATCGAGCATTTTTACAACGGATTGACCCATGCCTCTAAGACCTTGGTTAATGCTTCAGCAAATGGATCCTTGTTAAGAAAGATAGTCAATGAAGCTAATGAGATTCTAGATGCAATCGTCTCCAATAACAGTCAGTGGGGAGATGAAGACACTCATTCTACTACAAATATTGCAGGTGTATATGAGGTGGATGCAATAACAACATTGAGCTCACAGATCTCAGCAATGAACAACAGTCTGAAGAATTTCACTATGGGGAACCAGGCCCCTGTTGCTACTTTGAATCAAATCTCAAGACCTACTTGTGTATATTGCAGTGAAGGCTATCTATATGATAATTGTCCTTATAATCCTACCTCGGTTTGTTTTATAGGGCAGAACAAGTCAAATGCTTACTTAAATACGTACAACCCAGGTTGGAGACAACATCATAACTTCTCTTGGGGAGGACAGAATGCGAGCACATCAAATAAGTACGTGAAGCAGGGATTTACACCAGGTTTCAATAATCAACCACAACAACCATACACACAGAAGAATGCTACACAAATGCCACCGCAATCATCAGCTCAGAGCTCCTCATTGGAAACCCTGATGAAGGAGTTCATGGCTAAGAATGATGCTATCATTCAAAGTCAAGCTGCATCATTGCGAAATCTTGAATTGCAGGTTGGACAATTAGCAAGCGAAATGAAGGAGCATTACCAATTAATACGGAGAATCCGCATAGAGAAGAAAAAGAGCATTGCAAAGCGATCACTCTTAGGAGTGGACTCAAATATGCTGAGCCTGAGATGCCAGTGGAGTGCAAATCTCCATAAGTTTCTTTTGATTCCTATGTGTAGGAAAATTTGCAGGAAAATGATGTTGACAATGAAGTAAAGAAGGACTTAAACGAAGAAATTGCAGGTGATGCTACCACTCTTGCGACCGTAAAGCAGCCTGAAGGATGAAAGGACATTCCTAGGAATGAAAATTTTGTAGGAAATGCAGCGAAGGATGCGGCAGCAAAGCACCAAGAAGATGAACTTGAGAAGAAGTGACACCAAT
The DNA here is from genome assembly GCA_033996785.1 of Trichosanthes truncata. Taxonomy (NCBI): domain Eukaryota; kingdom Viridiplantae; phylum Streptophyta; class Magnoliopsida; order Cucurbitales; family Cucurbitaceae; genus Trichosanthes; species Trichosanthes truncata. The sequence goes on along the minus strand of JAWPNB010000013.1, from coordinate 37,898,413 downwards.
GAAGAAACAGGAAATTTTATATCAAGGTGTCAGGCCTCCACCACCATTCCCACAGAGATTCCAGAAAAAGAACCAAGATGAACAGTTTAATAAGTTCTTGGACATACTCAAGCAGTTGCACATCAACATTCCGTTGGTGGAAGCTCTTGAGCAGATGCCCAACTATGTCAAGTTCTTAAAGGACATATTGACTAAAAAGAGAAAGCTAGGAGAATATGAAACTGTAGCTCTCATTGAGAACTGCAGTGCTTTCATAAAAAGCAGAGTGCCACCCAAATTGCAGGATCCAGGCAGCTTTACTATTCCATGCATGATAGAAGGGCAGGACGTTGGACGAGCATTATGTGGCTTAGGAGCCAGCATCAACTTGATGCCTCTATCAGTTTTCAAGCAGCTAGGAATTGGAGAAGCTAGATCCACGACGGTGACTTTGTAGTTGGCGAACATGTCAATAGCTAGGCCCGAGAAGATTGAAGATGTCCTCGTTAAGGTGGACAAATTTGTTTTTCCTGTAGATTTCATAATCCTAGATTGCGAGGCAGATAGGGAATTGCCTATCATCTTGGGAAGACCTTTTCTAGCCACATGAAGAACAATCATAGATGTCCAAAAAGGAGAGCTGACTATGCGAGTAAATGACCAATACATCGCATTCAATGTGATGAAGGCTATGCGCTACCTAGAGGAATCGGAGGAATGCTCAAGTTTAGAACTTTGTGATCCGTTTGAATTTTATGATTTGCAGGAAGACAGCTTCACAGGAGACCAGCAAGTTTGAAGAAGCGTCAGAGCAACAGATTGTGGCTGCATATGCGCCCGCATTTGAAGAATTAAGTGCATTGAGACCAACAGATGATCAAACAGTGCCACTGAAACCTTCAGTGATTGAACCACCAGTGCTGGAGCTCAAGCCACTTCCATCTCACCTAAAATACAGATTTTTGGGAAAGGATGAAACTCTACCAGTTATCATCTCTGCAAACCTCACTGACGAGGATGAATTTTCTTTATTGCAGGTACTCTCCAAGCACAAGAAGGCGCTAAGATGGACAATAGCAGATATACGAGGAATCAACCCTTCTTTTTGTATGCACAAGATCAATCTGGAGGAGGGAGCCAAGAAGTCAATAGAGAACCAGAGGAGATTGAATCCGGTGATGAAGGAGGTGGTTTGCAAGGAAATTTTGAAGTGGATTGATGCAGGAGTAATCTACCCCATAGTAGATAGTAGCTAGGTTAGCCCAGTGCAATGAGTGCCAAAGAAAAGGGGATGACCGTCGTAACAAACGAGAATAATGAGCTTCTTCCAACCTGGACTTTTACAGGGTGGAGAGTGTGTATGGATTACCGCCACCTCAACAAGTCCACAAAGAAGGACCGCTTTCCATTGCCTTTTATTGATCAAATGTTGGATCTTCTTGCAGGGAAGGAGTATTACTACTTTCTAGACGAATATTCAGGTTACAACCAGATCACGATAGTTCCAGAAGATCAGGAGAAGACGACATTCACATGTCCCTATGGAACCTTTGCTTTCAAAAGGATGTCATTTGGACTGTGCAATGCCCCAACAACCTTCCAAAGATGCATGATGGGCATTTTCTCAGAAATGGTGGAGAGAACCGTGGAAATTTTCATGGATGACTTCTCTGTCTTTGGAGAATCGTTCAATAATTGTCTTATGAATCTTGAACAGGTTTTGCAGCACTGTGAAGACACCAACCTAGTGCTCAACTGGGAGAAATGTCACTTCATGGTGCAGGAAGGCATTGTTCTAGGGCACAAGATCTCATAAAAAGGAATCAAGGTGGACAGGGCAAAAGTAGAATTAATTGCAAACTTACCTCCACCTACATCAGTAAGGGAGATGCGAAGCTTTTTAAGTCATGCAGGATTCTACAGACGATTCATCAAAAGTTTTCCCACATTTCTAACCTTTATGCAGGTTGCTAGAGAATGACAGACCGTTTGTGTTCGACTAGGATTGTTTAATTGCTTTTAACAGGTTGAAGGATGCATTGAGCTCGGCCCCCATAATGATTGAACCTGACTGGAGTCAACCGTTCGAGCTTATGTGTGACGCAAGTGATTTTGCTGTAGGTGCAATATTGACACAGAGAAGGAACAAGATAATACATCCCATTTACTACGCCAACAAGACCATGAATGACGCACAGGTTAACTACACAACAGAGAAGGAGTTGCTTGCAGTCATATTTGCATTAAAATTTAGATCATATCTGGTCGGGACAAAAGTGATTGTCCATACAGACCACTTGGCGCTCAAGTATCTTCTTACAAAGAAAGATGCTAAGCCTCGACTCATTAAATGGATTTTTCTATTGCAGGAATTCGATCTGGAGATCTTAGACAGGAAAGGAACAAAAAATCAGGTTGCAGACCACTTGTCAAGATTAGGGTTGGAGGCTCAGAAGGACGATTCAAAGGAAATACAGGATACTTTTGCAGACGAGCAGCTGTTGGCAGTCACAGCAATTGAGTTACCATGGTATGCTGATATAGCTAACTACTTAGTTAGTGGGCTTACTCCACCAGGTGCAACATTGTAGCAATTGAAGAAATTTTATCATGACAGTAAGTACTACTGTTGGGATGAACCTTATCTTTACAGGATGGGACCAGGCTAGGTACTTAGAAGATGTGTTGCGGAGGAGGATGTCCCGAAGATATTAGAAGCTTATCACACAGCCCCATATGGAGGTCATTTTGCAGGTACAAAGACAGTAGCTAAAGTACTCCAATGTGGATACTTTTGGCCAACTCTTTTCAGGGATGCACATTTGTTTGCTAAAGGATGCTATCAATGCCAGAGAATAGGGAGCTTAACAGCTAGACATGAAATGCCAATGCACTACATGTTAGAGGTGGAAATCTTTGACGTGTGGGGTATAGATTTCATGGGACCTTTCCCACCATCCTTTAGGAATGTGTATATCTTACTTGCAGTAGACTATGTGTCTAAATTGATTGAGGCTGTGGCAACACCTGCTAATGATGCTAAGACAGTAAAGAAGTTTCTTTATAGGAACATCTTTACTTGTTTTGGTACACCAAGGGTGTTGATTAGCGACGAGGGAACTCATTTTGTTAACAGGGTCATAGGAAATTTGCTTGCAAGGTACAACATAAGGCACAGAATTGCGACTGCATATCATCCACAGACGAATGGAAAGACAGAATTATCGAACAAAGAGATCAAGGCAATCCTAGAAAAGATAGTTGATCCATCGCGAAGGGATTGGTCTCTCCGGCTCGATGATGCATTATGGGCACACAAGACTGCTTTTAAGGCCCCATTGGGAATGTCTCCATACAGGATTGTCTTTGGGAAAGCTTGTCACTTACATTTAGAATTGGAGCACAAAGCCTATTGGGCTCTAAAAAGGCTGAATTTTAATTTGAATGATGCAGGTACATTAAGGAAGATGCAGTTGAACGAGCGTGAAGAACTAAGGCACTTCTCCTATGATAATGCTAAACTCTATAAGGAAAAGGTAAAGAAGTGGCATGACAAGAAGATTTTTGCCAAACGACTGCATAAAGGACAACAGGTGCTACTGTTCAATTCGAGATTGAAACTTTTTCCAGGGAAGCTGAGATCTAGATGGTCTGGACCATTCACTATTGCTAAAGTATATCCATATGGAGCTATTGATTTGCAGGATAGTAAGGGGACCATTTTTAAAGTAAATGGACAGAGAGTGAAACCATATTGGGGAGAAGGCCTAAGCAAGAACAAGGCCTCAGTCTCCCTACAGGAGCCAGATTAAGAATATCAGGTGATGTGTTGTAAATATGTAAATATGGCTTTTGTTTTTGTCTTTGTTTTTGTTTTACATATATATATATATATATATATATATATATATATATATATATATAAATTTGGTGTAAGTGGTGCACAAGTGACTTAATGCATTAGAACTAAAAGTTTTTTTTAGAGGGAACTCTGTCTTAGGAGGGTCTTGTCTAGGCTGAGGTACTTAAGCTGACCGTAAGGGAACACCTGTACTTGGGGACCTACCTGGGAGTTGAATTAATCAAACTTTTAAGTCTAAGCCATTATCACCTTGTATATGATTCAATTCTTCTTTTATGTTTAATGTGTGAACTTTTTGATACCTTGAGTTAGTGTGCTGGGAATTTTGAAGGACTTGTGAAATTTCAAGGGTTAAGGAGAAAATGTGAAATGAAGATCCAAATGTGATCGCATTCCAAAAGCATAATGGTTATTGAAGGTTTTTAGCTCGAAGAAATGCGTTTGGAATTATGGCCGCATATTGGAAGGTGCACACAGGGCAAATGCGACCTGATTGCTAGCGCATTGGCCCTAAATCTTTGTTTTGCAGGAACCATGCACCGAAGGAGAATTGTGGCCAGATTTGCGGCCGCATATGGACCTTAAGACGTATAAGGAAGTGGTGACGTCAATTAAAAAGGGAAAGGGGACTGTTTTGGAAATATCGAAACATATAAATAGGACCCACCATTGACTTAGTTCAATTTATTCGAATTTTCAAAACACCAAATTCCTTGCCGTATCTTACATCACAAATACCACTTTCGACCACTTTCCAGCGAGCTTCCGATCATTTTCTTCGACCAAATCCCTTGATAAAAATCCTTCCTTTCTTCACAGAAAGGACCGACCACCCCTATTATTTCTTTTGCAAGTAATTTCAAAGCAATGGAGCATGACAAAGTAACCTACAAAAGACGAAAGCTCGTGAAGAACTAGTTCTCACTGCCGAAATTTTCTGTAATGCCATCCACGCACACTAGCCCTGCACGAACAACAAAGCACAATGAACCAAGGCGCAAATCGACTCTTCCCACTAGCCCAAAATGCTCGAGAGAGTAGGAGGAGGACGTGCGGGAGATAGCCAGGTTGAGCAGAGTGGCCATTGAGAGTTTGAGGATGCATTCGGAAGATGAAGAAGATGAGTTGGCTCTTCTTTTGCAGAAACCCGCCAAGCAGCCCAAGGATATGTTGAAGGCTGAAGAAATCGAAGCTGAAGAAGGAGGTTCACGGCCTTGCATGGCCGTATATGTGAAGAAGAGGAAGTTGGAGAAGAAGATGGCGCCAAGCGACAAAGACAATGCAAAGGGCGCAGATGCGACCGCATCCTCGGTGCATCTGGAGAAGCCTCAGGAGATTGCCAAGTCTGAGGAAAATAAGGAAAATGAGCCCGCATAGGCGGCACATTTGGCTCAACAACTTGAAAATCCTCCAGCTGCTGAAGGAGGAGATGCGCCCGCATCTGTGACGTATTTGGAGGTGCCTATGCTAACTCATGCCACTCCAACCAAATCAATCACCTCCGCCGCTACTCAGATTGACCTCAGGCCCTTCACCTAGAAAATGCAAGGTCAAGATGCTCTCCACGCACAAAAGGAAGTCAAGGTGAGACACTTCACCAACTAAAGAGGGAGAAGATGCTGCGGAGCCAAGACCACCACAATCTGACGAACATGTGGCTCAAGAAGACATCCCCACACCTAAGTGGGCAGCCATGGTCGCTGCTGGAAAGGCCAAGGCTATGGAGCTTGCTGAGAAGCTCCGTGAAGAGACTGAGAGAAGAAGAATGAAGAGAATGAAGAGAATGCGGCTAGGATTGCGGCCGTAGACTCTGTTTGGGGGATGGGTTTGGTTTGGGTTGGATTGGCTTCCAAATCCAATCTCATGTTTGGGGGATAAGTTTCCCATCCCTAGGCTTCAAACAACAAACCCCCATCCAATCCCATGGGATTCCTTCTCCAAACCCATGGGTTCTCTTGAAATTATAAAAAAGTTAGTGGGACCCATCACTTTTCTCTCTACTTTTGTAATAATTATGGTGGGTCCCACCACTTCTCTCTCCAATTTTTTCTCATAATTATGATGTATCCCACCATTTTTCTCTTCCTCCTTATCTATCTTTCTCTATTAAAATATTTTTTTAAATTATAATTATATAGTTTTTCTTCAATTAAAAATGTGAAGTTACATTATCTTAATCTAAATAAAATTATTTTTTTATTTATATTTAATTCAATTAACAATAGTTCAAAATATGTATAATTTTTAAATTTTAATATAAGAAAAATATATTTTAGATGACTTACTTATATTAATATTTTAAAAAAGAACATTTAATTTTAAGTTAACATATTAAAATTTAAGCCTATATGTTATTTTCAAATTAACAATATTCAATGTAACAAAAATAAATGGTATTTTATTTTGAATTTATTAAAATAAAATAAGAAATATTTAATTTTAAATTCGTTATAGTAAAGAAAATATTTAATTTTTAAATTAGATACACAAAAAAAAACGAAAGTATATGTATGATATTAATTTTGAACTTAGTTATATTAAAATAACTGATATAACTAAAATATATGTTATTTTATTTTTAATTTAGTCATTTTAAAATAACATATATAATGTATTTTATTTTAATTTAATCAAATTAAAATTAGAGAAACTATATACATTTTTCTCTATATGTAATTCTATAAACTAATTTCACTTTTTCCCCATGAACCATGTGATTTTTTTTCTCATTAACTACTTTAACTTATGTCACCTACCAAAATTTATGAAAAATTGGAAAAATACTTGGAAAAAAAAAGTTCATTTCTCAATGTTTGAACTTTTTGTCAAACTACTTTGTAAAATATACTTTCAAAATTCCAAAACTTTAGGCCCCGTTTGACAACTATTTGGTTTTAAAAATTTTGCTTGTTTTCTCATCATTTCTCTACATTGACTTTCATCTTCTCTACAATGGTTTTCATCTTTCTTAAGAAAACACTTGAATTCTTGGCCAAATTCCAAAAAAAAAAAAAAAAAATTGAAAGCTACTTTTTTTAGTTTCCAAAACTTGGCTTGATTTTTGAAAACACATCTAAAAAGCATATAAGAAAACATGGAAAGCTATAAGTGGAAGTAGTATTTATAGGCTTAATTTTCAAAAACCAAAAACCAAATGGTTATCAAACGGGGCCTTAACAATACCCTTCTTACTTTTAACTTATTCATTTTATGCTTTTGATAATGTTATTTAAATTGACATCACCATGAATGGAGTGAATGACATAGATTAGAGTTACACAAACTACACATGGTATAATTCCAATTTGAATATGGTTTGGACAAAATCTTTAAATATTGATATACAAATTTTCACACAAATCTTGTCAAAATATTGATATGCAATTCAAAAACAAATTATTAGGTCACAAAAAATGGAAAAAAAAAGCAGCATAAAAAATGTCTTTAAAAAAAAGGTATAAACAGCTTCATTCCAACCCCAACCCTGCACTCCAAACATAGGTTTCAGCAAACCAGACAGACTCAACACTGCACCCCAAACACAGTAATCAGGATTCCCAGGCTTTCTGATTACGACCCAGGATTCCCAGGCTTTTTGATTCCCAGGCTTCCTGATTACAAAACAGCGTGCCAAACAGCCCCTAAAACTTTATGCAGGAAACAGATGCGGTCGCATCTAGACTGCATTTGGACCAGACACCACCACCACCACCACCACCAAAGGACCAATAGAGGCCATCTGAGGCCAATGCTACAGATGCGACCGCATCCAGGGCGCATCCTGACGAATAGGGCAAAGACAAGAAGAATTTGACAACCTGTTCGAGTATGAGACGAGGGGTCTGAAGGCTTGGAGCCTAGAAGGGATGGAGAAAAAGAAGGCTTGGAGCAGTCTGAAGCTCCCCTCTCTAAGGATGATTTGCAGGAAATTTTAAAGAGCGAGATGCCTAAATCCTCCAAGAGGAGGACTGAAAAAAAGAAGAGGAGTAGGCCTCAAAGTACTACTAGGCTATGGACTCGTCACGCCACTGCAGAGAGTCATGTAGCTGAACGCTCTACCCCATTCGACCTCAACAAACGAAAAATCATCTCTGTTTGGAAATTGTAGATCTTCTTGTGGAGTCAAACCCATACATTATGAATAGATCTACAAAAGAAGAAGATGTGTAGATATGAAGGTACAGACCTTCAAAGTGAGACTAGTATAATGTGAGTAAAGAGTTAAACAGAATGGAAGAAAGTATAATGTGAGTAAATTTTCCTCTATGTTGCCATACTAAAGTCTATAAGCATTCTCTTAATCATTTTTTTCATATGAGATATGAGAAATTAATGGTTAGACTTCTTTTTTGAAAAGAAATCTTAAAGAGTGCATATATACAAATTAATTAGAGGGGTTCGGTTTCTAAGATCAAAGGCAAGAAGTTTGCAAATTGTAAATGTTCATTTATGAAATGAATTTTAACTATTAGATCTTTGAATATAAGATTTAATTAAAATATCAAAACCTATGACTTTGGATAAATATTAATGAAGCTTGTATAGATAAGAAAATTATTAGTTGCTTAGTGGATTTTTTTATTTTTTATGTTGATAACATTTTATTCTCTCATTGAGAATGATGTAAAATTTCTATCTAACATAAAAAGTTGACTACCTAACCAATTCAAATAAATTATTTGGAATGAATCGATATGTTATATATGTCTAAAATGGAGATTTCAAAGTTAAAATATTAATTTTGTCTCATACATCTTATATTGACAAAATTGCTTTCAAATATTTGACAATAATGTATCATTCTAACATGAAGATGTTTTTGTCTAAGGAAGATTATCCTAGGACACCTTAAATATTGAAAACAGAAGATTGGTTAATCTATGCTTGAGTATGAGAAAATCTATTGAGACAACATTTAATATACAATAAAGTTGGTTAGCATATATCAGTTAAAACAATGGTTTGAACATTGAATGGAAAATTTAAAAAAAAAAAAATCTCAAAGTATCTATGGATAATGAGAAATTATATTCTTGTTAAAGATTTGATCTTTACAAGATACACTGGTTCTTACAAAGATGTAGGAAAATCTATGTCAAAATCAATTTAACCTAAGGGGTGGAGTATGATATACAAGATCAATTTAACCTAATGTTTTTGCTTGTGTAGCAACAAAAGAACTTGTATGACTCAAATAATTCCTTAAAGATCTGAAAGTTGTTTCAGATATGATTCAGCCTATCACTTTTTATTATGAAGGCTAATATTAATGAAATTAAAAAATACCAATGTATAGGGAATTATATTGAGAGAGAGAAAACATTGTAGCAGTGACCAAGATGACTTTTAATGACGATTGTTTTGATTTGTAAAAATATTCTCCAAGCTAAAATGTTTAAAGGTCATCTAGAATGTCTAGGATTATGAGACATGTCTCATCTTCTCTAGGGCAAGTGGGAAAACATGTTAGGTATAGAGTATGCTCTAGGATACATGTTTCACCGGCTTTAGTGTAAGTGGGAGATTGTTGAGATTTATGCCCTAAAGCCTCGTAATTAATGTTTTATTATTTAATAATTATTTCATTATTTTTATTTTCAATTTATATTATTCATTACATAAAAATCGAAGGTTACTAGTGTAATCATGAACAATATGTAGTTGACATACGGGAAGATCATATTCAAGAAATAACCTAAAAGGTCTATAGTATATGGATAAGTTAGGGTGTCTTATCATGGTAACACTATTGATACGACCCACTATGTAATAGTTACAAATGATTTGATCCATATCATTCATGTGGAAACATGTGAGTCGGGGTGTCATATACAATGAGTTTTATAAAACTGGACCACAAAATATTATATCTCTCTTTATAAATATGTTAATTGAGAAGATTAATATTTGAATAGAATGATCATATCCGCTTCGATCTTAATCATGAGTGAGTTATGAATTCCTGCCTGTGAGGGCTCGTCCTTTGATTTGCATGGGTGATATGACTTTTGTAGCTGATTCAATAAGCCTACCATTTTAGGGACTTAACCAAATAGGTAGTTGGGAACATAACTTTCACAAGATGGAATTCACTCCTTCCCATATAGGATAAGTAGATTCGTAGTTCCCTTAAGTTCTGACTTCGGGACTTAAACAATGAGGCCTGATAGAACCAAAATAGTCCTATTTTACTTATCCTAATTTGTGTTAACTTGTTAGTTTTTATGTGCTTTCTTGTTCATTTTGTAGCTGTTAGAGCATGAGAAGTATTATGGAGAGTTTGCAACGATTCGGGGTTGACCAAATCGGAGGCTGTTTGAGCAACAGAGAAAGAAGAAACATGAAAATGATCTTTTTGCCCTTGAAGGAAGCGTCTAGACGCTGCCACGGTGCTCAAATGATGTTGCAAACAGTAGCTAAATTTTCAAGACAGCTTCTCGACGCTAAAGTAAGTGTTTGTGCACCAAGCCTTACTTGACATTGCGGCAGCCTCTCAAGACACTGGGTAGCATTGAGAGTTTCCTGTAGCGTCTCGATGCTACCGCGATTTGTATAAAAAGATATTTTTGGCCTTTAGGTCATTCGTCTAGTGATTTTCTGCCTTAATGAGACATCTTTAGGTTTGTACTCTTTATTTTCAGTAGTTTCAGGATACTTTAGGTTGTTTTGATCTATTCTCGGTGTTGAGCTACATCGGTTCGATGTTTGGCTAGACTTTGACGCCGTTTCAAGTTATAAACACGGTATGTATGCAATTTTTGTGAGATTTTGAGAATTCTTTCCTTATATTACAGTATGTTTTATGGTTGCTAACTCTTGTTTTATACTTAGCAATCTTCTAATTTGGTTGATCTGACAAATTCGCTAAGTTAGCGGGTTCATAGCTATGCTTGAGTAACTATTGGTGTCCTCGGTCTCTTGCTTAATTTTAGTAGGCACTAAACTGACAGCCACATTAGTAATTAGGAGTATTGTGCTTCATTACTTTGCATGTGGTAGGCTTTAGAGTTAATTGCACGTAGTGGTTAAATTCAATAGGCGTGTCGAGTTTAATTGTTTTGTTCCAACCTATCCCAAGCATTTAATGCTTCTAATTAGCTAGTATGGAATGTTTGTTCCCAACTAGTGAGTTAGCGTAGAGTTAGTTTAGGTGTTAAAATCTTGGCTACTTTAGGGGAGGCTCCCACGGGACTTCGAGAAGTCTGGTTGGTCTTAAAACGTTGGAATTTGCCTGTTTGGTTAGTTTTTGATGATCGATTATTGCATAATACCTGTTTATCCTGATTCAGTACATGAGATGAGATCATTGTCTTTATTGTTTTTAGTTTAGTCATTTTGTCTTTTTATGCTTTATCCCAAATCCCCCTTAGTCCGTGTTAGTCCGTGTCAATAAGGTCCCCTTGCTTCTAGCTCATAGTAACACTAAAGGATCAATTGAGTTGAAAGAAAAATTTGAAGTGTTCAAATTAATATTTAATATATATGATATATTAAATAAGAAAAATATTTATTTATTGTATTTGATACATTAAATATTAAAGAGAATAATATATTATTAGATATATTATTAATTTGAATGAGATTCAAATAGATAATATATGTTGTAGGAGATATTTGAATGAGATTCAAATATATTAAATATTATAGTTTGATTTTGGCAAACATTCTATCCTAAAATTCCTATAAAAAGGACCCTTGGGTTGAGCCAAAACTAAGCTCGCTACACACAAAATTCTCTACGAAATTCTTTCAAGGGGTTCCCACAAGCCTTGGTCTTGTGTTTAAGTCATAGCAAGTAAGATCTTGTGGAGAATCGAGATTCGCTAGAACACGAAGTAAAGACCTGTCAGAATTATTTCCATTTAATTCAAAGATGTGTTTGCTTAACTTCAATGTTTTTAGTTTAATTCTAAATAAATCAAAGCTGATCCGTAAATTATTTTTTAAATTGTTTAGAAATCATTTTCCTCCACTGTGGAGTGAAGTGTTCGTTCCTATTAAGAATGATTAGGCAAAAAGAAAGCTTAATCATAGAAGAAAATTTGGGCAACGGAAAGTTCACTGAAAGGCAAATTGGTATTAAGAAAAATTTTGGTGTAGGGTAGTATGAGGAAATGAGATAAGATGGAGGTTTTTGTCTTTCCAAGTGCCAATATTGCTTGAGGACATGCAATGAGCTAAGTTTGGAGGTTTGATAACTTGTGAAATACGAGTTCTTCTAGCCTAAAAACAGCTTGTTCTTGCTTTCAACTAATATCTATTAACTGTTTTGTAACGAAAATATGTGCTAGACAGGTAACTTCCTAAAGAGTTAGCACGTTGTAATAAAAATCAGGATTTCATGCTTACATCAGTAATTTTTATGTGAGATTTGATCACTTTTGCTGACTTGCGTCGAGCCTAAATTTTAGCCCAATAAAGAGTACATCTATTTCATCAAGTACTAGCGAATAGCAGCAGTGATCTCCACAAATCAGAGCGAATCACCCATATATAACAAGAGAGTATTTTATGTTATGATGACATAGGGTGCATGTTGCATTCTGATTGGTTTTCATTTTCATATAAAAGGGAAAGGGACCAGTGATGAAAAAAAGTTTGTTCACTTTTTCCTAAATTTCAAAGAGCATTCTAGAGAGGAAAGGCTCACTAGAGTGATTTTTGGTGACTTAGAGAACAACATAAAAGCGCAAGAACAACGTTGGAGGAGAAGGAACTGAGCAAGACATTGTAGTTTTCCCATCCACACGAAGAAGCGCTCAGGCTGAGAGAGTCGAAAGATGACTAAAGCTGAAGGAAGAAGGAAAGCAACAGTTGAAAGAAGAAACAAGAGAAGCTAGAGTTGAGAAGTTCTAGCTAGTGATTGATAACTTTCATTTATGAGGGTTATTTGGCTCTATAACTTAGGTTTATTCTTGTTAGTTATTGATCGGGTAAACTTTGGGTGAAGAAAAGTAAATAATACGTTCAACTCCAGTGCAAGTGTACACTATTGATGCAGTAATAAAACAAGAGTATTCCTGAGTATCGATCCCACAGGGAACGGTGTAACAAAAATATTGCAGAGCAAAATGTAAGGAGAATTGCAACCTGAAAACTAAAAATTGCAAAAACTAGGTTGAGATGGTGTGTTTGGTAAAAACAAAATAATTGCAGAATCTAATTGCAAGTTAAAGTGTCAAAAATGTTAAGGAAAACAAAGATTGCAGAATCAAAAATTGCAAGATTGAATAGCAAAACAAAATGAACTTGATAAAAGAAATAGTAATTTGAACAAAACTTTACCTTAGCAGAATGTTAACCAACTGATGAAAATTGCAAGAAAAATTCCTTAGAGAAAGGATGGGCTGAAGAATGTCATTGCCCTAAGTTGTAATTGCAAACCAAAATTACAATTTCAACATATTCTACATTCAATTGTAAACCAAAATTACTACTTCTATTCACTTTGAAATTAGGTTTTAGGAGACTAAGCGTGTGACCTATATGTCTATAATCCCTCCATCTTAGGTAATTATAGCTCAATAATTTCTTAGGTTTTGGAGTCTTTGATCCTTATGTCTAGGGTGAAGAATTGGCTTATGTCTAAGCTCTTGTCTCCATCACTTGTGCGAAATCTGCTTATCACTAACCTTGTTGGTATTAGATCTAAGCTTGAGTTGCTACCCTAGTTGATCAAGCTAGGATCTCAACGAAATTTTATTCAACATAAGCAAACAATTGAAATGTAGGCTTGTTTTGTTAGAATTTTGGCTACAATTACTTCTTAGGGAATTAACATCCTTGAACCCCCTAAGAAGTTTAGCTCATATTAAAAGTAAAAATCCTACAACAAATTGTTGAATTAAAATCCATGCTTAAGAGAATTACTTAAAAAGCCTATTTGCAACCACAATCTAAAGAAATTAATTAAACTTGCAATCCAATTCAGAATTGAAAAATGGAAACAATCAAAGCAGTAAACAATGCATTAGTTTATTCTTGAACAAACCCACAAAATAAACAACTTCAAAGGAAATAAATGTTCAAACTAAAAATACCCATCAATTATTTCATCAACCTTCATGAAAAATACCCATCAATTATTTCATCAGTCCTTGAACCCCCATGAAGACTTCACGAAAAATACCCATCAATTATTCCATCAATCTTCTCTCAATTTCAATGTTTAATACAGTAAGTGAGGAACAAAAAGTATGAAAAATTACAACCAAATGAACTAAAACTGAAACTGAATTAAAAACAAAGCAATTTCATCAACCATTCAAGCTATTATTCATAAATCTTCCTTTAATCTCCAATCGATTCAATCCCTCAACTATTTCTAGGAAGAGTTTGAGTTTTAACAACCCAAGTTTTCGCTTGAATTGGACTAAAAAAATCAAGGGAAAATAGAACCAAACTTGCAGCAACCTTTCGGTCAAAACAGAGAAGAAAACTGGAAGAAAAATAAAGGAAAATTTGGAAGAAAACCTACGGCTTCAACTCCAAGAAATTCCCTTAAAAAAACTGACCTTCTCTCCTCCTCTTCTTCTCCTTTTGTAGGCCTTCATTATGGTTGAATATTGCCCAAAAATCGTGCTTAAGAACCTCCAAAATCGTGCAGCAAATAAAGATTTTCCTTATCTGCTTCCATGAAGATTCTTTCCTTTTTTGATTTTTTTTCTGCTTCTCCAGAATTGCAACTTCATCTTACAATTTCGGTTTTACAATTTCCATAATTCCTGCACAAAAGAAACTCTTCTTAGTTTATCTTCTCTTTTTCTCATTCTTTTTTTCACATGCACTTCTCACAAGTTATTGATGTTTTTTTTCAAGCATTTACCAAAATTCTCTTGTGATTTCTAAGCCAAGCAAGCTTATTTTAAGCTTATGAGCATTGAATAAGCCTTAACTCTAAGGCTTATCAGTTATGATGCTTATTGATTCATTCTTAGTAAATTAGAGCAAAATTATGCAAAAACAAGCTGAGCACATGTTTTTAACCATAAGTGGTCAAATAAACTTAAAAAGGTGTAGAAAGAGTCTTTGTTGAAAGAGTTTATACATTTTTTTTTTGTTTTGTGCATGAACTATCAAATTGCTCAGATGCAACTGCATAACTAGGAGGCAAAATGCGATTGCAAAATAACCCAACGACAAATTAAGTGTGATTTTCAAGATTGATGGATTCTAAAATCTTCTTCGTGAATCACGGCAAAGATGGCTACGACAGCTCCTCACATTGATTTCGGCCATAACCTTAGCCCTTGACGGCCTATAAAAGGAAATTGTTCACCAAGAAAGATAATTGATGCTCAAGAGAGACAATCGACCACCAAACACTTCAAGCCACCACACTGATTCTCGAAGGACCCTAGATTTGCATTAAAGGACGAAGGTTCTACTATTTTGATTGGAACTCACTATGACACCTATTCGAAATAGTAGGCTTGTGACGATTTGATTCTCCTTGAGAAAGGAAGAATTGAGTTAAATCGAGAAGCAATCTGGGAGTTCAACCTTAGCTTTAGCTTTTACATTATGTTTTCTTTCTTCTTTAGCATACAATTTTCTTCATTTCATTAAACGTTTGTATTCTTTTCTTTCTGATTTTAATATGAAGTTTGTTTCAATTCAATTTATGTTTATCTTTTCTTTAGTTATGAGCTATTTTTTTCTTCGGAATTCAAAGATGTGGATGCCCTAAAGAACGGAATAAGGCCTATTATGTAAATAGCCTTTTTGCTCAACACTCTAGCAGTGTTTGCTTTTATTGATTCTAGATTCTATTGTTAAACTAGATTAATTACCTAGAATAGCATACCATCACATGTTGAGTCCAATACTGAAAGGGTTGGATAATATATGCTTTTCATAAAAGAAATTTAGGAAAAAGAGCCTAGATATAGGACTTTGGGTTTGACTCTAGACATAAGGCGATGCCTTTAGGACCATATGGGTTGTATGCAAAATTATCTAAGTTTTAATTAGCCATAGACATATAAGTTTAATTGCTTATAGATTCCCAAAAGAACTTTAAAATAAAGGTTGAAGAGATGTTGAACCCCATTCACTATGTAGAGTGGCAAGAGGCAAGTTGCGATCGCATAATAGGCGACATTTTTCTTTAAGGTAGAAGCATATTTGAATCTCCTTTTTAATATTCTTATTACTTGTTTTCTCAATAACCATCCTAATTGTTTTTTTCACTAGTTACTGAGGTTGTACTATTTTAACATTTTTCTTTAAGGCAGAGTGGCAAGAGGCAAGTTGCGATTTCATAATAGGAGATCTTTACTTTACTTTTGAATTTTGAGACAAATGTTCCATTGGGATTCAATACTTATACTACTTCCACTTTATTACTTGTTGACAATGTGCACTTGCACTGGACTAGAAACTTTTCTCATGTAAAGGTTTTCTAAATAAGTATTGATAACTTGTAAAAATACAAGTTATTATGTTCCATAAATGGATTATTCTTATTTTGAGAGCATCGTTTTATGTGTTTAAAGATTTGTTTTGTATGAGTTTTTTGCCAAGTGAAGAGAAAAGATTATATGCACTGAATATTTAGAAAATTTGAAAATTTATGCTTCTATGCTTTGAAAAGTAGTAATGTGTTGTCTTTTGATTGCAGGGCTTGTGCACAAGAAGAAATCCTTAAGTAAGCTTAGATGCACTCTGTGGTGAATAAGACATGAGAGTTCAACGCATGAAGATGTTCTAGAAGAAGTTATTATTTATGGGACAACAAGCAGTTAGATGACATAACAAATTTGGTTCTTATAATAGTGAGGGAATCTAGATTGCCACGTGGTTGCATTTTGATTGGTGGGAAGCTTCTATTTAAGAAAAGTTGTAGGCGATCAAGCTCTCTCTTCCCCCGCGCTTTTCTTTCTGCAATTTTTTAGTTTTTTTTTTGTTTTTCCCTTTCGTTCTTCAGTTTTAGGAACCCTAGTGTAGTTGATCGGCGTACACCCAAGCACACATGATCGAAGAAATAACAAAACGATAAGTAAATACTGAGTATCGAATCTTCAGGGAATTGAAAAAGTTTACTTAATTAATTACTATACTTACAAACCTCATCGACGACTCTAATTGATGTTCTTATCACTGTCATGTCAAAACACCTACTATTATGCAAGTGAAGCTCAAATTCATGAATTCCTCGTCAAGAATTAACACAAACCAGCAGGCCAATCAATCGTTGATCAGGAAATTCAAAGCATTACGCACATTGCATAAAAGTACAAATGCTAAATTAATTACAAGCTCCCAAATAATCTCAATTACATGTCCCCCTAAACTCCACAATATAATCAATGAAATACATAATTTAGTTAAGTACAGCCACAATCCATCTAATTCCAATCTAGAACAGCAGAGACATTATGGAAAAACAAAGAAAAAACCCGTTATGCGTCGATCCATTGCTCCAGCTATGAACTCCGCGAACCTTCGAATCTTCAATAAACCTGCTCCAATTCAACCCTAAACCTCTCTAAACTCTCTATAAATATAGAATTGGGTGTAAAACCCCCCAAATTGGCCCTTGTTTCATAATGCAATCTCTAATTTTAAGTCTGAAAATCGACACAGCATCGAGATACTAGGGACAGCATTGAGACGCTGTCCAATATGCCTTTGTTCACATGTGCACACGCATGTAGTGTTGAGACACCACAAGTAGCATCGAGATGCTACAAACGAAAATCAACACCTCCGTGTTTTTGCAGTGTTGAGACGCCACAGGGCAGCATCGAGATGCTAGCTCTAGGATTGGACACTAAATTCTTAGTGTCTAGATGCCATTTTCAGGATCTAGACGCTATCCTCTTGAGAATGCGTGCCCAAATTGAGTCCATTTCCATCCTTAGCCTCAAATTGTACCACATTTTGCTCCAAACTCGATATGTTTGCTCCAAAATCACAGCATCCGCTCCATATCCTAGGTTTCCTAAAATATAAGAAAAGTCCTCATAAAAGCTCACATTTAACCACAAAACTAGCTAATAATTAGGCAATAATATAGCACTAAATGAGTGCTATCAAATACCCCTACACTTAAACTTTTGCTAGTCTAGAGAAAAACAGAATAAAAACAACGCTAAATCAACAATCACAAGTAGTAACTCAAACCTTAACCTTTCAATTAGCCCGAAGATCAAACTAAAGAATCAAAGCAAACACATAATTTTAATCAAAGAAGCTTAGAATTTATCATCTCATTCCTTGCAACATAAGTGTACAGCCTTCCCTAGCTAGGTCCCTACTAACCCATAAAGCACTATAGACTCCTCCACTCATGTTCCATCTACACTAGCCCTGAGATTCAACCATCCAGTTTTCTTACACAAATTGAAGATAAAACTTAACTAAGATGCCTGAAATTATCGGACGTCTTTCACATTAAAAAAAAATTATTTCCCCTAAAGGCACTAGCTTTCGCACATTTACTACAAGGACCCTTACCCAAAGTACTCGCTTAATGAGTGGCCTAACTTATCACAGTAGAGGCAACTCTTTTTACCCTTGAGGACATTAAGCACAACAACACTTCTTTTCTATCTTTCGACATTTCTTTCTTTTATTTTCACACTTTCTTTTCCTCAAGACTTTTTCAATTTTTCATTGTAGGCAATTAAACATTCAACTCCTAAGTACAACATTACCAACAACGATGCAAAACCACCTTCTAACTAAACCTTAAGCCTATTAGGGTGACAACAACTTTCTAAAGACTATAACCCTGTTCTAAGCTTTCACAACCCAACATAGGTAGGCATAAAATACTCCACAACTACATGGGATGATAAAAAAACACTTTAAAATTTCCTCAAAATCCAGCATATACTCAGAAGACTCAATATTCTGATCAACAAACTATTTAAACAAATATCCTAGATCATCCTCATCACAGCTTGCAATCACATCATCAGCCAAAATAAAGCACACAATCAACAACAGAGCATTCAGACTACTTCTCCATTAATAAATTCTCAACAGAACAACAACGCACATCCCCCCACACTTGAATTATACATTTTCCTCAATGTATCAAAAACACTAAATAAGCATGCTAAAGGACAACAAACTAAATAAGGGGAACAATATTACCCTGATAATGAATGAGTCCACTGTCAGCCAATTATACAATGCGCAAACATGAGGAAGCAAGGTTGAATCACAAGCACCTACACAAGGATCGATCAGTGGGAGCATTAGATCAACACAAAACTCCTAAGCTAACTAAATACTAATGCAATAAAGAAAGCAAATAAAGGAAAATTGATGCCTACCTGCCTCCAGGAAGCGCAAATTTTTAACGTCAATTGCTTGACAGTGCATTAGCACATCTCACACATCTCCCAAAATGATTTTCTCTAATCGTCTTTCTTCCCCATAGCAGTAATGTTTGATTCTCTGAGCATTCACTTTGAAAGTTTTCCCTCACTATCCATCAATTCCACTACACCATGAGAAAATACCTCTTTGATTGTGAAAGACCCTGACCATCTCGATTTAAGCTTTCCTGGAAACAAATGTAATCGTGAGTTAAACAAAAGGACTTGCTGACCTTGTACGAAGGAACGGTTCTGAATCATCTTGTTGTCCTCTCCTTGTACAGCTTGGCATTCTCATATGCTTGGGTCCTAAACTCCTCTAGTTCATTCAGTTGAAGTAAGCGTTGCTCTCTAGCTGTCTGTGGATCAAGGTTCAACTTCTTTATTGCTCAATATGCTCTATGCTCCAACTCCAATGGTAAGTGACAATCCTTCCCGAACACCAACCAATACAGTGAAGTACCTATTAGAGTCTTGTAGGTTGTCCTGTACACCCATAGAGCATCGTCAAGCTTCAATGTCTAATCTTTCCTGTTTATCTTCACTGTCTTCTCCAAGATCTGCATAATCTCCCTGTTAGAAATTTCAGTCTGTCCATTAGTCCGAGGGTGATAAGTTAAAGATAGCTTGTGTTTAACACCATAATTAACTAGCAATGAATCAAACATTTTATTAAAAAAATGAGACCCCTCATCACTAATAATAGCCTGTGGTGTACCAAATCTAGTGAATATGTGCTTATGTAAGAATTTTAATACGACATGTGTATCATTAGTCTTAGTTGCTATAGCCTCCACCCATTTAGATACATAATCCACAACAACCAAGATATACAAATAACCATTAGAAGACAGGAAGGGACCCATAAAATCAATCCCCCAAACAACAAATAACTCAACTTCAAGAATAGGGGTTAGGGGCATTTCATGGCGACGAGAGATATTACCTGATCGGATGAACTTTGGGTGAAGAAAGGTAAATAAATATGTTCCACTCCAGTGCAAGTGCACATTGTCGATGCAAGTAATAAAACATGAGTATTCCTGAGTATTGATCCCATAGGGAACAATGTAACAAAAATATTATAAAACAACAACGTAAGTAGAATTGCAACTTGGAAACTAAAAAGTGCAAAAATAGATTTTGGGTTAGTGTGAAATAACAATGTAAATAAAAGTCAAAATGCAAAAACAGATTGTAGAATCAAAATTGCAAAATAGATTGTAAAAACGGATTGCAAGAAATAGCTTGTAGAAACGAATTTGAAAAATCAAAATTGTAAAATAGAAATAAAGATGCAAGAAAAATTACTCAATGACAGAAGATGGGGCTCAAGTATATCATTGCCCTAAGTTGTAAATTTCAAAACCAAAAATGCAAATCCAACCTACTCTACACACAATTGTAAACCAAAATTGCTACTCCTATTCATTTTGAAATTGGGTTTTAGGAGACTTAGTGAGTGATGTATATGTCTATAGTCTCTCTATCTTAGATCATTTGACTATATTTTTTATGGGTTTTGGAGCCTTTAATCCCTATGTCTAGGGTAAAGAATTGGCTTATGTCTAATCTCTTGTCTCCATCACTTGTGCGAAATCTGCTTATCACTAACCCTGTCGGTATTAGATTCAAGCTTAAGTTGCTACCCTAGTTGATCAATCTAGGATCTCAACGACATTTTATTCAACACGAGCGAACAATTGTAATGTATGCTCAATTTTCATTATTTTTGGCTAGATTTACTTCTTAGGGAATTCACATCCTTGAACCTCCTAAGAAGTTTAGCTCATAATTAATGTAAAAATATCATAACAAATTCTAGAAATAAAATCCATGCTAGAAGAATTACTTAAAAGCATGTTTGCAACCCAAAAAAAAAAAAAAAACTCAAGGAAATAAAGATAGCTTGCTGTTGTACTCAAAATTGAAGATGAAGAATGAATAACATCAATTAACAACCCTTCATTCAACAACAAGTCTCAGGACAAAAACCCATATAAAAATTCCAGAAAAAATATAATTCAATTGCTTCAACAATTTAAACTCAATTCAAAAGCTTAATACAATAGGTGAGGAACATAAACATGAAAAATTACAACCCAAAGGACGAAGAAATAGAAATTGAATTCAAACTAAACTAAGAACAAGCTGGAATGAAGAAAACTTGAACCAAACTCGTTGTTTCCCTTAGATTTCAATCCATTCAATCCCAACTATTTCTAGGAAAGAATGAATCATTATAAACCAAACTTTCATTTTTTGATTGGATCGAAAAATCAAGGAAGATCAGAACAAAAATTCTCAGCAAACCTTGGCCAAAATGGAGGAAAAACAGAGGAACACCAAGAACAAAAACCCACGAAAAAAAAACCTTCGTTAAGCTCCAAAAATCTACTTTTTGTGTTCCTTTTGCTTCCCTTTTATGGACTTCCACTAGGGTTGATAGCCCAGTCAATTTTGTCCATAATCCAACCATTTCGTGCAAGAATCAAGCGCTTTCCAATTTTGGGTTTCGTTGATTTTTTTCCTTGCTTACATTTTTCATACTGATGCATATTGCAAAATCAATTCTTCAATTTTCATTCTACAATTTCCAAATTTCTGCTGCATATTACAAAATCGATTCTACAATTTTGATTATGCAATTTCCAAATTTTCTGTACAAAAGAAACTCTTCTTAGTTTATCTTTCTCTTGTCCTCATTATTTCTTTCACATGCACTTCTCACAAATTATTGATGTTTTTCAAGCATTTACCAAATTTCTCCTATGATTTCTAAAGCAAAGTAAGCATATTTTAAGCTTATGAGCATTAAATAAGCCTTAACTCTAAGGCTTATCATTACCTGTTCTTTGACACTTATCGCATATTTTCACAAAGGTATAATAGTCTTTAAATAAACTAGGTCAGTAAAAACCAGACTGAAGTTCCTTTGCAGCTGTTCTTGTAGGACTGAAATGTCCACCATATGGGGAAGAGTGGCAGTCATGCAAATTTTTTCCCACTTCCTCCATAGACACACACCTTCTAATAATCTGATCATAACATACCTTGAACAACAATGGATCATCCCAAAGGTAAGACTTCGTGTCATGCAGAAATTTCTTTTTTCTCTTGGCACTCAAGTTAGGTGGGAGATTTGCTGAAGCAAGATAATTTACAATATCTACATACCAGGGAAAAGAAAACTTAATTGCGTACAATCGTTCATCGAGAAAGTCATGTTTTATAGGAAAGGTCTGCACATCCGGCTCATGCTACATTCGAGACAGATGATCTTCCACAACATTCTCACAACCTTTCCTATCTCTGATCTCGTAATTAAACTCCTACAACAAAAGAATTCTCCTAATTCAACGCGGTTTTGAGTCCACCTAATTAAATGAGGTTTTGAGTCTTTCTTATTGCATAGATAACGAATGGCGGTATGATCAGTACGCACAATTACTTTCGAACCAAGCATATAAGGCCTAAATTTATCAAATGCAAAAACAACAGCAAACATCTTGTAATGCCCGACATTTTATTTTGGTCATTATTAGAATTTAATGTTGTATGAGGATATTTAAGTTGAATTTGAGTAAATTGGTTTTGAGTTTGTTAGTGGAAAAAGGGGCAAAAGGGGGATTGGTTTGTTGAGTTGTTATGGAGTTTGTTTAAAAACAAATAATTAATTAATTATTGAGAATGGCAAGTCAAACATCTTTTCCCCAAATCTCTCCTTTCTCCCATACAACCCCCTCATCCTTTCCTTTTTATTTTCCTTTTTGATTTATTTTTTTTTGTCATTTCTCTCTCTCTCCTCAAATCAAACCCACATCCTCATCTCCCTCTCTCTTCAAAACAGAGCTTTCCCCTTCGTTTTATTCTCCGTCTCTGGTCAGCAGCAGCGCTGCCACCACATTCCCCACCGCCAGAAGTCGCTGAGCCCGTCGCCTCCACGAAGCCTAGACCCACTCCGCTGCGCCAGATCCACCGCTGAAGCACGAGTTTCTACCGCCATATGCAAGCCCTCCAACCAGACCCACTCTGCAATCGATCTCCTTACGTTTGTGCTGCCGTCTCTTGCCCCTGACCCATAAGATCTCGTCGAACAAAGCCAATCGCGCGCCGCCACTGTGAATCCTCCATGCCGCAGCTCCTTCCCCCTCTCGTGGTTCTAATGTTCAACGGAAAGGGGGTGCGTTTTCCAACGAATCCGACACAGTGCACATCGTTTCGTTGGGTAAGATTTCATTGTTGTTTAAGACAACATTGTTAAGTTATGGGACGATTTTATGGATTGGAGGCCATTTAAATTTAACTCGAATTGTTTGGATTCAAGGTTAGGAAATTCATCGCTTTTGGAGGTCATTTGGGACGACTCATGAGCACTCTACGTTACTGTGTAGGATCTAACGACAACACTAGAGGGGGTGAATAGGGTTGCTACCAATTTTTTTTTTTTAATTTTGATTTTAAAAAAACTAAAACTAATTAAACAGAAAAAACAACCACAATTCGCAATCATAATAATTTATCGAGCAGCATAACAGATTTAGGCCTAAAGCATGCATTCAACAAAAATTGCAAGAAATTGAAAGTAAAGAGTAAGGGAAAGAGAACACCGAAAATTATAGTGGTTCGAAAAATTGCCTTCTCCACTCCCCAAGACTCCTTGGGTATTGCACTAAGTGATCCTCTTGCAGGTGAGAACCAAACCAACACGTCCCTCTTTTTCTTAGGTTAAAGAGAAATCCAAATCCTTTTACTAGTTCAGGATTAAACCAATTTAATTTTCACTTAACCCAAGGTGTATCCCACACCTTAATACAAATCCCAAAATTTCAATAAAACAAAATTGCTTCTTGAAAGCAAGATACACCAATTTTTGAACACGAAAAATTGCTCTAAAAATTTCTCACACAATAGCAAAAAGACCAGTTAAGAGAATGGTGGGATTTTTAGAGAATTGGAGGCTTTTTGGAGAGTTGAATGAGAGTTTCTGCTTGCTGGAAAAATTCAGAACAGTTGCATTTTGATGAACAAGAGGTTGTCAATTTTAGGAAAATGAGGATTATGTAGGCCATTTGATTTAGGAGAAAAGGAATGGATTGCTCGGATCAAAGGAGAGGATTTTGGAAATGTATTTTGATATTTAAAGCATTTAAGAGCATTGACCCAGCCGAAATATTTGAATCCCAATCGTGAGAGTGTACAATTCTACGTACTCACGCGTTTCTGAAGGCCACACCAGGCACATGTAGCGCATGCGCGCTTGTGGCACGTGGACCGGTCGGGGAAAGCAGCTTTTTCCCTTTTTTATTTATAATTATATATATATTTGAATTCTCAACAACATCTCGCCACGTGTTTTCTTCTTATTTGTCCATGTATGCCACGTCACTTCTGCATCACCATGCACGTCATCGCCACGTCAACAAAAGTAACCGTTGGATGCCACATCATCATGCCACGTCAACAAAATTGATCGTTATGTGACACGTCAGCATATCCAACAGTTGTGTGCCACGTCAGCAATTTGCCACGTCATCTGCCACGTGTCACGCCATGTCACAATTTTCTTCCAATCTTCTTTTGCTCATATTTTTTTTGTTTGGACTCCGATTTGAACGATTTAAAGTGCGTTGGACTCATCTTTTCGAGCTTTACACGATAGACTCTTTGAAACACTGAAATGGTTAGTCTAAAAAATTGAGTTTGTTATCATCAAAATATTTAGTTTGATTGAAGCTTTAAAGCTAACAATCTCCTCTTTTTTGATGATGACAAACTTATAAATAATGCACATATTCTCAAATAAATTCTACCCCTTTTGTTATCGCCAAAAAGATGCAAAAGAAAATAAAATTCTCCCCCTCAAATACATAACTGATGAAACATAATGCACTCCTTTAATTTAACATACAACAACAAAAAAAATGCTCCCCTATCAAACATAGGAGTGTCATTAAATGCGAAGGATACCAAGTGCTAGTCTATTTTTATAAAATGTTTCTTCATTTAGAGCTTTTGTAAAAATATCTGCTACTCGTTTCTCTGTATGCACATAGTTAATGACAATATGACTATTTTGCACATGCTCTCTAAGGAAGTGATGTCATATATCAATATGTTTTGTCCTAGAGTTCCGAATGGGCTTTTGGTTAGATTAATTGAACTAGTATTATCACAAAAGATAGGTACTTGTTCAAAATTTAAGCCAAAATCACGCAAGGTTTGTTTCATCCATTAAACCTGAGAACAACATCTAGCAACAACAATATATTCAGCCTCAATAGTGGATATTGCAACAGAGTTATGCTTTTTGCTATACTAAGAGACTAGTGTGCTACCTAAGAAATGACATGTTCCACTAGTACTCTTCCTATCAGTTAAACTACCAGCAAAGTTATCATAATATGCAATCAAGTCTAAAGATGCATTCTTAGGATACCATAAACCTAAGTCAATAGTTCTAAGGAAATATTTGAAAATTCTTTTTACAGCATGCAAGTGTGATTCTTTTGGACAAGATTGAAATCTAGCACACATGCAAACACTGAACATAATATCAAGACTACTCGCAGTTAAGTAAAGTAGAGATTCGATCATACCTCGATAAGCTTTAATATCTACGTTTTTACCTTTTTCATTCTTATCGAGCTTTGTAGTGGTACTCATCGAGGTCTTTGCTGCTTTTGCATTATCGAATTTAAATATCTTGAGTAGATCCCTTGTATATTTCTCTTGATTTATGAAGATTCCTACTTCAAGTTGTTTGATTTGAAGCCCAAGAAAGAACTTGAGTTCTCCGATCATGTTCATTTCAAACTCACTGTGCATACACTTAGAAAATTTTTCACAAAGAGAAGGGTTAGTGGCACCAAAAATAATATCATCAACATAAATTTGCACTAACAACAAGTCTTTTTCTTTGGTTTTAATGAAAAGTGTAGTATCGATAAGTCCCATTGTAAATCCATTTTCAAGCAAAAATTTACTCAAATGATCATACCAAGCTCGAGGAGCTTGTTTAAGACCATAAAAAGCTTTTTTTTTTTTTTTAATTTTAAAACATGACTTGGATGGTCAAAGCTTTCAAAACCAAGAGGTTGTTCAACATAAACTTCCTCCATTATAAAACCATTTAAAAAGGCACTTTTCACATCCATTTGAAATAAAGTGAAATTTTTATGAGATGCAAATGCAAGCAACATGCGAATTGACTCAAGTCTTGCAACAGGAGCAAATGTTTCCTCATAATCCATTCCTTCTTCCTTATTGTAACCTTGAGCAACTAACCTAGCTTTATTCTAACACTATTACCATATTCATCCATTTTATTTCTAAACACCCATTTAGTACCTATAACTAAATGATTACTAGGATGCGGAACTAACTCCCACACATTATTTCTTTCAAACTGATTTAACTCTTCTTGCATAGCAATTAACCAGAACTCATCACATTCAACATCTTTAAAGGACTTTGGTTCAATTTGAGACAAAAAAGCAAGATTATACAAAGCATTTAAAAAAGAGCGAGTTTTTACCCCTTTAGATACATCACCTATAATTAGCTCCTGAGGATGGTGAGTAGAGAATCTTCAATCCTGAGGGAGGGTTTCCTCTAGCTCTTTCTGAGTCTCATTTTCTATAACTTCTATGTCCTTATGTTGAATGCTCAAATCCTCAAAAGGTTTTTCTAATTCATCACTCACAGGCACTTGATTAAATGCTACATGTGTTTCATCAAATACTACATTCATTGATTCCTCAACCACAAGAGTTCTTTTATTAAAGACTCTATATGCTTTACTACAAGCAGAATATCCTAAAAATATGCCAATGTCAGTTTTTGAGTCAAACTTTCCAAGTTTCCATTTGTCTTTCAAAATGAAACATTTCCCTGTAGTTAATATTTGAGGTTTTATCATTAAAAAGCTCATAGGGAGTTTTATTCAAAACATGCCTTCACTATAATAAATATAGCTTTTCATAGCATTTAGTTATAGCATTAAGCTCAATAAAGCTATTAAAGAAAGGGTGCCAACCTAAAAAAAGGTGCTAAGGAAAAAAGAGCCTGGCGTGTTTACGGAAAAAAACGTAACCCTTCCTCTCCTTCATTTCTACTTTGTTCCTCGTGTTTCTAGAGAGGACCTTCCCTCTCATTTTGAAGCAGCTTCCCATCGTGTTTTCTTCTTTCTTTGTTATCCATCATTGTGCGTCTCTCTCTATATACATGTTCTGATATTTTCTTCTCTACTTTCCTTTTCTTTCTTACAATAAAATAAGTTAGGGTTTCAAATCTCTCAAACTACTCTCAAACTACATTGGTTTTCAGTTTTCATAAGTTTCAATCGCAGCATGTGGAGCTCCTTTAAACCTTTTCCGTAGTTCGGTGTGAGCTATTTTGGCTATCAAAGAAGACAGATACTGAAAATTTCGTGGTTGAAGAAGGTAGTTTCAATCTCTCAAAAACAATTTTTGGATAGCTCAGTATGGGTAGTTCTTGGTCTTTTTCGTGTTGCTCATTAAGGTAAAGTTTCAATCTCTCAAGCATCAAATTCTTTAGAAAGTTTGTGGGTTTTCATTTGTGCATAAAAATTAATTTCTTTCTAGAAGTGTCTTTTGGCTTTTAGGTTTTCATTATTTTCTTTCACCCGTAGATGTTCTTGATCTTTCATAGTTCTTTATCAACATTTTCTTTCATTTGAGGCTTGTGGACCTTCATCCACCTGTAGTTGTTTCTTTTTTTTTTTTCTTCTTGTTCCATTTTGTTCATTTTCGTATTCGGTCAAAAAAGCCCCAAAAAATTGTATGTTTGTAGGGTATTTAATCGTGTTGTTTTCTAGATTTTTGTAGATTTTGATCCAATCTTCAACTTTGTCTTCTTTGAGAAACTCTAATTCAGCTTGCTTGAAAGATAATTCGTCTGATTTTGTAAATCTTTCCAGAAAATTGTCAGTTTCCAAGAAGTATATGTTCATGAAGTTCTAAGTGAATTCTTACACTGTTTTTGTGAAAATACATGTTTGATCTAAAATTTAGCAAGATCAACTTAATCACTTGTGTTTAGATTTGACCCATTTCAATTTATGATCCGTTAGTTATAATTTGCATTCATAGCACTACTATCCATAAGAGTTAATTATGGAGGTTACAGTTATATTTCTTTTCGTCAAGCTGTCAGCCATGGGCTTTAAATTCTTTGTCTTCCACTTTCACATATTGCAACTAAATGTAACTCATCTTATTTACCTCCTTAGTAGCTGGATATTTAAGTTCAATAAATCATCTTCAACACCATACACCTTAACATTCAATTTGACAGAATTCTATCTTCCATTTAATTCATTTTCAATCTGCCAATTCTTTTTTTTTTCTCAGTTTGTAATTTTGATTTGGAATCCTTCATAAAGGTCATGTTTGCTTCTTGGGTGTTCTATATATGTGTTGGTTATTTTTGGTTATGTTCCTTGTATGGTTAATCAATATATTTGTATTTATTGTATTATATTGCTGGAAATTTATTTCCTTATTTGTAAATGGGTGTTTCTCTTATTTAAGAACCCCTTTCTTCTCATAATAATACATAACAGAGAATTATTATCTTTCTCATGGTATCAGAGCAACCCTAAAAAAAATTTTAGAAACCCTAATTTTTTATTTGACCTAGCTACCGCCGCCGCTGCCGTCTACTACCGCCGCCGCCGCCGTTGCCGGTCATTCCTCACCCAGTGCCGACCACAGACGAAGCCGCCTCCCTTTGGGCTCTACGATTTCGTGCTACCCGGATCTGCGTCACAGACGAAGCCGACCACAGACGATTTCGTGCTTCACAGACCACAGACGGATCTGCGTCAGACAAGCCTCGCGTGTCGAACGTCGACGGCCGTTGCACTGCTCCTGCGCCGCCGCTGCTGCTATCGACGTCAACCGTCGCTGCCCTGGACGCCGACCATCGCGCCTCTGACCTCCGAACAACAATTTTTTTTTTTGCCCTGTTTTTTGGCTGTCTGTCACTTTGTTAGGCTACTGGTTGTTTTTTTTTTGGGTTTGACTTCTCTCTGTTTTTCAGAACTATGGCAGAAAATAAGTCTTCGATTCCCAAAGTCTTAGATAACCGAATTCATCCCAACAGTCCTACTGTCCAAATTACAACCATTCGACTTAATGGAGACAACTTTCTTCGTTGGTCCCAAAGTGTTCGAATGTATATCCGTGGACAAGGAAAGATTGGGTATCTTACTGGAGATACAATACCACCCGCCAAAGATGATTCATCATTTGCTGTGTGGGATGCTGAAAACTCCATGGTTATGACTTGGCTGGTTAATTCCATGATAGAAGACATTAGTTGTAACTATATGTGTTACTCTACTGCAAAGGAACTATGGGAGAGCATAACTCAGATGTATTCAGATTTGGGAAATCAGTCACAAATATTTGAGCTGAATCTCAAACTCGGCGACATACGACAAGGAGGTAACTCCATTACACAATATTTTCACTCCCTAAAAAGGATTTGGCAAGACCTTGATCTCTTTGATGCATATGAATGGAAGTCTACAGAGGATCAAACACATTACAGGAAAATAGTTGAGGATGGTCGTATCTACAAATTCCTGGCTGGACTCAATGTTGAGTTTGATGAGGTTAGAGGCAGAATACTTGGTAAAACAAACCTCCCTACTATTAATGATGTTTTCTCTGAAGTACGCAGGGAAGAGAGCCGCAGGAATGTTATGATTGGAAAGAAGCCCAATGATTCAGTTGAAAGTTCTGCTTTGGTGGTTGAAGCTACTGCACAAAAGGCCTCTGATCAATCAAACAGGACCTATGAAAAGCCTCGTGTCTGGTGTGATTACTGTAACAAACCTCGGCACACTCGTGATACGTGTTGGAAAATCCATGGAAAACCTGCGAATTGGAAGAATAAGCACGGAGAGAAAAGCACCATCCAACATCCATCCAGTGCTAATGTTGCTGATTCCAATCCTTTCAACAAGGAGCAAGTTGATCAAATCCTGAAACTGCTAAAGGCCACTTCATCATCTGGTAATCCTAGTGTTTCCTTGGCACAAACAGGTAATTATCCTCAAGCCTTCTCTTGTCTCAATTCATCTCCGTGGATTATAGATTCCGGAGCTTCTGACCATATGACTAGTTCCTCCAAACTATTTGCATCATACTCCCCTGTGTACGGTCATGAAAAAATTCGAATTGCCGATGGTAGTTTCTCTTCTATTGCAGGAAAAGGAACTATTAAATTGACCTCACTCATTCATTTACACTTTGTCCTCCATGTTCCTAAATTAACCTGCAATTTGTTATATGTTAGTAAAATCTCTAAGGATGCTAATTGCCGTGTTACCTTTTTTGACTCCCATTGCATCTTTCAGAATCAGGACTCGGGGGAGATGATTGGACGTGCTAGGATGCTCGATGGTCTCTACTACTTTGATGAATCTTCATCTAGTCATAAAAAAGTTCAAGGCTTGAGTAGTGTTAGTTCTTCCTCTATTAAAGAAACTATAATGCTTTGGCATCGTAGACTAGGACATCCCAGTTTTTTCTACTTAAAGTATTTGTTCCCTGATTTATTTAAAGAAATTGATTGCTCTAATTTTCATTGCGAAAGTTGTATCTTTGCAAAAAATCATCGATCTACTTATTTGCCCAAACCCTATAAGTCTTCCACTCCTTTTTACTTAATTCATAGTGATGTTTGGGGTCCATCTAAAGTTTTGACACATACTGGAAAACGGTGGTTTGTCACGTTCATTGATGATCACACCCGTTTAACTTGGATCTATTTGTTAACAAAAAAGTCAGAGGTGAAAGATGTTTTTATTCGATTTTATAACATGATCAAAACTCAGTTTCAAACTAAAATTAACATTCTGCACTCTGACAATGGCACTGAATATTTCAATGAATACTTAACTGATTTCTTACAAATAAAAGGCATTGCCACCAATCTACGTGTCGGGACACTCCCCAACAAAATGGTATTGCTGAAAGAAAGAATCGACATTTACTCGATGTTGCTCGTGCCCTTATGTTTTCTATGCATATCCCATCTTATTTGTGGGGTGAAGCAGTTCTCACAGCTGCATACCTTATTAATCGAATGCCTACAAAAATTTTGGATTTCAAAACCCCTCTGGATCACTTTAAAAGTTTTTTTCCCACTGTCCGCCTCTTTTCTGATTTACCGATCAAAGTTTTTGGATGTACAGCTTATGTTCACATTCCTAGCTTTTCTCGGTCTAAACTCGATCCTCGGGCTGTTAAATGCATTTTTTTGGGTTATGTATCCCATAAGAAAGCTTATAAATGTTTTGATCCTGTGAACATAAAATATTTTGAAAGTATGGATGTCACCTTTTTCGAAAATCACTCTTTTTTTCACCAAAATTCTCTTCAGGGGGAGATAATACCTAACTTCGAAGATAATTTCTGGGATATTTCTCCCCTTCCTACCATCATTAGTCCTAAGGTTACTAGTTCTAGTTCTTCAATGCCAAGTACGGAAAATTCTTCGTCAGGGGGAGAAACACTACAAAGAGATCTAACTGATCGAAATCCTGAACTTCAGGTTTATACTAGAAGGGCGATGAATCAAAAGAATCAGGACTAGACAGTAGACTTATCACAAAACCAATCTAATACTCCGATGAATGATCCTGAAGATCCAGGTAACAGATCCTCTATTCCTACTTCTTCATCTATTCATAATAGTTCATCTGATATACTTGATCTTGATATTCCAATAGCCCATAGGAAAGGTATCCGAAATTGCACCAAATATCCTATTGCAAACTATCTGTCTTACCATAAATTGTCCGATAGTCATAAAGTGTTTACCTCCAGGATAAATAACTTGTTTGTTCCAAGGAATATACAGGAAGCCCTAAATGATTCGAATTGGAAGTTAGCAGTCATGGAAGAGATGAACGCTCTTAAACAAAATCACACATGGGACATAGTGGAATTACCAAATGATAAGAAGACAGTAGGTTGCAAGTGGGTGTTTACTATAAAGTGCAAATCCGATGGTAGTGTTGAAAGATACAAAGCCAGACTTGTGGCTAAAGGCTTCACTCAGACCTATGGAATTGATTATCAAGAAACGTTTGCCCCCGTTGCTAAAATTAACTCCATTAGAGTTCTATTATGTGTTGTTGTTAATGCAGATTGGCCACTTTATCAACTTGATGTGAAGAATGCATTTCTTAATGGGGAACTTGAAGAAGAGGTATTTATGGACTTACCACCTGGTTTTGAGAAAAATCTTGGGATTAACAGAGTTTGCAGGTTAAAGAAATCATTATATGGCCTTAAACAGTCTCCTAGAGCGTGGTTTGAACGTTTTGGAAAAGCAGTCACGAACTATGGATTTATCCAAAGTCAAGCAGATCATACTATGTTTTATAAACATACTGGAAATGACAAAATTGTTATCTTAATAGTGTATGTTGATGACATTATTCTTACAGGGAATGACGAAGCAGGCTTGACTATCTTGAAAGAAAGGTTAGCAAACGAATTCCAAATTAAAGACCTGGGTGCCTTGAAGTATTTTCTAGGAATGGAATTTGCTAGGTCAAAAGGTGGTATCCTTGTTAATCAAAGAAAATATATCATTGACTTACTTGAAGAAACAGGATTACTTGGTTGTAGACCAGCAGAAACTCCCGTTGAACCAAATTTAAAATTACAAGCTGCAACAGAAAGTGAGGTAAAAGACAAAGAAACATATCAGAGACTTGTGGGAAGACTCATTTATTTGTCTCACACACGTCCTGACATTGCATTTGCAGTTAGTATGGTAAGTCAATTTATGCATGCACCAGGATCAACTCACTTTGAATCTGTTTATAGAATTCTAAGATACTTGAAAGGTACCCCTGGAAAAGGTATATTGTTTAAGAAGCATGGTCATCTGAATGTTGAAGTCTATACTGATGCTGATTGGGCAGGTAGCACCACAGATAGGAGATCTACTTCTGGCTACTGTTCCTTTGTTGGAGGAAATCTAGTTACCTGGCGGAGCAAAAAACAAAGTGTAGTGGCTAGAAGTAGTGCTGAAGCTGAGTTTAGGGCCTTATTCCATGGTATTTGTGAGGGTATATGGATAAAGAGACTATTGGAAGAATTGAAATTTTCTCAGAAGATACCTTTGCGAATTTATTGTGACAATAAAGCAGCAATTTCCATTGCCCATAATCCAGTCCTTCATGATAGGACAAAACATATCGAAGTTGATAAACACTTCATAAAAGAGAAGATTGATGCAGGAGTAATATGCATTCCCTATCTTCCTACGACAGAGCAAATTGCTGATGTGTTAACTAAAGGGCTCCCAAAGTTAAAATTTGACAAGATGATTAACAAGCTGGCAATGGAAGACATCTTCGAACCAGCTTGAGGGGGAGTGTTGGTTATTTTTGGTTATGTTCCTTGTATGGTTAATCAATATATTTGTATTTATTGTATTATATTGCTGGAAATTTATTTCCTTATTTGTAAATGGGTGTTTCTCTTATTTAAGAACCCCTTTCTTCTCATAATAATACATAACAGAGAATTATTATCTTTCTCAATATGCTACCTATTACATGAATTGAAAATTATCTTGGCTTATCCAATCAAATTTTGAGAGGCTTATCCAGTCAAATTATATGATACCTTTTGGAATTTAGTTTTTGTTAAATGAGTAAGTCAAGTTTGGCATTAAGTTTAACAAAAAAAATCAATTCCAACAGAGAGGTTGGATTTGTTCAAATATGGCTTTTAAGTGTTTTAAATCTTCTTTTATACACCTTCATTGTCTATTGAGTTTGTTGTAATCTTTTTGTAGTTTAAGATTTTAGAATCTCATCTTCAATTTTTAACATTAGATTCTCCTGAAAATGCCATAAAAGTGGGTTAAGTTCATCATAATGCAATAAAAGTTCATGAAACTCTTATCATCTTAGTTGGTATAAAATTTGTGTGTTAATGCTTTTCTAATTTTTCTTCTCTTAATAGGTTTTAAGATGTCAAATGAAGGACATATTATGGTATCGAATAATGCTTGGTTTTGAAGAATATCTAAGGTCAATCAACACAAGCTAGGAGATCACAATAACCTTGCTATGCAAAGTAATATTGTTCTTAATTCTTGAATTGTACTGTACAAGTTTATGAGTGCTTATTTGAGGTGTATAGTTAATTCATTTTAATTGATAAAGATTAGGTAATGAAAACTATGCAATGAAGTTATCTTATGTCATTCTCTTGTTTAGATATATATGTAGTTTGGGAGATTTTTGCTTGTGTTGTGATGTATATATCTAGTTTTAATAGAGCTGAATTGAAAGAGAGTGTATGGTTGTTTATTGGCTTAAGTGAATGATTTTTAAAGGAGATAAGTTAAATATGAACCATAAATATAAAATTGAACTTGGTTATGTTTAGTTCCATTGTGCTTTTTTAACATCAATCAAGTTTACTTTCTACTCCTTTTAAGCTAACAATTAGTGAGAAATAAGAGAGTTTAGATTTAATTTAAGCATGATGGACTCAATACTTAACCATATAATATGTTAGATAGGTTAAATTAATCCATCTTTTGCCTCACTTCAAGTTATCGAGTAAAGACTCTCCAAATGGTATGGAAAACCTAAAAGTTTTGAACAATCATATGCATTAACTTTTACCTAACAAGAATATGGTGAACTTCTCCACTGAAACTCTTTTTTGCAACAATTTCAAGGAATAATATAAACTTATCTAGCAATAGGCCTTAACAATCACAAGATGAAACTAATATTTTTCGATTAGGATCGGATGTCATGTTAATTTAGTAAACATTTCTTATGTCATTGTGTCTTTCAATTAGATCATGTTTCATATTTCTTTAGTGGGCATTTCTTATGTCATTGCATAACATGATCACCAAAGAACTATCTACCTCTCTTAAGTCGTCCTCTAAATTATTCTTAATAAGGTAAAAAATGTGAAGTTGCTCCCATAAATGATTTGTTGTATATGCATTTTCTTTACTCTTTTTTTCTTGGCCAATAGTTTGACATGTTCCCTTTGTCTAAATATTAGTACATTCTCATTTCTTATTTAAAAATTATGAGATGCCAGTATATTAAACTCACTGAACATATATGATTTATGTGGTCTGTCATTGTTACTTTTTTATCCCTATCGTTTCTAAATATATTTTGTTCCACAGGATTGACAACTAATAGGTGTTTTAGCCATGACATATTTGAGGAAATTCTGGAAACCTTGGTAAGTGTTGTATTTTTTTTTTGAACTTCTATTTGAACATTATTGCAAGTAGAATTCATTAGACAAAGCCTATATCCACTGAACTTAACCTACCAAGAATCAAAACTTCATGGGGGTAGTAAGAATTCTATTAATATCCCAGCCACCCTTGCACCCTTAACTTCTCCAACCATTCATTCATAATTTTCACACTTTTATGACCTTCCATGTAAATTGATTGACTAATTAAGACAAAGCTTAAGGGGCTGTTTGGGGCAAGGAGTTGTAGGAAGTAGTTAATATGTCTGGGGAGTTAGGAAGTCTGGGGAGTTAGAAAGTCTGGGGAGTTAGGAAGTCTGTGTTTGGGGTGTAGAGTTGTTTAGTCTGGAGTTAAGAAGTCTGTGTTTGGGGCAAGGAGTTGCAGGGAGTAGGAGTTCTGAAGTCTGTGTTTGAGGTGCAGATTTGTTAAACTTGGAGTTCTGAAGTCTAAGTTGATTTTATATAGTTTTTTTCTACAATTTCTCAAATTTTCATTCTTAAGAATTTGTTCCCATGAATTCTAAGATTGAGATTTTTTGTTTTTATTAATTTATGTATATTTTACAAATTTCTTTAAAGTAAAAAAAATAATTTTGAACAAAATACCCCACATTCTTTTTTTCAATATATCTCACATTAATTATTCATTTATCTTGGATAGTTTTCAAATAAAAGAGTCTTACAATACTTTTTAAAATATTACATGTGATTTGGAAATATTTCAATCCATTAATTTAAAGAGATTCAAATAAACTTCAAGATTTTTACGTTTTTATTCTTTCAATTCTAGAAATAATATAGATTTGTTTCCGTCAATCCTAAAATTGGGATTTTAAATTATATTATTTTATGAATATTTTACAATTTTATTAGAGACTTGTTTTCGTCAATTTTAAATTTTTAATTTAAGATTTGTTTTTCAAGCTTAATAAAATAATTTTTTTACATAATTTAAGATTTTATTTTTCTAACTAATCAATGTAATGAATTATCTAAAGTTTGATTAATTTGAAAATAATATATTCTTTGAAGTTTTAAAATAACTAAGTTAAAAATAAAATATCAAATATTTATGCTATTTTAAAATAATTAAGTTCAAAATGAATATATATTTTTTTTAACATCATTCAAAATGAATATCATACATACTTTTGTTCAAAATACTATATATTTATGTTATTTATTGTAATAATTTTATTTTATTAAGTTTGGAATGAGAAATTGTTTATCTTTTTACTTTGAATATGATTAGTTTGAAAATCAAAATTTTTTAATACGTTAATCTTTTTTAATACTAATTTTCTAAAATGTAATACGGGTTAGTTTAAAATATGTTTTTCTTATCTTCAAATCATAAAATTATATATATTTTTGAGCTATTAATAAAAAAAAATAAGCTTAAAAAAGATGAGATTGTTATTTGTTATACGTAATTTTAGTTGAAACTTAAAAAAAAATTGTAGATGACAAATGGAGGAAGTGAAATAGGAAGATTTTTATCAATTAAAAAAAATTGTTATGTAGTACTATAATTTATATTAAAATTTCAATTTAAATAATAGTATCATGTCTAAAACATTCTTATATAATTTATATTTAAAAAAAATAAAATTATAGAATAAAAAGAAAAATATTTTTGTTAAAAATTTGATTAAAATTATAGAATAAAAAAATAATTATTTATATTTAATTAGTAATTAGTAACAATGATGAGAAAATTTATATAAAAAATAAAGAAAAATTTTCAAATTAAGAAATTAAAAAAAAATAATGTAAAAAAAATAGAGAGATAAAGGAGAGGGGAGAAGAGAGAGAGGTATGAGTGAGGTGAGGTGAAGAAAAAATGAGATAAGAAAGTTGTGGGGCCCATAATGAGGAGTTGGGGAAGGAGTTAATAAGTTTGTGGGGCCCACAATTGGGAATTGGAGAAGGAGTTAATAAATATGTGGGGTCCACAATAGGAGTAAAATTATCCTTGGGCCAAACAAGGAGTTGGGGAGAGTTATTAACTCCTCCAAACTTTACTCCCCCAACTCCTCAATCCAAACACCCCCTAATTATTTTTTTTAGCTTTTTCAATGGCTTGTTTTATTTTATTTTAGCTTTTCAATTTGTCTTCTCTATTTTCTTGATCGGGGTTTGATTTTAGATTTCGGTTCAGGAAAAGAAATAGTTTTACATGTTTTGCTTCATAATATGAAATTAATTAATTTAGTTGTCATACTTTGGTGAAAATGTTAAGAAGCATGTATGAAAACCTTAATCAACTTATCTGCGGAATAATGTTTGGAATTATGCATGAGCTTTGAGTTCATGTAACATGTTACTATGAGGAATGAAATAACTTTGTTAATATCCCTTTTGATGGCATTGAATGTTCTTTCAAATTAACCTTTACACAGACTTTGCATTGCAATTTGATTTTTCATTAACTTTATTATAGCTAGTTATTATTTAATTTGATACTATATTGTGATTGAACTCTCAGTGTCAATATCTAATAGTGGTCCTTCTTCTCTTTGAAAAAAGGTAGAAGGCTTTGACATTTGTAAAGTAAAGTATTGATACATGACGTAAAGTCATTATTGAATTCTATGATCTATTGGTACTATGGTTTGTGTTAATTGTGGTTGGGTTCATGGATAAGTTTTTTTTTTATGTTCATATGTTTTGTTTTGACATGTTTAGTAAGTATTGTTTGTATTGATATTTGACTTAAAGTCATTATGGTTTGTGCTAATTATACACCTTGTTTTGTTTTGATATGTTTAGTAAGTATTGTTTGTGTTTATTTTTATGTGTTCAGTTGTTGGGTTCGTGATAAGTTTTGTTGTTATATTTCCTAAAAATTAAGGACTTGTATCTAGCGATTCACCACAACTGTAAACATTCCGATCCTATTCTCCAAGCTTTTAAGAAGTCATTTGATTTCTTGCTTTCGGGAGCAATTGGTATCAGAACCTATTATTCAATATACTCCAATCTTTGATACAACTTCAATTGTGTCAAAATTTTGCGTAATTTATTCTTTATTTCATTAATTTTATCTTTATTCAAAAGAATCTCCAATATTGAAGAAATTCAATATTGTTCTTCATATTTTGTCTTCTCTGTTCCTTCTGTTAGCTTGTTCGATAGCAGAAAGGTGTTTCAGGCAGTGTTTTAAGTCCGTTGGCAAGCCATCTGCAAATAAGTAGTTGGTGGAGAAGAAGAAGTCTGAAGAATAATATTGCATTGAAGCAATATTGATTTTATTTTGAAGAAAAATAAATAATGTCTAAACTTCTCAAATCTTTGATTTCAAAGAAGTTACTCAAAGAAACTCATGGTGATGGTTCAAGCACGAGTACTCAAATGACTCTTACTCAACAAAATGATGACGCTCATAGGCAAGAATGTCGATGAGCTCAAAGGATCAAATGAATTACTCCAAATCTCTCGAGTTGAAAATCAACTTGCAAATTGGAGTATTCCTCAATTAGACCCACGTACTGTCTATTTCAAAAGTACGTTCAACTTTACTCAAAGCTGGGGTGTGAAGATCATGGAGGATACAATGGCTATTCAAAGCAACCCAAAATCACTAAATCTCTTTACTAGAGATTTAATACTTAAACATCGTGGAGAAT
Source organism: Trichosanthes truncata (assembly GCA_033996785.1). Classification (NCBI taxonomy): domain Eukaryota; kingdom Viridiplantae; phylum Streptophyta; class Magnoliopsida; order Cucurbitales; family Cucurbitaceae; genus Trichosanthes; species Trichosanthes truncata. Next base: position 37,859,313 of record JAWPNB010000013.1, on the reverse strand, counting down.
ACTCATTTATGCATCTTGGACTAGTACAACTTGAAATAAAGCCATTATTTAGAACAGGTTTGAAAACTCCTGTCTTTATAACTCTTAGGGACAAGAGATTTACAAATTTTCGAGATTCTCTCTTGGGAATGATAGAAACCAACCTAGAAAATGGTCCAACCTATTTCAATTGTTATCCAAATTACTCTCTATCTCTTCATGATCCGAGAGTATTGAATTCTTTAATTCTGGATGTTTACTTCAAAGATCTAAACATGGCGCCAGAATCACATGCCTTTGTAGCCATCTTCAAAGTTTGCTATCGACTGATGAAGACGCACATAGCACCAAGAACCTTAAGGACTTCCCCTAAAGGCACAACCATACTCATTGAGGCAAATACTTCAAGATCGGCGGTGGAAATTCCTAGGGCTCTATCTTGGGAAGAAAACACCAGAAATTCGCATTGGGTTCTTGAGAATGCGATTATTCCAAAAGCACCCAAGCCAAAAGCTCTTACTCAATTAGTAGAGCATCCAGACGGATCTATAGAAATAAGTTTCCAGAAAGCAGCTCCGTCAACCTCCAAGGTCTCAAATTTTTCCCCTTCGAGGCAAAGCTTCGGATTACTATGGAGAAACTTCTTCTTCTATAAGTTCCGAACAACAAGAACCATTGAGAAGATCCCTTTCTGCAATGATCAATTCAGTGGATTTCAACCCTCGCATACCGAAAAGTAGGTATGTAAGACCAAGCTCACCAACTCAAAAAGATATGGAATAAGCAAGCCGTTATAATGAGCTCAATGTCATATCTGAAGGATTCAAAGTCAATGTGGAGATCCTTAAGCAGGATTTTCTTGACAAAAAATGGAAAATGCCAAGAAAAGCTTTCTTCAAAGCATACGAGCATGAAGAAAGAGAGCTATTAAAAGAATCTTGGATTGCTACAATGGAAACTCTTGAAAAGCATATTCCATTTTTCAAATGGTTTGCCCAGCGTGATACCTACCAACAAGTGGTAAACTCTATCAAAGAGACCATCTAGAAAACTGCAGTAAGAGGAGAGGTCTCAAGTACTCATCCCCCCTATGGAGCAAATAGAGATTAGAAGCTCTTATGGGAATTTAGTTATTGCTTCACCATTCAAGCAAATTTTCTTGAATGAAGAAGAAAAGAATCCCTCTAAAGGAATCAGAGGAATTCATATTCAAAATAACTTCACCAACAAAATGCTATCAACTATGGCGGAACAAATGGATCGAATAGAGGAGAAGGATTTCACTCCTCCAAAGATCCAAAAGGGAATAACCTTTGAGGACAAAACCATCCCAAAGGTAAAAGACTCCCTACCAAGTTATGGTGAAGGAGGATCAATGCCACTAATCAAAAGCAAGGAGCAAAAGATGCTAGAAGAAATCCAGAAGGAACTTGCTAAGGCCTTAAAAGAAGATGATCCTCAAATCAACGTACTCAATGATGAAGAGATATTAGAAATGGTTTTTAAAATGAATCATTTCGCTCTTTCAGCTGAAAATCCAGAAGAACTTCTTAAGGAGAAAAAGACTGTAAGCCCTAAACTCTCTTTTGATCATATTGTGCTCATATATGATGTTTTGACATATGCAAATTGATATAGGTTGCACTAAAAGATGTCGTGATGGGATTTGGGAATCTTTTGGATTGTGCACTACAATGTGTATAAAGCTTCATAAGGAGATAGGTAAGCCATTGAATAAGAATATTAAGAGTTGAATTGAAGTAAGTTAAGGTCATTAACAAGTTGGGTAAATTTTAGGTGCATTATGTATTGAATGAAAGTTCTTATTTCTCACAAACTTAAGTAAAGTTGGCTAAATGTGTTAGGTGAATTTATTAGCTTGTTTTGGTGTTTTAAAAAAAGGGGATTATGATGTAAATGAGGAAGTAGGAGCTGGCAAAAAATTGTGGAGCCACGGATTTGTCTTTGGCAAGTAAGTGCTGTCCAGCTGGAAGCTTTTGGAAGAGGATCAACTTCAAACAGCCATATCTCTTAATTTACTGCACCAAATTCGATGATTTTTTAGTACTTGAGGTTTATCAAAAAATATTAGGTGGTTGTTTTGCTAAATTTTGAGGAACCCAAGCTGAAAGTTGAACCTGGAATTTTAGGTGCAAAAAAAAAAAAAAAAAACTGCTAGCAAGAGATTGAAGGAGATGTGCTTCCATTTCTATATACCTTACACCCAAGTGTGTATGGTTATTATGAATTGAGTTATGGGACTGAATTAGATATGTTTTTAAGGTGTATAAGGAAAGGAATTAATGTTATTAATTTCTTTTTCAGGGCAAACGGAGATAGGAATAGCTTATAATCCTTGGAACCCTTTTGGTGATTGTGAGTGACTCTATTTTAGTACTATGCTTGACCTTTGTTTTTCTTCAAAAGCATAAATATTGATCATTGAAACATGCTTGACTTACTTTTGTATATTTTTCATGGAGCTTTTAATAGAATGTCATTGATGGCACTTAAGCATGATTTGAATTAGTTTGTAACTACACATTCAAGCATGGAAACTAAATTATGGAAGTATGATTTCCTTTAGAAAATGCCTTGTGTAAATCCACTTGGAAATATGTTTAGAAAGGAAAAGTGCAAATGTTGAGAATTTGTTGTTTGTGTTATCAAAACATGATTTCCAAGGTAATCAAAGTATGCCCCGGTATGTTGTTAACCCCCAGTACTGAAGGACATTAAGAAGGTACTTGGGAGGGAGGAATCATGATTTCCGATACTGAAGGACAAAGAGAAGGTATTCAGGTAGTAACTGGTCTAACTCCAATACTGAAGGACATAGAGAAGGTATTAGGGAAGACCAGTGTGTTCAATGGCATTCCACGTGCACGTGAGAGAGGTATGAACGTTGTTGGTATAGAGATGACTCTACCACAGCTAAGGTTCGAAAGTGGTATCATGTTATGAGTTTTATTGTTATGAGCTTCTACGCTTTTGAAATGTCTATTCTTCAGTATGGTACTACATTATGAGTTTCTATGCTATACATAATGTGGTGACTTAAACCTGTAAATGGGTAGCATGGTTTGATTATGCTTACAAATAAGTGATAAGTTATCTCTAACTTGTAGCTTGTCCATCATTATGCTTCACCTTTGAGCTTATAATGTTTTTAAGATAGACACTCACTGGGCTTTCCAGCTCACGTTTTCATTATGTTTTCTCTTTCCAGGTAGCAAACGAGTTCCTGGTGCTCAGCCTTGACAAGACCTGTTTGCCACCACGCCGTTTTAGCTCCTTGTATATACACTTTCTTATGTATATAATTTGTAGTAAAAGCATTCTAGCGGGGTTGTAATAACTATAAAATGTTATGACTTGTTAAAGAACATAGTACTGAAAGTGAATGTGTCTTGCTCATATGTATATTTGAGCGTTTCAAACTTACTTGTTCAAACATGCTGTGTTGCCTTCATTTTCAGGTATATGTTGGGATGGTCAGGGAGAGCTAGTAATAGGGTTGATTGTCTCTATCTTTACATCTCTTCCTAGGTTAGGCAAGTAAGCTGGGAAGAGGTGTGACAAAGACTTTTCTTCCAAAAGAGATAAATAGGATTACAGCTTCAAATAATAATTTTCAAAATTACTACCCTAGGGCATCTCATCCAAAATTATCTTACGAAGAACGACCCTTCATGGTAAATAGATCATTCAATGGACAGTCTATCTACGAATGGAATGTCGATGGTTTATCTCAATATCTCGTCATGAATGTTGTCCAAGAAATGTTTGTTGCTAACGCAGCTTATGTTTCAAAAGGAAACAGAGACAGGAATGATGCTCGTTTAATTTTCGCCGGATTCACTGGACAACTGAGAGGTTGGTGGCTATCTACCTTCACACCTAAAGAAAGGGAGAGAATGCTTACTCATAGATCCCCGATTGATGAAGTTGATAGTGATTATATCACTATCAAAATTCCAAAAAGAGATTAGGGGTCTCCTAAAAGAGAAGTATGAGCTTCTAGCACTGGCCCTAAAATGATGACGCAGTCATCACCATTTGTTTTGCTATAATCAAACATTTCATTGGAAAAATAGAGAATTGCTCATTACAGGCAAGCGCATACCTTCAACAACTGAAGTGTCCAAAGCTACAAGATTTTCAATGGTACAAAGATACTTTCCTTACAGAAGTATACAAAAGGAAAGACTGTATGAGCACTTTCTGGAAAGAAAGATGTATTGTCGGTCTTCAAAAATATTCGGTGCAGAACTGATGCATTATCGCTCAGAATATTACAAGGGTGAAATAATCTGGGAGGAAATCACCTATGGCAACCTAATACAGGTTGTTATGCATCAAGGCGGCAAGCAATGCCTAGAGGCCAAAAGGCAAGAAAAGTACTCAAATTCACACAAAAGGAAGGAGCTTGCCCAATTCTGCAATTTGTATTACTACCAAAATACAACTAAACCTCCTTCAGTTTGTGCAACGAAAAATCTTTCAAAGCAAAGAACTCATTATTCAAAACGGTATAGGCAATATCCTAATACCTACCGACCCCATAAGCAAACCCCTTACCAAAAGGACTCTTATGTTAAGAGAACTCTAAAGAAAGGAACAAGATATGCAAAGAAGGATCCTTCAAAAATCCAATGCTATAAATGCAAAGGATTTGGACATTACGCTTCGAAGTGTCCAATGCTAAAGAAGAAGATCAATTAACTTAGTATTGATGAAGATACTAGAAAAGAGCTCATTCTTCTATTACACTCTGAGTCTGAAGAATCAGATTATGACTCAGAGGAAGGACAAGTCATATTCCTAGAAGAAGAGTCAGATTTTTATTCTTCCTCGGAAGGAGAGATTCAAATAACCCATAAGCCAGGCTGTGATGGTAAAAGGTTATACAACTGCCTAGATTGCATAAATGTCCTAACCAAAGACCAAGCATTGCTTTTTGAGGCCGCTGAGAAAATCACGGATGACTCCCTCAAAAAGACTATACTCAATCGTCTTAAAGTGTCCTTGAAAGAGGAACTTGAACTAGAAAAGACTGAATCTCCTCTATTTACTCAATATCCTTCCATTGAAGATGTCTTCCATATGTTCAAAAAGGAAAAGGAAGTCAAAGTCCAAATCTCAAATTCGAAGTTAATTGGCTTAAAGCTGAAGTCAAAACACTTCAGATGAATTATCATAAGGATATTACTCAACTATCTACTGAAGTGGCTTTGATTAAGTGAAACCAAGCTTCATCTTCAAAAATCAATGAAGAAGTTGATGAAGAACCTTTGGTACCTTCATTAGACGACTGCGTTTCTGGCAACCCTAACAAGGGTACAATACCAGAAATGGTATGTTAAGGTAACTCTTAAGATACACAACTTCAAAATTACTAGAATATCTGTGGTCGACTATGGAGCAAACCAAAACTGTATACATGAAGGCCTAATTCCTTCAAAATATTTCAAGAAGACCGTTGAAACATTTCGAAGTGCGAATGGACAACCATTGTGTATCAAGTATAAACTGCCAGAAGTCCATATATGCAATAATGGAGTCTGCTTCGTCACTTCATTCTTGCTTATCAAGAACCTAAATCAAGCAGTGATTTTAGGTATACCTTTCATTACTCAATTATATCCATTACAGGTGACAGATGAAGGAATCGAGTCAATTATACTGGATAAGAAGGTGGTATTCAATTTTATTGATCCATTAAGAGAAAGTAATCTTAATGCTATTAATAAGATTGATCTTAAAGAAAAACAGATATCTTTCCTCGAAGATGAAGTCGATTTCAAGAGGATAGAAGAAAAACTGCAAAACCCTAAGATTCAGAGAAAAATTCAGGGTATTCAAACGCCGATAGAGAAAGAAATATGCTCCACTCATCCAGATGCTTTCTGGAAAAGGATGAATCATATGGTGTCTCTACCTTATGAGAAGAATTTCAAGGAATCACAAATCCCTACAAAGGCGAGACCCATTTAGATGAATTTTGAATTGTTGAGTCATTGCATAAAGGAAATTGAAGATTTACTCAAAAGGAAGCTGATCAGACCGTCTAAGAGTCCTTGGTCTTGCACAACATTTTATGTCAACAACCAGGCAAAAAAGGAACGAGGCGTTCCCAGACTAATAATCAACTACAAACCCTTAAACAAGGTTTTGGAATGGATTAGGTATCCAATTCCAAATAAAAAAGATTTACTCAAACGCATTTCAAATGCTAAAATATTTTTAAAATTCGACGTGAAACTGGATTTTGGCAAATCCAAATTGTCAAAAAAGATAGGTACAAGACTGCATTCAATGTACCATTTGGACAATTCGAATGGAACGTAATGCCCTTTGGGTTAAAAAACGCTCCTTCTGAATTCCAAAAGATCATGAATGATATTCTTGAACCTATTCAAGAATTTTCAATTATATATATTGATGATGTTTTAATTTTTTCATCAAATATAGATCAACATTTTTCTCATATAAGAAGTTTTATTGAAACCATCAAATATAATGGTTTAGTTGTTTCGGCTGCAAAGCTAAAACTTTTTCAAACCCAGATTAGATTTTTAGGTTGTAACATCCATCTCGAATTAATAAAACCTATTCAGAGATCTTTAGATTTTACTCAAAATTTTCCCAATAAAATTTTAAACAAGACCCAACTACAACAGTTTTTGGGATGTTTAAATTATGTATCAGATTTTATCAAAGATCTTCGGCCTATTTCCAAACCACTTTTTCAAAGGTTGAAGAAATACATTGTTCCTTGGACTGAAGTGCAGACAAAAGCTGTCCAAAAAATAAAGGAACTAGTCAAAAGCATTCCTTGCTTGAGTCTCATCAACGAAAAAGCAAACCTTATAGTTGAGACAGACGCGTCAAACATTGGATATGGGGGAATTTTGAAACAATGTCTAGATAAGAAGGAATCAATCATACGTTTCCACTCTGGAGTGTGAATAGTAGCCAGAAAAATTACTCAACGATCAAAAAAGAAATTTTGGCAATTGTTTTATGTGTCCAAAAATTTCAGGGAGATTTAATTAATAAAAAGTTTTTAATTAAAACTGACTCCCAAGCTTCAAAAATTGTTTTAGAAAAAGATGTTAAAAATCTTGTTTCAAAGCAAATTTTTGATAGATGGCAAGCCATCTTATCGTGTTTTGATTTTGAGATTTTGCCTATAAAAGGGACTCAAAACCCCTTGGCAGATTACTTCTCAAGAGAACACATCTCTCAAAGTTCTCAAACTTCTCCTTCCCCCTCTTGAGAGAAAATCATGAGTTCTAGGAAAGGAAAAGCAAAGGATTTTTCTTCTTCCTCTTCAAAAGGAAAGGCTTCTGCCTTTTCCGCCCCTACTCCAATAAGGTTAGAGCAATATGCTCTTCCTGAAGAAGAATTTACTCAAGTGCAGACCCGATCTCAACGTCGATCTACAAGTATTAGAATTTGATAACCCCTTGGTCTCGAAGAAGTGTTACCTTCTGTAACACATCATACTCAATCAGTTGTCAGATCGTCAACTTTCACAGACACGGTGTCTCCTACACCTCATTTTATTCCAAAACCGGTCACATCCGAATATTTTCAAAAATCTCATGTGATCAATGAAGTCCCAATCGAACCCGAATGGGATTCAGAGAGTTTTGCAGAGATTACGTCTCATATTTACCCAGATTTTAACTTCATGCCTGAGTCTGTATTCAAAACTAGGACTTTTTATGAGTTGATTCTTGTCGATTCAAAATCATCCGATATTACTCATATAGCTGATCGAAAGATCCGATAGTCATAGCTTACTAAAAACTCAAGATTTTTAGGGTTCTAACTCCTAAAAAATGGAACCATAAAATCTTTACAGAAAAGAAATGCTCAATCAGGTTTAATCCTCCTTCATACTCATACAAGGATTACATTAAAGCATGGACTGCTGTCCTCTGGTATAAAGCTTTTAACCATTCTTGGTTTATTCAATTCTGCAGAAATGCCCACAAAAATTATTTTTCCCATTTGGTTTATAGGTTGGTGGAAAAATTTCAACCTTTGTGAGGAAATTTTCCCAACTCCTGTTCAAGAATCTTTCCATTATTTTTCTCAAAATATCTACAAAACTCCGTTTGCCTTAAACTTTCGGTTGTCATTGTATTTCCAGATTCCATGGATTTTCTGTTGCAATCTAACTACTCAAATAGTTGAACCAAATCACAAATATTTGGTTAAGACTTTGAAGGTAAAATGGTGGAAAAAATACACTGTCACCCATGTTTCCCTTCAAAACATCAAAACTTGATTTGCTGAAACACCACACTACCAAGATTTGTCAAAAAGAAACCAGCAAGAGTTTCAGAAAAACAAGGCCGCTTTACTGGCTTCTCTTGCTCAGACTGCTATAAAAGCAAATCTTCAAAGAGTTCTCCTACAGAGAACTTCAACTTCAAATAAATCGTCTTCTCCAACTATTTCCATCATCGATGAGGAAGAAGATGAAATTAATCTTAGTGATCCCTAAATCACTACGATTGGACCACAATAGTCCTTAAACTACGACCTGACTGGAATAGTCGTTAAACTATCATATTACTCAAATTTACTCAAATTACTCCATTAAAATATGCGACATGGTGATTAATAATAGGCTCTGATACTAAACAAGAAGTCATTCAATTTCTTGTTTAGTAAGTATAAACTGGGTTGCTTTTCACATTGATGGTTATTGGTACCATAGTTTTTAGGAAAAATATCAATTTTTACCTTGAACTTGGTAAGGTGTATCAATTTTTATCCTAAACTTTTTATTTCATCAAGTCTAAAAAAAAAAACTTTGATTAGTGTTGCAATATTCACCTTAAGCTTGAATAAGTGTTACAATGCTTATCCTTTAATAGACTTTCATTTGAAAAATCATCAAGGAAAATATTCTCATGCGTAGTTATTCATGCAAACGCTTGATTGAATTAATTAATATTTTTTAGAATGATCTATTGTTGGTTGATTATTTGTTTTCTTAGAAAGCTAAAATGAGTGAGGATTGAAATTTAAATTAAAAAAGTTGTTTCCTTTACAAACCTTAGTTGCATCCAAACTTTCTCCCTAAGCTCATTATTATTGTATATTCTTTGTTAGGTCCTTTTTCATGTTAGTTTGCAAACTCTATTTTGTAAGTTGTAGTTATGTCTTCTTTGTTTCTCTGGTTTTGAGAAGTCATTTACATTCGTGACTGTTGTTGGTAGAACTCATCCCTTTTGTGTAGTTTGGTGGGTGCTAAGTGTCTTCTCGAAATCATAGAAGTATTTTATGTCTCTTTCCAGGTTCTTCAAAACTTTGGTTTCCTTGTAGTTAGGTCGTCATGCTGCCGAAATTTTGGCTATGAATGAGATAACTCAGTTGTGCTTCTGCATTAGTCTGTTCAGTTTTTAAGGTCATTACATTTGAGAATTTAACCCAAATAAGAAGCTAAAAGAAGTAAATTATGATGTACTTATGATATATGTTTTGAATATTATTTGAGTTTAATTATAAATTTGGCTTCATTTACTCTGTTTGAAAAAACTACCGTGAATAAAATAGGTAATTGAAACTTTGATCTCAATCATATAGTAATTTTACTCTTTTGATCATTATAAACAAACAACAATGGTATTAGCTATTTATAGATATTGAATTATTTAACTTGTTTCCATTTTGTGGAGTTGTTATTCTTCTTAGATTAGCAACCTTCTACAATTTATTGAAATTTTATTTGTTCGTATTCCTATTGTTTTCTCTTATTTAGGGCTGTGAAATTTCTTTACATATTTTGCAAAGAGAGTTTTTGAGGCTTTGCATTGAAAGGGCACCACCATTCTTTCATCAGAATTTTTTACTATTTGGTTCTTCTAATTGAGTACTATTTGAAGTATTTGTTATACTTTTGTAATCATTTGAAGTAAGAGACTTATGTCCATTTTTGAACTATTTGTTATACATTTGTAATTATTTATAATTAAGTGGAAGAATGATTTGAGACTTGGGTCCTTTTTTGTGTTAAAGCTCCACAATTATAGTTTGACAAAATTGAATCGAGATTCATCACATTTTCCACCCCTTAATACTTTGACAAATTGAAAACCCTGGAAGTTAATCCCTCTGTGAAAACCTAAAGACACGTCTTTGTACTTAGTCCAACTATTAATTAATTTTTGGTTAAATGTATCCAAAGTACAAATGTAAAGCTTCAATAATTGTCTTTTAATAATAGATTTTGATGCCATTTCATATTTATGCACATTGGCTGAAAAGTACTCAAATTCTTTGTGGCTTGATGATACAGGAGCCCCATAAGGATGGTTTTGGTACCGTTGAATTCAAAACATGTTGCTTAAACCCATCCTTGATTTCATTTAATTTAATATTAGATGTAAATATATATAGAATACACTAGAAAAGATTCGAATATAGCTTTCTCTTTATTGTGGATATCTTTATTGTATAGGTTACAACACCATACAAGCTAACTCCCTTTCTTTGTCACGGTCAAAATTGAGGCCAATATTGTATGTTGCTAGATCTCTCTTAATTTCTTTTTATTATTTGTTTGAAAACCTATTTTGGGTACTTTACTATATTAATCTAAGATAACCTACAAATCTAAAACTATAAAAGATGAGAAAAATCAAGCTTTACTCCATTAATAATTTTATTCCTTTATTTACTTTAGATACATTGAAAACTTTTTGATAGGATATTGATGGTGTATTTGCAGTTAAATGACTATTCTTTTTTGCCTTTTTAGTTATGTTTGAGCGATCTATGCAACACCAACTTTTTTATTAGATATTGAGAATGCTTTCTTAATGTCTTTTACGAGGTTGTTAGAAACAAGAACTAAAATGAGGCGATTGAGAGTGTGAGAGAAGTGTTCAAAAGAGGTATGCTTCCTTGCTCATGTTTTGTTCACTTCAAAATATGAATGTATGTATGCATGTAAACTATAGCTATAAAAGAAATACACAATTTTTTTAATCTTTGTTTCTTTAAGTCCTTTATCTACTAATGCACTAACATGTCATATGAGAATTTAGGTTGATGGTACTTACTTTGGTAGAATAGTCATAGTACTTCTTTGATACAATAGTTCATTTAATTCTTAGATATGTTTGAGCAATCTATCAACCCCAACTTATTACCAAAGTGTATATAATGACGAGTTGTTTGTTTTATCTAGTGGATAGAGTAGGGGCAATTACTCTAGTTTTCTTTGTTTTTGTAAACTCATTAAACAATTAAACTTTACTTACTTGTAGCAATTGTTTTGGGAAGAATGTTTGATAAAGATTGGATTCATTTGAACAGGTGAGGGTATGTCAAATTAATATTAAACTAATAATAGCTTGAGATAGTTATATTAATTGAGAGTTTGTTTTTTAATAGAGCTACTGATGAATATTCGAGGGGAGCATTGAACTTTGTTAAACAAGTTGAGAGCAGGTTGATTGGGGTAGACAAAATTTTATGTCCATGCAAGACATGTAGGAACATGAATCATCAAACCTTTGATATTGTGTAAGAACATTTAGTTATCAAAGGTATGGATCAAACTTATAAGATCTGGTACCATCATGGTGAAGAAGTACCTATAACAACTAATGTTGGATGTCAGTATCTATTTGATGGTGAAACTTTTTGTAGTACTTCTTGCATGAGCAACGAACCAATGGATGAACCTTATGTGAACAATGATGTCACTTGAAAGGTTGTAGACACTTTTTTTCTATCCACATTGTACAAAATATACAAAAATGTCAGCTGGGGTATCCTTATATAAGATTAAGGCTACTAATGATTGGACCGATAAAAGTTTCACAAGCCTTTTAGAACTCTTGCACGACATGCTACCCCCTAACAATGTCATTCCAAGATCTACTTATGAAGTAAAGAAGTTCTTGAAGGTATTTGATTTAGGATATGAAAAGATTCATGCTTGTATAAATGAGTTTTTGTTTACGAAGGCAAAGATTTAGAGAGTTGTCCAACTTGTGCATATTCTCGATGGAAGGTATATAAACATACTAAACGGATGAAAATAGGTGTTCCTACAAAAGTTATGAGATACTTTCCTCTCATTCCAAGATTGAAACGAATGTTCTAAATGCATGATGTACCTGAATTACTAAGGTGGCATATGGACCATAAAAGTAATGATGAAAAAATGAATCATCTAGTTGATTGTGTATCATGGGAGTCAATAGATGCAAAGTGGCCAGATTTTTCTAATGATCCACGTAACTTAAGATCTGGTCTTGCAACAAACGATTTTAACCCATGTTCTAACCTTAGTAGTAGATATTGTTGTTGGCCAATCATGATTGTGACGTACAACTTACCGCCTTGGTTATTTATGGCGAAAGAAAATATCACTATAACATTATTGATTCCTGGTCCTAAACAACCTGGTAATGATATTGACATTTGTTTACAACCATTAATTGATGACTTCAAAGATTTATGAAATGGTGTGGAAGTGTATGATGTGGTAAGCAAATCAAACTTCAATCTAAAAGCTATGCTTATGTGGACTATCAATGATTTTCCTGCTTATGAACATCTTGCTGGCTGCACAACAAAAGGCAAGACAACATGTCCTATTTGTGGAGAGCACACACATGTCGAATGGTTGTGCCATAGTAAGAAATTAGCGTATATGGGCCATAGACGGTTTTTTAAGTTCACCTCATCAATATAGAAGCAAGAAATCATGGTTTGATGGAAAATTTGAAGAACGACAAGCTCCTAGAGTCGCAAACGGTAATACAATCTACGCCCAACTTAAAGATTTTCAAAATTGTTGGGGAAAATCTAAGAAGAACAAACGAAAGAAGCAAAAAGAGACGAATGGAATGTGGAAAAAATGATCAATCTTCTTTTACTTACCATATTGGAAGGTACATATATTTTTTCACTATTGTTTAGTTGATTTGGCTTGAAGATGTACATTATGTTACATACTGATAAGTTTATGCACAAATGTAGAAACTTGTACTGCATCACAACTTGGATGTCATGCACGTTGAGAAGAATGTATGTGAGAGCATAATAGGCACATGGTTAGATATTAATGGAAAGTCAAAAGATGGACATAATGCTCGAAAAGATCTACAAGACAAAAATATACAACATGACTTACACCTAGAAGAGCATGGGAATTGAGTTTACCTTCCTCCAGCTCTACACACTTTTGTCAAGATCTGAAAGAAATTATTTTGCAAAAGATTGTATGAGTTGAAGTTACCTAATGACTATAGTTCAAACATTTCAAATTGTGTTTCAGTGGAGGAATGCAAGGTAATGGAATTAAAGTTTCATGACTATCATGTGTTAATGCAACAACTTCTACCTGTTGTCATTAAAGGAATGCTTCCAAAAGGTCCAAGACATTCAATAACAAGAATATGTGCATTTTTCAATAAAATATGCCAACGTGTAATTGATTGAGAAAGTATATTGGATATTGAAAAATAAGTAATTAATTCATAGTGCCTTTTCGAAAGGTTTTTTCCTCCTTTCTTTGACATCATGATTCATTTGGTCGTTTATTTGGGGCGTGAAGTTCGCTTATGTGGACCAGTTCAATATTGTTGGATGTATCCATTTGAAAGGTATCTTATTTATCATGTTATATGCTATAAGTGACAATTAATTGAAAATCTTAAGTATTTTACAATTGTTATGATGTCCTTAGATACATGAAGACACTAAAAAGGTATGTTAAGAACCAATCACGTCCAGAAGGATGCATTGCAAAGCGTTATCTAGCTGAGGAATGCATTCTTTTCTATAAGAACTGTGTTCAAGATTCAATTGGACTTGATAGCAAAGAACGTCGAAATGAGGAGTTTAACAATGATGTCATTCTTGAAGGTCGTCCTATATCATCTGGATTATCAATTACATTATCTGATGACGTGCTCCAACTAGCCAATCAATATGTGTTGTTTAACACAGCTGAGGTAGAACCATATAGTGAGTACTTTAATTGGCCCTAGGTAGTTTCTTCTATAAAAGGTACCAAAACTTTAATTAATGATTCATCAATTGTTTAAGATGAATAAAAATGAGTTGCTACTCTCAAATAGAAAACTTGCAAATGATGATAATCTTTTAATGAAGGTTAACTTGGAACAATTTCCCCTTTGGTTGAAAGACAAGGTAATATGTTAAACACTTTCAAGAATAACATGATAATTATCACTAACTAATCTAAATATATGTTTTTTTTTCAAACAGATTTCATTAGATTTTTCTAACACAAAAGACTCATATTTATTAAAATGGCTTGCAAATAGACCTCGCAAGACTATAATGTCACATTCAGGGTACATCATAAATGGTCAACGATTCCATGTAAAAAGCGTAGAAAGGTCAACTCAAAATAGTGGTGTTTCTATTGTTGCAACTACACTATGTAGATCATGTGCTAAAGATGGATGTCCAATTATTGATGTGGTTACATATTATGGAGTCTTGACCGAAATAATTCTGTTAGATTACTATATCTATCGACTCCCACTTTTTAAGTGCGATTGGGCTAACATTCATAGCGGTGTGAAAGTTGAAGATGAATTTACACTTGTTAACTTGCATCAAAATCAAAGTCAATTTTAAAGAGAGCCATATATTCTTGCATCACAAGCCAAACAAGTTTTTTATGCAAGAGAACATGACACTTCTAATTGGTATGTTTTATTAAAAGCACCACCTAGAGGATTTCATGAATTAGACAAATATGATGAGAATGTTGACACAAATTTTGTAGGTGAAAGATCATTTATAACGCTTGATGAGATTGATGAAGAGTTTGAATGTCGTAACAATGCACGAGACGATTGTGAAGGCATATTGTTAGAATAACTTATAACTTGTGGCCATTTTGTGAATTTGCACTAACATAGAACTAGTGGCGATTTTGTAAATTTGCACTAACATAGTGCATATTTGTAGGTATTTTGTAAGTTTGCTCAAATATAGTACTAGTGGCCATTTTGTGAGTTTTCTTTGACATAGAACTAGTGACCATTTTGTAAATTTGCACTAACATAGTGCATACTTGTAGGTATTTTGTAGATTTGCTCAAATATAGTACTAGTGGCCATTTTGTAAATAGCACAAACATAGTGCATACTTGTGGGTATTTTGTAGGTTTGCTTAAATATAGTACTAGTGGCCGTTTTGTGAGTTTGCTCTAACATAGAACTAGTGGCCATTATGTAAATATGCACAAACATAGTGCATACTTATGGGTATTTTGTAGATTTGCTGTAATGACCCGACTTTTCCTATTAGACTTTCTAGGGACGTTACTACATGCATTCTGAAGAAATTTAAAAATCTTTGGTAAAAGACAGAAAGAATTAAACTTTTTGCTAAACAATGAAAAAATCTTTATGCTCGGGATCCCTTTAAAAATCATTTCAAAACATAATATGAATTATGACGTTCAATTAGTTAAAATAGTTTCACAACACATTGTTTACTAAACAAAATATGTTTTAACTAACACACTATCTAAATGCGGAAGTCATGATCCTCAAAGTCACCCATGACTCTTTCAGCAAACTGCCTTGTCAATCGCCTAACATATGTCTTTGTCTTTACCTGAAAAGAAAAATATTTTTGAAAAGGGTGAGTATTTAAAATACTCAGTAAGTGACCTCACTACCGAGGTCAGGATATGCAAACTCATACAAAGTGATTTTTAAAACTTTTTTCCTCTAGTGGGACCTAAAACATTTTCATAGTGGAAACGTTTCCCTTTAACTTTTCTCTTCGGCTTAATGTGGACAATTATCCCAACCTAACCTTTCCTTTTCATTTAACCTTTTTAGGTTCCTTTTCATTTAACCCTTTCAGGTTCCTTTTCATTTAACCCTTTCAGGTCCCTTTTCATTTAGATGAACATCTATAATTTTAGGAGGGTAATTGCCACGGCCTTCAAAATCATTTCAGCATGAAAATACACATGTATGCATGAGGTCCCAAAGCATTTTAAATTTTCATTCAATGATGCAACACAAGGCAACATTCTCATATTATTCATCATAAATCATAAACCATAACTCATGCTTCATATTCACAAGAATATTTGGCAATCAACAAGTGAAAATCCATTTTCATATATAATAAAGCATTTTAAAATTCATCAAAAATCATAATAAAACATTTATAAAAGCTTTTCATTTCAAATGTAGTTTTTCAATTCAGTTCCTAACTTGCATTTAAGCATACCGGCATAAAGTCCCTTACCTTGGCTCCATTAGTTCGCTTTCTCCTTTTATGGAGTTCTTTCGCCTCAACCTATAATGATTTAAAAGAACTTATTACTTGACCTACTCAACTCATGAACCTTAGCCAAACTACTCAAATTACTGTATACGCACATGAACCCACCATGAATGTGACTACATTAAATTCTTCAACAAGAATATTCACCCATCTAGGTAGCTAAGTTTACCCCCAACTAGTTACCAATATAACATAATTTCATTCCTCTATTATTTCAAGTAAGTCCTTTTGATAATACACATGATTCTCCAAATCTTTAAGCCCTCTATTCCAACATAGCCATAAACTTAGTCAAAATTTAATTCTAATTTACCCATAGTAAGATTTCTCTAAATATGGCATGCTTCCTAATTATGAATTTCATGCTTTCCTTCTAAAATTCATAATAATAACCAAGTCACAAGTAACTTAAAGGGCTTAATCCAAAATTGAATCGGAGTCGAAATTTACCAAAATCATAATGCAATCGTGGCACTGTTCGAGATTCGAAAAGCTGATCGGGAGACGGCGGCACGTGAACAGTGACGGCGTTGTGAACAGTGCGCGCGACGTGAACAGTACCCCCCCCCCCCCCCGGTGTGAACAGTACAGCGCATGAACAGTAGTCGCGGCGTGAAACAGTATCGCGACGTGAACAGTGTCACGCGTGAAACAGTACCCCGCGGAGTGAAGAACAAATCCGGCGATGGATGTTTGTTGAAGAAGAAGAAGCTTTCGAATGGATGGGTCTCTTGGTAGTGAAAGGGAGAGAGAGAGGGATTGATGGTGGAGGCTGTTTTTCATGGAGGAAGAAAAGAAGGTTGGAGAAGACGACGGCTTGGCTTGACCTAGGGCTGCGTGCAATATAAAAATAATAGAGAGGGATATTTGGGCTTGGCTTCTCCTTGGGATTTGGGCTTGGCTCAAAGTCACCTAATTAACAAAAATTGCCCCCAAACAATTAATTCCCTTTTTCCCTTCTTTCTTCCCAATTCACCCTCCAATTTCTCAAATTTCAATTATGCAAATCTCTAAAATTAACTTTCAGCACAACTTTAAACATGAAATTGGCCTTACAATTAATTCAAATCTCAAAATTAAAACTTTAATTAATACCTGAAAATGGCGGTCGTTACATTTGCGCAAATATAGTACTAGTGGCCATTTTGTGATTTTGCGCTTCCATAGAACTAGTGACCATTTTGTAAATATTTACTAACATGGTGCATACTTGTGGACATTCTGTACATTTGCACAAATGTAGTACTAGTGGCAATTTTGTAGATTTGCGCTAACATAGAACATTGTGCTAGCTATTATGCATTTTGAACCACTTTAATTTGTAATATGTTACATATATTTCACAATAGTTGTTATTATAAATACGAATATTCTCTTTATGTTCATTTTAATCGTTACTTTGCAGTTTAGTATTGTTTTATTTTAGGCTCTATTCGTAGGTCCAGCAACTCACTATTTAATTACATCATGAAAACAAATGTGTCGGTAAGTTGTCTTTAAATATTTCTTTATATGGAAAAATATTATATATCTAATATTATATAATTGTTCTATTTTCTAGGATTTGGTGAAGGAAAAGTGTGCACCAAATAATATGAAGAAATTAAAAAGATCGCGTACTAAATCACATGCAATTGAACAACGACAATCTGAACAACTAGTAGAAAAAACATGGAGATTTGCAAAGTCCTTCACTATGGATTTAACAAATATGAGTGAAGATGAGGAACCATCTCTTCATCCAAAAGGGGTTGCAAAAAGGAAGATAGAGGATGAACTAGATAATGTTGAGTCTAGTATAGGGAGAGAGGTTGAGGTGACACCAGATTCTTCTAGCCCACATCACCATAACAATAAGGATTCACCACCCATTACACCTCCCCCTTCTCCACACGACCATGAAATTGTTCATTCTGAATCTAATGACTTTGACAAAAGTTCTAAAAGACCACAAATTAACCCATTAGATTTACTTGTTGCTCGTACTAGAGCAACAATTCGTAGATTGACAACCATTAAAGAGGATCAAAATCCTATGGAGGAAAATGTAGAAAATGTCATTGAACTTCCTAGCAAGGAATTAAGGCAATAGCGGTTGAGCCAGAAATGAAACTAAACATAAGCTTCAATCAATATGGGCAACCTATTGGAGAAACATCATTTTGGTTAGCTTCCTTTTTGGGCTCACTTATCAGAGAAGTAGTGCCAGTAAATGTTGAAACTTGGAAGAAACTTTCAACAAGATAGAAAGAAGTATTATGGCATTTTATTAAGGCATATGTAGAAAATAATTATATATTTATATATTGAACATACTCTCTTGTATGGTTAATACGTGAATAGTTTTATTACTATCGTTAAGTCTTTTCTTTTCATCACTTATTATATAAGCACGATATAATGTTGATCAAGCATGGCAGAAAAAATACTTTTTTCAAAAGATGGGTGGATTGTGAAGAGCAAGCAAATCACGCATGATGAGTAAGATTCAAAGTGCTTCAAATGATGAGGAGCTGGATAAACTTAAGCCAGATAATATTTCTTCAATCCGTGATTAGAATGACTTTATCAAAGATAAAACAAGTGAGAAATTTAAGGTATGTGACACATTTGTTGTGTAAATTTATTACTAATTATCATTAGGATATTGTCCATTGATAGACTTTTTCTATTGCATAACTCTAGGTTCAATGAAGTTTTAGGTTAGAATATAAAAAATGATTGCTATCTTGTTGGGTACTGAAAAATGATTTGATGTTCTAGATTCCAATTTCTTCATTTGATTTTCCAAATGCATTTTGATTTGGGTGATGCTAGATTATTACTTTGTTGATATGTACCTTCTTATGTTAATATTCCTTGTTTCACTTTGGGTTGAGTTATTAAGTAAGTAGCTTATATTATTTAAGTTATTGGAAACAAGTTTAAATTTTGTGTATTTGTTTTCATGTTTATGCACATCATTTTAGGCAAAAAGAAAAACATTCCACGAAATGAAAAAAATACAACTTCCTCACACGTGTAGTTGTAAAGGCTATGCTCAACTGGCCGAAGATATAGTATAATTTTACATATAACATTGTTATAATGAACATTACATAATAAATAATTAACTAATTGACTTTTTACTCCTTAACCATGTAGAAAAATACTTCATCAACAGCAATTACGTGAGTAATGGTTTGGACAAAGGCACATACGAAGAAAGATGGACAACCCATTAACTCACAAGTAGCCGACACTCTGGTATTAGTTCTAATGTTAGATATTCATGTTTTTACAATGGTTTTGGATTATGACTCCCCCCCCCCCCCCCCCCCCCCCCAAATTGAAATTGGTATGTCATATTGAATATGTGGTTGACTATTCTCTTGGATTCTTGGCTTTGGATATAGTTTTGGGTTATGACCCCCTCCCATTTTTAATTGAAAGTTGAGTATTGTTTTATTTCAAATGTGCCATAATGTTGGATATATATATCTTATATAGAATGAGATATTGATTCTTATTATGTTAGATATATGTGTTTTTACAATGGTTTTGGATTATGACTCCCCCCCCCCCCCCCCCCCCCCCCAAATTTGAAATTGGTATGCCATATTAATATGTGGTTGGCTATTCTGCTGGATTCTTGGTCTTTGATATAGTTTTGGGTTATGACCCTCTTCTTCCATTTTTAATTGAAAGTTGAGTATTGTTTTATTTCAAATGTGCCATAATGTTGGATATATATATCTTATATAGAATGAGATATTAATTCTAATTATGTTAAATATTCGTGTTTTTACAATGGTTTTGGGTATGACTCTTTCTCCCCCCCCCCCCCCCCCCCCCCCCCAATTGAAAGTGGTATGCTATATTGAAAGTTGAGTATTGTTTTATTTCAACTGTGCCATAATGTTGGATATATGTATGTTATGAAAGATCTCATTGAATTGTGTGTTATATATAATTTAGGAGCGTATTGAACAAAATACTAGTCATGAGGAAATGTCTCATTCGACTAATGTGGTTGAGGATGCAATTAGTAAAGTATTGGGTCTCGATCGTGGTCATATACGAGACTTAGGATTTGGAGTGACCAAGTCAATGTTGACCATATCAAGTCAAAAAGACCAAACTATTGCATCTCTTGAAAAAAATACAATAACTTGACGTCGGATATGGACGTGTTGAAAAATGTGGTATCTTCTTTATTAATAGAAAATGTAAACTTGATTTAACTCTATTTAAGTATTTAAAATTATTGTTTTAGACTCTATTGTTAATACTTTGTGTACATAGGAAAAGATGATCGAACAAACTTCTAATAATACTGTTAATGTACCAACATCAACACATGTTCCAGCTCCAATCCTAAATAATTCTCCACCAGTAAATTTATCTTACACTTTATATATAAGTTTTTTATTCATTTAGTATTTAAAATTATTATTGTTTGACATTTTCTTTTTTTATTGATTATTGATGGAAGAGTTTTACTACCAATACTCCCCACAAGTGTATGCTTCTAGACTGGGTTGGTTATGGAGAAGTAATTGCAGAAGGATGATAGTCTTCTAATGATCCATCGACACTTGTCCATCACATCCCTCTTGGTCCAAATGCGATACGTGTGTGGGTTGATATTGTAAAAAAACCCAATTCATTTTTATGGAGGCCTACATCCGATATTGTGGTTATTGATGATGTTGTGGTTACTACAATTGCATGGTCGATTGATAAAGTCAAACTATGTAAGCAAATTCACTTTCAAGTTTTGTTGAATTGGATTGTATGAATTAGAATATTCATTTGTTATATTGCTTGATGTATTGTTAGAGTTAAATCATGATGATTTATAAAAGATAATTTGATTTTATTTTTATTAGGTGAATAAAAGGACGACTCAAATGCAGCTGCAGATTTTTGGAAGAATTGTTAGTACTACTCAATCATTTGAACATCTTTGACATGTTTTGATAATATGAACTTTTTGGAATCATATATGTACTCACTTTAATTATTTGGATTATGAATTGCTATTTACTTTATTTGTAAGTACTTTGTTAGAATACACTTTTGATTACACTAACATTTCGAATTAATGTAGTGTTTTACTTTTTTGTGTGCTAGAAATTTGAAGATTTTATGTATATCTTTATGATTGTAGATGTATCTGTTTACATAATATGGACAAATGACTTCAATAGATATATATTTTATACTTTTAAAATTTTATTTTGATGTAAATGTACGTCAATACTTTAAAGTTTATGAACTAATTGAAGACGATTTTACAATATAATAATATTTACAATTTAGTACTTATATAAAATGCTATAAAAATAAGAAAAAATGCTATTAATTGTCAATTATTGTCCATTACATCGACTATCATAGCGAGCCTAAAAATGCTATGTTATGTTTTGTATAGCATTCTTTCACTCCTATAAAAATTTCCATTAAAAATCAATCATAGCATTTTTCGCTAATGCTATGAAAGTTTCCATGACAGTAACAGTTGCGAAATAGAAAATGGGTTTTTATAGCTTTTTCTATAGCGTTGAAATCACACTATAAAAAGTCAGGACTTTCAATAACATCGGCATAACAGCATGCATAAAAACGCTATGATCTATCATTTATAGCGTAGTTTCACTGCTATACATATGCTATGAAAGACAAACATAGTGTTTTCTACCTATCAAACATTTCCATATCATTAAATTGTGCAATCAAATATGTAATTTTTATAGCGTTTGTTACAGCGGTGAACAAATGCTATGAAAAGCTCAAGACTTTCAATAACATCGGCTATGACAGCATGCATAAAAACGCTATGATATATCTTTTATAGCTTTTTTTACTACTATACAAAACGTTATGAAATGCCAAACATAGCGTGTTTTGCCAATGCTATAAAAAGTTTCCATAGCATTAAATTTACGCAATCATAAATATATTTTTATAGCGTTTTTTATAGTGATGTAAAAACTCTATGAAAAGCTTGAGACTTTCAATACCATCGGCTGTGACAGCGTTACACAAAATGCTATTGAATGTATACAATAGCGTTTTTCGAACGCTATCGTATGGGATTTTTCTTGTAGTGCTTATTAAAACTCTATTCACTACATAAGAAATAGTATTAATGGCTTCAGCCTAAAAATATTTTGGTAAATTATATTCATTTAACATGGAAGTGACTAGTTCTTGCAAAGACCGATTTTTCTTTTCTACAACACCATTTTGTTTAGGTGTTCTAGGAGAAGAGAAATCATGAGAAATATCATTTTCTTCACAAAAAATTTCAAAAGAAGCATTTTCAAATTCTCCTCCATGATCACTTCTAATTTTTGAAATCATAAAACCTTTTTCATTTTGAATTCTTTTTGAAAAGTTGATAAAAGATTTTAAGGCTTCATCCTCATGAGATAAAAATAAAACCCAAGTGATTATCGAAAAATCATCAACTATAACAAAAACATAATGTTTTCCACTTAGACTTGCAACTCTAGTAGGTCCAAAAAGATCCATATGTAATAGTTGCAAAGGTCTAGAGGTAGAAACCATTTCTTGATTTGAAAGAAGACTTAGTTTGCTTACCCATTTGTCAAGCATCACAAACTTTATCTTTTTCAAGATTTAATTTTGGAAGACCTCTGACAAGTGATTTCTTAGAAATATTTGAAATTAAATGCATGCTTGCATGACCTAATCTTCTATGCCACAACCAAGGATCATCATGCAAGGCAAACAAACATTTATTATCTACTACAAGACAATCAATCAGATCAATCATCTGAACTTTTCTATCTCTATTTCCAACAAACATGATTTTTCCATCACATGCATTTTCAATTATGCAATTTTTGTTACTAAAAATTACCTATAGCCCTTATCACATAACTGACTAATACTTAATAAATCATGCTTTAATCCATCAACTAGCAGAACATCTTTAATAAAGAAACTTGAAAACATTACCTATGTTACCTTTGCCAATGATCTTAGCCTTTTTGTTGTCATCGAAAGTAACGTATCCTCCATATTTCTTTTCTAGGTATGTAAATTTTGTGTGGTTCCCAGTCATGTGTTTTGAACACCCACTTTCCAAGTACTACTTATTCTTTATTGATCTCAAACATACCTAAAAGAAAATAATTCCAAGATGTAACCTTAGGTACCCAAATTTATTTGGGTCCTTGGTAACAAAAGTGTTGGAATCCATCTCTTTTTATTTTCGTTTGTAGCATTGGATTTCCTTAAATTGCATGCATAAGCTTACTATGTTTCCCACATGCATGACAGACAATAGATGACATGGTGCTTTCGTTCACAAAGTAATTTGTGTATTTCTTTTGCTTTTTGTGAGGTTTGTAACCTAGGCCACTTTTATCACAAATACCTTGTTGCTTACGAATCATGATATCTAAATTCTTTTTCCCATTAGTAAACTTTACAAGGGTAGAGGATAAATCTTCATTTTTATTTTCTAATATTTTGTACTCCTCTTTTAAAGCATGCAAATTTGAATTAGACAAATTTAGATATTTTCTTAATGTTTCATTTTCTTCTTTTAAACTCTCTAGCTCAATTAATAAATCGTTATTCTCGTGAGCTATCCTAGCATTTTTCTTTCTAAGAGGCATGTATTTGCAGCCTAATTTTTCAAATTCATTTTTTATTTCATTAAAAGCTTCAACAAGTTCATTAAAAGTAAGGTTTTCAGGAATTACCTCATCGTCATCGTCGTCGTCGTCTCCAAAAGCCATAAAACAGATGTTAGCTACTTCTCCTTCACTTTAAGACTCGCTTTCATCACTTTCATCCCAAGTAGCTTTCATGGCCTTCTTGCTCTTCTTTGAAGATGACTTCCTTTGAGGACAATCCCACTTCACATGTCCAGGCTTCTTGCACTCAAAGCAGATGATAGAGTCCTTATTGCTATTTTCACCTTTGCCATCTTGACTGTTGTTCTTCTTGGAGAAATTTCTTTCTGAGATGTTTCTTGAACCTCTTGGTCAAGTAGGCGTATTGTTCATCATTTAGTTCAACATCACTTTCAGAGTCCTCTTGAATATGAGTGGACTTTAATGTCAGACTCTTCTTCTTTTTGACGTCATCTTCAATGTTTCCCTTCATAATTATCTCATGCGTCATGAGAGATCCAATGAGCTCCTCTAATGGAAGTTTTGAGAGATCCTTAGCTTCTTGAATCGTTGTCACTTTAGCTTCCCAACTTTTAGGCAATGATCTAAGGATTTTCCTCATGTTCTCAGATGTAGTGTATGTTTTTACTAATCCCTTCATGGCATTAACAATGTTTGTGAATCGAGTAAACATTTCAGAAATATTTTCATTATCATCTATTTAAAATAATTTATAATTATGGACCAACATGCTAATTTTTAATTCTTTTACTCGATTTGTTCCTTCATGAGTTACTTCAAGCATGTCCCATATTTTCTTAGCAGAATTACATGCAAAGACTTGATTGAACTCGTCAGAACATAAAGCACAAAATAGACAATTCATGGCTCTATAATTTATTGACACTTTCTTTTTATCATCCTCATTTAACTCATTTTCATTTTTAGGCACATCCTGATTAGCAACAGACTTAGTTGGAAATATAGGATCCTTCGAGACAATTTCCCATAAATTGTAATCAATGGAAAGCAAATAAATTCTCATCCTAGTTTTCCACAAAGTATAGTTATATCCACCAAAGAGAGGTGGCCTAATGGTAGATTGACCCTTAATAAACCCATTTATTCTAGTATTTGCCATAAGCTCGAACAATTAAAATTTAAAAAATGTAAAAAAAAAAATTAAGAGAGAAAATTTGTTCTTTTTTTTAAATATTCTTTTTAAAAGGAACTTTTTATAAAGAATAAATTTAAGCAAAAACATTTTTTTTTAAAAATAAAATTTTAAAACGGATTCAGAGTTTGAAAAGTAGAGAAAAAATAGGATTTTAAAAAATTAATTTTTCAAAGAAAAAAATTTTCTAGTGAAAATGGCTTTTAAAATGCAACTTTTCAAACTTTTTTCTCAAAATAAAAAATTCCATATTTAATAAAAAAAACAGTTTTGAAATTGTGTAAAAAACAATTTTCAAGCACCTTTTCGAAGCAAGAAAAATGGAGCTACCCGCTCTGATACCAATTATAGGATCTAACAGCAACACTAGAGGGGAGGGGGTGAATAGGGTTGCTACCAATTTTTTTTTTTTTTTAATTTTGATTTTAAAAAAATTAAAACTAATTAAACAAAAAAAAAAAACAACCACAATTTGCAATCAGAATAATTTAGAGCAGCATAGTAGATTTAGTCCTAAAGCATGCGTTCAACAAAAATTTCAAGAAATTGAAAGTAAAGAGTAAGGGAAAGAGAATACCAAAAATTATAGTGGTTCGGCAAATTGCCTACTCCACTCCCCAAGACTCCTTCTTGGGTATTTTACTATGTGATCCTCTTGCAAGTGAGAACCAAACCAACATGACCCTCTTTTTCCTAGGCTAAAGAGAAACCCAAATCCTTTGACTGGTTCAGGATTAAACCAATTTAATTTTCACTCAACCCAAGGTGTATCCCACACCTTAATACAAATCCCAAAAATTCAATAAAACAAAATTGCTTCTTGAAAGCAAGATACACCAATTTTGGAACACGAAATATTGCTCTAAAAATTTCTCACACAATAGCAAAAAGACCGATTAAGAGAATGGTGAGATTTTTAGAAAATTGGAGGTTTTTTGGAGAGTTGAAGGAAAGTTCCTGCTTGCTGGAAAAATTCAGAACAATTGCATTCTGATGAACAAGAGGCTGTCAATTTTAGGAACTGAGGATGAATGTAGGTCATTTGATTTAGGGCAAAAGGAATGGATGGCTAGGATCAAAGGAGAGGATTTGGAAACGTATTTTGATATTTAAACTATTTAAGAGCATTGACCCAATCGAAACAACTGAATCCCAGTCGTAGAGTGTACAATTCTCCATACTCGTGCATTTCTGAAGGACACGCCAGGTGCGTGTAGCGCACGCGCACGTATGGCGCGTGTCAGTCGACGAAAGTAGCTCTTTCCCCTTTTATATATATATATATATATATATATTTGAATTCTCAAACAACATCTCGCCACGTGTCTTCTTCTTATTCGTCCATGTATGCCACATCACTTCCACATCGCCATGCCACGTGTTGGTTATTTCTGATTATTCTCCTTTTTTGGTTAATTAGTATATTTGTATTTAATGTATTATATTGCTGGAAATTTATTTCCTTATTTGTATATAGGTGTTTCTTCTATTTAAGAAACCCTAACTTCTCATAATAATATACAGAAAATATTATCTCCCTTTCTTTTATAACTTTTACATGATATCAGAGAAGATTTTTTAGAAACCCTAACCCTAGCCGCCGCCAACCACCACGCCGTCACCGCCGATCGTCCTTGCTGCCGCCGACCGACCGTTCGTGTCTACCCAGCACCGCCGACTGCGCCTGCACGGTCGTTTGGGCATCCTCGTCCGCGCGCGTCTTTTTCTTCCGCACGAAGGGCTCGAAGTCGTGTGCTCTTTCTCTTCCGCGCGTCCCTTTCTCTTCACGCGTTGCTGCATCGCCGTCGACCTACCACCACAACTGCCACCTACACCACCGGCGTTGTCGAGCGCCGCCGTCTGCACCACTGGGAAGTCGAGCCACCACTGTCGCCGCCCTATTTTTTTGCCCTAATTTGGTTCTGTTTTTTCGGCTATATTTTTTAGAACTTTTTTTGTTGTTCTGTCCATCTTTGAAAGTAGTTGTTTTTCAGCATAATGTCAGAAAATAAGTCTTCAGTTGCTAAAATTTCTGATAATCGCAGTCATTCCAACAGTCCTATTGTCCAAATCACCACCATTCGACTTAATGGGGAACTTGAAGAAGAGGTATTTATGAACTTACCTCCTGGTTTTGAGGAAGATTTTGGGATTAATAAAGTATGCAGACTAAAGAAATCTTTATACGGCCTTAAACAATCTCCTAGAGCGTGGTTTGAAAGATTTGGCAAAGCAGTCACAAGCTATGGATTTCTCCAAAGTCAAGCAGATCATACTATTTTCTATAGACATACAGGAAATGGCAAGATTGTCGTTCTAATAGTTTATGTTGATGACATTGTCCTTACAGGAAATGACGAGGCAGGATTGACTACCTTGAAGGAAAAACTAGCTAATGAATTTCAAATCAAAGACCTGGGTGTCTTGAAATATTTTCTAGGAATGGAATTTGCTAGGTCGAAAAATGGTATCCTTGTCAATCAAAGGAAGTATATTATTGACTTACTTGAAGAGACAGGATTACTGGGTTGCAGGACAGCAGAAACCCCCATTGAGCCTAATTTAAAACTGCAAATTGCGA
Source organism: Trichosanthes truncata (assembly GCA_033996785.1). Classification (NCBI taxonomy): domain Eukaryota; kingdom Viridiplantae; phylum Streptophyta; class Magnoliopsida; order Cucurbitales; family Cucurbitaceae; genus Trichosanthes; species Trichosanthes truncata. The sequence continues at coordinate 37,831,616 of JAWPNB010000013.1, read as the reverse complement.
CAGGAAAAGAGGTAAAAGACAAAGAAAAATATCAGAGACTTGTGGGAAGACTTATTTACTTGTCACACAAACGCCCTGACATTGCTTTTGCAGTCAGTATGGTAAGTCAGTTTATGCATGCCCCTGGACCGACTCACTTTGAAGCAGTCTATAGAATTCTAAGATACCTAAAAGGTACTCCAGGAAAAGGGATATTGTTCAAGAAACATGATCATCTGCATGTTGAAGTTTACACTGATGCTGACTGGGCAGGCAGTGCCATTGATAGAAGATCTACTTCTGGTTACTGTTCCTTTGTTGGAGGAAACCTAGTTACCTGGCGAAGCAAAAAACAGAGTGTAGTAGCCAGAAGTAGTGCTGAAGCTGAATTTAGGGCCTTGGCCCATGGTATTTGTGAAGGCATATGGATAAAGAGATTGTTGGAAGAATTGAAGACCGCTCAGAAGACACCTATACGTATTTATTGTGACAACAAGACGGCGATTTCCATTGCTCATAATCCAGTCCTTCATGATAGGACAAAACATATCGAAGTTGATAAACATTTTATAAAGGAGAAGATTGATGCAGGAGTAATCTGCATTCCCTACCTTCCTACAACAGAGCAAATTGCTGATGTATTAACAAAGGGGCTCCCTAAATTACAGTTTGACAAGATGATTAACAAGCTGGCAATGGAAGATATCTTCAAACCAGCTTGAGGGGGAGTGTTGGTTATTTCTGATTATTCTCCTTTTTTGGTTAATTAGTATATTTGTATTTAATGTATTATATTGCTGGAAATTTATTTCCTTATTTGTATATAGGTGTTTCTTCTATTTAAGAAACCCTAACTTCTCATAATAATATACATAAAATATTATCTCCCTTTCTTTTATAACTTTTACACCACGTCATCGCCACGTCAACAAAAGTAACCGTTGGATGCCACATCAGCAAAATCCAATCGTTGTGTGCCACATTAGTAATTTGCCTCGTCATCTGCCACGTGTCACGCCATGTCACAATTTTCTTCCAATCTTCTTTTGCTCATATCTTTTTCGATTGGACTTCGATTTGAACGATTAAAAGTGCATTGGACTCGTCTTTCAAAGATCTACAAGATAGATGCTTTAAAACACTGAAATCGTTAGTTTAAAAAATTGAGTTTGTTATCATCAAAATATTTAGTTCGATTGAAGCTATAAAGCTAACATACTGGACAGAACTAAAGGAGTAGGATTAAATTATTTTTTTTTATAAGTTATTGATATAGTAAGACCTTGCATAAACCGGATTTAAATGTTGGATGCATGATAGGACCCTTTTTCTGTGAAATTATAGGACTGCTAGGGAAATTATATGACCTTTAAATTCGTGGAATATTGAAGGTTAACAGAAGGCCAAGGGTGCTATGAATTCATATTCTCAGATAGTTCCCCACAAACATCAGGCATGCCAACTTCATACTTATCAGCAAGAGACACTAACTCTACACATTCATCAACAATAGTGTCCACAATATCCACCATATGACATGTACTAACCTCCTCGTGGTATTTCAAAGCCTTAAACATGTTGAACACTACTTGTTCATTATCCACTCGTAGAGTTCTCGTGTTTACTTCGAAATCGATCAACTTTAACTAAAACATCCTCTAAAATACCTTTTGGGTATGTCAGATAATGGTCTACCAACTGAAGCACGACACTGGTCGGTTTAAGCTTCACTGCCCCTAGTATACTGACAATAATAAGAGGCATAAGTTAATGTTTTCCCTTAAATCACAGAGTGCCTTTTTAATATAAAGGCCACCAATAACACAAAGGATAGTAAAACTCCTTAGGTCGGTCATTTTTTGTGGTAGCTTCCTCTAAATGATTGCACTACACTCTACATTCATCTGCACTCTCTTGTCCTTGCAAAATTTCTCTTGTTTGCTAAAAATTCTTTCATGAACTTTGCATATTTTGGTACTTGTTCAAGCGCATTAGCAAAAGGTATATTAATGTGAAGTTTCTTAAAATGCTCGAAAATTTAGCAAACTCATTATCTAATTTCTTCTTTTGAAATCTCTTAGGATACGAGATTCTACTAGGGGTAAAAGATACAGGATCAGAAAACTTCCCCGAAGCAAGATCTTGAGGTGCTTTCTCCCCTCCAAGCAGCTCCTCATCAGTATCATGTTCCTTGCTTATGCTAGGCACGTCATCTAACTTCTGTTATGGTTCCTTCAGTTTCTTCCCACTCTTAGGTGATATAGTTGTGCATTCCCTATGTGGATCAACAGGAATAATATGTAAATCATTCTTAGCTCTCTGTAGGTTGTCCAAAAGAGCTGCCATTTCGTTGATCTTATTTCCAATGTCCTTGATCACAGCATCTTGGCTTTCCACCTTAATGTGCATTGCAGTCACTGCATCACTCAACGTGTGAGAAAAACTTCTAGTCTCATCGATAAATCTCTCTAAGATATCATCAAGTGAATTTCTCTTCTTCTGATGCTCAACTATAGATGCTACTCCTGAAATAGGTTGCACTCCACTTTCATTAATAACACAAGAGGAATTCATTTGACTTTTCTTACCTGGGTGGTCCTCAATGTCTTGAGGCTTTGCTTTTTGAGCACACGTGCAACTTGTATACCCTATGCTCACCACTTTAACATGCTTGGGACTAAGCTCCTCATCAAAATCCTTCTTTGACCCTATCCCTGTCAGTTTCCTCAAAGCCTTAGTTAATCTTTCAACTTGAAATTTTAATGAACTAATCTCATTAGCTTTACATGTTGCCTTCTTTGGTGTAGAACCCTCTGATGCCCACTGATAGCTTGTGATGGCCAACTCTTCCAACAAGGCTCGTGCATCCTTGACTGACTTAGCTAGGAAATTCCCTCTAGCTACAGTGTCAAAGATCATTTTATTATAGCTAAGCAAACCATTGTAGTAGAGTTGTACCTGAAGCCAATCGGGATATCCATGTGGTGGACACTTTCTCAGCATATCTTGATATTGCTCCCATGCCTAGTATAGTTGCTCACCCTCATTTTGCTTGAACGTACCAATTGCGGTTCTTAGCTTTATTATCTTAGCAAGGAAAAAAAATTAGTGAGAAATGCCTTCAACAACTCACTCCAAGTGAAAATACCTCCAAGGGTCAATGAATCGAACTTATCTCTTGCCCCGTCCTGTAGGAAAAATGGAAACAAGCATAAGTATCAGAATTAACACCATTAATTTTTACCATCCCACTAATGTCTAAAAACGTGCATAAATGATAGTACGAATCCTCTTATGCATGCCCCCAAAACGCATTGTCTTGAACCATTTGAATGAAACTAGTTTCTAACTCAAAGTTATCAGTACAGATGGGTGTGTATGCTATCTTAGAGTATTATACATGTAACTCTAATAGAAAACAGTCTTTAATCACCTTATTTTCCTCATCCACGACTAAACAATTTGGATTAATTACCCTACGAAGCGTCCTACAAATTTAAAAACACGCAAAAAACTCCGAAAACACAATTAATCACCTTATAACTCCATGAAATTGACACAGATCACCCAAAACAAACATAAAACAAAATAAAAAATAAAGAATAAACTCCTAAATTAAAACCAAACACTTTCTGTACAATATTAACTGAATTAAACACCAATTCCCCAACAACGGTGCCAAAAACTTGATCGGTGTACACACAAGCGAACGTGATCAAAATAATAATAAAATGATAAGTAAATACCGAGTACCAAATCCTCAGAGAATTGGAAAAGTTTACTCAATTAATTACTATACTTACTTCATCTAATTTTATTTAGGAAAATTAAATCCTTGGGAAATAATGCAACGAAATAACGAAATTAAAGCAATAAAAGAATGAACGAATGGGAGCACAATTAAACGAGATCGAGTTTAGGATGTTAATCTCATCAATTGGATCAATTACTAAAATTAACAGGTTCTTGCAATTAATTAGGCAACTTACTTGAGTCTAAAGGTAAATTTATCATGGAATCCTCCATCGAGCTCATCCAATTCTCGAGTATAATTAATTAAATCATGTGTCCGTCTTATTAATTAATTATGCTCGACATTAACAAACCTCGTCAACGACCCTAATTGATGTCCTTATCACTATCGTGTCCAAACACCAACTATTATGTAAGTAAAACTCAAATTCATGCATTCTTGGTCAATAATTAACACAAACCAATAGGCCAATCAATCCTTGATTAGGGGATTCAAAGCATTACGCATATTGCATAAAAGTAAAAATGCTAAATTAATTACAAGCTCCCAAATAATCTCAATTACATGGTTCAAGGGCTTGATTAAACCCTAAACTCTATAATTTAATCGATGACAAATATAGTTCAGTTCATTATTGGCACAATCCATCTAATTCCAATCTAAAACAATAGACACATTAAGGGAAAATAGAGAAGAAACTTGTTACTCGCTGATCCATCGCTCCCTCTACGAACTCTGCAAACCTCGGGTGTCGAATCTTCAATAAACCCCCTCCAATTCAGCCCCAAACCTCTCTAAACTCTCTCTAATGTGGAATTAGGTGTAATACCCCCCAAATAGGCCCCTTTTCGTAATGCAATCATCAATTTTAAGTCTGAAAATCAATACAGTGTCAAGACGCTAGGGATAGCGTCAACGCTGTCCAATTCGCCATCGTTCACATGTGCACGTTCATATAGCGTCGAGATGCTACGGACGAATATCAACACCTCCATGTTTTTGTAGCATCGAGACGCCATAGGGCAGCGTCTTGACGCTAGCTCTCAGATTGGACACTAAATTCTTAGCGTCTAGACGCCATTTTCAAGGTCTTGACACTATCCTCTGGGAATGCTTGCCCAAATAGAGTCCATTTCCATCCTTAGCCTTAAATTGCACCACCTTTTGCTCCAAATTCAATATGTTTGCTCCAAAATCATAGCATCCGCTCCATTTGCTTGGTTTCCTAATATATGAGAAACGTCCTCATAAAAGCACAGATTTAACCACAAAACTAGCTAATAATTGGGCAATAATATAGCACTAAATTAGTGTTATCAATAGTGTTAGATTTTAGTTTTGCAAATTTAATTTTCAAGTTCAAATTGTTCATTAAATCGTGGAGAAGAAGAAGTGTTGCGAATTCTCCCTCTTCATCAACTTGTTTCCAAGTTTTATTTATGCATTTTCTATTCCCAGTTTTTTCTTTTCTGCACAGTTCTTTGTAATTTCATTTTTGAAGCTATGTTGTTCTATTCTAGTTTTATTTTCATTTCATTTTCATTTTTTACCACAATGAGTGGCTAGATCCTCATGATTTAGCTTCAATGAACTCTATATTGTAACATCGAATGGATTGATCAATAAATGATGGAGGATTTCTCAATTTCTTCTTGAATTCTTTAATTCTTTCATACCTTCTTTCCATTTGGGCAATCAAAGTGAAGTAGTAGCATGTTTTAATATTGAAATGATTAAAATATGTGAAAATCTCAAGAGGAACAAGAGCGCTAATTGCTAGAATAGTTTAGAAATAAATCATCGACTCATAGAATGATTAGATCGAGTTTATTATACTTAATTTGCTATAGAAATGCACGATTTATTTTTTCTTATCACCCTCATTGAAAGATCTAGAGTAAGTAGACATCTAGTTCTAATTGAGAAGAATTCGGAATTTATTGAGTTTTTCATAAGAAAGAATAGTATAGAAGGAATTGAAGCCAAGCCTGTTTTTAATATGTTTTACCTTAAATTTTGTTTAGTTTCTTGTTTGTCTCATTTCATCACATCAATGTTTTATTGTGTCCCAAAAATTATTGCATTAAAATCAAACCAATTCTGTGTGAAATTTTATTTTTTCTTGTGGATTGATTTCTGGAGTACTTCCATTGTATTACGTGCATGTTCTTAGTGTATACTTACGCATAGTAATGTTCTTTTAGTTTACAAAAATCCACTAACAAGTTTTTGGTGTTGTTGTTGGGGACAAAGTGGTTATTTTTGCTAAGGCTGGGAATTTGATTTTGTTTTGTAGTAGTCTCAATTTTTGGGAGTCTCATCTGTACTTACATTCGTGCAGGTGCAATTAGTGTATGAACGAAGGGGACAACCCTTTATTCGAGCTAGACCCTGAAATTTATAGAACATTCCATCACAGAAGGAGAGCTAATAGATAAAAAAATATGGAAGACTGAGAAGTCTCAACAAGAAGATAATCAAGTTAATGCTCACATTGAGCATAATCCGGCCAATGTGGTGAACAATCCTATCCATATGGCTGATGATAGGAATAAAGCGATTAGAGAGTACGCTTCGTCGACCTTCATTAATCTGATTCCAAGAATAGCACGTTCTGTGATTACTGCACCACAGTTTGAGCTAAAGCCAATAATGTTCCAAATGATAATCACGGCAGGGCAATTTAGGGGAGCTCCAAGAGAAGACCCTCATTCACATCGAAAGAGTTTTCTTGAGATTTGTTGAAAATTTCAATATTCAGGAGTTCTGGCAGATGCCCTAAAGTTATTGTTGTTTCCTTATTCAATGATTGATAATTCCAAATTGTGTTTGAATTCATTCCCAGCTGGTTCGATTACTACGTAGGATGAGTTTGCGGAGAAGTTTCTACTCAAATATTGTCCACCAACAATGAACGCAAGGTATAGGAAGAAGATAGTAACCTTTGAGCAAGGTGAAAATGAATCACTCATCGATGCTTGGGTGAGGTTCAAGAAGTTGCTATCAAGATGCTCACATAATGGGCTTGCCAAGCTGCATTCAGTTGGAGACTTTCTATAGAGGGTTGAATAGAGCATCCTAAAATGTAATCAACACATCTGCCAATGGAGCCTTAATGTCGAAGACATTTAATGAAGCTTACGAGATTCTAGAAAAATTGCTCATAATAATTGTGAGTGGGCTGCCAAGCTGCGTTCAGTTGGAGATTTTCTATTGAGGGTTGAATAGAGAATCCCAAAATGTAGTCAACGCATCTGCCAATGGAGCCTTAATGTCGAAGACCTTTAATGAAGCTTACGAGATTCTGGAAAGAATAACTCATAATAATTGTGAGTGGGTAGATGATGGCTTTGGATCTAAAGAAAGCTTGAGAAAAAAGACTGTTGAAGTATTTGAGACTGATGATAGCACCGCATTGATGGCTCAAGTTGCATCAATGTCAAACATGCTAAAGAATTTGACGATGAATAATGGTGCTAGTCAGTCAGTGCAACAAGCAATGAGTAATCAAATCACCAATGTCTGTATAAGATGTGGGGAATGTCATTCATTTGATTGTTGTCCGTTGAATCCTCAATCTATATATTACGTTGGTCAACAAGGTATGAACCATAGTAACTCATACTCGAACACTTACAATCTAGGATGGAAGAATCATCCTAATCTCTCATAAGGCAGTCAACAAGGAAATAATAACAAGGCCAATATGAACAAGCAGATGAATCCTCAAGGTTTTCATAATAATAATCAGAATTTTCAGTATGTGGAGCATTAAAATAATTTTCAGCGAAATCAACATACTACTTCTGTACCATCTTCTTCTTCCTCATCTTTTAAGTCATTAATGAAAGAATACATGGTGAGGAACGATGCGATGATACAGAGTCAAGCCTCGTCTATAAGGAATCTTAAACTTCAAATTCGGCAACTGGCCACAAAATTGAAGAACAGACTTCTATGTGCTTTGCCAAGTACTACAGATGATCCAAAAAGAGATAGAAAATAGCAGTGTCAAGCTACCACACTGAGAAGTGGAAAGTGAAGGGAATAATTGAATTAAATCCACATCGGAAGAGTTGGAATCGACTTTGATTTTATTTAGAATTAAACAATAAAAATTAAGGTTAAGCAAAATATAGCTTAAAAATAATATAGAAATATTTCTGACAGGTCTTTATCTCATCCACAAAGTCTTCCTGCACAAGACCTAGGCTTGTGAGATCCTCTTGAAAAAAAATCTACAAGGGCTTGGAGAGGAAAAAGTATAGACAGAATTCTCTAATTCCCGATTGAGGAGATGTGTTTCATCCCTAATGGCTCAACCCAAGGGTCCATTTATAGAGACCGAGAGCAAATCTTTGACATAATTAAAATATTATATTTTAATACCTAATATATTAAAATATATATTATACTTATTTGAATCTCATTCAAATCTCCTACGATATTTATTTATTTGATTCTTATTCAAATTTTATAAATATCTTTTCTTTAATGTATCTCATATACATTAATTATTTTAATATTTATTGTATCAAATACAATAAATATATTTTCCTCTTTTATATTTAATATTTCAACACTTCAAATTAAATATTAATTTGAACATTTCAAAATTTTCTTTCAACTAAATTGATCTTTTAGTGTTACTATGAGCTAGCAAGGGAACTTTATGAACCTACAGATTATAAGCTCCAATGATATAAAATTAATTAATTAATCTCTTTAATTAAACAATTTTCATTCATTAACTTTAGGTCACTCCACTATAGACCTAGAATTGCACTCTTATGCACTGTAGGACAAGTTGTGTCTATGGATATAACCATTACATGCAAGTTGAACCTTCACGAGTTGTTCGTAATTACAGCTGGGTCAAAAGTTCGTTTTACCCTTATAATTACATCTTGCACCTTAAGTACCACTGATTCTTTAATGAACAATTTGTTTATGATCCAACCATAAACTAAGTCTCTCTCGGGCCAGCAAAAGGGTGGGGCCCCATGGTTCAAGTCCTTAAATCAAGGGCTCTACTCATCTACTTTTCCTATAAAGGAATGAGTGAATTTCGTCTTGTGAGAATATGTTCCCAACTCCCTATTTGGTCAAGTCCCCAAAATGGTAGACATATTGAATCAACTACAAAAGTCACTCTCACCCATGCAAATCAAAGGACAAGCCTTCACAGGCAGGAGTTCATAACTCAGTCAGGATTAAGATCGAGTCGCATATGATCATCCAGGTAAAATATTAATCCTCTTAATTAACGGATTTATAAAGAGAGATTAAATATTTCGTGGTTCATTCTTATACAAACTCATTGTATAAGATACCCCCACTCACATGTCTTCACATGAATGATTTGGATCAAATCATTCGTAACTATTACAAAGTAGGTCGTATCAATAGTCTTACTAAGATAAGGCACCCAACCTTACCCATATACTATGACTCTTTAGATTATTTCTTGAACATCATCCTCCTATATGTCAACCACATATTGCTCAAGATTACTCTAATAACCTTGGATGTTTCATATAATGGATAATATTATATTGTAAATAAAATAATTAAAAGTATTATTAATTATTAAATAAATCATTAATTACGAGGCTTTAGGGCATAAATCCCAACAATTCCCACTTGCACTAAAGTCGATGAGACATGTATCCTAGGGCATACTGTATGCCCAACATGTTCTCCTACTTACCCTAGCGAAGATGAGACATGTTTCGTAATCATAGACATTCTAGGTGACTCTCAAACATTTTAGCCTGAAGAGTGTTTTATATAGATCCAAGCGACTGCCATTAAAAGCTATCTTGGTCACTACCATGATGCTTTCTATCTCTCGATATGATTCCCTATACATTGTTGTTTTCTAATTTCCTTAATATTAGTCTTTGCACCACTATTATCATAATAAAGAGAATAGACTAAATCATATCTGAAACACCTTTCAGATCTTTAAGGAACTATTATAGTCATACAAGTCCTTTTGTTGCTTCACAAGCAAAACAATTTAACTTGTATATCATACTCCACCACCTAAGGTAAAATTTATCTTTACATAGATTTCTTAAGTCTTTGTAAGAACCAATGTATCTTGTAAATATCAAGTCTTTTACTCCATACACAAAAAATTCTCATTATCCATAGATAATTTGAGATAGTTTTTAATTTTCTACTTAATGATTATATCATTTGTTTAACTGATATATGCTAACCAACTATATATTAATTGTTAAGACTCATTTATGCATTAATTGTCTCCCACTAAGAGTAGATAATTAATCATATGCTCTCAACATTTAAGGTGAATTAGGATACTCTTCCTTAGACCTAAATATCAAATATTTGACAACAATTTTGTCAATATAAGATGTTTGAGACAAAGTTAACATTTTGTTCTTAAAATCTCCATTTTGGACATATAAAATATACCAAGTTATTCCAAATCATTCATTTAGAATTGGTTTGGTAGTCAATCTTTTATGTTAGATAGAAATCTTAAATTATTCATAATGAGTAAAATATCATCAACATAAAATATGAGAAATATCCACTAGGCAATTAATGATTTTCTTGTCTATACAAGCTTCATTAATATTTATCCAAAGTCATAGATTTTGATACTTTTATCAAACCTTATATTCAAAGATCTAATGGTAAAATTCATTTCATAAATGAACCTTTACTATTTTGTAAATCTTTTTTCTTTTAATCTTTGGAAGTAAACCTCTCTGATTGATTCGTGTAGATGCATTATCCTAAACTTCTTTTCATAAAAGATTCTAAACATTCATTTTTTATATCTCATATGCAACAATGAATTAAATAATTCTTACAAACTCTAGTATGGCAACAAGTGAGAAAGTTTACTTGCAGTCTACTTTCTCCTATTAGGTTTAACCATTTGCCATTAGCCTCACTTTAAGAGCAATAAGCCTTTCTACTTTATCATTTAACATGACAACTTGAGCTTCAATTAAGTCCCTGTAAAGGTTGAGTCATCTCATAACTACAATGAGGGTTATCTAATTCATGACTAGGATCCATTTGACTTTCAACTATAATTAAATTGTTAACAACTTTTGTTAACTATTTAGTGGCTTCACTTGGGACCAATATATTAACACTATCTCACTTTATTAAAGGTTTGTAGTCTTTTATTAGACATTCCTTATAGAAAAATAATATTTGTCATACAAATATCTTATTCTTTTTAGGACTAGATAAAATACCATTTTGTACTCCTTAGGGGTGGCCTACACTTAGGCATGTCTTTGAACATATATAGCTAGGCTTGTTTCAGCATGTAAGCTTAATATTTCCAAATAGTGAAGTGTTGTAAACTAACTTTACTACTCTTCTATAATCTCAAAATTATCTCGTAGACACTTTTGGAGAGAATAATGTTCACTATGAAATCTCTATATATGCTAACCAAAGTTTTGTAATGGTGTGTAACTCACTATTGATGTGACCATGTCTAACAAGGTTTTGTTTCTCCTCTTGTAGTACAATTTCACATAAATGTACTTGGTATTTAAAATAATTGGGATAAAACGCATTTTCTATTAATTAGTCTTAGTACGTAAGGTTCCTGTACTTTCTATTATGATTCGATCATAATCAGACTTACCTAATCGATTTTCAACTTTAGCCTTAATTTTCTTGAACTTTTCAAAAATTTAGATTTATGTTGTATTAGGTACAAATACTTGTACCTTGAATGATCATCAACTAGAGTGATGAAATATTCATGACTTTATTTGGCTTTTACATTCACCAGACCACTTGGGTCAGAATGTGTAAGCCCAAAATATTCTTTGGCCTTCTAGCTTTATCTAATAAAGGACCAATGATTATTTTGCATGAAAGGCAAGATCTACAGGTAGATAAAGTAATTAACTCTAACTTTTAAAGAATCACCTCTTACTAGTTTTTCACTCTATTCAAGTTGATGATAATTAACCTTAAATGCCAAAGTCAAGTATCATCTTTTAGGAGAAAACAATGTCTTTCTATTTTGGATTCTATAATCTTGAATATCTCAGTATTTTGTAGAAGAGTACATATTAACATTTTAACACATACAAATTGTTCTTATTTTAAGCTGAATATATTTTCAAACAATTTTTAAAATATAAACTTTAATACTTCAAAATAGTCCATACTATATAAACTTTTTAGTAATAAAGTTTTAGAAATTAAATTTCTCCTATGGTAATAAAACACCACATACAGCATTAAGTAACAATTATCTTTAATGACATCTTAATGTCTCCCACTACATTGACTGAGATAGGCTTCCTGATGCCAACATGTAGAAGTTATTCTACATGTTAAGTATTCTCTAAGAATTACATATTAAATGTAATAAAGAATAAATCTTGAGAGTGGATCTTGTATCAACTATCCAGGTAGCGTTATTTATCTTCAATAAATCTAGTAAATCAAATTTACTTACATCTATATTTTTTTTTTATAGAGGTATTTCAAAATTCCTCTCACTATGATTGTCCTAGCTAATTTAGGAACTATTTCCTTTTATGTAACTTCATTCATTTGGTTTCTTTTCTTAGATTTTTGTAATACTTAATATTGAGATCATTTAGACAATTTTCTAAATTTAGCTTATGTTGACTCAACATCTCATATGTTGTTGTCATTTTCTTTATCTTTTAAGACCATTACATGCAAGTTGATCCTTCACGAGTTGTTCGTAATTATAGTTGGGTCAAAAGTCCATTTTACCCCTATAATAACAACTTGCACCTTAAGTACCACTGATTCTCTAATGAATAATTTATTTATGATCCAACCATAAACTAAGTCCCTCTCGGGCTAACAAGAGGGTGGGGCCCCATTGTTCATGTTCTGAAATCAGCACTTAAAGGAACTACTGATCTACTTGTCCTATAAGGGAAGGAGTGAATACCATCTTGTGAGATTATGTTCCCAGCTCCCTATTTGGTTAATCCCCAAAATGGTAGGCATATTGAATCGACTACAAAAGTCACTCTCACTCATGCAAATCAAAGGACAAGCCCTCACAGGCAGCAGTTCATAACTCACTCAGGATTAAGATCGAGTCGCATATGATCATCCTGATAAAATATTAACCTTCTCAATTAACGGTATTTCGTGGTCTAGTCTTATACAAACTCATTGTGTAAGATACCCCCACCACATGTCTCCACATCAACGATATGGATCAAATTATTTGTAACTATTACAATGTGGGTCATATCAATAGTGTTACCAGGATAAGTCACCCAACCTTATCCATATACTCTGACTCTTTAAATTATTTCTTTAATATGATCCTCCCGTATGTCAACCACATACTGTTCAGGATTACACTAATAACCTTGGATTTTTTTTTATATAATGGGTAATATTATATTACAAATAAAATAATTAAAATAATTATTAATTATTAAATAAATCATCAATTATGAGGCTTTAGGACATAAATCCCAATAGAAAGTCATTGAATATAAAGGTCAGTCAAAAGAAGAAGGAATTGCCTGTTGAAGAAGAAAAAGCTAGTGACAAAGTTGTTGATTCGGCCCAAAAAGAAGAAGATGATAAAAACCAAGTTGAAGAGAAAAATAAACCTATGGAAATGGAGAAATCTTATGAAAATGGTGAGCAATTGATGATTGAAAAAGAAGAAGAGAAGAAAAAGGAAAAATGAAAAGAAAAGGATGCGGTGAACGATTATTGGAAACGTCTATTAAACCACTACCTCCTTTTCCAAGAAGATTGAAGAAAAAAGAAGATGATGAACCTCAGTTCAAAAAGTTTTTGGATGTCTTAAAAAATTAAGAATAAATATTCCACTCGTTGAAGCATTAGAACAAATATCTCGATATATGAAATTTCTTAAGGACATCTTGTAATATTGGAAACCAATTACTGAATTAAAAACTGTTGAGTTGATAGAGGGGTGAAATGTTACTGTTAAAAATAAACTGCCTACAAAGCTAAAAGATTCGAGTAGTTTTACGATTCCTTATTCAATTGGTGGAGTTGATGTGGGGAAAACACTATGTGATCTTGGTGCGAGTATCAACCTTATGCCATTACCTGTTTTCAAGAAACTAGTAATTGGAGAAGCACGCCCTACTAAGTTAAACAAAGTGCTTCTTGGGAGGCAACCCAAGCTTCTATATTTTTTGTGTCAGTTTTTATTTCTTTAAGATTTCTGTTATGTGTCTTTACTTTGTTTCCTTTGTTTTGTGTTATATGAGCTCAAATTCTTCCTCTCTGCCCCTTGAGATGGTGAAAAGATTAGATCACCCTTAATCAGGACAATATTGGTCACTCCCTCATCTTTTCTATGTCCCTATGCATGATTGAATATCTTATACATTGAGGACAATGCATGTTTTGAAGTTTGGGGGTAGGAGTACTGTGAACTTATTGTTTAAGTCCTGAGCATGTTTTGAAATTTGCTCTGACCAATCTTTTGCATATTAATGATTAAGCGGCCTAGGATGTAATCTAATTAATAAAATTTTGTACAATCATTTGAAATATGAGAGCATGTTTTGAAGTTGAGCTAAATTTATTTTTTTTTTCTTAGATTCCCTTGCAACTTTTGAGCACTGAGCCTTTTTTCCTTTAGTTTTGAATGTCTAAAATAAGGTTATTTTGTTTAAAAGTTTGATGTCACCTCAGTAGGCTTGAGAACTTATTTGAGGGTCTATCTGCATGATAGTTTGTAATGTTGTATCAAGAATCTTATTCGTGAGTGTTGCCTATATTGATTTTTTTTTCATGTTGAAAAGAAAGAAAGTTTTTTTTTTTTTTTGCATGTTTGAGTCAATATATTGTGTTTAAAAGGATCAAGGACAAAAAGAGCTACCACCACTATGATTAATTAGGCCACTCATTGAGCAAGTGCTTTAGGTAAGGGTCTCTACAATGGATGTGTGAAAACTAGTGTCCTTGATTTAAAAGTAAAAAAGAGGCAAGTTTGAGGGTTGTCTAACCCAGTTTATGACTTTAAGTGCTTCAATGAGTCATTACTTCCTTGAGAGTATGAGGGTCTAATAATTGGAACTTAGGGCCAGTGTAAAGGAAAATCAAATGGAGGACTTTATAAAATTGTTTCGGGCTAGTAAAGACTAAAAGAGGGAAGGTTAGACACACACACATGCAAGGGATGAGTAGGATGAAATTTAAATTAGTTGATGAATGGTTGTGATTGAGTTCTTCCTTTGATTGTTTGATTCTGTTATTTAGACCTTTGAGGCTCAAGTTATGTTTGTGCATTAGTGAAATCGTGATGTGGTTTTGTTTTGTTTTGCTTGGGACTAGCAAAAGCTTAAGTTTAGGGATATTTGATAGCACACAAAATATGTTATTCCTAGGCTTTACTTTTGTTAGTCTTTATAGCTTTTTCAGTGTTTTTCACGAGTTTATTTATTGAAATTTCAGTATCAAGCAGTCGGAGCAAAATCAGAGATTTTGGAGATACCATGGCGACTATGGAGCTAATGGAACATAAATTGAGAAGCCACTTGAAGCAAAGAAGTAAAATAGACCAAGAAACCTGAGGGCTTGGCTTTGAGACGCCATCAGTAGCGTTGAGACGCCACAAATGCAGCATATCCAGCCATAGAAATAGTACATGCAGCATTAAGACACTTCCAGTAGGGTCTCAACACTACCTTTCCTATTTTGAAAACACATGTTTTGGAAGGACAGCGTCGAGACGCTGCAACCTAGCGACTTGACGCCATCATGATTTCTATAAATACATTCATATTTGCTTGTAGAAAGGGGGAGTTGTTTTGGAGAGACCTAAACCCTAAACTCGACTTCTAGACTATCTTGAGAGGCAAGGGACATTCTTGAGAGTAGAGGACGAGAGTTGGAAGATCGAGATCGTGGCGTGCATCGGGAACGCAGATCGACACGTTACTTAGAGTTTTTCTTTCTCCTTTTAGTTGTAGTTCTTGTTATGGATTTTTTATTAAGTGTAGATTTTAGTTTTGTGGTAATGAGTGGCTAGACTTCAATTTAGGGGATTAATTCAGCCACTAAACTCGATGTTTTAGGTTAAGTTCTTGAATTCATTTTATATCATACCATTGTATGCTTTTATGTTCTTAATGCTAGTATTCTTTTGGCCAAAGTTTACTTGTGTTATTGGCTTTGATTGTTGCTTGTAAAAGAATCAATTAGGGCTAGACCAATTAATTTCATACCTAACTGTAAATCCTTGCATGAGAATGGAGGGTTCTTTTAGAAGCATCATAGGAAGTAACTTAATACCATGTTGTTTTATTAAAGTTTAGACAAACATGTTAGACTTATAAAATTGCATGAGTTCCAATTGGGCTTGAAAAAGCATTTTGGTCTTTTAAACTTCTTGCTCATTGTGATGTATAATAATTCTTGAATTAATTAACTAAAACATTAGTTTAGTTGGTGAAGTCAATTCCCTAGGTTTTCTCTCTTTGCAGTTCATTTAATTATTTTTTATGTCATGATTCTCTAAAATTATTATTCTCTAAATAAAATTGGGTGTCAGTAACTATAATAATCATTTGATCTAGAAAACTCATTCTTGTTGACAATACTTATAGTTAACCACTATACTAAAACCTAAAATCGTACACTTACGGCTTTGCATGGTCACAAAATCACGAGACAATCAACTGCACCTTCAACTTGCTAGAGTTAGAGGATGCACCAGACAACAGGATTGTCAACAATCCAATAGAGGAAGAAATGGACGACTCGCTAAATATTATGACACTGCCAGGATCAAGATTAAGTTGGGATGAATCGCCAATAGGGATTCCTTTTCTATAGTTTAAATCCTTAACTCCAGAGGCTAGATTTTGGAATTATATCGTGACAAATAGGATCATCCCAACGATGCATGACAAGACTTTGTCAAGAAGGCAAATCATGGTTGTTTTTGCATTATGAATGGGATACCTTTGGTTGTTGGTCGCATCATTGCTGTAGAAATTAGAGACTCAGTCAAGAAACAAAGGGGGCAGCTGTTTTTGGTTAATTGGTGGGCTATGTGTCAATGCAGGGATACCGGCAGAAGAAGAGCTCACCATGAAAGTCAATGGGTGGATCAATAATCGCATACTGAGGTGATTATTTAAAGGATCTCCACACAAACCTCCATTGATCCCCAAGCCTAAGAATAGTAAGGCTTTTGAAAAGCCTCCAGTGCGTCCAAAGAAAAAGAAGAGCACAAAAGTTGCCTCATCTTCTAAGGCAGATAAGGGGAAGAAGACATTATTTCAAGAGTTATTGCATATACCATCTCCTGAATAAGACGAAGATGAACGCATTCCACCACCACCACAAGGATATATAAAAGTTCACTTCGCTCCAGCCAGCTTTACTTATCAGTCACCTGCTGGTCAAGTTAGCACTGAGACTGAAAAGGTGGACAAGCAGCTTTCACCGCAAATTTCCCTTGAGCGCAATGAGTCACCACCTCCTCCACCACCAGTTGAGCAAGAAACTTCTCCTCCTCCAATCATTCCTGGTGAAGAAATTCCTCCTCCACCAGCAAATCAATCATCAGTGCAAGATTAAGAAGAAAATGTCTCATCTCCTCTTGCTAGAGAGACAGTAGAAGATCAGTTTCGACGTTCGACATAGGAGGTTCATCAGCGTAACCTTTTTCATAGCCTTTCCCTCCATTTAATCAAATGAACATTGGACCGGTTGATGTGTTAAAGTTATCAATGGAGGAAATAGTGTGCCAAATGAGAAATGTAGTGTTGCATCCAATGAGGCATAGCTTTGAGGTGATGGTGCAACGATATGAGAAGCTTGTTTAGTTTTATAGTGAGTGGGATGATATTATGCGAAGGACACATTTGCAAGTATTTAAGAATTTTCCTCAACCTGATTAGTTGTGGCAGCCTTTTACTTTTCCAGATTGAGAAGACAAAGAAGAGCCCAATAAGCCTGAAGATGACTCTGCCAAATGGACGCATGGGTGTTAATGTTTTAATCACTGTACTTTTTTGTGCTAAACTTTTGCATTAGCGTTCATTCTAGAATTCAATGAATTTTTCAGCGCATTATTCTTTCTCTTATCGTTAAATCCTTACTTTAAACTTTTAGCTTGATGTTTTTAAGTTTTTTTAAGATTTTAATTCACAGTTATCTTAATCAACTTTTATGAAATTTGTAATCAGTTGCTTTGTTGTTGGTTTAAATTAAAAACCTATGATGAGACAATGCGTTCATCACTTAGGCTTTAGTTTTTTGTATTCTTCATTCCCTTAACTACCAAACTAATAACTGTCTACCTCATCTATTGAGACTCAGTAGGAAGTGGACTATCATTGAACCTTAAACCTTCGTAAGACTTCTGTGATAGGTTTGTGTCACCGCACTCTTTGCATTTTAGTACTTAAAGAATGACTAGTAGTCATCTTTAAGTTTGGGAGACAACAATAAGGATATTGTTGAGTTTGAGTTTGGGGGAAGGAATTGCCTTGCGTCATTCTTGTAAGTAAAGTGCATAAGTGCATTCTTAAAAAAAAAAATTAGAAAATACTTCACTTCTAACGCATTCTTCAGTAACTAGGGGCATTCATGACACCCATCATTTGCCTTTGCATGAAAAGATTGTGTAGAATGAGTATGCCAAAGCAATCCTTGACTGGATCTTACCCATAGTTGGATATCTTCACTAACAATGCTGATAAGGCAAAACAAAGGTAATATAACTGTCACACCCCACCCTAGATTATCTACCAAATCTAGGATGAGTTGTGACGACAGTAGACCCTAAATGTGCAATGAAATCTATTCTCAAGTCTTTATCTCGTATCTCATTATCTAACTTTATCTATGGATATCCCATATACAACGCAGTCAATACTTCTCTCTTTACTTACAATAAATAATATGTAATGACTTGACAAGACTGGTAGAAGATTATGATTACCTAACTCTGGTTGAAACTTAAGAGCAACCTAGTGGAAAATTAAGAATAAAAGAACGAGCTAAAAAGCTCTGTGAATGGTGATTTCATAAGAAAGTAAATTTTCAAGAAAAATCATTCTCTTACTAAACAGAAGTTCATAACTCTGTGAAATAATATAAATCACGAACAGTTTAGAAATTCTTAGGATCATTCAAAGACATTAAAATTTGTAAATAAAACACTTCTTGAAAACAAGAATAACACAGCAAAGATTACAGCTCTTGAAACAATAACTCTTGAAACATAAGCACATGTTAGTAAAACATATAGAGAAATCGACAATTACAACTCTAGAAAGCGTAAGCATAACTAGTAAAATTTTTCACCAAATTTGTACCCAAATCTCTATCATACTGGCGTAGATTAATCTCAATATGCATAGCATAGCAATCTCTGTCATACTATGTATCGAGTAATCTCCAGATACATAGTACAACATATCTGTCACACCCCCTCCCTGAGCTACCTGCTAACTTAGCCCGGAAGATGGCGTAAAGCCAACAGACATCGTTTCCTCCCTAACGATACCTGTGACCCTGTTATACCTGATAAACATACTATACTTGAAATAAAATATTTAAACACAACACAGCGGAAGTTTGAAAGTCATAATACATACATACGGAGCAGCCCTACTTAAACCCCACTTGAACTTCTAAACGGGTAGGGAGTACTACAACCAAAATACATCCCAACCATGGTTTACATAACCACGACCACTAGTGCATACACGAATGAAACTATACGTTCCTCTCAGAATATCTACAAAATGTTTGGACTTGCTATATAGTTCCACCCACGTACAAAATATCAAACTCGTAGAGCTTTCGGCAGACTATGGCAGGATTTCAGGCACCGGGAGCTCGATCTCTACCTGAAAAGTTGGAAAACATTGAAAGAATGAGCTATAAGGCTCAGCAAGTGACTTAGTTTAAGCTACTAACTCGCAAATCATTAAACCTGATAATCTATGAGCATATGAATCTGTATTCAAGCGTTAAATATAAATGTATAGTCACAATAGTTTTTCCTTTCAGCACATCAGCAGGTATGTCATTAAAAACTCACAATGCATATCAAGAATATTAACCATTTAAGGAAAAACCATATGACAATCTATGTTGTGTAGGGCACGCCCAGTACAACCAACATTCATTCTACGATGTAGTGGGGCCCGCCCAGCACTCCCATCGTCTTTGTCTTAGTGGGCCCCGCCCAACACTCACGACAGCATTGTTGTCACGGAGTACACTCAACGTCGACAACAGAAAATGACCTGTGTGCACGCGGTACTAACCAGCCTCGGCTCAATATCTCAATCATTTACTCATTCGAGTCTCAAAAAAACACATGATAATCTTTAAACATTACCTGCTAGAGCATGCTTGCCTGAAATCATAACATTTTCACTAGATTTTAGCAAATCAATAAACATATGCTCACATGTAAATTTCGTTGGAAAATCTAAGCTCACAACGAGCATTTAAAATCATTCCTAGGCAATCATGTATGCTCATAACCATGTGTTCAGAAAACATAAAACATTTAAGCTAATTCATTCCTAAGAAGTCTTATATTCACATAGACATGAATTCAAGCATAGAATATGTTTTCGAAATTCGTTTTGTCACTCACAGCGTTAGATCTAGATTCTCGGCCCGTATACTTGACCTATTTCCTCTTGGCCCGTCAAATAAACCAAAACCAAGCATTAGAACTTTGAATTCATGAACTCCAAGCTTAGAATTGCAAAACCATTCTATCTACTTCCAGTATTCTACCACTTCCATACCCTAACTTCACATACTCATAACTTCTTCATTACTTGGCCAAAAATGATGTACTTTATACCAAACTCTTTCTTTTTGAACCCTCTAAAACTTATCTGAAGGAATGAAATCGAAATTCCCAAAGGATGTGTCCATAAATACCTCGAAAACTACTTCCCGAAAAATAAACTTCTGAAATTTCCAGAATCGTTTTTCTGCTGCACACCACACCTAACCTGAAATTTAAAGCCACTTCCGATCATTTTTTACTCACGACTTCTTCATGAAAGTTATAGGAAATTAAATAATCTTTCCAACCATACCTAACGGAGCTTCTGATTCAAATCCTACAGATCAGAACGTCCCAAACACCAGAGGTTTCTCAGATTTGACTGCAAAATCTCTCCTCTGTCTTCCCCTTCGCAAATCAATAATTTAAAGTCAGATTTTTCTCGAGCTTCCTTCACGAAATTTGTTCGAAAATGAGTTAACTTTCCAGAAAATAAAACCTCACCTCTTAATTCTTCTTGTGGAGCTCAAAACAACCCAAATATCAGCAGTGAGTAGGATTGATCACCAAATCTGCCATGCAACCTTGAATTGAATCTTCTCCCTTTCTTTTTCAACTTCAAAACTAAGAAAATCCTCCTTCCTCTCTTTCTCTCATCCTCTCCCACGAAATGCCCTGTTTTTCTTTAATAAAAAGAAGCAAATGGGAGAAAATGGGTTTAAAAACTTATTTAATCATTTTTTTGGTGGTGAGTGCTCCAAAGTTTATCCATTCCCACATTTCTTTTTCCTTTTCTTTTTTTCTTTTTTTAAAACAAAACATACCAAACACCTAGCTCCTTATTGTTTTCCCTTATCCCTTTCTCCTCTCTTTTTTTTTTTTTTTAAAGAAATTTCAAGGAAAAATCTCGGGTTTACAATATCTATGTCATACTATGCACCGAGTAATCTCAAGGGATATAGTAGAGCCAATCTCTGTCATTTCCCTGCATCCCCTGTGGCATGAGCACGTGAGCATACTATGGAAACACATTTTCATAGCATACCGGGTAATCACCATGGGTACAAAGATATAGTGGTTTGAAAACAATTTCTATATGATAATCATCGTAAGTTCTCAACCCACGTTAAAGTCATAAACATTCTCAATCGGGAGGTCTCATAACTTTAAGCCATAACTAAAAGATCAACTAAGATCATGATTCAAAAATCAAGTCATTTCTAAAATTCACAAATACTTGATTTCATCTCAAATAATTTTAACTTTTGCCAATTGGCTAAAATCAAGAGATTTCTATAAATTCACCTTTCATAAGCTCAAATAATACAAATAATTAGTCATTGTAGCTAAAATTTCATATAGCATAAATCTCTTCAAATTCAAATATGCTAAATCATGAATTCAATTTATTGAACATATGTCACTTTCTTATCAATTTAGTAAATCATTAATTTAAATAATAAACAATTTACAAAATACACATAATTTCCTCCAAATTATCAAAATCTTCAATAACTAAATAATTTGCCTTAATATATGAATTGCAACTGATTTTCAAATCTCACAAATTTCATAAATTACTAAAATAAGTAAAATACTTTATAAAATAACCACTCACAAAATTATCGGCGTGAAAATTTCGAGTTGTAGTTAGTCATTCCGAACTCTGCTCAATCGGATTCAGATCTTTGCCTAAAAGTTTCTTCAACTACTTTCAAAATTAGCTACAGCCTTTCCGACGAGCTCCTAGCGAGTTTCTAACGAGTTTTCGGCCATTCTCCTTTCCCTCTCTTTCTCTTCCTCTTTCCTTTTCTTCCTTTCTCCTTCTCATCATTTCTTTCTTTCTTATCCTTTTCTCCCTGTTTTCCAAAACACTCCCCTTTTCTTTTTCTTTTTTTTCCTACTTCTTTTTGTGTGGCTCAAATGTAGCCACACCAATTTCTTTTCTTTTTTTTCTTTCTTTTTTTTTCTTTTTTTTTAAAACCCGATAGCTTCCCATGGAAGCTTGCCGTCCACTTCACTATTTTATTATTATTATTATTATTATATACTTGTTCCTTGTCTATTCTTTTCTTTTCTTTTTTTTTCCCTTAAACAAAGTTCCACATTATCAATTCTTTTCCAATTCCTTTTCTTTTCCTTTTATTACAAGCTATCCTTCATCCAAAATTTTCAAAATCAAACAATCAAAATGCCATAAATAACCAAATACTAGAATACCAAAATTGGGTCTTACAAATTATTACTCATTTTTTTTGAATTTTGTCCTCGAAATTCAATTAAGAAGTGCATTCGAACTTTACTTTTTCAATGTTGTCTTTTCACTACATGGTTTCTTTTTTCAAGTGCTTAAAGATAGAAGATAGTGTTACAATAACTAATAGAGGGTATTTCTAGAAAAAAAATAAAATGTCTTTTTGAATGCACTTTGTCAGACCCCCTAGTTAATCTCGTTGTATTGAATGAAGTAACACTGACCTTTGAGCATGTAATGTGTTGGGAAAGATAGAGGTTAATTATGAAAGAAAGATATAGTTAGACTTAAGCATTTAGAACTTGCGAGTAGAGGTGAATATTGAATTAGGAAAATTGAAGTATGGTGGTAAACGCTGTTGAAGAAATTTTCTTATTTGGATTGATAATTAGGCAAATGTGGCAATGCGATTAAGAGTTGATATGAGATTTTTGTTGAGCTTTATGGCATAGCTTGAGGACAAGCAATGATCTAAGTTTGGAACTTTGATAACACAAGTTATTATATTCCAAAAATAAGTTATTCTTGCTTTGAGAGCATAGTTTTATGTGTTTAAAGATCAGTTTTGTATGAGTTTTTCCCAAGTGAAGAGAAAAGATTATATGTGCTAACCATTCTAAAAATTTGAGAATTTATACTTCTATGCTTTGAAAAGTAGTAATGTGTTATCTTTTGATCACATGGCTTATGCACAAGAAGAAATCCTTAAGCAAGCTTAGATGCACTCTATGGCGAATAAGACTTGAGAGTTCAACGCATGAAGAGATGATCTAAAAGAAGTCATTTCTGGGAACACAAGCAGTTAGATGCATAACAAATTCGATTTTCATAATCGTTAGGGAATCTAGATTGCCACCTGGTTGCATTTTGATTGGTGGGAAACTTCTATTTAAGAAAATTTTCAGATGATCAAGCTCTCTCTCTTCTGCTGCTCTCTCTTTTCTTTTTGCATTTTTTTTAGTTTTCTTCCGTTCTTCAGTTTTAGGAACGCTAGTGTAGTGTTAGATTTTAGTTATTCAAGATTCATTCTCAGCAAATTTGATTTTCAAGTTCAAGTTGTTTGTTAGATCGTGGAGAATAAGAAGAAGTGTTGTGAATTCTCCCACTTCATCGATTGGTTTCTAAGTTTTATTTCTGCATTTTCTATTCCCATTTTTTCTTTTCTGTACAGTTCTTTGTAATTTCATTTCTAAAGCTATGTTGTTCTGTTCTAATTTTATTTCCATTTCGTTTTCGTTTTTCACCACTATGAGTGGCTAGATCCTCATGGTTTAGCTTCAATAAACTCTACATTGTAACATCAGATGGATTGATCAATAAATGATGGAGGATTTCTCGATTTCTTATTAATTTTTGTAACTCCTTCATTGCTTTTTTCTATTTGGCCAATCAAAGTGAAGTAGTAGCATGTTTTAAAACTGAAATGGTTAAAATATATGGAAATCTCAAGAGGAACGAGAGCATTAATTGCTAGGATATTTTAAAGATAAAATCATCCACTCGTAGAATGATTAGATCGAGTTTATTGTACTGAATTTTCTGTAGAAATGTAAGGTTTCTTTGTTCTTAACACCTGCATTGAAAGATCTAGGGTAAGTAGGCATCTAGTTCAAATTGAGAAGAATCCATAATTTATTGAGTTTTCCAAAAGAAATAACAGTATAGAGGGAATTGAAACCAAGCTTGTTTTCATTGTGTTTTAACTTAAGTTTTGTTTAATTTCTTGTTTGTCTCATTTCATCGCATCAATCTTTTATTGTGTCCCAAAAATCTATTGCATTAAAATCAAATCAATTCTATGTGAAAATTCATTTTTTCCTGTGTATCGATCTCTGGAGTACTTCCATTGTATTATTTTCTTGTTATTAGTGTATACTTGCATTGAAAATAGGGTGGATATTGAGTTATTACTTGCATTTAAAAAAGTTTTGCATTAAATTTTCGTCATAAGTTCAACGCATAGCACTATTCTTTTAGTTTACAAAAATCCACAAAGAAGTATACACGTTTTTGGTCAATCATTGACACTAAGTTTTATCATGTTTTCATCTGCTATATTGCTTGTACCTAACCCAATAATGGGCTAACTTTTCTTAAGCAATGCTCATGATGAACTAGTTATGTATTTATCCATTTTATATTGAAGCAATATTTATTTCCATTTGAGTTTTTGTTGTCTATTTGGATGTTTTTATTTAGTTATTTTTCTGATTAATTGATAGCACTGTAAAAGTGCTATTTTATCTTATTAATTTCCTGCTAGTTCGAATAGATTTATGTGCTTAATTGGTTAATTTACAGGAAATTGAGCGAATGGAGCTATTCTAAGCGTTTTCGACAAATCGAGATCAATTTAGAGCTAATTGAGCGTTAATTGAACAATAGAGGCATGAAGAATGGAAGAATCAAGCTATTTGGTCCCAGGGTGCAGCGTCTCAACACCATAAGCAGCGTCTAAACGCTGCCGCAAAGACATAATTCGGGAGAACATGTTAGCATCGAGACGCTACTTATAACATCTGGATGTTGTCCACAGTGAGCATAGAGCATCCATTGCTTGATGCTACAGATCACCCAACTCAATGCTGGTAGCATCTTGATGCTGCTCCTAGCGTCTCAACGCTGCCGCGTTTTCTATAAATACAACTTTTTAATTTTAGGTTGAGAGTAGTGAGTTCCTTGTTTAGACAGTAACACTTTAGGCATTTTTCCATTCCTCTTTACTGCTTTCTTAGCTTTTAGGATTAGATTTAGGTGTTTTCTATCTAGCCATGGTGTCGGGCTTCGCTATTTCGATGGCTGGCTACACTCTCGACACCAATTCAAAGGTTTGTAGGATTTTTACATTGTAATATTGTGAGATTCTGAGCTATTTTCATTCAATTTCAGTAGTTAATTATCTATTAATTCTTGTATCAATATGAGCATGCTTGTTTGGATTAAATTAACGACTTAATCACGCTTGTGTGTTCATATCCGTTGTTGTGATCTGTAATTGTCATGAACCCTGATAGCACCATAAAATTCCTATAATCTTGTTAATTAATGCTAGTTTGATAGAGTTTATGTGCTTAATTGGTTATTTTATAGCAAATCAAGCAAATGGAGTATTATTTTAGAGTGTTTACTGCAATACATTAATTTGGAGTGAATTGGAGGTCAAATGATCAACTAGAGCCTGATGATATGAAGGGAATGACCAAATGCCTTGCTGATAGCGCCTCAACACCACAAAGAGCGTCAATAAGCTACAAAGGACAGAATGCGTGAAAACATAGCAACGTCGAGACGCTGTCAAGCATCGAACTTATAATCCTAAACTTTACGTGGAGTCTGCCTCAAAACGCTGGTAGCATCTCGACGCTACTCCCAACATCTCGATGCTACAATGATTTGTATAAATAGAAATTTTTACACTTAGGTCAAGGCTGGATAGTTTGACAACCGTTTTGGACTATTTCTCTCTACCTCTATACTGTTTTTAGTAGTTTATGCTTAGATTTAGAAGTTTTGATTGAGCCATGGTGTCGAACTTCACCATTTCGATGGCCAGCTAGACTTTTGACTCCAATTCGAAGGTTTGTCATGTTGTATTTTTTATGTTGTGAGATTTGGTTATGAATTTCTATCAATTTTATTATTAATTATCTCTTAATTCTTGTATGATTTATGAGCATGCTTGTAGATTAAAGTGACGCTTTAATCGCAGCTTGTATATGAAAGAGTTAATATCACAAAAGCGGAAGCAATTTTGGATCTTAAGCACTTTAATTACATCAATTTAATCAAACAAACAGCATGCTCAAAAATCGAAAAAACAGAGTATAAGAAAACTCACCTTAGAAGCTCAAATTCTCCAAACCCGTTGCAAATTTCTAAGCACAAACACTTCGTGGACCATCTCTAGTGTCTTCCCTACTATCCTCAGGCCTTGGAACGGATTGTGGGATCCTAGTTTGAGAGAATTTTGAGAGAGAGATGGCAAAGGTCTGTCAAAATCTGTAGCAATCTTTTTTTTCAAAAAATCTCCAAATCTCTTGTGTTTCATTGCTAATTAAAGCCATTAACAAGCTTCATCAAGCTTGCTAAACATGACAACACATAAGCAAGGAGGTTAGTCATCAAAGAAGTGTCCAATTTTGGTGAATTTTGAGTTTGAGAGAGGTTAGTCATACAACCACCACAAATATCAAAATTTCCCACTTTGAAATTCAATTTTGTAATATAAAATTAATTCTAAATTAATTTTAAACAAAATTGATTATTAATTATTTAATTAAACAATTTAATTAATTATTTAATTTAATATCAAATATTAATTAAATAACCGGATCAAATTCCGATCTCAAAACCGACCTCTCGAACTTGAATCCCTATTCATGTATTAGACCGAACCCATATTTAAATCATTTTAAATATGTTCATCTCTCTTCCTCATAGTTTAATTCATAATTAAACTATGATACGTTAAGTATATCGCATATAATTAACGTTTACTCCCAAAACCCGAATTCGAACAATTCAAATTCTTTTCTCTCATACTGTTACACGACTTAGTCCAAGCTAGCAAGGAGGACCTAATGGACCTACAGATCAAGAGCTCCAATGATACAAGACTAACCGGCCAAACTCTTTAGCCAAGCTAATCAACATTCGTTAACCGCCGGGACACTCCACTAAATCCCAACGACTGCACTCTCCTCACTGTAGATATATTTCTATCCACTTGATATAACCATGATTAGTAAGTCGACCCTTCACAGGTTGTTCGTAATTACAGTTGGGTCTAATAAACCGTTTTACCCCTGTAATTACTTCTTGTTCCTCAAGTCCCACTGATCCTCTAATGAACAATTGGTTTGTGGTCTAACCAGAAAATCGAATCCCTCTCAGGCCAATGAGAGGGTGGGGCCCCTTGTTCAAGACCTGGAGTCAGCACTTAAGGGAACAACCTCTCTACTAAACCTAAAGCGGGTAGGAGTGAATTCCTTCTCGCAGGACTATGTCCCCAGCTATCTACCCAATCTTATCCCCAAAATGGGAGGCTTATTGAGTCGGCAATCTCGGGCCACTCTCACCCATGAAAATCAAAGGATAATCTCGAATAAATAGGAGTTCATAGCGTGCTCAAGATTAAGATCGAGTTACCTAGGTCATCATATGAAATAGTTAGTTATGACAGTAAACGGAGTTAAAAAGTCTAAGTGACTATTTTGCTGTCCGGTCTTATGCAAACTCATTGCATAGGACGCCCCCACTCACATGTCTCCACATGAACGATTTAGGATCACATCGTTTGTACTATACAAAGTGGGCAGCATCTATAGTGTCCCCAAGATAAGGTACCCAGCCCTATCCCTATACTATAGACCATTCTGGCTATTACTCAAACTTGATCCATATTCATGTCTCCACATGAAGTTCAAGTATACATACTATAGCCAAGGGTTCTTAATTTGTTGGATTTGGGTTAAAAGGACGCAATTCACTTTATTCAATAACACATTTACTATATAAACCTCAATAACATATTTATTGCAAAATAGAATATACATACAATTTACAAACCATGAGTTTTAGGACATAAAACCCAACAGTATATTCATTACGCCATGCATGTTGTTTGAAATTCGTACTTGTCAAGAACACATGCTTAATTTTAGTAGCGAATAGGTTGGCTTGTGTGTGTGACCTGGAGATGTACACTATATTCATAACTTGCATGATAGGCCTTAGAATTAAGTAGTGCGTTAATTAAATTTGACTATCCAGTTTAGTTAATTCACCCTAATCAATCCTAGAGCCTAATGTGATTAAACCACTAACATGGAACGTTATCGTGCCCAGCTAATTAGGTTAATTGAGAATTAATTTGAGGTTACATTGAATTAGTTTAATTAAGGGACCTTAGGGGTTTTTTTTAGCTATTTTGGTTAAGTCAATTAGGCGATTATTTATTGCACATATAATTACGTGACCGCAAGTGTACGAGTCAATTAATATAAAACAGTATTCTTACTGAGTATCGTATCCACATAGGTTGGTTTTTAATTCAATTAATTATTGCGAATAATTTCACTTAGCTTTATTTAGATATAACAATTGGAAATAGATAAAATAACATAAACAATGGAAAATAAATGCAGAAAATAAATGGAACACACAATCCTTTGGGATAAACTTGGGAAGAGGATTAATTACTAATTAAACAGACAAATATGACTAACTCGACAATGAATTCATAAGTCTAGAAGCTCTACAAACATGGAATCTCCTATTGGTCTCCTTCAATCTCAAGTATTAATTAACTAACCTAGGTGTCCCTGGCGCTAGCTAACTCATACAAGACATTAAGACTCTTCATTACGAACCTCTACTAATTAATTATTAGCCCTATTTTTAAGGGTAATCAACCAACAGTCATGCATTCGGTTCGCCCCTAAGCTTCTCTCCATCGAGTTTCCACTTAGTAACAACTCAATTAAACAGTGCCCAATTAATTAATCTTCAGCACAAACGACAACTAATTAAACTTTAATCCCCGCTGTTAAGGGTAGCTAATTAATCGCGCATTAAGCTAACGAAGTATCCTCCATCAAGCTCAACCTAGTTCTACCTCAATTAATTAACGACCACTATTTAATAGCATTAAGCCCTAAATACTTGAATGACTGAAAGCCTAATTAATCACACACATCCATCAAATCTGCAATTATTCCAACATAATTCAATAATTAAGCATTAAATTCATTCTCCACAAATTAAACCCAAGAATTTAAGGAGTAAACACTACTTAATCAGTAATTACAACACAATAATTCCTAAATTACAACCACTGAGATAACTACAATTGAAAGGAAAAGGAAAGGATAATGCAAAAGAAAGTACGATCTCATATTGTCACACCCTCTCCCGAAACACCTGTTATCTTAGCTCGGAGGAAGGCGTGAAGCCAACAGGCATCGTTTCACTTCTTAACGATACCTATGACCCTTTTAATTCCTGATAAACAATCCATACCTGTATACGAGATACTATACATACCACACAGCAGGAAATTAGGAATCTTATTACACATACATACGGAGCGGTTCTGGTTAAACCTAACTTGAACAAGCCAGACACGACCAGACGTGCTTTATACACCCAAGACCACTAGTTTCATATACAACATAACTACACATCCCTATTAAGTTATGTACAATACTAGCAGACTTGCTATACTACGCCAACCACGTACAAAAATATCAGACTCGTAGAGCGTTCAGCAGGCTGTGGCAGGATCTCAGGCACCGAGAACTCGATCTCTACCTGGAAAGTTGGAAAACATTGAAAGAATGAGCTGGAAAGCTCAGTGAGTGACTGAGTTTAAAACTATTAACTCGTAAATCATAACATATAACATCAATAGCTTTTACAGAAGTCCAGCAAGTGTGTCAAAAATATTAACCATTTTAAACATATGACAAACTAGTTTGTGTAAGCCTCGCCCAGTACAATCAACGCTCATTCTACGATGTAGTGGGGCCCGCCCAGCACTCCCATCGTCTTTGTCGTAGTGGGGCTCGCCCAGCACTCACGACAGCATTGTTGTCACGGAGTACACTCAACGTCGACAACATAAAATGACCTGTGTGCACACGGTACTATACAGCCTCGGGCTCAGAATCTCAAACATTTACTCATTCGGGTCTCATAGAAACACATGAAAACCTTTGACACTACTTGCTAACACATGTTGGCCCGAAATTATGGTATTTTCACTAGTTCGGGTAAAATAGTAAACATATGCTCACAACGAACAATTAAATCATTTCTAGGAAACCATATATGCTCATAAATACGTGTTCAAGAGACATAAAGTCTTTAAGTAAAATTACTCTTAGAAAGTCTTTTATTTTCGTAAGCATAAGTTCAAGCATAGAATACACTTTCGAAATTCGTTTTGTCACTCACAGCGTTAATAATAGATTCTTGGTCCGTAAATTTGTCCTATTCCTTCTTGGCCTGTCAAACAAAACAAAACCAAGCATTAGAATCTTGACCTCACGAACTTAAGGCCTAGGGTTGCAAAAACCACCCCATCAATTTCCTGCACTTTACAGATTTTATACCTTAAACTCACACACCTATAACTTTTCCATTACTTGCTCAAAAATGATGTACTTTATACCAAACTCTTCCTTTTTGAACCCTATAAAACTTATCTGAAGGAATCAAATTGAAATTCCTAAAGGATATGTCAGTAAATACCTCGAAAGCCACTTCCTACAAAATCGGTTTCTGCACTTTCCAGACTCGTTTTCCTGCTGCACCCTGAACTTAACATGAATTTTAAGGCAACTTACATTCCATTTATAACCACTACTTATTCATGAAAGTTATAGGAATTTAAATCAGCTTTCCATCCATACCTAATACAGCTTCTAATTCGAAGTCTACAGATCAGCACATCTCAAAAACCAGAGGTTCCTCGGATTTGACAGTAAAAACACTCCTCTGACTTCCCCTTCAAAAACCCATAACATAACTTCAGATTTTGTTCGAGCTTCCTTCACTAAAATTGTTCTAAAATGAGTTTACTTTCAAGGAAATCAAACCTCACCTCTTAATACTTCTCGTGGAGCTCAGAATGATCCAAACATCAGATGTAGTCAGGATTGATCACAAACTTTGTCATGCATCTTGAATTGGGCTTTTCCCTTTCTTCTTCAACCTCAACTTCAGCAAAACCCCTTTTCTTCTTCCTCTCAGCCTCTACCACGAAAAACCCTAATTATTTCACCAAAATGGGTAGCAAAATGGATGGACAATAATTAAAGAGAAAGAGTTTGATGGTGGGGCCCTTTTCCTCTCATTTTCATTTTTCTTTTCTTTTCTTTTTTTTTTTTTCTTCTTTTTCCTTCAAAACAATATACCAACCTCCTTTCCTTCTTTCCTTTTAATTTTTAAGAAGTTTCAAGGAGGAACTCCGGGTTTACACATATTTTCGAGGCGATCACCACAAACCCGAGCTCTAAGGTCTTCAAATCTAGTCCAAAAACACTCACAATCACTCCTAATACCCTCAAATGAAGTTTGGAATCGAAAACAGGGCTTCAACCCTAGAAATGGCCTCCTTTTGGATGAAGAGAAAGCAAAGAATAAATACTGCCCATAGTCGTAGTGTTGAGATGCTATAGACAGCGTCTCAACGCTGCCAAAACTAAGTTGTTTCCATTGAGCGCGTGTCCCCAGTGTCAAGACGCTACTGAAGGAACTCTTCGTCCGCGTGTTTTGAGCATCGAGACTAGTGTTGCAACCCTGACGCAAGACATTGAGATGCTATGGACAACGTCTCAATGTTGTCCTCTCAGTTTTGGCTTTTAATTTGAACTGCAGCATGGTGTTGAGACGCTCTGAACAACGTCTCAATGCTCTCCACTATTCTCAACATTTCATTCTTCATCTCTTCTCTTCTTGGCTCTCCAAAATGGCCTAAATTAGCTCCAAACTCAACTAAATGCTCCCGAACACTTCAGTTTTGCTCCCTTAGCTCGATTTCATCAAACTCAGCATAAAAAGACTCAAAAGCTCACCAAATCATACTAAAACTAGCATAAAAATAAGAAATAAGATAGCACTAAATGAGTGCTATCAAATACCCTCAAACTTAAATCTTTGCTAGTCTCGAACAAAGCTAAAACAAAACCACATATATAAATTAACAATTGCATCATAATGACTCATTCCTCAATGTTCTAAACAACAAAATAATAATCATTCAAGAAAATACTCAAATACATCTATTCATCAAGAAATTTAAATTTAAACTTTTCATCCTTGCAAGTATGTGTACAGTCTTCCCTATTCGATCTTTACAAGCCTAGAAAGATTTATAAAAACCTCCATTCATCTTCCCCAACACTGTCCCTAAGTTCCAATCATCCAACATCCAACACTCAAGAAAATAATATCTAACTAGGATGACCGAACACTACGAGGTAACACTCCCCCAAACTTGTATTTTTCTTTAAACAATCAAGGACACTAGCTTTCACACAACTGTTGCAGGGACCCATACTCAAAGTACTTGCTCAATGAGTGGCCTAATTGATCACAGTAACGGCAGCTCTTTTTGTCCTTGATCTAATTAAGCACAACAAGCTATTTTTATTCACTTTTTTCTTTCTTTCTTTCTTTCTTTTCTTTTCTTTATCTTCTTTCTTTCTTTCTTTTCTTTCCTTTCTTTTTCTTTCTTTTCTTTCTAACGGGCAAATAAACATGATTTTCCCTTCTAAGCACCACATTACAAACTATCATGGAAGACAACCTTCAAACTAGATCTTAAGCCTATCGGGGTGATAATAAACAATATAAAATATAAATCTAATCTATTCTAGACATTCAAAACTACTAATAAGTAGGTTGAGTGCTCCACAAGTGCAAGGAATTCAAAGCAAAATTTTTTAATTTACTTGAATCCTAGAAATGTTTTCATATTTAAAAAAAATTGCAAATATTACACTATTCATAACACATCACAGGTTGTTTTCATCATACACAATGCAACAGAATCATCATAAAATTCCACCAATAATTTTCAATTAAGCTTAGACCAAAACAACAAACATCCTCCCACACTTAAAGCATACATTTTCCTCAATGTATAAACTACCCAACTAATTAAGCACTTAAGGACAATTAAAAAGGTAAAGGGATGAATCATATTGCCCTAGAGTTCGAGAGAATCCTTGATTCAACCTGACCAAATGGGGTCCATAATTGAAGAGATAATCAGAATCTCGAGCTCCTAGAACAATCAACCACAGTAACATGAGATCAACACAAAACTAAAAGAAAAAAAAAACAAACAAAAGCAAGAAAACTAAAAAGAAAGAAAACAAAGGAAAGAAGCTTAGGTTGCCTTCCAAGAAGTGCTTATTTAACGTCTCTAGCTAGACGGGGCGCGTGTGGGTTTTCAAGGTACTTAGAAATTCTCCTATTTCTTCGGGATCTTCTTCCTAGATTCAACAAAACATACCAAAGCTAACAAGATCACTAGCTTCTCATGGGACCCTAAAGCAGAAATATTTTTGGTATTTTTAAATAATAAAAGCATAAAAGGCATAAGATAATAAAAAAAAAAACAAAACAAAGACTCATAGACGAACTCGTGAGAATAAGAAAAAGAACATTCAGAATAAAGAGAACTATTAGAAGATAAAACAGAACGAGGTCGTTCATCCTCAAACTCTACCCCTTGAACTAACTCTTCTAACAAATAAGGCTCATCCTCTTTTTCTTCCTCACTGACTCAATCTTG
Source organism: Trichosanthes truncata (assembly GCA_033996785.1). NCBI lineage: Eukaryota > Viridiplantae > Streptophyta > Magnoliopsida > Cucurbitales > Cucurbitaceae > Trichosanthes > Trichosanthes truncata. Next base: position 37,797,550 of record JAWPNB010000013.1, on the reverse strand, counting down.
GAGTGCATCTAAACTCTCTAATTCCTCCCTACTCTCTATAACACTCACTCCTGAATACCCAACCTTAGAAAAATCGAAAGAATCATGCTAATGATAGGCTATCAATGAATCAATGATCAAGTGACTCACATAAGCCCTAACGAAGTGGGTTGCACTTCATTAACCTCCCCTAGGTTCTGGAGTCTCTCATTCGAATTTTCTAAGTTCACACGAATAGCTTTAGACTCCTCTAAAAATTTTTGAAATATGTTCTCTAAGGAAGGGTTTTCCTCTAAACGGGGTACTTGTGGTCTCACTACCCATTCTTCTAACTTCAAGCGTTGAGCTCTAAATTTAGAAATAAAATCTTGCAACAACTGGTCTAAAGGAGACCTTTCCTCACTAAGACTAATAAGGATAATCAATAAGGAAAGAACTAGAAGATGGTGTTGGTTCTTCAGGCTCATATTCTTTAAAGGGCCCCCCAAATCTATCAGAAGCAATCTAAAAAAAATAAAATAACCAAACACAGGCTCTTAATCGAACACTAGATAACTACACAACCAGAAATAACATACCATGACTCAAAGTAAGAATAAAAACAAGCAAGAAAGAAATAAAAACAAAGTAATAAACCTCTAAATTAAAGCAAGCGATTTCTTCACAATATTAATTGAATTAAAATAAGCCAATCCCTGGCAATGGCGCCTAAAACTTGATTGCATGTACAATTATGTCACAACAAGTGCACGGGTCAAGTAATATAAACGGTATTCCTACCAAGTATTGTATCCACAGAGATTGGTTTTCAATTAATTATCGCGAATAATTTCACTTAGCTTTATTTAGAGATAACAATTGGAAGAAGATAAACTAACCTAAACAACGAAAAATAAATGTAGAAAATAAATGGGACACAGACGGATATGACTAACTTGACAGTGAATTCATAATTCTAGAAGCTCTACAAACATGGAATCTCATGTCGGTCACCTCCAATCTTAAGTATTAATTAACTAACCTTGGTGTCCCTAGCGCTAGCAAACTCATACAAGGCATTAAAACTCTTCATATGGACCTCTATTGATTAATTATTAGCTCTGCTGTCACTCAAGTAATCAACCGATGGTCATGTATTTAGTTCTCGCCTAAGCTTCTCTCCGTCAAGTTTTCACTTAGTAACAACTCAATTAAATAGTGTCCAATCAATTAATCTTTAGCATAAACGACAACTAATTAATCTCTAATCTTGTTGTCACTCAGGTAGCTAATTAATCGCACATTCAGCTAACTGAGTATCCCCTATCGAGCTCAACCTAATTCTATCTCAATTAATTAACGACCACTATTTAATAACATTAAGCCCTAAATACATGAATGATTCAAAGCCTAATTAATCACACACATCCATCAAACATGCAGTTAATCCAACATAATTCAAAAATTAAGCATTAAATTCATTATCCACAAACTAAACCCAAGAATTTAAGGAGTAAACACCACTTAATAAGTCAATACAACACAATAATCCCTAAATTACAACCACTAAGATAACTACAATTGAAAGGAAAAGGGAATGACAATGCAAACAAAGGATGATCTCATGTTTTTTAGGCAATCAATCACGAACCAGAGCTCCAAGGTCTTCAAATCCACTCCAAAAATGCTCACAATCACTCCCAATACCCTCAAATGAAGTCTGGAATCGAGAATAGGGCTTCAACCCTTGGAATGGCCTCCTTTTGGACGACGAGAAGGCGAAGAATAAATACTGCCCATCGTCACAACGTCGAGACGCTATAAACGGAACTCTTCTTTTGCGTGTTTTGAGCATTGAGCCTAACATTGCAACCTTGTTTCAAGGCGTTGAGATGCTATGGATAGCATCCCAACACTGTCCTCTCAATTTTTGCTTCTAATTTGAACTGGAGCACGACGTAGAGATGCTCTGGACAGCGTTTCAATGCTCCTCCCATTGTCAACACTTCATTCTTCATCTCTTCTGTTCTTGGCTCTCTAAAATGGCCCAAATTAGCGCCAAAGTCATATAGATGCTTCGAACACTCCGATTTTGCTCCCTTAGCTTAGTTTCTACAAACTCATCATAAAAAGACTAAAAAGCTCACCAAATCATACTAAAACTAGCATAAAAACAAGGCATAAGATAACACTAAATGAGTGTTATCAATTAGCTATGAAATTGAGCTTAGCATGAGTTTTCAGTGATTAGCATCGCAATTAAACCCGACATAATTAGAATTGGTGCCCATAATAAGATCGTGTTACTTTCCTTGCTTTAATTTCAGTTATTTTTTCGCTTTATGCAAAATCTCCCTGTTTTTATTTTTAAAGAAATCTAATTAAGAGAAATTGATATTCAGTTCCCTATGATTGACCCGGTCCACTCAATGCTACAAGTAGCAGAGGATTGGTTTATAAATTGTAATTTGACGAGCCCTCGATAAGCTCTGTCAAATTTGGTGTTGTTGCTGGGGAACCATTTAATTAGTTTCTCTTATTTGGATTTCTCATAAAAAAAAACTCCAAAAATAGAATAAACACTTGTTCTTCAATGTCAGGTAATTCTCAGCACCATTGGACGTTTAGTGGAGTTGCCCCATATGTTGATGAGGTAAGTGAGCTGAAAACTCAAATTTCTGAATTAACCTATGTAATTCTTCAAGTAGTTGTAGGGAGGTAGCAAGCAATGGAGACATGCAAAATATTTTCGCTTCAAGGACACCCCACCGAAGAATGCCCTCAGTTGCAACAGGATTTCACATAAAATGCCTACGCCATGGGAAAATGTCATGGTGATCAGTTGAGCTACAATCCCTACTATCCTTGATGGAGGGATGAATCCAACTTTGACTATGGATACTAGGAGGAGTACTAGAGCCAGTACCATCAAATTTAAGGCTCAGGTATGTCTTTAGAGGATTTAGTTTGACAGCTTGCTAATAATACTCGTCAGTTTTGAGACGAGACCACAGCTGAGATGCAGAGCTTAGGTAATCAAATTACCTTGTTGGCTATTCAGTAAAGAGATTAGAGAGTCTACAAGAGTACAATTTATTGAGACCACTGAGGCAGAAGCTACGATGTGTATGGACGATAGTGACGATGAGTTCAAGGGTTCTATGTCATGCCAAGTTCAGGTTTGTGAGGAAAGAAAAGAAGTTGAGCCCAAATTCAAAGAGGAGATTCAAGTGATAGAGTGTGAGGTTGAAAATCCTAAGTCTGTTTTATCTCTTGAGTCATCTCTTATTCATGAGAGTTATTCTTTTTCTTATTCTCACAAGTTCGAGTCAGTGTCGGTGTTCGAGTCTTTATTTTTTGATCTTTCGCCTTTCTTTTTATTAAATGAAAATACCAAAAATAATTATGCTTCTAGTCCCACGAGATGTTAATGAGCTTACTTGTTTTATTGGGCTTTATAGATTCAAGAAAGAAGGGGATGAAGAAATACAAGAATTTTTACGTGCCCTAATGTGTGCCACACGGCTAGTCTAACAATCGACCATAAAAATTTGTGCTTCCTAGAGGCAGCCAAGGGACAAAATTTAATTGTTTTTCCTTATTGCTTTTAGTTTTTTCTTTTCATAGCTTAACTCTATTTTGTTTCTTTTTGTAGGTAATAATTGACCTAAGGAGAAAAGAACACCTTTGGAGGGAAAACACACTGCCTTTACACCACCACCTACTCGTGAACCATATCAGGGGAGTTTTTCTGTTCCTTTCTTTTGTCCTTGCGTTTTTACTGATTCATACATCGAGGACAATGTATTGTTTTAGGTTGAGGTGGTTATGTTGATTGAGTGAGTCCTGAGTGTCGAACTTTAAAATTTTTTCGATATATGTTGTTGAGTCTTGAGCATCTGTGCGTCGGACTATAAATTTTGAGATTGAACTGTTGAATGATTCTATTGCATGTTATGTGATTAGGACAGTCTATGAGATATTTTCTATACCTTTTTATTTGCATTTGTTGAAGTTTGAGAATGTTGTCCTAATTTGAGCCTATTTGAAAATTTTTCTTTAAATTTCTTGTAAGTTTTGAGCACTTATTCTACCTCTTGTAGACTTGAAGGCTTAGTATAGAGTTATAAGGTCCATATATTTGTTGTCACTCCGATAGGCGTAAGGACTAGGTTGGAGCTAGTTTTTTGCATGATAGTCTGTAATGTCTTGCTTAGGAGAAAAAAATATATTTATTTGCCTGAAAAAGAAAAAAGAGAAAAGAAAAAAAAAAGAGCTTAGAGAAAAAAATAAGTGAAAAGAAAAAAAAAAGCTTGTAATGAGTAGAGTGATCATAGGTAAAAAGAGTCACCTCTGTTGTGATTAGTGACCCTTGCAACAGTAGTGTGAAAGCTAGTGCCCTTGAGTCAAAATGATACAAGTTTACATTCTTAACTATTGTATTGCTTGATAGTGGGTTCTTAGAGCCAGTGTAGGAGGAAGATAGATTGAGGACTTTATAAACCTATTCCATGCTTATAAGACTACATTAGGGAGGTTGTACATACACACGCAAGGAATGATATGAAAGAGTTTTGAATATCTCATTGATGGATTGCATGAGCATGCTTCTCGTTTGCAAATGATTTGTTATTTTGAGCATTGAGATTCGAGTCATGTGTTTACAACCAATGATTCTATTTATTTTTTTAATTATGCCTTACTCGAGGACTATCAAGATTTAGGTTGGCGATAATTTGATAGCACCTTAAAAGTCCTATATTTATCTTGTTAATTAATGCTAGTTTGTAGAATTTATATGCTTAATTGGTTCTTTTATAGAAAATCAAGCAAATTGAGTATTTCGAAATGTTTTCTGCAATTCGAGGTTAATTTGGAGTGAATTGGAGGTCAATTGATCAACTGGAGCATGATGAAGTGAAGGAAATGACCAAATTCCCTACCGAGAGTGTCTCAACACCACAAGGAGCATCAAGACACTGTAAAGGACAAAATGCGTAAAAACATAGCAGCATCGATATGCTACCTTTAGCGTCTTGACGCCACAAGGTCAAGCATCGACATTATAGTCCTAAATGCTACAAGGATCTTATCTCAACGCTGGTAGCATCTCGACGATACTCCCAGCATCTCGACGCTACTACAATTTGTATAAATAGAAATTTTCTCATTTAGGTCAAGGGTGGATAGTTTGACAACCATTTTGGATGATTTCTCTCTACCTCTTTATTGTTTTTGGTAGTTTAGACTTAGATTTAGGAGTTTTGATCGAGCCATGGTGTCGGCCTTCTTCATTTCGATGGCCAACTAGACTTTCAATTCCAATTCGGAGGTTTGTCGGGTTATATTTTATTATGCTGTGAGATTTGGTAATGAACTTCTGTCAATTTCAGTAATAATTATCTCTTAATTATTGTATTATTTATGAGCATGCTTGTAGATTAAATTGACACCTTAATCGCAACTTGTACCTTCATTATGCTATGCATGTTGTTTGAGATCCATAATTGTCAAAAACGCATGCTTAATTTTAGTAGCGAATAGGCTGACTCATGAGTGTGATCTGGAGATGTACACTACGTTCATAACTTGCATGATAGGCCTTAGAATCAAGATAGTGCGTTAATTAAATTCAGCTATCTAAATTAGTTAATTCATCCTAATCAATCCCTAGTGCATAATGTGATTAATCTGTTAGCATGGAACGCTATCGTGTCTAGCTAATTGGGTTAATTTAGAATTAATTCGATGCTAGGTTGTATTAGTTTAATTAGGGCACCTTACAAGGTCTTTTTTCGCTGTTCTAGTTAAGTCGATTAGTGATGACTACTAACGCCAAAAGAAAGCACAAGTGCACGCTATCAAAACAAGTAATATATGGAGTATTCAAAGTATTGAACCAAAGGAACGGATTTAATACACAAATTCTTTAGGGTTGCAACCAAAGGTTAAGAGAAAAATAAAGTTAATTTTGGGGTTTTGTGAATGAAAAATTAAAGATAACTAAAAAAGTAATGAAAAAAACAAGGATGAGAAGCAGGGGATTCAAATCTAGTTCAACTTGGGGAAATGTACCCACTATGCACCCGCAAATTGATCAACTAAGTCCGGCTATTTTAGTGATCCTGCCTCTTGAGCCTGCATACTGACTCTTTCAAGTTATGTACGGTTCAAACAGAATGCTGCTAAAATGCGCCGCATACTTACCCTTTTCGACACTTAGCTAAGTAAATCAAGTTGAACACCTATTTGGCTCCTTTTCCAAGAACCTTTAGGAGACTAAGCAATTTAAAACTCATATGTCTATGGCTAAATTTTCTTAGATGATGAAAAACACAACTTTAAGATTTTAAAGTTTTTGTCCTATGTCTAGGTACAAAAAACAAAGTTCTATGTCTAGACTCTTTTCCCATATTACTTTTGGAAAAACGTGTGTCAATTCCAACCTTTTCAGTATTGAAATTTTCACAAACTATGCTATCTCAAATGGCCAGTTTAAGCTAACAATAAAACTTAAACTCTTTAAAAGTAAACTTAGCTAAATGTTGAGCAAATTTATAAGAAACACATGGTGGTTGCTTATCTCCTTTTTAGGGTATCCACATGATTAAATCCCCTCCAAAGAGTTTAGCTACTCATTGGACAAATAAATAAAGTACAGAAAGTAAAAAGAAAACAAGTAGAAGAAGAAATAAAATTCATTGAAATAAATAAACTTGAAAACACTTTGAAATATGAATCCAAGAAAGAACTAAATAGAAGTGAAATTCAAGAACTTACAACTTAAAAATAAAGAAAAACAGAAACTTACAAAGCCGGAAAATAAAATAAAACAGAAAGAACAATTTCAAAAAACTTACACAACTTAAATAAAAAATCTAGGAATGAAAAAAACCCTAAGATATTCTTCCTTTCTAACTTGTTCAACCCTTTTCATGGAGAATCAAGTACTTACTCCTTTCGAAGTTGGAGTCCGAATGGAATATAAATTGAGCTCATGGGAGACTCGGAGTGGTGGCAAGAAGAAGGAAAGAAAAATGCAGAGTTTTAGGATAAAGAGAGGTTCCAACTCCGAGCTCTCTTTCAAAAGGAGGATTGAAGCGCCTTTTATAGATTTCACGCCTAAAGTTTGCTACCAAGGTCAATGTGGAGAAGTTTGTTCTATCATATCCCTTAATTTAAGGAGATTTGATTGAGAATAATTGATAAAATCTTCAAATCCCATGAATCTTGGAGAATCTATCAAAAAGGTTCAAATGCAGGTGCATTTGTGGGTGCATTTGGGTTGTTGTTAAAATGGCCTAAATGTGGGCGCATTTCTAGGTGCATTTAGGCTATTGATTGCAACATTTGCAATTTGGCTTCTGCTCTCAAATGTTAGTGCATCCTGGTTACATATTTGATGGATGTTTTCTTATTTCCTTCAATTGCGACCGGAATGTGGGCGCATTTAGATCTTTTTTAAGCCTCTACACAAAAACAATAGAAAATAACACTTTTCTTTACAAAAATGACTCAAATTACACCTAAAAACTTTTTTTTACAAAATCAAGACTTCAAACATATGCAATGTTTGTTTTACTTAAATTCACCCTAAATGACATGAAGTATAACACTAACGCTTGCTTTCTAAGCAAATAAGCTGGTATTTAGAGCCAAATAACACTTATAAATGAGCGTTATCACACTACCAAACTTAGCTTATTGCTTGTCCTCAAGCAATTTTAAGCAAAAACAAACAAGCAAACAAGTAACATCATGCATTCTAAGGAAGTTCTGAAAAAAATTGTGCCTTTTAGGAGAGATATCACTCTTAGTACCTACACAACCTTGAAGCTTCAGCCCATGAGACCTTACTTTTTCCTTTTCAAGACAAACCATTTGCATGCAAATCTGCCTACCTTGTTTATCCCACCTAAGGCTTAGTCATAAAGTCTAGGGTGATTTCTTTGTCTAGCAAGCTAAGACTTATTCTTTCTAGGAACAAAAGACTATAACTTCCCTCAAACTTATTCAATGCTACAGCTAGGTTCTTTCCCTTTCTTTTCCTTTCTTTCCTTTTTCCCGTTTTTTCTAAGGAGAGTCTTTCTGTCACATTGTACCTTCGTTCCAACTTACCAACACTTTGTGGTGAAAGTAGCTGACTACGAGCACAAGTCACTACTAAGATTGTTTCCACATACTCACTTCCTAAGTCAACCTTTCATGCAAAGAAAATCATGGGTGCATGATCGCCCCTAGTTACTCGGTTAACTCTAGAATGAGGAGTATCTCCTTTTCTTTTTCTTTTTTCTTTCTTTTTTTTCTTTTTTTTAAATAAGTCCCTACTAGTAATGTAGTACATGATACATCAACATTTTGGTATTACAATTCAAAACTACAATACAACTCACCCCCTCAAACTTAAATGGGTCAATTTCCCCATTGACTAAAAACATAAGGCATAAGAGGGGTTCGGGTACAAATTTTTTTGTGACTAGACTTGCTGAGTATCGAACTAAACTCTCTTAAGCACACTAAGTAGTCTAAACTCAAGAAGAATTTAGATTTGAATGGTCTTTGAAGAAAAGTAATTGATAAGGTACATGAAACTTAAACCCAAGTTTGCATAAAGTATATGGAAGTTGAGAGAGCTCCAAGTATCATCATAAAGGTCTTTTTAACTCAACAATCTAGGAAAGAAAATTGAAAACTTATTTTTGAAACTTTATTTTTATTCATGTGCCAGGTGTAAGGAAAATCATTTAAGCAAAAAGTGTTTTTAACAAAAGTAGACAAACAAAAACAATTCAACTTACACTAAAAAAGCATCAAATCTAACATAAGAAAGTAAGTAAACTATCCCAGAACAAAAGCAAGTACACTAAGTATGAAAGCAATAAAGATAGAATAGAGAAACAATACTCCCCTAAGAGGTAAAGGATGAATCATCTCTCTGCTGGTCCACATGATCTTGGAGAATGGCAAGGAAGTCAGGAAGTGTAGGGTCCTTGCCCTTGGTCAGCTCTGTGAAGGCCTTTCAAATGGCCTCGTCCCTCTCTCTTGTATAGGCTCAATAAGCCCTGCTCTACTTTTGAAGTCAGTCTATCTGAGCCTAGTTGTCTTCTTGTGGTGGCTTAGATAGTCCTGGAGCGGCTGGTGGAGGAGGAGATGCGACCGCATAATGTGGAGTGGTTGTTGGCTTCTTTGGTGAAGCCAACTTTTGCACTTGCAAGGCCTTCAACTTGTTGATGGCCACTAAATCCATGGTTGGCTTCCATCCCACCCTCCTACAAAAGTTTAGTAATCATGGCAGAGGAGAAGAGACATCCTACACTCCTTCGAGCGCATGCCACGATCTCTTCTTTCAAGATTCTGCCTAAGTTGATATCTAGGCATTTATAAATGTTGTACAACAGCATAACCCACTTCTGTGAGATAGTGGTGTCATGCGTTGTGGGCAGAATTCTATTCTTCAGGAAGTGGAGCCATACATACGGCTCTGTCTTGATGTTAGCGGCACCAAAGTCCGCACTCCCTGTGGCGAGACTCTCCATTCAATGCCCTCATGTGCAACAAACTGTAGAGCCTCCTGTAGCTGCTCCTCGATTGGATCGTCCATAGCTTGATTACCTCTAGGGTTCCTCAAATAGGGGAGCATATAAATCTAGTTGATGTCAAGTTCGGAGTACCGCACTGTCCTCCCTCTGAGTTCAAGCTCATTCCTTGTTTCATCCCCCAGGTGGGCATAAAACTCTCGAACTAGTTACACTGCCCCCTTGTTGGGTTGCTCATAAAACTGCTGCCATCCCAACCTGAGAATGATATATGTAATGAACTCTAGGATGGGGCCTGTCTTGTTTGTGAAGCCCTTCTCGCACATGAGCTCTCATCCCCCATGATGACTTTTCATTTGTTGAGGTCGAATGGGGTAGTGCGCTTAGCCACAGGACTTTCTGCAGTGACGTGGCTAGTCCTTGGCCTAGGAGTAGCTTAAGACCTAATCCTTTTCTTCTTCTCAGTCCTCCTCCTGGAGGATCTAGGCATCTCACTCTCTGAGATTTCCTACAAGTCGCTCTCAGAGATAGGCTGAAAAACAAAAACAAAAATTAAAGCAATATTTACATATTTACAAAAAGAAAAAGAAAAAAAACAATATTTACAAAAAAAAAAACAAAAACAAAAGAAATATTTAAAAACAAAAACAAAAGCAATATTTACATATTTAAATTTAAAAACAAAAACAAAAGAAATATTTATATATTTACAACACATCATCTGATGTCCTTTATCCAGTTTCACTAGGGAGATTAAGGCCTGGTTTCTACTTAGGTCTTCTCCCTAGTATGGTTTGACTCTCTATCTGTTTACTTTAAAAATGGCCTCTTTACTATCATGCAAATCAATTGCTCCGTATGGATATATTTTAGCAATCGTGAATGGTCCGGACCATCTGGATCTCAGCTTCTTTGGAAAAAGTTTCAGTCTCAAATTGAATAGCAACACATGTTGTCCTTCATGCAGTCCCTTGTCATGCCATCCCTTCACCTTCTCCTTGTAGAGTTTAACATTTTCGTAAGAGAAGTGCCTTAATTCTTCAAGCTCATTCAACTGCATTTTTCTTAATACACCTGCATCACTCAAATTAAAATTTAGCCTTTTTAGAGCCCAATAGGCTTTGTGCTCCAATTCTAAGGGTACGTGGCAAACTTTTTTAATGACAATCCTGTATGGAGACATTCCCAATGAAGCCTTAAAAGTTGCCCTGTGTGCCCATAGTGTTTCATTGACCTGAGAGACCAATCCCTTCGCGATGGATCAACTGTTTTTTTTAGGATTGTCTTGATCTCCATATTCGATAATTTTGCCTATCCATTCGTCTGTGGATGATATACAGTTGTAATTTTGTGCCTTATGTTGTACCTTGCAAACAAATTTCCTTTTACCCTATTCACAAAATGAGTTCCCTCGTCACTAACCAAGACCCTTTGTGTACCAAAATGAGTAAAGATGTTCCTATGAAGAAACTTCTTCACTGTCTTAGCATCATTGACAGGTGTTGCCGCAGCTTTGATCCACTTAAACACATAAGCTACTACAAGTAAGATATACACATTCCCAAAGGATGGAGGGAAAGGTCCCATGAATCTATGCCCCACACGTCAAAGATTGCCGCCTCTAACATGTAGTGCATTGGCATTTCATGTCTCACTGTTAAGTTCCCCATTCTTTGGCATTGATCGCATCCCCCAACAAACAAATGTGCATACTTGAAAAGAGTTGGAAAAAAGTATCCACATTTGAATACTTTAGCTGCTGTCTTTGTGCCTGCAAAACGGCCTCCATATGGGGCTGTGTGATCGGGACATCCTCCTCTGCAACACATCTTCTAAGCACCTGATATGGTCTTAGCCTGTAAAGGTAAGGTTCATCCCAACAGCAGTACTTACTGTCATGATAGAACTTCTTCAATTGCTACGATGTTGTCCCTGGTGGAGTAAGCCCACTAACTAAGTAGCTTGCTATGTCAGCATACCATGGTAACTCAATTGCTTTGACTGCCAAAAGTTGCTTGTCTGAAAAAGTTTCTTGTATCTCTTTTGAATCATCCCTCTGAGCCTCCAACCCTGATCTTGACAAGTATTATGCAACATGGTTTTCTGTTCCTTTCCTGTCTAAGATCTCCAGATTGAATTCCTGCAAAAGCAAAATCCATCTGATGAGTCGGCTTAGCATCTTTTTTTGACAGAAGATACTTTAGCGCCGAGTGGTCTGTGTGGACAATTGATAACGCTAATTTATGAGTGTTATTGAGTCCAAAAAACTAAGCTATTTTCTTAGAAAGCGAGTGTTTAAAGTTATATTTCATGTCATTTAGGGAAAATTTAAGTAAAAACAAGTTTTTCATGTGTTTGAAGTCTTGATTTTATAAAAATAAGTTTTTAGGTGTATTTAGAGTCATTTTTGTTAAAAAAAATGTTAATTTTGGTTGTTTTTATGAAGAGGTTGAAAAATGGACCAAATGTGCCAGCAATTAGGCAACATTTGAAGGCAAAAGGCAGTTTTCAAGTAAAACATAAAAGAAGCCAAAATGCGGTCGCATTTAGGCCATTTCGACAACAATGAAATGCGCCCACAAATGTGCCCTCATCTGGACCTTTTCGATAAATTCTACAAGATTCGCAGGATATGAAGATCTTATCAAATATTCTCAATTAAATCTCCTCAAATCAAGGAATGTGATCGACCAAGCTTCTCCACATTGATCTTGGCAGCAAACCCTAGGCGTGAAGTCAATAAAAGGCGACTCAATCCTCCATTTGAAAGAGAGCTCGAAGTTGGAAATTCTCTTCATCCCAAAATTCTGTCATTTTTCTAAGTTTTAGCCGCCACTCCGAGTCTCTCCTAAGATCTGTTCATATTCCATTTGGACTCCAACTTTGAAAGAATGAGGAGTAAGTACTTGATTCTCCTTGAAAAAGTTTAAAAAAGTTAGAATGGAAGAACATTTCAGCATTCTATTTATTCTTAGAATTTTCATTCAAGTTCTGTAAGTTTTTAGGAATTGTACTTGCTGTTTTATTTTATTTTCCAGCTTTGTAAGCTTCTGTCTTTATTTTAATTCAAGTTTTAAGTTCTTTAGTTCTTTCTTGGATTCATACTTCAAAGTGTATTCAAGTTTATTTATTTCAATAAATTATATTGTTTCTTCTATTTGTTTTCTTTTTACTTTCTGCACTTTATGTATTTCTCTGATGAGTAACTAAACTCCTTGGAAGGGATTCCATCTTGTGGATACCCTAAAATGGAGATAAGCAACCACCATGTGTTTCTTGCGAATTTGCTCAACATTTAGCTAAGTTTACTTTTAGTGAGTTTAAGTTTCATTCTTACCTTAAACTGGCCATTTTGTGAAGATTTCAATACTGAAAGAGTTGGAGTCAACGCGCATTTTGCTAAAAGTATTCTAGGAAAAGAGTCTAGACATAGAACTTTGCTTTTTGTACCTAGACATAGGCAAAAACCTTTAAAATCTTGAAGTTGTGTTTTTCATCATTTAAGCGAATTTAGCCATAGACATATGAGTTTTAAATTGCTTAGCAACTCTTTTTCCGTTGTGGTGTAGTTAACCTGTGCGTTTTTCATGGTCTTGCTGACATAGTAAATGGGATGTGTTATCTTATTCCTCCTCTGTGTAGGCACTGCACTTACAACGAAGTCACTTGAGTCGCACATAAGCTCGAATGGCTGACTCCAGTCAGGTTCAATCATTATGGGGGTCAAGCTTAGTGTATCCTTCAGCCTGTTAAAAGCATTCAAACAACCCTAGTTGAACACAAATGATATGTCAATCTCTAGCAACCTACATAAAGGTTTAGAAATGTGGGAGAAATCTTTGATGAACTGTCTGTAGAATCCTGCATGGCCCAAAAAGCTTCGGATGTCCTTTATTGATAGAGGTGGTGGTAGTTTTGCAATCAGTTCTACTTTTTCCCTGTCCACCTCGATTCTTTTCCTTGAGATCTTGTGCCCTACGACAATGCCTTCCTGATAAAGGAGCTATCCCAATTATGCTTGAGAACTCCCCTTATACCAGGTGAACTCCTATAACAATAATAAGATAACCGTATAATGAAATGATAAAGCAACCCTAAGAAAGTTAAATAGATTTTTACTTGGAAAAGTTGATCGATGATCATGAAGAAAGGAGAACTTCTTCCTATCTTTAAGATTTTGAACTCTCCACAATATAATGGATAAAACTAGATTGAAAGTTCTAAACATGCATTCTAACACAAGAATACAAAGAACGCATAAAGCTTGAGAGATACTAAACACAAATATGAGATTTCTCAACCTCAACTTGTTCAAATGACAAAATGAAAGCCCTATTTATACTAATTGAATAGCACCATGAAAGGACACAACCTTTCACCAATGTGGTCTAAATTCAGCCACCAACCCTTGAAATCCATACATGAACCATATTAAATGTAAATACATAAATTTAATAGGTACATAATGCATTAAAGATGTGAATGAATCTGGATTTTTAGATTCATTAGGACTCTTGGATGAAAAAGTGTCTTATCAAGCTTGAAAGGATGCAACTCTTCACTATGTGTAAACACCTTAGCTTGGAGGTGAGCATTCAATGCTTCTTGAAGCCTTTTAGCTCTAGCTCTTGTCATTGAACCTTGTGGCATAATGATTGCCTCAGATTAGGTTGAATTGGAGTTGACTTCCATTGACTTTGAGTATGAGCTTCAATTGAGATTCCTTGAGCTAGTTGAGCTTGGTATTTTTCTTGTAGACTTCCCTAGTGGTCTCCATGATTGCTCATTTCCTTATCACTTCTTGCACCATAAAGTGACATTTCTCCTAATTGTGCACTAGGTTGGTGTCTTCACAGCGTTGCAAGACATGTTCAAGATTCATAAGACAATGATTGAATGTTTCTCCAAAAATAGAGAAATCATCCATGAAAATCTCCATGGTTCTCTCCACTATCTTTGAGAAAATGGCCATCATGCATCTCTAGAAGGTTGTTGGGGCATTGCACAGTCCAAATGATATCCTTTTGAAAACAAAGGTTCCATAGGGACATGTGAATGTTTTCTTCTCCTGATCTTCTGAGGCTATCGTGATCTGGTTGTAACCTGAATATCCATCCAGAACGCAGTAGTACTTCTTCCCTGCAAGACGATCCAACATTTGATCAATAAAAGGCAATGAAAAGTGGTCCTTCTTTGTGGCCTTGTTGAGGCGACGGTAGTTTATACACACTATCCATCCTACAATCAACCTTGTTGGAATAAGATCATTCTTCTCGTTTGTTACAACAGTCATCCCTCCTTTCTTTGGCATGCATTATACTGGGTTAACCCAACTGCTGTCTACTATGGGGTAGATTACTCCTGCATCAATCCATTTCAAGATTTCCTTACGAACCACCTCCTTCATCACCAGATTCAATATCCTCTGGTTCTCTATTAACTTTTTAGCTCCCTCCTCTAGATTGATCTTGTGCATGCAAAAAGAAGGGCTAATTCCTCGTATGTCTGCTATTGTCCATCCTAGCGCCTTATTGTGCTTGGAGAGTACCTACAATAAAGAAAATTCATCCTCATCAGTGAGATTTACGGAGATAATAACTAGTAGAGTTTCATCTTTTCCCAAAAATCTATATTTCAAGTGAGACAGAAGTGGCTTGAGTTCCAGTACTGGTGGTTCAATCACTGAAGGTTTTAGTGGCACTGGTTCTTTAAATGCACTTGGTTCTTTAAATGCGAACACATATGCAACCGCAGTCTGCTGCAGTTCAAATTTTTCTTCAAACTCTTCTTCTTCAAAACTTTCACCTGTAAAGTTGTCTTCCTGCAAATCATAAAAATCAAACAGATCACAGAGTGCTAAACTCGAGCATTCCTCAGATTCTCCTAGGTAGCGCATCGCCTTTATCACATTGAATGTGATGTATTGGTCATTTACTCACATAACATCTCTCTTTTTTGGACATCTGTGATCGTTCTTCCCGTGGCTAAAAAAAGTCTTCCCAAGATGATTGAAACTTCCATGTCTGCCTCACAATCCAGGATTATGAAATCTGCAGGAAAAATAAATTTATCCACCTTAACGAAGACATATTCTATCTTTCTGATGGGCCTAGCTATATACATGTCCGCCAACTACAAAGTTATCGTCGTGGGTCTAGCTTCTCCAAATCCAAGCTTCTTGAAAACTGACAGAGGCATCAAGTTGATGTTGGTTCCTAAATTGAATAATGCTCGTCCAACGTCTTGCCCTCCTATCATGCATAGGATAGTAAAGATGCCTAGATCCTGCAATTTAGGTGGCAGTTTACTTCTTAAGATAGCACTGCAGTTCCCAGCCTTCTCTTTTTCTTCAAAATATCCTTTAAGAACTTGACATAGTTAGGCATCTGCTCAAGAGCTTCCACAAACAGACTGTTGATGTGCAACTGCTTAAGTATGACCCAGAACTTATTAAACTGCTCGTCCTAGTTCTTCTTCTAAAATCTTTGAGGGATGGAGGTGAAGGCCTGACACTTTGATATAAATTTTCCTGTTTCTTTACTAGTGTGCCTTTTTCTCAAATTCAGCTTTCTGGTGCTTTGTTGCCTCATCCTTGGCCGCATTTCTTGCAAAATTTTCACTCAAAGAAATGTCCTTCTATCCTTTAGGTTACCTTGTGGTCGCAAAAGTGGTAGCATCACCTACAATTTCTTCGTTTAAGTCTTTCTTCACTTCTTTGTCAACAGCACTTCCCTACAAAGGGAAATCAAAAGAAACTTGTGGAGATTTGCACTCCACTGGCATTTCGGACTCAGCAAACTTGAATCCACTCCTAAGAGTGATCGCTTTGCAATGCTCATTTCCTTCTCTATGCACATTTCTCTGTATTGCTTGGTAATGCTCCTTGAGGCCTGTTCTTCATCTCTCTCGCCAATTATCCAACCTGCAATTCAAGATTTCACAATTAAGCAACTTGACTTTGAATGATAGCATCATTCTTAGCCATGAACTCCTTCATGTCTTTAATGAAGAGTTCTTAGCTGATGATTGTTGTTGCATTTGTGTAACATTCTTCTGTGTGTATGGTTATTGTGCTTGATTGTTGAAACCTGGTGGAAATCCCTGCTTCACGTACTGATTGGATGTGCTTGCATTCTGTCCTCCGCAAGAGAAGTCAGGATGCTGCCTCTAACCTGAGTTGTACTTATACGAGTAAGGATTTAACTTGTTTTTCTCTATAAAACACACAAAAGTAGGGTTGTAAGAACAATGGTCATATAGATGGCCTTCACTGCAATAAACACAAGTAGGTGTTGAGATTTGATTCAAAGCAGCAACAGGGGCCTAGTTCCCTATAGTGAAATTCTTCAAAGTATTGTTCATTGCTGAGATCTGTGCACTCAGTGCTGCTATTGCATCCACCTCGTATACACCAACAATATTTTTAGTAGAATGTATGTCTTCATCTCCCCACTGACTGTTGTTGGAGACGATTGCATCTAGAATCTCATTCGCTTCATTGACTGTCTTTCTCAACAGAGATCCACTTGCTGATGCATTAACCAAGGTCTTAGAGGCCTAGGTCAATTTGTTATAAAAATGCTCGATCAAAAGGCAGGCTGGTAAGCCATGATGTGGACATCTTCTTACTAACTTCTTGAAGCGTTCCCATGTTGTATCAATGTCGTCCTTCGAATCCTATTTAAAAGTGATAATTTTCCCTCGAATCTGAGCATTTTTGGTTGGAGGGAAATATTTCAAAAGAAAATTTTCCGACAAGTCATCCCAAGAAGTGATCGAGTCTGGTGGGAAAGAATCTAGCCATGCTTCTTACATTACCCTACAAGAAAAGAGGAAAAAGTTTCAACCTCAATGTCTCGCTTGATACTCCATTCATCTTGAATGAGTTGCATATCCTCAAGAATTGCTTCATGTGATTGTGAGGATCCTCATTTGGCAATCCTGCAAATTGCCCTATAGTATAGAGCATTTGAAACATTATTGGCTTTAACTCAAAATGAGTTGACTCAATGTTTGGTTCCATGTTTCCTGCATTAAGATTATGGAAAGTTGTGGTTGCATAGTCCCTTATGGCTCTGTCTCATTTATCTAAAATAAAAATAGGATTTTGCTGCACTTCTTGCAGTTGTGGTTGTTCTTGTTATGTCACATCATTGGGTTGTGCTCTTCTTTGCTGCTCACCAAGAGGATCGACTCCAAGTGGATCTATTGAAAGTTCTTGCAAAATAGAAAATTCCTGCAAAACAAGTCCTTATGGATTCTCTTATGCGCTCAACTCTTGTAGATTTCTTCTTTTCCTCCTTTGCTCTTTACGGCGCCAGTTAAAATTTTGCCCTATCTCATGATCGAAATCCCAAGGGCAAGGCCCTTTGCGCATGCACCAACTCTAACATGCAAAACCTACAAAATAGAATCGGGTCTCTGGGACAAAGTCCAAATGCAGTCACAAATCGATCGTAATTTTGCTGAAAAACTGAAATTTTTTTTGTTAAAAAGTCGCCCCTAACAACGGCGGCAAAAACTTGATGACTGCTAACGCCAAAAGAAAGCGCAAGTGATCGCTATCAAAATAAATAATATATGAATTATTCCAAGTATCGAACCCAAAGGAACGGATTTAACACACAAATTCTTTAGTTTACAATACAGTTGCTCACAAGTTGCAACCAAAGGTAACTGAGAGAAAAATAAAGTTGATTTTGGGGTGGTTTTGTGAATGAAAAAGTAAAGATAACTGAAAAACTAATGAAAAAAACATGGATAAGAAGTAGGGGATTCAAATCTTGTTCAACTCTGAGAAATGCACCCACCATGCGCTCGCAAAATTGCTCAAGTAAGTCTGGCTATTTCAGAGATCCTGCTTCTTGCACCTGCATATTGACTCTTTCGAGTTCTGTACAGTTTAGACAGAATGCTGCTGAAATGCACCCGTGACTTACCCTTTTCGACACTTAGCTAAGTAAATCAAGTTCAACACCTATTCGACTCATTTTCCAAGAACCTTTAGGAGACTAAGCAATTTAAAACTCATATTCTATGGCTAAATTCACTTAGATGATGAAAAACACAACTTCAAGATTTTAAAGTTTTTTGTCCTATGTCTAGGTACAAAAAGCAAAGTTCTATGTCTAGACTCTATTCCTAAATTACTTTTAGGAAAACATGTGTCAATTCCAACCTTTTCAGTATTGAAATTTCCACAAACTATGCTAACTCAAATGGTCAGTTTAAGCTAACAATGAAACTTAAACTCACTAAAAGTAAACTCAGCTAAATGTTGAGCAAATTTACAAGAAATGCACGGTGGTTGCTTATCTCCTTTTTAGGGTATCCACATGATTAAATCCCCTCCAAGGAGTTTAGCTACTCATCGGAGAAATAAATAAAGTGAAGAAAGGAAAAAGAAAACAAGTAGAAGAAGAAATAAAATTCATTGAAATAAATAAACTTGAATACATTTTGAAATATGAATCTAAGAAAGAACTAAATAGAAGTGAAATTCAAGAACCTACAACTTAAAACTAAAGAAAAACATAAACTTACAAAGCTAGAAAATAAAATAAAACAACAAGTACAACTCCTAAAAACTTACACAACTCAAATGAAAATTCTAGGAATGAAAAGAACCTTAAAATGTTCTTCCTTTCTAACTTGTTCAACCTTTTTCAAGGAGAATCAAGTACTTACTCCTTCTTTCAAAGTTGGAGTCCGAATGGAATATGATCATAGTTTAGGGGAGACTCTGAGTGGCGAAAAGAAGAAGGAAAGAAAAACATCAAAGTTTTGGGATAAAGAGAGGTCTCAACTTTGAGCTTTCTTTCAAATGGAGGATTGAGTCGCCTTTTATAGATTGCACACCTAGGGTTTGCTACCGAGGTTAGTGTGGAGAAGCTTGGTCTATCATATCCCTTGATTTGAGGAGATTTGATTGAGAATAATTGATAAAATCTTCAAATCCCGCGAACTTAAGGAATTCATTGAAAAGGTCCAGATGCGGGCGAATTTGGGTTGTTGTTGAAATGGCCTAAATGCGAGTGCATTTCTGGGCGCATTTGGGCTATTTTCTGCAACATCTGCAATTTGGCTTCTGCTCTTAAATGTTGGCACATCCTTCTCGCATATCTGATGGATGTTTTCTTATTTGCTTCAATTCCTGCTGGAATGTGAGCGCATTTGGATCCTTTTTCAGGCTCTACACAAAAAAACATAAATTAACACTTTTCTTTTAAAAAAATGACTCTAATTATACCTAAAAACTTATTTTTACAAAATCAAGACTTCAAACATATGCAAAGCTTGGTTTTACTTAAATTTACCCTAAATGACATGAAATATAACACTAAACGCTTGTTTTCTAAGCCAATAAGCTAGTATTTAGAGCCAAATAACACTCATAAATGAGAGTTGTCAATTAGGCCATTAGCTACGAAATTGAGCTAAGCATGAGTTTTCAGTGATCAACATCGCAATTAAACCCGACATACTCCGAATTGATGCCCATGGTAAGATCGTGTTACTTTCCCTGCTTTAATTTAAGTTATTTTACCGCTTTATGCAAAACCCCCCTTTTTCAGTTTTTAAAGAAATCTAATTAAGAGAAATTGATATTTGGTTCCCTGTGATCAATCTGATCCACTTAATGCTACAAGTAGCTTAGGATCGGAATATAAATTTAATTTTTACGAGCTTCAACAGCTTTGTCAAACCCATGCTTAATTTTAGTAGTAATAGGCTGGCTCATGTGTGTGAATTTAGGGACTTTTCCTACTTTTCATGGCTTGCATGATAAGCCTTAAAATTAAGAGAGCATTTCAATTAAATTCGACTATCCAGTTTAAGTAAAGCGTCCTAGTCACAATATAAGTTTAGCGTCCTAGTCAATCCGTAGAATGTAATGTGATTAGTTAACTAGTATGGAATGTTATCGTGCCCAGCTGATTAATTAATTTAGAATTAATTTGGATGCTATGTCGGATTAATTACATTAAGGGACCTTAGGGGGCTTTTTCGGCTTTTTCGATTATGTCGATTAGGTGTTTAATTACGAAATTAAGATTAATTTGAGATTTCAGTGATCAACATTACATTGTGAACCCAATTGACTCTGAATTGGTAATTGGTAAGATCATTATCCTTTTTTTGCTTTTATTTCCTTTTATGCTTTTTGGTTTTCACTTTTATTTCCAAACCCTCATGTTTCGGTTATTGTGCAAATTCAAATAGAGAAATTGATTACTGGTTCCTTGTGATCAAGCTGGTCCACTGGTGCTGCAAGTAGCTAGGATCGGTAATATTAATTTTGACGAGTCTTGACAGCTCACATCATTGACCATCTGATAAAGGGCATAAGCTCATTTCTAATACCGACAGGGTTAGGATGAGTGGAAAGACCAAACAGAATAAGGGATACCATTTTAGACCTACCTTAGATATAAAGGAATCTCTCACAAGGAATAAAAAGGGTTTGAGGCCTCATTGCTGATGATTGAAATGTATGTGAGTTGTTTGGAAAAATCTTTGGAAAGAGAGTTCAACCAAGTGCAAGTGCACACTGTCCACAAGTAATATATGAAAGTATTCCAAGTATCGATCCCACAGACTAGTTATAAATTCAAGTGTTTAAAGTGAAAGGCTTTATCAAATTGCAACAAGGTAACCGAGAAAATGTTAAGTTGTTGTTGTGAGTAGGTGTGCAAGGAAAAACTAAAAAATCGAAAAAAAAACGTTTAAACCAATCGAAACCACCATCAGTTTGGTTTAAACCAGTTGGTTTGGAGGTTCTAGTTTTCATATAAAGAAAACCAAATATATTCAGTCGATTTTGGGTTTAGCAAAAGCCAAACCGAATATAACCGAGCCGACCGATAAAATATATACTAAAAATCAAAATTTATCTAACAATAGTAGTAGCCCAGATGGTGCCAATTTCAGTTTAGTAAGTCCCATGTCACGAGTTTGAGTTATGTTGATGCTGTTTTTTTGTGATAAGCATGTTCGTCTAACTATCTCAACGGCCCAAGGACACAACCCATTCTTAATTTAAGGCCCTTGACCTAACACCTGCCACATGTGCTTGGGTTTTTAACCAAACGACGAATCTCAAGACAGAACCGACTAAATTGTCAGTTAGTCGGTTTGAGGTGGTTTAATTATTCATCTGTGGTAGTTTAACTTAGTTTTCTTATTTTTCTTTACATATTTGGTGGCTCGGCTTCGGTTCATCACTTAAATCAAGCCAAATTGAATAAACCCCTAGTTGTGAGTGACTAAGTAAAAGTGAAGATATCAATGGAAATATGAGGATTCAATCATGTTTCTGCCCTAAGTGAGTAAACTATTACTATGTGCCTGCATGTCATTACCTTGTGCATGTAAATCAGATTCATCTTCTATTCAGTCTTTCATCAAAGCACCCTTAGAAGTCTAAGTTATTGATCCTATATGTCTATGGACAATTTATCTTAGTTACTTAAGCATGCAATTGTGTTGATCCAATAGGCGTGCTCTATGTCGAAGGTCAAACAATGAAGTCTTATGTCTAGGCTCTTCTCCTATATTGATTTTATGACATATGTTTATTACCCAACCCTTTCAGTATTTAGTTCAACTTTGTATGTAAGTCTAGGTGATCAAGCTAGACAAACAATAAATAGTACAATCAATAAAACCAAACTGCAGTAAAAGTAATTTGACAAATATGCAAGTGATGGAACAAGCTTAGCTCATCTTCTAGGGCATCCATATAATTGAATCCCAAAAGAAACTTAGCTCATAATGGAATTAAAATCATAAAGATACTTCATTTGAAATAAATGCTACTAATACACATCAAACTGATATAACAAAAGATCGAATTAAAACTAGTTAAAATCTAGACAAGGAAAAGGGAAACCCAAGAAAATTTGATTGATATGCTCATTTTTTTCCTTTCTCAAGGAGAATTGAGTGTTATATAGCCCTAGACTTTTGACTAAGGGCTTGGGGTAATCTGATCTAAGCGAACTTTAGAGGAGCTTTAGCTCTTGAAGCATTTCTAGGGTTTACTTTTCCTCATGGGTTCTCCTTCAATCGATGGGTTCAAGCTCCTTTATATAGGCTTAAGAGTTGTTATTTGTTGTTGATTTGTAGGTGGGAGGCTTGACCAAAACAACTTCGAGTGAGAATAGGAGGAAGTTGCCATGAAAATCTCATTCGGTTTTGACTAGCTAAATTCTCGTTGAAACAGTCTTAAGGCACTATGCAGCCGCAAAGAATTTTTACCTTGTAGACTTTGGGACCACGTTTGGGGCTTTTCAACAAATTTCTGCAAAACAACAAAAAATGGTTAATTCTCACTAAAAATGACTTTTTTACCCTCAAATTAGTATAATTAGCATGACATGACTAAAATAAGTGACTTTCTTACTTTTGCACGTTTAGGACCATTTAAACACAGGAATAATTACCAAACATACATTTTAACCCAAAAATAAACTTGAATTTGGGGGTAAATATGTTACATAAATAAGATTCATTAATTTCTGTAAAACCTTCCAGTATAAACATATATTTAGGGGGTGTTACAGTCCTCAAGGCAGCTCGATGGAGTGTAGCTTAATTAAGTGAAACCTGCCTTTTGCCAATTCTCATTTAGGGTAAAGTTGCATTAGTATGAAATGGTAAGTGCATAGTTAGGGAAGTCGTATGATGAGCCTGTATTCTTCCTTCGATATTTATGTTGTTATTTGTTCTCTGGAATCTCGGTCATTATTTACTTTAACACTTTCTTAATTTTTTTTGTCATTTACATTTCTTGCATATACAAACCAAAACCATTTTTACTTTGTTACTAGTTACTTTTCCTGTACGACCTCATTCATCTTTTTTGCTGAAACAAACTTTCCTATGGATACGATCCTGGAGTACTTCTCGACATTGCTTATCGAAGACTAGTGTACACTTGCGTGAGCTTTTTGGGTAGTGGTTATTTTTTAACCTAGCATTTTTTACTATTACTAATTTCTACACAACAGATTTTCTTCACCATTGTCATATCATTCTTATCTTTTGTCATATCCACAATACGACTCACAAAACTGTTGGGTTTTATGTCCTAAAACTCGTGGTTTGTAAACTGAATGTATATTCTATTTTGCAATAAAGATGTTATTGAGGTTTATTCAATAAAGGTGTTATTGAATAAAGTGAATTGCGTCCTTTTAACCCAAATCCAATAAATTAAGAACCCTTGGCTATAGTATGTATACTTGAACTTCATGTGGAGTATGAATAAGGATCAAGTTCAAGTAATAGCCAGAATGGTCTATAGTATAGGGATAGGGGTGGGTACCTTATCTTGGGGATACTATGGACGCGACCCACTTTGTATAGTACAAACGATGTGATCCTAAATCGTTCATGTGGAGACATGTGAGTGGAGGCATCCTATGCAATGAGTTTGCATAAGACCGGACCGCGAAATAGTCACTTAGATTTTTTAACTCCGTTTATTGTCATAACTGACTATTTCATATGATGACCTAGGTAACTCGATCTTAATCCTGAGCACGCTATGAACTCCTATTTATTTGGGATTATCCTTTGATTTGCATGGGTGAGAGTGGCCCGAGATTGCCGACTCAATAAGCCTCCCATTTTGGGGATAAGACCGGGTAGATAGTTGGGGACATAGTTCTGCTAGAAGGAATTCACTACTACCCGTTTTAGGGTTTAGTAGAGAGGTTGTTCCCTTAAGTGCTGACTCTGGGTCTTGAACAAGGGGGCCCACCCTCTCATTGGCCCGAGAGGTATTCGGTTTGCTGGTTGGACCACAAACTAATTGTTCATTAAAGGATCAGTGGGACTTGAGGAACAATAAGTAATTACAGGGGTAAAACGATTTATTAGACCCAGTTGTAATTACGAACAACCTGTGAAGGGTCGACTTACTAATCATGGTTATATCAAGTGGACAGAAATATATCTACAGTGAGGAGAGTGCAGCCGTTGGGCTTTAGTGGAGTGTCCCGGCGGTTAATGAATGTTGATTAGCTTGGCTAAAGAGTTTGGTCGGTTAGTCTCGTATCGTTGGAGCTCATGATTTGTAGGTCCATTAGGTCCTCCTTGCTAGCTTGGACTAAGCCTTGTAACAGTATGAGAGAAAAGAATTTGAGTTGTTCGAATTCGTTTTTGAGAGTAAACGTTAATTATATGCAATATACTTAACGTATCATAGTTTAATTATGAATTAAACTATGAGGAAGTGAGATGAACATATTTAAAATAATTTAAATATGGGTTCGGTCTAATACATGAATAGGGATTCAAGTTCAAGAGGTCGGTTTTGAGATCGGGATTTGATCCGATTATTTAATTAATATTTGATATTAAATATAAATAATTTAATTAATTAATTAATTAAAATTTTTAATTAATTAATTAATAATCAATTTTGTTTAAAATTAATTTAGAATTAATTTTAAATTACAAAATTGAATTTCAAAGTGGGAAATGTTGAAGTTTGTGGTGGTTGTATGACTAACCTCTCTCAAACTCAAAATTCACCAAAACTGGACACCTCTTTGATGACTAACCTCCATGCTTATGTGTTGTCATATTTAGCAAGCTTGATGAAGCTTGTTAATGGCTTTAATTAGCAATGAAACACAAGGGATTTGGAGATTTTGAAAAAAAAATTGTTGTAGATTTTTACAGACTTTTGCCATCTCTCTCTCAAAATTCTCTCAAACTAGGATCCCACAATCCGTTCCAAGGCCTGAGGATAGTAGGGAAGACACTAGAGGTGGTCCACGAAGTGTTCGTGCTTAGAAATTTGCAACGGGTTTGGAGAATTTGAGCTTCAAAGGTGATTTTTCTTATACTCTGTTTTTCAGTTTTGAGCATGCTGTTTGTTTGATTAAATTGATGTAATTAGAGTGCTTAAGATCCAAAATTTCTTTCGCTTTTGTGATATTAACTCTTTCAAACACAACACTAGCCAAATCTATATTTGCTTCCTCTCTAAGATGACGTTTTCTTTCTTTAGTCTCCTTTCTCAATCTACACATTGTCTTCTCAACTTTAGGATTATACTGCAATTCAATATTTTGAGAAAAACGATTTGTAAACTGTAAAACAATCAAATAAATTAAACAATAAGAAACTAAAATACTTTCTCAACAACAATGCTAAATTTTGGTCAGGTCGACGAAACCCTTTAAACTAATTATTGATTCTCCTAATCTAGCTTGTAGAAATAGTGGAACCAGGTCAATCCTAAGGGTGTCAATCAAATTAATTTCTCAAAGTTAGATAACAAAAATATAAAATAAAAAGGGAGTTTTCAATTGTTGAACTAAAATTAAAATTAAATAATGAATTTAAAGCATATTAAAAAAAAATCTTACCAGATTTCCAATTCAAAAATGTTAAATTTTTAGATGCTTATGCTCTTTCTACACCCATAGTTTCACACCTATTCTTTCAGCAAGGGGAGGTATATCTTTCTTTGATCCCCATTTTTATAGGAGAATTGTAGGTAGTTTTCAATACATCACAATTACACGTTCTAAGCTTGCCTATTGTGTACACAAGGTCTATCAATTTATGCACTCTCCACTGTTTTATATTGGAAAGTTGTTAAAGTTCTTCACTATTTACAAGGTACCCAATCCTTTAGTTTGCTATTATCTCATCCTAATGTCTTTCAAGTGCAGGACTTTACTCATGCAAATTGGGCTTCTTGTTCCGATGATCACAAATCCACGTCAGGCTATTATATTCTCTTTGGTGCAAACATGGAGGTATGGAGGTCCAGAAGAAACAGCAAATTATTTCATGATCAAGCACTAAGGCTGAGTTTCGATGCCTTGCCAATGCAGCCATTAAGCTTTTGTGGATTAAATATCTTTTACGTGAACTTCAAGTTCCTTCTTCTTCTCTCTCGATTCAAATGTGTGACAACATTGGCGTGGTTCATCTCAATTCTAATCATGTTCTTCACTCTCGAACAAAACACGTGGAACTTGACATATATTTCATTCAAGATCTTGTTCTTCAAAGAAAGCTTGGTGTTCAGTATCTTCCGGCTTTTGCACAGATAGCTGACCTTTTTACAAAGCTTTTAAGCCTCCCTTTGCTACTATACATACCAAGATCAATGTCTTAGATTCAACGACCATTGGCTTGAGGGGAGGTATAAAGGGGTTCATGCACGTGCCCTTTGTGTGATTTAGCCTCGACCAACCATAGCCTTGACCTCGCCCTAATGTCGAGGTCGTGGAGGCTGAAGTTGGGCTTTGGCCCAATTTCCTCTTTTCTTCTTTGCTTTGTGGGCTGGTCATTCTGTGTTGGCTTGAATTTGTCCAACGTTGTGCTTTTTTCTATTAGTTTGGTTTCTGATTTTCCTCACAACTTGGATTTACCCGTTTGGTCCAATTTCATCCATAACATTATCAATTGTGTGTATTTTTTTTTAAAGAAAAGTGTAATATTTTTATTCATAATCATTGTTGATATTTCAAATTGATAAAATAATTTTAAAATATGACTTAAAAGATGATGAAAGGCAGAATAAATGAATAAAATTTTAATGCCCATAATTGTTGATAAATGAAAGAGAATGAAAAGGTAGAATAGAAAAAGCTTTGTATTCATTTGTAAAATTTAAACATACCTTATAGAGTTTAAAATGGACTTGTGAAATTCAAAATATTTTGCAACTTCTCAATTTCCTACAACTAGAAAAAATGGCTATTTTTTCCGCCAATCTGATTATAGTTTAATAGATAAAGTACCTACCTCATAGAATTTAAAATGGACTTTAAACTTGAATGTTCAATCTCCTACCCCATATTTGGTGAGTTAAAAAAAAGTTTATATTCTTTATTTAGTTTTGTTTCTTTCATTATGGTTAAACTTAGTAATTTTGATTCATCAAAGTTGCAAAAGCGATATGAATAGAATTATATTTTAAATAAATCGTGTAATGTAAAGGTCTCATATTCCTCGTAAAGGTCTCATATTCCTCATTCTCTACTATTTTTTATTAATTTATTTTATTATTAATGTTATTTATTTTTTCATATATCAAATATTTGTTCGTACTTATATTTTATTTGATTTGATTTTCTACATGTTAATTTAATTAAAATCAAACATAATTTGTTTTTGAAAAAAATACCATTTTAGTCCCTGAGTTTTTAGAACTAGGTGCATTTGGTCCCAAAAGTTTCAAAATGTACCTTTTTAATCCCTAAGTTTTTTAGAATAGGTTTAAAAGGTCCCTCACCACTAACAAAAAAAAGTCATATATGACACGTTCTTTGAAAATTTTCATTTCCCACCATTTTTAAACTAGTTTATTCAATGGTGGAATACCTTCGGCTTAACGGAGGATATCTTTCCAACTCCGATTCAAGAATCATACCATTTCTTTTCACAAAACATACAAAGAAATGAGTTTCAACGTTACTATGTTTTTGTCTCCATTTAAAAATTCCATGGATTCTTAGCTGGAACTTTCAGCTTGAAGAAAAAGATGGTCTCAAAAGACTATACAAAGTCATAAAGATCAAGTGGTGGGAAAGACATGAATTCGCCCACGCTCGTCTCAAAGAGGTTAAAGATTGGTTCACAGAAAATGGGGACCAGCTAAACCCAACACAGAGGAATTCAGAATTTCTGAATTCAAGGTCTCAAATAATCTCAAGACTTGCTCAGACAACCTCTGAAGAAGAATTCAAGAGAGTTCTTGATTCTGCTAGAAGCAGAGCATCATCTTCTTCTCATGGCAGCCTACCGTCTGATGAAGAAGAGTCTCAATATGATCTAGATGATCCTTTCCTAGATTCACAACCTCCGTGAATCTAGAATTTAAAAAAAAAAAAAAAAGTATTTTATTATCCCTGTACATGCGGCACCCCTCTTGTACATGTTTTATTTCTTTTTGTCACATTTCTTATCTTTTCCTGTAAATTCTTCTAAGTTTTTGTAGTCAAGATACTAGATCTTGATTACACTTTTGTATAAATTGTAAATTTATATTTTCTTTTTAAGTTCTTCTTCGCTAGGAAAAAGATCTTCTCTCTGTATAATTCGGGTCTGTAAATTAATAATATAGTGTTAGGTGTACAGAATTCCTGTATAGTTATGAATTCTGTATTGTACATGGTAAATTCATCATCTACTTCCAGTCTTGTGACAGCGCATCTATAGAGAAGATGGCGTAATAAGTCTCTTTTGAGTTGCTTCTTGGAAACAAGATAGCGTAATCAGCCTCTTTAGAGTTGCTTTTTGCTTCAGTGAAAGATTATTGCCTAAAGATATCAAAGGTTGAAGACAAGGACCTATTGCAGGTCTTTAAGATTGTGTTCCTTATAGTAAGTCGCGATGGCGCAGTGATTCCGTTGGTAAGCTCTCTGGTGTACCCCTGCCTCTTCAATAGCTTTAAAGTATCTGCAGAAGCAATAATAAAAGACTGACATCTCACTTTAATAAAGCTACTTTATTAAAGTAAAAGACAAGCACAGCTAGACAGATATGATGAAGATTCGCTCTTATCTTTACTTTTTCAAAGTTTATCTTTTCCTTTGTCGTTTGTCATTATTTTGTAAAACTTTATTCGCTTTACTTTATTGCTTTTTAAAGTAGTTTGTTTTATTACTTTTTAGAAAGTTGTTTGTCTCAGTGAGAAAGATGGAATCAGTTAGGGTCTTGTCCTGTCAGTTCGAATCTTATCTCTTAATTAGTTTGTTTTAATTTTTGTTTCAAATTCGAGGTCTATAAAAGACTTCCGAGTTGTATTCAATAGGCATCGAGAAATATTCACAAGCTTCTCTTGTGCGATATTTACTCAGCCTTCCAAAGCCCAAATCCCTTTGTAATCAAATCTTTCGATTCTAATTCTCTTTTGTCGTTCAACGTAATCAAGCAATTGGTATCATAGCCATTGTCTCAATAAAATTAAAAGTTTGAAATATTTTTTTGTTGATTTCAAATTCTTTTTAGGGGTATATTGCGTATGATATCAATTCTTTCAAGAAATCATAAAAGAATTTAGTTAATTCTTTTCACTATACTTTTTCTTCCAATCCCTTTTGTTGCCAGTTTGGTCTCATGGGAATCAGGTGTTTGGCAAGGGCAGAAGGTGTTCCCAGCAGAAGGCGTAAGACCGTTGGTAAGCCGTCTGTTCCCCCTGATAGCGAGTGACGGGTGAAGAAGAAGAAGAAGTTATTGAAGGGAATTCATTTCATTCTCTTTGATTTTGAAAAAGAAAAGATATTGTATTCTGATGACCGATCGGATGAAGAAATTAATCTCAAGATGGAAGAAAAATGAAGAAGCCAAGAAGCAGCGAGCAACTGAAGCAAGGCGAAAGGCTGTAGTCTCAAAAGCCGAAAAGGCAGAACAAAAGATGATCGCAGAAGCTAATAAGCATCGATTCAAAGAAGGAGAGAGTGCAAATGTTAGTGTCAAAAATACACTATCATCCATCAAAGCCATTGAAAGAGATCTTTAGCAAATGGACTGTTCCCAAAGTAGATCCAACAACGATTTACGATATGGGAACATTCAATTTTACTCAAAGCAAAGGAATCCGTATTGTAGAACGAACAATTCCTATTATCAAGAATCCAGAAATGATACGTCTCTTCTCTGCTGACATGATCCATAAGCACAAAGAAGCATGCTATCAATTTCTGCATATAGGTCTTGTGCAAGTAGGTATAAAGTCGTTATACCGCAATGGCCTAGATATTCCAATCCTTGTTTCTTTAAGAGACAAGAGACATCTGGATTACAAGAACTCTATGCTTAGGCTTATTGAAGCCAATCTAGCTAGAGGACCTGTCTATTTTAATGTCTATCCAAACTACCCAATATCCATGACAAATGCAAAAGTACTAAATACTTTAGTATTAGACATTTGTTTCAAAAATCTAAACGTGGATGATGAGGTAGAAGGATTTGCATTAATTTTCAGAATCAATTATAGGTTGATGAAGACAACCCTTGAACCTCGATGTATTGTCGAAGATCCCCTAGAAGGAAAAATAATTTTATTCGAAGCAAACATCGAAGACTCTTTGATCGAAGTCCCAAATACGCTATCTTGGGAAGAGATAACAAGAAAGTTTGAATGGGCTATTGCGAAGGCATTTACGCCTCCAAAACCCAAACCAAAGACTTTAACTCTTATTGAAGAAAGACCGGATGGCAGTGTCCACATCGAATTCGAAGATGAAGAACCTGCTAAATCCAGAGTGACTCATTTTTCCCCATCTAGGCATAGCGCTTCAACCAGTAGAGCAGCGCCATCATCCTCTACAGGAGTGCAAAGATCGAACTCTCTCAGAATAGAGAAGGTCGATCTATATCTAGAGATTCCTGAGATACATTATCAAAGGAATACATCACCGACTCAAACTGACATGGAAGCTAATCAGCTCAATGTTATTCTAAGAGATTTCCAAGTAGATATGGAGACTCTTAAGAAAGACTTCTTGAGCCAAATATGGTCAGACTCCAGAAAGGCATTTTTCAGAGCTTATGAGAAGGAAGAAAGAGAGCAGATAAAAAAGGACTGCAGACCATGGAAACTCTTGAAGAGAATATACCATTCTTCGAATGGTATGTAGAACGTGAAGAATACGAAGAAAGATTGATCAATACCTTGAAGGAAGTTTCGTGGAAAATGGTGAAGGGAGCCGTAGTAAACTCTACTCATCCTCCGATTGAAGTTATTCAATTTGAAAGCTTCAACCAAACCGTTTTAGCAGCACCTTTCAAGTTAATTGATCAGAAGGAAGAAGACAACAATCCCTCCAAAGGGATTAGAGGCATTCAAATATAAAATAATTACACTAATAAGATTCTTTCTACCTTATCCCAGTAGATGGACAAAGTAGAAGAAAAGATCTTTGAAGAACAGCCAAAGAAGGCAGTTTTCAAAAGTGAATTTGGAAGTACCGAATCATCAGCTCCATATTTTCGAACAGATGTTGGAAGGCTCGGTACCCCGAATGAAGTCTAGTTTCGAAAAATTCATAGAAGAAGTTGAATGTTCTGAATGATGAGGAGATAGATCAGATGATCAAGCATATGAGTCAATTGGCCCTCGAGGCTGAACATCCAGAAGAACATATCACGTCAAAAAGCTATCATCCAAGTGATATGCTAAAAATTCAAAATCAGAGAAATTATTCTCGAAATAATTCTTAGCAAAGGAACTGGTACCCGAGACCTACGAGGCCGGATTTTCAGTTTGAAGAAAGAAATTTCATGACGTACAAATCATTTAATGGGGATTCAATCTATGAATGGAACATAGATGGCCTGTCAGAATATCTGGTCATGGGAGTCATTCAAGAGATGTTAATGGCCAATACTGCCTACATCTCTAAGGGACATTCAGACCATGAGTCAGCAAGACTTTTATCTGCTGGATTCTCTAGCATCCTTAAGGGATGGTGGGATCATAAATTCACAGAGAAAGAGCAGAAGCAGAACCTCAGACATACGTCTAGAAGGCCAACTGGTACAGTAGGCGTTCATAAAGGAGCTACTGAGGCTTTTACAGCGGCATCCACTTCAACAACAACTATGACGACTCGTCAAATAATTGAAGAGGACGTTGAAGATGCAGTGGTCACCCTTACCCATGCAATTTCAAAAAAATTTATCGAAAACAACAATAATTTTCGAGCTCTGTCAAGTACCTTTTTGAACAATCTAAGGTGTCCAAAGCTCCAAGATTTCAGATGGTACAAATATACATTCATGGCAGAGATTTACAAAAGAGAAGACTGCGATAGTGAAGACTGGAAACAAAGGTTTATCACAGGTCTTCCAAGACTCTTTCAGTCTCAATTACTTCTTCATATGAAGGAACTAAATGGAGGAAACATTCCCTGGAATAACCTCACATATGGAGATCTAATCCAAAATGTTATTAATTTTGGAACTATCCAATGTCTTCAACAAAAGGTGAATGAAAAGGCCAACACCAGCGCCAACCGAAGAAGAGAGATGGGTCAATTCTGCGATATGTATAATTTACATCCGCAGCCTCAAGCTCCATCTCAACTTCAAAAGAAGAAGATTAGAAGGATTAAGAAATTCTCTGGCGGCTCTAGAAGATATACGAAACCAAACGTATACAGAGAATCCAGAGGATACAAAAGAAAGATCTCTAGGGACTACCCCAGAGAGACACAACACAGATCTAAAAGAAGGCCAAAAAAGTTTGGTAGACAGATTCAGTGCTACAAATGCAAGAAGTTTGGACACTATTCAAATAAGTGTCCCTTGAGAGGAAAAATCAATGAGCTTCAGATAGACGAAGACCTCAAGCAAGAATTGCTGGTGGCGTTCGGATCTGACTTTAGTGATTTTTCAAATTTTGAAAAAGACTCAAATGACGATATCCTTGAAATAAGAGAAGTGTCTCACTCATATTCAACCAGTGAAGGAGAATTTGAAGTCAAACATAGAGAAGATTGCAGAGGAGGAAGAGTATGTGGTTGCTTCAACTGCATAAATGTTATTAGCAGTGATCAAGAATTTCTCCTAGATTTAGTCGAGAAAATTCCAAATGACACTGTAAAAATATCCATACTCAAGCAGCTAAAGGAATCACTCAAGAAGAAGACTTTCGAAGAAGAGAAAGAAAGAATGACGAAAAATAAGTTGAGTGACCTAGACATTGTTCCCAACCCCATGGATGATGTCTTCAAAAGGTTCAAAGAAACCAAAGAGGTTACAATTCAAGACCTACAATTTGAAATCAACAACCTCAAAGAAGAAATCTCGAAGTTGAAAAGAAGCTATCAAGCAGATTTCTCAAAGCTCACTTTAGAGATAGCAGTCCTAAAGAAAGGAAAACAAAAGGTTGAGGAAACTCCAGTAGAAGTTACTACTGAAGAAGAAGTATTTCTCAACACAATCACCAGAGTCCCATACCAAAAATGGTATATCGGGTAACTCTGAAGATTAAAGATTTCAAGATAAATCTTATTACTTTAATTGATTCAGGGGCAGATCAGAACTGCATCCTTGAAAGAATTATGCCCTCAAAGTATTTTGAGAAAACAAAAGAGATCTTAAGAGGAGCAAGCAGAACTCCCTTAAAGATCAGCCATAAATTATCAGAAGCTCATATCTGTAAAGAAGATATATGCTTCGTAACTTCTTTTCTTCTGGTGCAAAACCTAAGCCAAGTCATGGTTCTAGGGACACCGTTTATTACTCAATTATATCCCTTAGAAGTTTCTGACTAGGGAATCGTGACTCAATTACTGGGACGCAAGGTCCTATTTAAATTCAAGAAGCCTATTCTTACTCATAAAGTACAACTTATGAGTAAAGAGAATCAGTTGAATATAATTAATCTCAAAGAAAAGCAAATCACTTTCTTAAAAGAAGAGATTAATTATAAAAGAATTGATGAGAACCTCCAGCAGAAGGAGATTCAAGAGAAGATTCAAATTTTGAAGCAAAAATTTGAAAATGCAGTTTGCTCAAACAATCCCAATGCTTTTTGGGATAGAAAACAGCATGTGGTAAGTTTACCATATGTTAAAGACTTCAAAGAAGGTCAAATCCCAACCAAGGCGAGACCGATTCAGATGAATTCCAAACTGCTAAAGCATTGCAGAATGGAGATAGAAGAATTAATAAAAAAGAAGCTAATCAGACCCTCCAAGAGTCCATAGTCCTGCGCAACATTCTATGTGAACAACCAGGCAGAAAAGGAGCGTGGTGTGCCCCGTCTAGTAATAAACTATAAACCCATAAACAAAATTTTGGAATGGATTAGATATCCAATTCCCAACAAAACCGATTTACTCAAAAGAATTTCGGGTTCAAATATATTTTCGAAATTTGATATGAAGTCAGGTTTTTTGGCAAATTCAAATTTTAGAAAAGAATAGGTACAAAACTGCTTTCAATGTTCCTTTTGGACAATATGAATGGAACGTCATGCCTTTTGGGTTAAATAACGCTCCATCAGAGTTCCAAAAGATCATGAATGATATTCTTGATCCAATCCAACATTTTTCAATAATCTATATCGATGATGTTCTAATTTTCTCATCAGGTATAGATCAACATTTTTCCCATTTGGAAAAGTTTATTGATATTATTAAATGAAATGGTTTAGTAATATCAGTCTCAAAGATAAAATTATTTCAAACAAAAATATGTTTTCTTGGATTTGAAATCTATATGGGCCAGATTAAACCCATTCAAAGGTCCATAGAATTTGCGGATAACTTTCCGGATCAAATTTTAAACAAAACCCAATTACAAAGGTTTTTGGGCTGTCTCAATTATGTCCTGATTTTATTAAAGATTTGAGGCCCATTTGAAAATCATTGTTTCAAAGACTTAGAAAGAATGCAAAACCCTGGACAGCTGAGCATACTCAAGTTGTTAAGAGGATAAAGACTTTAGTCAAATCAATTACCTGTTTAAGTCTTGTCAATCCAGAGGCAACTTTAATAGTGGAATATGACGCATTCGATATCGGATATGGAGGAATCCTCAAACATTCCTTGGATAAACAAGAACAAATAGTAAGATTTTATTCTGGAGTATGGAATGATACCCAGAAAAATTATTCAACTGTAAAAAAGGAAATTTTGACCATTGTTTTATGTGTTCAAAAATTTCAAGGAGATTTAATAAATAAAAAATTTATTATTAAAACGGATTCTCGAGCATCAAAGTTTGTTTTAGAAAAAGATGTTGAGAATTTAGTCTCAAAACAAATATTTGTGAGATGGCATGCGATTTTATCGTTTTTTGATTTTGAGATTTTGCCTATAAAAGGCATTCAAACCCGCTTGTAGATTATCTCTCATGGGAGTTCCTAACTCCAAAACTCTCTCCTCTCTCTCTCTCTCTTCTTCCCTCTTCTAAAAACGATTGGGAAAAAGATGTCTAGTAGAAAGGGCAAAGGCCCTGCTACACCTGTCTCAAAAGAGAAGGACAGAGCTTCAACGTCTCAAATCGCTACTCCGATGACAACAGATCAATATGCTTTAGACTCTTATTTCACACCGGTGGTCAGATCTAGAACGATTCGATCTATTAGGATTGTGATATGTGATTCAATGGAGTTATCAACTCCACCACCTAGGCCTTCGGCCAACTTAACCCGTCAGAGAAGACAAACTGTCTCTCCGACTTCTCAAAGTTCTAGAAGAACATCAGCTCCCTTACAACAGGGATCTTCATCGTCTATAAGACCTTATACCTTCGCTACTGCGTTGGTACCTCAATCTAGGTTCATCCCTAAACCGGAGATTAGAACCTACTTTCAAAAAACAATTCAAATTTCCAAACCCTTGGTAGAACCAGAGTTCGATGGTAACTCCATGGTTGAAGTTATCAAATATATGTTTCGAAAAGACTTCCTATTCATGCCGGAAGATCTTTCAAAAACAAGAAAATTCTACGAATTTATCCTTGTAGACACCAGATCGGTCAAGATAACTCATATCCCAGATCGTGATGATCCGACCAGGATCGTCTTCTCAAAAATCAAGATTTTCAAAGTTTTCACTCCGTCTCATTGGAATCAGAGTATCTTTACACCAAGAACTCTGTCTAAGACATTCAAGCCACAAACATATCTATACCGTGACTATATCAAAGCATGGTATATTGTGATGTGGTATATCAAATTTGAACACTCCTGGTTCATTCAATTTTTCCAGAGAGCCCACAGTATGGATTACCCATACTAGTTTATTCAATGGTGGAATACCTTCGATTTAATGGAGGATATTTGTCCAACTTTGATTCAAGAATCATACCATTTCTTTTCACAAAACATACAAAGAAATGAGTTTCCAACGCTACTACGTTTTTGTCTCAATTTCAAAATTCCATGGATTCTAAGCTGGAACTTTTAGCTTGAAGAAAAAGATGGTCTCAAAAGACTATACAAAGTCATAAAGATCAAGTGGTGGGAAAAATATGAATTCGCCCACGCTCGTTTCAAAGAGGTAAAAGATTGGTTAGCAGAAAATGGGGACCAGCTAAACCCAACACAGAGGATTTTCAGAATTTATGAATTCAAGGTCTCAAATAATCTCAAGACTTGCTCAGACAACCTCTGATGAAGAATTCCAGAGAGTTCTTGATTCTGCTAGAAGCAGAGAATCATCTTCTTCTCATGGAAGCCTACCGTCTGATGAAGAAGAGTCTCAATACGATCTAGATGATCCTTTCCTAGATTCACAACCTCCGTGAATCTAGATTAAAAAAAAAGAAAAGAGTATTTTCTTTCCTGTACATTCGGCACCCCTCTTGTACATGTTTTATTTCTTTTTGCCACATTTCTTATCTTTTCTTGTACATTCTTCTTAGTTTTTGTAGTCAAGATACTAGATCTTGATTACACTTTTGTATAAAATTGTAAATTTATATTTTCTTTTTAAGTTCTTCTTTGCTAGGAAGAAGATCTTCTCTCTGTATAGTTTCAGTCTGTAAATTAATAGTATGTATAGTGTCAGGTGTACATAATTCCTGTATAGTTCTGAATTCTGTATTGTACTTGGTAAATTCATCATCTACTTCCAGTCCTGTGACAGCGCATCTATAGAACAAATGGCGTAATAAGTCTCTTCTGAGTTGCTTCTTCGAAACAAGATAGCGTAATCAGCCTCTTTAGAGTTGCTTTTTGCTTCAGTGAAAGATTATTGCTAAAAGATATCAAAGGTTGAAGACGAGGACCTGCTGCGGGTCTTTAGAATTGTGTTTCCGATGGTAAGTCGCTGTGGCGCAGTGATTCTGTTGGTAAGCTTTCCAGTGTACCCTTGCCTCTTCAACAGCCTTGAAGTATCTGCATAAGCAATAATGAAAGGCTGACATCTCACTTTAATAAAGCTACTTTATTAAAGTAAAAGACAAGCACAACTGGACATATATGATGAAGATTCGTTCTTATCTTTACTTTTTCAAAGTTTATCTTTTCTATTGTCGTTTGTAATTATTTTGTACAACTTTATTCGCTTTACTTTATTGCTTTTTAAAGTAGTTTATTTTATTACTTTTTAGAAAGTTGTTTGTCTCATTGAAAAAGATGGAATCAGTCAGGATCTTGTCCTGTCGGTTCGAATTTTATCTCTTAATTAGTTTGTTTTATTTTCGTTTCAAATCCGGGGTCTATCAAAGACTTCAGAGTTGTATTCAATATGCATCGAGAAATATTCACAAGCTTCTCTTGTGCGATATTTACTCAGCCTTCCAAAGCCCAAATCCCTTTGTAATCAAATCATTTGATCCTAATTCTCTTTTGCCGTTCAAAGCAATCAAGCAATTCTTATAACATATTAAATTTTATTACTATTTTCGAATAAATTATTTTATTAAAAATATAATTACATTCCTTTTTTTATAACACTCATATCATTATAAAATCAAATGAAATAAATTTTTTTACGCTCATTCCACATGGTAATGACTAGTATACATATATATAAAAGAATTTTTATGCATTTCCATAATTTTGCCAATTTTTTTGCTAACATCGACATTCAATCAACATTTCAATATAAATATTATATATGTTTTAGATATAATGGTTAAAAATGATCCATTATAATATATAATTAAGTCACAATTAAAGTTTCATGAAATAATTTAAATCAATTTTCATATATATATTTTTTTCAAAATTCCTGCTCACATCGACATTTCGATTGATATTTACATATAAATATTGTCTTAGTTTTAGATATGATAATTAAAAATAATCAATTATAGTATAATTAACTCAATTAAAATTCATTGATTGATTCAAACAATTTTTCTGAAATTTCAATAGACATTTCCATTTCTATTGAAATTTTTGTAAAATCTAGATCTCAACATTTTCAACATTCACATTTCTATTTTCATCAACATTTCCGTAAAATCTGGACCTCGTCAAGGTCCACATTCCAATTCCAATTCTGCTTACACTCATTTCAAAAAAAAAAAAAAAAAAAAAAACAATTCTGCCTACGGCTTGTTTTCCCAACGTGCAGTTAGCATTTAGCAGGAAGCAATCTTTTCAAAAAAAAAAAAAAAAACAGCTTGGGCCAACACATTTATGGCCCAATAAGGCAACGCGCGCATCATTCTCTTTCATTTGTTTGATTCGTTAAACCCTTCGAAGGCAAAAACCTCTTCTCCTTGACCATCTTTACTTTTCATGATCGAAGAGAATCGCGCCAGAGGTTTTCAGATTTGGGCCTACAAATGAATTTCAGAAGCTTGCGCACAGTCCAAACTTTGTATCGCACGGCACAGAATCGAGCATTAACTTCTAGGCAAGTGTGTGCTATATTTTTTGTGATTTTTTTGTTTGGTTTCCAGGAATTTAGAAAGCTGAGTGGCTATTCATAATTGTTTGTTTAAGCTCAGATAGGTAATGGCAGTCTTGAGTGTAAGGTGGTTTAATCAATGATTGTTTAGCTGGTTGGAAAAAGTAAAAATTCTGCTGGAAGCCTGGAAATGGAATATATCATTTACTTGAATGCAGTTTATTTTCTTTTCATACTGTTGTTATTGCAATTTCTATTCTTTACTCGCATTTTCTTGGCGACATTGACAAGGATGTTTTTTTCTTTCCTTTTTATGTAGGTGAGAATTGAATATGTCTCATCTTCTTATTTTGGTCTAACAGTGTTATTGTAAATTGTCTAATGCTCAGGCTTGGAAGTTCAGCAAACTATTCATGCGGTATTACAAATGGTAACTTACTTTGATGATTTTTAATTTTTTTAAGATTTTCTTACCTCAGACTTAGTTGCAGAAACTTCCTTAAAATTAATGTGGTTTTCGGTTGGTTCAGTTAGTCAATTGGGTATTCAGAAAACTTCTTCTTTCCTCAGTAACAACAGTCACACTACTTTTTCACTGGCTCAGGGACATAAAGTGATAATAAGTTCTGCAGTGGTAATTTCCTGAACTTAATACGAGTTTGTTTTGTTATATTTTTAGTTTCAAGGCACCAAGATTTATATCAGCGATCAAAATTTTGTAAAAGGGGGGTTTTGTTTTTCAAGTTCATCAAAATTCTTTTTTTTCTTTTATTGTTTAGGCTGCTGAGTTATCAATATTCTCACATGGCATTAGGTTGGTGACAACACAAGCAAAAGCCCCGCCTCAAGTACGTCAAATGGTGAGTTTATTTTTGCCTAATTGATCACGTTTTAATTCCTTCGAGTCAGTTCTGTTGGGATACAGTGATCAATTGCTGAATAATTCTGGTTATCCTGATAAAAATTTGTTTTACTATTTACTTAATTAATTCTGTTAAACATGAAACCAAACTCCTAGTGAATGCAGATTATGAAAATTGCTTGATAATTAACTCTCCTATTTTGAAAATATTGATTGTTACAAAACCGTTTGGGGTTGGTACAATGGTCACACGCACGCTCCACCATCCACAAGTGCCTAGGTTCGAGTATGAGCAGGCGCAAAAAGTTGTTTCTTTCCTTTTAATCTTATCAAAAAAGAAAAAATATTGATGTTAGCTTGTTTTTCTTTTGACATGATAGGATTGATACCATATCATAGGAAAAGATAAATATGCCTTTTGTTTTATGAGAAACCAAGCTTTCATTGAGAGAAAATGAAAGAATACAATAAGCCAATAAGATAAGCCAAACCCTAACTATACAAAAAGGGATTTTAGTTCAAAATAATAAGACCTAATTGATAATTATAAAAGTTCTTGGAGACTAACACCCAAGTAGAGGCATTAAGGCCAACAGTCGACTGCATCTCCTCCCAAGGTCTCTCACAATCCCTAAAAATTATGCTATTTCTTTCCAACGAAATACCCCATAGGACAATGAAGAAGCCAGCCTACCACAAAATTTGCCATTTGTGACAAAAAGGAAAATGCCTAAGAACCTCCTCCACCATAGAGGTGCATTGGAAAAAGATTTTAGATGTTGAGATTGTTCAAAGTGAATTGGAAAAAGATGTTGAGATTGTTCAAAGAGAATTGGAAAAAGATTCATACTTGAGGAAAATCATCGAGGAGATCCAATCTGACCCCATCAATCACCTTAAGTATTCGTTGCAGCAAGGGCGTCTATTCTATAAGGGAAGATGGGTGTTGTCTAGTAAGTCATCCTTATCCCTACGATCTTGCACACATATCATGGAGAGCACTCGGGATTTTTGAGGACGTACAAACGCCTTACGGGGGAACTATTATGAAAAAACATGAAGATGGATGTCCAGACTTATGTGGAAAAATGTTATATTTACCAGAGTAACAAAGAAAAATCAGTTTCTCCAGCTGGGTTATTACAACCTTTACCTACGCCAGATCGAATTTGGGAGGACCTTGCTATGGATTTTACTGAGGGATTGCCTAAATCTGCGGGATATGATACAATACTAGTCGTGGTTGACAAGTTGAGTAAGTATGGCCATTTCCTTACACTTAAACATCCTTTCTCGGCAAAAGATGTAGTGGTTGTGTTCGTTAAAGAAATCGTGTGACTTCACGAGTTTCCTCAGTCGATTGTTTCGGATACAGGCAAGATCTTCATGAGCCATTTTTTGGAATGAGTTGTTTAAGTTACAAGGGACGCAGTTCAAGCAGAGCACTGCCTTCCACCCACAGATGGATGGGCAAGAAACTTATTTTTTTGTGGGGAGCATCCGAAGAAGTGGGAACAATGGATTCCATGGGCGGAATATTGGTATAATACAACGTATCATGTGTGATTAATACAACCCCATTCAATATTGTTTATAGAAGGCAACCACCACCTTTGGTATCGTATTGAGACAAAAAAACCACTAAAAACACTCTCGAGCAGTAGCTGATAGAGAGAGATTTAGCCCTTCTAGCTTTGAAAGAACACTTTCGGGTAGCTCAAGATCAAATGAAGAAGTATGTGGATCGGAAGAGAAGAGACATGAAATTCGAGGTGGGTGACTAGGTTTATTTAAAGTCGGTTAGCAGAATTTTCCAGATTTGAGCACCTTGCATTCAAACGTTCATTTCTCTTTCTATACTCAATAATTTTTCAAGAAAAATATATATTCTTGAAGCTGATTCAATTTTCCACACAATAGGCACTGATTTGATGCAGTTTGAAGTTCAGATCACAGAATAATAATTAGCCAAAGAATTTGAAATTCTTGAGGTATGCAGCAGAAGAATTTTCAGTGAACAAATTTTAAAGATAATAGTATAACTTGGGTTGCAAAATTTCGATTTTGATGAAACTAGGTTTGTTGGAAAGTTCTTTTCAATGTGATCAATTCTAGCACAATTGCAGCAAAAGATTATGCATGAAAAAGCATAGAAAATTTTGAAACGATATGAGTTTTGTGCAAGGATATAATTTGCTAGTATTTTTTTAAAATGAAGACTGGATTTAGGAAGCAAATAAAGTCAGGATTTTTAGATGAGAAATAAATAGAAACAAAAGGATAGGTCCGATCTTGAGCCAAAACTCTGATACTAAATGATATGACAACACAAAAGACCTTGGCATGGCAACCCTTTGATTATATGGACCTCCTAAACGCAAGCCTCAACACCTTCGTATCAACCCAGATCAACCCAAGATTAAGGTCAGACAGATTACCTTATGGTCAAAGACCAAGAGATAAGAGAATTCGTTCTTATCTCAAGGTTGAAACACCCCACAAATTTAGTGACCAACCAAGCTTGAATGTTTCAGGACATACAACTTAAACACAAGGCTTGCAAATGAAGGGAAGAAATGCACTCAACAATTCTAAAAAAGAAATATTTTCATGCATTCAAGTCTGTGAAAAACAAGAGCTCTTCTTGGGTTTATATAGGCAAGGGAGGAGTGAATCTAATCCTAAATCTTCTCAATTTCAAACTACCTAAGATAATTGAAAAACCTATTCTAAACAGAAAAAGTGCATAACAATAATTAAAAGTCAACCAATCAAATGATCCAATTTTACAACTCTCCTAAAGATCATGATGGTTTTGAAAACAACCTTAAACAAAATTCTTCTAGAAGGTTTCGTGATAGGTGGCAGCAAGTTGGCTTGGGCAACGTAGTTGTATGGTGGATTGGAGCTAGGATTGTGTCCATGGGCGTGCAGCGTGTGTGGGCTAGCGGCCTAATGGATGATCGCACACGGATGGACCTTCGTAGGTGGATTCGCACGCACATGCGGGTAGGTGAGCAGCCTCATGTGGATGGGTTGGAGCAGGTGGGCGGTGGATATGTGAGGCCTTCGAATGGGCAGCTTGTGAGGCGTGTGGGTGGGCCGACATGGTTGCTTGTGCAGGCGGCTTGGTTGGAGGGGCACGCTTGCGCACAAATGTGCCTGTAGGTTGATGCGCGTGCGGAGGATGAAGGCGTGTTGGTGGGTGCAGGCGATGTGTGCACGCTGATGGGCTAGGGCACAGGCCATGAGTGAATGCTATTGGGTTGGGGTGTGGGCTATGTGTGCATGGCAATGGGCCATAGCTTGAATGGGTGAGGTAGGTCCTTAGTGTTATCGTATCACTAGTTGTCTTTCCAAAAATAAATCTTAGAGCCATCCCCAAATGAGGACTTCACAAATGGGAAGAACATAGGAAAACTCAAAGCAATATCAATCTAGAGGTTTTTTCTAGAGCCCTTACCCCATAAGCTATTGGTAGGTGATTTATAAAGTGTTTTTAGCTTAAATGCTTCATTCTTGATCTCTCATGGCACACACTTTCTGTCCCGCTAATTGCTCTCTGCATGCAACCATGACATGATTGACATTACCAGTGCAAAGAATTGACTCCTTGAGAGAACTTTTTCTGTGGACAAGAATGAGGGACTCTTTCAACCAGTTTAAACCGTCCAGTTTTATTCATTCCACGTTGTTCTTGCACCAAACACCTTAAAATAATCATTTGCATGAGAAATTTTAATATCAATTTTAGTGTAGAACTAAATCATGGAGAATTCTTGAATTGAATCTTTATTGAATAATACTTCAATTACAACCTAGGGACCCCTATTTAAAGGCTACAAACCAGCCTTTGTCAACAACATAAGTCATTGGCAGCAGTAACTAAACCAATGACTGCAGTAAAACTAATTACTTAAAAATTAACAGCCACGATAACTTAACAGCAGTAAAAACCAAAGACTGAAATATGTAGTAAAACTAATTACTTAAAAATTAACAGCCACGATAACAACTTAACAGCAGTAAAAACCAAAGACTGAAATATAATAACAATTAACAGCAGTAAATGGAAAGCAAAGCCATGGTAAATGAAGATATGCTGCATCAAATTTACCCTAAGCTTTTAGTTTTTATGGGCAAATAGCAGAATATTAACATTCTTTTAAGTTTTAGTTCTGTCGTCATACTTTTCATTGAAAATGAATTGTCAATTTTTTGTCATTCATTTGCTGGCAAATTTTTTTTGATACTTTTGTTAAATCATGCTTGCAGGGAGCCCTCAAAGTTTCCATGTTGAGTCCTGGATTCATCTATGAACCTTATTCACCTCGTCAACCAATCCCATTTTGGCAAAGGTTGGCTGAATCCTAAACAGCTATTTTTTACTATTTGAAACTCTCTTTCTACATTCTCCTCCCGACAACCAGAAAGTAAAATGACACAAAATTATGTAAATCGAACAAATTAGAAGCTATAGACTTGTTATTTAATTTCAATTTTGTTGGCAACAATTTACCTAATAGTACCAATCTCAACACTACTAGTACTTCTTGTGAGTAATTATTTTTAATATTTATTTTTTGTTTGGATTTTGGTTAAATTACCAATTAAGTCCGTATGGCTGATTGTTGATTTCAATATAGTCTCCATGGTTTTAAAAATTTTAAATTAGTCCCTATGATTCGGTTGAATATCGTAAAATGTCTATACCATTTATAGATGTGAATAATTCTCTTATTCTCTTATGTGACACTTTTTTTAGATATGGTAGAGAGGATGAACTGACTGTATGAAGGGTAAATAAAATGGTTGATTGTATTAAGCTAGCTATGTTAGAGTTTTAATTGGTTAAATAATAGATGAGCTGATGGGTTGAATTAGCCTGAAATCCTGATACATTCAACCTAGTATTACAGTGGCCAATTTAATAATCACAAATACCTTATATATATATTTGATAAGAAACCGAGTATATAAGAAACCGAGCTTTCATTGAGAAATATGAAAGAATGTTATATTGAATGTTAGTTAATTATCTACATCCAAAGAAAATATTTCATGCAAGAAAATTATTCCATCTGGTAATGGTAGTGATGTTTCAGGAGATTTAACCAAACGATTGGGTCTAAATTGAAAATTTAAAATTATAGGGATCATATTGAAATTAAGCACAAATCATTGATAGTTCTTAATTTTTTTAGGAAAATTTCCTCATATTAATTTGATTGATTTCCTCATATATATGTCCTTATCCAAAATACTCATCAGGGGAAGAAATC
Source organism: Trichosanthes truncata (assembly GCA_033996785.1). NCBI lineage: Eukaryota > Viridiplantae > Streptophyta > Magnoliopsida > Cucurbitales > Cucurbitaceae > Trichosanthes > Trichosanthes truncata. The sequence continues at coordinate 37,752,615 of JAWPNB010000013.1, read as the reverse complement.
ATACTGAAATTAAGCACAAATCATGGATTTAACCCATGCAATTTGATTGCTCCTTAGTCGATTTATTTGTGTTTCTTCTGTATTTCTTTTGTTACGCTAGTTAGATGACAGCTGCATAACCCAGCAAGTTTATTTATTTAATTATATATTTATTGTTCTTTACAGAAATTGTCATTATTTATCATGTTTTGAGGACCTTTGATGTTTTTATGTCAGATGGTTCACGAGAAGTGGTTGGAGAAGAACAAAAGATGATATCATTTTAGAGGTGAAATTCTGCCATTTCAGCTTGTTTTAATATATATTATTATGTATATTTGTCCTTTATTGTAATTGTACATTCTTTAGTTTAGTGTTCCCTTGTGTACCTATATATATTAGTGACTATCTAATGAAAAATACATTGAGTATCTTCCCAATACTGAGTACATAGTATCAAAGGGTTTAGAATTTTCTTTTGGTGATTAGGGTTTTTCTCTTTCAAGTGAGGCTAGGGTTTGAAGTTTGGGTCATCACTTTAGAGTGGCCGTTTGTCAACATAGCCTACCTCACGAGGAGCGCTGTCGTTTCTAGAGTAGGTTTGTTGTCACCGTTCGCCGGAAGGAGCCGCTTGTGAGCTACATGCATTGCCGGAAGTTACTATGTTAATCGCCATGCGCCGGTGCGTGAGAGCTCCGATCAAGATTCTGCCGCTTGGGTTTGTCTCGGCTTGACATTTTCGGCTGTTCTGTGCCTTCGGATTCAACAATAACTCCTTGGTTTTTTTTTTGAACAAGAGACAACTTTTCATTGAAAAAATGAAAGAGGCTCAGAGGATATAAACTCCACACAGGAGTAAAACAAGAACAAAAAAGGACAGAAAAATAAAAGCATCCCAATGTAAACAAATAATCTGAAAAGAAAATTCAACAGAATACTTTGAAAGAGAACACCAAGAAACAAAAAACTCCTTTTGCGATTGGAGAGCACCAAAACCCAATCAAGGCTGACCGACGAGCAACAATAACTCCTTGGTTTGTCTCGGGTTTTGCTGTTTGCGTGTTATTTGGTTGTTTTTTCTTGCTGTTCAGATTTGTTTTTGTTTCTCTTGTGGTTTATCTGTTGTTTTTTTGTGTAACTAATGGCTGAGATGAAACCTGTAGTAGTATCTAATATGGTTCCCCTTTTGTCAAAGATCACGGAGCATAAGTTAAATGGCTTAGATTATTATGATTGGAGTCGAACGATCTAGTTTTATCTACAAAGCACTGAGATGGATGATCATATCGATCAGGATCCGCCAGAGGATGACACAAACAAGCCTTGGCTTCTCGATGACGCTCGATTGTACATTCAAATCAAGAATTCAATTGAGAGTGAAGTAGTTGGCTTGGTAAATCAATGTGATTCTGTGAAGGAACTGCTCGGATTTTTAGAATTCTTAAACTCAGGAAAAGAGCAAGTCGATAGAATGTATGAAGTTTGCACGACCTTCTTCATGCGGAACAGAAAGAACAATCCGTTACAAACTACTTTATGCAAGTTAAGAAAACATGTGTCGAACTTGAGATGGCCAACAAGCTCAGCAGGAGATGATGTGGCCTTTCGTCTGAATTTGAGATGGCCAAATCACAAATTCTCTCTGGCTCCAAGATCTCTTCTTTGGACGAAGCCTTTAGTAAAGTCCTCCGTACAGAAACTCTTCATCTGGTCTGTCTGTTCCTTAGTTTAACAGTGCTCTCATTAGTCGGAATGATCCTAAGGTCACTAAATGGATGAGCATCAACACTCAAAGATTTGGTTTTGATAATCGGCAACAAGATTCGCAGGAGATTGTATGTAACTATTGTCGTAAACATGGTCACATGAAAGTTGTTGAATAAGGGTCAAAGACCTTAAGTTGCTCAGCTTGCTTCCACCACTGATACATCTGAGAGGTCGGTTACTATTTCAATATTTCTGCAGACAATTTTGCTAAATTCTAGTTGTACCAGGAATCATTGCAAGCATCTTCTTCATTGAATCCTATTGCCACTATTGCTGAGTCAGGTAATATGAATCATTGTCTTCTTACATCCTCTACCAAGTGGGTCATAGACTCTAGTGCCACAGCTTATATGATAGGTAATTCTACCTAGGGGGGTACAAATAATCCGATAATCCGAGCAATCCGGACTACCCAACCCAAACTGTAAGGGTTGGGTTGGGTTAGGTTTTTTTTCGGTTTGGATTGGGTTAGAATTTTGGAGAACCGAATTTTCGGGTCGGTTCTCGGGTTGGCCTTTTAAGGCTCGGGTTGACCCGACCCAACCCAACCCAATTCAAAATTTATGTTTTTTTTTTTAAATATATATACTTATAAATGAATTATTTGTGAACTTTTAATGTTTTTCATCTAAGATTGTAACGAAGATTAAGATGTTATGAACTTTGAAGTTTGATATTTGAATTTTATGTGATTTTAATTATTAATTCAAGCAAAAAGTATTTTAAATAATTAAGAAAATTATTAAAAAAAATAAAAAACTCAACTCGGCGACCCAACCCAACCCAACCCGAAAATATAGGGTTGGGTTGGGTTGGGTTGCAATCCTTGATCGGGTCATTCGGGTAGCCAACTTGACCAACCCGAATTTTCGGGTTGGTCCCAAAAAATCCTTCAACCCAACCCAACCTGTGTACACCCCTAATTCTACCTTATTTTCTACATTTGTCCCTTGCACTTTTTCCAACTGTCACTTTGGGAGATGGATCAACATCCTCTGTTCTTGGATCTGACACCATTAATCTTACATCCTCTCTCCTGTTTTGCATTTGCCTAAACTCTCGTTTAACTTGATCTTTGTTAGTAAACTCGCTTGTGACCTTAATTGTTTTATCTCCTTTTTCTCTGGTTATTGCTTGTTTTAGGATCGTATGACGAAGAAGATTATTAGTAAAGGGTATGAGTGGAGGTTTTACATTTTTGATCAACAGATATCGAAAACTGTGGCATACTCTGGTGTTGCATCCTCGTTTGAAGTCCATTATCGTTTGGGTCATCCTTCTTTGTCTGTGTTAAAGAAAATTTATCCAAAATTTCATTCTGTCTTCGTTGAATTGTGAGTCTTGTCAGTTTGCCAAATTTCATCGTCTTAGTTCGAGTCCTAGAGTCCATAAACGAGCTAGTGCTCCGTTTGAATTAGTTCATTCTAATGTTTGGGGTCCTTGTCCAGTTGTGTCCGCGCGAAGGAGTCAAAGGGTGAAGTTGTGGAGGTCAAGGACCCTGGAAAGGAGAAAAACAAGATCCCTTGAGAATTACGGAACCTTCAAACCTCTGTTAATTATGACCAAAAGAAACGAGAAGGTGACAGGGCGGGGTCTTCTCGAATTTTATGAAGATCCTCTCATGGAACATACGGGGCCTAGGCACGGATGACAAACGATGTCTAATTTTTGACATGGTGACCAATATCAATCTGGATGTGGTTATTCTTCAAGAAACGAAAACTTCATCTTTTGATAGGGGTCTAGTGGGCTCTATCTGGGGTTCGAGAGGTATTGGTTGGGCTTTCCAACCTTTGGTGGGTGCTTCTGGGGGTATTGCTATCCTTTGGAATGAAGCTTCGGTCTCGGCTGCTGATTCCTTGGTTGGAGACTATACTCTTTCAGTCAAATTCAAACTGGCAGATGGGTGTACTTATTGGGTTTCTGGAGTCTATGGCCACAACGCTAGCAGAGATCGTGGGGATTTCTGGAATGAGCTTGGAGACCTCAGTTGTTACTGTAGTGTGTGCTGGTGTATCGGAGGCGACTTTGTAAGGTATCGCCTTACTATGTATTGAAAATTAAAGATGAACAGCCAAAAAGAAACAATCCCAGCAATACAAGCAAACTCACAACTCTCCTCTCTCTGGTAAGCTCTCTCAGCCCGCAGGCTCTTCTCACTCAAATTCTTCCCTAACCTACCCTCCATCCCGAAACCCCTACTAGTATTCCCTTACCCCTCGTGGTCCCCCCATCTCAATTCGTTTGTAACGAACTCCCTGTGGCAATGACCGTTTTACCCCTCCTCTGGTAAACTTTCGTAATAGGCTTCCTAACAATACTCCCCTCGTTCGCAGAAACCTTGTCCTCAAGGTTGAAAGAAGGAAATTGATTAGCCATGGTATGTATAGTTTCCCAAGTCGCTTCATGTGGAGGTAGATTCTTCCAGCTGACTAACACTTCCTGTTCACCCGTGTGCTCGTTAACTCTGTCTGCAAAAATCTCCTGAGGCTCGGCAATCCACTCAAAGTCTTCGCTGAGCATTGGTGGTCCATCTACAGCTTGGTGTTGGTTCCCCACAACTTTCTTTAACTGGGACACATGAAAAACTGGATGGATTTTGGATTATTCTGGCAACTGCAACCTATAGGCCACCTTCCCAATCTTTTTGTCGACCCGATAAGGTCCAAAATACTTCGGAGCTAACTTTTCATTCCTCTTCTTGGCTAAGGAAATTTGTCTATAAGGTCGGATCTTCAAGAAAACTACATCTCCCTCCTCAAAACTGACCTCCGATCGTTTTCTGTCTGCAAATTTTTTCATTCGATTCTGCGCTACCTGCAAATGTTCTTTCAGCACATCAAGCGCTATATCCCTGTCACTTAGCTGTCGTTCCAATGTAGCATTGGCTGTTTTCGCATCTCCATAAGATAGGAGTGGAGGGGGAGGACGCCCATATACAGCTTGAAATGGCGTAATACCAATAGATATATGGAAAGTGGTATTATACCAATACTCTGCCCAATGCAGCCATTTCCTCCATTGTTTAGGACGGTCACTACAGAAGCATCGCAAGTACGTCTCTAAACATCTATTAACCCTCTCAGTTTGGCCGTCCGACTGTGGATGAAAAGCAGTACTTCGACATAGCTTAGTACCCTGCACCCGACATAATTCAGTCCAAAAGTGACTGATAAAAACTTTATCTCGATCGGAAACAATGGATCCTGGGTACCCGTGTAATCTGACCACTTCTTTTATAAAGACATCTGCCACTGTCTTGGCGTTGAAAGGATGTTGTAATGGTATGAAGTGGGCTGCCTTGCTCAATCTGTCCACCACTACGAAAATCACATTACAACCTTCAGATTTAGGGAGTCCTTCCACGAAATCCATGGAAACATCTTCCCAAATTCGCACGGGGATCTCTAAAGGAACCAGCAACCTAGCGGGTGAAGTAGCCAATGTTTTGTTCCTTTGACAAATCAAACATTCTTCTACATACTTCTTAGTGTCGTTTTTCATCCCTTCCCAATATAATTCGCCCGTTAGACGCTTATATGTTCTCAAAAATCCCGAGTGTCCTAAAACAGAGTCATGGAACGTATGCAACACTGCAGGAATTAAAGTCGAGTCTTTGGTTAATACCAATCTACCTTTGTACATTAAGTTGCCATGTTGAATAGAAAAACGTGGCACGCTATCCCCGTCTTCCTGTAGCTGCTGAATGATCTTTTGGAGTTTAGGATCAGCTTTCACTTCTTCAGCTACTATGCCAACATCCAGAATGGATGGTACTGTCAACATTGCCAAATGAACAACAGGAGGAATTCGTGATAAAGCATCAGCAGCTTTATTTTCTTGGCCTGGTTGGTATTGAACCTCAAAATCATACCCCAAAAGCTTGGAGACCCAACGTTGGTACTGAGGTTGGACCACTCCCTGACCCAATAGATATCTCAATGCACACTGGTCAGTTTGCACAATGAACTTCTTCCCAAGCAGATACGGTCTCCATCTCTGTACAGCTAGTACAATGGCCATGAGTTCCCTTTCGTATATCGATTTGGATTGGGTTGTTTTGGACAAGGTATGACTAAAGAAAGCTATTGGTCTCTTGCCCTGAGATAGAACTGCTCCTAAACCAGTCCCTGAAGCATCGGATTCCACCACAAACGGTTGACTGAAATCGGGCAAAGCTAACACGGGCAATGTCACCATGGCACTCTTTAGCTTGCCAAAAGCACCCGCAGCCTGTTCATCCCATTGAAAGGCCCCTTTCTTGAGTAGTTGTGACAAAGGTGCTGCCATCACCCCATAATGCTTCACAAACCGTCTATAATAACCCAGAAATCCTCTCAGTTCCTTTATATTCGTGGGTTGTGGCCATTCAACCATTGCTCGAATTTTTTCAGCATCTGCTTCTACTCCTGTTGCTGAAATCCAATGACCCAGATATTCAATTTTCTCCTTCACAAACTGACACTTCAGCCGGTTGGCATACAATTGATTCTCCCTCAGAATCTCAAACACAATTCCTAGATGTTTAATATGATCATCATGGCTGGTGCTGTAAATTAAAATATCATCGAAGAAGACCAAGATGAACTTTCGCAAAAAAGGCCTGAAGATCCTATTCATTAATGCTTGGAAGGTGGAGGGGGCATTGGTCAACCCAAAGGGCATGACCAAAAATTCATAATGGCCTTCGTGTGTTCGAAAAGCCGTTTTCTGAATATCCCCCTGATGAATTCTTATTTAATGATAACCAGACTTCAGATCAATTTTTGAATACACCCTTGAACCATTCAATTCATCCAATAACTCTTCAACCACTGGAATGGGAAATTTATCCGGAATTGTAACGTTATTTAATGCTCTATAATCAACACAGAACCTCCATCCCCCTGTCTTTTTCTTGACCAAAATGACTGGACTAGAAAAAGGGCTCACACTTGGCCTGATAATTCCAGAGTGCAACATTTCCTCTACCAGTTTCTCTATCTCGGCCTTTTGCATATAGGGATACCTATACGGGCGAACATTGATTGGCTGCACTCCTTCGAGCAAATGAATGCGGTGATCTATGTCTCTTACTGGCGGTAGCCCTGTCGGCACGCTGAAAATATCATAATACTCCTGAAGTAATTGGCAAACGGTAGTAGGCATTTCTTTTGAGGAGATATCATTCTCTGCTTCACCATTTAATTCGACTGCTTGAAGGGCTTTCAACTCCACCAGAAAGCCTTGGTCATGGTCATCCCATTCCTTCATCAACCTCTTCAATGAAACCTTTGTTTTAGTTAGACTTGGGTCGCCCTTAAGGGTCATGACTTGGTTATTTTTAGTTTCAATCTTGATTGTCAAAGATGGCCAATGTACTCTTGTTTCCCCGAGGGTGTGTAACCACATCATACCCAAAATGACATCCACTCCTTTTAACTCCAACGGTAAGAAATTCTCGATAACAGTCAGCTCTCCCAGGTTAACCGCCGCCCCTTTACAAATGCCTTTCCCTTTAATAGCTGACCCTGTACCTACTATAATTCCATAATTCGAAGTGTCAGTCACAGGAAGCTGCAATTTCTCTACTACTTGTTGAGCTATGAAATTGTGGGTGGCGCCACAATCAATAAGAACTACCACCGATTCGTTTTGGATCATCCCCTTCATCTTAATCGTCCCCGGGGGTGTCAGTCCGACAACCGAATTAATCGATAACTCCGCAGCATCTCGTACGTCTTCCTCTTCTTCGACACCTTCCGTAACTGGTAGTCCATTTCCGTCCTCCACAATTTCTAATTCCTCCCCATTAGGTTGTACTACCAGAGTTCGCAGCTCTTTGGCCTTACATCTGTGACCAGCGGTATACCGCTCTTCACACCTGAAACACAGCCCTTTCGCTTTTCGAGCCTGGAATTCCGCATCAGATAAACGTTTCATAGGAGCTTCTTTTCTTTGATTCGATGCAGAATTACTGGACAAGGTAATCGTTCTCGTGGTCACTGGTTCAGTGTTTTTCACAGCTTCTTTGCCCCCTATCTTCAAGGATGTCATAAGAGTTCGAGCTCTGTTACTAGGTTTTTGGGCCTCTTCCCGGGCTTCTTCACGGTCTTCGACCAACAACGCCACTTTCATCATCTCATTAAGCCCAACCGGCCTCCAACATAGGACTTCAGCCTTGATCACAGGGTCCAGCCCATTTAGAAAAGTGTTCTCAATCACATCGTCTACCAGGTGTGGTAGAGGAGCCTTAACAACTCAAATTCCTCGCAATATTCGGTCACTGATGATTCCTGCTTCACCTCCAAGAACCTTCCGAGTACACTCCCTTTCCTCGCTCGACGGAAGCGTTCCAACAACCGCAATTTCAAATCAGACCAATCCTTAAACGGTTCGCGTTCTTCTTTTCCCCGGTACCAGTTCAAAGCCACCCCTCGAAACTAATTATTGCTACAATAAGTTTCTCAGAATCAGTAAGTTTATGGATTTGAAAATACCTCTCTGCTCGGAATAGCCATGAATCCGGATCAATTCCTCCGAAAATCGGCATTTCCACTTTTTTGAATTTATTCCGGTCGCTGACGCCGTTCTCTGTCTTGTCCGATATAAGATTCTCATCCATCGTTTCCATTTGAATCGACGTCACTTCAGCGTCCATCTTTCCTTTGAGCTTCTGTCGCGCGCTTTCCTCACCAGTCGTCAACGTCGAACGCGATCGGAGTCCAGCTACCTCCGTTGCCACCATGGCCATTGATCGCTTAATTTCGCCTCCTTGGATTGTCAATTGCTCCACTGATTTCGATAGAGATACCAACGCATCTTCGATTCCCGGGATTTTCCTCACCGAATCCTGCATTCCACGGAACCCGTCCTTGAATGCTTCAAACTCTGATTCGATTCCATCAATTCGCTCATCCAATCGTTTCTGCGCCATTTTCCCGAGTCTACCTAGGTTGATTGCTCTGATACCAATTTGTAAGGTATCGCCTTACTATGTATTGAAAATTAAAGATGAACAGCCAAAAAGAAACAATCCCAGCAATACAAGCAAACTCACAACTCTCCTCTCTCTGGTAAGCTCTCTCAGCCCGCAGGCTCTTCTCACTCAAATTCTTCCCTAACCTACCCTCCATCCCGAAACCCCTACTAGTATTCCCTTACCCCCGTGGTCCCCCCATCTCAATTCGTTTGTAACGAACTCCCTGTGGCAATGACCGTTTTACCCCTCCTCTGGTAAACTTTCGTAATAGGCTTCCTAACAGACTTCAACATAACCATGGCCTTCAAAAATTTCCTCCGGCGGCAGGATGACTCGCCACATGAGAATATTCAATAAGGTAATTTTTGACCTGGATTTAACTGACCTCCCTCCTTCGAATGGCGCTTATACGTGATCTAATGGCAGGGGGAGAGTTAGTTTCTCTTTAATTGACAGGTTTCTCATTAATTCCATGTGGAATTCTAAATTTCTCTCCTCCAGAGTCATCAGGCTTCAGAGGACCACCTCTGACCACTTCCCCATTCTACTGGAAACGGGGGTCTTCAAATGGGGCCCAATGACGTTCAGATTTGAGAATTTTTGGCTGCAACACCATCGGTTCTTGCCTGTCTTCAAAAAATGGTGGAATGAAACTCAGTGCGTTGGGTGGCCAGGTTATGCACTTATGCAGAAACTGAAGAGGATAAAAAAGAAGCTAATTCTGTGGAACAAAGAGGTGTTCGGGCTCATTCATGTCCAGAAGCATGGAATTATCCAAGCCATCAATCACATTGATGAGAAAGAGCAACGGGATGGCTTATCAATAAATGATTGCGAGTTGAGAAGGAGGCTGAAGTCAGATCTTGCTGAAGTGTTGTTTTAAGAAGAGAGAAGACTATGGCAAAAATGCAAATCTCGATGGCTTCGAGAGGGTGATGAGAATACCTCGTTTTTTCATAATCTGGCCAATGCTAGGAGGAAAAAAAGTCTGGTGGTGGAGATTCAAGATAGGGGTGGGCGAAGCCTGACAGCTGAAGAGGATATAGTTAATGCATTTGTCTCTTTCTTTACACATCTCTTCACTAAAAAAGATGGGCCTAATTTCTCCTTGTCAGGCTTGAATTGGAGGCCGATTTCTCCCGAGGTTTCTGCATCCTTGGAAGTTTCGTTTACTGAAGAAGAGATCAAGAGAGCTGTGGATGGTTTGGGGAAGAACAAAGCCCCAGGACCCGACGGTTACACTGGCAAATTCCTGAAGAAATGTTGGAACGTTATAAAAGAAGACCTTTTGGCTGTTTTCAGAGACTTCTTTGAAAAGGGTATCTGTAAGGAAACCCTTACAAGACTAGTATTAAGCAGACGAAAACAGGCCCTAAGGCAATACAAAGACCTCACCCTCTTGAGAGATGATCTCTCTTCCTCCCACAGCTCACCATTTCAATCGGTACTACACCATTCCAAGCAGTGTATGGATGACCGCCCCCACCAGTTCTATCTTATGGGGAAAGTAAAACACCAAATGCTACACTAGATCAGCAACTCCAAGATAGAGATCGTACCCTCGAAATGTTGAAGGAACACTTGTGTAAAGCGCAATCACGGATGAAAAAATTTGCCGATAAGAAGAGAACAGAAGTGAATCTCGAAATTGGGGATTGGGTCCTTTTGAAAATCAGACCATATAGGCAAACATCATTGGCTAAGCGGCGAAATGAAAAGCTGACGCCCAAGTTTTTTGGGCCTTACTGTGTAGAAGCGAAAATTGGGACTGTGGCATATCGGTTGAAGTTACCTAATGAAGCCATGATCCACCCGGTATTTCACATCTCCCAACTCAAGAAGCTGGTAGGAACGCATCCGGAAGCCCAAATCGGACCACCCATACTGTCTGACACTTATGAATGGGTGGCCGAACCCCACGAAACCTTGGCCTATAGGCAGAATGAGAGTACGGGCAAAACTGAAGCGCTGGTTAAATGGAAAGGGCTACCTGAACACGAGGCCACCTGGGAGTCAGTCCTTGACATGAAGAACCAATTCCCAGATTTCAACCTTGAGGACAAGGTTTTCGAGCACGCCGGGAGTGATGTTAGACCTCCGATTAGAGAGGTTTATCAGAGGAGGGGCAGAAGAGTCAATTCAGAATCAACCAATTAGTTATGTGACAGGTTTGTGGGAGTGAGCAATGGGATGAGGGGACCACTGACGTGTAGGGAATGTGGGAAACATTGAGGTAGTATATATAGTGTTTTGCAATGGGAGATGGGGTATGTTTTTGGTGAATTAGCTGTTGTACCAAAATTCCGCCCAGCATAACCATGTGTTCCAATGTTTTGGTCGTTCGCTGCAGAAGCACCTGAGGTAGGTTTCGAGGCATTTGTTGACTATCTCTGTCTGCCCGTCCGTTTGTGGGTGGTATGCCATACTTCTGCATAATTTCGTCCCTTGAAGACGGAACAGCTCAGTCCAAAAATGGCTAATGAAGATCTTATCCCGATTGGATACTATGGACCGTGGATAGCCATGTAATCGAACGATCTCCCTCACAAATACCTCAGCTACGGTTTTGGCAGAGAAAGGATGTTTAAGGGCGAGGAAATGTGCCATTTTGCTCAATCGATCCACCACCACCAGAATAACTTCATACCCTAATGACTTGGGTAGCCCCTCGATAAAATCTAAGGAGATATCTTCCCATATGGTCTGCGGAATCTCCAGAGGTTGTAGGAGGCCGGCCGGTGAAATCGCAGCTGATTTATTTCGCTGGCAAACAATTCATTGCTCTACATAAGCCTTCACATCAGATTTCATACCTTCCCAATAAAGTTCACCTGTCAGCCGTTTATAGGTTCGAAGGAAACCCGAGTGTCCCCCCAACACTGAGTCATGAAAGCAATGTAGTATGGTGGGAATAAGCGAAGATGTTCGTGGAAGAACTAACCGACCTTTGTAGAACAAGTTCCCTTGGCCTAATGTAAATTTGGGCACACTATCAGCATCCTGAATCAACTTTTGAACAATGGCTTGTAATTTTGGGTCCTTGGCTACTTCCTCACGAATCACTTGGATGTCTAACACGGTTGGAACTGTCAATTGTGCATATTGAACGCCTGGGGAGAGCCGGGATAGTGCATCTGCTGCTTTATTCTCCATGCCTGGTCGGTACCTGACTTCAAACGTATAGCCCAGCAATTTGGAGATCCACTTCTGATATTGGGGTTGTATTACTCTCTGTTCCAACAAAAACTTGAGTGCCCGTTGATCGGTTTGGACAATGAACTTTTGGCCCAGCAAGTAAGGTCGCCATCGCTGGATTGCCAGCACTATCGCCATTAGTTCTCTCTCGTAAATAGACTTGGCTTGCGCTCGTGATGACAGGGTTTGGCTGAAATATGCGATCGGCCGTTGCTTCTGAGCTAACACTGCCCCGATGCCAAAACCGGAAGCATCAGTCTCCACCACAAATGGCTGCGAGAAATCCGGTAATGCCAATACTGGTAACGTAACCATAGCTTTCTTCAACTGTTCAAAAGCTGTCCCGGCTGCCCCATTCCACTCGAAGGGTCCTTTTTTCAATAATTGGGTGAGAGGCGCTGCAATGTTGCTATAATTCTGGACAAAACGGCGGTAATATCCCGTTAACCCCAGGAATCCTCGTAATTCGCTGATCGAACTCGGTTGGGGCCATTCGATCATAGCTCTGATTTTCTCATAGTCAGCCTCCACTCCCTCCGCTGATATCCAATGTCCCAGATATTCAATGCGGTCCTTGATGAACTGGCATTTGCCTTTGTTTGCATACAGTTGATTGTCTCGCAGCACATTGAACACGATACCCAAATGATGTAAGTGCTCATCATAAGTTTTACTATAAATCAATATATCATAAAAAAAAACGAGTATAAACTTACGTAAGAAGGGTCTGAAAAACTCGGTTCATCAATGCTTGGAAAGTCGAGGGTGCGTTGGTAAGACCGAAGGGCATCACTAAGAACTCATAATGGCCTTCGTGAGTTCGAAAAGCCGTTTTCTCCACATCGTCTGGATGCATTCGAACTTGATGGTAACCGGATCTCAGATCGATCTTGGAAAACATTCTCGAGCCATTTAATTCATTGAGGAGTTCTTCGACCACCGGAATCGGGAACTTATCGGGTATCGTCACATTGTTCAGTGCTCGATAATCAACGCAAAAGCGCCACCCTCCATTTTTTTTTCTTCACTAGAAGGACGGGACTGGAAAACGGACTTCGACTGGGTCGTATGACTCCTGCCTGCAGCATCTCATCCACCAACTTCTCAATTTCGCCCTTTTGTACTTGCGCGTATCGATATGGTCTCACATTCACGGGATTGGTTCCCTCCTTCAAGTGAATTCGGTGATCAATGTCCCGTGGGGGTGGTTGATCCTTCGGTTCTTGGAAAATTTCCCTGTATTCATCCATCAGTTGCACCACCCCATTGGGTAATACTTCCGCGGGCACTGCCTCAGCTACCCCTTGCCCTGGTGGCATCGCTTCTAGAGCTTTAAACTCAACCAGGAAGCCTTGATCCGATTCTTCCCAATTTTTCATCATCTTTTTCAGAGTCACCTTCGCACGTGTCAAGCTAGGGTCACCCTTCAACATAATCTGATCCTTGCCGGTACCGATTTTGATTGTCAATGACTTCCAATGTACGCTTGTTTCGCCCAACGTATGAAGCCACTGCATACCGAGCACTACATCTACTCCACTCAATTCCAGGGGTAAGAAACTCTCAATCACTGTTAATTCTCCCAAATTCAACACCACCCCTTTACAAACCCCTTTACCCTTCACAGCCATTCCCGACCCCATAATCACTCCATAGTTTGCTGTCTTAGTCAATGGCAATTTGAGGTCTTCGACCACTTTCTGTGCGATGAAATTGTGGGTGGCTCCACAATCAATCAAAACAACCACCTCTCGATCGTGGATTAATCCTTTCAGCTTGATAGTTCCCGGAGACGTGAACCCCACGACTGAATTGAGAGATAATTCTGCCGCGTCTCCTTCTTCTACCGTTCCGATGCCATTGTCCGGCCATTTTTCCTCCTCTTCGATAATTTCGAGTTCATTTCCATTCGCTTGAACTACCAGAGCCCGTAGTTCTTTGGCTTTGCATCTATGGCCTACAGTATATCGCTCCTCGCATCGGAAGCACAAACCCTTCTCCTTGCGAGCTTGAAATTCTGCGTCCGTTAATCGTTTTTGAGGTCCATCTCTACGTGGCGCGTTGGAGGGTTGACTTGACAAGGTAATCGTCCGCGTGGCCATTGTTTCGGGTGCCTTGGTATTTTCCTTGGCTCCGTTCGACGACTTTTGGTTCGATAAATAACTGCGAAATCCTCCAGTCGTGGGCCTCTTTCCTTCCCCTCGGGCCTGTTCCCTGTCTTCTACGAGTTGGGCCGTTTCCATGATATTCGCAAGCCCAACCGGTCGCCAGCACATAACCTCAGCCCTAATTACCGGGTCCAGCCCGTTTAAGAATGTATTCTCCAATACCTCATCGGTGAGATGTGGTAACGGCGCCATCAGCTGCTCGAAGGTGTTACAGTAGTCTGTCACCGTCGCTTCCTGTTTCACTGCGAGAAACCGTCCCAGAGTGCTACCTTCTTTCGTTCTCCGGAATCGTTCAAGTAACCTTCGTTTCAGATCCGGCCAATCCCTGAACGGCTCCCTTTCTTCCTTTCCACGGTACCAATTCAGAGCCACTCCCTCAAAGCTAATCACTGCAACTATCAATTTCTCAGAATCAGTGAGTTTATGTATCTGAAAATACCTGTCAGCGCGGAACAGCCACGAATCCGGGTCTTCTCCGTTGAAGATGGGCATTTCCACTTTTTTGAACTTAATCCAATCGCCGGTTGTTTCGTCCATTCTCTCGTGTTGTGTCTTGCTATCTCTTCCTTCGGAACCGCTAGGTACGCTCGACTCCGCCCCTTCCTTCTCCTTCTGTTTGTGACTTGAGCTTCCTCCCTCCCCTGTTAATTCCGACCGCGATCTCAGCCACGCCATTTCCGTCACCATCGCTGCGACCGATTTGGTCAGTGACGATACACTTTCCTTAATACTCGTCATATCTAACTTCAGTTCTTGTCTCTCTCGGTCTGCTTCATTCATCCTTTCTTCCATTACTTACTGCGCCATACTCCTCGTACGCCCCAGGATTGGTGCTTTGATACCAATTTGTAAGGAAACCCTCTTGAGAGATGATCTCTCTTCCTCCCACAGCTCACCAGCTAATTCACCAAAAACATACCCCATCTCCCATTGCAAAACACTATATATACTACCTCAATGTTTCCCACATTCCCTACACGTCAGTGGTCCCCTCATCCCATTGCTCACTCCCACAAACCTGTCACATAACTAATTGGTTGATTCTGAATTGACTCTTCTGCCCCTCCTCTGATAAACCTCTCTAATCGGAGGTCTAACAGTATCTTGAATAATGTGTGAACGAGACTTACCTTTGTTTAATCCCTAAGAAGCCTCGAGTGACCAAGGTTGCTGAGTATAGACCCATTAGTTTAGTCACAAGCATTTACAAAGTGATAGCTAAAGTCCTGGCCAACAGATTAAGGAAGAGCTTAAGTACCACCATTTCTCAAAACCAATCAGCCTTCATCTCCGAAAGACAGATCTTGGATTCCATTTTAATTGCAAATGAGTTGGTTGATGACTATCAGATAAGATGGAAAAAGGGGTGGGTGCTCAAGCTTGATTTTGACAAAGCCTATGATTTGGTGGATTGGGACTTTTTACTGGAAATCCTCCGTCTTAAAGGTTTTGGAGAAAGATGGATTAATTGGATTAAAGGTTGTATTACCAACACGTCTTTCTCGATTTTTGTTAATGGAAGGCCGAGGGGTGTTATTCGAGCTTCAATAGACAGGGGGACCCCCTTGCTCCGTTTCTCTGTCATTGTTGCTGATGTCCCGAGCGCCTTGCTTGAAAGAGTTGTTGAAAGAGACTGCATTAGGGGTTTTCAGGTGGGTAGGAATAACACTCACTTAACCCACCTCCAGTTCTTGGATGACACCCTATTGTTTTCTGACTTTGACATGTCAAAACTTGAGAATCTGAAGAAGATCATTGATGTTTTTGAGCTAGTTTCTGGGCTTCAAATTAATAGACAAAAAACTCTCATTTTAGGGGTTAATATGGAAGCCATAGATGAAAGGAGAGCTGCTGCTTTGTGGGGTTGCGAGGTGGGTTCTTGGCCTATCTCATATCTGGGAGTGCCTTTAGGGGGGAATCCTAAATCTGAAGCTTTTTGGGCCCCGGTGGAGGAAAAAATCAGTTCTAGATTAATGCACTGGGAAATTTTTTATGTTCCAGAGGAGGAAGACATACTCTTGTGAGTGTGGTCTTGTCTAGTATCCCCATATACTTTCTCTCAATATTTGAATGTCCGGGGAAGATAGTTAAGAGGCTGGAGCGGCTCATTCGTGATTTCTTTTGGAAAGGGGCTTCAAAAGAAAACGGTAGTATCTTGGTGAATTGGAAGACTACTTCCCCCCAACCTCCAAAGGTGGTCTAGGCCAGGGGAATCTTAAATGCAAAAATATCAGTTTGCTAGCCAAATGGGGCTGGAGATTTGTGAAGGAGGAGCAATGTCTCTAGAAACAGGTGGTTGCAAGCAAGTATTTGTGTAAGAAGGGGGTTTGGATTCCAAGTCCGAATTCGCTATCCAAATGCCCATGGAAGTCCATCTTCAAAGCTTGCTGTATAGCGGACAAATGGTACAAAATTGTCTTGGGCAAAGGTGATAAAATTCAATTTTGGAAAGATACTTGGATTGGTGAGGAAGCTCTTAAACTTTCCTTCCCTAGAATCTTTAATGTCACCACAGCCAAAGAGAATTTGGTCAGACAATGCTGGTCTGAGTCCTTGAATAGTTGGGTCTTGCCACTTAGAAGGAACTTAACTGACGAGGAAAGTATCGAATGGGCGAATTTACACTCTTTGTTGGAGCCGATCAGGCTGAATAATAGTGAGGATACTAAAAGGTGGTCCCTTCGGAGTGATGGCTGCTTCACGGTGAACTCCTTAACCCCTGTTTTAATTGATGCCAATGCCCCAATTGATTCTGAGTTGTTCAAGGTCTTCTGGACGGCAAAAGTGCCTAGGAAAGTGATGATCTTTTTGTGGATTCTTTTGCAAGGGAAGCTTAACACAGTTGATGTGATGCAAAGGAAATGGAAGTCTAACTCTCTTTCTCCTAATTGGTGTGTTATGTGTAGAAGAAATGGGGAAGATCAGTTTCATCTTTTCTTTTCTTGTTCTTTTGCTACTTTCGTCTGGGAGAAAATTCTTTCGTTGTTTGGGCTGAGTTGGTGCTTTCCCAACAGAGTTGATGAAGTGGTGTTTCAGCTGTTTTTTGGTACTCCCTTTAAGAATTAGGCTAGAATTTTATGGTTAAATGCTCTTATGGCCTCTCTTTGGAAACTGTGGCATGAAAGAAATCAGAGGGTCTTCAAAGAGAAAGTCTGTAGTCTCAATGAGTTATGGGATTCCATTAGGCTCTTTGCTACCATCTGGTGTTCTCTTTGTAATTCTTTTTGTAACTATGATCTTGTTCATATTATGGCCAAGTGGGAATCTTTTTTGTAACCCTTTGGCAGTGTGGGGATCTCTCATCTCCTCTTTTGTAATCTTTCACTCAGTAATATATTCTCGTTTCTTATAAAAAAAAAAGATATTTTGTTACTTTTGTTGACGATTATTCTCGTCTGACTTTGATGTGAAAACCCTAGAATTTTGAAAACTTTGGTTATATGAACCCCTAATTATAAAATTTTAAAACCCCCAAATCAACTGATTTCAATCCCAAGGGAAGGAATAGATACATGGTTACCTTGATGATCGAATACCAAGAGGTAAGGAAACTAGTTTCTCACTCAAGGTTTGAACACTCCATAAGCAAACTGATAAGACCTACCTAAATGTTCCTGGATTGCAACTCTGGATTCTAGAATTGCAAAGAGATGGTGATGTGGCTCAGACATCAATCACAGAAAATTTCATTCCCCAAAACTAAGTTCTGTACAACCTAAATGGTCAAGCTTTAGATAGCTTTCCAAACCCTAAATGCCATATCGTCAATCATAGCAGAAAAGACAAAAATACCCCTACTCAATATGTCATAAAAAGGATAAAATAGAAAAGCAATAAAATTACATCAAAATTATTAATTAAAATATGAATAATAAATTAACGCCCTTGGCGGTTCATATCATCCTCTCCTCCTTTTCAAGGATTTGTCCTTGAATCCATGAGGAGAAAATAGTGACTCTTCTTGGGCTTCTCCTGGATAGTCTCCCTTGTAAAGCAACTTCATAGTCATGAGATGTCAAAGGCTCATCTCTTATTTAATTCCATCTCTTTTGGAAAGAATGATGATCCTACCAATTCACATGTAGCTTGCAACCATGGATATAATTAGGGTCATTCTTTGAGTTTTGCTTCATAATCAATGCTTTAACAAACTGCAAAAACTCAAAAGAAAAACTAGGCAAATTTGGTTGAAGCTTACTTGTCAGAAAACAAACTCTTTTATCAAAAAGTTCAAGGATGTTTTGTTTTGAAATCGAGAAAGATTTGCTCTCACAAGTTTTTGAAGACATATTCTTGGCTTTTCTCTTATTTTGATCTCTTGACTGAGTACTATTCACTTGTTTTTCTCTCTCATGTGCGTTTTCACACTTTTCTTCTTCATATATTTCCATTGCTTTTTCCTCGATCTCATGCCTTTTGTCTTCCAACTCACACACATCAAGTTTTACTTCTCTTGGAAGCAATGATACAAGATTAGGATCATATGTAACTTTGTGATCTAATGTACTAACAATGTCATCTCAAAGTACTCTAGTTTCAAGCTCACTACCATCTACATTTTGATCTAGTTCACTACGATCAACACATGCTTCTCCAGAAATAAGTGGTACAATAGTAGTAGTAGGATTATAACCATGTGAATCCTTGCTATCTAATGACCTACTAGGCAAAATATCATTATCATGCATAGGCACAACATTGACAAGCGTCTCTTTTCTACTTTCTACCTTATCAAAATGCTCATACATGGTAGGTAAACTAACCTTTTCCACAAATATATTGGCATTGGAGCTAGACTTAGATTTAGTGTACTTGAAGATCTCCGTTTGAGTTGCCTTTCTATCTTGATGGCAATGTGCACCATATCTTCCAAATCCTCACAAGGTCAAATTTCTTCTCGATCAACAATCACCTCAACAATCTCTTCATTAAGTCCTTGGCAGAATCGGTCCATGGTAGCTTCCTCATCCTCATCCAAGTTAATCTCCTCAAGTAATAGAAGCATCTCTTAATAGTATTTTTCCACACTTTTGCTCCCTTGTTTCAAAGTTCGCAATTTGTAGAAAGACTTTGGAACAAAACGATTCCTCATTAGATGCTTGATTTCTTTCTATGAGGGCATTACATGATTTCCACTCCTTTTTGACAACAATTTTAGTGCATATTCCTCAAATGTAGAGACGATAAGTTTTACGTTTCCCTTTTCACTATAGTGGTGGTGATCAAATATGACATCAATTTCCTCTTCCCAAAGAAGATATTCCTCTGGATTTGAAATAGTCCCAAAGAACAGGGGAGGCTTGCTTTGATCAACATTATGGTCATTCCTTAGAGCTCTTTGTATATACTTGGCTGCAAAAATATGTTAGCATAAAGAAAATTGGACCTCACAATCACTCCCTCACACATTTCGCTCAAAATATGAATGGTCACTCGCGTTTATGCTCAAAGATCTAGATATCTTATTTTTGTTATTTCAGAACCTAATGTTCAAGATCCAACAAACTAGGAAAAGAAATAACAAAAATAAGATATCTAGATCGAGAATTTAAGATTCAAGATTCAAGGAATTATGTGAGATGAACAAAGAAAGGAAAACAACTAGACAAAAAAAAGAATTATTTTTTAAGTTCTGAAACTACTTGCAAGTGTTTGGAATTAAGATAAACGTTGTAAACAAGAAAAAGTTTATGCACAAATTCACAAATAACCTAATTAACAAAAATACCTTCTTTGATCACAATTGTCAAAAACTATAGGTACTATGGTTTATGAAAGGGGTAGGTTGGTAAATTTGGTAAAAAATCGTTAGGGTTCTTGGAATTAAGTGAAATTTAATACACTCAAGGTTAAGTGTGTTAATATCTCGTGCAAGAAAATTTGGGCTTAAAAGAATAAAGTTGGATAATAAAAAGCTAACAAAGAAAACTGCTGCAGAAAAGAAATTGGGCTCCTGTAGAGCCGGGTTGGTCTAGCCGGTTCAGTGCCTTCCTGTCCGGTTCTTTGGGCCAAAATTTTGTGGTCCTCCGTGACTCACTAAAGGACGCTGTTGTAAAATTTGGGCTCAAAACGCTGTCGTTTGACTTCTGTAAAAATTATTCAAATCGGATCATATAAGATTGACAGAATTTTCCAGATTTGAACAGTAAGCACTCAAACGATTTTTCTTCGATTTCTTATCGATTTTTATTCAAAATAAATATTTTTCCTTCAAACTTAAGTCGATTCTCTTCACTTTAGGCACTGGAATCAATCGATTTGGAGTTATAAACACTGAATTAAAAATAGGCAATTTAACCAAATTCTGGACATATGCAGCAGAAAAATTTTCTAAGAACAAATTTCAAAGAAAATAGGTGTTGCTTTTGAATCTAATCTTTGAATCTTGAAACAAAAGGCCCATGGCTAAGTTTTCTCCAAATGTGATCAAATAAAATATAATTGTCTCAAAAGATTATGCATGAATAAGCTCATAACCAATTATTTGTCTAAAATGATGAAGCGCAAAGATCAAATTGCAAGTAAATTGTTTTTTAAACAATATAAGAAGACTGAATTTAAGAAGCAAATAAAGTCATAATATGAGATGAAAATAAAAGAAAATAAAAGAACGATAGGTTCGATCTAGAGCCAAAGCTCTGATACCAAATGATGTGAAAACCCTAGAATTTGGAAAATTAGGAACCCTTCGATTATCTGAACCCCTAATTCACAAACACTAAAACCCCCAAATCAATGCAATTTTAATCCTAAGGATGAGGTTAGACACTGGATTACCTTAAGATCAAAGCTCTTAAGACAAAGAACAAGTTCCTTGCCTAAGAGTCGAACACTCTACAAGATAGGATGATCAATCCTACTTGAATGTTCTTGGTATGAAATTCAAGACATGAATTGCAAAGGGATCAAGAAGCTCCTGGCTAAACTTGATAGAAAAAGCTCAAACGCTCAAAATTCCATTCAAATCCAAATCTACAAAATCAAATTCAATTTCACCTGATTCTTTCTTTTTTTTTTCTTTTCTTTTTTACCATTGCTTTTTTTTTTTTTCCATTTTTTTACAATTTAAATTCAAATTCGATTTTTTTCAACCTCGGCTCCACTTGCCTTTTGTTTTTCTTGCAATCAAACGTCTGATTTCTTTCTCCCCCTTTTTTAAAATTCACCACAGGATTCTTTTTTTTCCCTCCAAAACTCCAGCCGATTTTTTTTTTCTCTCAATCTCCGGCCGATTCTTCGATGGCTGCAAACCAGCTTGGTTCTTTCTCTTCTTGTTTTTTTTTTTTTCTTCTCAATCTCCAGCAACCCACCGAATCAGAACCTTCACTTTCTTTTCCCAAATTTTTTCCAACAAATAGAGGTGAATCAAATAAACAAAATTCAGCAAGATCAAAATCTCTAAACAATCAAACAAGAGATCAAAAATCTAATGATTCTAAAACAATGAGTAACAAATTAATAATGCAATCTTTTTTTAAGAACACAAAGAACCCTAATTACGGACTAGACTCAACAAAAAACAATAAGATAATCAAATCCTAAACATGCAATTCTAGACTCAATCTACAAAAGATAAAGACTCCACATGATATATCCGATTTAGAGCCTAAGCTCTGATACCAAATGATATAAAAACCCAAGAATTTTGAAAATTAGGAACCATTTGGTTATATGAACCCATAATTATAAAATTCTAAAACCCCCAAATCAACTGATTTCAATCCCAAGGGAAGGAATAGATACAAGATGACCTTGATGATCGAAGACCAAGAGGTAAGGAAACTAGTTTCTAGCTCAAGGTTTGAAGACTCCATAAGAAAACTGATAAGACCTACCTGAATGTTCCTGGATTGCAACTTTGGATTCTAGAATTGCAAAGAGATGATGATGTGGCTCAGACATCAATCACAGAAAATTTCATTCCCCAAAACTAAGTTTTGTACAACCTAAATGGCCAAGCTTTAGATAGCTTTCCAAACCCTAAATGTCATATCATCAATCATAGTAGAAAAGACAAAAATACCCCTACTCAATATGTCATAAAAAGGATAGAATAGAAAAGTAATAAAATTACATCAAAATTATTAATTAAAATACGAATAATAAATTAACGCCCTTGGCGGTTCATATCAGACTTGGTTATATTTAATGAAAAATTGTTATGAGTTACTTTCTCACTTGTACTTTTCATGCTGAAATTCAAAATCAGTTTAATGCTTCTCTTAAGATTCTGCGAACTGATAATGCTGGTTAACATTTTTCTCACACACTTGGATCTTACTTGTGTAAAAATGGAATTATTCATCAATCTTCTTGTGTTGACACTACATCCCAAAATGGGGGTTGCTGAACGAAAAACCGGCATCTACTTGAAACTGCTAGAGCATTATCCTTTCTAATGCACGATCCAAAGCATTTTTGGGCCAATGCAGTTTCCATAGCTTGCTTTTTGATTAATAGAATGCCTTCCTCTGTTCTTAATGGCGAGATCCCTTATTGTGTTCTTTTTCCAACTAAATCTTTGTTCTCTATTGCACCTAAAATATTTTCTTGCACTTGTTTTGCTCGAGAGGTTAGTCCTCATCGTACCAAGTTAGATCTTAAATCCTTAAAATACATCTTCCTCGGTTATTCTCGTGTTCAAAAGGGATATCGTTGTTATTGTCCTAGTCTTAACAAGTATCTTGTCTCTCCGGATTTTATGTTTTTTGAAGATATGCACTTTAGCCCATCACTGTCGAGTCCGTGTTAGGGAGAGGATGACCTACTTATCTATGAGATCGTCTCTCCATCATCCCTTCCTACTCTATCTCCTCCAGTATCTATCCCTCCTTGCTACCCATTACTCGAGTTAACTCCAGGCGGCCACCACAGCAACCTTCAGCACATGTCCTATACCAGAAGATTCTTCGACATCTGATCCAGGAACAAGTGATGAGCTTCCCATTGCCCTTCGTAAAGGTAAACGCACTTGTACTTATCCTATTGCTTCATTTGTTTCTTATCACCAATTGTCACAACCCACATATTCTTTTCTTACATCCCTTGATTCTACTCTATCCCTAAATCTGTTCATGAAGCTTTATCTCATTCTAGCTGGCGTAATGCAATGATTGAAGAGATGAATGCTTTAGATGATAATGTTACTTGAGATTTAGTATATTGTCTTGCAGGAAAGAAAATAATTGGGTGTAAATGAGTGTTTGCAATTAAGGTTAACCTTGACGAATCAGTTGCTTGCTTGAAAGCGCGCCTTGTTGCTAAAGGCTATGCTCAAACCTATGGGATAGATTATTGTGACAGATTTTCTCCAGTTGCTAAATTAACTTCTATTCGATTGTTTATTTCCATGGCTGCTGCTCAACGTTGGCCTTTGTATCAACTTGACATCAAGAATTCTTTTCTCCATGGTGATCTTCAAGAGGAAGTTGATGTGGAGCAACCACCTGGATTTGTTGCTCAGGGGAGGGTGATAAAGTTTGTCAGTCTTAGAAAATCATTGTATGGATTGAAACAAATCCCACGACATGGTTTGGTAAATTTAGTAGCACTTGAGAAGTTTGGAATGAAGAAAAGAACGTCTAATCATTCTATTTTCTATCAACAATCTGAGAATAGTATTGCTCTGTTTGTTGTGTACGTCGATGATATTGTTATCACTGGAAATGATACATCAGGTATATCTTTTTTGAAAACTTTCCTTCAGGGTCAGTTTCATACTAAGGATCTGGGAACACTGAAATATTTTTTGGGCCTTGAAGTGATGAGAAGCAAGAAAGGTATCTTTTTCTCACAACAGAAATATGTACTTGATTTGTTATCTAAGATAGGAAAACTGAGAGTTAAACCATGTAGTACTCCGATGATACCTAATTTGCAACTCACCAAAGAAGGAGAATCATTTAGGGGCTGTTTGGGGCACTGAGTGGGTTATAATAGATTGAGTTATAATAGTCTGTGGGTTATAATAATCTGTGGAGTTATATAATATGTGTTTAAGATGCAGAGTTATTTAGTCTGGGTTATAATAGTCTGTGTTTGGAGTGCAAAGTATTCCACAGATTATTATAACCTAGACTATTATAACCCATGCCCCAAACAGCTTAAAGTCCTGAGAGATACAGAAGATTGGTTGGGAAGTTGAATTATTTGACAGTGACACAACCAAACATCGTTTATTCAGTAAGTGTTGTAAGTCAGTATGTGTCTTTACCTATAGTGGATCATTGGGCTGCAGTGGAACAAATTCTATGCTACCTAAAAGCTGCACTTGGGCGTGGAATCTTATGTAAAGGTCATGGTCACACAAAAGTTGAATGTTTTTCAAATGCTGATTGGGCAAGATCTAAAGAAGATAGAAAATCAACTTCTGGATATTGTGTTTTTGTAGGAGGCAATTTGGTATCGTGGAAGAGTAAAAAGCATAATGTGGTTTCACGTTCAAGTGCTGAGTTGGAATATAGAGCTATGACACAGTCTGTGTGTGAAATAGTGTGGATATATCAATTTTTGACTGAGACAGGTTTCGGTATTATTATGCCAACTAAATTGTAGTGTGATAATCAAGTTGCACTTCACATTGCGTCTAATCCATTGTTTCATGAGATGACTAAACATATTGAAGTAGATTTTCATTTCATTCGTGAGAAAATACAAGAAGGGTTTGTGTCCACAAGATATGTAAAGACTGGAGAACAATTGGGAGATATCCTCACCAAAGCCTTAAATGGACCAAGAATAAATTATCGTTGCTACAAGCTAGTCATGGTTGGCATATTTGCTCCAGCTTGAGGGGGAGTGTTATAATATATATTATTATGTATATTTGTCCTTTATTGTAATCGTACATTCTTTAGTTTAGGGTTCCCTTGTGTACCTATATATATTACTCTCTAATGAAGAATACATTGAGTATTTTCCCAATACTGAGTACACAGCCTTTGGATTTTGAGCTATTATGCTGCAAGTACTTATTTATCAGTGTTCTCTTAAGGCTGCAATGTCCAATGTTCAGTCTTCTACTTCCCTCTCCCTTTTTCCTAGTTTCTTTTCTGTCTAAGCTCAGAAGTTATCCCTTGATAATTGTTGCATGTCAGAATGAAGTACAGATAAGGGGGATAAGATGAAAAAGGTGTGCATCGATCGCAAGGTGTTTCACCTTCGAGAAGATGGCTGTGGGAGGAAGGTGTTTGCAGAAGAGCATAGGGGAACATGAGTGGAGAGGTTGGAGTTGGAATTGGGAATGGTAGATTGACTCAGGGATTGCTTAGGGAAAGCTTCTAAGCTAGAAAATCCATTAGGTTTCGAGAGGAGAAGAAGGTTGAAAACGTCAGTGATCTTCTTCCAATTCTATCGAATGTGAAGGGTAGGTTTGGTCTAGTTTCTTTGGAAACTTTCAAAGGGAGGACTTTGGTTTTCTCCCAGTGGATAGCAGGGTAGGGGATAAGTCTTCCTTGTTTCGACCTTTTTCCAGAACTCCTTCCTAAACCTCTTGCATTCGGGTCCAAGCAAGTGAAGGATTGACATAGGGCAGAGGGTAAGATGTCCTTCACGTAAGCTAACTGGGCAGAGGAAGTCAAAGATCCTCATTGCTGCTACCAAAAAGGAGGTCAAGCCAGAGTTAGCTTCAGAGTTCAACTTTGCCTTTGACTGTTTCTCGACTGTAATCATTGTGAGATTTAGCTAAATCATATTCTTTGGAGCTATAACTTTGCTTATGTAGTATGAAGTTGTTTCTTTCTGGAGTTTGGCTTTCGTTTTGCTAGGTTTAGAGGTTGCAGAGAGATGATCAAGGAGTTTCTTTTTAACCCGCCCTTTTGCAAGAAGGGGAGGTTTTTGTGGCGAGACGGAGTGTGCGCAGTTTTGTGGGATCTTTGGAGAGAGAAGAACAATAAAATCTTTAGATAGCTTGAAAAAAATTTGAGTGATGTTTGGTCATTTGTTAGGTTCCATGTTTCTCTCTGGATTTTGGTGGCGAAGTATCTTTTGTAATTAACCTTTAGGATGGTCTTATTTTACTTGACCGGAGCACCTTTTTCTAGTTTGGCTCCCTTTTTGTGGGTTTTTTTTTGTATGCCCTTGTATTCTTTCATTTTTTTTCTCAATGAAAGTTTGGTTATTCATAAAAAAGAGAACTTATCCCTTGATTACCTTACTTCTGAAACAATTTCTGCTAAATATATGTTGGCTGCTTTTCTGATGTGAGCTTCTGTGTGCCGATTTATAATATATAGACTCGTGCTCATGCGTGGAATTAATAGATAAAGACCGCCTAAGTTTTATGGGATGTGCCTAGTAGAGGTATGATGTCTTTCTTTCCTTTAATTTAGGGAGTTTCTCTTTTTGTTTTGCAGCTAAAAAGTGCTTATGCAATTGCAAAATTAAGAAAGAAGGGGTACTCAAAGAAACAATTTTACGAAGAGGCCGTAAATTTATATAAAGAGGTATTCCAGATTTTTGTGTCACAATACTGTTTTACAAAGTGCTTTGTGAAACACATTATCATTTTCTTTCAGTAAGTTCTTCAGAACCGTTTCCTCTGTGAAAGAACCTACCTGGCCTTTTCATAATTTGTGGATGAATATTGAAGATTGTAGATTTCTTCAAGGCCCAAGAGTTTGCTTTTGCTTCTTCTTAATTGACAACCATTTCCTTTGTGGAAAGAACTTACCTGACTTTTTTTTTTTAACAAAAAAAAAAAACTTCTCATCGATGGAAGGAAAAGAGACTAATGCTCAAAAGATTCAAATTCCATAAAGGAATGAAAAAAGGAAACAAAACAAAATTATAAAGGACAAGGAAATTTAAAAACATCCCAATTTAAACATAAGTCTTGTAAAGTAAAATCGGCCAAAGGTTTGGAAAGAGAACACCAAGAAGAAGCCTTGAGATGCGCTGAATCAAAACGATCTTGCCAAGTAAGATACTTATCTTAAAAAATCCTTTGGTTCCTTTCCAACCGTAATTTGGAAACAATAGCTTTAACAACATTTAACCATAAGAAATATGGCTTTGAAGCCATCGAAGGACCACTAACAGTTGAAGAACGTTGTCTTTGAAGATCATTGGAAAAAACCCGAGATAACACTTCAATGAATACGAACACCCAAAGAAGATATGAAAGCGAGATTCGCTATCTTCATGACAAAGAGGACACGTTGAAGGCATGAGGGCAAAAGAAGGAAGTTTTTGCTGTAAAACTTCTGCCGAATTAAGAGAACCATTCAAAATACTTGAATTTAGGGAAGAAATAAAGATATTGTATTTCTTCTGTATATTGAAACAAAGTACAAGGTCCTCTTATATAGAAGAAAGACCATTTACCAATAAGGAAAAAAATATTACACATATAAATAATAAAGATACACATAATACACAACCAATATTACAAAAGGTATAAAGGAAATTCAACACTCTCCCTCAAGTTGGTTTGTAGATATCTTCCATAGCCAGCTTGTTGATAAGTTTATCGAATTTTCTTTTTGAAAGACCTTTAGTTAGCATATCAGCTGTTTGTTCGGTCGTCGGAAGATAAGATATGTATATTACACCTGCATCAATCTTCTCCTTTATGAAATGCTTGTCAACTTCAATATGCTTTGTCCTATCATGTAGAACTAGATTATGAGTTATAGCGATGACAACTTTGTTATCACAATATACTCGTATGGTGTCTTTTGAGACAATTTCAGCTCACCGAGTATCCTGTCAATCCATATACCTTCACAAATTCCATGTGCTAGGGCTCTAAATTCTGCTTCAGCACTACTCTTGGCTACTATATTTTGATTTTTACTACGCCATGTAACTAAATTTCCTCCAACAAAAGAACAATAACCAGAAGTAGATCTTCTATCAATGGGACTTCCAGCCCAATCTACATAAATATACACTTCAACTTGAAAATGGTCATGTTTTTGAAATACTATACCTTTAGGGTTCCTTTCAAATATCTCAGAATTCTATACATAGCTTCAAAATGACTAAGTCCAAGTGAGTGAATAAACTGATTCACCATACTTACTGCAAATGCTATATCCGGATGCGTGTGAGATAAATAGATTAGTCTACCCACAAGTCTTTGGTATTTGTCTCTGTCCTTTACTTCTTCATCTTTTGCAGCTTGTAACTTCACTTTCGGTTCGATAGGAGTTTCTGCTGTTTGACAACCAAGTAAACCTGTCTCTTGAAGTAAGTCAATAACATATTTCCTTTGATTAACAAAAATACCTTTCTTGGATCTTGCAAACTCCATCCCTAAAAAATACTTTAAGGCTCCCAAGTCTTTGATCTGAAACTCACTTGCAAGTTTGTTCTTAAGATCAGTCAAGCCTTCTTCATTGTTACCTGTAAGAATAATATCATCAACATAAACAATTAAAATAGCAATTTTACTATTTCCAGAGTGTTTATAGAAAATGGTATGGTCTGCTTGACTTTTAAGGTATCCATAACTAGTGACTGCTTTTCCAAAACGTTCAAACCAAGCTCTTAGAGACTGTTTGAGACCATATAGGGCTTTCTTCAATCTGCAAACTTTATTATTTCCAAGTTCCATTTCAAATTCTAGTAGTAGGCTCATAAATACCTCTTCCTCTAAATCACCATTGAGAAAAGCATTCTTAACATCTAATTGATGAAGTGACCAGTCTAAGTTGGCTGCAAGAGACGAGAATTCTGATGGAGTTGATTTTTGCAACTAGAGAAAAAGTCTCCTGATAATCAATTCCATAGGTTTGAGTGAAACCTTTTGCTACTAATCTGGCCTCATATCTTTCAACAGGTCTGTCAACCTTACACTTTGCGGTAAATACCCATTTGCATCCCACCTTCTTTTTATCTTTTGGCAAGTCTATTATTTCCCAAGTACCACTTTGTTTTAGAGCATTCATCTCCTCCATGACTGCTAGTTTCCAATTTGGATCATCTAGAGCTTCTTGTATATTCCTTGGAACAAATAAGTTGTCTATCCTAGAGGTGAAGGCTTTATGACTATTGGACAATTTTTCATATGAGATGTAATTTGCAATGGGATATTTAGTGCAAGTTCGACTACCTTTCCTAATAGCAATAGGAACAACAAGATCAGAAATAATAGGTAAGGTATTTTGAATAATTGAAAGATTAGGGATAGAAGAGGGTTTACTAGACCTTTCATCATTGAGAATAGGAGATGGATTTTCAACATCATTCTCCAGAATTTCAAACTGGGTTTGTGTAGAATCAACTCTTAGGTCTTGGTTCCTTTGATTGACTGTCTTTCTAGTATAAAACTTTAACTCAGGAATTTGACCTGTAGAGTCATTTTGTAGTATTTTTCCCCTGAATGAGAAGTTTCTATATTTGATATCGAAGGACTAGTGACAGGCAAGTCACGATAAATGACATAAGGAAAAGGTTCGGATATTTCCCAAAAATTATCTTCTAAACTTGATTTCTCCCCCTAAAGATAATTTTGGGTAAAATATGGTTGTTTTTCTAAAAAAGAAACGTCCATACTCACATAATTTTTTTTTGTCTGAGGATCAAAACATTTATACCCCTTTTGATTTGAAACATAACCCAAAAAAATGCATTTTATAGCCCTATGATCAAGTTTGATAAAAAAAGACTTGGTACGTGAACGTATGCAATGCAACCAAAAATTTTGATGGGTAAATCAGAATGTATGCGATTGGTTGGAAAAACAGTTTTAAGGCATTCAAAAGGGGTTAGAAAATTTGCGCTTTACCAAAGGAACTTGAGTTTATGGTCGTGGTATCGAACAATCCACTCTCAGTCTTACTCTGTATTTGAGCCATTTCAACGATCAACTTAGACATATCAGTAAAACAAGTTAATAAGAAACCAAATAAAGTCTGAACCAAACCAAACCAAACCAGATCTGGAAAAAAATAATAAGGCTAGAATTTAATGAACCAAACAAGACCAGATCTGGAAAAATAAACTGAACTAGATCAGACCAAATCTGAACCAAACCAAATTACAGGTCAAAAAGCGATCTGCAACCCAAGTAAACCACAGAGCCACGTAAACCAGAGTCGCTGGATGGAGGCGACGGACGGCGAGCTGACGAAGATGTGAGGTGACGGAATGACGGTGAGCTGATGAAGATGATTTGCAGAGGTTGGGTCACAGGTCAGGGATCACGGGTCACACAATTTCTTGGTCACAAATGGCGGAGATGGTACGTGGTTGTGTGGTTGGAGTTGAACGACAGAAGAAATAACACCCTGCAAATGCAAAAGCAAATGATCCAAAAAACAACAGCTTGGCACGAACACCCTGCAAATGCAAGCGATAACTTGCAGTCGGAAGTAATGGGTGTTGTTCAAGATGACAGCTAAGGTTCCGATGGCGGCTAAAGGCTTCGACGGCGGCAACGGGTTTGAGCGACGGTGATGGCTGCGGCGGTGGTTGATGGCCAGGGTTAGGATATTTTTAGGGTTTTATTTTTGGCTCTGATACCAACTTGAATTTAGGGAAGAAATAAAGATATTGTATTTCTTCTGTATATTGAAACAAAGTACAAGGTCCTCTTATATAGAAGAAAGACCATTTACCAATAAGGGAAAAAAATATTACAAATATAAATAATAAAGATACACATAATACACAACCAATATTACAAAAGGTATAAAGGAAATCCAACAAAAATAATTCAAATCAAAATATTAACTCTCTTTGGACTTTTGGATTTCCAAATGGCTCTAAATAAGTCATTAGACAAAGGTGAAGTTGAACCTGAAGCAAGCTGCCGAGATAAAGATTTCACCGAAAAGCACCCGGAGGATTCTAAAGATCAAATTCTAGAATCATCTCTGATACTAACCTTCAAAGGATCAAGGATACTTAAAAGCATATGAAAATCGCTGATCTCCTATTCTTTTAAAAGCGTCCGAAAAACAATATTCCATGAAAGAGTTTGAGAGTCTCAAAGCTCCGAAATTGGGGCATGAGGAGAGGAAGAAACTGCCAACAACGGAAAGCAATCCTGCAAAGAAGAATCCCTAGCTCAAATGTCTTGCCAAAACCGAATATGCCTACCATTTCCTAGTTTCAAAATAGCAAAGGATTCAACCTTCTTTCACGAATTAGAGATGTTAATCCTTGTTAATAGTATATATATATATATATATATGTGGGTTTAGGATCTTATTAGTCTTTTTTCCTTTATTGTAATTTTACTATTATTAGTTTAGGGCTTCCATGTATGCCTATATATATTTGGCTCTATTGTATAGAATGAATAAGAATTCTCTCATATTTTGTTTCACAATAACATGGTATCAGAGCTGTTGTTCCTAGAGAATTAGGTTTGTTAACCATTAGGGTTTTGGGAATTGAGTTTAAGGTTTAGAACCTTTTTGTTTAACACCTTGGGGTTTGTGAGCTTTGCTGTCTTCACTTAAACGCACTGCTGCCGTCATCGCCACTGCTGTTAGGGTCTGATGCCGCCGCCACCAATTTCTGTCGTCTCTGCTGCAAATTAGGTCAAAAATTTTTTTTTTTTTTTTTGTCACCACCCATCCAAGAAGGAAGCCCACATTTCGATTTGCAAAACCCCAGAGTCTGACAACCAAACCAACTGCGCGTGGCCTTCACGTGCCACCGGAAGCCGTAGCCTCCTATTCCACGCGTTGGCGCGTGAGAGCGCGTGGAGGGTTTGTTTTCCATTCTGTCGCTTGGGTTCGTCTCCTTTTGTGGTTTCCGGACGTTCTATGTGGTGGGATTTGTCAAAATCTCCTACTTTGGTCTCAGGTTGTGTTATTTGGAGTGAGTTTGATTGGTTTTTGTGCAATTCAGATCTCTTTTTTTTTTTTGTTTTCTTGGGTTTATCTACAGCTCTGCATGTCCGGAATTCTCTCTAGTTTGTGGCTATTTTTATGCTATTCAGATCTATTTGTGTGGTTATTTTGGTCATCATTGGCTCGTGTTAGACGACGGTTTGGAAAATAATTAGTTCCTTTTTATTGGGAACTCCATTCAGATCAATTTTTTAGAAGTTTCAAGTCATTTGGGTTTGATCTCGTGGTTTTAGATTGGATTTTGTGGTTTTACTTTCGTCATTGACATATGGCTGAAAAAGAACTCGCAGTGATGTCTAATATGGTTCAATCACGGACTCAATCCATCCATGGTTCATCTAAGAAGCCATTTGTTAATTCTATAGTCGAGTCTGCTAAATTCCAATAGTACCAGAAATCATTGAAAGAGTCTTCTTCATCATCTGTGCTTACCCCTATTACAACCATTGCTGGGTCAGGTAACATGTATCATTGTCTTCTTTCATCATCTGCCAAATGGGTCATAGACTCTGGTGTTATTGCTCATATGACAGGTAATCCCAAATTTTTTTCCACTCTTTCTTCGTCTACAGCCCTTGTTGATGTTACTTTGGCAGATGGATCAAAATCGTCTATTCTTGGATCTGGCACAATCAATCTAACTTCATCTCTTTCTTTGTCTTCTGTTCTACATTTACCTCAATTTTCCTTTAATTTGATCTCTATTAGTAAGCTCACTTCTGACCTTAATTGTTGTGTTTCATTCTATCCTGGCTATTGTTTGTTTTAGGATCTTGTGATGAAGAAGATTATTGGTAAAGGACATGAATCTGGAGGACTTTATATTTTTGATCATCAAGTGTCAAACGTTGCCTGTTCTGGAGTCGTTGCTCCTTTTGATACTCATTGTTGTCTAGGTCATCCATCTCTTTCAGCACTAAGAAAGCTTTGTCCTGAATTTCAAAAAAAAATTTCATTAAATTGTGACTCATGTCAATTTGCTAAATTTCATCGTCTTATTTCGAGCCCTAGAATAGATAAGCGAGCAAGTGTGCCTTTCGAATTAGTTCATTCAGATATTTGGGGTCCTTGTTCGGTTGTGTCCAAAACTGGATTTCGATATTTCGTTACCTTTGTTGATGATTACTCTCGTATGACTTGGTTATACTTTATGAAGAATTGTTCTAAGTTACTTTCTCATATTTGCAACTTTTATGCTGAAATTCGAACTCATTTTGATGTTTCCCTTAAAATTTTAAGAAGTGACAATGCTGGTGAGTACTTTTCTGAAGCACTTAGGTCATACCTATGTGAGCATGGCATTCTTCATCAATCATTCTGTGTCGATACTCCATCTCAAAATGGAGTTGCTGAAAGATAGAATAGGCATCTTCTTGAAACTACAAGAGCATTATCCTTTCAAATGTGAGTTCCAAAGCATTTTTTGGTTGATGCAATTTCCACGGCCTGCTTCTTGATTAATCACATGCCTTCATTTGTTCTTGAAGGTTAAATTCCATATCACGTTTTATTCCCAACAAAACCTTTGTTTCCTATTGAGCTGAAAATATTTGGTTGTACTTGTTTTGTTCGAGATGTTCATCCTAATTTGACAAAATTAGACCCTAAATCTTTGAAGTGCATTTTCTTAGGCTATTCTCGTGTTCAAAAAGGATATAGATGCTTTTGTTCAGGTGAATGTCTTGTACTAAAAAATTCTTTGTCATCAGATCCAAGACCAAGTGATGAGCTTCCTATTGCTCTTTGTAAAGGTAAACGTTCCTGCACTTTTCCTATTTCTTCTTTTGCCTCTTATGACCACTTGTCACCTTCTACATGTTCTTTTATTGCATCTCTTGAATCTATCTCGATCCCTAAAACTGTTCATGAAGCCCTATCTCATCCTGGTGATGATAGAAGAGATGAATGCCTTAGATAATGGTACCTGGGATTTAGTTTCTTGTCCTATAGGAAAGAAAGCTATTGGATGTAAATGGGTGTTTGCAGTTAAGGTCAATCCTGATGGTTCAGTTGCTCGATTAAAAGCACGTTTTATTGCCAAAGGCTACGCTCAGACCTATGGGATTGATTACTTTGATACATTTTCTCCTGTCGCCAAATTAACATCTGTCAGGTTATTCATTTCCATGGCTGCATCTCAATGTTGGCCTTTGCATCAGCTTGACATTAAAAATGTCTTTCTCCATGGTGATATTCAGGAGGAAGTTTATATGGAGCAATCACCAGGGTTTGTTGCTCAGGGGGAGAGTGATAAAGTTTGTCGACTTCGCAAATCTTTGTATGGGCTGAACAAAGTCCACGAGCATGGTTTGGAAAATTTAGTTTAGCACTTGAGCAGTTTGGAATGAAGAAAAGCAAGTCAGATCACTCTGTCTTCTACCGATGAACGAAGAGTGGTATTATTCTACTTGCCCCATATGTTGATGATATTGTTAGTACCGAAAATGATACATTAGGCATTTTATCTCTCAAAACTTTCCTCCAAAGTCAATTTCATACTAAAGATGAACTGGAATTATAGCTTTTCCATGATTCAGGTGAACTGGAAAGCTCTCTTATAGGTTTTTTTTTGGAAGGGAGTTTCCTTTTCTCCCTTGCCTTTAGGCTGTTTTCTGGGTTTTGGGCCTTTGTGCATAATAGATCTCTTTGTTTCTTATCAAAAAAAAAAACTTTCCTCCAAAGTCAATTTCATACTAAAGACTTGGGAACGTTAAAGTACTTCTTGGGTATTGAAGTAATGAGGAGCAAGAAGGGTATCTTTATGTCACAAAGGAAATATGTGCTTGATTTGCTATCTGAGACGGGAAAATTGGGTGCCAAGCCATGTAGTACTCCAATGATGCCTAATTTGCAACTTACAAAAGATGGAGAACCATTTAAAGATCCTGAGAGATATAGAAGATTAGTTGGAAAGTTGAATTATCTTACAGTGACACGATCGGACATAGCTTATTCAGTAAGCATTGTGAGTTAGTTTATGTCTTCATCTATAGTGGATCATTGGGATGCAGTACAACAAATTCTATGTTATTTGAAGGTTGCACCTGGACGTGGGATCTTATACAAAGATCATGGTCATATGAATATTGAGTGTTTTTCAGACGCTGATTGGGCAGGATCAAGAGAAGATAGAAGATCGACTTCTGGCTATTGTGTTTTTGTTGGAGGCAATTTGGTTTCATGGAAAAGTAAGAAACAAAATGTAATCTCGCGATCAAGTGCTGAATCAGAATACAGAACTATGGCACAATCAGTATGTGAAATAATGTGGGTGCATCAACTCTTGATCGAATTAGGCTTCAATATTACAATTTCGACTAAGTTGTGGTGTGACAACCAAGCTGCCCTTCATATTGCATCCAACTCAGTATTTCATGAGCGAACTAAACATATTGAAATTGATTGTCATTTTGTTCATGAGAAAATACAACAAGGTTTGGTGTCTACTGGATACGTGAAGACTAGAGAACAATTAGGAAATATTTTCACATAAGCTTTAAATGGAGTTCGAATAGATATCTTTGTAACAAGTTGGGCATGATTAACATATATGCTCCAGCTTGAAGGGGAGTGTTATAGTATATATATATGCGGGTTTAGGATCTTATTAGTCTTTTGTCCTTTATTGTAATTTTACTATTATTAGTTTAGGGCTTCCATGTATGTCTATATATATTTGGCTCTATTGTATAGAATGAATAAGAATTCTCTCATATTTTGTTTCACAATAACAATCGTAAGGACTTCAAAGGCTTGGATCAAGTTTACCTGCCGTATGCCATTCAAAAAGTGAACAACCGTGGACGTTGGCCACCACCTTTCTCCAAAAAGCATGAGACTCATGAGTGAAACGCCAACCCCATTTTGCAACCAACGCCAAATTACTATGCTTCAAAGCTCCAATACCTAGACCTCCATCAAATTAAGATTTTGTCACTAAGTTCTAGCGAACCAAATAAGTAATTTTACCTCCTTCATTACCTTCTCAAAAGAAGTTTCTCAACAACCAATCTCAAAAGAAGTTTCTCAACAACCAATCCAACTGTACACTAACTTGAGTAGGCATTACAAAAAGAGACAAATAATACAATGGTAAGTTTTTGTGGAAGGTGAAAATCCCAAAGAAGGTAAAGTTTTTTACTTGGCAGGTTCTGCACATAAGAGTTAACACCTTAGATAAGGTGTTGAGGAAGGTGCCTACCTTGGTGGGGCCTTGGTGTTGCATTCTTTGTAGGATGGCTGCTAAGGATTTGGATCACGTTCTCTGGAGTTACAATGTGGCTTATGATGTTTGGAGTCGGTTCTGTGTAGAGTTTGGTCTCGCTCTTGCTAAGGAAAGGGATTGTAGAGAGAGGATCGAGGAGTTCATCCTTTATCTTCCCTTTCGTGAGAAAGGAAAGTTTTGGCGGCAAGCTGGGGCGTGTGCTATCTTGTGGGGGCTTTGGGGGAGAGGAACAATAGAATCTTTCAAGGGCTTGAGAGGTCTCCGTGAGACGTTTGTTCCCTTGTTAGATTCTATGTTTCTCTTGGGGTTTCAGTGGCGAAGCCGTTTTGTAATTATTCTTCAAGTCTTATTTTGCTTGATTGGAGGCCTTTCTTGTAGGACGTCTCCTTTTGTGGGCTCTCTTTTTGTATGCCCTTGTATTCTTTCATTTTTTCTCAATGAAGGCTCGGTTTCTTATAAAATAAAAGTAATAATACAACAGTATACTTGAAAGAACCTAGTTACATAGGGTTAAACAACCCCCCTAGAAAGATTGAAACTCTTCCTCTTTCCAACTTCTTACAAATTCTGTCTAATACATGCCAAAAGGAAAGCGATTTCGGGTGCCCACCAAGAGGAAGGCCAAGATAAATAAAAGGCAGCCTTTCCATCTTAAAATTAAGACTTCCAGTAACTTGAGAAAGCTTTAAATCATCCACGTTCACTCCACACAAGGCTGTTCCCAATTTACTCTCAAACCTGAACATTTCTTGAAAAGAGCAATGGTTTGGGTTAAAGCATTTCATACTTACAAAACAACAAGGTATCATCAGCAAATTGGAGAATCGAAACATGAATGTTATCCTTGCCAACCTGAAAACCTTCAAATAAAGCTGCACTTAGCACTTCCGAGACTAAAAGAAACAAGTACCTGGCTTTTTCATAATTTGTGGATGAATATTGAAGATTTTGAATTTCCTTAAGGTTGAAGAATTTGCTTTTCCTTCCATATTTCTTCTTGGAGAAGTAGCTGGGAGTGGGGACAATACACAAATCATTTTCATGAAGCCAATTTTCCAGCAGGGGATTTGGAAGACCATTACTCAATTCAGGATTTATATCTGAATTGGAATGCTTTTGTTTTTTCATTGTAACTTTTAGGATTGCTATTATCTTTCTTTCTTTAATTGCTTTCTCCTCACTCCCAGGTGGAGTTTATATCTTTTGAGCATTAGTCTCTTTTCATTACATCCATGAAAAGTTTTGTTTCTTGTTTGAAAAAGACCTTGCTTATAACATAACTTTTTTATAGTCTTATTATCATTCCCTATTCTGCTTTACTGAACTTGCATACAAAGATAAGTTGGAGAGATTTTTTTATGGGAACTGGTCAATTGCTGTGGCAATTGATGCATTTTCTGGTTTTCTTCAACAAAGCTTGTTATGAGTAAGAAGAAAAGGTCACGTTTGTTTACCCACGAGCAGATGCCTACCTTCTCATTTTATCTAATTTTATTTGTTTTAACGTTTCTGACCCTTGATTTATACATTCTCCAGATAAACACTTTGATAGCAAATGGTGACAAAACATCGTTGAGGAAAGCAGTCACGGAGAATATGTATTCAGTACGCAGTCACAGATTCTATTTTTTGACAAGGAAACAAAATGTTTGTTTGATTTGTGACCGATTATACAGATTCTAACTTATTACCTCGGTCTCACCTTCAGGCATTGAAGAATGAAATCAAACTTAGAGAATCCAAATGGAACAAAGTTTACTGGGAAATGATTGTACCAGTTGTTAAGATCCGCACATTACGAGCTAGATTGGCAAGTACTCCAATTATCACATTTCTGTTTGTCCTATTCATGCATTTGTCAGGCCTCACAATAATATTATTTTTGTTATACATCTAATTGCAACCTGTCCAAATTCCAGTTCCTCTTTAACTTTTCTAGTTATTCAGCTTTAGAAGGTCATGTTTGCATTGGAGGAAAAAGTAAAAGGTGATTGTTTATTTTTGGCTAAATATATGTTTTGGTCTATAGTGTTGGCATATTTTTCTCAATTTATCCTTGTTGTTTAAAAAGTTTTAATTTACTCCCTTATGCTTTAACATTTTTCAATTTAATCCCCCACTGTTAGTGAAGGTTAAAATTAGGTAGTGGTCAACTGACATGTCATAATACTCAGTGAATGGACAAAAATTTAGATGAAGAAAAAGGTCATGTAAGTGATGAAAGTTTATAATTCCTTTTATGAATTTCTACGAAATGGATAGAAATTTTGAAATCTCTTCTCTTAGATGACATCTACTCTAAATTTATGCCTATTCACTAAGTATTATGTCATGTAAGTTTAACATCTGCCAATTTTAACATTCATCAACAATGATGGACTAAATTGAAAAATGTTAATTCATAAGGGACTAAATTGAAAAAATACCCCAACTTTAGGTACACATATATATTCAGCCTTTAGTTATAAATAAGATTTCATTAGAGTAAGTGGAGTTCAAAAGAAGGGGAAGTGAGACATCTACTCCATGCCATGCAAGGGAAAAGGCTATTTAAGGACGCTTTAATGTTTTACCAATATTGTTCGATCTTACCATCTTCCCTCTTTGTGGTGCATCTTGAAGTGCTCCTTACCGCATTCGCAAATACTAGTTTTCCCAAGTTTCATTAACTTATAGTCATCTTGGCCTGTCCCTCATCCGAACATTTCATGATTAAGTCCCTTCATCATGACACATTGCACTGCAAATTCTCTAGGAAAGTCAAAATTCTTCCTTTGGGAGCTTAGTTATGAATACCCATGGCCATGACAATTTGCGAAAAAGAAACCCAAAGAGAAATCTCCTGCAAGAAAAAAAAAGAAACTTTGATATCTTTCAAGCCAAGTGCACTATGGAAGTTTCTAATGAAGTTAAGCGAAAGAATTTCTGCATTCTCCTTAAAGAGACGATTGAGAGGAGAAATAGGTTGTCAGCCACTTCTTATGAAATTAATTTTTATCTTTGCTATTTCAGAAATTCCTACTCTTAATTTTTTTATTTCCAACAATTAAGTATCCAAGTAGAAGGCCGTTGTCTAATTTTTAAACCAAAGATCTAACTACCCATATTTACAAGATTGTTTGACATTGATGATTGATTTCAAAAGCATGCAACTATGCCAACTAATATAATACCCATTTCCTCAACAGAACCGGCTACAATCATGACCCCATGAGTTGAATGGTACAAACTATCTACAATGGTCGCAGAGTGTATTAGGTTCTTTGTTAAAGAGTGTAGTTTGCTTGTATCCAACTTGTAATTAAAAAATTCTCTCTTTTTGGATCTAATGCTGCCACCACTTAGAAATTTAGAATGGTATGTCAAAGCCATATAATTTCTACATTTGTAGAGCATTTTAAATTTGACTGCTTTACTATGGTAAGAGCAAAATCATCAATATGATCACTGGCTAAGCTAATTTCCTCAAAGTGGAAATATGCCCGTTGTTTTGGTTTGATTATAATCTTATATCCGTTCTTTTTCCCTTCATGATCAGATTGGTGTTGATCGAAGTGACCTCGAAAAGGTTTTTGTACAGCTTACCCTTGAGATTCTTGCCAAACAGGTATACTGAGAGTTATACCCATTCCTGTTCTTATACTCTTAACAGTTTCATACTAATGTACTATGATATATGTCCATGAGACTTTGTGCCTTCTCCGCAATCTGTGAAATGTGGTGCCTTATTGTGACTAATTAATGCTAGAAATCGTGGAATTAGTGAGGCCTTATAGTTATATGGTTGGTGAACTTGTAGCGGGGCTTATGTTATACATGACATTCTAATCTAATAAATGTTGATCTTCGGATATAGTAATGTCATTCTGGATTTTTCCTAGATAGAGCTCGTCAATATGCAGCTTCTTCTTCTTCTTCTTCTTTTTTTTCCCTTCCATTTTTTTTTTAATTTGATCCATTCTTGTTTCGTTTATTATATAGAGGAATTGTATCTTGCGTATGTCATATTTTGATGCCAAATTTGACATGAAGTTTGTCTTGACGTTTGGGAGTAACATGCATATAAAAGCTACATTAAGGAAGATTAAATTATTTTTATTTGTATATTTACTTGCCATTTATATTATTACAGTTTTTATTTCTTTAATTGTTTGGAGGTAAAATTGTAAAAGTTATCATAAAAACACCCTCTATCTATAGAACACAAGGCTATTTATAGGAAAGACAAAAACATAACTAACCCAAGGAGTTACAACACCCTATTCAAACTTTTAAACATAATAACTATCCAGAAACTACCTAATAACTACCCAATAGCTACCTATTCTAATCCTTACTTGGAATTTAAACATAATAACTACCCAAAAACTACTTGTTCTAATCCAGACTTGGAACTGAACTTCCTCTTTTGTCCTTCTTGGAATACACTTTTGTAATTGGAGGTCTAACACATTTGTCATAAGTTTGGACTACAAGGACTAAATAGAATTATTTCCTAAATGGTAAGATTAATGTATGTTTTCTTTTATTTTAATTCATAGAATTTGGTTAGTAATATGATAAAGTTTACATGATTCATAATTTTTGAACAAAAGGTCTATTTAGCAATAATCAATTAAGATTATTGTTTCATCCAAGATTTCTATAAATTTGACTCCCTTGAAGTGAAGTCTTATAAGCTTCTCGTTTTTTTTTAAACATATAAGCTTCTCTTTTCTAATGAAGATACTCACTGTAGAAACTTGCATTTGTAGAAGTTTGAAGCATATAATTCTGAAGGTGCTGCCGTTGCTGGAGATAAATCTAAGGAGGTAAGTGCATGAATACTGTACAGTAGTTGGCATATTTGAAACATCACTATGATTCTCAAATCTCAATAACAAAGGCCCGTTTGATAATGATTTCATTTTTAGTTTTCTGTTTTTTAAAATTGAGTATGTTTCCTCAATTTTTTTTACTATGGTTTCCACATTTCTTAAAAAAACATTTGGATCTTTAGCCAAATTCTAAAAACAAAAACAAGTTTTTAAGGCTCCTTTGATGACCATTTTTTTAGGCTCCTTTTGATAACCATTTGGTTTTTGAAAATTGTGTTTGTTTTCTGATCATTTATCTACCACATGTTTCATCTTTTTTAAGAAAACATTTGAATTTTTAGTCAAATTCCAAAACTAAAAACATGTTTTTGGAAACTACTTTTTATAGTTTTCAAAACTGGATTTGGTTTTTGAAAACATATGTAAAAAGTAGATAACAAAACAAGGAAATCGATAGGTGGAAGTAGTAATTATATGCTTAATTTTCAAAAACCAAAAATAAAAAACCAAATGGTTATCAAATGGGGCCTTAGTTTTCAAAACTTGGCTTGGATTTTGAAAACACTTTTAGAAAGTATATAACAAAGCAAAGAAACTTATAGGGAAAAGTAGTATTTATAAGTCGAATTTTCAAAAATAAAAATTCGAAAGCCAAATAGTTATCAAACAAGGCCAAAATAAATTCAATTAGTAATAGTTCTTACCCTATGAAGTCAAGAGCGTGACCAGTCTCCAGTTCATTTTAACCCTCATATTCTGGGTCTGTTACAAAAATGTCTATTTCATATTAAAGACAATGAATTGGCTTCACAATGCTGAACTGAAAGAAATAGAATCTTTTAAAATTCATCTATAATTTCAATTGGCATCTTTAATTTTTTTTTTTCATGGCAATGATTGATCATATGTGCTACTTTCAGGTCCTTGTCCGCGATATCTGGGTATTTGAGAAATCTCTTTTTCACGAGGGAGCTTATTGGCGTCTCTGCGGGCGAATTCCAATCTAATATCATCTTTCAACCTCACATTGAGTAGAAGCTTCTTTATCCAATTTTGTAGATCAACAGGTTTCCATGTTCTTTTTAATAATTTTGATATACAATTATGCAGACTTCACTTCTCCTAAACTATAATATAAATAGGAAAGACGTTCCTAGGAATTTTAATTTATATAATTTTTGACATCTTCCTTGATCAAGCCATCGCTAGAGATAAGCGTGACAATGATTATTCAAATAATTCATTAGAATTGCTTTCAGCTAATAAGGAATAACACTTTTCAACTTTTTTATGGTGTTGGGTGGTTATATAATAAAAACGTATTCTTATAGTATTTTAAAACATTTAAAAATACTATAATTGTTTAGAAAAAGCATTTAGGGGCTGTTTGGCGCGCTGGTTTGGAATCAGAAACCCTGGGGTTCTGGAACCCTGGGGTTTCTTGGCTGGAATCAGAAACTCTGGAGTTTCTGATTCCTGTGTTTGGGGTGCAGGGTTGTGTTGGGCTGGTTTGCTGAAACCTGTGTTTGGGGTGCAGGGTTGGGTTGGGCTGGGTTTGTTTAGTTTGTTTTTTTTTTTTTATAATTTTTCAAACTGTTTATTATTATTAAAAAAAATCTTACACTGTTTTTTTTTCCTACTCCATTTTTTAACTTCATAATTTTTTTGGTGTGTTACATACCAACTATTTAACCAATTATGTAGAGCAATTGTTACAACTATAGTTCAATTTGAATTATACTATGTGTAGTTTGTATAACTATATGCTATCTCATTCACTCCACTCATGATGACATAAAATTGAAGATTATGCGTAGCAACAGATAATTAATAGGTGCAATGTAAGAATGGTGTTGCCAATGGTAAAGTAAAACCAAAAATTAGAACTAAGATCTAGTTCTAAAAATATCATAACACACATTCCAGATGAAATGACAAGAAAGTAGAAGTAGTTGTCCAAACACAAATGTAAGTCATAAGAGTAGTAGATGAAAGTGATGAAAAGAGAGTTAGGTTCTAGGTGCTTTCCCCAAAAATTTTCACGTAGTAATCATACTTCCAATCTGGGGTGAATGTAAAGAAAAAGTTCAACATCATACTATCCGAGAGAATAGTCTTTGCAACAGCCATTCAGTCTTGCCTTGTCATCCCTGGGATCGCCTTTAGTTTTGCATATAGCTCGTCCACGCTGGCCCTTTTAAAATATTGACTAGGTGGTTGGGTCGCTAGGGTGATTGTTGGAGTGGTCGTTGGGGTGGTTGGATTGATGGGGTGTTTGGGTATGCCGAGGTGGTCGCCGGTGTTGATTGCACGGTGGTCAGGTCGCCGGAATGGTCGTTGGGTGGTTTTCAGCAGTAGTTGTCGGGTCGCTGGAGTGGTCATTAGGGTGGTCATGTCGCTAGGTGGTTGTGGCAGTGGTTGGGTTGTTGAAGTCGCCAGGGTGGTCACCAGGTGATCGTCAACAGTGGTTTTGGGTGGTTGGGTTACCAGGTCGTCGGGGTAATCGCCGAAGTAGTCATCAGGGTGGTCAGGTCATCGGAGTGGTCACTAGGTGGTTGTCTACGGTGGTTGCTAGGTGGTCAGGTTTTCGAGGTGATCGTCAACTATGGTTGTCGGGTGATCGGGTCATTGAAGTGGTTGTTGTCGGTGGTTCGGGCAAGTCGGATTGTTTGAGTAGTTGGGTTATCGGGGTGTCTAGTTGTTGGGGTGGTCGAGTCGCAGGGGTAATCGTCAAACTGGTCTCTCGAGTTCTCATCGCAGTGGTTGTCTAAGGTAATCGTCAGAGGTGGTCGGGTCACCGTTGTAGTCGTCAGAGTTGTTGTTATCGGTGGTTGTTGGGTGGTCGCCGGAGTTGTCATCAGAGTTGTTGTCGAAGTAGTCGCTAGAAATGGAGAATGGTAAATGGAATTGGTCTCTAGAGTTCTCATCGCAGTGGTCGTCGGAGGTAATCGTTAGCGGTGGTCGGGTCGCCGATGTGGTCGCCGGAGTTTGTCATCGGAGTGGTCGCCGGAGTTT
This sequence comes from Trichosanthes truncata, assembly GCA_033996785.1. Classification (NCBI taxonomy): domain Eukaryota; kingdom Viridiplantae; phylum Streptophyta; class Magnoliopsida; order Cucurbitales; family Cucurbitaceae; genus Trichosanthes; species Trichosanthes truncata. The sequence goes on along the minus strand of JAWPNB010000013.1, from coordinate 37,708,681 downwards.
GTTGTCGGAGTGGTCGCCGGAGTTGTCATCTGAGTGGTCGTCGGAGTAGTCGCCGGAGTTATTGTCGGAGTGGTCGCTGGAGTGGTCGTCGGAGTGGTCACCGGAGTTGTCATCAGAGTGGTCGCCTGAGTTGTTGTCGGAGTGGTCGCCGGAAATGGAAAACGGCAAATGGAAGAGGAAAACATGGCACAAACCCCATGGGGTTGCACTGTTGTAACCCATGGGGTTGTATTTCAAAACCAGGGTTTTGAAACACCTTGTGCCAAACATGGTTTTGGGTTTGGAACCCAAACCCATCCCAACCCAAACCCATGGGCCAAACGGCCCCTTAGTGCTTTTCTTCTCAGATGTACTTTCACTTAGAAATCCTACCCTCAAAATCATTTGAAACTCATTAATAGTTTTGTTATGAGTCATCTCTCCCATTGCACTGTTTTTCTGCTTTTTGTGTTATCAGGCGCATGAATCACTTGCTGCATTGTTCTTGTTTGTACTGATTATGAGGACGACTGGCACATTCACTGCAAGTCACCTGAGTTTGCATATCAAAGTTATAGCATTTCTCTTAATAGTAGGCGTAAATGCTTGAAGACTTGCCAACTTGAGGATCACTTAATTAGTTAAGACATATCTTTGACTAAAAGGTCAAACATTTGAATCTCTACACTAAATGTCTAACTCAAAAAAGAATGCTTGAAGGCTTATTATTATTATTCATTCCTCCCCAATCATAAAGATCAATGAAAAAGGTTCCTTTTTTGGGTATCGAAATATGTGCATGTTGATTATTAGTGATAAAGGAGAAAAAAGTAATTTCCATGCTTTAAATTGGGATCTTTTGGAAGGAAGTTTTACCTTATTTTCAAGTAATGCCGTATGATTTTGCTACGAAGTATTTTTACTCTTAAAGTCTAGATAGATTCATAGGAAAACAAACTCTTTGGGGCTAAGGCTTGCATCCTTTCAAGGTAAGAATTATTCTCTATTACCTGTACCCTCTTCATCAAGTAAAGTACATATGCATTTGGTGCATTACTTCAACACTTTCACCCAACATTTTCCTTTAATCTATCACCCCTTCCCTCCGAAACATTCCAATGGACAATCGAGAATGCAAGTTCCCATTCTTCGACATATGTAACCAACTTTTCCATTTCATTATGAAAATCCTATCATCTAAAGCCCAAGAAACCGTTACTCTTGGAAATCCGGTGTCGGGTGAGTTGAATACTTCATCCCAAGAGATTGGTTCGTGCAATTACCCGAATGAAAACCTTGACAAGTCAAGCCAAGAACTCACAACTACGATGAATTCAGATCATTCTGTTTCATCTCTTAAGAACGATTGTCAAGAAGAAAAAGAAAATGATTCTTATGTTACTCCTTCGCATATCGAAGATAAGAATGATTTGAATGCCAATGTCGGGCGGAAAATAGAAGAGGAGACGACATCGTTAGCTTCTACAACAAAACGAGCTCCAAGGAAAATCGTTAGTATCAAAGAAACAGTGGAGGATATAGATTCTATCATGAAGGAAAGGAGGAAGAGCAAAGGAACAAAAAAGTCGAAATCCTTTGATTTTGATAATGAATATGATGGTTCCTTAAAGCCTACTCGGTCGATTCTCAAGGTTGATTCAATAAACGACAAGTCGGATTTGTTAAACTCTTTGAATCGTGTTGAATAGAGCTAATAGCTAAGCTTCTACGCATTCCCAAAGTTGTAATTTGCAAGTAACATTGGATCATGAAGAAATATCTACTGTTTGTCCAACAAAAAATGTATTATTCATTATTGCAAGAAAAAGGGTAATATCTTAATGTTCAAAAACTGAATAAGTTTGATGGAGAATCCAATTTCTTTTCAATTATTGTGAAAAGGGGATGATAAATTGTATTAATCTGTCAGTTTTATTGCAGTTGTCCTTTTTCAATCTTTCATTCGGTTCATTTTTTTAATCCATTAAATTTCTTTGGGTTATACAATCTAGTTGCTTAATCCATTAGTTTCATAAAAAAATATTTAGGAAAAATTAGGGAGGGAAAGGTTGGTTTTTTAAGCTAAATTGACGTCATGTCAATGTATTGATTTAAAGAGAGAAAATAAAAATCAACACGTAAATTGGTTTTTTGAAAACAGAATGACCTCGGATGAAAATATTAGTTGATATATTGATATATCCATTATATTTGTAGATCGATATTGAGGATTAATCAATATCTTTGATATCTTTTATAAATAGTCCTAAAAGATAAAAAAATATCATAAACTAAAATATTAATATAAATAATAATAACAAGATTTATAATTCAGTTGGGAAGTAAAACTAACTTAATTATTAATTTAAATAATTTTTATAAATTTTTTTATTTACAAAAATACATATCCACCAATTTATTCATAAAATTGAAATCTCAACATCAATTTAAATAATTTTTATAATTTTTTTGATTTATAGAAATATCCATCCATATCGATATATTCACGAATATATTCGTGAAATTGAAATCTCGATATCGACATCATATTTTTATCCTTGCCCAAATTAACAAAATCATAGAAATTGTCAAAATGAGTTTAACTCAAAAACTAACATGTACTCGTATGAGGTTGGAGGTTCAAATCTCTATATCCCCCTTTGTTGTAGTAAAAAAAAAAATGGAAGTACTGCTAATTTTTCAGTTGTATAATTTTGCAATTTTTTAGCTGCAGTTTATACAATTAAATTATTGATTGATATTTGTTGTTAAAATCAATCGGATCAATTTTATTTTGTTCGTTTGGTCGAATTTTGTGGCTTCAATTAGTACTCTTAGATAAACTACTTTTTGTAATCTCTGATTTTTTTACTCTATCATGATTTTGTCTTTAAAAAATTAAGCTTTTGTTCATAATTTCTTTATTTAAAAAACATTTTTCATTTTTTTTTTGGTTAAGTTCAATAATTGGGTGGAGTATCGCAAGATTTGGAATAGGAATGGATGTATATCCAATAAGCAGATTGGAAAATATTTTTTTAATTTGTTACTATATTTTAAAAAAAAAAACATATTTTTTTATTTTTAAAGGTTAAAACATTTTCAAAAAGTAGAGAACAAATACAATGAGAATAAACAAGCATATCTATAATCTATATATATATCTATACTATATATAAAAGGGTTATAGGAGAGAAACTTTCTCTCCTCGCCCATTTCTTTTTTAAATTTATTTATTGCAATTTTTTTTCATTTATTATTTATTATTCAAAAAGTTAATTCAAACATTGAAGGTAGATACAAAGTGAATGAACCCAATGCTTCAACTTCTACAAACACTCTTTATTTCCTTGACTTTAATGCAAAATTAATTGGAACTAACCTTAATCAACCTTTATAAATTTATAATATAATAATCTATTATTATTATTACTTTTACCTATCAAAAAAGAGGCTTAGAGAGGAGAAACTTTTGATTTTCCCTTTTGCTCCTTTCTAATAGGTACTATTGTTATAAATAATAATTAAAATTATGAATTAATTATGTTTTATGAATATACGGTGAGTGAATTGAATAATAATAAATAAAAAAAAGTCCATTAAGCACCTTAGACTACTCAAGTTACTCATCCTCTCCTCTTTCCAACCTTTACCCCTCCCTCAATCCTTTCATCTTCCTCCCTATTTTCGGATAAAAATAGTTCTCCGCTCATTCAGTTGGCAAAAGGCAAGGAAGAAGTTGTTTCAATATATTCTTCTAAAGGAACTGGAGGATTTAATTTCTTCAGTATTATGGTTGCTTTTTATTATCAATTGTTAGTATTTTTACTATTCTTCCTCTCTTTAAGAAACTTCTTCCTTCGATTTGAGTAACACCTACTTGCAAATGACAAAAGTTATTTTTAAACTCAATACTGATTTGAGAAGGTGTGGTAATAGTTATGTTTACTTTAGACAAATCCAAACAATTGAATTGATAATAGTTATTTTTTTTTTCTCTTTTTTTACTGATTTGAGAAGGTGGGGTAATAGTAATGTTTTCTTAATGCAGTTGGTTTAGACAAATCCAAACTTCACGAAAGTGTTTATAAGTGTGGATAATGGATAATTGGATGGAGTCGAAGAAAGATTGAAGATTTGAAGAGGAAGATTGAGAGGTAGTGAATGAAGGGTCATCTGGTTGTTGGTCAATGACAACGTATTGAAAAATTGGAGACGGAAGAAATGATGGCAAGTGAGAGAAAAGCTTTCTGTTTTCTAGTTTTTAAGCTCTTAATTGTGATTTCTGAATTTCCAAAAGCTTAGCTAAAAGAAGGCAAACCAAGAGAAGAAAAAATAAATAAATAAAACAAGAAGACGATGGGAGATGAAAAAGAAAAATGAGGTTCTTAATTTAGTATTACTAATATATATATATATATATTTTAAAAGGGCTTTAAATTTTGGCTGTGTGTAATCTACAAAAAAAAAAAAAAAAAAAAAACTTTAAGCTTCTTTTCCCTCTTCAAATTTTGTCCATTTAGTCATCTAATAGTGCTTAAAATGTTTTTATTAAATATTATAAACCTCTTTGGACCTCTTTGGGTTTGTTCCCTATCTTCCTTCGTGGTCTATAAACTAATGATTTGAACTTGTTAGGTTGAAAGGGAGAGGGAATTGTTGTGTGTACCCTGCTGGTGGGTTGAATAGCAGCGGTGGGGGTGGTGATTTCCGATTCTTTTTGGACCTCTGGTTGCTGTTTGCATGGCGGGTGTACTAGAGGATTCTGGTCGTTCCTCTTCATCGCTCGAACTCGAATCGACGCCAAGTGCCCTCATGTGCTATAGGGCTGTCCTTCGTCGTTTTGCCATTCGCCAGATCTCCTCGCGGCATTCTTTGGAATGCTTCTTCGGTGGAGGAGCACTTGAAGTGGCCGTTCGTGTTGTAGGTGGTGGCAGTTTTTGAGTCGTCAACGACTGTTCCCGTTAGAGTGTTGATATAATTAAATTTACAATAACCCATCAGCTTAAGCTTTTGGGTTGATTGGTGATTTAACATGGTATCAGAGTAGGAAGTCCAGAGTTCGAACCCCTGTAATGTCATTTCCTCCCCAATTAATATTGATTTCCACTTGTTGGGCCTCTTACAAATTTTCAAGCCCACAAGTGAGGGGGAGTGTTAGAGTGTTGATATAATTAAATTTACCATAACCCACTTGTTGTGCCACCATTCGCCGAATCTCCTCTTCCCACTCTTTAGAGGCTTTCGTTGATGGTGATGGTGTTGGCGAAGCACTTGACAATCCAGCTTGTGTTACAGGTGGTCCCGGTTCCTGTGTAGACCATGGCTTTTCGTTGGTCTGAGGGTGCTCTGAAGCGGGACAAAATTAAGAGGAATTGGAAGGTGCCCAAATTGCAACCAACTTGTTGCCGCAATTAGACCAAATCGATAGACAGTGCATGATTCATGGAATTGACAGATTCTTTAATCAATCTTCAATCAATCTCTTTCAATCATGGATGTAATGGCAAAGGTAGCTCATTGCTTATGTGAACATATTTGAACATATACGTTGAAAAAAAATCAAAACATATGTAAATACGTCATTTTTCATCCATAAATTTAACGGAAAAAGCCTTCAAGGCCGGTTGTTTTGAAACAAACTTCAAAGTTCAAGGGTTAAAATGTAACTTTTTAAAAGTTAGGGGTATATTTGAAACCAACCCCATAGTTCAGGAGTATTTTTTATAATTTAACCTTTTATTTCTTTTAGTTTCGTTGAACAATTTATGTATTACCTTTATTCTATTTTAATATGAAGTCAAATTTCAGTTTGTTCAGTTCTGTCTTTTACTTTGATATGAGCTAAAGTAGGAAATAAGCCTCACTTTGTTATTCACAACTTTGCTCAACACTTAGCATCGTTTTCTTTTATTGAGTTTAGATCTCATTGTTAATCTAAACAGATCACTTAGATTAGCATATCATGTTGAATCCAATACTGAAAAGGTTGAGTAAAATACGGTTTTTGATCGCCTGAAAATGTGTGGGCTTTAGAAGAAAACTTTTGAATAGAAAAGTTCTCAGTCTAGTGCAAAGTGCACACTGTCAAATAAGAAATAATATAAAATATTCCAAAGTGTATTGATCCCACAGGGAAATGATATAACAAAATCCAAAACTAAGGCAAATATATTCAAACAAGACAACCTCGGTTACCAATATAAATGATTTGGGAAGGTTGTAAGTGTACTAAAAATCAATGATAAAAAGATGAGATTTAAACATGCATGCTTTTGCCTCTTGAAAGGAATTGCGGCGTAATATACAATTGCAATCTTTACTCAAGCACTAAAGCAATGTAAATCGGGTTCAACTCCTACTCAATATTAATGGAAAGATCTTTAGAAGCCTAAGCAATTAAACAAATATGTCTATGGCTAATACGAACATAGTTTAATGAAAATGAAACCCGTTGGTCTTAAAGGCTTTCCCTATGTCTAGGGAAACAAAGGCTTATGTCTAAACTCTTTTCCTCTATTGCTTTTATGAAAACCTAATCTTGTTTAAACCTTTCAGTATTAAACTCGAATTTTGGATGTTCACTAATCGTTCTCGTCAAACACGTCAAATAAATTTATATTTGTTGGCACCAAGTATTTGTAGTACTCAGTAGTGATTGGGTCGAACGCAGGGAGGCGATGTTTTAGTTATTCAGGCTTTCTTAAATTGGATTGAACAATCACACTATGGGAGGGGGTTTGTGCAACGAAAGCCGGATGAAAACAAATTCAATTAAATTGAAAATTAATCGAAGAGAAAATTTAACCTTACCAAATATCAATTCGGGGAGTGTTGGGTCCAACTCATGTAGCAATGATCATTGAAAATTAAATAAACAACTTTTAATCCATATTTTAAGCCTATCCGACTACTTGGAGCACCACAGTAGCCTTCTCTAAATTAAATAAAATTCCAACCTTTAAATCAAGTCTAAACTAACTAGCATGCTGGGCACAAACTTTCCATGTATTTTAATTAGCAGCTTTTAGCAGTGAAATTGGATGTAACAATTCAGTTAGATTCAATTGGCTTATTGAACCTAATTCAATTGTGTGCTCTCCTAGGCCTATCACATATAAAACAAATGAAGTGTGCAATTTCCTAGACTCTAATGTGATTCCCAGCCTATATGATACTAACATCAAACGTATAACTGAGGACACCTACAAGTTAATACGTATAGTGGCAAGCAATGAAATTAAAGCTAACTTGTCAGATCAACCATAACACATGATTGAATAATAAAAAGTAGAATTAAAGCACCCTAAAATGATAGAAATATAGTCTCAAAACACAAATCTCATAATGCTACATGTTTTACCCAACAAAACTCCAAATTGATAAGGAAATTGTCTAGCCGGACATGGCAGAATTGAAGCAATCGACCATAATACGAGCATTTTGACGCTTTGATGGTCGTCTTGACACTGTCTCCTGGGGCATTTTAGTCATTTTACTCCTTTTGCTTCATTTGGGTGCTCGATTGATCTTTGGATTAACTCGTTTAAACCTGGAACACATGCAAATGCTGTAAAATGTGTCTTTCGCTCGAATTCCTACAAAATAAACATTAAAACTCATAAAATCATCTAACTAACAAGAATTAGGCGTGATTAAATAGGACTTTATAGGTCCTATCATAACCCCCAACCTAAATCTTGCTAGTTCTCGAGCAATGGAAACTAAAACAGAGATAGGACAATTAAATGCAGACATATGGCTTAAGTTTCAATACTAAAAAATAACAGGTTATTCATAAAAGAGAAGCGTATCAAACTATCACAACAAGGATAGTTCTTTTTACCCAATGATCATTTTTACTTTTTACAAGTTCATTTTTTTTTCTTCTCTTTGTTTTTTTCTTTTCTTTTATAATTTTGTTTTCAACAACAGGCACATAAACATGCATTTTCCCAAAGCATGACATTACAAACTATCATGCTCATAAACTATCAAACTAGTCCTCTAAGCCTATCAAGGTGACAACAGACTTATGAATACTATAAGCTCAACCAAATCTTCACAATATACACAAGTCATGCTAAAGTGCTTAAAGAATGCAGGGAATATCACAAAAAAAAAAAAAATTAAATAGGCTCATTTTTGGACAGCACTCTCAAACTTTAACAAAAACGAATAACATGACATAAAAGATACATCCTCAATTTTCCTAACCATGCAAAATGCATAAGAAAAATCCAGACAGTTCAAGCACAAAATTTTTTAAAATTTTCAAAAATTTCAAAACAGACTTAATGGCTCAAAAGATCAACAAAGCAACCAAAACTAATCAACAAAATGTGTTCAACATATCAATAAAAAAGCCCGGACTCATATGCTAAAAGGCTCAATTAACAAGTCAAACAATTACTCATTATAAGCTCATGACTAACCCATCCACCCCCAACCTAAACGTCACATTGTCCTCAATGTGTCTAAATATAAGAACAATAACAAGTAAAAGGTAAAAGAGAATATTCTCTTGGTATTCCAAAGCGCATAGGATGGGTGGTGGGACGACAGAAGCCTTCTAAAATCCAGCTATCTTCTCCATTTTTGGGTTAACTCCTCATCCTACAAGATTGGCCAACAAACTAAGAACACAAAAACAAGCAGAGCAACAAAACAAAGAAAGCAAGAAAACATCAAAGTCTGGTAGCCTCTAGGAAGAACAAATATTTAACATTGATTGCTTGATGGAGTCAGTGGCATGTGTCAGGGTACGTAGAAGTCTTCTCATTTGTTCGACCCTTTCTTCCTTGAATCCACAAAGTCCACTACACAAAGCAAGCTCTTCAACATCTGATGGGCTCTAGAAATACAGGTCTTTTTGTAATTTTTGGACTCTAAAAACATAAAACAAGAAAAATAAAATAAAAGAAAACTGACTCTGACTTTAACTTGTGAGAGCATGAAGAAGAACATTCACAATAAAAAGAAGAATTAAATGATAGAACAGGCGCAGGCCATTCGGCCTCAATTCTATCACCTGGACCTCCTCACATTGAAGCCCGACTTCCTCTACCGTGATACTTGTACCTCTACTGATCGCCCTCACTCTACACCTCTTCCAACTAGAGAGGCTATCTCATCGATTTGTCTTCTAAGCTCACTCATCTCAATGTTGGGCGAAGCAACTCCTCCAAAATACTTGAAGTTGTTAGCCATAGATAAAACAAAGTATAGACTCTTTTTTATTATTATTATTATTTATTTTTATTAAAACACCCTCTTCTTCCTTTCTTGTTTTTGAAAAATCAAGTGAAAATTCAAAGCGAAAGGGAGAGAGGGTTAAAAAAGATCCAAAGACAAAGAAAAAATAACCAAAAATTGCCTCCCCGGCAACGATGCCAATTTAAGTGTGCTTGTCAGCCACATCAAATAAATTTATACCGATAAGTACTAAGTATTTGTAGTACTCAGTGGTGACTGGGTCGAACGAAGAGAGGCGGTATTTTTGTTATTCAAGATTTCTTAAATTGGATTGAACAATCATATTATGGGGGGATTGTTCAACAAAAGCCAAATGAAAACAAATTCAATTAAACTGAGAATTAGTTGAAGAGAAAATTTAACCTTACCAAATACCAATTCGGGGAGTGTTGGATCCAACTCATGTAGCAATGAACATTGAAAATTAAACAAACAATTTTTAATCTATATTTTAAACTCATTCGACTACTTGGAACGCCACAGTAGCCTTCCCAAAATTAACTGAAATTCAAACGTCTAAATCAGTTCTAAACTAACTAGCATCTTGAGCACGAACGTTCCATGCAATTTAATTAGCAGCTTTTAGCAGTGGAATTGGATGAAACAATGGGGCCTATCGAATCTAATTCAATTGTGTGCTTGAATCCTAGGCATATCACATGTGAAGTGAATGACGTGCGCAATCTTCTAGACGCTAATGTGATTCCTAGCCTATATGCTACTAACATCAAATGTATAACCGAGGACACCAACAAGTTAATATGTATAGCGGCATGCAACACAATTAAAGCTAACTTGTCAGATCAGCCATAACACATGCTTGAACAATAAAAACTAGAATTAAAGCATTATAAAATGATAGAAATACAGTCTCGAAGCACAAATATCACAATGCTATATGTTTTACCCAACAAAACTCCAAATTGGTAAGGAAATCGTCTAGCCAGACATGGCGGAATTGAAGCAATCGGCCATAATACAATCTATGAAACTTAAATCTACCTAAACCTGAAGGAAACTAGGGGAGAAAAGTTGCAAAACAAAGTCTGAAAATGGACCCCTTGAACACTAGTAATAGCACTAATTTAGTGCTATATTTATGGTCATTTATTAGATAGTTTTTTTGTTGAATTAGTGAACTTTGATGTGTATTTCTCATGTATTTCAGAAAATTGAGCAATTGGAAGCAAATTTGACGAATTTAGAGCTTTGGATGGCCTATGGAGTTTGAAATGACGTCAAAATGCCATTCTTTATTATGCAAACCCAAGAGCTAGTGTCGCAATGCTGCCCTGTGGCGTTATGACGCTAGAAATGTGCGCACAAGAGGAGTTTCATCTGGAGCGTTGCAACGCTGAAGGCATGTTCACCTAAGTAATACGGTGTGTTTTGGGCAGCATCGCAATGTTGTCCCTAGCGTTGCGATGTTGTGTCGACAACAACTTTAAATTCTTCTTTTCATGGGCGAATTTAAGGAGACCAATTTAAGAATTTTAGCCCTACTTGCAAAACTTTACCTCTTTGGGACCTGTGAAGGGCGATTTGGAGTGTTTAGAAGTGAATCTCAAGGTTCAAGAGCATGGATTTCAAGGCGAGAGTCGGGAATTCGACAACTACGGGTTTCATTTATGTTTTCTTTCTCTTTTTCATAGTTCTTAAGGCTGTAAGGATGGGTTTTATGTACTATACTGAATTGATTATGGACTGAATTTAGTTGTTTAGGGGTTAAGAGCACATTTGGGATTGCTTTTATGATTTAATTGAGTATATTGCAATTAATTGACCTATTTGGATTCATTTGATTGAGTTGTGTTTAATGCCTCTAGTTAATTGGCCATTAATTAGTTGATTTTAGTCCTAACTTGAGCTCGATGGAGGAAATTTAGGATTGAATTAATTCAATCAACGCCCTAATTTTGCCTAAGTGATGTAGGATTAACAATTGACATATGAGACTAATGACGAGCGGACTTAATGCAATTCGATTAATTAAATTAACGCTAAGGACACTTAGGTTAATAATTAATTGAGCGTGTTCGGTTGAGAACAATAGGAGATTTCAACCATTTTTGCTCGAGGTTTATGAATTCGATAGGATAAATTAATTGGCAATTCCAATTAGCCATAATTATGTCTGAACGTGTGCTCGATCCTCTAAACTCTTCTTTAATTGTTGTCTCCACTATTTTAAATTGCTTTTTAGTTTAGAATTTATTTCCAAGCATTCATTTGTTTTAGTTTGTTCCTTAACTAATTCCAAGCACAATTATTCTTAGTAATTAATTAATTTGAAAGAGCTCCAATTTCGCTTCCTCGTGGGATACGTGATAACTCTTAAATTAAGAGTTATAGGCTAGCATTTCAAGACTTAATTGTCAAATTTTATCTCATTATATTGTGGAAAACTCCTAGCTTTGAGTTATTTTGCTCTAGGATTGATTTTGATGTAGTAACATTATTATTAGATCAAGATTATCGTAATTAATGAGCTTTATGTGATTAATTCAGGGTTTCATTAAGGAGGACTCCGGAAGCTAAGGAGAGAAGTTGTACAACGATTTGCTAGAGAAAATCTGGCAGTTTAAGCCAACACGAATTTTGCATGTGAAAGTTGCTACTCATTAAATGAGCTGGAGGATGTCAGTACAGTCAGCGTGTTTCAGCCAATAGAAGCTCGCCACGTAACGGAACCTGTCTAATCAGCCCTGATTTGCATAAAAATGGGAATATATTTGTTGAGCAACCGTTTTGGAGGAAGAATGAGAGAGAGAAGGTCTGAAACTCAAAGATAGAGAGAAAAAAAGAAGAGCTCTGATTCTGGATGCCATGGGCGACAGTTTTCCAAATAAGGAAGGTTTGCTCCAGGGGATTTGACGCCGATGCTAAACCAAGCTTTTTGGGCAACATTTCGTCTTCTTCTACTACTTTTTCTTGCATTTAGTTTTTCTGCACCATTTACTTCATGTCTGTATTTCGATTTCCTTGTTGTAGTTTTTACATTATTAACTAATCACCATAAAGTGAGGATTAGAGGATGATTGCTTTTGATTAATATTATAGTTGAGTATATTTCATTTCCTTCAATCTGGTTTTTAAGAGGTTGTATTCATTAGCTCATTTCCATTTGGCCAACCGATTTATAGCAGCGTTCCTCTGATTTCTGGGAAGAATAGGAGAGGCTGAAAGCTTCAGAGCCACATTAGCTCCTTGTTAGGGTTAGTAACTAGCTAAGTGACTAGGTTAGAGATAATCACTCACCTAATGCATACACAAAACAGTGGGTTAAACTGTGCTGAAGTAATGGAAATGAAACAGTATATTGTAAGTGATTCAGAAGAATGCCATGTAATCTGTAGTGGGTTGAATGGAATGCCATGTAATCTGTAGTGGGTTGAATGGGCAACATTTCGTCTTCTTCTTCTACTTCTTTTTCTTCCATTTAGTTTTTCTGCACCATTTACTTCATGTCTGTATTTCGATTTCCTTGTTGTAGTTTTTACATTATTAACTAATCACCATAAAGTGAGGATTAGAGAATGATTGCTTTTGATTAATGTTATAGTTGAGTATATTTCATTTCCTTCAATCTGGTTTTTAAGAGGTTGTATTCATTAGCTCATTTCCATTTGGCCAACCGATTTATAGCAGCGTTCCTCTGATTTCTGGGAAGAATAGGAGGGGCTGAAAGCTTCAGAGCCACATTAGCTCCTTGTTAGGGTTAATAACTAGCTAAGTGACTAGGTTAGAGATAATCACTCACCTAATGCATACACAATACAGTGGGTTAAACTGTGCTGAAGTAATGGAAATGAAACAGTATATTGTAGGTGATTCGGAAGAATGCCATGTAATCTGTAGTGGGTTGAATGGAATGCCATGTAATCTGTAGTGGGTTGAATGGGCAACATTTCGTCTTCTTCTTCTACTTCTTTTTCTTCCATTTAGTTTTTCTGCACCATTTACTTCATGTCTGTATTTCGATTTCCTTGTTGTAGTTTTTACATTATTAACTAATCACCATAAAGTGAGGATTAGAGGATGATTGCTTTTGATTAATGTTATAGCTGAGTATATTTCATTTCCTTCAATCTGGTTTTTAAGAGGTTGTATTCATTAGCTCATTTCCATTTGGCCAACCGATTTATAGCAGCGTTCCTCTGATTTCTGGGAAAAATAGGAGGGGCTGAAAGCTTCAGAGCCACATTAGCTCCTTGTTAGGGTTAATAACTAGCTAAGTGACTAGGTTAGAGATAATCACTCACCTAATGCATACACAATACAGTGGGTTAAACTGTGCTGAAGTAATGGAAATGAAACAGTATATTGTAGGTGATTCGGAAGAATGCCATGTAATCTGTAGTGGGTTGAATGGAATGCCATGTAATCTGTAGTGGGTTGAATGGGCAACATTTCGTCTTCTTCTTCTACTTCTTTTTCTTCCATTTAGTTTTTCTGCACCATTTACTTCATGTCTGTATTTCGATTTCCTTGTAGTTTTTACAGTATTAACTAATCACCATAAAGTGAGGATTAGAGGATGATTGCTTTTGATTAATGTTATAAATGAGTATATTTCATTTCCTTCAATATGGTTTTTAAAAGGTTGTATTCATTAGCTCATTTCCGTTTGGCCAACCGATTTGTAGCAGCGTTCCTCTGATTTCTGGGAAGAATAGGAGGGGTAGAAAGCTTCAGAGCCACATTAGCTCCTTGTTAGGGTTAGTAACTAGCTAAGTGAGTAGGTTAGGGATAATCACTCACCTAATGCATACACAATACAGTGGGTTAAACTGTGCTGAAGTAATGGAAATGAAACAGTATATTGTAGGTGATTCGGAAGAATGCCATGTAATCTATAGTGGGTTAAATGGAATGAATATGTATTCGAGCTGTAAATTAATTAAAGCATGATTTACCTCTAATCCGAGCCTTTGTATTAGCTCAAAGCGTACCTAGTTCAGTTGTTATTTGTTCATTTACGATTCCTCTGTTCGCTCTGTTTTAGCAATTATTTTGTTCTAGCATTTGTTATTTTATTTTAATTCAGTTCCACAATGAAATTTCTGGATTACAAATTGAGTTACTGAGAGATAATTTGTGGTAAATAAAAGAATTAATAGTCTCTGTAGATACGATAATTTACTTAGCACTTGCTACAAATGTATGTGTACACTTCCACATAGACATCATAATATTATTGAAATACTTGCATTACATTAGCAAGGTATCAATACGACACTTGGTACTCTTGTGCCATTTTATTATTACTTCGATCGCATGCGCTCGCGTGTACCTCGAACAAATTTTTGGTACCGCTACTGAGGAAGCTGCAAGGTTCTTTTGATTTGATTAATATTAGGAATAAAGTATGAGGAATTAGTTCAGAGTTTTTTTTTTTTGGTTGATTTTTGTACATAATTGTGTTTGCTTGCTTTTCTGAGTTTTTTTTTTGTTTTTTGTTGTTTATTTTTGTTTGGTTTTATTTTTCTGAGGAGACCGTTGTGGTTTATGCGTAGTGATAAGGAGGTTAATCTTCTACCTTTAGATCTTGAAATTGACAGGATCTGTAGGAGGTTAAAGAAGGAGAATTGAGTCACTATGGTAGAACGCAATGAGGAGGAGAGGAAGCTTTTCAGCAATTATTTCCAACTTATATTTTCAACGAACCATTCGGGGATCATGCATGCGCCCATTTAGAAGAACAACTCCCAGCTGAAGAGGGGGTTGATACAAATGGCATGGGACAACTCATTCAAAGGCCATTCATCAGAAGACCTGCATTCGCATCTCAGATCTTTCCTAGAGATTAGTGGCACGGTAAAGTTGAACGGTGTTTCTACTGATGCTATTAGACTGAGGTTATTTCCTTTCTCGTTGCAAGATAAAGTAAAGGACATGCTTGAATCTCTGAAGCCGAGTAGCATATCTTCATGGGATGAGTTGGTCCAGGCCTTCCTGACAAAGCTATTTTGCCCAACCAAGACAACGAAGCTACGAACGGAGATTGGGACATTATGCCAGCTCGATGGAGAACAATTGTACGAGATCTGGGAAAGATATAAGAAGATGTTGAGGAAGTGCCCTCAGCACGGATATCTAGATTGGTTGTTGGTACAATTATTTTATAATGGTTTATTTGCTAGTTCTAAGACCATTCTCGATACCAGTGTAGGAGGGAGCTTTCTGGCGAAGACTGTTGATGAGACACATGCTCTATTGAAGGAAATGGCAGCAACGAGTTACTAATGACCATCAGACCATTCATTCTCTTCAAAATCCACTGAGGTGAATGCACTTAAAGCACAAATGACGTCTTTAACTAATGCTTTGAATAAATTGTCTACTGCAAAAGCCAATCAGTCGATCACCTCAATTTCAGCTTCAAATTCGAGGAGTGTGGAGGAACAGTCTGTCGAACAGTGCCAATACGTGTAGAACAGAGGATATGGGTACCAAGAGAACTAGAATCTACCTAACTTTTATCACCCAGATTTGTGTAACCATGAAAATTTTTCTTACGCTAACCAGAAAAATGTTTTGAAATTACCTGGTTTTGCAGGACCATCTTCTCAGGAGAAAAAGCCAAACCTAGAGGAGATGTTGGGTACTTTTATAAAGGAACAATGGAGAGTCAACCAACAATTGCAGACCTCGATTTCTACCTTAGCCAATGTGGTGAGTGGCCATGATACGACATTAAAGAACATGGAAGTGCAGATTGGACAGATAGTGAGTGTCGTAAACACACTTTAGAAGAGAAAATTTTCGAGCGACACTGCGATATATCTAAGAGAGCAGTGTAAGGCGATTACACTAAGGAGTAGAACTCAGTTATGTGGCCTTGAGAATAAGGTGGTGATCGAAAGGGATGAGACTGAAGGAGAAGAATGGCAAAAAAAATTACGTTGAGTAAGCTTACTTCTCCTTCTTTTCCTTACACTACTGCTTATGACACTAATCCCCAGGAATCAGAAAAGAAAGATGAGAAGAAATTTGAGAAGAAAGAAAAGAAGATGAAAGAAAAGACTTTTCAAGAGCTGACGACAAGAGAGGATTCTGAGGCATTGTGGTGCAAAATAGTGGATCGGAGAGCACACATCAGTCATCCTAAGAGGTGTGGTGAATGCCCGACATTCAACTACAAGGATTTGTGATAGCACACAAAAGTGTGCTATTTCTAAGCTAAGATTTAGGTTAGTTTTGTGCTATTTTTAGTGGACTTTGATGCTTTTACTTTGTGATTTGCAGAATGTGAGCAATTGGAGCCAAACTGGTGAATTGGAATGGATTGTAGACAAAAAGGAGCTTAAAGGAGAGCTTGTGGCCAAAAGAGACAAGGAGAAGAGTTGCAAAAGCCTAGAGACCCGAGAGCATAGCGTTGCAACGCTATATATGGTGTTGCAACGCCATATGTGCAGCCTTCTAAAACCATATTTCTGCATGTAGAGCGTTGCAACACTGAAGGATAACGTTGCAACACTAGACTCATGATTTTTTCCTATTTTATCCTATTCAAAGGTACAACATTGCAATGTTGCCCCTAGCGTTGCAACACTGTCACGATAGTATAAAAGGAATTTTTTTAATTCTTGCAAACGGAGCCGTTTTTTAGAGACAAAAATCCTAATTTCGATTGGAGCATAGTTTTAGGACCTAGATGACACTTTGGAGAGTTAAGGAGGAGACTCAAGGCTCGAGATCGCGGGACATCACGAAGAGAACGAGTGTTGGCACGCTTTGTCCAATTTTTCTCTTTTTCCTTTACTTTGTTTCCTTCAATTTTAGGATTCTTTGAGCTGAACTTATTGTATTAGCTTGAGTATTTAGACCGTTGGATGGTTGTGATTGTAGAACTTACTTTTGATTTCGAATTGTAGTATATCATAACGCTATTTATGCAATCTTTGTGTTTATTCTCTTAAATTATAGCCAAAGTTAGTTCTTAGAATTTGAGTTTTAGCTTGAAAGAGTAGAACTTGAATCGAGATGTGGTTTCATAACTAATAATGGAGTATTGCATGAGAATGAATATTTTGTTATTAGATGTCCTTACAGAATCCTGCTAATGCCATGCATGAGTAGTAAAAATAGACTAAAAGGGTGATTTATTACTTATGGATGAGTTCATTTGAGCTTGAAAAAGTCAATTAGATAAATTATAAATTTTTGGCTTATAGCGTTGCATGTTATAACTCTTCCTTGTCAAATTAAGTTTGTGCTTCATGTTAATTCAATCTCCAATGTCTTTCTAAATGGACTCCAAAGCATGTAATTAGTTTAGTTTAGTTTTATTTTCTTTCCTCTAAAATTTAGGTTCTCTAAATAAAATTCGGCGTTAGTAAATATGGTACTTAATTAATCTAAAGAAAACCCAATCCCTGTAGAGACGATAACTCGATACTTGTATCATTATATTAATACGTGAGACCGTACACTTGCGGTTATTTACGAGCACTTAAAATCACGCAACAAATTGTCTTACCCTCATAGATTTAAGGACGTTAAATTAGATACTCAATTTGCTGAATTTCTTGAAATGTTCAAAAACTTGCATATTAACACCCCTCTTGCAAATGCTCTTGCGAAGATGCCGAATTATGGGAGATTCATGAAGGAGATGTTGTCCAAGAAGAAGAAATCTGAGGTAAATGTAGTGCTTAACTTGTCTGAGAAGAGCACTATAATCCTAAAGCAGAAGTTGCCCTCGAAACAGAAAGATCCAGGGAGTATTACTATTCCTTGTGAAATTTGTAATTTGAGTATAGATAGGATATTATGCAATTTAGGAGCAAGCATTAAACTTATGCCTTTGTCTATGTTTAAGAAATTGGGACTACAGAAAATCCAGCTGACAAATATCACGCTTCAGCTTGCTGATTGATAGCTTGCAAAATCGAAAGGTATAGGTGAAGATATTCTTGTTAAGGTTAACAAGTTTATTTTTCGAGTAAATTTTGTTGTCCTAGATCTGGAGGACGAGGAGATCCCGATTATCCTAGGGAGGTCGTTTCTAGCCACGAGTAGAGCAGAGGTGAGCATGCATCGAGGTAAATTAACTCTACAAGTGGATGATGAGAAAGTAATCTTTCATATTTTTCTATTGATGCCTTTGGTTCTGAAAATAAATGTTTTAGGGTTGATTAGGTGGAGGTGACACCTTCTGGTAGTAATAGTCAAAATAACAGGCCTCGAGATGTTAGATGCTCCTGTTGATTCTTCTGGATTATCTTCTGTTTCTTTAAGTTCTGATTCTGAAGTTGTGGAGGAAAATGTTGATGATTCTTGTGGTATGATTGTGAACTCTGTTGCTGAAAAAATATATTTTGTTTGATGATTGTTTTGTGGTTTTGAGTAGAGATGATGATGTGGATTGTCTATTCGCCCTGACTGTATGCTGACTGAATGCGCTTTAAGCGAATCAATTTTCTATGCTAATTGTTTAAATGAGGGTGTTCAGCGAGTTTTGGATATCGAGCATGTGTTGGATGATGTCTTAAAGAACAGTGATTTCTTTAGTTGCCATGATAGCATGCTTGATAAGAAGGTGAATTTTGAGAAAAATGAATTTAAAAATTTGTTGAAAAATGATTATTTGTTGTGATGGTAAGCATGATACTATTGTGCCTCCTTGTTCGAGTCCTATCATGGATGGAAATCACGAGGAGATGAATGTTTTGGGTGTTCAAGATTTTTCTGTTCCTTTTCCTATTAATCAGAATTCTTCCTCTCAGTGTTTGAATGATTATGTTAATGATAATCATATGAGAGATTGTGGACTTAACCTTCAGAATACAGGAAATAGGGACGATGTTAACTTCTTTATCTTTGAGCCACCTCGAGAAGTGTTTATGGAATATTGAGCTCGTGACGCTAAACAAGCGCTTCTTGGGAGGCAAACCAAAGGTTTGTTAGTTGTTTTGTTTTTTCTTGTCTTATGTTGTTAGTTGAATAAGTGGCTCTAGTCTTTGTTTTCTGTGTTTCAGAGTTCGAGGTCCATGTTGCTTTGACATCCTGTGGAGGTTGGAGTAGATTGTGCTCATTGATTGAGATCTCTTTATTTCAGGGAAGTACCATTAACCCTTAATCTTTTAATTTGTCCTTTTTGTGTATTTAATGTGTTTATTATAAACAGTGAGGACAATGTTTGGTTTAAGTGTGGGGGGAGTGATGCTACACATGTGTGAGGAAGGATTTGATTTGTTGATTTTGTGCTTAAATTGATTTTTTTTTTTTTTTTTTTTTTGAGATTGTGTGATGTAGAGTTGTTTTAGGTTTGTTGGGTGTTTTTTAAAGTGCTCGTAAATAACCGCCAGTGTACGGTGTCATGTTTTAATATAGTAGTGAGTTGATTATTGTCTCCACAGGGATTAATTTTCTTTAGCCCTTAATTAAGTACTATAGTTACTTTAATTCAATTTTATTTAGAGAAACATAACTTTAGACAAGGTTAAAAGACAAATAAAATCTAAATTGTTATTTACATGCTTTGGAGTCCAATTTTTTAGAAACATAAATGGTTGATTAAACTAAGCCCAACTTTATCAAATCAAGAATTGATTTTATATTAACAATCCTAAGCCAAGAATTACTAATTAATCAATTGACTCTCTCACGGCCAATTGAACTCATGCATAGTAATCAATCAACCTCTCGGTCTATTTCTACTACTAAACATGACATTAAGCTAGTCTCTTAAGGCTTCTAGAATTAATTTACTCACTCTTGTGCAATAAACTAAATCTAGTCATGCATCTAATGTTTTTTAACTAACTTTACTCTCTTGAGCTAAATCTAGCCTAACATGCAAAACCATGGCAAAAGGTTTAGACAATATAATTGAGATGCACAAAAGATGTAAATATATACTACAATTACAAAATTAAACAAAATCTCAAAGATACAACCATTCATTATATAAAAACAAAAATATTCAACTTATAAACTCATTACAAAACTCCTAAAGCCAAGAGAAAAGATAAAGGGAAAAGAGTATAAACTAAGGTCATGTGCCAACACTAGTTCTCGACGTGAAGTCCACAATATCGAGCTTTGAGTCTCCTCCTTAGCTCTCCAAAGGTCTCCTCTAGGCCTTTAGACAGTCTATGAATCGATTTAGGGTTTTGGTCATTAAAAAATGGCTTCGCTTTTGGACGAAGCACACTATTCCTTTTATAGTGTCGAGACAACATTGTAACGCTAGGGGCAGCGTTGCAACGTTTTCCTTCGCATTTCGCAAAAAAGAAAAAAATTAAATTTGGTTGGCGTTGCAACGTTGTACCCTCGGTTCCTCTTGGTTGAAAGGCTGCTTGATTGGCGTTGCAACGCGATCCTTTTAGGTCCAAATGCCTTGTCTTCTTCTTCAACACTTAGGTCCTCAATTTTGGCCTGCTTCACATTCATCCCAATACTCTTCGATTCTTCGGTTTTGCTCCAAATGCTCGGTTTCTGCAAACTAAGCCAAAAAATAAGACTATTTTTCATGCTATCAAGGTTGTTGCATGTTGAGGTGATTATGAAATTCTGTGATTTGAGCTCTGTAGATGATTGTTTTTACTTGATTATGTTGAATTTGAGCATGCTAAGATCTGATTAATTTTTAAAAAAAAAATCTTTGGAATCTTTGCATTTGTTGATCACTTAGCCTAGTGTTGATAAGTTGAAAATTTAGAGGAGTTTTATATTTTCTAGAAGTTTGTTGTCACTTCGATAGGCTTAGGGCTTGGTTTGTAAGTGAACTTGCGAGATAGTTTATAATGTTGAGCTTAGGAGTAAGAAAAAACTTATAGTTTACCTGTGAAAAAGAAAAAGAAAAAATTTTGATCTCAGAAAAAAGACTTCTAAAAAAGAAGAAAAGAAAAAGTATTGTGCATGAGCTTTAGTATTCGGGGGTAAAAAGAGCTACCTCTACCGTGATCAATTAGGCAAGCCATTGAGCGAGTGCTCTGGATAAGGGTCCCTGTGATAGTTTTGTGAAAGTTAGTGCCTCTGTTTGTTTATAAAAAGTAAGTGTGAGGGAGTATTACCTCGTAGTGATGTAGGTACCTAGCTTTATATTACTTTTTTGATTGTGAGAGAGTTGAATTGGGTCTTTTGAGCCAGTGTAGGGGAAGATGAATGGAGGAATGCATAACATTACTCTGGATTAGTAAACGAGTCAACATTTAGGTTGTGCATACAAACACGCAAAGCATTCCCTTGTTTTAGTTTTTTCCTTAAATAATTACAAGCACAATTATTCTTGATAATTAATTAATTCGAAAGAGCTCCAATTTCGCTTCTTTGTGGGATACGATACTCAATACTCTTATACCATTTTATTATTACTTCAATCGCGTGCACTTGCGTGTACATCAAACACCTAGGTGATGGATTGTTCTATTTATAGAACTTGTCGTAGTGCCTAGGCGCCCAACCTCTGGTAAAAAATGCTTCGATCTTCATTTTTGTGCTTTTCGACACTCTGTTGGCCATCTTGATGCTGTCTTCTAGGGCATTTTGATCATTTTGCTCCTTTTTCTTCATTTGGATGCTCGAATGATCTCCGAATTAGATCGTTTAAACCTAGAACACGTGTAAATTTTCCAAAATGTGCCTTTCTTTCGAATTCCTACAAAATAAACATTAAAACTCATAAAAATCATCAAACTAACAAGAATTATGCGTGATTAAATAGGACTTTATAGGTCCTATCATTCACCTAGGTGATCAATCTAGACTCACAACACTACAAAAAATAACATATACAATAGCTAACGAAAAACGCTATAATAGATCTTTTACAGCTTTCTTCGAAAGTCCTGACAACCCTAAGACTTTTTATAGCATTTTATATAGCTATAATAAATGCTATAATAGAGTGTGAAAGTATAGCATATATATATTGCTATGAAAACATTTTATAGCGTTTTATTAAAACCATCTTTAACATATTATAACTTTTTTGTAACGCTATCTTTAACATATAATAGCCTTTTCTTAATACTATCTTTAGCATATAATAACATTTTCTTAACGCTATTATACAATATATATATAGCTTGAATCTTATGTTATTACAAACTTATACAATTTTTCTTCATCACTATAATTGAAGGTAACCTTTTCATAGCATTCGTTTTTTGTTATGTAAATTTTGTTATAGCTTTTACTCATAGTTATATAAAAAATGTAACTTTTTTTCCAACAATAATTTTTTTTATTATAATTTACTTCTAGTGCTACAAATAAATTCATCTTATTATTTAAATATAACAAAGACAAAGTGAAAAAAATGAAGAAAAGGAAAATTTTTGTTTACTTGAACAACTTTTCAGGGAAACGAAGTACATTTGGGGGATATTGATAGGAAGATTTATCAAAACACAAAAAAGAACTCAAGTTCAGATACACTCTTTCACAAAGATCCCATCAATTCACTCAGAAAATGAACATTTCGAAAATTTGATGTCCCGTTTATTCTTCCATCTCATCTTCATACATTTCTTCCAATCTTCATCTTCTTCAGTCTGAGCAGCATCGCTTCTTGGGCCATTGTTGATTTGAATTAAAACATCAGAATTTTTGCCAGTTTCAGCATCAACAAATCCCCCATTCTTCTCCACTTTGTAGGTCAAGTTATCCCCATCAGCCCCTGCATCGAGGAACACAGTTGAATTCTCATTGATTTCTTGTTTGACCAACATAGATCTATAACACTTGTCATACAAAAATTTAATTGGCTACTTGTTTCTAAATAGTAAGCATGCTCCACCATAAGGAAATGGAAATCAAACTTAACTTGCAATATATATATATATATATAAGAGATACCATAGAAAGATGAAGTCCACACTTAAAGTTTTGTTATAAATCATAAATTTTCATGGGTCGATATAAAAACCAAAACTACAATCATAAAGAAGTATTCAATACTTAAGTTATACAAGATCAATATTCTACATGAGATGCACTCGCTATAATTTGAAACTAGACTTAGTTAAGTAGTTAGATGGTATGGTACTACAAATACGTAAGCAACAGAAATCTTTGCTAAATACTCAATTTGCACAAATCCTGCTACATTTCATTTCTTTTATAGGTTTTTTTAAAAAGAGTCATGCTACCTTCCTTTGATCTTTTAGTTCAAAACTCCAGCCTATTGACTAATGACAGGGCTCGTCACACCCATCAAATATAATTTATAAACCTGACCGCTAATATTTGTAGTAAAAGTGGCCAAGGTTGATTACAGGGAGGTAGAACTAATGTTATTTAATTTTCTAACTTTGGATAACAAACAAACCGACATGGGGGGTTTTCATGCTTGAAATTAAAATTGCTGAAAATTAAAATCATGCGAGTAAAACTAAAAGCGGGAAATAAAGGCTGGGATTCACAAACTTACTGATACACTTATCCAAGGCATGTAGGGGTGTTTATATTGCAACTATATTAATCATAGAATTTTAACTAAATATGCACAATTACAGAGTTTTAAGACAAATCGGACTCACTGGAATCTCGTGAGAGCCTTCCCTAAGACAGTTGAGATTATGAAAGCCTAAATCGACTCTAAACTAACTCGCTAGCTGGGGGCGAACGTTCCATACTAGCTAATTAGAAGCGTTAAGTTCTTGGGATAGGTAGAAACATAATAATCTAACCCAACGGGCCCTTTGAGAATTAAACAATTATGTGTCAATTGGTTCTAAAGCCTACCACATCCAAAGTAATGGAGTGTAATACTCCTAATTACTAATGTGGTTGTCAACTAATTGTTACTCAAATTAAGCTAGAGACCGAGGACCCCTACAATTACTCAAGCATAGCATTGAATCTGCTAATTAAGCTAATTTTTCAGATCAACTAAATTACAGAACTACTAAGATTAACACAAACATCAAAAGCCATAAAACATATTGTAATTAATCAGAAATTAAGCACAAATTCTCATAATGTTGTAATAATAATCCCTACATTACCTCGAATTAGCAGTTACACTTAGCCAAACATTATTTACACGAGTTTTGAGGCCATATTACAAGCCAAAATGAAGTAAAAAACCTAAAATCTACCTAAACAGTAAAAGAGAGGAGAGAAATCGAGAATGGGTTGTCTAGAAAATGGAGAATGAACCCTAAATGAAAAAATATGACTTTATATGAATCGTGCTAGCTTTGAGGGGGGGCTCGCCACAACATTGGGGATGCTTGGTGGGTGGAGACTTGCAATAGCGTCGAGACGTTGTCCTGCATCAGAAGCTACTATCTTCCAGCGTTGAGCAAGGGTTCCTCATAGGGTCTTGACGCTACTCTAGGGACAAAATGGGCAATCTGAAGTTTCTCTTCCCTCGGGTGCCCGATTGACCTCCGGTTTAGCTTGTTTTAACCCTGATTTCACGTATAGTCTCCAAAATGTGCCTTGAGCTTGAATTCCTACAAAATACATAATAAATCTCATAAAATCCACAAAACTAACATAATTTAGGTACGATAAAATATGGACTTTCTAAGTCCCATCAAATTCACCCAACCTAAATCTTGCTAGTCCTTGAGCAAGGCGAAAACACAAACTGGAGCATAAGGAATCAGTGGAAGCAACATGCATGACTCAATCCTCAATGCTCATTTAGCCAACTAAAAATGCATAATCAAGAAGCCCCGAACAACACATTATCCATGTATGAGCAAATTTAAAAACATCCTTCACAATCCTTGAGTGTGTGTGTGCAATTAGCCATTCTAACATGCTTCCTACAAGTGCAGAATAGATTTATAAGGACCTCAAATCCATCTTCCCTCTACACTGGCCAAAGAACTAACAAAAGAGAATAAAATAATCAAACAAATAATATTATGCTTAGGTGCCTAAAACTCAAACAAACCCAGGCTAAACTTGTGTTCTTTTACCTCAAAGGCACTAGCTTTCACGCACATGTCGTAGGGATCCTTATCCATAGCACTCGCTTGATGGATGGCCTAACTGATCACGACAGGGGTAGTTCTTTTCACCAATGATCCATATGCACATAACAAGTTTATTTTGCTTTTTCTTCTTTTCTTTTTCTCAACAAGATTTTTCTTTTCTTTTAAGCCCTTTTCTTTTCTCATTCACTTTGTTTTTCTTGTAGGCAAATAAACACGTATTTTTCTCCAAGCAATACATTACAAGTTCTCATGCAAAAATCACCCTCAAGTTAGCCTAAGGCTTATCGAGGTGACAACAGACATCTAGCCCCTATAAAGTTATTCTAGGCCTTCGAAAACATGCAAGATGGGCTAATACGTACTCCAAGGTGTTCAAGAAATGCAAGAATTTTTTTTAAAGAAGCTCAAATTAGAACAACATGCTCAACTTCTTAAAAGATGCATACAATTAACCAAATGAGCAAATCCTATAATGTCATGATCATGCACAAAGCATACACTTCATCCAACAATAAAGCTCAAAATTTTTTAAAGATTTTCAACGTGCTCAAAAACATACATCCCATCAATCAAAACATCAACAAATACATGCTTAGCACAAACAATCAAAAGTTTGAGCTTAGGTGCTCAAGGACTCAACAATAACGCCCAACCACAAGCCAAAAGAAAGGTCCAAGCTCAGATGCTCAAGGACTCAATCAATCATGCTAAACACTTCAACATCCAAAGCTCAATAATCAACAAACTCCACCCTCAACCTAAAACTATACATTGTCCCCAATGTATTTAAAAAATAAAAAATAGGGACAAGTAAGGGAATAAGGATACTCCTCTCATCTTTCAAAGCTCGTAGGTGTGTGCAGGGTAGGCGACTCCTTTTTCCTAAGGTAATCTTCTTCACTTTTTGGGTCAATCAATCACATCTATAAAATTCAGCTAAGAACTTAAGCAAACAAAAAAAAAACAAGCAAACTAACAGAAAAGACAAGAAAGAGGATAAATTTTAACACCTGGCTGACTCCAGGAAGTGCAAATTTTTAACGTCGATTGCTCGACCGGCCATGTGGCACACCAACTCAATCAGGATCCTCCAAACTTGATCCTATGCCATCCTCTATTCTAAACCGTCATGCTGGCTCAACCTGCAACTCAACATCAAATTTGCACTGAGAATCCAAAGAATCAAAACAATCCACTAAATTCACAACCGTTAAATTCTATCACCTTCTCATTAAACCCAATAGACACAGTCCCTCCATCCACATCAATATTAGTCTTTGTTGTTTTCATGAAAGGCCTACCCAAAAGAATGGTTGTTGATGCATGCTTAGGTCAATCGCCCATATCTATCACATAAAAGCCGGCAGGAAATAACAAATAATTTATTTTAACAAGTAGATTTTTGACTATGCCTAGAGATTTAGCAGTAGAACGATCAACCAACTGAATCATGATGCTACTATCATGCAATCCATTAAGTTGTAATTCCTAATAAAAAGACCAAGGCATAACGTTTATAGATGCGCCTAGGTCTCCTATAATGCATGGTAATGTAAACATGGGAGGGTCAGGACATTTTTCAGGCATCGATATTAAAGAAACGGCAGAAACATTCTTGCTAACCTCTCTGCTATCCTTACCTCCCGAAGTCCTCTTCTTGGTGCACCATGTCTTCAAGAATTTGGCAAATTTTGGGATCTCCGTCACAATTTTTTGAAGTGGAGTATGTTCACCTCCACTTTACTGAAAAGCTCGAGCACCTCCTTTTTCTGCTCCCCTTCTCTCAGAATCTTCTCTTCTCTCTGAGGAGCTAACTTAGATGGAAAAGGTGCACGAGGTATGTCAGAGTGTTGATCGGAGTACACGCAAGTGCACGCGATTGAAGTAATAATAAAATAGTATTCTTACCGAGTATCGTATCCATAGAGATTGGTTTTAATTCAATTAATTACAATAAATAATCTCGCTTAGCTTTAATTAGAAAAAAACTAGAGAAAGATAAATTAACCTACACAACAGAAAATAAAATGCAGGAAAATAAATGGGAGACACAAACCTAAGGGATAGACTTAGGTATAGGATTAATTACTAATTAAATAGAAAAATATGACTAATTCGACAGTGAACTCATAAGTCTAGAAGCCTAGAAACATAGAATCTCCTATCGGTCTCCTCCAATCTCAAGTATTAATTAACTAACCTGCCTAGGTGTCCCTAGCGCTAGCTAACATATACAAGGCATTAAGACTCTTTATTACAGACCTCTATTGATTAATTATCACTCCTGCTGTCACTCAGGTAATTAACCAACAGTCATGCATTTGGTTCCAGCCTAAGTTTATCTTCGTCGAGTTTCCACTTAATAACAGATCAATTAGACATTGTCCAATTAATTAATCTTCGGCACAAACAACAACTAATTAACCTCTAATCCTGCTTTCACTCAAGTAGCTAATTAATCCTGCATTAAGCTAACTAAGTGTCTTCAAATACACTCAAAAAATGCTCACAATCACTCCCAATACCCTCAAATGAAGTATGAAATCGAGAATAGGGCTTCAACTCTTGAAATGGCCCCCCTTTGAGCAAAGAGAATGCAATGTTTTTATTCTGCCTATCACGACAGCATTGCAACACTAGGGATAGCGTCGATACTGTCCCAAAACGCAACCATTTTCCAACACGCACAAAGGTAGTGTTGCAACGTTGTAAGTAGCATTGCAACGTTACGGACGGAACAACTCTCCTTCGTGTTTTGAGCGTTGAGGCCAGCGTTGCGACGCCACCTGATGGAATGGAGATGTTATGGACAACGTTTCAACGTTGTCCCCTCGGCTTTGCCTTCCAAATTGAGCTGCAACAGAGCATTGAGACCCTCTGGACAACATCTCAAAGCTCTCCCCTGTTCTCAACACTTCATAAATCATCTATTCTCTTCTTGGAAAATGGCCCAAATTAGCTCCAATAATCACCAAAATACTCCTGAACACTCGGTTTTCTCCTTTAGCTCAGTTTCTACAACATCAAGAGAAATACACATCAAAGTTCACTAATTCAACATAAAACTAGCTAATAAATGGACATAAATATAACACTAAATTAGTGCTATCAAGTGTAAATTACAATGTGGGTCACATACATTACCTCTCGAAGACTCGAGGGTGGGTTCATCATCATTCTTTCAACATTCTTCTTAATCATGAGGTCGGGTGGTCCAGTAATCATCTTGCCACTGTGCAACACGATGGCGCTCACATTCTCTTTCCTCTACACGTCAGGCCGTGCAGGCAGCTTCCCTGAGCTCTTGCTCGCCTCAAGCTTGCTCACTGTCATAGCGAGCTGCATGATCTGGTTGCCTAAGTTTTGCATCCCAGCATGGGTTTTTTTTTTTCTGAAAATGCATTGAGTCTTGCGACAATTTATGTGTGCTATCAGCTAAACTTTTGACAATGTCTTCTAAAGACATACCTGAGCTCAAAGGGTGATTCTGATGAGATTGATGTAGTGATCTCTGAAAGTTCATGTTCTGGTTCTGATTGTAGCTAAAATTAGGGTGATCGCGCCATCCTGGATTGTAGGTGTTGCTGTATGGATCTTATTTCATTCGAAAGTTGCTCGCGTACCCTCCTATTGAAGGAATGAACGTTTCACTCCACAGTGGAAGCATTGGATCGTCTTTGATTTTATTTAAAATTAAACTAAAAAAAATAAGATTAAGTAAACTTACTTTGAGTAATATGCAGATCCACAAAGTCTTCCTGGCTATGACTTGAACACAGGACCAAGGCTTGTGGGAGCCTCTTAAAAGAAAATCCACAAAGGATTGGAGAGGAAGAGGTTTAGAGAGAATTCTCTAATTCTCTATTGAGGAGATGTGTGTTATGTCTAATGGCTCAACCCAAGGGTCCTATTTATAGAGACCAAGGGAAAATCTTTGCCATAATTAAAATATTATATTTTAATATCTAATATATTAAAATATATCTTATACTTATCTGAATCTCATTCAAATCTCCTACGATATTTCTTTATTTGAATCTTATTCAAATTTTATAAATATTTTTTATTTAATGTATCTAATATACATTAATTATTTTAATATTTAATGTAGTAAATACAATAAATATATTTTTCTCTTTTATATTTAATATATAAAATATTAATTTGAACATTTCAAAATTTTCTTTCAACTAAATTGATCTTTTAGTGTTACTATGAGCTAGCAATGGGACCTTATGGACCTACAGACTATAATCTCCAATGATACAAAATTAATTAATTAAACTTTTTAATTAATCAATTTTCATTAATTAACTCTAGGGTCACTCTACTATAGACCTAAAGTTGCACTCTTAGGCACTGTAGGACAAGTTGTATCTATAGATATAATCACTACAAGCAAGTTGATCCTTCACGAGTTGTTCGTAATTACAGTTGGGTCAAAAGTCTGTTTTATCCCTGTAATTACATCTTGCACCTTAAGTACCATTGATCCTCTAATAAACAATTGTTTATGGTCTAACCATAAACTAAGTCCCTCTCGGGCCAGTAAGAAGGTGGGGCCTCATTGTTCAAGTCTCGAAATCAGCACTTAAGGGAACTACTCATCTACTTAGCCTATAAGGGAAGGAGTGAATTTCATCTTATGAGATTATGTTCCCAACTTCCTATTTGGTCAAGTCCCTAAAATAGTAGGCATATTGAATCGGCTACAAAAGCCACTCTCACCCATGCAAATCAAAGGATAAGCCCTCACAGGTAGAAGTTCATAACTCACTCAGGATTAAAATCGAGTCGCATATGATCATCCTGATGAAATATTAATCTTCTCAATTAATGGATTTATAAAGAGAAATTAAACATTTCGTGGTCCAGTCTTATACAAACTCATTGTATAAGATACCCCCACTCACATGTCTCCACATGAACGATTTGGATCAAATCATTTGTAACTATTACAAAGTGGGTCGTATCAATAGTGTTACCAAGATAAGGCACCCAACCTTATCCATATACTATGACTCTTTAGGTTATTTCTTGAACATGATCCTCCTGTATGTCAACCACATACTGTTCAAGATTACAGTAATAATCTTGGATTTTTCATATAATGGATAATATTATACCACAAATAAAATAATCAAAATTATTATTAATTATTAAATAAATCATTAATTATGAGGCTTTAGGGCATAAATCCCAACACCTATAACATTCACCTCTAGAACGGCTCCTTTCTTGAACTCAAGACAGGCATTAGTGGTGTGGCCCACCGTTGAACACAGGCCACACGCCTTCGTTGCACTCGCTTGACCTACAACCAATTGTTTTACAAGATTAGTAAGTTTAGACATCTAAAATTTAAGATCACTAACCTCTTTCATCTATCTGGTCCAAATTGTTGGCTATTCTCCGCCATGTTACTAATCAGCTGCTTCGCCTCGGTCGGTGTCTTGTTCACAAGGGCTCCTCCAAATGCAGTGTCAACCATACTTCTGTTGGTCAGTAGGAGTCCCTCATAGAAATATTGGATCAACAGTTGGTCCTAGATCTGATGGTGCAGGAAGCTAGCACACAACCTCTTGAACCGCTCCCAATACTCGTAGAGAATCTCATCGGTCATTTGCCTGATCTCATAGATCTATTTCCTTAGATTTTTCACTTTAGACGCAAGGAAGAACTTCTTCAGGAATAAACGCTTCATCTCACTCCAAGTTGTAATAGTCCCGGACAACAGGCAATATAGCCCATCTTTGGCCTGATCTTTCAATGAAAAGGGGAATGCCTGCAAGTTGATTTGCTCCTTGGTGACACTGTAGGGCTTCATTCCCGAGCACAAATATGGAATTTCTTTAAGTGCTTGTACGGGTCCTCTCCTACACTACCATGAAACGAAGTAATAAATGAATCAAACCATATTTTAATTCAAAATAACTTTGAGTCTCAAGATAGGTGATGCACAGAGGCTGCTGATTCATATCAAGGACCGTAAGTTGTTTCAAAGTACGCTCTGCCATGACTACCTCATCTTCTTGTTTTTCTTATTCTCATGGTTCCTCACCAAGAATTTCAAAAATTTGATATTATGTTCCACATCACCTTTCAATGCTTGTCTCCTTATGCGCTTCTTTTCTGTTGCGATTTCAGAAAAGAATTGGACTTCCTGCGAGGATCGAGTATTGATGCACAAGCAAAGGAAAGTGGTCAATCAAACACAAAATCCAAAGAAAGAAAAAGAAATAACCAAAAAGTTACTATAAGGACCCATTGGTCATCAAGAATTTGTTGGAATAAAGAATAAGAAAAGTAGACAGTCAATTTTTTTTTAATTCAAATGACATTTGAAATTCTTTTTATTTTTCTGATTTTTGGTTATTTTTATTTTAGGTTTTTTAGTTATTTACTCTTTAACTGATTTAATTCTATACTATTCTTTTCTTTATTTTTTTTCTTTTTATATATTGATATTGAAATTTCTTATATTTATCTTATATTATATATTATATAACGAGTTATGGAATAATTGGTTAATAGATATTCTATTAATATTAATTCTATACTTGTTAATGGAAAAAAAAAAAAGAACAAGAGGGAAAGAAGTGAAATTGAAAATTAAGGCCTCATTTGATAATCATTTGAGTTTTTGTTTTTAGTTTTTGAAAATTAAGCTTGTTTTCTCTCAATTTCTCTATAATGATTTTCATCTCCCTTAAGGAAGCATTTGAATTCTTAGCCAAATTCTAAAGACAAAAACAAGTTTTTGGAAACTACTTTTTTTAGTTTTCAAAACATGGCTTGGTTTTTGAAAACATAGGTAAAAAGGAGATAACAAAACAAGTAAATCCATAGGTGGGAATAGCATTTATAGGCTTAATTTTCAAAAACCAAAAATTAAAAACCAAATGGTTATCAAACAGGGCCTAAAATTTTGGATTTTTGTAAAACAACTTTAGCCAAAATTTAAAGTATGTGAATTAGTGGCACATGTGGTACTTGTTGGTGGTGTTTTAAGACTAACACATAGCAAGGTTGGTTTTTTTTTAAAAAAACAAAATAAAACAAACTAAAAAGAAAAAACAAAGAGAGGAAAAAAGGTCGGGGGGGAGTGAAAGAATAGAGGAAAAGGGAAGAGAGAGCTAGAGGCGAAAGAGAGCCTTTGAAACTTGGGAGGTCAAGCATGAGCATTTTACTAGAGGTGGTGAACACAAATACTGTGTTGGGCAAGTTTTTCTAAGGAAATCATGAAATGAAATAGGTTTTTAAAGAGAGGATTTTATGAGTTTGACTTTCCCTTGCTTGTGAATCTGTTGTGGTTGTTTCAAGTCATAGGGGGGTGGACATTAGAGTTGATTATGGTGTTAATTGGGTTATATAGAACAAGAAAAATAAATAGAAGTTGGGTTTCTACAGTATTAGAAGTTAAGGGGAGATGGATATCAGGATCTGTTTAAGGTCAAGAGAAGAAATTGGTCATAATAATAGTTTGCAATACTAAAAGGAATTACCGTACCAAACTGAATTAAGTGGTATCAAGTGCTTAAGAATAATAAAGAAAAACAAAACAAACAAAACAAAACAGAGGTCGAGCTAACACAAAGAAAAAGAAGAAGAAGAAGAAGAAGTGAGACAAAAAGGAATAAATTAAAGGGAAGAAATAAGGTATTAGTGTAATAATAAAATATTGAAAAGTAATGATGTAGTACAATTGGTTAACTGGAGAGAGAAGGTGTTGAGAAGAAAATATATTAGTTTTTAATTAGAGAAATGGTTATGAAAGAAAACAAATTTTGGTAAAAAGTACCAAAGAGGGGTCACTTCAAAATTTAAGGAAGGATGGAAAATGGTCTTGAATTTGTGGTCGTCTACGTATAGGGTAAGTACTTGGGGTGTAATTTTTGGTATTTAAACTTTAAGAAAACTAATTGAAAAGTTCAAGTGCATTTAATTGGTTAAAAGATAAAGTAGAACTTGATGGCTTAAGTAGTGGGGATATTTAAAGATAAGATTTGGGTTAATTGATATTTAGTTGAATTACATGTTTGGAGAATAAATATTGATATGATTGTTGGAGTTTCAGGTTTGGCAATAATTAGAATAGCTTACGATCCGAGGTGTCAACGATAATAGTTATGTGAGTGGTTTATTTTACGAAATATTATTATTATAAAATTTTCAAGAACTCTATAATTATATATAATTTTAGAGAAACTATTATGAGATGTCCAGAGAATTGTTGTGAATTTTCAGTATTTTATGATTTTAACTGAAGTTTGGTTTTAGAGATGTTTGAGAGAAATTGTTGTGGAAATTTCAGAATTTATTATGAATTTTCAGCAATTTAACGATTTTAGTTGGATTTAGCATTTTAGAGATATTTGATTATTATTTGAGAATTTATACATGTTTAATGTTATTTGAGAAATCTCTTAAGTTTATGAGATGATGTTTTGAGAAAGAGCCTGATTTTTAGAAAAAGTTTTATGTTAAAAGTGGTTTTCAAACCAATGGATCTATGTACCCATGGTGATTACCCATATGCTATGTGAATGTGTTTCCATAGTATACGAGAGATAGAGAGGTCTTTAGGAGCCACTCTAGCACACACATAGGCTTTAGACCATGTGTTAGGGTGCTTAGCTCTTTGGAGGCAGCTCTGCATGCACGTATGACAGAGATTTGCTCTGCTATGTTTCTAGAGATTACTTGATGCATAGTATGACAGAGATTGCTCTGTTGTGCGTAGAAGATTACTCTATACCAGTATAATAGAGATTTAGGTACAGGTTTGGTGATAAGTTTTACTAGCTCATGCTTAAGTTTTCATAAGCTGTAATTGCATATTTCTCTATAATTATTATAGCATGTATTTATGTTTTCAAGAGTTTCTATAGTTTTCTATGTGTTTAAACTATCTTGAGTTATTAAATTATTCACGATTTGCATTGATTTCACAGAGCTTTGAACTTCTGTTTGACATGAAAATAGTTTTCTCTACAGTTATTTTATTATTAACTCACCACTCACTGGGCTTTTCAGTGCATTCTTTATTTCTAATTTTTTTTAACCAAGTTGCTCTCGAGTTTCAATCTAGTTCGTTGATTAGTATCTGTCACTAGTATATGTGATGTCTATAGAGGAACTTAAGTCATGAGATAAGAGAGAGAGTTGACAATAGATTTCACTATACATATGGAGTTTGTTGTCGTCATAGCTCGTCTTAGGTTCAGTAGGGTAATTTGGGCGGGGTGTGACAGTTGCCCCTCAGACAACGGTGCCAATTTGACAGGGCTCATCACGGGGAGGGGAGAGGACGGGGATGGCTTCCCAATCCCCATCCCCATCCCCCATTTTAATCCCCATCCCCGAGAATTTTCTCGTTAAATTTTATGAGGATCGAGGCGGTGATTCCCTGGGAGGAATTCGAGGGGATCGGGTTCCCTGCGGGGAATTATTCCCAGTTTAGTTTTTTTTTTTCTTTTTTTCAAATCTCAATTGAATTAAATAAGTTTTTTGATAAATTTTCAAATAGTTAACTTTCCATGGAAAATATCTATTAATTTTCAATTAGATTGTTAATTATTCACGAAAAATCTTCATTGAAGTAGTTAATTTTCTATATAAAAAATATCTATTTAAAGATAAAATTCTTAAACCTCGTAATAGAAACAAAACAATAATTCATATCAAATTATCTAATTAATCCATACATATAATTTAAATATTTAACTATATAATTTAAACATATTCAATTATCTAAATCATTAACAATAAAATTTTAAATGAGTTGTAGAATACACACACATATAATTAAAAAATAAAATAAAAATTAAAAATTAAACGAGGCGGGGAACGGGGACGGGGAATAAATTCTCTGTCCTCGTCCCCATTTTAGCTCTCAGGGAATTTTTTCCCCCACTCCCTCCCCCATTCCCCGCCTAAACGAAAATTCCCCGCCACGTTAAGGAGGGTCCCCGGGGGGCCTGTCCCCGTGGGAAAAATGGACATCTCTACTCGTCACACCTGTCAAATTAATTTTATAAATCGGACCACTAATATTTGTAGTAAAAGTGACCAGGGTCGATCACAGAGAGACGGGATTATAGTTATTTAATTTTCTAACTTTGGATAATAAACAAACCGACATGGGGGTTTTAAGGCTTGAAATTAAAATCATGCGAGTGAAATTAAAAAGCGGTAAATAAAGGTTGGGATTCACAAACTTATCGATACATTGATCCAAGGTATGTAGGGATGTTTATATTGCAACATTAATCATAGAATTTAACTAAACATGCACAATTACAGAGTTTTAAGACCAACTAGACTCACTGGAACCTCATAAGGGCCTCCCCTAAGACAATTGAGATTACGAACACCTAAATCAACTCTAAACTAACTTGCTAGCTGGGGGCAAACGTTCCATACTACCTAATTAAAAGCATTAAGCCCTTGGGATTGGTCGAAACATAATAATCTAACCCGACGAGCCCTTCGAATTAAACAATTACATGCCAATTGGTTCTAAACTACCACATGTAAAGTAATGTATTGCAATTCTCCTAATTACTAATGTGGTTGTCAGCTAATTGCTACTCAAATTAAGCTAGAGACCGAGGGCCACTACAATTACTCAGGCATAGTATTGAATCCGCTAATTAAGCTAATTTGTTAGATCAACCCAATTAGAGAACTACTAAGATTAACACAAAAACCAAAAGCCATAAAACATATTGTAGTTAATCAGAAATTAAGCACAAATTCTCATAATGTTGCAATAATTATCCCTACATTACCTCGAATCAGTAGTTACACTTAGCCGAACATCATTTGCATGAATCCCGACGCCACAATACAAGCCAAAATGAAGTAAAAAGCCTAAAAAATATACCTAGACAATGAAAGAGATGGGAGAAATCGATAATGGGCTGTCTAGAAAATGGAGAATGAACCCTAAAATGGAAAAAGATGAATTTATATGAATCAACAGCGTCGCATCGAAGGGGACTCGCCATAGCGTCGCATGACGCTTGGTGTGCAGAGACAAGATGCTGTGGAAAGCATCGCAACGTTGTCCTACATCTGAAGCTACTGCCTTCCAGCCTCGAGCAGGGGCTCCTCACAGGGTCTCGACACTACTCTAGGGGAAAAATGGTCAATCTAAAGTTTCTCTTCGCTCGGGTGCCCGATTGACCTCCGATTTAGCTTGTTTTAACCTCGATTTCACGTAGAGTCTCCAAAATGTGTCTTGAGCTCAAATTCCTACAAAATACACAATAAATGTCATAAAATCTACAAAACTAACATGATTTAGGTATGATAAAATATGGACTTTCCAAGTCCCATCAACTGATCAACAATATTTTGTAGTTTAAAAATTCTTATTTGATAGGTAAGAAATACTTCAATTGTAATCCATGAGGGTTAGATCCTGGGGAGCTTGAAAGACATAATCACTCAAAAGGTTGGCCACTTTGATT
Source organism: Trichosanthes truncata (assembly GCA_033996785.1). Lineage (NCBI taxonomy): Eukaryota > Viridiplantae > Streptophyta > Magnoliopsida > Cucurbitales > Cucurbitaceae > Trichosanthes > Trichosanthes truncata. The sequence goes on along the minus strand of JAWPNB010000013.1, from coordinate 37,672,065 downwards.
GAATTCAAGGGGATTGTAACATTTGTAATGAGAAACTAAATTAGAGGAGCAAATCCCCCTATGAACATAGCTGCACAGCATTCCACATGTCAAAATCCACATTGATCACATCAACAAACTCCTAGAGCATTTTAGTTCATCTTTGCTTTAACTACAACTTGTTTATCAAAGTTCTATATATTGCTTTGAGTTTCCCATTCAGACTTCCATCAATGCTTTGCAATATATATCATCCTAGAAAAGTGATTACGTACCGTAAAATGAAGACATCATGTTCATAACTTACCTTGGTGTCTGTAAATGTTCCCTCAAGATTGGCAGGAGTAATAGCTTTCAACTACCCTATAGATCAACAACAAGAAATTTTTAGCAGAGAATTTTGCATTCATTTCAATATCTTGTATTAAAAAGGGCGAAGAAAGAATAAGATCTACTTGATTCTTTGGAGAGACACTTATAGATAAAACGCATGGTTAAAACAAAACAAATACAGTATGAAAAAACACTTTGTTATAATTCCTAGATCAACAAAATAGAATTAAGACCGTGTTAGTGACTTCAATGTAGCCTTAGAGTTCAAACACAAGAACCATAAAAAACAATTAAAACAAATGGGAAAGGAGGGTTTTCAACATCTCCATGTTGGATGGACAGAGGAGCATCAAGTATTTCTACAACAATACCCGACAAAACAAAGGAAGGGGCATTCTAAATGGTTGCTTTCTAAATGTGCAAAAGCATAATATTGACGAAAAGATTTGGTTAAAAATAGAGTTTGGATAATGGATATGAATAAGAAATGAACATCAACAACAATGAAGCAAGCGTCGCTAAAACCCCAGCTGACTTCCACTCTCAAATACATTTGGTTTTTTAGCCAACATTTGTAGAGCATTGACCCATATTGATCTTGTTTGACGACCGACTTGAGCTACTGAATCAATATATGAAGAGCTACACCTGTTCAATTCGGAGACCAAAAATGAAAATAATAAAGATCGATTCTTAATTTCCTATTCTTTCCTCCTAAAGCAGAGAACACGGTTTTGATGTTTCAGAAAAGTTGAGTCACCAAAAAATGGTGGGTGTGGAGGGTTAAAGAAAGTTGCCGACCTTAGAAATCAAATGCAACCAGAAGATTGAGAGGCCTGGCACCAGCTCTGTCAATACCCTTCATCATTGGTTTTTTATAGAAGATATAAAATCATTCCCCTTTGCCCATATTTGACTGCAAGAAGAAGAGGCGAGTAATTTACACTGTTTTTTAACATAAGCAGCCCCTTATTAAGATTTGTGCAAACTTTAGGGCAAAATTTAACAAAAATTAAATCAAATCCAAACTGAACTAAAATATGCACATGTTAAAATTAGCATTCACCTCATCTCTAGGGTTTTTATTAGGATGCAAGCGAAGTTCCAACTTATGGTACGCTTCTTTATTTCCTGCTGAGAAGCTGCCCTCTCCACTCAAAGAACATAGAAGCATTATCGTAAATCAAAATTAGAAAGTGAAGGACAAGAGCTGGCAACTGCACTACGGTGATGTAATTAGTTCATGTATCATATCATTGCTAAGTTAAGAAAAATAAAATGATTGCAACCCATTATCAAAGTAGGAAGCACATGCGAACGTTTGTGTTTAAAATCTTTGTTACTATAAACTAGCAAGAGAACTTTATGGATCTACATATCATAAATTCAAATGATACAAAATTAATTAATTAAACTATTTAATTAGTCAATTTTTATTCATTAACTCTAGAGCCACTACACTATAGATACTTAAAGTTGCACTCTTATGCATTGTAGAACAAGTTGTGTCAATGGCTATAATCACTACATGCAAGTCGATCTTTCACGAGTTGTTCGTAATTACAGTTGGGTCAAAAGTCCGTTTTACCCTTGTAATTACATCTTACACATTAAATACCACTGATTCTCTAATGAATAATTTGTTTATGATCCAACTATAAACTAAGTTCTTCTTGGGCCAGTAAGAGGGTGGGGCCCCATTGTTCAAGTCCCGAAATCAGCACTTAAGCGAACTAACTATTCATCTACTTACCCTATATGTGAATGAGTGAATTTCATCTTGTGAGATTATGTTCCCAGCTCCCTATTTGGTCAAGTCCCCAAAATGACATGCTTATTGAATCGGATACAAAGTCACTCTCACCCATGCAAATCAAAGGACAAGCCCTCACAGGCATGAATTCATAAATCACTTAGGATTAAGATCGTTTTGCATATGACCGCTACAACAAATATTGCTTTCAATAACATTTGATTATAGCGTTTTCTTAATTAAGCTATTAAAGAAAAAAGCGGTACTGAAAATTTAACTTGGCGCGCTAAAAAAAAAAAACTCGCTTCGCGTTACGCTAATGAGTTATGCAAAAAAAAAAAAAAAAAGCCAACAATATCGCAAAATCTCTTCCCCCAATTTCGATTAGTTCATCCCAAAATTTCATTCTTCTCAAAATCGCACGAATCGATTTTATCTTCCTCACAAAATAGCTCTCTCAAATCTTCTTCCCAACACAATCACAAACTCGAAATTTCCTTCGAAACCAAACAATCTCGATTTTGAATTGATTCCGCATGAATAGATTTTGATCGATTCTTTCACAAACAATCGCAAACTCGAAAATCATAGAAAGGGCATTTGAAGACTTGGAATTGTAAGAAGGGATACTCGAACAAGACGATTAAAGTTGCAAGGTTAGTATATGATCAGTCAATTTTTCTAATAACGATAGTATTTGAAGTTTTGCTTAACCTATGTCTTTCTTTCGAAACTAAGAAATATCACATTATCATGATGAAGCTTTTTGTGGATTAAATTTTTTTCCATAAAATGGAAAAGGAGATTCGATCTGTTGGCATGGCGATCTAGCTAGGGTTCGCCGTCATGGACAACCCCCTCTATTTTGCCAACTTTCTTTTATTATCTCTTTTAGGCACTGTTTTACATCTGGTTTTCAAAATAAGAGAACAAGTTTTTTTCATTCTTTCTTTTGATTGAAGTAAACTCGAGATTGAGCTTATAAAAGACTAACTTCAGTTACATTTTCTTAACTGTAGGAAAAGTCGCAAAAGGTATTTCATTAGGGAAAAAAATTGAGGAACTGACATCAAACACAACTCTGCATGTCTTTCCCATACTCCCTCGACTTCAGCTTCTTTGTCACAAAGCTATTTGATATTTTTTACTTTCTTTTGCTTATTTGGTTTCTGTTTCATGTTAGTTGTGGTTTTTTTTTTTAACAAGAAACAAAGTTTTCTTTGATTGATGGAAAAGGAAGAAAAACGTTTAAAGATTTATCTCCCACCGGAAGAGAGAAAAAAACAAAAGATCCAAAGATTACAAGAAATACAAACTACTTCAAGCTTAACTAAAAACTAATCCAAATAGAAAAACAAAACTGAAAGAGGAGAAACACCTAATACTAAAACAACATAAGAAGAACTGAATGATAGCAAACCAAGCTGCGAAACAAAACTGCAAACTTCTTCAAACAACAAATGAAAGACCAGGCATAAACGAGGATAACTTCACCCACTAAAACAACAAACATGAAGACAAAACCAGAGAATTTTTTTTTAAAGCCAGCCAACACTGAACCTTTGAGAGAGAATGAGAATTAACCCTTAAGGAAGTAGCCAAAACAAAAAGAAACATCTTCCAGATGATCAATTAGAACAAAACTTAATAGCAACTTCAAAGATTTATGCTTTAATCTCATAAATCTCAAGACCACAAAACTTTTATGAAGGAAGAGAATTTATCTTTATTTTCTAATGTGTCTTTGTGAGGAGGATGAGCAGGAGGAGAAGATAACAAAACAACCGAATTCTTCAAACGAGGATTGTTTTATTCTTGAAAAAGATTAAATAAAGCCCCTTCAATTGCTTCTTCAATTGAGATCTCTTGCTCAATGAAAATCGAGGAAATGAAATTCAAATCATTAGTACTATGAGTACTTACCACAAATTTTACATCAGATTCTATTTCATCCTCCCTAAGATATGACTTTTTGGTTAAAAAAATGGTTGAACAAATCACGGCTCTTGAAAGACTCTTGCCCACTAAAGGAGAAAAAGAATTGATGGTTGATGGTTGAAAGTTGCACAGTTGTGTTGTAGAGGCTTCGTCACAAAATAAAAGAATTTAGGACGTAATAAAACACTTTAATGTTTTTTTTTATCTAGCACTTGGAACCCAAATTATGCATTTTTCTGTTTTTTTTCTTTTTCAGTTGAAGTTGTGTTTGATTATGTTTTATGGGAGAAATATCATTTGGTAGGTAGATTGTGGTTTTATGATGATGTTTGCATTTGGCCATTGAATTTACTAGATTACCAAGGCTTTTATCAATGCAAAGATGTTTAATGGCAATGTTTCTTTATATGTACTTCTAATTATATTAGTCCTTTTATTTACTGAGGCTATTCTCGACAAAGATGTTTAATGGCAATGTTGCTTTTCATTTGTTTCTTTTCACTGGTTTTTTATTCCAAGTGCTAGACATACATTACAACATAATTTTTTTTTCTTCAAACATTACCTAAGTTTTGGTTCAAAATTATGCGTATATTGGGTTATTTATTTTCCTTTCCAATCTTCCCTTTTTTATAGATATCTAGGACTAAACTAGGGTAGTGAAACCAAGAAAGGAAAAAAAAATGTCGCTCTTGTAGTTGTAATGTTCAATTAGAAGTCATATAATTAAGTTGGATTGAGCAAAATTTTGGTGTTTTCATGTAAATGAAGGGAAAAGAACTAGCAGTTCAACACTGATTTCTCTTGGAGACTAAGGGCCACACTTGATGCTAGAAAGAACCTTAGATGCTGATTTATCTTCGATAGTAAGTAGACCATGGTAATGTTCTTTATAAGTAATTAAAGTATTCTAGTTCTTGTTGGTTCCACCCTTCCCTTCACCATAGTTGTGTTGGGCTATGGATTTTTTCCCTTGCTTTTTATATGCATATTTATATGATGGTTGAAGTTTTTAACATCGGAAATCTTTGAATTTCTGGAGGATTTGTTGCTAGTTTGTTATTTCGCTCGTCGAATTTCTCTATTTCTATTTTCTTCGGCTGGTTGTTTATGGAGGTTGTTATTAAAAATCATGTTCAATTGGTGTCAAGTTTAGAGATTAAGGAGTTGGTTATGTCGTCATTGGTTTCACTATCTTGGAGTCCAAAACTGGCTTGATCTTCTCTAGCGTACCTTACTTAATGGGTTGAACCTTTAGGCTATTTTTAGCTATCTCTTTTCATGGCTGGTTCTTTGCGATGATGGATTTTGCATTGACTTGTTATGCATTTTGATGCGATCAGTTTCTGTCGGAGTCGATTGTAGTTTATTTTAAAACATTTAGGGGCTGTTTGGGGCACAGGTTCGGAATCAGAAGCTTGGGAATCAGAAGCCTGGGGGGTTTGTTCTGGGGGTTTCTGAAGCCTGGGAATCAGAAAGCTGTGTTTGGGGTGCAGTGTTCTGAAGCCTGGGAATTAGAAAACTGTGTTTGGGGTGCAGTGTTCTGAATCCTGGGTTTGTGCAGGTTTTTTTTCCATTTTTTTCCTATAGCTGTTTTGTTCTCTTATTTTTTAGTGGATGTTTTGCGAATTGTAGAAGTCATCGTATAACATGAATTGGTTACAAAATTGGAACTCTATTTTTGAAATTAAAAAATAAGAAGTCTATTTAAGAAATTAGAGAATTTAAAACTCTATTTCATAAAGTATTCAAAAACTTATTTTGGGAACTCTATTTTAGAAATTAAAAAATTAGAAGTCTATTTAAGAAATTAAGAAATTTAAAACTCTATTTCACAAATTACTCAAAAAACTATTTTTGTTTTTGGAACTCTATTTTAGAAATTAAAAAATTGAAAGGTTATTTAATAATTTAGAGAATCTAAAACTCTATTTTACAAAGTATTCAGAACCTATTTTTTAAACCCTATTTTAGAAATTAAAAAATTAGAAATCTATCTACAAAACTATGGAATTTAAAACTTTATTTTACAAAATATTCAGAAACCTATTTTTGGAATTCTATTTTAGAATTTAAAATATTGGAGGTGTATTTAAGAAATTAGGGAATCTAAAAAAACTTTTGCATTGTATTTTGAAACCTATTTCAAGGATAAATGAGTTATAAAATTCGAATTCTATTTTAGAAATTAAGATATTAGAAACTCTATTTTACACAGTATTTTGAAACTCATTGGCGGTGGTTGCGAGCAAGTCAAGTTGTTGGGGGTGGTTGGGTCAATGGGGTAGTCGGGTCGCAGGGGTGGTCGTCATACTGGTCTCCGAAGTTGTCATCTGGTGATCATTGGAGGTAATCGTTAGTGGTGGTCGGGTAGTCGGTGTGGTCGTCGGAGTTGTCATCGTCAGCGGTCGTCGGGTGGTCGTCGGAGTTTTCATAGAAGTTGTTGTCAAAGTGATTGCCAGAATGGTCACCGGCGTGGTCGTTGGAGTTGTCATTGTTGGCAGTCGTCGGAGTTGTCATTGTCGACGGTCATTGGAGTTTTCATCGGAGTTGTTCTTGAAGTGGTCGCCGGAGTTGTTGTCGGTGTTAGTCGTCAGAGTTGTCATTATCGATAGTCGTCGGGTGGTCACTGGAGTTTTCACCGGAGTTGTTGTCAAAGTGGTCGTCAGAAGGGTTGTCGGAGTTGTCATCGTCGACGGTCGTCAGGTGGTTGTCGGAGTTTTCACCGGAGTTGTTCTTGAAGTGGTCGCCTGAGTTATTGTCGGTGTGGTCGTCGGAGTTGTCATTGTCGGCCGTCGTTGGGTGGGCACTGGAGTTTTCACCGGAGTTGTTGTCAAAGTGGCCGCCGGAAGGGTCATCGGAGTTGTCATCGTCGACGGTCGTCAGGTGGTTGTCGGAGTTTTCACCGGAGTTGTTCTTGAAGTGGTCGCCGGAGTTGTTGTCGGTGTGGTCGTCGGAGTTGTCATTGTCGGCGGTCGTTGGGTGGTCACTAGAGTTTTCACCAGAGTTGTTGTCAAAGTGGTCGTCGTAGTTGTTGTCAAAGTGGTCGCCGGAAGGGTCGTCGGAGTTGTTGTCAAAGTGGTCGCCGGAAGGGTCGTCGGAGTTGTTGTCAAAGTGGCCGCCGGAAGGGTCATCGGAGTTGTCATCGTCGACAGTCGTCAGGTGGTTGTCGGAGTTTTCACCGGAGTTGTTCTTGAAGTGGTCGCCGGAGTTGTTGTCGGTGTGGTCGTCGGAGTTGTCATTGTCGGTGGTCGTTGGGTGGTCACTGGAGTTTTCACCGGAGTTGTTGTCAAAGTGGTCGTCGGAGTTGTTGTCAAAGTGGTCGTCGGAAGGGTCGTCGGAGTTGTTGTCAAAGTGGCTGCCGGAAGGGTCATCGGAGTTGTCATCGTCGACGGTCGTCAGGTGGTTGTCGGAGTTTTCATCGGAGTTGTTGTCGAAGTGGTCGCCATAAATGTAAAAGGAAAACATGGCACAAACCCATGGGGTTGCACTGTAGTAACCCATGGGGTAGTGTTTCAAAACCAAGGGTTTTAAACACCTTGGGTCAAACATGGTTTCGGATTTGAAACCCAAACCCATCCAAATCCAAACCCATGCCCCAAACACACCCTAAGAGAGAACATTGTAAACATATCTTTGAGTTTCTTCTTGAGTATTTTTTTTATTGATAAGAAACCAAACTTTTATTATAAAAAAGAGGAGATACAAAAAGGAGATGAGATATCTCATCAACAAGCCAAGGGGATTACAAAAAGGCTTCCCAATTTAGCATAACTTTGTGCAAATGTGAAATTACAAAAGATTTTTGAAAGAGAACATTGAGTAGAACCAAAGATTTTGACTAAGATCTCAAAAAACAGTATTTAATGGATTGGTTCAAATGAAGTCCGAACACATTGGCTTCTATTTTCTAATTGTTGTTGGCATCAAATTTCAGGCCACAACATATCCTTAAACCTACAAAGCATCTTTATTAATGGTCAAATATTACCTATCAAATCTAGATGTCTTTGTAACGTCAAGTAATCAATGGTAAATATAACTTCGCAGCAAGGTTTGTTCATTTTCTTTCTTCACCAAAGAAATTTCAAAAGGCAGCTAGCATTCAATAAAAATTTAGCTAATAGAAAGCTTACCACCAATATGGAAGTAGACAACTTTGAACTTCAATTTGAAGTTATTAGTACTTTTCTATAACTCATGTTCTATAGACATCAACAACAATCTGATTTGAGGGTTTAGGTCCGTCAAAACTTCGATTTGAAGATATGGTTAGTAGATTTTTTCTTTACCAACTATCTCATCCTTTAGTTGATTCATTCATTGGTGTTCTCCATTAATATCGTTGTTTCCATCTCCATATTGGAATTTATAAGGTAATTTGCGAGCCAGTAGAATGTCGAGTTTTTTTGTTATCTCACATGTTCCATTTTTCTCTTCTTCAAGAGAAAATTTTCTATTGTTGCATGAAAATTTCACCATTTTATAGATTATGATTGCTTTATTTTATTGGGTTTTGAATTTTTTATTTCAATTTCTTTTATTGTGGCTCGATTTATATGTTCCATAACAAGGGAAAAAAAGGAGAAGTTGTGAGCCTTCTGCAGGTTGCTTGTTTATTTGGTGGGATTTAGTATCTCTGTTCTTGCTTTCGTTGGTCTCCTTCACTTATAAATGGTAAATTGAATATGGTATTATGAAACTTTGAAGTTATTTTATGGTTTAGCTTTGACATGTGTGGCTTGGCCACTTGTATTACATTACTTTATTTTATTCAATTTGTTTTAAGGGTGATATTAAGGATCTTTCTCATCTTTGGAGGAAAGTTGCAACATGAGAGGAGTGTTAAGAATATATCAAAATTAAATATATCATAATCTATCAGGGATTTTGGTTTCAACTTTCAAGGAAGAGAAGCCAAGTTGAGAGAATGTATTGTGTGTAGTTTCAAATAGATAAACAAGAGAGTTAAAACTATTCACTCATTTGATCTGTAAGTTATGAATTATGTAGGTTCCATTGAAATAGATTGACATTGTTGCTACAATTTTGTTAGGTTAAACAAATCCTATTTTGAGTACTTTTGTTAATAAGATTTTGCTAGAATTATGTTTTTAAAAACATTTTGTAAAAGAAACTGTGAGTAATAAGCTTAAGGTAAAAAATTGAAAAATTGAATAGTTATCAAGTATTCTTATTAAGTAAAATGAAACTTGAAGATTGAACATAGTTGTATATAGTTCTCTCTCCTTTTCTTTTCCATCTTCAGTATTAAATTCTTGTCATAGCATTAAATGATTACTCATTTCATTCTGGTACATTATGGGGGGTCAATTTACTCCATTAATCATATAATTTCTTTATTTACTTCTTTATATGCATTTCAAATCTTTTTGATAGAATATTGAGGGTGTATTTGCAGTTAAATGGTTACTTAGATTCTAATTGTCTGTATCCATAATAGGAAAGTCTTGGCAACAATATCTTCTTGGTATTTGACTGTTGACTGTTAAGCTGCTGAGTTGTCTGTTGGTATTGGATTCAAATTGTCTGTTTTAGATCAGAAATATTATAACTGCTGAGTTGCAACCATTTTAATTTGCATATTATAACTTTAGACTTGCTTTCAAGCATGCAATTTCGTATGCATAATCTTACATTCTCTTTGTAGACATTTGCTTTAAGATATTGCAGCCCATTACAAATATTAAGTGGGTCCTTGATGCTTATTGAATTTATTTCATAAGCATGCTTTTGTATTTGGTTTTTCTGTTCGTTGTTCTACTTTTGAAGTATGGTTTGACTATGTTTTTAAAATCTGGAATGGTTTGACTATATTGCAGCCCATTAAAAATTTTGAATTTATTTGATTTTCAAAATTTATAGACTATGTTTTTTTTTTTTTTAAAACTTTATAAGTTACGTATTTTTAAATTGAGAGGAAAAACTTAATTTACCTTGAACTTGACAAAGTCTCCCAATTTTTACCATAAACTTACAACTTCATGTCAATTGGATCTCAAAGTTGGATAATCATTGCAATTTTTCTACCTTAAACTTGAATAAGTGTTGTAATCTTTACCTTCAATTTTTACTTCCCAATGAACTTTCATTTGAAGAATTATTTTTAAAAAAATCAATGTGTGTATAATGAATATAAAACATGTGTCTGCAACAAAATCGATGAAACTTCAAAAGAAACACACCACATATTATATTGAGATTTATAAGTTTTGGAAGATTTATTCAATAATCAATTTGGTGTAATGATCAAGCTTAATTTTGTGTAAGCTTTGGTTTTTGCAGAAATTGTGGAGATTAAGAAGATATTTCCTTGCTTTTTATTAAAATTAGTGATGGATTTAGCAAAAATTAAACAAAAGGTAAAAAGCATTGAATTTACCCTCTGGTACTTGACAATTAAATGTTCTTTTGCTCCAATGTTGTACCATTTACATGAAGTCATTTCTAGAGATGCTCCGGTGCGTATTGTTATTAAATCATTTGTATTTTCTCCTTTTTACATTCGTGATGAGAAAATCTTTTGCTGGGCAAGAAAGGTGTTTGATTTAAACTGCCTATTGAGCTTGCAAATCTTGTTGAAGCTATTGTTAAGGTGATATTCTAATAGAGTTTTTTAGATCGACATCCTAGATTTAGGAACTTTCACTTTCAAGTACTGCAAGTGATTTTTTCTACTTTGTATAGTTCTTTGACCAAACATTGTCCTTCATTTAGGAAGGATTCTGGTACCACCACACAGAGTCGAAGTATTTGATACTTGTGTACTAGATACCTGAAGGTGCTCATACTCTTCTTGTAAATACTACTAATCGAGTTGTCGTTATGGTGCCTTTGTCTTGAACGACAATAAAGATGTATATTTCCATGCACTTTATTACTATAGTGCACCAAGAAAAGAAGCTTAGTTCATGAATAACTCTTTTTATATACTTCACATGCATATCTCAGTTAAATCTCATGTTCTTGACTTTTTGTGTACATGAAGGTCTTTTATAGTTTAATTCCAAGATTTCCTTTGTTGTTTTGGTTAACACTTTTTGAAGAAGCAAAATTTTTGGCAGCTCAAGAGTATGCACTCTCAAATAGATTATTCATCCCTAGAAGTATTTTGATTCCACGTCAAAGTCCATAAAACATTCCTCACAAACGATTCTTTCCTACTATTGCTCTACTATTGCTCATGATTAATGTTAATAAATTAGAGTTAAATCATATTTTATAAAGTACATTTTGTCCTATAAATATATTTTGTTTTTGTTTTTCTTTAGGTGAATGAAATGATGATACATTTGCATATTTATATGAGGATATGTTCATCTCAATATTTTGGTGCATGTTATTGGAGTGAATGTATTTGAGATTTATGAACTTTGTTATGATCTTTTGCTTGTAAAGTATTAAAAATTTGCTATGTAGAGGGAGGGAGGAGGGGGGGGGGGGGGGGGGGGGGAGGGGGGGGGGGGGGGTGGAGGTCGAAAAAGGTTAGAGTTAGCTTTGTGACTTTGTTGTGATATTTTTCAATGCATAAGTAAAATTTGGTTGAAATGACTTTAAGGGTGCTTTGTGGGGAGGTAGTAGAGTTAAGAGAGTTAGCTTTATGATTTTCTTTGTGATTTATTGAGATGCATACTATGCACTTGAAATTGCTTAAAACATATTTCATAAGTTTTTTTTTTTTTTTTGGGGGGGGGGGGCGATGAGGTGTGGATAAAAATTTTATGAGTTAACTCTGTGATCTCTGTTGTGATCCCTGCCTTATAGAATAAGTGAAGTTTGTCTTAAAATGACTTTTAAGGATTTTGCTTTTTTTTTGGGGGGGGGAATTAAAGTTTAGGAGAGTTAGGCTTGACTTTGTTATGATATTTTGCAATGCATATTATACACTTGTAGAATAAGTGAAATTTTGTTGAAAATGACCTCAAGGGAGGAGGATTATGACCTTTGTGCTTTCTTTGTGATTTATTGTGTTTTTTGTGCACTTCATATTTACGTTTCATCTCAAATTATTATAAGTCTTACCAGGTGAAGGACTTTTAAATGCCACTACAAGTGTACCTAAGCTAACAAATAGTTCTTTAGACTTTCCCTATATCGTTTCCCTAGGTAAATTTATTTTGAAATGTGATGAGTAATATTATTGATTTCATTATCATTCAACTCTCATATCTTACATTTTCTTCTTACGTAGGTGAATGAAATGATACCATTACACATGCAAAGGGATCAAAGATTGCAACTCAATTCCAAGTTACTATAATCTTGAACACTTGGTGAAATTGTATTTTGTGAACTAACTTTGTTGGAAATTACATACGTTGATGATGTTGTGGGTACTACAATTGCATGGCCGATTGATAAAGTCAAACTATGTAAGCAAATTCACTTTTGAAGTTTTGTTGAATTAGTTTGTATGAATTAGCATATTCATTTGTTATATTGTTTGATGTGTTGTTAGAGTTAAATCATGATGATTTATAAAAGATAATTTTATTTTATTTTTATTAGATGAATGAGAGTCGATTTTTGTTTTTTATTAGGTGAATGAAAGGACGACTCAAATGTAGCTGCATATTTATGGGAGAATTGTTAGTACTCAATCATTTGAACATCTTTGACTTGTTTTTCTATTGTATGAACTTCTTGAGATCATACATGTACTCATTTTAATTATTTGGATTATGAATTTGCAACTTCATTTGTAAGTACTTTGTTAGAACACGCTTTTGATTATCCTAACATTTTGAATTAATGTAATGTTTTACTTTTTTACGTGCTAGAAATTTGAAGATTTTATGTGTATCTTTAAGATTGTAGATGTAGATCTATACATAATACGGACAAGTGACTTCAATAGTTATATATTTTACACTTTTGAAATTTTATTTTGACGTAAATGTGCTTAAATACTTTAAAAGTTTATGAACTAATTTGAAGTTGATTTTACAATATAAATAACATTTGATACAATTTAGTACTTATATAATATGCTATAAAAAAAATTGCATACTACTAGAAAATGGTATAGATGTAAACAAATAAAAACTAGAAAAAATGCTATTAAAAATTAATTATTGTCCATAACATTGACTACCATAGTGAGACAAAATGTTATGTTACGTTTTCTATATCATTCTTTCACTGCTATAAAAATTGCTATTAAAGATCGGTCATAGCATTTTTTGCTAACGCTATGAAAAGTTTCCATGACAATAAAAGTTACGAAATAAAAAATGGACTTTTTATAGCTTTTTCTATAGCGTTGAGACAACGTTGTAAAAAATCAGGACTTTCAATAACATCGGTTATGACAGCGTGCATAAAAATGCTATGATATGTCTTTTATAGCGTTGTTTCACTGCCATACAAAATGCTATGAAAGACTAAATATAGCATTTTTTGCCAACGCTATCAAAAATTTCCATAACATTAAAATTATGCAATAAAAAATATAATTTTTATAACGTTGTTTATAGTGGTGAAAAAAGCGGTGAAAAAATGATATGAAAAGCTCTAGACTTTCAATAACATCGGTTATGACAACATTATACAAAACGCCATCGAAAGTCTACAATAGCATTTTTCAAACGCTATCGTATGGGATTTTTCTTGTAGTGGATTATCCTGATAAAATATTAATCTTCTCAATTACATGATTTATAAAGAGAGATTAAATATTTCGTGCATGGTCCAGTCTTATACAAATTCATTGTATAAGATACCCTCACTCACTTGTCTCCACATGAACGATTTGGATCAAATCATTTGTAACTATTACAAAGTTGGCCGTATCAATAGTGTTACCAGGATATAGACACCCAACCTTATCCATATACTATGACCCTTTAGGTTATTTCTTGAACATGATCCTCCAGTATGTCAACCACATACAGTTCAAAATTACAATACATTTAATTGATAATATTATATTGTAAATAAAATAATCAAAATAATTATTAATTATTAAATAATTAATTAATTACTAGGTTTTAGGACATAAATCCCAAGAGAGGGACTAAGGCCCTCCCAAGGGAGGGCCTTGCCATGTGGTCGGCCTCGGCCAGGCTGAGGCCGACTACGAGCTTGGCTTCAGCCCAAGCTCGTTTCTTCTTCATTTCCTATCTTGGACCGGTTTCCTGTCGATTTTGGTTCGTTTTGACCTCGTATTGGGTTTCTTCCTTGTTTGGCCCTTTAGTATAACCTTTCATTCAGCCCATTCTTGTTGGTCCAATTTTACCCATAACAAAAATATTTAAAACAAACAAAATTCACAAAAATATTTAAATTAATAAATAAATATTATACATTTTTTAAATAAGTTAAAATACTTATTATTAATATTATATTCACATTAGTTAAATTGTGTTGCTATTTTGTCTATATTTTATTGATTTCTTTACGGTATAGTTGTTGGATTTTTTCATGGAGCCAAAACAACCCTCCGTCGTTTGACGCGCATGCGGGAAGACATGAAGGCCAATGGTCCAAGGCCCATTTTGTGGTTAGGTTAAATTATTACACACACATATAGTTTGCGGCAATTGAGATTGACAGAACGTGTGTGTCTTTACTGAGAGCAGTGGCTTTTGTTCTTCATGAATATACACAGTGAGTCTATTGTATGTGGTAGTGAGCGATATTTTGAGAGAGAAAAAGGGTGTTTTCTCTTGTGGGTTTGAGGGTATTTCCTTTGTTGTTTATCTCAAGCTCGGTCGTGATACTTGGAATTAAGCCATTAGTCTTTGTTGAGCTATTGAGGATTAGTATGTAGTGTAGAGTTGAGAGCTTATTGTAATCTTCCATTATAGTAGAATCTATAGTTGCAGAAGACTTGACATAGTCCCAAGTTTGGGGCGAACCAGCATAGATTTCAGTGTTCTTCATATTTTTTTCCTATATCTTTTATATTTGTTATTTGTGACTCTAACTTGTTTGACTTATCTTCTAGAAGGGAAGAATTGATATTGTGGTATTATTATTATATTATATTATTATTTTTCTCCCAACAATATTAGACATGTCAATTCATCCCTCATGTTAATGTCGAACTCGTGGACATGTTGAAATGTCGATGGAAATATCGACATGTTGACAAAAATTTAATACATTTAATCTAAGTCATGAAATATTTAGGTTATGCTATTTTGGGTTATTCCCGGTAATTTGTTTAATTTTTTTTAATATAAAAGTACTAAAATTTTAGGTACCGTTTGATAACCATTTGGTTTTTGGTTTTGCATTTTTGAAAATTGTGCTATTTTCTCATTATTTTTTTTATAACTGGTTTCATCTTTCTTATGAAAACATTTGAATCTTAGGTCAAATTCCAAAAACAAAAACATTTTTTGAAAACTATTTTTTTTAGTTTTCAAAACTTGGCTTAGTTTTTTAAAACATATATAAAAAGTAAATAACAAATCAAGGAAATCCATAGGTGTGGGAGTAGTATTTATAGGCTTAATTTTCAAAAACCAAAAATAAAAAACTAAATGGTTATCAAACAGGACCTTAGTAAATTAACTTACTTAGCCAATGTGTATCAATTTATATCATAAACTTCTAATTTCATCTATTGGACCATAACCTTAGATAAATATCGCAATTTTGACTCTTTCTACACTTTCATTTGAAGAATTGTTTAATTTCTTTTAATGTGCATTCATTTAATTATAAAACATAGGTTGGATATAAAATAAAATATAGCTTAAGAGAAAGTAGATTTTGTGCAATGATTGATTTTTTTTTTTTTAATTAGTGAGGTTGGAAAGATTTTTACATTGCTTTTGTTGAAATAGTTGATCCACATATTTTCACAATTGTATGACTCATAGCTTTATTTTTTTGTCTTGCCCGAAAGGTAGGTATTAATAGATATAATCGTCCTCACACACGCATATATATAAAGATGTTCATCAGTTTATTTTAAAAAAGAAACTCTAAGAATGCCAAATTTAATATTTTAATTAGATGGTAGAAGTTTGATTTTTTTTTTCTTTAAGAAACCAACTAAAGAGTGTTGCTGACATGCTTGCCAGTTCGTAGGGCTTAACTGAACTCCTTCCATATAGTTTTTATCAAGTAACATATCTTTGTAAATATTATATTTACATTCTCAATTTAAAAAAAAAAAAATTAAATATACTAAATATAATTTTTTTTTTTAATAAGATAGTAGGAGTGGATTGTTGTTTTAAAGAAGAAGTCACTTAAGGAGTCATTATTGCTTTTAATATTAGGTTGTCCACTCCATCTTGCAATCTTGTGATGCTACTAGTTTATTATCATATGCATCGTGTGTGTACATATATATATATATATATATATATATATATATATATATATTTCACTATTGCATGAAACTTCCTCCAACATTTCTTATCAACTGACATGAGAAAATATTAGAATTTAGAAATACTAAATATAATTTTTTAATACGATAGTAGTGATTGAGTTTAAAAAATATAATAATTCAACTAAGGACATTGTAATTGCCTTTTACCATTCACCTGTCCACACCATCTTTCAATCTTTCGAGGGTAATCCACAATCACTGAAGGTCTAATAAAATTTCTTTCCCCATTTCTTATGAACTAACATCTTATAAATATTAAATATTTACATTCCTCTATTAAAAAAATATTAGAAATAATAAATATAACTTTTTAACAAGATAGTAGGGGTTCATTTGTTTTTAAAAATGAAGTTGACCGAGAAGAGCCATTATTGCCTTTAATATTCAATTGTCCACTCCACATCTTTTAATCCAATTGTTGAAGGTTTAATGAAACTTCCTTCCACATTTCTTATCAGCTACATTTTATGAATATTAATATTTACGTCACTCGATTAAAAAACTATTAAAAATACTAAATATAATTTTTAATTAGATAGCAGGCGCCAATGTTGGAGTGGAGAGAAAGAGAGGGGATGGGGCTAGGGTTAGGTAGGAGAAGAAGGGAGGGGAAGGGGGAGGAGAGAGAGTGTTGGAATAGAAATTTCGAACAACCAAAAATTGCCACATCATTCCCCAACATTGATGACGAAATTATATTTAATTAGGGAATAATTAAATTTGCAAGGATTCCTAAATTAAATTGTGGCAAATATAAGTACACAATTGGATTCTTTGAAATTGGATTGACTGTAGACAAAAGCCCGAATTGAAGGCCACAATTAGCAAAGTCTAGGCCCAGTCCAGAGGCTAGGCCCAAAATCAACCAAACCCAGTCCAAATGGTTAGGCCCAAAGTCAACCAGACCTAGTCCAAAACGCTGGCCCAAAGTCAACCATGCCCTGTCCAACAGATAGGCCCAAGCCTGGAGGCCTTGAGGAACTCTATAAATAGAGAGTTCCCTCCTCCATTTCAGGGGGAGAATTGAAGAAGCTCATAGAGAATTCAGAAACAAAGCTGTGAAATGTCCAGAAGCTCCTAAAGATCAAATACTTTTTGAACGTAGAACACTTCGCAAAGATCAAGAACGATCCAAGAAGATCAACAAGCTAGAGGCCGATCATCCAAGTAGATCAATAAGCCAAAGGCCGATCATCCAACGATCAACAAGCCGAAGACCTTCAAGAAGCTATAAGCTAAAGACCTTCAAGAAGCTACAAGCTGAAGACCTTCAAGAAGGTACAAGCCAAAGACCTTCAACAAGTTACAAGTCGAATATCTTCAACAAGCTACAAGCCGAAGACTTTCAACAAGCTACAAACCGAAGACTTTTAACAAGCTAGAAGCTTAAGACCTTCAAGAAGTTACAAGCCGAAGACCTTCAACAAGCTACGAGATGAATACCTTCCAGAAGCTATAAGCTGAAGACCTTCAACAAGCTCAAAGTTCAAGACTTTTCACAAGTTCAAAGTTGACTATGCAACCTCGAGAACAAGTTTTTCAACCCTCGAGTCA
Source organism: Trichosanthes truncata (assembly GCA_033996785.1). Lineage (NCBI taxonomy): Eukaryota > Viridiplantae > Streptophyta > Magnoliopsida > Cucurbitales > Cucurbitaceae > Trichosanthes > Trichosanthes truncata. The sequence goes on along the minus strand of JAWPNB010000013.1, from coordinate 37,654,135 downwards.
AGTATACATACGAGAGAAAGAGTCATAGGACCATATATTAGAGATTATATTACACCCACTATATTCAAATTAATACAAATATAAGTTCATTCCACGTGTCTCATTTCTTTGTTGAAATCTCGTGTGAACAGAGAGATCCTTTTGTTTAATATTTATTATTTTAATTTTAAAAATTATTATTTTATTATAAAAAACTGTCAGGTTAACACTCCATTAATTATTTAACAGAAACCGTTAAGTGAGGGACTAAATAGAACTAATTCATAAAATCCTGAGACTTGATTGTCTGATTTTGAAACCTAAGGACTCAATAAACACGATCCTCAAACATGAGGGACCAAAAAAGTAATTATCCAAAATAAAAATAGCACGACTTGGGTGCAGTCCAGGTTGCACCCATATTTGTGCAACTCACTCCAATAACAAAACAGGAAAAAAAAATTCTGAAATATTTATATAAAAAAAATAGTTTGTCACTTGATAAACTGTGAATGGGCACTTTTCTGAGCTACACAAAAATAGGTGCAGCCCAAGATGCACTTAAGTTTTTTCCAAATAAAAATACTTACTTGATCACTAGAATGTTTGTGGCTTATGCTGGAGAGCATGAAATAGACAAGTAGAAGCAATTAAACCATAAATTTAAATCACAGTATTATTTGCACTCATAAATACTAATTAATCTATATATTAATTAACAATTTAAATGAAGAAATTACTATAATAGAAGAAAATTGTGAATCAAGACTAAAATTCAAGTAACCTGCGCTCCATCTCAATACTAAGGGAGATATGTACCTAAAGAATGTCAAACAACAAAAGACCAACCATGTGTCAAGCCAAAAGATGTTACACACCCAACATACAAGGAAACAAAAAGGAAAAATATAAATTGAGCAACAAAAACAAATGACAACAGTGATTATAGAAAATTCAGAATAATACACTTTAATGTCAATACTTTAGTGTATCAATGCTAGATGGGTCACTTTGTTTCACTATTAACTCTCCAAAATAGAACCTGCAAAACAATATTATATATAATGTCAAATTTCATACCTAAGGAAGAGAGAGTAAATTGAGCTATGCAAAGGAAGAGATAATTTAACTTGACATTTATGTTTGCAAAGTATCCCCAACTTTCAAAGACATAATTTAATTCACACCAAACTAAAAAAAAACAAAAACATGTATCCATCAATTACACCTTTAAATATTATATCCACGATTTAGAGAAATTTAATTTTTGGCAATAACATAAGGCTTCTGCCTTATAAAGGAGCCAATAAAAGATATGTTGATGTGTTTCTAAAATGTTTAGCACGGGCTGTTAGATCCATAAATTTTGCATTGTTGGAGAGTAAACAAATAACGGATTATTATTTTGACAAGAAAAAGCCAACCTGACATAGTTCGACTGGTTAAAACATATGCCCTCAACCAAAAACTTATAGGCGGTTGGAATCCCTCCAATCCACATGAAAAAGTAATTTGACAAGAAAGGAAATATATAGTTCCACCAGACTTATTTGTAGCATGTAGTACAATTTTCAATCTACTAGTGAGTTTTCAAAACAAATAATAGGAAATAATAAATAAAACAAATTAAAGAAAGTAGTTTGTGTATGAACTTCCACAAGCATTTGATCCCATGTTTGATTAAATTAAAAAATTTTGAAGACATGAAATAAGTCAAAAAATACTTGGTATTTGAGATATCTACTGATCATGATCATTTTTGTAAACCACATGAGCTCCACAGCTTTTGTAAAGTATTCTATATCCATAATCCTCTGCATCATCTTCAAACATCACCGTAATCTGATCACGATGATTTCTCAACTCCATGGAATGGTCATTAAAAATGTTATAAACAATATCCTCATTGGTTGATAAAGGGAGAGATTGAGGATAATGAAATACTAGCAAGTGCGTATTTTCAATAGGTGAATGCCTCGGGAGAAAGTACTCTCTGTCCAAGAAGACTAGTGCGCCATTGATGTACACCGAGCAACTCATGCATACATCGTCAAACTCCGCAAAACGACAAATTTTTTCCCATTTAAACACCACACAAGGCGCCAAAGCTTTCAATTCCCAAACTTTATAACGTGGTAACCAAAATGTTATTGAATTCTTCTCATTCTTATGATCATACCATGCTGGAATATCATAATTCGTCAATATCAGCCTTCTGTTATGAGAGAAGTACACATCCCAATATTCCTCTTTTCTGTTCCCGAAGTCTCTTTCTTTCGCCAAATAAGAATAAGGTTTTCCATAACACTGGTACCTTTCTCCCTACAAATTATGAGAATAAATGTGAGGAACTTAATGTTAATTAACAATATAAAAATAAATTACAAGAGAAGATAGGAGAAATTAAAGAGACGAACCATATCGTATGATATCATATCAATTATATTCTTTGGAAATCTGGCCAATGATCTGCAACCGTCGGCCCTCACTTCTTCTACACTTACTGGAATGGTTGGGATTTCTTCGAGCAACTTACAATCAGACAGTAGAAGTTTCCTCAAGAACGTAAAATTGACAATACACGAGGGTAGACTAGAAATCTGGATGCAAAATAGTTCCAAAATCTCTAATGATGGAGCAGCACGAGAAAGATCTTCTAAAAAACTTACATCCGATAAATTGCAATGAGTAATTTCTAATGTGGTTAGTTTGGAACATAAATTAGATGATGGACTAAGAGGAAATGATAAAGGAAATGTAAAAAAACTGCCGTTGGCTCCGATATCCAATCTCAAAAGACTCCTTAAACAATAAATTGTATTTGGAAGAGTTTCCAAGTTTCGGCAGCAGCTAATGGACAAACATTCAAGGCTAGTAAGATATTCAATTGAGGGAGGTAGCTCTCTTATTCCAATAGCTGACAAATAAATTGAGCACTTTGAAGACTTCATTTCTTCACCGATATGAGGAAATTTTTCAAGTGTTAAACAACCATGAAGATTTAAATCTTTGAGGGACCTCAACTTCAAGTAAGTTGGACGGTGCCGTAGGCTACCACACCATTCAAGTAACAAAAAGGCAAGTTTACCAAGAGATCCAATTGATTAGCAATCTTCAACTTTTCAAGGTTATATGCTCCAGAAAAATCAGGAATTTCTTCCAAGCACTGACAACGATTTAGATAAACACTCTTCAACGATTCACAATTCTGCAATGCATAGAAAACAACAGAAAATCGTTCAACTATTTATAATTATTTATTTAATTCTTTCGACATTTAATTCATTAATTAATATCGAAAATTAACACCATAGAAGTATATTAATGAATAGTACCATAAATCCTGTTCTCAAGTCTTTGATGAGGCCACCTTGTAATCTTAACTGAATAAGATCTTTCGCGGTGTAGCTTGAGGGAAAAGATGAAAGTGGAAAATTTGACCAATCAATCCAATTTAATCCATTAGGCAGAGACTCCATATCTCCAGAAAATGTAACATTTTCAAATTTAATGAATGTGAGATTTTTCAAATTTCCCAGACCTCGTGCGTCAATGTCCAGATCCAGCTTCGTAGGTTTATCGAAGCTCAACTTTATGGCTTTAACTTTGCTTGCTTCCTACAAACATATAAATCCAAACAATTTTAAAATTATTTAGAAGAACTAAAGTTCAACATTTATATACCAATTAATCTTCATAATAATTAAACAAACATAGTATAGTTAAGTTTTCTTACCTTATTATCATTTAAAACATCCTCAACATCACTTTTAGTTAACAAAATTTTCCTTTTACGAGGGTTTTCAGATTCTGAGCTAGCAATTGCGCATCCCATTTCTTGTATTAGATCATGCATTTCTATTTCTTGGGAACTTTCGTTGGTGTTAAGAAGTGATACGTCCATGAGATTTGTAATTCCCTTCTCTGGACATAAACCACATCTCCCTAAGAACATTTTAGCATCATCAATGTGCGCTCCTACAAGAAGACAAGAAATATAGAGAAAATTTTTTTGTGTTTGGGCATCAAGTCCATCATAACTTATTTGAAGAATGTCTTGAATGCCTTTGTCTAAGGAAAGCTTCCTTTCATATTCACCCAACATATGCTCCCATGTAGATTCATCTCGGCCACAAAAGAAAGAACCCAACACCACAAGGGCAATAGGAAGACCTTCACAATAATTTACTGCTCGAATTGAATGTTTTAAATACTCACTTGAAGGATAACTTTTCTTAAAAGCGTGCCAACTAAAAAGCTCAAGGGCTTCGTCATAGTTCAATTCTTGGATAGGATGTTGTACATCAAAATTCTGAATAGAAAGTAAATGTTTATTTCTTGTTGTCACAATGATCTTACTTCCTTTACCAAACCAATCACGTCCACCAGCCAATGCTCCTAGTTGAGACATATCAACATCATCAAGAACTAGAAGAATCTTTTTCTTCTGCAACCTCTCTGGTATAATGTTGATTCCCTTATCAGAACTGCTAATCTTGATCAAGTCATCCATTAAGATCTCAGAAAGTAACATTTCTTGCAATTTTATAAGGCCATCAAATTGCTTTGAAGCTTCTCTAACATTTGCAAGAAAACTGCAACCTTCAAATTGATTAGCAATCTTATTGTATAAAGCTTTTGCCAGAGTTGTCTTACCCATGCCTCCAATGCCATATATTCCTATCATCATATTGCTATCAGACATAATGCGTGAGAGTAAATTCATATCTTGTATTTGGAAATATTCCAACAGGATACGTAGCTACACGCAAAGGTGCTGTGCAATTTAATACATTCAAGACTTTTTGAAGAACATCTTGAATCAAATTTGCCTCATTCCTGCAAATAAAAAAATCATACGTTAAGAAGAAAAACATTCAACACAATTGTTTTCATCAATAATTCAGGTGAAAATCAAAGAAATAAGATGGAATTTTGTTTACTTAAAAGGTAGTGAATGTAGGGAATAACGAATAATATAACTTGAAAACTAGTTTTACAATAAAAATAAAAAATGTGAACATCGGAGGAAAAAATAAATAAATAAATGAAGGATATGCAAACGTACGGATAATTATGCATATCCCATCCTAACAACTGGGAAACTAGTTTGACATCTAAACATCAAAAATCAAATTTGATAGAAGGGAAAAAATGAAAAGAAAAAAAAAAAACAAAGGATGTGCAAACACATACTGATCATTTTGTAGAACCCACGCTGACAAATCTGAAATTGCAACCAAAGCCTCCCTCCATGCTTGCATCTGGTTGTAGGATCTATTTATTTTATGTTTGGCTAAAGCTTCTCCAAAAGTACCGGTGTGTTTTCGTACATCAGATGGAGCCACTTTGTAAAAAATCGGAAAAATCACCTGTCTTTTGCATTTCTTACACTCAATGATTTTTGTCAATTCATCTAGACACCAACTAGAAGATGCATAATTTTCAGATATGATAATAATTGAGATCTTAGATTCTTCGATAGTTTTCAAAAGGGAAGCAGAAATGTTTTCACCCCTTGGTAGTTTGTAATCTATGAAGACATTGATTCCTCTTTGGCGTAAAGCCATGTCAAGATGACTGACAAAGTTGGAACGAGTGTCTTCTCCTCTAAAACTTAAGAATACATCGAAACTCCATCGGCAAGGAGATGCAGGATGATCTGCTTGAGCAACCAAAGAATCCATAGGAAGTAGATTGGAAAAGACAAGCTTGGATTACTTCACTGGATGAGGATATTGGTGTGAGCCAATTGTCTTGTGAAGAAGAAGCACAAACCACTGGTTGGTTGGACAAGGATATAACGCAGTCCTCCAACTTACAAATTCGATTAATATTTTAATTTAATTAATTAAGAAAAACAAAAAAAAAGTCCACTAAGTAAACAACTTTTTGTTTAGATCGACACAACTGTATGCAAATGTGGCTGTAGATCAAAATTAGTTTAGTTTCAAATAGTATACAAATGTGGCTGTATTCTTTTCCTAACAAATGTAGGACTTTGTTCATCTAAAATTAAACTATATTGAGTTATAAAATCTGAATTTGTATATCTCTTCACACTTTCCTTTGTTTCTTTCAAATTGTTTCCATATTTTAAATTCTTCAGCAAAAATTGTTCTTCTTCCTAGTCCTCTCCTCTGTTTATGAGATAAAAGACTCTCAGTTCTTAATTCCTCGAAAGGTACCGTATATTGATAATATAACTCTCACTGCCAGTTACTTTCAATTAATATATCTAAAATACTACTTAGTATTTATATCTCGGTCATGGACTTTTGTCCATATTCGATGACTTTAAGAACAATGTCACATAAAGTTGTCGGTCTTTAGCTTTTGTCCATATTCAATACCTTTTTCTTTTTCTTTTTGGAATATGAAAGAATAACAAATATAAAGAAATACTTGTTCGTTGAATCTTTCCAAATAAATGGAAAACTATATTAAGAACTTACTCTCATTTTGTAATTCACATATTAAAAGTTTTGATTTTATCTTGAAAGTATAAAAAAATTTCAACCAATGCCCCCACTCATTACCATATTCACTTGAAATTAAATAAAAAAAAATGATAATGTAAATTTTAAAATATTATTTTCTTATCAATTAACATATTTTTAGTATTAAACATTTTAATAACTTTATTTTTTTAAAAAAATCTAAGAAGCCAAGGAGAGTGTTGCTGATCAACATGCTTGCCTATGATCTTTTAATTCGCATAAGTTTTTATTATATTAGAAATACTAAATATATACTTTTTAATTGGGATTTACTTCAAAAAAAAAAAAAGGGATTGATCTTTTGAAAAAAGGAGTCAACCTAGTGCGTTTCAGGTTCAGTTGTCCATTCATCTTTACTTCTTTTCTTGGTATTCTACAATGGGTGAAAGTTCCACAAAGTTTCCTTCTATATTCCTTATCAACTAACATCATCTTTTTAATAGCAAATATTTATATAATAAAAGTTCCACGAAACTTCCTTCCATATTTCTTACTAACTTAACATCTTAGGAATATCAAATATTTATAATGTGAAAGTTCCAAGAAACTTCCTTCCATATTTCTTATCAACTAATATCTTATGTGTAACGCCTCCAAATTTCAACCTAATTTAGAGAGACGATTAGATTTTTTTTAATAGCTATTTTTCCATTGGGTTAATTAGTTTGTAGTCTAGCTATTGTATTTCTTTTTGTTAATTTTTACCTTGTTGTTTGAGCGAAGTTTGGTGGTAGTTAGAGTTTCGTTTGTGTTGGAGTTTAGCGTTGGGTGTTATTGAACTTATTTTGAAGTTGGATAGTTATTGGAAGTTTAATGAAGTTGAATGCCTTCGTTCTTAGGTGTTGTGACCTTGCTGACTTTAACAAGTAGTTTTTTTATATAGGGCCTTACTAAGAGAGGTTTTTCATTTGTTCTTTTCATCTTGTGCTTGAGATCTGGATAGCTAGTTCACTTGTGCCTTTTGTTTGGACATTTGTTAATGAGTTAAAGAGTTGGATCTCTTTGCTTGAGATTTGATAAGGTCGTTAATTCACACTTCCTTTTAGGGGGCGTTTGGCCCCACCGTTTCAGAATCAAAACTCTTAGAATCAGAACCCTGGGGGGTTTGTTTTGGGAGGGTTTGAAAGTCTGAAAATCAGAAAACAATGTTTGGAGTGCAGTTGATAATTCTCATTCATGGGATTATTTGACCTTTAAATTTAGTTATACTTGTGAATTTTATTCATATTATTAGATGAAAATTAGGAAAATGATTGAATTTAATGACATTATTGTTAGAAGACCCTTAAATTAAGTAAGTTGAGAAAAGAGAACAAAAGAAGAAAAATATTCATACTTAATGTTTTGATGCAGGTTTTTGCGGAATGCAACAACAATGCAATTGCCATCGACAGATATGGAGATTATAGAAAAAATGCAAATCAAGGGATTTCGAGAAGGAAAATACCCACAAATTCAGCCAAATTTTGTGCTGTAACTTTCCATCAACCAAGAAGGGAACCCTAGAATAAAGTCCCTATATATTTTGGAGAAGAAAGTCGTAAAGGAGAGCTTACTTTTGAAGAAGAATTTCGTTTCTGTTTTTGAGTTTTATTACCGTCTGCAGTTTTTATGTTCATTTTTAGTTGTTGTTTTGTTGTACTTTCTTCTATATTCCAGTCCCTAAACTCTCCCTCAATCTCATCACAACGAAAGTTGGCAGTGGTTAAGAACGATTTCACGTTCAATTGAGCCTAGAGGAATGGGTTTTAGTGTAGTTTGTCCTTCCAATTTCTTCAAGTTGTTGTAATTCTCTTCTCGCAAGTTTAATTCTGAAATTTAGCCACTGTTTTGTTCTTTCTTTCCCCTTGAAAACTCTTCTTGAAGTTGCTTAATTATTGAAATTTATTTTGGATATTGAATACAGATTAATCCTTTCGGCAATTGGGTATTTAAATCAAATTTGAATTGCTAGTTGTTTTGCATCTTCATTCCTTTGTATCAATGAGTTTTAGCAATTTTAACACACTATTTTTTGTTAGTTTCATTATGAAGAGCTAAATTTCCTTATGGATTCAAGTTTGTGAATGCCCTAGAGGAAAGATGTAAGGCTCGATAGCAAAAACAATCTAGCTAACACTTGAACTATTGTTTGCTTTTGGTGAGTTCAATGTTGGGTAAACCCTAGTTGGCCATCTAGTGTTGCTTGCCAAGCTATAACTTAATACCAAAAGGGTTAAGAGAAGCGGATGTGGCTAAAGCAATGGAGGAAAAAGCTTAGATATAAGTGATCGGGTGAACTTTAATTAGGTGAAGAAAAGTAAGTAAATACGTTCAACCCTAGTGTAAGTGCACATTGTCGATGAAAGTAATAAAATAGGAGTATTCCTGAGTATCGATCCCACAGGGAACAGTGTAACAAAAATATTGCAGAGCAAAATGTAAGGAGAATTGCAACTTGGAAACTAAAAATTGCAAAACAAGGTTGGGTTTGGTGTGTTTGTTAAAAACAAAATAATTGCAGAATCTAATTGCAAGTTAAAGTGACAAAGATTGCATAACTGGATTGCATAATCGAAAATTGCAAGATTGAATAGCAACTAAACAGACTTAATAAAAGAAATGAAAATTTCAAAAGAAACTCTTTAGAGAAAGGAGGGGCTCAATAATGTCATTGTCCTACGTTGTAATTGCATACCAAAATTGCAATTCCAACCTATTATACATTCAATTGTAAACCAAAATTACTACTTCTATTCACCTTAAAATTAGATTTTAGGAGACTAAGTGAGTGACCTATATGTCTATAATCCCTCTATCTTAGGTAATTTTGGCTCAATAATTTCTTAGGTTTTGGAGTCTTTGATCCCTATGTCTAGGTTAAAGAATTGGTTTATGTCTAAGCTTTTGTCTCCATCACATGTGCGAAATCTACTTATCACTAACCCTGTCGGTATTAGAGTTAATCTTAAGTTGCAACCCTAGTTGATCAATCTAGGACCTCAACGGAATTTTATTCAACACAAGCAAACAATTAAGATGTAGGCTTGGTTTTTGTTGAAATTTTGGCTATAATTACTTCTTAGGGAATTCACATCCTTGAATCCCCTAAGAAGTTTAGCTCATATTAAATATACAAGAAACTAAGCTAAAAATTAAAACAAACTCCATGTAAAATTAAGGTTGTCTAAACTGTATTACTTTAGAAATAAACTTAAGGGAAACAAAAATTGTTTGTTACACTAAGGAAACTAAAATTGTTGCTGCACTAAAGACACAGAAATTTGTTTTCGCTGCACTAATTTAGGAAACATAACACCAATTTCCAAGGCCAAAAACTCACTAATTAGGCTTTCATAAGAGACTATTGCATACTAGACAAAAAGAAACCATTAACAAGTTAAGAAAAATTGATCTCCATTAGCAATACTCTCCCAAAACACTACCTTATTTTCAAACAGCCCACAAAATAATCTCATTCCAGTGATAAATGTTCAACGAAAAACAAAGGAGAAACCCAGATAAAACACCCATGAATCATAAACTTATAGCAAAAGTAAATTGAATTTCTTTAATATAAATTTTGTTTTTAAGAATATCACGTGTACTAGACAAAACTTGAAAATAACATCACTCAACTAAATTAAAAACAGAAACTGAATTGAAACAGAGTAATTCCAACAACATTCAATAAATCTTGACTCTTTTTCAATCGATTCAATCCCTCAACTATTTCTAGGAAGAGATTGAATCTTAACAACCCAAGCTTTCACTTGAATTGGACTGAAAAAATTGAAGCAAAATAGAAAAAAATCTTGCAGCAACTCTCGGTAAAACAAAGAATAAAAACTAAAAAAAATAGAGGAAACTTTGGACTAAAACCCACAAAAAATTCCAAATAAATTCGTCCCCAAAACGATCTCCATTCTTCACTCATCTTCTCTCCTTTTGTAGGCCTTCATTAGGGTTGAATAATGCCTAAAATTCATGCTCAAAATCCCCTAAATTGTGCAGTAATTGACGATTTTCGGATATGGGTTTAATGCAAATTTTTTCCTTTTTTGAATTTTTTTATGCTGCTCCAAAATTGCAACTTCATCTTGCAATTTCGGTTATGCAATGTCCATAGTTCCTTGCAATTGCAACTTCATCTTGCAATTTCGGTTCTGCAATTTCCGTAATTCCTACACACAAGTTTAGTTTTTAAGATTCTCACCCTAATTGCCTTCATTCTTTTTTCTTTCTTATTTTTAAGCAATTTTCAACTATTTCCATATGATCTTAAAACAAAACAAGAATATTTTAAGTAATTGAGAGTTAAATAAGCCATAATTCTAAGGCTTATCAATAAATCCTGAAACATCGACCCTAGACATAGGGCGAGACTCCAAAACCACTAGAGTTGTGCACAAAAATATCTAAGTTAGATTAGCCATAGAAATATGGTTTAATCACTTAGCCTCCTAAAGATACTTCATAGAAGGTCGAATAGGAGTTAGAATTCAGTTTACTTAGTTTATTGTGTTAGCTATGATTGCAATTGCATTCTAGTTGCATTTTCTTTCCAAGGGGCATTAGCAATCTTGAATCCCTTCCTCATTTTCATTGTTTTTCAAACAATTTTTCCTTTAGCCAAAAAAACCTCACAAACCTTTTAATACCAACGGTTACTTTAAGTTGCAATTTGTCAACAATTTTGTGTCATCTTAATAAATTTTATTAAAACCTGTTCCCTTGGGTACGATACTCTGGAGTACTTCCAGTTTCTTATTACTTTGATCACGTCCACTTGCGTGTAGCATCAATCAACAGTGTTTTGAACACTAAAAATCAAAAAACATTGTTTGGAGTGCAGTGTTCTAAACTTCGGTATTGTGCAGTTTTTGTTTTTCCTTTTTTCTTTTGGTACCTTTGTTTTTTTTTTCCTTTCCTTATTTTCTAGTGACAATCTTTGGTTAGTTGTAGGATCCCTGGTGTAAATTGAGTAATTTTTTAAGGACTTTTGAACATACTTTTTAATTAGTATAAGAATGAGAAATTTGTTACTGAAAATGCAAACATTCATTAACATTAACAGCAACGAAAATATAACATGACAAATGTTCAAGTTCACCAGTTCAAACATGGGATAGAAAGTGTTGAAATAAGATAAACATGAGATAGAAAGTCTGGAAATAAGATAAGAGAGAACCAACAATATTAAGAAGCATACAAATGCAATCAAAGTTCAAGAAGATGAGGTATCATGGCTATCTCCAAAGGATATGCATGTAATACTTATACTTCCAATCCCCTGGGAAGTTCATGAACATGTTGAACAACAGGGGATCAGTTAGCAGAGTTCGAGATGCCACCAAACAGTCATCTATAGTGAGTCCAGGGATGACTTGAAGTTCCCCGTACAACTGCTTGCGTATGGAGGATTCCACTTCATCTTTCTCTCTAGGTCACGATGTTATCCTCTCAATTTGCATAGATGGCCAACACATCTCTGTGCGAAATGCCTCGAGGAGGTCAGCTGCCACTACACGTCTCCTCTTGCTTACTCTGAAGGATTCTCCCCCATCTTGCTTGCCCACATTCGGCCTGTTCTGGTCTTGCCTGCTGCTCGGTGTGGTAGACATGTCATCCCCCACTGGAGGATCAACTAGAGGTGTCTCAGGGACATAACAATCCTGGAATTTTGGAGTCAAGTCATCCTCCAGGTCAGTGCCTGAGGCCATCTCAATCAGTGTCTCGACCGTTGCTCCGAGAATTAAACTTTGGCGAAAAGTTTAGACATTCAATACAAGAACATGAATAAAGTTGTAATATAGAGTAAATCACAATCAACTCCTAAAGTAAGAGTCTCAAAGTCTCATAACTTAAGTTCAACATTACAAAGCTCAAAAACTCCTAATAATCTAAACTCAAAACAACAAAGTAAAGAGAGAAAGAGAGAAAATTTCTAATGTGTGCCAATCCTCGTCCCCATCGTGATATACCGTGATCTCGAGTTTCAAGTCTCCTCCTTAGCTCTCACAAGTGCACTCTAAGTCCCAAAATAGTGTGTGAATCAAAAATAGGGTTTCTCTTCTCCACAAATGGCTCTCCTTTGCACGAAATAAAACTTTTCTTTTTATACAAACGGGACAACGTTGCAACACTAGGTTGGGGGCAGCATTGCAACGTTGTCCCTTAAGTTCATTAATGCATTTTCGAATTGTAGCGTTGCAACACCGTAAGGCAGCGTCGCAACGCTACCCCCTCAAGTACCAATTTTTCTTTTCCTTTCTTATTGTTGTCCATTTTCTATTTATGCTAAAATTTTGCTTCTTTTTCCCCTCTCTTCTTCTCTTCAATCACCTTTATCCTTGATTGCTTTATTCCTGCCAAATAAACAATTATGTGCGTGAAAGTATTCAATATAGCCTCTAAACTTGCAATAATAAAATCATAAAATCAACTCACAAAGTACACTTATCAGTTGTTGAAGGATTTTCTGATACTGACTGGAATACATTGTCAGGTGATTCTTTATCTACTACAAGGTATATTCTTACCTTGGGAGGTAGTGCTATTTGTTGGAAATCTAAAAAACAAACAATTATTGCCAACTCTACTATGGAAGTAGAACGTATTATTTTAGCTTCAGCTAGTGACGAAGCAAGTTGGCTTAGAGATTTATTATGTTAAATTTTAATGTAGGAGAAACTAATACCTCCTATTTTGATAAATTGTGATAGCATTGTCATAATTGGTAGAGTAAAAAAACTACTTTTATAATGGTAAATCTAGGCCTATAAGAATAAAACACAGTACTGTGAGATCCTATTTGAGTAATGAGTTTATTAATGTGAATTACATTAAATCTTGTGATAATCTTGCAAATCCATTAACAAAGGCCTTGACAAGAGAAAGGATCTAAAACACATCGAGGGAGATGGGGTTGAAGCCCTCATAATTGTCATACGCCACATATAAGGATACCCACTTAGTGACCTACGGGAGGATCAGAGACCTTAAGAACTAGATTCAAAGGAAAAAACGAATTATAAGGTGGCTGTAAAAATATACTATGTTGAGATTTATACCCTAAAACCTCGTAATTAATGATTTTATTTAATAATGAATAATAATTTTGATTATTTTATTTGTAAAATAATATTATCCAATATTATATGAAAAATCTAAGGTTATTAGTGTAATCTTGAACAGTATGTGGTTGACATACGGGAGGATCATGTTCAAGAAATAACCAAAAGAGTCATAGTATATGGATAAGGTTAGGTGACTTATCTTGGTAACACTATTGATACGGCTCGCTTTGTAATAGGTACAAATGATTTGATCAAATCGTTCATGTGGAGACATGTGAGTGGAAGTATCTTATACAATGAGTTTGTATAAGACTGGACCACGAAATATTTAATCTCTCTTTATAAATTCGTTAATTGAGAAGATTAATATTTCATCAGGATGATCATATGCGACTCGATCTTAATCCTGAGTGAGTTATGAACTCCTGCTTGTGAGGGCTTGTCCTTTGATTTGTATGGGTGAGAGAGGCTTTTGTAGCCGATTCAATAAGCTTACTATTTTCAGGACTTGACCAAATAGGACGCTGGGAATATAATCTCACAAGATGGAATTCACTCATTCCCATATAAGGTAAGTAGATGAGCAGTTCTCTGAAGTGCTGATTTCGGGACTTGAACATTGGGGCCCCACCTTCTCAATGGCCCGAGAATGACTTAGTTTATGGTTGGATTGTAAACAAATTGTTCATTAGATGATCAATGGTACTTAAGGTGCAAGATGTAATTACAGGGGTAAAACGAACTTTTGACCCAGCTGTAATTATGAACAACTCGTGAAAGATCGACTTACATATAGTGATTATATCTATGGACACAACTTGTCATACAGTGCATAAAAGTGCAACTAAAGGTCTATAGTAGAGTGACCCTAGAGTTAATGAATGAAAATTGATTAATTAAAGAGTTTAATTAATTAATTTTGTATCATTGGAGCTTATAATCTGTAGGTCCATAAGGTCTCCTTGCTAGCTCATAGTAACACTAAAAGATCAATTTAGTTGAAAGAAAAATTTGAAACGTTCAAATTAATGTTTAATTTGAAGCGTTCAAATTAATATTTAATATATTAGATATATTAAATATAAAAGAAGAAAATATATTTATTGTATTTGATACATTAGATTTTAAAATAATTAATGCATATTAAATACATTAAAGAAGAGATATTTATAAAATTTGAATAAGATTCAAATAAAGAAATAAATATCATGGGAGAATTTAAAAGATTTGAATAAGATTCAAATAGATTAAATATATGTATTTTAATATACTAGATATTAAGATATATATTATTTAATTATGGCAAAAATTTGCCCCAGGTCTCTATAAATAGGACCTTTGGGTTGAGCTATTATAACACACATCTCCTCAATGGAGCATTGGAGAATTCTCTCTAGACTTCTTCCTCTCTAATCTCTTGTAGATTTTCTTTCAAAAGGCTCCAACAAGCCTTGGTCTTGTGTTCAAGTCATAGCAAGGAAGATGTTATGGAATTCTTTGAACACAAGAAGTAAAGACCTACCAAAATTTTATCTCCATATTTAAGTTAAGGTATGTTTTGCTTAGCCTAAATTGTATTTTAGTTTAATTCTAAATAAATCAAATGCGATCCAATGCTTCCGTTGTGGGTTTAGTTTGATTATTCCCTTCACTTTACATATTGATCCATCCCTATGATGTGAGTGCATTTATCCTATAACGTTGTCGATGGTTGAGTTTTTTCAGTAAACTCTTAATAAAATCTATAGCTCTTATGAGTGGGGTGTCATTGTTATAGGAGCAACCCTTGACAAATTTTACCTATATGAGTGTGAGAGTGGGGCCTCTCTCTATAAGGATATGGGGCTTATTCTCAAATACACTCATGAAATTCTGGGATCAGCATAAGGCCATAAAGTGCTAACCAATAAATCTCATGTCAATACCTAGATAATTATGTGTAGATAATAGTTATTTATTTCTCCTTAAGTGTTAGAGTTCAAATCGGAGACCACTACTAACACTGGAGTAGAGATTATTCTTTCACTAGTAAAGGTTCAATGTAGGGTCACACATTTATGATGCATAATTATCTTTCTTTTAGCTAATTAATTTTGATTATTTTAAATATTAAAATGAGTAGTGGGGGAATGTTGTAACATTTTAATATTTAATTGGTTTTAATTATGAGTTTGTTTTTAGTTTTTAATTTGTGAGAGTTTTCATCATTTTAAAGAAGAAAATTTTTTGGTAAGAGAGGTTAAAAAGTTTACAATTTAATTACTTAGTTTGTTATTAAATTCTTAAATCTAAAATTCGAGTATAGATACCTCTTTTACCACACTCTCAAATACACAACAATTTCAATCTTCTCTTCTATCTACTTTCTCATATTTCTCTACTTTGCTCTTTTAAGAGCAATTGGCCAAAAGAGTAGTTTGAGCTACACAACGTTTCAATTGGGTTGTTGTATCTTGGAGGGGACAAACCAGAGAAGAACTTCAATTGATAAATAAATATACACCGTAGAGGGCTTGAATCTCCTTCAAGAGAGCGAGATATCCATGCCTCAACCTAATTTTTTACGTGTTTTTTTTTCAATATTTACTCCATTTTTCCTCTGATATTTGTAATTCCGTCAACATTTTGTAGAACCAATCCTCACAAATTCGAAATTGCAATTAAAGCCTCCTTCCATGCTTGCATCTGGTTGAAGGATCTATTTGTTTCATGTTTTGCTAAAGCTTCTCCAAAAGTTCTGGTTTGTTTTTGTACATCAAATGGAACCACTTTGTAAAAGATCGGAAAAACCACTTGTCTATTGCATTTCTTATGCTCAATGATTTTCACTAGTTCATCTAGGCACCAACTAGAAGATGCATAATTTTTAGATATTATAACAATTGAGATCTTTGATTCTTGGTTAGTTTTCAAAAGGGAAGCAAAAATTTCTTCACCCATTGGTAGTTTGTAATCTATGAAGACATTGATTCCTTTTCGACGTAAAGCTATGTCAAGATTACTTATAAAGTTGAAACGAGTGTCTTCTTTTTTAAAACTTAAGAAGATATTGAAATTCCATGGAAAAGAAGATTGGTTCATACACTCTACAATGTTAAGAATCAATGGCACCTAGAATTTGAAATATTTGAAAGGTATAAACGAAAAAATGTCATAAATGAAAAAATCATGAGCTTTTGAGCTTTTGGAAAAAAAATTCAGATTTTAGAAAATTTACGTTAGTCATTTAGGGGCTGTTTGGGGTGTTGAGTGTGTTATAATAGTCTGTGAGTTATAATAGTCTGTAGAGTTATATAATCTATGTTTAGGATGCAGAGTTATAATAGTCTGTGTTTAGGGTGCAGAGTATTTCACAGGCTATTATAACCCAGACTATTGTAACCCACGCCCTAAACAGCCCCTTACTGTCATCAATTATAAGTTTATAACTAGAATTTTTTTTATGTTTATTTTTGCAAAATTTTTCTAAATTTCTCTACTTATAAAAGCAATGAAGTCATTTCTTGCTAGCCAGTGTTGGGTAAACTCTCTTTCACTTCATAAACTTTTCCTCTCTCACTCGATCTCTACTCATCCTGTGTGCTTGGATCATGAAGATTTTAAAGCATCTTTGTACTACTCTTCAATTTTAATCGTATACATCTGTTCTTTAGAGCATATAAGAGATATGCGAGCACTATGATATAAATGCTTTTAGTAGTTTGACATTTTTCTTCAAATTTCTTTTCTTCTAAGTTGTTCAAGGAGTATTCTATCGTATGTGAGATCTCAAATTTAATACTATGTGGTTGAACTCTTAGGGCAAGGAGTCAATATCCAATGATGGTTCTACTTCTCTATGTATTGAGTGTAACTACTTCCCTTGCACTGTCTAACTTTCACTGTCATGTAAAGTCTAAGTGGTGATTGGAGATATACATATTAGTTAGACACAATATAGAAAATAAAAGTTATGTGAAAGTTTTACTTTCTGACAATTTCTATCCACAACATTCACTTTGCCTCTCTTAGATCCTTCATTTCACAATTTGAGCTCATAAGAACTTCGATTTGGTTCATAGTTTTGAGTTAAAAGGTGAAATTTGTTTATTAATAATTTGAACACATTGGTGCTAAATCATGTTTAATTGTGAAATAAATTTTAATCTTATGATACTTTTTTTTTCTTGTTTTGTTATTATTAGTTTTTTTAAGTGAATGAAGCAACACATCTTTATACCTACTTTTGAGATTGTAATAGTTTTTGACATGTCCTGCCCCAGGTTACTATAGTCAACCTAAAACGAAGCGTGCCGACAATGAATCCTATTAAGCAACAGAAACCCTATCAACATTCAATCACTCAACAATTCCCAAGAAATACAAGGTTGGCTAGTGAAACTTATTTACAAAATTGTTTAAAAGGAATTTGGTAGAGCTTCCTCTGAAAAAGATCTAAAGACACCTGTTATGTAAATGAATGCACACTCCCAAATAGGAAATATATTTAACTGCAACACTCCTTCACATTATTTTCAAGCACACTATCCAGCAACACATCAAAAATTTATACAAAACTTGGGAAAAACACTTCTGAGGATCTACAAACTACTCTTCCTAAGCCAACATAACCACAAACAGTGACGTGTCATCCACTAGAGTTAGCCACTTCAGTTAGAAAAGATACATCTAAGAGTACATGTACATACAGAATGGTATGCAATCAAGCAAGACTGAAGGCAGGTTATAGGCTCTTCGGAAACTCAAACGCTACCTGATAGGAAAATGTAGGAAGAAAGAGTGAGCTAATAAGCCCAGTGAGTGGTATTAGTTGTTAGAAGATGATTTTGAAAAAAGATTTCCTCTTATTAAACTAAAATAAACATCCTGAGAAAATAGTGTATATCACAATGAATTTAACAACCCAGGATAATTAAAGCATAAGGAAAGTGCATAATAATAACTCTAAAGGCATAGCATAATTATGTATACTCATCACCCAACTTGTAACTAAATCTCTATTATACTAACGTAGAGTGATCTCAATACACCTAACAGGCAGTCTCTGTCATCTCTGTCCTACTATGCACCGTGTAATTCCCAAGTACATAGTAGAGCAAACTCTGTCATCTCTGTCATACTATTCACCCCGTAATCTCTAGGTACAAAGCATAGCAGATCTCTGTCATCTCTATCGTACGTGTACATAGAGTTGCCCCAAAAAGGCTAAGAACCCTAACACACGACCCAAAACCTATGTGCATGCTAGAGTGGATCCCAAAGACCTCTCTCTCCAATATATTATGAAAACACGTTCATATGGCATATAGGTAATCACCATGGGTACATAGATCTAGTGGTTCAAAACCACTCTACACACAAAACTCTTTAAATCTCAAACTCTTCCTTGAAATCATGCTCTACTTCTATACAACATTTCAAAAACTCAATAGATTTCTCAAATAACATTAAATATTTATAAACTCTCAATAATCATCAATCTCTCAGATATATCTAAACCATAAGTTCAGTTATAACATAAAATACCGAAATTACACACCATTCCTAGAAATTCAGAATAATTTCTCAAAGGTCATAAGACATTTCTATACTCTCTAAAATCATAGCTGAGATAATAAATTACTGAAAATTCATAACAATCCTCTGCAATCTCTTAGCAATTCCTCTAAAATAATACACGATCATAGATCTCTTAGAGCTATACAATAGTAAATAGTAAAATCATATCATAAATTAACCATTCACAACTACTATGAGGTTGATATAAATTTTTTCAATCTCCACTTGACCTGAAATATTAAGTAAAACACTATGTGAACACATACTCACTTAATCATTAGCTTAAATAACATAATTCTTCAAACTTAAATCAATATAAATTATTTCCTTTCTTAATTCCAACTACAAATTTTGTCCTTTTCTCTCTATTTACATTCTTCCTTATCCAAAACTATTCTCTCTCCACTTGAGTGCATTTGTACTATTTCTATTTATTTCTTTTTAATTTTCAATCTCCCAAAATTACCCACTTTCCTCTCTCGTGAGTAGCCATATCTCAACCAAATCCTTACTTTTCTCCTTGATTTGACCTCCATTAATGCTATTTTCCCCTTTAACTTTTTATTTTAAAGAAAACCACCTTTCTTTCTTTTCCCAACTTTTCTGCTTTCCTCTTCGGTCAAGCTCCCAATTAATAGACTTAGTGAGGTAAATCATTCCTCTCCGTCCCATTGATTATCTCTACCATAACTACTCTTTAATTTTTATCAAGGCTTAAACCCATGAATTTTCAAAACCGAATCTTTAACTTTTTTTTCCCTTCTAACCCTCTAATTTTCCCCAGATACTCAACATACTAACCTTCTATTTGCTTCTAATAGGCCTCTCCATCTCTTCAAATACCCTAAAATTTACAAGACAACTCCTTAAACTCTCTAATAAGGTTTTAGCAACCCAATTTGTCCTAAAAGAAATCCACTTACCAAATAAGATCTTCCCACAACTCTGAGTAGAACTTATGTCCCCGATCTCCACGGTCTCCACCTTCCCTTTCCGAACACATCCTCTGTTCTCTCCCTTATCACGACTCATTTCTCTTCTCTTATCTTTTTTTTTTTTTTTTTTATTTTGAACACTTCACACGTGTAGGCATACCTCCACAACATCTTACATTAAACTCCACCCCACGTGGCCTTCACTTAATGAAACAAATTGTGTTGTTATTGTTTTTTTTCCCTTTTATTTTTATTTTTATGTTTTTAAAACAAAAAGACATATAAGTCCTTACAGCTTTAGCCATCCATCTTTTGAATAATTGTTGTGATATTGACATAAACATATTTCAAATTTATGCACTTGTCTTGATATGTTTTAGAATCTTTATAGGATTTTATAAACTATTGGGATATACTATTTGTAATATTTAGTTATTTTGGTGTAGACATTTAGTTTGTGATGTTGAAAAATGTCATGAATATATTTTTATTGACAGCCAAAAACCCCCCATGAAAATATTTATGACAATAAAATACTGTCATTAAAAGTATTATTGTGACGTTGAAAAAGTATCATTGTGCACACTTTTCTTGATGATAAGAAACCTTAAGCCAAAGCATTTCTTTGACACAAAAAACTGTCGTAATTAACAAATTATTGATAGTGAAACATTAACGTTATTAATGTTTTCGTGACGTAACATACTATCATTATTAACTTTTTATCGACGGTAGTGAATTGTCGTTAGTATATATATATATCTTGAGAATAAATTAGTTTTTTTTAGTTTCGTGATGATATTGTAGAATTGTCATTAAACAAATTAATGTGACATTGAAAATATGTCAAAAATATTAATGGTTTGACAGTTTTTATTGTCATAATCAATATACTTGGGATAGTTTTCTCTAAACTATCATGTATTGAATTTTTTTTGTGGGTCGATTCAATGATTGAAAGAAGTCAAGAATGCGTTTTTGATAGTATTTCCCAGAGTTATGTAAAATCAAATTTCTAGTACAGGTATAGAGAAGTAGATTGGAAAAGATGGAGTAGATGTCAAAAATAAAGATTAAAAAAGTTAAAGCTTGGGTTGATTCTAGTTCTCTAGTTATAAGGATAGCAGTGCCAAAAGCCATTTGTCTTATGAAGAAGAAGAAAATTAAGAAACCACTGATTGATTGAATAAGGATCACGTATTCCTCCCAACTAGAGATGTCCATTTTCCCCTCAGGGACCTGCCCACTAACGGGGCGGGGAATCCCTGTTTAAGCGTGGAATGGGGGAGGGAGTGAGGAAGATTTTTTTTCCGTTAGCTAAACGGGGACGGGGACGGGGTATGTATTCCCCGTCCCCGTCCCCGACCCCATCCCCACCCCGTTCCCTAACCCCGCCCCGATTTCTTATTATTATTTTTAATATATATATTTGTATATATATAATAAACCATAAATCCAAACTTTTAGTCAATATTATTTTGTTTTTCTAAGGAAATAAAAAAAATTCTCTTAAATAGAAATATATTATTAAGAATTAACAATTTAAATAGAAATTAAAAAAAAGATTTTATTTGATCAAATTTTAAAAAATGAAAATTATAAACGGGGAATTATTCTCTGCTGGAAACCCGATTCCCGTGAATTCCCCACCCCGTTTCCCGCAAAATTAAATGGGGAATTTTAGGAGATGGATAATGAAATGGGGGGCGGGGATGGGGAAGGGGAAGCCATTCCCCGGCCCCGCGCCGCCCCGGGACATCTTTACTCGCAACTTACAAATTCCATTAATATTTTAATTTAATTTAAAAAAAGAAAACAAAAAAACAAAAGTCCACTAAAAAGTCCACTGCGGTAAGATTCTAGAAATGAATTCTTTTTTCCAAATGCTCATGTCGTTGAACATTTACCATATGTGCATTTATCATTTTACTATAAGTAAAAAAATATTTTTTTATTAAGTTTTTAGGTTGAGTGATGATTTAACATGGTATCAGAGCAAGAAGTCTTATATTCGAGCTCCTGTAATGTCATTTTCTCTCAAATTAATATTGATTTTTATTTTTTGGGCATTTTATAAATTTCCAAGCCTACAAGTAAAGGGAGTGTTAAAGTATTGACATAATTATATTTATCGTAATCCATCAATTTAAGTTTTTTGGTTGCGTGGTGATTTAACATTCGTTAGGCTCAACTAGGGGCTCATTGTTTCAAAATATAGGTTAAAACATCATTTTGGTTTCCGTACTCTGAGACTTTGTTCTATTTTAATCTCTCTACTTTCAATAAATATTAAAATTAGTTCCTATTGTTAGTTTGCAGTGAACTTTTCCAAAAAAGTTAAGATTATAGTATCTATTAGCATTTTTTCTATAAATTTTGGAAAGATATTCATTTTGTGCCTTATCTTGAATGAAAATTATTATTATTATTTTACATTTAAACTAACAATAATGACTAATTTTAAGATTTATTGAACATTTGAAAATTGAAAGAACTTTTTGCAATCAATCCATTTGTGTGAATTACAAATTTATCCAGCCCAAATATTACATGATAGATTGCCAATCAAATCAAGAAATATTTAGGTCACGTTAATTTGGAAATTCCAGTAATTTGTTCAATTTTTATATAAAGGTAGTGAAAATTAAGCAACATCATGAGTTTTTTCGTATTGTGAAATATAATAAGGATTTAAAAGAAAGATTTTGTCTAAAAGTCATTGGAGAGTAAAAAATATATAAAAGATTTATTGAATAAAATAAATTTAGAAAATAAAAAAAATAAATTTTTAGTTTTGAATTTACGAATATGTATCAATATACACCCCAAATTTTCAATTCCATCATATACCTTACACTTGGATAAATACTATAATTTTACCTTTTTATACACTTTCACTTGAATATATTTGAAGAATTGCTAATATATATTTACTTTTTTTTATTATATATTTTTTCATGTGCATTCATTAAATTATAAAACATGAGTTTGGGAATAGGACTTCAGATAAAGTAGATTTTGTTCATAGATCTATTTTTATATTGTGTAATGTTTGTTTTTATTTTTATTGTTATTTTTTAAAACTTAGTAAGCTTTGAAAGATTTTTATATTGCTTTTGTTAAAATTAGTTGATGAATGCATATGAAATTAAATAAAAGTTAGAAATTACAATATTTATAAAATATTAGGGTTCAATAAGATAAAATTAAGAGTCGGGTGAAAATTGATTGACCTCGCTAAATGTAAGAGTAAAAGTTGAATTTAACAAAGGAAGGGTGTTGTGAAAGATTTGATATTTCTAATATTAAGGGCAACGACTCTCCATATATATCTACAATGGAATAATATTCATGGGCGGACCCAGATAGTAATGTTTGGGGGGCCAAAAATTATATTATATAAATATAATAAAAAAAAATTATCACCAAAAGGTTGATGGTCTAAATCCACATACACACACCACATTATATTTAACTAAAAAAAGTTATTGGGGATAATAATAGGTAGGTGTAACATAGACTTACTATAATTAAGTTCGAATAACCTTAATATCATCATAATTTAGCTCATCTTGATGTCTTATTTAATAGAAAGAAAAAAAAAATTACAAGAGTTTAGTTCATGAACCTTTAGGTTTGTGTCTATTAGATCCCTAAACTTTAAAGATTATTTAATGAGTCCCTAAACTTTCAATTTTGTATCTAATAAATTTCTAAATTTTAAACATGTCGAATAGGTCCCTAAACTTTCAATTTTGTGTCTAATAAGTCTCTGACATATTCAAAATTTTTAAACATTAATTGATTTACTAGACATAAAATTGAATTTTGTGTATAATGAGATCTTAAACTTTCAATTTTGTATCAAAATAATCCTTGAATTTTAAAGAATGTCGAATAGGTCAAGAATCTATTAGACACAAAATTGAAAATTTAAGGACCTATTAAATACAAAATTGGAAGTTGAAAGATACATTAGACACTTTTTAAAGTTTAGAGATCTATTAGACACAAAATAAAAAAGTTCAAACATATTAGACACTTTGCAAAAATCATAATTTTCATTATTCTAGAAAAGATAGAATGTGAATATGTTTCCTCAATTTATAGACAGAAGGTTAATAGAGACTAAATTATTTTTTAAAAAAGTTAACAATAAACTAATAGTATAAATTAATTTTAAGATTTGTTGAAAGTACAAGCACTAAAATAAAACAAGTCTCAAAGTAAATGATCCATAATAACCATCATGGGTTGGCCTAGTGGTCAAAAGGGCCTTGGAGAACTAAGAGGGAATGAGTTCAATCAATGGTGGCTACCTACGTAGGATTTAATATCTTATGATTAGTCGAGGTGCGCGTAAGCTGGCCCGGACACTCATCGATATCAAAAAAAAAATAATAAAGAGACTATAATGATATTTTAACCTATTTTTTATATATAAATATATAAAAAAGAAAATGAAACTTGAAATAATAAAGAATTTTTTTTATAATAATTATAGTTTATTATAGAATTAAATATCAACAAAATAATTTATTAACATTTAAAAATAATATTTGTAATTATTTCTATTTATTTTTTACATAAAAAAGAGCATATTTAAAGATGAAATTAAAACAGACAGTTATTGACATATATATTACAGAAAAGGAAAAGGAAGAAAAAGGAAAATAAAGAAACATCCATGGGGTTCGAACACAGGAATTGACGCAGGGAGGGAGAGAGCCAAAAGCGTTAAATGCCACTAAGACAACTTCTAGTTCTGTTAGATGAAGTGAATTATAAAATACTAATAGTATAAATCCTATGGTGTTACTTATATATACTCATTATAAAAAATTTCAAAAACTTTGGGGAGCCTGTCCCTCCCTAGTCTCCAAATAGATCCGCCTCTTATGATATTATCTACTATGAAAAGCTCATGTGCTTTGTTTTGATAATTGTCTTTAAATGTATACTCATGATCTTTTTTTTTTCCCAACAAATGTAGGACTTTGTTTGCACTACAAACATCCAAAACTATATTTAGTAATCAAATTTGAATTTGTATATCTCTTCCTATTTTATTTCTTCCAAATTGTTTCCATCTTTTAAATCCTTCAACAAAAATTGTTCTTCCCAAACTGTCTCATTTATTTATGCTAGAAAAGACTCTCAATTCTTAATTCTTCTAAAAGTACCGTATATTGATAATATGGCCCTCGATATGAATTAGTTTGAATTAATATATCTAAAACACTATTTATATCTCGGTCATGGACTTTTGTCCATATTCGATGACTTTAAGAATAATGTCACAGGAAATTGTCAGTCACGAGCTTTTGTCCATATTGAATACCGTTTTCTTTTTTGTTGGAATATGAAGAACATAAAATATAGAGAAATACTTGTTTCTTGAATCTTTCCAAATAAATAGAAAACTGTATAAGAACTTACTCTCATTTTGTCGTTCACATATTAAAAGTTTTGATTTTATCTTTAAAGTATAAAAAAAATTCAACCAAATGCTCCACTCATTACCATTCAGTTGAAATTAAATAAAAAAATGATAATGTAACATTTTAATTTTTTTTTTTATCAATTAACATATTTTTAGTATTAAACATTTTAATAACTTTATTTTAAAAAATCTTAGAAACCAATGAGAGTGTTGCCGATCAACGTGCTTGCCACTGGTCTTTAATTGGCATAAGTTTTTATTATATTAGAAATACTAAACATATACTTTTTAATTAGGATTGATACTAAATATATACTAAATATATACCTTTGTGATGCTTCGTGGAACGCTTCTAAAGGATGGGGAGGGATCGGTTGGATAGTGTGTGACTTGGATGGTTCTTTGATCTGTGCTGGGAGCAAAAATATTTCACAAATTTGGAATATCAAGTTACTGGAAACGAAGGCTATTCTCGAAGGGTTGAAGACTTACGTGATCAATTTCTCAGCCCCTTGCTCCCAATCATGGTGGAATTGGATGTTGGTCTTGTAATCTCCCTTCTAAACAAGGAGTCCTTCGATTTTAAGGAGATCAAACTGCAATTTAGTTGCTCACCTTCTAGCTAGATTGGTGTTTTCTTCTCCCATTTTTTCTGTTTTGGATCAGAATTCTTGATGTAAGACAAGATTAGATAATTAGTTTAGTTTAATTATTATTAGTTTAGTATTAATTTTAGATTATTTTTGTTGTAAGGCTATAAATAGCTCTTTGTTAGAATTTTAAGAAAGCTTTTGGAAATATATTTTGAAATAGAACTTTGGTTCTTTTGAGAGTTCTCTCTTTTTGGGATGAATTTCCCTTCTTTGGTCATAAATTTGGCCTAACCTTAAATCCACTGCGTCAATTTTCTTCTCCCACTTCAGGAGCTTGTGAAGCCTTTTGGAATTCTGATGATGTTGGCAGGTTGCCCCCTGGAGTTCTTGAAGAGGATGGGTGTAATTAATTTGGTTGGTGCTTGATGAAGTTTCTCTTTAAAAAAAAAAAAAAAAAACAAAGATTGATCTTTTTGAAAAAATGAGTCAACCTATCGCCTTTTACATTCAATTGTTCACTCCATCTTTACTTCTTTTCATGGTATTCCACAATTGGTGAAAATTCCATGAAACTTCCTTCTATATTTCTTATCAACTAACATGATGTTAAGAATAGTAAATATTTCACTACAACAAAAATGGGTTTCCATGACACAATGGTCAAGGCAAATTAAGGGGAGAGAGAAAAAAAAGTGTCATAAAAGCCCAAAAGGCGCGTTTTTAGAGGGAAAAAACGGAGATTTTCGTATTTTTTTAGTTATGACAGTTTTCCAGAGTCACCAAATTATGACTATGATTAACAGTCATTAAATAGAAATAACTAATATTTTTCCAAATGTATTTTTTATTTAAACAATTTCATAGTCAAACTAAGGTGCATGTTTTTGGCAGAAAATGAATATTTTCATATTTCCCAAAAGTTATGACATTTTTTTAGTGTCAATACATTATGACATTATGTAATAGTCATTAATTAAAATATAAAAAATTAAATAAAAAGCCCTAAGTTTATCCCTTGAAATCTTATTCTAAATCTTTCATGAAATGAAACTATTTTGAAGTTTAAGTTGGTTGTTGAAAATGACTTTGACTTTTGGCCCTATAATTTGTTTTGCTTGTATCCCACATTGGAAGTTTTACAAATGCTTGAAGGATACTTCTACCCAAGGTTCCAAATGTCGATGTCGATGTAAATGTCGAGGTCTAAAATTTATGGAAATGTTGATGGAAATTTCGGAAAATTTACGAAAATCATAGAAATTGATGGAAATTGTTTGAATTAGCCAATGAAACTTTGATTTTGACTTAATTAGACTATAATTGACTATTTTTAAGCATCACATATAAAAATTAAAACAATATTTAGATATAATTAGAAGGCTCACCAAGCACCAGGTAACTTCTTCGTATTAATTAGTTATATGGTTTCTAATTTTATTGCTTGGAGGTTATTTAGGGTTAATCAAAATCATTGCCTAAAATCTAATTTGATTGAATTAGATTTAAATGGATTGAATTAAGATAATTAGGTTTTTGAAATTCTGGATGAAAAAATTGTTAGTAAAATCCTATATTCATTATTTTGGGAATTTAATTTTTCCATTTGGATTTTAGTTTAAGTTTAATGAGGCCAATTTTATCTTCTAAGTTTGTTTTCTCCCTAAGATTATTTAACCCATATCTTTATGATTTTAGATTAAAGTTTGAGAGTTTTTTCTTTTTTTAAAAAATTGGGTAAAAGAATGGAGAAAAAAATAGAAAAAAGAAAAAAAAAATTAAAGAAAGCCCTAAGCCCCTTTTCCCTTATTCTTTCTTCCTCCCTCCCCTTCGTTATCTTCAGTAGCCACCCAAGCCTCCCCTTCCCAATGTTTTTCTTCATCGACAGCAAGGGGTGGCGGCAAGTCGTCTTCTCCGGTGAAGCCCTTGTGAATGGTGGTGGGTTTGGTGTTAGCAACGACGTGAGCCCACACATTCCATAACATTCGAGCACCATTCGACGCGGATTCAGCATCGTAGCTTATTGATCTGGCATTTTTTCAGTCGTACGACCCTTAAACCAGCACACAAGCAAGCCTTGTTTCTCCCTCCTCATCCTCGTGACTCCAGTGCTGCTTCATTCCGACGAACAGGCAGGCGATTTGTGTGTTGTTAGAAAACATTTGTGTAAAGCATGGTGAACGGAACATGCATTCAATTCGTGTGTGTGTTCTCTAGCGACTCCACGATTCGTCGAGCAACAACGACGTAGACCCATGTTGAACGGAACCAGACCTGGTGATTCACTCCTTCGAGCGATCTACTACAACGCTATGTCTCCACCCTCAACAATCTTAAATCAGTTTACCAATAGCCCAGAAAGTTCAGATCTATGAGTTCGAACACGATTCAGCAAAGACACAAGCTATTTTGGTAAGATTCATTGAGTAATGACTCATTTTATTCATTTTCGAACTCATTTAAAAGTGCTGAAAATTAGGCATTAATCCTTAGAGTTATTTTGTTGTAGTTTTGGACAAATTTTGGCCTAGTCGATCATGCTTTAAGGATGACATAGAGTAAGAATTAGTTAGTAGCCTTACTAACTATTGTTTTGCTTAGTAAATTTTAGGAATGAACCATGTTTTTGTTGATTCTAGTTTATATACTTACTGATTCTTTCTTTTTCTTGCATTGTAGTTGACAAGACTAACAATTTTGATGCTTATTCTCATTCATGAAGGGTGATGACGAAACAACTGAGTTGAAAAAAAAAGAAAGAAAATGTAAGTCTTTACTTGATATTGATTGAGAATCTTAGATCTTAAAGTCTCCAAGACATGAATTTTCTTTCCTACAAGTCAAAGTTGTTTTAGTTGATTCATGATGAGATTGATTTATTGTTCTTTTTTCATGTTGGTTTAGTTTGAAGTTGGATACAATATCTGCTATGGGTGAGGTCCTTTATTGATTTTGTAAGTGTTTTATATGGTCTCTTTTATGGTGATTGATTGAACATTTTTTAGAGCTACCATCATTTAAAGCTCTCTTAGCTAAGGTGAGTAGCCTCATTTCCAGATATTCTAGTGAAAAAGACCTTAGGGTCTTACTTAGATCTCATTCCATTTGTGAAATCAACAAGGATGACATCAAGCTTTAATTTTTCTTCTCAATCCTCTATCAGATGCTGAAAAACCAGCAAAGAATCGATCTCCACGATAAACGTCCACAAGCCCATCTTCATGGTTAGGAACACACCCTCTCGCAACGCCAATTTTTCAGCTATTAAGGTATGGGTGGTTTGATATTTCACATGATTTAACTCATTTTATTTCAATTTTTCTAATTTTTCGATTTAAATAGAGGTTTCTGAAACTTGTCAACATTGATCTCCATGGTATTCATTCTCTTTCTTAGAAAAAGAGGAACATTCAGTACCCTTGCCATATATTTTGACTATTCAAAGGTATCAATTTGCATTTTTGTAGTTTTTCATTTGTAACTTGCTTTTAATTGTGTATGGTTCATTATCTATATTCTTTCTTAGATTTTCAACTCCATCGAGCTTATGAGAATAGCTAATTAGTTTGTCTTAGACTTTCTTTCAATGTTACTGTTTAATTCGGTATTATTTTCAACTCTGTCAATTTTGTCTTATTTTGCTGCAATAGCATTCTTTGTGATGTCCATGAGATTCTCTTTAAGATGAAAGAAGACAAACTTAAAAGTAGTTTGGAGGAGGGGAAACTTGGATGAAGGAAAATAGGATAAAACATTTGAGTACAACGGTGGTAGACAAAATTGTAAAGAGTATGATATTGTTATGTTGATAAGTTTGTTTTCCATTGTATTGTTATGTTGATGAGTTTGTTACGTTGTTGAGTTTAGTTCTTTTGGTAAGTTTAGTTGTTATGTTCATAAGTTTGAGTTATGTTTATGAATTTTGTTATGTTGCTGCAATTAGTTCTTTTAAAAAGTTTAGTGTTTATGTTGATAAATTTTGTTCTTATGTCAATGCATATTGATCTATCGTACCATTGTTTGTGTTCATTATTATTTCATAAGGGCAGTTGCTTATGTTCATTCTTCTTGTTATGTTTAATTGTTATATTCAAAAGTTTGGATGATTTGAGATACGTTCATAAGTTTTGTTGTTATAAGTTTAGAAGTTTTGATGAGTAAGTTGTTCATGTTCATTTGAGTACATGTCTTCTAATTTAATTCAATTCTTTATTCTCATGCTTACCTATTTTGTTTCTTTTTATTTGTTAGATGTTTGCATTGATGGTTTTGAGTACAGATCCCCTCATGTTTGGATGGAAATTTAAAGAACTTAGGTTGGATTTTTTTATCTTCTGTTTCATGGTACTTTTTCTCATATAATTTCCATCATTTATTTTTTTCCTTTTGTTCTCATATAGTTTAATACTATGAAGGCTTTTACACAAGCACAGCTCGACGAGTTATAAGCTGAATGGGCAGATTATGTTTTAAACTTCATTCGTTGAGTTTTGTATGTCTTTTAGTACTTATAATAGATGGCTTTTTTGATTAAGTTCTAATTTTAGTTGCTATTAGGGACAACTTCAAGTTAAGGAAATTAATAGTTCTAAGGCGGCCTCAACTTGGAAGGCATTTTGGTTATCTTTCTTTGGATACTTAGCTTTTGAGGTAAGATAATTCTTTTAAATAAAAGTTCCAAGTGAATTTGGAAGTTAAAGTTTAAAGGTTGGAAATGTCTGACATAAATGAATATTGTCCTTTTTACTAGGTCGTGCACGAACCCATTGAAGTGATGAAGCCACCAAGCAAGTTATTGACATGAGCTTTTTTGTTGGGTTAGTGGCAATACGTGTAGCAACACTTGTATTTAGTTTCTTTGTAAAAATTTACCAAGTTTGGTTATTAGTTTTCTTGTATTTAGTTTCTTTGTAAAAATACTATCAACTTCAACTTTATATTTATATATGAAAGTTCTTATTTATGTTTGTACCTATTTTGTGTCAAATTTGAAGTAACTTATTTTAGAAATATATGTGTAAAGACATGTATCAAACAAATAATTTTCATCATTATAAGCATTTCTTTGACATTTAACAAAATAATCATGAGATGTATTTATTTGACACTGTAATATTGTCATCAATCGAACTTCTGTGACGATAGATAGGTGTCATCGTATGAACTTTTGTTGACAATAATATACAATCATCCAAGGAAGACACGACGTAAAAAATGTGTCATGATTAAGGTATTCTTGATACTAAAAAGGTAACATTATTAACGTTTTTGTGACTATGACGCAATGTCAATGTAAATGTTTTGTTGATTGTAATTTATTGTCGTGATATCTACATCTTGACAGAAAAGTCAAATTCTTGAGTCATTTATTGACAATGATAAATTGTCATAGAAAATTTGATAGTGACAGTTTATGAATGTCAGTAATTGCTTATTGTTGACTACAAGAAACAATCATAAAACACTCAATAATGACAATGTTTTTGAAGTGTCATTAATACTCTTTCCTTGATGGTCGATTCAAAGACTAAAAAAAAGAGTCACAGAATGTGGTTATGACCATTTTTCTGAGTCATGGAATCCCACATTTGTTGTAGTGTTTATACAAGGAAAGTTTCACAAAACTTCCTTCCATAAATTTCCTTCCATATTCCTTGTCAACTAACATCTTATGAATATCATGTATTTATGTTGTTAAAGTTCTATAAAACTTCCTTCCATATTTCATATAAACTAACATCTTATGAATATCATGAAGATAAAATTGCAAAAACCACCCCTGAACTTAGAGATGTTCGCAGGGCAGGGCGGGGCGAGGAATGGCTTCTCCGTCCCCTGCCCTGCCCCCCATTTCAATTCCCATCCCCGCGAAATTTCCCATTTAGTTTAGCTGGGAACGGGGCGAGGATTCCTTGTGGGAAATTGGTGGGGATCGGGTTTCCCACGAGGAATAATTCCTCGTTTATGATTTTTCATTTTTTAAATTTGATTAAAATATATATATATATATATATATATATATATATATATATATATAAATTTGTGTTTAAATTGTTAATTCTTAATAAGAGATTTCTATTTATGAGAAAAAATTTTAATTTTCTTAGAAAAAATAATATTTAATAAAGGTTTGGATTTATGGTTTATTATATATATATACAAATATTTATATATATATACAAATATTAAAAAAAAAAAAGATATCTGGGCTGGGATGGGGCACGGGGTTGGGGATAGGGACGAGGAATGTATTCCCCGTCCCCGTCTTCGTTTAGCTAATGGAGAAAATTTCTTCCCCACTCCCTCCCCCATTCCCTGTCTAAATGGGGATTTCCCGCCCCGTTAGAGGCGGGTCTCCGTGGGAAAAATGGACATCTCTACCTGAACTATAAGATTTGTTACAATCACACCTCTGAGTTTTTAATTTGATCAATCAGCCCCCTGTACTTTGCTAAGAGTTGCAGTCGCACCCATGAACTTTTAATTAGATCAATCAGCCTCATGTACTTTGTTAAATGTTGCAATCAACCCCCTGTACTTCTCATTTTTCTTTCTTTTTTTCCATATCTGTCAATAACAAGTTTGTTCTTCCCTACTAATGTGTGAGTCACACATGTGAAGCTCAATTAAACGGTAATTTAATAGCAACTAATAGAATGAGCTGATTACAACACTTAACAAAGTACATGGGGCTGATTGATCAAATTAAAAGTTTAGGGATGTGATTGTAACAAACTTCATAGTTCAAGGGTGGTTTGTGCAATTTTTCCTACCGTGAAAGTTTCATGAAACTTCCTTCCCTATTTCTTATCAACTAACATGTCTTATAAATATCAAATATTTGTTCTGCGAAAGTTTTATATATGAAACTTGCCTCCATATTTCTTAGCAACTAACATCTTATGAATATCAAATATTTATACTGTGAAAGTTCCATGAAACTTCATTCCATATTTCTTATCAACTAACATCTTATAAATACCAAATATTTATAAAGTGAAAAGTTCCATATTTCTTATCAACTAACATCTTATAAATATCAAATATCTATACAATGAAAGTTCTATGATACTTCTTTCCATGAAACTTCCTTCCATATTTCTTATCAATTTAACATCTTTATGAATATCAAATATTTATACAATGAAAGTTCCACGAAATTTCCTTCCATATTTCTTATCAACTAACATCTTATGAATATCAAATATTTGTATTGTGAAAGTTCCACGAAATTTCCGTCCTTTTTTCTTATCAACTAATATCTTATGAATATCAATTATTTATACTATGAAAGTTCCTTTGAAACTTCCTTCCATATTTCTTATCAACCAACATCTAATGAATATCATGTATTTAAAACGTGAAAGTTTCACGAAACTTCCTTCCATATTTCTTATCAACTAACATCTTATATATGAATATCAAGTATTTATACCATGGAAGTTCCATGAAACTTCATGTTGGCTTTTTAACTCTTAATATCAAATTAATTAATATTTTGATGATAAGAAAGTTAATTTTGTTTACCGAAAATTTTAGTGTTTTAAAGAATCCAAGGTGTAGATGTAACAGCCCGAATTTTCCAATACGGTCATTCTAACAATAATGCGGAAGCGTAACAATCAAAACTAAAATAGACTTAAATAAATTCAATTGAAGTAATTTCTTACAAAGGATTTCTAAAAGAAACTATTGAATCCATAACAAAAACTTTCTAATTCTTGTGTCGAGTGCTAAACTTCACTTCTTTCGAGACTATCACTTGATCCTTTGTATGAAACATTTTGGAAAAACAAAAAGGAGTACAGAAATACTCAATAAGCAATTTCAACATCAAGTTCAGAAATTCATTTTTTTCAAAACAAAACATAGAAATTCAATTTAACAACTCATTTCAATAGTTGAATCAAAAGTCAAATATTAATTCGGTCATTTTTTTTTCAACAATCATAAACAAAATACAAATATCCTTGCAAAACTTTTAATACAACTATTAAAACGTTCAGTCATTCTAACAATAATGCGGAAGCGTAACAATCAAAACTAAAATTGACTTAAATAAATTCAGCTGAAGTAATTTCTTACAAAGGATTTCTAAAAGAAACTATTGAATCCATAACAACAACTTTCTAATTCTTGTGCCGAGTTCTAAACTTCACTTCTTTGGAGACTATCACTTGATCCTTCGTCTGAAAACATTTTGGAAAAACAAAAATGAGTACAGAAATACTCAATAAGCAATTTCAACATCAAGTTCAGAAATTCATTTTTTTCAAAACAAAACATAGAAATTCAATTTAACAGCTCATCTCAATAGTTGAATCAAAAGTCAAATATTAATTCGATCATTTTTTTTTTAACAATCATAAATAAAATACAAATATCCTTGCAAAACTTTTAATACAACTATTAAAATGTTCAGTCAAAACTTTCGAAAAACAAAAATATTTCAATTGAACAAAACTTTCATTTAACCAAACTTTCAAATATCGAAACTTTCAATTCAAACAGTACTTTCAATCAATCATCACTTTCAAATATCAGAGTTCGAATATGCATTATTTGGGTAGCCTTCATAACATATATGATGGTTACCTGTCGGTAACACCAATCAATCAATCAGAACATTCAATCAGAGTTGTCTATAAAAATCGACCAGAACATTCAATTCAATTACTTAAGTGTGAGGCCATGTGAGTGAAACACACACATGAATCTTCATTCCAAAGGAATGCCAAACCACAAACTGTGCCTTCCCACAAATAAGCTTCAATCAGTCAGAGATGTCGATAAAATCGACCAGAACAATCAATATAATTACTAAGTGTGAGGCCACGTGAGTGCATAGCACACACATGAATCTTCATTCCAAAGGAATGCCAAACCACAAATGTGTCTTTCCACAAATGTGTCTTCTCACAAATAAGCCATAACAATTCCATCAATTCCAATTCCATCAATTCCAATTTAGGCTACTACCACAAATAAGCAAAGTATTCCCAAAACAAAAAATTGGCATATCCGGATAGCCCTTATCAAAACGATCAAAAATTCTTTCATAAACATTTGAAACAAAACATATAGTTTCAAATAACAATTTCAATAAAGATTCATCAAATCAACCATTAAAACTCAGAACCAAAACAAACATACTTTCACTTTGAAATCAATCAAAATACATTTATTTCAAATTATCCAAAATGGAAAAAAAATACTTTTAAATAGAAAAACACTTTAAAGCATATAAAACAATTTCGACCAATTTCAAATCATACAAAACATTATTTCAAACATTTGTCAAATAAACAATATTAAAAACATAATTGTACCAAAATTGCTATTTTGGAAGGGATGTGGAAACTACTTACCTCGATCGATAATCCTACAATTCTTAATCTCAATCTCAATTCCAAATCTAATCCACTTTCTTGAACAATCATCAACTTTTCCTAGAAGCCCAAACATATCCAATACTTCATTGATCATAAACCAAAATTCTATCTTAAAGGTCCAAAAGCTTATCTAAAATGTAGACAATCTTATCTACCAAATTTTTCCCATTCAAAACAATTTTATGCATAAAAAGTTAGGGAAAATAGGGTTCTTGGACAAAAAAAACAACACTGAAAAAAAAACTGGGTTAAAAACACTTTAAAACCCAATTAAAAAATTATTAAAATCGGTAAAATCAATACTTTTCAATACGAAATAAAATACCAAACAAATTTTCAATCCTACAACTTTTAAAACCTTCAAAACTATCATAAATTATAGACAAATAACCCAGAAAATTTGATGTTTCATAAAACAAAATTCTTCAAGATTTTAAGATTAAAAGAATCAAGATTTGCAACTTTTTAACACCAAAATCAGATCTGAAAAATCTAGATAAAATTGGTGTAAAAACCGTTAAAACATACTCTTTTCATGTAGAAATCAAAGGTATAAATTACACTTCAAAAACAAACATTTGGTTTCTTGTGCTAAAAGAACCCAAAAAATACTAAAAACAGTCCCAAATTTAGGGAAAAATAAAAGCTGCAAAATTCTGAACATTTTTTCTTTATCAAAACCTTCAATTTAATCCAAAAGCCATAAGATGAAAAACTTTGATAAAGAATTAAGCAAACCAAAAAAAACCTAAAAAACTTTTTAGGGCAAAAAATTTTAAGAATCTTTTCATTCTAAACAATCAAGAATGAAAACAAAACCCAAAATTTTCCAAGAAAGATTCAATCAAGAAAGAAAACAAACTTGAAAATGAAAGGGAATAAAACTTACAGCTTTTTCTTTAGAGAGGAAACTTCAGAACGTCTTCTTTTTCTCTCTTTTTTGCCGTCAAAAGATTTTGTCAAAAAGATTAGGGATTAAGAGACCCTTTTTAAAAGAGCTCTAATCAAAACCCTTAAAAGATTATCTTCTCTTTTAAAAAAAAATTCAATAAAATAAATAAAATAAAATTTCTTTTTTTTTTCTTCGGTTGTTACAATAGAGCTTGAAACAACGATTCTAAAGCATCTTCAATCACTCAAATCAAAGCTCAAATGAAGAAGTTATTGCCAAAATATATAAACTTGAAGAAAAATCCTACATAGCATTACATGTGGAACCCTCGATGATGTGGCACCTCAAACGGTAAAAAATACTGACGTGGCACTGCATGGACCAGTAGGAATATGACACGTGGCGACTTTAATTTATTTATAAAAAAACAAAATGATTTTATAGATTAAAAAATTCTGGCATGTCTTGAAATGGAATAATATATTTGGTTCTTAAAATGCTCTTAAACTATTGAAATGAAACTCCAGCTTTAATCAATATATCCTTTTTGGATTTAGGATCTATTACGAATGAATGCTGACAAACACAAGGTAAAATATCAATGTATTTCAATGAAACTAGTAACATATTATATTTAATTAGATAGTGACCTAATATATATATATATATATATATATATATATATATATATTACCTCAATGCAAGCATAAATTTTTTCTTTCAACTCTCCTGGTACTTCAGGCCATGAGTTATATGTAATTGGAATGTGGTGCCGCACACAAGTTCCGATATAGCTAACCATTTTTGTGGCATTCTTACCAATCCACTGTCCAAATGCATTGTACTGGACGACCTAGCGATCAGCATCAGTTCTTATTTGTGCAAGCTCGAGCATCATGGTAGCACCACGAGTAGGTCGCTGACTAGGAGGCTGCTGAATATCATCATCCCCTATCTCATCATCACTACCAAGTGGTATGTGGTCATCATCACTAGAGTATTGATCCATTAAAAGATATCCTATCAAGTAAACATAGTACATTAGGGGACATAAATATGAATAATAAATAAATCAAACGTATTAACATCTAATTTTAACTGTGCAAAAAGTTATACCATTTATACTTCATTCTCATTTTCGATCCAAAGACCATCAAAATCAGTGCGAACGTATATTGAACTATCCTCATCTATTTCATCAAGTTCATTAGTAGCAGGAACGTAGCTAGAGTTGTTGTAGTTTAAAATTATGTCACCTAGCTCATCTTCATTAACATGATCTTCGTACTCTCTATTTGGAGGATGCAACACAATAGACCATCGAGAATCACTTGGATCTTCTATATAGAATACCTGTTTTGCTTGTGAAGCTAAAATAAAAGAATCTGACTTATAGCCAATACGTCTAAGATCAACCAGCTTAAATCCAAGTTCATCTATTTTTACACCGCCATTACTTTCAACCCAATTACAATTGAACACTAGAACCTTAAAATTATGGTAATTTAATTCCCATATCTCTTGGATCACGCCATAGAATGACATGTTTGTGGTTATTGGATTTTTACTTTTCGCACTAGATACTTGCATTGTCCTAGCTACTAAACACACTCCACTATTTTGAACATTTCGAGTATCATCACGTAGCTCTGTATTGTAGCGAACACCATTCACTACATAACTTAAATAGGTTGTCACTGTAGGTGAAGGACCATGTGATATCCACCTCAATGTATTAGATTTCGTATTGTTTGGTACTTCAAGGTCTGTAGCAACCTATATACATAAGTCATTAATATTTGAAGATAAGTTAGTAAAAACTAAAAAACAAAAAAAATAAAAAAGAGTCAGAATTGTTAGAACCACACTTGACCACGTATCCAAGAAATGAAAGTTCGATTGTGTTAATCTTGTAACCACTTTTGATTTCTTGATCTTGATGGATTGATGTGTTTCAAATAGGTCATATGCTTTTTATAAGATATATATATATAAGCATCATTTTTAGTATATTAAGTTTAAGGAATTAACATTTAATTAGTTTAAGAAGTCAACGTACTCTATGAAAGGTTGAACATCATCTGGATTTTCTAAAACATATAAATGAGCCTGCTTTAGCTGTTCCTTATCAGGCTTCATATGGGAAGCTGCTGATGAGGGTCTTCCAATTTCATCATGCTGATCTCGTTCACTAGCCTTTCCGAGTCCAATAGGTGTCACGTCATGCAAAAATTCAGTACAAAACTCTATAGTTTCTTCGACAATATAACCTTCAGCAATACAACCTTCAGGTCGATTTCTATTTCGCACATATCCTTTAAGAACTTTCATGTATCGTTCAAAAGGATACATCCATCGAAGATACACAGGACCACAAAGTCGAACTTCTCTAACTAGATGTACTGTTAAATGCATCATTATCGTGAAGAACGATGGAGGAAAGTATTTTTCAAACAGGCACAGTATTACCACGATCTCGTGCTCCAACTCAGTTAACTGTGAAACATCGATCACTTTATTACATATTGCATTGAAAAACAAGCAGAATCGTGTGATAGCAGTTCTCACATGCTTAGGTAGTGCAGATCGAATTGCAACTGATAGCAATTGTTGCATGAGTACGTGACAATCATGCGATTTTAACCTGACAACTTTTAGATTATCGAGTGATACAAGGTTCTTTATATTGGAAGAATACCTTTCAGGAACTTTCATTTTTGACAATGATTGACAAACTGCACGTTTCTCATCTTTGGATAACGTGTAACAAGCCGGCGGTATGAATGTTCTTTTTCCTACAACTTTTGGGGCCAACTTAGGTCGAATACCTAGTCGTTCTAAATCACGACAAGTTTGTAATCCATCTTTTGTCTTACCAGGGATGTCGAGTAAAGTGCCTAGTAAATTCATACAAACATTTTTCTCAATGTGCATAACGTCTAAACAATGTCGAACATGAAACTTCTTTCGACAAGTTCAAAAAATATAGATTTCTTCTTCCAACAAGAACGTAATGCACCTATTGGTTTCTTTTCTTTCGACATATCTTTATTAAAAACTTCAATGTTGATGAATTTTTCAATAATATCTTCTCCCGACAATGGTTGTGGAGCCCTTCCAAATTCTTTTTCATTATTGAATGCTTTCATCTATCTTCTAAATGAATGATCTAGTGGCAAAAATTTTCTGTGTCCAAGATAAGCCATATTCTTTCCAAATTTTAAATGCATAGCTGATGTATTTTCGCCGCATATGGGACATGCACAATATTCTTTGACACTACAACCTGCTAAATTACCATATGCGGGAAAATCATTAATTGTCCATAGCAACACTGCTTTTAATGTAAATACTTCATCTCGATATGCATCATAACAGGGTACTCCATCATTCCAAAGAATGTTCAAATCATCTATTAAAGGAGCCAAATATACATCTATGTTGTACCCTGGTTGCTTTGGCCCAGAAATTAGCAAGGTTAGCATCATAAATTTACGTCTCATACATAACCAAGGTGGGAGATTGTATGTCGTCAATATTACAGGCCAACAAATATACTTGCTATTCATCTCGATATGAGGATTTATTCCATCAGTTGATAGAGCAAGACGAAGGTTCCTCTCTTCACTTCCAAAATCAGGCCATAAATGATCGATCCATTTCCAAGATGGAGTATCGGCAGGATGTCGTAACTTTCTATCAACTAATCTTTTGTTAGCATGCCAAGTTAAATCCTTCGAAAGTAACACACTGTTGAACATCCTTTGAAATTGTGGAATTGGTGGAAAGTACCACACAACTTTAGCAGGCACTCCTTCTTTCACTTCCAACAATTTCTTGCTCTTCATCCACCTTGACTCATTACAGTGAGGACAATTAGATGCATCAGCATATTCTTTCCTATATAGGCAACAGTCGTTGGGACATGCATGAATTTTCTCATACGTCATTCCTAAAGTGACTAAAGTCTTCTTTGCTTCGTACGTAGATGTCAGAAATTCATTATTTTCAGGTAATATATCTTTCAATAAAGTCAACAACTCTGTAAAGCTAGTATCACTCCACTCAAATCTGGCTTTTAAGTGATACAATTTCACTAATGTACCTAATTTAGTTAATTTTCTACATCCTGGGTATAGAGGTTTTTCAGCATATGCAAGCAACTTCTTAAATTTTTTTGGATCATCTTCACAATGTTGCTGTGCAGTTTCAACCATCTCAACAATATTAGAGTTGTCTTCATACACTTGTCATTAATGTTGTAATATAAATTTGGCTCTACATTATTTCTAGAATAGCTAGTAAGACTTTCTCTGTGCCAAATCCAATTATCATATCTTTGGTCGATACCATATGCAACTAAGTGGTTCCTGACTTCATTAGTGTTGAGAATCTTCAAATTTACACACTTAACACATGGACATCGTATAGAAGTTTTACCACTCGCATGTCCTGTGCAAACTCAATAAAAGTTTCAACACCGTCTTCATACTCTTTAGATAATCTATCTTTTGACATCCATAATTTATCCATTATGTTATAACCTAATCAAATGAAGTCAATAGATAAGCTTAAATTAATATAAATATACCAGCCTCAAAATATAAAACACATTGAAATTATCAGACAGATCACAAAATACATTTACTTATGAGAAATGATCAAATCCAATTACTCGTCATTCCTATACTAGACCCATTCTCAGTTCAAATTGATGACATACGTGTCCAGAACAAGAACATGCAAGAAAGATCCTAAAAAAAAAAGAAAAGAAACAAACAAGAGATAGTTTCAGGCTATCTAATTTCAATTCGTTCAACAAACAACCAGTTATAATTCAAATTAAAACAAATAAACATATCAACAATTAAACAAATACGTAGCAAGGAATCAACATTAATTGTGTTAATGTAGTTCTTTATGCTTCTCAAACAAGAAAAATCAGTAATGGTCCACAACTCAATTACAAAACATAGTATTTGCAAATAGAACAATCAATCTAATTAAGCAAATTGAACACCATATTATCCTTTATTATGAGCACCCCCACCTACCACTCGTCTTTGTGCACAACTCGTAAGATACTAATTTTTTCTCTCTCTAATGCAAAATAGAGAACCAATAGAAAAACACAACCCTAATTCGTCGATTGGCAAAACAAATTCAAAGATCAAAAGATGAAATTTAGCGTAAAATCAAAAGAATTACCTGGAACTATCGAGAGGATGAGAACAGAGCAGGAGATTGGGGAACAATAGTTAAATTTCAGTCTCAAATTCAACGAAAAAGATGAGAGGCAGCAGGGAAATCACTTGTAAAAGAAAATAACTTTTGATTCCCCAAAGCCACTTTCAAGTCTAATGTCTATACAAATTCAAAGGCAAGTAATTGTAAATGTATAAGTTAATATCAGTTGTTCGGTAAATGTCCACATTTACACATGCCCTAAATCAAAGAAAGCAACCTTAATTTTGAAGAGGCAGCAGGGAAAATGTTACCTTCTAGAAGAACTAAAAACAAAAGAAGACAACAGAAACCTAATCTTCAAATGTCTAGAAAGCCATTCATTTTTTCTTGTGAATAAGAAAGTATATCTCAAGATGACAATTTTCGAGTCAAAAATTTGTCATCCAAACTTCGAAATTTAAGCTTACATGAAGTGCCCCAATTAATTAATACTCATTAAAACAGTCGTTATATCTTCTTTTTAGAAAGCGATGGAATAATTAGGGTGGAAATTTTCCTTTTATTAATTAAATGCCTCGTTAATCTCATCAAGAATTCTCTATACACAATAGAGAATTGTACAATGTCCAAGTATAAGAACGAAAATTTCTCATGAAATTATTTCATACTTGATAAAATTTTATTTTTGCTAATCCAAATCGGTTTCAAGAACAAGAAAAACAAAAAAAAATTGGAATAAGGAACAGAGAACACATCGGACTTACTCGCAGTAGGGTTGTCGGACTTATCGACGATTGAAAGCAACCTTCCGGTCGGATGATGAAGGAGTATTGGAGTCAATGGAGATTGATGTTGTCGAAATTACCGGCGATTGAATGCAAGGTTTTGATCGAACGACGAAGGAAGGTTGGAAATCGACAGAGGTAGGTGCTGTCGGACTTACCGGTGACTGAAGGCAACGTTGTGGTCGGACTTACCGGTGACTGAAGGCGATGAAAGTTGACGATGGCGAGGAATGAATGAGGGAGGGTGGAAGGAAAGCTCGATTTAGGGCTGGTTCTGTATTAAAACGAAAGGGATATTTCGGGGAGCTGAAAGAAAAAATCAAGTGCCAAAACAACGCCGTTTTTGACTATGCTATTATTCCAAACGACGCCGTTTTGGCTATTTTTTTAATCCTTAATGAAAACGGCGTCGTTTTGTTTTATGCTTTTTATTTACATGGCATTTTTTTTTTCAAATCCACGCGCCCATCTTTCGTTGACAGCTATTGCCCGTCAATAACCATGTTTTATATTGACGGGTAATAACCGTCACTAAATACCCTATACTTGACGGCCTCTCACCGTCAATACATACCAATATCCTTGACAGCTAATGACCGCCAACTAATCAAAAAACACGAAACTTCAATTTTTTTCCGTAATTTACGGAATTAGCGTCAATAAATCTATGAATGTTGACAGTGTAGCGTGTCAACTTAAATACCTACTTCTTTTGGCGTGCGAAAGCCGTCAATATATATATTTTTAAATTAATAATTTATTTTAAATTTAAAATGAGCCTTTTATTGACGGATTTTTGTCACAAGCGTCAACTATACAAAAAAGCCA
The DNA here is from genome assembly GCA_033996785.1 of Trichosanthes truncata. Lineage (NCBI taxonomy): Eukaryota > Viridiplantae > Streptophyta > Magnoliopsida > Cucurbitales > Cucurbitaceae > Trichosanthes > Trichosanthes truncata. The sequence goes on along the minus strand of JAWPNB010000013.1, from coordinate 37,610,987 downwards.
CGCTTCAATAAAGACCCCAATTGTAGTAGTGGGTCAAAATTTCAAAATTTTTAATATTATTTTATTTGAGCCAATGAAATGGTGACACATGGAGGAACTTAATTAAATTAATATATATGGTCAAATGGTCAAAAGTGGAATATATTATTCATATTTTTTTTTTGTAGCCAATTAGAAGCTAACACGTGGGAACCAACAACTAGTTTTGCTTTTCTTTCTGTATTTGAAGCTCAAAAAAGAAAAAATTCTGAAAATTTTTATTCATCTTTGAGAACTTATTTCATATATTTTTTTAGCAATTTTGAGCTTCAATTTTTTTTAGCCATTTAAGGATTTTTACTTGTATGAAATTCTTTCTTACAAATAGGGGTGAAAACAGGTCGAGTCAATTTTTCTGCAAAATCGACTCGACCTAACTTCACAAAGAAGTAAACCGACCCAATCTGACCCGACTTTTTTTGGGTATGACCGAACTCAAATCGAGTCGGGTAGCTTTTTTTTCCTTTAATGCCTCTAAAAAAGAAGAAGAAGAAATCCTCTGATTCCGGCAAACTTCTCACTAGGAGTATTTGTAGGCTTCTATACAGCAAGACCAGATCTGCAAGATCCATCGACAACACAGATCTATAGATCTTCAGTAAGATCTTCAAATTCTTGGTCTTTCCGGCTAGATCTGTGTCAAGTCCTTAGTCTTCAATGCAAGTAGATCTGCAAGACCCACGCACAACGTTTTATTTTATTCTCCATCGCGACACAACCCATCGTCTTCTTCTTCATCATGCACAAACAGTCTTCGTGTTTTAGGTAATGTACCTTTGGCGACAGTGGTGCGAGCTTGCAACCTCCAACAGTATTAGATTGAGCAAACCCATGATGCCCAACTTCTATAATCATTTGGGCAATAGCGGCTGGTTGTTGGAATGAATGCAATTGTTGAGAGAGTGAACAATCGCACGAAAAGGGAAATTGAGAAATTGAGAGATTGAGAAAAATGGAGAGAGGAAGAGAATGGCGCACAAAAAGGAAAAAAGCAGATTAAAGCCTTAAAAATTTAATTTGAGTCAGTTTAGCTGGAACCGAACCGAATCAAACTGAATCGGTTTGGTCATAATATCTTTTAAACCCAAATCAGTTCGGTTCAGTTTCTAACACCCCTATTTACAAAGTTGTGAGCTTAGATTTCTGTATCCACTATTTGAGAGAGTTTTTTCATATTGTTCTTAAATTTCCAAATCTTTATAAGGGTTCCTCCTCAACTCATAAAAAGAGTGTTGTAATAGCTTGATCCTAAACTGTGGAAAGAATCAGGTTTGTTCTTGCCCCGAAAAAGGAATGGTGTAATGATTGAACTCTGAGCCCTGAAAAGAGTCTGTGTCAATTTCTCTATCCCTCTCTTATTTATTTTTCAATTAAATTTTGTTATTATTAATTGCATAATATTAATTGTTATTTATAAATTTATTTTGGTTGGTAGAATTTTATCTTTACATATTTATTACCAATCATTTGTTTTTGAATTAAATAGGGTGCATGAAATTACTATTGTTAATTTCTTGTTTAATTTAAGGTGAATTTATTTACATGAATTTAGTTTGAAATAATGGTGTGTAAAAAGTATATTAATTTGTTAAATTGGGTCCACATTAGAAATAGTTTGTATAAAGTTTAAATAAATCATATTCATCCCCTCTAGGGTTTCCATATCGATCTAACAATTTCTTCCATATTTCTTATCAACTAATATCTTATGAATATCAAATATTTATACTGTGAAAGTTCCATGAAACTTCTATATTTCTTAAGAACTAACCTTTTATGAATATCAAATATTTACATCAATTTATTTTATTTAAAAGATATAGGATTACTTTTTAAAAAAAATATATATAGAATTACCAAATTTATTATTTTAAAGAAAACTTAGGTAGGATAAACTAGATTTTTGGCAAGTGACAATTTTGATCTTTAAGATTTTTTTTATGAGGGGGATAAAACATTAACATTTTATTTCAAATTAAACAAAATACAAATTAATTTAAATATTTAATTAATATAAATTGTACCATACCATTCCTATTTTATATTTAGATACGATTTCTATCCTTATTAAAAAAAACTCAACTATATAGGTATCTCAAAATAGTTTTTGGAGATTTAAAAAAAAAAGTTTTGGAGATATTTCCTACTATTTTTTTACTTTTAAGTAATCTTGTTATCAACAATTATTTTTAATTCTACAAAATTAAAACCATACTAATAATAAATATGAAAATAAATTACATAATCATAGTTGGCATATAATCTGCAACCTAGAGAGTCTTTTGGCAAAAACGCTCAAAGGTCAGTACTTCAAAAATGGAGACTTTCTCAATGCCCCTGTGGGTAATAACTCTTCGTTGACTTGAAAAAGCATTCTATGGGGGCGAGATCAGTTTAAAAAGGTTTATTGAAGAAGCCAAGGTTTATTGAAGAAGACCCTTGGCTGGACAAGCCTGGTAGCACCAAAGTTCTGCTAACAAATCATATGTTCAAGGGCAGGCGTGTGAAAATTCTAATTGATGATAATGGTCTGTGGAAGCTGAACAAGATTAGAGGAAATTTTATCCCAGATGCAGAAGCCATCATCAACATCCTCCTCGGGTCTAGGTCAACTAAAGGACGAGATTATTTGGAGCTTAGATTCAAAAGGCATATTCACAGTCAAAAGTGCATATCATCTTGCCACAAACATCGCCCATGAAGGTTTCAGCCTCCTCTTCAGACTCTTCATTATTGAGGAAAGGGTGGAAATTCTTTTGGAAACTAAATATTTTGCCAAATGCCAAAATTTATGTGCAAAAAATAATCCAATATATCATCCCGACCAGGCATAACATAATTAACAAAGGAATTGACACTAACCCTTTATGTTTGTTTTGCAGGAAAGAGCTCGAGACTACATCTCATCTTGTGTGGGACTGTAAGTTCTCTAAAGACATATGGAAAATTTTCTTTCTCCAATTGAGAGAGCTCTTCGATTTTTTCCAAAATGGTTGAAATCCTAAGACCTACTGGGATTGGCTATCAAAGAGATTAAGAGAGGTGGAGCTTTGGAAAACCATCATTGTGATGTGGAGTCTTTTGAATTCTAGAAATTGGGTTAATTGTAGCGGATCTAGGCCATGTAAATATCAGATCATTAGGCTAATCAAAAGCTTCAATCTAGATGAGGAAATTAAATTTGCTTGCTTACTGGATTTCGAAAGGTTGGAGAATTAGGCAAGTTAATTACAATGGAGCCCTTTGTTGATCGGTGGAAATTGAATGCAGATGCCTTTTGGAGTGAAGAAAGAAAGCTTGGTGGTGCTGGGTGGACTGTTCATGACTCTTGAGATTCTCCAATCTGTGCCAGTTATAAAAGCATGTTAAAAAGATGGAGCATAAAAGAACTGGAGCTGAATGCTATTATGGGAGGTTTGAGGAACTTATGCGAGGTTAATTTTGGCCCTCTCCCTCCGATTCAGGTGGAATCCGATGTCAAAGAAGCCATCAATTTATTGATGGACGAGTCTTTAGATCTTTCTAAATTAAGGCAGTTGATGACGACGTGTCAGAGTTGATGAACTCGATGGGTAGAATTGATTTTTCTTATTGTCCTGGGGCAAGGGTAGACCCATATACTAATGTTTGGGGTGAAGGAAATAATCTAATTAAACTCTAGCGGAAGCTTCGGAATCGGTTTGAATTTATTTAGAATAAAATAATAATGTTAGGGTTAAGCATAAACATACCTTGAAAATCTAGAAATTCCTCAGGTGTTATTGATCTCTTCCACAAAGTCTTCCTAGCTATGGCTCGAACAAATGATCAAAGAGGTTTGTGGGAACCTTCTTGATAATAGAGAGAAGGAAAGAGAGGAGAATTTTCTAGAGTTCTTTTCTCTTGTTATGAATGCACATAATGGCTCACCCTTAGGGTCCTATTTATAGTGGCATAGAGCAAATAATTAAATAATATATTTTAATATCTAATATATTAAAATATATTTATTGTAACGCCCCCAAATTTTAACCTAACTTAAGAACATTACTAAACTTACAACCAATATGCCTCGAAAATTTCAGTAGCAAAACGGCGTAACTATAAGATTGCCAAAATTTTCCTAGCATCTGTCAGATAATAAAACAACACTTCAACCAACCAAGCTAACTAAGCACAACCTCCACATCTCCTCGCTACAGTTCAACACACCCAAACTCCCAGAATAAACAGAATCTCATCAACTCAAAACATACTTAATTCAAATAAATTAAGCAGGAGCAAAAGGAAGTTTTTAACAATTAAGATTTTTAGTTCGTAACCTATTTCTACCAAAAACACCTATCTACAACTTCAGAAAACAAAGAAATATATTGTAAAGAATGGAAAGTAAAGCCTATACAAAGAATCTATTCAATTAAACTAGAGATCTAACTACGCATATCAAGGAAAAAATCCCACAATCACGCATCACTAATGGTGTCCTCTCATCAGGTCTCCTCGTCTGCATCACCAGTTTCGTAGAGCTCCTCCTCACCTACAAAATCTTTTAGTTGGGGGGGAGTCAGTTCAAAAGTACTCAGTAAGTAGCTCACACCCGATGAGCCACCAAACATCAAACAAGCAAGCATCATGCTTTTCACACGCACCCAAACATGCTTATCAAAGAAATAACTCAAGCATCTTGCTTTACATACATGCACAAGTACAATGAGCAAAAGATATCTTTAACACATAAATTTCCGCATCATGAAATGCACAATCCTTCTAACACATGATTTACGCATCATGCTCCGCACACTCACACATGAATTCTGCGCCATGCTGCGCACTCACTACCCAATATATGATTTGTGCGTCATGCTCCACACTCTCCTTCCTACACATGATTTACGCGTCATGTTCCGCACTCACAACACATGAATTACGAGCCATGCAATGCACACTCAGTCCAACACATGATTTACGCGTCATGTTGCGCACTCACAACACATGAATTACGCGCCATGCAACGTACACTCAGTCCGACACATGATTTACGCCTCATGCTCCCACTCACAACACATGAATTACGCGCCATGCAACGCACTCTCAGTCCGACACATGATTTACGCGTCATGCTCCACACTCACAATAGAAAATATGTTTCCTAAGCATGCTACTAAACCATGTCTCATGCAAAACAACACATGCTCATACATACTTTCAAGCTCAATCAATCAACATGCTAACATCATGTAAGCTTCACAAATCCACATCTAAACATGCTTATCAAAAGGTACAACAAAGCACAAAATATATATAACGCGCACAAATCAAATAAGAAACATAGAACATGTTGCAAACAATCAAACAGACCCACCAAGTAGAAACTACTTACCTAAAGTGCTCCTAAAAATAATCCAAAAGGTTATTAGATTTCAGCCTTAAATGATAAAGCGAACGCTCCAGAACCCAACCAAACTACAAACAGAAATTTCAAGATTAAACAACTGCCTTTCAGTAACTCAAACTCAATTAAAAGGGTCTAGGTAAAGCCTTACCACCTAATCCTTACCAAGAATAGAGTGGGCACTTATTTGGAGCGTTCAAACTACATTTAAAAGCTTTCCAATGATTAGGTACTATTTTACAGCACTTAATAAAGGATTTTGAAAGGCTAAAACACTCTAAACTTACTAGAAAAAGCCTTGCACCTTGCTGGTTGATTTCGAAAGTGTTCGAACTGTTTCGAAACTACAAGAACGAGGGTTTTAATGGTTAGAAAATAACCTACAACACTCAACTTGAGTTCCAAGGGATTTAAAAGGCACTAAAGCTTATCGAACTACACCAAATGTGCTTGAATACGTACTGGGAGTGTTCGAATGAGATCGAATTGGGTTGAAACTGCAAACAAAAGACTCTCACGCATTAGAACCTAAGTTATACACCTAAAGTGATTTGCGAAAGGTTTAAACACATTAAAACGTACTGAAATAGCCCTTATGCTTGCTGTTTACTGTTCGAAGGTGTTCGAATCGATCCCAAACTACAAACTAAAGGTTCCTACATGTTAGAACTAATGCTACAATACTTAAATGGATTTGCTAAAGGTCCAAAACATGGCGAAACTTACCGAACAACCTCAAAGGGACCGGAATGCTTGCTGGAAAATAGACTTTAAACAAAAAAAGGTCTCAAACTCGGTCTAAGCGATGAGCGACCGGTCCAAACTACAAATCAATGTCTTTTAGGGGGTGAGTAATCCAAATCTAAAGTCAATTAGGCATAGGTATGAGTCAAACCTGGACGAAAAGGGAGGAAAAAGCGTGGGTCTTCGCTAGAAGCGTGAACCACATCGTGGGTTTGTTTGCAGTGGATTGCCGGCGTTGCAAATCGAACTGTTGAGGGTCACTAGCGCTCAATTGGTCTTAAAACGAGTAGGTTTTGTTGCTAGAACTCGTGGGTATTAGCCAAATCACCGAAGAAGACGCTATCGTCGCCCGAAGGGTTGCCGCTGCTGATACGTGCGAGAATGAGGGGGAAAGGACCGGCGGCTGCTTACACGCAAAAAAGAGGGAAGAGAAAGATGGGGGAGAAGAAGAAGAATAGAATGGAGGCTAGGGCTTTTTCCTTTGTCTCTCACTTTTTGGTTTCCTTCTTAGAACTCCTTTCTTTTAATTAAACAAACCAAACCCAAATAAATAAAAGAAAGGAAAAATCCTAAGATCTCAATAAAGCATCCAAAATATTTGGGGTAAAATCTAATCAAAAGAGATTTTGGGGTTCCTTGTTGAACTTGGGTATAAAAATTTAAATTAAATTCCCAAATTACTTACTCTAAGTAAAATAGATAATTCAGCACATAGAACATAAGTTCAAAAGTTCAAAATTTTCGTACCTGAAACCGTGGGGCGTTACATTTATCTAACCGATTTGAATCATATTCAAACCTTTTCAAATTCTCTTACGACATTTATTTCCTTATTTAAATCTAATTCAAATTCAATAATGTAACGACCCAACTTTTCCTATTAGACTTTCTAGGGACGTTACTACATGCATGCTGAAGAAATTTAAAATTTTTAATAACAGACAAAAAGAATTAAACTTTTTGCTAAACAATCAAAAAAATCTTTATGCTCGGGATTCCTTTAAAAATCATTTCAAAACATAATATGAATTAAAACGTTCAATCAGTTGAAATAGTTTCACAACACATTGTTTACTAAACAAAATATGTTTTAACTAACACACTATCTAAATGTGGAAGTCATGATCTTCAAAGTCACCCATGACCCTTTCAGCAAACTGCTTTGTCAATCGCTTAAGATATGTCTTTGTCTTTGCCTGAAAAGAAAAACATTTTTTAAAATTGTGAGTATTTAAAATACTTAGTAAGTGACCTCACTACAGGGTCAGGATATGCATACACATACATAATGAATTTTCGAAAACATTTTTCTTTCCTTTAGTGGGACCTAAAACCTTTTCATAGGGGAAACGTTTCCTTAAAATTTTTCTTCGGCTTTTAATGTGGACAATTTAACCCATCCTGACTATGCTTTCATTCATATAGCCTCGTAAGGCTCATTTTCATATAGATGTACATCAATAATTTTAGGAGGGTAATTGCCACAGCCTTCGAAATCATTTCATCATGAAAATACACATGTATGCATGAGGTGCCAAAGCATTCTTCCATTTTAATACAGTGATGCATCATATATCAACATTCTCACATTAATCATCATAAATCATAAATCATGCATCACATTTGTAAAAGTATCTAATAAACATACATGTGAGAATTTATTTTCATACATAGCATTTCAAAATTTATCAACAATCACAAATAAAAACATTTATAAAAAAATCATTTCATTTCAAATGTAAATTTTTTTTTCAATTCAGTTCCCAACTTGCATTTAAGCATACCGGCATAAAGTCCCTTACCTTGGCTTAATTAGCTCGCTTTCTCCTTTTATGGAGTTCTTTCACCTCAGCCTATAATGATTTAAAAGAACTTATTACTTGACATACTCAACTTGTGAACCTTAGGCAAACTACTCAAATTACTGTATATGCACATGAACCCACCATGAATTTGACTACATTAAATTCTTCAACAAGAATATTCACCCACCTAGGTAGCTAAGTTTACCCCCAACTAGTTACCAAGATAACATAATTTCATTCCTCTATTATTTCAAGTAAGTCCTTTTGATAATACACATAATTCTCCAAATCTTTAAGCCCTCTATTCCAACATAGCCATAAACTTAGTCAAAATTTAATTCTAATTTACCCATAGTAAGATTTTTCTAAATATGACATGCTTCCTAATTATGAATTTCATGCTTTCCTTCTAAAATTCATAATAATAACCAAGTCACAAGTAACTTAAAGGGCTTAATCCAAAATTGAATCGAAGTTGAAATTTACCCAAATCATAACGCAATAGGGAGACGACGGTGCGTGAACAATGACGGCGGCGTGAACAGTACCGGTGTGAACAGTACCCCCCCCGCAAAGTGAATAGTTGCGGAGTGAACATTACCACGTGTGAATAGCTTCGCGGCTTGAAGGACAAATCTAGCGATGGGTGTTTGTTGAAGAGAGAGAGAGATTGATGGTGGAGGCTATTTTTCGTGGAGGAAGAGGAGAAGGTTGGAGAAGAGAAAGCCTAGGGACGCGTGCACACAAAAGACAATTTAGGGTTTCTAAAATTAATTCCCTTTTTTCTCTTTTCCTTAATAACCAACAGTCAAAACCATCCCTTCTCAATTTCACCCCTCTCCTATTCCTTCATTCTCCTCTTTTCCCAATTCTAACCTCTTAACTAGACTCTATATTGTCTTGGAAAACTTAAATTAATTCACTTAAGCTCAATTCCTTCAAACTTAAACCTCAAACAACAATTCTATCAAGCCCAACAAAAATAACTTAACCTTAAAATCAATTAGATGAGAAATTAAACCAAAGGTCATAAGAGGAATTAAATTATGAATTTGACACTTAATTAATAAAATCCTTCTCCACAATGTCAAAACTTTAGTTATTCTTATTTATCTCACTGAGGCCTAATTTTCTCAAAGTGGATTCCAAACAACACTTCCAATTAACTCAATCAAACTCAAATCAATCTTCAAAAGAATAAAAGTACCCTTGTTTGAAATCGTGGGGCGTTACAAATAAATATCTTTTCTTTAATATATCTTAATACATTAATAATTTCTTTGATATTTAATGTATCATATACAATAAATATGTTTTCCCTCATTTAATATATCAAATATATTAAATTTAAATTTGAACATTTCAAAATTTTCTCTCAACGAAATTAATCCCTATTTGTTCATATAAGCTAGCAAGAGGACCTTATGGACCTACATATTATAAGCTCCAATGACACAAAATCAATTAATCAAACTCTTTAATTAATTAATTTTCATTTATTAACTATAGGTCACTCCACTATAGACTTAGAGTACACTCTTATGCACTGTAGGACAAGTTGTGTCCATGGATATAATCACTACATGCAAGTTGATCCTTCACGAGTTGTTCGTAAGTACAGTTGGGTCAAAAGTCCATTTTACCCCTATAATTACATCTTGCACCTTAAGTACCACTGATCCTCTAATGAACAATTTGTTTATTATCCAACCATAAACTAAGTCCCTCTCGGGCCAGTGAGAGGGTGGGGCCCCATTGTTGAAGTCCCAAAATCAGCACTTAAGGGAACTACTCATTATATGGGAAGGAGTGAATTCCATCTGGTGAAATTATGTTCTCAACTCCCTATTTGGTCAAGGCTCCAAAATGGTAGGCTTATTGAATCGGCTACAAAAGTCATTCTTACCCATGCAAATCAAAGGACAAGCTCTTATAGACAAGAGTTCATAACTCACTCAAGATTAAGATCTGTCGCATATGATCATCCTGATGAAATATTAATCTTCTCAATTAACGAATTTATAAAGAGAGATTAAATATTTCGTGATCCAGTCTTATACAAACTCATTGTATAGGATACCCCCACTCACATATCTCCGATCAAATTATTTGTAACAATTACAAAGTGGGTCGTATCAATAGTGTTACCTGGATAAGAGACCCAACTTTATCCATATACCATAGACCCTTTAGGTTATTACTTGAACATGATCCTATTGTATATCAACTACATACTATTCAAGATTACAATAATAACCTTGAATTTTACACAATATAAAATAATAAATTATTTTATTTAATATATGAGAAAATGTTTAATTACAAAACTACGAGCTATAGGGCACAAATCCTAACATGGGGAGCCGACAAATTATGTTATATAAATATAATAAAAAAAAATATCTTTAAAGGTCAAAGGTTTGAATCCACACCCCCACATTATGTTGACCTAAAAAAAGTTATTGTGGATAAGAATAGGTAGGTGCATCAAAGACTTCTTAACTAAGTTCGAATAACCTTAAATATTCATCATATAATTTAGCTCATCTTGATGTCTTATCAAATAGAAAAAAAAAAGTTAATTTACGAGTTAGTCCATAAACTTTTAAGTTCAAGTCTATTAGATCCTGAACTTTTAAAAAATGTCTAATGAGTCCCTAAACTTTCAATCTAGTATCTAATAAGTTCCTATACTTTAAACGTGTACAATAGGTTCCTAAACTTTTAATTTTGTGTCTAATAGATCCCTAAATTTTAAAAAATGTCAAATAGGTCAAGAATATAATATTATTGTTTCTTGTAGAATTAAATATTAAAAAATAGTTTACTAACCTTTAAAAATACTTGTAAATTGTAAATATTTTGTAGAATATTTTGTAGATATAATTCTTTAAAGAAAATGTGATTTATCTTTTATATTTATATAAAAAAATATAGGTCTAAATTATTTTATAGAATAGTTTTTTATATATTTTTAAATCAATAAGATAGTGACCTTTTATAAACACATAAAAGAAAAAAAAAATGTATAAACAAAAAAAAAAAAGGAAAGTCGGAAAGCAAAGAAATATATAAAGGAAAAAAAAGAGAGAAAATAATGCAGCATGCAGGGCTCGAACACAATGTTATTACCGTTGTGACAAAGCCCATTCTCATCTTCTTCAAGCCCATTTTTATATTTTTCTATAAACTATATAATACTAATAGTATATATATACTTTTTTTAAAAAAAAAAAAGACTAATAGTATATATTATAGTGTATTAAATTCAAACACTTTGGTGGGGGGAGGGGCTGGCCCTCCTAGTCTCCAAGTAGTTCCGTCGCTTACGCGAGATTAATTTCAGCCCTTTCCCTCTAATTCAGATGGAATTCAATGCCAAAGAAGCCATCGATTTACTGATGAACGAGTCTTTAGATCTTTCTGAAATCAAGACAGCTGCGACGACGTGTAAGAGTTGGCTAACTCGATGGGTAGAATATCGATTTTTTATTGTCCCCAAGCATGTAACTCTTCAACGCACCTTTTAGCTCGTTACTTTTTGTCTCCTGAATTTTATTTTTCGATGGGAAGCTCTTCCTCTTTGGAAGTTGTTCAGGTTTGCTGGGATTTTTCTGGTTTCCTCTGTGTTTAATGAAGTGGTTGGTGGTTCTGTTTTGGGTTCATTTTAATGAATCATCTTTTCTCAAAAAAAAAAAAAAATATTATTCTTTTAAAAAATAATGATTTTGATTTATTATATAAAATATAATTAATAAATTAATTTCTTTACATTTAAATTAACTAGTTTTTTACCACGTGCATTGCACGTGGAATCAAAATATTATAAAGTAAAATGAATTTGCAATGAATTTAACTAATTAAAATTAATTTTATACATTCTTATATTAGTTTTGTTTTTTCTATTTCTATTATGATTTTGTATTTTGTAATCTGACTAATTTTAATATAATACAATATTTTATTTTATTTTATTTTTTCTATTATAATATAATTTTTCATATAATATAACATAATTTTAATGTAATATATTTTTTTTTTAGTTTTATAGTAAGTTTTTTTTTTTAAATTTTTATTTCTATTATTATTATTATTATTATTATTATAATATATACTTTTTGTAATAATACATTTTGTTTAATTGACGCAATACTTATTAATGCAATTTTATAACAACTATTTTTTATTTAAATTTAGCATACAACTAATGCTAGAGAATTAATTGACAAAAGAAATATGTACATGACATATCATAGCAAATGTAGTAACAATAATTATGCTAAATAATACAAAATAATACATATTAAACAAAACGGTTTACAAAGTCAAAACTTATTTATAGAAAACATTTTTGGTCAAATTGTCATTTGATTTGATCAATACCTTTGTCGTTGCTGCCATAGAGATCCCTCTTGAAAGTGCCACATATAGTTGTTCGTGCGAAAAAACATGTTGAGGAAGATAAACTCCGATGTTAGGTATGATTTGTCCTTGAGCCTTATTAATAGTCAGGGAAAAGTAGAGTCGTATTGGAAAATGTTTTATTTTTAATTTAAATGGATATCTTTCATCATTTGTAGGACTCATTGGTATGCATGGCAGAAAAACTTTGTTTCCTACATGTTGTCCAGCTGTGATTTTTGCATAAATGACGTTTTTGTAAAATTCATGACAAACCATTCTAAGTTTCTCAATAGTATGATGGACACTATTTTTTTCAATGTTAATTTGTGAGGAGGAACACCATTGGGCAATAACGAATTGAGAAATTCTTCTTAATAGTAATCATGTGTGTCGTCAATTGCTTCATCAAAACTCATGAATTCTTCTATTTTTCCAAGAAATAGATGAATCATTTTCTCATTCATTTCATCAACATACTCATTTTTGGTTGACAGAATCGCCCTACTTGTTATATACTCTGTTGACGTAACATTTTTATCAAGATCAAGATAAACAATATTCAATCATTTTAATACTGCATCATCTTCACTTTTACTGTAATGACATCATTTAGGAGGCAAATATAGTCTTCTTCTACAAATGGTTATGTTCCATTACCAATTCGTAATAGATATTCTGCAAAATGGTTGTCATTTTGGACTCTCATATTTTTTGTTAGTTGTAGTTTTTCCGTTTACTCCCAAAGGTATGACTTTACCAAACTTTCATTGATAGTCTATCGTCTTGTTGCTCGTGGGACAACAAGCAGTACTTGTCGAAAATCTCCTCCAAAGACGACAACCTTTCCACCAAATGGCTAAGAACTATCCATTATATCTCTAAAAGTCTTGTCAACAACCTCTATTGTGGTTTTTTTTTTGCCATTGGTGCCTAATTCCAAATAATGACTTTTGCTTGTTTAATCAATTCAACTCTATTATTTGCTTAGAAACATTGCACATTGATGGTTCATTTGCTATAAGTGGTAGATTAAATCTAGAATTGGTAGTTTGTCTTTCCGGCATAATCGAAGCAACAACACCTGATGTTGCTATTGCAATTGCTATCATCCTTCTCGAATCTTTTAGTAGCTAGCATGTACAATACAAAAATGTTTTTCATGTTCCTCCTGGTCCATCAATAAAAAATAAATCACTTTTATTATTCATGATTCTTTTTATAATAATATCATATCCAATTTTTGTTCTTCATTCAAGTTTAATGAATCTTGAATATCCTCGTCTAAGACTTCAATTGACTTTTAATCCAACACATCTTTCATACAATGCTCATTTCCATGTATTGGCATATCTTTGATTTTTGGTAAATCATACATGGTGATTTCTTTGCCCATTGACTCAAGGAATAAATTTATATCTTGCAAAGTACATTGCTTTTGATATTCCAAATTATCTGGCTCATTTTTTCTGTAATCTTCTTATAAGAATTCAAAATAATCCTCCCACAATTTTCTAACATCAATAGGTTCACAATATACTAACAATATTGCAAAGAGTCTTCTAAAAGCATAAGGCATCTCAAATGATACTGCTTCATCTAAACATTCTAGAACACTCTGATCAAACTCTAAAAGTCATCTTTCTTGTGCTGCTTCTTTAAATATCGATACTCTTTTTCTATTGACAATTGATAGCACAATATGTGCTATCTTTAGGCCCTATTTTATGCTAGTTTTGAGGCTTAAATATATGCTTTCACGTTCATAATTGTGTTATTTCGTAGAAATTGAGCATTTGGAGAAAAACGAAGATTTTAGAAGAAATATGGTGACAAATGAGCTAATTGAGCAAGAAATTAAGCAACCATAATTTTGGGAACAATTTTTGGAGAAGAAAAATATTCCTTATTTAATTAGGTTTTGGTTTCCTAATTTTATTAGATTATGGATTCCTAATTTGATTAAATTTTGGATTCCTAATTTAATTAAATAATGAATTCCTAATTAGATTAGGATATGGATTAACCCATTATAAATACCCACATTCTCTTCACTTCAAGGCATTCAACTTTGGAGAGCACAACTCTAAAATTCTACATACAAGAGTGAGAAGAGACTTGAGAGAAATATTCAAGGCCAAGTTCGTGAAGATCATACGGAGACGGAAGATCGACACACTAGCATAGATTTTCTTCTTTCTTTTTATTTAGTATTTAGATGTTGTTTAGGAGTTTAGATTTTGTGATAGTGAACATGAGTGGCTAAACTCTTTTCTTATTCTAGGGATTGATGTAGCCATTAGACCTTATGTTTTAATTATTTAAATTCCTTGATTGATTATCTTTTATTTCATTCAATATGCTTTTATATTCTTAATGTTTTTAATCTTTTGATCACGGATTAAATGATATGTTGGTCTAAATTCACGCTTGAAAAAGGTAATTTAGATTAGATCCTAATTGCATGACTAAAGGTAGTTCTTGATAATGATTAGGGCTCATTTCGAAATTGTTAATGAAGGAACTTAATGCTATGCATAACGTTAAAAATCATCAGAGATGTAGGTTTTTCCTTATTGCATAAAAATTGTTTGTTTTCGATAGAGTCATTCATGATAAAAGACTTCTAGACTTATGCAATATTTATTTTGACCGATCTTAGATGTTTAAGTAATTTAATTATTTTAGTCTAATAGGTGAAATCAACTCCCTAGGATATTCTCTCCTCTGATTGTTTCAATTTTTTATTAGAATTGTTTTATTTAAATCTTGCAACCATCATTCAACTCTATTCTCTAAATAAAATTGAGTGATAATATTCATAGTACTTAAGTGAATTAGAAAATCAATCCTGAAGACGATACTCGAACACTCTTTCACTATGTTAAAACTTGACCCGTACACTTGCGATATTTTGGCAAAAATTATGCAACAACAATTAATAAGGATTCAAATGGCGTTGACTCCATAACATGGTTTAGTAATAAACGCAAGTAATATCTTTCTCCTTCTCTTGAGTTTGCTTCAACAATGCGTGATATAACCACTTCTTTTTTTTTTCCTTCCATAATCAGTGTCGTTTATCCCACACATAATGTCTAGAAATTCTTTGTATAAAAGATTTCGAGCAATTTCATATTTTTGACACATGTGGAAGTACTCTGTTAACATTGTCTTTGAGACATGATCCCAATGAATTAGTTTCTTCAAATTCTAATTTTTCCAATAAGAAACA
Organism: Trichosanthes truncata; assembly: GCA_033996785.1. Lineage (NCBI taxonomy): Eukaryota > Viridiplantae > Streptophyta > Magnoliopsida > Cucurbitales > Cucurbitaceae > Trichosanthes > Trichosanthes truncata. The sequence goes on along the minus strand of JAWPNB010000013.1, from coordinate 37,595,392 downwards.
CCCTGCATATTTCGAAGGTGAAGTTGTAAGTTTATCATTGGGGGAGATATCTCATTCAATCTAAAATCATAAATTTTCCATAAGGCTTCTTGTGAAGATACCCATCTCGCATCCTAATAATCCTTTATCTCATCAATACTTTTACTATTATTATCATATGATATATAAACTATTACTCTGTCATGTCATTTGTAAATATATTTGTATAAATATTTAATTGCCTTCAACTCTAAACATATTTTTACATTTATGTGGCAGTTGTATCTCAAGAGTAGATATGGATTATAAGGAACCACCGATCGATTATTAAAAGTCTTATTCCTAACAATTACCTTCACAAATTTAAATATAATATAATTAGAAAATTATTTTTTAAATACTAAGGCCCCGTTTGGTTGGGAAATTGTTTTCATTTTTTTTGTTTTTGAAAATAAATAATACAAAAAAAACAATGAAAATGTGTTTGGTAGATTTATTTTCAAAAACTATTTCCAAAAATAATTCAAAAAATAGCATGTTTTTTGAAAAAACAAAATATTGTTTTCATTGTTTTTTTATTTTTCTTTAAAAATAACGAAAACATAGGATACAACTTGAAAATACGGGATATACCTCTTTCGGTCAAAGAAATTGTGGGCAGCAGCAAGAAGCAAACAAACAGCCATTTTGCTTTTCCTCTTCATCTGCTAGCGAAGAATTCGATCCTTCGTTTTGCACTGGAATGCAATCGATTGCCTTCGGTTGTCCTTTGGGGTCAGTGTATAGGTAAGACCTCCATTGCCAAAGTTATTGTAGGTTCCACTTCTTCTTTCTCTCAGTCTTTTCAATTTATGTCATTGGCTGCTATAACTTCTGGTGTCAAGGACATTAGGGATGTTATTGAGGAAGCTAGAAAAATTAGAATCAAGAACAATAACAAGACTATTTTGTTTTTGGATGAGATTCACAGGTTCAACAAATCCCAACAGAATTCCTTTTTGCCTGTCATTGAAGATGGAAGCATTATCTTCTTAGGTGTCACTACAGATAATCCTTCTTTCCATTTGAATGAGTGAATCACTCCATTGTTGTCTAGGCTCCTAGATTCACTCCTTCAATCTCCCCCCCTTCGCTCCATGTCAAGCTCCTTTTCCCTGTAAATATCCGCAACAAAATTTGCCCCAAAATCCCTCGAGGCCATTTACGGAAATGCCTTCATTCTCGAATGTACCGAGGCTTCCATTAACAAATTGGTCGTTGTAGATGACTTAAATCACATCGTTCACTTGGTGCAAAATGCAAAAAGCTAAAGACACGAGATTTCAATAAAGAAAACTTAAATGACATCGTTTACTTGGTGCAGAATGAAAAAAGCTAAAAGATTTCAATAAAGAAAGAGAAATGAGACACGTGTAAATAAATTTATATTTGTATTAATTTTGTGAGTGTAGTACAATCTTTAATTTGTTCCTATGATGTTTTCTCTCTCATATATAAATGTCTCGAGGGCTGAAAGCTTGTTCTCAAGCATACTGTCTTTTCTGATCGGCCTTTGGCTTGTTGACCTTGTTGGATCGGCCTTTGGCTTGTTGATATTTGGATCGGCCTTTGGATCGGCTCTTGGCTTGTTGATCGTTGGATCAGCCTTTGGCTTGTTGATCCTTTTGAAGATACGATCGAAGTCTTGGAGTCTTGTACTCTTCAAATGCCTTTAACTTGTCTTCAAAGATATTTTGGTCTTTAAATTTTTAAGTCTTCTAGTCTTCAAAGCGTCTTTGGTCTTCGAAGACTCTTCAATCTTCAAGGAACATTTAACACCTAAGGACTTGTCTTGGAGGGTCTTTGGTCTTCTAAGAGTGTTCAGCACTTCAAGAAGTGTTCAACACCTAAGGACTTGTCTTGAAGCGTTCAGTACCTAAGGACTTTAGGGAGCATTTAGCACTTAAGGACTTTGGTCTTCTTTGCTCTCAATTCTCTATAAGTTCTCTGGAGAATAAAATTTCTGAACCCCTCAAATGAAGGAGAGCTCAACCTTTTATGGGCATGTGGGCTTGGGCTTTAATGGCCTTTAGGCCCAACCATTGGACTTGAGCTTTGTTGGCTTTGGGCCTAACCATTTGAATTTGAGTTTTGTTTATCTTAACCCAAATTTCATATGACTCAACTTAACCAAATTAACTTTAATTATTTGGTCAAATGAAGACATATGACATTTTAATTTAGGATTTGCCAATTTTGTCTTCAAATTAAATTTGAGACACATGTCAATTTATAATTGGTCCCAAATTTAATTATTTGTAATTTTATCATTAATTTAACATAATAACGTGACAATTTGAGATTGGCTGAAATTTCTCTGTCAACACCGATCATCGACTGTCGTTCTGCTGGAGGACAAATGCCTCTAAGCCGACTTGTCGGTGGGTTTGGTTATATCAGACTGATCAAAATTGGGACTATAGGACTTTGGATTTTTGGGCTAGGAGACCTTTATATATGGGCCCTTCGGTTAGCAATGTGTTCTGCTTGTTTCTGCCGGTGATCGGAGATGTTAAGGCATTGAGAGTCCCCGTGTTGGTTCCAGCGAATGTGGTCAAAAAGTTTGAATATTACATAACATGCTTCGTTTTCGTTCCGTTTTTCTAGATCACTTCAACTTGAGCACAATGTGTTGTTCCATTTATATTCCATTTGTATTTTTAGCCTATTCCTCTTTTTCATCCATGGCTTCTAGATTCCACATCCTGCTTGTCATTTCATTAATTTCGCCTACGCTTAGCAGTGGGGTAACTGGTAAGTTTAGTCTGAGACTTTGACCACTGCTCAAGCTGTGACTCTTTAAGAAGATGGTTCTTCTTGAAAGTCAATCAAGTTCTCAGTATATCTTTGTTTTGATGACTCTTCTTTCTTTTGACTAATTGTATTTTAAATGGCATTTTTCTCTGATGATGTGATGTTTTCATTCTTTTTCTTGGGTTTTTTTTTTCTTTTGTTGGAAAAATTTTCTTTTCCTCTTTCTTGTTTGAACAAATTATTTTACTTTCTCTTGTCAGAAAAGATTTCTTTTTCCTTTCTCCTGTCTAAAATGGTTTTCTCCTTCTTCCTATAAATTATATCGCTTGTATTACAAAAATCCAAAAATATTTTCTCCCTTCACTATTTCCACTATTTTCCTTTCTCTTGCCGGCAACACCAGGTTTCTTTCTTCTTCTTCTTTTCATTTTTTCACTTCATGATTGATTATTTTATGTAAAGAAATATTATACCATTCAAATAGTGTCTTGCATGCTAAAAATCTACCAATTGTGATCTACTTCAGATTTTTTGTTGGTAAAAGGATGCTTTAACAATTGGGCTATGCTCATGTTGATGATTATTAATTGGCCTTGTATATATGATACGATTATTTAATAAAATGTTGCCATAATTTATTAGACATGGCTTCGAATGACGATCTTGACGATGTTGCACAATGGCCTCCGATGATTGAGTCTTATTTTATTAATCTTTTGTATGAGGAAAGCAAAAAGGGAATACAAACCTCAACGTAACATTGGATAAGAAAACTTGGACTCTTATTGATAATGCTATATTTTCTAAGTTTAGCAAAAGATTTACAGTACCTAAATTGAGGTCAAACTATAATTGCTTTAGAAAGTTACATCGGGAGTTCTCAACCTTATTAGAACATACTGGTATGGGATGGGATCCTATCAATAATACAGTTAATGCAACAGAAGACATTTGGACAAACTTATTTGAAGGTATATAATTATCTTTCAAATTTTCTAATTATTCGATGATAGTGATTAGTAAGTAATTAAGCTCATATAGTTGAAACTTGTTATGTTTGTTATTTCCAGAAAATCCATTTGGAAAAAGGTTTCACAAGAAAGGATGTGAACATTATAACGTACTTGGAAAAATTTTCAATAACACAACTACAACTAGACAAATGCGTTTTGCATCAACTCGAGTTCCACATAGTTCTGATGAAGAAAGAGAATTGGCGAAGGATTTTATTGGCTCTGTGGATCATTTAGAAGTTGAATATCAGGTAGCGGTGAATGATGATAGTGAACTTCATACTTCTAGAGCCCAACATTGTAGTATGGAACCTCCTATTGACCAACGTATTTGTAAGGCACTACGTGTACCTAAATCTACTATGAATACTGCTCTTGAAGTATGGACTAAATCAATGAATGAAAAAATGACAAGAAAGGCTGCTAAACGAGAGGCTTTGGATTCTACGGAGACAAGTATTGAAAAATATTCAAACGAAGAGTGCATGGAAAAATTGAACTCCATCCCTAATATAGATAGAGCATCATAAGCCAGAGCTTGCACAAAGTTTATTCCGCTTGAATGGAGGACCATGTTTATGTTGATGGATGAAGAGAATATTTGTTAAATTATGGGTCCTGATTTTCAACCATGTTGATTTTTTTTTTTTGGATAAATTGAATGGTTTTATTTGACATTTTATATTAATGCATCAAACTTTAGTTTGTTTAAGGGTTCTATCAAACTATTGTCTATTGGATGTTTGATTATAGTGTTTGCTTAACTTGCTATAAGACTTGGTATAAGATCAATTTTTATTTAAATGTTTCCTATTTATTTGAATATATGATTATTATATTAGTTACTAAGCTTCAACCAAATACGTATGATGGAATTAGATGATACATGTAAAAAAAGAAATTTTCAAATACTACCCTTGGTTTAATGTATGTAAAAAAAGAATTTAAGCATATTCATATTATGTGTATTTAATATATTTGATTTTTAAAAAAAATTCACATAGAATTGTGTTGGTGCCATTGATGGAACCCAAATAAGTGCATGGGCGCCTTCGTCAAAGAAAACCCTTCATTGAGGACGAAAAGATCAAGTACTCATAATATTATGTGTGCATGCTCCCTTAACATGCTATTCACCTTTGGGTATACTATATGGGAAGGAACTACAAATGATTCAAGAGTGTTACTTGACGTTAAGTGGAGAGGAAAATAATTTTCCAATGGCACTTGAAGGTTTGAAAATCGTTGTATTATATTTTATGAATTTTAATTGTTAATATCTAGCATGATGACTTTATTAATAGGTAAGTACTATGTTGTTGATTTTGGCTATGCAAATATGTTTGGCTTTCTAAGCCCATATCGTGGGGAAAAATATCACTTACGAGATTATAAAGGTAGAGTAAGACATCCTAGAGGTCCACAAGAACTATTTAATTATAGACATTCATCTCTTCGAAATGTGATTGAGCATTATTTTGGGGTACTTAAAGCTCAATTTTTCATACTCAAATTAATGCCAAACTACCCTATTAGGAAGCAAAGAAAAATAACAATTGCTTGTCGTGCATTACATAATTTTATTAGAAGCCAATCAATGGATGATCGATTGTTTGAAGAATATTCAGTTGATGGCTTAGAAGTGATAGATGACGAGGACATGGGCAATAGACAAAAAGATCCTAATATAGACATGAGCCGGGAATCTATTAGTCAAATGAACTCTACAAAAGATAATATTGTAGGAGCTATGTGGCTTGATTATAATAATCAAATGTAGTATAACACTTCTCAAAATATATGACATATTATGCATTTATTTGTTTATTTTTTACTTCATCTAATATCTTATTTTATTATGTGAAATATTTGTAGGCATGGTTGAAATCTGCGACCTATATTTTTTTACTACTCATTTAATTATTTATATTAATAATGACAACTACATAATAATAGTAATTAATAGAAATGATAACTCTAAAGTATAATTTGTTTCTTTTTGTTGGACTATAATTACACATATTAATTGTTTCCTACATTTTCAAATTCATAAAAAAATACCGTTTTCAAATTTTGAATTCAAATTTAGAGTTTTTAAATTGGAACCAAATGTGTTTTCAAATATAATGAAAATAAGGAATCTGTTTTTGTTTTCTACTGATTTTTTTGTTTTTGAAAATAAATTTTCGAATCACAAACCAAACGGGGCCTAAGTTTTCGAACTAAATCACTATCATATAAAGTATATTATAAATAGTTAAATATAACAAAATAAATAAATTATTTAAATTATTATAAATGCTTATTTTCTATCATTCCTCTTCTTGTATATTAGGTATGCATCCTTTCTTTGCTTTGTCTTCGAGCAAATTTATCTTGGATAATGAAACCTACATTTTCCATTAATCATACATGGATAATTTTTGTTATCTTTTCCACACTGCCCATGGAGCATGTGCTTTACAACATCAAAGTGAAGAGCAAGGTTTGATTGACGATCTGGAATTTCTACACTAACATAGTTGTCATATTGGTCAAGGTTGGTGATCTCGTTGTCTCTTTTCAATATTACCAATATATGCATGCGTGGAAGACCTCATTTTTGAAATTCAATTACATATACAAAAGCAGCAACTTTTCCAAATATTTCTTTGTTCACAATGTGGTCTTTCATGTCCATTAATTTTCCTCTAAAAAATGTTGAAGTTAGATCTAGCCTATCTTAAGAAAGTTGACCTTCCATTAGTTCTTCTTTTATTTTCGTCCATTCAGCATTGCATGTCATTATTAAGAACAAATCTAGCTTTCCAAAATGTTGTACTAAATTCATAGCATCTAAATATCAGTTTCGCATATCTCTTGAGCCACCAATAAATGTTGAAGGAAGAACTATACACTTTTCGACTTTGTCTCCTCTTGTTTCTCTTGCATTTACGATATCAACAATCCCTTGATACAACTCAAATATAATATGTGATTGTTGAGTCTTATGGAAGTCAAGTCTAGTTGTTTCAAGCTTTATATACATATTCTCAACATACTGTTGAAAAAGTTGGCCAGCTAGAAGCAATGTCAATGGAGTAGATTGGTGCATTTGTAGATAGTAATATTCTCTACGTGAAATTTTGGGCGATTGACTTTTTGAAACATCTATTAAAGTTTCAAAATTAAATGTAATATGCTATAATACCAACTAAGAGGAGACACGACAATGAAGGAGACCATTTAGCTAATTTTTAATCTTTTAAACTAATTCTTTGTCTTCATTATAGTTGATGTTTAGTTTAAGGACTATGCTTGTGTGGTGGTTTACTGCCTTTATTGTCTAAGTTTAAAAGGTTGTTGGATTGCTAGCTGTTGTTTCTTTAAGTAGTTATATTATTCATTTGTGGTTGAGCTTCGGTTGTGATTCAGATATTGTAGTTTCATTATTTTATTTTTGAGGTTGTTTATGGCTAGGAAGTATAGTAAAGTAATGTTTTGCTTGTAAGTTTTGAGTTGGTGAACTTTATACTTGTATAATGGGGGATGCAGTGGTGGAGTTGTTGGTTTTCTGTTATAGAAGTATTGTACTCTTGTCTAATAGGTGCGGAAAATTTTTGGGTAGCTTGTAGTTCGGGGCATATTAGTCGCGAGTTTAGTAATGTTCTCTAAGTTAGGCTAAATTTTGGGGGTGTTACATATACTATGAATAAAATTACAAATTTAAAATGAAATAAAAATTATTGTACTTATAATCGGATATTAAACACAAACCTTGATTTTCAATGTTGATGATGTCTTCAATGTTTCTAAATTGTAGAACGTTGGATGTTTCTTCTGTCGAAATGTTGTGGGTATCGTTGTTATTATGATTTGGCCTAAATTTCGTGATGTCTTGATGCCAACATGCCTCTCCATTTGGAAAAAATAATGGATATTGAAGTGAATCATAACAACTAAAATAATGTTGAATTCTATGTCGTTTTTTGAAATGTGCATGTACTACAATGTCTCTCTTACATGGAATGTTATTATTGTTTCTTTCAATCCAAATAACAGCAACTTGATCCACTCCAAGTAAGTTATAAACATGTCGATCAACTTGTATATCTTTAGCAATATGTATATGAGCATCTTCAATTGATTGAAGATCTTTCATGCTTCAAAAAAATTGTGCATAGGGATTGTCTTTAAAAATTTCTACTATTTTTTTAGTAACACTTTTTTATCGACCTAGCATCTTTCAATTTTTCCATACAATTTTGAATTTCATTCAAGGTATCATAAAAATATAATTTGAAGAATATTGGTTTATCTTCGAGTAATAAACTTGGGAGGTACCTAATTTTTTTGAAAAGGCCAAAAACTTAATTCAAAAAAGAGACAGAGTTCTGGAAAAAAAAAATTGGAGCAAATAAACAAAAAAAGTTGGAAAAAAATAAAGAGACAAAAAATAGCAATATGATGTGCAAAAGTCACGCCAAAAACTTAATTTGACAAAAGAGACAATATCAAAAAAGAAATTGCAGCAAACAAAAAAATGGAAAATGTTGGAAAAAAATAAAAAGAAAAAAGGAGAGATATTTGATGAAAAATTGGAGATTGCTACTTTTAGACCTGAAAGAAAATAGTTATTATTTATGGATGCAATGGCAAGCATTAATATGAAACAACAAATTTAAGGCAAGCTAATTACTAAAAACCCATATGAACTACAAAAAAAAAAAAAAAATCATTCGGCCATAGTTCTTTGCACATAATAAAAAAACAAATATGACCTTAAAGATTCAGAAGAAGTTAGAATAATTTGAATACTAGGCATCTGCTTCATTTGAATTACGTGAAGAATTGCATATTAGAACTCAAAAAAAGAAAGAAAAAAAATACCTAATGAAAAATTGGAGGAGATGGATTGTAGAAGTAGAGAAAAATGGAAGAAGATGTGCAATTTATAGAAAGAATTTAGATTCAAATTCTAATTTGATTTGATTTTGAATCAAGTTGCTTATCAAATTAAGAATATTGATTCAAATTCATTTTGAATTAAATTATCTCGCTATTGTTGTCTCAATTCGAAATTAAATCGGATATTCATTTTGAGTCAAATTATCAAATTGGATTATGATGACTTGATTGATGTAATTAACTAAAATTTAAAGGCGTATTTTAGTCTAAAATTGTTTTTAAGAAATTCTTGTTTTTTAATATATTATAGATCAATTTTGAGTCAAATTATCAAATTGGATTGTGATGATTTGATTGATGTAAGTAACTAAAATTTAAAGGGGTATTTTGGTCTAAAAATATTTTTCAGAAATCCTTGCTTTTTAATATAGTATAGATTATAAAATACTCAAAATAATGATTAAATTAGTTTTAATAAAAATATAAAATGTTATACGTAGTACAATACACTGGTATATTAAAAACTACTTGCAAAAATATTTTTGGAACCATTATACCCTTCTGTCTATTTTTAATTTACAAAGCATGTCATTTTAATTGTAGAAAACTTTACTTAATAACAATATAGAAGGTTAAGAATTTGTAAGGATTAAATATGAAAAGTTTTACTTATTTATTTATATGAATTAATTTTAAAAATTTATGATTTAATATTTAATTATAAATAATAATAAATTTTCAAACATGTTTGGAATCTCAAAAGTTTTACAACTTATTCATATCTAATATCCATATCTATAGTCTACCGTCTATTCATAGTGTAATGGGTAATTATGGACCAAAAGGATAGATCGAAGATAGAAGGAAAAAAAGGAACCAAGTAATAGAAAAAGGTCTAGCGTAGAACAAACTCGAGAAAACGAGGAAGGCTCAAGCCTAGGAGCAAAGAGAAGAAGGGAATTGGGCCGAAGCCCAAATCCCCTTCCTCGGCCTCGCGAAGGAGCCAAGGCTGAGGTTAGGGTAGGCCTTCAAAGGGGGCATGCGCCATGCATGTCCCCAGCCCGTGTGATTCCGTTCGGTCCAATTTTGTTCTTTTCGTATCCAATTTGTAGAGGAAATAGGAGAACCCTAGGTTATTCTCCATATAAATATTCTTCTTCAACCTACAGAGAGTAAGCTCTTTCTCATTCTCAAAACCCTTACTACATAATTAATTTTCATATCTAACTTAAGCATCGGAGCATGTGTGTCAAGTGCTACACTGATGTGCAGTTTCTTCTTGTTTTGAAAGTCACATCTTCCTCCATGAAAAGAATTCACTGTTGTTGTCACATGAAGTTCAAGTGAGATTTCTTATGTCTGGATTTTAGCAACCATAGTTGCCGTTGTTTATGGAAAAAACAAAATTTTCTTCCGAAATATGCACACGAGATTCAAGGATGAGCAAGAGAATAAGGAAGATAGACGATTTTCCCGTGATTCTCCCTCCAGTGATGGGCCACATCAGCCTTATCCAGAGGAAGGACGATTCGAGGACAACAACCCACAACAAAGTAGAGTTAGCCGAGTAGATGAAACAACATCTGTCACACACACAACATTAAAGAACCACGGTAAAGGGAGCCAGAGCCAAGACCAAGGTCGAGGCCAAGGTGAGGTAAAAACCCTAGCCATGAATTAACACACTGAAGAGATGGACTTGAGAAGTATGATCGATTAAATCATATCTGAAAAACCCTTTAGATATTTAAGGAACTATTATAGTCATACAGGTTCTTTTGTTACTTCAAAAGAAAAAAACATTAAACTTGTATACCATACTCCACTACTTAGGGTATAATTGATCTTAACATAGATTTTCCTAAATCTTTGTAAGAATTAGTGTATCTTGCAAAGATCAAATCTTTTACTCCATATACAAAATTTCTCATTATCTATAGATAATTTGAGAAAGTTTTTAATTTTCTACTCAATGGTCATACCATTCATTTAACTGATATATGTTAACCAACTGTATATTAATGTTAAGTCTCATTTATACATTAATTGTCTCCCACTCATGGTAGATAATTAATTATATGCTCTCAACATTTGAGGTACCTTAGGATACTCTTCCTTAGACAAAATAACTTTACGTTAGAATGATACATTATCATTCTTTAGAAGTTATGAATCAAATACTTGATAATAATTTTGTTAATATTAGATACTTGAGACAAGGTTAACATTATATCCTTAAAATTTGCATTTGGACATATACAATATACGAAGTGCTTCCAAATCATTCATTTCAATTTGGTTAGCTAGTCAACCTTTAATATTACATAAAATCTTGCAACATTCTCATTGAGTAGTAAAATCTCATCATTATAAAATATGAGAAAAAATCCACTAAATAATTAAGGATTTGCTTGTATGTACAAGTTTCATTAATAGTTATTTAAAGTCATAAATTTTGATACTTCTATCAAACCTTCTATTCAAAGACCTAAAGGTTAAATTCATTTAATAAATGAACCTTTACTATTTTGCAAACTTTTTGCTTTTGATCTTTGGAAATAAATCTCTTTAATTGATTTGTGTAGATGCGCTCTTTAAGATTTTTTTTCATAACGTTCTAAATATTCATTTGACACATCTCATATATACAAAAATGAATTAGAGAATATTTGTAGACTCTAGAATGACAACAAGTGAGAAAGTTTACTCGTAGTCTACTTTCTCCCATTAAGTTTAACACCTTACCATTAGTCTTACTTTGAAGATCTATATCTTCTTATCTACACACATTTTTCCTTTTATAGATCCATTTATATCCTATGAGTTTAACCCCATCAAGAAGATCTACAAGTCCATACCGAGATGAAGTACATGGACTCTATCTTGAGATTCATGATTGAAGGAATGAACGTTTCACTCTGCAACGGAAGCATTGGATTGTCTTTGATTTTATTTAAAATTAAACTAAACAAATAAGATTAAGCAAACTTCCTTGGAATAAATATGGAGATATTTCAGGCAGGTCTTTATCTCTTCCACAAAGTCTTCCTGGCTATGACTCGAACACAGAATCAAGGCTTGTGAGAGACTCTTGAAAAAAAATGAGAGATGAGAAGTTCAGAGAGAATTCTACAATTCTCTGTAGAGGAGATGTATCTCTTATAAAGAATGCACAATGGCTCACCCCTAGAGTCCTATTTATAGTGGCCTAGGGAAAATAATTAAATAATATATTTAATATCTAATATATTAAAATATATTTATCTAACCAATATGAATCTTATTCAAACTTTTTTAAATTTTCCTATGACATCTATTTCCTAATTTGAATCTAATTCAAATTTAATAAATATTTGTTCTTTAATGTATCTTAATACATTAATAGTTTCTTTGATATTTAATGTATCATATACATTAAATATGTTTTCTCTCATTTAATATATCAAATATATTAAATTTTAATTTGAACATTTCAAAATTTTCTCTCAACAAAATTGACCCCTATTTGTTCATATGAGCTAGCAAGGGGACCTTATGGACCTAGAGATTATAAGCTCCAATGATGCAAAATTAATTAATTAAACTCTTTAATTAATTAATTTTCTATGTCACTAACTCATTAACTCAATGCACTCCACTATAGACCAATGATGCAAATCATTAACTCTATGCCACTCCACTATAGACCTAGAGTTGCACTCTTATGCACTGTAGGACAACTTATGTCCATGGATACAACCACTACGTGCAAGTCAATCCTTCACGAGTTGTTCGTAATTACAATTGGGTCAAAAGTCTGTTTTACCCCTATAATTACATCTTGCACCTTAAGTACCACTGATCCTCTAATGAACAATTTGTTTATGATCCAACCATAAACTAAGTCCCTCTCGGGGCCAATGAGAGGGTGGGACCCCATTGTTCAAGTCCTGAAATCAGCACTTAAGGGAACTACTCATGTAACGCCTCACATTATAAAATTAGGCTAGTTTAGAATAATTGGATTATTCGTTAGAATTCTAATTTGGAAAAAATAGAATTTCAAGCTTAGCACCTTTAAGTTTGGTGAGTTAAATTTTTATAATGTTTGAAAAGAAGATTTTTAATTAAATCTTTAATTTCAAGGTATGGGAATTTAATTTTAGATTTTATTCTCCAAGTGTAAAAAAGAACCAAATTCTTTATGAGATAAAATTTTCCCAAAATCTTCTAAGTTCCTTATTTGGATTTTTATCTTTGGTAAGTAGAAAGAATTTGAAAGTTTATTTTTCTTGCTTAAGATTTTCCGTAAAGATTGTAGAGAAATTGAGGCCTTTAATTGGGTTATTTGCTATTTGAGAAATTAAAAAAAAAAAAAAAAAAAAAACCAACAACAACAGCAACAACAAAATCTCTAATTTTTTTCTCCTCTCCCTCTCTCTCTCTCATGAGTGAACTACAACCACCATCGTCATCTCTTCTTCAACTTCTCCTTCATCTTCTTCAACCCTTCTCTCTTGCTCGAGTAGTTGCAAACCATAGGGCATCATCGAGCTCTTTCTCTGGCGACCTTTAGCAGGCGGCGTGACGCGTGATGGAGCTCACGATTGTTGATTTTGCCGAAAACCCATGGCAGTGCCCGATTTCTCCCTCTCGTCCAACAAACCCACGAGCACGGCGGCTATAGCGGTGAGTTTTCTTCTCCTTCTTGGCCTTTTCCTCTTATTTTTGGTGGGTGCAAGCGTGTTTATACCAGATTTGCATTCAATAGGAGTCGATTCACGATTTTGGTGAAGACCCACTCTCTTTTCATCCTTGAATCGATTCACCCACAACTTGATAACTCTAGATTTGCTTTACCCACTCCTTAATAATTTTAAATCTACAGGGTTAGGCCCCTTTGAACTCCATCGAACACTTTTTGGCCTGCATTCGAGTCTATTTGGCGAAGTTCGGTGAGTTCTAGCATGTTCTTCCCCTTTCGCAAATCAAATAAAGTATTGTAAAGTGTGTTAGTTTAGTTTCTAACTGTTGGGTAACCTTAGTGCGTAGTTTCAGGCTCATTCAATCAATTTCAAACACCAACCAGCAAGGTTTCGAGGCCTTTGGCGGCGTTTAGTAGGTAATAACGCGTTCTAGACTCTTTACGAACTCAATTAAAGTAACTTAGGTAAGTCTCTAACCTCGAATACTCTTTGTTTTAGGATTTGAATTAGTTTTGAAGTGTTCGATCAAGCTTAAAGGTGATTCTTGGGTAAGATTGTCCCATTTGAGCCCTCTTTCAGATTCGATTAAGGATTTCAACCTAACTTTTGATCTCTAATCCTTATATATATTATTTAGGAACCTTATCAGCTTGTCTTAGGAGCACTTTAGAAAGTTTTGTAAGTAGTTTCTACTTGTGGAGTTTGTTAGCTTGTGTGCTAGCATGTTATGTGCCTAATTTTTGTTACCTTATGCTATATATGATTATTTCTCTTGGATCTCTATATATTTTGAGATGGTTGTTATGTTGAGTTGTTGCTTGAATTGTTTTGGGATATTGAGCTTGTTGTGTCGCCTTCTTGTGATAAGCATGTTGCTTTGTTTTCTTGTGATAAGCATGTTGCCTTGTTGAGCTTGGTTTGTTATCACAATGTTTATGCTTAATGAGTTGTGGGCATTGATGGTAAAAGCATGTCATAGGTGTTTTATGTAAATTTTGGCATAAATATGGTCTAGAAGAAGATGTGTAGGTTTCATGAATTCTAGTGAGTTTAGGTGAGGTTAGAAAACTTTGGGTGAGATAAAAGAAAGCAAGGCGTGAATACTAGTGTCACCATCAGATTAAGAGGAGCATCGATGCCTTGGTAACTATGGACAAGGGTCGGTGTAATGAATCTTGAGGCAAGTATTGAAACCTTGGTAACTATGGGCAAGGGACAATACGTTGCTAGATTGTAGATGCCTTGATAGCTATGGGCAAGGGTCGATGAAGATACCGAGACCTTGGTAACTATGGACAAGGGTCAATGTGATGAGTTATGGGGCAAGTGTTGAGATCTTGGTAACTATGGGCAAGGGTCTATGCACAGTTCGAGACCTTGGTAACTATTACAAGGAATCGTACGCCCATCTCTGTAGAGATGTGTTGAGGTCTTGGTAACTATGGACAGGGGTTGATGCATCTCGAAGGGTCAGTCTTAGAGAGCTTTGTGAGAGCTATATTATTGAACGTGGAGTGGTTCAATGGAGTCTAGCAAGTTCGTGAAGCTTGAGTATAGTTCGAGTATGCATAACATGATATTTTATTTCATGTGTAGTCCGGGTATGCATAGCATGATGTTTGATTCATAGGTTGAATGTTTAATTTGTTTTATGCTTAAGGAGTATGCTTAATATTGTTGTGAATAACATGTTGTTTGCCTTGTATGTTGTTTGATGGCTCCTTAAGTGTGAGCTACTTATCAGTACGCATTATATACTGACCCACTCTCAGGTTTTGCAGGTGATGATGAGTGCTATGACCTTGGTGATGTTGAAGAGGAGGCATGAGGAGAGAAAGACTATAGTAAACTACTTATATCTTTAGTAGTAGCTTCCTTTTTCTGTTTAAGTTTAGTTTAGTTGAATTACCTTATAGTTGGATATGTTCTGTTGCAGACTAGTGGTTGACATTTCAATTTCTTACTGGTTTTGTTAGTTTACTTTCTGTAGTGACGTTTATTTATGGACTTGGTGCAGTTGTTTCGTCCTTCTTGCTAAAGTTTGTTTATTGTGGTCGATTACATAAGGAAGCATTATGTTACCATTAGTGAGTGAGTTTATGTTAAGTACTTTAACTCATGCTGGAAGGGTGGTAATAGGCCTTTTGGTTAGGATACTTTACCTTTGTGGAATGAGTTTGCTTGGAGTTCATAAAGTAACCTTGTACCTAACATATTTAGCATGATGGTTCATTTCTGGTTTTGTAATAGTTGTTTGAGTTGGAGTCGGGAGATGTGGCTATTTGGTGATTCTGAATATAGAAGTGTGTTTTGTTGTCTAATAGGTACTAGAAAAATTTTGGTATTGTTGTAGTTATGTCGTTATGCAGCCAAAATTTTTGGGGCATAATGGTTGTTCGTTTAGTAGCTTTCCCTAAGTTATGTTAAAATTTAGGGTCGTTACAACTCATCTACTTACCCTATATGGGAAGGAGTGAATTCCATCTTGTAAGATTATGTTCCTAGCTCCATATTGTAAGATTATGTTCCCAGCTCCATATTTGATCAAGTCCCCAAGATGGTAGGCATATTAAATCGGCTACAAAAGCCACTCTCACCCATGCAAATCAAAGGACAAGCCCTCACAGGCAGGGGTTCATAACTCGCTTAAGATTAAGAACGAGTCACATATGATCATCCTGATGAAATATTAATCTTCTCAATTAACGGATTTATAAAGAGAGATTAATCGTGGTCTAGTCTTATACAAACTCATTGCATAAGATACCTCCACTCACATGTCTCCACATAACGATTTGGATCAAATCATTTGTAACTATTACAAAGTAGGCCGTATCAATAGTGTTACCAAGATAAGGCACCAAACCTTATCCATATACTATGACTCTTTAGGTTATTTCTTGAACATGATCCTCTCATATGTCAACCACATACTGTTCAAGATTACACTAATAACCTTGAATTTTTCATATAATGGATAATATTATATTGCAAATAAAATAATCAAAATTATTATTAATTATTAAATAAATCATTAATTACAAGACTTTAAGGCATAAATCCCAACAATGACTTTGGTCTATTTATCTTTATCGACATCCCTCATTACTACTTTGAGGGCAATAAGCCTTCAACTTTGTCATCTAACATGGCAACTTGGGCTTCAAGTAAGTCCTCGTAAAAATGGAGTCATCTCATAACTCTCTCACTACAATGAGACTTCTCCAATTCATGACTACGATCCATTTGACTCTCAAATTAAATTGTTAATAACTTTTGTTGACTATTTAGTGGCTTTACTTTGAACCAACTTATTAAAACTATCTCATCTTATTAAAGGTTTTGTAGTCTTTTATTTGACATTCTTTATAGAAAAATGATATTTGTCATACAAATACCTTATTCTTTTTAGGATTAGATAAAAGATCATTTTGTTACTCCTTAGGGGTAGCCTACACTTAGTCATATTTTTTAACATATATATTCCAGCCTTTTTAGATTTGTTTCAACATGTAAGCTTAACATTCCCAAAGGTTGAAGTGTTGTAAACTAACTTTACTACTTTTTTATAATTCTAAAATTGTCTGTAGACATTTTTGGAGAGAATAATGTTCACTATGCAATCTCTATTGTATCTCCTAACCAAAGTCTGATAATGATGTGTAACTCACTATTTATGTGACCATGTCCAACAAGGTCTTGTTTCTCTTCTTGCAGTACAAGTTCACACAATTGTACTTGGTACTTAGAGTTGGGATACAATCCCATTTTCTATTAATTTATCTCAGAACGTAAGGTTTGTGTACTTTCCATTATGATCTGATCATAGTGTCTTGATACTCTTACCTAATTGATTTTCAAATTTCTCCTTAATTTTCTTGAACTTTTCAAGAATTTAGACTTATGTTGTATTAGGTAAAGATACTTGTACCTTGAATGATCATCAACTAGTGTGATGAAATATTCATGACTTTATTTAATTTTACATTCACCAGACCACTTGGGCAGAGAGTGTAAGCCCAAAATATTTTTTGGCCATGTAGCCTTATCCAATAAATGCCTAATGATTATCTTGCATTAAAGGCAATATCAAAAGACATGTAAAGTAATTAACTCTAACTCTTATAGAATCACCTCTTAGTAGTATTTTTCATCCTATTCAAGTTTATGCAAATCAACTTCAACTGCTAAAGACAAGTATCATCTTTAGGAGAAAACTTTTTTCTTTTTATTCTGAATTCTATAATCCTAAATATCTTAGTATTGTGTGGGTTGTAAATGTTAACATTTTAACAAATACTAATTGTACTTATTTTCATATGAACATATTTTCAAATAATTTTCAAAATACAAACTTTAATACTTCAAAGTAATTCATACTATATGAACTTTTTAATAATAAAGCTTGAGAAATTGAATTTCTCTTATGGTTACTAAAATCGTCATATTCAGCATTAAGTAACAATTTTTACTTAATGACCTCTTAATGTCTCTCACTACACTAACGGAGATGGGCTTCCTAGTGCCAACATGTAGAAATTATTCTACATCATTAAGTATTTTTCAAGAATTATAATGAAGTATAAATATTGATAGTAGATCTTGTATCAACTATGATATTTATTTCCTACCAAAAATCCAGTAAATCTAATTTACTTTCATTTATTTTTCTTCCCACAGAGGTATTTCAAAAATTCCTCTCATTATGACTGCTCTAACTAATTTAGAAACTATTTTCTTTTATTGTTGCAGGCATTTTGTTTCTTTTCTTGGATTTTTTTTTTATAAAAGTTAATCTTGAGATCATTTAGATAATCAATAGAAGCTAAATTTAGATAATTATCTAAATTTAGCTTCTATTGACTTTAACATCTCATACGTTGTTATCATTTTTTTTATCTTCTTAATTTGACATCTAACAAGTCAAGTAAGAGATATGTACAAGCTATCTCATTACATTTTATTCATCAATCATGCACTTTAAAAACAATTTGATTTGATTGGAAACAGGTTTTTTAGAATATTTCTTAATAAAAACAAATTAAATATTTTACACCACCATTATAGCATTAATATTACTTTCCAAGAGATATATTTTTCTCAATTTGACAAATCAATATTAAAAATAAAATTGAGAGAAATAGACATAATATTGAAATATATAAAAGATATTATTGAACATCATGCAAACAATTATTCATTCAATTTTAGCATAAAAATCAAACAATTTGAAAAAATGAACCCTATAAATCATTTTTAATGCTATGGTACTTTAGTGAGTTAGAACAAGTGCTTCATAGGGTAGGTCAAGTGTTCATTGACTAAACTGAGACAATCTCAACCAAGTATTATACCAGAATAACTCTTATTCCTATAATATTTAGTCATTAGTTTGGTGAAGGACATTATTAACAACCTTAATAAGCCCTTTGTAAGTGTGACCCATCAATTTAGATCCTTGATAGCATTGTAAAATTGTTATTTTATCTTGGCTAATTTGTGCTAATTCGTGTGAATTTTATGAGTTTAATGGTTTATTTACAAGAATTCAAGCAATTAGAGTTGTTCAAAGTGTTTTAGGCAAACTAGGATCAATTTGGAGCTAATTGGATGCTAATTGATCAAACCGAGACATGAAGAAGCCCAAAGGAAGCCCAATTGGTAGAGGAAACAACGTCTCAACACCATGAACAACGTCAAGACAATGCAAAAGGCATAATGCTCGGGAACAGGGTAGCGTCTCAATGCTACTTTCAATGTCTCAACGCTACGGGACTGAGACCTCCCTCAACTCTGAAAATTCGCTGCCTCAACATTGGTAGCATCTCAACATTGTCCACATCTTCTCGACACTACCGTCGAACTATAAAAGAATTTTAGCATTTTAGGTCAAACGTTCTTGAATTCCAACAGCCAGCTTTAGCATTTCTCCTCTCCCCTTTACTGTCTCTTTAGACTTTTAGCCAAATTAGGAAGTTTTGGATCGAACCATGGGATTGGAATCCGTTCTTGTGATGGC
Organism: Trichosanthes truncata; assembly: GCA_033996785.1. Taxonomy (NCBI): domain Eukaryota; kingdom Viridiplantae; phylum Streptophyta; class Magnoliopsida; order Cucurbitales; family Cucurbitaceae; genus Trichosanthes; species Trichosanthes truncata. The sequence continues at coordinate 37,576,016 of JAWPNB010000013.1, read as the reverse complement.
CAGCTAAGTTTTCAATGCCAATTCAAATTTTAGTCGGGTTTATTTGTAACGATGTGAGAATTTTGTTTGAATTATTTCCATTTCAATAATTAAACATCCTTTGATTCTTGAATTTATCTTGAGCATACTTGTATAATTGAATTGACAACTTTATTCTACTTGTTTGTTCATCGTTATGTACGATCATCGTGATCCGTATTTGTCATCGATTTCGTGCTTAATTTTAGTAGCAAATGGGTTGGCTCATATTTGTGTTGTGGGGCTATTCCTCAATTTTGTAGTTTACATGATAGGCCTTACATTCAAATGAGGGTTATAATAAAATTTGGCTATCCGATTTAATTAGAGCGTCTTAACCAATCCCTAGTACTTAATGCAATTAATCCGTTAGCATGGAATGCTATCGTTGAAGGGAATAATCTAATTAAACCCAAGCGGAAGCGTAGGAATCGGTTTGAATTTATTTAGAATTAAATAATAATAATATGGTTAAGTATAACATACCTTAAAAATATGGAGATTCTTCTGGCGGATCTTTATCTCTTCCAAAAAGTCTTCCTGGCTATGACTCGAACACAGGACCAAGGCCTATGAGAGCCTCTTGAAAGAAAATCCACGAGGGATTAAAGAGGAATAGGTTTAGAGAGAATTCTCTAATTCTCTCTATTGAGGAGATGTATGTTATGAAGAATGCCCAATGACTCATCCCAAAGGTCCTATTTATAATGGTCTAGGGAAGATAATTAAATAATATATTTTAATATCTAATATATTAAAATATATTTATCTAACCAATTTAAATCTTATTCAAACCTTTGAAATTCTCCTACGACATCTATTTCCTAATTTGAATCCAATTCAAATTTAATAAATATCTTTTCTTTAATGTATCTAATATACATTAATTATTTTAATATTCAATGTATCAAATATAATAAATATATTTTCCTCTTTTATATTTAATATATCTAATATATTAAATATTAATTTGAACACTTCAAATTAAATATTAATTTGAACATTTCAAATTTTTCTTTCAACTAAATTGATCTTTTAGTGTTTACTATGAGCTAGCAAGGGAACCTTATGGATTTACAGATTATAAGCTCCAATGATACAAAATTAATTAATTAAACTCTTTAATTAATCAATTTCATTCATTAACTCTAAGGTCACTCCACTATAGACCTAGAGTTGCACTCTTATGCACTGTAGGGCAAGTTGTGTCCATAGATATAATCATTACATGAAATCGATCCTTCACGAGTTGTTCGTAATTACAGCTAGGTCAAAAGTCCGTTTTACCCCTATAATTACATCTTGCACCTTAAGTACCACTGATCCTCTAATGAACAATGTATTTATAATCTAATTATAAACTAAGTCCCTCTAGAGACAGTGACAGGGTGGGGCCCCATTGTTTAAGTCCTGAAATCAGCACTTAAAGGAACTACTCATCTAATTACCCTATATGGGAAGGAGTGAATTCCATCTTATGAGATTATGTTCCCAGCTCCCTATTTGGTCAAGTCCCCAAAATGGTAGACATATTGAATCGGCTAATAAAGCCACTCTCACCCATGCAAATCAAAGGACAAACCCTCACAGGCAGAAGTTCATAACTCACTCAGGATTAAGAACGAGTAGCATATGATCATTCTGATGAAATATTAATCTTATCAATTAACGGATTTATAAAGAGAGATTAAATATTTCGTGGTCCAATCTTATACAAACTCATTGTATAAAATACCCCCACTCACATGTCTCCACATGAATGATTTGGATCAAATTATTTGTAACTATTATAAAGTGGGCCGTATCAATAGTGTTACCAGGATAAGGCACCCAACCTTATCCATATACTATGACCCTTTAGATTATTTCTTGAACATGATCCTCTCGTATGTCAACCACATACTGTTCAAGATTACACTAATAACCTTGAATTTTTCATATAATGGATAATATTATATTGAAAATAAAATAATCAAAATTATTATTAATTATTAATTACAATGCTTTAGGGAAAAAATCCTAACAATCGTGACTAGCTAATTTGGTTAATTTAGAATTAATTCAATGCTAGGTTGAATTAGTTTAATTTAGGGGGCCTTAAGGGCTTTTCTAGCTTTTTCGGTCAAGTCGGTTAAGTGTTTAATTACGAAATTGGATTTGTATTGAGTTTTCAGTGATCAAAGTTACAAAAATAAACCTAATAGACTATGAATTGGTGCTAGATGAGACCAGTTTCTTTTCCCTTGATTTAATTTCCTTTTTATACCCTTCAATTTTCGTTATTTACATTCATGTTAAAACCCCCTCTTTCGTTACGGTTCTTTTAATCCAATCACCGAGAAATTATAATTAATTTTCAATTCTCTGTGTTCAACCCGGTCACTACTGAAAACTACAATTTTTAGTAAGGACCAATAAATTTAATTTTCATGAGTCTCAATTGCTCGCATCAAAATTTGGCGGCGTTGCCGAGGAATTTATTTGATTATTTTTTCTCTTTGTTTTGGTTTCTAACCTTTCTCTTTTGCTTTGTTTATAAATACTCATTCTTCGTAGGAAATTGGATTGCAATATTTTCCTGAGATCACGAAGGAGGAGCGCAGAATAAGGAGGGAAGCAAAAGAGAAGGACATTGAACTAAACGAAGATATTCATATTAACCTCGGCGAATCACACACAGAAGAAAACATGGTCGAGCGCACTTTAAAACAATTGGCTGCCCCTGATCTAAATCCACAACCTTGTACATCACGTATCCAGAAACCACAAGTGACTTCAAACTCAAACCTATTTAATTCACTTACTTCTTATATTTTGTGGTAGTGCAGGTGAGGACTGATAATTCTCATTTTGAGAATTGTTTAGCTCACAAAGGAAGGTTATTTTTTTCTTTTCAATCTTGTTGAACCCCAAAAATCTCTTGTATTTGAGGAAAGTGGTAAGGAATCCTTGAGCATGATGAGAATCCTTAAGATTAGAAGAAATAGATAAAAATGTTGAAATTTAGCTGAATTAGTTGGTTATTGTGCAATTTTAGCAACATGAGAGGATTGCAGCACAATTGCAATGCAATTGCACCCTAGAAGGAAAAAAAAAAGATTTTCGAGATTGGTAAAATTTAAAAGATTTCAACATTTATTTCTCCTTAAATCAAGCAACGATTTCATACATCCAAGCCGTATATAGAGTGTGAAGAAACCCTAGATGCTTGAAGGCTATAAAATGGAGGAAAATGAAGGCAAAAAGTAGAATTCCTCCTTGGAAGAAAACCCATTTTCTGCACTTTTTCTTTTCTTCATTTTGCTGTCCATTTTGTTTTGTAACAACTTTCTACCCAACTCGAATCCATTCAGTTTAATCCAACTTAAGATATTTCTTTGGTTGTAAAGATTCAACTCAACTTGCAAAAGCTTGAGGAGAATCGATTAAACGGAAGAAAAATCTATTTTTTATGCATTTTGTTTTCTTCTTTTCTGCCGTTAGCTCGACCCATATCAAAATGCACCAAACTTAATCCGACCTAGGAGATCTCTTGGATTGTAAAAACTTGACTCAGCTCGAAAGAGAATGAGGAGAGTTGATTAAAAAGGACAAAAGAGAGATGGATAGAAGTTTTGCTTAAAGTCCGCTGTATTAGATGTTTTAATCATAAGTTGTATTCTGTTTTGATTGGTTGACCTACTGTATTTTTAGTATTTTTTTTTTGTTCTGGCCAAGAGCCTCTACATCAAAATTCCAGTGTTAATTCATTTGGGTGTTCTTTTCCTCTTTATTTTTGCAAGTCAGTAGGGTTTTACAACTTCATAATTAGATTCTGTGGCAAGTTTGACTTACATTTCCTTATGATTGTCGCAAGAGTTTGTTTCATTAATTTTTTGTTTTATTCTTTCAACATGAGCTAATCTCTCTTAGGGATTGAAGTGTATGAATGCTCTATAAGTGAGAATGTGAAGCTTATATGCAAAGGCAATCTAATTTATACAAAGGTTGTTTGCTTCTACTGATTTATGTGTTTTTAGTAATCCTTAATTGATCAACTAAGGTGCTTTCAGGTTTGAATCTAATACTAAAGGGTTAGAGGAAGACGGATTTCGTAAAAGCAATGGGGTACAATGCTTAGACATAAGTACAACTTGATCCTAAACATAGGACAAGCCCCCCAAAACCACTAGAATGCGATCTTAATTTATCTAAGTACGCTTGACCATAGGTATATAGGTCCAATCACTTAGCCTCCCAAAAATTTTGAATCAAAATTGAATAGGAGTTGATTCAGTTTACAATTACTCTGTGTTAAGGCATGATTGCAATTACAATTGCATAACAATTCTCACCAAAGGGCATGATCATACTTGAATCCCTCTTTTCACTATCTTTGTTATTTCAAATTTTACTTTTTAGCAAACCAACCATCCCATATTACTGTTTTACTTTGGTTACTCTAGTTGAAATTTTTAAACATCTTTGTACTATGTTAAAATTTTGTTGTATCTCTTCCTTGTGGGATCGATACTTTAGAGTACTTCTAATTTTATATTACTTGCATCGATAGTATGCACCTGCACTGGGCTGAATTCTTTCTCTTATTTTTAACCCATAAAGTTCACCCTATCAAGTTTTTGGCGTCGTTGTTGGGGAACAACATTACTAACAAAATTTTATTCTTAGCACAGATTGCGAGAAGATTGCAACTGCAATTCTTTTCTATTGCAAATTTTGAGAAGATTGCAACTGCAATTTCTCGGAGGAGCTAGATTTCACTTGCAATACTTGTAGCACAGATTGCAATCAGATTGCAACTGCAATTGTCATTTGTCCAAGAGAAAGCTTGACTCTTGTTACATTATTTTGCAGGTTTAGGGAGAGCTATTGCAAGAGGAGAAAGATACAATATATGGTTTGATCGCTTGAGATAATCAATACGATGAAAGTAGACATCATTGCAGCATTGAGCGCATAAACTTCATCATTAAGTTACATGATGAAAACTTTGATGGTGGGAAATCCTATAGCTCCTTTTAACCCTATCTCTTCTATTTCTTGTCTTTATTGTAAAGGAAATCATTTATTTGAAAGTTGTCCTTATAATCCTGATTCTTTATGTTATTGATTTCTACCCAGCTTTGCAAATCAACATCAGTACCCGTGTTTCCACCAAGGGAAGATGATTCCAAAAGAGCGTAGCATTGAAGAACTCGTGAGAGAATATAGGGCAAATAACAATATTGTGATATAAAGTCAAGTCATATCTCTACGAAATTTAGACATTCAGGTGGAACAAATTGCAATTGAATTGCAGAATAGGTCCTAAGGAATCTTGCTCGACAATATAAAGACTTCAAAACAAGAACAAAAAGGACAATGCAAGGTGGTGACACTCATAAGTGAATTGGAATTTGAAGACCTTGAACTCTCAGTAAAAGTAGAAAGCACTCCAACACTTGACAACATTAAGGAACAAGAAGGGAGAGAAGAGATCAAAGAAGAACCACCTCAAGAAGAGAATGAACCACAAAAGGAAGTTCCAATGAGTCGTGTAGTCGCAATTTCACAACAAATAACATCCAAGGTGCTCCCAATACTACATTGCGCTGCTTTAACTTATAGCAGCTTGCAGGAAATGCTAAATGAAGAATAATGCAGAGAGTGTTGGGTATAGAGTATGTCCTAGGATACATGTCTCGCTAACTTTAGTAGAAGTGGGAGATTGTTAGAATTTATGCCCTAAAGCCTCGTAATTAATACTTTATTTAATAATTAATAATAATTTTGATTATTTTATTTGCAATATAATACTATCCATTATATGAAAAATACAAGGTTATTAGTGTAATCTTGAACAATTTGTGGTTGACATACAGGAGGATCATGTTCAAGAAATAACTTAAAAAGTCATAATATATGGATAAGGTTGAGTGCCTTATCCTAGTAACACTATTGATACGATCCACTTTGTAATAGTTACAAATGACTTGATCCAAATAGTTCATGTGGAGACATGTGAGTGGAGGTATCTTATACAATGAGTTTGTATAAGACTCGACCATAAAATATTTAATCTCCCTTTATAAATACGTTAATTGAGAAGATTAATATTTCATCAGGATGATCATATGCGACTCAATCTTAATCTTGAGTAAGTTATGAACTCTTGCCTATGAGGGCTTGTCCTTTGATTTGCATGGTTGAGAGTGGCTTTTGTAGCTAATTCAATATGCCTACCATTTTGGAGACTTGACCAAATAGGGAGTTGGGAACATAATCTCACAAGATGGAATTTACTCATTCCCATATAGGGTAAGTAGATAAGTAGTTCCCTTAAGTGCTAATTTCAGGCTTTGAACAATGGGGCCTCACCCTCTCACTGGCCTGAGAGGGACTTAGTTTATTACATAATAAGTGGTACTTAAGATGCAAGATGTAATTACAGCGGTAAAACAAACTTTTGACCCAACTATAATTACGAATAACTAGTGAAGGATCAACTTGCATTTAGTGATTATATCCATGGACACAACTTGTCCTACAGTGTATAAGAGTGCAACTCTAGGTCTATAGTGGAGTGACCTATAGTTAATGAATGAAAATTAATTAATTAAACTATGAAAATTAATTAATTAAAGAGTTTAATTAATTAATTTTGTATCATTGGAGCTTATAATTTGTAGGTCTATAAGGTCCCATTGCTAGCTCATATGAACAAATAGGGATGAATTTCATTGACAGAAAATTTTGAAATGTTCAAATTAAAATTTAATATATTTTGATATATTAAATAAGGAAAAACATATTTATTGTATATGGTACATTAAATATCAAAGAAATCATTAATGTATTAAGATACATTAAAGAAAATATATTTATTAAATTTGAATTAGATTCAAATAAGGAAAAAGATGTCGTAGGAGAATTTGGAAAGGATTTAATAAGATTCAAACTGGTTAGATAATATATTTTAATATATTATATATTAAAATATATTATTTAATTATTTGCCCTAGACCACTATAAATAGGACTTTAGTGTTGACCCATTGTGTGCATTCTTCACAAGAGAAAGAAAAAAACTCTTGAAATTCTCCTCTCATTCCCTCTCTCTATTTTAAAGAAGGTTCCCACAAACCTCTTTGGTCCTTTGTTCAAGTCATAGCAAGGAAGACTTTGTGGAAGTCTTGGAGTTCAACCTCATTGGACTTCGAATACAAGGATAAAAAGACCCGCCAGAATATTCTCCATATTATTTTTAAGGTATAGTTTATGTTTAACCTTTAGTTTTATACGTTAATTCTAAAATAAAATCAAAGTCGATTCCAACGCTTCCATTGTGGGTTTAATTCGATTATTCCCTTTGAAGCGAGCTTGTCGAGGGCTCGTCAAATTAAAATTTATAAACCGATCCTAAGCTACTTGTAGCATTGAGTGGACCGGGTCGATCTCAGGGAACCGAATATTAATTTCTGAAGTTAAATTTGCAAATGAGAAAGAAATTAAAAAGGCGGGTTTTGAAAATTTTCTTACTTAATGACATAAAAATAACAAAACAAAACAAACACTAAAAGGGGAAAAATCAATTCTTACCAAGTTCCAATTCAGAGGTGTGGTTCTACTCAATTGCAAACATTGATCATAGGCATTCAAAATATTTAAACTTAACAATGCAAGTACTTGGTCAAATTATTAGGAAACCTCAAAAAGTGCAAATTCCCTAAAGTCATTAACTCTAACGAACGTCAAGTTAACGCTAATTACCTAAACAAATTTTTACGAAACTGCTTCAAATTATTTAGATAAAGGCATTACGAACTTTGGAACGACCAAGACAACCAATCAGGTAAAACAACTTTCACCTAATTAAAAAGCTTCTTTAATTCCTAGAATTAAACATGCAAGCCTTGTAATATGGAAACCCACAAAACATACACATGTGATAATCCTAATGCTACCGGTTCATTCAACATGACAATTACGGATATTGATCATGATTAGCAATAAAACATGTTGAGTGATTAAGGCGTCAATTTAATCAAAATACATACTTATAAAATTAACACGGGAATCAAAGAATACTTGCAATTGAAAGAAAACTAAGTTAAGGTCCAAGCCTCACAATATTGCAATTGATTACAACCTACCTCTGAACTGGAAACGTAGAATCTAACCAAGCATCTCCATAGAAAACCTTGAGTTCAAACAAGCTCGATTCGACACCAAGGTTTGATGAAAAAAAAACTCCTAATCTATCCTAAACTACTGAAAAACAAAGAGGAGAAAGCCTAAATTGGTCTCATGACGGCTGAAAATCGGAGACAAATGACCTAAAGGACGAAAAAATCTATATATAGGAATCGACGGAGTGTCTAGACGCTCTGGACAGCGTCTAGAAGCTCCCAGCGTCACAGGGGCTCTCCGTAGCGTCGAGGGAGGCTTCAGGAAACTGCCGATAGCGTCTAGACGCTCTGGACCCAGCGCGCAGCACTGCTTATTTTTACTCTAACTTTTCGCTCAGGCGTCCGAATGACCTCTGGTTTGATGCGTTGGAATCGTGATTCAACGTAGAATCTCTCGGAACGTGCCTTATTCTCAAATCCCTACAAAATGATCAATTAATTACATTAAAACCTCCAAACTAACATGATTTAAGTATGAAAATATAGAACTATGTTGGTCCTATCACCCTTCAATTATAAGCTCCAATGATACAAAATTAATTAATTAAACTCTTTAATTAATTAATTTTTATTCATTAGCTATAAGTTACTTCACTATAGACCTAGGGCTATACTCTTATGCAATGTAGGACAATTTTTGTCCATGGATATAATCACTACATGCAAGCTGATCCTTCACGAATTGTTCGTAATTACAGCTGGGTCAAAAGTCTGTTTTACCCCTGTAATTACATCTTGCACCTTAAGTATCACTAATCCTCTAATGAACAATTTATTTATGATCCAACCATAAACTAAGTCCCTTTCGGGCCAGTGAGAGGGCGGGGCCCCATTGTTCAAGTCCCGAAATTACCACTTAAGGGAACTACTCAATCTATTTACCCTATATGGGAATGAGTGAATTTCATCTTGTGAGATTATGTTCTCCGTTCCCTATTTGGTCAAGTCTCCAAAATGGTAGGCATATTGAATCAGCTACAAAAGCCACTCTCACCCATGTAAATCAAATGACAACCCCTCATAGGCAGCAGTTCATAACTCACTCAAGATTAAGATTGAGTCACATATGATCATTCTAATGAAATATTAATTTTCTCAATTAATAGATTTATAAAGAGAGATTAAATATTTCGTGGTCCAATCTTATACAAACTCATTGTATAAGATACCTCCACTCACATGTCTCCACATGAACTATTTGGATCAAGTCATTTGTAACTATTACAAAGTGGGTCGTATCAATAGTGTAACTAGGATAAGGCACTCAACCTTATCCATATATTATGACCCTTTAGGTTATTTCTTGAATATGATTCTCATGTATGTCAACCACAAATTGTTCATGATTACACTGAAATCTCATCCATCATTGAGATATAGGTGCAAAATGAAGAAACACGGTTGCATTCTTCGTACTGGAGTAGGATAAGTTTATCTTTTCTTTCATTTTCTTTTTAAAAAAAGAAAAAAAAGGAAAAGAAAAAGGAAAACATTTTAGTGTTGTTGATGGAACATGAATTCAAATAAAAGTATTTTATCAAGAGGGAACTTTGTCTAAGGTAGGTCCTGGGAGAAGTTTGAGACTTACTCCTCTTCGTCTTCTTAGTCCTCCTCTTGAGGATTTATGTTTCTCGCTCTCTGAGATTTCCTACAAATCATCCTCAGAGAGGGGAGCTTCAGATTGCTCCCAGCCTTCTTCTTCGTCATCTCTTCTAGGGCTCTGATCAAGAGTGAGCCCCCTCGTCTCATACTCGAACATGTCGTCAAATTTCGCTTCTCTCTGCCCATGTTCGTCAGGATGCGCCCTGGATGCGATCGCATCAGCAACATTGGCCTCAGATGGCCTTTGTTGGTTCTTTGGTGGTGGTGGTGGTGGTGGTGTCTGATCTAAATGCGGTCTGGATGAGGCCGAATTTTCTTCCTGCATAAATTTTTGATTTGCGGCTGCAATCTTGGCCACATTTTCGTTTTTCTCTTCTTTCTGTCATCTCTCAGGCTCTTCACGGAGCTTCTTAGCAAGCTCTGTAGTCTTGGCCTTTCCAGCAGCGACCATACATGCCCACTCGGGTGTGGGGATGTCTTCTTGGGCCACCTGTTCATTAGATTGTGGTGGTCTTGGCTCCGTAGCATCCTCTCCCTCTTTAATTAGTGAGATATCCCATCTTGACTTCCTTCTGTGCATGGAGAGCCTTGACCCTGCGTTTTCGAGGTGAAGGGCTGGAGTTTTATACCTGATTAGTGGCGGATGTGACAGACTTGGTTGGAGTGGCATGGGTTGGCATGGGAACCTCCAAATGCGTCGCAGATGCAGTCGCATTTCCTCCTTCAGCAATTGGAGGATTGTCATATTGCTGGGCCAAATGCGCCGTAGTTGCGGGAGCATTTAAATTTTCTTTGTCAGAGAAGGCTTTGGGTGGATGCATCAGGTTTATGGGTGCATCTTCCTTTCTTGCCTCAGGCTTGACAGGCTCCTGAGGCTAGACCAATTGCGCCGCAAATGCGATTGCAACTAGGCATTTTGCCTTTTCCTTGTCGCTTGGCGCGAACTTTTTCTCCGTCCTCTTCTTTTTTGCATAAAAAACCATACATGGTCGTGGACCTTCCTCTCCAGCGCAGATTTTGCTACTCCTCGACGTGCCCTCAGGTTGTTTCACTGTTTTTCGCAAAAGAGGGGTCAATTCTTCCTCTTCATCTTTCGAGTGCATTTGTAAACTCTCGATAGCCTCCCAGCTTAACCGAGATATCTCCCGCACGTCCTCCTCCTATTCCCTCAGCGTTTTGGCACTGGTGAACCCGTGGGGAGAGTTTGTGAAGCCTCTTGGCCTCCTTCTTCCTTGCGCTACGCTATTCGTCTAGGGCTGGTGCGAGTGGATGGCATTACAGACCTTGCGGGCAGAGAAGGTTGTTTCTTTGTGAGCCTTCGGTGCTTGTAGGTGAATTTTTCATTCTTCATTCCTCTCGAATTCACCTACAAAAGAAGGCAAATTTGTCGTTGGGTCTGGTTGTAGAAGATTATCGAAGGACTCGCCAGAATGTGGTCGGAAGTGGTGCTTGAGATGTAAGAAACTGCAAGGAGTTGGGTGTTTTGAAAATTCGAATAAGTTGACCTAAGTCAATGATGGGTTCAATTTATATGTTTCAAAATTTCTAAAAACAACCCCCTTTCCATTTTTTAATTGACATCACCTACTTCCTTATCCGACTCAAGGTCCATATGTTGCCGCAACTCTGGTTGCAATTTTCCTTTAGCTCGTGGTTCCTGCAAAATAAAGATTTAGGCTCAAATGTGCCCGTAATCAGGCCGCATTTGCCTTATGTGCAATTCTCAAAATGCGGCCGCAATTCCAATGCATTTCTCCTGGTTGTAACCTGCAATAAACATTATGCATTCGAAATGCGGTCACATTTGGACCTTCAATTCCAATTTCACCGTAAGCCTCAACATTTCACAAGTCCTTCAAAACTCCCTACACACTAACTCAGAATATTAAAAAGTTCACACACTTAATCATAAAAGAAGAATCGAATCAAGTACAAGATGATAATGACTTAGACTTAAAAGTTTGATTAATTCAACTCCCAGGTAGGTCCCCAAGTAAAGGTGTTCCCTTATGGTCAGCTTAAGTACCTCAGCCTAGACAGGACCCTCCTAAGATAGAGTTACCTCTTAATTAAAACTTATAGTTCTAATGCATTAAGTCACCTGTGCACTACTTACACCAAAATTATTTTTAGGTTTTTGAAATAAAATTTTTTTATAAAGAAAACAAAAGCAAAATCAATATTTACATATTTACAACACATCATCTGATGTTCTTAATCTAGTTCTACTAAGGAGACTGAGGCCTTGTTCCTACTTAGGCCTTCTCCCCAGTATGGTTTGACTCTCTGTCCGTTTATTTTAAAAATGGTCCCTTTGCTATTCTGCAAATCAATTGCTCCATATGGATATACTTTTGCAATCGTGAATGGTCTGGACCATCTGGATTTCAGCTTCCCTGGAAAAAGTTTCAGTCTCGAATTGAACAGCATCACCTATTGTCCTTCATGCAGTCGTTTGTCAAAGATCTTCATGTCATGCCACTTCTTTTTCCTTATAAAGTTAGCATTTTCGTAGGAGAAGTGCCTCAGTTCTTCAAGTTCGTTCAACTGCATCCTCCTTAATACACCTACATTATTCAAATTAAAATTCAGCCTTTTCAGAGCCTAATAGGCTTTGTGCTTCAATTCTAAGGGTAAGTGGTAAGCTTTCCCAAAGACAATCTTGTATGGAGACATTCCCAATGGAGCCTTAAAAGTTGTCATTTGTGCTCATAATGCATCATCGAGCCTGAGAGACCAATCCCTTCGTGATGGATAAACTGTCTTTTCTAGAATATTCTTGATCTCTCTGTTCGATAATTTTGTCTGTCCATTGGTATGTGGATGATATGCAGTCGCAATTCTATGCCTTATGTTGTACCTCGCAAGAAAATTTCCTATGACCCTATTAACAAAATGATTTCCCTCGTCGCTGACAAACATCCTTGGTGTACCAAAACGAGTAAAGATGTTCTTATGAAGAAACTTCTTCACCGTCTTAGCATCATTGGCAGGTGTGTCCACAACCTCGATCCATTTAGACATATAGTCTTCTGCAAGTAAGATATACACATTCCCACAGGATGGAGAGAAAGGTCCCAGGAAATCTATGCCCCACACGTCAAAGATTTCCACCTCTAACATGTAGTGCATTGGCATTTCATGTCTTGCTGTTAAGTTCCATGTTCTCTGGCATTGATCGCATCCCTTAGCAAACAAATGTGCATCCTTGAAAAGAGTTGGCCAAAAGTATCCACATTGGAGTACTTTAGTTGCTGTCTTTGTACCTGCAAAATGACCTCCGTATGGGGCTGTGTGACAAGCTTCTAATATCTTCGGGACATCCTTCTCAGCAACACATGTTCTGAGCACCTGATCTAGTCCCTGTTGGGATTTATGCCCTAAAGCCTCGTAATTAATAATTTATTTAATAATTAATAATAATTTTGATTATTTTATTTGCAATATAATATTATCCATTATATGAAAAATCCAAGGTTATTAGTATAATCTTGAACAGTATGTGGTTGACATACGAGAGGATCATGTTCAAGAAATAACCTAAAGGGTCATAGTATATGGATAAGGTTGGGTGTCTTATCCTGGTAACACTATTGATACGGCCCACTTTGTAATAGTTACAAATGATTTGATCCAAATCATTCATGTGGAGACATGTGAGTGGGGGTATCTTATACAATGAGTTTGTATAAGACTGGACCACGAAATATTTAATCTCTCTTTATAAATCCGTTAATTGAGAAGATTAATATTTCATCAGGATGATCATATGCGACTCGATCTTAATCCTGAGTGAGTTATGAACTTCTGCCTGTGAGGGCTTGTCCTTTGATTTGCATGGGTGAGAGTGGCTTTTGTAGCCGATTCAATATGCCTACCATTTTGGGGACTTGACCAAATAGGGAGCTGGGAACATAATCTCACAAGATGGAATTCACTCCTTCCCATATAGGGTAAGTAGATGAGTAGTTCCCTTAAGTGCTGATTTCAGGACTTGAACAATGGGGCCCCACCCTCTCATTGGCCCGAGAGGGATTTAGTTTATAATTAGATTATAAACAGATTGTTCATTAGAGAATCAGTGGTACTTAAGGTGCAAGATGTATTTACAGGGGTAAAACGGACTTTTGACCCAGCTGTAATTACGAACAACTCGTGAAGGATCGACTTGCATGTAATGATTATATCTATGGACACAACTTGTCCTACAGTGCATAAGAGTGCAACTCTAGGTCTATAGTGGAGTGACCTATAGTTAATGAATGAAAATTAACTAATTAAAGAGTTTAATTAATTAATTTTGTATCATTGGAGCTTATAATTTGTAGGTCCATAAGGTCCCCTTGCTAGCTCATAGTAACACTAAAAGATCAATTTAGTTGAAAGAAAAATTTGAAATGTTCAAATTAATATTTAATTTGAAGTGTTCAAATTAATATTTAATATATTAGATATATTAAATATAAAAGAGGAAAATATATTTATTGTATTTGATACATTAAATATTAAAATTTGAAATGTTCAAATTAATATTTAATTTGAAGTGTTCAAATTAATATTTAATATATTAGATATATTAAATAAAAGAGGAAAATATATTTATTGTATTTGATACATTAAATATTAAAATAATTAATGTATATTAGATACATTAAATAAAAGATATTTATTAAATTTGAATTGGATTCAAATTAGGAAATAAATGTCATAGGAGAATTTTAAACGGTTTGAATAAGATTCAAATTAATTAGATAAATGTATTTTAATATATTAGATATTAAAATATATTATTTAATTATTTTCCCTAGACCACAATAAATAGGACCCTAGGGGTGAGCCATTGTGTATTATTCACAACACACATCTCCTCAATAGAGAGAATTAGATAATTCTCTCTAGATCTCTTCCTCTCAAATCCCTTGTGGATTTTCTTTCAAGAGGCTCCCACAAGCCTTGGTCCTGTGTTCGAGTCATAGCTAGGAAGACCTTGTGGAATAGATAAAGATCCGCTAGAAGAATCTCCATATTTGAAAGGTATTTATTGCTTAACCTTAATTTATTGTTTAATTCTAAATAAAATCAAAGAAGATCCAATGCTTCCGCTGCGGGATGAAGAGTTCATTCCTATCAATTGGTATCAGAGCTTACTTTGATTTTTATTTAGAATTAAAAGTTCGTATGCAGGGTATTTTTAATTTGTTCATATATGTGATATATGTTGGTTTGTAAAATTGATTGTTTTAGGCATATTTGGCATTAGAATTTTATGCTTTGATTTAGATCAATTTGTAAAAACTTATTTGGGTCTAGTTTATGTATGTAATGTTACTTACCATCGTTGCTGGTCACCTGGTCTTCAAAAGGAATGCCACTCAAATGTCTCATTCAAATTGTTTTATATATACATACAAAAGTGGTAAGGCAATCCCAGTGGGTGAATCAAAAGTTAATGGCAACTTGTCTTCAATTGGCGGCAACCTTTGTCCACATATAAAAGCTGCTTAATTTTTTCA
Organism: Trichosanthes truncata; assembly: GCA_033996785.1. Classification (NCBI taxonomy): domain Eukaryota; kingdom Viridiplantae; phylum Streptophyta; class Magnoliopsida; order Cucurbitales; family Cucurbitaceae; genus Trichosanthes; species Trichosanthes truncata. The sequence continues at coordinate 37,560,716 of JAWPNB010000013.1, read as the reverse complement.
TAATTCAAAGTCAACCTCTTGAAGCGTGAGACGTTAATGTGGATGTTGGTGTTAGAATTACCTTCTGGGCGGTGATTTTGATTTTTTTTTCCCAATCGGTGCACTCAAAGCATGATCATTATTTTCATTTGGAGCTTCTGGTGTCTCTAAGCGTCAGAATGTCTCCCAAGCGCATTGACTATTAAAGGCGTGTGATCGATAATTGAATTTTCAGAGGTGATAAATTCGAAGTCGCCGACGTTATGTACTATTGCAATCGGTGGATGAATCAACCGAGACTTCAATCGGAATGGTTGCTGGTTTGAACGAAAGTTTCTAATTAAATTTGCCGATAGAGATTAATTCACGCATCAAATTGAGGCGGCAACTATATGGTTAATTGGAAAGTATAATTTAGGGTTTTTCTTGACCCTAAATTTGGATGCACAACAAAGGAAAGAGATTTTGAAGATCAAGATACGTATTGGATTTAAATTATTGTAATTTAAATTATTTTCAATTTCTTAGGATATGCCAAATATACCGGTCAATTTTACTATTTTAAATTTAATTATGCATGAGATGTATGTTTTAAATTGTTTGATTGTTGCATAAAGTATGTCATTTAAATTTAAAATCCCACCATAGGTTAAGCATGATCATGCATCTTAATTATTTTTAATATAATTGTTATATTTGAAAATTGATTAGGTTGTTTCCTAATAGAATTAAGATATTTTCCTAATTTGTTTATATTTTCCATATCTTTGAATATAATTGTTATATTTGGAAATTGATTGGAAAATTAAATTAGGATATTTGTTTCCTTAATTAGAATGCATGTTTTCCTAATGAGATTAGGGTTTCCATTTATTAAAGATATTCTTGATTCTTGTTTAAAATAGTTTAAATTTTGAATTTAGTTTATCTTTATCATTTCTAATAAGATTAGAATTTAGGGTAATCTTTTAATTTTGTTTTTAAAGGGTTTAAAATGGTAGTTTTTTAAGACTATCCAAGTGATTTTTTTTAATAGGATTAAAAACATTTATTTATAAATTCACTTATGTTCAATAATCTAATAATTAATAGTTAATTAAAGATTAATGAATTTGAAATAAAAATTGACTATAAGGAACTCTGTCTATGGAAGGTTCTGTCTAGACTGGGGTATTTAAGCTGACCGAAAGGGAACACCTCTAACTGGGAACCGACCTGGGAGTTGAATTAGTCAAATTTTATTTATTTTCACTAAGTATGCTCATAATGTGATTATTTTTAAAAACTTAGTAATTCATATTAAAATCAATCTAACAACATAAGGGTTATGAAAGGTAGATTGAGGAACTTAGATAAATGAGATTAGCCTAATTTGTCTAAGTAAAAGAAAACTCTATTTCAAAATAGTAAGTGGGAGAAGGAAATGTGTCAACATATCCTACGGTCTCCATCATTGGTTCACATCGTGAGATTCATGCAGGGCCTCGTGGCGGCTTTTGGACCGTCCTCCCTACGGAAGGTGTTTGCATGGATCAATATCAGGGTGAATCTTTTGAGAAAGTATTATAGTAAGTGAGAGAAGGAAATGAGTCAACATATCCTACGGTCTCCATCATTAGTTTACATCGTGAGATTCATGCGGGGCCTCGTGGCGGCTTTTGGATCGTCCCCCTACGGAAGGTGTTTGCATGAGTCAATATCAGGGTGAACTCCTGAGAATGATAGGATTATAGTTTTGTTTCCAATACTTGACCTACCCTACGGCGACACTTGTTGGGATAAAACTACGGGATCTAAAATTATGGATCACACTTACAAATGGCTCATTAAAGTTGTTAATGATGTCATTGACCAAACTAATGGTAACTAAATATTATAGGAATAAGAGTTATTCTGGTGTAATACTTGGTTGAGATTGTCTCAGTTTAGTGAAGGAATACTTGACCTACCCTACGGTGGCACTTGTTCTAACTCACTAAAGTACCATAGCATTAGAAATGATTTATAGGGTTCATTTTTCAAATTGTTTGATTTCTATGCTAAAATTGAATGGATAATTGTTTGCATGATGTTAAATTATACATATATTTCAATATTATGTCATTTTCTCTCATAATGTTTAATTTTATTACTGATAAGTCAAAATTGAGAAATTTTATTACTTGGAAAAACAACGTTAACACTATAATGGTAGTGTAAAATTTTAAATTTGTCTTTATTGAGAAATGTTCTCAAAACCTGTTGCTAATGCTATTTGAATTGTTCGTGAAGCTCATGATTAATGAATCAAAAGTAAACGAGATAGCTTGTACGTATTCTCCTAGTTGACATTTTAGATGTCAAGTTTAGAAGATAGAAAATGACTACAACATATGAGATGTTGAAGTCAACATAAGCAAAATTTAGAAAATTGTCTAAATGATCTCAAAATTAAGTATTAAAAAAAAATCCAAGTAAAGAAACCAAATGATTGAAGCTATATATAAGGAAATAGTTCCTAAATTAGCTAGGACAGTCATAATAAGTGGAATTTTTGAAATGCCTCTAAGAAGAAAAATATAAAGAAAGTAAATTTGATTTACTAGATTTTTGGTGGAATATAAATGATGCCACATAGATAGTCGATATAAGATCTACTATCAAGATTTATTCTTCATTACATTTAATATGTAATTCTTGGAAAATACTTAACATGTAGAATAGTTTCTACAAGTTAGCACCAGGAAGCCTATCTCAATTAGTGTAGTGGGAGACATTAAAATGTCATTAAGTAAAAATTGTTACATACTGCTGAATATGGTGTTTTTAGTAACCATAAGAGAAATTCAATTTCTCGAACTTTATTACAAAAATGTTCATATAGTATGAATTACTTTGAAGTATTAAAGTTTATATTTTCAAAATTGTTTGAAGATACATTCAGCTGAAAATAAAAACAATTTGTATATGTTAAAAATGTTGGCATATACTATACTACAAAATACTGAGATATTCAGGATTATAGAATCCAAAATAGAAAGACATTGTTTTCTCCTAAAAGATGATACTTGACTTTGGCTGTTAAGGTTGATTAACATCAACTTGAATAGAATGAAAAGACTAGTAAGAGGTAATTCTCTAAAAAGTTAGTTAATTACTTTACCTGTCTGTAGATATTGCCTTTCATGCAAGATAATCATTGGGCCTTTATTAGATAGGGCTAGAACGCCAAAGAATACTTTGGGCTTGCACATTCTGACCCAAGTGGTCTGGTGAATGTAAAGGTCAAATAAAGTCATGAATATTTCGTCACTCTAGTTGATGATCATTCAAGGTACAAGTATCTTTACCTAATACAACATAAGTCTAAATTTTTGAAATGTTCAAGAAAATTAAGACTAAAGTTAAAAAATCGATTAGGTAATTAAATCTATCAAGATATTATGATCAGATCATAATAGAAAGTACAGAAACCTTACGTACTAAAACTAATTGATAGAAAATGGGTTTTTATCCCAATTATCTTAATACCAAGTGCAATTTTGTAAAATTGTGCTGCAAGAGGAGAAACAAGACCTTGTTAGACATGGTCACATCAGTAATGAGTTACACACCATTACCATACTCCGGTTAGGAAATGCAATAGAGATTGCATGGTGAACATGATTCCCTCTAAAAGTGTCTACGAGACAATTTTAAAGATTATAGAAGAGTAGTAAAGCTAGTTTACAACACTTCACCATTTGGGAATGTTAAGCTCACATGCTGAACACAAGCCTAAAAATCTTGTATATGTTCAAAGATAAGCCTAAGTGTAGGCCACCCCTAAGGAGTATAAAGTGGTCTTTTATGTAGTCCTAAAACGAATAAAGTATTTGTATGACAAATATCAATTTTATAAGAAATTTCAAATAAAAGACTACAAACCTTAGGTAAGATAGTGTTAATAAATTGGTTCCAAGTGAAGCCACTAAATAGTTAACAAAAGTTGTTAACAATTTAATTATATTTGAAAGTCAAATGGATCCTAGTCATGAATTGGATAAGCCTCATCGTAGTGGGAGAGTTATGAGATGACTCAACCTTTACAAGGACTTAATTGAAGCCCAAATTGTCATGTTAGATGACAACGTTGAAGGCTTATTACCTGCAAAGTGAGACTAATGGCAAAGGGTTAAGCCTAATAGGAGAAAGTAGACTGCGAGTAATTTTCTCACTTGTTGCCATACTGAAGTCTCTAAGCATTATTTAATTCATTGTTGCATATGTGACATAAAAAAATGAATATTTAGAATTCTTTTATGAAAACAAATATTAGATAATGCATCTACACAAATCAATCAGATATGTTTATTTTCAAACATCAAAAGCAAAAAGTTTGCGAAATAGTAAATGTTCATTTATGAAATGAATTTTACCATTAGATCTGTGAATATAAGGTTTGATAAAAGTATCAAATCTATGACTTTGGATAAATATTAATGAAGCTTGTATAGACAAGAAAATCATTAATTGCTTAGTGGATTTTTCTCATGTTTTATGTTGGTGATATTTTTACCCATTATGAATGATGTAAGATGTCTAACATAAAACGTTGATTAATTAACCAATTTCAAATAAGTGATTTGAATGACTCAGTATATTTTACATGTCCAAAATGAAGATTTTAAGGACAAAATGTTAACTTTGTCTCAAACATCTTATATTGACAAAATTGTTGTCAAATATTTGATATTTATGTCTAAGGAAGTGTATCCTAAGACACCTCAAATGTTGAGAGTATATGATATGCATAAATGAGACTAAACATTTAATATACAATTGGTTAACATATATCAGTTACACGAATGGTATTACCATTGAGTAGAAAATTAAAAACTTTCTCAAATTATCTATGGATGATGACAAATTTTTGTGTATAGAGTTAAAGATTTGATCTTTACAAGATACACTGGTTCTTACAAAGATTTAAGAAATCTATATAAGGATAAATTTTACCCTAAGTGGTGGAGTATGGTATACAAGTTAAATTGTTTTGCTTGTGAAGCAACAAAAAGACTTGTCTGACTCAAATAGTTCCTCGAAGATCTGAAAGGTGTTTCAGATATGATTTAGTCTATCCTCTTTATTATGATAATAGCAGTACAAAGACTAATATTAAGGAAATTACAAAACACCAATGTATAGGGAATCATATCGAGAGAGAGAAAGCATCATGGTAGTGACTAAGATGGTTTTTTAATGTCAGTCCTTTCGATCTATATAAACAGACTCTCCAGGCTAAAGTGTTTGAGGGTCACCTAGAATGTCTAGGATTACGAGACATGTCTCGTCTTTGCTAGGGCAAGTGGGAGAACATGTTGGGTATAGAGTATGCCCTAGGATACATGTCTCGCCGGCTTTAGTGCAAGTGGGAGATTGTTGGGATTTATGCCCTAAAGCCTCGTAATTAATAATTTATTTAATAATTAATAATAATTTTGATTATTTTATTTGCAATATAATATTATCCATTATATGAAAAATCCAAGGTTATTAGTGTAATCTTGAACAGTATGTGGTTGACATACGAGAGGATCATGTTCAAGAAATAACCTAAAGGGTCATAGTATATGGATAAGGTTGGGTGTCTTATCTTGGTAACACTATTGATACGGCCCACTTTGTAATAGTTACAAATGATTTGATCCAAATCATTCATGTGGAGACATGTGAGTGGGGGTATCTTATATAATGAGTTTGTATAAGACTGGACCACGAAATATTTAATCTCTCTTTATAAATCCGTTAATTGAGAAGATTAATATTTCATCAGGATGATCATATGCGACTCGATCTTAATCCTGAGTGAGTTATGAACTTCTGCCTGTGAGGGCTTGTCCTTTGATTTGCATGGGTGAGAGTGGCTTTTGTAGCCGATTCAATATGCCTACCATTTTGGGGACTTGACCAAATAGGGAGCTGGGAACATTATCTCACAAGATGGAATTCACTCCTTCCCATATAGGGTAAGTAGATGAGTAGTTCCCTTAAGTGCTGATTTCAGGACTTGAACAATGGGGCCCCACCCTCTCATTGGCCCGAGAGGGATTTAGTTTATAATTAGATTATAAACAGATTGTTCATTAGAGAATCAGTGGTACTTAAGGTGCAAGATGTATTTACAGGGGTAAAACGGACTTTTGACCCAGCTGTAATTACGAACAACTCGTGAAGGATCGACTTGCATGTAATGATTATATCTATGGACACAACTTGTCCTACAGTGCATAAGAGTGCAACTCTAGGTCTATAGTGGAGTGACCTATAGTTAATGAATGAAAATTAATTAATTAAAGAGTTTAATTAATTAATTTTGTATCATTGGAGCTTATAATTTGTAGGTCCATAAGGTCCCCTTGCTAGCTCATAGTAACACTAAAAGATCAATTTAGTTGAAAGAAAAATTTGAAATGTTCAAATTAATATTTAATTTGAAGTGTTCAAATTAATATTTAATATATTAGATATATTAAATATAAAAGAGGAAAATATATTTATTGTATTTGATACATTAAATATTAAAATTTGAAATGTTCAAATTAATATTTAATTTGAAGTGTTCAAATTAATATTTAATATATTAGATATATTAAATAAAAGAGGAAAATATATTTATTGTATTTGATACATTAAATATTAAAATAATTAATGTATATTAGATACATTAAATAAAAGATATTTATTAAATTTGAATTGGATTCAAATTAGGAAATAAATGTCGTAGGAGAATTTTAAACGGTTTGAATAAGATTCAAATTAATTAGATAAATGTATTTTAATATATTAGATATTAAAATATATTATTTATTTATTTTCCCTAGACCACTATAAATAGGATCCTAGGGGTGAGCCATTGTGTATTATTCACAACACACATCTCTTCAATAGAGAGAATTAGATAATTCTCTCTAGATCTCTTCCTCTCAAATCCCTTGTAGATTTTCTTTGAAGAGGCTCCCACAAGCCTTGGTCATGTGTTCGAGTCATAGCTAGGAAGACCTTGTGGAAGAGATAAAGATCCGCCAGAAGAATCTCCATATTTGAAAGGTATTTATTGCTTAACCTTAATTTATTGTTTAATTCTAAATAAAATCAAAGAAGATCCAATGCTTCCTCTGCGGGATGAAGAGTTCATTCCTATCAGTCTCATCCTGTAAAGATAAGGTTCATCCCAACAGTAGTTCTTACTGTCATGATAGAACTTCTTGAATTGGTGCGATGTTGCACCTGGTGGAGTAAGCCCACTAACTAAGTAGTTAGCTATATCAACATACCATGGTAACTCAATTGCTTTGACTGCCAATAACTGCTCGTCTGCAAAAGTATCCTGTATCTCCTTTGAATCGTCCTTCTAAGCCTCCAAACCTAATCTTGACAAGTGGACTGCAACCTGGTTTTCTGTTCCTTTCCTGTCTAAGATCTCTAGATCAAATTCCTGCAAAAGCAAAATCCATCTGATGATTCGAGGCTTAGCATCCTCCTTTGTCAGAAGATACTTGAGCGTCGAGTTGTCTGTGTGGACAATCACTTTTGTCCCAACCAAATATGATCTGAATTTGTCGAATGCGAATACTACTGCAAGCAACTCCTTCTCCGTTGTGGTGTAGTTAACCTGTGCATCATTCATGGTCTTGCTGGCATAGTAAATAAGATGTATTATCATGTTTCTTCTCTCTGCCAGCACTGCACCTACAACAAAATCACTAGAGTCGCACATAAGCTTGAACGGCTAACTCCAGTCAAGTTCAATCATTATGGGGGTCGAGCTTAATGCATCCTTCAATATGTTAAAATCAATTAAACAATCCTGGTCGAACACAAATGGTCTGTCATTCTTTAGCAATCTACATAAAGGTTTATAAATGTGGGAGAAATCTTTGATGAATCTTCTGTAGAATCCTGCATTACCTAAAAAGCTCCTGATCTCCTTTACTGATGTAGGTGGAGGAAGTTTTGTAATCAGCTTCACTTTTTCCCTGTCCATCTCTATTCCTTTCTTTAAGATCTTGTGCTCTAGGACAATGTCTTCCTGCACTATAAAATGGCATTTCTCCCAATTGAACACTAGGTTGGTGTTTTCACAGCGCTGCAAAGCCTGTTCGAGATTCATAAGACAATGATTGAATGATTTTCCAAAGACAAAGAAATCATCCATGAAAATTTCCATGGTTCTCTCCACCATTTTCGAGAAAATGGCCATCATGCATCTCTGGAAAGTCGCTGGGGCATTGCACAGTCCAAATGGCATCCTTCTGAAAGAAAAGGTTCCATGCAAACATGTGAATATCTTCTCCTGATCTTCTGGATCTATCGTGATCTGGTTGTAACCTGAATATCCGTCCAGAAAGTAGTAGTACACCTTCCCTACAAGACGATCCAACATTTGATCGATAAAATGTAATGGAAAGTGGTCCTTCTTTGTGGCCTTGTTGAGGCAGCAATAATCCATACACACTCTCCACCCTGCAATAGTCCTGGTTGGAATAAGCTCATTCTTCTCTTTAGTTACAACAGTTATCCCCCCTTTCTTTGGAACGCACTGAACTGGGCTAACCAAGCTGCTATCTGTTATGGGGTAAATCACTCCTGCATCAATCCATTTTAAAATTTATTTGCAAACCACCTCCTTCATCACCGGACTCAATCTCCTTTGGTTCTCTATCGACTTCTTGGCTCCCTTCTCAAGATTGATCTTGTGCATGCAAAAAGAATGGCTAATTCCACGTATGTCTCCTATTGTCCATCCTAGCGCCTTCTTGTGCTTGGAGAGTACCTGCAATAAAGAAAATTCATCCTCATCAGTGAGATTTGTGGAGATAATTACTGGTAGAGTCTCATCCTTTGCCAGAAATTTGTATTTCATGTAAGATGGAAGTGGCTTGAGTTCTAGCACTGGTGATTCAATCACTGAAGGTTTCAGTGGTACTATTATATCATCTGCTGGTCTCAATACACTTGATTCTTCAAATGGGGCGCATATGCGGCTGAAATCTGCTGATGTTCAAATTCTTCTTCAAACTTGTCTGCTACAAAACTTTCTCCTTTGAAGCTATCTTCCTACAAATCATAAAATTCAAACGGATCACAGAGTTCTAAACTTGAGCATTCCTCTGATTTCCCTGGGTAGCGCATTGTCTTCATCACATTGAATGTGATGTATTTGTCATTTACTCGCATAGTCAGCTCCCCGTTTTGGACATCTATGATCGTTCTTCCTACGGCTAGAAAAGGTTTTCCCAAGATGATAGGAACTGAGTCTGCCTAGCAATCTAGGATTATGAAATCTGCAGGGAAAACAAATTTGTCCACCTTAATAAGGACATCTTTAATCTTCTCGATGGGTTTAGCTATTGACCTGTCCGCCAACTGCAAAGTCACCATTGTAGGTCTAGCTTCTCCAATTCCTAGTTGCTTGAAAACTGATAGAGGCAGCAAGTTGATGTTGGCTCCTAAGTCGCATAATGCTCGTCCAACATCCTGCCCTCCTATCATGCATGGGATAGTAAAGCTGTCTGGATCTAGCAATTTAGGTGGCATTTTGCTTTTTAAGAAAGCACTGCAGTTTTTAGTGAGAGCTACAGTCTCATATTCTCCTAGCCTTCTTTTCTTAGTCCAAATGTCCTTTAAGAATTTGACATAATTGGGCATCTGCTCGATAGCTTCCACCAACGGAATGTTGATGTGCAACTGCTTGAGTATGTCCAAGAATTTATTAAACTGCTCGTCCTGGTTCTTCTTCTGGAATCTCTGTGGGAATGGTGGTGGAGACCTGACACCTTGATATAAAATTTTCTGTTTCTTCATTGGTGTCAACTTCTTCTCAAGTTTGACTTCATGATGCTTTGCTGCAGCACTTCCTGTAAAATTTTCATTCAAAGGAATGTCTTTCCGTCCTTCAAGCTACTTTACGGTCGCAAGAGTGGTAGCATAACCTGCAATTTCTTCGTTTAAGTCCTTCACTTCTTTGTCAACAACATTTTCGTGCAAATTTTCCTGTAAAGAGAAATCAAAAGAAACTTGTGGAGATTTGCATTCCACTGGCATCTCGGGCTCAGCATACTTGAGTCCACTCCTAAGAGTGATCGCTTTGCAATGCTCCCTTCCTTCTCTATGCGAATTCTCCATATTGCTTGGTAATGCTCCTTGAGGCCCGTTTTTCATCTCGTTCATCAATTGTCCAACCTGCAATTCAAGATTTTGCAATGATGCAGCTTGACATTGAATGATGGAATCATTCTTAGCCATGAACTCCTTCATCAAGGTTTCTAATGAAGATTTCTAAGCTGATGATTCTGGTTGCATTTGTGTATCATTCTTCTGTGTATATAGTTGTTGTGCTTGATTATTGAAACCTGGTGCAAATCCTTGCTTTGCGTACTGATTTGATGTGCTCGCATTCTTATGGATCTACAGATTATAAGCTCTAATAATACAAAATTAATTCATTAAACTCTTTAATTAATCAATTTTCATTCATTAACTCTAAGTTCACTCCACTATAGACCTAAAGTTGCACTCTTATGCACTGCAGGACAAGTTGTGCCCATGGATATAATCACTACATGCAAGTCGATCCTTCACGAGTTGTTCGTAATTACAGCTGGGTCAAAAGTTCAATTTTACCCCTATAATTACATATTACATCTTAAGTTCCACTGATTCTCTAATGAACAACTTGTTTATGATCCAACCATAGACTAAGTTCCTCTCAGGCCAGTGAGTGGGTGGGGCCCCATTGTTCAAGTTCTAAAATCAGCACTTAAGGGAGCTATCATCTACTTACCTATATGGGAAGGAGTGAATTCCATCTCGTAAGATTATGTTCCCAGCTATTTGGTCAAGTCTCCAAAATGGTAGGCTTATTGAATCGGCTATAAAAGCTACTCTCACCCATGAAAATCAAAGGACAAGCTCTTACAGGCAGGAGTTCATAACTCACTCAGGATTAAGATCGAATAGCATATGATCATCCTGATGAAATATTAATCTTATCAATTAACAGATTTATAAAGAGAGATTAAATATTTCGTGGTCCAGTCTTATACAAACTCATTGTATAAGATACCCCCACTCACATGTCTCCACATGAACGATTTGGATCAAATCATTTGTAACTATTACAAAGTGGGTCGTATCAATAGTGTTACCAAGATAAGACACCCAACCTTATCCATATACTATGAACCTTTAGGTTATTTGTTGAACATGATCCTCCCGTATGCCAACCACATACTGTTCAATATTACCTTAATAATCTTGAATTTTCATATAATGGATAATATTATATTGCAAAGAAAATAATCAAAATTATTATTAATTATTAAATAAATTATTAATTACGATGTATCTTAGGGTATACTCTATACCCAACATGGTCTCCCACTTGCCCTAGCAAAGATGAGACATGTCTTGTAATCCTAGACATTCTAGGCGACCCTCAAATACTTTAGCCTGAAGATTCTTTTTATATAGATCCAAATGACTGCCATTGAAAGTCATCTTGGTCACTACCATGGTGCTTTCTCTCTTGATATGATTTTCTATACATTGACATTTTCTAATTTTCTTAATATTAGTCTTTGCATCACTATTATCATAATAAAAAGGATAGACTAAATCATATCTAAAACACCTTTCAGATCTTCAATGAACTATTTGAGTCATACAAGTCCTTTGTTGCTTTACAAGCAAAACAATTTAAATTTGTATATCATACTCCACCACCTAGGGTAAAATTCATCTTAACATAGATTTCCTAAATCTTTGTAAGAATCAGTGTATCTTGTAAAGATCAAATCTTTTACTCCATACACAAAAAATTATCATTATCCATAGATAATTTGATAAAGTTTTAATTTTTCACTCAATGGTCATACCATTCGTTTAACTGATATATGCTAACCAACTGTATATTAATTGTTAAGTCTCATTTATTCATTAATTGTCTCCTACTTAGAGTAGATAATTAATCATATGCTCTCAATATTTGAGGTTGTCTTAGGATTCCTTAGATATAAATATCAAAGATTTGATAACAATTTTGTCAATATAAGATGTTTGAGACAAAGTTAACATTTTGTCCTTAACATCTCGATTTTAGACATATAAAATATACCAAGTCATTTCAAATCACTCATTTGGAATTGGTTACTTAGTCAACTTTTATATTAGATAGAAATCTTACATCATTTATAATGAGTAAAATATCATCAACATAAAACATGAGAAAAAATCCACTAAGCAATTAATAATTTTCTTGCCTATAAAAGCTAATTTATTAATATTTATCCAAAGTCATAGGTTTTGATACTTTTATGAAACCTTATATTTAAAGATCTAATTGTAAAATTCATTTCATAAATGAACCTTTACTATTTTTGCAACCTTTTGGTTTTTTATCTTTGGTAGTAAACATCTCTAATTGATGCATTATCTAAGATTTCTTTTTATAAAAGAATTCTAAATATTCATTTTTCATATCCCATGTGCAACAATTAATTAAATAATGCTTACAAACCCCAGTATAGCAACAAATGAGAAAATTTACTCGCAGACTTCTTTCTCCTATTAAGTTTAACCATTTGCCATTAGTCTCACTTTGAGAACAATAAGCCCTTCTACTTTGTCATCTAACATGACAACTTGGGTTTTAATTAAGTACTTGTAAAGGTTGAGTCATCTCATAACTCTCCCACTACGATGAGGCTTATCCAATTCATGACTAAGATCCATTTGAGTTTCAAATGTAATTAAATTGTTAACAACTTTTGTTAATTATTTAGTAGCTTCACTTGGGACCAATTTATTAACACTATCTTATCTTATTAAAGGTTTGTAATCTTTTATTTGACATTCCTTATAGAAAAATGATATTTGTCATACAAATACCTTTTTTTTTTTTAGGACTAGATAAAAGACCATTTTGTACTCCTTAGGGGTGACCTATATTTCGGCATATCTTTTAACATATACAGCCTTTTGGGCTTGTTTCAACATGTAAGCTTAACATTCCCAAATGGTGAAGTATTGTAAACTAGCTTTACTACTCTTCTATAAACTCAAAATTGTCTCATAGACACTTTTGGAGGGAATAATGTTCATTATGCAATCTCTATTGCATATCCTAACCAGAGTCTTGTAATGACATGTAACTCATAGACGATGTCCAACAATGTTTTATTTCTCCTCTTGTAGTAAAATTTCAAACAATTGTACTTGGTATTAAGAGTTAGGATACAATCCCACTTTCTATGACTAATCTTAGTACGTCAAATTCTTGTACTTTCCATTATGAACTGATCATAATGTCTTGATAGACTTCCCTAATCGATTTTCAACTTTAGCCTTAATTTCTTGAACTTTTAAAAAATTTAGACTTATGTTGTATTAAGTAAAGATACTTGTACCTTGAATGATCATCAACCAGAGTGACGAAATATTCATAACTTTATTTGGCCTTTACATTTTCCATACCACTTGGGTCAGAATGTGTAAGCCTAAAGTATTCTTTGGCCTTGTAACCTTATCTAATAAGGGCCTAATGATTATCTTACATGAAAGGCAAGACTACAGACAGGTAAAGTAATTAACTAACTTTTTAGAGAATTATCTCTTACTTGTCTTTTCATTCTATTCAAGACGATATTAATCAACCTTAACTGCCAAAGTCAAGTATCATCTTTTAGGAGAAAACAATGTCTTTCTATTATGGATTCTATAATCCTGAATATCTCAGTATTTTGTAGTATAGTATATGTCAACATTTTAACATATACAAATTATTCTTATTTTCAGCTGAATGTATTTTCAAACAAATTTGAAAATATAAACTTTCATACTTCAAAGTAATTCATACTATATGAACATTTTTAGTAAAAAGTTCGAGAAATTGAATTTCTTTTACGGTTACTAAAAACACCATATTCAGCATTAAGTAACAATTTTTACTTAATGACATCTTAATGTCTCCCACTACACTAACTGAGATGGGCTTTCTGGTGCCAACCTGTAGAAACTATTCTAAATGTTGAGTATTTTCCAAGAATTACATATTAAATGTAAAAAAAAATCTTGATAGTGAATCTTGTATCAACTATCTAGGTGGCGTTATTTATTCTCCCCAAAATCTAGTAAATCAAATTTACTTTCATTTATATATTTTTTTTTCATTGAGGTATTTCAAAAAAATCCTCTTATTATAACTGTCCTAGCTAATTTGGGAATTATTTTCTTTTATATAGCTTCAGTCATTTGGTTTGTTTTCTTGGAATTTTTTAATACTTAAATTCGAGATCATTTAGACAATTATCTAAATTTAACTTTTATTGACTTCAACATCTCATATGTAGAGATGTCCACGAGGCGGGGCGGGGACGAAGATGGCTTCCCCATCCCCATTCCCACCCCATTTTAATCCCCATCCCTTTGAAATTTTCCATTAAATTTTGCGGGGATCGAGGGGGGATTCTTCGTAGGAAATTCGAGGGGATCAGGGATTCTCCGCACCGTTAAGGCGGTTCCCCGCGGGAAAAATGGACATCTCTACTCATATGTTGTTGTCATTTTCTTTATCTTCTAAGCTTGACATCTAACATGTCAACTAGAAGATATCCTACAAGCTATCTCGTTAGCTTTGATTCATTAATCATGTGCTTCACGAACAATTTGATTAGCACTAACAACAGGTTTTGAGAACATTTCTCAATAAAGACAAAATATATTTTACATTGTCATTATAACGTTAATATTACTATTCCAAGTAATAAAATTTTCTCACTTGACAAATCAATATTAAAATTAAAAATTATGAGAGAAATTAACATAATATTGAAATATATATATATACTTTAACATCATGCAAATAATTATCTATTCAATTTTAGCATAGAAATCAAACAATTTGAAAAATGAACCCTATAAATTATTTCTAATGCTATGGTACTTTATTGAGTTAGAACAAGTGCCGCCGTAGAGTAGGTCAAGTGTTCCTTCACTAAACTGAGACAATCGTAACTAAGTATTATACCAGAATAAATCTTATTCCTATAATATTTAGTTACCATTAGTTTGGTCAAAGACATCATTAACAACCTTAATGAGCCCTTTGTAAGTGTGACCCGTCATTTTAGATCCTGTAGTTTTATCCTAACAAGTGCCGCCATAGGGTAGGTCAAGTATTGAAAACAAAACTACAATCCTATCATTTTAAGGAGTTCACCCTCTCATGCAAACACCTTCCGTAGGGGGACGGTCCAAAAGCTGCCACGAGGCCCTACATGAATCTCACGATGTGAACCAATGATGGAGACTGTAGGATGTGTTGTCACATATCCTTCTCCCACTTACTATTTTGAAGTAGGGTTTTCTCTTACTTAGACAAATTAGGTTAGTCTCATTTATCTAAGTTCCCAATCTATCCTTCATAACCTTTATGTTGGTTGGATTGATTTTAATATGAATTACCAAGTTTATTAAAGTATTTAAAGAACTAATCACATTATGAGCCTGTTTAATGAAATTAAATAAAATTTGACTAATTCAACTCTCAGGTCAGTTCTCAGTTAGAGGTGTTCCCTTTCGGTTATCTTATATACCCTAGTCTAGACAGAACCTTTCATAAACAGGTTCCCTTATAGTCAATTTTTATTTTAAAAATTCATTAATCTTTAATTAACTATTAATTACTAGATTAATGAACCTAAGTGAATTTAAACAATGTTTTTAATCCTATTAAAAGCTAATTCACTTCATGGATAATCTTGAAATTCTACCATTTTAAACTCTTTAAAACTAAATTAAAGATTATCATAAATTCTAATATCATAAACAAATAAAGATAAATTGAATTCAAAATTTAAACTATTTAAAGCATAAATTATAAATATATTTATTTTAAGAAAACTCTAATCTTATTAGGAAAGATCTTAATCCTATTAAGAAAACATGCATTCCAATTAAGAAAGTAAATATTCTAATTCAAATTTCCAAATATAACAATTATATTCAAAGATATGGAAAATATAAACTTATTAGGAAAGCACCCCCAAACTTGAGTTATTGTTTGTCCTCAAGCAATTGTCAAAGCAAACAGAAAGCCACAAAATTTTTCAATCACAATTTTCAAGTGTTAGAAAGAATAGTAACTCTTCTCAGGGGATATCTCAAACTCATAACACTATTTATCACAATTAACTTCATTCCTAGCTTTTTCTGTCCTCAGTACTCTCCCACACATCCTCTATGTTCACACCACTTTTATTCTAGTTCAGTCTTAATTGCTTCCTATATAAGCCAATTTGTGAGAAAAATTTCCCCCCCAAACTTATTCTCGTGCTGCCAGTCTATTCCCATTTGATTTTCTTTAGAGGAGCATCCTTTAGTCAATTGTGCCTGTGTTTTAACTTACCGACACTTTGTGGTGAAGGTGGTTAACTACGAGCACACATCACCGTCTTTTACCTACTCATTTCTTAAATCAACCTTTCATGCAGAGGCAATCATGGGTGTCATGACTTTCCCTGATTACTTGGTTGTTTCTAGAAAGAAGAGTAGCCCTCTATAATATTCCCTTTTTTTTAAATGAACGCTGGCAGCATTATACACAACCTAGATAACAACAGAGAGCATGAATTCAAAGTATCAAAAGAATGGGGCATATGGATTGCAATTGCAATTAGAAATGCGAATGCATTCTTGTTCTGACTTTTTCCCCCCCAAACTTAAGATCAAGCAATGTCCTCATTAGCTAAATGTTGGTAGGAGGGTGGTTTTTAAAGGTCCTATATATTCAACAAGCTTGACCTTACTTAAATTGTAGTGGTTTTAAACTAGGGGTGATGGGAGTTGAGTAATTTGGAAAGTAAAGGAGTCATGAGGTTGATGTGACAAAAAATCTAAGTGTTTAATGAGCTGAGTTTACTCCAATGTTTCATCATGGAGAGTTTTTGTTCTTTCAAACACTTTTTTTTTTAAATATAAAAAAAATTGACATACTTTAAAAGTTCACATATATTGATCATAACAAGAAGTAAAATACTGGAAAAGGCTAACAACTATCAGAAACAGTTAAATTAAAGATAAGTTAAAAACAACTATGTCAAAAACTGGAATAAGAGTCAAGTAAATTTGCATAAAAATAATATATAAGGTTCAACAACTCCCTATTCATCAAAAGAAGTGTCGTCCTCCTTGTCTTCGCGGGCTGGGCTGTCAAGTAGGTCATTGGGGAAGTCCGGGAAGGCTGGTCCTTTGCCCTTGGATAGCTCTAAAAGTGTCTTGTTAATTGCTTCATCCCGCTCCTTGACATAGGCCCAATAATTTCTGTTTTTCTCCTCCATCTTCTTTAATTCTACCTTTAAGGAGAGTATGCTATTGGAATGCAACTGGTTTGCAATTGCATTGTCACCTTCACTGTCTGCTGCCTTCATTTTTTCACTCGGCCGAGAGAGCCTTTTTGCTTTTCTAGCATTGTGGATCATCAAAGATCTTACCCCAGCTGCATCTAAAGGATGGATCTCCATGAGGTCATCTTCTATTGGAATATGTGCCTTTTTGCATAATTGGGTAATGAGAGAAGGGAAGCAAAGTTTTCCTGCTTTCTTCTTGCTACTCAAGGCCAATTCATTTTTTATTATTCTACCCACATTGATTTCCAGCCCTTTGTAAATGCTATATAATAGCATTATTCTGTCTTGCGAGATGGTGGAACCGTGAGATGTTGGCATTATTCGATTCCTAATGAAGTTCAGCCACACGGTGGGTTCATTCTTCAAATTCCCTACTGTTAGGTGACGTTTTCCTTGACAAGCCATTGTCCATTCCGTTCCTTCTCTAGCTATTAGTTGCAAAGCTTCCTTCAACTGCTCTTCTGTGGGGTTTTCTATTGCATCATTCCCAATTGGATTCCTCAAGGACTTGAGTTTGTAAATTTGGTTTATGTCCATGCTGAGTACTTCACTGTTTTTCCTTGAATGATGTGTTCATTCATTTGGTCACTTCCCATATGAGCATAAAATTCTACCACCAATTTGAGGGAAGCTGGATTCGGATGTTTGCACAAATCTTCGCATCCTCTTATTTAGATGACCGAAGTAATAAACTGGGGCAAGGTTCCTGCATTACAAGGGAAACCTCTTTCACTAACTAATGCCATCTTTGCGAAAATTCTTCTTCTCGTCTGCACATCCACCACTTTCTGAATAATCTTTACTTCTTCATTTTCATCAATTGCCTTTTTTCTTTTCCTCATAGGAGTGGGCAGCCATTCTTCTGAATCCATCTCCTGTATTTCTTCCTCCTCTTTCTCTTCTTTTGTTTCCTTATTTTCTTCCTCATTTTCTATCTCACTATCTTTTTTAACTTCAATTTCCCTGTCCATCTCGGTCTCCACCTTCAATTGTTCTCATTCTCTTCTGAAATCTTGACTTTTTTCAAAAATTGGGCAGCATCGCCCCTGTTTTTCAACCTGCTCTATCATATCCCCCATCTCAGGTGATGGGGTGTTAGGGGGAGAATCCCTCCTAGGCTCCATTGCATTCAATCCAGCAGGATTTTCAAATTCAGATGAGGTAAAAATTTGTACCTCTTCTCCTTTCGTTGGTTATTTGTTTTCAAACTCCTTTTCCTCTATTTGTACAGGTGCTGCTGACCATCCAGAAGGCCTCTTTGCGTTCACCCCTGCAGCCATGTGTTGTTCATGGAACAACTTGGCTAATTCCTTGGCACGTTCAGCAGCATTCTGTGCCCATTCCTCTTGGGCTGAAAATTGGCTGATTATTTTGGGCTCGGGGAAGAGGCATGACATCCATGTCTTTGCCGATCGTTCCTTTCTTCCTTTCCCTCACATTTTTCCCTTTTTTCTTCAACAAATTCGAGGGCATCACTTGCTTTCTTGCAAGACATTTTCTCCTAAAGCTTTTAAAAACAGAGGGCAATTGAATTTTTACCTCTTTGGGCGGTGAAATCTCCCTAACTTCTTCATCTTTTTTGTTAGTCGAATCGATTGCTTGAGATGGAGAATTCGATTTGGGAATGGGTTGTTCTTCTTCGTCCTCTTCAGAGCTATAATGGAGCCTTAGAAGCTTTTGTTCGTATTCTGCCGCTCTCCTTCGTTCATGAATCATCCGCACTTGATCACGCCATTCTTGGGTTCCCCTCTTTGCTTCCCAAGGCTTAGACGAAATGGCCTCTGATTGAGATGCTAGCGGTTTCATCATTTGAAGCAGTTGTTCCATAAGTGTTTGTCGCTCCCATTGCTCGTCTGAAAGCTTGCGCAATTGCTCCTTCCATTCTTCCAAGTCTGGTTTCAAGGAGAATATATCCTTGTCCATGGTTTCCTTGTGCTTTGCAGTGGGTGGGAGTGAATGTGGCGGAGGATTACCGATGGGGAGTGCCGAATCTTCTCCCTTATTCGAATGCTTGGGTCTGCGTTTGTAAGTGTTTTATGGAGCACTCATGGTGGTAGTTGAGAGTGTTGTACGGCTTGAAGAGGAGGTTGTACGGCTTGAATGAGGAAGGCAAAGAGGGGAAGACAAAAGACTAATTCGTTTTAGGTCAATTCTACAAGGAAACGGTCTACATTCCTTTTTTAAAAATCACGAATTGTCTTTTATGCCCCTGATCTGTGTACATGCAAGCGCACGCGATCGAAGTAATATAAAATGGTATGTGAGTACCAAGTATCGAATCCCAAGGAAACGGAGTAACAAAAATATTGCAAGCAAAATGTAAGGGAAATTGCAACTTGAAAATTAAAAATTCAAAAATAAGGTTGGGTTGGTGTGTTAAGAAAAATTGCAGAATTGAATTGCAGAATCTAGAAATGGCAAACTAAATAGACTTAGTAATTGAGATTTCAAGAGAATTTAGATAAAGATGGGGCTCAAGAGTGTCATTGACCTAAGTTGTAATTGCAAGCCAAAAATGCAATTCTAACCTACTCCACACTCAATTGTAAACCAAAATTGCATCTCCTATTCACCTTGAATTTAATCTTTAGGAGGCTAAGTGAGTGACTTATATGTCTATAGTCCCTCTATCTTAGATCACTCGGCTCAACAATTTTATGAGTTTTGGAGTCCTTAATCCCTATGTCTAGGGCAAGGATTGGCTTATGTCTAAGCTATTTCTCCATTACTTGTGTGAAATCTGCTTGTCACTAACCCTGTCGGTATTAGATCTAAGCTTGAGTTGCTACCCTAGTTGATCAACCTAGGATCTCAATGGAAATTTGTTCAACACAAGCAAACAATTGAGACGTAGGTTGGTTTTTATTGAAATTTTGGCTACAATTACTTCTTAGGGAATTCACATCCTTGAACCCCCTAAGAAGTTTAGCTCAAATTGAAAGTAAAAATCTTACAACTAATTTTTGAAGAAGAATTCATATCGGAAAGTTAAATAAATCGCTAATGGTAACTAGAATTTAACGCAATAAAAGTTCTTCCTAACTGCTTTGTATATTAGAATTGTATAGCAGAATACCTTGGCAATATTACTTAACACATCTCTGGACAAAAAAAAAATCCAATTAAATCCTCCCAAAAATTCCCTAAAGTGAATAACAACAAAAGATACTAAGAAATTCAAATTTTCATCTGAACATAAAGGGAATGCGCGTTTTAAGAAGCAAAATTAAATTGGATAGAAAACAACTCCACACACTGTATACTGGGTTTTTCCAAATAACGAAATTAATCCAAAATAACATAATTGCTCCCTGCAATCAAATGAAATTGACCTACGCCTTCCCAATTCCTTACTCATTTCCAATCGACTTCATCTTTTCACTATTTGTAGGAACGATTAGTCTTAACAATTCAAGCTTACACTTAAATCGGATTGGAAAAAGAAAGGAGAAACATAATGAAAAAGCTTGTTGCACCCTTGGCAAGAAAAGAGTGAACCAAAAAAAAGTGCAGAAAACAGAGTGTTATCGTTGAAATAAACCCACGAGCTGAGATTGAATTAACACTTAAACGTAATACAAGAAGAATTCAAATGAGGAACAATGATCGTACTGCAAATACTATCCATAAGATAAGTAGAAATTGAAGAAAAATAAGACTGAAATTGAAGTTCTCGGCTAAAAACAGAAAAATAAATTATGCAGTAAAAACAGAAAATTGAAAACCCACGAGCTAAATTCCTCTCCAAAATCGAACATGTTGCTCCTCCTTTTCTTCTCCCTTTATAGACCTTCATTAGAGTTGAAGAATGCCCAAATTTCGTGCTCCAATTCCCTTAATTCATGCGTTAATTACGATTTCCATATATGGGTTTTGCGTAGGAATTTTTGTTTTTTGAACTTTTGTACTGCTCCAGATTGCAGAATCACAATTTTGCAATTTGATTTTGCAATTTCCACATTCCCAGGTCTACTGCTCCAGATTGCAGAATCACGATTTTGCAATTTGATTTTGCAATTTCCATATTTTCTGCAAACAAGATTAATTTATTTAGAACTTTATCCCAAATGCCATCATATTTATTTCTTTCTTAAATTGAAGCAATCTTTCGACTACTTTCAAATAGTCTTAAGTCAAAACAATAATATTTTAAGCAATTGAGAGTTAAATAAGCCTTAATTCTAAGGCTTATCAGCCCATTTCCTTCCTTTTTGGTTAAACGCAAGGTCTCTCTCCTTTTTGCCTTAAAAATGCAATTGTATTTTATTTGCATTTCTCCCCTTGGGTTAGATACCTTTAGTCGCAGATTTGCAATTGCATTTCCAATTGCATTTTTGTGCTTTGCCTTTGGGTCATTCTTCCTGAATGCAATTGCAATCTTGTTCCTAGCTTTTGGCATTTAGCCCTTTCTTTTATCTGAACTCACGAGTAAATTGTTAAAAAGTTCTCACAAACTAGAAAAAGAGTTTAAGCTTTAAAGTTTTTTTATTTTTCTTATTTCTTTGTGAATTTCCAAGTTCGTAATCAATTTCCCAAGTATATCACCTCCCTAAACGGTCAACTTAAATACCTCAGCCTAGTCAGGATTCAACCTTAGACAGAAATTTCTTAAACATTTCTCAATTCATAGAAATAAGAAAAATAAAAAATTTATTTATTTACAAAGTAACATTACCTGATTCCTTCTTCAATTGATTTCTATTAAGGAAATAGAAACCTTGTCCCTGCTCATTCCTTCTCCCCAATAGGGTTTGATCATCTGACCATTTACTTTGAAGATATTGCCTTTCTCGACCTTTAGATCCACCGCTCCATGTTGGTGTACGTTTTCAATGATAAATGGTCCTGACTATCTGGATTTTAACTTACTGGAAAAAGCTTCAATCTTGAGTTAAATAACAACACTTGTTGTCCTGCTTGCAGGTCTTTTTCTTTGATTCTTTGATCGTTTCATTTTTTCATCTTCTCTTTGTATAGCTTTGCATTTTCATAGGACGAAAGCTCAGTTCCTCAAGCTCGTTTAGTTGAAGCTTTCTCTTGTTACCTGCCTGGTTCAGGTCCAAATTTAGTTTCTTTATGGCCCAATATGCTTTAAGTTCCAGCTCTAACGGTAGATGGCATGCTTTCCCAAATATTAGCCTGTACGGGGACATTCCAAATGGTGTTTTCAATGTAGTCCTGTGGGCCCATAATGCTTCATCCAGTCGTAGAGACCAGTCTTGTCTTGAGGGATCGACTGTCTTTTCTAAGATTGCTTTTATTTCTCTGTTGGACACTTCTGCTTGCCCATTTGTCTGTGGATGATAAGCAGTTGCAACCCTGTGTTTGACATTATATTTGGCTAGCAGGCCAGCCATAGCTCTATTCACAAAATGCATCCCTTCGTCACTTATCAATACTCTCGGAGTCCCGTACCTGGTGAAAATATTTTTAAGCAGAAATTTCTTCACCACTTTTGCATCATTTGTCATGGTTGCAACTGCTTCTATCCACTTAGATACATAATCTACTGCCAGCAAAATGTAGATATTTCCATGTGATGGGGGAAATGGTCCCATGAAGTCGATCCCCCATACATCGAAAATTTCTACTTCAAGTATGTAGTTCATCGGCATCTCATTTCTAGCAGAAATATTTCCTATTCTTTGACAACGATCACAATATTTTGTAAATTTCTGAGCATCTCTAAACAATGTGGGCCAAAAGTAACCACTTTGGAGCACCTTTGCTGCTATTTTAGTTCCTGCAAAATGTCTTCCATATGGAGCTGCATGACAAGCATCTAACACTTTCAGCATATCCTCCTCTGCTATACATCACCTCCAATTTTGGTCTGGTCCAAGCTTGTATAGGTATGGTTCATCCCAGTAGTAATTGCGCATGTCACGAAAAAATCTCTTCAGTTGTTGTGGATTTGCATCTGGTGGAGCTAACCCGCTCACTAAGTAATTTGCTATGTCTGTATACCATGGGGTTGAGTTTGTCTCTACTGCCAACAACATCTCATTTGCGAACTCATCCTAAATATTCTCCAATTCTACTTTCCTAGACTCTTGCCCTAATCTGGACATATGATCAGCAACTTGGTTTTCAGTCCCTTTTCTATCTTGAATCTCTAAGTCAAAATCCTGAAGGAATAAGATCCATCTGATCAACCTCGGTTTTGCTTTCTTCTTTGAAAGTAGGTATTTTAGGGCTCAATGGTTAGTGTGCACCACAACTTTAGTTCCAACCAAGTAAAATCTGAATTTTTCGAATGCAAAAACAACTGCTAGAAGTTCTTTTTCAGTCGTGGTGTAGTTGACATGTGCTTCGTTCATTGTTCTGCTAGCATAATAGATGGGATGGATGATCTTATCCCGTCTTTGTGCCCGTACAACTCCTACTGCAAAATCACTGGCGTCACACATAAGCTCAAATGTTTTGTCCAATCTGGCTCTATCATGATAGGTGCAGAGCTTAGTGCTTCTTTCAGTCTCTCTAGTGCAATTGAACATTCTTGGTCAAACACGAATGGTTGATCTTTCTCCAATAATCTGCACAACGGCTTGGAAATTTGAGAGAAGTTTCTAATAAACCGGTGATAGAATCCTGCATGTCCTAGGAAACTTCGAATTTCCTTGACTAATTTAGGTGGTGGTAACTTAGAAATTAACTCCACCTTTGCTTTGTCAACTTCGAATCCTTTCTTTGAAATCCAGTGTCCCAACACGATTCCCTCTTGTACCATGAAGTGGCACTTCTCCCAATTGAGGACCAGGTTAGTTTCTTCGCATCTTCGCAAAACCTATTCAAGATTTTCAAGACAGTTTTGGTATGTCTCTTCAAACACTGAGAAATCATCCATAAAGATATCTACTGTCCTCTCCACCATATCTGAGAAAATGGCCATCATACATCTTTGGAAAGTTGCTGGTGCATGAAATTCGAATGGCATTCGTCGAAACGCAAAGGTCCCATATGGGCAGGTGAAGGTTGTCTTGTCTTGATCTTCAGGTACAATCGTTATCTGGTTGTACCGTGAGTACCCATCCAAGAAGCAATAATATTCTTTTTCTGCCAAACGATCAAGCCTTTGATCGATAAATGGAAGAGGAAAATGATCTTTTCTGGTTGCCTTGTTCAATTGACGGTAATCCATGCAAATCCTCCATCCTGTAACTGTCCTTGTTGGGATAAGTTCATTCTTCTCATTCTGGATAATTGTCATTCTGCCCTTCTTAGGTACGCACTATACTGGGCTTACCCAGTGGCTATCAACAATTGGGTAAATTATCCCTGCATCGATCCATTTTATGATTTCCTTCCAGACCACCTCTTTCATTACAGGGTTCAGCCTTCTCTGACTTTCAATTGAGTTCTTTGCCCCTTCTTCTAGGTTGATCTTATGCATGCAGAATGAAGGACTAATGCCATCTGCAATTGTCCAACCGATCGCTTTTTTATGTCGTGCAAGAACCTGTAACAGAGAAAAAATCATCTTGGTCAGTGAGAGTAAATGAGATGGTCACAGGTAGTGTCTCTCCTTTTCCAAGGAAAATATATTTTAAATGGGGTGGCAATGGTTTGAGCTCGAGATCTGGTGGTTCCGCTATAGATGGCTTAATCTGAATTGCCTTTTCTTCTGATGATCTTAAAGGGCTAATATAAGCAATGTCTTCCTGATCATCTTGACTTGTTAATTCTTTTTCACCAGTCTCTTCGTCATAGCTTTCATCTTCTTTTGATAAGGTTCGAAACCCATGCAAATGCAAGGTGTCTACAATCTCAATTCTTGAACATTCTTCCAAATCCCCTGGATATCTTAATGCATTGAGAACATTGAAGGTGATTTATTGATCATTAACTCTCATTGTGAGTTCTCCCTTTTGCACATCTATCAATGTCCTCCCTGTTGCTAAGAAGGGTCTTCCCAGAATGATTGGGACTTCTCTATCTGCTTCGCAATCCAAGATGATGAAGTCGCCAGGGAAGACGAATTTATCTACTTTCACCAGCACATCCTCAATCTTCCCTGTCGGTCGAGCTATTGATTTATCTACCAATTGTAATGTTACTGTTGTAGGTCTGGCCTCGCCAATTCCCAATTTCTTGAAAACTGACAGCGGCATTAGGTTAATACTGGCTCCTAGATCGCATAATGCCCTTCCTACATCTATGCTTCCAATCATGCAAGGGATCGTGAAACTCCCTGGATCTCGTAGCTTTGGTGGCAGTTTACTTCTGATGAGAGTGCTACAATTTTCAGTTAACTCCACCGTTTCAAATTCTCCCAACCTGCGCTTCTTTGTTAAGATATCTTTCAGGAATTTAACATAATTAGGCATCTGCTCAAGTGCCTCCATTAATGGGATATTAATGTGGAGATGCTTAAGGATGTCTAAAAATTTGTTAAATTGAACATCCTGATTCTTTTTCTTGAATCTCTGAGGGAAAGGTGGTGGTGGTCTGTATTCCTAGTTGGTTGAGGTAGATTCCTTTGTTGTTGCAGTTTTATTTTCCTCTTCTGGGTGCTTAGCGATTACTTCCTCTATGTCTTCACCTAATTTTTCTTTACTTGATTCCTGAACTCTCTTTTATGCATTCCTCCCTTTCTTCTTCAGAACTTTTGGTCTTTTTGGAATTTTCTAGTTCCTTAGGCATCTCTGGGCCTTCATAGTTTAATCCACTCCTTAAGGTTATTGCCTTGCAATGCTCCTTGCCCTCATGTTATGGATTCTCTGTAGTACTTGGTAATGTTCCTTGCGGTCTATTTTTAATCTCATTCGCCAATTGTCCAACCTGTATCTCCAGATTGCGCAAAGAAGCTGCTTGACTTTGGATGATAGCGTCGTTTTTCACAATGAATTCTTTCATTAGATTTTCAAGGACGGATCGTGAACTGTCGATTGCTGTTGCATTGAATTTGCATTTTTCTGTGTGTATTACTGTTGTGATTGATTGTTGAACCCTGGTGGCATTCACTATTTCACATATTGATTCTGACTTGAGTTTCCTACATTTTGTCCACTCCAGGAGAAGTTAGGGTGTTGCCGCCATCCCGGATTGTATGTATTTGAATATGGGTTCAATCTGTTTTGTCCTATATAATACACAGAAGCAGGATTGTAAGGACAGTTGTCAAAGATGTGATTGTCATTACAATAAACACAAGAAGGGTTAGGAATATGATTTATGGCTGCAATTGGAGCTTGATTTGCTAAAGTAAGGTTCTTCAATGTGTTGTTCATTGCAGATATTTGTGCACTTAATGCTGCTATTGAGTCTACTTCATGTATTCCTGCGACATTTCTGGTATTGTGAGATTCATCCTCTCCCCATTGGCTGTTGTTTGAAACCATAGCATATAGGATTTCATTAGCCTCATTCACCGTCTTCTTCAACAAGGATCCATTAGCAGACGCGTTGACTAGGATTTTAGAAGCCTGAGTCAAAGCATTGTAGAAATGCTCTATGAGGAGACAAGCTGGCAAACCATGATGTAGGCATCTCCTCACCAACTTCTTGAAACGCTCCCAAGCGGTGTCTACCCCTTCATTTATTCCTTGCTTGAATGTGATTATCTCTCATCTAATATGTGCGTTCTTTGTGGGGGGAAAGTACTTTAGAAGGAATTTCTCTACTAGTTCATACCAAGTTCTTATGGAGTCAGGAGGAAAAGAGTCCAACCATGCTTCTGCATTTCCCTATAGAGAAAAGGGAAATAATTTTAGGCGCAAAGTTTCACTTGGATCCCATTCATTTTAAATGAATTGCAAATTCTAAGAAACAACTTGATATGTTTGTGGGGATCTTCATTGGGCAGTCCTGCAAATTGGCCCATGGTTTGTAACATCTGGAACATCACCGGTTTAAGTTCAAAATGATTGGCCTCAATATTTGGTTCTGCAATTCCTGTATTTAAATTCTGAAAAGTGGCAGCTGCATAGTCTCTGATTGCCCTATCCCTCTCTTCTGCAATGAAGATGGGATTTCCTGGAGGAAATGCCCTTTGTGGTTGTCCATTATTTGCATTTTGTAGATTTCCTCCATTTGCTAGGTTTGCTTGAGGATCAGCTACAGGTGGATCCATTTGTACTTCCTGTAAAGTAGTTTTCTCATGAACTTCCTGTGTGATCAACTCCTGCAATTCCTTTTTCTTCCTCCTCTGCTGTCTACGGTGTTGGTGGAAGGTTCTCTCTATTTCAAGATCAAGCTCCAAGAGACAAAGCCCTTTTTGCATGCACCAAACTTAACCTGCAAGTACCTGCAAATCTAGTTCAGACTTCCTGCAATATAAGGATTGCAATTGCAATCTACTCCCAAATTGTGTCAAAATAAAATTTATTGAAAATGTCGTTCCCCAGCAACGGCGCCAAAAACTTGATCGACGTTTGCTACACGCAAGTGCACTTGATCAAAGTAATAAAGAAAACTGGAAGTACTCCAGAGTATCGTACCCAAGGGAACGGATTTTAACAAAATTTACCAAAATGACACAAGACTGTTGCAAAATACAATTGCGGTAGCCAAGGTGTAAAAGCTTGAGAGGTTGTTTTTGCTAAAGAAAATAAACGAAAAGTCAAATGGAAAAAAAAATGGGATCCAAGTTGCTTATGCCCCTTTGAAAAGAAATGCCACTAAAAATGCAATTGCAATCATAGTTAACACACGAGAACTATGTAAACCAAATTCAACTCCTATTCAATTTTGCTTCAAAATCTTTAGGAGGCTAAGTGATTAAACCTATATTTCTATGGCTAATCTAACTTAGATAAATTCGCGCAAAATTCTAGCGGTTTTGGAGTCTCGCCCTATGTCTAGGGTCAATGTTCAGGACTTATTTCTAAGCCTTTTCCTCCATTGCTTTTGTGACATCTACTTTCCCTTAACCTTTTTGGTATTAAGTTCAAGCTCAACAAGCAATCACTAGTTGGCCTACTAGGTTTACCCACATTAATTCAACAAAAGCAAACAAAGTCTCGATTGTTAACTAGATTGAGCATGCTTTTAAGCTTCACATCTCTCCTCTAGGGCATTCACTAACTTGAATCCCTAAGGAGAATTTAGCTCATTGTGGAAATATTGAAAATCCAAAATTCATTTGCTACAAAATTCATGATTAGTAAATTGAAATAATGGGAATAACTTTTAAGCAACCCAATTTGAGTTTTATTAAGGACGGACCCTAACAATTAATCTGAATTCTAAAGTGCCCTCAATTAAATGAATAACAGTGCTGAATAAATTAAAACCAGGATGTCATTCATAAACCACGTGAAATTCGAATCTTGTGGAAACAATAATTCCAGAAATTAACAATGTTCATAAGAGGTGAAGGAAATTGAAATTCATAGTTCACGAAAAATGGGTTTAAACAGAGGCGACTTGTAACTAAAATTAAGTAGAAAATGAATGATTAAAGCAGAATGGAACTGACAGAATAATTCTAAAAATTCCTTGTTGTGATCGAATCAAATTCCTTCAAGGGGAATTGAATATTTACCTCATTCACTTCCGTTGAAGAGAGATCAACTCTGGAAATAAGAAAAACCAAAAACACAAGGCTTGAATACTAAAGAACAATAGAACTTGTCACTTGTTGCTACTGTCCGAAATAAGAAAAACCATAAGCAA
Organism: Trichosanthes truncata; assembly: GCA_033996785.1. Taxonomy (NCBI): domain Eukaryota; kingdom Viridiplantae; phylum Streptophyta; class Magnoliopsida; order Cucurbitales; family Cucurbitaceae; genus Trichosanthes; species Trichosanthes truncata. Next base: position 37,531,695 of record JAWPNB010000013.1, on the reverse strand, counting down.
AAGAACCCAGAAAAATAGAATCCAAAAAACGATGATTCTTCTTCGTTCTTCCTCCCCTTTTATGGATATTCTGAGGCCTTTTCTTTCCATATTAGGGCTCCTTAACTCTTGGGTAGACTTGGGGCATGAGATTAGGCTAGAATTTCTCCCATAAATCGAGCAAATCCCGTGAAGTTTGGTGAATTTCAGTAAATTCTGCACTGTTTGATAAGTCCATAAAATGCAATTGCATTTTCTCTCTTGTTCACCACCTTGCCTTCTTAAGGAAATGCAATTGCATTTCATATGCATTTTCTTCATTTCTTCCAATCTGCACGAAAACAATGATTTTAGCTAACTTTCCTTTATCTTTTCAACTTAATTCTTCTTTTTCCATACTCCGACAAACTTGCATGAATTTATCTTATAAATGCTATTTCTAGTTTCCTTGTTATTATATAAAATATTCAAAAATGGCAAGAACAACTTAGTTTTAGGGTTGAATAATCCTCATAACTGAGAATTATTACATCTCAATTCTATTAGGAAACAACCTAATTAAATTATCAAATGTAACAATTATATTCAAAAATTAATTAAGATGCATGATCATGTTTAACCTATTGTGGGATTTTAACCTAAATGGCATACTTTATGCTATAATCAAATAATTTAAAACATACATCACATGCATAATTAAATTAAAATAAAGTAAAATTGACCAGTATATTATTTGACATATCCTAAGAAATTGAAAGAAATTTAAATTACAATAATTTAAATTAAGACATATCTTGATCTTCAAAATCTTTTTTTCCTTTTTGGATCATCTAAAATTTAGGATTTTTGGAAAACCTTAATTTTCATCTCTTGCCATAAGAGAGTCGTTGCAACCAATACTTGGATAGCTGCAAATCCAATAACCACGTCGTTGTTATCCATTAAATTCACCGCTTGATTCAAGACACAACCCGCCACTGAAATTAAACTCTCACTCCATCGGCAACATATTCAACCATCAGCAACACAGCTTTTCAATTAAGCGGAGAAGCACCCATATTGGCAGTCAACGTCGATTGAAGAAATTGAATTAAATCATGCGAATAATCAAATAAACTGAGATTCTACATATTATTGGATTGCAACTCTTCTTTTTTTTTTTTAGCATCGTGAGCTTCTTTTGATTGGTGGAGGGGTTATGCTATCAAATGTACATGTTACCAACTCTTGTACAGCAAACTTTCAACTACCTTTTGTGTTCCATATATTCCTTTTTTAATTTAAAAAAAAAAAAAACACACACACACACACACACAAGATTCCTAGACCCAAAAGGATGTTTACAAATATCTAATCAAAGCAAAAACCTAATGCCTGAACAGTCAAACTGCAAACCACATATAGAATACATATATGAAAAATTAAAATACCCACCATAACAAAACTTAAATTCTAAATAAAAATCAATGTTTGCTCTTATACCAATTGAAGGGAATAATCGAATTAAACCCACAACGGAAACGTTGGAATCGACTTTGATTTTATTTTAGAATTAAACGAAAAGCAATTTTAGGCAAAGCAAAACATACCTTGAAATAATATGGAGATATTTCTGGCAGGTCTTTATCTCCTCTACAAAGTCTTCCTAGTTATGACTTGAACATTGAACCAAGGCTTGTGGGAGCCTCTTGAAAGAAAATCCACAAGGGATTGGTGGAGAGGAAGAGGACTAGAGAGAATTCTCAAATTCTCTATTGAGGAGATGTGTGTCATATCTAATGACTCAACCCAAGGGTCCTATTTATAGAGACCAAGGGAAAATCTTTGCCAAACTAAAATATTGTATTTTAATATCTAATATATTAAAATATATCTTAAACTTATTTGAATTTCATTAAAACCTCCTACGATATTTATTTCTTTGAATCTTATTCAAATTTTATAAATATATTTTCTTTCATGTATCTATATACATTAATTATTTTAATACTTAATGTATCAAATACAAAGAATATATTTTCCTCTTTTATATTTAATATATCTAATATTCATTTGAACACTTCAAATTAAATATTAATTTGAACATTTCAAATTTTTCCTTCAACTAAATTGATCTTTTAGTGTTACTATGAGCTAGTAAGGGGACCTTATGGACCTACAAATTATAAGCTCCAATGATATAAAATTAATTAATTAAACTCTTTAATTAATCAATTTTCATTCATTAACTCTAGGGTCACTCCACTGTAAACCTAAAGTTGCACTCTAGGACAAGTTGTGTCCATGGATATAATCACTACATGCAAGTCGATTCTTCACGAGTTGTTCGTAATTACAGCTGGGTAAAAATTCTGTTTTACCTCTGTAATTACATATTGCTGATAGGAATGAACTCTTCATCCGCAGCGGAAGCATTGGGCCGTCTTTGATTTATTTAGAATTAAACACAAAAACATACAAGGTTAAGCCAACTTACATAGAAATATATATTTCTAGCGGGTCTTTATCTCCTCCACAAAGTCTTCCTGGCTATGACTCGAACACAGGATCAAGGCTTGTGGGAGCCTCTTGAAAGAAAATCCACAAGGGATTGCAGAGGAAAAGTCTAGAGAAAATTCTCTAATTCTCTATTGAGAAGATGTGTGTTATGAAGAATGCACAATGACACACCCCTAGGGTCCTACATATAGTGCTATAGGGAAAATAATTAAATAATATATTTTAATATCTAATATATTAAAATATATTTATCTAACCAATTTGAATTTTATTCAAATCTTTTAAAATTCTCCTACAAAATCTATTTCCAAATTTGAATCCAATTAAAATTTAATAAATATCTTTTCTTTAATGTATCTTAATACATTAATAATTTCTTTGATATTTAATATATCATATACATTAAATATCTTTTTCCTCATTTAATATATCAAATATATTAAATTTTAATTTGAACATTTCAAAAATTTCTCTCAACGAAATTGATCCCTATTTGTTCATATGAGCTAGCAAGGGGACCTTATGGACCTGCAAATTATAAGCTCCAATGATACAAAATTAATTAACAAAACTCTTTAATTAATTAATTAATTTTCATTCATTAACTATAGGTCACTCCACTATAGATCTAGAGTACACTCTTATACACTGTAGGACAAGTTATGTCCATGGATATAATCACTACATGTAAGTTGATGCTTCACGAATTGTTCGTAATTACATATATAATTACATCTTGTACCTTATGTACCACTGATCCTCTAATGAACAATTTGTTAATGATCCAATCATAAACTAAGTCCCTCTCAAGCCAGTGAAGGGTGGGGTCCCATTGTTCAAGTCTCGAAATCAGCACTAAAGAAAACTTTTCATCTACTTACCCTATTGTTGGGATTTATGCTCTAAAACCTCGTAATTAATGATTTATTTAATGATTAATAATAATTTTAATTATTTTATTTGAAATATAATATTATCCATTATATGAAAAATTCAAGGTTATTAATGTAAACTTGAACACTATGTAGTTGACATACGGGAGGATCATGTTCAAGAAATAACCTAAAGGGTCATAGTATATGGATAAGATTGGGTGCCTTATCCTGGTAACACTATTAATACAGCTCACTTTGTAATAGTTACAAATGATTTGATCCAAATCATTCATGTGGAGACATGTGAGTGGGGGTATCTTATACAATGAGTTTGTATAAGACTGGGCCACGAAATATTTAATCTCTCTTTATAAATCCGTTAATTGAGAAGATTAATATTTCATTAGGATGATCATATGCGACTCGATCTTAATCCTGAGTGAGTTATGAACTCCTGCCCGTGAGGGCTTGTCCTTTGATTTGCATAGGTGAGAGTGGATTTCGTAGCCGATTCAATAAGCCTACCATTTTGGGGACTTGACCAAATAGGAAGCTTGGAACATAATTTCACAAGATGGAATTCACTCATTCCCTTATAGGGTAAGTAGATGAGTAGTTCCCTTAAGTGATGATTTCGAGACTTGAATAATGGGGCCCCACCCTATCACTAGCTCGAGAGGGACTTAGTTTATGGTTGGATCATAAACAAATCGTCCATTAGAGGATCAGTGGTACTTAAGGTGCAAGATGTAATTTCAGGGATAAAACGAACTTTTGACCCACCTGTAATTACGAACAACTTGTGAAGGATCGACTTACATGTAGTGGTTATATCAATGGACACAACTTGTCCTACAGTGCATAAGAGTGCAACTTTAGGTCTATAGTGGAATGACCCTAGAGTTAATGAATGAAAATTGATTAATTAAAGAGTTTAATTAATTAATTTTGTATCATTGGAGCTTATAATCTGTAGGTCCATAAGGTCTCATTGCTAGCTCATAGTAACACTAAAAGATCAATTTAGTTGAAAGAAAAAATTAGAAATGTTCAAATTAATATTTAATTTGAAGTGTTCAAATTAATATTTAATATATTAGATATATTAAATATAAAAGAGGAAAATATATTTATTGTAGTTAATACATTAAATATTAAAATTTGAAATGTTCAAATTAATATTTAATTTGAAGTGTTCAAATTAATATTTAATATATCATATATATTAAATATAAAAGAGGAAAATATATTTATTATATTTGATACATTAAATATTAAAATAATTAATGTATATTAGATACATTAAATAAAACATATTTATTAAATTTGAATTGGATTCAAATTAGGAAATAGATGTCGTAGGAGAATTTTAAACGGTTTGAATAAGATTCGAATTGGTTAGATAAATATATTTTAATATATTAGATATTAAAATATATTATTTAATTATTTTCCCTAGACCATTATAAATAGGACCCTAGGGGTGAACCATTGTGCATTATTCATAACATATATCTCCTCAATAGAGAGAATTAGAGAATTCTCTCTAGACCACTTCCTCTCAAATCCATTGTGGATTTTCTTTCAAGAGGCTACCACAAGCCTTGGTCCTGTGTTCGAGTCAAAGCCAGGAAGACTTTGTGGAGGAGATAAAGACCCGCAAAAATATTCTCCATATTTATCTTAAAAGTAAGTTTTCTTAATTAATATTATTTTTAGTTTAATTTTAAATAAAATCAAAGACGATCCAATGCTTCCGCTGTGGGATGAAGAGTTCATTCCTATCACCTATAAGGGAAGAACTGATAGGCTTATTGAATCGACTACAAAAGCTACTCTCACCCCTACAAATCAAAGGACAAGCCCTCACAAGCAGGAGTTTATAACTCACTCAGGATTTAGATCGAGTCACATATGATCATCTTGATGATATATTAATCTTCTCAATTAACGGATTTATAAAGAGAGATTAAATATTTCGTGGTCTAGTCTTATACAAACTCATTGTATAAGATACCCCCACTCACATGTTTTCACATGAATAATTGGGATCAAATCATTTGTAACTACTACAAAGTGGGCCGTATCAATAGTGTTACCAAGATAAGACTCCCAACCTTATCCATATACTATGACTCTTTAGGTTATTTCTTGAGCATGACCCTCTCGTATGTCAACCACATACTGTTCAAAATTATACTAATAACCTTGGATTTTTCATATAATGGATAATATTATATTGCAAATAAAATAATTAAAATAATTATTAAATATTAAATAAATCATTAATTATGAGACTTTATGACATAAATCCCAACAATTTGATCCTCTAATGAACAACTTGTTTATGATCCAACCATAAACTAAGTCCCTCTCAAGCCAGTGAGGGTAGGGCCTCATTGTTCAAGTCCCGAAATCAGCACTTAACGGAATTACTCATCTACTTACCCTATATGGGAATGAGTGAATTCCATCTTGTAAGATTATGTTCTCAGCTCCCTATTTGGTTAAGTCCCCAAAATGGTAAGCTTTTTGAATCGACTGTAAAAGTCACTCTTACCCATGCAAATCAAATGACAAACCCACATAGGCAGGAGTTTATAACTCACTCAGGATTAAGATCGAGTCGCAAATGATCATCCTGATGAAATATTAATATTCTCAATTAACGAATTAATAAAGAGAGATTAAATATTTGATGGTCCAGTCTTATACAAACTCATTATATAAGATACCCTCACTCACATGTCTCCACATGAACGATTTGGATCAAATCATATGTAACTATTACAAAGTGGGCCGTATAAATAGTGTTACCAAGATAAGGCGCCCAACCTTATCCATATACTATGACCCCTTAGGTTATTTCTTGAACATGATCCTCTCGTATGTCAACCACCTACAATTCAAGATTACACTAATAAACTTAGATTTTTCATATAATAGATAATATTATTTTCCAAATAAATTAATCAAAATTATTATTAATTATTAATACGAGGCTTTAGGATATAAATCCCAACAATTGATATGACCCACTTTGTAATAGTTACAAATTATTTGATCCAAATCGTTTATGTGGAGACATGTGAGTTAGGGTATCATATACAATGAGTTTGTATAAGACATGATCACGAAATATTTAATCTCTCTTTATAAACCATTAATTGAGAAGATTAATATTTCATCAATATGATCATATACGACTCGATCTTAATCTTGAGTGAGTTATGAACTCCTGAGACCTGCCTGTGAGGGCTTGTCCTTTGATTTGCATGGGTGAGAGTGGCTTTTGTAGCTGATTCAATAAGCCTACCATTTTGGAGATTTGACTAAATAGAGAGCTGGGAACATAATCTCACAAGATGGAATTCATTCCTTCCCATATAGGGTAAGTAGATGAGTAGTTACCTTAGTGCTGATTTCGAGACTTGAATAATGGGGCATCACCCTCTCACTAGCTCGAGAGGGAGTTAGTTTATGGTTGGATCATAAACAAATTATTCATTAGAGGATCAGTGGTACTTAAGGTGCAAGATGTAATTACTGGGGTAAAGCGAACTTTTGACTCAACTGTAATGACGAACAACTCGTGAAGGATCAACTTGCATGTAGTGATTATATCCATGGACACAACTTGTCTTACAGTGCATAAGAGTGCAATTCTAGGTCTATAGTGGAGTGATCCTAAAGTTAATGAATGAAAATTGATTAATTAAAGAGTATAATTAATTAATTTTGTATCATTGGAGCTTATAATCTATAGGTTCATAAGGTCCCATTGCTAGCTCATAGTAACATTAAAGGATCAGTTTAGTTGAAAGAAAAATTTGAAATGTTCAAACTAATATTTAATTTGAAGTGTTCAAATTAATATTTAATATATTAGATATATTAAATAGAAAATAGAAAAATATATTTATTGTATTTGATACATTAAATATTAAAATGATTAATGTATATTAGATACATTAAAGAAAAAAAATATATATTTGAAATTTGAACGTGATTCAAATAAGTTAAATATATATTGTAGGAGATTTGAATGAGATTCAAATAAGTATAATATATATTTTAATATATTAGATATTAAAATATAATATATTGTAGGTGATTTGAATGAGATTCAAATAAATATACATGGTAGGAGATTTGAATGAGATTCTAATAAGTATAATATATATTTTAATATATTAGATATTAAAATATAATATTTTAATTATGGAAAAGAATAGTCTCTATAAATAGGATCATTGGGTTGAGCCATGAAAGACACATCTCCTCAATAGAGAATTAGAGAATTCTCTCTAGACCTCATCCTCACCAATCCCTTGTGGATTTTCTTTCAAGAGGCTCCCGCAAGCCTTGGTCTTGTGTTCGAGTCATAGCCAGGAAGACTTTGTGAATAAGATAAAGACCCGCCAGAAACATCTTCATAGTATCTCAAAGATAAGTTTTGTTTAGCCTAGAATTATTTTTCGTTTAATTCTAAAATAAAATCAAAGTTGATTCCAAGGCTTCCGTTGTAGGTTTAATTCGATTATTCCCTTTAGGTTAGAATTTATTGCTTTCCTAGTCTTGTTGTTGTGTTTGTTTGATTTCTTGTGTTTGTTTTTACCTTTGTTGAGAATACTTTCTGAAGAAAAAAAAATTGATTCCTTCTACACCTCGCACAAGTATGCCATAAAAATCATGTTTCAAAAACAAGTTTGCAAATTGGTTTCCTTGGTATTATGTTAAAAATCCATTGATGATGATATCTAAAGCTTTCTTAACTTTTAAGTGCTTTTACACACAGCATTGAGTTTTCAAAAGAAAAAACTTGATAAATTCTTTTTCTCCATAAAACATTCGAACCCAAACTCCCCTTGTGTTTATCCCATCTAATGCACTTAGGACAGTTTAGCTTCGATGCTTAGCAAGCTTAGTGATCTAACTATATACCCCAATCCCTTGTTCTTTCTAGTTCTTAGTCAATGAGGACATTGACCTCCATACGTTTTGGAGGGTGAGTTTTGTAATACTAGTTTTGTATTATGTTGTTGTGTAATAGTATGTTGTTGTAATAGCTGCTAGGACTAAAAAATAAAAGGGATACTCCTCCTTCTAAAGTTAACTGAGTAACCAGGGGCAGTCATGACGCCCATGGTTTCCTTTGCATGAAATGTTAACTTAGAAAGTGAGTATGTGAAATGGTCTTAATAGTGACTTGTGCTTGTAGTCCACTACTTTCACCATAAAGTGTTAGTAAGTTAGAACAAAGGTACAAGTGACAGTGAGACTCTTTCTAAAAAAAAAAAATGAGACCTAGCAGCAGCTATGAATAAGTTTGGGGGGAAAAGAAGAATGCATGTAATGCTTGTAAGTTTAGCTTGTTGAACAAAGAAGATCACCCTAAACTCTATGAGTAAGAAGTAGGTAGTGTGAGCATAATAGGTGAGTTTGCATAAGAATGTTTTGTCTTCAAAAAGAAAAGTAAAGGTTTTATGTGAGAAAATCTTGAAGTTGTGTAAAGTACTAAGTGTTGGAGATCTCTCCTGAACAACAACATTTTTTTCAAAAGACCCTTTGGAAAGCATTTTGTGAAGGGTTTGCTTGTATTTGTTGCTTTTAATTGATTGAGGACAAGCAATAACATAAGTTTGGGGGTGTGATAATTCTCATTTTTTTAAATTATTTAGCTCACAAAGAAAGGTTATTCTTTTCTTTTCTATCTTGTTGAACCCCAAAAATCTCTTGAATTTGAGCAAAGTGTTAAGGAATCCTTGAGAATCCTTGAGCATGATGGGAATTCTTAAGATTATAAGAAATAGATAAAAAAAAAATGGTGAAATTTGGCTGATTTAGTTGGTTATTGTGCAGTTTTAACAAAAGGAGGGGATTGCAGCACAATTGCAATGCAATTGTAGTTGCAATTGCACCCTAGAAGGTAGAAAAACGAGATTTTCGGGATTGGCTAAATTTAGAAGATTCCAGCATTTATTTCTTCTTAAATCAAGCAATTATTTCATACATAAAGTCGTATATGGAGTGTGAAGAAACCCTAGATTCTTGAAGGCTATAAAATGGAGGAAAACGAAGGCAAAAAGTAGAATTCCTCATTGGAAGAAAATCCACTTTCTGCATTTTTTCTTCTTCTTCATCTTGCTGTTCATTTTGTTTTGTAACAACTTTCTGCCCAACTCGAATTCATTCAGTTTAATCCAACTCAATATATTTCTTTGGTTGTTACTATTCGACTCAACTTGAAAAAGCTTGAGGAGAATCGATTAAACGGAGAAAACCCCATTTTTTATGCATTTTGTTTTCTTCTTTTCTGCTGCTAGCTTGACCCATCTCAGAATTCACCCAACTTAATCCGACGTAGGAGATCTCTTGGGTTCTAAAAATTTGACTCAGCTCAAAAGAGAATGAGAAAAGTTGATTAAAAAGGACAAAAGAGAGATGGGTAGAAAGGACGAAAGAGAGATGGTCTCTCCAATTCAATCTCGAAATAATGCATTTATACCAGGATTTCGACACAGCGTCGATACACTGTGTGAAACGCACTGCATCACTTAACGAGTGCGCCTTCAGCGTCAAGATGCTGAGGACAGCGTCACAACGTTCCATACGAAAATCCTCACACCGGCGCCTCTCTAGCGTCGAGACGCCACAAGACAACGTCTCGACACTAGCCCTCGAGTTTGAACATCAAATTACAACGTCTCAACACTATTTTTCAGCGTCAAGACGCCATCCCCTTGACCAAATAAGTTTGAGAAGCCTCAATTCTTCATACTAACTCCAATTTTATTCCAAATAGGCTCCATAATTCACTCGAAGCTCCAAAATCATCAACTTTAGTCTAAAACACCGATTTCCTGAAATATGCAAAATATCCACTTAAAATGATGTGAATCCAACCTCTAATCCATTGCATGTACCTGAAAGAGCAATAACAAGGAGCAAGGCAAAGAAGATTCAAGAGGCTTTCACATTACATCTACAAAAGCTAGCTAATGCACAAGAAGAGACAAAGATTTTTTAGCACAAATTTCTTTATAATGTTAGTTCAACAAGTCAAGATTAAAGTTGACCATGGAGTTGGCTTAAGTAGGGCAACCTATTTGAATATAATTCCTTGTAATTTTAAGTTTTATGAACTTTGACATTGTAATTTTAAGTTTAAAGTTTAGACATATATTAGTTGGGAAGTTAATTAATGAGGTAGTTGGTAGTTGGGAAGTTCATTAAATGAGGTGGTTGGGAAGCTCATTTAATGAAGTAGTTGGGGAAGAGTTCATTTGCATAGAATTCCTTGTCTATAAAAGGAATTTGTATTGCTAGTGAGAGCAACAACATTGAATATCAAAACTTGTGTTTTTATTGAAACCCATTTGGTGTTACTTTTCTTTCAAATCTTGCTTTAGGTTTGATGTTAAACCGATTCATTGGATTAGTCTTGATCAAGCTAATTCTGGAGTGAGTCGTCTTAGGATCTAGGAGTGACCATCATAGATTCTAAGTTTGATCTAAGAGTGATTCATCTTCTAACCGTACTCTTGGTTGGAATCAATTCGTTAAGTTAGCCTTATTCGCGAATATTTGCAAAGATCCTAGAAGGACCTCTAGCTTTGTAAATTCAGCATCTTGGGCGCTTATCATAAAAGCTCACATGAAAAACTAGCAATTAATTGGGCATAATTATAGCACTAAGTTACTGTTATCACTCTCGTACGTCAATTGGTTGTAGGTTAGATGAAGACGACGAAGGCATGTGGCGTATGCTCCACCCCAGGACACACCAACGATACATGTCCACAGCTACAGCACGGTTAGTTGCCAGAGGTGAGTGTTCTAGGAAGGTATGCCAACAACAGTCAAAACTAGAAAAGGTATGATCCGTACTTGAACACATATAATCCTGGATGGAGGGATCATTCCAACTTCAACTCTGGGAATCAGGGAGGCCAGCATCATCACAATTTCAACAGACTACCGCAGGCACCGATGCAATCTCAAGCTCAACCCTTAAGCTCAAGTATGCCTCTTGAGGATGTTGTTAAAAATACCTTGAAATTTCAATAGGAGACGAGGGAAGGGATGCAAAACTTGGGAAACCAGATCACACAACTTGCCACATATGTCAGAAAGTTGGAAGCTCAGAATTCAGGAAAGCTTCCTACACAGCTTAAGATGAATCCCAAGGAGAACGTCAATGCCATAATGCTGGTTGGTGAGGCCAAGATTCTTCCTAAGTCACTTCCATATATCGAAGAAGAACAAAGCACAGAGACAAAAGGAGAACAACATTCAACTAAAACTTCACGTGGGGTAATTCGATCCACCCTTGTCCTTAAATTCTTATGTTCCATTAGCTCCCTTTCCTAGCAGGTTGGAGAGACCAAAGGAAGAGGAATAAGAATAGGAAATTTTGAAGACGTTCAGGAAGGTGGAGGTCAATGTCCCATTGTTGGATGTTGTTAAAAAGATCCAGAAGTACCCGAAATTTTAAAAGAAGTGGTGTTGGGTGAAAAAGAAGAAAAAATAGAATGGGAAGATAGAGGTTAGTGAGAATGTTTCAGCCCTATCCCAGAAGATCATACCTAAAAAATGTAAAGATCTAGGTATGTTTACATTACTCTGCATGATTGGTAAACAGAAAATCGAGCATGACATGCTAGATTTAGGTGCATCCATTAATATCATGCCATTTTTCTATTTACAAAGAGCTTGAGTTGACTGATTTGCATGATACCAGGGTAGTTGTACAATTGGCTGATCATTCTTGTATTAGACTTGTAGGAGTAGTTGAGGATGTGTTAGGATAGGTCAGTAGTCTGATCTTCCCTGTTGATTTTTATGTGCTTGAGATGGATGAAAATTCTACACACACTTCTACTTGAATTCTGTTAGGGAGTCCCTTTATGAAAACAACAAAAACTAAAATTAACGTAGACAAAGGGACTCTTTCTGCAGAGTTTGAAGGAACTAGATGTTGGTTGATTAAAGAAGAAGGAAAAAAAAAAGAGTCGCACAATCGACTTAAACATTTGTGCTTCTTGGAGGTAGCCAAGTGTCAAATTTTAATCGCTTTCTTTTATTGCTTTCTGTCTTTTACTTTTCATAGCTTAGTTGCATTCTTTGTTTCTTTTGTAGAGAGTATTTGACCTACGAGAAAGGAAGATCTTGTAAGGAAAACACACCAACACCTATGCGCAAACATCACATGGGAGTCTTTCTGTTCCCCTTTATTTGTCCTTGCGTTTTACTTAAGCATAAATTGAGGATAAGGTATCATTTTAGGTTGGGGTGGAGTTTATATTGTTGTTGAGTATGATTGATTGAGTCTTGAGCGTCTGTGCGTCGGACTATTAAAATGTTGAGCAAATTTTGAAATTTTTTTGAAATCTTTGAGCTTGAATTGTTTGATGATTTCATTGCAGTCTTTATGGTTAGGACAGTTGATGAAATGCTTTCCATATCATTTTGTTTGTATTTGTTGAAGTTTGAGAATGTTTTCCTAAAATGAGCCTATTTAACAAAATTTCGTTGATTTCCTTGCAAATTGTTGAGCACTTAGCCTGATTTTTGTTTATTCAGAAGGCTTGGATTAGGTTTATAGTGTTTGTAAGTTTGTTGTCACCCCTATAGGCTTAAAGGGCTAGTTTGATAGTTGACAAGCATGATAGTTTGTAACGTGATACTGAGGGGGGAAGAAAAAGCTTGTTTATTTGCCTGTTTGAAAAGAGAAAAAAAAATTGATTATGCTTAGAAAGAAAAGAAAAAGAATGAAAAAGAAGTGAAAACAATAAACTTCTAATATGTAAAGAAGATCAAGGGTAAAAAGAGCTACATTTGTTGTGATCAGTCGGGCCACTCATTGAGCGAGTGCTCTGGGTAAGGGTCCCTACAATAGTTGTGTGAAAGCTTGTGCTCTTGAGTTAAAGTGATGCAAGTTTAGGGGATCCCTGTGTTTCTTTACAGGCACCTTAGTAAAAGCATTATTTTCTTGAATGTTTTGTTGCTTGATAGTTGGTCTGTAAAGCCAGTGTAGGGAGAAGATAGATGAAAAGCATTATAAAACTAATATGGACTTGAAAGAGTTTCTTTTGGAAGATTATGCACACACAAACGCAGAGAATGATAGGAAAATGCTTTAAATACCTCATTGATGGATGGTGTTTGAATGTGCTTCTCTTTTGTAAATGATGTGTTATTTTAAGCATTAAGACTCGAGCCATATGTTTGCAACCGATGATTTTGTTTATTGTTTTATTCTATCTTGCTCGAGGACTAGTGAGATTTAGGTTGGGGATAATTTGATAGCACTGAAAAAGTGCTATTTTATCATAGCTAATTCGTGCTAATTAGTGTGAATTTTATGAGCTTAATAGTTTATTTATAGGAATTCAAGCAATTAGAGCTATTTGGAGCGTTTTGGGCAAACTAGGATCAATTTGGAGCTAATTGGACATTAATCAATCAAAACGAGACTTAAAGAATCGCAAATGAAGCCTAATTGGTAGAGGAAACAGTGTCTCAAGGCCAGAAACATCATTAATACGCTGGAAAAGGTAGAATGCCCGGGAACAGGGTAGCGTCTCAACGCTACGGGACCAGTGTCGAGGAAACCTCACTCGACACTGTGGATTCGTTGCCCTCAACTCTGGAAGTGTCTTGATGCTACCACACGAGCTATAAAATGATTTTAGCATTTTAGGCTAAACGTTTTAGATTAGCATTTCTCCTCTACCCTTTACTATCTCTTTACACTTTTAGCCAAATTAGGAAGTTTTTGGATCGAACCATGGGGTCCGGATCCATTCTTGTAATGTCTGGCTAAGTTTTCAAAGCCAATTCGGAGGTTAGTCGGGTTTATTTGTAATGATGTGAGAATTTTATATCGAATTATTTCCATTCAATAATTAAACATCCTTTGATTCTTGAATTTATCTTGAGCATGTTTGTTCATTATATTGCTATGTACGATCATCATGATCCGTAATTGTCATCGATCTCGTGCTTAATTTTAGTAACAAATGGGTTGGCTCGTGTTTGTGTTGTAGGGGCTATTCCTCAATTTCGTACTTTGCATGATGATAGGCCTTAGATTCAAAAAAGTGTTATAATAAAATTTGGCTATCTAGTTTAATTAGAATAAACCAATCCCTAGTGTTTAATGCAATTAATCTGTTAGCATGGAACGCTATCGTGCCCAGCTAATTAGGATAATTGAGAATTAATTCGATAGGTTGAATTAGTTTAATTAGAGGACCTTATGGAGATTTTCCAGCTTTTTCAGTCAAGTTGGTTAAGTGTTTAATTATGAAATTGGATTTGTATTGAGTTTTCAGTGATCAAAGTTACAAAAATAAACCCGATAGACTCTGAATTGGTGCCTAGTAAGATCAGTTTCTTTTTCCTTGCATTTAATTTCCTTTTTATGCCCTTGAGTTTCCGTTATTTATATTCTTGTTAACCCCCCCTTTTTGTTACGATTCTTTTAATCCAATCATCGAGAAATTATAATTCATTTGCAATTCCCTGTGTTTATCCCATCACTACTAAATACTAAAATTTTTAGTAAGGATCGGTAAATTTAATTTGACGAGTCTCGACAGCTCGCATCAATCCCGTAGTTTTATCCCAACATGTGTCGCCGTAGGATATGTCAAGGATTGGAAACAAAATTACAATCCCATCATTCTTAGGAGTTAGCCCTAATATTGACCCATGCAAACACCTTCTGTAGGGGGACGGTCCAAAAGCCGAGGCGATGCCTCGAATGAATCTCACGATGTGAACCAATGATGAAGATCGTAGGATATGTTGACACATGCCATTCTCCCACTTACTAGTTTGAAAATACTTTCTCAGGAGATCCACCCTGATATCGACCCATGCAAAACACCTTCCATGGGGAAGACGGTCCAAAAGCCACCACGAGGTCACACATAAATCTCACGTTGTGAATCAATAATAAAGATTGTAGGATATCTTGACATATATCCTTTTCTCACTAAGTATTTTGAAATATGATTTTCTATTACTTAGACAAATTAAGTTAATCTCATTTATCTAAGTTCCTCAATCTATCATTTCATAATATTTATGTAGGTTAGATTGATTATTAATGTGAATTATCAAGTTTATTAAACTAATAAAAAATCACATTATGAGCATGCTTAATGAAATTAAATAAAATTTGATTTATTCACCTCTCAGATCAGTTCCCAGTTAGAGGTGTTTCCTTTCGATCAGCTTAAAAATCACAATCTAGACAAAACCTTCCATAGAAAGAGTTCCCTTATAATTAACTATTAATTACTAGATTAATAAACCTACGTGAATTTCAGCAATGTTTTTAATTCTATTAAAAACTAATTCACTTCATGGATAATCTTTAATATCTGAAATTTTAAACCCTTTAAAATAAAATTAAAAGATTATCCTAAATATTTTATTCTAATCCTAATAGAAAAAAAAAATAAAAGATAAATTAAATTTAAAACTTAAACTATTTTAACTTTGAATTAAATTACCTTTATTTACGAGTGACCTAATTTTATTAGGAAATTAAAGAATCTAATCTTATTAGGAAAACATTTAATCTTATTAGGAAAGTATCTAATCTCATTAGGAAATAACCTAATCTCACTAGGAAAGCACCCAATCTTGTTAGGAAAGAACCTAATCTTATTAGGAAAACATCTAATCTAACTAGGAAAGCACCTAATCTTATTAGGAAAGAACCTAATTTTATTAGGTAAGTATCTAATCTTGTTAGGAAACATCTTAATCTTATTATTCTAAATATAACAATTATATTCACAATAATCAACAATCAATATGCATGACATGCTTAACCTATGGTGGAATCTTAACCTAAATGGCATACTTTATGCAACAATCAAACAACTTAAAATATACATCAACATGTATAATTAAATTTAAACAAAACAAAATTGATCGGCATATTTGGCATATCTTAAGAAATTGAAAACAATTTAAATCACAATAATTTAAATCCAAGACATCTTGGTCTTCAAGATCTTTTCCTTTGTTGGGTCATCCAAATTTAGCAACTTGAAGGATCGATACCACCGATAGTTTCTTCATCAATCGATCACGTCACTTTCCACTGGTAGCTTTCTCTTCTTCTTTTTAATTACAAAAAAAAAATGAAAAATAAAAAAATACAAAGAACCCTAAACTCATAAGGGTTTTACAATTTGATCTAATCACAACGTTAAATCTAATGCCACAAATATGCCTAAACAGCCAATTTGCAAAACCACATATATCACATATATGAAATAATAAAGTATCCACCATCACAAAACTTTAATTCAAAATAAAATTCAAAGACCGCTATGATACCAATTGATATGAATGAACACTTCACCATGCAGCAGAAAACTATGATTCTAAACAATTTAGAAATCAAGTTTGGGATCGACTTTGATTTTAATTACAAAATAATAAGGTTAAACAAGTTTACATTGGTGAAACATGGAGAATAATTCTGGTGGGTTTTTACTTCTTGTGTTTCAGCAAATCTTAAAACTCCACAAGATCTTTCTTGCTTTGACTCGAATATATATAGGAACAAGGTTTGTGGGAACCTCTTAAAAGAAAAATCATGGGGAGCAAAATTCATATAGAATTATGTGTGTTGGAGATTGCTTGAATAGGCTCAACCCAAAGGTCATATTTATAGGGACTTAAGGTATAATATTTTTCATAAAATCAAATAATATATTTTAATATCATTATATTAAAATATATATATAACATATTTGAATCTCATTCAAATCTCCTACAATATATATTTATCTATTTGAATCACATTCAAATTTGATGTATATTATATCAAATAATATATTATAATATATATATATATATTTAACATATTTGAATCTTATTCAAATCTCTTAAAATCTCCTACAACATATATTTAATTTACTTATTGAATCTCATTTAAATTATTTAATATATATAAATCTCATTTAAATTATTTAATATATATTGTTTACTTTAATTTAATGTATCTAATACATAATATATTATTCTTAATAATATTTAATGTATCAAATACAATAAATAGATGTTTTTCGCATTTAATATATCCAATATATTAAATATTAATTTGAATATTTCAAATTTTTCTTTCAACTAAATTGATCATTTTAGTGTTACTATGAGCTAGCAAGGGAACCTTATGGACCTACAGATTATAAGCTCCAATGATACAAAATTAATTAATTAAACTCTTTCATAAATTAATTTTCATTTATTAACTCTAGGTCACTCCACTATAGGTTTAGAGTTGCACTCTTATGTACTGTAAGACGAATTGTGTCCATAGATATAACCATTACATGAAAGTCACTCATTCACGAGTTGTTCGTAATTACAGTTGGGTCCAAAGTCTGTTTTACCTCTGTAATTGCATTTTATACCTTAAGTACCATTAACCCTCTAATGAACAATTTGTTTATGATCTCATCATAAACTAAGCCTCTCTCGAGCCAGTGAGAGGGTGGGGCCCATTGTTCAAGTCCCAAAATCAACACTTAAGGGAACTATTCATCTACTTATTCTATGAGGAAAGGAATGGATTCCATCTATTGAGATTATGTTCCTAGCTCCCTATTTGGTCAAGTCCTCAAAATGCTATGCTTATTGAATCGGCTACAAAAGTCACTCTCACCCATGCAAATCAAAAGACAAGCTCTCACAGGCAGGAGTTCATAACTCACTCAAGATTAAGATCGAGTCGCATATGATTATCCTGTAAAATATTAATCTTCTCAATTAATGAATTTATAAAGAGAGATTAAATATTTCGTGGTCCAGTTTTATGCAAACTCATTATATAGGATACCCGCACTCATATGTCTCCACATGAACGATTTGGATCAAATTATCTGTAACCATTACAAAGTGGGTTGTATCAATATTGTTACTAGGATAAGGCATCCAACCTTATCCATATATTGTAAACCCATTAGGTTATTTTATGGACATGATCCTCCTGTATGTCAACCACATACTGTTCAAGGTTATACTAATAACCTTAGATTTTTCATACAATGGATAATGTTATATTGCAAACAAAATAATCAAAATTATTATTAATTATAAAATAATAAATCATTAATTACGAGGCTTTAGGACATAAATTCCAAGAAGTTTCTCATTCCAAAGCTTGCAAAGACCGAGACTAGGAATGCCCGAGGCTGATGCTATGATCATGCCTTAACCATAGGAGGTAAAAATCTTATGCTTAGATGAAGATTTCTCATTTTGAAGCTTGCAGAGACTAAGGCTAAGAATGGCTGAGGTCAATGCCATGGTCATGCCTCACCCATAAGAAGTAAAATCTTATGCTTAGATGAAAGTTTTTCATTCCAAAGCTTAGATGAAAGCTTTTCATTCCAAAGCTTAGATGAAATTTTTTAATTCCAAAGCGTAAAAATTCTCCCATTTCTTCGGGCCCCTCTTCCTAGAGTCAACGAAACAGATCAGAGCTAGCATGATCACTAGCTTCTCATGGGACCCTGAAGCAGAAATATTTTTGGTATTTTTAAATATAAAAAAACATAAAAGGCGAAACATCAAAATAAAAGGATTCTGACACAGACTCGTGAGAACAAGAAGAAGAATACTCAGGATAAAGAGACGAATCAGCAGATAAAACAAACAAAGGCCTAACAGCCTCAAATTCCACCTCTTGAACCTCCTCAACTAAAATAGGCTCCTCATCTCTTTCATCCTCATTGACTCGATCCTGGAGTGTGCTAAAACTCTCTAGTTCTTCCCCAATGTCTATAACTCATTCCCTCGGTTGCCCAACCTTAATAGAATCGAAAGAATTGTGCTCCTGAAGGGATTCAAGTAAACTAGCACTAGTACAAATTTGGCTTTTAATGACGGGCATTGCCCGTCATTAAAGGGAAATGATGACGGACATGTGTCCGTCATCTTTTCGAGTGTCATTGTAGGCTACAATGACGGACGCTTTTTAATGACGGACAATGCCCGTCATTAAAAGGTGTCTGTCATCGTAACCTACAATGACGGTCAACTTTTAATGTCGGTCAATGTATGACATTAAAAGTTAATGTCTGTCATTAAATGTCTGTTTTAATGACATACAATGCCCGTCATCTTTTCGTGAACAATTTAATAAAAAAAAATTATTTGTTGCACACATAACTAACCAAAATATTTATCTTTCTCAACCTATGCACAAAATAAAATATCAATAATATTATTATTTTTACAAAATAAATAACTCAATAAAAAACCTTAATTAATAAAATATACAATATGTAATACAATAAGGAAATTAACAAATCGTTTAACTAATAACATATCAATTAATTAAAAATATAAACTATCCTACTAAATGAAAATTTAAACAAAAGTACTTGCATAATGTATACAAAATTAACAAATTCATAAGTCTACACATCTTCCAACAAATTCTGCCCATTCTATTTTGAACCTCGTCAATTTCTTCTTGTTGATATATGCATTTCTCGTATATATTTGTGTATATAGTACTTGCACCCTACAAAATCCAAAAATCATTGCTTTAAAAGCACCCATAGACAAAAAGACCTCTCAACAATTGAAATGCAGTAAACAAAATTTATTTCTTTGTGGTTAACTTAAAGCTTCAAGATCGACACAAAACAAATGAAATCAAAATAAATGAAGAAGATAAAACCATAAGGTCAAACACTTTAAAAGCACTATAAGAAAGTTAAATTGAAAGTTCAAGATAACAAATTCAAAGGAATGGGTCAAGCATGCAGTTCAACAATGAAAAGCAAGCCATCTATTGACAAGAATTCACAAGCCAGTATAACAACATAAAAGCGCCATCTACAGACTTAAATAATCTAGAAAAATAGGAGAGAGGGAGCACAATAATGAAGTCCATGTCATTTTAGTGAATGTACCAATGAGAAATTAAAGGAAATGCAAATTGTTTTAGTAGTTTAGAGGACATTGTCATTTTAGTGAATGTTCCAACAATTATATCATCAGAAATCGATTCTGAATGTACAGAGTTACAATTAAATGAAGAATTAATATGCTAGCAACTAATAGCTTACCAACCTATGCACAACAAAGCAACACCAATGCAGCGCTTTAGTGCCCCCCAAACTGATATTGATTTGATCTGCTTGGGGAAAAATTCAAAATCATTAATAGTAGTAGGCACACATCTTCGTGAGGATAATTGTAGAATTCTAATCCTTTTTCCATCCAACTTATTCACCCTACATTGCCAATAAGTGTGTTGCAATTGTCTTGATCTGGTCCAGGGAAGTTATATGTGTTGTTAGCTAATTAAAAAGTGCGAGGCTTCAATAAAGATAGCACCTCATTTGGCCCTTGATGCACCGTAAACAACAATGAATTTTTTAACAAACTTCAATTCTATGTGCAACATCTTCCTAAAGAAAGATAACTATAATTACAAGAAATTGAACTAAAAACTAAATTATAGAGCCAACTTTGAGAGGATTAATTAGTAGACATATAGAAATCAATAAATATCGTCAGCTTGCATAATTGGTTTTTAATTCTGAAACCACACTAATCTGGGCAGAAATCTACATGTAGTAAAAGAACAAGAAAACAGATAGAATTAATAAATATGAGACGAATGAACATGAACACTTTCCATTTTATCAATGAAATATCTTTCATGCCTATGAAAAACAAAATTGAACAGAATTGTAGAAATTGACGTGAAAATTAGCAATTGATATGAATAATAAATCAAATATCCAGCAAGATAATTAAGCAACAATATCCAAGAAATTAATTTAAACCAAAAACTTTGTAACATCCACATACCATCAAAAACTCTAAGCCAAGAGGGCAAAGAAGTAACAACATGTCACATCTGAAGATGATTGTAGCAAATATCTGATGACAGACAAGGAGAGAGGTGAAAAGGATTGAGATAAAACCAAATACAGACATGTAATGCAATTAAGACAGATACGTAGTTCAAGAATAGAATTCAACACAAATAAATAGAAAAAAAACAACATTCAAGGATGAACTATTTGTGTCAAGAGAACTCTGGATATGGAATTCTTAGCAAAAAAATCCAAATAGAGAAAAGGCTGGATGGTAACTTGTTAAGAAAATCTGTTCCAAAAGGGAGGGGAAAAGAGAGAGAAAAGGATTGGGAGTTATGGACCATAAAGGTGGGAGAAACTCATTAGACTGAAACATAGAAAAAGAATGCTGACATGTCACCCCCCCCCCCTTCCCCACCTCCTCCTCCTCCTCCTCCTCCTCCTCTGTACTTCCACTATAGGATAATAGGATCTTAAAAATTATCTTTAGTCGAGAGACTAAAATGGATACCAAGAGAATAGACAAAAACTTTCTGAACAAATTTGCTAGTATTCCTTTGAGCTGAAAAGTTCAATTGGGCCATAACATGAACCACTTTGCAGATACAAATTCCATTTTCCTCGAGTATAATCACTGGATAAAACGATAGATTTCGGAGATCTGAAATCCTATGTGAAATGAAATGCATGACTCCTGAGACTTTTATGTACTACTTGAAACATATACACCAACACAGGGTAATGTATTATAAAAACTGACTCATATGTAAATATACTGACTCCAATGTAGTCATTTTCAACCTGAGCAACTAAGAGCTCTTTAAATGTATGAAACGATGCTCATATAAACAAAAATATCATTTCAAAAATCAGCCAAAAGGTACAACATATTTTTTTAATTTATATCACTAGAGATCAAAATTATATGAGCCACAACAGAGGGGTTGCAGTAATAGAATATTGTTCAACACAATCAATTTGAAACAGCCACGCAAAGAAAACTCTGCACAGATGCAAGTAGAGAAGAATGAATATATGATGACTTAAAAAGCTTGGAGAAACAACCTGCACAAAGAGCTAAGATATTAGGAAGAGGCCGGGAAGCATAGAACAGCATATGAAACTGGCTTGCAGTGAGTATTATATAAAAAGCTTCAACTTAATGTCCAAACTTGTTCCGAATCTGTTCAAACAATCAGCAATTTATCACAGAATAGAACATCAAAGTCAAATATCAAATTAAAGTATCAGTACAAGTATATATAAAAGTTTTAAATTTATGATCATTTTCAATAATAAGCAGATTTCACCCACATACAATGTGTAGTCTATCTTTTTCTCTCTTCCATTTCAAAAATAAAGGCTAGTATGTGACACTGCGCTACACATAATTAGAATGAAAGCTATTGTGTGACACTACACATAATTAGTTTTAAAAAAATGATTTGAGTAGGTCATATCTAAATAGGCTCTTGGAATATTAACCATCATGGAAACTGTTTGTTTTCAGTTTCATTTCTTTGTGGAAATAACATAGAAGTCTGTTTCAAAGGGCTACAAATAGAAATCTTGTTCCCAGGTTCTCCAAAAATGGATAACGATAACAAACAAAATTAGTACCTAAACTTATACAGCAAATTAACTCGCCTGGAACAAGAAGAAAGGTATTTGAAGCGTTTCTTCAAGATCATGTTCAAGTTGTTGCAACCCCTAAGAAACCCTAATTGCCGAGATTTTGCCACCAAAAATTGATCGAATCAAGAAGTTGCAAGAACTGAAAAAAGCTAATCACACTGAAACCAACTAGATTCAGAAGAATGGGTAAAAAAGACCAGTGTTCTAAAATTAGAACTCAATTTTGAACGCTTCGAGAAAAAAATGCAAAGAAGAGACTCACGCTTTGAGCTTGTGGCTGCTCAACTTTCAGTGTTGCATTTCTCTGCCATTAGAAAAAAAAAATTCAGAACCTCAATCTCTCCACCGCCTCAATAGCCTGTGCCTTGTGCCTCTTTTGGATATTAAACTCAGCCATCGCATCAACAAAATCACGATTCAACTTCAACAGAGGGAGATAGGTCTCGGCGATGCAATTACAGATCTTGTAGGAGATCTTTGCAGCTACAGTTTGAAGGAGAGGTGCAATGGAGGTGAAAACAACGAGATGACACATGACTGCAATGAGAACGACGATTCAACAACAGATTTTCGATTTTGCAAATTTAAGAAGCGAGCCAAGACAACGACGATTGGAGGAGCGAAGTAGACTGGGTTGAGAGAGGAAAGAGGCGTCTGTGGTTTCTTGTAAGTATGAGACAAATTTATAAACGAAAGAAAATTAGGGCTAGACTCTTTTTTCCTTAAAATTAATGACTGTCATTGTAGGTCATTCTTAAAATTTCCAATTTGAGCGCTCTTTTTTTCATCCGTCTGTCATTGTATCCAATGCGTGAGATTTAGGTACCGTCATTAAAAGTCTGATTTGTTGTAGTGTAGCAGTCAGCTGATTCACTGCCCCTACCCATTCTACTAATGCCCTCCCCTTTGGTATGAAGGCTCTCTTTCAAATTTTTTAAGCTTTCATGAAGAGCTATAGACGCCTCCAAACTCTCTCTCATCATCCTTTCCAGGGAAGATTCTTCCTCTACGTGGGCTTATTGAAAATAATTAGGATATGGCTCATGGGTCCAAGTGCATTCATTATTATCATACATGGGATTTCCATAACTCATAGATTCAGTATGATAACAATGAGGCATTTGATAACCATGAAAAGCATTACCCTCACTGAAAGGCTCATAATTAATTGAGGGATAACTATAAGAAAAAGAACTAGATGGTGGTATTTGTTTTTCGGGCTCAGATTCCCTAAAGGGTCACCCAAATCTATCAGAAGCCATCTAAATAAATCAAACAACTAAAAGCAGGCTCAATCAAACACCAAGTGCAAAATTGCCAGAAACAAAGGACCAAGACTCAAAGAAAAATAAAAACAAGCAAGAAAGACAATAACAAAGCACAGATAAACCTCTAAATTAAAGCAAGCAATTTTTTCACAATATTAATAGAATTAAAATACACCAATCCTTGGAAACAGCCCCAAAAACTTGATCGAGCGTACACACAAGCGCACGTGATCGAAGTAATAATAAAACGGTATTCCTACAGAGTATTGTATCCACTAGAATTGGTTTTTAATTCAATTAATTATTGCGAATAATCTCACTTTACTTTATTTAGAGAACAGAATGCAAGAGCGGATAGGAAAATTAAATAAATAAATCTAGAAAGCAAAATAAATGGGAGACACAAATCGATAGGTAATTCTATGGGTGTTGTTTGCATTCTTGGACCTTAATTTACTTAATTAAGTTAGCAATTAGGCATAATCAAATGTTCAACTCATAAGTCTATAAGCCTGTGGATGTGGAATCTCATGTCGGTCTCCTCCACTCTCAAGTACTAATTAGCTAACCTAGGCGTCCCTCAGCGCTAGCTAAGTCATACAAGGCATTACGACCCTTCATCACTGACCTCTATGTATTAACTATTACCCATGCTGTCACTCAAGTAATTAACCTATATTCATGCATCCAGTTCTAGTCTAAGATTATCTTTGTCGAGCCTCCACTCAGTAACTAATCAATTAGACTAGTGTTCAATTAATTAATCTTCAGCACTAACTACAATTAATTAACCTTTTACCCCGCTGTCACACTGGTAGCTAACTAATTGTGCATTAAGCTAACTAGGAATCTCCTGTCAGTCTCCTCCTAGTCCTACCTCAATTAATTAACGAACATAATCTAAGGGCATTAAGACTAAAATGCATGAATGATTCAAGCCTAATTAATCACAAACATCAATTGAATGAGCAATTAACCAAAGAGAAATCTCAATTAAGCATAAATACAATAAATCCCAAGTAATTTAAGGACAAATCTATATATAAACAGCTATTATAGCACAAAGGTCCCTAAATTGAAGCCTATACAGTAGCTAAAATTGAAAGATAAAGAGAAGAAATTGCAAACAGAAGGTCGATCCCGCGTTTCCAAGGCAATATACCACAAATCCGAGCTCTAAGTCTTCAATTCCACTAAATTTCGCTCACAAATGCTACCCAAAACCCTCAAAAACAACTTTGAATCGAGATTAGGGCTTTCCTTATCGATTTGGTCTCCATTTGGACTAAGAAGAAGTGATGAATATATACTGCCCATCGTGACAGCGATGCAACGCTAGGGACAACGTTGCAACGCTATCCAAAACACGATCGTTTGCAGCTGTGCGTAGAGGTAGTGTTGCAACGTTATTAGTAGCATTGCAACGCTAAGGACGGAACTTCACTTCTCCGCGCGTTTCTAATGTTGCAACGCCACAGGGTAGCGTTGCAATACTAGCTCTCGGGTTTGTACCATATAATTAGGCGTTGCAACGCCCTTTCAAGCGTTGCAACGCTGTCCTCTCGGCCCCAAATAGCTTGTGCAACATCTCTTCTCTTCTTGGCTCTCCAAATTGGCCCAAAATAGCTCCAAAATGACTATAGTACCCTAAAACACTCCGATTTTACTCTTTAGCTCGATTTCTGCAATTTTAACCACAAATAAACATCAAAGCAACACACAAAATTATACAAAACTAGCTAAAATAAAAGGAAATAAGATAGCATAATTGCATGCTATCCACACTTAAACCTTTGCTAGTCCGAGCAAAGCAAAACGAAACCACATAAATGAATCAACAATTGCATCATAATGACTCAAACCTCAAAGTTCCAAAAAGCAAAATTATTACAATTAAAGGAAAAATTCAAACACATCAAATCATCAAGCAAGTTTTAAATTTAAGCTTTTCATTCCTTGCAAATATGTGCAACGCCTTCCTTATTTAATCCCTAATAGCCTAGAAAGATTTATAGAATCCTCCGTTCATCTTCCCCCTACGCTGGCCCTAAGCACCCACTATCCAGCATCCCAACAGTCAAAAGAGTAATATCTAACTAGGGTGCCTGAACAACTACGGGGTATGCCTCCCCCAAACTTGCATTTTTCTTTATAACTCAAAGGACACTAGTTTTCGCACAATTGTTGCAGGGACCCGTACTCAGTGCACTTGCTCAATGAGTGGCCTAACTGATCACAACAAAGGCAGCTCTTTTTGCCCTTGATCAATATGCACCACAAGCTAATTTATTCTCTTTTTCTTTTCTTTCTTCTTTTTCTCTTTCTTTTCTCACCATATTCTTTTCTTTTCTTTTTTTTTTCCTTTTTTTCCTTTTTTTTTCTTTTCCTTTTTTTCCTTTTTTTTTCTTTCTTTGAAACAGGCAAATAGACATGACTTTCCCTCCTAAGCTCAACATTACAGACTATCATGCAAGGCAACCTTCAAACTAGAACTTAAGCCTGTTCGAGGGTTAAAAACCACTAATAAGTAGGCCATGTGCTCCACAAGTGAAAGGAATTCCAAGAAAAATTTAAAATTTACTTGAACCCAAGACATGCTCTCATATTTCACAAAAATTGAAAAAATTACACTATTCGTAACACATCACAGGTCTTCCTCATCATACACAATGTATCAGAATCATCATATACAAAATTTTCAATAAAGCTCAATCAAAACAACAAACACACTATTACTGGAATCGAACTAGTCATCCACAAATCATGCAAATTATAGAAAAAAGACTTCAGAATCAAGGAGTTCAAGAGCCACAACATGTTAATGGATAAATCTATGCAAACAAGAAGCAACAATGAAATACCACTAAATGGTCAAGTTATCTCTAAGGAATTGATAATCATCTTTCCGGAGGAGATTTTATGCCTAAGGAAACCTAAAGTCATCCCCATGGGATTTGACTGGCTATCCTAAGGAAAATCCAAGGCCCACTTTGGTGAAGGAATGAACGTTTCACTCCGTAGTGGAAGCATTGGATCATCTTTGATTTTATTTAAAATTAAACAATAAAAATTAACGTTAAGCAAAACATACCTTTAAAATAATATTATGAAGAATATTTTGGCAGATCTTTATCTCTTCCACAAAGTCTTCCTGGCTATGACTTGAACACAGGACCAAGGCTTGTGGGAGCTTCTTGAAAGAAAATCCACAAGGGATTGGAGAGGAAGAGGTCTAGAGAGAATTCACTAATTCTCTCTATTGAGGAGATGTGTGTTGTATTAAGAAATGTCCAATGGCTCACCCCTAGGGTCCTATTTATAGTGGTCTAGTGAAGATAATTAAATAATATATTTTAATATCTAATATATTAAAATATATTTATCTAACCAATTTGAGTCTTATTCAAACCTTTTAAAATTGTCCTACAACATCTATTTTCTAATTTGAATCCAATTCAAATTTAATAAATATCTTTTCTTTAATGTATCTAATATACATTAATTATTTTAATATTTAATGTATCAAATACAATAAATATATTTTCCTCTTTTATATTTAATATATCTAATATATTAAATATTAATTTGACCATTTCAAATTTTTCTTTCAACTAAATTGATCTTTTAGTGTTACTATGAGCTAGCAAGAGGACTTTATGGACCTACAGATTATAAGCTCCAATGATACAAGATTAATTAATTAAACTATTTAATTAATCAATTTTCATTCATTAACTCTAGGGTCACTCCACTATAGACCTAAAGTTGCACTCTTATGCACTGTAGGACAAGTTGTGTCCATTAATATAATCACTACATGCAAGTCGATCCTTCACAAGTTGTTCGTAATTATAGCTAGGTCAAAAGTCCGTTTTACCTCTATAATTACGTCTTGCACCTTAAGTACCACTGATTCTCTAATGAACAATCTGTTTATAATCTAATTATAAACTAAGTTCCTCTCGGGCTAGTGAGAGGGTGGGACCCCATTGTTCAAGTCCCGAAATCAGCACTTAAGGGAACTGCTCATCTACTTACCCTATATGGGAAGGAGTGAATTCCATCTTGTGAGATTATGTTCCCAGCTCCCTATTTGGTCAAGTCCCCAAAATGGTAGGCATATTGAATCAACTATAAAATCCACTCTCACCCATGCAAATCAAAGGACAATCCCTCACAAGCAGGAGTTCATAACTCACTCAGAATTAAGATCGAGTCGCATGTGATCATCCTCATGAAATATTAATCTTCTCAATTAACGGATTTATAAAGAGAGATTAAATATTTCGTGGTCCAGTCTTATACAAACTCATTGTATAAGATACCCCCACTCACATGTCTCCACATGAATGATTTGGATCAAATCATTTGTAACTATTACTAAGTGGGCCGTATCAATAGTGTTACCAGGATAAGGCACCCAACCTTATCCATATACTATGACCCTTTAGGTTATTTCTTGAAGATGATCCTCTCGTATGTCAACCACATACTGTTCAAGATTATACTAATAACCTTGGATTTTTCATATAATTGATAATATTATATTGCAAATAAAATAATCAAAATTATTATTAATTATTAAGTACGAGGCTTTAGGGCATAAATCCCAACATTTGGAGCATTTTGTAAGCCCTAAACTCTCTTTTGATCATATTGTGCTCATATATGATGTTTTGACATATGCAAATTGATATAGGTTGCACTAAAAGATGTCGTGATGGGATTTGGGAATCTTTTGGATTGTGAACTATAATGTGTATAAAGCTTCATAAGGAGATAGGTAAGCCATTGAATAAGCATATTAAGAGTTGAATTGAAGTAAGTTAAGGTCATTAACAAGTTGGGTAAATTTTAGGTGCATTATGTATTGAATGAAAGTTCTTATTTCTCACAAACTTAAGTAAAGTTGGCTAAATGTGTTAGGTGAATTTATTGGCTTGTTTTGGTGTTTTAAAAAAAGGGGATTAAGATGTAAATGAGGAAGTAGGAGCTGGCAAAAATTTGTGGAGCCACGGATTTGTCTTTGGCAAGTAGGTGCTGTCCAGCTGGAAGCTTTTGGAAGAGGATCAACTTCAAACAGCCATATCTCTTAATTTACTGCACCAAATTCGATGATTTTTGAGTCAAAATCTCATGAATTGAGTGTAGAATACGACAGTGGGTGGCTGTTTTGAAAATACGAAGAGGAAGGGTGTGCAAATGGCAGGAAACCGAGAGGTGTTCACAGTTCTCGGGTAGCAGAACAGTGTGAAGAAATCAGTTTCTTTTGAGCTCTTGAGGAGGAATTAGAAGCTGAAACTTTGAGGTAAGTAAGCTAAGATGTTGTACTTGAGGTTTATCAAAAAATATTAGGTGGTTGTTTTGCTAAATTTTGAGGAACCCAAGCTGAAAGTTGAACCTGGAATTTTAGGTGCAAGAAAAAAAAAACTGCTAGCAGAACAGTGTGAAGAAATCAATTTCTTTTGAGCTCTTGAGGAGGAATTAGAAGCTGAAACTTTGAGGTAAGTAAGCTAAGATGTTGTACTTGAGGTTTATCAAAAAATATTAGGTGGTTGTTTTGCTAAATTTTGAGGAACCCAAGCTGAAAGTTGAACCTGGAATTTTAGGTGCAAGAAAAAAAAAAACTGCTAGCAAGAGATTGAAGGAGATGTGCTTCCATTTCTATATACCTTACACCCAAGTGTGTATGGTTATTATGAATTGAGTTATGGGACTGAATTAGATATGTTTTTAAGGTGTATAATGATAGGAATTAATGTTATTAATTTCTTTTTCAGGGCAAACGGAGATAGGAATAGCTTATAATCCTTGGAACCCTTTTGGTGATTGTGAGTGACTCTATTTTAGAACTATGCTCGACCTTTGTTTTTCTTCAAAAGCATAAATGTTGATCATTGAAACATGCTTGACTTACTTTTGTATATTTTTCATGGAGCTTTTAATAGAATGTCATTGATGAAACTTAAGCATGATTTGAATTAGTTTGTAACTACACATTCAAGCATGGAAACTAAATTATGGAAGTATGATTTCCTTTAGAAAATGCCTTGTGTAAATCCACTTGGAAACATGTTTAGAAAGGAAAAGTGCAAATGTTGAGAATTTGTTGTTTGTGTTATCAAAACATGATTTCCAAGGTAATCGAAGTATGCCCCGGTATGTTGTTAACCCCCAGTACTGAAGGACATTGAGAAGGTACTTGGGAGGGAGGAATCATGAATTTCTATACTGAAGGACAAAGAGAAGGTATTCGGGTAGTAACTGGTCTAACCCCAATACTGAAGGACATAGAGAAGGTATTAGGGAAGACCAGTGTGTTCAATGGCATTCCACGTGCACGTGAGAGAGGTATGAACTTTGTTGGTATAGAGATGACTCTACCACAGCTAAGGTTCGAAAGTGGTATCATGTTATGAGTTTTATTGTTATGAGCTTCTACGCTTTTGAAATGTCTATTCTTCAGTATGGTACTACATTATGAGTTTCTATGCTATACATAATGTGGTGACTTAAACCTGTAAATGGGTAGCATGGTTTGATTATGCTTACAAATAAGTGATAAGTTATCTCTAACTTGTAGCTTGTCCATCATTATGCTTCACCTTTGAGCTTATAATGTTTTTAAGATAGACACTCACTGGGCTTTCCAGCTCACGTTTTCATTATGTTTTCTCTTTCCAGGTAGCAGACGAGTTCCTGGTACTTAGCCTTGACAAGACCTGTTTGCCACCACGCCGTTTTAGCTCCTTGTATATACACTTTCTTATGTATATAGTTTGTAGTAAAAGCATTTTAGTGGGGTTATAATAACTATAAAATGTTATGACTTGTTAAAGAACATAGTACTGAAAGTGAATGTGTCTTGCTCATATGTGTATTTGAGCGTTTCAAACTTACTTGTTCAAACGTGTTGTGTTGCCTTCATTTTCAGGTATATGTTGGGATGGTCAGGGAGAGCTAGTAATAGGGTTGATTGTCTCTATCTTTACATCTCTTCCTAGGTTAGGCAAGTAAGCTGGGAAGGGGCGTGACACATTTAAACATGAGAAAATCCAGAATCATCCCAAAAGGTTTAATGGGTCATTCTAAGGATTATTTTAGAACACTAAGGGGGTGTTTGGGGCATGGGTTTAGGTTTGGGTGGGTTTGGGTTCGAAACCCAAAACCATGTTTGACCCAAGGTGTTTCAAAACCCTTGGTTTTCAAACACAATCCTATGAGTTACAACAGTGCAACCCCGATGGAGTTTGTGCCACGCTTTCCTTTTCCATTTGTAATCTTCCATTTTCGACGACCACTTCGACAATAAACTCCAATGACAACTCCAATGACCACCCAATGACTGTCGACGATGACAACTCTAATGACCACACTGGCGACTCGACCACCGCTAATGACTACCTCTGACCACCACCCCAACAACCTGACCACCCTAATGACCAAACCACTCTGGCCATTCGACTTGCTTGCAACCACCCCAACAACCATCCAACAACCACTTTGGTGACTCGACCACCCCTACGATCTGACCATCCAACAACCATCGTTGACTACCACCTCGAAAACTCAACCACCAGAAAACCACCACCTGACTTACTTGCAACCACCTCCAATAACCATGTCAATGACCCGACCACCCAACAACCACCTCAAAACTTGACCAGCTGGCAACCATCGCCGATGATTAGGTGACTACTCTGGTGACTCGACCACGCCGATGACTACTCCAAAGATCACCCTGACGACTCGACTACCCGATAGCCACCGTTGACGACCACTTGATGACCACCCTAGAGATCTGACTACCCTGATGACCACTCCAACGGCCACTCTAGCGACTTGACCAGCCAAAAACCACCCAGCGATCACTTCGCGCTACTCGACCACCATATAACCACCACTGGTGACCCAACCACCCCATCAACCCGATCATTCCAACGATCGACCTAGCAACCCAACCATCTAATCAATTTTTTAAAAGGTTAAAAAAACTAAAAAATGGCTACTAAATAAATTTTTTAACCCATTATGTTTGAAATAGGTTTCAAAATACATTGCAAAATAGAGGTTCTAATATTTTAATTTCGAAAATAGAATTCGAAATTTATAACTCATTTATCCTTGAAATAGGTTTCAAAATACAGTGCAAAATTTGGTATAAATTCCCTAGTTTCTTAAATAGACCTCTAATATTTGAATTTCTAAAATAGAGTTTCAAAAATAAGTTTCTGAATACTTTGTAAAATATAGTTTTAAATTCCCTAATTTCTTAGATAGACTTCTAATTTTTTAATTTCTAAAATAGAGTTTCAAAACTAAGTTTCTAAATACTTTGTGAAATAGAGTTTTAAATTCCCTAATTTCTTAAATAGACTTCTATTTTTTAATTTACGAAATAAAGTTCCAATTTTGTAACCCATAATGTTATACAAGGGCTTCTACAATTCATAAATCATCCACTAAAAAATAAGAGAAAAATAAGATAAAAACAACTGAGGAAAGAGGGAAAAAAAACCCTACACAAACCCAAGATTGAGAACACTGCACCCCAAACATAGTTTTCTGATTCCCAGGCTGCAGAACATTGCACCCCAAACACAGTTTTCTAATTCCCAAGCTTCAAAACCCCCCAGAACAAACCCTCCAGGGTTCTGATTCTGAAACCATGCCCCAAACAACCTCTAAAAGAAAGTAGTCCAACAGGGCTTGAAGGACAATGTCTCGAGAAGATAAGTTCAATTAAAAGGTTATACTCCCAAATTGGGTTCCATATGTCTGGTCTATTAAAAGCTAAACCATAAATCCCAATTGGGAAGTGAGGGCTAATGTTATGGATAATTTTGAATTTAAAGGATAAGTCCAAAAAGGAAAAAGAAATCATGAGCAAAAATAAGGCAACACGACGATCAATCTCAAGGAAACACGAGGGACACAAGCTCACAGGGAATAAGAGAGGAAGGGGGCCGAATCCCAATTTTCCTCCCTTATGCATGCCCCCAACTCGTGGTGCCTTCGATTCGGTCCAATTGGTTTTCTACTTACCCAAATCGAAGAAAAAAAATTGAAAACCATAAGATTGGTCATTCGAATGAAAGCCAAAAATATGGATTCCACTCAAGATATGGTAGATTAGAGCCAAAATCTAAAGCTCACCCTAGATACAGAAGATTAAGTCATGTAAACGGAACACGAAACATGCAAAACTCTGCTTAAGTGCGGAGGAAGCGGCCCATAAGGTTGATTAAACCTCAAAAAGGTTTGATTGACTGATCTTAGCAACCCAAAAATCTGAAGAAAACCTCACGATGGGTCCCGATTGAGCATGAATAAGTAGGGTTTATAAAGCTGAGATGAGCATGATGAATGCAAAACTCTGCTCAGGTATGGAGGATGCGATCCCGAAAGATTGATTTGGCCCTTAAAAGGGGCTTGGTTAGTTGATCCTGGCTACCCAAAAATTCGAGACGGATCTCGCGATGGGTTTCTAAGAGTATCAAATGTGCAAAATTTGGTTACATAAAACTAAGCACGGATAATAATTCTGAAGACTAAATCTAGGAAGGCCAAAATATTAGTCCGATAGGCTTGATAGGTCAATTCAAGGCTGATAGCGTGCTTTGTGAACTATTTTTAGTGTATATTTATCGCTAGTTTTGAAGGTTTATTGGCTATTTTCATGCACATATTTGTTGAATTTTTAGGAATCGAGCATTGTGGAGGAAATAAGAGATTTTGAAGAATATAATGCAAAAAATGTGTAAATTGGGCAATAATTGGAGAATTGAGGAAAAAGAGGGGAAAAAAACTAAAAGATGTTGCCACTATGCAAGCCATTCAAACTGCAGGGGTAGCATTGAAACGCTACCCAACGGCATCTCAACGCTCCTCAATGTTGCTCGATGCTACAAAAATGTGCGTGCCTCACTACCATCCGTACCATCTTGATGTACATCAATTTTCCTAAACTAGTTCATGCATTAGGGTACAACATTTCAACGTTGTTCGTAATGTCTCGACGCTGCCCTATTTACTTTAAATACAACATCTTGATCCATTTTTTGGGGAGCCAACTTTGGAGAGACTGAGCTTTATTTTTTAAACATACTTGCTTTGAAGAGCTAGATGAGATCATTTGAGCAAAGAAAATGGATTTTCGAGATCAAGATTGTGGACATCGTGACGGAGATGGACAATTGACACACGAACTTAAATTTTTCTTCTCTTTCTCTGAACTTTATATTTTTGTTATTGAATTTTCATTGAGCTTTGTATTTAATTTCTTGAACATGCATAGCTAAACTTTTTAATCTTAGGGATTGATGTAGCCCTGTTAGTTTGATGAATTAATTAATTGAATATCTTGATTGAATGCTTTTATTTCATTCATGCAATTATGTGTGTAATGCTTTTAATCCTTTGATCACGGGTTGAATGTTATTGGTTCTAAACTTATGCTTGGGAGAGATAGTTTAGATTAGCTCGTAATTGCATGACTAAAGTTTTCCTGAAATCAGGAGTTTAGGATTCCTTTAGAAGTTGTTAAAAAAAGTAGACTAAAAGTCTTGCATGTTAATAAATCTATATAGGAGTATTGGGTTTACAATATGTTGAGATTCAATTGTGCTCGGGAGGGACAATTGTTACCTTTATCTTATTGACTTATGAAATAATTGCATGCTCAGTCTTGATTGTTTTTATTAATTGATTCGTCTGACTAATTGGTAAAATCAAATTCCTAAGATATTTTTTCTCTAATTTGTCTCACAGTTATCTTCCATTGGTGTTTAATTGAGTTTTAAATTAAATTTCGTCATTCAAGTCTTTTTCTAAAAAAAATTGAGCGAATGTATCTGTGGTAATTAAGTAATCTAGAAAATAAATTTTGAGGACGATATCCGTAATTTTCATTACACTAGATTAAAACTTGACCTGTACACTTGCAGTAAGCAATTTGCGCAACAAAGGCAAAAGCTCAAGAAAATACAAAGCCAACCTTGTATTAGGCTAAGTATGATTCTTCAAAGACAAATTCATACACAAAATCTATACTCTCAAATTGGGCTTCGAATGTCCAGCCCATGAAGAGCTAAACAACAAATCCCAAGTTGAGAGTAGGGGCTTAATATTATGGGTAATTTTAGACCAAAAGGATAAACCCAAGATAGAAGGAAAAAATTAGAAACCATGCTGATAGAAAAAGGCCCAACGAGAAACAAACTAGGAAAAACACGAAAGGCCAAAGTCCTGAAGCAAAGAGAAGAATAAGGGAATTGGGCTGAAGCCCAAACCCCCATCCTCGGCCTCGCCAAGGAGCTAAGGTTGAGGCTAGAGTCAGCCTTCTAAAGGGGCATGCGCCATGCACCCCCGACCCGAAGTGACTCTGTTCGGTCGGTTTAGTTCTTTATGTATCCAATTCGCACGGGAAACGGAAAACCCTAAGTTATTCCCCATATAAATACTCTTCTTCAACCAATATAGAGTAAGCTTTTTCTCATTCTCAAACTTCTTACTACACTCAAATTCTCTGATCTAACTTAAGCATTGAAGCCTATGTGACAAGCGCCACACCGGTGTGTAGTTTCTTCTTGTTTTGCAGGCCACATCTTCTCTAATCAAACAAATTCATCGTTGTTGTCACGTGAAGGTCATGTGAGCTTTTTCATGTCTGGATTTTGGCAACAACACATAGTATATTAAAAACTATAGTATTTGAAAAATAGTTTTGAACCATTTTATTTTGTTATAGTTTTTAAATTCACTAAGCATTCTAATCAATACTAAATTGATTATATATTCCACTTAAATCCTAAAGTGTCATTTCTCCCCCTTAATTATCAGTTTATTATATTTTATTAAAATTAATGTAATAAGTTTAAAAATAGACTTAGAAGTAAATATCATAAACATTAGTCTAATATAATATTATCATATCATTTTATAATTTAATCATGTTCTATTTAGTAAATTAAGCTTAGCTTTGTAAAAGTAATATATATATTATATGAAAGAATCTATCTTTTTTAAATTGATAAATTAATAAAAACTAAATATCATAAAAAATTGTATTAAACGAAATATATTTGTTTTAAATGTACCATTAAGTTGATAAATGTTTGGAATTTAAATGCCTTGTGTAATGAAAGATAGTTACAGTTTGAATATGAAAAATTTGTTTTTCATTTGTTTTAAAATTTTAAAAATATCCCACATTTGTTGTACAACAAAAATTAAATATTATGTCTTTAATTATAACTAATTATAGAATTTTAATTGAGTTGATTCATGATTTTTTTTAGTTTGGTTCGTGATAGTTTTTAGAAAATTGAAAATTCGAGTTGAGTCGAGGATAATAATAATAATAATAATATAAAAAAAAAGCCCTCCCTTCTCCTCAAGCACAAAAAATTATTTGTATGAGCCTCTACAAAATATCAAAATAAAATTTGTTAAAACAGAAACCAAACTAGTTTATTATTTTAGTTTGAATTCAAATTGAGAAATATCAAAATTGAGAAGTTTGGTTTTGGTCTTCGACTTTGGTCAAAATTGAACTAAACCAAACTATCACCAGAGCCATTTGTCTTTAACATGTGCAGAGGCATATCAGGTAGTCTATGTGTTTGTATGGGTAGAAGAAGTCAATGCGTATAGATAGAGCATAAAAAAGAAATTGCTAGGTTAGGGCAGGTAGGAGATGAATAGTTTGTTTTGGAATATGTTAACATTTTTTTAACAATTTTGACTTCTACTTAATAGTTTATTTTCTAAATTAATTTTTTAATTTATTTACCAAGTAATCAAATGAAAATTTTCAAGTAGTCGAATGAAATAGACTTGTCATCTCATTCATGTCAGCACATAACAGTCCAGTCAGCATTCCATTAGGTTAAAGTTAAGTAAGAGACCATTTAGAATCGCTTTACAAACCTGGAGAACAAGTGTATCTTTTGAAACTTTAGGGACTAAATAGACATCAACCCTAAACCTTTGGACCAAAATTGCATTTTGCTCCCTTTTTTTAAAAATAAAACTGAATCAAACAAACTGAAATTGAATTGAGTTAATCAAAATTAAAAACTCAATCCAAGACTATCTTTTGTTTTTATGCATTAAAAAATCAAACTAAATGAGAAGTATGGTTC
This sequence comes from Trichosanthes truncata, assembly GCA_033996785.1. Taxonomy (NCBI): domain Eukaryota; kingdom Viridiplantae; phylum Streptophyta; class Magnoliopsida; order Cucurbitales; family Cucurbitaceae; genus Trichosanthes; species Trichosanthes truncata. The sequence continues at coordinate 37,494,418 of JAWPNB010000013.1, read as the reverse complement.
CAAGAGGTGTGCACAGTTTGATTTGGTCCGATTTTTACTAAAATCAGAGACCAAACTAAACCCCTTAGTTTGTGTTACAAGTGAACTGAGAAAACCGTCCTCTTTATTGGTTTCGATTCAAACCGAATCACTATGGTTCGGTTTAAAGTGGGTCAATTTCGATTTTCACCGATCTTCATCAATTTTTGTTTAATACTGAGATGGGATGAAAAAAAGGTAAAAATGTCAAAGCGTGTCGCAAAGATGGTGTCAGCCAAAGGGCGAAAACGGTGAGAAAGACAGGGAAGAAAGAAGTCGACAGAGGCAAAGATGGTGGCGCTTGAGGGAGAAAGAAGTCAACGATTACTAAGAAGTCGGCGGCGCAAAGATGGAGGCGCATGAGGAAAAAACACATCGGCAATGGCAAATGTGGAGGTGCATGAGGGAAAAACATGTCGGCAATGACAAAGAAGTTGGCGGCAACATCTGTGAGAGAGGGATTTGAGATGGGAAAAGGAGGGTTGAGATGGAAAAGAGAGATTAAAAGATATTTTCAAATAAGGGTTTAGATGAGAGTGATTGAGATGGAAGGAGAGGAAGAAAATGGCGTATGTGGGTTGAGATGAGAGAGATTGATCCAAGTGTCTAGGGTTTCAAAGATAATTTTTTTTTTCTTTTTTTAACAAAAAAATTATTCTATGTGGGCTAAAAGTTAAAAGAAAAGATGGCTTGGATAAATGAGCTTAGATTGGTTAACTTAGAAGAAATTATGTCAAATAACATGTTTCCTACTTTATATTTCACAAATGTCAATTTTTTGGAAAAAAAAAATAGCTTTAACATGGCTCAAGTTTCTGCAGCAATTTTAAGCCATTTATGCCATTGAAAATTCTGCACAGCTTTATAATCATGATATTATTGTGATTTAATTTTTCTATAATGAAATCATTCATTTTAGGTAAATAATTTTACCATTAAGCACATATATCTCTTTTTTTTTTATAATTTTCAATATATTTATTCTCCAAATCAATTATTTGTCGTCGGATTTGCAAATAAGAAAACCCATTCATCATAGTTTTTTACAGTCAAAATAATCCAGACGCTTGCACTTTTCATCACTTTACTTTCAGCATTCTCCAATTTAGCTGTCAACCCCATTCATCAAATATGAGTAATGATGTTTTTTTTTTCGTATTCAGTTTCTTGTTTTGGCTTTCTTGATTAATTATTATATTTTTTTTCTAGTAATATTTAATTTTTTTTTCTTATTCAGTTCGTTCTATTAGCCTTTTGGGTTAATTATTATATTGTTTTTTAGTAATGTCTATTCTGTTTTTCTTATTCAATTTGTTCCTTTGACTTTTTGGGTTAATTATTATTATATATATATCTATATATATATATATTTTTTATTACTTTCTAGTTAAATGAATTCATTAGGTTTGTTTCGTCCTTTTTTATTCAAAATAAGTAGTTTTGTTGTACACATAAATATATACTCATATAAACATCATTAAATATATGGTACATGTGTGAAAATATTGGATGATAAATATATATTATGTACTATATTGTACCCATAAATATATACTCAGGTATATACTATATAAACATCAGTATATAAGATATTGTACACATAAATATATACTCATATAAACATCATTAATTCTAAGGTACATGCATAAAAATACAGGATGATAAATATATATTATGCAGTATATTGTACACATAAATATATACTCAGGTATATACTAAATAAACATCAGTATATAATTCTCCTATATTTTGTGTAGGTAATAAAACCCATCGAAAAAGAAAACCCCACCGTCGAACAAAGAAAACTCACAACTCTTTTGTTGTTGCCAAAATCTGGACAAGGGAACTCACCTGGCCTTCATGTGACAACGACGGTGAATTTATTTGAAAGGGGAAGAACATGGCCTGCAAAAGAATAAAGATCTAAACACTGGTGCGGTGCTTGTCACACAGGCTTCGATGCTTAAGTCAAAGAGTGAATAGGTATAGCATGTTAAAGTTTCTAGAATGAGGAAGAGCTTTCCTCTTCTCCAATAAGAAGAGTATTTATAGGACCTTTCTAGGGCTTAAACCCTAATCTGTGACGAAGTAGGAAGAGGAGTGGGCTGATCGGGATTTGGATCGGGCTACGAAGCAAGAAGAGGATGGCCCGACCCCATAATGGGGTCGGCCTCGGCCTAGGTCGAGGCCAATTAGAGAATTTGGGCCTCGCCTCCCTGTTGTTCGGAGGCCCAATCCCCTTTTCCTTTTAGCGTAATTGGATCCGTTTTTGCCTATTTTGGGTCATTCTTTGCATATCTACCCTTCCATTTCCTTTGTATTTGGAATTTGTTCTTATGGTCAAATTTCACCCATAACATTAGCCCTCACTCCCTAATTAGGATCCATGGTTTAGCTTTGTTGTTATGGGTTATTAGCATGGAGACCAATTTGGGAGTAATCTGATTTGTCTTTTTGTTTAGGAAATTTTCACTTTGGCCTTATTAGATCATTTTCTCTTGGCGCTTTATTTTCCTTTTTGAGGTAATCAGAATCATCCTCTGAGTGGAGTAGATTTTAGGGCTCAAAGGTGGTCCTTGGATTTTCCCTAGGATTCCCTGATCAATCCCCGTAGGATTGATTCTTGGTCTTTCCTAGGTGTAAGATTCTCCTCTGGATTCACGGTGTTCGACCGCTTTCCTGAAAAAAAATTTAAGGCTCCAAGGTGGTCATTGGATTATCCCTGAGATTGCTTAATCAATCTCCATAGGATTGATTATTGGTCTTCTCTGGGTATAAGATTCTCCTCTGGATGAACAGTGTTCGACCTCTTTCTTGAAGAAAATTTTAAGGCTCCAAGGTGGTCCTTGGATTATCCCTGGGATTACCTGATCAATCCCCGTAAAATTGATTCTTAGTCTTTCCTGGGTGTAAGATTCTCCTCTGGATTCACGGTGTTCGATCGCTTTCTTGGATAAAATTTTAAGGCTCCAAGTGGTCCTTGGATTATCTTTGGGATTGCCTGATCAATCCCCGTAGGATTGATTCTTGGTCTTCCCTGGGTGTAAAATTCTCATTTTCGGAGTTAGTCTTCAATATTCACATGTAGTAGCCTTTTTTGCTGTCTTAGAAGCATTTTGGGCTATCTGTAGCTTCAATTCAGGTGGTTGTGACGGGAAGAAAAGAAATCGTCAGCAAAAGTTAAGATTTTGAAGAAAACAGAGCTGGATCCAAGTTACGGAAAGGAAAGAGAACTGGGGCTGACATCGTGGTGGGGGTCGGTCTCCATGGTTGACCTTGGCCTAGGCCGAGGCCGACCAGGAGATGTGGGCTCAGACCCAGATTTCCTCCTCCTCTAATGCGCGGTGGCCAATTTTCTTGATCCTTGTTGTGCTCCTTTTGTCCTATGACTTTCTAGTTTTTCTATCTATTTGAATGTTCAGATGACTAATTGGATTAATCCTGGATGATGTGAGTTGGATCTATGCAAGAAAAATGTTTCCTAGTAGCCACCAATTCATATGCTCTTGCTCAAAGATGGACATATATCGAGGTCAGCCTTGGCTTTTGGGGTCTACCTCGGCCTCTTTTTTTTTTTTTGCTCATTTTTGTTGAGGTCAACCTCAACCATTTTTTTTTTTTTGTATTTTCAAAATCGTTGCTTGGAATGTCGCTTAAGTTTCAATTATTTGAACAAGTTGCCTTTTCCAGAATTGTCACTTGAGTTCCAGTTACTTGAATAAGTTGCTTGATGGGGAGACATATCTCCTATGTAGCCCCCTTGTTCAAGGAGGAATTGATGTTGAATTCATACTTGGACAAAAATTGTAGCTTGAAAATAATGTGTTTTATTGATTACCTTGAAAGAAAACACGAGTGCATGTAATTGAAAAGTAGAATTCTTTGCTAGCTATCCCTATCTACCTTAAACAAGTGAAACATGATTGAAAAGAGATATTTAACTTTCCATGTAGCTTGAGTCATTATTTTCTTGTGGTTGGCCTCAACTTGATTTTCTACTAGTTGGTCCTTAAAAGATGGTTCTGATCTCTCCTTGAGGTTCTTGATCAGGTTGGCCTCAGCCTTTTTGGGTCGGCCTCAGCTCTATGTAGTCTCCACCAGCTTGTCCTCCAAAGATGGTTCTAATCTCTCTTGGAGGTTCTTGGTCAGGTCGGCCTCAGCCTTCTCGGTTTGGCCTCGGCTCTCCGTAGTTATCATCTCTGACGTATTCTTTCAAATATCCTTCTCGGATCAAGGCTTCGATTTCATCTTTTAATTGAAAACAATCCCGAGTTGCATGACCATGATCTCGATGGAATAAACAATATTTTTCCTTGTTTCTTTTTCCTAGTGGAGTTCTCATCTTTTATGGATATTTGACAAGGTTAGTATTGCGGATTTCCATCAAGATTTTTTCAGGAGGAAGTACTGTTGACATGTACTTCTCGAACCTTTGACCTCGACCTTCCCTAGGGTCAGGTCGACCTCAGCCATCATCTTCAGCCTTCCTCTTCCTTGAGTTATGGTAGTGGCTTTCTCTAGCTCTATCATGGTTAGACATGCCATCGCTTCTTCCTTTACTTGTTGTAGCTTCTTTTGATTTTAACAGTTCCTCTGCACTCATGTATTTTTGTGCTCTAGTAATAAATTCAACATAAGAAGCTGGTTCTTTCTTACCTATTAATCTGAGCAGTCGTTTATCCTGCAGTCTAGCTACTATTGCAATTAAGGCAGTTTTGGGAGATATAATCACACAAAGTCTCTCTTGGCTCTTGTTTTATGGTTGACAAGTGCATTTGAGGTTTGCGTTGATCTCTACCTCCAATGAATTGGATCACGAATGCTCTAGCTAGTTCCTTGAATGACCCTGATGAAGTGGCTACTATACGCCAAAAGCAAGCGCAAGTGCTCGTTGTCCAACAAGTAATATATGAAAGTATTCCAAGTATCGAACCCAAGGAAACGGTTAAAAAAGAGTTTTTCAGTTAACAACACAAGTACTTTCAAGTTGCAACCGAAGGTAACCAAATAAATAAGATGTTTTGGGTGTTTTGTGCAATAAAAATAAAGGAAACTAAAGAAAATATAAGGAAACAGTAATGAGAAGCATGATGTTCAAATCTATTTCAACCCTAAGGAAATGCGCCCACCATGTGCCCGCAAACTTGCTTAACTAGGTCCAGCTATTTCAGAGATTCTGCCTCTTGTGCCTGCATACTGTTTCTTTCAAGTTCTGTGCGATTAAGACAAAATGCTACTGAAATGCTCCCGCAACCTACCCTAACTGACACTTAACACCATGAATCGAGTTCAACACCTATTTAGCCCTTTTCTAAGTGCTTTTAGGAGACTAAGCAATTAAACACATATGTCTATGGCTAATTTAACTTAGATAAATAAAGAACGCAACTCAGTGATTTTAAAGATTTTTGTCATATGTCTAGGTACAAAAAGCGAAGTTCTATGTCTAGACTCTTCTGCTAGATTGCTTTTATGAAAACGCATGCTCGATCCAACCCTTTCAGTATTGAATCTCACACAAACTATGCTAACTCAAGTGATCAGTTTAAGCTAAGAATAAAACTTAAACTCAATAAAAACAAACGATGCTAAATGTTAAGCAAGGTTACTAAAATCACATGGTGGGGCTTATCTCCTTTTTAGGGTATCCACTTCATTGAATCCCCTTCAAGGAGTTTAGCTACTCATCGAAAAGAAAACTAAAGTGCAGAAAATAAAGAAGAAACGAGAATAAGAAATAACACACTTCATTGAAAGAATGAAATTGAATACACTTTGAAGTATAAAACACAAAGGAAGAACTAAATGAAATTAAATCAAAAAGGAACTACTACTTGAATTCAAAGGAAAAACAGAAACTTACAAAGCTGGAAAATAAAGATAAAACAGCAAGTACAACTCCTAAAAATTTACAGAACTGAATAGAAAAACTACGAACAAAAAGAACCCTAAGATGTTCTTCCTTTCTAACTTGTTTTACCTTTTTCAAGAAGAATCAAGTGCTTACTCCTCTTTCTTTCGAAGTTGGAATCTGAATGGAATATGAACAGAGCTTGGGGGAGACTTGGAGTGGCGTCTAAAAAGAAAAGAAAACTGCAGAATTTTGAGAAGAAGATAGAAATCTGAGCTCTCTTGAAACTGAAGCTTGAACCGCCTTTTATACACCGCCTAGGGTTTGCTGTCGAGATTAGTGTGGAGAGGCTTGACCGATCAGATCCCTTGATCCTCGGAGATTTGATTGAGAATATTTGATTTTATCTGCAAATCTCGTGAATCTGAGAGAATCTACCGAAAAGGTTGTCGTGTCTTCATGACTTGGTCAATCCTGACTCAAACCTTTGGGTACTGTTTGGATTACAGACTTTAACTTGACTATTCTGCTTATTGCACTCTGATCCTTGTGATTTGTTTTTGTCTGATTTCCTCCCAGGGCCAGCTTCTTATTTGGTTCCTTGGTGTGAGTGTTTGTCTCACCCACATCTTCATACATTGGCTATTTTCTTTTTCTGGGATCTCGAATGAGTGGCTCTTCTTCATGCTTCGTTAGAGGAGTTTATTGTCGAGTTTTTCCAGAATTCGAGCCAGGTTTCGGTCCATTCCATTCATCCTCTTCTTTAGTTCGGCAATCTCCTCCTCTGGTCGGCCTTCGTGGATATGAGACCGAGGCCGAGGATGAGTGGCTTCCCGTGTTCTTCGAGGATGGTGATCAGTATCAAAATCTTTTCCATCTAGATTTTGGTTTCCTCTTTCCATTGCCTTGCTCTTCTTAGATGGAATTAGGTATTCACGAATCTTTCAATCAAGCTTTTCTTCCCCATAGACGATGCCAACTGTTGTTGCCAAAATTCAGACAGGGAAACTCACCTGGCCTTTACGTGACAACACGATGAATTTGTTTGAAAAGGGAAGAACGTGGCCTGCAAAAGAAGAAAGAGCCGAACACCGGTATGGTGCTTGCCACACAGGCTCTGATGCTTAAATCAGAGAGTGAATAGGTATAGCAAGTTAGGGTTTTTAGAATGAGGAAGAACTTACCTCTTTTCCAATAAGAATAGTATTTATGCTAAAACCCTAATTCGCGACGAAGTAGGAAGAGGAGTGGGCTGATCGAGATTTGGATCGAGGCTAGGAAGCGAGAGGAGGACGGCCCGACCCCATAATGGGGTCGGCCTCGGCCTACCAGGGAATTTGGGTCGGGCCCAAATTCTTCCCTCTCTGTTGCCCGGAGGCCCAATCTGTAAAGACCTATTTGCCCTTAAGAAATTGTTTAAAAATAATAATAATAATAATAGTGAAGTGGAAACCATGGATATCGGTTTTAAAAAAAAAAAAAGAAAAGAAAAAAATGGTGGGGCTACATCGAGCCACACAAATGGATAATAATAATAAAAAAAAAGAAATAGAAAGAAAGGATGGTTCGGGAAGGAAAGGAGAAAGGAAAGAAAAGAAAAAAAATGAAATGAAAAAGAGAGAGAAAGAGGGAGGGAGAGAAAAAGAGAGAAGGGAGATGTTGTTCAGAATCGTAGTTACAGAGGAGTGAAATTGGGAGATCCAACATCAATTACTTGGAGCATGGAGGTATTATGAATTGATTTTGGTCAAGATTTCATATTTGGTAAGTATTTCAAGTAATTTATGTGGGTTTTCTTGTGGTTAACAAAACCATGAAAATGAATGGGGTTTTAAAGAGATGATTTTTATGGGATTGACGCTTACAAATTTTATTATTAGGAGTGAAAACTGGAATCTATTTGTAGGGATAGATAGTTAAATTAATTGGAAGAAATATTGTGTGGGTTGAAAGAAGAAATACCAGAGAGAGAAAGTTAGTAGATAGTGATTTATTGTAGTGAGAAAATGGAAGAGAAGAACCTGTATGCTCACAAGTTACTGTTAGGAAAAGAAGTAAATAATAAAGAAAAGGAAAGGAAGGAAAACAGAGAGAACCTCTCGTGGGTTGAGGGGATGAAGAAGAAGGTTGAAGAAGATGAAGTAGAAGGAAAAAAAGAATTAAATGTTTAAAATAAAAATACAAAATTAAATTAATAGTACAATTACAAGTGGAGTTGAGAAACTCCATCATGAGAGGCTTCGTAAGAATAAATGGTGGGGAAGAAATGTTATGTTATTATGATAAAAGTGTGATGTAAATGAATGATGTGAAAGAGGAGAGAGAAATGGTGTTGAAATTAGAAAAAGAACAAGAAGAATAAAGATAGGAAATAAGGTATATAATTATGAATGAAATATGGAAAAGTAATGGTATGGAACAAATGGTTAAATGAAGAGAGAGAAAGTTGTACCAAAAGTCAAGCCATATTCGTGGAAAAAAAATGGAGGAGGAAGGAAATATTCTTTCTTTAATATTGGATAAAAGACAAAATTAATATATTGGCTTTGTTGGATGAGAGAGAATATGCACTTTGGAGGTTGGATTAAAAGAAAGATATTGAAATTAGTTTAACGGATTAAAGTGAAATTTATGTGATCTCGTTTGAAAATAGTTTGTAATTTGTGGTGATTGTTGGAATTTTCAGGTTGGATGGAAATTAGAATAATACACAATTTGAGGTGTCAACGCCAATAGTTCTGTGAGTAGTTTATTTTACGAATTATTTTTATTATTTGATTATTATTACGAATTTTCAAGAATTCTATAAATCATGTGTGATTTTAGAGAAATTGCTAAGAGATTTTTAGAGAATTGTTATGAATTTCTAAAAATGGCATTGAAATTTCAATATGTTATGCTTCTAGCTGAATTTATTATTTGAAAAATATTTGAGAAATTTTATGATCAATGAGATGTTTGAAGAATTTTAATGTTTATTGAGAAATGTATAAGATTTTTTAGATGTGGTCTCAAATAAAATATGATTTTAGAAATATTTTATATTATCGAGAGATTTGATTATTATTTGAGAATTTATACATGTTTAGTGTTATTTGAAAATCTCTCAAGTTTATGAGATGTTTAAAGAAAAAACTTGGTTTTCAGAAAGAGTTTGAGAAGTTAAGAGGTTTATGCTGGAAGTGGTTTTCAAATCACTAGATCTTTGTACCCTTGGTGATTACCCGATATGCTATGAGAATGTGTTTCCATAGTATGCTCGCATGCTCAGGCCACAAAGGGATGCAGGGGAATGCTGGGGCCATTAGGTGCCGAATCCGGATTCCAAATCCTGGTCCAAATCCTGGACTTGAAGCATTACAGATGTTAGAGTTTGCTCTACGTGCACGTATGACAGAGATATGTTATGCTATGTATCTGGAGATTACTCGGTACATAATATGATAAAGATTTGGGTACAGATTTGGTGATGAATTTCACTAGTTATGTTTATGATTTTCAGAGCTATAATTACAAATTTTTCTATCTATGTTTTTACGAACTTGTGCTTATATTTTCAAGAATTGTTGACTTAAGAGTTGTTGTTTCAAGAGATGTTTATTTACAGACTTTAATGTCTTAAAATGATCTCGAAGGTTTCTAAACTATTCGTGATTTACATTATTCCACAGAGTTATGAGCTTCTGTTTAGTAAAAGAATATTTTTTTTTCTTGAACATTTATTTTCTTATGGAGTCACCACTCACTAGGCTTTTTAGCTCATTCTTTTGTTTTTAATTTTTCCACCAGGTTGCTCTTGAGTTTCAACCAGAGTTAGCTCATCAGAGTCTGTCACCAGTCTTGTCAAGTCATGCATATCATTTATTGTAAGTAAAGAGAGAAATTTCAACGCGTTGTTTATGAGATATCCATAGTTCAAGATAGATAATGAGAAAAGAGATAAATATTTGGCAATAGATTCCATTGCACATTTGGGGTCTACTGCCATCACAGCTCATCCTAGGTTTGGTAGTATTAATCTGGGGCGGGTTGTGACAATTTCCTTTGCTTTTTAGCCCAATTGGATCCGTTTTTGCCTGTTTTGGGTCCTTCTTTGTGATACCAACATATTACAGTCAACTTTCCAAGACATACACAAGTTCTTTACGTTATAGAATGTAGTCTACTTCCCACCCAAGACAGATATAGAAGTTTTTAAGTTGTATACAATTTCATTATAAGAAGGGGTGAAAAGGAAGACTCAATCCTGAGAAGATACCCGAAATCTAAAAAGCTTACAAAAAAGTTACTTCAATTGTTAAAGATGGAGATTGGGCATGGTTGCAAAATCTTTAGATAAGGAACTCATAATGAAGCAACAAGAGAATATTACCCATGAAATTGCTGCAAGAATGTTACCCCGATGATCCTATGGTTTACCGATTTCCTAACAATGCCATGCAATATTAGTCCACAAGACCTTAGTTTTTCCCTTAGAAACAAAAGATAGTCTGAGATAGCTTAATGATCGTCTGATGTCATTAGGACTGAATTATTTAAGATTGAAGATGCTAAAATCTTTTGCCTGATACCTAGTTGAGAACCGATAACCCAGGGAAAGGTGTTTGAGTTGTCCCAATTCCCTTCTGAAAATGCCTTAATTGCATCTAAGAGCCAGTGCATCGTCAGACAATTGCTCTCGTAAATTGAGGAACGTGGATTTTGTCTACTAATATAGTTCCCTTAATTATCAAACGGCCAAATCCTGAATTCCTTGTTGGCTTGCAGTATTCCATCTTATTTGGAAGATAACTATATTTTAAAAAAAATTTCCACGTCATTTAGATTAATTCTGAAGTTTAAACCAATCCTCTTAGAAAAACATTCCATTCTTCAAGGAATGTTTTATGTACTCGTTGTCACCAAGAAAAGGTTAGCCTAATATCCAAACATTTAATCTTTTAGATGAAAGAATTATCTCTGGCCAATTTCTAACAGAACTATTTCTTTAAACCACCCCAAGCAATCCTTACCTTACTAACTCGCTATATCTAGATAATGTTTTTCAACTATCTCAAAATGGAATCTATTCCAAATATATATGCCATGGTTTCTTACTTTGACAGGGTACAAATATCTAAATTTTCTAATTTATATACTTTTTTAGACTTATAGCCAATACTAAGTAGCAACCAAGTGCCAAAGCAAGCAACTTTTCAAAGGAGAGCTTTAAAGCCTTTTAATTCAAGAAAGCATAGTTTCTATCCCAAATATTATCTATCTCGAGGCTGCTCTCCATAGAAGGCAAAGATACCACCCTCTAGTTTATAAGATGACTGTCAGCTTCTTAACCTGTGCGTTTGCACAAAAGATTCTGAGTGCAATGCCCGTTAGTGTGTGTACATGTATATATGTATGTGTATATATATATTTTAAAAAAGAAAAAGCTAAACCAGCACATTTGGAAATAGTGGGGAATTCTCCACGTAGGCACTTTGTTCTCAATTCTTTCAGCAAGCGGATTTCAGAAGTTAGCTGCCTACCCCAATAACTTGAAGGGCCATTTTCACAGCGATGGAACTGGCTATTTTCTTGCTTTCTGTTGGGACAAGTTCACTCCAAACATCAGGCTTTTCTAATTATAGACCGATCATCCTTTCAACTTGTTTATACGAGATTGTGACTAGAGTTTTATCAAAATGGCTTAAGAAAAACCTTCCTCGTACAACCACAGAATATCAATCTGCTTTTGTGGTGGAACGGCAAATCATAGATGCATCTTTAATTGCAAACGAGCTCATATAGGAATGCACGAGGAAAAACAAGAAAGGGGTGGTCATTAAACTTGACATTGAGAAAGCTTTTGACATGGTTGATTGAGATTTTCTAGAGGATATTTTACGTGCGAAAGGATTCGACATGAAATAGAGAAGGTGGATCTGTGGTTGTATCTCTTCGGCGAACTACTCAATTATTATCAACGTTAAACTAGGAGGAAAAATTATTGCCACTAGAGGCTTTTGTCAAGGGGACGCTCTCTCTCCATTCTTCTTTGTTCTGGTGGATTGCGTAAGCAAGAAGTTAACAACTGAAGCTACAATTGGCAATATTAAAGGCTTGGAGGTTGGGGAGGATCAACTATCTATAAACCACCTAAAATTTGCCGATGACATCATACTATTTTCAATAGCAAACAAAGACAAGGTGACGTCTCAATCTTCAAACCAAGACACTAGCTCAAACATGGAAGATACAGTCATCATACTATTTACAAGTGTTCTAAGCAACAAGGAAGATACTGTCATATGCAAATTGTATTTGCCCATTAGAAAATTGTTAATCTTCCTCATCTTGGAAACTCGATCAAATAAACTGCTAATAGAATGAAATTGTCGACCAACACAAAAAACAAGGGGTGAGGGTTAGAGGTAAACCTCTCTTACTTTATTTCTAAAGCAAAGAGGACATCCCTCAACTCAGTGGCTGCTGCTAGCGGTACGTAGAATCCTACTTGTATGAATTGTCAATTTCAAGATCCATGGAGCATGTTTCCTCATGTACAATTGTAGCATTTTTAACAAACTCACGAACCCTTACGACGACTTCACTAGTTGATGCCAGTGCATCTCTAGCAAGCTCACGAAGAACTTTAGCCAGTGCATCTCTAGCAAGCTCACGAAGAACTTTAGCCAAATATATATATATATATTAAAAATCGATCAAACATAATATTTGGATCTAAGACAGCTCTAACTTTTCCATCAATCGTATCGGGCAGAAGACATTCATCAATTGCCAGACCAAATATCCAGCCATTCAACTGCCAATCTTTTGAGTATTTGATGGTGGCTTGCTATAAATCATCAATTTGATAACAATGTCTTATCTTAACAATGCTCAACATTCATTCGTGGGTATTCCAAGCATTGTCAGTGAAATGTCCTCTCACAATGTCATTGGCTAAGACCTTATAATACATATTGAAACTCTAAATATCCACTGAAAGGCTTATTTGACCGCGAATTTCACTCAAAAGATTCACCGTGCTTTTTTTTTGTCCTTACATTAATGGACTTACATTCTTCCTCGACGCCTGATTTGGCTAAATTGAATTATGGATAAAAATTTCTTTTAATGAAAGAAACAGATTCACTTTGCTCGATCGTTTGAAGTGGAATTTCATCTCAAAGAATAACTTCCTTGGCAATGTAACGTATACAAGATTTGAAAAGAAAAAAAAAATTGAACTTTCATTAAGAAAAAATGAAAAAAAAAAAACAAGGACATTAAATAAAGAGCCCACAAAAGAAAGAAACAGCCTAAAGAAAGAGCCTCCAATCTAGCAAAATAAGACCTAAGGGGTAGTTACAAAATGACAAAGCAACTGAAGCACATAGAAACACGTTGAACCTAATAAGAGCCTAATGGACTCCAAGATCTCTCAAGCCGTCTAAAGACTTTGTTATTCCTCTCCTCCCAAAGACCCCAAAGAACAACGTACACCTCCAGCCTGCCACCAAACCTTTCGTTCTCACGAAAAGGAGGGTGGAGATTGGAGAAGGAACTCCTTAATCATGTCTCTGCAACCCCTATGTCTAGCCAAACTCAAGACAATCTCCTCAAAGAAATAACTCCAAATACTATGGGTGATGTCACACCTCTTGAGGAAATGATTAATATCCTCGACCACATGCTTGCAAAGAATACAACATAGTGGCCCAATCAAATTGGGCAACCTCCTTGAAACTTGAGGAGGGTGGAGATTGGAGAAGGAACTCCTTAATCATGTCTCTGCAACCCCTATGTCTAGCTTGACTCAAGACAATCTCCTCAAAGAAATAACTCCAAATACTATGGGTGATGTCACACCTCTTAAGGAAATGTGTTAACCCTTATATGGAGAACCTGCTTTCAAATTTTCACCTTCCACAACGAGGCAAAGACACCACTTGAGGGAGATGGATTGACCAAGCAAAGAAAGAAAGATTTGGAAGAAAAGCCATCGGAAGGACAGGGACTCTAAATACAAACTTTCCTTCTCCTCGGACTACAACAAAACTCCCCAATCAAGTAGAGGAGGGCAACAACGTCTGGCGTTTTCCTATCTCACAAAAAACATTGGAACACCAAAATGGGTGAAGAATATTTCAGAGAATTAGGGCAACACATCCACCATCGAGTGGTTCCTCATCAAGGATAGTGATACAAACGAGGTAAAAGAGAGCAAAAAGGTCTATTCCCCAACAATTTATCCTCTTAGAAAAATGTATACTTCCCATCAACCACCCAACACTGGACAAACTGATAAAAGAACAACTTTCTTTGGATTACGCTTTTTTGGTAGTTTTGATGATTTTCAAGAAAGTAGTTTTTTTTTTTTAATTTCAAATCCGGTATCCATCACATTGCCAAGGAAGTTGTTCATTGGGATGGAATTCCACTTCCAATGATCGAGGAAAGTGGACTTGTTTCTTTCATTAAAAGAAATTTTGATACAAAATTCAATTTAGCCAAATCAGGAATCAAGCAAGATGTCCATATATGTAAGGAGAAAAAGAAGCCTATTGAATCTTCGGAGTGAAATTTGCGGTCAAATAAACCTTTCAATGGATATTTGGATTTGCAATATATATGACTATAAAGTCTTTACCATTGTGAGAGGACATTTCACATGTCACTGACATGCTTGGAACACCCACAGATGAATGTAGAGCGTTGTTGAGATAAGACATTGTTATCAAATTGATGATCTATAGCAAGGCAACAACAATTGCTCAAAGGATTGACAGTTGAATGGCTAGAGATTGGGTTTGGCAAATGATGAATCTCTTCTGTTTGATATGATTTATGGGAAATTTAGAGCTGTCTTAGATCCAAACGTTATGTTTGATTGATTTTTAATTTAAAAAAATGCTTGGCTAAAGTTCTTCGTGAGCTTCCAAGAGATGTACTGACATCGACTAGTTATGTCGTACTGAAGGTTTGTGATTTTGTGAAACATCCTACAATTGTACCTACGGAAACATTTCTTATGGCCAAGGATGTACTTAGATGAGAGAGCTCCAAGGATCTTGAAATTGATAATTCATATAAGTGAGGCTCTATGTACTAGCAGCAGTCATTTAGATAGATAGGGAAATAAAGCTGGGAAATCACAACTGAAAATCCACATCCTCCAGTGCTCTCCAAACCTGAAGAATGCATTGAAGCACGTTCCAATTTACCATGTCATGGGTCCCTTGTGGATCAATTTAATGCATCATCTCCTTTTCTTCCTTTTTCTCCCACACCAAACAAAGTTATTATGCACAGAATCTGAATGATTGATGGAAATTCTATGAACAAGAGCCTCTTTATATTTTTTTCTCTAAAACCTTTGAAATGTTTTTGTAAAGACTAGACAATTGGCTACTAGGTCTGGAAATGTATAATAGCTTTTTTGTGGAAAGTCTTAAGTATGGCTTATGAGCACCATATACGTCATCAAGTCGTTCTGAGAAATTTCTGGACAACTTGCATAAGTTATTAAGACAGAATCAAAATTTAATATTAACAAAAAGTGAATATGAATTAGCTTAAGAACTACTTTTAAAGTTTTATTATCTACTACATCCTATCAGACCAATATCACATTTTTCTAAACGCGTTCTCTTTATAAATTGAGAATGTAGAAATGCCTTGAATCTGTTATCTAGTGCTCCGAATGACCAAGTACGAGGGCTTTTTTTGTAATTGTGGCTTTTGGGCATATTCTGTATTAGGGTTAGATGGGTAGCATATATAAACCCTCTAAACTCTTATCTGAGACACCTCTGTATTCTGTATTCAGTTTTTCTCCTCAAGATAATAAAACTTCTCTCTCCCTCTGCCCGTGGACATAGCTAACACATCGTTAGTGAACCACGTAAATCTGTGTGTCAATTTTATTTATTATGTATTTCTTGTTTGTTATCTGCTTCCGTTTTAACAAACTGGTATGAGAGTCGTGGTTGTTAGGGTTTTTTTTTTTACAAACAAGGATGTCTGCTGTGAACGTGAAAATCGACAAATTCACCGGGAGAAACAGTTTCGGTCTATGGCAGATCAAGATGCGATCCCTGCTAAAGCAGCAGGGGCTGTGGGCACTGCTATCTGGGAAACTGAAGAAATCGGATGTAGATGACGATGAGTGGAATAGCCTGGAGGAGAAGGCTCATTTGACAATCATGTTGTGTTTGGCTGATGACATCATCGTCGAGGTCGCTGATGAAGAAACTACAGATGGTCTCTAGTTAAAGCTTGAAAGTCTGTACATGACGAAGTCTTTAACCAAGAAGTTGCTTCTGAAGCAACGTCTATTCAGTTTGCGTATGCAGGAAGGTACGCCTCTTAGGGATCATCTAGATAAATGAATACGATCCTGTTAGATCAGCGTAATATTGATGTTAAAGTTGATGATGAAGATGCTGCCTTAATTCTGTTAGTGTCTTTGCCCTTGTCATATGAAATTTTGTGGATTCTTTTATTGGTGGGAAAGATACTCTATCTCTGGAAGAAGTAAAAACTGCTCTTCATTCTAGAGAGGTCCGTCATTGTTGCCTTTTAATGTGTAGCTTAATTTTCTTAAACAATTTACACGAGGATGTGCAAGTGTACACAATAATTGCAGCAAGTGATAAGTAAATTATCATTCTCCACAAGGATTAGTGCAAGGAAATTTACTAAGCTAAACCTAATTTTTAATGAATTCAACACAGTAACCAAATAATTAAAATATGGTTAAAATCTAATCTAGTCATGCTTCAACGAAATAAAAGCAATAGCAAGAGAATAAAACTCAGAAAATGCTTAAACAAAAAGTGCGAGAAAAACTTGTAACAAGATATGTAAAACAGGCTCAGATTAAGAATTTTCTGTATTTTCTCGAAATAAGAATGTTGCGGTAAGAACTTTGCTCCCTCAACCCACACAACAATAAACGCGGAATCCTCCCAGATTTCCAATAATTTGTGGTTTAATTCCCATTAACCCACGCCAAATTAAGTAGCTGTAAATGTGCATTAGGTGGGTTGTTATCCCTAACCTACCCACTTAGCTAGCTACTAACCCAAACAAGGAGCTAATGTGGTTTTGAGTAATCGGCCTCCCCTATTTTTCCCAAAACTCAAGGAGACAATGCCCAAAATGGTTGGCCAAACAAAATCGAGCGTGAACAATAAAAACACTCTAAAACCATATTGAAAAGAGCTAAGGAGCCTCAACCCCTTATTTAGATAAATACCACATTCTTAATCCTCACCCAAAGGTGAATTAGTTCATGTGAAAAGCTGAAAATAAAGGAAAACTGTAGTAAAACACCATAATGTAGAATCTAATTACAAGAGAGAAATCAAAAGTAAAAGAAAACAATAGAAGGGAGAAGAAAAGCCCGAAATAGAAGCTCTTGATGAGGATTTCTCTTATCTCGAGCTTCTTTTCTGCTTGGGTTTTCTTCCTTCAGCCCCTTGTCGACTTCTTCCTCTCAAAATTGTATTTCTGCCTTCAAATTAGGTCTCTCTTTCCTAAAGATGGCTGCTTGCTTTAAATAATGATGGCCATCTTGATTTTAGGGCTACTTAGGTCAAACAAGATGCATGGCGATTTCTCATTGGATGGATGACGTCGTTTTGGTTCATTTACGCTAGCTCAATTAATGAATTATTTTCTCATGTGATGTATCACGTGCTGTCTTTCTGTAACTTAAAATGCCGAATACTTTGCTCCAGCAATTCCTTTGTTGGACAAATGCTCTCTCATAGTTCTGCTGACAGAAAATTACGACCTGCAACACCAAATTAACATAATTTAGTGCTTTTTTTAGCTCCCATTTACATAAATACAACAATTAAGAATATCCAAAGAAGCTATTTCAATAACAACGATTTTAGAGGATTTCAAGCATGAAAATACTAGCATTAAACTCAAATAAAAGAATTTAGGCATAAAGGACTAGCTAATAACTCTCATTTGGAGAGTTATTAAACCCCCAAACTTGAACTATTACTCATCCTCGAGTAATGCTAGACTCACATAACTTTTCCTTAAATCTATCAACTCACAGATCAAAACTAGTTCAGCTAGGGAATATGTTCTGTTAGATATAGTATCTCAGTCACATTATCAAATCCACAAGTTGCTCCTTCAAAATTGTTGGACTCTCAAACATAATTTTTCTTTCCTTCTATTTTAGCTTATCACTTAGCTTATCGATGCTACCTTTTTCATCATTCTTTTGCACTTGCTCATTACTCAACTGAAAATCCCTTAGCCCCTAATCTCACACAACCAGTGCTCAAATCCTCAAGCTCACTTTGCAATCCACTAACCAATCTCTAACTCACCTAAGTTACTTATTTAATCCTGGCTTCTTATTAAGAACTTTTGTTCCTCTTTTTTTTTTTTTTTTCTTTTCAGCCTCTTAGAGATTCCCCAAGGTCATAGCATTTATTCTTGGCATGACAACATTTTATGATGAAGTGCACCCTAGCTTCCAGGCTCATCACCTAAAGGGAGTAACACTCATTTCTCCATCCATGACTAAGATTGGCCATCTTGTTACTTCCCTATTGCTTCTTAGACTGGCGACATTTTATGATGAAGCTCACCTAAGCCTTGGGAAGGTTGTAACTGTTAGGCAAACACTCATCCCTTATTTTCAATTTTTTTTTAAAGAAACCCCTCTTTTCCTAAGTCACTTTTTGATGCAAAGGCAAACTATGGGTGTCATAAATGCCTATGGTTACTAGGCCCACTTAGGAAAGAGAAGTATCTCTTTTAAAAGGGAGAAAAGTGCATCTTTGGGAGAAAGAGGAATGCTCTCTAAGAGGTAACTACTTTATATTTTTTTAAATAATTTTTCTTCCTTTTTTTTTTTACTTAGGTAACACCTCACCCTCAAACTTAAACTGCTCATTGTCCCCAATGAGTAGAGATGGAAGGCAAACCCCCAAACTTATTTCTACAAGAGCTATGATTAAAGTGGGAAAGTAAAGCTCGCTAAAGGGTTGGTAAATAGAGTGAGCTCTCCTAAAAACCGAACTGTACAAGGGTTGGTTTTAAAGGATATCATTTGGACACTAAGACTTACTGTGCAAAAGAGTAGTGAAATTGTAGACACAATAAACCCCAACTAATTTGCTAAACCAATTACATTCATCCAGCATAGTTAGCAACCTTAGTCCAACAACCATCATGTAACAGAGATAACACAATAACAGAACAAAATTCCACTAGGCAAAAGCATTGATACACGTTGTGCACTACTATTAAGAAAGAAAATTTGAAACATGCATCATAAAAAATAAAAATAAAAAAAAATCATTTTTTTCTTTTGTCATAACAGCAAGGTGGAACCAACATCAACATACCCATTCATTTGCAAACATAGGCGAAGGAGATGGTGTTTCTTTTTCAATTTCTCTTTCTCTAACAACCCTAATTCAAAAGTTAAAGACACAAGCAAATACTACTGACATAACTAATGAAATAAAATAAAAAGAACTTGACCAACAACGAACTTAAACAGACAGAAGGTAGAGAGATTAAACCAACATCCCTTGAATTAGGTGAATTTTCCTGTTTTACTTTAACTTGTCACATCCTCTTCCCTCTTCTTTTTCTGAAAACAAAACTAAAAGAAAACACCTACAGCAAAAATAAAACATGATTTAAATAAAACAAAATGAAAATGAAACTAAAGACAAACAACAAACCATCTTAGGGAGCATAATTAATTTCTTGACTAACTCCTTTGCTCCCTCAAAACCTCTGCTTGGTCAACTTTCTGATAATGGCAGAGAGGCTAGCTTTCGCTGAATTTCCTCCTTCCAATAATGTTCGATTAGCTGCCCATTCACCTCATGGAAAACCTTTTTCAATTGTTGTTTTGATAAACTGGGGGGCAAAGTTCCACATGCAAGGTAGTTGATAAGGTGAACATACCAAGGTGTTTCCACTTCTGGGATGAACAACTGCTCATCAATGAAGGAATTTGTAACTTTAGGTTGCTGAAGCATTTTCAACAGCAAAGTTGGTGAAACAATGTTTGGAAAAGTTTCCTCTCTCCTAGGTAGGCATAATTCAAATGGGTGGGTAAAGGTTTCAAATCCAATTTGGGTGGCTCTTTAATAGAAGGCTGCATTGATGGGGACTTTCTCTCAGCTAAATCTGAAGATTCAACTGCTCTAACAAAACTCGAAACCTCCAAAACAGATTCTATCTCTTGTTTCACACTATTAATCCCAGCTTATCTACTGTAATTTTTCCAAATGCCTGTGTATGTTGCTCCAGCATTACCATTTCAAAATTTTCCTCAACTGCATTATCTAGAGCTTGAATCACTGAGCATTCCTCCACATCATCTGAATATTTCATGGCTTCAAAAATATTGTACTTAACTTCCTGATCCTCAACTTGCAGTGTAATCTCCCCTTTTGGAACATTTATCACGGTCCCTGCAGTAGCTAAGAAAGGTCGTCCTAAGGTAATAGGAATTTCCTTATCCGCTTCATAATCCAATATTATGAAATCAGCTGGAAAAATGAACTTGTCAACTTGCACCAGAATATCATCAATTTTTCCTTCAGGATAAGTAATCGACCTATCTGCAAGCTGAAGAGTTATTGTAGTTGGTCTAGCCTCATCTATACCCAATTTCTTAAAAATAAAAAGTGGCATAAGGTTGACACTAGCCCCTAAATCACAAAGTGCCCTTCCCATATATTGACCTCCTATAGATATTGGAATTGAGAATGATCCTGGGTCTTGAACTTTTGGGGGAATTTTGCTGGTAAAAATAGCACTACATTCACCAGTTAAAGCAACAATCTCATACTTAGTTGTTTTCTTCTTCTTTGTTAACATATCTTTAAGATACTTCACATAATTTGGCATCTTCTCTAAGGCTTCAACTAAAGGGATGTTTATGTGAAGTTGTTTAAAAATATCGAAGAATTTCTTAAACTGAGCCTCTTGATTATTCTTTTTCTTTAACCTTTGAGGAAAGGGTGGTGGTGGAGGCTTAAATTCTACAGTATAGGAGGATGATGATAAATCTTTTGGTGGCTCAACAACTACTCTTCCTTGGGCTTCCTCTATTCCCTCTATGCTCAAATCATTTTTCTCACGATGATCCTTTTCAACTCCTGATTCAGTCTGCACGATAGATTTTTTACTTTCCTATTTCTGCTTTCCCAAATCATTTGTCCCAGCAAGAGGTCTACCACTTCTTAATTCAATTGCTTGAACTTACTCCTTACTTTCCCTCTTTGGAACTTCTGTATATGAAGGGAGCTTTCCTTGAGGTCTAGCCTTCATTTCACCAGCCAATTGACCAATTTGAATTTCTAAATTCCTCAAGGAGGCTTGTTGACTCTGAATGATTGCATCATTTTTGGCCATATACTCTTTCATAAGGTTCTCCAAAGAAGTTCCTGGAATAGGCTGATTAACAGGCTTCTGGATTGGCTGTGTGTACTGCTGATTTGGCTGACCAAATCCTGGTGGATAATTCATCCATTGTTGTCCTCGGAAACTTTGCGAATTACTTCCTTGGCCATTCCAAGAAAAATTAGGATGATTTCTCCACCCAAGGTTATAAGTATTCGAGTAAGGGTTATCCCACTGATTTTTTTGGTTTCCAATGTAATACACTGAAGCAGGATTGCTAGGGCAAAACTCGAATGTGTGTCCTTCCCCACAATAAACACATGATACTGATGTGACCTGATTCACTGCTGTAGCATTCTGAGTTGCATTTCCCATAGACATATTCTTCAAAATATTTGCCATGGATGCAATTTGTGCACTTAAAGATGACAAAGCATCAACTTCCAACACTCCTTTACATTTTTTCCCTGGATTGCCTCTCACATCTGCCCACTGACAACTATTAATAGATATTCTCTCTAATATCTCATATGCCTCATTAAAGGTTTTAGAAAACAAAGCTCCATTTGCTGAGGCATCGACCATGTTCTGTGTAGGCAGATTCAATCCATTATAAAAGGTCTCCATCTGAATGTAGTGAGGTAATTCGTGGTGTGGACATTTCCTTAACAACTCTTTGAATCTCTCCCAAGCTTCACTAAAAGACTCGTCCTCAAATTGCCTAAAAGCTACAATCTCAGCTCGAAGTTTGGCATTCTTAGTAGGGGGGAAGTATTTTATCAAAAACCTCTCAGCTAACTCATTCCATGAATTGATAGATCCTTGAGCAAATGTATTTAACCATGCTTTCGCTCCATCCCTTAAGGCATAAGAAAAAAGGGTTAGCCTAAGAGCATCCTTTGGAACTCCTTGCATAATAAATGAATCACTCACTCCCAAAAAGTTTGTTAAATGTAGATGGGGATCTTCTGAAGGTAATCCATGGAATTGTCCCACTATTTGTAACAGTTGGAACATAACTGGCTTCATTTCGAAATTTGCTGCCTCAATCTCTAGCCTAACTATCCCTGGATTTATTTCATCAAACATGGGTATTACATAGGCTCTAATGGCTCTCTCCCTATCATTGGCTAAGAGGACAGGGTTTCCAGCTTGATTTACTGCCTCAGCTGCCTGATTTCTCTCAGGATCACGTGACTGCTGGTTTTCTTGTTCTACATTCCCTCTAAGTGGAATAGGAGGCAAAATAGGTTGTGGTAGATCCATTGGGTTATTTCTACTCCTCTGTTCTCTTCTTCTCCTACGAAATGTTCTCTCAATTTCAGGGTATAAGTGAAATTCACACTTGAGAAGTTCGCTCATGCAACACTTCCAGTACCTGAAAGAAAAACAAAACAACTAATTTAGTTTGCAAATCAACACCAATTCACCAAAAATGAACTCAGGCAAAGTAAAATTCAAACTAATTCCCAGCAACGGCGCCAAAAACTTGTTGCCTTTTATTGTGTAGCTTAATTTTCTTAAACAATTTACACGAGGATGTGTAAGTGTACACAATAATTGCAGCAAGTGATAAGTAAATTATCGTTCTCCCCAGGGATTAGTGCAAGGAAATTTACTAAGCTAAACCTAATTTTTAATGAATTCAACACGGTAACCAAATAATTAAAATATGGTTAAAATCTAATCTAGTCATGCTTCAGCGAAATAAAAGCAATAGCAAGAGAATAAAACTCAGAAAATGCTCAAACAAAAACTGCGAGAAAAACTTGTAACAAGATATGTAAAATAGGCTCGGATTAAGAATTGTTTATATTTTCTCGAAATAAGAATGATGCGGCAAGAACTTTGCTCCCTCAACCCACACAGCAATAAACACAGAATCCTCCCAGATTTCTAATAATTTGTGGTTTAATTCCCATTAACCCACGCCAAATTAAGCTGCTGTAAATGTGCATTAGGTGGGTTGTTATCCCTAACCTCCCCACTTAGCTAGCTACTAACCCAAACAAGGAGCTAATGTGGTTTTGAGTAATCGGCCTCCCCTATTTTTCCCAAAACTCAAGGAGACAATGCCCAAAATGGTTGGCCAAACAAAATCGAGCGTGAACAATAAAAACACTCTAAAACCATATTGAAAAGAGCTAAGGAGCCTCAACCCCTTATTTACATAAATACCACATTCTTAATCCTCACCCAAAGGTGAATTAGTTCATGTTAAAAGCTGAAAATAAAGGAAAACTGCAGTAAAACACCATAATGTAGAATCTAATTACAAGAGAGAAATCAAACGTAAAAGAAAACAATAGAAGGGAGAAGAAAAGCCCGAAATAGAAGCTCTTGATGAGGATTTCTCTTATCTCGAGCTTCTTTTCTTCTTGGGTTTTCTTCCTTCAGCCCCTTGTCGACTTTTTCCTCTCAAAATTTGATTTCTGCCTCTCAAATTAGGTCTCTCTTTCCTAAAGATGGCTACTTGCTTTAAATATTGATGGTCATCTTGATTTTAGGGCTACTTAGGTCAAACAAGATGCATGGCAATTTCTCATTGGATGGATGACGTCGTTTTGGTTCATTTATGCCAACTCAATTAATGAATTATTTTCTCATGTGATGTATCACGTGCTGTCTTTCTGTAACTTAAAATGCCGAATAATTTGCTCCAGCAATTCCTTTGCTGGACAAATACTCACAGTTCTGCTGACAGAAAATTACGACCTGCAACACCAAATTAACTTAATTTAGTGCTTTTTTTAGCTCCCATTTACATAAATACATCAAATAAGAATATCCAAAGAAGCTATTTCAATAACAACGATTTTAGGGGATTTCAAGCATGAAAATACTAACATTAAACTCAAATAAAAGAATTTTAGGCATAAAGGACTAGCTAATAACTCTCAGTTGGAGAGTTATCAGTCATAAGGTAGTTGGTTCAGTTACAGAAAGTCAGACCTCTGGATTAGCTGCTAAAGGGGTTACGGGACAGAAGAAAACTGGTAAAAAGAAGTTGAATTATAAAAATTTAAAGTTTAGGGGTCCTAAACCTGATGACATTTGTAATTACTGTAAAGAAAAAGGGCATTGGAAGGATGACTGCCCTAAGAAAAATAAGCAGCATCAGAAAATGAAGGGAGTTTTTGGAGGTCTTGGAGGTTTCAGAGGTTCTGCTGCTGTGGCAGAAATTGGCACCGATTCCGAAGGAGATTTAGCCTTAGTTGCAAATGAACAGTCATATCATAAAGATGTGTGGGTTCTTGATTCTGGGGCATCTTATCATATGTGTCCAAACAGGGAGTGGTTTTCAACTTATGAGCAGATAGATGGAGGGCATGTGACTATGGCCAACAGTGATGTCTGCAAGGTAGTTGGAATCGGCTCAATCAGGTTACGGACACATGATGGTTATTTTTGCACCTTGAATGAAGTTAGGCATGTTTCACTAATGGCAAATAATCTGATATCTTTTAGTGTACTTGACAGTAAAGGATTCAGTTTCAAAGGTGAAGGTGGAGTTATGTATGTCTGCAAGGATTCTAAGGTGTTTCTGAAAGGTGTCAAGCGGGGGGAACTTTGTATTTTCTGGCAGGTTCTACATTGACAGGGTGTGCTGTTGTTGCATCATCTGACCAAGCTATAACATATGAGGCTTGGCCATATGAGTGAAAGAGGATAGCAATTTCTGTCAAAGAGGAATCTTCTTTGCGGGCACAAGATGTAGGATCTTGAATTCTGTGAACATTGTGTGTTTGGGAAGCTACATCGCAGCAAGTTTCCAAAGGGTGTTCATAGTACAAAGGGAACACTTGACTATATCCATGTTGATTGTTGGGGGCCTTCTCTAGTTGAATCTATTAGAGGTAGCAGGTATTTTATGTCTATAACTGACGACTACTTAAGAATGACTTGGGTAATTATGATGAAGCATAAAAGTGAAGCCTTCAAAAATTTCAAGCAGAAGGTTTTGGTTGAAAATCAGACTGGTAAGAAGATTAAAAGACTGCGTTGATAATGGTCTGGAATTCTGTGGATATGAGTTTAATGAGTTCTGCAAAAATGAAAGGATTGCCCGTCACCGTACTATTAGAGACACACCACAACAAAATGGGGTGGCAGAACGCATGAATCAGACATTGTTGGAGAGAGCAAGATGCATGCTCTTTAATGTTGGGTTAGCTAGAAGATTTTGGGCAGAAGCAGTAAGTATGGCATGTTATCTGATTAACCGTGGACCTCACACAGACATTGATTGTAAAACGCATTATGAGGTGTGGTCTGGTAAGCCTACAGATTATTCTTTACTAAGGGTTTTTGGTTGTACTGTTTACTATCATGTAAATGAGGGTTTTTAGAACCGAGAGCTAAAAATGGTGTTTTTGTGGGTTTTGGGGATGGAATTAAAGGATATAGAATCTAGTCACCTTCTGAGAATAGAGTTATACTTAGTAAAAGTGTAATATTATGTTCAACTCTATTGTGAAGTCCACTGTTGTAGGGGAAAGCAGTAATGTTGACAAACAGGTGGAGCTGAAATTCACTTCAGATGGGAGTGAATCACAGAACCAAGGTGGAGAAGGTCAACATGTCGATCTTGAAACTGATACACTGATGGCTGCTACAGAAACTGATATGCCAGTTGTTGCTACAGAGACTAATATGCCAGAATCCTCTAGTTCAGAAACACGTCAGCCAAGTATAGCTCTTGATAGAGCTAGAAGAGTTGGTGTTGGACCTCCAAAGAGGTATGGTTTTGAAGATATGGTAACTTATGCATTGCAGGTTGCCGAAGAGGTGTATCCTCATGAACCATCCACCTACAAAGAAGCTGTTTCATGTAGTGAGTATGTTCAATGGCTTGCTGCAATGGGAGATGAGATGGAGTCACTTGACAAGAATCAGACTTGGGAGCTGGTCAAACAACCTAAGGAGAGGCAGATTGTTACTTGTAAATTGGTCTTTAAGAAAAGGGAAGGAATTTCACCTACAGAGGGTGTTCGGTATAAAGCTCGGGTTGTTGCAAGAGGGTTCACTCTTATGACTAATTAGTTGCATATCAATGACTCTAATCTCAATGCTTTAGGGAACAAAACATTTGCAATGGAAGAAAACAATCAAACACATTCAATCAATGAGAATTTTAAAACTAATCCCTTCATCCCTTATGTGTGTGTGTGTATAGCTCTCCCTTATTGAAGTTTTTATAAGCCTGAGAAGGTTTTATTCGATCCTCAACTCGTTTTCCCCCTACTTCTGACTTTAAGACCAATTCTCAAGCTTCCCTACACTCAAAAGGATAACACGAAACTAAGGTGCCCTGGGGTAGGCTTACCCCCAAACTTAGATTTTTGCTTATTTTGATGAGCGCTAGCTTTCACACATCCACTGTAGGGACCCTTATCCAGAGCACTTGCTCGATGGATGGCCTGACTAATCACAATAGAGGTAGCTCTTTTTGCCCTTAGACTTTTAAAAACATGCAATCATTGTTTTTTCTTTACTCGAGTTTTCATTTTATCACAATAATGAAGGCAAATAAAACATGCAATTACTCCTAAGTTTCACGTTATTCAACATCATGCAAGTAGACTCTTAAACTAGTTCCTAAAATCTTTCAAGGTGACAACAAGAATTTAGACCAAATAACCCAATCTTAAGCCTTCCAAACTATAGACAAGAGGGCTAAGTGCTCAAAAAGTATAAGGAAATCAAAAGGAAAGTTTTAAAATAGGCTTAAATCAAGCATGCATCTTCAAGTTTCAACCATTTTAAATGGATTTACCTAAAGCACCTCCTAGATTATCATAATCACCTAATATGCAACTAACTCATCATGCAATTTAAGCTCAATTTAACTCTCACTGCTCAACATGCTCGTGAATAACCCTAAACATGCAAATCTAACGTTTATTTTCACCCCCAACCTTAATTGATACATTGTCCCCAATGTATCGCTAAACAAAGTTACACAAACAAAAATCAAGAAGAACAAAAAAACTCCCCTAGTTTTTGGATAGCTTGTAGGTGGTGGTGCATCTTTATCCTCAATTTCTCCTCCCAATTGCAACACCTACAAAAGAAAAAAAAAACAAACTAAGAAAAGGAAATAAATAACTGAAAGGAAAACAAATAAATTAATTAAAGCCCTTGGGTTGCCTCCCAAGAAGCGCAATATGCTCGACAGGGTTCGTAAGTGTCAGGGCACATAAAATTCTTCTACTTTCTTCGATCCTTTCTTGCTTGAATCAATGTAACCTTCTAAGTTTAGAAGGCTTTCCTGCTTCTCTAGGGTACCAGACAGATCATTATTTTTGTTATTTTCTATATAAGGAATGAAAGGCACAAAGTAAGACTCAACTAACTTAACTGACTTAAAAGAAACAAAAGACTGTAAGGACTCACGAGAATAAAGAAAAGGTAATTGAACATTAAGAGAAATGCAAGGGAATAGAACATGTGAAGGCTTTTCAGCCTCCAACTCTATCACCTGAATTTCCTCTTCGGGTGTAAGCTCAGCTCCTCCTTAACCTCACAAATTACATGTTCTTGGCATGGCGCGAAATTCACAACCTCTTCGTCACTGTTTATGTCAATCTCTTCATAAATCTTGCTTCAGTGGTGTCAAAATAGTGTTGCTCTTGTAGACTCTCTAGTCTCCTCACTGAATCAGCTAGCTGAGTAATTTGATCACCAAGGCTTCGCATCCCAGCTCGCGTTTCCTCTTGAAACTGAATATTTTCCAACTGAAATTGGAGATTTCCCTGCTGAAACTGGAGAGTGGTATTAGCAAGTTCATGCACTAAAGTCTCTAAAGACATACCTGAGTCTGAAGTTTGATAGTACTGGTTAGGCTGCTCCTCCTGGTATCCATAGCCAAAGCTAGATTGATCCCATTCAAGATAGGGATTGTAATGCTCGTAGTTCATTGGATGACCAGGAAATTCTTCCAAAGTGTAAGCATTTGGCACAAAGTTCCATTGCAGCTGAGGGCATGCTTCGGTGGGGTGTCCTTGCAACGAGTATAATCTACATGTCTCCACTGCTTGAAGCCTCCCTACAGCCACTTGAAGAACAACAGAGGTTAATTCAGAAATTTGAGTTTTGAGCTCACTAACCTCATCAACATACGGGGCAGCTCCATTATTTGTCCAGTAGTGTTGAGAATAATCTGCCATTTAAAGAACAGATAAAAAAAAACAAAAATACAAAAGAATTTTTCTTTTTAGAGCAAATTTAACAAAGAGAAACTAATAGTGGTTCCCCGGCAACGGCGCCAAATTTGACGAGAGCTTGTCGAGGGCTCGTCAAATTAAAATTTATAATCCGATCCTAAGCTACTTGTAGCATTGAGTGGACCGGGTCGATCTCAGAGAACCGAATATTAATTTCTCAAGTTAAATTTGCAAAGGAGAAAGCAATTAAAAAGGGGGTGTTTTGTGTTTTTATAAATAAAATAAAACATAAACAATAAAGATAGAGATAGATCAAATCTTACCAAGTTCCAATTCAGAGGTGCGGTTCTACTCAATTGCAAAAATTGATCACAGGCCTTCAAAATATTTAAAATTAACAACGCAAGCACTTGGTCAACTTATTAGGAAACCCCAAAAAGTAGCAACTTCCTTAAGGTCATTAACTCTAATAAACGTCAAGTTAACGCTAATTACCCAAACAATTTTTGACGAAACCGCTCCAAATTATTTAGATAAAGGCATTACGTGCTTTGGAAGGACCAAGACAACTAATTAGATGAAATAACTTTAATCTAACTAAGATGCTCCTTTAATTCCTAGAATTAAACATGCAAGCCATGTAATATGGAAACCCACAAAACATACACATGTAATAATCCTAACGCTACCAGTTCAATCAACATGACAATTACAGATCATGCATCATGGTTAGCAATCAAACATGTAAAATAATCGAGGCGTCAATTCAATCAAAAATACATGCTTATAAAATTAACACAGGAATCAAAGAATACTTGCAATTGAAAGAAAACTACATTAAGGCCCAAGCCTCACAACATTGCAATTGATTACAACTGACCTCTGAACTGGAAACGCGAAGTTTAGCCGAGCATCATGAAAAAATTTGATACCATTATTGTCTAAGGAGAAAAGAGAAAAGGAGTCTAAAAACTCTCTAAAAACGTCTAGGCCAAGAGGCCAAAAAAAGATATTTAACCTAAAGTGAAAAAGTGCTACAAATAGGGCTTAGGCAGCGTCGAGATGCAGGGGGTGGCGTCGAGACGCTGCCCTCTCAAATAAGGAAAGAAAAATTGCTACGTGTGGTGTCGAGCAAGCCAAACCGAAGCGTCGAGCGGCATCGAGACGCTGCTGGCGTCAAGCAAGCCAAACCGTAGCGTCGAGCGGGGTCGAGCAAAGACAGAAGCTTAGCGTTGAGTAGCGTCGAGCATGCCAAACCTCAACATCAAGCATGGCATTGAGCCGCGTCGAGACGCTACTCCCTGGACAGATTTGGTAATTTTGCTCTAACTTTTTGCTCAGGTGTCCGAATGACCTCCGGTTTGGCTCATTTGAATTGTTATTCGACATAGAGTCTCCAAATACATCTTTTGCTCGAATCCTTACAAAATAAACATGAAAACACATAAAAACTATCAAACTAACAAGAGTTAAGTGTGATTAAATAAAGCTTTATACGTCCTATTATTCACGTAGAGAGAATAAGTTGATTATAATGAGATTTTCTCACCAGTAGTCAGACATACTTCTATCAAGGTGTGACTAGCTATGGTTGCACATCAAAATTTAGAACTTGAGTAACTAGATGTGAAGACAGCTTTCCTACATGGAGAGCTAGAAGAAGAAATATACATGACCCAGCCAGATGGGTTCCAGTGTCCTGGTAAAGAAGACTATGTTTGCAAGTTGAAGAAGTCCTTGTATGGACTAAAGCAATCTCCAAGGCAATGGTACAAGAGGTTTGACAGCTATATGATTGAGCTAGGCTACAATAGAAGTCCGTATGATTGTTGTGTGTATCACAACAAGTTAGATGATGGTTCGATGATTTTATCTCGTTCTATATGTAGATGACATTCTCATAGCTGCAAAGTCCAAGTCTGATATTCAGAAGCTGAAGGGTCTTCTCAATGTTGAGTTTGAAATGAAGGATTTGGGTGCTGCTCAGAAAATTTTGGGTATGGAGATTTATAGGGAAAGAGATAAGAATAAGCTTTTCGTGAAGAAAGGCTACATTCAAAAGATATTGTCCAGGTTTGGCATGTCATCAGCTAAGCCTATAGATACTCCTAGTACTGCAAATGTTCGTCTATCCTCTGTGTTTGCACCAGAATCTAAAGCTGAGAAGGAGTACATGTCTCGAGTTCCATATGCTAGTGCAGTAGGAAGCTTGATGTATGCTATGGTTTGCACTAGGCCTGATCTTGCACATGCTGTCAGTGTTGTCAGCAGGTTCATGGGACAACCTGGAAAGGAACATTGGCAAGCTGTGAAGAGGATTTTTCGATACCTTAAAGGTACGTCTGATGTTGGTCTTGCTTATGAGAATAATACACAGTGTTTAGTTACTGGTTATTGTGATTCTGATTATGCTGGAGATGTGGACAGTAGAAGGTCTATGACTGGTTATGTATTTACTCTTGGTGGTTCTGTTATTAGTTGGAAGGCAACTTTACAATCTACAGTCACTTTGTCTACTACTGAAGCAGAGTACATGGCATTGACAGAAGCTTATAAAGAGGGAATATGGTTGAAAGGGCTAGTTGGTGCCCTTGGTTTACATCATGATCAGGCTGTTATATATTGTGATAGTTTAAGTGCAATATGTCTAGCCAAGGATCAAGTTCATCATGAGAGGACTAAGTACATAGATGTGAGGTATCATTTCCTAAGAAGTGAGAAGAGGGTGAAGGTGATGAAAGTTGGTACTGCTGATAATCCTGCTAATATGTTCACCAAGCCTATTAAGTATGGCAAGTTAAAACATTGCTTGGACTTGCTAAATGTTTTGAGTTGTTGATGGTTCTCTTTTAGGAGGACATTCTGAGGCAAGGGAGAAAGTCTGGGTACATCTGGTGACCTATGTGTTGCATATAGTACATCTATTATCTATGAGAGAATTCAAGTCAAGGTGGAGATTTGTAGAAATGACTTGAATCTGTTATCTGGTGCTCCGAATGACCAAGTAAGGGGGCCTTTTTCGTAATTTTGGGCTTTTGGGCATATTCTGTATTAGGGTTAGATGGGTACCATATATAAACCCTCTATACTCTTATCTAAGACACCTCTGTATTCTGTATTCAGTTTTTCTCCTCAAGATAATAAAACTTCTCTCTCCCTCTGCCCGTGGACGTAGCTAACACATCGTTAGTGAACCACGTAAATCTGTGTGTCAATTTTATTTGTTTTGTATTTCTTGTTTGTTGTCTGCTTCTATTTTAACAGAGAAACTAAAGCATAGATTCCATTTATTAGCTGAAACTCAATATCCCTCCTCCTCATAAAGGTGTTCACGATCAGAGCATTTCAATCCTCGTAATGGGTTTGATCTTGTGGGACTTGATAATTTATGTAGGGAATAGCTTTTCTTATTGCAATTTCTATTTGCAGTTGAAATTTTTTTTTTTTGATAGAAAACAAAAATCATTTCATTGATGATTGAAATAGATACAAAAGTAGGTCATATCCGAGTAATTACAAGAAGAATCTCCATTGAGATAAGAGGGTCGATAAACCGTAATTACAAAAAGGCGGAGATAAGTGGCTCCAAGTTAAAGCATAATAGGAGGTAGACTCTATGAAAGAGTGAATATTCTTATGCTTATCTTTAAAGACCTGCACATTTCTTTCAAGCCAGAGATTCCATAAAAATGCATAGATGAAATTTAGCCAGAGAATCTTCTTTTCCTTCCGAAACGGATGTCCAATGAGGGATACATTGAGTAAGGAGAGAATATCCCCAGGTCTAGTGATAAGCCATCCAAAAGCTTGTTGAATGAATGATCAAAAAGCATAGGCAAAGGTACAGTTGCTAAAAAGGTGAATCTGCATTTCTTCAGCTGAGAAGCAAAGGTGGCAGCAACTTGGAAAGATAGATAACCATGGAGATCTATGCTGTAATTTGTCGAATGTGTTAATACTTGCGTGGCTGAGCTCCCATACAAAGAATTTCACTTTTTTAGGAGAGTGTCCCTTCCATAATTGCTGATAAAATGGTAAAATGTTCACATGACCAGAGAATGCAAGCTGCCGAGTAAGAGAACGAGTGGAGAAAACCCCCTCCTTTTCTAAAGCCCATGCCCACTTATCCTCCTGTTCAACAGTGCTAAAAGAGGATAATAGGTGAGATAGGGAGGCCCAATCTTGAATTTCATTGTCTTTTAAATTTCTTCTTAAAAAAAGATTCCAAGAACTAAGTCTTTGGTTCCATAGCTCATCAATATTTGCCTCTTTTCTGAGAGATAGATGATATAAAGAGGGATACTGATATTGTAAAGATTTATTGCCCAACCAAATATCTTTCCAAAACAGAGTTTTGTCACCTCTACCAACTCTGACAACAATGTGATTGTAAACCAGTTGCCGCATACTTTGTATTGATTTCCAAGGACCCTTTGCTGAGTTTAAGGACACATTGTCGGGCTTATGGTTAAAAAGGTCAGTACCATATTTTAAAGCAATAATTCTACACCAAAGAGCTTTCTTTTCATTGTAAAACCTCCAATTCCATTTTGCTGAAAGAGAGATGTTTCGTTTGTGAATGTCGAAGAGCCCCACACCTCATTCTTCAAGAGGGCATTGAATAATAGACCATTTAATAAGATGACTCCCTTTGTTTCTCAGTCAGCCTCTCCATAGAAAGCGCCTATACAGCTTCTCCACAGTTTTAGTGACCCTTGTTGGAGCCAAAAAAATTGATAGGTAGTATAGAGGAAGGTTAGATAGTGTAGCTTGGATAAGCGTGTGCCTTCCCCCTTTGGAGATATGGGATGCCCCCCCCCCCCCCCCCCAATTATGAAGTCTTTTCTCCACTTTTTCAATGATTGGAGACAAGAAAGATATAGATCGAGGGTTACCGTTCAATGGAAGACCTAAATATGTAGAAGGCCAACAAATGTACCGACAACCAAAGGAGGATGCTAACATATCAGTTTGTTGAGAATCTATACTGAGACCCAAAAACTCAGAGTTCTGACAATTGATATTCAGTCCAGAGGCTACCTCAAATTAACGAATGGTTTGAAACAGATTACCGAGACAGACTTCATCTGGTGAGGAAAAAAGTATGGTATCATCTGCAAATTGGAGGTGGGTGATAGATGTTTTGGTGGACCCCGTTCCTACATAGAAACCTTCAATCATACCTTTTTGTTCTGCTAAGAGCAGCATCCTACTAAGACAATCAACCACGAGGATGAAAAGAAAGGGGGAAAGTGGATCCCCTTGACGAAGGCCTCTCGATGCTCGAATTTTTCCCCTAGGTTTGCCATTGATAATAATGGAGAAATTTGCTGATGAGATGCATCCTCTAATCCATTTCCGCCAAATTGTCCCAAAGCCTTTCGCTCGGAGAATATTCTTAAGGAAGTCCCAATCGACCATGTCAAAACCTTTTCTATATCAAATTTAATAACCACTCATCGTCTATTCTTTCTGTTTCATTCATCAATGATCTCATTGACAATGAAGGAGGCATCAAGAATTTGACGATTGGCTACAAAAGCATATTGGTGATCCGTGATCGTATTGGGGAGGAATCGTTTCAATCGTTCGGAGAGCACTCTAGTAATGATCTTGTAGAGACAAGTTGTAAGACTAATAGGTCTGTAATCACCCACTTTTTTAGCAGCAATCTTTTTAGGGATAAGGCAAATGTAGGTCTCATTAAGACTAGCATTGATGATCCCATTCCAAAAAAAATCATTGAACACCCCCATTATGTCCTTTTTAAGAATGTTCCATGATTTTTTAAAGAATTCGGCCGTGTAGCCATCAGGTCTGGGGGTCTTGTTTGTGCCCAAATTTGTGACTGCTTTATAAATCTCAGCTTCAGTAAAAGAAGACTCCAATAAATCTCGTTGCTCAGGAGAAATAGGGTTCCAGTCTTCTATATCAGGTAGCTCTCTGTTTCCCTGCTTTTTGGTGAACAAACTCTGATAAAAGTCAATAAATGCACCTTCAATCTCATTGTCTTGTACCAAACTGTCCCCATTGGCTGCAAGGACTTCAGCAATCGTGCTCTTTCTTCTGTTAGCAGCCATAATTCTATGAAAAAATGCAGAATTGCACTCACCTTCCAATAACCATCTGGATTTACAATTCTAAAGCCACATGGCTTCTTCATTAGCAGAAATAGATATCAATTCCCCTTTTATGGACAGTCTGCGTTGTATGTCATTACTAGTTAAGTGAGCGGTCTCCTCTTTCTCATGTATGACCATGAGTTCTCTGTGAAGGTTAGCTTTGAGTTCCTTTTGATGACCAAAAGTATCTTGATTCCATGTTTTCAATTCCTTCTTAAGGGTTTTTAGTTTTTGGATGAACCCATGACCTGGCCATCTAATGATAGGGGTTACCGACCACCAAGAATCAATCATATTTACAAAAGAGTGATGAGAAAGCCAAGCATTGGTAAATTTGAAAGGAGTGGGGCCCCAAGATTCCTTACCCAGCGTAAGGCAAATAGGGTAATGGTCGGAGGTAATTCTCTCTAATCTGCGAACCTTGGCAGATGCGAATTTTTTTATGATACCATCGGTGAGTAGGAATCTGTCAATGAGGGCCATAGTGACATTGGCACGCATATTGGACCAAGTAAATTTACTGTTTCTAAGGGGTATGTCCAACAAATCAGAGGATTCAATCAGCCTATTGAATTGTTTCATTCCACAAGTAGGAGCACTACATGAAGATTTTTCCCAAGACCAACGAGTAATGTTGAAATCTCCTCCCAAGATCCAATAAGGATGGCAAAGTGCACCTAAGTCAATTAACTCCTTCCAAAAGAGCTTCCTGGCAGATGATGAATTTGGGCCATATACCCCTGTGATCCAGAAGGAGAAACCGTCACCAAGAGAAAGATGGAGGGATAGAGAGTAGATATCTTCAACAACTTCAAGGACAGTGAAGAGTGATTCTTTCCAAAGGATAGCAATCCCTCCGGAAGCACCGACCGCATCGAGCGATGCCCAAGAAATGTCACGGGAGCTCCATATCAATTTAATAAACCTCCGATCCATGGCTTGAGATTTAGTCTCTTAGAGAATGATGAGAGCCGGATTATGAAGCCGGAGGAAATCTTTGATGAGGGCTCTCTTTTTCCAGGAGCCAAGACCTCTAACGTTCCATGAGATGATAATCTTCTAGGTGAGGTCGACCCCTCTGCCGTGTTATTGCGGCTGTTGTTGGACTTATTATAATTGATGGAGGATTGTAAATTCTTAACCTCCCTTTTCCACTTGAGGCACTTTTTTGCTACTGTAGAGTTCTTTTTTTTAGCAGGGAGAGGCATGATACACATCCCATTTTCAACAAGCCAAGGGAAGATGATTGGTAGGTACATGGCCGGATCTCCAATTTGTGATCCCTCTTCTGTTTCCAATTCATTGCCGAGCTCAGTAATGGAATTTGCCTGGGAGCAGTCAATTATAGAAAGATGAGATATTCGGAGGGGATTTTAAGGGAGAGGTCAAAAGAGATCGATGTAATGATGGGGAGTTTTCTATGGATTGGGAGCAAGGAGAAGAGAGAAAGCCATCCGAATTTGATAAAATTTGTGCTTGGTTTGTGGAGAATTTGGTCCCAGTGATGAGAGTGGTTGGTTTGTTGTTGATGGAAATGGGTACATATTCTGGATGAGGTTTGTATGGGGAGAGAAGGTATTGGTAAAAGGCCTATCGATATAGGCTTGGATTGAGGCTGGGGGAGAGGTTTGTTGGGAGGCATGTTGGCGGGAGAAAGAGCTATGGTTTGAGAGGGAGATGGAGGGTGGGGCCCAGGTGGATTAAAAGGTTGTCGATAAGGAGGGGAGAAGGGTGAAGTATGGGATTGGTCAATGTGTGGGCCCGGGTCAGGAAAATTCGATGAGGGAGAAGGTTGACTTAATGCTTCTGTCATCCGTACCTTTGTTTTAGATAAGTGGGCTGCTCGATGGTACAATGCTTTGGAATCATCTTTACTATCCTCCAAGGTGGCGCGTGTGGTCTCCTTCATCTTCACCAGCGGAAGTTTTCCATGGATTCCGAAATAATACCCAATATAGTAATCTTCCATAAAGAAAGGATCGATCTTAACAGTCAGTGGAGAAGTTGATGAAGAAGGTAAGTGTATTTCGGCCGGAATAAAACCAGTATGATTTTCTTTCACCTTGATGCTCACCTCCATCATGTCCATTCTAGATTGAGTCTTGTTTCCTGTCTCCAAATACCCTCCACATTCATCTCCTATTTTCATAAATTTGTAGCTGAAATTTTAAGCCCCTACTTCAGGTTCCTTGACAATAAAGAAAATATTGCCAAGATAAGGAAATGTTTTGCAGGGTTGTGGAGTTTAGATGACAAAGATATAGTTAAAAAAGCCATTGAAACACCAGACCTATTCTTTATGAAGCCGCAAAGAGAAGGCGGAGGTCGGTTCCATCACCTTTTGAATTTTCTCAATGTGATTTGCCTAATTCTTTGCAATAAAGCCATAACAAAGAATTCATCAATCTCCTTCAGGGAACAATATCTATGGCGATGATGTGAGGAAAGCTCTTCTAAGATTGCAGAAGGAAGGGAATGAAGAAGATGCTGCTTACATTCTTATGCAGAGGATATTCCCATCTGTTCTCCCGACGATTTTTGTGTGATATGGGATTTGTCATAAGGATCATGCAATTTCAGAGCTCGATATATTTGATGCTTACTTAAGGTATGCAACTCACTTGCTACAACTTTGAGATTCACTGATGCTAACCTATTGTAATGCCTGGTTTATGATATGATGGATGAAGAAAGAAGAGAAAATAAAAACTATCAGACAAAGAGATGTTTTAATTCTTCGAATATACTAATATAGGGATGCAATTTATATCTTACTCTATTCTCTACTAGTTTTGCTATTTTCAGTCAACCATGGTGTGATTTTGAGAATTCTGTAAGGAGTATACTTTTAAATGTACGTAGTAGAGGTGTAAGTTAAAACTAAAGAAATTGAAAAAATCGATTGGTTCAGTTGGCTTGAAGTATATATATTTTTTTTGATAGGAAACAAGAACCACTTCATTGATATAGGAAACAAGGCGATAAAATTCGATTTTGGGAAGATAATTGGCTTGGTGATGAAGCTCTTAAACTTTCCTTCCCTAGAATCTTCAATGTCACCACAGCCAAAGATAATTTGGTCAGACAATGCTGGTCTGAGTCCTTGAATAGTTGGGTCTTGCCACTTAGAAGGAACTTAACTGACGAAGAAAGTATCGAATGGGCAAATTTACACTCTTTGTTAGAGCAGATCAGGCTGAATAATAGGGAGGATACTAAAAGGTGGTCCCTTCGGAGCGATGGCTGCTTCTCGATCAACTCCTTAACCCCTGTTTTGCTTGATGCCAATGGCCCAATTCATTCTGAGTTGTTCAAGGTATTCTAGACAGCAAAAGTGCCTAGGAAAGTGAAGATCTTTTTGTGGATTCTTTTGCAAGGGAAACTTAACACAATTGATGTGGTGCAAAGGAAGTGGAAGTCTAACTCTCTTTCTCCTAATTGGTGCGTTATGTGTAGAAGTAATGGGGAAGATCAGTTTCATCTCTTATTTTCTTGCTCTTTTTCTATTTATGTCTAGGAGAAAATTCTTTTCTTGTTTGGGCTGAGTTGGTGCTTTCCGAACAGAGTTGATGACACGGTGGTTCAGCTGTTTTTGGGTACTCCCTTCAAGAATTAGGCTGGAATTTTATGGTTAAATGCTCTTATGGCCTCTCTTTGTAAACTATGGCATGAAAGAAATCAGAGGGTCTTCAATGAGAAGGAATGCAGTCTCAATGAGTTATGGGATTCTATTAGGCTATTTGCTACCATCTGGTGTTCTCCTTGTAACTCTTTCTGTAACTATGATCTTGTTCATATTATGGCCAACTGGGCATCTTTTCTGTAACCTTTGACGGTGTGGGGATCTCTCATCCCCTTTTGTAATCCTTCTCTTAATAATATATCCTTGTTTCTTATCCAAAAAAAAAAAGATATATGAAATAGATACAAAAAGTCTTATCGGCAATGATTACAAAAAACTCCTCCAATGAGCAATGAGGGTTGTCATACTATAATTACAAAATGGAGGAGAATTTTTACTCCAAGACATAGCAAGATAGACAGTAGAATCAATAAAGGAATCAATGTTTTGCTGTTTGTCTGTAAAGATTCAGGCATTCCTTTCTAGCCTAAGTTCCACAAGAAAGCATAGACAAAGTTGAGCCATAAAATCTTCTTCTCCTTCTTGAAAGGGTGGCCAATGATGGTGTAGTTGAGTAAAGTATAAATATCACCTAGACGAACAGTATACCAGCAAAAAGCTTGTTGTATGAAGTTCCAAAATTTGGATGCAAAGGGGCAGTCACTAAAAAGATGGACTTGGGTTTCACTAAAAAGATGTTCTAAAGTAAAAAATCGAAAAATAGTTGGTTGGTTTGGTTTGTATAGATTTTTGTCGGTTTGGGTTGGACAGTTAGTTCAATTTTTTAAAAAGGGTCAGTTTCGATTTCAGTTCTTTTCTCCACTAAATCGAAAAACTGACTCGGGTACACTAATGATACTGAAATGTGAACTAGTGAGTGTTTTATCTCAAGTTTTAAGAAGATAGTTTCTTTTTTTTTTAATTTTTTTTCATCCTGGCTTGAGACTTATTTATTTCATATGCAGGAACAAAGACAAAGTAATTGTAAATTACCAATGTGGTTACTTGATGAGGACAAAAGTATCTTCATCGAATGAGGGTGGTGTTGCAGCTGGATTTGCAGTCTTGGACAGTATTTACTTAACTTGAGTGTGATTTATTTAACCAATTCTCCAATTTCCCAAGGATTAAATTATTATAATTAACTGCTTGACAAGAGGCTTTGTTGCCAATTCTTCCTTTGCAAAAACCTATAGAAAATTTCCTATATTGGTTGAATTTTCTAGTTGCTTACAATGGGATTTAATGATTTGGAGTCCTAAGAAAATCCAAATCTGTCATTACAATTATTCATGCCTCAAAGGAAGTTCTAATAATAGATAACTTTGCTAGAAGTAGAACTTTAAAGCCAAGGATCTAAATTGTCAACTTTGTGTTTTTGAATGCTCATTTTTCTAACAACTAAGGGATAGATTTTCTTGATATTAAAGCATCTAATTATGATTCATGTTATTCAGCAGACAATTTTCTCACCTACCAATGATGGTTGGATCAATCTAAAGTTTCTATTTATGGAGTTCAAGTTTCTCTACCTTAGTTTCTTTATTAAGGAACGCTAGCTATTTTCTTTATTTTAATTATCACACGAATAAAAGAAAGATAAACAAGAGATTGCTATGAAGACATGCAACACAATAAACTGTTAAGATTAATCTAGACATTTTCAAATACATGAATAGTTTGATACATGAATTACATTTAATTATATACATGAATAGTTTGATACATGAATCATTAAGTACATTGATGAATGTTCATGTATTTGTGAAGAGTCATGTATTAGTATTTAATATTGATGTCTTTTGATGTACTTTCCTACTAGTATAAATATATGTAGGATTTGTCATTTGAAAGTAAGAAAAAACTGAAGTGAAGTTGTTTACCAAAATACAAGTTCTTGTTTCTCCAAAATTGTGTGTGAGTAAGAGAACAATTTTCTTCTCTTGTCTCTGAGTTGTGTTGTGAGTGTCTACTACGTTTCCAACAAGTGGTATCAGACCAAAGATCGGAGATGTCATCAAGTGGTAACATGTTACAACCCCAACTTCCAAAATTTAGCAGGAAGAATTTTAGTCAATGGAGTATTCAAATGAAAGTGTTATACGGCTCGCAAGATTTGTGGAAAATTGTCGAAAGAGGATATACTGACGTTGAGAATCAAAACGGGCTCACTAATCAACAACTTGCTGAGTTGAGAAAAAATCGTAAGAAGGACAAGAAGGCTTTATTTTTTATTTATCAAGCTGTTGATGAAGGAATATTTGAAAGAATTTCAACAGCTGCTACTGCAAAGGAGGCTTGGGATATTCTACAATCCACCTATCAAGGAGAGGA
This sequence comes from Trichosanthes truncata, assembly GCA_033996785.1. Classification (NCBI taxonomy): domain Eukaryota; kingdom Viridiplantae; phylum Streptophyta; class Magnoliopsida; order Cucurbitales; family Cucurbitaceae; genus Trichosanthes; species Trichosanthes truncata. Next base: position 37,453,921 of record JAWPNB010000013.1, on the reverse strand, counting down.
TAGGGTAAAGATGGTAAGATTACAAGCCCTCATATCTGAATTTGATTCCATAAAGATGAAAGAGGCCGAAAGTGTTGAAGATTTTTTTAATCGTATTCTTGCGATTGTCAATAATTTGAGATCAAATGGAGAAGTAATAGGCGATCAAAGAGTTGTTGAAAAGGTTCTTAGAAGTATGCCGAGAAAGTTTGAGCATATTGTTGTTGCAATTGAAGAGTCGAAAGACTTGTCTATATTATCTTTAAATAGCTTGACGGGTTCCCTTCAATCCCATGAGCTTAGATTAAATCATTTTGATGTTAAACCTCCCGAGGAAGCTTTTCAAATGCAAACTTCATTCAGAGGAGGTTCTCGTGGAAGACGTGGCAGTCGTGGTGGACGAAGAGGTGGAAGAAACTATGATGGTGCGAATTATGAAAATAAGCAAGAAAGCTCTTCTTCATCTCGAGGAAGAGGAGGCGGAAGAGGAAGAAGTTTTGGTAGAAACCAAAGAAATAGTTGGAGCAATTTTTCTCACATTCAATGTTTTAACTGTAAAAAGTAAGGATATTTTCAAGCAGATTGTTGGGCTCCGAAAAATAGAGATGGAAATATTAATTCCACCATGATACATAAGGTGGAGAAAAATGATGAAGGCGTTTTATTTCTTGCATGTAGTGTTCAAGAAGGTGATGTGGAGCCTACATGGTATCTTGATAGTGGTTGTAGTAACCACATGACGGGAAACAAAAGTATATTTATTACTTTGGATGAATCTCTCCAAAGTGAAGTGAAAACTGGTGATAATACCATATTGCAAGTCAAAGGTCGAGGTGATATTCTTGTTAAGACAAAGAAAGGCACAAAACGAGTTGTGGATGTGTTCTATGTTCCAGGTCTGAAGCATAATCTTTTGAGTATTGGTCAACTGCTCCAGCAAGGACTCAAAGTTTCACTTGAATTTTGGATCATTATCGTATCTATGCAAAAATCATATGGTGATGGGCATTCAAAATATCAATCATAAGTCAGATATTTGTGAGGTATGTATACTTGCAAAACACCATCGGGATTCGTTTCCAATTGGTAAAGCTTGGAGAGCTTCCAAACCTCTAGAACTTATTCATACAGATTTGTGTGGTCCCATGCCCACAATATCAAACGGAGGTAATCGTTATTTTATAACCTTCATTGATGATTTCAGCAGAAAGTTGTGGGTTTATTTTCTGAAAGAGAAAAGTGGAGCATTTGGATGTTTTAAAACTTTCAAAACTTTAGTTGAGAATCAAAGTGGCTATAAGATAAAAACTTTGAGATCTGACCGCGGTGGAGAGTATATAGTTTTTGATGAATTTTTCAAGGAGCACGGTATTCATCATCAAAAGACTGTTCGAATGACTCCACAACAGAATGGAGTTGCAGAGAGAAAGAATAGAACGATCATGGAGATGGCTAGAAGTATGTTAAAAGCCAAGAAGATACCAGATAAGTTTTGGGGAGATGTTGTTGCATGTACTACTTACATCTTGAATCGAGCTCCAACAAAGAGTGTCCCAGGTATGACTCCTTATGAAGCATGGTATGGTGAGAAACCATGTGTTAGTCATTTAAGAGTTTTTGGGAGTATAGCTTATTCTCATATTCCAAATAAGCTAAGAGGCAAGTTAGATGATAAATCTGAAAAAAGTATTATGGTGGGTTACAATGAGAATTCTAAAGCTTATCGGTTGTATAATCGTGTGTCGAGAAAGATTATTATTAGTCGAGACGTGATTTTTAATGAAGAGGAATCTTGAAATTGGGATGTAACTTGTGAAGCCGAAAGTCCATTTCATGTTAATATGGATGAAAATAAAAGTGCTCAAGATTTGGAGCAAGTAGAGATTCAGGCAGATGAGTCATCTTTGTCACCGGCTAGTGATGAAGAAACTTCACCAAGGAGAATGAGAAATATTCAAGAAATTTATAATGCTACTAGTAGAATTGACAATTTTGCTAATTTTGCATTATTTGCTGGTGTTGATCCTATACATTTTGATGAGGCAATCAAAGATGAAAAATGGAAGGTTGCAATGGATCAAGAAATTGATGTGATAAAAAGAAATAAAACATGGGAGTTATTGGAGCTTCCTGTAAACAAACAGGCGCTTGGAGTGAAATGGGTGTATAGAACAAAGCTTAAGTCAAATGGTGATGTTGAAAAATACAAGGCAAGACTTGTTGTAAAAGGCTACAAGCAGGAGTATGGAGTGGATTATGAAGAGATATTTGCCCCCGTCACCAGAATTGAGACCATTCGATTGATTTTGTCTTTGGCTGCTCAAAATAGGTGGAATGTTTACCAAATGGATGTAAAGTCAGCTTTCTTGAATGGATACTTGAAGGAAGAGATATTTGTTGAACAACCTCTGGATTATGTGAAAAAAGGAGAAAAAGAGAAAGTATACAAGCTGAAAAAGGCCTTGTATGGATTAAAGCAAGCTCCACAAGCTTGGTATAGTCGCATCAACAGTTTCTTTTTGAAGACGGGATTTCAAAGGTGTCCATATGAGCATGCACTCTATGTCAAAGAAGATAAGTAGGGAAAATTTCTTGTCGTTTCATTATATGTTGATGATTTGTTGTTTACTGGAAATGATAAATTGATGTGTGATGACTTTAAGAATTCCATGAAAAGGGAATTTGAAATGAGCGATATGGGCCTCATCCATTACTTTCTTGGAATTGAAGTAAATCAAAAAGATGAAGAGATTGTTATCTCACAACAAAAGTATGTTGGTGACTTGTTGAAAAAGTTCAGGATGGAAAATGCTTTTCCTTGTAATACGCCCATGGATGCAAATTTGAAATTGAGTAAAAATGATACTGGAGAAGAGGTTGATCCAAGTTTGTATCGAAGCTTAGTTGGAAGTTTGATATACTTGACCGCAACAAGACCTGATATTTTATTTGCTGTAAGTATGTTAAGTAGATTCATGATAAACCTGAAGAGAAGTCATTGGGAGGCAGGTAAAAGAGTTCTTCGTTATATTCATGGCACCATAAATTTTGGAATTCATTACAAGAAAGTTTCGGAATCAGTGTTGGTTGGTTTTTGTGATAGTGACTGGGGTGGTAATGTTGATGATCATAAAAGTACATATGGTTTTGTTTTCAGTATTGGTTCGGGTGCTTTTTCATGGGCTTCAAAGAAACAGCTCATTGTTGCTCTTTCTACCACCGAAGCAGAATATATCTCTTTATCTACAACTGGATGTCAAGCTTTATGGCTCAGGTGGATGTTGAAAGAATTGAAGTGTGCTCAAAGAAGTGAGACTGTTTTATTTTGTGATAATGGTTCTGCCATTGCATTATCAAAGAATCCAGTCTTTCATGGAAGAAGCAAACATATTAGAATCAAGTATCATTTCATCATAGAGTTGGTTAAAGATGAAGAAGTGATAGTGAAGTATTGCCAGACTCAAGATCAAATGGCTGACATTTTTACGAAGGCGCTGAAGTTTGACTTATTTGCTAAGTTCAGAGAAAAGCTTGGAGTTGCTCAAGTCTAGATTAAGGGAGGATGTTAAGATTAATCTAGACATTTTCAAATACATGAATTACATTTAATTATATACATGAATAGTTGGATACATGAATTACATTTAATTATATACATGAATAGTTTGATACATGAATCATTAAGTACATTGATGAATGTTCATGTATTTGTGAAGAGTCATGTATTAGTATTTAATATTGATGTCTTTTGATGTCCTTTCCTACTAGTATAAATATGTGTAGGATTTGTCATTTGAAAGTAAGAAAAAACTGAAGTGAAGTTGTTTACCAAAATACAAGTTCTTGTTTCTCCAAAATTGTGTGTGAGTAAGAGAACAATTTTCTTCTCTTGTCTCTTGAGTTGTGTTGTGAGTGTCTACTACGTTTCCAACATAAACAAGGTTGATATTACATTACAAAATACTAATCTACTATATAATTTCTCATGATCCTCAAAGTTCATAGTGAAATAAGTAACCGGTAAAACCTACTATTTAAAGTTTTGAAGGAGTTGTTTGGTATTGTTTTTGTTGCTTATTTCTTATTTTCAATTTTTTTAGAATAAGTATTTGGTAACTATTTCTATTTCTCATTTCTTAAAACGTTCTCAAACCTATATAAAAATTATGAAAACAATAAAATCAAGATATTTCTTGCTCTCATTTTAGTTTTTTTTCAAACATAAATAAAAACACTACGGCTTTCTCATTATTGACTTATAATATGTTTTAATTTTTAATTTTAAAAATTAATTTTTATACATGATTTTCCTTTTTTTTATTTAAAATTTTAGAGAAGAAAGAACATGAAACAGTTACTAAACACTTTTTTTTATTGTATTAGAAAAGAATAAACAAGATACTAGAAACAGGAATGTCACAAAATACGTCTGAACCTTCAAAATTAACGGCATTAAAATGAATAGAGTTCAAAAAAGAACAAAAAGAGACGGGAAATTTATTGTGTAAAACATAAAAACTAGGGTGTTGCAAGCATCTCAGCTCGTTTTTTGCCACAAAGCTGTGAGTTTACGCTCCTTGACAAGCTTTTCTTGAGCTCGCTCCCTTGCTTGGTCACAAGTCCTAACCCCAATGTTGCAATTATCTGCTTCTTTCTGATAGCGAGATGAAGATTTCTTAGCATTTGCCATCAATGATTTGTAGCGTTGCATATTCTCATCACTCACTATCTTTAGTAAATCTATCTCTTATTTTATTAGAGTTGTTCTGTCTTTCCTTAGTTCTTCTATCATCTCTGCATCAATCTCTGCATTATTGAGAAAAAAAAGTAGTTCATACGAGTATTTGGGAGTTGTTCAAAAGTACCATTTTGGTTCTTGTACGTTATAACTTGTTCTATTTTAGTTCTCATACTTTCAAATGTCTACATTTAGTTTCTGACCTTTCAATAAACTTTAGAAAAATTTAGTCCCTATACCTTCTACCTAGAAATTTGGTAAACATACTTAGATTGTGCATTTTCTTGTCTGGAAATTATTATTATTATTTTGTTGAATTAGATAAAAATGAACTTCAAACTAACAACATACAACAAGGACTAATTTTAAGGTTTATTGATAGTATAGAGACTGTATTTGGGTATTTGAAAGAAAATGAACTAAAATAAAATAAGTCTAAAATACAGTGATTAAAATTGTAATTTAACCATGTTTTAAATATAGGAAGCCTTTTGAATCAAAAATAGCTTTTTGTAAAAAAAAATCCCTATTTTCCAATAATTTCCAAAGACCTTTTATGTTTCTTTCTAGATGTTAAAAATGTTAAATCTAAGGCTATAAAACTTATAGATTCCAAAGTGTAACGATGCTTCCAAAAAAAGGTAATGAATAGATAAGTTGTGCACAAAACATAAAGTCCTATTTACTATTTTGCAACTATGACTTGATTTATATACTAAAAGAAGTATGACTTGATTTAAATTATTAAATTAATATATAGGAAGTCAAAGAAAATATATAGATATAATAAAAGAGAAACGATTCTCCATCCAAATAGTTTTCTAAATAGAAAAAGAAATCAGAAATTAGTTTAGGAAAAACGTTTTTAAGAATAGTTCTTTTTAGAAAACAAACCAGATAGCTCATAATTTCTCATAAACTTTTCATTGCAATAAACTTGTAATCGAGGATGAATTCTAAGGTAAAGTTGAAAAGAGTATACTAACCTGCAATTGAGCTATTGTAGTTAATGAACTCTGTAAAAAGAGAATAGATTCTACTATTAGAAATCAATTGATGATGTGGCAAATTATGATTGGTTCATGTTCAAAATATTTATGCATATGATAATTCGTGGGCATGACAATTTAAGATTTTCTCTCTTGAAACGATTTTACAATCAAGGGTAGTAGAAGATGGGAATCAAAGAACCTACATGTGGGGATAGATGAATGGTAAATATATAACTGAGGTCCTGTTTGATAATTATTTGGTTTTTAGTTTTTTATTTTTAAAAATTATGCTTGATTTCTCATCATTTCTCTACAATTCTTTACCACGGCTTTCATCTTTCTTAAGAAAACATTTGAATTCTTAGTCAAATTTCAAAAACAAAAACAAGTTTTTGAAAACTATCACTAGTACAATTTCGGGATTTCATGACTTTGAAAAATTGTCATAAACACATTTCATGACTTTTTTTTTTCAGTCCTAGAATCCACCCTCAAGGAAAGTCTATACATGACCATCAAAAAAACTGTCATAATTAATTGTTTTATGACACTTAATAGTTGTCGAAGAAAATGTATTCAGGACATTTGTTAATTGTCATAGTAAATTTGTTATGACAATTAAACATTGTCAATAAATAACTCCTAAAACCCACGTTTCCGTCAAGATCTATATAATAACAACAATTTTGAAATGTCGTAGAAATTCTGTTGATGACAAGATTTTAGTGTCAAGCATGTTGTTTCTATGACAACAGAAAAAATGTTTGTGACAATATTCTTGTGTCAAGCATTTGCTTTTTTTGATATTTTGTTGTTGTCAACAAAAAAACATATCATGACAGTATTTTGGTGTCAAGCATTTGCTTTTTTTGATAGTTTGTAGCTGTCAACAAAAAACATGTCATACAGTTTTGAAAGTCACATAAATACTTATAATGACAACAAAAAATTGTCACCCAAGAAATTTCTATGACATTGATGAATCATCATAAATAGTGGTATATCACTATTTATTTATTTATCAAAACCATAAAAATGATATTGTTTGATACTTGTTAATTAATACACATATTTCCAAAATAAAATCACTCCAATTTTGACACAAACTAAATACATATATAAATAATTTTTATATATCATTAAACCAAATTTCGTCAATTGTTTACATACAAACTAACTATGATCAAATTTGTATATTAGAACAATTTTTACACTAGGCTTCAACAAACATGGGGGAGTGTACTATAGTCTTTTGTCACTAACCCAACAAAAAAACCCATCCATCAACTAATTGCAATGACTTCTTCATTTCATTGAGTTCCTACAAGACATAATTACGAACTTAGGAACATAGCAATACTTACTAAAACTTAGGAACATAACAAGAAAACTTATCATTAACCCAACAACTAAACTCATAAAATGAACATAAACAATTAAACTTAACCAAAACTTTAAGTCACTCAATTAAACTAAACTAAACTCAAGCCAACAACTAAATTCATAAAAAATTGAACCCATACAATTAAACTTAACTAAAACTTTAAGCCACTGAATTAAATACTCAACACTTAAATTTTGGAATATAACACCAAATCAAATAACATCAACAAGTAAACCATAATAAGAAAACTATATATCTAGTCATGTACCCTTAATTGCATGAACATCAGAAAGGGCATCTCCCATGGCTATATCAATACTTATATCCTAGAATTACATATAAGCTTTTGCTCAATTAAAACCATCAATCTCCCATGGTTATATCTTTATGCATGAAGTTTCATGTGTAAGTATCAACCATTATCTTACAATCTTATGTTGACATATGTTGAATCAAAGGCCTAGTTGAAGTAAATAATAATGCAAATGAACTTGGCAATACCTTGACACACTGTTTCTATCACCCATTACTGACATGCGCTGCAATAACATTTTTTCCATTGTCTACAACACACAAATTACATATAACATTAAGATTTAAGAATAGGAATAAATTAAGAACGTCCAAACAACAAAACTTAATATGGACCCAATAACTAAACACATCAAAAATGAATACAAACAATACTAAATAAACTTATCAAAACTTAGGAACATTAAAAACAAAAAAAAAAATCATGAACCCAACAACTAAACTTATAAAAAATGAACATATACCAATAAAACCAAAACTTGAGAACATAACAACACTCACTAAACTTACCAAGACTTAGCAACATAACAACAAAATTTATCATGAACCCAACAACTAAACAACACTTACTAAACTTACCAACACTTAGCAACATAACAACAAAATTTATCATGAACCCAACAGCTAAACACATAAAACATATATACTGATATTCATCTAATAATCTAATAGATATGAGATATTATACCACTACAAAGATGTCAAACTTACTAAACAAACACAACTACAGTCTGGCCAAGGATACCAAAACATAAAACATAGGCCCAACCTCAACTTGAGAAGTAAAAGAGAAAAAGACTATCATCACAGTTGTTTTGATGTGAAAACATGAAGTACTTAATGTCCTTAATCTTAAAAAAAAATAAAAAGAAATAGTTACCCTTATCACATATCAAACACAGTAATACATTAAGTAAATAACTTCAAACGGGAAATATAAAACTAATAATGAAGAATAAGCTCAAAGAAGCCATAAACTAAGAAAAGATAAAGGGTGAAGAAATTGTCGATGAACTTGATTACGAGTCCAATGAATGTAATTCCCAATTGGTAAAATTTTTAGCTAAAACTTGGAGAGGTAATAACAAAAATTATAACAACAAATATAAACAATGAATATAATTTACTCTTACCAATTATTTAATGAGATATAAATTATTGGCCCCCAATTTTAGTCACAAAGTAGAACCCTCGCTTTTGATACTCTTTGATTGATGGCCTACAACACAAAAAAAAAATAGTGAAAATGCCAAATGCACGAGCGAAAATACGTAAATCTTCGTTTTTTTCCCGCCAAAAACGCGCCCCCAACAATTTATGACATTTTTTTTCTCCCCTCTTTATTTGCTTTGCTCTTGATGTCATAGAAACTCAAATTTGTAGTAGTGAACTTAGGAACATAACAACACTTACTAAATTGGTTAAGCAACAATTACTTTGTTAGAGATGAATGCAACAAAGCCTAATTTGCCACCATCTTTCAAGCACTAGTTTCGTACCAAACAAAGTCATGATCATAGAAAAATAGAGTAAATCAATACAAAAGGCAAGAAGTAGCTGCTGTTAAATAAAGCAAGAAGTTATAATTGAAAACTTGTCCAGGAGGAATTGTTGTGCTGTCGTGAAATGAGGAGAAAATCACTTTATAACTCGCCTAAGACAAAAGCCAAATAAAAGAGAGCTAGGAAAATATATTAGTGAAGTTGAAATTGAATAGAAGCAAACAAACTTAAATTTCTTTGTGCGTGGATTAAATAAAGCAAATCAAAAGCCAAACCAAATAGAAGTAGTAGCAAAGAAAAATCAATAGTAAAAGAACATTAGTCTAAATAATGTTGAAAAGTTGACTAGTATCTACCTGTACAGGAAACTATTTTTCCATTAGCTTCAACCTTTTCACATAAGGATAGAAGGGGTATTAATAAAATTTAAAACAAAGAGCTGGAAGTCTATTAAATTATCTAATAAGCTAGTACTTCGATACATGTGATGTGATGCAAACAACTACCTTAATAAAATAAATACTTCAAATCAACTCCACCCAGTGCAAGTCCAAAAATTCTTACCTCTGAGAAGAAGTGATCCATAAAATTTAAGAATGCAACCCATTTACGTACCTGTTGCTTAAGGTCATAAGAGTCGGCTCCTTTTTCTTTCATGCCAGCTGTTTTGTCAGCTTCTCTCTACCTCCTTCTCATAAGAATGCAACTCCTTCATAATGCATTTACAGGTTGCTGTCTCAGTCTTCAAGTTTTTTGCAGTAGCCATACTTATCTATCCCAAAATCACTTTTGTCATGTTCAAAATAATTCATGGATTTAGTGTTTGATTTTATACTTTTAAACGTGATTTTCTTTCCATAAAAATTGATTTTGAATAATTAAAAGCATGATTCAGAGTAATTTTGAATACGACAAAAGTAATTTTAACAATTTCAAAATCACTCTCAAATATTTCCTAAAACACAAACCTCCTATTAGGATAACCATCTTAGATGTCACACCCTAAACATAATTCACTGAATTGAAGCAATTTAGCCCCAAAATCACAGGGGGTCAAAAATCAGGAAATGGTTTAATAATCAAAAGTTTACAAAATTAATGAACATAACAAATAAAACTCACAATCATGAACATGACAACCAAATTGAACTAACTTTACAAAATTAATAAACAGAACATCAAAGCTTAACTAAGTTACCAAAGTTACAAAACATAACAAATAAATTTAGCTCAAACTTTTAAAAAGTAATGAACATAACAACTAAAACTCAACAATCATGAACGTAACAACCAAATTGAACTAAAACTTTTCAAAACATATTAACATAACAACTTTCTAAAACTTGAAAACATATACTCAAAATTGGTAACTTACAACACAACAACTAAAATTATCTATATCTTTCTAAAACTTATAAACTTAACCTCTAAAACTCAACTATCATGAACTACCACTACAGGAAAAAAGGTCTACAATAGCTTCGAAAAAAAAGCTATGATAGACCTTTTATAGCATTTTTTCGCAAAGTCCTGACAGTCCATGCTATAAAAAGTCGAGACTTTTTATAGCGTTTTATAAAAGCTATAAAATGTTGAACTTTTTATAGCATTTTATAAAAGTTATAAAAAATGTTATATTAAAAGTTTTTCAATAGCATAATTTCCTTTTGTTAAAATCTACGATAGCATTTTATAAATGCTATAAAAACATTTTAGTAATCTACGATAACATTTATTTATAGCTATAAATATTTATTTATAACTTTAAATGAAAGCTATAATAAACTTTTGAATTGTCAAATTTTTTTGCTATTATTGTATCTTTTATGGCTTTTTGAATTTATTCATAATGTTCATACCTTATTTGAAATTATGAGTAAAATAATAAATAAATGATCTACAAGAATAGATATACTATCAAAATGTGTCTTTATCTAAGCAAACATATATTCATTCAAGATTTACATTGCCCCACTTAAAGATGATACAAAACATAAACTTTATCAATTTATTGTTCACAAAAATAAATATAATAATAAATATCATCAACTTGGAGATGATACAAAATATTAACTTTGTCAATCACTATTCATTAAATTACAAAGTATATCGCAATCCAAAATCAAAATATATAACTCAAGCTAGTCGTGTTTGTGGCCAAGAACTTCCAATGATATTCTTTCATCAACCTACAAAAAGTTATCAAGAAAGAAATAAAAAAGAATATTTACTCAAAAAAAATAATTATTAAAAAATCAATAATTTTAATTAATAATACATAAATGTACGAATTATAACTGTCAGAAGGCCATACAACTGTACTACCAATAGTATCTTCAATGTATGTCATTTCTGAGTTGGGTCTCCATAAAAATGCATTTGATTTCATTGACAAGTCCACCTAAACTCTTACAACTTGTGGACCGAGGGGAACATGATGAACAATAACTTTTGGATCATTTGATGACCATTGACCTTCAGCAACTACCTCCCCTGTACCACACCAATCTAGCAACTTGCACTTGCATAAAGTATTGTTATTGTTAATACTCTTTATTGACTATGCAATATAAAATGCAACATAAAACATAATGAAAAACTTGTAAATATTTTCATCCAAAATAATTAACTGAACTACTAAAATAAAATTAGAATATAAGAAACAAGTAATAAGTACTTTACCGAAGGTGAAGATACAATTGGATTAGTAGCATTGTTGTTAACCATGAGTTCATTTGTATCATTAGAATATTGTTCACTTGTATTACCCTAATATTAGAAGAATTAAAAAAAAAAGCGTTAAAATAATAAGAAAATATGAACATAAAACTACATTGGGTGTAGTAGTAATTGCATACTTGACATTTGAGTATGTGAGACATCAAAGATGTAAAGCCCGACTTAATTACAAGCATTAATTTTAAATTATGGAAATTAAGTTGGAATGATTTTCATTGGGTAATTTAAAATTTAAGGTTAATTTGAAATAATTCTCAATTTTGCAATTTTAACTTGGGCTAATTTGAAGGTTTGGAAAGTTAGAAGGGCATTTTAGTAATTTAAAAATAATAATAATAATAATAATAATAATATACCATCCTTATCTTCTTCTTTCTCCTTCTTCCTCAGTTTTTTTTTTCTTTTCTTTCTTTTTTCTTTCCTCTCCCGACAGCCCTCCCTCCCTCACCGAATGCTCTCTCTCTCTCTCTCTCTCTCTCTCTCTCTATCTTGCGAACGCCGGCCGCACGAAGCTCGACGGAGAGCTACCGTCACGCAAGTCTCCCACGCCTCGCCGGAATTCGCGAGCTACGTCTCGCCGGAAGCCATCGACCTGCACGCCTAGCCTCGCCGAACAGAGCAGCTCGCTGCCGTGGAAGGTTCGAAGCCGTCGCGCACGCCCTCTCCACAAGCTTCAGTTTCCGTTGGTCATCGCCGCTCTTTGGGTTTTGCTCAGCTCGTCGAACTGCTGCACGCCTCCAGCTCAGTTGTAAAGCGCCGCCGCTAGTCCACTGCGCCAGTCCACTGCGCCGCCGCTCAGACCACAACCGAGGCTGCTGTAATTCTTCTCTCTCTCGCGCGTTCTGTGCAGACAGCTAGGAAAATGAGCGTTTTGGGTCAAATTTCTTGCAAGCTCGGGATTGTATAGGTCCGTTTGGATCCGATTCATAATGGGTAAGTGTTCTCACAACGATTCAAAGTGATTTATGTGTAGTAAGGTTAAATTAAAGAGCTAAATTGGTGATTTGAAACTTACCCACAATACTTTGGATTGTATTTTAGAGTGCCCAAGGTGATTGAAGGTCGAATTAGGCGAAATTGGAGCGCTTAAGCTGCTGTCCAGTGGACTTTGGACTTGGTTTTGTGGTAAATTATCTTTGGGTGTTATGGTTTTCATCTTAATTGAAGTTAGGAATGAGATTGGAGATAGTTGGCACATGTTTTAGGAGTTGTTGATGTGTTTTAAGGATTGTTGTAACGTTTTAAAAGTTACCCATAACGTGTAGGCCTTCGTTGGACGACTCAAGATCAAGTATTCGAGTTCGGGCCATTTTGAACCTTGGGATAAAATTGAGTAAGTAGTCATTTGGATTTTAAGCCCTTAAAGTTGTTCTTTGAAGTTGATAATTGTTTGAAAATTTATGAATTGTGAAAGCTTGCTCAAAATTTGTGTTTATGAAGCATGTGATAGACAGTGGATATGTTCGGGAGATGTTTGAGCTAAAAGCTACCTTAGTATGTAGCTAGTATGAAAATAGGGGCTTAAAGTTTCGAGTTTATTATGTTAGCACATGAAATACTTTAAGAAATTGTCCAAGGTTATAACTAGAATAGTTTGGACATGATTGTGGTGATTTGTGAATAATCATTCTTGCTTAAATATGGGTATGTGGAAGATGACTTGGTTGGTTAAATTAATATGAATTATCGTGATGAGCTTAAGGTTGCTTAAACTTTTAGACTGAATGGTTGGCTGAGGTTTAGTTTTATTGGGTTGTGGATGAGTTGATTGTGTGCAGAGCACTGGAGTTATTGGTTTGGATTAGTGACTGAATTAGAACACCTTAAGGGTATGCAGTACTCTGGGTTGTGGACCGTGTTTCGTGTGATCAGAATGGGCAGGTGATTGGGCATGTGAAATGTTTTCAGATGGGTCCAAGTGTGAGTGGAGGGTTGTTGGTCAACTTGATTTCTAGTGTGGTTAGGGGACTAAATTATGGATTAGAGGGATGGAGTGCTATATGCCGTTAGCACATGTAAGTGCTTGTGAACTTCTGTTCGGGTTGTGATTATGGTTCGGGAATAATGAACGATTTTGGCATGGTGGTTTACCTTAGAGGTTCCAAAAGCATTGTGAAAGTACAAGAACTTGATAGATTAGTGCCACTTGACTTTGTGTCTCTCCTGGGCGAGTATGTAACTCTAGGTTGACTAGATGAGATGAGAGTGAGGGATTATGTTCCTTCACTGTGAGCTAGCTTAGGGGTAATTTCCCCAATTATGTTGAGCATAAGGATTGTAATCCTTATGGCCTGTGTGCTAGCTTACGTGTGATTCCCCAATTGTGTTGAGCGTAAGGATTGAGATCCTTATGGCCTGTGGTGCTAGCTTAGGGGTGATTCCCCAATTGTGTTGAGCATAAGGGATGTGTCCCTTATTGCCTGTTTGCTAGCATATAGGGGTGATGTTCTATTGTATGGAGGCGTGAGAGTTACTTTCTTTCACGGCCTTAGTCAACCTAAGTTACATGGCTCGTTGGTAGTGCTCGAGACAATGCCATACCGGGATGGACTCAGGTAGGGTGTGCGAGTGGTAGTTGGATGGTTGATGAGTTGAGATTAAGAGGCAGATATACGTGCCAGGACAAGAATTGTGTTGATGAGGCTAGCATAGGGGCGTTATCCCCAGAGATTTGTGACGAGCATAAGGGTTACGATCCTTATTGCCGTGAGTGCTAGCATAGGGGCGAGGACCCTAGAGAATTATGTTGAGCGTAAGGAATGGCTAGCATAGGGGCGTTATCCCCAGAGATTTGTGACGAGCATAAGGGTTACGATCCTTATTGCCGTGGGTGCTAGCATAGGGGCGAGGACCCCAGAGATTTGTGTTGAGCGTAGGGAATGCGTTCCCTAGCGCCTGTGAGCTAGCTTAGGGGTAATTCCCCACTGTGTTGAGCATAGGGATGTGTTTCCTATTGTTGTGTGCTAGCCTAAGGATGATTTATCTATTGAGATAAGTGTGAGGATTATATACCTTCACAAGTTTGGGTTCTAGATAACAGGACTCGCAGATGTGACACGAAATTAGAGTCAGGAGGTGGTAAAAGTAGAAGGTGATTGAATGAGCATTTAAATAACTGAAGTAAATATTTGATGTAAATATTTGAAGTATGAGCACGAGAATAAGTGAAGAAAGTTTGCCTTCGTGGTAGGTTTTCTTTAAGTTTTGGACCCTTAAGTGGGCTACTTACTGAGTATATTTATACTCATCCTTGCTACTTTGTTTGTTTTGCAGATTGTGAACATGTTCGGGGCGGATGACGCAGGCGACGACTTGACGAGACTATGGAGACTCCCCTAGTTTTCCTTTCCTTGATTGTTGCTCTTAGTTTTGTAGTTAGTTCTCTGTTGTAGTGTTGATCTGCAACTTCTAAATATTCTTTAGTTTTCGTGTATTTGATTAGAGTTCTTAGAATTCTTGTGTTTGATGTTGAAGCTCAGCATATTTGATGTAGTTTGTTGGATGCTGAGCGTTTTATCTGAGATATAGAAGTGTCTTTCATTCTTATCAGGTTGTTGTAAAATTTTGGTTTCTTCTAGTTACGCCGTCATGTTGCCGAATTTTCGGGCATGAGCGAGGTAACTAGGTCGTGCTTCCGCATCTAGAGTGTCGTAGGAATTCGGGTTGTTACAAAAGATCTCATTTCAGACATTTCTCCCTCCATCTTTTTATACTTTTCTTCAAGTTTGGCATAATTGTCATCTCTTTGAATCAATACAAATAACTTTGAAAAGGTCACTCCAAATCCAAGTCCTCTAATATGACCACAAACAGGACCAAGAACTTTACTTATTGCATCATTGGTCACATTATTTGAACAAGTGCCTATCTCTTCTTTGTCAATTTGTTCAATACGCTCCTAACATGCATTACATCAATTAGCAAAACAAGAGTGGTTAAGTATCTTTAAAATTTTAGCCACTTCCCCTGTAACGACCGACACTTTCAGGTATTAATTAAAGTTTTAATTTTGAGATTTAAAGGCCAATTTTATGTTTAAAGTGTGTTTTGATGTTTAGATTGAAGTTTTGCATTTTTGGAATTTGAGAATTGAGGGTATATTGGGAAGAAAGAAGAAAAAAGGGAATTAATTGAGGTTTGGGACATTCTTGTAATTCAAGAGTCATTAAGCCAAGCCCAAGCCCATAGTAAGCCAAGCCCCAAATAATTCTCTCTCTTATTTTAATAGGCACGCAGCCCTAGGTGGAAGCCAAGCCTTCAAGCCAGCCAAGTCTCCATCTTCTTCATCTCCTTCTTCTTCTTCCCCTTGATTTTCGACAAGCACCCTTTGAAGCAAGCAGAAAGATTTTCCAGCAGCTCTCACCACCACCTCGGACCGCCGATCGCCACCGCGCCTCAGATCGCCATCTGTCGTAGCACAGCCGCACGCAACCGCCCGCCGCCGCACGCAACTACAGCACGAACGAGCCGCTCGGATCCGTGTAGCCTCAGACCGTCGCCTGCAGTTCGTGAACCGCTCGCCGCAGCACGCCCAACCGCACAAACCGCTCCGCCGTCTAGCCACCCCCACGGACCCAGATCGACCGCTGCTCGCCGTCGCCGCGAACCGCTGCAGAACTCCACGAACCGCCGCCGATCTGCTGCAGTTTGATTTTTCTGGCGGATTTTTGGTACTGCACAGTGCTGTTTCGGCTCCTTTTGCACATGGGTAAACTTATTTTCGCTATAATCTTACGGTTTTCAAATAATAGATGTAGTTTTGGGCATTGATATGGAAGTTTGGAGATTTACCCATTAATTTTTGGGCTCTATTTTGGAAT
Source organism: Trichosanthes truncata (assembly GCA_033996785.1). Lineage (NCBI taxonomy): Eukaryota > Viridiplantae > Streptophyta > Magnoliopsida > Cucurbitales > Cucurbitaceae > Trichosanthes > Trichosanthes truncata. Next base: position 37,437,455 of record JAWPNB010000013.1, on the reverse strand, counting down.
ACCCATTGTAGGTGGAGGTTGGTGTGACAAGATCGAATCAAACCACCATTTATTTAGTAAAGCTTGGGTCGGTTTGGAGAAAGAATGGAGGTAAATTCTCCATCCTAAAATCAAACAAATCCTTGGAGTTTTGGATTTTTGGTAGATTAAATTTGAGAGTTCAATTAAATCAAGAACCTTGTGTTTTGAATTTAGTTTAACCACCAATTTGAGATTAAGTTAAATGTTAAGGAATTTATTCTAAATTTTGGAACTTTAGTTGGTGGAAGGAACTTTGGGATTTAATTATGGATTTTAGGAATTGTTTCTAACCTTAGGGATGGTTTGATTTAGGCTCCAAATTGGTTGACTGAGGTTCAAGGCGAAGGGATTTTTGGTGAGCAATTGGGTGAATTGGACTCTTGAGCTTAGCCAAGGTAAGGGAATTTATGCCGGTATGCTTAGATGCGAGTCAGGAACTGAATTGAAAAAAAAAAAATTTATTTGAAATAAAAAGCTTTTATAAATATTTTATTATGGATTTTTGATAAATTTTTAAAATGCTTGTTATATATATAAAAATGGATTTTAACTTGTTGTTTTCCCAATTTTCTCATGAATGTTATGCATGGAATATGGTTTTGATTTATGATAAATGATGTGAGAATGTTGCTTGTGCTGCATCATGGAATGAAATGTTTAAATTGCTTTGGGACCTCATGCATACATTATGTTTTCATGATAAAAATTGATTTCGAAGGCTGTGGCAATTACCCTCCTCAATTTATTGATGTACATCTATATGAAAAAGAGCCTTACGAGGCTATATGAAAAGGAACCTGAAAAGGTTAAATGAAAAGGAACCTGAAAAGATTAAATGAAAAGGAAAGGTTAGGTTGGGTTAATTGTCCACATTAAGCTGAAGAGAAAAGTTGGAAGAGAAACGTTTCCGTTATGAGAGGAATTTAGGTCCCATCAAAGGAAAGAAAGAAAATGTTTTCGAAAACTCATTATGTGTGTGTATGCATATCCTGACCCGGTAGTGAGGTCACTTACTGAGTATTGTAAAATACTCACCCTTTTCAAAAATATTTTTCCTTTCAGGTAAAGGCAAAGACATCATGGGCGAATGACTTGGTAGTTGCTGCAGAGGCCATGAGTGACGTAGAAAAGTTTTACTTCCGCAAACTCTTATAGGCTAGCATTTTTTTTTTATGACCTTTTAACTGTCGAGTTCTACAAATTATTTTTTTTGGATTTTAAATGTTTTGATTTATTCTTATGTTTTGAAATAAAGGGATCTCGAGCTAAAGTTTTTGATTGATTAATAAATGATTGGATCTTTTTGTGTCTTTATTAAAGATTTCTGAATTTATAGTAGAATGTATGTGGTAGCGTCCCTAGGAAGTCTAAATTGATAAGTAGGGTCGTTACATCCCCCCTCCCCCCACCCCACTCCACCCCCACTACTAAAATTTAAAGCCTCTTTAATTTGACAATACAATTATGCTCCTCCAAATCAAACTTAAACATATTAATAGCTAGTTAATGAGGCTCTACTCTTTTCTAAGATGCATTTAAGAAAAGAAGAATGAAAACTAACAACATAACCAACCACGAGAATTCAAGTATCCTCATACTGATAACTATCCCCCTCCCCCCCTCCACACATACACAAAAAACTTAAATTTAAGTATCCTCATCCCTACACACAAAACTCAAACTTGCACATATTAATAGCTAGTTAATGACGCTCTACCCTTTTATAATATGCATTTACAAGAAAAGAAAAATGAAAACTAAGAACATAAACAACCACCAAAATTCATGCATTCTCATATTGATAACTCCCCCCCCCCCCCCCCCCCCCCACCACAACATAAATTTAAAGTATCCCACATCTCTACACGCACAAAACTCAAACTTACACATATTAATAGCTAGTTAACGAGGCTCTACCCTTTTCTAACAAGCATTTACAAGAAAAGAAGAACGAAAACTAATAACATAACCAACCACCAGAATTCAAGTATTCTCATATTGATAACTACCCCCTTCCCCCCCCCCCCCCCTCCTCCCAACTTAAATTTAAAGTATCTCACATCTCTACACACACAAAACTCAAACTTACATATATTAATAGCTAGTTAACGAGGCTCTACCCTTTTCTAACAAGCATTTATAATAAAAGAAGAATGCAAACTAACAACATAATCAACCACGAGAATTTAAGTATATCCTCATGAAGGATGAGGACAATGGTGAAGGAAGGGGATGTGCGTGTGTTTGAGAAAGAGGGTTAAGTGTGAAAAGTGGAGTGCACGCAAAATGTAAAATTTTTCCTCTTGTTTTTTCACGGTAAAATGGATAGCTTAGGCCGCCTAAAATTTTAGAAGTTTTAATAGCTTTTTGTAAAAGTGCTTTTAATAAAAACTATCTTATACATAATTTATTGTAGTGAGAACTAATTTAAACCATAAAAAAATCAAGTCAATAATAATAAACATAACCAAAAAATAGTAGCAATAGAGTAGCAAAATAGACCTCAAATAATAAGGGAAAAAGTCAAACAAGTAACAAATATTGAAATTAGTAGAGAATTTACCATAATTGTGAGTTTCCTCATTGTAGCTTGGGCAATCCCATATAACAGAAATTCTACTACCCAACAATTAAGATAGCCATGAACTGCACAATATTTGATACTTTTAGGCAAGAATAGTGGTGATTTATGGTGTTCTCTTCCTCTAGGGTCATTTTTAACAAACAAAACGACCAACAACTTAATTATATTATCAAAGCCCATCACTTGATTACTATACAAGAGTTTCAACACATGCTTACGTGAACATACAACATGCAAGTATATGACCATTAATGTTAACTTATCCCTCAAGAAAATAAATATAACCATTTTCTTAGGCATTCATTAACAGGAACCATGAGCAACTACAAAACAAAACATTTATAATTAAACCATGAATCTTAACATTTGTGTATAATTTTGCCATGTAAGAAACTTTGAACTTACAATAAGAAAGAAGACCAACTATGATTGTTAAAAGACAAGCCCCTCCACATAGCAAAACCAGAGCACATGGAGTGATATTACTTCCTAAAGAACTAATGTCAAACATTTATCAACACATGTTCTCACAAGCAAAGCCTCAATTTATTTGGTAGAAAACACTATATTAGTCAGAATACTATTGATAGGAACTTGTACCAGAAAATATACAAGGTTTACTGTTAATTACAAAACTAGAAGTCGTAAGGTAAACAACCAGTTTGAGCCATACATGAGGCCACTAGAAGGCAATAAGATATCGGTCTTTGATTTCGTAGTTTACTTAGGCTTTTTTAAATTGGAGAATTGAAAGGATTGAAGTGAGCTAATACTCCCCCCACCTCCCCCCCAAAAAAAAGAAAAAAAGAAAAGTTGCAATCTTGGAGATGTCTTGAGCTTAGTGAAGGGAATAATCGAATTAAACCCACAGCGAAAGCATAGGAACGTCTTTGATTTATTTAGAATTAAACTAAAATACAAGGGTTAAGCAATAAATACCTTCCAAATATGGAGATTCTTCTGGCGGATCTTTATCTCTTCCACAAAGTCTTCCTCGCTATGACTCGAACACAAGACCAAGGCTTGTGGGAGCCTCTTGAAAGAAAATCCACAAGGGATTAAAGAGGAAGAGGTCTAGAGAGAATTCTCTAATTCTCTCTATTGAGAAGATGTGTGTTGTGAAAGAATGCCCAATGACTCACCCCTAGAGTCCTATTTATAATGGTCTAGGGAAGATAATTAAATAATATATTTTAATATCTAATATATTAAAATATATTTATCTAACCAATTTGAATTTTATTCAAACATTTTAAATTCTCCTACGACATTTATTTCCTAATTTGAATCCAATTCAAATTTAATAAATATCTTTTCTTTAATGTATCTAATTTTAATATTTAATGTATCAAAGACAATAAATATATTTTCCTCTTTTATATTTAATATATCTAATATATTAAATATTAATTTGAACATTTCAATTTTTTTTTCTTTCAACTAAATTGATCTTTTAGTGTTACTATGAGCTAGCAAGGAGACCTTATGGACCTACAGATTATAAGCTCAAATGATACAAAATTAATTAATTAAACTCTTTAATTAATTAATTTTCATTCATTAACTCTAGGTCACTCCACTATAGACCTGAGTTGCACTATTATGCACTGTAGGACAAGTTGTGTCCATAGATATAATCATTACATGCAAGTCGATCATTCACGAGTTGTTCGTAATTACAGCTGGGTCAAAAGTCCATTTTACCCCTATAATTACATCTTGTACCTTAAGTACCATTGATTCTGTAATGAACAATATGTTTATAATCTAATTATAAACTAAGTCCCTCTCGGGCCAATGAGAGGGTGGGGCCCCATTGTTTAAGTCCCGAAATCAGCACTTAAGGGAATTACTCATCTACTTACCCTATATGGGAAGGAGTGAATTCCATCTTGTGAGATTATGTTCCCAGCTCCCTATTTGGTTAAGTCCCCAAAATGGTAGGCATATTGAATCGTGTACAAAAGCCACTCTCACTCATGCAAATCAAAGGACAAGCCCTCACAGGCAGCTTATCATGTTCATAACTCACTCAGGATTAAGATCGAGTCGCATATGATCATCCTGATGAAATATTAATCTTCTCAATTAACGGATTTATAAAGAGAGATTAAATATTTCGTGGTCAAGTCTTATACAAACTCATTGTATAAAATACCCTCACTCACATGTCTCCACATGAATGATTTGGATCAAATCATTTGTAACTATTACAAAGTGGGTCGTATCAATAGTGTCACCAGGATAAGACACCGAATCTTATCCATATACTATGACCCTTTAGGTTATTTCTTGAACATGATCCTCTCGTATGTCAACCACATACTGTTCAAGATTACACTAATAACCTTAGATTTTTCATATAATGGATAATATTATATTGCAAATAAAATAATTAAAATTATTATTTATTATTAAATAAATTATTAATTACGAGGCTTTAGGACATAAATCCCAACACTTAGCATAATAAATAACTGAATTCAATAAAAATAGAAATGATAGATTCATCAAAAGAGATATAGAATAAATTTTTATTCTTCAAGAGTTTCAAAATTTTATCTCAAGTTGAATATATCCCCATCAAAACCTAGTTAGACAATAGATAAATTGCAAGTTAGAAAATTTTGACAAGTACCTGACTTGATTGCAATGTGTGTTTCCTTAATCTTTGGTGTATTTAAAAGGCTAGCTAAACATCCAATAATTGCTCCTCCTTGAAAAAATGGATAAAGAACAAACAACAATTAAATAAGCATCATATTCCTATTTGGTAGTATATGATAGTTACTGAAAATGAAAGTCAATAAATCCTTCGGCAATTCAAAGACTAAAAATGAATAACTTGTTTTACATGTTGATTTTTATTTTTAATTTGCCTAATTTACAAGACTCCTCAATGTGGTGTGAGGATAGATTTTTGAAAACTTTCAGTTGTATCCTACATTTAGCGACACTTCCAAAAAAAGAAAGATTTAGCACGCCTAAAGATTGCCTTAAATTAACCTCAGAGCCCCATATTGGATAATTATCCCAACTTTTAGAAGTTCTCTGATGAAAACATTGTGTTTTAATTTCTAACATAAAAAAAATTCATGTCAAGCTAATATAAGATTTTTAATGGGCTCAATAGGGATAATTGATAGATGAATGTCAATGCAAATAATCCAAAAATAATATTTTACATGAAATTCTTCTAAAATATCAAGAAAGGATTCTCATCATTTAAAGCTACTACAAGGTCAATAAATATCTGTAAAATCAAGAGAAGCTTGAATTAGAAATAGAAGACACAAAAAACATATTACTCGTTAACTCATGTATACTAAAAATGACTTTGAAACTCATAATCTTAAAACAGAGAACAAAATTCAAAAAAAAATAGCAAACATCAAAGCTAAAATTCATTTGTACAAAATAATCACATTTCACAGTCTTCTTGAATATTTTTCAATAAATAAGTAATGTATGTCAAATTTTCTTTTTTATCCTATAACCAAATATTTAAATAAATAAAGAAGAAAAGAATAGAGATAGACACATTGCAAAGCATAAGACCTTGGTGTCACTTTGAGTTACAAGTGTTAGTTCTTCTCCCCCTGTTTTGTGTCTTTGTAATTTACAATCTTCTTGAATTGTTTTTAAACAAATAAGTAATGTTTGTCAAACTTTCTTTTTTATCCTATAACCAAATATTTAAATAAATAAAGAGGAAAAGAATGGAGATACACATGGAAAAGCAAAGACCTTTGTGTCACTTTGAGTTACAAGTGTGAGTACTTCTCCCTTCGGTTCTGTGTCTCTGCAATTTACAATGTCGCCACGTACCTGCAACGCGGAGCGGCTGACATCCTCAAAAAATGAGGTTTTAAAAAGAAGTCGCCACCAATCTTTTTATGGTGTGATTGGGCACCAAAATAAAATAAAACAACTTTTTTTGAAAAAAGAAGGAAAAAAAAAACAGCATGCGAAAACCAGATTTGGGCTTGAAAGTTAATTGTGTGTGGGGAAAGTGTTAGCACCCCACAACACCTGTTTAAAACGGTGGCCAATTTTAAATCTTGAATTGCAAAAGATTTTAGACAAAAAGCTTATTTAGGGAAAAAAAGATTTTAAAAACAATGTCTTATTTTACCTCTCATTTCTCCAATATTTGAAGTCATGATCCCATAAAATAAGTAGATAAATATCCATCAATTTGACTATATTAGAAATATTCCAAAAAACTTAGGAAAAATTCTCTACCTCAAGAATATGAGAAAATTTTATAATTTCTCAACTCCGTCATAGAATAGCCTTTTATAAAGGAAAGTTTTTTTTTTTTAAAAAAAAAAAATTATTTTAATTAAATTCATTTTTTTGGGACCAAAATCTTGGACTCCCAAAGATAATGATCCATCACCTCAAGAATTCTAGAAAATCGAACTCCCAAATATTTCTAGATTCCATCGTTGGAATTTTTAGGAAAAAGGCTTTGAAAACAAAAAAAACCACTTTTTTTTTTAAAGATATTACAAAATGGGTTTAGAAACAACATTTTAGTTATAAATCTTTTACAAACTTTAAAAAAAAAGGGGCACTTTAAAAGATAAAGAAAAAAAGAAAAAAAAATTGAAAACATTAAGGACGATCAAGACAAATAAAAACTGAAGTATAATATACAAATACAATTTGAAAAAAAAAAATAAGCTCACAAAATAAATTAAATAATTCATAATAAGTAAACAAGCAAACACAATGTACAAGCATGTTAAAAATTTAGGAAATAAATATATTGGAATCGACCTTGGACTTCCAAAGAATCGAATCCTCACCTCGGAAAAACTAGAAAATCGGACTCCCAAATATTTCTAGATTCCGTCGTCGGATTGTTTTTTATAAACAGTATAGATTAAAAGATTAAAATTATGTACTAATTAACATGCTAATACCAACTTCTCAACAATAGTAAATAATAAACACATTCACATCTAAATATATAAGTGCCAAACATAAACTTTACTAGGTGAAATAGAAATTTAGAAAAAATAGACAAAATAAAAAAAAAACGTTGCAGTTAAATAATAATAATAAAAATAAAAATAAAAAATTTGAAAAAAACTTGAGTTCAATCAATGCACTGTATGGATGTGACAATTCAAAAAAAGACAAAATGTCATAAACCCTCTTTCTACTTATGCAAACTACATATATAATAATAATTAATTATAATAAAAAAAATTTAAAAAAAAGCGTTAGTGCAGTCTGCACTGACGCGACCATTTAAAAAAAAAAAAAAAGCACCCTTACGGCAGAACACAGAACACATATGTATATATATTAATAATAATGATAATAATAAGAATAAGAATAATAATAAAACAACAAAACAAATAAAATCTATTTTTTTTTTTTTACATTATCAAATCACAAACTCTCTTTCTTTTCACTTTCTTCTTCCCACTTTCTTTCACTCTCTTATTCTCTCTAGAAGTTCACTCTTTCCTCCTCCTTTTCTCACTTCTCTCCTTCAAAAAAAGTTATGTATTTTTGTATATCCGAAGTGAAGTTTCACTCACCCAATCTAAGGTATGTTATACAACTTTCTTTTGATTTCACAACATTTTACTTCTTTTTTTTTCTTTTTGCTCCGATTTTCCTTCTCTTTTTTTTTTTTTGTTCTTTTCGTTTTCTTTTTCTAGTACCCATAACTTAAAAGCCAAGAAGGAGAAGACATGAAAAAAAATGGTAGATAGGTAGGGAAGATGAACCATAAAAAAATAAAGAAAAATTAGTAGCACCAAACAAAATATCTAAGGCATAATGCAAAACAAAGATAGATAAAGATTCACACTGTAAAAAAAAAATAAGAAAAGATGTAATAAACAATAAATATGAAAGAAAACTCATAACACCCTTACTCAACTACTGTTTTTCAGGGGCATTTTGAGATAGAGATGAAGATCTAGAAGTTGAGATCAAGAAATACCAACTAGCTCGTTGTTTGAGGCGCGGATCCTTGGGACAAGCCCTACCAAATGCAACCTCCAACTAAGTTAGGGTTATTTTTTCTGTTATAGAGTTTTGTTGATTTTGAAAAGAAACTCACATTTTTTTTTCTACCTCTCAATCCATATGTGGTTGTGATATAGGGCTTGTAGGTTTTTTTTTTTTTTTTTTTTGTGTGTGGATGGATGTAATGGTGTGTGTTGCTATGAATGAGAGAAAAAAAAATTGAGAAAAGAAGAGATTCTTCTAGAGTTTTTTTTTTTTGGTGTATGGATCGAGATCCTTTCTTGAAGAAGGAAAAGAGGGGTATAAAAACCCAAAATCATTTCTACTTTTGTGTATTAAAACAAAGACCAAGTTTTTGCAATTTGAAAATATGCCAAAATGAGCTTAGTGTCACAGTCATGCTTGTCCAGGGCGTGTTGCCCGTGGCCGCATGCCCACCTCAACCCCTTTTTATCATGCTTTCATTATATGTATGTCTTATTGCTTTCTAGTTAGCTTTACTTGTAATTTTGTGGCCGTATGACTCCTCGCCATTTTCATGTGCAAGCCTGTCATAGGCATAAATCCTAGAATGTACTATAGGGAGGTATGACTAGTTGTCCATTCTTCCTACCCGGAGTTATATGCAATCTAAGCTGTTGTTGACCCTTCTCTCGCTTATTGCCTATAACATTTATATGAACAAACGTTTTCTCAAAAGCTTTCAAAACACTTTCTCTCTCCCAGTTTTCTAAAACATTTTCTCCCGGGACTCGAGGGGAGGCTAGACCCTATACGGAAGTATTCCGCCACTTCCATTTTTCGAAAGGCTGACTTGCTCGCCGGGTTAGAGCAGGTGCCGCACGGTCGAAGAGCTGCGACCGTGATAAGTGGTATCAGAGCCTAGTTGGCTTCTCGAATCGAAAAGTTGCGATCATGTCCGTGACCGAAGAGTTGGGCAAGGCCCATGTTGACCGACTGTCTGCGTTTGAAGAGCAAATGCTCTTGCTAAGAGAAGTCCCTGATAATGTGCGGTTCCTGGAATCTTGCCTGGATGAGATTGCCAAGAAGGCCGACACGATTGACGCGGTAGCTGGCCGCCTAGACGGGATGCCCGTCAGAGAGTTGATGGTGAAGGTTGAGGCCCTAGAAGATAGAGCCACAAGACCTGTTGGCTTCGAGCGTGGGGATAGCTCGTTGGGCTCTGTTGCCCAGTTAGAGGAGCCCGTCGAGAATCTAGACGGCGCGCAGAGAACAATATTTCAGATGGTGTCTGAACTATCTGAGGATGTAAAAGCTGCCATCGATGTAGTGAGGGCAGAAGTGGCGGACCTAAGCGCCCGAGTGAATCTCACCATGAGAGCGGTGGGAAACCAAGCCCCAGCTGGGGGCGTAGTCCAAGTGAACAAAGTGAAAATTCCCGAACCTAAGCCCTTCTGTGGGGCTCGTGATGCAAAAGCCCTGGAGAACTTTATATTCGACATTGAGCAATACTTCAGGGCCACAAGCACAGTGTGTGAGGACTCAAAAGTTACCTTGGCGATAATGCACCTTGTTGATGACGCCAAGCTGTGGTGGAGATCACGTTATACGGACATCCAAGAAGGGCGATGTACCATTGATACCTGGGAAACTTTGAAACAAGAGTTACGCTCTCAATTCTTCCCAGAAAATGCAGAAATATTGGCAAGGCGCAAGTTGCGCGAATTGAAACATACTGGGACAATTCGAGAGTATGTGAAACAGTTTGCTGGACTAATGCTAGATATCCGGGACATGTCAGAGAAAGACAAAGTCTTCTGCTTCGTCGAAGGATTGCAATCGTGGGCTAAGGCCAAACTATATGAGCAAAGAGTACAAAGCTTGTCAGAAGCTTATGGGGCCGCCGAACGTTTGTTCGATCTCACCACCGAAATAAGCCACAAACAATGTCAAGAGGTGAGACGAAGCCAATCTCCCCCAAATAGAGAAAATAGAAATTCTCGACCTAACTCTCCAAAGAATGGGGGAGGGAACCAAATTGCGAATGGGGGAAATTCATGGCGAAAGCCACATTATCAAAATAACTACAACCAAAAGTCCCCATTCTGCTACATATGTAAAGGGGCCATCGTGCGTATGAATGCAAGAATCTAGCATCCTTCAATGCCTTCCAAGCCTCATTGGCAAGTACTTCAGGGGCAAAGGATGAAACCTCTGAAGAATATGGGGGCGACACCCGCATTGGAGCTTTGAAATATTTATCAGCCTTGCAGAAGAAGGTGGAGGTAAGCGAAGGATCTGCTCCACGTGGGCTCATGTATGTCGACGCGTGGATTAATGGGAAACCCACAAGAAATACCATGGTCAACTCAGGAGCGATTCACAACTTCATGACCGAAGCAGAAGCACGTCGGTTGAACCTACATTGGGTCAAAGACGTGGGAAAGATTAAAGCTGTGATTTCCGCAGCCCTACCCATTCTGGGTGTCGCGCGAAGAGCGACAGTGAAACTAGATGCTTGGACTGGGCAAGCAGATTTCGTGGTCGTCAAGATGGACGATTTTGATATTGTGTTGGGGATGGAGTTTCTCCTCGAACACAAAGTAATACCTATGTCGCTGGCAGAAAGTCTAGTCATCACGGGATCTAACCCCACCGTGGTCCCCGCGAAGCTAAGACAGCCGAATGGGGCCAAATTGTTATCAGCCTTTCAGTTGAATAAGGGTCAGGAGGGACATTGCAACACCAAGGCCCGTGACGTTGATCAGCCTTGGAGAAGAAAGAATCAGCACAATTATAACTCCTCTGTGGAGTTTAAGCCGAAGCCAGAAGTTGCTCGGAAGAATGCAAAAGAAGAAGAACCAATGAGTACAAGAGAATGGGTCGAACGAAGATGGTACAGTTCGTCGAGAGGACAAAAATCGTCGATCCCACCAATCACCTTGAAGAACAATTTTGAGGCTTTGGTCGAGAGGGCACCTCAAGGAGTGAACCAAAGCGAAAGTATGAAGAAGTTCCTCGAAGACTGGAAAAGAGGCCAGAACACAGAGGTCCGCTGGGACCGCCTTCACAAGACTTGAAGAGAAGACGCTCGTGCGACTGCTGAGTTCGAGCGGGGACGGTTGATGAGGACGTCAACCATTTAAGTGGGGGAGAATGTCACGGTCATGCTTGTCCATGGCGTGTTGCCCGTGGCCGCATGCCCACCTCAACCCTTTTTTATCATGCTTTCATTATATGTATGTCTTATTGCTTTCTAGTTAGCTTTACTTGTAATTTTGTGGCCATATGACTCCTCGTCATTTTCATGTGCAAGCCTGTCATAGGCATAAATCCTAGAATGTACTATAGGGGGGTATGACTAGTTGTCCATCCTTCCTACCCGGAGTTATATGCAATCTAAGCTGTTGTTGACCCTTCTCTCGCTTATTGCCTATAACATTTATATGAACAAACGTTTTCTCAAAAGCTTTCAAAACACTTTCTCTCTCTCGGTTTTCTAAAACATTTTCTCCCGGGACTCGAGGGGAGGCTAGACCCTATACGGAAGTATTCCGCCACTTCCATTTTTCGAAAGGCTGACTTGCTCGCCGGGTTAGAGCAGGTGCCGCACGGTCGAAGAGCTGCGACCGTGATACTTAGCACCAAAATGGACCAACAACTTTTGGTCAAACAAAACCAAATACCAAACTTACTCACTTAACCAAACTTTGTTTTCATCCAAAAATTATGGCTTTTTCCAACTTAAAAGAAAAATAAAATAAAAGGCATAAAAAAGTAAAATTAGCAAATAACAAACAAATATCAAAGTGGAGACATTCCAATAATGAGCAAATTTAATAACAAACATAAAAAAAATGCATAAAAGAAATTTAAACTAGCAATCAACTTTATAAGAAGAAGCCGGACAAAAATAAGTGGCTACGTACAAAAATAAAAGAGGATTGTATTAAGGTTGGAGAGATAGATAAGGACCTTAGGAACAATAATCATCTACAAAACACAATAAAAAATGAGAGAAATACCTTGCAACAGAACATATTTGGGTAAATGAGAGGCCATAACTCAGTGTGTGAAAGTGAAGATCAATTTTTGGAATTTTGAAAAGAGCAAAAATCCAAAATGTTTTATCTTTAGGATAATTTCAACATGGGTTTATACAATCTGAGAGCTAAAGACATTTCAAATCTTTTTTGGGGTTTTAAGAAGTAAGGCAATCATAAATACTTTATCTCCAAGGTGTTTTCTACATGGTTTTGGCTACTAAAAGGTGAACATTCAAAGGTGTGAAAGATGGATTTCAAATCTTTTTTGAGGTTTTAAGAAGTAAGGTAATCATAAATACTTTATCTCCAAGGTGTTTTCTGCATGGTTTTGGCTACTAAAAGGTGAACATTCAAAGGTGTGAAAGATGGATCTTGGGGGAATGTCGAGAAGATGCAAAAATATAAGATTGATTTTGGTGGCTAAATGTTAAAAAGACCCAAACGTGAAATGAGGTGAGGAGACGGGAGATTGGGAAAATAGAAATTTTGTGAAAATGCCCAAATGTAAGTGAGCTGAAGATTGGAGATGAGAGATGAGAGATGAGAGCTTGGGATGCAGGGTTTCGTATGTGAGTGAGATGGGAGTGTGAGAAAATGAACGAAGAAGATAGGACCTGTGCGAAAATGAACTAAACTTTTTTTTTAATTAAAATTTCAAGAGGGAGTGAATATTACAGCCAAATTTTTTTGTTCTCCGCCTTTTTTTTTAATAACGTTTTGTACAAGTGCTATAATTTAAAGCTATTATATCCCTAATTTGTTGTAGTGTACTATATACAGAAAAACAAATGAAATAAACTCAAAGCTTAAAAACTTATCAAAACTTAAAAACATAAACTCAAAATTGGTAACTTACAACACATAACAACTAAAATTACCTAAAACTTTCTAAAACTTATAAACTTAACATCTAAAACTCAACTATCATTGCTTTACATTTATATCCAGGAAAAGAAAAACGATTGAAAATCAAGAAAAAGTAACTTGAAGACAATAAATTTATACTGTTGAAGATCTAAACAATTCAAATATTCTCTCACCATGACACACCAACCAACAATACATTTATTTAAACAATCCTCATTTATAGCCAACTACAATAAGCATAAATGGATCTTCACAAAATTCAACTTTTCTGCTCAACAACAGAAAACAATCAGTCTCAAGAAGTCAATAACTACTTTTGACTTTTGTTCACAAATCCAAGATATCATCACAGTATGACCATAAAAATCCATCCAACTCTCATTTGTAGAGAAACAGATTTCGGTAACTTTTCACACAGAAAAACAAACAAACATATTGTGGGCATTTCTCTCAGAAACTTGGCATGCAAATAAACAAACAAACAGATTTCATTTTATAGAGAATTTCTCATCACCATTAACAATAACTTTATTAGAATCCAAATCATATCGCTATAAGCAAAATCAAACAACAAATCAATACACCCAAAACTCACAAATACGAGAAAGAACGAGCAACGCGTACCTCAGTAATCCGAAGAACAACATCGTCTCTCCTGAGGAGCAGAAACTAACCACCTGCCACTTTTATAGAAAGGGGAAGTGAAATAAACTTACTTCCTCTGAAATAAGTTGTCAAGACAAAACCATACCAAACACCATAAGAAATCTTAGATCTTTCATCCATAGACAAAAAAAAAATAGAAAGAAACCACTCAGCAACTTATAAACAAATTACCCAAGTATGGTTGACTAGGAGAAATAGAGAAAATTAGGACATTACCAGTGGATTTGGGTTAAAATACTGAGAAATAGAGCAAGGGCCATCGAATTTAATGGCATAGGGAAGCTGATACGAAACTCTTAGGAAATTAGATCTAACAACCTTGCCAATAGACAACACCTTTAGATATAAGACCCAAAAACCCCAAATCAAGATGATTTCATCCCAAGGAAGAAGATAGAAACGGATTTACCTTGTTGATCAAATATCTCAAGGCAAGAAAACTTGTTTGAGATTCGAATCACTCCACAAGTAGTTTGATCAACACCACTTGAATGATCCTTACATGCAAATCTAAACACAAGATATGCAAAGAAAGTTGCTCATGGCCTTTAAGCTCAAAAGACTCAATTTCATTGAAACATCATCAAAGTTGTTCTTTCACAAGCAATACATACCCCTTTTATAGGCTTAATTCTTGTACATTAATACTTCCCTAACTACCCCATTTAATTATCTTCCCAACTACCTCATTAATGATCTTCCTAACTACCTCATTAATGATCTTCCTAACTACCTCATTAAATGACAAACAAAGAAAACTAAAATTACAATTAAAACATCAAAGTAAAAAGAATGTGCTATCTTGTAATTGGACTTTGAGGCATTGATAGATGTTCCTTGGCCACATCATCCATAGTCAACTTCAATCTTACACATTGACCCCCAAAGCTCCAAATGGTCCATCCTCACTTGAATTAGGTTGTAACACATGAAATTGAGGTTGAACCGTGATCCATATCATTTGATACCAAATGATACGAAACTCTTAGGAAATTAGATCTAACAACCTTGCCAATAGACAACACCTTTAGATATAAGACCCAAAAACCCCAAATCAAGATGATTTCATCCCAAGGAAGAAGATAGAAACGGATTTACCTTGTTGATCAAATATCTCAAGGCAAGAAAACTTGTTTGAGATTCGAATCACTCCACAAGTAGTTTGATCAACACCACTTGAATGATCCTTACATGCAAATCTAAACACAAGATATGCAAAGAAAGTTGCTCATGGCCTTTAAGCTCAAAAGACTCAATTTCATTGAAACATCATCAAAGTTGTTCTTTCACAAGCAATACATACCCCTTTTATAGGCTTAATTCTTGTACATTAATACTTCCCCAACTACCCCATTTAATTATCTTCCCAACTACCTCATTAATGATCTTCCCAACTACTTCATTAATGATCTTCCTAACTACCTCATTAAATGACAAACAAAGAAAACTAAAATTACAATTAAAACATCAAAGTAAAAAGAATGTGCTATCTTGTAATTGGACTTTGAGGCATTGTTAGATGTTCCTTGGCCACATCATCCATAGTCAACTTCAATCTTACACATTGACCCCCAAAGCTCCAAATGGTCCATCCTCACTTGAATTAGGTTGTAACACATGAAATTGAGGTTGAACCGTGATCCATATCATTGATACCAAATGATACGAAACTCTTAGGAAATTAGATCTAACAACCTTGCCAATAGACAACACCTTTAGATATAAGACCCAAAAACCCCAAATCAAGATGATTTCATCCCAAGGAAGAAGATAGAAACGGATTTATCTTGTTGATCAAATATCTCAAGGCAAGAAAACTTGTTTGAGATTCGAATCACTCCACAAGTAGTTTGATCAACACCACTTGAATGATCCTTACATGCAAATCTAAACACAAGATATGCAAAGAAAGTTGCTCATGGCCTTTAAGCTCAAAAGACTCAATTTCATTGAAACATCATCAAAGTTGTTCTTTCACAAGCAATACATACCCCTTTTATAGGCTTAATTCTTGTACATTAATACTTCCCCAACTACCCCATTTAATTATCTTCCCAACTACCTCATTAATGATCTTCCTAACTACCTCATTAAATGACAAACAAAGAAAACTAAAATTACAATTAAAACATCAAAGTAAAAAGAATGTGCTATCTTGTAATTGGACTTTGAGGCATTGATAGATGTTCCTTGGCCACATCATCCATAGTCAACTTCAATCTTACACATTGACCCCCAAAGCTCCAAATGGTCCATCCTCACTTGAATTAGGTTGTAACACATGAAATTGAGGTTCAACCGTGATCCATATCAGGTTTCCAATGGCATAACGAAGGGACGATCCTTCAATGGAGTCTGAACCAACGCTGAACCAACGGGAAAAGAAAGCAATGGCTTCCAACTCCAAACCAATGATGTCACCTTCAAGGGAGTCCCTTCCGATTACTATGATTGGCCTCTTAATTTTGTATCATTGTCTGTAATTAATCTATCTCCTCCTTTTTCTTTGCACCATTCATTGTTCTTGTCCTGCTTCTTTCTGATCTCCCTCTTCAACATAAATACACAAAACTCGAAATCTTCATATTCTTTTTTAATTACCTGACTTACTTAAGAAACTATGATGGTAGTTGATTCTGCCCTTGTAGGATGTTGTTTTGTTGCCTCGTTTTGGGAGTAAAAAGTAGAAGATGAGAGTAGTTTTAAGTTGGGAGAAAGGAGCAGGGTGTTGCTTTGTATTGAGAATCCCACATTGAAAAAATGGGGAGACCTCACATTCTTAATAAGATACATTAGCTACTCCTCTCATTGCCAATTGGTTTTGAGATGGAATCTCATGTTTATCTAATACTTTGTGTATTTAAAGTTTGAACTAATTTTATGATGTTCAGCGATATGTAGCTCTCAAAGTGGAGAAGAGTGCTCAGCACTACACTGAGGCATCTGTGGACGAGATTACAATCTTGAAACAAATTGCAGAGGGAGACCTTGAGGATAAAAAATGTGTGGTGCCTTTGGATCATTTAATTGATACTTTGTTCGTCTTTGCGAATTCCAGTTTTGCTTTTTGAGCCAAGTATTCTTAATTGAAATATTAATCGTATTTTGGTTGCATGGTTAATTTTCCACTAATTGGAGGTAAACTGATGTTATGCTAAGTCTCAAATGCTCAGTTGGAATAGTAATTCCCATAATATCACGATTAATTTCCCATTATATCTTGTCAATTTCGTTTTTGAGATTGCAATACGAAGCTATTTTTGAAGTTATTAGATTTTGGTTGATTTATATGCTGCTTATTATCATAATATTGTGTGTGTAGCTCGCTCTTTTTTGCATATTTAATCGACCATGAAGTTAATATTGCTCATTATGATGAATTTTTATTGTTCTATTATTATCCCACACTTTCAATTGCAGCCAAGGGAGGGCGTACCTTTTCAACAATCTGTAAGTGGTCCTATTGATTTAGAAGCGGATAAACATTTGGATTTCAACTTTTTGTTAACTAAAACTCTAAAATCGACCCAATTTATAGATTCTTAAATTGGATCTTTCCTTGAAACCTGGTTTTGAGAGAGATATTAATATTATTCATTTTATGTTATTTTAAAAAGAAGATACGATATGAAATGGGAATTTTTGAATCATTTTATATTGCCTGAAACATTTTTGTTTTATTTTAAGTAATTAGTGGAAATGCTTTTAATCGAATGACGAAGGTTGTTGAAATGTCTCTCTTACTGAATCATAGCTCCGTTGGGAATGGACATTCATTTTCCAGCTAGTTGTCAAATACTGTATGACTTGTGTCATCATTTTTAATTCAAATTTTGGTTGATAAGAACTCAACTTTTATTGTGTACTATTGTAAAATATATTATATATAATATCTAGGAGTTCAATTAGGACTTCTCCTTCTTAGGCCATCCTTTTGTAAATGCTCAAAAAATAACTTCTCCTTCCTAGGCTGTGCTTTTGTAGATGCTTAAAAAAGAACTGGCATTGGGTGTACTTCTGTTTTTACTGTCAGGTAAATACTCAAGCTCCATCCAATTTGTTGATTATAGTTTCCCCAACAAATCAAAATACTATAACTTTGTTGTTCGGGTATGCAAGTTTTGAAAGAACAAAAGCTTATTCTTGAAGAGATCAACAGCTGCGAATTTAATGTGTGTATTGTGCATTTCATGTGAAACAGTGGAAGGAACAACAAGAAGACATTAATGAAAATAGAAAGGTCAGAGCTTGAGAATAAATAAAAATTAATAAGCCAACTAACTATCATGGTAAAGTACTATTAGGAAGGTACATTAGAAAAAAAAACACAAGCTAATCACTCTTTACAACTGATTATCCTGCATCAGGTGCCCAATTTGTGCTGGACATGATTTTTTTACCTTAACTATACCACCCATGTTTAATAACCTACCGGTAGGATTTAATACTTAATGGTTTTCTTCCTCTTTAGGTTCTAGGATACACCTACCATGGCGAGAGGGCATGACATGAACTAGGTAATTTGAACCACTTTTAGAATGGAAAATTTGTACAGAAGACTCATTTTCACGCGCATCGATGTCATTTGACCCGTGTTTTGAAATTAATGACATATGACCCTTTCCATACTTTGTATCCCGTCCAAATTACCGTGAGGGCATCGTACTCTCATTCTTGTTCTAACTCTAGCTCTCTAGTTCTCGCTCTCGCTCTAGCTCGTTCTCTCTCTCGCTCTAGTTCATTTTCTCTCTTGTTCTAGCTTATTCTCGCTCTAGCTCGTTTTCTCTCTTGCTCTAGCTTGTTCTAGCTCTGGCTCTAGTTTGTTCTCGCTCTAGCTCGTTATCACTCTAGCTCGTTTTCTCTCTTGCTCTAGCTTGTTCTCACTCTCGTTCTAGCTCGTTCTTGCTCTCGCTCGTTCTCGTTCTCGCTCTCGCTCAAGCTCGTCTTCTCTCTTGTTCTAGCTCGTTCTCGCTCTCGCTCTAGCTCGTTCTCATTCTCGCTCTCGCTCGTTCTCGCTCTCGCTCTAGCTCTGCTGCTCTAGCTCTTCTCTAACGTAATTTTTTCTTGTCTTTTTTTTTCTCCAGATTTTCAACCATTCATTTGAGCGAGAGCGAGAGTGAGAGAGCTAGAGCGATAGCATTTTCGCCTACGAGAGCGTGAACAAGCAAAACTGTCTCATACTACCCTCATGTGTAATTTTGCGCGCTATGACATGTCAGAATGGGTCATATTTCATTATTTTCAGAACGCAGGTCATCAGTCATTAAAACGCTGGAAAACAGGTCATCCGTACAAAATCCCCTTTTAGAATGATATTTTAAATGTTAATTGTAATTCAAAAGCTGAAAGATGTCATTTTAAATGTTTTATTTTTGAAAGTGTTCTTGAAATTTCTAAAAACGTCTCAAAGCACCTCAACTCAATAGATGAAGCTAGCTTCTAATTCGTAATTATTTGTTTACTTTAAAAAATCATCTTAGACTCTACATATAATGAATTGATTTGATTATTAGTTTTTTTTTTTTTTGTTTGATGGCAGTTGATCGGGTTAAACTTGTGGGTAAAAATAAAAGAAATAATTTCAGACCCAGTGCAGGTGCACACTATCGATGCAAGTAATAAGCAGGAGCATTCCTGAGTATCGATCCCACAGGGAACGAATTTTAATAAAAAGATTGGAAATAGCAAAGGTTATTAAAAAATTACAACTTGGGTAACTCAATTGCAAAAACAAATTGTAGTTGGTGTGAAACAGCAAAGGAAACAAAAACTAATATTGCAAAATCAAATTGCAAGATGGTGCGAGACAGCAAAGAAATCAAAATGCAAAGGAATAACTTTATGAAGATAGAATGAGACTCAAGAATGTTCATTGCCTTAAGTTGTGAATTGCCATTTAATTGCAATTGCAGCAATCCTAACCTACACAAACAATTGTAAACTGAATTCAATTCCTATTCAATTTTGATTCCAAAATCATTAGGAGGCTAAGTAATTGGACCTATATGTCTATGGCCAATCGTAAGATTTAGAACACAATTCTAGTGGTATTGAAGTTTTTTGCCCTATGTCTAGGGTAAAGAATGACTTATGTCTAAACTCTTTTTTCCATTATTTGTGCGAAATCTGCTTTTTACTAACTCATTCGGTATTAGCTCCAAGATTTGTATGCAATCCTATTTGATCAAACTAGAATTACAAAAATCCATCAACTCAACACAAACAAGCAATTAAGGTGTAAGTTTCGTTACTTTTACAATTTAAGCTCAATTCACTCATTACAGAATTCACATCTTTCTAACACTTTGAGATGAAAGTAGTTGACTAGCTTCGAGCACGAGTCACTGCTAAGATCATTTTCACATACTCATTTCCTAAGTTAACCTTTCATACAAAGGAAATCATAGGTGTAACGACCCTACTTATCAAATTAGACTTCCTAGGGACGCTACTACATACATTCTACTATAAATTTAGAAATCTTTAATAAAGACACAAAAGATCCGATCATTTATTAAAACAATCAAAAACTTTAGCTCGGAATCCCTTTATTTCAAAACATAAGAATAAACCAAAACATTTAAAATTAAAAATAATTTGTAGAACTCGACAGTTAAAAGGTCAAAAAAAAATGCTAGCCTATAAGAGTTTTGCGGAAATAAAACTTCTCTACGTCACCCATGGCCTCTGCAGCAACTACCAAGTCATTCCCCCATGATGCCCTTGCCTTTACCTGAAAAGAAAAATATTTTTGAAAAGGGTGAGTATTTTACAATACTCAGTAAGTGACTTCACTACCAGGTCAGGATATGCATACACACACATAATGAATTTTCGAAAACATTTTTTTTCTTTCCTTTGGTGGGACCTAAATTCCTTTCATGGCGGAAACGTTTCTCTTTCAACTTTTCTCTTCGGCTTAATGTGGATAATTAACCCAACCTAACATTTCCTTTTCATTTAACCTTTTCAGGTTCCTTTTCATATAGCCTCATAAGGCTCCTTTTCATATAGATGTACATCAATAATTTTAGGGGGTAATTGCCACAGCCTTCGAAATCATTTTTATCATGAAAACATAATGTATGCATGAGGTCCCAAAGCATTTTAAAATTTTCATTTCATGATGCAACATAAAACAAAGTTCTCATGTCATTCCTCATATCATAAATCATATAACATGCATCACATTCATAAGAACACATGGCAAACATACATGTGCAACTCCAATTTCATATAAAATAAGGTATTTTAAAATTCATCAGAAATCACAACTAAAAACATTTATAAAAACTTTTCATTTGAAATAATTTAATATATATTTTTTTTCAATTCAGTTCCTAACTTGCATTTAAGCATACCGGCGTAAGATCCCTTACCTTGGCTAGGCTCAAGAATCCAATCACCCAATTGCTCACCAAAAATTCATTCGCCTTGAACCTCAACCAAATAATTTGGAGCCTAGTTCAAACCATCCTAAGGTTAGAAACAATTCCTAAAATTCATAATTCATCCCAAAATTCCTTCCACCAAACTAAAGTTCCAAAATTAGAATTAATTCCTTAACATTTAACTTAATCTCAAATTGGTGGTTAAACTCAATTCAAATCACAAGTCTCATGATTTAATCACCCTCAAGTTTAATCTACCAAACACCCAAAACTCCAAGGATTTGCTTGATGTAGAATGAGAATTTTACCTCAATTCCGACCCCAAAACAGAACCGAACCTTGTCGAATAGATGATGGTTTGATTCGATTTTTGACAAATCAACCTCCTCCTACAATGGGTATTCCAAAATAGAGCCCAAAATCAATTAGTCAATCTCCAAATTATCATAACAATGCCCAAAACCAAATTTCAATATGAAAACTATAGGAAGGCAATACGAAACTCTTACCCACGCGAAAACAGAGGCAACCCACTGCTGTACAGTGCCGAAACTCGCCAGAAAATAGCCTAAAACGTAGAAAGATCCTACTGTACACGGACTGTAGGGGCGGCGGCTTTTCTGTCCGAAGCTGCAGCAGTCGGTTGCGCGTGCGGCGGAGCAAAACTGCAGTAGCGGTGCAGTCGACTGCACAGCGGTCTGGGCGTGGTTCGGTTCGAGCTGCTGTGCAGTCAACGGTCGGTTCTGCGAGAGCGCTGGGGCTTGCGGCTCGAGGATCTGAAGAAACCCGACTCGATTTGCACGGTGGCGGTGCGACGGGAGATGGTGGTTTGGGGTGGTGGTTGCGGCGACTCAGGTGTAGTAGTGCAGATCTAAAAAAAAATATGCTCCAAGGAGATGGCTGTCGAAAACACAAGGGAAGAAGAAGAAGTTTGGAGAAGATGATGGCTTAAAGGCTTGGCTGGCTTGAAGGCTTGGCTTGAACCTAGGGCTGCGTGTAGGTTATTATATTAGAGAGGAAAATTAGGCTTGGCTTCAACATGGGCTTGGGCTTGGCTTAATGTCCCTTAATTTACAAGAATGCCCCAAACATCAATTAAATCCTATTTTTCCCTCTTTCTTCCCATTCTACCCTCCAACTTTCTAATTTCAAATATGCTAAATTCTAAAATTAAATCCCAACACAACTTTAAGCATGAAATTGACCTTACTATGAATTTTAAATTTCAAAATTAAAGCCTTAATTACTACCTGAAAGTGTCGGTCGTTACAATAGGTGTCATGACTGCCCCTGGTTACTCATGGGACTTAGGGCCAATGTAGGGAAAAAATGAACTGAGGATTTTATAAAGCATACTAGGCTTGTTAAGACTTCATTAGGAAGGCTATGCAAACACACACGCAAGGAATGAAAAGTTTTGTTTTAAATTTCTCACTGATTGGATGTGCTTGATTATTTCTATTAATTGTTTTTAAATTTGTTGTTCAGATCATTTGAGGCTAGAGTCACCATTATGGAACTTTTGATTCATGTATATGGTTTTGTTTTATTTTGCTTGGGACTAGCAAAAACATATTTTTTGCGGTATTTGATAGCAATTATTTAGTACTATCTTATTCCTTTATATTTGGCTAGTTTTATGCTTAAATTGTGAGCTTTGATGTCGTATATTGTTGTTTTTAGTGATTTTGAGTTTAAGAAGAAAAACTGGAGCAAAAGAGAGATTTGTGATGAATTTGGAGCTAAAAAGGATCACTTTGTAGAGACTAAGTATGAAAGGAGCTCAAATGTGGCATTTGGACCCGGGAGGATGACGTCTCAAATCAGGTTATTTGCCAAACCCAAGAGCTAGCATTGAGATGCTGCCTTTTGGCATCTGCTAGAAATGCTCGCAATTAGTGATTTACGTCCGTAGCGTCGAGACGCTGCTTCGATTCCTCGATAGTGATACGGTGTGTTTGGCACAACGTTGAGTCGTTGTCCCTAGCGTCTCGACGCTGCAACGGGAGACATATAAATTCATCTCATTCTTGCTCGAAAAAGGGGAGATCAATTAGGGTTCTTAGACCTAAATTTCGATACAACACTATTTTGGGAAGATTTAGAGACTTTTTGGCACGGTTCGTTGTCAATTGGAGCTCGGGATAGAGGTAGATCGAGATGGTAGTCAAAGAACGTCCTTCGATTATCATTTTTCCTTGCTTTTCATTTCATTTTTGTATTGAATGATGGCTGTACTTTATAGTTTAATGTTGACTTTTGTGTTTATGAGTACTTAGACCATATGTTCTAGGGATTAATTAGCTATTGGACCCTCTATATTTTAATTAATTAATAGTGTTTTGATTATCTATCTTGTTAGTTCATTTGTACATTGTAGGCTTAATACTTTTAAACTCTTGGCCACAGTTTAACTAATTAATTACTTAATTCGACACTCGAGAGAGGGGAACTAGGATTAAAATTACAATGCATGACAATTGGATTTCGCTCGAGTGACACAAAATAATCGGAATTCAATTGAGGTTTATAACAAAGAGTTTTAATGCCACATGTAGTTAATTTAGGATCATAGGGATGTGAGTTAAATTGGCTATGCATGAGAGTTGGTTGAGCTCGAGAGAGGATACCATTACCTTAGACTTCTAGATTTATGAATTGCATGATTAAATAGTCCTAATTAATTAATTAATTAATTAATTGAAAATATGATCCAATTAGCGAAGTTAACTCCCTAGAACGCATTCCCTTAATTGTCTCGCCGTTAGAATAGTTTTATTTCTTGTTTTTATTAGTTTTCTTAAAGTGTTGTTCAGTCGTGCTCTTTAGATAAAATCGATCAAGATTAGTCTCGATAACTAAATAACTTAAAATATCCAAATTCCCTGTGGAAACGATACTCGAACTCATTAATCACTATATTACTTGCCTCATGCACTTGCGGTTGCTCAAAATACATGCATTAGGTTTCCACTTCTTTTCTTTTCTTTGGGATGTGCATCATTTTCATACACATTGTTCCATGTACATCATTTTCATACACCTCACTTTCATGTATACCAAACACTACAACAAATAGTCCTTTTTATTGCATGTGAAGATAGCTTTTTATAAAATAAGCTATGAAAACATATGAAAGAAAAAGCGGAAAAAAGGCGGTGAAAAAATTTTAGAAACTTGCTCAAATAATACGCAAAACATCCGTGATATTTTGCGTGACTAAGCCTAAGCGTCATCCCCTTTCCACTGAAATACCCATTCTTCTGATCTCTCTCCCTTTCCCTTCCTCTTCTCTGTTCGCAGTCAATACGCTCAAGAATTAGAGGTAAAAATGACTTCATCTTCTTCTTCATCCCTTTCCTCATTTTTTTCGTTCTCACTTCTTTTCTTTGCTTGCATACTAAAAATTTCTCACCTCCAAAATCAGTCCCAGCCCTCATCTATACAATCATCAGTTCTCAAAGTAAAGATATAAAATTTCAACCTTGAAGAGACCCATTCAAGCAAGTTAAAAAGTTCTCCAAAATTTGATTTTGACGGCCCACTACCTGGCAAGTTAAAAGTGACCTTTTGTTGTTTGTCCAGTTCCCACGATGAAAGCAAGTCTTTTATTTCTCTAATCCTTACTTCTTCTTTTTTCTCTGTTCTTGAAATGGATGTCTACCTTCTTGTTACTCTGTTATTTCAACTCTATCATTTTTTGTATTCTTCATTCTTTTGAAGTCCATGCACTAGGCTAAAAGAAAAGAAAAAAAAAAGGGAAAGGAGATCGTGACAGTTAGTTCAGTTCTTTTTCAAATGTTTCAAATGTGATGAAAACATTCCATCATTAAGATAAACATATATTGGTCTTCAAACTTGATTTTTGTTTAATTGAGTTCCGTAGTATTAATTAATAAAAATGTTGAAAACTACTTCTAGAAAAATAAAAAATGAATTTGATTCACACTCCAATAACAGAATGATTGAGTTAACCTCAATTGATTGTAGAGTCTCTATATAAACTTGAAAGAGGGAAAACATATCAATCATTAGGTAGGTCTAATATGTGATTGCTGTAAAAAAAAAGGAAACGAAGTACAGTCAAACTAATAAGGAAAAACTCCAATGGTAACAACGTAATTGTTGGAGAAAAATTAGAACCGAATGAGTTGTATTTGATCATCAATTAAGAGTCAATTTAGGCAGTTGTTTGAATGGTTTTTCATGTTGAAATTCTGCTGTCATAATATCTGATTTGCATATCAGATATTGTGGGAATTTGCTGATGCTTTGCTGAAAATTTGGTGGGTTGTTGTGAGTTGATTTTATTAATGTTGAAATATTATATTATCAATGGTGGACTTTGGGTTGGTTTTGTTCTTGTTCTTTTACAATCTACTTGTACAAATTGGTTGTATTTAGGGCTTAAAGAGCAGGCCAAATTGTATAACCTTGCAAGTGATTGGTACTTAGCAACACACCAACAAACAATAAAAATTAATCATTTTTATGTAAACTTTATGTATGCAGGGATTTCTTTGATTCTGAGTATCATTGAGTTTAGAGTTTTTGTTGCAATTCGTTCACCTGGCTTCATAACCTTGCCTATCACTCAGTTGCCTTCCCCAATGAATTAGGTAACTCAACTTCTTCATTTTTCCAGTTTATTTAAAAGAAAAGTCTTAAGTCTCTGGAATTTTTTTCTTCTTCTACAACAGTTTGTGTTATTGTGATAAAGATGGAGGCCAAGTTCAGTGCTCTAACTAGTGAAGTTATTTTCACCACATAGGTAATGACTAATGATGGTTTTTCATAATCATTTTTCACAGTACTGATTAATGAAATCCAAACCTCTAAGTTGTTGTTTTAGCTCATGGATACGTTTATGATGTAATTAGTGTTAAAAATCCAGACTTATGTTATGATTTCTCCCATATTTCAAAACCAAACGGTCATCAAAACACAAGAAAACTATAGGTGGAAGAATGTTTGTTGTTCTAATTTCTTTTTGGGATAAAAATTTCATTTATTTTGTTGAGAATTTATAGAACATGACTGATTTGGATGAAGTTTGTCTGTTGTTCTTTCCTTTTGGGATAAAACTTTGGAATTTATTTTTCCCACTAGGATTTAGCTTCTTGTCATGTATATACAATTCTATGTTTGTTCTGTTGAAATGCTCAAATTTGAGCATACAGACATATATGTATACTTGATTCCATGACTATGCTCCAATCAATAGTACTCCATTTTGTTTCTCAATATGTGTTATGGAATAAGTAAAATCATTGTGACCCCATGATTATTAGTTCCTTCTTAAATATGAGAAATTTCATTGATGTTTGAATAAACTAAAAATCAAGAAGCTGTTATAGTTCAGAATTTTACTACTAGACCAATAAATGAAGAATGTTTCAAAAGGTAAAAGATCTAGAAAAATATTTGGATTTGAAAAGATAATGACTCAAAAATTGTCAAAATGAGAACATTCATTAAAATTTAGGGAGATATCAAGAGATGTGCCGCATTGTCACTCTATTTTGTCGATTTGTTTTCCACAGTTATTTTCATTTTTTTTTCTTTTTGGGAAAAGATCATTTTTCATAGTTATTTTCAATTTTCAAGTTCATGCTTCTTTGTAAAATGTTTTTCAACTTTCATGCAACGACCCTACTTATCCTATTAGACTTCCTAGGGACGTTACTACATGCATTCTAATAGAATTTAGAAATCTTTAATAAAAACATAAAAAAATTTAAACATTTGTTAAAACATTCAAAAACTTTTAGCTCGGGATCCCTTTATTTCAAAGCATAAAGATAAACTAGAACATTTAAAATCTGAAATAATTTGTAGAACTCGACAGTTAAAAGGTCATAAAAAAAATAAATAAAATGCTAGCCTATAAGAGATTTGCGGAAATAAAATTTCTCTACGTCACCCATGGCCTCTTGCAGCAACTATCATGTCATTCGCCTAGAATGCCCTTGCCTTTACCTGAAAAGAAAAACATTTTTGAAAATGATGAGTATTTAAAATACTCAGTAAGTGATCTCACTACCGGGTCAGGATATGCAAACACATACAAAGTGATTTTTAAAACTTTTCCTCTGGTGGGACCTAAAACATTTTCATAGTGAAAATCTTTCTTCTTCTTTTCTCTTCGGCTTGATGTGGACAATTAACCCAACCTAACATTTCCTTTCCATTTAACCCTTTCAGGTTCCTTTTCAATTAACCTTCTCAGGTTGCTTTTCAAATAACCTTTTCAGGTTCCTTTTCAATTAGATGTACATCTATAATTTAGGGGGTAATTGCCACAGCCTTCGAAATCATTTATCATGAAAAAAACATGTATGCATGAGGTCCCAAAGCATTTTAAATTTTTCGTTCCATGATGCATCACAAGCAACATTCTCATATAACACATCATAAATCATACATGTGAAAACCCTTTTTTTTGCACATAAAACAAAGCATTTCAAAATTCATCAAAAATCATAAATAACACATTTATAAAACTTTTCATTTTGAACGTAAATTTTCTTTTCAATTCAGTTCCCAACTCGCATTTAAGCATACCGGCGTAAAGTCTCTTACCTTGGCTAGGCTCAAGAATCAAAATCACTCAATTGTTCAACAAAATTCCTCCGTCTTGAACCTCAGTCAAACGATTTGGGGCCTAATTCAAACCATCCCTAAGGTTAGAAACAATTCCTAAAATTTATAATTAAATCCCAAAGTTCCTTCCACCAAACCAAAGTTCCAAAATTAGAATTAATTCCTTAACATTTAACTTAATCTCAAATTGGTGGTTAAACTAAATTCAAATCACAAGGTTCATGATTTAATCGTACCCTCAAGTTTAATCTACCAAAAACCCAAAACTCCAAGGATTTGCTTGATTTTTAGAATGAGAATTTTACCTCAATTCTGACCCCAAAACAGATCCGAACTTATCGAATGGATGATGGATTGATTCGATTTTTTGACAAACCAACCTCCTCCTACAATGGGTATTCCAAAATAGAGCCCAAAAATCAATGAGTCAACCTCCAATTTACCATAACAATGCCCAAAACTAGATCTATCATTTGAAAACCATAAGAAAGCAATACGAAACTCTTACCCACTCGAAAACAGACACAAAACGGGGCTGTACAGTACCGAAACTCGTCGGAAAATAGCCCAAAATAGAGCAAACCCGTCGGGTACATAGATCTGCTGCACGGCGGTGCTCGTCAAACGGCAGAGGCGGCGGTTTGAGCTTGAATGGCGGTGGAGCGGCAGGGCGACGCTGCGTGCGGCGGTCTGAAGCGAGGTGGCGGCGGCGCGATTCGCCGTCTACAGTAGATCGGGCGCGGCGGGGTGGTCTGAAATGCGGCGGCGGCGCGACAGGGTCATGGTGCGGGCGGCGGTGCGCGGCGGTCGGAGCTGCTTGGAAGATAGAAAAAAAACAAAAGCTTCTTACTTCAATGGGGGTGGTTGTCGAAAACAAGGAGGAAGAAGAAGAGATTTGGAGAAGATGAAGGCTCGGCTTGGCTTGGCTTAAAACTCACCTATGACTGCGTGCAGATTAAAATATTATAGATGGATATTAGGGCTTGGCTTAAACATGGGCTTGGGCTTAGCTTAAAGTCTCTTAAATAACAAAATTGCCCTCAACATCAATTAAATCCATTTTTTCCTTCTTTCTTCCCAAACTACCCTCCAATTCTCTAATTTCAAAATGCAAATCTTCAAAATTAAACATAAAATTGACCTTTCAATCAATTTAAATTAAAAAAAAAATTAAAGCCTCAATTAATACCTGAAAGTGCCGGTCGTTACAGTTGTGTGTCGGAGAAATCCTCAAAGTGGAACAACGATTAGTGAGCCTCGGTCATGCTCTATCTGGGTGTTATACCACTCACCTGGGTAAGAGGAAGTGTCATCCTTTATTAGGGTGTTCTCTTTCTCGCCTTGATAAGAGCAAGTGTGATCCGTGTTTGTGTGCTCTATTTGGATGTTGCCTCGAGATGAACCGATTGTGCCTCGAGATGAAGTGCAAGCTCTCAGTTGGGAGTGGACGGATTTGTTCGAGGGGAGGCTCAAGTTGTTGGTACTTTGTTCGAGGGGAGGATTGTTAGGATTGCTAACAAAATCCCACATTGGCTAGGGAAGGAAGAGATCTATGGTATATAAGTGAGGACCATTATCGTCATTGTTATGAGACCTTTTGGGGGAACCAAAAACAAACCCATGAAAACTTCTGCCGATAATGAACAATATCATACTATTGTGGAGATATGTGGAGGGTCGTTGTCCTTATCACATGAAATATACAAGTTGAAAAACTTGAACCAAATATGCATTCATAAATACTAATTCTATATATTAATTAAAAATTTAAATGAAGAAATTATGATAATGGAACAAAATTGTGAATCAAGACTAGAATCCAAGTAACCTTACACTCTATCTCAAAACTAATTAAGGGAGAATATTTATAAGAAGAATATTAAATAACAAACGACCAACAATATGTCAAGCCAAAAGAATGCACACCCAACGTACAAGGAAACAGACGGGCAAAATATAAACTAAGCAACAAAAACAAATAACAACAGTGATTATAACAACTTAAGAATGCACACTAATGCCAATACTACCATGGTTAAACAATTTTAGACAGATCGTTTTTTTTCACTATTGCCTCTCCAAAATAGAACCTGCAAAACAATAGTATATAATATCAAATTTCATACTTAAAGGAGAGAGTGTAAACTGAGCTATGCAAAGAAAGATATATTTTAGCTTGGCATTTATGTTCGCAAAATATCCTAACTTTCCAAGACATAATTTCACACAAAACTTAAATATACAAAACATGTAACTACCAAATACACCTTTTAAATATTATGTCCATGATTTAGAGAAATTTAGGCCCCTATCCGATAAGGATTTGGTTTTTGGTTTTTGATTTTTGGTTTTTGAATATTAAGCTTGTAAACACTACTTTTACTTATGACATTCTTTGTTTTGTTCTCTACTTTTCTACCCATGTTTTAAAAAATCATGTTAAGTTTTGAAAACTAAAAAAAAAAATAGTTTAAAATTTTTGTTTTTGTTTTTGGAATTTGACTAAAAATTCAATTGTTTCTTTAAGAAAGGTAAAACCCATGATAAAGAAATTGTAGGAAAAGAATCATAAATTTAAAAAATCAAAAACTAAATGGTTATCTTAGTTTTTGGCAATGATATAAGGTTTTTGCCATATAAAGGATCTGTACTTTATGTTTTCTAAAATGATTTATAATCATATCACGTGTTGTTAAAACCATATTTTTTTCATTATTAGAAGGCAAAAGGGAGAGCAAAAAAAAAATGGATTAGTTAATTTGAAAAGAAGAAAAAAAACAACCTAAGCGTAGTTGAACTAGTTAAGGTATATGCCCTTGACCAAAAATTTAGAGAGGTTTGAATCTTCCCACTCCATGTGATGTTAAACTCAAAAAAAAAAAAAAAAAAAAGTAAAGCAAAGAAACTAGTTTATGAGTATGAACTTCCAAGAGCATTCGATCCCATATTTCATTAAATTAAATAACTTTGAAGACATGAAATAAGTCCAACAATATTTAGTATCTCTTAATATATAATGTATTGGAATTGAAGGATTGGGAAAAGAGATATGCAAAATGCTGATAAAATGAAGATAGTGGATTCATACCTTAATATCTATTCATCCTTTTGTAAACCACATGAGCTCCACACCTACTGTAATTTATTGTAAATCCATATTCCTCTCCATCATCTTCAAATGACACCCTAAGCTCATCACAATGATTTTTCAGGTAATCAGTCGAATTAAAACTTGGCAACTGACCATACCCATCATCATCTATCTCCATCGAATTGTCATTAAAAATGTTACAAGCACTCTCACACTTGATGAATGATCTGTAAGGTTTAGGATAAAATTCTAGCAACCACGTACACTCAATTTCTGGCTCGATTCGTCTTCGAGGAAGATTAGTTTGTTATTAATGTACACTTTGCATCTCACATGAATCTCATGTTGCGAATCAGTTAGAGAACTCTATTGAAAACGACACAAGGAGCCAAAGCTTTCAATTTCCGACATTGATGACGTGGTAAACAAAATGTTATTGATTTCTTCTCATTCTTATGATCATACCATTCTGGAATATCATAATTTATTAATATGAACTTTTTTGTACCTAAAGTTCTTGGTTCCACAATTAACATTGTGTAGTTAAACTGACAATGATTGTCTTCATCATCCTCGTAGTGCCTTTCTTCATCCAAATAAGAATAACAGTTTTCATAATCATGGCCGTACCTTTCTTTCTGCAAATGAGAACAAAAATGCGAAGAAAATGTTGACTAATAATATAAAACTTAATTATATAAACGAATGACAAGAGAAGTTAGGAGAAAGAGACTATTGAGGAAAGAGTAGAAAGACACGGTGGCAGTCAACTTGCCAACTCAGACGATGAAGATTGCTGATATGGTGACCTTGCTGGCTGGAAGGTTCCAGACTATTGGGTTTTTATATTCTCCCTTTTGTTTGTTGCCTCTCAGTCAATAGGCTGGTTACACGTATAGCTGGTTGTTATACCTTTTCAATCTTTGTCTTTATTCACTCTTTCATTCTTATTTCTGTATAAAGTGGAGAATAGGGTTTTGTATCAAATTCATTCTTTTGAGAAAGAAGAATACAAAATATACACTGAATACCCAAAAGGGTCTTAACCCCTGTTTTTCTTTTTCCTCTATTTTATCGAGCTGTGCAACCTCTGTTTGAGACGAACCATATCTTATGAAATTCGACCAAGGATATGCACCTACTGGAATCACTGCGATTTATTCAAGCAACTGGCAGTTCAATACTAGAAGTTGGCTCGAGAACATAAAATTAACAATACATGAGGGTAGGCTAGAAAAATTGTTGTGAGATAAGTTCAAAATCTCTAATGATGGAGCAGCACGAGAGAGGCCTTCTAAGAAACTTACATCTGATAAATTGCAACTATCAAGATGTAATACGATTAGGAAATGAGAAAGGGAATGTACAAAAACTTTGGTTGTCTTCGAGGATCAAGCAAAAAAGACTCATTAAGCAATAAATTGTATTTGGACGAGTTTTGAGGTTTGGGCAGTAGCCAAGGGACAAAAGTTTGAGCCTAGTAAGATATTTAATTGAGGAAGGTAGCTCTCTTACCAGTATTACTCAAAGAAATTGAGCACTCTGAAGACTGCATTATTTCTTTATCGATATCAGGAAACTTCTCAAGTTTAAGGTCCAATTCATGAACCTTTTTTAAATTTGAACAACCTTCAAGTTTCAAGTACTTTTCAAGGTTTAAAGCGCTGGAAAAATCTGGAATTTCTTCCAAGAACTTAGACCGACTTGGATCAACATTCTTCAACAATTCACAATTCTGCAATGCATAGAAAACAACATAAAACCGTTAAAACCATATATTGGTTAATTCTTTGGAGATTTAATATTGAAAAACACAACACAAGTATTAATGTATTGTACCATAAATCCTTTTCCCAAGTCTTTGATGGAGCTACATTGTAATCTTAGTTGAATAAGATTTTTTGCCGTGTAGCTTGAGGGAAAAATGAAGATGGAAAGTTTGGCCAATCAATCCACTATAATCTATTAGGCAGATACTCTAGATCTCTAGAAAATGTTACATTCTGAAATTCAATGAATGTGAGATTTTTCAAATTTTCAAAACTTCCTGCATCAATGTCCAACTCTAGCTTCGTAGGTTCATCAAAGCTCAACCTGATGGCTTTAACTTTTTTTGCTTCCTACAAAGATATAAACCAAACAATTTAAAACTATTTAGAGAAAAAACTAAAATTCAACATTTATATACTAATTAATCTTCATAATAATTAAACAAACATAGTATACTTAAGTTTTCCTACCTCAATACCATTGAAGACATCCTCAACATCTCTTTTAGTGAACAACCTTTTCCATTCACAAGGATTAGTAGATTCTGAGCGAGCAATTGTGCACCCCATTTCTTGTATTAGGTCATGCATTTCTATTTCTTGGGAAGCTTCGTTGATGGTAAGAAATGATAGATCCATAAGATTTGTAATTCCCTTTTCTGAATATAACTTGAAATCTAAACATCAAAAATCAATTTGATGGAGGAAAATAAAGTCAAATCTAAAGGATATGGAGACATACGGATAGTTATGCAGATCCCATCCAGACAACTTAGAAACTGCAGTCAAACCTTCCCTCCATGCTTGTATCTGGTCGAGGGATCTATTTATTTCATGTTTGGTTAAGGCCTCTTTAAAACTCCATCTTTGTTTTCCTACATCAGTCGGAGCCACCTTGTAAAAGACCGGAAAAACCTTTTGTCTATTGCATTTCTAACCCTCAATGATTTTCACCAATTCATCTAGACACCAACTAGAAGATGCATAATTTTCAGATATGATAACAATTGAGATCGTAGATTCTTTGATAGTTTTCAAAAGGGAAGCAGAAATGTTTTCACCCCTTGGTAGTTTGTAATCTATGAAGACATTAATTCCTTTTCGACATAAAGTCATGTTCGGATGACTGACAAAGTTGGAACGAGTGACTTCTCCTCTAAAACTTAAGAATACATCGAAACTCCATTGGTAAGGAGATGGATCTGCTTGAGCAATCAAAGAATCCATGGCTATACAAAAACCAGAGAAGTAGATTGCATGCAAAATATGGAATTAGAGATAACAAAAGACGAATAATTAGAAAGTCTGGGTTACTTCTCTTTGTCTCCTTCCCTAAGGCAGTGTCATCCTTCAACTTGCAAATTCTATTAATACTTTTACTTTAATTAAGGGGAAAAAAAAGAAGAAAAAGTCCACTACGTAACGAAGTTTCTTTCCACAATCCTGTCCATCTTAATTTTAAAAAAAAATTAACACAATAATCATAACTATTAATTTGTATTAAAAAAATTTAGTCTTGATGATTGTGTACTTACTCGGTCAATGATTGACTTGAATTTTTTTATTTGTGCGCGCTAATAGATTGAAGTAACTTTTTGGAATTCATGTTGGTTGATTTGTAAATTAGGATGATATTAGATGATAGATCATCCCAATCTAAGCAAGGGTCAACATGTTGATATGTCAACGAAAATGTCAAGATTTCAATTTGTTTGAAATGTCGATGGATGTTTTTGCAAAAATTGTTGTTGCCAAATTTTGGACAGGAAAAATCTCATTTGACCTCTAAGTGACAACGACGGTGAATTTGTAATTTGAGGGAAGAACGCAGTCTGTAAAATAAGAAAAACCTACATACCAGTGTGGTTTAGGCCATACAGTCTGATAGGACGTATAAAGTTTTATTTAATCACACTTAACTCTTGTTAGTTGGATAGTTTTTATTTGTTTTCATGTTTATTTTATAGGGATTTGAGAAAAAGACGTATTTTGAGATTCTATGTCGAATAACGATTCAAACGAGCCAAACCGGAGGTCATTCGGACACCTGAGCTAAAAGTTAGAGCAAAATTACCAAATCTGTCCAGGGAGCAGCGGCTCAACGCTATGCTCAACGCCAGTAGCGTCTCAACGCCATGCTCGACGCCAGTCAACGCCAAGATTCTGTCTTTACTCAACGATGCTTGACGCTGCAGTTTGGCTTGCTCAACTCTAGTAGCGTCTCGACGCCGCTCAACGCCACACAAAATAAGCAACTATTCTTTCCATAATCGCAAGGACAAACGTCTCAACGCCACCCACAACGTCTCAACGTGTCCAGTCCTATTTATAGCACTTTTTCACTCTAAGATTGGGACTTTTACCTCCTTTGCTTAGAGTTTTAGAGAGAGCTTTTGAGAGCTTTTCTCCTTCTACTTTTACACTTTTATTGTAGCAAATCGAACCATGTTTAACGGGAGATATACTATCATGATGCTTGGCTAAACTCCACGTTTCCAGTTCAGAGGTCGGTTGTAATCAATTGCAATGTTGTGAGGCTTGGACCTTAATGTAGTTTTCTTTCAATTGCAAGTATTCTTTGATTCCTGTGTTAATTTTATAAGCATGTATTTTTTATTGAATTGACACCTCGATCGTTTTACATGTTTGATTGCTAATCATGATGCATGATCTGTAATTGTCATGTTGATTGAACCAATAGCGTTAAGATTATTACATATGTATGTTTTGTGGGTTTCCATATTACATGGCTTGCATGTTTAATTCTAGGAATTAAAGGAGCATCTTAATTAGATTAAAGTTATTTCACCTAATTGGTTGTCTTGGTCCTTCTAAAGCACTTAATGTCTTTACCTAAATAATTTGGAGCGGTTTCGTCAAGAATTGTTTAGGTATTTAGCATTAACTTGACGTTTGTTAGAGTAATGACCTTAGGGAATTTGCTACTTTTTGGGGTTTCCTAATAAGTTGACCAAGTGCTTGCATTGTTAAGTTTAAATATTTTGAGTGTCTATGATCAATTTTTGCAATTGAGTAAAACCGCACATTTAGATTGGAATTTGGTAAGATTTAATTTATCTTTATTTTATTTGTTTATGTTTTATTTTATTAATAAAAAAACACAAAACCCCCCTTTTTATTTGTTTTCTCCTTGGCAAATTTAACTTGAGAAATTAATATTCGGTTCCCTAAGGTCGACCTGGTCCACTCAATGCTACAAGTAGCTTAGGATCGGTTTATAAATTGTAATTTGACGAGCCCTCGACAAGCTCGCGTCAAAGAAATAAAATTATGAAAGATTTCGTTGCAATCAAATATAAAATATAGTAATACAATGATTTCTAAATTTAGAATCGCAGTACAGTTTTTCAAACATAGTAACAACAAAGAGTGTTCTAAACTATTAGCAGGAGTAGAAAGTACTGATTGATGGGAGAAAGACATATGTGACATTTGACGCGAGTTTGTCGAGGGCTCGTCAAATTACAATTTATAAACCGATCCTAAGCTACTTGTAGCATTGAGTGGACCAGGTCGATCTCAGGGAACCAAATATTACAGTCTCTGATGCTTAAGTCAATAAGAATTCTTAGAGAGAATTAGGAAGTTCTCAGAGAGTTTTGATAGGACCAAAATAGTCATATACCTAAATCCTGTTAGTTTGGAGGTTTTAATGCAATTAAGGGGGCGTTTGGCCCATGGTTTTGGGTTGGGATGGTTTTGGGTTCTAAACCCAAAACCATGTTTGGCACAAGGTGTTTCAAAACCCTTGGTTTTGAAACACAACCCCATAGGTTACAACAGTGCAACCCCATGGGGTTTGTGCCATGTCTTCCTCTTCCATTTGCCTTTTTTCATTTCCGTCGACTACTTCAACAACAACTCCGATGACAACTCCGGCAACCACCCGAAGACCACCGACAACGACGACTCTGACAACCACACCGGCGACCCAACCACCGCTGACGATTACCTCCGACGACCACCACTGATGGGTTACAACAGTGCAACCCCATGGGGTTTGTGCCATGTTTTCCTCTTCCATTTGTTGTTTTTCATTTTTGGCGACCACTTCGACAACAACTCCAAAGACCACTGACAACGACAGCTCCGACGACCACACCGGCTACTCGACCACCGCTGACAATTACCTACGACGACCACTGCTATGAGAACTCTAGAGACAAGTCTAACGACCACCCCAACAACTCGACACCCCGATGAGCCAACCACCCTGGCGATCTGACTTGCTCGAACCACCGACAACGACCATCTGACAACCACTCAGACGACCTGACTACCCGACAACCATAGTTGACGACCACCCCAAAAATCGGACACCTAGCAACTATCGCCCACGACCACCTAGTAACCACTCCAATGACCCGACCACCCCAACAACCCGACCACCCCGATGACTACTTTGCCGATTACCCCCACGACCTGACAACCCAACCACCCAAATGATCACCTGGTGACCACTTTTGCGACCCGACCACTCAGCAACTCGACCACTCTAATGACCACTCCGCCAACGACTTCAGCAACCCGACCACTCTACAACCACTGCCACAACCACCCAGCAACCACTCCAGCGACCTGACCACCCTGATGACCACTCCAGCGACCCGACCCCCTGACAACTACTGCTGAAAACCACCCAACGACCACTTCGGCGACCTAACCATCAACAATCACCTTGGCAACCCAACCACCCCATCAACCCGACCACTCTAACGACCACTCCAACGATCACCCCAGTGACCCAACCGCCTAGTCATTTTTTTTAAAAGGTTAAAATAAAACTAAAAATGGCTACTAAACAAATTTTTTAACCCATTATATTTGAAATAGGTTTCAAAATACTGTGCAAAATAGAGTTTCTAATATTTTAATTCTAAATTAGAATTCGAATTTTATAACTCATTTATCCTTCAAATAGATTTCAAAATAGAAATTTTGTTTAAATTCTATAATTTCTTAAATAGACCTCCAATATTTTAATTTTTAAAACAGAGTTCTAAAAATAGGTTTATGAATACTTTGTAAAATAGAGTTTTAAATTCCCTAATTTCTTAGATAGACTTCCAATTTTTTAATTTTTAAAATAGAGTTCCAAAAATAGGTTTCTGAATATTTTGTGAAATAGAGTTTTAGATTCCCTAATTCATTAAATAGACTTCCAATTTTTTAATTTCTAAAATAGAGTACCTAAATTAGTTTTCTAAATACTTTGTGAAATAAAGTTTTAAATTCTCTAATTTCTTAAATAGACTTCTAATTTTTTTAATTTATAAAATAGAGTTTGATAACTCTTCAATAGAAGAGTTATTCCTGTTTAAAAATCTCTTATTAAACTTGCTTGTTTGAATGCTTTTGGTGTTTTTTGGTTGTTAAAGCTCCAAGTTCTGTATGTGTTTGCTGTTAAGAGTGAATTACTTTAAGATACGAAAATGGTCTGCTTTTGGCTAAGACATGGGCTTAATTTATTGAATTTTGCTTCAGGTGAACAAGTTTGAAAACAATGTTGGGAGATGAATTTGGAGAGATAAGCAAAAATCCTTGCTGAAGCATCTCTTTATTAAAAGAACCACTTGATTCACATGTGCCAGAAAATTCATTAATTGAGTTGTCCAAAAATGGAGCTAGCTGTACTTAAGTGAATCAATGGGAGGCTGGCTATGCATCAGAATTGTCCAATCAGTCCTGAATTCAAGGCTTAAAATGAGGTATTTAGAGGAGACACTTTGGATGGAGAAAGGAGGCTGGAAAGGAAGGAAGCTACAAAAAAGCAGAAAGAAGAGCTGAGTAAGGCTATCTACATTGGGAAAGGGAGCATATCATGCTTTCTTACTTGTCCTAGCATTCATACCCATCTGTTCTTTGCATTCTCTCCAGATTGGAAGAATGATTACTATGTGGAAGTGTTAGGGAGAGCACTTGGAACCCGATCCCCCCCATGGACGACAACTCGATGCCTTCGTCACCTTCAGCTACTACTTAGTTTTAATTCAGTTTGTGTTTTGGACAACTACTGCTATTTCTTTTCTTCATTCCTTTCAGCTTATGTATTATGATATTATGAACTTCGGACCTTCATTTGCATTATGGATTTCCTTTACTCCAGCAACACCATTCTTCTTTCCCACGTATTAATTATGTAAAATATATGTCCTTACTAATGTTATTTAGTTTTACATCTGTAACGACCGACATTTTCAGGTATTAATTAAAGTTTTAATTTTGAGATTTGAATTAATTGTAAGGCCAATTTCATGTTTAAAGTTGTGTTGGAAGTTAATTTTAGAGATTTGCATAATTGAAATTTGAGAAATTGGAGGGTGAATTGGGAAGAAAGAAGGGAAAAAGGGAATTAATTGGTTTGAGGGCAATTTTTTGTTAATTAGGTGATTTTGAGCCAAGCCCAAGCCCAAGGAGAAGCCAAGCCCAAATATCCCTCTCTATTATTTTTATACTGCACGTAGCCCTAGGTCAAGCCAAGCCGTCATCTTCTCCAACCTTCTCCTCTTCCTCCATGAAAAACAGCCTCCACCATCAATCCCTCTCTCTCTCCCTTTCACTACCAAGAGACCCATCCATTCGAAAGCTTCTTCTTCTTCAACAAACATCCATCGCCGGATTTGTCCTTCACCCAGCGGGTACTGTTCACGCGCGACACTGTTCATGCCGCGATATTGTTCACGCGCGATACTGTTCACGCAGCGGTATTGTTCACGCGCGATACTGTTCACGCAGGGGGGGTACTGTTCACGCCGCGCGCACTGTTCACACAGCTGTCACTGTTCACACCGCCATCTCCCGATCAGCGTTTCGAATCCCGAACAGTGCCACGATTGCATTATGATTTTGGTAAATTTCGACTCC
Organism: Trichosanthes truncata; assembly: GCA_033996785.1. NCBI lineage: Eukaryota > Viridiplantae > Streptophyta > Magnoliopsida > Cucurbitales > Cucurbitaceae > Trichosanthes > Trichosanthes truncata. Next base: position 37,397,577 of record JAWPNB010000013.1, on the reverse strand, counting down.
GATTCAATTTTGGATTAAGCCCTTTAAGTTACTTGTGACTTGGTTATTATTATGAATTTTAGAAGGAAAGCATGAAATTCATAATTAGGAAGCATGCCATATTTAGAGAAATCTTACTATGGGTAAATTAGAATTAAATTTTGACTAAGTTTATGGCTATGTTGGAATAGAGGGCTTAAAGATTTGGAGAATCATGTGTATTATCAAAAGGACTTACTTGAAATAATAGAAGAATGAAATTATGTTATCTTGGTAATTAGTTGGGGGTACACTTAGCTACCTAGGTGGGTGAATATTCTTGTTGAAGAATTTAATGTAGTCAAATTCATGGTGGGTTCATGTGTGCATACAATAATTTGAGTAGTTTGTCTAAGGTTCATGAGTTGAGTAGGTCAAGTAATAAGTTCTTTTAAATCATTATAGGTTGAGGTGAAAGAACTCCATAAAAGGAGAAAGCGAACTAATGGAGCCAAGGTAAGGGACTTTATGCCAATATGCTTAAATGCAAGTTAGGAACTGAATTGAAAAACTACATTTGAAATGAAAAGCTTTTATAAATGTTTTATTATGATTTTTGATGAATTTTAAAATGCTTTATTATATATGAAAATGGATTTTCACTTGTTGATTGCCAAATATTCTTGTGAATGTGATGCATGAGTTATGGTTTATGATTTATGATGAATGATATGAGAATGTTGCCTTGTGTTGCATCATTGAATGAAAATTTAAAATGCTTTGGGACCTCATGCATACATGTGTATTTTCATGCTGAAATGATTTCGAAGGCTGTGACAATTACCCTCCTAAAATTATAGATGTTCATGTAAATGAAAAGGAACCTGAAAAAGTTAAATGAAAAGGGACCTGAAAAAGTTAAATGAAAAGGAACCTGAAAAGGTTAAATGAAAAGAAACCTGAAAAGGTTAAATGAAAAGGAACCTGAAAAGGTTAAATGAAAAGGAACCTGAAAAGGTTAAATGAAAAGGAAAGGTTAGGTTGGAATAATTATCCACATTAAGCTGAAGAGAAAAGATCCACATTAAGCTGAAGAGAAAAGTTAAAGGGAAACGTTTCCACTATGAAAATGTTTTAGGTCCCACTAGAGGAAAAAGGTTTTAAAAATCACTTTGTATGTGTTTGCATATCCTGACCCCTGTAGTGAGGTCACTTACTGAGTATTTTAAATACTCACTGATAATTCTCATTCATAAGGATTATTTGACCTTTAAACTTAGTTATATTCGTGATTTTATTCATATTATTTGATGAAAATAAAAATATTTGCTTGAATTTAATCACTTGATTGATGGAGGACCTCTAATTTAAGTAAGTTGAGAAAAGAAAACAAAAGAAGGCAAAATCTCACACTTACTTAATGTCTTTATGCAGATTTTTGATGAAATGCAACAACTATGCAATTGCAAGGCAATTGCATTTTTGGCAGATCTGGAAGTAAAGGAAAAAACGAGATTTTCGGGAATTTTGAGCGAAATTTACCCATGATTTCAGCAAATTGGTGTGCTGTGATTGACCATTGATTAAGAGATGAAGCCCTAGCTCAAAGTTCTTATAAAAGACCAAGGAAAAGCAGAAGAGAAGAGCTCGATTTTGAGAAGATTTTAGTTTATGTTTTTGGGTTTTCTTTACTTTCTGCAATTTTTCATTTTTAGTTTTTCGTTGCTGTTTTGTTTTAGTTTCTTGTAGATCTCAGTCCGAATTTCTTCCCAAAAATCGTCCACAATCAACAAGAATTTGTTTATAGCCAATGCCAACTCTTGTTGTGATGGGATTGAGGAAGAAATTCGGACTGAGATCTACAAGAAACTAAAACAAAACAGCAACGAAAAACTAAAAATGAAAAATTGCAGAAAGTAAAGAAAACCCAAAAACATAAACTAAAATCTTCTCAAAATCGAGCTCTTCTCTTCGGCTTTTCCTTGGTCTTTTATAGGAACTTTGAGCTAGGGCTTCATCTCTTAATCAATGGTCAATCACAGCACACCAATTTGCTGAAATCATGGGTAAATTTCGCTCAAAATTCCCGAAAATCTCGTTTTTTCCTTTACTTCCAGATCTGCCAAAAATGCAATTGCCTTGCAATTGCATAGTTGTTGCATTTCATCAAAAATCAGCATAAAGACATTAAGTAAGTGTGAGATTTTGCCTTCTTTTGTTTTCTTTTCTCAACTTACTTAAATTAGAGGTCCTCCATCAATCAAGTGATTAAATTCAAGCAAATATTTTTATTTTCATCAAATAATATGAATAAAATCACGAATATAACTAAGTTTAAAGGTCAAATAATCCTTATGAATGAGAATTATCACACCCCCAAACTTGAGTTATTGCTTGTCCTCAAGCAATCAAAATCACAGATATTCAAATTTGAAATTCAACAGCTAACCCAAGTTCTTGATAAAACAAATATCCTCTTAGGAGATATCTCAGGCTCATAACACACGTTTATCACAACCAACTTTAATCTCACCTTAGTCTTAACCTTAGCACTTTTCACCCATACTTCCCTGGAATTGTATCCCTATTCTTCTAGTTTCATCTTGCTTGCTTCCTACATAGGCCATTTTTGAGAAACAACTTGACTACACAAAAGAAAAAAAAAAAAAAAAAACTCCCCCAAACTTATTTTTACTGCCAAGCTATTCAAGTTTTTTTTTTTTTTTTTTTTTTTTTTAGGGGGTTCCTTAGTCAATTGTACCTTCGTTCCAACTTACCGACACTTTGTGGTGAAGGTAGTTGACTACGAGCACACATCACTATTTGAAACCGTTTTAACCTACTCATTTCCTAAATCAACCTTTCATGCAGAGGCAATCATGGGTATCATGACTTTCCCTGGTTACTTGGTTAATTCGTGGAAATAGGAGTATCTTTTTTTTTTTTTTTTTTTTTTTTTTTTTAACAAAACTTGGCAGCCTTCATACAACAACTCACAACATGTTAACATTTCATGAATTGCAGAAAAAATGAATATACAACAATGTGGGGTCAACAAAAGTAATGCAAGATGTCTATCCCCCCAAACTTAAGATGTGGCAATGTCCTCATTGACTAGTTTGCTTTTGGGTGGTTGAGATGACCATATATATTAACAAACTTAATAACCCTAGAATTATAGAAACACAAGCTAAGGTAAATGGGTGGTGGGGTGCTAAGGGAAGTAAAGAAGTCATAAAGTTGGGTGAATAATTGAGGAGTGTTTAATGAGCCGAGCCTATTCCAAATATCATCATTGAGGATTTATTTTTTTTTATTTTTTATTTTTTTTTATTTTTTGTCATTATTTCTTTTGAATTTCAAAGTTATTAAGTATTTTCCCAGGTAAATCCCCAGGTAGAGGTGTTCCCTAAACGGTCAACTTAAATACCTCAGCCTAGATAGGATTCTGCCTTAGACAGAATTTACTTAATCACTTCTTGATTCACATTAATAAATTTTTTTTTTTTTTTTTTTTTTAGAGGCACACGATTTTAAAAACAAAAGATCAAACTTAACTGACACAGAACTTCAAACAACTTGGGAGTTAATTAAACAACATGATAAAATTCAAGGAACAAAGATAAGCAAGTTTAGGATAACAACATCACAATCCAAACTATCATAGATTTAATGAGTAAAATTTAGGGTGCAAAGAACAACTCCCCTGATGTCGGGGGAACTCCGGGATGTCGGGTCCCTTGAGGCGTTTGGCGAATTGCCGCATCCCATTTTAGATCACTCTTTTCTTTTCTTTCAACTTGGCTAATTCAGTCCTTGTTTCACTTTTTGCTGACAGAATGTAATTGCTTTGCAAATGCAATCTTATTACATGCTTTCCTTTTTCCCTTTCACCTGAACTCACAAGTAAATTGTTAAAAAGTTCTCGCCAACTGATTTTTTTTTTTTTTTTTTCACTTGATTTCTATTAAAGAAATAGAAACTTTATCTCTACTCATACCTTCTCCCCAGTAGGGTTTAATCCTCTGACCATTTACTTTAAAGATGTTTCCTTTCTCGTCCTTAAGATCCACAGCCCCGTGTTGGTATACTTTTTCAATGAGAAATGGTCCTGACCACCTGGATTTTAACTTACCTGGGAACAACTTCAATCTGGAGTTGAATAGTAGCACTTGTTGTCCTGTGTGCAGGTCTTTATCTTTGATTCTTTTATCGTGCCATTTTTTCATCTTTTCTTTGTATAGCTTTGCATTTTCATAAGATGAAAGTCTCAACTCCTCTAGTTCGTTCAATTGAATTTTTCGCCTGATTCCTGCCTGGTTCAGGTCCAAATTCAATTTCTTTATTGCCCAATAAGCTTTATGTTCCAGCTCTAACGGTAGATGGCATGCTTTCCCAAATATTATCCTATACGGGGACATTCCCAATGGCGTTTTAAATGCAGTCCTGTGGGCCCATAATGCTTCATCCAATCTTAGAGACCAGTCTTTCCTTGAGGGATCGACTGTTTTCTCTAGAATTGTCTTTATTTCTCGGTCGGATACTTCTGCCTGCCCATTTGTTTGTGAGTGATACGCAGTTGCAATCCTGTGCTTGACATTGTATTTAGCTAACAGGCCAGCCATGGTTCTATTTACAAAATGCGTCCCTTCGTCACTTATCAACACTCTCGGGGTCCCGTATCTGGTGAAAATATTTTTCAGTAGAAATTTCTTCACCACTTTTGCATCATTTGTTGTGGTTGCCACTGCCTCTATCCATTTGGATACATAATCTACTGCCAGTAAAATGTAGATATTTCCGTATGATAGGGGAAATGGTCCCATGAAATCAATCCCCCAAACATCGAAAATTTCTACTTCAAGTATGAAATTCATTGGCATTTCATTTCTAGCAGATAGATTTCCTGTTCCTTGGCAACGATCACAGCGTTTTGCAAATTCCTGTGCATCCCTGAACAATGTGGGCCAAAAGTAACCACTTTGGAGCACCTTAGCTGCTGTTTTGGCACCTGCGAAGTGTCCTCCGTATGGAGTTGTGTGACAAGCCTCCAGCACTTTCAGCATATCCTCTTCTGCTACACATCTTCTCCAAATTTGGTCTGGTCCAAGCTTGTAAAGGTATGGTTCATCCCAATAGTAATGGCGCATGTCATGAAAAAATTTCTTTAGTTGTTGTGGATTTGCATCTGGTGGTGCTAATCCGCTCACTAAGTAATTTGCTATGTCTGCGTACCAGGGGATTGAGTCTGTCTCTATTGCCAATAGCATTTCATCTGCGAACTCATCCTGAATATTTTCCCATTCTGCTTTCCTGACCTCTTGTCCTAATCTGGACATGTGATCCGCTACTTGGTTTTCAGTCCCTTTTCTATCTTGGATCTCTAAGTCGAATTCCTGAAGTAATAAGATCCATCTGATCAACCTTGGTTTTGCATCCTTCTTTGACAGCAGGTATTTTAGGGCTGAATGGTCAGTGTGCACCACAACTTTAGTTCCGACCAAGTAGGATCTGAACTTGTCGAATGCAAAGACAACTGCAAGAAGTTCTTTTTCAGTTGTGGTGTAGTTGACTTGTGCTTCGTTCATCGTTCTGCTGGCATAATAGATGGGATGAATGATTTTGTCCCGTCTTTGTGCCAGTACAGCTCCTACTGCAAAATCGCTGGCGTCACACATAAGCTCAAATGGTTTTGTCCAATCTGGCTCTATCATGATAGGTGCAGAGCTCAGTGCTTCTTTCAGTCTCTCCAGTGCAATTGAACATTCTTGGTCAAACACGAATGGTTGATCTTTCTCCAATAATCTGCATAAGGGCTTGGAAATCTGAGAGAAGTTTCTAATGAACCGGCGATAGAATCCTGCATGTCCTAGGAAACTTCGAATTTCCTTGACTGATTTAGGTGGTGGTAACTTAGAAATTAACTCCACCTTTGCCCTGTCAACTTCTATGCCCTTCTTGGAAATCCGATGTCCCAGCACTATTCCCTCTTGTACCATGAAATGGCACTTCTCCCAATTAAGGACCAAATTGGTCTCTTCACATCTACGCAAAACCTGTTCAAGATTTTCAAGGCAATTTTGGTATGTTTCTCCGAATACCGAGAAGTCATCCATGAATATTTCTACCGTCCTCTCCACCATGTCTGAGAAGATTGCCATCATACATCTTTGGAATGTTGCTGGTGCATTGCATAATCCAAACGGCATTCTTCGAAATGCAAAAGTACCATATGGGCAGGTAAAGGTTGTCTTGTCCTGATCCTCTGGTGCAATCGTTATCTGGTTGTACCCTGAGTATCCGTCTAGGAAGCAATAGTATTCTTTTCCTGCCAAACAATCAAGCATTTGATCAATAAATGGGAGGGGGAAATGGTCTTTTCTTGTTGCCTTGTTCAGTCGACGGTAATCCATGCAGATTCTCCATCCAGTAACTGTCCTTGTTGGGATAAGTTCATTCTTCTCATTCTGGACAATTGTCATTCCGCCCTTCTTAGGTACGCATTGTACTGGACTCACCCAGCTGCTATCTGCAATAGGGTAAATTATCCCTGCATCGATCCATTTTATGATTTCCTTCCCGACCACTTCTTTCATTACCCGGTTCAACCTCCTCTGACTCTCGATTGAGTTTTTCGCCCCTTCTTCTAAGTTGATCTTATGCATGCAGAACGAAGGACTAATGCCTCTAATATCTGCAATCGTCCAGCCGATCGCCTTTTTATGTCGTGCAATAACCTGCAATAGAGAAAATTCATCTTGGTCAGTGAGAGTAGATGAGATGATCACAGGCAGTGTTTCATCCTTCCCAAGGAAGATGTATTTTAGGTGGGATGGCAAAGGTTTAAGCTCGAGAGTGGGTGGTTCCACTATGGATGGCTTGATCTGAACTGCCTTTTCTTCTGATGATCTCAAAGGGCTAATATAAACAACGTCCTCTTGTTCATCTTGACTTGTTATTCCTTCTTCATCACTCTCTTCATCATTGCTTTCTTTTTCTTCTGATTGGTTCTTGAATTCATGCAATTGCAAAGAATCTACAATCTCAATCCTCGAACATTCTTCTAAATCCCCTGGATATCTCAATGCATTAAGAACATTGAAGGTGATTTGTTGGTCGTTAACTCTCATTGTGAGTTCTCCTTTTTGCACATCAATCAATGTTCTTCCTGTTGCTAAGAAAGGCCTCCCCAGAATAATTGGGACTTCTCTATCTGCTTCGCAATCAAGGATGATGAAATCGGCAGGGAAGACGAATTTGTCTACTTTGACCAACACGTCCTCTATCTTCCCTGTTGGTCGAGCTATTGATCTGTCTGCAAGTTGTAATGTTACTGTTGTTGGTCTGGCCTCGCCAATTCCTAGTTTCCTAAAGACTGACAATGGCATTAGATTGATGCTTGCTCCTAGATCGCATAGCGCCCTTCCTACATCTGTGCTTCCAATCACGCAAGGGATTGTGAAACTCCCTGGATCTCGTAGCTTTGGTGGCAATTTACTTGTGATTAAAGCGCTGCAATTTTCTGTAAGAGCCACAGTTTCAAATTCTCCCAACCTGCGCTTCTTTGTTAAGATATCTTTCAGAAATTTAACATAATTAGGCATCTGTTCAAGCGCCTCCACTAACGGGATGTTAATGTGGAGTTGCTTAAGGATGTCTAAAAATTTGTTAAATTGAGCATCCTGATTCTTTTTCTTGAATCTTTGGGGGAAAGGGGGTGGTGGTCTGTATTCATGGTTGGTTGAGGTAGATTCCTTTGCTGTTGAAGTTTTCTTTTCCTCTTCTGGGTGCTTAGCGATTATTTCCTCTATCGCTTCACCTAATTTTTCTTTGATTGGTTCTTGAACCTTCTCTTCTTTGCATTCCTTCTTTTCTTCTTCAGAACTCTTGGTCTTCTTGTATATTTCTTGTTCTGTCGGCATCTGTGGGCCCTCATAATTTAATCCACTCCTTAAGGTGATTGCCTTGCAATGCTCCTTGCCCTCGCGTTGTGGATTCTCTGTGGTACTTGGTAGCGTCCCTTGTGGCCTATGCTTCATCTCATTTGCTAGTTGTCCAACCTGTATTTCAAGATTACGCAGAGATGCAGCTTGACTCTGAATGATGGCGGCTTGGCTTTGCATGATGGAATCATTTTTGCTTATGAACTCCTTCATCATATTCTCTAGTGATGGACCCTATCCTGTTGATTGTTGTTGCATTGGATTTGCAATCTTCTGTGTGTATTGTTGTTGTGACTGATTGTTGAATCCTGGTGGCGTTCCCTGTTTCACATATTGATTCTGACTTGAGTTTCCTACATTTTGTCCACTCCAGGAAAAGTTAGGGTGCTGCCGCCATCCCGGATTATATGTATTCGAATACGGGTTCGATCTGTTTTGCCCTACATAATACACAGAAGCAGGATTGTAAGGACAGTTGTCAAAATTGTGATTGTCATTACAATAAACACAAGTAGGGTTAGGAATATGATTTATGGCTGCAATTGGAGCCTGATTTCCTAATGCAAGGTTCTTCAATGTGTTGTTCATTGCAGCTATTTGTGCGCTTAACCCTGCTATTGAGTCTACTTCATGCATTCCTGCGACATTTCTAGTGTTGTGAGACTCATCCTCTCCCCATTGGCTGTTGTTTGAGACCATAGCATCTAGAATCTCGTTGGCTTCATTCACCGTCTTAGTCAACAATGAGCCATTGGCTGATGCGTTTACTAGAGTCTTTGATGCCTGTGTTAATCCATTGTAGAAATGTTCTATAAGAAGGCAAGCTGGCAGGCCATGATGTGGGCATCTCCTCACCAACTTCTTGAAACGTTCCCATGCAGTGTCTACTCCTTCGTTTACTCCTTGTTTGAACGTGATTATTTCTCCTCTAATCTGCGCGTTCTTTGTGGGGGGAAAATATTTCAAAAGGAACTTCTCAACTAGCTCGTCCCACGTTCTTATGGAATCAGGAGGAAATGAGTCTAACCATGCTTCTGCATTTCCCTGTAGAGAAAAAGGAAATAATTTCAGGCGCAACGTCTCACTCGAGATCCCATTCATTTTAAATGAATTACAAATTCTTAGAAATGTTTTGATATGTTTGTGGGGATCTTCGTTGGGCAGTCCTGCAAATTGGCCCATTGCATTAAGCATCTGGAACATCACTGGTTTAAGCTCAAAGTGATTGGCCTCGATATTGGGTTCTACAATTCCTGTATTCAAATTTTGAAAAGTGGCAGCTGCATAGTCTCTTATTGCTCTATCCCTCTCTTCTGCAATGAAGATGGGATTTGCTGGAGGAATTCCCCTTTGCTGTTGCATATTATTTGCATTTTGTGGATTTCCTCCATTTGCTGGATTTGCTTGAGGATCAGCTACAGGTGGATCCATTTCTATTTCCTGCAAATTGGTTTCCTTACAGACTTCCTGTGCGATCAACTCCTGCAATTCCTTCTTCTTCCTCCTCTGCTGTCTACGACGTCGGTGGAAGGTTCTCTCTATTTCAGGATCAAGCTCCAAGAGACAAGGCTCTTTTTGCATGCACTAAACTCCACCTGCAAGTACCTGCAAATCTCGTTTGGACTTCCTACAATAGAAAGATTGCAATTGTTATGCAATTGCAGTCGAGTTGCAATACAATTGCAATCGAATTGCAATCTGCTCACAATTTATGTGCCTAAAATAAATTTTATTGAAATGCCGTTCCCCGGCAACGGCGCCAAAAACTTGATCCGCTAACACGCAAGTGCACGTGATCGAAGTAATAGAAACTGGAATATTCCAGAGTATCGTACCCAAGGGAACGGAGTTAATAAAATGAATTTCAGTTGGCACGAAATTGTTGGCACTTGCAATTTAAAGTAACCAAGGATGAAAATAAATTGAGAGGTGTTTTAACTGAAAATGTGTTTGAAAATTCAATGGAAATAAGAAGGGATTCAAGAATGCTAATGCCCCTTTGGAAAGAAAATGCAACCAGAAAGCAATTGCAATCGTAGCTAACTCAAGAACTAAGTAAACCAAATTCAACTCCCATTAGACCTTCTTTGAAGTATCTTTAGGAGACTAAGTGATTAAACCTATATGTCTATGGCTAATCTAACTTAGATAGTTTTGCGCACAATTCTAGTGGTTTTGGAGTCTCGCCCTATGTCTAGGGTCGATGTTTCAGACTTATGTCTAAGCCCTTTCCTCCATTGCTTTTGCGACATCTGCTTCCCTTAACCCTTTCGGTATTAAGTTTTAGCTTGGCAAGCAACACTAGATGGCCAGCTAGTTTTACCCAACAATTTACTCACCAAAAGCAAACTTGAGTCCAAGAATTAGCTAGATTGTTTTTACTCTCGAGCTTTACATCTTTCCTCTAGGGCATTCACAAACTTGAATCCCAAAGGAAATTTAGTTCTTCATGATGGAATAATTTAAAAATGGTAAATTAGAATTGTAGGAGATCATTAAAAGAAACTCAAAGGAAATAATGCAATTAGATTGCAAATGCTATGCAAGTGAATAGTTTAAAGACACAAGCCAAGGATTCAAAATACCAAATAACTCACGGAAAAACTGAATTAACTTTGCTAAATGGAAAATTGGTCTCATAAAATACCAAAGACAGAGGTGAATTGCTGGAATTGAAAACCACAAGTGACTCAGAAACAAGAAGCTTGTAAGCAAAAATTCACGTTCCAGTAGGCTTCCAAAATTTCAAATATCAGAAAGTAAAAATTACCAAATACTTAAATTGAGAAACTGAAATTTAGATTCATAGCAGAAGGTAAAAAATGCTGAATTAAAAGATACACAGTGGCTGATTTTAACCCAAAATACAGCAAATTCAAGTGCAGAAATTTAGACTTCATCGTAAAAACCCATCCTTCTTCGGCTCAATCGAACAAATTCGCCCTTAACCACTACCAACTTTCGTTGTTGTGGGATTGAGAGAAGGGATTCTGGGAATTTAAGAAGAAGAATAACATAAAAATAAAAACCCAAAACTGAAGACTGCTACTGTCGGAAAAAAACCCAAACGAGCAAAATTTTTCAAAAATGATTTTCTTTTCAGGTAAAGACAAAGACATATCTTAGGCGATTGACAAGGTAGTTTGCTGAAAGGGTCATGGGTGACTTTGAGGATCATGACTTCCGCATTTAGATAGTGTGTTAGTTAAAACATATTTTGTTTAGTAAACAATGTGTTGTGAAACTATTTCAACTAATTGAACGTTATAATTCATATTATGTTTTGAAATGATTTTTAAAGCGATCCCGAGCATAAAGATTTTTTTTGATTGTTTAGCAAAAAGTTTAATTCTTTCTGTCTTTTACCAAAGATTTTTAAATTTCTTCAGCATGCATGTAGTAACGTCCCTAGAAAGTCTAATAGGAAAAGTTGGGTCGTTACAGTTGGTATCAGAGCCCAGAGTTATGGGTTCTGTAGACTTGCTTACATCGTAAGCATTAAGTGTCTCCATGACCAAAGAGCAAACACCTCGTCGTCGCCAGGTATGTCATTATTACAAAGTGTTATTATTATTATTATTATTATTTAAAAAAATGTTTTGTTTTAAAAATAGAAATAAAAAGTTTTTTTTTATAGATATGATTAATGTGATGTATGAAATGTTGATTGAGATGCTTGTTGATGTTATGTTCTATTTTGAGTAATGAAAAGGACTGTGTTTAAAAGAAGCTTTCTTGGCATAAAACACTTGCTTAAGTGTGAGACTGAAGTAGTCAAGTGTAGACAAGAGAAAGAAGATGAGATCTTAAGAGACTAAAGCTTTTCAAAAGTCATTGGTTGATGATTCTCTTCAGTAAGACTTTAAAGGAATGATATGTTATGGTTAGGGTTACTCTTTGGAAGTTTAAGGTTTTGGTGTACTAAGGTATTTGTGGATTTTTTTCATGTGTCATGTCCAAAGGAATGAAAAGGGTGAAAAAGTAAAGTGTATGGGATAATATGAGAAATTTCCTTTATAACACCTAACTTGATTAGTGTGGTTAATGAAAAAGGTTTAGTGGTTCGAAAAGGAACTTGAGACTTAAAGGAATAGTAAGTTGTTGGTTCGAATTGGAAGGTCATTATCAAGGTACTCCAAACTATTTGGATATAACCAATAAAAAGGGAATCTAGTCCACGTCGGGACCAAGAGAAGATTTAGTTTAAAGCAAGGTCAAATAATTAAGGAAAAAAAAATCCCACCAGAGGTTCAATTTTGAACTAGACCTAAGAGAAGATTATAAATGGAGACATGCTTTCGGTTACTGAAGATAAACCTTCCTTGGAGAATTAAAAAGGGCATCATACTTATAATGACCTTATTAAAGACAAGTATGAGTTAGGAAAAATGAGGAGTAAAGGTTTTGGTTGTTGACAGTTAAAGGAAATCAAAGGTAGAGACATCAAGTATACAAACATGGTTTGACTTTTACATTATGACTTATGTTTGAGAGTCTTTAGATTGGCTAAAGAAATCTTGGTACTATTTGGGAGCTTAGAACTTTGGCGGGTATTGGTGGAATAAATTGTAGGATCTTTTGACTACGAGATTCAACTTTAGTATGAGATTTCTCTTCCAAACAAAGGATTAAACAAAGATATTTTGAACATTGGAAGAGTGCTTTGATGGGTCTCTTATTCGTTTTACGTAGGAGTTGTAGAGAACGACCTTTAAATTGAAGTTGTTTGTTTTTAATGGTTGTCAAAGAACTATGGAAGTGAAACTTTGAAGCTTTAGTAGTAAATAGATGGATTGCTGGTCACATTAGCAAATTTGAGAGAAATTGTCTTTGAAAAAACAAAAGTAGTACAAGAAACTAATAAAGCCAGCAATAATCTTTTTGAAATGAGGAATTAGGCCAACTTAAAGTGAATGAAAAAGTTATGTTAGTGTTGAAACAAGCAAGCTGGACATTTCAGGTTTGTCACTAGAACAGTACATAGACTTGAGCATAGAGCTCAAGTCAAGAACTATGCTCATTTTTGGCTTTGGGTAGAATGACCCTAACAGAGCTGTTGTAGCCCAAGTCACAGATACATGAATTACTAGACCAAAACTTCATATGCCCTAGCGTTTTACCATGGGGCGCATTAATTTTGTTAGTTAAGAAGAAAGATTGGCGAATCAGACAGTTACGGATCGAGTGTCAGTAGTTATAGAGACCTATGAGTTTATTCGAAGACTAAAGGACAAAATGAGGAGTACCTTGGGCATGTAACTACTAAGGAAGGTATCCTAGTGGACCCTTTTAAGATGGAAACAGTTTGTCATTAGCCTAATCCTAGAATTGGCAGCGATGGTCTTTGCCTTGAAAATCTGGAGGCATTACGTGTATGGCAAAAAGATCCAGATCTTCACGGACCACAAGAGCCCCAAATATTTCTTCACTAAAAAAAAAAAAAAGAGAGAGTTGAATATGAGACATCGCAGATGGTTGGAATTGGAAAGACTATGATGTAGAAATCCTGTACCATCCAGACAAGGCTAATGTTTTTGTCGATGCCCTCAGTAGAAAGACATCTCATACCTCGGCATTGCTCACTGACCAAGTTCATTTGCAAACTGATATGGAACATGTTGGAATAGCAGAAATGTTGGAAAAGTCACTGCAGAGTTGGCACAGTTGTTTGTTCAGCCAACTTTGAGGCAACGTACCATAGATGCCCAACAAGGGGACCCTGTCCTGAAGGATGTCTTGCACCAAGTAGAGGCAGGGCAAGAAGTGAGTTCTCAATGGCCGTAGATGGAGGCCTTCTATCTAGAGGGCGGTTGTGTGTGCCCAAGAATGAAGAGCTCAAGAGCAAGATTCTATCCGAGGCTCATAACTCTCCTTTCCAATGCATCCAGGTAGTACCAAAATGTATCAGGACTTGAAACAGTTTTACTGGTGTCGTGGAATGAAGAGGGACGTGGCGGACTATGTTAACAGGTGTTTAGTTTGCCAACAAGTAAAGGCACCAAGACAGAAGCCAACAGGCTTGTACAACCGTTAAGCGTGCCACGGTGGAAGTGGGATGAAATTTTTATGGACTTCGTGGTAGGGCTACCCAGAACAGTTAAAGGCTACACAATGATTTGGGTTATTGTGGATAGACTTACTAAGTAGGTGCACTTTCTTCCAGGGAAACCTATTTACTCGGTAGAGAAATGGGCACAATTGTACATGGAGGAGATAGTCAGATTGCACAGGGTTCCTACGACGATTGTTTCAGACAGGGATTCTCGTTTCACATCTAACTTCTGGAGGAGGGTACTCAGTTGGATTTTAGCACGTCTTTTCATCCCCAGAGCGATGGTCAGACAGAACGTTCAAACCAGATATTAGAGGATATGCTATGGGCCTGTGCGTTGGACTTTGCAGGTAGCTGGGATACCCACTTGCATTTGATGGAGTTCGCTTACAATAATAGTTACCAAGCAACCATCGGCATGGCACCATTTGAAGCGTTGTACGGTACAAGATGCAGATCTCCTATTTACTGGAACGAAGTTGGTGAACGTCAGTTACTGGGACCCGAGTTAGTCCAAGCCACTGATGATGCAATTACAAAGATCAGAGCAAGGATGTAAACCGCACAGAGTAGACAGAAAAGCTATGCTGACTCGAGGCGAAGGGACTTGGAATTTGATGTGGGTGATCATGTGTTCTTGAAGGTGGTTCCAATGAAGGGAGTTCTAAGGTTTGGTCGGGAATGAAAGTTAAGTCACCGTTTTATAGGGCCGTTTGAAATTCTGGAGCGGATTGGCCATGTAGCTTATAGATTGGCTTTGCCACCATCACTTCCTGCAGTACACAGTGTGTTCCATGTGTCCATGATTGGGGAAATACATACCGGACCCATCACATGTGATTGACTTTGAGCCCTTGCAGTTGAACGAGAACTTGAGCTATGAAGAAAGGCCTGTGCAAATTTTTGGCGAGAGATTAGAAGACTCTTCGTAATCGAGAGATCAATCTTGTTAAGGTGCTTTGGCAAAACACCAGTCCGTGAGGCTACTTGGGAGCGAGAGGATGAGATGCAGGCTAGATACCCCGAGCTTTTTCAAGGCTAGAAACTTTCGAGGACGAAAGTTTTTAAGGAGGGAAGATTGTAACGACCGACATTTTCAGGTATTAATTAAAGTTTTAATTTTGAGATTTGAATTAATTGTAAAGCCAATTTCATGTTTAAAGTTGTGTTGGAAGTCAATTTTAGAGATTTGTATAATTGAAATTTGAGAAATTGAAGGGTGAATTGGGAAGAAATAAGGGAAAAAGGGAATTAATTGGTTTGGGGGCAATTTTTTGTTAATTAGATGACTTTGAGCCAAGCCCAAGCCCAAGGAGAAGCCAAGCCCAAATATCCCTCTCTATTATTTTTATACTGCACGCAGCCCTAGGTCAAGCCAATCTATCATCTTCTCCAACCTTCTCCTCTTCCTCCATGAAAAACAACCTCCACCATCAATCCCTCTCTCTCTCCCTTTCACTACCAAGAGACCCATCCATTCGAAAGCTTCTTCTTCTTCAACAAACATCCATCGCCGGATTTGTCCTTAACGCTGCGGGTACTATTCACGCGCGACTGTTCATGCCGCGATACTGTTCAGGCGTGATTACCGTTCACGTCGCGATACTGTTCACACCTTGGTGGTACTGTTCACGCCGCGCTCATGTTCACACCGGTGGTACTGTTCACGCAGCACGCACTGTTCACACTGCCATCTCCCGATCAGCGTTTCGAATCCCAAACAGTGCCACGATTGCGTTATGATTTTGGTAAATTTCGACTCCGTAAGCCCTCTTGTGACTTGGTTATTATTATAAATTTTAGAAGGAAAGCATGAAATTCATATTTAGGAAGCATGCCATATTTAGAGAAATCTTACTATGGGTAAATTAGAAATCTTACTATGGGTAAATTAGAAGAATGAAATTATGTTATCTTGGTAACTAGTTGGGGGTAAACTTAGCTACCTAGGTGGGTGAATATTCTTGTTGAAGAATTTAATGTAGTCAAATTCATGGTGGGTTCATGTGCGTATACAGTAATTTGAGTAGTTTGCCTAAGGTACATAAGTTGAGTAGGTCAAGTAATAAGTTCTTTTAAATCATTATAGGTTGAGGTGAAAGAACTCCATAAAAGGAGAAAGCGAACTAATGGAGCCAAGGTAAGGGACTTTATGCCAATATGCTTAAATGCAAGTTAGGAACTGAATTGAAAAACTACATTTGAAATGAAAAGCTTTTATAAATGTTTTATTATGATTTTTGATGAATTTTAAAATGCTTTATTATATATGAAAATGGATTTTCACTTGTTGATTGCCAAATATTCTTATGAATGTGATGCATGAGTTATGGTTTATGATTTATGATGAATGATATGAGAATGTTGCCTTGTGTTGCATCATTGAATGAAAATTTAAAATGCTTTGGGACCTCATGCATACATGTGTATTTTCATGCTGAAATGATTTTGAAGGTTGTGGCAATTACCCTCCTAAAATTATAGATGTTCATCTAAATGAAAAGGAACCTGAAAAGGTTAAATGAAAAGGAACCTGAAAGAGTTAAATGAAAAGAAACTTGAAAAGGTTAAATGAAAAGGAACCTGAAAATGTTAAATGAAAAGGAACCTGAAAAGGTTAAATGAAAAGGAACCTGAAAAGGTTAAATGAAAAGGAAAGGTTAGGTTGGAATAATTGTCCACATTAAGCCAAAGAGAAAAGTTAAAGGGAAACGTTTCCACTATGAAAATGTTTTAGGTCTCACTAGAGGAAAAATGTTTTAAAAATCACTTTGTATGTGTTTGCATATCCTGACCCCTGTAGTGAGGTCACTTACTGAGTATTTTAAATACTCACCATTTTCAAATGTTTTTCTTTTCAGGCAAAGACAAAGACATATCTTAGGCGATTGACAAGGCAGTTTGCTGAAAGGGTCATGGGTGACTTTGAGGATCATGACTTCTGCATTTAGATAGTGTGTTAGTTAAAACATATTTTGTTTAGTAAATAATGTGTTGTGAAACTATTTCAACTAATTGAACGTTATAATTCATATAATGTATGAAATGATTTTTAAAGGGATCTCGAGCATAAAGATTTTTTTGATTGTTTAGCAAAAAATTTAATTCTTTCTGTCTTTTACCAAAGATTTTTAAATTTCTTCAGCATGCATGTAGTAACGTCCCTAAAAAGTCTAATAGGAAAAGTTGGGTCGTTACAACATCATAATGAATGGAGTGAATGAGATATCAATATACTTGTACAACTTACACATTCATATTTAACTATGCTTGAAACAATTGGTCCACATAATTGGTTAAAATATTAATATGCAATTCAACAAACAATTATCAAGTAAAAAAAAATGGATATGAAAAAAGAAAGCCTAAAAAAATTGTTAAAAAAACAGCAGCCTAAACAAACCCAAGCCAACCCAACCCTGCACCCCAAACACAGTAATCAGGAACCCAGGGTTTCTAATTCCTGCCAAGGATTCCCAGGGTTCTTGATCCCAAACCAGCGCGCCAAACAGCCCCTAATTGATTATGTTGTAGGAATTTGAGCATAAGGCACATTTTGAGAGATTCTACGTCGAATCACGGTTCCAATGCATCAAACTGGAGGTCATTCGGACATATGAGCGAAGAGTTAAAGCCAAAATGACCAGTATTGTTTAGAGCGTCTAGACACTATCGGCAGTCCCCTGTAGCCTCCCTTGACGCTGTGGCGAGCCCCAACCAGATGTTGTCCAGAGCGTCTAGACGCTCCGTCGATTTGTATAAATATAAAATTTTGTGCCCAAGGTCATTTGTCTCCGATTTTCAGTCGTCATGAAACCATTTTAAGTTTTCTCCTCTCTAGGAGTTTTTCATCAAACCTAAATGCCGAGCTACATCACTTCGATGTTCGACTAGGCTTTCGACCCCGATTCGGGTTGTAAACAATGATACTTTGTAATTTTTGTGAGATTTTGCTTAAATTCTATATGGCTTACAGTAGCTTGCTATTCCTTTATCTTAGTTTAATAACTTGCATGCTCATAGTTAGACTAACGCTCTATACGCATCAAGTATGTGCTTTTGGCTAGTTTAAAGTAACGAGTGGCTTGAACATCGATTAGCATATTTATTATCCCTTGATTCTTGCTTTAACGATTATGGTATGAGCATGTTCGTAGATAGCCTGACAACCTATTCACATCGAATGTGCTTGTAATCGCTAGCTTAAGGTGGCAATAGGACCGGCTCGTGTTTGCATAGTAGGAAATTTCCTCCCCGTGTAGTTTGCACTATATGACCTTCAGAATCAAGAGAACAAATTAGTTAAATTAGGAATGCATGCTTAGTCTAATTAGTTTGTCTTAATCAATCCCTAGCACTTCGACTAGCAACGTTAATATGGAATGCTATTGTACCCAGCTAATTGGGGCCTAGTTAGGTTGTTGACTCTATGTTAGGTTGGGTTAAATGATTTAGGGGATCTAAGCTTACTTAGAGGCTTGTTTGGCTGTTCCGGCAAGTCGATTAAGTGATGAACTGCTAATTAGGTTTCGTGTTGGCTATTTGTGATAAAAAATTACATTGTTGCCTAGTTTTATCCTGAATCAGTGCTTGAGGTGAGATCGTTGTCTTTATCTTTACTGCTTTCATTCCTTCTGTCTCTTTCATGTTTAACTCCCCCCAGTCCGTGTTAGCTCGTGTTAATAAAAAAATCCAAATAATAGAAATTCAATTTATTTGGTTCCCTGTGGTTCGACCCGGTCCACTATTAATTACTACAAGTAGTTAATTTTATATCGATAATTATAAATTGTATTTGATTGAGCCTTCGACAAGCTCACCTTCAAATTGGCGCCGTTGTCCAAGATTTCATTTATTTGATTTCTCTTGCTCGCACCAATTTTTAACCATCAAGTTTAGACGGCTGGAATGAGCTTACCTTGCTCTCCCCTCCAGAGACAGTTTAAATACCTTCCTCCTAGGATTTTTGTGGGGTTTTCATCTCCTAATAGGAATGAAAGGACTGAACGGGGCTAGACCGGGATCACATGGGCCATAAGGGACCAAGGCAAGGCCCAAGGGAGGGCCTTGCCATATGGTCGGCCTCAGCCAGGCCGAGGCTGACTACTAGCTTGGGCTTCGGGCCAAGCATGTTTCTTTGTCCTTTCACGTCTTAGGCCAGCTTCCTGTCGATTTTGGTCCTTTTTAAGTTCGTATTGGGCTTCTTCCCTCGTTTGGCCATTTATTATAGCCTTTCATTCAGCCCATTCTTGTTAGTCCAATTTTACCCATAACATTAGCCCCCACTCCCTAGTTAGGATTCAAGATTAGGAGCGTGTAGAATAATTGCATGGAGCCTGACTTGAGAGTACCTATTTAATTTTAGAGTCATTTGTGACATTTTGAGGTCTGCCTCGAATTCTCTCTAATTATTGTTGTCTATCCCCGTGGAGATATTTCAGTCTTTTTAGAGTGTTGGATTCTTCGTTTTCCTGCATAAATTGTAGGGTTCGTGGCGCTTATCTAGCATCTTAGATCGTCCCCAAGATTGTCGTCTAACCCCGTAGAAAATATTTCGGTCTTTCCTGGTGGGTAAGATTCTCCTTTGCATAGTGTGTTTGTCCACTTCCTGGAGAAAATTTAGGGCTCCAAGGTTCGCCTTGGATCTCCCCAAGATTGTCGTCCAACCCTATAAGAAACATTCCTGGTGGCTAAGATTCTCCTTTGAATTTGTGATCAGTGCCACTTTCCTAGAGAGAATATGTAAATTCAAGAGCGTTCTTAAATTTAAGTGGGATTGTCATCAAACTCCGTAGAGACTATTCTGGACTTCTCCAGTGGGAGGAAATTTTTGGCTATCTAGTAGCCGTGTAGCTTCTGGACCTCTCGTAGGAAGGAATTCTTGGCTATTTGGTAAGTAGCTTCCCACTTTTCATAAGCATTTTCCAACCAAATGTAGCTTCATTCCAATCTGATACTGTGAAATGAGAAGAGAAAATGGGCAATAGAGTGTGGATTGGAGGAAAACTAATGACCCGGACACATGTAAAACGCACAGCAGAAGCGTTGGAATCGACTTTGATTTTATTTTAGAATTAAACGAAAACTAATTTTAGGCTAAGCAAAACATACCTTTGAGATAATATGGAGATATTTTAGGCAAGTCTTTATCTCCACAAAGTCTTCCTGGCTAGACTCGAACACAAGACCAAGGCTTATGGGAGTCTTTTGAAAGAAAATCCACAAGAGATTAGTGAGGAAAAGGTCTTTAATTTTCTATTGAGGAGATGTCTCTCATGGCTCAACCCAAGGGGTCTATTTATAGAGACATAGGGCAAATATTTGCCATAATTAAAATATTATATTTTAATATCTAATATATTAAAATATATATTATACTTATTTGAATCTCATTCAAATCTCCTACAATATATATTTAATTTATTTGAAACTCATTCAAAATTTCAAATATATATATATATATACATTAATTATTTTAATAATTAATGTATCAAATACAATAAATATATTTTCCTCTTTTATTTTTAATATATCTAATATATTAAATATTAATTTGAACACTTCAAATTAAATATTAATTTGAACATTTCAAATTTTGCTTTCAACTAAACTGATCCTTTAGTGTTACTATGAGAAGGGGACCTTATGGACCTACAGATTATAAACTCCAATGATACAAAATTAATTAAATAAACTCTTTAATTAATCAATTTTCATTCATTAACTCTAGGGTCACTCCACTATAGATACCTAGAGTTGCACTCTTATGCACTGTAGGATAAGTTGTATCCATTGATATAATCACTACATGCAAGTTGATACTTCATGAGATGTTTGTAATTACAGCTGGGTTAAAAGCTCGTTTTACCCCTCTAATTACATCTTGCACCTTAAGTACCACTGATCCTCTAATGAACAGTTTGTTTATGATTCCACTATAAACTAAGTTCCTCTCAGGCCAGTGAGAGGGTCAGGTCCCATTGTTCAAGTCCTAAAATCAGAACTTAAGGGAACTACTCATCTACTTATCCTACATGGGAATGAGTGAATTCCATCTTGTGAGATTATGCTCACAGCTCCCTATTTGGTCAAGTCCCTAAAATGGTAGGCTTATTGAATCAGCTATAAAAGCCACTCTCACCTATGTAAATCAAAGGACAAGCCCTATAGGCAGGAGTTCATAAATCACTTAGGGCCTGTTTGGGGCGTGAGTTATAATAACCTGGTGAGTACTCTGCATCCCAAACACAGACTATTATAACCCCAGACTATACAACTCTGCATTTTAAACAACTCACAAACTATTATAACTCACTTAGTATCCCAAACAGCCTCTTAGGATTAAGATTGAGTTGCATATGATCATCCTGATGAAATATTAATCTTCTCAATTAACTGATTTATAAAGAGAGATTAGATATTTCGTGGTCCAGTCTTATTCAAACTCATTGTATAAGATATTCCCACTCACATGTCTCCACACGAATGATTTGGATCAAATCATTTGTAACTATTACAAAGTGGGCCGTATCAATAGTGTTACCAGGATATAGGCACTCAACCTTATGCATATACTATGACCCTTTAGGTTATTTCTTGAACACGATCCTCTCGTTTGTCAACCACATACTGTTCAAAATTATACTAATAAACTTGGATTTTTCATTTAATGGATAATATTATATTGCAAATAAAATAATAAAAATTATTATTAATTATTAAATAAATCATTAATTACGAGGTTTTAGGGCATAGATCCCTAGAGAGGGACTAAGGAGCCTTGCCATGTGGTCGGCCTCGACCAGGCCGAGGCCAACCATGGGCTTGGGCTTCGGCCCAAGCCCGTTTCTTCGTCCTTTCGCGTCTTGGACCGGCTTCATGTCGGATTTGGTCCATTTTGACTTCATATTGTGCTTCTTCCCTCTTTTGGCCCTTTATTATAGCCTTTCATTCAGCCCATTCTTGTTGGTCCAATTTTACCCATAACAAAAATATTTAAAATAAATAAAATTCATAAAACTATTTAAATTAATATATAAATATTTTATATTTTTTAAATAAGTTAAAATACTTATTATTAATATTATATTCACATTAGTTAAATTTTGTTGCTATTTTGTCTATATGTTATTGATTTCTTTACGATATAGTTGTTGGATTTTTTCATGGAGCCAAAACAACCCTCCATCGTTTGACATACGTGCGGGAAGACATGAAGGCCAATGGGCCAAAGCCTATTTTGTGGTTAGGTTAAATTGTTACACACACATAGTTTGCAGCAATTGAGATTGACAGTGTTGGGATTTATGCCATAAAGCCTCGTAATTAATAATTTATTTAATAACTAACAATAATTTTGATTATTTTATTTGTAATATAATATTATCAATTATATGAAAAATCCAAGGTTATTAGTGTAATCTTGAACAATATGTGGTTGACATACTAGAGGATCATGTTCAAGAAATAACCTAAAGGGCCATAGTATATCGAAAAGGTTGGGTGCCTTATCTTGGTAACACTATCACTACTACAAATTTGACTTTTGTTGACGCGTGGCTTTTTTGTTTAGTTGACACTTGTAACAAAAAAATGTCAACAAAACCGTTATTTTAAACTTAAAGTAAATTGATAATTAAAAAATACATATATTGACATTCATAAACTATCAATATATGTTTATATTTAAGTTGACACATGAAATCGTCAATATATGTCTATATGTTGACGGTAATTTACGTAAATTTCCGTCCAAACTAGGTGTGCTCCACCTTTTCAGATTGTTGACGGGTTTTAGCCATCGAGAATAAGGGTTTTTATTGACGGTTATCAGCCGTCAAGAATAGGGTTTTTATTGATGGGGCGTAGCCGTCAATAATAAGGGTTACTATTGACAGAGAATAACCGTCAATAAAGGGCTCAAAATGAACCTTGCCTGAAACGACGCCGTTTAGGTTTATTATTAAAAAAACAAAATATGCCAAACGACGTCGTTTTGAGTTTTCTTCTTTAATCAATTCAGGGCAACCAATTTGAGTCTTCGAATACTTCCTTAGAGCCACCAAGTCCCACACCACTGTAACGCCTCCTGCCATTGATCTCGAGCTCCAGTCCTCACGCCATCGCAAGTTGTCCTCTCCCTTGTCTCCGACTGGGTATTTCTCTCCTTCTCCGTTTAGTTCGTCTCCATTTAGGTCGTCCTCTCCCTCATCTTTGTTTAGATCTGCAGCTTCAATCCTCACGCCGTCGTCGGTTTTCAGTTGCTCCATCATCATCGTCTCTGGTCGTTCTCTCCCTCATCTTCGTTTTCTGCCTCACATTTTTGTTCTATTAGGTATAATAGATTAGGAATATGCAAAAAAATAATTTAGGGTTTATTTATTTTCGTTACTAATTTTGATTCTTATCTATTCTTAATCAAGTTTATTTAGGAATTCTCAAATTCTTCTGATAACGTTTTCTTTTGGCTCATTTTTCATTGCTTCATTTGTTCTCCTGTTTTTTGATTTTGAAAATCGAGTGGTTGGGCGTTTTCTTTCGTCAATTGGGGGTTCGATTGAAGACGGTTTAGAAGCCTGTTTTGTTGTCGATTGCAGTCGCGGCCTTCTTGGTTTCGTATCGTTGTTTTTTCTTTTTTTTTTTGTAAGTTTTCGGTTTATTGATGTCTCTATTCTTTCTTTTGAAGATCATAGTTGGTATTTATGTTTGGATTGGATGTTGTTGATTGGGTGGGGTGAGTTTCTTTGATTTCTAATGTACAACTTGTGATTTTTTTTTTCTTTTTCTTTTCTTCTTTTCTTTTTCTTTTTGAGTTTCCCTTTGCATTTTAGATTTTACCCTTATGTTAATCTTTTTTTGTGCAGGCATTAGCTATGACTAGCCAAGTACAGTATTTTTTTTGTACATTAGAAATCCTATTTTTAGCGGCAATTGTTCTATTTTATTTTCATTTAGATCATGATTTTTCTTAATTTTTGTTAATAGGTCATATGTCTATCATGTCATAGTTTGTTGTTTGTTCGATAGAATATTTTTATTGTTAATCTAAGTTACTCCCAAAACTTAGGATGAAAGGAGATCTTGAAGGGAATGTGAATCCTAAAGATTTTTTCTTTTTCTTTTTTCTTTCTTTTTGGTGGATTGAAATTGAATGTTTATGGCATTATTGTGTGATGGGTAATTGGAGGCTACACATCCCTGGTGTGTTATTCTTTTCTCTTCCATTATTGTAATAGTTGTGAACCCATGTATTTTTTTGTTGGATTGATGAATCAAATGATGTTGATGGGCTATAACAATGTATGTAAATCACGCTTATTTTCTTGCTTCGTTGTGTTCTCATGTGTTTTATTAAGCATCTGATATCGTGAGTTCTAGTTGCGAGAATTAAAATTCCCTTTCTGAAATTGATGATTTGTGCTTGTTGTTTGAAAGATTGAGAGGGCCTTTCTTTTTGGTGGATTGCAATTGAATGTTTATAGCATTATTGCCTGATGGGTAATTGGAAGCACTGCTTTTATGTATATGGAGAAAAGACTTACCGTCTCATTTCATACTGCTGTTGTTGAACCATGAGTATCTGTGCTTTGTCTGTCTGCAATTTTGGTTAATTTTTTGTCAAAACACCATGTTATTTACGGGCATCAGGAATTGTGATTTAACTATTGACAATATAAAAAATATGGTGGCATCAGGAATTATTTATGAGAGGATAAAGCCTCATGAAGTTGTTTACAGGGTACCCCTCACATCGAACGATGTGCGAGAACTCATAACTCTTGTGTCTAACTTTAGTGTTCTATTGCCCGTACCTGTAGCTAGGAGTATTGAGACTATTTCAAATGCAACTAGTTCTCATGTTCCATGGCCAAAGAGTCTTGTAATAGTAGATAAAGAAGAAAATGTAAGTTTATTTGAAGAGCACTCGTTATTGTTAGATTAATGTCGATTTGTTTTAATATATAACATTGTTTACATAGGAATGTAATAAAACTCATTGTGAGCTAGCTACATTAAAAGAGAAGAGACCCAAGAATGATGTTTCAAGATTGCAAGTGCCAGCAGCAGATAAATACATCCTTAGATTTTTAGAGGACATGACAGATTAGTATTTAGATATCCCAAAACCTAAGCATGTATTTGGCTATAATTTCAACTTTCACTTGATGAAAGACAACATGAAGCAGTTTTGCATGATGGAGTAACTGGCAGTCTCAGTTATATCGGCTTATATTGCGTAAGTAGCATTTAATTTAGTCAAATATCATTAAATTCCTTGCATCCTTTTAACTTTAATATGTTTTTCTTTAATCTTAGATACTTATGCGAATCTGAGCCAATCATCCTAGAACAATATGCATTCCTTCAACCATCGTTAATATCACATGGCTCAGGACCTGAAGAGCAACGATCTCGATTCCTATGTAATAGGCTAAGAGAGATTAAGAATAAATTATTGATATGTTCATGTAATCTAGGGTAAGTATGCAAAAATATGTCATTATTTATTTCCTATATCTTTTTGTTTATTTTCTAACTTTATTGGCTGATCATTGTGTACTTAGAAACCACTGGATGTTGGTGGTTATATCAATGAAGAGTTCCACAGTTTGGTCGATCGACTCCATCGGACATGACATTCGCGCCTATGTGAAAACTATAGTTAATACGTAAGTATATAATTATTTTAGCATATGTATGTTTCTAATTAAAATAATTATTAACTTCTTTTTATTCTTATTTGTACGTAGAGCTATAAGAATGTTTTATGCTCAAACAAATATTAGAAGTTCAATTTTTAATTGGGTAGCTGTTCAGGTAATCATTTCAATTTATTTCTTTACTATCATTTTGTTTGTGTATACGAGTCTGCTTATTACACGTTTTAAACTATTTATATAGTGTGGTAAGCAATCGGGTAATACGGAGTGTGGGTACTACAGTATGAAGTTCGTACGAGATATAAGAACTCATAGGAGCAGAGTGATTACAGATGTGGTACAAATTTGATCTTATTTTTATTTTTTTTAACTTTTTTCGTTTGTTATAATTTTTTAATGTATTATGTACACTTATTTGTTTGCAGTTGACAAGAGAAGGTAAATTTAGCCAATCGGAGTTCGACAAGATTAGAGTTGAGTTGTGTGATTTCGTATCCCAATACATGTGATGAATCTGTGTTAACATTACTTGTCTCAAATGTTAGCGTTTTTAAACAACTTGCTTGATATGATACATTTAGCTTATTAGTTAGTTAATGGAAATTTATTAGTTCATTTGTGATTCTATTTTTGGATGAAATCTGTAGCTAGCTGTGTAATTGTTGAGTTGCAATTGAATTGTTAGCTAGTTTTGTGTGAAATACAAGTTAATAATTGCTTGCTAGTTGTGAAAATGCGAATTTGATAGATTTGTACGCATAAATGCAGGTTGTAGAGGAGGGGTGAAAAATATCCATATATTTTTTTTTTCAAATACGTATAGTTGACGGTTAAAAAACGACATTAAAACCATTATAATTGACGAATTATATCCATCAACAAAAATGTCATATTTGACAGCACGCAACGTCAACTATAATTATCGATGACGGCTAACACACGTCAAGAAAGATTTATATTGACGGCCAACACGTATCAATAAAAGGGGTATTATTGACGTTTTTGTATGAATGTTGACGGTGGAAAAACATTAACTATACCCTACGTTGACTGCCCAAAAACGTCAATAAATATGTTATTCTTGACAGATTTAGGTTATAGTTGATGGATAATACATGTCAACGTTCATATAGTTGATGGTCAAAATATGTCAACAAAGACATAATCGTTGACGTGCATTGGATGTCAACTAAACTAGATATGTTGACATTTTATATATGTTGACACCGCCATTATTGACGGCCAAAAAACGTCAACAGAAGTGATAGTTGACATTTTTTAGCCGTCAATAAAGGCTAAATTTGTAGTAGTGTATTGATACAGCCCACTTTGTAATAGATACAAATGATTTGATCCAAATCGTTCATGTGGAGACATGTGAGTGGGGGTATCTTATACAATGAGTTTGTGTAAGACTGAACCACGAAATATTTAATATCTCTTTATAAATTCATTAATTGAGAAGATTAATATTTCATCAAGATGATCATATGCGACTCGATCTTAATCCTGAGTGAGTTATGAGTGATAGTGGCTTTTGTAGTCAATTCAATATGTCTACTATTTTGGAGACTTGACCAAATAGGGAGTTGGGAAGATAATCTCACAAGATGGAATTCACTCCTTCCCATATAGGGTAAGTAGATGGCTAGTTCCTTAAGTGCTGGTTTCGAGACTTGAACAATTGGGCCCCACCCTCTCACTAGCCTAAGAGGGACTTAGTTTATGGTTGGATCATAAACAAATTGTTCATTAGAGGATCAGTGATACTTAAGGTGCAAGATGTAATTATAGGGGTAAAACGGACTTTTGACCCAGTTGTAATTATGAACAACTCGTGAAGGATCAACTTGTATGTAGTGACTATATCCATAGACACAGCTTGTCCTACAGTGCATAAGAGTGCAACTCTAGGTTTATAGTGGAGTGACTAGAGTTAATGAATGAATATTGATTAATTAAAGAGTTTAATTAATTAATTTTGTATCATTGGAGCTTATAATCTGTAGGTACATAAGGTCGCCTTACTAGTTCATAGTAACACTAAAAGATCAATTTAATTGAAAGAAAAATTTGAAATGTTGAAATTAATATTTAATATATTAGATATATTAAATATAAAAGAGGAAAATATATTTATTGTATTTGATACATTAAATATTGAAATAATTAATGTATATTAGATACATTAAAGAAAATATATTTATAAAATCTGAATAAGATTCAAATAAATAAATATCGTAGAAGATTTGAATGAGATTCAAATAAGTAAAAGATATATTTTAATATATTAGATATTAAAATATAATATTTTAATTATGACAAATATTTGCCCTTGGTCTCTATAAATAGGACATTTGGGTTGAGCCATTAGATACGAAACACACATATTCTCAATAGAGAATTAAATAATTCTCTCTAGACCTATGCTTCCTCCAATGCCTTATGGATTTTCTTTCAAGAGGCTCCCACAAGCCTTGGTCTTGTGTTCAAGTCATAGCAAAGAAGACTTTTGTGGAAGTCTTGGAACACGAGAAGTAAAGAACCGCCAGAAAATATCTCCATATTATTTTCAAGGTATGTTTTGCTTAACCTTGATTTTTATTGTTTAATTCTAAATAAAATCAAAGTCGATTCCAACGCTTCTGTTGTGGGTTTAATTCGATTATTCCATTGAGACAGAACGTGCATGTCTTTACTGAGAGTAGTGACTTTTGTTCTTCATGAATATACATAGTGAGTGTATTGTATGTGGTAGTGAGCGATATTTTGAGAGAGAAAAAAAGTGTTTTCTCTTATGGGTTTGAGGGTATTTCCTTTGTTGTTGATCCCAAGCTCGGTTGTGATACTTGGAAGCCAATAATCTTTGTTGAGCTATTGAGGATTAGTTTGTAGCGCAAAGTTGAGGGCTTCTTGTAATATTCCATTATAGTCGAACCTGCAGTTGCAAAAAATTGGACGTAGTTCAGAGTTTGGGACGAACCAACATAGATTTAAGTGTTTTTCATTTTTTTTTCCTATCTCTTTTGGGTTTGTTATTCTTGACTCTAACTTGTTTGGCTTATTCTATGGAAGGGGTGAATTAATATTGTAGTATTATTATTATATTATATTATTATTTTTCTCCCAGCAATAGTAGACATGTTAATTCCTCCATCATGTTGATATCGAACTCGTGGACATGTTCAAATGTCGAGGAAATATCGACATGTCAACGGAAATTTAATACACTTAATCTAAGTCATGAAATATTTAGGTGATGCTCTTTTGGGTTATTCCCGGTAATTTGTTTAAATTTTTTTATATAAAAGTACTAAAAATTTAGGTCCTATTTGATGACCATTTGGTTTTGGGTTTTGGATTTTTGAAAATTGTGCTATTTTCTCATTATTTTTTTATAATTGGTTTCATCTTTCTTATGAAAACATTTGAGTTCTTAGGCCAAATTCCAAACACAAAAACATGTTTTTGAAAACTACTTTTTTTAGTTTTCAAAACACGGCTTAGTTTTTAAAAACATATATAAAAAATAAATAACAAAATAAGGAAACCCATAGGTGTGGGAGTAGTATCTATAGACTTAATTTTCGAAAACCAGAAATAAAAAAACAAAATGGTTATCAAACGCGACCTTAGTAATTAACTTTATGAGTTTTTTTTCATATTATGAAAAATTATTCTCCAACAATCCAAAAGAAAGAATTTGTCTAAAAGTTATTCGAGAGTAAACAGTGTAAAAAATTATTGGATAAAATATATTTTAAAAATGAGGGGAAATAGAGCATAGAACTTTTACTCTTAAACTTAGCCAAGGTGTATCAATTTATACCATAAACTTCCAATTTCATCCATTGGACCATAACCTTAGATAAATATCGTAATTTTGACTCTTTCTACACTTTCATTTGAAGAAATGTTTAATTGCTTTTAATATGCATTCATTTAATTATAAAACATAGGTTCGATATAAAATAAAATATAACTTAAGAGAAAGTAGATTTTGTGCAATGATTTTTTTTTTTTAAATTAGTGAGGTTGAAAAAGATTTTTATATTGCTTTTGTTGAAATAGTTGATCCACATATTTTCACAATTGTATGGCTCATAGCTTTATTTTCTTTGTCTCGCCTAAAAGGTATGTATTAATGAATATAATTGTCCTCACACACACATATATAAAGATTTTCATCTGTTTATTTTGAAAAAGAAACTCTAAGAATGCCAAATTTAATATTTAATTAGATTGTAGAAGTTTGATTTTTTTTTCTTTAAGAAACCAACTAAAGAGAATGTTGCTGACATGCTTGATGTTCGTAGGGCTTAACTGAACTCCTTCGATATAGTTTTTATCAAGTAACATCTTTGTAAATATTATGTTTACATTTTCAATTTTAAAAAAAGACATTAAAAATACTAAATATATTTTTTTTAAAGTAAGATAGTAGGAGTGGATTGTTTTTTAAAGAAGAAGTTACTAAGGAGCGTCATTATTGCTTTTAATATTAAGGTTACTTGCATGAATAGCAAAAAAATTTACTTAAATTGCAGTCGTGTCTACTGTTTATTCAATTTGTAAAAATAGCAAAAAAAATTGCCCAATCCAAACGGACCACGCAAAAAGTCAAACATACTCCGTGCGCATTTTTCAATATGATGTATATCAATAGTCTATTAGTGATATACTGCTAATATACCTAATATAAAGTATATTACTAATAAACTACTGATATACTTATATGAAGTTTATCAAGAGTATATAAGTATGTCACATATGATATATACATAATATATAGTATATCACTGATACACTACTGATATACGTTATTCTCTACGCGTTTTTTAATATGAAATTTGTCAGTAGTCTATCAGCGAATATATCATTGATATAATAATTATATACCTAATATAAAGTTTATCACTGATATACTACTGGTATACTTATATGAGGTTTATCAAAAGTATATAAGTAATTCACATATGATATTTACATAATTAGAGTATAGTACTGCCACATCATTGATATACTTTATTTTTACAACACGCATTTTTCAATATGAAGTTTGTCAGTAGTTTATCAATGATTTACTACCGATATACTAATGATATATCTAATATAAAGTATATCACTGATATACTGCTAATAAACTTATCAAGAGTGTATCAATAATTCACATATGATATATACATAATATAAAGTATATCACTGATATACTTTATTTTAGTTCTTTACTTTATTAATGGTTTATATTCACTAGTTTTTTTTTTTCCTGATGCACTAGTTTTTAGTCAATATACTTGTTTAATCGATACACTTGACTAGTAGTATATAAGAAATTCATATTTAGTATATCAAATATACCCAAAATGAAGTATATCACTAATATACTACTAACATACTCAATGTTAGATATATCAGTGAAATGAACATATCTAATATGAAGTATATCAGTGATATACCAAATATGCAAAATATCCATGACATGCTATAGATATATATAGAGTACTATATCATTTAATTGATATACCTAAAAAGAAGTGTATCAGTAGTATATCAGTAATATATTACTAATATACTTTGTTTTAGGTATATGTTAGTTTACTGATATACCAAATATAAAGTATATTAGATATACTACTAATATACGAAAGATAACGTATATTAGAAATACTACAGATATACCTGCTGATAAACTAATGAGGGTAAAATTGGAATAATATAAAAATGGAAATTATATATTAATTTTTTTTTCTATATTTGCAAATCTAAAAAATCATAGCTAGATTTACAAATATTCTAATATTTTTGGCTACCCATTACAATTCTCCTTAATATTAGGTTGTCCACTCCATCTTGCAATCTTGTGATGCTACTAGTTTATAACCATATGCGATGCACGTGTGTGTGTGTATAATTAAGTATATATTTCACTATTGTTGAGGGTTTAATGAAACTTCCTCCAACATTTCTTATCAACTGACATGAGAAAATATTAGAAATACAAAATATAATTTTTTTAATAAGATAGTAGTGATTGAGTTTAAAAAAATATAATAATTCAACTAAGGACATCGTTATTGCCTTTTACCATTCACCTGCTAACTCTAATCTCAATGCTTTAGGCAACAAAACATTTGCAATGGAAGAAAACAATCAAACACATTCAATCAATGAGAATTTTAAAACTAATCCCTTCATCCCTTATGTGTGTGTGTGTATAGCTCCCCTTATCTAAGTCTTTATAAGTTCGAGAAAGTTTTATTGGATCCTCAACTCATTTTCCCCCTACTTCTGACAAGACCAATTCTCGAGCTTCCCTACACTCAAAAGGATAACAAGAAACTAAGGCGCTCTGGGGTAGGCCTCCCCCAAACTTAGATTTTTGCTTATTTTGATGAGCGCTAGCTTTCACACATCCACTGTAGGGACCCTTATCTAGAGCACTTGCTTAATGGATGGCCTGACTGATCGCAGTAGAGGTAGCTCTTTTTGCCCTTAGACTTTTAAAAACATGCAACCATTTTTTTTTCTTTACTCGAGTTTTCATTTTATCACAGTAATAAGGGCAAATAAAACATGCAATTACTCCTAAGTTTCACATTATTCAACATCATGCAAGTAGACTCTTAAACTAGTTCTTAAAATTTTTCGAGGTGACAACAAGAATCTAGACCAAATAACCCAATCTTAAGCCTTCAAAACCATAGACAAGATGGCTAAGTGCTCAAAAAGTATAAGGGAATCAAAAGGAAAATTTTAAAATAGGCTTAAATCAAGCATGCATCTTCAAGTTTCAACCATTTCAAATGGAATTACCTAAAGCACCTCCTAGATTATCATAATCACCTAATATGCAACTAACTCATCATGCAATTTTAGCTCAATTTTTTTAAAAAATTAACGCTCACTGCTCAACATGCTCATGAATAACCCCTAAACATGCAAATCTAATGTTCTTCACCCCCAACCTTATTTGATACATTGTCCCCAATGTATCACTAAACAGAGTTAAACAAAAAGTAAGAGGAACAAAAAAACTTCCCTAGTTTTTGGATGGCTTGTCGGTGGTGGTGCATCTTTATCCTCAATTTCTCCTCCCAAGTGCAACACCTACAAAATAAAAAGAATACAAAACAAACTAAGAAAAGGAAATCAATAACTGAAAGGAAACAAATAAAACAATTAAAGCACTTGGGCTGCCTCCCAAGAAGGGCAAATTTTTAACGTCGTTATGCTCGAATCAATGTCAGGGCACGTAAAATTCTTCTACTTTCTTCGGTCCCTTTTTTCTTGAATCAATGTAACCTTCCAAGTTTAGAAGACTTTCCTGTTTCTCCAAGGTACTAGACATATCATTATTTTTGTTATTTTTTATATAAGAAATGAAGGGCAAAAAATAAGACTCAACTAACTTAACTGACTCAAAAGAAACAAAAGACTTTAAGGACTCATGAGAATAAAGAAAAGGCAATTCAAAATTAAGAGGGGAACTAGGGAATAGAATAGGCGAAGGCTTTTAAACCTCCAACTCTATCACCTGAATCTCCTCTTCGGGTGTAAGCTCGGATTCCTCCTTAACCTCACAAATTACCTATTCTTGGCATGGCACGAAATTCAAAATTTCCTCGTCACTGTCGATGTCGATTTCCTCAAAAAATATTTCCTCAATGGTGTCAAAAGAGTGTTGCTCTTGTAGACTCTCCAGTCTCCTCACTGAATCAGCCAACTTGGTAATTTGGTCACCCAGACTTTGCATTCCAGCACAAGTCTCCTTTTGAAATTGGAGATTTTCCTTTTGAAATAAGAGATTTTCTTGCTGAAACTGAAGAGTATTATTAGCAATTTTGTAAACTATAGTCTCTAAAGACGTACCTGAGTCTAAAGTTTGAAAGTACTGGCTTGGCTGCTCCTCCTGGTATCCATAGGCAAAGCTAGATTGATCCCATTCAAGATAGGGACTGTAAGGCTCGTAGTTCATTTGATGACCAGGAAGTCCTCTCATAGTGTAGGCATTATGCATGAAATCCCGCTGCAACTGAGGACATGCTTCAGTGGGGTGTCCTTGAAACGAACAAATTCTACATGTCTCTAATGCTTGTAGTCTCCCTACAACCACTTGAAGAACTAAGGAGGTTAAATCATAAATTTGAGATTTAAGTTTACTAACCTCATCAACGTACGTGGCAACTCCACTAAACCAATACTGATAAGATTCCTTTGCCATTAAAGAACAGGTGAAAACACAGAAAACTCAAACAGAAAGTTATTTTTTTTAATTTTTTTTAATTTTTTTTATTTAAATCAAATTTAACATAGAGAAACTAATAATGGTTCCCCGGCAGCGGCGCCAAATTTGATTCGAGCTTGTTGAGGGCTCATCAAATTACAATTATAAACCGATTCGAAGCTACTTGTAGCATTGAGTGGACCGGGTCGATCTCAGGGAACCGAATATTAATTTCTCAAGTTAAATTCGCAAAAGAGAAAACAATTAAAAGGGGGGGGGGGGGGGTTTGTATTTTTATTAATAAAATAAACACATAAGCAAATAAAATAAAGATAAATCAAATCTTACCAAATTCAAAATTTCCTCGTCACTGTCGATGTCGATTTCCTCAAAAAATATTTCCTCAATGGTGTCAAAAGAGTGTTGCTCTTGTAGACTCTCCAGTCTCCTCACTGAATCAGCCAACTGGGTAATTTGGTCACCCAGACTTTGCATTCCAGCACAAGTCTCCTTTTGAAATTGGAGATTTTCCTTTTGAAATAAGAGATTTTCTTGCTGAAACTGAAGAGTATTATTAGCAATTTTGTAAACTATAGTCTCTAAAGACGAACCTGAGTCTAAAGTTTGAAAGTACTGGCTTGGCTGCTCCTCCTAGTATCCATAGGCAAAGCTAGATTGATCCCATTCAAGATAGGGACTGTAAGGCTCGTAGTTCATTTGATGACCAGGAAGTCCTCTCATAGTGTAGGCATTATGCATGAAATCCCGCTGCAACTGAGGACATGCTTCAGTGGGGTGTCCTTGAAACGAACAAATTCTACATGTCTCTAATGCTTGTAGTCTCCCTACAACCACTTGAAGAACTAAGGAGGTTAAATCATAAATTTGAGATTTAAGTTTACTAACCTCATCAACGTACGTGGCAACTCCACTAAACCAATACTGATAAGATTCCTTTGCCATTAAAGAACAGGTGAAAACACAGAAAACTCAAACAGAAAGTTATTTTTTTTAATTTTTTTTAATTTTTTTTATTTAAATCAAATTTAACATAGAGAAACTAATAATGGTTCCCCGGCAGCGGCGCCAAATTTGATTCGAGCTTGTTGAGGGCTCATCAAATTACAATTATAAACCGATTCGAAGCTACTTGTAGCATTGAGTGGACCGGGTCGATCTCAGGGAACCGAATATTAATTTCTCAAGTTAAATTCGCAAAAGAGAAAACAATTAAAAGGGGGGGGGGGGGTTTGTATTTTTATTAATAAAATAAACACATAAGCAAATAAAATAAAGATAAATCAAATCTTACCAAATTCAAAATTTCCTCGTCACTGTCGATGTCGATTTCCTCAAAAAATATTTCCTCAATGGTGTCAAAAGAGTGTTGCTCTTGTAGACTCTCCAGTCTCCTCACTGAATCAGCCAACTGGGTAATTTGGTCACCCAGACTTTGCATTCCAGCACAAGTCTCCTTTTGAAATTGGAGATTTTCCTTTTGAAATAAGAGATTTTCTTGCTGAAACTGAAGAGTATTATTAGCAATTTTGTAAACTATAGTCTCTAAAGACGTACCTGAGTCTAAAGTTTGAAAGTACTGGCTTGGCTGCTCCTCCTAGTATCCATAGGCAAAGCTAGATTGATCCCATTCAAGATAGGGACTGTAAGGCTCGTAGTTCATTTGATGACCAGGAAGTCCTCTCATAGTGTAGGCATTATGCATGAAATCCCGCTGCAACTGAGGACATGCTTCAGTGGGGTGTCCTTGAAACGAACAAATTCTACATGTCTCTAATGCTTGTAGTCTCCCTACAACCACTTGAAGAACTAAGGAGGTTAAATCATAAATTTGAGATTTAAGTTTACTAACCTCATCAACGTACGTGGCAACTCCACTAAACCAATACTGATAAGATTCCTTTGCCATTAAAGAACAGGTGAAAACACAGAAAACTCAAACAGAAAGTTATTTTTTTTAATTTTTTTTAATTTTTTTTATTTAAATCAAATTTAACATAGAGAAACTAATAATGGTTCCCCGGCAGCGGCGCCAAATTTGATTCGAGCTTGTTGAGGGCTCATCAAATTACAATTATAAACCGATTCGAAGCTACTTGTAGCATTGAGTGGACCGGGTCGATCTCAGGGAACCGAATATTAATTTCTCAAGTTAAATTCGCAAAAGAGAAAACAATTAAAAGGGGGGGGGGGGGTTTGTATTTTTATTAATAAAATAAACACATAAGCAAATAAAATAAAGATAAATCAAATCTTACCAAATTCAAAATTTCCTCGTCACTGTCGATGTCGATTTCCTCAAAAAATATTTCCTCAATGGTGTCAAAAGAGTGTTGCTCTTGTAGACTCTCCAGTCTCCTCACTGAATCAGCCAACTGGGTAATTTGGTCACCCAGACTTTGCATTCCAGCACAAGTCTCCTTTTGAAATTGGAGATTTTCCTTTTGAAATAAGATATTTTCTTGCTGAAACTGAAGAGTATTATTAGCAATTTTGTAAACTATAGTCTCTAAAGACGTACCTGAGTCTAAAGTTTGAAAGTACTGGCTTGGCTGCTCCTCCTAGTATCCATAGGCAAAGCTAGATTGATCCCATTCAAGATAGGGACTGTAAGGCTCGTAGTTCATTTGATGACCAGGAAGTCCTCTCATAGTGTAGGCATTATGCATGAAATCCCGCTGCAACTGAGGACATGCTTCAGTGGGGTGTCCTTGAAACGAACAAATTCTACATGTCTCTAATGCTTGTAGTCTCCCTACAACCACTTGAAGAACTAAGGAGGTTAAATCATAAATTTGAGATTTAAGTTTACTAACCTCATCAACGTACGTGGCAACTCCACTAAACCAATACTGATAAGATTCCTTTGCCATTAAAGAACAGGTGAAAACACAGAAAACTCAAACAGAAAGTTATTTTTTTTAATTTTTTTTAATTTTTTTTATTTAAATCAAATTTAACATAGAGAAACTAATAATGGTTCCCCGGCAGCGGCGCCAAATTTGATTCGAGCTTGTTGAGGGCTCATCAAATTACAATTATAAACCGATTCGAAGCTACTTGTAGCATTGAGTGGACCGGGTCGATCTCAGGGAACCGAATATTAATTTCTCAAGTTAAATTCGCAAAAGAGAAAACAATTAAAAGGGGGGGGGGGGGGGGGTTTGTATTTTTATTAATAAAATAAACACATAAGCAAATAAAATAAAGATAAATCAAATCTTACCAAATTCAAAATTTCCTCGTCACTGTCGATGTCGATTTCCTCAAAAAATATTTCCTCAATGGTGTCAAAAGAGTGTTGCTCTTGTAGACTCTCCAGTCTCCTCACTGAATCAGCCAACTGGGTAATTTGGTCACCCAGACTTTGCATTCCAGCACAAGTCTCCTTTTGAAATTGGAGATTTTCCTTTTGAAATAAGAGATTTTCTTGCTGAAACTGAAGAGTATTATTAGCAATTTTGTAAACTATAGTCTCTAAAGACGTACCTGAGTCTAAAGTTTGAAAGTACTGGCTTGGCTGCTCCTCCTAGTATCCATAGGCAAAGCTAGATTGATCCCATTCAAGATAGGGACTGTAAGGCTCGTAGTTCATTTGATGACCAGGAAGTCCTCTCATAGTGTAGGCATTATGCATGAAATCCCGCTGCAACTGAGGACATGCTTCAGTGGGGTGTCCTTGAAACGAACAAATTCTACATGTCTCTAATGCTTGTAGTCTCCCTACAACCACTTGAAGAACTAAGGAGGTTAAATCATAAATTTGAGATTTAAGTTTACTAACCTCATCAACGTACGTGGCAACTCCACTAAACCAATACTGATAAGATTCCTTTGCCATTAAAGAACAGGTGAAAACACAGAAAACTCAAACAGAAAGTTATTTTTTTTAATTTTTTTTAATTTTTTTTATTTAAATCAAATTTAACATAGAGAAACTAATAATGGTTCCCCGGCAGCGGCGCCAAATTTGATTCGAGCTTGTTGAGGGCTCATCAAATTACAATTATAAACCGATTCGAAGCTACTTGTAGCATTGAGTGGACCGGGTCGATCTCAGGGAACCGAATATTAATTTCTCAAGTTAAATTCGCAAAAGAGAAAACAATTAAAAGGGGGGGGGGGGGTTTGTATTTTTATTAATAAAATAAACACATAAGCAAATAAAATAAAGATAAATCAAATCTTACCAAATTCAAAATTTCCTCGTCACTGTCGATGTCGATTTCCTCAAAAAATATTTCCTCAATGGTGTCAAAAGAGTGTTGCTCTTGTAGACTCTCCAGTCTCCTCACTGAATCAGCCAACTGGGTAATTTGGTCACCCAGACTTTGCATTCCAGCACAAGTCTCCTTTTGAAATTGGAGATTTTCCTTTTGAAATAAGATATTTTCTTGCTGAAACTGAAGAGTATTATTAGCAATTTTGTAAACTATAGTCTCTAAAGACGTACCTGAGTCTAAAGTTTGAAAGTACTGGCTTGGCTGCTCCTCCTAGTATCCATAGGCAAAGCTAGATTGATCCCATTCAAGATAGGGACTGTAAGGCTCGTAGTTCATTTGATGACCAGGAAGTCCTCTCATAGTGTAGGCATTATGCATGAAATCCCGCTGCAACTGAGGACATGCTTCAGTGGGGTGTCCTTGAAACGAACAAATTCTACATGTCTCTAATGCTTGTAGTCTCCCTACAACCACTTGAAGAACTAAGGAGGTTAAATCATAAATTTGAGATTTAAGTTTACTAACCTCATCAACGTACGTGGCAACTCCACTAAACCAATACTGATAAGATTCCTTTGCCATTAAAGAACAGGTGAAAACACAGAAAACTCAAACAGAAAGTTATTTTTTTTAATTTTTTTTAATTTTTTTTATTTAAATCAAATTTAACATAGAGAAACTAATAATGGTTCCCCGGCAGCGGCGCCAAATTTGATTCGAGCTTGTTGAGGGCTCATCAAATTACAATTATAAACCGATTCGAAGCTACTTGTAGCATTGAGTGGACCGGGTCGATCTCAGGAAACCGAATATTAATTTCTCAAGTTAAATTCGCAAAAGAGAAAACAATTAAAAGGGGGGGGGGGGGGTTTGTATTTTTATTAATAAAATAAACACATAAGCAAATAAAATAAAGATAAATCAAATCTTACCAAATTCAAATCCAAAGGTGCGGTTCTACTCAATTGTAAAAATTGCTTATAAGCACTCAAAATATTTAAACTTAACAATGCAAGTACTTGGTCAACTTATTAGAAAACCCCAAAAAGTAGCAAACTCCCTAAGGTCATTAACTCTAACAAACGTCAAGTTAATGCTAATTACCTAAACAATTTTTGACGAAACCGCTCCAAATTATTTAGATAAAGGCATTAAGTGCTTTGGAAGGACCAAGACAACCAATTAGGTGAAATAACTTTAATCTAATTAAGATGCTCCTTTAATTCCTAGAATTAAACATGCAAGCCATGTAATATGGAAACCCACAAAACATACACATGTAATAATCCTAACGCTACCTGTTCAATCAACATGACAATTACAGATCATGCATCATGATTAGCAATCAAACATGTAAAGCGATCGAGGCGTCAATTCAATCAAAAATACATGCTTATAAAATTAACACAAGAATCAAAGAATACTTGCAATTGAAAGAAAACTACTTAAGGTCCAAGCCTCACAACATTGCAATTGATTACAACCGATCTCTGAACTGGAAACGCAGAGTTTAGCC
Organism: Trichosanthes truncata; assembly: GCA_033996785.1. Classification (NCBI taxonomy): domain Eukaryota; kingdom Viridiplantae; phylum Streptophyta; class Magnoliopsida; order Cucurbitales; family Cucurbitaceae; genus Trichosanthes; species Trichosanthes truncata. Next base: position 37,357,983 of record JAWPNB010000013.1, on the reverse strand, counting down.
AAGCATCGTGATAGTATATCTCCCGTTAAACATGGTTTGATTTGCTACAATAAAAGTATAAAAGTAGAAGGAGAAAAGCTATCAAAAGCTCTCTCTCAAAGTCTTAGCAAAAGAGGCAAAAGTCCCTGACCTAAAGTAAAAAAGTGCTATAAATAGGACTTGGGCAGCGTTGAGACGCCAAGGGTGGCATTGAGATGCTGCCCTCGCGATTAAAGAAAGAATAATCGTTTGTTTCGTGTGGCGTTGAGCATGACGTTGAGACGCTACTAGCGTTGAGCAAGCCAAACTGCGGCATCGAGCAGAGTTGAGCAAAGATAGAATCTTAGCATCGAGCATGGCGTTGAGACGCTACTAGCATTGAGCAAGCCAAACCGCAGTGTCAAGCATGGTGTTGAGCGGCGTTGAGACGCTGCTCCTTGGACAGATTTGGTAATTTTGCTCTAACTTTTCGCTCAGGTGTTCGAATGACCTCCGGTTTGGCTCGTTTGAATCATTATTCGACATAGAGTCTCCAAATACGTCTTTTGCTCGAATCCCTACAAAATAAACATGAAAACACATAAAAACTATCCAACTAACAAGAGTTAAGTGTGATTAAATAAAACTTTATACGTCCTATCATCTGCCCACACCATCTTTCAATCTTTTGAGGGTAATCCACAATCAATGAAGGTTTAATAAAATTTCCCTCCCCATTTCTTAACAACTAACATCTTATAAATATTAAATATTTACATCCCTCTAGTAAAAAAATATTAGAAATAATAAATATAGTTTTTTAACAAGATAGTAGGGGTTCATTTGTTTTTAAAAAATGAAGTTAACCTAGAAGAGTCATTATTGCCTTTAATATTCAATTGTCCACTCCACATCTTTCAATCTAGCTTTTGATGTATTCGACAATTGTTGAAGGTTTATTGAAACTTCCTTCCACATTTCTTATCAACTACATTTTATGAATATTAATTGTTGACAGAGAAATTTTGGCCAATCCCTAATTGCCACGTTATTATTTCAAATTAATGGCAAAATTACAAATAATTAAATTTGGAACCAATTATAAATTGACATGTGTCCCAAATTTAATTTGAAGACAAAAATTGGCAAATTCTAAAATTAAAATGCCACATTTCTTCATTTTGAACAAATAATTAAATTTAATTTGGTTAAGTTGGGTCACATGGAATTTGGGTCAAAGTTAAATAAAACCCAAATCCAAATGGTTGTGTCCAAAGCCGACAATAATCCAAGTCCATGGTTGGGCCCAAAGGCCATTAAAGCCCAAGCTCACATGCCCATAGAAAGCTCTATAAATAGAAGAGCTCTCATTCATTTGAAAGGTTCAGAAATTTTATTCTCCAAAGAACTCAGAGAGAATTGAGAGCAAAGAAGGCCAAAGTCCTTAGGTGTTGAATGCACCCCGAAGTCCTTAGGTACTGAACGCTTCAAGACAAGTCTTTACGTGCTGAACCCCCTTTGAAGACCAAAGACTCTTCAAGACCAGTCCTTAGGTGTTGAACACCCATTGAAGTGCTAAACACTCTTGGAAGACCAAAGACCCTCCAAGACAAGTCGCTAGGTGCTGAACACTCTTGGAAGACCAAAGACCCTCCAAGACAAGTCCTTAGGTGCTAAATGTTCCTTGAAGATTAAAGACTCTTCGAAGACCAAAGACGCTTTGAAGACCAGAAGATTTGATGTGAAAACCCTAGAATTTTGAAAATTAGGAACCCATTTAAGAAGCAAATAAAGTCTAGAATATGAGATGAAAATAAAAGAAAATAAAAGAATGATAGGTTCGATCTAGAGCCAATGCTCTGATACCAAATGATGTGAAAACCCTAGAATTTTGAAAATTAGGAACCTTTTGTTATATGAACCCCTAATTATAAAATTCTAAAACCCCCAAATCAACTAATTTCAATCCCAAGGGAAGGAATAGATATTGGATTACCTTAAGATCAAAACTCTTAAGACAAAGAACAAGTTCCATGCCTAAGAGTCGAACACTCCATAAGATAGGATGATCAATCCTACTTGAATGTTCTTGGCATGCAACTGAAGACATGAATTGCAAAGCGATCAAGAAGCTCTCTTGGCTTATCTTGAAAGAACAAGCTCAAGGCTAAAATTCTATTCATCGTAAAAATTGTCCTGTACCACCTAATGGCCAAGCTTTAGATAGCTTCCCAAACCCTATAAGCCACATCATTGATCATAGTAAAATGACAAAAATGCCCCTACTTAAAATGTCATAAAAAGGATAAAATTGGAAAATAATAAAATTACATAAAAATTATAAAATAACAATTTGATGTCCTTGGTGGTTCATATCAAGACTTGAAGACTTTAAAGATCAAAATATCTTTGAAGACAAGTCGAAGGCATTTGAAGCATACAAGATTCTAAGACTTCGATTGTATCTTCAAATGGATCAACAAGCCAAGGGCCGATCCAATGATCAACAAGCCAAAGGCCGATCCAAAGATCAACAAGCCAAAGGCCGATCCAATAAGGTCAACAAGCCAAAAATAGATCAGAAAAAAGACCAACAAGCGTGCTCGAGAACAAGTTTTCATCCCTCGAGACATTTGTATATGAGAGAGAAAGAATCAGAGGAACAAATTAGAGATTGTACCACACCTACAAAATTAATACAAATACAAAGTTCATTTACACGTGTCTCATTCATTTCTCTTTCTTTGTTGAAATCACGTGTGAACATTAATATTTACATCACTCAATTAAAGAATATTAAAAATACTAAATATAATTTTTTATTAGATAGCAGGCGCCAACGTTGAAGTGGAGGGAAGGAGAGGGGGTGAGACTAAGGTTGGGTAGGAGAAGAAGGGAGGGGGAGGGGAGGAGAGAGATCTTTTGTTTAATTTTTATTATTTTAATTTTAAAAATTATTATTTTATTATAAAAAATTGTCAAGAACACTCCGTTAATTTTTTAACAAAAATCGTTAAGTGAGGGACTATATAGAACTATTTCATAAAATTCAGGGACTTGATTGTCCTATTTTAAAACCTAAGGACTCAATAGAAACAATTCTCAAACATGAGAGACCAAAAAAGTAATTTACCAAAAACAAAAAGAGCACAACTTGGGTGCAGTCTAGGCTGCACCCATATTTGTGTAGTTCACTCCAATAACAAAACAGAAAAAAAAAAATTCTGAAATATTTATATAAAAAAACAGTTTGTCACGTAGAAAAATGTGAATGGACACTTTTCTAAGTTGCACAAAAATAGGTGCAGCCCAAGATGCACTTAAGTTTTTTCCAAATAAAAATACTTAACTTGATCACTAGAATGTTTGTGGCTTATGCTGGAGAGCATGAAATAGACAAGTGGAAGCAATTAAACCATAAATTTAAATCACAGTATTTTTTGCACTCATAAATACTAATTAATCTATATATTAATTAACAATTTAAATGAAGAAATTACTATAATAGAAGAAAATTGTGAATCAAGACTAAAATTCAAGTAACATGCGCTCCATCTCAATAGTAAGGGAGATATGTACCTAAAGAATGTCAAATAACAAAGGACCAACCATGTGTCAAGCGAAAAGATGTTACACACCCAACATACAAGGAAACAAAAAGGAAAAATATAAACTAAGCAACCAAAACAAATGACAACAGTGATTATACAAAATTAAGAATAATACACATTAATGCCAATACTATAGTGTATCAATGCTAGATGGGTCACTTTGTTTCACTATTAACTCTCCAAAATAGAACCTGCAAAACAATATTATATATAATGTCAAATTTCATACCCAAGGAAGAGAGAGTAAACTGAGCTACGCAAAGGAAGAGATAATTTAACTTGACATTCATGTTTGCAAAGTATCCCCAACTTTCAAAGACATAATTTAATTCACACCAAACTAAAAAAAACAAAAACATGTATCTATCAAATACACCTTTAAATATTATATCCACGATTTAGAGAAATTTAATTTTTGGCTTTTGCCTTATAAAGGATCCAATAAAGGATATGTTGATGTGTTTATAAAATGTTTAGCACGTGTTGTTAAATCCATAAATTTTGCATTGTTGGAGGGAAGAAGGGAGAGTAAACAATAACGGATTATTATTTTGACAAGAAAAGGCCAACCTAACATAACTCAACTAGTTAAGACATATGCCCTAAACCAAAAACTCATAGGCAGTTGGAATCCCTCCACTCCACATGTTGTGGAACTATAAAAAAAGTAATTTGACAAAAAAAGGAAATATAGTTCCACTAGACTTGTTAGTAGCATGTAGTACAATTTTCAATCTACTAGCATTTAATCCCATGTTTCATTAAATTAAAAAAAATTGAAGACATGAAATAAGTCCCAAAATACGTAGTATCTCTTAATATAAACTACGGATTGAAAAAAGAGATCATATGCGAAATGCTGACATAAATGAAGAAGATAGGTTGATACCTTGATATTTGAGATATCTACTGATCATGATCATTTTTATAAACCACATGAGCTCCACAGCTTTTGTAATGTATTATACCTCCCAAATCCGCTACATTATCTTTAAATATCACCGTAATCTGATCACGATGATTTCTCAACTCCATGGAATGGTCATTAAAAATGTTATAAATCTCCTTATGGATTAGTGAAGAGATAGATTGAGGACGATGAAATACTAGCAAGTGCGTATTTTCAATTTGCATTTTGCACTGGATCCTCAAGTTCTGTTTGTCCAAGAAGAGTATTGCGTCATTGATGTACACTGAGCAAAGCAAGAATACATAATTCTTTCTTAAATTTATCAAATGAAAAACCACACAAGGCGCCAAAGCTTTCAATTCCCAAACTTTATAACGTGGTAACCAAAATCTTACTGAATTCTTCCCATTCTTATGATCATACCATACTGGAATATCATAATTCATCAATATCAGCTTTCTGCTACAAGAGAGTTTCGGATTCCAATATTCCTCTTTTCTGTCCTCGCAGTCTCTTTCTTTCTTCAAATAAGAATAATGTTTTCCATCTCTTTCTTTCTTCAAATAAGAATAATGTTTTCCATAACACTTGTACCTTTCTCTCTACAAATTATGAGAATAAATGTGAGGAAATTAATGTTAATTAACAATATAAAAATTAAATTACAAGAGAAGATAGGAGAAATTAAAGAGACGAACCATATCGTATGATATTATATCAATTATATTCTTTGGAAATCTGACCAATGATATGCAACCGTCGGCCCTTATTTCTTCTACACTTACTGGAATGGTTGGGATTTCTTCAAGCAACTCACAATCACGCAGTAGAAGTTTCCTCAAGAACGTAAAATTAACAATACATGAGGGTAGACTAGAAATATTGTTGTGAGATAAGTCCAAAATTTCTAATGATGGAGCAGCATGAGAGAGATCTTCTAAAAAACTTACATCTGATAAATTGCACTTATTAAGATCTAATTTGGTTAGTTTGGAACATAAATTAGATGATGGACTAAGAGGAAATGTACAAAAACTACGGCTGCCTGTGATATCCAATCCCAAAATACTCCTTAAACAATAAATTGTATTTGGAAGAGTTTTGAAGTTTGGGCAGGAGCGAAGGGACAAATATTCAAGGCTAGTAAGATATTCAATTGAGGGAGGTAGCTCTCTTATACCACTATAACTCAAGTTCATTCTACACTTTGAAGACATCATTTCTTCACCGATATGAGGAAATTTTTCAAGTTTTTCACAACCAAAAAGATTTAAATCTTCGAGGGACTTCAACTTCAAGTAATTTGGAAGGTGCCTTAGGTTACGACAGAATTCAAGTAACAAAAAGGCAAGTTTACCAAGAGATCCAATTGATTCATGAACCTTCACTAAATTTGTACAGTTATCAAGCTTCAACTTTTCAAGGCTATCTGCTCCAGAAAAATCAGGAATTTCTTCCAAGAACTGAGAATGACTTAGATCAACACTCTTCAACCATTTACAATTCTGCAATGCATAGAAAACAACAGAAAATTGTTCAGCTATTTATAATTAGTTATTTAATTCTTTCGACATTTAATTCATTAATTAATATCGAAAATTAACACGATAGAAGTATATTAATGTATAGTACCATAAATCCTTTTCCCAAGTCTTTGATGGAGCTATGTTGTAATCTTAGTTGAATAAGATTTTTCGCCGTGTAGCTTGAGGGAAAAGATGAAAGTGGAAAATCTGACCAATCAATCCACTTTAATCCAATAGGCAGATACTCTATATCTCCAGAAAATGTTACATTTTCAAATTTAATGAATGTGAGATTTTTCAAATTTCCCAGACCTCGTGCGTCAATGTCCAGATCCAGCTTTGTACGTTGATAAGAGCTCAACTTTATGGCTTTAACTGCTCTTGCTTCCTACAAACATTTAAATCCAAACAATTTAAAATTTATTTAGAAGAACTAATGTTCAACATTTATATACCAATTAATCTTCATAATAATTAAACAAACATAGTATAGTTAAGTTTTCTTACCTTATTATCATTTAAGACATCCTCAACATCACTTTCAGTTAACAAAATTGTCCTTTTACGAGGGCTTGCAGATTCTGAGCTAGCAATTGTGCATCCCATTTCTTGTATTAGATCATGCATTTCTATTTCTTGGGAAGTTTGGTTGATGATAAGAAATGATTGATCCATGAGGTTTGTAATTCCCTTTAATGGACATAAACCACATTTCCCCAAGAACATTTTAGCATCATTAATGTGCTCTCCTACAAGAAGACAAGAAATATAGAGAAAAATTTGTTGTGTTTGGGCATCAAGTCCATCATAACTTATTTGAAGAATGTCTCGAATGCCTTTGTCTAAGGAAAGCTTCCTTTCATATTCACCCAATTGATGCTCCCATGTAGATTCATCTCGACCACAAAAGAAAGAACCCAACACCTCAAGGGCCAAAGGAAGACCTTTACAATAATTTACTGCTCGAATTGAATGTTTTAAATACTCACTTGAAGGATAACTTTTCTCAAAAGCGTGCCAACTAAAAAGCTCAAGGGCTTCGTCATAGCTCAATTCTTGGATAGGATGTTGTACATCAAATTTCTGAATAGAAAGTAAATGTTTATTTCTTGTTGTCACAATGATCTTACTTCCTTTACCAAACCAATCACGTCCACCAGCCAATTCTTCTAGTTGTTGAGACGTATCAACATTATCAAGAACTAGAAGAACCTTTTTTGACCTCAATCTGTCTTTTATAATGTTGATTCCCCTATCAGAACTGCTAACCTTGATCAAGTCACCCATTAAGATCTCAGAAAGTAACGTTTCTTGCAATTTTATAATGCCATTAAATTGCTTTGAAGCTTCTCTAACATTTGCAAGAAAGCAGCAACCTTCAAATTGATTAGCAATCTTATTGTATAAAGCTTTTGCTAGAGTTGTCTTACCCATGCCTCCAATGCCATATATTCCTATCATCATATTGCTATCAGACATAATGGGTGAGAGTAAATTCATATATTGTATTTGGAAATCAATTCCAACAGGGTACTTAGCTACATGCAAAGGTGCTGTGCAATTTAATACATTCAAGACTTTTTGAAGAACATCTTGAATCAAATTTGCCTCATTCCTGCCCATAAAAAAATCATACGTTAAGAAGAAAAACATTCAACACAATTGTTTTCATTAATAATTCAGGTGAAAATCAAAGAAATAAGATGGAATTTTGTTTACTTAAAAGGTAGTGAATGTAGGGAATAACGAATAATATATCTTGAAAACTAGTTTGACAATAAAAATAAAAAATGTGAACATCAAAGATCAAATTTGATGGAGGAAAAAATAAATAAATAAAGGATATGCAAACGTACGGAAAATTATGCATATCCCATCCTGACAACTTGGAAACTGCAATCAAAGCCTTCCTCCATGCTTGCATCTGGTTGGAGGGTCTATTTATTTCATGTTTGGCTAAAGCTTCTCCAAAAGTTCCGGTGTGTTTTCCAACAGCAGATGGAGCCACCTTGTAAAAGATGGGAAAAACCCGTTGTCTATTGCGTTCCTTACACTCAATGATTTTTGTCAATTCATCTAGACACCAACCAGAAGATGCATAATTTTCAGATATGATAACAATTGAGATCTTAGATTCTTCGATAGTTTTCAAAAGGGAAGCAGAAATGTTTTCACCCCTTGGTAGTTTGTAATCTATGAAGACATTGATTCCTCTTTGGCGTAAAGCCATGTCAAGATGACTAACAAAGTTGGAACGAGTGTCTTCTCCTCTAAAACTTAAGAATACATCGAAACTCCATTGGCAAGGAGATGCAGGATGATCTGCTTGAGCAACCAAAGAATCCATAGGAAGTAGATTGGAAAAGACAAGCTTGGATTACTTCACTGGATGAGGATATTGGTGTGTGCCCATTGTCTTTTAAAGAAGAAGCACAAACCACTGGTTGGTTGGACAAGGATATAACGCAGTCCTCCCAACTTACAAATTCGATTAATATTTTTCAAATTGTTTCCATCTGTTAAATCCTTCAGCAAAAATTGTTCTTCTTCCCAGTCCTCTTGTCTCATTTGTTTATGCGCTTAAAGATTCTCAGTTCTTAATTCCTCTAAAGGTGCCGTATATTGATAATATGACTCTCACTGCCAATCACTTTCAATTAATATATCTAATACACTATTTAGTATTTATATCTCGGCCGGTCTTGGACTGTTGTCCATATTCGATGACTTTAAGAACAATGTCACAGAAAATTGTCGGTCTTTAGCTTTTGTCCATATTCAACCGTTTTCTTTTTCTTTTTGGAATATGAAAGAATAAAAAATATAAAGAAATACTTGTTCGCTGAATCTTTCCGAATAAATGGAAAACTATATTAAGAACTTACTCTCATTTTGTCATTCACATATTAAAAGTTTTGATTTTATCTTTAAAGTAAAAAAAAAATTCAACCAATGCCCCCACTCATTACCATATTCACTTGAAATTAAATAAAAAAATGATAATGTAAATTTTAAAATATTATTTTCTTATCAATTAACATATTTTTAGTATTAAACATTTTAATAACTTTATTTTAAAAAAAAAAAACATTCTAAGAAGCCAAAGAGAGTGTTGCCGATCAACATGCTTGCCTATGATCTTTAATTCGCATAAGTTTTTATTATATTAGAAATACTAAATATATATTTTTTAATTGGGATTTCCTTCAAAAAAAAAAATAAATTGGGATTGATCTTTTTAACAAAGGAGTCAACCTAGTGCCTTTCACATTCAGTTGTCCATTCATCTTTACTTCTTTTCTTGGTATTCTACAATGGGTGAAAATTCCACGAAGCTTCCTTCTATATTCCTTATCAACTAACATAATCTTTTGAATAGCAAATATTGATATAATGAAAGTTCCACGAAACTTCCTTCCATATTTCTTATCAACTAACATCTTATGAATATCAAATATTTATAATGTGAAAGTTCCATGAAACTTCCTTCCATATTTCTTGTCAACTAATATCTTATGTGTAACACCTCCAAATTTCAACCTAATTTAGGGAGACCATTAGATTTTTTTTAATAGTTATTTTTCCATTGGGTTAATTAGTTTGCAGTCTAGCTATTGTATTTCTATCTGTTAATTTTTACCTTGTTGTTTGAGCGAAGTTTGGTGGTAGTTAGAGTTTCTTTTGTGTTGGAGTTTAGCGTTGGGTGTTATTGAACTTATTTTGAAGTTGGATTGTTATTGGAAGTTTAATGGAGTTGAATGCCTTCGCTCTTAGGTGTTGTGACCTTGCTAACTTTAACAAGTAGTTTTTTACATAGGGCCTTACTAAGAGAAGTTTTTCATTTGTTCTTTTCATCTTGTGCTTGAAATCTGGATAGCTAGTTCACTTGTGCCTTTTGTTTGGACCTTTGTTAACTAGTTAAGGAGTTGAATCTCTTTGCTTGAGATTTGATAAGGTCGTTATTTCACACTTTCTTTTAGGGGGCGTTTGGCCGACCGTTTCAGAATCAAAACTCTTAGAATCGGAACCCTGGGGGGTTTGTTTTGGGAGGGTTTGAAAGCCTAAAAATTAGAAAACAGTGTTTGGAGTGCAGTGTTCTAAACTCTGGTATTGTGCAGTTTTTGTTTTTCCTTTTTTCCTTTGCTATTTTGGTCTCTTTTTTTCCCTTTCCTTATTTTCTAGTGACAATCTTTGGTTAGTTGTAGGATCCCTTGTGTACGTTGGGTAATTTTTTAAGGACTTTTGAACGAACTTTTTAATTAGTATAAGAATGAGAAATTTGTTACTAGAAATGCAAACATTCATTACCATTAACAATAACATGGCAAATGTTCAAGTTCACTAGTTCAAACATGGGATAGAAAGTGTTGAAATAAGATAAACATGAGATAGAAAGTCTGGAAATAAGATAAGAGAGAACGAACAATATTAAGAAGCATACAAATGCAATTAGAGTTCAGGATACGCATTCAATACTTGTACTTCCAATCCCCTGGGAAGTCCATGAACATGCTGAACAACAGGGGATCAGTTAGCAGAGTTCGAGATACCACCAAACAGTCGTCTATAGTGAGTCCAGGGATGGCCTGAAGCTCCCCGTACAGTTGCATGTGTCTGGAGGATTCCACTTCATCTTTCTCTCTAGGTCACGACGCTATCCTCTCAATTTGTGTAGATGCCTAACATGATAAGGACAACGGACCTCTACATATCTCCACAATGGTATGATATTGTCCACTTTGGGCATAAACCCTCATGGCTTTGCTTTTGGTTCCCCAAAACGCCTCATATATACCAATGGAGATAATTGTCCTCACATATATATGTTGGGATTTATGCCCTAAAGCCTCGTAATTAATAATTTATTTAATAATAAATAATAATTTTGATTATTTTATTTGCAATATAATATTATCCATTATATGAAAAATCCAAGGTTATTAGTGTAATCTTGAACAGTATGTGGTTGACATACGAGAGGATCATGTTCAAGAAATAACCTAAAGGGTCACAGTATATGGATAAGGTTGGGTGCCTTATCCTGGTAACACTATTGATACGGCCCACTTTGTAATAGTTACAAATGATTTGATCCAAATCATTCATGTGGAGACATGTGAGTGGGGGTATCTTATACAATGAGTTTGTATAAGACTGGACCACGAAATATTTAATCTCTCTTTATAAATCCGTTAATTGAGAAGATTAATATTTCATCAGGATGATCATATGCGACTCGATCTTAATCCTGAGTGAGTTATGAACTCCTGCCTGTGGGGCTTGTCCTTTGATTTGCATGGGTGAGAGTGGCTTTTGTAGCCGATTCAATATGCCTACCATTTTGGGGACTTGACCAAATAGGGAGCTGGGAACATAATCTCACAAGATGGAATTCACTCCTTCCCATATAGGGTAAGCAGATGAGTAGTTCCCTTAAGTGCTGATTTCGGGACTTGAACAATGGGGCCCCACCCTCTCATTGGCCCGAGAGGGACTTAGTTTATAATTAGATTATAAACATATTGTTCATTAGAGGATCAGTGGTACTTAAGGTGCAAAATGTAATTACAGGGGTAAAACGAACTTTTGACCCAGCTGTAATTACGAACAACTTGTGAATGATCGACTTGCATGTAGTGATTATATCAATGGACACAACTTGTCCTACAGTGCATAAGAGTGCAACTCTAGGTCTATAGTGGAGTGACCTATAGTTAATGAATGAAAATTAATTAATTAAAGAGTTTAATTAATTGATTTTGTATCATTGGAGCTTATAATCTGTAGGTCCATAAGGTCCCATTGCTAGCTCACAGTAACACTAAAAGATCAATTTAGTTGAAAGAAAAATTTGAAATGTTCAAATTAATATTTAATTTGAAAAGTTCAAATTAATATTTAATATATTAGATATATTAAATATAAAAGAGGAAAATATATTTATTGTATTTGATACATTAAATATGAAAATAATTAATGTATATTAGATACATTAAAGAAAAGATATTTATTAAATTTGAATTGGATTCAAATTAGGAAATAAATGTTGTAGGAGAATTTTAAAAGTTTTGAATATGATTCAAATTGTTTAGATAAATATATTTTAATATATTAGATATTAAAATATATTATTTTATTATCTTCCCTAGACCACTATAAATAGGACCCTAGGGGTGAGCCATTGTGCATTCTGAATAACACACATCTCCTAAATAGAGAGAATTAGAGAATTCTCTCTAAACCTCTTCCTCTTTAATCCCTTGAGGATTTTCTTTCAAGAGGCTCCCACAAGCCTTGATCTTTTGTTAGAGTCATAGCAAGGAAGATTTTGTGGAGGAGATAAAAACCCGCCAGAAGAATCTCCATGTTTATTTCAATGTAAGTTTTTGCTTAACCTTATATATTTTGTGTTTAATTCTAAATAAATCAAAGACGATCCAATGCTTCCGCTGCGGGATGAAAAGTTCATTCCTTCAATTGGTATCAGAGCCTCTTTGAGTTTTATTTAGAAATAAATTTTTGTGATGGTGGGTATTTTAATTTATCATATATTTGATATATTTGTGGTTTGCAAATTGATTGTTTAGGCTATTTGGCATTAGATTTATTGCTTTGATTAGATCATTGTAAAACCCATAAGGGTTAGGATTTCATGTATTTTACTTGAATGATTACCATTGCTGCAATTTTCGATCACATGCGCTGAAGAAGCCGATGACGAAGAGGTGCACGAAAAAAAAAAAATCGAAGTCAATCATATTCGGCTGAAGCTTTATATTATTATTAAACATTCCTGTATTCGAAAACAGTGTTTGGTTTAGTGGTGAATGAAGCTTCTTGTTATACTCAAGGTCTTGGGTTCAACACTTGGGTAATGCAGTTTTTCCTTTTTTATTTTTGTGACTGCTGGTACCATAATTGGAAGACAAGATTTAGGTTTTTAAAATCTAAATTTGGATGGCCGAACAAGGAAGATATTGAAGACCAAGATATGTCTTGGATTTAAATTATTGTAATTTAAATTATTTTCAATTTCTTAGGATATGCCAAATATGCCGGTCAATTTTGCTATTTTTAAATTTAATTATGCATGAGATGTATGTTTTAAATTATTTGATTGTTGTATAAAGTATGCCATTTAAATTTAAAATCCCACCATAGGTTAAGCATGATCATGCATCTTATCTTATGTTTTAATATAATTGTTATATTGGAAAATTTGATTAGGATGATTCCTAATAGAATTGAGATATTTTCTTAATATGCTTATATTTTCCATATCTTTGAATATAATTGTTATATTTGAAAATTAAATTAGGATATTTTCTTTCATAAATGAAATCCATGTTTTCCTAATAGGATTAGGATATATCCTAATGAGATTAGAATTTTCTTAAAATAAAGATATTTCGAATTCATGTTTTAAATAGTTTAAAATTTGAATTTAATATATCTTTATTTGTTAGAATTTATGATAATCTTTTAATTTAGTTTTAAATGGTTTAAAATGGTAGAATTTCAAGATTATCCATAGTTTAAGTTTTGAATTTAATTTATCTTCTATTTTTCTAAATAGAATTAGAATAAAATATCAAGGATTATCTTTTAATTTAAAGAGTTTAAAATGATGGATTTTTAAGACTATTCAAGTGAATTATTTTTTAATAAGATTAAAAAAAAAATTTATGTTCATTAATCTAATAATTAATAGTTAATTAAAGATTAATAAATTTGAAAATAAAAATTGACTATAAGGGAACTCTGTCTATGGAAGGTTCTGTCTAGACTGCGGTATTTAAGCTGACCGAAAGGGAACACCTCTAACTGGGAACCGACCTAGGAGTTGAATTAGTCAAATTTTATTTATTTTCACTAAGTATGCTCATAATGTTATTATTATTATTTTTAAATAGTTTAAAAACTTAGTAATTCACATTAAAATCAATCTAACAACATAAGGGTTATGAAAGGTAGATTGAGGAACTTAGATAAATGAGATTAGCCTAATTTTTCTAAGTAATAGAAAACCCTATTTCAAAATACTTAGTGGGAGAAGGACACATGTCAAAAATCCAACGGTCTCTATTATTGATTCACAACGTGAGATTCATGTGGGGTCTCGTGGCGGCTTTTGGACCGTCCTCCCTACGAAAGGTGTTTGCATGGATCAATATCAGGGTGAATCTTTTGAGAAAGTATTATAGTAAGTGGGAGAAGGAAATGTGTCAACATATCCTACGGTCTCCATCATTAGTTTACATCGTGAGATTCATGCGGGGCCTCGTGGCGGCTTTTGGACCGTCCCCCTACGGAAGGTGTTTGCATGAGTCAATATCAGGGTGAACTCCTGAGAAGGATAGGATTGTAGTTTTGTTTCCAATACTTGACCTACCCTACGGCGGCACTTGTTGGGATAAAACTACGGGATCTAAAATTATGGGTCACACTTACAAAGGGCTCATTAAAGTTGTTAATGATTTCTTTGACCAAACTAATGGTAACTAAATATTATAGGAATAAGAGTTATTCTGGTATAATACTTGGTTGAGATTGTCTCAGTTTAGTGAAGGAATACTTGACCTACCCTACGGCGGCACTTATTCTAACTCACTAAAGTACCATAGCATTAGAAATGATTTATAGGGTTAATTATTTTTTTTTTCAAATTGTTTGATTTCTATGCTAAAATTGAATGGATAATTGTTTGCATTATGTTAAATTATATACTATATATTTCAATATTCTGTCAGTTTCTCTCATAATTTTAATTTTATTACTGATAAGTCAAAATTGAGAAATTTTATTACTTGGAAAAGTAACATTAACACTATAATGGTAGTGTAAAATTTTGAATTTGTCTTTATTGAGAAATATTCTCGAAACTTGTTGCTAATGCTATTCGAATTGTTCGTGAAGCACGTGATTAATGAATCAAAAGTAAATGAGATAGCTTGTACGTATTCTCCTAGTTGACATGTTAGATGTCAAGTTTAGAATATAAAGAAAATGACAACAACATATGAATGTTGAAGTCAACATAAGCTAAATTTAGAAAATTGTCTAAATGATCTCAAAATTAAGTATTACAAAAATCCAAGTAAAGAAACCAAATGATTGAAGCTATATAAAAGGAAATAATTCCTAAATTAGCTAGGACAGTCATAATAAGAGGAATTTTTGAAATGCCTCTAGGAAGAAAAATATAAAGTAAATTTGATTTACTAGATTTTTGGTGGAATATAAATGCCACCTAGATAGTTGATATAAGATCTACTATCAAGATTTATTCTTCATTACATTTAATATGTAATTCTTGGAAAATACTTAACATGTAGAATAATTTCTACAAGTTAGCACCAGGAAGCCTATCTCAGTTAGTGTAGTGGGAGACATTAAGATGTCATTAAGTAAAAATTGTTACATAATGCTGAATATGGTGTTTTTAGTAACCATAAGAGAAATTCAATTTCTTGAACTTTATTACAAAAATGTTCATATAGTATGAATTACTTTGAAGTATAAAAGTTTATATTTTCAAAATTGTTTGAAAATACATTCAGCTGAAAATAAAAACAATTTGTATATGTTAAAAATGTTGACATATACTATACTACAAAATACTGAGATATTCAGGATTATAGAATCCAAAATAGAAAGACATTATTTTCTCCTAAAAGATGATACTTGACTTTGGCTGTTAAGGTTGATTAACATCAACTTGAATAGAATGAAAAGACTAGTAAAAGGTAATTCTCTAAAAAGTTAGTTAATTACTTTACATGTCTGTAGATCTTGCCTTTCATGCAAGATAAGCATTGGGCCTTTATTAGATAGGGCTAGAATGCCAAAGAATATTTTGGGCTTACACATTCTGACCCAAGTGGTCTGGTGAATGTAAAGATCAAATAAAGTCATGAATATTTCGTCACTCTAGTTGATGATCATTCAAGGTACAAGTATCTTTACCTAATACAACATAAGTCTAAATTTTTGAAATGTTCAAGAAAATTAAGACTAAAGTTAAAAAAAAAAAAAAAATGATTAGGTAATTAAATCTATCAAGATATTATGATCAGATCATAATAGAAAGTACAGGAACCTTGCGTATTAAAACTAATTGATAGAAAATGGGTTTTTATCCCAATTATCGTAATACCAAGTGCAATTTTGTGAAATTGGGCTGCAAGAGGAGAAACAAGACCTTGTTAGACATGATCACATTAGTAATGAGTTACACACCATTACCATACTCCGGTTAGGAAATGCAATAGAGATTGCATGGTGAACATGATTCCCTCTAAAAGTGTCTACGAGACAATTTTAAAGATTATAGAAGAGTAGTAAAGCTGGTTTACAACACTTCACCATTTGGGAATGTTAAGCTCACGTGTTGAAACAAGCCTAAAAAGCTTGTATATGTTCAAAGATAAGCCTAAGTGTAGGTCACCCCTAAGGAGTATAAAGTGGTCTTTTATGTAGTCCTAAAACGAATAAGGTATTTGTATGACAAATATCAATTTTATAAGAAATGTCAAATAAAAGACTACAAAACTTTAATAAGGTGAGATAGTGTTAATAAATTGGTTCCAAGTAAAGCCACTAAATAGTTAACAAAAGTTGTTAACAATTTTATTACATTTGAAAGTCAAATGGATCCTAGTCATGAATTGGATAAGCCTCATCGTAGTGGGAGAGTTATGAGATGACTCAACCTTTACAAGGACTTAATTGAAGCCCAAATTTTCATGTTAGATGACAAAGTTAAAGGCTTATTACTTGCAAAATGAGACTAATGGCAAAGGGTTATACCTAATAGGAGAAAGTAGACTGCGAGTAGATTTTCTCACTTGTTGCCATACTGAAGTCTGTAAGCATTATTTAATTCATTGTTGCATATGTGATATAAAAAAAAATGAATGTTTAGAATTCTTTTATGAAAAGAAATCTTAGATAATGCATCTACACAAATCAATCAGATATGTTTATTTTCAAAGATCAAAAGAAAAAAGTTTGCGAAATAGTAAAGGTTCATTTATGAAATGAATTTTACCATTAGATCTGTGAATATAAAGTTTGATAAAAATATCATAATCTATGACTTTGGATAAATATTAATGAAGCTTGTATAGACAAGAAAATCATTAATTGCTTACTGGATTTTTCTCATGTTTTATGTTGGTGATATTAATGGAGATAATTGTCCTCACATATATATGTTGGGATTTATGCCCTAAAGCCTCGTAATTAATAATTTATTTAAGAATAAATAATAATTTTGATTATTTTATTTGCAATATAATATTATCCATTATATGAAAAATCCAAGGTTATTAGTGTAATCTTGAACAGTATGTGGTTGACATACGAGAGGATCATGTTCAAGAAATAACCTAAAGGGTCACAGTATATGGATAAGGTTGGGTGCCTTATCCTGGTAACACTATTGATACGGCCCACTTTGTAATAGTTACAAATGATTTGATCCAAATCATTCATGTGGAGACATATGAGTGGGGGTATCTTATACAATGAGTTTGTATAAGACTGGACCACGAAATATTTAATCTCTCTTTATAAATCCGTTAATTGAGAAGATTAATATTTCATCAGGATGATCATATGCGACTCGATCTTAATCCTGAGTGAGTTATGAACTCCTGCCTGTGAGGGCTTGTCCTTTGATTTGCATGGGTGAGAGTGGCTTTTGTAGCCGATTCAATATGCCTACCATTTTGGGGACTTGACCAAATAGGGAGCTGGGAACATAATCTCACAAGATGGAATTCACTCCTTCCCATATAGGGTAAGTAGATGAGTAGTTCACTTAAGTGCTGATTTCGGGACTTGAACAATGGGGCCCCACCCTCTCATTGGCCCGAGAGGGACTTAGTTTATAATTAGATTATAAACATATTGTTCATTAGAGGATCAGTGGTACTTAAAGTGCAAAATGTAATTACAGAGGTAAAACGAACTTTTGACCCAGCTGTAATTACGAACAACTTGTGAAGGATCGACTTGCATGTAGTGATTATATCAATGGACACAACTTGTCCTACAGTGCATAAGAGTGCAACTCTAGGTCTATAGTGGAGTGACCTATAGTTAATGAATGAAAATTAATTAATTAAAGAGTTTAATTAATTGATTTTGTATCATTAGAGCTTATAATCTGTAGGTCCATAAGGTCCCCTTGCTAGCTCACAGTAACACTAAAAGATCAATTTAGTTGAAAGAAAAATTTAAAATGTTCAAATTAATATTTAATTTGAAAAGTTCAAATTAATATTTAATATATTATATATATTAAATATAAAAGAGGAAAATATATTTATTGTATTTGATACATTAAATATGAAAATAATTAATGTATATTAGATACATTAAAGAAAAGATATTTATTAAATTTGAATTGGATTCAAATTAGGAAATAAATGTCGTAGGAGAATTTTAAAAGTTTTGAATATGATTCAAATTGTTTAGATAAATATATTTTAATATATTAGATATTAAAATATATTATTTTATTATCTTCCCTAGACCACTATAAATAGGACCCTAGGGGTGAGCCATTGTGCATTCTGAATAACACACATCTCCTAAATAGAGAGAATTAGAGAATTCTCTCTAAACCTCTTCCTCTTTAATCCCTTGAGGATTTTCTTTCAAGAAGCTCCCACAAGCCTTGATCTTTTGTTAGAGTCATAGCAAGGAAGATTTTGTGGAGGAGATAAAGACCTGCCAGAAGAATCTCCATGTTTATTTCAATGTAAGTTTTTGCTTAACCTTATATATTTTGTGTTTAATTCTAAATAAATCAAAGACGATCCAATGCTTCCCCTGCGGGATGAAAAGTTCATTCCTTCAATATACCCATGATCACTCCCTTCCCTAGCCAATGTGGGACATTTGTTTGCACTCCTAACAATCCTCCCCTCGAACAAAGTACCACACAATTGAGCCTCCCCTCGAACAAATTCGTCTACTCCTCAACGGATCACGCACATTGTGGGATATATTTCTTTGATGGAATTGATCACCTATCCTACCATCCACTTCCTCCCCCTCGAACAAAGAACTACTCCTCTACCCCTACAGCTTGATAGAGTTACCACTTGCTTGCCGCTCCAAGTACTTTTTGTTCGACTATGGGATTCATCCACAATGTCAACATGAGGCTTCATTACTTTGTTCCACTTTGAGGATTCCTCCAGCACACAGCTAGGTTTAGACCATGGCTCTGATACCAATCAATAAGGACAACGGACCTCCACATATCTCCACAATGGTATGATATTGTCCACTTTGGGCATAAACCCTCATGGCTTTGCTTTTGGTTCCCCAAAAGGCCTCATACCAATGGAGATAATTGTCCTCACATATATACCCATGATCACTCCCTTCCCTAGCCAATGTGGGACATTTGTTTGCACTCCTAACATAACACATCTCTGTGCAAAATGCCTTGAGGAGGTCAGCTGTCACTACACATCTCCTCTTGCTTACTCTAGAGGATCCTCCCCCATCTTGCATTCCCACATTCCGCTTGTTCTGGTCTTGCCTGTTGCTCGGTGTGGTAGACATGTCATCCCCCACTAGAGGATCAACTAGAGGTGGCTCGAGGACATAATAATCCTAGAATTCTGGAGTCGTCATCCTCCAGGTCAGTGGCTGAGGCCATCTCAATCAGTGTCTCGGTCGTTGCTCCGAGAATTAAACTTTGGCCAAAAGTTTAGACATTCAATACAAGAACATGAATAAAGTTGTAATATAGAGTATATCAAAATCGCAATTAACTCCTAAAGTACGATTCTCAAAGTCTCATAACTTAAGTTCAACATTACAAAGCCCAAAAACTCCTAACAATCTAAACTCAAAACAACAATGTAAAGAGAGAAAGAGAGAAATTTACTGATGCATGCCAATCCTCATTCTCGTCGTGATATACCGTGATCTCGAGCTTCGAGTCTCCTCCTTAGCTCTCACAAGTGCCCTCTAAGTCCCAAAATAGTGTGTGAATCGAAAATAGTTCTCTTCTCCAAAATCGGCTCTCCTTTGTACAAAATAAAACTTTCCTTTTTTTATACAAACGGGACAGCATTGCAACACTACGTTGGGGGGCAACATTGCAACATTGTCCCTTAGGTTCACTAATGCATTTGCGAATTGTAGCGTTGCAATGCCGTTAGGTAGAATCGCAACGCTACCCCCTCAAGTACCAGCTTTTCTTTTCATTCCTTATTGTTGTCCATTTTCTATTTATGCTAAAATTTTGCTTCTTTTTTCCCTCTATTCTTCTCTTCAATCAATTTTATCCTTGACTGCTCAATTCCTACCAAATAAACAATTATGTGCGTGAAAGTATTCAATATAGCTTCTAAACTTGCAATAATTAAATCATAAAATCAACTCACAAAGTACACTTATCAGTTGTTGAAGGATTTTCTGATACTGACTGGAATACATTGTCAGGTGATTCTTTATCTACTGCAGGGTATATTTTTACCTTGGGAGGTAGTGCTATTTGTTGGAAATCTAAAAAATAAACAATTATTGTTAACTCTACTCTGGAAGTAGAACTTATTGTTTTAGCTTCAGCTAATGA
The DNA here is from genome assembly GCA_033996785.1 of Trichosanthes truncata. NCBI lineage: Eukaryota > Viridiplantae > Streptophyta > Magnoliopsida > Cucurbitales > Cucurbitaceae > Trichosanthes > Trichosanthes truncata. The sequence continues at coordinate 37,337,373 of JAWPNB010000013.1, read as the reverse complement.
CGAAGCAAGTTGGCTTAGAGATTTATTATATGAAATTTCAATGTGGGAGAAACCAATGCCTCCTATTTTGATACATTGTGATAGCACTGTCACAATTGGCAGCGTAAAAAAACCATTTTTATAACGGTAAATCCAGGCCTATAAGAAGAAAGCGCAGTACTGTGAGATCCTATGTGAGTAATGAGTTTATTAATGTGAACTACATTAAATCTTGTGATAATCTTGCAGATCCATTAACAAAGGCCTTGGCAAGAGAAAGGGTCAGAAACACATCGAGGAAGATGGGGTTGAAGCCCTTGTAATTGTCGTCATAAGCCATATATAAGGATACCCACTTAGTGATCAGAGACCCTTAGAACTAGGTTCAAAGGAAAAAATGCATTATAAGGTGGCCGTAAAAATGTACTATCTTTATGTTGGGATTTATGCCCTAAAGCCTCGTAATTAATGATTTATTTAAGAATGAATAATAATTTTGATTATTTTATTTACAATATAATATTATCCATTATATGAAAAATCCAAGGTTATTAGTGTAATCTTGAATAGTATGTGGTTGACATATGAGAGAATCATGTTCGAGAAATAACCTAAAGGGTCATAGTATATGGATAAGGATAGGTGCCTTATCTTGGTAACACTATTGCTACGTCTTACTTTGTAATAGTTACAAATGATTTGATCCAGATCGTTCATGTGGAGACATGTGAGTAGAAGTATCTTATACAATGAGTTTGTATGAGACTGGACCATAAAATATTTAATCTCTCTTTATAAATTCGTTGATTGAGAAGATTAATATTTCATCAGGATGATCATATGCGACTTGATCTTAATCCTGAGTGAGTTATGAACTCCTGCATGTGAGGGCTTGTCCTTTGATTTGTATGGGTGAGAGTGACTTTTGTAGCCAATTCAATAAGCCTACCATTTTCGGGACTTGACCAAATAGAGAGCTGGAAACATAATCTCACAAGATGGAATTCACTTCTTCCCACATAGGGTAAGTAGATGAGTAGTTCTCTTAAGTATTGATTTCGGGACTTGAACAATGGGGCCTCACCCTCTCACTGGCCCGAGAGGGACTTAGTTTATGGTTGGATCATAAAAAAATTGTTCATTAGAGTATCAATGGTACTTAAGGTGCAAGATGTAACTACAGGGGTAAAACGGGCTTTTGACCCAACTGTAATTACGAACAACTCGTGAAGGATCGACTTGCATGTAGTGATTATATCCATGGACACAACTTGCGTACAGTGCATAAGAGTGCAACTCAAGGTCTATAGTAGAGTGACTCTAGAGATAATGAATGAAAATTGATTAATTAAAGAATTTAATTAATTAATTTTGTATCAATGGAGCTTATAATTAATGTATATTAGATATATTAAAGAAAATATATTTATAAAATTTGAATAAGATTCAAATAAAGAAATAAATATCATGGAAGAATTTAAAAGATTTGAATAAGATTCAAATAGATTAAATATACGTATTTTAATATACTATATATTAAGATATATATTATTTAATTATGACAAATATTTGCCCCAGGTCTCTATAAATATGATCTTTGGGTTGAGCCATTATATCACACATCTCCTCAATAGAGAATTAGAGAATTCTCTTTAGACTTCTTCCTCTCCAATTCCTTGTAGATTTTCTTTCAAAAGGCTCCCACAAGGCTTGGTCCTGTGTTCGAGTCATAGCAAGGAAGACGTTATGGAATTCTTTGAACACAAGAAGTAAAGAACTACCAGAATTTTATCTCCATATTTAAGTTAAGGTATATTTTGCTTAGCCTAAATTGTATTTTAGTTTAATTCTAAATAAAAAAAATGCGATCCAATGCTTCCGCTGTGGGTTTAATTTGATTATTCCCTTCACTTTATATATTGATCCATCCCTATGATGTGAGTGCATTTGTCCTATAACACTGTGGATGGTTGAGTTTTTTTAGTAAACTCTTAATAAAATCTGTAGCTCTTATGAGTGAGGTGTCATTGTTATAGGAGCAACCCTTGACAAACTTTACCTATATGAGTGTGAGAGTGAGACTGCTCTCTATAAGGATATGGGGCTTATTCTCAAATATACTCATGAAATTCTAGGATCAGCACAAGGCCATAACGTGCTAACCAATAAATCTCATGTCAATACCTAGATAATTATGTGTGGATAATAGCTCTTTATTTCTCCTGAAGTGTTAGAGTTGAAGTCGGAGACCACTACTAACACTGGAGTAGAGATTATTCTTTCACTAGTAAATGTTCAATGCAATGATGCATAATTATCTTTCTTTTAGCTACTTGATTTTGATTATTCTAAATATTAAAATGAGTAGTGGGGGAATGTTGTAACATTTTAATATTTAATTGGTTTTAATTATGAGTTTGTTTTTAGTTTTTAATTTGTGAGAGTTTTCATCTTTTTAAAGAAGAAAATGTTTTGGTAAGAGAGGTTAAAAAGTTTACAATTTAATTACTTAGTGAATGGACAAATGATCAAGCCTAGTAAGATATTCAATTGAAGGAGGTAGCTCTCTTATACCAGTAAAACTCAAGTCCATTCTGCACTTTGAAGACATCATTTCTTCACCGATGTGAGGAAAATTTTCAAGTTTTTCACAACCAAAAAGATTTAAATCTTCGAGGGACCTCAACTTCAAGTAATTTGGAAGGTGCCTTAGGTTACGACACCATACAAGTAACAAAAAGGCAAGTTTGGTAAGAGATCCAATTGATTCATGAACCTTCACTAAATTTGTACAATAATCAAGCTTCAACTTTTCAAGGTTATATGCTCCAGAAAAATCAGGAATTTCTTCCAAGAACTGAGAATGACTTAGATCAACACTCTTCAACCATTCACAATTCTGCAATGCATAGATAGAAAAAAACAGAAAATTGTTCAGCTATTTATAATTAGTTATTTAATTCTTTCGACATTTAATTCATTAATTAATATCGAAAATTAACACGGTAGAAGTATATTAATGTATAGTACCATAAATCCTTTTCCCAAGTCTTTGATGGAGCTACGTTGTAATCTTAGTTGAATAAGATTTTTCGCCGTGTAGCTTGAGGGAAAAGATGAAAGTGGAAAATTTGACCAATCAATCCACTTTAATCCATTAGGCAGATACTCTATATCTCCAGAAAATGTTACATTTTCAAATTTAATGAATGTGAGATTTTTCAAATTTCCCAGACCTCGTGTGTCAATGTCCAGATTCAGCTTCGTAGGTTGATCAAAGTTCAACTTTATGGCTTTAACTGCTCTTGCTTCCTACAAACATATAAATCCAAACAATTTAAAAATTACTTAAAAGAACTAAAGTCGTTCAACATTTATATACTAATTAACCTTCATAACAATTAAACAAACATAGTATAGTTAAGTTATCTTACCTTATTATCATTTAAGACATCCTCAACATCACTTTCAGTTAACAAAATTTTCCTTTTACGAGGGTTTGCTGATTCTGAGCTAGCAATTGCGCATCCCATTTCTTGTATTAGATCATGCATTTCTATTTCTTGGGAAGTTCTAAAACTATTTTTGTTAAAGTTATCCCTAATATGCCTAAAGATGCTTTACCAAATGTGCCTAATCTTGTTAATTCTAAATTTGTGCCAAAGCATGAGAAATCTAGAAATATCCATGGAAAATCAAAATTTGTGCCTAGACAAGTTCATGCTAGATCAAAATGTGCTTATAATGTGAAAATTGTGCCTAAGCATAAAAAGGCTAAACATATCCATGAAAAATCAAATTTTGAGCCTAAACATTATCATGCTTTATCCAAATGCATGCATAGTGCTAAATTTGTTCATAATCATGAAAATGCTAGAAATATGCATGTAAAATCAAAATTTGTGCCTACATGTCATTATTGTGGAGATAAGGTCATATTAGACCAAATTGTTTCTAATTGAAAAATACTCCTAAAAAGAATTTCTTGAATAAAAATGTTGTGAAAAATCATTTTGTTAAAAAGAAATTCTTACCTAATGTTGTTTGTTATTCATGTGGCAAAATTGGTCATAAATATCATACTTGTTATTTGCCAAGAATGAATGCTATTAATGTTGAAACTAGTTTGAAATGGGTACTAAAATCCATGTTCACTAACAATGAAGGACCCAAGAAATGGGTACCAAAATCCTTTGATTGAGCTTTCCTTGTAGGTGTCATTTCAAGAAGCAATTGGTTGCTTGGACCTCAATTGGTAAATTAATTCAAATGGAGCAACTATTATGACTTTCTTGAATCCAACAAAGAAAATTGCATATTTGGTAACTTTATATATTTGAATTATTGAGATAAATATTCTATTGACATTTATTATGGAAATTGTATCTCTTGAATGTTTTAAATGTTTGAATTTGATTTCCTAAATTTTATTGATTATTAGATTAAATGTCATTGTGTAAATTGAGGATATTTGTTTTGGCATTTATATTTATGATTGCTTATTTTATGGATTATTGGATATGCTCTTGAGAAGGTTGAAATTGATTATTTCCAAATTTATCCATAATTCCTTTTTGCTTGTTATTTGAATGCAGGTCATGAGAAAAGATTGAATATCTATTTTTGGCATTTATCTATATTGCTTATTATTAGAATTTAATTTATCCATGATTTCTTGATATTTTTATTGCTTGATTTTGAATATTGGGATTATGATTTTGAGATTTGTCAAAAATGTCCAATACTTAAATTACTTATTATGTTATGGATGTTTGAATTGGTGGAAACTTGATGTTATTGAAGTTTGGAATATTCTTGTTAATAATTTTTTTTATAGATTATGATTTTCAGATTTATCCAAAATGCCCAATACTTGAATTGTTTACTCTTTTGGATGAAATAGATTAGAATTTTATTAGTTGGCTTTTGAGCACGAGTTATGTATCCATCTTGAAGATCAAGTTTGTGTTTTGATGATAAGTTTTGCCTTCTTTAAAATTTGATGTCTTGAAGAAAAATATTCAATATTTGGTCGACTATTTGTTTCTTTTTAATATATTTGTTCTTTATATAGAGTATGTTGTTGAATGGGAATTGTGCTGAGTATATTGGTTGTTCTTTTGAAAAGAATGTGCTTAATTTATGTCTGAGAAGAGTCGTTGAATTCTTTTCTATAGGAGGAGTATATTTATTGAAATAATTTATATTCTTGAAACTCATTAGCATTTTACTCAAAATTGGTATAATTCTTATTTGAGATGCTACCATGCTCATATTTGATTGATAATGTCATTTTGCTATTATTTGGTATTAATATTTGTGTTTCATCAATTGATGTTTATTTTCTAACATTTGATATTTTGGTATCTCATGTTTGAATTTTACTTGTATTTGATAAGTTGATTTCTATGAGATTATTTTGCTTAATGTATCTTTTATAGATATGAAACTTTTAGTGCATATTCATGAGTATTAAATGGTTCTCTTATAATTTATATGTCTTATGCCATATTTTCTTGAATGAGTATTTTATTGAAAGTTTTGACAAGATAGATTGAGCTATCCTTGATTTTATTTAAATTAATATCTTGTGCGAAATATTATTCTTGGATGAGTTTTACATGAATTATTTTATCTCCTTAGTATTTATTGATATTCCTTATTAGGAGGAGAATGCATGCTTATTTTTTAAGGGAAGTTGTACTCTTCTATATGTGAATTTGATGATATTAATTCTCCAAATTTCTTTATTGATATGTACCCCTCTTATGCATATTATTTATCGTTTAAGGAGGAGTCATTGACTTTGGAGTAAAATTATTTCATAATATCGCTTATATATTTTGCGCTCCTTTGTTTTATTAGAATATGTGTTTTTTGAAAAATTTTGATTGATATTTCTACCCTCTAGTTGAATTTTGTGTTAAATGTCTTTGTGTCCTTTATTAAGAGGGAGTGTTAAATTGATTTCAAAAGGGGGAGAAGTTTGTGAAATTTGCATAAAAATGGAGAACTTATTCAAAATTGAAAAAATTGTGGTTCAATTTATTTTTCTTATTATTCATTTTTTATTGATTCCAAAAGGGGGAAAGATAATAAGAAAAATGAAAGCATATTGTTATTATGCATGTGTGTTGATTGTGCATCAAGCTAATATCTTACATCACACACCACTTTGGATCTCATTTTTCTGTAGTAGTTTGTCATCATCAAAAAGGGAGAGATTGTTGGCTTTTTGGCCCTTAATCTGTATCCATAGCGAAGAGCTCGAAATAACGATTCCAACGCATCTTGAATCATTCGAATCAGAGCTCAAACGAAGAAGTTATGGGCAATACAAAATCGAAGGAAAAATCCTACATGGCGTGACACGTGGCATATATGGATGATGTGGAAGATGACGTGGAAGGTCAACATTCAACATTGATGATGTGGTAGTGACGTGGCTGATGACGTGTCACTTCAAACGGTCATATTTGCTTACGTGGTAGATGACGTGGCAGATGACGTGGACCAATAAGAGCTTGACACGTGGCATATTTGAGTTTTTAAAAAAAGAAAAAGAATTTAATTAAGAAAAAATCAACGGTCAAAATTTGATTTTATTATTATTTTAATATTATTATATTTTATTATTATTATAATATTATTAATTTTGAATTATTTTATTTCAGCCAATCAAAAGCTGCCACGTGGCAGCCAACGGCTATTTTCTTCTTCCTCCCTCTATTTAAGACTCAAAAAAATTAAAAACAATGGGAAAGAATTCTGAAAAATTATATTCTTCTTTGAGAGCATTTCCATTATTTTTGAGCAATTTTTGAGCTTCAATTTCTTTAACTTTCATAGCCACTTGAAGGCTTTTACTTGTAAGACGAAATCATTTCTTACATAGTTGTGAGCTTTGATTTGTATATCTACTCTTTGAAAGAGTTTCTCCTTCTCGTTCTTCACTTTTTCAATCAATTGTAAGGGTTTCTCTTGATCCCGAAAAAGAGAAGTTGTAACGGTTTGATCCTGAATCGTGGAAAGGATCGAGTTTGTTCTTGTGCTCGAAAAAGGAACGTTGTAACGGTTAGACTCTAAGCAGTGGAAAGAGTCATTGTTCTAGTGAAATACCCAAGAGAAGCTTGGGGAGTGGAGTAGGCCGGGTTGTGCCAAACCACTATAAAATTTCGGTGTCAATTTCTCTATCCCTATCTTATTTTATTTTTGCAATTAATTTGTTATTATATTTTATTGTATGAAATTAAATGCAATAATTTGTTCTTGATATATATTGCTCTTTTTATGTTTATTTAGATTGGTAGTTTTTAAATTGTCCATATTATTTACTAATCTTGTTTTTAATTTTAAATAGGGTGTTCAAAATTGTTGGTTTTAATTTCTTGTTTATTTTGGAGTAAACTTATTTGCATGATTTATTGTTTAAATTAATTATTGTTAAAAGTGCGTTAGTTTGTTTAATTGGGTCCACCTTAGTACAAAGTTTTATAAAGTTTAAATAAACTCTATTCACCCCTCTAGGGTTGCCATACCAATCCTACACAATATTTCTCTAAATAGTTTGAAATATGCAATATTTTTATAATACGTTTAGATATTTACAATATTAATGAAAAAAAGTCCAAATTTCCTTCCATATTCCTTGTCAACTAACATCTTATGAATATCATGAATTTATGTTGTTAAAGTGTAACGCCCCACGTTATAAAATTAGGCTATTTTAGAATATTTAGACTCAGTTATTCGTTATAGTTCTAATTTTGAAAATTAGAATTTTATTAGTTTATCCTTTAAGTTGGTAAATTAAAATTTCTAATAATTTTAGGGAAAAGAGATTTTTAGTTAAAATCTTTAATTCCTAAAGTTTGGAAGTTTAATTTTAGATTCTATCTATAAAATTCAAGAGAAACCCAAATCCTCAATTATTTAGGATCTTTTTCAAATCTTTAAGAGTTTAAAATTAGGAATTCCTAAATTCTAGAATGTTTCCTTTTACTTATTGACTTTTTACTTTTGGGGAATTAAAAGAGAGAATGAGTTAAAAATCAAAAAAAGAAAAAAAGAAAAAAAGCCCTAAGACCTTCATCTTCTTCTTCTTTCTTCCTCCCCTCTCCCTTACATTGAAGCCACCTGCCATCTCTCCTTTTCGTTTCTCATTCTTCGACCAACACTCCCTCTCCAGCGATCTTCCACACGACGGCGACGGCTTAAGCAAATCCGTCTTGCAGCAGCAGCACAAAACCCACACGTTTTTCTCCCTTTTCGTTGAGGTTTGTCATATACCCATGCCAAATCAACCTTGGTTTTGGATTACCCATGCCTTAAGCATCTCTTATTTGCGATTTTAGCTTGTTTGGACTCCGAATAGTCCACATTCGAAGTCAATTACTGTAAAAAAACGGGATTTACAGCAGAGTTTCAATCTGGTTGGCCATGTTGGGTAAGTTTTAACATGTTTTGGACCTTTCGCAAATCCATTTAAGCATTGCAGCATTAGTTCTAATATGTACGAACTTTTAGTTGCAGTTTAGAATCAATTCGAACTCCATCGATCAGTTTTCAACTCGCTTTGAAGGCTGTTTGGCAAAGTTCAGTGAGTTCTACTGCGTTTTGCCCCTTTCGCAAATCAATTAAAGTGTCGTAAAGAGTATTAGTTTAATTTCTCACCATTAGGTAACCTTGATGTGTAGTTTCAAGCTCATTCGATCACCTCTGAACACCGACCAGCAAGGTGTTGAGGCCCTTTGGCGGCGTTTAGTAGGTATTAGCGCGTTCAAGACTCTTTCGAACTCTATTAAAAATACTTTAGATGGGTTTCTAACTTTGAATACGTTTTCTTTTAGGATTCAAAGTAATTTCGAATTGTTCGAACTTAGTTTAAAGTCGTTTGGGGTAAGAACATCCTTTTGAATACTCTTTTGATTTCGAATAAGGGTTCCAAATGGGGTTCTAGCGTCTAACTCTTGCCTATATTGTTTAGGAACCTTGTCGGCTGGCTTTAGGGGCGTTTTAATACATTTTGTAAGTAGAATTTTACCTATGGGGTCTGTTTGCTTGTGTGTTAGCATGCTGTGTACCGAATTTCGTTATATTATTATTTATATGATTATTTCACTTGAACCTCCATATGTTCTAAGATTTTGTTGTGCTTAGTTGATACTTGGGATGTTTGTGATGTTTAGTATGTTGTAATGACCTTGTGTGATGAGCATGATGTCTTGTGGGGGATTTGTTTGATCTTGTGATATGTATGTACGATGAGTTGTTGGCTTGGGTTTCCAAAGCATGTTATGGATGTGTCTATAGTTTTTGCATGGTTTAAGAAGCATAATGTAGGATTCATAAATTCTGATGAGTTTTAAAGGTCGGATAACCTTGTGTGTGAAAAAAGGAAAGTTGGGTGAGTACCAGGTTCCTCGGGTAAAAATGGTCGAGGGGTGGTATGTCACAATAGGACTTAGAGTAGCATCGATGGCCTTGTTTTAAGATAGTTAGGGTCGGTGCGCTGAATCTAGAAAGGCAAGTATGTGAGATCCTTGAGAAGGTTGATGACCTTTGATGAAAAATCAGTTGGGGCCGACGGAGAATGTCAGTGGCCCTAGATAGTATCAGTTGGGGCCGGCGGAGAGCGTCGGTGGCCTTGAATAAAATCAACGAGGATCAACGTGTGTCTCGAAGGAGTCGAAACTTTATGCGAGTTATAGTATGAGCATGGAGTGAACTCAAGGTTTGAGATTAGGTTGACTTGACTTTGCATGAGGTATTGATTTATGGGTCTAGTATATTGTGATCGCTACTTACTTTCCATGTATGATGAGCATGCCTAAGTTTATAATTATTATGTATAACATGATGTTTTGCCTTGTTTATTGGTTGGTGGCTCCTCAGGTGTGAGCTACTTACTAGTACGGTTGTGTACTGACCCACTCATAGATTTCTAGGTGATGATGATTATGACGATGATTAGACGAGCCTGGTGGTGCTGAAGAGGAGACTTGAGAAGAGAAAGACCCTAATCATATGTTACTCAATTAGTGTTGCATTTGTTGGACTTAGTTTAGTTTTATCTTGTTAGTAGTTGGACCTAGTTAATCGGGATATCATTATCTCCTTTTTGCTGTCCAAAGAGTTAAATTTCTATTCATTTGGCTTGTGACTCTGGTATTTAAATTATAGATGAAATTTTGTTAGGTTTAATAGTTGTTTGTCCCTTGGGTTGGGCATTTGTAGTGGACTTTGAGTTGTTTACCTTAGTTAGAGTTTCATCTTGAGCTTGACTTTGAATTTAAAAACATGTTGTGCTTTTCATATGTTTAGAATGTTGGTGGTTCTGATTCCTAATGGTTCTTGGGTTGGAAATTTGAAGTTTGGAGTGATCCTTGGTGATTATGAGTATAGAAGTGCATTTTGTTGTCTAACAGGTACTAGAAAATTTTGGTATTGTTGTAGTTACGTCGTTATGCTGCCGAAATTTTTGGGGCATAATGATTGTTGGTTTAGTAATGTCCCTTAAGTTAGGTTAAAATTTGGGGGAGTTACATAAAATTCGATGAAATTTCCTTCCATGTATCTTATAAACTAACATCTTATGAATATCATGTATTTATATCGTGAAGATAAAATTGCAAAAACCACCCCTGAACTTAGAGATGTCCACAGGGCAGGGTGGGGCGAGGAATGACTTCTCCGTTTATGATCCCGCCCCGCATTTCAATCTCCATCCCCGCGAAATTTTTCATTTAATTTCGCGAGGAACAAGGCAAGGATTCCTTGCGGGAAATTCGCGTGGATCAGGTTTCCCGCTGAGAATAATTTCCCGTTTATGATTTTTCATTTTTTTAAATTTCTATTTAAATTGTTAATTTTTAATAAGAGATTTCTATTTAAGAGAATTTTTTTTTAATTTTCTTAGAAAAAAATAAATTTAATAAAGGTTTGGATTTATGGTTTATTATATAATATATATATATATTTTAAAAAAAAAGAAGAAATCGGGGAGGGGACGGGGAATGGGATTGGGGATGGGGACGGGGAATGTATTCCCCGTCTCCGTCTTCGTTTAGCTAACGAAGAAAAATTCTTCCTCACTCCCTCCCCCATTCCTCGTATAAATTGAGATTTCTCACCCCATTAGAGGCGGGTCCCCGGGGGGAAAATGGACATCTATACCAGAACTATAAGATTTGTTACAATCACACCCATGAACTTTTAATTTGATCAATCAACCTCCTGTACTTTGTTAAGTGTTGTAGTCACACCCCTGAACTTTTAATTAGATTAATCAACCTCATGTACTTTGTTAAATGTTGCAATCAACCCCCTGTATTTCTTTTTTTTCTTTCTTTTTTTTTTCATATATGTCAGTAACAAGTTTGTTCTTCCCTACTAATGTGTGAGTCACACATGTGAAGCTCAATTAAACGGTAATTTAATATCAACTAACAGAATGAGCTGATTACAACACTTAACAAAGTACATGGGGCTGATTGATCAAATTAAAAGTTTAGGGATGTGATTGTAACTAACTTCATAGTTCAAGGGTGGTTTGTGCAATTTTTCCTATCGTGAAAGCTCCATGAAACTTCCTTCCATATTTCATATCAACTAACATATGTCTTATAAATATCAAATATTTGTTATGCAAAAGTTCTATATATGAAACTTGCTTCCATATTTCTTAGCAACTAACATCTTATGAATATCAAATATTTATAATTGTGAAAGTTCCATGAAACTCCATTCCATATTTCTTATCAACTAACATCTTATGAATGCCAAATATTTATAAAGTGAAAAATTCCATATTTCTTATCAACTAACATCTTATAAATATTAAATATCTATACAATGAAAGTTCTACGAAATTTCTTTCCATGAAACTTTCTTCCATAGTTCTTATCAATTTAACATCTTTATTAATATCAAATATTTATACAATGAAAGTTCCACGAAATTTCCTTCCATATTTCTTATCAACAAACATCTTATGAATATCAAATATTTTATAGTGAAAGTTCCATGACATTTCATTCCTTATTTCTTATCAACTAATGTCTTATGAATATCGAATATTTATACTATGAAAGTTCCTTTGAAACTTCCTTCCATATTTCTTATCAAGCAACATCTAATGAATATCATGTATTTATAACGTGAAAGTGTCATGAAACTTCCTTCCATATTTCTTATCAACTAACATCTTATATATGAATATCAAGTATTTATATAGTGAAAGTTCCACGAAACTTCCTTCCATGAAACTTCATGTTGGCTTTTTAGCTCTTAATATCAAATTAATTAATTTTAATTAATTAATATTTTGATGATAAGAAACTTAATTTTGTTTACTGAAAATTTTAGTGTTTTAAAGAATCCAACGTGTAGAGCTCGAAACAACGATTCTAACGCATCTTCAATCACTCAAATCAAAGCTCAAACGAAGATGTTATTGCCAAAATAAACTTGAAGAAAAATCCTACATAGCATTACACGTAGAACCCTTGATGATGTGGCATCTGACGTGGCACCTCAAACAGTTAAAAAATGCTGACGTGGCACTTCATGGACGAATAGGAATATGACATGTGGCGATTTTAAGTTATTTATAAAAAAACAAAATGATTTTATAGATTAAAAAAAAGTCCAATGGTCAAAATTTTAAAATTTTTAATATTACTTTATTTGAGCCAATGAAATGGTGACACATGGAGGAACATAATTAAATTAATATATATGGTCAAATGGTCAAAAGTGGAATATATTATTCATATTTTTTTGCAGCCAATTAGAAGCTAACACGTGGGAACCAATTACTAGTTTTGATTTTCCTTCTATATTTGAAGCTAAAAAAAGAAAAAATTCTGAAAAATTTTATTCATCTTTGAGAACTTATTTTATATTTTTTTAGCAATTTTGAGCTTCAATTTTTTTTTAGCCATTTAAGGGTTTTTACTTGTATGAAATTCTTTCTTACAAATAGGGGTGAAAATAGGTCGAGTCAATTTTTCTGCAAAATCGACTCGACCTAACTTCACAAAGAAGTAAACCGACCCAATCTGACCTGACTCGTTTTGGGTCTGACCGAACTCGAGTCAGGTCGGGTAGCTTTTGTTTCCTTGAATGCCTCTGAAAAAGAAGAAGAAGAAATCCTCTGATTCCAGCAAACTTCTCACTAGGAGTATTTATAGGCTTCGATACAGCAAGACCAAATCTGCAAGATCCATCGACAACACAGATCTATAGATCTTCAGTCAGATCTTCGAATTCTTGGTCTTTCCGGCCAGATCTGTGTCAAGTTCTTAGTCTTCAATGCAAGTAGATCTGCAAGACTCACACACAACGTTTCATTTTATTCTCCATCGCGACACAACCCATCGTCTTCTTATTCATCATGCACAAACAGTCTTTTTGTTTCCGGTAATGCACCTTTGGCGATAATGGTGCAAGCTTGCAACCTCCAACAGTATTAGATTGAGCAAACCCACGATGCCCAACTTCTATAATCATTTGGGAAACAATGGTTGGTTGTTAGAATGAATGCGATTGTTGAGAGAGTGAACAATCGCACGAAAAGGAAAATTGAGAGATTGAGAGATTGAAAGAGATGGAAAGAGGAAGAGAATGATGCACAAAAAGGAAAAAAGCAAACTAAAGCCTTCAAAATTTAATTTGAGTCGGTTGAGCTGGAATCGAACCGAATCAAACCGAATCGGTTTGGTCCTAATATCTTTTAAATCTGAATCGGTTCGGTTCAGTTTCTAACACTCCTATTTACAAAGTTGTGAGCTTAGATTTCTGTATCCACTCTTTGAGTGAGTTTTTTCATCTTGTTCTTAAATTTCCAAATCTTTATAAGGGTTCCTCTTCAACTCATAAAAAGAGTGTTGTAATGACTTGATCCTGAACTATGGAAAGAATCGGGTTTGTTCTTGCCCCCGAAAAAGGAACGGTGTAATGATTGAACTCTAAGCCCTAAAAAGAGTCTGTGTCAATTTCTCTATCCCTCTCTTATTTATTTTTCAATTAAATTTGGTTATTATTAATTGCATAATATTAATTGTTATTTATAAATTTATTTTGGTTAGTAGAGCTTTATCTTTTCATATTTATTACCAATCATTTGTTTTAGAATTAAATAGGGTGAATGAAATTACTATTGTTAATTTCTTGTTTAATTTAAGGTGAATTTATTTACATGAATTCTAGTTTGAAGTAATTGTGTGTAAAAAGTATATTAATTTGTTGAATTGGGTCCACATTAGAAATAGTTTGTATAAAGTTTAAATAAACCCTATTCATCCCCTCTAGAGTTTCCATATCGATCTAACAATTCCTTCCATATTTCTTATCAACTAACATCGTATGAATATCAAATATTTATACAGTGAAAGTTCCATGAAACTTCTATATTTCTTAAGAACTAACCTTTTATGAATATCAAATATTTACATCAATTTATTTTATTTAAAATATATAGGATTACTTTTTTTTTAAAAAAAATATAGGATTACCAAATTTATTATTTTAAAGAAAACTTAGGTAGGACAAACTAGATTTTTGGCAAGTGACAATTTTGATTTTTAAGATTTTTTTATGAGGGGGATAAAACATTAACATTTTATTTCAAAATAAACAAAATACAAAATAATTTAAATATTTAATTAATATAAATTGTACCATACCATTCCTATTTTATATTTAGATATGATTTCTATCCTTATTAAAAAAAACTCAACTATATAGGTAACTCAAAATAGTTTTTGGAGATTTAAAAAAAAAAACTTTTTGGAGATATTTCCTACTTTTTTTTTTTATAGTAGGAATTCTTGGAGCTCAGGAAAACCATCATTGTGATGTGGAGTCTTTGGAATTCTTGGAGTGAAGAAAGACGAGGAAATGTAAATATCAGATCATCAGGCTAATCAAAAGCTTCAATCTAGATGAGGAAATTAAATTTGCTTGCTTACTGGATTTCGAAAGGCTAGAGAATTAGGCAAGTCAATTATGATGGAGCCCCCTGGTGATCGGTGGAAATTGGATACAGATGCCTCTTGGAGTGAAGAAAGAAAGCTTGGTGGTGCTGGGTGGATTGTTCGTGACTCTTCAGGTTCTCTGATATGTGCCAGTTATAAAAGCCTGTTAAAGAGATGGAGCATAAAAGAACGGGAGCTGAATGCGATTCTGGGAGGTTTGAGGAACTTACGCGAGGTTAATTTTGGCCCTCTCCCTTCGATTCAAGTGGAATCCAATGCCAAAGAAGCCATCGATTTATTGATGGACGAGTCTTTAGATCTTTCTAAAATTAAAGCGGTTGCTGACGACGTGTCAAAGTTAGCTAACTCGATGGGTAGAATTGATTTTTTCTTATTGTCCTCGGGCAAGGGCAGACACAGATACTAATGTTTGGGGTGAAAGAAATAATATAATTAAACCCTAGCAGAAGCTTCGGAATCGGGTTGTGTTTATTTAGAATAGAATAATAATGTTAGGGTTAAGCATAAACATACCTTGAAAATCTAGAAATTCCTCAGGTGTTCTTGATCTCTTTCACAAAGTCTTCCTAGTTATGGCTCGAACAAATTATCAAAGAGGTTTGTGGGAACCTTCTTGATAATAGAGAGAGGGAAAGAGAGGAGAATTTTCTAGAGCTTTTCTCTTGTTATGAATGCACACAATGGCTCACCCCTAGGGTCCTATTTATAGTGGCTTAGGGTAAATAATTAAATAATATATTTTAATATCTAATATATTAAAATATATTTATCTAACCGATTTGAATCATATTCAAACATTTTCAAATTCTCTTACGACATTTATTTCCTAATTTAAATCTAATTCAAATTCAATAAATATCTTTTCTTTAATATATCTTAATACATTAATAATTTCTTTGATATTTAATGTATCATATACAATAAATATGTTTTCCCTCATTTAATATATCAAATATATTAAATTTTAATTTGAACATTTCAAAATTTTCTCTCAACGAAATTAATCCCTTTTTGTTCATATGAGCTAGCAAGAGGACCTTATGGACCTACATATTATAAGCTTCAATGACACAAAATAAATTAATCAAACTCTTTAATTAATTAATTTTCATTCATTAACTATAGGTCACTCCACTATAGACTTAGAGTTGCTCTCTTATGCACTGTAGGACAAGTTGTGTCCATAGATATAATCACTACATGCAAGTTGATCATTCACGAATTGTTCGTAATTACAGATTGGTCAAAAGTCTGTTTTACCCCTATAATTACATCTTGCACCTTAAGTACCACTGATCCTCTAATGAACAATTTGTTTATGATCCAACCATAAACTAAATCCCTCTCGAGCCAGTGAGAGGGTGGAGCCCCATTGTTCAAGTCCCGAAATCAGCACTTAAGGGCACTACTCATCTACTTTCCCTATATGGGAAGGAGTGAATTCCATCTCGTGAAATTATGTTCCCAACTCCCTATTTGATCAAAGCTCCAAAATGGTAGGCTTATTGAATCGACTACAAAAGTCATTCTTACTCATGCAAATCAAAAAACAAGCTCTCATAGACAAGAGTTCATAACTCACTCAGGATTAAGATCGAGTTGCATATGATCATCCTGATGAAATATTAATTTTCTCAATTAACAAATTTATAAAGAGAGATTAAATATTTCGTGGTCCAGTCTTATACAAACTCATTATATAGGATACCCCCACTCACATGTCTCCATATAAAGGATTTGGATCAAATTATTTGTAACAATTACAAAGTGGGTCGTATCAATAGTGTTACCTGTATAAGAGACCTAACCTTATCCATATACTATAGACCCTTTAGGTTATTACTTGACCCTCCTGTATATCAACTACATACTATTCAAGATTACAATAATAACCTTGAATTTTACACAATATTGGATAATGTTATACACAATATAAAATAATAAATTATTTTATATTTAATAAATCAGAAAATGTTTAATTACAAAAATACGAGCTATAGGGCACAAATCCTAACATGGGGGGCCGACAAATTATGTTATATAAATATAATAAAAAATTATCTTTAAAAGGTCAAAGGTTCGAATCCACACCCCCACATTATGTTGACCTAAAAAAAGTTATTGTGGATAAGAATAGGTAGGTGCATCAAAGACTTCCTAACTAAGTTCGAATAACCTTAAATATCCATCATATAATTTAGCTCATCTTGATGTCTTATCAAATAGAAAGGAAAAAAAAAGTTAATTTACGAGTTAGTCCATAAGCTTTTAAGTTCAAGTCTATTAGATCCTGAACTTTTAAAAAAATGTCTAATGAGTCCCTAAACTTTCAATCCAGTATCTAATAAGTTCCTATACTTTAAACGTGTACCATAGGTTCCTAAACTTTTAATTTTGTGTCTAATAGATCCCTAAATTTTAAAAAATGTCGAATAGGTCAAGAATATAATATTATAATTTTTTGTAGAATTAAATATTAAAAAATAGTTTACTAACCTTTAAAAACATTTGTAAACTGTAAATATTTTTTAAATATAATTCTTTAAAGAAAATGTGATTTATCATTTATATTTATATAAAAAAATATAGGTCTAAATTATTTTATAGAATAGTTTTCTATATATTTTTAAATCAATAAGATAGTGACTTTTTATAAACACATAAAAGAAAATAAATGTATAAACAAAAAATCAAAGGAAAGGCGGAAAGCAAAGAAATATATAAAGGAAAAAAAAGAGAGAAAATAATGCAGCATGCAGGACTCGAACACAATGTTATTACCGTTGTGACAAAGCCCATTCTCATCTTCTTCAAGCCCATTTTTATCCTTTTCTATAAACTATATAATACTAATAGTATATATATACTTTTTTAAAAAAAAAAACTAATAGTATATATTAAATTCAAAACCTTTGGTGGGGGGAGGGGCTGGCCCTCCTAGTCTCCAAGTAGTTATGTCGAGATTAATTTTGGCCATTTCCCTCTAATTCAGATGGAATTCAATGCCAAAGAAGCCATCGATTTACTAATGAATGAGTCTTTAGATCTTTCTGAAATCAAGACAGTTGCGACGACTTGTAAGAGTTGGCTAACTCGATGGGTAGAATATCGATTTTTCTTATTGTCCACAGGCATGTAACTCTTCAACGCACCTTTTAGCTTGTTATTTTTTGTCTCCTGAATTTTATTTTTCGATGGGAAGCTCTTCCGCTTTGGAAGTTGTTCAGGTTTGCTGGGATTTTTCTGGTTGCCTCTGTGTTTAATGAAGTGGTTGGTTGTTCTGTTTTAGGTTCGTTTTAATGAATCATCTTTTCTCAAAAAAAAAAAAAAATTTTGATTCTTCTTCTAAAAAATAATGATGTTGATTTATTATATAAAATATAATCAATAAATTAATTTCTTTACATTTAAATTAATTAGTTTTTTACCACATGCATTGCACGTGTAATCAAAATATTATGAAGTAAATTGAATTTGCAATGAATTTAACTAATTAAAATTAATTTTATACATTCTTATATTAGTTTTGTTTTTTCTATTTCTATTATGATTTTGTATTTTGTAATCTGACTAATTTTAATATAATACAATATTTTATTTTATTTTATTTTTTCTATTATAATATAATTTTTCATATAATATAACATAATTTTAATGTAATATAATTTTTTTTTTAGTTTTATAGTAAGTTTTTTTTTTTAATTTTTATTCTCTATTATTATTATTATTCTTATTATATATAATATAATATATACTTTTTGTAATAATACATTTTGTTTAATTGATGCAATACTTATTAATGCAATTTTATAACAACTATTTTTTATTTAAATTTAGCATACAACTAATGCTAGAGAATTTATTGACAAAAGAAATATATACATGACATATCATAGCAAATGTAGTAATTATGCTAAATAATACAAAATAATACATATTAAACAAATCGGTTTACAAAGTCAAAACTTATTTATAGACAACATTTTTGGTCAAATTGTCATTTGATTTGATCAATACCTTTGTCGTTGCCATAGAGATCCCTCTTGAAAGTGCCACATATAGTTGTTCATGCGAAAAAACATGTTGAGGAAGATAGACTCTGATGTTAGGTATGGTTTGTCCTTGAGCCTTATTAATAGTCAGGGCAAAGTAGAGTCATATTGGAAAATGTTTTATTTGGAATTTAAATGGATATCTTTCATCATTTGCAGGACTCATTGGTATGTGTGGAAGAAAAACTTTGTTTCCTACATGTTGTCCAGCTGTGATTTCTACATAAATGATGTTTTTGTAAAATTCATGAAAAACCATTCTAAGTTTCTCAATAGTATGATGGACAATATTTTTTCATTGTTAATTTGTGAGGAGGAACACCATCGGGCAATAACGAATTGAGAAATTCTTCTTAATAATAATCATGTGTGTCGTCAATTGCTTCATCAAAACTCATGATTTCTTATATTTTTCCAAGAAGTAGATGAATCATTTTCTCATTCATTTGATCAACATACTCATTTGTGGTTGACAGAATCGCCCTACTTGTTATATACTTTGCTGAAGTAGCATTTTTATCAAGATTAAGATAAACAATATTCAATCATTTTAATACTGCATCATCTGCACTTTTACCGTAATGACATCATTTATGAGGCAAATATAGTCTTCTTCTACAAATGGTTTTGTTCCATTACCAATTCATAATAGATATTCTGCAAAATGGTTGTCATTTTGGGTTCTCATATTTTTGGTTTAGTTGTAGTTTTTCCATTTGCTCCCAAAGGTATGACTTTACCAAACTTTCAGTGATAGTCTATTGTCTTGTTGCTCGTGGGACAACAAGCAGTACTTTTTGAAAATATCCTCCAAAGACAACAACATTTCCACCAAATGGCTCTGAACTATCCATTATATCTCTAAAAGTCTTGTCAACAACCTCTATTGTGGTTTTTTTTTTCCATTGGTGCCTAATCCCAAATAATGACTTTTGCTTGTCTAATCAATTCAACTATATTACATAGAAATATTGCATATTGATGGTTCATTTGCTATAAGTGGTATATTAAATCTAGAATTGGCGGTTTGTCTTTTCGGCATAATCGAAGCAACAACACCTGATGTTGCTATTGCAATTTCTATCATCATTCTCGATCTTTTAGTAGCTAGCAATGCACAATACAAAAATGTTTTTCATGTTCCTCCTAGTCCATCAATAAAAAATACATCACTTTTATTATTCATGATTCTTTCTATAATAATATCATATCCAATTTTTGTTCTTCATTCAAGTTTAATGAAATCTTGAATATCCTCGTCTGAGACTTCAATTGACTTTTAATCCAACACATCTTTCATACAATGCTCATTTCCATGTAGCATATCTTTGATTTTTGGTAAATCATACATGGTGATTTCTTTGCCCATTGACTCAAGGAATAAATTTATATCTTGAAAAGTACATTGATTTTGATATTCCAAATTATCTGGCTCATTTTTTCTGTAATCTTCTTATAAGAATTCAAAATAATCCTCCGACAATTTTCTAACATCAATAGGTTCACAATATACTAACAATATTGCAAAGAGTCTTCTAAAAGCATAAGGCATCTCAAATGATACTACTTCATCTAAACATTCTAGAATACTCTGATCAGACTCTAAAAGTTATCTTTCTTGTGCTGCTTCTTTAAATGTCAATACTCTTTTTCTATTGACAATTGATAGCATACAATATGTGCTATCTTTAGGCCCTATTTTATGCTAGTTTTGTGGCTTAAATATATGATTTCTCATTCATAATTGTTTATTTCGTAGAAATTGAGCATTTGGAGAAAAACGAAGATTTTAGAAGAAATATGGTGACAAATGAGCTAATTGAGCAAGAAATTAAGCAACCAATTTTGTGAACAATTTTTTGAGAAGACAAATATTCCTTATTTAATTAGGTTTTGGATTCCTAATTTGATTAGATTATGGATTCCTAATTTTATTAGATTTTGGATTCCTAATTTGATGAGATTATGAATTCCTAATTTGATTAGATTTTCGATTCCTAATTTAATTAAATAATGAATTCTTAATTAGATTAGGATATGGATTAACCCATTATAAATACCCACATTCTCTTCACTTCAAGGCATTCAACTTTGGAGAGCACAAATCTAAAATTGTACATATAAGAGTGAGAAGAGACTTGAGAGAAATATCCATAGCCAAGTTCGTGGAGATCATACGGAGACGGAAGATCGACACACTAGCATAGTTTTTCTTCTTTCTTTTTATTTAGTATTTAGATGTTGTTTAGGAGTTTAGATTTTGTGATAGTGAACATGAGTGGCTAAACTCTTTTCTTATTCTAGGGGTTGATGTAGCCATTAGACCTTATGTTTTAATTATTTAAATTCCTTGATTGATTATCTTTTATTTCATTCATGTTTTTATATTCTTAATGCTTTTAATCTTTTGATCATGAATTAAATGATATGTTGGTCTAAATTCAGGCTTGAAAAAGGTAATTTAGATTAGATCCTAATTGCATGACTAAAGGTAGTTCTTGATAATGATTAGGACTCCTTTCGAAGTTGTTAATGAAGGAACTTAATGTTATGCATAACGTTAAAAATGATCAGAGATGTAGGTTCTGCCTTATTGCATAAGAATTGTTTGTTCTCGAGAGAGTCATTCATGATAAAAGACTTCTAGACTTATGAAATATTTATTTGATCGATCTTGGATGTTTAAGTAATTAAATTATTTTAGTCTAATAGGTGAAATCAACTCCCTAGGATATTCTCTCATCTGATTGTTTCAATTTTTATTAGAATTGTTTTATTTAAATCTTGAAACCATCATTCAACTCTATTCTCTAAATAAAATTGAGTGATAATATTCGTAATACTTAAGTGAATTAGAAAACCAGTCCCGAGGACGATACTCGAACACTCTTTCACTATGTTAAAACTTGACCCATAAACTTGCGGTATTGTGCAAAAATTACACAACAACAATTAATAAGGATTCAAATGGCGTTGACTCCATAACATGGTTTAGTAATAAACGCAAGTAATATCTTTCTCCTTCTCTTGAGTTTGCTTCAACAATGTGTAATATAACCAGTTCTTTTTTTCTTTCCTTCCATAATCAATGTCGTTTATCCCACACATAATGTCTAGAAATTCTTTATATAAAAGATTTCGAGCAGTTTCATATTTTTGACACATGTGGAAGTACTCTGTTAACATTGTCTTTGAGACATGATCCCAATGAATTAGTTTTTTCAAATTGTAATTTTTCCAATAAGAAACACACTGCATATTTCGAAGGTGAAGTTGTAAGTTTATCACTGGGGGAGATATCTCATTCAATCTAAAATCATAAATTTTCCATAAGGCTTCTTGTGAAGATACCCATCTCGCATCCTAATAATCTTTTATCTCATCAATACTTTTACTATCATTATCATATGATATATAAATTGTTGTTCTGTCATGTTCTTTGTAAATATATTTGTATAAATATTTAATTGCCTTCAACCCTGAACATATTTCTACATTTATGTGGCAGTTGTATCTCGAGAGTAGATATGGATTATAAGGGACCACCGATCGATTATTAAAAGTCTTATTCCTAACAATTACCTTCACAAATTTAAATATAATATAATTAGAAAATTATTTTTTAAATACTAAGGCCCTGTTTGGTTGGCGAAGCGTTTTCATTTTTTTGTTTTTAAAAATAAATAATACAAAAAAAAAACAATGAAAATGTGTATTTATTTTCAAAAACTATTTCCAAAAATAATTCAAAAAATGGCATGTTTTTTGAAACAACAAAATATTGTTTTCATTGTTTTTTTATTTTGCTTTAAAAATAACGAAAACATAGGATACAACTTGAAAATACGGGATATACCTCTTTCGGTCAAAGAAATTGTGGGCAGCAGCAAGAAGCAAACAAACGGCCATTTTGCTTTGTACGTACCTTTCTTCCTCTTCATCCACTAGCGAAGAATTCGATCCTTCGTTTTGCACTGGAATGCATTCGATTGCCTTCGGTTGTCCTTTGGGGTCTGTGTATAGGTAAGACCTCCATTGCCAAAGCTATTGTAGGTTCCACTTCTTCTTTCTCTCAGTCTTTTCAATTTATGTCATTGGCTGCTATAACTTCTGGTGTCAAGGACACTACGGATGTTGTTGAGGAAGCTAGAAAATTAGAATCAAGAACAATAACAGGACTATTTTGTTTTTGGATGAGATTCACAGGTTCAACAAATCCCAACAGGATTCCTTTTTGCCTGTCATTGAAGATGGAAACATTATCTTCTTAGGTGTCACTACAGAGAATCCTTCTTTCCATTTGAATAATTTGATCACTCCAATGTTGTCTAGGCTCCTAGATTCATTCCTTCAATCTCCCCCCTTTGCTCCATGTCAAGCTCCTTTTTTCCTGTAAATATCTGCAACAAAATTTGCCCCAAAATCCCTCAAGGCTATTTACGGAAATGCCTTCATTCTCGAATGTACCGAGGCTTCCATTAAAAAATTGGTCATTGTAGATGACTTAAATGACATCGTTCACTTGGTGCAGAATGCAAAAAGCTAAAGACACGAGATTTCAATAAAGAAAAATGAGACAAGTGTAAATAAATTTATATTTGTATTAATTTTGTGGGTGTGGTACAATATCTAATTTGTTCTTTTGATTCTTTCTCTCTCATATACAAATGTCTCGAGGGCTGAAAGCTTGTTTTCGAGCGTACTTGTTGGTCTTTTCTTTCAGCACCTAAGGACTTTAGGGAGCATTCAGCACTTAAGGACTTTGGTCTTCTTTGCTCTCAATTCTGAATTCTCTAAAGAATAAAATTTCTGAACCTCTCAAATGAAGGAGAGCTATTCTATTTATAGAACTTTCCATGGGTATGTGGGCTTGGGCTTTAATGGTCTCTAGGCCCAACCCCAACCATTGGACTTGGGCTTCGTTAGCTTTGGGCCTAACCATTTGAATTTGGATTTTGTTTATCTTAATCTAAATTTCATACGACCCAACTTAACCAAATTAACTTTAATTATTTTGTCAAATAAGGATATATGGAATTTTAATTTAGGATTTGCCAATTTTTGTCTTCAAATTAAATTTGAGGCACATGTAAATTTATAATTGGTCCAAAATTTAATTATTTGTAATTTTTTATTAATTTGGAATAATGACGCGGCAATTTGGGATTGGCCAAAATTTTTCTATCAACATCGATCATCGATGACGATTACGTCAACTTGACTGTCGTTTTGCTGGAGGACAAAGGCCTCTAAGCCGACTTGTCGATGGGTTTGGTTATATAAGACTATTCAAAATTGGGACTATATGTTAGGAGTGCAAACAAATGTCCCACATTGGCTAGGGAAGAGAGTGATCATGGGTATATATGTGAGGACAATTATCTCCATTGGTATGAAGCCTTTTGGGGAACCAAAAGCAAAGCCATGAGGGCTTATACCCAAAGTGGACAATATCATACCATTGTGGAGATATGTGGAGGTCCGTTGTCCTTATCAATTGGTATCAGAGCCATGGTCTAAACCTAGTTGTGTGCCGGAGGAATCCTCAAAGTGGAACAGAGTAACGAAGCATAATGTTGACATTGTGGATGGATCCCATAGTCGAACAAAAAGTGCTTGGAGCGGCAAGCAAGTAGTAACTCTATCAAGCTACAGGGGTAGAGGAGTAGTTCTTTGTTCAAGGGGGAGGAAGTGGATGGTGCGATGGGTGATCGACGCCAAAGAAATATGTCCCACAATGTGCGTGATCCGTTGCGGAGTAGACGGATTTGTTCGAGGGGAGGCTCAATTGTGGTACTTTGTTCGAGGGGAGGATTGTTAGGAGTGCAAACAAATGTCTCACATTGGCTAGGGAAGAGAGTGATCATGGGTATATATGTGAGGACAATTATCTCCATTGGTATGAGGCCTGTGGAGATATGTGGAGGCCCGTTGTCCTTATCACTATAGGACTTGGATTTTCGGGCTAGGAGACCTTTATATATGGGCCCTTTGGTTAGCAATGTGTTCTGCTTGTTTCTGCCGGTGATCGGAGATGTTAAGGCAGTGAGAGTCCTCGTGTTGGTTCCGGAAAATGTGGTCGATAAGTTTGAATATTACATAACACGCTTCGTTTTCGTTCCATTTCTCTATATCACTTCAACTTGAGCACAATGTGTTGTTCCATTTTTATTCCATTCGTCTTTTTGGCCTATTCCTCTTTTTCATCCATGGCTTCTAGATTCCACATCCTACTTGTCATTTCATTAATTTCGTCTACGCTTAGCAGTGGGGTAACTGGTAAGTTTAGTCTGAGACTGAGACTTTGATCACTACTCAAGTTGTGACTCTTTAAGATGATGGTTCTTCTTAAAAGTCAATCAAGTTCTCAGCATATCTTTGTTTTGATGACTTTTCTTTCTTTTGACTAATTGTATTTTAAATGGCATTTTTCTATGATGATGTGATATTTTCATTCTTTTTCTTGGGTTTTTTTTTTCTTTTGTTGGAAAAATTTTCTTTTCCTCTTTCTTGTTGGAACAAATTACTTTCCTTTCTCGTCGGAAAAAATTTCTTCTTCCTTTCTCCTGTCTAAAAAGGTTTTCTCCTTCTTCCTATAAATTATACCGCTTGTATTACAAATATTCAAAAATATTTTCTCCCTTCACCATTTCCACTATCTTCCTTTCTCTTGTTGGCAACAACAGGTTTCTTTCTTCTTCTTCTTCTTTTCACTTTTTCACATCATGATTGATTATTTTATGTAAAGTAATATTATACCATTCAAACCTCAACATTGGATAAGAAAACTTGGACTCTTATTGATAATGCTATATTTTCTAAGTTTAGCAAAAGATTTACAGTACCTAAATTGAGGTCAAACTATAATTGCTTTAGAAAGTTACATCAGGAGTTTTCAACCTTATTAGAACATACTGGTATGGGATGGGATCCTATCAATAATACAGTTAATGCAACAGAAGACATTTGGACAAACTCATTTGAAGGTATATAATTATCTAGCAAATTTTCTAATTATTAGATGATAGTGATTAGTAAGTAATTAAGCTTATCTTTGAAACTTGTTATGTCGTTATTTCTAGAAAATCCATTTGGAAAAAGGTTTCACAAGAAAGGATGTGAACATTATAACATACTTGGAAAAAATTTCAATAATACAACTACAACTAGACAAATGCGTTTTGCATCAACTCGAGTTCCACATAGTTCTGATGAAGAAAGAGAATTGGAGAAGGATTTTATTGGCTCCGTGGATCATTTAGAAGTTGAATATCAAGTAGCGGTGAATGATGATAGTGAACTCCATACTTCTAGAACCCAACATTGTAGTATGGAACCTCCTATTGACCAACGTATTTGTAAGGCACTACGTGTACCTAAATCTACTGTGGATACTGCTCTTGAAGTATGGACTAAATCAATGAATGAAAAAATGACAAGAAGGGCTGCTAAACGAGAGGCTTTGGATTCTATGGAGACAAGTATTGAAAAATATTCAAACGAAGAGTGCATGAAAAAATTGAACTCCATCCCTAATATAGATAGAGCATCATAAGCCAGAGCTTGCACAAAGTTAATTTCACTTGAATGGAGGACCATGTTTATGTTGATGGATGAAGAGAATATTGGTTAAATTATGGGTCCTGATTTTCAACCATGTTGATTTGTTTTTTTTGGATAAATTGAATGGTTTTATTTGACATTTTATATTAATGCATCAAACTTTAGTTTGTTTAAGGGTTCTATCAAACTATTTTCTATTGGATGTTTGATTATAGTGTTTGTTTAACTTGCTATAAGATTTGGTATAAGATCAATTTTTATTTAAATGTTTCCTATTTATTTGAATATATGATTATTATATTAGTTACTAAGCTTCGACTGAATACGTATGATGGAATTAGATGATACATGTAAAAAAAGAAATTTTCAAATACTACCCTTGGTTTAATGTATGTAAAAAAAGAATTTAAGCATATTCATATTATGTGTATTTAATATATTTGATTTTTAAAAAAAATTCACATAGAATTGTGTTGGTGCCATTGATGGAACCCACATAAGTGCATGGGCGCCTTCGTCAAAGAAAACCCTTTATCGAGGACGAAAAGATCAAGTACTTATAATATTATGTGTGCATGCTCCCTTAACATGCTATTCACCTTTGGGTATACTATATGGGAAGGAATTGCAAATGATTCAAGAGTGTTACTTGACGTTAAGTGGAGAGGAAAATAATTTTCCAATGGCACTTGAAGGTTTGAAAATCGTTGTATTATTTTTTATGAATTTTAATTGTTAATATCTAACATGATGACTTTATTAATAGGTAAGTCTTATGTTGTTGATTTTGGCTATGCAAATATGTTTGGCTTTCTAAGCCCATATCGTGGGGAAAAATATCACTTACGAGATTATAAAGGTAGAGTAAGACATCCTAGAGGTCCACAAGAACTATTTAATTATAGACATTCATCTCTTCGAAATGTGATTGAGCATTATTTTGGGGTACTTAAAGCTCAATTTTTCATACTCAAATTAATGCCAAACTACCCTATTAGGAAGCAACGAAAAATAACAATTGCTTGTCGTGCATTACATAATTTTATTAGAAGCCAATCAATGGATGATCGATTGTTTGAAGAATATTCAGTTGATGGCTTAGAAGTGATGGATGACGAGGACATGGGCAATAGACAAAAAGATCCTAATATAGACATGAGCCGGGAATCTATTAGTCAAATGAACTTTATAAAAGATAATATTGTAGGAGCTATGTGGCTTGATTATAATAATCAAATGTAGTATAACACTTCTCAAAATATATGACATATTATGCATTTATTTGTTTATTTTTTACTTCATCTAATATCTTATTTTATTATGTGAAATATTTGTAGGCATGGTTGAAATCTGCAACCTATATTTTTTTACTACTCATTTAATTAATTATATTAATAATGGCAACTACATAATAATAGTAATTAATAGAAATGATAACTCTAAAGTATAATTTGTTTCTTTTTGTTGGACTATAATTACACATATTAATTGTTTCCTACATTTTCAAATTCATAACAAAATACCATTTTCAAATTTTGAATTCAAATTTAGAGTTTTTAAATTGGAACCAAATGTGTTTTCAAATATAATGAAAATAAGGAATCTGTTTTTGTTTTCTACTGATTTTTTTTGTTTTTAAAAATAAATTTTCGAATCACAAACCAAACGGGGCCTAAGTCTTCTAACTAAATCACTATCATATAAAGTATATTATAAATAGTTAAATATAACAAAATAAATAAATTATTTAAATTATTATAAATGCTTATTTTCTATCATTCCTCTTCTTGTATATTAGGTATGCATCCTTTCTTTGCATTGTCTTCGAGCAAATTTATCTTGGATAATGAAACCTACATTTTCCATTAATCATACATGGATAATTTTTGTTATCTTTTCCACACTGCCCATGGAGCATGTGCTTTACAACATCAAAGTGAAGAGCAAGGTTTGATTGACGATCTGAAATTTCTACACTAACATAGTTGTCATATTGGTCAGGGTTGGTGATCTTGTTGTCTCTTTCCAATATTACCAATATATGCATGCGTGGAAGACCTCATTTTTGAAATTCAATTACATATACAAAAGCAGCAACTTTTCCAAATATTTCTTTGTTCACAATGTGGTCTTTCATGTCCATTAATTTTCCTCTAAAAAATGTTGAAGTTAGATCTAGCCTATCTTGAGAAAGTTGACCTTCCATTAGTTCTTCTTTTATTTTCGTCCTTTCAGCATTGCATGTCATTATTAAGAACAAATCTAGCTTTCCAAAATGTTGTACTAAATTCATAGCATCTAAATATCAGTTTCGCATATCTCTTGAGCCACCAATAAACGTTGAAGGAAGAACTATACACTTTTCGGCTTTGTCTCCTCTTGTTTATCTTGCATTTACGATATCAACAATCCCTTGATACAACTCAAATATAATATGTGATTGTTGAGTCTTATGGAAGTCAAGTCTAGTTGTTTCAAGCTTTATATACATATCCTCAACATACTGTTGAAAAGTTGGCCAGCTAGAAGCAATGTCAATGGAGTAGATTGGTGCATTTGTAGATAGTAATATTCTCTACGTGAAATTTTGGGCGATCGACCTTTTGAAACATCTATTAAAGTTTCAAAATTAAATGTAATATGCTATGATTCCAACTAAGAGGAGACACGACAATGAAGGAGACCATTTAGCTAATTTTTAATCTTTTAAACTAATTCTTTGTCTTCATTATAGTTGATGTTTAGTTTAAGGACTATGCTTGTGTGGTGGTTTACTGCCTTTATTGTCTAAGTTTAAAAGGTTGTTGGATTGCTAGCTGTTGTTTCTTTAAGTAGTTATATTATTCATTTGTGGTTGAGCTTCGGTTGTGATTCGGATATTGTAGTTTCATTATTTTATTTTTGAGGTTGTTTATGGCTAGGAAGTATAGTAAAGTAATGTTTTGCTTGTAAATTTTGAGTTGGTGAACTTTATACTTGTATAATGGGGGATGCAGTGGTGGAGTTGTTGGTTTTCTGTTATAGAAGTATTGTACTCTTGTCTAATAGGTGCGGAAAAATTTTGGGTAGCTTGTAGTTCAGGGCATATCGGTCGCGAGTTTAGTAATGTTCTCTAAGTTAGGCTAAATTTTGGGGGTGTTACATATACTATGAATAAAATTACAAATTTAAAATGAAATAAAAATTATTGTACTTATAATCGGATATTAAACACAAACCTTGATTTTCAATGTTGATGATGTCTTCAATGTTTCTAAATTGTAGAACGTTGGATGTTTCTTCTGTCGAAATGTTGTGGGTATCATTGTTATTATGATTTGGCCTAAATTTCGTGATGTCTTGATGCCAACATGCCTCTCCATTTGGGAAAAATAATGGATATTTAAGTGAATCATAACAACTAAAATAATGCTGAATTAATCTATGTCGTTTTTTGAAATGTGCATGTACTACAATATCTCTCTTACATGGAATGTTATTATTGTTTCTTTCAATCCAAATAACAGCAACTTGATCCACTCCAGGTAAGTTATAAACATGTCGATCAACTTGTATATCTGTAGCAATATGTATATGAGCATCTTCAATTGATTGAAGATCTTTTATGCTTCAAAAAATTGGGCATAGGGATTGTCTTTTAAAATTTCTACTATTTTTTTAGTAACACTTTTTTTTTCGACCTAGCATTTTTCAATTTTTCCATACGATTTTGAATTTCATTCAAGGTATCATAAAAATATAATTTGAAGAATATTGGTTTATCTTCGAGAAATAAACTTGGGAGGTACCTAATTTTTTTGAAAAGGCCAAAAACTTAATTCAAAAAAGAGACAGAGTTCTGGAAAAAAAAATTGGAGCAAAGAAACAAAAAAAGTTGGAAAAAAATAAAGAGACAAAAAAATAGCAATATGATGTGCAAAAGTCACGCCAAAAACTTAATTTGACAAAAGAGACAATATCGAAAAAGAAATTGCAGCAAACAAAAAAATGGAAAAGGTTGGAAAAAAATAAAAAGAAAAAAGGAGAGATATTTGATGAAAAATTGGAGATTGCTACTTTTAGACCTGAAAGAAAATAGTTATTATTTATGGATGCAATGGCAAGCATTAATATGAAACAACAAATTTAAGGCAACCTAATTACTAAAAACCCATATGAACTACAAAAAAAAAAAAAAAATCATTCGGCCATAGTTCTTTGCACATAAAATAAAAAAACAAATATGACCTTAAAGATTCAGAAGAAGTTAGAATAATTTGAATACTAGGCATCTGCTTCATTTGAATTACGTGAAGAATTGCATATTAGAACTCAAAAAAAGAAAGAAAAAAATACCTAATGAAAAATTGGAGGAGATGGATTGTAGAAGTAAAAAAAATGGAAGAAGGTGTGCAATTTATAGAAAGAATTTAGATTCAAATTCTAATTTGATTTGATTTTGAATCAAGTTGCTTATCAAATTAAGAATATTGATTCAAATTCATTTTGAATTAAATTATCTCGTTATTGTTGTCTCAATTCGAAATTAAATCGGATATTCATTTTGAGTCAAATTATCAAATTGGATTATGATGATTTGATTGATGTAATTAACTAAAATTTAAAGGGGTATTTTAGTCTAAAAATGTTTTTAAAAAATTCTTGTTTTTTAATATAATATAGATCAATTTTGAGTCAAATTATCAAATTGGATTGTGATGATTTGATTGATGTAAGTAACTAAAATTTAAAAGGGTATTTTGGTCTAAAAATATTTTTCAGAAATCCTTGCTTTTTAATATAGTATAGATTATAAAATACTCAAAATAATGATTAAATTAGTTTTAATAAAAATATAAAATGTTATACGTAGTACAATACACTGGTATATTAAAAACTACTTGGAAAAATATTTTTGGAACCATTATACCCTTCTGTCTATTTTTAATTTACAAAGCATGTCATTTTAATTGTAGAAAACTTTACTTAATAACAATATAGAAGGTTAAGAATTTGTAACGATTAAATATGAAAAGTTTTACTTATTTATTTATATGAATTAATTTTAAAAATTTATGATTTAATATTTAATTATAAATAATAATAAAATTTCAAACATGTTTGGAATCTCAAAAATTTTGCAACTTATTCATATCTAATATCCATATCTATAGTCTACCGTCTATTCATAGTGTAATGGGTAATTATGGACCAAAAGGATAGATCGAAGATAGAAGGAAAAAAAAAAGGAACCAAGCTAATAGAAAAAGGTCTAGCGTAGAACAAACTCGAGAAAACAAGGAAGGCTCAAGCCTAGGAGCAAAGAGAAGAAGGGAATTGGGCCGAAGCCCAAATCCCCTTCCTCGACCTTGCGAAGGAGCCAAGGCTGAGGTTAGAGTAGGCCTTCAAAGGGGGCATGCGCCATGCATGTCCCCAGCCCGTGTGACTCCGTTCAGTCCAATTTTGTTCTTTCCGTATCCAATTTGTAGAGGAAATAGGAGAACCCTAGATTATTCTCCATATAAATATTCTTCTTCAACCTACAGAGAGTAAGCTCTTTCTCATTCTCAAAACCCTTACTACATAATTAATTTTCATATCTAACTTAAGCATCGGAGCCTGTGTGTCAAGTGCTACACTGATGTGCAGTTTCTTCTTGTTTTGAAAGTCACACCTTCCTCCATGAAAAGAATTCACCGTTGTTGTCACGTGAAGTTCAAGTGAGATTTCTTATGTCTGGATTTTAGCAACCATAGTTGGCGTCGTTTATGGAAAAAAAAAATTTGCTTGCGAAATCTGCACACTTAGATTCAAGGATGAGCAAGATAATAAGGAAGATCGACGATTTTCCCGTGATTCTCCCTCCAGTGATGGGCCACATCAGCCTTATCCAGAGGAAGCACATTCAAGGACAACAACCCACAACAAAGTAGAGTTAGCCGAGCAGATGAAACAACATCCGTCACACACACAACATTAAAGAACCACGGTAAAGGGAGCCAGAGCCAAGACCAAGGTCGAGGCCAAGGCGAGGTAAAAACCCTAGCCATGAATTAACACACTGAAGAGATGAACTTGAGAAGTGTGATCGATTAAATCATATCTGAAACACCTTTTAGATATTTAAGGAACTATTATAGTCATACAGGTTCTTTTGTTACTTCAAAAGAAAAAAACATTAAACTTGTATACCATACTCCACTACCTAGGGTATAATTGATCTTAACATAGATTTTCCTAAATCTTTGTAAGAATTAGTGTATCTTGCAAAGATCAAATCTTTTATTCCATATACAAAATTTCTCATTATCTATAGATAATTTGAGAAAGTTTTTAATTTTCTACTCAATGGTCATACCATTCATTTAACTGATATATGTTAACCAACTGTATATTAATGTTAAGTCTCAATTATACATTAATTGTCTTCCACTCATGGTAGATAATTAATTATATGCTCTCAACATTTTAGGTGTCTTAGGATACTCTTCCTTAGACAAAATAACTTTACGTTAGAATGATACATTATCATTTTTTAGAAGTTCTGAATCAAATACTTGATAATAATTTTGTTAATATTAGATACTTGAGACAAAGTTAACATTATATCCTTAAAATCTGCATTTGGACATATACAATATACGAAGTGCTTCCAAATCATTCATTTCAATTTGGTTAACTAGTCAACCTTTAATATTACATAAAATCTTGCAACATTCTCATTGAGTAGTAAAATCTCATCATTATAAAATATGAGAAAAAATCCACTAAGTAATTAAGGATTTGCTTATCTGTACAAGTTTCATTAATAGTTATTTAAAGTCATAAATTTTGATACTTCTATCAAACCTTCTATTCAAAGACCTAAAGGTTAAATTCATTTAATAAATGAACCTTTACTATTTTGCAAACTTTTTGCTTTTGATCTTTGGAAATAAATCTCTTTAATTGATTTGTGTAGATGCACTCTTTAAGATTTTTTTTCATAACATTCTAAATATTCATTTGACACATCTCATATATACAAAAATGAATTAGAGAATATTTGTAGACTCTAGAATGACAACAAGTGAGAAAGTTTACTCTTAGTCTACTTTCTCCCATTAAGTTTAACACCTTACCATTAGTCTTACTTTGAAGATCTATATCTTCTTATCTACACACATTTTTCCTTTTATAGATCCATTCATATCCTATGAGTTTAACCCCATCAAGAAGATCTACAAGTCCATACCGAGATGAAGTACATGGATTCTATCTTGAGATTCATGATTGAAGGAATGGACGTTTCACTCTGCAACGGAAGCATTGGATAGTCTTTGATTTTATTTAAAATTAAACTAAACAAATAAGATTAAGCAAACTTCCTTGGAATAAATATGGAGATATTTCAGGCATGTCTTTATCTCTTCCACAAAGTCTTCCTGGCTATGACTCGAACACAGGATCAAGGCTTGTGAGAGACTCTTGAAAGAAAATGAGAGATGAGAAGTTCAGAGAGAATTCTACAATTCTCTTTAGAGGAGATGTATCTCTTATAAAGAATGCACAATGGCTCACCCATGGGGTCCTATTTATAGTGGTCTAGGGAAAATAATTAAATAATATATTTAACATCTAATATATTAAAATATATTTATCTAACCAATTTGAATCGTATTCAAACTTTTTTAAATTTTCCTACG
This sequence comes from Trichosanthes truncata, assembly GCA_033996785.1. Lineage (NCBI taxonomy): Eukaryota > Viridiplantae > Streptophyta > Magnoliopsida > Cucurbitales > Cucurbitaceae > Trichosanthes > Trichosanthes truncata. The sequence goes on along the minus strand of JAWPNB010000013.1, from coordinate 37,303,116 downwards.
ACATCTTCCTAATTTGAATCTAATTCAAAATTAATAAATATTTGTTCTTTAATGTATCTTAATACATTAATATTTTCTTTGATATTTAATGTATCATATACATTAAATATGTTTTCTCTCATTTAATATATCAAATATATTAAATTTTAATTTGAACATTTCAAAATTTTCTCTCAACAAAATTGATCCCTATTTGTTCATATGAGCTAGCAATGGGACCTTATGGACCTACAGATTATAAGCTCCAATGATGAAAAATTAATTAATTAAACTCTTTAATTAATTAATTTTCTATGTCACTAACTCATTAACTCTATGTCACTCCACTATAGACCAATGATGCAAATCATTAACTCTATGTCACTCCACTATAGACCTAGAGTTGCACTCTTATGCACTGTAGGACAAGTTATGTCCATGGATATAACCACTACGTGCAAGTCGATCCTTCACGAGTTGTTCGTAATTACAGTTGGGTCAAAAGTCCGTTGTACCCCTATAATTACATCTTGCACCTTAAGTACCACTGATCCTCTAATGAACAATTTGTTTATGATCCAACCATAAACTAAGTCCCTCTCGGGCCAGTGAGAGGGTGGGACCCCATTGTTCAAGTCCTAAAATCAGCACTTAAGGGAACTACTCATGTAACGCCCCACATTATAAAATTAGGCTAGTTTAGAATAATTGGATTATTCGTTAGTGTTCTAATTTGGAAAAATTAGAATTTCAAGCTTAGCACCTTAAGTTTGGTGAGTTAAATTTTTATAATGTTTGAAAAGAAGATTTTTAATTAAATCTTTAATTTCAAGGTATGGGAATTTAATTTTAGATTTTATTCTCCAAGTGTAAAAAAGAACCAAATTCTTTATTAGATAAAATTTTCCCAAAATCTTCTAAGTTCCTTATTTGGATTTTTATCTTTGGTAAGTAGAAAGAATTTGAAAGTTTATTTTTCTAGCTTAAGATTTGCCGTAAAGATTGTAGAGAAATTGAGGTCTTTAATTGGGTTATTTGCTATTTGGGAAATTAAAAAAAAAAAAAAAAAACCAACAACAACAACAACAAAAAAATCTCTAATCTTCTTCTCCTCTCCCTATCTCCCTCTCATGCTTGAACTACAGCCACCATCCTCATCTCTTCTTCAACTTCTCTTTCATCTTCTTCAACCCTTCTCTCTTGCTCGAGTAGTTGCAAACCATAGGGCATCATCGAGCTCTTTCTCTGGCGACCTTTAGTAGGCGGCGTGACGCATGACGGAGCTCACGATTATTGATTTTGCCCAAAACCCATGGCGGTGCGCGATTTCTCCCTCTCGTCCAACAAACCCACGAGCACGGCAGCTGTAACGGTGAGTTTTCTTCTCCTTCTTGGCCTTTTCCTCTTATTTTTGGTGGGTGCAAGCGTGTTTATACCAGATTTGCATTCAATAGGAGCCGATTCACGATTTTGGTGAAGATCCACTCTCTTTTCATCCTTGAATCGATTCACCCACAACTTGACAACTCTAGTTTTAAATCTATAGGTTTAGGCCCCTTCGAACTCCATCGAACACTTTTTGGCCTACATTCGAGTCTATTTGGCGAAGTTCGGTGAGTTCTAGCATGTTCTTCCCCTTTCGCAAATCAAATAAAGTATTGTAAAGTGTGTTAGTTTAGTTTCTAATTGTTGGGTAACCTTGGTGCGTAGTTTCAGGCTCATTCGATCACTTTCAAACACCAACCAACAAGGTTTCGAGGCCTTTGGCGACGTTTAGTAGGTAATAACGCGTTCTAGACTCTTTACGAACTCAATTAAAGTAACTTAGGTAAGTCTCTAACCTTGAATACTCTTGTTTTAGGATTTGAATTAGTTTTGAAGTGTTCGATCAAGCCTAAAGGTGATTCTTAGGTAAGATTGTCCCATTTGAGCCCTCTTTCAGATTCGATTAAGGATTTCGACCTAACTTCTGATCTCTAATCTTTGTATATATTATTTAGGAACCTTATCAGCTTGTCTTAGGAGCACTTTAGAAAGTTTTGTAAGTAGTTTCTACTTGTGAAGTCTGTTTGCTTGTGTGCTAGCATGTTATGTGCCTAATTTTTGTTACCTTATGCTATATATGATTGTTTCTCTTGGATCTCTATATATTTTGAGATGGTTGTTATGCTGAGTTGTTACTTGAATTGTTTTGGGATATTGAGCTTGTTGTATCGCCTTCTTGTGATAAGCATGTTGCTTTGTTTTCTTATGATAAGCATGTTGCCTTGTTGAGCTTGGTTTGTTATCACAATGTTTATGCTTAATGAGTTGTGGGCATTGATGGTAAAAGCATGTCATAGGTGTTTTATGTAAATTTTGGCATAAATATGGTCTAGAAGAAGATGTGTAGGTTTTATGAATTCTAGTGAGTTTAGGTGAGGTTAGAGAACTTTGGGTGAGATAAAAGAAAGCTAGGCGTGAATACTAGTGTCACCATCAGATTAAGAGGAACATCGATGCCTTGGTAACTATGGACAAGGGTCGATGTAATGAATCTTGAGGCAAGTATTGAAACCTTGGTACCTATGGGCAAGGGACAATATGTTGCTAGATTGTAGATGCCTTGATAGCTATGGGCAAGGGTCGATGAAGATACCGAGACCTTGGTAACTATGGACAATGGTCGATGCGATGAGTTATAGGGCAAGTGTTGAGATCTTGGTAACTATGGGAAAGGATCTATGCACAGTTCGAGACCTTGGCAACTATTACAAGGAATTGTACGCCAATCTCTGTAGAGATGTGTTGAGGTCTTGGTAACTATGGACAGGGGTTGATGCATCTCGAAGGGTCAGTCTTAGAGAGCTTTGTGAGAGCTATATTATTGAACGTGGAGTGGTTCAATGGAGTCTAGCAAGTTCGTGAAGCTTGAGTATAGTTCGAGTATGCATAACATGATATTTTATTTCATGTGTAGTTCGGGTATGCATAGCATGATGTTTGATACATAGGTTGAATGTTTAACTTGTTTCATGCTTAAGGAGTATGCTTAATATTGTTGTGAATAATATGTTGTTTGCCTTGTATGTTGTTTGATGGCTCCTTAAGTGTGAGCTACTTACCAGTACGTATTATGTACTGCCCACTCTCAGGTTTTGCAGGTGATGATGAGTGCTACGACCTTGGTGATACTGAAGAGGAGGATGAGGAGAGAAAGACCATAGCAAACTACTTATATCTTTAGTAGTAGCTTTCTTTTTCTGTTTAAGTTTAGTTTAGTTGAATTACCTTATAGTTGGATATGTTCTGTTGCAGACTAGTGGTTGACATTTCAATTTCTTACTGGTTTTGTTAGTTTACTTTCTGTAGTGACGTTTATTTGTGGACTTGGTGCAGTTGTTTCGTCCTTCTTACTAAAGTTTGTTTATTGTGGTCGATTACATAAGGAAGCATTATGTTACCATTAGTGAGTGAGTTTATGTTAAGTACTTTATCTCATGCTGGAAGGTTGGTAATAGGCTTTTTGGTTAGGATACTTTACCTTTGTGGAATGAGTTTGCTTGGAGTTCGTAAAGTAGCCTTGTACCTAACATATTTAGCATGATGGTTCATTTTTGGTTTTGTAATAGTTGTTTGAGTTGGAGTCGGGAGATGTGGCTATTTGGTGATTCTGAATATAGAAGTGTGTTTTGTTGTCTAATAGGTACTAGAAAAATTTTGATATTGTTGTAGTTATGCCGTTATGCAGCCAAAATTTTTGGGGCATAATGGTTGTTCGTTTAGTAGCGTTCCCTAAGTTATGTTAAAATTTGGGGTCGTTACAACTCATCTACTTACTCTATATGGGAAGGAGTGAATTTCATCTTGTAAGATTATGTTCCCAGCTCCCTATTTGATCAAGTCCCCAAAATGGTAGGCATATTAAATCGGCTACAAAAGCCACTCTCACCCATGCAAATCAAAGGACAAGCCTTCATAGGCATGGGTTCATAACTCACTTAAGATTAAGAACGAGTCATATATGATCATCCTGATGAAATATTAATCTTCTCAATTAACGAATTTATAAAGAGAGATTAATCGTGGTCTAGTCTTATACAAACTCATTGTATAAGATACCCCCACTCACATGTCTCCACATAACGATTTGGATCAAATCATTTGTAACTATTACAAAGTGGGCCGTATTAATAGTGTTACCAAGATAAGGCACCCAACCTTATCCATATACTATGACTCTTTAGGTTATTTCTTAAACATAATCCTCTCGTATGTCAACCACATACTGTTAAAGATTACACTAATAACCTTGAATTTTCATATAATGGATAATATTATATTGCAAATAAAATAATCAAAATTATTATTAATTATTAAATAAATCATTAATTACGAGGCTTTAGGGCATAAATCCCAACAATGACTTTGGTCTATTTATCTTTATCGTCATCCCTCGTTACTACTTTGAGGGCAATAAGCCTTCAACTTTGTCATCTAACATGACAACTTGGGCTTCAAGTAAGTCCTCGTAAAAATTGAGTCATCTCATAACTCTCTCACTACAATGAGACTTCTCCAATTCATGACTACGATCCATTTGACTCTCAAATTAAATTGTTAATAACTTTTGTTGACTATTTAGTGGCTTTACTTTGAACCAACTTATTAAAACTATCTCACCTTATTAAAGGTTTTGTAGTCTTTTATTTGACATTCTTTATAGAAAAATGATATTTGTCATACAAATACCTTATTCTTTTTAGGATTAGATAAAAGATCATTTTGTTACTCCTTAGGGGTAGCCTACACTTAGTCATATTTTTTAACATATATATTCCAGCCTTTTTAGATTTGTTTCAACATGTAAGCTTAACATTCCCAAAGGTTGAAGTGTTGTAAACTAACTTTACTACTTTTTTATAATTTTAAAATTGTCTCATAGACACTTTTGGAGAGAATAATGTTCACTATGCAATCTCTATTGTATCTCCTAACCAAAGTCTAGTAATGATGTGTAACTCACTATTTATGTGACCATGTCCAACAAGGTCTTGTTTCTCTTCTTGCAGTACAAGTTCACACAATTGTACTTGGTACTTAGAGTTGGGATACAATCCCATTTTCTATCAATTTATCTCAGAACGTAAGGTTTGTGTACTTTCCATTATGATCTGATCATAGTGTCTTGATACTCTTACCTAATTGATTTTCAAATTCCTCCTTAATTTTCTTGAACTTTTCAAGAATTTAGACTTATGTTGTATTAGGTAAAGATACTTTTACCTTGAATGATCATCAACTAGTGTGATGAAATATTCATGACTTTATTTAATTTTACATTCACCAGACCACTTGGGCAGAGAGTGTAAGCCCAAAATATTTTTTTGGCCATGTAGCCTTATCCAATAAATGCCTAATGATTATCTTGCATTAAAGGCAATATCAAAAGACATGTAAAGCAGGGTATTAAATTTCCGTCGACATGTCGACATTTCCATCGAAATTTCCACATGTCCATGGGTTCGACATCGACATAAGGGGGGAATCGACATTTCCACTATACCGTACAAAATTGACGAAATATTAAAAAAAATAGCAAGAAATGTAACTTAATGTTTATATAATAATGTAACAAGTATTTTAATTTTTTAACTCATTTAAAAAGTGTAAAATATTCATTTATTAATTTAAATATATTTTTTTTAATTTTTTGTTTTTAAAATTTTTCTAGAAATATCCATCGACATCGACATTTTATCGATATTTCCATTGACATTTCCATAAAATTGAGACTTCGACATTTCTGTCGACATCGACATTTTAAACCTTGATGTAAAGTAATTAACTCTAACTCTTATAGAATCACCTCTTACTAGTATTTTTCATCCTATTCAAGTTTATGCGAATCAACTTCAACTGCTAAAGACAAGTATCATCTTTAGGAGAAAACTTTTGTCTTTTTATTCTGAATTCTATAATCCTAAATATCTTAGTATTGTGTGGGTTGTAAATGTTAACATTTTAACAAATACTAATTGTACTTATTTTCAGATGAACATATTTTCAAATAATTTTCAAAATACAAACTTTAATACTTCAAAGTAATTCATACTATATGAACTTTTTAATAATAAAGCTTGAGAAATTGAATTTCTCTTATGGTTACTAAAATCGTCATATTCAGCATTAAGTAACAATTTTTACTTAATGACCTCTTAATGTCTCTCACTACACTAACGGAGATGGGCTTCCTAGTGCCAACCTGTATAAATTATTCTACATCATTAAGTATTTTTCAAGAATTATAATGAAGTATAAATATTGATAGTAGATCTTGTATCAACTATGATATTTATTTTCTACCAAAAATCCAGTAAATCTAATTTACTTTCATTTATTTTTCTTCCCACAGAGGTATTTCAAAAATTCCTCTCATTATGACTGCTCTAACTAATTTAGAAACTATTTTCTTTTATTGTTGCAGGCATTTTGTTTCTTTTCTTGGATTTTTTTTTTATAAAAGTTAATCTTGAGATCATTTAGATAATTATCTAAATTTAGCTTCTATTGACTTTAACATCTCATACGTTGTTATCATTTTTTTTATCTTCTTAATTTGACATCTAACAAGTCAAGTAAGAGATATGTACAAGCTATCTCAATACATTTTATTCAACAATAATGCACTTTACAAACAATTTGATTTGATTGGCAACAGGTTTTTTAGAATATTTCTTAATAAAAACAAATTAAATATTTTACACCACCATTATAGCGTTAATATTACTTTCCAAGAGATATATTTTTCTCAATTTGACAAATCAATATTAAAAATAAAATTGAGAGAAATAGACATAATATTGAAATATATAAAAGATATTATTGAACATCATGCAAACAATTATCCTTTCAATTTTAGCATAAAAATCAAACAATTTGAAAAAATGAACCCTATAAATCATTTTTAATGCTATGGTACTTTAATGAGTTAGAACAAGTGTCGTCATAGGGTAGGTCAAGTGTTCATTGACTAAATTGAGACAATCTCAACCAAGTATTATACCAGAATAACTCTTATTCCTATAATATTTAGTTATCATTAGTTTGGTGAAGGACATTATTAACAACCTTAATAAGCCTTTTGTAAGTGTGACCCATCAATTTAGATCCTTGATAGCATTGTAAAATTGTTATTTTATCTTGGCTAATTTGTGCTAATTCGTGTGAATTTTATGAGTTTAATGGTTTATTTACAAGAATTCAAGCAATTAGAGTTGTTCAGAGTGTTTTAGGCAAACTATGATCAATTTGGAGCTAATTGGATGCTAATTGATCAAACCGAGACATGAAGAAGCCCAAAGGAAGCCCAATTGGTAGAGGAAACAACATCTCAACACCATGAACAACGTCAAGACAATGCAAAAGGCATAATGCTCGGGAAAAGGGTAGCGTCTCAATGCTACTTTCAATGTCTCAACGCTACGGGACTGAGACCTCCCTCAACTCTGAAAATTCGCTGCCCTCAACATTGGTAGCATCTCAACGTTGTCCACATCTTCTCGACACTACCGTCGAACTATAAAAGGATTTTAGCATTTTAGGTCAAACGTTCTTGAATTCCAACAACCAGCTTTAGCATTTCTCCTCTCCCCTTTACTGTCTCTTTAGACTTTTAGCCAAATTAGGAAGTTTTTGGATCGAACCATGGGATTGGAATCCGTTCTTGTGATGGCCAGCTAAGTTTTCAATGCCAATTCAGAGTTTAGTCGGGTTTATTTGTAACGATGTGAGAATTTTGTTTGAATTATTTCCATGTCAATAATTAAACATCCTTTGATTCTTGAATTTATCTTGAGCATACTTGTAGAATTGAATTAACAACTTTATTCAGCTTGTTTGTTCATCGATATGTACGATCATTGTCATCCGTATTTGTCATCTATTTCGTGCTTAATTTTAGTAGCAAATGGGTTGGCTCATATTTGTGTTGGGGGGCTATTCCTCAATTTTGTAGTTTGCATGATAGGCCTTACATTCAAATGAGGGTTATAATAAAATTTGGCTATCCGATTTAATTATAGCGTCTTAACCAATCCCTAGTACTTAATGCAATTAATCTGTTAGCATGGAATGCTATCGTTGAAGAGAATAATCTAATTACCAAGCGGAAGCGTAGGAATCGGTTTGAGTTTATTTAGAATTAAATCATAATATTATGGTTAAGTATAACATACCTTGAAAATATGGAGATTCTTCTGGCGGATCTTTATCTCTTCCACAAAGCCTTCCTGGCTATGACTCGAACACAGGACCAAGGCTTATGGGAGCCTCTTGAAAGAAAATCCACAAGGGATTAAAGAGGAATAGGTCTAGAGAGAATTCTCTAATTCTCTCTATTGAGGAGATGTGTGTTATGAAGAATGCCCAATGACTCACCCCAAGGGTCCTATTTATAATGGTCTAGGGAAGATAATTAAATAATATATTTTAATATCTAATATATTAAAATATATTTATCTAACCAATTTAAATCTTATTCAAACCTTTGAAATTCTCCTACGACATCTATTTCCTAATTTGAATCCAATTCAAATTTAATAAATATTTTTTTTTAATGTATCTAATATACATTAATTATTTTAATATTCAATGTATCAAATACAATAAATATATTTTCCTCTTTTATATTTAATATATATAATATATTAAATATTAATTTGAACACTTCAAATTAAATATTAATTTGAACATTTCAAATTTTTCTTTCAACTAAATTGATCTTTTAGTGTTACTATGAGCTAACAAGGGGACCTTATGGACCTACAGATTATAAGCTCCAATGATACAAAATTAATTAATTAAACTCTTTAATTAATCAATTTCATTCATTAACTCTAGGGTCACTCCACTATAGACCTAGAGTTGCACTCTTATGCACTGTAGGGCAAGTTGTGTCCATAGATATAATCATTACATGAAAGTCGATCCTTCACGAGTTGTTTGTAATTACAGCTGGGTCAAAAGTCCGTTTTACCCCTATAAATACATCTTGCACCTTAAGTACCATTGATCCTCTAATGAACAATGTATTTATAATCTAATTATAAACTAAGTCCCTATAGAGCCAGTGAGAGGGTGGGGCCCCATTGTTCAAGTCCCGAAATCAGCACTTAAGAGAACTACTCATCTACTTACCCTATATGGGAAGGAGTGAATTCCATCTTGTGAGATTATGTTCCTAGCTCCCTATTTGGTCAAGTCTCCAAAATTGTAGGCATATTGAATCGACTACAAAAGCCACTCACCCATGCAAATCAAAGGACAAGCCCTCACAGGCAAGAGTACATAACTCACTCAGGATTAAGATCGAGTCGCATATGATCATCCTGATGAAATATTAATCTTCTCAATTAACGGATTTATAAAGAGAGATTAAATATTTCGTGGTCCAATCTTATACAAACTCATTGTATAAGATACCCCCGCTCACATGTCTTCACATGAATGATTTGGATCAAATTATTTGTAACTATTACAAAGTGGGCCGTATCAATAGTGTTACCAGGATAAGGCACCCAACCTTATCCATATACTATGACCATTTAGATTATTTCTTGAATATAATCCTCTCGTATGTCAACCACATATTGTTCAAGATTACACTAATAAACTTCGATTTTTCATATAATGGATAATATTATATTGCAAATAAAATAATCAAAATTATTATTAATTATTAATTACGAGGATTTAGGGCATAAATCCCAATAATCGCGACTAGCTAATTTGGTTAATTTAGAATTAATTCGATGCTAGGTTGAATTAGTTTAATTAGGGGGCCTTAGGGGCTTTTCTAACTTTTTTGGTCAAATCGGTTAAGTGTTTAATTACGAAATTAGATTTGTATTGAGTTTTCAGTGATCAAAGTTACAAAAATAAACCTAATAGACTATGAATTGGTGCTAGGTGAGACCAGTTTCTTTTCCCTTGATTTAATTTCCTTTTTATACCCTTCAATTTTCGTTATTTACATTCCTGTTAAAACCCCCTCTTTCGTTACGGTTCTTTTAATCCAATCATCGAGAAATTATAATTAATTTGCAATTCCCTGTGTTCGACCTGGTCACTACTGAAAACTACAATTTTTAGTAAGGACCGATAAATTTAATTTTCATGAGTCTCAATTGCTCGCATCAAAATTTGGCGGCGTTGCCGAGGAATTTATTTGATTATTTTTTCTCTTTGTTTTGGTTTCTAACCTTTCTCTTTTGCTTTGTTTATAAATACTCATTCTTCGTAGGAAATTGGATTGCAATATTTTCCAGAGATCACGAAGGAGGAGCGCAGAATAAGGAGGGAAGCAAAAGAGAAGGACATTGAGCTAAACGAAGATATCCATATTAACCTCGGCGAATCACACACAGACGAAAACATGGTCGAGTGCACTTTAAAACAATTGGCTGCCCCTGATCTAAATCCACAACCCTCTGCATCACGTATCCAGAAACCACAGGTGACTTCAAACTCAAACCTATTTAATTCACTTACTTCTTATCTTTTGTGGTAGTGCAGGTGAGGACTGATAATTCTCATTTTGAGAATTGTTTAGCTCACAAAGGAAGGTTATTTTTTTCTTTTCTATCTTGTTGAACCCCAAAAATCTCTTAAATTTGAGGAAAGTGATAAGGAATCCTTGAGCATGATGAGAATCCTTAAGATTAGAAGAAATAGATAAAAATGTTAAAATTTAGCTGATTTAGTTAGTTATTGTGCAATTTTAGCAACATGAGAGAATTGCAGCACAATTGCAATGCAATTGCACCCTAGAAGGAAAAAAAACAAGATTTTCGAGATTGGCAAAATTTAAAAGATTTCAACATTTATTTCTCCTTAAATCAAGCAACGATTTCATACATCCAAGCCGTATATAGAGTGTGAAGAAACCCTAGATGCTTGAAGGTTATAAAATAGAGGAAAACGAAGGCAAAAAGTAGAATTCCTCCTTGGAAGAAAACCCATTTTCTACACTTTTTCTTTTCTTCATTTTGCTGTCCATTTTGTTTTGTAACAACTTTCTGCCCAACTCGAATCCATTCAGTTTAATCCAACTTAAGATATTTCTTTGGTTGTAAAGATTCAACTCAACTGGCAAAAGCTTGAGGAGAATCGATTAAACGGAAGAAAAATCTATTTTTTATGCATTTTGTTTTCTTCTTTTCTGCCGTTAGCTCGACCCATATCAAAATGCACCAAACTTAATCCGACCTAGGAGATCTCTTGGATTGTAAAAACTTAACTCAGCTCGAAAGAGAATGAGGAGAATTGATCAAAAGGACAAAAGAGAGATGGGTAGAAGTTTTGCTTAAAGTCCACTGTATTAGATGTTTTAATCGTAAGTTGTATTCTGTTTTGATTGGTTGACCTACTATATTTTTAGTTTTTTTTTTTGTTCTGGCCAAGAGCCTCTACATCAAAATTCCAGTGTTAATTCATTTGGGTGTTCTTTTCCTTTTTATTTTTGCAAGTCAGTAGGGTTTTACAACTTCATAATTAGATTCTGTGGCAAGTTTTACTTACATTTCCTTATGATTCTCGCAAGAGTTTGTTTCATTGATTTTTTGTTTTATTCTTTCAACATGAGCTAATCTCTCTTAGGGATTCAAGTGTATGAATGCTCTATAAGTGAGAATATGAAGCTTATATGCAAAGGCAATCTAATTTATACAAATGTTGTTTGCTTCTACTGATTTATGTGTTTTTAGTAATCCTTAATTGATCAGCTAGGGTGCTTTCAGGTTTGAATCTAATACTAAAAGAGTTAGAGGAAGACGGATTTCGTAAAAGCAATGGGGTACAATGCTTAGACATAAGTACAACTTGATCCTAGACATAGGACGAGCCCCCCAAAACCACTAGAATGCGATCTTAATTTATCACGAGCCCCCCAAAACCACTAGAATGCGATCTTAATTTATCTAAGTACGATTGACCATAGGTATATAGGTCCAATCACTCAGCCTCCCAAAAATTTTGAATCAAAATTGAATAGGAGTTGATTCGGTTTACAATTACTTTGTGTTAAGGCATGATTGCAATTACAATTGCATAGCAATTCTCACCAAAGGGCATGATCATACTTGAATCCCTCTTTTCATTATCTTTGTTATTTCAAATTTTACTTTTTAGCAAACCAACCATCCCAGATTACTGTTATACTTTTGTTACTCTAGTTGAAATTTTTAAACATCTTTGTACTATGTTAAAATTTTGTTGTATCTCTTCCTTGTGGGATCGATACTTTGGAGTACTTCTAATTTTATATTACTTGCATCGATAGTATGCACTTACACTGGGCTGAATTCTTTCTCTTATTTTTAACCCATAAAGTTCACATGATCAAGTTTTTGGCGTCGTTGCTGGGGAACAACATTACTAACAAAATTTTATTCTTAGCACAGATTGCGAGAAGATTGCAACTACAATTCTTTTCTATTGCAAATTTTGAGAAGATTGCAACTGCAATTTCTCGGAGGAGCTAGATTTCACTTGAAATACTTGTAGCACATATTGCAATCAGATTGCAACTGCAATTGTCATCTTTCCAAGAGAAAGCTCGACTCTTGTTACATTATTTTGTAGGTTTAGGGAGAGCTATTGCAAGAGGAGAAAGATACAACATAGGGTTTGATTGCTTGAGATAATCAATAGGATGGAAGTAGACATCATTGCAGCATTGAGCGCACAAACTTCATCATTAAGTTACATGAAGAAAACTTTGATGGTGGGAAATCCTATAGCTCCTTTTAACCCTATCTCTTCTATTTCTTGTCTTTATTGTAAAGGAAATTATTTATTTGAAAGTTGTCCTTATAATCCTGATTCTTTATGTTATGGATTTCTACCCAGCTTTGCAAATCAACATCAGTACCCGTGTTTCCAGCAAGGGAAGATGATTCCAAAAGAGCGTAGCATCGAAGAACTCGTGAGAGAATATAGGGCAAAGAACAATATTGTGATGTAAAGTCAAGTCACATCTCTACAAAATTTAGACATCCAGGTGGAACAAATTGCAATTGAATTGCATAATAGGTCCTAAGGAATCTTGCTCGACAATATAAAGACTTCAAAACAAGAACAAAAAGGACAATGCAAGGTGGTGACACTCAGAAGTTAATTGGAATTTGAAGACCTTGAACTCTCAGTAAAAGTAGAAAGCACTCCAACACTTGACAACATTAAGGAACTAGAAGGGAGAGAAGAGATCAAAGAAGAACCACCTCAAGAAGAGAAGGAACCACAAAAGGGAGTTCCAATGAGCCGTGTAGTCGCAATTTCACAACAAATAACATCCAAGGTGCTCCCAATACTACAATGCGCTGCTTTAACTTAAAGCAGCTTTCAGGAAATGCTAAATGAAGAATAATGCAGAGAGTGTTGGGTATAAAGTATGTCCTAGGATACATGTCTCGCTAGCTTTAGTAGAAGTGGGAAATTGTTAGAATTTATGCCCTAAAGCCTCGTAATTAATACTTTATTTAATAATTAATAATAATTTTGATTATTTTATTTATAATATAATATTATCCATTATATGAAAAATACAAGGTTATTAGTGTAGTCTTGAACAATTTGTGGTTGGCATACAGGAGGATCATGTTCAAGAAATAACCTAAAGGTTCATAATATATGGATAAGGTTGAGTGTCTTATCCTAGTAACACTATTGATACGATCCACTATGTAATAGTTACAAATAACTTGATCCAAATAGTTCATGTGGAGACAGGTGAGTGGAGGTATCTTATACAATGAGTTTGTATAAGACTCGACCACAAAATATTTAATCTCCCTTTATAAATACGTTAATTGAAAAGATTAATATTTCATCAGGATGATGATATGCGACTCAATCTTAATCCTGAGTGAGTTATGAACTCTTGCCTATGATGGCTTGTCCTTTGATTTGCATGGTTGAGAGTGGTTTTTGTAGCTAATTCAATATGCCTACCATTTTGGAGACTTGACCAAATAGGGAGTTGGGAACATAATCTCACAAGATGGAATTCACTCATTCCCATATAGGATAAGTAGTTCCCTTAAGTGCTAATTTCAGGCCTTGAACAATGGGGCCTCACCCTCTCACTGACCTGAGAGGGACTTAGTTTATGGTTGGATCGTAAACAAATTGTTCATTACATAATAAGTGGTACTTAAGATGCAAGATATAATTACAGGGGTAAAACAAACTTTTGACCCAACTGTAATTGCGAACAACTCGTGAAGGATCAACTTGCATTTAGTGATTATATCCATAGACACAACTTGTCCTACAGTGCATAAGAGTGAAACTCTAGGTCTATAGTGGAGTGACCTATAGTTAATGAATGAAAATTAGTTAATTAAACTATGAAAATTAATTAATTAAAGAGTTTAATTAATTAATTTTGTATCATTGGAGCTTATAATTTGTAGGTCTATAAGGTCCCCTTGCTAGCTCATATGAACAAATAGGGATGAATTTTATTGACAGAAAATTTTGAAATGTTCAAATTAAAATTTAATATATTTTGATATATTAAATAAGGAAAAACATATTTATTGTATATGGTACATTAAATATCAAAGAAATCATTAATGTATTAAGATACATTAAAGAAAATATATTTATTAAATTTGAATTAGATTCAAATAAGGAAAAAGATGTTGTAGGAGAATTTGGAAAGGATTGAATAAGATTCAAACTGGTTAGATAATATATTTTAATATATTATATATTAAAATATATTATTTAATTATTTTCCCTAGACCACTATAAATAGGACTTTAGTGTTGACCCATTGTGTGCATTCTTCACAAGAGAAAGAAAAAAACTCTTGAAATTCTCCTCTCATTATCTCTCTCTATTTTAAAGAAGGTTCCCACAAACCTCTTTGGTCCTTTGTTCAAGTCATAGCAAGGAAGACTTTGTGGAAGTCTTGGAGTTCAACCTCATTGGAGTTCGAATACAAGGATAAAAAGACCCGCCAGAATATTCTCCATATTATTTTTAAGGTATAGTTTATGTTTAACCTTAAGTTTTATACGTTAATTCTAAAATATAATCAAAGTCGATTCCAACGCTTCCATTGTGGGTTTAATTCAATTATTCCCTTCAATTATAAGCTCCAATGATACAAAATTAATTAATTAAACTCTTTAATTAATTAATTTTCATTCATTAGCTATAAGTTACTTCACTATAGACCTAGAGCTGTACTCTTATGCAATGTAGGACAATTTTTGTCCATGGATATAATCACTACATGCAAGCTGATCCTTCACGAATTGTTCGTAATTACAGCTGGGTCAAAAGTCTGTTTTACCCTTGTAATTACATCTTGCACCTTAAGTACCACTAATCCTTTAATGAACAATTTATTTATGATCCAACCATAAACTAAGTCCCTCTCAGGCCAGTGAGAGGGCGGGGCCCAATTGTTCAAGTCCCGAAATTAGCACTTAAGGGAACTTCTCAATCTATTTACCCTATATGGGAATGAGTGAATTCCATCTTGTGAGATTATGTTCTCCGTTCCCTATTTGGTCAATACTTCAAAATGGTAGTCATATTGAATCAGCTACAAAAGCCACTCTCACCCATGTAAATCAAATGACAACCCCTCACAGGCAGCAATTCATAACTCACTCAGGATTAAGATTGAGTCGCATATGATCATTCTGATGAAATATTAATCTTCTCAATTAACAGATTTATAAAGAGAGATTAAATATTTCGTGGTCCAGTCTTATACAAACTCATTGTATAAGATACCTCCACTCACATGTCTCCACATGAACTATTTGGATCAAGTCATTTGTAACTATTACAAAGTGGGTCGTATCAATAGTGTTACTAGGATAAGGCACTCAACCTTATCCATATATTATGACCCTTTAGGTTATTTCTTGAATATGATTCTCATGTATGTCAACCACAAATTGTTCATGATTACACTGAAATCTCATCTATCATTGAGATATAGGTGCAAAATGAAGAAACACGGTTGCATTCTTCGTACTGGAGTAGGATAAGTTTATCTTTTCTTTCATTTTCTTTTTAAAAAAGAAAAAAAAAAAAAGAAAAAGAAAAAGAAAAATATTTTGGTGGTGTTGATGGAACATGAAATCAAATAAAAGTTTTTTATCAAGAGGGAACTTTGTCTAAGGTAGGTCCTAGGAGAAGTTTGAGACCTACTCTTCTTCGTCTTCTTAGTCCTCCTCTTTAGGATTTATGTATCTTGCTCTCTGAGATTTCCTACAAATCATCCTCAGATAGGGGAGCTTCAGATTGCTCCCAGCCTTCTTCTTCGTCATCTCTTCTAGGGCTCTAATCAGGAGTGAGTCCCTCGTCTCATACTCGAACATGTCGTCAAATTTCGCTTCTCTCTGCCCCTGTTCGTCAGGATGAGCCCTGGATGCGATCGCATCAGCAACATTGGCCTCAGATGGCCTTTGTTGGTTCTTTGGTGGTGGTGGTGGTGTCTGGTCTAAATGCGGTCTGGATGAGGCCGCATTTTCTTCTTGCATAAATTTTTGATTTGCGGCCACAATCTTGGCCACATTTTCATTTTCTTCTTCTTTCTGTCATCTCTCAGCCTCTTCACGGAGCTTCTTAGCAAGCTCTGCAGTCTTGGCCTTTTCAGCAGCGACCATACCTACCCACTCGGGTGTGGGGATGTCTTCTTGGGCCACCTGTTCATCAGATGTTGGTGGTCTTGGCTTCGTAGCATCCTCTCCCTCTTTAGTTGGTGAGATATCCCATCTTGACTTCCTTCTGTGCGTGGAGAGCCTTGACCCTGCGTTTTCGAGGTGAAGGGCTGAAGTTTTATACCTGAGTAGTGGCAGATGTGAAAGACTTGGTTTGAGTGGCATGGGTTGGCATGAGTACCTCCAGATGTGCCGCAGATGCAGTCGCATTTCCTCCTTCAGCAACTGGAGGATTGTCATATTGCTGGGCCAAATGCATAGTAGTTGCGGGCGCATTTAAATTTTCTTTGTCAGAGAAGGCTTTGGGTGGATGCATCAGGTTTGTGGGCGCATCTTCCTTTCTTGCCTCAGGCTTGGCAGGCTCCTGAGGCTAGACCAATTGCACTGCAAATGCGATTGCAACTAGGCATTTTGCCTTTTCCTTGTCGCTTGGTGCGAACTTTTTCTCCGTCCTCTTCTTCTTTACATAAACAACCATACATGGTTGTGGACCTTCCTCTCCAGCGCCAATTTCGCTACTCCTCGACGTGCCCTCAGGTTGTTCACTATTTTTCGCAAAATAGTGGTCAATTCTTCCTCTTCATCTTCTGAGTGCATTTGTAAACTCTCGATTGCCTCCCTGCTTAATCGAGATATCTCCCGTACGTCCTCCTCCCATTTCCTCTGCGTTTTGGCACTGGTGAACCCGTGGGGAGAGTTTGTGAAGCCACTTGGCCTCCTTCTTCCTTGTGCTGCGCTATTCGTCTAGGGCTGGTGAGAGTGGATGGCATTACAGACCTTGCGGGCGGAGAAGGTTGTTTCTTTGTGAGCCTTCGGTGTTTGTAGGTGAATTTTTCATTCACCATGCCTCTTGAATTCACCTACAAAAGAAGGCAAATTTGTCGTTGGGTTTGGTTGTAGAAGATTATCGAAGGACTCGCCAGAATGTGGTCGGAGGTGGTGCTTGAGATGTAAGAAACTGCAAGGAGTTGGGTGTTTTGAAAATTCGAATAAGTTGACCTAAGTCAATGATGGGTTCAATTTAAATGTTTCGAAATTTCTAAAAACAACCCCCTTTCCTTTTTTTAATTGACATCACCTACTTCCTTATCCGACTCGAGGTCCATATGCTGCCGCAAATCTGGTCGCAATTTTCCTTCAGCTCGTGGTTCCTGCAAAATAAAGATTTAGGGTCAAATGTGCCCGTAATCAGGCCGCATTTGCCTTATGTGCAATTCTCAAAATGCGGCCGTAATTCCAATGCATTTCTCCTGGTTGTAACCTGCAATAAACATTATGCATTTGAAATGCGGTCACATTTGGACCTTCAATTCCAATTTCACCGTAAGCCTCAAAATTTCACAAGTCCTTCAAAACTCCCTACACACTAACTCAGAATATTAAAAAGTTCACACACTTAATCATAAAAGAAGAATCGAATCAAGTACAAGGTGATAATGACTTAGACTTAAAAGTTTGATTAATTCAACTCCCAGGTAGGTCCCCAAGTAAAGGTATTCCCTTACGATCAGCTTAAGTACCTCAACCTAGACAGGACCCTCCTAAGACAGAGTTCCCTCTTAATTAAAACTTATAGTTCTAATGCATTAAGTCACCTGTGCACTACTTACACCAAAATTATTTTTAGGTTTTTGAAATAATTTTTTTTTATAAAGAAAACAAAAGCAAAAGCAATATTTACATATTTACAACACATCATCTGATGTTCTTAATCTAGTTCTACTAAGCAAACTGAGGCCCTGTTCCTACTTAGGCCTTCTCCCCATTATGGTTTGACTCTCTGTCCGTTTACTTTAAAAGTGGTCCCTTTGCTATCCTACAAATCAATTGCTCCATATGGATATACTTTTGCAATCATGAATGGTCTGGACCATCTGGATTTCAGCTTCCCTGGAAAAAGTTTCAGTCTCGAATTGAACAGCATCACCTATTGTCCTTCGTGCAGTCGTTTGTCAAAGATCTTCTTGTCATGCCACTTCTTTTTCGTTATAAAGTTAGAATTTTCATAGGAGAAGTGCCTCAGTTTTTCAATTTTGTTCTACTGCATCCTCCTTAATATACCTACATCATTCAAATTAAAATTCAGCCTTTTCAGAGCCTAATAGGCTTTGTGCTTCAATTCTAAGGGTAAGTGGCAAGCTTTCCCAAAGACAATATTGTATGGAGACATTCCCAATGGAGCCTTAAAAGCTGTCATGTGTGCTCATAATGCATCATCGAGCCTGAGAGACCAATCCCTTCGTGATGGATAAACTGTCTTTTCTAGAATATTCTTGATCTCTATGTTCGATAATTTTGTCTGTCCATTCGTCTGTGGATGATATGCAGTTGTAATTCTATGCCTTATGTTGTACCTTGCAAGAATGACCCTATTAACAAAATGATTTCCCTCGTCGCTGACCAACATCCTTGGTGTACCAAAACGAGTAAAGATGTTCTTATGAAGAAACTTCTTCACTGTCTTAGCATCATTGGCAGGTGTGTCCACAACCTCAATCCATTTAGACATATAGTCTTCTGCAAGTAAGATATACACATTCCCACAGGATGGCGAGAAAGGTCCCATGAAATCTATGCCCCACACGTCAAAGATTTCCACCTCTAACATGTAGTGCATTGGCATTTCATGTCTTGCTGTTAAGTTCCCTGTTCTCTGGCATTGATCGCATCCCTTAGCAAACAAATGTGCATCCTTGAAAAGAGTTGGCCAAAAGTATCCACATTGGAGTACTTTAGTTGCTGTCTTTGTACCTGCAAAATGACCTCCGTATGGGGCTGTATGACAAGCTTCTAATATCTTCAGGACATCCTCCTCAGCAACACATGTTCTGAGCACCTGATCTAGTCCCATCCTATAAAGATAAGGTTCATCCCAACAGTAGTTCTTACTATCATGATAGAACTTCTTCAATTGCTGCGATGTTGCACCTGGTGGAGTAAGCCCACTAACTAAGTAGTTAGCTATATTAGCATACCATGGTAACTCAATTACTTTGACTGCCAATAGCTGCTCGTCTGTAAAAGTATCCTGTATCTCCTTTGAATCGCCCTTCTAAGCCTCCAACCCTAATCTTGACAAGTGGTATGCAACCTGGTTTTCTGTTCCTTTCCTGTCTAAGATCTCTAGAACAAATTCCTACAAAAGCAAAATCCATCTGATGAGTCAAGGCTTAGCATCCTCCTTTGTCAGAAGATACTTGAGCACCGAGTTGTCTGTGTGGACAATCAGTTTTGTCCCAACCAGATATGATCTGAATTTGTCAAATGCGAATACGACTGCAAGCAACTCCTTCTCCGTTTTGATGTAGTTAACCTGTGCATCATTCATGGTCTTGTTGGCGTAGTAAATAAGATGTATTATATTGTTTCTTCTCTCTGCCAGCACTGTACCTACAGCAAAATCACTAGAGTCGCACATAAGCTCGAACGGCTGACTCTAGTCAAGTTCAATCATTATGGGGGTCGAGCTTAATGCATCCTTCAATATGTTAAAAGCAATTAAACAATCCTGGTCGAACACAAATGGTCTGTCATTCTCTAGCAATCTACATGAAGGTTTATAAATGTGGGAAAAATCTTTGATGAATCTTCTGTAGAATCCTGCATGACCTAAAAAGCTCCTGATCTCCTTTACTGATGTAGGTGGAGGAAGTTTTGCAATCAGCTTCACTTTTTCCCTGTCCATCTCTATTCCTTTCTTTGAGATCTTGTGCTCTAGGACAATGCCTTCCTGCACCATAAAATGACATTTCTCCCAGTTGAGCACTAGGTTGGTGTTTTCACAACGTTGCAAAGCCTGTTCGAGATGCATAAGACAATGATTGAATGATTTTCCAAAGACAGAGAAATCATCCTTGAAAATTTCCACGGTTCTCTCCACCATTTTCAAGAAAATGGCCATCATGCATCTCTGGAAAGTCGCTGGGGCATTGCACAGTCCAAAGGGCATCCTTCTGAAAGCAAAGGTTCCATACATACATGTGAATATCATCTTCTCCTGATCTTCTAGATCTATCGTGATCTGGTTGTAACCTGAATATCCGTTCAGAAAGCAGTAGTACACCTTCCCTACAAGACGATCCAACATTTGATCGATAAAAGGTAATGGAAAGTGGTCCTTCTTTGTGGCCTTGTTGAGGCAACGATAATCCATACACACTCTCCACCCTGCAATAGTCCTGGTTGGAATAACCTCATTCTTCTCTTTAGTTACAACAATTATCCCCCCTTTCTTTGGAACGCACTGAACTTGGCTAACCAAGCTGCTATCTGTTATGGGGTAGATCACTCCTGCATCAATCCATTTTAAAATTTTTTTGCAAACCACCTCCTTCATCACCGGTTTCAATCTCCTTTGGTTCTCTATCGACTTCTTGGCTCCCTTCTCCAGATTGATCTTGTGCATGAAAAAAGAAGGGCTAATTCCCCGTATGTCTTCTATTGTCCATTCTAGCGCCTTCTTGTGCTTTGAGAGTACCTGCAATAAAGAAAATTCATCCTCATCAGTGAGATTTGTGGAGATAATTACTGGTAGAGTCTCATCCTTTGCCAGAAATCTGTATTTCAGGTAAGATGGAAGTGGCTTGAGTTCTAGCACTGGTGATTCAATCACTGAAGGTTTCAGTGGTACTATTATATCATCTGTTGGTCTCAATACACTTGATTCTTCAAATGGGACGCATATGCGGCCGCAATCTGCTGATGTTTAAATTCTTCTTCAAACTTGTCTGCTACAAAACTTTCTCCTGTGAAGCTATCTTCCTACAAATCATAAAATTCAAACGGATCACAGAGTTCTAAACTTGAGCATTCCTCTGATTTCCCTGGGTAGCGCATGATCTTCATCACATTGAATGTGATGTATTTGTCATTTACTCGCATAGTCAGCTCCCCTTTTTGGACATCTATGATCATTCTTCCTATGGCTAGAAAAGGTCTCCCCAAGATGATAGGAACTGAGTTCGCCTAGCAATCTAGGATTATGAAATCTGCAGGGAAAACAAATTTGTCCACCTTAACAAGGACATCTTCAATCTTTCCGATGGGTTTAGCTATTGATCAGTCCGCCAACTGCAAAGTCACCATTGTAAGTCTAGCTTCTCCAATTCCTAGCTGCTTGAAAACTGATAGAGGCAGCAAGTTGATGTTGGCTCCTAAGTCGCATAATGCTCATCCAACATCCTGCCCTCCTATCATGCATGGGATAGTAAAGCTGTCTGGATCCAGCAATTGAGGTGGCACTTTACTTTTTAAGAAAGCACTGCAGTTTTCAGTGAGAGCTACAGTCTCATATTCTCCTAGCCTTCTTTTCTTAGTCCAAATGTCCTTTAAGAATTTGACATAGTTGGGCATCTGCTCGAGAGCTTCCACCAACGGAATGTTGATGTGCAACTGATTGACTATGTCCAAGAATTTATTAAACTGCTCGTCCTGGTTCTTCTTCTGGAATCTCTGTGGGAATGGTGGTGGAGACCTGACATATTGATATAAAATTTTCTGTTTCTTCATTGGTGTCAACTTCTTCTCAAGTTCGACTTCCTGATGCTTTGCTGCAGCATTTCCTGTAAAATTTTCATTCAAAGGAATGTCTTTCCATCCTTCAGGCCGCTTTACGGTCGCAAGAGTGGTAGCATAACCTGCAATTTCTTCGTTTAAGTCCTTCACTTCTTTGTCAACAGCATTTTCCTGCAAATTTTCCTGTAAAGAGAAATCAAAAGAAACTTGTGGAGATTTGCATTCCACTGGCATCTCGGGCTCAACATACTTGAGTCCACTCCTAAGAGTGATCGCTTTGCAATGCTTCTTTCCTTCTCTATGCGAATTCTCCATATTGCTTGGTAATGCTCCTTGAGGCCCATTATTCATCTCGTTCATCAATTGTCCACACTGAAATTCAAGATTTCGCAATGATGCAGCTTGACATTGAATGATGGAATCATTCTTAGCCATGAACTCCTTCATTAGGGTTTCTAATGAAGATTTCTGGGCTGATGATTATGGTTGCATTTGTGTATCATTCTTCTGTGTATATAGTTGTTGTTCTTGATTATTGAAACCTGGTGCAAATCCTTACTTTGCGTACTGATTTGATGAGCTCGCATTCTTATGGATCTACAGATTATAAGCTCTAATAATACAAAATTAATTCATTAAACTCTTTAATTAATCAATTTTCATTCATTAACTCTAAGTTCACTCCACTATAGACCTAAAGTTGCACTCTTATGCACTACAGGACAAGTTGTGTCCATGGATATAATCACTACATCCAAGTCAATCCTTCACGAGTTGTTCGTAATTACAGCTGGGTCAAAAGTTCATTTTTACCCTTGTAATTACATATTACATCTTAAGTTCCACTGATTCTCTAATGAACAACTTGTTTATGATCCAACCATAGATTAAGTTCCTCTCAGGCCAGTGGGTGGGTGGGGCCCCATTGTTTAAGTCCTAAAATCAGCACTTAAGGGAGCTACTCATCTACTTACCTATATGGGAAGGAGTGAATTCCGTCTCAGCTATTTGGTCAAGTCTCCAAAATGGTAGGCTTATTGAATCGGCTATAAAAGCTACTCTCACCCATGAAAATCAAAGGACAAGCCCTCACAGGCAGGAGTTCATAACTCACTCAGGATTAAGATCGAGTCGCATATGATCATCCTGATGAAATATTAATCTTATCAATTAACAGATTTATAAAGAGAGATTAAATATTTCATGGTTCAGTCTTATACAAACTCATTGTATAGGATACCCCCACTCACATGTCTCCACATGAACGATTTGGATCAAATCATTTGTAACTATTACAAAGTGGGTCGTATCAATAGTGTTACCAAGATAAGACACCCAACCTTATCCATATACTATGAACCTTTAGGTTATTTCTTGAACACGATCTTCCCGTATGCCAACCACATACTGTTCAAGATTACCTTAATAATCTTGGATTTTTCATATAATGGATAATATTATATTGCAAAGAAAATAATCAAAATTATTATTAATTATTAATTACGATGTTTTAGGGCATAAATCCCAACAATATCCCACTTGCACTAAAGTCGGCGAACCATGTATCTTAGGGCATACTCTATACCCAACATGTTCTCCCACTTGCCCTAGCAAAGATGAGACATGTCTTGTAATCCTAGACATTCTAGGTGACCCTCAAATACTTTAGCCTGGAGATTCTTTTTATATAGATCCAAATGACTACCATTGAAAGTCATCTTGGTCACTACCATGATGCTTTCTCTCTCGATATGATTTCCTATACATTGACATTTTTTAATTTTCTTAATATTAGTCTTTGCATCACTATTATCATAATAAAAAGGATAGACTAAATCATATCTGAACACCTTTCAGATCTTCAAGGAACTATTTGAGTCATACAAGTCCTTTGTTGCTTTACAAGCAAAACAATTTAAATTTGTATATCATACTCCACCACCTAGGGTAAAATTCATCTTAACATAGATTTCTTAAATCTTTGTAAGAATCAGTGTATCTTGTAAAGATCAAATCTTTTACTCCATACACAAAAAATTATCATTATCCATAGATAATTTGATAAAGTTTTTAATTTTTCACTCAATGGTCATACTATTCGTTTAACTGATATATGCTAACCAACTATATATTAATTGTTAAGTCTCATTTATGCATTAATTGTCTCCTACTTAGAGTAGATAATTAATCATATGCTCTCAATATTTGAGGATGTCTTAGGATTCCTTAGATATAAATATCAAAGATTTTACAACAATTTTGTCAATATAAGATGTTTGAGACAAAGTTAACATTTTGTCCTTAACATCTCGATTTTGGACATATAAAATATACCAAGTCATTTCAAATCACTCATTTGGAATTGGTTACTTAGTCAACTTTTATATTAGATAGAAATCTTACATCATTTATAATGAGTAAAATATCATCAACATAAAACATGAGAAAAAATTCACTAAGCAATTAATAATTTTCTTGTCTATAAAAGCTAATTTATTAATATTTATTCAAAGTCATAGGTTTTGATACTTTTATCAAACCTTATATTCAAAGATCTAATTGTAAAATTCATTTCATAAATGAACCTTTACTATTTTTGCAAACCTTTTGGTTTTTGATCTTTGGTAGTAAACCTCTCTGATTGATGCATTATCTAAGATTTCTTTTTCTAAAAGAATTCTAAATATTCATTTTTCATATCCCATGTGCAACAATTAATTAAATAATGCTTACAAACTCCAGTATAGCAACAAATGAGAAAATTTACTCGGAGACTTCTTTCTCCTATTAAGTTTAACTATTTGCCATTAGTCTCGCTTTGAAGCCCTTCTACTTTGTCATCTAACATGACAACTTGGGTTTTAATTAAGTACTTGTAAAGGTTGAGTCATCTCATAACTCTCCCACTACGATGAAGATTATCCAATTCATGACTAGGATCCATTTGAGTTTCAAATGTAATTAAATTGTTAACAACTTTTGTTAATTATTTAGTAGCTTCACTTGGGACCAATTTATTAACACTATCTTATCTTATTAAAGGTTTGTAATCTTTTATTTGATATTCCTTATAGAAAAATGATATTTGTCATACAAATATCTTTTTTTAGGACTAGATAAAAGACCATTTTGTACTCCTTAGGGGTGACCTATATTTAGGCATATCTTTGAACATATACAACCTTTTGGGCTTGTTTCAACATGTAAGCTTAACATTCCCAAATGGTGAAGTATTGTAAACTAGCTTTATTACTCTTCTATAAACTCAAAATTGTCTCATAGACTTTTTTGGAGGGAATAATGTTCATTATGCAATCTCTATTGCATATCCTAACCAGAGTCTTGTAATGACATGTAACTCATAGACGATGTCCAACAATGTTTTATTTCTCCTCTTGCAGTAAAATTTCAAACAATTGTACTTAGTATTAAGAGTTAGGATACAATCCCACTTTCTATGACTAATCTTAGTACGTCAAATTCTTGTACTTTCCATTATGATCTGATCATAATGTCTTGATAGACTTCCCTAATCGATTTTCAACTTTAGCCTTAATTTCTTGAACTTTTAAAAAATTTAGACTTATGTTGTATTAAGTAAAGATACTTGTACCTTGAATGATCATCAACTAGAGTGACGAAATATTCATAACTTTATTTGGCCTTTACATTTTGCCAGACCACTTGGGTCACAATGTGTAAGCCTAAAGTATTCTTTGGCCTTGTAACCTTATCTAATAAGGACCTAATGATTATCTTACATGAAAGGCAAGACTACAAACAGGTAATGTAATTAACTAACTTTTTAGAGAATTATCTCTTACTTGTCTTTTCATTCTATTCAAGTCGATGTTAATCAACTTTAACTGCCAAAGTCAAGTATCATCTTTTAGGAGAAAACAATGTCTTTCTATTATGGATTCTATAATCCTGAATATCTCAACATTTTGTAGTATAGTATATGTCAACATTTTAACATATACAAATTATTCTTATTTTCAGCTGAATGTATTTTCAAACAAATTTGAAAATATAAACTTTCATACTTCAAAGTAACTCATACTATATGAACATTTTTAGTAAAAAGTTCGAGAAATTGAATTTCTTTTACGGTTACTAAAAACACCATATTCAGCATTAAGTAACAATTTTTACTTAATGACATCTTAATGTCTCCCACTACACTAACTGAGATGAGTTTTCTGGTGCCAACCATTAGAAACTATTCTACATGTTAAGTATTTTTCAAGAATTACATATTAAATGGAAAAGAAAATCTTGATAGTGAATCTTGTATCAACTATCCAGGTGGCGTTATTTATTCTCCCCAAAAAATCTAGTAAATCAAATTTACTTTCATTTATATATTTTTTTTCATTGAGGTATTTCAAAAAATCCTCTTATTATAACTGTCCTAGCTAATTTAGGAATTATTTCCTTTTATATAGCTTCAGTCATTTCGTTTGTTTTCTTGGAATTTTTTAATACTTAAATTCGAGATCATTTAGAAAATTATCTAAATTTAACTTTTATTGACTTCAACATCTCATATGTAGAGATGTCCACGAGGTGGGGTGGGGACAAAGATGGCTTCCCAGTCCCTATTCCCACCCCATTTTAATCTCCATCCCTTTGAAATTTTTCATTAAATTTTGCGGGGATCGAGGGGGATTCTTCATAGGAAATTCGAGGGGATCGAGTTTCACGAGGGGAATTATTCCCCATTTAGTTTTTTTTCTTTTTTTCAATCTCAATTAAATCAATTTTTTTTATAAATTTTCAAATAGCTAACTTTCCAGGGAAAATATCTATTAATTTTCAATTAGATTGTTAATTAGTCACGAAAAATCTTCATTTAAGAAGTTAATTTTCTATTAAAAAAATATCTATTTAAAGATAAATTCTTAAACCTTGTAATATAAACAAAACAAGATTTCATATCAAATTATCTAATTAATCCATACATATATATTTAACTATATAATTCAAACATATCCAATTATCTAAATCATTAACAATAAAACTTTAAATGACATGGATATACACATATACACATATATATTTAAAAAAATAAAATGAAAATAGAAAAGAATTAAACGGGGCGGGGAACGGGGACGGGAATTAGCTCACAGGGAATTTTTTCCCCCACTCCCTCCCCCATTCTTCACCTAAACGAGGATTCTCCGCACCGTTAAGGCAGTTCCCCGCGGGGAAAATGGACATCTCTACTCATATGTTGTTGCCATTTTCTTTATCTTCTAAGCTTGACATCTAACATGTCAACTAGAAGATATCTTACAAGCTATCTCGTTAGCTTTGATTCATTAATCATGTGCTTCACGAACAATTTGATTAGCACTGACAACAGGTTTTGAGAACATTTCTCAATAAAGACAAAATATATTTTACACTGCCATTATAGCGTTAATATTACTATTCCAAGTAATAAATTTTTCTCACTTGACAAATCGATATTAAAATTAAAAATTATGAGAGAAATTGACATAATATTGAAATATATATATATATATATATATATATATATATATATATATATATATATATATATATATATACTTTAACATCATGCAAACAATTATCTATTCAATTTTATCATAGAAATCAAACAATTTGAAAAATGAACCCTATAAATTATTTCTAATGTTATGGTACTTTATTGAGTTAGAACAAGTGTTCCTTCACTAAACTGAGACAATTGTAACTAAGTATTATACCAGAATAAATCTTATTCCTATAATATTTAGTTACCATTAGTTTGGTCAAGGGCATCATTAAGAACCTTAATGAGCCCTTTGTAAGTGTGACCCGTCATTTTAGATTCTGTAGTTTTATCCAAACAAGTGCCGCCATAGGGTAGGTCAAGTATTGAAAATAAAACTACAATCCTATCCTTTTAAGGAGTTCACCCTCTCATGCAAACACCTTCCGTAGGGGGACGGTCCAAAAGCCGCCACTAGGCCCTACATGAATCTCACGATGTGAACCAATGATGGAGACTGTAGGATGTGTTGTCACATATCCTTCTCCCACTTACTATTTTGAAGTAGGGTTTTCTCTTACTTAGACAAATTAGGCTAGTCTCATTTATCTAAGTTCCCAATCTATCCTTCATAACCTTTATGTTGGTTGGATTGATTTTAATATGAATTACCAAGTTTATTAAACTATTTAAAGAACTAATCACATTATGAGCCGGTTTAATGAAATTAAATAAAATTTGACTAATTCAACTCTCAGGTCAGTTCTCAATTAGAGGTGTTCCCTTTCGGTCATCTTATATACCCTAGTCTACAGAACCTTCATAAACAAGTTCCCTTATAGTCAATTTTTATTTTAAAAATTCATTAATCTTTAATTAACTATTAATTACTAGATTAATGAACTTAAGTGAATTTAAACAATGTTTTTAATCCTATTAAAAGCTAATTCACTTCATGGATAATCTTGAAATTCTACAATTTTAAACTCTTTAAAACTAAATTAAAGATTATCATAAATTCTAATCTCATAAACAAATAAAGATAAATTGAATTCAAAATTTAAACTATTTAAAGCATAAATTATAAATATATTTATTTTAAGAAAACTCTAATCTTATTAGGAAAGATCTTAATCCTATTAAGAAAACATGCATTCCAATTAAGAAAGCAAATATTCTAATTCAAATTTCCAAATATAACAATTATATTCAAAGATATGGAAAATATAAACTTATTAGGAAAGCACCCCCAAACTTGAGTTATTGTTTGTCCTCAAGCAATTATCAAAGCAAACAGAAAAGCCACAAAAATTTTCAATCACAATTTTCAAGTGTTGGAAAGAACAGTAACTCTTCTCGGGAGATATCTGAAACTCATAACACTATTTATCACAATTAACTTCATTCCTAGCTTTTCCTGTACTCAGTACTCTCCCACACATCCTCTATGTTCACACCACTTTTATTCTAGTTCGGTCTTAATTGCTTCCTATATAAGCCAATTTGTGAGAAAAATTTCCCTCCCAAACTTATTCTCGTGCTGCCAGTCTATTCCTATTTGATTTTCTTTAGAGGAACATCCTTTAGTCCATTGTGCCTTCGTTTTAACTTACCGACACTTTGTTGTCAAGGTGGTTAACTACGAGCACACATCACCGTCTTTTACGTACTCATTTCTTAAATCAACCTTTCATGCAAAGGCAATCATGGGTGTCATGACTTTCCCTGATTACTTGGTTGTTTTTAGAAAGAAGAGTAGCCCTCTACAATATTCCTATTTTTTTAAATGAACGCTGGCAGCATTATACACAACCTAGAGAACAATAGAGAGCATGAATTCAAAATATCAAAAGAATGGGGCATATGGATTGCACTTGCAATTAGAAATGCGAATGCATTCTTGTTCTGACTTTTTTCCCCCCAAACTTAAGATCAAGCAATGTCCTCATTAGCTAAATGTTGGTAGGAGGGTGGTTTTTAAAGGTCCTATATATTCAACAAGCTTGACCTTACTTAAATTGTAGTGGTTTTAAACTAGGGGTGATGGGAGTTGAGTAATTTGGAAAGTAAATGAGTCATGAGGTTGATGTGACAAAAAATCTAAGTGTTTAATGAGCTGAGTTTACTCCAATGTTTCATCATGGAGAGTTTTTGTTCTTTCAAACACTTTTTTTTAATATAAAAAAAATTGACACACTTTAAAAGTTCACATATATTGATCATAACAAGAAGTAAAATACTGGAAAAGACTAACAACTTTCAGAAATAGTTAAATTAAAGATAAATTAAAAACAACTATGTCAAAAACTGGAATAAGAGTCAAGTAAATTTGCATAAAAATAATATATAAGGTTCAACAACTCCCTATTCATCAAAAGAAGTGTCGTCCTCCTTGTCTTTGCGGGCTGGGTTGTCAAGTAGGTCGTTGGGGAAGTCTGGGAAGGCTGGTCCTTTGCCCTTGGATAGCTCTAAAAGTGTCTTGTTAATTGCTTCATCCCGCTCCTTGACATAGGCCCAATACTTTCGGTTTTTCTCCTCCATCTTCTTTAATTCTGCCCTTAAGGAGAGTATGCTATTGGAATGCAACTGGTTTGCAATTGCATTGTCACCTTCATTGTCTGCTGCCTTCATTTTTTCACTCGGCCGAGAGTGCCTTTTTGCTTTTCTAGCATTGTGGATCATCAAGGATCTTACCCCAGCTGCATCTAAAGGATGGATCTCCATGAGGTCATCTTCTATTGGAATATGTGCCTTTTTCATAATTGGGTAATGAGAGAAGGGAAGAAAATTTCCCTGCTTTCTTCTTGCTCCTTAAGGCCAATTCATTTTTTATTATTCTGCCCACATTGATTTCCAGCCCTTTGTAAATGCTATATAATAGTATTATTCTGTCTTGCGAGATGGTGGAACCGTGAGATGTTGGCATTATTCGATTCCTAATGAAGTTCAGCCACACGGTGGGTTCATTCTTCAAATCCCCTATTGTTAGGTGACGTTTTCCTTGACAAGCCATTGTCCATTTCGTTCCTTCTCTAGCTATTAGCTGCAAAGCTTCCTTCAACTGCTCTTCTGTGGGGTTTTCTATTGCATCATTCCCAACTGGATTCCTCAAGGACTTGAGTTTGTAAATTTTGTTTATGTCCCTTGCTGAGTACTTCACTGTTTTGCCTTGAATGATGAGTTCATTCATTTGGTCACTTCCCATATGAGCATAAAATTCTACCACCAATTTATGGGAAGCTGAATTAGGATGTTTGCACAAATCTTCCCATCCTCTTGTTTGAATGACCGAAGTAATAAACTGGGGCAAGGTTCCTGCATTACTAGAGAAACCTCTTTCACTAACTAATTTCATCTTTGCGAAAATTCTTCTTCTCGTCTGCACATCCACCACTTTCTGAATAATCTTTACTTCTTCATTTTCATCAATTGTTCTTTTTCTTTTCCTCATAGGAGTGGGCAGCCATTCTTCTGAATCCATCTCCTATATTTCTTCCTCCTCTTTCTCTTCTTTTGTTTCCTTATTTTCTTCCTCATTCTTTATCTCACTATCTTTTTTAACTTCAATTTCCCTGTCCATCTCAGTCTCCACCGAATTGTTCTCATTCTCTTCTGAAATCTCGACTTTTTTCAAAAATTCGGCAGCATCGCCCCTGTTTTTCAACCTGCTCTATCATATCCCCCATCTCAGGTGATGGCGTGCTAGGGGGAGAATACCTCCTAGGCTCCATTGCATTCAATCAAGCAGGATTTTCAAATTCATATGAGGTAAAAATTTGTACCTCTTCTTCTTTCGTTGGTTCTTTGTTTTCAAACTCCTTTTCCTTTACTTGTACAGGTGCTGCTGACCATCGAGAAGGCCTCTTTGCGTTCACCCCTGCAGCCATGTGTTGTTCATGGAACAACTTGGCTAATTCCTTGTCACGTTCAGCAGCATTCTGTGCCCATTCTTCTTGGGCTGAAAATTGGGTTTCTGGATTGTTTTGGGCTCTGGGAGGAGGCATGACATCCATGTCTTTGCCGATCGTTCCTTTCTTCCTTTCCCGCACATTTTTCCCTTTTTTCTTCAACAAATTCGAGGGCATCACTTGCTTTCTTGCAAGACATTTTCTCCTAAAGCTTTTAGAAACAGAGGGCAATTGAATTTTTACCTCTTTGGGCGGTGAAATATCCCTAACTTCTTCATCTTCTTTGTTAGTCGAATCGATTGCTTGAGATGGAGAATTCGATTTGGGAATGGGTTGTTCTTCTTCGTCCTCTTCAGAGCTATAATGGAACCCTGAAGCTTTTGTTCGTATTCTGCCGCTCTCCTTCGTTCACGCATCATTCGCACTTGATCATGCCATTCTTGGGTTCCCCTCTTTGCTTCCCAAGGCTTAGACGAAGTGGCCTCTGATTGAGATGCTAGCGGTTTCACCATTTAACGCGGTTGTTCCATAAGTGTTTGTCGCCCCATTGCTCGTCTGAAAGCTTGCGCAATTGCTCCTTCCATTCTTTCGAGTCTGGTTTCAAGGAGAATAGATCCTTGTCCATGGGATCCTTGTGCTTTGCAGTGGGTGGGGGTGAATGTGGCGGAGGATTAGCGATGGGGAGTGCCGAATCTTCTCCTTTATTCGAATGCTTGGGTCTGCGTTTGTAAGTGTTTGATGGAGCACTCATGGTGGTAGTTGAGAATGTTGTACGGCTTGAAGAGTAGGTTGTACGACTTGAATGAAGAAGGCAAAGAGGGGAAGACAAAAGACTAATTCGTTTTAGGTCAATTCTACAAGGAAACGGTCTACATTCCTTTTTTAAAAATCACGAATTGTCTTTTATGCCCCTGATCTATGTACACGCAAGCGCATGCGATCGAAGTAATATAAAATGGTATGTGAGTACCAAGTATTGAATCCCAAGGGAACGAAGTAACAAAAATATTGTAAGCAAAATGTAAGGGAATTTGCAACTTGAAAATTAAAAATGCAAAAAGAAGGTTGGGTTGGTGTGTTAAGAAAAATTGTAGAATTGAATTGCAGAATCTAGAAATGACAAACTAAATAGACTTAGTAATTGCAAGCCAAAATTGCAATTCCAACCTACTCCACACTCAATTGTAAATCAAAATTGCATCTCCTATTCACCTTGAATTTAGGCTTTAGGAGGCTAAGTGAGTGACTTATATATCTATAGTCCCTCTATCTTAGATCATTCGGCTCAACAATTTTATGGGTTTTGGAGTCCTTAATCCCTATGTCTAGGGCAAGGATTGGCTTATGTCTAAGCTATTTCTCCATTACTTGTGTGAAATCCGCTTATCACTAACCCCATCGGTATTAGATCTAAGCTTGAGTTGCTACCCTAGTTGATCAACCTAGGATCTCAACGAAAATTTGTTCAACACAAGCAAACAATTAAGATGTAGGCTTGGTTTTTATTGAAATTTTGGCTACAATTACTTCTTAGGGAATTCACATCCTTAAACCCCCTAAGAAGTTTAGCTCAAATTGAAAGTAAAAATCTTACAACTACTTTTTGAAGAAAAATTTATATCGGAAAGTTAAATAAATTGCTAATGATAACTAGAATTTAATGCAATAAAAGTTCTTCCTAACTGCTTTGTATATTAGAATTGTATAGCAGAATACCTTGGCAATATTACTTAACACATCTCTAGACAAAAAAAAAATCCAATTAAATCCTCCCAAAAATTCCCTAAAGTGAATAGCAATAGAAGATAGTAAGAAATTCAAATTTTCATCTGAACATAAAGGGAATGCGCGTTTTAAGAAGAAAAATTAAATTGGATAGAAAACAACTCCACACACTGTATACTGAGTTTTTCCAAATAACGAAATTAATCCAAAATAACATAATTGCTCCCTGCAAGAACGAAATCAAATGAAATTGACCTACGCCTTCCCAATTCCTTACTCCTTTCCAATTGACTTCATCTTTTCACTATTTCTAGGAACGATTAGTCTTAACAATTCAAGCTTACACTTGAATCGGATTGGAAAAAGAAAGGAGAAACAGAATGAAAAAGCTTGCTGCACCCTTGGCAAGAACAAAGTGAACCAAAAAAAAGTGCAGAAAACAGAGTGTTATCGTTGAAATAAACCCATGACCTGAGATTGAATTAACACTTAAACGTAATACAAGAAGAATTCAAATGAGGAACAATGATCGTACTGCAAATACTATCAATAAGATAAGTAGAAATTGAAGAAAAATAAGACTGAAATTGAAGTTCTTGGCTAAAAATAGAAAAATAAATTCTGCAGTAAAAACAGAGAATTGAAAACCCACGAGCTAAATTCTTCTCCAAAATCGAACATGTTGCTCCTCATTTTCTTCCCCCTTTATAGACCTTCATTAGGGTTGAAGAATGCCCAAATTTCGTGCTCCAATTCCCTTAATTCATGCGTTAATTACGATTTCCATATATGGGTTTTGCGTAGGAATTTTCGTTTTTTGAACTTTTGTACTGCTCCAGATTGCAGAATCACAATTTTGCAATTTGATTTTGCAACTTCCACTTTCCCAGGTCTACTACTCCAGATTGCAGAATCACGATTTTGCAATTTCCATATTTCCTACAAACAAGATTAATTTATTTAGAACTCTATCCCAAATGCCATCATATTTATTTCTTTCTTAAATTGAAGCAATCTTTCGACTATTTTCAAATGGTCTTAAGTCAAAACAAGAATATTTTAAGCAATTGGGAGTTAAATAAGCCTTAATTCTACGGCTTATCAGCCCCTTTCCTTCCTTTCTTATTAAACGCAAGGTCTCTCTCCTTTTTGCCTTAAAAATGCAATTGCATTTTATTTGCATTTCTCCCCTTGGGTTAGATACCTTTAGTTGCAGATTTGCAATTGCATTTTTGTGCTTTGCCTTTGGGTCATTCTTCCTGAATGCAATTGCAATCTTGTTCCTAGCTTTTGGCATTTTGCCCTTCCTTTTATCTGAACTCCCGAGTAAATTGTTAAAAAGTTCACACAAACTAGAAAAAGAGTTTAAGCTTTAAAGTTTTTTTATTTTTTATTTTTTTATTTTTCTTATTTCTTTGTGAATTTCGAAGTTCGTAATCAATTTCCCAGGTATATCCCCAGGTAGAGGTGTTCCCTAAACGGTCAACTTAAATACCTCAGTCTAGTCAGGATTCAACCTTAGACAGAAATTTCTTAAACATTTCTCAATTCATAGAAATAAGAAAAATAAAAAATTAATTTATTTACAAAGTAACATTACCTGATTCCTTCTTCAATTGATTTCTATTAAGGAAATAGAAACCTTGTCCCTGCTCATTCCTTCTCCCCAATAGGGTTTGATCATCTGACCATTTACTTTGAAGATATTGCCTTTCTCGACCTTTAGATCCACCGCTCCATGTTGGTGTACGTTTTCAATGATAAATGGTCCTGACTATCTGGATTTTAACTTACTGGAAAAAGCTTCAATCTTGAGTTAAATAACAACACTTGTTGTCCTGCTTGCAGGTCTTTTTCTTTGATTCTTTGATCATGCCATTTTTTCATCTTTTCTTTGTATAGCATTGCATTTTCATAGGATGAAAGTCTAAGTTCCTCAAGCTCGTTTAGTTGAAGCTTCCTCCTGTTACCTGCCTGGTTCAGGTCCAAATTTAGTTTCTTTATGGCCCAATATGCTTTATGTTCCAGCTCTAACGGTAGATGGCATGCTTTCCCAAATATTAGCCTGTACGGGGACATTCCAAATGGTGTTTTCAATGCAGTCCTGTGGGCCCATAATGCTTCATCCAGACGTAGAGACCAGTCTTGTCTTGAGGGATCGACTGTCTTTTCTAAGATTGATTTGATTTCTCTGTTGGACACTTCTGCTTACCCATTTGTCTGTGGATGATAAGCAGTTGCAACCTTGTGTTTGACATTATATTTGGCTAGCAGGCCAGCCATAGCTCTATTCACAAAATGCATCCCTTCGTCACTTATCAATACTATCGGAGTCCCGTACCTGGTGAAAATATTTTTAAGCAGAAATTTCTTCACCACTTTTGCATCATTTGTCGTGGTTGCAACTGCTTCTATCCACTTAGATACATAATCTACTGCCAGCAAAATGTAGATATTTCCATGTGATGGGGGAAATGGTCCCATGAAGTCGATCCCCCATACATCGAAAATTTCTACTTCAAGTATGTAGTTCATCGGCATCTCATTTCTAGCAGAAATATTTTCTATTCTTTGACAACGATCACAATATTTTGTAAATTTCTGAGCATCTCTGAACAATGTGGGCCAAAAGTAACCACTTTGGAGCACCTTTTATTGCTATTTTAGTTCCTGCAAAATGTCTTCCATATGGAAATGCATGACAAGCATCTAACACTTTCAGCATATCCTCCTCTGCTATACATCTCCTCCAAATTTGGTATGGTCCAAGCTTGTATAGGTATGGTTCATCCCAGTAGTAATTGCGCATGTCACGAAAAAATCTCTTCAGTTGTTGTGGATTTGCATCTGGTGGAGCTAATCCGCTCACTAAGTAATTTGCTATGCCTGTATACCATGGGGTTGAGTTTGTCTTTACTGCCAATAACATCTCAACTCATCCTGAATATTCTCCAATTCTACTTTCTTGGACTCTTGCCCTAATCTGGACATATGATCAACAACTTGGTTTTCAGTCCCTTTTCTATCTTGAATCTCTAAGTCAAAATCCTGAAGTAATAAGATCCATCTGATCAACCTCGGTTTTGCTTTCTTCTTTGACGGCAGGTATTTTAGGGATGAATGGTCAGTGTGCACCACAACTTTAGTTCCAACCAAGTAAGATCTGAATTTGTCGAATGCAAAGACAACTGCTAGAAGTTCTTTTTCAGTCGTCGAGTAGTTGACTTGTGCTTCGTTCATTGTTCTGCTAGCATAATAGATGGGATGGATGATCTTATCCCCGTCTTTGTGCCAGTACAGCTCCTACTGCAAAATCACTGGCGTCACACATAAGCTCAAATGGTTTTGTCCAATCTGGCTCTATCATGATAGGTGCAGAGCTTAGTGCTTCTTTCAGTCTCTCTAGTGCAATTGAACATTCTTGGTCAAACACGAATGGTTGATCTTTCTCCAATAATCTGCACAGGGGCTTGGAAATCTGAGAGAAGTTTCTAATAAACCGGTGATAGAATCCTGCATGTCCTAGGAAACTTCAAATTTCCTTGACTGATTTAGGTGGTGGTAACTTAGAAATTAACTCCACCTTTGCTTTGTCAACTTCGATGCCTTTCTTTGAAATCCAATGTCCCAACACAATTCCTTCTTGTACCATGAAGTGGCACTTCTCCCAATTGAGGACCAGGTTAGTTTCTTCGCATCTTCGCAAAACCTATTCAAGATTTTCAAGAAAGTTTTGGTATGTCTCTTCAAACACTGAGAAATCATCCATAAAGATTTCTATTGTCCTCTCCACCATATTTGAGAAAATGACCATCATACATCTTTGGAAAATTGTTGGTGCATTGCATAATCCGAATGGCATTCGTCGAAATGCAAAGGTCCCATATGGGCAGGTGAAGGTTGTCTTGTCTTGATCTTTAGGTGCAATCGTTATCTGGTTGTACCCTGAGTACCCATCTAAGAAGCAATAATATTCTTTTCCTGCCAAACGATCAAGCCTTTGATCAATAAATAGAAGAGGAAAATGATCTTTTCTGGTTGCCTTGTTCAATCGACTGTAATCCATGCAAATCCTCCATCCTGTAACTGTCCTTGTTGGGATAAGTTCATTCTTCTCATTCTGGATAATTGTCATTCTGCCCTTTTTAGGTATACACTGTACTAGGCTTACCCAGCGGCTAACAACAATGGGGTAAATTATCCTTGCATCGATCCATTTTATGATTTCTTTCTGGACCACCTCTTTCATTACAGGGTTCAGCCTTCTCTGACTTTCAATTGAGTTCTTTGCCCCTTCTTCTAGGTTGATCTTATGCATGCAGAATGAAGGACTAATGCCATCTGCAATTGTCCAACCGATCGCTTTTTTATGTCGTGCAAGAACTTGTAACAGAGAAAAATTCATCTTGGTTAGTGAGAGTAAATGAGATGATCACAGGTAGTGTCTCTCCTTTTCCAAGGAAAAGATATTTTAAATGGGGTGGCAATGGTTTGAGCTCGAGATCTGGTGGTTTCGCTATAGATGGCTTAATCTGAATTGTCTTTTCTTCTAATGATCTTAAAGGGCTAATATAAGCAATGTCTTCCTGATCATCTTGACTTGTTAATTCTTTTTCACCAGTCTCTTCGTCATAGCTTTCATCTTCTTTTCATAAGGTTCGAAACCCATGCAAATGCAAGGTGTCTACAATCTCAATTCTTGAACATTCTTCCAAATCCCCTGGATATCTTAATGCATTGAGAACATTGAAGGTGATTTGTTGATCATTAACTCTCATTGTGAGTTCTCCCTTTGCACATCTATCAATGTCCTCCCTGTTGCTAAGAAGGGTCTTCCCAGAATGATTGGGACTTCTCTATCTGCTTCGCAATCCAAGATGATGAAGTCGTCAGGGAAGACGAATTTATCTACTTTCACCAGCACATCTTCAATCTTCCCTGTCGGTCGAGCTATTGATCTATCTACCAATTGTAATGTTACTGTTGTAGGTCTGGCCTCGCCAATTCCCAATTTCTTGAAGACTGACAGTGGCATTAGGTTAATACTAGCTCATAGATCGCATAATGCCCTTCCTACATCTATGCTTCCAATCATGCAAGGGATCATGAAACTCCCTGGATCTCGTAGCTTTGGTGGCAGTTTACTTGTGATGAGAGCGCTGCAATTTTTAGTTAACTCCACCGTTTCAAATTCTCCCAACCTGCGCTTCTTTGTTAAGATATCTTCTAGGAATTTAACATAATTAGGCATCTGTTCAAGCGCCTCCACTAATGGGATATTAATGTGGAGATGCTTAAGGATGTCTAAAAATTTGTTAAATTGAACATCTTGATTCTTTTTCTTGAATCTCTGGGGGAAAGGTGGTGGTGGTCTGTATTCCTAGTTGGTTGAGGTAGATTCCTTTACTGTTGCAGTTTTGTTTTCCTCTTCTGGGTGCTTAGCGATTACTTCCTCTATTTCTTCACCTGATTTTTCTTTACTTGATTCTTGAACTTTCTCTTTTATGCATTCCTCCCTTTCTTCTTCAGAACTTTTGGTCTTTTTGGAATTTTCTAGTTCCTTAGGCATCTCTGGGCCTTCATAGTTTAATCCACTCCTTAAGGTTATTGCCTTGCAATGCTCCTTGCCCTCACGTTGTGGATTCTCTGTAGTGCTTGGTAATGTTCCTTGTGGTCTATTTTTCATCTCATTCGCCAATTGTCCAACCTGTATCTCCAGATTG
Source organism: Trichosanthes truncata (assembly GCA_033996785.1). NCBI lineage: Eukaryota > Viridiplantae > Streptophyta > Magnoliopsida > Cucurbitales > Cucurbitaceae > Trichosanthes > Trichosanthes truncata. Next base: position 37,264,040 of record JAWPNB010000013.1, on the reverse strand, counting down.
CGCAAAGAAGCTGCTTGACTTTGAATGATAGCATCATTTTTCGCCATGAATTCTTTCATTAGATTTTCCAAGGACGGACCGTGAACTGTCGATTGTTGTTGCATTGGATTTGCATTTTTCTGTGTGTATTACTGTTGTGATTGATTGTTGAACCTTGGTGGCATTCCCTGTTTCACATATTGATTCTGACTTGAGTTTCCTACATTTTGTCCACTCCAGGAGAAGTTAGGGTGTTGCCGCCATCCCAGATTGTATGTATTTGAATATGGGTTCAATCTTTTTTGTCCTATATAATACACAGAAGCAGGATTGTAAGGACAGTTGTCAAAGATGTGATTGTCATTACAATAAACACAAGAAGGGTTAGGAATATGATTTATGGCTGTAATTGGAGCTTGATTTGCTAAAGTAAGGTTCTTCAATGTGTTGTTCATTGCAGATATTTGTGTGCTTAATGCTGCTATTGAGTCTACTTCATGTATTCCTACGACATTTCTGGTATTGCGAGATTCATCCTCTCCCCATTGGATGTTGTTTGAAACCATAGCATATAGGATTTCATTAGCCTCGTTCACCGTCTTCTTCAACATGGATTCATTAGCAGATGCGTTGACTAGGGTTTTCGAAGCCTGAGTCAAAGCATTGTAGAAATACTCTATGAGGAGACAAGCTGGCAAACCATGATGTGGGCATCTCCTCACCAACTTCTTGAAACGCTCCCAAGCGGTGTCTACCCCTTCATTTATTCCTTGCTTGAATGTGATTATCTCTCCTCTAATCTGTGCGTTCTTGTGGGGCGAAAGTACTTTAGAAGGAACTTCTCTGCTAGTTCATCCCAAGTTCTTATGGAGTCAGGAGGAAAAGAGTCTAACCATGCTTCTGCATTTCCCTGTAGAGAAAAGGGAAATAATTTTAGGAGCAAAGTTTCACTTGAGATCCCATTCATTTTAAATGAATTGCAAATTCTAAGAAACAACTTGATATGTTTGTGGGGATCTTCATTGGGCAGTCCTGCAAATTGGCCCATGGTTTGTAACATCTGGAACATCACCGGTTTAAGTTCAAAATGATTGGCCTCAATATTTGGTTCTACAATTCTTGTATTTAAATTTTGCAAAGTGGCAGCTGCATAGTCTCTGATTGCCCTATCCCTCTCTTCTGCAATGAAGATGAGATTTCTTGGAGGAAATGCCCTTTGTGGTTGTCCATTATTTGCATTTTGTAGATTTCCTCCATTTGCTGGGTTTGCTTGAGGATCAGCTACAGGTGGATCCATTTGTACTTCCTGTAAGGTAGTTTTCTCACGAACTTCCTGTGCAATCAACTCCTGCAATTCCTTTTTCTTCCTCCTCTGCTGTTTACAACATTGGTGGAAGGTTCTCTCTATTTCAAGATCAAGCTCCAAGAGACAAAGCTCTTTTTTCATGCACCAAACTTAACCTGCAAGTACCTGCAAATCTAGTTCATACTTCTTGCAATAGAAGGATTGCAATTGCAATCTACTCCCAAATTGTGTCAAAATAAATTTTATTGAAAATGTCATTCTCCAGCAACAGCGTCAAAAACTTGATCGACTTTTGCTACACGCAAGTGCACGTGATCGAAGTAATAAATAAAACTGGAAGTACTCCAGAGTATCGTACCCAAGGGAACGGGTTTTAACAAAATTTACCAAAATGACACAAGACTGTTGCAAAATACAATTGCGGTAGCCAAGGTGTAAAAGCTTGAAAGGTTGTTTTTGCTAAAGAAAATAAACGAAAAGTCAATGGTAAAAAAAATGGGATCCAAGTTGCTTATGCCCCTTTGAAAAGAAATGTCACTAAAAATGCAATTACAATCATAGTTAACACACGAGAACTAAGTAAACCAAATTCAACTCCTATTCGATTTTGCTTCAAAATCTTTAGGAGGCTAAGTGATTAAACCTATATTTCTATGGCTAATCTAACTTAGATAAATTCACGCACAATTCTAGCGGTTTTGGAGTCTCGCCTTATGTCTAGGGTCGATGTTCAGGACTTATTTCTAAGCCTTTTCCTCCATTGCTTTTGTGACATCCGCTTTTCCTTAACCCCTTTGGTATTAAGTTCAAGCTCAACAAGCAATCACTAGTTGGCCGACTAGGTTTACCCACATTAATTCAACAAAAGCAAACAAAGTCTCTATTGTTAACTAGATTGAGCATGCTTTTAAGCTTCACATCTCTCCTCTAGGGCGTTCACTAACTTGAATCCCTAAGGAGAATTTAGCTCATTGTGGAAATATTGAAAATCCAAAATTCATTTGCTACAAAATTCATGATTAGTAAATTGAAATAATGGGAATAACTTTTAAGCAACCCAATTTGGGTTTTATTAAGGACGGACCCTAACAATTAATCTGAATTCTAAAGTGCCCTCAATTAAATGAATAACAGTGCTGAATAAATTAAAACCAGGATGTCATTCATAAGCCACGTGAAATTCGAATCTTGTGGAAACAATAATTCTAGAAATTAACAATGTTCATAAGAGGTGAAGGAAGTTGAAATTCATAGTTCACGAAAAATGGGTTTAAACAGAGGCGACTTGTAACTAAAATTAAGTAGAAAATGAATGATTAAAGCAGAATGGAACTGGCAGAATAATTCTAAGAATTCCTTGGTGTGATCGAATCAAATTCCTTCAAGGGGAATTGAATCTTTACCTCATTCATTTCCGTTGAAGAGGGATCAACTCTGGAAATAAGAAAAACCAAAAACACAAGGCTTGAATACTAAAGAACAATAGAACTTGTCAGTTGTTGCTACTGTCCGAAAAAAGAAAAACCAGAAGCAAAAGAACCCAGAAAAATAGAATCCAAAAAATGATGATTCTTCTTCGTTCTTCCTCCCCTTTTATGGATATTCTAAGACCATTTCTTTCTATCTTGGGGCTCCTTAACTCTTGGGTAGACTTGCGGCATGAGATTAGGCTGGAATTTCTCCCATAAATCGAGCAAATCCCGTGAAGTTTGGTGAATTTCAATAAATTCTGCACTGTTTGATAAGTCCAGAAAATGCAATTGCATTGCAATTGCATTTTCTCTCTTGTTCACCACATTGCCTTCTTAAGGAATGCAATTGCATTTCATTTGCATTTTCTTCATTTCTTCCAATCTGCACAAAAACAATGATTTTAGCTAACTTTTCTTTATCTTTTCAACTTAATTCTTCTTTTTCCATACTCCGACAAACTTGGATGAATTTATCTTATAAATGCTATTTTTAGCTTGCTCGTTATTCGATAAAATATGCAAAAATGGCAAGTACAACTTAGTTTTAGGGTTGAATAATCTTCATAACTGAGAATTATCACATCTCAATTCTATTAGAAAACAACCTAATCAAATTTTGAAATATAACAATTATATTCAAAAATTAATCTCAATTCTATTAGGAAACAACCTAATTAAATTATCAAATGTAACAATTATATTCAAAAATTAATTAAGATGCATGATCATGTTTAACCTATTGTGGGATTTTAACCTAAGTGACATATTTTATGCTATAATCAAATAATTTAAAACATACATCACATGCATAATTAAATTAAAATAAAGAAAAATTGACCGGTATATTATTTGACATATCCTAAGAAATTGAAAGAAATTTAAATTACAATAATTTAAATTAAGACATATCTTGATCTTTAAAATCTTTTTTCCTTTTTGGATCATCTAAAATTTAGGATTTTTGAAAAACCTTAATTTTCATCTCTTGCCATAAGAGAGTTGTTGCAACCAATACTTGGATAGCTGCAAATCTAATAACCACGTCGTCGTTATCCATTAAATTCACCGCTCGATTCAAGACACAACCCGCCACTGAAATTAAACTTTCACTCCATCGGCAACACAACTTTTCAATTACGCGGAGAAGTGCCCATATTGGCAATCAACGTCGATTGAAGAAATTGAATTAAATCATGCGAATAATCAAATAAACTGAGATTCTACATATTATTGGATTGCAACTCTTCTTTTTTTTTTTAGCATCGTGAGCTTCTTTTGATTGGTGGAGGGGTTATGTTATCAAATGTACATGTTACCAACGCTTGTACAGCAAACTTTCAACTACCTTTTGTGTTCCATATATTCCTTTTTTAATTTAAAAAAAAACACACACACACAAGATTCCTAGACCCAAAAGGATGTTTACAAAGATCTAATCAAAGCAAAAACCTAATGCCTTAACAGCCAAACTGCAAACCACATATATCACATATATGAAAAATTAAAATACCCACCATAACAAAAACTTAAACCCTAAATAAAAATCAAAGTTTGCTCTGATACCAATTGAAGGGAATAATCGAATTAAACTCACAGAGGAAGCGTTGGAATCAACTTTGATTTTATTTTAGAATTAAACAAAAAATAATTTTAGGCTAAGCAAAACATACCTTAAAAATAATATGAAAATATTTCTGACGGGTCTTTATCTCCTCCACAAAGTCTTCCTAGCTATGACTCGAAAATAGGACCAAGGCTTGTGGAAGCTTCTTGAAAGAAAATACACAAGGGATTGGTGGAGAGGAAGAGGTCTAGAGAGAATTCTTAAATTCTCTATTGAGGAGATGTGCGTCATGTCTAATGGCTCAACCCAAGGGTCTTATTTATAGAGACCAATGAAAAATCTTTGCCATAATTAAAAAATTATATTTTAATATCTAATATATTAAAATATATCTTAAACTTATTTGAATCTCATTCAAACCTCCTACGATATTTATTTCTTTGAATCTTATTCAAATTTTATAAATATCCTTTCTTTTATGTATCTAATATACATTAATTATTGTAATATTTAATTTATCAAATATAATAAATATATTTTCCTCTTTTATATTTAATATATCTAATATTAACTTGAACACTTCAAATTAAATTTTAATTTGAACATTTCAAAATTTTCTTTCAACTACATTGATCTTTTAGTACAACTATGAGCTAGCAAGGGGACCTTATGGACCTACAGATTATAAACTCCAATGATACAAAATTAATTAATTAAACTATTTAATAAATTAATTTTCATTCATTAACTCTAGGGTCACTCCACTATAGACCAAAAGAAGGTTATTCTTTTCTTTTCTATTGATCGTTGCTACATGCATGTGCACGTGATTGAAGTAATAAGAAACTGGAAGTACTCTAGAGTATCATACCCAAGGGAACGGATTTTAACAAAATCTATGAAGATAAAACAAACTTGTTTATAAAATACAATTGCGATAACCAAGGGTGCAAAAATACTTGAGAGGTTGTTCTTTGCTAAAGAAAATAAATGAAAAGTCAACAGTTAATAAAAAGGGGATCCAAGTTGCTTATGCCCTTTTGGAAAGACATGCCACCAAAATGCAATTGCAATCGTAGTCAACACAAGAGAACTAAGTAAACCGAATTCAACTCCTATTCAATTTTGCTTCAAAATCTTTAGGAGGTTAAGTGATTAAACTTATATTTCTATGGCTAATCTAACTTACAATTCTAGCAGTTTTGGAGTCTCGCCCTATGTCTAGGGTCGATGTTCAAAACTTATTTCTAAGCCTTTTTCTCCATTTCTTTTGTGACATCCGCTTTCCCTTAACCCTTTAGGTATTAAGTTTGAGCTTGACAAGCAATCACTAATTGGCTGACTAGGTTTACCCACGTTAATTCAACAAAAACAAACAAAGTCTAGATTGTTAACTAGATTAAATATACTTTTAAGCTTTACATTTCTCCTCCAGGGCATTCACTAACTCGAATCCCTAAGTGGGAATTAGCTCATTATGGAAGAAATGAAAAACCACAATTTAATTGCTATAAAACTCATATTTAATAACCAAAATAAGGGAATTAAATTCCAGAATAATGGAGCAAATCAAATTGAAATTTACTAAGAATACTTTGATGTGAACTCAATCCAATAACTCAAAACACTCACAAAGGAAATTAAAAAACAATGCTGAAAATTCAAGAAGAACACTTTTATGGCCTTTCAAACTAGCTGTTAAACCAACTTTGTAAAATATAGTAGTAACACATATTGAAGAATTCAAAATCCTATGGAGATATAACTTCCACAATTCAACTGACAAAATCAAGGGGCTCAATGGTTACTCAAATTCAACAATTAACAAAATCTTAAATTAAAACAGTACTACCTATAGAAATGGACATGAATAAAAATAGAGGAACAACACTAGATTGTATATTTTCCTTGCTTTGATCGAACCACACTCACCTTCAATCGGCAGTTGGATCTTCACCTCCTCGCACTTTCGTTGAGGAGGGATCAAACTCGAAAATTACAGAGCACAACAACACAAACTGCTGTAAAGAAGATAGAAAAAAATGAAGACTCGAGTTACTATCCAACAGAAGAAAATCCAACTGCGTTTTGCTTTGTTCTCCCCATTTTTATAGGCATTGAGGGCTAGGGTTTCCATCTTTGTGCTCCTTCAATCTTGGGGCATGAGATCGGGCTGAAAAATCTTCTAGAAATTGAATAATCTCCATCAATTTTGGTGTTTTTCGTGATTCCAGCAACAATTGAGAATTCCAGAAAATGCAATTGCATTTCAAAAGTGGAATGCAATTGTATTTTTTCCTCGTTCACCACATTGTTTTCCCACATAAATGCAATTGCATTTTAAAAGTGGAATACAATTGCATTTTCGTACTTGCTCCAAATCTACGCAAAAACAACAAATTAGCTTAATTTCCATTCTCTTTTCAACTTCTTTCCTCTTTTTCAATACTCCGACAAGCTTTCATGAATTTATCTCATAAACACTATTTTTAACTTGCTCGTTATTCAACAAAACATACAAAAATGACAAGAACAACTTAGTTTAGGGGTTAAGTAATCCTCATAAATGAGAATTATCATCTATCTTGTTGAACCCCAAAAATCTCTTGAATTTGAGCAAAGTGTTAAGGAATCCTTGAGCATGATGAGAATCCTTAAGATTATAAGAAATAGATAAAAATGGTGAATTTTGGCTGATTTAGTTGGTTATTGTGCAATTTTAGCAAAATGAGAGGATTGCAGCACAATTGCAAGCAATTGCACCTTAGAAGGCAGAAAAATGAGATTTTTGGGATTGGCCAAATTTAGAACCTTTCAACATTTATTTCTCCTTAAATCAAGCAGCTATTTCATACATCAAGCCATATATGGAGTGTGAAGAAACCCTAGATGCTTGAAGACTATCAAATGGAGGGAAACGAAGGCAAAAAGTAGAATTCCTCTTTGGAAGAAAATCCATTTTCTGCACTTTTTCTTCTTTTCCATCTTGTTGTCCATTTTGTTTTGTAACAACTTTCTGCCCAACTCGAATTCATTCAATTTAATCCAACTTAATATATTTCTTTGGTTGTAAAGATTTGACTCAACTTGAAAAAGCTTGAGGAGAATCGATTATACGGAAGAAAAAAACCCATTTTTTTATGCATTTTGTTTTCTTCTTTTCTATTGCTAGCTCGACCCATCTCGGAATTCACCAATTTAATACTACCTAGGAGATCTCTTGGGTTGTAAAAACTTGACTCGGCTCGAAAGAGAATGCTGAGAATTGATTAAAAAGGACGAAAGAGAGATGGTGGAAAGGACGAAAGAGAGATGGTCTCTCCAATTTCAATCTCGAAATGATGCATTTATACCATGATTTCGACACAGCATCGAGACTCTATGTGAAATGCACCATATCATTTAACGCGTGCGCCCTCAGATTAAGATGTTGAGGGCAGCGTCACAACGCTCTAGACGAAAATCCTCACACCCACGCCTCTCTAGCGTCGAGACGCCACAGGACAACGTCTCAACACTAGCCCTCGAGTTTGAACATCAAATTACAGCGTCTCAACGCTATTTTTAAGCTTCAAGACGCCATCCCCTCAGCCAAATAAGTTTGAGAAGCCTCAATTCTTCATACTAACTCCAATTTTATTCCAAATAGGCTCCATAATTCACTTGAAGCTCCAAATATCATCAACTTTAGTCTAAAACACTCAATTTCTTAAAATATGCAAAATATCCATGTAAAAGCTCACAACTACATGCAAAACTAGCAATTAATTGGGCATAATTATAGCACTAAGTTAGTGTTATCACTCTCGTACATCAATTGGTTGTAGGTCAGATGCAGACGGCGAAGGCATGTGGAGTATGCTCCACCCCAGGGCACACCAACGATACATGTCCACAACTATAGTTAGGTCAGTTGCTAGAGATGAATGTTATAGGAAGGTATGCCAACAACAATCAAAACCATATGAGGTATGATTCGTACTCGAACACATATAATCCTGGATGGATTGATCAGCTACGGAAATCAGGGAGGCCAGCACCATCAGAATTTCAACAGACTACCGTACGCACTTATGCAATCTGAAGCTCAACCCTTAAGCTCAAGTACGCCTCTTGAGGATGTTGTTAAAAATCTTGCTGAAAATACCTTGAAATTTCAACAGGAGACGAGGGCAGGAATGCAAAACTTGGGAAACCAGATCACACAACTTGCCACATCTGTCAGGAAGTTAGAAGCTTAGAATTCAAGAATGCTTCCTTCATAGCTTGAGGTGAATCCCAAGGAGAACGTCAGTGCCATAATGCTAGTTGGTGAGGCCAAGATTCTTCCTAAGTCATTTCCATATATCGAAGATGGACAAAGCACAGAGACGAAAGGAGAACAACATTCTACTAAAACTTCATGTAGGGTAATTCGATCCAACCTTGACCTTAAATTCTTACGCTCCATTAGCTCCCTTTCCTAGCAGGTTGGAGAGACCAAAGGAAGAGGAACATGAAGAGGAGATTTTGAAGACGTTCAAGAAGGTAGAGGTTAATGTCCCATTGTTGGATGTTGTTAAAAAGATCCAGAAGTACGCAAAATTTCAGAAGAAGTGGTGTTGGGTGAAAAAGAAGAAGAAATAGAATGGGTAGATAGAGGTTAGTGAGAATGTTTCAGCCTTATCCTAGAAGATCATGCCTGAAAAATGTAAAGATCTAAGTATGTTTACTGCATGATTGGTAAACATAAAATCGAGCATGCCATGCTAGATTTAGGTGCATCCATTAATATCATGCCATTTTCTTTTTACAAATAGCTTAAGTTGAATGATTTGCATGACACCAGGGTAGTTGTACAATTGGCTTATCGTTCTCGTATTAGACTTATAGGAGTAGTTGAGGATGTGTTAGTATAGGTTAGTAGTTTGATCTTCCCTGTTGATTTTTATGTGCTTGAGATGGATGAAAATTCTGCACACACTTCTACTTCAATTCTGTTAGGGAGACCCTTTATGAAAACAACAAAAACTAAAATTAACGTAGACAAAGGGACTCTTTCTGCAGAGTTTGAGGGGGAAGTAGCTAAATTCAAAATCGATGATCTGGAAGTTGTTGACTATGTGTCTTCTATGTGAAAAATAGATGTGTTGAGTTTGCAGGGCACGCCAGTTGAGGGGAGACTTAAGGAGAAGGACGCCACAGTTTTGAAGGAACTAGATGTTGGTTGATTGAAGAAGAAGGGAAAAAAAAGAGTCGAGCAATCGACTATAAACATTTGTGCTTCTTGGAGGCAGCCAAGTGTCAAATTTTAATCGCTTTCTTTTATTACTTTCTGTCTTTTACTTTTCATAGCTTAGTTGCGTTCTTTGTTTCTTTTGTAGGGAGTATTTGACCTACGAGAAAGGAAGATCTTGTAAGGAAAACACACCAACACCTATGCGCAAACATCATCATGGGAGTCTTTTTGTTCCCCTTTATTTGTCATTGCGTTTTACTTAAGCATACATCGAGGATAAGGTATCGTTTTAGGTTGGGGGTGGAGTTTATATTGTTGTTGAGCATGATTGATTGAGCCTTGAGCATCTGTGTGTCAGACCATTAAAATGTTGAGCAAATTTTGAAATTTTTTTGAAATCTTTGAGCTTGAATTGTTTGATGATTTCATTGCATTATTTATGGTTAGGACAATTGATGAAATGCTTTCCATATCATTTTGTTTGCATTTGTTGAAGTTTGAGAATGTTTTCCTAAAATGAGCCTATTTAACAAAATTTTGTTGATTTCCTTGCAAATTGTTGAGCACTTAGCCTGATTTTTGTTTATTCAGAATGCTTGGATTAGGTTTATAGTGTTCATAAGTTTGTTGTCACCCCAATAGGCTTAAAGGGCTAGTTTGATAGTTGAAAAGCATGATAGTTTGTAATGTGATACTGAGAGAGGAAGAAAAAGCTTGTTTATTTGCCTGTTTGAAAAGAGAAAAAAAATTGATTAAGCTTAGAAAGAAAAGAAAAAGAATGAAACAGAAGTGAAACCAATAAACTTGTAATATGTAAAGAAGATCAAGGGTAAAAAGAGCTACCTCTGTTGTGATCAGTCAGGCCACTCATTGAACGAGTGCTCTGGGTAAGGGTCCCTGCAATAGTTGTGTGAAAGCTCGTGCCCTTGAGTTAAAGTGATGCAAGTTTAGGGGATCCCCTTGTTTGTTTACAGGCACCCCTACTAAAAGCATTATTTCCTTGAATGTTTTGTTGCTTGATAGTTGGTCTGTAAAGCTAGTGTAGGGAGAAGATAGATGGAAAGCATTATAAAACTAATCTGGACTTGTAAGAGTTTCTTTTGGAAGGCTATTCATATACACACGCAGAGAATGATAGGAAATTGCTTTAAATACCTCATTGATGGATGGTGTTTGAATGTGCTTCTCTTTTGTAAATGATGTAGTATTTTAAGCATCAAGACTCGAGCCATATGTTTGCAACCAATAATTTTGTTTATTGTTTTATTCTCTCTTGCTCAAGGACTAGTGAGATTTAGGTTTGGGGTAATTTGATAGCACTGTAAAAGAGCTATTTTATCTTAGCAAATTCGTGCTAGTTAGTGTGAATTTTATGAGCTTAATAGTTTATTTATAGGAATTCAAGCAATTAGAGCTATTGGAAGCGTTTTGGGAAAACTGGGATCAATTTGGAGCTAATTGGATACTAATCGATCAAAACGAGACCTAAAGAATCCCAAATGAAGCCCAATTGGTAGAGGAAACAGTGTCTCAACGCTAGAAACGACATCAATACGCTGCAAAAGGCAGAATGCTCGGGAACAGAGTAGCATCTCAATGCTATGGGACCAGCGTTGAGGAGGCCTCACTCGACGCTGTGGATTCGTTGCCCTTAACTCTGAAAGTGTCTTGCTGCTACCACACGAACTATAAAATGATTTTAGCATTTTAGGGTAAATGTTTTAGATTAGCATTTCTCCTCTACCCTTTACTATCTCTTTACACTTTTAGCCAAATTAGGAAGTTTTTGGATCGAACCATGGGGTCGGGATCCCTTCTTGTAATGTTTGGCTAAGTTTTCAAAGACAATTCGGAGGTTAGTCGGGTTTATTTGTAACGATGTGAGAATTTTATATCGAATTATTTCCATTTCAGTAATTAAACATCCTTTGATTCTTGAATCTATCTTCATCATGCTTGTATAATTGAATTGACGACTTGATTATGCTTGTTTGTTCATCGCTATGTACGATCATCATGATTCATAATTGTCATCGATCTCGTGCTTAATTTTAGTAGCAAATGGGATGGCTCATGTTTGTGTTGTAGGGGCTATTCCTCAATTTCTTAGTTTGCATGATAGGCCTTAGATTCAAAGAAATGTTATAATAAAATTTGGCCATCCGGTTTAATTAGAGTGTCTTAACCAATCCCTAGTGCTTAATGCAATTATTCCGTTAGCATGGAACGTTATCGTGCCCAGCTAATTGGGTTAATTTAGAATTAATTCGATAGGTTGAATTAGTTTAATTAGAGTACCTTAGGTGGTTTTTCCAGCTTTTTTGATCAAGTCGGTTAAGGGTTTAATTACGAAATTGGATTTGTATTGAGTTTTCAATGATCAAAGTTACAAAAATAAGCCCGATAAACTCTGAATTGGTGCCAAGTAAGATCAATTTCTTTTTCCTTGCATTTAATTTTCTTTTTATGCCCTTTAGTTTCTGTTATTTATATTCTTGTTAACCCCCATTTCATTATGGTTCTTTTAATCTAATCATCGAGAAATTCTAATTCATTTGCAATTCCCTGTGTTTAACCCGGTCACTACTGAACACTACAATTTTTAGTAAGGATCAGTAAATTTAATTTTGACGAGTCTCGATAGCTCGCATCAATCCCGTAGTTTTATCCCAACAAGTGTTGTCGTAGGATATGTCAAGTATTAGAAACAAAATTACAATCCTATCCTTCTCAGGTGTTAGCCCTAATATTGACTTATGCAAAACACCTTCTGTAGGAGGATGGTTCAAAATCCGAGGGGAGGCCCCGAATGAATCTCACGATGTGAACCAATGATGAAGATCGTAGGATATGTTGACACATGTCATTCTCCCACTTACTATTTTGAAAATACTTTATCAGGAGATCCACCCTGTATTGACCTATGCAAACAACTTCCATGGGGAAGACGGTCCAAAAGCCGCCACGAGGTCCCAAATAAATCTCACATTGTGAATTAATGATAGAGACTGTAGGATATCTTGACATATATCCTTTTCTCACTAAGTATTTTGAAATATGATTTTCTATTACTTAGAAAAATTAGGCTAATCTCATTTATTTAAAGTCCTCAATCTATCATTTCATAATCTTTATGTTGGTTAGATTGATTTTTAATGTGAATTATCAAGTTTATTAAACTAATAAAAAAATCACATTATGAGCATGCTTAATGAAATTAAATAAAATTAGATTTATTCAACTCCCAAATCAGTTCCCAGTTAAAGGTGTTTCCTTTCGATCAGCTTAAAAATCACAATCTAGACAGAACCTTCCATAGACAGAGTTCCCTTATAGTTAATTTTTATTTCAAAATTCATTAATCTTTAATTAACTATTAATTACTAGATTAATGAACCTAAGTGAATTTCAGCAATGTTTTTTATTATATTAAAAACTAATTCACTTCATGGATAACCTTTAATATCTAAAATTTTAAACCCTTTAAAATAAAATTAAAAGATTATCCTAAATATTTTATTCTAATCCTATTAGAAAAAAAATAAAAGATAAATTAAATTCAAAACTTAAACTATTTTAACTTTGAATTAAATTATCTTTATTTACGAGTGACCTAATTTTATTAGGAAATTAAAGAATCTAATCTTATTAGGAAACCATTTAATCTTATTAGGAAAGTATCTAATCTCATTAGGAAATAACCTAATCTCAATAGGAAAGCACTCAATCTTGTTAGGAAATAACCTAATCTTATTAGGAAAACATCTAATCTAACTAGGAAAGCACCTAATCTTATTAGGAAAGAACCTAATTTTATTAGGTAAGTATCTAATCTTATTAGAAAACATCTTAATCTTATTATTCTAAATATAACAATTATATTCAAAATAATCAACAATCAAGATGCATGTCATTCTTAACCTATGGTGGAATTTTAATCTAAATGGCATACTTTATGCAACAAGCAAATAACTTAAAATATACATCAACATGTATAATTAAATTTACCCAAAGCAAATTGATCGGCATATTTGGCATGTCCTAAGAAATTGAAAACAATTTAAATTGCAATAATTTAAATCCAAGACATCTTGGTCTTCAAGATCTTTTCCTTTGTTGGGCCATTTAAATTTAGCAACTTGAAGGATTGACACCACCGATAGCTTCTTTCATCAATCGATCACGTCACTTTCCACCGGTAGCTTCTCTTCTTCTTTTTAATTACAAAAGAAAAATGAAAAAGAAAAAATACAAAGAACCCTAAACTCATAAGGGTTTTACAATTTGATCTAATCAAAATGTTAAATCTAACGCCACAAATATGCCTAAATAGTCAATTTGCAAAACCACATATATCACATATATGAAAAAATAAAATATGCACCATCACAAAACTTTAATTCAAAATAAAATTCAAAGACCGCTATGATACCAATTGATATGAACGAACACTTCACTATGCAGCAAAAGAGTACGATTTCTAAACAATTTAGAAATCAAGTTTGGGATCGACTTTGATTTTAATTACAAAATAATAAAGTTAAACAGCTTACATTGGTGAAACATGGAGAATAATTCTGGTGGGTTTTTACTTCTTCTGTTCCAGCGAATCTTGAAACTCCACACAATCTTCCTCACTATGACTCAAACACAGGAACAAAGTTTGTGAGAACCTCTTAAAAGAAAAATCATAGGGAGGAAAAATTCATATAGAATTATGTGTGTTGGAGATCTTTCGAATTGGCTCAACCCAAGAGTACTATTTATAGGGACTGAGGGTAGAATATTTTTCATAAAATCAAATTATATATTTTAATATCATTATATTAAAAAATATATATTTAACATATTTGAATCTCATTCAAATCTCCTACAATATATATTTATCTATTTGAATCACATTCAAATTTGATATATATTGTACCAAATAATATATTATAATATATATATTTAACATATTTGAATTTTATTCAAATCTCTTAAAATCTCCTACAACATATATTTAATTTACTTATTTGAATCTCGTTTAAATTATTTAATATACATTGTATCTAATACATAATATATTATTCTTAATAATATTTAATGTATCAAATATAATAAATAGTTGTTTTTCTCATTTAATATATCCAATATATTAAATATTAATTTGAATATTTTAAAATTTTCTTTCAACTAAATTGATCCTTTTAGTGTTACTATGAGCTAGCAAATGGATCTTATAGACTTACAGATTATAAGCTCTAATGATACAAAATTAATTAATTAAACTTTTTCATAAATTAATTTTCATTCATTAACTCTAGATCACTCCACTATAGGCCTAGAGTTGCACTTTTATGCATTGTAGGTCAAGTTGTGTCCATAGATCTAACTATTACATGCAAGTCACTTATTCACGAGTTGTTCGTAATTACAGTTGGGTCCAAAGTCCGTTTTCCCCTATAATTATATTTTATACCTTAAGTACCACTAACCCTCTAATGAACAATTTGTTTATGAACCCATCATAAACTAAGTCTTTCTCGAGCCAGTGAGAAAGTGAGACCCCATTGTTCAAGTCCTGAAATCAGCACTTAAGGAAATTACTCATCTACTTATCCTATGAGGAAAGGAATGGATTCCATCTATTGATATTATGTTCCTAGCTCCCTATTTAGTCAAGTCTTCAAAATGATAGGCTTATTGAATCGGCTACACAAGTCACTCTCACCCATGCAAATCAAAGGACAAGCCCTCATAGGCAGGAGTTCATAACTCACTCAGGATTAAGATCGAGTCGCATATGATTATCCTGTACAATATTAATCTTCTCAATTAATGAATTTATAAAGAGAGATTAAATATTTTGTGGTCCAGTTTTATGCAAACTCATTATATATGATACCTCCACTCATATGTCTCCACATGTACTATTTGGATAAAATCATTTGTTGCCAAGATAAGGCACCCAACCTTATCGATATATTGTAGACCTTTTAAGTTATTTCGTGGACATGATCCTTTCGTATGTCAACCACATACTGTTCAAGGTTACACTAATAACCTTGAATTTTTCATACAATGGATAATGTTATATTGTAAATAAAATAATCAAAATTATTATTAATTATTAAATAATAAATCATTAATTACGAGGCTTTAGGGCATAAATCCCAACAAGTTTCTCATTCCAAAGCTTGCAAAGACTGAGACTAGGAATGACTGAGCCTGATGCTATGATCATGCCTTAACCATAGGAGTTAAAAATCTTATGCTTATATGAAGATTTCTCATTCCGAATCTTGCAGAGACTAAGGTTAGGAATGGCCGAGGCAGATGCCATGGTCATGCCTCACCCATAAGAGGTAAAATCTTATGCTTAGACAAAAGTTTTTCATTCCAAAACTTGGATGAAAGTTTTTTATTCCAAAGCTTGCAGAGATCGAGGCTAGGCATAGCCAAGGTCAAGGCCATGGTCATGCCACACCCATATGAGGTAAAATCTTATGCTTATATGAAAGCTTTTCATTCCAAAGCTTGCAAAGGTCGAGACAAAGAATGGTTGAGGCCATGGTCATGCCCTATTTATATTTTATGCGTAAATGAAGGTCATTCGTTACCAGACAGAAGGTTTTCTAAAGGCTAAGAATGGCCAAGGTTGAGCCTATGGTCATGCCCTATTTATATGGAGTAAAGTTTTATGTTTAGATGAAGGTCGTTCGTTACAAAGACATGGGGCTTTTTGAAGGCTAGGAATGGTCGAGGTCGAGCCTATGGTCCTACCCTATTTATATGAAGTAAAGTTTTATGCTTAGATGAAGGTCGTTCGTTACAAAGACATGAGGCTTTCTGAAGGCTAAGAATGGTCGAGGGCAAGCCTATAGTCATACCCTACTTATATGAAGCACTGTTACTGGAATCGAACTTATCATCCACAAATCATGCAAATTATAGAAAAAAGACTTCAGAATCAAGGAGTTCAAAAGCAACAATGAAATGGATAAATCTATGCAAACAGAAAGCAACAATGAAATACCACTAGATGGTTCAATTATCTCTAACGAATTGATAATCATCTTTCTGGACAAGAGTTTATACCTAAGGAAACCTAGAGTCATCCCCATGGGATTTGATGGGCTATCCTAAGGATAATCCAAGGCCCACCTTGGAGCATTTAAACATGAGAAAACCTAAAATCAGCCCAAAAGGTTTAATGAGTCATTCTAAGGATTATTTTAAAACACTAAGGGGGTGTTTGGGGCATGGGTTTGAGTTTGAGTTTGGGTGGGTTTGGGTCCCAAATCCAAAACCATGTTTGACCTAAGGTGTTTCAAAACCCTTGGTTTTCAAACACAACCCTATGGGTTAGAATAGTGCAACCCCATGGCATTTGTGCCACGTTTTCCTTTTCCATTTGCAATCTTCCATTTTCAACGACACTTCGACAACAACTCCGATGACAACTCCAATGACCACCCAACGACTGCTAACAACGACAACTCTAATGACCACATTAGCGACTCGACAACCGCTAATAACTACCTCTAACGACCACCCCAACAACCTGACCATCATGATGACCAAACCACTCTAGCCATCTGACTTGCTTGCAACCACCCCCAACAACCATCCGACAACCACTTTGGTTACCCGACCACCCCGACGACCGGACCATCCTACAACCACTGTTGACTACCAACTCGAAAACTCAACCACCAGGCAACCACCTCCTGACTTGCTCGCAACCACCTCCAATAACCATCCGACAACCACTTTAGTGACCCGACCACCCCGACGACCCGAACACCCAACAACCACCATGGACGACCACCTCAAAAACTCGACCACCTGGCAACCACCACCGATGACCACTTGGTGACTACTCCAGTGACTCGACCACCCCGATGACTACTCTGACGATCACCCTGAGACTCGACAACCCGACAACCACTGTTGACGACCACTCGATGACCACCCTGGAGACCCGACCACCCTGATGACAACTCCAACAACCACTCTAGCGACCCGACCACCCGACAACCACCCAACGACCACTCTACGCAACCCAACCACCATACAACCACTACCGGTGACCCAACCACCCCATCAACCTGACCATTCCAACAATCGCCCCAACAACCCGACCACCTAATCAATTTTTTAAAATGTTAAAATAAAACTAAAAATGGCAACTAAACAAAATTTTCAACCCATTATGTTTGAAATAGGTTTCAAAATACATTGCAAAATAGAGGTTCTAATATTTTAATTTCGAAAATAGAATTCGAATTTTATAACTCATTTATCCTTGAAATAGGTTTAAAAATACGGTGCAAAATTTTGTTTAAATTCCCTAGTTTCTTAAATAGATCTCTAATATTTTAATTTCTAAAATAGAGTTTCAAAAATAAATTTCTGAATACTTTGTAAAATAGACTTTTAAATTCCCTAATTTCTTAGATAGACTTCTAATTTTTTAATTTCTAAAATAGAGTTCCAAAAATAGGTTTTTGAATACTTTGTGAAATAGAGTTTTAGGTTCCCTAATTTATTAAATAGACTTCCGATTTTTTAATTTCTAAAATAGAGTTCCAAATAGTTTTCTGAATACTTTGTAAAATAGAGTTTTAAATTCCCTAATTTTTTAAATAGACTTCCAATTTTTTAATTTCTAAAATAGAGTTCTAAAAATAAGTTTTTGAATACTTTGTGAAATAGAGTTTTAATTCTCTAATTTCATAAATAGACTTCTATTTTGTAATTTATGAAATAAAGTTCTAATTTTGTAACCCATAATGTTATATAAGGGCTTCTACAATTCACAAATCATCCACTAAAAAATAAGAGAAAAATAAGATAACAAAACAACTGAGGAAAAAGGAAGAAAAAAAACCCTGCACAAACCCAGGATTGAGAACACTGCACCCCAAACACAGTTTTCTAATTCTCAAGCTCCAGAACACTGCACCCCAAACATAGTTTTCTAATTCCCAAGCTTCAAAACCCCCCAGAATAAACTCCCCAGGGTTTTGATTCCGAAACCATGCCCCAAACACCCCTAAAGGAAAGTAGTCCAACATGGCCAGAAGGACAATGTCTCAAGAAGATAAGTTCAATTAAAAGGCTATACTCCCAAATTGGGTTCCATATGTCTGGTCTATAACCATTAAAAAGCTAAACCATAAATCCCAATTGGGAAGTGAGGGCTAATGTTATGGGTAATTTTGAATTTAAAGGATAAGTCCAAAAAGGAAAAAGAAATCATGAGCAGAACTAAGGAAGATAGTCCGACGATGATCAAACTCAAGGAAACGCGAGGGACACAAGCTCAAAGGGAAGAAAAGAGAAATGGGGTCGAATCCCAATTCTCCTCCCTCCTCCCAACTCGTGGTGCCTTTGGTTCGGTTTTCTACTTACCCAAATCGAAAAGAAAAAAAAATTAAAAACCATAAGATTGATCATTCGAATGAAAGCCAAAAATATGGATTCCACTCCTGATATGGTATATTAGAGCCAAAATCTGAAGCTTGCCCTAGATACGAAAGATTAAGTCATGTAAATGGAACACAAAACATGCAAAACTCCACTTAAATGCGGAGGAATCGACCCAGAAGGTTGATTAAATCTCAAAAAAGTTTGATTGATTGATCTTAACCCAAAAATCTGAAGAAAACCTCACGATGGGTCCCAATTGAGCATGACTAAATAGGGTTTATAAAGCTAATATGAGCATGATGAATGCAAAACTTCGCTTAGGTGTGGAAGATGCGATCCTGGAAGATTGATTTGGCCCTCAAAAGGGGCTTGGTTAGTT
Source organism: Trichosanthes truncata (assembly GCA_033996785.1). Classification (NCBI taxonomy): domain Eukaryota; kingdom Viridiplantae; phylum Streptophyta; class Magnoliopsida; order Cucurbitales; family Cucurbitaceae; genus Trichosanthes; species Trichosanthes truncata. The sequence goes on along the minus strand of JAWPNB010000013.1, from coordinate 37,244,705 downwards.
GATCCTAGCCACCCAAAAATTCGAGACGGATCTCGTGATGGGTTTCTAAGATTATCAAATGTATAAAATTTGGTTACATAAAACCAAGCACGGACAATAATTCTAAAGACTAAATCTAGGAAGGCCAGAATGTAGTCCAATATGCTTGATAGGTCATTTCAAGGCTGATAGCGTACTTTTGTGAGCTATTTTTAGTGCTTATTTATTGCTAGTTTTGAAGGTTTATTGGCTATTTTCATGCACATATTTGTTGAATTTTTAGGAATCGAGCATTGTGGATGAAATTAGAGATTTTGAAGAACATAATGCGAAAAAGGTGTAAATTGGGCAAGAATTGGAGAATTGAGGAAACAGAGGGAAAAAAAAAAGCTAAAAGATGCTGCCACTATGCAAGCCACTCAAACTGCAGGGGTAGCATTGAGACGCTACCCAATGGCATCTTAACGCTCCTCAATGGTGCTCGATGCTACAAAAATGTGTGCGCCTCACTACCATTCGTAGCATCTTGATGCTACATCGATTTTCCTAATTAGTTCATGCATTAGGGTACAACGTCTCGACGCTATCCCTAATATCTCGACGCTGCCCTATTTCCTTTAAATACAACATCTTGATCCATTTTTGGGGAGCCAACTTTGGAGAGACTGAGCTTTATTTTTTAAACATGCTTTGAAGAGCTAGATGAGATCATTTAAGCAAAGAAAATGGATTTTCGAGCTCAAGATCGTGGACATCGTGACGGAGACGGACAATTGACACACGAACTTCAATTTTTCTTCTCTTTCTCTGAACTTTATATTTTTGTTATGGAATTTTCATTGAGCTTTTTATTTAATTTCTTAAACATGCATAGCTAAACATTTTAATCTTAGGGATTGATATAGCCTGTTAGTTTGATGAATTAATTAATTGAATATCTTGATTGAATGTTTTTATTTCATTCATGCAATTTTGTGTGTAATGCTTTTAATCCTTTGATCAAGGGTTGAATGTTATTGGTTCTAAACTTATGCTCGAGAGAGAGAGTTTAGATTAGCTCGTAATTTCATGACTAAAGTTTTCCTAAAATCGGGAGTTTAGAATTCCTTTAGAAGTTGTTAAAAGAAGTAGACTAAAGGTCTTGCATGTTAATAAATCTATATAGGAGTATTGGGTTTACAATATGCTTGAGATTCAATTGTGCTCGGGAGGGACAATTGTTACCTTTATCTTCTTGACTTATGAAATAATTGCATGCTTAGTCTTGATTGTTTTTATTAATTGACTCGTCTGACTAATTGGTAAAATCAAATTCCTATGATATTTTTTCTCTGATTTGTCTCACAGTTACCTTCTATTGGTTTTTAATTGAGTTTTAGATTAAATTTTGCCATTCAAGTCTTTTTTCTAAAAAAAATTAAGCGACTGTATCTATGGTAATTAAGTAATCTAGAAAATAAATCCTGAGGACGACATCCATAATTTTCATTATATTATATTAAAACTTGACTCGTACACTTGCAGTAAGCAATTTGCGCAACAAAGGCAAAAGCTTAAGAAAATACAGAGTCAACCTTGCATTAGGCTAAGTACGATTCTTCAAACACAAAATATATACTCCCAAATTGGGCTTCGAATGTTCAGCCCATGAAGAGCTAAACCACAAATCCCAAGTTGAGAGTAGGGGCTTAATATTATGGGTAATTTTAGACCAAAAGGATAAACCCAAGATAGAAGAAAAAAATCAGAAACCATGCTGATAGAAAAAGGCCCAACGAGGAACAAATTAGGAAAAACACAGAAGGCCCAAGTCCCAAAGCAAAGAAGAATAAAGGAATTGGGCCGAAGCCCAAATCCCCATCCTCGCCCTCGCCAAGAAGCTAAGGTCGAGGCTAGAGTTAGCCTTCTAAAGGGGCATGCGCCATGCATCCCAGACCCGTAGTGACTCCGTTCAGTCAAGTTTAGTTCTTTCCATATCCAATTCACAGGGGAAACGGAAAACACAAAGTTATTCCCCATATAAATACTCTCTTCAACCTATAGAGAGTAAGCTCTTTCTCATTCTCTTTCTCATTCAATTTCTTGTTTTGGCTTTCTTGATTAATTATTATATTTTTTTCTAGTAATATTTAATTTTTTTTTCTTATTCAGTTTGTTCTATTAGGCTTTTGGGTTAATTATTATATTATTTTTTAGTAATGTCTATTCTGTTTTTCTTATTCAATTTGTTCCTTTGACTTTTTGGGTTAATTAATATATATATATATATATATATATATATATATATATATATATATATATATATATATATTTTATCACTTTCTAGTTGAAATGAATTCATTAGGTTTGTTTCGTCCTTTTTTCTTCAAAATAAGTAGTTTTGTTGTACACATAAATATATACTCATATAAACATCATTAAATATATGGTACATGTGTGGAAATATTGGATGATAAATATATATTATGTACTATATTATACACATAAATATATACTCAGGTATATACTATATAAAGATCAGTATATAAGATATTGTACACATAAATATATACTCATATAAACGTCATTAATTCTATGGTACATGCGTGAAAATACAGGATGATAAATATATATTATGTAGTATATTGTACACATAAATATATACTCAGATATATACTAAATAAACATCATTATATAATTCTCCTATATTTGGTGAGGTAATAAAACCCATCGAAAAAGAAAACCCCACCATCGAACAAAGAAAACTCACAACTCTTTTGTTGTTGCCAAAATTTGGACAGGGGAACTCACTTGGCTTTCACGTGACAACGACGGTGAATTTATTTGAAAGGGGAAAAACATGGCCTGCAAAAGAAGAAAGATCTAAACACCAGTGTGGTGCTTGCTACACAGGCTCCGATGCTTAAGTCAAAGAGTGAATAGGTATAGCAAGTTAGGGTTTCTAGAATGAGGAAGAACTTTCCTCTTCTCCAATAAGAAGAGTATTTATAGGACCTTTCTAGGGCTTAAACCCTAATCCGTGACGAAGTAGGAAGAGGAGTGGGCTGATCGGGATTTGGAGTTGGGCTAGAAAGCAAGAGGACGACCCGACCCCATAATGGGGTATGCCTCGACCTAGGCCGAGGCCGACTACGAGCCTAAATTCTATCCTCCATGTTGTTCGAAGGCCCAATCCCTTTTTCCTTTTAGCCCAATTGGATCCATTTTTGCCTGTTTTGGGTCATTCTTTGCATATCTACGCTTCTATTTCATTTGTAATTGGAATTTGTTCTTATGGTCAAATTCCACTCATAACATTAGCCCCCACTCCCTAATTAGGATCCATGGTTTAGCTTTGTTGTTATGGGCTATTAACATGGAGACTAATTTGGGAGTAGTCTAATTAGTCTTTTTGTTTAGGAAATTTTCACTTTGGCCTTATTAGATCATTCTCTCTTGGCGCTTTATTTTCCTTTTTGAGGTAATCAGAATCATCCTCTAAGTGGAGTAGATTTTAGGGCTCTAAGGTGATCCTTGGATTTTCCCTGGGATTCCCTGATCAATCCCCGTAGGATTGATTCTTGGTCTTTCCTAGGTGTAAGATTCTCCCTGGATTCATGGTGTTCGACCGCTTTCCTAGAGAAAATTTTAAGGCTACAAGGTGGTCATTGGATTATCCCTGAGATTGCATGATCAATCTCCGTAGGATTGATTCTTGGTCTTCCCTTGGTATAAGATTCTCCTTTGGATTCACAATGTTCGACCGCTTTCTTGGAGAAAATTTTAAGGTTCCAAGGTGGTCCTTAGATTATCCCTAGGATTGCCTGATCAATCCCCTAGGATTGATTCTTAGTCTTCCCTGGGTGTAAGATTCTCCTCTAGATTCACGGTGTTCAACTGCTTTCCTGGAGGAAATTTTAAGGCTCCAAGGTGGTCCTTGGATTATCCCTGGGATTGCTTGATCAATCCTCGTAGGATTGATTCTTGGTCTTCCCTGGGTGTAAGATTCTCCTCTTGGGAGTTAGTCTTCAATATTCACATGTAATAGCCTTTTTTTCCTTCTTAGAAGCATTTTGGGCTATCTGTAGCTTCAATTCAAGTGGCCGTGACGGGAAGAAAAGAAATCGTCAGCAAAAGTTAGGATTTTGGAGAAAACAGAGCTGGACCCAAGTTACGGAAAGGAAAGAGAATTGGGGCTGACATTGTGGTGGGGTCGGCCTTCATGGTCGACCTCGGCCTAGGCTGAGGTAGACCAGGAGATGTGGGCTCAGGCTCAGATTTCCTCCTCCTCTGATGCGCGGTGGCCAATTTTCTTGATCGTCGTTGAGCTCCTTTTGTCCTATGACTTTCTGGTTTTTCTATCTATTTGAATGTTCAGATGACTAATTGGATTAATCCTGGATGGTGTGAGTTGGATCTATGCAAGAAAAATGTTTCCTAGTAGCCCCTAGTTCGTATGCTTTTGCTCAAAGATGGACATATACCGAGGTCAGCCTCAGCTTTTGGGGTTTGCCTCGACCTCTTTTTTTTTTTTTTTGCTCATTTTTGTTGAGGTCGACCTCAACCATTTTTTTTTGTATTTCCAGAATCGTTGCTTGGAATGTCGCTTAAGTTTCAGTTATTTGAACAAGTTGCCTTTTCTAGAATTGTCGCTTGAGTTCCAATTACTTGAATAAGTTGCTTGATGGGGAGATGTATCTCCTATGTAGCCCCCTTGTTCAAGGAAAAATTGATGTTGGATTTATACTTGGATAAAAAATTTAGCTTGAAAATAATGTGTTTTATTGATTACCTTGAAAGAAAACACGAGTGCATGTAATTGAAAAGTATAATTCTTTGCTAACTATCCCTATCTGCCTTAAACAAGTGAAACATGATTGAAAAGAGATATTTAACTTTTCATGTAGCTTAAGTCATTATTTTCTTGTGGTTGGCCTCAACTTGATTTTCTACTAGTTGGTCCTTAAAAGATGGTTCTGATCTCTCCTTAAGGTTCTTGATCAGGTTGGCCTTGGCCTTCTTGGGTCGGCCTCTGCTCTCTGTAGTCTCCACCAGCTTGTCCTCCAAAGATGGTTCTAATCTCTCTTGGAGGTTCTTGGTCAGGTAGGCCTTAACCTTCTCGGGTCGGCCTTGGCTTTCCGTAGTTATAATCTCTGACGTATTCTTTCAAACATCCTGATCGAACTGAAACGTGGGACTTAAAGAAAATATTTGTAAATTAAAACAAAGCTTCAGTTCAGTGCAAGTGCACACTGTCGATGCAAGTAATATAAAACTGGAAGTATTCCAAAGTATCGATCCCACAGGGAACAGATACAACAAAATTCAAGAGAATAAGCAAAGACGTTTTCAAATTGCAATTGTGGGTAACCAGTGTAAAACAATAGGTGAGATGATTTTTTTTTGGTTTTTGAAAAGAATAAATAAAAATGATAAAATAGGGATTCAAACGTGTTTTTGCTCCATTGAAAGAAATTGCAGCCTAATTGCAATTGCAATCCTTTGACTCAACACTTAAGCTTTGTAAACCGAATTCAACACCTATTCGACCTTCTATGAAGTATCTTTAGGAGGCTAAGCGATTAAACCGATATTTCTATGGCTAATACGAACTTAGTTAATTTTGAAACACAATTCTTTTGGTTTTAAAGGTTTTGCCCTATGTCTAGGGTCAAAAACAAATTCCTATGTCTAGGCTATTTTCCTTTATTGCTTTTATGAAAACCCAATTTTTATCTAACCTTTTTGGAATTAGAATTAAATTGTTGTATACTAATCTAGGTGATCAATCTAAACTAGTAATGAAAATTTCAATCAAGAAAAGCAAACAATGCTATAAGATTAAGCAAGGTTGCTCTTACATATTGGGCCTTTCTTCCTTTCTCTAGAGCAATCACATGTTTGAATCCCAAAGAAAGACTTAGCTCATAATTAAAAAAAAGAAAAATAATGACTTAAAAGAATCAAAGTGCATAACTAAAATAGAATTAATAAATACTTGAATAACAATTCAACAATAATGAAAGAACAACTAAAATTCTATTAATCAAAATAAATTCAGCAACTAATTAATTTCAACAAAAGGGAAGAAGAAAACAGTAGCTAAAACCTCAAAATTACAGCAACAATTATGTTCCGAAAATAGAAGAAAATAACTTAAATAAAACAGAAAATAAATTCTAAGAACGGGAAGAACACAACCCTTGTTCCACTTCTTATTCAATCAACTCAACTCCACTTTTTTCAAAGGGAATTGAGCCTTCACTTCCTTCAATTTTCATTGAGTAATGATTGAATTTCGAAGTTGAAAGGGGTTGGAAAACAGAACAAAAACAACAGCAAACAGAAATAAAAACAGTAGAAAATTGACAGCTGAAATTTTGACAGCAGAAATTTGACAGCTGAAAATCGTGGACAGCAACAACTGTGGTTGAAAATGGCAGAAAACTGCTCTGGTTCTGGAGGCTTCTTCTCCAATATTTATAGAGGAATTGGGCTAGGGTTTCCTTCTTGAATGATGCATAAATATGGCTATAATCCCAGCTAAAATCGTGGAGACAATATGGCACAAAATTCCTAGATTTTAGGATATTTGCAGATTTTTCTTTAATTTCCAGATCTCTCGAAATTGCAATTGCAATGCAATTGCATTTCTATTACATTCTTCAAATTCCTGCCCCAAAGAACTTAGAAAATGGCTAAATATGTGTTGAACTCGATTCATGGTGTTAAATGTCGGTTAGGGTAGGTTGCGGGAGCATTTCAGTAGCATTTTGTCTGAACTCGAAAGAGACAGTATGTGGGCGCAAGAGGCAGAATCTCTGAAATAGTTGGACTTGGTTAAGAAAGTTTGCAGGCACATGGTGGGCACATTTCCTTAGGGTTGAAACAGATTTGAACCCCCCGCTTCTCATTACTGTTTTCTTATCTTTTCTTTAGTTTCCTTAATTTTTATTGCACAAAACACCCCAAACATCTTATTTATTTGGTTACCTTCGGTTGCAACTTGAAAGTACTTGTGTTGTTAACTGAAAAGCTCTTTTTTAACCGTTTCCTTGGGTTCGATACTTGGAATACTTCCATATATTACTTGTTGGACAACGTGCACTTGCGCTTGCTTTTGGCATATAGTAGCCACTTCCTCAGGGTCATTCAAGGAACTAGCTAGAGCATTCGTGACCCAATTCTTAGGAGGTAGAGATCAACGCAAACCTCAAATGCACTTGTTAACCATAAAACAATAGCCAAGATAGACTTTGCGTGATTATATCTCTCGATTCAACAAGGAAGCACTACGAGTAAAAGGATTCACTGATGCAACTTCCTTGATTGTAATAGTAGCTGGACTACAGGATAAACGACTGCTCAGATCAATAGGTAAGAAAGAACCAACTTCTTATGTTGAATTTATTACTAGAGCACAAAAATACTGAATACACTTTGAAGTGTGAAAACAAAGGAAGAACTAAATGAAATTAAATTAAAAAGGAATTACTACTTGAATTCAAAGGAAAAACAAAAACTTACAAAGCTGGAAAATAAAGATAAAACAGCATGTACAACTCCTAAAAACTTACAGAACTAAATAAAAAACTACGAACAAAAAGAACCCTAAGATGTTCTTCCTTTCTAACTTGTTCTATATTTTTCAAGGAGAATCAAGTACTTACTCCTCCTTATTTCGAAGTTGGAGTCTGAATGGAATATGAACATAGCTTGGGGGAGACTCGGAGTGGTAGCTAAAAAGAAAAGAAAACTGCAAAATTTTGAGAAGAAGATAGAAATCTGAGCTCTCTTGAAACTGAAGCTTGAACCGCCTTTTATAGACCTCAAGGCCTAGGGTTTGCTGCCGAGATCAGTGTGGAGAGACTTGACCGATCATATCCCTTGATCCTTGGAGATTTGATTGAGAATATTTGATTTTATCTGCAAATCTCGCGAATCTGGGAGAATCTGCCGAAAAGGTCCAGATGCGGCCGCATAGTTGAGCGCAATTGTGCTGTTGTCTAAATGACCTAAATGTGGCCACATAATTGGCGCATTTTGAGTTCTTCTTGCAACATTTAGACTTTGGCTTCTGCTCTCAATTGCTGGCGCATCCTGGTCGCATATCTCTTGAATCATCTTTCTTTTGCCTCAGTTGCGGCTAGAATGTGGGCGCATTTTGGTCATTTTTCAATCTCTATACAAAACCAACAAAAATTAACATTTTCTTAACAAAAATGACTCTAAATACACCTAAAAACTTATTTTACAAAATCAAGACTTCAAACACATGCAAATCTTATTTTTACTTAAATTTGCCTTAAATGACATGAGTTATCACATTAAACACTCGTTTTCTAAGCAAATAGCTTAGTTTTTAGAGATCTTTTTCTGATTTTTCTAAACCATTATTTAGTAGGTCCTGTTAAAGTAGAAGAGAATGCTCTGCACTTCATTGCATCTGAGAATTCTTGAAGGTCCATCAAGGATCTGTATATGTCAAGATGCTCTACTGGATTTGAGCTTCCATCATATAGTGTGATGGTTGGGACCTTGAACTTATAGGGAGCTTTTTCCTTCATGATCGAGTCTATGAAGGGTGGATCTACTTGCTTGACGAGATTTTCAAGATCTAACCTTTCGTGATCACGATATTTCGAAAAACTTCTTTGGAGATTCTCTAGTATGTTCCTTTGCAATTCTTTTCGGGTTTTCTGAAGATTTGCTCTCGAGGGAGGGCTCTGTGTTTGACTTTTTAGGGTGGCTTTCTTGGCCTCGGCCTGTCACTTCTGCTTACTGTCGATCCGACTCCGTAAGTCTGATTTTGTCGCTTCATCTTCTCAAAACCTCATTGTCGTGTCTTCATGACTTGGTCGATCCTGGCTCAAACCTTTTGGTACCGTTTGGATTACAGACTTTAACTTGACTATTCTGTTTGTTGCACTCTGATCTTTGTGATATGTTTTTGTCTAATTTCCTCCCAGGGCCAGCTTCTCTTTTGGTGTGAGTGTTTGTCTCACCCACATCTTCATATATTGGCTATTTTCCTTTTCTGGGATCTCGAATGAGTGGCTCTTCTTCATGCTTCGTCAGAGGATTTTATTGTCGAGTTTTTCCAAAATTCGAGCCAGGTTTCGGTCCATTCCATTCATCATCTTCTTTAGTTCGGCAATCTCCTCCTCTAGTCGACCTTCGTGGATATGAGGCCGAGGGCGAGGAGGAGTGGCTTCCCGTGTTCTTTAAGGATGGTGATGAGTATCAGAATCTTTTCGATCTAGATTTTGATTTCCTCTTTCCATTGCCTTGCTCTTCTTAGATGGGATTAGGTATTCATAAATCTTTCAATCAAGCTTTTCTTCCCCACAGACGGTACCAATTGTTGTTGCCAAAATTCGGATAGGGGAACTCACCTGGCCTTCACGTGACAACGAGGGTGAATTTGTTTGAAAGGGGAAGAATGTAGCCTGCAAAAGAAGAAAAATTTGAATATCGGTGTGGTGCTTGCCACACAGGCTCCGATGCTTAAGTCAGAGAATGAATAGGTATAGCAAGTTAGGGTTTCTAGAATGAGGAAGAACTTACCTCTTCTCCAATAAGAAGAGTATTTATAGGACCCTTATAGGGCTAAAACCCTAATCCGTGACGAAGTAGGAAGAGGAGTGGGCTGATCGAGAATTGGATCGGGGCTAGGAAGCGAGAGGAGGAGGCCCAACCCTTAATGGGCTCGACCTTTTGGGGTCGGCCTCGACCTACCAGAGAATTTGGGCCTTCGCCTCCTTGTTGTCCGGAGGCCCAATCCCCTTTGCCTTTTAGCCTAATTGGACCTGTTTTTGCCTGTTTTGGGTCATTCTTTGTATATCTACCCTTCCATTTCCTTTGTATTTGGAATTTGTTCTTATGGACAAATGTCACCCATAACATCTTTAATTAAACCAACTACCAAAAAAAGGAACCAAGTATTGAACAAGGAAGACCGATCACCGTTGTAAAAGGAAAACTCACCGTCGTCGCAAACCGGAAGCCACGCCGATTTGTGTATCTCCATTTTTTAAGGAAACCTGCTATTTTACTGCTGCTCGATCGTACACATCGTCGGGAACTATCGATTTTGATGGTTGAATCATGAATGAAAGTGAAGAGGCGACGTGAATAGTCTGTCCTAGACCTTTGATTTTTTGATAGTGAAGAAATGTGAAGAGATTTGGAGGGAAATTATGAGAGATATGAGAGCTTTTTGGGATTTTTCAAATATATTATTCCAACGGTTATGAAAAAAATTCCACTTTATTTTTCTTCTTTTTTTCTCACAAATTTACAACAATTATAACAAAATATAATTAGCATATATGTCAATTCAACCCTCTATTATGACTTCAAATGACTTGGCTTAAGACAAAGCTGAAATTTATTTAAAATCTTGACATTTGTGTAATTTGAGGTCTCAAATGGGCTATTTATGTAGTTAACCGTTAACTTAGTGGGATATTTAAAATATTTTGGCTAGAAGAGAGGGCAAGGTTTTTTTTAAAAAAAATATTTTTATTAGTTTAGTTTGGTTCAGTTTTATTAGTTTTATAAAATATTGAACTGCAAACCGAACCGAACCTCTCAGTTTTTAAAAATGCTAAACCGAAAAAACCAAAAACTACATAAATCGGATCGAGCTAGTCGGTTCAGCTCGGTTCGTCAGTTTGAGTTAGTTTTTGCACACCCCTAATGGTTCCAATTCCAACGGACCAAATTGACACGATTTGACCAATTGCTTTAATTTTTTTTTTCAATTTCAACTTTCACCCATAAAGTTTACAATTAAGACAAATTTTTCTACAGATATATGAATTAATTATTCATTACTTGCAATTTTAAATAAATTTATTTACTTATTTATTTTTCAAATTATCATTAGTTTTTTAATTTAACTAACATATTTCATTAAAAAGTTGATGCATTTTAAAGAGATGTTAAAGACAAAATATGCACCCTAGCAAATGTTGGGAGTAATACTAAGATACTATAACAAATTTAGAGAATATGAATAAAGTACTAAAGCAAATTTAGAGAATGTCAAACTGAACATAATTTAATTGACATAAACCACGCTTTGATCAAAAGGTGAGAGGTTCGTTGTTGAGCTTAAAAAAAAGCAAATCTAGAGAATAGAATATGCACAGTAGTAAATCTAAGTTTATAGAACTACCATCTAAACATGCATTCACGGTCAAATTCGTGAACCAAACACTCCTCGGAAGTACAAAGATTAAAATATACATTTAAAGCAAATATCATTTCCTTGAGATAAAAAGATTTAAGGATCAAAATGGCTAAAAAAAAAAGATCAAAATGAGTATTTTTGAAAATTCAAGGTCCATTTTTTAAGATTAAAACACCAAAATAAAAAACACCTTTAAACCTTTTTTTCTTGTTTGTTTGTTTTAATTTAAAGTAGATTACCGGTGAACTTTTACTCTTATACTTGACAAGATATACAATCTTCACTATAAACTTTCAATTTAATCTATTTGAACATAAACTTAGATAACCGTTAAAATTTTTAACTTCTATTCAAAATCCACTAATTCATTCACTATCTTTAACAAACAATAATGTAAAAACCTCTAAAAACGGACTAATTTAATGAAAATCAAGTTTTGCTTAAAATTAAATTTGAGTAATGCACAAAATTGACCATAAATAACTTCACCAAAACTTACAAATTTCAATGGAAAAAACTAGCTCTAATATCATTTTTGTCTAAATCCTTTCAATAACATACCAAATATATGATTTATCATTCATTGGACATACATGAGAATATTGTTTTCAATGATTTTTCAAACAAAAACATACCATAAGATATAAATTGCAACACTTTTTAAAGTTTAAGGTGAAAATTGCTACACTTATCCAAGTTCAAATTGCAATTTGATGAAATTATAAATTTGAGATAAAAATTGATACACGTTGTTAAGTTCAGGGTTAAAATTGATATTTTCTCAAAAAGTTATAACCAATGTTTGTAGAACAACATATTTTTTTCAAGGAAAAAGTGGAATTCTAATTAAAAAAAAAGGTTAAGAATCACTTTTGGTCCCTGAACTTTCATGAAAGCAACAATCTAATCATTGAAGTTTGATTTGTAACAATTTAGTCATTGTACTTTCAATTTTGTAACAATTTAGTCTCTAAATTTTAATATGTAACAATTTAGTATTTGTACTTTCAAATTTGTAACAATTTAGTCCTTATCGTGAAAATTATTGTTAAAATTTAAGGAATCTCTTAGATCAATAAACTAATTAGAGACCCAATATGTTTATAAGCTACATAGTTTAAATTGTTAAATAATAAAAATCAACATTTAATTTTGATGAAATTTTTTATGATTGAGATTAAATTGTTACAAATTTAAACGTATAGAGACTATATTGTTACCTATTAAAGTTTAGAGACTAAATTGCTACAAAATAAAAAATACAAGACTAATTTGTTAAAAGTTAAAGTTTATGGACTAAATTATCCCTTTCATCAAAATTTTTGGATCAAAAGTAACTTTTAATGGAAAAAAAAGTGGAATTCTCATTTACTTTCAGGTACGATTCCCTTCCATAATTGGCTCACGTAAGAGGATGTGGGTCATGTTTCTCCTGTTCGTTCTTTTCAAAATTCGCGTTTTGGAAAAGAACTTTTTATAAAAATTGACGTCCCACTCCCAATCCACTCGGCTGGCTGTGCTCCCTTCGCCTGGTGGCGGCATTGGCCGCATCTTTTTAGGGACAGAGAGCCAAAATTCGATATGGGTCCTGCCCATTCTTCATGCTCTCTCATTACAACTTCCTCCGCCAAACATTTCTGCTTTCCCCAATCGCCAATCGGCCCATCAAAGTTACGCCCAAATCCGAATCAAATCAGAAATTCAATCAAATTCACGTCTCACCCTTTCCTTTGTTCTTCTTCTTCTTCAGAAATTTTTCCTTTGAGGTGTAGCCGAGTGGGTGAATTTGAAACCCAAGTGAAGTATTTGAAAACCATGGCGGATATTCATGGCATCGATCAAGAGTTGCTGAAGAAGATGGTCTATGATGCTCTTGTTTGGAGCTCTCTACATGGACTTGTTGTTGGTGACAGGTCAGTGAAGGTAAGCGTTTCTGCAGTTATAGGATGGATGTTCTCTGCCTTTTATTTGGTTTTTGTATGCTGAAAATGTTTTATGATTGATGCTTCTACTGTTAGTTTGGAGAAATGGAGAATTTAGTTTGGAAAGATGAAGGATCAAATGATTGATAGTGGTGGAATATCACTCATTGCTTATGATGCTTTTTCTTGCCCCATATTTTTGAGAGTAGAAACAAGCTTTTCATATGTGAAAGGTTACAAAGTGGAAAACAAAGTCTAGAGGCCAAAATTACAAGCTAGAATCATACCCATGATGAATCTTACAAAAACTCTCTCTAATTAGTGTTTGTTACAAAGGGAGTCTAATTACTAAACTCTTTACCAATAGAAACCCTAAAAGATGCATAGAACTTTGCTAGCTCAAACATCTCCCTCCAATCTTTAGCTTTACCACTGGAGAGTTTACCATTTCTTTCCAACCAAATACTCTAAAGTATCAACTTAATTGCTTTGACCCAATGTTTGGAGCAAATTTCTGTCCAAAGAACGACAACGGACCCAAGGTAATCTAAAATTTATGAAAGAGAAACGCAAATATTCTTACTAAAGGAGCATTGGAAGAAGAGATGGTACATTCCTTTAGATGCATCTCCTTTGTAATCTTCTGTTGTATCAATACCAGTAAGATGAGGACACGTCCAAAGAATAACTTTAGCCTTTCTAGGACAGTGCCAAGCAGAGGTCTTTTGCTAAACTTCTATGTGCCTTTATATGAATCTAGAATGATGATCACACCAAAATTGAACCAAAAGATTAAAAATTCCATATCCTCTTATTGTTTCCAGTAAGTGTTATTTCTCCATTAAAATTGTGGTGGAAATTTCTCAAAATAGTGATTGGCATAAGGAAGTATGTAAAGTGATTTCTGATGCCGAAGCAACAAACTTCTTTTTGGGGGAAAATTTTTAATATCATTTTAAATGTTTTGGGATGCAGAGATCAGGTGAAGTACCTGGTGTAGGTTTGGTTCATTCCCCAATTGCCTTGTTGCCTGGGTTGTTTCCTGAAACTCATTGGAAGCAAGCATGTGAGTTAGCATCCATTTTTAATGAATTAGTCGATCAAGTGAGCTTGGATGGGAAATTTCTACAGGAATCACTATCCAGGTATGCTCGAACCCTTTCATGTCTGGCACAAACACTAGTTATTGACTCTTTCTTCTAATTTCCATGAAACATGGTCTTGAGCATTCCATGAAATATGTCTTGAGATCAGGTATGCTCTGACCTCTGGCTTAGGAAAACTGAAAGTAAGTTTCCACTTTATGTAATTAATAATCACCTGCTCATCAGTGTTCTATTGCATTTTCTTTCCATTGTCAATACCCTATTCACTATTTGCTTATCGACATGGTTATTCCAAGGCCACCACTAATGTATTTTATAATAATACTTTCTGATGCAATCAACTTGCTCACTCCTACATCTTTTTTCATCTCAACTTGTATGTGTCAACATTTCTAGAATTTCTAAACATCATACTTGATTAAATATCTGAAATGGGAGAATGGTGTTTTCAGACTAGAATTCTTATGCCTTTGTACTTGATATAATCATCTTGTCTTAGCTCTGCTCTTGCTTGGACTTTCACATTTTATATAGAAATTTACTTTTGTTTTTGGGAACTTGTCTTTTGTATTTCATTTCGTTTGATGGTAGTGCCTTCTTTATTAGCATGTATCTATTGTGACCCCAACATATTCTATTCATCTGGTGATCTGGTTCATCGTCATTCTTTTGTTCTTTCCTTTTTAAATTCTTTTAGCTAGTTAGGATGTATCACTATCTACCCTATTTTCTACCATTATGGTTATTAATGGAAATTGTCTCTACCTGGATGTTTTATATGTCATTCATGTTGCAGAACTAAAAAAGTAGATGCTTTTACGTCTAGACTTTTAGATATTCATTCCAAGATGCTTCAGATTGACAAAAAAGAGGTAAGTATATGCTAATTTTTATTGGTATTGTGTTGTCATGATGAGTAAACTATCAAACTTTTATATTGTTGTAGCTTTTCGGATAAAGTTCAGATGTTGTTTTATGACAAGTTTTTAGTTTTAAAAAATTAATTTTTTGGTGCAGCCATTTCACTACATATATTCCATTAACTTGTTATGTTTTTTACTGCGTGACGGGCAGTGTTTTAAAAGGTGTGCCTAGGTGCAAGGCGCATGTGAAGCGCCTGGCCTCTTGAGGCGAGGCGCTAGTAAGAAGGGCGCGCCCCTTCCATGAAGCCCCTGAGGCTCGGGCGCACGCTCTAGGGCTTTTTGAATTTCTTTTTTTTTTTTTTCTCATTTTTTGAAGTCCAAATGGTGCATTTAGGTTAGTTATTATTTAAAAAAAATTGTAAAAACCCTAAAAGCAAGGGCTTTTGTTGTATTGTTTAGATTCTTACTTATTTTTTATTAGTATTGTATTGTTTCATGTTTTTTATGGAGTATTGACTTTATGTTCACAAACTAATACTTGATTTCTATATATTTTTCTGGGTTAAAACTTCATTTCTTCCTATGAAGATTTTTTTTATTGTACATATCTACACATTTTTTCATGTTTTTTTTTTCTTTTTTTAATATATAGTGCGCCTTACAAAAAAAAGCTTGTGCCTTTTTTTGCGCCTTGAGCCTTTAAAAACACTGGTGACTGGGAATACTTGCATAACCTTGCAGTTAAGAATAAGAAATAGAGGAAAAATCTCATTACTTCAATTTTGTAAATAAATAAGAAACTTCCATGATGTTTGTGGTTCCTAAAGGCCTTACCTACTTAGTTTCCCTATGCTATGCAATTTTATCCAAAAGGGTTGTATTATTTAATTGAAGGATTGTAATGAACTTCTCCAATTGTTCAAGCAGGAAATTCGCTTGGGTTTACATCGCTCAGATTATATGCTTGATGAGAAAACAAAATTACTTCTTCAAGTAGAGCTCAACACCATATCATCTTCATTTGCTGGGCTTAGTCGTCTAGTCAGTGAACTTCATAGGTAGATATTATAGAAATTTGCCATTGAGATTTCTTGTACCTTAGCATTTGTGTATATTTGCCCATTTTAATCCTCCCATTGAAATATAACTTTTATCAGTAAAAATGTGTGCATTCAGCAGATTAAGTTTGGTCCTTTATTTATTTTATGAGAAACCAAGTTTTCAATGAAAGAATGTGCCTATAAGGCAAATAGCCCAACAAGGGGAGTCCAAAAGAGACTCCAATCCAAAAGAATGAAACCTAGCTATTAATTACAAAACGCTAGAGAGATTGAAGTCGCAAAGAAGTGTTAAATCTAATGGTATCCCAAACTTCCCAACTCCTCTAAAAATTCTATTGTTCCTTTCTAATCAAACACCCCACAAAACAGCAAAGCAACAAGCTTGCCAAAGAACCTTGCCCTTATCCCAAAAAGGAGGATGTTGCAGCACCTCCTCCATCATAGAATGACAGTCTCTCTTACGTGTCAAACAAAGCCCAAACAACTCCAAGGCATGATCCCACAATGGTGAGTGAATCCGAGCTCTAAAGGATATGGTTAAGATTTTTCAAATGCTCCTCTGTAAAGGATTCACCACTGCCTCGAGGAATAGGAAGAATGTCCCATAATGCGATTCAAAGTGTTGACTTTTCCATGCAAAACCTACCAAGAAAAGCATTTGACCTTCTTGGAGATCTTGACCTTTCCAAAGAGAGGAGAATGAAGGGGCACCCGGGTGGGTCGAAGGGATGCATAAGAGGTGTATCAAACATATTAATGTAAAGCGTTTATCTGTTATTAACATTGGGCTGAATATTGTTGTAAGTAGTTACTAGTTGGGCTTCTGTTATATTGGTTGGGCTTACTTCTCTATTTATATAGAGAGGAGAGACTACTTGTAATTCATATGAGTTTTATTCAGCAATAATATAAAACTCTTCTCCTCAGTTTTGTGCATAATCGATATGGTATCAGAGCAAAATATCAATATTTTTTTCTTACACATGTATGATTGAGGATCCTTTGAGAGAACTTTTTTTTTTCTCTTTTACTTTTTGATATTTTGTAATGTCCCAGAGCTTTGTCTTCACTCTTCAGTAATACTTATTTCCATGCCTAATCATTCCTTTTGTTATTTTATCCTGCCAGTGATTTACTTGGTCAATATGGGGAAGTCCTTGGATTAGACTCTAGAAAGATTCCTGAAAACCATGCGGGTAATCAATATGCTGAGGTATTGGCCAAAGCTTGGACCGAATATAACAACCCGAGGTTAGATTTGACAATTTAACTTTCTTATTCAACTCCATTCCTAGAAACCTAATTTTCAGCATGAATAACGTGGGTTATTAATTTTTGCAGTGCTGTTATTATGATTGTGGTTCAAGCTGAGGAACGCAACATGTATGACCAACACTGGCTTTCTTTTAACTTGAGAAAAAGATATCCACTTTTGTCTCACTTGATAGTCTCCATTAGAGTACATAATTATCTTTATTATATTTAGGCATCCATTCTTCTGATCTACTTTAGAAAGCATGGATTAATTTTCTTAATTTTAAATTTACTTCTGATCAAAACTACAGACATTGAAAAAATATATTATTGTTTTTGACTATTTGATCAATTTGATATATCTTGAGTTTGCCAAGTACATGTTCCTTAGCTTTATAACACACATAATGTCAAGACTCTGCGGAGAACACTGGTAGAAATCGATAGGGAGGGAGAGCTGCAATCTGATGGAACACTCCTTGTGTAAGTAATGTTGCATGTCAAAATTGGTTGTTCCTTCGAAAATTGGGCTACAATTATATGTTTCTTATAATTCTTGAGAACTTCCCCTGCAGGGATGGCCAAGCAGTTGCAGTTGTGTACTTCAGGGCTGGATATACGCCTACTGACTATCCTTCTGAATCGGTGAGCAACTACTTCATTCCGCTGCTGCTGGCAGCGGACCTTTTTTTGGTTGGGATTAAGTTGATATATTCTTTTGGGATGAGCTTGCTGGTATGCATTAGTGTTACCATACATTCTTGGAAGAAACTCACCTTTTCTGATGAATCTTGTTAGAGTTCTTATATTAGTATTTTTGTAAATATATTAGGTGTCTTGTCCTTTATTGTCTATTTATCTTCTCTGACTTAAGTTAACCATGTACACTTGTATATATATCTCTTAAGTGAATGGAATAGAGTATGTTGATTCTCTCAAACCTTTAGCATTAATATTACATGGTATCAGAGCATTAGGTCAATTAGGGTTGTGTTTTCTTTAATCTAGGGTTTTGAGAGAACCTTTAGGTTTAAGAGTTTAGAACCCGTTTGTTTTTGGGTTTTGTAGTTTTGTGAACTTACTTTTTCAGTCTGCACGTAATTTTGTCATTACTGCCACCGCCAATTTGGCCTTTTTTTTTTTCCACCGTTTTGTCTCACTGTCCATACCATTAGGAAGCCCATTTGTTGATTAGCATATCCCCAGATTTTGGTCTAGATCGGGGCAGCGTGTGAGGCTCACGTGCCGCCGTCAACATCTGCCCCTTTCTCCACACGCCGGTGCGTGTAGGTGTGTGCACCGTCAGTTTTTCCTCCGTTTCGCGTGGTGTGTTCGCCGGCGTGTTCTCCTTCTGTTGGTGGGTTTGTTTTTGGCCCAAGAGTGTCCGATTGTGGTTTTGTGAAGGCACACCTATTTGGGACGATTAGGGTTTTTTGGTACAAATTTGTTTTCTTTGGTTCAGATTTAAATTCGTCTATCTTTGTGAGATTATGGCTGAGAAGAAGTCAATAGTAATATCCGAGATGATTCCGATGATGTCAAAGATTACGGAACATAAGCTCAATGGTTCTAACTTTTATGCATGGCGAACAAACATTCATTACTACATTCGAAGCCTTGATATGGATGATCACCTGACTTTAGAATCACCGCCGACAGATGATACTAGAAAGAATTGGTTATGGATGATATTGTTACTTGTCTTTTATAGGCGATCTGAAAGTGGTGTCATTCTGTTGGTTGTGTATGTTGATGATATTGTTATTACTGGCGATGACACATTAGACATACAATCACTCAAGACCTTTCTCCATTGTCAATTCCATACAAAAGATTTGGGAATGTTGAAATGCTTTCTAGGAATTGAGGTAATAAGAAGCAAGAAGGGAATTATGCTATCATAGAGAAAATATGTAATTGACTTGTTGACTGAAACATGGAAGTTAGGGGCTAAGCCATGTAGTATCCCTATGATGCCTAATTTACAGCTCACAAAAGAGGGAAAATTATTGAAAGATCCTGAAAATTGAAAAATATAGGAGGTTAGTTGGAAAACTCAATTATCTTACAGTGACTCGATTAGACTTAGATTATTCAGTGGGTATTGTGAGCTAGTCTATGTCTTCTCCCATGGGACTGCATTAGAACAAATTCTGTGTTATTTGAAGGTAGCTCCTAGGCGTGGTTTATTATATAAGAATTATGGGCATACTAACATAGAATGCTTCTCAGAGGCTGATTGGGCAGGATCTAAGGAAGATAGAAGATCAACTTCAGGTTACTGTGTATTTGTGGGTGGTAATTTGGTTTCTTGAAAGAGTAACAAACAAAATGTGGTGTCACGTTCAAGTGTTGAATCAAAATATAGAGCAATGGCACAATCTGTATGTGAATTAGTTTGGATTCGTCAACTTCTTATTGGATTGGGATTTGATATCACAACATTGACTAAATTGTGGTGTGATAATCAAGTAGCTCTTCATATTGCATCTAATCCAGTATTTCAGGAGCGGAATAAACACATTGAGGTCGACTGTCATTTTGTATGTGAAAAGATACAACAAGGTTTGGTATCCCCAGGATATGTGAAAATTGGAGAGCAATTAGGAGATATCTTCACCAAGGCATTAAATGGGGCACGAATAGATTATCTCTCTAACACGTTGGGCATGATGAATATATATGCTCCAACTTAAGGGGGAGTGTTAGAGTTCTTATATTAGTATTTTTGTAAATATATTAGGTGTTTTGTCCTTTATTGTCTTTTTACCTTCTCCTACTTAGGTTAACCTTGTACACTTGTATATATATCTCTTGCGTGAATGGAATAGAGTATTTTGACTCTCTCAAACCTTTAGCATTAACAAATTTCAATAGTTTTATAAGATTTTAAGACACAAGCAAAAGTATTTTTTTTTTTTTAAAACAAGAAACGAAACTTTCATTGAAGAAATGAAAAAAGCACAAACAAAAGTAATTTCAAATTCAAGATATATTTTTTTTCATATAGAATAGAAATCTGAGTGTAGGATTAGCTATATGAGGATTTAGATTTCCACAAAGCTGAATTCCTTATCGACTTTATTAGACTAAGTTCTTCATATTGGCTTTGTGGATGTATCAGGGAATTCATTAGCTCTTCTTCTAACTTAAAGTTCTTGTGTAAAAACGTTTGGGAGAAATAAATTATGTAATCTGAAGTATTGAACCTCCATAATAATTGTAAAAATGAGTACAAACTCCAGTATCCTCCCCTTCGTTATCATATGAATTTATCTCCTGAACTTGGAACACTTAAAAGATCTTCTTAGATGAAGTCTTGGAATTACATTCATCAGAGGGTAAATATGCTTGTACTTTGATTTCCCTTGATCAGTCTCTCTAGATCTTGCGGTTGGCTTATCATCAGGCACATCCTATTCAATCCTCCTCCTTGCTTTTGTCAAACCAATGCCGTTAGTGACTATTTGCATGTTCGATTGTTGCTAACTGCTAAGTGATTTGGTACATTTATGATTTAAGTCACAAAGTGGATAATATCATAATTTTTTTAAAAAAAAAATAAAATCATAGATAGTTATGATATGGAGAGTTACTTGTCCTGAATCGTAATAATACCATCCTCTGCCTTCTGTTTCCTCGTTTATTTCATTTAGCTTCCACGAGGAATCGTTCCGTGTCAGATGTCCTGTCTTTCTTGGGGAGCTCTTTCTCCTTTTCGTTCGGATTTCATCGTGCTTTGACCGATAGGGCAACGACGAATGTTCTCTCTTCTTTCCTTGATTGAGGAGTTTCAGTTTAGGCCAGGGAAGAAGAATATTCGGTGGTGGACCCCCAGTTCGTCAGAGGGCTTTTCGTGTTCCTCGTTTTTCGGTGGTTGTTGAATCATTCCCCTCCTGGCAAGTCTATCTTTTCTATTATGTGGAAAGTGAAAATCCTTAAGAAGGTTAGATTCTTTACGTGGCAAGTCATTCATGGAAGAGTGAACACTCTTGATAGGCTTGTGGGAAGGATGTCTTCGTTGGTTGGCCCGTTTTGTTGCATTCTTTGTCGGAAGGCGAAGGAAGATTTGGATCATCTGTTATGGAATTGTGATTATGTGCGATCTGTGTGAGATTATTTCTTTGGGCAGTTCGGTTTTTAGTGTGCCAAACAGAGACTCTGCAAGGAGATGATCGAGGAGTTCCTCGTCCATCTTCCTTTTCGTGAGGAGGGGAGGTTTTTGTGGCAAGCTGGGTTGTGTGCTTTGTTGTGGGGTCTTTGGGGTGAGAGGAACAATAGAACGTTTAGGGGTGTTGAGAGGGATCCTTTTGAGGTGTGGTCCCATGTGAGATTTAATGTTTCTTTATGGGCGACAGTGACGAAGCTTTCTTGTAATTATTCTCTAGGTTTAGTTTAATTTTATTGGAATCCCTTGCTATAGTGTGATTCCCTTCTTTTTGTGGGCTTGGGTCTTTTTGTATGCCCGTGTATTCTTTCATTTATTCTCAATGAAAGTTGGTTCTCTCAAAAAAAAAAAAAATAATAATACACCCTGAGGTTACTTAATAATGAAAAAACTCAGAAGTTTCTTTTATTCATACTCAGAAGCTTGATCGTAGGGGCTCTTTAAATAGGCATCACAATTTACCAACAGCAACACATAAACCCAGGTAATATCGAAGTAATTCTAAACTATTCATATGTACAGACAATTATACACTAACTCATTAACCGTACATCTGATGGTTGTTTTCTTTTAATGTAATCCTTCCAATTTGATGACTTTTATCTATTTCAATTCCAAGAAATAAAAGATGTTATGATATATATATAGTATTATGTATATATGTCTTTTATAGTAATTGTACATTCTTTAGTTAGGGTTTCCTTGTGTACCTATATATATGTTATTCTGTCTTATGAATAATACAATGAGTATTTTTCTCTCAATACTGAGTACATGGTATCAGAGACGACCTAGGGTTTTAGAATTATGTATTGGCGATTAGGGTTTTCTCTTTTCCAAGTGAGGTTAGGATTTGAAGTTTGGGTCATCACGTTAAAGTGGTCGTTTGTCGACACCACCTACCTCAGGAGGAGCACCACCGTTAGGAGAGCAGAATCGCAGTCGCCGTTCGCCGGAAACAACCGTGTGTGAGCTACACGCGCCGTCGGGTTTGGCTGTCTTCGCCGCCACGCGCCGGCGCGTGAGGGCGTGTGGGGACGCCGTTTGGTTTTCTGCCGCTTGGGTTTTTCTCAAATTGAGATTTCCGGCCAGTTTGTACACTTGGTTTCGAGAATACTGATTTGTTTGGCCTCAGGTTGTGCTATTTGCGTGGGATTAGGTTGTTTTTTCTTGCTGTCCAGATCTATTTTTGTCTTTATTGGGTTTATCTGCTGCCTTTTTGTAACTAATGGCTGAGATGAAACCTGTAGTGGTCTCTAATATGGTTCCTATTTCTTCAAAAATCACGGAACACAAGTTAAATGGCTCTAATTACTATGATTGGAGTCGAACAATTTGGTTTTATCTATGAAGTATAGAGATGGATGATCATATTGATCAGGATGCACCAGAGGATGACACAAAGAAGGCTTGGCTCAGTGATGACGCTAATCGTACATTCAAATCAAGAATTCAATCGAGACGGAGGTTGTTGGCTTGGTGAATCATTGTGATTATGTGAAGGAACTGCTCAAGTTTTTAGAGTTCTTATACTCAGGAAAAGAGCAAGTCAATAAAATGTATGAAGTTTGCACAATCTTCTTTCATGCAGAACATAAAGAACAGTCCGTTACGAACTGCTTTATGCAAGTTAAGAAGACGTGTGCAGAACTTAATACATTACTCCCATTTAGTACGGATATAAAGGTTCAACAAGCTCATCGAGAGAAGATGGGCGTCATGAGCTTTCTGAATGGACTTTCGCCAGAATTTGAGATGGCTAAATCACAAATTCTATCTGGCTCAGAGATCACTTCTTTAGATGAAGCCTTTAGTAGAGTCCTTCGTACAGAAAACATTTCATCTGGTTTGTCTTATCCTCAGTCCAACAGTGCTCTCATTAGTCGGAATGATCCTAAGGTCACTAAAGGGATGAACATCAACAATCAAAGACCTGGTCCTGATAATCGACGACAAGATTCACAGGATATGATATGTCACTATTGTCGTAAGCCTGGTCACATGAAACGTGACTGTCGGAAATTGTTGAATAAAGGTCGATGGCCTCAAGTTGCTTAGCTTGCTTTTACCAATGATACATCTGAGAGGTTGGTTACTATTTCTACAGACGAGTTTGCTAAATTCCAGTTTGTACCAGGAATCATTGCAAGCATCTTCTTCCTCGAATCCTGTTGCAACTCTTGCTGAATCAGGTAATAAGAATCATTGTCTCCTTACATCCTCCACTAAATGGGTCATAGACTCTGGTGCCACAACTCATATGACAGATAATTCTAACTTATTTTCTACCTCTTTGTCACCTGCACCTTTTCCCACTGTCACTTTGGCAGATGGATCAACATCCTCTGTTCTTGGATCAGGCACCATTAATCTCACACCCTCTCTTCCTTTGTCTTATGTTTTGCATTTGCCTCGACTCTCGTTTAACTTGATTTCTGTTAGTAAACTTATTCGTGACCTTAATTGTTTTGTCTCATTTTTTCCTGGCTATTACTTGTTTCAGGATCGTATGACGAATAAGATTATTGGTAAAGGATATGAGTCTGAAGGCCTTTACATTTTTGATCAATAGATATCAAAAGCTATGGTCTGTTCTGGTGTTGCATCTCCGTTTGAAGTCCATTGTCGTTTAGGTCCTCCATCTTTGTCCGTGTTAAAGAAAATTCATCCAGAATTTCATTCTTTGTCTTCGTTGAATTGTGAGTCTTGTCAGTTTGCCAAATTTCATCGTCTTAGTTCGAGCCCTAGAGTCCATAAATGAGCTAGTGCTTCATTTGAATTAGTTCATTCTGATGTTTGGGGTCCCTGTCCTGTAGTGTCCAAAACTGGATTTCGATATTTTGTTACTTTTGTTGACGATTATTCTCGTCTAACTTGATTATACTTAATGAAAAATCATTCTGAGTTACTCACTTTTGTACTTTCCATGCTGAAATTCAAAATCAGTTTGATGCCTCTCTTAAAATTCTTCAAACTGATAATGCTAGTGAATATTTTTTCTCACATGCTTGAATCTTATTTGTGTAAAAATGGGATTATTCATCAATCTTCTTGCGCTGACACTCCATCCCAAAATGGGGTCACTGAACGAAGAATAGACATTTACTTGAAACTGCTAGAGCATTATCCTTTCAAATGCAGGTTCCAAAATATTTTTGGGCTGATGCAGTTTCCACAACTTGTTTTTTGATTAATAGAATGCCTTCTTCGGTTCTTAATGGTGAAATCCCTTATCGTGTTCTTTGTCCAACAAAATATCTATTTCCTATTGCACCCAAAATATTTGGTTGCACTTGTTTTGCTCGAGATGTCAATCCTCACCGTACCAAGTTAGACCCTAAATCCTTAAAATGCATCTTTCTCGGTTATTCTCGTGTTCAAAAGGGATATCGTTGTTATTGTCCTAGTCTTAACAAGTATCTTGTCTCTCCAGATGTTACGTTTTTTGAAGATATGCCCTTTAGTCCATCAATGTCGAGTCCAGGTCAGGGGGAGGATGACCTACTTATCTATGAGATTGTCTCTCCATCCTCCCTCCCTACTCCATCTCCTTCAATATCTATTCCTCATCGTCCACCCATTACTCAGGTTTGCTCCAGACGGCCACCACCATTACCTTCAGGCCCATGTCCTATACCAGAAGATTCTTCGACATCTGATCCAGGAACACTTGATGAGCTTCCCATTGCCCTTCGTAAAGGTAAACACACTTGTACTTATCCTATTGCCTCATTTGTTTCTTATCACCAGTTGTCACAACCAACATATTCTTTTCTTACATCACTTGATTCTACCTCTATCCCTAACTCGGTTCATGAAGCTTTATCTCATTCTGGTTGGCGTAATGCAATGATCAAAGAGATGAATGCTTTAGATGGTAATGGTACTTGGGATTTAGTATCTCGTCCTGTAGGAAAAAAGGCAATTGGGTGTAAATGGGTGTTTGCAATTAAGGTTAACCCTGACGGATCAGTTGCTCGTTTGAAAGCACGCCTTGTTGCTAAAGGCTATGCTCAGACTTATGGGATAGATTATTCTGACACATTTTCTCCGGTTGCTAAATTCACTTCTATCCGATTACTTATTTTCATGGCTGCTACTCAATGTTGGCCTCTGCATCAACTTGACATCAAGAATGCTTTTTTCCATGGTGATCTTCAAGAGGAAGTATATATGGAGCAACCACCTAGGTTTGTTGCTCAGGAGGAGAGTGATAAAGTTTGTCGTCTTCGAAAATCATTGTATGGATTGAAATAGAGCCCACGAGCATGGTTTGGTAAGTTTAGTCAAACACTTGAGCAATTTGGAATGAAGAAAAGTACATCTGATCATTCTGTTTTCTATCGACGGTCTGAGAGGGTATAACTCTGTTGGTTGTGTACGTCGATGATATCGTTATCACTGGGAATGATACATCGGGTATATCTTCTTTGAAAACTTTCCTTCAGGGTCAATTCCATACTAAGAATCTGGGAACAATGAAGTATTTTCTGGGTATTGAAGTGATGAGAAGCAAGAAAGGTATCTTTTTGTCGCAAAGGAAATATGTACTTGATTTGTTATCTGAGATAGGAAAACTAGGAGTTAAACCATGTAGTACTCTAATGATACCTAATTTGCAACTCACCAAAGGAGAATTATTTAAAGATCTTGAGAGATACAGAAGATTGGTTGGGGAGTTGAATTATCTGATAGTGACACGACCAGACATCGCTTATTCAGTAAGTGTTGTAAGTCAGTATATGTCTTCACCTACCGTGGATCATTGGGTTGCAGTAGAACAAATTTTATGCTACCTAAAAGCTGTACCTGGGCGTGGAATTTTATATAAAAAATCATGGTCATTCAAAAGTTGAATGTTTTTTAGATGCTGATTGGGCAGGATCTAAAGAAGATAGAAGATCAACGTCTGGATATTGTGTTTTTGTAGGAAGCAATTTGGTGTCATGGAAGAGTAAGAAGCAGAATGTGGTTTCACGTTCAAGTGCTGAGTCATAGTATAGAGCTATGACACAATCTGTGTGTGAAATAGTGTGGATACATCAATTTTTGACTGAGATAGGTTTCAATATTACTATGTTAGCTAAATTGTGGTGTGATAATCAAGTTGCACTTCACATTGTGTCTAATCAAGTGTTTCATGAGAGGACTAAACACATTGAAGTAGATTGTCATTTCATTCGTGAGAAAATTCAACAAGGGTTGGTGTCCACGGGGTATGTAAAGACTGGAGAACAGTTGGGAGATATCCTTACTAAAGCCTTAAATGGAGCAAGAATAAATTATCTCTGCAACAAGCTGGGCATGTTTGACATATTTGCTCCAGCTTGAGGGGGAGTGTTATGATATATATATATAGTATTATGTATATATGTCCTTTATAGTAATTGTACATTCTTTACTTAGGGTTTCCTTGTGTACCTATATATATGTTATTCTTTCTTATGAATAATACAATGAGTATTTTTCTCTCAATACTGAGTACAAAAGAGTCTTTCCCTTAAAGTTCTTTAACTTCCCTTGTCAACTTATTCAAGTTCATTTTATCTCGAGTAAAGCTTTGGGGTTATTTTCTCATTCGAATGATAACAAATTTTAGGAATGGAAAGCAAGGTTACTAGTGGAGCAGTCATCTGCAGTCAAATGCCCATCCATATCTTACCATTTAGTGGGCACCAAGAAAATTCAACAGGAACTTGCAAAACCAAATGTACTTGAAAGGTATTAATTATTTTTGCATCTTCAGTTCTCATCTTCCCTTTTGATTCAGAAATAAGTGTGTGGACTGGAAGTATCCCCACCAACATATTGCAGTCAACTTTCCAAGACATACACAAGTTCTTTATGTTATAGAATGTAGTCAACTTCCCACCCAAGACAGATATAGAAGTTTTAAAGTTGTATACAATTTCATTATAAGAAGGGGTGAAAAGGAAGACAAGAAATCCTGAGAAGATACCCGAAATCTAAAAAGCTTACAAAAAAGTTACTTCAATTGTTAAAGATGGAGATTGGGCATGGTTACAAAATCTTTAGATAAGGAACTCCATAATGAAGCAACAAGAGAATATTACCCAAGAAATTTCTGCAAGAATTTTACCCCGATGATCCTATGGTTTACCGATTTCCTAAAAATGCCATGCAAGATTATTCCACAAGACCTTAGTTTTTCCCTTAGAAACAGTCTGAGATAGCTTAATGATCGTCTGATGTCATTAGGACTGCATTTATTAAGATTTAAGATGCTAAAGTCTTTTGCTGATACCTAATTGAGAACCGATAACCCAGGAAAAGGTGTTGAGTTGTCCCAAGTCCCTTCTGAACATGCCTTAATTGCATCTAAGATCAATGATCACAAGGTGTAAGTTTTCCAGGACACTCTCTTCCAAGTACTTAGTCTCTTCGAGCCAGTGCATCATCGTAAGACAATTGCTCTCGTAAATTGAGGAACTTGGATTTTGTCTACTAATATAGTTCCCTTAATTATCAAACGGCCAAATCCTGAATTCCTTGTTGGCTTGCAGTAATCCATCTTATTTGGAAGATAACTATATTATTTTTAAAAATTTCCACATCATTTAGATTAATTCTGAAGTTTAATCCAATCCTCTTAGAAAAACATTCCATTCTTCAAGGAATGTTATATGTACTCGTTGTCACCAAGAAAAGGTTAGCCTAATATCCAAACATTTAATCTTATAGATGAAAGAATTACCTCTAATTAATTTCTAACAGAACTATTTCTTTAAACCACCCCAAGCAATCCTTACCTTACTCACTTGCTATATCGAGATAATGTTTTTCAACTCGCTCAAAATAGAATCTATTCCAAATATATATGCCATGGTTTCTTACTTTGACAGGGTACAAATATCTAAATTTTCTATTTTAGATACTTTTTTAGACTTATTGCCTATACTAAGTAGCAACCAAGTGCCAAAGCAAGCTACTTTTCAAAGGAGAGCTTTAAGGCTTTTTATTCAAGAAAGCATAGTTTCTATCCCAAATATTATGTATCTCGAGGCTGCTCTCCACAGAAGGCAAAGATACCACCCTCTAGTTTATAAGATGACTGTCAGCTTCTTAATCTGTGCGTTTGGACAAAAGATTCTGAGTGCAATGACCGTTAGTGTGTGTACATGTATATATGTATGTATATATATATATTTTAAAAAAGAAAAACCTAAACCAGCACATTTGGAAATAGTGGGGAATTCTCCACGTAGGCACTTTGTTCTCAATTCTTTCAGCAAGTGGATTTCAGAAGTTAGCTACCCACCCCAATAACTTGGGCCATTTTCACAGAGATGGAACTGGCTATTTTCTTGCTTCTGTTGGGACAAGTTCACTCCAAACATCAGGCTTTTCAATTATAGACCAATCAGCCTTACAACTTGTTTATACGAGATCATGACTAGAGTTTTATCAAAATGGCTTAAGAAAAACCTTCCTCGTACCACCACAGAATATCAATCCGCTTGTGTGGTGGAACGGCAAGTCATAGATGCATCTTTAATTGCAAACGAGCTCATATAGGAATGCATGAGGAAAAACAAGAAAGGGGTGGTCGTAAACTTGACATTGAGAAAGCTTTTGACATGGTTGATTGAGATTTTCTATAGTATATTTTACACGCGAAAGGATTCGACATGAAATGGAGAAGGTGGATCTGTGGTTGTATCTCTTCGGCAAACTACTCCATTGTTATCAACGATAAACTAAGAGGGAAAATTATTGCCACTAGAGGCTTTTGTCAAGGGGATCCTCTCTCTCCATTCCTCTTTGTCTTGGTGGATTGCGTAAGCAAGAAGTTAACAAATGAAGCTACAATTGGCAATATTAAAGGCTTTGGGGTTGGAGAGGGTCAACTATCTATTAACCACCTACAATTTGCCGATGACATCATACTATTTTCAATAGAAAACAAAGACAAGCTGACGTCTCAATCTTCAAACCAGACACTAGCTCAAACATAATGAGAATTTTGACAAACTTCTAAGCAACAAGGAAGATACTGTCATATGCAAATTGTATTTGCCCATTAGAAAATTTTTAATCTTCCTCATCTTGGAAACTCTATCAAATAAACTGCTAACAGAGCGAAATTGTCGACCAACACAAAAAACAGGGGGTGAGGGTTAGAGGATATTCTTACCTTAAACCTCTCTTGCTTTATTTCTAAAGCAAAGAGGACATCCCTCAACTGAGTGGCTGCTGTTAGCATACGGTACGTAGAGTCTTACTTGTATGAATTGTCAATTTCAAGATCCTTGGAGCATGTTTTCTCATGTACAATTGTAGAATGTTTCACAAACTCACGAACCTTTAGTACGACTTCACTAGTTGATGCCCGTGCATCTCCAGACCAAATATCCAACCATTCATTTGCCAATCTTTTGAGTAAGTGATGGTGGCTTGCTCTAAATCATCAATTTGATAACAATGTCTTATCTTAACAATGCTCAACATTCATCTGTGGGTATTCCAAGCATTGTTAGTGATATGTCCTCTCACAATGCCATTGGCAAAGACCTTATAATCCATATTGCAACTCTAAATATCCACTAAAAGGCTTATTTGACCGCGAATTTCACTCAGAAGATTCAATGTGCTTCTTTTTTTTCCTTACATTAATGGACTTACATTCTTCCTTGATGCCTGATTTGGCTAAATTGAATTATGGATAAAAATTTCTTTTAATGAAAGAAACAAATTCACTTTGCTCGATCATTTGAAGTGGAATTTCATCTTAATGATTAACTTCCTTGGCAATGTGATGTATACAAGATTTGAAAAAAAAAAAATCTAACGTTCATTAAGAAAAAATGAAAAAAAAAATACAAGGATGTTAAAAAAAGAGCCCACAAAAGAAAGAAGCAACCAAAAGAAAGAGCCTCCAATCTAGCAAAATGAGACCTAACGGGTAGTTACAAAATGACTACGCAACTGAAGCTCATAGAAACACGTTGAACCTAATAAGAGCCCAAAGGACTCCAAGATCTCTCAAGTCGTCTAAAGACTTTATTATTCCTCTCCTCCCAAAGACCCTAAAGAACAACGCACACATCCAGCCTGCCACAACCTTTCGTTCTCACGAAAAGGAGGGTGGAGATTTGAGAAGGAATTCCTCAATCATGTCTCTGCAACCCCTATGTCTAGCCAGACTTAAGACAAACTCCTCGAAGAAATAACTCCAAACACTATGGGTGATGTCACACCTCTAGAGGATATGATTAAGATCCTCGACTGCCTTCTTGCAAAGAATACAACATAGTGGCCCAATCAAATTGGGCAACCTCCTCAAAACTTGATCCAATGTGTTAACCCTTATGTGGAGAACCTGCTTTGAAATTTTCACCTTCCACAACGAGGCAAAGACAACACTCGAGGGAGATGGATTGACCAAGCAAAGAAAGAAGGATTTGCAAGAAAAGCCATCGGAAGGATAGGGACTCCAAATACAAACTTTCCTTCTCCTTGGACTACAACAAAACTCCCCAATCAAGTAGAGGAGGGCAACAACATCCGACGTTTTCCTATCTCACAAAACACCTTGGAACCCCAAAATGGGCGAAGAATATTTCAGAGAATTAAGGCAACACATCCACCATCGAGTGGTTCCTCATCGAGGATAGTTATACAAACGAGGTAAAAGAGAGCCAAAAGGTCTATCCCCCAACAATTTATCCTCCTAGAAAAATGTATCCTTCCCATCACCCGCCCAACACTGGACAAACTGAGAAAAGAACAACTTTCTTTGGATTACGCTTTTTTGGCAGTTCTGATGATTTTCCAGAAAGTAGTTTTTTTATTTCAAATCCTGTATCCATCACATTGCCATGGAAGTTATTCATTGGTATGGAATTCCACTTCCATCACATTGCCAAGGAAGTTATTCATTGGGATGGAATTCCACTTCCAATGATCGAGGAAAGTGGATTTGTTTCTTTCGTTAAAAGAAATTTTGATAAAAAATTTAATTTAGCCAAATCAGGAGTCAAGCAAGATGTCCATATATGGAAGGAGAATAAGAAGCATATTGAATCTTCGGAGTGAAATTTGTGGTCAAATAAGCCTTTCAATAGATATTTGGAGTTGCTATATATATGACTATAAAATCTTTTCCATTGTGAGAGGACATTTTATTGACAATGCTTGGAACACCCACAGATGAATGCAGATCATTGTTGAGATAAGACATTGTTATCAAATTGATGATCTAGAGCAAGCCAATATCACTTGCTCAAAGGATTGACAGTTGAATGGCTAGAGATTTGGTTTGGCAAATGATGAATCTCTTCTGTTTGATACGATTTATGGGAAATTTAGAGCTATCTTAGATCCAAACGTTATGTTTGATTGATTTTTAATTAAAAAAATGCTTGGCTAAAGTTCTTCGTGAGCTTCCAAGAGATGTACTGACATTAACTAGTGATGTCGTACTGAAGGTTCGTGAGTTTGTGAAACATGCTACAATTGTATCTACGGAAACATTTCTTATGGCCAAGGATGTACTTAGAGGGGAGAGCTCCAAGGGTCTTGAAATTGATAATTCATATAAGTGAGGCTCTATGTACGAGCAGCAGCCATTTAGATAGATAGGGAAATAAAGCTGGGAAATCACAACTGAAAATCCACATCCTCCAGTGCTCTCCAAACCTTCTTTTGAAGAATGCATTGAAGCACGTTCCAATTTACCATGTCATGGGTCCCTTGTGGATCAATTTAATGCATCATCTCCTTTTCTTCCTTTTTCTCCCACACCGAACAAATTTTTATGTACAGAATCTGAATGATTGATGGAAATTCTATGAAGAAGATCCTCTTTATATTTTTTCCTTTAAAACCTTTGAGATGGTTTTGTAAAGACTAGACAATTGGCTACTTGGTCTGGAAATGTATAATAGCTTTTTTGTGGTAAGTCTTAAATGACTTATGAGCTCCATATACGTCATGAAGTCATTCTGAGAAATTTCTGGACAACTTGCATAAGTTATTAAGACAAGATCAAAATTTCATATTAACAAAAAATGAATATGAATTAACTTAAGAACTACTTTCCAAAGTTTTATCAACTACATTCTATTAGACCAATTGCACATTTTTCTAAATGCGTTCTCTTTATATGTTGAGAAACTGAAGCATAGATTCCATTTATTAGCTGAAGCTCAATATCCTTCTTCCTCATAAAGGAGTTCATGATCAGAGCATTTCAATCCTCGTAATCGGTTTGATCTTGTGGGATTTGATAATTTATGTAGGAAATAGCTTTTCTTATTGCAATTTCTATTTGCAGCTGAAATTTTAAGTCCCTACTTCAGGTTCCTTTGCAATAAAGAGGATATTGCCAAGATAAGGAAATGTTTTGCAGGGTTGTGGAGTTTAGATGACAAAGATATAGTTAAAAAAGCCATCGAAACACCAGACCTATTCGTTATGAAGCCGCAAAGAGAAGGCGGAGGTTGGTTCCATCACCTTTTGAATTTTCTCAATGTGATTCGCCTAATTTTTTTCTTTCTTTGCAATAAAGCCATTAACAAAGAATTCATCAATCTCCTTCAGGGAACAATATCTATGGCGATGATGTGAGGAAAGCCCTTCTAAGATTGCAGAAGGAAGGGAATGAAGAAGATGCTGCTTACATTCTTATGCAGAGGATATTCCCATCTGTTCTACCGATGATTTTTGTGCGAGATGGGATTTGTCATAAGGATCATGCAATTTCAGAGCTCGGTATATTCGGTGCTTACTTAAGGTTTGCAACTCACTTGTCTACACCTTTGAGATTCACTGATGCTAACCTATTGTAATGCCTGGTTTATGATATGATGGATGAAGAAGAGAAAATAAAAACTATCAAACAAAGAGATGTTTTAATTCTTCCAATATACTAAAATAGGGATGCAATTTCTATTTCTCTATTATCTACTAATTTTGCTATTTTGAGTCGACCATGGTTTGATTTTGAGAATCCTGTAAGGAATATACTTTTAAATGTACTTAGTAGAGGTGTAAGCTGAAACTAAAGAAACTGAAAAAATCGATTGGTTCAGTTGGCTTGAAGTATATTTGTCAGTTAGTTCGATGTTCTGAAGTATAAAACCGAAAAATAGTTGGTTGGTTTGGTTTGTATAGATTTTTGTCGGTTTGGGTTGGACAGTTAGTTCAATTTTTTAAAAAAGTCCATGTTCTTTTCCCCCTAAACCGAAAAACTGACCCACCCGCTTACACTAATGATACTGAAATGTGAACTAGTGAGTGTTTTATCTCAAGTTTTAAGAAGATAGTTTCTTTTAAAATTTCTTTTTTTCATCCTGGCTTAAGACTTATTTATTTCATATGCAGGAACAAAGACAAAGTAATTGTAAATGACCAATGTGGTTACTTGATGAGGACAAAAGTATCTTCATCAAATGAGGGTGGTGTTGCAGCTGGATTTGGAGTCTTGGACAGTATTTACTTAACTTGAGTGTGATTAATTTAACCAATTCTCCAAGGCTTAAATTACTATAATTAACTGCTTGACAACAGGCTTTGTTGCCAATTTTTCCTTTGCAAAAACCCATAGAAAATCTATATTGGTCGAATTTTCTAGTTGCTTACAATGGGATTTGATGATTTGGAATCCTAGGAAAATCCAAATTTGTCACTACAATCATTCATGCCTCAAAGTTCTAATAATAGATGACTTTGGTAGAAGTAGAACTTCAAGGCCAAAGATCTAAATTATCAACTTTGTGTTTTTGAATGCTCATTTTACTAAGGGATAGATTTTCTTGATATTAAAGCATGTAATTATGATTCATGTTATTCAGCAGACAATTTTCTTACCTACCAATGATGGTTGAATCAATCTAAAGTTTCTATTTATGGAGTTCAAGTTTCTCTACCTTAGTTTCTTTGTAGTTTCTTTGTCAAGGAACGCTAACTATTTTCTTTATTTTAATTATCACAAGAATAAAAGAAAGATAAACAAAAGATTTCTATGATAATTTAAAAAAAAAAAAAGAAAAGAAAAGGATTTCTATGATGACATGCAACACAATGAACAAGATTGATATCACATAACAAAAGACTAATCTACTATATAATTTTTCATGATCCTCAAAGTTCATAGTGAATTAAGTAACCGGTAAGATCTACTATGTAAAGTTTTGAAGGGGTTGTTTGGTATTGTGTTTGTTGCTTATTTCTTATTTCCAATTTTTTTAGAAACATAAGTATTTGGTAACGATTTTTATTCCTCATTTCTTAAATCGTTCTCAAACCTATATAAAAATTATGAAAACAATAAAATCAAGATACTTATTTTTTGCTCTCATTTTAGTTTTTTTCAAAACATTAATAAAATCACTACTTTCTTATTATTGATTTATACAATGTTTTAATTTAAATTTTAAAAATTAATTTTTATGCACGACTTTTACTTTTTATTTATTTAAAATTTTAGAGAAGAAAGAATAAGAAACAGTTACTAAACATCATTACTAAACACAATTCTGTCTTTTTTGTATTAGAAAAGAAGAAACAAGATACAAGAAATAGAAATGTCACAAAACACGTCTGAAACTTCAAAATTAACGGCATTAAACTGAATAGAGTTCAAAAAATAACAAAAAGAGACGATAAATTTATTGTGTAAAACATAAAAACTAGGATGTTGCAAGCATCTCTGCTCGTTTTTGCCACAAAGCAGTGAGTTTACGCTCCTTGACAAGCTCTTCTTGAGCTCTCTCCCTTGCTTGCTCACAAGTCCAAACGCCAATGTTGCAATTATCTGCTTCTTTTTGATAGCGAGATGAAGCTTTCTCAGCATTTGCCATCAATGATTTGTACCGCTGCATATTCTCATCACTCACTATCTTAAGTAAATCTATCTCTTCTTTTATTAGAGTTGTTTTGTCTTTTCTTAGTTCTTCTATCATCTCTTGATCGATCTCTGCATTATCGAGAAAAAAAAAAGTAGTTCATATCAGTATTCGGGAGCAGTTCGGAAGTATCATTTTGGTTCTTGTATGTTGGAACTTGTTCTATTTTAGTTCCCGTACTTTCAAATGTCTACATTTAGTTTCTGTACTTTCAATAAACTTTAGAAAAATTTAGTCCCTAAACCTTCTACCTAGAAATTTGGTCAACATATTGAGATTGTGCCTTTTCTAGTATGAAAATTATTATTATTTTTTGTTGAATTAGATAAAAAAAATTAACTTCAAACTAACGATATACAACAAGGACTAATTTTAAGGTCTATTGAAAGTATCGAACTATATGTGGATATTTGAAAGTAAATGGACTAAAAGAAGTATGACTTGATTTAAATTATTAAATCAATATATAGGAATTAAAAGAAAATATATAGGTATAATAAAAGAGAGAGACGATTCTCCATCCAAATTGTTTTCTAAATAGAAAAAGAAATCAGAAATTAGCTTAGGAAACACGTTTTTAAGAATAGTTCTCTTTAGAAAACAAAATTGCAATAAACTTGTAATCGAGGATGAATTCTAAGGTAAGTTGAAAAGAGTACACTAACCTCCAACTGAGCTATTGTAGTTGATGAACTCTGTAAAAGGAGAATAGATTCTACTATTAGAAATCAATTGATGATATGTCAAATTATGATTGGTTCATGTTCAAAATATTTATGCATGATAATTCGTGGGCATGACAATTTAAATGCTCTACATTGAAAACAAAAACAAAAAAAACAACTTAACCAGCTATTATTTGCAGATGTAATCTCCTCAAAAAAAAATTGCGGATGTAATTTATTTTTATACATTAAGGATATTAATCAAATTTATTTATTTATTAAAATATAATATAAATATAACAAGAAAAAGATTTGGTCAAAGAAAATATAATACATAGTCAAGTTTTATTCACATGACTACCCGTGAGGTGGAATGCAAACGTAAATATGATTAGATAGATTATTAAGAGTGTTTGATAATTATTCTTAGAAAAATAAGAATGTTTATTTACAAATTCTTTTCTTTTTTTAATCAATTAACAGATTTGAACTCTGGAAAACGTTGTCATTGATTTGTTCTATTATTCTGCAGCATAGTATAAATTATGAAAAAAATAAAATAAAAGGGAAAATAAATACAAACATTCAACATAAGAGTTAACCTAAGCCCAAATAAATCAGCATAAGTGATTTTCTTAGAACTAGGTCACAAAATCCAAACACCCTGCTCATTTATTTATGTATGTGTTAATATTTGAGCTAAAAAAAGAATTGCCGAAAATATCTTGAAAAAATATTCAATTTATCCTAATTTTATTAATTTAAGCTTTAATATTAAATCAAAACAGAAGCCTTAATTTAGGTTAATAATAATAAGATTGTTTTTTTCTCTCAAATGAATTATATTAATAATTTAAGATTCAGAACCACAAACAAGGATGAGAGTTTTTAGGAAAAATTGAAAGAATCAAATTTACTCAAACATACTAGTTTAGGCCCCTTTGATAACATTTTAAGGTTTTCTTAAAAGTTATGCTTCTAAGAAAATATTTTTGAAATTAGGTCAAGATTTTAAAATCTCAAGATAAGTCAGAAACAAAATCATTATCAAACAAGAGTTCAAAAGTATTAGAATCACAAATGTATAGCAGGCACACTTTGTATATGGGCTCTTCATGTTTAAAAAAGAAATTTGAAATTTGAAAAAATAAATAAAAAGAAGATAGAGAGGGAATTCAATGTTTTAGAATTCAATAACAAGTTAATTATAGGGTTTTTCTCTCCAAATTTCAGTGACATGCTAATATTCAAAATCACATAAAAAAGTAAAAATACATAAAAAAAAAGTCAAAATTTACTCCAACCTATTAACCTAAGGTTCATTCAAATAACAAACTTGTTTCTTTTTTTCAAAAAGTCGACCATTCTTCCAAAAGGGTTTTCTAAATTTGGTGGAGATTTTAAAACTATTTAAAAAAAAACCAAGGAACCGACAAAATTTTCCATTCTTTTTAACTCTGTAACATTTAAAATAAATAAAGCATCTATTATTATTTTATTGAACT
This sequence comes from Trichosanthes truncata, assembly GCA_033996785.1. Lineage (NCBI taxonomy): Eukaryota > Viridiplantae > Streptophyta > Magnoliopsida > Cucurbitales > Cucurbitaceae > Trichosanthes > Trichosanthes truncata. The sequence continues at coordinate 37,207,138 of JAWPNB010000013.1, read as the reverse complement.
AAAAAAAAATTTCGATTTTAAAGGTTTAGGTCTAAGATAATTAAAGTCTCGTTTCTTTTTCGCTCTTTCCCGGCCAACAACATTAAAAAAAGTAAAAAGAGAGAGTGAAAAAAAAAAACTTACGGCAAGAGATGGGGAGAAAATCCTGATAAGAACAATCACAGTAACAAGAAGGACATGCAAACGAAGGATTTTTAAAGCACATAAACACCAACGTCGTCTCCATGCAAACCACAAAACTCACTATTATTAACCCATATATCAGCCACTGAAGCCACCGGATACGGTCTCTTCCACGGCGGCGCATCGGCGGAGCCATCTCTTCTCCGATTCCCTCTCTCTAAATTTCACCCAAACAAACAATTTCTTTAATAATTGTTTCTTTAGAAAAAGAAAATCTGCCCATATATGCTTCCCCTAAAAACAAAACCACAAAAAGGAATTGTGTGTTTTGTAGTTGAATTGGGAGTTTGAGGTTTTGGAGGGACTTATAAGCAGTGGCGGCATTCAAAAAAAAAAAAAAAATGCGAATGCGGAATTTGAAAAGAAGATGATTAAGTGATAATATACATTTTATTATTATTATTATTTTAAAATAAAGAGATAACTGCAGAAGTTTGAATTTAAAATTCTCTATATTTCGATCTATTTTATCTATTTGGGTGAAATATATATATATATTTTTTTTGGGGGGGTAATTGTTTTAGTGATTTGTGATTTTGATTCTGATGGGTTTATGTGTAATCGAATTTAAGTTTCGTATTTGATTTTTGAAAAGTGTTTGGCTTTATCTTTTATGAATCTTTTAAGAAATGATTTAAGGGTTTTTAATCAAATATTTATTATTTGGTCGAATTAATTATCTATTTGATGAATCAACCGTGATTTCGTCTTTTATAAGTTTAAAATTAAAAATTCCGTCTTTTATAAGTTTGAAAAGTTCTAATTTTATTCCCTTCCAAAAAGAAAAAAAGTTTTAATTTTATTCAGCCTGAACTTTAGAGTAAATTTGATGTCATGCTATTTTTTTCCATTAAAAACTTACATGTTCTTCATTTATTCAAACACTAGCACAGGTTGGACATCTTAAGCCTGTATTTGAGGTGTAGGGTTGTATAGCTTGAGTGTAAGGTTGTGTAGTCTAAGTTTGGATAGTCTATTTTTTGTAATTTTTTTTTCTGTTTAGTGGATTATTCAAACCTTGATATAATCTATTTTCTAGAAAGCAACTATTCAATCCATTTTGAATTTGGTATTTCATTACCTATAATTTTTGTAACCCTAATTTTCTTCTTTTTCAATGGATTAACATGCACAAATCACTAAATCAGCTCGAGTGGCTGCTCTTCTCCGATTGAAAGAAAAGAATATTTCAGAAATGGGAGTTTTGGTAGCAGAAATTCGGTTGTTGGTGAGGCCCTTTCAGTTCTATTCGTTCGGTTGGTGTCGTCGCACGGCAAACGGAGTGGCGCACACAGCTGCGAAGGTGGCGTTGGAACAGAGGATGAACGGCGAGATGGAGGAGGTGAAGACAGATCGTTGGAACGTTTATCGTGAAGAACTAGTAGGCAAACCCTCTAATCTATTAGAGGGGGGCGTATTCCGTCATTTTAATTCCTTTTAATTTTGTTTCTTTCTTTAAAAAAAAATGCAAAATTTAAATTCAAATCAATCGTTCACCATAATAATAATTGATGTCATAAATTGGATAAAGTAGTTAATGAGAAAAAAAATTACATGGTTCTTGCAAAAAGGGAAATTAGACATAAAATTAGATGGAGAGCAAATTTGCATGGTTTATGTAATTTTACTTTGATTAAATTAAAAGTAAAATACATTCTGTAGGTTATTTAAAAATTAAAAATAAAATAACATATATACTTATGCTATTTTAATATAACTAAGTTCAAAATGAATATCATGCCTATACTTTTATTTTCTTGGTTGAAGCTAATTTGAAAATTAAATACTTTCTTTATTCTTTAATATATCTAATTTAAAATTAAATATTTTTAATTTTATTTTAATAAATTAAAAATAGTATGCCATTTATTTTTGTTACTTGAATACTGTTTATTTGAATATATATATATATATAATTTTAATACTTTAGATTAAAATTAAATGTTATTTTTTAGAATATTACTATGAGTAAGTCTAAAATATATTTTTCTTATCTTAAAATTAGAAAATTATATATATTATTTTTGGATATTGTTAATTAAATATAGACAAATAAAAAAATAATTTTTTTAGATAAAGATAACGTTGCTATTTGCTATAAGAAATTTTAGTCCAAAGTAAAATATTGTAAGTGGCATGTGGTGGAAGTGAGAGGGGGAGATAATTTTCAAAAATTTATATTATTTTTATGAACTTTTTAATTTACATTACATGTTAAATTACAAATTTGATTCCTATGGTTTGCAGAAAGTTAGAATTTAGTCCCTATGGTTTTAAAAGTTAGAATTTCATAGTTATTGTTTGATAAAACCTCATAGGTCCATATATATGCAACTTTGTCATCAAATTTAAAATAATGACATGACAACTTGTAATTGATCAAAATTTCTCATTGATCAACAAATGTCTTCTTTTCGAGACTCATGCACAGGTATGAGTTGGTGAATCGAGAAAAAAAAAATTGGAATCAAAATGTAAGCTATTTGTTCCTCATTTTTTATTCCTTCAATGTGTTGATTTAATCGAAATATGAATTTAATTCAAAATTTTGATTTTTTTAGTTTAACATTATGCCAATTAATCAAAAAGGTCAATATTTTGATTTTTTTTTTATAGCAAACTTTGATTTGAATTAGAGTAGAATTTATGCTTGACCCTATTTCAAAATCGAATGTAGAGTAATCTTATCTTATCCAATTTCTTTTAAGTTTAAATACTATTTTAGTCTTTGTACTGTCAACTAATTTGATTCATTTTGATCTTTGTACATTCAAAATGTCTATTATTTTGATCCTTGTATTTTCAACTTTTTTTCATTTTAGTCCATGTACTTTCGAAATATCTATATTTAGTCCTTGTACATTTAAACAGTGGCCATTTTAGTCCACTCGTTTTCATTTTTATCTCATTACTACCGACTATAGTTTTAGCATGACACTTCACTTACTAAATTTCTTAAAATGTAGCCATAAATTTGTATTAAAGAGTTTCCATTGTGTATAAAATTTATATTTAAATTTTACAAACATGGGCCAAATTGGTCATTTTTTAAAAGTACGGGGACTAAGTGGATGTTTTGAAAGTACAAGGACAAAATGAGTAAAAGTTGAAAGTGTATGGACTAAAATGAAAATTTTGAAATTCCAGGGACCAAAATGAACCAAAGCCAAAAGTACAAGGACCAAAATGGTATTTAAACTTTTTTTTTAAATTTTAATTTGGAGTAGAATTTGGAATCTATGTGAATTTGACATAGAATTTGAATTTGAATTTTACACAAATTTGATTTGGGATTAAATTCATGTTCTACTTGCTTTTCTCTCTCATTTGTATTTTTACACTTTTCTTTTCGCTCTCATGCCTTTTTTTTTTCCAAACTCACACACGTCAAGTCGTTTGCTTCTCTTGGAAGCAATGATATACAAGAGTAGGATCATATGTTACTTTGTGATCTAATTTGTACTAACAATGTTATCACAAAGTATTCTAGTTTTAAGCTCACTACGATATACTTTCCTTACTCCACTACTATCAACACATGCTTCTCGAGAAGTGGTAGAACAGTAGTAGTAGGATTACAAATCATGTGATTTTCTTGCTATCGAATGATCTACTAGGCAAAATATCATTATCATGCATAGGTACAACATTAGCAAGATTGTCTTTACTACTTTCGACCTTATCAAAATTTCATATATGGTAGAGGTCAACTAACCCTTTCCACAAATGCACAAGAACTAGACTTAGATTTAGTGTACCTTGAAGATCTCCTTTGGAGTTTCCTTTCCATGCATCTTGATGGCAATGTGCACCATCTCTTCTAAATCCTCACAAGGTCGAATTTCTTCTCATTCAACAACTATCTTGATAATCTTCTTATTAAGTCCTTTGTAGAATTGATCCATGGTTGCTTCCTCATCCTCATATAAGTTAATCTCCTCAAGTAATGAGAGCATCTCTTTGTAGTATTTTTCCACGCATTTGCTCTCTTATCTCAAAGTTCACAATTTGTGGAAAGACATATAGGAAAACAATGCTTTCTTATTAAAAGCTTGGTCTCTTTCCATGAGAGTTAATATGAACCAAGGCATCTCAATCATGCATTATGAACTTCATGGAAGATGTGAAGAATCCTGTCCAAATTTAATTACAACGAGATGGAGTTGCATTAAATGCACTTGGGATTTATTTATGACCAACTCAAGATAAATTCAAGTTACATTAAATGAAGTCAAGTTTCATAAAAGTTGAACAACACAAGTTGCATTTAATGAACTCGATCACGTGCAACTCATCCTTCATTAAAGAACAACCAAGCTTCATTTATGGAACAAGAGCTTCAAGATACTTCAAGTGGGGCTTCATTTATTCTTGGATAGTTACAAACTATTGATTGACTTATTAGAAGTTTATATCTCAGATTTATGGAGCTTTCAATGTAATTTTAAGTTTTAAAGTTTTGTAATTTTCAATGTTTTATATGTTACAATTTAGCTAGTGGACATTATGATATTGATGGACATGAGAGTTACAACCCTTCAATGCACCATAGGTTAAACTAGAGTTGATTTTGAGGCTACATAAAGCTATGTAAGTTGTATTTACAAAGGAGACTCGAAAAATTATAGTAAAAAGTGTTGGATAATTTATTGATTTTCTTTTATTAATTTAATTAATGATTTATTTAATTATAATTGTTTATAAAAGAAAAAGGAAGAATTAGTCTTTAACTATTTTCTTCTTTTAAGGAGAAAGTTAAGCACTTAACTATGTGCATTATGGCCTTTTAACTGTCTTCTTCCTCATAGAGTGATGTGATTTTTTACACAGACAGTTTTTCGAGAAAAGCCTTACAGAGTTTGTTAATTTATTTTCCACGAAATCTTTCCTTTTCTTTGAGCATGCAAGTCAACGAGAATTCGTAAGAGAGCTTAGCTACACAATAGCTTTCTTGAAAGGAGTTGTATCCTGAGAGTGGAGTGCCAAATAACTCAATGCTACATCTAAGGACAACATTCTGCAACACACCTCGAACCCATATAACAGGCTTTCCTAAACCCTATTTTACTGATTAAATCTTTTATATTTGTTTGTTGTGTTGTTTTGTTTACAGTATTCTTGGCTAATTGCTTTATGTAATATTTTTCCAACAAAAAGAGTATTTGTGCTTTCTCTTAGCCTAAAGCTAAGTTTCTTTGCAATTCTATGCAGTTTAGGTTGCATGCTTAGAATAATTCAAGCTTGACTTGATTTATCTTGATTGTGGAGTGATTCGAATCTCAAACAAGTTTTCTTGCTTGGAGATATTTGACCAACAAGATAATCCAGTTCTTACTGTCCTTGGGTTGATTTTCAAATTAGTTTTGGGGTTTTTGAGATTGTGTTCTAAAGACCTTGTTTCTTAGCAAGGTTGTTAAATCCAATTATCAAAAGTTACTTAACATTGTGGTATCAGAACCTTTGGTATCTTTGATTTCATTTTGATTTGGGGGTTTTAGCATTTGTGATCTAGGGGTTTGCATAACTATAAGGGTTCTTAGATCCAATTGGCTAAAGTTTTCTTATCAAGAGTCTTGCATGATTTCCACTCCCCCTTTTTGACAACAAACTACTCAACCATATTAAGGCATAATCCTCAAATGTAGAGACGATAAGTTTTACCTTTCCCTTTGTACTATAGTAGTGATGATCAAATATAACATCAATTTCTTCCTCCCATAAAAGGTACTCCTCCGAATTTGAAATAACTCCTAAAGAACAATATGAAGGCATGTTTTGGTCAACATGATGGTCATTCCTTGGAGCTCTTCTTTGAGTATACATGGCTGCAAAAAGATATTAGCATAAGAAAAATTGGACCTCACAATCACTTCCTCACACGTTTCACACTCAAAAGATGAATGGTCACTTGTATTTATGCTCAAAGATGTAGCACTCCCTCACAAATATGTAAACTATCTCAAAGTAGAAAACAAGTAAGCCAAAAGTTTGCAATATGAAAGTACTTAACAAGCAACCTTGAACATAAAAGCGAGCTTGGCATGAAGTATTGATACTCAAGCAAAGAAACAAGTAGAACAAACAAAAATAAGAAAACTAAGAATCAACAGAATGTTCAAGATCCAATGGACTAGAACAAGAAATAACAAAAATAAGGTATCTAGAATTAAGAATTTAAGATTCAAATTTCAAAGAATTATGTAAGATGTAGAAGAAAAAGCAAAACAACTAGACAATAATTAAAACAAAGTAAGAAACTAAAGAAATAAGGTGCGAGAAACATTCTCCCAACATCCTAAAATTGACAAGTATAGCTTTTAGAACTCTAGAAGTTAAAATCTTGAATGGTTCTTGGAGCTTGATCTTAGAAATAAATCCAATCACTTTTTATGTTTTTGTTTTGATTGTTTTTTGTAAATTCCAGCTGCTTAATTAATACCTGCTTGATCTTCATGAAAATTCAGCTACTTACCTCCAGCTGCTTGCTTTTCATGCAGTTCTCTATTTTCTAAAATCCTAAAACTCAAGACTAACAATTTTTTTTTTTCCCTCATTTCTCTATCTTCCAGAAAAATAAGAATAGAGATACTAGATTCAATAATAACATGAATAATAAGAAGGAAATAAAAAATCCTAAAAATAAAATTCTATACTCAATCAACAAAGACTCTACAGGGATATATCTGATCTAAAGCGCCTTTTGTAAGAAATTATTTTTGCTGAATTGTCTAATCTTTTCTCAGAATCTTCATGTTACACCTCTGCATGCATTAATGATAGAATGATTGTATGCATTAATGATAGAATGATTGTATTGAAAAGTATGGAGGCTTTTACAAAGATTTAGTCTTCAAATTATAGCTGGCCAAATATACAAGTCTATTCTATAGAACAAAGCAATGATGAGAAGATGGTGGGAGAAGTCTGCCATACTGGTGAGGGGCCTTGATCTGAGTGACGAATGGGTAATGCACAAAGCTTAACAGGAATAATCCTGACAACATGGTGGCATAGGTACACAGTTCTTTCATTTCTTCAAGTGATTGTTGGAATCTGGTGAGTACCATTTCATTTACCTATTTGGATCTTCCTTTAGGACGGTTGTCTAATTTCTAGAACCTAATAGTGGAGGGGAAATAAGGGCGAGAATGAGTAAAAATTAGACATCTCTTTGATTAGAACAAAGTTTGTGGGTACGAGAATAAGTTATTCCTCTACGTCTCTTATTCTTATGATTGAGGGTACTTTTATACCCTTCAAAAAGTATGAGTTTTCTTTATGTCCCACAATCTCTCTCTTCTTCTTCTTCATTAATATTTAGTATAAATATTCATTTCAATAATTATAATTTATTAATTTATATCTACGGATTAAAATTAATTTTGATTAATTCATTAAATGATAATGTATCAAAGCATTTTTAGTGCCAACTGAGCGTAGCGCAATTGACATAAAACAATATTTTTATTAAGCATGTACCCTCGACCAAGAGGTTAGAGGTTCAATCCCTCACCCCACATGTTGTTGAACTCAAAGAAAAAAAGCAATATTTTTAGTATTAATTTCATAAAACAAGCATACACATCAATTATGAAAATATTAATTCATTAATTAATAATATATTTAAACAATTAATTACAAATGTTATTAATTGATTGTAAGGATTCATTTTTAATCATTATAAATAATTATTCCCTCGTTATTTATAATCAATTCACTGTTTATTATTATTTTAAAAAAATCATATTATTTTTTAGAATTAATTTTGATTGTTTTATTAATAGTATATCATAATATTTAAAATGTATAAGATCAATCTCATAAAACAAACTTACACATTATTTGTGGGGCGTAATTGTCTATTTGAGCATTGTTTTATGGTTGATATATAATTGTCTACTTAAGTATTGTTTCATGGTAGGATATTCTTACCTCTCATAATACAAACTTGCAATATATTGACGTAACATGTTTATTGTCTACTTCATTTGTTACTTATAATTAAGTAAACTATATTTTAGTACATTAATTGAATTGTATTTATTTATTTAAATATATATATATATATTTTTGATATCGGTGAGTGTTCGGGCCATATTTATTTAAATATTAATTCATTATTTAATGTATCACAATTACATAAAATTTATATATTAATCTCATCAAAGGAATATAGTCAATATCATTTGTTTATACGAAAATCTAAAAACATTTCCATATAGAACTAAACACAGTTATTTTTAGACATCTTATTCCCAAGATAATCGAATGCTACACGCAAGTGCACGTAATCGAAGTAATAAAGAAAACTAGAAGTACTCCAGAGTATCGTACCCAATGGAACTGGTTTTAGCAAAATCTACTAAGATGACACAAATTTGTTTACAAAATGCAATTGTAGTAACTAAGAGTGTAAAAAATATTGAGAGGTTGTTTTGCTAAAGAAAATAATGAAAAGTCAATAATTAAGAAAAATGGAATCCAATTTGCTTATGCCCCTTTGGAAAGATATGCCACTTAAAATGCAATTGCAATCATAGTTAACACAAGAGAACTAAGTAAACCGAATTCAACTCCTATTCAATTTTGCTTCAAAATCTTTAGGAGGCTAAGTGATTAAACCTATATGTCTATGGCTAATCTAACTTAGGTGATTTCGCGCACAATTCTAGCGGTTTTAGAGTCTCGCCCTATGTCTAGGGTTGATGTTTAGGACTTATTTCATGGCATTTTCCTCCATTTCTTCTGTGACATCGACTTTTCCTTAACTCTTTCGATATTAAGTTCAAGCTTGACAAGCAACACTAATTGGCCGACTAGGTTTACCCACGTTATTTCAACAAAAACAAACAAAGTCTCGAATGTTAACTAGATTGAATATGCTTTAAGCTTTGCATCCCTCCACTAGGGCATTCACTAACTTGAATCTCCAAGAAGGAATTAGCTCATTATGGAAGTAATGAAAACCCAAAATTTGATTGCTAAAAATCTCAAATTAAATGACCAAAAATCTAGAAATTAACTTTCGCAATGATGGAGCTAAACAAATTGAAATTTAATAAGAATTTGTGAATCTAATTCAATAACCCAAAATACTCATAAAGGCAATTTATATTCAATATTAGAATTCAAGACAACACCTTCATTATCTTTTAAATAAATTCAAATAAATCTTCAAGGCAGTGATAAAGCTAAATGAAAATTTCAGAACTTTGGAGTTATAATTTCCTCAAATTGACAGAAAAACAAGAGAGAACAAAACCCAGAATTTATTGATTAATTCAACTTCTACAACTTGTAAAAATTGGAGTAAAACATAGACCAATTCTATAACTAAAATTGAGCAAAAAATAAAAGGATTAAAACAGAATGAACTAAACGAAAATAGAGTAGCAACACTAACAGAAGTTCCTTGCTTTGATCAAGCAAAATTCATTCAAGGGCAATTGGAACTTTACCTCCTCGAACTTTCGTTGAGGAGGGATCAAACTCAGGAAATTACAAAGTACAAACAAAGCACGAACTGTTGGAAAAATGACAAAAAACGTGAACTAAAGATTGCTGTCCGAAAATTGAAAAACAGAATGCCTTTTTTGCTTCGATCTCCTCGCTTTTATAAGTATTGAGGGCTAGGGTTTCCACATTTGTGCTCCTTCAATCATGGGTCAAGGTTTGGGCATGAGTTCGGGCTAAAAAATCTCCTAAAAATCGTAAAATCTCCTTCAATCTTGTGATTTCCATGATTTTCACAACTTCAAGATTTTCCAGAAAATGCAATTGCATTTTCATCAGCATTTTTGGGCTTGCTCACTATCATGCTCTTGCAAAGGAATGTTATTCAGAATGCAATTGCATGTTTCCTTTTTGCTCCAAATCTACACAAAAACAACAAATTAGTTTAAATTCCATTTTGTTTTCAACTCTTTTCTTTTTTTTCATTACTCCAACGAGCTTTTATGAATTAATCTCATAAACACCATTTTTATGGAACTTTCGCCATATAAATATTTGATAGTTGTAAGATGTTAGTTGATAAGAAATATGGAAGTTTATAGAAGGAAGTTTCATGGAACTTTTACCTTCATAAAATGTTAGTTGGCATGAAATATGGAAGGAAATTTCGTAGAACTTTCACTTTATAAAAATTTGATACTCATAAGATGTTAGTTGGTAAGAAATATCGAAGGAAGTTTCGTGAAACTTTCACCATATAAATATTTAATATTCATGAGACATTAGCTGATAAAAAACAATGGAAAGAAATTTTCTAGAACTTTCACCCAATTGTGGGATACGATCCAAAGAATTAAAGATGAAGTGGACAACCGAATGTCAAAGGTGTTAAAAAAGGCTAAAACAAATACGCCAAAGATTAGTTAAAGTTTGTTACAAATTAAAACAGTTTAAACAACTCTCAATTACATGCAACTAAAAACTAATTCAGCTTAACAGACTATGTTATAAAAGAAGAGGGAAGCTGGAAATCTGAGATAGATTCATCTATTGTGAGTGAAAATCAAAGTGTGAGAGTTTTGGTTTGTACCTTAATCTTTGTTCTCTTCTTCATCATCAATAAAGATTTTTACTTGCTGTTTTGCTATAGTCAAAGATGAAAATATCGATATTGATAACAATATTTATAACTGAGATTTATGGATATATCGACGGATATTTCGAAAAAAATTATGGATATAACAAAAACTTATAAAAATATTTTGAATTTTATTGTGAAACTTTAAAACAAACTTATTTAAGTAATAAAGTATTACTGTAAGCATATATATTAATAATTATAAGTCAAATATGAATAGTAATACAATAATAGATAATATTGATGATCGAAAAATGAATATGAACTTGATACTTCATTGATAAAAAATTCTGAAAAATAAATAATTAAAAGTAAAATATATGTATTAATACAATAGTAGATTAAGGTTAGTTAAAAAAAATTGATAATTAAATAATAAGATGATGTTTTTGGAGTATTTCACACCAACATTAATATAATTGATTTGATAATGAAAGTATTGCCTTGAATTCATTCTATCTTTAAAAATAAATTAAATGTCATAATACTAAAAAAATGTGCATTCAAAATATTAGAATTTTATCAACACATAAAAATCAAAAGTTTTAAATATATGCTGCTAATATTCTAAAGATACAATTGTTTATTGTACTATATTTTATAAATTTAAAATTATATTATAACATTCAAAAAGTGTACATTTTATATGTTAAGCATGTAACCCAAAATAAAAAAAATATGTGTGATTTATGTATTAAATATGTAACGTAAAATATTGTAAAAATAAAAATAAAAATAAAATATAAATTAAAAAAAGAAAAGAAAAGTGAAAACAGTGGGAGAACTTAAAAAAAAAAAAGAAAGAAAAGAAAAAAAAAACAGGGGGGGGGGGGGGGGGGGTCATGGCCTGGTGGGGATGGGGAGAGAGAAAGAGAGAAAGGGAGAAAGAGAGAAAGGGAGGGAGAGAAGAAAAAAAAAAAGAAAAACAAAACAAATAAAAATTTCAAGGATTGAACTCAGGCCCACAAGCATTCCAAAATCAGACACGAAACCGTCTCAGCAAAACTCGTTATATGTGCGCGAAAATATTTAACTAATATCATAATATTGCAATGATAATAAAAAAAAGAAATATATCATCGATATATTAACGAAATCAGTGATATCGGCAATACATCAATGAAATATCACCATTATCGGCGATATGGTTATTGTTGATACCAGATTTTGGTCAGACGGATCAATAGTAAATTTGTATGATCGAAAAACAAACGTGCCTACAAGATAAAAGAAATGAACGGCGGGGGTGGTGCTAAACTACCTATACTCCAATGCTCAAGTCAGTAATCTAGTCGACAATAGGTGTAGAGAGCAAGAGGTGAGCGGTTTTGACGTACCTTTGTATCTACTGACTTGTTGTATTTTTAGGGTAGTTTAGAAACTGTCGTCATAATGGAGAACGATAATCTCGCCTTGATTCTCACTGTGCTTTAAGTATGAGAAACAGTTACAAAGTTGGATTGTTACTTAGTTGAACCGTTTCTCAAGGTCATTGCCGACCCTATGGGGATCGACCTTAGGAGCCATGGCCAACCCCATTGAGGTCGGCCTCATGGGCATCACCAACCCCCATAGGGATTAACCTGGGGGTCGGCCTCATGGTGATCACCGAGCCCCATGTGGTCGACCCATGGGGGTCGGCCTAATGAGCATCATCAACATGCATGGGGATCGACCTTAAGAGCCAGGGGCTGACCCCTATGGAGATCGGCCTTAGGAGCCATGAGGGTCGGCCTCATGGTCATCCCGACCCGCATTGGTTGGCCTTAAGGTCCATGGGGTTGGCCTCATGGGCATTGCCAACCCCATGGGGAGGAGTCATGGCCGACCCCCAAGGGTCGACCTCATGGTCATCGCCGACCCTCATGGGGATTGGTCTTTTGGAGCCTAAAAGTGTTCGTTGCACACAATCAATTACATTTATAAACCGAACCACAAATAATTTGCAATATAAGTGGCGGTCGATCACAGGGAACCGAACAAATTGATTTCTAAATTCTAGATTTCTTATTTGACACAAATTAAGGGGGGAGTTAAACATAAAACAGATACAAAAGGACTAGAATAGAAAGCGATAAAGATAAAGATCTCACCTCGGACACCGAATCGGGGGTAAACAGGTAATTATGCAAATTATCGATCATTGAAACTATTCTAACAGGCAATTTTCAATGTTTTAAGATCGGCTGAACTCCTCGGGACATTGTAGGAGCCTCCCTTAATTAAACCAATTTACAAACGCCTAATTGATTCTAATTTAATTAATTAATTTGGCACGACAAATACTAAAAGAATTAATTAAACGCATTACACCTAAAGGATAAGCCGAAATGAGTTAATTAATTAAGGTTGGTCAATCTAAATTAACTAAGTCCGCGTTAACAATTCTAAGACCTACCATGTACTCGTAATTAAGCAATTCTACTTAATTTAACCAATGTGGAAACCAGCCTATTTACTACTCAAACTAAGCTAGAGATCGAGGACACGTATGAGTACATCTAGCATAGCTAAGAAATTTCTAAATTAATTGATTTGTCAATTCAATAAAAGTAGAAATAACTAGGAATAAGCACAAGAATTTGCAAGCCATAAAGCAGTGCTGAAAAATAAAATTAACAACCAAATCTCACAATAAAATGCATAATACCGTATTTACAACCCCAAAACGACGTCAAAAGTCTAGCAATTCATCGCATCGATGTTGCTCGACGCTGAGATTTGATATAACGCACCTAATTTAGCTTAAAACTATGAAAAATAGAGAGAACCTAGCTAAAATAGTCCCATTTGGGTAGAAAAACGAGAGCTTTATTGACCTAAGATCGAAAAATAACATTATATACTCCGGGGACCAGCGTTGAGGTGCGTTGTTTGGGGCTTGCGACAATGTTGCGACGCTATATGTAGTGCACAATACTACTCCCTGAACAACACTGGTCATTTTTACTCTAACTCTTTGCTCGGGTGTCCGAATGACCTCCGGTTTGATGTGTTGGAACTGTGATTAGATGTAGAATCTCCCGAAATGTGCCTTATGTTCAAATTCCTACAAAATAGAAAATTAATCATATAAAAACTCCAAATCAACTTATTATCTCAAAAAATGTTTCTTGCACTCAATTTACCCATAAAATACTCAATATACATATAAAATCAATGGAACAAGCATGATTTAGGCATGAAATAATAGGGACTTTTAGGTCTCATCAAATACCCCCAACCTAATCTTGCTAGTCCTTGAGCAAGTCATAAATAAAGACAAATAGGAATCAGTGGAGGCAACATGCATGACTCAATCCTCAATGCTCATTAAGCTAACTAAAAATGCATACACGAGGAGCACTGAACATCGCACTATCCACCTATGAGCAAATTTAAAAACATTCTTGACATTTCTTGAGTGTGTGTGTGTAATTAGCCAATATAACATACTTCCTACAAGCGTGGAATATACTTATAAGGACCTCAAATCCATCTTCTCCCTACCCTAGCATTAGGAACTAGCTACCAAGCTTCCAAAACGTCAAGCAAGTAATAGGTTACTAGGTGCCTAATCTCAATTATGGCAAATCGCCTAAACTTGTATCACTTTAACATCAAGTGCACTAGTTTTTGCACAACTATCGTAGGGACCCTTACCTAGAGCACTCGCTTGATAGGTGGCCTAACTTATCACGACAGTGGCAATTCTTTTTACCCTAGACTTTTTTCAACACGTTACAAGTTTATATTTCTTTTCTACCCTTCATTTTCTTTCTTTTCTCTCTTTTTTTTTTCTTCAAGAAAAATCTTCTTTTAAAGTTCACACTTTTTTTTTCTTCTTTTTTCTTTTTTAAGCAAATGATCATATTTTTTTCCTCCTAAGCAACATTACAAATTATCCATAACTTCCACTCAACAACTAGCTCTACGCCTATCAGGGTGACAACAAACATCTAGCCCCTATAAAGTTATCCTAGGCCTTCGAAAACATGTAAAAAGGGCTAATACGTGCTCTAAAGTGTTCAAGAAATGCAAGAAAATTTTTAAAAGGCTCAAATTAGAACAACATGCTCAACTTCTCATAAGATGCATACAATTAGCAAAATGAGCAAATCCTAGGATGTCATGATCATACACAAAGCAACCACGTCATCCAACAATAAAGTTAAAAAAAAATTAAAAAATTATCAAAATTTTCAGAAGATTTTCAACAAAGGCTCAAATTTCACTCAATCAATCAAAAATTACATGCTTAGCACAATCAATCAAAAGTCTGAGCTCAGGCGCTCCAAAGCTCAACATCAAAGCACAATAACCAACCAAAAGATAAGCCCCAACTAAGATGCTCAAGGACTCAACCAATCACGCTAATCACTTCAACATTCAAAGCTTGATAATCACAACCTCTACCCCAACCTAAATTCTACATTGTCCTCAATGTACAAATTGTAAAAAGAACTAGGACAAAAGTAAAGGGAAAAATAAATATTTCCCTAATATTAGAATTCTTCCCCAAAGGTGGTGATGCGTCTCAGCCTCCAAGAATGATAGAATTCTTCCCCAAAGGTCATTTTATTAACTACAAAAGAAACTAAACAATCTAAGCTACAAAAAACAAAAAGCAATAAAATAAAGAAATAAAAATTTCAAGCTTGGCTGCCTCCAGGAAGCATAAATTTTTATAATTGATTGCTCGACTTGCCGTGTGGCATGCGTCAGGGCACATAAAAGTTCTCCCATTTCTTTGGCCATTTCTTCCTTGAATCAACAAAGCACACTACATCAAGCAAGGTCACTAACATTTGATGGGCTCAAGAAATGCAGGTCTTTTTGTATTTTCTCAACTCTGAAGACAAAAAACAAGAAAAATCAAAGAAAAGCGACTCGGACTCAGACTCGTGAGAGCATGAAGAAGAACACTTGCATAATAAGGAAGACTCAAAAGATAGAACAGACGCAGGCCTTTTGACCTCCAACTTTATCACCTTGACCTCCTCTTCGAACTATAGACTTAAAGTTGTACTCTTATGCACTATAGGACAAGTTGTGTCCATAGATATAATCAGTACATGCAAGTCGATCATTCACGAGTTGTTCGTAATTACAGTTGGGCCAAAAGTCTGTTTTACCCCTATAATTACATCTTACACCTTAAGTACCACTGATCCTCTAATGAACAGTTTGTTTATAGTCTAACCATAAACTAAGTCCCTCTCGGGCCAGTGATAGGGTGTGACCGCATTGTTCAAGTCCTGAAATCATCACTTAAGGGAACTACTCATCTACTTACCCTCTATGAGAAAAAGTGAATTCCATCTTGTGAGATTATGTTCCCAACTCCATATTTGGTCAAGTTTTCAAAATGGTAGACTCATTGAATCAGCTACAAAGCCACTCTCACCCATGCAAATCAAGGACAAGCTCTCACAGGCAAAAGTTCATAACTCACTCAGGATTAAGATCGAGTCACATATGATCATCCTGATGAAATATTAATCTTTTCAATTAACGGATTTATAAAGAGAAACTAAATATTTCGTGGTCCAGTATTATACAAAATCATTGTATATGATACCCCCACTCACATATCTCCACATGAACGATTTGGATCAAATCATTTGTAACTATTACAAAGTGGGCCGTATCAACAGTGTTTACCAGGATAAGGCACCCAACGTTATCCATATACTATGACCTTTAGGTTATTTCTTGAACATGATCCTCCCGTATGTCAACCACATAGTATTCAAGATTACACTAATAACCTTGAATTTTTAATACAATGGATAATATTATATTGCAAATAAAATAATCAAAATTATTATTAATTATTAAATAAATCATTAATTATGAGGCTTTAGGGCATAAATCCCAACAAGCTCGACTTCCTCATTTGCCTAAAATACATGTTCTTCAAATGGCAAACAAATTTCATCATGAATTTCAGAATCAACCTCAATACTTCATACCTCATGAGTGTCGATAACTTGCTCTTGAGCGCTCTCCAATCTCGACACTGGATTAGCCAATTGGTTGATTTGATCATTTAGGCACTCCATCATCACTTGAATCTCCTCTTGGAACTAAAGAGTGCTCTGCTAAAATTGGAGAGTACTGTTAGCAAGCTCATTAATTAAATCTTCTAACGACAACATATCTGAAACTGAAGAATGGGCGGCTCCTCCAAAATTCTTGAAATTGTTAGGCATAAAAATAAACAAGGTATTGACATTTTTTTTTTTATTGAACTAAGAAACCTAAGATAAAGAAATCAATTTAATTGGCAGTTCTCCGACAACGACGCCAATTTGAAAGTGTTCTTCACACACATTTAAATACATTTATAAATCGGACCACGAATAATTTGTAGTATAAGTGGCCAATGTCGATCACAAGGATCCAAACATATTGATTTCTAAATTCTAGATTTCTTATTTGACATGGACTAGGGGGGAGTTATATATAAAACAGAGACAGAAAGGCTAAAACAAAAAGCGATAAAGACAAAGATATCACCTCGGGCACCGAATCGGGGGTAAATAGGTAATTATGCAAATTATCGACAATTGAAAATATCCTAACAGGAAATTTCCAATGTTTTAAGACCGGCTGAACTCCTTGGGACACCGTAGAAACCTCCCTTAATTAAACCAATTTACAAATGCCTAATTGATCCTAATTTAATTAATTAATTTGGCACGACTAATACTAAAAGAATTAATTAAATGCATTATACCTAAGGGATAAGCCGAAATGAGTTAATTAATTAAGACTAGTCAATCTAAATTAACTAAGTCTGCGCTAACAATTCTATGGCCTACCATGTACTAGTAATTAAGAAATTCTACTTAATTTAACCGATGTGGCAACCGACCTATTTACTACTCAAATTAAGCTAGAGACCGAGGACACCTACGAGTACATCTAGCATAGCTATGAAATTTCTAAATTAGCTGATTTTTCAATTCAATTAAAGTAGAAATAACTAGGAATAAGCACAAGAATTTGCAAGCCATAAAGCAGTGCTGAAAATGAAATTAACAACCAAATCTCACAATCAAATGCATAATATCGTATTTACAACCCCAAAACGACGTCAAAAGTCTAGCAATCCATTGCACTGACGTTGCCCGACACCGAGATTTGATCTAACACACCTAATCTAGTATAAAACTATGAAAAACAGAGAGAACCTAGCTAAAATAGCCCCATTTCGACAGAAAAACGAGAGCTTCATTGACCTAGGGTTAAAAAATAACATTATAAACTCCAGGAGACAACGTTACAATGCTGCCAACATCAGGCACGTGGTTTGGGGCTTGCAACAGTGTTGCGACACTATATGTAGCGTTGCGATGCTACTCCCTGGACACACTGGTCATTTTTGCATAAACTCTTCGCTTGGGTGTGTGAATGACCTCCGGTTTAATGTGTTGGAACCGTGATTCGACGTAGAATCTCTCGAAACGTGCCTTATGCTCAAATTCCAACAAAATAGTCAATTAATCACATAAAAATTCCAAATCAACGTATTATCTCAAAAAATGTGTCTTGCACTCAATTTACCTATAGAGTACACTAAATTCAATGGAACAAGCATGATTTATGCATGAAACAATAGGGACTTTTTAGGTCTTACCAGAGCCATGGGGTCGGCCTCATGGTCACTGCCGACCCTCATGGGGTTGACCTTAAGATCCAGGATCGAGTTCCATGGGGGTTAGCCTCACAGTCATCGCCGACCTCCATGGAGATCAACCTTTAGGAGCCATGGCCGACCCATGTGGGTCGGCCTTTCAGGCTTTGGTCGATGGTTTTCTTGTGCTCTTACTCTTGGTAGGCTTACGACCAAGTTGATCATTTCACCTATAACAGTTGCCCTTACTCTTGGGTTTGACACCATTTAGTTTAGAGTCGAGAGTACATTTTCTCATGTCAGTTTGACCTTGGTTGACTTGCATAGGTTGACTCAATTTTTGACCTGGCGGACCCCAGTGGGTCGATCTCCTTGGCCTTAGTCGTCCTTCATGAGTAGCCTCGTCTCCGAGTAGAGGTCCTTCATTTTCCATCGCCTTTCACTATCTTCTCCTCTTCGGCCTTCTCTTTGGGGTCGGTCTCTTCTCGAGCGTTAGACTCCTCCTTAGATTCCTCCTCTTTGGGTTAAACTCCTCTTTGAGGGTTGGACTCCTTCTTCCTATCGAGGTCAGACTCCTCATTTCAAGAATTGAGTTTGCATGATCCTTGCCCTCACTCGTGCTTGTTTTTAATGAAAAACCCAACTTGCTTAAGTATAGAGAAAATATAGAGGTACGTTATTGATTTCTAGATTATCGAAATACTACGTCAATTGAATTAGAATAGGTTATTGAAAGTAAATCTTCACTCTCGGGGCATAGGCTTTCCATTATGGTCGGTCAGGTTGTAGGTGCCTGGTCGAACTACCATGTGACTTGGTATGATCCTTACCAAGTAGGTCTCAACGATCCACTGTTTAACTCCTTTGTGTTTGTCATGCTCGTCACAAAACCAGATCTCTCGTGTAAAAACTACCTGGCTTCACCTTGGAATTTTAGTATCAGGTGACACGATTTTTGTATTCCACTACTCTAAGCCGTCTTGTTTCACGAAGTTCTTTGAGTAGGTCTAATCAAATCTCATGGATTCTTCGATGTCTCCTGGGCTGAATTGATCTATTCTAAGCAATGGTAGACCTACTTTGACTTAGACTACTGCTTCTGCTCCGAATGATAATGAGAAAGGAGTTTCACCTGTCGAGGTGCTAGTTGTTGTATGGTATGCCCATAACACGTTTGGCAATTCCTCAACCTACAACCCTTTTAGTCCTTCGAGTTTAGTCTTTAAGTTTTGCTTGATAATTTTATTGACACCTTCCACTTGCCCATTTGCTTGAGGGTGAGCTAGTGATGAAGCAAAATGCTTGACGTTTAGGTTGGCGCAAAACTTCTAAAAAGCAACATTGTCGAATTGGCGACCATTGTCAGTGACCAACGCGTATGGGATGCCAAAGCGACAAATGATGTTCCTCTAGATAAAGTTTGTGACTTTTTTCTCCGTGATTGTGGCTAAGGCTTCAACCTTAGCTCCTTTAGTAAAATAATCAACAACCACTAAAATGAATTTTGTTTGATCCCGTCCTTGGGGGAGGGGTCTAATGAGGTCTACCCCCATTCTGCAAAAAGGAAAGGACTCATAATGCTGGTTAGAGGCTCTAGTAGTTACCTTTGTATTGTAGCGAATCGTTGGCATTAATCACATGACTTTAAATTTTTGTGCAATTTTTGTGCGTTGTTGACCATGGGCACCCAATAGTAGCCTTGTCTCACTACTTTGTGTACAAGGGATCATGCTCTGGAGTGGTTACCACACACTCCCTCGTGAATGTGCCGCAAGACATAGTTGGCTTCATCGAGAGTAAGGCATTTGAGTAAAGGCAATGAGTAGCTTCTTTTGTATAATCTTCTATCTTCAAGTATGTAACTAGTCGCTTGATGCCTTAGGCATCGTGCTTTTCTTTATCTTGTTGAAGCTCGCCACTTTGCAAGTATTTCACTAATGGATCTATCCATGTTGGGTAGGCTTCTTGTGCTAGCGTGTCAACATCCATGACTTCTTTTCCTAGTATACTTGGTTCGTGCAGTACCTCCACAGGTACCACCCTACTTAAATCTATCTTATATGCTGCTGCCAGTCGGGCTATGGAATCAACATTTCGTTTTGAGACTATGGGATTTGCTTGATTTCGTATCTTTGGAATGAACCTAGTAGCTTTTTAACTTTGGCTAAGTAAGACGCCATTTTCTATTTTTTGGCTTGATATGTCTCTACAACCTGGTTCACTATCAATTGAGAATCACTAAGAACAAGGAGATTATTGACTCCTATCTTGCTTGCTACTCGTAGTCCAGCTAAGAGTGCTTCGTATTCTGCCTCATTATTCGAGGCTCAAAATTTGAATCTTAGAGCATATCCAAAAAGCTCTCCATCAGGTGATACAAGTAGTAATCCTGCACCACATCCTTTTTCATTGGATCATCTGTCCATGTAAAGGGTCTATGATGAGTCATCTTGTAGCTCAGTCATATTTATCTCGATCCCTCGCCAATTAACTCGATGATGAAATCTGCAACTGCTTGATCTTTTATAGCAGTCCTTGGGTGAAATTGGATGTCATGTTCACTTAGCTCTATTTCCCACTTCATGAGTCAGGTTGAAACTTCAGGCTTTTGTAGCACTTGCTTCAGAGGGAAATTTGTTAGCATAGTTATCTTGTGTACTTGGAAGTAAGGTCACAACTTTTGAGCTGAAGTGACGAGTGCCAAGGCGAGCTTCTCTACCTGGCATTATTTTGTTTATGCCTCCACCATAGCTTTGCTAGTGTAGTATATTGGAGATTGGTGACCCTCTTCTTCTTGATGAGAGCCGAGCTGTTGGGTGTTACTGAAGAGAATAATCTAATTAAACCCAAGCGAAAACGTAGAAATCTGTTTGAGTTTATTTAGAATTAAATAATAATATTATGGTTAAGCATAACATACCTTGAAAATATGGAGATTCTTCTAGCGGATCTTTATCTCTTCCACAAAGTCTTCCTGGATATGACTCGAACACAGAACCAAGGCTTGTGGGAGCCTCTTGAAAGAAAATCTACAAGGGACTGGAGAGGAAAAGGTCTAGAGAGAATTCTCTAATTCTCTCTATTGAGGAGATGTGTGTTGTGAAGAATGCACAATGGCTCACCTCTAAGGTCCTATTTATAGTGGTCTAGGGAAAACAATTAAATAATATATTTTAATATCTAATATATTAAAATATATTTATCTAACCAATTTGAATCTTATTTAAACCGTTTAAAATTCTCCTACGACATTTATTTCCTAATTTGAATCCAATTCAAATTTAATAAATATCTTTTATTTAATGTATCTAATATACATTAATTATTTAAATATTTAATGTATCAAATACAATAAATATATTTTCCTCTTTTATTTAATATATCTGATATATTGAATATTAATTTGAACACTTCAAATTAAATATTAATTTGA
The DNA here is from genome assembly GCA_033996785.1 of Trichosanthes truncata. Classification (NCBI taxonomy): domain Eukaryota; kingdom Viridiplantae; phylum Streptophyta; class Magnoliopsida; order Cucurbitales; family Cucurbitaceae; genus Trichosanthes; species Trichosanthes truncata. The sequence continues at coordinate 37,185,310 of JAWPNB010000013.1, read as the reverse complement.
ACATTTAAAATTTTAATATTTAATGTATCAAATACAATAAATATATTTTCCTCTTTTATATTTAATATATCTAATATATTAAATATTAATTTGAACACTTCAAATTAAATATTAATTTGAACATTTCAAAATTTTATTTCAATTAAATTGATCTTTTAGTGTTACTATGAGCTAGCAAAGGGACCTTATGGACCTACAGATTATAAGCTTCAATGATACAAAATTAATTAATTAAACTCTTTAATTAATTAATTTTCATTCATTAACTATAGGTCACTCCACTATAGAACTAGAGTTGCATTCTTATGCACTGTAGGACAAGTTGTGTCCATAGATATAATCATTACATGCAAGTCGATCTTTCACGAGTTGTTCGTAATTACAGCTGGGTCAAAAGTCCGTTTTACCCCTATAATTACATCTTGCACCTTAAGTACCACTGATCCTTTAATGAACAATCTGTTTATAATCTAATTATAAACTAAGTCCCTCTCGGGCCAGTGAGAGGGTGGGACCCCATTGTTCAAGTCACGAAATCAGCACTTAAGAGAACTACTCATCTACTTACCCTATATGGGAAGGATTGAATTCTATCTTGTGAGATTGTGTTCCCAGCTCCCTATTTGGTCAAGTCCCTAAAATGGCAGGCATATTGAATCGGCCACAAAAGCCACTCTCAACCATGCAAATCAAAAGACAATCCCTCACAGGCAGGAGTTCATAACTCACTCAAGATTAAGATCGAGTCGCATATGATCATCCTGATGAAATATTAATCTTCTCAATTAAAGGATTTATAAAGAGAGATTAAATATTTCGTGGTCCAGTCTTATACAAACTCATTGTATAGGATACCCCCACTCACATGTCTCCACATAAATGACTTGGATCAAATCATTTGTAACTATTACAATGTGAGCCGTATCAATAGTGTTACCAGGATAAGGCACCCAACCTTATCCATATACTATGACCCTTTAGGTTATTTCTTGAACATGATCCTCTCGTATGTCAACCACATACTGTTCAAGATTACACTAATAACCTTGGATTTTTCATATAATGGATAATATTATATTGCAAATAAAATAATCAACGTTATTATTAATTATTAAATAAATCATTAATTACGAGGCTTTAGGGCATTAATCCCAACATCTACGAGGTAAAGGAAAAGTTCATCTCAGAGAATAGGCTTGGAGAGAACACTTTAAAAAGTTGGAAGGCCTGCTCACACTCCTTTGTCCCTTCGAAGACTGACTTTTTTCTTAACACTTTGAAGAAAGGTAGACAATTATCTATAGCTCGACTCACAAATCGGTTGTGTCACCACTTTTCTGTTTAGGCTTTATAGTTGCTTCAAGTTTCTAGGAGACTCCATTTCCAACACGACTATGATTTTATTCAGATTGGCTTCGATACCCCTTTGATGAATCATGAATCTAAGGAACTTACCAGACGTTACACCAAAGGCGCACTTGCTTGGATTCAACTTCATTTGGTACTTTCTTAAGGTGTCGAAGGCTTCAGTAAATCGGTTTCATGTTGGTTGGCTTTCCTACTTTTCACCAATATGTAGTCAACATACACTTCCATATTTTTGCAATGAGAAGAGTGAACAACTTATTGACCATCTTTTGATATGTCGCACTGACATTCTTTAGACCGAAGGGCATAATGTTGTAGCAATAAAGTCCTCGCTGGTGACAAACGAGGTCTTCTCTTGGGTAGGAAGTTACATGTAAGTGTCCATGAAATTTAGCATCTCATGCCCGACTATTGCATCTACCAGTTGGTCAATTCTCGATAAAGGTGCGCTTAAACTAATTTAGGTCGTAGAATAGCCTGACAACCTATTTGCGTCGACTGTGCTTGTTTTTACTATTCGCGTACTTTAGATCTGTAATCGTCGAGAGTTTGTGCTTAATTTGAGTAGTAAAGAGCCGATGCATGAGTGAGTTTATGACTTTCTATAGACCATAGTTGCATGCTAGGTTCTAAGAGTAAAAGTTATCTTAAACTAATTTAGGTCGGCTAACTTAGGTTAGTTTAATCGTCTTGACTAATCCCTAGTACTTAATGCGGCTAGCTCGAGGAGTATGGAATGCTACCGTGCCTAGCTCTCATCGGGTTAGTTTAGGGCCTAGTTAATGCTAGGTTAATTTAGTTGTTTTAAGGGACCGTTAGCGTCTTTGCCGACTTTACCAACAAAGTAGTTTAAGTGCACTTATTCTGAAATTGCATCTAGATACCTGTGATTGACGTTACACAAGGAAATCCCGATGTGACTCCAGATTGATGCTTGGTTGGTATGATTCTATCCCATGCTCTTCTTTACTTTTATGCCATTTAATTTCTTGCAATCTTATTTTACGCATCAACCCCCCCTCCGTTGCGTTACAATATCCAAATTGAAAGAGAAAATTACCAATAGAGGACTTCCCTATGGATCAAACCGACCAACTATTATTGCAAGGTTTTAGTGAGGTCCAACTTATAAATTTATTTGACGAAGCTCGCACAAAAGTTCACGATCACCTGGCATGAGCTTCAAGCAAGAATTCTAGAGGAGGACCTTTTCCCAATCTTAAATTGTTTCCTGATAACCATATTATCATGAAATAATTTGGATTTTACCTTGTAAATCCTCGAATTCTCGTAAGCCTCTAACCTCATTTCTTCAAGTTCCTGCAATTGGAAAAGTCTCGACTCAACAACCTTGTCCAAGTCCATGTTCTACCTCCTCACAACCCAGTATGCTTTGTGCTCGATGTCCACTAGTAGGTGGCACGCCTTTCCAAAAACTAACTTGTAGGGAGACATCTCTATTTGTAGGTAATGCGGTATGCCCACAATGCATCATCTAAGTAGAGGTTCCAATCCTTCCTACCTGGATTAATAGTTTTCTCATGGATGGATTTCACCTCAAGATTGGAGAACTTGACTTGTCCGTTTGCCCAAATAAAGGAAAACAACCCTCATTCTAAACATAGTAGGGGAATTGCCCCCTAAGCTAGTATACCAAATGCAGGAAAGCAACCCTCATTCTAAATATAGTGGGGGAATCGCCCCCTAAGCTAGCATACCAAATGAAGGAAAGCAACCCTCATTCTAAATACAGTGGGAGAATCACCCTTTAAGCTAACACAAACAAAAAGGGAAAGCAACCCTCATGCCCATCATATCTCACAACATTTTAGGAATACATGCTCGCACGAGGGAAAAAGGTAGGTGGCACTAGCCTAACGGACTTTTGTTCATTCGCAACACTCTTGGAACCTCTAGGGTAACCCACCATGCCAGATCCACCCATCATGTCCGAACCACACCCACAACTTGGTCCAAGGTTCATGCACAACTAGAGATACGAATTCAAAGTCAAACAAGTTTAGGTAGGCACGACTCAAGTATAAGTTCAAACGAATCCCACATCACCTATGTCTCATACATATTCAAGCAAAACATAAATCACTGACATTCAAGCAAACTTGCTTCTCATAAATTCAAGCTAAGCATGCCCCACATACATTCTTCATACATAAGATCTTAACAAGTAAGTTTGAATGACTACTTACTTTCTAGGCCAGAACCAAGGCAACCAACTTCTCTCCCTTTTAGGAAGTTACTAACGGCATATAACCCTGAGTAGTTCCCTTCAATGCTAACTCCCTAAATACACTAGTAACCATAATAGTCATTATTCTCCCATTTATATCCAGACCCAACTAAAACATGTTAAGCGTAACAAGTCGTCCTGAACCATTCTAAAAACAAGAACCATGAATAATGTCCCTGACTTTGTATGCTTTTAAGGTGTTTTAAATTGCCAGCTAGCCAGCCTAACAAGTCAAACATTCCTTACGCAGTCAACCCATCTAGCATCTCAAGAAAGGTGAACCCCAACTGACCATTCTAATATTTCAGGCATGCCGTACACGGTCAAACATTTGAACCTCATAAGTAGACACTACTTAACCAAATAGTTCAATAGCTCAAGCATTCTAAATTCTGCAGTTGTCCAAACATCTCAGGCAGACTGACATTTATGTACATTTAGTGTAAATCAACAACCCATACATTCACACTTATAGAGAAACCACAATTGTAGTTATCCATGCATTCGAGGATCAACTCCATAACCAAGCTCTAACAAGTCCTTCAAAATTGACTACCTATAGAAATATACCCATGATTGCGACCCCTCTGAATACCATGTTAAGATTCATGGATAAACCATTCATCAAGTACCTTAAACGCCATGCTAACATATAATAAAGTAAGCCTCCTACTTGAGAAATTTACTAAGCATATCATTTAATGTCAACCATGCTCAAGCACATACTAAAAAGAATCATACTCATAAGCACTCAATCATACATGCATACAGAATCCTCAAACTCCATTCTAAAGCATTAGGAAGTTATCCAATTAGGCTACTTACCTTGGCTATGAATCCAAGAACAAGGAACCTCCAACTCCTACTAAAGAGATCATTCGCAACCTATAATAATTTTTAAAGCGACCGTTACTTGAAATTCACAACATTTACCTTAAATTTCAAAGATCAACTTGGGACTTTAGTTTAATGAATTAACTTACCCCAAAAGTGTTGAAGGGAACACCCAATTGATCTTGTATCCAATGACAAATCTCAACAACCAATCAAACAAACCCAAACTCCAAAGTAAGACTTTCATTTTTCGCATTTCACCAGGGGTTTGGATGGGTTAAAAATGATTATAACCATTCCATCCTTACCCAAAATAGAACCAAAAAGCTTGTTGGTTTTGGCTCCGAAAGGATTGATTTCAAAATTACAAGACCCAAATGTTGTGGGTAAAATGAAATGGGACCTAGAAGTTCATGGGTTACCTCTTAAATCATGAAAAACAACGTAAACAATCTGAAAAATGAACCTCACCTCTCTTCGACCCAAGAATTTTTCAAATCTGAAGCCGATTGAACGAAAACACGCCCCTTGCCGGATTTGACACACCCACCCCTACAACAACTCTGCGAACCCGAACTTGCAGCACTAATTTCTTGGTCGACACCCATTGGAAGAGCAAGAAATCGCCAAAGAACTCACTGGAAACCTTAGAGCCTTAATTTGGAGAATGCCCACGCGTGAAACAGTTACCATCAGGGTCGTGGATCGCTGGAGTTCACGTGCTGTGAGCAAAAGGGAACGATCGTCGGTGTGCATAAGGGAGAAGAGGAAATCAACGGTGCCAGTGGAGGGGGCTACTGCGTGAGAACTTGGAGAGGGAAGGCGACCTTGTCGTGAAGGAGAAGATTAAGGAAGAAGATGAATGGAGGGGATGAAGAAGACAAAAGTAATTTAGGGTTTTTTTTCCCCTTTTTTCCCCATTTTCCCATTCATTTTATTTTATTTTCTTTTCTTTTTCCTCATTTTTCTAACTAAAAAAAAAATCCAACATAAGCTTTTAAAATGTTTGGGAACACACAAGTTAGCTTGCTTGGACTAAGTCCCTTAATTTTAAACTTCAACCAATAGTTTCGAGGAGTCCGACGATAAGAATTACCCCATAATTCGCTTACATGGGAGATTAATCCAACAATTACTCCAAAAATGAAAATTAGGAATACCTTAAATGCAGGGCGTTACATTTTAATCCTAACTATGTTTCCTCTTTCAAGCTCAACTTGTACTAGTTTAATTAACCAAGAACACTAATAAAAAGCATTAGGCTTTAATTGTAGAAATGATTCAAGGAAATAGCAATAACCATCAACAAATCAAGCAAAATCCACAATAAAATCGTAATTAGGGACAAGGATACAAAAAATTAGTTTATTAAATCCCTAAATCCATAATTTACATCCTCTTCAGTAACTACAATTGAAAGGAAAAAGAGAAAGAAGTGCAAATGGAAGGTCGATCCCATGTTCCCATCGTGATCTCCTCGGTCTTTGAGCTCCAAATCTTCAATTATGCTCAATTTCACTCACAAATACTCCCCAAAGCCCTCAAGAATAACTTTGAATCAAGTTTAGGGCTAAAACCCTCGGTTTGGCCTCCCTTTGGATGAAGAGAAGGCGTAGATCTTATACCCTCTATTGAAGTAGCGTCGAGACACTAGGAACAACATCAAGATGCTACACCCAAACAATGTCGTTCTCCTAACGCGAGCGCCTCCAGCGTCGGGACACTCTAAGGAGCATCTTGACGCTCCAGACAGAAAAGCCTAGATGCGCATGTTTTTGTAGAATCGTATGACAACACTAGAAGGGGGTGAATAGGGTTGCTTAATAAAATTTAAAACTTTTTTGAGGAATTAAGCTAATTAATTCAATATAAACTAATCAAAATAAGCATCCTAAAAAATTCTAGAAATATATAGAAAATTTTCTAAATATGCATTCCACACAAATAAACAATTAGACAACGAAAATTTAAAAGAGCAGAGAGGAAGAATAACACTAGATATTTTTATAGTGGATTGGAAATCCCTACTCCACTCCCTATGATGCCTTCTTGGGTATTTTACAGTGATGTTTCTCTTATGGGTGAAAACCATACCGATTGTCACTTTTTTTACGGGTTCAAGAGTCAACCCACAATCGATCCTTTTGCAGGTTTAGGATCCAACCTATATCGATCCTTTTAATGGGTTCAAGATCACACCACTACGATCCTTTTATCGGGTTTAGGATCAAACCACTACAAATCCTTTTTTGGGTTCAGTATTAAACCGCTCACTCAAAATCCCAAGGTGTACCCACACCTTAATACAAAACCCAATTGAAATAGTGAAATAAATTAAAGACCCACAAAGAAACTCTCACAAAGAGTAGGTTTACAAGTTTTAGCTCAAAAGGAACAATCTTCTCAAATAAAATTCTCTCACATGAAAAATAGAAAAGGATGAAGCTTTGAAGAATGATCAATAATGGAGAATGTTGGAGAGAAAATTTCAGCCATTTTTGGGAGATGAGAGTTGTGAAATGATGTTTAAATGGAGTTGTATGGAATAAGTTTGAGCCATTAGATCTAGGTTAAAATGGATGAAAGGTGGAGATTTAATGGAGAAGAAAGTGGTAGAAACAGTAATAAAAATGAATTAAAGGAGGGCTGTAACGGTCAAAAAATGAAGCCACGTGTCACAATGTTATTCGTTCGTGCACTGCAAAACAATAATTTTCTTCTAAATCTTCTTTTGGCCATAACTTTTCCGTTTGACGTCCGATTTGAGCAATTCAAAGTGCATTGGAATCGTCTTTTTTAGCTCTACATTGTGGAGGATTTAAAAGAATAAAATCATTAATAATTTAAAGGTTTGTTATCATCAAAACATATGGTCGTATGATTGAAGCTTGTAAAGCTAATAGTTTTGAGCATCTCGACGCCACATAACAACATCTCGACGGTTGCTCTCAGATTTGACACTCTAAATAAGGCGTCTAGACGCCATTTTCTAGGTCTAGACGCTCTCCCATTAGGTTCTTTTGTAAAAAATCTACTTCTTCTCTTCTTGGATCTTCAATATGGTTCAAATGAGGCTCAAATTCACCATATAACTCTCGAACACTCGATTGTGCTCCTCAAGCTTGGTTTTTACAAAATCAAGATAAAATGACATAAAAGCTCACAAAATCATAACAAAACTAGCATAAATAATAGAAAATAAGATAGCATAGTTGCATGCAATCATAACTTAGATTTCAAATCTATAATATTTGTTTGAGTAAACGAGGAGAATCATTTTTCAAGAGAAACTCAAATGTGCTTGGAACTGGTGCAACCAATAACAAGTGGTAGAACGATTTGTGAAAGGGTTGCATTGATGAGGGTGATATGTGCATGATCTTGAACATGCCACAATAAAAACTTTGGATTTGTAGATTTAACGACATTCTCGGTGATAAACTCATCTGGACATGGAAAAGATCCATCCAGAAAACAAAAATAGAATAAGACTTTAGTATTGATGTCATTTGAAAATGCCATAAGACATAATTCATCGAGTCAGGACGTACAGAGATGAGCGTGTAGATGTGAGAAAGGAGGGGTACAAGAGTGAATTCTCCTTCTCTGTGGGTTGCTGAAGATCCATGGACAAAGCATGAAGAAGCCTCTGTGAAGGAATAGACAAGAGGCTTTCTTGAAGACTTTCTTGAAACTTTTCTACATAATTCTTGAAGAAGAAAGAGAAACCCAAGACCTTGGGACGTGTGTTTGATAGCACTAATTTAGTGCTATATTTATGCCTATTTAATTGCTAGCTATGCATATAATTGTGAGCTTTTATGTCGATATTTTGCATATTTCAGGAAACCAAGCATTTGAGACTGAAATTGATGATTTTGGAGCTTCAGGACATATGTGGAGCCTAAAAGGTCAAAATGGAGCTAAGTATGGATAAAAGGAGCTTCACAAGCTTATTTGGCCAAGAGGACGACGTCTTGACGCTCAAAACAGCGTTGAGACGCTGTCCATTATGTTGAAAATCCAAGAGCTAGTGTCGAGAAACTGTCTTGTGGCGTCGAGACGATGGAGAGAGGCAAGCGCGAAGAATTCCGTTTGGAGAGTCGAGATGCTGCCTCAAGCGTCTCGACGCTGAAGGACGTGAGTTTTATTTAAACTGTGCATTCTGAATCTGCTATTTATTCATCATTTCGGGACTATTTAGAGGGAGGCCATCTAGGGTTTTAGACCTCCAAAATTGATTCCTACCCTTTTGGGAATTGTAGATACAGATTGGAGGTGTTTGGGAGTGGATCTCGAGGCTCGAGAGCGTGGATTTCAAGGAAAAAGTTGGGATTTTGGCTTCGATGGGTTTTGTGTTAGTTTTCTTCTCTTTTCATGTATCTATTGGTTGTATTATAGAGGATAATGTGTTGTTGTTTGATAATGTTGGGCTAAATTTGTATTTAGGGGATTAGAGCACGATTAGGTTTTGGTTTTATGTTGTAATTGATACTATTGCCATTTAATTTACTTGTTGAATTTAATTTAGTTGGGTTATGCTTAATGCTCCTTATTAACTAGCCATTAATAAGCTGATTTAGTCCTAAATTGAGTTTGACGAAGGATGTTTAGGTTAGACTTAATCCAATTAACGCCCCTAGATTGCCTATGTGACATGTGAACAACAATTGAAGGGTGAGGCTTAAAATGAGTGGACTTAATCTAATTAGCTAATCAATTAACGCTAAGGACACTTAGGTAAGCAATTAGTTAAGCATGTTCGGACGAGGCTGACAGGATAGTTCGATCGGTTTAGCTCTAGGTCTATGAAATCAGCAAGGTTTAATTAAATGGTGGGTTAGATTCTCATATAAGTAACCTAAGATTGATCGGTTTCCCTAAATTCCCCTTAATTGGTACTTCCTCCCATTTATCTTACTTTCTAGGATTAGATGTTTATTTTCTTATCTGCTCTTGCTTTCTATTTTATAAATAAAGTAAAGAGATTATTCACGGTAATTAATTGAATTAAAAACCAAATTTTGTAGGATACGACACTCTAGATACTCTTGTGCCGTTTTATTATTACTTCGATCACATGCGCTTGCATGTACACCGATCAGTGTCTACAATGCTCTAATACCAATAAAACTTTTACACAGTGGGTATGTAATGTTCACCATTATGAAATTATGGATTTATAAGTAAAGATTTTACAGCAATACAATAAAATGGTAAAAGATAAAAAGGTGAACAGAGTTTCAACTAAATAGAAATTTCTAAAATAGAAAAGTATAAATTGACTAACCCCCTAAACAAATTAGACTACGAAAATTTTAATCTAAGATGAAAAGTTCAACTGCACTAATTTCGTAAATATACATGAGTATTAATGATCACAATGAAATTTCAGAGTTGGTGATCATAAATGATATTCAACATTTAGAAGTTTGTTATTTTTTAATATTAAAAATAAAAATATGTTACCAATTAAACCAGATATATTGTTATTACTTTTTAATAATGTACTCTTCATTAATAATATGTTTTATTAGGAAAACAACGAAGGTTACATATTACACCGTTAGTTTTTAATTTGATTTTTATTTGGTCCATAGAGTTTCAATAAAACCAATACTTTTGATCAATGATGTTTAGATTTAACTTCTATTTGATCAACAAAATTTCAAAAATGACAATTTTAATCCTTGAAGATTTGGACTTTATTCCTAAATCCTTGAAGGTTTGGACTTTATTCCTATCTTGTCTCTGAAAACGGCAACTTTTGGTCCTTCTAAGGGTTGGAATTTTGTTTCAATTTGATTATTGAGTTAAGTTGACCGTTAGTTGGCTTAATAAAAAGATAATGTAGTTGTTAATATGATGTTGTGGATTATTGACCATAAGTCACTTCATTGGGTGCGCCTCTCAACCAGTTTAAGATATACAAGAATATGTCAATATATAGCCATGTTGCTCACAAAGAATCCATCATTCCCTCTTAACATTTCTCAACATCAACATGTTAACTATCATGTCATCTTTTCCTTAGATCCAAAAATGTAACTTACCCTTTTTTTCCTTCTGAATATGTGTTTGATATTATATATATTGAGTCTATAGAGTATCTGGGCTCATTTGGTCATTAATTATTGAAAAATTGGAATTTGAAAATGATAGATTTAATAAAACAAAATGGAGTTATATTTTATGTTGTTGACTGAGAAATTTCGGCCAGTCTCCAATTGCCACGTCATTATTCCAAATTAATGACCAAACTACAAATAATTAAATTTGGGACCAATTATAAATTGACATGTGTTCCAAATTTATTTTGAAGACAAAAATTGGCAAATCTTAAATTAAAATGTCACATGTCTTCATTTGACCAAATAATTAAAGTTAATCTGGTCAAATTGGTTATAAGGATTTTGGGTCAAAGTTAGATAAAATCCAAATCCAAGTGGTTGGGCCCAAAGTCAACAAAGCCCAAGTCCAATGGTTGGGCCCAAAAGCCATTATAACCCAAGTCCACATGCCCGTGAAAAACTCTACAAATAGAGGAGCTCTCCTTCATTTGGGGGTTCAGAAATTTTATTCTCCAAAGAACTCAGAGAGAATTGAGAGCAAAGAAGGCCAAAGTCCTTAGGTGCTGAATGCTCTCTGAGGTCTTTAGGTACTGAACGCTTTAAGACAAGTTCTTAGGTGCTAAACACTCCTTGAAGTGCTGAACACTCTTGGAAGAATAAAGACTGTCCAAGACAAGTCCTTAGATGCTAAACGTTCCTTGAAGACTGAAGACTCTTCAAAGACCAAAAAAGCTTTGAATATCAAAAGACTTGAAGGCTTTAGAGACAAAAATATCTTTGAAGACAAGTAGAAGCTATTTGAAGTATACAAGATTCCAAGACTTTGATTGTATCTTCAAGAAGATCAACAAGCCAAGGGTCGATCCAAAAATCAACAAGCCAAAGGCCGATCCAAAGATCAACAAGCCAAAGGCTGATTAGAAAAGACTAACAAGCACGCTCGAGAACAAGCTTTGAGCTCTTGAGACATTTGTATATGAGAGAGAAAGAATTAGAGGAACAAATTAGAGATTGTACTCCGCTGCATTTAGATTAATACAAATAAAAGTTCATTTAAACGTGTCCCATTTATTTTTCTTTGTTGAAATTACGTGTGAACACATGTTATCACTATTTTTCGAATAGGTGTTTAGCAACACAATTTGAAATTGAATCTCAATTTAAGATCGAACTTGGTTAAATTAAACTATATGTGATAATATACTAATAAACAATAAAAATAATGGCCCTTTAATTGGATTTCAAATTTAATTAATAAATATATAATTTCGAGCATAAGATTTCCAATCTTGTCATGATCATCGGCAAGCTCAACCCTTGTGCAAGAAATATAACAATTTCATATATTCTATATAATGAAGACTAGAATATGAGAGAGCGAGAGAGAAACCAGTAAGTATGCTAAGTTTTCGTAATCCTTTAAAGTCTGTTTTATTATATATAAATGACATGTGAAATTAAGTAAGCAATTGCATGCTTTAGCTAAACCATGAGAGAATATTTCATTTTGTAACTTTGTTTTCTAGTTCCAAGTAAAGCAAACATTATAAGTTCCAATGTCTTTGGGGTGCAGCAAACAAGGGCCATCTCGATAAATTTCCCATCTGCAGTCAGTGCAACGATTTGCATCTCTGTGAAAGTCAAAGATAGAGAAGTTGTGGACTTGGCCTTGCACCCATTCAAAGCTACAGGTAAATAACGTTGTACCCCAAACATTGGGTCTAAAGGTAAAGGAGTAGCTTTTTTCTGGATCTAAAACATGGGCTCCCAAGTCATTATCCTTTGATCTACAGTGAACGCTTAGCACTGGGCCAGCCAGTTTATTAACAGTGGTCACTGTAGTTTCTGGCAAAAGTGAGATTGATTCTTCAAAAGCATGTAGGCTGGTGAAAAACATTAGCATGACAGAGAGTGCAAGTGTTGATGATGAATTCATTTTGCTTGAGAAAATGAGAGATCAGAATTAATGACTTGTAATGCTATATCAGTACTGCCTTACTTTTCGTTGTGAGATGCAATGGAATTACATGAAACATCACACATATATATAGGGAGGCTCAATGGTGAAAGAGCATCGAGTAACTGTAACTTAGCATTAACAACTCAAAATGTATCTAATTATAGAAAGATGAAATATGAAATGAATGTTAAGTATATAACCGTAATTAGTTAGCATTTACATCCACAATTAATAAAAGATGAAATAAGGAACCATTGTATCTAATTATAAACCTTTCAGTTATTATGTTTCAGTGTATCTCTTTACATGGGATGTTAGTACTCCTCATTAAATCATAGTTTAAAAGAAAATATTTTGTTGTTTGTGTTCGATTAAATTATGCCATCTAGTTAAATAACATTTTGTTCTTAATTTTTTGATTTTGTTATGTTATTATCTATTTCTTTCTTTCTTTTTGTACCTTTTAAAAATAAGTTAAATTACAAGTTTAGTCCAAGAATTTCCAAAATTATATATGTGATAGATTTTTAAACTTTAAAAACTGTTTTATAGGTTTCTAAACATTTAATTTGGTGTCTAATAAGTTTTCTTAAATTTTGTGTCTAGTAGGTCTCTAAATTTTTAAAGTATACCTTAGAACTTTCAAATTTGTGGCTAATAGATCCCTAATCTATTTTGACTTTTTTTTAATGGACTAGCCTCTTAGACAATAAAAATTGAATATGTCTAACGGGACCCTAACTTTTTAATTTTGTGTCTAATACATTCGCAACTTTTAAAAAAAAAAAATAGTCTAATGGGTCAAGAATTCTTTAGACACAAAAATCAAACTTTAAGGACTTACTAGATACAACCTTGAGAGTTCACAGTTTAAACTTGTAATGTAGTTTAAAAATACTAATTAATTTTTACATGCAATACATAGAATTTGTTTTGAAATATATTGTACTGAATATTAATTATAAATATCAAACTAAAATAGCACACATAGTGAGCTATTTCCAAGGCCTAATTCTTCTAGTTTTGATGCTTAAATGATTATTAATGTGTATATTTGTTTATTTTGTAGAAATTTAACATTTGGAGCTAAACCGAGCTTTTACAAGAATTATAATGAAAAAGTAGATCAATTGGATGAAAATTGAAAAAAAATCAAGAAAAGAATATAAGAAAACGAAGCTTATAGATTTGGGGGGATAGCATTGCGATGCTCCTCAACACAGGCCAACAAGCAGCAGAGGTAGTGTTGAGATGCTACATCAAAGCATCTTGATGCTACGCAAAAGAAAGAAATTGTCTCAACACTCGCGCGTGCATTCATTTGCTAATCTTGTTCGTAGCATCTCGACACTATGCATGGTGTTGAGACGCTACCCTTCTTTATTTGATTAACACGAGTTTTTGGGGCAGCATTGAGATGCTAGCATTGAGATGTCGCACCTAGCATCTCAACGTGCCTCAATTCTCTCTCTCTCTATATATATATGTTGTTTTAGGTGTCATTTTAACGGAGAATCACTTTGAGATTTTGACCCAAAAGCAAAGTTAAGATTTGTTATTCTTTGATTATGCATAGCTAAACTCTTTTATCTTAGAGATTGATGTAGCCATTGGATTTTATGGTTCACTTTACTGAATGTTTTTATTAATGCATGTTTTCGATTCATGCAATTACTTTCTTAATTGCATAACAAAAAGTGAATTTAAAATCAATGGATCTAAGATCGCTTTAGAATTAGTTAAAAGAATTAGCTTTAAGGTTTTGCATGTTAGTAAAACTAAATAGAATTATTGGTTTCTAAATATCCTTGAGAATTAAATGTACTTGGAGAATCAATTTAATTAAATCCTGAATCCAATTGGTGAAATCAACTCCCTAAGACTTGTTTTCCATTGATTTTTCTCATTACTTTAGTTTTCATTAGTTTAATTTTAAGCTCATCATGTGTAACACCCTACGTTTTTAAGTCATGATAAAATTTCATTTGAGATCAATTTGAACTGAGGTTTGAAATCTAATTTGAGCAAATTGGATTTCAGTGGGCTAAATTAAAGTAATCAAGTTTTCAAAATTTGAAAGTCAAGAATGAAATTGAAATTTTAGAGGTAAATATAGAAATCGTCTTTAAATTTTAAAGATTTAATGGGAAATTTTATTTTATTGGATTTTGGAATTAAATCAAAAGATTGAAAGTAAAATATTTGAAAGTTGAGATTAGATCAATATAATGGTAAATTTCACCCTTGACCAATAGCGAACCACAATGCTGCCATTATAGTCTCCCTCCTCTTGTGAACGATAGTCACCTTTGTCCAACTATTGTTGAATTTGTCCTCATTTAGAATGAAGGTGGGAAAGTGATGAGTTGAAAGGAGAAAATAGACATCAAACTTAAACTTCAACCACCAAAAATAAATTTTGTTTAAAAAAAAAAAAACACATACATGAACATGCATACACATAGTATTTATTCTCTACTCTTCATTGAAGATTCATGCAAGTTAAAAATAACGAAAAAAAAATGATGAAGGAAGAGTGAGGAAAAAGAAAGAAAAAGAAAAAGAAAAAGAAAGCATTAAATAAAAGAAGTAAAACAAATGGGTAAAAAGTTGGTGTATCAAATTTGATTCTAAAATTTAAATCAAAAATCTTAAAGATTTAAATTGAGTGGCGAATTTAGAACTTTATGTCGACGGCTATATAGAAATAATTTGAACACGTTAATGTATATTGATATCAGTTCATATATTTTGATATTAAATTGGATAAATTATAGATTTGGTCCTTAAATTTTTAAGAGTGTGTTTAATAAGTCTCTGACCTTAAAAATGTTTAACTAAGCCACTAAACTTTGAATGTTTTGTCTAATAGGTTCCTAAATTTTCAATTTTGTATCTAATAGATCATTGAACTTAAAAAAAAAATCGTTACAGATTTATTAGACATTAAATTAAAAATTTGAGAACCTATTTGATACAAAATTGATAGTTTAAAAACCAATTGCATAATTTTTTATTTCAAAATCCTACTAGAATGGATCAAACTTAGAAAACAATCAATTAAGTTTGTTCATAAGAAGTAGAAATATATTACAAGTTGTTAATATTTTGAATGTGATTCTCATTTGAACTCTGTATTGGAATTACCTCTGTTATTTTAGTCTTTTACTGAGTAAATTAGTCTGTCATAACATATTTGGTAGAAAAGACAGTTGGGGTGAGTTTTGTAAAAACGCAGCTTGCGTTGTTGGTAGAGAGATTGGAGAGATTATCACTTTTGTGATTACTTTTTAATTTTTGGTTCTTCCTCTATTGAGTGAAGATGGATAAAAGGATTCCTCTCTCCGATTCAAAGTGGATGTAGACACATCGTCGAACCACTATAAACACTGTGTTCATCCTTTTCTGCTCTCCCTTATGTTTTTTATTTTGGTTTGCTGATCTATTGATTTTGCTAAATTGTTACAACAATTGCTATCAGAGCTTCACATAGAAGGATCCTTCAAGAGCTTGAAGAATCTTGCATGCGAGTTTTTCTGATCTTATTCATCCTTTTTCGATTTTTTGATCTCTCTTTCGATTTGCAATAAACAACATCTTTCCATAGAAATTTTTTGTTGTTTTTGAAGACGATTCTGAAAGTATGTCGGCGAGGTTTGAATTGGACAAGTTTGATGGCAAAGGCGATTTCGTCCTATGGAAAGGAAGATGAAGGCGCTTCTTGTTCAATAGAAAGTGGCCAAAGCACTAGAGGATCCAAGTAAGCTTCCTGAATCTATGACTGATGCTGAGAAATCTGAGATGGCTGAAATCACCTATAGTACTATAATTCTCCATCTGGCTGATGATGTGTTGAGGCGAGTAAGTGATGTTGAAAATGCTTCTGATTTGTGGTCCAAATTAGACAGTCTCTACATGTCCAAATCACTTACTAATAAGATTTACCTAAAAGAGAGATTGTTTGGGTTCAAAATGGATCCATAAAAGATTGGAAGAGAATTTAGATGATTTTAATAGAATTTGTATGGATTTGATTAATGCTGGAGAGAAATTGGATGTCGAGAATCAGCCTGTGATTCTTCTAAATTCATTGCTGGATAAGTTTAAGGAAGTTAAATCAACAATTAAGTATGGGAGAGATACGTTAACCTTAGAAGTTGTGTTAAATTCACTTCGTTCTAAGGAATTAGAATTGAAGATTGAGAAGAAGGACTCTGAAGCTCTATGTGCTAAAGATAAACAATCAAAAGGTACTAGCAGTAGCAAATCAAGCAAATAGAGAAACAAAATCAAAAGGACAAGATAACTTGCAATTATTGTAAGAAAGAAGGTCACACTATGTATGAATGTCATGTATTGAAGAAGAAAGGTAAACTACCTGTTAGAAAGGAGAATAAGGTTGTTGTGAATGTTCTTGAAGGTTACGAATCAGTAGAGGTTCTTATGGCTAGAGGATCTCATAATCTGGAGGAATGGATATTGCATTCTGGATGTACCTTCCATATGTTGCCAGTTAAACACTACTTTACTGACTTAAATGAATTTGAAGGAGGTAAAGTAGTAATTGGAAATAATCAGCAATGTGACATAAAAGGTATTGGATCCATTAAGTTGAGAATGGAGGATGGTTTAGCAAAGATTTTATCCTCTGTCAGATATGTACCAGGTTTAAAGCGTAATTTAATCTCCTTGGGAACTTTGGATAAGTTTGATTTGAGCTATAGATTTGGAAATAGAAACCTATTTGTGTATAAAGACGCATCAGTAATTGAGAGGAAAATTTAAGAATGGCTTGTATGTCCTTTAAGGAACTGCACAAATAGGGGAATTAAATCTGACTATAGATGAGGTTTCAAAGGATACTTAGCTATGGCACAAACGTTTAGCCATATAGGTTTTCTTAAATTTTGTGTCTTGTGGGTCTCTAAACTTTAAAAGTATGGCTTAGAACTGTCAAATTTGTGGCTAATAGATTCCTAATCTATTTTGGCTTTTTTTAATAGACTAGCATCTTAGACAATAAAAATTGAATTTGTGTCTAATGGGACCCTAATTTTTTAATTTTGTGTCTAATACGTCATCAAATTTTTTTTTTAAAAATGTCTAATAGTTTGCGGTTTAATCTTCTAATGTAGCTTTAAAAATACTAAATAAATTTTATGTGCAATACACATGTTCCAAAACTTTTTGTTGAGTTTGTTCCAAAAATTAAGTTATTGATAGTGCACATAATGAGCTATTTCTAAGACTTAATTATTATTAGTTTTGATGCTTCAATGATTATTTGCATGTGTATATATTTGTTTATTTTGTAGAAATCTAGTATTTGGAGCTAAACTAAGCTTTCAGAAGGATTATAATAAAAAAATGAGATCAATTGGATGAAAATTGAAGAAATCAAGAAAAGAATAGACATTGCCTCACACACGCCAACAAGCAACAGAGGTAGTGTTGAGACACTACATCCGAGAGCATCTTAGTGCTACGAAAAATAAAGCCAACTTCTCAACACATGTGTGCGCATTCGTTTGCTAATCCCATCTGTAGTCACTCAACACTATGCACGGCATTGGGATGCTACCCTTCTTTATTTGAATAACGCGTGCTTTTTGGGCAGTGTTGAGATGTCGCACCTAGCTTCTCAATGTTGCCCCGATTATTTATATATATATATCTTGTTTTGGGCATTTTTTTGAGGGGGAATCACTTTGAGATTTTGACCTAATAGAAAAGTTTCGGTTTGGAGAGTTTAGAGGACAAGTTTGGTGCCTAGAAGAGGGATTTTCGAACCTCAAGATCATCATAATAGCATTGGAGACGAGATATCGCCATGTCGAACATGATTTTTCTTCTTACCTTTATTCTTATAGCATTGTTATGGGTGGGTTTTAGCAATGAGATTGTATTGTTATTCTTTGATTATTCATAGCTAAACTCTTTTTTCTTAGGGATTGATGTAGTCATTGGATAAGGTTTAATTATTGAATCCTTTATTAATGCTTGTTTTCCATTCATTACTTGCTTAATACTTTTAATCTATTCGCCATTAATTTATTATTGTTGTTATGAATCTTATGGAGATGGTGATTTAGAGTGGACCTTAATTGCATTACCAAAGTGAATCTAAAATAAAAAATATAAGATCGCTTTAGAAGTAGTTAAAAGAACTAGACTTAAGGTCTTACATAAAACTAAATAGAATTATTGGTTTCTAAATGTCCTGGAGAATTAGTTGTACTTGAGAGTAGAGGTGATATCAGTTCGATTTTAGGCCAAACTGAGAACTGAACCAAATCGATCGGTTTGGCTAAAAGAGGAACCGAACCGATATCCAATAAAGGACAAAACCATCGATTCGATTTTCCTTCAGTTCAGTTCCTCTTCAATTCGGTTTTTTTTTCTTTTTTTTTTATTTACAAATTTCATGCTTTGTGTCTGCCCACTTGCCTATTTTACTTCCAACCCCTGTTTTTTCCCCAAAATTCTTCACAATCACCATCGTAACTGTCTAACATCTCTTCTTCTTCCTTCCTTTCACTGCTATTCACAAAATAGGACGATTGAGAGTCAACTGCACTCCTTAAAAGCTTACAAAAACAGTAGACAATGAATTTCATTGCCAAATCATGATTCCAACATTTCTACAAATGAAAAAATATATCTTTATAATTAAAGACCACCCACAAAAATTTAAAATTTGAAGAAAGAGTAACCAATCCGATTCAAATTGATTTCAAGCAACCAAAACAAAACTACAAATTAGAAATTACAATGCTCAAATCATTCTCACCTAAACAAAGAATCATGACAACTGAACTAAAAAGTGGTTGGAGACTCGAATAACGAAGGCGAGATGGAGCCATATGTCGTGGTGATGGTTGGAGAACGAGATGGATGATTGAGAGAGAGTTCGCCTTGTTGGGATTTATGCCCTAAAGCTTCGTAATTAATGATTTATTTAATAATTAATAATAATTTTGATTATTATTAATTATTAATATAATCAAAATTATTAGTGTAATCTTGAACAGTATGTGGTTGACATACAGGAGGATCGTGTTCAAGAAATAACCTAAAGGGTCATAGTATATGGATAAGGTTGGGTGCCTTATCCTAGTAACACTATTGATACGGCCCACTTTGTAATAGTTACAAATGATTTGATCCAAATCATTCATATGGAGACATGTGAGTGGGGGTATCTTATACAATAAATTTGTATAAGACTGGACCACGAAATATTTAATCTCTCTTTATAAATCCGTTAATTGAGAAGATTAATATTTCATTAGGATGATCATATGCGACTCGATCTTAATCCCGAGTGAGTTATGAACTCTTGCTTGTGAGGGCTTGTCCTTTGATTTGCATAGGTGAGAGTGGCTTTTGTAGCCGATTCAATATGCCTACCATTTTGGAGACTTGACCAAATAGGGAGCTGGGAACATAATCTCACAAGATGGAATTCACTCATTCCCACATAGGGTAAGTAGATGAGTAGTTCCCTTAAGTGCTGATTTCGGGACTTGAACAATGGGGCCCCACCTTCTCACTGGCTCGAGAGGGACTTAGTTTATAATTAGATTATAAATAGATTGTTCATTAGAGGATCAATGGTACTTAAGGTGCAAGATGTAATTATAGGGGTAAAACGGACTTTTGACCCAGCTATAATTACGAACAACTCGTGAAGGATCGACTTGCATGTAGTGATTATATCTATGGACACAACTTGTCCTACAGTGCATAAGAGTGCAACTCTAGGTCTATAGTGGAGTGACCTATAGTTAATGAATGAAAATTAATTAATTAAAGAGTTTAATTAATTAATTTTATATCATTGGAGCTTATAATCTGTAGGTCCATAAGGTCCCCTTGCTAGCTCTTAGTAACACTAAAAAGATCAATTTAGTTGAAAGAAAATTTTGAAGTGTTCAAATTAATATTTAATATATGAGATATATTAAATATAAAAGAGGAAAATATATTTATTGTATTTGATACATTAAATATTAAAATTTTGAAATGTTCAAATTAATATTAATTTGAAGTGTTCAAATTAATATTTAATATAAAAGAGGAAAATATATTTATTGTATTTGATACATTAAATATTAAAATAATTAATGTATATTTGATATATTAAATAAAAGATATTTATAGAATTTGAATAAGATTCAAATAAATAAATATCGTAGGAGATTTGAATGAGATTCAAATAAATACAAGATATATTTTAATATATTAGATATTAAAATATAATATTTTAATTATGACAAAGATTTTCCCTTGGTCACTATAAATAGGACCATTGGGATGAGCCATTATTCACAACACACATCTCTTCAATAGAGAGAATTGAGAATTCTCTCTAGACCTCTTCCTCTTTAATCCCTTGTGGATTTTCTTTCAAGAGACTCCCACAAACCTTGGTCTTGTGTTCGAGTCATAGTCAGGAAGATTTTGTGGAAGAGATAAAGACCCACCAGAAGAATCTCCATATTTGTAAGGTATTTATTGTTTAACCCTTGTATTTTAGTTTAATTCTAAATAAATCAAAGACAATTCATACGCTTCTGCGGTGGGTTTAATTTGATTATTCCCTTCAATTGGTATCAAGAGCCTCTTTGAGTTTTATTTAGAATTAAAGTTTTGTGATGGTGGGTATTTTAATTTATCATATATTTGATATATTTGTGGTTTGCAAATTGATTATTTAGGCTATTTGATATTAGATTTATTGCTTTGATTAGATCAGTGTAAAACCCATAAGGGTTAGGATTTCATGTATTTTACTTGAATGACTACGATAGCTGAAAATTTCGATTTTATGGGTTGAAGAAGTCAACAGCGAAAAACGTTCTCGGAAAAAAAAACAAAAAAAAAAAAAACGTGATAAAGTTTAGTATTCCTAAATCCTAAATTTGGAAAGGTCAAAACAAGGAAGATATTGAAGACCAAGATATTTCTTGGATTTAAATTATTGTAATTTAAATTATTTTCAATTTCTTAGGATATGCCAAATATGCCGGTCAATTTTGCTATTTTTAATTTAATTATGCATGAGATGTATGTTTTAAATTGTTTGATTGTTGCATAAAGTATGTTATTTAAATTTAAAACCCCACCATAGGTTAAGTATGATCATGCATCTTATCCATTTTTTAATATAATTGTTAAATTTGAAAATTTTGATTAGGTTGTTTCCTAATAGATTAATTTTTTAATATAATTGTTATATTGGAAAATTTGATTAGGATGTTTCCTAATAGAATTGAGATATTTTCTTAATATGCTTATATTTTCCATATCTTTGAATATAACTGTTATATTTGGAAAATTAAATTAGGATATTTTCTTTCATAAATAAAATTCATGTTTTCCTAATAGAGTTAGGATATATCCTAATGTGATTAGGATTTCCTTAAAATAAAAATATTTCTAATTCATGCTTTAAATAGTTTAAATTTTGAATTTAATATATCTTTATTTGTTTATAATAAGATTGGAATTTAGGATAATATTTTAATTTAGTTTTAAATGGTTTAAAATGGTAGAATTTCAAGATTATCCATAGTTTAAGTTTTGAATTTAATTTATCTTATATTTTTCTAATAGAATTAGAATAAAATATCCAGGATTATCCTTTATTTTTTTTAAAGGGTTTAAAATGATGGATTTTTAAGATTATCCAAGTGAATTATTTTTAATAGGATTAAAAACATTTATTTATAAATTCACTTATGTTCATTAATCTAATAATTAATAGTTAATTAAATATTAATGAATTTGAAATAAAAATTGACTATAAGGAAACTCTGTCTATGGAAGATTCTGTCTAGACTGGGGTATTTAAGTTGACCGAAAGGAAACACCTCTAACTGGGAACCGACCTGAGAGTTGAATTAGTCAAATTTTATTTAATTTCACTAAGCATGGTCATAATGTGATTTTTTTTTTTTGAAATAGTTTAAAAACTTGGTACTTCACATTAAAATCAATCTAACTAACATAAGAGTTGTGAATGGTAGATTGAGGAAATTAGATAAATGAGATTAGCCTAATTTGTCTAAGTAATAGAAATCCATATTTCAAAATACTTAGTGGGAGAATGACACATGTCAAAAATCTAATTGTCTCTATTATTGATTCACAACGTGAAATTCATGTGGGGCCTCGTGGCGGCTTTTGGACCGTCCTCCCTACGGAAGGTGTTTGCATGGATCAATATTTAGGGTGAATCTTTTGAGAAAGTATTATAGTAAGTGGGAGAAGGAAATGTGTCAACATAGCCTACGGTCTCCATCATTAGTTTACATCGTGAGATTCATGCGGGGGCTCGTGGCGGCTTTTGGACCGTCCCCCTACGGAAGGTGTTTGCATGGGTCAATATCAGGGTGGACTCCTGAAAAGGATATAATTGTAGTTTTATTTTCAATACTTGACCTACCCTACGGCGACACTTGTTGGGATAAAACTACGGGATCTAAAATTATGGGTCACACTTACAAATGACTCATTAAAGTTGTTAATGATGTCATTGACCAAACTAATGGTAACTAAATATTATAGGAATAAGAGTTATTCTGGTGTAATACTTGGTTGAGATTGTCTCAGTTTAGTGAAGAAATTCTTGACCTATCCTACGGCGGCACTTGTTCTAACTCACTAAAGTACCATAGCATTAGAAATGATTTATAGGATTCATTTTTCAAATTGTTTGATTTCTATGCTAAAATTGAATGGATAATTGTTTGCATGATGTTAAATTATATATATATTTCAATATTATGTTAGTTTATCTCATAATTTTTAATTTTATTACTGATAAGTCAAAATTGAGAAATTTTATTACTTGAAAAAATAACGTTAACACTATAATGGTAGTGTAAAAATTTTGAATTTGTCTTTATTGAGAAATGTTCTGAAAACCTGTTGCTAATGCTATTCGAATTGTTCGTGAAGCTCATGATTAATGAATCAAAACACTAGTACAAAATTGACTTTTAATGGCGGGCAATGCGCGTCATTAAAAGGAAACAATGATGGGCGCCCGTCCGACATCTTTTCGAGTGTCATCGTAAGCTACGATGACGGACACCTTTTAATGTCGGTCAATGTATGACATTAAAAGTCAATGTGAGTCATTAAATGAATGTTTTAATGACGGTTATTGCCCGTCATTGTTTCATTAATAATTTAATAAAAAAAATTATATTGTTGGTTGCAAGCATGACTAACCAACAATATTTCTCTCTCAATCTAATAAAAAAGTCAAAATAGTATTATACTTTTATACAACAATTAACTCAAAAAAATAAAACTTCAATTAATTAAATATAACATATAACATATACTCCCAAGTTTTAAAATGTTAGGCATTACCCTTAACAAAAATTAATTAATTAACAATTTACAACATAGAAAGTAATATATCGTTTAATTTGTAACCTATCAACAAGGTACATCAATCAATATATACGTAGAGCTTCGAAGTCTAAAGAATGAGAACTTGTTGCATCTACCTCCTCCATCGATCTATTTCAAACTCTTTGTCAAACTCTTCCAAAACCTAAGAAACTCTTCTTATCTGATTAACAAATAAAGACAACAAAATCAGCCAAAATTAAAGTTGTTCTTTGTACAACCTATGCAAACTAAAAGCCAGAAATAGAAAAAATATGATGTTACAAACTAAAAGCCAGAAATAGAAAAAACATCTCATGGTAGAAATTAGAATGGCGTTGAAATGAGATTTAGAAATAGTAGACATAGAAAGGAAAGGAATAAAAAAAGGTCTTTGCACTGAAATGGGATTTTAGCAAAGAGAATAAAAAGCAATTCATATTACATCATGGCAAAAGTTAAGTAAACGAAAAAAAAAAATCAAAAACCAAGAGAAAAACAAACTAACCCATCAAGAAATACAAACATTCTAAATCAAATTCATCCAGATTTATTCAACCTACATCAGTGAGACATTATCACAAACAAATGGCAGGCATTCAACAAAAGAACCAAAAGAAAAACAAACCAGCCCATCAAAGATTGTTTAAGCTCCTTGGATTTTTTTGTTGTGTCATCTCTCCCCTTGAGAAATCAAAGACCTCTTCACTCAAGAGCTGGAAAAAAATTATAAAAGTAAAGACTGTCATCCATGTAAAATGAAACAACATATGGTCACATAAACAAAAGTTCAGAAACCTACTTTTAAAATCGCCATGCAATTCTGACAAATTGTTTCACTAATTTTAGTTGTTGAAACAAGATATGAAATAAAGCTTCTCCATCTAGCTGGCCATTCATGCTTTAAGAGTTTGCTAAAAAGAACAAAATTTTATCCCAACAGTTTGCAGACATTTAGTTTTATTGTACAATTGTTTCATGTTAAAGAAAAAAATCAGATAGTCTTCCCCATAGATTTAAATTTAAAAAATAAATCCATCTAAACTTTAAGTTGTTTTGTGTGTGTCCTAAGTCCTAAACTTAAATAAACTCATCAAAAGAATCCAATCAAGGTTAATTTATGTTTGCTTTCATGACAAATACTTAGTTTCTTTATTTCTTTAGGATTTCATCCTCAGTTTTCTATAAGTTGGAGCATAATATGAGAGGTTTTTTGTTCGCAAAACACAGTTGAAGATGTAAGGGGTGGTTCTCATTTGATTTAGTGGGAGGTCATTTCCAAAACATGTGTGAGAGTCACAAGTTGGGTATCAGAAATTTATCACACAAGAATTATATCCTTTTTGGCTAATGAATTGTGAAGGTACCCCTTTAGAAAGCTTCAGAAATGATTGATTGCAGAACATATAAACTTGTTTCCTAAAAATACTTAACCATGGATTAATATTAAGGAAGGGAAAAGACAAGATCCAACTTAAGAGTAAACTTGTAAAGAAATATAAAAACAAAAACAAAGCCAATACTTACTTTGCCAGCTTAGCTCATTTATGTGTGCGAAAGTTGTTGATGAGGTATGCAGTTGTAGTTCAACTTGGATAGGTCAACTTGCATTTTAGAATCATCATCTATTAGGGAAAAAATCCAATTCAGAGATCAAATTCTAACAGCAGTCAGACTATTACATGGAAATTTTCAGAACATGGCAGCAGAAAACCAACAAGAACAAAAGAAGACCAAAGAATCACTTGATAGCATATATGAAGGGGGCAATCAAACATACATGCAGTCAGACTGTAAAATAAGTTAAATAACCTACCAAAGACATTTCTTCAAATGACAAGCAATATTTTGGAACACCCCCCACCTCCCCCCGACATCCAAGAAACCATAGCCTTGCTTTTTGCGGTGCCGAGAGGTGAGAAACTTGTTGGATATTTACATCTGACACAATTTTTTGAAAGACATCTGAGTTTACAACTTGCCCATTTTACAGCTTTTAGGGTATCACATACATGGGAGACTAACAATAACAAGATGCAAAGTCCCCAAAATAATCACTTACAACCACAATGCAATTTCTAAAGAAAACTTAAGTTACAATCAAAACCAGATTATTAAGACCCACAACATGTGCCACATCAATCTCCAACCAGTCAAACCCCAAAAGCACATGGAACTCCCAAATTTGGAAAACCAAATAGCAGATTTGCAAGAATCAGTGATGGAGCTTGACAACACATTCTCCACTTAACCACACATACCAAGTAAGAAAAAATTTAAGAGACTGAAAATATCTTAATAACATTTAACAACAACAATCAACATTACCAAAATATCACTCTTTAAGCCATCATTGCTCTGCTCACAGGGTAATGTTGAAAACGTCAAGGCTGCAGAGATTTGACTTACATTTCTACTCAAAAGAAATAGAAGCAAATCATTTATACACAAAAACAAAATAAAGAGAACATATCTACGAGATTTACCAAATCCTACCTTATCATATGATGGGAATGGATATTCCAATGGGTACTGTGGGTGTTCAAGCGTAGGTTGAACTAGCCTCTGCATTCTTGAATCATTAGAATAATAAAAGTAAGTTACCTTGAAAGTAGATGTAGCTAGGCACTCTTGTTGAACCACTCTAAAACTTATTATTCTTCTTCTGTATTCTTCTGGTCCATTGTCCATCTCCATCAGACTTTGAAAGCTATTTCTTTATGAAGATGAGAGATTCACCAAGTTTCCAAAATTAATTAGCCTCAGCAAGAATCTTTTCAGAAATGTATCAAACAATTATACAAAATTGGATGAGTAATTTCTAACCAGACAAATAAGTTATTTCCTTTCCTTATGAAGCTACCAGAATTTCTAACAATTATACAAAATTGGATGAGTAATTTCTAACCAGACAAATAAGAGGCCATAATTTTCAACAGTGTTCTCCTTTCCACGATGTGTACCTCTTGGTTGTTGAAAGACGATTTACAATGGTTAGAGAATAACAAACAAAAATCTTTTCAAGATTAGAGAATAAAAAGAATGGTATTAAAATGATTCTCCAACTTTCTCCTTTTGACATATTAAAAGATTAAAGGTATTGTACAAGCCATTAACCTCTCTGATAAGTTATAAACATGCAATGGAGATCAATGCTCAATATTCAATTTTTCATTGTTAGCAAATATCAACACCTTCTGATAAGTTTATGTGCAACATAAACACTTGGAAGCAAGCTAAAGGAAAAGATAATTTCTCATAACAAGTAGATAATTGCCCGACCAAGAAATCAGTCAATCCGAGTGTAAAAGTTTAGCAAATCTAAAGGAAAAGAGAATTTCACCTTGGAAACAAGCCGATGGACTAGAGTTTATGCACACAAACGATTGAGATTTGAAAATCGAAGTAGATCTGAAGAGATCCGACTTGGATCTGAGATGATTCGGTGTAGATCTGAAAAACTTCGATCAAATCTGTGATGGCACACAAATGGAAACTCCAAGTAGCTACAGATCTGGACCACACAGAAAACAAACCAACAAACAACGAATAACGAAACCCACGAATAGACGGCGTGACCACGAACAGACAGACGGCGAAGAAACCCACGTACAAACGAACGACGAAGAAACCCACGAACAACTGCAGATTTGAACTGCCGCGAACAACCTGCTACCTACAGCAAAGAACAAGAATAATCTCAATGAAAGGCTATAAACAAAGAAGAGAAATCAGAAAGTAGCATCTAAAAAGAAACTTTGCCTATATCAAATCTACATTCGGCAATACCTTGAGACTGAAATAAAATACTAAATCCAAAGAGGAAATAGATGAAAAGATGAAAATCAGAGTGGGAGGGAGAATTTTGAGGTCACCGATTGGTCTTTTGAACAGAAAAAACCCTAAAACCAAAATTGGAGCTCGAGAGAGAAAAAGGGCGGTGCGATGGATGTTAGAGAGAAAGGAAGTGTAGGTTAATGAAAGGAAAGGCGCAAAAGTAAAAATAAAAAAAGAAAAGGACATATAACGTCGGTCAATGACCGATATTAAAGGTAAAGATACAATGTCGGTCATTGACCGACATTGTAGCTTAAACTTTTTTCCTTTTTCATTTCTGCGCGATTTTTTCTTTGACCGTCATTGTTTCTGCGCGTGAATTTTTTAGACTGTCATTAAAAGTCAAGTTTGTTGTAGTGAAAGTAAATGAGATAGCTTGTACGTATTCTCCTAGTTGACATATTAGATGTCAAGTTTAGAAGATAAAGAAAATGACAACAACATATGAGATGTTGAAGTTAAGCTAAATTTAGAAAATTGTCCAAATGATCTCGAATTTAAGGATTACAAAATTCCAAGAAAAGAAACCAAATGATTGAAGCTATATAAAAGGAAATAGTTCCTAAATTAGCTGGGACAATCATAATAAGAGAAAATTTTGAAATATCTCTAAGAAGAAAAATATAAATGAAAGTAAATTTGATTTACTAGATTTTTGGTGGAATATAAATAATGCCACCTAGATAGTCGATATAAGTTCTACTATCAAGATTTATTCTTCATTACATTTAATATGTAATTCTTGAAAAATACTTAACATGTAGAATAGTTTCTACAAGTTAGCACCAGGAAGTCTATCTCAATTAGTGTAGTGGGAGACATTAAGATGTCATTAAGTAAAAATTGTTACATAATGCTGAATATGGTGTTTTTAGTAACCATAAGAGAAATTCAATTTCTCGAACTTTATTACAAAAATGTTCATATAGTGTGAATTACTTTGAAGTATTAAAGTTTATATTTTCAAAATTGTTTGAAGATACATTCAGCTGAAAATAAGAACAATTTGTATATGTTAAAAATGTTGGCATATACTATACTACAAAATATTGAGATATTCAGGATTATAGAATCCAAAATAGAAAGACATTGTTTTCTCCTAAAATATGATACTTGACTTTGGCTGTTAAGGTTGATTAACATCAACTTGAATAGAATAAAAAGACTAGTAAGAGGTAATTCTCTAAAAAGTTAGTTAATTACTTTACCTGTCTGTAGATCTTTCCTTTCATGTAAGATAATCATTGGGCTTTTATTAGATAGGGCTAGAACGCCAAAGAATACTTTGGGCTTACACATTCTGACCCAAGTGGTCTGGTGAATGTAAAGGTCAAATAAAGTCATGAATATTTCGTCACTCTAGTTGATGATCATTCAAAGTACAAGTATCTGTACCTAATACAACATAAGTCTAAATTTTTGAAATGTTCAAGAAAATTAAGACTAAAGTTAAAAAATCGATTAGGTAATTAAATCTATCAAGATATTATGATCAGATTATAATAGAAAGTACAGGAACCTTACGTACTAAAACTAATTGATAGAAAATGGGTTTTTATCCCAATTATCTTAATACCAAGTGCAATTTTGTGAAATTGTGCTGCAAGAGGATAAACAAGACCTTGTTAGATATGGTCACATCAGTAATGAGTTACACACCATTACCATACTCCGGTTAGGAAATGAAATAGAGATTGCATGGTGAACATGATTCCCTCTAAAAGTGTCTACGAGACAATTTTAAAGATTATAGAAGAGTAGTTAAGCTAGTTTACAACACTTCACCATTTGAGAATGTTAAGCTCACATGCTGAACACAAGCCTAAAAAGCTTGTATATGTTCAAAGATAAGCCTAAGTGTAGGCCACCCCTAAGAAGTATAAAGTGGTCTTTATGTAGTCCTAAAACGAATAAGGTATTTGTATGACAAATATCAATTTTATAAGAAATGTCAAATAAAAGACTACAAACCTTTAATAAGGTGAGATAGTGTTAAGAAATTGGTTCCAAGTGAAGCCACTCAATAGTTAACAAAAGTTGTTAACAATTTAATTATATTTGAAAGTCAAATGGATCCTAGTCATGAATTGGACAAGCCTCATCGTAGTGGGAGAGTTATGAGATGACTCAACCTTTACAAGGACTTAATTGAAGCCCAAATTTTCATGTTAGATGACAAAGTTGAAGGCTTATTACCTGCAAAGTGAGACTAATGGGTTAAACCTAATAGGAGAAAGTAGATTGCGAGTAAATTTTCTCACTTGTTGCCATACTGAAGTCTGTAAGCATTATTTAATTCATTGTTGCATATATGATATAAAAAAATATGAATATTTAGAATTCTTTTATGAAAAGATATCTTAGATAATGCATCTACACAAATCAATCAGATATGTTTATTTTCAAAGATCAAAAGCAAAAAGTTTGCGAAATAATAAAAGTTCATTTATGAAATGAATCTTACCATTAGATATATGAATATAAGGTTTGATAAAAGTATCAAAATCTATGACTTTGGATAAATATAAATGAAGTTTGTATAGACAAGAAAATCATTAATTGCCTAGTGGATTTTTCTCATGTTTTATGTTGGTGATATTTTTACCAATTATGAATGATGTAAGATGTCTAACATAAAACGTTGATTAAGTAACCAATTCCAAATAAGTGATTTGGAATGACTCAGTATATTTTAAATGTCCAAAATGAAGATTTTAAGGACAAAATGTTAACTTTGTCTCAAACATCTTATATTGACAAAATTGTTGTCAAATATTTGATTTTTATGTCTAAGAAAGTGTATCTTAAGACACCTCAAATGTTGAGAGTATATGATATGCATAAATGAGACTAGACATTTAATATACAATTGGTTAACATATATTAGTTAAATGAATGGTATGACCATTGAGTAGAAAATTAAAAACTTTCTCAAATTATCTATGGATGATGAGAAATTTTTGTGTATGGAGTTAAAGATTTGATCTTTACATGATACACTGGTTCTTACAAAGATTTAAAAAATCTATGTAAAGATAAATTTTACCCTAGGTGGTGGAGTATGATATATAAGTTAAATTGTTTTGCTTATGAAGTAATAAAAGGACTTGTATGACTCAAATAGTTCCTTGAAGATCTGAAAGGTGTTTCAGATATGATTTAGCCTATCCTCTTTATTATGAAAATAGTGGTGTAAAAACTAATATTAAGGAAAATAGAAAACACCAACGTATAGGGAATCATATCGAGAGAGAGAAAGCATCATGGTAGTGACCAAGATGGCTTTTAATGACAGTCGTTTAGATCTATATAAAAAGACTCTCCAGGCTAAAGTGTTTAAGGATCACCTAGAATGTCTAGGATTACAAGACATGCCTCGTCTTCGCTAGGGCAAGTGGGAGAACATGTTGGGTATAGAGTATGACTTAGGATACATGTCTCGCCGGCTTTAGAGCAAGTGGGAGATTGTTGGGATTTATGCCCTAAAGCCTCGTAATTAATGATTTATTTAATAATTAATAATAATTTTGATTATTTTATTTGAAATATTATATTATCCATTATATGAAAAATTCAAGGTTATTAGTGTAATCTTGAACAATATGTGGTTGACATACAAGAGGATCGTGTTCAAGAAATAACCTAAAGGGTCATAGTATATGGATAAGGTTGGGTGCCTTATCCTAGTAACACTATTGATACGACCCACTTTGTAATAGTTACAAATGATTTGATCCAAATCATTCATGTGGAAACATGTGAGTGGGGGTATTTTATACAATGAGTTTGTATAAGACTGGACCACGAAATATTTAATCTCTCTTTATAAATTCGTTAATTGAGAAGATTAATATTTCATTAGGATGATCATATGCGACTCGATCTTAATCCTTAGTGAGTTATGAACTCCTACCTGTGAAGCCTTGTCCTTTGATTTGCATGGGTGAGAGTGGCTTTTGTAGCCGATTCAATATGTCTACCATTTTGGGGACTTGACGAAATAGAGAGCTGGGAACATAATCTCACAAGATGAAATTCACTCATTCCCACATAGGGTAAGAGTAGTTCCCTGGAGTGCTGATTTCGAGACTTGAACAATGGGGCCCCACCTTCTCACTGGCCCGAGAGGGACTTAGTTTATAATTAAATTATAAATAGATTATTCATTAGAGAATCAGTGGTACTTATGGTGCAAGATGTAATTATAGGGGTAAAACGGACTTTTGACCCAACTATAATTACGAACAACTCGTGAAGGATCGACTTGCATGTAGTGATTATATCTATGGACACAACTTGTCCTACAGTGCATAAGAGTGCAACTCTAGGTCTATAGTGGAGTGACCTATAGTTAATGAATGAAAATTAATTAATTAAAGACTTTAATTAATTAATTTTGTATCATTGGAGCTTATAATCTGTAGGTCCATAAGGTCCCATTGCTAGCTCATAGTAACACTAAAAAGATCAATTTAGTTGAAAGAAAAATTTGAAGTGTTCAAATTAATATTTAATATATGAGATATATTAAATATAAAAGAGAAAAATATATTTATTGTATTTAATACATTAAATATTAAAATTTTGAAATGTTCAAATTAATATTAATTTGAAGTGTTCAAATTAATATTTAATATAAAAGAGGAAAATATATTTATTGTATTTGATACATTAAATATTAAAATAATTAATGTATATTTGATATATTAAGTAAAAGATATTCATAGAATTTGAATAAGATTCAAATAAATAAATATCGTAGGAGATTTGAATGAGATTCAAATAAATACAAGATATATTTTAATATATTAGATATTAAAATATAATATTTTAATTATGACAAAGATTTTCCCTTGGTCACTATAAATAGGACCCTTGGGATGAGCCATTATTGACAACACACATCTCCTCAATAGAGAGAATTGAGAATTCTCTCTAGACCTCTTCCTCTTTAATCCCTTGTGGATTTTCTTTCAAGAGGCTCCTACAAGCCTTGGTCCTGTGTTCGAGTCATAGCCAGGAAGACTTTGTGGAAGAGATAAAGACCCACCAGAAGAATCTCCATATTTGGAAGGTATTTATTGCTTAACCCTTGTATTTTAGTTTATTCTAAATAAATCAAAGACGATTCCTATGCTTCCACTATGGGTTTTATTCGATTATTCCCTTCACGCCTGATGGTGATGACTGAGAGTGAGAGAGAAGTCGCCGACTCACCCGATGCAGATGATGATGACTGGAAAGAGGTCGCCAAAATCCCAAATGGTGATGATTGAGAGTGGTAACGAAGGTCGAAGGGAATGAAGACTCAAAGGATGAGGATGGTGATGACTGGAGAGAATCGAGAGATCAGGTCACTCGAAGCAATGAAGATTAGGTCGATTCGTAGAAGATGACTAAAGAGAGAATCAAGAGATTAGGAGGAAAATCGAATGGGACTTAGCACTTAGGGTTGGCTTATTAAGGAATATATATACTTTGATTTGATTCGATTGTTTATTGGTTTTTTCGAACAAAAATCGAACTGAATCGAAAATTTTCGATTTCTCCAAAATGCAAACCAATGTGTTCAAAAGTTTTCTAGAAATCGAACCAATCCAGTGGATTTAATAAAATCATGAATCTAATATTGCACGTTTGTTGTTGTGTTCAATTTAATAAAATCATGAATCTAATTAGTGAAAATTCAACTCCCTTAGACTCGTTTTCCACTGATTTTTCTCATTACTTTAGCTTTCATTAGTTTAATTTTAATTTCATCACGTTTCTCTCTCTAAATAAAATTGAACGTTAACCTCTATGGTACTTAAGTAAACTACAAATCCAATACTAAGGACAATATCTGTAATTTACTTAGACTATATTAAAACTTGACCCATACACTTGTAGTTAGACGAATTTCTGCACATCAATTATGCATTATGCCTTTTGATTTACTACTTTATTTGATTTTATGCAGTTATAATTGAAAAACATAATAAATAATAAATTAATAATATTATAAAAATTTTCAAAATAAAATTATTAGTAATTGATTGTTTATTAATTATTACATTGAGGGAAAAAAGATTATTTATTAATTATTTTAATTTTTTTTTGAGTTTAGGAGATTGAACCATCAATCTTTTAGGATGGTAAGTGGTCAACCTCATCAATGGGCCTATGTCCCAAAGGCCAACCAAGAGTCAAAGTTTGACTTGCTCGCCTTGGCCTAATCTTCATTGGATTGGATATGGGTCACCCTTTTGAAGATTAAGCTAACTCATGGGTGATCTTTTTAGGCCATATTTAGATTGGTCCCTCAAGTCAGTCAAATGGACTTCTCATTGGGTCATCTCAAATATGTATGTGTATATATAATTTCTTATATACTATATTTTATATATTTACAAAATAAAATTTTTAATATGTTGATAGAGTATAACCTAAAAAATCAAAAAATTAGAAAGACAAATGACATTACTCTTTGACGGTATAATTTAATCGTATACCACAAAAATTTCAAAGTCAAGAAATGAAATTGAAGTTTTAGATGAAAATATACAAATCGTCTTTAAACTTTAAAAATTAATGGGAAATTTTATATTCTTGGATTTTGACATTAAACAAAAAAAAATTGAAAGTAAAAGATTTGAAAATTGAGATTAGGTCAATGATTGTAAATATAAATCTTTAAGATTTATGATTTAAAATTTTAGAATCAAATTTGATACACCAATTTTTCACCCATTTGTTTTACTTCCTTGATTTAATGGTTTCTTTTTCTTTTCCGTTCTTTTTCCTCTTCCTTCATCATTTTTTTCCCGTTATTTTTAAGTTGCATGAATCTTCAATCAAGAGTAGAGAATAAATAGTATCTGATTCTTCTATGAATCTTCAAATGAGAATTACACGAAAGCAATTGGACAAACTTAGCAAGATGGGAAAGTATAGTCGCAGGTACGCCACCTAAAGAGTACGTGTTCTCTATCCCTTTTGGATACCTTACTTAAGCTATGCGATAAATGAAGGAAGACAAAAGCAGTTTAAAAAAAAAATTACGAGAAGGAGAAACTTGGAATGTAGAGTAGACGAAGGTGCATTTCAGAATCCTTAATAGACTATTTATGAGTGAAATTTGGATTTAATTAAATAAGATAAAAGTAAAAAGATAAGAGACCAAAGGAGAAATAGGCCCTAGAGAACCTAGCATATCCAAATTAACCTTTTCAAATATAATTCTAACTTTTTATATCCTTATCTAAAAAGAAATATGAAAAACAAAGGTCCTATAAATACGCCATTATGACTCAAAGAAAGCGAGTTCAATTTAATCCTGATTCTCTAAACTCTACCTTGCTACACTCCTCTCTGACTTAAGCAGTGCTCAACTTTTTATATCTTGCAGGTCACTGCTTTCCTCTAAATGACAAATTTATCGTTGTTGTAGACTCCAAATATGACAATACCTTACTGGACAAGAAAGCTTAAATATTTTAGTAACAGGCAACTTTTAAGGGCGAAAGATCTTAAGGTAGGAAGAATGTAACGTTCTCCATTTTCAGGTAACATTAATTTTCACTTTTGGAGTTAATTATTGGTTTAATCTCCCATCAAAATTAATTTTGGGGTTGATTTATTTTCAGAGGGCTTGTTGGAATTTATTTTAGGTAAGTTCGAGGAAATTTGGCTTAAGTGAATTAATTGAAGATCTACCCAAGCAATTGGAGATTAATTGGGAGTTTAAAAATTAGGAAAAAGAAGAGAAAAATAAAAGAATTAGAAAATGGTACAAAAGGGAAAGGAAAGATGTAACGCCTTGTGTTTTCAAGTAAGACTAATTGTATTATTTTGGAGTTTTATATGGATTTAATTAGGCTAATTGGGATTAATTGGCTCATGTTTTAGGACCTTTTTGTTGAGTTTAGGGACTGTTCTTATATGTTTAAGCTTACCCACATATTTTTGGAATTAATTGAAGAATACCCATTGTGCGTGGAGGTCGGATCGTAGAAATTGAATAAAAAAACACCAAATCAGCAAGTGTGAGGTTCTGTTTTTGGGTAAGAATTAAGGAGTGATTTCGTTCTCAACTTATTTGGACCTATGAGTAGATGCAAGAGTTAAACTCTAGTTTTTGGGAACCTTATTGTTTATTTGAATACGATAATAGTTGGAATAAAACTTCAAAAAAAAAAAAAAGAAAAAGATGTTTGAGAGATTTGGTTCAGAAATGTGAATGCCAAATATTGATTTCCTTTTGAAATTTATCTAAGTGATACAAATGACTTTTAGGAGGAATTGAACTTTGCAAGGCTATGGAGACAATGTCAGACCAAAACTTCCTAGGATCATAGAAATTCTTAACTCATGTTTTATGATCCTTTATTTAAATCTCTGGTTTTGTGATTATTTGAATATTCTTCATTCGTTAAGTTTATAAATAAAGGTTTTATTGGGATCCCAAACTCAAAGTGTCAAAATTCTTATTTGAGCTCGCTTATAAAAAGTTTTACATGACCTCCATGAATTTTTTGCTATTTCTATTTCAAAAGCTTTTACTCTTCATGCATGTAGTATCGCCCCTTATAATTTAACTATAGAGGAAGTCAGGTTATTACAAAAGAAATGTTTGAAAATGAAAAGAAAAGACTCAAAAAGTGCACTTTGGCATCTTCTCCCTTCTCTGCCTCGATTTTCAACTGACTACCCTATCTTCACCATTCCCTTCTTCTTCGACATCTTTTTCTTCTTCCTCACCTTCATCTTCCTTCTCTTCCTCAGCCCTTTCCCATTGATGACGATCTCTCTCTCCCACTCCGACAACTCGTGGGACGCCTATACCCTAGCCACAAATGTTAAATCATCAATCAACTTAAAAGCTTAAGTTTATGGGTTATGATAAATTTAATTATATCAATGCTCCAACACTCCCCCTCACTTGTGAGATTGGAAAAGGCCCAATAAGTGGAAATCAATATAATCGGGGAGGAAATAACATTACAGGGGTTTGAACTCAGGCTCTGATACCATGTTAAATCACCAATCAACCCAAAAGCTTAAGCTTATTATGGTCAATTTAATTATATCAACAATAACAACGAGCACAAATTGGTTCATCGATTGGTCGGGTTTTCGATAGTCAATGGATCTTTGCGCATGGCCACCGGCGACATACCAACAGCAGTGGGCGACAATTTGCAGGCGCGTGACCTCTCCGACGTTCAACAAACAACGTAACCCACAAGCGTTAGCTTCATTTCTCTTCTCTAGAGAGCAGCACCGACGGCAGCACCGCACGTAATTGGACAGCAAGCAGTAACCCGACTTGTTTCGGTTGTGACCCACACAATTTTCGAACCTAAATATGAATGTCCACAACCTATAAAGCTCAAATCTATGAGTTCAAACTCAATCAAACACGAACCAACAAGGACCCAAGATTGTTTGGTAAGGATGTAGGTAATGGTTAATTTAAATTCCTTTCAAATTAGATTAAAATGTTCTAGATTAACTTTTAACTCGTGGAAACTCCTCTATTTGTAGTTTCAACTAATTGGACAAACCTTAAGGTTGACGTTGGGTGAGAATTTATAGTGGATTTCTATTAAGGTAAGTGGCTCAGCTATCAGAATGCCTTAGGCTAGGATGGAAAATATTTTTATGATGTTTGAATTGATTTGCGATGTATAATTGTTAGTATGAATGATGTGTATGTTTTTATGTTGCATTACCTATAATGGGACCTCATACATGTGTGCACACATGTTTTCAAGAAAAAGATTGTGGCAATTACACTCCTTGCTATGCTAGTTTACTTTTATGAGGGACTTTGTGGGGAGGTCTTGCACCGCATATGGATCATTAATTATCCTCTATTGGGACTTGCCCTTACTTAAACCCATTTAGGCTCGACCATGAGTTGATACATCAAGTAATTAAGTACCATATACACCTATTTCCATGAGGTGCTATGTCGGATGAGGTCTTGCACCACTGATTGATTGCTAACTATGTTCTGTTGGGGTTAAGTCTAACAGCATGAGCTCGCGTAGGCACCACCATGAGTTAGTACAGTTTCTTGGGTTGAGTTAAATGTCCACACTAGCTAAAAGAATAAGTTTTTGATAGATAACAGACATAGGTCCCATATGTTTAAGTATCAAGATTCATGATATGTTTGGATGACGGGCCCCCATAACGGTGTTACTTGCTAGGTATTTTTAATACTCAACCTTTTCCAAAAAAATTTCAAGTAATGGCAAAAGTAGACGAGACAAGTGACAGATTATTTGTTGTATATGTCATGGGACCGAGTCATCATGTTTTCCACATTCTTATATTTTGTTTTCTTGCAATTCTTTTAGTTTAAGTTTTGTTTAGTTGAGGTTTTAGTCTTTGTTTTCCAGTTAATGTTTTTTCTTTTTTCTTTTTTGGATCCTAAACTGAAAAACTGATTGTTTTATTCAAAGTTTGTTTTGTGAACAATTCTTTTATTTGAGAAATAAATTTGAATTTGTTTCAAGGTCATCCTAGCATGCATGTAGTAATGACCCTAGTTAAAAGTGTCAGAAAGTTAGAGTCATTACAGTATTCATGTGCATGTATGTGTTTTTTTTTTAACAAAATATATTTTTGATCCTTGAAGTTTTGGTTTGATGTCTATTTTCTCCTTTCACTCATCACTTTCCCACCTTCGTTCTAAATGAGGACAAATACAACATTAGTTGGTCAAAGGTGACAATGGTTCACAAGAGGAGCGAGACTACAATGGTTGCATTGTGGTTTGCTATTGGTCAAGGGTCGTATGGTTCACTAGAGAAGGAGGGAGACTACAGCGACAATGTTGTGGTTTGCTAAAGGAGAAAGAGAGAGAAAAGAGATGAAAGAATAAGGGAAAAGGAAAAAACTTGAGTGCATCATGGGTTGCACCCATCTTTGTGCAGCCCAAGAAAGTGCCCATTCACATTTTACCATGTGGCAATCTGTTCTTTTTTTTTTTTTTAAATATTTCAAATTTTTTCTTCTTTGCTATTGGAGTGGGCTGCACAAATATGGGTGCAACCTAGATTGCACCCACCTCATTTACTATCACTCAAAAAAATAATATAAAAAATTAATATGGATAGAGACATCATTATCACATCAAATTTTGTTAGTCGACTAATAGTAAAGGATCATTTAAAACCATTTTACAAACTTAAGATACTAAGGCTAGAGATGTCCATGGGATGGGGAAAAACAGTTCCCTATCCCCACCCCCGCTCCCTATTTCATTCTCCATCCCTGCAAAACTCTCTATTAATTTTGTGAGGATTGAGGTAGAGGTTCTCCGCAGAAAATTATTTTCTGTTTATTTTTTTTAAAGAAAAATTAATTAAATAATTTTTTTAAAAAAATCTTCAATTAAATAGTTAATACTCCGTTATGAATCCTCATTTAAATGGCTAATTCTTCATGAAAAATTCTTAAACCTCTTAAATGAAACAAAACAATATTTCATATTAAGTTATTTAACTATCCATACATAAGATTTTAAAATGGTTCAAACATATTAAATTATTCATATAATATCTCATATGCCATTAAACAATTAATAAAACCTTAAATTTAAAGATTACAATTCATATTATTATTATTATTATTATTATTATATCTATATGTATGTATGTATGTATATATATATATATATATATATATATATATAATTTTTAAAAAATAATAATAAAAATAAATAGGGCGGGTAACAAGAAATGGGGACAAAAAATGGATTCTCTGTCCCCGTCTCTGTTTAGGTCGCGGGTGTTATGGATTCTCTGCCTTGCTAGAGATGGATCCCCACGAGGAGCCGCTCTCATGGGAAAAATGGACATCTCTAACGAAGACGCCATTTAATAACCATTTGATTTTTAGTTTTTGGTTTTTAAAAATTAAACTTATAAATACTACGTCCTTGTGAGTTTCTATGTCGTATTATCTACTTTCTAGAAATATTTTCAAAATCAAAGCAAAATTTTAGAAACAAAAAAAAAATCGTTCTTAAAAACTATTATTTGTTTTTGGAATTTGAATAAGAATTCAAATGTTTATTTAAGAGAGATGAAACCCATTAGTAAAGTCCAAATTGTGAGAAAACAAACATAATTTTCATAAATAGAAAACTAAAAACAAAACCATTATCAAATGGGACCTAAAATATCCATTTTGAAATTTTATAGATCAAATAGATTCCTTAAAACTTAGACCCAAAGTGTATTTAACTTTTTATTTTTTTATGTTACAACCCTATAGTATGCATGGATATGTCCAAAATATTTATTGTTTTATAGTTAATTCTATCACTAAAGAATTTTTTAGTTCTTTTCTCAAGAAAATGAAGTTTATTTATTAACAAAATCTCTATTTTGTAACATATTGTTAAAATTATAGTTTAAAAACTTTTTAAACTTAGAAATTAACTCGAATTAATGAAATGAATAATAACATAACAAACTTAAAAAGAAAAGAAAAGAAAAGAAACAAAGTGACATAACTTATCATACATCAACAACATCATATTTTCGTCCGTAAAATACGATACAAGGTAGTCTCAATGTACCATTTAAAGGTCGTAATTCACAACTGCAAAGGGTACTAACTGATAAAAGCTTAATGAAATGTGTCCATCTTCTCGAATTTTATCTTTTTATTAATTGTTTGTGGCTTCCATATTAACATGCTTGAAAGTCTTTTGACTATTAGATCAAATTGTGATAGTTATTTTATTTTATTTTTAGGAAAATTGATATTTTTTCTTAAAGAAAAGTTATTTCTTTCTACCATCACAAATCTATAAATGACCATATTTAAATGTGAAAAATAAATCCAACTCATCTATATAATGGCCATATTTAAATGTGGAACCTATGATATGTGCTTTTCCTTGAATTAGAAAAAAATTTAATAAAATGGAATATTAGGGCATGCTTATCTAGAGCATGCAGCTACTTAAATTTGTATCTCATTAGATTTATTATGTAATAAAACAAATCCAAAAGCTTAGAATGGAGTTAGCATTTATTTATATATAGAATAAGTCCCAGGTTTTATCTCACATACATACTGGGTTTTTCCTATGGATTTTTTTTTTTATCGATGTATTAATCTTTTGGTTTATAGAGAATGATTTATAAAGTAATTACGCGAACAAGGTGAATGAATTTTAGAGTTTTGAATTAAGGACTTTAACTGAATGTTGAATTGGAAAAAGGAAGCTTGTAACAGTAGGTTTTGTTTTGTTGTTTTCTAGTGCATTAATGTAACCGTAGTTTATTGATATCAAAACGAATAAAGATCTTTAATCGATATGCAAACAAATTTAGGGATACATCATTCTGATAAATATTGTAAAGCCCACAAACTCCTAATTAAATAAGGGAACATTACTAAAACTCCTCAATTAATTTAACTAAAGTCAACCAACAACTTCTACTCTTTGCTCTAGAAAATAAAGCAAACTAAAAGATACAATCAAAACTTCAACTTCTACTCTCAAATACCAACACAATTAAACAAAGAAGCAGAAGTGTTTAGGATATTTAGGGAATCTGTTACATTTGTTATTTTTGTTACATTTGTTATAATTGTTATAGTTGGTATATTTGTTTCCTTTTTATTACAAGCCAAAGGGCTTTTACTGTAATCCTCGTACACTTTCATGATTATAAATACAACACAGTACCCCCTCACAAATGCATTGAGGAGTGAATTTATTGTAGGGTTTTTGGCAATATATTATAAGAGCAGTTGTCCTACATTGGAAATGTACAAGGAAGTGATGGGCTCCAAGTACTATAAAAAGAGCCTACGGTTTTGGTTTCAAATCATCCCAATTCGAAATATTTAAGTATGGTATACTAATTCTAGTTAAGTGAGTGGTATAAAGCTTTGAGAGAGTGTTTCTTTGTAATTGGGGTCGGGGAGAGAATTATGTGTGATTGTAATAATTTTTCACATAGTGGAGTTTCTTTCTGTTTGTGGTTTTTTCTCCAGTTTTGGAGTTTTCCATGTTAATTCTTGTGTTTCTTATTTTGTTGTTTTCTTTTTAATTTCTCAATTATTTTTCTGCTTATTCTTGCAGTAGAAGTGGGAGGTTTTTTCCCAACATTTATTCCCATACCTCTTTATGGTATCAGAGCAAGATTGACCCACGTCGTTGAGATTGTTTCCCTTCTCTTCTCATCGCACAACTTCCCTTAGGGTTTCAACAAAATGAAAGAATTAAAGTAGCTACAAAAATTCAAAGAAAACATTCAATTAATTGAACCGTAAAGAAAACGTCAATTCTTAAGAATATGAAATTTAACTACTTATAACCAAATCTAAACAACAAAGCTTGATACTAAATTTCATTAAAAAAAAAAAAGTTGCAAAACGTCAAGGGAAATGAGAAGAAATAAATGTCAGTGTTGATTTTCTACTCTCCGCTCAATCTCCCAATCCTGAGCCTTGAAAATCTCTCTCTTAAACTCTCTAATCTTACTCTCCAAAATAGTCAAAAAGGTGAACTGCCAACTTTTTTCTTTAAAAAATCCCCCTTTTCAGCATAAACAAACCTACTTTATGTATATATATATGTATATATATATAAATCGTGTGACAGCATCTAGAAGCTACAAATAGGGATTAGATGCTACAAGCGAAAGCATCAAGACGCTCTAAATAGCGATTAGATGCTACAAGCGAAAGCGTCAAGACGCTCTAAATAGCGTCTAGGCACTACTACAAAATGCAATAACGCTTTTTTGTGTGTTTCAAGCATTGAAAAGCTATAGATAGCATATCAACACTATTTCCTCGAGCTTTCTCACTTGAGGGAAACTACAAGCGTTAGTGTCTCAACAATGTTCCTCTGGGCTTTCTCACTTGAGTGCATCTACAAGCATCTCAACGCAACCCCCGTGGCTTTTAGGCTACAATTTCTCTTCTCTTTGCTTGATTTATTCAATTCTTATCTAATTGTTCTCATTTTTTGAATATAAAGTCATTATTACTTTGTTCAACTCCAAATGCTCGATTTCTACAAAATAAACAATTATGCATATTGTTGGCATTTATGTGCTAAAGCCTCGTAATTAATGATTTATTTAATAATTAATAATTATTTTATTTGCAATATAATATTATCCATTATATGAAAAATCAAAGGTTATTAGTATAATATTGAACAGTATATGGTTGACATACGGGAAGATCATGTTCAAGAAATAACCTAAAGAATCATAGTATATGGATAAAGTTGGATGGCCCACTCTGTAATAGTTACAAATGATTTGATCCAAATCGTTCATATGGAGACATGTGAGTACGTGTATCTTATACAATGAGTTTGTATAAGACTGGACCATAAAATATTTAATCTATAGTTATAAATCCGTTAATTGAGAAGATTTATATTTTATCAAGATGATCATATGCGACTCGATCTTAATCTTGAGTGAGTTATGAACTCCTGCCTATGAGGGTTTAACCTCTGATTTGCATGAG
Organism: Trichosanthes truncata; assembly: GCA_033996785.1. Classification (NCBI taxonomy): domain Eukaryota; kingdom Viridiplantae; phylum Streptophyta; class Magnoliopsida; order Cucurbitales; family Cucurbitaceae; genus Trichosanthes; species Trichosanthes truncata. The sequence goes on along the minus strand of JAWPNB010000013.1, from coordinate 37,142,082 downwards.
TGAGAGTGGCTTTTGTACCCAATTCAATATGCCTACCATTTTGGGGATTTGACCAAATAGGGAGCTGAGAACATAATTTCACAAGATGGAATTCACTCCTTCCCTTATAGGATAAGTAAATGAGTAGTTCCCTTAAGAGCTGATTTCAGGACTTGAACAATGGGACCCTACCCTCTCACTGGCTCGAGAGGGACTTAGTTTATGGTTGGATTATAAACAAATTGTTCATTAGAGGATTAGTAGTACTTAAGGTGTAAGATGTAATTACAGGGGTAAAATGGACTTTGACCCAACTGTAATTGCGAACAACTTGTGAAGAATCGACTTGCTTGTAGAGATTATATCCATGGACACAACTTGTCCTATAGTGCATAAGATGTTGGGATTTATACGCTAAAGCCTCGTAATTAATGATTTAATTAATAATTAATAGTTATTTTATTATTTTATTTGCAATATAATATTATCCATTATATGAAAATCCAAGGTTATTAGTGTAATATTGAACAGTATGTTGTTGACATAGAGAGGTTCATGTTTAAGAAATAACCTAAAGAGTCATAGTATATAGTATATGTAATCTACATGAGAGATTAGCCTCTACGATGCAAGCATGAGCTGGTTCTTGTGTTAGCTAAACTAATGATCACGTATTCAATCGACGCGAATAGGTTGTAAATATATCTACAAAAGAATACATGCTATGGACACTCAAGCAAGAATCAAGAAACAATAGAACATGCTAGAAAATACTGAAAATATGGAATAAATCTCACAAAAATACATAGTACATTATTTACAACCCAAAACGGCATCGATAGTCTAGCCAAACATCGTTACAATGTTGCCAAATTAACCAAAAACTCTTAAACTATCCTATTCTACTAAAATGCAAAGAGAAATTGCCTTAACATGGTCTCTTGGCGACCCAAAATCAAGACAAAATGACCTAAATCCCAAAAGAATCTATTTACACAAATCGACAGATTGTCTAGACGCTCTAGACAACGTCCAGATGCTTACCAACGTCACAGGGGCTCGCCGCAGCGTCGTGCGAGGCTTCAAGAGACTGCCGATAGCGTCTAGACGCTCTGGACAACATCAAGACGCTACCTAGCACGCAACACTTGTCATTTTTGCTTTAACTCTTGGCTCGGGTGTCCGAATGGCCTCCGGTTTGATGCGTTGGAACCTTGATTCACGTAGAATCTCCTGGAACGTGCCTTGTGCTCAAATCTCTACAAAATGATCAAGTAATTACATTAAAACTCCCAAATTAACATGATTTAGGCATAAAAATAAAGGACTATTTTGGTCCTATCAACACTATAATGGCAGTGTAAAGTATTTATTTGTCTTTATTGAGAAATGTTCTCAAAATCTGTTGTCAATGTTAATCGAATTGTTCACAAAGCACATGATTAATAAATCAAAACTAACGAAATAGCTTGTAGAAATCTCCCAGTTGACATGTTAGATGTCAAGTTTAGGAGATAAAGAAAATGACAACAACATATGAGATGTTAAAGTTAATCAAAGCTAAATTTAGATAATTGTCTAAATGATCTCGAAATTAAGTATTACAAAAATCCAAGATAAGAAACCAAATGATTAAAGCTATATAAAAGGAAATAGTTCCTAAATTAGCTAAAACAGTCATAATAAGAGGCATTTTTTAAATACCTCTCTATATATATAGATATATAAATGAAAGTAAATTTGATTTACTAGGTTTTTGGTGGAGAATAAATAACTCCACATGGATAGTTGATACAAGATCCACTATCAAGATTTTTTTTCTACATTTAATATATAATTCTTGGAAAATACTTAACATGTAGAGTAGTTTCTACAGGTTGGTACTAGGAAGCCCATCTCAGTTAGTGTAGTGGGAGATATTAAGATGACATTAAGTAAAAATTGTTACTTAATGCTGAATATGATGTTTTTAGTAACCATAAGAGAAATTCAATTTCTCGAACTTTTTACTAAAAATGTTCATATAGTATGAAGTACTTTAAAGTATGAAAGTTTGTATTTTAAAATTTGTTTGAAAATACATTCAGCTACAAATAAGAACAATTTGTATATGTTAAAATGTTGACGTATACTATACTACAAAATACTAAAATATTCAGGATTATATAATCTAGAATAGAAAGACATTATTTTCTTCCAAAAGATGATAGTTGACTTTGGCAGTTAAGGTTGATTAACATCAACTTGAATAGAATGAAAAGACTAGGAATAGGTAATTCTCTAAAAGTTAGTTCGTTATTTTACTTGTTGTAGATCTTGACTTTCATGTAAGATAATCATTGGACATTTATTAAATAAGACTACAAGGTCAAAGAATACTTTAGGCTTACACATTCTGACCCAAGTAGTCTGGTGAATGTAAAGGCAAAATAAAGTCATGAATATTTCATCACTCTAATTGATGATCATTCAAGGTACAAGTATCTTTACCTAATATAACATAAGTCTAATTTTTTTGAAAAATTCAAGAAAATTAAGATTAAAGTTGAAAATTAATTAGGTAAATCTATCAAGATATTATGATCATATCATAATAGAAAGTACAAGAACCTTACATACTAAGATTAATTGATAGAAAATGGGTTTTTATCCCAATTATCTTAATACCAAGTACAATTGTGTGAAATTGTGCTACAAAGGGAGAAACAGAACTTTGTTAGACATGGTCACATCAGTAATGTGTTACACACCATTACCATACTCTGGTTAGGAAATGCAATAGAGATTGCACGGTGAACATGATTCCCTCTAAAAGTGTCTACGAGACAATTTTAAAGATTATAGAAGAATAGTAAAGCTAGTTTACAACACTTCACCATTTGAGAATGTTAAGCTCACATGCTGAACACAAGCCTAAAAAGCTTGTATATGTTCAAAGATAAGCCTAAGTGTAGGCCACCCCTAAGGAGTATAAAGTGGTCTTTTATGTAGTCCTAAAATGAATAAGGTATTTGTATGACAAATATCAATTTTATAAGAAATGTCAAATAAAAGACTACGAACCTTTAATAAGGTGAGATAGTGTTAAGAAATTGGTTCCAAGTGAAGCCACTCAATAGTTAACAAAAGTTGTTAACAGTTTAATTACATTTAAAAGTCAAATGCATCTTAGTCATGAATGGGATAAGCCTCATTGTAGTGAGAGAATTATGACATGACTCAACTTTTACAAGGACTTAATTGAAGCCCAAATTGTCATGTTAGATGACAAAGTTGAAGGCTTATTTCCATCAAAGTGAGACTAATGAAAAATGGTTAAACCTAATAGGAGAAAGTTGATTGTAAGTAAACTTTCTCACTTATTGCCATACTGAAGTCTGTAAGCATTATTTAATTCATTGTTTCATATGGGATATGAAATATGAATGTTTAGAATTCTTTTATGAAAAAAAGTTTTAGATAATGCATCTACACAAATCAACAAGAGAGGTTTATTTTCAAAGATAAAAAACAAAAGGTTTGCGAAATAGTAAATGTTCATTTATGAAATTAATTTTACAATTAGATCTTTGAATATAAGATTTGATAAAAATATCAAAATCTATGACTTTGGATAAATATTAATGAAGCTTGTATAGACAAGAAAATCATTATTTTCTTAATAGATTTTTCTCATGTTTTATGTTGATGATAAACTCATTATGAATGATGTAAGATGTTTATCTAACATAAAAAGTTGACTAAGTAACTGATTCCAAATGAGTGATTTGGAATGATTTTGTATATTTTACATGTCTAAAATGGAGATTTTAAGGACAAAATGTAATCTTATATTGACAAAATTATTGTAAAATATTTGATATTTATGTGTAAAGGAAGAGTATCCTAAGACACCTCAAATGTTGAGAACATATGATTAATTATCTATTCTAAGTGGGAGATAATTAATACATAAATGAGACTTAACAATTAATATATACTTGGTTAGCATATATCATTTAAATAAATTATATGACCATTGAGTAGAAAATTAAAAACTTTCTCAAATTATCTATGGATAATGAGAAATTTTTGTGTATGAAGTAAAAAATTGATCTTTACAAGATACACTGGTTCTTACAAAGATTTAGGAAATCTATGTTAAGATAAATTTTACCCTAGGTGGTGGAGGGTGGTATACAAGTAATTGTTTTGCTTTTGAAGCAACAAAAAGACTTGTATGACTCAAATAGTTCCTTGAAGATCTGAAAGTTGTTTCAGATAAGATTTAGTTTATCCTCTTTATTATGATAATAGTGGTGCAAAGACTAATATTAAGGAAATAAGAAAACACAAACGTATAAGGAATCATATCGAGAGAGAGAAATCATCATGGTAATAACCAAGATGGCTTTTAATGGCACTCGTTTGAATCTATATAAAAGGACTCTCCAGGCTAAAGTGTTTGCGGGTCACCTAGAATGTCTAATATTACGAGACATGTCTCACCTTCGCTAGGGAAACTTGGAGAACATGTTGGGTATAGAGTATGCCCTAAGATACATGTCTCATCGACTTTAGTGCAAGTAGGAGATTGTTGGGATTTATGCCCTAAGCCTCATAATTAATGATTTATTTAATAATTAATAATTATTTTAATTATTTTATTTGCAATATAATATTATCCATTATATGAAAAATCCAAGGTTATTAGTGTAATCTCAAACAACATGTGGTTAACATACGTGAGTATCATGTTCAAGAAATAACCTAAAGAGTCATAGTATATGGATAAGATTGGGTGCCTTATCTTGGCAACATTATTGAACGACCCACTTTGTAATAGTTACAAATGATTTGATCCAAATCGTTTATGTGGAGATATGTGAGTGGGGGTATCTTATACAATGAATTTGTATAAGACTGGACCACAAAATATTTAATCTCTCTTTATAAATCCGATATGAGAAGATTAATATTTTATCAGGATGATCATATGCGACTTGATCTTAATCTTGAGTGAGTTATGAAGTCTTGCCTGTGAGGGCTTGTCCTTTGATTTGCATGGGTGAGAGTGGCTTTAGTAGCCGATTCAATATGCTTACCATTTTGGGGACTTGACTAAATAGGGAGTTGGGAACATAATCTCACAAGATGGAATTCACTCCTTCCCTTATAGGGCAAGTAGATGAGTAGTTCCCTTAAGTGCTTATTTCGAGACTTGAACAACGGGGCCCCACCCTCTCAATGGCCCTAGAGGGACTTAGTCTATGGTTGGATCATAAACAAATTGTTAGTTAGAGGATCAGTGGTACTTAAGGTGCAAGATGTAATTACAGGAGTAAAACAGACTTTTGACCTATATGTAATTATGAACGACTTGTGAAAGATCGACTTGCATGTAATGATTATATCCATGGACAGAACTTGTTCTACAGTGCATAACAGTGCAACTCTAGGTCTATAGTGGAGTGATCCTAGAGTTAATGATTGAAAATTGATTAATTAAAAAGTTTAATAAAATAATTTTATATCATTGGAGGTTATAATCTGTAGGTTCATAAGGTCTCATTGCTAGCTCATATGAACAAATAGGGATCAATTTCGTTGAAAGAAAATTTTGTAATGTTCAATTAAAATTTAATATATTTCATATATTAAATGAGAGAAAACATATTTAATGTATATGATACATTAAATATAAAAGAAATTATTAATGTATTAAGATACATTAAAGAAAATATATTTATTAAATTTGAATTAGATTCAAATTAGGAAATAAATGTCATAGGAGAATTTTAAAAGGTTTAAATAAGATTCAAATTAGTTAGATAAATATATTTTAATAGATTAGATATTAAAATATACTATTTAATTATTGCTCTAGGGCACTATATATAGGACCCTACGGGTGAGCCATTGTGTGCATCTTCATAAGAGACACATATGCTCTACAGAAAATTGTAGAATTCTCTATGAACTTCTACTCTCTCATTTTTTTTCAAAAAGCTCTCACAAGCCTTGATACTGTGTTCGAGTCATAGCTAGAAAGACTTTGTGGAGGAGATAAAGACTCGCCTGAAATATCTCCATATTATTTTCAAGGTATGTTTTGCTTAGCCTAAATTATTTTAATTTAATTATAAAAAAAATCAAAGTCGATTCGAATGCTTCCATTGTGGGTTTAATTTGATTATTCCCTTCACACATATGATTTTCTAATTAAGCATCAAAACTAACAATAAATAAGCCCTAGAAATAGCTCACTTTGTGCACTTTCAGTTGTGCACAATTTATTCCCTCAATAATTGCACGCACTTCCTCGGTGATAGTCTTGAAAAACCATGAGGTGAGTAGTCCATCGCTGTTTATCCAGTTTGTATATGGTACAGATTAACAGAGATTTGCCCATCTTTATCTTTGATTTCATCTCGGGCTATGCTCCAACAAGTGAAGTTTTACTCCAAGATTGCAACCAAAAGGTAGGATATGTGACCTCCAAAGGAAATAATTTGAGAGATAAAGCTTGTTAGAGACCAAGCTAAAGCATTGGTGGAAGATTTGGATGGTGAGTTCTGGTTCTAATTTTTCGATGAGGAGTGTAGTCATGAATTTGAGCTTTGATTGATTCCCTTAGTGCATCCGGCTCTAATGTCGTTAAATCACCACTTGCGAGCTTGAAAATTTGTGGAGGTCCAACAAGTGGAAATCAATATTAATTGGAGAGGAAATGACATTATAGCGGTTTGAACACAAGACTTCCTTCTCTGATACCATAAACAAATTCAAAATAGAGTGAAAAGGAAGCTGGGATCTTAATTTTCATACCGAAAACAATCATACAACAATTCTTATATATACAGTTAAGGAAAAAGTAAAGGGTTGGTTGTTGTGTGTGGTATTTAACTATGTTGTGTGCATATGTGTTGAACAGTACAATTGAAGAAAAATAAGATAAAAGAAGGGTGGGAAGGAAATATAGATGGGAAATACACACAAAAATGTCACACAAAGTACTAGTGCAAGTTCACATTTTTCCTTTAACAAGTAATACTAGAAAATATTCCAGGATCATATCTACATGGACTGATTTACTTATGAATAACTTGTTGCTTAACGTATAGAGATAACTAAGAACCAAAAATAATGAATGTTGAGTAACAAGAAGTAAAGATACTAAATGACAAATTAATAAAATGCAGTTGACACATTAATAAAATGCAGTAGTAGTAGTCGTCATATTCAGAACAATATAATTAGAGGTAGGTTGTAACATAACATATTTGAAAAAAAAAAGAGGCAAAGGAGATTTATAAATGAAAGAAGGAGAAGAAGAATTAGTGTAGGAGGATAGCAAATTTGAAAACTAAAAACGATGTTTCATTAAAAAGGACATGGGTGAGAACTGAGGACTTTACCAGTACTTCTCATATTGTAGCATAAGTATCCTTTGTAATCCAACGAGTTGCCAAGAAAATGAATTATGAAGTTTTATGCTGGAGTTTATGAGAATAAGGTTTAAGAAAGGGATAACAACCACAACCAAAAGTCTTAAAAGTGAGAATAATCAGGAAGATATGGAAGAGACACTCAAAAGGAGATTTATGACCCAATGCTATAAGAAAAACTATATTACTTGATATTTTTTGAATGTCAAGTTCTAATAAACTTGACACTTCCCTAAACATCAAATAAGTCACCTTCAAGAATAAGGTGGCTCAAACTTAACTAAGAGCAAGTGATAGGAGAATGGACCTCTCCACATATCTCCACAATGGTATGATATTGTCCAGTTTGGGCATAAACCTCATGGCTTTGCCTTTGGTTCCCCAAAAGGCCTCATACCAATGGAGATAATTGTCCTCACTTATATACCCATAATCACTCTCTTCCCTAGCCAATGTGGGACATTTGTTTGCACTCCTAACAATCCTCCCCTCGAACAAAGTACCACAGTTGAGCCTCCCCTCGAACAAATCCGTCTACTCCACAACGGATCACTCACATTGTGGGATATATTTCTTTGATGGCATAGATCACCTATCGCACCATCCACTTCCTCCCCCTTGAACAAAGAACTACTCTTCTACCAGTGGTGCTTGATAGAGTTACTACTTGCTTGCTGCTCCAAGCACTTTTTGTTCGACTATGGGATTCATCCACAATGTCAACATGAGGCTTCGTTACTTTGTTCCACTTTAAGGATTCCTCCGGCACACAGCTAGGTTTAGACCATGACTCTGATACCAATCGATAAGGACAACAGACCTCCACATATCTCCACAATGGTATTATATTGTCCACTTTGGACATAAACCCTTATGGATTTGTTTTTGGTTCTGCAAAAGGCCTAATACCAATGGAGATAGTTGTCCTCACTTATATACCCATGACCACTCTCTTCCCTAGCCAATGTGGGACATTTGTTTGCACTCCTAACAGCAAGTGCCATGTTATGCTGTCCTTGATACTTTTCAAATGTCAAGGATACTGAAACCATTTGCATATTCGAAGCTTCATGTTTATACTATCTTGACACTTATTATGTATCATCTCTATTAAAACTTGACTTTTTTGTTTTTCAAACGTTGAGCGAAGGAAAAATTTTAAATATCGAAAGTCAATGTAATTAGTTCTTGACGCATTTTGTATGTCATATTCGAGTTTCTTTTTTTTCAATTTTAATAAATATTCCCTATTATCTTCAATTTTCTACTCAACAATTTGATATCTTAAAAAAGACAAGTTTACCAACCAAATAAACAATAAACATTCAAGATCTATCAACTTAATATCTACCAATAATATTGACAAGTTCATATCTCTGACATTGCCAAACTATCAATCCCATATGAATAATTCCAAAATTACAAGAACTATAAACTCTATATGAACTATTCTAAAATTACAAGAACTATCAACCCATATAAACTATTCCAAAGTTACAAACTATCTATCTAAACATAAGTTCATATCTTAGACATTGCCAAACTATCAATCCCATATGAACAATTACAAAATTATAACTATAAACTCTATATGAACAATTCTAAAATTACAAGAACTATCAACCCATATAAACTATTCCAAAGTTACAAACTATGTATCCCCACCATATGTTTAGAAATATCTTCAAAATGACAAACTTTTTGTCAACCTGTAATGGTTATTCTAAAGAACAAAACATTTACACAAAAAAGTATATGACACTCCCATGTAGCCATCCAATAAATTCACATGAAAAATTCCAAACTAACCATCATAATATATAGCAACCCATAAATTCAACCTACTCTACTCGAATTTCATCTAACTCAAATTGCAAATATGAGCTATTGTGCCAATTTATAAACATGTCTAGGTCAATTTATGCTCTAGCACTTCTAAGTATAGACATATCTCTCAAGACTATTGATGTTGTCGGTATAGCAACTCGAGAGAGGATAGTAAGAACGAGAGTGCCCTGCTTTTGTTCAGAATTCAAAGTTATTAAAGAATTGTGCTATGATAAAACGAGTGTTGCAATGTAAGTGTAGTCATAAGCCGCCTACTTTCTCGTTTTGTTAATCCTTAACTTTGTTGCAGCATCTGTAGTGTAATTATAGCTTCTTTCTTTCTTTCATTGATTTTATTTTGTTCCCAAAATGATAATATTTGCACTTGGCTACTGTTCTGTGAGCAAGTAGTGTTTTAATTGTTTATTTGAAAACACATCTGATATGAAAAAGGATGTTCTTGATTTACCTCCAGAACTAATCATGCACTCAAGGGACAAACAACTAAAATTGGCTTTCGATTCCCATATACAAACAATGGTGAATTCAATTATGGAAGGTCACAGAAGGAAAAAAAGAATAATAGCTCTATATAGTCTGTCAGATTAATTATGCTACAAGTAGAAAATAAAGCTTTATGATAGGAAATTTACTAATATAATTTTGCTAGGAAGATTTATTATTTTTAGATGCTTATGTTTGGGTCAAAGTTATGACTTTAATTAGGTTCGTTATTTTATTATTTATTTTGAATTATTTGGGAAATCATGTTGAGGGGAAGATTAGTCTTTTAGCTAATTACCTAAACATACTAGATTTAAAACTTGAATTGAGGTTAGTTTTGTGGAATGAAATTTTCTGTATTTGATGACTAAGTCTCATCATCCCTTTGCAATCTTGAATCTAGAGTTGCATGCGAGGAACATTCAAGTAAGGCTAATAAGCTTGCTTGTGGAGTGCTCAAACCTTGAGGGAGGAGCTAGTTCTCCTTATCTCTTGGTCTTCAATCAAAAAGTAATACATATCTAGTACTTTCCTTGAGATTGAAATGAAATTGATTTGGAAGTTATAGAATTTGATAATTAGGGGTTCATATAACCAAAAAATTCCTAATTTCAAAATTCTAGGGTTTTTACATCATTTGGTATCAAAGCTTAGGCTCTAGATTGGATATATCAGTGTCTTGAATTTTAGTTTTTTTTTTTTTTTTTTTTTTGGTTGAGTCTTAGTTCCAAAATTAGGGTTCTTTGTGTTATAATTTTTTTTTTCATTTTCCTCTAGAAGATTAAAAAAAAATGAATCTAGGGTTTCAATTTTTAGGATCGTAGTTGTTGAATTCTTCTTTGATTCTTTTTTTTTTTTTTTGTATTGATCTGAAAAAAAAAAAAGTAAAGAGGCAGATGGTTTTTTATTAGGGAAAAAAAAGAAATGATGATTTTTCATTTTTGTATGGTTTGACAGAGGAAGAAAAAAAGAAAAGAAAATGACGGGGTTGTCTTGAATCAAATTGAAATTAAAAAAAAAACGAAAAAAGAAAAAAGAAGTCAAGCAGTGGATTATTTCGATTTTGAGGAAGCGAGTGGATTTAAAATTATTGTAACATTTTAATATTTATTATTGATTATGGGTTTTTACTTTTTAAATGAGAGAGTTTCATATAATAAAGAGAAGAAAGTTTTTGGTTCTTTATTTGAAGAGAGGTTAAAAGTTTTACAATTCGATTACTTACTTTTGTATTCAATTCTTAGATCTAAATTCTCCTATAAATACCTCTCTTACCACACTCTCAAACACACAACATTTTCCAATCTTCTCTTCTTTCTACAATCTCATATTTCTTTACTTTGCTCTTTTAAGAGCAATTGACCAAAAGAGGGGTGTTCTTTGTTGTGGAGCTTTGAGCTCAACCTCATAGTGCAGAGTGGTTTAAGCTACACAACGTTTCAGTTGGGTTGTTGTATCCTGGAGGGGACAGACTAAAGAAGAACTGTTGCACTGGTGGTTGATAAATAAATATACACCGCAGAGGGCTTGAATCTCCTTAAAGAGGCAAGATACCCGCGCCTCAACCTAATTGTTTACGTGTTTGTTTCTCAATATTTATCTCAATATTTACTCCATTTTCCTCTGTTATTTGTAATTCCCCCGACAAAAATGATTGGTTGGGAGGATTTTTATGTATGAATAAGAAGCAAGTCGATGTAAAGAAGTTGTTGAATCAGGCAGGTTAAATGAGCTGCTGAATTTTCATAGCTTTTAAGCAGCTTGAATCTATAAGAAGAATTCAACTTTTCAAGATCATGCTCTAAGAATCATTTGAGATTTGAACTTCTAGGATTGTAAAGACTAATTTTTGTCAAATTTTGGGCTTTGGTGAATTTTTGTATTCTATTTCTTGAATCCTATTTCTTTGTTTTCTTTTTATTATTATTATTGTCTAGTTGTTTGCCCTTCTTTGTTCATCTCACATAATTCCTTGAATCTTGAATCTTAAATTCTTAATTCTAGATATATATATATTTTTTGTTTCTTATCTACTTTGTTGTGTCTTGAACATTAGGTTCTTGATTTCTCGTTTTCATTTTTGTTCATATTCTACCTTTTCTTTGCTTGAGTTTGACACTTTACGATCATTATTGCTTGATTTGTTTCTAGTTTGCTTCTCTCATCTTGATTACAAAGTCTTGGCGCATCACTTTATCTTTAAGAGAGGTTGCATCTTTATGAGGGAGAGCTTTCATTAAGGAGTGTAAACACTAGCGAACTCCACCAATCAAGTAAAACACGTGAGGGAGTGAATTATGAGATCCACTTTTTCTTTCACTTGTTTTTTTTTTTCTTTTGTAGCAATGTTAAATCTAGGGGGTCAAGCTAACAATGGAGATGTGCCACAAGAATGACTCTTTAGGTCATGCAAAATGTAGAAACCATGGTTAATAAGAGGTTGAATAGGATAGAACAAAGGCTTCAAGCCAAGGATAGACCTCAAGCAAGTGTAGGATCGGTATGGCAACCCTAGAGGGGGGGTGAATGGGGTTTCTTCAAACTTTATAAAACTTTTTACTAATGTGGGCCCAATTAAACAAATTAACACACTTTTTGCAACAATTAATTTAAACAAGAAATCATGCAAATAAATTCACCTCAAATTAAACAATAAATTTAACATTAACAATTTCAAACACCCTATTTAATTCTAAAAATAAGATTGGTAAAGAATATGTAAAAGTAAAATTATACCAACCAAGATAGACATCCAAGAACACTTAATTTTATGCAATATAATATAATAACAAATTAATTGCAAAAATGAAATAAGATAGGGATAGAGAAATTGACACTGTAAATTTATAGTGGTTCGGCACAACCCGGCCTACTCCACTCCCCAAGCTCCTCTTGGGTATTTCACTAGAAAAACGAACGACCCTTTCCACGGCTCAGAGTCCAACCGTTACACGTTCCTTTTGCGGGAGCAAGAACAAACTCGATCCTTTCCACGGTTCAGGATCAAACCGTTACAACCTCTCTTTTTCGGGATAAAGAGAAACCCTTACAATGGATTTGAAATTGAAGAACAAGATGAAGAAAACTCTCTCAAAGAGTAGATGTACAAATCAAAGCTCACACAAACAAAATCCTCACAATACAATAATTCTCTCTCAATAAAAAGATAAAAAAGATTGAGAGCTTGGAGAGAGCAACAATGAAAACTTTTAGAATATGGAGGATGAAAATTATGGAATGCTTGTGTTGTTTGAAAATGGGAGAAGAAGATGGTATTTATAGAGAGAGAAATGAATAAAAAATCAAGATTTAATTTGGACCATTGGATTTATCAAATAGAATTGAATGGTGGAGATTAAAAGGTAAATATATTAATATAATAATAATAATAATAAAATAAGGATAGTGAGGTGTAAGATGATGTGAAATGTGTAAGAAGTTGTTTGTTGGTTTTGTTAATATAATAATAATATAATATAATATATATATATATATATATAGTTTTGAAAAGTGACCGTTGGTCACATGTTTTCTTTCTTTTTTTTTTTTTGTTTCTTTTTTTATTTTAACCAACGGCTATATATATATATATATATATATATATATATATATAATAAATATATATATTTTTATTTTATTTTATACCAAAAGTAATATATATATTTATAATAATATATAATTTTATTTTTCTTTTATTTTAAAACAAACAAAAATCCCACCAAGTGTCACTTCTCCATAGCTCCACATGTCATCCTCTAATTGGTCCATATTGCTGATTTGGCCGCCACGTCATCGCGTCGGGAATTTTATGTTCAGATTTGTTTTGATCATAACTTCTTCGTTTTAACTCCGATTTGAGTAATTCAAGAGGCGTTGAAATCGTTATCCCGAGCTCTACGATATGGACACTTCAAAACACTAAAATTATTAGTAATTAATAGCGGATTTTTTATCATCAAAATATTAATTAATTAATTAATTAAAATTAATTAATTTGAGATTAAGGGCCAAAAAGCCAACAATCTCCCGCTTTTTGATGATGACAAATAACTAAAGAAAAATAACTTGAAGCTCATAAAAATCAAGGTACTACATGTGTCCAAGTAATAATTTTAATATAAAGACCAATGTATCACCATAAAGCTCATACTTGAAAATTCACTAAAAAAGAATTAAATTAATTCTCCTCCTAAATTAATGCAACACTAAAAACATGATACAAAATTTAGAACATATTTTTCTTAAACTTCTCCCCCTTTGGAATCATCAAAAAGACGAATAAGAAAAATAAATATTAGCACTTTAAATCAAACTTCAAAAAAAATTCTCCCCCTTTTGGAATCAATTTAACACTCCCCCTTAATAAGGGACAAAAAGACATTTGATTATAAATCAACTAGGGAATAAATATAAATGAATTTTTTTAAAAAAAATACTTATTCTAATAAAGCAAAAGAGCGCAAAATATATAAGAAATTCTGAAATAATTTTACTCCAAAGTCAATGGCTCCCCCTAAAAAGATAAATAAAATGCATAAGAGGGATACATATCACTAAAGCAATTTGGAGAATCAATATCATCAAATTCACATATAGAATAGTACAACTTCCCTTAAAAAAATAAGCATTCTCTTCGTAATAAGAAATATCAATAAATACCAAGGAGATAAAATAATTCATGTAAGACTCATCCAAGAATAATATTTTGCACAAGATATTAATTTAAATAGAAACATGGTAGTTCAATTTATCTCAAACAAACTATCAATATTTTAAAAAAATACTCATTCAAGAGTAATATGACACAAAATAAATAAATTTCAAGAGAGCAATTTTAATACTCATGAATATGTACTAAAATAAGCATTTTTATAAAAGATACATTAAGCAAATTAATCTCAAAGTAATCAACTTATCAAATACAAGTAAAATTCAAACATGAGATACCAAAATATCAAATATTAAAAAATAAACACCAATTGATGAAAAACAAATATTGATACCGAATAATAGCAAAATGTCATTATGACCAAATATAAGCATGATTGCAACACAAACAAAATTTATACTAATTCAAGCAAAATAGCATCAATATATTAGATAACACATAATGAGAATATTGTCAAACAAATATAAGCATGGTAGCATCTCAAATAAGATTTATACCAATTTTGAGTAAAATGCTAAAGGGAATTCAAGAATATAAATCAATTCCATAAATATATTCCCCCTATGAAAAAGAATTCAACAAATCTTCTCAAGCATTAATTAAGCACATTCTTTTCAAAAGAAGAACCAATATACTCAAAATAATTCTCATTCAACAACACACTTCATATAATGAACAAATATATTAAAGAGAACAAATAACCGACCAAATATTGAATATTTTTCTTTAAGACATTAAATTTTAAATAAGGCAAAAAATTATCATCAAAACATAAACTTTATCTTCAAGAAAGATGCATAACTCATGCCAAAAATCATCTAATTCCAAGAGACCAAACAATATATAGAATATTTCAAACTTCAAAAAAAATTCCACCAAATCAAATATCCATAATATATCAAGTAATTCAATTATTGGGCATTTTGGATAAATCTCAAAATCATAGTCCCAATATTCAAAATCAAGCAATAATAAAACAATCAAAATATCAAGAAATTATGGATAATTTAAAAAAAATAAATTATGGATAAATCAAATTTTAATATAAATAGATGCCAAAAATAGATATTCAATATTTTCTCAAGACATGCATCTATAACTCAAATAACAACCAAAAAGGAATTATGGATAAATTTCAAAATCATCAACTCAATTTACTCAAGAGAAATAATCCAATAATTCACAAAAGCAATTATGTTCATAAAAGGAAAAAGTTATCAATAAGTGAAACATGTCAATAATCAATACAAACAAAATAAATTTTATTTAAGGACAAAATTTCAGAACCAATAGGATTTAAGAAAAGATAAGTAAATTAAGGCACTTTCCCTATTAAAAGAGATTTGACAACTCTTTTCCATTTCTTATAATAACATTAAACAAATAATCAAACCATAATGCTTTAATCAAGGAATAGACATTCAAGTTCATAAAGCATTTAAACCCTATTTTTAAACTAACAAAACTTAATACCAATTGTAAGAGTGGAACTCAAACAACAAAGTATCAAAGTGAGATAGTTTAAAAAGAATATTTTCAAACAACTTCTTTGACAAATTAATAACAAGAATTAATTATAAACACACAATAAAGGCATCCACAAAAGTTTTCAGAAATAATTTAAATCATCAAAGATTCAATTTTGAAAACCAACATGTAAACTATAAAAAATATTCAAATACTCAAAATATCAATTATATTGGACAAATTAAAAAAAATTTAACACATAATAAGCCAAAATAGATTTAAAAAAACAATTCCATGACATGTAATTTTATAAAAACAAAGCAATTGGAATTATATATAAATTTGAAATTAATCAATCTCAAATTTCTCAAAAGCACATAATCATGTAATCTATAAATAGACAAACAATAAAGATAAATGTCAAACAAAATATTCATAAATATCTCATGGACATTTAATCTAATAAACACTAAAAATTTAGGAAATCAAATTCAAACATTTAAGCCATTCAAGAGATACAATTTCCATAATAAATGTCAATAGAATATTTATTTCAATAATTCAAAAATATATAGAATATAGAAAATGTGCTCCCTAAAATAAGCAAGCATGTTTCCTAAATGTGCTTCTTAAAATAAGCAAACATGTTCCCTGAAATACAACACACACATATATATGCATTAACATTCAAATTCAAAGGTGTGCTAAAAAATTCAAATTCAATTATTTCAAATCAATCAATAATTTCAAAAATATAAAGTTACCAAATATGTAATTCCTTTTGTTGGATTCAAGAAAGTCATAATAGTTGCTTCATTTGAAGTAATTTCTCATTTCAAGTCCAAGCAACCAATTGCTTCTTGAAATCACACCTACAAAGAAGGCTTAATCAAAGGATTTTGGTACCCATTTATTGGGTCCTTCATTGTTAGGAAGCAAAGATTTTGGAATCCATTTCTTTTTAATTCCAACATTCATAGCATTCATATTCTTTGATTTAGGCAAATTATAACATGAATTTGATTTATGACCGAATTTGCCACATGAATAACAAGTAACATTAGGCAAGAATTTCTTTTTAACAAATTGATTTTTCACAATATTTTTCTCAAAGAAATTCTTTCTTGGAGTATTTTTCAATTTAAAACAATTAGGTCTAATATGACCTTTAACTCCACAAAAATGACATGTAGGCACAAATTTTGATTTCAAATGCATATTTCTAGTTTTTCCATGATTATGAACAAATTTTGCACTATGCTTGCATTTGGATAAAGCATGATAATGTTTAGGCTCTAATTTTGATTTTTCATAGATAGGTTTAGCCTTTTCATGCTTATGCTCAAATTTCACATTATGACCACATTTTGATCTATCATGAAATTGTCTAGGCACAAAATTTGAATTTTTATGGACATTTCTAGATTTTTCATGCTTTGGCACAAATTTAGATGCAACAAGATTAGGCACATTGGGTAAAGCATCTTTAGACATAGTAGGAGTAGCTTTAACAAAAATAGTTTTAGAGCTAGATGAAGAATTTTCATCCATATAGCCTAATCCCCTTTTATCATTAAAATGTTTACCCATGTCAATAATTTTATCTAATTTTTGTGCACCAATAGTCAATCTCTTAATAGACTCTTTTGCAATTTCAAGCTCTTTATTAGCAAGTTTTTCTTTTTCTTTAAGCACATGCAAAATATCATTTTTCTCTTGGCTATCACATTCAAGAAATTTGATCTTGTCAACAAAAGAACATTTCTCTTCTTCTAAAGAAGTATTGCTAGTTTCCAAATCAATAATTTTATCTTTCAAGCTAGCAATTTCATCTTTTAATTTCAAAGAACAAGATTCAATTTCCTCATTTTTATTTCTCAAATCACTCAATTCAATTTTTAATTCACATGATAAATATTTGAGCTCATCATTCTCTTTTTCAAGTAAAGTAATTTTATCATTTAATACATTTTTCTCAACACAACAATCATCAATTTTATTATGCAACAATACATTATTATCTCCACTTTTCAAACATGCATTTTCATCTATCAAAGATTTATTCTCAATACATAAAGCCTTAAACTTCTTTGATAGTTTAACATATTTAGAGCTAAGTTTTTCTAAATCACGTTGCATGCTTTCAAAGGCATCAAATAATTCATCATAAGAAGGGGATTGATGATTTACCTCATTTTCATCACTTTCATCAATGGATTTGTTATTCAAATGACCCATCAAGCATAGGGAGGCTCCATCACATTTTTCTTTTCCCACTTCATGAAATTTTTCTTGATTTTGAGAATTACAATTCTCCTTCACATCAAATAAATCATTAATAGTACAAGGAGAATTTTCTACACTATACACATTATCAAGAAAATTTAAAATATCATATGCATATGTAAAATGTAAAATTTCATCACATATTTTTCTATCTAATGCACAAGATATGATATTTACGGCTTGGGCATTAAAAGAAAGCAATTTAAGCAATTTATCATCCATTTTCAATTTTGATAAATCATGCTCACAAACATACACAATATTGAAATCAATAGCAAGCAAAAATGTTTTCATTCTCTTACTCCAAATATCATAATTTCTACCATCAAATGAAGGAGGTGTATCAATACAATGACCTTCAAGAAAATCTAAAGTTGCCATAGCTCTTAGCAATTAAGCTTTTGAAATAATTTTTCAAAATATTAATAAGATACTTTAAATATCAAAATAATATTTAAAAATTATTTTATCAAAAGAGCAACCAATCTAATACTAATTGTTGGAGTGAAAACTCAAACAATGGATATTGAAAGGAATAACTTTTGAAAAATATATTTGATTAAAAACAAGAGAAACCTCGCTCTGATACCAATTGTAGGATCGGTATGGCAACCCTAAAGGGGGGGTGAATAGGGTTTCTTCAAACTTTATAAAACTTTTTACTAATGTGGGCCCAATTAAACAAATTAACACACTTTTTGCAACAATTAATTTAAACAAGAAATCATGCAAATAAATTCACCTCAAATTAAACAATAAATTTAACATTAACAATTTCAAACACCCTATTTAATTCTAAAAATAAGATTGGTAAAGAATATGTAAAAGTAAAATTATACCAACCAAGATAGACATCCAAGAACACTTAATTTTATGCAATATAATATAATAACAAATTAATTGCAAAAATGAAATAAGATAGGGATAGAGAAATTGACACTGTAAATTTATAGTGGTTCGGCACAACCCGGCCTACTCCACTCCCCAAGCTCCTCTTGGGTATTTCACTAGAAAAACGAACGACCCTTTCCACGGCTCAGAGTCCAACCGTTACACGTTCCTTTTGCGGGAGCAAGAACAAACCCGATCCTTTCCACGGTTCAGGATCAAACCGTTACAACCTCTCTTTTTCGGGATAAAGAGAAACCCTTACAATGGATTTGAAATTGAAGAACAAGATGAAGAAAACTCTCTCAAAGAGTAGATGTACAAATCAAAGCTCACACAAACAAAATCCTCACAATACAATAATTCTCTCTCAATAAAAAGATAAAAAAGATTGAGAGCTTGGAGAGAGCAACAATGAAAACTTTTAGAATATGGAGGATGAAAATTATGGAATGCTTGTGTTGTTTGAAAATGGGAGAAGAAGATGGTATTTATAGAGAGAGAAATGAATAAAAAATCAAGATTTAATTTGGATCATTGGATTTATCAAATAGAATTGAATGGTGGAGATTAAAAGGTAAATATATTAATATAATAATAATAATAATAAAATAAGGATAGTGAGGTGTAAGATGATGTGAAATGTGTAAGAAGTTGTTTGTTGGTTTTGTTAATATAATAATAATATAATATAATATATATATATATATATATAGTTTTGAAAAGTGACCGTTGGTCACATGTTTTCTTTCTTTTTTTTTTTTTGTTTCTTTTTTTATTTTAACCAACGGCTATATATATATATATATATATATATATATATATATATAATAAATATATATATTTTTATTTTATTTTATACCAAAAGTAATATATATATTTATAATAATATATAATTTTATTTTTCTTTTATTTTAAAACAAACAAAAATCCCACCAAGTGTCACTTCTCCATAGCTCCACATGTCATCCTCTAATTGGTCCATATTGCTGATTTGGCCGCCACGTCATCGCGTCGGGAATTTTATGTTCAGATTTGTTTTGATCATAACTTCTTCGTTTTAACTCCGATTTGAGTAATTCAAGAGGCGTTGAAATCGTTATCCCGAGCTCTACGATATGGACACTTCAAAACACTAAAATTATTAGTAATTAATAGCGGATTTGTTATCATCAAAATATTAATTAATTAATTAATTAAAATTAATTAATTTGAGATTAAGGGCCAAAAAGCCAACAGCAAGGAGGCAAGTTAAGGGGTTTTCAGAGGACAAAGAAGGTCCATAGCAAGATGAATATGAAATTGACCACTGAATAGATGAACCTAGAACAAGAGAGCGCCAAGGCCTGAGGGGAAGAAAAGGTTTTCGCAATAGAAAGCACCTAGTAGAAGAGAAAACTACCATGGGAACGAGGCTTTGCCAACATTAAGGTTAAATTTCCAAAGTTTCATTGTACGTCTGATTCTGAAGACTACTTCTAAAGGGAGCATGAAGTTGGGTGTATTTTTCAAACCAACAATCTCACTGAAGAGAAAATGGTAACCATTTCTGTGACACATTTTAAGGGTTATGGCACAAACTTAGTGGGATAAGGTGTTTTCTAAGAGAATGAGACGCCAAGATGGGCTAGTGGAAACATGGGTAGAATTGAAAGAACTCATGAGGATGCGGTTCATACTGAAATATTACCTGAGAGATTGTGCACAAAGGCTTCAAGCTTTAAGTTAAGGAAGCAAAAGTGTTGACGATTGCTACACAAAGATGGAGATGTTGATGGAGTGATTGGAAATAGATAAGGATAAGGAGAAGACCATGGCAAGGTTTCTCCATGGATTAAACGTTGACGTGGCCGAACGTGTTAAATTGCAATCGTACGAGGATATGGAGGAGTTGGTGCACCTTGCAGTGAAAATCAAAAAATAAATTCAAAGGCACAAATCAAGTTACACTTCTAAGTATGTGCTAAGTAAATTATCGTATCCACAGAGCTAGTAATTCTTCTATTTACCATAAATTAACTCTCAGTAACTCAATTCGTAACCCAAAAATTTCATTAAGGAACTGAATTAAAATAAAATAACAAGGCTGGAACAAAATACTTGCTAAAACAGAGTGAAATAGAGGAATCGTAAATGAACAAATAACAACTGGACTTGGTACTTTGAGCTAATACAAAGGCTTGGATCAGAGGTTAATCATGCTTTAATTAATTTACAACTTGAGTACATATTCATTTCACTCAATCCACTACAGATTACACGACATTCTCCCGAATCACCTAAAATATAATGTTTCATTTCCCTTACGTTAGCACAGTTTAACCCACTGTATTGTGTGTGCATTAGGTGAGTGATTATCCCTAACCTCCTCACTTAGCTAGTTACTAACCCTAACAAGGAGCTAATGTGGTTTTCAAGCTTTCAGCCTCTCCTATTCTTCCCATAAATTAGAGGAGTGTTGTTGCAAATCGGTTGGCCAAACGAAAATGAGCTAATGAAATAAAACCTATTAAAAACTAAATTGAAGGAAATGAAATATACTCAGTTACAACATTAATCAAAAGCAATCATCCTCTAATCCCCACCTTAAGGTGATTAGTTCCATAATGTAAGTTACAACAAACAGAGATCGAAAACTAACACCCATAACTAATGCTGTAAGAAAACTAAAGAAGGAGGAAGAGAGAAGGACGACAAGTTGCCCAAAATAGAACAAAATGCTGTTGCGAATCGCTCCATAGTGCTTCATTTCCTTTCCCATAAAATCGGCATCAACAGCTCCAGGTGTCTTCTTCTTCCCTTTTCAATTCGCCTCTTAAGAAAATGGCAATAACTCTTTTAATACGACTACTCTCGTGAAAATAAGGGTTGATTAGACCCATCCTCCAACTGGCAGCCTCCAAAAGGGCAAACACACTAACTCTTCTGACAGATCTTCTACATCATAAATGAGCTGCATCCCCATGTGTGAAATGCTTTCTCTAGCTTTTGAAATTTACCAATACTAAAGCTTCCTTAATTTCCTGTATTAATGACAAGTTCCCTGGATTAGCATCATAATTGCTATAATATAAAATTTGCAACCACTCAATGTACTGCTGAAGTAATTAGAGATAAATCTTGGGCTTTAATGAGAAAGTTCAAACTAAACAAGTTATTTAAGGCAAAATAAGCACTAGAAATACTTCATATAACTCTTTTTCCTAAGAGTTATCACACCCCTAAACTTGAATCATTACTCGTCCTCGAGTAATGCTTTCTCCATATATACATGTCAACCACCACTTCTACTCGACCACTAAATTCTCATATACATTACCACCTTCGCAGCAATGCTCTAGGATCAGACCTGCTCTTGCAACTTAATACATGTTGTCATGCTTCAAGATTTCAAATTCTGTTCTTTTGCACATGCCCAAGATTTAACTAGACACCTCTTAGCTCCAAAGTTTTTATAACCTAAGAATTCTAATCCTCAAGCTCACTAGGCAATCCCAAGACCAAACTTACACAAGGGTACTTCCTTTCTAAGACTAACCTTTTGAATCTAACACAAAACTCACACTTTTCTTTTCTTTTCCTTCTTCTTCTTCTCTTTCTTTTTCTTTTCAACAACCTACTACGCTCTTAGAGATCCTTGAAGTCACAACCCTATTTCTTGGAATGACAACATTTTATGATGTCGTGCACCCTAGCCTTCAGGCTCATCACCTCATCGGAATAATACTCATTCCTACTATTTTTCCAAGATTACCCCTCCTGTCAATCCCCTCTTGCTTCTCAGAATGGCGACATTTTAAGATGAAGTTCACCTAAGGTCTAGAAGAGTTGTGACTATCAAGTTAACACTCATCCCTTGCTTTTATTTCTTTTGTTTTCTTTTTTTTTTCAAAGCTTCTTCATGCAGCTTATATCTTCGTTCCAGAATGCTAACACTTTGTGGTGAAAACATAGCTACGAGCACAAGCTACATAGAGATTGCTTTAGCAAAACCCTTTTTCTGAGCTGATTTTTATGCCTCAGTAAACTACTAAACGAATTGGGTTTTCTTGCAGGAGAGGAGTACATCTTAGGAGAGGAAGATGAGTGCTCACTAAGAGTAGATCCTAATTTTTTTTTAAGGCACCCAAACTGCTGTAGCAACTTTAAACACGGTTCCCCAAACTTAAATCGCTCATTGTCCCTAATGAGAGAAAGTAAAGGGAAGACTCCCAGACTTATTACAAGCTAGCTAACAAGACTAGAATTAGACAGGGAAGTGAATTTGCTACAGCTTGGCTGAAATTGAACTTTCCTAAATTTCTAGGCTCTAAAAGGAAATGGTTCCATGAGATTTTATTTAAAGCTTAGGGCTTATAGTGCAAAAGATTCAATAACTTAAAATGCTAAATCATCAGCAATCGTCCAACTGTCTTGAATAACAGGGTCTAATTTTATTCAGCCTAAGAAGAAGTCAGGGTACAGATAGAGCATAACTTAATAGACATGCAATTACTAATTATGCTATTTCAAATTAATTTCCTTTGTAATAGGCTTAGGCAAGAAACAATTCTTTCATAATTCAATTGAAAAGCTAGGAAGCTGAAGCAAAGCATACTTTCATTTTTACTAAGGGAGAAAAAGATCATCACTACATTCCTTCAACATGAGTCAGATAGGGAGCTTTTCTTTTCTTCCTACAAGCCTACTTCTAAAAAAAAAACTTAAACAACAACAACAAGTTAGAAAAGAAGAAACAAACAAAAACTAAGCATAAATAACTAAAAACAAACAGATGAAGCAGATAAACTAAAGGTAAAACAGACTACATCTCTTGTCCTTCTTCTTCGGACGAGTCTTCTTCAATATCTTCTTCTTCAAATGGTTGGTCAACATGTGGTGGAATCCACAGAGTTAGTATTTCTTATGGGAAGGTCGGGAACACAGTGAATGGCTTTTGGAAGTTGTTGTAGAAGGCCTTCTTAATAGCCAAATCTATCCTCTGAGCATAAATCTAGAAGGTTTGCTGCTGCATTTCTGCATACTCCACCCGCAGTAGCAATTGGTATTGTAACTCCAAAAGCTTGTCTATCCCCCTAAGGAGACCACTCTCTTTAGAGCTTCCTTCCCTTCTCTGCAGGCGCTGAGTGCTGCTTGGATCAATAACACCCTTGCCAAAGAGTGTGTCATCTTCTGGATTTGTGGGAACTTCAGCTCGTTCACACAACATGGAGATTATGTTTCAATTTCCCAACATTCTTTTTTGCACAGTGCTTGATCTGAGCAGAGATAATCTTCCCAACGTTGATGCTTAACTCCTTGAGAATTGCAAAGGTCAATAGAATTCCTGCCATAGACACAGTTGAATCATGGGTAGTCGGTATGAGACGAACTTTGACAAAGGCCAGCCACACGTTTGCTTCATTCGTGAGATATGTTACCTAAAAGGTTCTGGCTCTTGCATTCAAAACCCTCCATTAAGCATCCTCCACCCCCACTTCCTTAACGGCTGCGTTTAACTACTCTACATAAGGATCAGTAACCATCTAGTTAAACATTGCATGGGGGAACTCCTCCAATTGGTACAAGTCATTAATGGCCTCATGCGACCAGCCAACTGGAACTCCACGTACTATAGCATAACATCCTTCTTTTGGGTCCAAATTTGCGTTGAATTTACGAAAAACTTGCACTTGAGCTTCACTTGGTTGCTTTGCTAACTCATGCCACATATGACTCTTAATCCTCGATCTTATAAACTAAGGCAACTTTGTTAAGTCAGAGTCAAATCCTCTCTCTGCTAGAAAATCTCTCTTTTTCAACCCATTATACTTCTCCTTTGCTATAGCATAAATGAATCCTTGGACCTCGAATTCTCCTCCACCTTTTTCTTACCCTTTTTTTCACCTTCGCTTTCATTGTCGCTGCATCATGTTGTTGCCTTCTAATGTGTAGCTTAATTTTCTTAAACAATTTACACGAGGATGTGCAAGTATACACAATAATTGCAGCAAGTGATAAGTAAATTATCCTTCTCCACAGGGATTAGTGCAAGGAAATTTACTAAGCTAAACCTAATTTTTAGTGAATTCAACACAGTAACCAAATAATTAAAATATGGTTAAAATCTAATATAGTCATGCTTCAACGAAATAAAAGCAATAGCAAGAGAATAAAACTCAGACAATGCTCAAACAAAAAGTACGAGAAGAACTTGTAACAAGATATGTAAAACAAGCTCGGATTAAGAATTGTCTATATTTTCTCGAAATAAGAATGATGCAGCAAGAACTTTACTCCCTCAACCCACACAGCAATAAACGTGGAATCCTCCCAGATTTCCAATAATTTGTGGTTTAATTCCCTTAACCCACGCCAAATTAAGTTGTTGTAAATGTACATTAGGTGGGTTGTTATCCCTAACCTCCCCACTTAGATAGCTACTAACCCAAACAAGGAGCTAATGTGGTTTTGAGTAATCGGCCTCCCCTATTTTTCCCAAAACTTAAGGAGACAATGCCCAAAATGGTTGGCTAAACGAAATCGAGTGTAAACAATAAAAACACTCTAAAACCAAGTTGAAAAGAGCTAAAGAGCCTCAACCCCGTATTTAGATTAATACAACATTCCTAATCCTCACCCAAAGGTGATTTAGTTCATGTTAAAAACTGAAAATAAAGGAAAACTGCAGTAAAACACCATAATGTATAATCTAATTACAAGAGAGAAATCAAAAGTAAAATAAAACAATAGAAGGGGAAAGAAAAGCCCGAAGTAGAAGCTCTTGATGATGATTTTTCTTATCTCCAGCTCCTTTTCTGATTGAGTTTTCTTCCTTCAGCCCCCTTGTCGACTTCTTCCTCTCAAAATTTGATTTATGCCTCTCAAATTAGGTCTCCTCCTTCCTAAAGATGGCTGCTTGCTTTAAATATTGATGCCTATCTTGATTTTAGGGCTACTTAGATCAAACAAGACATGTTGTGACTTCTCATTGGATGGATGACGTCTATTTGGTTCATTTACGCCAGCTCAATTAATGAATTATTTTCTCATGTGATGTATCACGTGCTGTCTTTTTGTAACTTAAAATGCTGAATAATTTGCTCTAGCCATTCTTTTGCTGGACAAATGCTCTCTCATAGTTCTGCTGACAGAAAATTACGACCTGCAACACCAAATTAACAAAATTTAGTGCTTTTTTTATCTCCCATTTATGTAAATACAACAATTAAGAATATCCAAAGAAGCTATTTCAATAACAACAGTTTTAGGGGATTCCAAGCATGAAAATACTAGCATTAAACTCAAATAAAAGAACTTTAGGCATAAAGGACTAGCTAATAACTCTCATTTAGAGAGTTATCATATGCTCCTATGTTTCCTTTTCCTCTGTTCTAATCTCTTCTGCCACAAATTTTTCAGCAGAGTGCTTCCTCTTTTTCCTATTCGTTTTAGCCTTCTTCTGCAATTTCTTTATCAGCGGCTTGTCAATCATTGGGTCTTGCTCTGGAGTTTCTTTAATTTCACAGACTTCTTTCGTTTCTAGGACTTCTTGTCTTTCTATGATCTCCTCCACATTTTCAGTAGTTTCTCCCCCTTTTCGACTTGTGCTAGAACCGTGGGTTCTTTTTCAACAACTTCATCACCCTCAACTTGCATTTCTAGGGTCGTCTCTTTCACGACCTTCTTCTTTTTCTTCTTTGGCAATTTCTTCTTTTCAAGCTGCAGAACAACCTTGGATTCCATCATTTTAGAGGCTTCACCTTCTTGGAGCTTTGATTGACAAGTTTTGCCTGGCATAATTTTGACGAGACAAGAGGTTATCAGAGTTGAAATGTTAGGGTTGTGGTAGTAAAAAGGATGGGTTTAATCGAAGGCCTAGGGTTTAATTTAAGGACAATAAAGTTGGGGGTAGATTGGTCTTTTTCACACGATTTTCAAACTTGAAATTCCCCCAAATCGCCTTTTATGGCGTTATAAATTTGAAAATTGATGACGTTGTCAAATCAATCATAAAGCCCATAACGCTTCTCCCTATAAATTGTTGTCACACCCTCTGCATGCCTCTTCTAAATTAATCTCCAACCACTCAATATAAAATTTGCAAAAAAATTACTCTGTCTTCAATGCTATCACACCAACCCTTTTTAAACTCCTTATCCGAAAAAGGATATATTCTTTTCTTCCCCTTATATATATATATATATATATATATATATCGAATCTGTTTCCCCTTTATTTGACAACTCACAAATGACAAAATAAAAGATCTGCACGACAAAGAAAACAATTAGACTCATAAAATCAATAAATAAAAATTTCAACTAACACATTAAATTTTGGAGCATATAAAGATATTCAACACTACACAATACTCTCGCAATTTCATTGCTCTGTCATCCTTCCTTTAAACTCAGGGAAGCAAGCTTCAGCTGAATTTTCTCTCCCCAATAATGTTTGATTCGATGGCCATTCACCTTGAATTCTCTTCCACCCTTCCATCCTACAAAGTTACTGCACCATGGGGAAATACTTCCACAGTTGTGAAAGGACCGAACCATCTAGACTTATGTTTTCCCAGAAATAATTTTAGTCTAGAATTAAATAGTAAAACTTTGCCCATTCTCAAATTGCTTCGGCAAAAGCCTTTTATCATGCCACAATTTAGTTTTCTCTTTGTATAGCATCGAACTCTCGTAAGCAGCATGCATCATCTCATCTAACTCATTTAGCTGCAGCAATCTCAGTGATCCATCATGAGTATAATTAAAATTCAACTTTTTCAGGCCCAAAATATTTTGTGTTCTAACTCTACAGGTAAATAACAAGCTTTACCAAAAAACTAACTTGTATAGTGACATACCCAGAGGTGTTTTGTAAGTTATCCTATATGCCCAAAGAGCATGTTCCAACCTATTGGACCAGTCTTTTCTATTCGAATGCACAACTCTATTTGCTCGTTAGCTTGTGGTTGGTAGGGTGTCGATATCCTATGCTTCACATTATGTTTTACTAATAAATTACCAAGCATCTTGTTAACAAATGAGACCCTTCATTGCTCTAATTAAAACCTAGGTGTGCCAAACCGTGTAAAAATGTGTTTATACATGAATTTCAAGATAGTTTTAGCATCACTTACAGAGCAAGCCACAACCTCAACCCACTTCGATATATACTCAACAACCATTAAAATATAGAGATTGCCAAAAGAATGAGGAAATGGCCCCACGAAATCTATACCCCAAACATCAAACAATTCAACCTCTAAAATGTATGTTAAGGGCATTTCATCTTTTTTTCCTATCATTCCTCTCCTTTGACAAGTATCACAATTCTTACTAAAAAAATGTCCATCTTTAATAATAGTAGGCCAATAGAAACTTGACTGGAAGACTTTTGTTGTCGTGTGTTGCCCTCCAAAGTGCCGACCGTATGGAGAAGCATGGCAATGCTCAAGAATTGATTGAATTTCTCTTCCAAAAACACACCTTCGATAAATATTGTCAGCTTAATGTTTAAACAAATATGGATCATCCCAAAACTAAAATTTTACCTCATGGAGAAACTTTTCTAGTTGCTGTTTAGACAATTCATAAGGTAAAATGTTAGCAGACAAATAATTAGCAAAATCAGCATACCAAGGAGTTTCATTGTCCACCATCTCTAAGACTATCAATAATTGTTCATCTGGAAATGCATATGTTATCTCAGGTTGCTGGATCAAATCTTTGTGTTGCTCCACTCTAGAGATATGATCGGCTACTTTGTTCTCTGATCCTTTCTTGTCTTTTATCTCTAGGTTGAACTCCTGCAAAAGCAACACCCATCTAATTAGTCTTGGTTTTGCATCTTTTTTTTGCCAATAAGTATTTTAGTGCAACATGGTCGGTATAGACCACCACTTTGGTCCCAATGAGATACGATCTGAATTTTTCCAAATCGAATACCACAGCTAGAAGCTCTTTTTTCGTAGTGGTATAGTTCAATTGAGCTTCGTTCAAAGTTTTGTTGGCATAATAAATTGGATGAATGATTCTATCACTTCTTTGCTCTAATATAGCTCCTACTGCATAGTCGCTTGGATCGTACATCACTTCAAATGGCATGCTCCAGTTTGGTGCAACAATGATTAGTGCGATAACTAATGCTGTCTTAGGGTGTTAAATGCCTTTATACATTCTACAAAAAATTGAAATGTTCGGTTCACTTCAAGCAAGGCACACAGTGGCTTGGATATTTTTTAGAAGTCTTTTATGAAACTTCGATAAAATCCCGCATTCCCAAGAAAACTTTGTATTTCATTGATTGATGATGGTGGCTCTAATTTTTCAATAATTTCCACTTTTGCTCTATCAACTTCGATTTCTGCCTTAGAAATTTCGTGCCCCAGAAAAATTCCCTCTTTGACCATGATCAGACAAGATTTGGAGGATAACACCAAGTTAGTCTCTTTGCATCTCTGTAATACCTTACCCAAATTCTCTAAACAAGATTTGAAGGATTCCCCAAATACTGAAAAATCGTCCAGAAATACCTCCATTATACACTCCACCATATCTGAAAATACTGTCATCATGCAACGATGAAATGTTGTTGGGGCATTGCACAACCCGAAAGGCATTCTTTTGAAAGAAAATGTGCCATAGGGGCAGGTAAATGTTGTTTTCTCTTGGTCTTGGGGGCGATGGTAATCTGATTATACCTCGAATACCCGTCAAGAAAACAATAATAGGCTTTGCATGCCAATCTATTCAACATCTGATCGATAAACAGTAGTGGAAAATGATCCTTCTTGGTGGCTTTGTTTAATCTTCGATAATCCATGCAAACTTGCCACCCTATTACCGTTCTAGTTGGAATCAACTCATTTGCTTCGTTAACAGTTATAGTCATACCTCCCTTTTTAGGAACACATTGCACAGGGTTTATCCAATTGCTATCATCAATTGGATAAATGATTCAACATCCAACCATTTGATCACTTCTTTTTTAACCACTTCTTTCATTGCAAGATTAAGCCTTCTCTAATTTTCAATGGTTTTGAAATTTCCATCCTCTAAGTTAATTTTATGCATGTAGAAAGAAGGACTTATACCTTGTATATCTGCCAATGTCCATCGGATCACCTTCTTGTATTGCTTCAGCAATTCTAAAAGAAGTAGCTCATCCTTAGGTGAAAGATTTGCTGATAAGATGATTGGCAGTGTTCCTTCTTATCCTAAATATGCGTACTTTAAATGTGTAGGTAGTGGCTTCAATTCTAACTTGGGAGGCACCTTGATTGATGGTTTAATTGGTGGAGTTTCTGTGTCAACCAATTCCAATGACTCAAAAAGTCTTCTATAGCTTGGAAATTCCTTCACTAGATTTTTCGTTGCAGCTCTCTCTAAGTCTTCTTATGAAATCTCTCCACACATTTGATCATGTTGATCTAGCAATTCCATTTCAAAATTATCTTCTATCAAACCATCAAGGATGTGGATAGCTGAACATTGTTCTTGCTCGGCAGGACATTTCATAGCATCTAACACATTAAATTTCACCTCCTGGTCATCTACAGTTAGTGTAATTGTACCTTTTCCCACATCAACTATTGTATCGCCAATTTCTAAGAAATGCCTCCCTAAAATGATTGGTACCTCTTTGTTCGCTTCATAATCCATAATGATGAAATCAGCTGGAAAAATAAATTTATCTACTTGTACCAAAATGTCTTCAATCCTCACTTCAGGATATGTGTACCAAAATTTATCTACTTGGTGAGAGCACTACAAATGTGGCAGCACTACTTGTGGCCAAAATAATTTGTTATTCACACTGACCATCAGAGCTTACAACATTTGAAGGGCCAAAACAAGCTGAATAGAAGGCATGCTAAATAGTTAGAATTCATTGAAATGTTTCCATATGTGATAAGGTACAAGAAAGGTAAAGAAAATATGGTAGTTGATGCACTATCTAGGAGGTATGTTTTGCTATATTCACTTCACACTAAATTACTTGGCTAAGACCATGTATTCATAGGACACTTATTTTGCACCTATTGTTGAATCTTTCATGGAAAAACGTGTGGTTCCTATGATGTTTGATGGGTTCCTGTTTAGAAAGAATAAGCTTTGCATTCCCACTTGCTCTATTTGTGAGTTATTCGTTAAAGAAGCTCATAGGGGAGGTCAAATAGGACATTTTGGGATAGCTAAGACACATGACATGTTAAATGAACACTTCTATTAGCCTGGAATGAGGCATAACAAACATAGGGAGTGTGAGAGATGTATTGCATGTCAGGAGACTAAATCTAGGTTGAAACCACGTGGACTTTATTTTCCTTTGCCAACTCCTAGCTGACCGTGGCTAGACATTTCAATGGATTTTGTGCTTGGTTTGCCTCGAACTAAAAAAGGGAGGGAAAGCATTTTGGTGGTAGTTGACAAGTTTAGCAAAATGGCACATTTCATTGCACATAATAAAACTAATGATGCTAAACATGTAGGACTAGTTCTTCAAGGATATGGTTAAATTGCATGGCATTCCTAGGAGTATTGTTAGTGATAGGGATGTGAAATTTCTAAGTCAGTTTTGGAGAGTGCTTTGGGAGAAACTTGATTCTAAATTTGTTTACTCTACTACATGTCATCCCCAAACTGATGGACTAACCAAAGTAGTTAATAGGACAATGGTGACTATGCTTAGGACTATAATAGACGGAAACACTAAAACATGGGAGTATTGTCTACCATTCATTGAATTTGCATATAATAGGATTGTCCATAGTGTCACTAAATGTACTCTATTTGAGATTGTTTATGGGTTTAATCCTTTATCACCTCTTGATTTGTTACTTTTTCCTTTTAACGAGGTGGTGAATCTTCAAGCTAACAAAAAGGTGACTGCCATTTAGGAGCTGCGTGGTTAAAGAAAGGATTGACAAGGTAGCCACGAAAATCAATCAACACAAAAAACCTATGATATTCAAGGAGGGAATTGGGTTTGGGTTTGATAGCATGCAATTATGCTATCTAATTTCCTATTAATTAAGCTAGTTTTGTTATGATTTGGTGTGCTTTGTTGCCTATTTCTGTTGATTTTGCAGAAATCGAGCTAAAGGAGCAAAACCAAGTGTTTGGGAGTAATATGATGAATATTGGAGCCTTTTGGTGCCATCTTAAAGATCAAAGAAGAGAAGAGATGAAGAATGAAGTGTTAAGAACAGGGAAGAGTGTTGAGACTAGGGGTGATAGTATGAACCGAAAACCGACCTAACCGAACCGAACCAAACCGATCCAGTGGTTTGGTTCGGTTTTTTAGAAAGAAATTGGACAGCTCGGTTTTTATTTTGAAAAAATCGAGAAAGATTGGTTCGGTTCGGTTTTAATTCTAAAAATCCATTAAAAACAGAACCGAACCGAGGGTATATATATACCTAAAAAAACCCTAATCAACGATTTGATTCTTCGGTTACTTTCCCCTCAGCTGCAGACATCGCAGACCAGAGACCTCACATGCGAATTCGATCTCTCTCTCTTGAAGCTCATACTCTCAGTCTCTCACCGTCTCACGCAGAGCCGCAGCCTGCAACCAACGCCGTCGATGTCACTTTCAGCTCACCATCATTCTTTGCTCGCCGTCGAAATCACCATCTCGAAGAACAGACCCTCACTCCTAGCCTTCTCACACAATACAGTAAGCACTAAGCAGTAAGCACCGTTGGTCGACACTCTCAGCTCGCCGTCACTCCGACTCTCTCAAATCGCCGTCACGCCATGGTCGAAATCGCCATCTCTCTCTCTCTGTAATCTGTCACTCTCTCACCGGCATCCCCTTGGTCGAAATCGTCACTCTTCCTCTGTAAGTGTAAGGTTAGTACAAAGCCATTTGACATTTCTTTTTTTCCTTCAATCGATGGGCTCTAATTCCAATCTGTAAATCCACGCTAAAATTGTCTTGGTCGTTACCCATTTTTCTTGTATTTGTGCCTGCATATCTTCACGTGTTGGAGTCTTGTTTGTGATCCTAAATAAATTGGAAACCTTGTCTTGAGGTGTCAAACTCATTTTAGGGCTGTGTTGATGTTGAAGACAAGTGACACCTACACTGCGGCAATATGATCAGTGCATCAAAGAAAATATCTTTTGATTATTGTGTTTGGATGTGAACTTTATTTTAGAAATGGTTTCAACTTGATTTTGGACATGTATGATTAATATTTAGATACGTATAAATTAACTATAGCATATGTTTGGTCATTATCTTTATTCATTAATTGGATTACAAGAGTTGAGAAATTTTGGGGCAAAAATTACTAAAATAGGGGCTGCAACAGGATTAAACAGGGGCTAGAAGTTTGATAAAATAAAAAATAAAAAAAAAATCGAAAACCGAAAATCGAAAAATCGAACCAATCCAGTGGACAACCGAACCAATGGTTTTATCCTTTATTGGACATTGGTTTGGTTCTTCTCATGCTAAAACCGAATGGATTGGTTCGGGTCACGGTTTGGCCTAAAACCGATGAAAACCGAACCAATATCACCCCTAGTTGAGATGCTCGAGCATCTCAACCGTGCTACAGCTCACATTGAAGGCTTAAACCGAGACGATAGAGTCGAGACGCTGTGCCATTTGACAACGTCGAGACGTTGTCCCTAGCGTCTCAACACTGTCAAATGGCATCGCAACGTCGTGCTCAAGGCTCAAAACACGCGCATATGATGATTTCCATCTAGAGCGTCGAGACGCTTGAGGCACGCACAGACAAAGCGAGGCATTTTGGATAGGGATAAGAGCAGTTGTTAGAGGTCTATAATGAAGGGTTATAATGCCTTTTATTAATTAGCTAGCTTTAAGGGAAACCTAGGTTAGTTATTATTACTTGAGATTGGAGGAGACCAACAAGAGAGTCCATGTTCTTAGATTTTCTAGACTTATGAGTTTACTGCCAGATTAGCTGTGAATGTCTGTTTTATTTTAGTAACTACTCCTATCCCATAGGTTTGTGTCTCCCATTTATCATTCTTTCTGGAATTAGCATTTATTTTTCCTGTTTGCTCTTGCTTTCTGTTCTCTCAATAAAGTAAAGTAAGATTATTCGCGATACTTAATTGAATTAAAAACCAATCTCTATGTATACGATACTCGGTAGGAATACCGTTTTATTATTACATTGATCACGTACGCTTGCGTGTATAGCCGATCAAGGTCCACCTTCGAAAGAAAAGATTTTCATATCAATGAGATTCTAAGTTAAATCCTAGGGAAGATGGACCTTTCCAAGTGTTGAAGAAAATCAATGACAATGCCTACCAAATTGACCTAGAAGGTAAGTATGATTTGAGTGCTATTTTTAATGTTTCTTACTTGACTCCTTTCAAGAAGAATTTTATTCAAGTATGAATCCTTCAAAAGGGGGAGAAGATGATATGAACCAGGATGTTTTTGCCTTACCTCTAGGACCAATCAGGCACTTAAGGGCCAAACAACTACAACTGGCTTTCGATTTCCACATACAAATAGTGGTGAATTCAATTAAGGAAGGTCAAGAAAGGAAAAGGAACAAAAGCTTTATACAATCTCTCAGATGTTGCTAGAAGAAGAAAATAGAGCTTTATGTTAGGAAATTTACTATTGTAACTTTGCTAGGAAGATTTATTATTTTTAGGTGCTCAAAGTTATGAATTTAACTAGGTTTGTAATTTTTATTATTTATTTTGAGTTATTTGAGAAATCATGTCGAGGGGTTGTTGTGCAAAAACTCACTACGCAAACATACGCTATCGTAGGTAGTAAATGGAAAACAAGGTCGATCCCACAAGGACTAATTTATGCAAATTTGTTGAAAATAAGAATGACTTCACTAATGCAATACTAACCTAAAGAGCGCAATTAAACCTACAAATCAAATATAATTAGCCCAAATTAGACTACTAAACTTAAGAGATGATTAACTAGGCAAACACTAATATGAATAATGACTTAAGATGACAAAACTCACACTAAAATGATAAAACAGAGGGATGAAATTTAGGAAATCAATGGCTATTTTTGCCCATTTGAGTTAGCAATGTTATTTCCTATCTTAGTTTTTATAAGCCCAAAACAGTTTTATACAACCTTAACTCATTTTTCCCTACTCTGGTTCTAAGTTCCTACCAAGCCTTCTTAAAATCAAGAAGGTAATATGTTACTAGGGTGTTTGTAACTTGGGGGAAATTTTCTCCAAATTTGAATTTTTCTTTAATTTGGTCGATACTAGCTTTCACACATCCACTGCAGAGACCCTTACCCATGGAATTTTTACTCACAAGTGGTCTTAACTGATCACAATAGAGGTAGCGCTTTTTGTCCTTAGTTTTTTTTTAATGATGAAATTAAGATATTAGCAGCAGATTAAAAAGAAAGAGGGCAATAATTTTCTCCTATGTGTAACATTACTAATCATCATCAAGTTAACTCTCTAATCAGTTCCTAGTCCTTTCAATGTGACAATAAACATCTAGATCATATAACCCAATTATAAGCCTTCAAAATCATAAATAGGTAAGTTACATGCTTTATAAGTATAAAGGAATGAAAGAAAAAAAAATATTAATCAACTTAAATCAGGCATAAGTTCTCATATTTCCAAAAAAAAAAAGTTACAAAGTATCATTGTTTAAAATATATCCTAGGTTGTCCTAATCTCAAGAATACAACAGAATCATCATACAAATCATGCTAAAAAAAAATCTTCATAAATCATGTTCAGAGCTTAACAAAAGTATTTTCTATCCCAAACTTGAAAACATACATTGTCCTCAATGTATAAACTAGCTAACAAAGTTAAGCATGCAGAAGGACAAAGGAAAAAAGTGAACTATATTGTCCTGGTAAGTGAGAGAATCAACATGTTCATCAATGTAAAAGAAGAAGTTGATAGTGATCGAGCTCCTACAAAATTAACATAGAGACATAAGAATAAGGACACACCATAAACTAAGGAAAACTTAAAATAAAAGTAGTAAACTTGGGTTGTCTTCTAAGAAGTGCTTGGTTTAACGTCTCTACCAAGACTGAATGGTGTGTATGCATCAAGGTGGGTGACAATTATGGTGTCCAATACTAATTTCCTTGCTTGCTCCCTTTTTGTAGACCAACATTAAAGATTCAGTTGAAGTTTCAGAGTCCATATGGCTTTAAAAACTTTTTTTTCATTATGGACTCTGATGGTCAACTCCCCTTTTGTCAATATCTATCAATACTTGCCCGATTGCCAAGAATGGTCTCCCAAGAATAACTGGCAGTGCATGATCCTCCTCCACATCCATCACATAGAAGTCAACTGGAATGAGAAATTTACCCACTTTGATAAGCACATTCTCTACAACTCCATGTGGACAAACTATAGATCTATCAGCCAACTGGAGATTTACAGAAGTGGGCTTAATCATATCCCCCCAATTTTTAAAGGAGGTAAATTTATACTGGCACCTAAATCACACAACCCTTTAAATGAATGACTATTAATGGTACAAAGAATAGAAAACCTCCCTAGATCTTTTAATTTGTGAGGTAGATTCTTTCGAATTCTTGCATTGCATGCCTCGGTCAAATGTACTGTTTCCACCATTTTACTTTTCTTCTTTTTGGAGAGCCATTCTTTCATAAATTTAATATAATTAGGCATTTGCTCCAAGGCATCTGAAAAAGGAAGATTAACATTTAGTTTCATAAAAATATCTAAACATTTAGCGTATTGAGAATCAAGATTTTTCTTTTTTTTCTCTTTTGTTGAGGAGTTTGTAAAGGAAAAGGAGTATAAATAGTAGAAGTGATATGCTTTTCGGCCTCAATTAAGGGTGGGCTATCTCCTCTTCTTTCTCAATTATTGGTGCTAATTTCTCGTTTTTCTCCTCAGGTTCTTGAATTTCTACATGCTGCATAACAATGGCTTTACAATGCTCCATTCGAGGTTGTTCATTCACCATAAGGGCCTTCTCCTTTATGTATTGTGTTAATAGATGAAACTAGTTGTCGAAGTTGAGCCTTTATGTTTTTTATGGTTGCTCCCTTACTATCTACTCTACTCTCGAGCTGGTTTGTTCTGTTCTTAGATTCAACAATAAAAGTTCCAACCATATCCTCAAGCTTGGTTAACTTGTTCCCAATTTTAACAAGAAAAGTTCCAACCAAATCCTTAAGAGATGGTTTCTTCTCTTGCTGCTGAGGTATGTAATCCTCTGGAGGTTGCATCATGTTATTAGAATGACTATAGGAAAAATTCTTATGATGTCTCAAACCTAGATGATGATAGGTTGGCAATGGATTTTGCATGTGATTGCCTCTATACCCATTCTCTCTACTTTTAATATATTACACTTGCTTCATGATAGGCTTCTCACAATATTGAGAACTGTGGGCAGCTGAAAGGGATACAATTGACTGAAAATTTCCTGGCCCTGTGGTTTCATTCAAAGCATTGGTTAAAGATGTTATCTGTGATTTCAAGGAATTTACCTCATCAATCTCATATAAGCCAACAATTGGTTTAGGAGTAGTCCGTTCATATGGCCATTGATAACTAGTGGTTTTCATCTCTTCCAACAGGTTACGAGCATCCTCAACATGTTTAGCCAAAATACTGTCTCCAGTTGCAGCATCCAAAATAGTTTGTGTTACCCATCAACCCATTGTATAAAAGTTGGATTTGAAGTCAGTTGGGATATCCATGTTATGGGCACTTCCTAAACAAATCTTTGTAAAGTTTCCATGCCTCAAACAACCTCTCGCCATCACGTTGTCTGAATTTTCCAACTTCAGTTCTGAGCTTATTTGTCTTTACTAGTGGGAAAAATTTGTGAAGAATGCATGGGCTAACTCGTCCCATGTAGTGATACTTCTAGACTTCAAGGACTCAAACAAATCTTTTTTCTTATCCTGCAAAGAAAAAGGAAAAAGACGTAATCGTATGACATCAGTAGAAACACCATTTATCTTGAGAGTTCCATAAAGTTCTAAAAATGATCTAAGATGAGAGTGTAGATCTTCATAAGGATGTCCTTTAAAATAACTGTCTCTAGCCATTTGAGTGAGGCCCATTTTTAGCTCAAATTGTTGGCATTGATGGGTGCATAGACTATTCCAAAATGATTAGCATGAAATATAGGCTAGAAATAGTCTCTAATGGCCCTTGGATCTTCCTCAACTCTTTATTGTACTTGATCAACCATGGTTTCAGTTTGAGTTCTCCTTTCCTTTCGATTCTTTCTACATGTTCTTTCACTCTCAAGATTGAAGGGAACTACACTTGTTTCCCCGTCTTTCGCATACACAGTAAAAAACCTAACAAAATAAAAATAAACAAAAATAGTAAAAGCAAAAAAATAAATAAGTAAAATAAAGCTCTAAATTAAGACCAAATGAATTCTCCATGATTTCAAGTGAACTAAATAATTGTCAATCCTCAGCAACAGGGCCAAAAACTTGTTGAGTAATTTTTGTACTAATACAAGTGTACGGGTCAAGTTTTAATATAGTGATTTGAGTAAAGAGTATTGTCCATATGATTGGTTTTTGTAATTCACCTAAGTATTATGAATATTATCACTGAGTTTTACTTAGAAAACAGAATTGGATGATGGTCACAAAACTTGAAATAAAACAAAAAAGATTGAGACAATCAAAGGAAAGAATGTCCTAGGGAGTTTATTTCACCTATTAGACCAACAATTAAACTACTTAAACATCCAAGATTGATCATGCAAATATGTTATAGGTCTAGAAGTCTTATATCATGATTGATTCTTTCAAAGACAAACAATTCTCATGCAATATGGAAAAACATGCATCTCTGATGATTTTTAACAATATACATAGCATTAAGTTTCTTCATTAACAACTTTTAAAGGAGCCCTAATCATTATCAAGTTAGAACTACATTTAGTCATGTAATTAGGATCTATTCTAAATTACCTTTTTTAAGCGTGAATTTAGACCAACACAACATTTAATCTGTGATCAAAATATTAAAAGCGTTAAGCATATAAAAGCATGAATGCAACATTAGATCTTATGTTTTAGTTATGGAATTTATATAATTAAAACATAAGGTCTAATACATCAATCCTTAGAATAAAAAGAGTTTAGCCACTCATGTTCACTACCAAAAAATCTGAACCCTTAAACAACATCATAAGAATTACTAAATAAAAGGGAAGAAGAGAAAAAACCATGGTGGTCTGTCGATCTCCCATCTCTGTTATGATCTCCACGAAGTTGGCCTTGAATATTTCACTCAAAGTCTCTTCTTATTCTTGTATATAGAAATTGATTTAGAGTTGTTCTCTCCAAAGTTGAATGCCCTTGAATGAAGAGAATGTAGGTATTTATAGTGGGTCAATCCATATCTGAATTTGATTGGAAATCCAAAATCTAATTAAATTAGGACTCCAAATCAATTTAGGAATACATATTTCTCTAATTAGAAATCAATGATTTAATTAAATTAGGAATCCAAAATCTAATCAAATTAGGAGTATTTTTTTCCTCCAACATTAGTTACTTAATCTCTTGCCCAATTAGCTCATTTTCACCATATTTCTTCTAAACTCTTTGTTTTGCTCTAAATGCTCAATTTCTACAAAATAAATAAATAATGCATGAAAGTAACCAATAAAGCCACAAAACTAGAAATAATTAAAGCCTAAGGATAACACATTTTGTGTGCTATCAACCAGAAAAGGTTGAGGCCGAGGAGATCGAGAACTACCATGGGAGATCCATTAGATGGAAAAATAAGCGAGAAAAGGAAAGCTATAGCTTGACAAACTTGACATGAACCTGAACATAGAGGTATGTACTCAGTTCATTTAAAAAACATTAATCCAAGTTTAGAATTCATTGTGGCTGAAGCAAGAAGTATTTCTCACCCATATAATGATGTCTTAGTGGTTACTCTAATTATTGTAAACGTAAAGATCCTTATCGATAGTAGAAGCTCAATTAATGTTTTATCCTTGGCGAAATTTAATGCAATGAAGCTAGGGAGAGAATTATTAAGAGCTAGTTTGACACCTTTGATAGTATTTGGTGAAAAAAGAATTAACTAGTAGGGCAACATAAAGCTTCTAGTCACATTTGGGAAGGACATAATAGAGTAGCCAAGATGATCAACTTCCTGGTTGAGGAGTATACTTCAGCATACAGTGCAATTTTAGGAAGATCTACTTTGCATGACATGAAAGAAGTAGCTTCAACGTATCACCAATTTTTAAAGGAGTTAAACAACCAAAGAAGATCGCTCCTCCTCACCTTGACAAGGTCAAGGCCGACCCCAACAAGATAAAATTGTAGAGTTTTTCTTCACTTTCATTGGATTACTTTCTTTATCGGGAAATCGGTTTAGAAGATCATACTCAAGCATGAATTTGTTACAACAAAATCCTCATTGAGCAGGGGGCTACACAGGAGATATGCCTCCCTATCAAGCAAAAAGCAAACACGGAATATACTTCCCTATCAAACAAAAAACAAGATAGGGGATATGCCTACCTGTTAAACAAAATGCAAGAAAAATGGGATATGTCTCCCTATCAAACAAAAAGCAACTCGAAATTTGAATCAAAGGAGCAACAAAAGGCAGAATATGTGCAGATTGGAATAAATAAGAGCCATATCTTGCTGAATGTTAGGTATGGCTAAGGTAAAATTGAATGCTTAAATGAAGACCATTCATTACAAAGATAGGGAGCTTCCTAAAAGCTACAAAATGACTATGGTTGACCCTATGATCATACATTGTTTATTCAAGGTAAACTTTTAGGCTTAGCTAATGGTCATATCTTACCAATTTAGGGGGCTTCTTGAAAGCTAAAAATGACTATGGTCGACCCGATGATCATACCTTGTTTGTTTAAGATAAACTTTAAGACTTAGCTAATGGTCATTCTTTACCAAGACAAGGACCTTCCTGAAAGCTAAAAATAGCCAACCCTCTGGTCATACCCTATCTTTATGAAGCACGAATGTTGGAATCAAACTCATGATCACCCTAAAGCCACGCAAATTATGGACAAGATATTTTCAAGGTCGAGGTAAGCAAAGAGAGTAACTTCATTTGATTTAAAAGGGAAAGTTTTGCATTATTTAGAAAAAGTAATGCAAAGATTCATAATCAAACCAAGAGCTCAAAAGCTCGAGGTGGCCGAAATTGAGGAGACACAAATGTCACCCAGGGGAATTAAAGGTTAAAAGCCCTAAAGTTCACTTGGCCAGAGCCAAGGTGGCCGAGGCCGAGGTGGACACCACCAAGGTGTACATTTTACGAAGCTCCAACCTAAGAAAAATTCAAGAATATGCAAAGTAAGGTCGAGATTGACCAACTAAATTCAAGTTCCAATTACTACACCATCACAAGATGAAGCTTACAAGATAATGCATAAATCTCAATATTCTACAAGAAAGAGCCTAGGCATAGAAGGAACAGAGAACCCCACGAGGTTCCAAACGAGGAAAGGAATTTGGCCAAAACCTAATTCCTCTCCTCGACCTCGACATGAGGCCAAGGCCAAGGCCCATTTTCAAGATCAAAGAGTCACACGTCTAGCATGCCCCACCCCAAGGCACCTTCGTTGAACTCATTTCTCTTCACCGATCCAAAATCAAAGAAAGAATTGGAGAACCACGAGTGGATTTCAATACAAACACATTCCAAGCTAAAAAGAACGAGGAAGGGAAGAAATTGACACAAAATGGATACAATGATGACCAAACTCGAATAAAGCAATTGTGGGTCAATGAAGCAACTCAGGACCCCATTAGTTCCTTGAGAGGGAAGGAATTGGGCTAAAATCTCAATTCCCTCACCTCAGTTGAGCTCTATGTGACCGAGGCTGAGGCCAATTTTTCATCTGAGGGGCATGCCTCCCTCATGCCCCTAGGCCATGGTCTCCTTGGTTCGTTCATTTTTCCTTTCGCTAGTCCGTACTAAAGCAATCAAAGTTAACTGTTGCATTATGTTCATCAGGCTAGGAAGCTACAAAAGAAAACACCACTTGATGGTAAAAATAAACTCCTAAGAGGAGAAGATTGAACCTAAGGAAGACCGGAGTCATCCCTACGGGGTTTGATG
Organism: Trichosanthes truncata; assembly: GCA_033996785.1. Taxonomy (NCBI): domain Eukaryota; kingdom Viridiplantae; phylum Streptophyta; class Magnoliopsida; order Cucurbitales; family Cucurbitaceae; genus Trichosanthes; species Trichosanthes truncata. The sequence continues at coordinate 37,099,952 of JAWPNB010000013.1, read as the reverse complement.
GGAAATCCTAGGGATAATCTAAGAACCACCTTGGAGCCTTAAAATTTTCTCCAAGAAAGTGACAATTCATAAATTCAATGGAGAATCTTACACCCCAAAAAGACCGAAGGCATCCCTACGGGATTTGATGGGCAATCCTAGTGATAATCTAAGGACCACCTTAGAGCCTTAAAATTTTCTCCAGGAAAGTGACAATTCATAAATCCAGAGGAGAATCTTACACTCTAGGAAGACCGGAGTCATCCCTACGAGACTAGATGGGCAATCCTAGGGATAATCCAAGGACCATCTTTGAACCTTAACATTTTCTCTAGGAAAGTGATAATTCATAAATCTAGAGGAAAATCTTACACTCTAGGATTCGAAGTCATCCCTATGGGCTTGATGGGAATCCTAGGGATAATCCAAGTACCACCTTGGAGCTTTGAAATTTTCTCCAAGAAAATAGAATCCATAGGAGAATCTTACATCCTAGGAAGACAAGTGTCATTCCTACGGGGTTTGATGGGCAATCCTATGGATAATCCAAGGACTACCTCAGAACATAAACATTAACTCCCAAGAAATTGATTTTCATCTTTCCAGAGGAGAATATCATGCCAAAGGAAATATAACCCAATAAGGCCAAGTAAAAATATCTCAAGAAAGGGACAGCAAAAATCGAAAAGATTACTCCCAAATTAGGCTCCATAAAGTTAGCCTATAATAATAAAGCCAGACCATGAATCCCAACTAGGGAGTGGGGCTAACATTTTGGGTGAAATTAGACCATATGGACAAGTGCAAAATACAAAGGAAATTAAAGACCAAATAAGGCAAAAGAGCCCAACACAGACTAAAACGAACAAAAGCATGGAAGGAGCCAGGCCACTGATAACTCTTCAAAGGAGAGTTATTTAGGATAGAAAATGGTGAAATTAGGAGCTATTTAGTGTTAATTGTGTCAGAATCTCTACATCTTTGATGCTCTTACATTTATTATTAAATTGGTATTCGATAATTGAGTTCCTTGTTGAAAATAAGTGAAGCATGCCAAGATTGAAGGAACAAAGTCAAGTTTCAATGCAAGAGATTGAGAAGTTGAAGAATATTGAAGCTATCCAATTCGTTGGAGCATATTCTGGATCTAGAATCTATGAGAAATTTGCACGTTAAATGCTTCATAAAATGAGCTAAATGGGAATATTCCAAAGTGGATGCGGAGGTCTGTAAAAGATCACCACATGGCAATAATGTCCACTCAGCCCTCGTTTTCGCAAATAGACTGAGCTTTATAAGCTGCTGTCGCCACTTTCTAAGGGGGGGGGGGGGATTTGAATAGAGAAATCGAGGAGAGGAGCTCTTGATGGAGTTGCTCTGATAGAGTTTTTCAAAAAATGAAAGCTTATTGCTGGAGTTGTAAAAACGACGTCAGCATTTCTTCTTCTTCTCTTAGCCTAGCGATTTAGTTTGTATATATTACAACATTATGTATGTCTTTTACTATTTTATTAGCTTTCTTTCTTGTATCATGAACTAAATCACCCAAGGGTGAGGATTAGGGAGATGATTGTTTTTAATTAATGATATTGTTGAAGTACATTTGCTTTCTCATTTAATTTTCGAGTATGCTTAATTTTGTACTCACTCCATCTGGCCAATTGGGTTACAGTAGCTTTTCTCTGACATTCGGGAGAAGTATGGAAAGCCGAAAACTTGTTAATCACATTAGCCTATTTGGGTTAGAAGCTTTCTAAGTGGGTTGATTAGGGATAAAGGCTCACCTAATGCGCACACAAAATAATGGGTATTTTTGTAGAAGACTAATGGGAGTTAGCTTTTACAATGAAGAGACGCAGGAAAGTTCTTAGTGAGTTGTTGTGAATTGAAAGAGTTTAATGTTCTTCAGTTGATTAGTTCATTTAATGCATGATTCCACCCTAATCCAAGCCTGTTTACGTTCATAACTACAAGACCCTGTTACTTTTGTTTGCTTACTCTATTTTTATCGCATTAAGTTCTATTTAAGCATTTATTTTTACTTCTGCATGATTAGTTACCATAGCATTATTCCTAATGATATTTGGTTTTGTTATTATTTGAATTCAATAAAATCTAATTTTGTTATTGAGAAAAGTTGTTAATCCCAATGGAAACGATAATTTACCTGCTACTTACTACAACATTGTGTACGCTTGCACAAGAATACCACGTAAATTACTTTTAAAATTATTGCACTCTTAGCTAGTATCAAGTTTTTGGCGCCGTTGCCGAGGATAAATTTAATTTTTTCCTTGCCTGAGGTAAATTTTAGTGAATTAGTGCTAATTTAATTCTAAGATCGTTGTTTTGTTTGGTTCAATTTCACGTGGTTATAGTTAGTGCATGAACAAAATTCCTCATTCTCTCTACTACGATTCAGAGATTGAAATGACATTTCACGTGCGTAGAAGGGAGCAGCAAAGGAGAAAACGCACAATGGAACGTGTTGATCATTGAGTGGGACCTGCAAATCAAGAGGACTTACCAGAAAATCAACCGGAACATCATGAAGAACCACTTGGAGCTAGAGCAAATGAAGCAATTGGTCAATAGAATGATGCTAATAACCCTATCCTTTTGGTGAATGATAGGGAAAGAGTTATTTACGCCTATGTTATGCCTACTTTCGATGCGCCAGGAATTATTAGACCTAATTTCAAAGCAGCAAAGTTTAAATTGAAATTTGTCATGTTTCAGATGTTGCAATCCATTGAGCAATTTCATGGACTGTCGTTAGAAGATCCTAACTTGCACCTAAGGAATTTCTTAAGTGTGAGTGATTCTTCAAGAAACAATGTGTGTCAAAAGATGCTAGAAGATTGATTTTGTTCCCGTATTCTCTACAAGATCAAGCAAAAGTGTGGCTGAATTCCTTTGGACCTGGGACTATAACTTCATGGAATGATTTGGCAGATAAATTTTTTATGAAGTATTTTCCTCCAACGAAGAATGCAAAGCTTAGAGGGGAGATAGTGGCGTATAGACAATTTGATGACGAGACCTTCAGTGAGACGTGGGAAAGATTCAAGGAGGTACTTAAGAAGTGCCTGCATCATGGTCTGCCTCATTGTATTCATATGGAAACGTTCTATAATGGTTTGAATCTTAAGACTCAGAATATGGTGAATGCATCAGCAAATGGAGCTCTTCTGGAAAAGATTTTTAATGAAGCATATGAGATTCTAGAGAGAATTTCAGTGAACAGTTCTCAATGATCTGATGTCAGAAGTAATCCAAGGAAGAAGAATAAAGAAGTACTGGAAGTTGATGCGTTAACTTCTCTCATGCTAAGATAGCATCTATGGAAAATCTTCTGAAGAATTTGCAATTAGGGAGTACAAATTAGAATGCGGCAGCAGTCAATCATGTAATAATAGACTCGTGTGTCTATTGTGGAGAAGGGCATACTTTCGAATTTTGTCTTGCTAACCTTGCATCAGTTTATTATGGTTGACATCAAAATATGCAGAAGAACAATCCCTTTTCGAATACATATAATCTAGGATGGAGAAACCATATGAACTTCTCATGGAGTGGTCAAGGGAATGTAGCACAAGGAAATCAAGGGCATAACATAATGAATTATCCACCTGGATTTGGTCAACAGTAGAATATGTAACAACAGAAACCAATGAATCAGAAAATTCTAGGAACTTCGTTGGAAAGTTTGATAAAAGAGTATATGGCCAAAAACGTGCAGTAATCCAAAGTCAGCAAGCATCTCAGAGAAATTTTGAATTGTAAGTTAGGCAGCTAGCAAATGACTGAAAACAAGACCTCAGGGTAAGCTTCCTTTGGATATAGAGCTTCCAAAAAAGGGAAGGTAAAGAGCAAGTCCAAGCTATTGAGTTTAGAAGTGGAAAACCTCTTGCTACAGTAGAGAAAGTGAGTAAACAAAAAACAGAAAGTTAAAGAGTCTTCTGTGCAAACAGAGGAAGAGATAGCAGTTGAGCCAGACGCTTCAATTTCCCAAGAAGTAGAGAAGGAAAAAAGACCAACAGATACAAAGGATGCTAAAATGGAGGAAATCGCCAGAACTATAACTTTCAGCACATAAAACAGTGGCTACTAATCCAACATTTGTACCTCCCCCACCACCGTTTCCACAACGTTTGAAGAAGAAGAATCAAGACCAACAGTTCAAGAAATTCTTTGATGTTTTTAAGCAACTTCACATAAATATTCCATTAGTTGAGGCTTTGGAACAAATGCCTAACTATGTGAAGTTTCTTAAGGATATCATAACCAAGAAAAAGAGACACTCAAAATTTAAAGTTGTACCATTATCAGGGGAATGCAGTGCAATAGTTTCCCACCCCATTCCTCCCAAGCTTCAAGATCCTAGATCGTTCACAATTCTAGTGTCTGTTGGAGGCAACCAAGTAGGGAGAGCCCTCTGCTATTTAGGTGAGAGCATAAATCTTATGCCACTATTTAATTTTCAAAAATTAGGCATAAGAGAGGCACGACCTACTATGGTGACACTACAGTTAGTCAATAGATCCATCACACATCCAGAGGGAAAGATTGAAGACATTTTGGTACAAGTAGATAAGTTTATTTTTCTGGCCGATTTCATTTTATTAGATTATGAAGCATATAAAGATGTACCAATAATTTTAGGGAGACCTTTCTTGGCAATTGATAGTATATTAGTTGATGTGGGAAAAAGGGACAACTACATTGTCTGTAGAAGACCAAGAGGTAAAGTTCAATGTGTTGGATGCTATTAAATGTCCTACAGATCAAGAGCAATGTTCAGCTATCAATATCCTTGATGGTTTGATAGAAGAAAACTTAGAGCTGGAATTGCTAGAGTAGCATAACTAGTTTTTTGGAAAATTCTTGGAAAAGGAATTGAAAAGCTACAGTAAAGAATTTGAAATAAACACAATAAATGAACTTCCAAGTTATAGAAGATTCTTCGAGTCTTTGGAGTTGGCAGATAGGGAATCACCACCAATTCAACCATCAATCATAGTGCCCCCTAAGTTGAAACTGAAGTCTTTGCCTACTCATTTAAAGTATGCTTACCTAGGTGAAGAAGGAACATTTCCAATCATTATATCAGCAAGTCTTTCACCTGATGATAAGCTACTGCTGATAAATTTTCTGAAGCAATACAATAAGGCAATTGGGTGGACATTGGCAGATATACAAGGTATTAGTTATTCCTTCTGTATGCATAAAATTAACTTGGAGGATGGCAACTTCATAACTATTTACAGTCAGAGAAGGCTAAATCCAACAATGAAAAAGATGGTAAAAAAAGGTGATCAAGTGGCTGAATGCAGACATCATGTATCCCATTGCTAATAGCAATTGGGTAAGCCTTGTACAGTGCGTTCCTAAGAAGGGTGATATGATTGTAACAGTCAACCAAGCAAATTAATTGATTCCGATCAGAAAGGTAACAAGGTGGCAATTTTGTATGGATTATCAAAGATTGAACAAAGCCACCAGAAAAGACCATTTTCCACTGCCGTTTATTGATCAAATGTTAGACATAATAGTTGGGCAAGCTTATCATTGTTTTCTTGACGGATATTCAAAATATAATCAAATTACAATAGCCCCTCAAGATCAGAAAAAAAAACAATATTCACATGCACATACAGAACATTTGCTTTAAGAATGATGCCTTTTAGGCTCTGTAATGCCCCTACAACATTTCAACGTTGTATGATGGCAATATTTTCAGATATGGTCGAATCCATAATTGAGGTATTTATGGGCAACTTCTCAGTCTTTGGAGAGTCCTTCCAAGCATGTTTGGGGAATTTTGGCAAACTATTGTAGAGATGTGAAGAGAAAAACCTGATGTTGAACTGGGAAAAATGTCACTTCATGGTCATAGAAGGAATAGTTCTGAGGCATAAAATTTTGAAAGCTGGAATAGAAGTTGATCGAGCAAAAGTGGAGATAATTGAGAAGTTTGAGCCACCATCATCAGTCAAGGGAGTACAAAGCTTCTTGGGGAACGCGAGATTTTATAAAAGATTTTTCAAAAATAGTCAAGCCGCTCTGTTCTTTATTTGAAGTAAATCGATCATTCCAGTTTTTTGAGGAATGTGTAAGAGCATTTAACACTTTGAAGACAACATTAGTGATTGCAACAATCAGTGTTGCACCATTGGAGACTACCATTCGAAGTAATGTGCGATGCAAGTGATAGCACATAAAATGTGCTATTCCTAGGCTTTACTTTTGTTAGTCTTTATACTTTATTCAATGTTTTTTATGAGTTTATTTATTTAAATTTTAGTTATTGAGCAATAGGAGCGAAACTGGTGATTTTGGAGATACCATGGAGAGTATGGAACCAACGGAACTTAATTTGAGAAGCCATGTGAAACAAAGAAAAAAAAAGGGCCAAGAAATCTGAGGGTATAGCGTTGAGACGATATCTGTAGCATCTCAACGCTATAATCACAGCCCATCAAGCCCCAGAATCTGTACAGGTAGCATTGAGACACTGCAAGGTAGCATCTCAACGCTACCTTGCCTTATTCGAAAAATGCGCGTTTTGGAAGGACAGCTTTGAGACGCTGCAACCTAGCATCTCGACGCTGTCATGATTTATATACAAGATTTATCATTTGCTTGTAGAAAGGAGAGTCGTTTTTGGAGAACAAAAACCCTAAAACTGATTTTCATTCTATCTTGGGAGCTGGAGGACTCTTTTGAGAGTGGAGAACGAGAGTTAGAAGCTTGGGATAGTGGCGTGCATCTGGAACGAGGATCGACACGAGATTTAGAGTTTTTCCTTTCCCTTTTTTAGTTTGTATTTCATGTTATGGATTTTGTATTAAGTCTAGATTTTAGTTTTGTGGTAATGAGTGGCTAGGCTTTGATTTAGGGGATTGATGTAGCCACTAAACTCAATGTTTTACTCTAATTTCTTGAATTGATTTTGCTTCTCACCATTGTATGCTTTTATGCTTTTAATGCAATAGGATTCTTTTTGGCCAAAGTTTACTTGTTTTTAGTAGTTTTAATTGTTGCTTGCGAAAGGTTAAATTAAAGCTAGACCAATTAATTGCATATCTAACTATAAATCCTTTGCATGAGAATGGAGGGTTCTTTTAGAAGAATCATAGGAAGTAGCTTAATTCCATCTTCTTTTATTAAAGTTTAGACAGACATGTTAGACTTATAAAATTACATGAATTCCAATTGGGTTTGAGAAAGTCTTTTGGTCTTTTAAACGTCCTGCTCATTGGGTTGTATGATCAATCTTGAGTTAATAAACTAAAATATTAGTTTGGTGAAGTCAATTCCCTAGGTTTTATCTCCTTGTAGTTCAATCCTTTTAATTATTTTGTTTGACACTCTTCTTTAGAAAATAATTATTCTCTAAATAAAGTTGGTTGTTAGTAACTATAATTGTCAATTTATTTAGAAAAACCATTTCTGTGGATGATACTTGCACTTAACCACTATATTAAAACTTGACACCGTACACTTTCAGCTTTGTATGGTCACAAAATCACGCAACATCAAGCAATTATATTGTTGTAGCTATGCTGGGGCAAAAGAGCGAAAAGATCATTCATCCAATTTATTTTGCGAGCAAAACACTGAATGAAGCGCAACTGAACTATACAACTACTGAGAAAGAGCTTTTAGATATGGTTTTTGCATGGGAGAAATTTTGATCTTATTTGGTTGGGACCAAAGTGGTGGTCCATACTGATCATGTTATATTATAATATTTATTTTCAAAGAAAGATGCGAAGCCTAGATTAATTTTTTGGGTGTTACTTTTGCAGGAATTTGACCTGGAAATAAGAGACAAGAAAGGGTTAGAAAATCAAGTTGCCGACCATCTTTCCAGAATTGAGAAACAAAATTATTTAATCCAGCAATCTGAGAAACAAGATGCATTCCCATATGAACAATTATTGGTTATTTCAAAGATGTTGGATGGTGAAACTCCTTAGTATGTTGATTTTGTTAATTATGTGGCTGCTAATGTTTTACCTTCTGATTTGTCTAAACAGCAATTGAAAAGATTTCTTCAAAAGGTACAATTTTATTTTTAGGATGATCCATACTTATTTAGACATTGTGCTGATAATATTTTTCGAATGTGTGTTTTTGGAAAGGAGATCCAATCAATTCTTGAGCACTGTCATGCTTCACCTTACGGTGGACATTTTGGAGGACAGAGGGCAGCAACTAAGGTTTTTGAATCAGGTTTTTGAATCAGGTTTTTATTGGCCCACAATTTTTAAAGATGCATATTTCTTTAGTAAAACCTGTGATAAATATCAACAAAAAGGTACTATAGAAAAGAGGGATGAAATGCCTTTAAATTTTATTTTAGACATTGAATTGTTTGATGTATGATGAATAGATTTTATGGGTCTCTTTCCTCCTTCTTTTGTTAATCTTTATATATTGATGGTTGTTGATTATGTGTCTAAATGGGTTGAAGCAATTGCTTGCCCTCTAAATGATGCTTGAACTATTTTGAAATTTTTGCACAAACACATCTTTACGAGTGGTCGACTGAAAATGTGTGGGCTTTTTAGAATAAATTTTTTTAATAGAAAAAGTCTCCGGCCTAGTGCAATTGCACACTATCAAACAAGTAGTAATTAGAGGTATTCTAAAGTATCGATCCCACAGAGAATGGATACCACAAAATCCAAAATTAAGGTAATGATGTTCACACAGAGCAATCTCGGTAACCAATATTAAATAATTGGGTAGGTTGTGAGTGTACTAAAAATCAAATGATAAAAATATGGAATCCAAACATGCTTTTGCCCCTTAGAAAAGAATTGTGACCTAAAATGCAATTGCAATCTTTATTCAAACACCAAGCAATGTAAACCGGGTTCAACTTCTATTTGATTTTAATGAAAAAACCTTTAGAAGTCTATGGCTAATACGAACTTAGTTTAATGAGAACAACCCTTGGTCTTAGAGGTTTCGCCTTATGGCTAGAGGTTGAAAACAAGTGCTTATGTCTAAGCCCCTTTCCTCTATTGCTTTGTATGAACAAGTAATCTTGTTTAACCCTTTCAGTATTAAACTCGATCTCTGTATGTTCACCTAGGTGATCAAGCTAGATTCACAATAAGAATGATAATCAATAAAAGCAAACAATGCTATGGAATCTAGCAAAGTTACTTTTACATCTTCGGCCAAGCTTCCAATCCTTAAGGCACCCACATATTCGAATCCCAAGGACGGAATTAGCTTATGATGGAGAAAATAAATGACAAAACATTAAAGGAAAAGAAACACATACTTATTTAAGATACAAAAAGAAGTAAAACAAAAACTGAAAAATAAAGTAATGAACTTAAAGATAAAGAATGACTTGAGGGAATGATAAATTGAATAGTAAACTTTATTAAAATTAAACTTGTTGTAAAGTAAAGAACTATAAAACAAAGACAAAGAACTGAACATAAACTGAATGAAAAATCACAAAATTTAAAGTACTGGAATCAAAGAACTGAAACAGAAAAATAAACTTGCAAATTCGAAAAAAAATCGAGACTCAAGGAGATAACTTCCTTCAATCAAACTAAACTCAACCTTTGTCAAGGAGAGTAAGATCTTCACAACCCTAGACTTTCGACAGGGATAGATTGAAGTTTGGGAAGCGTTCTTCCTCCTTTAGGTCGAGAAAATAAAAAATAAAAAGTGCAGAAAGTAAAGTGGTCTTTCAATCGTCAAAACGATCGTGGATGGCTTTTTCATGGCTTGAATCTTCATATTTATAGCCTCCAAATGCTAGGGTTTGCTCCATGTATCTTTAAGGCAAGAATCAGATCTTTATGAGCTTGATTCGTGGATAATATCTTCCAATATCAGCACAAAATTGAATTTCCAGATTTCCTCCTGATTTTTAGGAATTCTATCTCCAGGCAAAATAGCAGTTACAATTGGAGTCGCAATTCCGGCAATTTTTCACTTTTCTGCATAAAACCATCAAAACTCATTAAAAATCAACTTTTTTCCTCTTATTTCTATTTCTTAGCGCAAAACAATCCCTTAACTAATTTTGGCTATTTTCTTATTAATTTGCTATATTTATGAGACATAAAAGCATGCATTTGTGCAAATATCTTAAGTAAAAAGAGCTACAAATATGTAAAATATTTGCATTATCAACGAGATTTGGCACACCTAGGGTGTTAATTAGTGATGAGGTCACATTTTGTTAATAGAATGCTTAGTAACTTGTTAGCTAAGTATAATGGTAAACATAGAGTGTCAACACCCTACCATCCCCAAGCAAATGGCCAAAGAGACTTGTCCAATAGGGAAATAAAAGGAATACTTAAGAAAGTAGTGAACCCGAGAATAAAAGATTGGTCTTCTAGGCTAGAGGATGCTCTATGGGCATATAGGACAACCGATAAAACACCTTTGGGTATGTCACCTTACAAGCTTGTTTTTGGCAAGGCTTGTCATCTCCCAGTGGAGTTAGAGCATAGGGCATTTTGGGCTCTTAAGCAATTAAATCTTGATTATGAAAAAAAATGGAGCAATGAGAATGCTTCGACTTAATGAGATGGATGAACTAAGACAATCAACATATGGAAGTGCTAGACTATACAAGGAAAAAACAAAATTTTGGCACGATAATAGGATTTTAACAAAGCAATTTGTGAGCATAACGTGTTTTATTGTTCAATTCTAGGCTTAAATTATTTTCAGGGAAATTAAAGTCTAGGTGGTCTGGCCCTTTCCTAATTGTTTAAGTATTTCCTTATGGAGCAGTGACATTGAGAGATGAAAAAGATGGAAAGAAATTTACTATGAATGGACAAAGAATTAAACATTATTGGGGAGAAGAATTTCAGAGGAAGCTCGCTTCCCTGAAATTGCTAGAAGAATGAAAAAATTATGAGAAAATGTGGGAGCAAGTCAATTTTACAAAGTATTAATTACACTTGCAGCGGTGGTTAGGGTTAGAAACAATTTTTTGAATTAATTGTTTTGTTGATTATTTATTGTTTTGTAGGTTTTCTAGCTTAAAAAAAAAAAAGTGGAAAATGAGAAGATCTCACTTTTGTCTTTGTATAAAGAAAGAAGTGGGTAGGGAAAATTTAAAAATGAGAGAGAAGATGATCATTTATTCGAGAATATTATTTGCTATTGGGATATGGAAAGCGATAGGACTGAGAGAAAATCCGTTTTGGAAAAAGAAATAAAAAGGGAGATTAAATATAGTTTTTTTCGTAAACTGGTCTAGCTTTTTAAGGAAACAATTATGATCATGAGATATTTTGAACTTGAAAAGGTTGCAAAAGACCAAATTGCCCCCACATTTGTTTTTAAAATGGAGAATCTTATGTAGTAAGGAGAATCGCTTGTCTCATGAAACCCTCGAGCAAACCCTACTCTCTCTATCTCTTTCTCTCTTCTATTTATCTTCTTCTTCGGTGAGAAAAAAATACCATGCATGCAAAGATGAGAAGGGGAATGATGAAAGAAATGGAAAAATCTACATCTCCAAGTAAAGAAACTCTGAAGAATTCCCAAAAAAAGACCAAACAGAATAAAAGTCAAGGAAGCAGAAACAAGTAAGATTACGGAGCAGACTGTCGTTGAGGAAGTTTCAGAAACAACTGAAAAATGTCGAAGAACCAGAGCAACCAGAGAAGCCAGAGCGAACACCGAGAAAGGAACTCATGCAAATTGAGGAGGAAAAGACACTGAAGAAGGACCAACTGGTAGAGATGATTGAGAAAGTGAGAGAATTGGAGGTTATAGAGACCTCATCAAAGAAAAAGAAGAAAATCAAAAAGAGGAAGAGGCATGCAAATAAAGAGACTCCAAAAAAATGAAGAGTGTCAAAGCATTAAAATGAGGGGCAACAAACTGTTCAAAAAAGTACGAGGAGAAAGAAAAGATTGACATTGAAGTGGAAGAACCAATCAATTACCCTTGGGAGAAATTCGTCAATGAACATGAAAGAAGTGTATATGAAGAAGTCAGAAAACGAGATCTCTTAGCTGAGAGGGGATTTGATGCAGACCTGAGTAAGTTGCTCGACTTTTTGAATGAAGGTATTGAACACCACAAATGGCATTACTTTGGCCAACAACCTGGACCGGCAGTGGTGCAAATCGTCCGTGAATTTTATGCAAACATGGGCAAGAAGGAAGGGCATATGGTGATACTTCATGGACAACCCGTTGACTGGTCTACTGAAGCAATTAACGATCTATACCAGGTAGAAGATTTTCCTCATGCTCTCTTTAACGAAATGCTCATCATCCCATCAAATGAGCAACTAAATGTCGTTGTCAAGGAAGTTGGGATCGCTAGAGGACAATGGCGCATCTCTAACGCTGGAACCAAAACTTTCCAAGCTGCTTACTTGAAAAACGAGGCCAACGTGTGGCTTTCCTTCATCAAATTGAGGTTGATTCCCACCACACATGATTCAACAATCTCAATGGGAAGGGTGGTTCTGTTAATCTTTGCGGTAATGAAAGAACTAAGCATATGTTGGGATTTATGCCCTAAAGCCTTGTAGTTAATGATTTATTTAATAATTAATAATTATTTTAATTATTTTATTTGCAATATAATATTATCCATTATATGAAAAATCCAAGGTTATTAGTGTAATATTGAATAGTATGTCGTTGACATACGGGAGGATCATGTTCAAGAAATAGCCTAAAGAGTCATAGTATATGGATAAGGTTGGGTGCCTTATCTTGGTAACAATATTGATATGGACCACTTTGTAATAGTTACAAATGATTTGATCCAAATCGTTCATATGAAGACATGTGACTGGGGGTATCTTATACAATAAGTTTATATAAGACTGGACCACGAAATATTTAATCTCTCTTTATAAATCCGTTAATTGAGAAGATTAATATTTTTTAGAATGATCATATGCAACTTGATCTTAATCCAAAGTGAGTTATGAACTTCTGCCTATGAGTGCTTGTCCTTTGATTTGCATGGATGTGAGTGGCTTTTGTAGCCAATTCAATATGCCTACCATTTTGGGGACTTGACCAAATAAGGAGCTGGGAACATAATCTCACAAGATAAAATTCATTTTTTCCCTTATAAGGTAAGTAAATGAGTAGTTTCCTTAAGTGCTGATTTCGGGACTTGAACAATGGGGCCCCACCCTCTCACTGGCCCGAGAGGGACTTAGTTTATGGTTGGATCATAAACAAATTGTTCATGAAAGGATCAATGGTACTTAAAGTGCAAGATGTAATTACAGGGGTAATACGGACTTTTGACCTAGCTGTAATTACGAACAACTTGTGAAGGATCAACTTGCATGTAGTGATTATATCCATGGACACAACTTGCCCTACAGTGAATAAGAGTACAACTCTAGGTCTATAGTGGAGTGACCCTAGAGTTCATGAATGAAAATTAATTAAAGAGTTTAATTAATTAATTTTTTATTATTGGAGCTTATAATCTGTAGGTCCATAAAGTCCTCTTGCTAGCTCATATGAATAAATATAGATCAATTTCGTTGAAAGAAAATTTTGAAATGTTCAATTAAAATTTAATATATTTCATTTTTTAAGTGAGAGAAAACATATTTAATGTATATGATACATTAAATATCAAAGAAATTATTAATGTATTAAGATATATTAAAGAAAATATTTTTTTTTAAATTTAAATTAGATTCAAATTAGGAATAGATGTCGTAGGAGTTAAAAGGTTTGAATAAGATTCAAATTTGTTATATAAATATATTTTAATATATTAGATATTAAAATATATTATTTAATTATTTGCTCTAGGCTACTATAAATATGATCCTTGGGGTGAGCCATTATGTGCATTCTTCATAAGAGACACATACGCTCTATAGAGAATTGTAGAATTCTCTCTGAACTTCTCCTCTCTCCTTTTCTTTCAAAAGGCTCCCACAAGCCTTGATTTTGTGTTCAAGTCATAGCAAAGAAGACTTTGTGGAGGAGATAAAGACCCACCTGAAATATCTCCATATTATTTTTAAGGTATGTTTTGCTTAGCCTAATTATTTTAATTTAATTCTAAAATAAAATCAAAGTCGATTCCAACGCTTCCATGTGGGTTTAATTTGATTATTCTCTTCAACATAAATATTGGACAAATCATCGCGTGACAAATTGGAAGGTATTACAGCAAAATGGTAGGCAAGTTGTTCTTTCCTAATACCATTTCCATGCTCTGCATGAAAGCGGGTGTTCCTCTGCACGCAGATGTGGACATCCACTTTGACAAAGGAACTTTTGACCCAAATTCTTTGACGAGGCTGCAACAAGGGGAAGGTAAGGCCAAAGCTGAAGGGATGTTTGTTGGAGTAAACAGGTTGTTAGAAATGCAGAACCGGTGGTCCAGAGTTTGGAATATTTGGAATCGCAGCAGCAAACCTTTTGGCTGTATGCACAACAAAGGGACTCTGGTTTGAAGAAAGCCTTGCACTCGAACTTTGCCAAGCCATGTGGTGCATTTCTGACCTTTCCCACAAAAGTTCTCATGCCATGGATCCCGCCAACTGCCTTAGACCTAAACAATGAAGATGAGATTGATGAAGAAAATCTTCCTGACGATCATGATTGAGGGATGTTACCTTCTCTCCCCTACTTCCTGGATATTTATGTTATTTTAAGATCTCTATTCTTTTTAATTCATGTCTTTTAATTTCTATCTTTAAATTTCTGCCGATTTAGTTTAGTTTTTAGTTAGTTAATTGAAGAAAAAAATGAATGGAGCTCTACTATTTTGTATTTTCAATTTCCGTTCTGAGAGCATTAATTGAAAATTTATCTTTTCTGAGCTAGGTTGTGTTGTTAATTATTTTCTCCCCTGTTGAGCATTCAATTTCTTAGTATAACCTGATATACTAAAGTAAATGGTTAAAATTGGGGGCGACTCTCTCTACCTTAGTGAAATTTGGTTGAATCATATTTTTGCTTTGTTAGTAAAATTGAGAATTAATTGCGGGATGAGTGCAGTTGTGTTGGAAAAGAAACTAAGCTTTACTCTCTTTGTGCGATAAGTCCCAAAATTTGAGTAAGATCTTTTAGATCCAACCTTTATATAAGCTAGAGCACTAAGAAAGTCCATTCTCAACCAAACCCTTAGCGTGTTAGTAATCTCTTTGCTGATGCAAAATAAGTTTGGGGGTTTGCTTCAACTTAACACTAATTGGGCACAAGGAGGTGTTTAAGTTTGGGGGGACCATCTCACTATTCTTCACTCTTAGTTAATCCATTATACTCTTTAAGCCATAGAATTTTGAAGAATACTCCACTATTTCCTTAAAAGTAGCATTTAGCCCCATTCTTAAAGTGAAAATAAAATAAAATTGCTCAGCATCCTAAGTTGGTGAAGTAATCAGTGGAATGTATGATACCCATAGTTTCTCCTGCATGAAAAGAAACCAACTTAGGATGCAAAGTTGCAAGAGCAATTCAATGGGTGTTTGTGCCTGTAGTTAGATACTTTCACCAAAAGTGTTAGTAAGCTAAAACGAAAGTGCAAATGAAGTTGATGCTGTAGAATAATAGAAAGTTGGTAAGAATAACATGAAGGGACTAAGTGTGGTGCATCCCTGGTAGTTGTTTCTCTCCCAGAGCTTAGGTGTGTTTCATGATAAAATGTTACCATTCTGAGAGGTAAGAGGGAAGTAGCAAAAGGGTAAGCTTCAGCTTTTAAGTAAGATATGAGTGCTATTCCTTGGTGGTGATGAGCCTGGAAGCTAGGGTGCACTTCACCATAAAGTGTTGTCATTCCAAGAATAAAGAATATGACTTCGAGGAATCTTCTAGGAAGTAGTTCTAAAAAAATGAAAGGAGTTAATGGATTGAGTAGTTTGGAGACGTCAGTGGTAGTTGACTTAGTGGCAAGTTAAGATTGGGAATGGGATTGTGTGTTGGCTTAGTGGTTGAGCTTCTAGTTGTAAGAAAAATAGAAAGTTTGGTGATGAAAGGTTTTGGTTGAATTCTGGACATGTGCAAAGGAGTAAAGTTTATGTTTTTGAAAAGAAACAAAAGTTTGAACTTAATTGCAGGACAATGCCTAATTTTTGGTGTTTACTGATTGAGCATTCATTGGTGATTTAGAATTTTTAGATTTCATTTTTGGAAGAGTGAGATCCTTGATGGTTATCAGGTTGTGAGAGCATTACTTCTTCTCTTAGCCTAGCAATTTAGTTTCTTTATATTACAACATTGTGTATGCCTTTTATTGTTTTATTAGTTTTCTTTCTTGTATCATGAACTAAATCACCCAAGGGTGAGGATTAGGGAGATGACTGTTTTTAATTAATGATATTGTTGAAGTACATCATTTGATTTTCGAGTATGCCTAATTTTGTACTCACCTCCGTCTTGCCAACTGGGTTGCAGTAGTGTTTCTCTAACATTCGGGAGGAGTAGGGGAAGCTAAAAACTTGTTAATCACATTAACTTATTTGGGTTAGAAGCTTTCTATGTGGGTCAATTAGGGATAATGACTCACCTAATGCACACACAAAATAATGGGTATTTTTGTAGAAGGCTAATGGGAGTTAGCTTTTACAATGAAGTGACTCGGGAGAGTACATAGTGAGCTGTTGTGAATTGAAAGAGTTTAATGTGCTTCAGTTGATTAGTTAATTAATGCACGATTCCACCCTAATCCGAGCTCATTTACATTCATAACTACAAGACCCTGTTACTTTTGTTTGCTTACTCTGTTTTTATCAGCCTTATACGGGGCATGCGCCTAGTATGCCCTCGGTCCGTGTGATCCTGGTCCAGCCCAATTCGGTCCTCCTTTGACCTAATTCGAAAAGAAGTCAACGAAAATCCTAAAAGGGTGTCATATAAATATCCTTCTTCAAATAGAAGAAGGTAAGTTCTTCCTGATTCTAAAAACCCTAACTTATCACACTCATTCACTCTCTGACTTAAGCATTAGAGTTTGTGTGGCAAGTACCGCACCAATGTGCAGGTTTTTCTTATTTTGCTGGCCACATTCTGACCCTTCAAACAAATTTAACCTTGTTGTCACGTGAAGATCAGGTGCATCACCCTATCCGAATTTTGGCAACAACATCGTTAAAGCTGAAAGGGTTAGTGATAGTGGGAATCGATGGTGAAGTGTGAGGTTTAAGTACTTAAGAAACGTTAAGCATAAATATATGTGAGTTGCTTACACAATTAATGGATTGAATTTAAATAAGTGCCTAAGAAAGGTTAAGTACAAACAACTGAGGAGGAATAGAGATATATTGATCTTAGTGAAAATTGTAGGATCTAATGGCAACACTAGGGGGGTGAATAGGGTTGCTACCAATTGTTTTCTTTTAATTTTAATCCTACAATTCTAAAACTAGTTAAACGGAAAACACCAAAGAGTAAGTTCTAAATTAAACACCGTTCGCAATCAAGATGATTTATCGAGCAATAGAACAATTGAATCCTAAAGCATGCGATCAACAAAATTGTAAAAATTAAAAACAAACGTAAAGAGTAAGGGAAAGAAGACACCGAAATTTATAGTGATTCGGCAAATTGCCTACTCCACTCTCCAAGACTCCTTGGGTATTTCACTACGTGATCCTCTTGCGGGTGAAAACCAAACCGACACGACCCTCTTTTTCTTAGGCTAAAGAAAAACCCAAATCCTTTTACTGGTTCAAGATTAAACCAATTGAATTTTCACACAACCCATGGTGCACCCCACACCTTAATACAAATTCTAAAAAATTAAAAAATAAAATAAAATTGCTTCTTGAAAGTAAAATATACCAATTTTTTATCCAAAAAAATCTCTAAAAACTTTTCACACAATTGCAATAGGCCGGTTAAGAGAATGTTGAAGTTTGAGAGAATTTGGAGGCTTTTTGGAGAGCAAGAAGTGAAATTTTTGCTGTTGGAATTTTTCAGAAAGTTGTCTAAGTTGATGAACAAAGACTGTTAATTTAAGAATAAGAGGCATAATATTAGCCATTTGATCTAGGGCATAAATATGGACGGTTAGGATTGAAAATGAGAGGTTTTTGGAAAGAATGTTGGGAATAAATGGTATTTGCAAATACGTTTCAGCTGAGGATGACGTCACCCACGCGCGAGACTGCATAATTCACCCTACTCGAGCGTTTCTAAGGGCCACGGGTGGCGCGTGAAGGAGCTACTTGGGAAAATATTTTAACCCTTTTTTTTAATGTTTCATTTTCAAATTTTAGACCGCTTCCTTGCTACGTGTCATCTCCTCATTCGTCCACGTATGCCATGTCACCACCACATCACCCTGACATGTCATCCCCACGTCAGCAAAATATAGCCATTGGGGGCCACATCACCATATCAAGTCAACAAATCTTACCGTTGACATCACGTCAGCTACCACGTGTCACGTCATGTTGGCATTTTTCTCCAATTTCTTTTGCTCATATCTTTTTCGTTTGGACTTCGATTTGAACGATTTAAAATGCGTTGGAATCATCTTCCCGAGCTCTACAAGATAGACTCTTTGAAAGACTGAAATGGTTAGTACAAAAATTTGAGTTTGTTATCATCAAAATATTTGGTTTGATTGAAGCCTTAAAGCTAACAAAAATTTCTCGAGCAAAGAGTTTTAAAAGTTTGTTACTCGTAGGGAATGTTTATTAAATAATTGGTTCTAAGGTAGTTGAGTAAAGATCTTGGGAATACAACTTAGGTGATCTTACATGATAGGAACCACCAATTTACCTGATATGAACCCCCAATTTAGTTCCTGAGCTTTGATTTGCAACGAAAGTTCAAGGGGCTAAATTGTTACTTTCATAAAAGTTTAGGGAACAAAAGTGATTCTTAACCTAACCATAGATTTCAAAACATTTAGACTATGGATAAGACGAACGAAAATATGCAATGGCGATTCTCACCTTCAACTAAAAAGAAAAATACTTGAATTCAAACCATGGGAAATGGAGATTCATTCCTCCAAAGAAAAACAAAAGTAAAAGAAAGGGAAGTTTTCTTGTTTGGCAGGCAAAGGAACATCTATTTTGCTTTCTTTACAATTTTGAAAATATAGGTTTTCTTTTACATCTTATCCTTGGACACTTCATGCCTTATCCAAGCAACAAAAATAGGGCATTGTTGTTTCCCCACTTGGTTGCTTCATTTAAATCGTCAAACATTACAGCTCAAAACCGATTCTTGTTAAAAGAGTGACGCTGCCAAACAGGGCGCTATAGCCGTTGGATCACAACCAATTGTTGACTGGCTGCCACGTACACGCCACCAGTTGGTCACCAACAAATCCATACAATCCGCCAAAATTTTGAATTTTTCCATATTTGTTCTTTTTTTTTTTTGTTTTTTTTTTGTAGACAGATTTGTTCTATTTTCATATTTGATTTTTTAAATACTGTGTTTTAATTTTTTTTTTCGTTAAAGATATGTTTTTCTTGTAATTATTGGATTTTTTTTCATTTATTTGTTGGCAGATGATTTTTTTTTTTTTTTTTTGAAATGTTGTTGGCAGATGATTATTATGTAGACAAGTGACAAGTGTTTAAAATTATATGTGGGTTGAAAATCTAAACTTTTATGGGACTAACGGAAAGGATCTAATTATATGCTAAAATGTTAAATTAAGTTTTATAAATTGAATTAATGAATATTTAAATTATTTATCGAATGTAACAGTGAATTAAAAAAGTAAAATAATTCAAGAGAGACGACATAATACGTTTTTTTTTAATGTGGTTTAGGTTCCCAACCTATTCCACAAGGCCATGCCCAAAGAATAAGATTAATCAATCAAAGGTTAGTACAATTTACCATCAATATTGACTTCTGCATAAAAAAACTCCCTTCTTAAATCATGCCGCAATAGTTGATTGACTCTTCCTTAGATTGAATCTTTTTAAATAAAAGCTCCTCTTATGTTGTGGACCACCGTTTGAATTTCCTTCAATGATGGATACGTCTTTTCCCAATACTTGAAAATATTTCTCACAAATATAAAAAGATTCGTACTTTTACAATTTCACATAAAAACGCTCTCTCAACTAGATATTACAAATTTAGAACAATTGAGAGTGAATAAACAAATGTGCTCCACCTATATGTTTGACTTGCAATGCTCCAAAGTTCCATACATATAGAAAATGAATTGATAAAAGAAGGAAGTTGAAATCTAATTAAACCACAATTACCTCAATTAAAATTAAAGAATCAATCGGAAGAAATGACAAAAAGAGAATATAGCCGTTAGACACTTGTACAAGGCAAATTGAAATACAATTTCAATTTCAAATTCAAACTCAAACATGCTATAATTAAAGAAAAAATAATAAATAAACCTTAAGAGTTTTTGCCAAAAATACTAATAAATAAAATTCCTTTTAGTAACAATTTAGTCCCTGATTTTGATTTGTAACGATTTAGTCCTTGTACTTTCAATTTTGTAACAATTTAGTCTCTAAACTTTAGTATTTAACGATTTAGTCCTATACTTCAAATTTGTAATGATTTAGTTACTATTGTAATAATTGTTAATAAGATTTAATGAAATTTCTTATATAGATAGATCGATAAATTAATTAGGGACCCAATATGTTTATAAATTACGAAGTATAAATCATTAAATAATAAAAATCAACATTTAATTTTGATGAAAGCACAAATACTGAATTGTTACAAATTTGAAAGTACATGGACTAAATCCTTATAAATCAAAGTTCAAGTAATAAATTATTACTTCTATGAAAGTTTAGGAACCAAAAGTGATTTTTAGTCTTATATTTAATAGGACAAAGGTATGATCTTGAAAACATATTTGAATTTTTGTTAAATGATGTTTAGGGGTGGAAGTAAATTGAGGGACTAAAATAGAATATTCAAACATTTAGGAACCAAAATAAACTACTTATGAAAATAGGATTTAAATTTGTCAAACTAAGCCTACTTCAAAGGATAAAATACTTATTATCTTTTTCGAGATTAAAAGTTCAATCATTTGTCCCACATTTGTTGAACTAAAAAAAAATCATTTTCCCTCTAATGTTTTTTCTTCTGTATTAAGATGAAAATTCAACTTTTTATGAAAAGATTAATTGGTGAATTGATTTTAATTTTAAAACTTGGGTGAATTGATTTTAATTTTAAAACTCTAATTTTGTTAAATCCAAACTTGGACTTGAAAAAGTAGTAATATTTTTTTAAAAAAAACATTACAATACAAATGAAGGTGTGATATTCAAACCTACCATACGAGAGGTATATATGTCTATTCTCTGAGTAATGTTTAAGTTGATAAAATATAATTGAAAAGAACAAGGGGTGAAATTAAAACTATTTCTAAAATAAAACTAAAAAATATTTAAAAGAAAAAAAAAAAGAAATCTTTGTCCAATAGAAGAGCACTCACATTTCACCACAAATTAAACTTATATATTAAATCAACTGACATTTACTCAAGTTGAAGTTTAAAGCTACAATCAGATAAAATTAAATCTTCAAAATTAAATTTAACGTCAAAGTAAGCATAGCTCAACAGTAATTGACATATACCACCTCTTTTGAAGTTGGAAGTTCAAATTCTCATTCCCCTAAATTTATTGTTCTAAAAAAATTATATTTAACGATGAATTTAACTCTAAAAATTAATATTTTTATTTTTCCATATTCATGATAATATTACTTCCAAATCATGCAAAAAATATATACTCAACAAAAATGTACTTACTGTTAGAAATTCATTTCGATGAAATCACATCATCAAGTCAAAGTGAACATAGTTCGGCGGTAATTGACATATACTTATTCTATTGAGTTCGGAAGTTCAAATTTTCATATTCCATATTTGTTGTAAAAAAAACACCATTAAAATTGATAAAATCCAATTATTACAAGTTATTAAGATTATTAAAAAATAGATATAATATTTAATAAGAAAAACCTACTCGCATCAATTAAATAATGATGATTTTTAACTACAAGTATGAAAATAATGTAATATTGAGAAGTATTTTAAAAATACGAAGCCCAGTCAATTTTGGGTCACCAAACCCTGCAACTGATGAGAAAGTCCTATGGAGTAAAGGGAAGCGTGTATGTTGTCAGACTCCCTGTGTTCCAAAGGTGCCTAGAGAACAAACCGACGCAACAGAGCAATAACTCGAGAGTGGATTCTCCACTGGTAAGGCATTCTACATAATTTTTTGTACACCATATACTTTTTTTGATACAAAAAATTGGTCTAGAACGTGTTTAATGTAATTACTAAATTGAGATCTCCTTTATGGTATTATTAATAAGATTGATACATCAATGAACAAAATTAACAAAGTCATGTTCGGACTATTTAGTATATTGTATGGTGATTGTCTTGCACATTCTACCTATATTGCATGTCTGTAACATTAATTTGTCATGCTAACATTAGCATAGCTCAACTGGTATAAAGCGTGTACTTTCAACTAAGAGGTCACCACGTATTGTTGTTCTAAAAAGAAAGAAAATTAATTTGTCGTAGAGTGACGAAATCAATAGTTACAAGGTGGTGCATCTTTATAAGTATACTATTGTGATGTGTGCACATGATGCTTTACTTGTACACATTATCAATTATCATAAGTCAACTTATATAAATAAATATATAAATAAATATGAGAAGTTTACCAGTCGTTCAAAACATTGATTAAAAAAATATAAAGATGAATATCTTATATCAAATACATTCCTAATATTATTGTTTAAAGTAATTTAATGCTCATATGAACGATGATTGTATTATTTAAAGATTATAGTCCAAAATCAAATTGCCACATAATCGTTAAATAATACATAATCAATATGTTATGTATGTATTAAATAAATTAATGACATAAATATATTAGATATAATTTAAATTATTTTAAAGTACATAAACTAAATAGCATAATGTTCAAAAACAATAAAATTTGTAGTTGACCTTATTTTATTAAAAAAAAAAAACAAAAAAAAACCAGACAACTTAAGATTGTTTATTGGTTGAATTATAAGTTTTGTCATTGACTTTTCAAAGTTATATCTTATATGCCTCTAAACTTTGAAAAGTATCTGATAAGTCCCTAAATTTTCAATGTTATGTCAAATAAGTTTCTAAACTTTAATAAATTTTCAATGTTATGTCAAATAAGTTTCTAAACTTTAAAAAATGTCTAATATAGACCTTTGAACTTTCAATTTTGTATTTGACGTATGTTTGTGATTCTTTAATTTTGTGTTTAATAGATCTGCGATATTAAATTCAGTGACTTATTAGACATTGCTCTCAAAGTGTAGAGATTGAATTTATAATTGAATCTTATTTCTTTATTCTAAAAGAAAAATCATAGGATAGGACCAAACACTTTTTAAATTAAACAAAAATAAATGTCTCCCTAGACAATATTGGAGGTTCAAGGAAAAATTATTAAATATGACCACTATAATGTAGTTTTCTTTTTTAAGTTCAACGGGGTGAAAATTTCATTGTCACCCTTGGTTGATGATTTATGTCTTAACCAAAATAATTGGAGATAGAATTTTTTTTCCTATTTTTTACTTTTTAAGTTCTCTCTCCTGTATCTTTTCTTGAATTCATATATGGATGGAGATTCTAATATTTTTAATCATATAAGGTTTAGTTATGCTCAAATTGACTTCTCTCTCATACATCTTTCTTTTAGTACAACCAATGCTTGAAATATCAATGTCAACAAAAATATTGTAGTCTCAATTCAATAAACTTTATGTCATTTGAGCAATACTCTTGTTGGTAACATTTTACACTTTTTAAATATGTTAAAATACTTATTATTAATATTATTATATGCCCATTATTTGTATTTTGTTGCTCTTTTTTTATATATATTTTATCGATTTTTACATAATAAAGAAAATGTTGATATGTCTATTAAAATTTAATACATACTACAAAAAAAATAAGGTATGAGAATTTAAACTTCTGATCTCAAGAAAAAAAGTAAATGTTAATTACGATTAAACTATGTTAATTTTAACAATCTCTCATCCATCTAATAGTGGAGAAGTGCTAGTTAGATGGCTTCAATCTTCACAAATAATTTTCCAAACATACTAAAATAAATAAATAAATAGATAAGAAAGGAAAGGAATTAAATAAAGCGTCAACGAAAATAGTGTTCAGGCCGCGGCACATAAAATCTTCGGAAATGAAAAAGTAGAAAAGAAGGCAATAAATAAGGCAGGAAACTGGCGATGGCCGAAATCCAAATCCTCAAGACCGCAACATCATCTTTCACGTCTGCAATCTTCATCGTGGCTTCAACGCACAGAATATATTCGCAATTCAATTTCACACCCACCGATAAAAACACAACCCAAATCCCCAAAGTCCCAATTCCCATTTCCCATTTCTCAATTGAGAATTTTATTCGTTTCTGAAGAACGAAACGCCAAAAAAGTTGGATCCCAATTCGGAAACCGATGCGACCGAAGATCGAAACCGAGCAGAATCACAGCTACCAGAAGCCAATCTCCGTCCTCCCAAAGCGCATAATCTTGGTCCGCCACGGCGAGTCGGAGGGCAATCTCAACTCCGCAACCTACACCACAACCCCCGATTACAAAGTCCCATTAACGGAAGAGGGTGTGATTCAGGCTCGAATTGCCGGTACCGAGCTTCGCAGATTGTTGTCTGATGACGGCACGAACCCTCATTGGCGAGTCTACTTCTACGTTTCGCCCTACGAGCGCACCCGATCCACACTCCGGGAGATCGGCCGGGCGTTTTCGAAGAAGAGGATTATTGGTGTCAGAGAGGAGTGTAGAATCAGAGAGCAGGATTTTGGGAATTTTCAAGTGGAGGAGAGGATGAAGGTCGTGAAGCAGACAAGGGAGAGATTTGGGAGATTCTTCTACCGGTTCCCTGAAGGGGAGTCTGCTGCTGATGTTTACGATCGAGTTTCCAGTGAGTTCTTTGTCTTTTTCCCCTCTGTTTTCTTTGCCTTTCATTTTAATCTTTTGGATTGCCAGTTGAAGATTAAGCTCTGTTTGCTGGTCTCTGATACCTACAGTGTTGGGAACATAGTCGTTTAGGATGCCTTTTGGGTTATATCAAGCTCTGTCATTGTGCCCTCTGATTCTACTTGTTTGATTTTGGATGGAGGATTTGGGTTTGATTCTTGTGGGTTCTCAGTTGAAGATTAAGCTCTGTTTGTTGGTCTCTGATATCTCTGGTGTAGGGAACTTTGCATTTAGGATGTCTTTTGGGTTATAATATGTCTATTTGACATTAAGAAATGGTCTAATGGGTTAAGCTTGTGTAGAAGCTGACCATATGTTTGTTTGTTATGTGAGTTACTTGGGCTACAGTTTTGTTAATCCCATAATCTATGTAAAGATAAGCTCAGATTATTTAAATCCAGGCTTATAGAACTAACTTTTTATATTATAGGCTAATCTTTAAACGTCATAAGAACCATATTTCGTACATAAATGGTATAAACTTAGACTTTCCAGCTCCAAACTTCATAAACTTAGATTTATTAAAATTGTGAGCCAGACATTTCTCAAAATCTCAAATATGTGGGCGTTTTATATTAAGATTTTACAGGGATTTTGTTGATAATGATGAAACTTTCTAGTTTCTGAAGCATGATAATTTTGGGCCATGTGTAGATGTGTAATTTCATGACTATCTGCTTCATATTATGTTAGTAAAGATAGATTCTAGAATTGCTGAAAATGAATAGTGAAGAGAGAAGATTACTGCTAGCCAAAGGGCATTATAGGTTTTGTGTCCCTACTGTTTTTCTTACGAAGGCTTTTGTTACCATTTGAAGATAAAGGTGTGGAACACTAGCTTTTTGTCTGTATTCATTACTTTTCATATTTTATCTCTAAAGACGATTAGAATCAGTTATAAAGAAATGTATAAAGACAAGAAGATGGAGTCTAAGGACATTATCATATGGCTTTAGAGAATATTATATGTAAAAGGTTTCTTCGAAATTGGAGAATTGGGATTCTCTCCTATTGCAGTTGAATTAGCTTTTCTTTCTAATGGACTATCAAAAGTTGATTCTATTAACTTTATATTATATTAGAAAAGTAGATACACTGACAGCTGAAAAACCAAACGAAAGTTGCTTTCAGTTCAAAAGATAAAGCATTATTAACAGTGGCCAATCATAATGTGGTTGAAACTTTTATAATCGTTAGATATGCATGAGAGAGGTTTAAAAGATATATAATTTTACCCGCTGTGTTTAATAATTTCTCTAATGAAAATGGTATATGATTGGATACCACTTATTAGTTTAGAAGTCTTCTTTATTTTTTGCCCAGAATGGGATTCGATCTCATGCCCTTTTGGACCGTAGGAATCTTCTTTATGATTAAGGGATCGAGATACAGTAACTTATTATCATGTAACTAAATTGATGTTGCTCGTCAACGTCTTAAAGTTCACTTGTTTCGGTAAACAAGAAGTGATCAACTGTTTATGCAGATGAGATGAATGGTGCATACTGAAATAACTATTTTGAGGACCATATTGGTTTTTTCAGGCTTTCTTGAGTCTTTGTGGAGGGACATAGACTTGAACAGGCTCCGCCACAACCCTTCCCACGATCTCAACCTTATAATCATATCTCATGGGCTAACGTCCCGTGTCTTCCTCACGAAATGGTTCAAATGGACAGTCGAGCAATTTGAGTACCTGAACAATCCTGAAAACTGCGAATGCCGGGTGATGCAGTTGGGGGATGGCGGAGAATACAGCTTAGCTATTCATCACACAGAGGAAGAAATGCTGGAATGGGGACTCTCCCCCGAGATGATATCCGACCAGAAATGGAGAGCAAGTGCACACAAAGGGGAATGGAATGAAAGATGTCCCTGGTATCTTGATGCTTTCTTTGATAATCTACCTGACTCGGATGGCGACGATAGCTGTGATGAACCGTGTCACAATCATGACGAACTAGTTGAATCTTGTTCAAGTGTACCGCTCACAGAAGAATGACAATTACATTTGAAATTCTTTGAATTTGATAGGTTGATTTGTCTCTCTGCTTATAGTGTTCTTGGTTCTGCACAGTATTATTTGGGTTTTTAAGGAAAATATGCATTCTATCTAAATTGTTTAAGAGTGGGTTTGATGGGTCGAAAGTGCGTTGCAGGATCGGGACCTTACTTCAAAGAAATTAGTGAAGGCAATCGACGCAGTATTGCTCAGGGTTGCTAATTGAAATGTGCATTATGAGGCTCATTAAGGAGAGGATTCAAATTTATGTTAGGCAGGGAGAGGAAGCCTACTGATTTTAATCAACAAGACAACCAAACCTTTTGTTTTTTTCTACATGTGGGGTGGTGGATTTGAACCTTTGGCCTCTTGGTCAAAAGTACATACTTTATGTCAATTGAGCTATATTCATGTTGGCTTACCCAAACCCTTGATGAAAGCGAATAAATATATATATATTATTTGCACTCGTTAATAAAAGAGTCAAAATTGATGGGGGGTAGGGTTTAAACATTGATTAAAGGTGAAAAAGGATGGGGGGTAGGGTTTAAACAACAATCTAAAAATAGCGTTAACTTTTTCTTTTTTCTTTTTCACAAATTACAAATAAAAAAAAAACTTGTTTTAGTATAAACTTGTTTGGATATAATGCGAAAGAAAAATGCACGGTGCCTTTAGTGGGTGCGCGTACAATGCCACAGTCATACTTGTCCAGGGCGTGTTGCTTGTGGCCGCATGCCCATTCCAACCCCTTTTAGCCTTGTTTTCATTGTATATATTTCATTTAGCATTGTAATTTACTTTCTTTATATTTTTGTTGGCGTATGACTCCTTGCCATTTTCACGTTCATGCTTGTCATAGGCTTATCCTAGAATGTATTATAGGGGGATGCGACTAGTTATAAATTCTTCCTACTCGGAATTATATGTTATCTAAGCCGTTGTTGTCCATTTCTTGCTTACTAGCCTATAACATTTGTATGCACAAACGCTTTCTAAAACATTTTCTAAAAGTTTTCTCTAACTTCGTTTCCTAAAACATTTTCTCTACAAACGGGGGTGGAGGTTTGTAATACAGTTGTTGGGTCATCGACGACCCTTTTTTGAATTGGCTTACTTGTTCAAGGGCGAGAACAAGTGCCGCGATCACTTCGTGACCCTTAGAAAAGTGCAATCGTGATAGTTGGTATCAGAGCCGAGTTGGCTCCTCGAAACAGAATCAGAAATCATGTCTGCAAAAGTCAGACAAAGAACGATTGACCGGGATTAAAGACCAACTACTCTTCTTAATAGAAGTCCCCGATAATGTTCGATTTTTGGAATCTCGGCTAGAGGAAATTGCCTCCAAAGCCGACAAGATCGATGCAGTAGATAGCCGCTTAGACGAGATGCTCGTCAAAGAATTGATGGTGAGGGTTGAGACCTTAGAAGACAAAGTTACACGATCTGGTAGCTTCGAGCGTGGGGACAGCTTGTCGGACTTTGTTGCCCATATAGAGGAACGTGTCAATAGTCTGGACAGCTCACAAAAAGTGTTGGGTTAGATGATTGCAGACCTTTTCGAGGATGTAAAAGCTACCCTCGATGTTGTTAGGGCCGAAGTGATGGAGCTAAACGCGAAGATCAATCTCACAATGAGAGGGGTGGGAAATCAAGCCCCAACTGAAGGTGCAATCCAATTGAATGGAGTGAAAGTTCCGAAGCCAAAACCTTTATGTGGCATTCGAGATGCGAAAGCACTAGAGAACTTCATCTTTAACCTCAAACAATACTTTCGACCCACAAATACAGTAACAGATGATGCAAAGGTTACATTAGCAACCATGCATCTAGCTGAGGATGCGAAACTATGGTGGAGGTTTAGGTACATGGACATTTAAGAGGGCTGATGTGCAATAGCTACATGGGAAAGACTGAAACAGGATCTTCGTTCTCAGTTCTTTCTAGAAAATGTCGAGATCTTGGCAAGGAGGAAGTTGTGAGAGTTAAAACACACAAGCAACATCAAGGATTATGTGAAACACTTTTCTGGGTTGATGCTCGATATATGTGATATGTCCGAAAAAGACAAAGTTTTTTGTTTTGTCGAGGGTCTGAAGCGATGAGCGAAATCGAAACTATATGAGAAAAGAGTACGAGATCTTGTAACTACTTATGCCACAGCCG
The DNA here is from genome assembly GCA_033996785.1 of Trichosanthes truncata. NCBI lineage: Eukaryota > Viridiplantae > Streptophyta > Magnoliopsida > Cucurbitales > Cucurbitaceae > Trichosanthes > Trichosanthes truncata. The sequence goes on along the minus strand of JAWPNB010000013.1, from coordinate 37,070,795 downwards.
AATGTTTGTTTGTCCTTAGTCAAGATCAATCCTAGGATGCAAGACGAAACTAGGCTTCTCCTAGTGGGGGACAAAGAAATATCTGGCACGACTCTCCCAAAAGTGAGGGAGGAGACAAACCAGGAGGGGGAGACTGCAGACCCTTCCAACAGAGAAGCGATAATAATAATTTGTGAATCGCAGACGTAACCAAACCCTTCAAAGTTGAGACAGATGCATCAGATTATGCCTTGGGTGGCGTCCTCCTACAAGACGAACATTCCATCGCTTATGAGAGTAGAAAGTTAAACAACGCTGAGAGAAGGTATGCAGCATCCAAGAATGAAATGCTAGCAGTAGTTCATTGTCTAAGGGCTTGGAGACACTATCTTCTAGGGGCCAAGTTTGTAGTCAAGACAGACAACAATTCGATATGCACTTCTTCAATAAGCTAAAACTATTGTCTAAACAAGCAGGATGGCAAGAGTGTTTAGCAGAATTTAACTTCCAATTTGAACACCGACCTGGGCGATCAAATCAAGCAGCAGATGCCCTTAGTCGAAAGAGCGAACATGCGGCCCTGTGCATATTAGCTCACTTGTGTTGGGATTTATGCCCTAAAGCCTCGTAATTAATGATTTATTTAATAATTAATAATAGTTTTGATTATTTTATTTGCAATATAATAATATCCATTATATGAAAAATCCAAGGTTATTGTAATCTTGAACAATATGTGGTTAACATGCATGAGGATCATGTGCAAGAAATAACCTAAAGGGTCATAATATATGGTAAGGTTAGGTGCCTTATCTTGGTAACACTATTGATACGACCCACTTTGTAATTGTTACAAATCATTTGAGCCAAATTGTTCATGTGGAGACATGTGAGTGGGCTTATCTTATAAAATGAGTTTGTGTAAGACTAGACCATGAAATATTTAATCTCTCTTTATAAATCCATTAATTGAGAAAATTAATATTTCATCAAGATGATCATATGCAACTTGATCTTAATCCTGAGTGAGTTATGAACTCCTACCTATGAGGGCTTGTCCTTTGATTTGCATGGGTGAGAGTGACTTTTGTAGCCGATTTGATATGCCTACCATTTTGTGGACTTGACCAAATAGGGAGCTAGGAACATAATCTCACAAGATCGAATTCACTCCTTCCCATATAGGGTAAGTAGATGAGTAGTTCCCTTAAGTGCTGATTTCGGGACTTGAACAATGGGGCCTTACCCGTCACTGGCCCGAGAGGGACTTAGTTTATAATTAGATTATAACTAGATTGTTCATTAGAAGATCAGTGGTACTTAAGGTGCAAGATATAATTATAGGGGTAAAACAGACTTTTGACCTAGTTGTAATTACGAACAACTCGTGAAGGATCAACTTGCATGTAATGATTATATCTATGGACACAATTTGTCCTACAGTGCATGAGAGTGCAACTCTAAGTCTATAGTAGAGTGACTTATAGTTAATGAATGAAAATTAATTAATTAAAGAGTTTAATTAATTAATTTTGTATCATTGGAGCTTATAATCTATAGGTCCATAAGATCCCCTTGCTAGCTCATAATAACACTAAAAGATCAATTTAGTTGAAAGAAAAATTTTGAAATGTTCAAATTGATATTAATTTAAGTGTTCAAACTAATATTTAATATATTAGATATATTAAATATAAAAGAGGAAAATATATATATTGTATTTGATACATTAAAAATTAAAAATTGAAATGTTCAAATTTAATATTTAATTTGAAGTGTTCAAATTAATATTTAATATATTAGATATATTAAATATAAAAGAGGAAAATATATTTATTGTATTTGATACATTAAATATTAAAATAATTAATGTATATTTGATACATTAAATAAAAGATATTTATAAAATTTGAATAAGATTCAAATAAATAAATATCGTAGGAGATTTGAATGAGATTCAAATAAGTATAAGATATATTTTAATATATTAGATAATAAAATATAATATTTTAATTATGGCAAAAATTTACCCTTGGTCTCTATAAATAGGACTCTTGGGTTGGGCCATTAGACACAACACATATCTCCTCAATAGAGAATTAGAGAATTCTCTCAAGACCTCTTCCTCTCCAATCCCTTGTGGATTTTCTTTTAAGAGGCTCCCACAAGCCTTGGTCTTGTGTTCTAGTCATAACCAGGAAGATTTTATGGAGGAGATAAAGATCCGCAAAAAATATCTCCATATTTACTCCAAGTAAGTTTGCTTAACCTTAATTTTTAGTTTAATTTTAAATAAAATAAAAAAATGATTCAATGCTTCCAATGCGGTGTGAAACGTTCGTTCCTTCAATTGGTATCAGAGAAATCTTTGACTTTATTTAGAATTAAAGTTTTGTGATGGTGGGTATTTTAATTTATCATATATGTGATATATTGTGGTTTGAAAATTGATTGTTTAGGCTATTTGGCATTAGATTTATTGCTTTGATTAGATCATTGTAAAACCCACAAGGGTTAGAATTTCATGTATTTTACTTGAATGACTACGATTGCTACAAATTTCGATTATATGGGCTGAAGAAGTTGACGGCGAAAAAGGTTCACAAAAAAAAAAAAACGTGAATCGATGTCAATATTTCTGCTAAAAAGTTCATAACAAGATTGAAGAATCTGTGATGGTTCATTGGTGAATAGATGCTTGATGTTATACTCTAGATCCAAGGTTCAAAATTTGGATAATGCAGTTTTATTTTATTTATTTTTGCGGCGGCTGGTGCTATAATTCGAAGACAAGATTTAGGTTTCTAAACTGTAAATTTGGATGACCAAACAAGGAAGATATTGAAGAACAAGATATGTGTTGGATTTAAATTATTATAATTTAAATTATTTTCAATTTCTTAGGATATGTCAAATATGCCGGTCAATTTTGCTATTTTTAATTTAATTATGCATGAGATGTATATTTTAAATTGTTTGATTGTTGCATAAAGTATGTCATTTAAATTTAAAACCCCACCATAGGTTAAGCATGATCATACATTTTATCTATTTTTGAATATAATTGTTATATTTGAAAATTTTGATTAGGTTGTTTCTTAATAGAATTAAGATTAATTTTTTAATATAATTATTATATTAGAAAATTTGATTAGGATGATTCCTAATAGAATTGAGATATTTTCTTAATACTTTTATATTTTCCATATCTTTGAATATAATTGTTATATTTGGAAAATTAAATTAGGATATTTTCTTTCATAAATGAAATCCATGTTTTCCTAATAGGATTAGGATAAATCCTAATAGGGTGTGCACGGTTCGGTTCGGTCCAGTTTTGGACGAAACTAGTCACCGAACTGAACATCTCGGTTATGGAATATCTTAAACCGAGAAAAATCGAATCTTCTTCGATTTTGGTTAAAAATCGAACCAGTCGGTTTTGGTTCTGGCCGGTTTGATTCGGTTTTAACCGATTTTGCTTTCACATTGAACCTAGCAAACTGTACTAAAAAAAAAGAAATTGAGCAACAAACACAAATAGCGATAGATGAAAGACGAAGGCGAAGAAAGAAGATGAAAAAGTAGTGAGGAAAAGAGCAAAATGAGAGAGAGAAAAACAAAAATAAAAATCTAACTACTATGTAACTCTTAAACTTTAAAAATGAAAAACAAAGTAACATTGAGATGAGGAGAGCAAAATGAAAGGGGGGAAAACGAAATAAAAATATTACTACTATGTAACTCTTAAACCTTAAAAATGAAAAAAAAAGTAACATTGAGATAAGGAGAGTAAAATAAGAGGGAGAAGAACAAAAATAACAATCGAAGGGTTGGCTCTGACGGGGCAACAGTCGGCTTCGGCGTCGGTGGCCAATGTGACGGTGGCCAACGTCGGGTAGGTGGCAACAGTCGGCTTCGACGTCGAATGGTTGGCTCCGACGAGTTATTGGTGTGGGTGGCGACTTTGATTCATTAGGGATAGGGTTTGATGAAAGAAAATAAAATGGGGAAAGAAGTCTCATGGAAGAGAAAGGATCAACTAAAATGGATGAAGAACCATTAGGGTTCTGATGTGTTTGAAAAAATATATAAAAAATGAAAAAGAAATTGATTTGATGTTGACTAATGACTAGTGACCACATCAATCCATGCGAGGGTTTCAAGTGAATCATGACAAAAGATTTGGATTGGGCTTATAGACATTGGGCTTGAAAGGTGGATGATAAAACTAAATTTAAATAAATATGTAAATATATTATATAATATGGTTCGGTTTGGTTTTTATCGGTTTTTTAAGGTAATGAACTGAGAACCAAACCGAACTGCTCGATTTTTTTCACTTATGAACCGAAGAATCGATTTTGCTCTAAAAAACCGAACCAAACCAGTCGATTTGGTTCGATTCGGCTCGGTTCGTCGGTTTGGATCGGTTTTTGCACACCCCTATATCCTAATGAGATTAGGATTTCCATAAAATAAAGATATTTCTAATTCATGCTTTAAATAGTTTAAAATTTGAATTTAATATATCTTTATTTGTTTCTAATAAAATTAGAATTTAGGACAATCTTTTAATTTAGTTTTAAAGGGTTTAAAATGGTAGAATTTCAAGATTATACATAGTTTAAAAATTGAATTTAATTCATCTTTATTTGTTTCCTAATAAGATTAAATTCTTTTAAAATAAGATTAGATCTTTTAATTTCAAAATAAGATGAGATCTTTTAATTTCCTAATAATATTAGATCTTCCATAAATAAAGATAATTTAATTCAAAGATAAAATAGTTTAAGTTTTGAATTTAATTTATCTTTTATTTTTTCTAATAGGATTTGAATAAAATATCCAGGATTGTCTTTTAATTTGTTTTAAAGGGTTTAAAATGATGGATTTTTAAGACTATCCAAGTGAATTATTTTTTTAATAGGATTAAAAACATTTATTTTTAAATTCACTTATGTTCATTAATCTAATAATTAATAGTTAATTAAAGATTAATGAATTTGAAATAAAAATTGACTATAAGGGAACTCTGTCTATGGAAGGTTTTGTCTAGACTGAGGTATTTAAGCTGACCGAAAGGAAACACCTCTAACTAGGAACCGACCTGGGAGTTGAATTAGTCAAATTTTATTTAATTTCACTAAGCATGCTCATGATGTGATTAATTTTTTTTTAAATAGTTTAAAAACTTAGTAATTCACATTAAAATCAATCTAACAACATAAGGGTTATGAAAGGTAGATTGAGGAACTTAGATAAATGAGATTAGTCTAATTTGTCTAACTAAGAGAAAACCCTATTTCAAAATAGTAAGTGGGAGAAGGAAATGTTTCAACATATACTACAGTCTCCATCCTTGGTTCACATCGTGAGATTCATGCGTGGCCTCATGGCGGCTTTTGGATCGTCCCCCTACGGAAGGTGTTTGCATGAGTCAATATCAGGGTGAACTCCTAAGAAGGATAGGATTATAGTTTTTTTACCAATACTTGACCTACCCTATGGCGACACTTGTTGGGATAAAACTACAGGATCTAAAATTATGGGTCACACTTACAAAGGGCTCATTAAAGTTGTTAATGATGTCCTTGACCAAACTAGTAATAACTAAACATTATAGGAATACGAGTTATTCTGGTATAATACTTGGTTGAGATTGTCTCAGTTTAGTAAATGAATACTTGACCTACCCTACGACAGCACTTGTTCTAACTCACTAAAGTACCATAGCATTAGAAATTATTTATAGGGTTTATTTTTCAAATTGTTTGATTTCTATGCTAAAATTGAATGGATAATTGTTTGCAGATATTAAATTATATATATATTTCAATATTATGTCAGTTTCTCTCATAATTTTTAATTTTATTACTAATAAGTCAAAATTGAGAAATTTTATTACTTGGAAAAATAACGTTAACACTATAATGGTAGTGTAAAATTTTGAATTTGTCTTTATTGAGAAATGTTCTCAAAACCTGTTGCTAATGCTATTCGAATTGTTCGTGAGCACATGATTATTGAATCAAAAGTAAACGAGATAGCTTGTACGTATTCTCCTAGTTGACATGTTAGATGTCAAGTTTAGAAGATAAAGAAAATGACAACAACATATGAGATGTTGAAGTCAACATAAGCTAAATTTAGAAAATTGTTTAAATGATCTCGAATTTAAGTATTATAAAATTCCAAGAAAACAAACCAAATGATTGAAACTATATAAAAGGAAATAGTTCCTAAATTAGTCAGGACAGTCATAATGAGAGGAATTTTTGAAATACCTCTATGGGAAGAATAATATAGATGTAAGTAAATTTGATTTACTAGATTTTTGGTAGAGAATAAATAACGCCACCTAGATAGTTGATACAAGATCCACTATCAAGATTTATTCTTTATTCCATTTAATATGTAATTTTTAGAAAATACTTAACATGTAGAATAGTTTCTACAAGTTGGCACCAGGAAGCCCATCTCAGTTAGGGTAGTGGGAGACATTAAGATGTCATTAAAAGATAATTGTTACTTAATGTTGTATGTGGTGTTTTATTACCATAAGAGAAATTCAATTTCTAAAACTTTATTACTAAAAAGTTCATATAGTATGAACTATTTTGAAGTATGAAAGTTTATATTTTTAAATTTTTTTGAAAATACATTCAGCTGAAGATAAGAACAATTTGTATATGTTATAAATGTTGAAATATACTATACTACAAAATACTGAGATATTCAGGATTATAGAATCAAGAATAGAAAGACATTATTTTCTCCTAAAAGATGATACTTGACTTTGACTGTTAAGGTTGATTAACATCAACTTGAATAGAATGAAAACACTAGTAAGAGGTAATTTTCTAAAAAGTTAGTTAATTACCTTACATGTCTGTAGATCTTTCCTTTCATGCAAGATAATCATTGGGCCTTTATTAGATAGGGCTAGAACGCTAAAGAATACTTTGGGCTTACACATTCTGACCCAAGTGGTTTGGTGAATGTAAAGGCCAAATAAAGTCATGAATATTTCGTCACTCTAGTTGATGATCATTCAAGGTACAAGTATCTTTACCTAACACAACATAAGTCTAAATTTTTGAAAAGTTCAAGAAAATTAAGACTAAAGTTAAAAACTGATTAGGAATTAAATCTATCAAGACATTTGATCAGATCATAATAGAAAATACAGAAATTTTACGTACTAAAACTAATTGATAGAAAATGGATTTTTATCCTAATTATCTTAATACCAAGTACAATTGTGTGAAATTGTGCTGCAAGGGGAGAAACAAAACTTTGTTAGACATGGTCACATTAGTAATGAGTTACACACCATTACCAACCTTTGGTTAGGAGATGCAATAGAGATTGCATGGTGAACATGATTCCCTCCAAAAGTGTCTACAAGACAGTTTTAAGATTATAGAAGAGTAGTAAAGCTGGTTTACAAGACTTCATCATTCGGGAATGTTAAGCTCACATGCTGAAATAAGCCTAAAAAGATTGTATATGTTCAAAGATAAGCCTAAGTGTAGGCCACCCCTAAGGAGTACAAGATGGTCTTTTATCTAGTCTTAAAACGAATAAGGTATTTGTATGAAAAATATCAATTTTATAAGGAATGTCAAATAAAATACTACAAACCTTTAATAAGGTAAGATAGTGTTAATAAATTGGTTCCAAGTGAAACCACTAAATAGTTAACAAAAGTTGTTAACAATTAATTACATTTGAAAGTCAAATGGATCCTAGTCATGAATTGAATAAGCCTCATCGTAGTGGGAGAGTTATGAGATGACTCAACCTTTACAAGGAATTAATTGAAGCCCAAATTTTCATGTTAGATGACAAAGTTGAAGGCTTATTGCCCTCAAAGTGAGACTAATGACAAATGATTAAGCCTAATAGGAGAAAGTAGACTGCGAGTAAACTTTCTCACTTGTTGCCATACTGAAGTCTGTAAGTATTATTTAATTCATTGTTGCATATGGGATATGAAAATGAATGTTTAGAATTCTTTTATGAAAAGAAATCTTAGATAATGTATCTACATAAATCAATCAGAGAGATTTATTTTCAAAGATCAAAAGAATAAAGGTTTGCAAAATAATAAAGGTTCATTTATGAAATGAATTTTACCATTAGATCTTTGAATATAAGGCTTGATAAAAGTATCAAAATATATGACTTAGGATAAATATTAATGAAGCTTGTATAGACAAGAAAATCATTAATTGCTTAGTGATTTTTTCTCATGTTTTATGTTGCTGATATTTTTACCCATTATGAATGATGTAAGATGTCTAACATAAAAAGTTGATTAAGTAACCAATTCCAAATAAGTGATTTGGAATGATTCAGTATATTTAACATGTCCAAAATGGAGATTTTAAGGACAAAATGTTAACTTTGTCTCAAACATCTTACATTGACAAAATTGTTGTCAAATATTTGATATTTATGTCTAAGGAAAAGTATCCTAAGACACCTCAAATGTTGAAAGTATATGATATGCATAAATAAGACTGAACATTTAATATACAATTGGTTAGCATATATCAGTTAAACGAATGATATGACCATTGAGTAGAAAATTAAAAACTTTATCAAATTATCTATGGATAATGAGAAATTTTTGTGTATGGAGTTAAAGATTTGATCTTTACAAGATACACTGGTTCTTACAAAGATTTAGGAAATCTATGTAAAGATAAATTTTAACCTAGGTAGTGGAGTATGGTATACAAGTAAATTATTTGCTTGTGAAGCAACAAAAGAACTTGTATGACTCAAATAGTTCCTTAAAGATCTGAAAAGTGTTTCAGATATGATTTAGTTTATCCTATTTATTATGATAATAGTGGTGCAAAGACTAATATTAAAGAAATTAGAAAACACAAACGTACAGGGAATCATATCGAGAGAGAGAAAGCTTCATGGTAGTGACCAAGATGGCTTTTAATGGTAGTCGTTTGGATCTATATAAAAAGACTCTCCAAGCTAAAATGTTTGAGTGTCACTTAGAATGTCTGAGATTATGAGACATGTCTCATCTTTATTAGGGCAAGTGGGAGAACATGTTGGGTATAGAGTATGTCCTAGGATACATGTCTCGCCGGCTTTAGTGCAAGTGGGAGATTGTTGAGATTTATGCTTTAAAGCCTCGTAATTAATGATTTATTTAATAATTAATAATAGTTTTGATTATTTTATTTGCAATATAATATTACCATTATATAAAAAATTTAAGGTTATTAGTGTAATCTTGAACAATATGTAGTTGACATACGGGAGGATAATGTGCAAGAAATAACCTAAAGGGTCATAGTATATGGATAAGGTTGGGTGCCTTATCCTGGTAATACTATTGATACGACCCACTTTGTAATAGTTACAAATGATTTGATCCAAATCGTTCATGTGGAGACATGTGAGTGGGGGTATCTTATACAATGAGTTTGTGTAAGACTGGACCACGAAATATTTAATCTCTCATTATAAATCCGTTAATTGAGAAGATTAATATTTTATTAGGATGATCATATCCGACCTGATCTAAATCTTGAGTGAGTTATGAACTTCTGCCTGTGAGGACTTGTCCTTTGATTTGCATGGGTGAGAGTGACTTTTGTAGTCGATTCAATATGCCTACCATTTTGGAGATTTGACCAAATAGGGAGCTGGGAACATAATCTCACAAGATAGAAATCACTCTTTCCCATACAGGGTAAGTAGATGAGTAGTTCCTTAAGTGCTGATTTTGGGACTTGAACAATGAGGCCCTACTCTCTCACTAGCCTGAGAGGGACTTAGTTTATAATTAGATTATAAACAGATTGTTCATTAGAGGATTAGTGGTACTTGAGGTGCAAGATGTAATTATAGGGGTAAAACAGATTTTTGACCCAGCTGTAATTACGAACAACTCGTGAAAGATCGACTTGCATGTAATGATTATATCTATAGACACAACTTGTCCTACAGTGCATAAGAGTGCAACTATAGGTCTATACTGGAGTCACCTATAGTTAATGAATGAAAATTAATTAATTAAAGAGTTTAATTAATTAATTTTGTATCATTGAAGCTTATAATCTGTAGGTCCATAAGGTCCCCTTGCTAGCTCATAGTAACACTAAAATATCAATTTAGTTGAAAGAAAATTTTGAAATGTTCAAATTAATATTAATTTGAAGTGTTCAAATTAATAATTAATATATTAGATATATTAAATATAAAAGAGGAAAATATATTTATTGTATTTGATACATTAAATATTTAAAATTGAAATGTTCAAATTTAATATTTAATTTGAAGTGTTCAAATTAATATTTAATATATTAAATATATTAAATATAAAAGAGGAAAATATATATTTGATACATTAAATATTAAAATAATTAATGTATGTTTGATACATTAAATGAAAGATATTTATAAAATTTGAATAAGATTGAAATAAATAAATATCGTAGGAGATTTGAATGAGATTCAAATAAGTATAAGATATATTTTAATATATTATATATTAAAATATAATATTTTAATTATAGCAAAAATTTACTCTTGGTCTCTATAAATAGGACCCTTGGGTTGAGCCATTAGACCCAACACATATCTCCTCAATAGAGAATTAGAGATTTCTCTCTAGACCTCTTCCTCTCTAATCTTTTGTGGATTTTCTTTCAAGAGGCTCCCACAAGCCTTGGTCTTGTGTTTCAAGTCATAGCGAGGAAGATTTTATAGAGGAGATAAAGATCCGCAAAAAATATCTCCATATTTACTCCAAGTAAGTTTGCTCAATAATATTTTTTGTTTAATTTTAAATAAATTAAAAGACGATCCAATCTTTCCGCTACGGAGTGAAATGTTCGTTCATTCAATTTGAAAGCCAGCAAGTTAAGTGGAACCGTCTGCGAGACCATCCGAGAACATTTGTCAACAGACCCAGCGACCCAAGCCATTATTCGATTAGTCAAAGAAGGGAAGACACGTCAGTTTTGGGTCGAAGATGACTTACTCGTCACCAAGGATAATCGTTTATACGTTCCATGTTTTGGAAGTCTCAGAAGACTGTTAATGGGGGAGTGTCATGACACGCCTTGGACAGGCCATGCTGGTTGGCAAAGAACTTACGCCCTTCTGAAACAGGGCTATTACTGGCCAAACCATCGAGACGACTTCATGCAGTTCATGAAGACCTGTCTTATCTGCCAATAAGACAAGGTCGAAAGAGCGAAGATAGGAGGGTTGTTGGAACCGTTGCCCGTACCTGCAAGACCGTGGGAAAGTGTCTCTCTTGACTTCATCACTCATCTCTCCAAAGTTGGAGAGTTGAGTAGATTATCGTGATTATGGATAGATTCTTGAAGTATGCAACTTTCACCCTGACGCCAAACCCTGACACCAAAGATGTGTTTAGTTGAAATAACGGCCCAATTGTTCTTCAAGAATGTTGTTAAACTTTGGAGTGTCTTTGAGAGCATAGTCAGTGACAGAGATGGAAGATTCACAGGGACCTTCTGGAAGGAGTTATTCAAGTTACTGGGATCGAGTTTGAATATTTCATCTAGCTACCACCCCAAATTGACGGCCAAACTGAACGATTTAATAACATGCTTGAAGAATATTTGCACCACTTTATCGATGCGAGACAGAAGAATTGGGTCGAAATGCTCGACGTTGCTCAGTTTAGTTTCAATTGCCAGAAGAGTTCAACGATTAGAAAGGCACCCTTTGAAATCGTATGCGGCAGACATCCATTGGTGTCGCACGTCATTGACCACCCTTATGCAGGCAAGAGCCCCCAAGCTTATAACTTCACCAAGGAGTGGAAGCAAACCTCAGAAGTCGCACGTGATTCCTAAGAGAAGGCATCAAGATGAATGAAAAAGTGGGTCGATCAGAAGTGGCGACCACTCAAGTTCCAGGCAGGGGACCAAGTTTTTATAAAGTTACGCCCGGAGCAATTTCTCTTCCTAGGCAACCGGCACCAACGCCTAGTGAGAAAGTACGAGTGATAGTGGGCATAAGTGTGCTATTTCTAGACTTAGTTTTATGCTAGTTTTGCTATGATTGTGTGTACCTTCATGTGTTTTTATGTATTTTTACAGAAATCGAGCAATTGGAGCAAAATCGGAGTTTTGAGAAGTATTTTGTTGAATTTGGAGCAAATTGGAGCTATAATTGGAGATCCAAGTGTTGAAGGGAAGGAAACAAGCTTGTGAACCAGAGAGTATAGCATTGCAGCGCCATCTGTAGCGTTGCAACACCACTTCAACAACCTTTTAGCCTTGGAGACCAGCAAATATAGGGTTGCAACGCTAAATAAAGCATTGCAACGCTACTCAGCAGATTTTTTCCTTTTGTATAAAATTCGAAGGGATAGCGTTGCAACGTTGCCCCTAGCGTTGCAACGCTGTCTCGACTCTATAAAAAGGAAGTTTTGCTATTCGACAAAGAGAGCTGTTTTGAGAGACCAAAAACCCTAAACTTGATTCAAACACTGTCTAATGACATAGTGGAGATCTTTAGAGAGCCGAGGAGGAGACTCAAAGCTCGAGATCGTGGACATCACATCGGAGACGAGTGTTGGCACGCGACCTAAGTTTCTTCTCTATTTCTTTTACTTTTCGTTTAGATTTAGGAGTTTTTGTGGGCTGTACTTATGTTGTAACTATGTGTTTAGACCCTTGCTTGGTTGTAGTTGTTGAAAATTTGGTTGATTTTTAGTTTAATTTATATATTGACATCTTTTATGCATCTTGCGATATTGTCTCAACCTTTGGCCATGGTTTTGCATATTTAACTAAATTTAGCTTGAGAGAGTAAGTTTAGTTATAGAACATTAGATGCATGACTAGATTTAATTTATTGCACGATAATGAGTAGATTAATTCTAGAAGCCTTAAGAAAATAATTTAATGACATGTTTAGTAATGAAAATAGACCGAGAGGTTGACTTGTTGCTAGGCATGAGTTCAATTGAGCTCGAGAGAGGATATTGATTATTTAAAAATTCTTGGCTTAAGATTGTTAGTATAAAATCAAGTTATTAATCAATTCAAGTTGGGCTTAAGGTAATCAATCATGCATGTTTCTCAAAATTGGACTCCAAAGCATGTACATATTAGTTTAGATTTTATTTTCCCTCAATCTAAATTTTTTTCTCTAAATACAATTGGGCATCATTAACTGCGATACTTAATTACTTTAAGAACTCCAATCCCTGTGGATGACCCTGGCCACTATTATTGCAAAATATTTACAGTACAGTTTTATAAATTTAATCTTGATAGGGCCTTTGACAGGCCCACTATCAACGAGGGCCAGTTGAAGTTACACAAAAGATAGGGAAGACATCGTATAGGGTTCAATTGCCTGTATGGATAAAGATTCACCTTGTCATTCATGTGAGAAACTTGAAACCTTACCATCCCGACCAAGACGACATAAAACATAATAGCGTGATAAGACCCCTAGTCACAATGAAGGACACTATCAAGAAAGAAGTTGAAGAGATTTTAGCTATAAGAACCCGCTGAACGGGAAGGCCACGACGAGACATACAAGAGTTTTTAGTCAAGTGGAAGGGACTCCTAAACGCTGAGATTAGTTGGGAGCGGATAGAAGACCTAAAGATAGGTGCATAACATATTGTTGAATTCGAGCAAAGTCAGTTGATAGGGACGTCAACCTTTTAAGTTGGGGAGAATGTCACCGTCATGCTTGTTAAGGGCGTTTTGCCCGTGGCCGTATGCCCATTCCAATCCTTTTTAGCCTTACTTTGATTGTATATATTTCATTTAGCATTGTAATTTACTTTCCTTGTATTTTTGTTGGCGTATGACTCCTCGCCATTTTCATGTTCATGGTTGTCATAGGCATAAATCCTAGAAGGTACTATAGGGGGATGCGACTAGTTGTCAATTCTTCCTACCCAGAGTTATATGCTATCTAAGTCGTTGTTGTCCCTTTCTTGCTTACTAGCCTATAACATTTGTATGCACAAACGTTTTCCAAAAGTTTTCTCTAACCCCGTTTTCTCAAAACATATTCTCTACAAATGGGGCTGGAGGTTTGGTAATATGGTCGTTGGGCCATCGACAACCCTTTTTCGAATTGGCTTACTTGTTCAAGGGCGAGAACAAGTGTCGCACAGTCTCTTCGTGACCTTTAGAAAAGTGCGATCGTGACATACAACACATCATTGAAAAATTGGGGTAACTTGTGGGTCACGACATGAGATCATGGGATTAGCAGGCGTGGGCTGAGCCCTTGTACATGCAAGCTTTCGCGTGGGCAATGGTGATCAGCTGATTCATATAAAGATGTTTTGATGATAACTAGTAGGGGTGAGCAAAAAATTCAAAAAATCGAGTTGACCGACCGAATCGACTTTGGTCCATCGGTTTATGGCCATTTTCAGCTGGAGTCAATTTTTCAGTCGTCTTGCTCGAGAAGGGCTCAAACTGACCAAACTGATCAAAATTTAAAAAAAAAAAACTTGTGTGAAACGTACTCAGTCCATTGCTACCATCAACCTTCCTTGGCAAGAGGAAGACAAGGCATGACATAATGTCTTCCTCTTCCTAATAAAGGATATTATTAAAAAAAATGAAAAATTGCACAAACCACCCCCTGAACTATAGAATTTGTAGCAATTACACCCCTAAATTTTTAATTTGATCAATTACCCTCTTAAAGTTTGATAAGAATTGCAATCAACCCCTTAGATTAAATTTGAGTGATGTAGAAAAAGGGCAAAACTGTCATTTGGAAAAAAAATTTGTCTCTTCCTCTTCTTCCTTTGCCTTTTTCTTCAACCTCCATATCTCTCTCTCTCACTCCCTGCAAATTCAAACTCAAACCATTCCCATTTTTTTCTTCTCCATCTCATTCAACAACATTCCCAACAAATTATTTTCATATGAACTACTCATTCTAATCTCCACATAGTTCTTTCTGTTCTGTATTATCTCCATTAACATAGCCACTGTTGATGCGAATGGTGGCTGGGTTGCAGAGGAGGTCGCAGGAGAAGGAGCTCCAGCGAGGGAATGGGCAGGGGTTGACGAAGAAATTTCAGGAGGCAAAACAGGACTAAGGGGGGTTTGGTGGCAGATTTGAAGGCCTTTAAGGTGGAAACATCGAAGGGGGAGGTGAGAGATTGAGCGACAAAGGAGAGAGGATGAGGAAGAGGAGAGAGAGGATTTTCATGGCGGAGAGAATGTGGGAGAGAGGTTTTAAAGAGAGATTTTATTTAATGGAGGAATGGAATGGTGGGGTTAAGAAGTGAGTTTTGAAATTTAAAGTGAAGGATCGTGAAAAAGTTGGGAATGATTTTTTGAATTTGTAGGGAGTGAGAGAGAGAAATGGAGGTTGAAGAAAAAAACAAAGGAAGAAGAGGAAAAGGCAAAATTGTCAACAAAACTTTTTTCCAAATGACTTGCCCTTTCCCTACATCACTCAAATTTAACATAAGAGGTTGATTGCAACGCTTATCAAAATTTAGGGGGGCAAACGATCAAATTAAAAGTTCAAGGATGTAATTGTTACATACCCTATAGTTTAGGGGTGGTTTGTGCAATTTTCTCTAAAAACAATTATTTTTAAATTTTTTTCCATCATTTCCTTTCTCAATTCTCCACATCTCTCTTCTTTCTTTTCACCATCTCCATTTTTTCTCTTCTCCTCTTCCTCTTTTTTTTTTTTCCTTTTTTCATTTCTCCTTTATTGTTTCTTCTTTTTTTCTCTTCTCTTTTTTTGCCATTTCTTCCCTTCTCTATGTTGTTTCCTTCTCTTCTTTTCTTCTTTTACTCCTCTCTTTTTTCTCTCTTGTCTTAGCCCTTTCTCATATATTTTTCCTTTTAATTCGTGGAATCATAAAACTGACGAAAATCGACTGACGTAAACTGATATGTTAGTGGTCGACATTGAGTTAAGCCCAAAATCGACACCAACTGACCAATAATCACCCCTAATAACTATTGAGATTTATGTCCTAAACCTAAGTAATTGATTTTTTTATTATTTAATAATTAATTTTAATTTTAATTATTTTTATTTGTAATAATACATTATTCATTATAGGAAAAATCATATGTTATTAGTGAAATCTTGAACAGTATATGTTTAACATACAAAAGAATTACGTTCAAGAAATAACCTAAAATGTCTATAGTATATGGACAAAGTTGGGTGTCTTATCCTGGTAACATTGTTTGTTGATACTGAATTTTGGTTAGACGAATCAATAGTAAATTTGTATGATCGAAAAATGAACATGTCTGCAAGACAAAAGAAATGAGCTGGAGAGGTGGTGCTAAACCACTTATACTCTGACACTCAAGTCAATAAATGTGATCATTTTTTACGTACCTTTCTATATATTGACTTGTCTTATTATAGGCTAGTTTAGAAACCGTCATTATAATGGAGAGTGATAATTTTGTCTTGATTCTCGTTGTGCGTTAAGTATGAGAAATGATTACAAGGTTGAATCGTTACTTAGTCGAACTGTTTCTCATGGTCATCGTCGACCCCTATGGTGATCAGCCTTAGGAGCCATGGTCAACCCCGATGTGGGTTGCCCTCATGGGCATCACCAACCCCCATGGGGATCGGCCTTTGGAGCCATGGCCAACCTTCATGAGGGTCAGCCACATGGTCATCGCTGACCCCCATGGGGTCGGCCTTAAGGATAATGGTCGACGTTGTAAGCATCATTGACCACCATGGGTATTGGCTGTTAGGAACCATGGCTGACCCCCATGGGGGTCGACCTTAACGTCCATGGTTGACCCCCAAGGATCGGCCTCATGGGCATCGCCGACCCCATGGAGATCGACTTCACGAGCATCGTTGACCCCTATGGGGGTCGGCATTAGGAGCCATGGCAGACCCTCATGTGAGTCGACCTTTCAAACTTTTGAGCTTTGGTCGATGATTTCCTTAGGCTCTTACTGTTGGTAGGCTTATGGCCTAGTCGATTATTTCACCCATAACAGTTGCCCCCACTCTCGGGTCTAACACATTTAGTTCAGAGTCGAGAGTACATTTTCTTGTGTTGATTTGACCTTGGCTGACCTGCATGGGTTAGCTCGATTTTTGGCCTAGGCCTACCCTACCCACATGGGTTGGTCTCCCTAAGCCTTTTTCCAATCCACCTAAGTTGTCTCGTGTTAGGCCTTGGACAACCCACATGGGTCGGTCTCCGCAACCTCACTCGACGCACATGGGTTAGCTAGATTTTTGACCTGGCCGACCCATGTGGGTCAGTCTCTTTGCCCTTGTAGTCCTTCGTGGGTAGCCTCGTCTCCGAGTAGGGGTCCTTCATTTTTCATCACCTTTCACTGTCTTCTCATTTTTGACCCAGTTTCCTTGACCTTAATCGTCCTTCGCGGGTACCCTCTTCTCCAAGTAGGGGTCCCTCATTTTCCATCACCTTTCACTATCTTCTCCTCTTCAGCCTCCTTTTGGGGGTCGGTCTCGTATCGAGAGTCAGACTCTTCCTCAGATTCCTCCTCTGTGGGTCAAACTCCTCCTCTTTGGGGGTTGGCTCCTTTTTCCTGTCGGGGTCGGACTCTTCATTTCAAGAATTTAGTTTGCACGATCCTTGCCCCCACTCATGCTTGTTTCGAAAGAAAAAACAACTTGCTTGAGTATGTAAGAAAAATGGAGATACTTTATTGATTTCTAGATGATTGATATACTACATCAATTGAATTAGAACTGGTTATGGAAAGTAAATCTTTAACTGCTCGACATTCTACGGGTGGGGCATAGACTTTCCATTAAGGTCAACTAGGTTGTAGGTGCCGGTCGAACTATCTTCGCGACTTGGTATGGTCCTTCCAAAGTAGGTCCCAATGATCCATTATTTAACTCCTTTGTGTTTGGCATGACCCGTAGTAGGACTAGATCTCTCGAGTTAAAATTACGTGGCTTCACCTTTGAATTGTAGTATCGGGTGACACAATTTTTATATTCTGCTACTCTAAGTCTTTCTGTTTCGTGACGTTTTTCCAGTCGGTCTAATTCCAATTTCATGGATTTTTTGTTGTCTCCTAAACTGAATTGATCTATTCTAGGCGATGCTAGACCTACTTCGACTGGGACCACTACTTTTTCTCCAAATGATAATGAGAAAGGAGTTTCACCAGTCAAGGTCCGAGGTGTTGTATAGTATGCCCATAATACGTTTTGCAATTTCTCAGCCTACAACCCTTTTAGTCCTTCGAGCTTAGTCTTTAAGTTTCGCTTGATAATTTTATTGATAGCTTCCACTTGCCTATTCGCTTGAGGGTGAGCTGGTGAGGAAGCAAAATGCTTGATGTTTAGGTCATCGCAAAACTTCCGAAAAGCAACATTGAAAGAACCTATAAAATCCTATTTAATCACACTTATTTCTTGTTAGTTAGAAGGATTTTATGTGTTTTATCATTATTTTTTAGGGATTCAAGCAATTCGCGTGTTTTGGAGAGTTTTCAACATTTCGGAGTTAATTTGGACCAAATTGGAGGTGATTCGAGCAACAAAATTTCTATACCAAATTTGACCGATCATATCATGATATTTTTAGATGTAAATATATTCAAATTTATTGTCAAATCAAAGTTTATTGAATTATCTTTCCAACAGTATAAGGCTCATTACATTTCACCAAGTATTATGAAAGTTATGACATATTGAGTGATTATTGCTCCTGCTGGAAAACTGTCGTACCCAAGAATGCTTTGTGCCAACTTCTGTTCCCATTATCTTGCTGATCACGTTTGGGAATATAGCTAAATTAGATACCATTTTAAGATTCTTTGAAAGATCTTTCCAGTCATATAAAGATCACGTCGATCCAAGTTTTGGAGAAGAGAAGTTATTGGCAAAATATTGAAGACTATGCAATCAAGAAACTTTCCTTATTTGCAACCTTCTTTTTTTTTTTTTTTTTGAGAATTTAGGAAAGAATTTTCGATTTTTGGATGTATTTCCAGCATTTTGCAAGATAGAAAATTATTTACGTTATTTTATTTTATTTTGAATATTATTCCCTAATTGTTTAGGGAAAATATCTTTCTAGAATTTAGGTTTTTTACTTGTGCAAGTTGTCTACTTCAAGGCTATTTAAGCGTTCTTTTGGGTAGCTGTAGGGGGCTCTGAGTGTAATATTTATAGACAATAGTTTTTAGAGTTTTCTTTTGGCACTATATCGAAACAATGAAAAACCTTGGCTACATCATCACGGTGAATGGCTAAGGTAAGTGTTCAATTCATAGGTCGGTGTAGCCAATTGCAATGTTGTGAGGCTCGAACTTTAATGTAGTTTTCTTATAATTGCAAGTGTTCTTTCATTCGTATATTTATTTTATGAGATGTATTTTTGATTGACTTGATGTCTCAATCGTTTTATATGCTTGATTTCTATTCATGATGCATGATTTGTAATTGTCTGTGTTGATTGAACCTTGTAGCGTTAGGATTATTACATGTGTGTGCTTTATGGGTTTCCATAATTCAATAGCGTGCATGTTTAATTCTAGGAATTAAAGGAGCATCTTGGTTAAGTTGAAGTTATTTTATCTAACCGGTTTGTCTTGGTCTTTTCAAAGTACTTAATGCTTTTATCTAAATAATTTGGAACGGTTTCATGCCAAATTGTTTAGGTAATTAGCATTAACTTTGATGTTTGTTAGAGTTGATGATTTTAGGGGATTTGTTGCTTTTTGGGGTTTCCTAATAAGTTGACCTAGTGCTTGCATGATTAAGTTAAAACGTTTTGTATGCAATTGAATAAAATCGTACCTGTGAATTGGATTTTGGTAAGATTTGATCTATCTTTATTTTTATTTGTTTTATTTTATTTATAAAAACACGAAACTCCCATTTTTAATTGTTTTCTCCTTTGCAAATTTAATTTGAGAAATTGATATTCAGTTCCCTGAGATCGACCCGGTCTACTCAATGCTACAAATAGCTTAGGATCGGTTTATAAATTGTAATTTGACGAGTCCTTGACAAGCTTGCGTCAAACATTATCGAATTGGCGACCATTGTTAGTGACTAGTGAGTATGGGATGCTAAAGCGACAAATGATGTTCCTACAAATAAAGTTTGTGACTTTTTTCTCCGTGATTGTGGCTAAGGCTGAAGCCTCAGTCCATTTAGTGAAATAATCAGCAACCACTACAATGAATTTCGTTTGAGCCCATCCTTGGGGGAGAGGTCTAATGAGGTCTACCCCCCATTGTGAAAATGGCAAAGGACTCATAATGTTGGTTAAAGGCTCTAGCTGTTGCCTAGGTATTGTAACAAATCATTGGCATTGATCACATGACTTCGTGAATTTTTGTGTTTCGTTGACCATGATCGGCTAATAGTAGCCTTGTCTCACTACTTTGTGTACAAGGGGCCTTGCTCCAGAGTAAGTCTCCCTCGTGGATTTTCGCATGACATAGTTGACCTCATATGGAGTAAGGCATTTGAGTAAAGGGCAATGAGCAGATTCTTTTGTATAATCTTTTATCTTTAAGTATGTAACTAGCAGCTCGACGCCTTAGGCGTTATGCTTCTACTTTATCTTGCAGAAGCTTGCCACTTTGCAAGTATCGCACTAATGGATCTATCCATGTTGGGTTGGCCTCCTAGCTGGCGTGTCAACATCCATGACTTCTTTTCCTAGTATACTTGGTTCGTGCAGTATCTTCATAGGCACCGCCCTACTTAAGTCTATCTCGTATGTTGCTGCTAGTTGGACTAGGGAATCAACGTTTGAGTTTTGAGGCCGTGTGATCTACCTAACTTTGTATATTTTGAATGACCCTAGTAGCTCTCTAACTTTCGCTAAGTAAGCGCCATCCTCTGTTCTTTGGCTTGATATGTCTATGCAACTTTGTTCAGTATCAATTAAGAATTATTGAGAACAAGAAGATTATTGGCTCCTATCTTACATGCTACTCGTAGTCCAAGAAAGAGTGCTTCGTATACCACCTTGTTATTCGAGGCTCGAAAGTTGAATCTAGAGCATATTCAAAATGCTCTCTATTAGGTGATACAAATAGTAATCCTACACCACATCCTTTGCCATTGGATGATCCATCCACATAAAGGGTTCATGGCGGGTCATCTTGTAGCTCAGTCATATTTATCTCGGTTGTCTCGCCTGTTAACTCGGTGATGAAATCTGCAACTGCTTGACCTTTCATAGCAGTCGTTGGGCAAAAATGGATGTCATGTTCACTTAACTGTATTGCTCACTTCATGAATTGGCCTGAAGCTTCAGGCTTTTGTAGCACTTGCCTCAAAGGGAAAATTTTCAACATAGTTATCTTGTGTGCTTGAAAGTAAGGTCGCAACCTTCGACATGAAGTGACAAGTGTCAAGGTGAGTTTCTCTTCCTGGGGGTATCTTGTTTCTAACCCTACCATAGTTTTGCTAGTGTAGTATATTGGAGATTGTTGACCCTATTTTTCTTTGATGAGAGTCGTGCTGATGACAGTGTCCAATGTTGTGATGTAAAGGAAAAGTTCATCTTTGGGAACAAGCTTGGAGAGAAACGGGGCCGAACTAAGATACTTGTTCAAAAGTTGGAAGCCCTGCTCATACTCTTCTGTCCATTTAAAGACTGTCTTTTTCCATAACACTTTGAGGAAAGGTAGACACTTATCTGTAGCTTTACTCACGAATCGGTTAAGTGTCATGTAACGACCCTAACTCATATGACTCTCTAATGCGGAAGCACGACCTAGTTACCTCACTCATGCCCGAAATTTCGGTAGCATGACGACGTAACTATAAGAAACCCAAAAATTTACAACAACCTGATAAGAATGAAAGCACTTCTATAACTCAGATAAAACGCTCAGCATCCAAAAAACTACGACAAATGTGCTGAGCTTCAACATCAAACACAGGATTCTAGGAAAACTCTAGCCAAATACACGATAACTAAAGAATATTTAGGATTTACAGACCAACATTACAACAAAGATCGAAATTTCAAAACTAACAACTAATACAAGGAAAAGAGTCTCCATAGCCTCGTCAAATCACCGCTCTCGTCTCCCACCTCAAGGATATGCACCATCTGCAAAACAAACAAAGTAGCAAGGATGTGTATAAACATACTCAGTAAATAGCACACTTAAGGGTCTAAAGTTCAAATCCATACAAATGAGGGCATTGCCCTAACTTACATACTCCAGCTCAATCTCAATCATATACTTTAATCAGCTATGTGCCTACTCGCCTTAACTTAAGCTCACTTCCCTGCGAGTCATGCATTCTAGACGAGTCCAATACAAAGGAAGAGGACAACTCTCACGTTCATCACTCTGGCGGTATCGCCCCCTAATTCATTACTCTAGGGACATCACCCCAATACTAGCATCATCAACACTCTGGGGGAATCACCCCCTAACTTATTACTCAGGAGACATCGCCCCTATGCTAGCATCATCAACACAAAAGTTGTCTTGGTACACATATCTCCTTCTTAACCTCAACTCATCATCCATCCAACTACCACACCTACATGAATCACCCCTACGCTAGCACACAGGCAATAAGGGAACGCATCCCCTATGCTCAACATAATGGGGAATCACCCCTAAGCTAGCACACAGGCAATAAAGAACGCACTCCCTATGCTCAATATAATGGGGAATCACCCCTAAGCTAGCACACAGGCAATAAGGATCGTAATCCTTACGCTCAACACACTGGGGAATCACCCCCTACGCTAGCACCTCAGTGAAGGAACACAATCCCTCACTCTCATCACATGTAGTCAACCTATAGTTACAGACTCGCCCAGGAGAGTCACAAGGTCAGGTGGCACTAATCTATTAAGCTCCTGTAATTTCGCAATGCTTTTGGAACCTCTAGGGTAATCCACCATACCAAAATCGTTCATCCTTCCCGAACCACATTCATAACCTGAACCGAAGTTCATAAGCACATACATGTGCTAACGGCATATAGTCCTCTGTCCCTTAAATCCAGAATTCAGTCTTCTAACCACACTAGAAATCAGGTCGACCAACAATCCTCCACTCATATTCGAACCCATCTGAAACATCTTAAACCTGCTCAATCATCTGCTCATTCTAAACACATGAAGCACTAACCACAGCCCTGCCCACTGAAATCCTTAAGGTGTTCTAGATCAGTCTGTAGCCCAAACCAACCACTCTAGCGCCCTACGCTCAGTTAACTCATCACCACCCCAAGAAACTATACCTCAACCAATCATTCAAGAGTTTCAAGCATTCTGAGTAAATCAATAATCTATGCGCAAAACCTTTAGAGAACTACGATAAACTCATAAACATTGCAATCAAACAAAATCACCATTCCTAAACCTTAAACTCGAGCACAAACTAATTCAAGGTTCAACTCCATTACCAAGCTCGCAAGTTCTTCCAAATTGATTACTTGCAACAACAAATACATAATAGCAACTCTTCTAAATATCACAACGATGTTCAGGGATGTTGGAAATCCAATCACTATCATAGGCATACTTGTAAAGTACTACTTTTGTTATTTATAATGAACTTGGGTCTTTAAGCCCCTATTACCATTTTAATCCGTGCTCAAGCAACTTAAACTCAAGGACAATTCAGGATGATTCAGCCATTCACACCATGACTCACATATTCATATAGACATGCATATTTAGTCACAAACATCACAAACATGGACCAAACTCATTTAAATCCAACCTTGGCAAACTCTTAATGCTCTACACATGCTAACTACAATAACTCAATACTTTAAGCATCCATTTCTATTACAACCATTTACTTAGGCCACTTTTGGCTCAAACAACCTTCACACCAAATTCACTAAATAAATCATGCTTCATAACATGGTTTTCTAGGCATACTTTCACAATTTCCAAACTATCAAACATACATCAATTTAAATGGAAACTTAAAGGGGCTTATATCCAATTAACTACTTACAAAATTTACTCCAAGGTTCAAGACAGCTCGAACTCAAATACTTGATCTTAAATCGTCAAATAAAGGCCCCCAAAACCGAGATTGGCGCCGGCTAGATAGCAGCTCAAACAATCCAAATTCACCTATATCGGCTTTCAATCGCAATGGACATTCCACGATCTCGCCTTAGATTTCGAACTCGAATCGCCGCTAAAATTAACTCCTAATAGTTTGATTTCACGAACCAAGACCCAAATGTGATGGGTAACCTCAAAACGAATCAAAATTTTTTGCCGGAACACGAACTCGAAGCACACCCAAAGCACACCCACTTGTTGTCTGTGATTAAACGAAAAGGAGAGAAAGATGTGGCGAGCGGAGAGGTCTTTTTTGGCGAGGGCGAGCATGGCGAGCTAATCCGCTGCAGACGGCGACGGATTCGTGAGACTTCAGTGGCGGTTCGCGGCAGATCTAAGCTAAGCACACGGAGCTACAACAGGGCGACTTACACGGTTGTTCCGGCGAATGGCATGTGAATCTGGGTTGATCGAACTGATCTGGTTGCACGTCAAGCTCAATCTACGATAAGGATGGTTGAACAACGTGGACAGATCAAGGTAGCTCGGCCAGTGATGCTTCTGGCGTAGTGCTGCACATTCAGTGAGGGATGACGAGAGCTGCGGAGGTTTCTTGGTCGGAAGGGAGAAGACGAAGAAGAAAGCAAACGGTGGATGGAAGAGGAAGAAGAAAGCATATGGTGGATGGGTGGTCGAGGAAGAAGAAGAAGAAAAAAAAAGAATTATCCTTCTTTTTTTAAAAAAAACAGTTTAGTCAAAATTTCCAATAATACCCTTTGACCAACCATTTCCTTCCAAAAATGCCCTTTTTAAACTTCCAAAATTTCAAAATAACCCCAAATCAAATACTAAAATTGAGAATTAACCATCTTAGTTACAAATTTTCGAAATTAACGCCCCTAAATAAGTCGGGCATTACATGCCGCCACTTTTCCATATAGGCTTTGTAGTTGCTTCAAGTGTCTAGGAGACTCCATTTCCAACACGGCTTTGATTTTATTCGGATTGGCTTCAATACCCATTTGATGAACCATGAATCCAAGAAACTTGCCTGATGTTACACCAAAGCATACTTGGTTGGATTCAGCTTCATTTGGTACTTTCTTGAGTTGTCGAAGGCTTCAGTTAGATCTGTTTTATGTTGGTTGGCCTTTCTACTTTTTACCAACATGTCGTCAACATATACTCCCATATTTTTTCCAATGCGATGAGCAAACATCTTATTGACTATCTTTTGATATGTCGCATCGACATTCTTTAAGCCGAAGGGCATAACATTGTAGCAATAAATTCCTCAACTGGTGACAAACGAGGTCTTCTCCTGGTCGGGAAGGTATATACGGATCTGGTTGTACCCAGAGTATGCATCCATGAAACTTAGCAACTCATCCCCTGCTATTGCATCAACTAGTTGGTCAATTCTTGGTAAAAGGAAGCTATCCTTCGAACAAGCCTTATTCAAGCTGATGAAGTCAATGCACATCCTCCATTTTCCATTTTCTTTCTTTACTAACACCACGTTGGATAACCATTGAGGGTATTGAACTGATTGAACAAACTTTGTCTTAAGTAGTTCGTCGACTTGTTCAGCTATAACTTCGTTTCGGGCGTGGTTGAAGGCTCGACTTTTTTGTCGTATTGGTTTGAAGTCTTTGTCGACATTGAATCAATGCACCATCACCTTGGGTCAACTCTTGACATATCGTCAGGAGACCAAGAAAAGACATCGACGTTGGCTTTAAGAAAGTTTACAAGACTTTCTTTTTGTTCAGGGTTAACTTAGAACTGATGTTTGATCGTTGGTCTTCTGATAGTAACGAGATAGATTCTAAGGCTTTAGATGGTTCACCTCGATGCTCGATTCCCTCAAGATGGGAGGCTAGCTTGGTTTCTTCCTTGCTTGGTAACATCTCGACACTTGGATATTATGGGAATGCTGAGTCTTGATCATCCTTTCCTCCCCTTCAACTGTAGGGGTCTTACCCTTAGTTGGATCTCAGATCAAAGGGGGTGAATCTAGAGTCATAGATAATTGATCTTGTCCAGGTCTATCTCATGGTCTACTGCCTTTCGATCGGTTCTGAGGATCCTTAAACATCACCTCAACAACTAGGTTTAGTTGGCATAGGACTCTATGGATTTGAACTATGCTCTAATCCATCTCTATAACTATTGGTGCTGCACATCTGTCAATTACCTTTACCCTCTTGGCAGTAGGTCGATTGAGTTCCACCGAAGGGTTGTCCTCAATATTTTGACTAGGTCTAGTATTTGAAGCAATTTTCCCTTAAGTCTCGATGTGGCTGGGTTGACGACCACGACCAAGTTTGTCTCCTCCAACACTTTGGTTGTTTCCACTCATCTTGTTGCTCATACTGTTGGTTGTAACCTTCTATAAAGCACAATTTCGTTTCCACTGATAGCGCCAACTATTGATACCAGATTTTGGTCAGACGGATCAATAGTAAATTTGTATGATTGGGAAACGAACTTGCCTATAAGACAAAGAAATGAACGATGGGGGTGGTGCTAAACTACCTATACTTCGACATTCAAGTCAGTAATCAAGTTGACAATAGGTGTAGAGAGCAAGAGATGACCAGTTTTGACGTACCTTTTTATCTATTAATCTGTCATATTTATATGGTGGTTTAGAAACCATAGTCATAATGGAGAGCGATAATCTCTCCTTGATTCCTATTGTGTGTTAAGTATGAGAAACAGTTACAAGGTTGGATTGTTACTTACTCGAACTGTTTCTCATGGTCATTGCTAACCCCTATGGGGATCGGTCTTAGAAGCCATGGCCAACCCCCATTGGGGTCAGCCTCATGGTCATCACCGACCCCATGGAGTCGACCTTAAGGGGGGCCGACCTCATAGGCATCCCCATGGAAATCGACCTTGGGGGTCAGCATCATAGGCATCGTCGACCCTTATGGGGATTGGCCTTAAGAGCCATGGACAACCCCCATGGGGCCAACCTTAAAGCCTATGAGGGTCGGCCTTAAGGTCCATGGCTTACCCCATAAAGGTCGGCCTCATGGGCATGTCGATCTCCATCAGATCGACCCTGGGGGTCGGCCTCATGGTCATCGCCGACCACCATAGGGATTGGTTTAGGAGCCATGGCTGACCACCATGGAGGTCAACCTCATGGTCATCGCTAACCCCCGTGGCGATCAACCTTTAAGAGCCATGGCTGACCCCTCATGTGGGTCAATCGTTCGGGTTTTGGTCGATGCTTTCCTTGGGCTCTTACTCATAGTAGGCTTACGACCCAATCGATTATTTCACCTATAACACTATTAATACGACCTACTTTGTAATAGTTAATAATGATTTAATCCAAATCATTAATGTGGATACATGTGAGTATATACAACGCGGTTATATAAGACTAGACCATGAAATGTTCAACATAAATTATAGCGGATAGGTCATTTTGATAGCTGATAGTGGGCATAAGTGTGCTATTTTTAGGCTTAGTTTTATGCTAGTTTTGCTATGATTGTGTGTAGTTTCATGTATTTTTATGTATAATTTATAGAAACCGAGCAATTAAAGCAAAACCGAAGTTTTGAGAAGTATTTGGTTGAATTTGGAGCAAATTGGAGCTATAATTGAAGATCCAAGTGTTGAAGAGAAGGAAACAAGCTTGTGAACCTGAGAGTATAGCATTGCAACGCCATTTGTAGTGTTGCAACGCCAGCTCAGCAGCCTTTCAGCCTTGGAGACTAGCAAACATAGTGTTGCAACGCTATTTACAGCGTTGCAATGCCGCCAAATTTATTTTTCTCTTTTTTATAAAATTCGAAGGGACAGTGTTGCAACGCTGTCTCGACACTATAAAAGGAAAGTTTGTATTTCGAGCAAAGAGAGTCATTGTTGAGAGACCAAACCCTAAAATTGATTCATACATTGTCTAAGGGCTTAGAGGAGACCTTTGGAGAGCTAAGGAGGAGACTCAAGGCTTGAGATCATGGACTTCATGTAGGGAACGAGTGTTGGCACACGACCTTAGTTTATTATCTTTTTCCTTTACTTTTCTTTTGGTTTTTAGGAGTTTTGTTATGGACTATAATGTTGTTTACTCTATATTTAGACAAGAATGGTTGTATGTTTTAGACTTTTGTTGATTTTGTAATTGAATGATATTATTTACATCTTTTATGCATCTCAATTTTTATTGCTTAAACCTTTGGCCATGGTTTTGCATGTTAGGTTAGATTTAGCTCGAGAGAGTAAATTTATCCATAGAACAATAGATGCATGACTAGATTTAGTTTATTGCATGAGAGTGAGTAAATTAATTCTAGAAGCCTTAAGAGAATCGTTTAATATCATGTTTAATAATAGAAATAGACTGAGAGGTTGATTTATTGCTAGGCATGAGTTCAATTGAGCTCGAGAGAGGATATTTGATCACTTAGTAATTCTTAGCTTAAGATTAATTGCATGAAAACAATTCGTTATATGCAAAGATGTGCTTAATTTACTAAACCATTATGTTTCTCAAAAATTGGACTCCAACCTTGTAAATAGTAGTTTAGGTTTTATTTGTCTTTTTAATCACTCTAAGGTTATGTTTCTCTAAATAAAATCGGGCATAATTAACTATGGTACTTAATTAATCTAAGAACTCCAATCCTTGTGGATGACCTTGGCTACTATTATTGCAAAATATTTAGAGGCCCGATTTTTATAAATTTAATCTTGATAGGACCTTCGACAAGTCCTTTATCAATAGCATAATTTCACAAATGTCCAAAAGTAACACAATTATCATTGGTAGGTTTTTACTCATTGATTACTCTTTTTCTCATACCAAAATACCGTTACATGTATTAATAAAGTCACATTTAATATAATATTTTGTTTTATTATTTAGGGTTTTAACGAACTTCACTTAAGGAAGTTTCATGGCATAATTAATGTTATTCATATATTTTCCAATCAATTGTATCCTAAATTGATGGTGTTGATTTCTGTTTTTGATTTTTTTTTTTTTTTTGTTATTTCCTCATTTCATTTCACATAATATGATGTTTAGTATAAATATATTTTGTATATATATTCGTGTGTTTTACAAAATGTGATGTTTATACTTTACGGATTGCATAAATAATTGGGGGTAAATAGACACAATTCTATATTTTAGCATCTATACCTATATTTCCATAATATGAACCTCATATTTTTCTATCATACCGATTCAAATCTAATAGTGTTTATTGTAGTTTGTAACTGTTACACAATATAAACCTCATATTTTTATATCATACCGATTCAAGTTTGATAGTGTTTATTGTAGTTTGTAACTACTACATAATAAAAACCTTATATTTTTATATCAAACTGATTCTAATCCAATTGTGTTTACTGTAGTTTGTAACTATTATGTAATATATACCCCATATTTCTATATCATACCGATTCTAATCTAATAGTGCACTATAGTTTGTAATTGTTACATAATATATACCTCATATTTTTATACCATACCAATTCTAATTTGGTAGTGTTTACTGTAGTTTGTAACTTTTTTTGGAACTTACTGTAGTTTGCGACTCTTGTAATATATACCTTGCATTTTTATATCACACAAAAAAATTATGTTGAGTGTTTATTACTCCGTAAATATATACCTCATATATTCTCTTATGTAGGTAGCATCTTTAAGTACCAATTACCGTCCCAAAGGTCGATGATTCAATTCCCCACTCTCTGAATTGAACTAAAAAAAAGGTAATACCTTTAAGATTTGTGCTTACCTATACAAATGTCTGAAACAAACAAAGATGGCATTGCATAGATAAACCTCTTACGTTTCTTCAATCATTGGAAACAATGGTGTTGAAATGAAGCAATATTGTTGCAAGAAGTTTTCAAGAGGAGATTTGAGAATAAGGTTGCAAAAATGTTTTCATATGAGGTTGCAGAAGGAAGTTTTCGAATGAGGTTGCAAGAGGAATGTTTTCATTTAGAAGGAAACAATAATGATGGAGAATCAAAACATATGTTTTAATTGCTAATTTTCCTTGTTTGAATGATGGAGAATTGCAAAATATATGCTTTAATTGTTAATTTTCATTTTATGTTTCTTTTATTATTTTAAATATAAAATGTTCACTTATGATGGGTTTGAGCATATATGCGGGCTGCTACTAGACATTTATGAAAATTACATAGAAGTTGGACAATAATGAAATTAGAGGTATAAAAAGGTCTATTTATGAAGTTATCTCAATATTTAATCTCCCCCTATAAATTCCTTAATTAAGAAGATTAATATTTCACAGGATTATCATATGCGACTCGATATTAATCCTAAGTGAGTTATGAACACTTACCTGTGAGGGCTTGTCTCTAATTTTAATGGGTAAGAGTTGCTTTTGTAGTCGATTCAATAAATTTACTATTTTGGGACTTGACCATAAATAGGAAGTTGGAAATATAAGTTACACAAGATGAAATTCATTCCTTCTTATATATGATAAGTAGATGAGTAGTTCCCTTAAGTGCTAATTTTGAGATCTGAACAATAAGGCCCCAACCACTCAATGGCCTGAGAGGGGCTTGGTTTATGATTGGATTATAAATAAATTGTTCATTACATGATTGTGGTACTTAAGGTATAAGATGTAATTATAGGGGTAAAACACACTTTTGACTCAACTTACTTATGAACAACTTATGAAGGATTGACTTGTATGTAATGGTTATATTCAAGGACACAACTTGTCTTACAGCATAAGAGTGCAACTCTAGGTCTATAGTGGAGTGACCTAGAGTTAATGAATGAAAATTAATTGATTAAATTCTTTATTTAATTAATTTTGTATCATTGGAGCTTATAATCTATAGGAACATAAGACCCTCTTGGTACCTCATACTAACACTCAGAGGATCAATAAAGTTGAAAAAAAAAACTTGAAATGTTAAAATCAATATTTGATATATTTGATATATTAAATATAGAAAAGAAAATTATATTTATTTTATTTGATATATTAAATATTAAAGAAAATAAATTATTAATGTATTAGATACATTAAAGAAAAAGATATATATGAAATTTGAATGACATTCAAATATGTTAATTATATATTGTAGAAGATGTGAGATTTGAATGAGATTCAAATATGCTAAATATATATATATATATTTTTAATATATTAGATACTATAATATATTATCTAATTTTAGAAAGGATTCTACCCTAGGTGCCTATAAATAGGACCCTTGGGTTAAACCAAAAACATACATCCCTCCAGAAAAAATAGAGAATTCTCTCTGAACTTCTAATCTCCCACTCTGGATTTTCTTTCAAGATGTTTCGTTCTTTGTTTTCGTCATAACAAGAAAGATCTCGTGGTGGAGATTTGATTTGTTGGAACACGAGGTCCTGTGAAGTTTCGATAGAACTTTCTCCATATACTTAGGTATTTATTTATAATTTCTTAATCTTTAATTTTTTGTTTAATTATAAATAATTCAAAGTTGATCCAACTTGACTTCTAAATCATTTAGAAATCACACTCTTGCGCTGCTAGGTGAATAGTTCATTCCTATCTATAACAAACCTTTAAATTAATAGTGAGTGTTTCAAAGTGTCCATTGCTAGAGCTCGAAAATATGATTTCAATACCTTTTGAATAATTCAATTAGATATCAAATGAAGATGTTATGGCCAAAACAAGATTGGAAAAAAAAAATCCTATGTGGCGATGACGTGGACGAGCAAATGAAGCAGAAATTGACAAGTGGTAGGTTAGATGAGTGGCAAACTGACAGTCGAATTTTGGATGACTTGGCATTTTGAACCTATGATTGGATGCACATGACGAATCCTTGCTAATGCATCGTATGCATGAAGCTTTCAAAATCGCATTGGTAAATGGCGAGTGACACATTGCAACCTTTTCTTTTTGAAAATTTTATTTGAAAGAAAGGAAAACGAATTGATTATGAATTTTTTAAACAAGGAAAATGAAAAATCCTAGTGGTCACTTTACACTAGGGGTGTGCAAAAACCGGTCTGAACCGACAAACCGAACCGAACTGAACCGAACCAACTGGTTCTGTTTGGTTATTTTTAAAAAAAATTATTTTTTGGTTCATACATTCCAAAAATCGAAGATTTCGGTTCGGCCCTCCGTTCGAGACTTTAAAAATCAAAGAAAACCGAACCGAACCGAATTATAATATATATATATATATATATTATATGTTTTTAAACAACTTTTGTTATTAGCCCAGCCCAACTAATACCAGACCCACTTTTCTTTTATTTTTTGTTGAGGAAATAACTAGGCCCATTTAGTCTTTCTTAATATATATTTTATAAAAAAAAAAAAAAACAACAAACCTAAAAGCACGCCCAAATTCACAATTTTTCTCCAGCAACACCAAAACCTTCAAGTCATGCATGCCGCTTCAGTTCTCTGCCGTAAGTTCTTCTTCTTCGTTCATTTCGTTCTTCCCTCTCACTCTCTGTCTCAATTTCTTTCATCCTCACCGGCCAGCTCACGCTAATCACCAACAGCTAGCACATCGATGCCGCCACCATTCGCACCCATCACTCTGGACTTTTTTTTTTTGAAATAACGAAAGAGTACAAGCAAAGCACTCTACTCTCATACACCACTCAAACACAAAGATCCAAATCACCTTGCAGAAAAGGTAAGTCTTTCTCAACAAGAACATGCAAAATCTCTGGGTATTCTTCCATCCATATTCTTTCAGCAGCTGCCAAAATCGATTTTTAAAATCTCTGTGTATGGAATCTATGGATGAATAAAGATTGGTCTGGGCAAATCTTAGAAATTTTTAATTGGAAAAAAAGGCTATATTTTTTTCTAAAAAAATCTGGTTATAATCGAACCGAACCGACTTTAACTGAACCAAGGCTGTTCGGTTCCAAAACCATGTTTGGTTCAGTCGGTTTAGTGTCTCTCAAAACCGATACGTTCTGTTCGGTCCATGGTTCTGTCCAAAATAGGATAGAACCGAACCGTGAACACCCATATTTTACACACCAAGTGGCACATGTTGTGCACATGCTAGAAAAAGTGCGCGTACGGCTGGTTTCTCTTTGTACATGGAACATTCCTTTTTACTGTTATAGCATGAATTTAATCCGATTTATGACCTTTTTTTATTCATTTAACCTTCACCATTGGTATATTTAAACCTTGATCCAATTACCAATTTTAAATCTAGATTCAATGTCCTTTTAGCCCAAATGTTCTTTAAATTCACCAATTCTCCTATTCCAAATCAACCATTCATTCTCTCAAAAGGCTTCATTTTCAATCTATTTTTGTTATGAGAGGTTGAATTTACTTTTATGTCAAAACTTGTGTATTCAACTTGTGTATTCGTTCTTTGTAAGAACAAGAAACTCTACTTTATCCATTATTGGGATTTGTAAGAAGGTGTGGGTACACCTTGGGATTGAGTGAGCTGTTTCTTTAAACATGAACCTAAAAAAAGATTTGTGTAGTGGTTTGATCCTGAACTTGTAAAAGAATTGGTAGAGGTTTACTCTTAAACTTGGAAAAAGAGTGGTTGGTCGATTTGGTTCTCACCTTTGAGAGGACTGTTGTAGTAAAATACCTAAGAAAGAGTCTTGGAACGTGAAGTAGGGATTGCGAACCACTATAAAAATTCTTGGTGTCATCTCTCTTCTATACTTTTAAATTGCTGTTGCTTAATTGTTTCTCGTTAGTTAAATTGCATGTTGTTTAATTAAATTGGGTGAAATGGCTATAGGTCTTTATTTGATTTTAGGTTGCTTATTCAGTTGGTCTAGATTAAATTAATATAGTTTAAACTCAAAAAAGTTTTAATTTGACTGAGCAACCCTATTCACCCCTTCCCCCTTTAATGTCATATGATCCTACACATGCTAGGTAAAGATTTTATGAAATTTGAATGAGATTCAAAGATGTTAAATATATTTTTTAATATATAAGATGTTAAAATATATGATTTGAATTTGGAAAAGATTCTGCCCTAAGTCCTTATAAATAAGACCCTTGAGTTAAGCCTTGGTGGCATCCCTATAGAGAAAAATCAGAATTCTCTTTGAATTTGATAACTCTCATTTATGAGGGTTATTTAGCTCTAAAAACTAAATTTATTTTTTAAAAAGTGTGTGTTATTCTTGTAAACCATGTCGTATAGAATAAATGTAAGTAAAAACAAGCCAAACACATATTTTTAATATTGAGTTGTTAAGAGAAAGAAATTAAGTGTAAAAGGAATCAAATTTTGAAAAGTTTGATAAGCTTTTGTGTATTTGTGATTTAGCTCTAAAAACTAAGTTTATTGTTTAGAAAGTGTGTTATTGTTTTAAATCATGTCATATAGAGAAAATTTAAGTAAAAATAAGCCAAACACATGTTTTTAATCATTAGTTGTTAAAAGAAAGAAATTAAGTGTAAATGGAATCAACCTTTAAAGAATTTGATAAGTTTTTGTGCAGAGGCTGTATCTTTGCCCATTTGCAGTCAGAATTGCACCCACGTATTGACCAGAGAGTAAAACTAACAAAGGCTGGGAGGTGCTCAATTTGCAACCACATTTGTAGCCAAGTTGTGCCCGCAACTAGACCTAATTCAAAAACAGTGCATGAATTACGAATTTGACAGATTCTCCAATTGAATCTCAACCATTTTCCTTAAATCACGGATGGATTGTCAAAGATGGCTTAGCACACTGACCTCAACAGAAGTTCTAGACTTAAAGGGTCTATAAAAGGTGAATATTGCACTCCACGAAGACATCTTCGATCCTCCACCATCCTAGATCACAAAAATTCAAGAACTCTCCTGTTTTCCTTGAGGATTTCAGATTGAAGCTGCCACTTCGAGTTTTGTTCCTATGCTTGTCTAAATCTCATTTGGGCACTTGTTTTGAAAGAAAAAAGTGTAAACACTCGATTCACTTTGATAGGAATAGAAAAGTCCTATTTTATCCAAATTAATTAAGGCTAGTTCAATAGATTTTATATTATTAATTGGTTATTTTACAGGAAATAAAGCACGAGGAGTGTTTTGGAGCGTTTTAGGCATTTTGGGGTTAATTTGGAGTGATTTGGAGATCATTTGATTAATCGGAGTTGAAGAAGCAAAGAAAATGACGAAAATGCCCCTATCGAGAGCAACGTGAATTTGGAGCACTGTTTCGACACTACTCTTAGGTCTCGACACTACGCATGTCAAGCATCGAGTTTCCTTACCAAAATGTTATAGGGAGCCTTGCAAAACGCCCACAACATTTAGACACTATCCTGATTTCTATAAATGCATATTTTCCAAATTAGGTCATTGGTGGAGAATTTGGCAACCATTTTAGAAATTTTCTCTCTACCTCTTTACTATCTTCATTAGATTTAGGCTTAGTTTAGGTATTTTGATTGAGCCTCGGTGTTAGACTTCATTGTTTTGATGGACGGCTAGACTTTCGATGTTGATTCAATGTATTATCCAATAACTTTGTATTTTTGTGAGATTATGTATTGAATTTCTTTATCAATTTCAGTAGCTTACTTATGTCTTAATTCTTGTTTAATTATGAGCATGACTGTAGATTAAATTGACGACTTAATAGTATCATGATTGTTCATAACACTATCCATATTTTTTGAGATCCGTAATTGTCGAGAACGCATGCTTAATTTGAGTAGCGAATAGTCCGGCTCGTGTTTTCGTTTAGGGGTTGTTCACTCCATTCGAAGTTTGCATGATAGGCCTTAAAATTAAGAAGAACGTGTTGATTAGATTAGATCAACCAATCTAATTTAGTTAATTTGCCCTAATCAATCCATAGAGCTTAATGTGATTAGCCTGATAGTATGGAATGCTATCGTGTCTAACTAATTGAGTTAATTTAGAATTAATTTGATGCTAGATTGAATTGGTATAATTACGGGATTGTTAGAGGCTTCTTCAACTTTTCCAATTAAGTCAATTAGGTGATAAACTACGAAATTGAATCTCACATTGATCAATGGTCAATTTTACATTGTAGCCTAACATACTTTGAATTGGTGCCCTTGGTAAGATCGTTATACTTTCCTTGCTTTCATTTCAGTTATTTTAGTGCTTTATGCAGAAACCCCCCCTATCTGGTCAATAAGAAATCCAATTAAGTGATAATTTGTTCCCTGTGATCGACCTAGTCCACTCAATGCTACAAGTAGCTTAAGATCGATTTATAAATTGTAATTTGATGAGCCCTCGACAAGCTTTGTCAAATTTGGCATTTTTGTCAGGGAGCTATTTAATTGATTTCTCTATGTTGGGTTTCTAATTTCAATAAAAACAAAATTTTTAAAAAAAAGTCAATAAATACATGTCTTCTAATGGCTGAGAACTTCTGGACATTTGGAGGAGCTATCGCTCACGCGATGAGGTTAGTGAGCTCAAATATCAAATTTCTGAATTAACCTCTTTAGTGTCTCATATGTTTGTAGCTCAAATCTCAAACTATCTTTAGAGGTGACAGTTTATGAGCTTGCTAATAATGCTCTTCAGTTTCAGGAGGAGACTCAAGCTGGGATGCGAAGCTTGGGTGACCAAATCACCCAGTTGATTGATTCAGTGGCGAGGCTGGAGAGTTCACAAGAGCAATAACCTATCAACTCCCCTGAGGTAGGAAATTATTTTTGTAACGACCCTATAGGCTCAACACGCTACCTAAGAGTCATTACTAAGTCACGTCGCTATATTACCGAAAATTTCGGCAACATAACGGCGTAACTACGCGAAAACCAAAAATTTGACCCTTACCTGATAAGACATAGAAAAACACACTTCTAAGATTTTCAAACAACCTCCTAGCATCCAACAAACTTCTCAATATGATGCTAGGGTTCAAACAGCAGAAAGCCCAATACACGTGCACGATTTACAAAGAAAGGTTAAAAGACTTTGAAACATTCTCCTAAACATTCAAAAACTCGACATGAGTTCTATGTACATCCAGAAACATAAAAGAAGCGGAATAGCGATCGGTCGGCTCCCATGACTCGAGTAGCTGATCTCCGGTCACGCGCTAGGGCCGATCTTAGCCTTACCTGAAAACATTTTTTTTTTAAAAAAAGAAAAGGGTGAGTATTAACGAATAATACTCAGTAAGTAACTCATAGTTTCAATGCAAGAGTTTCAATCGCATGCAACATGTCATTTTAAATCATAAAACCATCGTAAACCATTGCTTTAGTAGGGGACCTAAAATTCGTTTTATAAACCATGTACTTTTCCTCGCGGCTCTCGTGAACGATTAAATTCTCCCGAGGGCCTCGTGAATAGTCCGAAGACATAGTTTTTCCATCGAATAGAGTCCTCCCTAACTCTGAGAGTTGAGCTCGAAAGCTAACATACATCGTGGAGTCCGAAGACTCAGCCCGAAGGCTACCATCGTGGAGTCCGAAGACTCAAGCCCGTCGGCTACCATCGTGGGGCACTCTCGAACCCCGGGAGCATAGAGAGTCCGAAGACTCGGGTTCCCTCATAACCCACATAAAACTTTTGGGAGAATTATCGTCACAGCCTTACATAAATCTTTTCATGAGCACACAACACATGCATGAGGTTCCATTCGTTTTAGAACACAGTTATGAATGCATGAATCAAGACAATCGCATTTCAAAGACATACATATCATTTCCATTCTTTTTAACATGAAAACTCAAATAGAACTCATGGAAATAGCGTATAAAGGAATATACATATAAAACACTTTCTTTCTTAAATACTTAACACGAAAAACATAAACTTTCAAAGTAAATATAGAGCTAGCTCTCGGTTTCGAAAACTTCTTTCGTTGTGAGATCCCTTACCTTAAAACTTTACTTACTAAAATACCCTTTCTTCACTTAGTAATGAGCTTCTCGAGTTCCCACTCCAAGTACAATCCAAGGTCCTCGACAATTCACCTAAAAAGTTTCCTAAACGTGTCTTAAACCATCCGAATTACGCTAAAACACATTCTAACATTAATAACTCGACGAAACGGACCAAATGGCGAAATTTACCGAACTCCGGCGAACGGCGGCGCGTGACCGGAGCACGGCGGCGCGTGCGGCGGCGCGTGGCCGGCGCGTGAGGACTCTAGTCGGCGCGTGGGAGCGCGTGAGGTCTCGTTTTCGTGCGAGACTCACGGATCTGGGTTTTTCGGCAGCTGGGGTTGGTTCACGAGCTGCAGAACCGTCGAGGAGGCACTCGTTCGGCGGCGCGTGCTGCGGGGGTTGCGAATTGAAGCTTCCGGCGAGGGATTTGTGCTGCTCGTGAGTTCCAGTGGCTGACGG
Source organism: Trichosanthes truncata (assembly GCA_033996785.1). Taxonomy (NCBI): domain Eukaryota; kingdom Viridiplantae; phylum Streptophyta; class Magnoliopsida; order Cucurbitales; family Cucurbitaceae; genus Trichosanthes; species Trichosanthes truncata. The sequence continues at coordinate 37,032,474 of JAWPNB010000013.1, read as the reverse complement.
CGTGCGGTTCGACGTTCGGCAGCGAGTTGCAGTGGGCTTCACCGGCGATAGACAACAGAGGTGCGGCGGCTGGCTGGGCGTTTCGTGGCGGCGGAGCTTCTGGTTCACGGCGGACTTGGGCTGCGCGCGCGAACCACAGCAGCGCGGAGGGCGGCGGTTCAGCCTCTGCGCAGCCGGCGAGGAAGAAGAGGAAGAAGAAGACCGGCGATGGAGATGGGTGTTCGGTCGGAGGGAGAGAGAGAGAGAGAGAGAGAGAGAGTTCGGGAAGGGGAAGCCATTGTGAGGAAGAAGAAGAAGAAAAAAAAAATAAAATAAATAAAATAAAAATAAAATAATAAAATAATAAAAATAAAAATTATATATATATATAATGGATAAGGATGGGAATTTGTTTAAAAAAAAATAACTTCCAATTTTGCCCTTCTAACCAAATAAATCTTCAAATTAGCCCTTTTTCTCATTCCAAATTGCAAATTAACCTTAAGATTTAATTTACCCAATGAAAATCATTCCAAATTAATTTCCATAATTTGAAATTAATGCCTGTAAATAAGTCGGGCGTTACAATTTTGATGAGGCGGACATAGATAGTGATGAGGAGAATTTTGTGTTATGAGAAGTCTAGGTATGTGAGACAAGGAAAGACGTTGAGCCTCAATTCGAAGAAGTGATCCAAGTGATAGAGTTGAAGGCTGAAAAGTCTACGTCTATTCTATCTTTTGAGTCATCTCCTATTTATGAGTATTCTTATCTTTGTTCTCAGGAGACTGAGTCTGAGTTTGTTTATTTTGATTTTTTGATGAAATGCTTTCTATACCTTTTTATTTGCAATTGTTGAAATCGGTCCTAATTGGAGCATATTAAAAAAAAATTGTATATTTTCTTGTAAGTTTTGAGCACGTTAGCCAATCTTTTGTTGTTTTGAAGGCTTTGGGTGGAGTTATAGGATCTATATGTTCGTTATCACTCCAATAGGCCTATAGGCTACCTTGATGGTTGATTTTTTTGTGTGCGTGAAAGTCTATAATGTCTTACTTAGGAAGAAGTTGTTACGTGATTTTGTGACCATCCAAAGCTGCAAGTGTACGGAGTCAAGTTTTAGTATAGTGGATGAGTAAGAGTGTTGTCCATAGGACTGGATTTTTTAACTTAATTAAGTACCATAGTTACTCACACCTAATTTTATCTAGAGAAACTAAAATCAAGAGATGAAATATTAAAGACTAAACTAAATTTACAAGGTGGAGACACTTAGGAGAAATCTTTATAAACATTGGTTTTAACAAATAACCCCAAGCTAGACAAATTAAGAAAATTTTCATTCATTCAACTATTATAAGCCAAGAAATCACAAACATATTCAATTGACTTTCTCAAGCCCAACTAAAACTCATGTTCAATTATTAAAACAACTTTCTAGTCTAAATTTCATAATTAAGCATGACATTATAAAACTTTCCTTAACAACTTCCATTAGCAAACAATTCATTCCCATGCAAAAGGTTACTAACAGTTATGCAAATAAGTCTAGATTGAAGCTCTACTTTTCCAAGCTATAACTTAAATCATATACAATTAACCTTTGGCCAAAGAATTAAACAATAAAACAAGGATGCATAAATAAATGTTGAAATATATAAATCTTGAAATCAAAGTAACTATCCACAACAACCAAGTTTAAACAAATGAGTTTAGTCACTCAAATTCACAATTACAACCCTAAACTCATGTCAATATCTAAAACCAATGACTACAAAGTAAATAAAGAAAAAGGGAAAAACTATCTTACGTGTGCTACACTCGTTCCCATTGGGATGTCTTGCAATCCCGAGCCTTGAATATCTCTGTTGGCTGTCAAGAATGCTCCCTTAGTCCCAAATACGAGGTAGAAATAGAAGTTAGATTGGTCGCTCTCCAAATAGCCTCCCCTTTTCCGTACTCAAAACACAATATTTATATTATCGTGGCAGCGTTGAGACATTAAGGACGCCGTCTCAGCGCTGTGCCCTAATTTGCAAGAATAAAGAAGGAAATATTGATAGGAATGAACTCTTCATCCCACAACGGAAGCATTGGATAGTCTTTGATTTTATTTAAAATTAAACTAAAAATAATATTAATTAAGAAAACTTACTTTTGAGATAAATATGATGGAGAATGTTCTAGCGGATCTATCTCTTCCACAAAGTCTTCCTAACTATGACTCGAACATAGGACCAAGGCTTGTGGGAGCCTCTTGAAAGAAAATCTACAAGGGATTGGAGAGGAAGAGGTCTAGAGAGAATTCTCTAATTCTCTCTATTGAAGAGATGTCTGCTATGAAGAATGCCCAATGGCTCACCCCTAGGGTCTTATTTATAGTGGTCTAGGGAAGATAATTAAATAATATATTTTAATATCTAATATATTAAAATATATTTATCTAACCAATTTGAATCTTATTCAAAACCTTTTAAAATTCTCCTATGACATCTATTTCCTAATTTGAATCCAATTCAAATTTAATAAATATCTTTTCTTTAATGTATCTAATATGCATTAATTACTTTAATATTTAACGTATCAAATACAATAAATATATTTTCCTCTTTTATATTTAATATATCTAATATATTAAATATTAATTTGAACACTTCAAATTAAATATTAATTTGAACATTTCATATTTTTCTTTCAACTAAATTGATCTTTTAGTGTTACTATGAGCTAGCAAGAGGACCTTATGGACCTACAGATTATAAGCTCCAATGATACAAAATTAATTAATTAAACTCTTTAATTATTCAATTTTCATTCATTAACTCTAGGGTCACTCCACTATAGACCTAAAGTTGCACTCTTATACACTATAGGACAAGTTGTGTCCATTGATATAATCACTACATGCAAGTCGATCCTTCACGAGTTGTTCGTAATTACAGCTGGGTCAAAAGTCCGTTTTACCCCTATAATTACAGCTGGGTAAAACGGACTTTTGACCCAGCTGTAATTACGAACTAAGTCCCTCTCGGGCCAGTGAGAGGGTGGGGCCCCATTGTTCAAGTCCCGAAATCAGCACTTAAGGAAACTACTCATCTACTTACCCTATATGAGAAGGAGTGAATTCCATATTGTGAGATTATGTTCCCAGCTCCATATTTTGTCAAGTTCCAAAATGGTAGGCATATTGAATCGGCTACAAAAGCCACTCTCACCCATGCAAATCAAAGAACAAGCCCTCATAGGCAAGAGTTCATAACTCACTCAGGATTAAGATCGAGTCGCATATGATCATCCTGATGAAATATTAATCTTCTTAATTAACGGATTTATAAAGAGAGATCAAATTTTTCGTGGTCCAGTCTTATACAAACTCATTGTATAAGATGCCCCCACTCACATGTCTCCACATGAACGATTTGGATCAAATCATTTGTAATTATTACAAAGTGGGCCGTATCAATAGTGTTGCCAAGATAAGGCACCCAACCTTATCCATATACTATGACCCTTTAGGTTATTTCTTGAACATGATCCTCCCGTATGTCAACTACATACTGTTCAAGATTACACTAATAACCTTAGTTTTTTCATATAATGGATAATATTTATTGCAAATAAAATAATCAAAATTATTATTAATTATTAAATAAATTATTAATTACGAGGCTTTAGGGCATAAATCCCAACAATCTCCCACTTGCACTAAAGCCGGCGAGACATGTATCCTAGGGCATACTCTATACCTAACATGTTCTCTCACTTGCCCTAGCAAAGATGAGACATGTCTTGTAATCCTAGACATTCTAGGTGACCCTCAAACACTTTAGCCTTGAGAGTCTCTTTATATAGATCCAAAGGACTGCCATTAAAAGCCATCTTAATCACTACCATGATGCTTTCTCTCTCTCGATATGATTTCCTATACATTGGTATTTTCTAATTTCCTTAATATTAGTCTTTGCACCACTATTATCATAATAAAGAAGATAAACTAAATCATATCTACAACACTTATCAGATCTTCAAGGAACTATTTGAGTCAGATAAGTCTTTTTGTTACTTCACAAGCAAAACAATTTAACTTGTATACCATAGTCCACCACTTAGGGTAAACTTTATCTTTAGATAGATTTCCTAAATCATTGTAAGAACCAGTGTATCTTGTAAAGATCAAATCTTTAACTCCATACACAAAAATTTCTCATCATCCATAGATAATTTGAGAAAGTTTTTAATTTTCTACTCAATGGTCATACCATTCGTTTAACTGATATATGTTAACCAATTGTATATTAAATGTGTAGTCTCATTTATGCATATCATATACTCTCAACATTTGAGGTGTCTTAGGATACACTTCTTTAGACATAAAGATCAAATATTTGACAACAATTTTGTCAATATCAAATGTTTGAGACAAAGTTAACATTTTGTCCTTAAAATCTTCATTTTGGACATGTAAAATATACTAAGTCATTCCAAATCACTTATTTGGAATTGGTTACTTATTTAACGTTTTATGTTAGACATCTTACATCATTCATAATGGATAAAAATATCACCAACATAAAACATGAAAAAAAATCTACTAAGCAATTAATGATTTTCTTGTCTATACAAGCTTCATTAATATTTATCCATAGTCATAGATTTTGATACTTTTATCAAACCTTATATTCACAGATCTAATGGTAAAATTCATTTCATAAATGAACCTTTACTATTTCGCAAACTATTTGCTTTTGATCTTTGAAAATAAACATATCTGATTGATTTGTGTAGATGCATTATCTAAGATTTCTTTTCATAAAAGAATTCTAAACATTCATTTTTTTTATATCACATATACAACAATGAATTACATAATACTTACAGACTTCAGTATGGCAACAAATGAAAAAATTTACTCGCAGTCTAATTTCTCCTATTAGGTTTAACCCTTTGCCAGTAGTCTCACTTTGCAGGTAATAAGCCTTCAACTTTGTCATCTAACATGATAATTTGGGCTTCAATTAAGTCATTGTAAAGGTTGAGTCATCTCATAACTCTCCCACTACATGAGGCTTATCCAATTCATGACTAGGATCCATTTGACTTTCAAATGTAATTAAATTGTTAACAACTTTTGTTAACTATTTAGTGGCTTCACTTGGAACCAATTTATTAACACTAGCTCACCTTATTAAATGTTTGTAGTCTTTTATTTGACATTTCTTATAAAAATGATATTTGTCATACAAATACCTTATTCGTTTTAGGACTACATAAAAGACCATTTTATACTCCTTAGGGGTGCCTACACTTAGGCTTATCTTTGAACATATACAAGCTTTATAGACTTGTTTCAACACGTGAACTTAACATTCTCAAATAGTGAAGTGTTGTAAACTAACTTTACCACTCTTCTATAATCTTTAAAATTGTCTTGTAGACACTTTTAGAGGGAATCATGTTCACCATGCAATATCTATTGCATTTCCTAATCGGAGTTTGGTAATGGTGTATAACTCATTATTGATGTGATCATGTCTAACAAGGTCTTGTTCTCCTCTTGCAGCACAATTTCACAAAATTATACTTGGTATTAAGATAATTGGGATAAAAATTCATTCTCTATCAATTAGTTTTCGTACGTAAGGTTCCTATATTTTCTATTATAATTTGATCATAATGTCTTGATAGATTTAATTACCTAATCGATTTTTAACTTTAGTCTTAATTTTCTTGAACTTTTCAAAAAATTTAGACTTATGTTGTATTAGGTAAAGATACTTGAACATTGAATAATCATCAACTAGAGTAACGAAATATTCATGACTTTATTTGGCCTTTACATTCACCAGACCACTTGGGTCAGAATGTGTAAGCCCAAAGTATTCTTTGGCCTTGCAGCCTTATCTAATAAAGCCCCAACAATTATCTTCCATGAAAGGCAAGATCTACAGACAGGTAAAGTAATTAATTCTAACTTTTAGAGAATTACCTCTTACTAGTCTCTTCATTTCATTCAAGTTGATGTTGTAACGACTCGACTTTTCCTATTAGACTTTCTAGGGACGTTACTACATGCATGCTGAAGAAATTTAAAAATCTTGGTAAAAGACAGAAAGAATTAAACTTTTTGCTAAACAATAAAAAATCTTTATGCTCAGGATCCCTTTAAAAATCATTTCAAAACATAATATGAATTATAACGTTCAATTAGTTGAAATAGTTTCACAACACATTGTTTACTAAACAAAATATGTTTTAACTAACACACTATCTAAATGCGGAAGTCATGATCCTCAAATTCACTCATGACCCTTTCAGCAAACTGCCTTGTCAATCGCCTAAGATATGTCTTTGTCTTTGCCTGAAAAGAAAAACATTTTTGAAAAGGGTGAGTATTTAAAATACTCAGTAAGTGACCTCACTACCGGGGTCAGGATATGCAAACACATACAAAGTGATTTTTAAAATATTTTTCCTCTAGTGGGACCTAAAACATTTTCATAGTGGAAACGTTTCCCTTTAACTTTTCTCTTCGGCTTAATGTGGACAATTATCCCAACCTAACATTTCCTTTTCAGATTTCTTTTCATTTAGATGAACATCTATAATTTTAGGAGGGTAATTGCCACAGCCTTTGAAATCATTTTAGCATGAAAATACACATGTATGCATGAGGTCCCAAAGCATTTTAAATTTTCATTCAATGATGCAACACAAGGTAACATTCTCATATCATTCATCATAAATCATAAACCATAACTCATGCATCACATTCACAAGAATATTTGGCAATCAACAAGTGAAAATCCATTTTCATATATAATAAAGCATTTTAAAATTCATCAAAAATCATAATAAAACATTTATAAAAGCTTTTCATTTCAAATGTAGTTTTTCAATTAAGTTCCTAACTTGCATTTAAGCATACCGGCATAAAGTCCCTTACCTTGGCTCCATTAGTTCGCTTTCTCCTTTTATGGAGTTCTTTCACCTTAACCTATAATGATTTAAAAGAACTTATTACTTGACCTACTCAACTCATGAACCTTAGGCAAACTACTCAAATTACTGTATACGCACATGAACCCACCATGAAATTGACTACATTAAATTATTCAACAAGAATATTCACCCACCTAGGTAGCTAAGTTTACCCCCAACTAGTTACCAAGATAACATAATTTCATTCCTCTATTATTTCAAGTAAGTCATTTTGATAATACACATGATTCTCCAAATCTTTAAGCCCTCTATTCCAACATAGCCATAAACTTAGTCAAAATTTAATTCTAATTTACCCATAGTAAGATTTCTCTAAATATCGCATGCTTCCTAATTATGAATTTCATGCTTTCCTTCTAAATATCATAATAATAACCAAGTCACAAGTAACTTAAAGGGCTTAATCCAAAATTGAATTGGAGTCAAAATTTACCAAAATCATAACACAATCGTGGCACTGTTCGGGATTCGAAACGCTGATCGGGAGACGGCGGCACGTGAACAGTGACAGCAGTGTGAACAGTGACGACGGTGTGAACAGTGTGCACGGCGTGAATAGTACCGCTATGTGAACAGTACCTCGCGTGAACAATATCGCGGCGTGAAACAGTGTCGCGCGTGAACAGTATCGTGGCATGAACAGTGTCGCGCGTGAACAGTACCCCCGCAGAGTGAAGGACAAATCCGCGCGATGGATGTTTGTTGAAGAAGAAGAAGCTTTCGAATGGATGGGTCTCTTGGTAGTGAAAGGGAGAGAGAGAGAGGGATTGATGGTGGAGGTTATTTTTCATGGAGGAAGAGGAGAAGGTTGGAGAAGATGACGGCTTGGCTTGACCTAGGGCTGCGTGCAGTATAAAAATAATAGAGAGGGATATTTGGGCTTGGCTTCTCCTTGGGCTTGGGCTTGGCTCAAAGTCACCTAATTAACAAAAATTGCCCCCAAACCAATTAATTCCCTTTTTTCCTTCTTTCTTCCCAATTCACCCTCCAATTTCTCAAATTTCAATTATGCAAATCTTTAAAATTAACTTTCAACACAACTTTAAACATGAAATTGGCCTTACAATTAATTCAAATCTCAAAATTAAAACTTTAATTAATACCTGAAAATGTCGGTCGTTATAGATGTTAATCAACCTTAAATGCCAAATTCAAGTATCATCTTTTAGGAGAAAACAATATGTCTTTCTATTCTGGATTCTATAATCCTGAATATCTCAGTATTTTGTAGTTTAGTATATGTCAACATTTTTACATATACAAATTGTTCTTATTTTCAGCTGAATGTATTTTCAAACAATTTTGAAAATATAAACTTTCATACTTCAAAGTAATTCATACTATATGAACATTTTTGTAATAAAGTTCGAGAAATTGAATTTCTCTTGTGGTTAGTTAAAACACCATATTCAGCATTATGTGACAATTTTTACTTAATGACATCTTAATGTCTCCCACTACACTAATTGAGATAGGCTTCCTGGTGCTAACTTGTAGAAACTATTCTACATATTAAGTATTTTCCAAGAATTGCATATTAAATGGAATGAAAAATAAATCTTGATAGTAGATCTTATATCGACTATCTATGTGACATTATTTATATTCCACCAAAAATCTAGTAAATCAAATTTACTTTCATTTATATTTTTCTTCCTAGAGGCATTTCAAAAATTCCTCTTATTATGACTATCCTAGCTAATTTAGGAACTATTTCCTTTTATATAGCTTCAATCATTTGGTTTATTTACTTGGATTTTTGTAATACTTAATTTTGAGATCATTTAGACAATTTTCTAAATTTAGCTTATGTTGACTTCAACATCTCATATGTTGTTGTCATTTTCTTTATCTTCTAAACTTGACATCTAACATGTCAACTAGGAGAATACGTACAAGCTATATCGTTTACTTTTGATTCATTAATCATGTGCTTCAAGAATAATTCGAATAACATTAGCAACAGGTTTTGAGAACATTTCTCAATAAAGACAAATAATATTTTACACCGCCATTATAGTGTTAATGTTACTTTTTCCAAATAATAAAATTTTCTCAATTTTGACTTATCAGTAATAAAATTAAAATTATGGGAGAAACTAACATAATATTGAAATATATATATTATTTAACACCATGCAAATAATTATCCATTCAATTTTAGCATAGAAATCAAATAATTTGAAAAAATGAACCCTATAAATCATTTCTAATGCTATGGTACTCTAGTGAGTTAAAACAAGTGACGTCGTAGGATAGGTTAAGTATTCCTTCACTAAACTGAGACAATCTCAACCAAGTATTATACCAGAATAACTCTTATTCCTATAATATTTAGTTACCATTAGTTTGGTCAAAGACATCATTAACAACTTTAATGAGCCATTTGTAAGTGTGACCCATAATTTTAGATCCGGTAGTTTTATCCCAACAAGTGCCGCCAAAGGGTAGGTCAAGTATTGGAAACAAAACTATAATCCTATCATTCTCAGGAGTTCACCCTGATATTGACCCATGCAAACACCTTCCGTAGGGGGACGGCCCAAAAGCCGCCACGAGGCTCCGCATGAATCTCACGATGTGAACCAAGGATGGAGACTGTAGGATATGTTGACACATTTCCTTCTCCCACTTACTATTTTGAAATAGGTTTTTCTCTTACTTAGACAAATTAGGCTAATCTCATTTATCTAAGTTCCTCAATCTACCTTTCATAACCCTTATGTTGTTAGATTGATTTTAATATGAATTACTAAGATTTAAAAAAAATAATCACATTATGAGCATGCTTAGTGAAATTAAATAAAATTTGACTAATTCAACTCCCAAGTCGGTTCCCAGTTAGAGGTGTTCCCTTTCGGTCAGCTTAAATACCCCAGTCTAGACAGAACCTTCCATAGCAGAGTTCCCTTATAGTCAATTTTTATTTCAAATTTATTAATCTTTAATTAACTATTAATTATTAGATTAATGAACATAAATATTGTTAATCCTATTAAAAAAATAATTCACTTCAAGGATAATCTTAAAATTCTACCATTTTAAACCGTTAAAATAAAAGATTATCCTAAATTCTAATCCCATTAGAAACCAATAAAGATAAATTAAATTCAAAATTTAAACTATTTAAACAAGAATCAAGAATATCTTTAATTAAAGAAAACTTATTCTCATTAAGAAATATCATAATCCTATTATAAATGAATTTAATCTTATTAGAAAACAAATAAAGATGAATTAAATTCAATTTTTTTAAACTATGGATAATCTTGAAATTCTACCATTTTAAACCCTTTAAAACTAAATTAAAAGATTATCCTAAATTCTAACAAATAAAGATATATTAAATTCAAATTTTAAAGTATTTAAAGCATGAATTCGAAATATCTTTATTTTAAGAAAATCCTAATCTCATTAGGATATATCCTAATTCTATTAGGAAAACATGAATTTCATTTATGAAAGAAAATATCCTAATTTAATTTTCCAAATATAACAATTATATTCAATGATATGGAAAATATAAGCATATTAAGAAAATATCTCAATTCTATTAGGAAACATCCTAATCAAATTTTCCAATATAACAATTATATTAAAAAATTAATCTTAATTCTATTAGGAAACAACCTAATCAAAATTTTCAAATATAACAATTATATTAAAAAATAGATAAGATGCATGATCATGCTTAACCTATGGTGGGATTTTAAATTTAAATAACATACTTTATGCAACAATCAAACAATTTAAAACAAACATCTCATGCATAATTAAATTAAAAATAGCAAAATTGTAACGACCCTATAGGCTCAACATGCTACCTAAGAGTCATTACTAAGTCACGTCGCTATATTACCAAAAATTTCGGCAACATAACGGCGTAACTACACGAAAACCAAAATTTGACCCTTCCTGATAAGACATAGAAAACACACTTCTAAGATTTTCAAACAACCTCCTAGCATCCAACAAACTTCTCAATATGATGCTAGGGTTCAAACAGCAGAAATCAAATACACGTGCACGATTTACAAGAAAGGTTTAAAAGATTTTGAAACATTCTCCTAAACATTTAAAAACTTAACATGAGTTCTATGTACATCTAGAAACATAAAGGAAGCGGAATAGCGATCAGTCGGCTCCTCATGACTCAAGTAGCTGATCTCCGGTCACGCGCTAGGGCCGATCTTAGCCTTACCTGAAAACATTTTAAAAAGGAAAAGGGTGAGTATTAACGAATAATACTCAGTAAGTCCATCATAGTTTTAAAATAAGAGTTTCAATCACATGCAACATGTCATTTTAAATCATAAAATCATCGTAAACCATCACTTTAGTGGGGGACCTAAAATTCCTTTCATAAACCATGTACTTTTCCTCGCGGCTCTTGTGAACGATTAAATTCTCCCGAGGGCCTCTGAATAGTCCGAAGACATAGTTTTTCTGTCTAATAGAGTCCTCCCTACCTCTGAGAGTTAAGCTCGAAAGCTAACATATATCATGGAGTCCGAAGACTCAGCCCGAAGGCTACCATCGTGGAGTCCGAAGACTCAAGCCCGTCGGCTACAGTCGTGGGGGCACTCTCGAACCCCGGGAGCATATAGAGTCCGAAGACTCGGGTTCCCTCAAAACCCACATAAAACTTTTGGGAGAATTATCGTCACAGCCTATATAAATCTTTTCATGAACACAACACATGCATGAGGTCCCATTCGTTTTAGAACATAGTTATGAATGCATCAGTCATAGCAATCGCATTTCAAAGACATACATATAATACACTTTCTTTCTTAAATACTTAACATGAAAAACATATACTTTCAAAGTAAACATAGAGCTAGCTTTAGGTTTCGAAAACTTCTTTCGTTGTGAGATCCCTTACCTTAACTTTTTTACTTACTACAATACCCTTTCTTCACTTAGTAATGAGCTTCTCAAGTTCCCACTCCAAGTACGATCCTAGGTCCTCGACAATTTACCTAAAAAGTGTTCTAAACGTATCTTAAACCATCCGAATTACGCTAAAACACATTCTATCATTAATAACTCGACGAAACGGACCTAATGGCAATTTTTACCCAACTCCGGCAAGCGGCGGCGCGTGACCGAAGCACGGCGGCGCGTGGACTTCACGGCGGCGGCGCGTGGGCGGCGCGTGGGGCTTCCAATCGGCGCGTGAAGGTTCGTTTCTGGTGTGTTGCAGCCCGATCTACAATAATCCAAGGTTATTTTGCTGAAAATCGATCAAACTCGAGCTCAAAATGCCAAACTTCTCACGGAACGAAAACCCACCTTGAAATCGCGGCGGAAATGGTGTTTTCCGGCGATATTCAGTGCTGTGGCGGCTTCGAACACTCCACAGCAGCGAGTTGCTCTGTTCGGCGAGGCTAGGCGTGCAGGTCGACGGCTGGGCGTTCGTGGAGCTGATCGGAGAAGAAGAGAAGAAATCGCGAGCAGCGGCGGACGGAGGTCGCGCCGCGGGGTTCGTGGCTGCCGGCGACAGCGTGCGGCGGCTGCTGCTCGGTGAGAACGAAGAAGAAGGAGGAGGAGGAGGAGCCGGCGGCTTGCGGCGGAGACGAGGGCTTCGGCGAGAGAGAGAGAGAGAGAGAGAGAGATCTGCGCGAGGGAGAGAGAGAGAGTGAATTTTTCTTTTTCTTTTTTTTTTTTTTTTTTTTTTTAATAATAATAATAATAATAATAATAAAATCAAAATATCTTTTCTCTAAAAGACCAAAATGCCCTTTTTCTTTTCCAAAAATTACCAAAATACCCTTAAAATAATTAAATTCATAATAAAACTTTACCAAAGAGTCTCGGGTGTTACATTCTTCCCCCCTTAAGAACTTTCGTCCCCGAAAGTTCCTAGTCTTGGAATAGTTCAGGATACTTGGCTCGCATTTCATCTTCACGTTCCCAAGTAGCCTCTTCTATCCGATGGTTCTGCCAGAGCACTTTAACCAAATTAATCTCTCGGTTACGAAGGGTCTTACGATCTCTTGCTAGAATTCGAGTCGGCCGTTCTTCATAACTCATATTTTCATTCAACTGTAATGGCTCGTAGTCAATCACATGCGAAGGGTCCGACACATACTTTCTTAACATCGAGACATGGAATACATCATGGACCGCAGAGAGAGATGGCGGTAATGCCAATCTATAAGCCACAGGGCCTATTCGCTCAAGAATCTCGAACGGCCCTATAAACCGCGGACTTAACTTTCCTTTCCGGCCGAACCTCAACACTCCTTTCATCGGAGCCACTTTAAGAAACACATGGTCGCCTACTTCGAATTCTAGATCCCTTCGTCTTGTGTCAGCATAGCTCTTCTGTCTACTCTGTGCAGTCTGCATTCTTACCCTGATTTTTTGAATAGCATTGTTCGTGACTTGAACTAACTCTGGCCCCAAAAGCTGTCGTTCACCGACCTCATCCCAATATATTGGAGTCCTACATCTTTTACCATACAAAGCTTCAAACGGTGCCATTCCTATAGTAGCCTGATAACTATTGTTATAGGCAAACTCCATCAGGTGCAAGTAAGTATCCCAACTACCTGGGAAATCCAACGCACATGCACGTAACATATCCTCCAAAACTTGATTCAATCGCTCGGTCTGTCCGTCCGTTTGGGGATGAAAAGAAGTGCTAAAATCCAGCTGAGTACCCAGAGCTTTCTGTAAGCCTCTCCAAAAGTTAGAAGTAAAACGGGCATCCCTGTCCGAGAAAATTCTAGCAGGAACTCCGTGTAATCGCACTATCTCCTGCATATAAATTTGCGCCCATTTCTCTGTAGAATATGTAGACTTACCCGAAAGAAAATGCGCCGATTTGGTAAGCCTATCGACGATGACCCAAATCACCGTGTAACCTCTCATCGTCCTGGGTAACCCAACAATGAAATCCATAGAGATTTCATCCCATTTCCACAAAGGCACATTCAATGGTTGCAACAATCCTGCCGGCCTCTGTCTCGGCGCTTTAACCTGTTGACAAACTAAGCACTTACTGACAAACTCCGCTACATCCTTTCTCATACTGTGCCACCAGAAAATCTGTTTTAGGTCTTGATACATCTTGGTACTACCAGGATGCATCGAAAATGGCGAACTATGCGCTTCAGTCAAAATCTCACTCTTCAATTCATCAATATTAGGTACACATAATCGCCCTTGATATAGAAGTCCACCATCTGAAGACATAGAAAACTCTTGAGCTTGCTCAGTGCCGATTTGTCGTAGTTTTTCCATTAAACTAAGATCCAATCGCTGAGAGACTATAATACGTTGCCTCAAAGTTGGTTGCACAGTCAACTGAGCTAAGCGTGTAGTCGCTTCACCTATCAAAATTGCAATTTCAGCATTCTCCATCTCTGCCTGTAGCTCATCCTGACTAGTGATCTGAGCTGAAGTATGTACCGTCTTTCTACTGAGAGCATCTGCGACAACATTTGCCTTACCGGGATGATAAAGAATTTCTAGTTCGTAGTCTTTTACCAGCTCTAACCATCTACGTTGCCGCATGTTCAACTCTTTTTGTGTAAACAAGTACTTCAAACTCTTATGGTCCGTGAAGATCTGAATCTTCTCACCATACAAATAATGCCTCCAGATCTTCAAGGCGAAGACAACTGCGGCCAACTCCAAATCATGGGTTGGATAGTTTTGCTCGTGACTTTTCAACTGGCGAGACGCATAGGCTATAACCTTTCCACATTGCATCAACACTGCTCCTAGCCCTTTCCTCGATGCATCAGTGAAAACTACAAATCCACCTGTTCCCTCAGGCACAGAAAGAACAGGGGCTAATACCAATCTCTGTTTAAGTGTCTGGAAACTTGCTTCACACTCGTCAGTCCAGACAAATGACTTGCTTTTGCGAGTTAGTTGAGTCAAAGGCGTAGCTATCTTAGAGAAATCCTGGATGAACCGTCTATAGTAACCTGCTAGACCTAGGAAACTCCGTACTTCGGTAACTGTAGTCAGACGAGGCCATAGCGTTACAGCCTCTACTTTCGCTGGATCTACGGAAATCCCTGCCCTTGACACTACGTGTCCTAAGAAAGACACCTTTGTAAGCCAAAACTCGCACTTGGAGAATTTCGCGTACAACTGGTTCTCCTTCAAAGTCGTCAACACTCTTCTCAAATGCTCTTCATGTTCTTTCTCAGTTTTAGAGTATACAAGGACGTCATCAATGAATACAATTACGAAAGCATCTAGGAACTCCTTGAATACTCTATTCATCAAGTCCATAAAAACTGCAGGGGCGTTAGTCAAACCAAAAGACATCACCGTGAATTCAAAATGTCCATATCGTGATCTAAATGCCGTCTTAGGGATGTCTCTTTCTCTGACCCTCAACTGATGGTACCCTGACCTCAGATCAATCTTTGAAAACACCGACGCTCCCTGTAACTGATCAAAGAGGTCGTCTATACAAGGAAGAGGGTACTTATTCTTAATCGTAACTTTGTTCAATTCCCTGTAATCGATGCACAGTCGCATGGTTCCATCTTTCTTCTTTACAAACAAGACCGGTGCTCCCCAAGGAGACACGCTAGGTCGAATAAAACCTTTATCCAATAGGTCCTGCAGTTGCAACTTCAGCTCTTTCAATTCCGCTGGTGCCATTCTGTAAGGAGCTTTAGAGATAGGAGCGGTTCCTGGTTCAAGCTCTATGGTGAAGTCTATTTCTCTCACGGGAGGCAACCCTGAAAGATCTTCAGGAAACACATCTAGAAATTCATTCACCACAGGCACAGACGATGCGTGAACCTCGGTGTGTCTCACTTCCACAACACTAGCTAAGATTCCCCATGATCCCTTAAGAACTAGCTTTCTCGCTTTAAAAGCAGATATTACTCTTGGATTAACTCCAGTTCTAGTCCCCTTAAACTTATAACTGGCCTGTTTTGGTGGCGTAAACACCACTTCTTTACGGAAACAATCAATATTAGCATGGTTCAAAGCCAGCCAATCCATGCCTAGAATAACATCGAACCCTTCCATCTCGAGGACTATTAAATTCACATCCAGCTCGTGGTCGGAAACTATCATCTTACCATTCTTAATCCCCTCAGTAGCTAATAGACTCAACCCCATCGGAGTAGCAACAGACAAAGCAGAGGGTAATGGCTCAAGTTCTAACTCAGCTTGTCTCCCGAAAGACGCAGAAATAAAGGAATGTGTAGAACCTGAATCAAATAATACGAATGCAAGGTATCCCAAAACGGGAAGCGTACCTGTAACTGCAGCATCTGAGTTACCAGCCTCCCTGCCGGTACTAGCAAAAACTCTCCCTTGCTGAAGTGTGGGCCTATTAAGTCCTACTCCACCTGAACCCGAAGGCTAGCCTCTCCTGTCTGGGAGGGTAGGACAATTTTCAGCTCTGTGTCCCTCCTTCTTACATCGAAAACACAACCCAGACCGCATCAGGCACTGACCCCAATGAAACTTTCCACATTCATTACAACGAGGTTTCTCCCCAGTGTTATGTCCCGGCCTATTCACTTGCTGCCTCTGGCTAGAAGCGGCCTGTGACCTCATGGACGACTGTGAAGACTGTTGAGAACGCTGGGGATTCAGGTTCGCCTGACTCCATCTCCTCTTGTGACCAGAGGATGACTGACTCGGGTTTTGGACCATAGGAATCTCACTCTGTTGGCCTGCAACAATAAACTCTGCTGTCCTTACCGCAGCAGCATAGTCGTGAAGTGCTACAGCCTGCACCACGCCTTTAACCTGAGGATCCAAACCCATTACAAAACGCTCCGTTTTCTTGGCCTCAGTATCTACCAGCTCGGGAGCAAAACGAGATAACCTTATGAATTCCCTCTCATAGACATCCACTGGACGTCGATTCTGTTTAAGTTGTAGAAATTCTTCTTGTTTCTTGTATCGTGCAGTCGCAGGATAATATTTATTCCAGAAAGCCTCTCTGAACATCGGCCACGTCACTACACCTCCTCCTGTTCCTATGGTCCTCTGAGCAGATTCCCACCATAGGTACGCATCATCCCTCAGCATAAATGTGGCGCAAGAAACTTTATATTCATCCGGGCAACTCATCAGCTAAAAAATGTTCTCCATAGAGAACAACCATAACTCCGCCACTGTAGGATCCCCAGAGGATCCGTCAAACGCCCTTGGATCATACTTTCTAAAATCTTTCAAGTGACGGGCTTGTAATGAAGCTGGCGTAGAAACTTGACCCATCTGCGCTAACTGGGTCGTCACGGTCGCTTGTACTAAGTTCTGCATCGCCTCTAACATCAACAACGCAACCGTAGGATTTGCAGGCTCCATAACTGGATCAGGTTGATCCTGAGCAACAGGGGAATTTGCCCCAGAATTCACCTCCTGTTCCACTGGCATCTCAGGAGGTAAATCATGTGTTCTACCAGCACCACGTCCTCTACCCCGTCCTCTGCCTCTCCTTCTAGGCGGCATACTTAACAAACAAACATAAACAAGTTAACCTCCACATCAAAAGGGATCACACTTTTCAACTTTTCTTAAACTTTCCTTAACTTAAAAATACATTTCACATATGAATCATTTCATAAAAATAACATGCTTTTCAACAAACGAATTAAAAGTTTACTTCAGAGGCGTACCTGCGCGATGACTGGAAATCACTACTTAGTCATGGGATACCTGATGCTTACGAAGTAAGCTAGTCTACAGAACCTATAACCTATAGCTCTGATACCAATTGTAACGACCCTATAGGCTCAACATGCTACCTAAGAGTCATTACTAAGTCACGTCGCTATATTACCAAAAATTTCGGCAACATAACGGCGTAACTACACGAAAACCAAAATTTGACCCTTCCTGATAAGACATAGAAAACACACTTCTAAGATTTTCAAACAACCTCCTAGCATCCAACAAACTTCTCAATATGATGCTAGGGTTCAAACAGCAGAAATCAAATACACGTGCACGATTTACAAGAAAGGTTTAAAAGATTTTGAAACATTCTCCTAAACATTTAAAAACTTAACATGAGTTCTATGTACATCTAGAAACATAAAGGAAGCGGAATAGCGATCAGTCGGCTCCTCATGACTCAAGTAGCTGATCTCCGGTCACGCGCTAGGGCCGATCTTAGCCTTACCTGAAAACATTTTAAAAAGGAAAAGGGTGAGTATTAACGAATAATACTCAGTAAGTCCATCATAGTTTTAAAATAAGAGTTTCAATCACATGCAACATGTCATTTTAAATCATAAAATCATCGTAAACCATCACTTTAGTGGGGGACCTAAAATTCCTTTCATAAACCATGTACTTTTCCTCGCGGCTCTTGTGAACGATTAAATTCTCCCGAGGGCCTCTGAATAGTCCGAAGACATAGTTTTTCTGTCTAATAGAGTCCTCCCTACCTCTGAGAGTTAAGCTCGAAAGCTAACATATATCATGGAGTCCGAAGACTCAGCCCGAAGGCTACCATCGTGGAGTCCGAAGACTCAAGCCCGTCGGCTACAGTCGTGGGGGCACTCTCGAACCCCGGGAGCATATAGAGTCCGAAGACTCGGGTTCCCTCAAAACCCACATAAAACTTTTGGGAGAATTATCGTCACAGCCTATATAAATCTTTTCATGAACACAACACATGCATGAGGTCCCATTCGTTTTAGAACATAGTTATGAATGCATCAGTCATAGCAATCGCATTTCAAAGACATACATATAATACACTTTCTTTCTTAAATACTTAACATGAAAAACATATACTTTCAAAGTAAACATAGAGCTAGCTTTAGGTTTCGAAAACTTCTTTCGTTGTGAGATCCCTTACCTTAACTTTTTTACTTACTACAATACCCTTTCTTCACTTAGTAATGAGCTTCTCGAGTTCCCACTCCAAGTACGATCCTAGGTCCTCGACAATTTACCTAAAAAGTGTTCTAAACGTATCTTAAACCATCCGAATTACGCTAAAACACATTCTATCATTAATAACTCGACGAAACGGACCTAATGGCAATTTTTACCCAACTCCGGCAAGCGGCGGCGCGTGACCGAAGCACGGCGGCGCGTGGACTTCACGGCGGCGGCGCGTGGGCGGCGCGTGGGGCTTCCAATCGGCGCGTGAAGGTTCGTTTCTGGTGTGTTGCAGCCCGATCTACAATAATCCAAGGTTATTTTGCTGAAAATCGATCAAACTCGAGCTCAAAATGCCAAACTTCTCACGGAACGAAAACCCACCTTGAAATCGCGGCGGAAATGGTGTTTTCCGGCGATATTCAGTGCTGTGGCGGCTTCGAACACTCCACAGCAGCGAGTTGCTCTGTTCGGCGAGGCTAGGCGTGCAGGTCGACGGCTGGGCGTTCGTGGAGCTGATCGGAGAAGAAGAGAAGAAATCGCGAGCAGCGGCGGACGGAGGTCGCGCCGCGGGGTTCGTGGCTGCCGGCGACAGCGTGCGGCGGCTGCTGCTCGGTGAGAACGAAGAAGAAGGAGGAGGAGGAGGAGCCGGCGGCTTGCGGCGGAGACGAGGGCTTCGGCGAGAGAGAGAGAGAGAGAGAGAGAGATCTGCGCGAGGGAGAGAGAGAGAGTGAATTTTTCTTTTTTTTTCTTTTTTTTTTTTTTTTTTAATAATAATAATAATAATAATAATAATAATAATAATAATAATAATAATAATAATAATAAAATCAAAATATCTTTTCTCTAAAAGACCAAAATGCCCTTTTTCTTTTCCAAAAATTACCAAAATACCCTTAAAATAATTAAATTCATAATAAAACTTTACCAAAGAGTCTCGGGTGTTACAAAAATTGACCGGCATATTTGGCATATCCAAAGAAATTGAAAATAATTTAAATTACAATCATTTAAATCCAAGACATTTCTTGGTCTTCAATATTTTCCTTGTTTGGACCATTCCAAATTTAGGATTTAGAAATCCTAAATTTTCAATTGCAGAATTTGACTTCAATTCATGTGTTTTTTTCGTTGTCGACTTCTTCAACCCATATAATCGAAATTTGCAACTATCGTAGTTATTCAAGTAAAATACATGAAATCCTAACCTTGGGTTTTAGAATGATCTAATCAAAGCAATAAATCTAATGCCAAATAACCTAAACAATCAATTTGCAAACCACAATATATAAAATATATGATAAATTAAAATATCCACCATCACAAAACTTTAATTCTAAATAAAACTCAAACCTGGCTTTGATACCAATTGATAGGAATGAACTCTTCATCCTGCAGCGGAAGCATTGGATCGTCTTGATTTTATTTAAAATTAAACTAAAAATAATATTAATTAAGAAAACTTACTTTTGAGATAAATATGATGGAGAATATTCTGGCGGATCTTTATCTCTTCCACAAAGTCTTCCTAGCTATGACTCGAACACAGGACCAAGGCTTGTGGGAGCCTTTTGAAAAAAAATCTACAAGGGATTGGAGAGGAAGAGGTCTAGAGAGAATTCTCTAATTCTCTCTATTGAGAAGATGTGTGCTATGAAGAATGCCCAATGGCTCACCCCTAGGGTCTTATTTATAGTGGTCTAGGGAAGATAATTAAATAATATATTTTAATATCTAATATATTAAAATATATTTATCTAACCAATTTGAATTTTATTTAAACCTTTTAAAATTCTCCTGCGACATCTATTTTCTAATTTGAATCCAATTCAAATTTAATAAATATCTTTTCTTTAATGTATCTAATATACATTAATTACTTTAATATTTAATGTATCAAATACAATAAATATATTTTCCTCTTTTATATTTAATATATCTAATATATTAAATATTAATTTGAACACTTCATATTTTTCTTTCAACTAAATTGATCTTTTAGTGTTACTATGAGCTAGCAAGGGGACCTTATGGACCTACATATTATAAGCTCCAATGATACAAATTAATTAATTAAACTATTTAATTAATCAATTTGCATTCATTAACTCTAGGGGTCATTCCACTATAGACCTAAAGTTACACTCTTATGCACTGTAGAACAAGTTGTGTTCATTAATATAATCACTACATGCAAGTCGATCTTTCACGAGTTGTTCGTAATTACAGCTGGGTCAAAAGTCCGTTTTATCCCTATAATTACATTTTGCACCTTAAGTACCACTGATCCTCTAATGAACAATCTGTTTATAATCTAATTATAAACTAAGTTCCTCTCGGATCAGTGAGAGGGTGGGGCCCCATTGTTCAAGTCCTGAAATCAGCTCTTAAGGGAACTACTCATCTACTTACCCTATATGGGAAGGAGTGAAGTCTATATTGTGAGATTATGTTCTCAGCTCCCTATTTGGTCAAGTTCCCAAAATGGTAGGCATATTGAATCAGCTACAAAAGCCACTCTCACCCATGCAAATCAAAGGACAAGCCCTCATAGGCAGGAGTTCATAACTCACTCAAGATTAAGATCAAGTCGCATATGATCATCCTGATGAAATACTAATCTTCTCAATTAATGGATTTATAAAGAGAGATCAAATATTTCGTGGTCCAGTATTATACAAACTCATTGTATAATATACCCCCACCACATGTCTCCACATGAACGATTTGGATCAAATCATTTGTAACTATTACAAAGTGGGCTGTATCAATAGTGTTGCCAGGATAAGGCACCCAACCTTATCTATATACTATGACCCTTTAGGTTATTTCTTAAACATGATCCTCCCATATGTCAACTACATACTGTTCAAGATTACACTAATAACCTTAGTTTTTTCATATAATGGATAATATTTATTGCAAATAAAATAATCAAAATTATTATTAATTATTAAATAAATTATTAATTACGAGGCTTTAGGGCATAAATCTCAACAAATATGGAGTAGCATCGAGATGCTACGAACAAAGAGTGTCTCGCCTGCTCATTTTAGGTATTGAGTCGCCCAAAAGTGGCTTCGCAATGCCACTTCTGAGGGAAGTTGAGCTTGGATTGCTGCATCTAAGGCATTGAGACGTTATGGACAAGCCTCAATGGTATCGGCTCGGCCTCTATTGCTGCAACTTGTCTTCTTCTTAATTTCAATGCTCCAAAACACACCTTAAAGCTCCGAATACTCCAATATCTTCACCCAATGTTCAATTTTGCTTTACTTACTTGAATCCTTCAAAATAAACAAGTACATACATGAAAGCACACATTGAAACTACAAACTAGCTAAAATTTAAGCCTAGAAATAACACAGAAAGTGTGCTATCAAATACCCCCAAACTTAAATATTTTCTAGTCCTCAAGAAAAATAAAACATAGCACGATGTTTAGACGCTCTAGACAGCTGATAGATGACTTGCCGAAGGTCCTATCAAGATGACATTTATAAAACCAGACCTCTAAATATTTTTCAATAATAGTGGCCAGGGTCATCCACAGGGATTGGAGTTCTTAGAGTAATTAAGTATCGCAATTAATGATGCCCAATTGTATTTAGAGAAACAAAACTTTAGATTGAGGGAAAATAAAATCGAAACTAATATGTACATGCTTTAGAGTCCAATTTTGAGAAACATGCATGGTTGATTACCTTAAGCCCAACTTGAATTGATTAGGCGTCGTTTGATAACCATTTTTAGTTTTTAGTTTTTAAAAATCAGGTCTGTTTGGTAATCAATTTAGTTTTTAGTTTTTTAGTTTTCAAAAACGTTTTCTAAAATATTAAGGAAAAATAAAAACGGAAAAAAAAGGTTTTTAAAAACACGTTTTGGTTTTCAAGAACTCACGCCCACTACATCCAAAAAGTCCACCTCTCCAAGTAAGTCCTTTTTCATTTTTCCATTTTTTTCCTTTTGTTTTTCTTTCTTTTTTTTTTTCAAAGTTAAAACCGTTATTTTATTTATTTTAGTTTTAAAACCTTTCCATCGAGCATCTTGAAAAAAGTGCAACTATTTTATGTATATATATTGTTTTCTTATTAAATAAAAATTATATTTGATTGAACAAATTGATTTTATCTTATTGATTTTGGTTACAAAAATATAATTGAATTTCTATTACTTTTATCGTAGAGAAAAATATCATTTACATGAGTGTAGAAATGATAGATGTCAACTACGATGGTAGAAAAGAGTTATTCTACTATAGTCACGTTTATCAGTTTGCAATGTGATCGAGAGATGCTTCAAGATATTAAATACTCGATTTCCTATATTTTGAAGCAAATGCCTTTTATATCCTATAAACACAAAAAATATACCTACAACATGTTGCGGAGTCAATTATCAATCATAATTGTTACTTATATGTTTTAGATATTTTTATTTTATTATTTTTCTTTTAATCAATTCATGAGTAGTTAATACATTTAGAATAGTTGTATTTTTTACAACAACAACAATAATATATTAAATAAAATATTATAAAAATAGTTTAAATTTTCTTTTATAAAAAATATAAAATTAAAAACAGTTATCAAAGGGCCACTTGATTTTTTTTAAAAAAAAAAAATAGAAAACAAAAAATCGTTATCAAACATGTTTGGTTTTTTGTTTTTGAAAAACAAAAAACAAAAAACTGTAACCAAACACATATAGTTTTTGTTTTTGAAAAACAGAAAACCAAAAACCAAAAAAAAAAAAAAAAAAAAAAAAAAACCAAGAACAAAAAACTGAAATGGTTATCAAACGGGGCCTTAATAACTTGATTTTATACAAACAATCTTAAGCCAAGAATTTCTAAATAATCAATATCCTCTCTCGAGCTCAATTGAACTCATGCCTAGCAACAAATCAACCTCTCGGTCTATTTTCATTACTAAACATGGCATTAAGTTATTCTCTTAAGGCTTCTAGAATTAATCTACTCACTCTTATGCAATAAATTAAATCTAGTCATGCATCTAATGTTCTATAACAAAACTTACTCTCTCAATCTAAATTTAGTTAAACATGTAAAACCATGGCCAAAGGTTAAGACGATATAGCAAGATGCATAAAAGACGTCAATATATAAATTAAACTAAAAATCAACCAAATGTTCAACAACTACAATCAAGAAAGGGTCTAAACACATAGTTACAACATAAGTACAACCCACAAAAACTCCTAAATTCAAGAGAAAAGTAAAAGAAATAGAGAGGAAACTTAGGTCACGTGCCAACACTCATCTCCAACCTGATGTCCACGATCTCGAGCTTTGAGTCTCCTCCTCGGCTCTCCAAAGATCTTCTCTATGTCCTTAGACAGTGCTTGAATCGAGTTTAGGGTTTTTGGTCTCTCAAAACGGCTCCCCTTTTTGAATAGCAAAACTTCCTTTTTATAGAGTCGAGACAGTGTTGCAACGCTAGGGGCAGCGTTGCAACACTGTCCCTTCGAATTTTATAAAAAAGGAAAAAAATCTGTTGAGTAGCGTTGCAACTCTATATATAGTGTTGCAACCCTATGTATAGCGTTGCAACCCTATATCTGCTGGTCTCCAAGGCTGAAAGGTTGCTGAAGTGGCGTTGCAACGCTATACTCTCGTGTTCACAAGCTTGTTTCCTTCTCTTCAACACTTGGATCTTCAATTATAGCAACAATTTTCTCCATATTCATCCAAATATTTCTCCATTCTCTGGTTTTATTCCAAATGCTCGATTTCTGAGAAATATACATAAAAACACATGAAAGCACACAAGATCATAGAAAAACTACTGTAAAATAAAAGCCTATAAATAGCACACTTATGCATGCTATCAACAGCGTCTCAATATTCTACCTTATTTCAACTCTTCCAATCTTCATCTCTTCTCTTCTTGGATCTTCAATAAAGTTTCAAAAGGCTCCAAATTCATCAATCAACTCTTGAATACTACTGTTTATCTCTTTAAGCTTGGTTTCTATAAAATCAACATAAAATGCCATCAAAGATCACAAATTCGTAACCAAACTAGCTAAAATCATAAGGATAATATAGCATTAAATGAGTGTTATTAGTAGTGTCTCGACGCTGTCAGGAGGATTCATGAAAAAGCCTCACTCGATATTGCATGGAGGCAACCTCGATGGTGGTAGCATCTCGACGTTGTCCACAGCGTCCAGATGCTACCTCAATTTCCCACAGCGTCCAGATGTTACCCCAATTTCTATAAATGTATATTTTCTAAATTAGGTCATTGATGGAGAATTTGGTAGTCATTTTTAGACATTTTCTCTCTACCTCTTTATTGTTTTCATTGAATGTAGGCTTAGTTTAGGTGTTTTGATCGAACCTCGGTGTCGGACTTCGTCATTTCGATGGCCGACTAGATTTTTGACGTCAATTTGGTGTATTGTCATGTAACTTTGTATTTTTGTGTGATTATGTATTGAATTTTTTTTATCAATTTCAATGGCTTACTTATCTCTTAATTCTTGTTTAGTTTTGAGCATGATTGTAGATTAAATTGACGCTTAACCGCATCATGATTGTTTATTACACTAAGCATGCTGTTTGAGATTAGTAATTATCAAGAACGCATGATTAATTTGAGTAGCGAATAGGCTGGCTCATGTTTGCATTTAAGGGTTGTTCCCTCTATTCGTAGTTTGCATGATAGGCCTTAGAATTAAGAGAGCAAGTTAATTAGATTAGATTGACCAATCTAGTTTAGTTAATTCTTCCTAATCAATCCATAAAGCTTAATGTCATTAGTACATTAGTATGAAGCGCAATCGTGCCCAGCTAGTTGGGTTAATTTAGAATTAATTCGATGCTAGGTTAAATTGGTTTAATTAGGGGACCATTAAGGGCTTCTCCGACTTTTTTGGTTAAGTTGATTAGGTGATAAATTGCGAGATTGAATCTCAAGTTGGTTTCAGTGATCAATTTTACATAATAGCTCGACATACTCCGAGTTGGTCACCATGGTGTAATCGTTTTACTTTCATTCCTTTTAGTTTCCTTTATTTTCTTACTTTATACAAAACTCTCGAGTTAGGGCTTAAGAAATCTAACTAGAGAAATTAATTCTAGTTCCCTGTGGTTCGACTCGGTCCATTGTTAATTACTACAAATCTTTAACTTGTATCGATTTTATAAATTTTAATTTGATGAGCCTTCGGCAAGCTATGTCACACTTTAAAAAAGGATGAATTGAGTTAGATAGAGAAAGCAAATATAGGGGTTTCAATTTCTATTTTTAACATTGTTGTTTGTTTTTTCTTTCTTACTTGTTGCATTTTTCTTTACTTTGAATTCCTGTGTAATACATTCATTTCAATATGAAGTTAGTTTTCGTTCCATTAATTTCTATTCTTTACTTATTAAGTTTTGTTCTTTACGTTAATATGAGCTAAATTTCATCTTGGGGATTGATAGGACAAGAAAAGTCCTATTTTATCTTGCCTATCTCATGCTAGTTACATATATTTTATGTGCTTTATTGTTGATTTTGTAGGATTTCGAGCATAAGGTGTATTTTGGAGCGTTTGCACCAAAATGGGGTTCATTCGAATCAATTTGGAGGTCATTTGAGCAACCGAGCAAGAAGAATAAGTGAAATGACCAAAATGCCCCTAACAAGAGGGTCTCAACCCTATTGAGTCCTTTAAGACACTGCAAAGGTTGAATGTTAGGTCAGTGAGAGATTGTAGAGTTGGACCCAAAAGGAATCGAATTGGAATTTTAACTCCTAAGTTGTGATATTTGGATCTAGCTGCTCTAGAATCAACAATGCCTTATCAAACAACCAAGGTTCGGTGTTCAATACCCTATTTCTCTAAATTTTATTGATAAAACATAATATAAGAGTTTGTTTTCACCAACACATTCCAAAGTTGTGTTCTTGAGTACTCTCAAAATACTTTTCATAACATTACGGAATGATTCAATGTTGATTAAGTTGTGTGTCAGAACTAGAGATGTTCATTTAATCTGCGGGGACTTGCCTTGAACTAAGTGAGAAATCTCCAATTATATAGAGAATGGGAGAGGAAGCGGGGAGAGTTTTCTCCCCATTGGCCAAATGGGACAGGGACCATATCATACTCTTTTGAGAGTCAAATATATTCAAATTTAGTGTCACATCAAAGCTTATTGAATTATCTTTCCAATGGTATAGGATTCATTGCATTCTATTAAGTATTATGGAAGTTATGATATTTTGAGTGATCACTACTCTTGTTGAAAAACTGCTGTAACTTAAAATACTTGGTGCCTAATTCAATTCCAATTATCAAGTTGATCACGATTGGAAATATAGCCAAATTAGATATCATTTTAAAGTTCTCTAAAATATATTTCTAGCCATATAAAGAACATATCAATCTAAGTCTTGAAGAAGAAGTTATGGACAAAATACTAAAGACTGTTCAATCCAAATCTTTCATTATTAGAAATTTTCTATGTTTGTTTTAGAAGCTTAAAAAAGAATCTTGTTTTAGAGTTTATTTTCCAGCATCTTGCAAGTTAGGAAAAGACTATTTTATTTTATTTTATTTTGAATATTATTTCCTAATTATTTTGGGAAAGATCCTTCTAGAATTTATGGTTTATTACTTGTTGTAGTTGTCTACCTCAAGGCTATAAAAGCCTCACCATTTTCGATTGTAGAATAAAGTTTATGATGAATGAAATTTGAATTCCTTAAGGCTATGATTCACTGGTTTTGAGATGGGATTTGGCAATGATATAAAAAACCAATGTTTATTTCATTGATGTTTACTTTTGAAAACCCAAGTAATTATTATCAAAGGATAAAAATATCCCATGAACCATGGAATTTTATAATCCACGTTGGAGATGAGATTTTTTCACTTGGGACTTTTTTCCTTGGGAAATGGAGAGGAGGGAGGAGAGATAAAAGTAATCATTAATATGTGTAAATTGATTTTAATTGTTTTAAATTATTATTAATTTATTAATTTATTATCTAATATAAATATTTTAATTATTTTTTTTATTAAATCTAATAATTAATTTTTTTATTTTACATAAAACAAAACCTATAAAACAAACATAGACATTTAACTCCTAGATATTAATTATCCTGCATATCCAAACACATACATTTATTATCCAAACATTTAAATCCTAGGTTTTTAAAACTCATATATTTAATATTTGCAATCCAAACGGGCCGTAAGTCTTTTGACTTGTCTATTGCGAGAGCATAGAACCCCTTTGTAATTCTTGTGCGTAGCTTAGAATTGTATGTCTAGAAACATTCAAGTTGATTGGTCTTCAAACTTGTTGAGTGTTTCTTCCTTGAAGTAAATGAGCTTGTGAATAGTGTTTAGGCATTCAAGTTGTCTTGCTTCTTGGTTTTGACCAACTATCCAAAGGTAATTCAATCTCTAACTTTCCCTTTGAGTTGTGCTAATTGAGGTTTGTTTCTTAGTGTTTATGTTTCAGTCTACTCGAGAGAGTATTCAAGTTAAACGCTAGGTTGTAATGCATCAGTAGGGAACCCGATCCTCGTGAATTTTTCACAGGGAATCCCCACCCTAATCCCTGTAAAAATAAATGGAAAATTTTGAGGGGATAAGGATTAAAATAGGTGGCAAGGATGGGGACGAGTAGTGGTGCAAGGAAAAATCAAAAAAATTGAAAAAGCTGCCCAAATCGACTGAAACCGATATCGGTTTAGATGAACATGTTCAGTTGGGCTTTTTCAGTTTGAAAATAAGAAAAACCGAATAGTTTTGGTTGATTTCGATTTTTTACAAGGCTGTATATAACCGAGCCGACCAATAATACTTATATTAAAAATTGAAAAATATATTTACTAACAATTGTGGTCCAATTGGTGTTGCTTTCAGACTTGTAACCTCTAGATTTTGAGTTTGATCCTTGGAAATGCACTTTTTATTATGTATTTATTGTACCCTTCCATCTAGCCATCCCAAATTAATGGCAGACCCCAATGGTCCATTCCAACTCACAGGCCTTTAGCTCAACACCCGCGCGCCTGAATTTTCCAAACAGCAAACTGCCAGATTGAACCGCCCAAACTGACGGTTTAACAATTTGGGGTGGTTCGGCTATGTTCATAATGCGGTTCGGTTCGATTTTCTATTTTTCTAATATATTTGGGCAATTCGGTTTTGGTTTGACGCTCAAACCGAGTTGAACCGAACCACTTACACCCCAAGGACAAGGAAAGCTTCCTCGTCCCTGCACCATGGACATCTCTAGTTAGAACTTTTCTAATCAAACAAGTAAAACAAGTTATTTATTAATTTATCAAGATTTAGTTTTCAATTTACTATAACGTGCAAAAGTTGATAGATACTAGTTTTGAAATTCAACTTTCCTAAATCTAAACACAAAATAATACATAAAAAAAAATAATAATAATAATAACAGATAGCAGATAGAAAAACACAACACGTATAAATACACCCTAAAGTAAGACCAAATGGTTTCTTCACGATATCAAAAGGAATTAAATAAACACCAATCCCCGGCAACGGCGCCAAAAACTTGTTGCATAAAATTTGCAATACCGCAAGTGCACATGTCAAGTTTTAATATAGTGAGATAGAGTACAAGTGTCGTCCACAAGATTGAGTTATTTAATTCTGTTGATTATCATGAATTTAACCCTCCAATTTTATTTAGAGATAAAAATCAAATGTTGTGTTAAAATATATGAAAGTGAAACAAGATAAAATTGAGACAATCAGGAGAAATAAAATCTTAGGGACTAGACTTCACCTATCGAGCTAACAATTTAATTGAATGAAAAATGAACTAATGTATTTCCATGCCAAAAATCAAGAAGTTCAAATAACAACTGGCCTTATCAAGACAATTGAATCTCATGCACGATTTATAAGACTAATAAATCTATCTAGCCTTTAATAAGCAAGCACAACATTAAGAATTAATTCTTTAATGATTTCTAGTAGAATTCTAGTCACTTTCATGCTACAATAACTACTAGTCATGCAATCGAAGTCAAATCAAAATTAATCTTTTTCAAGCATCAATTCAAATTAATGAGGGCAAATAAACTTTGATCAAAAGTTCATAGGCATTAATAAAACAATTGCATGAATAGGAAAAAATACAATAGTTTAAATCAGTCACATCAACAAATTATTCAGCCAAACGGCTCTATCTAGCCCTAAGGAAACAAATTTAGCTACTCATGGTCACTATAACACTTCTAAAATTGCATACAAAACCAACAAAAGTATTAACTAAAGAGTTTGAGATAGAACTAATGCGTCGTGTGAGCCTCGTCCCCGTTGTAATATCACGATCTCGAACGTTAAAACTCGTACTTATGCTCCACAGAATCTCCTCTCACGGTCCTCAAACTCAATTTTCGAAAGTAGCTAAGTTTCTCCCAATTGGCCTTTTCCCAATCGCATCAAAATCCCAAATTTATAAACTCAGGACAGCGTTGAGACGTTGTGGACAGCGTTGAGACGCTGTGCCCTAATGCATGGATTATTTAAGGGAAATCAGGTAGCATTGAGACACTGTGGACAGTGTCTCAAAGCTACGAACGGAAAGACTAAACACGCAGTCCTCTTCAGAGTTGAGACGCTGTGGACAGCATCTCAACGCTATCTTCACAGCATGTCTGGCTACATCATGGCAGCGTCTCGACGCTGCCCCCTCGGGTCTCACTGGTGCCTTTTCTTCTTCCTTTCTCTTAGTTTTCCAATTCTTACCCAATTTTACCTCATTTTTGTCATGTGATAGTCTTCATCTCTAATTTCTCTTCCAAATGCTTAATACCTGCAAAATAAATAGATACGGCGTGAAAATATCCAATAAAACATCAAAAATAGCAATAGTTAAACTATAAAAATAACTCACAAAAGTGTGCTATCACAATGTCCCTGTCAGCAACCCAGCTTTTACAAAGCTACCGAATCAAACCACATCTATCAAAATGGACCGGAACAACTTCCTGCTATGGCAGAACATATCACTCCCACTGATAAGGAGTTACAAACTTGAGGGTCATCTTACATGTACTGATGTTTGTTCTGAAATGTCAATCAACATTCCACCATTCGAAGAAGACCCAGAGGGAATATTGACACCCAGCCTTGAATATGACAACTGGCAAGCTGCTGATCAAATCCTAGTCGGTTGGCTCTACAACTCAATGTCCATTGAAGTAGCCTCTCAAGTGATTGGTTGTGAAACAGTCAAGCAACTGTGGGATGCTTGCAAGATTTTATGATGTCTAGGCCTCACCCCAACAAGATTATCTAAAGAGGATGCTTCAACAAACTAGGAAGGGAAACACCAAGATGACTGATTATCTAGCTCTAATGAAAAGTTTTACTGACAATTTGCAATTGGTAGGTCACCAGTCGAAACCAAGGCTTTGATTTCCTATGCAGTCGCTGGTCTTGATGAGGAATATACACCCATTGTGGTAGTTATTCAGAACAAGGAAATGTCATGGGTCAAATGTAGTCTCAACTCCTTACCTTTGAAAAATGACTAGAGAAACTTCAAAGCCTGAAAAATGTCATTTCAATCAACCAACCCATGGCCAATATGGCATCATCAAATTCCTCAAGCGGTTCTCAGTAGGCGTCACGCAGTCAAACTCAAAACTATCACAAGAACTCTTATGGCAGAGGCAGAGGAAAGACAAGTGGTTCAAGGCCTATTTGCCAAGTATGTGGAAAATCTATCCACACGGCTGCAGTGTTTTATTATCGATTTGAACGAGGCTTCTATAACTCTCAAGGTTCAATAGGATCTTTTTCTAACAATCAGAACAGAACCATCAATCCTTCAGCTATGATCGCCACTCCAAAGCATGTTCGTGACAATGCTTGGTATTTCGACAGTGGTGCAAGTAATCACCTACTTCTGATCTTGCTAATCTCTCTCTAAAGTCTGAATTTACAGGTAACAAATCTATCACTGTAGGAAATGGTAATTAGTTACCCATTAATTGTATTGGCAGCTCCATTATTCATCCAAATGTTAGAAACTTATTTCTTCAAGGACTCTTACATGTACCTTTGATTAGCAAGAACTTGATTAGTATTTCAAGACCAACTATGGATAATTCTATTGTTGTTGATTTCTTTGATTCATTTTGTGCTATTAAGGACAAGAAAATGAGGAAGGTTCTTTTGAAAGGGAGTCTTAAAGACGGGTTGTATTAGATCTCAACACAAGGTGTTGCCTCTTCTCATGGAAAACAAGAAGTCAGTAGAAAGGAATATGTTTTTATAGCTTTTGTGTCTTGTAAGACAAAGAAAGGTCAGGATGATCCTAAGATTGTTACATCTCCTAGCAGTCATCATATTTTGTATTGCTCTAAGGATATATGGCATAGTAGATGAAAACTTGCACAATGCAAGGATTAAAACTTTAAGATGTGATGAAGGAGGTGAATTCAAACCAATCATTCAGTTTGCTTTAGAATTTGGAATTCAAAATCAGCTAGCTTGTCCCTACACATTAGTTCATAATGGTCAAGTTTAACGAAAGCACAAACATGTTGTTGAAACAGGACTCTCATTATAGGCATAGGCTCGAATGCCTTTAACTTAATGGTGGGAAGCTTTTCATACAGCGGCTTACTTGATCAATCGAATGCCTACGAGTGTAATAGGTAACAAGGTCCCATTCACTCTTCTGCACAAAAAGAATCGTGATTATCACAGCCTTCGATCATTTGGAGCAGCCTGTTATCCTTGTCTCAGACAATATCAACAACACAAGTTTGACTTTCGCACTACTAAATGTGTTTTGATTGGTTACAGTGGAAATCTGATAGACGACTTGTCGAAGGTTCTATCAAGATTAAATTTATAAAAACCATACCTTTAAGTATTTTGCAATAATAGTGGCCAGGGTGATGCCACAGAGATTGGAGTTCTTAGGTTTAATTAAGTAGCACAGTTGATTATGCCTTATTTTATTTAGAGAAAAACTGACTTTGATTTGATTCTTTTGACACAAATATAAAACCTAAACTACTATTTACAAAGTTGGAGTCCAATTTTAGAGAGACATTCGTTTATTGCAATTCATGAAGCACAACTATGTAATTGACTAAAGAATTATGAAGCATGCAACAGTCCTAAGCCTAGAATTACTAAAATATCCAATTGACTCTCTCGAGCACAATTGAACTCATGCAAGGAGTAAATCAACCTCTCGGTCTATTTCTACAACTAGACATGGCATTATGAAATTCTCTTAATAACTTCTAGTATTAACCTATTCATTCTCATGCAATAGTTTAATCCAAGTTATGCATCTAAGTTCTTAGTTAAATTTACTTTCTCAAACTAAACTTAACTTAACATGCAAAGTTATGGCCTGGAGCTTAGAAGATTAATTTAAGATGAATAAAAGACGTTACAACTACATTCAATAAATCAAACATAGTCTTATACAATAATGCAATTAACTACGAGTCTATAATACTTGAGTACATTTAAATACAGTCCACTAAATCCTAAAATTAAAGCCACAAAGTAAAGGGAATGGAGAAAAACTGGACGACACGTGCCAACATTCGTTCCCGACGTGCTGTCCCACGATCCCAAGCCTCGAGTCTCCTCCTTAGCTCTTCAATATGATCTCTAGAACTCCAAACAGTATTTCTATCGAAATTAGGGTTAAGGTCTCTCCAAAACGGCTCCCTTTTCTCTAATGAATAAGTTCCTTTTATAGACATCGAGACAGCGTTGCAATGTTGTCCCTTCGAATTTTATAAAGAATGAAAATATTTGCTTGAGTAGCATTGCAACGCTATATACAGTGTTGCAATGCTATGCTTGCGGTATTTCAAGGTTGAAAGGCTCTTCAAACGGCATTGCAACGCTAAAAGGGGCATTGCAACGCTATGCCCTCGAGTCCAAATGCCTTGTTCTTCTTCTTCAATACTTGAATCCTCAAATATAGACTTAAGTTGCTCAAATTTGTCCGATTATCTCACAATTCTCCGATTTTGTTCAAAATGCTCGGTTTCAAAGAAATAAACATAAAAATACATGAAGGCACACAAAATCATTGCGAAGCTAGCATAAAAATAAGCCTAAAAATAGGACACTTATGCATGCTATCAAAATCATAAAGGATATCATTGCGTAAGTCCCACAAGAAAGGTTTACACTTCAAGAAATGTCTGCTTTAATTTAAATGACTTTCCTTTTGCTCACAGATTTATGGAGGATCATTCCTCATATTTAGTTCAAATCGACAACATTGTATCGTGGTTACCTATTAAATATGTTGACAGAAATCCAACTCAAATCTCCCATGGTACCTCTTCCACTGATATTGAAACTCATGATGGGTTGGTACCAACATTCAATGAATCGTAGTCTCCTTCAACACAATCGACTTCTTCCACTGACACTTGATAGCACTAATTTAGTGCTATATTTAGGCTCATTTAATTGCTAGTTTTGGACGTAATTGTAAGCTTTTACACAAATATTTTCTATATTTCAGGTAACCGGCCAATTCAGGTTAATGATGGCGAATTTGGAGCAGCGGGTATGTTGTGGAGCCTAAAACTACTCAAAATGGAGCTAAATGTGGAGAAAATGGGCTTCACAAGTGCATCTAGCAAAGAGAATGATGTCTCAACGCTTAAAATAGCATTAAGATGCTGTATTTTATCATTAAAACCCAAGGACTGGCGTCGAGACGCTACCCGCTCAAAAGGGGGGGAGAAGAGACATTTCTTCTGTAGCATTGAGACGCTGCTTTCAGTGTCTCAATGCTAGAGGCTCGCGCAGTCAAAACACTGCGTTTTGGGCAGCATCGAGACGTTGTCCATAACGTCTCGACACTGCATCGACAGACAGTATATATTTATCATTCTCTATCAAAAATGGGAGACCATCTTTAGGGTTTTGCCTACTTTTGCGACTTTTTACCCTATTGGGACCTGTAGAGCATAATTCAGAGTGTTCGGAGCAGAAATCGAGGCTCGAGATTGTAGAATTCGCGGAGATTTCGACGACAACGAGTTTTTTTATCGCTTTCTTCCTTTGTTTCATGTATCCTACGGCTGTAGAGATGGACTTCTTGTGTTGTACTCTGTTCATTATGGGCTAATTTTACTTGTTTAGGGGTTAAGAGCACATTTAGAATTATAAGTATGGATAATTTTGGTTTATGACATTTAATTACTTGTTATTCTTGCATTTAATTGAGTTTTGCTTACTTCCTCTAATTAATTGTCCATTAATTAGTTGAATCCAATCTTAAATTGAGCTTGACGGAGGAAATACAGGACCGAACGAATTCAATTGACGCCCTAAAATTTCCTAAGAGACATAGGATTAATAATTGACAAGTGAGACTAATTATGAGCGAACTTAATCCCAATTAATTAAACAATTAGCGCTAATGACACTTAGGCAAGTGATTAATTAGCGTGTTCGAATGAGACCAAAATGAGATTTCGACCGGTTTGGCTCTAGGTTTATGTAATTAATAAAATTAATTAAATGTCGGATCCAATTACCATATTTGTATCCTAATTCGTGCTCGATCTCTTAAACTTTCCCTTTATTTGGTATCTCCACGTTTAATTGCTTTTTAATTTAAATTTGATTTTCAAGCTTCGTTCAGTTTAGCTTTTACTCGAAATAATGCCAAATATGAGTTCCCTTAATAATTAATCAACATAAGAAAAAACTTCCATATCTACTTCCTTGAGGATTCAATACTCGATAATACCTATCGTTTTATATTACTTGATCGCGTGCGCTTGCTTGACCATGAACAACACTCCAAGTGAGCTCACTAATCCTTCACCCTTGAGTTCCACCAGTCCTTTATCACATCCCAGTACTGCTTTGAATGATGCCATTAATGATGAAGTTACTTCCCCTCCCACCGCCCCATTTACAAACTCCCACTCCGTGGTTACTCAGAGAAAACTCGGGGTCTCCAAGCCCAAGCAATTTTTTGGCTGTTTTTCTTAACATGCTGCTACATCCATTGATTGGAATCTCACTGAACCTCATAAATTCTCTGATGCGGTTATTGCCCCTGCTTGGCAACGTCCCATGGATGCTGAATTTCAGGCCTTGTGATAGCATGCATAAATGTGCTATTTTTAGGCTTCATTTTTTGCTAGTTTTGTTATGATTTTGTGTGCTTTCATGTATTTTTATGTTTATTTCTTAGAAACCTAGCATTGGGAGCAAAACTGGAGAATCGTGAGATAATTGGACAAATTTGAGCAACTTAAGGCTATAATTGAAGATTCAAGCATTGAAGAAGAGGAACAAGGCTTTTGGATCCGAGGGCATAGCCTTGCAACGCCATTTGAGAAGCCTTTCTGCCTTGAAGAACTGCAAGCACAGCGTTGCAACGCTGTCTATAGCATTGCAACGCTACTCAAATAGATTTTTTTTCCTTCTTTATAAAATTCAAAGGGACAACATTGCAACGCTGCCCCTAGCGTTGCAACGTTGTCTCGACTTTATAAAAAGGAAATTTAGCTATTTGAAAAAGGGAGCCGTTTTGAGAGACCAAAAATCCTAAACTTGATTTAAGCACTGCTAAGGACCTAAAGGAGACCTTTGGAGAGTTGAGGAGGAGACTCGAAGCTCGAGATTGTGGACATCACGTAGGAGACGAGTGTTGACACACGACCTAAGTTTCTTCTTTATTTCTTTTCCTTTTCTCTTGAATTTAGGAGTTTTTGTGGGCTATACTTATGTTGTAACTATGTGTTTAGACCCTTGCTTGGTTGTAGTTGTTGAACATTTGGTTGATTTTTAATTTAATTTATATATTGACGTCTTTTATGCATCTTGCTATATTGTCTTAACCTTTGGCCATGGTTTTGCATGTTTAACTAAATTTAGCTTGAGAGAGTATGTTTAGTTGTAGAACACTAGTTGCATGACTAGGTTTAATCTATTGCACGTGAGTGAGTAGATTAATTCTAGAAGCCTTAAGAGAATCGCCTAATGCCCTATTTAGTAATAGAAATAGACCGAGTGGTTGATTTATTGCTAGGCCTGGGTCAATTTAGCACGAGAGAGGATATTGATAACTTAGTAATTCTTGGTTTAAGATTGTTAGTATAAAATCAAATTATTAATCAGTTCAAGTTGGGCTTAAGGTAATCAACCATGCATGTTTCTCAAAATTGGACTCCAAATCATGTACATATTAGTTTAGATTTTATTTTCCCTCAATCTAAGTTAGTGTTCTCTAAATAAAATTAGGCATAAGTAACTATGGTACTTAATTAAATCTAAGAACTCCAATCCCTGTGGATGACCCTGGTCACTATTATTGCAAAATATTTAAAGGTCTAGTTTTTATAAATTTAATCTTGATACGGCCTTCGACAAGTCGTCTGTCAAAAATTGGCGCCGTTGCCGGGGATTGGAATATTTTAGTTTAATTAATATCATGGTGAAAGTGCTTGATCTTAATTTAGAGCGTAAATAGTGTATATTTGTAGTTCCTCATTGTTTCTTTCATTTAGAGGTTTATCTTTGTTTTGTTTTTATCGTGCTTATTTTTTGTTTTCTTTTGAGTCCTGGTCCATTGTTTCTGGTAGTGTGATTATTTAGTGTTGTTTGAAAGCCTGTGATTAATTGTTGTTTTGTTTAATGACTTCTAATAGATTTGGGTGGCCCTTCAGGGAATTTGAGCCCAAAAAATCAACACCATTTTCTAGTTCCATTAGTTATCCCTCTTTTGATCATGAGCCTGTTAGTGAAGATTATGTGTTTTATGGTTATCAAATGCCTAGTTATTATCATACTGAATCTATGAGTTATGGAAATCCCATGTATGGTAATGATGAATGTATTTGGACCCATGAACCATATCATAATGTCTTTCAAGAAGCCCAAATGGAGGAAGAATCCCCCTTAGAAATAATGTTGAGAGAATTTACAAAGGAGACTAGACTTAGAAGGTTACAAATTGATGAGAAGCTTAAGAGTCTCCAGACCCCTAGGGAGGTTAGTGAAGTGAAACCCACTTCCATAGGATGACTAGTGAGTCAATTGATCACTGATTCACTGATAGCCTATCATGAGCATGATTCTTTCGATTCTACTGAGTTTGGACAATTGAGGGAGAGTTGTGTTGAGAATAAGGAGGAATTAGAAAGTTTAGATACACTCCATGATCGAGTCAGTGAGGATGAGAGAGAGTATGAGCCTATCGTAGTTGAGGAGGTTCATGAGGTAGAGTTTGAGGATATAAGGCCTTTGTCTGTTTTATCTTCTAATTCATCTCTTATACTTGAGTGTTCTTCTCATTCTCATGAATCCGTGTCTGAGTCTTTTTATTTTGATCTTTCTCCTTTTATGCTTTTTTTATTCAAAAATACCAAAAACATTTCTACTTCAGGGTCTCACGAGAAGCTAGTGTTTCTACTAGCTTTGGTATGTTTTGTAGATTCCAGGAAGACGGGCCCGGAGAAATGGGAGAATTTCATACCTTCAGATGCCACATGAGTCTAGTCTAGCTGAAGACGTTAAAGAAAGCGCTTCTTGGTAGGCAACCCAAGCTTTTTACTCCCCTTATTTACTTTTCCTGTTTGTTTTTCCGTTTCCTAGTATAGGTTATTTTGAAAAAGAGTGCCAAGTAAATCTCGTTCCCATTTTGCAGGACCTCGACCGCATTGAGACACCTCCTAGACAATTCAAAGAATTCTCCTAGAATAGTCTCTCATTTTATCAGGCCAGTATCGTTCACTCACTTTATCTTTGTACTTATTTATTTTATTGAGCACATTACATTGAGGGCAATGTAGGTTTTAAGTTTGGGGGTGGGTAACACTATGCAGTCCTGATAAGTTTGAGCGAACTCTATGAATTCTAAGCAAAAAAAATTTTCGATCTTCAGCATGCTTGATTGATATATAATGCATGATGACTGATTAGGATAGTCTAGGAAGTAATCTAAGTGAATTTTTTGCAATAGAATAATCTTTTAAGCATGTTCTAAACTAAGCATATTTGAATTTTATCTTTGATTTCCTTGCAACACCACGAGCACATAACCAACTTTCTATTATGTTCGGATACTAGGATGCTTTTGTTGAGTCTAGAGGTTGTTGTCACCCCGATAGGCTTAAGAAAACTTTTATCTTTATTAATTTTTTAGCATGTCTAAAGAAATTGAAAACATGTTCTATCAATAATTGTGTGCTTAATGGGTGAGGATCAAAAGAGCTACCTCCATTGTGATCAGTTAGGCCATCCATTGAGCGAGTGCTCTGGATAAGGGTCCCTACAGTGGAAGTGTGAAAGCTAGGATCTCTGTGAGAAGGGAAAATATAAGTTTGGGGGTTAGTAACCCTTCGAATGCTTAAGAAAATGAATGTTTAAGTTGATTGTTTTCTGTAGTGTGAGAAAGCTTGAAAATTGGAACTTAGGGCCAGTGTAGGGGGAAAATGAAGGAAAGATTTGGTGAAAGTATCTTAAGTTAGTAGAAACTACTAGAAAGAAAGTTAAACACACACACACACAAGGAATGAGATAGATATCATTTAAATTTTTTAAGGATGCGTTAAGACTTTATTATGTTGTTTTATGTCAATTAGACCATTGAGGCTTGAATCATGAATCTTGTATTAAAATCTTGTGAAACTGTTATTTTGGTTTTATTTTGCTCGAGGACTAGCAAAAATCTAATTTTGGGGGTATTTGATAGCATGCATAAATGTGCTATTTTTAGGCTTAGTTTTTGGCTAGTTTTGCTATGATTTTGTATGCTTTCATGTATTTTTATGTTTATTTCTCAGAAATCGAGCATTTGGAGCAAAACCAAAGAATCATGAGATAATTGGACAAATTTGAGCAACTTAAGGCTATAATTGAAGATTCAAGCATTAAAGAAGAGGAACCTGGCTTTTGGACACGAGGGCATAGCGTTGCAACGCTCCTTATAGTGTTGTAATACCATTTGAGAAGCCTTTCTGCCTCGAAGAACCACAAGCATAGCGTTGCAACGCTACTCAAACATATTTTTTCCTCCTTTATAAAATTCGAAGGGGCAGCGTCAACGCTGCCCCTAGCGTTGCAAAGCTGTCTAGACTCTATAAAAAGGAAATTTTTCTATTCGAAAAAGGGAGCCATTTTGATAACCAAAAACCCTAAACTCGATTCAAGCACTGTCTAAGGACCTAGAGGAGACCTTTGGAGAGCCGAGGAGGAGACTCGAAGCTCTAGATCGAGGACATCACGTCGAAGATGAGTGTTGGCACTCGACCTAAGTTTCTTCTGTATTTCTTTTCCTTTTCTCTTGAATTTAGGAATTTTTGTGGGCTGTACTTATGTTGTAACTATGTGTTTAGACCCTTGCTTGGTTGTAGTTGTTGAACATTTGGTTGATTTTTAGTTTAATTTATATATTGACTGCATCTTGCTATATTGTCTTAACCTTTGGCCATGGTTTTGCATGTTTAACTAAATTTAGCTTGAGAGAGTAAGTTTAGTTGTAGAACACTAGATGCATGACTAGGTTTAATCTATTGCACGAGAGTGAGTAGATTAATTCTAGAAGCCTTAAGAGAATCGCCTAATGCCCTATTTAGTAATAAAAATAGACCGAGATGTTGATTTATTGCTAGGCATGAGGTCAATTGAGCTCGAGAGAGGATATTGATAACTTAGTAATTCTTGGTTTAAGATTGTTAGTATAAAATCAAATCATTAATCAATTCAAGTTGGGCATAAGGTAATCAACCATGCATTGGTACTTAATAAAATTAGGCCACTATTATTGCAAAATATTTAGAGGTCTGGTTTTTATAAATTTAATCTTGATACGACCTTCGACAAGTCGTCTGTCACCTTGCTACGCAATCACACATGGGATCTTGTCCCTCATTCTTCCTCTCAGCACTTAGTTGGTAACAAATGGGTTTACAAACACAAACGTGCCTCTGATGGCAGTATTCAACGCTATAAGGCTCGTCTTGTTGCCAAAGGGTAGTCTCAAACTCTTGGCATTGACTTTCACGAGACTTATAGTCTGGTTATTAAACCAATCACCATTCGACTTATCCTTACTTTGGCAACCACCTAGAATTGGCCCTTTCGACAACTTGACATCTCGAATGCTTTTCTCAATGGAACTGTCCAAGAAACTGTCTTCATACCTCAGTCTCAAGGCTTTACTGATCCCTCACGATCACATTACGTGTGCCAATTGCCCAAAGCTCTCTATGGCCTTAAATAAGCCCCTCGCGCCTAGTATGATAAACTTAGAATTACTCTTCTTTAGTGGTAATTCACTCAGTTCAAAGTTGACTCTTCTTTGTTCCTGTTTTGCACTCGTGGGGAGTTTATTATTCTTCTTGTATATGTTGACGACATCATTTTAATGGGCTCCTCCCCCAAGGTGCTTGAGCGCTTTATTCAATGCCTTCATCAACAATTTGCTCTGCGTGATCTTGGCCCTCTTCATTATTTTTTGGGCATCCAAGTGGCTCATTCCCACACTAGCTTTGTTCTTTCTCAGGCCACCTACATTCAAGATGTTCTTTCTCGACATCACATGTCTACTCTTAAGTAGGTTCCTACTCCCTTGTCCACCAATGTTTAATTGTCTGTTAACCATGGTACTCCTCTTACTTATCCAGTTCTCTACCACAACATTCTTGGGTGTCTTCATTATGTGCTTCTTACTTGCCCTGACATTACCTTTGTTGTGAATAGAGTCAGTCAATTCTCTCAATCTCCAACGATCCATCATTGGCAAGCTCTTAAGCGCATTCTTCGCTATTGGAAGGGTTCTCTCCACGTGGGCCTTTCCCTCCAGCTTGCTCCCTCTGTCATGTTGACTGGCTATTCTGATGCTGATTGGATCGCCTACCCTGATGACCGTAAATCAGTTGGAAGCTATTGTGTGTTTCTTTGCCCCTCTCTTAAATCACGGTCTTCTAAAAAGCAATGTGTTGTGGCTCGTTCTAGCACTAAATCCGAGTATCGGGCCCTTGCTCATGCCTCTTGCGAACTCACATGGATTCAATCTCTACTTACTTTATTGTGCATTCTGTTGTCCACTCCTCCTATTACTTGGTGTGACAATCAGAGTGTTGTTGCGCTTGCCAAGAATCCAGTTGTTTACTCTCGTACCAAGCATATTGAGATTGATCTCCACTTTCTTCGCAATCAGATTCTTCAGCACCAGCTTGACATTCGTTATGTCCCTTCCATTGATCAGATTGCGAATTACCTGACTAAGCCTCTTCATGCCAGATCGTTTCCATTATTTTCAGGACAAACTCGGCTTAACGACCTTCACCCCTCGTTTGAGGTGGGATGTTACAGTATAATCAATTTCATGGCTTGTTAGTATATCTTCCTACTTTAGAGAGTTGGTATACTTTCTACTTAAGATTCAACCACTGGACCACTGGTGTTTAGTCTTGTTTATAATTGATTGCTCTAAAGCTCCCTCCAGTGTATTTAAATGGCTCCTCTTCGTTTCAGCAAGATAACAAGAATCAAGAGTTTCTTTACTCCCTTTATCACTCGCAATTCCAACAATTTCTGTTTTCAATTTTAGAACTAGGAGAATTGTTATAAACTACGAACTTCGTTTTCAATTGCTAAATTCTGCATGGAAAGAATGAAAGGATACTCATGCCTATATTTCTGTGTTAATCTACATTACCA
Source organism: Trichosanthes truncata (assembly GCA_033996785.1). Taxonomy (NCBI): domain Eukaryota; kingdom Viridiplantae; phylum Streptophyta; class Magnoliopsida; order Cucurbitales; family Cucurbitaceae; genus Trichosanthes; species Trichosanthes truncata. The sequence goes on along the minus strand of JAWPNB010000013.1, from coordinate 36,989,961 downwards.
ATACACCGACAAATGCCAGCATGGGAGAGCCAGATCGCCATAGTTGGAGATCCTGCACATTCAAAATCAGGGTTCCTTTTAGAATATGATGATGAAACATGAGAGCTCCCATGCCCACCGGATTTAATTGCAGATAGAAGCTAGAAGTAGACCTTAAAGAGGAACGATAATCCCACACATGAACAACCCAAGCAAGTTCTCGCTGCAGAAATCTGTTTGAATTCAAAGTTTTCATTAGCTTGTTTGTTACTTCATGTCAGTCTAAACAATTGCACTTGTATTGCATACCATCAAAAGCGGTCGCCGTCCTGATACATCCATCAAAACTCCACCAACAGCAGTCATTAGTATCTGAAAACATCATTGGGGACAATGAGATAATGAGGGTTCTTGCAATCACGTTTGAGGAACGTGTATAAAGCAATAGAAAAACCTGAATAACAGCCAATGCTATAGTCCCAATATTTCCCGAAAACCCTGTCCGAATCCATTGGATTTTGTTTCTTTTAAGTTACCTAATGTTTTCTTATCAAAAGAACACTTTAATGTTTGAATTTTTCACATACCAGCTGTGGTGAACAAAGATTTTACATAGAATTTAATGCCGTTAACCCCTCCAAATTGTTGAAGTGCCATAAGGCCGACTCCTGCCTGATACAGTAACTCAAAGTCATGATATAAACGAAGGACGAAGAGCTATGGAATACTAAAAACTCTATGACTAACATCAAATTCGAAGGCTCACAATGAGAGAACGTGCATATTGCCTTTGGAATAAATCAAGAACACTTGCTTCAGGGAGCTGTTTAAGCAATTCTATATATTCCTATAAGGTTAGGAAACGCATATGAAGCCTTTGTTTAATAAAAAAAAGGAAAGAGAAAAAACTAGAACAAACATGGAAAATGAAAAATATACTTGAATCTCTAACTCTTCTGCAGAAATATCTTTACTCTCCCCCCTAAGACGTTGTAGAGCAGCTTCACAATCTAACTCTCGATCGTTCTTCGCCTACAAACATTACTATTTTCTTGATTATATTTCTTTGATAAATTGCTATTAAAATAATTTAGTGTTAGTCACAACCATTTTGTTATTGTTAGTTTTCTGATCTAAAAGATAAACTTGTTTAATTACTAACAATTATTATTAACTACCTTTTACAAAACAAAACATTTTTAAGAACATAGCTGAGTTTTATAACATATTTTTTGGGAAAAAGAAAAATTGGCGGAGATTTCAAAAGTGGTTTTAAAAAATTAGAAAAAAAAATGAAGTAGTCATTAGTAGGAAACCTTAATTTTAAAAATTAAAAACAAAAAACAAAAGTATTATCAGATGGGACCTAATATTCACCTTTTCATGTCTCTTCAAACAAATATAAGTAATAGAACTAGTGATGAATTTGACAGTGTCACATACCAGCCATCTAGGAGACTCTGGAATGAAGGGAAGTCCTATAAGTTGTATTAGACATGGAATCGCTCCTGCAACATAATCGAGATAATTAGAAAACACTTCTCATTAAATCATCTTCATCTTAAGTCTCAAAGTCAAAAGGTTAAATTATCAAAAATACCCTTGAACTATGGAGTTGGTTTCAATTATACCCCTGAACTTTGAAAATTTTCATTTTAACCCTTGAACTTTGAAGTTTGTTTCAAAAAAACCCTTGAAGGTTTTTTCCGTTAAATTTATGGACGAAAAATGACGTATTTGAATATGTTTTGATTTTTTTTTCAACGTATATGTTCAAATATGTTCACATAAGCAACTAATATAAATGCAAAAACATCATTTTCCATCCATGAATTTAATGAAAAAAGCCTTCAAGGGTTGTTTTGAAACAAACTTCAAAGTTCAAGGGTTAAAATGAAAATTTTCAAAGTTCAGGGGTATAATTGAAACCAACCCCATAGTTCAGGGGTATTTTTGATAATTTAACCAAGTCAAAATCATGTAAGTAGAAACACTACCAATTAGAGCAAGAGTCCTCTTGTTCACAAAAGCTCCAATCAGCCATGTTAGTGAAATACCAAAACATATCATCAACTGTCGAATCAACATAATAAGGTATTAAAGATATTGAGCATACTGTAGACATTTTTTCCTTTGTTCGATTTTTTTTTTCTAACAACAATACAAGTCAAGTGAGGTTTTTCATTCAAATTAATAACAATACGGGAAAACTTCATCCTTACAATAACAGGGAAAAACTTTGAAGGAAAAGGGTGGGGGAGAAAGGGAATTCTCATTATTTTTCCATTGAACTTCAGAAAGTCTTAATTCTTTAACTATGATATAATCCTTTGAATTTCAAAGAAGACAGCTTTTATTCATTAGCTAGACTATGTACGTACGTCTGTCTTTTGAAGCACTTTTATCAAAACTTAATAGTACGTTTATTATCCTTGCATACTTCAAGAGCTAAATATATAATGCATCACTTTTTGTTTGGTTGTAATATTTTGAAGACTTAGAGAGACTTGAAAGTATAACTATCTCAATCAGAAGAAAGAAAATTCAAATAGATCTTAGAGAATGCTATAAAAAACCACCCCAAGAGGCAAAAAAACTCAGCGAATTCCATTGTCTGCTCAGAAAACAAGGGAAAAAATATCAAAGAAGTTTACTGCAAGCTCGAAATTTCCAAAAATGATTTTAAGAAGAAAATGGAAATCTCTTATCAGAGGGAAAAAAAAAAAGGAAGAAAATGGGAACGAATAAACTTACACCTCTTCTACCAATATAATCTGCCAGTTTTCCACTCACAATAGCACCAATCATTGCTCCAATTGTCAATATTGAACCAAAGACTGAATTCTGTGCAATCATCAAATAATGATTTGAGAATTAGATACATTAATTGAATCATTAGACAAGATATTTGAATTCAAACAACTATTGACCAGCTGATATATATGATGGTTTTAAGGAGCCAGCCTTAAGATTTGAAACAGCAAAATTGACCAGATTGTTAGAAAGAACAAAAAATGTAATTTCTCCCATATTCTCTCCATCCTCCAATAAAAGCAGTGTTGAATATATTAAATAGATTAAATTAAAAGTTTAGTCCTCAAACTTTTAAAGTTGTGTTTAATAGGTTCATAAACTTTCAAAACATCTAATAAACCTCTAAACTTTTAATTTTGTGTCTATAATGGGACAAGTGTTGAGAACAAGGCATGCATGGCTTTCGAGTTTAAATGATATGTTTGTTATATTACTTTTTTATACTTCCCAGATTTCAATTTTCTCACTTTTCATTTTAGTCTTTTAGGTTTCCTTCTCTATTCTCTTTCTTCTTCAACGCTCCCTCTTCGTCTTCTCTCTCGAGTCCCAACCGACATTCCCCTTCATTCTTGTTCTAATCGCAGGCATTGGCAACACATGTTCTTCTCCGATTATTTCGTGATTTTTGTCCACACTGTCGCCAACCGCTCCACAAACTTTTCTTCTCTGGCTAGTATTATTTTGTGTTTTTTTTTTAGTTTTCATTTCCCTCTCCCATTCATTGATTAGATGTTGGATAGGTTGGCTGGCAAAGAATACTACTGCTTCCTTGATGGTTACTATGGCTACAACCAAATTTCAATAGACCCCAAGGATCAGGAGAAAACTACCTTTACTTGTCCATATGGCACATTTGCAATTAGGAGAATGCCTTTCGGGTTGTGTAATGCCCCAGCAACTTTCTAGCGTTGCATGTTAGCCATATTTTCTGACATGGTAGAATCTATTATGGAAGTGTTTATGGATGACTTTTCAGTGTTTGGAGAGTCCTTTCAAGCATGTTTGGAAAATTTGGGATGGGTATTGCAAAGATGTGAAGAGACAAATCTCGTGTTAAGCTGGGAAAAGTATCATTTTATGGTCAAGGAGGCAATAGTATTAGGACATAAAATTTCTAGAAGGGGCATTGAAGTTTGATCGAGCAAAAGTCGAAGTTATAGAAAAATTGGAACCACCTACATCAGTGAAAGAAGTAAGGAGCTTTCTTCGACATGCTGGATTTTATAGAAGATTTATAAAGGATTTTTCCAAGATTGCTAAACCTTTGTGTCAATTATTAGAGGTGAATAGACTATTCCAGTTTTCTGAGGAATGTTTGGAGGCATTCAAAGTTTTGAAATAGCCTTAATAACAGCGCCAATCATATCAGCCCCTAACTGGCAATTGCCATTTGAAGTGCTGTGTGATGCTAGTGACTATGCTTTAGGAGCAATGTTGGGGCAAAGAATTAGAAAAATCACGCATCCAATCTATTATGCCAGCAGAACTCTGAATGATGCCCAATTAAATTATACTACCACTGAAAAAGAGTTATTGGCCTTGGTGTTCGCTCTGGAAAAGTTTAGATCCTATTTGGTGGGAACGCAAGTGATGGTGTATACGGATCATGCTGCGTTGAGGCATTTGTTGGTTAAAAAAGATGCAAAGCTAAGACTAATCCGTTGGGTTTTACTTTTGCAGGAATTTGATTTGGAGATTCGTGACAAAAGGGGATCAGAGAATCAAGTGGCAGACCATTTGTCGAGAATAGAGCAGTAGACTCAGTTGCTGCAGCAACCAGAAATTCGGGATGCATTCTCAGATGAGCAGTTGTTAGCAATAACTCAAGTTTTGGATGAAGAAATCCCATGGTATGTTGATTATGCTAACTATTTATCTGCTAATATTTTGCTTGCATATTTGACAAAGCAACAATTAAAGAAATTTCTGCACGAGGTAAAGTTTTATTATTGGGATGACCCTTATTTATTTAGACATTGTGCGGATAATATGTTGCGTAGATGTGTCTTTGGAAAAAAAATCCAGTCAATTTTGAAGCATTGTCATGCTTCAGCTTATGGTGGACATTTTGGAGGCCAAAGAACTGCAGCAAAAGTTTTCCAATCAGGTTTATTTTGGCCTACTGTATGTAAAGATTCTCATTTCTATAGCAAAACTTGTAATGCATGTCAAAGAATAGGAACAATAGGAAAAAGAGATGAAATGCCTCAAACTTATATTCTAGAAGTCGAGTTATTTGGCGTAAGGGGTATAGATTTTATGGGGTCATTTCCTCCATCTTTTGGCAATATTTACATTTTAATGGCTGTTGATTATGTGTCCAAATGGGTGGAAGCAATTGCTTGCCCTGTGAATGATGCTAAAACGGTTTTAAAGTTTTTGCATAAACACATTTTCACAAGATTTGGTACACCTAGAGTTTTGATAAGTGATGAAGGGACACATTTTGTCAATAAGATGCTTAGTAATTTGCTGTTAAAGTATAATGTCAAGCATCAAATTTCAACTCCCTATCATCCACAAGCTAACGGCCAAATTGAATTGTCAAATAGACAGATAAAAGGAATTTTGGAAAAAGTTGTGCATCAAAGTAGGAAAGATTGGTCAAATAGGTTAGATGATGCTTTGTGGGCTTATAGGACGGCATATAAAACACCTTTAGGGATGTCTTCTTATAGGTTAGTTTTTGGAAAGGCTTGTCATTTGCCAGTTGAATTAGAGTACAAAGCATTTTGGGCTATTAAAGAGCTGAATTTTAATTATGCTGATGATGGAGCATTAAGGTTGATTCAGCTAAATGAATTAGATGAGATTAGGCACTCTGCTTACAAAAATGCCTGAATTTACAAAGAGAAAACAAAACTTTGGCATGACAAGAGAATTGTACCTAAGCACTTTGAACAAGGACAGAGAGTGTTGTTGTTTAATTCCAGACTAAGGTTATTTCCACGTAAGTTAAAATCTAGATGGTCTGGACCATTCACTATTGTGGAAGTATTCCCTCATGGGGCAATTATGTTGAGAGATGAGAAGGATGACAGGGAATTTAAAGTGAATGGTCAAAGAGTTAATATTACTAGAGGGAGGAATTTCAGCGGAAGCTTGCTTCCCTGAAATTGTTAGCAGAATGACAGAGCAGGATTATTGCTGGAGCATTGCATTCATTGAAAAACTTTCTTTTGTATGCTCCGAATATATATATATATATGTGTGTGTGTGTGTGTGTGTGTGTATTCAGAGGGTCAAATAAATATTCTTTTCTCGTTTGTTTTAATCAGTTTATTCTTTTGCAGGTTGCCTTTTCGTTTTTCTTAAGTTTATTTTTGTTTTATTAGCATTCAAAGGCAGAAAAGGACATGATGGTACGTCTGCTATCTCATTAAAGTCGCTAACAGGGCAGTTGGGAAATATTTTTTTTCTCTGGAAAATGGGATCAAATCGTACGATTAAGGGGTTAATGGCAGAATTGCATGCAAGGACAACCGTAGATGCTTGTGAGAGAATCAAAATCAATTATTGTAGATTTGATTTTATAAAAAAAAAAAAAGGAAGGAATTTAATCCCAACAGAAAGGACGAAAATATGGGAATTTTCGAATTTGAATTTTTGCGTCAAAAGGCTTTTTTGCCCCAGCCTTTCGTTTTTTTTAAAAGGAACCCTAACCATGGTTGATGGAGCAGTCTATTTTGCTTTCTCAGAAGTTGAGCTTCAGAAACCTCTTTTCAAACCATTTTTGAAAATGCCAGCCAAAACGCGAGGAAGAAAAATGAAAGAAGTCGGAGTAGAAGCCTCGCTAGAGCAATCTGTTCCTACTCCCAGTCCTGCTAAAAAGAAGGGACTGAAAAAGGTTAGAAGAAAACTCGTGATAGAGTAATTGGAAGAGGAAACAAAAACTGTTGAAATAGAGACTGCTACAGCAGAGCTGGTTGAAGTTATAGCAGAAGAAAATGAAAATAGAGAAGAAATGTCGGAGAATGAAACAGAACTACAACAACCACCTGTTAGTGAGTCTGATCCAGCAAGGTTGGTGATAGAGCAACCTGGAGAGACAGAAATAGAGATTCAAGAAATTGCACAAGAAACCCCTCTGAATAAATCAAAGAAGAAAGCCAAGAAGAAGAAACGCTCAGTTGAAAGAGCTCCAGACATGCAGATGCCTCAAGATAGTGAGATATGAGTTGAAGCTGTTGAAAGTAAAGTTGAATCTTCAAAGAAGAGAAAGGGGAAGAAGCCAATGTCAGAATCAAAAAGGTACCCGTGGGAATGCTTTGTTTCAGCAAAAGCTAAGCAGAAGTTTGAAGAGTTGAAGAAAAAAGAGTTGTTGGGTGAAAGAGGGTTTGACTTGGACCTGACCAAGTTACCACCCTTTCTGAAAAAAAGGCATTGAAGCATTAGGTTGGCAAATTTTCGCAAAACAGCCTAAGGAAGTAGTAGTGCAAATGGTGCGCTAATTTTATGCTAACATCGATGTGAAAGAGGGCTACTTGACCATTGTGCGTGAAGTGCCTGTAGACTGGTCACCGAAGGCTATTAATGATCTTTACCAATTGGAGGATTTTTCCCACGCTATTTTTAACGATATGGTGAGTGCTCCATCAAACGAGCAGATTACTGCTGCACTTGAAGAAGTTGGGGTTGAGGGATCACAGTGGATGGTATCGAAGATGGGAACCGGGACATTTAGAGCAGCATACTTGAAGAAAGAGGCAAATGTATGGCTAGCCTTGGTGAAACTTTGGATGATTCCCACAACTCACAACTCTACAGTATCCATGGAGTGCATTCTGAGTGTGAACGTAGGAAAAATTATTGCTAATGAAATTGCTCAATGCTCTAGGAAAAAGGTGGGAAAGTTATTTTTCCCAAACACCATCACTATGCTTTGTAGGAGAGCTGCAGTACCTCAACACCAAGACGATGACACCCTTTTTGAAAAGGGAGTGATTGACCCTGCTAACTTAGATCGTCTGCAAAGAGGGAAAACTAAAGCTGGAGGTGTGTTGATCGGACTTGATAAAATTCTAGAACAGCAAAACCAAATTTTGCAAAGGTTAGAGCATTCTGAATTGCAACAACAAACGTCTTGGCTATACACTCAAAAGAGAGATGTTGCAATGAAACGAGCTTTGCGAACCAATTTCACAAGACCCTATGATGCTTTCTCTACTTTCCCCAAAGAAATTCTAACTCCGTGGGTTCCACCACCTACTGATGACCAAGTAATTGAAGAAGAAGATGATGAGATTTCGGAGAATGAAGATTAAGAGGGATGTTTGCTAATATCTATCTTTATCTGCTTTTGTTTGTTGATGTTTATTTTCTTCAGTTCTGTTTTTAATTATGTTGTTCTTTTTAGCCATTAGTCTTAATGTTTAGTTTTCGTTGGTTAATTTTGCTACTGTAATCCTTTTGTGCTATGATAGTGGAAGAAATAGAAATGAAATGAAGAATCGAAGTGTTGTGTTAGCTTGTCCCTGTTTTAGAATTGAATTAGTGAAAGAAAATCTCTTCCCTATTATGCTTTGTGTTAGTTCTGGTTTTAAATTTGTAAAAGAATTTGTCTCAAGATAGGAAAGCTAGCGCAAATGACTGGTTCCAGCAAATGGTTAGTTAGCTGTGTTCTGCCTGATTAATGCATTGTTACATCTTGGATCTGGTGAATGATGTTGAGAATGCTGGAAGATTGCTCATGATTTAGCATTTTAGCTTTTGTAGTCTAAAATAAATCATGCTTATGCTTATAGAATTTAGAATTTAGAATGGATTATTTTTTTTTAGATCTGTTTCTCTATAAAGCCTTAGATTTTAGGAAGGCTCCTTCTCAATCAAGTTATCAACTAATTCACTTCCTTGTCTAGTTCTAATTTTTGTGTGTTGCTAGTAAGTTTAAGGGTTTTCCTTAACTTTCTCTCATTGGAGACAATAAGCGATTTAAGTTTAGGGGGACAGGTGGTTTCAAGAAAAAAAAAGTCTACTTTAGGTGAGCACTCCTCTTCTCCATGCAAGATACACTCATCTCCCTTTAGAAAGCCCATGTGTTATTATGTATTAGAGCCTAGTAGGTTGTACATATAGAAAAAAAAATTGGGGCTTGTTAAAGTAATTTGAGTGTTGCTTGTGCTCGTAGTTAGATATCTTCACCACAAAGTGTTGGTATTCTAGAGCAAAGGTGCAAGTGAAAATTAGATTGCTTTAAGAAAAAAAAAGAGAAAAGAAGATATATTCGTACAAGGGATGAGTGTTGTCTAATATTTACACCCTCCCAAAGCATAGGTGAGCTGCATCATAAAATGTTGCCATTCTGAGAAGCAAGAGGAGGTAACAAAAAGGACAATCTTGACTTAAATGGGAGAATGAGTGTAGACCTCTATGGTGATGGCTTGAAAGCTAGGGTGCACGACATCATAAAATGTTGTCATTCCAAGAAATAGAGCTATGACTTTGAGGTATCCCTAAAGAGAGAGTCTAGAAAAAAAATGATTGAAGTTTTGTGTAAATAAGTTGTAGCTTGCAAAAACTTAGAGTTAGCAGAAAGTGTTTGAGTTGAGGCTTGGCCATGAGATTGCTTAGTGAGTCTAAGGATTTGAATTTTTGGTGTGAAGGAGTTTTAGAGCTAAAAAGTATCTATATGAATTCTATGGTTTAAGGCAAAAGAGCAAAAGCTAGAATTTTGAAGCAGGACAGCATTCTGGAAGTTGTTTAACCAGACGTTTTGATGAAGCAATTAAGGTGATTTACCTGTGCATTCTTTGACAGCAGAACACGTTAGTTAACCATTGCTTGATGTGTGTAAAACATTACTCGAGGACGAGTAATGATTCAAGTTTGGGGGTTTGATAACTCTTAAAATAAGAGTTATGTGTTATTATTTTTGGATTGAATTGTCATATTTTATCTTAGTTTATTTTGAAAATCCCGTAGCTTTGCTTTAGTTTGCTCTAAGTTTAACTTTGATGTACTAAAATTCTTATTAGAGAAATATTATCATAATTAATGAGTTTGAGGGTTTGATTCAAGAAGGATTCTCGAAGACTAGAGCAGCAATTTTGCAATGTTTTGCTGGAGCAAATATGTGCATTAAGCCAGCACAATTTTCACACGTGAGAATATTAACTCATTAAATGAGTTGGCAAATGTCAGATGACTCAGCCTATTTCAGCCAACGGGAGCTCGCCATTTCATGGGTCCTGTCTAATTAGCCCTTATTTGCACAAACTATGAGGTATTTAGGGTTGGGCAGCCATTTTTTATAAAGGATAGGAGATAAGTAAAAAAAATAGGAGAGGCTGGAGAATCCAAAAAAAACAGAGAGAAATGGAAACACGAACGGTCTGAAGAAGGAAGCTGCCGGAATATTTCCCAAAAAAAAAAAGAAGGGGTTCTCCGTAGGAGCTGGTGCCGACTGCAAATTCAACCTTTTCGTGGCAACATTTCGACTTCTTTTTCTTCTTCTTCCTAGTTTATCAACAATGTTTAGCAATATGTCTTTATTCTGAATTATTTCCTGTTTTTCTTGTATTATGAACTAACCACCTTTAAGGTGAGGATTAAGGGTTGGATGTTTTGATTTCCTTTACTGCTTAATACATTTCATTTAGCTCAATCTGGTTTTAAAGATTTTTGTTTATCTCTTTAGCACAATTTTGTCTGGCCAACCATTTTGTGCAGCGTTTCTCTGATTTCTGGAAGGAATAGGAGAAGCCGATAGCTTAAGAACCACATTAGCCCCTTGTTAGGGTTAGCAACTAGCTAAGTGAGGAGGTTAGGGATAATCACTCACCTAATGCACACAGTACAGTGGGTTAATTATCGCTGGAGTAATGAGAATGAAACAACGTATTGTAGGTGATTCGGGAGAATGCCGTGTAAGCTGTAGTGGATTGAGAGAAATGAATATGTGTTTAAGGTGTAGAATCTATTAAAGCAAGAAATACCCCTAATCCGAGTCTTTCAATTAACTCAAAGTACAAGTTTAGTCATTTTCTGTTTATTTCTCTTTCTTCCGTAAACTCTGTTTTAGCATTTATTTTGTTCCAGCAATTACGAATTATTTTATTTCGTTTCCATGATGAATTTAAATGTTTACAAATTGAGTTTATTGAGAATTAATTTTTGGTAAAAATAGAGAATTACTAGTCTCTGTGGATACGATAATTTACTTAACACTTGCTACAAATGTATGTGTATACTTGCGCATTGACATCATATTCTTGCTGAAATATTCACATCACTTTCGCAAGCGTGTCAGGCGCTGAGCTTGAAAGTGATAGAAAATGGGATCAAAGGATATCGACTGAAATGTCAGAGAAAAGATATTAAATTGGCGCACTCGTATGAAGTTCAGGTGCGTAGCCGACAAAAAAGAAGAATGTTAGGAAGGGACCACTGACCGACGCGCAGTCACCTGCATTAGTCAAAAGATATTTTGATCTTTGTGGTCCCCTCTCGTCTGCCCCATGTTCTCTCATATAAATACGAGCTTCTTTTATGGCAGAGAGTTGGTCTTTCGAGTTGGAGAGTTTTTTAAAGCGTTTTACAGAAGAGAAGAGAAGAGTAACTGGAGGAAGCTTTTCCAGCGAAGTCCAGAGGTGGGAGGTGAGCCTTGGTAAAGGAGTTCACTGCGCTAGCTACTCCACCAGCTGCCTTGCGTTATTTTATTCTTATCTATTTATACATTTACTTTTTGAACTTATGTCTTTCATTTACATTATGAGCTAAGCCCTCAAGACTTGGCCTATAGCCCTTTTGTTGACAATGTTTCTTCTTCACTAAAAAGGTTTATTCGATGAAGTTTATTTATGGCTCTTTTTCTTAAGAAAGCTTATTTAAATTGCTAGGGTCCGATTGGCCATCCGACTTTGAGTAGTAGCATGTTTTAGGCACTGGGAGGGTCAAGACATGTGGAACGTCTTAAGAAAAACAAGAGTGAATATATTTTGCTAGGTTGTTTTAGGAATAACTCAACTACTTGTAGGCTAAAAAGGGGTGGTGACTCATTGGTTTAACACAAGCACAGAGGAATCCAACTTGCGTTGAACATGAATGCCATACCGGGAGGGAGGCATCCAAAGGTTCCCTTGCCTAGAGTTAGACATAACTTCATCGCATAAGCCATGCATGTGTTTAGAAACGACGAAAACTCTAGGTTGCCTCGGCCAGGTCTTGTTCTTAAATCATTTTTATGCATCTCACACCTCTGGCCCTGTATTTCTTTGCTCATTTCAATTATTTTATTAAGTGTATATTTTTCCCTTTTATTAGTATTTTACATTTGCACCTCTCAAATCTACGCATCATTCTCATCTATGGTTACCTCACCCTGATGCTGTGAACACACTACTAACAACTATTGTGAAATCTAATCGTGACTTGCCTTACCTGTGGATCTCACCCTCTGAAATACTTCGGTACTGCTTGAAAGCGCAGTTGGTGTATGCTCGTGCTAGCACGCTGGTCAATAACCTAAAATGAGAGAGGAGTGCTTTCAACATATACCATTATATATCTTATAGAAGACTTGTCGAAGGTCCTATCAAGATTAAATTTATAAAAACCAGACCTCTTAGTATTTTTCAATAATAGTGGCTAGGGTCATCCACAGGGATTGGGTTTCTTAGATTTAATTAAATACCATAGTTAATTATGCCTAATTTTATTTAGAGAAAACTAACTTTGAATTGGTTCTTTTTGACAAAAACATAAAACCTAACCTATTATGTACAAAGTTGGAGTCCAATTTTGGAGAGACATTCATTAATTGCAATTCAAAAAGCACAACTATGAAATTGACTAAAAAATTGTGAAGCATGCAACAGTCCTAAGCCAAGAATTACTAAAATATCCAATTGACTCTCTCGAGCCCAATTGAACTCATGCAAGAAGCAAATCATCCTCACGGTCTATTTCTACAACTAGACATGGCATTACGAAATTCTTTTAATAACTTCTAGTATGAACCTATTCATTCTAATGCAATAGATTAATCCTAGTTATGCATCTAAGTCCTTAGTTAAATTTACTTTCTTAAGCTAAATTTAACTCAACATACAAAGCTATGGCCGGGAGCTTAGAAGATTAATGCAAGATGCATAAAAAACGTTACAAGCACATTCAATAAATCAAACATAGTTTTATACAATAATGCAATTAACTAAGAGTCCATAATACTCAAATACATTCAAATACAGTCCACTAAATCCTAAAATAAAGACACAAAGTAAAGGAAATAGAGAAAAACTGGACGACGCGTGCCAACACTCGTTCCCGACATGATGTCCCACGATCTCAAGCCTTGAGTCTCCTCCTTAGGTCTCCAATATGCTCTCTAGCTCTCTAAACAGTGTTTCCATCGAGATTAGGGTTTAGGTCTCTCCAAAACGGTTCCTATAACTCGTATGTCAACTTCCTATTTATACACAAGGGACAGCGTTGCAACACTCAGGCCAGCGTTGCAATGTTGTCCCTTTATTCCATATTATACAAAATCATGGTAGCATCGCAACGCTACCAACGACGTTGCAATGCTACCCTCACGAGTTTGCCAGCTTGTTCTTCAATCCTCTTTCGTCCAAATGCTAAATTGTGCCTCCAAAATGACTCTTTTGCCCCTTTTTCTTCTCCTTTGCCAATTTTACCCTCGATTGCTCGATTCCTGCAAAATGAGCACTTAATTGCATGAAAGTATTCGATAAGGCCTTTAAAAGTGCAATAAAACATCCCTAAAATACATCATAAATTATACTTATCAATCCCTTTGCATGCTATTTCATCATATTTCCCTCCTTAGCATGCATTTCATTAATCGTCCAAAGGAATCTAAAATTCGACCAACCAAGTTGCGTCGAGCATAAGGACCACATAGCGATACTTCAACGCAAGAAGTCATGTTGACCAGATTATGTACATGATCAATAACATGAAGGGAATAATCGAATTAAACCTACAGCGAAAGTGTTGGAATCGACTTTGATTTTATTTAGAATTAAACAATAAAAATTAAGGTTACGCCAAACATACCTTAAAAATAAAATTATGGAGAATATTTGGGAGAGTCTTTTTCTCCATGTGCTCCAACTACAATGAGGTTGAATTCCAAGACTTCCACAAAGTCTTCCTTGCTATGACTAGAACAAATTACCAAAGAGGTTTGTGGGAACCTTCTAGAAAATAGAATGAGAGAATAAGGGCATAATTCTCTAGAGTTTCTTTTTCTTATTTGGAATGCACACAAATGGCTCAGCCCTAGAGCCCTATTTATAGTGGCCTAGGAAAAATAATTAAATAATATATTTTAATATCTAATATATTAAGATATATTTATCTAACCAATTTGAATCATATTCAAACCTCTCCAAATTCTCCTATAACATCTATTTCCATATTTGAATCTAATTCAAATTTAATAAATATCTTTTCTTTAATATATCTTAATACATTAATAATTTCTTTAATATTTAATGCATCACATACAATAAGTATGTTTTCCTTCATTTAATATATTAAATTTTAACTCAAACATTTCAAAATTTCTCTCAACGAAATTGATCGCTATTTGTTTATATGAGCTAGCAATGGGACGTTATGGACTTACAAACTACAAGCTCCAATGATGCAAAATCAATTAATTAAACTCTTTAATTAATTAATTTTCATTCATTAACTATAAGTCACTCCACTATAGACCTAGAGTTGCACTCTTATGCACTGTAGGACAAGTTGTGTCCATGGATATAATCACTACGTACAAGTCAATCCTTCACGAGTTGTTCGTAATTACAGTGGGTCAAAAGTTCAGTTTTACCCCTATAATTACATCTTGCACCTTAAGTACCACTAATCCTCTAATGAACAATTTGTTTATGTTCCAACCATAAACTAAGTCCCTCTCGGGCCAGTGAGAGGGTGGGGCCTGATTGTTTAAGTCCCGAAATTAGCACTTAACGAAACTACTCATCTACTTACCCTACAAGGGAAGAAATGAATTCCATATTGTGAGATTATGTTCCCAGCTCCCTATTTAGTCAAGTCCCCAAAATTGTAGGCATATTGAATCGGCTACAAAAGCCACTCTCACCCATGCAAATCAAAGGACAAGCCCTCACAGGCAGAAGTTCATAACTCACTCAAGATTAAGATCGAGTTGCATATGACCATTCTAATGAAATATTAATCTTCTCAAATAACGGATTTATAAAGAGAGATTAAATATTTCGTGGTCCAGTCTTACACAAACTCATTGTATAAGATACCCCCACTCACATGTCTCCACATGAATGATTTGGATCAAATCATTTGTAGCTATTACAAAGTGGGTCGTATCAATAGTGTTATCAGGATAAGGCACCCAACCTAATCCATATACTATGACCCTTAGGTTATTTCTTGAACATGATCCTCCCGTATGTCAACCACATACTGTTCAAGATTACACTAATAACCTTGGATTTTGATATAATGGATAATATTATATTGCAAATAAAACAATCAAAATTATTATTAATACTTAAATAAATTGTTAATTAGGAGACTTTAGAGCATAAATCCCAACAATCTCGCACTTGCACTAAAGTCGGCGAGATGTGTATCATAGGGCATAGTCAATACCCAATATGTTCTCCCACTTACCCCAGCAAAGATGAGACATGTCTTGTAATCCTAAACATTCTAGGTGACCCTCAAACACTTTAGCCTAGAGAGTTTTTTTATATAGATCCAAACAACTGCCATTAAATGTCATCTTGGTCACTACCATGATGCTTTCTCTCTCGATATGGTTCCCTATACATTGGTATTTTTAAATTTCCTTAATATTAGTCTTTGCACCACTATTATCATAATATAAAAAAAGACTAAATCATATCTAAAACACCTTTCAGATCTTCAAGGAACTATTTGAGTCATATAAGTCATTTTGTTGCTTCACAAGCAAAACAACTTAACTCGTATACCATACTCCACCACCTACGGTAAAATTCATCTAAACATAGATTTCCTAAATCTTTGTAAGAACCAAGGTATTTTGTGAAGATCAAATCTTTTACTCCACACAAAATTTCTCATTATCCATAGATAATTTGAGAAAGTTTTTAATTTTCTATTTAATGGTCATACCATTCGTTTAACTGATATATGATAACTAACTGTATATTAATTGTTAAGTTTCATTTATGCATTAATTGTCTCCTACTTATAGTAGATAATTAATTATATGCTCTCAAAATTTGAGGTTGTCTTAGGATACTCTTCCTTAGACATAAATATCAAATATTTGACAACAATTTTGTCAACATAAGATGTTTGAGACAAAGCTAACATTTGGTCCTTAAAATCTCCATTTTGGACATATAAAATATACCAAGTCATTCCAAACCCCTCATTTTGAATTGGTTACTTGGTCAACTTTTTATGTTAGGTAGAAATCTTACATCATTCATAATGAGTAAAATATCATCAACATAAAACATGAGAAAAAATCCACTAGGCAATTAATAATTTTCTTGTCTATACAAGCTTTATTAATATTTATTCAAAGTCCTATGTTTTGATACTTTTATCGAACTTTATATTCAAAGATCTAATAGTAAAATTCATTTCATGAATGAACCTTTACTATTTCGCAAACCTTTTGCTTTTGATCTTTGAAAATAAACCTCTTTGATTGATTTGGGTAAATGCATTATCTAAGATTTCTTTTTATAAAAGAATTCTAAACATTCATTTTTCATAACCCATATGCAACAATGAATTAAATAATTCTTACAGACTTCAGTATGGCAACAAGTGAGAAAGTTTACTCGCAGATTACTTTCTCCCATTAGGTTTAACCATTTGCTATTAGTTTCACTTTGAGGACAATAAGCCTTCAACTTTGTCATCTAACATGACAATTTGGGCTTCAATTAAGCCCTTGTAAAGGTTGAGTCATCATATAACTCTCCCACTACGATGAGGCTTATCCAATTCATGTCTAGGATTCATTTGACTTTCAAATGTAACTAAATTATTAACAACTTTTGTTAACAATTTAGTGACTTCACTTGGAACCAATTTATTAACACTATCTTATCTTATTAAAGGTTTGTAGTCTTTTATTTGACATTCCTTATAAAATTGATATTTGTCATACAAATACCTTATTCGTTTTAGGACTAGATAAAAGACCAAATTATTCTCTTTAGAGATGAACTACACTTAGGAATATTTTTTTAACACATTCAACCTATTTGGATTTTTTTCAACACGTATACTTAACAATCCTAAATATTGAAGTGTTGTAAACTAACTTTACTACTCTTCTATAATTCCAAAATTATCTCGTAGACACTTTTGAGGGAATAATGTTCGCTATGTAATCTCTATTGCATATCCTAACTGGAGTTTGGTAATGGTGTGTAACTTATTATTGATGTGACCATGTCTAACAAGGTCTTGTTTCTCCTCTTGGAGCACAATTTCACATCATTGTACTTGGTATTAAGAGTTGGGATACAATCTCATTTTCTATCAACTAATCGTAGTACGTAAGATTCTTGTACTTTCCACTATGATCTGATCATAATGTCTTGATAGACTTACCTAATCGATTTTCAACTTTAGCCTTAATTTTCTTGAACTTTTCAAAAATTTAGACTTATGTTGTATCAAGTAAAGATACTTTTACCTTGAATGATCATCAACCAGAGTGATGAAATATTCATGACTTTATTTGGCCTTTACATTCACCGAACTACTTGGGTCAAAATGTGTAAGCCCAAAGAATTCTTTGGCCTTGTAGCCTTATCTAATAAAGCCCCAATGATTATCTTGCATGAAAGGCAAGATCTACAAAAAGGTAAAGTAATTAATTCTAACTTTTAGAGAATTATCTCTTACTAGTCTTTTTATTCGATTCAAGCTAATATTAATCAACCTTAAATGTCAAAGTCAAGTATCATCTTTTAGAAGAAAACAATATGTCTTTCTATTCTGGATTCTATAATCCTAAATATCTCAATATTTTGTAGTATGATATATGTCAACATTTTAACATATACAAATTGTTCTTATTTTCAACTGAATGTATTTTCAAACAATTTTGATAATATAAAAAATAATTCATATTATATGAACCTTTTAGTAATAAAGTTTGAGAAATTGAATTTCTCTTGTGGTAATAAAACACCACATCCAGTATAAATTAACAATTATTACTTAATGACATCTTAATGTCTCCCACTATACTAACTGAGATGGGCTTCCTGGTGCTAACTTGTAGAAACTATTCTACATGTTAAGTATTTTCCAAGAATTCCATATTAAATGTAATCAAAAATAAATCTTGATAGTAGATATTATATCGATTATCTAGGTGGCGTTATTTATATTCCACCTAAAATCTAGTAAATCAAATTTACTTTCATTTATATCTTTCTTTCCGTAGAGGTATTTCAAACATTTCCCTCATTATGACTGTCTTGGCTAATTTAGGAACTATTTCCTTATATATAGCTTCAGTCATTTGATTTCTTTTCTTGGATTTTTGTAATAGTTGAATTCGAGATCATTTAGACAATTATCTAATTTAGCTTCTATTGACTTCAACATCTCATATGTTGTTATCTTTTTTTTTTAATCTTCTAAGCTTGATATCTATCATGTCAACTAGGAGATACATACAAGCTATCTTGTTTACTTTTGATTCGTTAAACATGTGCTTCACGAACAATTTGATTAGCATTAGCAACAGGTTTTTGAGAACATTTCTCAATAAAGACAAATAAATATTTTACACCACCATTATAGTGTTAATGTTACTTTTCCAAGTAATAATATTTTCTCAATTTTGACTTATCAGTAATAAAATTAAAAATTATGAGAGAAATTGACATAATATTGAAATATATAAAATATATTATTTAACATCATGCAAACAATTATCCATTCAATTTTAGCATAGAAATCAAACAATTTAAAAAATGAACCCTATAAATCATTTCTAATGCTATGGTACTTTAGTGAGTTAGAACAAGTGTCGTCGTAGGGTAGATCAAGTGTTCCTTCAGTAAACTGAGACAATCTCAACCAAGTATAATACCAGAATAACTCTTATTCCTATAATACTTAGTTACCATTAGTTTGGTCAAGAACATTATAACAACCTTAATAAGTACTTTGTAAGTGTGATCCATAATTTTAGATCCCGTAGTTTTATCCCAACAAGCGTCGTCGTAGGGTAGGTCAAGTATTGGAAACAAAACTACAATCCTACCCTTCTCAGGAGTTCACCTTGATATTGATCCATGCAAACATCTTCCGTAGGGGGACGGTCCAAAAGCCACCACAAGTCCCCACATGAATCTCACGATGTAAACCAATGGAGACCATAGGATATGTTGACACATTTCCATCTCCCACTTACTATAATACTTTCTCAAAAGATTCACCCTGATATTGAACCACGCAAACACCTTCCGTAGGGAGGATGGTCCAAAAGCCGCCACGAGGCCCCAGATGAATCTCACATTGTGAATTAATGATGGAGATCGTAGGATATGTTGACACATTTCCTTCTCCCACTTACTATTTTGAAGTAGGGTTTTCTTTTACTTAGACAAATTAGGCTAATCTCATTTATCTAAGTTCTTCAATCTACCTTTCATAACCCTTATGTTGTTAGATTGATTTTAATGTGAATTACCAAGTTTTTAATCTATTTTAAAAAAATCACATTATGAGCATGCTTAGTGAAATTAAATAAAATTTGACTAATTCTACTCTCAGGTCGATTCCCAGTTAGAGGTGTTCCCTTTCGGTCAATTTAAATATCCCAGTCTTAGACAGAACCTTCCCTAGATAGAGTTCCCTTATAGTCAATTTTTATTTCAAATTCATTAATTTTTAATTAACTATTAATTATTAGATTAATGAACCTAAGTGAATTTAAGCAATGTTTTTAGTCCTATTAAAAAACTAATTCACTTATTGGATAATCTTAAAATTCTATCATTTTTAAACCATTTAAAACAAATTAAAAGATCATCCTGGATATTTTATTCTAATCCTATTAAAAAAAATAAATAAAAGATAAATTAAATTCAAAACTTAAACTATTTTATCTTTGAATTAAATTATCTTTATTTATGGAAGACCTAATATTCTTAGGAAATTAAAAGATCTCATCTTATTTTGAAATTAAAAAATTTAATCTTATTTTAAAAGAATCTAATCTTATTAGAAAACAAATAAAGATGAATTAAATTCAAATTTAAACTATGGATAATCTTGGAATTCTACCATTTTAAACCATTTAAACTAAATTAAAAGATTATCCTAAATTCTAATCTTATTAGAAACAAATAAAGATATATTAAATTCAAAATTTAAACTGTAACGACCCTATAGGCTCAACACGCTACCTAAGAGTCATTACTAAGTCACGTCGCTATATTACCGAAAATTTCGGCAGCATACCGGCGTAACTACGCGAAAACCAAAAATTTGACCCTTACCTGATAGGACATAGAAAAACACACTTCTAAGATTTTCAAACAACCTCCTAGCATCCAACAAACTTCTCAATATGATGCTAGGGTTCAAACAGCAGAAAGCCCAATACACGTGCACGATTTACAAAGAAAGGTTAAAAGACTTTGAAACATTCTCCTAAACATTTAAAAACTCGACATGAGTTCTATGTACATCCAGAAACATAAAAGAAGCGGAATAGCGATCGGTCGGCTCCCATGACTCGAGTAGCTGATCTCCGGTCACGCGCTAGGGCCGATCTTAGCCTTACCTGAAAACATTTTTTTTAAAAAAAGAAAAGGGTGAGTATTAACGAATAATACTCAGTAAGTAACTCATAGTTTCAAAGCAAGAGTTTCAATCGCATGCAACATGTCATTTTAAATCATAAAACCATCGTAAACCATCGCTTTAGTAGGGGACCTAAAATTCGTTTTATAAACCATGTACTTTTCCTCGCGGCTCTCGTGAACGATTAAATTCTCCTGAGGGCCTCGTGAATAGTCCGAAGACATAGTTTTTCCATCGAATAGAGTCCTCCCTAACTCTGAGAGTTGAGCTCGAAAGCTAACATACATCGTGGAGTCCGAAGACTCAGCCCGAAGGCTACCATCGTGGAGTCCGAAGACTCAGCCCGAAGGCTACCATCGTGGAGTCCGAAGACTCAAGCCCGTCGGCTACCATCGTGGGGGCACTCTCGAACCCCGGGAGCATAGAGAGTCAGAAGACTCGGGTTCCCTCATAACCCACATAAAACTTTTGGGAGAATTATCGTCACGGCCTTACATAAATCTTTTCATGAGCACACAACACATGCATGAGGTCCCATTCGTTTTAGAACATAGTTATGAATGCATGATTCAAGGCAATCGCATTTCAAAGACATACATATCATTTCCATTCTTTTTAACATGAAAACTCAAATAGAACTCATGGAACTAGCGTATAAAAGAATATACATATAAAACACTTTCTTTCTTAAATACTTAACATGAAAACATAAACTTCAAAGTAAATATAGAGCTAGCTCTCGGTTTCGAAAACTTCTTTCGTTGTGAGATCCCTTACCTTAAGTCTTTACTTACTAAAATACCCTTTCTCCACTAGTAATGAGCTTCTCGAGTTCCCACTCCAAGTACAATCCAAGGTCCTCGACAATTCACCTAAAAAGTTTCCTAAACGTGTCTTAAACCATCCGAATTACGCTAAAACACATTCTAACATTAATAACTCGACGAAACGGACCAAATGGCGAAATTTACCCAACTCCGGCGAACGGCGGAGTGTGGCCGGAGCACGGCGGCGCGTGCGGCGGCGCGTGGGACTCCCGATCGGCGCGTGAGGGCGCGTGGCTGTTCGTTTTGAACAGATCTGGTTCCGGCGAAGACTCGTTGTTCGAACTGGGCTTCGAACTACTACGTACGGTGAGCGACAGCTTGCAGAACCGGTGCGCTCGAAAATCCGGTGAAAGAAGTCGAAGAAGAAGCAGACGTCGGCGTGGCTCGTGATGCTGTCCGGCGGAACTTCGGAGCTCAGGTGAGGGGAACGTCCAGCGAGCTCTTCGACCGGCTGATGGCTGGAGTTCCGATGAGGTCCGAAAGTTTGCGGGCAGCGGCAGCACACAGAGGAAGAAGAAGAAGAAAAAGGAGAAGTCGGCGTGGGTCTGAGCCGAACGGCGATGGGTGTTCGGCGGTGAGCTGCAGAGGGGCTTCACCGGAGATCGAAAACAGAGGAGCAGCGGGCTGTCTGGGCGTTCGTGCTCGACGATGTGCTGCGGATCTGAGCTGCGCGACGGCGAGGACGCGAAGAATTGGCCAGCGGCAAGGTTGCAGCTTCGGCGGGGAAGAAGAAGAGGAAGACCGGCAGAGGGTGGGTATTCGGTCGGAGAGAGAGAGAGAGAGAGAGAAAATCGATGAAGGCTGCGGGAGGAAGAAGAAGAAAGAAAAAGAAAAAAAAAGAAAAGAAAAAATAAAAGAAAAGAAAAAATAAAAATAAAAATAAAATAATAAAAAGAATAAAAATATATATATATTTAATGGATAAGGATGAGGAAAAAAAATTATTTTATATATAAAAAAAATTCCATCTTCCAATTATGCCCTTTGACCAAAACTTAAATTCCAAAATTGCCCTCAACAACTTATTCAATTCCAAATATACCCTTTTTCTCATTCCAAATTTCAATTTAACCTTCAAATTTAAATTACCCAATGCAAATCATTCCAATTTAATTTCCATAATTTGAAATTAATGCCTGTAAATAAGTCGGGCGTTACATAAACTATTTAAAGCATGAATTGAAAATGTTTTTATTTTAAGGAAATTCTAATCTCATTAAGAAATATCCTAATCCTATTAGGAAAACATAGATTTCATTTATGAAAGAAAATATTCTAATTTAATTTTCCAAATACAACAATTATATTCAAAGATATGGAAAATATAAACTTATTAGGAAAATATCTCAATTCTATTAGGAAACATCCTAATCAAATTTTTAAATATAACAATTATATTCAAAATTAATTAAGATGCATGATAATGCTTAACCTATGGTGGGATTTTAATCTAAATTGCATACTTTATGCAATAAACAAACAAATTAAAAAATACATCTCATGCATAATTAAATTAAAACTAGCAAAATTGACCGACATATTTGGCATATCCTCATAAATTGAAAACAATTTAAATTACAATAATTTAAATCCAAGACATATCTTGGTCCTCAATATCTTCCTTGTTTGAACCATTTCAAATTTAGGATTTAGAAATCCTAAATTTTCAATTGCAGCAGTTAGCATCAAGCATTTGAATTGAATGATCTTTTCAACAATTACAATAAATCCTAACCCTTTTTTGGGTTTTCTTTTCAACAATTACAACAAATCCTAACCATTTTGGAAATTAGAATTGATCTAATCAAAGCAATAAAACTAATGTCAAATAGCCTAAACAATCAATTTGCAAATCACATATATCACATATATGAAAATAAAATACCCACCATACAAAACCTTAATTCTAAATAAACTTAAAAAATCTTGCTCTAATACCATGTGAAGGGAATAAACGAATTAAGCCCACAGCGGAAGCGTTGGAATCGACTTTGATTTTATTTAGAATTAAACAATAAAAATTAAGTTTAAGTAAAACATACCTTGAAAATAATATTATGGAGAATATTCTGAAGGGTCTTTTCTCCTTGTGCTCTAACTATAATGAGGTTGAATTCCAAGACACCCACAAAGTCTTCCTTGCTATGACTCGAACAAATGACCAAAAAGGTTTGTGGAAATTTTCCAGAAAATAGAATGAGAGAATAAGGGGAGAATTCTCTAGAGTTTCTTTCTCTTATTTGGAATGCACACAAATTGCTCCCCCCTAGGGCCCTATTTATAGTGGCCTAGGGAAAATAATTAAATAATATATTTTAATATCTAATATATTAAAATATATTTATCTAACCAATTTGAATCATATTCAAACCTTTCCAAATTCTCCTATAACATCTATAATTATTTGAATCTAATTCAAATTTAATAAATATCTTTTCTTTAATGTATCTTAATACATTAATAATTTCTTTAATATTTAATGTATCATATACAATAAGTATGTTTTCCTTCATTTAATATATTAAATTTTAACTCGAACATTTCAAAATTTCTCTCAACGAAATTGATCCTTATTTGTTTATATGAGCTAGCAAGGGAACCTTATGGACTTACAAATTAAGCTTCAATGATACAAAATCAATTAATTAAACTCTTTAATTAATTAATTTTCTATAGACCTAGAGTTGCACTCTTATGCACTGTAGGACAAGTTGTGTCCATAGATATTATCACTATATGCAAGTCGATCCTTCACGAGTTGTTTGTAATTACAACTGGGTCAAAAGTCTGCTTTACTCCTATAATTACATCTTGCACCTTAAGTACCACTGATCCTCTAATGAACAATTTGTTTATGATCTAACCATAAACTAAGTCCCTCTAGAGCCAGTGAGAGGGTGGAGCCCCATTGTTCAAGTTCCGAAATCAGCACTTAAGGGAACTACTCATCTACTTACCCTATAAGGGAATGAGCGAATTCCATCTTGTGAGATTATGTTGCCAACTCCCTATTTGGTCAAGTCCCCAAAATTGTAGGCATATTGAATCGGCTACCAAAGTCGCTCTCACCCATGCAAATCAAAGGACAAGCCCTCACAGGCAGAAGTTCATAACTCATTCAGGATTAAGATCGAGTCGCATATGACCATCCTAATGAATATAAATCTTCTCAAATAACAGATTTATAAAGAGAGATTAAATATTTCATGGTCCAATCTTACACAAACTCATTGTATAGGATACCCTCACTCACATGTCGCCACATAAATTATTTGAATCAAATCATTTGTAAATATTACAAAGTGGGCCTCATCAATAGTGTTATCAGGATAAAGCACCCAACCTAATCCATATACTATGACCCTTTAGGTTATTTCTTGAACATGATCCTCTTGTATGTCAACCACATACTGCTCAAGATTACACTAATAACCTTGGAGTTTTCATATAATGGATAATATTATATTGCAAATAAAATAATCAAATCATTAATTATGAGGCTTTAGAGCATAAATCCCAACATAACAGTCACCTTGGGGCTCAAGAAGTTGGTGTGGCACGCACTCATTGGACCATTACTCAATGATCTACCATGGCTAAATCTAAATGGATCACATTTTCAACTTGCATTCAGTAGAAGCATGGCCCAAAGTCAACATCACAATCGTGTCACTCCTTTATTGGCTAAATGCATCTATTGATACATTAAAGAAAGTTGAAGATCGGATTGGCTAGTTCCTCTAGTTCATTTTATTCTTCGTTTTTCAACAGTACTTCTTCTTCAACCTTCAGCTTCTTGGACAAATAGTAGAATTCAACTTGAAGCTTGAAGATTGTGAAGTTCAACCATTGTATTTAGTGCTAACATTGTTTTAGTTTATCTAAGTTCTTCTCATCTATTTTCTATCTTATTTAATCTGTACTT
Source organism: Trichosanthes truncata (assembly GCA_033996785.1). Classification (NCBI taxonomy): domain Eukaryota; kingdom Viridiplantae; phylum Streptophyta; class Magnoliopsida; order Cucurbitales; family Cucurbitaceae; genus Trichosanthes; species Trichosanthes truncata. Next base: position 36,964,623 of record JAWPNB010000013.1, on the reverse strand, counting down.
GTTGGTTAAAGATTCTTAGGACGTTGTTATTCTGTAACAAGCTTTGCAGATTTCTTTTATAATTAAATGGTTTTATTATCACTCACGTTTTCTTCCTTTGTTGTCTCTTACACCATGAGTAGCTAAATCTTCACAAGGGATGACTTAAAATAAACTTAGCATGCAAGTTTCTTAACCTTAACTAGAATGTTAATTATTGCTTTCTAGTTTCTGTAGCTATAAATAATTCCTCCATTGCTAATCTTCGTTTGGCCAACTAAGAAAGGTAAAAGCATACATTCATACTGAAAGGGCCAAGATGTGTGAATTGTCCAAGGAAAACAAGAGTGAAGATACAATCACTAGGTTATTTCAAAAATAAAATAACCACTTGTAAGCAAAATGGGTCAGGACTAAAACATTGTGTTGAGCACAGACATATGACTACATAATGAGCTTAACATCCTTCTTGAAAAAAATATGATAAGTACGAATCCATGCTTCTAAGAAAGACGTAATCAGCTAGCTAGTGCAATCAAGAACATTGATAAGGGATTCGAGAGCCATACCCTTGCATTCTTCTATTGAATTGTCACCTTCATTAATTATTGTTATTTCATTGCATTCAAGGTTTAGCAGTAAAACAACCTATTGTTATTTTCTCTCCACTGCGTTTAACACTAGTAAGAAATCAATGCGTGAATTATTAAGTCCTTGTAGATTCGACCTTAGAATACTTTCAAGTACCACTTACTCGCGTTGAGTTTATACTTGGGCTCAACACGGGATGGACAATAGTTGTAAATTAATTTCATGCATATTGAACACATAATCTATATAAAACTCAATGCATTATATTGCATTTACATGCATTCACATATTATTTTTACCTCGATTATCCAATGAGCGTCACCTCGGTGTTCCCTCCTTTCTTCATATTAAGGACTAGTAGGTCTTTGTCTCATCACTAGCGATACTTTGTTCCATATCGTGGGCACGAGTTGCTAGTTCTTCGAAGGTATGAGGATTTATACTTTGAAAGATGTACAGAAGTCCCTAGTGCATGCCTTGAATGCACATTTCGACAGCATATAGGTCAGTGAGATGATCTTTGCAATCGAGACTCATGGCTCTCCAATGATTTATGTAGCCGACAATGGTACCATCATTTTACATGTCTCGATGAAATGAGCAACTTGTTGCTTAGGGTTGCCTTTTTCATCAAATTACTGGAACTTTAGTGGTTGATATTCAATTTGCATCCTCAAACCATCAATTCTCTTAGTATATGGTTTAGAATACAAGAGAGAACTTTGAGAAGTCCCACCATATTGAGCGCCAGTAGAGTTCGTTATCATGTCCTAAAACTGTTGGAAGGATAGTGAAGTGATCGAAGTGGGAGGTTGTGGTTGATCTTCCTACACAATGATCTTTCCATGGTTGTGATCTTTGACGGCAAAAGTTTGACATGATTCAACGATATTGTAGTTTTCAATATAGCTCTTTAAGTGCCCAATTTGAGAATCTCTTTGTTCAATCGCCTTCATCAAGTTATTGAACTACTCCTGCATCTCTTCCATTCTTTCTTCCATAGTACTTGTTTTAGTCGTCATGACAAAGACTATGTTAGAATTGAAATTGAACAAGGGGTTATACTTAACAAGAAACTTGTCATTGGTACATGCTCCCGACAACGTCATTATTTTGCTTGTACTAATAGAATTTTTATCTTCTTGTAGCCTTAGTTCATTGGAGCAACTACAAGTAACAGAACTTATGTACGAGTTACTGATGACTGTGGTCATAGAAGAAGTTTCTTTGAGCATCATCACTTCACTTTGTTTTGAGACGAGAGAAAAAGATGAGAGGTAGAGATGATCTCACTAGACATACCAATTTTTCCATGTAATTACAAAAGAAATAAGACATGTGGAAATGAACTTGATTTGTATTGATTTATGTGTGATAAGAAACTCCTAGTCAATTGGATCTAAGGAATGGTTATGCAAGCGCCTAGGTCACAAATGCTAAAACCCCCCCAAATCAACATGAAATCAAAGATATCAAAGGTTCTCATCCCAAAATGTTAAGTAACTCTTGATAATTGGATCTAACAATCTTGCTAAGAAACAAGACCTTTAGAACTCAACCTCAAAAATCCCAAAATGAATTTTGAAAATCAACTCAAGGAAAGTAAGAACCAGATTACCTAGTAGATCAAATATCTCAAGGCAAGAAAACTTGTTTGAGATCCAAATTACTCCACAAGCAAGATTGATCAAGTCAAGCTTGAACGATTCTAAGCATGCAACCTAAACTACATAGCATTGCAAGGAACCATAGCTCTAGGCTATAAGACATCTCAAAGGCTCATTTTTACTACATTTTCCAAGTTTTCATTTTAAATACAACTTACATGGCTTTATGTAGCCTCAAAATCAACCCTAGAGTAATCTATAGTCCATTGAACGGTTGTAACTCTCATGCCCATCAATACCATAATGTCCACTAGCTAAATTGTAACTTAAAACATGGAAAACAAAACTTTAAAACTGAAAATTACATTGAAATCTCCATAAATCCGAGAATTTATCTTCCAATTAGCCCACTTAAAGTTTGCAACCTCTCGTGCATAAATGAAGCCCCACCTGAAGTAGCTTGAAGCCCTTGTTGCATAAATGAAGCTTGACTTATCTTAATGAAGCATGAGTTGTTCTTTAGTTCATTAAATGCATCGAGTTCGTCTTAAATGAAGCTTGACTACATTTAATTCAACTCCATTTTGAAGCTTTTTTTTGGTCTTGAATAGAATGGTAGGATTCATATCAATGTGGGTGTAGTACAATCTCTAATTTGTCCCTCAGATTCTTTCTCTCAAATATACAAATGCCTCAAGGGTTGGACAACTTGTTCTTAAGCAAGCTTGTTGATTGTTGGATTGGCCATTAACTTGTTGATATTGTTGGATCGACCTTTGGCTTGTTGATTCTCGAAGAATTTATCGAAGTCTTGAAGTCTTTGCTCTTCAAAGCCTTCAACTTGTCTTCAAAGTCTTCAGATCTTCAAAGGATTTTGGTCTTAAAAGTCTTCTAATCTTCAAAGTCTTCAAGTCTAGAGATGTTTATTTTTCCTACAAGAACCCACCCCTAATGGGGCGGAGGGGAGTGAAATCCTCGTTTAGGTGGAAAATGGGGGAGGGAGTGGGGAAACGGGGACGAGGATGAGGAACGTATTCCCTATCCCCGCCCCCACCCTCGCCCCTACCTCGATTTCTTTATTTATTATATACATATATATGTATGTATATATGTATATTACATAAAAGTTTAAATTTAGAATTTATTACATACATACATACATACATATATGTATGTAATAATATGTATGTAATAAATTCTAAATTTAAACTTTTATGGAATATTATTTTGTTTTTCAAAGGAAATTAAAAAACAAATTCTCTTTATATAGAAACTTCTCATTAGGAATTAACAATTTAAATAGAAATTTCTAAATATACATATTTGATTTCATTACTGCCCCTGCCCCCTACCCCGCCCCTGCCCCGCCTCGATTTCTTTATTTTATATATATATATATATATATATATATATATATATATATATATATATATATATATATATATATATATATATATATATAAACTAAATTCTAAATTTAAACTTTTATGGAATATTATTTTGTTTTTCAAAGGAAATTAAAAAAAAAACTCTTTATATAAAAATTTCTCATTAGGAATTAACAATTTAAATAGAAATTTCGAAAAATATATATTTTCTTTCATTTAGGGGCTGTTTGGCGCGCTGGTTTGGAATCAGAAACCCTAGGGTTCTGGAACCCTGGGGTTTCTTGGCTGGAATTAGAAACCCTGTGTTTGGGGTTTCTGATTCCTGTGTTTGGGGTGCAGGGTTGTGTTGGGCTGGTTTGCTGAAACCTGTGTTTGGGGTGCAGGTGTGGGTTGGGCTGGGTTTGTTTAGTTTGTTTTTTTTTTTATAATTTTTCAAACTGTTTATTATTTTAAAAAAAAATCTTACATTGTTTTTTTTTCCTACTCCATTTTTTTAACTTCATAATTTTTTTGGTGTGTTACATACCAACTATTTAACCAATTATGTAGAGCAATTGTTACAACTATAGTTCAATTTGAATTATACTATGTGTAGTTTGTATAACTATATGCTATCTCATTCACTCCACTCATGATGACATAAAATTGAAGATTATGTGTAGCAACAGATAATTAATAGGTGCAATGTAAGAATGGTGTTGCCAATGGTAAAGTAAAACCAAAAATTAGAACTAAGATCTAGTTCTAAAAATATCATAACACACATTCCAGATGAAATGACAAGAAAGTAGAAGTAGTTGTCCAAACACAAATGTAAGTCATAAGAGTGGTAGATGAAAGTGATGAAAAGAGAGTCAGGTTCTAGGTGCTTTCCCCAAAATTTTCACGTAGTAATCATACTTCCAATCTGGGGTGAATGTAAAGAAGGAGTTCAACATCATACTATCCGAGAGAATAGTCTTTGCAACAGCCATTCAGTCTTGCCTTGTCATCCCTGGGATCGCCTTTAGTTTTGCATATAGCTCGTCCACGCTGGCCCTTTTAAAATATTGACTAGGTGGTTGGGTCGCTAAGGTGATTGTTGGAGTGGTTGTTGGGGTGGTTGGATTGATGGGGTGTTTGGGTATGCCGAGGTGGTCGTCGGTGGTGATTGCATGGTGGTCAGGTCGCCGGAATGGTCGTTGGGTGGTTTTCAGCAGTAGTTGTCGGGTCGCTGGAGTGGTCATCAAGGTGGTCATGTCGTTGGAGTGGTCGTTGGGTGGTTGTGGCAGTGGTTGGGTTGTTGGAGTCGCTAGGGTGGTCACCATGTGGTCGTCAACAGTGGTTTTGGGTGGTTGGGTTATCAGGTCGTCGGGGTAATCACCAAAGTAGTCATCAGGGTGGTCAGGTCATCGGAGTGGTCACTAGGTGGTTATCTACGGTGGTTGCTAGGTGGTCAGGTTTTCGAGGTGATCGTCAACTATGGTTGTCGGGTGATCGGGTCATTGAAGTGGTTGTTGTCGGTGGTTTGGGCAAGTCGGGTTGTTTGAGTGGTTGGGTTATCGGGGTGTCTAGTTGTTGGGGTGGTCGAGTCGCAGGGGTAATCGTCAGACTGGTCTCTCGAGTTCTCATCGCAGTGGTTGTCTGAGGTAATCGTCAGCAGTGGTCGGGTCACTGTTGTAGTCGTCAGAGTTGTTGTTATCGGTGGTTGTTGGGTGGTCGCCGGAGTTGTCATCAGAGTTGTTGTCGAAGTAGTCGCTAGAAATGGAGAATGGTAAATGGAACTGGTCTCTAGAGTTCTCATCGCAGTGGTCGTTGGAGGTAATCGTTAGAGGTGGTCGGGTCACCGATGTGGTCGCCGGAGTTGTCATCGGAGTGGTGGCATGAGTTGTTGTCAGAGTGGTCGCCGGAGTTGTCATCGGAGTGGTCGTTGGAGTTGTTGTCGGAGTGGTCGTCGAAGTTGTCATCAGAGCGGTCGCCAGAGTTGTTGTCGGAGCGGTCGCCGGAGTTGTCGTTGGAGTGGTCGCCGGAGTTGTTGTCGGAGTGGTGCTGGAGTTGTCATCGGAGTGGTCGCCGGAGTTGTTGTCGGAGTGGTCGTCGGAGTTGTCATCAGAGTGGTCGCCTGAGTTGTTGTCGGAGTGGTCGTCGGAGTTGTCATCAGAGTGGTCGCCTGAGTTGTTGTCGGAGTGGTCGCCGGAAATGGAAAATGGCAAATGGAAGAGGAAAACATGGCACAAACCCCATGGGGTTGCACTGTTGTAACCCATGGGGTTGTGTTTCAAAACCAAGGGTTTTGAAACACCTTGTGCCAAACATGGTTTTGGGTTTGGAACCCAAACCCATCCCAACCCAAACCCATGGGCCAAACGGCCCTTAAATTTTTTAAAAAAATTCTAATCGAAAAATAATTCCCCACGGAGAACCCGATTCGCATGAGTTCCCACAGGGAATCTTCACCCTGATCCTCAAAAAATTATATAGAGAGTTTTGCAGGGACGGAGAATGAAATGGGAGGAGGGGGCAAGGACGGGGAAGCCATCCTTGGCCCCACCTCGTGAACATATCTATTCAAGTCATGAAGTCTTCTAATCTTCAAAGCATCTTTAGTCTTCAAAGAGTCTTCAATCTTCAAGAGTTTCAAAGAGTCTTCAGTCTTTAAGAGATATTTTTCTGACTGAATTTTATCTTTTGTATGTGTGTTTCATTTGAGGGCTGAAGCGCTTGTTGTAATGCCTGGCATTAAGGTACTAAATTAAAATTTAGCAAAATATTAAATTGAATGGTTGGTGTCTCAATTTTTGAACTTAAGAGTGTAAGTGTGCTTGTTGGATTAATTTTGGGTTTTGGAGGGATTAAAAGAGAATATGTGGGGGTAGGTTGGTCCTTTTGCAAGTAAGCTAAAGTAAAAAATTTAAAATTTAAAAAAAAAAACCATATTTTTCTTCTTTCTTCTCCATGAACACAAAAGGGGAAAGGCTCAAAAGGGGGCTAGTTTTCTTCTTCCTCCTCTTCTCCCTCTCGATTTATGCTCGCAGGGGGGAATCTTGCCGACAAGTCACTAGCGACAAGCGATCTGGGCAGTGCAGTGGCTTCCGCTATCACATTTCTCTTTCTCTCTCTAGCTGCGTTTCTCTCTCTCTCTCTCTCATCCATTCAGTTGGCAGTGAGGTTATGGTGAATTGAAGCGGGGACGGTGGTGGCAAAGCAAGTGAAGGGGTTGGTGTGAAATTTTCAGTGGTTCCTTGCATGGACAGTGGCATTAGAGGCTGTTTTTGGGCGGTTTGGGGTTCAATTTGGCATGGGCAACATTCGTTTGGTCGTGGGTAAGCATTTCAAGATTAATTTATAGTGAATTGTGGGTTTATATGTTGATTTTGACGTTGTTTGAGTAATTTTGTATCAACCCATGGCTTATCGAACTCACTTCAGGTTCTCATCAAGGTTGGAGGCTGAATAAGCAAGTTGTACGACTTATAAGCGTCAAACCAACGAATTTAGTTACTGTGTGGGTAAGTTTTAAAGGTTGGAATCCTTGTAAATTGTCTTTTTAGGCCAAGCAAGTTAGAGGAAGTTGGTTACTACTTTATCGAACCTATTTTTGTGTAGTTTGAGGCATTTACTCAAAGCTAGAAGGTGGCGTTGGTTGTTGTGTTTGCTTGGTTTGTTTTCCTTCATTTCTTGGGGTAAGTCTCTAACTCTAAGGAAACAAAACTTGTTTTACTATGCGTTCACTTTGTTGGATTAGAAAAGGTTGGAGTTAGACTAAGTGTTAATGCCTAGCGTTTTGGGTTGTTTTAATTCTGTTTAGGAGAAGCTAGAGTCCTCCTAAGAGGACAAGAAGTTGTTTGACCTTGCACTGGTCTAAAAGGTAAGTAGCCAATTAGACTAACTTGTTAAGACCGTGTATGTGAAAAATGTATGTAGGGCATGCATAGTATAGATATAGGTGGAGCATGTTTACTTAAACAGTTATGTAGCATGTTTTCTTAAATGCATAAGAGGCATAGGTGGTGAATGAATCGTTCTGAACTTGTACTTGAACCATGTTTACCTAAATATGTTTGTTGTTGAGTTCGTGTTTCCTTCATTTTGTGTACTAGCTTAGGGGTAAATCCCCACTGTATCGGGCATGAGGGTTGCGTTCTTTCATTGCGCTATGCTAGCTTAAGGGAAGTTGATACCTCGCAGATAGGTTGCATGACTCATAAACTTAGCATAAGGGAATGGGTGAGGTGAGCAGGCGCTTAGTCGAGTGTTGAGAGCATTTGAGAATGAGGAGGAGCTAGCGAGCTAGGGCGGAATCATTCGTTGTATGATTTCGAACTTTAGACCACTAAGTAGGCTGTTTATTGAGTATATTTATACTCACCCTTGCTACTTTGTTTTGTGTCTTTTCAGACTGTGCACAACCGCGAGGCAGGTGATGGAGGCGACGATCTGCCTAGATAATGGAGACATCACCAGAGTTTCATTCCTAGTGTTTTAGTTGAGTTTTGTGTCTTGATTTTGTATCATGTGGTAGATCTCTGGATTCGTAGTTTGTCTTTCATGTTTTCAGTAGATTTCCTTTCTGCTTGTGTTTGTTGTTGGTTGAACTCAACTTTTTCGTAGTTTGGTGGATGTTGAGTAGTCTCTCTAAATTATAGACGTGTTTATGTCTCTTTGGTCTATTGAAAACGTGTGGCCTTTTAGAAGAAAACTTTTGAATAGAAAAAATCTTCAGTCTAGTGCAAGTGCACTCTATCAAACAAGTAGTAATTGGGAATATTCCAGAGTATCGATCCCATAGAGAACGGATACCACAAAATCCAAAATTAAGGCAAAGATGTTCACACAAAGCAACCTTGGTAACTAATATTAATAAATCGAAAAGGTTGTGAGTGTACTAAAAATCAAATGATAAAAAGATAGGATTCAAACATGCTTTTGCCCCTTAGAAAAGAATTGTGACCTAAAATGTAACTGCAATCTTTACTCAAGCACCAAGAAATGTAAATCGGATTAAAAACATTTACAAGTGTAAGCCCTAAACTCCCTTTTGATCATATTGTGCTCATATATGATGTTTTGACATATGCAAATTGATATAGGTTGCACTAAAAGATGTCGTGATGGGATTTGGGAATCTTTTGGATTGTGAACTATAATGTGTATAAAGCTTCATAAGGAGATAGCTAAGCCATTGAATAAGCATATTAAGAGTTGAATTGAAGTAAGTTAAGGTCATTAACAAGTTGGGTAAATTTTAGGTGCATTATGTATTGAATGAAAGTCCTTATTTCTCACAAACTTAAGTAAAGTTGGCTAAATGTGTTAGGTGAATTTATTGGCTTGTTTTGGTGTTTTAAAAAAGGGGATTAAGATGTAAATGAGGAAGTAGGAGCTGGCAAAAATTTGTGGAGCCACGGATTTGTCTTTGGCAAGTAGGTGCTGTCCAGCTGGAAGCTTTTGGAAGAGGATCAACTTCAAACAGGCATATCTCTTAATTTACTGCACCAAATTCGATGATGTTTGAGTCAAAATCTCATAAATTGAGTGTAGAATACGACAGTGGGCGGCTGTTTTGAAAATAGGAAGAGGAAGGAGGTGAAAATTGCAGAAAACCGAGAGGTGTTCACAGTTCTCGGGTAGCAGAACAGTGTGAAGAAATCAGTTTCTTTTTAGCCATATCTCTTAATTTAATGCACTAAATTCGATGGATTTTGAGTCAAAATCTCATAAATTGAGTGTAGAATACGACAGTGGGCGGCTGTTTTGAAAATAGGAAGAGGAAGGAGGTGAAAATTGCAGAAAACCGAGAGGTGTTCACAGTTCTCAGGTAGCAGAACAGTGTGAAGAAATCAGTTTCTTTTGAGCCATATCTCTTAATTTACTGCACCAAATTCGATGATTTTTAATTCAAAATCTCATAAATTGAGTGTAGATAACGACAGTGGGCCGCTGTTTTGAAAATAAGAAGAGGAAGGAGGTGAAAATTGTAGAAAACCGAGAGGTGTTCACAGTTCTCGGGTAGCAGAACAGTGTGAAGAAATCAGTTTCTTTTGAGCTCTTGAGGAGGAATTAGAAGCTGAAACTTTGAGGTAAGTAAGTTAAGATGTTGTACTTGAGGTTTATCAAAAAATATTAGGTAGTTGTTTTGCTAAATTTTGTGGAACCCAAGCTGAAAGTTGAACCTGGAATTTTAGGTGCAAGAAAAAAAAAACTGCTAGCAAGAGATTGAAGGAGATGTGCTTCCATTTCTATATACCTTACACCCAAGTGCGTATGGTTATTATGAATTGAGTTATGGGACTGAATTAGATATGTTTTTAAGGTGTATAAGGAAAGGAATTAATGTTATTCATTTCTTTTTCAGGGCAAACGGAGATAGGAATAGCTTATAATCCTTGGAACCCTTTTGGTGATTGTGAGTGATTCTATTTTAGAACTATGCTTGACCTTTGTTTTTCTTCAAAAGCATAAATGTTGATCATTGAGACATGCTTGACTTACTTTTGTATATTTTTCATGGAGCTTTTAATAGAATGTCATTGATGAAACTTAAGCATGATTTGAATTAGTTTGTAACTACACATTCAAGCATGGAAACTAAATTATAGAAGTATGACTTCCTTTAGAAAATGCCTTGTGTAAATCCACTTGGAAACATGTTTAGAAAGGAAAAGTGCAAATGTTGAGAATTTGTTGTTTGTGTTATCAAAACATGATCTCCAAGGTAATCAAAGTATGCCCCGGTATGTTGTTAACCCCAGTACTGAAGGACATTGAGAAGGTACTTGGGAGGGAGGAATCATGATTTCCGATACTGAAGGACAAAGAGAAGGTATTTGGGTAGTAACTGGTCTAACCCCAATACTGAAGGACATAGAGAAGGTATTAGGGAAGACCAGTGTGTTCAATGGCATTCCACGTGCACGTGAGAGAGGTATGAACATTGTTGGTATAGAGATGACTCTACCACAGCTAAGGTTCGAAAGTGGTATCATGTTATGAGTTTTATTGTTATGAGCTTCTACGCTTTTGAAATGTCTATTCATCAGTATGGTACTACATTATGAGTTTCTATGCTATACATAATGTGGTGACTTAAACCTGTAAATGGGTAGCATGGTTTGATTATGTTTACAAATAAGTGATAAGTTATCTCTAACTTGTAGCATGTCCATCATTATGCTTCACCTTTGAGCTTATAATGTTTTTAAGATAGACACTCACTGGGCTTCCCAACTCATGTTTTCATTATGTTTTCTCTTTCCAGGTAGCAGACGAGTTCCCGGTGCTTAGCCTTGACAAGACCTGTTTGCCACCACGCCATTTTAGCTCCTTGTATATACACTTTCTTATGTATATAGTTTGTAGTAAAAGCATTTTAGCGGGGTTGTAATAACTATAAAATGTTATGACTTGTTAAAGAACATAGTACTGAAAGTGAATGTGTCTTGCTCATATGTGTATTGTCTTGCTCATATGTGTATTTGAGCGTTTCAAACTTACTTGTTCAAACGTGTTGGGTTGCCTTCATTTTCAGGTATATGTTGGGATGGTCAGGGAGAGCTAGTAAGAGCGTTGATTGTCTCTGTCTTTACATCTCTTCCTAGGTTAGGCAAGTAAGCTGGGAAGGGGTGTGACAACTTGGTATCAGAGCAAAAGGTTTTGGGAAGGGAACTAGGTTCATTGATAGGACCTATAAAGTCCTATTTAATTACACTTATTTCTTGTTAATTAGAAGGATTTTATGTGTTTTATTATTATTTTTTAGGGATTCGAACAGTTCACGTGTTTTGAAGAGTTTGCACCATTTCAGAATTAATTCGGACCAAATTGGAGGTGATTCGAGCAACTGAATTTCTATACCAAATTTGACCGGTCATATCATGATATTTCGAGATGAAAATATATTCAAATTTGGTATCAAATCGGAGCTTATTGAATTATCTTTCTAACGGTATAAGACTCATTGCATTCCAATAAGTATTATGAAAGTTATGGCATTTTGAGTGATTACTGCTCCTGCTGGAAAACCGCTGTACCCGAGAATATTTTGTGCCAACTTCCGTTCCCATTATCTTGCTGCTCACATTTGGGAATATATCTAAATCAGATATCATTTTAAAGATCTTGGAATTATTTTTCTAACCATATAAAGATCACGTTGATCCAAGGTTTGGAGAAGAAGTTATGGGCAAAATAATGAAGACTGCGCAATCCAGAAACTTTCCTTATTTGCAACATTATTCTATGTTTGTTTTGAGAATTTAGGGAAGGATTTTCGAGTTTTAGATGTATTTTCCAGCATTTTACAAGAGAGAACATTATTTACTTTATTTTATTTTATTTTAAATATTATTCCCTAATTGTTTTGGGAAAACATCTTTCTAGAATTTAGGGTTTCTTACTTGTGTAAGTTGTCTACTTGAAGGCTATTTAAGCCTTCTTATGGACAGCAAGGGGGATATCTTTTTGGCCTCTTGGCCTAGACGTTTTTAGAGAGTTTTTAGACTCATTTTCTCTTTTCTCCTTAGACAATAATGGTATCAAATTTTATCACGATGCTCGGCTAAACTTCGCGTTCCCAATTCAGAGGTCGGTTGTAATCAATTGCAATATTGTGAGGTTTGAACCTTAACGTAGTTTTCTTTCAATTGCAAATATTCTTTGATTCCCGTGTTAATTTTATAAGTATGTATTTTTATTAAATTGACGCCTTAATCACTCTACATGTTTTATTGCTAATCATGATCATGATCCGTAATTGTCATGTTGAATGAACCGGTAGCATTAGGATTATCACATGTGTATGTTTTGTGGGTTTCCATATTACATGGCTTGCATGTTTAATTCTAGGAATCAAAGGAGCATCTTAATTAGATTAAAGTTATTTCATCTAATTAGTTGTCTTGGTCCTTCCACAGCACGTAATGCCTTTATCTAAATAATTTGGAGCGGTTTCGTCAAAAATTGTTTAGGTAATTAGCGTTAACTTGATGTTTGTTAGAGTTAATGACCTTAGGGAAGTTGCTACTTTTTGGGGTTTCCTAATAAGTTGACCAAGTGTTTGCATTGTTAAGTTTAAATATTTTGAGTGTCTATGATCAATTTTTGCAATTGAGTAGAACCGCACCTTTGGATTGGATTTTGGTAAGATTTGATCTATCTCTATCTTTATTGTTTATGTTTTATTTTATTTATAAAAACACAAAACCCCCATTTTTAATTGCTTTCTCCTTTGTAAATTTAACTTGAGAAATTAATATTCGGTTCCCTGAGATCGACCTGGTCCACTCAATGCTACAAGTAGCTTAGGATCGATTTATAAATTTTAATTTGACGAGCCCTCGACAAGCTCGCTTCATTCATGCATTAAACTAGTAGTTTGTTGTCTTAATTATTTTAACAAGATTGTATAATTTAGGACCATGGCTCGAGGTGGAAAACGAGGCAGGCAAGTGGAGGCCGGAACTCAAGAAGCTAATGGTGATAGAGGAAGAGAGGTATCAGAGGGAAAGTCTAGTCATCCTCAGCAAGAGGTGAACCTGGAGGAACAGATTTTTACGAGGATAACTCAAAGATTAGCTGAAAGTGTTAGATCAACACAAGCAGACCCAGAAAAAAAGTATGGCATTGAAAGACTAAAGGCCTTGGGTGCAACAACATTTGAGGGCACGACAGATCCCGCTGATGCTGAGGTTTGGTTAAATCAGATTGAGAAGTGTTTCAGGGTTATGCGATGCCCCGAGAAAAGGAAGGTTGATTTAGCAGCATTCTTGCTCCAGAAAGGAGCAGATGATTGGTGGAAGATAACAGAGAGCAGAAAAGGGGAAGCATGGAGTTGGAAAGAGTTTCGAAAGGCATTTGAAGATAAGTATTATCCGAGTTCTTACCCTGATGCAAAGAGGAACGAGTTTATGGGGCTCGTTCAGGGATCGATGACAATAGCAGAATATGAGAAGAAGTTCACAGAGTTATCAAAGTATGCTAGCACTATTGTTGCAAGCGAGATAGATCGATGCAAAAGGTTCGAGGATGGTCTACGAACAGAGATCCGAACGCCTGTGACAGCAAGTTCAGAGTGGGTTGAGTTTTCCAAACTAGTGGAGACAGCGCTAAGGGTGGAGCGAAGCCTAGTAGAGGAAAGAATGGGAAGAGGAGTTGTAGGTGATGGACGTACCAGTTATTCGGTTAGTTCATCACAAGATCGGCTCCAACAAGGAGATAGTAGAAGATTCACCCCAAGAGTTTCTGGAAAAGGGAGCTTCAAACCTCATCGTGGTGGACAGTCTACTTCCAAGACTGGTACGAGTGGAGGTAGGGAGAGACAGAGACAGCAGGGATCGAGTTTTTCGACAGGGTCAGCAAGAGACTCTAGTACATGACAACCCGGTGAGTCGGTAGCTAGTTCAGCTAGGAAACCATTGTGCAACACTTGTGGAAAGTATCATTGGGGTCGATGTTTGAGTGGGAGTAATGTATGTTTTAATTGTGGGCAAGAAGGTCATTTCAAGATGGAATGCCCCCAGCTAATGCAGGAGAACAAGGTAGGACAGAGAACTGCGTCGCAGACTGTGAACCAGCAGCAAACGTTTGGGGTAGCTGGAGGAGAAGGCACTAGTAGGGCTATGCATAAGGGACCTGTAGGCCGACCCCGACAGCAGGGGAAGATCTATGCCATGACATAGCAGGAGGCAGATGATGCACCAAAAGTCGTTTTTGGTATACTTTCTATTTGTGGTAAACCTGCGCATGTGTTATTAGATCCAGGAGCTACACATTCTTTTATCTCTTGTATGTTTGCTACTAATATTGAGGGGGAATTAGAACCTCTATCTGAAGAACTGTGCATATATACTCCTATTGGTGCTATGTTGATAGTCCGTAGCTTCTATAGGAATTGTATGGTAGAAGTAGATGGTATGACTATGACAGCCGAACTGATTCCCTTAGATCTTCAAGAGTTCGATGTTATCTTGGGGATGGATTTCTTGTCTAGGTATCATGCCTCTATGGATTGTCATAGGAAGGAAGTTGTGTTCAGGAAGCCAGGCGACATTGAGGTCATGTTTAAGGGGTATAGGAAGATATTGCCTACTTGTATAATATCAACTATTAAAGCTAGAAAATTATTGAATAAAGGTTGTACAGCATATCTCGCATATGTAGTTTGTGCACCGGCGAGTAAATTGATACCTGAGGACATTCTAGTAGTATGTGAGTATTTAGCTGTTTTCCCAGAGGAGCTATCAGGGTTGCCACCTGATAGAGAGGTGGAGTTTACCATAGACTTGATTCCAGGAACGGCGCCAATATCTCAAGCACCGTACAGGATGGCACCGAAGGAATTGAAGGAGTTGAAAACTCAGTTGCAGGAGTTGGTGGATAAGGGTTATATCAGACCAAGCGTATCTCCGTGGGGAGCACCTGTGTTATTTGTGAAAAAGAAAGATGGGACATTACGATTATGTATTGATTACCGACAGTTAAATAAAGTAACAATACGTAATAAGTATCCCTTGCCCCGTATAGATGACTTGTTCGACCAACTAAAGGGTGCCTCGGTGTTTTCCAAAATTGATTTGCGATCGGGGTACCATCAATTGAAGATTAAGGACTTTGATGTACCAAAGACAGCTTTCAGGACAAGGTATGGGCATTACGAGTTCTTGGTAATGCCATTCGGGTTAACAAATGCCCCAGCAACATTCATGGATCTCATGAATCGAGTTTTCCATCCTTACCTTGATCAGTTCGTGATAGTATTTATTGATGACATCTTAGTGTATTCAGAAAGTAAGGAGAAGCATGCGGAACATCTCAAAATAGTGCTACAGACATTACGAGATCGGAAGCTGTATGCTAAATTTAGTAAGTGTGAGTTTTGGCTGGAGCAGGTTGTGTTTTTGGGACACGTAGTGTCAGCAACCGGAGTTCAAGTGGATTCTCAGAAGACAGAAGCTATAGTCAAGTGGGAACGACCCACTTCAGTATCGGAAGTCCGTAATTTTCTGGGACTTGCAGGATACTACCGACGTTTTGTCGAGGGGTTTTCAAAGATAGCTCTTCCATTAACCAGTTTGACAAAGAAGAACACGAAGTTCGAGTGGGGTGAAGGGTGTGAAAAAAGTTTTCAAGAGTTAAAGAACAGACTTGTGACAGCACCGGTATTAACTCTACCTACCACGGGAAAAGAGTTTGAGGTTTACTGTGATGCATCACATCAGGGCCTTGGATGTGTTCTTATGCAGGATGGGAAAGTGATCGCTTATGCGTCAAGACAACTGAAAAAGCATGAGTGTAACTATCCTACTCATGATCTGGAACTCGCAGCAGTTGTGTTAGCTTTGAAAATTTGGAGGCATTATCTGTTTGGTGAGAAATGTCATATCTACACAGATCATAAAAGTTTAAAATATATCTTTGAGCAGAAGGAGTTGAATTTGAGGCAGCGGAGGTGGCTCGAGTTGATAAAAGACTATGACTGTACAATCGAGTATCACCCAGGGAAGGCTAATGTTGTAGCTGATGCACTCAGTAGGAAGTCGAAGCAACCTAAGAGTTCACTTAATGCTGTTAGAGTGGCTCTGTTTGAGGAACTCAAGAGTTCTAATGCAGAAGTGTCAGTTGGTGAAAAAGGAAATTTGTTAGCTCATTTTCAGGTAAGACCTACTTTAATTAATGAGGTTATCTCAAGTCAAGCTAGAGACCCTGTCCTCAAGAAATTGATGGAAGAGGTGAACTTGAAGCAGAGAGCAGATTACGAAATAAGACATGATGGGGCGTTGATTAAGTGCGGTAGGTTTTGTGTACCTAAATATGAAGCTTTGAGAAACACAATACTGGAGGAAGCACATAGTTCAGCTTATGCGATGCATCCGGGAGGGACAAAGATGTACCGGACATTGAAGAGCCATTATTGGTGGCCAGGAATGAAACGAGAGATAGCAGAGTATGTCTCTAAATGTCTTATCTGTCAGCAGGTGAAGCCTGAACGACAGAAACTAGGAGGACTTCTAAACCCACTCCCAGTACCTGAATGGAAGTGGGAGCATGTAACCATGGATTTCCTTTTTGGACTTCCTCGGACACCGAGCGGTTATGATGGGATTTGGGTGATAGTTGATAGACTTACCAAGACTGCTCGATTTTTACCAGTTAAGGTAACTTTCACCTTGGATAAACTGGCTAAATTGTATGTTGACAGGATTGTATGCCAATACGGAGCCCCAGTATCAATTGTGTCAGATAGGGACTCGAGGTTCACTTCCAAGTTTTGGTCGTGCCTTCAAGAGGCCTTAGGAACTAAACTGCACTTCAGTACAGCATTTCATCCACAGACTGATGGTCAGTCAGAAAGGACCATCCAAACCCTCGAAGACATGCTTCGAGCATGCGTGTTGCAGTATAAAGGAAGTTGGGAAACTCATCTATCATTGATGGAGTTTGCATACAATAACAACTATCATTCTAGCATTGGAATGGCACCGTACGAAGCATTATATGGAAGAAGATGTAGAACCCCTATATGTTGGGGTGAGGTAGGGGAAAGAAAGCTAATAGGGCCAGAGTTAGTCCAAGTTACTTCAGAAAATGTTAAATTTATCAGGGAAAGGCTGAAGACAGCGCAAGATAGACAAAAGAGTTACGCTGACAAGCAAAGGAGAGATTTAGAATTCGAAATCGGAGACAAAGTTTTCTTGAGACTGTCCCCGTGGAAGGGTATTTTACGGTTCGGAAGGAAAGGGAAGCTGAGCCCGAGATATATAGGTCCTTACGAGATTCTGGAACGTGTACGGCCATCAGCTTACAGATTAGCTTTACCTATAGAGTTGTCTCGGGTACATAATGTTTTCCATGTATCAATGTTGAGGAAATACATTTCTGACCCATCACATGTGCTCAAGGCGGAACTAGTGCAACTTAAGGAGAATCTATCTTATGAGGAAGAACCTCTACAAGTACTTGATCAGAAGGAACAGATACTTAGGAACAAGACAATACCGTTGGTGAAAGTATTGTGGAGAAATCACGAGGTCGAGGAAGCAACCTGGGAGAGCGAAGACCAAATGAAAGAAAAGTACCCACAACTTTTCTCGTACAAATGATGTTGCTGAATTTCGAGGGCGAAATTCCTCTTAAGGGGGTAGTAAATTGTAAGCCCTAAACTCTCTTTTGATCATATTGTTCTCATATATGATGTTTTGACATATGCAAATTGATATAGGTTGCACTAAATGATGTCGTGATGGGATTTGGGAATCTTTTGGATTGTGAACTATAATGTGTATAAAGCTTCATAAGGAGATAGCTAAGCCATTGAATAAGCATATTAAGAGTTGAATTGAAGTAAGTTAAGGTCATTAACAAGTTGGGTAAATTTTAGGTGCATTATGTATTGAATGAAAGTCCTTATTTCTCACAAACTTAAGTAAAGTTGGCTAAATGTGTTGGGTGAATTTATTGGCTTGTTTTGGTGTTTTAAAAACGGGGATTAAGATGTAAATGAGGAAGTAGGAGCTGGCAAAAATTTGTGGAGCCACGGATTTGTCTTTGGCAAGTAGGTGTTGTCCAGCTGGAAGCTTTTGGAAGAGGATCAACTTCAAACAGCCATATCTCTTAATTTACTGCACCAAATTCGATGATTTTTTAGTCAAAATCTCATAAATTGAGTTTAAAATTCGAAAGTGGGCGGTTGTTTTGAAAATAAGAAGAGGAAGGAGGTGAAAATTGCAGAAAACGGAGAGGTGTTCACAGTTCTCGGGTAGCAGAACAGTGTGAAGAAATCAGTTTCTTTTGAGCCATATCTCTTAATTTACTGCACCAAATTCGATGATTTTTGAGTCAAACTCTCATAAATTGAGTGTAGAATACGACAGTGGGCGGCTGTTTTGAAAATAGGAAGAGGAAAGAGGTGAAAATTGTAGAAAACCGAGAGGTATTCACAGTTCTCGGGTAGCAGAACAGTGTGAAGAAATCAGTTTCTTTTGAGCTCTTGAGGAGGAATTAGAAGCTGAAACTTTGAGGTAAGTAATTTAAGATGTTTTACTTGAGGTTTATCAAAAAATATTAGGTAGTTGTTTTGCTAAATTTTGTGGAACCCAAGCTGAAAGTTGAACCTGGAATTTTAGATGCAAGAAAAAAAAAACTGCTAGCAAGAGATTGAAGGAGATGTGCTTCCATTTCTATATACCTTACACCCAAGTGCGTATGGTTATTATGAATTGAGTTATGGGACTGAATTAGATATGTTTTTAAGGTGTATAAGGAAAGGAATTAATGTTATTCATTTCTTTTTCAGGGCAAACGGAGATAGGAATAGCTTATAATCTTTGGAACCCTTTTGGTGATTGTGAGTGATTCTATTTTAGAACTATGCTTGACCTTTGTTTTTCTTCAAAAGCATAAATGTTGATCATTGAGACATGCTTGACTTACTTTTGTATATTTTTCATGGAGCTTTTAATAGAATGTCATTGATGAAACTTAAGCATGATTTGAATTAGTTTGTAACTACACATTCAAGCATGGAAACTAAATTATAGAAGTATGACTTCCTTTAGAAAATGCCTTGTGTAAATTCACTTGGAAACATGTTTAGAAAGGAAAAGTGCAAATGTTGAGAATTTGTTGTTTGTGTTATCAAAACATGATTTCCAAGGTAATCAAAGTATGCACCGGTATGTTGTTAACCCCAGTACTGAAGGACATTGAGAAGGTACTTGGGAGGGAGGAATCATGATTTCCGATACTGAAGGACAAAGAGAAGGTATTCGGGTAGTAACTGGTCTAACCCCAATACTGAAGGACATAGAGAAGGTATTAGGGAAGACCAGTGTGTTCAATGGCATTCCACGTGCATGTGAGAGAGGTATGAACGTTGTTGGTATAGAGATGACTCTACCACAGCTAAGGTTCGAAAGTGGTATCATGTTATGAGTTTTATTGTTATGAGCTTCTACGCTTTTGAAATGTCTATTCTTCAGTATGGTACTACATTATGAGTTTCTATGCTATACATAATGTGGTGACTTAAACCTGTAAATGGGTAGCATGGTTTGATTATGTTTACAAATAAGTGATAAGTTATCTCTAACTTGTAGCTTGTCCATCATTATGCTTCACCTTTGAGCTTATAATGTTTTTAAGATAGACACTCACTGGGCTTCCCAACTCATGTTTTCATTATGTTTTCTCTTTCCATGTAGCAGACGAGTTCCCGGTGCTTAGCCTTGACAAGACCTGTTTGCCACCACGCCGTTTTAGCTCCTTGTATATACACTTTCTTATGTATATAGTTTGTAGTAAAAGCATTTTAGCGGGGTTGTAATAACTATAAAATGTTATGACTTGTTAAAGAACATAGTACTGAAAGTGAATGTGTCTTGCTCATATGTGTATTTGAGCGTTTCGAACTTACTTGTTCAAACGTGTTGAGTTGCCTTCATTTTCAGGTATATGTTGGGATGGTCAGGGAGAGCTAGTAAGAGGGTTGATTGTCTCTGTCTTTACATCTCTTCCTAGGTTAGGCAAGTAAGCTGGGAAGGGGTGTGACAACAAGCCTATGTGATTAAACCATACGACTATGGCTAATACGAACTTAGTTTAATGAGAACACAACTCTTGGTCTTAGAAGTTTTGCCCTATGTCTAGGGTCAAAAACAAGTGCTTATGTCTAAGCTTCTTTCCTCTATTACTTTTTATGAACACGTAATCTCGTTTAACCCTTTCAGTATTAAACTCGATCTTTGTATGTTCACCTAGGTGATCAAGCTAGATTCACAATATGAATGATAATCAATAAAAGCAAACAATGTTATAGAATCGAGCAAGGTTACTTTTACATCTTAAGCCCTGTTTCCAA
The DNA here is from genome assembly GCA_033996785.1 of Trichosanthes truncata. NCBI lineage: Eukaryota > Viridiplantae > Streptophyta > Magnoliopsida > Cucurbitales > Cucurbitaceae > Trichosanthes > Trichosanthes truncata. The sequence continues at coordinate 36,944,227 of JAWPNB010000013.1, read as the reverse complement.
TCCTTAGGGCATCCACATATCCGAATCCTAAGGATGGAATTAGCTCATGATGGAGAAAATAAATAACAAAACATTAAAAGGAAGAAAACACATACTGATTTAAAAAGAAGGGAAAACAGAAACTGGAAAATAAATAAGCAGTAAACTTAAAGATGTTGTGAAGAAATAATGTTGAGCTTTATTAAAATCAACTTGGTGCAAAATAAAGAACTATGAAAATTAAAGACAAACGCTAGAAGTAAACTGAATTCAAAGTAATAGAAGTTAAAGTGTTGGAAATTGAAACTAAAACACAAAACTAGAACTGCGATTACAAGGGAAAAGTCGAACTTCAAGGAGAGAACTATCACCTCTTCAATCGATCTAAACTCAACCTTTTTCAAGGAGAGTAAGATCTTCACAACCCTAGGCTTTCGACAGGGCTGGATTGAAGTTTTCGTTGCGTTCCTTCTCCTTTAAGTTGAGAAAATGGAAAACTAAAAGTGCAGAAAAATAATAGGTATTCAATAAATTATGGCCAATCGTGGACTGCTTTTTTGTGGCTTGCATCTTTATATTTATAGCCTCTAAATGCTAGTGTTTACTCCTTGGATGTTTAAGGCAAGAATCAGATCTTTATGAGCTTGATTCGTGGATAATATCTTCAAATATCAGCATAAAATCGAACTTCCAAATTTTCTCCTTATTTTTTGGAATTCTGTCTTCAGGAAAAATTGCAGTTGCAATTGGAGTCGCAATTCTTGTAGTTTTCACTTTTATGCATAAAAACATCAAAACTCATTAAAAATCAACTATTTTCCTCTTATTTCCTATTTCTTAGCTTAAAACAATCTCTTAACTAATTTTGGCTATTTTCTCATTAATTTTCTATATTTATTAGACATAAAAGCATGCATTTGTGCAAATAGCTTAAGTAAAAAGGGCTATATTAGCATTATCACTCTTTCAAGTCCTTTTAAAATTTTGGTTTTCTTAAAGTTACGTCGTTATGCTATTAAAATTTTGGGCATAAGTGGCGATATTCAGTTTTAGCTCGTAAGTAACCTACTTTAGTTTTAGGGGCGCTTCAGTTGGTATCAGAGCCCTAGTTTCTAGGTTCTATAGACTCGCTTACGTTGTAAGCATCAGTTTCTCCATAGTTGCGTGCAACAAGGTCAACTGTCACCGCTAGGTTTGTTATGCCAATGTGAAAGGTAGCTTAGGGTTTAAAGTTAGTTTATGCTTTTGAAAATGGTGTCGGTTGGTTGTGGGTTATGGAGAGATTAATATTGTTATTGTAGAGGTTTTGGAATGCAAGATTAGTATGTTAACATAATTTGGCTGGTAATCTAGATTATGGCTCATGGCAGAGGCGGCAGAGAGCCACCACAGGGCATGGAAAGGGTTGTAGAAGAGGCAGGGGTCGAGGAGCATGTAGGCAAGAAGACCCGGACCTTGACCCCCATGTTGACCGAGAACTCAGAGCGCCAGAGGGAGCCTGGCATAGATCTCCCAGTTGCTGAGGAGTCGGCAAGGAAAAATAACAAGAATCAGGAGGATTCAAAAAACCTGGTTGTTGAGCCACCAACTGGGCAAGCCGCCATTATGAATCTGATGGTGGAAGCTCTTCAGGCTAGCATTCAATCAGCTTTAGCCAGTCAGATGGCTTTATTTAACCAAAGCCTTGGGGCTACTATAGAGGAGGCCAGATACCTGAAGAATTTCAAGAAATATGACTCGGGTCACTTTGACGTCCAAAGCGTGGACCCTATAGTACCTGAGGCATGGTTGGCATCCATGGAGTTAATATTTCAACGTACGCATTGTCTAGAGGAGCAGATGTGTAGTGCATGGTGTATGCACTAAGTGGGTGGGCTCTTCTTTGGTGGGAGTCCACAAAGTGGTCAATGGTCGTGAGTGCAGGGCCGATCACGTGGCTACACTTCAGGGAGACGTTTTATGAGAAGTACTACCCAGCCCTCACGAGGGCCAGAAAACAAGTAAAGTCCACGAAGCGGAAGTAAGGGAAAACCAATCAGTTGAAGATTATGAGTAAGAGTTCACTATGCTTTCTCGCTTTGCTCCTGACCATGTGGACATGGAAAAGAAAAAGGTTAATCGGTTCGTCATGGGCTTGAGTTATGACCTGTTTGGTGCAATGGCAGCACTTGAACCAAAAACCTAATCCACAGCTCTTTGGGCAGCATCTCTAATCAATTCCCGTACCCCTAGGTCGAGGAGAGTTGGCAACGGGCAGAGTTTAGGATCAAGAAAGAAAAGGAGATTCGACCAAGCGTTTGCGAAGTCGAATTAGAACTCGGGTCAGAACCAGCAAAGAGGGTAGCAGCAAACTGAGCCTCCATGCACCAGTTGCGGTGGACGTCACAATGGGGCCTGCTTTGCAGTCGCCAGGACGTGCTTCAACTGCAAGAAGGTGGGTCATCTGTGGTCTGTATGTAGGCAGAAGAAGAAGATGGACCTAATGACCTATTTTAACTGTGGAAAGATAAGGCACGTCAAAGAGTTGTACCGAGAACAAGGATGCGAGGCGCAGAGAGGCCATCAGCAGGGTAAAGGTTTTCCGTCAACGAGTAAAGTAGCAGAAGGATCGGGTTCAGTGGTAACAGGTACCCTACCCATTCATGTCCATTATGCCTTTACATTGTTTGATTCTGGTTGCACCCACTTTTTATCCCCACTGCTTTTGTGGGTCAGGCCAGGTTGAGTTAGAACCTTTAGGGTTTTACCTGTTAGTTTCGACCCTAGTTGGGTCAGAGCTAGTAACCTGAAAGAACGTAAAGAGTTGTCAGGTTCTAGTGTCAGATTGCCTGCTGGATGTGACACCGATAGTATTGGAAATGAGCGACTTTGATGTCATCTTGGGCATGGATTAGCTAGCAGAGAATCATGCCAATATTGATTGTCACAATAAGGAGGTGGTGTTCAGGCCTCCATCAAAACCCAGCTTCAAATTCAAGGGTTCTATGTCTCAAGCGATTTCCAGGGTGGTTTCGGCATTGAAAGCGAGTAGACTGATTAGTCAAGGGGCGTGGGCTCTTTTAGCTAGTGTGACCGACACCAAGAGTGTAGGAGTTGAAGTAGCCTTGGTGCCTGTGGTTAGAGACTTTGCAGACATGTTTCCTAAGGATTTGCTTGGGTTGCCTCCAGTCCGAGATGTGGATTTTAGCATCGAACTCGAGCCTGGGACAGGGCCCATATCAAAAGCTCCCTACATAATGGCCCTAGCAGAGTTGAAGGAGCTCAAGTCGCAACTGCAAGAACTCTTGGATAAGGGACTTATTCGTCCTAGTGTTTCACCGTGGGGTGCGCATGTTCTCTTTGTGAAAAAGGACAATGGAACGATGCATTTGTGCATTGATTATCGAGAACTGAATAGGGTTACCATAAAGAACAAGTATCCGCTCCCTTGGATTGATGACTTGCTTGATCATCTTTATGGGGCAGTAGTGTTTTCAAAGATTGATTTGTGCTTAAGGTACCATCAGCTGAGAATCAAGGAAGAGGATATTCTAAAGATAGCTTTCAGGTCCAGGTATGGACACTATGAGTTCACATGTCGTTTGAATTAACAAATGCGCTAATAGTGTTTATGGATCTGATGAATAGGGTATTTAAGGAGTTCCTTGACGCTTTTGTGATTGTCTTTATTGGTGACATCTTCGTTTACTCTAAGTCAGACGAAGAGCACGAGATTCACCTTAGGAACCTGTTGGCAATTAAGAGCAAACAACCTATATGCCAAGTTCCCAAAGTGTGAGTTTTAGCTTCAATAAGTGTTCTTCTTAAGACACGTAGTGTCGTGTGAAGGGATTTTAGTGGATCCTGCAAAGGTAGAAGTGGTGACCCAGTGGCCTCGACCTATTTCGATCACTGAGGTACGGAGTTTCTTGGGCTTGGTAGGTTACTATCAAAGCTTTGTCCAAAACTTTGCCAAGATCGCTTCACCACTTGCTCAATTGACTTGAAAGGGAAATGCTTTCGTCTGGAACTACGCTTGTGAGTCGAGTTTCCAGGAGCTCAAGCAAAGGTTGGTTTTAGCACCTATCTTATCTATGCCTGATGGGATAGGAAACTCCGTAGTGTATGGTGATGCGTTTAGGATGGGTTTGGGTTGTATATTAATGCAACAATGGAAGGTGATCGCGTACGCTTCTCGTCAGTTGAAGGACTACGAGCGTAACTACCCAATCCATGATTTGTAGTTAGCAGCAGTGATCTTTACCCTAAAGATCTGGAGACATTACTCGTATGGTGAGAAAACTCATATCTTCACAGACCACAAAAGCATTAAATAATTCTTCACTCAGAAGGAGTTGAATATAAGACAGCATAGGTGGCTGGAGTTGGTGAAGGACTATGATGTGGAGGTCTTGTACCATCTGGGTAAGGCAAATGTTGTTGCAGACGCTTTTAGTAAGAAGGCTACTCATACCTCAGTGTTGATCATGAAGTAGGCGCACTTGTAGTCCGACATGGAGCGTGCAAGTATCACAATGGTGATGGGAGAGGTCATGGATCAGTTAACGCTGCTGTTAATGCAACCGACCTTTAGGCAGCGTGTTATAAATTCCTAGCAGGGGGATCCTAGCCTTGTCGACTCAATACGCCATGTTGAGTTAGGGTAGGAGAGTGAGTTTTCTTTGTCAGCAAATGGGGGACTTCAGTTTAGAAGGCGATTGTGTGTACCCGAGGTTGGTGAGCTCAAGAATGAGATCTTGACCAAAGCTCATACCTCCCCATTTTCGATGCACTCGGGTAGTACTAAGATGTATTGGGACTTAAAACAGTGCTTTTGATGGCGTGGTATGAAGAATGATGTTGAAAAGTTTGTCAGCAAGTGTTTGGTGTGTCAGCAGGTTAAGACCCCGAGGTAGAAGCAAGCAGGTTTGTTGCAGCTATTCAGCGTGCCACAATGGAAATGGGAGGAAATGTCCATAGATTTCATCTCAGGCTTGCCCAAAACAGTTAAAGGTTCATGGTGATCTGGGTGATTATTGATAGACTTACCAAGTCAGCGCACTTCCTACTAGGAAAGCCTACTTATACAGTGGAAAGGTGGGCATGATTGATCATGGAGGAAATAGTTAGGTTACACGGGGTTCCAGTGAAAATTGTCTCGGATAGGGATCCCCATTTCACATCCAATTTCTGGTTGAGTTTCCATAAGACTTTAGAAGCAGATTGTAGTTTCAAAACCATTTTTCACGTGTAGACCGATGTTAGACTGAGAGGTTAAATCAAACCCTAGAGGATATGTTACGAGTTTGTGCTTTGAACTTCGCAAGTAATTGGGATACTCACCTGCATTTGATGGGGTTTGCTTATGATAATAGTTATCAAGTAACCATTGGCATGGCACCTTTTGAAGCACTATATGGGAAGAAGTACAGGTCCCCTGTGTATTGGAGCAAAGTTGGGGAGCACAGGTTGTTGGGGCCCGAACTGGTCCAGGTAATGAATGAGGTGGTACAGAAGATTAGGGCAAGGATGCTAACCGCGCATAGTAAGCCAAAAAGTTATACTTATGTGAGGCGTAGGGACTTGGAGTTTGCAGTTGGTGACGATGTGTTTTTGAGAGTTGCACTGTTGAAAGGTGTCTTAAGGTTTGGAACGAAAGGAAAGTTAGTTTGGCTTTACCGCATTCGCTCTCTACAGTTCACAATGTGTTTCATGTGTCGATGTTGCATAAGTATGAGCCTGATCCGTCGCATGTAATCGACTACAAGCTGTTGCAAGTCAGTGAGAAATTGAGTTATGAAGAGAAGCCAGTATTGATTCTGGCGCAGGACAGAAAGACTCTTCGGAACAAGGAGAAAAGTCTTGTTAAGGTGTTGTGATAGAACCAACTCGAGGAAACAACTTGGGAACGTAAGGACGAGATGCAGGCGAAGTATCCATAACTTTTTGAGAATTAACCCTTTTGAGGATGAAAGTTTTTAAGGTGGGAGGAATGTAACGCCTATCATTCAGGTACTAAATTAAAATTTAGCAAAAGATTAAATTGAATGGTCAGTGCCTTAATTTTTGAACTTAAGAGTGTAAGTGTGTTCGTTGGGTTAATCATGGGTTTTGGAGGGATTAAAAGAGAATATGTGGGGGTAAGTTGGTCATTTTGCAAGTAAGCTAAAGAAAAAAAAAAAACCCATCTTCTTCTTCCTTCCTCTTCTCCACGAACTCAAAAGGGGAAAGGCTCAAAGGGGGGTTGATTTTCTTCTTTGTCCTCTTCTCTCTCTCAATCGGTGCTCGCAGGGGTGAATCTAATCGACAAGTCACCAACGGCGAGTGATCTGGGCAGCGCAACAACTTCTGGTGAGTCATGTTTCTCTTTCTCTCTCTACTCACATCTATCTTTCTCGATTTCTCTCTCTCTCTCTCATATGTTCGATTGGCAGTGAGGGCATGCCGAATTGAAGCAGCGACGATGGCGGAGCAAGCGAAAGGGTTGGTGTGAAGTTTTTGATGGTTTCTTGTGTGGACAGCAGCATTTGGGGCTATTTTTGGGCAGTTTGGGATTCGATTCGACATAGGTAACATACTTTGGCCGTGGGTAAGAATTTCAACATTAATTTATGATGAATTGTGGGTTTAAATGTTGATTTTGACGCTGTTTGAGTAATTTTGGATCAACCCATGGCTTATCGAACTCACTTCAACTTGATTATCAAGGTAGGAGACCGAATAAGCAAGTTGTGCACGTTCTGAGCGTCAAACTAGCAGCTTTAGTTGCTGTGTGGGTAAGTTTTTAAAGGTTGGAATCTTTGTAAATTGTCTTTTTAGGCCAAGCAAGTTAGAGGAAGTTGGTTACTGATTTATCGAACCTATTTTTGTGTAGTTTGAGACATTTGCACAAACCTAGAGGACAGTGTTGGTTGTTGTGTTTACTTGGTTTGTTTTCCTTCGTTCCCTGGGGTAAGTCTCTAACTCTAAGGCAACCAAACTTATTCTACTGTGCATTCACTTTGTTGGATTAGAAAAGGTTGGAGTTAGACTAAGTGTTAATGCTTAGCATTTGGGATGCTTTAATTTTGTTTAGGAGAAGCTAGAGTCTTCCTAAGACGACAAGAAGTTGTTTGACCTTGCTCTGGCCTAGAAGGTAAGTAGCCAATTAGACTAACTTGTTAAGACCGTGTATGTGAAAAATGTATGTAGGGCATGCTTAGTATGGATATAGGTGGAGCATGTTTACTTAAACGGTTATGTAGCATGTTTGCTTGAATGCATAAGAGGCATAGGTGGTGAATGAATCGTTCTGAACTTGTACTCGAACCATATTTACCTAAGTAATTTGTTGTTGAGTTCGTGTTTACGGTTATGCTTAGGATCCATGGGTTGGATATGTGGGTGAGTTTTATGACCTATTGAGTGGTTAAAGTGGTGATATACCCCTTGGCGTTCTAAGTATGTTGCGAGTGATAAAAAAAAAACCCCGTTAGGCTAGCACCACTTACCATTTCCCCATATGAGCATGCTCCCTAGGATGTTGTGAGATGTGTTTGGCATGAGAGTTGTTTTTCCTTTTGCATTATGCTGGCTTAGGGGGGGTTCTCCCACTGTATTTACGATGAGGGTTTCTTTCCTTCATTTTGTGTGCTAGCTTAGGGGCGAATCTCCACTTTATCGAGCATGAGGGTTGCATTCCTTCATTGCGTTATGCTAGCTTAGGGGAAGTTGATACCCCGCAGATAGGTTGCATGACTCATAAACTTAGCATAAGGTAATGGGTGAGGTGAGCAAGCGCTTAGCTGAGTGTTGAGAGCGTTTAAGAATGAGGAGGAGCTAGCGAGTTGGGGCGGGATCGTTCATTGTATGATGTTGAACTTTGGACCACTGAGTGGGCTGCTGATAACTCTTTATAGAAGAGTTATTTTTACTTGAATTCTCTTGCTAAACCTTGCTTGTTTGAGGTATTTTGGTAGCTTTTTGGTTACTTAAGTCCCTAATTTAGTGCTTTATTGCTTATTTGGCTAAGTATTGAGAAAACCTTGATTAATGTTTGGATTCTTGCAATTTATGAGCTGATTTGTTGCAATTTGTGTTTTAGGTAAGAGCAGAATTAATGAATAGAGAAATGAGTACAGTGAAGCTTTCTGAGCTGAAATGCTGCAGCAATCTATCTCAGTACAACTCCAAATCTCACACATGCAAGGATTCTCATTAATTGAGCTATCCAATTTAAGCCAGCTGGAAAAACGTGCGTTAGGGATAATCACCCACTTAGTGCACACAAGTAATGAGTTTATTTTGAGTAGTTTAAATGTGAATTTAGCTACAATTTAAGGAAATCTGGGAAGATTCCGTGTTGGAATGTTGTGTGGTGTGATTTAGCATAAGTTTTGCTACAGCATTGAGTCCTCGAAATAGTATAAGAAACCCCTAATCCAAGACTGCTTTTAACTCTAAGTAATTTCACCTACTGTTACTTATTTTACTTCTTTTGCATGTTATTCTAAGCTTGTTATTGGTTAAGTTAGGTTTGTTTTATTTCTTTAAAAAACCCCTTGAATGTTGTTTTTATTTGGTTACCCCTTTTATCACTAAAAGTAAGCTCAAGCTTGGTAAAATTCATGGACTAATCCCTGAGGAGAATGATATAAATATACTTATCACTTGCTGCATTAGACTATGTATACTTGCACATTTAGGGTGTTTCCATTCTAAAATTGCATACACTCTACTAGGCAACAAGTTTTTGGCACTGTTGCCAAGGATTAGTGAGATTTTTACATTGTTTGAGTTGTTTTTAGTGATTTTGAGCTGAAAGAAAGGTCTAACTAAAGTGTTTTCTTTGTTTTTCAGGTGTTGTAACTGTGCATGAATGACTTTCCAAGGTTAGAATTTTTTTTGGATCCTGAACCTGAGAGAACATTTCATAGAATGAGGGTTCAAAGGGAAAGAATGGAAGATTTACGTGGAGGTCACTTAGATCCTAACAATCCTCAAAATAACCCTGAAAACCATCAACAAGATCCTGAAAGATTTAGACCACCTTTAGTGGAACCTCAGGCTATGGTTCGTGCTAATGTTATTGTCTTAGCAGATGATAGAGAGAGAGCCATTAGAACATATGCCAGTCCCTTGGTTGATGAGTTAAATCCAGGGATAATTAGACCTGAAATTCAAGCCCCTACTTTTGAGCTTAAACTAGTTATGTTTCAAATGCTCCAGACCATAGGTCAATTCCATGGATTACCATCTGAAGATCCTCATTTGCATTTGAAATCTTCCTTGGGGTTAGTGATTCTTTTATAATGCCAAGAGTGTCTAAGGATGCCCTAAGGTTGAGTTTGTTTCCTTACTCCCTTAGAGATGCAGCCAAGACATGGTTGAATGCACTTCCTCCAGGGGCAGTAGATTCTTGGAACACTCTTGCTGAAAATTTCTCATTAAATACTTCCAGCCTACTAGGAATGCTAGATTTAGAAATGAGATTGTGGCTTTCCAACAGTATGATGATGAGACCTTGAGTGAGGCATGGGAGAGATTCAAAGAATTGCTTAGGAAATGCCCTCACCATGGACTACCTCACTGTATTCAAATGGAGACATTCTACCATGGGTTAAACACAACTACTAAGCAAGTTGTGGATGCTTCAGCTAATGGGGCTCTATTATCAAAGACCTATAATGAAGCCTATGAAATCCTTGAAAGGATATCATCAAACAATTGCCAGTGGGCTGATTCAAGGAGTAACCCAGGTAAGAAAAACAGAGTTTTGGAGTTGGATGCCTTAACTGCTATAAATGCCCAAATCTCATCCATGGCCAACATGCTGAAAAATTTGACTGTGGGAAATGTGGCCCAAAATGCCCCTAATGTGCAGAATGCAGCTGTTGTAAACCAAGTAAGTACAAACTCTTGTGTTTAATGTGGTGAGGGCCATACTTTTGAATTTTGCCCCAGCAATCCTGCTTCAGTCTGCTACATAGGAAACCAAAACCAGCAGAGGAATAATCCCTATTCCAATACCTATAACCCAGGTTGGAGGAATCACCCAAACTTTGCTTAGGGAGGTCAAGGAAGTAATTCTCAAGCCCCTCAAGTACAGCAAAAGGTGAATTACCCACCAGGTTTTGGGCATCAAGGTTACCAAGCCTATGGAAATCACCCACCTATGCCCCAACAGCAGCAAAAAGAAATGCCCTCTCAGCATATTCCAGGTACATCTCTTGAGAGCTTGATGAAGGAATATATGGAAAAAAATGATGTTGTTATTCAAAGTCAGCAAGCTTCATTGAGAAATTTGGAATTGCAAATGGGTCAACTAGCTAATGAGCTAAGGGCAAGGCCTCAAGGAAAGCTTCCCTCTGATACTGAAAATCCAAAAAGAGAGGGGAAAGAGCAAGTGCAAGCCATAGAGTTGAGAAGTGAAAAGCCATTAGTTGAGGAAGTAGGAGTTCACAAGAGAAAACAGAAAGTGAAAGACACTGTTGTCCAAGTTGAGGAAGAAAAGAAAGAAGAGTAGTTTGAGCCTAAAGGGAGAGAGAATGAGGAAGTTGATTACACCTAGAGCTGAACCTTCAAGAGAAAATCAGTGTGTAGCTACTTCCATTCCTGAGTTTAAACCACCTCCTCCACTATTTCCTCAAAGGTTGAGAAAGAGAAAAGAAGAAGCTCACTTTGAGAAGTTCATGGACATTTTAAAGGAAATTCATATAAACATACCATTGGTGGATGCTTTGAGACAAATGCCTAATTATATGAAATTTCTTAAAGATGTCTTCACAGGAAGAGAAAGATTTGAGGAATTTAAGGTAGTTTCTTTAAATGAGGAGTGTAGTGCCATTTTGAGAAAGAAAATCCCAAACAAAGAGAAAGACCCTGGATCCTTCACCATACCTGTTTCTATTGGAGGAAAGGAATTAGGACGAGCTTTGTGTGACTTAGAAGCTAGCATTAACCTTATGCCCTTATCCATTTACAAGAAGTTAGGCATAGGTGAAGCTAGACCCACAACTGTTACTCTCCAATTAGCTGATAGGTCTATAACCCACCCTGAAGGAAAGATAGAGGATATTCTAGTTCAGGTGGATAAGTTCATTTTTCCTGCTGATTTCATAATTTTAGATTATGAAGCAGACAAAGAAGTGCCTATAATCCTAGGGAGACCTTTCCTTAAAACAGGGAGAACTGTGGTGGATGTCTATGAGGGAACAATCACTTTGAAAATGAATGATCAGCAAGTGAAATTCAGCATCTATGACACAATGAAATACCCAACTGATTTGGAAGAATGTTCTGTAATTCAGGTGCTGGAAGAAGTTATCAGTGAGACTGCTGAAGAAGAATTGCTGCAGCATCATATTCAATCTTTTGGAGGAATAACAGCAGAGGATTTGGAAAACAGCAGTTTGGAAGGGGATGGAGAGAGTTTGGCTGAAGTTTCTTATTTTAGGAGAGTGTTTGAATCTCTAGAGTTAGGAGATAGGAAAACACCACCTATGCAGCCTTCCATTAAAGAACCTCCTACCCTTGAGCTGAAACCCTTGCCAAATCACTTGAAATATGCCTATTTAGGTGAGGAAAAGACTCTTCCCATTATTATTTCAGCAAGCTTACTGCCTGAAAATGAGTTGATGTTGCTGGAATTGTTGAAACAGTACAAGAGGGCTATAGGGTGGACTTTGGCCGATATTCAGGGTATAAGTCCTTCTTTTTGCATGCATAAAATTAATTTGGAAGAAGAAAATTTCAAATACATTGAGCAGCAAAGAAGACTTAATCCAGCTATGAAGGAGGTTGTGAAGAAGGAAATCATTAAATGGTTGGATGCTGGAATCATATACCCTATTTCATATAGCAACTGGGTAAGTCCTATCCAATGTGTGCCAAAAAAAGGTGGCATGACAGTGGTGGTGAATGAGGCCAAGGAGTTAGTTCCAACTAGGACAGTGACAGGTTGGAGGGTATGTATGGATTATAGGAGGCTGAACAAAGCCACTTGTAAAGACCATTTCCCTCTACCCTTCATGGATCAAATGTTGGATAAACTAGCTGGTCAGGATTACTATTGCTTCTTAGATGGGTATTCTGGTTATAACCAAATCACCATAGCCCCACAGGATCAAGAAAATACCATTTTTACCTGCCCCTATGGAATTTTTGCCTTTAGGAGAATGCCCTTTGGCCTTTGTAATGCCCCTGCCACTTTTCAAAGATGTATGATGGCCATATTCTCTGATATGGTGGAATCTATCATGGAAGTCTTCATGGATGACTTCTCAGTTTTTGGGGATTCATTTGAGGCATGTCTAGGCAACTTAGGAAAGGTATTAAAGAGGTGTGAGGAAACTAATTTGGTCCTAAACTAGGAAAAATGCCACTTTATGGTGAGAGAGGGCATCGTATTAGGCCATAAGATTTCCAAAGAAGGGATTGAGGTTGATAGGGCTAAAATTGAAATCATTGAGAAATTAGAACCAAATACCAATGTTAAGAGTGTGAGGAGTTTCTTAGGACATGCTGGCTTTTATAGGAGATTTATAAAAGACTTCTCTAAAATCTCAAAACCCTTGTGCTCATTGTTGGAGGTAAATAGACCATTTGAGTTCAATTCTGACTGCCTTAGAGCCTTTAATATTCTGAAAACAGCTTTAGTTACTACTCCTATCATATCTTCTCCAAATTGGCAATTGCCATTTGAGTTGATGTGTGATGCAAGTGACTATGTTGTAGGTGCTTTGTTAGGACAAAGACAAGGTAAGGTCATTCACCCAATCTATTATGCTAGCAAAACTCTCAATGAAGCTCAACTAAACTACACCACAACAGAAAAAGAGTTGTTGGCAGTAGTTTTTGCTTTTGAGAAGTTTAGTTCTTATTTAGTAGGTTCTAAGGTGGTTGTCTACACGGACCATGCTGCTATTAAGTACCTACTAGCTAAGAAAGATGCTAAGCCAAGATTAATTAGGTGGGTGTTGCTCTTACAAGAGTTTGATTTGGAGATTAAGGACAAGAAAGGTTCTGAAAATCTAGTAGCAGACCATCTGTCCAGAATTGAAAATTCAAAAATTTTTCTTCAGCAATCTGATATCAAAGATGACTTTCCTGATGAACAGCTTCTCATAGTGGCTAAAATTCAGGAAGTTGAGATCCCCTGGTTTGCTGATTTTGCAAATTACCTGGCCAGCAATGTTTTGCCCTCTAATTTTTCTAAACAACAGCTCAAGAGATTCTTGCATGAAGCTAAATTTTATTTATGGGATGAGCCATTTTTATATAAGCAGTGTGCTGATGGTATTTTAAGAAGATGTGTGGCAGAAAGTGAAGTTCATTCTATTTTAGAGCATTGTCATTCTTCACCTTACGGAGGTCATTTTGGTAGCCAAAGAACAGCAACCAAAGTATTTCAATCAGGATTCTATTGGCCTTCTATTTTCAAAGATGCCTATATCTTTACAAAGCTTGTGACAAATGTCAAAGGAAGGGAAACATTGGAAAAAGGGATGAAATGCCCCTCACTTATATCTTAGAAGTTGAACTCTTTGATGTTTAGGGAATAGATTTCATGGGACCATTCCCTCCTTCAAAAGGTAATTTGTACATTTTAATGGCTGTGGATTATGTCTCAAAGTGGGTCGAGGCTCTTGCTTGTCCTTTAAATGATGCTAAGACAGTCATGAAGTTTCTGCACAAGTTTATTTTCACTAGATTTGGAATTCCTAGAGTTCTAATTAGTGATGAGGGCTCTCACTTTGTGAATAGAGCAATGACTTCATTATTGGCTAAGTATAATGTCAAACACAAGGTCTCCACTCCCTATCACCCACAAGCCAATGGCCAAGCTGAAATTTCAAATAGAGAAATTAAAGGAATTCTTGAGAAAGTGGTAAAACCGAATAGGAAAGATTGGTCCAGCAGGTTAGAAGACTCTCTATGGGTTATAGAACAGCTTTTAAAACTCCCTTGGGCATGTCCCCATATAGGCTAGTGTTTGGTAAAGCTTGTCACTTGCCTTTGGAGTTAGAGCACAAGGCTTTTTGGGCTTTAAAGGAGTTGAACTTAGACTTGCAAGCTGCTGGAAATTTGAGAATGTTGCATATTAATGACCTTGATGAATTTAGGAGATTCTCTTATGAAAATGCCAAGTTGTATAAGGAAAAAACCAAGGCATGGCATGATAAGAGGATTTTGCCTAAACAGTTTGAAGTTGGCCAAAAAGTACTGTTATACAATTCAAGGTTGAAGTTATTTCTTGGTAAATTAAGATCAAAATGGTCTGGACCATTTTTGGATCAAAATGGTTGTATGATGTTGAACTTTGGACCACTAAGTGGGCTGCTTACTAAGTATATTTATACTCACCCTTGCAACTTTTTCTTCTATGTTGCAGCAACTTTAAGTTGCCTCAACTCCTTTTCCCAAAGAAGATGAAGCTCCTCTGTCTTCTGTCCATAATCAGTGGTATGCGATTGGAGGTCGCAACGGTCTTTTTAAAGGGAGCATGTGTTAACCAATAGCTCATTAAGGTGGTGTTTGGACTAAAGAGTCGGGGGAGTAGAAGTTAATTAATAACTCCCCCAACTCCTTGTTTGGTCCAAGGATATTTTAACTTCAATTATGAGCCCCACAAACTTATTAACTCCTCCTCCAACTTTTCATTATGGACCCCATAAACTTATTAGCTCTACCCCAACTCCCCCATTGTGGGTCCCACAAACTTATTAACTCCTACCCAATTCCTCCATTATGGGCCCCACAATTTATTAACTCCACCTTCAGCTTCCCATTATGGACCCACAACTTTCTTATTTCCTCTTTTCTTCACCTCACCTCACTCCTACCTCCCTCTCTCTTCTCTCCCTTTTTTTTTTTTTTTTTTTGCATCTTTTTGAAATTTTCTTAATTTAATTTTTTTTATATAAATTTTCTCATCATTATTATTAATTAATAATTAAATATTAAAAAATATTTTCCTTTTTGTTCTATAATTTTATTTTCTTTGTTTTAGATATAATACTATTAGTTAAATTGAATTTTTAATGTAAATTAGAGTACTACATAACAATTTTTTTAATTGATAAAAATCTCCCTATCTCACTTCTTCCACATGTCATCCACAATTTTTTTTTATAAAAAAGTTTAAACTAAAATTACTTATAACAAATAACAATCTTATCTTTTTTTAAGCTTATTTTTTATTAATAGCTAAAAAATATATAAAATTTTACGATTTGAAGATAAGAAAAATATATTTTAAACTAACCCCGTATTACAATTTAAGAAATTAGTATTTACAACGGTTAATGTATTAAAAAATATTTATTTTTAAATTAATCATATTCAAAGTAAAAAGATAGACGATTTCTCTTTTCAAACTTAATAAAATAAAATTATTACAATAAATAACATAAATATATAGTATTTTGAACAAAAGTATGTATGATATTCTTTTTGACTGGTGTTAAAATTTATATATTTATTTTGAATTATTTTAAAATAGCATAAATATTTGATATTTTATTTTTAACTTAATTATTTTAAAACTTCAAAGAATATATATTATTTTCAAATTAATCAAACTTTAGATAATTCATTACATTAATTAGTTTGAAAAATGAAATTTTAAATTATGCATAAAAAAATTATAACTTTTATTAAGTTTGGAAAACAAATCTTAAATTTAAAATTTAAAATTGAGGAAAACAAGTCTTTAACAAAATTGTAAAATATTCATAAAATAATATAATTTAAAATCTCAATTTTAGGATTGATGGGACAAATCTATATTATTTCTAGAATTGAGAGAATAAAAACATAAAAATTTTGAAGTTTATTTGAATCCATTTAAATTAATGGATTGAAATATTTCCAAATCACATATAATATTTAAAAAATTATTGTAAAACTTTCTTTTATTTGAAAACTATCCAAGGCAAATGAATAATTAATGTGAGATATATTGAAAAAAGAATATGGGATATTTTGTTCAAAATATTTTTTTCTTTAAAAAAATTTGTAAAATATACATAAATTAATAAAAAAAAATCCAATCATAGAATTTATGGACACAAATTTTTAATTGAGAAATTTTGAAAAATTGTAGGAAAAAATTGTACCAAAAAAAAAAAAAAAAACTAAAATCAACTAAGACTTCAAAACTCCAAGTTTAATAAATCTGCACCCCAAATACAGACTTCAGAACTTCAGACGAAACAACTCCTTGCCCCAAACACAGACTTTCTAACTCTAGACTAAACAACTATGCACCCCAAACATAGACTTCCTAACTCCCCAAACTTGCTAACTCTTACTTCCTGCAACTCCTACTCCTTGCAATTCTTACTCCCTACAACTCCTTGCCCCAAATAGTCCCTAATTGAGTTGGCACTTAAAGTGCACGAAAAGCAAAGAAAGGGAGTGTGCACCTATCCTAAAGAGATATGTGGTAGCTTGTGAATTGAGAAAGAAGGATATAAATAGAAAAAAAGCCTTAATCCAAGGTAGATTGGGACAAAGTAAAGCCTATTCATTTTGTCACTACACCCATTGATTATGGATAGAAGAGAGAGGAGCTTCATCTTCTTTGGGAAAAGGAGCTGAGGCAACTGAAAGTTGCTGCAACATAGAAGAAAAAGTTGGAAAAGAACTCTTTTCTATAGAACCCAGTGTCATCGTGAAGACGTTGGGAAGCTCGTGCACCACACTGCTTCTTGGATTTTTTGTTTTAAACTATTTTCTATATTATATTAGCATGTTTAACTTTACTTCTTCAATTTGTTTTGTATACCTAGTGACGGGCTAAGTTAGACTTGATCGAGGATGAACCTTGTTTGTTTTGTTTTGGCAGACTAGGTTTACCCAACGTTAATTCAACAAAAACAAACAAAGTTCAAGTGTTAACTAGATTGTTTGTACTTTTAAGCTTTACATCTTTCCTCTAAGGCATTCACCAACTTGAACCCCTAAGGAAAATTAGCTCATCATTGCAAAAGTAAAAAACAAAGCTTTAAAGTAATAAAAATGCATAACTGAGAATGAAATAAAGAATAGATAAAATTCTAGAATGTAGAAATAAAAATAACTTAACCAAAACTTAGAGAACATAAACTAGAATAAAACTTTGATAGAAGAAAATTAATTCAAACAAGCAGGAAATTTTATTAAGAACTAAGAACTCAATGCCAAAAATACAATAAAAACTTAAACAGCTAACTTAAATCTTGAAATACAACTAAATAAATGAAAATACAGCAGCAACTAAGTTCCTAAAACAAAAGAAAATAACTTAAATAAAACAGAAAATAAATTCTAAGAAATGGAAGAAAACAACCCCTTTTTCACTTCTTACTCAATCAATTCAACTCCACTCTTTTCAAAATGAATTGAACCTTCACTTCCTTCAACTTTCGTTGAGAAAGGACTAAGTTTCAAAGTTCAAAGGGGTTGGAAACAGAAAAGAAAAATAGCAGTAAAAATAGAAGAAAAATAGCAGTCGTTGGACTCTTTGTTGTGTGAAAAATCCATGTGTTTTTGCCTCCGTTTCTTCCTTCTTTTATAAGCTTTATGGGCTAGGGTTTTCATATTTGTTCATGTGCAGCTTGGGTCAACATGCCTTGTTGAATTCGTGGAGAATAATGGCATAAAATTCCCAAAATTAAGCTAATTTCGTATTTTCTATGTTTTCCAGATTTGTGCAAAAATGCAATTGCATTTCTATTTCATTGTTTTCCAGATATGCCAGAATTGCAATTGCATTTCTGTTGCATTCTTCAAATTCGTGCACAAAAACATCAAGTAAGTGTGGTTTTCATTTTCTTTTGCTTTGTTTTCTCCACTTACTTAATTTAAAAGACTTCCAACAATAATTTAATTTAAACCAACTTTTTTCTAGTCCTTTTATCTAATAACACACATAAAATAACAAGAATAACTAAGTATAAAGGTCAAATAATTCTCATAACTACAACACTTAATTAATGAAATTTTCAATCCAGTGGATGACACTCTCACTCATTCACTATACTAAAACTTGACATTGCACGCTTGCGGTTTGCATGCACTTAAAATCACACAACATATACCATCCTCTTCAAAATCGATCACAATTGACCGACGAAAACCGATAGGTCAATGGTCAGCGTCGATTTGAGCCCAAAACCGATGTCGATTGACCAATGATCACCCCTATTAGATTCCCATCTTTGTATTTGCTTTAATTCTTTTGAACGATTTGTAACATTTTCATGTTTATATAGAAGTTGACTTTTGATCATGGATCATTTCAGATTAATGATTACAGCTTCACTTACGTTAAACAATATTCTATACATAAACAAAATATGACACAACCCACTCCAGATTACCTCCCTACACCTAAGATGTGCCATGTCTACATTAGAACATATTTAACTACGAATTTGAGCACAACCTAGATTATAAGGAACAATATAACTCAACTTGCGAATAAGATCAAAACAAATTTAATCCAACTCCAAACTTGAAATAGACATGCTAACAGCCATTTAGATTAGGCTTGCTAAACACTACTGGGAGACAAACTTTGCTCAAAAGAAATAATCACACTGGAACTAAATTGTTCATAGTAGAAAGTCCAAAATAGGCCAACACAACGTGGAGATGCTAACTACATAGTTACAAAATGATATGCAGACGTAAAAGAGACAGGTGGTCAGTGGTTGTCAGAAACTCTGATTCATTTCCCTAACCATCAAAATCTAATGATCAAATTAAACCCTAAAGATACAAGAAAAGGAAAAGATAAATTTCTTAACGAGTAGTAAATGATAATATTCCCAAGTACCAATCTCACATAGGTGTTTTAGTAAAACCTTTATCAAATTACAAAAGATGGTAACCAAGAAAAATATAGTGAGTGATGGTGGTAAAATGAGTAGAGTGAATGTGATAACTCTTGTTTACAAAGGTTATTTAGCTCTAAACTTGAGTTTATTCCTTGGAATTTGATCCTATATTGTTGTTCTTCAAGTTAAATATATCCAAATTATGCAAAATCAAACCAAGCATGTATTTTTACCCATGATATGCCAAATGAATCAAATTAGGTAAAAAATAGTCAATTTTGAGATAACTTCAGTGTTTTAATGCTTCTTGTGCAGAGGTTGTGAATTTTCCCAGATGCGGCCGCAAAGCTGAAAACACCATGCGGTCGCATAGTCCCAATAAACAGATTGAGCGTGAATTTCGGATCTGATTGATTTTTTTAATCTTATCCCTAAGCTAAAGGCAAAGATTGCAAATTCAGCTTCTCAACCCTAATTTGGCAGCACCTTAGCCCTTGGAAGATTATAAAAGGCATCCATCACATCATTCAAAGAGGTCTTTAGTCTTTTTCCTTTGGATCGATTATTGAAGAAAGTGAAAGAGTGTGAACCCTAGATTTCGGCCAAGGAGTGAGAATCCATTGCAGACTGCCCAAATTGTAACTCAGCCACCTTTTTGAAAGATTAGACTTGTAAAAGCTCGATTTTCCTTGAAAAAGGAAGAATTGAGATAGACTGAGAGGCATTCTTGCTAGTCTTTTTTTTTTTTTGTTTTCTTGAGTTTATAGCTTGTTTCACTTGTATTTCTAGCTTTGTTAGTTTTTTATTTACTGTTTTTTTCTTTATTTCGGTTGTAGACATGAGTTCCATTTTAATAAATTACTTTTCTGATTTCTATTTTATTATGAGCTAATCTATCCTTTGAGATTCAAGTGTGTGGATGCCCTAAAGAGATGAATCCTAAAGAGATGAATCAAGCTTAATATGTAGTCTCATGCATTTGCCCATTACCCAAGTATAGTTTGGTTTTATGGAAGTTATATTTCATTGTAAAACTAAGCTGGTCACTTAAGGTTGCATACTTAGATAAAGTTCAATACTGAAAAGATTGAATAATAATGGATCTTATGAAAGTAATATAGAACAAGAGCCTAGACACATAGGCCTTTGTTGATTGACTCTAGACATAGGACAACGCCTATAGAACTAAAGAGATTGTGCACTAATCTATCAAAGTTTTAATTGGTCATAGATATATAGGTTTAATTGCTTAGATTCCTAGGAGTGCTTTAAATTAAAAGTTGAATAGGAGAAGAATCTAGTTCACTGTACAGGGTATTATGTAGTGAGCATAGGCAATATTCTGTTTCTTAGGACAGAAATACATTTGAGTCCCCTTTTTACCATTGATTTTTTTTACTTTTTCAACAACTAAAATCCCTACTCTTTTTACTAATTATCTCGATTGCATTTGAGGAGATTTTTGTTTTAAACTTGAATTTTTATAAACAGTCTCTTGGGATTCAATACTTAAAATTCTTTCCACTTTACCATTTGCTGGCAGTGTGCACTTGCATTAAGACTGAACTTTACATTAAAATATTTTACCAAATCGCATGCACATGTTTCAATCAATGAGAATGTAAATAAGAATGCAAAAATGTCAATAGTAATTGAGTGATTCAAAGATGTTTCTACCCTAAATGAAAAATGTTGTTAAAATATGCTCGCAAGTTTGTCGCATTACCCTGTGCTGTGAATCGGGTTCACCTCCTTTTTGGCCTTTATTTCAAAATACACTTAGGAGCTTAAGCAATTGAATCTATATGTCTACAACCAATTTTAACTTAGGTAAATAGCCATACAACCCTTTTAATTCTATAGACAATCTCTCTATGTCTAGGGTTAATTAACAAAGTTCTATGTCTAGACTCTTCTCTTATATTGATTTTATGAGATTCGATTTTCGACCATTATAATGAAGTTTTCCCATCTTTTTTGAGTTTTGATTTGCACATTATGATTTGTGTCAATCTAAGACTAGACAATGCATCATATTACAATTCCATATTAGTACAGCACAAATTATCATTGGAAAGTAACATCCAATGTGTAAATCAAAGTTTGTTTTCTAAATTCTAGCTAAAAAATAAAATGAAGTGGTTCATATGAATTACTTGTGTGAACCAACAAAAATTTAACTTCTGGTACATAAAGGGTTCATTGCAGCTTGAATTTCTTCCAAAGTTCTCCCCTTTGTTTCAGGTACAAACTTTGCAACAAACAGAACTGTGAAGCCACATATGCTTGAGAATATGAAAAAGATACCTTCCAAAAGTTAACAGAAACAACAAATTACACATCCACGCACATCCAATGTAAGAAATTCAAGAGATGAAAATTGTGGCTTTTTTTTTTTACCTGTAGAGCTCCAATTTAAAAGAAAGTTGAAACTGTATGAGACAATCCAAGAACCTAGCCAACTCACTAAAGTAACCAAGCTGCCTGCCAAACCCTTCATGTTTATAGGAAAGATCTGAACAAGTAGAAATTGGAATGCATCAAGTCAATCAACAACATATACTAAAATAAAATTTTGTTTTTGGTTCAGTTTAAACGTTAAGATATGCCACTAATAGTTTTTCTGTCTACACTTTTCACTTATTGAAGTCTTGGCCAAATTTCAAAGATTGAAAACAAACCTTTGAAAACTACTGTTGTGAATTGTTAAATTTTGGGTAAACTGTAAAAACATTTTTTTTGAAGCTAGGCAAAGAATAGTGTTATGCAACTTTATCTTTTAACTCCATATCAATGTTCTGCTGTCATGATGTAAAAAGGGCCATCCCTAATGAAGTTTCTAAATTCATACCTCTGACATTATGACCCAAGGAATTGCTCCCATGCCCAACGAGAAAGATCCCGAGAATGTCTGTTTGTAGAAATAACCAAGTGCAAGAGAAAAATTACCAAAGTACTCCCACTTTTGAGAATAAGAGACAAGGGAAAGTTAAACCAGATTCAATGATCTATCAGCCACTTAAAATTTTACATGTACCAAAAGAACAGGGCTCTCATTTAAATTAATGTGGATTAACCAAAGTTGACAAATGGCTAATGACAATGAATCTACTGCAAGCTTGTAAAGAAATATGGCGTTTTTCCATGGTCTATTCATTATTCAATATGCCTCAAAGAAGATGAATAGCATAATGCTATGGGATGATCCAACAATTTCTGTTTTCATTTTATAACAATAAGAATTGTTATAAACCAAGAACTTCGGCTAGTTTTCGATTGCAAAATTCTGCATGGAAAGAAAGGACACACATGCCTATATTTATGTGTTAGTATACATTACCAGTACTCCGACAAGGGCCAACGTGGGAGAGCCAGATCGCCATAGTTGGAGATCCTGCACATTCAAAATCAGGGTTCTTTTAGAATATGATGATGAATCATGAAAGCTCCCATGCGCACCGGATTCAATTGCAGATATAAGCTAGAAGTAAACCTTAAAGAGGAACGATAATGCCACACATAAACAACCCAAGCAAGTTCCTGCTGCAGATATCTGTTTGAATTCAAAGTTTTCATTAGCTTGTTTGTCACTTCATGTCAGTCTAAACAATGTGCACTTTCATTGCATACCATCAAAAGCGGTCGTCGTCCTGATACATCCATCAGAACTACACCAAGAGCAGTCATTGGTATCTGTAAAATCATTGGAACATCGAGATAAAAAGAGGGTTCTTGCAATCACGTTTGGGGAATGTGTATAATGCGATAGAAAAACCTGGACGGTAGCCAATGCAATAGTCCCAATATTTCCCGAAAACCCTGTCAGAATCCAGAGGATTTTATTTCTTTTAACTTACCTAATGTTTTCTTATTAAAGAACACGTTAATGTTTGGATTTTCACATACCAGCTGAAGTGAATAAAGATTTTACGTAGAATCCAATGCCATTAACCCCTCCAAATTGTTGCAGTACCATAAGGCCGACTCCTGCCTAGCACAAATAGCTCAAAGTCACCATATAGACAAAGGAGGAAGAGCTATGTTTCATTAAAAACTCCATAATTAAATTTGAAGGCTCACAATGAGAGAACGTGCGTATTGCCTTTGGAATAAATCAAGAACACTTGGTTCGGGGAGCTGTTTAAGCAATTCTGTGTATTCCTACCAGGTTAGGAAACAAACACATATGAAGCCATTGTTTAACAAAAAGAAGGAAAAAGGAAAAACTAGAACAAAAAAGGAAAATGACAAAATATACTTGAATCTCTAACACTTCGGCAGAAATATCTTCACTCTCCCCCCTTAGCCGTTGGAGAGCAGCTTTGCAATCTAAACCTCGGTCATTCTTTGCCTACGAACAATACTATTTCTCGATTAGATTTATTTGATAGATTGCTATTAAAATACTTTAGTGTCAGTTACATAACCATTTTGTTATTGTTAGTTTTCTGACCTAAAAAATAAACTTGTTTTACAAAAAATTACTTTTTACAAAACCAAACATTTTTAAAAATCAAAGCTGAGTTTTATAACATATTTTAGTTTTTTAAAAAAATTGGTTGAGATTTTAAAAGTGATTTTTAAAAATTTAGAAAAAAAAAAGTGAAGAAATTGTTAGTATGAAACCTTATTTTTTAAAAAAGTAAATAAATAAAAAAGTATTATCAGATGGGACCTAATATTCACTTTTGATGTAGTCAAACAAATACATGTAATAGAACTGCAATGAATTTGACAGTATCACATACCAGCCATCTAGGAGACTCTGGAATGAAGGGAAGTCCTACAAGTTGTATTAGACATGGAATCGCCCCTGCAACATAATCAAGATAATGAGAAAGCACTTCCCTTAAACCATCTTCATCTTAAGTCTCAAAATCATGTAAGTAGAAACGCTACCAATTAGAGCAAGAGTCCTCCAGTTCACAAAAGCTCCAATCAGCCATGTCAGTGAAACACCAAAACATATCATCAACTGTACAATCAACATAATAAGGTATTAAAGATATTGAGAATATTGTAGACATTTTTTTTTCTCTAATTTTTTTTTACAACAATAGAAGTGAAAGTGGGAAATTCTGTACCCTGGATGCAAAACACCAAACCAACTAGATTTTGCTAAATGAACTGTGGCACTACTAGACTTTTTAAAATACTTCTTACAGTTTCATTGTCTGAAAATTAGGTCATTGTTTTGAACTTTTTTCCATACCCCTCTCCCTATAGAAATCAGGTCTGCTATTGACCATGGATTTTTACAATGCTATAAAACAAGAAGCTCATTATTAGAGGAACACTCGAGGAAAACCAAATGTGTCTCTAAATTTTACCTTATCTCACAAATGGTCATCCCTGAAAAAGCTTGTATAAATTATAATTGAAAATGATCAAATATATGCCAAAATGTCCAACATACCCTTATGAGAAGCTCTTGCAATAAAATATAATTAATGGAACATTTAATTACTTTAGAACTCAATAACAATTTAGAACTCAAGGACGCCATTGTACAACCCATAGAACAAATCCTATTCAAGTAAGGTCATGATCTTTCCTCCCCTTAATTACTATTCGTCAACTTCTAACCAAGTCATTCTTACTATAAAATCATAAATGTGTTGATATTATACATGAATAGTCAAGAACTCAAGGACACAGTTGTATAGCCTATAGTATAAATCCTATTCGAGTAAGGTCATGATCTTGCCTCACTATTCATCCCCTTCTAACCAACTCAATCTTACTATAAAAGCGTAAATGTGTTGATATTATACATGAATAGTCAAGTGACAATTTTGTTTCAAACGTCACAACAGAATATGTACAAAAGCAGTAATTCTTCTTCAATGACATAGAAATTGATGATCATCTTCATTATACCTGATGAACTGTGGTAAATGCTCCTCGAAGTTCCTTGGGTGTTATTTCTGCTATAAAGACAGGAACCTGCTTGATCAGATCATACTTTAGCTTTTCTTTTTCTATGCCAACATTAGAGCTATAATCAACAAGAGTTGGAATTCTTGCAACATATACCACGTAAGAGATAACTCCCATTCCAAATCCAACTAGTATTCGTCCTATATCCAACCACCAAGCAGCCTATCAGCAGTTGGCACCAATTTAACAAGTCAAGTAAGGTTTTTCATTCAAATTAACAACAATATGGAAAAACCTCATCTTTAAAATGAAAGGGAAGAACGTTGTAAGAAAGGGAAGGAGGGGGAGAGAGGGAATTCTCATTTATTTCCATTGAACTTCAGAAAATCTTAATACTTTAACTATGTTATATTCCTTTGGATTTTTAATTTTGTGATTGAGTTTCCAACAAAAAAAAAAAAAAAAAAACAATTTAACTTTTATTCATTAACTAAACTATGCAAGGCTGTCTTTAGAAGCACTTTTATCAAAACTTACTAGTACGTTTATTATGCTTGTATACTTCAAGTGCAAAATATATAATGCATCACTTTTGTTTGGTTGTAATATTTTGAAGACTTAGAGAGACTTGAAAGTAGAACCATCTCAATTAGAAGAAAGAAGATTCAAACAGACCTTAGAGAATGCAGTTAAAAACCACCCCAAGAGGCAAAAGATCTCTGCAAAGCCCATTGTCTGCTCAGAAAACAAGTGAAAAGATCAAAGAAGTTTACTGAAAGCTCGAAATTGACAAAAATGATTTTAAGAAAATAGGAACGAATAATCTTACACCTCTTCTACCAATATAATCTGCCAGTCTTCCACTCACAATAGCACCAATCATTGCTCCAATTGTCAATATTGAACCAAAGACTGAATACTGTACAATCATCAAATAGTAATTTGACAATTAGATAGAAAATGAACAAAATTACATTAATTGAATAATTAGACAACATATATGAATTTACAACTTATTCTAACAACTATTGACCAGTTCGGTTTTGAGGGAACCAACTTTAAGATATGAAACAGAAAAATTGATCAATATTTTTAGACAGAACAAAAAATGTAATTTCTCCTATTTTCTTTCCATTCATCAATAAAAGCACTATTGAATATATTAAATAGGTTAAAGTAAAAGTTTAGCCCCCAAACTTTCAGAGTTGTACTTAATAGATCGCTAAACTTTAAAAGTGTCTAATAGATCTCTTAATTATTTGACATTTTTTAAAATTCACAAACCTATTGGACACAAAATTAACTTGTGTGTATAACTCCCTTACATTCCAATTTTGTATCTAATAGTTTCATGAATTTTAAAAATTGACTCATAGGCCAAAGATCTATTAGACACAAAATCAAAAGTTTAGATACTTATTAGACACTCTTAAAGTTCAAATACATATTAGACATGAAGTTGAAAGTTTATAACTTATTAGACACTTTAAGTTTAGGAACCTATTAGACACAACTCAAAATTCATAAAGTAAACATGTAATTTAACCTATTTAACATTGAATGTACTCTAATGGCCAAGGTTTAAAATGTCGATGTCGACGGAAATATCGAAGTCTAAATTTTATGGAAATGTCGATGGAAATATCGATAAAATGTTGATGTCAATGGATATTTCTGAAAAAAATTTAAAAATAAAAAATTCAAAAAATATATTTAAATTAATAAATAAACATTTTTCACTTTTTAAATGAGTTAAAATCCTTGTTACAATATTATATTCACATGAAGTTACATTTTCTTGCTATTTTTTTTAATATTTCATCAATGTTATACTGTATAGTGGAAATGCCGATTCCCCCTTATGTTGATATCGAACCCATGGACATGTGGAAATGTCGATGGAAATATCGACATGTCGACGGAAATTTAATACCATGCTAATGGCTGATATCATACCATTTTACTTAGTATAGAACCAAACACCAATAATATAACAGCAATAAAGAACATATCATCATAAATTAAAGAAAATAACCATCTGTAATTTTCATTCACCTCCGATACAGTAAGAGCCAGGTCGGTCATGATGCCAGACTGAGAAGGTGATGAATATCCAATCTGAGAAGAAAAAAAAAACATCACAAACCATTATTTTCAAATCACTCAGAACTATGGGTGAGTTTGCAGTCACTTCTTCTCTAAGCACTCTTGGAAGAAGAGTTTTTCTAGATACCATTTTAATTTTTGTTAGTCTTTTTAGAATTATCAAAAGCCACTTTTATGTTTTATCTAGCCAAACGCTAAAAAATTTGAAAAGTGTGTTCTCTTTTCAATTCCAAAAGTCATCTCAAACTCACTTTTAACATTCAAGTTGAAAGCAACTTACAATTTACCATCCTTTAAGCACTTCCCTAAAAGGATTTTAAATTGGAAGAAACCTACTAAATTGCTGCTCCTAAAAAGATTTTAAATCAGTTGTTGTATTTTTAGAATTTTCAAAATCACTTTTGTCCATCTCACTGAATACCATAAAAATTTTGAAAAGCATATTCACTTTTAATGCGTTAAAAGCACTTTTCCCCTAAAAACTCATCCCAAACTTTATCAGAAAAAAAAAGAAAAAAAAGAAAAAAAAAACTTTCCCTAAATATTCAAATCGAAAGTACCTAACAGTTTACTTACCATCATTTGTTAATATCATCACATTGAATTCAGACCAAAAGTTAGCAATATGAATTAAAGTTTGCCTCTACAAGCCTTTGTAATGAAAAATGACAACAACGGCAAAGCTAAACGTAGGCGGAGTTCTGAAAAGGCACTTACGGCAGTACCAAAAACGTATGAGCCAGATACAGCAACCACAGTGCTGAGAACGACGGCGAAAGTGGCGGAGCCAGGTCCGACGCCGCCGCCGTGCAAGTCATGATTCTGGGTTTCGATTAGAGGACACAACTCGGCTTTCTCCTCGCTCTGTTTGCCCATATTCGACGATGCAGAAGAGGAGAAAAATGACAGTGTATGAGGACGATTCGAGGGAGGGCCCAGGAAGGCAACTCGGAGTAGCATCGGTGGTAGTTGAAAATTATTGTTTGCAATTTTGGAATTTTGCAACAAAATAATTAATGACTTGCAATTATGTTGGACAATTGTCCTCTTTTTCAAACCCACGTTGGAATGACTATAGCCCTGGCTCATGTTTAGAGATATCCACGGGGCGGCGCCGCCCCCATTTAAATTTCCATCCCTGCAAAATTCCCCTTAAATTTTGCAGGGGAAATTTTGCAGGGATCGAGACGGAGATTCCATGTGAGAAATTTGCAGGGATCGAGTTCCCCATGGATAATTATTCTCATTTAGTTTTTTTTTGTTTTTTTAAGAATCAAATAATTCTTTTGATAAATTTTCAAATATTAATTTCTATGGAAAATGTCAATTAATTTTTAATTACATGGTTAATTATTCACCAAAAATCTTAATTTAAATAGTTAATTTTCTATTAAAAAAATATCTATTTAAAGATAAAATTCTTGAACCTCCTAATAAAAACAAAACAATATTACATATCAAATTATCCAATTAATCCATACATATAATTAAAATGTTTAACTATATGATTTAAACATATCCAATTATTTAAATTATTAACAATAAACTTTTAAATGACATATATATAATACACACACACATTAAAAAATAAAATATAAATATAAAAAAATTAAACAGGGCGGGGAACGGGGATGGGGAATACATGCCCCATCCCCGTCCCCGTTTAGCTCACGAGGAATTTTTTTTCCCCCACTCCCTCCCGCATTCCCCACCTAAATGGGGATTCCCCGCCTCGTTAAAGCGAGTCCCCACGGGGCCCCGTCCTCGCGGGGAAAATGGACATCCCTACTCATGTTTGGCTTTGTCCTTAGATTTTATTGGTTAAAATCTGAGCTAAATTATAGAAAATAAGTGTTGTAATTGGTTTCAATAATATTCTTGATATTTAAAAAGTTACATTAATACCTTGTCTTTTCAAAAAGTTTCAAAAATGTTACTACGGTAAAGTTTTGGATAGATAATGTTTATTCTTCCTCCTCCTCATCTCTGACCAATTTTTCCTTCATGAAAATTAATGAGAAATTTTTTGTTAAAAATACCATTTTGGTCCCTGTACTTTGGGCTTTATTCCATTTTGGTCCATGTACTTTTAAATGTTCAATTTTAGTCCATGTACTTTCAATAAAGCTTAAAATTGGTCCCTATGACAAGTTTGAAGTTAATTTTTATCAAAATTGGTTAAGTAATAATAATAATTTTAATACAAGGAAATATACCATGTGAACATACTTCTAAAATTTATAGAGAAAATGCTAATAGAAACTAACTTTTTTTAAGAAAAATTAACCATAAACTAATAGTAGGGACCAATTTTAAGTTTTATTGAAAGTACAGGGACTAAAATTGGACATTTGAAAGTACAGGGACCAAAATGGAATAAAGCTCAAAATACAGGGACCAAAATGGTATTTTAACCTAAAAACTATGTACAATAGATCAAAACAAAGTGTAAAATCACAATCTAGCTCTCCCCTTTACTCAATGGTGGATCCATAACTTTATGTCGAGGGGGCTTAAATTCGTATAAATATTATTTTGAACACGTTGATATATTAGTTTGGTTAAAATATCATTTTGGTCCTTTGTACTTCGCGTCTCATTCCATTATAGTCTTTGCACTTTCAAATGTTCAAATTTAGTCTCTATATTTTTTTAAAAAAATCTTAAAATTAGACATTATTGTTAGTTTTGGAATTTTTTTTTAGTAAATTAGTTTTGAAGCTAATTTTTATCGAACTTGGTAAAATAATAATAAGAATTTCATTTAAGAAAAAATACAGTGTGAATATGTTTCCAAAATTCATAGATAGCAGGCTAATAGAGATTACTTATTTTTAAAAAATAAAGTTAAAAATAAACTAATCATGTGAACTAAATTTATGATTTATTGAAATCACAAAGACGAAGTTAGGACATTTGAAAATATAAATATTAAAATAGAAGAAGTCCTACGACCTATGGTATATGAAAAAAATATATTTTAACTTTTTGTTTTATATATTGTGATATTAATAATATGACTATTTTCTTATATAAGTGTATAAGAAAAGGAAAAAATTTATTTATAAAAGCTTTTAACGAGCTTTTATATTATCTATAATATATTAAAAAGTGAGGATGTTGGAAAAAAAATTTAGATACTTTTGTCCCTTCTTTAATTTACTAATTTACAAAATATGTCATTATTGACTAATTATAAGTAGTAAATTAATTAATTGATAATTAATTTATTAATTATTATTATTAATAATAAATGTATATCTATAATCTATAATCTATAATATATTAAAAAGTGAGAATCTTGAAAAAATATTTTTGGACACTTTTGTCTCTTCTTTAATTTACTAATTTACAAAATGCACCATTAAGAATTAATTATAAATATTAAATTAGTTAATTAAATATCAACCATAAATGTTTAGAATTCTTAAAGCTTGGAATCTAAAAGGTTGTTCCTACAACTTCAAATATTTATTATTTTAATTATGATTCATAATAGAATTTTTAAAGTGATAGAATTCAAAAGGTTTTGTAACTCTCACCTTTTACTACTATAAAAAAAAGTTTTCTTCACCATTTTTTCTCCAACACTTGGAATTTTATTATTTCTTTATTCTTATTCTCTCAACTCATTGCTCTCAAAGCCTCTTCAATCTTCAAAGCATCTTCAAATGTTGATGGCACATTCAAGTCGCAAGGACGATCTCAATGCATGTGTCGAATTTATATCTCGAACCCAAGCATCTCTAAATGTTGGCAAGTATTGCATGCATGTATCAAATCTATATCTCAGACCCTAGACAACTCCAATTTGTAAAGTAGAATAATAGTGTTTGTCTATCAATTGTCAAGTGAGCAAATCTATTTTAAGAAATTATTGTATTGCTTGGGTCTTGAATTATTTTACTACTTTTTATTTATTTTATTGTTATTTTATATTCAGTGTATTGTTTTTTTTTAACTTAAAAATTTTGTTGAAAAAAATAAAAACTTATCGATTAATTTTACAAGTCCATCATCCTTTTGTTGGCAAAAAAGCATGTAACTACCATCATCCTTTTGTTGGCGAAAAACCATGTAACTACTAATATATTCCTCACAAAGTTTTAAACTAATTATAAATAGTTGTAAAGTAATTAATTATCAATAATTAATTAAAAATAATTATCAACAATAATTTCTATGTAATATGAAAAGCTGGAATACAAAAAGTTTGGTTATTGCATTCTCCATGAAGTTAAACAATCTTTTTTTTTATAACATTAAACAATCTTTCTTAAATTATAATTATAATTAATGTGAAATCAAATTAGTAAACTAATTTTATTTTTATTAAGGTTGAAGAGTTAAAAATATAACAAAAAGTTAGCCTCGAAATATATAAATTTTTTAAGTAACTAACAAAGTAATTAAAAACAACAATGCATTCAAATTAGGTAAAATATCTTTTCAAAATAAAAAAAAAAATGAAAGTACCGATATATTTTTGAAATAGATATAATAAAAACAATAATATGTAACCTAAATTTCATTAAGAATATGGCATAAGGTATAGAAATTTAAATGCACCCATAAAGATTAAATGCATGAAATGTGAAAAGCTAGAATATAAAAGGTTAGCATCAATGTAGCCAAATTAGTCTAAAATTAATATTATTATCAAATTATATTAATTATAGAGCATAAATTTTTTGAATGTCCAAATTCTATAATTATTTCATTTTCTTTGACTCTAAAATTGTCTCTTCCTCGCAAAGTTTTAAATTAATTAATTATCAAAAATAATTTCTATGAAATATGAAAAGTTAGAATGCATAAAAAAATTTCATTTCATTTTTAAGAAGTTAAACAATTTTTCTATAATTATAATTATAATTAATAAATTTAATTATTATATGAAATCAAATTAGTTGACTAATTTTATCTTTATTAAAGTTGAAAAGTTAAAGATATAATAAAAAGTTAGCCTGAAAATATATAGAATTTTTAATAAACTAACGAAGTAATTACAAATAATAAAAATGAAAATACCTAAATTAAGTAAAATATTTTTTTCAAAATAAGAAAAATGAAAATACCTTATATATTTTTTTAATTGATCTATTAAAAACAATAAAATGTAACCTAAAATTTATCAAGTATGTGGCATGAGATAGTGCAATTTAAATGCATCTATATGGATTAAATGCATGGAATGTGAAAAGATAGAATGTAAGAGATTGCACCAATGTAGATAAATTAATTCTAAAATTAATATTTTTATCAAATTATATTTAATTATAGAATAAAAAAAATTTAGATTGTCAACAGTTTTATAATTGTTTCTTTCCCTTTAACTCTAATTTTTCCTATTACACTCACTTCCACAACAATTCAAAAGCTCCATTTTAAGAAAATTAAGAAAACAATTAAGAAAATTAAAGTATATACTAATAAAAATTAAGAAAATAATTAAGATTTTGATGGAGTGAATGATCATCGACAAAATAGAAATACATAAGTTAGTTTAGATTTCATCTACATCCTTGTGTAAAAAAAAACCATAAATGATTTTCACATACAATTCACATTAATTAAAATATAACAATAAATTAAAATTTCAATATAGAGTATTTATCGAGATAATAATAATAAATCTAATAAAATAAGAATTTTTAACAAATGTATTCTTTTTAATCTTAATATTTTTTAGAAAGATCTAAATAAAGCATTATAGATTACAAATTTTTTTAGAGCATATTACAAATTACAAATTTATTTTAAATATTAAATTCCTAATCTTTTTCGTTTAAATTTGAAGGATTATGTAATTTAATTAAGATTAATTTTTTTTTATTATGTTGATTTATTTAAAACAAATAAAATAAAGTTCAATTTAACTACACGAAACTAATTTATTACCTTTGTAAGTTTTAATATTGGTAATTATTAGTAAATGGTTACAAATTTAGTTTTTAAAATTTATTACCCTCGCAAGTTTATCAACTTTGATAATTATTAGCAAATAGTTACAAATTTAATTTTTAAAATAAATCAATAGTGAAATAAAACAATTACTTATTCATATTTCGGCCTATGAAATATATAAATGTAGCAAAAGTAGAGTTCTTTTTGCACAAGACAATCTCTACACTTGAGTTTTAGTGAGTTGCAATTATATCAAGTCAAAATACTAGAGAACACGATAGCACATGTGTGTTGGCTATCAAAGCTGATAAGAGGGAAACAAAAGAAATGTGAAATGTCAATTTTCACTATGCATGGGTTCTTGCACTAGTGAACATAGATGGAGTAGAAAACTTTTTGTTATTTAGTTTCTGTTCGAATTTATATGTAAAGTATTTAACATTCTAATCACTACGTCGTAGCCAATTGAAGCACCACCACTTCAATGTCATTTTCAAGTGTGCAATTAGACCTCAACCATGGTTCTACTACTTCTTTAAGTTCTCTCATTTTTCTTAATTTTTTTTTTTAATTTCTTCTCCGAAGACTCTTGTTATTTAATATATTCTTTTAAACTTACATTACAAAATGTTTTTTAACCTTAACCAAAATTTGTTCTTAAAAATATAGAAATGTAGTTTGCTATTTTTCAAATTCAAACCTAACCCTTGATTAAGTTATCAAATTAATTTTAATTGAATTAATAAAAAGGCATAATAACATAGTAAAATTAAATTTAATATAATGATAATTAATAACATTTTGCCCGAATCATTTAAAAGTTAAATTGTTTCAAAATTAAAAATCATACACATGTTAGCTTAAAAAAAATACACGTTTTAAAAAATATATACGTGCATTTGCACGTGGTAATATACTAGTAATTTAAAAAGTTGGAGTGTAAAAAGTTTTTCCTACAACTTAAATATTTTTTTTCTTTAATAATAATTCATAATAGAATTTTAAAAGCTCAAGAATTCAAAAAGTTTTATAACTTCTCATCATCTACTACTATAAATAATGAGTTTTTTCACCATTTTTTCACAAACCTTAGAGTCCCATTCTTCTTGTTCTTCTTCTTGTTCTTCTTCTTCTTGTTATCTTCATCGATTGCTCTCAAGTTCTCTTCAATTTCTAAGACTCTTCAATCTTGAAAGCATCTAAATCTGATATGAAGATGTTGGTGGTACATTCAAGTTGCAAGTGATGCATGTGTCGAGTCGATATCTCAAATCCTAAGCTTGCAACTTTGCAACTCCACTTAGATGAAGTTCAATAATAGTGTTTGTTTAGCAATATTGTAATTATTCTTTTTTTCAAGTAGACAAATCTATTTTAGGGAATGTATGAAGGGAATAATCAAATTAAATCCTAGCGGAAGCGTAGGAATAAGTTTGAGTTTATTTAGAACAAAATAACAATATTAGGGTTAAGCATAAACATACCTTGAATAAAAGAAGTTCTTCTTGTATACTTGATGTCTTCCACAAAAGCCTTCCCTGCTATGTCTCGAATAAAGGATCAAAAGGGTTTGTGGGAACCTTCTTGAATATAATGAGAGAATGAGGGGAGAATTTTTCTAGAACCTCTTTCTCTTATTTAGAATGAATACAATGACTCACCACTAGGGTCCTATTTATAGTGGCCTAGGGAAAATAATTAAATAATATATTTTAGATTAAAATATCATTTTAGTCCCTATACTTTGAGGTTTGTTAAATTTTAGTCCCTGTACTTTCAATTGTCCAATTTTAGTCCCTGTACTTTCAACTAATCTCAAAAATAGTCCCCACCATTAATTTGAGGCTAATCTACAGTTAAAATTAGAAAAAAAAAATTAATTGTTTCTCTCTCTCCCTTTCTCATTCTTTCAATTTTCTCTCTCCTCCAAATCTCTCTGGTTTTTCCCTCTTCTCCTTCTCCATTTGAGCCATCAAAATCCTCTCTCAAACTTCAAAACTCTCTCAATTTCTAAAACCCCACCACTGTTTCTCTTAAACAAATTTTTGAAACAAATTTCCACCACTTCCGAAACAAATTTCCTCCTCCTCCGCACCGACCCCTGTTGGCCGGGTTTTGGTTTGGCCCTTTTTCGACGACTGGTCTTTTTACTCCTTCGGTCGTGAGCTAGGCCGTGGCCAATTTAGTGTCACTTACTTAGTCACACACAAGGAAATGAAGCAAGAATTTGCTTGCAATTTAGAGGTTCAAATGATGGTGGAAAGGTTTAAGAGAAACAATGGTGGGGTTTTGGAAATTGAGGGAGTTTTGAAGTTTGGGAGAGGAGTTTGATGGCTCAAATGGAGAAGGAGAATAGGGAAAAACCAGAGAGAGTTGGAGGAGAGAGAAATTTGAAAGAAGGAGAGAAGGGAGAGAGAGAAACAATTAATTTTTTTTCTAATTTTAACGGTAGATTAACCTCAAATTAACGGTGGGGACTATTTTTGAGATTAATTGAAAGTACAAGGACTAAAATTGGACAATTGAAAGTACAGGGACTAAAATTGAATAAACCTCAAAGTACAGGGACCAAAATGGTATTTTAACCTATATTTTAATATCTAATATATTAAAATATATTTATCTAACCGATTTGAATCAAATTCAAACCTTTCCAAATTCTCCTACGACATCTATTTATTTGAATCTAATTCAAATTTAATAAATATCTTTTCTTTAATATATCTTAATACATTAATAATTTATTTGATATTTAATGTATCATATACAATAAATATATTTTTCCTCATTTAATATATCACATATATTAAATTTTAATATGAACATTTCAAAATTTTCTCTCAACAAAATTGATCCCTATTTATTCATATGAGCTAGCAAGGGGACCTTATGGACCTGCAGATTATAAGCTCTAATGATATAAAATCAATTGATTAAACTCTTTAATCAATTAATTTTCATTCATTAACTATAGGTCACTCCACTATAGATCTAGAGTTACACTCTTATGCACTGTAGGACAAGTTGTGTCCATCGATCTAATCATTACATGCAAGTCGATCCTTCACAAGTTGTTTCTTAATTATAGCTGGGTCAAAAGTCCGTTTTACCCCTATAATTACATCTTATACCTTAAGTACCACTGATCCTCTAATGAACAATTTGTTTATAATCCAATCATAAACTAAGTCCCTCTCGGGCCAGTGAAAGGTGGGGCCTCATTGTTCAAGTCCCGAAATCAGCACTTAAGGGAACTACTTATCTACTTTTCCTATATGGGAATGATTGAATTCTATCTCGTGAAACTATGTTCCCAACTCCCTATTTAGTAAAGTTCCCAAAATGGTAGGCTTATTGAATCGGCTACAAAAGCCATTCTCACCCATGCAAATCAAAGGACGAGCCCTCATAGGCAGGAGTTCATAACTCACTTAGGATTAAGATTGAGTCACATATGATCATCCTGTGAAATATTAATCTTCTCAATTAACGGATTTATAAAGAGAGATTAAATATTTCGTGGTCTAGTCTTATACAAACTCATTGTATAAGATACTCCCACTCACATGTCTCCACATGAATGATTTGGATCAAATCATTTGTAACAATTACAAATGTGTCGTATCAATAGTGTTACCAAGATAAGACACCCAATCTTATCCATATACTATAGACTCTTTAGTACTTGAACACGATCCTCCTGTATGCCAACTACATACTGTTCAAGATTACAATAATAACCTTGGATTTTACACAATATTGGATAATGTTATACACAATGTAAAATAATAAATTGTTTTATTAATAAATGAGAAAATGTTTAATTACAAAAAACGAGCTTTAGGGCACAAATCCTAACAATGTATAGGTTGAGTCTTGCATTTTTTATTACTATTTATTCTTCTATTGTTATCTCATACAAAATGAATTGTTATTTTATTTAAAATGTTTGTTAAAAAAATAAAAGTATAGATTGATTAATTAAAGCCTATATTTCTTTTGTTAAGGAAAAAAAATCATGTACCCTTATGTCTCACAAAAATTTTAATAAATTATAAATAGTAAATTCATTCATATTCATGATCAATAATAGTTTTTTTTATGAGTTCATCAATAATAAATAATATTTAAAAATAATATTAGAAGGGTGAAATACAAAAAGTTTTATCATTCATTCCAAAATATTAAAAAAAAATCTTAATGATAATTAATAAGATTAATTATAATATGAAATCAAATTAATAAACTAATTTTATCTTCGATTAGTTTAAAAAATTAATTATATTATATCTTAAAAAGTGACTATTGGGGATTGGAAAGAATCATTTTTTTACTATTTTGTCCAAATGTTAATTTTGTAATTCTAATTGTATCCCCTTTGTTTGGAACTCATGGATTTGAGAAGATTTCAAATCATAACCGATTTGAAATCATTTTACTTGTTTGGATGCACAAAAAATGTAAGGAATTTGAAATCACAATTGATTTCAAATCATGTTTTCTTGAAAAAAAATTTCGTTCCAAAATGGTCGGATTTGATGGAATTTTAAACCTAAAAAATTTTGTTTCCAATTTTACCAATAGAGATTTGTCTTTTAATTTATGATTCCAATAGTTTCCTTCCATACATCTCTCTATGCAGTTCATAGCTATTGATTGTTTCTTCTACATTCAAACTCAAAGTCAAGTAAAATAATGATTATTAGGTTTCTATTTTGTATGTTCATTGTATTTTGCTCTTTTTTATTTTTAACTGATAACGATAATTTAAAAATCCGGAACATGTGGAACTAACCAACCCACAGGCCGCGCAGGTAGCGAAGGATGTTCCTGTTAGGAACAGGATTGCCATGACCAATTGTTTGACCTAATATCGAGGGAGGAAGGTAAGGTGTGTTAGGCAGCAATGGCAGGGAGCCGAAGTAAGTCCTTAGATCACACCCTCAGTGGTTAACGCTGGAATCCCAAGATATTTCGAATAACAATACTGTCGTCAAAAGGCAATCAGTCCAGGCCATTCAGGATAAACACTGGGTCACATCATCACCACGTCAAAAGAAGACAAAGACGATCGACGGCGAGAAACTGCAAACATATGTTATCAGCTTTTTGAAAAGCATTTTCTTTATATTTTGTCATTTTCTTTCTTTTTCAAAAGCAGCTTTATTAAAGTTTGCTTTTACTTTTGTAAAGTTTTTGTTTTATTTAAGAGTGAATTTTAGCATGTGATTCCATGAAGATAAGTAAATAGTAAATTCATTCATATTCATGATCAATAATAATTTTTTTTATGAGTTCATCAATAATAAATAATATTTAAAAATAATATTAGAAGGGTGAAATACAAAAAGTTTTATCATTCATTCCAAAATATTAAAAAAAAATCTTAATTAGAATTAATAAGATTAATTATAATATGAAATCAAATTAATAAACTAATTTTATCTTCGATTAGTTTAAAAAATTAATTATATTGTATCTTAAAAAGTGACTATTGGGGATTGGGAAGAATCATTTTTTTACTATTTTGTCCAAATGTTAATTTTGTAATTCTAATTGTATCCCCTTTGTTTGGAACTCATGGATTTGAGAAGATTTCAAATCATGACCGATTTGAAATCCTTTTACTTGTTTGGGTGCACAAAAAATGTAAGGAATTTGAAATCACAATTGATTTCAAATCATGTTTTCTTGAAAAAAAAATTTCGTTCCAAAATGGTCGGATTTGATGGAATTTTAAACCTAAAAAAATTTGTTTCCAATTTTACCAATAGAGATTTGTCTTTTAATTTATGATTCCAATAGTTTCCTTCCATACATCTCTCTATGCAGTTCATAGCTATTGATTGTTTCTTCTACATTCAAACTCAAAGTCAAGTAAAATAATGATTATTAGGTTTCTATTTTGTATGTTCATTGTATTTTGCTCTTTTTTATTTTTAACTGATAACGATAATTTAAATCTTTTTTCAACGCAACTTTTTTTATTCAAACAAGTTTTTTATAGCCAAACAAACTAGATGTGAGGGTTTTTTTTTTTTTTTTTTTTTTTTCACTTTGTATGTCTACTTAAACATTCTTTTTCTTATTTATTGATTCGAGAATGGGGGACAATAATTGATGGGCTTTGTTTAGATTCGACTGAGTTCAATTTTTATTTTCTTCATTTGCAACTTTTTTCTTTAAATTTTTTTACAATCACAATGGCATTTACAAATTTTAATTTAATAAGTTCATTTGTTTTGATTAATGGTATATTTTCATAGCAGTAAAATGTTATATTTTCTTTTCATTTTTCATGAGCATCCAAACAAGAAATTTTAATTTTGGTGATTTCAAATCAATTTGGTTCCAAACACAAATAGAAATTTGAAATCATTTCCATCTTTTAAAATCTTGAAATTTAAAATCATTTCTTACTAAATTAATTCGCCAAATAGGGCATTAATTAATTATTATTTGTATATTTATTTTATTCCACTCTCCCAATTTAACTCTTGGCATTCTCACACTCCCACCCATCTATTCAATAAATAAACTTAATATATATAAATTAAAAAAAAAAAAAAAAAAAAAAAACTTCACACACTCACACATCCACATTATCATGAATTCCACTCTCCAAGTTCAACTCTTGACATTTTCTCTTTACTCATCTATTCAATAAATAAACTTAATTTATATAAATAAAAAAATTAAAAATTAAAAAAAAAAAAACTCACACACTCACACTCACACTCACGTTAACATGAACATTAATTATGTAAAAAAAAATTACATTAATAGCATTTTTAGCTATAATAGTAGAAAAAAAAACATGAACATTAATAGAACATCGTCTTTATTGTTTAAAGAAGTTACATAACAACACTGGAAAAAAAATACATAATAGTAAAGATAATATATCCTAATTTTTTATTAAAAGAATACTACTTAAATTTAAACCCTTCACACACCCACGTTAATTAACACCTACATTAAGAAGATCTTTAAACTCAAAAAATAAATAAGAAAACTTTAAACTCAAAAAATAAATAAGAAAACTTTCTCTTTTTTTACGGGAGTTACACTTTTTTTACATTGCTTTAATACACTTATAATCATTGATAAATGAAGGAAAAATAAAATGGTAGAATATCAACAATTTTACCTTCCATTTATTTATAAAAATTAAATGATACTTCATGGAATTTAAAAGGGTTCAAAATGCTAAAAGTTTTGTAACTCCTCATTTTCCTATTATTATAAAAAGGACTTATTTTCCATTTGATCTCAAACACATAGTTTCGTCTTATTTCTTTGCATTTTTTTTCTTTGATGACAATTTGTTGATTTTAGAGTATTTGTTATTGTGAAATGATGTCTTATCTTTCTCACTTGCTGTTATTATTTTTTAGTTATTTTATAATTGATGTTGTTTCTTTTTTTAAAGAACAAAAGCAATACAACATAAGATTAGCAAGGGAGCCTAAACAACTCCTTCTCACGAAGCATAGTGGTAACCCAAAGAGGTAGTTCACTCCTCAATTGCATATGTAGCAAGTGCATTAGCAATTGTATTTCTTTCCCTCTTGATGTGCAAAAAATCATGAATATTGCGAAGTTTTGTTGATGAAATCCGACCTCCTTGGAATAAATGAGTATTTCAGAGACATCTTCATCCTCCCCTTGAAGCAACCTAATTGACGATAGACAATCAGACTCCACTATAACACTGAGATATTATAATTGATGTTGTTGTTGTTTTGGATGTTTTGTTTTTAAATTTTAATGTTTATTCATGTTTATACTTTATATATATATATATATATATATATATACATGTTACTTTTATTCAAATGTAGCATAGTTTTTAAATTAGTTTTTTTTAAATAATAATAACAATAACAACAAAGTAAATATATTACTGTTTTACATTTTATACATTTTAAACATATTAATTTTAACAAATTAAATCTGTCATTTGTGTGATGCAAAAGTCTCATTTCTCTCATTTACTATCATTTTTGCTTCAATTATTTTATAATTAAGGTCATTATAATTTATATTTCAAATGTTTGATTTTTTTAGGGAATATTTCAAATGTTTAGTTTGTTTTAAAATTGATTAATTGTCTCTTCAAAAAAAAATTGATTAATTGTATTTTTCCTACATTAATTTTCTTCAATAATCTAATTTAATTTTTTTCATTTTCTCTTTTTTTTTTTCTATAATAACGATAAAAACAGAAATAAATATATTACTTTTTAGATGCAAATAAATAATACTATTTTTGTTTTATATTTCTAAACTTTTTAAACATACTAAATTTAGAAATTAAATATGTCATTTGCAATATGGTCATCAAATAATACATTTTTATTTTATATTTTAATATAATTAAATACACTATCTTTATTATTACTATTATTTTGAGTAACTCAATCTTTATTAATAATATGTTGATTTGAGTCATTGAATAATAATAAGTTTACATCTTTGAACATTTCCCTAGCCCACCTTTTACTCAAAAAAAAAAAAATCTCATATCCCACCTACATATATATGTTTATTTAAGTAATTAAAATTTAATGATCTCCAAACCTCTTAAATTTCTCACACACGACAATATAAATGTTTGTCTATTGTAGAAACTAACAATATAAATGTTTGTCTTAAATTTATAATTCTAATTTGATGAAGTTGCATAATGCTATTGTTTGTAGAAATTAACAAGCAATTTTCAAGAATGTTATTTTATACTTATTATACTATTTTTTTTAAATATTTTTTTATTTAAAATGTTTGTACATGCTTTAATTTATTTATTTTTAGTTCAACAATATGTGGGGTGAGAGTTCGAATCTCTAATCTTTTAATCCAGTATATATGCCTTAACCAGTTGAGCTATGCTCATGGTAGCTTCCTTAATTTAAAATTGATAACTCACAATATCCTAATCTAGATTCAAAATTAATAAGAAATTTAGCATGTTCATTAGATTATTTTCTTTTCTTTATAATAATTCATATATATTATCTGAATTGTTTTTTTTTAAATACCATATGTAATATTTGAAAATAAATTAGATAAAAATTATTTAGCTCAAAATGAAGCATTCAATTTTTTTAATAGTGAGTCCATTAGATTTTCTAACAAACCACTATAAAATTTATTACTTTCAATATAATAGCTTTTATTATAATGAAAATTTTAAGAAATTTTTTTTACCTCTAAAATATAACTTATTATAAAGGTATATAAAAAAATTATAAAATATACATGTGACTTTTAAATAACAAAATAATAGGTATGTTAATATAAAATATTAACAAATTTATAAATCAAAATTATGTAAATTAATTTAAATTATTTATAAAATTATAATTCTTTTAGCATCATAAACTTATAATTATTTATAAAATTATAATTCTTTATAAAATTATAATTCTTTTAGTATAATAAATTTATAGATTATATCATATTATATTAGTAATTAATCTATCTTTTGTATTTTTATACAAAATTGTTTTATTAGTTATAAGAAAAAAATATGCACAATTTGATATATAAATGTAAATTGCACGTGGCGTGGTAAAAAAACTAGTTTACCTAAAAAAATTGAGTTTGTATAGTTTTATTGGTCGAAAAATTAACACTTTTTATTATTATTAGTCTATATACATATAATACGTCTCTGAGCAAAAAGCAGGAGGGCTTGCCACTGAGCGTAGATAATTTTTTGTGGAAAATAGCGAACTTTTTATATGTAAAAACAAAAGTTTCAGAGGTTTAGAGTCCCCTCTTCACAAATCTGCCCCAGCCTTTACTTAAAGGCTATGTGCAACTCGATTATTCTATCAATCATATGCCCGTCTCATATCCTAAAAAAGAAAAATTAACAAAAAAATAACTAATTTCTTTACTCTAAAAAAAACAAAAACATCTAAAAATGAAAATTTCTTAAATTCATTCATCTCTATTAATAGTTTTAAAATTAATACAGCTTACTAAGTACCACAGTAAAAATTAATTTTTTCCCTTTTAATTCA
Organism: Trichosanthes truncata; assembly: GCA_033996785.1. Taxonomy (NCBI): domain Eukaryota; kingdom Viridiplantae; phylum Streptophyta; class Magnoliopsida; order Cucurbitales; family Cucurbitaceae; genus Trichosanthes; species Trichosanthes truncata. The sequence continues at coordinate 36,901,542 of JAWPNB010000013.1, read as the reverse complement.
CAAAGTTTAAAAAGAAATAGTTTAGGCCCCATTTGATAACCATTTGGTTTTTTATTTTTTAAAATTGTGTTTGTTTTCTCACAATTTCTCTATAATAGTTTTCATCTTCTCTACCATGGTTTTCATCTTTCTTAAGGAAACATTTAAGTTTCTAGCCAAATTCCAAAAACAAAACAAGCTTTCCAAAACTACTTTTTTTAGTTTTCAAAACCTGGCTTGGTTTTTGAAAACATATGTAAAAAGTAGATAAGAAAACCTGAAAACCCATAGGCGAAAGTAGTATTTATAGGCTTAATTTTCAAAAACCAAAAATCAAATAGTTATCAAACGAGGCCTTAGTTTTTAACTTTTAAAAGGTTAGATTCATATCCATGTCATTAACCACTTTAACAAAATCATGTGACAATCATGTCCTTGTTATGCACATTTTAACTTTATTTATTTTCAACTTTTAAGGTGGACAATATATATTATCTATAATGTCATAAACTATAACTATAAATGTCAATCAACTATATAATAAATCATATCATTCTTTTTTATCAAAAGAAATAGATGGATATGGGAATTTTCGGAAATTTTTAGATGTTGTGTTTTTTTTTTTAGTTTTAAGTAAACAAATTGGATTATTATTTATTTATTTTTTGTATAGGATAAGAGAAGGTTATATCAATAATAGGATAATCAAGGACCAATTTTGTTGCATATAGCCTTTTTATAAACAAAGGAGAGAGAGCTTAATTTCAATTTCAGACTATGTTTTAATCTAGTTTTGTTGCACATAGCCTTTATAAGCAAAGTTTCTCATTAATTTTCATGGAGAAAGAATTTGTAGAGAAAGCGATATGAAAACCCTAGTGAATTAGAATTACCCTTTGGGTATGTGAACCCCTAATTCACAAACATTAAAACTCTCAAATCTATTCGATTTCAATCCTAAGGTTTGGGTTAGACACGGATTGCCTTAAGATCAAAGCTCTTCAGGCAAAGAACAAGTTCTTTGCCTAAGAGTCGAATACTGCACAAGATAGGATGATCAATCCTACTTGAATGTTCTTGGCATCCAACTTAATATATGAATTGCAAAATTCAAGAAGCTCTCATGGCTAAACTTGAAAGAACAAGCTCAAAAGCTAAAATTCAATTCACCGTAAAACTGTTCTGTACAACCTAATGGCCAAGCTTTAGATAGCTTCCCAACCCTAAATTTCACATCATTGATCATAGAAAAATGACAAAAATATTCCTACTTAATATGTCATAAAAAAGGATAAAATTGAAAAAATAATAAAATTACATCAAAATTATAAAATAATAATTTGATGTCCTTGGTGGTTCATATCAGAGACAGAGGAGAAAGAAATATAAACGTTTTTTATCCAAAACTTAATGGTAAGGATATTTTTGAAACTTTTTTAAAGGTCAAGGGTATTAATGCAACTTTTTAAAGTTCAAGAGTATTATTGAAATGAGGTACAAAGTTTAGAGGTATTTTCTATAATTTAGCCTAAAATCTTTTATTTTCTAGGTGTATTAATTTTCATTCTAAACTTATAATTTCATCCATTTGAACTTAGACTTAAAAAAGTGTTTTAATTTTATTTTTTTCATTATTCGATTTTCGTTAAATTCAGTCACTAATTTTAAATTAAAAAAAAAGTAAAATATTTTCAAAACTCATGAATTTCAATAAAAATCAAGTTTGGCGCAAAATTGAGCTTGTTTATTTAATGCACAATATGGACTATCCAACAGATGTCCTAACTCACAAATTTCAATAAAAATGCAACTTTTGTGTCATTTTATTTTGAAGTTCATTCAATTTCATACCTAATACATGTTTTATAATTCATCCCATAAGAATATTTTTAAAATGATTTTTCAAATGAAAATCTATTAGAAGATAAACGTTGTCGTTGGAATAGAAATTTTGGCCAATAAGAAATTGTCATATCATTATTTAAAGTTAGTGACAAAATTATTTATTTAATTAAGAATTTATCAAATGTGCAAGCATCCCTAAATTAAATTATAACAAATCCAAATATGCAATTGGATTATATAAAATTTGGGTCAATTTTAGACAAAACCCAAATGGAAGGCCCTAATCCAGCAAAGTCCCAACTCAAAGTGCTAGGCCCAAAGTCAACCAGGCCTAGTCCAAAGGATTTAGGCTAAAGGCCAATTAGGTCCAGTCCAATAGTCAGGCTCAAGTCCACTTGGGCCTGAAGAACTCTATAAATAGAGAACTTCCCCTCCATTTGAAGGTTCAAAAGTTGAAAATCTAAGAGAGAAGACTTAGAGAGAATTCAAAAAACAAAGACCAGAAGACTCCCTAAACTCTTGAAGATCAAACACTCTCTGAACTAGAGCCTTGAAGACCAGAAGACTTTGAAGATCGAGAACAAGCTCCAAATCCCTCGAGACAAATTCACATTCGAGAACAAGCTCTAAAGCCCTCAAAACAAATCCACATTTGAGAACAAGTTGCAAAGCCCTCGAGACATTTGTACATGAAAGAGAAAGAATCAGAGGATAAATATTAGAGATTGTACTCCACTACATTCAAATCAATACAAATTAAATTCATTTACACGTGTCTCATCTCTTTGTTGAAATTACGTGTGAACAAATTGGCACGCCAGATGGACCATCTCTACCTCTCATCTCTTTCTTTCATCTCAAAACACAAGTGAAGTAATGTCGTTCATTACTTCTTCAACAACTATTGTCATGAGCAACTTGTACACGGATTCTATTCTCCATAATCTCTAACAAACTCAACCTACAAGAAAGTCAAGCTTCTTCTATTATTGCAAATGAAGTAATGATGCTGCCGGGGGTATTTACTAAAGACAAGTTTCTTGTCAAGTATAACCCTTTGTTTGATCTTGATTATAACGTATGATAAAGAGCTTGTCGAGGGCTCTATCAAATATACTTATAAACCTAAACCTCTAAAATTTGCAGTGATAGTGGCTAGGGTCGATCTTAGGGATTGGATTTCATAGATTTAATTAAGTTCCATAGTTGTTCACTCCTAATTTTATCTAGAGAACTTAAAATCAAGAAGAGAAATAAAGGTAAATTAAACTACGTATTTACAGTGTTGGAGACACTTAGAGGGAACCCGTTTTAGACATTGGTTTTAGCAAATTAACACTAAATTTGGTCAATCCATGAAATAAATCATACATGCAACATTTATAAGCCAAGAAGTTACAAAGATATTTAATTGACTCTCCCAATTCTCAACTAAATCTCATGCTTAATTAGTGCATCAACCTTCTAGTCTAATTTCATAACAAAGCATGGCATTACGAAACTTCTCCTAACGACTTCTATTAGCAAGCAATTCATTCTCATGCAAATGTTTACTAATAGTTATACAAACGAATCTAAACTGAAGTCTACTTTATCAAGCTAAACTCAAGTTATACTAAGCTAACCTTTGGCCAAAAGATTACACAATAATTATGATAAGTATAAATAGATGTTGAAATATAATAAGCTCAAGGATTAACCAATCATCCAAAAATACCAAGTCTAAAATTGAGTTAGTCACTCAAATTCACAAATACAACTTAAACTCACACAGAAGTCTAAAAACAAAAACTACGAAATAAATAGGAAAGAAGGGAAAAACTCTCTGACGCATGACACACTCGTTCCTATCATGATATGCCGCAATCCCGAGCCTTGAATGTCTTTCTTGGCTCTCAAGAATGCTCCCTTAGTCCCAATTATGAGGTAGAAATCGACTATGAACTGATCCCTCTCCAAGTGGTCTCCTTCGAACCTGCAGCCAAAAAGTTCTATTTATAACAATCGGGACAACGTCTCGACGCTGTGACCTAATTCGCACAGTAAAGAAGGAATATCAGGGTAGCGTTGAGACGCTACACACAACATCTCAACGCTATGGACATAAAAAGCATGGTGCGCGTGTTTTGGGTGTTGAGACCCCCAAAAGTGGCGTCTCAACGCTACTTCTGCAAGAATTGGATTTTAGATATAAGCCTTTATAGCGTTGAGGTGTTATAAACAACGTCTCAATACTATCCTCTCAGATTCCATAGCTGTAGCATGTGTTTGTCTTTAACTCCATTGTTCCAAAGCACGTCTTTGAGTTGTAAATACTTCAATATCTTCCTCACATGCTCAATTTCATCATGTTTGCTCGAATCCTACAAAATGAATAGATTAAGTGAATGAAAGTACACTTTAAACCCATAAACTAGCAATAATATAAGCTTAGAAATAGCTCGCTTTTGTGTGTTATCAACGTAGTGTCCGTCATGGTGACTGAAACAAGCACTATGGAAGAAAGAATGACAAAGATGCAAGAGCAGATCAACATCTTGATGAAGGCGATTGAAGAAAAAGATTCTCAAATGGCATACTTAAAGAGCCAGATTTAAAGCCAAAATGTGGTTGAATCAAGTCAGACTCAAGTTGTCAAAGATCGCAACAAAGAAAAGGTCATTGTGCAGGAAGATCAACCACAACCCTCCATTTGAGTTGCTTCACTATCTGTCCAACAACTTCAGGACATGATAATGAACTCCATTAGAGCTTAATATGGTGGGGCTTCTCAAAGTTTTCTCTTGTACTTTAAACTTTATATTGAGAGAATTGATAGTTTGAGAATTCTGATTGGATACCAGCCACCAAAGTTTCAACAATTTGATGAGAAGGGCAATCTGAAACATGTTGCTCATATCATCAAAACATGTGAAAATCCTAGTACACGAGGAGATCTACTGGTCAAACAGTTCGTCCAAATGCTGGAGGGAAACGCTATCGACTGATACACCAACCTGGAGCTCGAGTCAATAGACGGTTGGGAGCATTTTGAAAAGGAATTTATGAATCGCTTCTACAGCACAAGACGCATCGTTGATAATTCTCAATAATGAGAATTATTCAACTCTAAAACCAAGTTGTTCTTGCTCATTTTGAGGATTTTGTTGATTACCGAGCAAGCTAAAAGTAATATTTTGTATAAATTCATGAAAGCTTGTTAAAACTTGATGAATAAAAGAATTTTAAAGAAAGTAGCTCAAGTTGTTGTCTTTTGTGCAGAATTGGTGACTTTGCGATTGGAATGCGATTGCAATCTATTTGCAATGTAACCAGAAGAACAGAGGAAGGGAGATTGCGATTGCAAAGTAATTGCATTCTCAGGAACGACGAGGAAAGTTCGAAAATCACGGAGATCTCCACGATTCACGCGATTCACATCAATTTTGGAGAAATTACAGCAAGATTATCTTCACCCACAAATCAAGGATCCAATTTTGGAAGGAGATGAACCCAAATTCGACTTTAAAAGGGAGAAGAAGCCGTGGAGGAAGACAAGTCCGTTTTCGAGGGTTTTAGTTTCTGTTTTTGCTTTTTTTTTCCAAGAGTTATTTTTCGTGGGTTTATGCTTCTGCTTTCCTGAAGTTAATTTTCTGGGTTATTTTCATTGTAGACAGCAGTCATTTGAAGTCATTTTGTTATTTCAATCAATTCCATTTCAATTAATTGTTATTTTCGCTCAAGAATTCTTCGATTTTAGCTTCAATCATTCGAGAAAGTAATTTTCTGCAGTGCTACGGGTTTGTCAACTATTTTCAGTCTTCATTCTCGGCTTCTGTCGTTCTTCATTTCTTGTTCTGTGTATTTCCTTTGCTTTGGAATAATATTTGCCAATGTTTGAATTTTCCAGTGGGTTTCTTTATTTTTTTTTAATTAGAAATTAATTCCAGTTTGTTTCTTCTTTGTACTCCTGTGGGTTTTCATTTTTCTTTTAAACATAAGTTTGCTTCCAGCATATTTTTTTCCTTCCCGTGGGTATTCTTTCTTTTTTTTTAAAACTAATTTATTTATTTACAGTAGCTCTTTTAATTTTTTCTTTCGTGGGTTTCCTTTTTCTTTTAATGTAGAAATTGAATTATGGTCTTTACCCATAAGATTTCCTTTCTTTTGAAGACAAGATCTTAATTCCAGTAGCCAATTTAGTGGAAATTAATTAATTTGATATTTTCTTGTTGGAAAGTTAATTAGATTTTCTTTAAAATTTCTCCTCTTTAAAACTATGAATCTTTCAATAAATTATTTTGGGATTTCTATTTTTTCTACTATGAGCTAAATTTCCTCTAGGGGTTCAAGTTGGTGAATGCCCTAAGGAAAAATGTAGAGCTCTAAAGCATAAACAATCTAGTTAGCATGTGTACTTTGTTTGTTTTTGTTGAATTTAATTTTGGGTAAACCTAGCCGGCCAACTAGTGCTTGCTCATCTAGCTCGAACTTAATATCGAAAGAGTTAAGGGAAAGCCGATGTCACAAAAGCAATGGAGGAAAAGGCTTAGAAATAAGTCCTAAATATCGACCCTAGACATAGGGCGAGACTCCAAGACCACTAGGGTTGTGTGCGAAGAATCTAAGTTAGATTAGCCATAGACGTATAGGTTTAATCACTTAGTCTCCTAAAGGATTTGAATCAAAACCGAATAGGAGTTGAACCCGGTTTACTTAGTTTCACATGTTAACTATGATTGCAATTGCAAAGTGAGTTGCATTCTTCCAAAGGTGCTTACATCACTTGAATCCCTATTTTATTCTTTGACTTTTTTTACTCATTTGTTAAAACCAAACTCTCGCATTTTGAACTTTTGGTTACCCCTGTTGTGATTTGCAAACATATTTGGTGTCATTCAAAATAGATTTTGTTAAAACCGTTCCCTTGGGTACGATACTCTGGAATACTTCCAGTTTCTTTATTACTTCGATCACGTGCACTTGCGTGTTAGCGGATCAATCGTCAGCATGTTTGAGCTCACCAACACTAAACAACGAAAAGGTGAACCCGTTGTCAACTACATAAATCGTTGGAGAGCCATGAGTCTCGATTGCAAAGATCGTTTCACTGAACTTTTAGCTATGGAGATGTGCATTCAAGGCATGCACTGGGAGCTTCTTTACATCCTACAAGGTATAAAGTCTCGCACCTTTGAAGAACTAGCAACTTGTACCCACGACATGGAGCTAAGTATTGCTAGTCGAGGAGACAAAAAGCCTTATAATCCCTAAAGTAAGAAAAGAGGGAAATAACATCGAGGAAACTGCAGAAGAATCTCTGGTTGTCAACACAACCCTTCTCAAGTTGTCTACACAACCCCTCTCAAGTTGTCTTTGAAAGACAAGAATATTGAAAAACGACAAGAAAATGGAAGTCGTCGCTTAACTTTGAAGGAAAGACAGAAAAAAGTCTATCCTTTTCCTCATTCTGACATTCCTGACATGTTGGAACAACCACTGGATACACGACTGGTCGAACTTCTAGAGTGTAAGCGACCAAAAGAGATGGAGAAAGTTGATGATCCTAACTACTGTAAATATCATTGTGTCGTCAATCACCCAGTGGAAAAATGTTTTGTCCTAAAAGAGCTAATTCTAAAGTTAGCCAAAGAAGGAAAATTTGAGCTAGACCTTGATGAAATAACTTAATCAAATCATGCTGCAGTAACAATAGATACATGCAGTCAAGTACGCTCAAATCCGCTTCATGATCAAATAGTGTACTTAGTTCAATTTGGAACCTTGGAAACAAACTTTAAGACATGGTCGAACCTATCAATTATAAAGGCAAATGTTGGGGCTTTTGTAACTCCTCTGAAGAAGCAAAAGAAAAATTTAGCTTCAAATGAGTATCGTCAATTTAGAAGCCATAAATGCAAAGACAGGATCAAAGAAAGAAGAATCCAAGAAAACCTAAACTAGAGAGGAAAGGAAATAAAAAAACATTCTCAACCTTGCCAATCGGTGACCTTAACGGAGTTCTTCTCGAGAAATTTCCTTCCCATGAAAAAAAATGAAGGAAATTATGCAAGTTCATGCTACATCAATATAGAAGAAGTTGATGATTCAAAAGAAGTCAAGCAAAGGACTTCTATCTTCAATTGCATCAAGCCTTTAATTACTCGATCTTCAGTCTTCCAAAGGATGAGTATGGCTGCGACAAAAGAAGAGAACCAAGGTCTAACTTCTAGCTCCACTTGACTTCAGTCTTCCAAATGCTAAGCGTCTCCACATCGAGGAAAAATCAACTTTCAACATCTGTCTTTGATCGTCTCAAAGTGACAGGCGATCAACATGAAAGAAAGATGACCACCTTGGAGGTGAAACTATTCGATGAAGTGAACCAAGATAAAAAGATTCACAGTCTTGTCCCTTCACGCATGAAAAAGAAGTTCTATGTTCTCATAAACACAGAAGGTTCCTTGAAAGTAAAGAAAAATGTCGTCATCTTAACAAATCCTACAAACGAAGGATCGGATCAAGACTATGATGAAGACAAGAGCATCTAAAATGTAAAAAGCTCATTGTTGCAAGAGCTTAAACTGCATGATGCTCCTGGCCCATATGAGCTTAAAAGGTAAACGACAAAAAAAAAAAAAATTCATTGAACTACATTATGACTTGATCTCTTTTCATTCAAAGGGTACGTAGGCACCTTAAAACAAAGTTTTAAGTTCAATCTAAAAAAAAAAGTTTCCATCCCTATGAAAACAAGATGTTACAAGTTGGATTCATAGGAGAGAGCTTTGCTCGCTTTAAATTCAAACTTTGTTCTCGTCAAGTTCGGTTCGTCGCTCACTCTCTTAAAGTTCAAGCTTCGTTCCCCTCAAGTTTGGTTCATTGCTCACTCCCCTAAAGTTCAAGCTTCATCCCCCTCAAGTTCGATTCGTCGTTCACTCCTATAAAGTTCAAGTTTTGTTCTCCTCAAGTTTGGTTCGTCTCTCACTTCGTTCAAAGTTTGGCGTTTTGCTAACTCCAAGTTCAACGTCTCGCTCCCTCCAAGTTTGGCGTTTCACTCATTCAAAGTTTAGAGTTTCGCTCCTTCCAACTTCGACATTTTGCTTGCTCCTAAGTCCAGTGTCTTGCTCTCTCTAAAGTCTAGCGCCTCACTCTCTCTAAAGTCCAGCTCGCTCCCTCCAAAGTCTTGCATATTGCTCCTTCCAAGTTCAGCGTTTCGCTCTCTCAAAGTTTGGTGCTTTGCTCCATTAAAGTTTGAGCGTTACTCTCTCTTCAAGTTTGAGCGTTGATGCTAGCACAATTATGTGTTGTCAAAATGCACGGGCCCAAGTAATAAAGTGTTGGGATTTATGTCCTAAAGCCTCGTAATTAATAATTTATTTAATAATTAATAATAATTTTGATTATTTTATTTGCAATATAATATTATCCATTATATGAAAAATCCAAGGTTATTAGTGTAATCTTGAACAGTATGTGGTTGACATACAAGAGGATCATGTTCAAGAAATAACCTAAAGGGTCATAGTATATGGATAAGGTTGGGTGCCTTATCCTGGTAACACTATTGATACGGCCCACTTTGTAATAGTTACAAATGATTTGATCCAAATCATTCATGTGGAGACATGTGAGTGGGGGTATCTTATACAATGAGTTTGTACAAATGATTTAATCTCTCTTTATAAATCCGTTAATTGAGAAGATTAATATTTCATCAGGATGATCATATGTGACTCGATCTTAATCTTGAGTGAGTTATGAACTCCTGCCTGTGAGGGCTTGTCATTTGATTTGCATGGGTGAGAGTGGCTTTTGTAGCCGATTCGATATGCCTACCATTTTGGGGACTTGACCAAATAGGGAGCTGAGAACATAATCTCACAAGATGGAATTCACTCATTCCCACATAGGGTAAGTAGATGAGTAGTTCCCTTAAGTGCTGATTTCGGGACATGAACTGTAACGACCCTATAGGCTCAACACGCTACCTAAGAGTCATTACTAAGTCACGTCGCTATATTACCGAAAATTTCGGCAGCATAACGGCGTAACTACGCGAAAACCAAAAATTTGACCCTTACCTGATAAGACATAGAAAAACACACTTCTAAGATTTTCAAACAACCTTCTAGCATCCAACAAACTTCTCAATATGATGTTAGGGTTCAAACAGCAGAAACCAAGTGAATTCAAACATAGAAAGCCAAATACACGTGCACGATTTACAAAGAAAGGTTAAAAGACTTTGAAACATCCTCCTAAACATTTAAAAACTCGACATGAGTTCTATGTACATCCAGAAACATAAAAGAAGCGGAATAGCGATCGCTCGGCTCCCATGACTCGAGTAGCTGATCTCCGGTCACGCGCTAGGGCCGATCTTAGCCTCTCCTGAAAACATTTTAAAAGGAAAAGGGTGAGTATTAACGAATAATACTCAGTAAGTAACTCATAGTTTCAAAATAAGAGTTTCACTCTCATGCAACATGTCATTTTTGAATCATAAAACCATCGTAAACCATCGCTTTAGTAGGGGACCTAAAATTCGTTTTATAAACCATGTACTTTTCCTTGCGGCTCTCGTGAACGATTAAATTCTCCCGAGGGCCTCGTAAATAGTCCGAAGACATAATTTTCCATCGAATAGAGTCCTCCCCTAACTCTGAGAGTTGAGCTCGAAAGCTAACATACATCGTGGAGTCCGAAGACTCAGCCCGAAGGCTACCATCGTGGAGTCCGAAGACTCAAGCCCGTCGGCTACCATCGTGGAGCACTCTCAAACCCCGGGAGCATAGAGAATCCGAAGACTCGGGCTCCCTCATAACCCACATAAAACTTTTGGGAGAATTATCGTCACGACCTTACATAAATCTTTTCATGAGCACACAACACATGCATGAGGTCCCGCTCGTTTTAGAACATACTCATGAATGCATAAGTCAAGGCAATCGCATTTCAAAGACATACATATCATTTCCATTCTTTTTAACATGAAAACTCAAATAGAACTCATGGAACTAGTGTAAAAGGAATATACATGTAAAACACTTTCTTTCTTAAATACTTAACACGGAAACATAAACTTCAAAGTAAATATAGGGCTAGCTCTAGGTTTCGAAAACTTCTTTCGTTGTGAGATCCCTTACCTTAAATCTTTACTTACTAAAATACCCTTTCTCCACTAGTAATGAGCTTCTCGAGTCCCCACTCCAAGTACAATCCAAGGTCCTCAACAAATCACCTAAAAAGTTTCCTAAACGTGTCTTAAACCATCCGAATTACGCTAAAACACATTCTAACATTAATAACTCGACGAAATGGACCAAATGGCAAATTTTACCCAACTCCGGCAAACGGCGGCGCGTGAAACTCCCGATCAGCGCGTGGAACTTCCTATCGGCACGTTGTCTTCGGATTTGGATAGATCCGTTCCTGGAGTGGCTCCGATCAGTGCGTAAACACAAATCCGATGAGATCTGAAACTCCGGCGAGTCAGATCCGGCTCGTTCGTGGCTACGGTGAAGACCCGATGTTTAAACTAAGCTTCCGGCGCTTGTGCAATAGCAGCTTCATCCGACGAGGCGTGCGACGACGTTTGGCAGCGAGCTGCAGCGGCTTCACCGGCGATCGAAAACAGAGGTGCGGCGGCTGGCTGAGTGTTCGTGGCGGCGGAACTGGGCGGCGCTGACGAGCAGAAGAAGATGAACGAAGTTGCAGGCGGTGGATGGGTGGGTGTTCGGCGGGGAAGAAGAAGAAAACCGATGGAGATGGGTTTTCGGTCATAGAGAGAGAGAGAGAGAGAGAGAGAGAGAGAGAGAGAGGCTGCGAGAGAAGAAAAAAAATTAATAAATTTTTTTTTTTTTTTAAAACTAATAATAATATAAAATCAAAAATATCTTCTCTATAAATGACCATAATACCCTTTCCTTTTCCAAAAATCACCAAATTACCCTCAAAGCAAATAAATTCTTACTAAAACTTTACCAAAACAACATTTTAAACTTACCCAAAACGTCTCGGGTGTTACATGAACAATGGGGCCCCACCCTCTCATTGGCCCGAGAGGGACTTAGTTTATAATTATATTATAAACAAATTGTTCATTAGAGGATTAGTGGTACTTAAGGTGCAAGATATAATTATAGGGGTAAAACGGACTTTTGACCTAGCTGTAATTACGAACAACTCGTGAAGGATCAACTTGCATGTAGTGATTATATCAATGGACACAACTTGTCCTACAGTGCATAAGAGTGCAACTTTAGGTCTATAGTGGAGTGACCCTAGAGTTAATGAATGAAAATTGATTAATTAAAGAGTTTAATTAATTAATTTTGTATCATTGGAACTTATAATCTGTAGGTCCATAACGTCCCCTTGCTAGCTCATAGTAACACTAAAAGATCAATTTAGTTGAAAGAAAATTTTGAAATGTTCAAATTAATATTAATTTGAAGTGTTCAAATTAATATTTAATATAAAAGAGGAAAATATATTATTGTATTTGATACATTAAATATTAAAAGTTGAAATGTTCAAATTTAATATTTAATTTGAAGTGTTCAAATTAATATTTAATATATTAGATATATTAAATATAAAAGAGGAAAATATATTTATTGTATTTGATACATTAAATAATTAATGTATATTTGATATATTAAATAAAAGATATTTATAGAATTTGAATAAGATTCAAATAAATAAATATCGTAGGAGATTTGAATGAGATTCAAATAAATACAAGATATATTTTAATATATTAGATATTAAAATATAATATTTTAATTATGGCAAAGATTTTCCCTTGGTCACTATAAATAGGACCCTTGGGTTGAGCCATTCTGTACAACACACATCTCCTCAATAGAGAGAATTAGAGAATTCTCTCTAGACCTCTTCCTCTCCAATCCCTTGGGGATTTTCTTTCAAGAGGCTCCCACAAGCCTTGGTCATGTGTTCGAGTCATAGCCAGGAAGACTTTGTGGAAAAGATAAAGATCCGCCAGAATATTCTCCATAATATTATTTTCAAGGTATTTATTGCTTAACCTTTGTATTTTAGTTTAATTCTAAATAAATCAAAGACGATTCCTATGCTTTCGCTATGGGTTTAATTCGATTATTCCCTTCATAAAGTTGTATGAGTATACCAGATATCATATCCACAAGGAATTGTTCAGATTAATTGAATATCAAAATTAATTGTAATTGAATAGTGTTTAGAGAAATAAAACAAGTAACTGACGATTAAAGTGAATAAAAACATACAAGAAAACTAAAGGCTGAGAACACAAGGTTAAAGACGTTTAGGGAATTAATTTCACTATTTGGATCTTGCAATTAATTAATTGGGCAATTGATATTATTAACTCATTTAATTAACTAGGCCTAGAAGTCTAAATTCAAGGAATCCTCTGTCCAGCTCATCCAAATCTCAGATGTAATTAACTAATTCATGTGTCAGTCTCATCAATTAATTAACACCCAACATTAATGAACCTTCATTTTAAGCCTCAATTAATCTTTGTTGTCCCTATGTCACTTAGGCGGATTTTAATAATTGTCATGCATTATCTTTCTAAGTTTAATCTCCTATGTCGAGCTCAATTAAAATAACAATCAATTAAATTATGGCCAGTAGTTTAAATGCATTACGAACTCAATACATAAAGCTATTAAAGAGAGAAACAATATCAATAAACATCAATTAATTAACTACAAAGATCCATAGCTACATTAATTCCCCAAACTAATAAAACTAGCCATCAAACATATTCAAATAAGTCATAAGAGCCCAAATACAACAACTACAAATGGAAATAAAAGGGTAGAAGGCTAAAACCACATCAATCCTCGACTTCTGCCTTGATCTCCGTGATCCCAAGCCTTGAACCTTCACCGAACAGCCTCCAAAGCTCCCAGCTATCCCCAATTTGGTAAGTTTCCGCAAAAGGGGTCTAAAAACCCTAAAAGTTCTCCATCAATTCAGTCACGAAATGATGAATAAATAGCAAGCCTCGATACAGCGTCGAAATGCTAGGCACAACATCTCGATGCTGTGTTGATTACACTATTTAACTAATGTGTGCGTCTTCAGCATCGAGACACTGAGGGTAGCGTCTGGACGCTTCTACCAGAATTCTTTATTTGCGCCTCTCTCTAGCGTCGAGACTCCATAGGATAGCGTCTCGACGCTAGCCCTCGAGTTTTCAACATAATGGACAACGTCTCTACGCTGTCCCCTCGGCCAAATACACTTGTGCACCTCCTCTTCTCCCTGGCTCTAATTTAGGTTCTTTTAAGCTCCACAAGTCACCTGATGTTCCAAATTCATCATCTTTAGTCTGAATTGCCCGATTTCTTAAAATAGATAAAATATCATCTGTAAAAGTTCACAATTATATGCAAAACTAGCAATTTTTTGGGCCTAAATATAGCACTAAATTAGTGCTATCAAATACCCCCACACTTCAATTTTGCTAGTCCCGAGCAAAACAAAACACAACTACAAATATGAAAAAGAGATTGCCAATGCAAGACTAGAACCTCAATGATCCAAAAAAACTAACAGAACAATTACAAGGAAAGCATCCAACATGATTGTTCAGTTGAGATAAATTTAAATTAATGCTCTTCATTTCTCGCGCATGTGTGTGCATTTAGCTTCCTAATGAAGTCTTTACAAGCATGGAATAAATTTATAGGATCCTCAATCTATCTTCCCCCTACACTGGCCCTAGGATCTAGTTATTTAGGTTTCCTAACACTCAAGAAAGTAATAGGCTACTAGGTGCCTGAAATCCTCCTCGGGGCAAACTTGCATTACTACAATGTCAAGGGCACTAGCTTTCACACACCCATCGCAGAGACCCTTACCTAGAGCACTCGCTTGATAGGTGGCCTAATTGATCACGACAGGGGTAGCTTTTTTTACCCTCGACTTTTTTCTCACATTACAAACTTATTTTTAATTTATTTATTTTTCTTTTCTTCTCTTTACTAAAATTATTTTGTTTTCTTTTGGGCTCACTTTCTTTTCTTTTTCTTGCAGGTAAATCAAACATTTTTTTAAAGTAATACATTACTACCCATCATGCTAAGTTGTCGTCAAACTAAAACCTAAGCCTACCAGATTGACAACAGACATATGAACCCCATAAGGCTACCCAAGGCCTTCAAGTCACCCAAAAGGAAGGCTAATGTGCTCAGGATGTGCAAGAAAATCAAAGCAAAATTTTTAATTTTACTCAACTTCACAACATGCTTTCGAAATTCACAAGCAATTTCCAACTCTTACTTATTTAGATCAAATCATTGGTTGTCCTAGTCTCAACATAAGCAATCAATTCATCATATTTCAATAAAAATTTCAAATGAATCCCATTTTTCAATTTTCAATAAGAATTTCAATAAAGTCCACATTCAAAGCACAGAACAGTACTCATCCCCCCACACTTAAATTATACATTGTCCTCGATGTATCAATTTATCTAATTTTTCTAAGCAAACAAAGGGATAATCAAGAAAATAAGGGGTAACGAAATTGCCCTGAATTAAGCGAGATTCACCTTGAGCTTCAAAACTCCATCAATTGATGGTACTTTGGAGGCATGTTTGGGAACACAAACTCCTGAAAACATAAATCGACACAGAAGCAAAGATCAACTACCTAAAATACTAAAAAGAAAGAACAAGAGAAAACAACTAGAAACACTTGGGTTGCCTCCCAAGAAGCACTTCTTTTACGTCTTTAGCTAGACGAGGTTCCCACAAACTCCTTCAAGGTGGTTCAAAAATAAAGATTTGACCTTCACCACCTTCATCTACACCCTCAATTAACATGTTATGATCCTTAACAACATTTAAATATAACTCAGAAATTAAAAAGGATCAATTAGTAAGGAACTTGGGTGCCTAATCTCGTCTATCAACAAAACATCATCAAATTCCGATTCAAAGGAAACAGGAACATGAACATCGTCCAACACAATCATTCTATCATGAAGGAGCTCTCCAATATGTATATAATTCAAAACATCACAATCCAACAACATAGCATCTACAGAGTGCTTAACCTCATGCATTTTCCTATCTACACATCCAGAATAAACATCAAATTCATTTAGCTGCCTAAACTCATTAATTAAAGACATTCTATGATTCATGCTATCAATTAAGTTCAACTAAAAAATAATGGCATCCTCAGAATATCCTGAATCAGTTAAATCCAACTCTCTAGAGTCAACAACTACTCAGGAGTCATTCAATGCAAATAACATAGCAGAAGAAATAGAAAGAAGCATGGTGTCAATAGAAGAATCAATCATGTCACTATCAGGAGGCTTTATTCTCATCATCTCATCAGAGGATTTGAGCTCAACACAATCAATTCTATACTATGCATGCACATTATCATAATCATCCATAGAATTAAAAATGTTAAACATAACTTTCTCATCATCCACACTCAAGATGAGTTTACCTTTATGAACACTTATCTTAGCCTTACCAGTGGCTAAGAATGGCCTCCCAAGTACACAAAATTCGAATGCTCCATCAACGCTAAAGTGTCAACCTCTCTCAGTTCAAATTCGGAAGCAACCTTACACGTAATAGAATGCGCCGACCAGGAAAAAAAGAAAGAAAAAAGAAACGTCTTTGCTCTCTATTGACAACAATGATGATATGATTTCTACAATAATTTTCTTAGGCAATCACTCATTCCTCGGTGAAGATCAAAGGATTAACATGCTCTATTTATAAGGCCAAGAAGATCAAATAACAATCAATTTGAATTCAAAGATAAGGTCAAAAAGATCAAATCACAATCAATTTGAATTCAAGGATCAAATAGGATTCAAATTTTGGGATATTAAAGTTTGAATTGTTCTACAAATCAAAGTTTCAGATGAAGTTGACTGCAAACTCAAATTCAAATTCTATTCCAAATTAAAAATTGACTGCAAGCCAAATTAAAATTCTTTTCCAAATCCAAAGTTGAAATTTGGTAGAATTTTATCTCAAAAGGCAAAATTTGGGGTATAATCTAAATTTTATCCCAAATAAAAAATAAATAAAAATTAATTCTATTGAAGTCAAAATCATGGTAGAATTTCAATTTTATCTCTCAAATCAAAATTGGATCATAATTCAAATTTCCTCAAATCAATATTTGGTTAAGATCCAAATTCAAATTTTACTCCAAATTTGAAGCGAGTAAAATTTGAATTCTATTCAAAGCCAAAATTAGGCATAATCCAAAATTTATCCCAAATCAAAATCATGGTAGAATTTCAATTTTATCTCAAATCGAAATTTGGGCATATTCTATGTAACGACCCTATAGGCTCAACACGCTACCTAAGAGTCATTACTAAGTCACATCGTTATATTACCGAAAATTTCGGCAGCATAACGGCGTAACTACGCGAAAACCAAAAATTTGACCCTTACCTGATAAGACATAGGAAAACACACTTCTAAGATTTTCAAACAACCTCCTAGCATCCAACAAACTTCTCAATATGATGCTAGGGTTCAAACAGCAGAAACCAAGTGTATTCAAAGATAGAAAGCCAAATACACGTGCACGATTTACAAAGAAAGGTTAAAAGACCTTGAAACATCCTCCTAAACATTAAAAAAACTCGACATGAGTTCTATGTACATCCAGAAACATAAAAGAAGCGGAATAGCGATCGGTCGGCTCCCATGACTCAAGTAACTGATCTCCGGTCACGCGCTAGGGCCGATCTTAGCCTTACCTGAAAACATTTTTAAAAAAAAGAAAAGGGTGAGTATTAACGAATAATACTCAGTAAGTAACTCATAGTTTCAAAGCAAGAGTTTCAATCGCATGCAACATGTCATTTTAAATCATAAAACCATCGTAAACCATCGCTTTAGTAGGGGACCTAAAATTCGTTTTATAAACCATGTACTTTTCCTCGCGGCTCTCGTGAACGATTAAATTCTCCCGAGGGCCTCGTGAATAGTCCGAAGACATGGTTTTTCCATCGAATAGAGTCCTCCCCTAACTCTGAGAGTTGAGCTCGAAAGCTAACATACATCGTGGAGTCCAAAGACTCAGCCCGAAGGCTACCATCGTGGAGTCCGAAGACTCAAGCCTGTCGGCTACCATCGTGGAGCACTCTCAAACCCCGGGAGCATAGAGAGTCCGAAGACTCGGGTTCCCTCATAACCCACATAAAACTTTTGGGAGAATTATCGTCACGGCCTTACATAAATCTTTTCATGAACACACAACACATGCATGAGGTCCCATTCGTTTTAGAACATAGTTATGAATGCATAATTCAAGGCAATCGCATTTCAAAGACATACATATCATTTCCATTCTTTTTAACATGAAAACTCAAATAGAACTCATGGAACTAGCGTATAAAGGAATATACATATAAAACACTTTCTTTCTTAAATACTTACACGAAAAACATAAACTTTCAAAGTAAATATAGAGCTAGCTTTAGGTTTCGAAAACTTCTTTCGTTGTGAGATCCCTTACCTTATATCTTTACTTACTAAAATACCCTTTCTTCACTAGTAATGAGCTTCTCGAGTCCCCACTCCAAGTACAATCCAATGTCCTCGACAAATCACCTAAAAAGTGTCCTAAACGTGTCTTAAACCATCCGAATTACGCTAAAACACATTCTAACATTAATAACTCGACGAAACGGACCAAATGGCAATTTTTACCCAACTCCGGCGAACGGCGGCGCGTGGGACTTCCGATCGGCGCGTGGCCGGCGCGTGGACTTCCGATCGGCGCGTGGGGGTTCGTTTCTGATGTGTTGCAGCCCGATCTACAAGAATTTGAGGTCGTTTTGCTGAAAATCAATCAAACTCGAGCCCAAAACGCCAAACATCTCACGGAATCGAAAACCCACCTTGAAAACGCGGCTGAAATTGTGTTTTCCGGCGATGTTCTACGGCGGCTTTGTTCGGCAACTGACGTGCAACGGAGCTGAGCGTGCAGGTCGACGGGGCTGGAGCTTCGTTCGGCGGTTGGAGGGCTGCGCGCGGTTTGCTCGGCGGAAGGGAAGAGATCGGCGGATGGGTGCGGTGGCTGGCCGGCGAGGCTCACGCAGACGATTTCGTCCGGCGACCATGAGCTTCTGCGAGAGAAGAAGAAGAACGGTGGAAGGGTGATCGGGGAGGTGTTGTCCGGCGCGAGCTCGAGAGGAAGGGGAAGAAGACGCTCGGTAGAGAGAGAGAGAGAGAGAGAGAGAGAGAGAGAGAGAGAGAGAGAGCTTTCGGGGGAGGGAGATGAAATTAATTTTTTTTTTTTTAAATAATAATAATAATAATAATAAAATCAAAATATCTTCTCTCTAAAAGACCAAAATGCCCTTTCCTTTTCCAAAAATCACCAAATTACCCTCAAAGCTAATAAATTCTTAATAAAACTTTACCAAAACGATATTTTAAACTTACCCCAAAGAGTCTCGGGTGTTACATTCTAAATTTCATTCCAGATAAAAATTAGAGTAAATTTCAAATTTTATTCTAAGTTCAAATAAAAAATTTGATAGAACTCCAAATCCTATGCCAATTTCAAATAAAAAAATTTTGGTAGAATTTTAACCATGCCCTAAGTTCATATTTTGAATTAAAGTTGAGCATAAATTCTACTAAGTTCAAATCAAAATTTTATGTTAGATAAAAAAAATCAAAATATTGACCCAAATTCATATTTTGATAAATTGGCATAAAAAGTATGTTAAAAAAAAAAATCAAAATTATGAACCAAATTCCATATTTTGATTAAATTGACACATCAAATGGAGTCCAAATTAGGAATAAACATCTTAAGTTTGGATTCCAAATTATCTTTTTCGAGATTCACTTACACATACTAGTGCATAAATCTCGAAAATGGGACATTTGTTGGAATATAAATTTTGGCCAATCATAAATTGTCATATCATTATTTAAAATTGGTGACAAAATTATTTATTTAGTTAGGGATTAATCAAATGTGCAAGCATCTCTAAATTAAATTATGACAAATCTAAAGATGCAATTGGATTATATGAAATTTGGGTCAATGTTAGACAAAGCTCAAATGGGAGGCTCTAATCCAGCAAAGTCTCAGCTCAAAGGGCTAGGCCCAAAGTCAACCAGGTCCAATCCAAAGGGTTTAGGCTTAAGGCCAACTAGGCCCAGTCCAATAGTCAGGCCCAAGCCCACTTAGGGCCTGAGGAACTCTATAAATAGAGAGTTTTCCCTCCATTTGAAGGGTTCAAAAGTTGAAAATCTAAGAGAGAAGACTTAGAGAGAATTCAGAAAACAAAGGCCAGAAGAATCCATAAACTTTTGAAGATCAAACATTCTCTGAACCAAAGCCTTCAAGACCAGAAGACTTTAGAGATCGAGAAGAAGTTGCAAAGCCCTCGATACAAGTTTAAATTCGAAAACAAGCTACAAAGCCCTCGAGATAAATTCACATTCGAGAATAAGTGAAGTCCTCGAAACAAATCTACATTCGAGATCAAGCTACAAAGCCCTCGGGACATTTGTATATGAGAAAGAAAGAATCAAAGGATAAATATTAGAGATTGTACTCCACTACATTCAAATTAATATAAATTAAATTAATTTACACGTGTTTCATCTCTTTGTTGAAATTACGTGTGAACAGTTGCAATACATGACAGTTTAAGGATAAAGGTTGCAATATGAGTCAAAGTTTAAGGTGCAATAGATGAAATTGAAAGTTTAGGGTAAAAATTGATACATCTTGTCAAGTTTAGAGTAATTTTTTTTCCCATTTTTTTATTACTAAATGGCCCAAAATCAAAATCACAAGCTCCAATGAAAAATGACCCAAAATCTGAAAATAAATTTTAGATTGAAAAACAATTTTGATCTTTGTACTTCCATTGATGTAGATTTAGTCCCCTAAAGTTTGAAATAATTTAGTCATTGTACTTTCAAATTTGTAACAATTTGGTTATCAACTTTAGCATGTAATAGATTATTCCATGTGGTTTAAAATTTGTAACAATTTAGTTTCTACTTTGAAAAGTCTTGATAGTTTATTAATTGCTAAATTATAAAAAAAAAAATACCCTTGAACTTTGCCCCTCATTTCAATAATACATCTGAACTTTAAAAGTTTCATTAATAACCTTGACCTTTCAAAAAATTTAAAAAATACCCTTTCCGTTATGTTTTGGATGAAAAACATTAAAGTTTCATTAATACTCTTGATCTTTCAAAAAATTTCAAAAATACCCTTACTGGAAAGCATTTTCTTCTTCTTCATTCCTCTTCAAATTCTTTCTCCATGAAAATTAATGAGAAGTTTTACTAATTTGCCATATTTTCATAGACCATAAGTTTTTTTTCTTGTTCAATACAGCATCCCAAGAGCCTAACCAAATTCTTATGTTGAAGCTTCAAGATGACTTTGCTTCATTCTTGAATTCATGTCATTGACTTGATTTTGTTGATAGTCTTTTCATTGCTATTTCCTCGCCAGTCACTGCTCATCATCTTTTCCTAAATTTATTTTAGGTACAATAAATGAAAATATTGTCATATAGTGGTTCTAACACTTCTTAAATAATTTTTTTAAGAAATCACATATCAAACATTAAATTAATTAACCTTGTAAACTAGAGCAAACCTGTCTTCTTCAAGTTTATTAGCATTTGAAAATTCGTCTGTAGCAATTATAAGTATACAAACGAAAGTATTGCATATCTCCATCATTGTCTTGATTTTCATGGAGGAAGAATTTGCAGAGAGAGGAAGAAGAAGAAACATTTTCATGAGTAAGGGTATTTTTGAAATTTTTTGAAAGGTCAAGGGGTCTAGATGAAACTTTTTAAAATTCAAGAGTATTATTGAAACGAGAGACAAAGTTTAGAGGTATGTTCTATAATTTAGCCTTTATTAACTCATTTGGTCTATCATCAGTTTATCAATTTACATATATAAGAAAACTAATTAAATCTTAACAACATTTTTCATGATAAGAATTAAATCATTACAAAATTTAAACTATAAGAATTAAATTATTATATACTAAAGCTCATGGACTAAATTGTTATAAATGACAAGGACTAAAACATTACAAACTAAAGTTTAGAACCTAAAATCATTACTTCACGATAGCATAGGGACCAGAAGTACTGTCTTTTAACCAAAGTTTTATGACTCATTTCCGACGTCATGCTCATGCAGTTATACATTTTCGCCTTGAGTTAAAACATGTGAACCTTCTTGGTTTCATCTTTCCTCCCATATTCTCGTTCTCACTTATTTATGAATTTTCTCACAGGTCCATTGATCTTCCTCCCACATTCTCACTGTCGTTCCTCGTTTTTCCCCCCACATTCTTACACTCATTTCCTTCATCTTCCTCCCCATTATCATCCTAGACTTTCTCATCTTGTTCGCATTATGGCTCATTTGTTTTGTGGTTTTGAGCCAAAGGCGTTATAGAGTTATGTTTTTCACTAGCTTTTGACCTTATCTATGCTTTGATTGAGTTATAAAGTGGTGCTTTTTCTGATGAATGGTTTAGGGTTTAATTTAGAGCTTAAATCTAGCTAGTTTCTCACTAATTGTTTTAGGGTTTAGGGCTTAATTTTGAGGGTTTTGGCTATTTAATCCTTAATTATAATTGGTTTTTATTATAGAAGTATTGAGTTTACATTGGAATTTCATTCAACTGAACCTATATACCTATGGTTAGTTTTAATTTAGGTAAATAGCCACACAACCATTTTGATTCTATAGACAATGGCCCTATGTCTAGGGTCAATTAACAAAGTTCTATGCTTAGACTCTTCTCCTATATTGATTTTATGATCAGATTCGTTATTTTCGAGCATTATAATAAAGTTTTCCCCATCGGCCATCCTTTTTTGAGTTTGATTTGCACATTATGACTTGTGTCAATCTAAGACTATACAATGTATAATGTTAAAATTCCATATCATTACAGCACAAATTATCATTGGAAAGTAACATCCAATGTGTGAATCAAAGTTTGTTTTCTATATTGTAGCTCAAAAATAAAATGATGTGGTTCATATGAATTACTTGTGTGAACCAACAAAAATTCAACTTGTGATAGATAAAGAGTTCATTGCAGCTTGAATTTCTTCCAAAGTTCTCCCCTTTGTTTCAGGTACAAACTTTGCAACAAACAGAACTGTGAAGCCACATATGCTTGAGAATATGAAAAAGATACCTTCCAAAGGTAACAGAAACATCAAATTACTCATCCATTCACATTCAAATGTATGTAAGGTATTAAAAAGGTGAAAATTTTTTACTTTTTTTTTTACCTGTAGAGCTCGAATTAAAAAGAAAGTTGAAACTGTATGAGACAATCCAAGAACCTAGCCAACTCACTAAAGTAACCATGCTGCCTGCCAAACCCTTCATGTTTATAGGAAATATCTGAACAAATAGAAATTGCAATGCATCAAGTCAATCAACAACATATACTAAAACAAAATTTTGTCTTTAGTTGTCTAAAATTTAAGATAAATCACTAATAATTCCTTTGTAAACTTTTCACTTCTTGAAGTCTTGGCCAAATTTCAAAGTTTTTTTTTTTTTTTTTTTTTTGGGAATAAGAAACAATTTTCATGGACCCTTCCAAAAGGAATTACAAAGAACTCTTCCAATTGGATAAAAGAGAAGTAAAAATATAATTACAAAAAGGAGTACATTTTTAGAGCATGATAGGGCAATAGAATCAAAAAGATTATCGGAGTAGTTCTCTTTGTCTGGGAAAACTCTGTGATATCTCTGGACCCAAATTTACCAAATAAAATCCAGACCAAAACTAGAGTTATTAAAAGTTTGCCCTCATAAACATTTGTAATGGAAAAATGAGATCAGCAACGGCAAAGCTAAAGGTTGGGAGGAGTTGTGACAAAACACATACGGCTGTACCGAAAACGTAGGAGCCAGATACAGCGACCAAAGTGCTGAGAACGACGGCGAAAGTAGCGGAGCCAAAGCCAGGTCCGCCGCCGTGCAGGTCATGATTCTGGGTTTCGATGAGAGGCCACAACTCGCTCTTTTTGCCCATATTTGACGCTGCGGCGGCCGGAGCAGAAAGAGGAGAAAAATGAGAGTTTTTGAGGACCATGAAACTATGAAATTGAACCGCTGCGTCGATTCGAGGGAGGTAATTGAAAATTATGGTTAACGAAATTGGATGTGTGCAACCACATTATCATACATAATATGCAATTATATTATGTAAAAAAAATAAAAAAGAAAAACAAAAAAAAAGGAATAAATCATAAATGTCCTGACGCCCTTTTTCCATTGTCCCTGTTTGACTTGTGTTTCCATTTTGTGCCTTAGGGAGAAAATTTCTAGTACTACTCTAAGGACATGCTCATTTTTAAATACTTATTTTATGACAAATAATGAATTGAAATAGTATAGAAAATTTTTCATACTATCGTATTCCTACAAATTGTTTTGGTGTTTAGTGTTAAAATCTTGGATTTGAAGTTTTGAAATGGACTCTTTTAATCTTGAAATTAAAAAATAATTTTAAATGGTCATTGAATTATTTTTTTTTCAACAATATGTGGGGATGAGGGGACTCAAACTGCAGACCTTTTCATCGAGGGTATAATTCAACTGGGGCTACGGAAGAGAATCTTTTGTTTCCTCTTTTCCCCCTGCATATTTGATCATTCCTATTTTGCCCTTTCTTGATGGGGCATGACTCTTCAAGTGTAGGTGTTTGTTAAGTTCAATAAGTGCAATTTATGTTGATGAGACGCGACTGTTCCGATAAAGGTGGTTACACATCGAAATGGTGCATCCATTCGTGTATGGGTGTGATCCATGTATAAAAAGAAAAAAAAAAATTAATTGTCAACACATACATCGTTAATTTTCAGTTATCAAAATGTCAAGTGATAGCAAAAATTCTTTTTAGAATAGGAATCAAAAGTTTTCGTTTTTTTTAAAGGAAATTGAACCACGTCACAATGAAGCCTCAAACATTCAAAAACTTATTTTAGTTGATGAAGGGGCACTGTTATCTATCATTTTTTATATTAATTCTTTGAAGGTTATTTACATTCGATGGGAGTCCACTCCAATTCAACCCAATCATGAGGCAATCATTATGCCACAAGGTCTAATGACAAGAGCTAGAACTAAGAGACTACAGGAAGCATTGAATGCTCACCTTCAAGCTAAGGTGTCTACACATTGTGAAGAGTTGCATCATTTCAAGCTTGATAAGGCAACTATTCATCCAAGGGACTTAATTAATCTAAAAATCCAGATTTATTCCCATCTTTAATGCATTATGTATCTATTTAATTTATATATTTACATTTAACAAAGTTCATTTATAGACTTGAAAGGTTGTTGGCTGAATTTAGACATTACATAGGTGAAGGGTTATGTCCAATCATTGTGTTTTTTCAATTAGTATAAATATGAATGTACAAGTTGAATCAAATTTTTTATTGAGTTTTAGTCTCTCTCAAGCTTTATGCTTTCTTTGTATTTTTATGTTTAGAATGCATGTTTTAGAACTTTCAATCTAGTTTGATCAATTAGATTATGGAGAGTTCGAAATCTTGAAAATAAGAACAAGTTCTCCTTTCTTCTTGATCATTGATCATTTTTCGAAGTAAAATCTATTTAGCTTTCTTGGGTTTGTTTTATCATTTAGTTATTGGGGTTATCCTTATTATTGTTGTGAGGGTTCATCTAGAATAAGGGGACTTCTCATGCGTAATCGACGTAGTTCTTTTATCAGCATAGCTCTTCCTCGTTGTCGTCGACCCCTCCTCTTTTCTCCCCTACACTCACCAACTTACTACCTCTTGAATTTGGCGATCCTCTGATGTTCTTTCCCTAATTATTATCTGACGCACGTTATCTCCTAAAGGAATAAACGTTTCACTCTGCAGTGGAAGCATTGGATCGTCTTTGATTTTAGTTAAAATTAAACTAAAAAAAAAAGATCGCCAATTGGTTGGATTTTCATTCACCTCTTCGTCGTCGGCTTCTTCAGCGCAGGTGATCGAAAATTGCAGCAGTGGTAATCATTCAAGTAAAATACATGAAATTCTAACCCTCATGGGTTTTACAATGATCTAATCAAAGCAATAAATCTAATGCCAAATAGCCTAAACAATCAATTTGCAAACCACAATTTATCACATATATGATAAATTAAAATACCCACCATCACAAATCTTTAATTCTAAATAAAACTCAAAGATTGCTCTGATACCAACTGAAGGGAATAATCGAATTAAACCCATAGCGGAAGCATAAGAATCGTCTTTGATTTATTTAGAATTAAACTAAAATACAAGGGTTAAGCAATAAATACCTTGAAAATAATAATATGGAGAATATTCTGGCGGATATTTATCTCTTCCACAAAGTCTTCCTAGCTATGACTCGAACACAGAACCAAGGCTTGTGGGAGCCTCTTGAAAGAAAATCCCTAAGGGATTGGAGAGGAAGAGGTCTAGAGAGAATTCTCTAATTCTCTCTATTGAGGAGATGTGTGTTGTATATAATCACAATGGCTCACCCCTAGGGTCCTATTTATAGTGGTCTAGGGAAAATAATTAAATAATCTATTTTAATATCTAATATATTAAAATATATTTATCTAATCAATTTGAATTTTATTCAAACCGTTTAAAATTCTCCTACGACATTTATTTCCTAATTTGAATCCAATTCAAATTTAATAAATATCTTTATTTAATGTATCTAATATACATTAATTATTTTAATATGTAATGTATCAAATACAATAAATATATTTTCCTCTTTTATATTTAATATATATGATATATTAAATATTAATTTAAACATTTCAAATTAAATATTAATTTAAACAGTTCAAATTTATCTTTCAACTATGATTTTTTTAGTGTTACTTTGAGCTAGCAAGTGGACCTTATGGACCTACAGATTATAAGCTCCAATGATACAAAATTAATTAATTAAACTCTTTAATTAATTAATTTTCATGCATTAACTCTAGGTTACTCCACTATAGACCTAGAGTTGCACTCTTATGCACTGTAGGACAAGTTGTGTCCATAGACATAATCATTACATGCAAGTCGATCTTTCACGAGTTGTTCGTAATTACAGCTGGGTCAAAAGTCCGTTTTACCCCTATAATTACATCTTGCACCTTAAGTACCACTGATTCTCTAATGAACAATATGTTTATAATCTAATTATAAACTAAGTCCCTCTCGGGCCAATGAGAGGGTGGGGCCCCATTGTTCAAGTCCCGAAATCAGCACTTAAGGGAACTACTCATCGATTTACCCTATATGGGAATGAGTGAATTCCATCTTGTGAGATTATGTTCTCAGCTCCCTATTTGGTCAAGTCCCCAAAATGGTAGACATATTGAATCGGCTACAAAAGCCACTCTCACCCATGCAAATCAAAGGACAAGCCCTCACAGGTAGGAGTTCATAACTCACTCAGGATTAAGATCGAGTCACATATGATCATCCTGATGAAATATTAATCTTCTCAATTAACAGATTTATAAAGAGAGATTAAATATTTTGTGGTCCAGTCTTATACAAACTCATTGTATAAGATACCCCCACTCACATGTCTCCATATGAATGATTTGGATCAAATCATTTGTAACTATTACAAAATGGGCCGTATCAATAGCGTTACCATGATAAGGCACCCAACCTTATCCATATACTATGACCCTTTAGGTTATTTCTTGAACATGATCCTCTTGTATGTCAACCACATACTGTTCAAGATTACATTAATAACCTTGGATTGTTCATATAATGGATAATATTATGTTGCAAATAAAATAATCAAAATTATTATTCATTATTAAATAAATTATTAATTACGAGGCTTTAGGGCATAAATCCCAACAATCTCCCACTTGCACTAAAGCCGGCGAGACATGTATCCTAGGGCATACTCTATACCCAACATGTTCTCCCACTTGCCCTAGCAAAGATGAGACATGTCTCGTAATCCTAGACATTCTAGGTGACCCTCAAACACTTTAGCCTGGAGAGTCACTTTATATAGATCTAAAGAACTGCCGTTAAAAGCCATCTTGGTCACTACCATGATGCTTTCTCTCTCTCGATATGATTCCCTATACATTGGTGTTTTCTAATTTTCTTAATATTAGTCTTTGCACCACTATTATCATAATAAAGAGAATAGACTAAATCATATATGAAACACCTTTAAGATCTTTAAGGAACTATTTGAGTCATACAAGTCATTTTGTTGCTTCACAAGCAAAACAATTTAACTTATATACCATACTCCACCACCTAGGGTAAGATTTATTTTTACATAGATTTCCTAAATCTTTGCAAGAACTAGTGTATCTTGTAAAGATCAAATCTTTAACTCCATACACAACAATTTCTCATCATTCATAGATAATTTGAGAAAGTTTTTAATTTTCTACTCAATGGTCATACCATTCGTTTAACTTATATATGCTAACCAATTGTATATTAAATGTTCAGTCTCATTTATGCATATCATATACTCTCAACATTTGAGGTGTCTTAGGATACACTTCTTTAGACATAAATATCAAATATTTGACAACAATTTTGTCAATATCAAATGTTTGAGACAAAGTTAACATTTTGTCCTTAAAATCTTCATTTTGGACATATAAAATATACTAAGTCATTTCAAATCACTTATTTGGAATTGGTTACTTAATTAACATTTTATATTAGATATCTTACATCATTCATAATGGGTAAAAATATCACCAACATAAAACATGAGAAAAATCCACTGAGCAATTAATGATTTTCTTGTCTATACAAGCTTCATTAATATTTATCCAAAGTCATAGATTTTGATACTTTTATCAAACCTTATATTCACAGATCTAATGGTAAAATTCATTTCATAAATGAACCTTTACTATTTCGCAAACTTTTTGCTTTTGATCTTTGAAAATAAACATATCTGATTAATTTGTGTAGATGCATTATCTAAGATTTCTTTTCATAAAATAATTCTAAACATTTTTTTATATCACATATGCAACAGTGAATTATATAATGCTTACAGACTTCAGTATGGCAACAAGTGAGAAATTTTACTCGCAGTCTACTTTCTCTTATTAGGTTTAACCCTTTGCCATTTGTCTCACTTTGCAGTTAATAAGCCTTCAACTTTGTCATCTAACATGACAATTTGGGCTTCAATTAAGTCCTTATAAAGGTTGAGTCATCTCATAACTCTCCCACTACGATGAGGCTTATCCAATTCATAACTAGGATCCATTTAACTTTCAAATGTAATAAAATTGTTAACAACTTTTGTTAACTATTTAGTGGCTTCACTTGGAACCAATTTATTAACACTATCTCACATTATTAAAGGTTTGTAGTCTTTTATTTGACATTTCTTATAAAATTGATATTTGTCATACAACCTTATTCGTTTTAGGACTACATAAAAGACCACTTTATACTCCTTAAGGGTGGCCTACACTTAGGTTTATCTTTGAACATATACAAGCTTTTTAGGCTTGTTTCAACACGTGAGCTTAACATTCCCAAATGGTAAAGTGTTGTAAACCAACTTTACTACTCTTCTATAATCTTTAAAATTGTCTCGTAGACACTTTTAGAGGAAATCATGTTCATCATGCAATCTCTATTGCATTTCCTAACCGGAGTATGGCTATGGTGTGTAACTCATTACTGATGTGACCATGTCTAACAAGGTCCTGTTTCTCCTCTTGCAGCACATTTTCACAAAATTGCACTTGGTATTAAGGTAATTGGGATAAAAACCCATTTTCTATCAATTAGTTTTAGTACATAAGGTTCATGTACTTTCTATTATGATCTGATCATAATATTTTGATACATTGAATTACCTAATCGATTTTTTAACTCTAGTCTTAATTTTCTTGAACTTTTCAAAAATTTAGACTTGTGTTGTATTAGGTAAAGATACTTGTACCTTGAATGATCATCAACTAGAGTGACAAAATATTCATGACTTTATTTGACCTTTACATTCACCAGACCACATGGGTCAGAATATGTAAGCCCAAAGTATTCTTTGGCGTTCTAGCCCTATCTAATAAAGGCCCAATGATTATCTTGCATGAAAGGCAAGATCTACAGACATGTAAAGTAATTAACTAACTTTTTAGAGAATTACCTTTTACTAGTCTTTTCATTCTATTCAAGTTAATGTTAATCAACATTAACAACTAAAGTCAAGTATCATCTTTTAGGAGAAAACAATGTCTTTCTATTTTGGATTCTATAATCCTGAATATTTCAGTATTTTGTAGTATAGTATATGCCAACATTTTTAACATATACAAATTGTTCTTATTTTCATCTAAATGTATTTTCAAACAATTTTGAAAATATAAACTTTCATACTTCAAAGTTATTCATACTATATGAACATTTTTGTAATAAAGTTCGAGAAATTGAATTTCTCTTATGGTTACTAAAAACACCATATTCAGCATTATGTAACAATTTTTACTTAATGACATCTTAATGTCTCCCACTACACTAACTGAGATAGGCTTCCTGGTGCTAACTTGTAGAAACTATTCTACATGTTAAGTATTTTCCAAGAATTACATATTAAATATAATGAAGAATAAATCTTGATAGTAGATCTTATATCGACTATCTAGGTGACATTATGTATATTCCACCAAAAATCTAGTAAATCAAATTTACTTTCATTTATATTTTTCTTCCTAGAGGTATTTCAAAAATTCCTCTTATTATGACTGTCTTAGCTAATTTAGGAACTATTTCCTTTTATATAGCTTCAATCATTTGGTTTCTTTACTTGGATTTTTGTAATACTTAGTTTGAGATAATTTAGACAACTTTCTAAATTTAGCTTATGTTGACTTCAACATCTCATATGTTGTTGTCATTTTATTTATCTTCTAAATTTGACATCTAACATGTCAACTAGGAGAATACGTACAAGCTATCTCGTTTACTTTTGATTCATTAATTACGTGCTTCACGAACAATTCGAATAGCATTAGCAACAGGTTTTGAGAACATTTCTCAATAAAGACAAATTCATAATTTTACACTACCATTATAAGTGTTAATGTTACTTTTCCAAGTAATAAAAATTCTCAATTTTGACCTATCAGTAATAAAATTAAAAATAATGAGAGAAACTGACATAATATTGAAATATATAAAATATATAATTTAACATCATGCAAACAATTATCCATTCAATTTTAGCATAGAAATCAAACAATTTGAAAAATGAACTCTATAAATCATTTCTAATGCTATGGTACTTTAGTGAGTTAGAACAAGTGCCGCCGTAGGGTAGGTCAAGTATTCTTTCACTAAACTGAGACAATCTCAACCAAGTATTATACTAGAATAACTCTTATTCCTATAATATTTAGTTACCATTAGTTTGGTCAAAGACATCATTAACAACTTTAATGAGTCCTTTGTAAGTGTGACCCATAATTTTAGATCCCGTAGTTTTATCCCAACAAGTGCCGTCGTAGAGTAGGTCAAGTATTGGAAACAAAACTACAATCCTATCATTCTCAGGAGTTCACCCTGATATTGACCCATGCAAACACCAAGTAGGGGGACCATCCAAAAGCCGCCACGAGGCCCCGCATGAATCTCACGATGTAAACTAATGATGGAGACCGTAGGATATGTTGACACATTTCCTTCTCCCACTTACTATAATACTTTCTCAAAAGATTCATCTTGATATTGATCCATGCAAACACCTTCCGTAGGGAGGACGGTCCAAAAGCCACCACGAGGCCCCACATGAATCTCACGTTGTGAATCAATAATAGAGACCGTTGGATTTTTGACATGTGTCCTTCTCCCACTAAGTATTTTGAAATAGAGTTTTCTATTGCTTAGAAAAATTAGGCTAATCTCATTTATCTAAGTTCCTCAATCTACCTTTCATAACCCTTATGTAATTAGATTGATTTTAATGTGAATTACTAAGTTTTTAAACTATTTAAAAAATAATAATAACATTATGAGCATGCTTAGTGAAAATAAATAAATTTTGACTAATTCAACTCCCAGGTCGGTTCCCAGTTAGAGGTGTTCCCTTTCGGTCAGCTTAAATTCCCCAGTCTAGACAGAACCTTCCATAGACAGAGTTCCCTTATAGTCAATTTTTATTTTCAAATTCAATAATCTTTAATTAACTATTAATTATTAGATTAATGAACATAAATATTTTTAATCTTATTAAAAAATAATTCACTTGGATAGTCTTAAAAATCCATCATTTTAAACTCTTTAAATTAAAAGATAATCATGGATATTTTATTCTAATTCTATTAGAAAAATAGAAGATAAATTAAATTCAAAACTTAAACTATGGATAATCTTGAAATTCTACCATTTTAAACCATTTAAAACTAAATTAAAAGATTATCCTAAATTCTAACAAATAAAGATATATTAAATTCAAAATTTAAACTATTTAAAGCATAAATTCAAAATATCTTTATTTTAAGAAAATCCTAATCTCATTAGGATTAGAGATGTCCACGGGGCGGGACGGGGCCGGGGAATGGATTCCCCGCCCCCCATTTCATTCCCCGTCCCCGCGAAATTCCCCGTTTAATTTCGCGGGGATCGGGTTCCGCGCGGGGAATTTTTCCCCGTTTTTTTTTTTTTTGTTTTTATCTTTTTTATTTTTTAAATTTATTCTCAACCATAATAAAAATTATTTCTAAATGAATAATTTTCAATATAATTCTATTTAAAGTAAATGTTATAAAATTTCCTAATAAAAACAATAATATACCATAAGTAAAAATACTATAATGTCGAAACAACTTAATTTCTAAAAATTCAAATTTCAATATTACAACATAGACTTCAATTTTTTTTTATAACGAAATAGTCTTAAACTAATTCCTACTATAGTTTTTTTTTTAAAAAAAAAAATTCTATTTATAGATATATATATATTAATCGGGGAATCGGGGCGGGGAGAGGCGGGGAATATATTCCCCGTCCCCGTCCCCGTTTAGCAAACGGGGAAAAAAAACTTCCCTGCTCCCTCCCCCATTTCCCGTGTATTCGGGGATTCCTCGCCCCGTTCTAGGCTGGTCCCCACGGGTTAAATGGACATCCCTAATTAGGATATATCCTAATCCTATTAGGAAAACATGTATTTCATTTATGAAAGAAAATATCATAATTTAATTTTCAAATATAATAATTATATTCAAAGATATGGAAAATATAAGCATATTAAGAAAATATCTCAATTCTATTAGGAATCATCCTAATCAATTTTCCAATATAACAATTATATTAAAAAATTAATCTTAATTCTATTAGGAAACAACCTAATCATAATTTTCAAATATAACAATTATATTAAAAAATAAGATAAGATGCATGATCATGCTTAACCTATGGTGGGATTTTAAATTTAAATGGCATACATTATGCAACAATCAAACAATTTAAAATATACATCTCATGCATAATTAAATTAAAAATAGCAAAATTGACCGGCATATTTGACATATCCTAAGAAATTGAAAATAATTTAAATTACAATAATTTAAATCCAAGACATATCTTGGTCTTCAATATCTTCCTTGTTTGGACCATTCCAAATCTAGGATTTAGGAATCCTAAATTTTTCACGTTTTTTTTTTTCGCAAACGTTTTTCGCTTTGACTTCTTCAGCCCATAAAATTGAAATTTTCAGCTATCGTAGTCTTTCAAGTAAAATACATGCAATCCTAACCCTTATGAGTTTTACAACGATCTAATCAAAGCAATAAATCTAATGCCAAATAGCCTAAATAATCAATTTGCAAACCGCAATATATCACATATATGACAAATTAAAATACCCACCATCACAAAACTTTAATTCTAAATAAAACTCAAAGATTGCTCTGATACCAATTGAATGGAATAATCGAATTAAACCCACAGCGGAAGCATAGGAATCGTCTTTTATTTATTTAGAATTAAACTAAAATACAAGGGTTAAGCAGTAAATACCTTCCAAATATGGAGATTCTTCTGGCGGATCTTTATCTCTTCCACAAAGTCTTCATGGCTATGAATCGAACACAGGACCAAGGCTTGTGGGAGCCTCTTGAAAGAAAATCCACAAGAGATTGGAGAGGAAGAGGTCTAGAGAGAATTCTCTAATTCTCTCTATTGAGGAGTGTGTTGTGTAGAATGCACAATGACTCACTCCTAGGGTCCTATTTATAGTGGTCTAGAGAAAATAATTAAATAATATATTTTAATATATAATATATTAAAATATATTTATCTAACCAATTTGAATCTTATTCAAACCGTTTAAAATTCTCCTACGACATTTATTTCCTAATTTGAATCCAATTCAAATTTAATAAATATCTTTTATTTAATGTATCTAATATACATTAATTATTTTAATATTTAATGTATCAAATACAATAAATATATTTTTCTCTTTTATTTAATATATCTAATATATTAAATATTAATTTGAACACTTCAAATTAAATATTAATTTGAACATTTCAAATTTTAATATTTAATGTACCAAATACAATAAATATATTTTCCTCTTTTATATTTAATATATCTAATATATTAAATATTAATTTGAACACTTCAAATTAAATATTAATTTGAACATTTCAAATTTTTCTTTCAACTAAATTGATCTTTTAGTGTTACTATGAGCTAGCAAGGGGACTTTATGGACCTACAGATTATAGGCTCCAATGATACAAAATTAATTAATTAATTAAACTCTTAAATTAATTAATTAATTAAACTTTTTAATTAATTAATTTTCATTCATTAACTATAGGTCACTCCACTATAGACCTAGAGTTGCACTCTTATGCATTGTAGGACAAGTTGTGTCCATAGATATAATCATTACATGCAAGTTGATTCTTCACAAGTTGTTCGTAATTACATATGGGTCAAAAGTCCGTTTTACCCATATAATTACATCTTGCACCTTAAGTACCACTGATTCTCTAATGAACAATATGTTTATAATCTAATTATAAACTAAGTCCCTCTCGGGCCAATGAGAGGGTGGGGCCCCATTGTTCAAGTCCCGAAATCAGCACTTAAGGGAACTACTCATCTACTTACCCTATATGGAAAGGAGTGAATTCCATCTTGTGAGATTATGTTCCCAGCTCCCTATTTGGTCAAGTCCCCAAAATGGTAGGCATAGTGAATTGGCTACAAAAGCCACTCTCACCCATGTAAATCAAAGGACAAGCCCTCACAGGCAGGAGTTCATAACTCACTCAGGATTAAGATCGAGTCGCATATGATCATCCTGATGAAATATTAATCTTCTCAATTAACGGATTTATAAAGAGAGATTAAATATTTCGTGGTTCAGTCTTATACAAACTCATTGTATAAGATACCCCCACTCACATGTCTCCACATGAATGATTTGGATCAAATCATTTGTAACTATTACAAAGTGGGCCGTATCAATAGTGTTACCAGGATAAGGCACCCAACCTTATCCATATACTATGACCCTTTAGGTTATTTCTTGAACATGATCATCTCGTATGTCAACCACATATTGTTCAAGATTACACTAATAACCTTGAATTTTTCATATAATGGATAATATTATATTACAAATAAAATAATCAAAATTATTATTCATTATTAAATAAATTATTAATTACGAGGCTTTAGGGCATAAATCTCAACACGTTATCTCCTGAAGGAATAAACGTTTCACTCTGCAGTGGAAGCATTGGATCGTCTTTGATTTTATTTAAAATTAAACTAAAAAAAATAAGATTAAGCAAACTTACTTGGAATATAAATATGAAGATATTTCAGGTAGGTTTTTATCTCTTCCACAAAGTCTTCCTGGCTATGACTCGAACACAGGATCAAGGCTTGTGGGAGCCTTTTGAAAGAAAACCCACAAGGGATTGGAGAGGAAGAGGTATAGAGAGAATTCTCTAATTTTCTATTGAGGAGATGTATGTTATATCTAATGGCTCAACCCAATGGTCCTATTTATAGAGACCAAGGGAAGATCTTTGTCATAATTAAAATATTATATTTTAATATATAATATATTAAAATATATCTTATATTTATTTGCATCTGATTCAAATCTCCTATGATATTTATTTATTTGAATCTTATTCAAATTTTATAAATATATTTTATTTAATGTATCAAATACAATAAATATTTTTTTCTTTTTTACATTTAATATATTTAATATATTAAATATTAATTTGAACACTTCAAATTAAATATTAATTTAAACATTAAAATTTTTCATTCAACTAAAGTGATCTTTCAGTGTTACTATGAACTAGCAAGGGGACCTTATGGACCTACAGATTATAAGCTCCAATGATACAAAATTAAGTAATTAAACTCTTTAATTAATCAATTTTTATTCATTAAGTATAGGGTCCCTCCATTATAGACCTAGAGTTGCACTCTTATGCATTGTAGGACAAGATGTGTCCATGGATATAATCACTACATGCAAGCCAATCCTTCACGAGTTGTTTGTAATGACAACTGGGTCAAAAGTCTGTTTTACCCCTGTAATTACATCTTGCACCTTATGTACCTCTAATCCTCTAATGAACAACTTGTTAATGATCTAACCATAAACTAAGTCTCTCTCGGGCTAGTGAGAGGGTGGGGCCCCAATGTTCAAGTCCCGAAATTAGCACTTAAGAGAATTACTCATCTGATTACCTTATATAAGAATGAGTGAATTCCATTCTGTGAGATTATGTTCCCAGCTCCCTATTTGGTCAAGTTCCGAAAATGGTAGGTATATTGAATCGGCTACAAAAGTCATTCTCACCCATGAAAATCAAAGGACAAGACCTCACAGGCAGAAGTTCATAACTTACTCAAGATTAAGATCGAGTTGCATATGATCGTCCTGATGAAATTTTAATCTTCTCAATTAACATATTTATAAAGAGAGATTAAATATTTTGTGATCCAGTATTACGCAAACTCTTTGTATAAGATACCTCCACTCACATGTCTCAACATGAACGATTTGGATCAAATCATTTGTAACTATTACAAAGTAGGCCGTATCAATAGTGTTACCAGGACAAGGCACCCAACCTTATCCATATACTATGACCCTTTAGGTTATTTCTTGAACATGATCCTCCTGTATGTCAACCACATACTGTTCAAGATTACACTAATGACCTTGGATTTTTCATGTAATGGATAATATTATATTGCAAATAAAATAATCAAAATTATTATTAATTATTAAATAAATCATTAATTACGAGGCTTTAGGGCATAAATCCCAACATCTCCATCATTGCTAATAGAGATGAAAAGAAGAAAGGAGAGAAGAGGAGAAGAAAGAAGGAGGGAGGAGAGAGAGAAAAGAGAAGGAGAGAGAGATGGAAAGGAAAAAGGTGGAAAAAAAGAGAAGGAAACATCTAAAAAAGAAAATAGAAGGAGAAGGGAGGAGAAATTAGAGGAAGATAGAGAAACCACTAGAGGAATAGAAGAAAGAAAGAGAGGGTAGGGATAAAAAAAAAAGGAAAGCCACCTAAGCTTAACATAATATAGTATTTGACACTGGTAACTCTTGGATATTGACATGTGTTAATGTATATTATTTATTTTACGAAAACTATGTTCTGATATGTGCAAGTGTACACATAAGCTGTACCAAGTGTGTGATGCCCTACATCTTCAAGTACAATTAATTTTCATCTTTTGTTTGTATTTGTTGTGAATGTTTGAATTTATTGTTTGAGGTCGATTTGGGGAGTATTGGAATTTAGTGTAGGTAATTAAGTTTATATAATTTTAGTGAAAGGATTTCAAGTTAGATCAAATTTCTTAATTTTGGAAACTCACTTTTTCCCAAAGATTTGCCCTAAACCTTATAGAGAGTTTAGGTCTATAATTGAAGGTTGGAATTTAAATAGCCCTAAGTCTTCTCCTTTTTAAATATTGGGCATGTTGTATAAGTGAGAAAGAGGAAGAAAGTCTTAGAACAACCCTAGCCTCAAATTTCTTTTCTCTCTCCCCTCCTTCATACAAAATGCGCGCAGCCACCCTTCATCACCTTCTTCGATTTCTTCTTCTCCCCTCATACCTTGTTTTCGCGCTTCCCACCCAACCAGACGCATTCTTCTTCTCCCTTCAACGCCAGCGACTTCTCTCTCTTTCTATTTGTGCTTTGGCAACATGAGACCAGTGGGTAAGGGCGAACTTGAGTGCCACGAAAACTCAGGCATCGAAACTCTTCCTCTCCGTCACCCTCTGATAGCAGTGGTGGCGTGGGTGTGCGATTTCTGTCGAAGTCCAGCGGTACTTGCTTGCGGTGTACATCCGATGACCCAAATGAATGAGTGGCGGCGAGTTGGTGATAACTCTCCAAATGAGAGTTATTAGCTAGTCCTTTATGCCTAAAATTCTTTTATTTGAGTTTAATGCTAGTATTTTCATGCTTGGAATCCCCTATAACTATTGTTATTGAAATAGCTTCTTTGGATATTCTTAATTGTTATATTTACGTAAATGGGTGTTAAAGAGCTTGTCGAAGGCCCTATCAAATATAGTTATAAGCCAGACCTCTAAAATTTACAGCAATAGTGGCCAGGGGTCGATCATAGGGATTGGAATTCTTAGATTAATTAAGTACTACAGTTACTCATGCCTACTTTTATTTAGAGAACCTAACTTTGTATTGGAACAAGATTAAACTAAATTAACTATTTACAATGTTGGAGACACTTAGAGGGAACCTTCTTGAAGCAAAGAATTAATTTCATAAAACCAATTCGGTCTATAGAAGAGACAATTTACATCAATTACAGTTATAAACCAAGAAATTACCCAACTTATTAGTCGACTTTTCCAAACCCAACTAACCCTCATGCTTAGTGATAAATCAACATTCCAGTCTATTTTTATAACTAAACATGGCATTGAATAAAATTCTATTGTGGCTTCTATCAGCTAAAATTCCATTCCCATGCAAAAATTCACCAACAATTATACATTCAGATCTAAATTCGAGTTCTTCTTTACCAAGCAAAAACCCAATTTTCTCAGAATTAAACGTTGGCCAAACGATTAAACAATGTTTTCTAGAATGCATAAATAACGTGCTACGATCTAAATGTCTCTAAAATTAAACCAAGCAAGTGAAAACAAACTAAGTTCAAGACACTTAATCTCTCAAAATTCACTACAGATTAAAACTTAAGCAATATCTAAAAACACAGACTACAAAATAAATAAGGAAAAAGGGAAAAACTCTCTAACGCGTGCCACACTCGTTCCCGGCATGAAACGCTGCGATCTTGAGCCTTGAATGTTTTCCTCCGCTCTTAAAAGTGCTCCCTTGGTCCCAATTACGAAGTAGAAATCGATTCTAGATTGGTCCCTCTCCAAATGGTCTCCCCAAAATCGAAGCCAAATTGTTCTTTTATAATTCTCGGGGTAGCGTCGAGACGCTAGGGACCTAGTTCACAGAATAAAGACGAAAAAACAGGGTAGCGTTGAGACGCTATAAGTAGCGTCTCAACGCTATGGATGGAAATCTTCTGCCGCGCGCATTTCTGGCGTAGAGACGCTATAAAGCAGCGTCTCGACGCTATTTCTGCGGGAAATTGAATTTGGATAGCTGCAAGGATAGCTTTGAGATGCTATGGACAGCGTCTCGAAGCTATCCTCTCGGGTCATGAAGCTTTATCTTGTGCTCTTTTCTATTCCAAGCCTCCAAATCATGCCTTTAAGCTCCAAAAATACCCATATTGTCCTTACAAGCTCTATTTCGCCATGTTAGCTCGAATCCTATAAAATAAATAAATAAATGCATGAAAGCCCAATCTAAACATACTAACTAACACAAATCTAAGCCTAGAAATAGCACACTTTTGAGTGCTATCAATGGGAGCTAAAAGAACACTAAATTATGTTAATTTGGTGTTGTGGGTCGTAATTTAAATACTCTGTCAGCAGAACTATGAGGGAGCATTTGTCCAGCGACGGAATTGCTGAAGCAAAATATTCGGCATTTTGAGCTACGGAAAGACAGCACGTGATACATCACATGAGAAAATAATTCTTTAATTGAGCTAGCGTAAATTAACCAAAACGACATCATCCATCCAATGAGAAGTTGCCATGTGTCTTGTTTGACCTAAGTAGCCCTAAAATAGAGATGGGCATTAGTATTTAAAGCAAGCAACCGTCTTTAGGAAAAGAGAGACCTAATTGAGAGGAAGAAATCGAGTTTTGAGAGGAAGAAGTCAACAAATGGGCTGAAGGAAGAAAACCCAAGCAGAAAAGGAGCTGGAGATAAGAGAAATCATCATCAAGAGCTTCTATTCGGGCTTTTCTTCTTCGTTCTATTTTTTTCTTTTAATTTTGATTTCTCTTTTATAATTAGATTCTGCATTATGGTGTTTTACTGCAGTTTTCCTTTATTTTTAACTTGTAACATGAACTAAACCACCTTTGGGTGAGGATTAGGAATGTGGTATTAATCTAAATAAGGGGTTGAGGCTCCTTAGCTCTTTTCAATCTCGTTTTAAAGTGTTTTTATTGTTTACGCTCTATTTCGTTTGGCCAACCATTTCGGGTATTGTCTCCTTGAGTTTTGGGGAAAATATGGGAGACCGATTACTCAAAAACCACATTAGGTCCTTGTTTGGGTTAGTAGCTAGCTAAGTGGGGAGGTTAGGGATAACAACTCACCTAATGCACATTTACAACAGCTTAATTTGGCGTGGGTTAATGGGAATTAAACCACAAATTATTGAAAATCTGGGAGGATTCCGTGTTTATTGCTGTGTGGATTGAGGGAGCAAAGTTCTTGCCGCAACATTCTTATTTGGAGAAAATACAGATAATTCCTAATCCGAGCCTGTTTTACATATCTTATTACAAGTCTTTCTCGCACTTTTTGTTTGAGCATTTTCTGAGTTTTATTCATTTGCTATTGCTTTTATTTCGTTGAAGCATGATTAGATTAGATTTTAACCCAATTTTAATTATCTAGTTACCGTGTTGAGTTCACTAAAAATTAGGTTTAGCTTAGTAAATTCTCTTGCACTAATCCCTATGGAGAACGATAATTTACTTATCACTTGCTGCAATTATTGTGTACACTTGCACATCCTCGTGTAAATTGTTTAAGAAAAATAAGCTCCACATTATAAGGCAACAGTTGGGTGTTCGTCAACAACGTCTACTTCTTCTAGGTGTTACCCACTCTCTGATAACTCCAAATTTGTAGTATTAAGCTACGTTAAACGTTGTCCAGTGCGTATTCGAAACTCGTTCGGTATAGTTCAGTAAGTTTCAATACACCTTTGACCTTTCACAAATCGTTTAAAGTGTTGTAAAGTATGTTAGTTTAGTTTCTAACCATTGGGTAACCTTGGTGTGTAGTTTCGAGCTCATTCGATCACTTTCAAACATCGACCAACAAGGTGTCGAGGTCCTTTGGTGGCGTTCAATAGGTAGTAGTGCGTTCTAGACCCTTTCGAACTCCATTAAAATACTTTAGATAGGTTTCTAACCTTGAATGCATTTTGTTTTAGGATTCAATTTAATTTCAAATTGATCGAACTCAGTTTAAAGTCATTTGGGGTAAAAACATCCTTTTTGAATACTCTTTCGAACTCAAATAAGGGTTCCAAATGGAGTTCTAGCATCTAACTCTTGTCTATATTGTTTAGGAACCTTATCGACTTGCTTTAGGGGTGCTTTAGTACAATTTGTAAGTATAATTCTAGTGATTGGGCATGTTTGTTGTTTGCTAGCATGTTGTGTGTCTTTATTGCTTGTTTATGTATATCTTATCAAATTATGTTGTTCTTGAGTTGAACATGTTTAGTAAGTTGTGGTGCATTGGTGACATTTATCATGTTGTGATATTCCTTTGTGATAAGCATGTTGACTTGTTGAGGTTGTTGTAATCTTAT
Organism: Trichosanthes truncata; assembly: GCA_033996785.1. NCBI lineage: Eukaryota > Viridiplantae > Streptophyta > Magnoliopsida > Cucurbitales > Cucurbitaceae > Trichosanthes > Trichosanthes truncata. The sequence goes on along the minus strand of JAWPNB010000013.1, from coordinate 36,859,704 downwards.
GATGTGAATGCATGACAAGTTGTTAGCATTGGGTCCAAAAGCATGTCATGGGTGATTATGTAGTTTTGGACATGTGTATGGTCTAGAAGCATGATGCCTAGAATTCAAGTATTCTAGTGAGATTGTGGGAGGTTCGTGAACCTTGTATGAGATAAAGGAAAGTAGGGTGAATACTGTCACACCCCCTCCCAGCTCACTTGCCTAACCTAGGAAGGAATGTGAAGACATAGAATACCAGCCCTCTTACTAGCATTCCCAGCCTAGCCTAACATCCACCTGAAACTGTACACAACGCAATATGTATGAACAAGTAAAATTGAGCACACAGTTGCACACCTGAGCAAGATACATTCAGTCCCTCATACTAGGTATGCATACTAAGTCATAACATACTTAAGTCTATTACAACCCGACTAGAATGCTTTAATTTCAAAACTATATACATGTAGAAGTATATACAAGGAGCTAAAGAGGCGTGGTGGCAAACAGGTCTTGATGAGGCTAAGCACCGGGAACTCGTTTGCTACCTGAGAAGAGAAAACATGTTGAAAACGTGAGCTGGGAAGCCCAGTGAGTGACTACTTTAATAGATTATGCGTTCAAAGATAAAGCATCAAAAGTATTTCAACAAGGCCACCAATTTACAGGATTTAAGCACCCCGAAAAGCAATGCATAAGAACTCATAAGGTAGCATCAAAATCAAAAATAGGTATTTCAACTCGTAGTAACTCATAATAAATAAAATTTGTAGCATGGTACCCTTTCAAAACCCTAGCTGTGGCAGAGTCCTCTCTAAACCAACAGCTTCAATACCTCTCTCACGTGCACGTGGAATGCCATTTAAGCTCACTGGCCTCCCCTAATACATTCTCCATGTCCTTCAGTATTGGGGCCAGACCAACTACCACCCGAATACCTTATCGCTATCCTTCAGTATCGGGGGGTCAGGTTTTCTCTCTCCCCCAGGTACCTTCTCTGTGTCCTTCGGTACCGGGGGTTAATAATATACAAGGCATGCTTTAAATAGTTAGAAACATAGTTTGGAATCCCATTCAGCAAGTTTTCAACATAAACACAAACTTTCATTTTAAACAAGCTTCCAAACGTCGAGTGTCATGCCAATAGTTAAGTTCATCATACGGTTAAAGGAGAACTCACTGACCAAACTCATTTTTCAAGTTCTGAACGCATAAATTCTTTAACATAGCCAACCAATCATATTTTAAGGTTTGGGCAATTCAACCATGTTTTAGAATGGATTAATGCAAGGTATTTCCAAGAAAACCTACTTCCAAACTTAGGTTTCATGCTTGAACGCGGAGTAACAACTAGTTACAATTATGCTTAACTTTCAACACCGCTATTTATTAATAGGAGTTCAATGAAACATGAATATAAATTAGTTTAAGCATGCTTCAATATCCATCACCAGTAAGCTTTCGAATAAAGATCAAAGCATAGGTTTTCAAACAAAGTCACTCACAATCACCGGAAGACTCCCAAGGCTTATAAGCTTCGCCTATCTTCGTTTGCCCTGAAAATGAATTCCATAACATTAATCCCTTTTTCTACTTGGCCCAAAATTAGATCTAATTCAATCACATAACTTATAGCATAATAACTGAACACACTTGTCTGTAAGGTATAACAAATTGGAAGCACATCTTCCTTACTCTCTCTCTAGCCCTTTCTCTTTTGAACCAACAATTACAGATTCAACTTCCAGCATGGGTTTCTCAACATTTAGAAAAACAACCACCAAATTTTATTTGATAACCCTCAAATAAAATGTCTAAACTTACTTACCTCAAAATTTGAGCTTCTAATTCGTCCTCATAAGCTCGAAATCTTCAGATTTCTTCACCTTGTTCTGCTGGCCGAGAAACTGGAACACCTCTCGGTTTTCTTAAGTTTTCACGACCTTCCTCTTCGTATTTTCTCACAACCTTTTCCAGACCTATTCTTCATTAAATTTCTGAGATTTTGGCACAAGAATCATCGAATTTTCTCAAGTGGATTGAGAGATATGACCATTTGAATTTGACCCATTTCCTAGAGCTTCCAGCTGGCTATTGGATTCACAAGAAATGGACAGCTCCTACTTCATCAATAACACTAATCCATGAATTCATATACATTGACCAGCTCCTACTTCTTCCTTTAGACCTTAAGTCTTTTTAACTCCACCTAATCCATAAAACAAACTTTAACTAATTTAATTAGAAATTAAAGCCTTTGCATTCAACACATAATACACCTAATGTATACCCAACTTGCTCATGACCTTAACTTACTTCAACTCAACTCTTAATATGCTTATCTCAATGCCTAACCTGTCTCCTTATGAAGTTTTGTGCACGTTATAGTCCACAACTTAGGAAATTCCCAAATTCAACCACGGCATCCTTCAGTGCAACCTATACCAATTTACGTGTATCAAACTTCATGTATAAGTGCAATAAGATCAAAAGAAAATTTAGGGCTTACAAATACCGGTGTGTCTCGAATAAAAATGTTCGAGGGGTAGTATGTCACCGTTGAATCTAGAGAAACATTGAGGCCTTGGATAAAAATGGTCAAGGGTCGATGTGGTTAAGTCATTGTTGCACCTTGGGTAAAAAATGGTTAAGGGCGATGCATAATTCGAGGCCTTGGGAAAAAATGGTCAAGGGTCGAACGCTGAGCGCTATAGAGAATTGTCGAGGCCCTGGGTAAAAATGGTCAGGGGTTGGCGTGTCTCGAAGGAATCAGTCTTAGGTAGTTTGTGAGGGCTAAACATAAGTGGATTGAGTGACTTAGTGGAGTTTGAGTGAGCTTGTTAAGTTTGGGTAGTGGTTCCATATGCATGTAGAGATGTCCACGGGGCGGGGTGGGGTCGAGGAATGGGTTCCCCGTCCCCAACCCCGCCCTCCATTTCACTCCCCGTCGCTGCAAAATTTCCCATTTAATTTATTCTCAACCATAATAGAAATTCTTTCTAAATGAATAATTTTCAATATAATTTCTATTTAAAGAAAATGTTATAAAAAATCCTAATAAAAACAATAATATACCATAAGTAAAAATATTATAATGTCGAAACAACTTAATTTCTAAAGATTCAAATTTCAATATTACAACATAGTCTTTAACTTTTTTTTTTTTAAATAAAGTCTTCAACTAATTCCTACTATAATTTTTTTTAATTTTTTTTTCTATTTATAGGTAATAATTAGCACACATATATATATACACACACACACTAACTAATCGGGCGAGGCAGGGAATCGGGGACGGGAATGAGGAATATATTCCTCGTCCTCGTCCCCGTCACACTCCCTCCCCTATTCCTATTGTAATCGGGGATTCCCCGTCCCATTCGGGGTGGGTCCCTGCGAGGCCCTGGCCCCACGGGTTAAATGAACATCTCTATATGCATGAGACGAACATGGTACATGTGTGAATATGATTTGTAAATTAAGCATGTTGTATGTGGTGCTTGTATGAGATGTATGACTAGATCATTATGGAAAACATGATATTTGTAAGCATGTTGTTTTGCCTTGTATGTTGCTTGGTGGCTCTTCAGGTGTGACCCACCACCGGGTTTTGCAGGTGATGATGAATACTACGACCATGGTGATGCTGAAGAGGAGGCATGAAAGGAGAAAGACCAAAGCTAGCTGCTTTTTTTTATTTAGTAGTTGTCTTTGTTAAGTTTTGTTTAATTGAATTACTTTTATAGTTGATTGTGTTATGTTGCAGACTAGTTGTTGGCGTTTCATTTCTTTAGTTGGTTTTGTTAGTCTAACTTATGTTGTGACATCTAGTTTGTGGACTTGGTGTCGTTGCTTCATTCTTTTAGTTAGAGTTTTCTTTTTATCGTAGTCGATTACATATGAAGGCAATTTTGTTACCATTAGTGAGTTGGTTTAGGTTATGAATTTTGTCTCATGTGGAAGGTTGGTAATAGGCCTTTGTTAGGATACTTTACCTTTATGGAATGAGTTTGCATGAAGTTAATAAAGTAGTTGTGTTCTTTACATATTGAGTGTGATGGGTTGTTTCTGGTTCCCTAATAGTCATCCTAGTTGGAGTTGGGATGTTGTTTTGTTTTGACTCTTTAGTGGTTATTGAATTGAAGTTAGAATGGTTGTTGGATGATTATGAATATAGAAGTGCGTTTTGTTGTCTAACAGGTGCTAGGAAAAATTTGTTATTGTTGTAGTTACGCCGTTATGCTACCAAAATTTTCGGGGCATAACAGTTGTTGGTTTAGTAATGTTCCCTAAGTTAGGTTAAAATTTGGGGGCGTTACAAAGTGATAAGTAAATTATCATATCCACAAGGACTAGTAATTTTTCGATTTAGTAATAATTAATTTTCAACAAGCTCGATTGGTAATCAAAATATGGATGGGTAAATTATAAAAATTAATATGCTTAAATAAAATAAATGATAAAACATACGCTTAATAGGAATAAACAGATTAAAAAGTAAAAATCTTGAGAACTTGTACTTTGATCTAACAAACAGGTTCATATAAGGGGTGGTTTTGTTGAGATTTATGCCTTAAAACCTCGTAATTAATTAATTATTTAATAATTAATAATAATTTTGATTATTTTATTTGCAATATAATATTATTCATTATATGAAAAATCCAAGGTTATTAATATAATCTTAAAAAGTATGTGGTTGACATACAAGAGGATCATGTTCAAGAAATAACCTAAAGGGTCATAGTATATAGATAAGTTTGGATGCCTTATCATGGTAACACTATTGATACGACCCATGTTGTAATAGTTAAAAATGATTTGATACAAATCGTTCATGTGGAGACATGTGAGTGGGAGTATCTTATACAATGAGTTTGTATAAGACTGGACCACGAAATATTTAATCTATTTTTTATAAATTCGTTAATTGAGAAGATTAATATTTCATAAGGATGATCATATGTGACTCGATCTTAATCCTAAGTGAGTTATGAACTTCTGCCTGTGATGGCTTGTTTTTTGATTTGCATAGGTGAGAATGGCTTTTGTAGCTAATTCAATAAGCCTACCATTTTAGGGACTTGACCAAATAATGAGCTGGGAGCATAATCTCACAAAATAGAATTCACTTATTCCCATATAGCGTAAGTAGATAAGTAGTTCCCTTAATTGCTGATTTCAGGACTTGAACAATGGGGCCCCACCCTATCACTGGCCCGAGAGGGACTTCGTTTATGGTTGGATCATAAACAAATTGTTCATTAGAGAAATAGTGGTACTTAAGTTGCAAGATGTAATTACAGGGGTAAAACAGACTTTTGACCCAACTATAATTACGAACAACCCGTGAAGGATCGACTTTCATGTAGTGATTATATCCATGTACACAACTTGTCATACAGTGCATAAGAGAGCAACTCTAGATCTATAGTGGAGTGACCCTAGAGTTAATGAATGACAATTGATTAATTAAAGAGTTGAATTAATTAATTTTGTATCATTGGAGCTTATAATATGTAGATCCATAGGGTCCCTTTGCAAGCTCATAGTAACACTAGAAGATCAATCTAGTTGAAAGAAAAATTTGAAATGTTCAAATGAATATTTAATTTGAAGTGTTCAAATTAATATTTAATATATTAGATATATTAAATATAAAAAGAGGAAAATATATTTATTGTATTTGATATATTAAATATTAAAATAATTAATGTATATTAGATACATTAAAGAAAAGATATTTATAAAATTTGAATAAGATTCAAATAAATAAATATCATAGGAGATTTGAATGAGATTCAAATAAGTATACGATATATTTTAATATATTAGATGTTAAAATATAATATTTTAATTATGGCAAAGATTTTTCCTTGGTCTCTATAAATAGAACCCTTGAGTTGAGCCATTAAAAACAACACACATCTCCTCCATAGAGAATTAGAGAATTCTCTTTAGACCTCTTCCTCTCCAATCCCTTGTGGATTTTCTTTCAAGAGGCTCCCACAATCCTTAGTCCTATGTTTAAGTCATAGCAAGTAGGCTTTATGGAATTGGAGTTTCAACCTCATTGGAGTTGGAGCAAGAAGATTAAAGACCCGCCAGAAATATCTCCATAATATAGAAAAGTATTTATTGCTTAACCTTATTTTTTGTTTAATTCTAAGTAAAATAAAAAATGATCCAATGCTTCCGCTTCGAGATGAAGTGTTCATTCCTAACAATTGGTATCTGAGCGGTCTTTGAATTTTATTTAGAATTAAGGCATTGTATGGAGGATATTTTAATTTCATATATGTGATATATGTGGTTTGCAAATTGATGTTTAGGCCATTTGACATTAGATTTATTGCTTTAATTAGATTCTTGTAAAACCCATGAGGGTTAGCATTTCATGTATTTTACTTGAATGACTACGTTTGCTGCAAATTTTGACCACCTGCGCTGAAGAAGCTGACGACGAAAAGATGCACGAAAAAAAAGAAGAAAAAATCAAAGTCAAACATATTTGGCTGGAGCTTTATCTTATTATTAAGTGTTCCAACATCATAAAACATGTGTTTGGTTCTTTGGTGATGGAGTGCTTGTCATTAAACTCCAAGTTCTAGGTTTGACACTTAGGTAATGCAGTTTTTTTTTAAAAAATTTATGTGGCGGCTGGTGCTATAGTTGGAAGATAAGATTTAGGTTTCTAAACCTAAATATGGAATGGTTCAAACAAAGAAGGATATTGAAGACCAAGATATATCTTGGATTTAAATTATTGTAATTTAAATTATTTTTAATTTCTTAGAATATGTCAAATATGTCGGTCAATTTTGCTAAGTTTAATTTAATTATGCATGTGATGTATGTTTTAAATTAATTGGTTGTTGCATAAAGTATGTTATTTAGATTAAAATCCCACCATAGGTTAAGCATGATCATGCATCTTAATTACTTTTAAATAAAATTGTCATATTTAGAAAATTTGATCAAGATGTTTCCTAATAGAATTAAGATGCTTTCCTAATAAGTTTATATTTAAAAAATTAAACTAGGATATTTCCTTTCATAATTGGAATCCATGTTTTTCTAGTAGGATTAGGATATTTCCTAATGAGATTTTTCCTTAAAATACAGATATTGTGATTCATGTTTTAAATAGTTTAAAATTTGAATTTAATTAATCTTTATTTGTTTCCTAATGAGATTAGATTCTTTCGAAATAAGATTAGATCTTTTAATTTCCTAATAAGATTAGGTCTTCCATAAATAAAGATAATTTAATTTAAAGATAAAATAGTTTAAGTTTTGAATTTAATTTATCTTTTATTTTTTTAAATAGAATTAGAATAAAATATCCAAGGTGATCTTTTAATTTGTTTTAAAGGGTTTAAAATGATAGAATTTTAAGATTATCCAATAAGTGAATTAGTTTTTTAATTGGACTAAAAATATTGCTTAAATTCACTTAGGTTCATTAATCTAATAATTAATAGTTAATTAGAAATTAATGAATTTGAAATAAAAATTAACTATAAGGAAACTCTATCTAAGATTGGGGTATTTCAGCTGACCGAAAGGGATCACCTCTAACGGGGAACTGACTTGGGAGTTGAATTAGTCAAAATTTATTTAATTTCACTAAGCATGCTCATAATGTGATTAGTTTTTTTGAAATAATTTAAAAACTTGGTAATTCACATTAAAATCAATCTAACAACATAAGAGTTATGAAAGGTAGATTGAGGAAGTTAGATAAATGAGATTAGCCTAATTTGTCGAAGTAAGAGAAAACTCTATTTCAAAATAGTACGTGGGAGAGAGAAATGTGTCAACATATTCTACGGTCTCCATCATTGGTTCACATAGTGAGATTCATGTGGGGCCTCGCAACATCTTTTGGACTGTCCCCCTACGGAAGGTGTTTGCATGGGTGAATATTAGGGTGAACTCCTGAGAGGGATAAGATTGTTATTGCTTTGTTTCCAATAGTTGACCTACCCTACGACGACACTTGTTGGGATAAAACTATGGGATCTAAAATGATGGGTCACACTTACAATGGGCTTATTAAGGTTGTTAATAATGTTCTTGACCAAACTAATGATAACTAAATATTATAGGAATAAGAGTTATTCTGGTATAATACTTGGTTGAGATTGTCTCAGTTTAGTGAAAGAACACTTGACCTACCTTATGGTGACACTTGTTCTAGCTCACTAAAATACCATAGCATTAGAAATGATTTATAAGGTTAATTTTTTAAATTGTTTGATTTCTATGCTAAAATTGAATGGATAATTGTTTGCTTGATGTTAAATTATATATATATGTCAATATTATATCAGTTTCTCTCATAATTTTTAATTTTATTATTGATAAGTCAAAATTGATAAATTTTATTACTTGGAAAAGTAACGTTAACACTATAATGACAGTGTGAAATTTTGAATTTGTCTTTATTAAGAAATGTTCTTGAAACCTGTTGCTAATGCTATTCGAATTGTTCGTGAGGCACATGATTAATGAATTAAAAGTACACGAGATACCTTGTACGTATCTCCTAGTCGACATGTTATATGTTAAGCTTAGAAGATAAAGAAAATGACAACAACATATGAGATGTTGAAGTCAACAGAAGCTAAATTTAGAAAATTGTCTAAATGATCTCGAGATTAAGTATTACAAAAATCCAAGAAAAGAAACCAAATGACTGAAGCTATGTATAGGAAATAGTACCTAAATTAGCAAGGGCAGTCATAGTAAGAGGAATTTTTGAAATACCTTTATAGGAAGAAAAATATAAATGAAAGTAAATTTGATTTACTATATTTTTGGTGAAGAATAAATAACGCTACATTAATAGTTGATACAAGATCCACTATCAAGATTTATTCTTTATTACATTTAATATGTAATTCTTGGAAAATACTTAACATGTAGAATAGTTTCTATTGGTTGTCACTAGGAAACCCATCTCAATTAGTGTAGTGGGAGACATTAAGATGTCATTAAGTAAATATTGTTACTTTATGCTGAATATGGTATTTTTAGTAACCATAAGAGAAATTCAATTTCTCGAACTTTATTACTAAAAAGTTCATATAGTATGAATTACTTTGAAGTATTAAAGTTTATATTTTCAAAATTGTTTGAAAATACATTCATATGAAAATAAGAACAATTTGTATATGTTAAAATATTGACATATACTATACTACAAAATACTGAGATTTTCAGGATTATAGAATCCAGAATAGAAAGACATTATTTTCTCCTAAAAGATGATACTTGAATTTGGCAGTTAAGATTAATTAACATCAACTTGAATAGAACTAGCAAGAGGTAATTCTCTAAAAATTAGTTAATTACTTTACTTGTTTGTAGATCTTGCCTTTCATGCAAGATAATCATTGGGCTACAAGGCCAAAGAATACTTTGGGCTTACACATTCTGACCCAAGTAGTATGGTGAATATAAAGGCTAAATAAAGTCATGAATATTTCATCACTCTAGTTGATGATCATTCAAGGTACAAGTATCTTTAATTAATACAACATAAGTCTATTTTTTTTTGAAAAGTTCAAGAAACTTAAGGCTAAAATTGAAAATCGATTAGGTAAATCTAGCAATACATTATGATCAGATCATAGTGTGAAGATTTGAGTTATGAAGAGAAACTAGTGCTGATTCTGGCCTGAGACAGAAAAATTCTCCAGAACAAAGAGATAGATCGTATTAAGGTGTTGTGGAAAAATCACCAACTCGAGGAAGCAACTTGGGAACGTGAGGAAGAGATACAGGCGAAGTATCCAGAACGCTTTGAGAATTAGTCACTTTCGAGGACAAAAGTTCTTAAGGTGGGAGGAATGTAACACCCGACATTTAGGTACTAAATTAGGACTTAAATTTGGCCTAATTTTGGGTTGTGGAAGGAATTGAGTTTGTTTTTCCTTGGTTAAAATCAAGTGTGTGGGGTAAGTTTGTAATTTGCAAGGAAAAAATAAAATAATACCCAACTAAACACCACCCCACCTTATTCTTCTTATTCTTCTTCGCGTGTTCAAGGAAAGGGGGAAAAATTTCAGCAAGCTCTCTCTCTCTCTCTTGATCATTCGGTTCTCACAAGGGGGGACCTCGTCTCTCACTCTCGATTTCTCTCTCCCTTGTGGTTTTTTTTTCTCTCTCTCATCCATTCTGTTGGCAGTGAGGGCGTGGCGAATTGAAACGACAGCGGCGACGAAGCAAGTGAAAGGGTTGGTGTGAAGTTTTAGACAGTTCTTTATGTGGACAATGACATTAGAGGCTATTTTTGGGCGATTTGGGGTTCGATTCGGCGTGGGCAACATTCCTTTGGTTGTGGGTAAGCGTTTTGACATTGATTTATGGTGAATTGTGGGTTTAAATGTTGATCTAGACGTTGTTTGAGTAATCTTGAGTCGACTCATGGCTTATCGGACTCACTTTAGGATACCCATCACCGTTGGAGGCCAAATTAGAGAGTTTGGGGTGTTTTGGGAGACAAATCAGCGGCCTTAGTTCCTGTGAGTGTAAGTTTTAAAATTAGGAACCCTAGTAAATTGTCTCTTTGGGCTAAATGAACCATGGGTAGTTGGTTACTGCTTTATTGGAACTATTGTGGTGCAGTTTGGAGCTTTTGTGTAAAGTTAGAGGTCGGCGTTGGCTGTTATAATTGCTTGGTGTGGTTTCTCTCGTTCTCTAGGGTGAGTTTCTAACTCTAAAGGAGCCAAACTTGTTTATTGGGTGATCGTTTGGTTGGATTAGAAAAGGGTTGGAGATAAATTAAGTATTAATGCTTAGCGCTCTATGATTTTTTAATTCTATTTAGGATGAGCTGGTAACTTCCTCAAAGAAGAAGAAGTTGGTTGCTTTCGTGTTGGCCTAGGACGTAAGTAGCCTATTGGATTAACTTGCTAAAGGTCACTTTTGTGATAATGTAGGTGAGACATGCTTAGTTTGTATATAGATGGAGCATGACTGCTTGAATTTGTAGGAGGCGTAGTTGGTGAGTGAATTGTTCTGAACTTGTGCTTGTACTAGGTTTACCTACATATGTTTGTTGTTGAGTTTCGTGTTTTCAGTTATGCTTGGAAAACTGTGGGTCGGATTGTGAGTGAAATTTATGACTCGTTGAGTGTTTAGGCGTGATGATATACCTTTAGGCGTTCTAAGTGTGTTGTGAGTGAGAAAAAGGCCGTTAGACTAGCATCACTTACCCTTCCCACATATGAACATGCTTCCTAGGATGATGTCAGATGTGTTTGGCATGAGGGTTGCATTCCCTTTTTCATTCTACTAGCTTAGGGTGTGATTTTCCCACTATATTTAGTATGAGGATTTCTTTCCTTCATTTTGTGTGCTAGCCTAGGAACAAATCCCCACTGTGTTGGGTATGAGGGTTGCGTTCCTTCATTGCGTTATGCTAGCTTAGGGAGAGACGATACCCCGTTGATGGGTTGCATGACCTATAAACATAGCCTGAGAATGAAACCCAAAGAAGGCGTATGGTGAGGTGAGCAGGTGCCTAGCCGAGTGTTGAGAGCATTTGAGGGTGAGGAAAGACTTGCGAGCTAGAGCAGGATCATTATTTTTATGCTTTTGAACTTTGGTCCCTTAAGTGGGTTGCTTACTGAGTATATCTTTACTCACTCCTGCTACTCTATTTTGTGTCTTACCAAATGGCACACTACCGTGGGGTCGGTGATGGAGGCGATGATCTGGCAAGGCTATGGATAAGTCACCAGAGTTTCCTTCTTAGTGTTTTAGTTGAGTTTTGTGTCCTAGTTTTGTATCCTGTGATGGATCTGTGGATTCGTAGTTTCCTTTCTCTTTCCTATTTTTAGTAGAATTCCTTTATGCTTGTGTTTGTTGTTCGTTGAACTCAACTTTTTCATAGTTTGGTGGATGCTGAGTAGTCTCTCTGAATTATAGAAGTGTTTGTCCCTTTCAGATCCTTATAAAATTTTGGTTTTCTTGAGCCGTTATGTTGTCAAAATTTCGAGCATAAGTGGTGATACCCAGTTTTAACTTGTAAGTAATCAATCTTGGTTTTAGGGTCATTTCAGCTGAATTGACTTAGGTGAATCATGAACACAACTTTAAGACTCTAAAGGTTTTTGCCTATATTTAGGTACAAAAAGCAAAGTTCTATTTCCAGACTCTCTTTCTAGATTACTTTTATGAAAACACGTGTGTAATCCAACCTTTTTTGTATTGAATCTCACGCAACCTATGCTAACTCAAATGGCTAGTTGAAGTAACAATAAAACTTAAACTTCAATCAAAGTAAACTATGCTAAATGTTGAGTAAAGCTACTTAAGCTTACAGTGGGGCTTTCATCCTTTTAGGGTATCCACATCATTGAATCCCTTCCAAGGAGTTTAGCTCATAGTGATAGAGAAACGAAAAGTAGAAAAGAAAGAAACGAAACTTGAAAGTAAATGACAACACTTCATTGAATTTAAAAAAAAAAAGGGGTACAACTTAATATTTGTAAATGAAAAGTAAAACTCTATTGGAGAATAGAAGCAAAACTGCAACTTAACCTTGAATTCGAAGACTTATAACAGAAACTAAAACATGAATTACAAATAAAAACTAGCAACTAAAAGCTGTAACAAAATAGAAAATACAAAAATGAAAGGTAAATAATCCTAGTCTTGTTCCTCCTTTCTATCTTATTCAACCTTTTTCAAGGAGAACAAGACTTTACACCTCATTCTTTTGAAGTTAGTGTCCGAATAGAGTATGAACAAGACCTAGGAGGAACTCAGAGTGGTGACTGTAGAAGAACATAAAGAGGTGGCAGAATGTTGGGAGTGTAGGGATCTGAGCTCCCTCGAAAATGAAGCTTAAGCTGCCTTTTATAGACCTCAAGTCTAGGGTTTGCTGCTGAGATCAGTGTGATAAGGCCTGGATGGCAAGATTCCTTGATTTGAGGAGATTTGATTGAAGATCTTCTAAAAATCTGCCAATCCCGCAAATCTACGTGATTCTATGGAGTTAGGTCCAGTTGCGGCCTGAGGCTAGTGCAATCTTGCTGCTTCAACACTTAGAAAAATTTCTACCCTTGTTTTTAAATTGCGGTCGCAAGCCTGACGCAATTTTGCCCATTTCCAGCCTCTGCACAAAAATAACAAAAATTAACACTTTCTTAACAAAATTTATTTTATTTACACCTAATTCTTTATACTTCACAAATCATGTCTTCAAATTCATGCAAAGTTTGTTTTGACTCAAAATCACTCTAATTAGCATCAAATATAACAATAAGCACTTGCTTTCTTAACAATAAGTTTAGTTCTTAGAGCTAAATAACACTCATAAATGAGTGTTATCACTTTTATGCCTATTTCTCTTGATTTTGTGGAAACTGATTTAATGGAGCAAAATCGAGTTTTCGAGGGTATTTTGGTTGTATTGGAGCCTTTTGAAGCTTAATTGAAGATTCAAGAAGAGTAGAGATGTTATTTGAGCAAAAGAACTCGTGAGGAGGGCATCTCAACGTTGATTGGGACATCAAGATGCTACATTTGAAGTTGCAAACCCGAGAGCAAGTGTCGAGACACTGTCTTGTGGTGTCTTAATGCTCAAAACACACAGAGAAGGCATGTTCCATTCGTAGCTTCGAGAGGCTGCTTTCAACGTCTCGACACTAGGGGCACACGTGCAGGCAAAAATGGGATGTTTTGGACAGCGTCTCGACGCTACCCCTTGCATCTCGATGCGGCATCGATAAACAATATTTAATCATCATTTTTTCTTTGACAAAGAGATGGAAAATTGATAGGGAAAGCCCTATTATTGATTCTAGACTATAATTCAGGGTATTGGGAGTGATTGTAAGCGGTTTTGGAGCGGATTTGAAGACCTTGGAGCTTTGATTCTTGGGAGATCACCTTAGGAACATGAAATCGTCCTTTGTTTGCAATATTCTTCCCTTTTCGTTTCAATTGTAGTTACTTTAATGGCTGTAATTTTGAGATTTCAAGGTTATATTGACTAATTATGATTGTCTAATCCTTAAATACATGGGAATTATTATTTTGTATTGTTTTAATGCTTAATTGAGGTTTACTTTGGATTGATTGTTTGCTTCTATGGATGTTTTTGATTATTGAGACTTTGATTCATTCTTGCATTCAACACACATAGAATTAACAATCAATTTTTGCTCTCATTTAGCTTACTTTCTAAGATTAGAGTTTACTTTTCTATTTGTTCTTGTTTTGTGTTCTCTAAATAAAGTAAAGTGAAACTATTCGCGGTAATTAATTGAATTAGAACCCAATCTCTGTAGGATACAATACCTGATACTCTTGTGTCGTTTTATTATTATTTCGATCACGTGTGCTTGCGTGTACACACCCAATCATATATCCAATATATGAAAATGAATTTGAGCATTTCAAATTAAATATTAATTTGAACATTTCAAATTTTTCTTTAATCTAAATTGATCCTTTTAGTGTTACTACCAGCTAGCAAGGAGATCGTATGGACCTACAGATTATAAACTCCAATGATACAAAATTAATTAATTAAACTTTTTAATAAAATAATTTTCATTCATTAACTCTAAGTCACTCCACTCTAGATCTAGAGTTGCACTATTGTGCACCGTTGGATAAGTTATGTCCATGGACATAACCATTACATGCAAGTTGATCATTCACAAGTTGTTCATAACTACAACTAGGTCAAAAGTTCGTTTTACACATATAATTACATCTTATATCTTAAGTACCACTGATCCTCAGATGAATAATTTATTTGTGATCCAATCATAAACTAAGTCCCTCTTGAGCCAGTGAGAGGGTGAGACCCTATTGTTCAAGTCCTGAAATAAGCACAGAGAAGGCATGTTCCATTAGACATAAGGATTAATTAGACATTTAATTCATAAATTTAGAAGCCTAATTTCATGGAATCTTTTATCGGTCACCTCAAATTTTCATGTACAATTAATTAACCTACATGTCTATAGTCTTAATTAACTAAAACATGACATTAAGGACCTTCATTATTAACCTCTATTAATTCATTATTACTCACACTGTCACTCAGGTAATTAATTAACAGTCATGCATTTGGGCTCTCATCTAACTTCTCTCTATCGAGTTTCCATTAAAAAGCAAAACGATTAATCAATGATCAATTAATTAACCTTTAGACTATCTACAATTAATTAACCGTTAATCTTACTATCACTCAGACAATTAACTAATTGACACGGATTAAGCGCTAAACTAAGTTTCCTCTCTCAAGCTCATACCTCAGTTAACCAAATATCATTGATTAAAAGCACTATACACTAAATGCATAAATGAATAACAATGTTAATTAAGCCACAATATCCAATTAATTAAGTAAGGTCCAACCAAACTAAATTAAACCTAAGTCTAGCTACTCATAATCACCAAATAATCCCCAAAACTCTAACTTACAATCACAAAATAGAAACTAAAAACAAAGGAAAAAGAAGAAATATGCAAACGATGGTCGATCCCGCATTCCCATCGTGATCTCCTTGGTCCGTGAGCTCCGGATCTTCAATTCCACTCAATTCCTCTAACAAATAATCCCAAAACCCTCAAGTTTAGCCTGGAATCAAATTAGGGTTGTTTTTCACGGATTGGTCTCATGAAGAGAAGTTGTTGGCAGCATCGAGACGCTACGAACGGAAATGCAGCTCCACCGCCTATTTAAGCGTCGAGACGCCACAAGACATGGTCTCGACGCTTACTCTTGAGTTTTGATAATTATCATTTGTGAGGATTATTTGACCCTTATACTTAGGCTATTCTTGCCATTTTGTGTATTTTGTTGAGAAAAAAGCAAGTTAAAGGTAATTTTTATATGTAATATTCTTAAAAGCCTGTTGGCATAAGGAAAGAGAGAAAAGAAACTTAAAAGAGGTGGGAATGTGTTGATTTGAATGTTTTTGTGTAGGAAATTAAAGATGGCAGTAGAATGTAATTGCATTTTTGGGCAGACGCAGAAAAAATAGGAATTTCACATTTTGAACGATTTTGAAGATATTCTTGAGATATTCTCCCCGATTCTTAGTATTAATGGAATGGGTCTTTTCATACACTAAAGTTGAAAAAACCTTAGCTTTTGGAGGCTATAAAAAGACGGCTAACACATAATCAAAAGGGGGATCATATCACACAATTTTTCGCACTTTTTCTTCTTATTCATGCTATCTATCTCCCTCTTCATTTTCTACAACCCCTAAAAATTGATCCAATCTAGGTGAAAACCTTGGATTTTGAAGACCCATTTCACCTTAAAAGAGGTTGGACTGAGTTCGATTGAAAGAGAGGGTGTTATAGGGTGTTGAGTTCTATATTTTCATGTAATTTAAATTCTGTCAAGCATTATTTTGAAGTTTTAGATTATGTTTAGCTAATGTTTTCATTTCAATTAAGTTTTGTATTACTTTTCATTGAGTTTAATTCTTCATTTCAATTTTCTACCTGTAATTTTTGGAACGATTCATTGTCGCAAGGTCCTTTATTATAGTCAAGTTTAATTTCTAGCAAGTGAGTTTCTATTTTGAGCTTTTTTTGGTCCTTTTGATTTTGCACATTTATTTTCTTAAGTTATGAATTTTTCATTAATCAAATCTTATTTATTTTTATATTTTACCATGAACTAATCCTATCTTTGGGATTCAAATATATGAATGCTCTAGAGAAATGAATAAAGCCCTAATATGTCAGAGCAACTTGCTTAATCTTGTAGCATTGTTTGCTTTTATGACTTTAATTATCATTACTAGTTTAAATTGATCATCTAGAATAGTATACAACAATTTGAGTCTAATTCTGAAAAGGTTAGATAAAAATTGAATTTTCATAAAAGTAATAAAGGAAAATAGCCTAGACATAGGAATTTGTTTTTGACCCTAGACATAGGGCAAAGCCTTTAAAACTAAAAGAATTGTGTTTCAAAATTAACTAAGTTTGTATTAGCCATAAAAATATCGATTTAATGACTTATACTCCTAAAGATACTTCATAAAAGGTTGAATAGGTATTGAATTCAGTTTACAAAGCTTAAGTGTTAAGTCAAAGGATTGCAATTACAATTAGACCGCAATTTCTTTCATTGGGGCAAAAAACATGTTTGAATCGCTTATCATTTTTATTTCTTCTTTTAAAAAACAAAAAAAAAATCATCTCAACTATTGTTTTACATTGGTTACCCACAATTGCAATTTGAAAACATCTTTGCTTATCCTCTTGAATTTTGTTGTATTTGTTTCCTATGGGATCGATACTTTAGAGTACTTCTAATTCTATATTACTTGAATCGACAGTGTGCAATTGCACTGGACTAGAGCTTCTTTAAAATTAAAAAAATATTTTCTTAAAGCCCCACGTTTCAGTTCGATCAAGTTTACACATCAAATTGTAGTGTTTTGACGCCCTAACCAACATTGAGACGCCTTACTCTCACATTCTTATGACAAAACTTCAACTATTCTCTTCTTGGATAAAAAAAATGGCTCTAGAAGGTTCTTAATTCATCTAAAAACCCTCGAATACTCTTATTTTTCTCTTTAAGCTTGGTTTCTAAAAAATAAGCATAAATAGGCATCAAAGCATACAAATTAACACATAACTACGTAAATAATAGGCCCTAAGATAACACTATTTGCGTGCTATTACACTTCCCGAAGTCCCGATTCCACTCTATTTTTTTTTCTTTTATTTTCTTTGTTGTTCTGATCATCGTTGCTTCCACTGGAAACGAGGAGAAGACAAAGAAGCTTCACCGTTGATTCTTCTACTTTATTCCACCGCAAGAGTGTAGTAGTTGTTATAGTTTTGTTATTTATTGTGTATCTTATAACTCAAACACTGCACCATCTTCTTCATCGTGAAATGTTCATGAAGTTCACCTCTTTCTTTGTTGTTTCTCTTCATTCTTCCAACATGAGTAGCTAAATTCTTAAAGGTTTGGCTCATGGTGAACCCTATTTTGTAACACTCTTTGATTTGCAAAACATGCATGGATGATATCTCAACTTCTTCTTAGTTTTGTTTAATCTTCTATTGCTTCTTTCTATTTGGCCAACTGAAGTAAAGTAGTAGCATATTTTTAATACCGAGAGGGATAGAGTGTGTAGAAATCATAAGGATAACAAGTTGTAATACTTTTGCTTGGGAGTTTTAAACATAAAACAATTGCTTGTAAGCTTTAAGAAGGTCAGGATGTGATTCTATTGCATCTTGTGTAGATATATAGAGATGTTTTTAGCTTTATACCCTTCACGAAATAGTGAGGGTAAGTAGGAACTTATGCTTAGTTGAGAAAGAATCCATGCATGTCGAGTTAAGTCAAGAAAGAAGCATTATAGGGAAATCTAGAGCCAAACCTGTTTGCATCTTTATGTCATATATTTCCTCACCTATTTCTATTCATCATCAGTTGAAGTTGGTTAATTTATTGAAATTCTTTACTCCATCGCATAACTGCATTTTCGTTTCTATTGTTGATGTTAACAAAATATGATGTTAAAAGGTTGTAGTTGAATATTGTGTAGGAAATATTTTCGTGAGGATTGATCCTAGAATTATCCTTGTATTACTTTCCTGCATTGGGTGTAAACTTGCGCTAAACGCAGGGGTGGACATCTCTAATTTTGTATGCATCGGTCATTAAAGTGCACATTAGAACAATCATTTCTTGCAAAAGGATCGTCCCATGCTCAAGCATTTACACATTTCCAGTTCCACACCACTCCCCATTTGATCAAGTTCCTTAAATGGTATGCTTATTAAATCAGCTACAAAAATCACTCTTACCTATGTAAATCAAAGGACAAGCCCTCATAGGAAGAAGTTCATAACTCGCTCAAGATTAAGATTATGTTGCACATAATCACCTTGTGAAATATTAATCTTCTCAATTAACGCATTTATAAAGAGAGATTAAATATTTCACAGTTCAATCTTATACAAACTCATTGTATATGATACCCCCACTCACATGTCCCCAGATAAACGATTTGGACCAAATCATATGTAATAGTTACAAAGAGGGTTGCATCAATAGTGTTATTAGGATAAGACACCTGACAGGGTTATCGAGACTCTAAAAAATTAATATTTATATTCACCAATCCTAGCTAAACTTATAGTATTGAGTGGACCGAGTCGATAAAAGGGAACTGATTATCAATTTCTCTTAATTGGATTTCTTTCAAAACCTAAATAAAGGGGAGTTTTGGATAAAGCGATAAATGCAGAAAAATAGAGAAAACTAAAAGCAAGGAAAAGTAAACGATCTTATCATGGGCACCAATTCGAAGAATGTCAGGCCAACAATGCAATGCTTATCACTGAAAACTAATGTTAGATTCAGTTTCTTAATTAATTACTCAATTGACTTAACCAAAAAAGCCAGAAAAGCTCACTAAGGTCCCTTAATTAAATTAATTCAACCTAGCATCAAATTAATTTTAAATTAACCCAATTAGCAGGGCACGATAGTGTTCCATGCAAACAGATTAATCGTAATAAGCTCTAGGGATTAGCCGAGACATATTAACAAAATTAGATAGCCGAATCTAATTAACACAATTTTTCCTAATTCTAAGGCCTATCATGCACACTACGAAATTAAGGAGTAGCCCCTAGAATGCAAACATGAGCCAACCCATTTGCTTCTAAAATTAAACATGCGCTCTTGACAATTATGGATCTCAAACAACATGCATAGCATAATGAACATACAATGTTGCGATTAAGGAGTCAATTTAATCTACATGCATGCTCATAATTGAAACGAGAATCAAGAAACAATTAGCTATGAAATTGAGTGCAATTAACATTAAATCCTCGAAACATTACAAATAAAGCCCAATAAACCTCTGAACTGGCGTCGATAGTCTAGCTGGCCAATGAAATAGAGAAGCTCGACACTATGGCTCGATAAAAAACACCTAAATCTAGCCTAAAACTACTAAAAACAGTAAAGGAAAGCTAAAATGCTTTCAAAATGGTTATTGGAATTCAAGACTCGTGACCCAAAATTGAAAAGAAGCATATACATAAATCACGGTACTGTTGAGATGTTGTGGACAGCATCGAGACACTACCAGCATTGAGGCAGGCTCCCTACAGGGTTGAGGGTTGTATGTTAGACGTTGTCTCCTTGTATCGCCGAGATGCTACCTGTTATCGTACGTTCTTTCTTTGCAACGTCTTGATGCTGACTGGGGCATTGAAATGCTCTCGTCGAGGGAATTTTAAACAACGATAACGCATAGCTATGCTAGCATCATAAACAACGGTACAATGTAATTTTTGTGACATTTATGCTTTAATTCTTCATGCTTTAAAGTAGTATGTTGTTTCTTTATCTTATTTTAATAACTTGCATGCTCGTAGTTAGATTGACGCTCTATACGCATCGAGTATGTACTTTAGGCTAGTTTAAAGTAACGAATAGCTCGAATATTTATTAGCATGTTTATTATCTCTTGATTCTTGCTTTAACGATTATGGTATGAGCATATTTGTAGATAGCCTGACAACCTAGTCACATCAAATGTGCTTGTAATCGCTAGGTTAAGGTAGCAACAGGACCGGCTCGTGTTGCATAGTAGGGAATTTCTTCCCTGTGTAGTTCGCACGAAAGGACCTAAGAATCAAGAGAACGAATTAGTTAAATTAGGAATGCATGCCTAGTTTAAATATTTTGTCTAAATGAATCCCTAGAACTTAAAAGCAGCTAGCAACATTAGTATGGAACGTTATCGTGCCCAGCTAATTAGGGCTAGTTAGGTTGTTAACTTGATGCTAGGTTGGGTTTGTTGAGATTAGAGGACCTAAGCTTATTTAGGGGCTTTAGGTGGCTTTTCTGTCAAGGTCAATTAGGTGATAAACTACCAATTAGATTTCGTGTTGGTTATCTATGACCGAAAATTACATTGTTGCCTGGTTTTACCCTGAATCGTAGCCTAAGGTGAGATCGTTGTCTTTATCTTTATATCTCTTTCATGTTTAACTCTCCCCAATTCTGTCAGTCCTGTCATTAAGAAACACAATTAATAGAAACCAGTTATTTGGTTCCCTGTGGTTTGACCTGGTCCACTATTAATTACTACAAGTAGTTAATTTTAGATCAGTAATTATAAATTGTATTTAATTGAGTCCTCGACAAGCTCACTTTCAGGCTTCCAAGTAATTTACAGAGCACAACAAAAATGAATCCAGTTGAGTATTGTAAGGCAATTAACTTGAGGAGTGGTAAGAAGTTGGTTGAGCCACTGTAGAACAAGAAGTCCATAAAGAAGATCAAGAAAAACGGGTTACACCAGAATCATCCATGAAGCAAGTTGAGGATAAACCACATTTAGCTACTGATAACTCTCCAAAAGAGAGTTATTAGCTAGTCTTTTATGCCTAAATTTCGTTTATTTGAGTTTAATGCTAGTATTTTCATGCTTGAAATCTCCTACAACCATTGTTTATTGGAATAGCTTCTTTAGAGATTCTTAATTGTTGTATTTACATAAATGGGAGCTATAAAAAACTAAATTATGTTAATTTGGTGTTGCAAGTCGTAATTTAAATACTCTGTCAGCAGAAATATGAGGGAGCATTTGCCAACGAAGAAATTTCTATTTGACATTTTGAGTTATAGAAAGACAACACATGAGCAAATAATTCATTAATTGAGCTGACATAAATTAACCAAAACGATGTCATCCATCCAATGAGAAGTTGTCACGTGTCTTGTTTGACCTAAGTAGCCCTAAAATCGAGATGGGCATTGGTATTTAAAGCAAGCAGCCGTCTTTAAATAGGAGGAGACCTAATTGAGAGGAAGAAATAAAGTTTTGAGAGGAAGAAGTCTACAAAGGGGCTAAAGGAAGAAAACTCAAGTAGAAAAGGAGCTAGAGATAAGAGAAATCATCATCAAGAGCTTCTATTTCGGGCTTTTCTTCTCTCTTCTATTGTTTTCTTTTACTTTTTGATTTCTCTCTTGTAATTAGATTCTACATTATGGTGTTTTACTGAAGTTTTCCTTTATTTTCAACTTGTAACATGAACTAAATCATCTTTGGGTGAGGATTAGGAATGTGGTATTAATCTAAATAAGGGGTTGAGGCTCCTTAGCACTTTTCAATCTGGTTTAAGAGTGTTTTTATTGTTTACGCTCGATTTCGTTTGGCAACCATTTCGTGTATTGTCTCCTTGAGTTTTGAGAAAAATAGGGGAGGCCGATTACTCAAAATTGCATTAGGTCCTTGTTTGGGTTAGTAGCTAGCTAAGTGGGGAGGTTAGGGATAACAACCCACCTAATGCACATTTACAGCAACTTAATTTGGCGTGGGTTAGTGGGAATTAAACCTCAAATTATTGGAAATCTCGGAGGATTCCGTGTTTATTGTAGTATCGGTTGAGGGAGCAAAGTTCTTGCCGCAACGTTCTAATTTTGAGAAAATACAGACAATTCCTAATTCGAGCTTGTTTTACATATCTTGTTACAAGTTTTTCTCCCACTTTTTGTTTGAGCTTTTTCTGAGTTTTATTCCCTTGCTATTGCTTTTATTTCGTTGAAGCATGATTAGATTAGATTTAACCCAATTTTAATTATTTGGTTATAGTGTTGAGTTCACTAAAAATTAGGTTTAGCTTAGTAAATTCTCTCGCACTAATCCCTGTGGAGAACGATAATTTACTTATCACTTTCTGCAATTATTGTGTACACTTGCACATCCTCGTGTAAATTGTTTAAGAAAATTAAGCTACACATTAGAAGACAACAACAAATTCATCAGCCTTTCCATTCCCTCAACGTCTCCAAAGGAACAAAAAGGATAAGCAGTACAGTAAGTTTATTAATATTTTTAAGAAACTACATATTAACATTTGACATTATATCAAATTCATGAAGGACATCTTGAAGAAGAAAAGGAAATTTGAGGATTATGAAATGATCCCACTCACAGAGGAGTGCAATGCCATATTGTAGACAAAATTACCACCAAAACTGAAAGATTCAGGGAGTTTTTCTATTCTTTGTTCAATTGGTGAAGTTATCTTTGTGAATGCATTATGTGATTTTGGAGCCAGTGTTAACTTAATGCCTTTGTCTATTTTTAAGAAATTAGGAATAGGAGGGGTGAAACCAACAATTGTTTCCTTGCAACTAGCTAACAGATCAATAAGGGACCCAGGGGGAATCATGGAGGATGTTTTGGTCATGGTAGGGAAGTTTATCTTTCCTGTAGATTTCTTAGTGCTGGATATGGAGGAAGATGAGAAGATGCCTATGCATTCTTGGCCACAGGAAGAGCAAAGATTGATGTAGAGTTGGGAGAGCTGAAACTACGAGTTCCAAATGAGTCAGTTATATTTAAAGTCTTCAAGGATCCTAGTCCATCATATCATACCAAGTGTTGGCATCTTTAGGGGTGGATCATCATCATCCCAATTTTCTTCGGACTCGCATCCATTGTACTATTTCTTTGAACCACCTTGATGAGGAGAAGAACATGGTCAGGATGAGGACACTAAACTAAGCGCTATTTGGGAGGCAACCCAACTGGTTTACTTGTTTTGCATTTGTTTTGTTTCCTTTAGTTTCTTTCTTTGTCAATTTTTTTTTTATTTTGAGGTGTTTGTTTGATTCATTTTCTTTTTGGTGCAAGTTTGTTTTTGAGAAAAAGTGACAATTTAGAAAGGGAAATGAAAACAAATTAAATTAACGTGTAAAACAGTAGCGAGCGCCTGGGCGCTGTCATGCTATTAGGGGTGTGCAAAAATCGACGAATCGAGCCGAACCGATCCGAACCGACTGGTTCAGTCCGATTTCTATAAAAATTTTAATTTTCTCGGTTTAAACTTTTAAAAAACCAAAATTTTCGGTTCAGCCTTCGGTTCATCCTTTTAAAAAACTAGAAAAAACCTAACTGGACCAAACTTTCAATTAACTTAAAAATTCTTTAGTCCAACCCACCATCCAATGGTTAATACCCAAAACCCAAGGTCCAAGATGTCACTTTCAAATATTAATTGCACCTTCCTTTCAATCAACCATCAAGCTCCCTCAGTTCTTCTCTGTCTCTCTCTTCTCTTTGCCCATACAAACTCTTCCTTTCTCACTTTCTTATCTTCTTCTTTTCTTCTCATTTTTTTCTCTTACAACTTAATCTCTTCTTCTTCTTTTCCTCTCATTTTTTTCTCTTACAACTTAATCTCTTCTTCTTCTTCTTTTCCTCTCATTTTTTTCTCTTACAACTTAATCTCTTCTTCTTCTTTTCCTTTCATTTTTTTCTCTCCAACTTAATCTCATCTTCTTCTTTTCCTTTTACTTTTTTCTCTCCAACTTAATCTCATTTTCTTTTTTTCCTCTCCATCTTTGCCCCTACCACCGCTAATGTCTCACTCTCACAATCACTAACTACCGCCAACGTCTCACTCACGCAACCACCTACAACCGCCGGCTATGCTACTTATTTTCTTTGTTTCTCACCACCGTTAGCCTCATCTTTAAACTCGTTGCTGCCCCTTTCTGTCACACCCCCTCCCGAACTACCTGTTATCTTAGCCCGGAGGAAGGCGTGAAGCCAACAGGCATCGTTTCACTTCTTAACGATACCTATGACCCTTTTAATTCCTGATAAACAAACCATACCTGTAAACGAAATACTTTACATATCACACAGCGGAACCCTGGAAAATTTCTACATATGCACACGGAGCAGTTATAGTTCAAAACCTCACTTGAACAATCCAAACACAACCACTCGTTGTTTACACAAACAAGACCACTAGTTTCATACACGAACATAACTACACGTCTCTTTTAAGTTATCTACACTATGAGCAGACTCGCTACATAATACCACCCACGTACAAAGTATCCAACTCTGAGAACCCTCGGCGGCGATGGCAGGATCTCAGGCACTGGGAGCTCGATCTCTACCTGAAAAGTTGGAAAACATTGAAAGAATGAGCTGGGAAGCTCAGTGAGTGACCGAGTTTAAAACTATTAACTCGTAAATCATAACATATAACATCAATAGCTTTTACAGAAGTCCAGCAAGTGTGTCAAAAATATTAACCATTTTAAACATATGACAAATTAGTTGTGTAAGACTCGCCCAGTACAATCAATGTTCATTCTACGATGTAGTGGGGCCCGCCCAGCACTCCCATCGTCTTTGTCGTAGTGGGGCTCGCCCAGCACTCACGACAGCATTGTTGTCACGGAGTACACTCAACGTCGACAACAGAAAATGACCTGTGTGCACACGGTACTATACAACCTCGGGCTCAGTATCTCAACCATTAACTCATTCAGGTCTTAGAGAAACACATGAAAACCTTTAACAGTTCTTGCTAACACATGTAGACTTGGAATTAAGGTATTTCTTCTAGTTTCAGAAAATCAGTAAACATATGCTCACAACGAACAATTTAAATCATTTTTAGGAAACCATATATGCTTATGAATATGTGTTCAAGAGACCATAAATCCTTAAGCTACATCATTCTTAGGAAGTCTTTTCTTTTCATGAACACAAGTTCAAGCATAGAATTTATTTTCAGAATTCATTTTGTCACTCACAGCGTTAATATTAGATTCTCGGTCCGTAAATTTGTCCTATTCCTTCTTGGCCTGCCAAATAAACAAAACCAAGCATTAGAATCTTGACCTCACGAACTTAAGGCCTAGGGTTGCAAAAACCACCCCATCAATTCCTAGCATTTCACATGGTAAACACCCGAAACTCACACACTCATAACTTTTCCATTACTTGGTCAAAATTTATGTTCTTTATACCAAACTCTCCCTTTTTGAACCCTCTAAAACTTATCTGAAGGAATGAAATTGAAATTCCTAAAGTATATGTCCGTAAATACCTTGAAAGCTACTTCCTACAAAATAGGTTTCTGCACTTTCCAGACTCGTTTCCCTGCTGCACCCTGAACTTAACATGAATTTTAAAGCAACTTCTAGTCAATTTATAACCACGACTTCTTCATGAAAGTTATAGGAAATTAAATCATTTTTCCAACCATACCTAATACAGCTTCTAATTCGAAGTCCACAGATCAGAACATCCCAAAAACCAGAGGTTCCCCGGATTTGACAGCAAAAACATTCCTTCAAATCCCTCTTCACAAATCATTAACATAACATCAGATTTTGCTCGAGCTTCCTTCACAAAATTTGTTTGAAAATGAGTTAAATTTCCAGAAAATCAAACCTCACCTCTTAATTCTTCTTGTGGAGCTCAAAACAACCCAAATATCAGCAGTGAGCAGGATTAATCACCAAATCTGCCATGCAACCTTGAATTGAATCTTCTCCCTTTCTTTTTCAACTTCAAAACTAAGAAAACCCTCCTTCCTCTCTTTCTCTCATCCTCTCCCACGAAATGCCCTGTTTTTCTTTAATAAAAAAGAAGCAAATGGGAGAAAATGGGTTAAAAAAACTTATTTAATTATTTTTTTGGTGGTGAGTGCTCCAAAGTTTATCCATTCCCACATTTCTTTTTCCTTTTTTTTTTTTTTTTTTTAAAAACAAAACATACACCTTCCACTTTCCATTTCTCTTTTGTTTTAGTTTCTTCTTTTTTTTTTTAACAAGCTTACCAATACATTTTTCTTAAGAATTTTCAAGGAGGGATTCCGGGTTTACACTTTCCCTTGCCCTCATCTCTCATCGCTTCTCTTTCTCACTCTGTCTGCTGGTAAAACGGATGTGTAAGCAAAAGTCGATTAAAAACCGAACCGAAACAGTTGAAACAGAAACCGATTGGTTCGATTTTTAACCAAAACTTATTGGTTCAATTTTTAACCAAAACCGAAGAAAACATCGGTTTCCTCGATTTATGATATCTCAGAACCGATGTGTTCGGTTCATCCATTGGTCTCGGTCAAAACCAGACCAAACCGAACCGTGCACACCCCTACATGCTATGTGAAAAAAAAAACGAAAATTTTGAATGGGAAGGCAATAGCTTAGGGCCTAGGTGCTACCGCAATATTTCGAAAAAAAAAGTTTTCTTTTTATTAAAACAGAGGGGGTGTGTTTTAAACCTAAAGGCCTCAGCCCCTATTTTTCATAAAAGAAGCTAAAAAAACAAAAAAACACCCCCTCTTCTTTCTTCCTCTCTTTTTCATCCTCTTTCTCCTTCAAATCCTCTCCTTTGCCCAAATCTCTCCTTCTTTTGCTATCAATTTTTTTACCCACTAATTATTTACTTCTTGTAGAAACTATTTTCTTAAAAAATGTGTGAAGTTCATTGAGGTTCTCCAAGTGCATATCCATCTTCTTTTATCGGTTTTTTTCAAAGTGTTATTTTTTTACAAATCTAAGTTGTAGAAACTTACTAGGCTGATTTTCTTGTAGTTTGGAGAAGTTAGGCTATTTTTTTTTTTTAAAAAAAAAACTCATTAATATTTGAGGTGTTGAGCTCGTTTTATACCCATTGAAGTTTGGAGGATTTTTGTAGAAGAAAATTGTGATTTTTTTGTTAGATTTTGATAGAAAATTCCTGTTTGAGTTTGTTTGGAGGTCTTGAATCTGAAAATTTTGAGAAAATATTTGCTAATAGCTCTGAAATGTGTTAAAACTAAGGGAAGTTCATCAGAGTCCTTTGATAGGAATAGATTTGTTTATGTGGAAGCCTCCCGATCCTACTTAAATTTGGTTGTTAAGAGGAGTATTATTCCTAAGAGAGGTTTAAATGCATGTCCTATAGAGCAACCATCAATTTTTAGAAATATTCAAGAACGGGGTTGGGAGGAGTTCACTAAGGCACCTCAGATTGTAGTTGTCCCCATAGTCCGAGAATTTTATGCCAATATCAAAGAGGGGAGCACCTCGGTGTTCGTTAGAAGAAAATCAGTGTCTTTTGATTCTTTGACAATAAATAAATTCTTTAGGCTTATTGATATAGATAGGGATGGGTTTGGTAACTACATAATGGTGAGCTTAATTATGATCAAATTATTGAAACGCTGTGTAAACCATGGGTTTGTTGGAAAACACAATGAGAAGAGAAGTTGAGTTTTAAAAATCTGACCTTAGTGTGACGAATAAGGTATGGCATAATTTTATTTGTGCTCGTCTTCATCCTGTAACACACGTGAGTGATGTTACAAAGGATAAGGCAACAATTTTATATGCCCTAGTGATCAGACTAAAACATGGGAGCTTTTAAGAAAAGATTTTTAATTCAAAACAAACTCCAGTCTAGTGCAAGTACATATTGTCGATGCAAGTAATATAAAACTGGAAGTATTCCAGAGTATCGATCCCACAGGGAACGGATACAACAAAATTCAAATGATAATAAAAATTATTTTCAAATTGCAAGTTCGGTAACTAAGGTTATAAAAATATATGAGGTTGGTTTGTTAACGAAAAATGGGTGAAAAATCAATGAGTGAAAATAAGAGATTTCAAGTGGTTCAAGCTCCTTTTAGAAGAATGCTATAAAAAATGCAATTGCAATCGTAGCTAACATGTAAAAACTAAGTAAACCAAATTCGACTCTTATTCAATTTTGATTCAAAATCTTTAGGAGGCTAAGTGATTAAACCTATATGTCTAAGGCTAATATAACTTAGATATTTTCACACACAACTCTAGTGGTTTTGGAGTCTCGCCCTATGTCTAGGGTCGATGTTTCAGAACTTATTTCTAAGCCTTTTCCTCCATTGCTTTTGTGACATCCCCCTTTCCTTAACCCTTTCGGCATTAAGTTCGAGCTTGACAAGTAACACTAGTTGGCCGACTAGGTTTACCCAAATCTAAACTCAACAAAAACAAACTAAGTTCACATGCTAGCTAGATTGGTTATGCTTTAAAGCTTTTACATTTTTCCTTCACCAACTTGAACCCCTAAAGAAAATTTAGCTCATTATGATGGCGATGAAAAATAGTAAATTAAAGTGTAGAAGATCCATAACAAGCTTAGATAAAACGAAATTGAGAGATCAACTAAATTATGTGATAATACTAAAATAAATCTTATTGAATTTAACTTGCAAGACTAACTAGCCAAAGGAATTAACAATACAACTTGAGTTCAAAAGCAAGAATGAAACAAAATATATAATAGTAACTTAAAGCTAAAATTACAGCCATTAAACTAAACAAAACAGAGGAAAAAAAACAGAAGTTGATGCTAACAAAGTACTTGAAATACAGTGCAATAAAGCACCGTTCTCTCCCCTTTCATCAATCAAACTCAATCCCACTTCTTTCAAAGGGAATCAGGTCTTTATAATATGAGATTTTTATCTAGATTGGACTGATTTTTGGTGTTGAAGGTGCTGGAAAAAAGAAGAAAAAAAGCAGAAAAAAAAAGAAAGAAAATAGCATAACAATGGACTGGGGCGAGCAGAGAAACCCATTCCCGTTTTGCTTCGTTTTCCACATTTTTATAGGCATTGAGGGCTAGGGTTTCCATCTTCGTGCTCCTTTAATCTTGGGTCAACTTGTAGGTATGAAATCGGGCTGAAGAATCTCCCAAATCTCAAAAAACTCTCCATAAATTTCGAAATTTCCGTAAATCCCGCATTTACCAGATTTTTCAAAAAATGCAATTGCATTTCAAAAGTGGAATTCAATTGCGTTTTTTCCTTTGTTAACCATCTTGTTTTCCCACAGAAATGCAATTGCATTTCGAAAGTGGAATGCAATTGCATTTTTGTACTTGCTCCAAATCTACACAAAAACAACAAATTTGTTTAATTTCCATTCTCTTTTCAATTTCTTTCCTCCTTTTCAATACTCCGACAAGCTTTCATGAATTAATCTCATAAACACCATTTTTAGGTTACTCGTCATACCACAAAACACACAAACATGACAAGGAAAACCTAGTTTAAGGCTAAATATTCCTCATAAATGAGAATTATCATCACAGGGAAGTCTATAGATATAGGTCGAATAATCAATCAGTCTATTAGGTATGCCAAGAGGGCATCCACCACCAATGGTCTAGCTCATCCTTTTTTTTATTGTAGATTTATGTAGAGAGGTTGGGGTAGTTTGGGGTCAAACGAGGAGTTGATTCACCCAAAAGCCACAATGGATAAAAATTATATCTTAGACTTAAAACGGTGGGATTCTAATGAAGAGGTGGCTCATGAACCTCTACAGAAATTAGAAGCTAGTTCCTCCAGGCAAACTCGAGCGCCTTTAACCCTTAAGCAACGAGTTGATAGAATAGAGAGGTGTCAGCAAAGACAATATGCCTACCATAACCAGTTTAATGAGAGTCTTCATCAAATGATGTTGCACCAAGGGTTCAGTCAAGGACTGGACCCAATTCAATTTCCTAACCCTCCGCCTCCATTTGATGAAGATGACGACATGTGAACCGACGTATTACTCAGGGAAGTCTCAGTATCCCCTATTTTGTTTCTTAATTCATATATGTGTTGTCTTTTATGCATTTTCATTCATTGAGGACAATGCATGTTTTAAGTTGGGGGTTGGGTGATTTTCTTGAGTGCGGATAGTTTTTTGTTTTTATTAATAAAGGTTGTTGTGATCTTTTGAAATAAAAGGCAAATAAGTGTATGTAGATTGATTGTGGTTTGACTTAATATTTGACTTTGTTTTTAGCCCTTCGATACTTTTTTGAGTATTCAAGTATAAGTATTTTGTTGTTTTGGATGCTTAGAAGAAATTTTTATGCTTTAGAACTTGCTCTAGCCTTCTGAAAGAATAAGAATGCAATGTTTTCTAGGAGAAGATTTAGGTTGCTTGTTGTTTTGTTGTTTTGTTGTTCTTGTTGAAAAAAAAATGTGAAAAAAAAGGATAGAAAGAGCTACCTACATTGTGATCAATTAGGCCACTTATTAAACGAGTGCTCTGGGTAAGGGTCCCTACAGTGGGTGTGTGAAAGCTACTGTCTAAAAAAATAAAAATTTCATTAACTTGTTGGTATTTTATTTTATTAAAAAACTCCTAATGATCCTAGTTGATTTGGTGTTGCTTGAGTGAAGGTTGGCTAAAATGTGAGATTTTAGAATCCACTGGAATTTGGGCAAGTTCTGTTGCATTTTAAAAGTTCTTTTTTGTTGAGGAGTGATAAAATACAAAGCATTGTGCACACACACATCTAGGGCTTAAAATGAACTCAACATAGCTCATTGGTTAGAAATGATTGACATTGCTTGCATCTTATGTTCTTTTATTGTGAAAGGTTGATGAATTTTATTTAGAAGCTTGAAAATATCCACTTTGCATGACATTTTGGCTGTTGAGCTTAGTTTTTGTTAATTGATTCTTTACTCGAGGGCGAGCAAAAGGCAAAGTTGGGGGTATTTTCATAAGACATTTTTAGGCATAGCAAAGTAGGGTCCATTTGGGCTTATGGTAAGTTGTTGAGGCCATTTATTGACTAATTATGTTTGATTTTTGTTTGTTTTTGTTTATTTTCTTTGTAGGTGATTTTTGGTAGAAATTGAGTAGAAAAAGTGATGTTTCAAGCCAAAAATTTCTGAGAGCATAGCGCTTAGGCACTGGCTGATAGCACTAATTTAGTGTTATATTTATGCCTTTATTTAGCTATTTTATGCTATAATTGTGAGCTTTCACATTGATTATTTGTTAATTTAAGGAAATCAAGCTTTTGGGAGAGAAAATTTTACAGTTTGAGCTTTGTTATGAAAACAATACTTAATTAGAGCTTTTGGAGGAGCTAAGAAGAAAAAGAGTTGAAGCACAAGTTGTTTGGGCCGATAGAACAGCGTTGCAAACCATAAAATGGGGTTGCAACGCCCAAATATATGGTGCAAACCCGAGATCTAGCATTGCAACGCTGCTGATAAAGGGCTTGTCGAAGGCCCTATCAAGATTAAATTTATAAAAATCGGACCTCTAATTATTTTGCAATAATAGTGGCCAGGGTTGATCACAGGGATTGGAGTTCTTAAATTCAATAAGTACCATAATTACTCATGCCTAATTTTATATAGAGAACCTAAATTTAGATTAAAACAGAGATATAAAACTAAGCTAAATATTTACAGGGTTGGAGTCCATTTAGAGAGACATTGGAGATTGAATTAACATGAAGCCTGAACTTAATTTGACTAAAAACAGTTATACCATGCAACACTATAAACCAAGAATTTCTAATTTATTTGATTGACTTTTTCAAGCTCCATTGAACTCATCCATAAGTATTAAAT
The DNA here is from genome assembly GCA_033996785.1 of Trichosanthes truncata. Classification (NCBI taxonomy): domain Eukaryota; kingdom Viridiplantae; phylum Streptophyta; class Magnoliopsida; order Cucurbitales; family Cucurbitaceae; genus Trichosanthes; species Trichosanthes truncata. The sequence continues at coordinate 36,827,520 of JAWPNB010000013.1, read as the reverse complement.
TACCATTTCGGTCTATTTTTACTACTCATGCATGGAGTTAACAAAATTCTATAACAACATCTAATAACAAAATATTCATTCTCATGGAATACTCCATTATTAGTTATGCAACCACATCTCAATTCAAGTTCTACTCTATCAAGCTAAAACTCAAATTCTAATAATTAACTTTGGCCAAAAGTTATGAACATAAACACAAGGATACATAAATAGCGTTACAATATATAACAACTCGAAATCAAATGTAAGTTCTACAATCACAACCATCCAAGAGTCTAAAAAATATTCAAATTAATACAGCTCAAAGAGTCCTAAAATTAAAGGAAACAAAGGAAAGGGAAAAGAGAAAAACTGGACGACGCGTGCCAACACTCGTTTCCGACTTGATGTCTCACGATCTCGAGCCTTGAGTCTCCTCGTTAGCTCTCCAAGTTGCTCTCTAGGTCCCAAAGCAGTGCTCCTTATCGAAATTAGGGTTCTAGGTTCTCAAAATGGCTCCCCTTTGATCGAATGATTGAATGAAAAAAATTTCCTTTATAGACATTGAGACAGCATTGCAACACTAGGGGCAACGTTGCAACGCTGTCCCTCGAATTTTATAAAAAAGGAAAAAATTAATGTGGCTGGCGTTGCAATGTTGTAAGTAGCGTTGCAATGCTATACTCCCGGGTTCACAAGCTTGTTTCCTTCTCTTCAACACTTGGATTCTTAATTATAGCTCCAATTTGCTCCAAATTCAACCAAATACTTCTCAAAACTTCGATTTTGCTCAAATTTCTCGGTTTCTGCAAAATATACATAAACATACATGAAAGCACACACAATCATAGCAAAACTAGCATAAAACTAAGCCTATAAATAGCATACATATGCATGCTATGAAATATAGCCAAACTTAGATTTTTGCTAGTCCTCGAGCAAAACAAAACCAAAATAACAATTCCATAAGATTTAAATACAAGAGTCATGACTCAAGCCTCAGTAATCTATAATAATCTAACTGACATGAAACAATAGAATAAAGTCTTAACACACCTTTACTCAAACAATTTAAATTCTATCTATCTCATTCCTTGCTTTTGTGTGTGTGTTTAACTTCCTTTCTATTAGTTTCTACTAGCTTAGGACACTTTTACCAAGACTTTCCTTCGTTGTCCCCTACACTAGCCCTAAGTTCCAATTTCAAGTTTTCTCACACTACAGAAAGCAATCTACTTAAGCATCCATTTTCTTTCTCTTTACAAGGGTTATTAACCCCCAAACTTATCTTTTTCCTTCTTATGGAGACCCTAGCTTTCACACTTCCACTGTAGGGACCGTTATCCAGAGCACTCGCTCAATGGATGGCCTAACTGAACACAATGGAGGTAGCTCTTTTGATCCCCACACATTAAGCACCCATTATTGATGGAACATGTTTTCAATTTCTTTAAGAATGCTAAAAAAACAATAAAGATAAAAAATTTCTTATTATAACAAATTTCAATTACTAACTTTCATGCAAGTCAACTATCAATCAGTTCTTAAGCCTATCGGGGTGACAACAACCTCTAGACTCAACAAAAGCATCCTAGCATTCGAACATAATAGAAAGTCAGTTATGTGTTCATGTGTTGCAAGGAAATTAAAGATAAAGTTTAAATGCACTCAATTCAGGACATGCTTCAGAGATCATTCTATTGCAAAAAAAAAAAAAAAAAAAAAAAAAAAAAAAAAAAAAAAAAAATCACTTAGATTACTTCCTAGGTTATCCTAATCAGTTATCATGCATATATTATAAATCATTCAAGCATGCTTAGGATCGAAAAAATTTGCTCATAATTATCATGACTGCACAGTACTACCCACCCCCAAACTTAAAACTTCCATTGCCCTCAATGTAACATGCTCAATAAGGACAAAGATAGAGTGAGTGAATGATAGTAGTCCGATAAGATGAGAGACGGCTCCATGAGAATTCTTAAATTGGGACTAAGAGATCACCTAGTACAATCAAGGTCCTACAAAATGGGAACGAGATTTACTTGGCCCTCTTTTTTAAAACAACCTATACTAGGAAAGAAAAACAAACAAGACAAGTAAATAAGGGAAAGAAAAAGCTTGGGTTGACTCCCAATAAACGCGTTTTTTAACATCTTTAGGTAGACTAAACTCCTGTGGATTATTCTTTTGAGTTGGAGTCCTCACTACTGCAATTCATTTTCAATGCCCATTCTAATGGATCCTTGTTCACAACCATATCAGAAAATTCATTAGCTGAAAAATCAAATGTATCAATAGCCATAATTTTGACTTACCTCTAGGGGGTACCTCATTGCGTCATGCATGTCAAAAGTTACATTTTCATTGTTGACTTTGAAAGATAACTTACCAACTTTTACTATGATAGAGGCTTCCCCCGTAGCAAGGAAAGGACGTCCAAGAATGATGGAGATGTCATCATCTCCCTCCATGTCAAGCACTACAAGGTCTGCAGGAATGAAAAATTTATCAACCTTGACAATAACATCTTCCGCCATACCTCTAGGAAAAGCCAATGAACGATCTGCTAGTTGTAGAGAGATGTTGGTTGGTTTAAGCTCCTTAAGACCCAAGGTCCTGTGCACACAGAAAGGCATCAAGTTAATAAAAGCACCTAAATCACACAAAGCCTTGTGAAAATAAGAATTGCCAATAGCATATGGAATAGTAAAACTCCTTGGATCTTTCAATTTAGTTGGCAACTTCTTATGTAGTGCATCACTGCAGTCTTTTGTCATGTGTACTGTCTCTAAAGTCTCAAATTTCTTCTTGTTAGTTAGAATGTCTTTAATGAACTTTGTATAGCTTAAAATCATCTCTAGTGTCTCTGCAAAAGGAATAGTAACATTAAGCTTTTTATACATATCAAGGAACTTAGAGAACTCACTGCTGAGATTTTTCTTCTTGAATCTTTGAGGGTAAGGAATATTGTTTGGTACAACAGGTATAGCTAAGGTAAGGAACTTTTCGGCCTCAAGTGCAGGTTCAGCTTCTTTATCTCGAATCTCCATGGTTTCTTCATCTTCATCATATAATCGTCTCACTGGTCCTTCCAGTTGTTTCCCACTCTTCAAACTTATTACCTTGCATTGTTCTCTAGGGTTGACTTCAGTGTCACTTGGAAACTTCCCTTTATGCAAAGCATTTAGGGTGGAAGCCAACTGACTCATCTACACTTCCAGACTTTTAATTGCACTTCCCTGTCTAGAAACAATGTCTTCCATTTTCTGTCCAGCAGATTCGTCCTCTTATTTGATTCAATAATGAAGTTTCCAATTAGATCCTCCTGAGAGGATTTCTTCTCAGCTTGCTGTGAGCTAGAGGGTAAACCTGAAGAAGGCTTCAAAACATTCCTATTATTAGCATAAGAGAAATTTTCATGATACCTCAAACCTTGATTGTAATTAGTAGAAACTGCATTGTGCATGTGATTGCCCCTTGATTGTAACCTATGTTGTTCACATAATTTGCCTGTTCCATATTCGAATCTCCCCCAAAATGTGGTTGTTGAGATGCTACCAATGATGCAATAGAAGTAATGCTCCCTAAACCTATCAAATGAGATAAAGCATTAGTTAGAGAAGCCATTTGTGCTTTCAAAGCATTTACCTCACTGACTTCATAAATGCTTGCCACTGGCTTTGCCATTGATCGTTTTGTGGGCCATTGATAGCTTGTGACAGCCATCTCCTCCAGGAAAGTCTTGGCTTCAGCCACAATTTTAAATAAAATTGTCCCTCCAGCAGCTGCACCTAGTATTGTCTTGGTGTTTCCGTTCAACCGTTTGTAGAACATCTAGATTTGTAGCCAATCAGGGTACCCATGTTGCGGGCACTTCCTCAAGAGGTCCTTATACCTCTCTCAGGCCTCAAATATCTACTCTCCTTCAAGTTGCCTAAATGTTCCAATTTCAGTTATGAGCCTAGTAGTCTTAACAGGTGGGAAAAATTTTGATAGGAATGTTTGGGCAAACTCCTCCCAGGTGGAGATGCTCTGTGGCTCCAGGCTTTCCAACCAGTCTCTAGCTTTATCCTGTAAAGTGAAAGGAAACAAACGTTAGCGAATAGCATCATATGAAACATCATTGATTTTAACAGTTCCACAAAGAGAAAGAAAATATTTCAAATGAGAGTTGTGGTCCTCTGTAGGATGACCTCTAAAAGGGCTATCTCTGGCCATCTAAATGAAACCAGTTTTCAACTCAAAGTTGTTTGCTGCTATAGGTGCATGGACTATCCCTGAACTCTCTACGGGGAATACAGGTTTAAAGTAGTCCCTAATCATTTTCTGCTCATTGATCTGCTCTTCTGCCATTGGTAAGTCTAGCTTTTTTCTCTGAGCTCGATGGTTTTGAATACAAGTACGCTCAATCTCAAGATCAAAGGGCACTAGAATATATCGAATTCTAGGCATGCACTACAAAGGCCTAAACAAAAGAAAAGCAAAAGGCACAAGTAAAGAGCAAAACTAAACAAACTAAAAAGAAAAAGAACAAGATAAAGAGATATACATAAAGTACAAGCAACAAGGAAACAAATTATTTTACATAAAGTACATTAAACTCAACAAAAATACAACAAGGAAAAACACAAGAAAAATAATTTACATAATATACACTAAAGTACATAATCTACAAAAAAATTAAAAAAAAATACAAAGATATACAACACAAGAAATATACATGATATACAACAAAACTAAAAAAACACTAATACAAGAAATATACATAATTTACACAAAAAGAAAAGAAACTAAAATAAGAGAAGAAAACTAACAATTACACAATTATACAAATGTACTAAGAAAAATAAAATTTACAATATACAACATTTACACTCTAAATTAAGATCAAGCACTTTCACCATGATATTAATTAAACTAAAATATGTCAATCTTTGACAATAGCGCCAATTTGATAAAGGGCTTGTTGAAGGTTCTATCAAGATTAAATTTATAAAAATCGAACCTCTAAGTATTTTGCAATAATAGTGGCTAGGGTCGATTACAGGGATTGGAGTTCTTAGATTAATTAAGTACCATAATTACTCATGCCTAATTTTATTTAGAGAACCTAAAATTAGATTGAAACAGAGATATAAAACTAAGCTAAATAATTACAGGGTTGGAGTCCATTTAGAGAGACATTGGAGATTGAATTAACATGAAGCCCGAACTTAATTTGACTAAAAAAAGTTATACCATGCAACACTATAAGCCAAGAATTTCTAATTTATATGATTGACTTTTTCAAGCTCAATTGAACTCATCCATAAGTATTAAATCACCCTTTCTGTCTATTTTTACTACTTATGCATGGCATTAACAAAATTCTATAACAACATCTAATAACAAAATATTCATTTTCATGCAATGCTCCATTATTAGTTATGCAACCACATCTCAATTCAAGTTCTACTCTCTCAAGCTAAAACTCAAATTCTAAGAATTAACTTTGGCCAAAAGTTATGAACATAAACACAAGGATGCATAAATAGCGTTACGATATATAACAACTCAAAATCAAATGTAAGTTCTACAATCACAACCATCCAAGAGTCTAAAAAATATTCAAATTAATACAGCTCAAAGAGTCCTAAAATTAAAGGAAACAAATGAAAGGGAAAAGAGAAAAACTGGACGACGCGTGCCAACACTCGTTTCCGACTTGATGTCCCGCGAGCCTTGAGTCTCCTCCTTAGCTCTCCAAGTTGTTCTCTATGCCCAAAGCAATGCTGCTTATTGAAATTAGGGTTCTAGGTTCTCAAAACAGTTTCCCTTTGCTCAAATGAAAAATTTTCCCTTTATAGACATCGAGACAGCGTTGCAATGCTGTCCCTCGAATTTTATAAACAAGGAAAAAATTAATGTGGCTGGCATTGCAATGTTGTAAGTAACGTTCCAACACTATGTCTGCTGGACTCCAAGGCTGAAGGGCTGCTAATGTAGCGTTGCAATGCTATACTCTTGAGTTCACAAGCTTGTTTCCTTCTCTTCAACACTTGGATTCTCAATTATAGCTTCAATTTGCTCCAAATTCAACCAAATACTTCTTACAACTCTGGTTTTGCTCCAATTGCTCAGTTTTTGCAAAATATACAAAAACATACATGAAAGCACACACAATCATAGCAAAATTAGCATAAAACTACTCCTATAAATAGCAGACTTATGCATGCTATCAGCTGCCCTATGGAGCTCCATCTAAAGCGTTGGAACGCTATAGCTGTGCAATTGAAGAAACGTCGCCGTTTTGGACAACGTTGCAACATTATCACGATGTAGCCTTTTATATTCTTCATTTTCTTTCCGAATTAGGGGAAGCCATTTGGGGTTTTAGACCCCCATTTTTTATTCCCTACCCTTTTGGGACTTGTAGATGCTGATTCAATGTGTATGGAAGCGGATCTCGAGGCTCAGCAGAGAGGATTTCAAGGCAAAAGTCAGGATTTTGGACTAACTCTGGCCCTATTAGCTTTCTTTCCCCTACCTCACCCCAACATATAGGGGTTCTACATCTTCTTCCATACAATGCTTCGTACGGTGCCATTCCAATGCTAGAATGATAGTTGTTATTGTATGCAAACTCCATCAATGATAGATGAGTTTCCCAACTTCCTTTATACTGCAACACGCATGCTCGAAGCATGTCTTCGAGGGTTTGGATGGTCCTTTCTGACTGACCATCAGTCTGTGGATGAAATGCTGTACTGAAGTGCAGTTTAGTTCCTAAGGCTTCTTGAAGGCTCGGCCAAAACTTGGAAGTGAACCTCGAGTCCCTATCTGACACAATTGATACTGGGGCTCCGTATTGGCATACAATCCTGTCAACATACAATTTAGCCAGTTTATCCAAGGTAAAAGTTACCTTAACTGGTAAAAATCGAGCAGTCTTGGTAAGTCTATCAACTATCACCCAAATCCCATCATAACTGCTTGGTGTCCGAGGAAGTCCAAAAAGGAAATCCATGGTTACATGCTGCCACTTCCCTTCAGGTACTGGGAGTGGGTTTAGAAGTCCTCCTAGTTTCTGTCGTTCAGGCTTCACCTGCTGACAGATAAGACATTTAGAGACATACTCTGCTATCTCTCGTTTCATTCCTGGCCACCAATAATGGCTCTTCAATGTCCGGTACATCTTTGTCCCTCCCGGATGCATCGCATAAGCTGAACTATGTGCTTCCTCCAGTATTGTGTTTCTCAAAGCTTCATCTTTAGGTACACAAAACCTACCGCACTTCATCAACGCCCCATCACGTCTTATGTCGTAATCTGCTCTCTGCTTCAAGTTCACCTCTTCCATCAATTTCTTGAGGACAGGGTCTCTAGCTTGACTTGAGATAACCTCATTAATTAAAGTAGGTCTTATCTGAAAATGAGCTAACAGATTTCCTTTTTCACCAACTGACACTTCTGCATTAGAACTCTTGAGTTCCTCTAACAGAGCCACTCTAACAGCATTAAGTGAACTCTTAGGTTGCTTCGACTTCCTACTGAGTGCATCAGCTACAACATTAGCCTTCCCTGGGTGATACTCGATGGTACAGTCATAGTCTTTTATCAACTCGAGCCACCTCCGCTGCCTCAAATTCAACTCCTTCTGCTCAAAGATATATTTTAAACTTTTATGATCTGTGTAGATATGACATTTCTCACCAAACAGATAATGCCTCCAAATTTTTAAAGCTAACACAACTGCTGCGAGTTCCAGATCATGAGTAGGATAGTTACACTCATGCTTTTTCAGTTGTCTTGACGCATAAGCGATCACTTTCCCATCCTGCATAAGAACACATCCAAGGCCCTGATGTGATGCATCACAGTAAACCTCAAACTCTTTTCCCGTGGTAGGTAGAGTTAATACCGGTGCTGTCACAAGTCTGTTCTTTAACTCTTGAAAACTTTTTTCACACTCTTCACCCCACTCGAACTTCGTGTTCTTCTTTGTCAAACTGGTTAATGGAAGAGCTATCTTTGAAAACCCCTCGATAAAACGTCGGTAGTATCCTGCAAGTCCCAGAAAACTACGGACTTCCGATACTGAAGTGGGTCGTTCCCACTTGACTATTGCTTCTGTCTTCTGAGGATCCACTTGAACTCCGGCTGCTGACACTACGTGTCCCAAAAACACAACCTGCTCCAGCCAAAACTCACACTTACTAAGTTTAGCATACAGCTTCCGATCTCGTAATGTCTGTAGCACTATTTTGAGATGTTCCGCATGCTTCTCCTTACTTTCTGAATACACTAAGATGTCATCAATAAATACTATCACGAACTGATCAAGGTAAGGATGGAAAACTCGATTCATGAGATCCATGAATGCTGCTGGGGCATTTGTTAACCCGAATGGCATTACCAAGAACTCGTAATGCCCATACCTTGTCCTGAAAGCTGTCTTTGGTACATCAAAGTCCTTAATCTTCAATTGATGGTACCCCGATCGCAAATCAATTTTGGAAAACACCGAGGCACCCTTTAGTTGGTCGAACAAGTCATCTATACGGGGCAAGGGATACTTATTACGTATTGTTACTTTATTTAACTGTCGGTAATCAATACATAATCGTAATGTCCCATCTTTCTTTTTCACAAATAACACAGGTGCTCCCCACGGAGATACGCTTGGTCGGATATAACCCTTATCCACCGACTCCTGCAACTGAGTTTTCAACTCCTTCAATTCCTTCGGTGCCATCCTGTACGGTGCTTGAGATATTGGCGCCGTTCCTGGAATCAAGTCTATAGTAAACTCCACCTCTCTATCAGGTGGCAACCCTGATAGCTCCTCCGGGAAAACATCTAAATACTCACATACTACTAGAATGTCCTCAGGTATCAATTTACTCGTCGGTGCACAAACTACATATGCGAGATATGCTGTACAACCTTTATTCAATAATTTTCTAGCTTTAATAGTTGATATTATACAAGTAGGCAATATCTTCCTATACCCTTTAAGGATGACCTCAATGTCGCCTGGCTTCCTCAACACAACTTCCTTCCTATGACAATCCATAGAGGCATGATACCTAGACAAAAAATCCATCCCCAAGATAACGTCGAACTCTTGAAGATCTAAGGGAATCAATTCGGCTGTCATAGTCATACCATCTACTTCTACCATACAATTCCTATAGAAGCTACGGACTATCATCATAGCACCAATAGGAGTATATATGCACAGTTCTTCAGATAGAGGTTCTAATTCCCCCTCAATATTAGTAGCAAACATACAAGAGATAAAAGAATGTGTAGCTCCTGGATCTAATAACACATGCGCAGGTTTACCACAAATAGAAAGTATACCATAAACAACTTCTGGTGCATCATCTGCCTCCTATTGTGTCATGGCATAGATCTTCCCCTGCTGTCGGGGTCGGCCTACAGGTCCTTTCTGCATAGCCCTACTAGTGCCTTCTCCTCCAAGTACCCCAATCGTTTGCTGCTGGTTCACAGTCTGAGACGCAGTTCTCTGTCCTACCTTGTTTTCCTGCATTAGCTGGGGGCATTCCATCTTAAAATGACCTTCTTGCCCACAATTAAAACATACATTACTCCCACTCAAACATCGACCCCAATGATACTTTCCACAAGTGTTGCATAATGGTTTCCTAGCTGAACTAGCTACCGACTCACCGGGTTGTCCTGTACGAGAGTCTCTTGCTGACCCTGTCGAAAAACTCGATCTCTGCTGCCTCTGTCTCTCCCTACCTCCACTCGTACCAGTCTTGGAAGTATACTGCCCACCACGATGAGGTTTGAAGCTCCCTTTTCCAGAAATTCTTGGGGTGAATCTCCCACTATCTCCTGGTTGGAGCCGATCTCGTGATGAACTAACCGAATAACTGGTACGTCCATCACCTACAACTCCTCTTCCCATTCTTTCCTCTACTAGGCTTCGCTCTACCCTTAGAGCTGTCTCCACTAGTTTGGAAAACTCAACCCACTCTGAACTTGCTGTCACAGGCGTTCGGATCTCTGTTCGTAGACCATCCTCGAACCTTTTGCATCGATCTATCTCGCTTGCAACAATAGTGCTAGCATACTTTGATAACTCTGTGAACTTCTTCTCATATTCTGCTATTGTCATCGATCCCTGAACGAGCCCCAGAAACTCGTTCCTCTTCGCATCACGGTAAGAACTCGGATAATACTTATCTTCAAATGCCTTTCGAAACTCTTTCCAACTCCATGCTTCCCCTTTTCTGCTCTCTGTTATCTTCCACCAATCATCTGCTCCTTTCTGGAGCAAGAATGCTGCTAAATCAACCTTCCTTTCCTCAGGGCATCGCATAACCCTGAAACACTTCTCAATCTGATTTAACCAAACCTCAGCATCAGCGGGATCTGTCGTGCCCTCAAATGTTGTTGCACCCAAGGCCTTTAGTCTTTCAATGCCATACTTTTTTTCTGGGTCTGCTTGTGTTGATCTAACACTTTCAGCTAATCTTTGAGTTATCCTCATAAAAATCTGTTCCTCCAGGTTCACCTCTTGCTGAGGATGACTAGACTCTCCCTCTGATACCTCTCTTCCTCTATTGCCAGTAGCTTCTTGAGTTCCGGCCTCCACTTGCCTGCCTCGTTTGCCACCTCGAGCCATGGTCCTAAATTATACAATCTTGTTAAAATAATTAAGACAACAAGCTCCTAATTTAATGCATGAACCTAGTTCCCTTCCCAAAACCTTTTGCTCTGATACCAAGTTGTCACACCCCTTCCCAGCTTACTTGCCTAACCTAGAAAGAGATGTAAAGATAGAGACAATCAACCCTATTACTAGCTCTCCCTGACCATCCCAACATATAGCTGAAAATGAAGGCAACACAGCACGTTTGAACAAGTAAGTTTGAAACGCTCAAATACACATATGAGCAAGACACATTCACTTTCAGTCCTATGTTCTTTAACAAGTCATAACATTTTATAGTTATTACAACCCCGCTAGAATGCTTTTACTACAAACTATATACATAAGAAAGTGTATATACAAGGAGCTAAAACGGCGTGGTGGCAAATAGGTCTTGTCAAGGCTGAGCACCAGGAACTCGTTTGCTACTTGGGGAGAGAAAACATGTTGAAAACGTGAGCTGGAAAGCCCAGTGAGTGTCTATCTTAAAAAAAACATTATAAGCTCAAAGGTGAAGCATAATGATGGACAAGCTACAAGTTAGAGATAACTTATCACTTATTTGTAAGCATAATCAAACCATGCTACCCATTTACAGGTTTAAGTCACCACATTATGTATAACATAGAAACTCATAATGTAGTACCATACTGAAGAATAGACATTTCAAAGCGTAGAAGCTCATAACAATAAAACTCATAACATGATACCACTTTCGAACCTTAGCTGTGGTAGAGTCATCTCTATACCAACAACGTTCATACCTCTCTCACGTGCACGTGGAATGCCATTGAACACACTGGTCTTCCCTAATACCTTCTCTATGTCCTTCAGTATTGGGGTTAGACCAGTTACTACCCGAATACCTTCTCTTTGTCCTTCAGTATCGGAAATCATGATTCCTCCCTCCCAAGTACCTTCTCAATGTCCTTCAGTACTGGGGGTTAACAACATACCGGGGCATACTTTGATTACCTTGGAAATCATGTTTTGATAACACAAACAACAAATTTTCAACATTTGCACTTTTCCTTTCTAAACATGTTTCCAAGTGGATTTACACAAGGAATTTTCTAAAGGAAATCATACTTCCATAATTTAGTTTCCATGCTTGAATGTGTAGTTACAAACTAATTCAAATCATGCTTAAGTGCCATCAATGACATTCTATTAAAAGCTCCATGAAAAATATACAAAAGTAAGTCAAGCATGTTTCAATGATCAACATTTATGCTTTTGAAGAAAAACAAAGGTCAAGCATAGTTCTAAAATAGAGTCACTCACAATCACCAAAAGGGTTCCAAGGATTATAAGCTATTCCTATCTCCGTTTGCCCTGAAAAAGAAATTAATAACATTAATTCCTTTCCTTATACACCTTAAAAACATATCTAATTCAGTCTCATAACTCAATTCATAATAACCATACACACTTGGGTGTAAGGTATATAGAAATGGAAGCACATCTCCTTCAATCTCTTGCTAGCAGTTTTTTTTTTTTCTTGCACCTAAAATTCCAGGTTCAACTTTCAGCTTGGGTTCCTCAAAATTTAGCAAAACAACCACCTAATGTTTTTTTGATAAACCTCAAGTACAACATCTTAACTTACTTACCTCAAATTTTCAGCTTCTAATTCCTCCTCAAGAGCTCAAAAGAAACTGATTTCTTCACACTGTTCTGCTAGCAGTTTTTTTTTTTTTCTTGCACCTAAAATTCCAGGTTCAACTTTCAGCTTGGGTTCCTCAAAATTTAGCAAAACAACCACACTAATATTTTTTGATAAACCTCAAGTACAACATCTTAACTTACTTACCTCAAATTTTCAGCTTCTAATTCCTCCTCAAGAGCTCAAAATCACCAGATTTCTTCACCCTGTTCTGCTGGCCGAAAAACTGGGAACACCTCTCGGTTTTCTTAAATTTTCACGACCTTCTTCTTCATATTTTCTCACAAAATTTTCCAGACCTAATATTCATTCAATTTCTGAGATTTTGGCTCAAGAATCATCGAATTTGCTCAAGTGGATTGAGAGATATGACTGTTTTAAGTTTATCCACTTCCTAGAGCTTCCAGCTGTCTACTGCAGTCACAAGTGTTGGACAGCTCATCCTTCCACTATAACAAAAAAAACTCCAACGAAAATGTAACTAAAATGGCAAGCTCCTCCTTCTCTCTTTAGACTTTAAGTCCCTTTCAATCCACCTAAATTGTAAAGAAATTTTAACTAAATTAATTAGAAATTACAGCTTTTGTATTCAACACAACATACACCTAATGTGTACCCAACTTGCTCATGACCTTAACTTACTTCAACTCAACTTTTAATATGCTTATCCCAATGTGTAACCTGTCTCCTTATGAAGCTTTGTGTACGTTAATATCCACAACTTAGGAGATTCCCAAATTCTACCACGACATCTTTTAGTGCAACCTATATCAATTTGCATATGTCAAAACATCATATATGAGCACAATATGATCAAAAGAGAGTTTAGGGCTTACACTGTAGGACAAGTTGTGTCCATAGATATAATCATTACATGCAAGTCAATCCTTCACGAGTTGTTCGTAATTACAGCTGGGTCAAAAGTCTGTTTTACCCCTATAATTACATCTTGCACCTTAAGTACTACTGATTCTCTAATGAACAATATGTTTATAATCTAATTATAAACTAAGTCCCTCTCGAGCCAATGAGAGGGTGGGGCCCCATTGTTCAAGTCTCGAAATCAGCACTTAAGGGAACTACTCATCTACTTACCCTATATGGGAATGAGTGAATTCCATCTTGTGAGATTATGTTCCCAGCTCCCTATTTGGTCAAGTCCCCAAAATGGTAAGCATATTGAATCGGCTACAAAAGCCACTCTCACCCATGCAAATCAAAGGACAAGCCCTCACAGGCAGGAGTTCATAACTCACTCAGGATTAAGATCGAGTCACATATGATCATCCTGATGAAATATTAATCTTCTCGATTAACGGATTTATAAAGAGAGATTAAATATTTCATAGTCCAGTCTTATACAAACTCATTATATAAGATACCCCCACTCACATGTCTCCACATGAATGATTTGGATCAAATTATTTGTAACTATTACAAAGTGGGTCGTATCAATAATGTTACCAGGATAAGGCACCCAACCTTATCCATAAACTATGACCCTTTATGTTATTTCTTGAACATGATCCTCTCGTATGTCAACCACATACTGTTCAAGATTACACTAATAACCTTGGATTTTTCATATAATAGATAATATTATATTGCAAATAAAATAATCAAAATTATTATTAATTATTAAATAAATTATTAATTACGAGGCTTTAGGGCATAAATCCCAACACAAGAGAGGTTCCAAGAATTGTTTGATTAACAGGCTTTGGTTGTGGAAACTGTTGATTTTGTTGCTGTGAAAATCCAGGAGGGTACTGTATTCTTTGATGCCCTTGATTTTCTTAAGCATTATTTCCATGACCACTCCAAGAAAAATTCAGATGGTTTCTCCATCCTGGGTTATACGTATTGGAATATAGGTTGCTCTTCTGCATGTGTTGATTTCCAACATAGTTCACTAAGGCCAGATTTCTAGGACAGAATTCAAAGTATGTGCTTCCCCCAGAATAGACACATGATTCTGCTATGACTTGATTAATTGATGCAGCATTCTGTGATGTATTTTCCATTGACATATTTTTCAAAATGTTCACCATGGAAGCAATTTGGGCACTTAATGACTATAATGCATCAACTTCCAACACTCCCTACTTCTTCTTCCTAGGGTTGCTACATACATCTGCCCACTGAGAACTGTTGGTAGAAATTCTCTCTAGAATCTCATACGCTTCATTAAACGTCTTTGAAAGGAGGGCTCCATTTGCTGAAGCATTTACCATGTTCTATGTATCCAGATTCAATCCGTTGTACAATGTCTCCATTTGAATGCAATGTGGTAGACCATGGTGAGGACACTTCCTTAATAATTCTAATTCTCATGCTTCACTGAACGTCTCATCATCATATTGCCTGAATGCTACTATTTCAACTCTATACTTAGCATTCTTCGTTGATGGAAAATACTTTATCAAGAATTTTGCTGCCAATTCGTTCCACGAAGTAATAGATCCTGGTGGAAAAGTGTTCAACCATGCCCTTGTTGCTTCTCTAAGAGAGTATGGAAATAATATCATCTGAATTGCATCCTTTGATACTCCTTGCTTCTTAAATGAGTCACTCACACTTAGAAAAGACTTAAGATGTAGGTGCGGATCTTCAGAAGGAAAACCATGAAATTGTCCCACCATTTTGTAGCATTTGGAACATAACCGGCTTCATCTCAAAATCTGCTGCCTCAATTTCTAGTCTAGCAATTCAAGGATATAATTCATCGAATATGGGTACTACATAAGCCCTAATGGCTCTTTCCCTATCATTGGCGAGAAGAACAGGGTTCTCAACCACATTCCCTTGATTAATTGGTGGATCCCCTCCTACTTCAGGTTGTGGTCGATTCTCATTAAGAACGAGTCCTGTGGTCTAGGTGGCTCTATCGGATCTTGCTTTTCCACTGGATTTTGACCATCTCTTTGAACTCTTCTCCTTAAATGAAATGTTCTCTCAATCTCAAAATCAAGTCGAAATTCTAAATCATGGAACTCATTCACTAACACACCTGAAATGAAACCAAACAGTTAATTTATATTCAATAAAGCACCAATTCATTAAGAATCAATTCGAATAAAAAGAAAATGATACTAGTCCCCAACAATGGCACCAAAAACTTGACACGTGTTAGAGTAATGTGAATAAATCAGCAATAATATGATTGTTTGTGTGCAAGTGTACACATGTAAATGTAGTAAGTGCTAAGTAAATTACCCTATCAACAGAGACTAGTAATCTTCTACTTTACCACAAATTAACTCTCAGTAAACTCAAACTGTAACCAATAAAATTCATCAAGAAACTGAAATAAAGTAAATGAACAATGTTGGAACAAAATAATTGATAAAACATAGACAAACAGAGGAATCATAATTAAACAGAGAACTGCTAAACTTATATTTTAAGCTAATTAAAAGGCTTGGATTAGAGGTAAATTCATGATCTAATTAATTTTGCAACTTAAGTACATATTCATTTCGCTCAACCCACTACAGTTCACACGGGATTCTCCCAAATCACATGAAATGCACTGTTTCATTCCCATTACTACAGCAACAATTTAACCCACTGTAATGTGTGTGCATTAGGTGAGTGATTATCCCTAACCTCCTCACTTAGCTAGTTACTAACCCTAACATGGAGCTGATGTGGTTTTTCTACCCCTCCTATTCTTCCAAGAAATCAGAGAAACACTGCTACAAAACGGTTGGCCAAACGGAATCGAGGTAATGAAATAAAACCTTTTAAAAACCAGTTTGAGATTATGAAATATACTTAGCTGTAAAATTAATCAAAAGAAATCATCCTTTAATCCTCACCTTAAGGTGATTAGTTCATAATGTAAAAAAAATATAGCAAAGAAAGTTAAATACAAACATAAAGTAATTGGTGTAAGAAAATTAAATGGAAGAAGAAGAAAAAGAAGAATAAATAAACAGAATGTTGCACCAAAAGGCTCGGTTCAGCATCAGCTTCAGCTCAACAGGAGAAACCTTCCTTATTTGAAAAACAATTGCCCATGGCCTCCAAAATCGAAAGCTCCTCTCCTTTTCTCTCTCTCTTCCTTCTTGAACCTCTCTTTCTTTCTCTCCCCCCTTTCCCCCAAACGGCTATTCAACAATTATATCTCTTTTCTTATGCAAATTAGGGCTGATTAGACAAGACCCTTGAAATGGCGAGCTATGCCACTATTGGCCGAAATAAGCTGATTGTTCTAACATCGAGCTACCTTTTCTCACATGCAAAATTCGTGCTATCTTGAACTATCAAATTTGCTCCAGCAAAATGTTATAAAACTGTTGCCCATAGCTTCAAGATTCTTTCTTCCACATCAATTATCCAATCTCTAATCGTACCCTGAATTAATCAAGTAAAGCTCAGTACTAAAATCTTGCTCTAATAAGAATTTTACTAAACCAAAAGTAACCTAGAGCAAAAGAAATCAAAGCTAGGGGATTTCCAAGATAAAATGAGGTAAAATATGGCAATTCACTCCTAAAATGATAAATTATAACTCTTATTTTAAGAGTTATCAATTGGTTGTAAGGCAACTACAATAGGACTCCACTCAAGAAGCCAATGCCCTTGGAGGGTTTTCAGGCCAACCATAGAGGAACTACGATCCCTACTTAAATAATTACAATCCTGGATGGTGGGATCATCCAAACTTAAGCTATGGAAACAAAGGACAACAAAGGTAGTTCCCTCAGAATTTCAACAGACCACCTTAAACTCATACCTCAAGCTCAGGTATGCCTCTAGAGGACATTGTTAAAACCCTGGCTGACAGCACCCTCAAATTTCAACATGAGACAAGGACTAGGATGCAAAACTTGGGCACCCAAATTGCACAACTTGCCACATCAATTAGGAAGTTGGAAGCTCAAAATTTAGGGAAGCTACCTTCACAACCTAAGGTAAACAAAGGGAGAACGTCAGTGCAATCATGCTGAGAAGTGGGACAGAGATTCCTTCGAGACCTCCTCCATCTAAAGAAAGGGAACAAAGCATAGCGAGGAAAACCTTCTCCTATAATAACTCATGGGATAAGTTTTGATCCTCCTTTGTCTTTTAATTCTTACATTCCAGTGGCTCTTTTTCCTAGCAAGTTAGCTAAACCCAAAGAGGAAAAGCATGACAAGAAGGTCTTGGATACATTTAGCAAGGTGGAGATCAATATTCCCCCCTATTGGAGGCCATCAAGAAAATCCCTAAGTATGCAAACTTTCTAAAGAAGTGGTGTTCGATGAATAGGAAAATGAAGAGTCAAGAGAAAATTGAGGTAAGTGAGAATGTTTTAGCTATTTTACAAAAGAACATGCTAGAGAAATGCAAAGACCCATGTATGTTTCCACTGTCATGTGTGATAGGTAATAAGAAAATAGAGCGTGCCATGTTAGACCTAGGAGCTTCAATCAACTTCATGCCTTTTTCTATTTACCAAGAGCTTAAGTTGAATGATTTGCATGAAACTTGTGTTGTAATACAATTAGCTAATCGTTCCTATATTCACCCCTTAGGAGTTCTTGAAGATGTTCTAGTGTAGGTTAATGGTAGGGAGACCATTTGTTTTTCTTTTCTTTTTCTTTTTCTTTTTTTTTTTTTTTTTTTGGTCTATATGGACCTATGATAGTTTAGAGACTTGTCGATCTAGTGGAATGAATTTTGAGTAAATTGTAGTTTAACGACAATTTCGGTCTATTTGTAGTTTAGCGACAATTTCAGTCGATTCGTAGTTTAATGACGATTGCGGTCCTTTGAGTCAATGATTAAGGATCACTGAGGTTAATTTTGTCTTCTTCCCCATCTATGATGAAAAGAGCTGGACAAGACGATCTATGATAGGAGGTTCTTTGTAAAAGAACTCTCTGTAAATCTGCCTCAATGGCTGTTTGAGCTAAAGAAGCCAGCAAAACAGCTTTGTTTTTCTGGAATTCTTACTGGTTTCTTTTGGAAAGGTCTTGATAATACGGAGTTTCCGCAAACCAAGTTTTGATATTTTGAAGGAAAATGTGGGTGAAAGTGTATTTATCCCACCATTTTACCTTCAAAGTTTTGACAAGGTATTTGTGATTGGTTTTAATCGTTTGAGTAGTTAGATTCCAATAGAAAATCCATGGAATTTGGAAATACAAAGCAAACTGAAAGCTTAAGGCAAACAGTGTTTTGTATATATTTTGAGAAAAATAATGGAATGATTCTTGAATTGGAGTAGGAAAGATATCTTCGCACAACCCGAAAATTTTCCACCAACCAATAAACTAGATGGGGAAATTTTGTTTTTGGGCATTCTTGCAAAATTGAATAAACCAAGAATGGTTGAAGCTTGATACCAAAGGATGGCAGTCCAAGCTTGGACATAGTCTTTGTATGAGTAAGAAGGAGGATTGAATCTTATCGAGAATTTTTTCTCAGTATATATTTTTTTATTCCATTTTGTAGAAGTAAGAACCCTGAAAATCTTTAATTTTGAGTAGGAAATAATCGTCGGATCTTTCCAATCAGTAATATGAGTAATGTCGACCGATTTTGAGTCTATAAGGATCAACTCATAAAACGCCCTTGTTTTGAGTACAGATTCAAGCATAAAGTTGAAATTATCTGGGTATATATGAGAAGTAATCTCAGCAAAGCTTTCTGAATCCCATTCGGGTTCGATTGGGACTTCATGGATTACATGAGATTTTTGAAAATATCCTGTTGTGACAAGTTTTGGAGTAAAACGGGGTGTAGGTGACACCGCGTTATTGTGGTTGATGAGGCAGCAACCGATTAAGTAGGTCGTGTTACAGAAGGTAACACTTCATCAAGACTAGAAGGTTCTATGATCACTCATTGTTTTCTCTCAATAAGGAGATGGATAATATTGAGGACTTGAGAAGAGATGTTCTCTTGAGAGATAATCAGCCAAGGGGTTTTGAGTCCCTTTTATAGATAAAATCTCAAAATCAAAGCACGATAAAAATTGTTTGCCATCTGATAAAGATTTGTTTTGAAAAAGGATTTTTACATCTTTTTCTAGAACAAATTTTGAAGCTTGGGAGTTTGCTTTAATTTAAAAAAAATTATTAATTAAATCTCCCTAAAAGTTTTGGACACATAAAACTATTGCCAAAATTTCTTCTTTGATTGTTGAGTAGTTCTCTTAAGTATTATTCCACACTTCTGAGTGAAATCGTACAATTGATTCTTTTTTATTAAGACACTGTTTTAGGATTCCTCCATATCCAATCTCTAACGCATCTGTCTCAATGATAAGATTTGCTTTTTCGTCGATAAGACTTACGCAAGGAATAATTTTGACTAAATCTTTGATTTTTCAAACAGTGTTTGTTTGGACATTTGTCCAAGCAATAGTGTCTTTCTTTAACCTTTGAAAAAAAGGTTTGAAAATAGGTCGAAGATCTTTGATGAAATCAAATACATAATTTAGACAACCAAAATATCATTGTAACTGGGTTTTATCTAAAATTTCATCTGAAAATTTTTGTGTAAATTCTAGAGATCTTTGTATAGGTTTTATCAATCCTAAATGAATATTAAAAAAAGGAAATCTAATTTGAGTTTGAAAAAGTTTAAGCTTTGCGGCTGAAACAACTAAACCATTATATTTAATTGTTTCAATAAAACTTTTTATATGAGAAAAGTGTTGATCTATATTTGTGAAAAGATTAAAACATCATCAATATAGATAATTGAAAATTCTTGAATAGGTTCAAGAATGTCATTCATAATTTTTGGAGTTCGGATGGAGCATTTTTTAACCCAAAGGGCATAACATTCCATTCGCATTGACCAAAAGGTACATTGAATGCAGTCTTATACCTATCCTTTTTGACAATTTGAATCTGCCAAAATCCAGACTTTATGTCGAATTTTGAAAATATTTTGGCATTTGAAATTCGTTTGAGTAAATCAGTTTTGTTAAGAATTGGATCCTAATCCATTCCAAAACCTTGTTTAAGGGTCTGTAATTGATTACCAGTCGTGGAATGCCTCGTTCTTTTTCCACCTGGTTGTTGACATAGAATACTGAGCAAGACCATGGACTTTTCAAAGGTCTAATCATCTTTCTTTTGAGTAAATCATCAATCTCCTTCCTACAATGGCTTAGTAATTCAGAGTTCATCTGAATAGGTCGTGCCTTTGTAGGAATATTGGATTCTTTGAAGTCTTTGGTATATGGTAGGGAGACCATATGTTTTTTTCTCCTCCAGAAAGCGTCTGGATGAGTGGAGCAGATTTCTTCTTCAATCTTCTTTTGAATAACCTGAATCTTCATTTGAGTATGAGAGTCTTGAAGCTGCTTCTCAACTCTTTTAAAACTGACTTCTTCCTGTAAGAAAGATACTTGCTTCTCTTTGAGAGAGATCTTGTTAATCCCAGTTACTGTATGAAGATTGCTTTCTCGAACTAGGTCAACAAATTTGAATATGATTTCCTTATCCATAAGTGTTGGTGAAATGTTCCCATCTGAAACCTTCAACGGATAAAGTTGAGTAATAAAATGAGTACCTAAAATCACTGCCTGATTTAGGTTCTTGACAAGCAAAAATGAAGTTACGAAATAAACTCCAATGTTGCATATATGAACTTCTGGCAGTTTATGCTTGATAAACAGCGGCTGTCCCTTTGCTCCTCTAACTGTTTCAACTATTTTTTCAAAATATTTAGAAGGTATGAGTCCTTCGTGTAGACAATTCTAGTATGCTCCACAGTCTACCAAAGCAATTGCAGTAAGTCTTATGTCATGTATCTTCAAAGATATTTTGACATACCATTTCTAAAACTGCACCTTGGTTAAGGTTACCAAAAATGATGTTTCTTATTCTAAAGGCCCCTGCTTCATCTTCCTCCTGTGGGGGAATGGTAGCCTCTTGACTTGATTTGATCGAGGCTACTTCAATTGATAATTGAGTAATATTCTTCTGATAATTCTTCCGAAGTTGTTTGACTTCTGTTTATAGTCAATTGATTTCAAATTGCAAATCTGAAATCTTAACTTCTTTGGATTTCTAGAATATCTTGAGCACATCATCTATGGATGTCGGAGGAGTGCTCAAAGAAGGTATAGGCTTCTTTGAGATTGTAGGAGTATCAATTTCCGATTTCAAAGAATCTTTGAGTCTCTTGAATATTGTCTTCTTGAGGGTATTGTCTGTGAGATCCCCTACGACTTCGAACAGAAGTTCTTGGTCTTTTGTTAAAACATTTATGCAATCAAGACAATTGCATAATCTCTTACCATCATACCCTAACTTATGAGTAATTTGAAGTTCTCCTTCTGAGGATGAATAAGAATCAGATTCTTCCTCAAGATAAAGAATTTGTCCATCATCAAAATCATTGTCATCAGAGAATGAATCTTCAAAATCTGATCTAAAGGCATGGAGTAAATCATCCGTAATATCATTATCGATATTAAGTTCATTGACTTTCTATTTCATTGGGCACTTAGGTGCATAATGCCTGAATCCCCTGCACTTATAGCTTTGGACTTTTGAAACATCTTTCTTTGAGTAGATTCTTCCCTTTTGAGGAGTCTTCTTGCTGTAAGAATACTTCCTGTAAAGAGTTTGCTTATAGGGTTTATAAGCAATTGGTTTCCTTTGATAGGAATTTGAGTAATATATCCTTTTTCTAAAAGGATTTTTCTTTGCACGAACTGAGGGCGGATTTGTTGCTTCTTGATAATAATAAATCTTGCAAAATTCTCCGAGTTCCCTTTTTCTTTCGGTCTTTGAATGGGAGAGTTTCTCATTTCACTTGGCCTGTAGGCATTGTCTTCCTCCTTCGTGGATGACATATTGAATTAATTCACCGTAGGTGATGTCTGCCCAAGGAATTTCACCTTTGAATTGATCCTTGAGGTAGATTGTCAACTCTACACCGAATAATTTAGGTAGACCTGCTATGAAACTTTGTTTACAAAAGGGTTCCAAACAGTCTTTCCTTTTATATACTTCCGTTATAAAGTATCTTTGTACATTGAAAATCCCGCAATTTATGACATGTTAATTGTTGAAGATATGTCCCCGCTTGATGCGTGTAATTGTCAGCATTTCGAACGAAGTGTTTGATTATTGCTAAATAAAGGGTTCTCACGGCATCATCAACCTTTTCTTCGTTAGAATCATCTAATTGAGTAACGGTAGAAGAAGATGGCTCGTTCTTCGGTTCCTTTTTGGCAATTGTAGTATGGCTTAGGATCTTTTTCTTCTCTTCATCAGAGTAAGCAGCAGTCCACCAGCCTCTTAACTGTCTAGTGAATCCTGAACTAATAAGATGAGCACTTTCTGAGTCTGTTTGTCCTTTTGAAGTATATGTTGCATTCGCAACAAACATTTCTTACACAACACCCATTACCATCTATTGAGAAAGATCATCTACGTTCCATTCATAGATTAATTCTCCATCAAACGATCTCGTTAACATATAGGGTCGTTCTTCATAGGAAAGTTCCGGATGAGACGCCCTAGGATAGTAATTCCTTGGATTACTATTTGATTTTGTTCCTGAAATCTTGATGACTTCTTTAGGTAAGAGATTTCTTTTCTTAAGAAGTTCTTCAGGATCTTCTTGGGAAATTGCAAAATGGTTCATCTTTGCAACCATTTTTGACATGTCTTCATCATTGAGTACATTGATTTGAGGTTCTTTTCCCTCTTTGATCATTATTTTTGCGAGATGTTTTTCTATATTTTCTAGCATCACCTCTTCTTTGCTTTTGATCCTTGGAATTGGTCTTCCAATATCTTCGCTAAAGAATGGTACAGAAGCTTCTATATTTGGGAAAGAATTGTCCTTAAAGGTTAGCTTTTTCTTGACATCTGTTGGAGTAAAACCTTCTCTTCATTCCTATTCATTTGTTCAGCCATAATGGATAGGATCTTGTTGGTGAAGTTGTTTTGAATATGAACTCCTCTAATTCCTTTAGAAGGGTTCTTTTCTTCTTCTTTTGGGTCAAGTTGCTTAAAAGGTGCTGCTGTGACCAAATTTCCATAAGAGCTTCTAAACTCGATCTGCTCTAATGGAGGATGAGTACTGAAGACTTCTCCTCGTTCAGAGGTCCTCCAAATAACCTCTTTGAGAGTGTTCACTTACTGTTGATACATGTCTCGGTGGGCGAACCATTTGAAGAAAGGGATTTGTTCTTCAAGGCTTCCCATGGTATTTATCCATGTAGTCTTGAATTCTTCCCTTTCATTATGCTCGTAGGCTTTGAAGAAAGATTCTCTTGGAATCTTCCATTGGTTGCTTAAAAAATCTTTTTTCAAGAATTCCATATTGATTTTGAATTCGTCTGATATGACATTAAGCTCATTGTATTGAGTTGCTCTGTCATATCAGTTTGAGTAGGAGATTGAGGCCTTGCATATTGGATGTCTGGTATGCGTGGCTCCAAATTTATTGAATTGATTTTTGCCGAGAGGGATCTCTGCAAAGGTTCACTTCTAAATTCTTGAAAGGATGAAGATTCACCTATGTATTCAAAAGCACTATGTCTGGAGCTGGTAAAGTTCCTGACCACTAGAGTATGACCTTCATCCTAGAAGTTGATTTCCATTTCTCCATATGGATGTTCAATGATTTGAGTAAGAGTTTTTGGCTTCAAAGTTGGTGGTGTAAAAACATATTTTAACTTCCACTTTGAGTTTCTGGTGATTTCTTTCCAAGATAAGACTTTAGGAGTTTCCATAGTTGATTTTGAAGCATTTGCTTCAATGAGTACTGTAGTGCCTTTTGGTGATGCTCTTAAGGCTCTTAGAGTTATCTACGTTTTCATCAGGCGATAATAGATCCGAAAGATGGCTACAAAACCATGAGAGTCTAGCATCATATTCATACCCTTGAAATGGACATCAAGGATTAATGAACTCATAATCTTTGGATCTTGAAGAGAAAGAGAATAGCCTAGATAACAATTGAAGTAGACTGGTCCATTTTCCAGATTGGTTTCCACCATTCCCAAAACAGAACTTTGGAAATCTAGAAATCTCTTGTCCCTGAGTGTAATGAGGACAGGAGTATTCAAACTTATTCTGAATAATGGTTTGATTGCAACTTGAACTAGACCAAAATGCATCAATGAGTAATCTTCACGATGTTTGAGTATTAAATCTCTTGTGAAGTGATTTAACGATTCTAGATTGTTACGGATTGCTACTGTGTTTTCCATGATTTTTACTCTCAAGCTTTGAGTAAAATCAAATGTACTTTTGTAGTAGACCGTCCTCAGGTCTATTTGAGGAATTTCCAATTTGCGAGCTACTTCTCGATCTTGGCGATCTAGAGTTGTTCATTGGAACCTTTGAGATCTTCAGCATTATTTTATGCCATATGAGTCACTCTTGTCGATTTGAGTACTGGTACTTACACCATCATTTTGAGTAATCTTTGATAATTTCTTTGGGATCAAAGATTTGAGTGGCTTTGACATTATTTCATAATAATCAAAATATTTTATTAAAGATAAAAATAATATTGTTTTAACACAATATTATCCTTCAAACTTCTCTCTCTTCTCCAAGTACTCATTTGCAGGGGGAACGAGCAGCTTACCAACAGACTTACAATCACTGCCAGGAACACCTTTGCCCTTACCAAGCACCTACTAACGAATGAGCTATCACAAGAATGGAAGAAATAATTAAGAAGAACAATATTGAACTAAATCAACATTGAAACTTAGCTTTTTCGAAAATAAAAAGATTAATATAAATTAATCTCTAACTACAAAAATATTTGAAGCAATGGAAATTGTATCAAAGATTGAGTATATTGAATAATGCGGGCTTTGATACCAATTGCTCCCAAAAGCTGAAATCCAAATGATTTCTAATAGCTTAGGACAATTAGGATCGGAAAATGTTTACAAGATTGTGAGAAGAGAGTCTGGAGAGCTTACAAGTATTTTCTTTTGTACTCTCGATTGCTCATTTTCTTGATGCCTTTGAAGTACAACTTGGGAATCTATTTATAGACCACGGATTTGAAACTGGAATTAAATAAAGCAAAATAAAAGATAAGGATGATCTGATAGGACAAGCTCTGATTGAAACATTGTTTATGGAAAGAAAAAATAGATATAGACAAAACGTGTAATTATGCTTAAAAGTCAAAAAGTCTAATCTATAGCCAATAGGGACAAAAGTAGGCAAAGAAAAATTAAAAGCTACCTATAAAAGTAGATTAAGAAAATGTAAAGTCTAGATTATTATTTACATAAAGACAAAAAGAGTAAAAACAAAATTTGAAAAGAAAAGAAATTATGGAGTTATCGAATGGTGGATGGTGATGGAGTGTGGATGTGAAGATAGATGTGGAACTTATGTAACTTCTTCTTCTTCCTTTAATAAAGCGGCTTTATTAAATGTCTTTTGTCGTTATCTTGCAACAAATATTATCATTGTGATTTGATTATTTTTGGGCGGGAGGCAAGGAAGCAAGGGTAGAGATTACCAACGGACTTACAACAACTGCCGGGAACACTCCCCCGCAACAATCTTCCACGACGTTCCTTAGCGACGGTCCCTCAAATAAACTTTTCACTTGGTAGGATTGGAGCAGATAACTAACTTGTCGATTGTTTTGTTGTTATAGAAAAATATTTACCAAAGAATTCATAAATATGTACTGGAATTCTTTGAATATGTACAATAGAATGATGAATTTACAATGGAAAGTAAATTTACAGGATCTTTTCACAGACACTCACATTTTTTTTTGTTTGGACTTATGATAGTTTAGAAAATTATCGGTCTAGTGGAATGAATTTTGAGTAAATTGTAGTTTAACGACAATTTCGATCCATTTGTAGTTTAGCGACAATTTTGGTCGATTCGTAGTATAATGACGAGCACTGTTTGACTCTGTTTGTCCTTTTGAATGGAACGTAGAATCTCCATTGAGCATAAAGACGATAAAAAATTGCACTATTAGGAGGCAACCAAAGTGTTTTGTTTGTTTTCTTTCTTTTTCCTTTTCAATTGTTTCTTTTCTTTTGGTTAGTTTGTTTTGTTTCTTCTTTTGTAGGTTTTTTCACTAGAGAAAAGAATGGGACAACATATGGACCATCACCCATAGGCCATACAAAAATCAACGGAGTTTTCTGTTCCTCTAATTTTTGTTGTTGAGAAATCTGCTTAGTCATACATTGAGAACAATGTATATTTTAAGGTTGGGGTGAAAATTTATATGTTGAGCATGTTGAGTTTTGAGCATAAGTTTTGAAAAATTTTGAGCATGAATGCATGATGATTTAGTTGCATCTTGTGTGATAAGGGCCTAGGATGTGCTTTAGATAAATTTTATTTGCAATTATTGAGATATGAGAATGCATTCTTGATTTGAGCCCAATTTAAATTTTTTCTTTTCACTCCATTATGCTTATTGAACACATAGCCCTTTTATTTATGGTTTTGAAGGTTTAGAATTGTATTATTTGGTCTAGATTCTTGTTGTCATCTCAAAAGGCTTAGGAACTGATTAGATAATCAACTAGCATGATAGGGAGTAATGTTACACTGAGGAGATATTGTATGCCTATTTGCTTGTTTTTGTGTGATTCACCATTGAAATATCAAAAGAAAGAAAAACAAAAAAGAATTAAAATTTGTTTTGTTTTAAAGTTAAGGACAAAAAGAGCTACCTTTGTTGTGATCAGTTAGGCCAACTATGAGTAAAAGTACCATGGGTAAGTGCCCTTGCAATAGATGTGTGAAAGGTAGTGTCCATCAAATTAAAGTAAAATTTAGGTTTGGGAGAGGCCTACCCTGAGCTCCAGGCACCCTAGTGGCATATTACCCTCTTGAGTATGGGAAAGCTTGATGATTAGAACTTGACCCAGAGTAGGAGGAAAACGAGTTGAAGGTTGAATAAAAGCTTTTTGGGCATATAAAGACTAAGATAGGAGAGGCTACACACACGCACATAAGGGATGAGAGGATTTTTTTTTTAATTTCTCGATGATTGAATGTGTTTAAGTGTTTTCTTCTATTGTGAATATTTTGTTATCTAAAGCATTGAGGTTAGAGTCATTGGTGTGCAACTAAGGATTAATAGGTGATCAGATGTGTACACACAAGCGCACGTGATCGAAGTAATAATAAAATGGTATTCCTACCAAGTATCATATCCACTGGGATTGATTTTTAATTCAATTAAGTACTGTGAATAATCTCATTTTACTTTATTTAGAGAACATAAAGCAAGAGCAGATAGGAAAATAAACACTAAACCTATAAAGCAAAATAAAAGGGAGACACAAATCGAAAGGCAATCATCTCACACTCATTCATCCCATCATGGTATTTCAACGTGTCGAATACGTTGAAAGAAATTTATTGGTCAATGAATCACATCTTCAATTCTCCGTTCTTAACGTCAATGAGTGTCTACCCCATCGCAAGGAACGGTCTCCCCAAAATAATCAGCAAGTCTTTGTCCACTTCATAGTCAAGGATTATGAAGTCTGCTGAGAATATAAATTTGTCCACCTTCACAAGTACATCCACTATCTTCCCCTCTAGATGAGCCACATATCGATTTTCCAGTTACAGTGTCATGCTAGTTGGGTGTGCCTCCTTAATTCCTAGTTTCCTAAACAAAGATAAAGGCATTAGATTAATACTTGCCCCTAAATCACATCTCTTAGATCACATAAAGCTCTACCAACATCTATACATCTAAGCATGGGCGGGTCGGTTTGGCTCGATTACTGTACAAAATCGAAGCCAAATCGCCCAACTAAGGAAGGAAAATATAGAACCGACGTCGAACTGCATACTATGTAGCCCACGTCGACTGAACTGCCAAAACCAACAGTCTTGTCGATTCTCTACTTATATGGTGCTCTAGTCAAGATTCGAGTATGCGGGTCATGCATGGTTCGGCGACCCACACACGCCCATGCCCAGTGCATTTCTTTTTATTCCTTTTTTTTTTATTTTTCTTATTTTTTAATTTCGTTTTTTATTTGACCAAAGATGAATGATGTATGTGACAACTGACAGTGACACACTGAGAGAAAACTTTGAACTGACCTGCCACTTATAGTGACATTGTTGTGTTAATTAATTCAAACTTTATGATTT
The DNA here is from genome assembly GCA_033996785.1 of Trichosanthes truncata. Lineage (NCBI taxonomy): Eukaryota > Viridiplantae > Streptophyta > Magnoliopsida > Cucurbitales > Cucurbitaceae > Trichosanthes > Trichosanthes truncata. The sequence continues at coordinate 36,799,109 of JAWPNB010000013.1, read as the reverse complement.
TTCTTTTTGCAATGCACAATTAGAAGAAGACCAATCTTGTTGATTTTGAACGAGGCTTCCATTCATTTTTTCTTTTTTTTTTTGAAACTTTTCTATTTTGTTTGAGATGTCACTTAAACATCAATTTTGTCTATCTATAATTGGATTTTGACAACTCTTTGGTTTATTTTTCTTTATATTTTTTTCTTTTTTTCATCTATTTTCTTTATAAATTTGAATATTTGATTTTTCTTTTGCAATTTATAATATAATTAAAAGTATAAACAATAGACTTTAACATTTAACTTTAATTTAATATCTAATAAGAATTTCATTTCAAGCTCCAAAACTCCAAGCAAAAGTTTATAAAATAACAAAAAAAAACATTAAGTTCATAGTAAAATTTAAAAAATTACAATCTAATTTGAATTTTAAAGAAATTGAATAGTCAAGCTTCAGTCTTCACTTCAAGTCAACTCTTCAATCTTCAAGAAGCATTCTTGTTCTCTACTTGTCCTTTATTAGCTGCTTTCTCTATGTATGATTTCAATGCTACAAAAAAATTAAAGAAATTAATGTAATTTTGAAATTAAGTTTCAAAAATAAATTTGTTCCAAACCTTTTTCATCATTAGAAACTTCCTCCATATGTGTTTGGAGATCAACATTTATAGCATTAGAACATAGACAATTTTGTCCACAAATAAGTGCTTCAACTGTGGATGGAGCCAAATTGTAGTGATAAGGATTAATCACTCTCCCACTAGTACTGAATGCAGACTCAGAAGCAACTGTAGACACTGGAATTGCCAAGATATCTCATGCAACCTTACTAAGAACCCTGTACCTAGAAGAGTTGACTTTCCACCACTCTAAGATGTCAAAATTCTCATCATCTTTTGCACAATGTTCCAATACGTAAAACATCAACCTCTGTATCCACATCAAAATGATTGATTCTTAGGGGAATGTGCTTTGAAGTGGTGTCTATTTTCTTTGTGAAAGTAAAATAAGTTGGAAACAGTAAGCTAGCTCTCCTTTTTATGAGCCAAAGGAATGCAAAGTGAACTCAATGAAGGAAGAAGGCAGTGATTTAGCTGTGGGGCTATGTGAAGGCTGAGGCTATGTTTTTGGAGTAAAAAAAAACATCTAGGTAAATCCTTAGGATGCTGAGCTTGAATGAGAATTTGAGAAATCAAACTACTGTAACAGTATCTATGTTGTGATCCAAGTGTTGACAGATTAACTTGATTGTTTGGTAGCTGGACACTGTGTTGAAAATTTTCTGAAATGAGGCATTACTCAGGGACGAGTAATGGTCTAAGTTTGGGGGCTTGATAGCTCGTAGAATGAGAGCTATTTAGGGTGTTTTAGTGAATATGTTGTGGCTTAAAAACACTATCTTAGGTACTTTTGTACTAAGAAGTCTTTTTGAATTGATGTTTTAGTAGTAAAGGAGTCCATTTTCATGTGAAAAGCACTTTTGAGCTTTTTAATGCTTAATATTACTTAATTGTGCTATTTGTGACTTGTGTAGGCCATTGCTGAAAGTAAAAATGGCTAAGTGTGAAAAATTCAACCTGTTATGCTAGAGCTTTGTTGTTGATGGAAGGTCAAGCTTGCTAGAGCAATTGTTGTGTTTTGATAAAGCATTAGCAAAGCTAGAGCATTTATCTGGGATCAGTTACACAAAAAAAGTACGTGGGAGTTATTTCATTAATTGACATGGACAATTTATGACACATGTACTGATTTAAACCAATGAGGGGCTGCCATTAGTCTTAAAATGTCCACTCAGCCCTGATTTCAAAGAAAGGAGAGGTTTAAAGCCCTTGCTTGCCATTTTTGTTAGGGGAGCTTGGAGATTAGACATTTAGAGGGGGAAATTTTCTAGAAGAAGAAGAAGAACCCTTTTTGGGAGGTGATCCACTTCTGGAAAGAAGGGAAATCTACCATAAAGAAGCTTCCCAACATCCCTTTCTTGTCGATTTCTCCTAGTTTCTACAGTATTGCTTTATTTTTCAGTATTTTGATATTAAAGACAAGTTTTAGAATGTTATTTGAGACTTTTCTTATTGTTATGTTGTTGTCTTTTCTTTTAATTATGAACTAATCACCCCATGGGTGAGGGATTAGAGGATTTATTGTTGATTCTTGCTTAAAGAAATAGTAGACTTGCATACTTTTCACTCCTATGCCTTGTGTGCTTAATTTTTAGCTTGGATTTGTCTGGCCAACTCATTTAGGCTGTGTTTATCTTGACTTTGGGAAGAGAAGGGATAAACCGAATGCATGGTATAGCATTAGTTCTGATTAGGAGCATGCTCTAAGGTAATTGGGGACACTAGGGATGGTAACCCACCTAATGTTTGCAGTTAAGGGCTTAATTTCAAAGGTTAATGGGAGTTAATCACTGATTCTTTGGGAATTCTAGAAAGAATCCTCGAATTAGCCTGCATTGAGTGTTGAAGCATGATCTATGTTGTAGCATTTAGTTTGATGAAGCAAAATTTTACCCCTAATCCTGATCCCTTTTCACAGAATCTGTTTAGTCTCATTTTATTCACTGTTTTTCTGTTGTTCCAGCATTCCAGCACCATTTTAATCTTGTTCCTTAGTTTCTTTTAATCTCATTGCACCAATTGATGCTCATTTTTTGTTACCTAACTAAAATCAGCTTAGGCATTGCAAAAATCCACTTAACTAGTCCTTGAGGAGAACGATATAAAAACACTTATCACTTGCTGCATTACGCTGTGTATACTTGCACATTTAGGGTGTTTTCATTCTAAAATTGCATACACTCTTTTAAGCAACAAGTTTTTGGCACCGTTGCTGGTGATTAGTTTGATTTTTACATTGTTTAAGTTGTTTTTAGTCATTTTGAGCTTAAGACAGAACTGACTAAAGCTGATTTTATTCATTTCAGGTATATTGGTTGTGTATGAATGAACATCTTGGGTTAGAGTTTATTTTAGATCCAGAAACAGAAAAGACCTTTAGAAGGAGATTAGGAGATTAAATAGAAGCTATGGCTGATCCATATCTCCCTAGAGATCCTTTAGCTCAACATTTACATAACCATGAGAATAGACAGCAGCCAAATCCTGAGATTAATAGACCAGCTGGAGTGGTTAATCAGGCTATGGGTCCTGCCAATGCTATTGTTTTAGCAGATGACAGAAAGAGTGCCATTAGAACATATGCCAATCCCTTGGTTGATGAGTTAAATCCAGGGATAATTAAACCTAAAATTCAAGCCCCTACTTTTGAGCTTAAACCAGTCATGTTTCAAATGCTCCAAACCATAGGACAGTTCCATGGATTACCATCTGAGGACCCTCATTTGCATTTGAAATCCTTCCTAGGGGTTAATGATGCTTTTATCATGGAAGAAGTGTCTAAGGATGCACTAAGGTTGAGTTGTTTCCTTACTCCCTTAGAGATGCAGCCAAGACTTGGTTGAATGCACTTCCTCCAGGGGTAGTGGACTCTTGGAACACTCTTGCTGAAAAATTTCTCATTAAATACTTCCCACCTACTAGGAATGCTAGATTTAGAAATGAGATTGTAGCTTTCCAACAGTTTGATGATGAGACCTTGAGTGAGGCATGGGAGAGATTCAAGGAATTGCTTAGAAAATGCCCTCACCATGGATTACCTCATTGTATTCAAATGGAGACATTCTACCATGGGTTAAATACAACCACTAAGCAAGTTGTGGATGTTTCAGCTAATGGGGCTCTTTTATCAAAGACCTATAATGAAGCCTGTGAAATCCTTGAAAGGATATCATCAAACAATTGCTAGTGGGCTGATTCAAGAAGTAACCCAGGTAAGAAAAACAAAGGAGTTTTGGAGTTGGATGCCTCAACTGCTATAAATGCCCAAATCTCATCCATGGCCAACATGCTGAAGAATTTGACTATGGGAAATGTGGGCCAAAATGCTCCTAATGTGCAGAATGCAGTTGTTGTAAACCAGGTAAGTACTGATTCATGTGTTTACTGTGGTGAGGGCCATACTTTTGAATTTTGCCCTAGCAATCCTACTTCAGTCTGCTACATTGGAAACCAAAACCAACAGAGAAACAATCCCTACTCCAATACCTATAACCCAGGTTGGAGGAATCACCCAAACTTTGCTTGGAAAGGCCAACGAAGTAATTCTCAAGCCCCTCAAGTACAGCAAAATGTGAATTACCCACCAGGTTTTGGGCATCAAGGTTACCAAGCCTTTGGAAATCAGTAACCCATGCCTCAGCAGCAGCAAAAAGCAATGTCTCAACAGCAGCAAAAAGCAATGCCCCAGCAGCATATTCCAGGTACATCTCTTGAGAGCTTGATGAAGGAATATATGACAAAAAATGATGTTGTTATTCAAAGTTAGCAAGCTTCATTGAGAAATTTGGAATTGCAAATGGGTCAACTAGCTAATGAGCTAAGGGCAAGGCCGCAAGGTAATCTTCCCTCTGATACTGAAAATCCAAAAAGAGAGGGGAAAGAGCAAGTGCAAGCCATAGAATTGAGAAGTGGGAAGCCATTAGTTGAGGAAGTAGAAGTTCACAAGAGAAAACATAAGGTGAACGACACTGCTGTCCAAGTTGAGGAAGAAAAGAAAGAAGAGCGGTTTGAGCCTAAAGGGAGAGAGAATGAGGAAGTTGAGATTACAACTAGATCTGAACCTTCAAGAGAAAATCAGTGTGTAGCTACTCCCATTCCAGAGTTTAAACCACCTCCTCCACCATTTCCTCAAAGGTTGAGAAAGAGAAAAGAAGAAGCTCACTTTGAGAAGTTCATGGATATCTTGAAGGAAATTCATATAAACATATCATTGGTGGATGCTTTGAGACAAATGCCTAATTATATGAAATTCCTTAAAGAAGTCTTGACAGGAAGAGAAAGATTTGAGAAATTTAAGGTAGTATCCTTAAATGAGGAGTGTAATGCCATTTTGAGAAAGAAAATCTCAAACAAAGAGAAAGACTCTGGATCCTTCACCATACATGTTTCTATTGGAGGAAATGAATTAGGACGAGCTTTGTATGACTTAGGAGTTAGCATTAACCTTATGCCCTTGTCCATTTATAAGAAATTAGGCATAGGTGAAACTAGACCCACAACTGTCACTCTCCAATTAGTTGATAGGTCCATAACCCACCCTGAAGGAAAGATAGAGGATATTCTAGTTCAGGTGGATAAGTTCATTTTTCCTGCTGATTTCATAATTTTAGATTATGAAGCAGACAAAGAAGTGCCTATAATCCTAGGGAGACCTTTCCTTAAGATAGGGAGAACTATGGTGGATGTCTATGAGGGAACAATCACTTTGAAAATGAATGACCAGCAAGTGAAATTCAGCACCTATGACACAATGAAATATCCCACTGATTTGGAAGAATGTTCTGTAATTCAGGTGCTAGAAGAAGTTAATAGTGAGACTGCTGAAGAGGAATTGTTGCAGCATCATGCTCAATCTTTTGGAGAAATAACAGCAGATGATTTGGAAAACAGCAATTTTGAAGGGGATAGTGAGAGTTTGGCTGAAGTTACCTGTTTTAGGAGAGTGTTTGAATCCCTAGAGTTAGGAGATAGGAAAACACCACCTATGCAGCCTTCCATTAAAGAACCTCCTACCCTTGAGCTGAAACCCTTGCCAAATCACTTGAAATATGCCTATTTAGGTGAGGCAAAGACTCTTCCCATTATTATTTCAGCCAGCTTACTACCTGAAAATGAGTTGATGTTGCTGAAATTGTTGAAAAAGTACAAGATGGCTATAGGGTGGACTTTGGCTGATATTCAGGGTATAAGTCCTTTTTACATTCATAAAATTAATTTGGAAGAAGAATATTTCAAATCCATTGAGCAATAAAGAAGACTTAATACAGCTATGAAGGAGGTTGTGAAAAAGGAAATCATTAAATGGTTGGATGTTGGAATTATATATCCTATTTCAGATAGCAATTAGGTAAGTCCTATCCAATGTGTGCCGAAAAAAGGTGGCATGACAGTGGTGGTGAATGAGGCCAATGAGTTAGTTCCAACTAGGACAGTGACAGGTTTGAGGGTATGTATGGATTACAGGAGGTTGAAAAAAGCCACTTGCAAAGACCATTTCCCACTACCTTTCATTGACCAAATGTTGGATAAACTAGTCGGTCAGGATTACTATTGCTTTTTAGATGGGTACAGTGGCTATAACCAGATCATCATAGCCCAAAGGATCAAGAAAAGACTACTTTTACCTGCCCCTATGGAATTTTTTCCTTTAGGAGAATGCCCTTTGGCCTTTGTAATGCCCCTACCACTTTTCAGAGATGTATGATGGCTATATTCTCTGATATGGTGGAATCTATCATGGATGACTTCTCAGTCTTTGGGCATTCATTTGAAGTTTGTCTAGGCAATTTAAGGAAGGTATTAAAGAGGTGTGAGGAAACAACTTTGGTCTTAAATTGGGAAAAATGCCACTTTATGGTGAGAGAAGGCCTAGTGTTAGGCCATAAGATTTCCAAAGAAGGGATTGAGATTGATAGAGCCAAGATTGAGATTATTGATAAATTAGAACCACCTACCAATGTTAAGGGTGTGAGAAGTTTCTTAGGACACGCTGGTTTTTATAGGAGATTTATACAGGATTTCTCTAAATCTCAAAACCCTTGTGCTCATTGCTGGAGGTAAATAGACCATTTGAGTTCACTACTGACTGCCTTAAAGCCTTTAATATTCTGAAAACAACTTTAGTTACTGCTCCTATCATGTCTTCTCCAAATTGGCAATTGCCATGTGAGTTGATGTGTGATGCAAGTGACTATGCTGTAGGTGCTTTGTTAGGAAAAAGGCAAGGTAAGGTCATTCACCCAATCTATTATGCTAGCAAAACTCTCAATGACGCACAACTAAATTACACCACAACAGAAAAAGAGTTGTTGGCAGTAGTTTTTGCTTTTGAGAAGTTTAGATCTTATTTAGTAGGTTCTAAAGTGGTTGTCTACACTGACCATGCTGCTATTAAGTACCTACTAGCTAAGAAATATGCTAAACCAAGATTAATTAGGTGGGTGTTGCTCTTACAAGAGTTTGATTTGGAAATTAAGAACAAAAAAGGTTCTAAAAATTTGGTAGCAGACCATCTGTCCAAAATTGAAAATTCACAAAGTTTGCTGCAGCAATATAATATCATAGATGATTTTCCTGATGAACATCTTTTTACAGTAGCTCAAATTCAGGAAGTTAAAATTCCTTGATATGCAGACTTCACAAACTTTGCAGCCAGTGGTATTCTACCTTTGAATTTGACAGGGCAGCAAATGAAAAAGTTTATTCATGATTCAAAAGCTTATTTATGGGATGATACATACCTTTATAAGCAATTTGCTGATGGGCTTTTGAGGAGAAGTGCTGCTGAAGGGGAAATTCATTCTATCTTGGAACATTGCCATGCTTCACCTTACGGGGGTCATTTTGGTGGTCACAAGATAGTAGCCGAAGTGTTCCAATCTGGATATTATTGGCCTTCAATCTTTAAAGATGCTCACATGTTTAGTAAGGCTTGTGATAGGTGTCAAAGGAAGGGAAATATTTGGAAAAGAGATGAGATGCCCCTCACATACATTTTAGAAGTTGAGTTGTTTGATGTTTGGGGAATAGACTTCATGGGCCCATTTCCTCCTTCCAAAGGGAACCTATATATTTTAGTGGCTATGGATTATGTCTCAAAATGGGTTGAGGCAATGGCTTGTCCAGTGAGCGATGCCAAGACAGTCATGAGGTTCTTGCACAAGCATATCTTCACTAGGTTTGGAACTCCTAGAGTGATAATAAGTGATGAAGGGTCTCATTTTGTGAATAAGGCAATGAATTCCCTATCGGCTAAGTATAATGTCAAACATAAAGTCTCCACTCCATACCACCGGCAAGCTAATGGGCAAGCAGAGATTTCTAATAGGGAGATTAAGGGAATCCTTGAAAAAGTAGTGAATCCTAAGAGAAAGGATTGGTCATTGAGGTTGGAGGATTCCTTGTGGGCATATAGGACAACATTTAAGACTCCTCTAGGTATGTCCCCCTATCTAATTGTTTATGGAAAAGCTTGCCATTTGCCCATTGAGCTTGAGCATAAGGCCTTTTAGGCACTAAAAGAGCTAAATTTGGATCATTAAGCAGTTGGAGCCCTCAGAATGTTACAACTTAATGAAATGGATGAGTTTAGGCAACTGTCCTGTGAAAATGCCTGATAATTCTCAGTTATGAGAATTATTCAACTCTAAAACCAAGTTGTTCTTGCTAAATTTGAGGATTTTGTTGACCAACAAGCAAGATAAAAGTAACATTTTGTATAAATTCATGCAAGCTTGTTGAAACTTGATGAATAAAAGAATTTTGAGAAAAGATGAAGAAAGTAGCTTAAGTTGTTGTCTTTTGTGCAGAATTGAAGACTTTGCAAAAGGAATGCAATTGCATTCCATTTGCAATGTAACGTGAAGAACAGAGGAATGGAGAATGCGACTGCATTCTAATTGCATTCTAAGACACAACAAGGCAAGCTCGAAATTTACGGAAATCACCATGATTCACGCGATTTACACCAATTATGGAGAAATTCTAGCAAGATTATATTGTCCATATTTTACCTAATAATTAAGGATCCATTTGGAAGGCAAGGTGGAGAAAAAAGAAGAAGAATGCAAATGCAATGCAATTGCATTCTCTAGACTTAACAAGAAATGCAGAATTTTTGGAAAGTGCAGAATTTTCGGGAAAAGACCAAAATCTATGGGATTTGCTCGATTTTTGGAGAATTTTCGGCCCAATCTCGTGCTCAATCAATTACCCATGATTTAAGGAGCCCTAAGATGGAAACACAAGCCTCGGAATGCCTATAAAAATGGAGAAAACAAGGCAAAACGCGGCTGGTTTTTTCTGCTGCTCGCCCACAATTATCTTCACGTTTTTTCTGTCATTTTACAGCAGTTTACTCTTCATTTTTATTATGTAATTTCCGAGGTTGATCCCTCCTCAACGAAAGTTAGAGGAGGTGAAGATCCAAGTGCCTTTGAATGGGTATTTGGATCGATCAAACAAGGAATTTCCATTAGCTTTTGTACTCTGTTTTTCTAGTTTTTACATTCTGTTTTATGGGTTCTTCTTCTTTCTGTTTTTCTTTTTTCCGGCAGCAACATTGAAGTTTATTTTTATGTTTCGTTCGACCTTTGGTTGGTCTATCACTTCATTCTTGTAGTTTTCACTCAAGTGATTCAAAATTTACACCATCTTCAATGAAGAGTTCGAATTTCTGCAATTGGTTTCGTCTGGATTTTTCTGTTTACTGTTTCTTTTCTTCAACACACCAGTAAGTAAAATTACAGCAATTGTTTTCTTCCTTTTTTTTAGCTACAATTCGATTTGATCCTAAAATTCAGAATTAGATCCCTTTATAAAAGTCAACTTTCCTTTATAAGTTTAATTACCCGTAGGTTCTTCTCTTGGTAAACACAAATTGAGGTCCAGTAGCATGTTTTAGGAATGGTGTTTTCCTTATTGGGCTATTATACTTGAAAAATTATTTAGGTTTTCATTGAAGTTAATTTTCTCCCCTTTTAGAAACTATGAAATTTTCAACAAATCATTTAGGGATTTTCACTTTTTCTATTATGAGCTAAATTTCCTCTAGGGATTCAAGTGTGTGAATGCCCTAGAGGAAAGATGTAAAGCTCGAGAGTAAAAACAATCTAGCTAACTCTTGGAATCAAGTTTGCTTTTGATGAGTAAATTGTTGGGTAAAACTAGTTGGCCATCTAGTGTTGCTTGTCAAGCTAAAACTTAATACCGAAAGGGTTAAGGGAAGCGGATGTCGCAAAAGCAATGGAGGAAAGGGCTTAGACATAAGTCTGAAACATCGACCCTAGACATAGGGCGAGACTCCAAAACCACTAGAATTGTGCGCAAAACTATCTAAGTTAGATTAGCCATAGACATATAGGTTTAATCACTTAGTCTCCTAAAGATACTTCAAAGAAGGTCGAATGGGAGTTGAATTCGGTTTACTTAGTTCCTGAGTTAGCTACGATTGCAATTGCTTTCTTGTTGCATTTTCTTTCCAAAGGGGCATTAGCATACTTGAATCCCTCTTTATTTCCATTGAATTTTCAAACACATTTTTAGTTAAAACACCTCTCAATTTATTTTCATCCTTGGTTACTTTGAATTGCAAATTGCCAACAATTTCGTGCCAACTGAAATTTATTTTATTAACTCCGTTCCCTTGGGTACGATACTCTGGAATACTCTAGTTTTTATTACTTCGATCACGTGCACTTGCGTGTTAGCGGATCAATGCCAAATTGTATAAAAAGAAAACTAAGACTTGGCATGATAGGAAGTTAGTGCCTAAACAGTTTGAAAGAGGGCAAAGGGTTTTGTTGTATAATTCAATGTTGAAATTATTCCCTGGAAAATTAAGATCCAAATGGTCTGGCCCTTTTATTGTTATGGAAGTTTTCCCACATGGTGCCATTACTATAAAAGATGAAAAAGAAGGAAGAGAATTCAAAGTCAATGGCCAAAGGCTCAAACACTATTGGGGAGAAGATTTCCAAAGAGAAATAGCCTCTGAGAGGCTATTATCTAAATGAATCTGAGACAGAAAAAAATTGGGAGCTAGAATAATTGGTTTTCAAATCTTTTTCTCCCTTTGATTATTTCACTGTTTTAGTTATAACTAGTTTAGTCATGTTTTAATCCTTGCTTGTTTTGTAGTTTTTCTTTTCTTTTGCAGGTGAGCAATAGGGTGGCAGACAACATTGATGAAACAGATGACATGTAGAGTTTCTGTCTTCAGATTGGCCATTTTTGGAAAAGATATTTGTACAGCTCGAGATCTGATTCTCTGTTAGGCTGCAGCAGTCTATATCAATGTAAGACAGCTTGGAAAAGTCAATTCAGTAGCTGCAGCATAGCTGGAGACTAATTTCAAGTCTTGTTGGGAAGCATAAAAGGAAGATATGGCATAAATGAATCTTTGACCAACCTTAATTCGAATTGATAGCTTGGTTCCAATCAATTCTCTTCAAATTGGAAGCCTTGGAGGGGTAGCCTCTATCTCAATTCGAAAGCAACAAGTGCACAACTATAAGAAAAAAAAATTATGTATCAGTTAGGAAATGGCCCCTTCTAAAACCCAAGGAAAGAAAGCAAAGGAGGTTGAACATGTTGAAACTGAGGAGGAGGAGCATGGATTTGTTGAAGCTACTGTTGTTTCAAGATCTTCTCATTCAAAAACCAGATCTAAATCTTCCAAATCTTCCAAATCCAAAGGGAAGAAGAAAGTGATTGAGGAAGAAGCTCTTGAGGAAATTGCTGAAGAAAACACTGCAGGTGAGCATCAATGCCTCTTCTCCTAGCAGCAAGACATCAAGGAGAAAAGGTAAGGAGCCATATCAAACTCAAAGAGGTTCTCCCTTGGAGAGATTCATTAATGAGGAAGCTAGGCTCAGGTTTGAAAAGCTGAAAACTAGGGAGTTGTTCCCTGAAAAAGGTTTTGCTGCTCCATTCAGCACGTTACCTGTATTTGTAAGAGCTAATATCATCAACCATGAATGGGAGCAATTTTGTCAGCAACCAGAGCAAACCATAGTGCCTATTGTCCAAGAATTTTATGCCAACTTGGAGGGAAATCCTACATTTCAAGTGAAAGTCCGAGGTAAGGTGGTGGATTGGTCTCCCACGGCTATTAATGAACTGTTTAACCTTTCAGACATCCCCTATGCTGTCTTTAATGAACTGGAAGTAGCAACACCTGAGTCCCACCTCAACACTGCTGTCAAAGTTGTAGGAGTGAAGGGTGCTCAATGGAGGGTCTCTCACATAGGTGCAAGAAGTTTTGAAGTAGCTTATCTCAATGATGAAGCTAATGTATGGCTATCTTTTGTGAAAAATCGTTTGATTCCCACTACTCATGACAACACTGTCTCCAAAAACATAATTCTCTTAACTTTTGCCATTTTGAAAGTGTTAAGCATTGATGTGGGTCGCATAATAGCTCGTGAGGTTCAAGAGTGTGCCAAGAAGAAAGTAGGGAAGTTGTTCTTCCCCAATACCATTACCATGCTGTGTTTAAGAGTTGGAGTACCTTTTCAACCTTCTGAGGATATTTTAAGTGATCAAGGAAATTTTGATCTAGCAAGCATTGACAGGCTAAGTAGAGGGGAGAACAAAGGCAAGGGAGGTCTAGCTGTGGGAGTGAACAGGATGCTGAAGCAGCAAGCTTATCTCCTGCAAAGGTGGGAATATTGTGAAAAGCAGCAGCAAACTTATTGGAATTATGCCAAAACCAAAGACAGCTCAATGAAGAGAGCTATGCTAGCGAATTTTTCCAATCCCTACCCTCCTTTCCCTACTTTTCCTGATGGTATCTTGACTCCTTGGAACACTCCTTCACCCAATGAAGAACAGGAAGATGAAGAGAAATAGCATATTCCTGGAGATGAAGATTGAAGAAAAGGGAAGTTGTGTTTTAAGTTGCTGTTGTCCTTTCTTGTTGTTATGTTTGTCCTACTTCGTTGATTGCTTTCATGTTGTTTTTAATTGCTTTTAAGTTCTTGCTTAGGGTAGTTTCGTATCTTTTGTTTTTTTTTTTTTTTTTTTGGCTGAGTTGTGTGCTTAAATTAAAAAAAAATTGCCAAGAAGTTAATGTTGTAAACTCCCTATATTTAAATGAAAAGCTAGTAGCTGTTATGTAGTTTCATTTTTCTTCCAATTCTGTCAAGCTCAGTAATCTTGCACTTCTTCCTTTGATTTTTTTTTTTTTTTTTGACCATGGATGTAGCTAGCCTAAATGCCCCTTGTTGTTAGCTATTAAATCTTAAGAGTTTGCTCCAATTAGCTTGAAATTGGGAGTGGGATGCTTGCTGCTGCTAGTTGTTATTGTTTAAAATAAATTTGGGGGACTTTCTAGCCTCATTCTTTCACTCATTGAGGACAATGAGCAAGATAAGTTTGGGGGTAGTAAGTTTGCCCTTTCTGTTTTTTGAGTTTCTCTTTCAATGTGTGTGTTAAAGAGTATTACCCTACCCCTAAGATCAATAATTTTTCTTTAAGCATTCAGAGCCCTTTTGAAAAAAAAAACAAACAAACAAAACAAAAGTTAGTAAGAGAGTTATTCCTCTGTCAAAAGCTAACCATTAAGATAGGGTTAGACATGAAACTCATGTTTACCCTTGAGCTAAAAGGTGGCTTGAGACATGAATATGCCTTAGTAGCCCAACTTAGTAACAAAGCCCGTTGTTAGGCAGCTTTCATTACAAATGTTGGTGTCTAAATCGAAGGCTTTGTATACAAAGAGGGTTCTCTCTAAGAAAACAAACAAACAGAAAAGTTGTTTGTTAAAGTTTAGCTCTTATAAGCTCTTTGAGGCTTAGGTGAGTTACACCACAAGTGTAGCCATTCTAAGAACTAAGATGGATCTTAGTATAAAGTTAAGGGAGCCTGTTTGGTTAAGGAAATGATTGATTCTTAGGGGAAGGTGCTTTAAAGTGGTGTCTGTTTTCTTTGTGAAATTAAAATAAGTTGGAAGCAGTAAGCTAGCTCTCCTTTTTATGAGCTAAAGGAATGCAAAGTGAACTTAATGAAGGAAGAAGGCAGTGGTTTAGCTGTGGGGCTGTGTAAAGGCTGAGGCTATGTTTTTGGAGTAAAAAAAAATCTAGGTAAATCCTTAGGATGCTAAGCTTGAATGAGAATTTGAGAAATCAAACTACTGTGATAGTATCTATGTTGTGATCCAAGTGTTAACAGATTAACTTGATTGTTTGGTAGCTAGACTCTGTGTTGAAAATTTTCTGGAATGAGGCATTACTCAGGGACGAGTAATGGTCTAAGTTTGGAGGCTTGATAGCTCGTAGAATGAGAGCTATTTAGGGTGTTTTAGTGAATATGTTGTGGCTTAAGAACACTATCTTAGGTACTTTTGTACTAAGAAGCATTTTTGAATTGATGTTTTAGTAGTAAAAGAGTCCATTTTCATGTGAAAAGCACTTTTGAGCTTTTTAATGCATAATATTACTTAATTGTGCTATTTGTGACCTGTGTAGGCCATTGCTGAAGGTAAAAATGGCTAAGTGTGAAAAATTCAACCTTCTATGCTAGAGCTTTGTTGTTGATGGAAGGTCAAGCTTGTTAGAGCAATTGTTGTGTTTTGATAAAGCATTAGCAAAGCTAGAGCATTTATCTAGGATCAGTTACACAAAAAAATCACGTGGGAGTTATTTCATTAATTGACGTGGACAATTTATGACACATGTACTAATTTAAACCAATGAGGGGCTGCCATTAGTCTTAAAATGTCCACTCAGCCCTGATTTCAAAGAAAGTGAGAGGTTTAAAGCCCTTGCTTGCCATTTTTGTTAGGGGAGATTGGAGATTAGACATTTGGAGGGGGAAATTTTCGAGAAGAAGAAGAAAAACCCTTTTTGGGAGGTGATCCACTTCTGGAAAGGAGGGAAATCTGCTATAAAGAAGATTCCCAACATCCCTTTCTTGTCGATTTCTCCTAGTTTCTACAGTATTTCTTTATTTTTCAGTATTTTGATATTAAAGCAAGTTTTAGAATGTTATTTGAGACTTTTCTTATTGTTATGTTGCTGTCTTTTCTTTTAATTATGAACTAATCACCCCTTGGGTGAGGGATTAGAGGATTTATTGTTGATTCTTGCTTAATGAAATAGTAGACTTGCATACTCTTCACTCATATGCCTTGTGTGCTTAATTTTTAGCTTGGATTTGTCTGGCCAACTCATCTAGGCTGTGTTTATCTTGACTTTGGGAAGAGAAGGGATAAACCGAATGCATGGTATAGCATTAGTTCTGATTAGGAGCATGCTCTAAGGTAATTGGGGACACTAGGGATGGTAACCCACCTAATGTTTGTAGTTAAGGGCTTAATTTCAGAGGTTAATGGGAGTTAATCACTGATTCTTTGGGAATTCTAGAAAGAATCCGCGAATTAGCCTGCATTGAGTGTTGAAGCATGATCTATGATGTAGCATTTAGTTTGATGAAGCAAAATTTTACCCCTAATCCTGATCCCTTTTCACATAATCTATTTAGTCTCATTTTATTCACTGTTTTTCTGTTGTTCCAGCATTCCAGCATCATTTTAATCTTATTCCTTAGTTTCTTTTAATCTCATTGCACCAATTGATGTTCATTTCTTGTTACCTAACTAAAATCAGCTTAGGCATTGCAAAAATCCACTTAACTAGTCCCTGAGGAGAACGATATAAAAATACTTATCACTTGCTACATTACGCTGTGTATACTTGCACATTTAGGGTGTTTTCATTCTAAAATTGCATACACTCTTTTAAGCAACAATCCTCTCCTGCAGTTTCCAATTACTATCAATAAAATGTGCAGTCAAGACCATGTAGTTAATATTTTGACTGGATGTCCAGATATCGGTTGTGAGTGAAATTCTATACCCTTGATCTATAAGAAGTTCTTTCAAATCCTATCTTTTAGTGGCATACATAACTAAAATATCATTAGCAATTGTAGTTCAAGAAGGAAGAACAAATTTATGTTCCAATAAAGTGATGGCCCCTTCCACAAACCTCCTAAATCCTTCACTCTCTACAAATCTAAAGGGTAACTCATCAATTATGATCATTTCAGCAAGTAGTTTCCTAATATTCTCTATGGTAAAAACTGCACACCTAAGTGAGGTATTTGTTGTATTATCTCCTACTCCTACACCATAATTATTTTTTAATACCAATTTCTGTTGAGATGTGTCTTTTGTCTCTGCAATAGGACTTTTTTTGCAATAACTCTCAATATGCAATCTCGTTGTCCCAGTCCCATATCTCTTTGTATGACATGCATATATAGTGCCACAATAATTACATTTAGCTTGAGGTTTGTCTTCACTACAATAAGGTAATTTAATAAAGTGATCTCATACCATAGAAGTTCTTCTCCTTTTTCTTTCATCCTTAGGTGCTTGCGGTGGTGGCATCTCAGCAAGTTCATCCATATTGTCATTCTCCTCACAATCAATTTTACCCTCATGCCTTGTTGAATTGGACATGATTTGATAATTAATAATTTGATATCACGTCACCCCATCTAGGAAAAAAATTAAAGCACTAATAAGTAAATATAAATCTAATGACTCATAAGTCATAATCATAACTTTATATTTCATTTTTTGTGGCATTTAAAAATATTGAATCATTGATTATTAATTACTAATTTACTATTTAGTCATTCAAATGTACTCAATTTAGTATCTATTTCTATATAGTAGATACTGAGTAGATTCTATTCTAATATTTACTAATTAGAATTTAGAATTTAGATGATTACTATTTAGATCTTAAAATCCTTAGATTTAAACCAAGTACCCAAACTAAGTAGTAACTATTAATACTATCTCTATTGTATTGTAATTTGTATTATTCATGACAATTGTCAAGAAAAACAAACATATTACTATCTTTTGATAACTTTTTTTTAATTTTTCTTTTTTAACACTTTTTATTCTTTTGGAAATATCAAAATAATGATAAAAAAAATTGGTGGTGTGGTGTTGCTTAAAACGAAGATAACTATTGTATGAGTAAACTGTAAAGTACATGTATCAAGATTCAAAATAATGGAAAAAAAAATATCTATGACATCTTTTGACACCTCACTTCACAAGTTCACATCACACTATGACAGGACACTAGTACCTAGCAAGAGCTACCTATATACTACTTGTGTTATCTTGTCACTTAAAAAGTTTACTAAACATAAAAAAATAATAATAAATAAACAAATAGAATACCTAAGAGCTTGCCTTTACTTGACTAAATCGTGCGTGAAGTGAAACTTGTAGACTTGTAACGAATTAATTCTTCTTTTTCTTCTTCTGTACAGTAATTATCAGTTCCCTTCCCTCTCTTTTTATTCTTCTTCTTAGGGGTGTGTACGGTACGGTTCGGTTCGATTTTGGCCGAACCCAAAGACCAAATTGAACTCCTCGGTTCTTAGAGTAGTTAAATCGAGCGAACCGAAATACTCTTCGGTTAAAGTTCAAAACCGAACCAGCTCAATTCAGTTTACTCGGTTCGGTTTCAGTTTTTAATCGTTTTCTTTATAAAAAAAAAAAAAGAAAAAGAACTTGTAGGTGAGCTGCAGATCGAGCGGCGCTCGAGAAGAAGATGACTGCCGGAGATGGTGGGTTGTGTCACTACCGACAAGAGAAACAGAATAGAGTGAGAAAGAGAGGAAGGAGAGGCTATAATGGGCTATCCCACCGTCGTTGCTACCATCAATATTTCACTGTTGCAGTCGCCATGGGCTGTGAGAGAAGAAAGCAAGTGGAAGGGAGAGGAAGGGGTAGAGACTAGAAGAGATGGAGGGAGAATGAGACATCACAAAGGAGAGAGGAAGGGAAGAAAAAAAGATGAAAAGTGGGTTTAACATTTGAGAGAGTGAAAAGATTGAGAGAGAGAAAGAAAGATGAAAACACATGATGGAGAGAGAAATTGTTGGTTGGGAAGAGAGAAATAAAAGAGGATTTCTTAAAAAGTGTGTTGGGCTTTAGTAGATGGGCTAAGGGAATTTTTTATTTTATATTTTAATTATATTCGGTTTGATTCGGTTTTACTGGTTTTGAAAATTTTCAAACTGTGAACTGAATCAAATATTGTGGTTTTCTATTATTTTAAACAGAAAAAATAATTTTTCTTAAAATAACCGAACCAAATCAGTTGGTTTGGATCGGTTTGATTTCGTTCTTCGGTTTTTTCGATTTCTTGCACACCCCTACTTCTTCTCCCTCTTTTCTTCTTCTTCCTCTTCTCCTTGTTCTTCTTCTTCCTCATGAGAATGAAATTGGAAACATTTTGCGGAGTTAGGGTTTGCCACTTGCTAACTTGGTTTATTTGTGACCTGACTTATGAGTTGTGAGTATTTATACTTTTTAGTTTTTATACTTGAAATTAAAAACAAATCAGAATCGCAAACAAATTTAGAATAAAATTTAGATTTGGACTAGGAAATGTTTGATTTGGATTTCAAAAATTAAAAAAGGGAAAGAAAAATTTTCCAATTTACACCTATATTTTCTTTCCAATTTTAAATTTATGTAAAACTTTTCATGTCTTAGTTAGTCTTATTTCAAATTTTAAATTTTCAAACTGTCTTTGCGATTAGGGAGGGAGGAGGAGAGCGAGTCATTGGACGTCGACGATGATATGTGAACAATATTAAAAAAAGAACACTATATATGCAGTCGTTTTGGTCTTCATAGTGTAGACTATTTAAGAAACCAAAACTAACCGCATAGTTTTGGCTTTTTGATTCTTCAAACCGCCACCGATTGGTTTAGTCAAACCGAAATGGAACCACCTTCAAGTTCAGCTAGGTTCGCACGGTTTTGTTAGGTTTTCAATTATGGCTTGCACCCTTATATACTGCCTATAGAACAGGAGATAGTAAAACTCCTTGGATCCTTTAGCTTTGGTGGAAGTTTATTCCTCAACAACGCGCTGCAACCATTTGTCAGGGCTACTGTTCCGAATTCTTTCCACGGCCTTTTGTTGGTAAGGATGTCCTTTAAAAATTTAACATAGGTCGGCATCTACTCCAGCGCCTCAACAAGTGGGTTGTTTATGTGGAGCTGCTTAAGGACACCCAAAAATTTCTTGAACTGAGCTTCATCGTTTTTTCTCCTTGGTCTATGCGGATAAAGTGGTAGGGGTCTATATTCTTCAATAGGTTGCTTGGCTTGTTCTAATTGCTTTGGCTTTTCATTCGACACCCTGATCGCCGCATCATTTTTCTCTTCTTCAGATGCTTTCTTCAATTGATTGGGCTTTCAAACTCTTCAATTTCAAGTAGGCGATCAACTGTTTCATTCGTTTTTCTTCACAACTTTCCTTCATTGCGTCGCTACCTAATTGTTTGCCACTCCTCAAGGTGAGTGTGTGACACTGCTCTTTACCATCTCTTCATGGGACTCAGTGTTACTCAACAATGCTTCAGTCCATCCATTCTTTAGCTCATTAGCAAGTTATCCCACTTGAACTGCCAAATTCCTCAAGGATGATGTCTGGCTCTAGATGAGCGTGTCATTCTTGGTCATCTATTTTTTTTGGCTCATCATGTAATCTTTTATTAAAGACTCAAGCGAAGTTGAGGTTGACGATGTGAAAGTTGGAATTACTTGTTGATTGCTACATTGATAGCCTCTTTGATACTACGTGGAAGAAATATTTTGATTAGCATTGAAACCAGGTGGATAAGTAATAACACTCATTTATGAGTGTTATTTAGCTCTAAAAACTAAACTTATTATTAAGAAAGCAAGTTCTTATTGTTATATTTGATGCTATTTATAGTGATTTTGAGTAAAAACTAGCTTTGCGTGAAGTTAAAGACATGATTTGTGAAGTATAAAGAAATAGGCGTAAATATAGTAAATTTGGTTAAGAAAATGTTAAGTTTTGTTGTTTTTTTACAGAGGCTAGAAATGGGCCAAATTGTGCCAGGCTTGCGACCGCAATCTGAGAATAAGTGCAGAAATTTCTCTAAGTGTTGAACAAGCAAGATTGCGCCAGCCTTGCAGCCGCAACTGAACCTAACTCGACAGAACTTCCCATATTTGCAAAATTAGCAGATTTTCAGAAGAACTTCAAGCAAATCTCCTCAAATCAAGGAATCTTATCGTCCAAGCCTTATCTCATTGATCTCAGGAGAAAACCCTAGACATTGAAGTTTGTAAAAGGCAGTTCAAGCTTCATTTTTTAGGGAGCTCAAATCCCTATACTCTCAACATTTTGTCACCGTTTATTTTATTCACAGCTGCCTCTCTGAGTTCCTCCTAGCTCTTGTTCATACTTCATTCGGACACTAACTTTGAAAGCAAGAGGCATAAAGTCTTGTTCTCCTTGAAAAATGTTGAATAAGATAGAAAGGAGGAACAAGCCTAGGATCCTTTGTCTTTCAATTCTTGATTTCTACTTTGTTAAGACTTTTGGTTGCTAGTTTTTAATCGTAATTCAAGATTTAGTTACTATTTTAGTCTTTGAATTCAAAGTCGAGTTGTAGTTTCCCTTTTGTTTTTCTATTTGAGTTTACATTTCATTCACAAACGTTAAGTTGTACTTCCATTCTTTAATTTCAATGAAGTGTTGTTCCTTATTTTCAAGTTTCTTTTCTTTCTTCTCTACTTTTCGTTTCTCTATTAATATGAGCTAAACTCCTTGGAAGGGATTCAATGATGTGGATACCCTAAAAGGATAGAAGCCCCACTATAAGCTTTAGTAGCTTTGCTCAACATTTAGCATAGTTTACTTTTATTGAAGTTTAAATTTCATTGTTAGCTTAAACTGGCCATTTGAGTTAGCATAGTTTGTGTGAGGTTCAATACTGAAAAGGTTGGATTAAACACGCGTTTTCATAAAAGTAATCTAGGAAAAGAGTCTAGAAATAGAACTTTGCTTTTTGTACCTAGACATAGGGCAAAAACCTTTAGAGTCTTAAAGTTGTGTTCATGATTCACTTTCAATTCAGCCATAGATATATGTGTTTGAGTTACTTAGTCTCCTAAAAGGTTTTGGAAAAGGGGTCGAATAGGTGTTAAACTTGATTCACTATGCTAAGTGTCGATTAAGGTAGGTTATGGGCACAATCCAGTAGCATTCTTTCTGAACCGTACTGAGCTTGAAAGAGACTGATGAAGGCGCATATAGGCAGCAATCTCTGGACAAGCCAAGCCTAGTTGGGCAAGTTGGGGGCACATGGTGGGCGCATATTCCTTCGGGTTGAACCAAAATTGAATCCCTCATTTCTCATCAGTGTATTCATTATCTTTTTATCAATTCAGTGTATTTTTACTGTTTGACTCACCTCATAAAATTATTTTTCTTGGTTACCTTAAGTTGCAAGTTTTGAGGAGGTCTTTATTGATTTAATTAAAAAAAGTTTGTTAACCATTCCCTTGGGTTCGATACTTGGAATACTACATATATTACTTATTTGATAGCGTGCACTTGCGCTTTTGCATAGCCAGTTCATCAAGTTTTTGGCGTTGTTGCCGGAGAACGGCTTTTTAACAAAATTTTCAATTTTCAGTAAAGAGTGTGATTGGCTTGCACCTGCAATTCACTTTGTTCCAGGAATCCGACCCTTATTTGCAGTGTTTTTGCAAGTTAG
This sequence comes from Trichosanthes truncata, assembly GCA_033996785.1. Taxonomy (NCBI): domain Eukaryota; kingdom Viridiplantae; phylum Streptophyta; class Magnoliopsida; order Cucurbitales; family Cucurbitaceae; genus Trichosanthes; species Trichosanthes truncata. The sequence goes on along the minus strand of JAWPNB010000013.1, from coordinate 36,777,928 downwards.
GTTTGGTGCATGCATAAAAGGCCTTGCCCCTATGATTTTGATCCTGAGACAGAGAAGACTTTCCACCAAAGCCGTAAGGAGAAAAGGAGGAAATTTAGGGACCAACGAGAGTTGAGCACACATAAAATTCTAGAAGAATTTGTTTTGCAGGAACATTCAATGGATGCACCTGGAGTTGATCCTCGTGTTGACCCAAATCAACAAGGAAGAGCTACATTACAAATGATTTGCAACAACATCAGCAACAACAAGCAGCCCCACAAAAGCCCATTTTTATTGTAAATGAAAGAAATCGAGCTATAAGGGATTATGCAGCCACAACATTTCAAAATCTTAATGCAGAAATCCTGGAACCTAACATTGAGGCTACTCATTTTGAGTTGAAGCCAATAATGTTTCAGATGCTCCAAGCTATAGGACAATTTGAAGGATTACCTAATGAAGATCTTCATAAGCACATGAAGTTTTTCTTGCTGATATGCAAGTCATTTAAGATGAATGGAGTGTCAAATGAGACATTGAGGCTGAAACTTTTTCCTTTTTCTTTGCAGGGCAATGTTGAGGCATGGTTGGATTCATTTCCACCTGATTTGATCACTTCATTGGATGACTTGGCAAAGAAATTTCTTTTGAAATACTTCCCTCCAACCAAGAATGCTCAAATTAGAGGGGAAATCAATACTTTTAATCAAGGTATCAATGAAGGCGTGGACATAGCATGGGAAACATTCAAAAAGATTATGAGAAAGTCCCCACATCACGGCTTACCAGCATGCCTTCTCATTGAACATTTTTACAACGGATTGACCCAGGCCTCTAAGACCATGATTATAATCTGCAAATGGCTCCCTGTTGAAAAGAACAGTGAATGAAGCCAACGAGATCCTTGATGTAATTGTTTCAAACAATAGTCATAGGGAAAGGATGATTCTAATTCTAGCAGGAATATTGCAATTGTTCATGAAGTGGATGCTTTGACAGCACTTAGTGCATAGATAGCAGCGATGAACAACACATTAAAAAGCCTTACCATGGGGAATCAGGCCCCAGTTGCTTCTATAAATCAAAGTTTCACTCCAACTTGTGTTTTTTACAGTGAAAGTCATCTTTTCGACAATTGTCCTCACAATCCTGGATTGGTGTGCTATGTAGGGAAGAACAAGTTCAATCCTTACTCAAACACGTACAACCCAGGATGGAAGTAGCATCCTAACTTCTCTTGGGGAGGACAGAATGCAAGCACATCAACACAGTACGTGAAGCAAGGATCTCCACCTAGTTTCAACAATTAGATGCAACAGCAATATGCACTAATAATGCTAATAATTTACATATTTCTAGCCCTTTTTACTTAAGCTATTTGCACAAATGCACGCTTTTATGTCTAATAAATATTGCAAATTAATGAGAAAATAGCCAAAATTAGTTAATGGATTGTTTTGAGCTAAGAAATTGGAAATAAGAGGAAAAGAGTTGATTTTTTATGAGTTTTGGTGTTTTTTATGCAAAAAAGTGAAATTGCTAGAATTGCAACTCCAATTGAAATTACAATTTCACCTGGGAGACAAAATTTTGAGAATAAAGGAAAAAATCTGGAAGCTCGATTTTATGCTAATATTTGAAGATATTCTCCACGAATCAAGCTCATAAAGATTCGATTCTTGCCTTAAACATCCAGGGAGCAAACCCTAGCATTTGAAGGCTATAAATATGAAGATTCAAACCACAAAAGAGCAGTCCACGATCGGCCATACTCGATTGATGACCATTATTTTTCTACACTTTTTATTTTCTGTTTTCTCGACTAAAAGAAGAAACGTCACCCAAGCTTCATTCCAACCCTATCGAAAGCCTAGGCTTGTGAAGATCTTCCCCTCCTTGAAAGAGGTTGAGTTTAGATTGATTGAAGAGGTGATAATTCTCACCTTGAAGTTCGACTTTTCTCTTGTAATAGCAGTCTCTATTTTTCTGTTTTAGTTTAATTTCCAACAACTTAGTTTTCTATTTTGTTTAAGTTCCAGCAACTTTATTTCTGTTATTTCGACTTCAGTTTACTTCTAGTCTTTTGTCCTTAATTATTGTAGTCCTTTACTTTACAGCAAATTTACTTTTAATAAAGTTCAATATTCTTTATTCACAACATTAAGTTTACTGCATATTTAATTTCCAGTTTCTGTTTTCCCTTCTTTTTAAATCAGTATGTATTCTCTTTATTTTAATGCTTTACTATTTATTTTCTCCATCATGAGCTAATTCTGTCCTTGGAATTCGGATATGTGGATGCCCTAAGGATTGGATGCTTGGCCTAAGATGTAAAAGTAACTTTGCTCGATTCCATAGCATTGTTTGCTTTTATTGCTTATCATTCTTATTGTGAATCTAGCGTGATCACCTAGGTGAACATATAGAGAACGAGTTTAATACTGAAAAGGTTAAACGAGATTGTGTGTTCATACAACGCAATAGAATAAAGGAGCTAGACAAAAGCAGTTGTTTTTAACCCTAGACATAGGGCGAAACCTAATAGGTAATACATGATACATCCATATAATGGCATTTACAATATGACCCTATCACTACAACTCTCCCCCCCCCCCCCCCAAAAAAAAAAACTTAAATGGGTCAATGTCCCCATTGACTAAAAACATAAGGCATAAGAGGGGTTTGCGTACAAATTTTGTTGTGACTATACTTGCTAAGCATTGAACTAAACTCTCCTAAGCATACTAAGTAGTCTAAACACAAGGTGAATTCAGATTTTAATGGTTTATGAAGAAAAGTGATTGATAAGGTACATGAAGCTTAAACCTAAATTTGCAGAAAGTAGGTGGAAGTTGAGAGAGCTCTAGGTATCATCATAAAGGACTTTTAACTCCACAACCAAAGAAAGAAAATTGAAAACTTGTTTTTGAAATTTGATTTTTATTCATGCATGTGCAAGGTGTAAGGAAAATCATTTAAGCAAGAAGTTTTTTTAACAAAAGCAAATAAACAAAAACAATTCAACCTATACTAGAGAGCATCAAATATATCCTATGAAAGCAAGTAAACTAACCTAGAACAAGAGCAAGTAAACTAAGTATGAAAGAAATCAAGATAGAGTAGAGAAATAATACTCCCCTAAGAGGTAGAGGATGAATCATCTCTCTGTGGGTCCACAAACTCTAGGAGAATAGCAGGGAAGTCAGGTAATGTCGGGGCCTTGCCCTTGGTCAACTCTGCGAGGGCCTTTCGAATGGCCTCGTCCCTCTCTCTTGCATAAGCCAAATAGGCCCTGCTCTGCTCCTGAAGTCTATGCATCTGAGCCTGGATGTCGTCTTGTGGTGACTCAAATGGTCCTGGTGTTGCTTGATGCGGTGGAGTGGTGTCTGGTCTAAATGCAGTCTAGATGCGGCCACATTTGTTTCCTGCATAAATTTTTGGTTTGTAGTCGCAATCCCGGCCGCATTCTCTTCTTCTTCTTTTCTTCTCCTCTCAGCCTCTTCAGAGAGCTTTTCAGCAAGCTCCACAACCTTGGCCTTTCCAGCAACGACCGTGGCTGCCCACTCAGCTATGGGGATGTCCTCTTGAGCCACCTATTTGTCAGATTGAGGTGGTCTTTACTCTGTAGTGTCCTCTCCTTCTTCATTTGGTGAGATATCCCACATTGACTTCTTTTTGTGTGTGGAGAGCATCTTGACCATGCATTTTCTAGGTGAAGGGCTTGAGGTAGATAACTGAGTAGTGGCTGATGTGATTGACTTGGTTGGAGTGGCATGAGTTGGCATGGGCACTTCCATATCCACTGCAGATGCGGTCGCATCTCCTCCTTCAGCAGCTGGCGGATTCTCTGACTGTTGAGCCAAATGCGCCGAAGATGCTAGCTTATTTAGCCTTTCTTCGACAGGACTGGCTTTGTGTGGATGTGCTAGGGTTGCGGGCGCATCTTTCTTCTTTTCCTCAAGCTTGGTAGGCTCTTTAGGCTAGACCAATTGCGCCGCAGATGCGGTCGCAACTATGCCTTTTGCCTTTTCTTGTCGCTTGGCGCAAACTTCTTCTCCGTCTTCTTCTTCTTTGCATACACGGCCATGCATGGTCGTGGACCTTCTTCTCCAGCACCGATTTCTCTTGCCCTCAGTATGCCCTCGGGTCGTTTCACTATTTTCTACAAAATAGGGGTTAATTCCTCTTCTTCATCCTCCGAGTGCATCCTCAATTATGCGGTTGCAATTCCAAACACATTTCTCTAAGCTCAAAACCTGCAATAAACATTTATGCGTTTGGAATGCGGTCACATTTAGATCTTCATTTCACATTTTCTCCTTAACCCTTAAAATTTTCACAAATCCTTCAAAGTTCCCTACACACTATGTCAATATATCAAAAAGTTCAAACATTAAACATAAAAGAAGAATCAAATCAGATACAAGATGATAATGCCTTAGACTTAAAAGTTTGATTAATTCAACTCCCAGGTAGGTCCTCAGGTAGATGTGTTCCCTTACAGTCAGCTTAAGTACCTCAGCCTAGACAGGACCCTTCTAAGACAGAATTCCCTCTTAATCAAAAACTTATAAATCTAATGCATTAAATCACCTGTACACCACTTACACCAAAATTATTTTTAGGTTTTTTTTATTAAAGAAAACAAAAACAAAAACGAAAACGAAAGAAATATTTACATAATTACAACACATCACCTGATATTCTTAATATGGCTCCCTTAGGGAGACTGAGGACATGTTCCTGCTTAAGCCTTTTCCCCAGTATGGTTTGATTCTCTGTCCATTTACTTAAAAATAGTCCCCTTCCTATTCTGCAAATCAATTGCTCCGTATGGATATACTTTAGCAATCGTGAATGGTCCGGACCATTTGGATCTCAGCTTCCCTGAAAAAAGTTTCAATCTTGAATTGAACAGCGACACATGTTGTCCTTCATGCAGTCGTTTGTCAAAAATCTTCTTGTCATGCCATTTTTTTACCTTCTCCTTATAGAGTTTAGCGTTTTCATAGGAAAAGTGTCTTAGTTCTTCAAGCTCGTTCAACTACATCTTTCTTAATAGACCTGCATCATTCAAATTAAAATTCAACCTTTTCAGAGCCCAATAGGCTTTGTGCTCCAATTCTAAGGGTAAATGGCAATCTTTCCCAAAGACAATCCTGTATGGAGACATTCCCAATGGAGCCTTAAAAGTTGTCATGTGTGCCTATAGTGCATCATCGAGCCTGAGAGACCAATCCCTTCGCAATGGATCAACTGTCTTTTCTAGAATTGTCTTGATCTCTCTGTTCAATAATTCTGCCTATCCATTCGTCTATTGATGATATGCAATCACAATTATATGCCTTATGTTGTACTTTGCAAGCAAATTTCTTATGACCCTGTTCACAAAATGAGTTCCCTCGTCACTAATCAACACCCTTGGTGTACCAAAACGAGTAAAGATGTTCCTATGAAGAAACTTCTTCACTGTCTTAGCATCATTAACAGGTGTTGCCACAGCCTCAATCCACTTAGACACATAGTCTACTGCAAGTAAGATATGCACATTCCCAAAGGATGGCGGGAAAGGTCCTATAAAATCTATGCCCCATACGTCAAAGGTTTCCACCTCTAACATGCAGTGCATTGCCATTTCATGTCTCAATGTTAAGTTCCCCATTCTCTAGCATTTATCGCATCCTTTAGCAAACAAATGTGCATCCCTGAAAAGAGTTGGCCAAAAGTATCCACATTGGAATACTTTAGCTGCTCTCTTTGTACCTGCAAAATGACCTCCATATGGGGCTGTGTGACAAGCTTCTAATATCTTCGGGACATCCTCCTCCGCAACACATCTTTTGAGTACCTGGTCTAGTCCCATCCTGTAAAGGTAAGGTTCATCCCAACAGTAGTACTTAATGTCATGATAGAATTTCTTCAACTATTGCGATGTTGCACCTGGTGGAGTAAGCCCACTAACTAAGTAGTTAGCTATATCAGCAAACCATGGTAACTCAATTGCTTTGACTGCCAATAGTTGCTCGTCTGCAAAAGTATCTTGTATCTCCTTTGAATCATCCTTCTGAGCCTCCAACCCTAATCTTGACAAGTGGTCTACAACCTGATTTTCTATTCCTTTCCTGTCTAAGATTTCCAGATCGAATTCCTGCAAAAGCAAAATCCATCTGTGAGTCAGGGCTTAGCATCTTTCTTTGTCAGAAGATACTTGAGCGCCGAGTGATTTGTGTGGACAATCACTTTTGTCCGGACCAAATATGATCTAAATTTGTCGAATGCAAATACGACTGCAAGCAACTCCTTCTCTGTTGTGGTGTAGTTAAACTGTGCATCATTCATGGTCTTGTTGGTGTAGTAAATGGGATGTATTACCTTGTTTCTTCTCTGTGCCAGCACTGCACCTACAGTAAAATCACTTGCGTCGCACATGAGCTAGAATGGTTGGCTCCAGTCAGGTTCAATCATTATGGGGGTCGAGCTTAGTGCATCCTTCAACCTGTTAAAAGCAATTAAACAATCCTAGTCGAACACAAATGGTATGTCCTTCTCTAGCAACCTACATAAAGGTTTAGAAATGTGGGAGAAATCTTTGATGAATCGTCTATAGAATCCTGCATGGCCTAAAAAACTCCTGATCTCCTTTACTGATGTAGGTGGAGGTAAGTTTGCAATTAATTCCACTTTTGCCTTGCCCACCTCGATTCTTTTCTGTGAGATCTTGTGCCCTAGGACAATTCCTTTCTGCACCATAAAGTGGCATTTCTCCCAGTTGAGCACTAGGTTGGTGTCTTCACAGCGCTGCAAAACCTGTTTAAGATTCATAAGACAATGATTGAATGATTCTCCAAAAATAGAGAAATCATCCATGAAAATTTCCACTGTTCTCTCCAACATTTTTGAGAAAATGGCCATCATGCATCTCTAGAAGGTTGTTGGGGCATTGCAGAGTCCAAATGGCATCCTTCTGAAAGCAAAGGTTCCATACGGACATGTGAATGTCGTCTTCTCCTGATCTTTTGGAGCTATTGTGATCTAGTTGTAACCTGAATATCCGTCTAGAAAGCAGTAATATTCCTTCCCTGCAAGAGGATCCAACATTAGATCAATAAAAGGAAATGAAAAGTGGTTCTTCTTTGTGGCCTTGTTGAGGCACCGATAGTCCATACACACTCTCCACCCTGTAATAGTCCTGGTTGGAATAAGGTCATTACTCTCGTTAGTTACAATAGTCATCCACCCTTTCTTTGGCATGCACTGAACTGGGCTAACCCAGTTGCTATATGCTATGGGGTAGACTACTCATGCATCAATCCGCTTTAAAATTTCTTTGCGAACCACCTCTTTCATCACCAGATTCAATCTCCTCTAGTTCTCTATTGACTTCTTGGCTCCCTCCTCCAGATTGATCTTGTGCATGCAAAAAGAAGGGCTAATTCCTCGTATGTCTGCTATTGTCCATCCTAGCGCCTTTTTGTGCTTGGAAAGCACCTACAATAAAGAAAATTCATCCTCATTAGTGAGGATTGCAGAGATGATAACTGGTAGAGTTTCATCCTTTCCCAGAAATTTGTATTTCAGGTGAGACGAAAGTGGCTTGAGCTCCAGCATTGGTGGTTCAATCACTGAAGGTTTCAGTGGCACTGTTTATCATATGCTGGTCTCAAAGCACTTGGTTCTTCAAATGCAGGCGCATATGTGGCCGCAATCTGCTGCTCCGACGCTTCTTCAAACTTGTCTGCTACAAAACGTTCTCCTGTGAAGTTGTCATCCTACAAATCATAAAATTCAAACAGATCATATAGTTCTAAACTTGAACATTCCTCTGATTCCCCTGGGTAGCGCATCGCCTTCATCACATTGAATTTGATGTATTGGTCATTTACTCACATAGTTAGCTTCCCTTTTTGGACATCTATGATCGTTCTTCCTGTGGCTAGAAACGGTCTTCCCAAGATGATAGGCACTTCCCTGTCTGCCTCGCAATCTAGGATTATGAAATCTGCAGGAAAAACAAATTTGTCCACCTTAACGAGGACATCTTCAATCTTCCCGATGGGCCTAGCTATTAACATGTACGCCAACTGCAAAGTCACCATCGTGGGTCTAGCTTCTCCAATTCCTAGCTGCTTGAAAACCGACAGAGCAATAAAGTTGATGTTGGCTCCTAAATCACATAATGCTCGTCCAACGTCCTGTCCTCCTATCATGCATGAGATAGTAAACTTGCCTAGATCCTGTAATTTGGGTGGCACTTTGCTTTTTAAGAGAGCACTGCAGTTCTCAGTGAGAGCTATAGTCTCATATTCCCCTAGTCTTCTCTTTTTAGTCAATATGTCCTTTAAGAACTTGACATAGTTGGGCATCTGCACAAGAGCTTCCACCAACGGAATGTTGATGTGCAACTGCTTGAGTATGTCCAAGAACTTATTAAACTACTCGTCATGGTTCTTCTTCTAGAATCTTTGTGGGAATGGTGGTGGAGCCTGACACCTTGATATAAATTTTCCTATTTCTTCATTGGTGTTGCCTTATTCTTGAGTTCAACTTCCTGGTGTTGTGCTGCCGCATTTCCTACAAAATTTTCATTCCAATGAATGTTCTTTCGTCCTTTAGGCTACTTTGCAGTCGTAAAAGTGGTATGCAATTTCTTCGTTTACGTTCTTCTTCACTTTATTGTCAACAACACTTTCCTGCAAATTTTCCTGCAAATAGGAGTCAAAAGAAACTTGTGGAGGTTTGTGCTCCATTGGCATCTCGGTCTCAGCATACTTGAGTCAACTCCTAAGAGTGATCGCTTTGCAATGCTCCTTTCCTTCTCTATGTGGATTCTCCGTATTGCTTGGTAATGCTCCTTGAGGCCTGTTCTTCATCTCGCTTGCTAATTGTCCAACCTGCAATTCAAGATTTTGCAATGAGGCAACTTGACTTTGAATGATGGCACCATTCTTAGTCATTAACTCCTTCATCAAGGTTTCTAATGAAGAGTTCTAAGCTGATGATTGCGGTGGCATTTGTGTAGCATTCTTCTGTGTGTAGGCTGTTGTGCTTGATTATTGAAACATGGTACAAATCCCTACTTCACGTACTGATTTGATGTGCTCGCATTCTGTCCTCCCCAAGAGAAGTTAGGATGTTGTCTCCAACCTGGGTTGTACGTATTCGAGTAAGGATTTGACATGTTCTGCCCTATAAAACACACAGAGGTAGGATTATAAGGACAATTATCATATCGATGGCCTTTACTGCAATATATACAAGTAGGTATTGAGATTTGATTCAAAGTAGCAACAGGGGCCTGGTTCCCCATAGTGAAAATTTTCTAAGTGTTGTTCATTGTTGAGATCTGTGCGCTCAGTGCTTCTATTGCATCCACCTCGTATACACCTGCAATATTTTTAGTAAAATGTGTGTCTTCATCTCCCAACTGGCTGTTGTTGAAGACGATGGCATCTAGAATCTCATTAGCTTCATTGACTGTCTTCCTTAGCAGGGATCCATTTGCTGAAGCATTAACCAAAGTCTTAGAGGCCTGGGCCAATCCGTTGTAAAAATGCTCAATCAAAAGGCAGGCTGGTAAGCCATGATGTGAACATCTTCTGACTAACTTCTTAAATTGTTCCCATGTTGTATCCACACCTTCATTTGGACCTTGTTTAAAAGTGATAATTTCCCCTCGAATTTGAGCATTCTTGGTTGGAGGGAAATATTTCAGAAGAAACTTTTTCGACAAGTCATCCCAAGAAGTGATCGAGTCCAATGGGAAAGAATCTAGCCATGCTTCTACACTACCCTACAAGGAAAAAGGAAAAAGTTTCAACCTCAATGTCTCGCTTGATACTTCATTCAGCTTGAACGAGTTGCATATCCTCAATAATTATTTCATGTGTTTATGAGGATCCTCATTTAGTAATCCTGCAAATTTCCTTATAGTCTGGAGCATCTGAAACATTATGGGGGAGTTTGGAGCACCGTTTCGAAATCAGAACCCTTGGAATCAGAACCCTGGGGGTTTGTTCTGAGAGATTTGAAAGCCTAGGAATCAAAAAACAATGTTTGGAATGCAGTGTTCTGAAGCCTGGGAATCAAAAAACAGTGTTTTGAGTGCACTGTTCAAAACCATTGGGCTGTGTTTCAAATCCATTGGATTCTGAACACAGTGGTCCAAACAACGTCTTGGGTTTGGATTCCAAACCCATCCAATGAGCTACCTCAATATTTGGTTCCATGATTCCTGCATTAAGATTATGGAAAGTTGCGGTCGCATAATCCCTTATAACTCTATCTCGTTCATCTGCAATAAAAATGGGATTTTGCTGCTCCACTCACTGTTGTTGTTGTTGTGGTGGCACATTATTGGGTTGTGCTCTTCTTTGTTGCTCACCAAGAGGATCGACTCCAAATGGATCTATCGTAAGTTCCTGCATAACATATTCCTACAAAACAAGTCTTTCTGGATTCTCTTGTGCGCTCAACTCTTGTAGATCTTTTCTTTTCCTCCTATGCTCCTTACCGCGCTGGAGAAAAGTTTGCTCTATCTTATGATCAAAATCACAAGGGCAAGGCCCTTTGCGCATGCACCAACTCTAACCTGCAAAACCTGCAAAATATAATCGGGTCCCTGGGACAAAGTCTAAATGCGGTCGCAAAACAATCACAATTCTACTACAAAACTGAAAAATATTTGTTAAAAAGTTGTTCCCCAGCAACGGTGCCAAAAATTTGATGGGTACTGAAGCAAAGAAGTGCAAGTGCACTCTGTCCAACAAGTAATATATGGAAGTATTCCAAGTATCGAACCCAAGGGAACGGTTAACAAAGAGCTTTTCAGTTAACAATACAAGTGCTTTCAAGTTGTAACCGAAGGTAACCAAATAAATGAGATATTTTTTGGGGTTTTGTGCAATAAAAATAAAGGAAACTAAAGAAAAGATAAGAAAACAGTAATAAGAAGCAGTGGGTTCAAATCTGTTTCGACCCTGAGGAAATGCGCCTACCATGCGTCTGCACACTTGCTTAACTAGGTCCAGCTATTTCAAAGATTCTGCATCTTGCGCCCGCATACTGCCGCTTTCGAGTTCTATGCGATTCAGACAAAATGCTACTGAAATGCACCCGCAACCTACCCTAATTGACACTTAACACAATGAATTGAGTTCAACACCTATTCAGCCCTTTTCTAAGTGCTTTTAGGAGACTAAGCAATTAAGAACATATGTCAATGGCTAATTTTAACTTAGATAAATAAGGAGCACAACTCCATGATTCTAAAGGTTTTTGTCCTATGTCTAGGTACAAAAAGCGAAGTTCTATGTCTAGACTTTTCTCCTAGATAGCTTTTATGAAAACGCATGCTCAATCCAACCCTTTCAGTATTGAATCTCACACAAACTATGCTAACTCAAGTGATCAGTTTAAGCTAACAATGAAACTTAAACTCAATAAAAGCAAACGATGCTAAATGTTAAGCAAAGTTACTCGAATCACATGGTGAGACTTATCTCCTTTTTAGGGTATCCACTTCATTGAATCCTCTCCAAGGAGTTTAGCTACTCATTGAAAAGAAAACTAACGTGCAGAGAATAAAAAGAAAATTTGATTGAGAAAAGATAAACTTCATTGAAATAAAAGTACAGAATTGAAACAATAATAACTTGAAACAAAACTTGAATTACAACTTAAAGAATTGAAATTTCATATATAAAACAGAACCTTATAACTTGATGGAAGAATAAAACAACAACAAAACTTTAAAGAAAAACAGAATGTACAAAACTTAAATGAAAGCGATAAAGAACCCAAAGTTTGTTCCTTATTTCTGACTTTATTCAACCTCTTTCGAGGAGAACAAGTGATTACCCTTCCTTCTTTCGAAGTTCGTGTCCAAATGAAGTATGAACAGAACTTGGGGGAGACTCGGTATGACAGCTGAAGAGAAAAGAAAAACTGCGAAATTTGGAGAAGAAGATAGAAATCCGAGCTCCATTGAAATTGAAGCTTGAGCCGCCTTTTATAGACCTCGAGGCCTAGGGTTTGCTGCCGAGATCAATGTGGAGAGGCTTGACCCACCATATCCCTTAATCCTCGGAGATTTGATTAAGAATATTTGATTTTATCTGCAAATCTCGCGAATCTGGGAGAATTTACCAAAAAGGTCCAGATGCGGCCACATAGTTAAGCGCAATTGTGCTGTTGTCGAAATGGCCTAAATGTGACCTCATAGTTGGGCCCATTTTGAGTTCTTCCTGCAACATTTGGAATTTGTCTTCTGCTCTCAATTGCTGGCGCATCTTGGTCGCATATCTCTTGAATCATCTTTCTTTTGCCTTAGTTGCGGCTAAAATGTGAGCGCAGCCTCTACACAAAACCAACAAAAATTAACACTTTCTTAACAAAACGACTCTAAATACATCTAAAAACTTATTTTCATAAAATCAATACTTCAAACACATGCAAAACTTTTTTTTACTTAAATTTTCTCTAAATGACATGAATTATAACATTAAACACTCACTTTCTAACAAATAGCTTAGTTTTTAGAGTCAAATAACACTCATAAATGAGCGTTATCAAAACCTCTAAGACCAAGGATTGTGTTCTCATTAAACTAAGTTCGTATTAGCCAAGACATATGGTTTAATCACTTAGGCTTCTAAAGGTTTTTCCATTAAAATCGAATAGAAGTTGAACCCGATTTACATTGCTTGGTGTTTGAGTAAAGATTGCAATTGCATTTTAGGTCACAATTCTTTTCTAAAGGGCAAAAGCATATTCGGATTCCATCTTTTTATCATTTGATTTTTAGTACACTCACAACCTTCCCAATTATTTAATATTGGTTATCGAGGTTGCTTTATGTGAACATCTTTGCCTTCATTTTGGATTTTATGGTATCTGTTCTCTGTGGGATCAATACTTTGGAATATTTCCTTTACTACTTGTTTGACAGTGTGCAGTTGCACTAGATTGGAGATTTTTTCTATTCAAAAGTTTTCTTCTAAAAGCCCACACGTTTTCAGTAGATCATGCACAAATGAAGAATGCGCGGCAGATGCAGCCACAAGTTTCAATGCAAACTTCATCTATGGAAACTCTCATGAAGGAATTTATGGCTAAGAATGATGCAATCATTCAGAGCCAAGCTGCCTCGTTGCATAATCTTGAATTGCAAGTTGGACAACTGGCTAAGGAGTTGAAGAACATGCCTCAATGAGGTTTACCAAGCAATACAGAGAACCCACAAAGGGAAGGGAAGGAGCATTGCAAGGTAATTACTCTCAAGAGTGAAACTCGATATGATGAACCAGAGAAGCCTAAGGAACAAGATTTTGCAAGTGTAAATAAAGATGCAGGAAAAAGAGAAGTAGAAAATAAGGACAAGGAATAACCAAAGAAGGGTTACGATACGTCCAACCTTGCTCCTGCAAGGCAACTTGATGAATAATAAGCATTCCATTGGGAGAAAAGTTTGCAGGTGAAGCGGCCAAGGATGCACCCGCAACTCAACAAGAACAAACAAAGGGGAAGGAGTCGACATGGGTCAAGAAGCTAGAAGATCTTTATCAAAGTGTCAGACCACCTACACCATTTCTATAGAGATTCCAAAAGAAGAACTAGGATGAATAGTTCAACAAGTTCTTGGACATTCTCAAGTAGTTGTACATCAACATTCTGTTAGTGGAAGCTCTTAAGCAAATGCCCAACTATGTCAAGTGCTTAAAAGACATCTTGACTAAACAGAGAAGGCTAGGTGAATTTGAGACTATAGCTCTCACTGAAAACTGCAGTCCAAAAATGATTCTCCAAGTAAGTCACTTTTTATGATAAGACCAAGCCGAGATAACAATAAAACTTATTCTTTAGCCTATTTTCTTTAATTTTTTTTCAACTTCCTTTTCTTTATCTTTTACTATTAAACAAGCTTTAACCCAACCTTTTTTTTTCAAATCTTGTAATGTGGGTTGTTCAATATGTGTATGTGATTACCGCAACGTCATCACAACGAGGAACAATCAACATCCTTCCTTATGAGTCGTTTTAAAGAGAAAAGGCTTGGAGTCACCATCAATCATCTATGGGATGTGATTGGTCACCCAATTTAAAAAATAACTAGTCTAAAAAGACTAGGTTCGAGAATTATTTGAGTGTAGGAAAGATGTTAGAACTACAATAAAAAAAAAATAGTTACCAAATTTTATCTTAAATTATCCTATTGTATTATTAGTCCAAAAAAATTTATTTATGATTTTGTTGTCTTAATTTTAAAAAAAATATATTTGAATTAATATTTAGGTTATTTTTACTTTCTAAATAAGTCGTAGATCTTATTATTAGTATTTATATTCATATGAGTGATTGATTGATGATATTCTTTTTATGTTTTATGAATATTTATACAAGATATCAAAGATATCAATCAATCCTTAACATTGATGTTGAATTCTTTGATGCACAGATATATTGACATGTCAACCTATATTTTACTTGATGAAACTTAAAAAATTAAAAAACAAAAGTAGAATTTGGAAAGGTACAGAACAAAACAAAGATTATATATTTTTTTTAAAATATACGACATTAAAAATTTATTTTGATCTTTTTTTTGGCAAAAAAATAATTTATACCCCTAAATTTTGAAGGTTGCACTAATAGAAATCTTAAACTAATAATTATATCAATTTAAACCCTAAACTTTTATAAGTGTATCAATTTACACCATCTATTAGATTCCATTTGAAAAATGTTAGTTTACGCGTGTGCAAACTTATAATTATATCAATTAAACTCCTAATCTTGAACTCAAAAAAAAAAATTAAACTCTAAATTTGTTGTAAGTGAATCAATGTAGACCCTCAATTTGAAATTCGTCGATGCATCAATTCTTAGATTTCTTAACAAATCTAGACTCTCCATTCGAAAATTATCAATTATTTGAAACATATAGTCTAAATTGATTCACTTGTAAAAGTTCAGTAATTTAATTGATATAATTATAAGTTTGCACAAGTGTAAACGTTAATTGATTCACTTGTGAAAGTTCGACAGTTTAATTGATATAATTATAAGTTTACACGCGTGTAAACTAATGTTTTTCAAACGAAATTTAATAGATGGTATAAATTGATACAATTGTTAGTTTATGATTTTTATTGATACAACTCCAAATGTTAGGGATATAAATTGATTTTTATCTTTTTTTTGTAATTTTTATTTAAAATATTGCTTAAAAATTGTAGCTCACAAAGGGCGAAATCATGGCCTCATTATTGAGTCGACGCTACAGCATGTGGACAGGTAATCGATATGAAAACAAAACAAAAAAGAAAAAAAAAGGAAATCAGGATTATTGGCTTGGAAACTGACACGTGGCAATAACTGATGATGTGTCAGATGATCCTGGCTCCACGCCCACGTGAACCGGTACCGAACCACGTTTTTAGGCAATGCAAAATAGATTTTGGCATAGAAACAAATTACACCCTTTAAATTCAATTTTGATTTTTTTTTTTCTCTATTTAACCTTTTGCATTTGTATTTTAGGCCTCGTTTGATAACGATTTTTAGTTTCTTATTTTTTAAAATTAAGCTTGTTTTCTCTCAATTTTTCTACAATATATTTCATCTTTCTAAGAAACATTTGAATTCTTAGTCAAATTTCAAAAACAAAAACAGGTTTTCAAAAACTACGTTTTTTAGTTTTCAAAACTTGGCTTAGTTTTTGAAAATATAGGTTAAAAGTAGATAACAAAGCAAGACAACGCATAGGTAGAAGTAGTATTTATAGGCTTAATTTTCAAAAACTAAAAACCAAAAACTATGGCCCCGTTTGATAACCGTTTGGTTTTTGGTTCTTGGTTTTTAAAAATTAAGCCTATAAATACTACTCCCACCTATGATTTTACTTGTTTTGTCATATACTTTTTGCCTATGTTTTCAAAAACCAAGCCATGTTTTGAAAACTAAAAAAAGTAGTTTTCAAAAACTTGTTTTTGTTTTTAGAATTTAGCTAAGAATTCAAATACTTCCTTAAGGGAGATGAAAATCATTGTAGAGAAATTGGGAGAAAACAAGCTTAATTTTCAAAAACCAAAAACCAAAAACCAAAAACCAAACGGTTATCAAACGGGGCCTAAATGATTATCAAATAGGGCCTTAGTTTTTAGATTTTTTTTTTAATTTTTAAACTTTCAAAATATCTTCTAAAAACAAAATTTTGAAAATAATTAGTTCAATTTTTTTTTAAAAAAAAAAAGAAGAGAAAGGAGTGGACTTCTATTATGTGTTCAATATTTTCAAATATGTGTGTTGATAGTAGATTATTTAAATATTTTATGCTATAAATTTTGTTTAATTGTTATTTTACAATATTATATTATTTTATAATATATTATGTTATACGTGTTATAATATATTATGTTATACGTTTCATTTTTTTATTTATTGTTTTAGTCACATTCTTCCATGGCGATAAAACTTACAAAAAGTTACTTCATTAATTTAGTTGAAAAGATACTATATAATGTCTAAACCAGTTGAGCTATGTTTATATTAAAACATTTTATAAAGATTGAAAAACAGTCAATTAATAGTTATTTTTTTAAAAAAATAGTAATTAAATTATTGTGGTTGTAGTTGATACATGAATAAAATACTTAAAAGTGTCAACCTAAGCATAGTTCAACTTGTTAAAATATATATTCTCAACCAAGAGATTAGATATTCAAATTTTTCAGCTCCACATTTTGAACTAAAAAAAAAAAAGAATAAAACACAAAAGTTAGAAGAGAAAAAGTTGGATTATTTTCTTGTCTATAAATGGATTATTCTTAAATTGAGATTATCATAATTAATTATGAAATTTTAAAGTTCACCTTAGTTAATTTCATGATTAATTTTCTATCATACCTTACCATCAAAAAAAAATTTTAGCATAGCTTAATTACTATATTAGAGTTTTCTCACAAATTACCTTAAATGTTTTTTGAAAAAAAGTACTTTATAATACTCCAAAACATGATGATTTTGAGTGAGAAAATTATTATTCGGCATGATCGAAATGTCTTTATCTATACCAAAAGCACTCCAAAACATAATCTTAAAATTGTAAACCATTGTCCCTTGCTATTGAAATTTTGTTGTATTTTGAAAAGTTGACGTGAGTTTAATACATATTCAAGATAAATTTATTTGACAATGTGAGTTATGGGTAAATTTGGATAACTAGATCAAACCTAAGAGGATAGAAAATAATTAGGCCGAATAGGGTTTAATCAAATGGCCAGGGTGAAATTAGGCCTAGAAGAAGGTGCAAAAGGGCCAAAAAGCCTGAAAGTTTTAGCCGAGCCGAGTTGAACCAGCCAACCCATTTCGGGTATGTGTGGACGTGCCCGTGCATACCCACAACCCAACAAACTCTGAGGGCCTCAACTTTGATTCTTAACTCTATTAGGGAAAAGGAAAACCCCTAGGTCAGCATTATATATGTACATCATCATAACTCCATTGGAAGTGACTTTTATTCAATCCTCAAACTATTAGCTTGCTCACTTTCTTTCCTCTCTGACTTAAGCATCGGAGTGTGTGTGGCAAGCACCACACCGATGTGCAGATTTTCTATGTTTTGTAGGCCACCTATTCATGTTAAGATCTAAACATAACTTCCTAAAAGCAGTATTGTCAAGCAAATGGATAGGTAGAAGCAACAAATAAAATTATCAAACAAAACTTGAAAACAAAGCTTGAAGAATTGAAAGGATTGTGGGTAGAAGAGCTACCAAACGTATTATAGGCATATAGGACAACTGCACAAACCTCTACAGGTGAGACCCTTTTTCTCTCTCTTTTGAAGCTGAGGTAGTTGTCCCAGTTGAAATTGGTCTTCCCTCACCAAGGGTATAGCAATTTGACCTTAAAAAAAAAAAAGACGATTCGATGAGACTGAATTTGGATCTACTAAAAGAGCACCGTGAAACAGTACGCCTCAGTGTGGCGAAATACAAAAACAGAATTGCCCAGTATTACAATACCACAGTGAGAAGAAGGAGTAGTTTTAAAGAAGGTAATCTATTATTAATGAAAGTCATGCAAAATACTCAAGTTACAACCACAGGAGCACTTGGACCAATTTGGTAAGGTCCATATCAAGTTGTTAGAGTGGTTCGACTTGATACTTATGCCATAGCCAACCACGAAGGGAAGACCCCCCCTATCCTTGGAATGTAGAACACCTTAAAGTTTTATTATCAGTAGTCCAATATTTTGTATTAACTTGATGGTTTTGATATATTTATCTATAGGCCCATTTGTTAATCATTTGATTTTTAGTTTTTGGTTTTTGAAAATTATGCTTGTTTTCTCACAATTTCTCTATAATTGTTTTCATCTTCTCTACAATGATTTTCATCTTTTTTAAGGAAACATTTGAGTTTTTAACAAAGTTCCAAAAACAAAAACAAGTTTTGGAAACTAGTTTTTTAGTTTTCAAAACTTGGCCTGATTTTTGAAAATATACTTAAAAAGTATAACAAAACAAGGAAACCCATAGGTGGAAGTAGTATTTATAAACTTAATTTTCAAAAACCAAATGGTTATCAAAAGGGATCTAAGTTAACTAAGCATGAATGTTATTTTTTACTCTCAAATAGTCAATGCAAGTTATATTTTGATAATCTATCTATATTCAAGTAAGATATTCCTAGTAGCAAAATCCTCCTTGAATAGGGGTAGGGGTGTAAACGGCTCGGTTCCGCTTGGTTACTCGGTCGGCTTGGTTACTATATAAAATCAAAGCCGAACAGATAATTTATCAAAGAAAATTTGAAAACTGCCACCGAACCACCCTTAGTGCAAGCCGAACTGACCAAACCGCTTAAACCGCCGGTTTATGCGGTTCAGTTTTCGGTTACCCGTTTATCTCAAGTAGGTTATCGAATCAGGCGAGTCGCGTGCAGTTGCTAACTGGCAGGATGGGCGGGGATATCTCAGCTGAAAAAATGAACAAAGGAGTGTTCAATGTGTAGATCGAACTCAAGACCTAGAGTTTGCAAGGCTTACCCTACAACCAATGAGACAACTAATGTAGCTTAATAAGATTATTTTATTTTTAATATTAATACTATTCGATTCGGCTCGAGTTATTCGGTCTGATTTTGCCAAACCCGAAACTGACCGAATATTGTCGATTTTTATTAAACTTAAACAGTAACCGCCAACCCGAGCCGATTTCAACCAGAAACCGATGGCAATTTCGATCGGTTTAAGCAGTTTTTTCGATTTTTCCTTGCACCCATAACAGGGGGTATGCCTCCCTATTAAACAAAAAACAAGTATTGATTCATAAGATAATTCCAAGAAAATAGAAGCAATTGATTGGAGGCTACCATGGCTGAGTCAAGCCTAAATTATCAACCACCCCTAATTCAAGGAAATCAAAGCATCTGGCTAGGGGCTGACCGAGGCCACATGGTCGAGCCAAGACCAGAGTTATTAGCAACCCAAGTTCAATCTAGAAGACAACTCAATAACGTCAAAGCATTTGATCGGAGAATTGGTCAAGGCAAACACGGCTGAGCCGGGCAAAAAAAAGTGAGTCTGAGCCAACCTCTAGTCGGCCTCACTCAAAAAAGGAGCTGGCGTGTGCCATCTTGTGTCAGGCAAATGTCAACATACGCCCCTACCTATCAACAAGCCGTCATGTGTCTCAAACACATTTTTTGAGAATTTTTTAGGTATTTTTCCTATTCTTCCCTTGCTTTTTGATCAAATTTGACTAGTAGATCAATTTAAATATTAAGATTTGTAATTTATTCTAAGTTGGATCTAAGATATGATCGAGTGTATCGTGCAATTAAAGCACGAAACATGCAAAACTCTTGCACTTAGGTGCAAAGGAAACGGCCAGGAGGGTTGATTGAACCCTAAAAGGGTTTGGTTGATTGGTCTTGGCAACCCAAAAATCTGAGGTACGCCTCACGATGGGTTTTGATTGGGCATGACTATGCAAACTTGATAAAGATTTACAAACCATGATGTGCAAAACTCTACTTAATTGCAAAGAAAAGAAAACTTGGAGGTGATTAATTGGGATGTCAAAAGGGGCTTAGTTAATTGGTCCAAACATGACCTAAAAATTTGAGAAGGATCTCATGATGGGCCATTCCAAAATTAAATATGGGGTCAACTTTGGAACTTTTTATTTAAAATCTTGGAAAGCCAAAAAATTAGCCCAAGTGGCTTGATGGGTCATTACAAAATTACATATGGGGCCGACCCCGAAGCTTATTATTCTAAATCTTGGAAAGCCAAAAAAATCAGCCCAATGGGCCTAATGGGTCATTTCATAATTAAATTTAGGGCTTACTCGAAATTTTTTATTTTAACAATCTTGGACCAAAAAAAAAAAACCCCAACCCAAGAGGCTTGACAGGTCATTCCAGAACAAATTTTGGGGTCAACCCCAAAAGTTTCTTTTTAAAACTTACGAAAGCCCAAAATCAATCCAATAGGCTTGATGGATTATTTTGAGGCCAAAACCTAGGGGACACATAGTATTTGGGTTAAATATTATTCCTCGAGGATAAATTTACAAATATGTACTCCTAAATTAGGTTTTGAGTGTCCAACCCAAAAAGAGCTAAACCACAAATCCCAACTTGAGAGTGGGGGCTTAATGTTATGGGTAAATTTGGAACATTGAATCAAACCCAAAAGGATAGAAGACAATTAGACCAAATAGGGTTTAATCAAAGGTCTAGGGTGAAATTGGGCCTAGAAGAATGAGCAAAAGGGCCAAAAAGCCTGGAAGTCCGGCTTAGCCCGAGCTTACCTAAACCAGCCGACTCGGTTCGAGCATGTGTGGACATGCCCAGTGCACACCCACAGTCTGACATATTCTGAGGGCTCCACCTTTGATCCTTAACCTAATCTATTAGGGAGAAAGGAAAACCCCTAGATCAAGATTATATATATACATCATCATAACTCCATTAGAGGTAACTTTTATTCAATCCTCAAACTATTAGCTTGCTACATTTTTTCTCCTCTCTGACTTAAGCATCAGAGTGTGTGTGGAAAGCACCACACCGATGTGCAAATTTTCTTTGTTTTGTAAGCCACCTCTTTCCCTCACAAAATATAAATTCATTGTTGGATTCACGTGCAGATCAGGTGCGTTCCCTTTGCTCGAATTTGCACATCAATAGTGAACATAACTCAATTGATCAAGGTATTACTTTTCTAAAGATCGATTTCTAATTCTTCTATTTTTTTGTTGAACTCAAAAAAAAATAACAAATTTACTCGATTGTGTAATATTTAAATCTTGAATTACTATCGTTGAAGGATATTTAATAAATATTATATTAATTAAAAAATTAATCATTCAAAACACTATTTTGAAAAGCTATAGTTGAACTACTTCTCAAAATAGACATGGATCATAATTAAAGAATTTTTTTTTAATAAAGTGCCCTATGCTTTGCACCTTTTCAGAAGGTTTATAATAGATTTAGCAAACACATAAGTCATAATTCATTGTCAAAATGAGCATAGCTCAGCAACAATTGGTATGTATTCTCGATCAAAATGTCATAGATTCGAATTCTCTTAGTCTCAATGTTGTTGAACCAAAAAAAAAAATTCATAGCTAGTTAGTCATAGCCACACATAACTAGAGCAAGTAAACAAAGTAGTGTGTTTGGGATAGTTTTTGAATTTTTTTTTTTTAATAAAAATCACTTTTTCTATTAGCACCCTAGCAAAATCATTAATTTGAAGTGGGTTTATATTGCTTTTTAAGTTGATTTAGAAACACTTATATTGCTTTTTAAGTGATTTAGAAAGACTAAAAGTGTGTGTGTGTTTTTTTTATATTTAATAAATAAAAGCATGAAAAATCATTTTTAACATTAGATTAATTTGAAAACCTTTTCAGAAGAAACAATTAAGAGATGTTAATCTAAAGAGTGATTTTAAAGTGAGTGGAGTCCCCCCGAGGACAGAATAGCACAACTTAGTGACTAGGAGCGGAGGGAGAGCCCATTGCGCCTTGTTTTTGTTTGACCGGCCTATCCTCTTTCGAGAAGCAAGCTCCCTTCGGTTGTCCAGTCCCTGGGCGGCTCTTGGTTTTTTAGCATGTTGGGAGATTAGGCGGCAGTTGAAAGAGCAGCTCGAAAGCTTGACGAACAAGCGAAAAAAGAAAGCCCTAACTATTTCTTTGAGTAAAGGGCTTTTCCATTACTAGTCCAGTGGTAAGGTAGGGCGTATTCTTTGAAGAAAACATACTTTAGGAAAGTGGTTCAGGTAGCTCAGCTGGTTAGAGCAAAGGACTGAAAATCCTTGTGTTAGTGGTTCGAATCCATTGACCAAAAATTTTGGAAATATTTAGTAGAAAAAATATATTTGTAATTAATAAAATCATTTTTGAATGTAGTATAATCAAACAAATTTGTTATTAAAAGCATTTTTAAAATAATGTAAGAATACATTTTAGAAAAATAATGTAAGATTTAAAAGTATTTTTATTAAATACATTTTTAAAAAGATGCTTAAACATTTTTTTTAGTTCAACAATATATGAGATGATGGATTCGAACTTCTGACATTCTGGTCGAAAGTCTTTAACAAGTTGACTTATGCTTTTGTTGACAAAAAAAAAAAAAATACAACTTAAATTAGAAGGTATGTCAAACTCACCTATCATCTACAATTTACCTTCTTTTTTTTTTTTTATAGTTATATAATATTGGTATTTGTAGTTTAAAATATTCTATTTTAATTTTTATAAAACTATATTTTCTTATTGCATTTGATAAGTTTGTATAAAGTTGCAATCAAAATAAGTCGATGAAAGTGAAATGGTTAACATAGATTTTTAATCCATTTAATATTCTTAAGATTATTCGTGGATGAGAAGAAACAAGATCTATAGAATTTTTTTATGTTTGACACTTGCTTTCCAAGTTTTGTGTGATTTTTAAGAATTTATCAAAGAATAATAGTCAACCAATGACAAAAGAAAAATGATTTTATCAATACATATAAGTAACATTGATAATTTGATTTTTTTAGAATATTTTTAAATAATGAGTGAGAATTCCAATATATGACCTAAAAAAATTATTAGTAATTCAATCACTTAACTATACTCGACACAATTTGACATTTTTTTTTCTTTGAATTCAAATAAAAGGTGAAAATTAAAGTCAATCACTTAGGGAGTGTTTGGATTGAGGAGTTGAGAAGAGTTCCCAACTCCTTGTTTGGTCCAATGATATTTTAACTCCTATTGTGGACCCTACAAATTTATTAACTCTCCCTCTAACTCCTTAGTGTGGGTCCTACAAACTTATAAACTCCTCCTCCAACTCCCCACAACTTTCCTATCTCATTTTTTTTACCTCTCCTCACTCCTACCCCTCTCTCTTCTCTCCTTTCATTTCTCTCTCTATTTTTTACATATTTTGTTTTAATTTCTTAATTTAAAAATTTTCCTTTATTTTTTTTATATAAACTTCTCGTCATTATTACTAATTAATAATTAAATATAAATAATTATTAAAAAATGATTTTATTTTTATCCTATAATTTTAATAAATTTTTAACAAAAATATTTTTCTTTTTATTCTATAATTTTATTTTTTAAATATAAATTATATAAGAATGTTTTAGATATGATACTATTATTTAAATTGAATTTCTTAATGTAAATTAGAGTACTACATAACCATTTTTTTAATTGATAAAAAACTCTCTATCTCACTTCTTCCACATGTCATCTACAATTTCTTTTTAAGTTTAAACAAAAATTACTTATAACAAATAACAATCTTATCTTTTTTTAGCTTATTTTTTTTTATTAATAGCTAAAATATATATATAATTTTATGATTTGAAGATAAGAAAAACATATTTTAAACTAACCCGTATTACTATTTAAGAAATTAGTGTTTAAAAAGGTTAACGTATTAAAAAATTTTGATTTTTAAATTAATCATATTCAAAGTAAAAAGATAAACGATTTCTCATTCCAAACTTAATAAAATAAAACAATAAATAACATAAATATATAGTAATCAGAAGAAAAGTACTATATATGATATTCATTTTGAATGGTGTTAAAAAATATATATTCATTTTGAACTTAATTATTTTAAAATAGCATAAATATTTGATATTTACTTCAAAGAATATATTATTTACAAATTAATCAAACTTTAAATAATCCATTATATGGATTAGTTAGAAAAATAAAATCTTAAATTATATAAAAAAAATTATTTTATTAAGCTTGAAAAACAAATCTTAAATTAAAATTTAAAATTGACGAAAACAAGTGTTTAATAAAATTATAAAATATTCATAAAATATCAATTTTAAGATTGACGGAAATAAATCTATATTATTTCTAGAATTGAGTGAATAAAAACATAAAAAATCTTCAAGTTTATTTGAATCCCTTTAAATTAATGAATTGAAATATTTTTAAATCACATGTAATATTTTAAAAGTATTGTAAGAATTTCTTTTATTTGAAACTATCCAAGACAAATGAATAATTAATGTGAGAGATATTGAAAAATAATATGGGGTATTTTGTTCAAAAAAAATTCTTTAAAGAAATTTGTAAAAAAATATATAAATTAATAAAAACAAAAAATCTCAATCTTAGAATTCATGGGAACAAATTCTTAATAATTAAAATTTGAGAAATTGTAGAAAAAATTTGTAAAAAAAAAAACTAAAATCAACTCAAACTTCATAACTCCATGTTTAATAAATTTTCACCCCAAACACAGATTTTAGAACTCTTACTCCTTGCAACTCCTTGCCCCAAACACATATTTTAGAACTCTTACTCTTTGCAACTCCTTGCCCCAAACACAGACTTCATAACTCTAGATTAAAAAACTCTGCACCCCAAACACAGACTCTAACTCCCCAAACATATTAATTCCTACTTCTTGTAACTCCTACTCCCTATAACTCCTTGCCCCAACAACCCCTTAGGGGGTGTTTGGATTGAGGAGTTGGGGGAGTAAAGTTTGTAGGAGTTAATAACTCCCCCAAACTTCTTTTTTAGCCCAAGGATAATTTTACTTCTATTGTGGACCCCACAGATTTATTAACTCCTTCTCCAATTCCCAATTGTGGGCCCCACAAACTTATTAACTCCTTCCCCAACTCCTCATTATGGGTCCCACAACTTTCTTATCTCATTTTTCTTCACCTCACCTCACTCATACATCTCTCTCTTCTCCCCTCTCCTTTCTCTCTCTATTTTTTTTTACATTATTTTTTTTAATTTCTTAATTTGAAAAATTTTCTTTATTTTTTATATAAATTTTCTTATCATTGTTACTAATTACTAATTAAATATAGATAATTATTTTTTTATTCTATAATTTTAATCAATTTTTTAACAAAAATATTTTTCTTTTATTCTATAATTTTATTTTTTTTAAATATAAATTATATAAGAATGTTTTAGACATGATACTATTATTTAAATTGAAATTTTAATATAAATTATAGTACTACATAACAATTTTTTTAATTGATAAAAATCTTCCTATTTCACTTCCTTCATTTGTCATCTACAATTTTTTTTTAAGTTTCAACTAAAATTACTTATAAAAAATAACAATCTCATATTTTTTAAGTTTTTTTTTTTATTAATAGCTCAAAAATATATATAATTTTATGATTTGAAGATAAGAAAAACATATTTTAAATTAACCCGTATTACATTTTAGAAAATTAGTATTAAAAAAGATTAACGTATTAAAAAATTTTGATTTTCAAACTAATCATATTCAAAGTAAAAAGATAAACAATTTCTCATTCCAAACTTAATAAAATAAAATTATTACAATAAATAACATAAATATATAGTATTTTGAACAAAAGTATGTATAATATTCATTTTGAATGATTTTAAAAAACATATATATTCATTTTGAACTTAATTATTTTAAAATAGCATAAATATTTGATATTTTATTTTTAACTTAGTTATTTTAAAACTTCAAAGAATATATTATTTTCAAATTAATCAAACTTTAGATAATTTATTACATTGATTATGTAGAAAAATAAAATCTTAAATTATGTAAAAAAATTATTTTATTAAGCTTGAAAAACAAATCTTAAATTAAAATTTTAAAATTGACGAAAACAAGCCTTTAATAAAATTATAAAATATTCATAAAATAATATAATTTAAAATCCCAATTTTAGGATTGACGGAAACAAATCTATATTATTTTTATAATTGAAAGAATAAAAACGTAAAAATCTTGAAGTTTATTTGAATCTTTAAATTAATGGATTGAAATATTTCCAAATCACATGTAATATTTTAAAAAGTATTGTAAGACTCTTTTATTTGAAAACTATCCAAGATAAATAAATAATTAATGTGAGATATATTGAAAAAAAGAATGTGGGGTATTTTGTTCAAAATTATTTTTTTTACTTTAAAGAAATTTGTAAAATATACATAAATTAATAAAAACAAAAAAATCTCAATCTTAGAATTCATGGGAACAAATTCTTAAGAATGAAAATTTGAGAAATTGTAGAAAAAAACTATATAAAATCAACTTAGACTTCAGAACTCCAGGTTTAACAAATCTGCACCCCAAACACAGACTTCAGAACTCCTACTCCCTGCAACTCCTTGCCCCAAACACAGACTTCCTAACTCCAGACTAAACAACTCTGCACCCCAAACACAGACTTCCTAACTTCCCAGACTTTCTAACTCCCCAGACTTCCTAACTCCCTAGACATATTAACTCCTCCCTGCAACTCCTTGCCCCAAACAGCCCCTTAGTGATCAACATAATTTGGCTGAAACATGAAAAATATTTTTTTTTGTTTACATAAGTATTTATGTATGCTTCAAAAAATACAATTATTATTAATAATTTAATTAAATAATAGAATAATATATGACCTAAAAAATTAAATTAAAAAAAAAACAGAATAATATATGACCTAAAAAATTAAATAAAAAAAAAACAGAATAATTTAAAAAAAAGAAAAAGAAAAAAGAATTTATATGGTTTCAGCATCTTTCTTTAGATATTCCAATACGTTGTCGTAACGTAACAGATGTTCCTACTCGTTCGTTTGCTACTGTTACATTTTTTCACAAATTTGCACAAAGCACCCCAAAAGTTTCTGATATTGACGTTGGGCCCCTCCTCTTTACATTAATAAAGTTTCTCCCATGAAGCAAGGCGGTTGTATGGAGTGTTGGAGGAGGTTTTGTTGAGAACGCTCAACGCTTTTGTGGAAAATTCCAATCCACACCTACTTTTTTATCATATTGGTTTTATTTCTATTTACCCATTTTTGTCATTTCACCTCTCTAAATGTTTTTGGAGTACAATTGTGAATTTTAAATTGTCATAATTGTAAAACACTGTGAAATAAAGTTAAGTTTTAAAATTGACTTAGAAGAAAAGGTTAAGTTTTAAAAATCCAATAAACAGAAAAGCTACTCATTAAAAATTTCTAATAATTATTAAGTCATGTGCTTATAAATCATTCTCATAGACCAAGCAAACTTGAAAATTTGAAACTTACCTACTACAACCAAACAAAAGTTTATAAAAGTCATTTATATACATAATTTAAACACAAGCTACATAAACTCAGATATTCTATTGACATGATCATAACTTAATTGGTCGAAATACTTAACTATCGTCTCAAAGGTTGATGGTTTGATCTATCATCCCACAATTGTTATCTCGAAAGTTGATGTTTCGATCTACTACTTTGCAATTGTTGAACTTAAAAAAAAGTCTCACATCTCCCAACTTCAAGTTACTTAGTTTTAGGTTTTAATTGTAAAAAAAAAAAAAAAAATCATAATTTCTTAAATCCATAAACCAAATAGAATTGATCCATGAAGTCAAATACTACAACATTGACATTTAGAAAAAAAATAAGTTAAATTTTTTTTATTACAACAAATGTGAGGTATAAGGATTTGAAACTCTGACTTCGAGAGAATGAGTATATGCCAATTATTGCTAAATTATGCTCATTTTGGCAAAAAAGTTTTAAGATTATTCTATATATTTAAGAAACAAAATGCATAAACCAACATGAACATAGTTCAGTAGTAATTGACACATACAAATTTCTTAGAGGTCGGAGGTTTAAATATCCATACCTCACATTTGTTGTACTAAAAAATAAAATTGAGAAGTGAATTCAATTTTCTACCACCAAGTATCAACTAACTTATTAGTTTAGACATTTCCTAAAGAGGTTTTTTTTTTTTATTTTGAAATAATCTCTAAAGAGGTTTTAAGTTCAAACTCTCACTCTCATATTTGTGATGTCATATTCTTAAAACATGGTAACCCAAAATAACTAAACTTCACATATTTTTTTAGCTCAACAATTATCGGGATGGATGATTCGAACCTCTAACTTCTTAGTCGAGAGTATATGTCGTAATTCATTGAACT
This sequence comes from Trichosanthes truncata, assembly GCA_033996785.1. NCBI lineage: Eukaryota > Viridiplantae > Streptophyta > Magnoliopsida > Cucurbitales > Cucurbitaceae > Trichosanthes > Trichosanthes truncata. The sequence continues at coordinate 36,749,462 of JAWPNB010000013.1, read as the reverse complement.
GTATTCAATTTGGCTGGTAGTAGGTATCTTATTTATTGAATTATACTTGATAACAAGTCACTTGTCAAACAAAAACCCTGGCACAAAAAGTCAAATTCCAAAAATACCCTCAAACACCGCGTGGGAAATGGTAATTTTACACACATCTTGCTTATAACCTTAACAACAACACAGCGCACAAAGAGCTCATAACCTTGAGGCGGAACACGGGGACACGAAAATTAAAAAAAAAAAACAAAAAACAAAAACTTTAATTCAAAAAGAAAAAAAGGAAAAAGGAAAAAAAAAGAAAAAGAAAAAAGAAAAATACAGAAACGAAAGGAGAGAGGAAGAATTGAGATTTCCAATAGAAAGAGAAAGGAACCGTCTGTTACCAGAGGTCAAACTCCCCCAAAACGACACCACCACCACCGCAACCACCACAACGAAACGACACCGTTTTCCTCTCCGGCGAACTCCACCGCCGCCGCCATGTCCTTCCTTCTCGTATGCTGATTACCGATCGTCCTCCGCCCTGGTCCATTTCTCCGGTGACGCCCGGGTAATCCAGCATCTCTCTCTTGCTTCTGATTTGATTATGAAGAGCTACGCTAAGGTTAACAGCAACAACAGCAGCAGCACCAACAAGAGCGCCAACGGCTTTCTTCCGAATTCTTTGAAATTCATTTCGTCCTGTATTAAAACTGCTTCTTCCGGTGTCCGCTCCGCCAGTGCTACCGTCGCTGCCTCCATCTCCAGCGACGCCCACGACCACAAGGACCAGGTTCACTTTACTTTTTGTTTTTTGATTTTAGGTTGTTGTGGAATTTGTTACTTGGGGAAGCGATTTTGCATTTTCCCCAAATTTGTGTTTGGATATGTTGACGATTGGATTGGGAGAAAGTTTGGCGATTTGTTTGTTTTTGGGGTTCTTAGGGGTTGTATCGATGATTTTGGGTGTTTTAGTGCCGTCATTTTTGGTTGCTTAGAATGATGGAGGATAAGAGAGATGAAACATTGGGAATATTTGTTCATCAAGTCTCTGGTTGCTTTTAGCTACTGCAGATTTAGTTTTCTCGAGGTTCCTAAGGTCATCTCTTGGAAAGAAAACGAAAATTGAGGAGCATGTGAACTTATTACTTAGTTCAGCGGTTTTTTCCCTTTAAATCAATATGACCACCACTGGTTTTTGATGTAGGTAATTGGTAATCTTATCTAAGGATCCTGTGAGTTTAGGATTTCTTTTACTTCTTTTGAACCTTTACATTTTGTATGGACTGGGGCGATTCTTTCGGAATTGCAGATTTTTTTGGACTTCAATTGTAGAAACTTTAGATACTTGTGTGCTTTATGTAGGGTTGTTTGATTGGAAAACAATAAACCAATTTTTAGGGAAAATGTAAGGATTTTAAAGGTGTTTTGGATGAAGCTATATTCTTTCAATATTGTTGGTCTGAAAAGTTCTTTAGATTTTAGCATTTCTTATGCATTTATTGTTTAGATGGATTTATCTATTTTGTTTTTCTAAGAGGATTCCTCAATTCTTTTTCTGATTAGTTTGCTATACTATACTCTATTGCCAACTTGAGCATAGTTCAATTGGTTAAGACATACATCATCGACCAAAAGTCAAATTTTCGAATCTTCACCCCACATGTTCAAGTAAAAAAAGTTAGTACCACTCTACTATCAGAAGTGTAGCCATGTTTGTTAGAGTTAAAACATGAACTATGGAGAAGTAGGACAAGAAGTCCTACAAAGAAGAGAAACAACATAATATGAAGAATTTTGTGAACCTGAGAACCTATTGAGATATCATTAGGATCGTATAAGTTTTTAAAAGAAAGTCTTGGGGCCTTGTTGGATTTGCTTTTATCATATGTATACCACCTTGATTTAGATTCTTTATCATTATGTATGCCAGTTTGATTTGGATGTTTAAATTTGTAACAGCATTCTGATCAGAAATTTCATATGTAGAACTAAAAAATATTATTTTGCAAGTGGATTTTTCTGTGATGCAATGCATGTTTAGTGCAGCAAAACCTATTTTGTGTGGAATATATTTATTTTCTGTAGTTCTTGCCCTTGCATGTGTGCTTTTTACAACGCAATACAGTATGTGCAGTTTAATAAGAGTTTGGAATTGTGGTCAAACAGGTATTATGGTCTGGATTCGACAGACTTGAGCTTAGTCCATCCTTCTTCAAACATGTGCTTTTAGTTGGTTATACAAATGGCTTTCAAGTTCTAGATGTTGAAGATGCTCCCAATGTCAGCGAATTGGTTTCCAGACGGGATGATCCAGTCACATTCTTGCAGATGCAGCCTCTTCCGGCTAAGTCTGATGGTCAGGAAGGCTTTGGAGCATCACACCCAATACTTTTGGTTGTCGCATGTGATGAGACCCAGAGTTCAGGTCTGATGCAAAGTAACAGAAATGGATTCGTGAGAGATGGATATCCTAATGGTCATTCAGAGAACATTACCCTCTCCCCTACGGCCGTTAGGTTTTACTCGTTAAAATCTCGCAGTTATGTTCATGTCCTGAGGTTTCGCTCAACTGTATACATGATTAGATGCAGTCCCGAAATTGTGGCTGTTGGTCTTGGATCACAAGTAAGCTTATATTATGCTCATGAATATTAATGAATTCATAATTGAGAAAAGATTTATAATCCTTTTTCTTTCTTAGACATAGTTAATCATTTAATAACACTTGGCATAAAATTGATTGCATTTTCCCCAAAAAATCAAATGGATGGATGGTTGCAGGGTCTTGTAGTTAATGAAGACCATTTTCTGGGGGACTTATAAAAAATCAAGACTATTTTCTGATGGATTATAAAAAAATCAAGACTATCTTCTGATAGCTTTGCTGCTTAAACCAATCACGTGTTTCCTATGAATATAAAATTGATTATGAAGGTTGGTCATGTTTACATTTCAAAATTTTTTAATCATTTATTCCTTTTGCTTACAGATTTATTGCTTTGATGCTCTCACCCTTGAGAGTAAATTTAGTGTTCTCACTTATCCAGTCCCTCAATTGGGAGGCCAGGGAACATCTGGGGTTAATATTGGCTATGGACCTATGGCCGTGGGTCCTAGATGGTTAGCTTATGCTTCCAACAATCCTTTACAGTCAAATACTGGCCGTTTAAGCCCACAAAGTCTTACACCTCCTGGTGTAAGCCCATCAACATCACCTAGCAGTGGAAGTTTGGTGGCCCGATATGCCATGGAATCTAGTAAGCATTTGGCTGCTGGGCTGATTAATTTGGGTGACATGAGTTATAAAACATTGTCTAAATACTATCAAGAGCTTGTACCTGATGGTTCCAACTCTCCACTATCATCAAATTCAAGTCGGAAAGTTGGTCGGCTGGCATTGCATTCAACAGAAACAGATGCTGCTGGAATGGTTAGTCTTTTGATTTTAGGACCGTATAATTTTTGCATGTGCATTGAAAACTAGTCTGATATATTTTTACAATAGTTACTTATATTAATTAACATGTTATATTTTCTTCTGATATTTCTGAAAGCAGTAAAATATAAAAAGTAAACGGATATTTCATATCAACCTACTAACGTTTGTGATTAAAGGATGTCATGCATCTTGTTATGTGAATGACACTAAAGTTTTTGGGTATTGGCTACTAAGATTTGGCTTGCTATCCTATCATTTTAGGGAGTTCAGGTATCCACTACTTATATACTTCCTACGGCAGTTAGAGTCTGATCATATGAATGAGAACATATTTATACTATTGAATATGGAAAATTCTGATAGTTTTTCCCCCAGTTTTCAACGTTGCTCTTTTTGCAGGTTGTTGTGAAAGATTTTGTCTCCAAAGCTGTTATATCACAATTTAAGGCTCACTCAAGTCCAATTTCTGCTCTTTGTTTTGATCCAAGCGGGACCCTTCTAGTTACTGCCTCAACCCATGGTAGCAATATTAACATTTTTAGGATTATGCCATCCCGCATACAAAATGGATCGGGCACTCACAGCTATGATTGGAGCTCCTCTCATGTGCACCTGTATAAGCTTCATCGTGGCATGACATCAGCTGTATGTTATTGCCTATAGGCCCTTGGCTTTAACTTTTCATTATATTTTATGTGCTTACGAGTGGCCCTTTTTATTTCTTTCAATCCAGGTAATACAAGACATTTGTTTTAGCCACTATAGTCAATGGATAGCTATTGTTTCATCCCGGGGAACTTGCCACATTTTTGCTCTTTCACCTTTTGGAGGTGAAACTGTTCTTCAAATGCACAATTCTTTTGTTGATGGGCCTAATCTTTTACCAGCTTTATGTGTCCCTTGGTGGTCAACTTCATCTTTCATCACAAACCAGCAATCCTTTTCTCCTCCTCCGCCTCCTCCTGTCACTCTTTCTGTTGTTAGCAGAATAAAAAATTGTAACTCAGGTTGGCTTAATACTGTCAGTATGGCAGCTGCTTCGGCATCTGGAAAGGTTTCCATCCCGTCAGGTGCTGTTTCTGCTGTTTTCCATAGTTGTATACCTCAGAATCTGCAATCTCCTCAATTAAGTTCGAATACTTTGGAACATCTGTTGGTGTATACTCCTTCTGGCCATGTGATTCAACATAAACTGCTTCCATCAATGGGGGGAGAATGTGGTGAAACTGTTTCGAGAAGCCCAAATGCTTCAATGCAGATGAAAGACGAGGAATTGAGAGTGAAAGTTGAACCTATTCAATGGTGGGATGTTTGCCGAAGAGCTGCTTGGCCAGAGAGAGAGGAATGCATATCTTCAATTACTCTCAGGAGAAAAGAAACTGCAGAACCTGTTGAGGATACATCCTATTTACACGAGAATCATCTTGAAACCCAGGAGTTGGTAAAGCCACATGACTGTTCTCTCTTGTACCTATCCAATTCTGAGGTGCAGATAAACTCTGGGAGGATCCCTATCTGGCAGAAATCCAAGGTATTGGTCATAGTGCCCTTTTGAATTCATTTTTATTTCAGGCATTAATTAAGTCGGTGTTTTTTCCCTCCCTATTGCAGGTACATTTCTATACAATGCGTTTTCCTGGCTCTAATGAGCAAAGTAGCATAAAAGATCACATGAATGGGGAGATTGAGATAGAGAAAGTACCTATTCATGAGGTTGAACTTAAGCGGAAGGATTTGCTTCCAGTTTTCGACCATTTTCGTGGCATACAGTCTGATTGGCTTGACAGGTGATGATAATTGAGTCTCATTTCATTGCTGTAAATTTGTGTTGCCATATTTTTTCATTTTAATATCCCAGTATTAGCTGGCAGGAATTTTCTCTTATATGTGTCACCTCTTCTCTTCCCGTATATTAGGATAGACAAATTCATACCTTTAGCCCGTTGAAATTATATCCAATTCTCTTCATCGTTAAGACATTTTACAAACTCAATTTTCCTCGTATATTAGTGTCAAATTTTTTTTTGGGGGGGGGGGGGGGGGGGTACCTACGGTATCTCAATCAGTTTGTTTTCTTTCTTGTTTGACTAGGAAGTATCCTCAAAATTACTTGTCCTCTGCTTGAAGTTAATTCAAATGGCATAAAATTTTCAGAACCAGCTGCTATAGAGTTGATTGGAATTTGAATCTCCAATGAAAAAACAGGACATTTCATTGATAAATAGATAATAAAGGCATAACCTGATAGACCTCCATTCCGGTTTATTTATGCTAGGAATGGGACTTGTAAGATGGGATTAAGAACTAAAGAGTAGCTGAAAATACTAATTAAGGAAGTTATGGATAGTTATAGCCTTATAGGTAGCTGCAGTTGGTTACGGGTGGTTATTTAGTCATGTGTGATTTGATCTAATGTTTGATAGTCAATTAGCTATGCGTTTTGTGTTTTTTTTTTTGTTTGTAGTAAATAATTGTGGAAGGGAATAGGGAAGGGCTTCTTTTAATGTGTTGAACATAGCTGAGAGTTTTTCAGACCTCCCAAATGTCTAAATTAGGTGGTAATCCTTCTCTTATTATCAACAAGGGGTTACTCTTGTGATTGTGCTAACAAAAACTTATTCTTTCATTTCCACTACACCCAAAAAGTAATAATTGAATCACAACTTCAAAAGGTACTTTTTAGTATCCAATCACAGAAAAAGAAAAAAAGTCACACTAGAATTATATCCATGCTTCTTGAAGGACACCCAAGAAACGCTGAACTCTTGAAGATGCTTGAAAGCTTAGCAAATTGACTAGAAAATGACACAACCTAATGGTTAACACTGTAGAGATACATAATACAAAAAGTCGATGGAGTTATAAAAAACATCCCCAATTGACTCCAATAGATGAGAGTTATCTTTACAGAAAAATATGCATATAGAGAGAGCTTTAAAAACAAGAGACAGAGAATAATCTTCCATATAATCTCGAAACTTATATCCTCCCCTTTGAAAATTCTTTTGTTTCTCCCTAGCAAATTTCTTACAGAACTCCTTCCTTTGATTATGTTTGTTGTAACACCTTTGCGTTGTTCTTAAAATGATGCAGGCAAGTTACAAACATAAAGAAATTCTCACCCAAAAATGGCGAACAATTTTTCCTGAAATCTTTTAGCAAATTTGCAAGAAAGAAATACCTTTTCTTCATATCACACACCAGTTTGGGAGGAGAGCCAGCTAAGGAATTTGGTTAAAATCTTTCAGTGGGGAAGCGCGAAATGAACAATTGACTCGCTTTATGTATTTTATTTTATTTTTTTGAACGAGAAACAACTTTTCATCGAGCTTTAGGTATTACCAAACAATCTTCCAAAGTTGAGCGTCAGGGTTGCTTCCTCTCATGATGTGTCTAGGAAAAATCTCTGGCACTTAAATTTCATTCCAGCGATCTTCGACTGTTTTTACTCTGCTATCTGCCACTGGGTACAGCTCGGAGAGACTTTAGAGGAGTGTTCTTAGCCCATGCATCTCCCCTAAATTTAATAAACTGGTTGTCACCCTAATGCAAATCTTACCCTTTCAGCAAATAGCTTTTTAGTGTCCAGGATAGTGACCTAAGGTCTGATAGGCTGGCATATCTACAATCTTTTTCTAACCGTTCACTTAACTGTTATTCAGCTTGAATTTGTTGACAATAGTTTCAAACTTTCTATCACCTTGAATAAATTTCTTTTGGAACCCGGTGATTGAAAAGGTTCAAAAGTGCCTTGCCTCATGGAAAGAAACTTTCTTGTCAAACGGTGGGAGATTAATGCTTATCCAGTCAGTTTTGAGGAGAATCCCGATTTATTTGATGTCTTTATTTAGGATCCCGTCTTTGGTGAGTGCTAGGATGGAGAAGCCATTGAGGGATTTCTTATGGAAAGGGGTTCAGGAGGATGGAGTTTCCCATCCAGATGGACAATTGTGTTAAAGCCGGTCTCTTTGGGGATATAGGAACTTGATAGGAAGGGTATTAGGAGTATTATTAGGGTATTAAGGCTATATTAGGGTATTAAAATGATTATATGAAAATCACTTTTAATAAATCAGTTATAAACAAATCAATTTCACTAAAATCACTCCCAAACATGCCTTAAGAATACTCAAGAGAGAGAGGGTCCAAATACCATGAATACTTGGCTTATCTTGTAGTTCTTCTATCTTTTATAATTCAACCTATATAATTTTTTTGATAGGAAACAAATCAATTCATTGATTGAATGAAATTACAACATGAAAGAACTATCCAAAGGATTTACAAAAAACTTTTCCAATGGACAATGAGTGAAGATAAACCGTAATTACAAAACGGGGGGTCAATTTACACCAAGAGAGATAGAAAAGTAATTGATGAGCTAAAAGACTCGAAAGTCTTGTTCTTCTCTAGCAAAAATACGCGTGTTCCTCTCCAGCCATGTAGACCAATAGAAAGCCCAAATAAAATTTAGCCATAGGATCTTTTTCTCCTTTTCGAAAGGGTGCCCGATAAGAGTGATGGAGAGAAGAGCCCAAATGTCATTAGGAAGAACCATTGACCATCCAAAAGTCACCAAGATGAAATCACAGAAAGCTCTGAGTCACCAAGATGAAATCACAGAAAGCTCTGGTATAAGGGCAGGAACTGAAGAGGTGCAATTCAATATTATTCTAGTTATTTGGGTTTTATCAGAAATCTAAATCTTCGAAATGAGGACTTGCTTGATAAATGACTTCGGCATTTCCCCTTGGAAACCTAGGCTCTGTGGTGTAGGATCACAGTAAGTGTGGTTCTATGCCTTTCGAGTGAGTCTCTAGCCATAGGGTTAAATGCACTTTTTGGAACTCCCGTAGATACTGCTTTGGGGTATTCAAAATTTTCTAGCTCTGTAGGGTTTATTGTCAGGGATGGGTCGTTGATTCTCTTCTAGGAGGATTGTTGGTTGGGGGATAGCTCCCTTTGTTGTCTCTTTCCCCATCTTTATCATTTGTCCTTGCATAAGTTTTTGCCTTGTGTCTATACTTGTTCTCTCTAGGAATTCTTTGTCTTTTAAGTTGGGTTTGAACGACCTTTGTCTAATTGTTAATCTATGGATGTCTCTTTGCTCCTTTCTTTGGTGGCCAGTTTTGGACCTCCCCTGGGATTTGGTGATATTCACTTGTGGTCTTCTAGCCCTTTTAGGGACTTTTCATGCAGTTCGTTTGTCTCCATTTTGTGTGGGTCCAACCCACAGTGTCTTTGTTCTCCTTGCTTTGCAAGAATGTTGGATTCTCTTGCTTGACAGATCACCCATGGGAGTATTAACACCATGGATTGTTTTAAGAGAGTGTCTTCCACTTTGTTGGGCCCGCAGTGGTGTAGGGTGTGTAAGAAGGCCTCAAAAAGTTTGGATCATGTTTTGTGGGAATGTCAGCTTGCTGTAGCGATCTAGGATAGTTTTTTGGGGACCTTTGGTTAGATGGCTGTAGCAGTTTGTGCAGGGTTATGATGGAGGATATCTTATCCTATCCTCCCTTTCATGATAGAGGGGTGTCTCTTGGGGAAACTGCTTTTTTTGCAATGTTATGGAATTATGGCAAAAGAGAAATAGGAGGATCTTTAGTGATAAGGAAAGTTCTTGGGAGGATGGTTGGGGCTTGACTAGGTTCAATGCTTCCCTTTAGAATTCCGTTATTAAGGATTTTAGTGGTTATCTTTCATCTCTCGTTCTTTTGAATTGAAGCTCTTTCTATAATTTGTTTTTCTAGGTTTTGTCACATTTTTTGGCTCCTTTTGGCTTGGGCTTCATTTGTTCTCAGTTGTTCTCATAAAAAAAAAAAAGGAACCTTGAATAAATTTTGAATCATTCCATGTCATAGGTTGAGAACCTTAATAAATAAGGTTTCCAACTCTCACCCAACTATTAAACTTTCTATAAAACCAGTTTCAAACTTCAAAGGTGAACCCTATCGAATCAATCTGCCACGATTAGGTCACATTCTCTCAAACCTGTTGATGCTTGGTAATTTAACTCATGGATTGATTGATAAATGGAAAATATTGGTATTAGAAGACCATCCTTGCATCCAACTCCAGCTCTCTCCAAAGCCAAGATTGTGAATGTTTTTTTTGTTATGAGAAACCAAAGTTTCATTGAGAAAAAAAAAATGAAAGAATACAAGGGTATACAAAAATAAAGCCCACAAAAAAGGAGCCAAAATGAAAAATGAGGCTTCGATCAAGTAAAATAAGACCTAAAGGATAATTACAAAATAACATTGCCACTAAATCCCAAATAGAAACATGAAATCTTATAAAGGATCAAACATCACTCGAAGACCTCTCAAGCCCTCCAAAGATTTTGTTATTTCTCTCACCCCAAAAACCCAGAGAGCACAACCCCAGCTTGCCACAAAAACCTCCTTTTCTCACGAAAGGGCGAGTGAAGAAAAAACTCCTTGATCGTCTCTCTACAACCCTAAGATTTGACAAAGCAGAAGTCAAATGCCTCAAAGAAACAACTCCAAATCGGTTTGCAAAATCACATCTCCAAAGAATATGATCAAGATTCTCAGTCGCCCTCCTATAAAGAATACAACAAAGTAGCCCTACCAAGCTGGACAAGTTACTCTAAATCCAATCCAAGGTATTAACTTTTTTCGTGCATAACTTGCCATACAAAGAACTTAACCTTCTTGGAAATTTTCACCTTCCACAACGAGGTAAAGATAGAACTGCTAGATAGGAAGGGACTACGACTTCAAAGACGATCATCCCTTCTTTCGATGCTAAAGCAAAACTCTCTAATTAAAGATAAAAGAGCCAGAATATTAGTTGTTTCACTATCGGACAAGAACGATGGAACCCCAGCGAAGGTGGAAGAGAGCTCTCAGAGTGAGAAATGACAACCACCACCAAATGGTTCGTCATAGAGGATAACTATTATAAATGGAGAAACATAGGGTAGAGGGGGTCTATCCCCCAACCACTTATCCTCCCAAAAGTAGGTATCCCTCCCATCCCCCACTGCACTATGAATGAATTGAGAAAGATCAGAAATATCTTTTCCAAGGTTTCTAGAAGTGCCTTTATTAACCTGCCTAGGGTTCACTCAAAAGCGGTGAGGACCATACTTGGTTGCAATGACATTGTGCCACAAGGTGTCAGCTTCATGATGGAAACTCCTCATCCATTTAGCTAATAGGGCCTTGTTTTGTGCACATTGAAATATGAAAGATAACAAAACTACAAGATAAACCAAGTAATTCGAGGTGCTTGGACCCTCCCTATCTTAAGATCACTCAAGCCCTAAACCAATTGAATCAATGCTTACCTTCCTCCTTTTCCACTCCCTCTATATCTCTAATTTCCTTCTAATGACATTCCTATCAAGAGATCTAGGTATTTATTAATTATAATTATATTTTTTTTAATAAGAAACAAGAAATGTTCATTAATCGACATCAAAAGAATACAAAACAAAGGACAAGGGTCTATAAGCTCCACATTTCTTGTGTTTGTTGGATATCAAATCTTCGTTGACTTTGTAATTATTCTGTGATGGCAGTGAACTGCATTTCTTATTCCCCTCCAAAAATGCTGTAATGTTTCCTGGGCTTTAGAGGTAGCTCATGTTAGAAGAAAGAGGCATGCTTTGGAGTGTTGAACAGGGAATGAGTCGAATGACACTCATTCTTTGTAGTTTTTTTTTTTTGTTTTATTTTTTTATAGGAAAAAGTAACCATTCATTGATAATGAAAGAATGTCCTATTGATAAGTAGTTACAAAAAACACCTCCATTGATTAGTGAGGGTAGGTAAACTATAATTACAAAAGGGAGGAGACAACTTGCTCTAGGTAATAGCTAAGAGAGAAGTGAAATCAATGAAATAACCGATATCACGAGTCGTATCCATGAAGATGTGAGCATTATGTTCCAACCAAAGATTCCATAAAAAATCACGAACATGACAAAGCCAGAGGATCTCTTTTTCCTTGTTGAAAGGATGCCCCATAAGCAAAAATGAGATAAGAGAAAAGAGTATTTTGTTTTTGATAGGAAACAAAAACCACTTCATTGATATATGAAATAGATACAAAAAGTCCTTTCGAGCAATAATTACAAAAAACTCCTCCAATGAGCAATGAGGGTTGTCAATACTATAATTACAAAAGGGAGAAATTTTTTTACTCCAAGATATAGCAAGATAGACAGTAGAATCAATAAAGGAACCAATGTTTTGTTGCTTATTTGTAAAGATTCGGGCATTTCTTTCTAGCCATAAGTTCCATAAGAAAGCATAGACAAAGTTGTGCCATAAAATCTTCTTCTCCTTCTTGAAAGGGTGGCCAATGATGGTGTAATTGAGTAATGTATAAATATCACCTGTTCGAGCAGTATACCAACAAAAAACTTGTTGTATGTAGTTCCAAAAAGTGGTTGCAAAGGGGCAGTCGCTAAAAAGATGGACTTGGGATTCGTTACTCCTTAAGCAAAGGTGACAACAACTGGGAGAGATGGTAATCTAAGGAGATTGGCTCTGAAGCTTATCAAAGGTGTTAATACAAGCATGACTAAGCTCCCAAACAAAGAATTTGACTTTTTTGGGAGATCAACCTGTCCGTAATTGGGAGTAAAAATCAGAATTCATCAAATTGCCAGCAGATGCAAGAATTCTAGTTAGTGAGCTTGTGGAAAACAATCCATACTTTTCAAGAGTCCAAACCCATCTGTCTTCTTGTAGAGTGAAGTTAAAAGATGATAAAAGATTCAATAGTGAAGCCCATTCGTGAATTTTCGAATCCCTCAAGTTTCTCCTCAAAAACAGATTCCATGCTCCTGTATTAGGATTCCACATATCAACAATGGTAGCCTCTTTTCTTTGGGACAAGAGAAAAAGAGATGGATAGCTTGTTTGAAAGTTTTGAGGTCCCAGCCAAACATCTTTCCAAAAAAAGGTCTTGTCACCAAGCCCAACATTTGATCTAATGTGGCTGTAAATCAGCTGCTGTAATTTAACAATGGATTTCCAAGGACCTTTGGATGAATGCAATGAATAACTCTCCGGTTTTTGGTTGTTATGAGTGGTGCCAAACTTTGATGCAGTGATTCTTCTCCAAAGGGCATATTTTTCATGATAAAAATGCCAAATCCATTTAGCCAATAGGGAAGTATTTTTTTTATGAATATCGAAAATCCCCAAACCTCCCTCTTCAATAGGGGCTTGTATAGATGACCAATTGAGGAGGTCGCTGCCCTTCTTTTCAGAACCACCCCGCCAAAGAAAAAGTATGTATAATTATAAGAGAAAAGAGTATCACCTGGTCTAGGGAAAACCAATCCAAAAGAATCTTGTAAAAAATTCCAGAAGTTAAGGTGCAGCTGCTGAATAGGTGAATCAAAGTTTCTGCGTTGGAATAGCACATAGGACAACAGCTCGGGGAAAGATATAACCAAGGAGATCTCCTTTGTAGTTTGTCAAAGGTGTTGACTGTTGATGCAAGAGTGACTAAATTCCCAAATAAAGAATTTCACCTTTTTGGGGAAACCAGACCATACGTGCTAAAACATAGCCGAGTTTGCACTTGATTCATTGGTGGAGAGAGCCCTTGACATAGACTTTGAGGAAAAGATGCTGTTTTTTCTAAAGACCAACACCATAAATCTATTTTGGTTGAAACATGTAAAGGCTGTAAATAGGTGGATAAAAGGGCCGCAATCATCAATCTCGACCTCTTTGAGGTTTCTTCTTAGATGGAGCATCCATGAATCAGTCTGTGTGCACCAAGATTCTGCAATGGTGGCATCTGTTTTGAGCGATAGGTGGTAAAGCTGAGGGAAAAGGTGTTGGAGATTGAAATTCCCCAACCACACGTCCTCCCAAAAAGAGGTACAATTTTTGTTGCCCACTTTTGATGTCTTTTAATGGGTCAATGGATTTCCATGGACCTTTAGAGGAGTGTAAGGTTATGGTATCCGGCTTGAGATCAAAATGGGTAGAACCATATTTGAATGCAATAACCCTACGCCAAAGAGCCCCAATTTCAAGGTTAAACCGCCAAATCCATTTTGCCAAAAGAGAAGTGTTCATCTGCTGTACGCCCAAAATCCCAAGACCTCCTTCTTCCACAGGTGCCTTTACAGTATCGCCTTTAAGAAGGTGACGGCCATTCTCATTTCTCTCTTTCCAAAGGAAATTTCTGAGAAGTTTTTCCAAACTTGTAATCACTTTTTTGGGAGCCTTAAATAGTGACAGGTAATAAATAGGGAGATTTGCGAGAGTTGCTTGGATGAGAGTGAGCCTACTGCCTTTTGATAAATGGGTGGAACCCCATGTCATAAGCCTCTTTTCCAATTTCTCGAAATTGGCTCCCAAAAAGAAGAAGAATTAGATTTTCCGTTTAAGGGTAAACCAAGGTAGGCGTTTGGCCATTTACCCAACTTACAACCAAACCGACCAGCAAGGTGAGATAGTTGTTGCAAATCAATGCCAATGCCCATAAATTCAGATTTATGACCGTTTATATTAAGTCACAATGCTTCCTGTGGCTAATGATATGAAAGAGGTTGCTAAGGTGTACCTCATTATGTGTGGAGAAGAGAATAGTGTCATTCGCAAATTGGAGGTGAGTGATGGAAATAACATGGGAATCCTTGCCCACATGGGAGCCTTTAATCAGTCCATTTTATTCCGATAGAGAGAGCATCCAGCAAGATGTAATTTTGAGCTTTAGTCTCTTTTCATTACATCAATGAAGGTCCCGTTTGATAACGTTCTCGTTTCTTGTTTCTTGTTTCTGTTTCTCGTTTCTGTTTCTTAAAAACTAAAAATAAAAACATGTTTAATAACTATTTTTGTTTCTTGTTTCTTGTTTTATGGTAAAAATAAAATTTAGTACATATACTATAATAAAACATATAACATGCATTAAAATAAATATAAAACAATTATAAAGAGCTTATAGTATTTTATTAAGGCCCAACACCTAATTAATAATAATAATAATAATAAAAATAATAATAAATTTTATCCTTCAAATATTGTTCAAATTTGATTTACAGTGTTATTTCTCACTTCAATCAATTCAACTTGAGCGATTTTGACTTATAAGAGTTAGTTCAATTAGACAAATTTGTAAATTGTCTAAGGTCAAACAATCGAACATACCCACATTTCTTTAATTTAATAAGAAACTTTATTTTTAATTTTTCTTTAAAAATGCATTAGCCAATAATACACGCAAGTAAAATCAAAAAAAGAGAGGGAATGTATATTTTTTTTTTACATTTAATGGTAAACATGAAATACATTATTAGTTTATTTATTTAATAAAAAAATAAAATCGTACCAAAAGGAAAAGTAATAGAGAATTAAATAGAAAATAATAACTATAAGCTCGTTAATGTAAATAAAAAGAAAATAAGAAAATAAGAGAGAAGAGAAAAACATAAACGAAAAGAGAAAGTAAAAAGGAAAAAATAAAAAAAAAGATAATGAACTATTAAAAGAAAAAAGATTATGATGAAAGAGAGAGAGCGCATAGAAAAAAATAAATCAAAAAATAAAAATAAAAAAGAAAGAAAAAACAAAAAGATTAAAAAGTATTAAAAAAAATAGAATGGAAGAGAGAGAAAGAAGAGAGAGGGGAGAGATGGGTAAAAAGAGAAATATGAATATATGCATGAAACCTGGAAAAAAAACAAAAACGGAATTTGAGAAACTACTTTTTGAAGTTTCTCAAAATCTGCCATTTTTTTAGAAACGTTTCTAAAAAATTTAGAAACAAGAAACATGATGGTTTATCAAACATGTCTGTTTCTTGAAAAATGAGAAATAGGAACAAGAAACAGGAAACAGAAACGTTATCAAACGAGTCCGAAAAGTCTTGATTCCTGTTTCTTCTTCCAAAAAAAAAAAAAAAAAAAGATAGTGAGAGCATCCTACTAAAGTAGTGAACCATCGAAACGAAAAGAAAATGAGATAAAGGGTCTCCTTGTTGTAAACCTATTGTGGCTCGAAACTTCGAAAAAAAAAGGAGATAAAGGGTCTCTTTGTTGTAAACCTCTCGTGGCTTGAAACTTTCCTCTAGGCTTGCCATTATCATTTGATTGGCCGACGAGATGCATCCCTTAATCCATCTTCTCCATTTGATTCCAAACCTTTGACACGAAGAATATCATCTAAGAAATCCCAATCAACCATGCCAATAGCCTTTTCAATGTCAAATTTAATGATTACTCCTTTCTCTTTTTTCCACTTCTATTTGTCAATTAATTCATTTGCCATGAGAGAGGCATCAAGAATTTGTTACTCGGCAACAAAAGCGGATTGATAGTCTGAAATAGTGTATGGAAGGACTTTCTTTAATCTCTCGAAGAGAACTCGAGCTATGATTTTGTGAAGACACGAGGTGAGACTAATAGGTCTATAGTCACCTACCAATTTTTTTTTAACAAGAAACGAAACTTTTCATTGAATAAATGAAAAGAGACCAATGCTCAAGAGATACAAACTCCACAAGGGAGTGAAAAAAGAACAAAACGAATAATAAAAATAACATAAACATGCCCCAATATTGAACTAAGAAATTGAATAGAACAAGCTTGCTGAGAACGTGAGGCTCAAACAAATCTTGAAACTCTAAACCCCACAAAAAAGAGAGAGGATGCTGATAGAACCAAAGAGAATGCTTGCAATCCTCTAGGAGAAATAAGGCAAAAATAGGTCTCATTAAGGCTCACATTAGTAACTGCAAGCCTAAAAAAATCATTGAACATTCCTTTGATGTCTTCCTTAAGAATGTTCCAAGATTCTTTAAAGAATTCTGCCGTGCAACCATCCGGTCCGGGGGATTTGTTAGTGCCCAGCTCATTTACAGCCCTAAAAATCTCTTCCTCAGTGAAAGGCTCCTCTAATTTATCTCTGTGGATGTCCGATATAGGGCTCCAATCATTGATGTTGGGCAAGATACTTTGACCCACCTCTTTAGTGAAGAGTTTTCTATAGAAATCCACAAATTCAGCTTCAATATCAGAATCATTAACCAAGCTCTCCTCAGAATTGGATAGAATTTCTACAATTGTGTTTCTTCTTTTATTGGCAGCCACAATTCTATGGAAAAAAGAGGTGTTTTCATACCCATCCACTAACCATTTGGCTTTACACCTTTGCTTCAACGATTCCTCACGTGCTGCAAGAGAAAGAGGATAAATTTTTATAGCGAACCTTTTTTTGTAATGATGCCTCGTCCAAAGGGTCCATCTCCTCAAGAGCATCAATAGCAATAAGATCACTCATAAGAGCTTGCTTCTGTTCATTGGGTTTTCCGAAAGTAGCTCCATTCCATTCCTTCAACACCAATCTGAAACCTTTTAGTTTGTATTTGGAAAGGAATAGATGAAACTTTTTAGGAAACACTAGTGTTATTAGTGAAGAACGAAATAGGGTTTGTTTTATTTTTCTTGAACTAGAAACACTTGTCAATGATAAATGAAAAGGAAAACTGATAAAATTTCATAATTACATACTCTCTTCAGGAAAGAAAAAAGAAAGGGAACACCAATAGCTAACTAAAACTTAGAATAAGACTTCCAAAAAGCACAAATCGGCAGTAAAACTGAAAACCGCTACAAAAAAGACTAAAGTTAGTTAATTACATTGAAAGAGAAATTAAAAGAAAAAAAGACTTGAAAGAGAACATTGGGAGGAGGTGATCTTTGTGATGTCCCATCTATTGAACCAATCTAAAGATTTTCCTTCAAAGTTTTTATGGTTTCTTTCTAAGAAGCATGACTCGTGTTGGACATGGATTCGTTTGATGTGTCCAATATTTTATTTATTGTTTTTTTCCCCTCTGAAGTCTGGGACATGCCTTGGAAACATTTGAAAATTAAAATCCATTCTGGAAAATATGAAGAGCCAAGTCCATTAAGCTGAGCCTAAAAAGTAAAAAAGAAAATGAACTTTTATATAGAAAAGCCTAAAAAGTATAAACCATCCTAAGGGATCGTGGGTGGGGACTGAAATCACCGCCCACTTTGCCAACTTCTATAATTTCTTTTGCTGAAAATAACCAGGTCTTCATGATCCTTAAGAGGGGAAATATATGCTCCACAGACGAGATACATCCAAGTCATTCTAAACTTGTGGCAGTGCAGTTAAATGAAATTGAAGCGGGCCCTTAAAAAATTTCTCTCTTAAGCCTAGGTAGCCTGAGGTCTGACAATCCTTTTGCAGTTCTCGATGAAGAAGATATTTCGTTAGATTACCAGAATGTTTTTCAAGAAGTTGAGAAAAGGAATGTCGAGGACAGTTGGCACTCTGTCGGTGCCAGTGGGAGCAGAGCCTTCTCAGTTGAATATAGATTTAGCGGCGTTCAATAGCGAACTAGAGATGGAAGTTTCTTTGACAAGATTCCTTTTCCTTCCATCTAACTAGGGAAGTAGTTGAAGCATTGTTGGAGCACAATCTTTGTATAAGAGCAATATCGTGCAAAGGTAATGTCCAGAAGAAGGGTGGGGCCTCGAACAAAAAATTGAATAGAGAATTAAAAGCTCTCCTTAGTAGTTGGGAGAGGGAAGTGCCAGCGATGAAAAAGTCTAGAGAACAGGGCCTTGTGGTTTCTCCATGCTAATTCTATCTTGGAATTAATGTTAGGGGAATGGGTGCTCGCCCCAAAAGAGCCTGGATCAAAGAGCATCTGGTGAAGTTTAGCCCTGACGTAGTGATCTTCCAAAAGACTAAGTTGAGTAAGATGAATAGAAAGGTAGAGAAGTCAGTTTGGAGCGGGAAGCATATTGGCTGGATTGCTGCTTGTTGATGTGGAAGGAGTAAGTCGTCTCTATTCTTGATTCTATCCAATGAATTTCCTTTTCCTTGCTAAAAGTGTCCCATGACCAAGATAGAATTACATGGAAGATTGATCCATCGGGCTCCTTTTCAACTAAGTCTACCTTTCTGAAGATGACCAACAGGACAATGAGATTGAACTATCCCGTCATAAGTTCAATTTGGAAGTTCAAGATTCCTAAGAAGTTTAAAAGTCTTTTTATGGTCTTTGGCTTATAGAAGCCTAAATACCCACAAAAAGCTACAGAAGAAGTTTTGAAATTGGGTGATTTCTCCCTCAATCAGCTGCTTTGCCTGCCTGCAAGAAGAGTCGATTGGCCACATTTTTCTACATTGCTTGATTGCGGCCAAGGGGTGATATCTATTTTCAACGAGTTTGAGGTGGACTGTTGTCTCCCTAAGAAGATCGACGAGTGGCTTTTGGAAGTGCTTGATATGAGTATCTTTGGCGGAAAAGGGAGGGTCTTGTGTGTTGAGGATCCCACATTGGAAAAATGTAGAGGGATCTCACAATTTATAAGATACATGGGCTACTCCACTCATTGCCAATTGGTTTTGAGATGGAACCCCATGTAATCTTGATATGGTATCAGAGCCACTAGGTTTTTCCTAGGCAATTAGGGTTTTGTGAGTTTTTGAGAATTGGGAACAATTAGGGTTTGAGGTTTGGAACACCTTTTTGGAGTGTTTGGTCTTCTACCTTAGGTTTTGTGTTTCACCACCGCTGCCAAGGTCCGCCGTCGCCACCGTCACCGGAATCCGCCGCCGGCGCCGCCCGTCTCCGGCGAATTTTTTGTCACCGCCCAGACCAAACGAAAGCCCATTTTCCGATCAGCAGGTACGTGAAATTTGGCCGGAAAAATCCCTGCGCGTGGACCTTACTCTCATATTTGATCTCACAATAATATGGTATCAGAGCCCATTAAACCCAAACGGGTATTCGGTCCAAAAAAAATTAAAATTGGGATCCGATCCAAGAATGGTGAACCCAAAGTGGCACCATCTTGAGGGGGCATGTTGAGGATCCCACATTGGAAAAATGTAGAGGGATCTCACAATTTATAAGATACATGGGCTACTCCACTCATTGCCAATTAGTTTTGAGATGGAACCCCATGTAATCTTGATATTGTGGAGATGCGCAATGCGCTTCCTCCTTTGGAGCCTTTGTAAAGAAAGGAATAGTTGGTTATTTCATAATTGTTCTTTTCAGTCCTTAATGCTTCTTGGTGGTGTATAAACCACTCTAAATTCTTGTGTAATTACAGCCTTTGGATGATTATTAAGAATTGGAAGGCTTGTCTTTGATAGTTCTTTGGAAAGTGCTTCTCCTACCCCTTGCCCTAAGGTTGTTCTTTGGTACTTTTGAATATTATACATCTTTTTTTCTTATAAAAAAAATGAGATTGTTTTTTTTTTATATCTTTTGCACCATTCATGTAAATGTTACTGGTGTTGGTGCAAGATGAGTTAGGTTTTCAAGAACTTTGTACTCTGTCTGTGCATGCTGCAGAAGATTTATGTTGATGCTTTGTGTGTTTAATTGTTGCTTATTTTTCCTCTAAGGATACTGCCAATGTGTTAATACATTTGTTCTTTTATTTCATTAGCCTTTTGCTGTTGATGTGTGCATTTCTTGCAGAATGTCTTTAAGAGAATGGTTCATGTGAGTAAGATCTGTGATATATGTATTTGACGCTAGCTTGGTATTGAACTTATCTTGATGACATGCGATTTCATATCATTTAGCGAATTGTGAAGACACTTCATTGGCTGAAAGTTGGAGTTGGTTTCTTTTGTAGGGGTCATGCTGGAGCAAGAAGCTCTAGCCCAAGTTTAGATTCTCATAGTGCTGGAATGAAGTATTCAGAAGGTGATATCATTTCAGATTTAAAGTTGGACTCACCTAGCTTGGAGGAGAATTCAGATGGTTATTATAAGCATTTGATTTTTCATGTTTATCAATTCATTATATTCCAGCGTCTCTTTTTCCCCTAATTTTCTAATATGATTTTCAGGTATATTTTATCCACCCATTGCCAAGTCTTTGGGTGACATTAGGATGGAAGAAAAGGATGGATCTGTTTTGTCCTCACCAGTAATGAAAGAGAACTCTTTCCAAGAGCGGGCCTCGGTTTCTTCTAAACAATCTAGTACCGGACTTTCCCCAGTTGAAGGCAGTGATTTTACCAACAGCCCGTCAACTGTAACAAGTTGCTCACTCTCCACTGATAGAACTATTTTAAAAGCGGTTCAGTCATCAAAATGTGGAGGGGCCAGTGAGGGCTCAAATACAAGTTCCAACCGTTCTGACTTGAGCATGAATATTCTTGATGAGG
This sequence comes from Trichosanthes truncata, assembly GCA_033996785.1. Taxonomy (NCBI): domain Eukaryota; kingdom Viridiplantae; phylum Streptophyta; class Magnoliopsida; order Cucurbitales; family Cucurbitaceae; genus Trichosanthes; species Trichosanthes truncata. The sequence continues at coordinate 36,728,880 of JAWPNB010000013.1, read as the reverse complement.
GACCAATGGGTGACTCATTTGATTACGAACCATTCTTTCAAGAGGAATATTGTAAAGCGACGGGTCTTAGTAACTGCCGTGACCCAGCAGAAGCTGTAACCGACGATGTAGACAGTAGTGGCAGTCCCCATTACAGGGAGAAATGTGAGGAAGATGGGGACACTGATGACATGCTTGGTGGCGTATTTGCTTTCTCTGAGGAAGGTAAATAGGGTGAAATTTTTGTTAATACGTTATTCTTATTTCTAGCGTGGCTTGGCTTGCGGAAGCAAACTCTGCTGTTCTGTTGTCACATGGGTAAATGGCTCTGGCAGACTAACTAATGGATTAAATTAACAATTTACCGAATTTAACGCACACAATAAACATACAAATCAAAATCATTGAAAGGGTTTTGTGAAAAGGCACATGTAGAGTTCTTTTGGCTGAAGTGTTTGATTGGAAAGTACTTCAAAAGTACTTTTAATGAGGATAAAACCAAATACTAAAATGATTTGTTGTTAATCACATATTTTTCTAGAACCATTTAATTGAGAAGCACTCCAAACACACCCTTACATAAGGTATTTCACCAATAGTGGCTTTGTGTTTCTAAGCCATACTTCTTGGTGGTTGTGGTTCATTGAAGTGATGGGTTTATATAAGATTCAAACTTATATCTCTTTATATATTTTAAGTAAATTGATGGTTCCATTGTTCATAGCAGGATATAAATACATATGCTATGCACGCTTTAACTGCATATTTGTATATAAATAGAATAGTTATGTTTCTTAGATTTAGGGTTAAATCTTGAACTGACATTTATTTCTCATGTTTGGTTTACTTATATTGCCCGTCTAAAAATTCTTCTTGCAGGGTAGTGTTCCTTCGCATGTCATAATGTGCCAAAATAATCGACTGTTGGATTCAAAATGCCTCAGAGAACAGTCTGCTGGTTGTCGTCATCGTCGTGATAGAGCATCGTATCCTAATTGATAAAATTGAGCTTGTTGGGTTTCAACAAGTACAATTCTACTGACAGATAGAAGTGATATGTTGTTGCTGGTAGCACTGGTGGGACTGATACCTGGTTTCCTCTTTTCCTCCCTTTTGATTTCTGTGTACATACTGTAAATTGAAATTCATAGTTCAAATGATTTGTGTGGTCAGGTTCTTACCAATGCTGTGTAATATTATTATTCATTCTTCGAAGAAAAATGAAAAAAAAGGGAAAATAAAGTGGAAAAATGAATAGCTTATTGGTGTACAATATTTATTTTCTCATTCAGATTTCAAGTTCTTGTTTGGAAATAGACTTTTCAGGTTGTGGAAGTTATTTTATGTGGTTATTTCGGCAGGAGCTGCTGGAAGAATTGACACTAAGGCATTAAGCCATCTTTACATTACAAGACATCTTTAAATTTGAAGGAATCAAGTAATGTCAAATGTCATTATATGTTTTTTTTTTTTAAAGATAATAAAGAACTAAAAATATGCATCTACCAAATAATTTTTTGTTTTTTTGGTTTTACAGAAAACTGGACACAATTTGACAAATGGACCTATATTTTTCGTTCAAGAAAAAAAAAAGTGAGAAGAATTGAAGAAATTAGAGGTGAAAGTGTTATTAAATGAGCAATTTGTTTGTCTTATTGACATTTTATAATACTCAGATTTATAAAAAAAAAGGTCGACAAATAAGTGAAAAAAATGTTAGAAATGGGGTTAGGAATGAGAATTTCATTCCGATCTATAATGATAAATGGATTTATAGAGTTTTCTTTAATTTTTCTAATTAATAATAAGATTACGTCTTTACCATAAATGTCAACCATGTATAGATGCTCATTTAGTAGACCATTGGAATTGTCTATTTTATTTGCTAAATTGTGAGTTTTAGGAGTTAGATGTTCAAGTACAACTTCTAAAGAAGCGAGTTTCAGCCTTTTTAGTAGTATCTATGTTTATATCTATTCTTTTAACCCTATTGTCGACAACGGTTCGTTTCCTTGAATGAAAGTTGGTCTATGAAAGATGATATGAATAAGATGGTAGCTATCCTCTTCAACTCTTCCAAGGATACCTAAATATGACATTTTGATAATAAAAGAAATAGGCTACAATGTTACTTGTCAAATCCAACTGAAGCCTCTTCTTCTAGCTCGAATCCTTACATGATGTGGTAGAAAATAATGTGAAACCCTAAATTTAGGGGCTGGTTTGTTTTATGGTTTTGCTATAAGTTTTGAAATAGACATTAAAATCTCCAGGTTTGTTTTAGAGGTTGTCACTTTTTTAAACCTAGATATTATCCATGGAACTTAAAAATTCATCCACCATGAGTTTTCAACTACCCTCTATATAGGTCAAACTTTTATACATGGGAGATCAAATAGTAACAAACAGCATAATTAATTAATTATTACTAACTATTTTTAATTAATTATTAACATCAATATATTGTTTAGATTTAACAAATTTATAACTAATATTTTATATTATCTTAACTATTTAGTAGAAATTATTATTATTAATTTTATTAATTAAATTTGATTATTTAGCCTTAAGTATTACTACTAATCAATATTTTAATGTATAAAAATATTTGTTTACTTTTATTTTAATCGATTAATTAATTAATTCATTAATGTAACAATATATTAAATAATACTAGTTTTGATTTATGATTCTAAATAAAAACAGAACTCGTAAAATAAACACACATTTTATTTCTGGACATTAGTTATCTCGTATATTCAAACACAAATATTTAATGTTCCAAACATTTAAATCCCAGACATTCAATTTTCAAATATTTAATATTTATGCCTATGAAACAAAGTCGGAAATCTAAGTTCGTCGTAGTAATATTAATTTTTTCCCTTGAAAATCCTTTTTTAATATTCTCCCGACCTACAGAAATTCTAGTGTGCTGTGGAATTGTTCTAAGTGTCAAAGAAGTGTAAGATTTTATAAAGGTAGAGATAGCTACGTAGCTCTTCTTTTAAATGCTTTTGGTTCTTTTAATAATGAGGATTTTGATTCCTGTTTGATAATTGCACGAGCTTTATATTATTTGAGCTTCAACAATGCTTATCACTTCACAACTACACATACAAAAGCATGGATGTCTCAAGTAAAAGTTGAACTCACTAGCCTACAAGACTAGAGAGATTGAAAATGATTTACATTGAATTTGATGCCTCTTGGATTCCCACCCAAGATTGGGATGCAAGCTTTGGAATTCTCGTAATGACAAATGCATAACCACTTTAGTAAGAAAATAATGAACATTTATGTCTCCTGTTATTGGTAAGAAAATGCCTTTCCATGTGTTAGCTTGTTTAGCGAACACGTGACAAATCGATAAGATAAATGAGCCAAGTCAACTTGGTTTGTCGACCAAGATGGGACTCAAGGCCCTTGGCCTACAAATCCCACCTCGGCTAGACTGCTTCACCCCATGTGAAGTTGACATGGATCTAATTTGATTTGGAATCTCGCTCAGACATATCAACTGACACCTTGTGTCCAATTAGACTAGTGTAGTAGACGTTGTAGATCTAGGTACAGATTGACTAGGTGCAGAGTTTCCCCTTTCATTTCCTATAAATAACAAAACTTATCTCATACCTAGGTACGCGACATTTTTCTTGTTCAGCTCGATACTACTAACTCATTAGAAGGTGTTGAGCATAGCACCATGTAGGTATTAGACTTCTGTATAGAACTCTTATCAAGACTTGTTCCCTCTCCCTTGGATTGGATCTCAGCAAGGCCCACCTACCAAAATTGTTACTATTTTAGAGGGTCCAAAATTGGCAATTGACTTGGACATAAAGAATGTCCACATCTACTCTAAATACTCACCAGTAAAGAAATTGGTAAAGGATGAGAGTGATATTTTGACTAAAATAAAACATTTGTTGCATAGACAAAAACTTCATCCACTTTTTATTTTCAGTGGAGATGTAAATGTAAGACCTATTTGATAACGTTTCTATTTCTTGTATCTCATTTCTTATTTATTGTTTCTTGTTTTTCATTTTTCATTTCCTGGTTCCTCTTTTTTTAATAAAGAAAAATAGAATTGCGTTTGATAGTTATTTCTTATTAAAAAAGAAATAGAAACATATTTGGTAATCATTTTTTTTGTCTATTTTCTCTAAAATTTTAAATTAAAATGTAAAAAATTTATATGAAAATCAATTTTTTAAATTAAATATCCATTTTTTTGTTGTATTTACTTTTAGATATTTATTATGCATTTTATAGGACAAATTTTAAAAGTAGAGTTCTTTTCATAACTTATTACAAAAAAAGAGTTTAAAGCCAAACTATTTACAAAAAACATGCAGATTTTTTGTCCTTATTAGAATGCGTCTCTTCAAAAGACGCATTCTGTGCAATGAACAGTACAATGAATAGTAGCAGTGTTTGACCAAACGATTTTTTTCTTTTTTTTAAACGAAAAAAGTTTTTTCATTTAAAATAAATACATATTTAATAAACCATCAAATTCTTTCAATAAATATTTAACTACCCATTAAATCAACTAATCATTTATTTAATTTTTTCTTTAAAATAAATATTTAATAAATTATTCATAATTACACAATCATTCACTAATCAATTTATTATTATTATTTTTATAAACACATTCACCAATCATTTTCTCAATTATTCTAAAAAAATATTTTTTAAAATACTTTCACCAATAATTTTCTTAGTCATGATCTAAAAAAAAATTATTATTTTTTAAATACATTTACCAATCAATTTTTATTATTTTGTATGATTATTTCTTTCTCCTATTTTTTTTTTAATTTTAGTTATTATTTTTTTTCAAATACATTAATCAAACATTTCATTTTTATAGTTTTCTTATTTTTCTGTTTCGTTGATTAGTTTTTTTTTAATTTTTATTTTAAAAAATATTTCTAAACACTTCACTTTTATATGATATAAATTAGACATTTATTATTCGAGATGAATAAATCATTTATTATTTTTATTCATTAATTTTATAATTTTATTAATCTAGGAATTTGAAAATAAAAACAAAACAAAACAAGGTCCAGCATATTTTAAATCATTTTAAGTATATATATTGTTAACATATACATTAATATAAGAATATATGATAAGATAATAATGTGTATGTCAAGAAATAAATAAAAATTTGATTAATTCATTAATATGTTATTGATAAATGTATAAGAAAGATAATAAAGGAGAGGTCGACACAAAAACTTTTAATATGAATTGTGTAGGGATTTAGGACACTAAATTCTAGGTCTAACCATAAAAATTCATGATACCAATTTTTAAAGTGAGAGAAATCAAGTATGTATTGGTAGTAGGGAGATAAGAAAAATGCAAAATATCACAGATATCGGTAAAATATAGGTAAAATATCAATAAATATCACATATATTTTGACAATCAATGGTTAACAAGGAATATCAATAAGTTGAAACTTGTTTTGTTTTGTTTTTTTTTTTTTCAAATTCCTAGATTAATAAAATTATAAAATTAATGAATAAAAATAATAAATGATTTATTCATCTCGAATAATAAATGTCTAATTTATATCATATAAAAGTGAAGTGTTTAGAAATATTTTTTAAAATAAAAATTAAAAAAACTAATCAACGAAACGGAAAAATAAGAAGACTATAAAAATGAAATGTTTGATTAATGTATTTGAAAAAAAAATAATAACTAAAATTAAAAAAAAATAGGAGAAAGAAATAGTCATACAAAATAATAAAAATTGATTGGTAAATGTATTTTAAAAAAATATTTTTTTTAGATCATGACTAAGAAAATTATTCGTGAAAGTATTTAAAAAAATATTTTTTTAGAATAATTGAGAAAATGATTGGTGAATGTGTTTATAAAAATAATAATAAAAAATTGATTAGTGAATGATTGTGTAATTATGAATAATTTATTAAATATTTATTTTAAAGAAAAAATTAAATAAATGATTAGTTGATTTGATGGGTAGTTAAATATTTATTGAAAGGATTTGATGATTTATTAAATATGTATTTATTTTAAATGAAAAAACTTTTTTCGTTTAAAAAAAAAAAATCGTTTGGTCAAACACTGCTACTGTTCATTGCACAGAATGCGTCTCTTGAAGAGACGCATTCTAATAAGGACAAAAAATCTGCATGTTTTTTGTAAATAGTTTGGCTTTAAACTCTTTTTTTGTAATAAGTTATGAAAAGACCTCTACTTTTAAAATTTGTCCCATTTTATAAGTAAAAAAATGATAAAATAATATTTTTATTTATGTTTGGAAAAAAATCTAGAAATTAATAGGGACAAGAAATATGATTTTGTTTCCAAAATTTTCTGAAAAATAAGAAACAAGAAAACGAAAAGTCATGAAATGCTTATGTTTTTTCAAAATTGAAAACAAGAAACAGGAATAAGGTCCCATTTGATAACGTTCTCGTTTATTGTTTATTGTTCTTGGTTCCGATTATGCCATTAGCTCTTTTTTTCTTTTTCTTTTTTGTTATTAAATAGGTGAAAAATTACATTTCATCTCTATATTTTCATTGAACTAATAATGTAGTTCATTTTGAACGGTAGTATATAACAAATTTGTTTTATACTTTCAAATTTGTAAGAATTTTATCTCTAAACTTTAGTATGTAACAATTTTTTTTTCTTTTGAAAGCTAGTGAACGCAAGTTTTCTTAGATAAACATGGGGTTCCATCTTAAAACCATTGACAATGAGAGGAGTAACCCATGTATCTTATAAAGATTGTAAGGTCTCTTCATATTTACGATGTGGAATCTTCAACAAGTTTAACATTTGTAACTATTTAATCCATACCATGTAAAATCATGTTAAGATTTGATGGAGCTTTTGTAACAAATTATAAGTAGATTTATAAATTGCTTAAGAATCAAATGTGTTTGTAAATCTAATTTGGGCAACATAATTTGAAGAGACGCATTCTAATAAGGACAAAAAATCTGCATGTTTTTTGTAAATAGTTTGGCTTTAAACTCTTTTTTTGTAATAAGTTATGAAAAGACCTCTACTTTTAAAATTTGTCCCATTTTATAAGTAAAAAAATGATAAAATAATATTTTTATTTATGTTTGGAAAAAAATCTAGAAATTAATAGGGACAAGAAATATGATTTTGTTTCCAAAATTTTCTGAAAAATAAGAAACAAGAAAACGAAAAGTCATGAAATGCTTATGTTTTTTCAAAATTGAAAACAAGAAACAGGAATAAGGTCCCATTTGATAACGTTCTCGTTTATTGTTTATTGTTCTTGGTTCCGATTATGCCATTAGCTCTTTTTTTCTTTTTCTTTTTTGTTATTAAATAGGTGAAAAATTACATTTCATCTCTATATTTTCATTGAACTAATAATGTAGTTCATTTTGAACGGTAGTATATAACAAATTTGTTTTATACTTTCAAATTTGTAAGAATTTTATCTCTAAACTTTAGTATGTAACAATTTTTTTTTCTTTTGAAAGCTAGTGAACGCAAGTTTTCTTAGATAAACATGGGGTTCCATCTTAAAACCATTGACAATGAGAGAAGTAACCCATGTATCTTATAAAGATTGTAAGGTCTCTTCATATTTACGATGTGGAATCTTCAACAAGTTTAACATTTGTAACTATTTAATCCATACCATGTAAAATCATGTTAAGATTTGATGGAGCTTTTGTAACAAATTATAAGTAGATTTATAAATTGCTTAAGAATCAAATGTGTTTGTAAATCTAATTTGGGCAACATAATTTGAAGAGACGCATTCTAATAAGGACAAAAAATCTGCATGTTTTTTGTAAATAGTTTGGCTTTAAACTCTTTTTTTGTAATAAGTTATGAAAAGACCTCTACTTTTAAAATTTGTCCCATTTTATAAGTAAAAAAATGATAAAATAATATTTTTATTTATGTTTGGAAAAAAATCTAGAAATTAATAGGGACAAGAAATATGATTTTGTTTCCAAAATTTTCTGAAAAATAAGAAACAAGAAAACGAAAAGTCATGAAATGCTTATGTTTTTTCAAAATTGAAAACAAGAAACAGGAATAAGGTCCCATTTGATAATGTTCTCGTTTATTGTTTATTGTTCTTGGTTCCGATTATGCCATTAGCTCTTTTTTTCTTTTTCTTTTTTGTTATTAAATAGGTGAAAAATTACATTTCATCTCTATATTTTCATTGAACTAATAATGTAGTTCATTTTGAACGGTAGTATATAACAAATTTGTTTTATACTTTCAAATTTGTAAGAATTTTATCTCTAAACTTTAGTATGTAACAATTTTTTTTTCTTTTGAAAGCTAGTGAACGCAAGTTTTCTTAGATAAACATGGGGTTCCATCTTAAAACCATTGACAATGAGAGAAGTAACCCATGTATCTTATAAAGATTGTAAGGTCTCTTCATATTTACGATGTGGAATCTTCAACAAGTTTAACATTTGTAACTATTTAATCCATACCATGTAAAATCATGTTAAGATTTGATGGAGCTTTTGTAACAAATTATAAGTAGATTTATAAATTGCTTAAGAATCAAATGTGTTTGTAAATCTAATTTGGGCAACATAATTTGAAAGATTAATACAATTTTATTATTGTTTTTAATTTTGCATCGAGATTTAATTGTATTATATACTATAAAATTTTAATAATTTCTTTTCATATGTTTCAATTTATGTTATATATTTTTTATATTATATATACTAAATTCTATTTCAACTATAAAAGAAAAAAAACACAAAAGAAAAAATGATTATCAAACAAAGTTTTTGTTTCAGTTTCTATTTTTTAGGAAACAAGAAACAGAAATAGTTACCAAACATATTCATGTTTCTAATTCTAGAGAAATAAGAAATAAGAAACAAGAAACTAGAAACAAGAAATAGGAAACTGGAAACGAGAACGTTACCAAACGGAGCCTTACCAAATAACAATGTGACTGCTCATTCTTTAACTAGATTAGTAGTGAATGAGAAAATGTTGTAACATTTTAATATTTATTGTTTATTATGAGTTTTTACTTTTTAAATGAGAGATGTTTTATATAATAAAGAGAAGGACGTATTTGATTCTTTATTTGAAAGGAGGTTAAAAGTTTTACAATTTAATTACTTATTTTTATATTAAGTTCCTAAATCTAAAATTCCTATGTAAAAACCTCTCTTACTACACTTTCAATACACAACATTTTCCAATCTTCTCTTCTTTCTACTATCTCACATTTCTCTACTTTGCTCTTTTAAGAGCAATTGGTCAAAAGAGAGGTGTTCTTTATTGTGGAGCCTTGAGCTCAACCTCATAGTGCAAAGTGGTTTGAGTTACACAATGTTTCATTTGGCTTGTTGTATTTGAAGGGGACATGCTAGAGAAGAACTGCTGCACCAGTGGTTGATAAATAAATATACACCGGAGATGGCTTGAATCTCCTTAAAGAGAGCGAGATACCTGCACCTCAACTTGATTGTTTACGTGTTTGTTTCTCAATATTTACTCCATTTTCCTCTGTTATTTGTAACTCCCCCAACAATTTTAAAGAGATTCATCATGGAGTTTACAACTGAGAAGTCTAATGAGAATGTTGGAGATCTCAACAAACCTTTTCGATTTAAGGGAGCACATTTTAAGAGATGAAAGAGAAAATGTTATTCTATCTTAATCTTCTCAAAGTGGCCTATGTCCTCACATAAAAAAACCGAAAGAAGATTGATACTGAAAACATGAGCATTGAAGAATTCATGGAACACCAAGAGAAAATTGATAAGTATGAGAAAGATGAGTACAAATGTCAGTATTATCTTTTAAATTGTCTTTGATAGTGGTCTAACTTGTCGAAGGTCATATCAAGATTAAATTTATAAAACTAGACCGCTAAATATTTTGCAATAATAGTGGCAGGGGTCATCCACATGGATTAGAGTTCTTTAGATTTAATTAAGTACCACAGTTAATTATGCCCAATTTTATTTAGAGCAAAACTAATTTGAGTTTGGTTTGAAAATAGTAAAATCTATCCTATTATTTACAAAGCTGGAGTCCAATTTTAGAGAAACATTCATTAATTGCTATTCATGAAGCCCGACTATGGAATTGACCATTGAATTGTAAATCATGCATCTGTTCTAAGTCAAGAATGACTAAGGTATTCAATTGACTCTCTCGAGCCCAATTAAACTCATGCAAAGTGTAAATCAACCTATCGGTCTATTTCTACAACTAAGCACAACATTATGAAATTCTCTTATCGAATTTTAATTTTAACGTATTCATCTCATGAAATAGATTAAACCTAGTCATGCATCCAAGTTTTTGATTAGATTTACTTTCTCAAGCTAAATCTAACCTAACATACAAAGCTTTGGCCTAAAGCTAAGAATACTAAAGCTAGATGCATAAAAAACGTCACAATTACATTCAACGAGCAAACAAAGTTCATAAATCCTTACAATTAACGAGAAAGTCTAAAAAGTATTCAATTACAGGCAAATTTAGTAACTAAATCCTAATATTGAGAAAGCGAGAGAAAGGGAAAAGAGAAAAACTGGACAACGCGTGCCAACACTTGTTCCTGACGTGATGTCCCGCAATCCCGAGCCTAGAGTCTCCTCCTTAGCTCTCCAATGTGCTCTTTAGACCTCTCAAACACTGCCTCTGTCGAAATTAGGGTTTAGGTCTCTCCAAAATGGCTTCCTTTTCTCGAAACTCAACTTTTCCTTTTATAGAATCGGGACAACATTGCAACGCTAGGGGCAGCGTTGCAACGCTCTCCATAGCATTTTTTTAAAAAGGAAAAAAATCTTTTTTAGCTAGCGTTGCAACGCTATAACCTGCGTTGCAACGCTGTGCCCCTCGGGTCTTCAAGGTAAAAAGGCTTCTTCTTTGGCGTTGCAACACTATAATGAGCGTTGCAACGCCATGCTCTCGGGTCCAATAGCCTTGTTCCTCTTCTTCCATGCTTGAATCTTCAATTATGGCTTTAAATTGCCCAAATTTGTCCAATTATCTCATGATTCTCCAGTTTTGCCCAAATTGCTCGGTTTCTGAGAAATAAACATAGAAATACATGAAAGCATACAAAATCATAGGAAAACTAGCCAAAAACTAAGCCTAAAAATAGCACATTTATGCATGCTATCAATCTTTCTGATCATTTTTATGATTATTATGATACTACTTTCACATCTGTCAAGAAAATATGGAAAGCTTTGTAGAATACATATGATACTAAAAAAGCAGGCGCAAAAAAATATATTGAAAGTTGCTTCTTTGGCTTCCAAATGGTAGATGAAAAAGCTGTAGTCAAGTAAGCACAAGACTTTTAGATGATAGTAGCTGAAGTAGCATATGAAGGAATTAATATTGGAGACAATCTTATTGTTGTCGGCATAATTGACAAGCTTCCACCATCATGGAGAGAATTTCAGAAAAATATGCGTCATAAGCAAAAAGAAATTTCTCTAGAAGTGCTAATTACTCTCATTGGTGTGGAGGAAGAGGCAAGAGGGCAAGATGCATTGATTCAAGAAGGCAATGAAAATTCCACCAAGGTAAATCTAATATCTTCCAATGATAGTTTACCTATGGGTTAGATTTCTAAAAATAGTCATTTAATGCCAAAGAAGAGTTATATGAAAAAGAATAATAAACCTCACTTTTCTAATAAAAAAATCTAAGCCAAGTGAATAAGAATCAAGTATATCCTCAACACTCAAGAACAGTTTGCTTTGTTTGTGGCAAAAGTGGGCATGTTGCTCGATTTTGCAAATTTCGAAAACATGAACCTGTACCTTAGGCCAATGTTACTGATGAGCCAATTGTGGCTATGATAATTGATATTTATATGGTTCAAAGTGTTGGAGGATGATGGGCTGATTCTGGAGCCAATAGACATGTTTGTTATGACAAAGATTGGTTCAAAGTTTATACTCCTTTTAAGGAGCCTAAAACAATAATGCTTGGTGATTCCCATACTATCCAAATTATGAGAATTGGTGAGGTTGAATTAAAATTCACCTCTGGAAGGGTTTTAGTATTGAAAGATGTGCTTTATACACCATTCATGAGGAAGTATTTAATGTCGAGTTATCTTCTTAATAAAGCTGACTTTAAGCAAACTATGGAATATGATCAATATGTGATAACGAAAAAGGAAATTTTTGTTGGAAAAAGTTATGCTTGTGATGGAATGTTCAAATTGAACATTGAGAATATTAATAAAGCATCAACCAGTTCAATTTATATGCTATCTTCTTTGAATTTTTGGCATGCTTGTTTGTGTCACATAAATAGTAAATATGTGGTGATGAGTAGTCTTGGATTAATTCCTAGTTTAAAAATGATTTTGAGAAATGTGAAATACGTAATAAAAAACTAAAATTACAAAAGGACCTCATAAAAGTGTTGAATGAAATACTGAATTACTAGAGTTAATTCATACAGAATTTGAAGGAATTTTAACTAGAGGAGGAAATAGATATTTTATCACTTTTATTGATGATTTTTCAAAATATACTCATGTTTATTTATTGAAAAATAAAAGTGATGCTTTTGAGAATTTTATGAAATTTCTCCTTGAAGTTGAGAATCAATTCGGTAGAAAAATTAAAAGAATTAGAAGTGATAGAGGTTGAGAATATGAATAATTTGAATTCAGTTCATATGTTGAATAATTGTAAATAATTCATGAGACTACTCCACCATATTCATCTGCTTCTAATGGAGTAGCTGAGAGGAAAAATAGAACCTTAATTGATTTGACTAATGCTATGCTATTAGAATCGGGTGCATCTTTTAATCTTTGGGGTGAAGTGGTTTTGACTACTTGTCATGTGTTAAATAGAGTGCCACATAAAAAGATAAAAATGACACATTTTCAGTTGGGGATGTTTAGCTTTAAGAGTTTGGGGATGTTTAGCTTTTGTGAGGCTAATAGATCCAAAAAGACCTAAATTAGGGTCTAAAGCTACCACTTGTGTTTTTCTTGGATATGCAGTTTATAGTACAACCTATAAATTTTTAACATTGAACATAATGTAATTTTTGAATCAAGTGATGCAATTTTTTATGAAGGAAAATTTCCTTTCAATTCAGGAAATAGTGGAGGTCAAAGTTGTGAACAAACTTCCTCTAAGTTCGGTTCATCTACTCCTAGTGATAATAACGAAAACAACTCTCAAATTGAATTGAGGAGTAAAAGAGCTAGAATTGTAAAAGCTTTTTGGTCCTGATTTTTATGTTTATAATATTCAATATGTTGGGATTTATGCCCTAAATCCTCGTAATTAATGATTTATTTAATAATTAATAATAATTTTGATTATTTTATTTGCATTATAATATTATCCATTATATGAAAAATTCAAGGTTATTAATGTAATCTTGAACAGTATGTGATTGACATATGGGAGGATCATGTTCAAGAAATAACCTAAAGGGTCATAGTATATGGATAAAGTTGGGTGCCTTATCTTGGTAACACTATTGATATGACCCACTTTGTAATAGTTACAAATGATTTAATCCAAATCATTCATGTGGAGACATGTGAGTGAGAGTATCTTATACAATGAGTTTGTATAAGATTGGACTACGAAATATTTAATCTCTCTTTATAAATCCATTAATTGAGAAGATTAATATTTCATCAGGATGATCATATGCGACTCGATCTTAATCCTGAGTGAGTTATGAACTCCTGCCTATGAGGGCTCATTTGATTTACATGGGTGAGGGTGGCTTTTGTAGGTGATTCAATAAGCCTACCATTTTGGGGACTAGACCAAATAGGGAACTAGGAACATAATCTCACAAGATGGAATTCGCTGCTTCCCACAATGGGTAAGTAGATGAGTAGTTCCCTTAAGTGCTGATTTCGAGACTTGAACAATGGGGCCCTACCCTCTCACTAGCCCAAGAGGGACTTAGTTTATGGTTGGATCATAAAAAAATTGTTCATTAGACCCAGCTGTAATTACGAACAACTCATAAAGAATCGATTTGCATGTAATGATTAGATCGATGGACACAACTTGTCCTACAGTGCATGAGAGTGCAACTCTAGGTCTGTAGTTAAGTGACTATAGTTAATGAATGAAAATTAATTAATTAAAGAGTTCAATTAATTGATTTTGTATCATTGGAGCTTATAATTTGTATGTCCATAAGATCCCTTTGCTAACTCATACGAACAATAAGGCATCAATTTTGTTTCAAGAAAATTTGAAATGTTCAAATTAATATTTAATATATTTTATATATTAAATGACGTAAAACATGTTTATTGCATATGATACATTAAATATCAAAGAAATTATTAATGTATTAAGATACATTAAAGAAAAGATATTTATAAATTTGAATGAGATTCAAATAAGAAAATAGATGTCGTAGGAGAAGTTAAAAAGATTTGAATAAGATTGAAATTGGTTAGATAAATTTATTTTAATATATTAGATATTAAAATATATTATTTAATTATGAAAAAGATTTGCCCTAGGCTACTATAAATAGGACCCTAAGGATGAGCCATTGGGTGCTCTACACAAAGGAATAGAACTCTAGAAATTCTTCTCTCATTCTCCCTCTCTATTTTTAAGAAGGTTCCCACAGACCCCTTTGGTCCTTTATTCGAGCCATAGCTAGGAAGGCTTTGTAGAAAATATCAAGAACATCGGAGGAATCTTCATAACATTTAAGGTATGGTTTATGTTTAACCTTATCATTATTATTTAATTCTATATAAACTCAAATCGATTCCAACACTTCCGCTGTGGGTTTAATGTGATTATTCCCTTCACAATAAACATCAATTTCTTTGCAAGAAGCTATATCATCTCCAGATGTAATTTTTTGTGAATGATGAAATGAAATCACTAATTTCTAATAAAAGTTGGAAATTAGTTGATTTACCACAAGGTTGTAAAACTATAGGGTGCAAATATAGGGTGCAAATGGGTCTTGAGAAAAGAACTAAAACTGGATGGTAGTATAGACAAGTATAAAGCTCGACTTGTCACAAAAGGTTATTTTAAACAAAAGGAAGACTTAGACTTCTTTGATACATTTTCTCCGGTTACGATAATCACATCTATTAGATTGCTAATTGCAATTGTTGCAATCTTTGATATGAGTATTCATCAAATGGATGTGAAAACAACTTTTCTAAATGGTGATTTAGAAGAAGAAATTTATATGGACCAACCTGAAGGTTTTATAGAACATGGACAAGAGAACAAAGTGTGTAAGCCTACTAAGTCCCTATATGGCTTAAAACAAGCTCCAAAGTAGTGGCATGAGAAATTTGACCATTGCATGCTAAATAATGGTTATAAACCAAATGAATGTGATAAATGCATCTATTATAAATCATGGGAAGATTCACATGTTATTATTAGCCTATATGTTGATGATTTATTGATCTTTGGCTCAAATATTTTTGTTATAAATGAAACAAAAAATTTATTGAGAAGCCATTTTGGTATGAAAGGTCTTGGTGAGGCTAATTTTATTTTGGGTATGAAAATAACAAAAATCTCAGATGTGTTTTTCCTTGACCATTAACTTTATATTGAGAAAATACTAAGAAAATACAATTATTTTGATTGTAAACATGTGTCTACTCCATTTGATTAAAAGTGTTCACCTGTTTCCCATTGAAAATGAAAGTGATGTAATTAATCAAAAGGAGTATGCTAGCGTGATTGGTAGCCTACGGTATGCAACTGAATGTACTAGATCTGACATTGCATATGTAGTAGTAGTTCTTAGAAAGATTACGAGTAAGCCAGGTAAAGAACATTGGCATGTCATAGATCATGTTATGAAATATTTATTAGGAACAAAAGACTATGACTTACTTTATAAAAAAATATCCTGATGTTGTTGAAGGATTTTCTGATGCTGACTGGAATACATTGTTAGATGATTCTTTATCTACTACAGGGTATGTTTTTACCTTGGGAGGTAGTGTTATCTGTTGGAAATCTAAAAAATAAATAATTATTACCAACTCTACTATGGAAGCAGAGCTTATTGCTTTAGCTTTAGTTAGTGAGGAAGTGATGAACCTTTGAATTAAGGCTTATTTAACTTCCAATTGCTTAAAATATTCTTATTTTGACTTAAGACCATTTGAAAATAGTCGAAAGATTGCTTCAATTTAAGAAATAAATAAATATGATGACATGTGGAATAGAGTTCTAAATAAATTAACTTGTTTGTAGGAAATATGGAAATTGAAAAATCATGATTCTGCAATTTGGAGCAGCAGACTTGGGAATGTGGAAATTGCAAAATCGTGATTCTGCAATTTTTTCTGGAGCAGTAGAAAAGTTCAAAAAAGGAAAAAATCTGCATTTAACCCATTCCGAAAATCTTCAATTATAGCATGATTTGGGGGATTTTGAGCACGAAATTTGGGCATTATTCAACCCTAATTAAGGCCTATAAAAGGAGAGAAGATGATTGAAGAATGACATTCGTTTTGGAAGCGTTTTCTTGAATAATTTCGTGGGTTTCTGTCCAATTTTTCTTCCTCTGTTTCTGTTTTTCCAGTTTTGCTTTTCTTCTCTGTTTTAACCAAGAGCTACTGCAAGTTAGTTTTTTTTTTTTTTTTTTTATTATTTTATTATTTTTTATTATTTTAATTTCTTCTTTGTATTTCGGAGTTCTTCTGTCAAGCTTGGTCTTTGTTTTAGTTTTCTTCAATTTCTTCTTTGTATTATCGAGAATTGCTGTCAAAGTATTCATCTATTTTTCCAGTTTTTTTGTTATTCTATGTTTTTTGAGAACTGCTGTAGTGTATTTTCTGGTTTTGTCTCTTTATTCGTACCCCCATATCATTTTGTCTGATTCGAAGGTAGAAGGAAGTAGAATAATTTCCCATTTATGCTTTTAACTCTCTGTTTTTAAATTAAATTGAGTATTCTTGGAAGTCTTTGAGGTTACTTGCCCAGATTTGCACTAAAAAGAATATTGTCTTAATTGTTCCAATAAGCAATGCTGTTTAGGATAAAATTGTGTATTAGCAATTTACTCAATTTTCTAATGAACTTTCTTCAAAATTTAGTTGTAAAATTTTTACTTTCAATTTGAGCTAAACTTCTTAGGGGGGTTCAAGGATGTGAATTCCCTAAGAAGTAATTGTAGCCTAAATTTCAATAAAAACCAAACCTACATCTCAATTGTTTGCTTGTGTTGAACAAATTTTCGTTGAGATCCTAGATTGATCAACTAGGGTAGCAACTCAAGCTTAGATCTAATACTGACGGGGTTAGTGATAAGCGGATTTCGCACAAGTGATGGAGGAAAGAGCTATGACATAAGCCAATCTTTACCCTACACATAGGGCTTAAGGACTCAAAAGTCCATAAAATTGTTGAGCCGAATTATCTAAGATAGAGGGACTATAGACATATAAGTCACTCACTTAGCCTCCTAAAAACCTAAATTCAAGGTGAATAGTTGAAGCAATTTTGGTTTACAATTGAGTGTAGAATAGGTTGGAATTGCAATTTTGGTTTGCAATTACGACTTTGGGCAATGACATTCTTGAGCCCCATCTTTATCTAAATTCCTTTTGAAATTTTAGTTTACTATCTAATATTACAATTTCTCGATTCTGCAATTAGATTATGCAATTTTTGTCATTTTAATATTGCAATTTCTTGATTCTGTAATTAGATTCTACAATTTTTACTTTTGTTTTTACCAACACACCAAACCAACCTTGTTTTTTGGCAATTTTAGTTTTAAGTTGCAATTTCCTTACACTTTGCTTTACAATATTTTTGTTACACCGTTCCCTTGGGATTCGATGCTTGGTACTCACATACCATTTTATATTACTTCGATCGCGTGCGCTTGCGTGTACACCGATCAGGAAACAAGTTGGCTAAGAGATTTATTAAATGAAATTCCAATGTGGGACAAACCAATACCTCCTATTTTGATGAACTGTGATAGCACTGCCATAATTGGTAGAGTAAAAAATAGTTTTTATAACGATAAATCCAGACCTATAAGAAGAAAAAATAGTACTATGAGATCCTATTTCAGTAATGAGATTATTAATGTAAATTACATTAAATTTTGTGATGATCTTGCATATCCATTAACAAAGGCCATGAATAGAGAAAGGGTTTAGAACACATCGAGGGGAATGGGGTTGAAGCCCTTATAATTGTCATGAGCCATATATAAGGATACCCACCTAGTGATCAGAGATCCTGAGAGCTAGGTTCAAAGGGAAAAACGAATTATAAGGTGGTCGTAAAAATGCACTATCTTTATATGTTGATCCATCCCTATGATGAGTGCATTAATCCTATAATGTTGTGGAGGGTTGAGTTTTTCAGTAAACTCTTAATAAAATCTTTACTTCTTATGAGTGGGGTGTTGTTGTTATAGGAGCAACCCTTAAAATTTTTACCTATATGAGTGTGAGAGTGAGACCGCTCTCTATGAAGATATAGGGCTTATTCTCAAATACACTCATGAAATTCTGGGATCAGCATAGAGCCCTAATGTGCTAACCAATAAAGCTCATGCCAAGACCTGAACAATTATTTGTGGATAATAGTTCTCTATTTCCCCTTAATTGTTAGAGTTCAAGTCGGATACCACTACTAACGCTGGAGTAGAGATTATTATTTTACTAGTAACAGTTCTCAACTAGGTTGAGACACGGTATCTCGCTCTCTTTAAGGAAATTCAAGCCCTCTGTAGTGTATATTTATTTATCAACCACTGGTGCAACAGTTTTTTTCTGGCTTGTCCCCTCCAGGATAGAACAACCTAACTGAAACGTTGTGTAGCTCAAATCACTCTGCATTATGAGGTTGAGCTTAAAGCTCAACAACAAAGAACACCCCTTTTTTGATCAATTGATTTTGATTATTTTAAATATTAAAATGAGTGGGAGAATGTTGTGACATTTTAATATTTATTATTTATTATGAGTTTTTACGTTTTAAATTAGAGAGGTTTTATATAATAAAGAGAAGAACATATTTGATTCTTTATTTGAAGGGAGGTTAAAAGTTTTACAATTTAATTATTTTTATATTAAGTTGAAATTCTAAAATTCCTATATAAATACCTCTCTTACTACACTTTCAACACACAACATTTTTCAATCTTCTCTTCTTTCTACTATCTCATATTTCTCTACTTTGCTCTTTTAAGAGCAATTGGTCAAAAGGGGGGTGTTCTTTGTTGTGGAGTTTTGAGCTCAACCTCATAGTGCAGAGTGGTTTGAGCTACACAAAGTTTCAGTTGGTGATAACTCCTCGAATGAGAGTTATTATTTATATTTTTAGAGCTTAAAGTTTTAGCATTCTGAGTTACAAACTTGATTTACACCCAAAAGATGCTAGAATTGTGGAAGATGATTTTAGTTTGCTTGTTTTGCATAAGATTGAATTTAATGAATATTATAGAGCATTTATGGCAGAATTTGTGAGTATAGGTTGATAGCTGAATTCATTGGCAGTAGAAGTATTGTTGGAACATTGACGATGCCAAGTACAATTAAAGAGAGCAAAATTTATGATGGAGCATTATTTCTACAAGGATTTCACAAACTAACACGTGAGAACAGAATTTTAATTGAGCTGGACGTTTTTTTACTGCTCAACTGGTCCCAGACAATAGGAGAGCTCCCGAGGGTCTATTTTTGTCTAGTCAGCCCTAAAATTTAAGAAAATGATATCTTAAAGGAGGAAGCCGTTTTTGGGGATCATAATTCGAAAAGGGGAAGAAATCTAAGGAGAAAGGGAAGAGGACGAGGAGCTTGAGGAAGAAGCTGCTGCTGCAACTTCATTTGGGCAACATTTCTTCACTTCTTCTCTTAGTTTATCATTTCATTTTCTGTAATGGCATTAGTTAGAACTTTAGTTTGCTTTTAAGTTGTAATATGAGCTAAATCACCTTTGGGTGAGGATTATGGATGTTTTTATCAATCTAAGAACCTTAAGCCCCCTTAGCTCTTCTCATTCTAGTTGCTTGATTTTTTATTGAGTAATGTTGGATGTATGCCTGATCAACACACACCAGTAATGTTCTTTTGTATTTTGGGAGAAATATTGGAAACTGATTGCTTGTAACCACATTAGCTCCTCGATTGGGTTAGTGTCTAAAGGGAATAATCGAGTTAAACCTAAAGCGGAAGCGTTAGATCGTCTTTGATTTTATTTAAAATTAAACTAAAAAAAAAGATTAAGCAAACTTACTTGGAGTCAATATGAAGATATTTCAGGCGGGTCTTTATCTCCTCCACAAAGTCTTCATGGCTATGACTCGAACACAGGATCAAGGTTTGTGGGAGCCTCTTGAAAGAAAATCTACAAGGGATTGTAGAGGAAAAAGTCTAGAGAGAATTATCTAATTCTCAATTGAGGAGTTGTATGCTCTTATGAAGAATGCACACAATGGCTCACCCCTAGGGTTCTATTTATAGTGGCCTAGAGCAAATAATTAAATAATATATTTTAATATCTAATATATTAAAATATATTTATCTAACCAATTTGAATCTTATTCAAACCTTTTTAAATTCTCCTACGACATCTATTTCCTAATTTGAATCTAATTCAAATTTAATAAATATATTTTCTTTAATGTATCTTAATACATGAATAATTTCTTTAATATTTAATGTATCATATATATTAAATATGTTTTTTCTCATTTAATATATCAAATATATTAAATTTTAATTTGAACATTTCAAAAATTTCTCTCAACGAAATTGATCCCTATTTGTTCATATGAACTAGCAAGGGGACCTTATGGATCTATAGATTATAAGCTCCAATGATACAAAATTAATTAATTAAACTATTTAATTAATCAATTTTCATTCATTAACTCTAGGATCACTTCATTATAGACCTAGAGTTGCACTCTAATGCACTGTAGGACAAGTTGTGTCCATGGATATAATCACTACATGCAAGTCGATCCTTCACGAGTTATTCATAATTATAGCTGGGTCAAATGTCCATTTTACCCCTGTAATTACATCTTGCACCTTAAGTACCACTGATCCTCTAATGAACAATTTATTTATGATCCAACCATAAACTAAGTTCCTCTTGGGCCAGTGAGAGAGTGGGCCTCATTGTTCAAGTTCCGAAATTAGCACTTAAGGAAACTACTCATCTACTTACCCTATACAGAAAAGAGTGAATTCCATCTTGTGAGATTATGTCCCCAACTCCTTATTTGGTCAAATCCCCAAAATGGTAGATATATTGAATTGGCTACACTAGTACAAAATTGACTTTTAATGACGGGCAATGCGCGTCATTAAAAGGAAACGATGACGGGCGCGCGTCCGACATCTTTTCGAGTGTCATTGTAAGCTACGATGACGCACACCTTTTAATGACGGGCAATACCCGTCATTAAAAGGTGTGCGTCATCATAGCCTATAATGTCGGTCAACTTTTAATGTCGGTCAATGTATGACATTAAAAGTCAATGTGTGTCATTAAATGAATGTTTTAATGACGGTTATTACCCGTCATTGTTCCATAAATAATTTAATAAAAAAAATTATATTGTTGGTTGCAAGCATGACTAGCCAATTCTACCAAAAATAGTAAACTAAAACAATTCTACTAAAAACTAAAACAATTCTACCAAAAACTATAATACTAAGCTGAATTAGAACTACATACAAGTGCCTAATAGCATATAAAAATTTAAAATATTTTGGCAGAGTACTTACATTATGAACAAACATTCATGTAAGCTGGTAAGATTGTTACTCCCTTTGGTAGAAATTAATTAAATTTAAAAAAAAAATTAAAAATCAAGAGAAAAACAAACTAACCCATCAAGAAATACAAACATTCTAAATCAAATTCATCCAGATTTATTCAACCTACATCAGTGAGACATTATTGCAAACAAATGGCAGACATTCAACAAAAGAACCAAAAGAAAAATAAACCAGCCCATCAAAGATTGTTTAAGCTCCTTGGATTTTTTTGTTGCGTCATCTCTCCCCTTGAGAAATCAAAGACCTCTTTACTCAAGAGCTAAAAAAAAAATCAATTTCCTCATAAAAGCTTCAGTAAATTTTAACCTTTATGAGAGCAGAATTTCAGCAATTCATTACCCTTTATGACAGCAAAAGTTCAACAATTCAATCAATCAAATACAACTCAAAAAAGCTCTCAATCATTGGGCAATTAGAGCACATTAGAATCTTGATTGATTGACCAAATACAACACATTACAGCCTTGATTCTTTCCCAATAATTAGGTTGTTATCATTAGAAGACTTTCCTTTTCTATCATGATTTCATTTCTTTATCTGCTGCAATCTCACATTAGTCTGTCCAAAAGACAGATCTCATTCCTTTTATTATTTTTCTACATGCAAGTGTTTAAACCCAAAAGACAGACTGTACACCAAAAAAAAAATCACAAAGAATGTACCTTCACAACAAGCAGTCTCCACTCCCATTTTTTTATATCGATGAGTGTCCATACCAGCTTACACGTACCTCGACGAATCTAAAAAGAAAAAGATAAAGCTAAAATGATTTTACTGATACAAAAAGATTAACAAATCCAACACATTGTTTGCTCAATTTAAACTAGGTAGGTATAATGGTGGTCACATTAGACTCATATCAAAAACAAAAAAATATCAACATGCACAAAAGCACAGTCTAACATATTTCTTAGACCACATTCTGGTATTAGTAGCAAAGTTAGTAGTCAGGATTGGGAATAAGCCATTTGAACTGCCTCGACCTCCAACAGCTGAAATTTTCACCTTCCTCCCCCCAAACCAAGCAAAATCCTTGAAGTCATTTTTCAACCAAATCACAAGTGTAACTGTCCTAAAACTTTTCAACCCCCCCTCCAAACTTTTTCCTACCGATTTAAATACACTCGAGATCATTTTCACCTAATTTTTCACAAAAGCTGCACATACTAAGGATAGACAAATGAAAATTTTCTTTTCTTGTCAATTCTCCTCTGTTTTTTTTTTCAATTTAGTACATATAAATGAAGCATATATATCACATATATAAACTGCTGCAGTCTGCAAACAAGTTGTGCAGCTTTTGTGAAAAAGCAGAGGAAAATGATGATGGCTTGAAGAACAAATTATAGTGGAGACCAACAACATAACATACCATATCAGATTTGGGGAAAAGGTAGGAATAGAGCCTTTAAGCCAAATATTTACAAGAAAAATGATTGCTAGAAAGATTATGCAAATAATAGACGTGGAAATAGCAAGCAATACATCAAACCATGCATAAAAAACTAGCAAATTGCATTCTTGTGAGAAGATAAGTAAGTTTTTGTGTATGTGTAAAACTCCACTAATCCTGTAAGTGTTAATGCAAAAATGCCTAAAAATTGAATGATCTTAAAGAGAACAAAAAACTCATTCCAAAATTGATATCAAGCAAGATGATTGTGGTACACATGCATAGCTCCTATGCCACGAACATATGAGAAAGCTAATTTAGTAATTGTTTTCATAAAGCCAAAATGGCCTAGGGGAGATTAATAAACCATATATTTATGGAAGATAATACAATGTAGTCTTTCAATAGCATGATGAACATTTCTACCTCTTAAAACTTGAAATATTATTTAAAAATGAAAACTTAAGAGTTAATCTTTATCAGATACAATAATATCAGCAGCATTTGGGAAATGTTCTAATGCAAACCATGTTAAACAACCAAACACAACCATCACAGAAACAAACAAAAAGTTGATGAGAGAAAATTGGAAAACAACACAATCAGCAAGCACACACACCAGAAAAGTAGATAAAAATGGATGAAGAGTTAGAAATCATTCATGGTATACTAAACCTTTGTCAAGAACATGTTTCAATTGTGCTCATATCACGAAATATGATTTGGATAATTAAAAGTTATCATATGTGAGTTCTAACTTGTTTAACAAACTCACCATTTCACCAAGGGATAAAACTAAGTTGAAGAATACCATTTGTAGAACAATTGAGAGAAAGAAAGCTGGAAATGCTCTAGATCCCATCTTTCCCAAAATAACAACTACTTTAACCAAATCAAACACTTTATTGGATCATTTCCAAGTGCAATAACTAATACAAATGCATAGAGAATGACACAAATGGATAAAACTAGCTGATATATACGTTAAAAATGGAGATATAAACTGATGACAATTGCTTATCTGATTCCCACTACGTGTGAATACTTGGTTGTCAATCAAACCATACTAATTAAGTGGGAGCTTCATCATAAACACATGCAATAACTTATACTAAATAACTTGCATGTCTGATAATAAGGAATAATGTGGCAAAAAGCATGGCAAACAAAATAATAGATCCAGAGATAAAATCAATTGTATCCATCAATAGACTCGACAATCAAATAATGTGGAAATGGTTTAGCATTTAGATGGGGAAAGATTTAGTGAAACAAAAAGCACTGGATTAAGAATACAAAGTCCTAAAAAATGTTACTATAACAGATTTCATATTAGCTCATTCATTCATGAAGTCAGTAATAGAGATAGGCAAAATCCAAATGCATCATATTGATTTACCACACAAGAACCCACATTTGAACATTCAAAACACTAACAAGTAACAAATCTTCAACCTAGCAACTCCTTTTCATATTTTTTACTCACACCCATAAACACAATACAAACTTCATGTACAAAACTACATCCAAAATAAGTCTGAAATGAAATTGGCTGCAACATTGATGCAACACAAACTAATGATTCAAATGGAAATTTCACCCTTTCAGCTATCACACCAAGCTCATTCCATTAATTAACTTTGCCCTTTGTTTAATGATTATACTTTGAAATAAAAACAGAGGAGAGAGAAATTGAGATGCAAAAACCAAAAACAAGCATATCCTAATCTAAAACTGATGTTTATCCTCAGGAAAAAGAAGCAAGAAATGTTGGAGGATCTGTGTCCAATGCAACTACCTTATCTAGGACATACAAATTCTCTAATGAACGTCTCCAATAGGTTCAAATAACAATATTTTAGAAATATCCACAGAATTTAAATGAAAGTATGAATTCTCGCTCACCCTTCTCCATAATTATAAACCTCATGGAACATTTTGAAGAAGAGATCAAGAGCACTTTGACTTACACATGAAAAATGTTGTCCTATGTCTCTCTCTCTGCTTTGGGTCGTAAAATATTCATCGTTTGGTTGCAATTGGCATTGCAGAAATGTTTGATGAATGTATTCTCAACCTTCTCCATTAACTTGGCAACCTATAATGACATATAGTATATTAGTATAGAAGAAAAAACATTGAAAAACTTGCTTTATTGAGTAACTTCTCTAGGAAAGAAATGGTTGAATTTAAAATATTAGAGAAGCTATATCTCACATCATCTGAGCTCCCAAGGTAAGAACTATCCACTACTTTCATGTATGCTTTCGATGCATCTCTTGATGTGATCTGAAATTAAATTACAAAGACATGAAGGAGACATGTCTGATGATATTTTCATTTTCTTTTTTCCACTTCACAACCACCTTTCTTAATTTGATACACTCAATCAGATAGGAAACGAAATACCTTGTCATGTTTCTTCATGATCTTCAAGAACGTCAGTGTATTCAAGAAGCTGGGTAAATTCCATCAATGAGAAAAGTTTATTGGCCATTAGAGCATTGAAAGAGAGGAGAAAAGAATGCATGAATTCTCTCCATAGAATTTAAATGAAAATTTATGAATTCTCTCTCACCCATCTCCATAACTATAAACCTCATGGGACATTTTGAAGAAGAGATCAAGAGCACTCCCGCCAAACTCCCACCTGCAACAAAGCAAAATATGTGGGAAATAATAAAGGATACTAAAGTTTAAATTTGATAAGTATATTAAGCCTTAGCTCTGAACCAATAAATACAAAGATAATAAAGAATACTAAAGTTCATATTAATCCTGAGATAATTGTATTTCCATACATCAGTATTAATCTGGAGACAATTGGAAGTATTTCAAAGCAATGTTTGGACAAAAGGCCATGAATACAAGCAAACATTTTATCTTTGAAACACAGAGAACAAATAGAATATCAAAAATTTATAGAATTAAACTTTAACTTCAAAGCTGCCTAACTGTTTATTCATAATACAAAATCAAGTGATTCCTTTTCAAAGGCTTCATTTTTTAGTCTTTCCCGATAAAATTCATGATTTTTTTTATTTCCTCTTTGTTTTCTTTCTAACATCTAGCTCAAAAAAGTTTACTTCCTGCTATAACATCAAACAATTCCAAATTACATTTATATTTGAAATACTTACAGGATACATAAATAAAATAGAAATGTTCAAGTAGCTGAAATGTACTGATAAAATATAATCATAAGAAAAGTCCAAAGAATATAAAATTTCAAAACATTCAATGAAAAAAATAATAAGTTTGAAGTTCTTGGATTGTAAAAACAAATTCCTTCTTACCAAAATTGACTCTAGAATTGAAGCTCTCGGATCTCAATCCAACTTTGCACAACTGTAAACCCATCCTCATACTGAAAAAACAAACCAAAGAAATTCTCTTAGAATCGAAGAAAAAAAACCTCATAGAAGGCACTGAACCATAAACTCTCCCATCATTGTGATTCACTACACAACACAATCAACTCCAGCCAAATTTACCTAAAACATAGTTCAACAATATAGGAAATCAACTCAGTATCCAACATCCAAAGTCCCAAAGCCATAACTAATAATCAAACAAGATTTTAGAAATGAAAAGGCACTTATAATATTACCGTGATATGCGAAGAAATTGAAGTCATCAGTTGACTCGGTACAGAACGAGAAACGCAGAAAATGCCGGCAAAGCTCACATTCAGTGGATATTGTTTGATAAGAGACCAGAACTTGCAGATCTGAGCCTTAAGGGTTGTGGGTGTTTAGATCTGAGAACGACAAGGTTGTGGGCACTAAGATCTATTCAAATAGCAGCGGGTGTTGAGGATCCGAGGTGTTTGAGTGTGGGTCAACCTCGAAACTCGTGGGTATCGTCGAATGCTACTGCAGAACACAGTCGGAAGTCTCCGTACAGCCCGTCGGAGTGCTGGGCGTCGTGGATCTCATGGATTTTGCCGGGTCGCCGATGTTGCCGTCTTCATCGCTAGAAGGACGTGTGTTGAGTGTGAGGCATTGAGCGAAGCTTATGTGTTCGCAAGAGAAGAAGTCTGAGCGAGAGGGTGGTTAGCCGGCGGCTGAACACATGTGAGGGAGGGAGGGAGAAAATATTAGGGCTAAAGAGAAGAAATGAGCTCTCGGTCTGTAACAAATAAAAAATGTTACGTAAAAACGTAAAAAAAAAAGCTTCTAAATAAATGATATAATCACTTTGACCGACATTGTAGCTTAAATTTTTAGTTTTTTTCTTTTTCCGCGCGTTTTTTCTTTTGACTGTCATTGTTTCTACCGTGAATTTTTTTAGACCGTCATTAAAAGCCATATTTGTTGTAGTGCTACAAAAGCCACTCTCACCCATGCAAATCAAAGGACAACCCATCACAGGCAGGAGTTCATAACTCACTCAAGATTAAGATCGAGTCGCATATGATCATCTTGATGAAATATTATTCTTCTCAATTAACAGAGTTATAAAGAGAAATTAAATATTTCGTGGTCCAGTCTTACACAGACTCATTGTATAAGATACCCCCGCTCACATGTCTCCACATGAACGATTTGGATCAAATCATTTGTAACTATTACAAAGTGGGACGTATCAATAGTATTACCAGGATAAGGCATCCAACCTTATCCATATACTATGACCTTTTAGGTTATTTTTTGAACATGATCATCCCGTATGTCAGTCACATACTGTTCAAGATTACACTAAAAACCTTGAATTTTTCATATAATGGATAATATTATATTGCAAATAAAATAATCAAAAATATTATTAATTATTAAATAAATCATTAATTATGAGGCTTTAGGACATAAATCCCAACAGTGTCTAACTAAGTGGGTATGCTAGGGATAGTAACCTTCCTAATGCGTGAAATCAACATGTTTAATTGAGGTGGGTAAATGGGAGTTAAACCACTGAATTCTTAAAATCTAGGAGGATTATTTGTTTAATGCTGAGCGGTTTGAGGGAGCAAAGTTCTTGCTAGAGCATCCTTTTAAGAAAAGATAAAATTCATTCTTAATCCGAGCCCGTTTTTATTATCTTGTGGTAATCGCACTTAATTGTGTTTGTGCATATAGCATTTTTAATAATAGTTAGCAAAGTTAATGATCTTGCATTTGGTTTCATGCCCTTACTTAGTTAAAAACCCCAACTATCTTTTTGGTTACCCAATTGAATTTACTAATTAATTAGCTTAAGAGAAGTATAACCCTGTTACTAATCCTTGAGGAATGGATAATCTACTTATCACTTGCTGCTGTTGTGTGCACTTGCATAGCCAATATTGAGAATTATTGATTGTTATTCAATAGCATTTTGGATGCAATAGTTGGGTTGTTGTATCTTGGAGGGGAAAGGCCAGAGAAGAACTGTTGTACTGGTAGTTGATAAATAAATATACACCGCAGAGGGCTTGAATCTCCTTAAAGAGAGCAAGATACCCGTGTCTCAACCTGATTGTTTACATGTTTGTTTCTCAATATTTACTCCATTTTTCTCTATTACCGCAGAGGGCTTGAATCTCCTTAAAGAGAGCAAGATACCCGTGTCTCAACCTGATTGTTTACATGTTTGTTTCTCAATATTTACTCCATTTTTCTCTATTATTTGTAATTCCTCCAACAGAAAACATCCAATGTTTGGACTTCTCATTATCCTCCCAATGGGTGGAGGCTTTTTGTTTTGCTCATGCTTTCGGCTACAAGTGATTTGAATAAGATAACCTTCGAGTTAGAAATGTGAAGATCCTCTCAAGAAGCTATTAAATTTTGAAGTAAACGTGCCACTGAACCATTGCCAAGCAAGCCTAAATAAAGCTACCAATATAAAGCCTAAGAATTACCAATATCAAACCCACCATTTGTCAAACAATTAACGACATAATAATGATGAGAATCAAAATGATTACTTTTTTGAAGTTCAATGACTAAAATAAACATTTTAAAATATTAGAGACAAAAATAAAATAAACCTAAAACTTTAACAACTACTAGAATAGACATTTTAGAATTTTGAAAAGCAAAATAAAATAATTCTGAAATTTCAAAGATTAACTCTTCCTAAATTTACAAACCAAATAAGTGTCTAAAATTATTTTTAAAATAATAAAGGGATATGTATGATGAAAAAAATATAAACAAATGCAATTATTATTATTATTATTATTATTTCTAAAAAAAGTGAGATAAATGCCAAAATGAGACATCAAATCATGAATTCAATAATGGGTCTAAGTGATTAAAGAATCAATGGATAGGTGTGCATTCATTCAATTTGGCTTTGGATGCCAAAATATAGTTTTGTTTTTGTGTACTTTTATGTGCCCTACAAATTACAATGACAACTCTTTCACATTCACTTTGATGTCCTTCTTTCCTGCAAGCAACTTCAACCTCACACAGTCACACTTCCACTAATTATTGGTATCCAAGAAGTGTGGGTGGTTATAATTGGCTTTGTTTGATAATGATTTTATTTTATTTTTATTTTTATCCTTTTGGGATTAAATAGGTGGTTTATTCACCCTTTTTTTTTTAATTTTTTTATAAAAAATATCGTTGAAATATTAGTTCACATTTCCAATACAAAATAAGTTTTTTTTTTTTTTTTGGTGTAACGATTTTGATTTTATTTTTCTGTTTTTAAAAACTAAACTTGTTTTTTTTTTTTTTTATATAATTTTTTATTTTATAAATTGCTTTTGAAAATTTAGTCAATTTAGAAAAAAAAAGAAAATAAAATTTTGAAAAATTATGTTTTTAAACTTTCCAATAATCGGTTAGGGTTTTCGTTTTTCTTCAAAAAAAAAAAAAAAAAACCCTGGATTTCGGAAAATATGATAATAAAAAAAATGTTAATAAACAGATCCTTATTTTTAAAATTCTAGCCATGCTTGAAAAAAAAGGTAGACAGAAAAACTAAAATCAATATTAACAAGTATTATTTTTTTTTTTTAAAGAGATGGAAATTTAAAATTAAAATCACTATTAACCTGATCTTGGACTAATTTCGCATTTTAAATTCAGAATTACATATTTAATTATAACACTTTTGAAGCGAAGTACAATATTTATTTATTTAGTTCAAATTTTATTGATATATCAATTTAACCTAGTCAAATAGCAAAATACAATTTTGATCTCTAAGGTTTGAATGTGATGTCTATTTAGTCATTGAGGTTTCAAAAAGGACAATTTTGATCTCTGAAGTTTAAAAAATAGTTCTAAAAGGTCCTTGAGGTCATTTGATTGTCAGTTGGCCTAACGGAATGTTGATGTGACAGTGAGTGAAAAAGCAGTGGAGGCAACAACGAGTGTTGAACGACAACAGGAGGTAATGTTGGATGAAGAAGAAGGGAGAAGAGAGAGAAGAAAGAATGAACACCTCAAGACTATGCAGAAAAAAAATATTAAATTT
This sequence comes from Trichosanthes truncata, assembly GCA_033996785.1. Classification (NCBI taxonomy): domain Eukaryota; kingdom Viridiplantae; phylum Streptophyta; class Magnoliopsida; order Cucurbitales; family Cucurbitaceae; genus Trichosanthes; species Trichosanthes truncata. The sequence continues at coordinate 36,698,263 of JAWPNB010000013.1, read as the reverse complement.
ATATTTCTTTTGAACTTAAAATTGTCATATCATCATAGTCTACTCACCATGTTAATTGCCATGTCAATATTTCGTTAGATCAACTAATCGTCAAATGACCTTCAAGAACCATTTAGAACTATTTCCAAACTTCAAGGACCAAAAGTGTCCATTTTGAAACCTAAGGAACCAAATAGTCACCAGATCTAAACCTCAAGGACCAAAAATATATTTTGTCCTAAATATTTTATAGGTTAAATTATAAAAAATACTCTTGAACTTTGCCATTTGTTTCAAAAATACCCTTCAAAGTCGCAATATTACATTTGACCTTTTATAAACGCTTCAAAACTACCCTTAGAGTACAAAATCCGTTAAAATTTTGGATGAAAAGCTGACATAACGTAACGTCATTGTTCTTACATACTTAATCCATATAAGCGTCCTAGTCACCGCCACTTCATTTCAGGTCATTGCCATGTCAATTTTCCGTCCAATATTCTAATGGAATATTTTAGCCTATTTTATACAATCTAAGTAAACTATAACTATACTTTAATTCTTTTTTCATATATACATACCTTTTCTTTTACCAATTTTCTTTATATTGAATGTAAACTATAATTTAGCATTAGCTTGTAAATTGTGATATTATTCCATTTAACTATATATCTAATGCAGTAAAATTATATTTGAAATTATTTTTAACTATAAAATAAAAGGTGAAAAATAAAGAGAATCGGTAAAAGGAAATGCATAAAAAGAGGAAATAAAAAATGCCATTAATGTTTGTGAATGACACATATAAAGATGCATTTTAGATAGGTAGCTTATAGGATGTCCAGATATCTTATATTCCTTTAAAACAAAAACCTTGGAATCTGGATTTCTCTCCATGATAATTAAAGATTACTTCAAAACAAAGGGTCCTTTAGATGTCATTTTCATATTGTTTCACAACGAAAACTGATATTGACAGTCAATCAAACTAATTAATACACATATTGAGTTAGTATTATTCCAATGTCAAAAAGTTTTTAGCTTTTGCACAATATCATGTCAAATTTTCATTATTACAATTGGACAACCTCATATATGGACACGTTTATAAAAATACAAGTGGGTCGTTGTCGTACTGATAATGCCACCACATATACATAAAATATATATAAATGATGGAAGAAGACAAAGTTTTTGAAATAACTTAGGAGTGAAGTAGATGTCCCATGTTACTATGGGACCAATCACAAAGTATATATCATTGCTAAAGAAGTTGATTGTCTCGAGCTTTGACAAGAAGGCTAAAGTTCAGAAAATTATGTACCAATTTCTGTTTGTTATCTTTGAAGCTCTGCCATTTTTCTTTTTTTGAAAGTTTGAAGGTCAGCCATTGGTATATGAGAGAGAGAGTCATCTAATTTCATCATTTAATTTTTTTTTTTTTTTTTTTAATTTCTCTGAGTTGATCTCTGGTTTTAAGCTCTATAATGGCTGCTGAATTTTAACTTTAAAAAGCTTCACTAATAGAGCAAAAAGGACTCATTGCATTAATTTACATACAAATCTTAGTAAAAGGACTGTTGTGTGACTATTAAGTACATGCAAAATCGTATGTGTACGATGTTAAGTTTTAGTATAGTGAATTGAGTGAGAGTATCGTTTTCAGGATTGGGTTTCCAGTTTAATTGATTACCATAGTTACTAACATTTAATTTTATCTAGAGAACCAAAAAGTAAGAATGAAGTAATTAAAACTAAATCTAAATATTTATAGATTGGAGACAACCAGAGGAAATATTCTTAGAACACATATTGCATTTATTAATTTCTAGCTTAATCAACTGTACAATTCAACTTTAACATGCAGCAAATTATAAGCTAAGAAGATGATTAATAATAATTGACTTTTCTAAGCTCAATTAGTTCTCCTACTTAATTAGAAAACTAACATGTCTGAGATTTCCAAATCAAGCAAAAGATTAACAAACTTCTTTTAATGGCTTCCAAGAAAATTCTTCATTGTCATGCAAGAATTTACAAGTGGTCATGCATTCATATCTAGATTTAAATCTTACTTTTCCAAACTAAAACTTAAATCATTCAGAACTACACCTTGGCCAAAAGCATAGAATTACACAGAAGAACACATGAATAATCCAAGAGTTCAATAAATAACAATAAATCCTAAAAATAGAGTTTCACTCAACATTCACAAAATAAAACCTAAACTCATCTAAAAAATCCATAAAAGAAACTACCAAGAAAAAAGGAAAAGATTGAAACTCTCCGACGCGTGCCAATCCTCGTTTCCATCGTGATGTGCCACGATCCTAAGCCTTGAATTCCTTCCTTAGCTCTTAAGAGTGTCCTCTAGGTCCCAAAAACTGAGTAAAAATCGAAATCTGGCCCTCCAATTGGTCTCCCTTTTTCCTCAGACAAAATGCTTCTTTTATAATATCAGGGCAGTGTCGAGACACTAAGGACAATGTCTCGACGCTATATCCTAATGTCTTTTCAATTAGAAAAAAATTGAATAGCATCGAGACGATTGGGGCAACGTCGAGACGCTATCCCCAAAAATTACCAATCTACCTCTCAGCATTGCACGATGCGCCTTTTTCCTTCAATTTCCACCAAAGTACATAGCGTCTCGACGCTGTGGCCTTGGGTCATATGGCTTGGAGCTGTTGCAACACTTCTTTTTGGCCCATTTTCTTCTTTTCTGTTCAATTCTTCTTCTCTTATCATGAGTTCTTCAATTCTCGACCATTTAAGCGTATTTTTCTCGATAAATCATCTAAAAACTTGGTTTAATTCTAAATACTCAAATTCTACAAAATAATCAAATATATACATGAAAGCACAAAAATAAAGCCACAAAACCAGCATAAACTAAAGCCTAAGGATAACACATTTTGTGTATTATCAAATACCCCCAAACTTAAGCTTTTAATAGTCCTTGAGCAAAATAGAACAAAACCAATCTATGAATCAAAAGAATGCATGTAAATGACTCTAGCCTTAATAATACTAAATATCAGAAACTCCATAGAATACCAAAGCATTAAACAAAACTATTCATCAACCAATTCCAAAATTAATTCTTTTTATCCCTTGCGTATATGTGTGTCTAGCCCCCTATTTCCATCTTTATAAGCCTGGAATAGTTTTGTAAACCTTATGTCTTATCTTCCCCCTACTCTGGTTCTAAGTCCCAACTATTGGGTCTCATCACATTCAAGAAAGTAATATGCCACTAAGATACTTCACACAACCCCCAAACTTAGATTTTTCTTTATTACTTAATTAATTACGACATTAACTTTCACACATCTATTGTAGGGACCCTTACCCATCAACTCAGAGGTGGCCTTAGCTGATCACAACAGAGGTAGCTCTTTTTTTCTCATTTTAAACACAAATTTTCTTTTTCTCTTTTTGATTTATTATTATTTTTTTCTATGATGAGCACAAAATTAAAAAATAAGAAGGTCTGCATTTTCTCCCAAGTGTAACATTACAACCTATCATGCAATTTAACCATCTAGTTAGATACTTGACCTTTTGAGGTGACAACAGTAAAAGGTCAAATAATCCTATCTAAACCTTCAAAACCAAAATAGGTAGCTATGTGCTCAAAAAATGCAAGAGATATAAAGAATTCTTTTTAAAAATTTACTCAAATTTAGGCTATATTCTCATATTTAAGAAATTGTGAATATACAATATTTAACATACATCTTAGGCAGTTCTCATCACAAGTAATACACCAAAGATTCATCCATATCATGCTAAAAAATTTTAAAAATATGCTCAAAATCAGGACTTGCTAAAGTACTGCCCATAACAGTGTCTTGACACTGTGGCCTCGGGTCACATGGCTTGGAGCTATTGCAACACTCGTTTTCTTCTTTTCTCTTCAATTCTTCTTCTCTTATCATGGGTTCTTCAATTCTTGACCATTTAAGCGCATATTTTTCGATAAATCCTTTGAAAACTCTATTTAATTTCAAATGCTCAAAATCTATAAAATAATCAAATACATACATAAAAGTACCGAAATAAAGCCACAAAACTAGCATAAACTAAAACTTAAGGAAAACACATTTTGCGTGTTATCAAGGACATAGCAGTAACTTCACAAAAGGCGAAGTAGAAGTTTTGGTAACTTCTTTGGGAGTTACAAACTCCAATATATAGTGAATCAAGGGGTATTTTGAAGGAGTTTGTAGCTCCTCATAGAAGTTACCAAAACATTTTTGGAGAAACTTCTATTTTTGAGAAGTTACTGATATGTTATTCTCTTACTAACAACAAATATGGTTAAAGACTAAAGACAAGGTCATATTCTACTGGACATGCAAACACAGTTAAAAGTAGGGAAGATCTATAATATAAAAAATAAGCACAACATCTCTTTTAATATAACCAAATGCATATAAAAGTTTTAGAAAGTGTATATTACATTATAAATAAGGATGAAGTTTGAATCTACAATCTAAGAGTTAGAGGGGTACTAATATGTTTTGAAACTAGTCTAGGTTTTCTTTTTTCCTTTTTTAATTATTTGTAACAAGGAAGTAGTAAACGGACTTGTCATCCAACCAAATTAATTTAGTTAAGCAAAACTTTAACTCTCTTACCCTCCAACCCACTCCAAAATTAATATAATATTAAATATATAACAAAATCAATAGTTCAATTATATTTTAAAATATAATTGAACTATTCAAAAAATTTTGTAAGAGTGGAAAACAAATTTCAGTATTGTAATATTGGAGGTACTTCCTTTCATTTGTATTTAACCATGTAATCAATAAAAATATATACTATTTTATTATATATAATACGTCTACTCTTTCATTTATTTTGGTTGAAGAGAGTACCAAATACAAAATTACTAATAGATTTTCTAGAAAGATTAGATATCTATTGTCTTGATTTTTTTAGGATTTTAGACACTTGTAAAAACCCTTCACCCATTTTACCTACCAAAACATTGCATCTTTTTTTTTTTTTAATATTGGATGCTGGTAGACTTTGAACATCACCAATGTAATAAGGGCTAAAGCAAAAGAAAATTAATAAAAATGAAGTTTACTCACATGCCCTGTTTGATAGAGTAAAGCCAAAGAATAGATGCTATTGATGTCCCATTTGGGCAGCTCACAACCAATTGTCCAATCAAATAATGCCACCACCACATGTACAAAAAACAAGCACAAAAGTTCAGTTAATTAAAGGTAATCAGTGATATATAATAATATATCTACATGTGGTTGAGAATATATTCATCAAATGTGGAAACCCAAAAGTTATGTTTGTGTGTATGTAAAGAATAATAAAATAGATGAGCTAGGATAAGGTTAGATGAGACTGTTTTTAAATGATTTCCTTTTTTCAAATTTTTAGAAGTTAAGTTTGTCTTTTACTATAATTTCTTCGTTTGGACTTTCACTTTTTAGAAATTTTTTAGAAATATAATGTAAAATTTAAAAATTAACAACACATGCCTGGCTAGAAACTATTTATATGTATTTTTAATTTTTTTTTTTTGAGTTTGACATGTGAAGATGGAGGAATTCGAACCTCTAACCTCTTGATTAAGGATATATGACATAACTTTTTTTGTTTTTTTAGTAAAACAAACGTGAGGTATGGAGATTTGAACCTACAACTTCAAGAAAAGTACGTGCCAATATGCTTATTTTGGTAGTTTGGTGAGAGTATATGACATAATTAGTTGAGCTATATTTAAGTTGAAATATTTTTTAACTTTTAAAATTGGACTATAGATTTTAAAACATTCTGTCTTCTTTTAAAAATAGAATAAAAGACAACAGAAAAGTTATTATGAATAAGTAACCTTGAATTTCAAATCAAAAATCATCCCAAACACATTATTATCAAATTACAGATCTTACATTTTAACTTTTAAATAAATAAATAAATATAAATAAAAATAAATAAATAAATAAATAAAAATATATATATATATATATATATATATATTCTATACTTTTAACAAAGATGAAAAATTCAAGAAGACTAATATTTACAAATTCATGTTGTTCTTTTAAGAATCGAGTACTTATAAATCTTTACTCGTTATTCGACATGTATCAGTTTCCAAAACAAAAATGAAAAAGTTGTTTGCAAAACAACTCCAAATACAACTCATAAAACTCACAAAAGAAGTGTCTATTTCAACGATAACTTCTTCACGCCAAAATGGCAAATGTGAATATATACATCTTCAATTTGTTCCTTCTCTAAGTATGAAAGTCAATCAATTATAGTTCAATAACTATTAGAATACCAAAAGAAACTAGAAGTCTAGAAAATGGGAGAGAGAGGCAAAAGTTTTGAGGCAATAATATTATTATTCCCACAAAGTAGAGTCAAGTAAGTCATGCTCATTGGACAGATAAAACAAAAGAAAATGCTCAATGAACAGTTCAACAAACTTTAATGAGAGAGAGAAAAAAAAAGGAATAATGAGTATAAAAGGGGAAATGAAAGGGAGGGTGGATACATGGCTCGAGTTTATTGGAGAATGTGAATCAATAAATTAGGGTTTTTAAAATAATTTTTTTGACATTCTATCGGCTCATAATTAATGAGTTGTGTTCCTTTCTTTGGCTTTTATTGTTATTATAAAGTCCATCCCCCCCTCCCCTACCTCTCTAGTGGAATCTCAAAGCTTTTCAAAGCTTTCTTGTGATCTTAAAGGCTTCTCTTCAATGGAAGGTGTCATTCATTTCCAAAGGCAGCTGCTTGACTACACAACCTCACTCTTCAAAGAGGTTAGATATCATGTAACAATGGAAACTACTTTCTTTTTTTAATATTATTATTTTTAACGAATGTGAGATGAAAATCGACCATTCGACTTTGAAAACTGTAAGGCCCTGTTTGTTTCATTGGTTTTGAGATGGGTTTTGGCAATGGTATAGAAAGCCAATGTTTGTTTTATTGTTATTTACTTTTTAAAACCCAAATAATTATTATCCATAGATAAAAATAACCATGAACCATGGGATTTTATTACCCATGTAGGAGATGAGTTTTTTTTACTTGGGACTTTTTCCCTTGAGAAATAGAGAAAAGAGAGGAGAGAGAAAAGTAATAATTACACTCTCAATATTAATTTCCATCTATATCCAAACACATATATTTATTACCCATGTACTTAAATCTTAGGTTTTTAACTCCTAGATATTCTATATTTGCAATCCAAACGAGCCGTAATAGGTGCTTTATCCACTGAGTATGCTTGAAATAGTATAAAGAAATCTACTTCAAACTAAATTTTCTTTTTAGATTTATGTGTTTTATCTACTGAGCTATGTTTGTACCAGAACAAAGAAAAAGCTACTTTAAACCAAAATTTTTCTGGGTTTCTCTTATTTTTGCATCTCTCTTTTAGGCTGGTTTAGATGAAATATATAAATTGGAAGGCAAAAATATGATCTGGGTTTTTCATATTTTTGCATTTATTTTCCATCGTTTTAGGGTGTTCAAAGAGTTTAAGATAAGAAATATAAGGGTTTGCTCAGTCATTATTGCAACAATATATATTTATGTTTTGTAATATTTGTGTGTGTTTTTTGTTTAGGGATATTTGAATGACCAGTTTACAGAGCTTCAGAGTTTGCAAGATGAGAGCAATCCAGAGTTTGTAGTGGAAGTGGTTTCTCTTTTCTTTGAAGACTCTCAAAGGCTTATCAATGAATTGGCTAAAGCTCTGTATGGGAATTGGAATTGTTTTGGATTTTTGTTTTGGAAATATTTTATTCTTTCATTGTTTTGATGATTAAAGAGATTCTTTTTCATTGGCTTTCTCAACAGTGAGCAGAAATGTATTGATTTCAAGAAAGTGGATGCTTATGTTCACCAGTTGAAAGGCAGCAGCTCAAGGTTAATTAGTTCATTATTCACTTTTTCAATTCAATTATTTTTACCTCACTTAAAATCTCTGATTTGTTGAGGTTGGTATCGATGTCGATGTCGATAGATGTTTTTAACATTGTTGGATATGTATAATTTGAAATCTTTTTACATTGAAAAGAAAAATAAAAATAATTCTACATCCTATCATCGAGACATCTAGCTATTTAGTTAATAAAAATTTTGATAAACATGTCAAACATGTTAATAAAGTTTTGATTAAATTAGAAGTTTAATCCATGAACTTTCCTGTTGTGTCTAATAAGTTATTGAATTTTAAAAAGTTTCTAAAATTTCTATTAAGTTATAGGACTTTAAGAAGTTTTCAAATTTTCTTATAAGTCCTTGAACTTTTTAGTTACACCAACAAATAATATATAATTAATGTGCTATGTAAGCATTTTAGTATAGAGTTAAACATAGGGACCGATTATACACAAAATGATAAATTTAGTGACCTATTATAAATGTTTTAAACTATAACTAAGAAAACTACTTGCACAAAATATTAAAAGTTGATGGTATAATCAATTTTGCAATATAGAAAGATTTATTAAACATAACCTTGAAAATTCAGTATAATTTATCCTAAAATATTTTCCCTGAATAGAGAGGTTATTTCTCTCTTAGTTAAAAAAAAAAAAAAAAAGAATCCAATTTTTTTCTCTACTTAATTCATGCTTTCTGAAGGCTGTTTTCATTTCTACCTCATTTCTTTAAAATAGATTATATTTTAGAGTTGGTTTAAATTTTACTTTGGTTTCTAAACTTTTATATCTATAATTTTAAATGTGAAAAAGTCTATTTTTGTTCTGGTTGCTAAATATGAAATTTTGCTTTGATTGTTTGAACTAACACAGCATTGGAGCAAACAAAGTGCAGATGGCTTGCATTACTTTCCGCAGCAACTGTGAGGAGAAGAATGTTGAAGGGTCAGTTCTATTTTTCTTTTTTTTTTTTAAAAAAAACCATATTTTAAAATGAACTTTAAGATTAATTTTTTTTTATTATTAAAAATTTGTTTGAGAGGATAATTCTTAAAACAGTTTCTTGAGAAAAAAGGGTAAAAATATAAAAACTGTAAATTTCTCTTTATGCTGTTTTTATGTGTCCTTTTTATATTTGGTTAAATTTACTGTTCATATGTAATAATAATAATAATTTTAAAAACAATTATATAGGATTCAAATGTGTTATATTATTGTCTAAATTCTAAAACATGTTATATTTTTTTAATTAATACAAAAAATAAATAAGTGAAAATACAAGAACAAAAGATGTATATAGTTTAATTATAAAACAAATTTATTCAAATAGTCCTAAGAAAAACTCCTCAAAATTCCAATCTAAGAGATCAAAGAATTTGTAATGGAAATGATGGAGTGCAATGGGTTTTCATGTAGGTGCCTGAAATGTTTACAACAAGTGAAGGAGGAATTTGCTTCGGTGAAGAATAAGTTGGAGACTCTCTTCAAGGTTTATAAATTGTTTAGAATTCGCTTGATAATGATTTTATTTATTTTATTTTTTCAGTTTGTTTAAAAATAAGGTTATTTTTTAAAAATAATTTTACATTTTTTAATATACTTTTTTTTGCGAATGCTTTATTTTTCTTTCCAATTCTAGTCAATTTTTAAAAAATAAAGATGGTTTTTTAAGAACCCTCTATTTCTTATTGGAGATGTTTTTAAACTTTGAAATCCTAGCTAAAATTTTGAACTAAAAGAAAAAGGAATTTATAAAAAATTCACTAAAAACTTTGAGAAGGAAAACAAAAGAAGGAATCTAACAAACTTGATTATTGATTTCAAGCAAAAAAAAAAAAAAAAAAAAACAAAATCTTTATCAAATCCAAAACTTTTAGATGCTAATTATATTTGATTAGCTCAAAATTAGGAGCTTAATATTTGTTTTTCGCTATTTTCCATTGCAGCTAGAGCAACAGCTTTTGTCTGCCCATGCCTAACAACAACCAAAACACACAAGAAAGACTATGGGACTTTGGACTTGTAAATAAATCATTTTCTAATATGCTTCTTTTTTTCTTCTCTCTCTCATTTTTATCTTTTTTTCCCAAGTTGTTTCCTCTATTATTTGGTATTTCCCTTGTGAAGTTTTAGAGGAATGGTCAAAAGTAGCGTCACATTCATAACCATTGGATGTATAGTTTTAAAAACATTTTTTTTCCTTTTATATTTTATGGATTTGAATGGATTTGACAAATATGAAAGAAAAGAGCAACCTTATTGGCTGATTTGAACATGTCATATAAATTAAGATGGTAAGGAGGGATGCATGTATTCCTACCATGCTCTTAATTATGCATATGATATAAAATAAAGATTGACATATAATTTTAGTCTATTAACTTTTCTTTAACTAAAAGCAAATATATATATAAATTTTTACCATTTTTTCTTTCTATTTTTTTTTTTTTAAATTTTCGTCATTTCAATTTACCAAAAGCTCATTTAGCCATCCATGAGTTATTAACCACACCTATTCTTCGACCATTGGAAATTAATATCACAACAAAAGTTCATCCACATATTAAACAATAAGTTTGGCTTTGAATTTTTGAAGGATTTTGTCCGTTTAGTTCTAACACTAAAAAAATAATTCAAATAGATTTATGAATTTTTAATTTTGCATCTAATAAGTCTCTACTACTACATCGTCATTTTAACACTTGTGTAATACTCTAATGTAATTTAAGAATTATATGGTGGGCTGATTTTGAACTGACTCAAGCATTTGATGGTGTTATAGTTAAACTCATGAAGTTAACGGACAAAGACGTAGCATATAAACAAAATTAAAAGTACATAGGCTTATTGAAAATCTTATTTTAAATGTATGTGGTCTAAAGAATAAATACTATTTTAAAAGTTTAGAACTAAACTTATAATTTAACACATTAATAAAATCTAATGTATATTATTTTCAATTCCATCCATTAAGAACATCCTACGAGTTTACCACGTCACTTATTGTTCGTGCATCCTACAATCGTGTGCCCGTGCGTCCATGTCATGATGCCCAAGCCGCGTCACACTTCTTTCCTCTTGCCTTTGGTTTACTTTTTGGCATATATTTGATCACCTAAGTCTTGTGCTATCCAATTTATAACCACAAAATTAAAAAAAAAAAATGAATTTTTTTTTCTATGGTTGTAAAGTGGGCAGCCCCAGACTTGAGTGCAGCCCAGACTGCACCCAAGTTGTGCTCTTGTTAAATACATGAATCATATTTCATAGGGAGATTTTATTTCTATTATTTTATTACTTTTTATGTGTAAGAAAAATATTTTTATCCCTTGATTGTTTTAGAGATTCTTTATTTACGATTTTATTTTATTTATTTAAGATTTGATTAGATCTTTCCACGTTGAGAATTAGGGTATTAGTTTCCTTTTTTGAGGGTCACAAAAATATTTTTATCCCTTGATTGTTTTAGAGATTCTTTATTTACGATTTTATTTTATTTATTTAAGATTTGATTAGATCTTTCCACGTTGAGAATTAGGGTATTAGTTTCCTTTTTTGAGGGTCACAAGTTGTAGGCTTTATATGGCGCAATGTTATGAGCTTTGAAAAGTTAGAATTGAATAGATTAATAAAATTGAGGGTTTTTCTTTATATTACCTTGTGCTTTGTACTAGTGATGTCCATTTTTTTCACCCTGTTTGGGGCGGAAAATTCTCATTTAAGCGGGAAATGAGAGAGTGAGTGGGAGAAAAAATTCTCTGCAAACTAAATTGGCCGTCCCTCTCCCCATTCCTGCTCCCGTCCCCACCCCATTCTCTGTCCCTATCCTATTTATCTTTTATATATATATATAAGGTTTTTGAATACATTTGAATTATAATGGTTAAACATTTGAATTATATGTATAAATATTTAGATAATTTGATATGGAATATTATTTTGTTTCTATTAGAAGGTTTAAGAATTTTATCTTTAAATGGAGATTTTTTTTTGGTAGGAAATTAACCATTTAAATAGAGATTTTTTGTAAATAATTAATTATCTAATTGAAAATTAATGGATATTTCTCATGAATAATTAACTATCTAACTAAAAAAAATTATCATAAGAATTATTTAATCAAGTTGAGATTTAAAAAAAGAAAATATAAATGGAGAATAATTCCTTGTGGGGAATCGATTCCCGTTAATTACCCGTAGGGAATCCCCACCCCAATCCCCATGAAATTTTAGGAGACGGGGATTAAATGGGGGCGGAGACGAGGATGGAAAAGCCATCTCTATCCCTGCTTCACCTCGTGAATATCCCTACTTTGTATCTTAAATAAGCCTTGCTTTAGTCTTATATATTTAGAAACATTCGAGTCTTCGTTAGTCACCAAAATGGTGGAGTTTCAGCCTTGAAGTAAGAACAAGTTCTCTTATCTCTTGATATTCAATCCTAAGGTAGTGTGTTTCTAATTTTTCCTTAAGTTGATTCTAATTTGATATTGAGTCTTTTGATTTGTAAGCTAGAGGTGTATGAGGAATGCCACATGGTTGCTAATTGCAATTCTATGAGGTTCTTATAATTGCCTCTCTCGAGTGCTAGTTAACTGCCTTTGACAATTAATAAACCAATCTTTCTTATCTAGTTTCAATAAATAGACAAGTCTTTTAATGAACTCTAAAGGTGTCCTGAAACTCTCGATCTTAAAACTCCTTTAGTTGTACATCTCAATTTTGACTTTAAACTACCTTTTCCAAGAATAAGACTTTTAGTCTAAGATTAAGGACATGAAAAATACATAAACATAAATAGAACATTCATAATCACCCACTCGATATAAATAATCACTCAATTCATAAAAATCCCTAGGAACAAAAAATTTAGGAGTCTGTTAGGTGGCATTCCTATTTCTCATTTCCTGTTTATTGTTTTTAATTTTTTAAGAAATAGAAACATTTAATAACCGTTCGTGTTTTTCTTTCTTTTTTTTTTTTTAGAAATGTTTCCAAAATTGTATAGAATTTTAGAAATAAAATCAAGTTTCTTGTTTCTTGTTTCCATTTTAGTTTTTTTCTTCAAAACATAAATAAAAGTATTATTTTATCTTTCTTGACTTAGAAAATGCATAATAAATAGATAAAATAAATATAACACAAAAAGTTTGAATTTTTAATTTAAAAAAAATTAATTTTCATATAAAAAATATACATTTTTGATTTAAAATTTTTGAGAATAAGAAGCAAAAAATGATTACCAGACACTTTATGTTTCAATTATCAATAAAAAAAAAAAGAAAGAACAAGAAACAAAAAATAATTACCAAACGTTGTTATGTTTTTCTTTATTAAAAAGAGACAATAAGAAACAAGAAACATAAAAGGGAACACCATCTGTAGTGTAGTTGCACACTACCAACAAGTAATATGTGGAAGTATTCCAAGCATCGATCCCACAGAGACTAGTTAGTATTAAGTGAAAGACTTTATCAAATTGTAACAAGTTGGTAATTAAGAAATATTAGATTTTGTTGTGAGAGATTGAGCAAAAGTAAGATATCAATGGAAATGTGAGGATTCAATCACGTTTCTTCTTTTAGTGAGGATGTTGTCTCTACGTGCCCGCATGCTTATCACAAAGTACCATGTGGAGTGAATCAGATTCTTCTTCTATTCAACCTTTATTTTATAAATTACCCTTAGGAGTCTAAGCAATTGAACCTATATTTCTATGGCCAATTTGAACTTAATTAAATTAGCACACAGTCCTCTTGATATCCTATAAGGATTGCCCTATGTCTAGGGTCAATCAACAAAATCCTATATCTAGGCTCTTTTCCTATATTGATTTTATGAAATCTATTTATTACCTAATCTTTTCAGTATTGAGTTCAACTTAATGTGCAAATCTAAATTGTCAGCTTAGACATACAATAAGCTTTAAGTTCAATAAAATCCAACTGCTAAAGGGTTGAGCAAGCATGCAAGTGATGTAACAAGCTTAGTTCATCTTCTAGGGTATCCATATAATTGAATCCCAAAAGAAAATTAGCTCATGATGAAAAGTGAAATGAAAGTAAACTTCATTGAATAAACAAGTGTTGACATAGTTATAAAATAATAGAAATAATAAAATTACGCTACTTGGGGTGATCTACAAAAGAAAAGAAAAACAAAGGGTTTGCTACTCGTCGAGCTCAATCCTTCCTTTGTCAAGGAGAATTGTGCTTGTTACAACTCTAAACTTTTGACTAAAGGACTGTAATGATTTGAAAATGAGATGGGTAGCAGAGAGCTTTCTATCTTCAAATCCTAAAGTTTCGTTTATTGTGTAATCAACCAACTTCAATCAATGGAGTGGAGCATCTTAAATAGGTGAGAGTGGTTGGTAGGCGCCAAAAATGGAGTGGGAAGCTTGACCAAAAAAACTTTGAGTGAGAATAGAAAGTATTTTGCACAAAATCTGCGTTATGTTTTGACCACGAAAATCTTGTTGAAACTGTCAACAAGGGGTTTGTGGCTGCATAGCAAATTTTCCTTACAGACATTGCAGTCGTAACTGAGCTCTGATAGCGCTAATTTATAAGGGTTATTTAGTTCTAAAAACTAAGCTTATTGTTTAGAAAGTAAGCATTTATTGTAATAATTCATGTCATTTAGAGTGAATTTAAGTAAAAACAAGCTTAGCATGTGTTTGAAATCTTGATTTGATAAAAGTAAGTAAATAGGTGTAAAAAGAGTCATTTTTGTAAGAATTTGTTAAGTATTGTTGCATTTGTGCAAAAGCTGTAAAATGGACCCAGTGAAGAGTTGATATCACAAAAGCGGAAGTAATTTTGGATCTTAAGCACTCAAATTACATCAATTTGATCAAACAAACAACATGCCCAAAAACTGAAAGAACAAAGTATAAGAAAGTTTACCTTTGAAGCTCAAATTCTCCAAACCCGTTGCAAATTTCTAAACACGAACACTTCGTGGACCACCTCTAGTGTCTTCCCTACTATCCTCATGCCTTGTAAAGGATTGTGGGATCCTAGTTTTAGAGATTTTTTAGAGAGATAGCAAAGGTACAAAAATTGCAGCAGTTTTTTTTCTTCAAAAAAAAACTTTAACTCTCTTGTGTTTCATTGCTAATTAAAGCCATTAACAAGCTTCATTAAGCTTGCTAAACATGACAACACATAAGCAAAGAGGTTAGTCATCAAAGAGGTGTCCAATTTTGGTGAAATTTGAGTTTGAGAGAGGTTAGTCATCAAACCACAAAAAATTTCAACATTTTTCATTTTGAAAATCAATTTTGTAATTTAAAATTAATTCTAAATTAATTTTAAACAAAATTAATTAATTAATTAATTAATTAATTAATTTAATTATTTAATTTAATATCAAATATTAATTAAATAACCGGATCAAATCCCGATCTCAAAATCGACCTCTCGAACTTGAATCCCTATTCATATATTAGACCGAACCCATATTTAAATTATTTTAAATATGTCCATCTCTCTTCTTCATAGTTCAATTCATAATTAAACTATGATACATTAAATATATCGCATATAATTAACGTTTACTCCCAAAAAAGGAATCGAACAATTCAAATTTTTTTCTCTCATATTGTTACAAGGCTTAGTCCAAGCTAGCAAGGAGGACCTAATGGACCTACAGATCATGAACTCCAACGATACGAGACTAACCGGCCAAACTCTTTAGCCAAGCTAATCAACATTCGTTAACTGTCGGGACACTCCACTAAAGCCCAATGACTGTACTCTCCTCACTATAGATATATTTATGTCCACTTGATATAACCATGATTAGTAAGTCGACCATTCACAGTTTTTTCATAATTACAACGTGGTCTAATAAATTGTTTTACCCCTGTAATTACTTCTTGTTCCTCAAGTCCCACTGATCCTCTAATGAACAATTGGTTTGTGGTCCAACCAGCAAACTGAATCCCTCTTGGGTCAATGAGAGGGTGGTGCCCCTTGTTCAAGACCCGGAGTCAGCACTTAAGGGAACAACCTCTCTATTAAACCCTAAAGCGAGTAGGAATGAATTCCTTCTCGCAGAACTATGTCCCCAGCTATCTATCCGGTCTTATCTCCAAAATGAGAGGCTTATTGAGTCGGCAATCTCGGGCCACTTTCACCCATTAAGATCGAGTTACCTAGGTCATCATATGAAATAGGTAGTTATGACAGTAAACGGAGTTAAAAAGTCTAAGTGACTATTTCACGATCCGGTCTTATGCAAACTCATTGCATAGGATGCCCCCACTCACATGTCTCCACATGAACGATTTAGGATCACATCGTTTGTACTATACAAAGTGGGCCGCATCCATAGTGTCTCAGGAGGTACCCAGCCCTATCCCTATACTATAGACCATTCTGGCTATTACTCGAACTTGATCCATATTCATGTCTCCACATGAAGTTCAAGTATACATACTATTGCCAAGGGTTCTTAATTTATTGGATTTAGGTTAAAAGGACGCAATTCACTTTATTCGATAACACATTTACTCAATAAACCTCAATAACATCTTTATTGCAAAAAAGAATATACATTCAGTTTACAAACCACGAGTTTTAGGACATAAAACCCGACACCCTGATGCACTCAGGATGCGACAAACGATGGAGAAGAAAGGAAGAAATCTAGCCAAGTACAGAGTCAGATGAAATGCGCTCGGCATGTAGCTGCAATTGTACCTAATCAACTGATCTTCCTAGAATCACGGATTTGACAGATTCTTGAAAGATTTTTCATAAAATCTCCTCAAATCAAGGGATTATGATCGGCTACAACTTCTCACATTTATCTCGACAGAAAGTCTAGATGTTGAGGTCTATAAAAGGCGGCCAAAGCTACATTTTGAGAGAGCTTGGATTGGAGGATTCTCTTTTACACTTAGGCATTTTTACTTTCTGTTCTTCTTCTCTCTTGTAGCCGCCACACTGAGTTCACCCTAGTGCTGTTCAAACTCTGTTTAGATAAAATATTCAAAATCAAAGGGTGCAAAGACATGCTTCACCTTGAAAAAGGTTGAACAAGTTGCAAAACTAGAGTTCTTTTTGTTATCTCATTCAAAGTTGTAGTTTTTATCTTTCAAATTGTAGTTGCTATTTATTTAAGTTTTGTTTTACTTAGTTATAGTTGCTATTTTGTTCTTAATCCAAGTTTTGTTTTAGTTCTTCTTCAATCTTAAGTTGTATTTCGATTCCTCTTTTTATAATGAAGTTCATATTTATTCATGCAAGTTCTTCTCTTTACTTTTGCACTCTTACTTTCTTTTCCATCATGAGCTAAACTGCTTCTTGGGGATTCAAGTGTGTGGATACCCTAAGTAGGACGTAAGCCTCACCTTGTGCATAAGCAACCTTGCTCAACACTTAACATTGTTTGCTTTTATTAAGTTTAAGTTTCATTGTTAGCTTAAACTGATCACTTTGGTTAGCATAATTGATCACTTAGGTTGGTATACTTTGTGTGAGATTCAATATTGAAGAGGTTGGGTTGAACACGAGTTTTCATAAAAGCAATCTAGGAAAAGTATCTAGAAATAGGACTTTCTTTTTGTACCTAGACATAGGGCAAAAACCTTTAGAGTCACAAAAGTTATTTGTTGTTCTTTCTCTAAGTTCAATTAGCCATATAAATATGTGTTCAATTACTTAGGCTCCTAAAAGAACTTAGAAAACGGCTGAATAGGTGTTGAACTTGACTCATGGTTTTAAGTGTCGATTAGGGTAGGTTGTGGGTGCATTTAGGTCATATTCTGCTTGAATCGTATAGACTCGAAAAAGTGAGATGTGGGCGCAAATAGGCAACAATCTTTGAATGAGCCTTGCCTAGCTAGTTGGGCAATTTGCGGGCGTATAGGTGGATGCATTTTTCCTCTAGGATTGAAACAATTTTGGATCCCCCTTTTATCATTATTGTTTTCTCCTAGTTTTTCATTTTAGTTTCTTTTATTTTACTTTCCGTCTTACAAACCCACAAAATCTTCAACACTTTTTGGCTATCTCGATTGTAAATTAGAGGAGGTCTTTGTTGCTTAATTAGATTTTTGTTAACTCTATTTTCTTGGGATTCGATACTTGGAGTACTATCTACTTTATTACTTGTAGAGACAATGTGCACTTACACTAGGCTTCGGCCCGCTCATTAGCTTCTCAACAGATTCTGCACAAATACATAAAAAACCACTTAAATTCTTTAAAAAATTGATTCTCTTTTGCACAAAGTTAAGTTCATTTAGCACAATCATGAATAAAAACATGTATCTTTCTCAATCTTGCTTAATTTAGCTAATTTAAAGATGAATAACATCCAAATAGTTTAGAAGTATAAGGAATAAACTTAAATTAAGAGTTAAACAACCCTTGTAAACAAAAGTTATCACTATCAATTTGGCTTTTAGCTATTCATAAGTAAGTTTGAATAACAAAGTCTGAAACTAAATCTCATGGCGAAATCAAATAAGTCAAAAGCAAGGTGGATAAAAACTAATTTTGTCGCTTCAATTGTCCTTCCTTGAATCAACTTTCATGATCTCAAGCCTTGAAAATTCCTTTTGTAGCGACCCAACTTTCTAAGACCTCTAACCAGGGTCGTTACCACATGCATGCTAGAACGACCTTGAAACAAATTCAAATTTACTTTTCAAATAAAAGAATTGTTCACAAAAAAAAAAAACTTTGAATAAAACAATCATATTCGGTTTGGGATCCCCCCCCCCCCCCCCCCCCCCCCAAAAAAAAAAAAAAAAAAGAGAAAACATGAACCAGAAACAAAGGACCAAAAAAAAAAAAAACTCAACTAAAACAAAGCTTATTCAAAACTAAAAGAATTATAAGAAAACAAAATCTAAGAATTTAGAAAACATGTGACTTGGTCCCCATGGCATATACAACAAACAATTCGTTACTTGCCTTGTCCACTCTTGCCATTACCTAAAAAAAAAAATTTGGAAAAAGTTGAGTATTAAAAATATCCAGTAAGTAACCCTACTACTAGGGTCGGTCATGTTAAACACATACAAATCATGAACTTGATACTTAAACATGTGGGACCTATATCTTTTAAATATTTTTATCTTTAGCAGGCATGTACAATTAACTCCTCCTTAGAAATTGTACTAACTTGTGGTGGTGCCTATGGGAGCTCATGTTGTGAAATCGAACCCCATCAGAAGATAGTTAGCAATCAATCAGTGGTGTGACGCCTCATCCGACATAGAACCTCATGGAAATAGTGTACATGGTTCTTAACTACATGATATGTCAACTCGTGGTGGAGCTTAAGTGAGTTTAAGTAAGGGCAAACCTAAGTGAATTTAAATAAATAATTAATGATTTATTTGCGGTGCACGGCCTCCCCACAAAGCTCCTCATGAAAATACACTAGCATAGTAGGGAGTGTAGTTGCCAAAATCTTTTTCTTAAAACCATACTCATGAAAAAGATCATACACATGCATGAGGTCCTATAAATAATACATACTTCTATATGCAGTCATTAGTATTCATATAGTGATATATTTATCATAATTATTTGGCTAGTTTTGTATTGAAAATGTAAGCTTTGACGTTAATTTGTGTTTTATTTTAGGAACCGAGCAATTTGAGAGGATTTGGTGAATTTGAGAGAAATTTGGTGTTTTGGAGCAAGAAAGAAGTCAATTTTGAGGCTAAGGATGGAATTAAAGGCATTTGGAGAATTTGGACTTGAAGCCAGAGCGTTTAGATGCCATTTTTGGCTTCTAAACGCCATCATTTTGGAGTTAGACTTAAGAGCAAGCATCGAGATGCTGTCCTGCGGTATCTCGATGCCAGAAAAACATGAAGAGACGTCATTTCGTCCAGAGCGTCGAGACGCTGAGACGCTACCCTCTCGCGGTTAAGTAGAATAAAACCATTTTTGGCAGGGTCGAGATGTTGTCCTTAGCATCTCATTTCTGCATCGATGAGGGATATATATTATTTTCATTCTTACTCAAAAAGGGGGACAAAATTAGGGTTTTTAGACCCCTTTTATGATTTGGACTACTTGGGGAGCCTTGGGAGACCATTTTTGGTGCCTTGGGATGGTGGATCAAGGTTTGAAAAGTACAAGAATTGAGGTAGAAGTTGAGATTTTGGGTTTCTACGGTCTTTTTCCTATTTATTTCTATTTTAGAATCTGTATTATGGTGGAATTTATGAGTTTTTTGGACTGTAATAATGTTAATTAGTGGCTTAACTCTTAGTTTTGGGCGTTAATGGAACTATTTGGACTATGGTTATTGATTAATTGAAGTTGATTGATATTGTCACTCATTTTAGTTCTTTTATGCATGAGTGTGCTTAATGCTTGTAAACTACTGGCCATAATTTAATTGATACATAGCTTAAATTGAACTTGAAAGAGAGTGTTCAAGCTTAGAAATACCTTGTGTGATCTTTAATTCTCACTTAAGTGACATAGGATTCATTAAAATTAATTGAGGCTAATAATGAAGGTTCGTATTGTCTTTTATTAATTAATTGGCGCTACGGACACATAAGTTAGTTAATTAATTTAAGAAAATTTAGGGAACGTGAAGGAGAAATCCATGACAATAGACTTCTAGGCTTAAGAATGAAGTGTTTTGACGTATCAATTATTCGATTAAGTATTAACCTGGTCTAATTAGTGAAATTAACCCCTAGCTAGATGCCCTAATCTTTGGTGTTCTCTATTAATTGCATGTTTTTGTGTTAGTTTTAATTGCGTGTCCAAGTGCCATTTTGTTTATTTTCCTAAATAATTTCAATCTTAAGTATTTTCAGTAATCAATTCACACTACGTTAAGTTCCTTGTGGATTCAATACTCGGTATAAATACCGTTTTATGTTACTTGATTGCGTGCGCTTGCGTAGTTTCACTATGTAAAACACACAACAACAGTGCAACATGAAAACTACCTAACATGGACACGAACAATTACATATGTTACAAATCAATTAAAACATCAATAAATATTCCCAACCTAGTGATGAACTGTGTTTATCATGGTTATTTAGTCTAAAATATTAGCTTATTTCTAGATAAAGTATGGTTCTTTTCGCTTATTTATGTGATTATTTTGTCATAAGCATGTATAAATTAGAAAGTCATGTGAATATAGTCGTTTGTTGATAACTAAGTGAGTTTAGGAGAAAAATACTAATTTTGGAAAAAAATAACTGTTTTTGTTGATTTTGCAGAAAACGACCAAGTAACATAGGAAATGCGCCTGTAATATTTTCAAGGAAAAAAGCTATGTCGCTGCACCTGCTCTAGACTGTGTCAACTGAGGATTTGAAGTCAAATCTATTCGAGTCATTTTCACAACTTCTGCCCTATTTTGACTCTGAGAGTGCAAAGTCAAGCCTTGGAGCATGGAAATTGGCATCTTCCAACCCTTTAAAAGCCTATATAAAGCACAGATCTCAGCAAATTCAAAGGATGAATCCTTGGGAAGAAATCAACCACCATACCAATGAAGAGTTCTTAATCCAGCTGAAAGTCTCAAATTCTAACCTTGCTCGAGAGTTAGTTTGTACAACTTAAATCACCTTGAAGAAGGATTGAATTAAGCTATAGAGAGTACTCGCTTGAGTGTGTATTGGTTTCGGCCAAGAGATTTGTCACTTTCCTTTACATTATTTTATTATTTTCTTTATCTTGTACCTATGAATCTGATTCAGTGAAGTACTTTATTTCCATTCATTTTATCACGAGCTAAGTTCCTATAGCACACAAACTGTGCTATATTTAGGTGTTATTTATTGCTAATTTTGACACTTACATGTCTGCTTTCATGTTCATATTTGTGTATTTTATAGAAATCAATAGAACCAATTAGGATTTTTTAGATGAATTATGATGAAAATGGAGCTAATTGAGCAAGAATTGAATAAACAAGTCGAGAGAAGGAAGGAATTAAGCTAAAATTCGAAGGGATAGTGTCGAGACTCTATCAAAGCATTTCCATTCTCTAATTTAGAGCAAACAAGCAAGTTGTCCCATGCACACAGTTAGCGTTTCAACGCTACCAAGAGTGTCTGAACGCTACGTATTTGAAGATTTTGTCAATATAAACATGCGCGCTCTTATTGTTCAACATTTTCGTTCGTAGCATCGAGAAGCTACATAGAGCGTCTCGACGTTTGCCTTGCCTTTTTCGTGAATTTCCTATTTTGAGGACAGTGTCTCGACGCTGCCACTTGAATTTCAATAAATTCATCACTTTGCAACTAATTTTGAGGAGCCCATTTGGAGTGACACAACCCTAATTTCGAAACATACATGATTTGGAGAGTTGGAAGGGACTTTTGGAGGAAGAGGAAGAAAGTTTCAAGCTCGAGTTCGTGGAGATTGCAATGGGGGTGTGATTGACTGAAACGTGTGGGCTTAGTTGAAAACTTTTAATAAAAAAAAACCTCTCAGTCTAATGTACGTGCACACTGTGAATCAAGTAGTAAATGAAAATATTCCAAGTATCGAATCCCATGGGAACAGATACAAAAAAATTCAAAATATAATCAAGGGTGTTCACACAATGCAACCTTGGTAACCAATATAAATAAGATTAGAAAGGTTGTATGTTTGCTAAAAAAGATAAGTAACAATGATAAGAGGATGAGATTCAAACATACTTTTGCCTTCGAATGGAATTGCAGCCTAGTATACAATTGCAATCTTGATTTAATACCAAACAATGTAAACTGGGTTCAACTCCTATTCGACCTTAATAGAAAGATCTTTATAAGCCCAAGCGATTAAACTGATATATCTATAGAAAATATGGTTAAATAAAAACACAACCATTTTGGTCTTAGAGACTTTGCCCTATGTCTAGAGTAAAAACCCAAAGGCTTATGTCTAACTCTTTTCCTCTATTGCTTTTATGAAAACTAGATTTTGTCTAACTCTTTCAATATTAAGCTCGATTTTAGTATGTTAACCTAGGTGATCAAACTAGACTCACAATAAAAAATTAAATTAATAAAAGCAAATGCTATGGTTTTAAGCAAAGTGCTTTTACATATTAGGCCTTGCTTCCTTTCTCTAGGGTATCCACATATTTGAAGCCCAAATATATAGCTCATAATGAAAGAAAAAATTAACCAAAATTTAGGTAAAGAAATTTGCATCTTAAGCTTGAAGAGAAATACTGTTGGGATTTATGCCCTAAAGCCTCGTAATTAATGATTATTATTAAATAATGAATAATAAAATTGATTATTTTATTTGCAATATAATATTATTCATTATATGAAAAATCGAAGGTTATTAGTGTAATCTTGAACAGTATGTGGTTGGCATACGGGAGGATCATGTTTAAGAAATAACCTAAAGGGTCATAGTATATGGATAAGGTTGAGTGCCTTATCCTAGTAACACTATTGGATACGACCCACTTTGTAATAGTTACAAATTATTTGATCCAAATCGTTCATGTGGAGACATGTGAATGGGGTATCTTATACAATGAGTTTGTATAAGACTGGACCACGAAATATTTAATCTCAGTTAATTAAGAAGATTAATATTTCATCAGGATGATCATATGCGACACAATCCTAATCCTGAGTGAGTTATGAACTTCTGCCTGTGAGGGCTTGTCCTTTGATTTGCATGGTGAGAGTGGCTTTTGTAGCCGATTCAATAAGCCTACCATTTTGGGGACTTGACCAAATAGGGAGCTAGGAACATAATCTCACAAGAATGGAATTCACTTCTTCCTATATAGGATAAGTAGATGAGTAGTTTCCTTAAGTGTTGATTTCGGAGCTTGAACAATGGGACCCCACCCTCTCATTGGCATGAGAGGGACTTAGTTTATGGTTGGATCATAAACAAATTGTTCATTAGAGGATCAATAGTACTTGAGGTGCAAGATGTAATTACAAAGGTAAAACGAACTTTTGACCCAACTGTAATTATGAACAACTAGTGAATGATCGACTTGTATGTAATGGTTATATCTATGGACACAACTTATCCTATAGTGCATAAAAGGGCAACTCCAAGTCTATAGTAGAGTGACTATAGTTAATGAATAAAAATTAATTAATTAATTTTGTATCATTAGAGCTTATAATCTATAGGTCCATAAGGTCCCCTTGCTAGCTCATAGTAACACTAAAAGATCAATTTAGTTGAAAAAAAAATTGAAATGTTTAAATTAATATTTAATTTGAAGTGTTCAAATTAATATTTAATATATTAGATATATTAAATATAAAAGAGAAAAATATATATTTTTTATTTGATACATTAAATATTAAAATAATTAATGTATATTAGATACATTAAAAAAGATATTTATAAAATTTGAATAAGATTCAAATAAATAAATATCGTAGGAGATTTGAATGAAATTCAAATAAGTACAAGATATATTTTAATATATTAGATATTAAAATATAATATTTTAATTATGGCAAGATTTGCCCATGGTGTCTATAAATAGAACCCTTGAGTTGAGCCATTAGATATAACACACATCTCCTTAATAGAGAATTAGAGAATTCTCTCTAGGCATCTTTCTATCCAATCCCTTGTGGATTTTCTTTCAAGAGGCTCCCATAAGCCTTGGTCCTGTGTTCGAGTCATAGCCAGGAAGATATTATAGAGGAGATAAAGACCTGCAAGAAATATCTCCATATTTACTCCAAATAAGTTTGCTTAATCTTATTATTTTTAATTTTAAATAAAATCAAAGACGATCAAATGCTTCCGTTGCAGAGTGAAACGTTCATTCCTTCAAATACAACTTGCTCAACAAAAGAAACTAAACCTTAAAGAAGTAAAGACACTTATTAAACTGTCCTGATTAATAAACTTTATTGAATCAATGATGTAAAGTAAGAATAAAATACAAAAAACTAGCAATCTAGAAAAATAAAACTGAAACTTGAAACTGAAACACATAAAGAAGAACTAAGGAAAACTAAAGTGCAGAAAATCAAAACTGGAGCTTGAAATAAAAAACAAAAGAGAATGTCGAAACTTGAAGAAGAACTCTGGACCAATCTCGATCTAACCCGATTCAACCTTTGTTAAGGAGAATCGGGTCATAACAGTCTAAGAATTTTGAATGGACTGAATCGACACAAGTGCAGCAAACTTGAAACTCCTTGATTTGACCAACAAAATCGTAGAAAGCAGTAAATTTGCATAGAAATATATTTATGGAATGATCAGATCCTTTAGAGTCGTGATTCCAAGAAAAAATCTTCGAGATAAATCTTCAAAATTGAATCTTTAAGATTTCTCGAAATTCTGCTGCTTCTCTGAATTGTAATTGTCTACTGTTTCTGCACAAAAAAATAGTAAATTTTTACTCTTTTCAGCTCATTCCAGAATTCTCATCACACAACGACAGTTTTACCGATTTGGCTTATTCTCACATTAATTTTCTATCATTTATGCATATATAAGCATAAATTCATACAAATAATCTAAGTTTAAAGGGCTAAAAATACATAAATTATTGGAATCATCAGGATAGGAGCTCGAAGCACAATACTAGTTTTATCTTTCTTTCCCTTAATCTTGTAGTTTTTGTTATGGGATTGTCTTTAAGTCTAGATTTTGTAGTGAACATGAGTGGCTAAACTCTTTTCTTAGGGATTGATGTAGCCATTAGACTTTATGATTTAATTAATTGAATTCCATGATTGATTGGTTTTAATTCCATTCATGCTTTTATATGCTTAATGCCTATAATCTTCTAGCCAGTAGATTATTAGTTTTATTGATTTAGATTCATGCTTGACAAATGGTGGTTTAGACTAGAACTCAATTGCATGACTAAGGGTAGTTATAACTTGTAAATGATTAGGACTCCTTTAGAGATTGCTAAAAGAAGAGTTCTTAATACCTTGCATATTATTAAAAGTTACAAAATGATGCCAGTTTTATAACATTGCATGAGAGTTAATTGTTCTCGTTGGAGTCAATTATTATTTATTTCTTATTGACTTATGGAAGGATTGCATGATAAATCTTGGTTATTAATTTAGTTGAATTGTTAGTCTAATAGATGAAATCTATTGCTTAAGATATCTCTATCCTGAGTTGTCTCAATCTCTACTTTCTTGTCATTGTTTTGTTTTGATCTTACTCATCATTCAATTTTATACTCTAAGTAAAATTGGGTGATAGTATTTATGGTACTTAAATGAACTAGAAAACCAATCTTGTGGACGATAATTTGACACTCAATCACTATATTAAAACTTGACCCTTACATTTGTAGTACTGCACTTAAAACCATGCAACAGTTCCTTATGGGATTCGGTGCAATGGATCCCTCAAGGAATGAGTTAGGCTAACATGTTGTTCTTGCTTGTCCACCTATTTTCCTTGTGCTATTCTTCTTTTACTGAATTTAGAGTCTAAATGTTAAGTTAAACTGGCCACTTAAGTTAGTATGTAGTGTTAAGTCCAATATTAAAGGGTTTCACAATAAATGATTCTCGTAAAAGGGATATAGGAGAAGAGCCTAGACATTGGACTTCGTTGTTGACCTTAGACATAAGGCACTTGTATAGACTTAAAGAGGGTTGTGAGCTTAAATTATCTAATATAAATTGCTCATAGACATATAGGAGAAATTACTTAGACTCCTAAGGGTGCTTGAAATCAAGGTTGAATAGGGGGTGAATCCAATTTATAACACAACGTAAAATGCGGTAACTATGCGAGTGCAAACTGTTAGTAACTTTACTTAGGGTTGAAACTAAACTGAATCCTATGTTTTCCATTATTGATTTTTACTCCATTATCATTTACATCCATCAACTTATTTCTCTGATTACCTATTGGTTGCATTAGTGAGTTCTTTTTTATTAACTCTGCATTTTGAAAACATTCCCTGTGGGATCAATACTTGGAATCTTTCCATTTATATTACTTGTGGGACAATGTGCACTTGCACTAGACTGAAATCATTTTCAAATTACTTTTCCAAAACCTCACACACGTTTTAGTCTCCATCAAGTTTTTGGCACTGTTGCCTGGGAGTGTTTTAGCCAAAATTCAGTTTTTAGAAAAATTGCACTCAAGTTGTGACAACATTTTTCTATCTCAAGGAATCTGACTTTGGGTTTCATTTTTCTTGCAAGTTGAGGTCAGTGCATGAGCAAAAGGCATTGCCTTTATGAACTAGACCCTGAGATAGAACAAACTTTAGTCGACATTGTAGAGAACAAAGGTGAAAGAAGAGAGAGCAACAACAGTTGAGCGCAGAGGATAATCTTGAAGAAGTTGCATTTATTCAACAACTTTCAATGGATCCAGCTAGAGTCAATCCTCCTATTAATTAATCAAATCAAAAAGTAATTCAAAATGGTGTTCAACCACCACAAGCACCTATGTAGTTAGAAACATCTCCTTAAAATTCCATCTTCATTGCAGAAGATGGAATAGGAGACTATGCGACACCAATTTTTCAAACATTGAATCCTGGAATCTTAGAATCACCTATTGAGGCACCACAATTCTATTTGAAGCTTGTGATGTTCCAAATACTCAACACGATGGGCCAATTTATAGGACATTTAAATGAAGACCCCTATAAGCATATCAAGCAATTTATAAGAATTTGCAATTCTTTAAAAACTACAGGAGTATCTGATGACATTTTAAAACTAAAGATGTTTTCATTTTCTTTGTAGAGAAATGCAGAGGCATGGCTGGACACATTCCCTCCTAACTCAATCACATCATGGCAAGATTTGGTGGAGAAATTTCTTGAGAAATACTTTCCTCCAAACAAGAATGCTAAGGTACAAGTGATAGATCATAGCCTTTAAGCAAGCATACAATGAGCCTGTGGATCAAGCATGAAAAAGATTCAAAAAGCTAGTGCAAAAGTGTCCACACCATGAAGGATTCAATCCTCAACCATAGCAGCAACATACACAGTAAAAGAGTTACCAACACCAGAACTGCAAGCTTCCACACAAACTCCAAGTATGGAGAGATTGATGAAAGAATTCATGGTGAGGAACGATGCAACATTGCGAAGCTTGGAGATTCAAGTAGGACAACTGGCGAATGAACTCAAGAACAAGCCTCAAGGAGCATTGCCAAGCAACATTGAGACTCATCAACGTGAATGAAAGGAGCATTGTGACATGAGCTTGTTGAGGACTTGTCAAATTACAATTTATAAATCGATCCTAAGA
Source organism: Trichosanthes truncata (assembly GCA_033996785.1). Classification (NCBI taxonomy): domain Eukaryota; kingdom Viridiplantae; phylum Streptophyta; class Magnoliopsida; order Cucurbitales; family Cucurbitaceae; genus Trichosanthes; species Trichosanthes truncata. The sequence continues at coordinate 36,670,145 of JAWPNB010000013.1, read as the reverse complement.
TACTTGTAGTATTGAGTGGACTGGGTCGATCTCAGGAAACTGAATATCAATTTCTCAAGTTAAATTAGCAAAAAATAAAAATAAAAGGGGGGGGGGGGGGGGTTGTGTTTTTATAAATAAAATAAAACATAAAACAAATAAAAGTAAAGATAAACAAACCTTACCACAATTTCCAATTCAAAGGTATGGTCTCATCCAATTGTAGTTCCGATCCCAGTCTTACAAAAGTAAATCAATTAACTCCCAAACACCTAGTCTACTTATTCAAAAAAGTTGTGATAAATATTAATCTCCTAATCTAATCGATTTTAACAAAGCATCAAATCTAATTCTTATTGCCTAATTAACTGGGTACGATAGCATTCCATATTAACTCGAACAATAGCATTAGGAGTGATGAGACGACTAGGACAAACAGACTAAGAGAGATAGTTACACTTAATCAATTTTTTTCTTTTAGTCCCTAGAGTCTATCATGTAAGGTATGAAAACATGGAAAAGCCATAGATATCACACACATGAGCCGACTATTATTGCTTATGAAATTAAGCATGCATTAATGACAATTACGGGTCATGAAGAGCATGCATAGCAAATATACAAGCAATCCATACGATTGATGCGTCAATTCAATTAAAGAAAGCTCGTAAAAATCAACACAAGGATAAAAGAATACTCGATAAATAATTGAAATTGAATTGAGGCTCAAAGCCTCACAATCTTACAATTGAAGTCGACCAAATCAGAAACATGAACTCTAGCTACTCATGGTGACGAGATGGCTAAAATCTACCATGGTTCAATTGTTACAAAAGTTGAAAGGAGAAAATACAAAGTAAAACTCTCTAAAAGATGTCTAGAAACTAGACCTAAAACTTAACACACTTTTGCCCTAGAGAAAGAGATCGATCTATAGGTATCGAGGCCGTGTTGAGATGCCAAGGATAGCGTCTAGACACTGCCCTCGTTAAATAAGGAAAATATTAAAAATTCTATGTTGCATCTCGACGCAACTAGCGTTGAGCTTGACCTTTTCGCAGTGTCGAGCGAGCCTCCTTTGTGCTATCGATCTAGCGTCTAGACATTACTCCCACGGGGTTTCTTGCATGATTGACTCCTGAAGCAGCATCTTGATGCCCAAGGTAGAGTCTAGATGTTGTCCTCTCGGATCAAATTACTTGATCTTCAATTTTCCTTCACTCAGTTGCTTGATTTAGGCCTGAATTGCTCACATTTGATTCTGATTCATCCAAAGTGCTTTGAATAGTTCCAAACTTTTCAAACTCTACAAAATAGACAAATAAGCTCTTGAGAGTAACAAAACTAGCATGAAATAAGGATAGTCAATAGCACATTTTAGGTGCTATCACATTGCAAGGCAGTAACTTTTAGAAGTGGATTGGAGTATGAAGAAACAACACTTCTAACTGAGCCACAGGAGGATTCAACCCCATAATTGACAAAGAGTTCCAAGGAGAAAGACAAAGTAAATGAAGAAACAACCTTAGAAGAATCAGAGGGAGCAAAGGAAAAAGGATCCGGTGATGATAAGTCGATTAAGGAAAGTAAAGAGATGTAGAATGATGCGGCGAAGTGAAGGGAATAATCTAATTAAACCCAAGCAGAAGCGTAGGAATCGTTTTGAGTTTATTTAAAATTAAATAATAATATTATGTTAAGCATAACATACCTTGAAAATATGGAGATTCTTCTGACGGATCTTTATCTCTTCCACAAAGTCTTCCTAGCGATGACTCAAACACAGGACCAAGGCTTGTGGGAGCCTCTTGAAAGAAAATCTACAAGGGATTGGAGAGGAAGAGATCTAGAGAGAATTCTCTAATTCTCTCTATTGAGGAGATGTGTGTTATGAAAAATGCACAATGGCTCACCCCTAGGGTCCTATTTATAGTGGTTTAGGGAAAATAATTAAATAATATATTTTAATATCTAATATATTAAAATATATTTATTTAACCAATTTGAATCTTATTCAAACCGTTTAAAATTCTCCTACGACATCTATTTACTAATTTGAATCCAATTCAAATTTAATAAATATCTTTTATTTAATGTATCTAATACACATTAATTATTTTAATATTTAATGTATCAAATACAATAAATATATTTTCCTCTTTTATATTTAATATATATGATATATTAAATATTAATTTGAACACTTCAAATTAAATATTAATTTGAACATTTCAAATTTTAATATTTAATGTATCAAATATAATATATATTTATTCCTCTTTTATATTTAATATACCTAATATATTAAATATTAATTTGAACATTTCAAAATTTTTTTCCAACTAAATTTACCTTTTAGTGTTACTATGAGCTAACAATGAGACCTTATGGACCTACTGATTATAAGCTTCAATAATACAAAATTAATTAATTAATTTTCATTCATTAACTATAGGTCATTCAACTATAGACTTAAAGTTGCACTCTTATGAACTGTAGGACAAGTTGTGTCCATAGATATAATCATTACATGCAAGTCGATTCTTCACAAGTTGTTTGTAATTACAGCTGGGTCAAAAGTCTGTTTTACCCCTATTACATCTTGCACATTAAGTACCACTAATACTCTAATGAACAATCTGTTTATAATCTAATTATAAACTAAGTCCCTCTCAGGCCAGTGAGAGGGTGGGGCTCCATTGTTCAAGTCCCGAAATCAGTACTTAAGGGAACTAGTCATCTACTTAACCTATATGGGAAGGAGTGAATTCCATCTTGTGAGATTATGTTCCCGGCTCCCTATTTGGTCAAGTCCCCAAAATGGTAGGCATGTTGAATTGGCTATAAAAGCCACTCTCACCCATTGAAATCAAAGGACAAGCCCTCACAGACAGAAGTTCATAACTCACTTAAGATTAAGATCGAGTTGCATATGATCATCTTGATGAAATATTAATCTTCTCAATTAACGGATTTATAAAGAGAGATTAAATATTTTGTGGTCCAGTCTTATACAAACTCATTGTATAAGATACCCCCACTCACATGTCTCCACTTGAATGATTTGGATCAAATCATTTGTAACTATTACAAAGTAGGCCGTATCAATAGTGTTACTAGAATAAGGCACTAAACCTTATCCATATACTATGACTCTTTAGGTTATTTCTTGAACTCGATCCTCCTGTATGTCAACCACATACTGTTCAAGATTACACTAATAACCTTAGATTTTTCATATAATGGATAATATTATATTGCAAATAAAATAATCAAAATTATTATTAATTATTATATAAATAATTAATTACGAGGCTTTATGGCATAAATCCCAACACGAAGTTTGCGCCTGCAATTCCACTAAAGCCAAGTAACTTATACTCGAGTGTCAGACCACCACCACCTTATCCTTAGAGATTCAAAAAAGCAAGTCAAGATACACAATTCAGAAAATTTCTAAATATCTTAAAATAACTTCATATCAACTTCCCGTTGGTGGAGGCTCTCGAGTAGATGCTGAACTATGTGAAATTCCTTAAAGATATTCTATCTAATAAGGGAATATTGGGAGAGTATTATACAGTTTACACTAACTGAGTGTTGCAGTATACTTGTGAAGAGTATACCTCCAAAGCTCAAGGATCTTGGGAGCTTCACTATTCCGTGTTCGATTGAAGGAAGGGATGTAAGAAGAGCGCTATGTCATCTCTTTGCAAGTATCAACCTTATGCCTGTTTCAGTTTTCAAGCAATTAGGAATTAGAAAAGCAGGGTCAACAACTGTCACCTTGCAACTAGAAGATTGTTCTTTAACTCAACCATGGGAAGATTGAAGACATGCTAGTCAAGGTTGATGATAATGCTCATATTTTACATATTTCTAGCCCTTTTTACTTAAGCTATTTGCACAAATGCATGCTCTTATGTCTAATAAATGCAGCAAATTGATAAGAGAATAGCCAAAATTACTTAAGAGATTGTTTTGAGCTAAGAAATAGGAAATAAGAGGAAAATAGTTGATTTTTAATGAGTTTTGATGTTTTTATGTAGAAAAGTGAAAATTGCCAGAATTGCAACTTCAATTGCAATTGTGATTTTGCCTGGAGACAGAATTTCGAGAAATAAGGAAAAAATCTGGAAGTGTGATTTTATGCTGATATTTGAAGATATTCTCCATGAATCAAACTCATAAATATTCGATTCTTGCCTTAAACGTACATGTAGCAAACCCTAGCATTTGGAGGCTATAAATATGAAGATTCAAGCCATGGAAAAGCAGTCCCAGATCATTTTCACAATTTGAAGACCACCTTACTTTCTATACTTTTTATTTTCTGTTTTTTCGACCTAAAGGAAGAAGAACGCTGTCCAAACTTCAATCCATCCCTGTTGAAAGTCTAGGGTTGTGAAGATCTTACTCTCCTTGACAAAGGTTGAGTTTAGATCGATTGAAAAGATGGAAGTTATCTCCTTGAGTTCGATTTTTCCTTTGTATTTGAAAGTTAGTTTCTGTTTTAAGTTCTTTGATTCCAATACTTTGAATTCTGTTGTTTTACATTCAATTTACTTCTATTCTTTTTCTTTAATTTTTGTAGTTCTTTACTTTCCAACAAGTTTTATTTTAATAAAGTTCAATATTCATTCCTCAAGTCATTCTTTATCTTTAAGTCCATTACTTTATTTTCCAGTTTTTGTTTTTCTTTCTTTTTAAGTCAATATTCATTCCTTAGTAATGTTTTGTTATTTATTTTCTCCATCATGAGTTAATTCCACCCTTGGGATTCAGATATGTGGATGCCCTAAAGATTGGAAGTTGGCCTAAGATGTAAAAGAAACTTTGCTCAATTCCAAACATTGTTTGCTTTTATTGATTATCATTCTTATTGTGAATCTAGCTTGATCACCTGGGTGAACATGCAAAGATTGAGTTTAATACTGAAAGGGTTAAACCAGATTATGTGTTCATACAAAGCAATAGAGGAAAGAGGCTTAGACATAAGCATTTGTTTTTGACCTTAGACATAGGGTGAAACTTCTAAGACCAAGGGTTGTGTTCTCATTAAACTAAGCTCGTATTAGCCCATAGACATATGGTTTAATCACTTAGGCTTCTAAAGATTTTTCCATTAAAATCAAATAGAATTTGAACCCGGTTTACATTGCACGGTGCTTGAGTGAAGATTGCAATTGCATTTTAGGTCACAATTCTTTTCTAAGGGGCAAAAGTATGTTCGAATTCCATCTTTTTATCATTTGATTTTTAGTACACTCACAATCTTCTCGATTATTTAGTATTGGTTACCGAAGTTGCTTTGTACGTATGAACATTTTTGCCTTCATTTTGGATTTTGTGGTATCCATTCTCTGTGGGATCGATACTCTGGAATATTTCCTTTACTACTTGTTTGACAGTGTGCACTTGCACTAGACTGGAAACTTTGTCTATTCAAAAGTTTTCTTCTAAAAGCCCACACATTTCCAGTCGACCAAGTTTTTGGCGCTGTTGCTGGGGAACGACATTTTCACAAAATTCAAATTGTAGTATGGATTGCAACACATATTGCAACTGCAATTTTTTTGTTGCAGGAGAACTCGAACCCTATATATCATTTGCAGATTAGGTTTTGGTGCATGCAAAGGGAGTCTTATCTTCCAAAGAAAGATCCTGAAATAGAAAGAACTTCCACCAATGTTGCAAGTTGCAGCAGAAGAGGAAAATGAGGAAAGACAAGAGTTGAGTACCCAGAAGATCTTTATAGAACTGTTTTGGAGGAAACTTAGATGGATCAACATGTTGACGATTCTCGAGTTAATCCTCATGAAATGAGGAATCAGCAACAAAATTCAGGGTAAGATACATGTCAAAATGCTGCCCAAAATGTTGCTTAACCACCACAAGCAATTCCTCTACAAAATCCTATCTTCATTGCAGAAGAACGGGATAGAGCGATCCTAGATTATGCAGTCGCCACTTTCCAAAACCTTAATATAGAAATCCCATAACCAACTATTGAGGCTAATCATTTCTAGTTAAAGCCCGCAATGTTTCAAATGCTTCAAACAATAGGCCAATTTGCAGGATTAACAAAGGAAGATCCACATAAGCATCTCAAGATGTTCCTCAAGATTTGCAATTCTTTCAAACAAAATGGAGTCACAAATGACACATTGTGCTTAAAATTGTTTCCTTTCTCTTTGCTGGGAAATGTAGAAGCTTGGTTAGATTCTTTTCCCTCATATTCTGTTGTATCATTTGATGACTTAGCACAAAATTTTCTCTTGAAGTATTTTCCACCCACAAAGAACGCACAAATTCGTGGGGAGATTATTACTTTTAAATAGGGACCAAATGAAGGAGTAGACTCTGCGTGGGAGTGTTTCAAGAAGCTACTACAAAGATGCCCACATCATAGATTACCCGCTTGTCTTCTCTAGAGCACTTTTACAATGGGTTGACTTAGGCCTCAAAAACCTTAGTCAATGCATCAACTAATGGATCCTTGTTGAAAAAAATAGCTAACAAGACACATGAAATTCTGGATGTTATGGTTTCCAACAACAGTCAACGGGGAAGAGATGAATCATAGCCCTTGAAGAACGTTGCAGGAATATATGATGTCGATACATTGGCAGCACTAAGTGCGTAGATTTCTACCATGTACAACACTTTAAAGAATCTTACTTTGGGGAACCAGGCCCCTGTTGCTTGTGTCAATCAGATTTCAACTCCAACTTGTGTCTATTGTCATTAAAATCATGTCTTTGACAATTGTTCTTACAATCTCGATTCTGTGTGTTATATAGGACAAAATCAATTTAATTCCTACTCCAACATGTACAATCCAGGCTGGAGGCAGCATCCTAACTTCTCTTAGGGTGGAAGAATGCAGGTACATCAAATGTTAATCAGTACGCAAATCAAAGAGCTCCACCAAGCTTTGGAAATTAGCCAGAACAGCAATACATGCAGAAGAATGCTACTTAATTGCAATTGCAATCATCAGCACATAATCCTTCCTTGGAAACTCTGATGAAGGAATTCATGGCTAAAAATGATGCTCTCATTCAAAGCCAAGCTGTATCTTTGCATAATCTTGAAATACAGGTTGGACAGTAAGCTAATGAAATGTAGAATAGACTACAAGGAATGTTGCCAAGCACTATAGAGACTCCATAACATGAAGGAAAAGAGCATTGCAAAGCCGTTACATTAAGAAGTGGACTCAACTATGAAGGCTCTGAAATGCTAAAGGAGTAGAAAAGTGGTTTAGAAATTAAAAATGTAGGTGAGGAAAAACGGATTGTATAGAAAAAGAAGTATAGGAACCAGTTAATGAAAAATCAGATGAAGCGATCGAGGAAGCGATCAAAAAGCACCAAGAACCAGAAAAGAAGACCACGACAACAAAGATGCCATAACCACTAGTTCAGAGTTATAGACCACCACCTCATTTTCCTCAACAATTTAAAAAGAAGAATCAAGATGCACAGTTTAACAAGTTTTTAGACATTCTCAAGTAACTCCACATTAACATTTCGTTAGTGAAGGAACTTGAGCAGATGCCTAACTATGTTAAATTCTTGAAGGACATATTGACAAAGAAGAGAAGGCTGGGAAAATTTGAGACTGTCACATTGACTGAGAAATGTTGTGCGATGTTGAAGAGTAAAGTCCCACTAAAGGTGCAAGTCCCAGGAAGTTCCACAATCCCATGCATAGTTAGAGGAACAAATGTCGGACATGCATTATGTGATCTTGGGGCAAGCATCAACTTGATGCCCTTGTCAGTTTTTAAACAATTTGGGATCGGTGAGGCAAGACCTACTACAGTTACATTACAATTGGCGGACAGGTCTATAGCTCAACAAACAGGGAAGATTGAAGACGTGTTAGTCAAAGTAGACAAATTTGTCTTCCCTGCTGACTTCATCATCTTAAACTGTGAGCTGATCAAGATTTTCCTATCATTCTAGGATCTAGCCACAGGCTGCATTTTGATAGATGTCCAGAAGAGAGAACTCAACTCACAATGCGGGTGAATGATCAAGAAATAAAGTTTAATGTACTTGACGCATTGTGGTATCCAAGGGAAATAGAAGATTGTTCGAAACTTGAAATTGTGGAATCTTGACAATTGCAATCAGATGAAGAAGATGACTTTGAAGAAGAAGGGAACTCAGACCAATGGGAAGAATCAACATCCATTAGTCCTCTAAGGACTACAGAAGACAAGATGGCACCCATTTAGCCATCTATAGTGGATCCACCTGAACTGGAACTTAAACCACTGACACCCCGCTTAAAATATACATTTCTCAGGAAAGATAAGACTCTACCTGTGATCATTTCAGCCCACTCACTGATCAAGATGAATCTTCTTTGTTTCAGGTACTATCAAGGCATAAACAAGCGATCAGTTTGACAATTGCAAATATTGAAGGAATCAGCCCATCGTTTTGCATGCACAAAATCAACTTAGAAGAGGGAGCAAAGAATTCAGTGGAAATGTAGATGAGGCTAAACCTTGTGATGAAAGAGGTAGCGCACAAAGAGATCATTAAATGAATCAACGCATGTGTGATCTATCCAATTGGAGATAATAGATGGGTGAGTCTGGTCCAGTGTGTCCCTAAGAAGGGAGGAATGAAAATACTAACCAGCGAGAAGAATGAATTACTGTCAACCCGCACAGTTATAAGATGGAGAGTTTGCATGGACTACAGACGACTAAATAAGGTGACTAAGAAGGACCATTTCCCTCTACCCTTTATCGATAAAATGTTTGATTAACTTGTAGGAAAGGAGTACTATTGTTTTCTTGATGGCTACTCAGGCTATAACCAAATAACTGTTGGGATTTATGCCCTAAAGCCTCGTAATTAATAATTTATTTAATAATTAATAATAATTTTGATTATTTTATTTGCAATACAATATTATCCAGTATATGAAAAATCCAAGGTTATTAGTGTAATCTTGAACAATATGTGGTTGACATATGAGAGGATCATGTTCAAGAAATAACCTAAAGGGTCATAGTATATGGATAAGGTTGAGTGCCTTATCTTGGTAACACTATTGATACGGCCCACTTTGTAATAGTTACAAATGATTTTATTCAAATCATTCATGTGGAGACATGTGAGTGGGGGTATCTTATACAAAGATTTTGTGTAAGACTGGACCACGAAATATTTAATCTCTCTTTATAAATCTGTTAATTGAGAAGATTAATATTTCATCAGGATGATTATATGCAACTTGATCTTAATCCTGAGTGAGTTATGAACTTTTGCCTATGAGGGCTTGTCCTTTGATTTGCATGGGTGAGAGTGGCTTTTGTAGCCGATTCAATATGCCTACCATTTTGGGGATTTGACTAAATAGGGAGCTGGGAACATAATCTCACAAGATGGAATTCACTCGTTCCTATATTAGGTAAGTAGATGAGTAGTTTCCTTAAGTGTTGATTTCAGGACTTGAACAATGGGGCCCCACCCTCTCACTGGCCCGAGAGAGACTTAGTTTATAATTAGATTATAAACAGATTGTTCATTAGAGGATCAGTGGTACTTAAGGTGCAAGATGTAATTATAGGGGTAAAACGGACTTTTGACCAAGCTATAATTACGAACAACTCGTGAAGGATCAACTTGTATGTAATGATTATATCCATGGGCACAACTTGTCCTACAGTGCATAAGAGTGCAACTCTAGGTCTATAATGGAGTGACCTTAGAATTAATGAATGAAAATTAATTAATTAAACAGTTTAATTAATTAATTTTGTATCATTGGAGCTTATAATCTGTAGGTCCATAAGGTCCCCTTTCTAGCTCATAGTAACACTAAAAGATCAATTTAGTTGAAAGAAAAATTTGAAATATTCGAATTAATATTTAATTTGAAGTGTTCAAATTAATATTTAATATATCAGATATATTAAATATGAAAGAGGAAAATATATTTATTGTATTTGATACATTAAATATTAAAATAATTAATGTAAATTAGATACATTAAATAAAAGATATTTATTAAATTTGAATTGGATTCAAATTAGGAAATAGATGTCGTAGGAGAATTTTAAACAGTTTGAATAAGATTTAAATTGGTTAGATAAATATATTTTAATATATTAGATATTAAAATATATTATTTAATTATTTTTCCTAGACCACTATAAATAGGACTCTAGGAGTGAACCATTGTGCATTCTTCACAACACACATCTCCTCAATAAAGAGAATTAGAGAATTCTCCCTAGACTCTTCCTCTTTAATCCCTTGTGGATTTACTTTCAAGAGGCTCCCACAAGCCTTGGTCCTGTGTTTGAGTCATACCCATGTAGACTTTATGGAAGAGATAAAGAAGAATCTCCATATTTTCAAGGTATGTTATGCTTAACCATAATATTATTATTTAATTCTAAATAAACTCAATCTGATTTCTACGCTTCCGCTTGGGTTTATTAGATTATTCCCTTCAATAACAATTGCACCAGAAGATCAGGACAAGACGACATTCACATGTCCTTATGGAACCTTCGCATTTAGAAGGATGTAATTAGGATTATGTAATGCAGTTGCAACTTTTCAAAGATGCATGATGGCGATCTTCTAAGATATGGTAGGGCGGACTGTAGAAGTTTTTCATGGATGACTTTTCCATCTTTGGAGAAACGAACCATTGTTACCTAGAAAATCTTGAATAGGTCCTACAAAGTTGCAAGGAAACAAATTTAGTGCTCAATTGGGAGAAGCGCCATTTCATGGTACATGGAGGAATTGTGCTCTGGCACCAAATCTCCAAAAAGGACATTGAAGTTGACAAAGCCAAGGTGGAGCTCTTTTCCAAGTTACCTCCACCAACATCAGTTAAGAACATTCGCAGTTTCCAACATGCAGGATTCTATCAATGATTCATCAGAAATTTCTCTTAAATCTCTAAACCCTTGTGCATGTCGTTGGATAAGGACAAACCTTTCATGTTTGACAAAGAATGCTTGATTGCGTTTAAGGCCCTAAAGAAGGCACTTAGCTTGGCACCGATTATGATTAAACCAGATTGGCCCAAGCCTTTCGAACTAATGTGCAATGCGAGTGATTTTGCAGTTGAAGCAGTGTTGGCGTAGAAAAGAGACAAGGTTATACACCCTATCTATTATGCCAGCAGGACGATGAACAAGGCACATGTCAATTATACCACCACAGAAAAAGAACTACTAGCAGTGGTTTTTGCCTTTGATAAGTTCAGATCCTACTTGGTTGGAACTAAGGTCATTGTCCACACAGATCATTCCGCCCTAAAGTACCTACTATCGAAGAAGGATGCAAAGCCCAGGTTGATCAGATGGATACTACTTCTTCAAGAGTTCGACTTACATATACAAGATAGAAAAGGGACCGAGAACCAAGTTGCTGATCATATGTCCAGGTTAGGACATGAAGCCCAGAAAGAAGAAAAAGATGACATCAAAGGTGTTTTTGTAGATGAGATGCTATTGGCAGTAAAGATGGAAACAATGCCATGGTACGCTGATATAGCTAACTACTTGGTGAGTGGATTAGCTCCTCTAGATGCAAATCCACATCAATTGAAGAAATTCCTCCATGACATCAAGTATTATTATTGTGATGAACCTTATCTCTAAAGGATAGGTCTAGATTAAATTTGGAGAAGATCCATAGTAGAGGAAGACACATTGAAGGTGTTGGAAGCTTGTCATGCAGCTTCCTATGGAGGACACTTCGCTAGGACTTTGTCATGCAGCTTCCTATGGAGGACACTTCGCTAGGACTAAGACAGCTGCAAAAGTATCCATAGTGGGGAATTTTTGCCAACATTGTTCAAAATGCACAAGAATTTGCAAGACATTGTGACAAGTGCCAAATATTAGGGAATCTAGTTTACATACAAGTGGATCATGTTCAAGAAATAACTTAAAGGGTCTAAGTATATGGATAAGGTTGGGTGCCTTACCTGGTAACACTATTGATATGGCCCACTTATAACAGTTACAAATTATTTGTTCCTCGTTCATGTAGAGATATGCGAGTGGGGGGTATCATATACAATGAGTTTGTATAAAACTGAACCACAAAATATTTAATCTCTCTTTATAAATCTGTTAATTAAGTAGATTAATAGTTCAATAGGATGATCATATGTGCTCGATCTTAATCATGAATGAGTTATGAACTTCTGCTTGTAAGGGCATGTCCTTTGATTTGCATGGGTGAGAGTGACTTTTGTAGTTGGTTCAATAAGCCTACCATTTTGGGGACTTGACCAAATAGAAAGTTGGGAACATAAGTTTCACAAGATGGAATTCATTCATTTCCATATAGGAAAAGTAGATGAGTAATTCTCTTAAGTGCCGATTTCGGGACTTGAACAATGGGGCCCCATCCTTTCATTGGCTTGAGAGGGACTTAGTTTATAAATGATTATAAACATGTTGTTCATTAGAGGATCAATTGTACTTAATGTATAAGATGTAATTAGAGGGGTAAAATGAACCTTTGGCCCATCTGTAATTAATGTATAAGGATCGACTTGCATGTAGTGGATATATCCATGGACACAACTTGTCCTACAGTGCATATGAATGCAACTCTAAGTCTATAGTGGAGTGACCTAGAGTTAATGAATGAAAATTAATTAATTAAAGAGTTTAATTAATTGATTTTGTATCATTGGATCTTATAATTTGCAGTTCCATAAGGTCCCCTTGCTAGCTTATAAGAACATGAAGTGGTTGTTTAAGACACAGGTTCGGAATTAGAACCTTGGGAATCAGAATCATGGGGATTTGTTCTGGGGGGTTCTAAAGCCTGGAATCAAAAAGCTTTGTTTAAAGTGCAGAGTTCTAGAGCCTGAGAATCAAAAAATGTGTTTTGGGTGCAGTGTTTGAATCCTGGGTTTGTGTAGGTCCCCCACTTTCGTTTAGCTATTTTTTCCTCTTATTTTCCTCTTATTTTTTTTAGTGGATGTTTTGTGTGTAGAAGCCCTTGTTTAACATAAATGGGTTACAAAATTGGAACTCTATTTTAAAAATAAAAAAATTAGAAGTCCATTTAAGAAATTAGGGAATTTAAAACTCTATTTTATAAAGTATTCAGAAACTTATTTTTTGAACTCTATTTTAGAAATAAAAAAATTGGAAGTCTATTTAAGAAATTAGAGAATTTAAAACTCTATTTCACAAAGTTTTCAGAAATCTATTTTTGGAACTCTATTTTAGAAATTAAAAAATTGGATGTATATTTAATAAATTAGAGAATCTAAAACTCTATTTCACAAAGTATTCAGAAACCTATTTTTGGAACTATATTTTAGAAATTAAAAAGTTGGAAGTCTATCTAAGATATTAGGGAATTTAAAACTTTAGTTTACAAAGTATTCAAAAACCTATTTTTGGAACTCTATTTTAGAAATTAAAATATTGGAGGCCTATTTAAGAAAATAGAGAATTTAAACAAAATTTTGCACCGTATTTTGAAACCTATTTCAAGGATAAATGAGTTATAAAATTTGAATTCTATTTTAGAAATTAGAATATTAGAAACTTTATTTTGCATAGTATTTTGAAACCTATTTCAAACATAATGGGTTAAAAATTTTGTTTCGTAGCCATTTTTAGTTTTATTTAACATTTTAAACAATTGATAAAGTGGTCTGGTCACTAGGGTGATCGTTGGAGTGGTCGAGTTGATTTGTGGTCGAGTCGTTGGGGTGGTCCTTGGTTGTGTTTGCAGGATGGTAGGATTGCCGAAGTGGTCACTGAGTGGTTGTCGGTAATTGGTTGTCAGGTCGCTAAAGTAGTCGCCAAAGTGGTCGGGTCGCTCGAGTGGTCGCTTGGTTGTTGTCGGCATTAATGTCAGATGGTCAGGCTATTAGAGTGGTCGCTGGAATGGTCATTAGGGTGGTCGGGTAGCCAGGGTGGTCACTCGAGTGGTCATTGGGTGGTCGTCTATGGTGGTTGTCAGGTGATTAGGTCATCGGGGTGATTGCCTCACTAGTCATCGAGATGGTCGGGTTGTTGGGTCACTGGAGTGGTCACCAGGTGGTCGTCGGCGGTGGTTGCCAGGTGGTTGGATTTTTGGAGTGGTCATCAATTGTGGTTGCCGAGTGGTTGGGTCATCGGAGTGGTTTGGTCACGGAGGTGGTTGGGTCATTGGGGTATCAGGTTGTTGGAGTAGTTAGGTCACAGGGATCGTCGTTAAAATGGTCTCTTGATTTTTCATCGAAGTGGTGACTGGAGGTAGCCGTCAACAGTGCTCATGTCGCTAGTGTGGTTGTCGAAGTTGTTGTCATCAGTGATCGTCGGGTGGGGGTGGTCGCTAGAGTTGTTTTCGTAGTTGTCAAAGTGGTCGTCGAAAATGAAAGATGACAAATAGACGAGGAAAACGTAGCACAAACTCCATGGGGTTGTGTTGCAAAACCAAGGGTTTTGAATTCCTTGGGAAAAACAAGGTTTTGGCTCTGGAACCTAAAACCATGGGCCAAATGCTGCCTAAAGGATAAATATCGTTGAAAGAAAATTTGAAATGTTCAAATTAAAATTAATATATTTAGAGAAAATATATTTATTGTATTTGATACATTAAATAAAATAATATATTAATGTATTAAATACATAAAAGGAAACAATGTATATGAAATTTCAATGGGACTAAAATAGGTAAATATATTATAAGAGATTTGAATGGGATTCAAATATGTTAAAAATATATAATTTAATGTAATGATATTAAAAGATATTATTTAATTTTTTGGCAAAATTTATGCCCTAAGTCCTTATAAATAGGACCACTTAGATGAGCCATAATTTGATCTCCCTATGCATATAATTCTCTACGAATTTTTCTCCCTATGGATTTGCCTTTAGGAGGTTCTTACAAGCCTTGGTCCTGTATTCAAGCATAGCGAGGAAGATCTTGTGGATATTCACTAAAACACAAGAAGTAAAGACCCACCAGAGAATTTTCTCCATTTATTTTGGGTATTTATTGCTTAACCTTATTGTTTTTAGTTTAATTGAAAATAAATCAAAATCGATTCCAACTCGATTTCTAAATTGTTTAGAAATCATAGTCTTTCGTTGTGGTGTGAATCATTCATTCCTATCAGTATTACTGTTTCTTTGATGGATATTCTAGCTACAATCAAATTATGATAGCTCCAAAAGACCGAGAAAAAACTACTTTCACATATCCTTTTGGAACTTTTGCTTTTAGAAGGATGCCTTTCGGAATCTGCAATGCACCTGCAGCATTTTAGCGATGCATGATGACCATTTTTTCAGATATGATGGAGAAGACCTTAGAAGTATTCATCGATGACTTCTCCGTGTTTGGAGAATCATTCACCAATTGCTTGAATAACCTTTAACAGGTTTTAAAAAGATGCGAAGATACAAATCTAGTACTAAACTGGGAGAAGTGTCATTTTATGGTATAATAAGGTATAGTACTAGGGCACGTATCTCAAAGAAGAGAATTGAGGTAGATAAGGCAAAGGTAGAGTTGATTTCCAAACTACCCCTTCTAACCATAGTGAAGGAAATCAGGAGTTTCCTAGGCCATGCAAGCTTTTATAGAAGATTCATCAATGACTTTTCCAAGATATCCAAACATTATGCAGGTTGTTAGAGAGCGAAAGACCTTTTGTGTTTGACAACGAATGTTTGCAGGCTTTCAACTAACTTAGAGAAGCACTAAGCACAACTCCTATCATGGTTGAGCTTGATTGGACTCATCTATTTGAACTCATGTGCAATGCTAGCTATTTTGCTGTAAGATCAGTGCTAGGACAAAGGAAGGATAAAATAGTGCAACCTACATATTACGCCAACAAGCTACTGATTGGAGCTCAGATAAACTAGACTACTACAGAAAAAGAGCCTCTTACTATCGTCTTTGCATTTGATAAATTTGGGTCTTGCCGTTAGTAACAAAAGTGATAATGCACATGGATCACTCCATACTAAAATACCTATGGTGATCAGATGGATCTAGCTCCTTCAGGAGTTTGATTTAGAAATCCAAAATAAAAAAGGATCAGAGAATCAGGTTGTAGATCATCTAGCTCGATTAGGGGAAGAAGTTCAAAAAGAAGAGAGAAGAGAAATTTTAGATACCTTTGTGGACGAGAGATTGCTAGTAGTTGAACAAAAGAACGTACCTCGATATGAAGATATCGTAAACTACTTAGTAAGTGGTTTAACTCTGCCAGGCGTATCTCGACAGCAACTCAAGAAATTTTATCATGACATCAAGCATTTTGCTGGGACAAACATTATGCATATAAGTTGGGTCCCAACCAAATCTTAAGAAGATGTGTAGCGAAAGAGGAAATGCCAAAGATTCTAGAAGAATGCCATGCAACCCTTTATGAAAGCCATTGTGCAGGAATGAAGATAACAAACTTTGTTTAGAGATGCACATCAATTCACCAACCGATGTGATCAATGCCAAAGAACTGGAAACCTAATAGCTAAGAACGAGATGCCAATGAATGATATGTTAGAAGTGGAAATCTTTGATGTGTGGTGCAGTTCCAACCTATATCAACGATAGGATAGTTAGCACTGGAAAAAGGTCTCTCGATAAGGATTTGCCAACGAAATTAATGACGCCTGTTTTTCAGTTAGAAAACTTTTCCAACTCATTTTTTACTTCTCACAACGCTTTTTAGGGTTGAAAAAAACTAAAATTTTTGTAGTGATATGCATATATGACTCCCTTTGGATTATGTGTCTAAGTGGATAGAAGCTATGACCTCTCCTTCTAATGATGTTAAGGTTGTGAGAAGATTTTTGCTTAAAAACATCTTCACGAGATTTGAAACATTGAGAGTGTTGATAAGCGACAAGATAACACATTTTCTTAATTGAATTGTTGCTAACCTACTTTCTAAGTACAAAAAACGAGAGAAAAACCTGTAACAAGATATGTAAAACAGGCTCGAATTAGGAATTGTCTGTATTTTCTCGAAATAAGAATGTTGTGGCAAGAACTTTGCTCCCTCAACCCACATAGCAATAAACACGGAATCCTCCTAGATTTCCAATAATTTGTACTTTAATTCTCACTAACCCACACCAAATTAAGCTACTGTAAATGTACATTAGGTGGGTTGTTATCTCTAACCTTCCCACTTAGCTAGCTACTAACCCAAACAAGGAGCTAATGGGGTTTTGAGTAATCGGCCTCTCTTATTTTTCCCAAAACTCAAGGAGACAATACCCGAAATGGTTAACCAAATGAAATCAAACGTAAACAATAAAAACACTATAAAACCAAATAAAAAAGAGCTAAGGAGCCTCAACCCCTTATTTAGATTAATACCACATTCTTAATCCTCACCCAAAGGTGATTTAGTTCATGTTACAAGCTGAAAATAAAGGAAAACTGCAATAAAACACCATAATGTAGAATCTAATTATAAAAAAGAAATAAAAAACCAAAAGAAAACAATAGAAGGGAGAAGAAAAGCCTGAAATAGAAGCTCTTGATGATGATTTCTCTTATATCCAGCTCCTTTTTTGCTTGGGTTTTATTCCTTTAGCCCCTTTGTCGACTTCTTCCTCTCACTCTCCTTTTGTAAAAATGGCTGCTTGCTTTAAATACCAATGCCCATCTCGATTTTAGGGCTAATTAGGTCAAACAAGACATGTGGCGACTTCTCATTGGATGGATGACGTCGTTCTGGTTAATTTACGCCAACTCAATTAATGAATTATTTTTTTATGTGATGTATCACATGTTGTCTTTCCGTAACTCAAAATGTTGAATATTTTGCTTTGGCAATTCCTTCGCTGGACAAATGCTCCCTCATAGTGTTGCTGACAGAGTATTTAAATTACGACCTGCAACACCAAATTAACATAATTTATATTTTTTTTAGCTCCCAATTACGTAAATACAATAATTAAGAATCTCTAAAGAAACTATTCCAATAAACAATGATTTTAGGGGATTTCAAGCATGAAAATACTTGCATTAAACTCAAATAAAGGAAATTCAGGCATAAAAGACTAGCTAAGAACTCTCATTTGGAGAGTTATCAATTGCAGTTGAACGAACATGAAGAGTTACAACACTTTTCTTATGAGAATGCCAAACTCTATAAAGAGAGAGTTAAAAGGTGGCTTGGTCAGAGGATTCGTGGTAAGAATTTGCAAGTAGGGCAACAAATCTTATTGTTCAATGCTCGTTTAAAGTTATTTTTAGGTAAGTTAAGATCAAGTTGGTCAGGACCGTTTACATTGAAGCAAGTATATCAACATGGTGCAGTAGATTTACAAGATAGCCAAGAGAATGTATTTAAAATTAATGGTAAAAGAATCAAGCCTTACTAGTGAGGAGGCTAGAATAAGAGCAAGGCTACGGTCTCCTTAGTGGAGATCAATTAAGGCCAATGAAAGCTAAGTGTAGGAAGGGAGAAGACTATAATATTAGTCATTCTTATTAATTTTTCATTAATTATTTAATAAAAACAATAGTTTGTTTCAAAGTTTAATGACTAACCTATTCCACGTAGCTATAAATACTTGTCTATATAGACATTTAAATCATTAGTTACATAAATGAGAAAAACGTGCTTTGAGCTACATGTTTATTAAAGAATTTTTAAATCAATTAATAACAAGAACTAAAATAATTTTCTTTAATGTATGGGGGCAAAAATATAAAAAATTGTCATGTCATGTCAACTATGCTAAAATTTGTCTAATGAAGATTTCATGTCAATACTCTACTAACAATATATCAATAACGTGGACTAATTATAGAAACCAAATTCAAACTAAAGTGATTAAAATATTAATTCAAAATAAATAAAAAAAAACAAAGTCTCGTTTATTAAATGAGAAATGAAACAAAATTAATTTTTTTCTTAGTGCAAAAAGTTTTCTCCCTAACTATCTCTTTTAGGATTTAATTTTGGATAATATCTTTTTTCTATTGTTTTAGCTTAGCATTCTGTTATTAGCATAATAAATGTCATATTTCAGTCCTTTAATTTTTAAATATTCGGTTTTAATCCTGAATTTAAAAAAAATAAAAAAATAAAAAACTATTTTGAGTGCTACTGTTAATTTTTAATTATTTATTTAATAAAGAATAGAAATCCCCTCCACAATAATTTGGGGTGTAAACTATTTGGAATGATGGCAATAATTTGGTACTAAGATTAAATCTATCCCTTGAGTGAAAGTAAAATATGATTGGATTTTTTTACTACATTCAAGAAACTCCACAAGGAAGGGTTAGGTATATTAGATTACACAAAGTTCCATCTCAAAATCAATTGACAATGAGAGGAGTAACCCATACATCTTATTAAGAATGTGAAGTCTCTCAATCTTTCCAATGTGTGATCTTCAATATGACTCCTCAAGATGGTGCATCTTTCACCATTCTTGGATCGGATCTCAATTTTAATTTTCAGACCAATACCCGTTTGGGTTTAACGGGCTTTGATTATTAGATTACATGAGGTTCCATCTCAAAACTAATTGACAATGAGATGAGTAACCCATGCATTTTATTAAGAATGTGAAGTCTCCCAATCTTTCTAATGTGAGTTTTTCAATAAGGTATAGACAAGAAAGCCCAGCTCATAATAGTAGAATGAATATAAAAAATGACAATCTTATCCGATTCGCAACTGAACATTGACATGATTAATGGCCGTATTGGTACTCTTTGTGATGCTGCAACAATTCTCCATGATATTCAAGCAACTAGATTTGAGTTTCATTTTATCCCTTTTTCATATTCCTGGAGAGATGAATATTGTTTCAGATAATTTAGCTCATCGTGGTCGTTTAGAACATGTTGTTGTATGAATTCAACCTTTCCCACCTTGGCTCATGTACTTGGTGGAAAATGAGTCAAAGAGGCATTTCCTGTCGACTTAGAATGAAGTTCTCATTTTTTACTTAAAAAAATAATAGTAATAATGACAAAAATTATTTTTTTTTATAAAATTTTAAAGCCAGAATAGAATATTAAAAAATTTAGAGACTAAAATGACATAAACATGAACATTCCATAATTAAAATAAGATTTAAATATTTAATATAAAATATTAACTTGGTTAAATACTTAAATTATAAACTTAATCATTATACTTTGAACATTATATCTATTTCTTTTTTAAGGTTCTTTAAAAATATATTTTAATTACATCGCCAAATTAAATCACAATCTTGATGTAGTATATGTTTATTAAATAAATAAATATTAATTTAGTTAACATATTGTTGTAGATCACAATTTAACAGATTAGGATCTAGCGACTCTGTGGATGGGTTAAATTACAACGATGGGCAAAATTAGGTATAATTTTTTTTTAATAAAATGTATCCAACTATACACTTCTTATTTACCACATCATGTGAAATATTTAACCAAAAGTTATTTAATATACTAATGGCGTTAATGATTTGGTACAATAATTGGTGGAAAATAAATATCTTTATGGAGGCCATGTGATTATTCCACCGAGGTACAGTTCTACATTTATCCAATAATAATTTAAATCCACCAACCAATGTGTCATAGGAAAACTCAAAAAGTTTCTACCACATGCAAATGATACACAAAAGTTTGGTACCATAATTTTGTTTTTTGTTTTCTTTGACATCTTTAGTTTTTTAAAGTTCTATTCTTTAAACAATGAGCTTAACTGTTTATAGTTTTATACTAAAACTACTTTTATTGTTGATGGAAATATGCCTTTAATCATTCAAAATCACCTTAATATTTGATTTTACATTTTAAACGCAATTTTCATTTCTTAAAAATTGATTTTGAATAATTAAAAACATATTTTAGAGTGATTTTGAATACGACAAAAGTGATTTTAATCATTTTAAAATTACTCTCAAATATGTCTCTAATCTATTTTTTAAAGCACATTGGAAACCCTACCAAAAGTGAAGCTTAGTTGCTTCGCATTATTTGTTTCATTATTTATAATTTGAAGAAATATTTCAAGATCCTAGCCAAATTTGGTAGATTTAATAACAGATTCTTTTCCCTTTTTTTTTTTCAAAAAAAAAAAAGAAATAATAAAACAATCCTTGAATTATAGCGATGGTTATATTTGTACTCAAAAATTTACTTGCAAAAATTATCCTTAAACTTGCATAATTTTAAATTTTGAAATTCATGAAGTCAATTAAGAACCTTGTTTGTTGGGCTCCCAATTTGTTAGGAGGAAGGGAAGAAAATCATGTCCATGGAAAGAAAATGTGCTAACCTTCGAAGAAATACTCTATGTCGTCTCTTCTATTCCTTCTCCCTCACAAAATGCTTAGTCTATTTATTATTTTTTCTCTCCTTTTCCTTCCTTAGAAATTTAGTTAGCTAGTAACCTTCTAACATATACGTCTACGACACATGGGAGCTCAAACAAAATTCTTTACTAAAGCTTCAAGATCCAACTTTCATAATTATTCAAGTTTATGAGGGTCTAATATTTTCTGTTAATAGTTTGTGAGTTCAATTGTAACCGTAACTATAACTATAATTTACCGATGACTTAGTGCAATTTTTTCAAAAAAATAAAACCAAATTAACTGTTCACATGTAATTTCAACTAAGAAATAAGAATACGTGTAAATAAATTTAATTTATATTGATTTGGATGTAGTGAAGTACAATCTCTAATTTGTCCCTTTGATTCTTTCTCTCTCTCAAGTATGATTTTTCTGAGGGCTTTGCACCTTGTTCTCGAACATGGATTTGATTCGAGGGTTTCGCAGCGTGTTCTCGAAAGTGAGTTTTTTTCTTGAGAGCTTTGTAGCTTGTTCTCGAGTGTGAAGTTGTCTTGAGGCCTTTTGCAATTTGTTCTCAAATGTGGATATATTTCGAGGGCTTTGCAACTTGTTCTTGAATATGAATTTGTCTCGAGAGCTTCCCAACTTGTTCTCGATCTTCAAAGTCTTCTAGTCTTCAAGGTTTTGGTTTAGAGAGTGTTTGATCTACAAGAGCTTAAAGAGTCATATGATCTTTGTTTCTCTCTCTGGAATCTCAAATTTCTAAACATCTCAAAGGGAGAGGAAACTCTTCATTTATAGAGTTTCTCAAGGCCCCAAGTGGGCTTGGGCCTGACTATTGAACTGAGTCTGGTTGGCCTTGACCCTAAACCCCTATGGACTGAGCTTGATTGACTTTGGGCCTAGCCTAACTTTGCTGGATTAGGGCCTCTCATTTGGGCTCTATCTAAAATTGACACAAATTTCATATAACCCGTATATTTAGATTTGTCATAATTTAATTTAGGGATGCTTATAAATTTAATTAATCCCTAATTAAATAAATAATTTTTTCACTAACTTTAAAAGTAATGACATGAAAATTTCTGATTGGCCAAAATTTCTATTCCAACATTAACCATGGTAATCCTTATCAATAGATTTGAATTTCTTAAAAGTGTGAAAAATAAAATAAAGAAATGGTTATAAAATTGGAGGTAAGTATATGATAAGAAAAAAAAAAGGAAGAAGAAAAAAAGATCCAAGATTAGTTTAACTTCATCTCTTTTTTACATTCAATGAACTGACAGCTTCATGTCCTCTAAATGGAGTACTGGCTTGTCTTGAACTGGTGAGCAAAAGTTATATAATTTTGTCCAAAAAAGAATCAAAAGGTCACTCTTTTGATACCTCTTGCCCATATATATTTCTATCTAAAGAATCAGAAGGTCACTCTTTTGATGCCTCTTGCCCATATATATTTCTATCTAAAAGATTCCTTATCCCCAAAGTCAATCCCCTTTTAACTGTAATTTGCTTCTTCTTCTTCCTTTAAGGCCCATTTTGTTTCTCTGTTTACCTTCTCTCTCTTTTACTTGGGAATTAATATTTCATGTCTTCCACATGTAGTTCCTACCAATACAATAATAACATTCATGTATGGATAAGTTCCACCTATCCTTTTATAATAAGGTCAACACTTCAAACAAAAATCATGTGCCCATTAGATAACATATATGACAAAGACAATACAGATGATTAAACTTAAAAAGGCATGTCGTTGTTTAACAATGACCAGCTCAAAATGTCTTGGTTCACGCATAATGATGTGTCATTGTCTATTTTCAGCCATCTTAATCTGACATACACTTAAAATGTGAATTTTTCGCATCACTGATAACTTTCTTGGCTCGAATCAAAAGTCATTGAGGCTCAATTATTTTAATTTTTAATGGTATCTTCTCTCGTCTTTTTCTCTCTTACAATACCACACTTAGGGATCGTTTGGATGGAGGGGAATAAAGGTGGAAATGGGTAAGGGTTAAGGATCCCCTTGTTTGGAACACAGTTTGCAAGCTTGAACATGAGCATCGTTTATTTCCAGGATGAAGAGTATTTCTGTATCCTTCAAAAAAGTGTGGTTTTTCTTTATGCCCACACACTCTCTCTTTCTCTCTGTTCTTGGTTTTTTTTTATTTATTAATATTTAGTATATATATTCATTTTCAATCGTTATAATTATTTATTTAATTAAAATTATTTATAATAAATTAATTTATTTCTACTTGTTGAAATTAATTTTGATTAATTTATTAAATAATATATCAAAATAATATTTTTAGAATTAATTTCATAAAACAAGCCTAAAGATCCATTATAAATCAATTATGAAAATACTAATTCAGTAATTAATAATATATTTAATCAATTAATTACAAATATAATTAATTTATCATAAAGTTTTATTTTTAGTCATTATAATTATTTATTCATAGTTTATTTCTGATCAATTAACTATTACTTATTATCTGTTAAGAAATTGTATTATTTTTTGGAATTAATTTGGATTGTTTTGTTAATAATATATCATAATTATATAAGAATTATAAGATCAATCTCATAAAACAAATTTGCACATCATTTGTGGAGTGTAATTGTCTACTTGAGCATTGTTTCATGGTTGAGATATTCTTACCTGTCATGAAACAAACTTGCAAAATATTGACGTAACAGGTTTATACTACTTCATCCATTATTTATAATTAATTAAACCCCATTTTTAGTACATTAATTCACTTATAAAACCAATTAAATTGTATTTATTTATTGAAATATAAATTAATTATTAAATGTATCTTGTTACATAAAATTTATATATTAATCTCACCAAACAAATATAAAATATCATTTGTTTATAAAAAATCTAATAATATTTTTATGTAGAACCAAATATAGTCATCTTATTTCCTGACATTTATTATTTCCATACATCTTATTTTTAAGTATCTATTACCCATGAACATCTAATAAAACCTCAAACCAAATGCCTCCTAATAATAGCAATATAAAGAAATTTTAGGCCAACTAGATTCCGAGTTTTGTTGCCTAAAGACATTTATTTTTCATTTATTTGAGTTAAGGAATATTTTCTTATATGATGTTATCCTTCGGGCCAATTTTCAACACTCTATTATTATTAGGAGAATCCAAATAAAAGTGAAAGTTTTCAAGAATTCCATTTCAATTTTTTGTCAAAGTGGGCTTAACTGTAATTAACATGCACCCTCAATCAAGAGGTCGTTCAAATTTTCCTACCCCTAAATATTGTTGAGCTCAAAAAAAATATTTTTTTAATTTTTTTTGGAATTTACCTCACTTATATATAAAGGGCAGGAATTTGGAATTAAGGGAAGTTATATTTTTTCTTTTTTTTAAATACTTTTGGTCCTTCGATTTTGATGAAACTAACAATTTAATTCTTAAACTTTGGTTTGTAACAATTTAATCCTTGTACTTTTAAATTTAAAACCATTTAGTTCATAAACTTTAATATATGTAACAATTTAGTCTCTATACTTTAAAATTTGTAACAATGTATCCCTATCGTGAAAAATCCATCAAAATTAAGTGTTCATTTGTATTATGTAACGACTTAGTCTTTTTAGTTTATAAACACATTTAATTTTTATTATGTAACGATTTAGTCTTTTTAGTTTATAAATACATTTGGTTTCTAATCAATTTATTGATTTACATATGTAAAAATCTCATTAAATTTTAATGATATTTTTCATGATAGAGGCTAAATTATTACAAAATTTTAAAACTAATAAAAATATATATCTTTTCTAAAAAATAATTACTAATATAATACTTTTTTAATTTATAAATAATTGATAAATTTAAATACTAATAGTTAATTTAATTATAAAGGAAAAATTGCAAAAACCACCTCTAAATTATAGAGTTTGTTACAATCATACCTCTGAACTTTTTATTTGATCAATCAGCCCCCTATACTTTGTTAAGTGTTACAATTAGTTCTTTCTACTTTGTTAAGTGTTGCAATCAACCTCTGTACTTATTTTCTTTTTCTTTTTTCTTTTTTCTTTTTCTTTTTTTTTTTTAGATTTGTCAAATACAAGTTTGCTTTTTCTTACTAACATGTGAGATATACATGTGAAGGTCAATTAAACGGAAGGGGCTTATTGCAATACTTAACAAAATATAGGGGGTTGATTGATCAAATTAAAAGTTTAGGGATGTGATTTCAACACTTAACAAAGTACAGGGGTGATCGAACTGAAACGTGGGGGCTTTAATAAAAGATTTTTAGTTTAAAAACAATGCTCCAGTCCGGTGCAAGTGCACATTGTCGATGCAAGTAATATAAAACTGGAAATATTTTAGAGTATCGATCTCACAGGGAACGGATACAACAAAATTCAAAAGATAGCAAAAATTATTTTTAAATTGCAAGTTCGGCTTATAACAAATGTTATAAAAATGTGGAGAGGTGTTTTTGCTAAAGAAATAAATATGAAAAAAGAAAATTTAAGTTGTTCATGCCTCTTTGGAAATAATACAACTAAAATGCAACTGTAATCATAGCTAACTCAAGAAAACTAAGTAAACCGAATTCGACTCCTATTCAATTTTGTTTCAAAATATTTAAGAGACTAAGTGATTAAAACTATATTTCTATGGCTAATCTAACTTAGATAATTTCGCACACAATTCTAGTGATTTGGAGTCTCACTCTATGTTTAGGGTCAATGTTCAGAACTTATTTCTAAGCCTTTTCCTCCATTACTTTTGTGACATCTGCCTTCCCTTAACCCCTTCGGTTTTAAGTTTAAGCTTGACAAGCAACACTAGTTGGTCAGCTAGGTTTACCCAATATTAAACTCAACAAAAGCAAACAAATTTTCATGTGCTAGCTAGATTGGTTGTGCTTTTAAGCTTTACATCTTTCCTCTAGGTCATTCACCAACTTGAACCTCTAAAGAAAACTTAGCTCATCATGTATAGGAAAGAAAACAGTAAATCAAAAGTCTGAAAATTCATGACACAATTGAGAAGTGAAAGAAAAGAAAATTGGATTCAATGAAGATTCAAATAAATGATATTTCTATTAAAATGAATACTAACATTCACCAACTTGTAACAAAGTTTCGAAAATTAAATTGGCAAGAAACAACAGAAGCTAAAACTCTGAGAAAACAAACAACATATTGACAAGACTAGAAAATTCAAAGAACCAAACTACAAAACGTGCCCATTTTTGCTCCTAGTCTAATCGAACACAACTCCTTCTTTTTCAAGGGGAATCAGCTCTTAACAACCTCAAACTTTCGCTGAGGAAGGGCTGATAATTAGAGCTTGAAGGAATCTAGAAAAGTAGGAAAAATAGCAATTATAATGTGTACAAAAATAGTAGAAAACGATGGTCTTTTTCGTGAGAAAAACTTATATGCCTTTACATCGTTTCTTCCCCTTTCTATAAGCTTCGTGGGCTAGGTTTCCTTCATTGCTCATCAGTAGCCTTGGGTCAACTTGTTTGGAAGAAATCGTGCTGAGAAATATTACAAATCTTCCAAATTTTCATTGATTCCGTGATTTCCGCAATTTCCAGATTTCCGCAGAAATGCAATTGCATTTTTGTGCTTGCTCACAAACCTACACAAACAACTAATCAGTGTATTTCCAACTTCTTTTATCTTTTTCATTAATCCCAAAAGCTTTTAAGCGTATTACTAAACAAAACTATCTTAGGCTTGTTCTTTCATCATCAAAATACACAAAAATAGAAAGAATAACCTAGTATAAGGGTCAAATAATCCTCATAAATGAGAATTATCAAGGGGGCTGATTGATGATCAAATTAAAAGTTCAGGGGTATGATTGTAAGAAACGGTTTGTAAGTTTTTCTATTTTATATATAATAGCAACCAATGAACACACATAGACTCAGGGACGGATTGGTTTTTTTTTTTTCCTGATTAATTGTGTGGCAGCTTTTTTCTTTTTTCTTTTTTTTAAGTTTTTCTTTTTTCATTCTTCTTTTTATGTGTTCAATTTTTTTTTAAAAAAAGTTAATTAAATGTCAACATATTTACCTAGCATGCTTTTGGGATTTTTGTTTTTAGAATTTAAATGAGAATCTTCTTAAAACTAAGTACAAGTATATCTTTTCTTAAAAAATATTTACTAATATATTGTTTTATAATTTATAAATAATTGATTAACTTAGTAATCGAAATAATTTTTTTCTATAACATAGTCATGAAGATACATTGTTGATTAATTTAGATATTGATTATCTATAAACTAATCATAAGAATCACTAATTATATTATATATTGATTAACTATATAATGAATGAGAATCGCCAATTAAATTATAAAAAATACAGTTGAATTTTGTCCTTTATTTCGAAAATATCTCTATTCTTTCAAAAATTGCAATATTACTTTTGACCTTTCGTAAACGTTTTAAAACTACCATTGGAGTAGAAATTTCATTAGAATGTTAGACGAAAAATCAACATGGCGGTGACCTAAAACGATGTGGTGGTGCCTAGGATCCTTGCCTGGATTAAGTATGAAAGAACGACATTTTTTTTTTGTTGCAAATATTAAGAGTACAAGTATTTTTAACACATGCATCGTACATGATTTCATTTTTATACAATATTAATAATATTGAATACATTAAAAATATGCTTTATTAGATTTTAAAAAATTAACTTATTTAAATAAAATTTTATGAATTTGGGTTAACTTTTTATAAATTTAACAAACTTTATATCATAAAAATAATATTTTTAATTCAGAATTAAGATGGTATAAAAACATAAATCAGCTTTAATGTGTTAAATAAGATATAGTGTAAAAGAAATACATTCTAATAGGTTTTTTAACATATTATCATCAAATAAGGGGGTGCAACCCATATGGTAGAGCGCTTGCTTTGCATGCGAGAGGCATGGGTTTGATTTCCCGCACTTCCAAAAATAAAACTTTATTATTTCTTCAAATCTAAGTTTTTAAACTAAGCAAAAGACAACTATTATTTCATAATGTTTCTTTTTATGTAACTAGTAATTTTAACGCATGCATTACATATGAACTACTTTTTTGATTGGATGATTTGAATCTCTGACCTCTTGATTGAGTACATACTAATTATTGTTGAGCTACGTTCACTTTGACCACAATATATTAATAACCATTGAACATGTACACATAAAAGGGTGTAGCTCATATGGTAGAGCGATTATTTTACATGCGAGAGGCATAGGGTTTGATTCCCTACACCTCCAAAAAAAATTAATTTTTCCGAATCTCCAAGTTTTCTTAACTAAGCGAAAGACACTTGTACTTTTTTTTATGTAACTAGTTTATTAAATTGTGTTGATTTCTTTTATAGATTTAACAAAAAAATTATATAATGAAAATAATAAAAAAAATTTAGAAGTGCTTGTTTTTTTTAATGAATAATATTTTGAAGTAATGTAGACAGTGTAAAAATATAAATCAATTTTAATGTATTAGATAAGATATAATATAAAATAATAGATATTTGTAGTACTGGCAAGTTTACCAAAACGAAAATATATGGGAAGTTGCTATTTTATTTGAAATGCTAAAAGTACAATTGAAAAAGAGTGCAAGGATGTCAATGGTAACGCGGGATTTCAAATGTGTTTATGCCATTAAGTGAGAATGATGTCTATGTGCTAGCACATGCTTACCGCAAAGTACTCAATGCAATGAACCAAATTCTATTCTTATTCAGCCTTTATTTTAAAGCATTCTTAGGAGTCTAAGTAATTGAACCTATATTTCTATGGCTAATTAGAACTTAGATTAATCAACACACAATCCTTTTTGTTCTATGAGCATTGCCCCATGTCTGGAATCAATCAACAAAGTCATATATCTAGGCTCTTTTTCTATATTGGTTTTATGAAATCCTTGTATTACTCAACATTTTCAGTATTGAATTCAACTAAGTATGCAAATCTAAGTGGTCAGTTTTGACATACAATAAACAATAAAAATCAATAAAATCAAACTACACTTGAGTAATGGGCAAACATGAGAACAAATATATTAATCTTCACTCATTCTCTAGGGCATCCACACTTTTGAATGCCAAAAATTTTTCTAACTCATGATGAATGTAAAAACAACAAAATACTTTATTGAAATAAATGAAGAAGTCATAATTACAAAGTAGTAAGTCTCATTTATGAGGGTTATTTGGCTCTATAACTGAAGTTTATTCTTGTTGTTTATGTTGCATATTGATTCATTTTTTGTAAATTAGAGCAAATTTATGCAAAAACAAGCCGAGCACATGTGTTTTAACCATGAGTTGTCAAATGAAGTTAAAAAGGTGTAAAAAGAATCATTATTGAAAAATTTAATACATCTTTATGGTTTATGCAAGAACTATCAAATTGCCCAGATGCGACCGTAAACTGACCAAACAATATATAGATTGAGCGAGATTTTTGGGATTGATTGATTCTGCAATCTTCTCTTCCAATTCACAACACTGATAGTTGAGACAACTCTCACACTGATTTCCACATGAACCTTAGCCCTCGAGGGCCTATAAAAGGTAGTCATTACATCAAAGGAAGGGATTAGTGCTCGAGAGAGACAATCGGACACCAACTCAATCGAAGAACTCTAGATTTACAGTATAGGACGACAGTCTTTACTGTTTTGCTTAGAACTCAATTGGACACCAACTCGAAAGAATAGGCTTGTAATGACTCGATTCTCCTTTAGAAAGGAAGAATCGAGTTAGATCGAAAAGCAATCTAGGAGTTCGATTTCATTTTCTATCTTTTAAATTCTATCTACTCTCCTTCTTTACAATTCAGTTTTGAGTTTTAATTCATCTTGTAACCATTGATTTCTATTAAACAGTTTGTATTCTTTATATTCAAAGTTTAATATGAAGTTAGTTTCAATTCAGTTTGTGTTTATATTTTCTTTAATTATGAGCTAAACTTTTCTTTAGGTTTCAAAGATGTGGATGCCCTAAAGAATTGAATAAGGATGTTTATTATGTAAATAGCAACTTTGCTCAACACTCTATCATTGTTGCTTTTATTGACTATAGATGTCATTATTAGTCTAACTTGATCACCTAGAATAGCATACTAAGTTGAGTCCAATACTGAAAGGGTTGAATAATATACAGTTTTCATAAAAGCAATTTAGGAAAAAGAGCTGAGACATAGGACTTTGTGTTTGACCCCTACTTCCAAAGGGGTTGTGTCCAAAACAATCTAAGTTTTAATTATGAAGGGAATAATCGAATTAAACCCACAGCGGAAGCATAGGAATCGTCTTTGATTTATTTAGAATTAAACTAACATACAAAGGTTAAGCAATAAATACCTTGAAAATAATATTATAGAGAATATTCTGGCGGATCTTTATCTTCTCCACAAAGTCTTCCTGGCTATGACTCGAACACAGGACCAAGGCTTGTGGGAGCCTCTTGAAAGAAAATCCACAAGAGATTGGAGAGGAAGAGGTCTAGAGAGAATTCTCTAATTCTCTCTATTGAGGAGATGTGTGTTGTTCAGAATGCTTCAACCCAAGGGTTCTATTTATAGAGACCAAGGGAAGATCTTTGTCATTATTAAAATATTATATTTTAATATCTAATATATTAAAATATATCTTTTATTTATTTGAATCTCATTCAAATCTCCTACGATATTTATTTATTTGAATCTTATTCAAATTCTATAAATATCTTTTATTTAATATATCAAATATATATTAATTATTTTAATATTTAATGTATCAAATACAATAAATATATTTTCCTCTTTTATATTTAATATATCTAATATATTAAATATTAATTTGAACACTTCAAATTAAATATTAAATTTGAACATTTCAAATTTTAATATTTAATGTATCAAATACAATAAATATATTTTCCTCTTTTATATTTAATATATCTAATATATTAAATATTAATTTGAACACTTCAAATTAAATATTAATTTGAACATTTCAAATTTTTCTTTCAACTAAATTGATCTTTTAGTGTTACTATGAGCTAGCAAGGGGACCTTATGGACCTACAGATTATAAGCTCCAATGATACAAAATTAATTAATTAAACTCTTTAATTAATTAATTTTCATTCATTAACTATAGGTCACTCCACTATAGACCTAGAGTTGCACTCTTATGCACTGTAGGACAAGTTGTGTCCATAGATATAATCATTACATGCAAGTCGATCCTTCACGAGTTGTTCGTAATTACAGCTGGGTCAAAAGCCCATTTTACCCCTATAATTACATCTTGCACCTTAAGTACCACTGATTCTCTAATGAACAATATGTTTATAATCTAATTATAAACTAAGTCCCTCTCGGGCCAATGAGAGGGTGGGGCCCCATTGTTCAAGTCCCGAAATCATCATTTAAGGGAACTACTCATCTACTTACCCTATATGGGAATGAGTGAATTCCATCTTGTGAGATTATGTTCCCAGCTCCCTATTTGGTCAAGTCCCCAAAATGGTAGGCATATTGAATCGGCTACAAAAGCCACTCTCACCCATGCAAATCAAAGGACAAGCCCTCACAGGCAGGAGTTCATAACTCACTCAGGATTAAGATCGAGTCGCATATGATCATCCTGATGAAATATTAATCTTCTCAATTAACGGATTTATAAAGAGAGATTAAATATTTCGTGGTCCAGTCTTATACAAACTCATTGTATAAGATACCCCCACTCACATGTCTCCACATGAATGATTTGGATCAAATCATTTGTAACTATTACAAAGTGGGCCGTATCAATATTGTTACCAGGATAAGGCACCCAACCTTATCCATATACTATGACCCTTTAGGTTATTTCTTGAACATGATCCTCTCGTATGTCAACCACATACTGTTCAAGATTACACTAATAACCTTGGATTTTTCATATAATGGATAATATTATATTGAAAATAAAATAATCAAAATTATTATAATTATTAAATAAATTATTAATTACGAGGCTTTAGGGCATAAATCCCAACAAATTAGCCATAGACATATAGATTTAATTGCTTAGACTTCTAAAGATGTTTTAAATAAAGACTGAATATATGTTGAGCCCAGTTCACTATGCAGAGTAGCGAGAGGATAAGTTGTGATCGCATAATAGGCTGCATTTCATTAAAGGGCAGAAGCATGTTTGAATCCATCTTTTATCATTCTCATTTCCTATTCCCTCAACAAGAACCCTCCCAATTATGTTTTTCACAGGTTACTGAGGTTGTACTCTTGAGGAAATATTTGCTTTACATTTGAATTTTGTTACGAGGGTTCCCTTGGCATTTTATACTTGGAATACTGCCACTATATTAATTGGTTACAGAGTGCACTTGCACTAGATTGGAAGCTTTTCTCAACCAAATTAAATAAGCATACACGTTTTTCAGTCACCACAAAGAGTCAAGAGAAATAATGAAAACAAGAAACACAAGAGTAAAACTAGTTATGATCTTAAAAGAAAAGGGAAAACTCTAGAAATGCCTCTCAATCTAACTCGATTCTGCCTTTGTCAAGGAGAATCGAGTGTATCAATGCTAAACTCTGGAATAGGTTGCTGGATTAAGGATTGGGCAATCAGTAGTGGAGTTTTCACTCTTTACAAAATTCTAGGATTCATTTCTTTTCTAGGGTTCACAATCTACCTCCCTCTTCGAACTCTCTTCAATCAATGAAGTGTGCTCCTTCTAAGGTGTGAAATTGGTTGGTAAGCGCCAAAAATGGAGTGAAAAGATTGATCGAGATAACTCTAAGTAGGACTAGGAAAGCAAGTTACACGAAATCTTCTTTCTGTTTTATTCATGAAAATCTCGTTGAAACAGTTAATAGGAGGTATGCAGCCACATGGTAAAATTGCCTTGCAGACTATGCAGTCGCAACTTGGTTTCTCAGTAGTTTCTACACCAAAGACACAAAAAATACTTAAATTCTTCAAAAATGATTCTTTTTACAATAAGTCCATTTAGCACAACATAGATAAATGCATGTTTTTTCCTTAAACTTGCTTAATTTAGGTACTTTAGGCATGATTAACAACAAAATAGTTTAAAAGTTCAAGGAATAAATTTGAATTTAGTGGTTAATAACCTTTGTAAACAAGAGTTATCACACCTCCAAACTTAGTGGTCGGTTTGTCAAGGTCCGTCAAAATTAAACTGGGATTCTACTCTAGCTTGTAGAAATAATAAACTAGGTCGATTTCCCAAAGGAGCTAGAAAGTTAAATTTCTCAGAGTTAAATTTCAATGAAAAGTGAAGCAGTGAGGGTTTTTTTGGTTTTAAGGAAATTAAACAAGTAGTTAAAAAGAAGAAAACCAAATCTTACCAGTTCCAATTGAAAGGAACAGTTGTATCCAATTGTAAAATTGATCACATACATTCAAAACATGTCAACTTAATTATGCAAGGAATTGGTCAACTTATTAAGAAAAAACCTAAACAAGCAATGAATTCCCTAAAGTAATTGACTCTAACAAAGCATCAAAGTCAATACTAAATACCTAAATAACTGGGCATAATAGCATTCCATATTACTTAGATAAAAGCATTAAACATTTTGGAAAAGACCAAGACAAATCAGTTAAGCGAGATACCTGCAACCTCACCGAATTGTTTCTTTAACTCCTAGAATTAAACATGCAAGCTATGAAATTATGGAAAAGCCATAAAACATACACATGTAATAATCTTAATGCTACTAGGTTCAATCAAGCACGACAATTACGGATCATGCATCATGAATATCAATCAAGCATACACAATGACTAAGGCGTTAATTTAATAAAAAAAATACATGCTCATAAATCAAGAAAATGAATCAAAGAATACTTACATAAAAACAAAAACTACAATAAGGTTCAAGCTTCACAACATTGAAATTGGCTTACAACCAACCTCTAAATCAGAAACGTGAAGCCTAGATGAACATCATGACGATATCTCTAGAGTTCAACATGGTTCGATTCATCACAAGAAAAGTAAAATAAAAGAAGAAAGCTCTCAAAAGTCTAAGCAAAGGAGGCACAAAAGTTTCATCCTAAAGAGAAAATGAAATATTTATAGTGGCCGAAACAACATCTTGACGCGACATTACCCTCGCAAACAAGGAAATAATATCGAAGCATCTGTGTAGCGTCGAGACGCCCAATGTAGCATCTCGACGTTACAAGCGTTTAGTGCAGCCTCCCACGGCGTAGAGTGAGCCCTTGTTCTTCACTTTGGCCAGCATCTAGACACTGCTCCTTCATGTCTTCAAGCTTGAATTTAGCATGTAGCAACGTCTTGACGCCCAAAGTAACGTCTAAACACTCTCATCTTGGTTTTCTTGACTTGGGATTCATCTTCTCTCGACTTGATCGTTCAAATTAGTCCCAATTATCTCATTTTTAAGCCTGATTCATCTAAAGTCTTTCAAATGGTTCTAATTTTCTCAATCCCTGCAAATAGACAAATAAGCGCATGAGGGTAATGAAACTAGCATGAAATAAGGTCATAAAATAGCACTTTTACAGTGCTTTAGTCTAGACATTTGGGGCTTTAAATCACTAACCTCATTAGCAAGCGAAGAAGCTCTTCCAAAATTCCTGAAATTGTTATCCATAGAAAGAAAATAAGGTATTGACTTTTTTTTTTCTATTTTCTTTTTATTGAAAATAAGAAAACCAAAAGCAAGAAATCAATTTAATTAGTGGTTTCCCGACAACGAAGCCAATTTGAGAGTGCTCATCACACACAATCAAATACATTTATAAATCGGACCACAAATAATTTGCAGTATAAGTAGCAAGGGTTGATCACAGGAAACCGAACAAATCGATTTCTATTAATTGGTTTTCTTATGAACGCGAACTGGAGGGGGAAAGGTTAAAAGCATAAAAGCAGACAAAAGAACTAAAGTGGTAAAATGAACACAAATGATCTAACCACACCCCAATTCGAGGCAATTAGAGATTAAATGCAACTTTGATCATAGACATTCAACAAATCAGGAAGTTTCTAGATATCACAACCCTCTTCTTTTTCTTCTTCAGCGATTTCTTCTTTTCTTGTAGCAGAACAACCTCTGATTTCACCATTTCAGAGGGTTCACCCTCTTGGAGCTTTGACCGGCGAGTTTTAGCTAGCATAATTCTAACGAGGGAAAAGGTTATTGGAGTTGAAATGGTAGGGTTGTGGTAGCAAAAAGGATGGGTTTAATCAAAGGGCTAGGGTTTAATTTAAGGGTAATAAAACTGGGGGTAGATTGGTCTTTTTCATATGATTTTCAAATTTTATATCCCTCCAAAATCGCCCTTTATGACGTTATAAATTTAAAACTTTCTAACGTCATCAAATCAGTCATAAAACCCATAACGCTTCCCCAGATAATTTGCTGCCACAATCTCTACATGCCTCCTCCAATTTAATCCCCAATTACTCAATTTAAAATTTTTGAAAAATGCTCTTTCTTCAAAACTGTCACACCAACCCTTTTTAAATTCCTTGCATGAAAAAGAAAGTATTCTTTTCTTTTCCTCTTTCTTTTTTTTTTAGATTTTATTTTCTCCTTTATTTGACAAATCACAAATGACAAAATTAAAGATCTGCACGACAAAGAAAACTATTAAACTCATAAAATCAATAAATAGAAATTCCCATTACCAAATTAAATTCTGGTGCATATAAAGATATTTAACACTACACAACGCTCCTGCAAGTCCATTGCTCTGTCACTCTTCCTTCAAACTCAGGGAAGCAAGCTTTTCCTTAATTTCTTCTCCCCAATAATGTTTGATTTGATGGTCGTTCACCTTCAATTATCTTCCATCTTTCTCATCCTGCAAAGTTACTGCACCATGGGGAAATACTTCCACAATTGTGAAAGGACCATACCATCTAGACTTAAGTTTTCTCGGAAATAATTTTAGTCTAGAAATAAACAGTAAAACTTTTTGTCCTTTCTCAAATTGCTTTGGCAAAAGCCTTTTGTCATGCCATATTTTTGTTTTCTCTTTGTATAGCCTTGAACTCTCGCAAGCAACATGCATCATTTCATCTAACTCTTTTAGCTGCAACAATCTCAGTGATCCATCATGAGTATAATTAAAATTCAACTTTTTCAGCACCCAAAATGCTTTGTGTTCTAACTCTACAGGTAAATCACAGGCTATACCAAAAACTAACCTGTAAGGTGACATATCTAAAGGTGTTTTGTAAGCTGTCCTAGATGCCCGAAGAGCATCTTCCAACCTATTGGACTAGTCTTTCCTATTCGAATGCACAACTTTTTCAAGTATTCCCTTTATCTCCCTATTAGATAACTCTATTGGGCCATTAGCTTGTGGGTTGTAGGGTGTCAATATTCTATGCTTCACATTATATTTTGCTCATAAGTTGCCAAGCATCTTCTTAACAAAATGGGAACCTTCATCGCTAATTAAAACTCTAGGTGTGCCAAACTGTGTAAAAATATGATTATGCATGAATTTCAAGACAGATTTAGCATTATTTACTAGGCAAGTCACAGCCTCAACCCACTTTGATACATACTCAGCAACCATTAAAATATGAAGATTGCCAAAAGAATGAAGGAATTGCCCCATGAAATCTATACCAGAAACATCAAACAGTTCAACCTCTAAAATGTAAGTTAGGGGCTTTTCATCTCTTTTTCCTATCATCCCTCTCATTTGACAAGTATCACAAGTCTTGCTAAAAAAATGTGCATCTCTAAAAATAGTAGGCCAATATAATCCTGATTGGAATACTTTTGCTATCGTGCGTTGCCCTCCAAAATACGCACCGTATGGAGAAGCATGGCAATGCTCAAAAAATGATTGAATTTCTCTTCCAAAAACACACATTCGATAAATATTGTCACCGCAATGTCTAAGCAAATATGGATCATCCCAAAAGTAAAATTTTACCTCATGGAGAAACTTTTTCAATTGTTGTTTAACCAGTTCATAATGTAAAATGTTAGCAACCAAATTATTAGTGAAATCAGCATACCAAGGAGTTTCATCATCTACCACCTCTGACACTGCCATTAATTATTCATCTAGAAATGCATCTGTTATCTCAGGTTGTTGGATCAAATCCTTGTGTTGCTCCACTCTAGATACATGATCAGCTTCTTGGTTCTCTGATCCTTTCTTATCTCTTATCTCTAGGTCGAACTCCTGCAAAAGCAACACCCATCTTATTAATCTTGGTTTTGCATCTTTTTTTGCCAATAAGTATTTTAGTGTAGCATGATCGGTATAAAACACCACTTTGGTCCGAATAAGATACGGTCTAAATTTTTCCAAGGCAAACACCACAGCTAGAAGCTCTTTCTCAGTATTTGTATAATTTAGTTGAGCTTCGTTCAAAGTTTTGCTGGTGTAATAAATTGGATGGATGATTCTGCCACTTCTTTGTCCTAGCATAGCTCATGCCGCATAGTCACTTGCATTGCACATCACTTCAAATGGCTTGCTCCAATTTGGTGCAGCAATAATTGGCGTGGTAACTAATGTTGTCTTTGGTGCGAGCTTGTCGAGGGCTCGTCAAATTAAAATTTATAAACCGATCCTAAGCTACTTGTAGCATTGAGTGGACCGGGTCGATCTTAGGGAACCGAATATTAATTTCTCAAGTTAAATTTGCAAAGGAGAAAGCAATTAAAAAGGGGGGTTTTGAAAATTTTCTTACTTAATGAAATAAAAATAACAAAACAAAACAAACACTAAAAGGGAAAAATCAACTCTTACCAAGTTCCAGTTCAGAGGTGCGGTTATATTCAATTGCAAATATTGATCATAGGCATTCAAAATATTTAATCTTAACCATGCAAGTACTTGGTCAACTTATTAGGAAACCCCAAAAAGTAGCAAATTCCCTAAGGTCATTAACTCTAACGAATGCCAAGTTAACGCTAATTACCTAAACAAATCTTTACGAAACCGCTTCAATTTATTTAGGTAAAGGCATTACGAACTTTGGAACGACCAAGACAATCGATCAGGTAAAACAACTTTCACCTAATTAACATGCTTCTTTAATTCCTAGAATTAAACATGCAAGTCATGTATCATGGAAACCCACAAACATACACATGTGATAATTCTAATGCTACCGGTTCATTCAACATGACAATTACGGATCATGATTGTGATTAGCAATAAAGCATGTAAAGAGATTAAGGCGTCAATTTAATCAAAATACATACTTATAAAATTAACACGGGAATTAAAGAACGCTTGCAATTGAAAGAAAACTAAGTTAAGGTTCAAGCCTCACAATGTCGCAACTGATTACAACCAACCTCTGAACCGGAATTGCAGAATCTAGCCGAGCATCTCCATAGAAAACTTCGAGTGCAAACAAGCTCGATTCGACACCATGGTTTGATGAAAAACTCCTAATCTATCATAAACTACTGAAAAACAGAGAGGAGAAAGCCTAAATTGGTCTCATGACGGTTGAAAATCGGAGACAAATGACCTAGAGGACGAAAAAATCTATATATAGGAATCGACGGAGCGTCTAGACGCTCTGGACAGCGTCTAGACGCTCCCAGCGTCACAGGGGCTCTCCGCAGCGTCGAGGGAGGCTTCAGGGAACTGCCGATAGCGTCTAGACGCTCTGGACAACGTCTAGACGCTACCCAGCGCGCAGCACTGCTTATTTTTGCTCTAACTTTTCGCTCAGGTGTCCGAATGACCTCCGGTTTGATGCGTTGGAATCGTGATTCAACGTAGAATCTCTCGAAACGTTCCTTATGCTTAAATCCTTACAAAATAATCAATTAGTTACATTAGAACCTCCAAACTAACATGATTTAAGTATGAAAATATAGAACTATGTTGTTCCTATCAGTCTTCAAGGTGTTAAATGCCTTTACACATTCTTCAGAAAATTGAAATGTTTGATTAACTTCCAACAAGGTACAAAGTGGTTTGGATATTTTTGAGAAGTCTTTTATGAATCATCAATAAAATCCTGCATACCCAAGGAAACTTCGTAATCCCTTGATTGATGATGGTGGCTTCAATTTTTCAATAATTTTCTCTTTTGCTCTATCAACTTTGATTCCTTCCTTAGAGATTTTGTGCCGAAGGACAATTCCCTCTTTGACCATGAAGTGACACTTCTTCCAGTTTAACACCAAGTTAGTCTCTTCACATCTCTACAATACCTTGCCTAAATTCTCTAAGTAGGATTGGAAGGATTCTCCAAATACTGAAAAATCGTCCATAAACACCTCCATTATAGACTCCACCATATCTGAAAATATTGTCATCATGCAACGCTGAAATGTTGTTGGGGCATTGCACAGCCCAAAAGGCATTCTTCTAAAAGCAAATGTTCCATAGGGGCAGGTAAATGATATTTTCTCCTGGTCTTGGGGAGCAATGGTAATTTGATTATACCCCAAATATTCGTCAATAAAACAATAATAGGCTTGCCTTGCCAATCTATCCAACATTTGATCGATAAACAACAGTGAAAAATTGTCTTTCTTGGTGGCTTTGTTCAACCATCAATAATCTATGCAAACTCGCCACCCTGTTACTATTCTAGTTGGAATCAACACATTTGCTTCGTTAACAGTGATAAGCCTTAGGATTAAGGCTTAATTAACTCCCAATTGCTTAAAATATTCTTGTTTTGACTTAAGATCAATTGAAAATAGTTGGAAGATTGTTAAATTGAGGGAAGAAATGAATATATTGGCATTTGGAATAAATTCTAAATAAATTGATTCTTTTTGCAGGAATTATGGAAATAGCAAAATCAGATTGCTAAATCCGATTTTGCAATTCTGGGCAGAGAATTTATGGAAACTATATATTCGCGTGGACGAAGAAACCCATATATGGGAAGATCAATTTCCGCCTGATTTGGTGGAATTGGAGCACGAAATTTGGGCAATCTTCAGCCCTAATGGAGGCCTATAAATGGGGAAGAAGAATTGGAGCTAAGCATGGGATTTCGTGAGCGATTTCAAGGATCAATTTCGTGGGTTTTTACGTTTGTTTTGCGAACCTCTGTTTTTCGTATTTCTTCTGTTTTTGGCCAAGATAGTCAAATTTAATCTTGGTTTTTCTTCAGTTTGTATTACAGAAGGTTGCTTGAACTTTTTCTAGTCTTCAATTGATGTATTTTTGAATTAGTCTTGAGTTTAAATTCAAGTAAGATTGGTGGGTTTATTTCAATATATGTTGCTCTGTTTTCCTGCTTCTTTTTATTTCACAATTGGTTACTGTTTTTCGTTAATTCTTTTCTTGATTGCCGAATGGTTGTGGGAGTTCCCCTTGTTCTCAGTCGAATTCAAGTATGAATTAAGTTGTGGGGTAATCCAGTGTCGTTTGCAAGCTTCTTTAGAATTCGTTCTTGATTTCATCTTTATATTGATGCAAGATGGTCCCATGTAATTTCTGCACTTTTCTTCAGTTATCCAGTCCGATTCAAGAGTTTCTTGAATCGTTAAGATCAATTGTTTCCTAAAAGTGGAGGAGATTGAGTCGATTGGATTAGAAGGAGTTGTGTCGATTAATGAATTGAATTTTTTCTAGCCCCTGTTTTTCTTCAATTTAACTTCTGTGAAAGTGTGTTGTTATTCAAACTAAGCTTGTGGGAAGGATAAAGTTTTTATGACAGAAGGAAGGAAACAAAAAGTTTACTTAATTGCCCTTGAACTTTTCTTTAATTTTCAGTAAGAATCCCTTCCTTGATATCCTAGTAGAATAATATTATAAGTCATTGTTTTAAGCATTTAAATTGCATAACTTCTAACATGAATTTTCTTTCAAAAATTATTTGTAATAATTTCGGTTTTAATATGAGCTAAAACTTCTTAGGGGGTTCAAAAATGTGAATTCCCTAAGAAGTAATTGTAGCCTAAATTCCAATAAAAACCAAGCCTACATCTCAATTGTTTGCTTGTGTTGATTAAAATTCCGTTGAGATCTTAGATTGATCAACTAGGGTTGTTGGCTTTTTGGCCATTAATTTCAAATTAATTAATTAATTAATGTTTTGATCATAACAAACCTGATTTTGTTTATTAACAATTTTAGTGTTTTGAAGTGTCCATAGGGTAGAGCTCGGAATAACGATTCCAACGCATCTTGAATCATTCGAATTGGAGCTCAAACGAAGAAGTTATGAGCAAAA
The DNA here is from genome assembly GCA_033996785.1 of Trichosanthes truncata. Taxonomy (NCBI): domain Eukaryota; kingdom Viridiplantae; phylum Streptophyta; class Magnoliopsida; order Cucurbitales; family Cucurbitaceae; genus Trichosanthes; species Trichosanthes truncata. The sequence continues at coordinate 36,628,651 of JAWPNB010000013.1, read as the reverse complement.
CAAAATCAAAGGAAAAATCCTACATGGCGTGACACGTGGCATATAGGGATGACGTGGCAGATGACGTGGAGGGTCAACGGTCAACATTGATGACGTGGCGCCGACGTAGCGATGATGTGGCATTTTCAAACGGTCATATTTGCTTACGTGGCTGATGACGTGGACGATGACATGGCAAAACGTGGACCAATAATATTTTGACACGTGGCATCATGATTATTTTAATAATTAAAAAGTCCAACGGTCAAAATTCAAAACATTTATTATTATTTTATTCCGGCCAATGAAAGGGCGACACGTGGCATTCTTAATTAAAATAATATATATATACATAATGAGTCAAACGGTCAAATGTTTAATAATATAATATTATTTTTATTAATATTATAATATTATAATATTATTTTATTATTATAATATTATTAATTTTGAATTTCTTTTTTGCAGCCAATCAGAAGCTGACACGTGGCAGAAATGGCTAGTTTTTGTTTTCTCTCTATTTAAGGCCCAAAAAAAAAATTGCAAAAAATGTGGAAAAATTTTGAAAAATACTACTTCTCTTGGAGAGCATTTCCAATATTTTTGAGCAATTTTTGAGCTTCAATTTCTTTAATTTTCATAGCCACTTGAGGGCTTTTACTTGTAAGAAATCCTTTCTTACATAGTTGTGAGCTTTGATTTGTGTATCTACTCTTTGAGAGAGTTTCTTCATCTTGTTCTTCATCTTCCAATCCATTGTAAGGGTTTCTCTTGATCCCGAAAAAGAGAGGTTGTAACGGTTTGATCCTAAACCGTGGAAAGGATCGGGTTTGTTCTTGCTCCCGGAAAAGGAACGTTGTAACGGTTAGACTCTAAGCCGTGGAAAGAGTCATTGTTCTAGTGAAATACCCAAGAGGAGCTTGGGGAGTGGAGTAGGCCGGGTTGTGCCGAACCACTATAAATTTACGGTGTCAATTTTTCTATCCCTATCTTATTTCATTTTCGCAATTAATTTGTTATTATATTATATTGCATAAAATTAAGTGTTCTTGGATGTCTATCTTGGTTGGTATAATTTTACTTTTACATATTCTTTACCAATCTTGTTTTTAGAATTAAATAGGGTTTTGAAATTGTTAATGTTAAATTTATTGTTTAATTTGAGGTGAATTTATTTGCATGATTTCTTGTTTAAATTAATTATTGCAAAAAGTGTGTTAATTTGTTTAATTGGGCCCACATTAGTAAAAAGTTTTATAAAGTTTGAAGAAACCCTATTCACCCCCCCTCTATGGGTGCCATACCGATCCTACAATTGGTATCAGAGCAAGGTTGCTCTTATTTTTAATCGAATATATTTTTCAAAAGTTATTCCATCCAATATCCATTGTTTGAGTTTTCACTTCAACAATTGATATTAGAGCGGTTGCTCTTTTGATAAAATTATTTTTTTTAAATATTATTTTAATACTTAAAGTATCTTATTAATATTTTGAAAAATTAATTCAAAAGCTTAATTGCTAAGAGCTATGGCAACTTTAGATTTTCTTGAAGGTCATTGTATTGATAAACCTCCTTTCTTTGATTGTAGAAATTATGATGTTTGGAGAAAGAGAATGAAAACATTTTTGCTTGCTATTGATTTCAATATTATGTATGTTTGTGAGCATGATTTATCAAAATTGAAAATGGATGATAAATTGCTTAAATTTCTTTCTTTTAATGCCCAAGCCATAAATATCATATATTGTGCATTAGATAGAAAAATATGTGATGAGATTTTACATTTTACATATGCATATGATATTTTAAATTTTCTTGATAATGTGTATAGTGTAGAAAATTCTCCTTGTACTATTAATGATTTATTTGATGTGAAGGAGAATTGTAATTCTCAAAATCAAGAAAAATTTCATGAAGTGGGGAAGAAAAATGTGATGGAGCCTCTCTATGCTTGATGGGTCATTCGGATAACGATTCCGGTAATGAAAGTGATGAAAATGAGGTAAATCATCAATCCCCTTCTTATAATGAACTTTATGATGCCTTTGAAAGCATGCAACATGATTTAGAAAAACTTAGCTCTAAATATGTCAAACTATCAAAGAAGTATAAAACCTTATGTATTGAGAATAAATCTTTGATAGATGAAAATGCATGTATGAAAAATGGAACTAATAATGTATTGTTGCATAATGAAATTGATGATTGTTGTCATAAGAAAAATGCATTGAATGATAAAATTAAATTTCTTGAAATTGAGAATGATGAGCTCAAATCTTTATCATGTGAATTAAAAATTGAATTGAGTGATTTGAGAAATAAAAATGAGGAAATTGAATCTTGTTCTTTGAAATTAAAAGATGAAATTGCTAGCTTGAAAGATAAAATTATTGACTTGAAAACTAGCAATACTTCTTTAGAAAAAGATAAATGTTCTTTTGTTGACAAGATTAAATTTCTTGAATGTGATAATCATGAGAAAAATGATCTTTTGCATGTGCTTAAAGAAAAAGAAATACTTGCTAGTAAAGAGCTTGAAATTGCAAAAGAGTCAATTAAGAAATTGACAATAGGTGCACAAAAATTAGATAAAATTATTGACATGGGTAAACCTTTTAATGATAAAAGGGGATTAGGCTATGTGGATGAAAATTCTTCATCTAGCTCTAAAACTATTTTTGTTAAAGCTACTCCCACTATGCCTAAAGATGCTTTACCCAATGTGCCTAATCTTGTTGCATCTAAATTTGTGCCAAAGCATGAAATATCTAGAAATGTCCATAAAAATTCAAATTTTGTGCCTAGACAATTTCATGCTAGATCAAAATGTGGTCATAATGTGAAATTTGAGCATAAGCATGAAAAGACTAAACCTATCTATGAAAAATCAAAATTAGAGCCTAAACATTATCATGCTTTATCCAAATGCATGCATAGTGCTAAATTTGTTCATAATCATGGAAAAACTAGAAATATGCATTTGAAATCAAAATTTGTGCCTACATGTCATTATTGTGGAGTTAAAGGTCATATTAGACCTAATTGTTTTAAATTGAAAAATACTCCTAGAAAGAATCTCTTTGAGAAAAATATTGTGAAAAATCAATTTGTTAAAAAGAAATTCTTGCCTAAAGTTACTTGTTATTCATGTGGCAAAATTGGTTATAAATATCATACTTGTTATTTGCCAAGAATGAATGCTATTAATGTTGAAACTAATTTGAAATGGATTCCAAAATCTTTGTTTCCTAACAATGAAGGACCCAATAAATGGGTACCAAAATCCTTTGATTAAGCCTTCTTTGTAGGTGTGATTTCAAGAAGCAATTGGTTGCTTGGACTTCAAATGAGAAATTAATTCAAATGAAGCAACTATTATGACTTTCTTGAATCCAACAAAAGGAATTACATATTTGGTAACTTTATATTTTTGAAATATTTGAATTTGAATTTTTTTTGTACACCTTTGAATTTGAATGCATATATATGTGTGTGTTGTATTTTATGGAACATGTTTGTTCATTTTAGGGAGACCATTTAGGGAACATGTTTGCTTATTTTAGGGAGCACATTTTCTATATTCTATATATTTTTAAATTATTGAAATAAATATTCTATTTGTATCTCTTATGGAAATCGTATCTCTTGATGGCTTAAATGTTTGAATTTGATTTCCTAAATTTTTAGTGATTATTAGATTAAATGTCCATGAGATATTTATGGATATTTTGTTTGACATTTATCTTTATTGTTTGTCTATTTGTAGACCACATGATTATGTGCTTTTGAGAAATTTGAGATTGATTTCAAATTTATATATAATTCCAATTGCTTTGTTTTTATAGAATTTCATGTCATGGAATTGTTTTTAAATCTATTTTGGCATATTATGTGTTAATGTTTTTTTTTAATTTGTCCAATATAATTGATATTTTGAGTATTTGAATATTTTTTATAGTTTACATGTTGGTTTTCAAAATTGAATCTTTGATGATTTAAATTATTTTTGAAAACTTTTGTGGATTCCTTTATTGTTTGTTTATAATTAATTCTTGTTATTAATTTGTCAAAGAAGTTTTTCGAAAATATTCTTTTTAAACTATCTCACTTTGATACTTTGTTGTTTGAGTTCCACTCTTACAATTGGTATTAAGTTTTGTTAGTTTAAAAACAGGGTTTAAATGCTTTATGAACTTGAATGTCTATTCCTTGATTAAAGCATTATGGTTTGATTATTTATTTAATGTTATTATGAGAAATGGAAAAAAAGTTGTCAAATCCCTTTTAATAGGGAAAGTGCCTTAATTTACTTAACTTTTCTTAAATCCTATTGGTTGTGAAGTTTTGTCCTTAAATAAAATTTATTTTGTTTGTAATGATAATTGACATGTTTTACTTATTGATAACTTTTTCCTTTTATAAACATAAATGCTTTTGTGGATTATTGGATTATATGCTCTTGAGAAGGTTGAGATTGATCATTTATAAATTTATCCATAATTCATTTTGCTTGTTATTTGAGTTATAGATGCATGTCTTGAGAAAATATTGAATATCTTTTTTTGGCATCTATTTATATTAAAATTTGATTTATCCATAATTTATTTTTTAAAATTATCCACAATTTCTTGATATTTTGATTGTTTTATTATTGCTTGATTTTGAATATTGGGACTATGATTTTGAGATTTATCCAAAATGCCCAATACTTGAATTACTTGTTATGTTATGGATGTTTAAATTGGTGGAAACTTGATGTTATTGAAGTTTGGAATATTCTATGTATTGTTTGGTCTCTTGGAAGAAATTGTTTAGATATTTTTTTTATTATATGCTTCTTGGCATAAGTTATGTATATTTCTTGAAGATAAAGTGTGTGTTTTGATGATAAATGTTGCCTTCTTTAAATTTTGATGTCTTGAAAAAAAAAATTGATATTTGTTTGATTTTATTTTTTTTAAAAAAGATTTGTTATTATTTTGATCATATTATTTGTCATATCTTGAAAAGAATGTGTTTAATTAATGCTTGAGAAGATTCGTTGAATTCTTTTTCATAAGGGAAGTATATTTATGGAATTGATTTATTTTCTTGAATTCCCTTTAGCATTTTGCTCAAAATTGGTATAAATCTTGTTTGTGTTGCTATCATGCTCATATTTGGTTATAATGTCATTTTGCTATTATTCGGTATCAATATTTCTTTTTCATCAATTGGTGTTTATTTTCTAACATCTGATATTTTGGTATCTCATGTTTGAATGTTACTAAGATTTGATGAGTTGATTACTTTGAGATTAATTTGCTTAATGTATCTTTTATAAATATGGAAAATTTAGTGCATATTCATGAGTATTAAAATTGCTCTATTGAAATTTATTTGCTTTATGCCATATTACTCCTAAATGAGTATTTTTATTGAAAACTATTGATGGTTTGTTTGAGATAAATTGAACTACCATGTTTCTATTTAAATTGCTATCTTGTGCAAATTATTATTGTTGAATGATTTTACTTGAATGATTTATCTCCTTGGTATTTATTGATATTTCTTATTAGGAGGAGAATGCTTATTTTTTAAGGGAAGTTGTACTATTCTATATGTGAATTTGATGATATTGATTCTCCAAATTGCCTTATTGACATATGCCCCTCTTATGCATATTATTTATCTTTTTAGGGGGAGTTATTATTTTTGGAGTAAATTCATTTTTTAATATTAGGTGCTCTAATGGTTCTTTTTAGAAAAAGTTTTATTTTAAAATTTTCATTTATATTTTATTCCCTTTAGTTGATTTATGTGCTAAAAGTCTTTTTGTCCTTTATAAAGGGGGAGTGTTAAATTGATTTCAAAAGGGGGAGACATTTGTGAAGTTTGGATTAAAGTTGAGAAGTTATTTGAAATTGACTAAGTTGTGGTTACGTTCTATTTATTTTTCTTATTATTCCTTTTTGATTGATTCCAAAGGGGGGAGAGGTAATAAGAAAAATGAAAGCATATTGTTATTATGTATGTGTGTTGATTGTGCATCAAGCTAAAATCTAACATCACACACCACTTTGAACTTCATTTTTCTATAGTAGTTTTTCATCATCAAAAAGGGGGAGATTGTTGGCTTTTTGGCCATTAATCTCAAATTAATTAATTAATTAATGTTTTGATGATAACAAACCTGATTTTGTTTATTAACAATTTTAGTATTTTGAAGTGTCCATAGGGTAGAGCTCGGAATAACGATTCCAACGCATCTTGAATCATTCGAATCGGAGCTCAAACGAAGAAGTTATGAGCAAAACAAAATCAAAGGAAAAATCCTACATGGCGTGACACGTGGCATATAGGGATGACATGGCAGATGACGTGGAGTGTCAACGGTCAACATTGATGACGTGGCGCCGACGTAGCGATGATGTGGCATTTTCAAATGGTCATATTTGCTTACGTGGTGGATGACGTGGACGATGACATGGCAAAACGTGGACCAATAATATTTTGACACGTGGCATCATGATTATTTTAATAATTAAAAAGTCCAACGGTCAAAATTTAAAATATTTATTATTATTTTATTCCGGCCAATGAAAGGGTGACACGTGGCATTCTTAATTAAAATTATATATATAAAATGAGTCAAATGGTCAAATGTTTAATATTATAATATTGTTTTTATTTTTATTATAATATTATAATATTATTTTATTATTATAATATTATTAATTTTGAATATCTTTTTTGCAGCCAATCAGAAGCTGACACGTGGCAGAAACGACTAGTTTTTGTTTTCTCTCTATTTAAGGCCCAAAAAAAAATTGCAAAAAATGTGGAAAAATTCTGAAAAATACTACTTCTCTTGGAGAGCATTTCCAATATTTTTGAGCAATTTTTGAGCTTCAATTTCTTTAATTTTCATAGCCACTTGAGGGCTTTTACTTGTAAGAAATCATTTCTTACATAGTTGTGAGCTTTGATTTATGTATCTACTCTTTGAGAGAGTTTCTTCATCTTGTTCTTTATCTTCCAATCCATTGTAAGGGTTTCTCTTGATCCCGAAAAAGAGAGGTTGTAACGGTTTGATCCTAAACCGTGGAAAGGATCGGGTTTGTTCTTGCTCCCGGAAAAGAAACGTTGTAACGGTTAGACTCTAAGCCGTGGAAAGAGTCATTGTTCTAGTGAAATACCCAAGAGGAGCTTGGGGAGTGGAGTAGGCCGGGTTGTGCCGAACCACTATAAATTTACGGTGTCAATTTTTCTATCCCTATCTTATTTCATTTTCGCAATTAATTTGTTATTATATTATATTGCATAAAATTAAGTGTTCTTTGATGTCTATCTTGGTTGGTATAATTTTACTTTTACATATTCTTTACCAATCTTGTTTTTAGAATTAAATAGGGTGTTTGAAATTGTTAATGTTAAATTTATTGTTTAATTTGAGGTGAATTTATTTGCATGATTTCTTGTTTAAATTAATTGTTGCAAAAAGTGTGTTAATTTGTTTAATTGGGCCCACATTAGTAAAAAGTTTTATAAAGTTTGAAGAAACCCTATCCACCCCCCTCTAGGGTTGCCATACCGATCCTACAAGGGTATCAACTCAAGCTTAGATCTAATACCGACGGGGTTAGTGACAAGCGAATTTCACACAAGTGATGGAGAAAAAGAGCTTAGACATAAGCCAATTCCTCACCCTAGACATAGGGATTCAGGACTCCAAAACCCATAAAATTGTGAGCCAAACTACCTAAGATAGAGGGACTATAGACATATAGGTCTCTCACATAGCCTCCTAAAAACCTAAATTCAAGGTAAATAGGAGATGCAATTTTGGTTTACAATTGAGTGTGGAGTAGGTTGAAATTGCAATTTTGGCTTGCAATTACAACTTAGGGCAATAACATTCTTGAGCCCCATTCTTTATCATTTCATTTTCTAAGTTTATCTAATTTGCTATCCAATCTTGCCAATTTTAGATTATGCAATTTAATTCTGCAATTTTTGGTTATTGCGCTTATTGCCATTTTAGATTCTGCAATTAGATTCTACAATTTTTATTTTTCACTAACACACCAACCCAACTTTATTTTTGCATATTTAGTTTTCAAAGTTGCAATTTTCCTTACACTTTTGCTTTACAATATTTTTGTTACTCCGTTCCCTGTGGGATTCGATACTTGGTACTCAGATACCATTTTATATTACTTCGATCTCTTGCGCTTGCGTGTAACATCCGATCAAACAGTTACAGTCATACCTCCCTTTTTAGGAACACACTGCACAGGGGTACCCAATTGCTATCAGCAATTAGATAAATGATTCCTGCATCTAGCCACTTGATCACTTCCTTTTTAACCACTTCTTTCATTGCAGGAGTAAGCCTTCTCAGATTTTCAATGGTTATGAAATTTCCATCTTCCAAGTTGATTTTATGCATACAGAAGGAAGGACTTATACCTTGTATATCTACCAATGTCCACCCAATCGCCTTCTTGTATTGTTTCAGCAATTCTAATAGCAATAGCTCTTCCTCAGGTGAAAGATTTGTTGATATGATGATTGGCAGTGTTCCTTCTTCTCCCAAATATGCATACTTTAACTGTGTAGGTAGTGGTTTTAATTCTAACTTGGGAGGCACCTTGATCGATGGTTGAATTGGTAGAGATTCTCTGTCAGCCAATTCCAACAAATCAAAAAGTCTTCTATAAATTGGAAATTATACTGTTCACCTCAGATCTTTCGCTGCAGCTTTCTAAGTCTTCTTGTGAAATCTCTCCAAACATCTGATCATGCTACTCTAGCAATTCTAGCTCAAAATTCTCTTCTATCAAATCATCAAGGATGTGAATAGTTGAACATTGTTCTCTCTCAGCAAGACATTTCATAGCACCCAACACATTAAATTTCACCTCCTGATCATCTACAATCAATGTAATTATACCTTTCCCCACATCAACTACTGTACCACCAGTTGCCAAGAAAGGTCTCCCCAAAATGATTGGTACCTCTATGTCTGCTTCATAATCCAAGATGATGAAATCAGTTCGAAAAATAAATTTATCTACTTGTACCAAAATATTTTCAATCTTCCCTTCATGATATGTGATTGATCCTTCAGCCAATTGTAATGTCACAATAGTAGGCCTTGCCTCTCCAATGCCTAATTTTTGGAAAATAGATAATGGCATAAGATTTATGTTGGCGCCTAGATCACAAAGGGTTCTTCCTACTTCCTTTCCTCCTATTGACACTGAAATTGTGAATGATCATGGGTCTTGAAGATTAGGAGGAATGGGGTGCGCAACAATAACACTACATTCTTCTGAAAAAGGCACAACCTCAAATTCAATTGGTCTCTTCTTCTTGGTTCGGATATCTTTGAGAAACTTCACATAATTAGGCATTTGTTCCAAAGCTTCAACCAATGGAATGTTTATGTGAAGTTGTTTGAAGATATTGAAGAACTTCTTAAACTACTGATCTTGATTTTTCTTCTTTAATCCCAGGAGAAATGGCGGTGGTGGTGGCAGAAATGTTGGACCCACAGTAGCTATCTTCTGTGTTGCTACTGGAGGTTTTACTCTAGCTATTTCTTCTACTTCAGCATTCTCAGCACCCCTTATGTTTTCAACATTCTCTCCTTCTTGTGACACTGAAGCCTTTAGCTCAACTGATATTCTTTCCTCTGTTTGCATCGCAGACTCTATAAACTTCTGTTTGTGCTTACTCAATTTTTCTGCTGGAACAAGAGGTTTTCCACTTCTCAATTCAATAGCTTGAACATGCTCCTTACCTTCTCTCTTTGGAAGCTCTATATAGCTTGCCCTGAGGTCTAGTCTTCAGCTCATTTGCTAGCTGCCAAATCATATTTCCAAATTTCTCAGAGATGCTTGCTGACTTTGAATCATTGTGTCGTTCTTGACCGTATGTTCTTTTATCAGACTCTCCAATGATGTTCCTTGTATTTGCTGGTTCTTTGACTTCTGTTGCGACATATTCTGTTGATTCTACCCAAAACTAGGTTGAAAGTTCATTCTGTTCTGCCCTTGATTTTCTTGTGCAACATTCCCTTGACCACTCCATGAGAAATTTGGATGGTATCTCCACCCTGGGTTTTATGTATTAGAAAAGGGATCGTTCTTCTGCATATTCTGATGTCCAACGTAATAGACTGATGCAGGATTTGCTGGACAAAACTCAAATGTATGCCCTTCTCCACAATAAGCACAAGATTCTGTTGTCACCTAATTAATTGTTGCCATATTTTAATTTGTATTTCCTAGTTGCAAGTTTTTCAGAAGATTTTCCATTGATGCCATTTTAATACTAGAGGATTTAATGCATCAACTTCAAGCACTCCCCTGTTCTTTTTCCCTAGATTGTTTCTAACATCAGACCATTGGGAACTATTTGTTGAGATCCTCTCTAAAATCTCAAATGTTTCGTTAAAAGTCTTAGCTAGGAGAGCTCCATTTGCTAATGCATTTACCATATTCTGCGTTTCTGAATTCAAGCCATTATAAAACATTTCCATCTTAATGCAGTGGGGCAGACCATGGTGCGGCACTTTCTGAGTAGCTCCTAGAATCTTTCCCACGTCTCACTGAAAGTCTCGTCGTCAAACTGCTTATAGACCACTATCTCTCCTCGAAGCTTTGCATTTTTGGTTGGTGGAAAATACTTCATCAAAAACTTCACTGCCAAATCATTCCACGAAGTTATAGTTCCATGTCCAAAGGAATTCAGCCATGATTTTCTTGATCTCGCCAAGAATACGGGAACAAAATTAATCTTCTAGCATCCTTTGACACACCCTGCTTCTTAAAAGAATCGCTCACACTTAAGAAGTTTCTTAGATGCAAGTGAGGGTCCTCTGAAGGAAGTCCATGAAACTATCCAATAGATTGCAAAGTCTGGAACATTACAGGCTTTAACTCAAACTCTGCTGCTTCTAAATCAGGTCCAACAGTTCCTGGCGCATCAAAAGTAGGCATAACATAGGTGTGAATAACTCTCTCCCTATCATCCGCTACAAAGATAGGGTTATTAGCATCATTATGTTGACCAACTGCTTGATTTTCTCCAGCATCAAGTGGATCACAACAAATTTCTGGATGATTTTCTAGTAAATATCGAGCTTAAGGAGAAAAACTAAGTGTTTGGGGGTGTTTTGGTGACTTTAGGCCTCATTGGAGCAATTTTGAAGATCCAAGAAGATAAGAAGTGGAGTTTTGACAAAAGAACCCGAGGGGAGAGCATCTAGACTCTGAAAATGGCATCTAGATGCCACATTTGGAATGTTAAACCTGAGAGCAAGCGTCAAGAAGTTGTCCTGTGGCACCTCGACACTTAAAACGCATGCAACTGAGATTTTTCATCCATAGCATCAAGACGCTCCTCTCAACGTTGGAGGTGCGTGTGGAAGGAGAATGGAGTAGTTTGGGCACAACGTCAAGATGTTGTCCCTAGCATCGAGACGCTACATCGATAGAGGGTATAAGTTATTCGCATTCTCTTCGTGCAAAATGAGGTCATTCCGAGGGTTTTCACTATAATCTTGATATCATAGTGTAATTGAGGGATTTTGAAGCGGAATTGAAGATTGTGGAGCTCAGGTTCATGGTAGATTGCCTCAGGAAGGTGGGATCGACATCGACCTAAGCATTTCCTTCCTTTTCCCTTATTTTTATTATTTAGATTAGGTTGTAATTAGGGATTATTGGCGGTATTTGGTGATTGAGTAGCTAAATCCTAAATTCTTGGGTTTGATGGATTTCTTTGGACTATTGCTTAATTAATTAGTATTGTGGGCTTAATTGATGTCTATGTTCATTAATGCAGTTAGGGCTTAATGCTTTTATTCATGTGTTCTTTAATTAATTGAAGTAGATCTAAGTTGAACTCGAAGAGGAAAGTTAATTTAGCTTAATGCGCAATTAATTAGCTTTCCGAGTGACAGCAGGATAAAGGGTTAATTAATTGTAGTTGGTGTTGAAGATTAATTAATAGAACACTGGTTAATTGAATTGTTTTCTAAGTGGAAACTCGACAGAGAGAAGCTTAAGCGAGAACCGAATGCATGATTGTTTGTTAATTACCTGAGTGGCAACGAAGTTAATAGTTAATCAATAAAGGTCCGTAATGAAGAGTCTTAATGGCTTGTGCTAATTAGCTAGCACTAGGGACACCTAGGTTAATTAATTTAGTACTTGAGACTGGAGGAGACCGACAAGAGATTCTATGTTTTTAGGCTTCTAGACTTATGATTGAACACTTGATTTTACCTAATTGTCTAATTGATTAAGTAAATTAAAATGCAAAGAAGAAAATCAACGCCCATAGAATTACCTTTTGTATTTGTGTCTCCATTTATCATTGCTTTCTAGGTTAGTTGTTTACTTGTCTTCTTTGATTTTTTTTCCTCTAAATAAAGTTAAGTGAGAGTAATTGCAGTATTTATTGAATTAAAATCAATCGATGTGGATTCGATACTCGATAGGAATATTGTTTTATATTACTTGATCTGTGTGCTTGCAGAAACGTAAATTGTACGCATCAACACTCTGACCAAGCCACACCACCACTACCACAGAACCAAGATAGGCCATATGAGGACTTTCCTAATGATGTGGCTGCATCCTAACGAACAGGTATAGGAAAATGATCATTTTGAAGATCTACTCGAGTATGAGACTCGAGGTTTCACCTTGAACAGAGCCTAGAGCCTGTAAGAGAAGAAGAAAATGATGATGCACCACTCTCCAAGGACGATTTGCTGAAAATCTTGGAAAGCCAAATGCCAAGCCCCAAGCCTATTCATGGACGATTTGCATGTGACCGCATATGGAGGCAGAAGACAATTTTCAGGTGAAGATGAAAATTATGAGAAATGTGCTCGGTATGCACCCACATCTTGACCTAATTCGACAGATCTTTCCAGAATGTCGGATTTAGTAGATTTTCACAAGATTCTCTAGTAAATCTCCTTGATTCATGGGATTATGTCAACCACACTCTCTCACACTAACTTTGACAGAAAATCCTAGATTTGAAGTCTATAAAAAGGAAGATCAAGCTTCAATTTCAAGAGAGCTCACATTTCTAGGTTCTTCCCAACACTCTATCATTTTCTTTTCTTCAACAGCCACCACACCGAGTCTCCCTAGTTTTGTTCATTCTCTGTTCTGACATTGTTGAGTAAATTTTAATGCGCAAAACTGCAAGTGTACAGTGTCAAGTTTTAGTATAGTGAATGGAGTGAGAGATGACCTCAGGATTGGGTTCCAGTATAATTGATTATAATACTTACTAATATTTAATTTTATCTAGAGAACCAAAAAGTAAGAATGAGGTAACTAAAACTAAATCTAAATATTTACAGATTTGAGACAACTAGAGGGAATATTCTTAGAACATATGTTGTATCTATTAAACTCTAGCTTAATCAATTGTACAATTTAACTTTAACATGCAACAAATTATAACCTAAGAAGATGATTAATAATAATTGACTTTTCCAAGCTCAATTAATTCTCTTGTCTACTTATAAAATCAACATCCCTGTCTATTTTCTACAACCAAATAAGACATTATCAAAATTTCTTTTAATGGCTTCTCTTCAAAAAATTCTCATTCCCATGCAAAATATTACTAACAGTCATACATTTATATCTAGATTTAAATCTTACTTTTCTAAGCTAAAAACTTAAACCATTCAGAACTACACCTAGGCCATAAACATAGAATTACGCACAAGAACACATGATTAACCTTGTTGCAATATAAAGGAAAACTGCTAATTAAATCAAACCTTCAAGAGTTCAACAATTAACAAAAAAAGCCTAAAAATAGAGTTTTGTCACTCAAATTCACAAAATAAACTCATCTATATGTTGGGATTTATGCTCTAAAGCCTCGTAATTAATGATTTATTTAATAATTAATCATAATTTTTATTATTTTATTTACAATATAATATTATCCATTATATGAAAAATTCAAGGTTATTAGTGTAATCTTGAACAATATGTGGTTGACATACGGAAGGATCATGTTCAATAAATAACCAAAGGGTCATAGTATATAGATAAGGTTGGGTGTCTTATCCTGGTAATACTATTGCGACCCACTTTATAATAGTTACAAATGATTTGATCTAAATTGTTCATGTGGAGACATGTGAGTGGGGGTATCTTATACAATGAGTTTGTGTAAGACTAGACCACGAAATATTTAATCTCTCTTTATAAATCCGTTAATTGAGAAGATTAATATTTCATCAATATCATATGCGACTCGATCTTAATCCTAAGTGAGTTATGAACTCCTGCCTGTGAGGGCTTGTCCTTTGATTTGCATGAGTGAGTGTGGCTTTTGCAGCCAAATATGCCTACCATTTTGGGGACTTGACCAAATAGGGAGCTGGGAACATAATCTCACAATATGGAATTCACTCATTCCCATATAGGGTAAGTAGATGAGTAGTTCCCTTAAGTGTTAATTTTGGGACTTGAACAATGGGGCCCCACCCTCTCACTGGCCCGAAAGGGACTTAGTTTATAATTAGATTATAAATAGATTGTTCATTAAAAGATCAGTGGTACTTAAGGTGCAAGATGTAATTATAGGGATAAAACGGACTTTTGACCCAACTATAATTACGAACAACTCGTGAATGATCAACTTGTATGTAATGATTATATCTATGGACACAATTTTTCCTACAGTGCATAAGAGTGCAACTCTAGGTCTATAGTGAAGTGACCTAGTTAATGAATGAAAATTAATTAATTACAGAGTTTAATTAATTGATTTTGTATCATTTGAGCTTATAATATGTAGGTCTATAAGGTCCCTTTGCTAGCTCATAATAACACTAAAAAATCAATTTAGTTGAAAGAAAATTTTGAAATGTTCAAATTAATATTTAATATATTAGATATATTAAATATATAAGAGGAAAATATATTTATTGTATTTGATACATTAAATATTAAAATAATTAATGTATGTTAGATACATTAAATAAAATATATTTGAATAAGATTCAAATAAATAAATATCGTAGGAAATTTGAATGAGATTCAAATAAATATAAGATATATTTTAATATATTACATATTAAAATATAATATTTTTAATTATGGCAAAGATCTTCCCTTAGTCTCTATAAATAGGACTCTTGGGTTGAGCCATTAGACACAACACATATCTCCTCAATAGAGAATTAGATAATTCTCTCTAGACCTCTTCCTCTCCAATCCCTTGTGGATTTTCTTTCAAGAGGCTCCCACAAGCCTTGGTCTTGTGTTCGAGTCATAGTCATGAAGATTTTATGGAGGAGATAAAGATCCGCTAGAAACATCTCCATATTTACTCCAAGTAAGTTTGTTGAACCTTAATTTTTAGTTTAATTTTAAATAAAATCAAAGACGATCAAATGTATCCGCTGCGAAGTGAAACGTTCATTCCTTCACTATAAAGTCCATAAAAGAAACTACAAAGAAAAAGGAAAAAGATAAAACTCCTGTATGCATGTCAATCCTTGTTTCCGGCGTGATGTGGTGCAATCTTGAGCCTTGAACTCCTTCCTTGGCTCTCAAGAGTGTATTCTAGGTCCCAAAAGCTGAGTAGAAATTGAAATCTAGCTTTTTTCCTTCAATTGGCCTCCCCAAATCCGTAGGCAAAAAGTCCTTTTTATACTATCAAACGTTGTCTTCCTAATTCTTTTCGCATTTGAAAAATCAAGTATAAACGGAAAAGGAGTTGTGCGCATGTTTTGTGACCAAAGAGGCTTGCGACATGATTTTTCGTAGTATCTCGACGTTATGCTTACAGGTTGAGAGGCTTGGAACGCTACTTTCAGAACATCTTGACGCTCTATATGGTATCAAGACACTCTCGTCTCAGGAATTACATCCAAAATCTCTATATCCAAAACCCAAGTGGTGAATTGTTCCCAAGTTCTGTGGTTATTAATCTCCATCCCCTCCATGTTAGAGCATCCACTAGCTAGTTTTGACCATGATCTGAATGAAGGCAAGAAAAGATTGTTCAAGACAAGCAGTTTGACTCCACGCAAAGTTAAATGGTGCAAGGGTAAATGGTCACCATCATGTCGACTTTTCATCTAACATTTTAATGAATTTTATACTTTAAGGGTAGTTTTTAAACATTTATGAAAAGTCAAAAATAATATTGCAACTTTTGAAAGAATAGTACTTTTGAAATAAAGGGCAATGTTAAGAGGCATTTTTTATAATTTAGCCAATCAATTATTAACCATAATCTTTTTTTTAATACATCATTTTTTTTACTTCTAATATTGACATTATATCACTGATTAATTTATATATTAATTAAACCAAAATTATCAACATACATGGATTTCCATTTGGCAAAATTTAAAATTATATTTAGATGCTACGGTTTATTTTCAAAAACTTTATGTAAGTAATAAATATGCTAGAAGAATAATAGAAAATCATTGGCATTCATTTACAAATATGAGAATCATAATGAATAAGATGTCTTGCAAATATGGGTCAATTACATCTAAATTTTGCAGTAATAAATGCTTGGCTTTTGTGAGAGGTTTTCGTTAGTTTTTAAAATAATAATAATAAATCACAGTCCAAAAAATATTTGAGTGGGTTTTTATAAATAGTGCTGATAATTTCAACACTTAATTAAAACACGAATAGCACTAAAATTGTCTATTAGATAGAAGCTTTTATTTATAACAAATTGTAGTTATTTAACTAAAATTATTGATTCCATATTCTTCCACATGGAATGATTTAAACTTATTTTCTTTTATTACAGAAAAAAAAAATCCATAACTCCTTTGAAACTGTAAGCTGTGTTAACTTATCTATTTCACTTGCAAAACTTTATGACAAATGCGGACTAAAGCTCATATGTGATTTAAACAAATAGCTGCAGGTCTGACCTAGTGGGACAGCAAAATCATAATCATACAAATTGCATGCCTAATGTTCATCTAATAGAACACAAGGCAGCAAAATAAATATAAGATCAGCTATAACTATTGACAACATACACTAGCTCGCAATCTTGAACGGCTGAATATGAATCGCCACGAGATATCGGTATCAATCGTATTCATCATAGCCATAATCTTGTTCATAGTTGTATGTTTCTTCCATATTCTCATAATAGACACCAGAACCATATGTTCCATCACCATCATAATCATCTTCCTGCTCTAACTCACCCTGTTTGTGCTCTGTGGATTCAAATTCTTTGGTCGTATTTTGTGTCTTGTCAGTCTGTCCAGCGTGTTCTTCACGTTTCTTTTTCGTCAAAGGCTCAGTACCAGCCTGCAATTGTAGATCACAATACAATATCCATGAATACACACAAGACGAAGAAATCCAATGCCAAAATAACAAGGAGCACTTAATCTTTTATGAGCTTTTGATGAATTCAAATAAGAATAATTCTTAAAAGTCATAAAAAGAAATTAGTTTGCATATAATACCATTCTCTTTCACAAATGATGAGTCTTATGATAGAAAATTTGCCTTTTTTAGTGCAAAATTTTCCAAAATTTTCAGGTTTTGAAGATCAGCAATTAAGTGGATCAACATAAGCATGTCCAAAGATGGAGGAATTGGCTAAACAACTAAATTGCAAGGAAAATATTTCCTAATTTTTATCTACCGCTACCTTTATGAGGTAATCCAAAAAAGGATAATTAGTGGTACCAATAATAGGAAATGTTTTGAGGAAGATGAATAGATGCAATTGTAATTCAATATTTTTTTGGTAAGAAACTGCGCTTTCATTGAGAAAAATGAAAGAAAATACAAGGGCATACAAAAAACAAGCTCCACAAATGAACAGCCCAAAAACTACACAAAGGGACTCCAATCAAACAAAATCAAACTAAGATCATAATTACAAAAAGGCATAGTGACCGATGGCCACGAGGCATTAAACCTCACCAACTCCCAAACCTCGTTGCAAGACCACTCAAACTCTCTAAAAATTCTACTATTCCCCTTGGCCACAACACCGCAAAGAAACTTGCATGCCACAAAACAGTGCCCTTCTCACGAAAAGGTGAGCCCAAGAGAACCTCCTCAATCACCGCAAAACAGCCTCTATGCCAAACCAAACAAAAATTAAAATAATCCAACCAATGGGCCCAAAAGGGACTAGACAAACAAGCAACCCCATAAAAGATGATACAAATCCTCGGCCTAACGCCTACAAAGGATGCACCACTGCGGAAACAACACAATAAAAAATTTCTCTGGACGCGATCCAAAGTGTTGACTCTCCCATGTAAAACCTGCCACAAAAAATTTAACCTTCCTAGGGATTTTCACCTTCCAAAGAGAGGAGAAAGCAGAGGCAGAAGGGGGGTGGGGGGTCTGACGACAATCGAAAGAAAGAATGGCAAGAGAAGCCCTGAGATGGATTCAGGATCTAGAACCTAGTGTCCCTCCCCCCCTCCCCCCTCGAAGAACACAACATCCCTAAAGAATCGAAAGAAGACGCACAACATCCAAGGCCTTTCTATTAGAGAGATGGCGCAAAAACTCAAGGAAAGCGAGAATGAAGGGTCAAAGGACAGGAGGATAGAAGCAACAAAATGTTACTTGCTCAATAAGAGTGATATAAGTGTGGAAACAACTCTCTTAGGGGCTTCTCACCAACCCACCAATCTTCCCAAAAATAGACAATCAAGTCATCCCCAATGCTGCAGTTAACAAACGAAGAAAAAGAAGGAAGGCCAAGGGCAATTGATTTCCAAAGACTTTTAAGAGGACCTTTAGAACCATCACCAGTGACCTACTTAAAAGGGTAAGGGTCATACCGACTCACAATAACCTTGTGCCACAACATGTTAGACTCTGTGAGAAAACGCCACAACCACTTAGCCAGCAGGGCGTCGTTACATAATCTCAGGCTTCCTATCCCATCCAAGCTCCAAAGGCTTAACCACCCCCCCCCCCCTCACTAAATGGGACCCAGCCCCTTCATTTACTCCTTCCCACAAGAAGTTCCTAAACAATCTCTCCAAGGAATCACATACAGACCCCATAATCCTAAAGAGAAAAAATATCTAGGAATTCCAATCAACACCGATTGGATAAGAGTAAGCCTCCCACCTTTCGAGAAAAAGCCTTCCTCCAAGAAGACAAATGATTTTGAATCTTATCCAACACCGGGTCCCAAAACACAATACTCGTGTTTCCACCCAATGGAAGAATGAGATAAGAGGATAGGAACTAACCCACCTCACAACCAACCATAAAGGCCCAAGATCGAAGCTTAGCAGGACAACTATTAATATCGAAGATGGAACTCTTGCCTCTATTAACTTTTAACCCTGACAAGGCTTCAAAGAAGGACAAAAAACCTTTGAGGTTAACAAAGGAGTTTTCTTGCCTCGAACAGAAAAGCAGGGTATCATCAACAAACTGCACATGGGACAAGTGGACGGGCTCAGACCCCACCTTAAATGCCTCAACCACCCCTTTCTCTACTCCAAGCGACACAAGCTTACTCAAAACATCCACAACAAGGATAAACAAAAAGGGTGAGAGAGGATCCCCTTGCCTAAGCTCCCAAAAGCAAAAATCTTGCCCCTAGGAAGAACTTTCCTCAACCTAATTGCCAAGGTTTTGAAAGAATAGTCGTATTATATACTAAAGTCAGCCCAAACTAAAACCATGAAAAATTGCAATAAAAGACGAGAAGACTAATAAACCTCAAGATGTAAGATATTTACCCTAATGCATTTATATAGGAAACAACTTTCAACTCTCAAGCTGAAGGTTAATTACAAGTAATTTTGTTTTACCTTGTATTCTTTTGTGTTATATGTCCCTATTTCAAATGCCAAAAATGGTTAGTCACGATAGAGGGCATTCTTTTGGGAAGGAAAAGGAGGGAGGATTAAAGCATTTAGTTGGGTGAGTACAGTTTACTATATTAGATCGACCACTTTAAAGATATAGCCTAAATAAGACCCCAACAAAGCAAAACGAAGTTTGAAAAGAACAACCAATTGAGTAAGAAGAGGAGAAAGGTGACTGGCCCTAACCCAACCCCAAAATAGCCCAGGGAAGAGCTAGGAAAGATTCAATCCAGTTTAGAGAGACAAAAGTCTCTAGAGAACGGAGGACTTAGAGTTGGAAATCTAAGAATAAAGCTTGACACTCTATTACTTCTCTCTTGAGGGCCTCGAAAACTGGTCATAAACACTATGGAGAAAATCCTTAAGGCCTGTTTGGTAAGCAATCTAGATTCTGTTTTATGTTTTCGGATTCACTAAATTCAATGAATATGCGTTTTACATATATGTTTTCGAAAATTGTTTCCAAATTCTGTGATCCAAATAGTGGAAATTCTAAAAACAACATTTTTATGTTTTCATTGTACCCAAATTTTGAATCTGAAATTTTAAAATGCAGAATTATACTAAAAAGGATAAAAACTTTAATAAATATAGAATTTCATGTTATAAACACAATTTATTTTTGTTAAATTATAATATATTATAAAACCATAAAGTCTTTTTCACACCATGGAAAGGATGACACACAAAAACTAAACCTAGAAGACTGGATATATCATTTGGCAACACCATAGACTAGCCAAAAGTATCAAGCATTGTTTTCCAATACCGGGAAGCAAAGGAGCAATAGGCAAAGAGATGACAAGGATGCTCTGAGTTGGAATAACACATCACACAACAAGATGGAGAGAGAATGTAATCCATCGGCTGTATTAATTCTACCATGACTAAGTTCAATTTTAATTTTCTTAGGGTAAGTATCCTTCAGTATCACCGAATACAGATTGCTTAACTAGGACCAATAGAATGAACTAAATCACCCATGACAGATTTAACTGTAAAAACTTTAATAGGATCAAGAAGCCACAACCAAGAGTCATCTGTTGACCCTAGTATAACTAGCAAAAGAAGATGGAATAGACTAGATCATTCAATCACCTCCAAATCATTAGATTTCTACACATACGCAAGTCCCATGCAGCGTAAGAACTATTCCAAGCTTGTGCAACTGTAATATTTGAGCTAGTAGACAAACGAAAAAGCCTCGAAAAAGTAGTAGCAATAACCCCACAATTCAACCAGGAATCATGCCAAAAAGATATGTTAACCCCGTTGCCGAGACTAAGGGCAGACCCAGATAGTAATGCTTGGGGGGCCGACAAATTATGTTATATAAATATAATAAAAAATATGGCAGAATACCTTTTTCATCCCTGAATTTTGCATTTGGTTCCCTTTTGGTCCTTGAGTTTTCAAACTCAACAAATTTACCCTTAAGTTTTGTATTTAGTTACATCGTTGGTCCTTCCATCCAATTTTCCGTTAGTCCAAAACAGAAAGGTGACGTGGCACCTATTTTTTAGTTAAAAAAATTGTTTTATTATTATTTAATTATTTTCAATTTTAATTAAAATTTTATTTTTTCTTTCTTTTCTTTTTTCCTTCTTCCTTCTTCTTTCTTCCTCATCCTCCTCCTTCATCTTCTTCAACCCAACCCGCCGCCTCACGATGAACACCCGATCCAACCAAAAATCCTTAAAATCCTCAACTCAGGCGACACTAGCCCACGCCTCACGGATCAGATCCAACCAAAAACCCACAGGCCAGATCTAAAACAAAAACGAATCGAGGTAGGAAAAGAGGGTTTTTGCGTCGATTCAGATCTGGTGCTTGCGTGGGTCTCAGGTGCTACACGTAGCCGGAGGATTTTCTGGTGTTGCGTGTTGTGGGTCTCATTGGAAGCTCGTGGATGGTCGTCGGGTGCTGCACATCTACTGGGGGTCTCAACAGGAACTCGTGGATAATCGTTAGAAGTATTGCGCATCTGTCGTGGGTCTCGCTGGAAACTCGCTGATGTTTCTAGATCTGAGCGTGAGGCGTGGGTTCGTGTTTGGCCGTTCGTGGGTCTCGCCGGAAAATCGTAAGTCTGAGGGAGGAGGCGAAACGAATTAACAAAGAAGGAGAGGGAAGAAGATGATAACTTCATAATAAGAAGGAAAGAAAGTGAAAAGAAAAAAATAAAGGACGGTGGCAATGTCAGCGGCAGGTTGTGGTGGGGGAAGAAGAGGGAAGGAGATGAGGAAGGAAGGAGGAGATGAAAAAAAATAAGAAATTAAAAATATATATTTTTGTTAATTTAATATATTTTTATTTTAAAAAATTTTAAAACATATTATTTAATTAAAAAGTATTGCCACGTCAGCACCGTCAACTATAGTAACAAAAAAATAGACGGAGGGTCAAAATGAAACTAAATTCAAAACTTGGTAAATTTGTTGAGTTTGAAAACTCAGGGACCAAAAGGAAACCAAATGCAAAATTGAGGGACCAAAAATGTATTTTGCCCTAAAAAATATTATCATCAAAAGGTCAGAGATTCGAATCTACACCCCCCATTATGTTAAACTAAAAAAGTTATTAGTACGCAGGTAAATGTACCAAAAACTTCATAACTAAGTTCGAATAACCTTAAATGCCATCATATAATTTAGTTCATCTCGATGTCTTATCAAATAGAAAAATAAATAAATTTATGAGTTTAGTCCATGAACTTTTAAGTTCGAGTTTATTAGATCCCTAAACTTTAAAATGTGTCTAATGGGTTCCTAAACTTTCAATCTAGTATCTAACAAGTTCCTAAACTTTAAATGTGTCCAATAGGTCCCTAAACTTTTAATTTTGTGTCTAATGGATCCCTAAATTTTTAAGAATGTCAAATAGGTCAAGGATATAATATTATAGTTTCTTATTGAATAAAATATTAAAAACTAATTTACTAACATTTAAAATATTTGTAAATTGTAAATATGTTGTAGATAGAATTTTTTAAAGAAAATATTGCTTATTATTTATATTTATAAAAAAATATGGTTCTAAATTATTTCTAAGAATAATTTTTTATATATTTTTAAATCAATAAAAATAGTAACCTTTTATAAACATATATGTATATATATATATATATATATATATATATATATATATAAGCAAAAAATATATATAAACAAAAAAAAATTAAAACATACAAAGCAAAGAAATATATTAACATAAAAAAAAAAAGAAACCAAGAGTGCCGTTTGGGGGTGTCAAACACAGGCACACTATGATGCTAAAAGACGATAATACCACGGGGGCCAGAATATAATTTTGTAAATCATAGTAAATTATAGAATACTACTAGTTTATATTCTATTCTTTAAAAAAAAAAAAAAAGTATATATTATAGGATATTAAATTCAAAAATTTTGGGGGGCCAGTCTCCAAGTAAATCTGCCTCTGGCCGAAACATCTTTGAACACAATTAGTCAGAAGATCGATGATAGAACGAATAAAACGCCAAGGAGCTTTAAAAGAACCTCTCAAGATATGTGTTGGCCATAAACAATTACGCTGAATGATAGTACTTATCAACAATAATATTGCGCCAAAAAGCATCATGTTCATGCAAAAATCTCCAAATCCATTTAGCTAGAAGAGTCAAATTTCGAAGCTGAGAATGGCCAATACCTAAACCTCCCAAAAGTTGAGGAAGTTAGTTTTCTCTCCATTGATACAAAAAAAAAATTTGAGCTTACCAAGATCTTTGATCTAGCTTCAAGTCTGAATATAAATTTTGGCAAGAGTGAAATTTTGGGGGTACACATCAGCGATTCTAAAATGTATTGTGACAGTAAACTTCGGTTGTAGGCGAGGTACATGGCCCTCTACCTATCTTGGTGTTCCTTTGGGTGGAAATAAAAAAAAAAAACACATCTTTTTAGCGGCTTGTTATTGAGAAAAATCAGCATAAACTCCATAGTTGGAAATACGCTTTCATATCAAAAGGTGATAGACAAACCCTTATTCAAGCTACTCTCCCAAGTATGCCTACTAACCTTTCGTTGTTTAAATTACCAAGGTTGCCAAAACACTGGATAAAATTATCAAAGATTTCTTTTGGAAGGGTTCTAGAGGATATGGGGGTGTGCATAACATCAAGCTGTGGGGGTGGACATTCCTAAGAACTATCCCCTCCTCGGGCAATTTGCAAGGTTCAAGGCTAGTTGTGGTAAAAATGTCCCATTGTGGGAAGACACTTGGGTTGATCAAGTTTCTTTGAAGATTAGTTTCCCTGATCTTTTATGTGATCTCAAACAAAAAAGAAGCCTCTATTTTCGATTGTTGGGACAATGAATGTCAAGCTTGGAATTTGGGCCTTAGAAAAGGTCTTTTTAATAGAGGGCTTCACAATGGGGTGGCTCTTGTGGAGAAGCTTAGCTCCGTGCATTTCGAGGATTGAGATGACCGAATCCTTTGGTCCCTTCAAATTTTCAAACTTTCCCTACTAGACCCACCAGGCCAATACAGCTTTGACTAGCATGATTTGGAAGAAAGTTAAAATTTTCCTTTGGTCCTTGGCGTTTAGGAGCCCAAATACTGATGATAGATTGCAAAGTAAGTTTAGGGGTTGGGCTCTCTCGCCCTCAGGCCCAGGTTGTGCTTAAAAGAGAGCGAGTCTCTTGATCACTTGTTCCTCCATCATGATTTTGCCTCTTGTTTGTGAAACTACCTAGCCGGGCTGTTGGGAATTTATTTTTTCCTTCCTAGGAAGGTGGATGATTGGCATATGGAAGGGTTACATACTTGAAATTTGAAAGGTAAAGCAAAGGTGGTTGGAAGTCGTGTCTTTAGAGCGCTTTTGTGGCTCTTGTAGAAGGAAAGGAATGCTAGAGCTTTCGAAGATACGTCCTTACCTTCTGATTTTTTTTGTAACTTTGAACAAAATATGGCATCTTGGTGGATTTCTTTACCCACAAAACTCTTTTGTAACTAAAGTCTTTTGATGATTATCAGTGACTAGAAGACTCTCTTTACCTAGTTTTAGGGGGTGCTCTCTACCCCAACCTTTAGGTTGTTCTTGCTTCTTTTGTGGAATATATTCCTTTTGATGTTTCTTATCAAAAAAGAATAAAAGAATGAAGCTCTTCTATCTAATTAGTGCTGGAGATTCTTCAAAGAACCAAAGTTTTCTCTGGAGGTGTACAGTAGTGTGTATGGTCAATATAGTCTTGGGTGGCATACATGATACAAGTTCTAGGAATGATGGTGGAAGTACCAAGTCCATGGAAGTTTATCTCAAAATTGGGGAGCAATTGTACAATCTCCTCGTTTGTTCAGTGTGTTGGTGAACAAAGATGTTACCATTTGTTATGGTTGGGAAAGAGGGTGTAGTGTAGGTTTGGATGATTATTACTTTAAAAAATTCACTAGAGGAGGAAATCAGGAGGTTTGTTCTTTATTAACAATGTGCGAGGTTTCTAAGCTGCAGGCAAGAGAAGACACTCAAATCTGGAAGATGGATTCAACAGGAAACTTTTCGGCACAATTCTCGGTGAAGAACCTCAACAATTCACCTAAGATTTCCAAGGCTTTGCTAAAATTGCTCAAAGTCAAAATCTTCGAGGAAGGTAGACATTGTTATGAGTTTCACAACATGGAGTGAACATACAGCAAAAAAGTTGAAAAGAAAAATGCCTCTAGAAGCCTTGCAGCTTTCAATTTTTGCTTGAAAACAAGTGAAGAACAAGATCATTTATTCTTCCATTTTTCATACATACAAAATCTTTGGCAGATGATTTTTTTTTATATCCATAAGAGTCCAGCCAGCTTGCACCTCAACTAATCTCACAGGGTAACCATCTGACCGTACTACATTTGGTTGTCATGAAACATGTAGGATATTAAATCCTAGGTAGGTGGCCATCATTGTTCATGCATACAAAAGCTTTGGCAGATGATATTTCAAGACTCCAATCTTTCATCAGTGATGGACAAATGTAGCAAGAATAAAAAATTTCAACTTCTCTGTGGCATTAAGTTTAGAGGCAAAGCCAAACTCTCATGGATAGATACAATTAAAGAATTTTTTATAATGAAAAGTTGCCGAATGGTATGACAGAGTGAATGTAGCTAAATACAAAGCATATTCTAAGCGTTTGTTATCTTCTATGTTTCGTAATTATTCCTTACAGGATAATTTCCTTAAATGGGGTTCTTTTTTAACTTGTTAATATAATATAGCAAGAATTAGTTAGACTCCTTAAATGGGGTTCAGTTCGTCTTTTATTGCAACTTCTCGACCATCAAAGAAAATTTTAGTTCCCTTCTTCCGAAATAAAATACTCTTTTAAATCTTTTCTATAATGTTTTCTCGGAAATGCTTGGCCGATCGTCTGTCTTCTTCAGCCTAAGTTTCAGATCAACTTTAGCTGCAAACAAATTTTTGTTGCATTTTAAAGTCCTAATTTGCTGACACTAGAGATAGAGAAGTGAAATTTTCCCTTATACAAGGTCCTGTAGTCAAGGATAATATCAAGCTTTATGTGCACTTCAGTTGCTAAGGGAATTAGAAATTTCACAACTCTTCTGATGCAAAACTGGGAGGTATTTTATGCTCTTCCTTCTTATTATAGTTTTTTTCTTTGTTTTTGTAATAGAATGAATGGTACCGTAGAAAAGCCCATGTTGGCCGAATTCACAGACCAAATATATATGTATGTATGTATTGATCTATGAAATAAAAAGGTGCAATAGAAACATACAGATTCGTCAAAAAGTTTCTCCAGCACATCGTAGTTGATTTTCGAGCTGAGTCTCTGCACACAAATAAGCAAAGAAAACACCACTTACAATCACCATAACGAATTAAAAAAGGTACAGTGAACAATATTAGACGTCAACTCGAAAAAAAAGAAAAAAAAAAAAAGAAGTTTCGATCTCAACAACTTAAAATAGGTAAACAGAATAAAAATACATGTACAAGTACAAAATAAACAATAATTTAGTCCAATTATTTTCTATTAGCAAACCCCTAAAGGGCATCAACACATCACTGATCATTGGTCAATTAAAGAAAAGACCATCAGCCACAGAGTGAAGATGCGGCAATCAGAACAAAGTCTATCAATGTTCTGATCATCTTTATTTAGAACTAAAAACTAAAAAATGAATTCCTGATTTGAAGTAGGACCTTTTTATTTAACATTTGTCGGGTGGCTTCTGCTGCTGTTTGCGCAGGAGAGGCATTTTTGGCTTCTGCTGCTCGTTTTCGTTGTCTTTCCTGAAAATAAGAATCATGAATCAAAATAAAAATTCTAGATAATTAATTTGCATATGAATTCCAGTTGATCATATGAAACAAAATTTCTTTTGTTAACAAGAAACGAAACTTTTCATTGAAGAAATGAAAAGAGAAGGCTGTCAATAACATTACAAAGGGAATAAAAAAGCATTCCAATTTAACATAAATCTCGCAAAGAAAAAGCAACAACTCCATGAAGATGCCTTAAGCATGTGAATTGCCCATTGGAGTCTTCTCACCGGGGATCACTCATGAATCCATCTTGTGATATTAAAGACTCCACCAACACACCAAGAATCATCACAGTAGGAACGGAGAGACCGAACCTTGCTCCACAAAAGTATTCGCTCTCTATAATCATTCAGCCCATAAATATTAGAAATCATTAAGTTGGAAAGAGACTTTAACAGAGATGGAGTATCCACCTTTTAATACTTCCAAAACATTCACCTTACTTTCAATCCCCATTAACTAGAAGATTTTTTTTTTTTTTTTTGACAAGAAACAAACACTTTTCATTGAAATAATGAAAAGAGGCTAAAGCTCCAAAATACAAACACCACATAGGTGAGGAAAAAATTGAAAAAAGAAACAAGTCAACATTAAAACATAAAAGTACATAACTTTAAAGCTTTAGATGAAAACAATAAAAGCATTCTAGTTTAAACAAATATCTTGAAGAGAGAAGCCGAAAAATAATTGAGACAAGGAACACCAAGTAGAAGTTCTCAGACGAGCCAACTCAAAACAATCAATCCATAAGAGATGCTTATTCTGAAAAATTCTTTGATTACGCTCCAACCATAATTCTGAAAGAATGGCCTTGATCGCATTAATCCATAATAACCTTGCTTTAGAATTTAAAGGGGCTGGACCATAAAGAAGCTGAAGAACATTGCTGCGAAAATCATTAGAAAAAACCCATTGAGTGCTGAAGTAAGAGAACAGCCTGTACCAAGCTGAGCCTACAAAATAACATATTCAGCAATTATATTGCTTTACGTGCGTATTATTAGTATTATTTTGATAAGAAAACTGGAATTGGACATAAATGATTTACAAGAGAGAAGACAGGACTTCTTGTCCTTGGCAAAAGGACCAACAAGATGATTATAAAAGAGAAGGCTAGTTGTCTTTCCCAAGAACAAAGCGACGGAGGGAAAAAGAATATATTACCGAACAATGATTACAAAAGGGGAGAAGAGAAGTCCCCGCACCACCAAAGGGTTACAAAAAAGACTCCCAAATGGCCATAATATGAACAAGATCGTAATTACAAAAAGAGTTACAAAGAGTACACCAGATGGATGCAAAGAGCCTAATGGAATCCCAAAGATTGTTGAGACAACACGATGTCTCTTTGAAGACCCTCTAGTTTCTTTCATTCCACAACTTCCATAGGGAGGCCATAATAGTATTATAAAAGAGATCCAACTAGAGACATTAATGATGAAACCACAACCAGCCTCAAACTGCACTCTTCTCTCCAGTTTTTCCTTGAGAAATCCTCCCATTCCTACCTTTCCAGATTTTTCATAGGGCAACAGGAATCAAAGTGAACCTCAAATTATTAAATTTGAGATTAAAACCAGATTTGAGGGCAGACCAACAAAGAAACCCCCTACTTCTATGAGTCAAGACCCAAGTAGCTCAAAAGTGCCACATACACCAAATCCTCCTGGCAAAGAAATAATGGTTAAAAGGTCTACCTTTTAAAGCACACGAGTGGGATGAAGATTAATGACCCAATCAAAAATAAAATAAACTAAGTATAACAGATGTTAAAGTGTTGATATATAATTAAATTTACCATAACCTATCAGCTTAAGCTTTTGGGTTAGTTGGTGATTTAATATGGTATCAGAGCCCATGAAGCCCAAACGGATATTCGGTCCAAAAAAAATATTGAGATCCGACCCAAGAATGGTGAAACTAAAGATACACCATCTTGAGGGGGCATGTTGAGGAACCCACATTGAAAAGATGAAGAGACCTCACAATTTATAAAATACATGGGCTACTCCTCTCATTGCCAATTGGTTTTAAGATGGAATCTCATGTTTCTCTAATATGGTATCAGAGCAGGAGGTCCTATGTTCGAACCCCCATAAAGTCGCTTCCTCCCCAATTAATATTGATTTTCACTTGTTGTACCTTTCACAAATTTCCAAAAGTGAGGGAAAATGTTAAAGTGTTGATGTATAATTAAATTTATCATAATCCATCAGCTTAAGCTTTTGGGTTGATCGGTGATTTAACAACAGATAATTACAAAAATCCTTATAGATTGACACTCAAATAGAAGTTTTAAATCTCACAAGAGACCAAAGCTTTTCCTAAGTCTTCTTAACCCCTCTATAAATTGCATTATTCCTTCCCATTCAAATGCCCCATTAAACAACAACAAACAAACAAGCAGAAAAAAGAAAGAAAACCCTAAAGTCACAAGATTCAAACCTTATCACAAAGGGTGGATGCAAAAGAACATCCTCCTCCATAGAACAACAGTCTTTATTTCGACTTTAAACAAATACCAAACAACTCCAAATAGCTATTCTAGATGAAATGAGCGAACTACAGTTCCAAATGATATTGATAGGCTTATTAGACAATGTCAACTATTTTGTGAAAACTAGCCATTAGCTAGTTTTTTTTTTTTTTTTTTTTTGACAAGAAACTAAATTTTTCATTGATAAAATGAAAAGAGACTAATGCTCAAAGGACACAAACTCCACAAAGGAGTGATACAAGAACAAAGAAGACAAAAGATATAAAAGCAGCCCACAAGACAAAAACATATAATCTATAGAGAACCCCAACAAGATGAAGAAAAGAGAGCTTCCCAAGCTCAACCGCCGAAAAAATTGATGCTCTGTGTCACAATCGCACTCTTTGCAACGGGTCAACGATTGTGCGGCACTTGCTTTAGCTCGACAAGCAAGTCAGCCGTACAGAAAACGGAAGTCGCGGACTACTTCCGTATATGGTCTAGCCTCCCCTCAGGTCCCGGGAGAAAATGTTTTAGAAAACCGGGAGAGAGAAAGTGTTTTGAAAGCTTTTGAGACAACGTTTGTTCATATAAATGTTATAGGCAATAAGCGAGAGAAGGGTCAACAACAGCTTAGATTGCATATAACTCCGGGTAGGAAGGATGGACAACTAGTCATACCCCCCTATAGTACATTCTAGGATTTATGCCTATGACAAGCTTGCACATGAAAATGGCGAGGAGTCATACGGCCACAAAAATACAAGGAAAGCTAACTAGAAAGCAATAAGACATATATACAATGAAAGCATGATAAAAAGGGGTTGGAAAGGGCATGCGGCCATAGGCAACACGCCTTGGACAAGCATGACCGTGACATC
The DNA here is from genome assembly GCA_033996785.1 of Trichosanthes truncata. NCBI lineage: Eukaryota > Viridiplantae > Streptophyta > Magnoliopsida > Cucurbitales > Cucurbitaceae > Trichosanthes > Trichosanthes truncata. Next base: position 36,598,133 of record JAWPNB010000013.1, on the reverse strand, counting down.
CTCCCCCACTTAATTGGTTGACGTCCCCGTCAACCGCCTATGTTCAAAATCAGCAATTTGCAGAGCAGCTGACTTCAGGTCTTCTACGCGCTCCCAACTTATCTCTGCGTCGGGGAGTCCCTTCCACTTCACCAGGAACTCTTGTACATCTCTTCTTGGTTTCCCTGTTCGTCGTGTCCTCTCAGCTAGGACCTCTTCTACTTGCTTCTCTTCGGTGTTCTTCATCGTGACAGGAGGCCTGGATACCTCGTTGCGAACATCATCCTCAGGGTCTGGATGATAGGGCTTCAAGTTACTTACATGGATCACAGGGTGAATCTTCATCCATGCAGGCAGTTGAACCCGATAGGAGGTCTTGCCGACCTTCTGGATCACTTCGACAGGGCCTTCGTACTTTCTCACAAGGCGTTGGTCTTTACTTCCCCGAAATCGGAGTTGTTCCGGCCTTAGCTTGATAAGAACTTGGTCCCCTGCTTGGAACTCCAAGGGACGACGTTTCTGGTCAGCCCACTTCTTCATTCGTTTTGACGCCTTTTCTAGATAAGCGCGAGCTATGTCTGACTTCTGCTTCCACTCTTTCGTGAAATTGTATGCCTGAGGACTCTTTCCCACGTAAGGGTGGTCCACGACATGTGGCATAAGTGGCTGTCTCCCACACACTATTTCGAAGGGAGTCTTACCCGTTGAGGAACTCTTCTGACAGTTGAAGCTGAACTGCGCTATATCAAGCATATCCACCCAATTCTTCTGTCTTGCATCTATGAAGTGGCGCATGTACTCTTCAAGCATGCTATTGAAGCGTTCAGTCTGTCCATCAGTTTGGGGATGGTAGCTGGAAGAGATGTTCAGATTTGAGCCTAACAACCTGAACAGCTCTGTCCAAAAGGTCCCCGTGAATCGGCCATCTCGGTCACTAACTATGCTTCCAGGAACACCCCAGAACTTAACAACATTTTTGAAGAACAACTGAGCTGTCATCTCAGCTGAGCACATTTTTGGAGTCGGGATGAATGTCGCATATTTCGAAAATCTATCAACCACGACTAGGATCGCTTCGAATTCTCCAACTTTGGGGAGATGGGTGATGAAATCAAGGGAGACGCTCTCCCACGGCCTTGTGGGTACCGACAGGGGTTCCTGCAACCCTGCAATCTTGGCTCTTTCGACCTTGTCTTGCTGGCAGATCAGACAGGTCTTGGTAAATTGCATGACATCATCTCGGAGGTTTGGCCAGTAGTACCCCCGTTTCAACAGGGCGTAGGTTCTCTGCCACCCAGTGTGGCCTGCCCATAACGTGTCGTGACATTCTTCCAACAACAGCTTCCTCAAGTTTCCTGAACGTGGCACATACAATCGACTTCCCTTAGTGAGAAGAAGACCGTCTTCCACCCAGACTTGGCTGGTCTTTCCCTCGTTAGCGAGTTGAATGATGGCCTGTGCAGCAGGATCATTCAACAGGTGTTTCTTTATGTCCTCTTGGACTGTTCCATTCAGTCTACTGGCTTTCAAGTGAGCTAGCATGCACAGGGCCGCATGCTCGCTCTTGCGACTAAGGGCGTCAGCCGCTTGGTTGGCCCGACCGGGCTTATGCTCGAACTGGAAGTCGAACTCGGCGAGGTATTCCTGCCACCGAGCTTGCTTCGACGACAATCTCGGTTGGTTAAAAAAATGACAGATAGAGCTGTTGTCAGTTTTAACCACAAACTTGGCCACTAATAGATACTGTCTCCAGGCCCTCAAACAGTGAACCACTGCCAACATCTCCTTCTCGGAGGCAACATACTTTCTTTCTGAGTCGTTCAGCTTTCGACTCTCGTATGCAATTGGATGCCCATCCTGGAGGAGGACGCCACCCAATGCAAAATCAGACGCATCGGTTTCCACCTCAAAGGGTTTGGTCACATCGGCAATTCCGAGTACCGGCCCTTCCATCATTGCCTTCTTCAAGTCTTCAAAGGCAAACTGACATTCTGGAGTCCAACTCCAACTAATCCCCTTCTTCAACAGGTCCGTCAGGGGTCCTGTTCGCTTCGAAAATCCTTCAACGAATCGCCGATAATAATTGGCTAATCCGAGGAAGGAACGTAACTCTGTGACGGAAGCAGGCACCTTCCAGTCCCGTATGGCTTGGACCTTCCCGTCCTCCATACCGACTCTTCCGCATTCGATTACGTGCCCCAAGAAACTTATGCGTTCTTGCGCGAATGAGCATTTTTCCCTCTTCACATATAGCTGGTTGGTCCTCAATTTCTCAAAAACGAGCTGAAGGTGGACTTGATGTTCCTCTATTGTTGGACTATACACCACGATGTCGTCCAGGTAGACCACCACAAACTTGTCTAGGTATTCATGGAACACTTGGTTCATTAGTGTGCAGAAGGTAGCTGGGGCATTAGTGAGGCCGAAAGGCATTACAAGGAACTCGAAGGCCCCATATCTGGTAACACAGGTCGTTTTGGGCACATCACCTTCTGCAATTCGGACTTGATAATACCCTGATCTCAAGTCTAACTTCGAAAAGTACTTTGCCCCATGAAGCCGATCGAACAAATCTGTTATGATGGGCAAGGGGTATTTGTTCCTGACGGTAAGTTTATTCAGTGCTCGGTAGTCAATACATAGGCGTAGACTACCATCTTTCTTCTTCTGGAACAGGACTGGGGCTCCATAAGGAGCTTTTGCTGGTCGAATGAACCCAGCGTTTAGGAGCTCATCGAGCTGTTTTCGAAGCTCGGCTAATTCGGGAGGTGCCATACGATAAGCATTCTTGGCGGGCGGTTTCACCCCGGGTATCAACTCGATCTCATGATCAATTCCTCTGCGCGGAGGTAAGGCCTTTGGCAAACTATCAGGCATGACATCGGCATATTCTCTCAAGACATGCTGAACTTTCGTGGGGACTATTTCTTCCTCAACGTCCTCTGTTACAATGGGGATGGCCATGAACGTGGGTTCATCGTGAGCGAGGCCCTTTTTCAGTTGGAGGGCTGATATCATTCGTATCCCATTTGGTTGCTTGATGCTGGCCTGTACGACTGTGGGGTTGGACCCCGTAATCACCAAACATCTTGCAAGGGGCATCGGTATCACCTTGTGTTCCAGGAGGAATTCCATCCCTAACACCACATCAAAATCGTCCATATTGACGATCACGAAATCAGCTTGTCCATTCCAATCCCCTAATTTCACTACCGCTCTCTTCGCTATTCCCATGATGGGCAACGCTGCCGAGTTGACGGCTTTCATCTTTCCTGCATCTCTGTGCCAAAGTAAATTCAGTCTCTTCGCTTCGGTCTCTGTCATGAAATTATGGGTGGCCCCAGAGTCGACCATAGTACTTTTGGCCGATCGGTGGTTGACCCATGCATCCACGTACATAAGACCGTGTTCTATTGGCTCTTGCGTGTTCCCCACTTTCTTATGTAAGGCTGATAGGAATTTCAGGGCCCCCATGCGAGGGTTGTCAATGCCTTCGTCTTGCAGTGCTTCGACTCCCACAATCTCGGGTTCGGCCTTGGTGTTTGTTTCTAATGTAGCTTGAAAAGCATGGAGGGCTGCTCGTTTCGGGCAATCAGACACCCGATGGGCCCCTTTGCAGATGAAACATATCGGGGGCCAGTTGTAGTAGTTCTGTTGGTATGGCGCTCGCCATGAGTTCCCGTTCCTTTGTGGGAAGGGTCTACGATCTCCCCCTCCGTATGCAGGTCTGTCTCCTCCACCATTCTTAGGGGAGGTTGGTCGGTAATTTCTGTTTCCTCCACTCGAGGAAGCTTGAGGCCGTCTTACATCTTGAGATGGCTCGCTACTGAGGTCAAACAAACGTTCCGCTGCAGCATAGGCGGATGAAAGATCTTGGATTCGTTGTTCATACAACTTAGATTTAGCCCATTGTTTCAAGCCTTCGATAAAACAGAAGACTTTATCCTTCTCGGACATGTCACGTATGTCCAGCATTAGCCCTGAAAACTGCTTGACATAGTCACGGATGTTTCCCGTGTGTCTCAGGTCTCTCAATTTTCGTCTTGCCAATATCTCTACATTTTCAGGGAAGAACTGCGAGTGCAGCTCTTGTTTCAGACTCTCCCAGGTGTCTATGGTGCATCGGCCCTCTTCGATATCCCTATATTTGGATCTCCACCATAACTTCGCATCATCAGCTAGATGCATTGTGGCTAACGTAACTTTTGCTTCTTCCGCCACCGTATTCGTGGCTCGAAAATATTGTTCGAGGTCAAAGATGAAATTTTCTAAGGCCTTGGCATCTCGAACCCCACAGAAGGGTTTAGGCTCAGGGACTTTCACCTTATTAATCTGGATCGCACCCCCTGCTGGGGTTTGGTTTCCCACCGCTCGCATGGTGAGGTTTAGTCTGGTGCTCAGGTCCGCCATCTCGCCCCTGACAATGTCGAGGGCTGCTTTAACATCATCAGAAAGGTCAGAAACCATCTGAACTAACACTTTTTGTGAGCTGTCTAGGCCATCGACACGCTCTTCCATGTGGGCAACAGAGCCCGTGGAGCTATCATCGCGTTCAAAGCCACCAGGATGTGTGACTTTATCCTCAAGGGTCTCAACCCTCATCATCAATTCTTGGACGGGCATCCCGTCTATGCGTCCAGCCAACGCATCAATCTTGTCGGTCTTTGCGGCAATCTCATCCAGCCGAGATTCTATGAACCGCACACTATCAGGGACTTCTCGTACGAAGAGCATCTGCTCCTCGATCTCGGTCAATCGGTCAACTTGGGACTTGCTCAACTGCTTAGTCGCAGACATGATTGCTTTCGGGAGCTGACTAGGCTCTGATACCACTTGTCACAATCGCACTCTTTGCAACGGGTCAACGATTGTGCGGCACTTGCTTTAGCTCGACAAGCAAGTCAGCCGTACAGAAAACGGAAGTCGCGGACTACCTCCGTATATGGTCTAGCCTCCCCTCGGGTCTCGGGAGAAAATGTTTTAGAAAACCGGGAGAGAGAAAGTGTTTTGAAAGCTTTTGAGACAACGTTTGTTCATATAAATGTTATAGGCAATAAGCGAGAGAAGGGTCAACAACAGCTTAGATTGCATATAACTCCGGGTAGGAAGGATGGACAACTAGTCATACCCCCCTATAGTACATTCTAGGATTTATGCCTATGACAAGCTTGCACATGAAAATGGCGAGGAGTCATACGGCCACAAAAATACAAGGAAAGCTAACTAGAAAGCAATAAGACATATATACAATGAAAGCATGATAAAAAGGGGTTGGAAAGGGCATGCGGCCATAGGCAACACGCCTTGGACAAGCATGAACGTGACACTCTGCAACCAAGAAGAACATGAAATAACTTGAACTCCAAGCATAAAAAAAGAAGCAAAGCAAACCAATGAAGAAACAGAAGCTGGAGAAAATAAACAAACGCCAGGGGAGCCATAGAAAAACAACCGGAACAATAACACCATCCAAGTGAAACACAAAAAGGTCTACCAACTCTCCTCATGGAAGACAAAAAGCTTTCACTGACAAGAAAACAAAACTCTCTGCCGGAGACTACAAAACAAAAGCCGAATTTACACTGAAGAGCCCATCTTCAAGCAACAAAAATGAGATCTTCCATCCTCACCAAACCTTGCCTTGAAAACCACTGCTTAGAAAAGAACGGCAATGAAGCTCAATCATGCCAAAGAAGAAACCTTTCTCTAAACGCACAAGGGGTATAGACATCTGAAATCCAACAAAGTTGTTCTTGAAACAACACTACAACATAACACAAATGCGGAATAAGAATCTGCAAACAAACTCGCATTGAAACAACTTCCAACCCCCTGGTAATCCACAAAAAATTCAACATAAGGAAAAAATTGAAAATTAAGAACTTTCACCAGAACCTTTCGAGAGAAGGTGGAATTCCACGAAATTGAAGACCACTAGCTTTGATTAAAGAAGAGAATTTATCCAATTCCAAAGTTGGCTTAGTAATTTTATCCTTAAAAGAATTCAGTTATCTTCTGGACAAAACTTGTTTGAATTAAGGTCTTTACCAAGCAACTGAAACAAAGAATCCAAATCAGCTATTAGAGAGTCTTCCACGATTGTATCATCAATTTGACCATGCTTTGGCTGAAGATCACATTCTGGACTACTTAAACTTACCTCAGAATCAATGTCTGAATCTTCAACAAAAGATGGGAGGGAAGAATTAGCCACCATATTAACTGAAGAAGAGGAAACGACGACTTTAAAAAAAATTAGAGCATACAGGACTTAAGCGGCATTGTTCAATAACCAAAGGGTGATCAAATGCTTTCAAAATTTCCTCTTGAACCGAACTAGAAACTTCACTGGGGATTTAGAAGCCTTGAGAATGACTCTTCAAAATTATCAGCATTAAAAAGAGAAGTAATTGGACAATTAGCAATCAAAAAGTCACTAACCTTTTTCCTTGTGTAGTATTCCGCGTAAGTTTCACAAAAACAGTCCTTGACTTCTTTTACACTAGAAGGAACGGGAGAATCACACTTCAATGGAAGGATTGCAACCATCAAATCTTGAGGTGTTTTATTAGGCTCATTCAAGAAAGACTCCTCTGGAGAAATCTGAGAATCCAAGAGCTGTAAAGGATCTTCAACGTGTGAGCTGTTAAAATGACACCATCATCGCTCTTCTCAATTAAAGCAACCTTACTCGAGGAAATCTCCAATGGATTAATGGCCAAAACCATCGAATTTGAATTTGAATCGTCGTCTATTGTATCTGGAAGAAATTCATCCTCCAACACTCCTTCATCTTCCATTACTTGGTGAATTGGAGATAAATCCACCGGATTTGAGAAATTATTCAAGCATAATTCCCCATACACAACACCGGGAGGATCCAAAGCAACTATATCTCCAAAATGAAGGGGAAAATTGCCACGTTTGTTATCCTTAACCTCAATAGTTGCAAGAAGAAAGCCACAAAGATTTCTCTTGACTTGAATACGAGCCGCTGAACAATCTATAAAGTTAAGAGTGTCTGAGGAGATATTAATTAAACCACCAAAATGATGTCCAATTGCTTCAAAAGAACTTCTTTTCCAGTACTTTAATGGTAAATTTTTAATCGAAATCCAGCCCCCATATCTGACAGTGAATTCCGGATGGCTATGCTTGTCATCAGACCAATTCTCAATTTTCAAATGTAAATCTTCAACCATTTGCCACTTTCCAATTCAGCTCAGGATAGTATCATTGACACCTTCCACCAAAATTAAAGCCTTATCAACCATGAAAGGATTGATTTGCACTTTAATACAGAAATAGGATTCTATTGAGGCCTTAATAACCTTCCAAGAAATGTGTGCAAACAAACGAGTTATCACCAACAAATTCTCAAAATCCACACTAACCACATCAAGAGATTTTCTGACCCAAAAAGAATGAGGAACACCCAGAGAACTTGAGATCTTAGAGCCAAACAAGGTCTTTTTCACCACTGACACGTAACTTTTTGAAGAAGCAGTTTCCTTAGGCAATTGCTCCGTTTTAGAATCCCTTTTGATGTGAGGATTCAACTCATACCCCTTGAGAAAGTCAAGAATCATTTCCCAAAAAACAGCCCAACCCTTCTTATGAATTCCCATGGGAATCTGAATGACTTTTCAACCACCCGTAGGAGTCCAAACAATACAATCTGCTTTCCAACCCGATTCGAATCGAGATTTTGACAAACGGATGGTACCTTGCTCATCTCTGTGTTTCTTACCGAAGAAATAACTCTCCGGTTGATTAAATCAACGAAAGAGGATTCAAACCATCTCAAATAATCAATGGAAAGTGGAATCTTCAGCTTATTCCTCATCTCTTCAATGAAAAAGATGTTATTTTCGATCCAAATACTAAAATATTCATTAGAGATGCAACAACTTCTATCTTCCATCGTGAGGCTAGAGAAGAGAGCCTAAAATAACCAGGTCAAGAAGCTTATGAAAACAAACAAAGGAGAAAACCGAAATGCATTAAAAAAAACTAGAAAACTCCCATATGAGAAACGCATAGAGAACAAATGGCACAGGAAAAATATGGAGACTGTCGGAGGCAAGAGAAGGAGGCATGGCGAAAAACAGAGATGTAGAGACGTAGGCGTATCGACAACCGAAAGAAGCTTGGACGGAGAGGAGTCAGAGATACTTGAAATCTTCAAAGAACAAAAACCCACGAGGACTGAAACGGCGAAAATGTGTGACGGCGTTGGCGGCTAGGGTTTCGATGATGGCGGCTAGGGAACCGGTGATGACAGCGAAAGGTTCCAATGATGACAACGGCTAGGGTTTAGGGGAGGGGTTTCGAGAAGGCGGGAGAGTTTTTTTTTTTAACCAGACGTTGATAGGGATTTAACTACATTTGGGAGGTTGTTAGTTAGTTGTTATAGTTAGTTAGTTTTGGTTGTTAAGCCTATAAATACTTGAACCTATGTCTCAAATCGGATAATTGAGCAATAAGAGAACTCCTTAAAGTTTACGTCAGATATGATCAAGGTTCTCAGATGTACCCGTACAAAGAATGCACCACTATGGCACAAAGGATGAATGCATCATGATATTGTCCAAAGACACTTAATAGAACTTTATTTTAATATGTCAAAAGGGGTTGTTATATTATGACCTACAATCTCAATAAAGGAGATTGTGATCAATTTCATGGATCACCAAACTTACAATCTCATAATTAGAGATTTCATCAAAGATCAAATGCATGACTGTATTGGGTTGATAATCAACCACGAGTGGATTAGTTTATGGACTAGATTGAAACTCTCTTTAATCTCAATCATCGTCTTAAAAGAAAAAAAGAAAACAGGAAAAAGCATACGAGAAGCAAGGTTCATAAAAGGTTTGTAAGTAGTACAACCAATTCACTAGGTTCTACCATGGCAAGGCCGGTCCAATCATACTCAAAGAAGATTTTGATCCTAGCTCAAAAGGAACACTAGCTATATGCTTAACACATGTAAGTCGAACGTTGTTTTTGGGAGCTAGGTAGAAGGAAAAGAAGCTCCTAGCTTAGCTAGGAAGTGCCTCGGAAATCATAGAGGCCACAACTTCATGATGCCGGAAGTCTAGAAGTTTCTCCTGATTGCCTCCCCATCAAATGGCCCTTAAGTCATTGCCTAATAGCTGTCCACTACATTTCCTTCAAGACAAGATGAATTTACTAAATATGCAAGGAAAAAAAACTGAGAAAAAAATCAGCCATTTGAATCAAATCCATGGAAAGGAACAAATCAGAGAACTAAAACATACAAGAAACTAACCCTATGAAGAAGTTGGAGCTTGCAACATTTAGAGAGGGGGAGAGAGAGACAGGGGTGGAACTCATCTCAGAACTAAACCAACAAAATCAAGGGAGAATGAGAAACCCATGAAGAAGATAGACACTGCTGCCAGTAAGAACTAGATGTATTATTGTTTTCAAGGGCAACAAAAGAACTAGATGTATTATTTATCTTGACATCAGAAATATCATGCCGGAAAGCATTGAAATGAAATTAAATTCTATTCAACAGCTTGCCACTACCACCACCCAAATTTATGGAGAAAAGTGGCATGTTTATATCATGAATTATGGCATCAATTTTTCTATGAAATACTAAAATTCTAGTAACATCAGACGGAAACGATTGATGCGAAACTTTTGGTTCACCTTGTTCATCTTCTCCATGAAAATAAATATTCTTATGTCCACAAATAATCAAAAAGTTATGTTTACGTTTTTTATTTTAAGTGTATGTATATATATTTAACAGAATACAATTATATTACCAAAATATTATAAGAGAAAGAAGATGCAATGTCCTCTACTATATTAAAAAATTAAAAATAAAAAATTCATTGAGTACAAAGATGAATAACTGAATGGCAGAAGTGAGAAGCAAAAGAAAGACGGAAACCTTTCTAGATTTTGCAACAGCAGCCGCTGCAGCATCTGCAAGATCCTTTGCTGCCTTCAAATCTGCAGAACAATTTTGAAAATTGGCCTCATAAGCATTCTTTGCAGCAGCTGCTGCTGCGTCCTTAGCTGCTTGTTCCTATACAAAGTAAAACATAGTCCAGTTATCAACCAGGAATAATTGGCAATAAATATAGCACAACACGCATAGTCCAGTTATGTCCCTCTTTTTTCTCAGATAACTTTTCTGAAGTCTACAAACCGAGAAAATAGAATGAAAATATGTACCTCAAGATACTCCCGGTTCATCTCTTCCCAAATTATCTTTTTGTAATGCTTCTCTTCCTCATTGTGAAGATACCCGTCAACCTATGCAACATATTGGCCGTTGAGTGGTTATACATCAAGTCTAGAATCAAGACAGAATACTGAAAAATTCAAGATACATGATCAATCATTTGAAGAAGCATACTGCCAAGTTGAAAAACCCTTATTTTCCCCTTCTTTCTTCACTCAACAATTATAGACAACCAGAATAAATGGAAGGGAGAAATGAGGTTAGTATAGGAGGAGAGCAGTTGAAGGAAAGACAAAGAAAAAGAATGCTGCAGAGGTAGGAAGAGTAGCAGAAATAGGCATGATAAATTTGTAAAATTAACCAATAATGCTCCTCCAAATGAAAGTGAATTTTTTCTGCACCTCCTTCTAGATCAGGAATGACACCAGACTTTCATGCAATTCTTTGACATCAACTTGCCCCATAGTACAATAGCACAATTGATAAACTTCAATGTTAACCAAAATTTTGATTATTACCTAACCATGTAACCGGGCTTGCCTTTAACTATACTGAGCAGTAAAGTGGCAGACAAGTCTTAAAAGAGATGCACCGATATCCAAAATGGAAGAATTGAAGTATAAAGTAAACCTATAAGTTTTCTTACACTTCCTTCTACATTGCACATACAGTGCTAGGTATTGAGTCAACGCAATGGATAATAAATAATAAGCTTCAATTTTCCCAAACATGCACTTAGAGTAGCCACAAATGAGAGAATCATTCCTCAAGCAAAAAAAATCCATTTTCTATAGTACACTTCTTTCCAACGTTTTATGCAAATATTCATAGTGAAATGAACTGACAAAAAGAAAGAACAAAAGAAAGAAACCTCAATATCATCAATATCAGACCAATTTTCTAATTCATCAGAAGCACTGGCTCCCAGGCCATCAGCTCCAAATTTATTAGCACCATCATCAAGTCCTCTTTGCTCATCTGCAGCTCCTGAAACATCATCTTGCAACTCAGACCACGAGAAAAGGATTATAGGAATAGTCAACAGTAATTCTTAATGATTTTCGTAGTTATCTCTTGGTGTAAATTGTCATCTCTTTTTAATTCGTATAGCTTTGATTCACTTTTGTCCAATTGGAGAAGTCTTCTGCTCCTTTGGCTTGGGTTTTCCATCTCTTTTGTAAATTTCATAAATCAATGAAATTGAAAACAACAATCCTTAATGCATCAAAAAGTTAAGGATTTGCATCTTACCCTTCGCTTCAGCTTCTTCGGTAGAAGAAACAGTTTTTGACACATCCACATGTACATCGTCCAATTCTTTTTCAGTCTATAAAAGAAACACATCAAAGAGAGATGTAAATGAAAGAAAACAAAAGTAAATAAAGATGGAATCTCAACGTCTGTATCTAACCAAAGAACCTTGTTTCTATAACCACTGATACAAATTACATGCATAACTTGAAGATCAGAACTAAAGTAAAGAGGGTTCGTTTACAATCATGAAACTTTGTACTAGCTTTCATTTCGTTTAATTTAATTCTATTATAATACCCCAATTTTGACTTTCTACTCTTGAGTTTCTAGTCCACTACTCCCTCAGTCGCATTAAAAAATATTTTTTTTTGCCCTTATGTCAAGCTCACACTAGCAGATTATTTGATAACATATGTTGCCTCTTGCGTACTTTTGATAGGAGCACAATCCACTCTCTTTTAGTGCAACTGTGACACAATCCATCACCTATTAGATATACATCTTTTCTTCAACAAATTCATAACAGATGGCTGAAAACAAATAAGTCTCAAAGTACATCGCCAATTCAACTATGAAACCCACCCCTCTCACTTAGACCTTCACGTGCCACCTCAAGACTTTGCTCAAGACATGCCTCATTCCCTAGGTCACTTAATATTGATATACTTTGCTTGATGGGTTAACAAAGGTTTGAAAAGCTGCATCTCAGTGACAGAGGTTTGAAAAGTTTTGAAAAGCTTAAAGGTTTGAAAAGCTGCATCTCAGTGTGGAACAGAGAAGTTTTTGGGTATGTGGTTGACAAGAAAAATGAGATCATTACTCATATTGCTCGAATTGATGAAGTGGAAGAACAGGGAGGCATTACGGTATAGCAAAAGGATGAAAGAAATTCGTTGAAGGCATCCCTACTTGAATTAACCATAAGTGAGCATCGCATGTTAAATAAAAAATGCAAGATCCAGTGATTGTTTGAAGGAGACGAAAATACTTCCTTTTATCATGGATGGGTTTCTACCAAGAATAGAGCTTTCATTTCCACGCTTGAAAGTGAATCTGGGAGACTCTTGTCTACAGAAAGAGAGAGAAGATGAGATATTAGGCTTCTATAAAAAGTTGTAAACAGTCGACCAAGCCCCTCGGTTTACCATTGAAGGTATAGATTGGGCTCCTCTAGATGGTCAAAGAAGCGAGTGGTTAGAAAGACAATTCCAAGATGAGGAAATTCACAAGGCAAATACAAAGTATAGGCAACTTGAAATCCCTAGGTCCTGATGGGATGACAAGAGAGTTTTATAAAAAAAATTTGGAACATTTTGAAGTCCGATTTAGTAGAAGAATTCCAAGAATTTTTTGAAAACAGCATCATTAATAAATGTACGAATGAGAACTATATTTGTTTGATTTCAAAGAAGAAGAAAACTTCCAAAGTCACATACTTTCGGCCCATCAGCTTGATTTCCTCGTTATACAAAGTGTTGGCTAAGATTCGTCCACCTACAATTAGTGATTGTCAAGCTACTTTTGTTCAAGGAAGACAGATTTTGGATGCCATCCTTGTGGCCTCTAAGATGGTAGAAGAGTGGAAAATTTCTAAGAAAGGAGGTTTCCTTTTGAAGCTTGATTTAGAGAAGGCATATGATAAAGTGAATTGGGATTTCCTCGATGCCATGTTAGAGCTAAAAGGCTTTGGCAGAAGGTGGAGGAAATGGATAAGAGGCTATTTGAAGACCACCAACTTCTCTATCTTGATTAATGGGAGGCCTGGAGGGCAATTCGTGGCTACTTGAGGCTTAAGGCAGGGAGATCCCCTGTCTCCCTTCCTCTTCACTTAATTGGGGACGCTCTCAGTCGTATAGCACAGCTTTGTCTCGAGAAAAGAATCTTGAAAGGCTTCATTGTGGGTAAAAATGCGGTGGAAGTTTCCATCCTTCAGTATGCCGATGATACGATTATCTTTTGCCCAGATGAGGCCAGTGTTTTAGAGAGTTGGTGGGACATCTTGGAGTTGTGTTTTGACAGGATGGGGGCCTCTAGCTAAACCTCTCTAAAACTTCATTGATTGGAATTAATCTGAGTAAGGAGGAAGTTGATGTTTGGGCAGTTGAGTTCCATTGCCAATCAGAGTCACTGACTATAAATTATCTAGGCTTCCCCTTAGGTAGTAACCACCATAGGAGAGCTTTTTGGGATCCGTTGATTGATAAGTTCAAGGCTAAGCTGGATGTGTGGAAATGTCTCCTTCTTTCTAAAGGAGGGAGGGTGACCCTTGCTCAATCAGTTCTTAACAACTTGCCTATTTACTACTTTTCGCTTTTGAAGGCCCCGAAGTTGATTATTGAGACTGTGGAGAAGATCATCAGGACTTTATTTGGAGTGGAGGCGCTTATAGGCCTGGTTGTAACTTAGTTAAATGGGAGTGGACAACATTGTCAACCTCCCTTGGCAGTTTAGGGGTGAGTTCCCTTGTGCATCGAAATACTTCCTTACTAAATGGCTTTGGAGGTTCACTCAAGACGATTGTTTTTTATGGAAGAAGGTCATTGCTAGTATTTATGGTGTGCTCCCTCACAGATGGAAAACCTCGAATATGAAAACAAAGAACGAAAATAGGTTGTGGGTTGACATTGCTCAGAACTACCCCTAGGATCGGTTTGCTCGATTTAAGGCTAGTTGTAAGAAAAATATTCAGTTGTGGGAAGACGCTTGGGTTGATCAAATTCCCTTGAAGGTGAGTTTTCCTGATCTTTTTGTGGTTTCCAATAAATCAAGAGCCTCTGTTTTTTATTGTTGGGACAATGATAATCAAGCTTGGAATCTGGGGTTCAAAAGAGGTCTTTTTGATAGGGAGCTTCATAATTGGGTAGCCCTTGTGGAGAAGCTTAACTCGATGCAGTTGGGGGATGGAGTTGATTGTATCCTTTGGTCCCTTGAGGGATCGGGTAGCTATACTAGCAAGTCGGCCTTCCAAAATCTCTCTTCTATACCCACCAAAGTAAATACGGTCCTGATGAGCATGATTTGGAAGCACAAAAGCCCTAAAAAGGTTAAAGTCTTCCTGTAGTCCTTAGCGTTTAGAGGCCTAAACACTAATGATAGATTACAAAGAAAGTTTATAGGGGTTGGTATCTCTCACCCTCAAGTTGCAGGTTATGTTTAACTTTAAAGGAGGGGGAGTCTCTTGATCACATATTCCCCCATTGTGATTTTTCTTATAATTCGTGGAACTATGTAGCTAGTCTATTGGGTATTTCTTTTTGCATCCCTATAAAGGTGGATGATTGGCTCATGGAAGGGCCGTATGCTTGGAATTTGAAAGGAAAGGCTAAGGTGATGGATAGTTGTGCTTTCAGAGCACTTTTATGGCACTTGTGGAAGGAAAGGAATGCTAGAGCTTTTGAAGATAAGTCCTTACGTTTTGACTTCTTTTGTGACCATGTACAAAATACGACCTCTTGGTGGATTTCTTTACACATAAAATTCTTTTGTAACTACAGCCTCCTTATGATTATTAGTAACTGGCAGGCTCTTTTGGTGTAGTTTTTGTTTTTTTTGGAGGTTGCTCTCTACCCCCAACCCTTAGGTTGTTCCCTCTCTTTTGTGGAATATACCCCTTGATGTTTCATATCTTAAAAAAAAAAGGTCTACCATTAAATCTATTCGAGTGGCACCATTTATAAACACTTCTCTCATTAGCACTCTCTTGCCAATTTCTATTATAGCAACCCCCAGCAGCAAATACATTGCAATGTATTTAAAATTAAAGCCCACTAACAATCTTTGTAGTCTTAAACTTTCAAGGATAAGTCTAACACACGGTCCATCCATTTTAAAATAAAGAAGTTATCAAATTTTAATTTCAAATTTGAGTGAATGACGCTACTTTGAAATGTTGTTAGTCTCAAAAGCTCAAATTATTGAGACAGAATTAATTTATTCCAGCAAACTTTTCAAAAATATTATCTGCCTAAAGTTTCAAAATCCTAAAAGTTTAAGCTTTTGAGTTTAGAATGGATCAAAACAGTGCTAATTTCTGTCGATGTCACTTAACAAATAAGAAAATCATCATAATTTTTTATGATGCCAATTAGTAAGAAACCTTCTTATCAAAAAAAAGTAATAATAGTAAGAAACCTAAACGAAAAGGAAAAAAAGAGAAAATTTTGTTGAAGAAAACATTACATTGTTGCATGGGTTTAGTCCCTGTGAAAGTTTTCCAGTAGCACTAGAGTCATTAGCACCTTCCTCAACCATTGTTTTTGCCATTCTCTCTCTCTCAGCACACTGAAATGCTGGAGGATTTGATCCCCCATCGAGTCCTCCAGAAAGTTCAACAAACTGCACAAATTGGATAGAGCTTAAAAAAGTACAATTTACGTATCACTTCTTTTCAGCACGAAAGAAAAAAAGAAAGAAAGAAAAACTCACGTCATCATAACAACTTTTACAAAGACCAAGAGCATATGGCTTCTTGCAATCATTCTTATGCACGCAAAGTACTTCATCACCCGATGCATTCAAGCCGTTCTTGGACCCATCAGTGCGCTCAGTAGAAGAGTTGCTTCCCTTGACCTTGTCTGCCATGACAATAAATTCCTCCATCTAAACAAGGAAATAATCAAGGAGTCCTTATCAATACTCAGTTTTATGCCCTGGTTTGAAAATAAAGAACATGTCGAACAAATTTTCGCACTTAGAATATAAACTAGTGATTTTAATTTATATTGTCATCTGCAAAAACATGTTAGGCAATGCAACCAATTCTAACATTCTGTTCTCTGAAATATTAGCATGCCCAGATGGAAGATATTCCTCAAGATCAATGTGCATGGAAGGGTTTGAACAAAAATCAAAACATACGTTCCATGTATAGATAACAAATATTACAAACAAAAAATGCTTAATAAAAATTTCATCATGTCGAGCTAGCAGTAGAAATATATTTTTTCCGTAACAAATAATTCACTATCCACTTAAAATATTAATATAAATATAAATAAGTGAACCAATTTCAATGGAGTAGGAAATATGAGACTCCTGTTTGATCACGTAGGAAAGGTAAGACTCAAAGTGACATGAACCGGGAAATAGTAATTACGTTATGGAGATTCTTGGAGCAATATATTTTAGTTTTGTTTCTTGTTCAAAAAAATATATATATTGCGCCAAGAATCTCCATAACGTAATTTTATCATAAAAACCAAATCAGTTTCTTCCCAACCACAATCCAATATAAGCAGCCTCAACTACACAAAGTCAAAGAATCTTAGCTTTTATGTCAAAAGGGTAACACGTTTCTCTTACAAACAACACTTCTCAATAAAATAAGATAAAAAAAAAGGATAGTGATGAATATAAATATTTTGTTGCTAGCATCTCTGATAACTTGTATTAAACAACAATATACCAGGGAAAGTAATTGACTTTCTTAAAGCAAATCAGTTACCGTTAAGCTCCCAGATTCTGTATTCTCAAACTCAATTAACCGCTTCGTCAATGTTGCATCACAAATATGCACAATCTTTATCTGGTACAAATTTATGACATCATAAACAAGACAGCCACAAATGATATATCAAAATCAGAAGAAATCACAATGTTAATAATAACCCATGCTTATTTTATGTTTGAGATTAGAATGTAATAAATAAATTGGACACTCTAAATTGCATATCCAACATTTGTATTATTGGATCTACTATCCATCCCCAATAAGAAGAAATAACAGAAGTTCACCATGTTGGAGATGGTTCCTCATGGTATAAGAACCCATCGTGACCCCTCCTTTGTTTTTTTTTCTTTATCGTAAGAAACTGAGCTTTCATTGAAGAAAAAAACGAAAAAAAGACAAGGCCAACAACAAAAGGGAGTCCAAGAACTAACTATAGAAACAGACTCTAATCCAACAAAAACAAACCAAGATCATAATTACAAAAAGGTCTAATAACCAAAGCCCACAAAGACGCATGAAACCTCATCACAAGACCTCTCAACCTCTCTAACAAAACTCCTTTGTTAGAGCATAGCAACGAGGATATTCACTCATCATGACATTGCACAAGGCTTTGTCTAGATGGAATGGGTTCACCGGGCATTTCTCGTCCACCAACACTGGCAACATCTGGTTAACCTTAAACCAATCATTGTGAAAGTTCTAGAATGTAACAATGGTTGTGGCCTCCCATACCCAAATTCAAGAGTTTTTAAGAGATGCTCTTCGATGTTCTTTTGGGGTTGTTTATGTTGATTGGCCTCCCTATCATTGCCAACAACATCAAAAAGCGAAATACCTTTGGCTCAATAAAAACTTGGAACTCAAGAAAAAGAACAAGGAGCTTCATTAGATAGGGTAGGAAAAACTTGGAACTCAAGAAAAAAAAACAAGGAGCTTCATTGTATAGGGTAGAAAAAGGGGCTCTTAAGGGGATGGAAGCCTTTGATCAAATACGCCATGGCTTTCCAACTTCTTTATTTGCAGAAGGGATTACAATATTCACCTTCTCTTCATTGCCTTCAAGCTTCATAATTTCAACAAAGACACCTCTTTGGTTCCTATATTTTGCGCCCAAAACAACAACTCACTAAACTACAAACTTCTAAAAAACTTGTGCAAAGAGTTCTAAGAACCAAATCCGAAATGGCATCTACTAGCAAACCAACTCACTTTTTAATAAGACAATGGTGTAGGTCGTGAACCTCTTTCCTACAAACAAAAAACACTATTAAGCTCTTTTTTCTTTTTTTTAATGAAAAACCGAACTTTCATTGAGAACGAATGAAAGAATACACTGGCATACAAAAAGAAAGCCCACAAAAAGAGGGAACCACACTAGAAAAAGGGGCTCCAATCAAGCAAGATAATTCCTAGCGAATAATTACAAAAAACCTTCGACACCGAAGCCCAAAGAGAAACATAAAATCTAACAAGGGGCCACACGTCCCGAACTGATCTTTTCCGCCTCCTAAAGATTCAAATATTTCTCCCCCCCCCCCCTCCACAGAATACAACAAAAAGGCCCGACCAAAGGAGAACCTCTGGCCAAAATCCGATCCAAGGTGTTAACCTTTCCACCTTTCCGTGCCATACCTGCCACACAAATAACTTAACCTTCTTCGGAACCTTAACCTTCCATAAAGAGGAGAAGAAAGACTCACACGAAGACTCTCCCGAAGAGGTGGGGCTAACCAAACAGTGAAAAAAAGATCGACAGGAAAAGCCTTTGGACTGACAAGGACTCCAAAGACAAACATCCCCCCTCGTGGAATAAAACCTGAACTCACTAATGAGACATAAGAAAGCAATCACATCAGAAGATTCCATGTTAGTTAACGCACGATAAAAGTCGAAGGAAGGAGTCGGGGGAGTTCTAGGGGAAAGGATCAAAGCCACCGACTGATTTTTCAAACTAGACAAGCGATATAACTGGGGAAACAAAGAGCAGAGGGGTCGATCCCCCAACCACTTATCCTCCCAGAAAAAAGTATCCCTCCCATCACCCACCTTGCAATGAACAAATTGATAGAGAACAGGCAATTCAGACGAAGTTTCTTTCCACGGGTTTCTAGAAGTGCCTAAAGCCCCACCAACAGTCCATTCAAAGGGATGAGGACCATACTTGCTTGTAATGACCCTGTGCCAAAGGGTAGCAGTTTCATGATAGAAACGCCAAAGCCATTTAGCCAAGAGGGCCTTGTTCCTGACCCTCACGTTACCAATGCCTAAACCCCCCAGGTCAATAGGCCTAGAAACAATCTCCCTCCTCACCAGGTGAGAACCTCTTCCTTCATCCACCCGGGCCCCTCCCACAAAAAGTCCCTCATCAGCTTTTCAATATCCTTACTAACTTTAGAGGGAATTCTAAACAGAGACATAAAATAAATTGGGATTCCACTCAAAACGGACTGGATGAGAGTTAAACGACCACCTTTGGAGAAGAAACTCTTCTTC
Source organism: Trichosanthes truncata (assembly GCA_033996785.1). Taxonomy (NCBI): domain Eukaryota; kingdom Viridiplantae; phylum Streptophyta; class Magnoliopsida; order Cucurbitales; family Cucurbitaceae; genus Trichosanthes; species Trichosanthes truncata. Next base: position 36,578,724 of record JAWPNB010000013.1, on the reverse strand, counting down.
CAAGAAGCCAACCTCTTTCGAATCTTATCAACGACCGGGTTCCAAAAAGAAAGACTCCTAGAGTTGTGACCAAGGGGACGACCTAGGTAGGCGGAGGGGAAAGAACTAACCTCGCACCCCACTAGAGACACCCACCTATCCAACTTAACAGGCTCGCAGAAAAGGCCTAATAGCTGACACTTGCCTCTATTAATCCTGAGGCTTGAGATGGCCTCAAAAAACCTGAGGATTTGAATCAAATTAAAGAAAGAATCCTCCTTGCCCGAGCAAAAGAAGATCGTATCATCAGCAAACTGGAGATGTGTGAAAGATACCCTATCTCTCCCCACCTGGAACCCATGAAGAATATTACCCTCAACCCCTTTGGAAATAATCTCACTCAAGGGAAACTTCCGAAGTCATTCAGTTGTTGTCCATCCTTAATCAAGTCCAGTTTAGTCCCACGAGAGGGGATGTTCGTCTTTGGAGCCCTTGCCCTTTGCAGGGTTTCTCCTGTGGGTCTTTTTTTCAGTCGTTTGTTAACCCGAATCCTTCGACTGTTACTGCCTTCTCCTCGTTGTGGAAGGTCAAGGTTCCCAAGAAGGTTAAGTTCTTTTTGTGGCAGGTTTGGCACGGCAGAGTCAACACCCTTGACCGGATAGTGACTCATGGTTCTACTCTAGTTGGTCCTTTTTGTTGTATTCTTTGCAGGCAGGCTAATGAGGACCTGATCCATATCCTCTGGGAGTGTGCTTTTGCGCGTGAAGTCTGGAGCTGTCTCCTATACGAGTTTGGTTATAGTTTCGCCAGGCCTCTAAGTTATTCTGATTTGTTTGTGGAGCTCCTTCTTTTCTCGCCTTTCGAGAAAAAGCGCTGGTTTTGTGGCAGGCAGGGGTTTGTGCTGTTGTTTGGTGCCTCTGGACTGAGAGAAACAATAGAATTTTCAGGGGAAAGGAAAGATTGGCTAGTGACGTTTGGTCCCTTGTTAGATTCTATGTTTCTCTCTGGGCCTCGTTGACGAAGTCTTTTTGTAATTATTCGTTAGGTCTTATTTTGCTAGATTGGAGCCCGTTTTTATAAGCGACTCCCTCGTTTTTTGTGGGCCCTTCTTTTTGTAGGCCTTGTATTCTTTCATTTTTTCTCAATGAAAGCATGGTTTTTATATCAAAAAAAAAAATAATCTCACTCAAGGTGTCCACCACCAAAAGAAAAAGGAAGGGAGAAAGAGGGTCACCTTGTCTAAGACCTCTGGAGGCTTGAATCCTTCCCCTAGGTTTGCCGTTAACCAAAATGGCGTAATTAACCGTTCTTACACAACTCCAAATCCAAGATCTCCACTTGAAACCAAACCCCTTTTTAGCTAAAACTTTATCCAAGAAATTCCAATCCACATGGTCGTAGGCTTTCTCAAAGTCAATCTTAAACAGAATACCCTCCTCCTTCCGGGATCTATAATCCTCAATAGCCTCATTCGCGATTAAAGCTTGATCCAAGATCTGTCTTCCGAGGTCTTAAGCTCTATTGTCGCTACAATGATCAAACTCAAGGTTGAATACCTTGCGTTCTACTACACATTTGTTATTGTTAAGCAAGGCTACCATGATCAAGAGGTAGAAACCATGTTTGGATGGGGTTGAAGAAGCAAGAAGAACAGGGATGAGAGGGACAGTGAGAGAGAGAGAGAGCATCATTACTTATTAACGCTCCACATCAATTAGAAGTGTGGTAATGGAAAGAATTAATGGTTCAATAATTTTTTAAAAAGTTGTAGAAAAGCGAAAACCATTGGAATTGAAGGGACAAAACCAATGATGAAAGCTGATAAATTCAAGGTATCGACAATGTTCCTTATCAGATAAAAGTACACCAATGTTTGTGGCTTCCATGATTTCTTTCGAAAATATACATTGCTGCTTCACAAATCTATATATTCAAGGCATCCACATTTCAGTTGACATTGATATTTGTAACAAATTTTTGAAACATAAAATGAATATTGCCAAAGATTGACATGAACCCTAGACAATAGAACCAGCAAATACTACAACAATAGGTCAAATGCATATTCATTCCTTATTAGATAAAGAAAAAGAAAAAGAAAAGAGAACAATCTCTACTTGGTAATCATTAAGTTGAAAAACAATGTTCCTTATCAAAAAAAAGTACAGAAGGAAAATACTAACATTCTAATTTCAAATTTACTACAAGAGAATAATCAACATTACTTACAATGTCTGACTTGGAACACTTGACACCATGAGAAAGTGCAGATATGTATAAAGCCGCACCACATAGGCCACTGGGCTTTCTCCCTGTCTGCAAGAATCTTTAGTACTCAAAATCAATTTCAAAAAGAACCAACATGAAGTTGATAGAAAATATGGTAGTTCCCATACCAGACCTGCATCCAATCACGCTTCATGCTGGTTATAATCTTCAATGCAGTTCTGGAAACCTCCTTTTTCATTCCATCGTCCTTCGTTCCTCCAAGCAAACCTAGGAACAATTTTGTTCTTCAGATCTTAGCATTCAAAATGTTAAATCTACACAGCACTAAATATATCTATGTATATGTTTAAATATTTAAGACTTTAAAATATAGTAAACATGCAAATTTAACATCAGAACGAGAATAATGAGAAATAAAATTTAAAAAAGAAATGATATGCTATCAAAAACAACAAAATCAAATTTTTTTTTTTTTAAAAAAAAGTAAAAAACCTTGGTAAAGTAGTCCACTTATAGCAAAAACCAAGTAGAAGTGGCGGTACAAACAAATCACTATTTTTGTTAAATGATGTTTCATTTTCCAAACTTCAAGGTTACTAGTCAAAATATCTGCCTATATTCTCCTCTTCCAATACCTAACCAGTAACTCCATTTGGGAAGACTTATCTATACATTTTGTACTTGGCCTTTCTCAAACGCAAAGGGGCAATGATTCTGCTTTGGTTGTCATTGACCGATTTAGTAAAATGTCTCACTTCCTTCTTTGCAGAAAAACTAATGATGCTTTAAACACCACTCATCTTTTCTTTTGTGAGATTGTTAGGCTCCATGAAGTTCCCAAGTCATTGTTTCGGATAGGGATGTTAAATTTATGAGATACTTTTGGAAATATTTGTAGGAATGGTTTGGTACATGACCCCTCTTTAGCACTACCAGTCAACCTCAATCAAACAGCCAAACCGAAGTTACTAACTGCACTCTTGGCAATCTTATTTGTTGTTTGAGTGGAGCAAACCATGGTAAGCTGAGTTTGCATACAATCACATATGCAATCACTCCACGGGGAAGTCTCCTTTTGAGATTGTTTATACTCATTTACCACTATTGAACTCACTAACATTCCCTCTTTTATTGACCTTAGTTCTGAGGCTGATTCAATGGCTACTCGAATCCAAGAACTTCATCAAGAGGTTGAGGATCATCTTGAGGAAGAAAACTACACCATGAACAGCGTGCTGATGTTCATCAAAGGGACAAAGAGTTTCAGATTAGGGATTTGGAGATGGTTCAGATTCACCTCTAGAAGTCTAGACTGCCAACTGGTTCTTACTCCAAGTTAACTAACAAGAAGATTGGCCCATTTCCAATTTTGGATAGGATTGCAACAATGCTTATCGTGTTGATCTTTCTTCCTCCATGAGCATCAATTCCATGCTTAATGTTTCAAATATCTTTCCTTATCACGTGCCGGATGACTTTGCACTGGCTTCATAAACTTGTGGGCGCGTTCTTTTTTGGGATGGAAGGATTTGATGTAGGGACATTTGGTTCTACTCCTTATTTTTATCCATTCTAACCGAAGATGGTTAGAATTAGTTGCTTAACTACTTTTGTATCTATTTCTAGACGTTGGCTAGCTTGTTAGGAAGGTTAGTCAGGAGGGGTTGTTAGTTAGTTAGCCTTTACAGCTTGTTTAAATTCAACTGTATGTACTTTTCAGGTTGATATTGAGATTCTAATAAAACTTAAGAACTTAAATACATCAGGCTGTTTGGATTCTGGAAGAGCTGCGGACCAATAGGACTCTAGCATGATCCTCCAAAAGGTATCCGCCATGGTGGACGAAAGGAACGTGTGATTTTGTGACTCTACATTCTGCTTGCAGAGCAGACAGCATTAAGGAGAAAGAGAAATGTAGGGAAGCCTACGTTGGAGCTTGTAATAAGTATTGTTGATTCCATGGCTAAGCTCCCACAAGAAGAATTCTATCTTTTTTGGGTAATGATCGCCCCAAATAGACTCATAAAAAAGGAGGGGTATCAGCTTTAGGACTATCGTAAAAAAGAGACTTTGTTCTGTAAATACTAACAACCACTTTGTGCCATACCTCAGATGTTTCTTTCGTTAATCTCCACAACCACTTTAATAAAAGGCCCTCATTCTTCCTTTTTGGGTTCCCTAAGCCCAAACCACCTTTTCTCCATGTAGGAAGAACAACCATATTCCAACTAACCAATTGACAATTTTTCTTCTCTTCCTTTTCCTTCCCAAAAGAAATTCCTCATAAGCTTCTCAATTTCTAAAACAGTCTTTCTTGGTATTGAGAATGATGACATGTAATAAACAGGGAGATTTTCAAAAACTGACTTACATAATGTTAATCTTCTTCCGCTCGATCTACTAATTTTCCTCAATGGGAGTAATTTTCGTCAATGGGCTCCCAAAACTGGATTTTCTTTGGACATCCTCCTAATAGTAAACCTGAGCACATAAGTGGAAGACATTCGGATCTACAACTCAGCTTGTTTTCTATTCATCCATTTTTCTAAGAACACAAATTAATTTCACTTACTTCCTTGGCGCTTTGGTGGTGTTTTCTTCAAGTTTAATTTCGCCTTTAGTGTGGTTTTAATGGGCAGTCTCTGGCTTTGTGTGTGGCTTCTCAGGCTCTGGCTTTGGTCTTTAGTGGGCTGTCTCTGGCTTTGATTTTTAGTGGGGTTCTTTGTTGTGTTTGTCGGCCTTTTTGTCTTCTTGGATCTTCGGTTTTTTGGTACATTTTTGGGTTGCTGTTTGGCCCCTTGTGCTTTACTTTTGGTTTTTTTTTCCCCACTCCCTCGTGGAGTTTGTATCCCTGAGCATTAGTCTCTTTTCATTTATTCAATGAAAAGTTTCGTTTCTTGTTCAAAAAAAATATACAAAAGCAACTAGAGTCCAACTTTCTTCATGAACAAAACAAGAAAAGCCATTTAAGCTTGCAACTTAAGTTTTCTCAATGAAAACTCAGTTCTTTATCCACAGAAAAAAAAAACTTGCAACTCAAGTGATATGAAATACTTACATTGAGTAAATTTATCAATAAAAAGGGAAGGATCAACCGGCTTTTGAACAATAGGGTGCTCTTCAAGTCTTAGCACTTTACAAAGTTGCAAAAATACAGCGCCCAACACATAGCTGCAAACAACTTCAGAGGTGTAAAAACACTATATAAAACTTAAAGACCGACAAAACAAAAAGCATACATCGAAGGAAGAGAACCCCTTACACATTTATCCTCAAATAATTTGAAAAGTCAATTAGAAGATATGGTTTATTCTTTTCCCTACAAAACAAAATACAAGTTTGATATTAGTGCATCATTCAACAAATTTTTGGTCCACATCCGATATACATGCATGTGTCCAGGCACATCTATAGGGAGAGTTGAGAAACAATGAGCGTTCATGAACATAGGAAAGGTCTCAATAGAAATACTCCAAGATGTTCTCCCAAACACAGTATCATGACACATGGGCATGCAAATGGATATAATGGTAGGTCGTAACTATGAATAAAAAAGAACTTTTTGTAGAAAACAATCAAACAAATCATAGTAGTTCAAATGAATGATCTCAAATTAGATTATATAGTTCAGAAAGATAGTCTTTTCATTTCCTGACAAGCTTCTTGGGGAGGTCATGAGAAATTGTTTACTAAGAAATCCCTTGAATGGCCTTATTTTACCAAATCTAAATCAACACTCAATGCAACAACAAAAGAAAATATATGATCATTTTGAATAATTGTAATTCAGGGAAGGGGAAATCTCATACCGACAAGCAATGTAAAGGCAAGCAGCCTGCACAAACTCTGTATTGCGTCCCCTTGTAAAATTTCTCTCTAAAGCAATCTTCATTGCAATTTAAAGATGAAGAAACATCAATGAAATAAAAATATATATACAGATACACATCACATACATAGGGCACAAACAAAGAAACTTACTCTATAAAATGCCCCGGCTACACGAATTATTTCATCACTCTCACCCATATTTAACCCATTCCTCATGTATCTCATATCTTCAAAAGCTGAAATATGATAAAATTGTTAAAATATACTCAGCTAATTTTGAACAATCTTTGTAGCTTATAGTGTTTAAGAAAACAAGCATAACACATGTTTATCATAATAGAGAGAGTAAATCATAAAGCAAACCTTTATTTAATGTCCTTTCCCGTGAAGCAGAAAAATTACTCTGAATAGATCTAACAAAATTTCCTGACAATTGACTCTGCAAATTCATTCAAACATCAAATATGAATATTTCAGCAATGCCACGCTGTCGTAGCCGTAGGGGAGGGTTGACAATTTTTGTGCATAATAACAGTACAATATTATCTTTTACAACATTACCAACGAAACAAAAACGAATTATGAAAAAAGAAGACAAAAGGGACTCTAGCAAAACAACTAGAATTTAAGTACCTGTCCTCCAGAATCCTTTGTAAAAGTAGGTTCTTGAGAGAAATTGTAAAAATCCAATACCTTCCCACACATATCACAATATCTATTAAACAAAGATACAAAAACCAAGAAAGAAAAATCAGAAAGCTAAGAATGCATTGTGAAATCATAAGCCCAAGCAACATCGAAAATCAATTTTTTCAAATTTTCAAATTGTCGTAGATTATATTTTAAACCTAAATACTTACAAGAAACCAGCTTCATCTCGAGACCCAGCAACACTTTTTACGCAATTACTGCACCACACCATGTTTGTAATGTGTCACTGAACAGCGGTCTGCAAAATCAAAACGCCTCAGTACAAACACCAAAACAACTAGCAAAAGAACAAAGAAAATATGAAGTTCCTTTAAACCGAATTAGAAAAAAGAAAAAAAAATACCCATCTAGTTACGAAAACATAGAGAAAAGCAAATCAAACTTGACATATAAATTCGAACTGAGAATTCCAGTAAAAATCAAAATTGGCATAGGAATCCAAAATGAAATTGCAAATGAAGAAATAGGAAAAGTGTGTCGTAACTGTTGAGTCAACAAAAAGGAGAAAGAAAAAGTTGATTCCATTCTGAAGTTGGTTGAATGGAAGAAACAAAAAAGAAGAAAGAAAAGAAAAGATGTTTGATCAGGGCAGACCTCAATAGCAAGCGAGGGAGAGCAGAAGACGGAGGTTGGCGGCGGCGTGAGGTTGCAGCAGAGAGGGAGATGGGAAGAGAAGAAAGAAATCAGAACGGCGTGCCGGTGCCGGTGGAATTCAATTAGCTTTGGAGTTATTTTCCTTAAAATAAAATTTTTTTTAAAAAAAAAAAGTGATTTTGAACAGTAAATTAAAAAGCGATTTGAAATAAATGAATAAAATAATTATTTGCTTTTTAGTTAGAATTAGGAAGAGTATAAAATTGTCTCATAAGTCATAATTGTATTTGTTAGGCATAGGCTGTGAAACGAAATCGAAAATAGGAGAGGAGAATTCAATCAACTCAAGTAGATAAGGGTCTGTTTGGTAGGCAATCCAGATTATGTTTTATGTTTTCAGATTCACTAAATTTAGTGAATATGCGTTTGGCAGACGTGTTTTCGGAAACTGTTTCTGAATTCTGTTATCCAAATAGTAAAAATTCTGAAAACAACATTTTTATGTTTTCGTTGTATTCAGATTTTGAATTTGAAAATTTAAAATGCAAAATTACATTAGAAAAGACCAAAACTTTAATAAATATAGTATTTTAGGTTATAAACTCAATTTATTTTTGTTAAATTAAAATATGTATAATATAATATATTATAAATTATATAATATTGTAAAATAATAATTATACAAAATTTATAACAAAAATCATGTCAAAAATTAATTAATAATGGGTTATATTCAATTTAATATTTAGTTTTGCAACTACAACTAGTTAATGGTCTATAAATATATTATATAACACATTTTGAACAATTGTTTAAATTAGAATCTAATTTCTAAATCTGCTACCAAACATATATCTGAAAATATGAAATACAACTCTGTTTTTATTGAATCCCTTATTTTCAAAATTCTGTTTTCAGATTGCCTACCAAACAGGCCCTAACAAATCCATTTATAGGCAAAAAGCGAAGCCGAACCGATTCTCGATGTCCTTTCCTTTACAACTCGGAAGTCTTTTATAGACTCCGGATTTGAAACGGCAATTAAATTAAACTAACTAAGAGATAAGTTTGAACTGACAGGACATGCCCTGCGTGAACCAAACTTTCTCAATGGAGACAAACTACTTTCTAAAAAGAAATAAAACAAACGACTTTAATAAAGTAGAGGAATCTACTTTATCAAAAGTAATAAAACAAAAACAGTAAACGGCGGAAAGTAAAAAGCAAATAGGAAAGTAAGAATAAAATGATTACAAAAAGACAAAATAAAATGATAAACTTTGAAAAAGTAAAATAAAGACGAATCGTCATCATTCTGGTCCAGTCGTGCTTGTCCTTTCATCTTTAATAAAGTGGCTTTATTAAAGTGATGCGTCAGTCTTTCATTATTGCTTCTGTCTGATATTTCAGATTGTTGAAGAGGCAAGGATACACCGGAGAGCTTACCAACGGTTTCACAGCGCCTGGCGACTTACTACCGGGAACACAACTCCTAAAGATCCGCAGCAGGTCCTCATCTTCAACCTTTGATATCTTCAAGCAATAGTCTTTCACTGAAACAAATAGTAACTCTGAAGAGGCTGATCACGCTATCTTGTTTCCAAGTAGCAACTCTGGAGAGACTTATTACACCATCTGTTCTGTTGATGCGCTGGCACACGACTGGAAGTGGATGATGATTTTACTATGTTCAATACAGAATCCAGACCTTTACAAGGGATTCTGTACATCTGATACTATACATACTATTAATTTACAGACTCAAAACTTTACAACATAGATAATCAGGAATTAATTTCCCGATTATGAAAACTAAAAAGAATATACAAAAAGATACAAGAAATTGTACAAAAAAGAATCTAAAATCAAGATCTAAAATCTTGACTAGAAAAGACTAAAAGGAATGTACAGGAAAGATGAAAAACATATAGAAAAATATATACATGTATACAATAGTTTATCCTCGTTTCGGAGGGTTTTTTTTTTTTTTTTTTTTTTTTTTTTTTTTTTTTTTTTTTTGAAACTAGATTCACGGAGGTTGTGAATCCAGGAAATGATCGTTTAGATCATATGGAGACATTTCTTCGTCATCGTCAGCTTCGCTATGATGAGAAGGAGTTCTGCTTCTAGCTTCTTCCAGAATTCTCTGGTATTCATCTTCTGAGGTTGTTTGGGCAAGCCTCGAGATTAAATGAGACCGAGTATTCAGGAATTCTGAATTACTCTTTGATTGATCAAGTAGTTCTTGATTGTTCGAGAACCACTCTTTCAATCCTTCTTGAGACAGATGGGAAATATCATATTTATCCCACCATTTAATCTTCACCGTTTTGGCGAGTTCTTTGACGTTATCTTTTACTCTAGACTGGAAATTCCAGCTGAGTATCCATGAGACTTTAAAATATAAGCAGAATCGAAATAAATTTGGAAATTCGTTCTTGCCTATATTTTGTTGGAATTGATGGTATGCTTCTTGAACTTCTACAGGGAATATTTCTTCTGTGAGTCCAAAAGTTTTCCACCAATTGATGAACCAGTATGGATATTCCATACGGTGAGCTCTCTGGCAGAATTGAATAAACCAGGAGTGATCAAACTTGATATACCATAGGACATAGAACCATGCTTGGACATAGTCTCTATAGGTATATGTTTGAGGTTTGAAGTGTTGAGACAGAGTCCTGGGTGTGAATACACTCTGATTCCAATGAGTTGGAGTCAGGACTTTGAAGATTTTGAATTTGGAGAAAGCGACTTTCTTTGGGTCGTCGCGATCTGGTATATGAGTTACCTCAATAGACTTTGTGTCTACTAAAATAAACTCATAGAATTTTCTTGTTTTGAAAATCTCCTCCGGCATGAAGTAGAAACCGGTAGGGAAATAGTTTTTGATGATGTCCGTGATGGAGGCACCATCAGCTTCAGGCTCTATTACTGCTGGTTCAACAGCAATAGGCTTCTGGAAGTAGGCTTTCACCTGAGGTTTGGGTGTAAACCTACTATTTGGATCTACTGCCTGCGAAAAGGTAGTAGGTCGGGTGGACGACATAGGTCTTGGAGACGACGAACTGGATCCCTGAACAGAGGGAGCCGGAACAGATGTTCTTCTAGAACTTTGAGAGAGTGTCGGAGAGACTGGTCGTCTACTCTGACGGGTTAGGTTGGCCGATGGCCTTGGTGGTGGAGTAGATGACTCCATGGAATCGAGAATCACGATTCCTGAAGAACGTTGCCTAGGCCTGACCACCAGTGTGAAATCAGTGTCTAAGGCATATCGCTCTGCAGTCATCGGACTTGCAGTTTGAGACGAGGTTGAGGCTTTTTCTTTGCCTTTTGAGACAGGGGTTGCAGGGCTCTTGCCCTTTCTACTGGACATCTTTTTTCCTATCACTTTGGAGAGAGGAAGAGGATGGCAGAGAGGGAGAGATTTTAGAGAGGGTCTTGTTTAGAAACTCTCTTGATAGATAATCTGCTAAGGGGTTTTGAACTCCTTTTATAGGCAAAACCTCAAAGTCGAAACATGATAAGATTGCTTGCCATCTGGCAAAAATCTGTTTTGAGACTAAATTCTCAACATCTTTTTCTAAAACAAATTTGGATGCTTGAGAATCCGTTTTGATGATAAATCTTTTGTTTATCAAATCTCCTTGAAATTTTTGAACACATAAAACTATGGCCAAAATTTCCTTTTTGATTGTTGAATAATTTTTCTGGGTATCGTTCCATACTCCAGAATAAAATCTCACTATTTGTTCTTGTTTATCTATACACTGTTTGAGGATTCCTCCATATCCGATGTCGGATGCGTCAGATTCCACTATCAACGATGCTTCAGGATTAATGAGACTTAAACAGGGTAATGATTTGACTAAATCTTTTATTCTCCTTACAGCTTGCGTATGCTTAGCTGTCCAGGGTTTTGGATTTTTTCTAAGTCTTTGAAACAGTGGTTTGCAAATGGGCCTCAAATTTTCAATAAAATCTGAGACATAATTGAGACAGCCCAAAAACCTTTGTAATTGGGTTTTGTTTAAAATCTCGTCCGGAAAATTATCCGCAAATTCTATGGACCTTTGAATTGGTGTTATTTGGCCCATATAAATTTCAAATCCAAGAAAACGAATTTTGGATTGAAATAGTTTTATTTTTGAGACAGATATTACTAAACCATTTTGTTTAATAATATCTAAAAATTTCCTCAAATGAGAAAAATGTTGATCTATACCTGATGAGAAAATTAGAACATCATCGATATAGATAATTGAAAATTGAGATATAGGATCAAGAATATCATTCATGATTTTTTGGAATTCTGATGGAGCGTTCTTCAGGCCGAATGGCATGACGTTCCATTCATATTGTCCAAAAGGAACATTGAATGCAGTCTTGTAACGATCTTTTTCTGAAATTTGAATCTGCCAGAATCCTGACTTCATATCAAACTTCGAAAATACGTTTGATCCTGATATCCTTTTTAATAAATCATTTTTGTTGGGAATTGGATATCTAATCCATTCCAAAACTTTGTTTAAGGGTTTGAAGTTGATTACCAACCTGGGTACACCACGCTCCTTTTCTGCCTGATTGTTGACATAGAATGCTGCGCATGACCATGGGCTTTTGGATGGTCTGATCAGCCTCTTTTTTATCAACTCGTTGATCTCTGACCGGCAATGTTGTAACAATTCAGAGTTCATCTGGATTGGCCTTGCCTTTGTCGGAATTTGAGACTCTTTGAATTCCTTGACATATGGTAAGTCTACCATATGCTGTTTTCTGTCCCAAAATGCATTGGGATAGTCTGAGCAGACTTCCTTTTCAAATCTTTGTTTTAAGATTTGAATTCTATCTTGTATTCCCTTGTGCTGAATATTTTCTTCAATTCTTTTATAACTGATTTCTTCCTTTAGAAAGGCTATCTGCTTTTCTTTGAGACTGATGTTGTTCAGTTGACTTTCTTTACTCATAGTACAGACCTTATGAGTAAGTATTGGCTTGATCCACTCGAACAGAATTTCCTGCCCCATGGATTGAGTATGTATACCCTTTTCTGATACACTTAAAGGGTATAGTTGGGTGAGAAATGGAGTTCCTAAGATCATATCTTGACTTAGGTTTTTCACCAGAAGACATGAAGTTACGAAACATATCCCTTCTTTACAGATATGTATTTCTGGTAACTTGTGTTGTATCTTCAATGGACCTCCGTCGGCTCCTTTTAGGACTTCTTTCGTTTTCTTGAAGTATCTTGACGGGATTAGTCCTTCTCGGATGCAGTTCTGATCTGCTCCTGAATCTATCAAGGCAACTAGAGTTATCTTAAAATTTGCAACTTTCAAAGTTACCTCTGTGTACCATTTTTGGTATGAGACCTTGGTTATGGTGTTTAAGAACACCCCTTCATTTATCTTCAGCTCCTTTGAAAGTGAAATAAACTTGAGAATAAAAAAAAATTGGAGACAAATTTATCGAGAACAAACCAAGTTTTCAAATCTCTTTTTAAAATTGTATGTAAATTTAAAAAATAGAGTTTATAAAATGTTAACACAAAAATTTATAGAGAAAAAAGAGAATGAAATAAAAATTTTGGAAAGAAAAAGTTAGAAAGAATTTTAGCTACAAAGAGAAGGAGATTTAAAGAGAAAATTTTAGAGAAAGAAACAAAGTTAAAAAGCGGGAGAAAAATTTTAGAGAAAAAAAGAAAATATAATAAAAGAAAAAGTTTCACACAACAAATTTTTTTTTAAAAAAAAAGGAAAAAAAGGAAAAAAAAAATTAGAGAAAAAAGTAAGAGAGACAGAGAAAAAAAATAGAGTTAGCAAAGGTGAGAGACAAAATTTTGGAGGGAGAAGTTTTTACTTTTTCAGGCATGCATATTTTTTTAATTTTAACACAATCTTAGAAATGAACCTACTTTTACTCCGATTTATGAATCAATATATTTTTTTTTTTACCAATTTTAATATTCATCATGATGCACTGACAAACTTTATATCCTAACTATGTTCATCAATTACTTTTCTACCTTTCAAAATGTACCAAACTTATGTTTCACTGCCTATAACCAAATTTATCTCAAGGCATAATTATGTTCTTCCACAAAAGAAGGTAGGTTCCTTGATAAATTAACCAACCAAGTCTAACGCATCTCATATTCATTATAAATTAATTTAAAACAAGATATATATAGTTTTTTTAGCCACTATATCTTTCATCACTTTAAAAGTCAATGAAAAATAAATTCATTCAAAATTTAAATTTCACCATAAAAATTTATATATTCTAGAAACTTTTAACCACGTATCTTTTAACTAGTAAACTTAAAAAGTAGAAGAAAACTAGAGAAATTGGAAGAGAAGAATGAAGACGAGCAAGAAGATCAAAGAATAGAAGTGAACTTATGAATTTTGTTTGTTTTTTTAAAGCTTTAGGTGTTAGGCGGTTGACTCAGGGTGGGAGCAGTGCACCAAATGGCAGCCCAAAACCGACCACCAGCAAGTCGGCTTCTCTCCTAGCAAAATCGTGCCAACTGTCTAGGTCGAACTGGAACCAAATTGCCAACAGTTTTTATTCGGTTTGGGCGGTTTGTTCGATTTTTCAAGTTTTGCTTGCACCCCTAGCGTTTACTCAGCCATAATGAATTTGGGGGCAATCGTAATGAGATTGTTGTGCAAATGTAATTGGGATAAAATGGGATGAAATGCAATTGAATTACAATTGATTGTGTTTACTTTACCTACTTTTGGAATTGGAATGAAATAAATATGATTACCCTGATGCCCTTTTATATTTATAATTAATTAAAATGTAGTAACTATGCTACCAGAATTAGGATACCTTTCTTCAATCTTATTTTCTTATTCAAATTTTCTAAAATGATTTTTCAAATTTTCTAAACATGATTTTTTTTTTGTAACAGATCAAACCAAAAATAACATATAATCGCCATAAAAACATATCGATTATCAAGATCTCATCATAATATTATTATTGATCTCGATATCGATACCGATCAAAATATGGCATGGCCAAAACCCACACATAAAAAAAATCAACATATGGTCGAACCAAAACTCACGTATAAAAAAATATCGATTATCGATCTCAACTAAACATCGATATCGATATCGACCAAAATATGTCTGGCCAAAACCCATGCGAAAAAAATATATTGATCTTAATCTCGGTAAAACGCAAGTCTAGCAACCTGGCCAAACCTCACGCATAAAAAAAATATTTTATTGATCTAAAAAATCTCGTATCCATTCAAGTATGGCAAAAAATCACAAACAATAACCCCTCAAGAACGAATCCCTTATTCTTTGTGTTTCATTTTCATTCAACTAAAAATGTGAGACCACAGACAAAACGATAGTACAGAAAACGGATAAGAAATTTTTTAATAAAGCCATAAAAATAATTATGGGTTTTAATGCTCTTTATCAACCTAGAGAAATTCCAGAAAAGAAAGAAGATGGACGAAGAAGGAGAGAGGAGGAAGGAGAAAGAAAAAATAACCAAGGTTAGAAGAGAGAAAGGGAAAAGTGTGGGAAGTAAACAAAAAAGATAGGTGGGTCCCACGTAATATTCAATGGTAATCAAATAACATACTCTTTTGGATGTAATCGGATTACGGGATAGAATAATGTGGGGCACACAATTGATTACTATTGTAGAATACGGTAAACACCATCAATCGTAATCATGTGGGACCCACAATGTCAAATTGCATTTGATTCATTACAATTACAGTAGGTAAACGCGCCCTTAAAGAGAATTGGATATTACGATTAGATTACTTCAAGTGATTCTATGATAAATAAATTAGAAGAAGGGAGATGGCGAAAAATACACTGTTGCAAAAACAAGGCAATTTCCAACATGGACCAAAGTGATATATAAAATCATCAAAGCTCCAATAATCAAAAGATAGAGAAAGGCTTCGAATTTGTGGTTTTCAAGTGAGAAGAAAGGCATAGATCAAGAGAATACCGCTAAAAAACAAGAACCCGCTAAAAGGAAGAAAGACGGTGGCGACAACACTGATTGGGAGAGACCGGCGGCGACACTCAGCTATTGAAACGAAGGAGGAAATTACGTGATAAAGAAGAAGAATAAGGCTTTAGGGATTCCCCTATTTTACAAACTGGGTTGAGTATGTATTCCCTTTATTTTCAAAATTCTAATATTCAGTCTCTTCTCTTTCAATACCTCGTTTTCAAATTTGTTCAAAATTTTTGAATTTTACAATTATAATTGCACAGACCCAACACTTTTAGAAGCTGTTTGGGGCGCAAAGTTGAGTTATGAAATCTGGAGTTCATTTGTCTATGGAGTTAATAAATCTGTGTTTGGTGTGTAGAGTTGTTTAGTCTGGGTTAGGAAGTCTGTGTTTGGAGTGTAGAGTTATTTAACCTAAAGTTATTAAGTCAGGAGTTTTTGGTGCAAATCTTTTTAACCTGAAGTTCTGAAGTTTGATTTTCTATTGGTTGTTTTTGTTTTCTTAACTCTTTATTCAACCATTCAATTAGACATATATTTGCCCAAATTTTTAACATTCAATTGAGATGTCAACTTAAAATTTTCACAAATATTTTACTGATTCCGAACAGGCGAACTTGAAGTAGACAAAATAGTTTTGTTTCATACCAACAACTAGGGGTGTGCAGAAATCGGTCCGAACAGGCGAACTGGTCCGAACCGAACCGAACTGACTGGATCGATTCAGTTTTCTTTAAACAAATAGATTTCTCGGTTCCATTGCAGTAGAAACCGACTGGTTCGGTTCGGTTCGGTTCATGTTCGTCAACTTAAAAAACCATTAAAAACCAAACCGACCATGATATATATATATATATATATCGTGGTCGGTTTGGTTTTTAACGGTTGTAAGCCATCCCAGCCCAGCCCAAAAATGGCCCAACTTAAAAGACAGCCCCAGCCCACTTCAATTAAGTTTGAAAGTGAATGTGAAACCCTAATGCCAAATCACAATTCACTCCCTTCGATTAGTTCTCCTTCAACCCTTCTCCTTCTCAGTAGGCAGCGAGGATTCATCCTCTTCTTCTTCCCTCCTTCGCAGTTTGCAACACTCACGCAGTAGGCACGACAGCGAGGTTCGTTCTCTTCTTCTTCCCTCCTTTGCAACGCTCACGCAGTAGCCTCCATTCTTGTGGAGTCTTGGAATCAAAGCCCAAAGTTACAAGAAAGAGTAAAACCCAGTTTCTTTCTTTATCTTTTTGCTGTGTACAAGAAAGAGTTCCAATATATTTTTTATTTTGTTTGGAGAGTATAATAATGTTGCATTGGCTGTGGATTTCTGATATTTTTTTTTGTTCTAGATTATCAGTTTCCTTTAAATTTATTTATTTAAAAATTAAACTTGTTTGGTTCTAGATTATCAATTTTTTTTCAAATTTATTTTAGTAGTGGGTAGATAAAAGTAAAGGTAGTTGACATAAATTGCTCTTCGTTTCTTAACCAAAAAAAGAGGGCAGTTTCTTAACCAAAAAAAAAAAAGAATTGTTCTTTGTTTCTTAACCAAAAAAAGAGGGCAGTTTCTTAACCAAAAAAAAAAAAGAATTATTTTTTGTTTCTTAACCAAAAAAAGAGGGCAGTTTCTTAACCAAAAACAGAATTGTTCTTTGTTTCTTAACCAAAAAAAGAGGGCAGTTTAGAAAAAAGGGGGGCAAAAACAAGAAGAATAGAAATACTAATTGCTGCATTACGTTGAGAAGAATTATTGTGAGCTTCAAATTTCCATGATGTTGTAAACATAATTTAATGGCCTTTTTTATCCATATGTTAGATGAATTATGATGGTGTATTAGAACATATATTTTAATTTTGTTGGTTAAAAATTAAAATTAGCGTTTGATTCAAAGAGTATCCATTTTAGTTGTCTTAGTTGCATGATCTTTGTTTCTTTCGAAGAGTATCCATTTTAGTTGTCTTATAATTTTCTCATTGTAATCAAATTAATTTTTGCACAAGTTTTAGATAAAAACAATCCAATTGTTCATTTGGCATAAGGTATATATATATACCTTGTTATTGAATTTTATCTAGATTATCAGTTTCCTTCAAATTTATTTTAGCATTGTCAACCACTTTTAATTAACATACTCTTTTTTTTTTAAATAGTTGTTTACTATGGAGGGTGAAAGTCAAGATACCACAAGTCCGAGCATAAAGAACAAGGAGAAGAAAAAGTCACCACCCACCTCACCACAAACACAAATTGTAAAAAAGAGCAAGCCAAGTAATACATCGAATAAAACTTCAGGTGCGTGGGAACATTTTAAAAAGATTGAAGGCAGTTCTAATTTTCCTAGGGCAAAATGTAATTATTGTGGTATTACATATGCATGTGTCACTCAAAAGAATGGTACCACAAATATGTTAAAACACATACGAACTAAGTGCAAAAAGTATACTGGGAGAATAAATGAGGCAAAACAAAAACTTTTGAGTCTTGGAAAAACAGAAACGGAAGGAGAAGCAAGTTCTAATTTGGTTGCTACGACGTTTAGTATGGAAAAATGTAGGCTAGCACTTGCAAAGTTAGTTATTGTTGAAGAGTTGCCATTTAGAGTAGTGGAATCATAAGGATTTCGAGAGTAGTCAGTTACTTTGCAGCCTAAATTTGTTGTGCCCTCTCGAACTACTGTTACAAGAGATTGTCTTCGACTTTACATGGATGAAAAGAAAAGTTTGAAAGATTTTATTGGTAGGAAAAACTTAAAGGTTAGTTTAACTACCGATACATGGACCTCAATCCAAAACCTCAATTATATGGTTCTCACAGCCCACTTTGTTGATGATGATTGGAAATTGCAAAAAAGAATTTTAAAATTTTGCTTGATTCCAAATCATAAGGGAGAGACCATTGGGAAAAAGATTGAGAAATGTTTCTTAGAATGGGGGATAGAAAATGTTTTGGCTATGACGGTAGATAATGCAATCTCTAATGATGTGGCTATTAATTACTTGAGAAGTAAATTAAGAAATTGGAATGGGACTGTTTTGGATGGTGAGTATTTGCATGTTAGATGTTGTGCTCATATTCTAAATTTTATTGTGGGTGATGCTCTTAAAGAACTCCATGAATCAATTGTTAATATTAGGAATGCAATTCGATATGTTAGATCTTCACCATCTCGACTAGCTACTTTTCAAAGTTGTGTGAGAGCTGAGAAAATATCTAGTAAGAATTCACTTTGTTTGGATGTCCCTACTAGATGGAATTCCACATATATCATGTTAAATGTTGCTGAGAAATTTCAAAAAGCTTTTGAAAGGCTAGAAATGGATGATGCACAATATACTCTAGAGTTTATGGGATTGGGAAAGGATAAGAAGAAGAATACTCCTTCGAGTGACGATTGGGAAAATGCACGTGCTTTTACCAAGTTTTTGAAATTATTCCATGATGTTACTTTGAGAGTGTCGGCTTCATTGTCTGTGACATCGAACTTATATTTTCATGAAATTTGTTTAATTCAACAACAAATTCAAGATTATTCAACATGTGAAAATCCTCTATTGTGTGCCATGGAAAAAAGGATGGAAACAAAATTTAACAATTATTGGAAGGATAATCATAGAACAAATTTGCTCTTGTATGTTGCTGTTGTGCTAGACCCTCGTTATAAGCTTGAATTTATGGTGTTTGTGCTTACGGATTTATATGATGAAAAGACTACAAATGAAATTGGGAAGAAAGTTGAAGATTTGGTTAGAAAAATGTATGATGAGTATAAAAATGCTATTGATGATGAGGAAGATAGAGCGAAATAAAAGAGTCTTCAATTGGTGGAAGAGAAGAAAAAGGTTGTCACTAATGTTTTTGGTGAGCCTCGAGCTCGTCGTAATTATCTAAAATTTTCTCAACACTTGAGTCAGAAAGATAACCAAGAGAGTAAGACTGAGTTTGATAAGTATATATTTGAGCCTTGTGAACTAGTAGTCGATGATATTGACATAGACAATAATTTTGACATCTTAGAATGGTGGAAGGTAAATTCTACTAAGTATAAGATTCTAGCAAAAATGGCTAGGGACATATTTTCCATTCCTATCTCAACAATGGCTTCAAAGTCGGCTTTTAGTACAAGAGGTCAAGTATTGGATTTATATCGTAGTACATTATCTCCAAGAACAGTTCAAGCTCTAGTTTGTACACAAAATTGGATATGTTCTACACCAATTGTTCATACTCTTCAAGTAATTGAGACAACAACAGATCATTTTCAAGTGATTTAGACGGGTAATTGTTTCTTTTTAAGCATTCCTTTTTAATATATCTTTAGTATTTATATTTTATACACTAATCTTTTGTACATCTTTTTTTGTTTTTGTAGAAATTATGAGTGGAGAAGAAGAATCAACTGTAACTACTTTGGATGATTCAAGAATGAAGTTGGAGTAGAGTTATGTTTGCTTTTGTAATTCAAAATTGGATTGTGTTTGAACTTTGATGAACTTTGATGAGGACTTTGTTGTTTATGTAGTTTAAAATCATTTTATGTTGTGTTTGTAATTTAAAATTGGATTGTGTTTTGAAATTTGATGAACTTTGATGAGGACTTTGTTGTTTATGTAGTTTAAAATCATTTTATGTTGTGTGTTGAACTTTAGATGGATTGTATGTAATTTGCAGGTTAATTTGTAACATTTAGACTTCAAAATTTTGGTTGAAACTTTGTTTATTTTATTTTCATTTTAGATTGTTATGTTTGAAATTTGAATATATTTGTATTTGATTATTTGGATTTTTAAAGAAATTTGAATTAGGTTATGCATGTTTGAATAAGTTATTATTAAGCCATCAAGTAGCTTAATAAAGGATAAAGTAATGTTGGGTTGGGCTGGGCTATGAAAGTTAAAAAAAAAAAAGGGGTTTAACTGAACCAAACCGAATCAGGGCGGTTCGATTCCAGAACCGAAACCGATTATGGTCGGTTTTGTTCGGTTCATCACATTGGATAATCGACATGTTCGGTTCGGTCCATGGTTTTGCCAAAAACCAGACCGAACCGAACCATGCACACCCCTACCAACAACAAAATTACAATATGCTTTTATATCAGTGGAATATGTGAGTGAAATATGCACAAATAATAAGTAGGCCAACAAGGGTCTACATACATGGTTCACAAAAAAAAATTGAATGCCCAATAAAGGGCCACATCTATGTTCCATACAATAATATCCAAAAAAAAAAAGGTTGATTCAAACAAAAAGGTTGATAGATATTTTAGAAACGAGTGATGGCTACATGAATACTTTTTTTCTAAACTCAGTCCAACTCTTCTCTTCCTCTCTATCTGCTTTTTCTTCCTAATCAAACAATCTCAATAAACAGGAACAAAGTTTGATTAGTTGAACCTCTAAAAAAGTGTTTTTCAAAAATGCATTTTATTTTAAACATTTTTTACAAAAATAGTTTAAAATTAAAACCCTCACATGTTTGGTTATATTTTCTCAAAAGTGTTTTTATACAAAGTTTGTTTGGTTTCCTTTATACTCAAAATGCTTTTAATAATGTCATATTATCATAAAGGATGACTCTTATTAAAACACCATGACCAGCTGACCACAACCGAAAGGGTTGTTGGAGTGTTGTTGGTCTCCAGGAATTGTTGTTGGCTGTAGTCACCGGCAGTGGTTGCCAGAGAAGGTCACCGACAGTGGACACCGATTACAGGATATGGTTGCCGGCGATTGTAGTCGGTCATCAGAAAAGGTAGGTGGCGGTGGCCGTCAGTTGCCGAATATGGCCGCTAGTCACTAGCAGGGGCAACAGTTGCCGGAGAAGGTCACCGGTCGTTGGAGAAGTGAGGGTGAGAGAGGGAATTATGAAAATGCATGAGAGAATAAGGTTATTGTTCTCAACCCCCTTATTTGGAAAATCAAAATGGTGATAAAATATGTTAACAGGGAAAAATATTGGGTTGGCTTAAAAACCCAACCCAACTCAACGGCCCAAACAACCCCTTTATATAACATTCTTATTTTTGCAAGTAATATATTTTCTTTTACATTATGTCTATCTTTATATCCAAGTAAATTATAATATTATAGCAATCATCACACACAAAAACCCCATTCTAGCGTATGGGTTGTTAAGATATCCAAACTCCAAAAATGTCCAAAATTATCATATGTGGGTTTTTAGACATTAAATAGTAATTTCTTCTTACCAAAATATCCTTTTGTGTATTGAATTGAATCAAATTACACATATTATATTGTTTTATTTTTTATTCAATATACAACTTCTAAATTAGGAAAGTGATAAAGAAATAAGCGACCAAAGAGACCATGAAAGAAGCCCACAAGATGACACCAAGCTCAACCAGCTCAATCAAGCTCAAAAGAAGCTTATTCTTAAAGTCAACGAGAGTCGACTCAAATTTAAACCAATGATAAGCCAATCATTATGTCACAAAAGTTCAATCATTAGAGCTAAAAGACGTCAAGAAACATTGAATGCTCACCTCCAAGCTACGGTGTCTATACATTGTGAAGAGTTGCATCCATTCAGGCACTTTTCATCCAAGAGTCATAATAAATCTAAAAGTCCATATTCATTCACATCTTTAATGCACTATATACCTATTAAATTCATGTATTTATATTTAATTTGGTTCATGTATGAATTTGAAAGGTTGTGGGCTGAATTTAGACTACATAGGTGAAGGGTTGTGTTCTTTCATGGTGTCTATTCAACTAGTATAAATAAGGTTGTCATTTTGTCATTTGAACACAAGTTAAAGTTGAAGTTGAATGAAATCTTATATTTGAATTTTAGTCTCTTAAGCTTTATGCTTTCTTTGTATTCTTGTGTTAGAATGCATGTTTAGAACTTTTAATTTAGTTTGATCCATTAGATTGTGGAGAATTGGAAATCTCGAAGATAGGAACAAGTTCTCTTTTCTTCTTGATCATCGATCAAATTTTTCAAGTAAAAATATGTTTAATTTTCTTGAGGTTGCTTATCATTTTGTTAATGGGGTTTTCTTACTATTGTTGTGGGGGTTCACCTTGAATAAGGGGAGTTCTCAAGTGTAATTGAGATAGTTTTTTTATCAGAAAGTCAATATCATAATGAATGAGCTATTTAAATCCATAATTAATTACATCACAATTTGATTTTTTTTAATTATTGTATCCGATTTTTGACTTTTTCCATATATATATTATGTTTAAACCCCATTTCATTTTGTCGTCATATTCCTGATTATGTTATCCTTCCTTAAGCGGTCATTTCTTCATTTTTGTTGTATCTGTTCCTTCAACTTCTTTTTGCTCACACTTTGCTAAAGATGAGTAAGTATTTTCTTTCATTTATTATCCATGTTTTTGCTCATAATTTTTTACCATCCATACTTTTTTAACATCCATTTTTTCAACCGTCAACATTGTGTTTCGAGCTGTATTTATTTGTTCACCCCTCCATTTTCAATGTAAACCACGTACTTTTAGTTTTACTCTTGTTTTTAACAGTTCTCAATAATACTACATTTCAACCATTTTATTTTATTTTTATATTCATCATTATTTTCTTGTCATACGCATACATTAATTTAAATATTGTATATAACTTCATAAATGGTTGGACTACACAATCATTTAAAATATATTATGTTCAATCACACATATTTTCTATAAACAACAATACTTTTGAGTGAATCGACTACATATTAACAAAATTTATATTTTAGGTACTAACGATATTCCTGTACCCATTTTATATGGTGGTAATTGGAATGAGAGGGACAATTATATCAACTATAACATATCTGAGATAATGATGCAACTGGGGATGTCCATCCAGAATTTGATGGACACTATAATGATGAAGTTATCAATTATAGGTAATTATGATTACCTCGATATATTTGCTAATATTGGAGCACAATATTTTATAGGAAGGGATATGAAATTGGTTGATAATCGAGATGTGAGTTGGTTTTTTAAGACTATATCCAATGGTTCATCCAATTGTTGTTCATTAGTTGTAGACAATAGGAATAGTCTATTAGTGATATTGGACAATATGCTTCATAGCTCCACTAATTTACCATCTTAGGGTCAATTTCACCACCAAATTGATGTTGGAGATATCAAAGATGATTTCTACATTAAATTGAATGACATGTTTAGTGGGAAGTCTACTTTAGAATACACTGTGTTCCACTGCTTTGAGAGACAAATCGAACCATGAAAAACTTATTGTTAGATGTGTTGTCGAATCTTACAAATGGATAGTTTGTTCATGTCGATATGGATATGAAAAAAGTGAAACGTGGATTGTGAAGAAGATAGTTAGTGACCATTCATGTTGTTTGGACATTGTGAATAATCACAAACAAGCAATGTCATATGTCATTAAAGAATGTATCAAGAACAAGATGAGTATCACTGGTAGTGAATTGAGTACTCCAAAATAAATTAAGAATTACATTCGATCGGAACTCTATATCAACATTAATTACCAAAAAGCACAACGTGCTCGAGATGTAACTATAGATGAAATTAGAGGATCACCTGTAGATTCTTACTCCAAGATTATGGCGTTTTTCCATATGCTAAAGTTAAAAAATCTAGGTATTTACAAAGTTATATTCATTACTTATTATTCATACTATATTATATAAAATAAATACATAATATATATTTTATTTGTATAGGTACATTCACTTCCATTAAACTAGATGACGATGATTGCTTTTGTACTTTTTCATGTCATTATTTGCTTCGATTTTTGGATGGAAGCATTGTAGACCTGTTATCTTCGTTGATGGCACTTTTCTGAAGAACAAGTTCTCTGGTACTTTATTTTCAGCTACAACCATTGATGATTGGGAAGATCTTGTTATCGTTTTGATAGGCACAAAAGTATATTGAAATCGATTCTCAAGGTATTTTCTAATGCTTTCTATGCCATATGTATTGTACACCTATTGAGGAACTTGAGGTTGAAGTACAAGGGCGATATTGTTGGTGACTTATATTATTCAATAGTTAAGGCATTCAACAAAAAAGGTTTTGAAGAGAACATGCATAAGTTAGATGGTCTCGTGCTTTTGGTCCCCGTCGTCGATATACGATTATGACGAATAATATATCAAAAAGTTTTAATAAAGTCCTTAAAGAAGCCAAAGAGTTATCGATTACTCCTATGTTAGAATCCATATGTATGTTATTGCAGAAGCAGTTTTATAAAAGAAAGAATGATGTTGATTACCAAGTTGCCTACCTAACAAAAGCTATCAAACATGAATTGTGAGAAATGATCGACAACGGTCGTATAATGCATGTACACACATGATAACACTCATTAGCTCTAAAAATCATGCTTATTGCTTAGAAAGCGAGCATTTATTGTCATATTTTATGTCATTTAGAGTGAATTTAAGTAAAAACAAGCTTAACATATGTTTGAGAGCATGATTTTGTAAAAATAAGAAAATAAGTGTAAATAGAGTCATTTTTAATAAGAAAATGTTAAGTTTTGATGTTTTTGTGTAAAAGTGTAAAAATTGCCCAGATGTGCCAACATTGCGACAGCATTTGGATAAGCAGAAATTTGACTAAGTACAGAGTCATGTGAAATGCACTAGCATTTGGTGAGCAAAAGCAAAAATTTGAATAAGTGCAGAGTCAAAAAAAAAAAAGCTACTTGATTATGGCAGCAAAGTACCCAAAGAACAGAAGCTGTGAAATTGTGCCCAAGATGCGGCCCAATTTACCCAATTGACTGAAGCTCCAAAAATGCGCCTAAGATTCAGCCGCAACTGGACCTAATTGACAGAAAGTGCAGAAATCACGAATTTGACAGATTTTCATACAAATTCTCTATCAAATCTCCTCAAGGTATTGTCGACCATGCCTTCTCACACTAATCTCAATAGCAAACCCTAGGCCTTGAAGTCTATAAAAGGCGGTTCAAGCTTCATTTTCAAGGAAGCTCGAATTTCTACTTTTTTCACCAAAGTTCTGTTGTTTTCTCTTCAATTTTCAGCCGTCACACCGAGTCTTTCCTAAGTTCTACTCATACTCCATTCAGACTCTAACTTCGAAAGAAGGAAAAGTAAGAACTCGTTCTCCATAAAAAAGGTTGGACGAGTTAGAAAGGAGGAACAAGCTTAGGATTTTTATTATTTTCATCTAAGTTTTGTACTTTATGTTTTCCAGTTTTGTATTTATTGTTTGTTCTTAGTTTCAATGTTGTAAGTTCTGCTTTACATCTGAATTCTAGTTTTAAGTTATAATTCCAGTTTCGTTCTTCATACCATTAGTTCTTTTTTTATTTCATACTTCACAATATTTACAAGTTCATTATTTCAATGAAGTTTATTCTTTCTCATTCTTATTTTCTATTTATTTTCTTCACTTTAGTTTTCTTTTCAATGAGTAGCTAAACTCCTTGAAGGGGATTCAATGAAATGAATACCCTAAAAAGGAGATAAGCCCCACCATGTGATTTAGCAACTTTGCTTAACATTTAGCATTATTTGCTTTTATTGAGTTTAAGTTTTATTGTTAGCTTAAACTAATCACTTGAGTTAGCATAGTTTGTGTGAGATTCAATATTGAAAAGGTTGGATCAAACACGCATTTTCATAAAAGCAATCTAGGAGAATAGTTTAGAAATAGAACTTCACTTTTTGTACCTAGACATAGGACAAAAATCTCTAGGGTCTTTTGAGTTATCTTCTTTATTTATCTTAGTTAAAATTAGCCATAGGCATATTTATCTAATTGCTTAGGCTCTTAAAAGCACTTAGAAAATGGCTGAACAGGTGTTGAACTTGATTCACAATTGTTGCATAATTTTTGCGCAATACCGCAAGTGTACGAATCAAGTTTTAATATAGTAATTTGAGCAAAGAGTATCGTCCTCAAGATTGGTTTTTCTAATTCACTTAAGTATTGTTAATATTATCACCCAATTTATTTAGATAACAGAATCGAACAATGGTTGTGAAATTTGAAATAAAAAAGATTAAAAATTAAAAACAATCAAAGGAGAAACTATCTTAGGGAGTTGATTTCACCTATTAGACCTATATTTAAACTACCTAAATTTTCAAAATTAATCATGCAAATATTTCATAAGTCTAAAAGTTTTTTGTCATGAATGACTTTTTCAATGGCAAACAATTCTTATGCAATATGACAAAACTTACATCTCTGATGATTTTTAACTATATGCATAGCATTAAGTTCCTTCATTAACAACTTTGAAAGGAGTCCTAATCATTATCAAGTTAGAACTATCTTTAGTCATGAAATTAGGATCTTATCTAAATTACATTTTTCAAGCTTGAATTTAAACTAACACAACATTTAATCTATGACCGAAAGATTAAAAATGTTAAGAATATAAAGGCATGAATGGAATAAAAGACAATCAATCATGAAATTTAAATAATCAAAATATAAGGTCTAATGGTTACATCAATCCCTAGAATAGAAAAAGAGTTTAGTCACTCATGTTCACTATCACAAAATCTAAACTCTTAAACAACATTCAAATGCTAAATAAAAAGAAAGAAGAGAAAAACTATGTTAGTATGTCGATCTTCCGTCTCCATATGATCTCCACGAACTTGGCTTTGAATCTTCTTCTTAAGTCTCTTCTCCTCTTGTATGTAGATTTGTAGAGTTGTGCTCTCCAAAAATTGAATGCCTTGAAGTAAAGAGAATGTAGGTATTTATAATGGTGCAAATCCAATTCCTAATTGAATAAGGAACCCAAAAATCTATCTGAATTATGCATCTAAAATCAATTAGGAATGCAAAATATCTCCAAAAATCGTTGATAAGCCTTAGAATTAAGGCTTATTTAATGCTTATAAGCTTAAAATATGTTTGCTTTGCTTTAGAAATCATAGGAGAAATTTGGTAAAATGCTTGAAAAATATCAATAACTTGTAAGAGATACATTTGAGAGAAAGAATGAGAAAAAAGGGAAGGTTAAACTAAAAAAAAAAGAATTTCTTTTTGTGCAGGGCATTGAAAAATTGCAGAATCAAAATTGCAACCTGAAGTAGCAATTTTTTATAGGTAGTGAAAAAAATAAAAAAGGAAAGTGTCGAATATGGAAGGTGTCGATTCTTTGCATGAAATCTATGGCAATTGTGATGAAATTGGAGAGGCTACAAACCCTAATTGAAAGAGCATAAATAGGGGAGGAAGCTATGGCCAAAAAAAGAGAAAGAGTTTTTGTAGTTTTTTTTTTTATGGGTTTTTAGACAAACGCAAGACGTGGGTTTTTCTTCTTCCTTGTTTTTTTTTTTTTCATTTGTCCAGCCCATGGGTTTTCTTCTTAAACAGATCAGTTATTCTCTTGAATGATGATCCAATCTAATCGAAAGTTTGGATTGTAATGATTCATCCTTTCTTGACACAAGTTGGGAGAATCAATTAGATTCGAAGAGGATTTTTTGGTGTAACTTTTTGTTTTTTTTTTAAATTTCCTTTAAGCTTAGGATTTTGTTCAGATCATTGAGTTGTAATCTTCATATGTTATTTCCTTATGCTTCTATATTATCGATGGAACGGAGTTTCAGATTTAGTTAGTAATGGAAGTTCAATTTTTTTTACAATCTTGTTAATGGGTTTTTTTTTGTCCAGTACGCAATATTCTCTTTATGAAGCTTAATTAGTGGGTTTTTGGCTTTGTCATTTGGTGCTCACTTTTATTTAGTGCAACAAACATTTTTCGTTTTCTTTAAGTTTTATTCCTAGTGTAATACAGTAGTCAACTTTATTTTTACATGGAGTTTGTTTAAACTTTTGTTTAGTTTCTTATAGATTTATTATGAGCTAAACTTCTTAGGAGGTTCAAGGATGTGAATTCCCTAATAAGTAATTGTAGCCAAAATTCCAACAAAGACCAAGCCTACTTCTCAATTGTTTGCTTGCGTTGAATAAAATTCCGTTGAGACCCTAGATTGATCAACTAGAGTAGCAACTTAAGCTTAGATCTAATACTGACGAGGTTAGTGATAAGCGAATTTCTCACAAGTGATGGAGACAAGAGCTTAGACATAAGCCAATTCTTTACCCTAGACATAGGGATCAAAGACTCCAAAACCTAAGAAATTATTGAGCCAAAATTACCTAAGATAAATGGACTATAGACATATAGGTCACTCACTTAGTCTCCTAAACCCTAAGTTCAAGGTGAATAGGAGTAGTAATTTCGGTTTACAATTGAATGTAGAATATGTTAGAATTGCAATTTTAGCTTGCAATTTACAACTTAGGGCAATGACATTCTTGAGCCACTCCTTTCTCTAAAGAATTTCTTTTGCAATTTTCATTTCTTTTACCAAGTCTGTTTAGTTTTCTATTCAATCTTAAAATTTTCAATTCAGCAATTAAGTTCTACAATCTTTGTCACTTTAACTTGCAATTAGATTATGCAATTATTTTGTTTTTAACAAACACACCAAACCCAACCTTGTTTTTACAATTTTTAGTTTCCAAGTTGCAATCCTCCTTACATTTTGCTTGGCAATAATTTTTGTTACACCGTTCCCTGTGGGATTGATACTTAGGAATACTTCTGTTTTAATACTTGCATCGACAGTGTGCACTTGCACTAGGATTGAACGTATTTACTTACTTTTCTTCACCCAAAGTTCACCCGATCAATCGTCACAAAGATCATGTTTATCGTCGTAGCCTCGAGGCACTAGGGACAGCGTCTCGACCCTACCCTTAAATACGTGGCAAATGAAAATTTTCGATATAGCGTCGAGACGCTATGCTATCCACAACATCTCGACGCTATGGACGCAACCTCTAGTTGACCACGTGTGTTACTTTGGTTGATGGAGAATTAATGTTCGTAGCGTCTCGACGCTACTTGAGGGCGTCGAGACGCTATGTATGCGGGAAATCATGCTGAATTAGCTATAAGATGAGCGTTTTGATGCTATAAAAGCGTCTCAACGCTGTGGCTTTAGGATTTCTAACTTGAATCACCTCTTTCTCTTAATCTGGGCTTTTTAATTTGATGCAAAATAATTACATAATATCTCTAAAAGCTCTTGTTTGCTTCAAATACTCGATTTCTACAAAATAAATAAATAAAGGCGTGAAAGTACACATTTAAACCGTAAAACTAGCATAAAATAAGGCCTAAAGATAGCACATATTGTGTGCTATCAACGTTGTTACGTGTTGATTAGGGTAGGTTGCGAACAAATCTTGGTAGCATTATGTTCGTACTGACAGAGCTCGAAAAAGCCAGATTGCGGGCGCAAATGGGCAGCAATCTCCTGATGAACTTCGCCTAGTTGTGCAAAATGTAGGCACATGGTGGGGCCATTTCCTCAAGATTGAATCATATTTGAATCCCCTGTTTTCTCATTCTTTTTCAATTTTAGTTCACTTTTACCTATTGTTTGCAAAACCTCCCCAAAAAATCTCTTTATTTTCTTAGTTACCTCGGTTGTGAACTTTGAGCAATCATTGTTGATTGATTGGGAATTGTGTTACATCTATTCTCTTGGGTTCGATACTTGAAATACTTTCATATATTACTTGAGAGACAACATGCACTTGCGTTTAGTAGTCATCAACATAATATATATATTTATTATATACATTTTCTTATACTATATAGTACTCATGTTTTTTGTTACATTAATGTATATATTATTTCCATATTTTACTAAGTATACCCAATTAATAACCATTTGTATCAAGTAATTGATGGAACAAATCAACATGAAGTGGACTTGTCCAATAGAAGTTGTACACGTTGCATATGGGACCAATTAGACATCCCATATTCTCATGCATGTGTTGTCTTAACTCGTAAGCACTTATCGATTAAGGATTATGTGTCGCCATCCTATTTGATCAATTTGTTGCATTCCACTTACGCTGGTTTAGTCCATTTTGTTGGAAACAAAGATCGTTAGGATATACCAAAATCCTTGAAGAACATTAAAATCATGTCACCAAATGTCAAGCGTTCTGTCGGTAGACTAAAGAAAGCATGGATTCCCTCTCTTATGGAGTTTGAAAGGAGAGTCAAATGCAAACGGTGTGGAAGGGTTCGTCATAATAGCAAGACTTGCAAATATGCACTTACAGAGCAGTGGATATATGCAATGTTTTTTTCCTTAGTTATTTCCATTGTTAATTTGTTTCATTGTTATTCTCATTTTTTATTATTCATCTTTTGTTTTTCATTAGATTAACTAAACATTTCATTTTCTTAAAGTTACGTCTTTTTTGTTACTATTCAACGAATGAAGTATAAGAAATTTAGACCATGCATTGTCTTATAATCATTCAAATACTTATGCTAATATTATTTACAACAATGAATACTCATTTATATATCACTTATAAAAGATATAAAGCTATGTGTTTATATTAAATAACAAATCATATAGATTCTAAGTGTATATAGTGATGGGATGATTTTGACCAAAATAACATTTAAACAAATGTATACGTATATATTTTAAATATAGACAATCTTTCTGGTAAAATTAAGTTGAACAAATTGACATGTGCTATATGAGATATATATACATACTCATATATAATAATGTCAATTTAGAATGAGTATGAAATGATTAAATTGATATACCATATACCTACAATTCTACTGTACCATTCCAACTTCCCCGAAAAATAAAAGTACATGTACATATAATTAATATGCATTATGTTTGTCATTACTAACTAGAAATTACAAACAGTTTTCTCAAAACAACTACAATATCATTCAAGACAGGAAGAACATTTCCTAAAAAAACTAAAAGTTCACAAAACTAAAATAACATATAAGTCAGCTTTTCTAAAAATTAAAAGTTCAGACAATTGCTCACTTCCTATCTAAATCTGTGACAATATTGATGTTTGGGCACCCAAAATCTTGACTATTGCTCACTTTATCTTTTTTTTTTTTAATCTTAGCTTCAGTCGATCCAAACTTGAAATTGAATGGTGAACGCATTATTTTTTAGGGGACGATCACTCGTCGTTCTCTCCTTTTATTCCCCAATTTAACACCAACATCAATTTTACTTTCCTTTTCGAATGGATCCATTCCTTTAAGCTACAAAGACCATTAAAATACTAAATTACTTTGTAACATATTCAATAGTTGTCCATTCAAAATTGAATATTGTATAGACCACACCGCATCAATGTATATTGTTGATGAGTTGAATCAATTTGAGGCATCATGCTTTTTCTTCTTTCCCTATCAAGCATAATATTTGTTTAGTATTTTTTAATCATAATAGCATTTATAATATCAAAGTTAGTATATAAATATCAAACATACATTTCCATTGCTAACTTGTAGCTCAATGTTAGTTATCAACTTCTTTTAGAATATACATATTCACCAAAAAATCATCTAAACTAACACCCCTACACTCATTTTGAACATCTTTTTCCGTCTGTTTATTATTGCCACCATTGTCTCCATTCACACCACCTTCATTTGCATCATCACCATTTCCCTTCTTCTCACCCTCCTTGTCCTCATTTCCACTAGCATCATCTTTTCCATCATTGCCACCAACTCCTTGATCAAGATCACCATCATTGCCATCTATCCCCCCACCATCATGACCATAATCATTTTGATCATCTTTATCATCTTCAAACCCCTCATCACCAAATCCACCCAATTTGTGCTTCACAACTTGTAATTCAGTGTATACCAAGTCTATTTTATTTTCTAAAACTTTTATATTTTTCATTACTGTATCTTCAAATTTTCTAAAAATAACTAATACATTAGAAAGAAGATCTACCTCTTCGTCCACATCTTTTTCACCAAACAATTTTTCTTGAGATCCTTCCCCAACTTCAAACACAACTTCCTCTTGTACAACATTCTTCTTTCTTTCATCCCCAACCACCAGATCCTCCTATTCATTAGAAAGAATGCAAACTGAAATTTATAAATTAAGACATATTAGATATACACATTTGATAATGTTAATGTTAATATATAGTAATCAATATACTTACATCTTCATGTTTGAACGCCTTAATTACAAGATTTCTCCACTCATGATGCACGTCTGTTGCCCAGTTTTTCATCTTGGACAATCCTGAATCTACCTTTTGGGCATATGAATTGTGGGGGTTTGAGATTAAGGGTATACACTCATAAGCCCAAACCAATAATGCATATGGGAACCCAACAAGTCTAGTTACTGATGCATCCAGATTGTTTATTGTGTTCTTTATTGCTTTCTTTATTGATCTAATTGTAACCTCATATGACAAACGTCCCCAAAGATAGTTTTTAAACTGGTCTTTATCATTAATTAGCATTAGGTGTTCAATTTCTACCCATATTCCCTTTTTCTTCCCAATTAAGAAGTTTGTTAAAAAGTAAAGGTTTGCCAATTTTACCTTATCCTTTTTTTTTTTCACATTTGTTCCATTGACAAACAGATTATGGATTGTTGACCTCTTAACAGATCTCTTATTTCCAAAAATACTTATTGATAAATCTTTTAGGTAATTTGGCAACATCTACCACTGGTAATTTTCCACAATTCAGTCATGTTATTTATTCAAATTCCTTCAACCCAAACTTAAGAACTATCCCCTCAAAATTGAACCATAATTTGTGTAATGACCCTAAAACCAAGATAAGTTAGTAATAAATAACAACTAAGTAACGCCACCTATGCCCGAAATTTCGACAGCATAACGACGTAACTATAAGGAAACTAAATTTTTTTCAAGGACCTGAAAGAGACAAAAATACTTGTATATTGAAGAGGAAGCATCCGCCAAACTACGAAAACAAGATGAGTTCAACCCACACAGACACGAGAATTAAGAAATTTTACTAAAGACACGAAAACAAGAGAAACTACAAATTTACAACCCAACCACACAATACAGAACAATGACACAAAACTAAACACTAAACACAGGAAAAGAAACTTCTGATGGTATCTCCATAGCCTCATTAAGTCATCACCTCCGCCATCCGCCCCACAGTTGAGCACCACCTGAAAAGACACAAAACAAGTAGCAAGGGTGAGTGTAAATATACTCAGTAAGCAGCCCACTTTAAAAATCAAAGTTTTGAGTTAAACAAGGAACGATCCTACCCCAACTCACTAACTCCTCTTCATTCTCACATGCTCGACTAAGCACCTGCGCACCTCACTTGATCCCTCACGCTATAACTATGAGTCATGCAAGGAAAGTAACCTTCACACTAAACACAGTGGGGATTCGCCCCTAAGCTAGCACACAACATGAATGAAAACAACTTTCATACTAAACAATGACAACATTAAGCAATTGATTTTTCCACAATAAATAGTTGGAATCTGAAGGTTTGATAGCCAAGGGTTGAGATAAGGCAAGGTACGAGTTTTGTTGAGTTTGGGTAAAAGGGTTGGCAAAAAATGGGCTGAGAGATTGGAAAATCTAGGGTTGCTGAAATTATAAAGAAAAGGTTATTGAGGTGGCCAAAGATTAGGAGGAAATGATTGTTGAGGTTGCTGGAAATTTTGAGGAAAAAAATAACGATGGTTGAGGAAGTGGCGTTGAAACATTCAGTTGAGGAGATCTAGCTATTTAACCTAAGCGAGGTTGTTGCAAAGGGGGAACTGACGTATTCACTGGAGTTATCATCATAGTTGATGGGGTAAGGTCAGGAGAAGAAGAAACGATGGGTTTTTCGGAGCTAGAAAAAGAAATCATTGCTACACCTTTGAATGAGTGGTAGCTCTGATATCATAAAACACCCTATAGGGTATATTTCAGAAAAAAAAAACAACATGAAATGAGGAAAAGCTCTCAGCACAACACACTAAGGTAACAGTGGCATTAAATATCAAAAAAATTTCAACATGTGTCACAATACAATAAGCCAACACAAAACATAAAAATCCAATACAAGAAAAGAATAATTAAGCAGATAATTAAAATACAATTAACTTATTCTAACATAAAGGCGCCCAAGCATAATCACCAATTGCGATGGTACTTATGAACATTCTTTCAAATTTGTCGGCCAACTCCAGATCTATATTTCCTTTTGAAACCTTAATACATTTGGAACCATATGCATTCTTACATATATAAATTTATTAATTATCTTATGGAATGACTTATATCTAATAAAATTTAAAAATTATTAAAATGTATCTACCTGCAATTTTTTTTTGCCATCATTCTTCAATTGCATCAGTAGTTTTCTTTTGAGAGTTCCATCCAATGCTTAGTCTCCTTTCAAATTAACTTTTTGCATAATTTCTTTAACGACTCAACTTAGACATTTTAAACCTAGGAAATTTGTTCAATATTCAAAATAACTTCCATGAAATAAACTTTTATAAAGAAAATAATTAAAACTTTAGTTTTGGGGTATCCATAGAAAATATTGTAAAACATAAATTAAAATAATTTGTTTAATAATGTTTGATATACAATAGAGATTAAAAGAAAACTTGAAAACTAATAATAAATAATAATAACTGAGTTGATGCGAAAGCAGAATCCATGGCACAGTTGATAAACATCATTGTCACTCCCTTGTACTTCGTTATTATTGATGGGAATGAACTTTTCATCCTGCAGCGGAAGCATATGAATCGTCTTTGATTTATTTAGAATTAAACAAAAATACAAGGGTTAAGCATAACATACCTTGAAAATATGGAGAATCTTCTGGCGGATCTTTATCTCTTCCACAAAGTCTTCCTAGCTATCACTCGAACACAGGACCAAGGCTTGTGGGAGCCTCTTGAAAGAAAATCCACAAGGGATTGGAGAGGAAGAGGTCTAGAGAGAATTCTCTAATTCTCCCTATTGAGAAGATGTGTGTTGTATGAAGAATGCACAATGGCTCACCCCTAGGATCCTATTTATAGTGGTCTAGGGAAAATAATTAAATAATATATTTTAATACTAATATATTAAAATACATTTATCTAATCAATTTGAATCTTATTCAAATCGTTTAAAATTCTCCTACGACATTTATTTCCTAATTTGAATCCAATTCAAATTTAATAAATATATTTTATTTAATGTATCTAATATACATTAATTATTTTAATATTTAATGTATCAAATACAATAAATATATGTTCCTCTTTTATATTTAATATATCTAATATATTAATTTGAACAATTCTAATTAAATATTAAATTTGAACATTTCAAAATTTAATATTTAATATGTATCAAATACAAAATTGTGATTGTTTATATATTGGGCTTACTCGATATCAGGCTCCTCATATAATTGAGGATTGTTGGCAGCTGCAATTGATGCAATTGATTGAGAGTTCCCTATTCCTGCAAGTTTATTTAAAGCATGAGTCAAAGAGGCCATTTGAGCCTTCAAGGAACTTACCTCATCAACCTCATATAAACCAGCAACTGTTCTAGAAGTGGAATGTTCAGAAGGCCATTGGTAGCTTGTAGTTGCCATCTCTTCCAATAATGTACAGGCATCCTCAACAGTTTTAGCTAAGAAGTTACCCCCAGCTGCAACATCTAAGATGGTTTTAGTGTTACTAGTCAAACCATTGTAGAAAAGTTGAATTTAGAGCCAGTTTGGATATCCATGCTGAGGGCACTTTCTTAACATTTCCTTGTAGCGTTCCCATGCCTCAAACAACTGCTCACCATCGTGTTGTCTAAATGTGCCAATTTCTGTTCTGAGCCTAGTTGTTTTGGCAGGTGGGAAAAACTTTGTAAGGAATACCTGAGCTAATTCCTCCCATGTGGTAATGCTCCCAGGTGATAAAGACTCAAGCCAATCCTTAGCTTTATCCTGCAAAGAAAAAGGAAAAAGACGTAAGCGAATTGCATCAGCAGAAACACCATTTATCTTTACAGTTCCATAAATTTCAAGAAAAGATCTAAGGTGAGAGTGTGGATCCTCTAAAGGATATCCTTTAAAAGCACTGTCTCTAGCCATTTGAATAAGTCCTGTCTTAAGCTCAAAGTTGTTGGCATTTATTGGTCCATAGACTATTCCAGAGTGTTCTGTAGGGAACACAGGCTGGAAGTAGTCTCTGATAGCCTTTGGCTCTTCCTGCTCAGCCATGGATTTAGACTAGTCTCTTTTTTCTTTTCGAATTTTTCTGCACGTTCTTTCTATCTCAGGATCAAATGGGACGATTTCCTTGTTTCTTCGCATAAACATCCCAAATCTAAAAAGAAGAAAAATAAAATAAAATAAATAATAAAAATAAATAAAACTCTAAATTAAGACCAAGTGATTTCTCCACAATATTAAGTGAATTAAATAGTCGCTAATTCCCCGGCAATGGCGCCAAAAACTTGTTGCGTAATTTTTGCGCAATACCGCAAGTGTACGGATCAAGTTTTAATATAGTGAAAGAGTGTTTGAGTACCGTCCTCAGGATTGGTTTTCTAATTCACTTAAGTACTATGAATATTATAGCCCAATTTTATTTAGAGAATAGAATTGAATGATGGATGCAAGATTTAAATAAAACAATTATAATAAAAATTGAAACAATCAGAGGAGAGAATATCCTAGGGAGTTGATTTCACCTATTAGACTAAAATAAATAAATTACTTAAACATCCAAGATTGATCAAACAAATATTTCATAAGTCTAGAAGTCTTTTATCATGAATGACTCTCTCGAGGACAAACAATTCTTATGCAATAAGGCAAAACCTACATCTCTGATGATTTTTAACGTTATGCATAACATTAAGTTCTTTCATTAACAACTTCGAAAGGAGCTCTAATCATTATCAAGTTAGAACTACCTTTAGTCATGCAATTAGGATCTAATCTAAATTACCTTTCTCAAGCATGAATTTAGACCAACATAACATTTAATCCGTGATCAAAAGATTAAAAGCATTAAGAATATAAAGCATGAATGAAATTAATGACAATCAATCATGGAATTTAAATAATTGAAACATAAGGTCTAATGGCTACATCAATCCCTAGAATAAGAAAAGAGTTTAGCCACTCATGTTTCACTATCACAAAATCTAAACTCTTAAACAACATTTAAATACTAAATAAAAAGAAGAAAGAGAAAAACTATGCTGGTGTGTTGATTTTCCGTCTCCGTATGATCTCCACAACTTGGCCTTGAATATTTCCCTCAGGTCTCTTCTCACTCTTATATGTAGAAATTTAGAGTTGTGCTCTCCAAAGTTCAATGCCTTGAAGTGAAGAGAATGTGAGTATTTATAATGGGTTAATCCATATCCTAATCTAATTAGGAATTCATTATTTAATTAAATTAAGAATCCAATATCTAATCAAATTAGGAATCCATAACCTAATTAAATTAGGAATTCATAGCCTAATTAAATTAGGAATTCATAACCTAATTAAATTAGGAATTCATAACCTAATTAAATTAGGAATATTTTTCTTCTCCAAAAATTGTCCCCAAAATTGGTTGCTTAATTAGCATATTTATCACCATATTTCTTCTAAAATCTTCATTTTTCTCCAAATGCTCAATTTCTACAAAATAAACAATTATGAACGTGAAAAACATATTTTTAAGTCTCAAAACTAGCATAAAATGAAGCCTAAAGATAGCACATATTGTGTGCTATCAGGAACTACTAATCTACTTACCCTATATGGGAAGGAGTGAATTCCATCTTGTGAGATTATGTTCACAGCTCCCTATTTGGTCAAGTCTCCAAAATGGTAGGCATATTGAATCGGCTACAAAAGCCACTCTCACCCATGCAAATCAAAAGACAAGCCCTCACAAGCAGGAGTTCATAACTCACTTAGGATTAAGATCGAGTCGCATATGATCATCCTGATGAAATATTAATCTTCTCAATTAACGGATTTATAAAGAGAGATTGAATATTTTGTGCTCCAGTCTTATACAAACTCATTGTATAAGATACCCCCCACTCACGTCTCAACATGAATGATTTGGATCGAATCATTTGTAACTATTACAAAGTGGGCCGTATCAATAGTGTTCTAAGATAAGGCACCCAACCTTATCCATATACTATGACCCTTTAGGTTATTTCTTGAACATAATCCTCTCGTATGTCAACCACATACTGTTCAAGATTACAATAATAACCTTGGATTTTTCATATAATGGATAATATTATATTGCAACTAAAATAATTAAAATTGTTGTTAATTATTAAATAAATTATTAATTACGAGGCTTTAGGGCATAAATCCCAACAATTATTACCTGAGAAAAACTGTTGGTTGGGAGGGGGGGAGGGGGGGGAGGTGAATGAGTATTTGAGAATACACAATAAGTACCACTATCGAGGTTAGAAATGCATACACACACATAACATGATTCAAAACTTCACAAAACATGTGTGACCTAAATCTTTTATCAATCAAAAACATTTTCCTTTAGCCAATGTAGACAATTAACTCATCCCGAACAAAATTGTACCAACTCGTGGTGGTGCATATGCGAGCTCATGTTGAGAAATTGACCCATCAGAAGATAATTGGCGTTCAATCAGTGATGCAAGACTTCATGATCATACACATGATTTGTGAACTCGTGGTGGAGCAAGTGAGCTAACTATGAGATCAAACTCCAATAGAGGATAATTGACAATCTATCTGTGGTGTATGACCTCTACACAAAACCCCTCATGAATGTATACTAGCATGGTAGGGAGAGTAATTTCCATAAACATTTCATAAAAACATATTCATGAAAACATGTTCATGATCATACACATGCATGAGGTTCCATCAAATAAATATATTTTTTAACATGCAATGCAACATGGAAAACATACATCAATTCAATCACATACAACAAAACATCATACAATTTTTCTAACCTGGCCAAGAGCAAAACCATTTATAGTCATAGCAAATCCAAATAATATCTCTTGGATCAACAATTGAGAGGGAAGAGTATGACTGCTAAAAGAGAAGAGAAAAATTCGAGAGAAACTTTACTTTTAATTAAGAATTGGATGGTTTAGGTTTAACCCAAAGGTTTTATCTATAGAGACTGAGAGTTATCATGAATAGGATTCAAATTCAACTTTCCAACTCCCAATAGGATTTCCTAATTTGAATTCTAACTTCCAATGGAATTTTCTAATTTGAATTCTAACTTCTAATAGAATTTCATTTCAAATTCCAACTTTCAATAGGATTTACTTTTCGAATTGCAACTTTCATTAGGATTTCTTTTTTTTTTTTCCTTAATTAGGAAAATATTCTAATAGATAATGCAATTATCTTTTCAAACTAAAACTAAAACTAACTATTTAATTCTGAAATTACCACTTTAGCTAATAAAAGATTCTTATGGCCAATTCAAATGATCAAGAAACTTAATTCATTAACCTACATATAAAATTAATGAATTTACGGGCTGTTACAATTTTCAATCACTTTTTCATGCATCCCACTTATTCTTCAATTGTTGTCTACAATATTGTTTTTTAGTTGCTCTACACAAATTTCCTACCAAATTCTTCCATCCAAGTTTAGTGAAATGAGTGCCAGGATGATGTCCTGCTTCAATTTCCAAATTCTTCCATCCAAGTTTAGTGAAATGAGTGCCAGGATGATGTCCTGCTTCAATTTCCATGATGCATAATCAGTAGTTGCACTTTTGAAGTTGTGATGAAATTACCATTCTTTTCCATATCTACTAAAACATAAACAAATGAATTATAAACTTAAGTTGATTGTTTTCTTTTACTTTTATTGTATAAAAAGGTAATTAATCTAGTTTGACAATTAGAGATTTGAAACACTATTGAACAATTAGAGATTTAGTACAAAATTTGACAATTAGAGATTTGGTAAAGAATTTGAAAATTAAAGATTTGGTACAGAATTTGATTAAAGATTTGGTATAAATGTATATATTATATTATGTGTTATGGGTGAAATTGGACCAAGAAGAATGGGCTGGCTAAAGGGCTGCAATGAAGGGCCAAATAAAGAAAGAAGCCTAATACGAAGTCAAAACGGACCGAAACCAACAGGAGACCGATCCAAGACGAGAAGGTAAGAAGAAACGGGCTTGGGCCGAAGCCCAAGCCTGTGGTTGGTCGAGGCTGACCACATGGCAGGCCCCATTTTGGGCCTTGCCATGGTCTAACATCATAGGGGTGAAGATTGGGGCTTCGGCTTGGCCTAAGCCCGGCTGAGGCCGACCAGTTTGGCAAGGCCCAATTTTGGGCCTTGCCTCGGTCCCTCATGGCTTGTGTGCCATCGGTTCAGCCCAATTCGACCTTTCCTTTCCTCTTTCAAAGACGGAAACCCACGAAAAACCCTAGGAATGAAGCTATTTAAGCTCTCCCTCAGGGGGAGAGCAAGGTAAGTTCATTCCAGCTTACAACACTCTCATAGAATTCCTAAATTCTCTCAAAACTCTCTCTGACTTAAGCATCGGAGCCTGTGTGGCCTACACCACACCGATGTCTAGGTTTTTCTTGTCTTGCAGGCCGCGTTCTCCCCCCAAGAATACAAATTCACCATCGTTGTCATGTGGAGGTCAGGAGAGATTTCTCCTATCCAAAATTTTGGCAACAACAATTGGCGCCATCTATGGGAAACGACAACACTTACCCAAAGCCTTGTTTGAGCTCAATTCTCCAAAGAGATGAGCAGAATGCTGAGAAACAAGAATTGGAATGAAAATGGAGACGATTTCGATCAGGACGTCGCCTGCGACGAACACAAAAGAACAGGCTTGTTCGGCTTCACACCGAGGCCGACCAGTCTCTGTTGGCCGAGGTCGAGGCCGACCAGATCGTTCAAGCTACTTTGATTGAAAAGTGACTAGATCAACACGACCAATAAGGAAGTACGGTAAGCCGAATAAACGGAACAAATCCGTCATATACTCGACATCAAAAAGCCAAGGTAAAAGGGATCGAAACCGAGGTCAAGGCAAGAATAAAACCCTAACCTTGGAGCAATGTGAAGATGAGATGAATTTAAGAAGCATAATCGAAGAAAAGAAGCGACATAGAGCCTTGTCTGAAGCTGAGGTGAGCAATTTTCTAGGTACTGAAGCGACGGATCTGAGAAGTGTCATCGAATGGAAAAAACAACAGAGAGTCGAGGTCGATTTTGGAGCCAAGGCCGAAGCTAAGGAAAATTCTAAAGCCGAGGCCGAGGCTGAGGCCAATTTTGATACTGACGCCGCGGTCGAAGCCGAAGCAAATTCCAGGGCCAAAGATGAAGCGAATAGTCTTCCATGGAGGGCAGAGTTATTAAAGATTCAAAGTGAGCTGGACCATATCCAAGGGAATATGCACAAGGTAAAAAATATAGGGTTTGATATTGACACTTTGATAGAACAGGTAGATCCACCTTTCACTAATGAAATCATGAATGTGAAACTACCTCCAACATTCAAAGTTCCAAAGATCAAACCTTATAATGGAAACAAGGACCCTGTAGTGCATCTAGATGTGTACAGATCATTGATGGAACTTCATGGAGTGGAAGACAATGGAAACCTTGAGAGGTGCGGATAATCAGCCTTTATTCATCAGACACAAGCTTCCAGAAGTGCATATATG
The DNA here is from genome assembly GCA_033996785.1 of Trichosanthes truncata. NCBI lineage: Eukaryota > Viridiplantae > Streptophyta > Magnoliopsida > Cucurbitales > Cucurbitaceae > Trichosanthes > Trichosanthes truncata. Next base: position 36,536,820 of record JAWPNB010000013.1, on the reverse strand, counting down.
CAACAACGGAGTTTGCTTCGTGACTTCATTCTTATTAATCAAGAACCTAAACCAAGCAGTGATTTTAGGTACACCGTTCATTACTTAATTATATCCATTACAGGTAACAGACGAAGGAATCTGCTCATCAATCATGGATAAAACCATTATATTCAAATTTATCGACCCATTAAGAGAAAGTAATCTTAATGTTGTTGATAAGATCAACCTCAAGAAGAAGCAGATTGAATATATGAGAGAAGAAGTCAGCTTCAAGAAAATTGAAGAACAACTTCAACTACTTGGAGTCCAGAGACGAATCCAGACTATTCAAAAGCAAATTGAACAACAAATTTGCTCTACTCATCCAGATGCTTTCTGGTCAAGGAAGAAACATATGGTAACCTTACCATATGAAAAAGATTTCAAAGAATCGAATATTCCAACAAAGGTGCGGCCAATCCAGATGAATTCTGAATTATTAAGCCACTGCCGAAAGGAGATCGATGAATTACTCGAAAGAAAGCTTATAAGGCCATCAAAGAGCCCATGGTCATGTGTTGCTTTCTACATCAACAACCAAGCCGAGAAGGAACGAGGCGTCCCGAGGCTGGTAATCAACTATAACCCTTAAACAAGGTTTTGGAATGGATTAGGTATCCAATTCCAAATAAAAATGATTTACTCAAACAAATTTCCAATGCGAAATTATTTTCAAAATTCGATATGAAATCTGGATTTTGGCAAATTCAGATTGTTGAAAAAGATAGGTACAAAACAGCATTCAATGTACCTTTTGGTCAATACAAATGGAATGTTATGCCCTTTGAGTTAAAAAACGCTCCATCCGAATTCCAAAAGATCATGAATGATATTTTGGAACCTATTAAAGAATTTTCAATTATCTAGATTGATGATGTTTTAATTTTTTCATCAAATATAGATCAACATTTTAGTCATTTAAAAAGCTTTATTCAAACCATAAAGCATAATGGTTTAGTAGTTTCAGCTACAAAGCTAAAACTTTTTCAAACAAATATCAGATTTCTTGGTTTTGATATCCATCTCGGATTATTAAAACCTATTCAAAGATCTCTAAACTTTACTCAAAATTTTAGATAAAACTCAGTTATAAAGATTTCTGGGTTGTCTAAATTATGTTTCGGATTTTATCAAAGATCTTCGACCTATTTGCAAACCACTTTTTCAAAGGTTGAAGAAAGAAACTATTCCATGGGGACCCACTCAAACAAAAGTGGTCCAAAAAATAAAAGAATTAGTCAAAAGTATTCCCTGCTTAAGTCTTATCGATGAAAAAACAGATCTTATCGTTGAGACCGATGCGTCTGACATTGGATATGGAGGAATCCTTAAATAGTGTCTCGATAAGAAGGAATCAATAGTACGTTTCCACTCCGGAGTGTGGAATAGTACACAACAAAATTACTCAACAGTGAAAAAAGAAATTCTGGCAATAGTTTTATTTCAGAAATTTCAAGGAGATTTAATCAATAAATCGTTTTTAATAAAAACCGATTCTCAAAGTTTTAAATTTATTTTAGAAAAAGATGTTAAAATTTTGGTTTCAAAACAGATTTTTGCCCGTTGGCAAGCAATATTATCATGTTTTGATTTTCAAATTTTGTCTATAAAAGAGTCTCAAAACCCTCTTGCAGATTATCTTTCGAGAAAACATCTCTCAAAGAACTCACTCTCCTCTCGAGAGAATTTCTCTCTTTAGAGAGCCTCCCTCTTCTCAAAATATCTGAAAGAAAGTTAGTATGCTCTGAGGTTGCAGCTTAGCCTGAACTTCCTCACCAGAAAACTTAATTTCATATTCAAGTTTCCATCTTCAAAAAATTCATTATGAGTTCAAGAAAATGAAAAGGAATTGCTTCCTCTTCCACTTCAAAAGGAAAGGCTCATGCCTCTTCCTCAAATACTCAAAAGACTAATCCAGTCCGTATTTAAGATTTTGCTCTTCCCGATACTTCTTTTACTCCCGTTAGAACACGTTCACAACGTTGTTCTACTTCAATTAGGCTTCAAGAGCCTTTACCTCAAAATACTACTCAATCTGTTGCAGGTTCTTCAACCTACAACTCTGTTGTGTCTCCACCGACACGTTTTACTCCAAGACCTAAAATTTCAGGATATTTCCAAAAAGCTCATGTAATAACTGAGATCCCGATTGAACCATAATGGGACTCTGAAAGCTTTACTGAGCTAACCTCCTATGTTTATCCAGGTGATTGTTGTTTCATGCCGGAAATCCTTTCAAAAACACGGTAGTTTTATGAATTAATTCTTATTGATTCAAAATCTGCTGAAATTACTCATATACCGGACAGGAATAATCCTTCCGTAATTTCTTACTCAAAACTCAAAATCTTTAGGGTCATCACTCCTCAGAGGTGGAACCAAAAGATCTATACCGAAAAACGCTTCTCCATTCGGTATGATCCACCATCTTACTCATATAGAGACTATGTAAGAGCATGGACAACCGTCCTTTGGTACCGTGCTTTTAACCACTCTTGGTTCATCCAGTTTTACCGACAGGCTCATAAACACCAATATCCTATATGGTTTATGACTTGGTGGCATAACTTTGGCCTTTCTCCAGAAATTTTTCCTGCTCCTGTTCAGAAATCATTCCATTATTTTTCTCAAAATATATTCAAAAATATTTATCCATTAACCTTTAGGTTTTCTTTCCATTTCCAAGTTCCATGGATTTTTTGTTGGAACTTAACTACTCAAACCCTTCACCTAAATTATAAATATTTGGTGAAAACACTCAAAATAAAATGGTGGGACAAATTTAATGTCACCAACATTAATCTTCCTCAAATTAAATCTTGGTTTATTTCCACACCAGAAAATCAAGATTTTTCAAAGAAAGCACAACAAGAATTTCAGAAAAATAAAGCTGCCTTGCTGGCTTCCTTAGCTCAAACAGCCACAAAAGCTGATCTTCAAAGAGTTCTCCTCCAGAACTCAAACTCAAACAAGTCGTCAACCTTAGTGATCCTTAATCACTTTTTAGACCGAAAAGTAATAAACTACAAATTTACTCAAACTTATCTTTTTAGACCGGAATAGTCTTTAAACTACCAATTGTCCGCAATGACATTAAACTACGAATTTACTCAAAAATACTCAAGTTGATATCTGCAAGCAGATATCTTTCCTCAAATGGAGTTCCTTCTCCTAAAAGGACGGCATGGTTCCTGTAGAACCTACAAAAAAAAAATCGTATTTATTTTGTAAATTCCACACATGTAAATTTATTTCTCTGTAAATTCTACAATTTGTACAGTATGAAGAAATCCTTGTAATTAAACCTCTGATTTCTTCAGTAAATACATGCTTTGCACAACAAAAGACACACGAAGAAACATTTCTTCCCGATCCGAACTTTCAATCTTGCGGCGCTTTCTTCAAAGGACCTGCTGCGGAGGACCAGCTGCGGAGGACCGTTGCGGCCATATGGTGTTCCAGGCAGTATTGTAAGTCCGTTGGTAAGCCATGGCCTTGCTTCCTTGCCTCCTTGCCTGAGAAGAAGACAATACAAGAATCCAAGATTCGCTTCATGGTAGAAAGGACAAAACACTTTATTAAAGTTATTTTTTCAAAATACCTTTAATAAGGGGGAGTATAGCATGTGCAAAGTTTTCATTTCACGTACAATTGCTCCACATCCATCTTCACATCCATCCGAAAACCTCCATCATTTTCTAACTTAGCTTTTTCTCTTTTTCAATTTTGTTTGTTTATGTAATAAATGATGTTTAGACTTTTTAGGCATATAGGTTTAGATTTTTACATATAGCCTTTTTGACTTCTCTTTTTTTTACTTTCCTTTCCCACGTTTTCTTTTCTTCTTTTAGACTTTTGAGACAAAGGAAGTTAATGCCTTTTTGTCTTTTATGTTTTATTTTCAAAGGTATTTATTACCTTTGACTTTTATGTTGAGACTTTCGGAACCGATGGCGTTTCTTGAGTGAAACTTATTTCAACAGTTCCATCTGGATGCTCAACTAGTTGAGTGGCAGACTTCGGAGGTGGTACTGCTGGAGCGATAGCTCGTTCAAGTATCCAATGAGAATTCCGAGTTATGTTTGTCCAATGTAATGTTTTCGGGACCTGAATATTAGATCTCGAAACATTTGCTTCAAGGAGTATGGTTTTGCCTTTTGGGGAACCCCTTAAGGCTCTGGGGGCTATCTCTATCTTCATTAGACAATAGCATAATTTGAATATAACAACAAATGCATGAGCATCTGGTTGCATGCATGTTCAGATCTTTAAAGTAAACATCCAGAATTAAACATGCAAAGTTTAAGGGTCAAAATTGCTTTTTTTTCTAAAATTTGTATAAAAATTCTTGAAACAATTAACCACAACTTTACATAGTTTAGCATGAACACCAATAAAAATAAGACAAAAAAAAGTTCGAAAAGACAAAATACAATAATTGAACACAGTTCAAAAAACAATCCTAAAAATTAAAAATGAAAAACAACAAAAAATGGAGTTTTTTCATGAAATCAATTTGTTGTTTCATAGAAATAAATTGAAGTCTAGATGGTCACTTAGATCTAAATGAAAAGAAAGGTTGGAAAAGAAATTAAATGGGGCAAAAAAAAAATAAAGGAAAATTATGGTTGTATGCACGATATATCAAGAAAATAGATTATTGGAAAATTCAAACTTTTTTTTTTTAATCACAAATGCAAAAGAACGATTTTAAATTAAATAAAATGTTTTAAAAAAAACTTGAATTGCTACCAACGAGAATGTAATGGGAGGAAGAACCACAAAGTCTCATTTTCTCTTAAACATGCTTTTAATTTAGTGATGCTATGAAGTTTCTTAGATAGAAAGATGATTATGTGATGGCACAATGTGAAAAGAAAATATACATAAGGATATCACAGACATTTTGAAAATTTGTTGAAATAGGTGCTTGATTGTTTGGGAAGCTAATTTCAAAAGCTACGATTGAATAGATTTTACAAACACAAGGAATTCAAAAGTAGTTTTACATAAATTAATAGAAAATTAGTTTTACCAAACACCCTAAACAATTAAGATTCTCCTATAATTATTTTAATTCCAATAAAAGCAATGCCAAACAAGCCCGATCAATCCAAAATTTTCTTTATATATCCTAAAATATGGGTCTTCGATGGATGGGTTTTCACAATTGAAGAGTTGGTCACAAGTATTAGTTGTCTAATGAGAGAGGAAGAGGATACGCCTCCTCGTGTGGATTTATGCCAAAGAAGACAATCTGAGGTCTGTTCTGAAGAGGAGGTTTCACGCCACTTTTCTTCGTTGTCGATTACCTTTGTTGGTGGGTTTTGTTCCCTCATTAATTGCCAGTCCGCATGTGCATCTAACAGGCATCAAAGTTTGTTGTCGTGACATTGTGTGCTGCATGGATTTGGTGTCAGTTTGGTCATGGTTGAAGTGCTCTGCTCTCAGATCGAAACCCATCGGTCGGGGGTCTTGTTACATTGAGAGAGAAAGTTCCACCGTCGACTAATATTTCCACCACATTGTTTATTCTGTGTGAATCTATTGGAGGCAGAGTTTGGTTGTTGTAAACTGTCGGTGCATGGGAGGAAGAAGATGCACCAACTAATAAAAGAGAAAGAAGATTGACGTGCAGAAAAGAAACAAAAAGGAAACAATACATATTTTCTTTCCATTCTAAACTCTGGCGGCCACCCTCCATTTCTCTTACATTTTTTATTTTATTTTTCTCTTCTCTTATTTGTTTCTTTTAGCTCTTCAGATTTTCTTTTTCATTTTTTGTTTTTTTTTAAATTTCTAATGATGTGACATTTTTTTAAAACTATTTTCTTACCATTTTTTTCTTTATCTTTTAATACTTTTGTTTAATAACTCCATTTTTTCAAGAATTAGCAAATCCATTCTACCACAAACTTTCATTTGCTATCCAAGAGGTAAGTAAAGATCTCGACTTTTCCTTTGTGCTTTTTTTTTGTTGTTCTTCATTTGCAGCTAAGGTGGCCTCAGTACCAATCTAGAAATGACACTTACAAGGTAGGGTCAACACCTAATTTGGTGACTTGTGTCTCTCAATGATCATCTCTTACTTTGTAGCGAAGCTTTAGTTTGAAGCAAATCAATGAAGTTTGAGAGCAAAGGCCAAACTTACAGACTTGAAGCTCAAACTTGAAAATAAAGCGAAGTCAGACTTTGAGGATGAAGCAACAAACCAAAATTTGAAGATGAAATGATGTCACTAGAATTTGAAGATGAGGCGACATCATTAGAATTTTAAAATGTAGCGATATCACCAAATTTGAAGATGAGGCAGACGTCATCAAAATTTGAAGATGACACGAAGCTACCGGACTTTGAAGCAACAAAGCCTTCAGAATTAAAGATGAAAAAGGAGCGAAGCCTCCGAACTTGGAGGTGGAGTAATGAAGCTCTGAAATTGAAGATGGAGTGTCAAAGCTCTAAACTTGAAGAGGGAGCGACGAAGCCCAACTTGAAGAGGGAATATCGTAGCCTCTAAACTTGAAAATGGAGCAACGATGAAACCTTCAGACTTGAAGATGGAGTGACAATGAAGCTTTCAAATTTGACGATGGAGTGACGAAGCCTCTAAACATAGATATGGAGTGAGCAAAACTCGAATAAAGCTCTCTTGAATTCATCCAACTTGTAGCATCTCGTTTATAGATGTGTGTGCCTTCGATTTTTTGTGTTGCTGCCCTCAATAAGGTTTTCACCTTCAACTTGTAGTGTCACACTCGATAGAGTCGAATGCCTTCAACTAACACCATCATCCTCAATAGGATTGAGCATTGCTTCACCATCCTTAGTACTGTTGAAATCTTCAATTTCAGTATCACCCTCAATAGGGATGAACACCTTTGTTGTGGCACCCTTAAGAAGGATGAAAGCCCTCAATTTATGGGATTAAGGATGAACACCTTCAATTTTTGTTGTCGCTCTAGACAAATGACTTCAATTTTTAGTGTCCTACTTCAATAGTTGTGGCACCTTTTTTTAAAAGGAGACTGAACTTAAAACTTTTTTTAAGCTGAATACGTATCCTTTTAGTGAAAGGGATCAAGTTATAACGTACTTCATTTTTTTTTTCTTTTTTGGGTCATTCACCTTTTAAGTTCATGTGAGCCAAAAGCACCATACAATTTAGGCTTTTGCAATAATGAGTGTTTATATTTTAAATGTCCTTATCTTCATCATTACTGTGATCATATCCCTCATTTGTACAATTGGTTAAAATGATGAGATTTTACTTCACCTTCAAGAAATCTTCTGTATTTATGAAAATATAAAGTTTTCCTACAAATCTTTTTGTTTTTATTTATTGCACATAATGATTATTCCTCCAAAGTCTTCATCTTTTTTTATGTTGATTACTTATTGCTTTGAGACAATCAAAAGCAGATGTTGAACGTTGATTTTTCTTCCATGTAAAGACAAGTCTTTGTCTCTTTGAAAGGCCGCTCGGTTTTGAATGGGGGGTGCTATATAAACGTGGATAACTGGTACAAATGCATGAGCATGGGTTAATAATGAAGATAATATGAGCTAATTTTATCATGCAACCTCATAAACACAAAATTATCAACCTTGCACTGAGCGCAAGTGCACATTCAAAGCAGGCAAATAGTACTTGGAAGAATTCTAAGGTCAAATCTATAGGGAATTGAAGTTTTTAAACTTTTTCTTTACAACTTGTTCTTGCAGAGATGGTAACCGATGAATAAATAATGTCACAGTATAACAAGAGAATTGTAATGCAAGGGTAATAAGTTGAATGAGATGCAATGAACAATAACTAGAAACATAATTAAAACAATGATGTAAAACATGGTTTGGCTCATGATTCCTCTATTATGCATTACTTTTCTCTTTGGGTGTCATCCATATTATGCATTACTTTCCTCTTTAGGTGTCATACATATTTTTGCTCTCAACTAAGCATAGGTTCCTATTTATCTTAGCACTTTCGAGAAATATGTTAAGCACACTGTGTCATCATATGTCTATGCTTAATACAATCGTTTTTCTCCCGACCCATTAAAGCTTACAAGTGGTTGTTTTATTTTTAAGACCCCCTAGTTCACACTCTTGCTTTTCTTGGATGTTCCATACATTCTCACTCTCTCGGTGTTCAAACGTGCTACTACCTCGCTTCGGTTGACCAAACGGAAAAAGTTAATGGAAGAATAATAATAGCCAAGAAAAAGTTGAGAAATAAACATGTATTCCACTTTGAGATAGAAAGTTTACATAATTGACTCCTCCACGAGCTCCTTAAGCGATTTAGTTACTCATACGTGCAAAGTAAAGAGAAAATATTGCAGAAGAAATGAACTTCATATGCATTAATTCGATAAGGGAGTAAAGAAATACAATGTTCACTTGCACAAGGAAAATACAAAAGAAAGATAATAAGAGCACTATTGCTTTGGCAAACAAGGGAAGGTCAGCACACCTGTAGCTCTTCATCTTCTCTGGTGAACAACAGGGCTTCTTGACAAGAAGGAAAAACTAAACTATTTTACTTTAAAATCTACTCTTAAAGGACTAAGAAAGACTAGGAAGGAAAAACTCTCTAAAAATGTCGTATTCTCTCTTATTTATACATGATTTTAGCTAAGAAAAAATTGTCACATGTTTGCTACTGTTTGAGCACCATTTTTTCTGCAGGGTGGGTATGTACGCGTCGCATAATCAGCTGACATACAGTTTAACAACTCCATGTGTGCAGCATCTTTGCGCTGGAATCTTGCTAACATGCGATGCGTTGATGAAACTTGTGTGCAGCTAACATGTGATGCGTTGATGAAACTTGTGTGCATACTTCTTTTTAACGCTTTAGGGTTCTTTTCCTTAGAGTTTGCTTTGGCTAATGTGATCCTTCTTTCTTTTTCTTCCATTGCAATCTGCAAAACTTGGATATTAAAACCCTTCAACGTAAGAAAAGGCCTTTTACTTAATCATTTTACCCATTTCGGCGCATATAAACTTAATAATAAAACTTGGTAAAAAATGAATTAGAAATGTTGTTTAGACGCATGCTTTTAGTTCTTTCAAAGCAATTATGATTTAGTTTTAGGATCTAAATAACTTGTATTCTACAAGTTATCAAAGGCTGAAGGTCGAGTGAAGATAGAAATTAAGCATTGGTTTTCTTCTTTTGTCATAGCTATACTCGTCCTTTGGAAGACAGAAGGTCAAGTAGTTGAAGGCTTGATGCAATCAAAGACAAAAGTCCTTTGAATGCCATTACTTGTTCTTTTTTTGGGGGGAGGGGGATGGAGAATTTGAGTCGTGAGAAAGAGATGAGAGGTAGAGATTGCCTCACTCGGTGTGCCCAATTTGTTCACATGAGATTTTAAGAGAAATTTAAATTTGTGGAAATGATCTTAAATTTGTATTGATTTGTATAAGTTAGTTTCAGCGTCTCAACGCTACGGACGAAACATGCCTTTTCTGCGTGTTTTGAGTGTCGAGATGCCACAAGATAGCGTCTCGACACTTGCTCTCAGGTTTTCAACTCCAAATGTAGCATCTTGACGTCCCAATCAGCATTGAGACGCCTTTCACACATGTTCTTATGCTCAAATTACATCTATACTTTTCTTGAATCTTCAGTTAAGCTTCAAAAGACCCCAATATCAACCAAAATACTTTCGAACACTTGGTTTTGTTCTATTAGCTCAGTTTCTACAAAATCAAGAGAAATATGCATAAAAGCTCACCAAATCATAGCACAACTAGAATAAATATAAGGAATAAGATAGCATAAATGCATGCTATCAGTAGAAGACAAACATTTAGGTTATAAAAGACAAACATTTCACTTCATCTAAAATCTGTAAATAACACAACATAATTCAATAAGAGAAACTAAACACAATAAAAAGAAGTAAAGAGAAGTAATATATCAAGTATATTATTGGTATATCAACATTCATATCGAGTATATCGTTGGTATATCAGCACTCATAATTAGGTATATCAATAGTATATCAAATCATATATATCAATGATATATCAAATCAAGTATATCATTGGTATATCATAGGGTTAACTACATGAATGACATATTTGGAACCAAATTTTACACAAATGGCACGTTTTATTATTAATATTGGCTTTGTCACTTTTCAAGCCAAATAGAAACTAAATCTAGAGAAACATTACTCATTTACCCCTCTATTTATTGCTCTCTCTCACTCTCTCTATATATAATAAAAATAAAATATATGGATACTTTCCATAAACGTTGAAACCTATATCATTCACTCCAAACACCATTAATTTTGTATAAAGAATATAATAGATGAAAGATTTTTACGATTTTCCTCCTAAAATCTAGGGATTTTAAAAACTAGACAACCCTTTCCATTATCAACGGTTCCATTCTTCATACGTAGGGGGTATATATATTATATATCTGAAAATATAGTAGGGGTATATATAATATATATATGAGAATATAATAGGAGTATCATGTTATCCCAAACATATAAAATGATTACATGCTGATGTATATATTATATACCTCAACATATATATGTATTGGTACAATATACAACACAATATATATTTAGGAACCCATTAAACATTATATATTACATACAGTATGTATAAAATGGATAGACCATGTTATGACATTATAGCTATATATTGTAAGGTTATCTCAAAATTAATAGGATTATTACCAATACAAAATATATGGCGATTATTTACCTATGTTTATATAATATATGTCTGTAAATATAACTATACTTATTGCCTACATAAAATATAATAGAATTATATACATACGTATATATAATATACTTCTATGTAAAGGAACTATCCATACAGCTTTCTTTAGTCTAAAATATAAGATTTAAATAAAAAAACCAAATGAAAAACAAAGAAGACGGAATAAGGAAGAAGACTAGCTTACTCATTTTGGAGAACAAAAATCTGTACACGACAATTGAACCCACAATTGGAGAAGAACGCCGGTGGAGAAGACCATCAATTAGAATAATGGAGCATGGTTATTAATGGTAACAAGAAATTCTAACCTAATTCGAATAGTAAAATATGGAAGAAAAAATATTTACTAATACAAAAAATATATTCATGTAAGTAATGGTAACATTAATTACCTAAATTGAATGATTTAATTATGGAAACAATAAATGATAATTATAACAATATTATAAATATATACAAAAATTGTAAGGGTACAAATGGAATAAATTGATCTCATAAATATGAGTCATGCTAGAGCCGATAATTTTTTTAAAATGAGACATTTATGAAATATATGGTTGAAAACGTGCTCTTTGCCACAATTTCCCTATATCATATATACCATTGTTTGGGCTTTGTGTTCATTAATGGCATATTGGACTTTTGCTTTATTTTGTGTAGGTTGGGCCTCCAAATCTTGCTATTTTTGCAAAATTGAAAAGTGGTTGCCAGTTTTGCAAATTTCTATTAATTTTTTGTTACTTTTGCAAGTGCCCTTTAATTAAACTTATTGTGTTTGATTGCATTTTCTTAAGAGTGATTTTAATCTCAAGTTGTTTGGTTACAATGTATCTAAAAGTAATCCCACAAATGCTAAGCTACCATACAATGATTCCCAATCAATCATTTTAGAAACACTTCATGAAAGTAATTCTTTAAAAAATGATTCTAAATCAATTTGATTATTTAAAATTTTATTTTTATTTGTTACTTGGAAGAAAAACACTTTTCGCCCTCAAAAATCATTCAGAAGGTTAATCCAAACGCATCCTTAAATTCATGGCATTTGTTTTTGTTTTTTTTTTTTTTAAGTTTCCCCCAAGCACAAAAACATCCATCCTCACCAAAACTCTCAAAGAAAGCCTGCAGCTCAACTAATAAAATTTATTAATTTCACCACTTAATCAAGTCCAAATTCAAATTAATACAATAAAAATATAGATATATTAAAATCAACTCACTTGACTAAATACCACAGTAAAAAAATGATTGTTTTTTCCTCATATTTCCTTTGTCATTTAACTAAGCTCAAAGAAGAGTCACATAAGCTTTACAGTCAAAAAGTTTGTGTTTAAGTAGCCCCATTTTTACATTATCCAACACATCTCTTCCAACATATAAAACCATTACTTAGGGACTCCACAGCCTCTTCTGTTCCTCAAAACTTCCAATAACAGCAGCTTGCTTTTCATCAGACAGTGCATTTGCAAGATCTTCATAAAATGTAAGTGGTTCAACACTCTCCAAAACCTTCACCCACTTCCCTTTCTTCTCATCTATTATTATTTGCCCTACTTTTGATTCACCTCCATGTGTGACTACTTTGAGAGCCTTCAAGCTGAATGCTTGCTTCAGATTCAGATGTTTTCCACCTAAGCTCACTGCCCCAAGGACTTCTCCTAAGAACATGTCCTGTACAAGTAACAGAGCGGATTTTTCAGTTCTTAGGAAGCAAAAATGTCGATGACTTTAAGATCCGTTTGATAACAATTTTGTTTCTAGAATAATGCTAGTTTGTTTACTGATCATTTTCCTCTACTTCTGAAAATGTTAAAAACTAAGAAAAGTAGTTTTAAAAAGGTTGTTTTTTAGCTTTTCGAAATTTAGCATAGGCATGGGAAGTGTTTATAAAAAGTGAAAAACTAAAAAAATAAAAAGGTTAGCAAACTAAATTAATTTTTAGAAGGCTAAATTACAAATTTTGTGTATGAACCGTGATTGTGATGTTTGTCTAATCTCTAAACTTAGTTTTAATTATGTAGGTCTCTGAACCTTGAACTGTGATCCAATATAGTCCTACTGTTAACCAAATGAAAGCATTATGTGATATGCCAATTGGACAAATGTGGGCTGATTTGATATATCATGGCAGACAAATGATAGAAGTAGACATCTGGACAAAATAAAGTGATATGTGCAAGTATAAAATGAGTTTGAGATGACTTTTGAAATTGTGAAAAGTGTTTTTAGCTGATTAAAATCACTTTTCAAAATTTGTATAGCATTTGGTTAAATAATTGATTGTGACTTTGACTTCTCAAAATTATTAAAAATGCTTTAGAGTGCTCTAAAGGAAGCACTTAATGCTTCTTCAAGTGCTTCCTCCAAAATTACCTTAGTATTTTACTTTTTTGGACAAGAAAAACATTATTTATTGAAGAAATTAAAAGAGACTAATGCTCAAAATTACAAACTCCACTCAGTGAATGAAAACAAGAAAACAAGAAAGAAAAATACAACTTATAAAGGATTAATAAAAACATGTCAATTCAAATTAATATCATAAAGTGAAAATTCCTCAAAAAATTTGGAAAGAGCGCACCAGGAAGAGGCCTTGAAATGGACATAATCAAAATGATCAACCCAATTTAAATGCTTGTCTTCAAAAGTTCTCTGATTTCTCTCAAACCAAACCTCTGAGAAAACGACTTTAACCGCATTTAACCATAAAAGAGAAGCTTTAATATTCATCGGAGGCCCAATGAGGAGTTGTAATACATTTTCCTTAAAACTCTTGGAAAAAACCCAACTGACGCTGAATTGATGAAACAATTTGAACCAAACATTCAAAGCATATCCACAAAAAAAAAAAAATGAAATAATGATTCTCCATCCTGATGACAAAGTATGCAAATCGACGGCTGTAGCTTAAACAAAGGAAATTTTCTTTGCAAAACATCTGAAGTATTAAATGCCCATTCAAGAGAATTCAGATAAAAGTGTAACCTTTTTGGGACTTTTGGTTTTCCAAATTGCTTTAAAAAGTAACTTATCCATAGAAGGATTTGCAACAAGATGTTTAGTCATAGATTTCACTGAAAAAATACTCGATGAATCGATAGACCAGATTCTGGAATCACCCTGAAAATTAATTTTTGGTCTTGCTAAAAGACCCAAAATATCCTGAAAGTCAGAGATTTCATCATCCTTCATCAATCTTCTAAAAGTGAGACTCTAAGAATTAGTCACAGGATCCCAAAAATCTGAAATCCAACCAGTTGGGAAAGAGGAAATCGTGCAAAGCAAAGGAAATTTGGATTTCGGAGAAGCATCCCCAATCTAAACATCATCCCAAAAACGAATACGCTGGCCATTTCCTAATTTAAAGCGAGCTAAATGCTCAACTTGAAACCATACTTTTAAAATACTCATCCATTGGCTTCTTAAACTTAAATTTTGGGCCCGAGAAGTATGCCAATCACCAGGAGAAACATAATGAATACTTGCAACAACTCTTCGCCAAAAAGAAAAGGCTTCAACTGCAAATCTCCAACCCCAATTAACCAATAAAGCTTGATTTCTTAATTTTAGAGCACCAATACCCAAACTCCCTAATAGTTGAGACTTAGAGGCCATTTTCCAGCTTATTATTTGAGTGACTTTTCCACCATCCTTGCCCTCCCAGAAGAAATTTTGGATGAGTCTATCTAATTGCAAAGAAACTTAAGCTGGCATTTCAAAAAGAGACATGTAATATAAAGGAATACTATATAAAACAGAGTTGCACTATGTCAATCGACCCCCTCGAGACAAATTGAATCATGATCATAGGATGCCAAAAAGAAATAGCTTTCGGGTGACCTCCCAAAGGTAAACCAAGATAAGTAAAAGGTAGATGCTCCATTTTGCAACCAAGATTTTCAGCAACAGACAGCAACTTAGAATCCTCCATATTAATTCCACAAATTGATGATTTCTGCCAGTTGATCTTTAATCCTGAACATGTCTCAAACAAAGTGATAGTCTGAACCAGAATTTCCAGCATATTGTCGTCGTCTTTGCAAAATAACAATGTATCATCAGCAAGTTGTAAAATAGATACATGCACCTTATCTTTTCCCACAATAAAATCTTCATAAAGGCTTTGGTTGAAACATATTTTCAATCAAAGCATTTAGCACTTCCGAAACCAGAAGAAATAAGAATGGTGATAGTGGATCACCTTGGCGAAGACCTTTCGAAGCTTAAATCCTTCCTCTTGGCAACCATTAATGAAAATAAAAAAATTTGGATTTCTTACGCACCCAAGAATCTATTGAATTCATTTATCACTAAAAAATTTTAGTTTCAAGATTTCTTCCAAAAAATCTCAATCAACACTGCAAAGGCTTTTTCGATGTCAACACTCAACCTTTCCTTTTCTTAACCCTATATTCTTCCACTAACTCATTAGCTATCAGAATAGGATCAAGAATCTGGCGGCCTTCAATAAAAGCACTTTGAAAAATAGAAACAATGGGGGCATGATCTTTTTAAGATGTTCAGCAAGTACCTTAGCAAGGATTTTGTTGAAGAATAAATTACACTTATGGGCCTGAAGTCCTTTATAAAATTTACAAAATCCTTCTTTTGAATAAGGCAAATGAAATTCTCCTTTTAAGCAACGTTAACATGACTATTGTGGTGAAATTCATTAAAAAATTGAATCAAGTCTATCTTCAAAAATTTCCAAAATTTAATATAGAATTCAATGGTAACCCCATTGGGTCCTGGCGCCTTATTCCTCCCAAGGCTCTTGATAGCCAACAAAATTTCATCAAAAGAGAAAGGAATCGTAAGCAATCTGTTATCATTGGTAGAAACAACCTCCCAACTGAAATTAAGGGGAAGAAAATGCCAACTTGGAAGTCGCGAGTAGAGTCTGCTATAAAATTTAACAATTTCATCTTCAATTTCGCAAAAAGAAAGTAACACTTCACCTTCAGAAGACATCAATTCAGAGATCAATAACTTCCTTTTCTTGGCAACCAGAAATCAGTGGAAAAAACCAATATTTTCGTCCCCTTCCTTGAACGGACAAGGGAGTATCTTCAACTTTGGAATTCAACCGATCAATATCATCAAGTAAATTTTTTTCCTTCTTTTTCTTCTTAGCCTCAAAATCAGCAAACCAAGGTTTAATAACCGATTTCAAATTTCTCAACATCAAAGAAATAACAAAACCAGCCCAGCCATACAATTTATCTTCATAAAGAGATTTTTCAATGAGAGAGACACATTCCTTCAAAGAGAGCCAAGAATTGTAAAAGGGGAAGGGCCCCAATAAAAGTTGCCAGCTTCTAAAAAATGGGAAAATAATTAGAAAAAATATGAACTTGTCTTGAAGCTCTTGAATTCTCAAAAAGACCATCCCAATCTTGATTAACAAAGAACCGATCAATCAATGAACGCGACCCTTTCTCCCCGAGTCTTGACCATGTATAATTACCATTAATGGGATTTCCAAAAGGCCAATCTCCCATACCCCTGGGTTGTCTTCGCTGAGGAAAGCGCTCGTGAATCCATCTAGTAATGTTAAAATCACCGCCCACACACCAAGGGCCTTCACAATAAAAAGATAGAGAGTACCACTCTTCCCACAGAAACTTACTTTCTTTATAATTATTTTTTAATTGAACAACATTTTTTTTGGGGGGGGGGGGGGGGGGGGGATTTGAACCTCTAAACTCTTGGTTGAGGGTACATGCCAATTACCGTTGAGCTATGCTCACTTTGGTTACTTTCCTTATAATTATTAGGCCCATAGATATTTGATATCCAACACATCTTCCCTTGTTGAGAGGAAACTTTAATCGTAATGGTATAACCCCCTTTAAGAACTTCTTGTATAGTGAGCTTATTCTCATCCCAAAGAATTAATATACCACTTGATCGACCATACCCTTCTGCATGAACCCAATTAATCTCTTGAGCTCCAAATAGATTGTACAAAATTTATGTCAATGTAAGCCATTTTAGTTTCTTGAATCATCACCACATCAGGACACAACTTTTGCAGATAGTTCTTCAAACTAACTCTTTTTGAACCGTCTCCCAAACTCCTAGTGTTCCATGAGACGATCTTCATTAATTCGAATAAGGTAGAATTGAGGGAACAACTTCACGAAACTGCAAATCCCTAGCCTTGATTAAAGAAGCAAATTTATTCAACTCTAAAGGGGGCTGCACCTGAGAATCATTAGAAACAACCGGCTTACTACCAGAAATAGAATCAAGGACTTGAGAATTAGTACCAGACGACTAAAAAAGAGAGTCCAAGTTGACAATTGGGGAGTCAGCAACTAAAATCTCATCAACTTGAGAATAGCGCTGCTGGTTATCACCTTCAGGACTGCTTGAGCTCACATAAGAGTGTCCGAGTCTTCAACACCAGTGGGGAGAGAGAAGTTTTCCTTCTGAATATCAGAAGAAGGATTCTGAATAACAGCTTCAAAAAAAGGGTAACCAGGCGGGCCTAGATGACATTCATCAATACTTAAAATATTATTGCCAAATTTCAACTGAGCACCATCATCAGCATTCAAAACTTCACCTGGAAGGAGGATTCTGGAAATGGATTCATCAAAGTTATCAGCATTAAAGAGAGAAGATAGCAATCGACAAATCACTATCTTTTTTCCTTGTATAATACTTCAAATAAGATGCACAAAAACGATCCCTAAGTTCCTTTACTGAGGAGGGACTTGGAGAATTGAAGGTCGATGGAAGAATATGAACAGTCGGATCGCAAGAGACAACTTCATTCTCAAGGTCTTTATCTGCTTCTGTCAAAGAACGCACCCCATGAACCTCTGTATCAACTAAAACTGGCGTCTCTTGAGAAAAGTCTGGATTCAGAAGGACTCTTTCCTTTGAGAACTGGAGGATTCCTTGATCAAAAATTGGAACTCGATCCTCCACAATGACCGAATCCATTGCCTCCTCAGGAATATTATTTATTAAAGGCAAATCATTAATACCATCTTGAATAATACCCCTTTCCGAGACTAACACATTGGCATTAATTGGTGAGGAAATCAGTGAGGAAATACAGTCCTCCTCTACTGGAAAAGAACAAGCTTCAAGAACCCCTTCGTCTTCCATAACTTGATGAATACGAGTCAAATCCACAGAATATGAAAAGTTTTTCAAAAGAAGGGATTCAAAAACCATACCAGGAGGTTCCATAACTTGATGAATACGAGTCAAATCCACAGAATTTGAAAAGTTTTTCAAAAGAAGGGATTCAAAAACCATACCAGGAGGTTCCAAAGAATCAATACCCCCAAATTTGAGGGAAAAATTACCAAGAGTCATATCCTTAATTTCAATTGAGGCTGGAAGGAAACCACAAAAATTCTTCTTGACTTTGATTCGAGCAACTGAAATATCAATAAAGTTCAATGTATCATAAGCAATGTCTTCCTGGCCTCCGAAATGATGACCAATGGCTTCAAAAGCACATCTTTTGCGATACTTGAGGGGTAAGTTCCTGATCGAAACCCATCCCCCATAACCTTCAATGAATTCCGATAGACTGTGAATTTTATCGGACCATCTTTCAATTTTCAAGTGTAAATCTTCCACTAATTACCACTTACCAATCTTGGTCAAAATGGTATCATTGATACCTCCCTCAACTGAGACAATGGCCTTATCAACCATGAAGGGATTGATCTGAATTTTGATGCGAAAGTAAGATTCCAAAGATGCCTTTACGACTTTCCATGAAATATGTGCAAATAATCCAAAGATGACCAGCGAACTTCCAAAATCAACATTGACCACATCATCAGGTTTCCTACCCAAAAGGATTGTTGAATAATCTTGTTCTCAGACCGAGAATGAGAGGAGCCAGAAGAATTTTTTTTTACAATCGAAGCATAACTATCGGAAGGAGTTTTAGGCACAAATGAATGATTACCGGAGGAGGCTTTCACAATGTTGATCTTCGCATCAAAGTCCCTTAAAAACTCTGAAAGCATCTCTCGTGTTAGAGTGTTGATATAGTATTAAATTTACCATAACCTCTTAGCTTAAGCTTTTTGGTTGATTGGTGATTTAACATGGTATCAGAGAAGGAGATCTTGAGTTCGAACCCCTGTGGTGTCATTTGCCCCCCAATTAATATAGATTTCCACTTGTTGGGCCTTTCGTAAATTTTCAAGCCTACAAGTGAGGGAGAGTGTTAGAGTGTTGATATAATATTAAATTTACCATAACCTCTTAGCTTAAGCTTTTGGGTTGATTGGTGATTTAACATCTTGGAATACTGTCCATCCCTTCTTATGAAATCCCAAAGAGATTCAAATGATTTTGCATCCATCAGAGGGAGGCCAAGCAACACATTCCGCATTCCAGCCTAAATTGGAACGGGCCGTAGCAAGACCAATGGTATCAATCTCGTCCTTGAACTTCTTACGAAAAATTCTCTCAAACTTTTGAACTAACTTAACGAATGATTTTTCAAACCAACGCAAGTGATCAAGAGACAAAGTAATCTTCAAGCCTTAAGTGGTGTCTGTTAAATCATCACTTCAACCCAAAAGCTTAAGTCGATGGGTTATGGTAAAATTAATTATAATAACACTCTAACACTCCTCCTCACTTGTGAACTTGAAAATTTGTAGGAGACCCAACAAGTGGAAATCAATATTAATTGGGGAGGAAATGACATTACAGGGTTTTGAACACTTCTCCTCACTTGTGGACTTGAAAATTTGTAAGAGGCCCAATAAGTAGAAATCAATATTAATTGAGGAGGAAATGACATTACAAGGGTTCGAACTCAGGACCTCATGCTCTGATACCATGTTAAATCACCAATTCAACCCAAAAGCTTAAGCTGATAAGTTATGGTAAATTTAATTATATCAACACTCTAATAGTGTCCTCAATAAAAAAGATGTTGTCTTCACTCCAAATACAAAAGTACGAGTTGCTAACGCAACAGCTACAACCATCCATTGCGGAAGTTTCCAATCGAAAAAGGGAAAAAACAAGGTACAGAGGAAGACGAGAAAGGGAAAGGAGAAAGGAGGAGAGGAAGAATGAAGGTAAGGACAATGGAAGGGAGGAGATTGATCGAAAACACTAATCGGAATGGGATCAGGCAGTAAGGGTTATTGGGTAAAGGAGAGAGAAGAGAGAATTGGGGGCAGGGAAAAAGACTTCACTTCTTGGTTACTTAAGTATTTTACTTAAAAACACTCTTATCAAAAGTCATCTCAAACTCACCAATGCCCTTTTTTCTAGCAACATATCAAATCACTTTATTTTGTCCAGCAGTTTATCATCATGCCATTGAACATTTGTCCACTAAACATGTCACATTATTAAATTAATAAAGTTAACAACAGATACTATAAAATAGCAAATCTCTTGATAAGGAGAACGAACCTCAACATATCTCCACAATGGTATGATATTGTCCACTTTGGCATAAGCCCTCATGGCTTTGCTTTTGGTTCCCCCCAAAAGGCCTCATACCAATAGAGATAGTTGTCCTCACTTTTATACCCATGATCTTCCGTTCATCTAGCCAATGTGGGACTTTGTTTGTATTCCCAACAATCCTCCCCTTGAACAAAGTACCACCTTGAGCCTCCCCTCAAATAGTCATCCCTCCGAATTACACTTGAGCATATTACTTTTTAGCTAGGCCAACTCCTCATCGGAGTACACCACCTATCCGAAAGCTCAACCATGGATTCACTATGACTAACTATGACTATGTCATCGAGGCTCACTTACACAAGTAATTACAATATAATTACAGCTAATAAATTTAATTAAGGAAAATATCAATAAACATAAACCAACAAATAGCAAATCATAGTTTAGGAATATGAAACTTTATAAAGTTGAGGGATGTAATTGAAAGTGTATAAAGTTTAGGAACTAAATTGACACATCCATCAAAGTTCAAGGAATAAATTAGTAATTTAACATTTTTAGAAACAAAAGGAAAAAAAACAAAAATAAAAACATAATCTACCAAAATCTTAAAATTTCACTTCTTAAACTATTTCGATTTTGATCTAAAATGATCGTAATTCTCAACTAAGGATGGAAGTTCACAATGTCTAAAGAGCCTAGAATGCAGATTGATTATAAATGCATGTTCCACAAGAAAAATCTTCAAGATGTCCAAAAGCCAGCAGAGATAAAGAAACTTAAGAAACTACTGCCTGATTGACCAATAAACAAAAACATGTAGAATAATCCAAGTAAAGAAAATTTACCACATGATGGTACTGATGATGTTTCTGTTTAAGATGATACAGCCTGGAGAGTAGACGTTGAGAGAACCGTGCTTCAGGAGTTCTGTTTCCGAGCTTCAACCTCTCGAGAATCTTGGGAAAAGAACTTACTCTTCGTTGCACGTTCAATGGGATAAGTGTAATGTTCAATCTCGAGCCTAAAACCGATTCTGCAGCCACAGGATCAAGAAAAAAGTTGAATTCTGCATATTCATTTGAAGGTATAGTGAACACATTTCCCTTGTCTCCACCAGAATTTGTATGTCCTCCAGTAATATATACCTCCTGCAACAACAAATAATCAAAACAATATTTTGGTTACTTTTAAACTTATTCTTGGTTTCAAATACTTTCAAATATTCTACTTTATGCTTGAAATGTTCATTTTTAATCCCTAAACTTTGCATAAAACATTATTTTAGTTCTTACAATTAACTTTTCATTTATAAATTTAATAGAAATTTAGATTCAATTTGAAATTCAACACTATTATAAGTTAGAATTTGCATGATGTTAGAATTTGTTGGACTATTTGATTAATGAACCATTTAAAATTAATTGATAGAAGATTGAGGTCCATAAACTTTTGTTTATTGATTATAACAATTTAAATATACATGATCTTGAGTTTAAAGCGGTCTTTTTAGTATTAAAAGCATCTGACTTTCCCCTTGTGCCTAAAATACAAATACTGAATCTTGTAACATTCTAAATTCTTTTTTAATTACAGACCTTTTGATGATTATCAACAACTGGAAAGAGCTTGTTGAGTAGTTTCATGGTGGAGTTTCCTATACTCTTGGCCCTTAGGTCGTTCACTTTTTGTTCTTTTGATTTACTTTTGATATTTCAAAATAATAAATGTAAAAATAAAAATCTTGTAATACTCACTTCAAATAAATTCATTTCATACCATTCAAAACAAAGATTTTAGAACCATAGGCTAAACTTAGTACACTTTTTGTCATAAGAAACTAGAAACTTCTGATTATAGTAGGCTAACCTTAACACATTCCCTAATTAGAGATATCAAAAACAAAAACTATCATCCTTCAAGATTTTTTATAGAAATGTAGGTACTATATGGGTTCTTCTCTTTTCCTATAAATATTTGAATTTGGATGCTGAAATGCAGTGAACTGACTAATTTTCACACCTATAAAATCGTCTTAATGCAATAAGAAATATAAAATAATGTTTTCATCAAGCAGTTGATCCTCTCTAACCACATCATCAATCCTTAATGTTAAATAGTATGCCTATGCAATAAATGAAAGGTTACAGTCGTTTACCTGAATCCTTGAGCTTATGGCTTTAGAACGTATAATTTGAGCGAGATTTGTCAAAGGTCCATTAGTTAAAACGGTAATTTTGGCCCCCGGGTCTAGAGATTGTACAACATCTTTCCAAACATCAAGTGCAGACATTTGTCTGAGTTCAGGGTGATCAGTATCTCTAAATGCTCCAAACTTCACTGAATTTTCAGCAGTATATCTGAAGAGGAAAATCATGGAAGTTTGGTTTAGTCCATAATTTGATCTCTAGAGTAGTAATCTTGCATGTGGTTGAAGATAAGACTGAGTAAAATCATCCATTAAGATCCCAACAGAAAATGAACTTTCTAGGCATAATCATCATATCTAAATTCCATTTCTAATCAACACTAAAACTAATGGTCAACCAATGTAATTTTGTTTTCTGGTAATCAAGGTATCGAGCCCCATTCCACTAATCCATAGATGGGACCGCACACCCTAGTATTAGCTCTGAGTGACACCAAAATTTTTAATTCATTGAACTTTCAACTCGCGTTGAACCAAGGACTTGGTAGTCTTTACCTCCTAGCACAAGCACCTGAAGTCGTCATCCCATAGGCTACCAATTGCAAGACATTCAAGCTATGTTGTCAAATGAAACTTACAGTAAGTTGTGATGATTTCTGAGAATAATACTTTTAAATGAAATGTTTTTCCTATAAATACTTTTGAAAGAAGAATTAATTAAGCACTTAGAATAATTTTAAATGTTATTAGAATTTCTAAAAGCACTTTCTATTTAACCAAACACCATGAAATTTTTGAAAAATGCTTTTAACTAGCCAAAAGCACTTTCTACTCTCCCAAAGCCATGCCAAACTCATAATTAAACACCCAATTCATAGTGTGGAGTTATCTATTGCCAAACAATCATCATATCCGAGTCTGTTTAAGGTAGTTTCTAATCCTCTTAGTTCGGTTCATGGCAATTGGGATTCTGTTCATTCAGCATGGTAATTGGAAACTAGAAGAAACTTGAAGGATATTGAATTTGATGAATATAATTCCTTAATGTCTTCATTGAGTTCAGTAAGATTACAGGTCAAAGAAGATCAAATTGGCTGGAGCATTGATCCTTCTGTGTCATTTACTGCAAGTTCTTTGACAAAATATCAGACATCTTCCTCTTCCTTGCCTAAGGATCTGTTTTCAGCAATCAGGAAATCAAAAAGTTCAAAAAAAAGTTAGTGTTTTGACATGGATTATGCTTAAGGGCCACCTTAATACGGCGGAATTCCTCCCGAAGAAACTCCCTAAATCAGTTTTGCAGCCTTCCATGTGTGTTTTATGTTTTGCAGATTCTGAAAGCCAAGACCATATTTTCTTCCATTGTCCTTATGCAGCGGAGTGCTGGTTATCTTTTTTTAATTTGTTCAACCTTCATTGGGTCTTTTCAAAGGATTCAAGGAGCAACTTACTTCGGCTTCTTTATGGGCCAATATTGCCCCCTCAAGCTCATCTCCTATGGATTAATGCGATCAAGTCCATCTGTTGGTTTATATTATTGATATTTTCCTTAATTAGATTTATTAGCTGTAATTATATTGTAATTACTCATGTAAGTTTTTTTCCTTTTTTGTATTAGGCTTTTTCTTCTACATAAGAAAGGTCTCTTGTAACTGTTTTAAAATAAGAGAGTGAATAGACAATTATTATATTCAATAGAAACTAATATTCAGCATGGTATCAGAGCAAAAATAAAACCCTAATTTTTCAAACCCTAACCCTAGCTACCAGCCACCGCCGCTTCCGCCACAACCTCTGTTGCTGTCGACCTCCGATTGAGTGTACACTATCGTTCGACTCATCGACTCAGACCTAGGCATCGTCGACTCCGACCAGCATCAGCAAACTAGCACCTAACCTCCGTTTGAGTCCAAGGAGTTGCGTGACCCACGATTTGCGATTTGCAACCCGCGACTACACAACCTAAACTGCAACAGCTCGCCGACCGTTTCTGTTCAGGTTCGTTCCATCCATTCACCAACCGTCAACTCGCAGTCTGTCTGGCCACTTGCGTCTGTCTTCGCATTTTTATTTAGGCTGACAGTCACTCGTTTTTTGCCGTTTACAGTCTGGGTTGCATTGTTTGGTTGTGTTTTTTTGGTTGGTGTTTTTTGATAGGGTAATTTTTTGCTTATTGTTCGCTGTTAGAAGCTTAAGGTCTCTGCTACACGATTTGTTCAACACACGATTGATAGGGTAAGTTTTGACTCTTCCAGATCAATTTTTTTTTTTTGAAAAATAGCTACATGTCAAAAGAAAAAACATTGATGACTAAGGTCTCTGACACACGCAACCATCCCACTGTCCAAATTACTACCATCCGACTTAATGGGGAGAATTTTCTGCTTTAGTCCCAAAGTGTTCAGATGTATATTCGGGGACAAGGGAAGATTGGTTATATTACTGCCACTGGAGAGAAAAAAATACCCAACCAGAATGATCCTTTGTTTGCTACTTGGGATGCTAAGAATTCCATGGTTATGACGTGGTTGGTAAATTCTATGGTTGAGAGAATAAGTCACAACTATATGCGTTACTCGACTGCAAAGGAATTGTGGGATAGTGTAACTGAGATGTATTCCGACTTGGGCAATCAATCACAGGTGTTTGAGTTGAATCTCAAACTGAGAGACATTCGCCAAGGAGGAGATACAGTTATAGAATACATTCACTCCTTGAAAACAATTTGGCAAGACCTCGATCTTTTTGACACTTATGAATGGGAGTCGACTAAAGATCAAATTCATTACAAGAAAGTTGTAGAGGATGCCCGTATTTACAAATTTCTTGCTGGCCTCAATGATGAGTTCGATGAGGTTAGAAGTGGAGTTATAGTCTTTCTCGATCTAAACTTGATCCTCGTGCTTTTAAATGTATTTTTTTAGGATATGCTTTCAACAAAAAGGGTTATCGATGTTTTGATCCTCTAACAAAAAAATAATTTGAGAGTATGGATGTTTTGTTTGTGGAGAATCAATCGTTTTTCAGCCAAAACTCTCTTCAGGGGGAGATATCTAACTTGACAGAAAATTTTTGGGACACTTCTCCTCTCCCTAATATTATCTGTCCTGAGATTACTAGTCCTTCTATGCCAAACATGGAGAATTATGTTTCAGGGGGAGAAATGCTATGAAATGATCTCACTGATCAAAACCTTGAACTTCAAGTTTATACTAGAAGGGCATTAAATCAAAAGAACTGGGATCAGATGGTGGACTTGTCACAAAACCAATCTAATGCGCCAACGAATGATACTGAAGTTTCAGGTAACCAATCTTTATTTGATGTATCTGATCTTGATATTCCAATAGCCCATAGGAAAGGAATTCGTAATTGTACCAAATATCCCATTGCAAACTACATTTCTTACCATAGATTGTCTGATAATCATAAAGCCTTCACCTCTAGGATAACCAACCTACTTATTCCAAGGAATATACAGGAGGCCCAAAATGATCCAAATTGGAATTTAGCAGTTATGGAAGAGATGAATACGCTCAAACAGAATTACACTTGGGATATAGTAGAACTACCAAAACATAAGAAAACAGTAGGGTGCAAATGGGTGTTCACTATAAAGTGCAAAGCTGATGGTGACATTTAACGATACAAAGCGAGATTAGTTGCTAAAGGCTTTACACAGACCTATGGAATTGATTATCAAGAAACGTTTGCTCTTGTTGCTAAGATTAACTCTATTAGAGTGCTTATATCTATTTCTGTTAATTCATATTGGCCACTTTATCAACTTGATGTCAAAAATGCATTCTTCAATGGTGATCTTGAAGAGGAGGTATTTATGGACTTACCACCAGGTTTTGAAGTGGATCTCAGAGTTAACAAAGTATGCAGGTTAAAGAAATCTCTATATGGCCTTAAACAGTCTCCTAGAGCGTGGTTTGAACGTTTTAGGAAAGCTGTTACAAGCTATGGTTTTCTTCAAAGACAAGCAGATCATACCATTTTCTATAGACACACTAGAAATGACAAGATGGTTGTTTTAACAGTGTATGTTGATGATATCATTCTTACATGTAATGATGAGGCTAGACTGAATAGTGTGAAGAAAAAACTAGCAAATGAATTCCAAATCAAAGACTTGGGAATTTTGAAGTATTTCCTAGGGATGGAATTTGCCAGATCAAGTAAGGGTATCCTTGTCAATCAAAGGAAATATATTATTGATTTGCTTGAAGAGACAGACTTACTTGGCTGTAGGACAGCAGAAACTCCTATTGAACCAAATTTAAAATTGCAAGCGACAACCAAGGAAGAAGTAAAAGATAATGAAAAATACCAAAGACTTGTGGGAAGGCTTATATACTTATCTCACACCCGTCTTGATATTGCTTTTGCAGTTAGTGTGGTAAGCCAATTCATGCATGCCCCAGGGCCAACTCACTTTGAGGCAGTTTACAGGATCCTAAGATATTTGAAAGGATCTCCAGGAAAAGGCATACTTTTTAAGAAACATGATCACTTACATGTTGAAATCTACATTGATGCTGACTAGGCAGGTAGCACCATAGATACAAGATCTACTTCTGGTTGTTGCTCCTTTGTTGGAGGCAATCTAGTTACCTGGCAAAGTAAAAAACAAAGTGTGGTAGCTAAAAGTAGTGCTGAAGCAGAATTCACGGCTTTAGCTCATGGCATTTGTGAAGGTATTTGGATAAAAAGACTACTGGAAGAATTGAAATTTGTTCAGATGACGCCTATGCATGTTGACTGTGACAATAAGGCAGCCATCTCCATAGCTCATAATCCAGTCCTTCTTGATAGGACAAAACATATCGAAGTTGACAAACACTTTATAAAGGAGAAGATTGACACTGGAGTGATATGTATTCCCTATCTTCCTACAACCGAGCAAATTGCTGATGTGCTAACTAAGAGACTTCCAAAGCGACAATTTGATAAGTTGATCGACAAGCTAGCAATGGAAAATATCAAACCAGCTTGAGGGGGAGTGTTGGTTTATATTATTGATATTTTCCTTAATTAGATTTATTAGCTGTAATTATATTGCAATTACTCATGTAAGTTTTTTTCTTTTTCTGTATTAGGCCCTTTCATCTACTTAAGAAAGGTCTCTTGTAACTATTTTAAAATAAGAGAGTGAATAGACAATTATTCTATTCAATAGAAACTAATATTCAACACCATCTTTTATGAATTATGGTTCGAACGGAATCATCAGATTTTTGAAGATAAGAGCATATCTTGGCTGGAGCGTTTCGGTATTGCTAAGTTTAAGGATTCTCAATGGTGTTCTTTTTCTAATTTATTTGAGGAACATCTTATCCTTTTCATTAATCAATGGAAAGTTCGTTTCTTGTTCAAAAAGAAATCATTAAATCATGAGGAGATGTTCTAAAGATTTATGTTCGAACGGAATCATCGGATTTTTGAAGATAAGAGCAAATCTTGGCTGGAGCGTTTCAGTATTGCTAAGTTTAAGGATTCTCAATGTTGTTCTTTTTCTAATTTATTTGAGGAACATTTTATCCTTTCATTAATCAATGAAAAGTCCGTTTCTTGTTCAAAAAGAAATCATTAAATCATGAGGAGATGTTATAAAGATATATGTATTATGAAAAAAGATACCTTCTAGGGCTACGAGGCAAGTCTCGAGCAAATCCATAAAGTGTATCTGAGTCCAAGAAGCCACCACTGCCATGAGGAATGGCCTTGATATACTTGCAGTCTCCAATAGGAGGAAATGATGGATGTGCTTCTCCAATGGCAAATACATCTCCAAGACCAACTGAAATGTCGTCACGACCCATCATATGTAATACATCATACACGACATCTATTGTTGCAGCCGTTGCCCATCCATTTGGGCTAATTATTATTCCCTGGGAAATGATATGTTAAAAAGAACAAGAGAAAGAGAAGCAGTCATGCCTTAGCTTCACATCAAGTGAGGCAAAGTAATAGCCCCTCTTGAAAAAAATTTGAAGTTCTCTTTGAAAGGGCATTCAGGCACACAATTCTTGGTTTTTGTAATAAACTTGACTTGAACGCTTTTACTAGAAGTAAAAACTATAGGATCTTGATTGAATTTATAAGTTCATCCAGAAAATCTAAATTCAGTTCAAAGCATAAACATGTAAGGCTCGTTTCATAACATTTTTGTTTTTTGTTTTTTAGTTTTAAAACATCTGCTTATTTCCTAATATTTTTCTTTGCTTTGTAATGAACTTTTCAAAGTTGTCTTTGAAATCACAGTCAAATTTTAAAAATTAAAAGAATAGTTTTCAGAAACCTGTTTTTTCGTTTTTAAAATTTGGCTAAACAAAGAAAACTTTGGTAAGGTAGTTGTTATAAGCTTGGTATTTAAAAATAGAAAACTAAAAGCGGCATAGTTATCAAACAGAGCCATTGTAATAGGTTTCAGGAAACTAAACACAAAATAACACCATACCTTTAGATTGATGATTTCAACTGGTGTCTTCAAGAGATAGAGAAGAGTGAGAAAATCTCCTGTGCTCATATCCATGTCAAAAACAACTGGTTTTCCTAGTAATTTCTTTCCAAATTTTGGTCTATATAGTACTTCCTTGTAGTTAGGAAACTGAGCTCTAAAATCAAACCTCCCCGATTGTCGTGGACTATTTAGAACCTGCATTTTTGTTATGAAGTAAATGTTGCATTGAAAAAATAAACGGGGTAGAAAATGTGAGGATGGACAAGAAGCTGTTATATTAATGTAGTACTATCAAGCATCAAAGTTTTAATTCAGTTGTATCAGAAAAATCCATCACTTTTTTGCACATAATCTAGTAATTTTGTTTCTAATAGAACCCAAACAGAACTAAAATGATATTGAAATTTAAAAGGTAAAGAACTACAAGATAAACTAAGTAATTCGAGGTACTTGGACCCTCCCTCTCTTGAGAATCAGATCATAACCAAACCCTCCTAACAAACTCCTTAACTAATTACTAACATACCCTTAATACTCTAATAATATTTCTAATAGCATTCCTATCAGTTTCCAAAAAAATAAATAAATATATAAAGAAGAATGGTAGAGACTTCCATTGTTGAGTTTTCAAGGAATTCAAAATCTCCCATATACTTTTGCTACAAGTAAATTCTTCATACATCTCTTTTTGATAGGAAATGAAACTTGTAATTACTATTTCTTGCAAATCTTTGCCAATCGGGAGTCCTTTTCATATCTCCTTGGCTTGGTAGGGATGTCTCATCTCCCCCTTTCTTTGGGCTACCTTTTAGGGTGCTTTCCCATACATTTGATTGTTTAAAATACAATAACTATGAAACAACAGACCCTTAAAAAATTTAAACTAAGGAAGCCACTAACTCATAAATTCATGATAGGAGGAACTTTGCTCAACTAATAACGAACTAAATCTAAATTAGAATATATAAATAGTAAGAAGATAATTGCTAATCCAATAAGATACACAAACTATTCAAAATAAAGTTAATTGTTAATTAATAAAATAAAACATAACATGATTGTAGTTTGTAACATAACTAAGTGAAATGGACAAACTTATAAATAAGCATAAAAAATAATAAATCAACAAAATAAAACCTTTGTGATCAGGCTTACATCCAGGAAACTTATATAAAATGATTTATCAATTGAGCTGTTGGTGTCAAGAGTTGATTTAGCTTCCACAGCAACTAGAACTTGAACTGATTCAGAGCCCTCTGCCTCCTTTGTATAACCATCCTATGAGCAGTATATGACTCTTTAAACACATCCAGTTATGAAAAATCTACACTTCTACTAAAATTTTAGAATTGTTTAAAAGAAACTTCGTCAGCAACAAAAACATACAGCCATTAGACTTTATCAACTTTTCGAGCTAACCATCTATATCAATGAACATTTGACTACAAAAAGAATTACACTATCACTATGTTTTCAAATTTTTTTTAAAAAACTGAGCTATGGGGGATCCCACTCCTTGCAATACTTAGCATCTAAGAGTTTTTTTATGATTGGAGAGTCTGTCATAATTAGCTTAAATTAGACCCTAGAATTTCCTAGGAATTTACTTCTTAGCTGCTATAAAGCTTCTATAAAAGTCTTAACAGGCAACTCCACATATGCTAACATGTGATAAATTCTTGTACATATGTCATTGACAAGAAGTTGCTCTTTATTAAAAAATACTAGAAAATCATCAAATTTGCTCAACATTTCAAAAAGCCACATACCTTACACTTTCCTTTTTCAGATGAAACAAGGCAGAATGGATCTAGCATTCCTGTCTGAACGTGGCCACTGTGCACCCCATTCTTTTGGACACCAAATTTTGGGACTAAATGTCCATCAATGAGTGGATTTGATCCATCGGAAATCCCATAAGGTTCGTTTGACGTAACAATAGTGATATTTAAATATTCCATCTTGGAATATGCATTGTTTCCACCCCCTCTGTCCAAATTATGCATTTGAGACAAAGCTACACCAACCATAAAAGAATCCCACATCGAATAAATCTGTGAAAATGCTAAGTCACTACAATGAACATGTTAAATTTGTAATTATTTTTATCTTAGCTTAAGAAGCTATAGAAATCAGGCATCTTTCGTAATGACAGATAATTGAATCAGTTATGGAAGATTACTTCAAAAAATCCACCGCCAGGCCAAGTATCGCGAGCCATTTTCAAGGACTGGAAACAATATTTAGCCTCATAAGTGTGTTGTCTCTGTTCAAATGCCAAAAAGACTTTCTTATCCACAGGAATTGTACTTGTTGCATCCAGAGGAACAAGTGTAACAGGAATTCCAGAATGTAGTACCTGTTTCTCAAAGAAGCAATACTGTAATATCAGATGCAGATTCCAAAATTACACAAAAGAAAATATGGCTATGTTTGGGAGCTTTTAACCATGCTAAAAGTACTTTTTTCTTGGCCAAAAGCACTTCTTACTAAAAATTTCATGTTTGGAAGTAATATAAAGTGATTCATAAAAAAAAATAGTCAAAAGCACAATAAAGTACCAACAGTATTTTTAGCTCAAGTGATAGCAAAGCACCTATAAATATTTTGAACTAATTTCAAAATAAATTTATTATTAAAACACTCCCAAACACACTACATATAATATCAAAACTCTACTAGCACATATGATAAACAAAAAGAAGAAAGAAAAACAAAGAGAGAAGGTTTCAATATCAGAGATCCATAACTTTCCAAAAGTTCTAATGCAAATAGAGGCATGTCAATTTGTAGCAAAAGCATTGACAATACTCTAAATTAAGCCTTCTTTTCCATATTTAGTTACTTTCAATGTTCAGTTAACTCATTTAAACATATGATTTAGAAGATTTGACACATATCATTCATCATATACCGATTGTTTCAGAAATTAGAATTACTGTATAGGCAGCAAAAGGGTCTCCAAATATATTGAACTCAGCATATGGATTTGTATTTGGAGGCCACAAGTTCCCAATATTGTTGCATGTCTTCCCATGAGATTTGTCAGCACTGTCTGAGCAAATTTCTCTAATAGCACCACCCATGGCATATATATGCTTTATATTTTTCTTCAAATGAGGATTTGTCATAAGAAATATAGCCAAGTTTGTATGAGCTCCCATTAGAAAAATTGTAGTAGGCCCTGCAGAGATTGCATCTTTCAGCACTTGCTGTGCAGTTGGCTGCTTCATAGGAGTATATCTCCTCTTACCCTGTCAAGTATCAACATATATATAAAAAGAAAAAGAAAAAAAGAAAAAAAGAAAAAAGAATGAGGTAATGAATCAAATGCACAATGGATTGTTGGAAAACAACCAAGTGCATCTAAATTACTATTTTAGTGTTTTGGGCTAATTTTCAATTTGATCCCTATATTTTGGCTTAATCTCTCAAAAAAAAAAAAAAAAAAACATTCAACATAAAACAACTGTTAACTTTTGGTGATGCCATATAGGTTTATTGGAGATTTAAGACAAGTATAGTATAGAGACGAAATTGAAAGTTGACTAATTGAAACTAAGCAGAAAGCATAAACAAATAAATAAGATATAGGTGATTTAACTCCTTCCAATGTTGAAGTGGGGAATTGAAGTGAGTTGGGCATTGGCAGATTATATTGAATTGAAAAAGAAGAAAGTGGAAAAAGGAGTACCTGAGGAAGAAAGGCTTTACGTAAACCAAAATTGGTATTGGCATAGAGGCGTCCTTTCTCTCCCACTGGAATCGCTTGCCTGTATCTGCATTGCCCTGCCGTCCGCACGCCCTGTTCAACGCAACCACCAAGCCATTTCAGTGCATTTCCACACTTCACCAATGTCCTTTCAATCTAACGTATTCTCCAAATCATTCAAACTTTTTTTTTAACTCTTTTTTTTTATGGCCAACATAACCATGGTTGAAAGTTAACGTGCCAATCAAGTTTAAAATATCGATATCGATGGGAATGTCAAGGTCTAGATTTTACGGAAATGTCTAGACATTTCGATGTCAGTGGAACTTTTGGAAAAATCTATGAAAATCTTAGAAATTGATGGAAATTATTTGAATTAGCAAATGAAACTTTAGTTGTAGCTTAATTACTCTACAATTGACTATTTGTTATCAACATATCTAAAAATATATATAATATTTATATGAAAATATCGAGTATAACATTTAGAAAATTATGGAAATTAATGAAAATAATGAAAGTTGTTTGAATTACTAAATGGAACTTTAATTGTTGTTTAATTAGACTATAATTGACTATTTTTAATAATCATTTCAAACAATATATATAATATTATACTGAAATGTCAACTCCTTGGCAGAAATTTTGGAAAAATTATAGAAATTGATGAAAATTGTTTGAACTATTCAATGAGATTTTAATTATGACGTAATTAAAGTATAATTGACCATTTAATCATCATATTAAAAGAATATAAGTAATATTTATATCAAAATATTTCTTGAAAAATTATGAAAATTAATAAATGATAACTATAAGTGTGGTTTGTTTAAACTAAGCCCTAATTGACTATTTTTAACCATCACATACAAAAATATATCAAATACTAGTAGTTATTTATAAAATTGAAATAGGTATGAAACATCTATATATGACAAAATAATTATGAGAATTTAAGAGTAATAGAGAGAATTGAGAATTTGAAATTAAAGTGTGAAAAAAGTAAAATTTGAGAAGGTATTTATAAGTGGTAAAATGTAAAATAAATAAGGATAATAAAGAATAGTTTTTGTGTCATAAAAGAAGTTTGAAAATGGAGTAATTTGATGTGAAGAAAAATTAAATGAAAAAGTGAAAAAAGAAAGAATACATACATATACATATACATATATATACATATATATATATAGAAATAAAATAAGGTTAATGTTTGGTTAATGTTTTAAAAAAGTAAATAAATACAAAGTTGCTTCATGCCTAAGCCTGTGGCATTAGAAATGATAAAATATAAAAAATGGAAAATGTGAGGACTGAGGAAGAGAGGGAGAGAGGAATTTGTCCCAAGTCGAAAAGGCATGGGATTGGAGGCAACTCGTCTCCTACACATACTCACCTCTCTAAGCATTTTCAATATCTTGGGCTGGCTGTTGACACTGGGCTTTATACAAAATGTGGGCCTAGAAGTCACCTTCAGCTTCCAAGAATTTTTGTGGAAAAGTTCTAAATTTTTTGAAATTTCGATATATCGGCGACAATAGGGAAAAAGAAATTCACCTTCGATGTATATCGAGGTAGGCAACACGTCGAGCAAAATTTCGACATGTCGTTCTAAATTTTATATATTGGTGCCAAATTCCCCATATTTACAATCACAATGTTATATCCTAAAAAGAAAATAAGGAGGAAAAGATTAAGAAGTCAGTTTGATAACTATTTGATTTTTTAAAATTAAGCTTATAAATACTTCTTTTGCCTATAGATTATCTTGTTTTGTTATCTGCTTTTTACAAATGTTTTTAAAATTGAAGCCAAGTTTTGAAAACTAAATAAAAAGTAGTTTTTAAAAAATTTGTGTTTTGTTTTTGGAATTTAACTAAAGGCATGTTTAAGAATAATTTTGAATGATTAAAATCACTTTTGTCAAGTTCAAAATTACTTAATATTTGATTTTACACTTTTAAAGTTGATTTTTCATATCATAAAATTTGATTTTGAATAATTAAAAGTATGTTTTGAGATGATTTTAAATACGACAAAAATTATTTTAACTAATTCAAAATCATTCCCAACACTTGCTCTAAGAATTCAAATGTTTCTTTAGAAAATATGAAAATCATTATAAAAAAATTATGTGAAAGCAAACACAATTTTCAAAAACTAAAGATTAAAAATCAAATGGTTATCAAACGGGGTCTAAATTTTTTGTGTTGGAAAAGCTATTAGGGGCCGTTTGGATGGAGGGAAATAAGGATGGGAATAAGTAAGGGTTTTAGATCTCCTTGTTTGAAACAATGTTTGTAAGCATGAGCATGAGTATCACTTATTCCCATGCATCACTTTTTTCCATGATGGATGAGTTTTCTATACCCTTCAAGAATGGTGGGTTTCTTTATACCCACCCACTCTCTCTCTTTCTCTCTCTTCTTTATTAATTTTTTGTGTTGGAAAAGCTATTAGAGCATGTTTGTTTTCATGGGTTTGGAGTCAACTATTGAATATCATTATTTGTCTCACAAATCTTTAATTTTTGAAACTCGAGAGATTATTATCTATGGAGTTTAAAAACCCATCCAACATAAATTTTCTAATATACTCTATATAGGTGGGAGTTGGGACTTTTATACATGGAGATGAATGGTAAAAATATAACATAATTAATTAATTAACCATTACTAATTATTTTTAATTAACTATTAATATCAATATATTATTTACAATTAATAAATTTTAACTAATACATTTATAATTGATATTTTATATTATCTTAACTATTTAATATAAAATTTTATTATTAATTTAGTTATTTATTATTAATATTTTAATTAATTTATACTAATTTAATTTTTTTGGATTAATTAAATTTAATTATTTAATTTTCAGTATTACTTTTAATTAATGATTTAATGTAAAAATATTTATTTATTTTAATTAATTAATGAATTAATCAATGTAGCAATGTATTAAATAATACTAATTTTAATTTATGATTACATTAATTTATCCTATTACATTTAATTAATTAGTTAACTAAATAGAATTCTCATGAACAAATTTTATAAAACAAAATTCATAAATGTCGAGACTAAAGGTATGTTTTAAATTTGTATTTAAATTATGATTTCAAATTTACTCTTAAACTATATATAATTTAGTAATATATGTGTGTTGACAAAGTTTTCTTTAAGGGTAAAAGACCAAAATAGTTGTAGCCTAGAGGGAAAGGCTTGTAAGCTTAGACTATAGTTTATGTTAATGATGTAATTAGAACAAGAGTTATGAGATTTATATTATGTTATTTTCATGAAACTACACAATTTTCTGATTTTTCAATGATTTAAAATCCATTTTGGTTCCTAAATTTTTTAATTTATTTAATTTTGACTCATAAACTTTAAAATGTTATTATTTAGTCCATCATTTTCATTCCAATGGTTCTATTTTAATTTGTACGGTTTCAATAAAAAAAAAAAAAACTAATCTAGTCTATTTATTTTTTATTAACCATTTAGCAATAACTTAAATTCATTTGAAAATTTAACGCCTACCACATGTGGTTTCAAACACTTGTCTATTTAACCTCAATTAGTTAGGTAAATAAACAAAAAAAGAGTATCCATGTTAGATTGATATGTAAATAATTTATTAACCTAAAGGACTAAAATATTTTTGAAAATAAAAAAGTTCATGAACTAAACAAATTATTTCAAAATTTAAAGATGAAAATATAATAAGAATGAAAATCTAGATACAAAAATAAAATTTAAGGCCCCGTTTGATAACCATTTGGTTTTTGGTTTTTGGTTTTTGAAAATTAAGCTTGTTTTCTCTCAATTTCTCTACAATGGTTTTCATCTCCCTTAAGGAAGTATTTAAATTCTTAGCCAAATTTTAAAAACAAAAACAAGTTTTTGAAAACTATTTTTTTTAGTTTTCAAAACATGGCTTGGTTTTTGAAAACATAGGCAAAAAGTATATGACAAAACAAGTAAAACCATATGTGGGAGTAGTATTTATAGGCTTAATTTTTAAAAATCAAAAACCAAAAACCAAATGGTTATCAAACGGGGCCTAAACATTCCAATTTAGAGAGATTTTTGTGGACTTATTATAAAGGCTAAATATATGGTCTAGTCTCTAGTGCTTGAGTTTTTTATTTTTTATTTATTTTATTTATTTTTTAATTTGGTTCCTATTATTCAAAAAGTTTCAATTTAGTTCCCTACATTTTACCAATTTTTAACTATACTCTTTCAATTAGTGAATATTAAAATTGGTTTGATGATACACCTACATAACATAATAATAAGCAAGTTGGCCAAAATCAACTAAGCCATGTAAGTAAAGAAAATTTCTAATATCTCCTCTAAATTTCTTAGAAGATTGGCTAACTATCCTTACTCTTAAGTGGCTTAGCTCATCTTTTACATTTGGGTAATTCATTTAGTATTATGCCATGTGATTTTTCTTTTAATATTTACCAATGAAAAGGAATTAATTGAAAATTGTTAAAAAAACATTTTAGGTTAAAAAACTCTTTGGATCCCTCAACTTTTATGAAAGTAACAACTTAGTCTTTATATTTTCAAATTTGTAACAATTTACCCCTTGAACTTTAGTTTGTAACAATTTAGTTAATTTTGTACTTTACAATTTGTAACAATTTAATCCCTATTGTGAAAAAATTTATCAACATTAAGTGTCAATTTTTATTATGAAACAACTTAGTGTTTATAGTTTATAAGCATATTTTGTTTGTAATCAGTTTATCGATCTCTATATGTAAGAAATCTCATTAAATCTTAATAATATTTTTCACAATAAGGACTAGATTGTTACAAAATTCAGAATACAGAGACTAAATTGTTATATATTAAAATTCAGATATGAAATTGTTACAAAATTGAAAGTATGGAGACTAGATCGTTACAAACAAAAGTTCAAGAGCTAAGACTTTGTTTGATAACCATTTAGTTTTTGAAAATTAAACTTATAACACTACTTCTACCTATAAATTTCTTTGTTTTGTTATCTACTTTTTATAAATGTTAAGGTAAGTTTTGAAAAGTAAAAAAAAAAAAAGGTAGTTTTTTAAGATTTTTTTTGTTTTTGGAATTTCGCTAAGAATTCACATATTTCAGTAAGAATGTTGAAAATTAATATAAAAAATTGTGAGAAAATAAGCATAATTTTTAAAAATTAAATGGTTAACAAAAGGGATAAATAGATTGAATAAATTAGTGTATTTTGGAAAAGTAGGAGGGGAATGGGGTTACCTGATCAATAAGTGGTAGGTAGGTATTTTGGAAAAGTAGGAGGGGAATGGGGTTACCTGATCAATAAGTGGTAGGTAGCCACCGACATTAGAGGAAATAGTAGTGTTAGGGGAAATGCCGCCCTCTCCGCCGACACCAACTGGGATGTCGTCTCGACCCATCATGAACAACATGTCGTATACATGGTTCGCTGCATGCCCAGCGTCGCTCCATCCATTCCCATTTATTGTTATTGCCTATTCAAGAAAAAAAAAACCTCGAATTTTGATTCACAACTCCATTTTAACTTTAAACTTTCCATTATAAATATTCGCAATTTGAATTGTGCACTTAAAATTTCAAAATGTTAAAAAAAAAAAAAAAAAAAAACGAAACTAACTACAAACGTAAAGGTCAATTTGTATAATTTAGCTTAAAAATCATGAAATTAAGTTTGGATAACAAAATAGAAAAATAAAAGTAGTATATTGCATTTATGATAGTCTAATTTCATATTAAAAAACAGGTCAAAATATATTGCTTTATCGTGCCATATTTAGTTAAATTCCTATAATTTTTAAAGCTTATGTCACGTTTAGTTTTGTTTCGTTTCGTTTAGGTAAAATTACCAAGTTAGTCCTTCAACTTTCTAGTGCTTGTCTATTTAGTTTTTAAATTTTAAAAAGTTTTGAATAGATCTATAAATTTTCAATTATATGTGTAATAGGTCTCCAAACTTTAAAAATGTCTAATAAGTCTCCTAACTTTCAACTTTGTCTCTAATGAATCCCTAATACATTTGAAATTTTTAAAAATTAACTGATTTATTATATATAATATTGAATTTCATGTCTAATAGGATCCTAAACTTTCTATTTTGTGTATAGTAAGTCTGTGAATTTAAAAAAATGCCAAATAAGTTAATGATTTATTTGACACAAAATGGAAAATTTAAGGACCTATTAGATATTTTTCAAAGTTTAGGGATCTACTTGACATAAAATTAAAAGTTCAGAGACATAATAGACACTTTTTAAAGTTCAGAGACCAAATGACACAAATCTAAAAGTTCAAAAACCAAGTTTATAATTTAACCTTTTGTTTATCGTTTTTTAAGCCTATATTTCAATTAGGTATTAATTTAATTCTCAATGGGATCAATTGATTAGGACAGTTCAAATTTTGAATTTTTTCTTTCTTGAAGAGAGGTTTTGATTTTTTTTTTTTAATGAAATTATAATTTTAGTCATTATTATTTTGTTAGTTTAAATTAGAGATGTTCATTTCTCCCACTAAGACGGACTTTGAGGGAACCGCTCTTAAAGGGCATGAAATTCTTATTTAGGCGGAGAATGGGGGAGGGAGTGGGAAGAAAATTTTTCCATTAGCTAAACAGGATGGAAACGAAGAAACATTTCCCCTCCTCATCCTTAACCTCGTCCATGCCCTTGCCCTAGTTTCTTTATTTTTTTTAAAATATACATACATACACACATATATATACACACACTAAATTTGAACTTTTATGAAATATTATCTTTTTTCTAAGGAAATTAAAAAAAGAACTCTTTAAATAGAAAATTCTCATTAGAAATTAAAAATTCCAATAGAAAATTTTTAAAAAAGTATTTTACTTAATAAAAAAAATAAAAATCATAAATAGGGAACAATTCCCTACGAGAACTCAATCCCTATAAATTTTCCACGAAGAATCCCTTCTCCAATCTCTACAAAATTAAATGAGAAATTTTGCAGGGACAGAGAATGAAATGGGAATGGGAACAGGGTCGAGGAAGCCATCCCCGACCCCGCCCTGTGGACATATTGAACACACTTTCAGCCTTATACTTTTATTTTATTTTAACTTATATATATGCTGATAAGTCTACAAATTTAGCTTTAATGTTAATTAATTAAATAGTAATAAAAAGTTGACCTGAAATCACAAAAGAAAAAAAAGCCAGCTTGGTACTTTGATATGACCATGCATGTTAGCTTTTTTAATTATATAATACAATATTAGAGGCTAAACTAATATGTTGTATATTTGTACATGAATGAAAAAGAAATAAATGATGAAGACCCCCCCCCCCCCCCCCCCCCCCCCCACCAAAAAAAAAAAAAAAACAAAATATTGGCTAAAATTTTAATTAGGAAAAAAGGAAAAAAAAATCATTTGTAAAGTAAATTCAAAACACATCTAGATTTTTAATCTTTTAAATCTTGAATTGAATTTTAACCTAATCACTAAGTTGGAAATTTTTATATAAAAATTTGAGGATTTAAATTTGGACATTTATAATAAAAGGTGAAGATGGTAAATTAGGAAGAAATAGAAATTGTAATTTCATGGAATGAAATCTAAAAGTAGTAAAAGAGAATGATGTCTCGAATAAATGATTTTCTTTTTTTTTTTTTCTTTGAATAAGAATGAGGAATTGTTGATAATGTTCAACAAAAAAGAGGTACGATCCAGAAAAGGTCAACATATCCTATTTTTCCACTTTTGTTAATTTTTCCATCATTCGATCAATCACTTTTCTTTCTTTCTAGCTCCTTCCACAGGCACAGGCATATAGTGCTTTATATATATTATAAAAAACTAATAAAGGTACTTTATATAATAATTTTTATAATAGTACAAATAATATTTTGGTTCTTTTCAAAAAAAAAAAAAAGAATAATAAGAATAATAAGAATAATATTTTGGTTACCGAATTTTGCAAATTAAAATTTTAAATATTTTTCTAGTCTCCGAGCTTTAAAATATGATATTTAATTCGTAAACTTGACATTAAAAAACTACCGTAATGTTTGTCATTAATTTTTTTTATTAACTATTCACTAAAAATTTGAATATGTTTGAAAAAAATTCTTAATTTACTGTATGTTGCTTCAAATATTTATCAATATACACTATAATAAAAAATGCTTATCATATAAATTTTTTTATTGATCGTGATTAGGTGAATTGAAAAAAAGACGTATATTTTTAGTTCAATAATTTATAAGAAATTATTAACAAACAAAGACTGCCGTATATATACACTTCTTAATGTAAAGCTCAAGACTTAAAAATAAAAACGATTGCTCAAAAAAAAAAAAAAAAGACTTTAAAGTAAAAATGTTTGAAAATTTAAAAAATCCATCTGTCCATGGGCCAAAATATGAGATTTAATTAATTTATCAAATCAATATATATTTATCCAACTTCCTTCCTTTTTGGCGTTTGATTTGGAATCATTTTGGGAAACAATTGTGACTATCACGTTTAATAATTTCTCATCACAAGATAAAAATAATTAGGAATTTTGCTTGATCTGACCCTAAATCAACCATCAATTAAAGTCTAAAGACATTAATCAGGAACCTTTCTACGACCCCATTATTGTAATGCTATATTCTAAAACAAAAATAATTTGGCTTTTAAGATGAGATAGAGGATCCATATATGGGAAAGAAAACCAAGAGAGAAAAATTAGTGAGGAATTACAACAAGAAAATATTGTCAATGAGCATAGCTCAATGACGTTTAAGACATATCTACTTCCTCTAATAGTTCGTATAGGTAATTCAAATATGGGATAGAAAGAGAATCATTCAAATGAAACAATTGTGTGGCTATCACCTTTAATAATTTTTCAGCAAAAGAAAAATAACTAGGGTTTTTGCCAAAAATGATCATAGCTAAGAGGTAATTGACATATACTCTCACAAAGAGGTCAGATGTTCGAATCCTCTCACCCCCAAATGTTGTTGACTAAAAAAAACTAGGATTTTTGGCTAATCTAGACATAAATCATCGATTAATTAAGACATAAGTAACCTTCTTTCTTTCTACGGATAAAAAATTAGAATCTCTACCTCATAATTGCAATGCTATATTCTAAAAAAAAAAGATTTTCTTGAGAGATAGAGGATGCAAGCAAAGAAAAACCCAGAGAAATTAGTTAGGAATTATCACAAGAAAATCGTTAATATGAGAGCATAGCTTAACACATCTTTATAGCCAACTTGAACATAGTTCAACTGGTTAAGACATTGTATCTTCGACTTAAAATGTCAAAGATTCAAATCCTCACCCCACGTATATGTTGTTGAACTAAAAAAAACACTCAACGCATCTCTACATTCTCTACGAGATTGTAGGTTCAAATACGAGAGAGGTTGGAAGTTACCTGAAGACTAAAGAGAGAGGAAGGTTGCTTGAGAAGATACAAAACAGCAAAGACATCATCAGTATCAACATCTGTATCCACAAGAATCCTTTGAGGAGAATGAAGAGAATGAGAACTATGAAGTGAGGAAATTGCCAACCAAACCACTGATCCCAACATCACAACCACACCCACCACTCCACAAATCAACCAACTCTTCCAAAACCCTCCTCTTGAGAATGATCTTCTCATCATCACCATCTCATAATAATAATCTCTCCAAACACAAACCAACTCAAACCCCTTCTTTATAATATTATTCCAATTCATCACTTCTTCACTGATAAAAATAAAAAAGAAAACAAATAATTAATTATTTCATATGGTCAAATTTGATATGCTTGTTGATGTGTGTGTTTGTGGTCAGAAATGACATTCTTGTTACTATTGGGGGATTTTTTGCAAACCTTGAGTTGTTGCTGTTGCTACTATTGATCACTTGGAATGTTGATGATTGATTCCTTGAAAATTCCCTCATTCCCAAACAAATCCTAATTCTCTCACTTTGACTTTATATGATAAGAACTTCAAGAGAGAGAAAGTTGAAAAAAAATAAAAAAGTTCTGATTGGGATTCACAATCTCCACTTACTTGGTGGGGTGAGAGAGGGAGTTTTTTTTCCTTTAATTTATTCAAATAAAATTGGTGATATAGCAATTTATTAGTGATTCTTGTTCAATTCTTTGTATCAACTCATACTAGTCAGGTGGGTTGTATCCTATGACGTCAATATAAAATATAAATGGTAGGTTATCAATGTCTATATATTTAATTTTCTTTTTTTAGTTCAACAATTGTGAGATAGAAAATTGAACTATTGACAACCTTTAAAGTGGTCATTTATGCCTTATTCAATGAGTTGTGCTCGGATTGACAATGTATATTTAGTTTTCTTTTTAATGTTTTCTTAACACTCTTTTTGTCAAATGAAACTTAAATTAACTAGTTAAGGTGTTAGTAACACCCTTCTTTAAAACTATCATAATTAGTTTAAATCTTTACCCTTTATTTTAATTAAATCAATTAGAAAAAGAAATTCCTTCACTCGGAAGCTCAAAAATTAACACAAAACCCAAATAAATAGACTATATCAATATTAATTACTTCAAGGGGAAATTAAACGATCGAATCATTGTAGAAGTATATATAACTTTTTTATTTTAAGTGGTTGTCAACTTGAACATAGTGTAGACATTTTTACCTTTCCCAAAGGGGTGTGGGTTGAGACTCCAACACTCTTTAATATAATAATCTAAGGAACAAAAACCTTTTAAGGTTTGTATCATATGAGATTAACATGGTATGTTAATGAATGATTTCTTATTTGTCAAAGTAAACATAGTTCATCGTAATTGACATGTATTTTTTTTTTTGAGATCGGAAGTTCAAATTCTCATACCCCACATTTATTGTACTAAAAAAATTTCTATATTTGAAAATTTAAACTGGATAAGTTAGAATATATTATTAAAGAATTTTTAAGTTTCAATATTCGTTGAATATTATACAATTCATTGTAAAGAGAAAAAAGGAAAAAAAATCTTCGTATGGTAAATAACCTTGATATGGCAGTTTTTCATAAAAGGAAAGACCAACGAATGTCTTTGACTTAGAAATGGTAGGTGATTTTATTTTATTTATTT
This sequence comes from Trichosanthes truncata, assembly GCA_033996785.1. NCBI lineage: Eukaryota > Viridiplantae > Streptophyta > Magnoliopsida > Cucurbitales > Cucurbitaceae > Trichosanthes > Trichosanthes truncata. The sequence continues at coordinate 36,493,182 of JAWPNB010000013.1, read as the reverse complement.
TTTGAGTTCCTATTTTTTAAAAATTTTATTTATTCTTGGGTAAAAAGGCATGTGGATTGTAGGGGAAATTTGAGCACATTACCTTAAAATTTTAAATATTTACAAAAATAGTTTTTTTAGGCTAAATTATAGAAAATACTCTTAAAATTTGAGGTTGGTTTTAAAATAAACTTTAAAAAGTTTAATTAACTCTTTGATCTTTAAAAAATATTCAAAAATTTCCTTACCGTAATTTTAATAAACGAAATTCTATACGTAACTGTTGGAATAGAAATTTTGACCAACCCAAAATTGCCACATCATTACCTAACATTGATGACGAAATTATATTTAATTAGGGATTAATTAAATTTGCAAATATTCCTAAATTAAATTATGGAAAATCCAAGTACACAAGTGGGTTACTTGGAATTTGGAAGACAAAAGCCCGAATTGAAGGTCCAAAGTTTAGGCCCAGTCCAAAGGACTGGCCCAAAGTCAACCAGGCCTAATCCAAATGGCTAGGCCCAAAGTCAACCAGGCCCAGTCCAAAAGAGGTGGCCCAAAGTCAATCAGGCTCAATCCAAAGGGTTGACCCAAAATCAACTGGGCCCAGTCCAACAAGCCCAAGCCCACCTGGAGGCCTTAAGGAACTCTATAAATAGAGAGTTTCATCCTTCATTTCAAGGGTTCAGAACTGAAGAAGCTCAGAGAGAATTCAGAAACAAAGCTCAGAAGACTCCAGAAGCTCTTGAAGATCAAACACCGTCTGAAAGAAGAACACGTCACGGAGATTAAGAACACTCCAAGAATCCATTGAAGTTTCAACCTCGAGAATAAGCTATTCAGCCCTCGAGAAAAGCATACAAGTAGGAGAGAGAATCAGAGGATCAAATACTAGAGATTGTACTCACTATACTGAAATCAATACAAACACAAGTTATTTACACGTGCTAAATTTTCTTGTCGAAATCTCGTGTGAACAGATTGGCACGCCTAGTGGGACCACTCTACCTCTCATCTCTTTCTCCTTCAGATCAAATCATGGCACCAAAGAAAGCTGTATCAAAGGCTACTGCTTCACGCGACACATACGCGGGACCAGTTACTCGCAGTCGTTCGAGAGGGGCTGAGATAAGCGAAGACCGAACCCCTGACACAATTGCAAGTAGAATCATAAAACTAATTGATGAGTCTACCAAGAGCAAAGTCATTATCAAAGACAACCCGCTATTTGACCAGCCCATTCTCGCTTCCGGTCAACTGAAGGAGACATCGAACCCTGATGTGATGTCTGTTATGATGGCTGATGTATACCCTGATGAGAGAATGGTGGAGATGGAAAGAAATATCAACCTTCTGATGAAGGTGGTGGAAGAAAGAGATCTTGAAATCGCCCATTTGAAAAATAAAATGCAAAACAAAGAAATGGCTGAGTCAAGTCAAACCCCTGTTGCAAGAAAGAATGACAAGGGAAAGACTATCATCCAAGATGAGCAACCACAACACCTTGCTTCAGTTGCCTCCTTATCTGTCCAACAACTGTAGGACATGATCATGAACTCTATCAGGACTCAATATGGTGGGCCCACTCAAAACCCTCTCATGTACCAAACCGTACACCAAGAGGATCGATAACTTAAGGATGCCCGCGGGGTATCAGCCTCCAAAATTTCAGCAGTTTGATTGGAAGGGCAACCCTAAGCAACATATTGCCCATTTCGTTGAAACTTGCGAGAATGCCGGGACGCGCGGTGACCTATTGGTCAAGCAGTTTGTTCGTACCTTGAAAGGAAATGCCTTTGATTGGTACACTGACTTAGAGCCTGAGACGATTGACAGCTGGGAGCAGTTTGAGAGAGATTTCCTGAATCGCTTCTACAGCACGAGGCGAACTGTAAGTATGATGGCACTCACCAACACCAAACAGCGCAAGGGCGAACCTGTCATCGACTACATCAACCGTTGGAGGGCCCTGAGTCTCAACTGCAAAGACCGACTCACAGAAGTATTTGCTGTTGAAATGTGCACCCAAGGTATGCACTGGGGACTACTTTATATCTTGCAGGGAATAAAACCGCATTCCTTTTAAGAGTTAGCAACCCGTGCTCACGACATGGAGCTAAACATCGCTGCCAGAGGGAATAAAGATCTCCTAGTCCCAGACGTGAAGAAAGAAAGGAAAGAGTTTAAAGGCGCAGAGAAGGCTACGAAGAGCGCCTTCAAAGAATCCGTGGTCGTCAACACGACCCCTCTAAAGTTTTCCTCAAAAGGGAAAGAAATCAAGTCAAAAAAGCAACAAGAAGCATGCGAGAGATGCCGCCTAACTTTGAAAGAAAGGCAAGAGAAAGTCTATCCATTTCCAGACTCCGACATCCCAGACATGTTGGAGCAATTACTAGAAAAGCAAGTCATTGAGCTCCCAGAATGCAAGCGACCTAATTATTGTAAGTACCACCGTGTTGTTAGCCATCTGGTGGAGAAATGCTTTGTTTTGAAAGAGCTGATTTTAAGATTGGCTCGTGAGAAGAAAATTGAGCTAGACCTCGACGAGGTAGCTCAAACAAATCACGCCGCAATTATGGGAAATTCAAGTGTCCAACCATCTGCAATCCCCTTACGCGAGAATGGAGAGTGCATGATCTAGTTCAAGTCCTTTGAACCCGTTGCGGTTCGGTCACAGAATACTGCCTCAAGCAAGAATGTTCAAGAAAGAAGCCACCAAGAGGAGAGCACTCGAGAAAGGTGCGAACATATGGAAGATGAAAATAGCGGATGGATTGTCGTAACTCGTCGCAAAAAGCGACAACAGAACTATGTTCATAAGGAAACTCGTCTGTTTCGGGAGCGAAAAAGAAGAAGTAAACTCCCAAGGAGAAAAGGCAAGAGGACTACTAGAAAGTCGAATCTTATGGTGCAAGAAAATAAAGAGTTTTTCCGGCCTCGACAGGCAGTTACTTTAGCAGAATTCTTCCCAAGTAATTTCCTAGAAAACAGTCGAGAAGGAACACTTGAGGTTGTTGCATGTTATGCCATCAACACCAATGAAGATTCAACAAGCTCCTTGGAGAAGTCAACCGAGCTAGAAAGCTCACCTTCCTTCAGCATAGAATACTTGTTGTCACTCCCCCAAGCGGCCAAAGATGCTCTCATCGAGCCCTTGACAGGTTCTGATAGTGCAAGCGCCCCAACCTCTATGGCTCGCCCATGTGCCTCATGCTTCATGTCAATAGGTTTTACCGATGAAGACTTGCTGCTAGGGTCAAAGCCTCACAATAGGCCGTTGTTCGTCTCGAGATACATTCGAGAACAGAAGGTCGGTCGAATCCTCATTGACGATGGATCAGCCGTTAATATAATGCCTAAGTCAACTATGAAGCAGCTAGGCATTTCGACAGAGGAGTTGACAAACAGCAAATTGGTAATCCAAGGCTTCAATTAAGGGGGTCAACGAGCAATTGGCATGGTCCGCTTGGAGCTCATCATCGGTGACTTAAAAGCCGAAACTCTATTTCATGTCATCGACTCTAAAACCACCTACAGGTTGCTGCTAGGTCGACCTTGGATCCATGGAAACGGAGTGATAACTTCCACGTTGCATTAGTGCTTCAAGTTTTACCAAGATGGCATCAAGAAAGTGGCGGCTGACACAAATCCATTTTTAGAGGCTGAGTCCCATTTTGCTGATGCAAAGTTTTACATGAAGGACAACAACATAGGAGAAACTGTGCCCACGGAGGTCCCTTTGATCAAAGGCAGTGACAAGATCAAGCCAGAGCCACAAATTGAGAAGAAAAAGGAAGCCGTCAAAGAAGCAAAGATGTCTGACCCTAGAAAAGATGAAGCCTCAACAAGTCTTGCAGGAGGCAAAGCTTCGAAAGATAAAGACATCCCAAGTCCCCCTGTCTTGCCCTATGTCCCTCTATCTCGACGCAAGAAGGGCGAATCACCTTTTGCTGAATGTTCAAGGAATTTGAAAGTCGGTGATATCGAAATCCTGAAGGAAAACTTTGTCACGCCTCTCACCAAGATAGCAAAGCAAGAGGTCAAGACACCCGACGATGGTCAAGTAAAGGCAGTGTTACCTGAGAGACGAACGAAGGATGGATTTGACCCTAAGGCGTATAAGCTTTTGGCAAAGGTAGGTTATGACTTTTCGAAGCACACTAAGTTCGAGAGTCTGAAGATCATTGACGAAAGACCCGAACTGTCTTCGACGCAAAAGAAGCGTTTAAAAGAGGGTTACACCCTACCTACGTCAAGAAAGGGACTTGGATATAAGTTTCCTGAACCTGTTCGCATAACCAGAAGAGGGAAAGAAAGAATGGCAGATGTGAATCACATAACGGTGAATGAAGTCAATAATCAAAGAAAAAAAGAAAACACTAACCAAAGGATTCCCGCTCTTAGGCGCATCAAGCCGCCAATTGCATGCACTCCAATCTCTCAAAGGTTAAGTGAAGCTGCGACAGGGGAAGAGGAGTCACTGCTTAATGCTGGCTCCACTCGACTTTCAGCTTTTCAAAGGTTGAGCAAGCCCATTGTGGGAGAGGGAAGTACCTTATCAGCTCAAACTTCTGATATCACTCGACCCTCGACTATTCAAAGGTGAAGTATACTTGCAGACAAAGAAAAGAGTACCTCTTCAACACAAACTTTGGTGCGATCGTCAGCCCTCCAGAGATTAGGCATGTCTGCAAAAGGAGAGGAAGAATATACTTTCAATTTTGGTTGTGACACGACCATCAGCTTTTTAAAGGCTAAGCGTAACTACGTCAAGAAATGAAGAGTATACCGCATCAGTCTTCGATCGAATTCAACCTGAAAGTTTGTGGTGATTTCAAAAGATTCGTCTTGTAGCGAGAAAAGAACTGATGGAGACATTCGCAGCGTTGTTCCCTCTCGAATGAAAAGAAAAACTTTTGTTGCGGTCAACACGGAGGGTCCGTTAAAAGTAAAGCGACGTGACGTAGTCATCACTAATCCCTCAGAGGAGGATTTAGAGCAAGATGAAGGTGAGACCTCTTGCCACCATATCACAATTGAAGAAGAGACGGAGACTAAGATGTTTGAAGAGGATGCAGGCGAAGGTCCACTGCCACTTGAAGATGGTATTCAGTCAACAGTGGACGAACTTAAAAAAGTGAATTTTAGCACGACGGAAGAACCACCCCCCACTTTTATAAGTGCGTCACTGACTCTTGAAGAAAAGGCCGAGTACATGAACCTGCTTACCTCGTATAAAGACGTATTTGCTTGGTCTTATAAAGAGATGTCAGAACTTGACCCGAAAGTGGTTGTCCACCACCTTACCATCAAACAGGGGTATCGACCAGTAAAGCAGGCCCAACAACATTTTCGACCTGAACTTATTCCTCAAATTGAGACAGAGGTCAATAAGTTGATTGAAGCCGGATTCATTGTTCATGTCAGGAAAAAGAATGGACAGCTCCGTGTCTGTGTTGACTTTCGCGACTTGAACAACGCATGTCCAAAAGACGACTTTTCGTTGCCCATCACAGGAATCATGGTCGATGCCACCACAGGGCACAAAGCTTTGTCTTTCATGGATGGGTCATCGGGTTATCATCAAATTCGGATGGCTCTCGAAGATGAAGAAATGACAGCTTTTCAAACTCCTAAGGGGATATATTGTTATAAGGTGATGCCCTTTGGATTGAAAAACGCCGGTGAAGGAATGAACTTTTCACCCCGCAGCGGAAGCATTAGATCGTCTTTGATTTTATTTAAAATTAAACTAAAAAATAAACTTAAATAAACTTACTTGAAGTAAATATGGAGATATTTCTGGCGAATCTTTATCTCCTCCACAAAGTCTTCCTGGCTATGACTCGAACACAAGACCAAGGCTGGTGGGAGCCTCTTGAAAGAAAATCCACAAGGGATTGGAGAGGAAGAGGTCTAGAGAGAATTCTCTAACTCTCTCTATTGAGAAGATGTATGTTATGAAGAATGCCCAATGCCTCACCCCTAGGGTCCTATTTATAGTGGTCTAGGGAAGATAATTAAATAATATATTTGAATATCTAATATATTAAAATATATTTATCTAACCAATTTGAATCTTATTCAAACCTTAAAATTCTCCCACGACATCTATTTCCTAATTTGAATCCAATTCAAATTTAATAAATATCTTTTCTTTGATGTATCTAATATACATTAATTATTTTAATATTTAATGTATCAAATACAATAAATATATTTTCCTATTTTATATTTAATATATCTAATATATTAAATATTAATTTGAACATTTCAAAATTTTCTTTCAACTAAATTGATCTTTTAGTGTTACTATGAGCTAGCAAGGGGACTTTATGGACCTACAGATTATACGCTCCAATGATACAAAATTAATTAATTAAACTCTTTAACTAATCAATTTCCATTCATTAACTCTAGGGTCACTCCACTCTAGACCTAGGGTTGCACTCTTATGCACTGTAGGACAAGTTGTGTCCATAGATATAATCATTACATGCAAGTCGATCATTCACGAGTTGTTCGTAATTACAGCTGGGTCAAAAGTCCGTTTTACCCTTATAATTACATCTTGCACCTTAAGTACCACTGATCCTCTAATGAACAATATGTTTATATCTAATTATAAACTAAGTCCCTCTTGGGCCAGTGAGAGGGTGAGGCCCCATTGTTCAAGTCCTGAAATCAGCACTTAAGGGAACTACTTATCTACTTACTATATATGGGAATGAGTGAATTCCATCTTGTGAGATTATGTTCCCAGCTCCCTATTTGGTCAAGTCCCCAAAATGGTAGGCATATTGAATCGGCTACAAAAGCCACTCTCACCCATGCAAATCAAAGGACAAGTCCTCACAGGCAGGAGTTCATAACTCACTCAGGATTAAGATCGAGTCGCATATGATCATCCTAATGATATATTAATCATCTCAATTAACGGATTTATAAAGAGAGATTAAATATTCCGTGGTCCAGTCTTATACAAACTCATTGTATAAAATACCCTCACTCACATGTCTCCACATGAATGATTTGGATCAAATCATTTGTAACTATTACAAAGTGGGTCGTATCAATAGTGTTACCAGGATAAGGCACCCAACCTTATCCATATACTATGACTCTTTATGTTATTTCTTGAACACGATCCTCCTATATGTCAACCACATACTGTTCAAGATTACACTAATAACCTTGGATTTTTCATATAATGGATAATATTATATTGTAAATAAAATAATCAAAATTATTATTAATTATTAAATAAATAATTAATTACGAGGCTTTAGGGCATAAATCCCAACAGCCGACACCACTTATCAACGTGCCATGCAGAAAGTGTTTGATGACATGTTGCACAAACATGTTGAGTGCTACGTTGATGACCTCGTGGTCAAATCTAAGAAGCGACAAGATCATATAAAAGATCTGAAGATGGTATTTGATCGCCTAAGAAAATATCAATTGAGGATGAATCCTCTCAAGTGTGCATTAGGAGTAACATCTAGAAAATTCCTCGGGTTCGTTGTAAGACATCGAGGGATCGAGATAGACCAGTCAAAGATCGATGCCATCCAAAAGATGACAAGGCCGAGAAACTTACGAGAGCTGAGAGGGCTGCAGGGGCGCTTGGCCTATATCAGGAGATTCATCTCCAACCTGGCTGGTCGATGCCAACCTTTTCAAAGGTTAATAAGGAAGGGAGAAAACTTCGAGTGGGATGAGGCAAGTTAGAACGCTTTTGAAAGCATCAAGAAGTACCTGCTCAATCCTCCTGTATTAAGTGCTCCGGTAGCAGGGAAGCCATTGATATTGTACATCGTCGCCCAGGAAAGATTGCTCGGAGCACTTCTAGAGCAAGAAAAGGAAAAAAGGAAGGAGCGAGCCCTCTACTACCTGAGTAGAACTTTGAACGGGGCCGAAGTAAACTATTCTCCAATTGAGAAAATGTGTCTTGCTCTTGTCTTTGCTATAGACAAACTAAGGCACTACATGCAAGCATTCACAGTACACTTAGTAGCAAAGGCTGACCCGATCAAGTACGTCTTATCGAGACCGATAATTTCTGGGCGTTTAGCTAAATGGCCTATCTTGCTCCAACAGTATGACATCATTTACGTGCCTTAGAAGGCGATAAAGGGACAAGCGTTAGCTGATTTCTTGGCTAGTCACCCCATTCCATCAGACTGGAAGTTGTGCGAGGACCTGCCCGACAAGGAGGTCTTCTATGTTCAAAGCATGGAGCCATGGACCATGTACTTCGATGGCGCGACACGAAGAAATGGAGCGGGGGTAGGCATTGTCCTTATTTCACTGGAGAACCACATGCTTCCTTACAGCTTCACACTCAATGAGTTGTGTTCAAACAATGTGGCTGAATACCAAGCATTAATAATCGATCTTCAGATGGCCATGGAGATCGGCATCACATGCATAGAAGTCTACGGCAATTCGAAATTAGTCATTAATCAACTCACACTCCAGTATGAGGTAAAGCACGAGGACTTGAAGGCTTATTTTGACTATGCAAGGCACTGCTGGAAAAGTTTGACAACATAGCACTCGAACATATTCCAAGAGTAGAGAATAAGAAAGCAGACGCGCTAGCAAACTTGGCCACTGCCCTGACGATTTCAAGAGATGCGATGATGAACATTTCACTTTGCCAAAAATGGAGCGTGCCACCGGTCGAAGACGAACATGAAGAGATAAACGTAATATTAGTCTACACTATTGAAGAAGAGGACTGGCGACATTCCATCATAGACTACCTCCAACATGGAAAGCTTCCTACAGAACCCCGATGCAAGGCTGATGTACGAAGAAGGGCTTATCGATTCATCTATTATAAAGAGACCCTTTATCGCCGCTCTTATGAAGGACTATTCCTTCGATGCCTGGGAACAGATGAGTCAATCAAAGCACTAGAAGGGCACATTCAGGCGTTTGCGGGGCTCACCAGTCGGGTCTAAAACTCCACTTCCAATTGAAAAGAATGGGCTACTACTGGCCTACGATGGTCCATGACTCAATGGAGTATGCAAAGAAGTGTGAAGCCTGTCAGTTCCATGCAAACTTCATCCATCAGCCACTAGAGCCTCTACATCCGACTATTGCTTCATGGCCTTTCGAAGCTTGGGGGCTCGATCTTATTGGTCCGATAATGCCTAAGTCATCAGCAGGTCACTCTTATATCCTTATAGCCACAGATTACTTTTCAAGATGGGCCAAAACAGTAGCACTAAGAGAGGCCAAGAAAGAAAATGTTACAGACTTCATTCGAACTCACATCATCTATCGCTACGGCATCCCACATCGTATCATTAATGGGAGACAATTCTCCAACAGTCTAATGGACAGGCTGTGTGAGAAATTCAAGTTCAAGTAGTACAAGTCATCCATGTATAACGCTGCAGCAAATGGGTTGGCAGAGGCGTTCAACAAGACGTTGTGCAACTTGCTGAAGAAGGTGGTCTCTAAGACAAAAAGAGACTGGCAAGAAAGGATTGGTGAAGCACTTTGGGCTTACAGAACTACGCATCGCACTCCCATTGGAGTTACACCTTATTCCCTCGTTTATGGGGTAGAGGCTGTGCTCCATTTAGAGAGAGAGATTCCGTCATTGAGAATGGCTGTGCAGGAAAGGCTGACAACAGAAGATAATGCAAAATTACGCCTTCAAGAGTTGGAAGCACTCGATGAGAGAAGATTGGATGCTTAGCAAACGTTGGAATGTTATCAAGCACGAATGACAAAAGCGTTTGATAAAAGTATCATGCCACAGTCATTTCAAGTTGGCGATCTCGTACTAGCTGTTCGAAGGCCAATCATCACGACGCGACATACGGGAAACAAGTTTACACCTAAGTGGGATGGTCCCTATATTGTCAAAGAAGTTTACACAAATTGAGCATACAAGATCATTGACAAAGACGGCTTAAGGATCGGCCCCATCAACGGAAAGTTCCTCAAAAAATTTTATGCATAAAATGTAAACACTCATAATCGTAAGAGTATAAACTGCATGTTGCTCCTAGCCCGCATGAGCTTAAAAAGTGAACGACCCAATTGAAAGAAAAAAATGTATGTATTAAATGAACTACATTATGACTTGATCCCTTCCATTAAAAGGGTACGTAGGCAGGTTAAAGGAAACAAAAAAAAAAACTTTAAGTTCAGTCAAAGCAATAAACAAAAAAATCCAAGATAGAAGTAGAATTCGAAGATATTATTATTTCATGAGCAAATAGGGTTACAAATGGGCCAATTGGGCCAATAGTATGTCTACAAGATAACAATAAAGACAAAGGAAAAGAAAAGCTAAATTTTCCACTTGTAGTCTCGCAATTCTTGTCGCGCACCCTCTAAGTAATCACCAAGCACTATAAGGCTCTTGGCGTCTTCTTCACTTGCGATAGAAGTGTTTTCAACTGCATTCACCGTATCTTGGAGATTTCCAATTGTCGCTGATCTGAGGACTTCTTTTCTTCTGAGATGCAGAGTAAATTTTTCTCGTGATCAGACTCTAAGGTTTTGAGTTGGACTTTGAGCCTTTCAATCTCAAGAAGTTTCTGCTCAGATTCCTGTTGGAGTGCGCTTTCCCTTTCAAGAGAGAGGTTCTCCGTTGATGAGATATTGTCCAATTTACTCTAAAGCTCTGCCAAGTTGTGGTCCCTCTGAGCCAAGGTCAGCTTGGAAGAATGCAACCACCTTAGTTCGCAATACTTTCCCACAAGACGAAAGTAGCCATCTACGAACTGGCGAAGAGGTGGCAAGTTGGTTGCATCAACACTGGAGATGGTCTAAAATATCTTGTTCATTTCTGGTTCAAGAGAGGGAACCTTCTCAAAAGTGGCACAACAAGTTTCTGTTGGGCAGCCTCCCACATAGTTTGTGCAGCCTAACGTTGTATATCAGAAAAGTGCGAAATCATGTTGTCGGCATTGAAGATAGAAGCCTCTGAAATAGCAACTTGCACCTCCTTTGGCCCTTGTTGGGGTTGTGTATCAGCAACAATAGAAGGGGTTGAGGTCAACACCTTGTCGGATGGCACTCTCAATGGTTCAATCTGTGCAGGAAGGGTGTCCAGAATGTGACGGCTCGTTGGTGATTGATCTCCAGAAGAGCCCTATAGGGTAAGGAAAAATTGCTTAAGTCAATGCTTAAACAATTTAAAGAGAACTGCAACAAAAAAAAAAGGTACTAACCAGAGGTCTATAAGGCTCAAGAGGCGGTGGGACCTTTGAAGTACCCTCGAAAGCGATGGCATTGGGAGTTGCCACATTCTCCATCTTTCTTGGTCTTTTCCAATGACAGTCATCATTGCTACTATAGCTAGCATCGTCACCATCAAGAGCACCTCCTTGATTGGCTGGTGTCTCAGCCGGCACCTCACAAACAGTTTTGCCCGCGCCACTAGTACCTGGATCTTTGGCAAATTTATTCTTAGCTGGAGGAGGGGGAAGACTGTTCACTAAAAGTCGAAGGCCTTCATCAAGATAGTTTTCGTGCTTTCGTGCCACAAACTCTTGTAAGCCTGAGTAGTTTGAGCACGAGGATTCAACTCAAACGCAGGGAGATACACACGGGATGAGGTCAACGTCTTGGTACAAAGCTGCCAAGAACGAACGACATTTTCCAGACTAACGTGAGGGGGATCTTCATACAGGTCATTGGGCACATCTTGGTAGAAGCCAAACTGCCGACCAAAGCGATAGGGGCTGTAAGCCTCGATAGTCATTAGCTTTCCATGGCGGGAGGATAAGTAGCATGATCGAAGACTTATGAAAAAAGACGAACACGAAAATGATAGGCCTTTGACATCCTGCAAAGTCTCGACCTTCTTCTTGGAAGCAACGTTCACATCCCACAATATGGATGCGTGCTGAAATAATGGGCAAGCCAACCATGGACATAGTGGACGAGAAAGTAAATTTCTGAATGTTCAGTAGAGTGCAGAGTGTTGTAAATCTGGCTGAGGCCATGGTAGATGTTGGACAGAACTGGCATTGCAAGGTTAAATAAGGTCCCTTCTGCCATGAGAGCCGCAACCTTAAATACACCAGGGCAAAGAAAGCTTGTGCTATTGTAGGGAAAGACGAAAACACACAGCCAACATGAAAGGAAGGCGGTCAAATATGTCTGGTCTTTCCATCCCTCTTCTACGCCAAGGGATTGAAACAGTTTCTGCTCCGTTAGACCAGTCACGCGTTTGAGCAGTGGAGCCATCAGGATTATGTGTAGAGCGAGGGCGAGAAGTTTTCCTTGGCCTGCGTGCTGGGGGCTTTAGATACCTCAAGCCACCCTTAAACCAGAAAGAAATCCACATATGCACAGGAATTTGTTGCCTCTCCATCTGTTGAGACGCGATATGATGATAGGGGTGAAACAGATAACTACAGCTCTTCGGCAGAGAGTCAGCTTGGTCCTGTGCCCCCACCAGTTCCTCGCAAGGGGGAATGGTCTCATCGTAGAATTTTCCCTTGACAGGCAGACCTTCAAACTTCCACATATCCCACAAAGATAGGGATACCTCTCCGGCTAAGGTATGAAGGGTGTTTGTTGCAGGGCATCAGGCTTCACAAAAAACTCGGATAATGTCGTGGTTACGATCGTAGGTGTATAAGGAGGCCATCACAGCTCCTAGTAAATTGGAGCCTCGCAGGACCCTCTCGTTCCGAGCTACAGCAAGTTCTAGCCATTCCCAATAATTGGCAATATAGCCAAACTCTCCATTTAATTTCAGCTGGGGACCCCAACGAGCTTGGTTTTCTATGATTCGACGCCCTAATGTTGGCGCTGGATCTTCATTCGGCTTCTTCTTATGGAGAGGAGACTGCAGGATCCATATTTTGTTGGCAGGGTGCTTGTTTAGAGGTTTGTCCACAGATAAATCAGGCAGGAAATGCGTATTGTTCAACTCAAATCCCAATTCCTTAATGGACTCCCCCACTAGGAGGATGGTCCCGCTTTTGGTGGGTTGTTTTGCGTCGTCTAAAATGATGAGCCATCTGACCCCCTCATCCGAAAGTTCCGTGAAATACACCATGGTCCTACAAAAAAAAAAGGGTTAGAAAAAAAAACGGAAGAGGCGGCATCAAAATGGTTGTGGTAGAAGTAATTGTTTCGCTAAATGTCTAAAGCACGATCCAGTCTTGAAGTTGAAGCCGTTGTGAAGGTGAACCAGCCTTAACAAGGAATTGGGTCACCTCCAACGTTGAACATCCTTCTCCGGTGGGGAGGCCGCCATGAAGGTGAGCCATTCTTAGCAAGGAATTGGGTCACCTCTAGTTTTGAAATTGAGGCCGCCATGAAGGTGAACCGTTCTTACCAAGGGGTCACCTCCAGCATTGAACATCCTTCTCCGGTGGGGAAGCAGCTATGAAGGTGAGCCATCCTTAGCAAGGAATTGGGTCACCTCCAATTTTGAAATTGAGGCCGCCATGAAGGTGAACCATCCTTACCAAGGGGTCACCTCTAGCATTGAACATCCTTCTCCGGTGGGGAAGCCGCCATGAAGGTAAGCCATCCTTAGTAAGCCATCCTTAGCAAGGATTTTGAATTAAAGTAGATTCAAATCGAAACTTTATGCCAGAAAGAAAATCAAAATATTGACTCAAATTCATATTTTGATAAATTGGCATAAAAAAATGTGTCAAAAAAAATCAAAATTGTGAACCAAATTCCATATTTTGATTAAATTGACATATCAAATGGAATCCAAACTAGGAGTATCTTAAGTTTTGATTCCAAAATAACTTTTTCGAGATTCACACACTTATACTTGTGTATAAATCTCCAAAATGGGGCTTTTGTTGGAATAGAGATTTTGACCAACCCAAAATTGCCACGTCATTACCTAACATTGATGACGAAATTATTTTTAATTAGGGATTAATTAAATTTGCAAATATTCCTAAATTAAATTATGAAAAATCCAAGTACACAAGTGGGTTACTTGGAATTTGGAAGACAAAAGCCCGAATTGAAGGTCCAAAGTTTAGGCCCAGTCCAAAGGATTGGCCCAAAGTCAACCAGGCCCAGTCCAAATGGCTAGGCCCAAAGTCAACCAGGCCCAATCCAAAGGGTTGGCCCAAAATCAATTGGGCCCAATCCAACAAGCCCAAGCCCACCTGGAGGCCTTAAGGAACTCTATAAATAGAGAAATTCCTCCTTCATTTCAAGGGTTTAGAATTGAAGAAGCTCAGAGAGAATTTAGAAACAAAACTCAGAAGACTCTAGAAGCTCCTGAAGATCAAACACCGTCTGAATGAAGAGCACGTCACGGAGATTAAGAACACTCCAAGAATCCATTGAAGTTTCAACCTCGAGAATAAGCTATTCATCCTTCGAGCAAAGCATACAAGTAGGAGAGAGAATCAGATGATCAAATACTAGAGATTGTACTCACTATACTGAAATCAATACAAACACAAGTTATTTACACGTGCTAAATTTCCTTGTCGAAATCTTGTGTGAACAGTAACATTGAAAATTCAAAGATCCCTACATGGCAATTGACGTGGCTGGATGAAATGAGAAGTCAAGGTTTAATGGACGTGAGATATATTTACACATTAAAGTGTAAAAATGTGAAAGGAAGAAGAAAAAATCAATGGGTATTTGTTTGTGATGTAATTGAATTTAGGTATTTTATCAATCTATATATCTATATGAAGAAGAAGATGACAGAGCAGAAAGAGAAAAGAATGATGATTCCAATAAAAATGCAGAAAGCATATCCAAAGCATTCTCAATCCTCTCCTTCTTCGCTTTCCTCATCCTCCTCATCTCCTCGTATTCTCTTAACCTTAATTTTTCTTCCCCTTTCTTTGCCCTAATTCTCTCCCACTTTTCCATGGCTTCCTAGCTCAAAATCCTCCAACTCTCCTTTATGTTCAAATGTGCATTTTTTGAACGTTTTATAAAAGTTAGATGTATTAAAAGTTAAGGGTATCTTTTAAACCAATCCTAAAGTTTAGAGTATTTTCTATAAATTAGCCTTTTTTTATTATCATTTTTAACTTTTGTAATTGTATTTAGATCCAAATTGTTGTCAAGTTATGTGATCCATTTCAAAAAAAAATAAAAATAAAATGGATCGACTTGTTACCATTAGAGATAACGATAAATCAGTGGGATAAGACCAACATGAACATATAAGCTCAACTGACATAAAACTTGTACTCTCGACCAAGAGAAATTGTTAGGGGAGGCGCCACATACACGTGGCTGGTTAACTGATATTTAACCAGCCTCGTTAGCATTAGTTATTATTTATTTATTTATTTTAAAATTTTGCCCACTCTCTCCTCTTTTCTTATGACTTTTTCTTTCTTTCTATTTTAGATTTTCACATTAAATTCTAGGAATGTCATGTTCTTGACTCAAGGTTTGAACACTCCACGAGCAAGCTGATCAGACCTACCTAAATGTTCCTGACTTGCAACTCTGGATTCAAGAATTGCAAAAGATGATGATGTGGCTTAGACATCAAATTGTCCCTCAACATGATTTCCTAACCAATTAAAATAAAAAAAAATAAAATAAAACTCTAATTAAAGTCATAACTTAATCCAAGCATAAGCAACTACAAAATAATAAATCTTCTTACCAAAATTACAATAGTAAATTTAGCATCATCCGACAAAATGTATAGAACTTTTGTTCCTTTTTTCTGCCTTGACCTTCATTAAATGAATTTACCACTGTTTCTATGTGGGAATTAAAGAAAATTATAGTTGTTTGGCCCTTGAGCGTGTGATTGTTCCTGGGGGTAAAGTAAGAGCATCCTGGTTTATATCATCTTCTCCCCCTTTTAAATGATTCGCCCTCGAATCAAATTCTTCACCTACATCAAAAGGAGCCAAGTTAGAAGCATTAAAAGTAGCACTCACACCATACTTACCTTCTAAGTCAATTTGGTAGACATTGTCATTGACTTTCTTCAACACTTAGAAAGGGTCAATCTCCCCTTGGGTTTAGCTTGGAATCTCATTGATGTGGAAATCTTTCCTTTTAAAGGTAGATCCAAACCCAATCTCCCTCCTTAAAGATCATAGGTTTTCGGTGTTGATTGATTTTTGCAGCTACCTTGGTATTTTGCTTCTTAATTCGTTCTTTAACCTTTTTATGTAGCTCCAGAATGGCAATCACCTTTTTGTCAGCTTGAAGATTTACAACCTCGTTAAAAGGAAAAGGCAACAAATCAATAGGTGATAAAGGATTAAATCCACAAACAATCTCAAATGGAGTACATTTAGTGATACTATGGACAATCCTATTATATGCAAATTCGATGAATGTTAGACAGTCCTCCCATGTTTTGGTATTTCTGTCTATTATAGCCCTAAGCATAGTCACTATTGTCTTATTAACTACTTCGGTTTGTCCATCGGTTTGGGGATGATATATAGTAGAGTAAACTAATTTAGTACCAAGATTCTCCCAAAGCACTCTCTAAAAATGACTTAGGAATCTCACATCTTTATCACTAACAATACTCCTAGGAATGCCATGCAATTTAACCACATCTTTGAAGAACAAGTCAGCCACATGTTTCGCATCATTAGTTTTATTACATGCAATGAAATGTGCCATTTTGCTAAACCTGTCAACTATCACAAAAATGCTATCCCTCCCTTTTTTTGTTTAAGGCAAACCAAACACAAAATCCATTGAAATGTCTAGCCACAGTTCGCTAGGAGCTGTCAAAGGCAAATAAAGTCAATGTGGTTTTAACCTAGACTTAGCCTCCTTATATGCAATACATCTCTCATACTCCTTGAAGGAATGAACGTTTCACTCCGCAACAGAAGCATTGGATCGTCTTTGATTTTATTTAAAATTAAACTAAAAATTAAGGTTAAACAACCTTACTTGAAGTAAATATGGAGATATTTCTGACAGATCTTTATCTCCTCCATAAAATCTTCATGGCTATGACTCGAACACAGGACCAAGGTTTGTGGGAGTCTTTTGAAAGAAAATCCACAAAGGATTGGAGAGGAAGCGGCCTAGAGAGAATTCTTTATTGAGGAGATGTGTTGTGTTTAATGGCTCAACACAATGGTCCTATTTATAGAGACCAAGGGTAAATCTTTGCCAGAATTAAAATATTATATTTTAGTATATAATATATTAAAATATATGTTATACTTATTTGAATCTTATTCAAATCTCCTACGATATTTATTTATTTGAATCTTATTCAAATTTTATAAATATCTTATATTTAATGTATCAAATATACATTAATTATTTTAATATTTAATGTATCAAATACAATAAATATATTTTTCTCTTTTATATTTAACATATCTAATATATTATACCAAAAAAAAATTAACAAGATATCAATATGAGAGACAAAATAAGATATTAATTAACAACCATAATCAAAGCAATTTTGTTCATAAAAGAAAAAAGTTATCAATAAATGAAACATGTCAATAATCAATACAAACAAAATAAATTTCATTTGAGAAAAAAATTAAATTCAATTTCACAACCAATGATCATCATGCAAGGCAGACAAACATTTATTATCTACTATAGAACAATCAATCAAATCAACCGTATAAACATTTCTATCTCTATTTCCAACAAACATGATTTGTCCATCACATGCATTTTCAATTATGCAATTTTTATCACTAAAAATTACCCTATAGCCCTTATCACATAACTGATTAATACTTAATAAATCGTGTTTTAATCCATCAACTAGCAGAACATCTTCAATAAAGAAATTTGAACCATAATTTAAATTAAAGCACTTTCCCTATTAAAAGGGATTTGACAACTCTTTTCCATGTCTCATAATAACATAAATAATCCAAACATAATGCTTTAATCAAGGAAAAGACATTCAACTTCATAAAACATTTAAACCCTATTTTTAAACTAACAAAACTTTATACCAATTGTAAGAGTGGAACTCAAACAACAAAGTATCAAAGTGAGATAGATTAAAAAGAATATTTCAAACAACTTCTTTCACAAATTAATAACAAGAATTAATCATAATCAAACAATAAAGGAATCCACAAAAGTTTCCAAAAACAATTTAAATCATCAAAGATTCAATTTTGAAAGCCAACATGGAAACTAAAAAAAATAAAAAATTTTAAATACTCAAAATATCAATTATATTGGACAAAATAACAAATAAAAAAAAACAGTAACACATAATATGCCAAAAATAGATTTTCAAAAAAAAAATTCCATGACATGTAATTCTATAAAACAAATAACAAAGCAATATGGATTATACATAAATTTGAAATTAAGCAATCTCAAATTTCTCAAGAGCACATAATTATGTAGTCTATAAATAGACAAACAATAAAGATAAATGTCAAACTAAATATTCATAAATATCTCATGGGCATTTAATCTAATAATCAATCAAGTTCAATCATCAATTCAAAATACTCAAAATCAATATAGTAAGTTAAATCACAATTCAATGATAGAAAAATTTTCAAAAAAAATCAATAATTTAATTGATTCAAAAAAGCATTAATAAGAGAATCGTAGACATATTTCAATCCCACAAAATATCATAGTATTATAACTTACCATTCAAACACTCAAACTTCAAATATAATATAAAATTCAAATTCCAAATATAAAACCTTTCTAATAAAACAATCCAAGAATGACAAATTTAAATTGAAATTAATTTAAAGATAATATTACAAGATATTTCAAATTAACTCAATAACCATTTAAAAGATAAAGTTACCAAATATAGATATTTCCTTTTGAAGCACTTGGAGAGCTATAAATATTGTATTTGAATTTTGAATAATTTTCATTTGGAGCTAAATCAATCATTTGAAATTTGACTTTTGGAGCACACCAACAAAATAAATTAATAAGTAATCTTTGGTACCCATACTTGTTTGGGTCCACATATGTTAGTCTCAATCTTTGGAATCCATTTCTTTTTAGTTCCAACATTCATAGCATTCATACTATTTGGTTTAGGCAAATTATAACATTAATTTGATTTATGACTGAATTTGCCACAAGAGAAACAAGAAATATTATGCATAAATTTTTCATTCACATAATATTTATGCATGTTCTTTTTCACATAAGTGTTCCTTTTATAAGTATTTTGGAAATTTTCTTTATAAGAAACATTTTTCTTTCCATAACCATTAAGAACATTGTTCAATTTATAGCAAGTTCGTCTAATATGACCTTTTACTCCACAATAATGACATGTAGGCACAAATTTTGCATTATGCACAAATCTAGCATTATGCACAAAATTAGACTTAGCATGAAAATGATTTTTCACAAATTTTGGTACCATGCTTATGTACAAATTTTGGTACATCATGCTTATTCACATCACATTTTGCTAAATCATTAGGCAAAACATCATTAGACATAGAAGATGATTTAACAAAAATAGTTTTGGAACTAGATGGAGTAACACTCTCATCAATATAACCAAGACCTCTTTTGTCATTTAAAGGTTTGCCAATCTCAATAATTTTATCTAATTTTTGTGCACCTATTGTCAATTGCTTAATAGATTCTTTAGCACAATTAAGCTCATTAATAAGATTTAACTCTTTATCTCTAAGAGCTTTAACAAGTTCATGCAATTCAAACGTATCATGCTCAAGAAATTTAATTTTATCTAGCATAGCACATTTATCTTGATCACATGAATTATCAACATCATCATGTTTCACAGCATTATTAGCATTTAATTTCAAGCATACATTCTGCTCAACTAATGACTTATTTTCAACAATTAAAGCATTCAAGTCATTTTTCAATTCTAAAAATGAGGAATTAATTTTCTCATGGTCTTCCTTCACACTACTAAGCTCATGCAACAACTCATTATTTTCATAAGCTAATTTAGAGGTCTTCTTTTTAAGAGACATGTATTTAGAGCCTACTTTTTCAAAATCAAGTTTAATTTCATTATAGGCATCCATAAGCTCATCATAAGAGAGATTTTCACTACTTACTTCTTCGTCGTCGCTTTCGTCATCAGTGTGAGCCATCAAGCACCAATGTGATAACTGAAAATCTTCTTTCTTTAATTTTTGACAATTTTCTTGATTTCTAGTTTTAGAAATTTCCTTCACATCAAGAAAATCATTAGAAATATAAGATGGAGATTCAATCAAATCATAATTAACTCTAATGTTTGCCATAAGCTCAAACAATTAAGTTTTCAAGAAAGGTAATTTTGAAAAAGAATTTAAGGAATATAATTTTTGAAAATTTCCTTCCAAACAAAATACTTTTTCAAAATTTGAATTTCAAGGAAAAAATATTTTTTAAAAAGTTTCTTCTAGACAAAAAGAATTCAATGTCTAAAAAGTGAAGAACAAAAAGATTTCAAAGACCGGTTTCAAAGAAAAAAAATTTCTAGTGAAAACGGCTTTTAAAACGCAAATTTTCAACATTTTTATTCAAAAACAGAAAATTTCAGATTTAATAAAAATAAGAAAAAAAAAACAGTTTTTGAAATAAAAGAAAACAATTTTTCCAAATACTTTTTGAAACAAAAAACGAGCTACCCGCTCTGATACCAATTGTAGGATCGTATGGCAACACTAGAAGGAGGTGAATAGGGTTGCTTAAAAAAATTAAAACTTTTTTTAAAGCATTAAAATAGAATAATGTAATCCAAACTAATCAAAATAAACACCCTAAAAAATTCTAGAAATATAGAACAATTTTCCTAAGCATGCAATCTACTCACAAAAATATTGAGCAACGAAAATTTAAAAGAATAGAGAGGAAAAGATAACACCGAAAATACATTTTGCATAAAATTTTTACTTACATTGAATTGTGATTTAACTTACTATATTGATTTTGAGTATTTTGAATTGATGATTGAACTTGATTGATTATTAGATTATATGTCCATGAGATATTGATGAATATTTAGTTTGACATTTATCTTTATTCAAAATGTGTTGGAATCTTCTTTTCGAGCTCTACATTGTGGAAACTTTAAAACACTAAAATCATTAGTAATTCATAGGTTTGTTATCATCAAAATATATAGTTGTATGATTGAAGCTCGTAAAGCTAACAATTTAAACACTTCAAATTAATATTAATTTGACCATTTCAAAATTTTCTTTCGACTAAAATGATCTTTTAGTGTTACTATGAGCTAGCAAGGGGACCTTGTGGACTTACAGATTATAAGCTCAAATGATACAAAATTAATTAATTAAACTCTTTAATTAATTAATTTTCATTCATTAACTATATGTCACTCCACTATATACCTAGAGTTGCACTTTTATGCACTGTAGGACAAGTTGTGTCCATAGATATAATCATTACATGCAAGTCGATCCTTCATGAGTTGTTTGTAATTACAGTTAGGTCAAAAGTCCGTTTTACCTCTATAATTATATCTTGCACCTTAAGTATCACTGAATTTCTAATGAACAATCTGTTTATAATCTAATTATAAACTAAGTCCTTCTCGAGCCAGTGAGAGGGTGGGGCCCCATTGTTCAAGTCTCGAAGTCAGGACTTAAGGGAACTACTCATCTACTTACCCTATATGGGAAGAAGTAAATTCCATCTTGTGAGATTATGTTCTCAGCTCCCTATTTGGTCAAGTCCCCAAAATGGTAGGCATATTAAATCGGCTATAAAAACCACTCTCACCCATGCAAATCAAAGGACAAGCCCTCACAGGCAGAACTTCATAACTCACTCAGGATTAAGATCGAGTCGCATATGATCATCCTGATGAAATATCAATCTTCTCAATTAACAGATTTATAAAGAGAGATTAAATATTTCGTGGTCCAGTCTTATACAAACTCATTGTATAAGATACCCTCACTCACATGTCTCCACATGAATGATTTGGATCAAATCATTTGTAACTATTACAAAGTGGGCTGTATCAATAGTGTTACCAGGATAAGACACCCACTTTAGGTTATTTTATTGAAGATGATCATCTCGTATGTCATCTACATACTGCTCAAGATTACACTAATAACTTTGGATTTTCATATAATGGATAATATTATATTGCAAATAAAATAATCAAAATTATTATTAATTATTAAATAAAATTTTAATTACGAGGCTTTAGAGCATAAATCTCAACAATCTCCCACTTGCACTAAAGCCGGTGAGACATGTATCCTAGGGCATACTCTATACCCAACATGTTCTCCCACTTGCCCTAGCAAAAATGAGACATGTCTCGTAATCTTAGACATTTTAGGTGACCCTAAACACTTTAGCATGGAGAGTCTCTTTATGTAGATCTAAACGACTGCCATTAAAAGTCATCTTGGTCACTACCATGATGCTTTCTCTCTCTCGATATGATTCCTTGTACGTTGGTGTTTTCTAATTTCTTTAATATTAGTCTTTGCACCACTATTATCATAATAAATATGATAAACTAAATCATATATGAAACACCTTTCAGATCTTTAAGAAACTATTTGAGTCATACAAGTCCTTTTGTTGCTTCACAAGCAAAACAATTTAACTTGTATACCATAATCCACCACCTAGATTAAAATTTATCTTTACATAGATTTCCTAAATCTTTGTAAGAACTAACGTATCTTGTAAAGATCAAA
Source organism: Trichosanthes truncata (assembly GCA_033996785.1). Taxonomy (NCBI): domain Eukaryota; kingdom Viridiplantae; phylum Streptophyta; class Magnoliopsida; order Cucurbitales; family Cucurbitaceae; genus Trichosanthes; species Trichosanthes truncata. The sequence goes on along the minus strand of JAWPNB010000013.1, from coordinate 36,470,581 downwards.
TCTTTAACTCCATACACAAAAATTTCTCATTATCCATAGATAATTTGAGAAAGTTTTTAATTTTCTACTAAATGGTCATACCATTCGTTTAACTGATATATGCTAACCAATTGTATATTAAATGTTTAGTCTCATTTATGCATATCATATACTTTCAACATTTGAGGTGTCTTAGGATACTCTTCCTTAGACATAAATATCAAATATTTGACAACAATTTTGTCAATATAAGATGTTTGAGACAAAGTTAGCATTTTGTCCTTAAAATCTTTATTTTGGACATGTAAAATATACTGAGTTATTCCAAATCACTTATTTGGAATTGGTTATTTAATCAACTTTTTATGTTAGACATCTTACATCATTCATAATGGGTAAAAATATCATCAACATAAAACATGAGAAAAATTCACTAAGCAATTAATGATTTTCTTGTCTATACAAGCTTCAATAATATTTATCCAAAGTCATAGATTTTGATACTTTTATCAAATCTTATATTCACAAATCTAATGGTAAAATTCATTTCATAAATGAACCTTTACTATTTTGCAAATCTTTTGCTTTTGATCTTTGAAAATAAACATATCTGATTGATTTTTGTAGATACATTATCTAAGATTTCTTTTCATAAAAGAATTGTAAACATTCATTTTTTTTATATATCACATATGCAACAATGAATTAAATAATGCTTACAGACTTCAGTATGGCAATAAGTGAGAAAATTTACTCGTAGTCTACTTTCTCCTATTAGGTTTAATCATTTGTCATTAGTCTCACTTTGAAGGTAATAAGCCTTCAACTTTGTCATCTAACATGACAATTTGGGCTTCAATTAAGTCCTTGTAAAAGTTGAGTCATCTCCCACTACGATGAGGCTTATCCAATTTATAACTACGATCCATTTGACTTTCAAATGTAATTAAATTGTTAACAACTTTTGTTAACTATTTAGTGGTTTCACTTGTAACCAATTTATTAACACTATCTCACCTTATTAAAGGTATGTAGTCTTTTATTTGACATTTCTTATAAAAATGATATTTGTCATACAAATACCTTATTCGTTTTAGGACTACATAAAAGACCATTTTATACTCTTTAGGGATCTTTGAACATATACAAGATTTTTAGGCTTGTTTCAGCACGTGAGTTTAACATTCCCAAATGGTGAAGTGTTGTAAACTAGCTTTACTACTCTTCTGTAATCTTAAAATTGTCTCGTAGACACTTTTGGAGGGAATCATGTTCACCATGCAATCTCTATTGCAGTTCTTAACCGGAGTATGGTAATGGTGTGTAACTCATTACTGATGTGACCATGTCTAACAATGTCATGTTTCTCCTCTTGTAGCACAATTTCACAAAATTGTACTTGGTATTAAGATAATTGGATAAAAACCCATTTTCTATCAATTAGTTTTAGTACGTAAGGTTTATGTACTTTCTATGATGTTATGATCATAATATCTTGATAGATTTAATTACCTAATTGATTTTTAACTTAAGTCTTAATTTTCTTGAACTTTTCAAAAATTTAGACTTAAGTTGTATTAGATAAAGATACTTGTACCTTGAATGATCATCAACTAGAGTGACAAAATATTCATGACTTTATTTGACCTTTACATTCACCAGACCACTTGGGTCAGAATGTGTAAGCCCACAGTATTCTTTGGCGTTCTAGCCCTATCTAATAAAGGCCCAATGGTTATCTTGCATGAAAGACAAGGTCTATAGACAAGCAAAGTAATTAACTAACTTTTTAGAGAATTACCTCTTACTAGTCTTTTCATTTTATTCAAGTTGATGTTAATCAACCCTAACAACCAAAGTCAAGTATCATCTTTTAGGAGAAAATAATGTCTTTCTATTTTGGATTCTATAATCCTAAATATCTTAGCATTTTGTAGTATAGTATATGTCAACATTTTTAACATATACAAATTGTTCTTATTTTCAGCAGAACGTATTTTCAAACAATTTTGAAAATATAAACTTTAATACTTCAAAGTAATTCATACTATATGAATATTTTTGTAATAAAGTTCGAGAAATTGAATTCTCTTATGGTTACTAAAAACACCATATTCAGCATTATAAAACAATTTTTACTTAATGACATCTTAATGTCTCCTACTACACAAATTGAGATGGGCTTCTTGGTGCTAACTTGTAGAAGCTATTCTACATGTTAAGTATTTTTCAAGAATTACATATTAAATGTAATGAAGAATAAATCTTGATAGTAGATCTTATATCGACTATCTAGGTGGCATTATTTATATTCCACCAAAAATCTAGTAAATCAGATTTACTTTCATTTATATTTTTCTTCCTAGAGGTATTTCAAAAATTCTTCTTATTATGACTGTTCTAGCTAATTTAGGAACTATTTCCTTTTATATAGTTTCAATCATTTGGTTTCTTTTTTTGGATTTTTTGTAATACTTAGTTTTGAGGTCATTTAGACAATTTTCTAAATTTAGCTTATGTTGACTTCAACATCTCATATGTTCTTGTCATTTTCTTTATCTTCTAAGCTTGACATCTAACATGTCAACTAGGAGACATGTACAAGCTATCTCATTTACTTTTGATTCATTAATCATGTGTTTCACGAACAATTCGAATAACATTAGCAACAGGTTTTAAGAACATTTCTCAATAAAGACAAATTCAAAATTTTACACTACCATTATAGTGTTAATGTTATTTTTCCAAGTAATAAAATTTCTCAATTTTGACTTATCGATAATAAAATTAAAAATTATGAGAGAAACTGACATAATATATAATAATAATAATGATAATAATAATAATAGTAATCATAATAATTTAATATCATGCAAACAATTATCCATTCAATTTTAGCATAGAAATCAAACAATTTGAAAAATGAACCCTATAAATCATTTCTAATGCTATGGTACTTTAGTGAGTTAGAACAAGTACCGCCGTAGGGTAGGTCAAGTATTCGTTCACTAAACTGAGACAATCTCAACCAAGTATTATTCAAGAATAACTCTTATTCCTATAATATTTAGTTACCATTAGTTTGGTCAAGAACATCAGTAACAACTTTAATGAGCCATTTGTAAGTGTGACCCATAATTTTAGATCCCGTAGTTTTATCCCAACAAGTGCCGCCGTAGGGTAGGTCAAGTATTGGAAACAAAACTGCAATTCTATCATTCTCAGGAGTTCACCCTAATATTGACCCATGCAAACACCTTCTGTAAGGGGACAGTCCAAAAGCTGTCACGAGGCCCCGCTTGAATCTCACGATGTGAACCAATGATGGAGACCTTAGGATATGTTGACACATTTCCTTCTCCCACTTACTATTTTGAAATAAGGTTTTCTCTTAGACAAATTAGGCTAATCTCATTTATCTAAGTTCCTCAATCTACATTTCTTAACCCTTATGTTGTTAGATTGATTTTAATGTGAATTACTAAGTTTTTAAACTATTAAAAAAAAATTAATCACATTATGAACATGCTTAGTGAAATTAAATAAAATTTGACTAATTCAACTCTCAGGTCGGTTCCCAGTTAGAAGCATTCCCTTTCGGTCAGCTTAAATACCCCAGTCTAGATAGAACCTTCCATAGACAGAGTTCCCTTATAGTCAATTTTTATTTCAAATTCATCAATCTTTAATTAACTATTAATTATTAGATTAATGAACATAAGTGAATTTATAAATAAATGTTTTTAATCTTATTAAAAAACAATTCACTTGGATAGTCTTAAAAATCTTTCATTTTAAACCCTTTAAAACAAATTAAAAGATAATCCTGGATATTTTATTCTAATCCTATTAGAAAAAAATAAAAGATAAATTAAATTCAAAACTTAAATTATTTTATCTTTGAATTAAATAATCTTTATTTATGGAAAACCTAATCTTATTAGGATATTTAAAGATCTAATCTTATTTTGAAATTAAAAGATCTAATATTATTTTAAAAGAATTTATTCTTATTAGGAAACAAATAAACATGAATTAAATTCAATTTTTAAACTATGGATAATCTTGAAATTCTACCTTTTTAAACTCTTTAAAACTAAATTAAAAAATTGTCATAAATTCTAATCTTATTAGAAACAAATAAGATATATTAAATTCAATATTTAAATTATTTAAAGCATGAATTAGAAATATCTTTATTTTAAGGAAATCCTAATCTCATTAGGATATATCCTAATCCTATTAGGAAAACATGGATTTCATTTATGAAAGAAAATATCCTAATTTAATTTTTCAAATATAACAATTATATTCAAAGATATGAAAAATATAAACGTATTAAGAAAATATCTCAATTCTCTTAGGAATCATCCTAGTCAAATTTTTCAATATAACAATTATATTAAAAAATTAATCTTAATTCTATTAGGAAACAACCTAATCAAAATTTTCAAATATAACAATTATATTAAAAAATAGATAAGATGCATGATCATGCTTAACCTATGGTGGGATTTTAAATTTAAATGGCATACTCTATGCAACAATCAAACAATTTAAAACATACATCTCATGCATAATTAAATTAAAAATAGAAAAATTGACCGACATATTTGGCATATCCTAAGAAATTGAAAATAATTTAAATTACAATAATTTAAATCCAAGACATATATTGGTCTTCAATATCTTCCTTGTTTGGCCATCCAAATTTAGAGTTTAGAAACCTAAATCTTGTCTTCCAATTAGAGCACCAACCACCTGTAACGCCCGGCTTATTTAGGAATTTAAATTTTTAATTTTTTTTTTTTTGAATTAAGTGGAATGATTTTCATGGGATAATTTAAATTTTTTAGGTTAATTTGCAATTTGGAATGAGAAAAAGGGCATTTTAGTCTTTTGGAGAAGATATTTTGATTTTTATTATTATTATTATTATTATTATTATTATTAAAAAAAAAAAAAAAAAAAAAAAAAAGAATTTCTTCTTCTTCTTCCCGAGATCTCTCTCTCGCGCGCGCTCTCCCTCCCGAACTCTCTCTCTCTCTCTCTCTCTCTCTCTCTCGCTCTCTCCGACTGAACCACCATCCATCGCCGGCTGTTTCTTCTTCTTCCTCGGGATGTCGCCGCCGCACGCCGCCGGTTTCTTTTCCATCGCAGCGCCGCTCGCCGAAGACGTCCACCGCTGCCGGAGGTGACGTCCGAGAACCGCGAAGCTCCAACCACTCGCCGTCCAGCCATCGCAACGACCACCGAAGCTCACGAACGCCGGCCACGCTGCAAGCTGCCGGTTTCGTCTTCCTCTTCGCCGGAAGTTTCAACTCACAACCCACGCCAGTGAACGCCATAAGCTCGCCGGAATTACAGCCTGAACGCCTCGAAACTTGCCGGAAAACCCAGATCTGAGAGCCTCGCGCTAAAACGAGCCTCCACGCGCCCTCACGCGCCGATCGGAAGCTCCACGCGCCGGCCACGCGCCGCCGTCCGCCGCCGCACGCGCCGCCGTGCTCCGGTCACGCGCCGCCGCTCGCCGGAGTTGGGTAAAATTTCCATTAGGTCCGTTTCGTCGAGTTATTAATGATAAAAGGTGTTTTAGCGTAATTCGGATGGTTTAAGACACGTTTAGAACACTTTTTAGGTGAATTGTCGAGGATCGAGGATCGTACTTGGAGTGGAAACTCAAGAAGCTTAATTACTAAGTGAAGAAAGGGTATTGTAATAAGTAAAGATTTAAGGTAAGGGATCTCACAACGAAAGAAGTTTTCGAAACTTAAAGCTAGCTCTATGTTTACTTTGAAAGTATATGTTTTTCATGTTAAGTATTTAAGAAAGAAAGTGTATTATATGTATGTCTTTGAAATGCGATTGCTATGACTGATGCATTCATAACTATGTTCTAAAACGAATGGGACCTCATGCATGTGTTGTGTTCATGAAAAGATTTATATAGGCTGTGACGATAATTCTCCCAAAAGTTTTATGTGGGTTTTGAGGGAACCCGAGTCTTCGGACTCTATATGCTCCCGGGGTTCGAGAGTGCCCCCACGACTGTAGCCGACAGGCTTGAGTCTTCGGACTCCACGATGGTAGCCTTCGGGCTGAGTCTTCGGACTCCATGATATATGTTAGCTTTCGAGCTTAACTCTCAGAGGTAGGGAGGACTCTATTAGACAGAAAAACTATGTCTTCGGACTATTCAGAGGCCCTCGGGAGAATTTAATCGTTCACAAGAGCCGCGAGGAAAAGTACATGGTTTATAAAAGGAATTTTAGGTCCCCTACTAAAGCGATGGTTTACGATGGTTTTATGATTTAAAATGATATGTTGCATGTGATTGAAACTCTTATTTTAAAACTATGATGGACTTACTGAGTATTATTCGTTAATACTCATCCTTTTCCTTTTTAAAATGTTTTCAGGTAAGGCTAAGATCGGCCCTAGTGCGTGACCGGAGATCCTCTACTCGAGTCATGGGAGCCGACTGATCGCTATTCCGCTTCCTTTATGTTTCTAGATGTATATAGAACTCATGTTAAGTTTTTTTAAATGTTAGGAGAATGTTTTAAAATCTTTTAACCTTTCTTTGTAAATCGTGCACGTATATTTGGTTTCTTCTGTTTGGACCCTAGCATCATATTGAGAAGTTTGTTGGATGCTAGGAGGTTGTTTGAAATCTTAGAAGTGTGTTTTTCTATGTCTTATCAGGGTTAAAATTTTGGTTTTCGTGTAGTTACGCCGTTATGTTGCCGAAATTTTTGGTAATATAGCAACGTGACTTAGTAATGACTCTTAGGTAGCGTGTTGAGCCTATAGGGTCGTTACACCACCCTTCAACTTCTATATTACCCAGGTTTCGAACCTTGGACTTAGAGTATAACAGCAAGCATCCCTTCACCAATGAACCATCACAGATTCTTGAATCTTGTTATGAACTTGTTAGGAGAAATATTGACTTCGATTCATGTTTTTTTTTTCATGAACCTTTTTCGCCATCGACTTCTTCAGCCCATATAATCAAAATTTGTAGCAATCGTAGTCATTCAAGTAAAATACATGAAATCCTAACCCTTATGGGTTTTACAATGATCTAATCAAAGCAATAAATCTAAAGACTGTTGGGTTTTGTGTCCTAAAACTCGTGGTTTTGTAAACTGAATGTATATTCTATTTTACAATAAAGATGTTATTGAGGTTTATTCAGTAAATGTGTTATTGAATAAAGTGAATTGTGTATTCTATAACCCAAATCCAATGAACTAAGAACCCTTGGCTATAGTATGTATACTTGAACTTTATGTATGACATAAAAGTGGATCAAGTTCGAGTAATAGCCAAAATGGTCTATAGTATAAGGATAAGGCTGGGTACCTTATTCTGGGGACACTATGGACGCGGCCCACTTTGTATAGTACTAACGATGTGATCCTGAATCGTTCATGTGGAGACATGCGAGTGGGGGCGTCCTATGCAATGAGTTTGCATAAGACCGGACCGCGAAATAGTCACTTAGACTTTATAACTCCGTTTACTGTTTTAACTGACTATATTCATACGATGACCTAGGTAACTCGATCTTAATCCTGAGCGTGCTATGAACTCCTGTTTATTCGGGATTATCCTTAGATTTGCATGGGTGAGAGTGGCCTGAGATCGCCGACTCAATAAGCCTCCCATTTTGGGGATAAGACCGGATAGATAGTTGGGAACATAGTCATGCGAGATGGAATTCACTCCTACCTACTTTAAGGATTAGTAGAGAGGTTGTTCCCTTAAGTGCTGATTCCGGGTCTTGAACAATGGGCCCACCCTCTCATTGGCCCGAGAGGGATTCAGTTTGTTGGTTGGACCACAAACCAATTGTTCATTAGAGGATCAGTGGGACTTTAAGGAACAATAAGTAATTACAGGGGTAAAACGGTTTATTTGACCCAGCTGTAATTACGAACGACCTGTGAAGGATCGACTTACTAATCATGGTTATATCGAGTGGATAGAAATATATCTACAGTGAGGAGAGTGCAGCCACTGGGCTTTAGTGGAGTGTCCCGGTGGTTAACGAATGTTGATTAGCTAGGCTAAAGAGTTTGGCTGGTTAATCTCGTATCGTTGGAGCTCATGATCTGTAGGTCCATTAGGTCCCCTTACTAGCTCAGACTAAGCCTTGGAATAATTTGAGAGAAAAGAATTTGAATTGTTCAAATTCGGTTTTGGGAGTAAACGTTAATTATATGCGATATACTTAACGTACTATAATTTAATTATGAATTAAAACCACAAGGAAGAGAGAGGAGCATATTTAAATGTGATTTAAATATTTGTTCGGTTTAATACGTGAATAGGGATTCATGTACAAACGATTGGTCATAAAAGAGAGGGATTGGTCTAATTATTTAATTAATATTTGATATTAAATTAATTAATTAAATGGTTTAATTAATTAATCAAGTTTTTAAATTAATTTTGATTTAAACTTGACTAATTCCAACCAAGTGTTGTCTTCCATAGGAAGCCTAATGAAGTTTCATTAGTGCCTATAAATGGGATGAAACACAAAAGGATTGGTAGAATTTCTTTGATAGTTTTTTTTTAAAAAAAACTGTCTTGAGCTCTCTTCCTTCTCTCTAAAAATTCTCTTAACAAAGGATCCCACAATCCATTCCAAGGGCTGAGAATAGTACGGAAGACTCTAGTGGTGGTCCAAGTAGTGTTGGTGATCTAAGATTTGCAAAGAATTTGGAGAATTTGAGCTACAAAGGTATGTGTTTATACTTTCTGGTTTTTTCCAGTTTTGAGCATGTTTTTTGTTTGGTTAAATTGATGTACTTTGAGTGCTCGAGATCCGAAATTGCTTTCGCTTTCTTAATATTAACTCCATCAAAGACAAATAGCCTAAACAATCAATTTGCAAACCACAATATATCACATATATGATAAATTAAAATACCCACCATCACAAAACTTTAATTCTAAATAAAACTCAAAGATTGCTCTGATACCAATTGAATGAATGAACGTTTCACTCCGCAGCGGAAGCATTTGATCGTCTTTGATTTTATTTAAAATTAAACTAAAAATTAAGGTTAAACAACCTTACTTGGAGTAAATATGGAGATATTTCTGGCAGATCTTTATCTCCTCCATAAAATCTTTATGGTTATGACTCGAACACAGGACCAAGGTTTGTGAGAGCCTCTTGAAAGAAAATCCACAAGGGATTGGAGAGGAAGAGGCCTAGAGAGAATTCTCTATTGAGGAGATATGTGTTGTGTTTAATGGCTCAACCCAATGGTTCTATTTATATAGACCAAGGGTATATCTTTGTCCGAATTAAAATATTATATTTTAATATCTAATATATTAAAATATATGTTATACTTATTTGAATCTCATTCAAATTTCCTACGATATTTATTTATTTGAATCTTATTCAAATTTTATAAATATCTTTTATTTAATGTATCTAGTATACATGAATTATTTTAATATTTAATGTATCAAATACAATAAATATATTTTCCTCTTTTATATTTAATATTTAATATATTAAATATTAATTTGAACACTTCAAATTAAATATTAAATTTGAAATGTTCAAATTTTAATATTTAATGTATCAAACACAATAAATATATTTTTCTCTTTTATATTTAATATATCTAATATATTAAATATTAATTTGAAAACTTCAAATTAAATATTAAATTTGAACATTTCAAATTTTAATATTTAATGTATCAAATACAATAAATATATTTTCCTCTTTTATATTTAATATATCTAATATATTAAATATTAATTTGAACATTTCAAAATTTTCTTTCAACTAAATTGATCTTTTAGTGTTACTATGAGCTAGCAATGGGACCTTATAGACTTACAGATTATAAGCTCCAATGATACAAAATTAATTAATTAAACTCTTTAATTAATTAATTTTCATTCATTAACTATAAGTCACTCCACTATAGACCTAGAGTTGCACTCTTATGCACTATAGGACAAGTTGTGTCTATAGATATAATCATTACATGCAAGTGGATCATTCATGAGTTGTTCGTAATTACAGCTGGGTCAAAAGTCCGTTTTACCTCTATAATTACATCTTGCACCTTAAGTATCATTGAACTTCTAATGAATAATCTGTTTATAATCTAATTATAAACTAAGTCCCTCTTTGGGCAAGTGAGAGGGTGGGGCCCCATTGTTCATGTCCCGAAATTAGCACTACTTAAGGGAACTACTCATCTACTTACCCTATATGGGAAGAAGTAAATTCCATCTTGTGAGATTATGTTCCCAGCTCCCTATTTGATCAAATCCCCAAAATGATAGGCATATTGAATCGGCTATAAAAACCACTATCACCCATGCAAATCAAAGGACAGACCCTCACAAGCAGGAGTTCATAACTCACTTAGGATTAAGATCGAGTCGCATATGATAATCTTGATGAAATATTAATATTCTCAATTAATGGTTTTATAAAGAGAGATTAAATATTTCGTGGTCCAGTCTTATATAAACTCATTGTATAAGATACCCTCACTCACATCTCTCCACATGAATGATTTGGATCAAATCATTTGTAACTATTACAAAGTGGGCCATATCAATAATGTTACCAGGATAAGACACCCAACCTTATCCATATACTATGACCCTTTAGGTTATTTCTTGAATATGATCCTCTCGTATGTCAACCACATACTGTTCATGATTACACTAATAACTTTAGATTTTTCATATAATGGATAATAATATATTGCAAATAAAATAATCAAAATTATTATTAATTATTAAATAAATCATTAATTAAGAGGCTTTAGGGCACAAATCTCAACACTCCTTATGTATGTCATGCCTCATTTTAGGTCAATAGAAGTGTTCATTTAACATGTCATAGGTCTTAGCTATCCCAAAATGTCCCATTAGGCCTCCCCCATGAACTTCTTTAACTAATAACTAACGAATAGAACAAATGGGAATGCAAAACTTATTATTTCTAACAGGAACCCATCAAACATCATAGAATCAGAAACCACACGTTTTTGCATAAGAGATTCAACAATAGGTGCAAAATAAGCGTTTTGTGAATACAAAGTCTTAATGTGTTCAAAGCCAAGTAATTTAGTGTGAAGAGAGTTCAACAAAACATACCTCCTAGATAGTGCATTAGCTACCACATTTTCTTTACCTTTCTTGTAGTTTATCACATAGGAAAAATTTTCAATGAATTCTAACCATTTAGCATGTCTTCTATTCAACTTGTTTTGGCCTTTCAAATGTTCCAAGCTCTAATGGTCAATGTGAATAACAAATTCCTTTGGCCACAAGTAGTGTTGCCACATTTGTAGTGCCCTTACCAAGGCATAGAGCTCATTATCATATGTAGGATACTTCAAGGTTGCTCCATTCAGCTTTTCACTAAAGTACATCAATGGTCTTTGATCCTGCATTAAAACAACTCCAATCCCTCACTGGTACAAATTTGACTTTTAATGGCAGGCAATGTGTGTCATTAAAAGGAAACGATGTCTGGCGCACGACCGACATCTTTTCGTGTGTCATCGTAGCCTACGATGATGGACAACTTTTAATGTCGGTCAATGTATGACATTAAAAGTCAATGTGCGTCATTAATGAATGTTTTAATGACGGTCATTGCCCGTCATTGTTTCATGAATAATTTAATTAAAAAAAGGATATTGTTGGTTGCAAGCATGACTAACCAACAATATTTCTCTCTTTATCTAGTGAAAAAGAAAGTCAAAATAGTATAGACTTTTATACAACAATTAACTCAACAAACAAAACTTCAATTAATTAAATATAACATATAACATATACTCCTAAGTTTTAAAATTTTAGGCATTACCCTTAACAAAAATTAATTAACAATTTACAACATAGAAAGTAATAAATCGTTTAACTTGTAACCTATCAACAAGGTAGGTCAATCAATATATACGTAGGGCTTCGAAGTCTGAAGAAAGAGAACTTGTTACGTCTGCCTCCCCCATCAATTTCAAACTCTTTATCAAACTCTTCCAAAACCTAAGAAACTATTCTTATCTGATTAAGAAAGAAAGACAACAAAATCAGCAAAAATTCATTTAAAGTCCTCTGATACAAGGCAGATACCGGTATATCCAAAAGGGTATATGACTCAACAAGCCAAAGGTATAATTATTCTCTCACAAATGAAGTTTCAAAGAAGATTTCAAGCTTTTTACTCAAGAACAAAATTATGTATAAATGAACATAACAATTGATTTTAGAAAAAGTCAATTGTTTAGGATCTCATCAAAATAGCACGAACAATTGAAGTTATCAAAATTTATGAACATAATAACAATACTTAACTAACTTATCAATATTTATGAACATAACAATTGATTTCAGAAAAAGTTAAAACAAAAGAAAAACAGATAAAGCAAACCTTGAGATAAGATAGATCAATAACCTTTAAATCGAAACAATTCTTGATCTCAACACCAAGATGAGAAACCTGCAAACACCACTTTAAGTTAAGCCTCTCTAATTTCCCCCAGTCAACGACAATCCTCGCTAAACCCACAGTCAACAACATTCCCCAAAGCAAGATAAATAAAAATGGGAGCAAAGAGGGATAATTCTCACCAGAGAACAATCTGTAAAGCAAATAAGACCATTGGTAAGTTCTCACTAGTGAACAATCTGTTAAGCAAACAGAAGTCTAGGATTTAGAGCAAGGTGAAAATATTGAAGAAAATGACAATATCTAATGAACTTGGTTACTGTAGTATCCCTAAACTATAAATTTTAAAACTAGTCAAGATAATCAGATTTTTCGAAAACATGCAAAATAGTCTCTACTTGAGTGGAACTTAAACTAGAACCCATAGATCCCTAGAGGTGTCAATCATAGAATTCAATTATATAACTGTTTTTCAGTATTAACAAAATGTTTCTAAGTTACGAGAGTAGTGTATATTGCATGCATAATTCAACAATTATTTAACGATTCAAGAAAGTTGTACTATTTATAGTCTCAAATTTGAAGTAAAGGTTTCACTAGAAGATTTTTCATTTTTCCCGACGCAACAAAGCGTCAGGAAAAGTCTTGGCCAACGAAAATATTTCGTCGGCATAGAGCCGTCGGGAAAGCTACTTCCCAACGAAAATGGTATTGCGTCGGGAAACATGGACTTCTCCCGACGTAATGCATTGTGTCAGGAAAAAGTTTCTTCCGACGATTAATGTATGCGTCGGGAGAAGTCTACTTTGTTGACGCAATGTGCGTCGGCAAAACCCTGAAAAATATATATTTTCTTTTTTTTATTTGTTTATTTATTTCTATATTACTTGACAGTTCATTATAGTATCATTTTAAAACAAAAAATAATATCATAAAAAAGCAATAGTATTGAAATGCAATAATTTGATTACAAAATGTTCAATCTCTATATGTACTCGAGTTCGAAAGAAGAAAACAAATACATCAAAAAGAAAACAATTAATCTTGAAGGCTTCAATCTTCGTCTTCGTTTGTATTTTTGGAAAATAGGTCTTCAAGATTACACAACTGCAAATTTGAAAAAAAAAAATAATATGATAAATTTTAAATACAAAACAAAAAATAAAAGAAGGTTCCTAAAGTGAGACTAAAGCAAAATGAATATAAGTGTCATTTTGACTCTCAAAAAAACTTAGAAAGTGTCTAAATCGAAACTTATGCACACAATCAACCCCTCGATGCTACAAAAGTATCTTAAAGGTGCTTAAGCATACTTTGAGGCCAAAAACTAACTCAAAACGTAAAAGTGTCTACTTCGCCCATTGGAACCTACAAAGTGGCTAAAAAGAGTTTTAGTGTCATTTTGACTCTCAAAGAAACTTAGAAAGTGCCTAAAGTGAGTACACAACCAACTATCTGATGCTACAAAAGTGTCTTAAAGGTGTTTAAGCATACTTTGAGGCCAAAAACTAACTCAAAACATAAAAGTGTCTACTTTGCCATTTGAAACCTACAAAATGGCCAAAAAGTGCTTAAAAAGAGTTTAAGTGTCATTTTGATTCTCAAAGAAGTTTAGAAAGTGCTTAAAGTGAAAATAAATCACACAACAAACTCATCGATGCTACAAAAGTGCTTAAAGGTGCCTTAAGTATACTTTGAGGCTAAAAACTAACTCAAAACGACCTAAAAGTGTCTACTCTACTCCTCGAAACCTAGAAAGTGGCCAAAAAGTGCTTAAAAATAGTCTAAGTATCATTTTGACTCTCAAAGAAACTTAGAAATTAAAGTGTCTAAAGTGAACTAAAGCACACAACTCACCTTCTAATGCTTCAAAAGTATCTTAAAGGTACCTAAACATAGTTTAAAAGCCAACAAACACTCCTAACTCATTGAAATTCTTACTTCAAATATCACAAACTCACTCAAACACACTCCACACACATCCCACTACCCAACTAACCCGAAAAAAAGTGCCTAACTTATTTATTCTTACTTAAAATCCCACTAACTTATCCAATATCCAACCCTTAAAAAAATGTGTCTAACTCACCAAAACTAACTCTCTATTTGAATGGCTACCATAACTGCAGGATAGCCATACAACCAAGCAAAAACTTTGACATTAAATGAATAACTTTAATTCACCCAAACCGATTTCTAAACCCAATTATGGGTACAATAACTTCTAAATAACCATATATGCTAATAATTAAATGTAAAATACAATATTACATACAACCAAACATATAAAAGACAATAAGTTTCATAATGATTTTATAACATCAAAGAAATCATTCATACCTAGTTAGAAGAGACCCTCTTGTGTGCTTGTCATTGTACGATAAAAATAAACATGCTTCAAAAAATGGGCAAACTATCACTAATTATAGATAAAAAATTATGAAGCAAAATTCTATTATTGAAGTTAAAAATCAAAAGTCAAAACTATTGCTAATTATAGATAGAGTTTAATGAAAGTTTAGTGCCTAATTTACTCCAAAGTGTCTAAGGTACAAATTTCAGATGATTAACTTATCCCGAAGTCACTTCAAACTCTTTCGAAAGTGTCTAACTTCTCTCCAAATGTCTTAAACTAACCCCAAAACATCCAAAATTACTTAATTTTAAATAAATATCATTCTAACCCTCCAAGGATATATTAAAGAAACGTGTTGAGTATAACATTTTGTGCACCAACATAATTCCAAGTACATACATATACAAAATCAAACTAATCACACACTTGGACTTGATGTCAGAATTTATTCACACAAATATAGGCTCAAAATCACATTTCTAATCACAGATTAAGTTTCAAATCAAACTTTAATCACATAAAGAGCCTACAAATCACAATTTAATCAAATAATTAAGCTTCAAATCACATTTTGAACACACAATAAATTCAAAATCACGATTTAATCATACTTTAATCAAACAATAAGCTACAAATCAAACATCAATCACATAAATAGCCTCCCAATCACACAAATATTGTCTAAATTACACTTTGAACACATAATACACTCAAATAATTTTTTTTCTTTTTAACTTCAAAAGGCTCAATAACCAAGTTTAAATCTTAAATAAACTAACAAAAACACAATGTAAGAATTCTATATACCTCCAAATGCTTAACCAAGAAGAAAATTCAAGCTACTAACGGAATTTGTGAACAAAGAAAATAAAAAGTATTGAGAAAGAGAGAAAACCTAAAAATAACTAGACAAATATAAGTTAAAATTAAATAAATACCTTTGGAAATAAAACCCACAAGCTTAAAATGGAACTAGACGATGAGAAGCACAAAAAGTAGCGAACTCCAAAAAAATTTTCCCTCAAAATGCCCAAAATTGGACCGCAACCTACAAGAAAAATACAAAAAATGGAAGAAAGAAGGCATGAGTGAAGGAATAGGGAAGAAAATGGAGAAGAAGAAAAAAAGATGAGGTAATGGTATGAGGTTTTGCCTGTAAACGGCGGAGAGAAAATGCAGAAGAAGAGAGAAAAAGAAGAGAAGAATGAGAGGAGAAGAAGAAGAAGAGAGGGCTAGGGTATTTTTCGTGATTTTTTCTGACGCAAAAAAAGCATCGGTATAAGTGTCGGGAGAAGTGAAACGCGCGTTTCACTTAATTTATTTTTCCCAACGCAAGCATTTTTGTCGGCATAGCCCACTTTTGCCGACGAAATTTGCACTCGTCGGGAAAAGTCCCGATGAAAATGGAACGCGTCGGAAAAAATTCTTAGATTTCCCGTCGTTTTCCATTTTCGTCGAGAAAAGTATGTTTTTTCCGACGAAAATGCTTGAGTCGGGAAAAAATTCGTCGGCAAATCTAAAATTTTTTGTAGTGTTTTAAGTAGAAAAACTGTACAAACAATATGTATTTAATTAAAACATACAGATACTATCCCAGTACCATCCAAAGCTCAATAACATTCATAATTTAATTCAAAATCCTCAATATGTGTAACCCATTGAGAAGGCACTCAAGCAAAAGAAGATAGATGTACCTGAATATACATTACATATCTCTTAGCTTTAAGCAACGAATCGGAATATAAGAGAACATAATAATTCTCCATATCGAGTAATACATTTAAAAAGCACACGATCAAGCATAATATGTTAATATTCTAGAACATTACTTTACGACCCTCTATTACTCTAAAGAGAGTGAATAACAAGAAGGTACTTTTGTCCATACAAAATATGAATGAAGATAGGACGCAAAAGGTGATCAAAGAAAATTAAAAAAAAAAAAAGTGTCCAAAAACACCTCAAGATCATCATCTTTTGTACTTGAATACTTTCAAATTAGCTGCATTAATTAAAGAACAAAAAACAGCCCCTTTTATTGCTCGTATTCTTTATATAAACAAGTATTTATGCATTTATCTAAACCATCTAAAATAAGTAATCAACTCAATTTTTTACTAAGCACCTTATTTAATCAATGGATAGTCAAGCCACCTCATAAACTTGGAAACACAAATACTTCTCCAAATTCCATGAATAAAGTTTGGGGCTTCAAAGTTGGTAGAATCAAAGGTTGAACCTGTAAAACAAAGAAGAATAAAATTATGTAATGTGAATAATACTAATAAAAAGTCACATGTCAAAACTAACTATGAAGTTACTAAATTCTATAATACCATATTCAATTTATAATTTCCAACATTGTCATTGTCAAAACTTGAATGCTTTTGACAGGTTGTTTCATGTCTTACATCCACACAAAACTTATAAATTCAAGCCATCAGCATAAATGTTTTGAGATTCATTGCACAGGCAGATGAGCAGTTGTGTTGTACAACCATTGGTCCATGTGAATAAGATATGATTAGAATTAGAAAGATGATATCAATTGACCAAACTCATATGTTATTCTTGGAGGAACCATCGAATCGGTAATCTACTAATTAATTAATACATTAAAACAATTGTAAAAACATCTTTCAAAATTCAAATTCAAGATCTTCCACCAATGACATTGCAAATTTTGAATCCCAAAATGTCAATTGTAAAACATTCTCAGAATTTACGATCTTAATCCAAACTAATTAGCAAAGAAAAACATTAATAAAATGGACAATGGAATAAAATGTGTATAGAGATTGAAGTAATACCTCCTTGATCCAAGCAACAGAAGCAATAATGGTGGCTACCCAATGCATTTGAGAGCTTATATATTTCTAACTTAACAAAGTTCTTCATCTGAAAAACAAAAAAGAAATTACAAATTTATCATTCAAAATGAGTTTCCAAATACATATGCAAAGGTAAATTGAAAAAGAAAATTATTAAAGTTTAAATACTTGTCCTTTCAGAAACATCAGTTATAGGACAAAATGAGTCACCACCCATATGTTGTGATTACAACTAACCTATGTTGAACTCAAAAAAAAAAAAAAAAGATAATCAAAGAGAAAAATAAAAATTACAACTAACCTAATATTCATGTACACTAAAGTTTACATACTCAAAGTACCTAAAGACTATCTCAAATAATCAAAGAGAAATGAGCACTGTGATGCAATGTTGAAGTTGGAAAATATCTCTCCATAACCTCACATACTGCCATAACCAAATGAAAGACATAAATATGCAAGGGAAATGGGTTCAATGTTACCAGATGCACCAATTCTCCATTGTTTAAGACCTAAACAAGAAATAAAAAAAAAAGGTAAGAAGAAAAAGACAAAAATCACACCTTATCAAAAATTCCTATTAGACTGTCATCATAGTTTGAAAGGAAAAACTCACCAAGAGTATAACTGCAGAGATAGAGAAAGAGTAAGCACCCAACACTTTTAAGGATGCATTGAACAAACACTAATTCATTCAAATTGGAAATTAAAAATCAAATAAGACGGTTATAATTTAGCTCCAAAAAACATCCTCTAATCACATTAATCCACCACATTAATCTCCAATACTCACTAATGAAACTAATTCTCAGTGATTAAAGAATACTCAAATGCTTCAACGAGTCTCAACTCTTTTCATATACATGCTTGAGCAGTTTTCCCCACAGTTTTCCCCTTCACAAAAGAAAAGAACACACTCAAGATCTGTTCCAAAAGAAAAGAACACCCTTAACTACCTTCATTCTGTTACAATTTCAACTCCTGAACAGATAAAAAAAGGTAATCATCCCCTTCACCCCAAACAAACCAAAAAAAAAAAAAAAAAATCTGCAGAGTTATTCTTATTCTTCAATTTCAAACTATATTTACCTTTTTCAAAAATCTTTGAAAATATCAAGTCAGCAGAAGTAAGCATTAGAGATGCCAAATCCAACCATCTTCCCAAAACTCAAGCTCATGGCGTACAGATCCACCACGACCCACGACGGACAGATCTACTGGGACCCACGACGATTTAACCCAAGGCGCACAGATCTACCATGACCCAAGGTGTAAAACTCACGATGACTGAAACCCAAGCTAATGGCGGCGAAAAATCTGGACTGGGTGGCTGCAGTGATTGAAACCCCACGAAAGCTCACGGACGACGGCGAAGAAAATGCACGGCTGTGTCGATTTGGGGGAAGTATCAATTGCTTTAGGGCTGTCGATTTGGGGGGGAAGACATGTTTCTTTTAGGGCTGTCTATTTGGGGAAAGATAAAAAGTAAAGCATTTTTTTTTAAAAAAATGCTAAAAATAAAAATACCTTATAATGTCGGGCATTGCCCGACATTGTACCCTTTTAAAAAACAAAAAAATTTCGTGCATTTTTTTCGCTGTACGTCATCATTTTCATGCCCATTTTTTTTCTGTCTGTCATTAAATGCATGATTTGTTGTAGTGCCTATTCCACTGGCATCACACTCAATTTCAAATGTTAGCTCAAAATTAGGCAAAGAAAGCAAATGTGCATTACATAACTTATACTTCAAATCATTGAAAGCACATTTTTGAGCTTTTGCTCAAATTTTACATTTTTCTTTATAAGTTCATTAAGTGGTGTAGCTATGGAACTAAAGTCTCTAATGAACCTCCAATAGAAACCAACTAGTCCATGAAAGCTCATAATCTCACTAGCATTCTTAGGTGTTGGCCATTCTCTAATGGCCTTAACTTTCTCAGTATCAACTTCTACTCCTTGTTTAGATACTACAAACCCTAGGAAGTTTATATTTTCCATGCAAAAACAACATTTTTTGAGATTGGCATAAAACTTTTTTTTTCTAAGTGCAACCAAAACACACCTAACATGCATAACATGCATGATCCTCTAATGTCCGAGAATATATTAGGATGTCATCAAAATAAACCACTACAACAATAGATTCCATATTTAAGGCACTCAAGAAAAGATGATAATCGTCTTACAAAAGAAAAAGATAAACACATGTTTTATTTAATTAACTAAAACGATCACATAACTCTAGTTAGTCAAATTTCAATTATTTCAATTGGAAAATCACTTATTGAGCATGCTCAATAATGCGTGAATCATTGCTAAATATGTCAATTATTTTTATAGGTAATAATTGTTGATAAATGACTGGTTACGCGTTGAACGTAATCGTTCTATTAAGTAATTATTAATTATGTTTTAAATAATTGATTATTTTTTTGGCAAGGTAATTGATGATTCGTGAGACTTTTGATATTCTTCATCAAGATAATCAATCTTTTATTATAATTATGCAAATAAATTATTAACAAGTCCATTTAAATGTAGGCCAAGTGATCAAGATATTAGTAATTCACCTTAATTATTTAAAAAAAAAGAAATAATCCACTTTAAAAGTTGTAGATTTGAATCCTCAACAGGTTGGAATTATAATACTAAAGAAATTAATCAACATATTTAATAATGAGCTAGTGGTTAATTTTGTAAATTCCTTTAGATGGGCCCATTTTAAGTTTTACCAATTATCTACCAATATTAAATATTACGGGAGGAGATTTGAAATAATATGTTTAGTTGGCTATTAGACAATAAAATGTTATATTATTTCTCGTTTTAAATAATTTCCTCCCAATTATTCTTATTTTCTTTATCTATACTTTTAAGGGTAAAAATCAATTTATACCCCTAAACTTTGAGAGTTGTGTCAATGAAAACCCTAAACTAATAATGGTATCGATTTAAATCTTTGAACTTTCACAAGTGTATCAATTTGCACACTTACTTAGATTCCGTTTGAAAAACGTTAGTTTATATGTGTGCAAAATTATAATTCTATCAATTAAATTCCTAAACTGTCAGGAGTAAATCAATTTAAATCTTCAATTTGAAAATTGCTTCAATTCTCACATGTGTGTAGACTTCTGAAAAATCTAGACCCTCTATTTGAAAATAGTAAATTATTGGAAACTGAATATCTAAATTGATTCACTTATGAAAGTTCAAAACTTTAATTGATATAATTATAAGGTTTTTTTAGAAGATATAATTATAAGTTTGCACACATGTAAACTAACATTTTTCAAACGGAATTTAATAGAGGCTATAGATTGATACACTTATGAAAGTTCAAGGTTTAAATTGATACAATTATTAGTATAGAATTTTTATTGGTACAACTCCCAAAGTTTAGGGTATAAATTGATTTTTGTCCTACTTTTAAATATTTAATTTAATTTTATTCAAAAAACTAAAAAGGCAAAACACATTTTTCTATATGAAATATGCTCAATTTGACATACCAAAATGGATGAATAGGACCCTATAATCCTGCAACTTATTTTGTTACCATAATTTTATTTAGACCATACTCTAAATAGCTTTCATTCAGAAAAGATAGCTCAAAATCAGGAAAAAAGAACATAAAAAAATCCATTTCAAGATTTGAATTAAAAAATGTGTTAGAACTAAGAACTAAAAAAAAAAAAGAGTAGGTTTAAATACCATTTTTAATATAAAATTTTAAACTTATTTCATTTTGGTCTTTAAACTTTGAAACCTATTCTATTTTAGTTCTTGAATTTTATATAAATATCTAATTTAATTTTTTTGGTTGATTTTTTTTAATAAATGAGTTGATAAATATTTAAGGTAATTACATCTCTTATCCATTTATTTGATGAGTGGATATGCACATAGACATATGATTAAAACTCGTGTTTCGTTTCAAAATGGTTTCAATTTTTCAAAAATGATTAATTGGGAAACTATGACAAAGACTTCAAATAGAAATAAGAACATTTGACAATTCATAAACTAAGCCTGGTTTGATAATCATTTAGTTTTTAAAAATTGTGATTGTTTTCTCTTATTTTCTTACAATGATTTTCATCTTTCTTAATAAAACATTTAAATTCTTAGCCAAATTCCAAAAATAAAAATAAAATTTTAAAAACTATTTTTTTTTTTAAGTTTTCAAAACTTAGCTTAGATTTTGAAAACATTTGTAAAAAGTATATAACAGAACAAAAAAACTCGTAAGAGGAGTACTATTTATAAGCTTAATTTTCAAAAACTAAAAACTAAAAACCAAAAATTAAAAACCAAGGCTCCGTTTGATAACCAATTGGTTTTTAGTTTTTAGTTTTAAAAAATAGGTATGTTTGATAACCAATTGAGCTTTTTGTTTTTGTATTTTTGAAAACATTTTCAAAATTGTTAAAGAATTTCAAAAACGAAAAAAAATCATTTTCAAAAATTGCAATTTCGTTTTTTCAAAGGCCACGTGCCACCTCACACCAACATCCTTCAAGGTTTGTGGGCCACCATTCTGCATTTTCGAAAATGTTTCTTTTTTTTTTGACACACAAAATCATTATTTAAAGTTTTTTCCTTCTCATTTATTTCTTTGATAGTATTTTTTTTCACTTCCGATTTCTTACTTTAAATATTAATATCATCATTGTTTTTTTCTTTAAAAAAACCATATATGTCATAAATACATTATTGTATATGGTAGATATCCATTGGATTACTTGGAGCCTTCTTAGATTACTTGGAACCTACGCACTTGGATTACTTGGAGCCTACTTGGATTACTTGTGGCCTACTCACTTGGATTACTTGGAGCTTACTTGGATTACTTCGAGCCTACTCACTTGAAACACTATAAATATGTGTAGTATGAAGATTTTAAATAGAGATATACCCAAAAAAAAAAAATTCACTTGGCAATAAGAAATCTATCTACTTTGCTCTCTTTTCTCCATTGTGTTCTTGTGTTTCTTAAGTTGTTCTTATTCACAACACGTTATCAGCACGAGCCTCATCTACCATTTTCTTTACTAAAGGTAGGTTTCTCAAATTTGTTTTCATGATTTGTGTTATGAACATTTCATATATATATACAATACATTTATATTATATATCCCGTATTTAAATTGTGTATTGAACGTTGACAACCTATTATTTTGTGCATATTGACCATGTCGTTTTTAATATGTTATGGCCAAAATGTTAACTATTTATTATTTTTTTCATAATTCTATAATTGAATTCATGATTTATGATTCATCTCATTTTACATGTTGAGCTTGATGTGTAGTTCGATTCATAAAATTCAAATGCTCTTATCATTTTTTTTTCTAATTCTTATTAATTATTGGATGATTTTAACATAAAAATTGACTATAAGAAACACCCTGTCTATGGATAGTTCTATCTAGGCTGAGGTATTTAAGCTGACTGAAAGGGAACACCTTTACCTGGGAACTGACCTGAGAGTTGTAAATTAGTCATTTTTGTGTTCTAGGTGATGTAGTAGTTAATTGGATTTCTTATAATAAGTTGTTTAGTAATCTTTTCATAGAGAAATCATGTTATATATATTGGATATATATTTTATAAACAGAATGCAATATAACAATACTACAATTTTTTTAGTATGCATGTATAGTGTACTTATTAAAATTCTAATGTAAGTATACTTCTTTCTGATAATTTTACAATAGCAAATCTTACAAAACTAGAGTTTGCAGCCCTTGATATTAATGGAAATAATTACTTGTCATGGGTCCTCGATGTCTAGATTCATTTAGATGCTATGAATCTTGGAGAAATAATTAAAGAAGAAAATAATGCATCTAATCAAGAAAAGAAGAAAGCCATGATATTCCTTCGCCATCATCTTCATGAGGGATTGAAAAGAATACGTTAAGGTAAAAGATCCCTACAACTTATGACAAAGTTTGAAAGAAAGGTATAATCATCAAAAAACTATTATTCTTCCAAAAGCTTGTTATGACTAGATGCACTTGAGGTTGCCGGATTTTAAATCAATAAGCGAGTATAATTCCGCATTATTCAAAATTAGTTCAAAATTGAAGTTATGTGGAGAGAAAATTACTGATGAAAATATGTTAGAAAAAACATTCTCTACTTTCCATGTCTCAAATATGCTCATGCAGTAGAAATATTGAGAGAAAGGGTTTAAAAAATATTCTGAACTTATTTCATGTCTTATTGTGGCTGAACAAAATAATGAGCTATTGATGAAAAATCATGAATCTCAACCAACTAGAGCAACACCGTTCCCTAAAGCGAATGTTGTAGTGTCCAATAATCGTGGTCGAGGTCATGGTCATGGTCATGGTTGAGGTCGTGACTGCAGTAGAGGAAGAAATAATAATTCATTTCGTGGTGGTTGTCATTCAAATTTTAAGAAGACTACAAATAATGATGATCATAAAGGAAAATCTCCTTAAGGAAAGAGTTTTAAAAGTGCTGAAAACCAATGCTTTCAATTTGGCATGAAAGGGCATTGGTCTTGTACCTGTCATATGCCTAAGCACTTAGTAGACCTCTATCAAGTATTATTGAAGGAGAAAGAAAAAAAAAATGTAAAAGCAAACTTAGCATTTCAAGAAGATGATGTATTTGACCCTTCCAACACGACGCATTTAGATGTTGCTGACTTCTTTGAATCTCTTGAAGAGAGAATTGATGTAATTGAAGAAGTAGGAAATACTTCATATGAAAATGTCCAATATTAGTGCTGCTTTTAATTTTTATATCTTTCTGTATGTATTTCTAGTGTAGGTTTGTTTGTTTTCTTCTTCAAGTTTAGTTCTAAGACTTACTGTAATAGTTTTTTAATGAAGAATCATGACCACTTCTCATATTTTAACTTATCCAAAGATGAACAATAAAGATTAATGCTTGGCAGATAGTAAAACTACGCACACCATACTTAAAAGTAGAAAATACTTTTCCAAATTGATAATGCTCGAAGCAAATGTTAATACTATATTAGGTTCTGCAAACTAGATTGAAGGTTTTGGAAAAGCAAACCTTATCTTGCCTATAGGAAAAAAATTCACAATTAATAATGTTTTGTTCTCTAGCAAATCAAAAAGAAACTTAGGTGGCATTTGGCCCCCCGAGTTGAGATGGGTTGAGTTGAGTTGAGTTGGGTTTTAAACCGAACTCACTGTTTGGCCCATGGAGAAATTAACTCCCCATAAAAAAAATCAACTCTATCGATTTGCTACAGTGTTAGAATATTAATTCCATCAACTGGTACAGTAACCCTATTAACATATTTTATCATTGCTTCTCTAATGACCAGCGGCCACCTACGATGACCTTCTCCAGCGATCGGTTATAATGGATTTGTCGAAGGTCTATCAAGATTAAATTTATGAAATCGGATCTCTAAATATTTTGCAATAATAGTGGCCATGGTCATCCACAGGGATTGGAGTTCTTAGAGTAATTAAGTACCACAGTTAATTATGCCTAATTTTATTTAGAGAAATAAACTTTGGAGTGATCAAAAGAAATAGAATTGAAACTACTATTTACAAAGTTGGATTCTAATTCTAGAGAGACATTCGTTAATTGCAATTCATGAAGCACAACTATGAAATTGACTAAAGAATTATGAAACTTGCAAAAGTCCTAAGCCAAGAGTTACTAAAATATTTAATTGACTTTCTTGAGCCCAATTAAACTCATGTAAGAAGTAAATCAACCTCTCGATCTATTTCTACAACTGGACATGACATTATGAAATTCTCTTAATGACTTCTAGCATTAACTTATTCATTCTCATGCAATAGATTAATCATAGTTATGCATCTAAGTTCTTAGTTAAATTTACTTTCTCAAGCTAAACTTAACTTAACATACAAAGCTATGGCCGGGAGCTTAGAAGATTAGTTCAAGATGCATAAAAGACGTTATAAACACATTCAATAAATCAAACATAGTCTTATAACAATAATGCAATCAACTATGAGTCTATAATACTCGAATACATTCAAATACAGTCCGCTAAATCCTATATAAAATTTAAAGACACAAAGTAAAGAGAATAGAGAAAAACTGGATGATGCGTGCCAACACTCGTTCCCGACATGATGTCCCACGATCTTAAGCCTTGAGTCTCCTCTTTAGCTCTCCAATATGCTCTCTAGACCTCCAAACAGTGCTTCTATCAAAATTAGGGTTTAGGTCTCTCCAAAACGGCTCCCTTTGCTTGAATGAATAAGTTATCTTTTATAGAGTCGAGATAGCGTTGCAACGTTGTCCCTTCGAATTTTATAAAAAAGGGAAAAATAAATTTGGTTGGCGTTGCAACGCTATGTCTGTTGGTCTCCAAGGCTGAAAGGCTATTGAAGTGGCGTTGCAACACTATACTCTCGGGTTCACAAGCTTGTTTCCTTCTCTTCAACACTTGGATCTTCAATTATAGCTCCAATTTGCTTCAAATTCAACCAAATACTTCTCAAAACTTCATTTTTGCTTCAATTGCTCGGTTTCTGTAAATTATACATAAAAATACATGAAAGTACACACAATCATAGCAAAACTAGGATCAAACTAAGCCTAGAAATAGCACACTTATGCCCCCTATCAAATACCCCCAAACTTAAATTTTTGCTAGTCCTCAAGCAAAACAAAACCAAAATAACAGTTTCACAAGATTTCTAATTCTCAAGCCTCAGTAATCTAATTGACATAAAACAACAAAATAAAGCCTTAACACATCCGTCCTTAAGCAATTTAAATTTTATCTATCTCATTCCTTGCGATAGAGGACTTGATAGAGGACTTGTCGAAGGTCCTCTCGAGATTAAATTTATAAAAATCGGACCTCTAAGTATTTTGTAATAATAATGGCCAGAGTCATCTATAGGGATTGGAGTTCTTAGATTTAATTAAGTACTACAGTTAATTATGCCTAATTTTTTATAGAGAAAACTAACTTTGATTTGATTCTTTTGATAAAAAGATAAAACCTAACCTATTATGTACAAAGTTGAAGTCCAATTTTAGAGAGACATTCATTAATTGCAATTCATGAAGCACAACTATGAAATTGACTAAAGAATTGTGAAGCATGCAACAGTCTTAAGCCAAGAATTACTAAAATATTCAATTGACTCTCTCGAGCCCAATTGAACTCATGCAAGAAGTAAATCAACCTCTTGGTCTATTTCTACAACTATACATGGCATTATGAAATTCTCTTAATAACTTATAGTATTAATTTATTCATTCTCATGCAATAGATTAATCCTAGTTATGCATCTAAGTTCTTAGTCAAATTTACTTTCTCAAGCTAAATTTAACTTAACATACAAAGCTATGGCCGGGAGCTTAGAAAATTAATTCAAGATGTATAAAAGACGTTACACACACATTCAATAAATCAAACATAGTCTTATAACAATAATACAATCAACTATGAGTCTATAATACTCGAATACATTTAAATATAGTCCGCTAAATCCTAAAATTAAAGACACAAATTAAAGGGAATAGAGAAAAAACTGGATGACGCATGCCAACACTCATTCCTGATGTGATGTTCCAAGATTCCGAGCCTTAAGTCTCCTCCTTAGCTCTCCAAGTTGCTCTCTAGACCTCCAAATAGTGCTTCTATCGAAATTAGGGTTTAGGTCTCTCCAACACAGCTCTCCTTGCTTGAAATACAAACTTCTCTTTTATAGTATCGAGACAGCGTTGCAACGGTGCCCCTTCGAATTTTTTAAAAAAGGAAAATTTTTTTTTGAGTAGCGTTGCAACGCTACAGACAGCGTTGCAATGCTATGCCTGCGGTTTTTCAAGGTTGAAAGGCTCTTCAAATGGCGTTGCAACGCTATAAGGGGCATTGCAATGCTATGCCCTCGGGTCCAAATGCCTTGTTCTTCTTCTTCAACACTTGAATCTTCAAATATAGCCTTTAGTTGCTCAAATTTGTTTGATTATCTCACAATTCTCCGGTTTTGCTCAAAATGCTCGGTTTCTGAGAAATAAACATAAAAATACATGAAAGCACACAAAATCATAGTGAAACTAGCATAAAAATAAGCCTAGAAATAGCACACTTATGCATGCTATCAAATACCCACAAACTTAAATTTTTGCTAGTTCTCGAGCAAAATAAAACCAAAATAACAATTTTACAAGATTTTAATACAAGAATCATGATTCAAGCCTCAGTGATCTAATTGAAATAAAACAACAGAATAAAGTCTTAACACATCCTTGCTTAAGCAATTTAAATTCTATCTATCTAACTTCCTTTCTATTAGTTTCTACTGGCTTAAAACACTTTTACTAAGACTTTTCTTCGTTTTCCCCCTACACTGACCCTAAGTTCCAATTTTCAAGCTTTCTCACACTACAGAGAGCAATCTACTAAAGCATTCATTTTCTTTCTCATTTTACAAGGGTTACTAATCCCCAAACTTATCTTTTTCCTTCTTATGGAGACCCTAGCTTTCACGAACTCTTATCCAGAGCACTCGCTCAATGGATGGCTTAACTGATCACAATGGAGGTAGCTCTTTTAACCCTCACAAATTAAGCACAAAATTATTGATGGAACATGCTTCGGTTATCATTAAACATGCAAAAAAATCAATAAAGAATTTTTTTTTCCTTATTTCGACAAATTTTAATCACTAACTTTCATGTAAGTTGACTATCAATTAGTTCTTAAGCCTATCGAGGTGACAACAACCTCTAGACTCGAAAAAAACATCTTAGTATTCAAACATAATAGAAAGTCAATTATGTGCTCATGGTTTTGCAAGGAATTCAAAGATACAATTAAGATATACTCAATTCAGAACATGCTTCGAAAGTCATTATATTGCAAAAATTCACTTAGATTACTTCCTAGGCTATCCTAATCAATCATCATGCATTATAATTCATTCAAGCATGCTTAATGATCGAAAAAAAATTCTCAGAATTAGCTCAGAATTATCAGGACTACACAGTACTACCCACCCCAAACTTAAAGCTTACATTGCCCTCAATGTAACATGCTCAATAAAATAAATAAGGACAAAGATAGAATGAGTGAATGATATTGGCTTGATAAAATGAGAGACGGTTCCATAAGAATTCTTTGAATTGGCTAGGAGGTTATTTAGTACGATCGAGGTCTTGCAAAATGGGAACGAGATTTACTTGACACTCTTTTTCAAAAACAACCTACACTAAAAAAGAAAAACAACAAACAAAGTAAATAGGTTAGGGAAAGAAAAAGCTTGGGTTGCCTCCCAAGAAGCACTTTCTTTAACGTCTTCAGCTAGACTAGACTCATGTGGTCTCTTAAGGTATATAGAAAATTTCCCATTTCTCTGGGCCCTTCTTCCTAGAATCTACAAAACAGACCAAAGCTAGTAGAAACACTAGCTTCTTGTGAGACCCTGAAGCAGACATATTTTTAGTATTTTTAAATACGAAAAGCATAAAAGGAGAAAGATCAAAATAAACAGACTCTGACACAGACTCGTGAGAATAAGAAGAACACTCAAGGATAAGAGATGAATCAGAAGATAAAACAGACAAAGGCTTTATAGCCTCAAACTTTACCTCCTGAACCTTCTCAACTCCGATAGGCTCATTCTCTCTCTCATCCTCACTAACTCGATCATGGAGTATGTCTAAATATTCTATCTCTTCCCCAATATCAATAATCGACTCTATCGATTGCCCAACCTCAGTAGAATCGAAAGAATTATACTCTTGAAAGGCTATCAATGAATTAGTGATCAAGTGACTTACTGGATATCCTACAGAAGTGGTTTGCACTTCACTAACCTCCCTAGGGGTCTGGAGACTCTTAAACCTCTCATCAAACTGTAACCTCATAAGTCTAGTCTCCTCTGTAAATTCTCTCAACATTCTCTCTAAGAAGGATTCTTCCTCAAATTGGGCTTCTTGAAAGAAACTAGGATATGGTTCATGGGTCCAAATGCATTCATCATTACCATACACGGGATTTCCATAACTCATAGATTCAGTATGATAGTA
The DNA here is from genome assembly GCA_033996785.1 of Trichosanthes truncata. Taxonomy (NCBI): domain Eukaryota; kingdom Viridiplantae; phylum Streptophyta; class Magnoliopsida; order Cucurbitales; family Cucurbitaceae; genus Trichosanthes; species Trichosanthes truncata. The sequence goes on along the minus strand of JAWPNB010000013.1, from coordinate 36,440,910 downwards.
ACTAGGCATTTGATAACCATGAAACACATAATCTTCACTAATAGGCTCATGATCAAAAGAGGGATAACTAATAGAACTAGAAAATGGCGTTGGTTTTTTGGGCATATATTCCCTAAAGGACCGCCCAAATCTATTAGAAACCATTAAACAAAACAACAATTAATCATAGGATCTCAAGATACACCAAATAATCACACAACCAGAAACAATGGACTAGGACTCGAAAGAAAAAAAACAAGCAAGATAAAAATAAAACAAAGATAAACATCTAAATGGAAGCAAAAAGAAGGAACTACAATTATACACTATTTACGCTCTAAATTAAGATCAAGCAATTTCACCATGATATTAATTAAACTAAAATATGCCAATCCCCGACAATGCCACCAAATTTGATAATGGACTTGTCGAAGGTCCTATCAAGATTAAATTTATAAAATAGGACCTCTAAATATTTTGCAATAATAGTAGCTAGGGTCATCCACAGGGATTGGAGTTCTTAGAGTAATTAAGTACCACAGTTAATTATGCCTAATTTTATTTAGAGAAACAACTTTGGAGTGATCAAAAGAAATATAATTTAAACCACTATTTACAAAGGTGGATTCCAATTTTCGAGAGACATTCATTAATTGCAATTCATGAAGCATAACTATGAAATGGACTAAAGAATTATGAAACATGCAATAGTTCTAAGCCAAGAATTACTAAAATATTCAATTGACTCTCTCGAGCCCAATTGAACTCATGCAAGAAGTAAATCAACCTCTCGGTCTATTTCTACAACTAGACATGGCATTATGAAATTATCTTAATGACTTCTAGCATTAACTTATTCATTCTCATGCAATAGATTAATCCTAGTTATGCATCTAAGTCCTTAGTTAAATTTACTTTCTCAAGCTAAACTTAACTTAACATGCAAAGCTATCGCCGGGAGCTTAGAAGATTAATTCAAGATGCATAAAAGACGTTACAAACACATTCTATAAATCAAACATAGTCTTATAACAATAATGCAATCAACTATGAGTCTATAATACTCAAATACAATCAAATACAGTCTGCTAAATCCTAAAATTTAAAGACACAAAGTAAAGAGAATAGAGAAAAACGGGATGACTCGTGTCAACACTCGTTTCCAACGTGATGTCCTATGATCCCGAGCCTTGAGTCTCCTCCTTAGCTCTCCAATATGCTCTCTAGACCTCCAAACAGTGCTTCTATCAAAATTAGGGTTTAGGTCTCTCCAAAACGGCTCCCCTTGCTCGAAATACAATCTTTCCTTTTATAGTGTCGAGACAACGTTGCGACGCTAGGGGCAGCGTTGCAACATTGTCCCTTCAAATTTTATACAAAAGGAAAATATTTGTTTGAGTAGCATTGCAACGCTATGCTTACGATTTTTTTGTTGAGATTTATGCCCTAAATCCTCGTAATTAATAGTTTATTTAAAAATTAATAATAATTTTGATTATTTTATTTGCAATATAATATTATCCATTATATAAAAAATCCAAGGTTATTAGTGTAATCTTGAACAGTATGTGGTTGACATACGAGAGGATCATGTTCAAGAAATAACCTAAAGGGTCATAGTATATGGATAAGGTTGGGTGCCTTATCTTGGTAACACTATTGATACGACCCACTTTGTAATAGTTACAAATGATTTGATCCAAATCATTCATGTGGAGACATGTGAGTGGGGGTATCTTATACAATGAGTTTGTATAAGACTGGACCACGAAATATTTAATCTCTCTTTATAAATCTGTTAATTGAGAAGATTAATATTTCATCAGGATGATCATATGTGACTCGATCTTAATCCTGAGTGAGTTATGAACTCCTGCCTGTGAGGGCTTATCCTTTGATTTGCATGGGTGAGAGTGACTTTTGTAGCCGATTCAATATGCCTATCATTTTAGGGACTTGACCAAATAGGGAGCTGGGAACATAATCTTACAAAATGAAATTCACTCCTTCCCATATAGGGTAAGTAGATGAGTAGTTCCCTTAAGTGCTGATTTCGGGACTTGAATAATGGGGCCCTACCCTCTCACTGGCTCGAGAGGGATTTAGTTTATAATTATATTATAAACATATTATTCATTAGAGGATCAGTGGTACTTAAGGTGCAAGATGTAATTATAGGGGTAAAACGGACTTTTGACCCAGCTGTAATTACGAACAACTCGTGAAAGATCGACTTGCATGTAATGATTATATCTATGGACACAACTTGTCCTACAGTGCATAAGAGTGCAACTCTAAGTCTATAGTGGAGTGATCTAGAGTTAATGAATGAAAATTGATTAATTAAAGAGTTTAATTAATTAATTAATTAATCAATTTTGTATCATTGGAGCTTATAATCTGTAGGTCCATAAGGTCCCCTTGCTAGCTCATAGCAACACTAAAAAGATCAATTTAGTTGAAAGAAAAATTTGAAGTGTTCAAATTAATATTTAATATATTAGATATATTAAATATAAAAGAGGAAAATATATTTATTGTATTTGATACATTAAATATTAAAATTTGAAATGTTCAAATTAATATTTAATTTGAAGTGTTCAAATTAATATTTAATATATCAGATATATTAAATTTAAAAGAGGAAAATATATTTATTATATTTGATACATTAAATATTAAAATAATTAGTGTATATTAGAAACATAAAATAAAAGATATTTATTAAATTTGAATTGGATTCAAATTAGGAAATAATGTCGTAGAAGAATTTTAAACGATTTGAATAAGATTCAAATTGGTTAGATAAATATATTTTAATATATTAGATATTAAAATATATTATTTAATTATTTTCCCTAGACCACTATAAATAGAACCCTAGGGGTGAGCCATTGAGTATTCTTCACAACACATATCCTCAATAGAGAGAATTAGAGAATTCTCTCTAGACCTTTTCCTCTGTAATCTCTTGGGGATTTTCTTTCAAGAGGCTCCCACAAGCTTTGGTCCTGTGTTCGAGTCATAGCCAAGAAGACTTTGTGGAAGAGATAAAGATCCGCCAGAATATTCTCCATAATATTATTTTCAAGGTATTTATTGCTTAACCCTTGTATTTTAGTTTAATTCTAAATAAATGAAAGACGATTCCTATGCTTCCATTGTGGGTTTAATTCGATTATTTCCTTCATTTTCAAGGTTGAAAGGCTCTTCAAATGGCATTGCAACGCTATAAAGGGCGTTGCAACGCTATACCCTCGGGTCCAAATGCCTTGTTATTCTTCTTCAACACTTGAATCTTCAAATATAGCCTTTAGTTGCTCAAATTTGTCCAATTATCTCACAATTCTCCGGTTTTGCTCAAAATGCTCAGTTTTTGAGAAATAAACATAAAAATACATGAAAGCACACAAAATCATAGCGAAACTAACATAAAAATAAGTCTAGAAATAGCACACTTATGCATGCTATAAACCGAAAACTACTGCTGGCGACCTTCTCTGACGACCGACAGCCATATGCGGCAACTGATGGCCATTGCTGACTACCTTTCCGATGATCGACAATAATCGTTGGCGACCATATCAGACAATAATTTCCACTACCGACGACACTCCAATGGTTTAAAATAATATAAAATGCACATGTACTTAGTTAGTCTGACTCTCTGTTCCAATAATCTTTCTTCAAACTTACGAACTCGACCCATTGTTGGCCATTATTTATATTTTGTGAACCATAATTATGTTTTGTGAATCATGTAAATAGGTCCTTGATTATCTACTAATATTTTGTGAACATTCCACTCCTACATGACACTAATGTTGAAATATATTGTCGTTTTCTTGTCATCTTGAAAAAGTAAAAGACTGACATTCTCTTTTCCAAAGATGTTCAATTTAGCACATGTGTTTAAATAAATGTAAACAAACAATGTTCCTTTGCAAAAAAAAAAAAAAAATCGTCATGTTCAATGTGTTTTTGATTTTTAAAAAAACTCTCTCATAATGAAGACCCTATTAGTAATTGAAAAAGGTCATAATAAGGTCCTCACTTGTAAGTTTCAAAGAAGTTCAATGTGTGTTTAGAAAATGAAACCTTAGATTTCTATATTTTGATAGAAGTTCAATTTGTGTTTAAAGATAAAAAAATACAGGTACATTGCCTTTTTTCCATTCATCAATTGCTATTTCTTGTTATATGAATGCAATATTTGATTTCTATAAATTGAAAGAAGTTCAATGTGTAATGCAAATATTTGATTTCTATAAATTGAAAGAAGTACAATGCGTATCAGAAGGAGAAAACAAGGTTACATTGCCTATAGTTTAGAAGAAGTCAATTTCTAAAAAAAAAAAAGGATAAAGAATGATGTTTTTTTTATAAAAAAGATCAATGTTGAAATATATTGTGTTTTGAAGTAGACATTTGAATTCAGTGTTGGAAAGTTGGGAAAATATGTTTCTAGATGAATGATTGAAAAAAATAAAAATAAAGGAAACAAAAACAGTCAGCTAAAAATCAGTTTACTTCGAGTTAAAAAAACTACACCAGGTACTCTTGACAACTCAACTATGCACCTTAAACACATACTTTCTGACTCAACTAACCCAACTCTGCATCCCAAACACAGACTTCTAAACTCACTAATAAACTAACTCTGCCTAACGCAACTCAACTCTGCCTGACTCAACTCAACTCTACGCGCCAAACACCCCCTTATTGAGTTTCAAAGATATACGTGACAATGGTTATCATGTTGAGACTAATAGTAAAAATAATATAGAGTGTCTCTATATCACATCTATTGTTTCACGTGAAAAATGTATATTAGAAACACTACCTGCTTTTTTTTTCTGGATTATATTATACTCATATACAAGTAATTGAAACGTATGCAACAATGAACCTGAAGTTCATGAATCTAGATGTATTCACTGTTTGGCATGATCAATTGGGTCATCCTAGGTCAATAATGATGAGAAATTTTTTTGAAAATTCACATGGACATCCATTAAAGAACCAGAAGATTCTTCAAACTAATGAATTATCATGTGCTACTTACTCTCAAGGAAAATTTATTATTAGACCATCACCAGCTAAAGTGGGAATTGAGTCACCTACATTTTTGGAACGAACCCATGGTGATATATGTAGACCTATTAACTCACCAAGTGGACCATTTAGATATTTTATGGTTCTAATTGATGCATCTAGCAGATGGTCACATGTCTGTTTATTATCAAGTCGAAACCTTACATTTGCAAGGTTACTTGCTCAGTTAATCAAATTAAGAGCACAATTTCCTGATTATACAATTAAAAGTATTCGTCTCGATAATGCTGGTGAATTTACATCTCAAGCATTCAATAATTATTGTATGTCAATTGGGATAAATGTTGAACATCCTGTAGCTCATGTTCATATGCAAAATGGTTTAGCGGAATCATTTATAAAACATTTAATTGATAGACCAATGATTATGAGAGCAAAGCTTCCAATATCTGTATGTGGTCATGCAATTTTGCATGCAACATCACTTATATGCATTAGGCCAGTAGCCTATTATAAGTACTCCCCAATTAAATTGGCTTATGGACAAGGGACAAATATTTCTCATCTACGCATATTTAGATGTGCAGTATATGTTCTAATTGCTCCACCTCAATGCACTAAGATGGGTCCCCAAAGGAGGTTAGGAATATACGTTGGATTTGATTCCTCATCAATTATTAGATATCTCGAACCCCTGACGGGTGATGTATTTACTGCACGATTTGTTGATTGGCATTTTAATGAGACAAATTTTCCGACGTTAGGGGGAGGAATGAAGAAGTTGGAAAATGAAATAAAATGGAATGCATTGTCATTGTCTCCTTTCGATCCCTGAACAGATCAATGTGAACTAGAAGTTCAAAAGATAATTTATTTGCAAAATATTGCAAATCAAATGCCAGATGCATTTACATATATTAAAAAAGTGACCAAGTCACACATACTAGCTACAAATGCTCCATCTAGAATTGAAATTCTAACACAACAAGTTGCTACAACTAATGAGTCTGTGGCATGCTAGAAGCGTGGTCAACAAATAAGTTCCAAAGATAAAAATCCTCGAAAAAGAAAAGTAGTCAATAATCAAAATGATCTAATTAAGGATGTGGATATTCCAGAAGAACTTCTGAATATGGCAACTCATAAAAATATTGAAGAAAGTCAGATATTTGAGAATAATAATGAAATTTCCATAAACTATGTCATAACAGAGAAAAGATGGAACTAAAATGATATAGTTGTTGACAACATTTTTGCTTACAATGTTGCCCAAGATATTATTCATGAAAATGATGATTCTGAACTAACATCTGTCGAAGAATGTCGACATAGAAAGGATCGGCTTAAGTGGAAAGAAGTAATCCAGGTAGAATTAAACTCACTTTCAAAACGTGAGGTTTTTGGACCAATAGTCCAAACACTAGAAGATGTCAAGCCTGTGGGATACAAATTGGTATTTGTAAGAAAAAGAAATGAAAAGAATAATGTCACAAGATATAAAACGAGATTTGTTGCATAAGGATTCTCGCAAAGACCTGATATTGATTATGATGAGACATATTCTCTTGTTGTGGATGCAATAACATTGAGATATCTAATTAGCATGGTTGTATATGAAAAGCTTGACATGCATCTAATTCATGTATTCACAACATATTTATATAGATCTCTAGATAATGATATTTATATAAAAATTCCTGAAGGATTAAAGATACCAGAATCATATAATTCAAATGCTAGAGAATTATATTCAATCAAATTATAGAGATCCTTATATGGATTAAAAAAATATGGACGAATGTGGTATAATTGTCTTATTGAATATTTGTCGAAAAAATGGTATAAAAATAATCCTATTTATCCATGTGTCTTTATAAAAAAATCACAGTTAGAATTTGTAATTATTGTTGTATATGTTGATGATCTGAATATAATTAGAACTCCTAAAGATCTTCCAAAGACAATAGAATATCTTAAGAAAGAATTTGAGATGAAAGATTTTGGAAGAACAAAGTTTTTCCTTGGTCTGCAAATTAAACATTTAGCAGATGAGATATTCATTCATCATTCAACTTATGTAGAAAAGATTTTAAAAAGGTTTTACATGGACAAAACAAAACCGTTGAACATTCGGATGATAGTTCGATCACTGGAAATGAAAAATGACATGTTTTGGCCTCAAGAAGATAATGAAGAATTACTTGGTCCTGAAGTACCATATCTTAGTGCGATAAGTACATTTATGTATCTTGTTAATAATACACAACCTGATATAACATTTTCAGTAAATTTATTAGCTAGATATAGTTCTTCTCCCATAAAAAGACACTGAAACAGAGTTAAGCATGTACTCCATTATCTTCGAGGGACGATTGATATGGGTTTATTTTATTCGAACAAATTGAAATTTGATCTAGTTGGTTATGCAGATGCTGGATATTTATTTGATCCACATAAAGCTAAATCTCAAATGGGTTATCTATTCACATATGGAGGAATTGCTATATCATTTATAAAGCAGACCATTACAGCCACCTCCTCAAATCATGTTGAAGTTCTTGCAATTCATGAGGTTAGTTGAGAATGTGTATGGTTGAGATCAATGACTCAACACATTCGTGGAACATGTGGCTTGCCTTGTGGCAAAGATTGTCCAACAATATTATACGAAGACAATACAGCATGTATAGCACAAATCAAAGGAGGATATATTAAAGGAGATAGAATGAAGCATATCTCACCAAAACTCTTCTACACCCTTGACCTTGAAGAAAATGGTGAAATCACAGTTCAACAAATTTCTTCAAAAGATAACCTGACAGACTTATTTACAAAGACATTACCTATTGTAACATTCGAGAAGTTGGTGCACAACATTAGAATGAGATGGCTCAGAGATCTCAAGTGATGTTTCCATGAGGGGGAGTAAAAGTACTGCACTCTTTTTCCTTGACTATGGTTTTTTTCTCACTGAGTTTTCCTAGTAAGAGTTTTTAATGAGGCAGTTGTTGAAGTATATAAATAATGTACTCGTTTTTCTTAACTAGGTTTTTTCCCGTTGGATTTTTCCTAGTAAGGTTTTAACGAGACATGTAATTTATATACAATGGATATCTAAGGGGGAGTGTTATAAATACACGATTGTATATAATCCATTGGATTACTTGGAGCCCACTCGCTTGGATTACTTTGAGCTTACTTGGAGCCTACTTGGATTACTTGGGGCCTACTCACTTGGATTACTTGGAGCCTACTCACTTGGAACACTATAAATATGTGTAGTATGAAGCTTTTAAATAAAGATATACAAAAAAAAAAAAAAAAAAAAAATTCACTTGGCAATAAGAAATCTATCTACTTTGCTCTCTTTTCTCCATTGTGTTCTTGTATTTTTTAAGTTGTTCTTGTTCCAACAATATCATATTATTAGTGTTTTATTTAGAAAGTTAAATTAGAAAAATACATACTTAAAACAAAAATTAAAAAATACATTTAACCATGGAATAACTTTGTCAAAACTCACAATTTTTAACAAATATTTACCTCTAATGTGATTTTTCTTTGAAATCTTATCAATTTTGTATCATATATATGTTTTTATAATTCATTGAAAGCATACGAGAATACTGAGGTTAAAAATTGCAACAAATTTTCAAGTTTAAGGCTAAGATTGCAACACTTAATCTAAGTTTAGGTTGCAATTCGATGAAATTGAATGCTTAGGGCAAAAATTGATACAACTTGACAAATCAAGTGATAAAAATTATTTTTTTTTTATTTTTAAAAAACAAAAACAAAAAGCAATTATCAAACATGTTTTGGTTTTTTGTTTTTAAAAAATAGAAAACAAAAAATAGTTACCAATCATATTTTTGGTTTTCTATTTTTAAAAAACAGAAAATCAAAAACAGTTAGCAAACATGTATGATTTTTGTTTTTCGAAAATAGAAAATAGCAAAAACCAAAAACCAAAAACTAAAATGGTTATCAAACGAGGCCCAAATGATTATGCCTAATAACTATGAAAATTGAAAAACCAAAATTGAATGGACAAAAAGGTACCTCAAAATACGTGCATGTCAAAATTTATTGTAATAACACACCCTCCACAAAATAACATCCTCTACACAATCACAAAATTACACTCTCTAAGAAACATCAATTTAAGACCCATTTCTATAAAATGCCTCAAAAATCCTATTCCACACACAAAAAAAAAAAAAAAAAAAAAACCCATATAAACATGTTCTCCACAAAATATAAATGTTAAGTACATATAATTGTTTTATAGGATTCTTACAAGCGAGTTAAAGAGTAATATTGTTATTAATAAAAATGTAGATCAAGTTATGGATAGAAATGCTGATGAAATATAATTAAATTAGTGTAAATCATTTGTTATTAATATTAATATGTACATTAAATATTTTCAATATTTTATTCTCCCACATTTACAATAATTCAAAATGAAAAAAACAATTCATTACTCACATCCACATCAAACTTTAAATTTATGAAAATATCGGTAAAAATGTTAATGTATCAATGAAAGTTTTATTTCAAGCAGGGAGGATTATGGCAGTAGCATAATAATGAGGAACATATCGTTGTTTGTCATATTCTCGACATATTCTTATGAGATTATGAGCCAAGTATAAAAATTAAGTTTATTTATTTATTTATATTTATTTATTTATTGAAATTATGCATGACTTACACATGAATTGGATACAAGGAAGCTTCTTACTCAGAATGATGAGGGTAGTATAATTAAATGGAAGGCTAATGAGAGGAATGAAATTTGAAGTAAAAAGTTGACCCATTCTTGAAAGAAAACTAGTGGAATGAAATGATAATAAAAGAAAAAGAAGTCACCAATTTTAGATTAATCTAGCTACCATAATGTTATTGAAGACAAAATCCACTTACTTTTTAGATAATTATTTCTTCCCATTACTCCAATTTAAATTATCCAGCCATGGCAATATGTGGCTACCATTGAACACCAAATCAATTTCACCTTTTACATTTGAACTTACACAATTTATGCCCCCTTTTTTAGTAAACATTTCATAAATGAACAAAAATACTTTTTCTTCATAGGTTAGTACATTTAATTGGCATCTAATATCCAGTCAATTTTTTTTTTCCATCTAGTATCCATGATAAAATCCTATATTATTAAGATGTGATTTAAAAATGCATTTATGTTAACATATAATGGATTCAATGTGATTTTAAAAGCCTAAATTGATTCATTTATGACAGTTTAGAGGTTTGATTGATAGAATTATAAGTTTATATACGTGTAAGCTAACGTTTTTCAAATAGAATATGACAAATGGTGTAAATTGATACAGTCATGAAAGTTCATAGTTTAAACTGATACAATTATTAGTTTAGAGATTTTATTGATACAACCCTCAAAGCTTAGGGGTACAATTTGAGTGTTTCCCTAAATTTTAACTAATACATTTATAATTAATATTTTATATTATCTTAACTATTTAATATAATTTTTTATTATTAAATTAATTATTTATCATTAATATTTTAATTAATTTAAACTTATTTAATTACTTTTCAATAATTAAATTTAATTATTTTTCAGTAATAAAATTTAATTATTTAATTTTCAATATTACTTTTAATTAATGATTTAATGTAAAAATATTTATTTATTTTTATTTTAATTGTTTAATTAACTAATTAATATAACAATATATTAAATTATACTAATTTTAATTTAAGATTACATTAATTTATTCTCTTATATTTACTTAATTAATTAAATAGAATTATGATAAACAAGTTTGTAAAACAAACATAATATGTAATTTATAGATATTATTTAATCATCCTACACCTCAAAACACAAATATTTAGACATTTAAATTTCAAACATTCAACTCCCCGTATCCATGAAATAAAATTCATGATCCAAACGGACCTATAATGATTATTTTTACAGAAATTGTGGCTAGTAGATTGTTTCGAAATAGATATTTTATAAATGTCCACATTTGTACAAATTTTCAAATTTAGACTTCCTAGCTTAATTGAGATTTTTTTTCTTACCAAAATATCCTCCCTTTTACTATGCTAATTTTATTTTATTTTATTTTTTGTTTTATAGTAGACTAATTTCATTTAAGGTAATTAATTGAGACATTTATTAAAGATAAAAATTTAAAATTATCCTATTTTAAGAATAGGTTTATATCATGTAGACTAATTCCATATTTAGTTCTGTTGTTGCCAAAATCTGGCCAGGAGAAATATCACGTGACCTTCACGTGATAGCAACTGTAAATTTGTTATTTGGAGAAAAGAGGTGACTTGCAAAAAAGAAGAAGCTGAGCACTGAGGTGATGCTTGCCACTTGATAGCAAATGTAAACCAGATCCAATGCTTAAGTTAGAGACGAAGAAAAGTGTAGTAAGCTATAATTTAGAGAATGGGAGTTAAGTTGAACTCCCTGTCTTTGAATCATAATGACCTATTTATAGAATCTTTGACTTTTATATTACTTTTCACTTCTATCTAGGATTAGGATTCAAAAATGTTAATCTTATCTTGCAAGATTCTCTTGTAATTCAGATTTATCTTCTTGGTCCAATTTCACTCGTGACAAGTTCAAAATTTGATTCCATTATTAATCAAGACATTTATTACACATCTATTTTGATATTTTTGATTTAATAATAAAATTATTAAATGTTTAATAAATCAAACATGTAATAAAAATAGATTTTTGATTGTAATAAAAAACAAAGTGACGAAAATAGTTTTAAATGGGATTGGAACTATTTATAAATGTTTAATAAATCAACCTCTGCTTTTAAATGTTTAATAAATCAAAATATTTACACAAAAAGTCAAAAAATATATAAAAAAAGATATAAATGGAATTGGAAACCCTTTAATTTTTATGGAATAATGCTCACTTCCCTTTTTTTCTTCTCTTCCGTTTTATGATTTTTTCATTCCTCCACTTTTTCATCTTATGTTTCTTCATCAACTTTTTTTTGTGTTCTTCACCAACATCCGTTCAACATCCTCATCAACACTCACTCCATTTTAATTTGTTCTATTTTGCAGCATTCTTCACCCAAAAAATGAGATTTTTTTTGCTATTTTCGTCACTCTTTTTTCCCATAATTTGTTTATAATAAAATGCGAATATTCGTTCTTCACCAACTCTCATTGATTGCATCTTCTTGTAAGCATTAAGTACATACTGAATTCCTTTTACTGATTGAAAATTTCCTGTATTAGAAACTGTTAAATATACTGTAGTATTTATTGGTTACTACTTTTTGAGTAAAAATATACTCAATATTTATTGTTCATGATAGAGATGAACACTTCATCCTGCAGCGGAAGCATTGGATCGTCTTTGATTTTAATTAGAATTAGAATAATAATAATAAGGTTAAGCAAAACCATATCTTAAAAATAATATGGAGAATATTCTATCGGGTCTTTTTCTCCTTGTACTCCAACTCCCATGAGGTTGAACTCCAAGTCTTCCACAAAATCTTCCTTGCTATGACTCGAACAAAGGACCAAATAGGTTTGTGGGAACCTTCTTAAAAATAGAGAGAGGGAATGAGAGGAGAATTTCAAGAGTTCTTTTCTCTTGTGAAGAATGCACCCAATGACTTACCCATAGGGTCCTATTTATAGTGGTCTAGGGAAAATAATTAAATAATATATTTTAATATCTAATATATTAGAATATATTTATTTAACTAGTTTGAATCTTATTTAAACTTTTCCAAATTCTCCTATGATATATGTTTCCTTATTTGAATCTAATTCAATTTTAATAAATATCTTTTCTTTAATGTATCTTAATACATTAATAATTTCTTTGATATTTAATTTATCATATACAATAAATATGTTTTCCCTCATTTAATATATCAAATATATTAATTTTTATTTGAACATTTCAAATTTTTCGCTCAATGAAATTGATCCCTATTTGTTCATATGAGTTAGCAAAGGGACCTTATGAACCTACATATTATAAGCTTCAATGATACAAAATTAATTAATTAAACTCTTTAATTAATTAATTTTCATTCATTAACTATAGATGACTCCACTATAGACCTAGAGTTGCACTCTTATGCACTGTAGGACAAGTTGTGTCCATGGATATAATCACTACATGCAAGTCGATCATTCACGAGTTGTTCATAGTGTTACCAGGATAAAGCATCAGGATAAGGCACCCAACCTTATCCATATATTATGACCTTTTAGGTTATTTCTTGAACATGATCCTCCCATATGTCAACTACATATTGTTCAAGATTACATTAATAACCTTGGATTTTTTCATATAATGGATAATATTATATTACAAATAAAATAATCAAAATAATTATTAATTAGTAAATAAATTATTAATTACGAGGCTTTAGGGCATAAATCCCAATAGTTCAAACCGCTATTCGTTTATTTATTGTTACTAAACTATAAATCTAAATCTTTATTTTTAATACCAGTATTTATTTGCTTATTTACAAATATATACACAATATTTATTTTTCATATCAATTTTATTTTGTTTACTAATTTTGATAAATATACCTAGTATTTATTGATCAAACCACTATTAGTTTCATCCACGTGCATTTCAACTATATCCTTTACATCTTGTTTGAGTAAAAATATATTGTCGAAGGAAACTAGAATGTAATTGTTGTGTCGTGGGATACCACTGCCTTGAAAGAAAATTCGGCACAACCTCGGTGCTAATAATGTTCTTCTGGTTGCTCCCCAAGGTTAACACAACACCCACCTCGAAAACGAAGGAAGAAGATGGAAGAAGATTTGAAGGAAAAACGGTTTTTAGATCCAAAAATTAAGGAGACATGAGTTATTCTAAAACGGTAACAAAAATTGGATAGAAAGGTAATAAAAAATTAGTTCTTTTTACGCGCGAGTGCGATTCCCAAACCCAAAACCGCTCGCCCGCCCGTCCGACCGGAAGGAGGGAGGCAGCGGCGGGCGTGTGGGGAGAGATTTTACTACCACTCTATCCACATTTTACAAGCCCCCAAAGATGCTCTAGTATATAAACCCACATCCCAGCTTAAAATCTTTCAATGTGGGACAACACCATTCTATCTCTTGCAAAGACTTATAATGGACCAAAGGCCCAAAGCCCATTGTAGTCATTCCCAACAGTCCCCCACGAATCACTAACAAGATAAAGAGAAAAAAAAATCAAAACATATTTTGAGCAAAGAAAGGAGAATAAACTTAAACATCAATATCTTACGATTTGAATTGATGCATGGTGAAGTAGGGCAACAACCTAATTAAAGAAAGTGAGTTACCTCTTGAACTTTCATCAGTTATGGTTGAGACCCCCACAACATGTTTCAGTCCTTGTGTTTAATTTGATTCCGCGATACGAATGTAGTCCAAGTGCTATTAATGGCCATGCACATAAAACCTTGGGTCATCGTGAGAGCTTTAGAAAGAGACCCTTTAAACTCTTTCATAGAAGGCGCCACACCTTCACACTCACGTTACTTACTTCATCAAGTCTGTCAAGGACAAACCACTCAAAACTGAGCTATGAAGACTTTAAAGTTGTCCATCAAGTCTATATTTAGACCACCCAAATAAAGGGCTATGGATCCACTATAAGGGTTTGAGTCCTATACTTGTTGAAGACTCTAGAATTACTCTCCTTGTTAGGCCTTTCGTGAGAGGATCTGCCAAATTCCTCTCAGGCCTCACTTACTCCAATGAGATAATCCCACTTTTCAACAATTGTTTCACAGCTCCATATCTAAGGCGTATATGCCTCCTTTTGCCGTTATACACACTATTTTTTGCAATACCTATGGCAGCTTGTGAATCACAATGCAGAGAGACTGGTACTGACGCCCCCCACAATGGTACGTCTCCCAACAGGCTTCTTAGCCATTCTGCCTCTTGCCTTGCTAGCTGGAGAGCTATAAACTCAGACTCCATGGTGGATCGTGCTATGCACGTCTGCTTTTCTGATTTCCATGAAATAGCTCCTCCACCTGGTATGAATACATATCTGTTAGTGGAGCTTACCTCGTCGTTATCTGTTAACCAATTTGCATCACAATATCCTTCTAATACTGCAGGAAACTTGTTAAAATGCAAACAAAAATCCATTGTACCTTTAAGGTACCTTAACAATCGACGAATAGCAATCCAATGATCTTTATCAAGATTATGTGTATATCTACTCAATCTACTCACAGCATATGCAATATCAGGTTTAGTATAGTTCATCAAAAACATGACACTACCTATAATTTTTGCATATTCAGATTGAGAAACACTGTCTCCCTTATTCTTCTTAAGACTCATACTAGCATCATAAGGTGTTCTTATAGGAGTATCATCAAAGCAATCAAATCTCTTTAACAACTTTTCAATGTAGTGTGATTGACATAATGAAAATCCATTTTCGGTTTTTCTTATCTTAACACCAAGTATCACATCAGCCTCACCTAAATCTTTCATTTCAAAGTGTGAGGATAGAAATGACTTAGTATCATTAATCGCATCTATGTTTGTATAAAAAATAAGCATGCATCAACATACAAACAAATAATTACACAATCAGCTCCAAACAACCTTGAGTAAACACATGTATCAGAACAATTTACTTTAAAACCGTTGTTTACCAAAGTACTATTAAATTTCTTGTACCATTGTTTAGGAGCTTGTTTAAGACCGTAAACAGATTTTTTAAGCTTACATACCTTGTTTTCTTGACCAGTAACAATAAAGCCTTCAGGTTGTATCATGTATATTTCTTACTCTAACTCACCATTGAGGAATGTCGTCTTTACATCCATTTGATGTATCAAAAGACCATGAATTGCTGCAAAAGCGATCAAGGCTCTAATAGTGGCTATTTTAGTCACAGGAGAGTGTGTATCAAAATAGTCAATGCCTTGTTTTTGCGTATACCCCACAACAACTAATCTAGCTTTAAAATTTTCAATTGAACCATCTGGTCTAATTTTCTTTTTGAAGATCCATTTACACCTAATGGGTTTATTTCCTTTAGGAAGATCTACTAAGTCCCATGTTTGATTCATAATCAAAGAATCTAGCTCACTCTTAATTGCTTCTTTCCAGAAACTAGAGTCTATAGAACTTAAAGCCTCTTGGTAAGTTTTAGGATCTTCGTCTATCAAGTACATGCAAGCAAATTGATTGTCTATTTTATCCGAATTTTCAACTAGAAAAACAGTCAGAAAATCAGGTCCACAGTTCTTATTAATCTTTTGTCTCTTACTTCTTCTAGGTTCAGGCTCATGCATGTTGTCAGAAGTAGATGAAAAAGATGCAGATACCTCGTCACTACGTGAAGTACCAACAACTAACTGATCACTATGTGAAGTACTAGCTAGATCACTAACAGTTTTAACCATGGGAAATATGTTTTCAAAAATTACAACATCTCTATATTCACAAATTGAATTATCACTTAAACACATAAACCTATATGCAGCACTATTATGAGCATAACCAATAAAGACACAGTCAAAGATTTTAGATCCAACCGTAGGTTTCTTGAATTCTGGATATGCCACTTTGGCTAAGCACCCCCACACTTTCAAATAGCTTAGGTTAGGTGAGTAACCTTTCCACAACTCATATGGAGTCTTATCCAACTTTTTGTGGGGAACTCTGTCAAGAATAAAACAAGCAGAAAGCACAGCTTTCCCCCACATGTTATCAGATAGTCCAGAACTCAATAACATGGCATTCATCATTTCCTTTAGTGTTCTATTCTTACATTCAGCTATGCCATTTTGTTGAGGAGAATATGGAGCAGTTTTTTCATGCATAATGCCGTTTAATTCGCAAAATTCTCTAAGAAAGTTATCACTATATTCACCACCTCTATCATATCTTAACCTTTTTATCTTTTTATCCAGTTGGTTTTCTACTTCAGCCTTGAACTTTACAAACATACTACATGCTCATCCTTTGATTTTAGAAGGTAAATTTTTGTATATCTTGAGTAATCATCAACAAAAGATATATAATACCTCTACTTGTGGTGTTTCTAAAATCAGCTAAGTCTAAATGAATTAATTCAAGTAATTTCGTACTTCTTGTTGTGATTGATTTAAAAGGTTTTTTAACAAATTTTTCTTCTACACAAACTGAACATCTATTATTTTCATGTGATTATAATACATTAATAAGATGCAAGTTCTTAAGCCTTTTAATTGATGCAACATTTACATGTCCTAATCTACCATGCCACACATCAATAGATTCAACAATATAAGCAAAACGAGAGGTACTTTCATTCATTGTAGCAGAAACGTAAACAGTATTTAAAACAAACAGACCATCAGCTAGATACCCCTTACCAACAAAATTACCATTTTTTGTGATGATAACCTTGTCAGCCTCAAACACAATCCTAAGTCCAGCTTTGTTCAATAAACTCCCAGACACCAAATTCCTACGCAATGAGGGAACATACAATACATCACTAAGAGATAAAGTTTTTCCAGAGGTAAGTTTTAATAGAATCTTCCCTTTTCCAAGAACTTCAGCAGTGGCTGAGTTGCCCATGAATACACATTCACTATCAATAGTATCCTGGAAGTCATGGAATAGATCTCGATTTGAGCAGATATGTCTCGAAGCTCCAGTGTCAAGAATCCAGTCAGACTTGTTCTCCACTAGATTTGCCTCCACAACCACAGCAACAATGATGTCATCTTCCACAATGTTGGCTTGTTGAGCAAGTCTGGCAACTCCAGGATTTTGATCTGGCCTTCCTTTCCTCTAGTTACACTAATAGGATTTATGTCCCGGTTTGCCACAGACATAACATATCAGTTTGGACTTCTCAATTCGTCCACCGGTAGCTTTGAATTGATGGCCCTTTTTCTGCGATGGTTTTTCTCTCGCAATTTGTTTTCCTTTATTTTTGAACCTATCTTTTGAAGCAACAGAAGATTCAACGAGGTTAGCATTAACAGAATTCAAAAATTCAGAATTCAGCTTATCGTTCTGTCTGTTGGCTTCTTCAATGCGCATATGGCTAATAAGTTCTTGCAGAGTCAAATCTTTCTTCTTGTGTTTCAAATGATTACGGTAGTCACTCCAGGAAGGTGGAAAATTTTCAAGCAGCACGTTTGCCTGAAGAATTTCACACATTTTCATGCCTTCGGACAGTACGTTGGCCACCAGGTTCTCGTACGCATGGACTTGTTCCATTACTGGTTTGTCGTCCATCGTCTGGAACTGGAGCCACTTACCAACAACATATTTTTTTCTGCCCGCATCGTCTCCACCATATATGGATTCAAGTGTGCTCCAGATTATCTTTGCAGATTTCTGGATGACGAACAGATCGAACAGTGAATCTGTCATATGGTTGAGCAGATGGCCGCGGATAGTCTTATTGTCCTTCTCGAATTTATCAGGATCAACGTCAAAGGCTCGTTTGGATTGATCAGCATCCTTGAATGTTTTTGGATCACTGGCAGCAACCGTCTTGGATCTATCAGGACAATCTGAGGTAAGGACGTAGTCGACCTCCAATTGTTTGAAGAAGATCAGCAATTTCTGGTACCAACTAAGGTAATTAGCTCCTTCGAGTGGCTCCAATTTTGACAGATCTGGAAGGACCTTTCCGGATTTGATCGACATTGGGAAAAAAAAATTTTCTTTCAAATTATTGTCGAAGAAAACCAGAATGTAATTGTTGTGCTGTGGGATACCACTGCCTTAAAAGCAAATTCGGCACGACCTCGGTGCTAATCGTGTTCTGCCAGTTGCTCCCCAAGGTTAACACAACACCCACCTTGAACGTGCGCTCGTTAGAGGAGGATTGGAATCAAATGAATTTGCTCATAATACCAAAAAACTAAAACAGATCGAAAAAACGAAGGAAGAAGATGGAAGAAGATTGTCTCAGTTTTTCTAGATCTGGATCTATATTTGAATAGAATAAAAATAAAACGTTTTGAAGGAAAAACGGTTTTTAGATCCAAAAATTAAAGAGACATTAAAGAGGGAGTTATTTTAAAATGGTAACAAAAATTGGATAGAAAGGTAATAAAAAATTAGTTCTTTTTACGCAAGAGTGCAATTCCCAAACCCACCCACCCGCCCGTCGATCGGACGCATGGGGAGAGATTTTACTACCACTCTATCCACATTTTACAAGCCCCCAAAGATGCTCTAGTATATAAACCCACTTCCCAACTTAAAACCTTTCAATGTGGGACAACATCATTCTATCTCTTGCAAGGACTTATAATGGACCAAAGGCCCAAAGCCCATTGTAGTCATTCCCAACAAAATATACTCAGTATTTATTGTAAATTTTCTACAAATCCTCGACGATGACTAGTGGGCGATAGACGGTGTGACAATGGTGGCTACAAAAAATACTCCCTCATTCTTTGTTATTGCAAATGTTCAAGACATTGGATTCTAGGGCAATTGATTTTCTATGACAAATATGGGAGGATAGTGGTTGTTTTTTTTCCTCAATTCTCACGTAATGAAGATGGAAAGCAAGAAGAAACATAGAAGGAAAGAGTGAATAATGCCACGGTTATGGAAAGCTTTTCTCCATAATCAATACCCATATTTTCCTTCCATGTTTTTATTTATTTATTATTTATTTTTTTTGCTGTATGAGTAATAGTGAAGGATAAAATAGTAAATTTAATTCAATTAGGAACCTCAAACCTGAATACAGTAGACAAAAGTGAAAATCTATACTTTTTAGACATTTTTGTAATATCAGTCCCTAATAAAACCCATTTATGTAGTTACCCCATATGTTTATTTGGCTTGAACTAAATCCTAAGTGAGTTGTCAATGTAAGCATAACTCATTAGATAAGGTACCTGTTGATGTACAAATTTGGGCAAAGGGAATGCACCTAATCTGCACGTGATTCAACAATGAATTTGTATTTTGAGGGGAAAGAGGTGGCCTGCAAAACAAGAAGAATTATACACTGGTGTGGTGCTTGTCACACACTCTTTGATGCTTAAGTCAGAGAGGTAAAAGTGTATCAAGATTAAGAGTTTTAGATTGAGGTTTTAGCTACCTTCAATGACGTTTTCACAATCAATTTATACGAGGGTTAACCTAGGGTTTCCCTTCCTTTCTGCTGAATTGGTTTGGAAAAATGTTAAACTGGGCATCTGGTTGGGTTCTAGAAGCCCGCCAAAATAAATTGATCTCACTATTCTAACTTGTAGAACAAGTGGTACTAGGTCGATATCCCAAAGGTACCATAAAGCTAGTTCCTCATAATTAAATTTCAAAGAAAATAAAACCAGGGGGGGTTTGGAGTTTTTTTTTTTGGTGAAAACAATTAAAATAAATAAAAATAAGGAGAAAGCAAATCTTACCAAAGTTTTCAATTCAAGTTACTGTCTCATCCAATCGTAATTTTGATCTTGGGCTTACAAAAATACATCAATTAATTACCTAAACACCCATTCTACTTATTCGAAAAAGTCGTGATGAGTTTAATTCTCCTAAGTCAATTGATTCTAACAAAGCATTACAACCAATCCTAATTATTATCTAATTAACTGGGCACAATAGCATTCCATATTAACTCAACAATGGCATTAGGCATGAAGGAAGACTAAGACAAGATTAAAAAGGCAAGATAGCTACACATAATTAATTTCATTTCTTTTATCCTAGAGTTATCATGCAAGCCATGTAGTCATGAAAAAACATAAAAACACACACACGAGACAAGTCTTTTGCTACTTAATCACAACCATTCAAGACAATTACAGATCCTAAAATCATGCTTAGCAGTCAAACAAGTAAGCAATTATAATTGAGGTGTCAGTTCAATCATCACATTCTCATAAGAATAAAACAAGAATAAAAGAACACTTGATAAATAACTAAAAATAAATCTGAGCTTGAAGTCTCATAGTTGTACAATTGGACTCGAACCGACCATTGAATCAAAAACATAAACTCTAGCCTATCATCATCACGATATCGCTAAAATATGCCATGGTTCGATGGTACAAAAGTTGGAAAGAAAAATATAAAGTAAAAGCTCCCAAGAATGTTTAGAAACTAAACAATAACATAAAGGTAGAATGAATTCCGTTTTCCCTAGAGATAAGGATCATTATATATGGAAAACTGCAGCGTCGAGATGCCCTCCTTCAGTGTTGAGATGGTGTTTTGATAAAGAAGGAAATTTGCATATGGGTGACGTAGCGTTGAGATGCTACACATAGCGTTAAGATGCTACCGGACTGAAGAAGGGGTGCACATGTGATTACAACATTGAGATGCTGATGGATAGTGTCGAAACGCTACTAGCGTTGAGCTTGAGGAACAGCAACGTTGAGTGAGCTGTTGTTTGGCATATTTTGTATTGTTGAGATGTTGTGAAGTAGTATCTCAATGCTATCTCCACGAGTCTTCTTACTTGAATGTTTGCTGCAGTAGCATCTGAACACCATGATAGGGTTGAGACGCTACTCCTTCATGACTATGAGCTTGATCTTCAACTTCGCCTGACTTAGTTGCTCAATTTATGTACAAATTGCTCCTTTTTTATCCCGATTCGTTCAAAACGCTCTAATTCTCTCCAAGTTGTTTCATCCCTACAAAATAGATTAGTAAGTGCATGGGAATAACAAAACTAGCACTAAATAAGATATATCAATAGCACATTTTAGGTGCTATCAAATACCCCTAAACTTAAATCTTGCTAGTCCTCGAGTAAGGTGTTGCGTATTTTTTGTGCAATATCGCAACTGTACGGGTTATGTTTTAATATAGTGAAAGAGTGTTCGAGTATCGTTCTTAGGATTATCGTTCTAATTCACTTAAGTACTATGAATATTATCATCCAACTTTATTTAGAGAACAAAATTTAGTGATGGATGCAAGATTTAAATAAAAAGATTGAAACAATCAGAGGAGATAATATCCTAGGGAGTTGATTTCACCTATTAGACTAAAATAATTAAATTAGTTAAACATCCAAGATAGATTAAACAACGTTTCATAGGTTTAGAAGTCTTATATCATGAATGACTCTTTCGAGGATAAACAATCCTCATGTAATATGGCAAAACGTACTTCTCTGATGTGTTAGCTTTAGGGCTTCAATCAAACAAAATATTTTGATGATAACAAACTCAAATTTTTGTACTAAATTTTTATGTGTTTCAAAGAGTCTATCTTGTAGAGTTCAAAAAGAAAATTCCAACGCATTTTGAATCGTTTGAATCGAAGTTCAAACGAGAAAGATGTGAGTAAAAGAAGATTGAAAGAAAAAGCCAACATGGCGTTGACACGTGGCAGGTTGTGGACATGGCATCTGATGTGGAATCTAACAGTCACCTTTAGATGACCGCGTCAGAGTAATGTGGCAATGGCATGGCATAAGTGGACAAACGACAAGGCAACATGTGGCAAGCTGTTTGAATTAAAAAAAAAAAAGAAAAAAGGAGAAAATTATGGGCTGACATGCGGATGCCTCATATCGTGACACTTGTCACCATTTGGAATTTCGAAAAGATTTATTTATTTTCTGTAAAGTAAATATATTAATGCAAAAAGAGGAGGACCTCATAGCCCGAGGTCAAGGCAATAAAAATAAAAGACTCAGCCCTTAAGGGCAGCAACAAAGCAATAAAAGAATAAAGAAATAGCTCACAGCCCGAGCAGGGAGCTCACAAAATAAAACTAAACAGATGCTACAACCTAAAAGAAAGATCAAAACATCGCCCAAGGAGAGATAACATTCCCCACACAGGACAAAACCTGGCCCCCCCAAGACGAACAACGAGTGATAACATCAGACCGAACCACCTGCAATACTATCAACGCCAGACATGCTGCCTTGCCATGCAGACGACAGTTACGCTCCTTCCAGATATGATAAACTGTAGCCGCCCAAGCCACCCTCCAAACCCTACACTTTCACCTCTTACCCCGACTCTTTGCACAAACCCACTCAAGCTCAACTCCCCAGTCAGCAATCTGATGAGAAGACCCCCCCACCTCAGCACCCCACCCCAAACCTCTCGGCTAAATAGACAATCAAAAAAATAGATGGTCTCGAGATTCAAACCCATCAACACACAATAAGCAGGCTTCAGAGGAAGTAACCCCCCACCTTTGAAGCCGATCACGAGTATATAGTCTATCACGAATAGCCATCCAAGCAACAAATGCATGTCTGAGAATATTACCCCCAAACCAGAGGAGCCGAAACCACGAAACAACCCCTCCACGACCCACTCGAGAGCCACACCAAATGATCCTCCCTATCCAAGCACGAGAACACTAATTGAACCAAAGGGGCCAACTCTATAAGCTCCCAAGAAACAGAAGGCCACCTCCACCCACCATCTTGCAACAAAAAGTCTGCCACCCGAGCATGTATAGAGCTAGCCGCATCATACACAATTCTGTCATAATAGCGGGGAATCACTGACCCTACTGGCAACCATGGGTCAAGCCACACAAAACACCTACGACCATTCCCAATCTCAAAAGTAATAAGCGAGCGAAACTGACCACGAAGGTCCAATATAGACCTCTAGCACCAAGATCAACGTGATGCTGGACGGACAGTCTAGATCGAGCAACCCACCAAAATATAAGATTCCACCCAGGCTACCCACAAAGACCCAGAACGAACCATCGGGAGTCACAACAGCTTCATAACAGCAGCAGAATTCCAAGCACCCAGGTGCTTAATACCCAAACCACCTTCACACTTAGGCAAGAAAATCTCAGACCAAGCAACCTTAGTGCCCCCCACAGCACTCGGGTCACCCTGCCACATGTATGAACACAAAATCCTCTCTAGCTCATAAGAAACCTTCGCAGGGAGGACAAACACACTTGCCCAATAAACCTGAAAGCTCTGATGGACAGACTGAATAAGCTGTAACCAACCACCATATGATAACGCACGAGCCTACCAACTACTAATACGCGCAGTCACCTGCTCTAGCAAAGGCTTGCAATCAGCATAAGATAATCGACCCGACAAAAGGAGCAACCCCAAATAGCGCACTGGTAAGTTAGCTAGAGAGAACCCCATAAAACTCGCAAGCTCAACTACCTCCTCAGAAGGCAACCCAGCACAAAACATGGAGCTCTTTGAAGAATTAGAACCTAACCCTAAAAGGTCCTCAAACCTCCTCAGGATACTCTGTAGGACAGACAAAGAACCCCGATATCCTCCATTGAAAATCATCAAATCATCAGCAAAGAAAAGATGAGTCAACTGGATTCGGTCCCACAGAAAGTGATAGACAAACCCTTCAGTTGGAGAGTTCAACATCCTAGACAACACGTCCATTACCATAACAAACAAATATGGCGAGAGAGGGTCACCCTGCCTCAGCCCCTTCCTCCTAGGAAAATAACCCTCAAAGGAGCCATTCATAGCAATCTAGAACACAGGTGAGGTAACACACGCACGAACCGAACTAACAAACTGAAGGGGAGTTCCAATGGCCAAGAGGGTCCCAAACAAAAAATCCCAGTTGACCGAATCATAGGCCTTCTAAAGATCCACCTTCAGCACACACCTTTAGCACCCGTTTAAACTATAGCCCCCCCCCCCCCCCCCACCAACTCTTGGCACAACAGGATGTTATCCACTATACTACTACCAGGTACAAAAGCAGATTGGTTTTGGCTAATGAAATGCAACAACTACACCAACAATCTATTTGCCAAAATCTTCGTAATATTGTTATAAATAACATTACAACACGAAATCAACCGATAGTCTCCCAACCTACTTGGATTTGGCCGTTTAGGAACCAAAGTGAAGGTAGCATTAATTCCAGGCGGCAAGTAACATGACCTAAAGTAATACGACACCGCATCACAAAAATCCTCCCCCACAACACTCCAAGCAGCTTTGAAGAACCCAACAGAGAAACCATATGGGCCAGGTGCCCTATTACTATTCATGGAAAAGAGAACCCCACGCACCTCCTCACTTCCCATGGAAGTGGTAAGGCAAGCGCTCAACCTCTCAATTCAAAAAGATTTATTTGATTATTAAAAAAGGAAAAGGAAAAAAGAAAGGGGGAAGTGACACGCGCATGGGTTGTAAGCCATTTTGGTTGAAGGAGAATCTTTTCTCTTCTCTCTCCTCAAATTTTATCCTTAATCATTCTAAATTTCACCATTCAATCCCAACCATTCATTCTTTTGACCTAGATCTAAGAGCTAATTTTTAATTTGCTTTAAATGTCTTTTAAGCTAAAAAATGTTATCATCTTCCTCACTTTTTGAAAAATTTCCAGCAAGCTTCCATACTCCCTTAACTCTCCAAAAGTTCTAAAATCCTTCAATTTTCTCATGTACTCTTGAACCGGCTAATTTTAATTTTTTGAGGAATGTTTGGAGTGCCTTGTTGTGTGATCAACTTGTGTAGTTTGCCTATTAAGAGGCATTCTTGTGAGATCATTTGTTTTTGTCTATTGGGAATTGTATAAAGGCGTGGGGTATACCTTAGATTGTGAGAAAAGTAAATTGGTTTGATTCTGAACCAGTGAAAAGGATCTTAGGTTTCTCATTAGCCTAGGAAAAAGAGGGTTGATCGGTTTGGTTCTCAACTGCAAGAGGATCACTTAGTGAAATACCCAAGAAGGAGTCTTGGGGAGTGGAGTAGGCGATTTACCAAACCACTCAAAAATTCTTGGTGTCTTCATTCCCTATCTTTTAATTTTCGCACTTTTAATTTTTGCAATTTACTATTCTTAGATTGCATGTTGTAGGTTTCCATTGTCTTATTTAAATTTCCTTTATCTTGTTGCTTGAGCGCTTAATATTGTTTTTCCTCTTGATTGCAAGTTAGTTTAAATTAGAAGTTTTTTTTTTGGTAATTTTTAGTTTAATAAAGTCTAGAATTTTAGATTAAAATTAAAAATTGGTGGACAACCCTATTTGCCCCCCTCTAGTGTTGCCTTTAGATCCTACATGATGATTTTTAACGATAAGCATAACATTAAGTTCCTTCATTAACAACTTTGAAAGGAGTCCTAATCATTATCAAGTTAAAACTACTTTTAGTCATGCAATTAGGATCTAATTTAAATTACCTTTTTCAAGCGTGAATTTAGACCAACACAACATTTAATCTATGGGTAAAAGATGAAAAACATTAAGAATATAAAAGCATGAATGAAATAAATGACATTCAATCATGGAATTTAAATAATTAGAACATTAGATCTAATGGCTATATCAATCCCTATAATAAAAAGAGAGTTTAGCCACTCGCTCACCATCACAAAATCTAAACTCTTAAAAAACATACAAAAGAAAGAAGAGAAAAACTATGCTGGTGTCGATCTTCTGTCTCCGTATGATCTCAACGAACTTGGCCTTCAATCCTTCTCTCAAGTCTCTTCTCACTCTTGTATATAGAATTTAATCCAAAGTTGTGCTCACCAAAAATTGAATGCCTTTGAGTGAAGAAAATGAGTGTATTTATAGTATTCCAATCCAAATCCTAAATGTATTGGGAGTCCATATTTTGAATTAGGAATCCTAAACCTTTTAGGAAATCATCTAAAAATCGTCCAAAAGATATAGCTTATTGTCGCATGTCGAGATACTGGGTAGCATCTTGAAGCTGAGACGATAAATGTTGCCCTTAAGTGCGTCGAGACGCTATGTATGCGTGAAAAGTCTTGGCTGTAGCGTTTTTTGGGCATCGCGATGCTCTCTAGGGCGTTGAGACACTACTTTCTTGAGAATTTTGGCTTCCTTCATCCTTTCTCTTGGTTAAGTTACTCTAATTGAAGCCAATTTAGTTCCTTTTCACCATGATTCTTCTAAAAACTCTGGTATTGCTCCGAAGGCTCGAATTCTACAAAATAAACGTACATTTATCTACAAAACTAGCAAAAATAAGGATTAAAGATAGCATATCACAAGGTAAAACTAAACTAACCTATAGATTACCAGTTGCATATCAATGACTTTAACATCCATGCTGTAGACAACAAAAAACTCACAGTAGAAGAAAGCATTTAAATACATTCAATCAATGAAAAATTTAAAATTGAACCCATCATTCCTTATGAGTGTGTGTGTGTAGCCTCTCCTATCTTAGCTTTATAAGCCTAGAAAGGTTTTATTCAGCCCTCAACTCATCTTTTCCCTACTATGGCTATAAGTTCCGATTATTAAGCTTCCCCACTCATCTTTTATTGCTCGGGTAGGCCTCCCCCAAACTTAAATTTTACTTTAATGAGATGGACACTAGCTTTCACACATCTACTGCAGGGACCCTAAACCATGACACTTTTACTCACAGGTGGCCTAACTGATCACAACAGAGGAAACTCTTTTTGTCCTCAACTTTAAAAGCAAGCATGTTATATTTTCTTTTTCTTTTATTTTTTTTAATTGAAAACATGCAATAAAAGGTGAATAGTCATGCAAAAACTCCTCAGTGTAACATTACTCAATATCATGCAAGTAGATTCTCTAATTAGTTTCTAAAACCTTTCGGGTGATAACAAGAATCTAGGATAAATAACACAGTTCTAAGTCTTCAAAACCACAAACATGAAGGCTATGTGCTCAAAAAGTATAAGGGATACAAAATAGTTTTTTTTTTTTTTTTTTTTTTTTTTTTTAAATTAGGCTCAAATCATGCATGCATTCTCATGTTTCAACCATCGCAAATAAAATCGTCTTACGTACATCCTAGATTGTCATAATTACATAATATGCAACTAATTCATAATACAACTCGTGCTCAATTTTTTTTTCTCAAAATTCTATGCTCAGAATAAACATGCAAATCTATAACTCTCCACCCTCAACCTTAAAAGATACATTGTCCTCATTGTATCACTAAACAAAGTCTCAAAAACAAAAAGGTAAGGGGAATAGAAAACTCTCCTGATTTTTGTACGACCTATGGGTGGTAGTGCATCTTTCGTCTCATCTCCTTCTCTCTAGTGCAAAAACCTACGAAATAAAAAGAAAAACTAATGAAAACAACGAAAAGAAAAAAACTAAAAAAAAATTGGGTTGCCTCCCAAAAGCATAATTTTTTAAATGTAGTCATGCTCGATGAGACTCTCTCTTAGTCATTCAACATCTAATTTGTTTGAGACCATTTCATTCTCATGTAAGCTTAGCACACGCGAACCATCTAACTCCAAGATCCTCTTCTTTGCTCGTGCATCCTATAAATTAATCAAATATAACTGGCACAGAAAACACACGTCATTAGCAATTTTCATATCTTCAATTTTAAATTTTACCACTTCTCCCTTAAACTCCATAGAAAGAGTACCATTATCAACATCGATTTTAATTTTGGTAGTTTCCATAAATGGGCGCCCTAACAAAATTGAAACAGATGAGGGTGGAGAATTGTCATTCACATTCAGGACATAAAAATCTACAAGAAATATCAAACCATTTACTTGAACTAAGACATATTCAATAATGCCAAGAGGCCTAATGCGAGAACGGTCGGCTAATTGAATTACAATACCAGATTCATGCATTCATTCAACTTAAGCTTTTAGTAAATAGAAAACAACATGACATGTGTTAAATCTCCTAAATCTAACATAGCATGCCTGAAATTCTTTTTACCAATGACATAGGGTAGTGAAAACATACTTGGGTCTTTCAATTTTTCTGGTAAGTTGTTGGGTAGAATTGCTGACACATTTTCACTTACCACATTCTTCTCCTCTTCCTTCCTCTTCCCTTTCTTGGTGCACCAGTTTTTTAGAAATTTAGCATACTTAGGAAGTCTCTTGACCACATCCAAGAGTAGGATGTTGACCTCCACCTTTATAAAGGTATCAAGGATCTCTTTTTCCTATTCATCTTCCTTTTATTTTGCGAACCTGCTAGGAAAAATGAGTAACTGGAATGTAGGAATTCAAAGATAAAGGTGGATCAAATCTTACTCCATGCAATGATTTATGAGAAGGTTGTTCTCCTTTCTGCTCTGTGCTCTGTTCATCATCTATGGATGAGATTAATTTGGAAGGAGTGTCTGCACCACTAAACGACATTATTGCATTGACATTCTCCCTAGGGTTTACCTTGGCTTGTGATGGTAGCTTTCCTTAGTTTTGGGCCTTTAATTTCATAACTTATGTGGCTAGTTGTGTAATTTGAGTGACCAAGTTCTGTATCCCAACCCTTATCTCTTGTTTGAATTTCAGAGTGCTGTCAACAAGATTCTTCACAATATCATCTAGAAGCATACCTGAACTAGAGGACTGAGCTTGAGGTGGCTTGCTAAAGTTTTGAGAAGGTTGTTGATAACTCTTAAATTAAGAGTTATAGGCTAGCATTTCAGGATTAAATTGTCGAATGTTATCTCATTATAGGCTAGCATTTCAGGATTAAATTGTCGAATTTATCTCATTATATTATGGAAAACTGCTAACTTTGAGTTATTTTACTTTATGATTGGTTTAGATATAGTAACATTATTATTAGATCATGATATAGTAATTAATGAGTTTTGTGTGATTAATTCAGGGTTTGATTAAGGAGGACTCCTGAAGCTAAATGCAGCAATTATACAACGTTTTGCTGGAGCAAATCTGGCAATTTAAATCAACATGAATTTCGCACGTGAGAGTTGCTGCCCATTAAATGAGCTAGAAGATGTCAGTACAATCAGCGTGTTTCAGCCAACAGAAGCTTGCCAGGTCATGAGACCTGTCTAATCAGCCATAATTTGCATAAAGAAGGAGCTATATTTATTGGGCAGTCATTTTTTGTAAGAAAAAGAGAGAGAGGTCTGGAATCGAAGAAGAAAAGGAGAAGAGCTCTGATTCTGGAGGCCATGGGCGAAAGTTTTCCAAATAGGGAAGGTTTTCTCTAGGGGATTTGACGCCGATGCTGAATCAAGCTTTTTGGGCAACATTCTATCTTCTTTTTCTACTTTGTCTTCTTCTATTTAGTTTTTCTGCACCATTTACTTTATGTCTACATTTCGATTTCTTTGCTATAGTTTTTACATTATGAACTAATCACCAGGTGAGGATTAAAAGATGATTGCTTTTGATTAATATTATAGTTGAGTATATTTCATTTCCTTCAATCTGGTTTTTAAGAGGTTTTATTCATTAGCTCATTTATGTTTGGCCAGCTGATTTGAGCAGTGTTCCTCTGATTTCTGGGAAGAATATGAGGGGGCTGAAAGCTTAAAAACCACATCAGCTCTTTGTTAGAGTTAGTAACTAGCTAAGTGAGTAGGTTGGGGATAATCACTCACCTATTGCACACACAATACAATGAGATATACTGTGTTGAATTAATGGAAATGAAACAATATACTTTAGGTGATTTGGGAGAATGCCATGAAATATGTAGTGGGTTGAATGGAATGAATATGTACTCGAGTTGTACTTTAATTAAAGCATGATTTACCCCTAATCCAAGCCTTTGTATTAGCACAAAGTATCTAGACCAGTTGTCATTTGTTCATTTACGATTCCTCTGTTTTCTCTGTTTTAGCAAGTATTTTGTTCCAGCATTTGTCATTTTATTTTAATTCAGTTCCTTAATGAATTTTTTGGGTTACAATTCGAGTTACTAAGAGTTAATTTGTGGTGAAAAGAAGAATTAATAGTGTCTGTAGATACAATAATTTACTTAGCACTTGCTACAAAAGTATGTGTACATTTGCGCATAGACATCATAATATTGCCGAATTATTCACACTACATTAGCAAGGTATCAAGTTTTTAACGCCGTTGCCGGGGACTAGTTAATTTGTCCTTTACATAGATTAATTTTTGGTAATTGGAGCTTATTGAATTCTGAGATTGCTGTTTGTTTGGTCTTAATTTAGGTGGTTTGAGTTAGTACGATCCGGAGATTTAAAGAACATTTCAAGTGCGTAGAAGGGAACAACGAGGAAGAAAACATACAATGGAACGTGTTGATCCTCGAGTGAGACCTGTAAATCAAGAGGAATTACCAGAGCATCAACTGGAACATTTTGGAAATCCACCTAGAGTGGGAGCATATGAAGCAACTGGTCGACATAATGGTGCTAATAATCCTATCTTTGTGGCAGATGATAGGGAGAGAGTTATTCGTGCCTATGCTATGCCTACTTTTGATGCGCTAGGAATTGTTGAACTTGATTTAGAAGTAGCAGAGTTTGAGTTGAAACCCGTCATGTTCCAGATGTTGCAGTCTATTGGACAGTTTCATAGACTTCCTTCAGAGGTTCCTCACTTGCATTTAAGAAACTTCTTGAGTGTGAGCGATTCTTTTAAGAAACAGGGTGTGTCAAAGGATGCTAGAAGATTAATTTTGTTCTCGTATTCTTTGTGAGATCAAGCAAAATCATAGTTGAATTCCTTTGGACCTGGAACTATAACTTTGTGGAGTGATTTGGTGGAAAAGTTTTTGATGAAGTATTTTCCACCAACCAAAAATGCAAAACTTTGGGGAAAGATAGTGGATTACAAGCAGTTTAACGATGAGACTTTCAGTGAGACATGAGAAAGATTTAAGGAGTTACTCAGAAAGTGTCCTCACCATGGTCTGCCCCACTGCATCTAGATGGAAACGTTTTATAATGGCTTGAATTAGGAAACGCAAAATATGGTAAATGCATCAGCAAATGGAGCCTTCCTAGCTAAGACTTTTAATGAAACATATGAGATTCTAGGAGGATCTCAACAAATAGTTTCCAATGGTCGGATGTTAGAAACAATCCAGGGAAAAAGAACATGGGAGTGCTTAAAGTCGATGCATTAACTTCTCTCAGTGCTAAAATGGCATCAATGGAAAATCTTCTAAAAAACTTGCAGTTGGGAAATACAAATCCCAATGCGATAGTAATTAATCGGGTAACAACAGAATCTTGCGTTTACTGTGGAGAAGGGCATACATTTGAGTATTATCCAGCCAATCCTACATCATTCTATTACGTGGGACATCAGAATATGCAGAAGAACAATCCCTTTTCTAATACATACAACCCAGGGTGGATGAACCATTCAAATTTCTCATGGAGTGGTCCAGGGAATGTTGCACAAGGAAATCAAGGGCAAAACATAATGAATTTTCAACCTAGTTTTTGGCAGAATCAACAAAATATGTCACAACATAAGCCAATGAACCAACATATACCAAGAATATCATTAGAAAGTTTGACAAAATAATATATGATAAAAAATGACACAGTGATTCAAAGTCAGCAAGCATCTATGAGGAATTTGGAAATACAAGTCGGGCAGCTAGCCAATGAGCTGAAGACTAGACCTCAGGGTAAGCTACCTTCAGATACAGAGATTCCAAAGAGAGAAGGTAAGGAGCATGTTCAAGCTATTGAATTACGAAGTGGAAAACCTCTTGTTTTAGCAAAAAAAATTGAGCAAGAAAAAACAGATGTTTACACAGTCTGCGGTGCGAACAGAGGAAAGAATAGCAGTTGAATCAGAGAATGTTGAAAATACAAGGGATGCTGAGAATGCTGAAGTAGAAGAAAGTGCTAGAGAAAAACGGTCAGCAGCAACACAGAAGACAGCTACTGTGAGTCAGCATTTGTGCCACCAGCACCACCATTTTCCTAGCGATTAAAGAAGAAAAATCAAGATCAGCAGTTCAAGAAGTTCTTCGATATCTTCAAGCAGCTTCACAGAAACATTCCACTAGTTGAAGCTTTGGAACAAATGCCTAATTATGTGAAGTTTAAAGATATCCTAACCAAGAAGAAGAGACCAATGGAATTTGAGGTTGTGCCTGTGTTAGGAGAATGTAGTGCTATAGTTGCCCATCCCATTCCTTCTAAGCTTCGAGATCCTGGATCGTTCACAATACCAGTGTCAATTGGAGGAAAAGAAGTAGGGAGAGCCCTCTATGATCTAGGCGCCACCATAAATCTTATGTCATTGTCTATTTTTCAAAAATTAGGCATTGGAGAAGCGAGGCCTACTACCGTGACTTTACAGTTGGCTAATAAGTCAATCCCATATCCTGAAGGGAAGATTGAAAACATTTTGGTACAAGTAGATAAATTTATTTTTCCAGCTGATTTCATTATTTTGGATTATGAAGTGGACAAAGAGGTATCAATCATTTTAGGGAGACCTTTCTTGGCAATTGGAGGTACAGTAGTTGATGTGGCTAAGGGAACAATTACATTGACTGTATATGATCAGGAGGTGAAATTTAATGTGTTAGACGCTATGAAATGCCTTGCGGAAAGAGAACAATGTTCAGCTGTTCACATCCTTGATGATTTAATAGAAGAGAATTTTGAGCTGGAATTGCTAGAGCAGCATGATCGAATGTTTGGAGAGATTTCACAAGAAGACTTAAACGGCTGCAGTGAAAGATCTGCGGTAAACAATCTGAAGGAATTTCCAAGATATAGAAGATTATTTGAATCGTTGGAGCTGGCTGATAGAGAATCTCCACCAATTCAACCATCAATCAAGGTGCCTCCTAAGTTAGACTTGAAACCCTACCTACACATTTAAAGTATGCATATTTGGGAGAAGAAGGAACGTTGCCAATTATCATATTACCAAATCTTTCACCCGAGGATGAGCTACTGCTTTTAGAATTACTAAAACAATACAAGAAGGCGATCAGATGGACATTGGCAGATATACAGTGTATAAGTCCTTCCTTCTACATACATAAAATCAATTTGGAGGATTGGAAATTTCAGAACCATTGAAAATTAGAGAAGGCTTAATCTTGCAATGAAAGAAGTGGTCCAAAAGGAAGTGATCAAATGGTTGGATGTCGGAATTATTTATCCAATTGCTAATAGCAATTGGGTAAGTCCTGTGCAGTGTGTTCCTAAAAAGGGAGGTATGACTGTAACTGTTAATAAAGCAAATGAGTTGATTTCAACTAGAACAGTAATAGGGTGGCGAATTTGCATGGATTATAGAAGATTGAACAAAGCCACCAAGAAGGACCATTTTCCATTGCCGTTTATTTATTAGATGTTGGATAGATTGGCAGGGCAAGCTTATTATTATTTTCTTGACGGGTATTCAGGGTATAATCAGATTACCATCACTCCTCAAGACCAGGAGAAAACAACATTTACATGCCTTTATGGAACATTTTCTTTTAGAAGAATGCCCTTCGGGTTATGCAATGCCCTAACAACATTTCAGCGCTGCATGATGGCAATATTTTCAGATATGGTGGAGCCTATAATGGAGGTATTTATGGATGATTTTTCGGTATTTGAATAATCTTTCCAATCCTGTTTAGAGAATTTGGGTAAGGTATTGCAGAGATGTGAATAGACTAACTTAGTGTTAAACTAGGAAAAGTGTCACTTCATGGTCAAAGAAGGAATTGTCCTTGGGAACAAATTCTCTAAAGTAGGAATTGAAGTTGATAGAGCAAAAGTAGAAATTATTGAAAAATTGGAGCTACCATCGTCAGTCAAGGGAGTACGAAGTTTCCTTGGGCACGCAGGATTTTATCGAAGATTCATAAAAGATTTTTCAAAAATATCCAAACCACTTTGTACTTTATTAGAAATCAACCGAACATTCCAATTTTCTGAAGAATGTGTAAAGGCGTTTAACACCTTGAAGACAACATTAGTTATCGCACCAATCATTACTGCACTAAATTGGAGCATGCCATTTGAAGTGATGTGCGATGCAAGCGACTATGTAGTAAGAGCTATGCTGGGGCAAAGAAGTGGCAGAATTATCCATCCAATTTATTACGTCAGTAAACCCTTGAACGAAGTTCAATTGAATTATACCACTGTTGGGATTTATGCCCTAAAGCCTCGTAATTAATAATTTATTTAATAATTAATAATAATTTTGATTATTTTATTTGCAATATAATATTATCCATTATATGAAAATTCCAAGGTTATTAGTGTAATCTTGAACAGTATGTGGTTGACATACGAGATGATCATGTTCAAGAAATAACCTAAAGGTATATGGATAAGGTTGGGTGCCTTATCCTGGTAACACTATTGATACGGCCCACTTTGTAATAGTTACAAATGATTTGATCCAAATTATTCATGTGGAGATATGTGAGTGGGGGTATTTTATACAATGAGTTTGTATAAGACTGGACCACGAAATATTTAATCTCTCTTTATAAATCCGTTAATTGAGAAGATTAATATTTCATCAGGATGATCATATGCGACTCGATCTTAATCCTGAGTGAGTTATGAACTCCTGCCTGTGAGGGCTTATCCTTTGATTTGCATGGGTGAGAGTGGCTTTTGTAGCCGATTCAACATGCCTACCATTTTGGGGACTTGACCAAATAGGGAGCTGGGAATATAATCTCACAAGATGAAATTCACTCCTTCCCATATAGGGTAAGTAGATGAGTAGTTCCCTTAAGTGCTGATTTCAGGACTTGAACAATGGGCCCCCACCCTCTCATTGGCCCGAGAGGGACTTAGTTTATAATTATATTATAAACAAATTGTTCATTAGAGGATCAGTGGTACTTAAGGTGCAAGATATAATTATAGGGGTAAAACGGACTTTTAACCCAGCTGTAATTACGAACAACTCGTGAAGGATCGACTTGCATGTAGTGATTATATCAATGGACACAACTTGTCCTACAGTGCATAAGAGTGCAACTTTAGGTCTATAGTGGAGTGACCCTAGAGTTAATGAATGAAAATTGATTAATTAAAGAGTTTAATTAATTAATTTTGTATCATTGGAGCTTATAATCTGTAGGTCCATAAGGTCCCCTTGCTAGCTCATAGTAACACTAAAAGATCAATTTAGTTGAAAGAAAATTTTGAAATGTTCAAATTTAATATTTAATTTGAAGTATTCAAATTAATATTTAATATATTAGATATATTAAATATAAAAGAGGAAAATATATTTATTGTATTTGATACATTAAATATTAAAATAATTAATGTATATTTGATATATTAAATAAAAGATATTTATAGAATTTGAATAAGATTCAAATAAATAAATATCGTAGGAGATTTGAATGAGATTCAAATAAATACAAGATATATTTTAATATATTAGATATTAAAATATAATATTTTAATTATGGCAAAGATTTTCCCTTGGTCACTATAAATAGGACCCTTGGGTTGAGCCATTCTATACAACACACATCTTCTCAATAGAGAGAATTAGAGAATTCTCTCTAGACCTCTTCCTCTCCAATCCCTTGGGGATTTTCTTTCAAGAGGCTCCCACAAGCCTTGGTCCTGTGTTCGAGTCATAGCCAGGAAGACTTTGTAGAAAAGATAAAGATCCGCCAGAATATTCTCCATAATATTATTTTCAAGGTATTTATTGCTTAACCTTTGTATTTTAGTTTAATTCTAAATAAATCAAAGACGATTCATATGCTTCCGCTGTGGGTTTAATTCGATTATTCCCTTCAATCACTACAGAGAAAGAGCTTCTAGCTGTGTTATTCGCTTTGAAATAATTCAGATTGTATCTCATTGGGACCAAAGTGGTGGTTTATACCGATCATGCAGTATTAAAATACTTGTTGGCGAAAAAAAATGCAAAACCAAGGCTAATAAGATGGGTGTTGCTTTTGCAGGAGTTCGACCTAGAGATAAAAGACAAGAAAGGATCAGAGAATCCAGTAGCCAATTATCTCTCTAGAGTGGAGCAACACCAGAATTTGATCCAGCAACCTGAGATAACAGATGTGTTTCTAGATGAATAATTATTGGTAGTCTTAGAGGTGGTGGACAATGAAACTCCTTGGTATGCTGATTTTGCTAACTATTTGGTTGCTAACATTTTAATGTCTGAACTTTCTAAATAGCAATTGAAAAAGTTTCTCCATGAGGTAAAATTTTACTTTTGGGATGATCCATATTTGTTTAGACATTGTGTTGACAATATTTATAGAAGGTGTGCTTTTGGAAGAGAAATTCAATCAATTCTTGAGCATTGCCATGCTTTTCCATACGATGGACATTTTGGAGGGCAACGAACGACAACAAAAGTCTTCCAATCAGGTTTTTATTGGCCTACTATTTTTAAAGATGCACATTTTTTTAGTAGAACGTGTGACACTTGTCAAAGGAGAGGAATGATAGGAAAAAAGAGATGAAATGCCCTTAACTTACATTTTAGAGGTTGAATTGTTTGATGTTTGGGGTATAGATTTCATGGTACCATTCTTCCTTCTTTTGGCAATCTCTATATTTTAATGGTTGTTGAGTATGTATCGAAGTGGGTTGAGGCTATGGCTTGCCCTGTAAATGATGATAAAACTGTCTTGAAATTCATGCATAAGCACATTTTTACACGGTTTGGCACACCTAGAGTTTTAATTAGCGATGAAGGGTTTCATTTTGTTAACAAGATGCTTGGCAATTTATTGGCAAAATATCATGTGCAACATAGGATCTCAACACCTTATTACCCACAGGCTAATGGCCAAATAGAGTTATCAAATAGGGAAATAAAGGGAATACTTGAAAAAGTTGTGCATGTGAATAAAAAGGATTGGTCCTATAGGTTGGAAGATGCTCTTTGGGCATATAAGACAACTTACAAAACACCTTTAGGTATGTCATCTTACAGGTTAGTTTTTGGTAAAGCTTGCCATTTACCTGTAGAGTTAGAACACAAAGCATTTTGGGCCCTGAAAAAGTTGAATTTTAATTACACTCATGATGGAGCACTAAGATTGCTACAACTTAATGAGTTAGATGAGATGGGGCATGCTGCTTACAAAAGTTCAAGGCTATACAAAGAGAAAACTAAATTGTGGCATGATAAAAGGCTTTTGCCGAAGCATTTTGAGAAAGGACAAAGACTTTTACTGTTCGATTCTAGACTAAAATTATTTCCGGGAAAAGTTAAGTCTAGATGGTCTGGTCCTTTCACAATTGTGGAAGTATTTCCCCATGGTGCAGTAACGTTGCAGGATGAGAAAGATGGAAGAGAATTCAAGGTGAACGGCCATCGAATCAAACATTATTGGGGAGAAGAAATTCAGCAGAAGCTTGCTTCCCTGAGTTTGAAAGAAGAGTGATGGAGCAATGGGATTGTAGGAGCATTGTGTAGTGTTGAATATTTTTATATGCTATAGAATTTATTGTGTTAGTTTAATTTATTTTATTTTATTTTATGATTTTAATGGTTTTCTTTATCGTGTAGATCTTCTATTTTGTCATTTGTGAGTTGTCAAATAAAAGAGAAATAGATTCTATAAAAAAAGGGGAAAGACAAAGAAAACTTCCTTTTTCAGATAAGGAATTTAAAAGGAGTTAGTGTGACAGCTTTAAAGACAGAGAAATTTTCAAAAATTTTAAATTGAGTGGTTGGGGATTAATTTGGAGAAGGCATGCAGAGGGTGTGGCAGTAATTTATCTGGGGGAGCGATATGGGTTTTATGACTAATCTGATGACGTCAGCGATTTTCAAGGATATAACGTCATTTAGGGCGATTTTGGGGGGATTTTGAATTTGAAAACCTTGCGAAAAAGATCAATTTACCCTCATCTTTATTTGTCTTTAAATTAAACCCTAGCCCTTCGATTAAACCCAACTTCTTGATACTCCAATCCTAACATTCTAGCTCCGATAACTCTCTTCTCTTACTGGAAAAATGCTAGCTAAAACTCGCTGGTCAAAGCTTCAAGAGGGTGAGCCTTCTGAACTGTGGAAGCAGAGGTTGTTCCGGAGCAAGAAAAGAAGAAATCACCAAAGAAGAAAAAGAAGAAGGTCATGAAAGTGATGATCCCAGAACCATAAGTCGAAGGTGATGAAGTTGCCGAAAAAGAACTCATTGTCCAAGAGCAAGTAGAAAGGGGGGAAACTATTGAACCCATAGAGGAGACTGTAGAAAGAGAATAAATTCCAGAAGTGGAAGAAGTACTAGAGCATCAAGAAATCTGATAAATTGAGGAACCACCAGTGTAAAGCCCAGTGATTGATGAACCAGTAACAGAAAAATCACTGGAGAAAGTTAAAAAGAAGAGGAAAAAGAGGAAGAGTTCTGTTGAAGCATCTTTGGTAGAAGAAATTATAACTGATGAAACAGGACTAGAGGAGGACGATGCTGCAACAATGAAAGCAAAGGCAAAGGAAAAAGGTAAGAAAAAGGAGGAGAATACGAGGTTTCCATGGGAAAGATTCATTTTTGCTAAAGGGAAGAAGAAGTATAACGAGTTAAAGAAGAGATTTTCTAGCGGAGAGGGGATTTGATTCTAACTTGACGAAGCTACCTCAGTTTATACGATCTAGGATTGATAGTCAGGGCTGGCAGGAGTTAGCAAAGTAGCCAAATGAAGCTCGAGTGCAGGTTGTCTGTAAATTCGATGAAAATCTGGACCCGAAAGAGGGATATTTATCCATCGTACGCAGAGTTCGAGTAGACTGGTCGCCTGAGGCCATTAATGACCTATACCATTTGGATGAATTCCCCTATGCAATGTTCAATGAAATGGTTACCGCCCCCTCTGTGGAGCAGTTAAATGCAACCATTAAAGAAGTGGGGGTAGATGATGCTCAATGGAGGGTTTCGAATGCTGGAGCCAGAACCTTTCAGGCAGCATATCTCACAAATGAAGCAAACATGTGGCTGGCCTCTGCCAAACTTCGTCTCATACCGACTACTCATGATTCAACCTTGTCCATGGCAAGAATCCTATTGACATTTGAAATTCTCAAGGAGTTAAGCATCAACGTTGGGAAGATTATTTTTGATCAAATTAAGAGTTGTGCGAAGAAGAATGTTGGAAAACTATTTTCTCCAAACACAATTTCCATGATGTGTGATCAGGTTGAAGTGCCTAGACATCATGATGATGACACACTCTTTGACAAGGGTGTTATTAATCCAAGCAGCATTCAGCGCCTGTAGAGGAGGGAAGGAAGCTCCCAAGCTGGTGGTCTCCTGAGAGGGATAGACAAGCTTTTGGAATTAGATTACCAACTGCTACAGCGGGTTGAGTATGCGGAAATGGAACAACATACCTTCTAGATTTATGCTCAGA
Organism: Trichosanthes truncata; assembly: GCA_033996785.1. Lineage (NCBI taxonomy): Eukaryota > Viridiplantae > Streptophyta > Magnoliopsida > Cucurbitales > Cucurbitaceae > Trichosanthes > Trichosanthes truncata. The sequence goes on along the minus strand of JAWPNB010000013.1, from coordinate 36,400,853 downwards.
GGAGAGATTTGGCTATTAAGAAAGCCTTCCACAACAACTTCCAGAAGCCATTCCCTGCCTTTCCAACCTTCCTAGAAGAAATATTGACTCCTTGGATTCCACCACCTATTGACCAACCATTTGAAGAATAGGATATTGAAAACTCATCTGGAGAAGAAGGAGAAGAGATGTAGTCTGTTTACCTTTAGTTTATCTACTTTATCTGTTTAATTCTAGCTATTTTTGTTTAGTTTTTGTTCATTCTGCTTGTCTAGCTAGTTTTTGCTAAAGTTTTTTTGTTTTTTTTTTTAAAGTAGGTTAGTAAGAAGAAAAGAAAAGCTCTATGTCTGACTCATGTTTTAGGAATGTAGTGATGATCTTTTGCTCTCTTAGTAAAAATGAAAGTATGTTTTGCTTCAGCCTCCTAGTTTTTGATTGAATGTTGAATGAATTGCTTCTTGCCTAAGCCTGTTACAAAAGCAATTAAATTGAAATAGCATAATTAGCAGTTGCATGTCAAATAAGTTGTGCTTTGCCTGTACCCTGAGTTCTTATGCTGAATCAAATTAGACCCTGTATTCAAGATAGTTGGATGATTGCTGATGATTTAGCATTTTAGGTTATTGAATCTTTTGCACATTAAGTCCTAAGCTTTAAATAGATTCTTATAGAACCATCTCTTTTAAAGCTTAGAAGTCTAGGAGTGCTCATTCCCATCCAAGTGATAACAAGTTACTTCTTTGCCTAATTCTAGTCTTTTCAGCCAGCTTGTAATAAGTTTGGGGGTCTTCCCTGTACTCTCATTGGGGACAATGAGTGATTCAAGTTTGAGGGGGCCGTGTTAAAGTTGCTAGAGCATTTTTTAGGATTTTGCTTGTTAATATTTTTTTAGGATCTACTCTTAGGGAGCACTCCTCTTACATTCCTAAGATGCACTCCTCTCCCTTGCAAGCAAACCCAACCTGTTTAGTAGTCTTCAAAAAAAAAAAAAAAACTTTAGCTCAGAAAAAGGATTTTGCTAAAACTATCTCTGTGTAGCTTGTCCTCATCGCTAGATGTTTTCACCATAAGGTGTTAGCATTCTGGAATGAAGGTATAAGGTGCATAAAGAAGCTTTGAAGAAAAAGAGAAAAGAAAGCAAGGGATGAGTGTTAGCCTGATAATCACAACTCTCCTAGAGCTTAGGTGAGCTTCATCATAAAATGTCGTCATTCTGAGAAGCAAGAAGGGAGTGACATGAGGGTCAATCTTAGAACAGAAGTGGAATGAGTGTTATTCCTATGAGGTGATGAGCCTGAAGGCTAGGGTGCACGACATCATAAAATGTTGTCATTCCAAGAAATAGGGCTGTGACTTGAAGGATATCCAAGAGAGTAGTAGGTTGTTAAAAAAAAGACGAAAAAGAGAAAAGAAAAGTGCAAGTTTGTGCTAGCTTAGAAGATTAGTTTTAGAAAGGAAGCACTCTTGTGAAATTTTGGTCCTGGGATTGCATAGTGAGCTTGAGGATTAGAATTCTTAGGTGATAAAAGCTTTGGAGCTAAAAGGTGTCTAGTTAATGCTTAGGCATGTATGAAAGAGCAGAATTTGAAATCCTGAAGCAGGATAACATGTATTGAATTGCAGGTGCAGGTTTGATGCTAGAGCATAGCTGCAATGCTAGTAATGTATATAAGAATTTAGTGGTCAAGTAGAAGTAGCTGTTGACATGTACAGGTGGAGGAAGCATCACTCGAGCGTGAGTAATGATTCAAGTTTGGGGGTTTGATAACTCTTAAATTAAGAGTTATAGGCTAGCATTTTAGGACTAAATTGTCGAATGTTATCTCATTATATTATGGAAAACTCCTAACTTTGAGTTATTTTTCTCTATGATTGGTTTTGATGTAGTATCATTATTATTAGAGCATGATTATAGTAATTAATGAGCTTTGTGTGATTAATTCAGGGTTTGATTAAGGAGGACTCCCGAAGCTAAAGGCAACAGTTATACAACGTTTTGCTGGAGCAAATCTGACAATTTAAGCCAAAACGAATTTTGCACGTGAGAGTTGTTGCCCATTAAATGAGCTGGAAGATGTTAGTACAGTCAGCGTGTTTCAGCCAACAGAAGCTCGCCACGTCACGAGACCTGTCGAATCAGCCATGATTTGCATAAACAGGAGTTATATTTGTTGGGTAGCTGTTTTTTGTAAGAAAAAGAGAGAGAGGTCTGGAATCGAAGATAGAGAGAAAAGGAGAAGAGCTCCGATTCTGGAGGCCATGGGCGAAAGTTTTCCAAATAGGGAAGGTTTTCTCCAAGGGATTTGACGTCGTTGCTAAACCAAGCTTTTTGGGGCAACATTATGTCTTCTTCTTCTACTTTTTCTTTTTCCATTTAGTTTTTCTGCACCATTTACTTTATGTCTATATTTCGATTTCTATGCTGTAGTTTTTACATTATGAACTAATCACCATAAGGTGAGGATTAGAGGATGATTGCTTTTGATTAATGTTATAGTTAAGTATATTTCATTTCCTTCAATCTAGTTTTTAAGAGGTTTTATTCATTAGGTCATTTCCGTTTGGCCAACCAATTTAAGCAACGTTCCTCTGATTTCTGGGAAGAATAGGAGGGGCTGAAAGCTTAAAAATCACATTAGCTCCTTGTTAGAGTTAGTAACTAGCTAAGTGAGTAGGTTAGGGATAATCACTCACCTAATGCAGTGGGATGAAATGTGCTGATGTAATGGAAATGAAACAATATACTTTAGGTGATTGGGGAGAGTGCCGTGAAATCTATAGTGGGTTGAATGGAATGAATACACTTGAGTTGTAACTTAATTAAAGCATGATTTACCTCTAATCCAAGCCTTTGTATTAGCTCAAAGTATCTAGACCAGTTGTCATTTGTTCATTTACGATTCCTCTATTTTTCCTATTTCAGCAAGTATTTTGTTCCAACATTTGTCATTTTATTTTAATTCAGCTCCTTAATAAATTTTCTGGGTTACAATTTGAGTTATTGAGAGTTAATTTGTGGTAAAAAGAAGAGTTAATAGTCTGTGGATACGATAATTTACTTAGCATTTGCTACAAAAGTATGTGTACACTTGCACATAGACATCATAATATTGCCAAATTATTCATATTACATTAGCAAGGTATCAGTTGTTTTTGGTGTCCTCCTTAGTTCCCATAGCTAAGATTCAAATGATCCTTCCATCTTAGATTGTAATGATTTGAATAGGGATCGTTGTTCCTATTTAGTTCTCGTGGGGACCCTCCAATGGCATTGGCTTCATGTGTGGGGTCCTGTTGTAATTACCTTATAGCCAATTGACGAACTAAAGCAATTAGTTCAGAAATTTGACTCTTTAGTTCAGTCACATCATTTATCTGTTTTATGCACCATCAACTCTAGTCCCCAACTATTGGAAGTTCTCTACCCTGCTAGAGATAAGTTGTTTAGCCGCTGCAGGAGTCTTGTTCACTAAAGCTTATCCTCCTCCTATATAGACCATGCCCCTGTCCATTTGCAGTAATCCCTTGTAAAAGTACTGGATGGGAGTTGATTAGGGATCTGATGGTGGGAGAAATTGGCACATAGTCTTTTGAAGCACTCCAGTACTCGTACAGTGTCTCCCCAGAGATTTGCGTGATGCTATAGATTTCCTTCCTTATGTTGGCAGCTCATGAGGTAAGGAAGAACTTTTCCAAGAAAAGTCTCATCATCTCGTCCCAGGTTGTGATTAAACTCGATGGTAGGTAGTAGAACCAATCTTTGGCTTGATCCTTCAAAGAGAAGGAAAAAGCTCTTAGGTTGATATGCTCCTTCGTCACTTCATGAGGCTTCATTCCTGAGCAGACTATGTGGAACTCCTTCAAGTGTTTTTGTGGATCCTCACCTGCACAACAACGAAAAGTAGGAAGTAAATGAATAAGCCTGGATTTTAACTCAAAGTCACTTGCTAAATTAGGAAAGATAATGCAAAAGGGGCTCCTGGTTTAGATATGGCACCACCAGCTATCTAAGAGTCTGCTCTGCCATCTTTTTTTCAAGTCCAGCCAAGATGGAAGATCCTCCAATGGTCCAATTGATATCGAACTCTTCGTTAAGTTCACAATCTCTTTCTCTCTCCTCCTTACTTAATCTTCACACCACCATTTTGATCTCAGGAATAAACTGCAAGTTGTTAACTTGAGAGAAACGAGTCATAAACAAAGAGAAAGGAAGAAAGAGATTTTTTTTTTAATTTAACAATGAGAAACTAAAGTGGTTTTCCGACAACGATGACAAATTTTTTTCGGATTGTCGAAGCTCACCAAAATAAACTTATCTCACTATTCTAACTTGTAGAACAAGTAGTACCAAGTCGATATTCCAAGAATACCATAAAGTTAGTTTCTCAATATTAAATTTCAAAGAAAATAAAACAAGGGGAGATTTTTGTGTTTTTTTTAAAACAATTAAAATAAAACAAAGTAAATAAAAATAATGTGAAAGCAATTCTTACCAAAGTTTCCAATTCAAGTTACGGACTCATCCAATTGTAATTCTGATCTCGAGTTTACAAAAACACATCAATTAATTACCTAAGCACTTAGTTTACTTATTCAGAAAAACGTGATAAATTTAATTCCCCTAAGTCAATTGATTCTAACAAAGCACTACAACCAATCCTTATTATCTAATTAACTAGCCACGATAACGTTCCATATTAACTCAACAATAACATTAGGCACAAAGGGAAGACTAAGACAAGTTTAAAAAGGCGAGATACCTACACCTAATTAATTTCGTTCCTTTTATCCTAGAGTCTATCTTGCAAGCTATGTAGTCATGGAAAAGCCATGAAAACACACACACGAGACAACTCTTATGCTACTTAAATCACAATCATTCAAGAAAATTACGAATCCTAAAATCATGCTTAGCAGTCAAACAAGCAAGCAATTACAATTGAGGTGTTAGTTCCATCATCACATGCTCATAAGAATAAAAGAACATACAGATTAATAACTTAAAATAAAACTTAACCCGAAGCCTCACAGTTCTACAATTGGACTTGAATCGACTCTTGAATTAGAAACATGAACTCTAGCCTATCATTGTCATCATATTGCTAAAATCCACCATGGTTTGATAGTACAAAAGTTGGAAAGAAAAATACAAAGTAAAAGCTTCAAGAATGTCTAGAAACTAAACAATAATATAAAGGTAGAATGAATTTTGTTTGCCCTAGAGATAAGGATCATTATATATGGAAAATTGCAGTGTTGATAAGCCCTCCTATAGTGTTGAGACGCTGCTTCGATAAAGAATGAAATTTGAATCTGGGTGATGTAGCATTGAGACGCTATGGAAGGAATAAGGGATGCGCGCGTGATTACAACATCAAGAAGCTGATGGATAGTGTCGAAATGATGGTAACATTGGGCTTGAGGAACACAACGTTTAGTGAGGCGTTGTTTGGCATATTCCATAGTGTTGAGACGTTGTGAAGTAGCATCTTAACGCTACTTGCACGGCTCTTCTTGCTTAGATGCTTGTTGCAGCAGCGTCCCAACACCATGATAGGGTTGAGACGCTACCCCTTCGAGAATATGAGCTTGATCTTCAACTTCACTAGACTTAGTTGCTCAATTTAGGTATTAATTTCTCCTTTTTGATCCTAATTTGTCAAAAATGCTTTGATTCACTCCAAGTTGCTCAATCCTTACAAAATAGATAACTAAGCGCGTGAGAGAAACAGAACTAACACTAAATAAGACATATAAATAGAACATATTAGGTGCTATCAGCATCTCTCGAGCGTCCTTGGGCCATGGGCATGGGAGATGTATGCCTACATGTGGTCGACCTACCTTGGCTTGACTCGACTCAGTTCGGCTTGACTTGAGATGAGCTTTTGGGCCTTTTGGCTGAGTAACCTCTCTGTTTGGGCCTAATCTAGCTCCGAGTCATGTATAATCCCAATTTGGCCTCTAGCAATCCTCTATTCCTTTGGGCTTGATGCTATTGTCTAGATTTACTGAGAACATTAAGCCCCTACTCCCAAGTTGGGATTTGTGGTTCAACTCTTCATAGGTAGGACATTCGGAGCCCAATTTAGGAGTATAGATTTTGTTTGTGTATTTGTTGTCAAAGAATTGTATTTAGCCCAATACACTGTGGTCCTTGTATTTTCTTGGGCTTTTACCTTGGAATGACCCATCAATCTTATTGGGTTGATGCTTTGGCTTTCTTAAGCTTAAAAACAGAACTTTGGGGTTAGTCCCAAATTTAATTTTTGATTAACTCAATACAAGGTAGTCCTATATTTTCTTGGACTTTGACCTTAGAATGACCCTTCAAGCTCATTAGGCTGATGTTTTGGCTTTTCTAGGTTTGAAGTAAAATCTTTGGGGTAGGACCTAAATTTAATTTTGAATCTAACCCAATACAAGGTGGTCCGTTATTTTCTTGGACTTTTGTCTTGGAATGACCTATCAAGCTTATTGGGCAAATGTTTTGGCTTTCCTAGGCTTCAACATAAAAACTTTGGGGTAAGCCTCAAATTTAATTTCGGAATGACCCATCAAGCCCATTGGGTTGATTTTTTGGCTTTCCAAGATTTAGTTCTGATTAAATAAGAACTATTGTCTGTTCTTGGTCTTACATAACCAAATTATGCAGATTTGATATTTTCAAGAACCCATCGCGAGAGCGATCTTAGATTTCTGGGCAGCTATGATTAACTAACCAAGCCCCTTTTGGGGCCTAATCAATCTTTCTAGCTTGCGTTCTCCACACCTAAGTGGAGTTTTGCATTCATCATGCTCTACTCAACTTTAATAAGCCGGCTTAGTCATGCTTAATTGGGACCCATTGTGAGGCATACCTTAGATTTACGAGTTGCCAAAATCAATCAACCAAACCTTTTTGATGTTTAATCAACCTTCTGGGATGCTTCCTCTTTACCTAAGTGCTCCAAAGTTTTGCGTGTTTCGTGATTCATTTACACCACATAATCTGTAGTATCTAGAGCGGACTCTTAGATTTTGGATCCAATTTTACCATATATGGGGTAAACTCTAGATTTTTTGTTCCAAAATTTATCAATCATCTTAATTTGATCAATAAAGAAGTGACAAATAAGGAGATCTTCTCAAAATAACTTAAAAATTTGTTTGAGACACGTGGCGGGCTAAGAATGGGCCAAGGAGTGTGCTGATGTGTGCTTGACACAAGTTTGCACACACTGGCGATTTGACACGTGGCCTCAATGTGATGCCTCTACCATGCAGCTGCTTACTATGTGCAGGCTGACTGGACCGTACCTTTCGTGTGTAGGTCAGCCTTGTCAATCACGTTTTTTTTGGAAATTTGAAATTTAAAATTTGAAATTTCAAAAATTTCCCCCATTTTTGCTTATAAATATGAAGTTTGGATTGTTGTTTTTCTCACAATCCATTTCTTTTCTTCTCAAATTTTCTATAGGCGAGATATTGCTCCTTTTTCCTTCCTTTCTATCATCAAATGAAGAAGATTGTGGCTTTTATAAAACTTCATTTGTGGGAGAGTAGTTTTCTTCAAATGAGGGTTTTAGTACTTCTTTCTTTGAACCCCATTCTTCCTCACACCACTCTAATGAAGAATCCAATGCTTCTGTTAGGGGTTTTCTATCCTCTGTAATTGAGGCTCAACTCGAGTAATTACGATACCAGTATGACATTCTTGAGAGTGTGCATATGAGGGTTCCCGATCTTGATGATTGCATTAATGCTCCCACTTTGTGAAGTCTCATTTTATTTAAGCATGTTCCATTTTTGTGTTTGTCTTATCCTTCTTCCATTTCTTCAAACTTTTTTAACTTTAATTCAATTCGTCCCTGCTCAAATTCTTCCAAATAGTTGGTGTCATCTCATTCACTGCTATTCCCTTTGGCAGACGTACGACGACAGGTCTCCAATTGATATTCAAACTTTGTTGTCTCTTCACCAAATAAACCACAGTCCTCCCTACGGTGATCTTTTTTACTATATTATGGGTAAAGATCAAACATTAAATTGGAGTCCATCTTCAGTCAAAAAATGGAAGAACCAATAGTTCCTAATCAATGAGAATTGGTTAGCTCTTGATTCATATGGTCATTCTTACACGGTTCCATCGAGCTTTAGGGAATATGGTTAGTCTCTTCTCTTCTTCTCTCTTGGAACCACCTTTGACTTCTATCTTTTCTAACTTTCTTCTTATGTTGTTTATTTCAGTTCCTCTTCACTTTGATCAAGTAGGGCTATTGACATATTTGCAAGGCTTGCTAGAAGATTGGATCCAAACCTTCACTTTGGTTTAAACTTTGTCATTTAAGAGAATCTCATTGCTTTGGGCCTTGTATCTCTTGTCCTTACTCATTAAATCGCCTTCTAGATTGATATAGGGGGTGAAAGTGAATCATCTTAGCCTCGGCTTGGCAATAGTTGGCTCGACAAACCCCCGGGCATTGTTTCTATTTTCTTATAATCGTCATCTGAATTAAACTAGGGGTTGTTGCTAACTCTAGTTCTCTCTTTGGCCTCAGCCATGGCCTTAGCTTTAGTGTTTAGCCCCAGCTTTTATGCGATTCTCCTTTGTCAATGTTTACTTGTTGTTTAATAGAGAGGTGTATCTCCTTGGTTGCTTTTTTTTAATAAGGAGGCGTATCCCCTTTTATTTGCTTTTTGTTTAATGGGGAAGTATAACCCCTTTTTTATACGACAACACTAAGCCTTGGCGTGGGTAACCCTTTCGTTATGTGGACCTCCAAAACACAAGTCACAACACATTCGCATCAACCTAGATCAACCCAGGGTGAAGGTAAGCAACGAAATACCTAATGGTTAAAGGCCAAGAGATAAGAGAACTCGTTCTAATCTCGAGGATGAAACACTCCATAAGTTTGGTGACCAACAAAACTTGAATACTTTAAAACATGTAACCTAAACACAAGGCTTGCAAAAAGGACAGAATGCTCTCAAGCAATTCTAAGTAAAAGAAAACTTACTTCATTCAACTCTGTCAAAATGAGAGCTCCCTTGGGTTTATATAGCCAAGGGAAGATACAATCTTCCTAAATTTAAAATTGAAATCCTATCTAAAAGAATTTAAAAATAGAATCAAATTAAATAAAATAATTAAGATTGTTTGACTAACAAGTTGCTTGTAGAAGAAGTTGGCTTGTTGCCCAAGCATAGGTGGCAACAAGGTTGGCTGGTGGGTGGCAGTGTGAGCACTCAGGTTAGGCGTGAAGGCATGTACCTTTGAGCATGCGAGTAGCTTGTGGCCTGGACAATGCATGGGCTAGGTTGGATTGCACATAGATGGGCGTGCATTTGGCGTGCAGGCTGGTGATGATTCTCATAATTTATGATAATTTAGCCCTTGAACTTAGGTTATTTGAAGTAATTCTTGTATATGCCCATAAATATTAGAAAATTAATGTGAGAATAGGCTAAATCAGTAAACCTGCGGTTGTGATCTTAGAATTCTGGAATAAGCTGAAAATAGTTGAAATTTATTGATTTTCGTGATTTTGTACTAAAATAGTGGGCAATTGTGAAAAGAAATTGCAATTGCAATTTTGAAAGACAACATAATTCCAAGAAATCTAGAGATTCGATTTTGAAGAGATATTTGAAGATTTCTCTTCGAATCACGACTTTGAAGGCTCAAATCATTCCATATACATATTTTAGCATAAACCCTAGCTTTTGGAGTCTATAAAAAAAAGTAGGAACACACCAAGAAACCGTAGATCGATTCCCCATTTTAAAATTTCTGCTTTACATTTCTATTGGTCAATTCAAGAAGACTTAAGCTACTACATCTATACCGATCTAGACCAGTCGAAAGTCTTGAACTATTGCAACCCGATTCTCCTTGACAAAGGTTGGATCATATTAGATCAAGATTAGTCCAGCAGTTTTCTTCAAGTCTCGACATTCCCTATTGTTTTCAGTTTTGAGGTCCAGTTTTGTTACTACACTTCATCTTTTAGTTTTTCTTTCTTTTCTTCCAGACTTCAAGTTATTTGTATTTCCATTCTTTACTTTACAACATTTGAATTAATAAAGTTTGGTGTTCAAGTTTAGTTCAAGCAAGTATATTTTCTTTTATGAAGTTAAGTTTGTAATCTTTTGTTAAAAAGACTATAATTCTTTCTTCGAGTTTATTATGAAATTCTCTTTATTCCAAGCGTTGTTATTTTCTTCTTTTAATATGAGCTAAACCTATCTTTGGGATTCGAATATGTGAATGCCTTAGAGGAAACAAAGCCTAATATGTAAAAGTAACTTTGCTTAATACCATAACATTGTTTGCTTTTATTGATTTAATTGTTCATTGTGAGTCTAGTTTGATCACATAGATTAACATACTAACATTTAGTCTAATATTGAAAGGGTTAGATAAGATTTGGTTTTCATAAAAGCAATAGAGAAAAAGAGCTTAGAAATAAGACTTTGTTTTTTACCCTAGACATAGGGCAAAGCCTCTAAGACCAAAAGGATTGTGTTTTGATTTAACTAAGTTTGAACTAGCCATAGACATACAAGTTTAATTGCTTAGGCTTCTAAAGATGCTTCTGAGTGAGATTGAATAGAAGTTGAATCCAGTTAACTTACTTTGGTATTTGAGTCAGAAATTGCAATTGCACATTAGGCCTCAATTCCATTCAAAGGGGCATGATCATATTTGAATCTCTTCTCTTATCATTGTTATTTTCACTTTTCACCAAGTATACAACCTTCCCAATTATCTTCATATTGGTTACCAAGGTTGCATTGTGAGAACATCTTTGCCACTCTTTTGAATTTTTTTGTATTCGTTCCTATGGGACGCGACACTCGAAATATTTCCACTTACTACTTGCTTGACAATGTGCACTTGTACTAGACTAAGAGCTTTTTCCATTAAAAAGTTTCTTTCTTAAAGTCTACACGTTTTCAGTCTATCATTCGGCTTTGCACGATGTGGGCTGGGCGACTCGCACTCTGGCCAAGGGCGCACGCTAGTGGGCTTGTGTGAGGCTCATGAATGGGCCCGTGGGCATGCGCATGGGTGCGCATAAATGGGCAGCAGGTTTGGGCTCCATTGGGCCTGGGGCGCTGGAGCGCGAGTGGGTGGAACAAGTGTGTGCGGGGAAGGCTAGAGGGTGTATGTGGGCTGATGGACCTCAGGAAGCTTGTGAGAAGCATGAACGAGGGCTGGGACTTGGGTGAGCGGAAGCTGGCGGGCATTGGGCTACTAGGTAGGAGCGTGTGGATGGGCTTCTGGTGCATGTGTGTAGGGTGGGACTTAAGGGATGTGCGAGTGGGCCTTTTTGTCAATTTGAGTGTGTAGAGGCCATGTGAGAATGCTTATGGGCTTTAATGGACAAACTTGCTCTTTTGACCTCCTCTTAAAATGAAATTTGGGATTCTTCTTGAAAAATATGATCTCTTTTGTCTTGATAAATAACATGGTCACATCACTTTTGTTTGCTTTTTGTTTAAAAGCGAGGCATATCCCCTATTTAGCCCCTTACTCAAAGAGGATGTAGCTTGTAAGAAGATCTTGCTTGAGTACAAATCGATGTTGCAAAACATAAGTTGTATTGATTAATGTAAAGAGAACAATAACAGTGATGGTCATTCACAAATAAGAAAAGCAAATCTATCCTACCAAAGAAAACCTTCTACCCTATTAAGCAATAACTTCTAATGGGTCCATAGAGCATAAATACAGAGAAAAGAAAGAGAATAGAAGCTTAAGAGGATGAGGGGGCCTTTACTTGGCCTTGGATCAATTTGTATTTTCTCTGTCATGTTCTATTTGTAAAGACTTGTCCTAGTTTTGCTTCTTTTAGAGTTGTGCAGTAACATTCTTTTGACATTTTCTACTCTCCTTTGACCATTCCAATTCCATTTGGTGTTGGAAACTTCATGGTCAGGTGATAAGTTGATGACATTGCTTTTTAACTCATGTAAAGTTGGCCTTCCTATGATGACATTGTATGCAGAAGAACAATTCATGACTAAGAAGGTTATCATTTTTGTCATTGAGTTAGGATTTTTCCCAAAGGTCACAAGTAACTCAAGACTTCCTTCGAGGTTGACCCTTTCTCCTCCAAATCCAACTAAAGGAGTTAGGCTACTTTTTAGTTGTTCTCTGCCCAGTTTCATAAGCATTAAAAGCTGATAATGACAGAGCATCCACTGGTCTTCCTTCATCAACAAGAACACGATAGATCTTAACATTATCTATAGTTAATGCAACCACTAAGGCATTGTTTTGGGGTTGTTGGAGGTTTTGTGTTTTGAGGTCAGTGAATTCTATTTTTGGAACTAAGTACTAACCTCGTTTGAGTATAATCCACTGTCTTCTAGTGCATGTCATGCTTCTCGAGCTCGAGCTCTAACTTTTCGCTTTCGATTTGACTCTCCACCAGCTTGTCTTCCATATATAATTATAATTTCTCGTGGTGGTGGAGATCCCAAATCTTCCTTATTGTGGTCGCTTTGGGTCGGCCTCAGCCTCCTCCCGACATTTCCATCAGTATATTCTTTCAAGAAGTTGCTACATATAAGGGCTTCAAGATCAATTGGTAGCAATCTCGGGTTAAATGTCCATGGTCTTCATGGTAGAGACAATATTTATGTTTATCCCTCATACTCGGTACCATTTTCATCTTTTTAGGCCGCTTCAATAAATTTAAGTGACCTACCTCCACTAAGATCTGTTCGTGCGGGATCTTCATTGGAGTATACTTCTGAAATCAGTGGGCAGGCTGACCAGGTTAAGGTGACCTCGGGTCATCCCTCTTTTATCTTTTGGCCTCCTGGTTTGGTTCATCATTGGTTCTTCCACTATCACGAGGTCGATCCGACTCACCTTTGGTATCATAGGTTACTCCCTTCAAACGGAGTAGTTCTTTTGCACTCAAATATTTATGTGCTCGAGTGATGAGTTCCACATATAATGTTGGCTCTTTCTTTCCCAAAGATCGTATAAATCTCTATCTCTGAGCCCATTGACAACAGCCATCAGAGCTGCTCCATCAGTGTAGCCCTCTACTTGCAGAGCTTCACTATTAAAATGAGTTATGTATTCTCGTAGAGTCTCCCTTGACCCTCGTTTAATAGTGAGCAAGTGAGTTGTAGGCTTTCGCTTGTTTCTTCCTCTTAGGAATTGTGTCATAAACACACGAGCTAACTCTTTGAAGGAGCCTATTGACTTTCTTTTAATCTTTCAGAACTAGTCCATTGGTGCATCTATTAATGTAAAAGTGAAAACCCTACATCTGATTGTATCTTGTACTCCATGAAGTTCCATCTATGATTGATATGTATCCAGATGCTCTACAGGGTCCCTCTTACCATCATAGGATTTAATCATTGCCCTTTGAATTTTGGAAGGAGTTCTACTTTCATAATGTAGCCAGTAAAAAGAGAATCTACTTGTTCCAACAAAGCGTCAAGATCAAAATTAGTATCCTTTACCTTTTGCATATTTTGACCCATCTCCCTCTGTGTCACAATCATCCTGGTTTAGGGCGTGTTGCCCGTGGCTACATGCCCATGACAATCCCTTTACTCTTGTTTTATTATATGTCTTTCATTTTCGCATGTTAGTTTTATTTCCTTGTATTTTTGTAAGCATATGACTCCTCGCCACTTTTGATGTATGCCAAAGGTAATTTACTATAGGGGGTAAGACTAGTTGTCATCCTTCCTACCCGGGTTGTATGTTATCAAAGCTGTTGTTGTCCATATATTGTTTGCTAGCCTACAACAATTGTTTTCTCAAAATGCTTTCAAACATTTTCCAAAACCTTTTCTCCAACCCCATTTTTTTTAATCATTTTCTCGAAAATGGGGGTGGAGGTTATGAAATAGGCCTGTTGTGCCACCGGCAGTCTGAATTCAAGTTGGCTGACTTACTTGAGGGTGGGAGCAATTGCTGCACAATCGCTTTGTTAGTCCCAAAGAAGAGCAATTATGATAGTTGGAACAGAGCTTTGTTAGCTCCTTGTGGGATAAGTAATGATCATGTTGGCGATAAAACAGATGGGAAAGTCCGACGTCGATCGAATGGTAGAAATCGAAGAACAACTGTTGTTCTTGAGGGAAGTCCTTGATCGTGTTTGACTCCTAGAATGTCGAATGGATTAGATTACTAGAAAGGTCGATGGAATTGGCGCAGTTAATGGCCGCTTGGACGCATTGCTCATCCAAAAGGTGATGTTGAGGATTAAGACCCTAGAAGACAAAGCTACAAGAACTGGTTGCTTCGAGCGTGGTGGTAGCTTGATGGGCTCTGTAGCCCAGGCGGAGGAGATGCCGAAGAGTTAGAAAAGTCCCAGAAAGTGATAGTTCATATGTTAACATACCTTACCAAAGATTTTAGAGTTGCCCTCGATGTTGTGAGGATAGAGGTGGTGGATTTGAGCGCCAGAGTGAATCTCATCATGATAGTGGTGGGAAACCAAACCTTAGTAAGGGGTGCGATCTAGTTCAATAAGGTGAAAGTACCTGAACCTAAGCTCTTCCGTGGGGCTCGTGATGCTAAAACCCTGGAAAACTTCATTTTTGATATGGAACAATACTTTAGGGTCATAAGTATTGTGACCGAAGAATAAAAAATTACCTTGGCAACAATGCATTTGGTGGATGACGCCAAGCTGTGGTGGAGGTCTTGATATATGGACATGCAAGAAGGTCGATGTACCATTGATACATGGGAAAGGCTGAAACAAGAACTACATTCTTAGTTCTTCCCAAGGAATGTAGAAATTTTGGCGAGACACAAGTTACATGAGTTGAGACATACTTAAACAATTCGAAAATATGTAAAATAGTTTGTTGGGTTAATGTTAGATATTCGAGACACGTTAGAGAAAGATAAGGTCTTCTATTTCGTAGAGATATTTAAATCATGGGCCAAGTCAAAACTTTATGAACATAGGGTACAAAGTCTATAGGGGGCTTATTCTGCCACAGAACGTTTGTTCGACCTGATTAAATACCAACTACAAGACTAGAGAAGGAATCATGCTTCTTCTAGTGGGACAAACAAGCCCACATGATCTAGCTCTCCCAAAAGTGGGGTAGGAGACAAAGCCGGAGGGGGAGATCGAAAACCCTTCCATCAGAAAGGTGAGAATTTCTACGTAGTCAAAATTAGCAGAGTAATAGTAAGTGGGGGCCTCCCTTTCCTGTGTAAGGGACCCCTCCGAGTTTACGAATATCCAAATCGATCTGCCCTCAACGCTTTCCAAGCCTCATTGGAAACTAATCATGAACTCGAAGCTGAAACTGCTGAAACGAAGTAGCTGTTGAAGAGAATGATGAAAATCCCTGCATGGGGGCCTGAAATTCTTGTCTACACTCCAAAAGAACACCACAAGGGCCAAAGAGACATTAGAATGTGGTCTCATGTATGTTGAAGCGTGGGTTAATTGGAAGCTTGCCAAGAGCACTATGGTCAACTTTAGTACCACCCATAATTTCGTGATCGAAACAAAAGCCTGTAGACCGAATTTACATTGGAAAAAAGATATAGGAAAGATGAAATGGTCGACTCCGTAGCTTTACCTGTCATGGAATTGTAAAGAGGACTATTTTATAATTGATAACATGGAGTAGGCAAACTGATTTTATAATTGTTAAGAAGGACGACTTTGATGTTGTGTTAAGGATGGAGTTTCTTCTTGAACATAAAGTCATTCCCAAGCCCCAAGCAAAATGTTTAGTAATTACGGGGTCCAACCTCCCCGTCTTTTAGATTAGCATCAAACAACTAGGAGTGAAAATGATATATTCTTTACAGCTGAAACAAGGTCTTGCCCATAATGAACCCACCTTTATTTCCACTCATGTGATTGAAGATTTTCGAAAGTGCTAGTTCCCAGAGAGATATAGTGTGTCTTAGAAAAATATCGCGATGTAATGCTCGACAATCTACCAAAGGCTTTGCCTCCACACAGGGATAGACCATGAAATTGAGTTATTATCGGGGGTGAGACCGCTTGCCAAGAATGCATATCTCATGGTTTCACTAGAGTTAGTGAAACTACGAAAATAGTTAGACGAGTTGTTGAGTGCGGGGTTTATTAAGCCTGTCAAGGCTCCTTATAGGACCCCAGTGTTGTTGCAGAAGAAGAAGGATGGAAGTCTCTATTTGTGTATCGACCTACTCCATGGATGTCGACCTGAAGTCAGTATGTCGACCTGAAGTCAGTATCTCTCCCTAATGCA
Source organism: Trichosanthes truncata (assembly GCA_033996785.1). Classification (NCBI taxonomy): domain Eukaryota; kingdom Viridiplantae; phylum Streptophyta; class Magnoliopsida; order Cucurbitales; family Cucurbitaceae; genus Trichosanthes; species Trichosanthes truncata. Next base: position 36,384,641 of record JAWPNB010000013.1, on the reverse strand, counting down.
GAGATTAGCTGGGAGCATGTCGACCTGAAGTCAATTGCACTATAGATCGTCGAGTTTAAGCAGCATCGGTTGACAGGGATGTCAACATTTAAATGGGGGAGAATATCACGATCATGCTTGTCCAGGGTGTGTTGCCCGTGGCTGCATGACCATGACAACCCCTTTACTCTTGTTTTATTGTATGTCTTTCATTTTCACATGTTAGTTTTATTTCCTTCTATTATTGTAAGCGTATGATTCCTTGCCACTTTTCATGTACAAGCTTGCCAAAGGCAATTTGCCTCGTAATGTACTATAGGGGGTAAGACTAATTGTCATCCTTCCTACTCGGGTTATATACTATCAAAGTTGTTGTTGTCCCTTTATTACTTGCTAACCTACAACAATTATTTTCTCAAAATGCTTTCAATCATTTTCCAAAACCTTTTCTCTAACCCTATTTTCTAAAATCATTTTAGCGACAATGGGGGTGGAGGTTGTGAAATAGGCCTATTGTGCCACTGACAGTTCGAATTCAAGTTGGCTGACTTGCTCGAGGGCAAGAGCAAGTGCCACACAATCGCTTTATAAGTCAGAAGTGCGAATGTGACACTCTGCAACTTCAGTAAGTCTGCCTTCTATGGTGAACTTTCCACCTTAGCCTCGACTAAGACTTTCTACTACTTCTTTTTCTCAATCACGCTTATCAAATCAGAGCCCCCAATATATTGTTCCACAGCTAGGGTTTTGTCCTTGCCTCTGCCATGGTGGGGTCGGCCTCTACTTCGGCTCTGACTTTCCTAGCCATGACTTTTTCCTTCTATGAGGGTGACAGATTTTGATCAGTTGGTTTGACTGACATTGCTTTGTTATTCTTTGTGTCATTTCCTTTGTTCGTTCCCTCTAAGATTTAGCCTTTCTTTTAGTCTTTAGTTAAGGTCTTGAGCATCAGGATCACCCATATCCCCATCCATCAAGGGCTTTCCTTTGGTGGGATCAAGTATGAAGCCTAACTGCTTCAGTTCCTTTTGCTTTCACTGAACCTTGAGATTAGGTTGATCCAAGATTTTCAGAATGCGCATTAGGTTCTGATCTATCCTATTGACCTTCTTGTCTAACACTTCGAGTTTTTTCTCAGGTCGGTTCTCCATTTGTCGAGGTCGAGGTGGGCTCTTCCTCAATGGCAGATTCGCTTAAGAAGGGTCCTCCCTTGTCCTTTATTGGATGGCATTCCTAGTCAAAGTTATCTCCACCCAGGGCACGGTTCAAATCCATCACATTCTTGCTCATTCTTGATTCCAAATGCAAGTTCCTTGCTAGAACACTATTGTTCTCCACAGATAACACCAACTGCTATGAACAAATTCGGACAAAGTGAACGCACCTGATCTGCACATGATTCAACAGTGAATTTGTATTTTGATGTGAAAAAAATGGCTTGCAAAACAAGAAGAACAACACACTGATGTGGTGTTTACCACACACACTCTGATGCTTAAGTCAGAGATGTAAAAGTGTAGCAAGCTTAAGAGTTTTAGAGTGAGGTCTTAGTTACCTTTTATGGCGTTTTCACAATCTATTTATACGAGAGTTGACATAGGGTTTCCCTTCCCTTCTGCAGAATCAAATTAGAAAAAGGTTGAACTGGGCATCTCCCAAGCTTCCTTGGGCCATGGGCATGCGAGGTCCACACCTACATGTGCTCGTTCCACCTCGACTGGGCTCGTCTTGGCTAGGCTCAGCTCGGTCTGGCTCGACTTGGCCCGAGGTAGGCTTTTATAACTTTTGGCCTAGTAACCTCTCTATTTGGGCTCAATCTAACCCCATGTCATGTATAGTCCCGTTTTGGCCCTTGGTTCTCTATCCCTTTGGGTTTGATCCTATTGTCCAAATTTATCCATTATAGCACCAATTACCATCCCAAAGGTCGATGGTTCAATCTCCCACCCTGCAATTGTTGAACTCAAAATTAAAAAATTAAAAAAAATAAAAAATAAATCCTAAGTGAGTCGTACTTGTATGAACGTGTCCTTTATTCACATAAACGAGAGTAATAAGAACATAATACCCTAATATAGACCATTCTTATGGCATGGTTAAACAGAGAGTTAAAAGAATACCTATAAGTAGTAAAATAAGATAAGCAACGAAAAAAGAAGGTTAAAATATCATTTTGGTACTTGTACTTTGGGTTCCATTCTATTTTAGTCAATGCACTTTCAAATGTCCAAATTTAGTATATGTACTTTCAATTATAAAGCTTAAAATTGGTCCCTATTGTTAGTTTATTGTTAACATTTCTATATATAAAAAAAAATAGTCTCTATTAGTCTTCCCTCCATAAATTTTAGAGATATGGTCACATTATGTCTTTTCTTGCATGAAAATTATTATTATTATTATGATCTAACCAATTTAGATAAAAATTAACTTCAAACAAACAATAGGAACTAATTTTAAAATTTATTGAAAGTACAAGGACTAAACTGGAATGAAGTCCAAAGTACATGGACCAAAAATGGTATTTTAACCCCAAAAAAAGAAAAAAGAAAAAAGACATTCTCAGAACTTATAGGAAACATTATAGAGTACCTACCCTAATTGTTTACATGTGCAAGGTCAAAAGTTGTAATGCATTTAGAAGGGCATTTGAATTTGTTGTACCCAAATAGAATGGCTACATCCATTGAATATAGGTTAAATGATCAAAAATACCCATGAACTATGGAGTTGGTTTCAATTATACTCCCAAACTTTGAAAAGTTTCATTTTAACCCTTGAACTTTGATATTTGTTTCAAAAATACCCTTGAATGCTTTTTTTCATTAAATTCATGGTCGAAAAATGATGTTTTTGCATTTGCATTGTTTCTTATGTGAACTTATTTGAACATATATGTTGAAAAAAAATCAAAACATATGCAAATACGTCATTTTTCGTTCATAAATTTAACGGAAAAAATCTTCAAGAGTTGTTTTGAAACAAACTTCAAAGTTCAAGGGTTAAAATGAAACTTTTCAAAGTTTAGGGGTATAATTGAAACTAACCCCATAGTTCAGGGGTATTTTTGATAATTTAACCATGAATATAAACATTTCAACTTTCATACATCCATTTCATAAACAAGATGATAATCCAAAATCAAATGGGAAATTTTAATGATGGCCTACCAAAAGAAGAATCATTGAAAAATCCAACATGAGAATGAAAATTAGAAGCATCCTAGCCTAGCCTCTAAAAATTCATGGTCAAAGAAATTTTTTTAATACTTCCAATAAAAACGAATCAAAGGACAACAAGACAAAAAAGAAAAAAAAAAAAAAAGCCTGAAACAAAGACCACAATAGTTGACTATTACTATTTGAAAGTTGTGTAGAGTATGTCAATGTTCAATGACTAGGATTTGAAATATATATAATACTTATATCCATCAATTTTCTTTTTATTTAATGACCTTGGTGTTTATGGAAAATTATATGCAAAACATGCATTAGTGAGACAATTTTTAAAAATTATTTCCAGAACATAAAATAGCCAACAAAAAAGAGGAAAAATATTTTTCTGTTTTTCCCCTTGTTTTGTTAAATTTATTGTTTATATATAATCATTAATTATTTTTAAAGTATAATTTGAGGTAAAGGTATGATATGGACAAACGAAAATTGTTTCTAAATAGTTTTTTAAATGAAGCACATTGGGAAAACAGTTTTAAAAAATTAATCTATAAAACATGGCATTGAAAAATATGTTCAAACAGCCCAGTGGTTATGAAAATAATTAATTCCAAAAATGGGCTGTCAATTAGAGTTTGAATTTGTTACTATTTCGCAGCAATGCACATAAAAAGCATTTTTCCCCCGGATTTAAACATATCTGACTTAAGTTTAAGAACATATATTTATAAAGAAGTCAAAATATGAAAATAATAATAAATTTTACTATCTCATATTCCTATCTTCGAAAGATTATCATTATTTACTTTATATAAAAATATGATTTTCTTTTTGAAAAAACCATGGTTGAAGTTATTTTAATAGCAAAATAGAAAGAGGTTAAAAGGACTAAATATGTAACCTTTTCTAAACTTAAAAAAAAAAAAAAAAAAAAGCAACGGGGTATACGGTCATATTTAATTGGCCGTTTTGATAAAAGGCTAAACAAGTTATATATATATATAAATGACCAATTACTAAATCAATGGACTAAAAAGCCTCTCATTTGAAACCTAGTATCTAAAATAAAGATTATATCATATAAAAAAGATGATATATCTATTAATACTTAAATCCAAACTAATTATGAATAATCATGAGGAAAAAATTGAAGGAAAAAAACGTTAACGGCACAACTAAATCAAAAATTGAAAATTTAAATTTAGAAAAACAACAGAAACAAGAAGCAGAAATTAGTGCAAATCAAGAAAATTCAGGTCTAGAAAAGCAAAATTTATGAATGGCCCCGACAAATACCTTGTATTTAAACACTAACCTCAAACAGTTGTTTCCATCAGTTTAGAGCTGAAATTGAGGAAATCAATCAAACTCGAAATTCTTGCTAAATTTGTCCATTGGGACTACTGCAAAATGAACACTTAAATGCATGAAAGTATTCGATAAGGGCTTTAGAAATGCAATAAAACATCTCTAAAAATACATCATAAACTACACTTATCAATGTGTAAGGGGAGATCTAATTCCATGCACCACAAGGAATATTGGGAAGCAAATAGGAGGGGGCATGGAGGAGGATTTCAAGATAAAGTTCAAAAAGTTGATCACAACTTGGGAAACATAAAGGCTAAACTTCCTACATTTTATGGAAGTACAAACCCAGTGGAGTATATTCAATGGGAAAGGCAAGTTGATCTTGTCTTTGATTGTTGCACTCTAAGTGAGGAGAAAAAGGTAAAACTGATTGTTTCTCATCTTAGAGTTTATGTCATTACTTGGTGGGATAAATTGTTTTCAAGTAGGGGTACCTTAAACATCTAATAGAATCGTGGATTGTTCTTGACCAATTAATCCAAGAGCACTTTGTTCCTAAGCTTTTCCATAACTTGCGAAGTTTAAGACAAGGAAGCAAAAGCGTGGTGGCTTACTATATAGAGATGCAAACGTTGCTTGAGGATTTTGATCTTTATGAAGATGAGAAGGTTACAATGGCTCGATTCTTTAGATGACTTAATAAGAAGATTGTCGTTCAACTTGATCTTTAACCTTATAAGGATTTGGAAAGGATGTTGCGTATAGCCATAAAGGTTGAGAAACATCTCAAAAGAAAGTCTACAAGGTACACTAAACCTAAACCAATTTCCCATGTAAGTACATCTTTGGAAGAGCTTAGTTTACCTACTGCAATTAAGCCTACTTTTGAGGTTAGAGATGTTCATTTTTCTTGCGGGGGCAGGGAATGGAGGATGGAGTGGGGGAAAAAATTCCCACAAGCTAAACGGGGAAAGGATGGGGAATACTTCCCAGCCCCGTTCCCCGCCCCATTTATTTTTTTTATTATTTTTAATTTTTTTTATATATATACAAAGACATGTATATGGTTGAATCACTTTTGATTATGAATTTTAATTTTTAAATTTAAGGTTTTATTAATTGTTTAATGACCTATGAGATATTGTATGAATAATTTAATTTGTTTAAACCATTTTAAACTCTTATGTATGTATAATTAAATAACTTAATATGAAATATTATATTATTTTAGTTAAGAGACTTAAGAACTTTTCATGAGGAATTAACCATTTAAATGAGGATTCATAGTAGAGAATTAACTACTTAATTGAAATTTTTCTTAAAAAATAATTTAATTAAGTTTTTCTAAAAAAAACTAAACAGGGAATAATTTCTCGTGTGGAACACGACCCCTGCGAATTCCTTGTGGAGAATCTTTGTCTCGATCCTCGCAAAATAAAATAGAGAATTTTGCGGGGATGGGAGAATAAAATAGAGGGCAGGGATGGGGACAAGGAAGTCATCTCCATCCCCACTCTGCTCCGTGGGCATTTCTAGTTGAGGTAGAAAATGATAAAATTAAAAATGAAAAACTTTGTGGTTTGGTGCCAATGTATACTAATGATAATATCTTACATGATAGGAAATTAGATTGCAAAGACTTGTTTTAATGCTTCTACTATTGTAACACCTACTCTTAAAGAAGTACATGTTGATGTGTGAGAGTTAGGGAAAAAGGCATAAAAGATTGAGACAAAAACATGTGCATTAATTGTAAAAGAATCTTATAGGAAAATGAGAAAGAGAGAAAAGCATGAGATTAGTCTATGGCCTAGAAAGAAAAAAGAGAGACAAGCAAAAAAAGTGAGCTTGTGAGACTAAAACTATTTTATTTTTAAAACAAAATATTCTTGATCTTTTACACAAAGAAACTTGTTTTCTAATGGGTGAGCTCAAACCATGTTTTCTAATGTTTCTTTTGAGATCTTTGGTGAATGCTAATAGGAATAAACACTTCACTCAGTTGTGGTAGACTAGGATTTTTAAACAATTTAAAAATCAATTTGGTATACACTTTGATTTATTTAGAATTAAACTAAAATAATAAAGGTTAAGAAAACTTACATTGAAATAAATGGAGAAAGTTCTGGTGGGTTTTTACTTCTTTGTATTCCAGCAAATCTCCATGTGTTTCAGTGAATCTCGAATCTCCACAAGATCTTTCTTGCTATGACTCGAACACAGGACCAAGGCTTATGAGAACCTTTTGAAAAGAAAAGGAAATTTGGAGGAAAAATTTCAAGAGTTTCTTTGTCTGTAAAAATTTTACTTTTGGCTCAACCCAAGGGTCCTATTTATATGGACTTAGGATAGAATCTTTTCCAAAATCAAATAATATGTGATAATTCTAATATATATATTTATATTTAACATATTGGAATCTCATTCAAATCTCTTAAAATCTACTACAACATATATTTACTTATTTGAATCTCATTCAAATTTAATATATATTGTTTCCTTTAATATAGTGTATCTTATATGTAATATATTATTCTCTTTAATATTTAATGTATCAAATATAATAAATAGATATTTTTCTAATTTAATATAGCCAATATATTAAATATTAATTTAAACATTTCAATTTTTTCTTACAATTAAATTGATCATTTTAGGTGTTACTATGAGCTAGCAATGAGACTTTATGGACCTACAGATTAGAAGCTTCAAGGATACAAAATTAATTAATTAAACTCTTTAATCAATTAACTTTCCTCCATTAACTCTAGGTCACTTCACTATAAACCTAGAGTTGCACTCTTATGCATTGTAGGATAAGTATGTCCATGGATATAACCACTACATGCAAGTTGATCCTTCACAAGTTGTTCGTAATTAGAACTGGGTCAAAAGTCTGTTTTGCCCCTGTAATTACATTTTATTCCTTAAGTACCTTTGATCCTCTAATAAACAATCTATTTATGATCCAATCATAAACTAAGCCCCCCTTGGGCTAGTGAGAAGGTAGGTTGATGGATGCTGAAATGAACGTAGAGTTTTGGAAAAGTATTTAAAAAGTATTTTCAGCCTTAGCACAAGTATACATTGTCCACAAGTAGTATAAAATGGATAAAGTCCAAGTATCGATCCCACAAGACTATTGACAAAATTTAAAGTTATAAAAATGCTTTCTAATGCAACCAAGGATAACCAACAACAATAGTAAAGATGTTAATGGTAATGTGACTTAAAACAGTAATGAAAAGCATGGAAATTCAGTTAAGTATCAACCCTAGAAAACTTTGCTAAACATTGCAATCGCATAATCATTATTTTGATTTTGTGTTATGAATTGGGTTTAACTCTTATTCAGCCTTGATTTTAAGCACCCTTAAGAGGCTAAGTGGTTGCTCCTACATGTCTGCATTCAACTTATCTTAGATAATTAAAAATACAACCTTTTTGATTCTATAGGCGTGCCTTATGCTAAGGTCAACAATAGAATCCTATGTCTAAGCTTTCCTCCTATATCCCTTTTATGACAACCGTTTATTTCTCGACCCTTTCAATACCAGACTCAACATTGCATGTTAATTTAAGTGACCAATTTAAACCAACATTTAAGACTTAAAATCAATAAAAGAAGAATATGCACAGAGTAGACTAGTGATTAGTGAAAGCAATATGTTAGGTTAAGTCATTCCATAAGGGTATCCACAAAACAAAATCCCAATAAAAATTTAGCTAGACATGAGATGAATAAAAGAAAAGCATTTCATTGAGATAGAATTCAATAGAAATGAAAGGAATAAGTTGTTGGAAAAACGGCAAACAGAAAATTCCAAGTGCAAAAGTGGAGTACAATTGAGGGAAAATCACTCTAGGATTTGATCCTATGCCTTTTTCAATGTGAAATCAATCTTTACAAGCTAATTCACTCAGAGATTAAGGGATCTAAGGTGTAGATTATGAGTTTCTCTCCAACACCACATTGTTCCCTCTCCTAAGTTCTTCACTCGAAATTTAGGATAAAAACCTTTTTTCTGTCTTTTTTTCGTCCTTCTCTCTAAGCTTCATGAATCACCCTTTATATAGGCCTTTGGAGGGTGAGTAGTTGCCTATTTTCATGCCTTGAACCTTGACTTTGAACCCTCAGAGTCAAAATAAGAGGTAGGTTACGGTTTTGACTCTAACAACTTGGACCACGAAGCTCACGATTTTGAATGAAAATTAGGGCATTATGCAAACGCAATTCCTAAGCTTGCAAAAAAACTATGCAGCCGCAATGTTGGCAGTTTTGGTAGTTTCCTACAAAAAGCAACATATGGTTAAATTCACCAAAAAATGCCTCTTTTAACACCTAATGACCATTCACACGAGTCTAACTTACATATACATGCTTTTGAACAACAGAAATATGCAAACAACCATACGTTAAGCAAGAAATGAACTAAATTCAAAGTCAAATAAGGTGATAAACATAGTTCATTAAGGGCCCCATTGTTCAAGTCCTGAAATCAGCACTTAAGGGAACGACTCATCTACTTTCCCTATATTGGAAGGATGCTGCCTATATGCGCCCGCATAGTCGCCGCATAATACTCTGTGCATTGAATCGAATCCTACTTCTATTCAGCCTTTATTTTAAAGATCCCTTAGGAGCCTAAGTAATTGAACCTATATATCTATACTTAATTTAACTTAGATAATTTAGAACATAATTTCTTAGGTTCTATAGGGGTTGCCTTATGTCTAGGGCCAAGCATCAAAGGTCCTATGTCTAGGCTTTTTTTCTATATTAGTTTTATGACATCTGTTATATTTCAACCATTTCAATATTGAACTTTAACTTAGTATGTAAATCTAAGAGGATAATTCAAATTTACAATAGATTTTAAGCTCAATAAAACCACCCTCGAATATTGGACAACTTTACAAAACTACATATATTAAGCTTGTTTCATCTCCTTAGGGCATCCACACAATTGAATCCCTATGTAAGATTTAGCTCATAATGAAAAGATAAACATAAAAGTACTTCATTGAATTAGATATCATGATTATAAATGAAACGAATAAAAAGAAAATAAAGACAGAACAATTGAAATCTAGAAAATAGTAAACTAATGATGATTGTCCAATAAAGGAAGGAGAAAACACTAAAGAAATCCTCTAAATCTAACTCGATTCTTTCCTTCTCAAGGGGAATCGAGTTTTTAAAAGCCTAAACTCTTGAATAGGTTGTTGGAATTTAATCTAGGCATCAACAGAGAGTTTCCTCCCTTGGACAGGTTCTAGGATTTCACAAAGTAAATCTCCAAGTTCTATTGGCTTTCCCTTAAAATGGTGATTTTAAGTGCCTTTTATAGACCTCTAAGGAGAGTGTTGTTGTTGAAAATAGTGTGGAGGGTTTGACCATTGACTCTCAGAGTCGGTTGATGGAGAAAATCACAAAAATAACTCAATCTATTTTGACCACAAAATTCACACTAAAACAGTCAACTAGGAGCTTTGTGGCCGCATAGTGATTTTGCCTTGCTGACCTTGTGAGTGCATGATGAATGACTGAAACAAGTATAGGGATTTCAAAAATATTTAAAAATCAATTTATGTCCAGTGTACATTATGTCCAGTGCAAGTGTACACTGTCAATAAGTAATATAAAATAGAAATATTCCAAGTATCGATCCCACAGAAACTGTTTAAAAAGTTCATGTTCAATAAAAAGAGCTCACCAATGCAATTAAAAGGTAACCATAAAATAAGTGAAAGATGTGAATGGTAATGTGATTAAAAAAAATAGCAATAGAAAACATAGGATTCAGTTAAGTTTTAACTCAAAGTAAAGTTGCTAACACATTGCGCCTGCATATTCACCACATTTTACCAATTCAATCTTGATTTCAAGCATCCCTAGGAGTTTACGAATTGCTCCTATATGTCAAGTCTACAATCTGCTTTAATTCTATAGGTGTTCACACGCAAGCGCACGTGTCCAAGTAATACAGTGATAAGAATCAAAGATCGTCTCCACAGGGAATTGAGCTGGTTTTACTCGATTAATTATCACACTTAATCACGCCTAATTTTGTTTAGGAAATCGAATGCGAGAATTCATGTAATGAAATAAAATCAAATAAAGAAAATAAAGAATAACGAATAGAACCGCAATCAAAATTAGGGTGTAGTTTAGGGAATTAATCTCACTGAATCGACCGGTAATTAATGCTAACGAGTCTCTGTAATCGATTAGGTTAATTACTTAAATCTAAAGGCACATTTTAATTGAAATCCTATGTCGCGTTCATTCACATCTCGAATGTAATTAATTAATTTATGTGTCTGCTTCATTAATTAATTTCATTCGGCATTAATTCCCCTCATATTGATCCTAATTGTCGTTTTTATCACTCTCGTGTCCAAATGCCAATTATCTTACAATTAAAGCTCTAATTTATACATTCTCCATCAAGACATGCTAAAAACCAACAGAGCAATTAACCTTTGATCAAGAGATTGAAAGCAATAATCACATTGTAAGAAAGTAATGAATCCTAATCAATTACAAAGCAATAATCACATTACATGGTCTAATGACTTGATTAAGCCCTAAACTAGTAATCTAATCAAAGTATTGCATAATTCAGCACAACAAATTCACAATTCACCATAATTTTGTCTAAATGGAAAGAAAATCAAAGAAACCCGTTGCACGTCGATTCATCGCTACCACTCAGATCTCTACGAACCTCGAGGATTGGATCTTTAATCTACAAACTCCAATTCATCCTTGAACCTCCCCAAATCTCTCTTAGCATTGGATTAAGGTGAAAAACCCCCAAATTCGCTCTCCTTTCCATAATGAGAATCACACAACTTAATTCTGATTTTCGACACAACATCGAGACACTAGGGATAATGTCACGGTGGTGTTTTTCTTAAGCGCACGATGATAGTGATCAATTGTTTGCCATGCAAGCGCACGTGTCAAAGTAATAATAAAATGGTATCCCAAGGGAAGCGGATATGGAAAATCTTTTTAAAGCTAATTAATTATTAAGAATACTCAAAATTGGAGTTATTTAAGGCCTAAAATACAAAAACGATGCTTAGAGAGAAGATTTAACTAGGAAAGCAATAAAAAGGGATGGAGATACCAAATTAAGGGGATGTTTAGGCGATTAAGCACAATTTAGGTTGGACTTATGGCAATTGAATCTGACAGTTAGTTAAACAAGCATAATTGCATAAACCTAGAGCGAAATCGGTCGAAATCTTCTTTCAGTTTCATTCGAACATGCTTAATTAATCGCTTGCTTAAGTGTCCTTAGCGCTAATTAATTAATTAGTTGGACTAAGCCCACTCATAATTAGCCTCACCCGTCAATTGTTACTTCTATGTCTCATCGGCAACTTAAGGGTGTTAGTTGGATTAATTCAGTCCTAATTTCCACCATCAAGCTCAATTAAGACTAAGTTCAAACAATTATTGGCCAAATAAATAGAAGCATTAAGAACAACTCAATCAAATGCAATTAATCAAGCAATTAAAAGTCAATTATCACAATTAAACCATAAATTCAATCCTACATATGCTTTTAATCCCTAAACAAGTAAATTTAGCCCATAAATTTCATTAATACAGTACAAAACAACATCCTAAATACCCCTAAATACATAAAACTGAGAAAATATAACGGGAAAGAAGATCATTGTTGCCGAATTGTCGATTCCCACATCGAATTGTGAAATCTCGAGCCTTAAACACCGCTCCCGAACAGTTCATCTCAAGCTCCACAGATCCCAAGGCGGTATTTTATCATAATTAGGACTAAAAACCCTCAAGTGGTCTCTCCTTTTCCACAGAGAAAACGATGGCTTTAAACTGAAATTTGACACAGCGTCGAGACGCTGTCCAAAATGCACCGCTTTAGTCTACGATCATGCCTCCAGTGTTGAGATGCTGAAGACAGCGTCTCAACACTATAGGCAGAAATCGGCTTCTCCGCGCCTTTTGAGCATTGAGATGCTACAGGGTAGCATTTCGACGCTTTCCCTCAGGTTTGAGATAACAAATGCAACGTCTCAATGCCATTTTTAGAGTTGAGACACTGTCCTCTTCGCCAGCAACAATTATGAAGCTTCTCTTCTCCATACTTAGCCCCATTTTGGGTTCTTATAAGCTCCACATCAAACTTGATGCACCAAATTCATCAATTTCGGTCTTAAATGCTTGGTTTCCTGAAATAAGCAAAATAATCACATAAAAGCTCACAATTATAGCATAAAACAAGCTAAAATAAGGCATAAATATAGCACTAAGTTAACGCTATCAAATACCCCCACACTTTAACTTTTGCTAGTTCCGAGCAAAACAAAATTAAACTAGAAATATAAATGTTTAAGGAACATGCATGCACAAGTGACTCCATTCTCAAAGCACCCAAAAGTGGAATAAGATAACAAGGACAATGAAGTAAGAGCAGGCTTAATTCATGAGCAATTTAAAAGAAACTCTTAACTCTTTGTGTATGTGTGTGCATAGCCTAAAATTGACTCGTCTACTAATTCAGAGTAACTTTATGCTTCCCTCCATTCATCTTCCCCCTACACTGGCTCAAAAGACTCATTTCAGCTCCCTCACATTCAAAAAAGTAATAAAAAGTTAGGTGCATGAACTCACTATGGGGTAGCACTCCCCCACACTTGCTTTTTACCACAATCAGGGTCACTACCTTTTACACAACTATCGTAAGAGACCTTTATCCAGAGCACTTGCTCAATGGATGGCCTAACTGATCACGATAGAGGTAGCTCGTTTTACCCTTGAACACCTAAAGCTCATGCAAGAAACTTTTCTTTTTCACTATCATTACATTTTATTTTTTCTCTTTTTTTGTTTCTGATCTCTATTTTTTTTTCTTCTTTTTGCAAGTAAAGTAACACTTTTTTTTCTTACTCCTAAGCTCGATATTACAAACTATCTTGCAAGTTGACTTACAACCGAAGCCTTAAGCTTATCGGAGTGACAACAAACTTCTAGAAAACATAATGCTACTCTAAATGCTCAACTTATCAAAACTAGGCTCAGTGCTCAACATTTGCAAAGAAATCAAAGCAAAAAATTTTAAATTTACCCAAAATTTCAACATACTTCATATTCCACAATGTATGCAAAACAATCCACTCAGGAGTACAATCATAGAATTTCTTCATCACACGAGCATTCAAAAACCTAAAACTAATCTACATCACACAACTCCACATTCATGTAATTTCAGAATTTTCAAATTAAGCACAAAAACAACAATCATCAAAATTTCTCTTCTAAGCATAAGCATCATTCCCCCACACTTAAACCAAACATTGTCCTCAATGTTTACCCTACAGTCATTTAACAAATTGCAAAAAGGACAACTAAAAAGACTTAAGGGTAACGTACTTCCCTGAAATTACGAGACCTCTCAAATTAAGGACATTTGACCACAAACAATCCTCAGGAACTGCAAAACACAAATGGGCACTGTATTCAACTAACAACAAGCAAAAACAACTTAGACAAGCAAATTAAGAACCTTTTGGTTGCCTCCCAAGAAGTGCTTGTTTAACGTCATTAGCTCGATGTTTCCCATGTGCTTCTTTCAAGGTGGCTCAAATATAAAGAATCGAACATCCTCCCTCGTTACTGCATTCTCAATTCCAATAGCACAATCTCCCATAGATTTATCATTAGAAAAATTATTCAAACACGAGGAGAAAGGTTCATGATAAAACAAGAAAGGGGCAGAAAAATTCTGAGCACCTAAAACAGACATCCCCTTGTGATTCCTATCCATAACAGGATTCGAAAAAGGAGGCTCAACAGCTTCATGTTCCACATTCTCAATGAATAAATTACTTTTTAACAAATTTTCAAATTCACCTTTTTCAAAATTCAAAGTCTTATCAGACATGGAGTTGTGGTAACTAAGGAAATGACTATTACTCAAAAAATCATCTACCACATGCTCAATGTTTAAGACTCTCTGAACACCCTCACTTAATGTATTTGCATAAAAGATAGTTCACTGACAACACACTTAGTCATCATGCAGTCAAGGCGACAGGCAAACAAACATCAACATCATTTTTTCTCAATAATAAAAAACTATTATCATAAAATTTGTTTTTCTCAAACAGAGAATCAACAATAAAATCAGAACCAACAACATTCAAATTCTCAAAATCAGAATCAAGAGATATTATAGAAGAAGAACCAAGCATATCCAGCATTTCCAACTGCCTAAGCCTATTCTTATCAACATGCTTTGAAGGTCTAACTTCCACTAAGTCAACCCCTAAACTTTTTATCCTCATTCCCAAATGCATGAATAGGGTCGAAAATGTGGAAAATTACCTTCTCATCGTCCACCTGTAGAGTAGGCTTACCTCTGGACATGCTAATCTTAGCTCTACTTGTGGCTAAGAATAGCCTTCCCAAGATGATCTGGATCTTCTCATCCTCCTCCAATCTACGAGCTGGAGGTATCTCCTGCAATCCAAGTTTCCTAAATAAAGAATAAGGCATGAGGTTAATATTGGCACCCAAGTCACACAATGCCCTATCAACAGTTAAACTACCAATTTTACACGGAATAGTAATACTCCCTGGATCTTTTTGTTTTTGGGGCATCTTCTTTTTGAAAATGCTAGTGCTCGTCTTAGATAGACTGAGCACTCCATTCACCTCAAATCTCCTCTTCTTCGAGAGCATTTCCTTCATAAACCTCTCGTAGTTAGGCATGTTGGCAAGAGCTTCTGCAAAAGATATGTTAATGTGCAATTTTCTAAACATGTTTAATAAATTAGAAAACTGCTCATATAATTTAGAATCCTTATAACGCTCGGGAAAGGGTAACTCCCTGTCATTAAATGTAGCACACTCTCCACACCTCCTAGGACTGACATGTATGCCTCTATCAACTTGTTGAGGTTTAGATACCTACACATCCCTCGTTAACTCCTTGGACTCCTCAGCAATCAATTCCATGAAGGTTTTCTTTGTCTTCTCATTCTCTTCTTCGTTCTTCTTCTCAAATATCTTCATTCTTTTCTTTTCAACTTCATTTCTTGTTTCATCGCTGGAACCACAGACACTATCATCAGACTTAGACTGAAGAGATGGACCGGAAAGCTTACCATGAGTGATTTTTTCTGCCACGACCCCTTGACGCTCTATATCTTCCTCATCTTCACCCTTTTTCGACACCTTCTGTAATTGAGCCCCGCTCCTCAATGTTAGTGCTTTGCATTTCTCTCTCGGATTTACCTCATGTCACTGGAGAACTTACCCTTTTGGTGGGGGTTGACTGCACTGGCAATCTGCTAAATTTGAACCTCCATGTTCTTTAGTGCAGTGTCATGGCCACTCACTTTGTGGCAAGGGATGAAATGTGTGTTCTTATCTGTTGGTTCGCTACTTTTTGCTCCTCCATGAAGTTTTCCATCATTACCTCCAGGTTTGACTTCTCTTGATTGGATGTTCCTGCAAACCCAGGTGGCTACAAAACATTCTTCTGGTTAGCATAAGAAAAGTTTTTGTGATTACGCAAACCTAGATGATAGTAATTGGGTAGGTTCTGGTTCTATTGGCCTTGAAATCCAAATCCTCTGTTTTGAACATACAGGCATTGCTCAACAAACGAATCCTCAACTCTTCTCGAGTTCAACGCTACTAATGAGGCAATTGATTGTGTGGCTCCTGCAGTAGATAGTTTACTCGACGCATTAGTCAGGGAAGCCATTTATGCCTTTAAAACACTTACCTCGTCAAGCTCATAGATGCATGCAGCGGTCCTCGATGTAGAGGTGGTTCAGTCTAATGGCCACTGATAACTCGTTGCAGCCATTTTCTCCAAAAGAGCACATGCCTCTTCTACAGTCTTCGCTAAAAAACTCTCTCATGCACTGGTATCAAGAATAGTTTTAATACTCGAGGATAAACCATTATAAAGTAATTGTACCTGTAACCATCCTGGATAGCCGTGCCGAGGGCACTTCCTCAACATCTCTTTGTAGCGTTCCCAGCTCTCTTACAACTGCTCTCCATCAAGCTGGCGAAATGTCCCAATCTCCATTCTCAGCTTCTTAGTCTTTGCTGAGGGGAAAAACTTGGTCAAGAAGGCTTGAGCTAGCTCTTCCCATGAAGATATGCTACCCGACTTTTGGGATTTGAACCAGTCCTTTACTTTATCCTATAATGAAAAGGGAAAAAGTCTCAGTCTAATGGCATCAAGAGAAACCCCATTTAATTTTACCGTCCCACATATCTCAAGGAAAGATCTGAGATGAGAATGTGAGTCTTCTGAATGATGCCCCTTGAACGAGTTGTCTCGCGCGATTTGAATCAACCCCATCTTTAGCTCAAAATTATTCATCGTGATGAGTACATACGCAATCCCGAAATGATTCGTCCGGCATATGCACTGAAATTAGTTGCGGATCGGCTTTCTCTCCTCTTCGTTACTCTCTGCCATAGTGATTTGCGCTTCTCTCCTTAACCTCCTGCAATTTCTGTCAATTTCGAGATCTAAAGGCAAAAGATTATTCTCCTTATCACTACGCATATAACATATCAACCTCCTCAGAAAAAAAAATCAAAGAAATAAAAAAGAAATAAAAACAAAAATAAAAGCAATGAACAAAATTTTTTACAAAATATATATAACAACCCCTAAACTAACTCCTCCTATTTTCTTCTCAATATTAACCAACTAAAAAGAACTTCGCCGCCTCCCCTGCAACGGCGCCAAAAACTTTATTGTTTATTTTCCACGCAAGCGCATGTGATCGAAGTAACAATAAAATGGTATGTGAGTACCAAGTATCAAATCCCAAGGGAAGCGGATATGGAAATTCTTTATAAAGCTAATTAATTATTAAGAATACTCAAAATTGGAGTTATTTAAGGCCCAAAATACAAAAACGATGCTTAGAGAGAAGATTTAACAAGGAAAGCAATAAAAATGGATGGAGATACCAAATTAAGGGGATGTTTAGAGGATTGACCAAAATTTATGTTGGAATTATGGCAATTGGATCTAACAGTTAATTAAACAAGATAGTTGCATAAACCTAGAGCTAAACCGATCGAAATCTCTTGTCAGTCTCATTTTGCCTAATTGTCCTTAGCGCTAATTGATTAATTAATTGGAATAAGCCCACTCATAATTAGCCTCACCCGTCAATTGTTACTTCTATGTCACATCGATAATTTAAGGGTGTTAATTGGATTAATTTAGTACTAATTTCCTCCTTCGAGCTTAATTAAGACTAAGTTCAACTAATTATTGGCCAAATAAATAGAAGCATTAAGAACAACCTAATCAAATGCAATTAATCATGCAATTAAAAATCAATTATCACAATTAAACTATAAATTCAATCCTAAATGTGCTATTGACCCCCAAACAAGTAAATTTAGCCCACAAATGTCATTAATACAGTACAAAACAAGATCCTAAATACCCCTAAATACATAAAACAGAAAGAAGATAACGAAAAAGAAGATCGTCGTTGCCAAATTCTCGACTCTCCTTAAATTTTGCAATCTCGAGTCTCAAACACCACTCCTGAACACTCCTCAAGGAGGCATTTTATCAAAATTAGGGCTAAAAACACTCAAGTGGCTTTATACTGCAATTCGACACACCGTCGAGACGTTGCACTATCCAAAATGCACCACTTTAGTCTGCGTGCACGCCTCTAGCGTTGAGACGTTGAAGGTAGCATCTCAATGCTATGAATAGAAATCGACTTCTTCATGCCTTTTGAGCATCGAGATGCTACAGAGTAGTGTTTCGACTCTTGCCCTCGAGTTTGAGATAACAAACGCAGCATCTCAACGCCATTTTAAGTGGTGAGACGTTGTCCTCTTGGCCATCAGTAATTGTGAAGCTTATCTTCTCTATACTTAGCCCCATTTTGGGTTCTTTTAAACTCCACATCAACCCTGATGCTCCAAACTCATCAATTTCAGTCTCAAATGCTTGGTTTCTTGAAATAAGCAAAATAATCACATAAAAGCTCACAATTATAGCCTAAAACTAGCTAAAATAAGGCATAAATATAGCACTAAATTAGTGCTATCAAGTAGCATTAGCATCTCGATGCTATGGAATGGAATTTCACTTCCTCCGTGCTTCGAGCATCGAGCATTGCATCGAGACACCTCTTGGCAGCATTGAGACACTATGGATATCTTGTCAATGCTGTCCCCTCAGGTTTGGCTTACAAAATGACCTGCAACATGGTATTCAGACGCTCTGGACAACTCGCCTTCCCCTGTTTTCAACACTCCATAATTCATCTCTTCTCTTTGGAGCTTCAATATGACTTCAAAATGGATTCATTTAACCCTCGAACACTCGATTTAGCTCCTTTCGCTCGAATTCTACAAAATAAACAAAAATAGGCATAAAAACATACATTTTAATTACCAAACTAGCTAAATAAAAGGCCACAGAATAGCACAAATTTAGTGCTATCAAATACCCCCAAACTTAAGCTTTTGCTAGTCTCAAGCAAAACAAAATAGAAACATCATTGATTCAGCAATCACAAGCAATAACTTGAACTCCAACCTTTTAAATAGCGTGTAGAACAAGCAGAAGAATCAAATCCAATAGCTACTTTCAATCAAGGAAACATAATTTTAATCATTTCATCCCTTGTGACATATGTGTACAACCTTCCTTATCTAGGTCCCTACTAACCCGAAAAGTGTTGTAGACTCCTCCACTCATCTTCCCCCTACACCGACAGTAAGATTCAATCATCCAGCTTACTCACACAAACTGAAGGTAAAAATTAACTAGGATGCCTGAAATTGTTGGACGTCCCCCAAACTTGAATTTCTCTTTCAACCAAAGGCACTAGCTTTTGCACATCTACTGCAAGGACTCTTACCCAAAGCACTCGCTCAATGGGTAGCCTAACTAATCACAACAAAGGCAGCTCTTTTTATCCTTGAGGACATTAAAGACAACAACATTTTTTTTTTCAACTAGACTTTCTCTTTTTTCATGATTTTTTTTCTTCAATTATTTTATTTTTTTCACTGCAAGCAAATGAACATTAAACTCTCGAGTATAGCATTACCAACAATCATGCAAGATCACCTTCTAATCAAACCTTAAGCCTATCAAAGTGTGATAGCATACATTTAATGTTATCTTTTACTGTTGATTTTGGCTAGTTTTAGGCTTAGTTCGTAAGCTTTAATATCAAACATTGTTATTTTTCAGGAACCAATCAATTGAAAAGAGAATGGAGAATTTGAGAGTAGACGGATGAAATTAGAGCTTAAAGTGGTGTAATGTGAGACTAAGGATGGAATTGGAGTAAATTTGAGCAAGCAATCTCGAGAGGATAGCGTCTAGACCCTAAAAAATGGCATCTATACTCCAGACATTTGGTGCCAAACGCATAGTTACGTGTCACAATTTTTTGGCACCGTTGCCGGAGAATTGGTATTGATGTGTTTGATATTGAGAAGAAAGTGATTGTGTTTACTTTACAGGCTTTATTACTATATTTTTCTTTTATTTTGTGTTTATGTTTCTTTTTATTGTGTCTTTTGGTTTTGAGGAGGTCATTGATGTATGGGAAGTGATAAGGCGGTTGATCTTTACTTTTGGATTTAGAAATTGACAGGACTTGTAGACCTATTCGAAAGGAGAAGAGAACCCATGTTGAGATCATGGCCGAGCAAATAGGAGAGTCTAAGGTAGTTCGGGATTATTTTTAGCCGACTTTTGCAACAAATCGCTATGGGATAGTGTACATGCCTATCCAGGCTAAAAAATTTGAGTTGAAAACGAGATTGATTTAGATGGCCCATGATTGTGCTTTTAAGGGACACCCATATAAGGATCCACACTCTCATTTGCATTCATTCTTGGAGATTTGCGGGACGGTAAAAATGAATGATGTATCTCCTGATGGTATATAGTGGAGATTATTTCCCTTTTCTTTGCAGGATAAAGTAAAGGATTGGTTGGAATCACTTACACCAGGGAGCATCACGACATAAGACGAGCTAGTGTAAGCATTTCTAACAAAAAATTTCCGCCTGCAAAGTCCACTAAATTTAGGACGAAGATCAGGACCTTTAGGCAATGGGATCGAGAACATCTTTACAAGAGTTGGGAGCAGTACAAGTGATCAGTGTACAAGCAATTGCACATGATCAAAGTAATAATAAAACGGTATTCCTAATGAGTATCGTATCCACAGAGATTGGATTTAATTTAATTAAATATCGTGAATAATCTCACTTTACTTTATTTAGAGAACATAAAACTGAAGGAATATAAACTAAACTAAGAATAGAAAATGAAATGCAGGAAAATAAATGGGAGACATGAACCTAAGGGATAGACTTGGGTTTAAGATTAATTACTAATTAAACGGACAAATATGAATAGCTCGACAGTGAACTCATAAGTCTAGAAGCCTATGGTCATAGAATCTCCTGCCAGTCTCCTCCAATTCTCAAGCATTAATTAATAAACCTAAATGTCCCTAAAGCTAGCTAATTAACACAAGGCATTGAGACCCTTCATTACTGACCTCTATTGATTAATTATTACTCATACTGTTACTCAGGTAATTAACCAACAATCATGCATTCGGTTCTAGCTTAAGTTTCTCTCTGTCTAGTCTCCACTTAGTAACAACTCAATTAACTAGTGTCGAATTAATTAAATTTCAGCACCAACTACAATTAATTAATCTTTAATCATGTTGTCACTTGAGTAGCTAATTAATTGCACATTAAGCTAACTAAGTATCCTCCACCAAGCTCAACCTAGTTCTACCTCAATTAATTAAGAACACTAATTTTGCATTATGCCTAAAATGAATCAAAGTCAAAAAGCCATAAACATCCATAGTAACAAGCAATTAATCTAAGTCAATCGACAATTAAGCATAAATTAAATATTCACAGATCAAATTCCCAAGAATTTGAGGACTAATAAATACATAAACAGTCATCACAGCCCCAAAGTCCCTAAATTAAAGCCTATATAGTAGCTAAAAGCGAAAGAAAAAAGAAGAAGATGCAAACGAAAGGTCGATCACAAGTTCCTGTGGCAATCTAAAATGAACCTAAGCACCAAGTCTTTAATTTCGCTCCAATCTGTTCACAAAATGCTTCTAAAACCTCTCAAAATAGCATGGAATTGAGATTAGGGAAAAAAACCCTCGGTTTGGCCTCCCCTTGGACGAAGAAGAAGCGATGAATAAATACCCTTTATTGAAGCAGCATCAAGATGCTAGAGGCAGGATTTCGAAACTATCCAAAATGCCACATTTTTACTGCATGCGTGCCTCTAGCGTCGAGACGCTGATCCAAACGAAAATTTCCTTCTTCGCGCGTTTTGAGTGTCAAGTTGCCATAGGACTGAAGGAATGAACGTTTCACTCCGCAGCGAAAGCATTGGATCATTTTGATTTTATTTAAAATTAAAATAAAAATTATGGTTAAACAAAACATACCTTGAAAATAATATTATTGAGAATATTCTGGTGGATCTTTATCTCTTCCACAAAGTCTTCCTGACTATGACTTGAACACAGGATCAAGGCTTGTGGAGAGGAAGAAGTCTAGAGAGAATTTTCTAATTCTCTCTATTGAAGAAATGTGTGTTATTTCTAATGGCTCAACCCAAGGGTCCTATTTATAGAGCCCAAGTGTAAACCTTTGCCATAATTAAAATATTATATTTTAATATCTAATATATTAAAATATATCTTATACTTATTTGAATCTCATTCAAATCTCCTACAATATTTCTTTATTTGAATCTTATTCAAATTTTATAAATATCTTTTATTTAATGTATCAAATATACATTAATTATTTTAATATTTAATGTATCAAATATAATAAATATATTTTCATCTTTTATATTTAATATATCTAATATATTAAATATTAATTTGAACATTTAAAATTAAATATTAAATTTGAACATTTCCAATTTTAATATTTAATGTATCAAATACAATAAATATATTTTTCTCTTTTATATTTAATATATCTAATATATTAAATATTAATTTGAATACTTCAAATTAATATTAATTTGAACATTTCAAAATTTTCTTTCAACTAAATTGATCTTTTAGTGTTACTATGAGCTAGCAAGGGGACCTTATGGACCTACAGATTATAAGCTCCAATGATACAAAATTAATTAACTAAACTCTTTAATTAATTAATTTTCATTCCTTAACTATAGGTCACTCCACTATAGACCTAGAGTTGCACTCTTATGCACTGTAGGACAAGTTATGTCCATAGATATAATCACTACATGCAAATCGATCCTTCACGAGTTGTTCGTAATTACAGCTGGGTCAAAAGTCTGATTTACTCCTGTAATTACATCTTGCACCTTAAGTACCATTGATCCTCTAATGAACAATTTGTTTATAATCTAATTATAAACTAAGTCCCTCTAGGGCAAATGAGAGGGTGTGGCCCCATTGTTCATGTCTTGAAATCAGCACTTAAAGGAACTACTCATCTACTTACCCTATATGGGAATGAGTGAATTCCCTATTTGGTCAAGTCCCCAAAATGGTAGGCATATTGAATCGGCTACAAAAGCCACTTTCACCAATGCAAATCAAAGGACAAGCCCTCACAGGCAGGAGTTCATAACTCACTCAAGATTAAGATCGAGTCGCATATGATCATCCTGATGAAATATTAATCTTCTCAATTAACGGATTTATAAAGAGAGATTAAATATCTCGTGGTCTAGTCTTACACAAACTCATTGTATAAGATACCCCCACTCACATGTCTCCACATGAATGATTTGGATCAAATCATTTGTAACTATTACAAAGTAGGTCGTATCAATAGTGTTACTAGGATAAGGCACCCAGCCTTATCCATATACTATGACCCTTTAGGTTATTTCTTGAACATGATCCTCTCGTATGTCAACTGCATACTGTTCAAGATTACACTAATAACTTTAGATTTTTCATATAATGGATAATATTATATTGCAAATAAAATAATCAAAATTATTATTAATTATTAAATAAATCATTAATTACAAGGCTTTAGCGCATAAATCCCAACAAGGACAGCATCTCAATGCTCACTCTTGGGTTTCCAACTACAAATGTAGTGTCTCGACGCCCCAATCAGCGTTGAGACGCCCTCCTCACATGTTTTTATGCTCAAATAACATCTCTACTTTTCTGACTCTCCAAAATGGCCCAATTAGCTCTAATATTCACCAAAATTCTCCCGAACACTCCAGTTTTGCTTCTTAAGCTTGGTTTCTACAAGACAACTAGAAATAGCCATCAAAGCACACCAAATCATAATAAAACTAGCATAAATATAAGGAATAAGATAGCACTAAACGAGCACTATCAACAAGGAGATGCTTTGGAAGTGTCCTCAACATGTCTACCATGATTAGCTCCAGGTACGTATGTTTTATAATGGTTTAGCCAATCGTACTAAAACTATTCTTGATACTGGTTCCGGAGGAAATTTTATGGCAAAGAATGTTGAGGATGTAAGGGCCTTATTAGAAAAGATGGCAGCTACAAAGCTACCAATGGCCTTCTGATCGCTTCATGCCAAAGTTAGCTGCTAGGATATATGATATAGACGAGGTTAGTTCCTTAAAAGCTCAAGTAGCTTCATTAACTAATACTATGAACAAACTTTCTGTTTCAAGAACTTCTCCATCAATTGCTTCATTAGCAATAGGCAATGCCATAGCCCATGAGGAGCCCACATTGGAACAAGATCATTACGTCCAGAACAAAGGCTATGGATATCAAGGGATCAAAAATTCATTACCCACTCACTACCACCTAAGTTTGTGAAACTACAAAAACTTTTCTTATGCTAACACTAAAAATGTTTTGCAACCTCCCCCAGGTTTTTCATCATCATTGAACCAGTAAGAAAAGAAACCAGACCTAGAATTTATATTATCAACAATGTACAAGAAGTTTGTTGATGTGGGTGCGAAGGAGGAAGGCGTTGTCTCGAAGATGAACTCCAATACCCAGCAGCTAACTGAAAATGTGAGTCGTGTGACAAGTGTTGTCGATACATCCCTGACTTAATACAGTGAGCAACCATGTGATCAGTTTGAAGAACTTGGAGATTCAGATTGGGCAGATTGCCAATGTTGTTAATTCCTTGCAAAAAGGTAAATTCTCAAGTCACACTAAAGTAAATTTGAGGGAGCAATGCAAGGAGATTACACTGAGGAGCAGGACTCAGTTGAGCGAGCCAGAGTAGAAGGTGAAGGTTGAAAAAGACAAGACTAAGAGTAAAGTGGTTGCGGCAGAAAAAAAAAAGCATATTAAGGAAAGCCCTCTAACCCTTATTTTCCTTTTATTTCTGCTAATGATTTTTATCCTCAGGAACGAAAAAGAATGATGAGAAGAGGGAAGAGAATAAATTTGAGAAAAAGAGAATCCGTAGGAAGGATGAAGCAATAAAGGAGCTTTGCAAGAAGATGGGTAGAGAAAAGTCACAACTAAAGTGAGGAGGAAGTCGAGGCACCTAGTTCCAGAGTGTATGATCGTGGGTCACATTTCAACCCCCGAGTCAACATGGTAAATGCCCCACATTTGATTATAGGGAGCTTTCTTTTCCTCAACACTTTAATGATGTTAAATTGGATGAGCAATTTGCTAGGTTCTTAGAGATGTTTAAAAAATTGACATTCCTCTTACAGATGCCTTGGGAAATATGCCCAATTATGAAAAGTTCATGAAAGAAATGTTGTCTAAAAGGAAGAAGTTTGAGGTGAACGAGGTGCTGAGCATTTCAGAGAAGAGCAACACCATTCATCATAAGAAAATGTCGTTGAAACAAAGGGATCCAAAGAGTTTTACGATTCCCAGTACTATCGGTAGCATGCATATAGATAGGGAATTATGTGACCTAGGATCGAGTATAAATTTAATGCGTCATTTTGTATGCAAGAAACTGAGTCTACAAGAAATTCAACTTGCTAGCATCACTCTACAGTTTGCTGATCGCATAACCAAAAAGCTATAGTAGAGGATGTTTTAGTTAAATGTAACCAATTCATTTTTCCTGTGGAATTTGTCGTCCTAGACAAGGCGGAGGATGCTAAAGTCCCCATAATCCTTGGAAGGTCATTCTTAGCCATGAGCAAGGCTGAGATTAGCATGCATAAAGGTAAACTCATACTACACGTGGATGATGAGAAGGTAAAATTCGATATCTTTGATCCTATAGACTAATAATAGTGTGCATGATTGCTATAGGTTTGATAGTATTGAATTTACCTCTTCTGATGATGTAGGCATGTCTATTAGGCCATTGGATATGGATATGCATAAATCTTCTAATGAGCTTCTGAGTTCTTTTGTTTCTTTTGTTATGCATGTTGGATTGTTGCATGATTCTTATGACGTTGCCCACTTTAGAGATTTGAATTTTTTTGATTTAGGATATTAGGAAGATGCTAGTTTGATTGAGTGTAATTTTGTTGGTAATATGCATCATAGAGTGTCCTTAATTGAAGAGTTTGGGCAACTAGATGAGCTTGATGTGTCTTCTGGATTTATAGATAGGAATATGCAAGAGGTAGAGCACTCAATTGATGTCATGACGTTCGATTATGTTGTTTTGGATTATATGCATGCTAGAGTGTCTCTATATGATGGGAGGTTTATTTATGATATTTTACCTAATTCTGCCTTTGTAGAGAGAAAATTATTGATGTGTTTGTTTCTGTTGATGAGTTTGTACACCCAGTGGTGGATCCAAAACTTTAAGTTAGGGGGCTTAAATTCGTATATATGAGAATTATTTTGAACACATTGGTAGATTCAAAACTTTATGTAAAGAACACAAATTCGTATAAAGATAATTTTTAACGCATTAATATACATTGATTTTAAATTTTTTTTTATATTAGCTTTTTTGTCTATTCCATTTTGATATTAGTTTGTTCAATATAGAAAGTAAAATTGATTTTTCTATATAAGTATATAAGAAAGATAATGAAACTTGAAATAATAAGTAAATTTTTTTTTTTTTTTTTTGTGTATATGCATCATAGTTTCTTCTTGAAAATAATTGACTAATAATTTTAATTTTTTTTTATTAATTTTCATTTATAGTTGATCAAAAAAATCTAATTTAAATAAGAAATAAAAACAAAATTATAATATTTTTTATTATTTCATATTTTTAAATACTTATATAAAGTTTTTTTAAAAAAGAAAATAGACAAACAATATGAAATTATAAATTACTTATTAATTAAAAATATTTTTAAAAATATTTTTTAAATTAATAAAAACAATCAATTATTTAAAAAATGTAATAAAAACAAGGGAAAAAAAATAAGTTTTTACCCCTAAACTTATAGGGTTGTATCAATTTTTTGCCTAAACTTTTAATTTCATCAAATTGCACCTCAAACTTAGATAACTATTGCAATTTTAACCTTAAACTTGAAAAGTGTTGCAATTTTTACTCTATGATAAGTTTTTATTTGAAAAATTGTTAAAAAAAAAAAGCATTCTCATGCTTTTTCAAAGAATTATAAAACATATGCATGTTTTAAAAATTTGATAAAATTTGAAAGCAAAACGACATTAGAACTAAATTTTGCTAAAATTTGTGAGTTTTGGCAATGTTATTCAAGGGTTAATTTATGCATTAATCAAACTTAAATTTGTACAAATTTTGATATTATTGAAATCAGTGATCTTACTAAAATTTTTATATTATTTTTTCTATTAAAATTTGATGATGAATTAGCAAAAATTGAATATAAAAATTATAACACTCATGTAAGTCTAGGATCCAAATTTATGAAATTTAAATTAAATGAAATTGAAAGTTGACTTGCGTGATGGGGTGAATGGCACTTTTATATGCCTACAAAAAACAAAAGGACTTGTAGTATGTAAGAAAGATCAAGGGTAAAGAGAACTACCTCTACTCTGATCGAGTAGGCCACTCATTGAGCAAGTTCTCTAGAAAAGAGTCCCTACAATAGTTGTGTGAAAGCTAGTACCCTTAAGTTAAAATAATGCAAGTTAGGGCGCCCTATTATTGAGACACCTAGTAAAATATTACTTTCTTGAGTGCAAGAAGACTAGATAATTGGTGCTTAGAGCCAGTGTAAGGGACAAATAAATTGAGGTCTTTATAAACCTATTCTAAATCCGTAAAAACTACGTTACGGAGGCCAAGCACACACGCGGGCGAGAAATGAAGAGCTTGGATTTAAAGTTTCCTTGACTGAATGATCATGCATGATGTTTTCCTTGTAATTGTTCTATTGGTTATTTTGGATCATTGAGGTTTGAGTCACTTGTTTGCAATTTATGAATCATATATTTGGTGATGTTTTGTTTTGCTCGAGACTAGCAGAAGCTTAAGTGTGGGGGTATTTGATAGCATGCATTTAATGCTATCTTTACTGTTGATTTTGGCTAGTTTTAGGCTTAATTCGTAAGCTTTGATGTCAATCATTGTTGTTTATCAAGAACCGAGTAATTGAAGAGAATATGGAGAATTTGAGAGTAGATGGATGAAATTGGAGCTTAAAGTGGGATAATGTGAGACTAAGGATGGAATCGGAGTCAATTTGGACAAGCAATCCTGAGAGGATAGCATCTATACCCTAAAAATGGTGACTAGACACCATACATTTGGTGGAAAACTCGAGAGCTAGTGTTGAGACTCTGCCATGTGGCATCTCAATGCTAGAAACACGTTGGTAATGCATTTTTCGTCCGGAGTGTAGGGAAGCTACCCTCGCACACATTTAATAAAATGGGGAGTTTTGGACAGCATCGAGACATTGTCCCTAGTGTCTTGACACTGTTTCGAGGCCTAATATTCATCATTTTCTACTCGATTTAAGGGGAACAACTTGAGGTTTAGACCTTTTTTATGGAAACCAGCTAAATTAGGAGACCTTGGAGTTTCTTGGAGGCTTTTTGGTGGAGGATCAAGGCTCAGGATCATGGAGATCGAGGCAAAAATCAAAGATTGATGCGGTTTTAGCTCTCCACCTTTTTTATTTCCTTTTTAGTTGTTGTAATTGAGCTGTAATGAATGTTATTGAGACTGTTTCACTATGTTTAGTGGCTAAGTTCTTTAGTTTAGGAAACTAATGTAGCTAATGGATCTTTGCTCTTAGTTAATTGAAGTTTATTGATATTGTATTTCATTTCGATCCTTTCATGCATTGAGAGCGTAATGCATTTAAATTATTGGCCATAGTTTAATTGAATGTTAGCTTAAATTAAGCTTGAAAGGGAAGATTTAAACTTAGAAAAATAATGCATGACAATTGGGTTCCGCCTAAGTGACATAGGATTAACTGAAATCAGTTGAGGCTTAAAATGAAGGGTTAAGGTCTTTAATTAACTAATTAACGCTAGGGACACCTAGGTTAAGTAAGTGGTTTAATAAGATTAGATGAGCTCGACGGACAACTCCAAGAATTTAGACTTCTATTCTTAAGAATTGAATGAGACAATAGTATCAATTTTTCGGTTAACTAATTGCAAGATCTAATGAGTGAAATTAATTCCCTAAACGTCATTAACCCTGTTGTTCTTATTTATTAGCTTTCTTTGCATGTTTTTTATTCGCTTATTCAAGTGTTATCCGACTAGTTTCTCTAAATAAAATCAATAGTATCTATTTTCGATAATCAATCACTCCGAAACGATTTCCTGTGGATACGATACTTGGAATACTCAAACCATTTTACTACTTGGGCCCATGTGCTTGCAGAAACTCATAGTTATGTGTTACAGAGTGACAACAAACTTCTAGAAACTATAACCTTGTTATGAGTTTTAACAACCCTACATAGGTATGCTTAAAGTACTCCATAAATGCACGGGATGAAAAGAAAATTTTAAGAATTTCCTCAAAATCTAAGACATGCTCGCAAGATTCAACAGTTTGAATAATACACTAATTAAACACATATCCTTGGTTGTACTAATCACATCTTGCAATCACATCATCAGTCCATCAAAGCACACAATCTTCAACATTGCATAACATACACTCCTCCAAGCATCAAATCCATGACAAAGCAGCAAAGCACATCCCCCCAAACTCAAATTATACATTGTCCTTAATGTATCTAACACAACTACGTAAGCAAGCTTAAGAACAACAAATGATAAAAGGAGAATGATACTGTTCTGAATGTGAAGGAGTCCATTATCGTCCAACAATCCATGAACTAGATTAAGAAAGCAAGGTTGAATCACGAGCACCTACACAAGGATCGATCAGTAGGAGCATTAGATCAACGCACAACTCCTAAACTAACTAACTAGTAAAACGATAAAGAAAACAAGTAAAGGAAATTTTTACACCTAGCTACCTCCAGGAAGCACAAATTTTTAACGTTGATTACTTGACAGTGTGTTCAGCATATCTCATGGATCTCCCAGAATGATCTTCTCTAATTGCCGCTCTTCCAATCCTCAATAATGCTTGATTCTCTAAGAGTTAACTTTGAATGTCTTGCCTTCACTATCCATCAACTCCACTGCACCATGAGGGAATACCTCCTTGATTGTGAAAGGTCCTGACCACCTCGATTTTAGCTTACCTGGAAACAAACGCAATCGTGAATTCAACAAAAGGACTTACTAACTCAATATGAAAGAATGGTTCTAAATCATCTTGTCGTGCTATCTCACTGTTCTCTCCTTATACATCTTGGCATTCTCATATGCTTGAGTCCTAAACTCCTCTAGTTCATTCAATTGAAGTAGGCGTTGTTCTCCAACTTTTAGTGGGTTAAGGTTTTGCTTCTTGATTGCCCAATGCTTTATGCTAACTCAACTGGTAAATGACAAACCTTTCCAAATACCAAACGATATGGCGAGGTTGCCTATCGGAGTTTTGAAAACCGTGCGGTATGACTATAGAGCATCATCAAGCTTCAATGCCCAATCTTTCTTATTTATCTTCATTGTCTTCTCCAGGATCTACTAAATCTCCATGTAATAAATTTTAGCCTGTCCATTAGTCTGGAGATGAAAAGCTAATGAAATCTTATGCTTAACACCATACTTGGCGAGCAGTGAATCAAACTATTTATTACAAAAATGAGACTCTTCATCACTAATAATAGTCCGTGGTGTACAAATCTAGTGAATATATGCTTGTTTAGAAATTTTAATACAACACGTGCATCATTAGTCTTAGTTTCTATAGCCTCTACCCATTTAGATACATAATCAACAGCAACTGAAATATATAAATAACCATTAGAGGACGGGAAGGGACCCATAAAATCTATACCCTATACATCAAATAATTCTACCTTAAGAATATGGGTCAAAGGCATCTTATGATGCGAGAAATATTACATGTTCTCTAACATCTATCACATGCTTTTACAAAAGTATAACAGTCTTTAAACAACGTAGGCAAATAAAAAGTAGACTGAAGTACCTTTGCAACTATTCTCGTAAGGTCGAACTGTCCACCATATGGAAAAGAGTGGCAGTCATGCAAAATCTTGCCAACTTCCTCCATAGGCACACATCTCCTAATTTTCTTATCATAACATACCTTGAACAGCAAGAGCCATCCCACGAGTAAGACTTCGTGTCATGCAAAAACTTCTTTCTTCTCTGGGCATTCAAATCAAGTGGAAGATTTCCTGAAGAAGGATTATTTACAATATCCACATACCAGGGAAAAGAAGACTTAACTGCATACAAAAGCTTGTCGGGAAAGTCTTATTTGATGGGAAAGGTCTGGAAATCTGGTTCATGCTCAATTCTGGACAAATGGTCTGCTACAATGTTCTCATAGCCTTTCCTATCCCTGATCTCATAATTAAACTCCTGCAACAAGAGAATCCACCTAATCAAGCGAGTTTTCGAGTCCTTTTTATTGCACAAATAACAAATAGCAACATGATTAGTATGCACAATGACCTGAGAACCAAGCAAATAAGGCCTCAACTTATCAAATGTAAATACTACAACAAGCATCTCTTTTTCAGTAGTAGTGTAATTCTGCTAAGCATTATCAAGAGTCCTACTCCCATAGTAAATGGCCCTAAAAAACTTATCCCTAGGCTGCCCTAGGACCACTCCTATTGCATAATCGCTAGCATCACACATGACTTCAAACAGTTGACTCCAATTAGGGACAACCACAATAGCTGCAGAAATCAACTTTTCCTTAAGCACATTAAAAGCTATCATGCAATCATTATTAAACACACATGGAGAATCTTTCTCAAGTAAATTGCATAGGGGTTTAGTAATTTTAGAAAAATCCTTAATAAAACGATGATAACCTTTGTGTCCTAGGAAGCTCTTAACATTCATTGGAGATGGCAACTGCTCAATGGTGAAAATCTTAGCTCAGTTCACCTCCAATCCCTTCGCATATACCTTATGGCCAAGAACTATTCCTTTCTTTACCATAAAATGAAATTTTTACCGGTTAAGAACAAGGTTAGTTTCTTGGCACTGCTGCAACACACGAGAGAGATTATGAAAACAAGAATCAAAAGAAGTACCGAAAACACTAAAATCATCCATGAAAATCTCCATAATCTCCTCGATGAAATCAACGAAGATAGCTATCATACATCCCTGAAAGGTGGAAAGTGCATTACACAACCCAAATGGCATTCGCCTGAAGGCGTATGTACCATAGGGGCATGTGAACTTCATCTTCTACTAGTCCTCAGGTTCTATCGCAATTTGATTGCACCCTAAATAACCATCAAGAAAAAAATAAAAAGGATTACTTGTTAACCTATCCAACATTTGTTGATAAAAGGAAGAGGAAGTGATCCTTTCTGGTGGCTTTGTTGAGCTTCCTATAGTCAATGCACACACGCCATTCAGTCACTGTCCAGGTTGATATAGCCTCATTCTTTTCATTCCTCCCTTTTTTGATACAACCTGCACAAGACTCACTCAAGGACTATAAGTGTAACAACCGAAAAAAAAATTATTTTATTTATTTTATTGGTTTTTTTTAAACCTTTCTGAATTAAGAATTTATTTTTTTTAATTAGGAGATAAATCTTTATTATTTTTTTTTTTTTAAAAAGAGAAGATAATTTTTTAAGGGTTTTGATTAGAGTTCTTTTAAAAAGGGTCTCTTAAGCCCTAACATTTTTGACAAAACCTTTTGATGGCAAAAAGGAGAGAAAAAAGAAGATGTTCTATAGTTTCCTCTCTAAAGAAAAAATAGTAAGTTTTCTTCCCTTCTGTTTTCAAGTTTGTTTTCTTTCTTGATTGAATCTTTCTCGGAAAATTTTAGGTTTTGTTTTCATTCTTGATTGTTTAGAATGAAAAGATTCTTAAAATCTTTTGCCCTAAAAAGTTTTTAGGTTTTTGGTTTGCTTAAATTTTTATCAAAGTTTATCATCTTATGGATTTTGGATTAAACTGAAGGTTTGATAAAGGAAAATTTTCCAGAATTTTCGAGCCTTTATTTTCTTCAAATTTGGGACTGTTTTTGTAATGTTTTTGGGTTCTTTTTGTATAAGAAAGTTTACTATATGATTGTTTCTTTAAAGTGTAATTTATACCTTTGATTTATACATGAAAAGAGTATATTTTAAAGGTTTTTACAGCAGTTTTATCCAGATTTTTCAGATCTGATTTTGGTGTTAAAAAGTGGCAAATCTTGATTCTTTTAATGCTAAAATCTTGAAGAATTTTGTTTTATGAAACATAAAATTTTCTGGGTTATTTGTCTATAATTCATGATAGTTTTGAAGGTTTTAAAAGTTGTAGGATTGAAAATTTGTTTGGTATTTTATTTTGTATTGAAAAGTATTGATTTTACCGATTTTAATACGTTTTTAATTGGGTTTTAAAGTGTTTTTAACCCTGTTTTTTTAGTGCTATTTTTTTTTTGTCCAAGAATCCTATTTTCCCTAACTTTTTATGCAGAAAATTGTTTTGAATGGGAAAAATTGGGTAGATAAGATTGTCTATATTTTAGATAAGCTTTTGGACCTTTAGGATAGAATTTTGGTTTTTGATCAGTGTAGTATTGGATATGTTTGGACTTCTAGGAAAAGTTGATGATTATTCAAGAAAGTGGACAAGATTGGAATTGAGATTGAGATTGAGAATTGTAGGATTATCGATCGAGGTAAGTAGTTTCCACATCCCTTCCAAAATAGTAATTTTGGTAGAATTATGTTTTTTTATATTGTTTATTTGACATATGTTTGAAAGTATAATTTATATGATTTGAAATTGATCAATATTGTTTTGTATGCTTTAAAGTGTTTTGCTATTTAAAAGTATGTTTGCCATTTGGATAATTTGAAATAAATGTGTTTTGATTGATTTTGAATTGAAAGTAAGTTTATTTTGGTTTTGAGTTTGAATGATTGATTTAATGAATCTTTATTGAAATTGTTATTTGAAACTACATGTTTTGTTTCAAATGTTTACGAAAGAATTTTTTATCATTTTGATACGAGCTATCCAGATATGCCAATTTTCTGTTTTGGGAATACTTTGCTTATTTGTGGTAGTAGCCTAAATTGGAATTGATGGAATTTGAATTGACGAAATTGTTCTGGCTTATTTGTGAGAAGACACATTTGTGGTTTGGCATTCATTTGGAATGAAGATTCATGTGTGTTATTCACTCACGTGGCCTCACACTTAAGTAATTATATTGATTGTTCTGGTCAATTTTATCGACATCTCCGACTGATTGAAGCTTATTTGTGGGAAGGCACAGTTTGTGGTTTGGCATTCCTTTGGAATGAAGATTCATGTGTGTGTTTCACTCACATGGCCTCACACTTAAGTAATTGATTTGAATGTTCTGGTCGATTTTTATCGACAACTCTGATTGAATGTTCTGGTTGATGTTACCGACGGGTAATCATCATATATGTTATGAAGGCTACCCAAATAATGCATATTCCCACTCTGATATTTGAAAGTAATGATTGATTGAAAGTACTGTTTGAATTAAATGTTTCGATACTTGAAAGTTTGGTTAAATGAAAGTTTTGTCCAATTGAAAGATTTTTATTTTTCGAAAGTTGACCGAACGTTTTTAATAGTTGTATTAAAAGTTTTGCAAGGATATTTGTATTTTGATTACGATTGTTTTAAAAGAAAATGATCGAATGAATATTTGACTTTTGATTCAACTATTGAAATGTTGTTAAACTGAATTTCTATGTTTTGTTTTGAAGAAAAAAGGAATTTCTGAACTCTTTTTTTTTTTCCAAAATGTTTTCAGACGAAGGATCAAGTGATAGTCTCGAAAGAAGTGAAGTTTAGCACTATGGCACAAGACTTAGAAAGTTGTTGTTATGGATTCAATAGTTTCTTTTAGAAAACCTTTGTAAGAATTACTTCAACTGAATTTGTTTAAGTCTATTTTAGTTTTGATTGTTACGCTTCCGCATTATTGTTAGAATGACCGTATTGGAAAATTCGGGCTGTTACAATAAGAAATAAGAAATATAATCCTTGCATCTAACAACTTCATCATCTCGTTTTTAACCACTTCCTTCATTGTAGGGTTAAGTCCCCCTTGATGTTCTATAGTCAGAATAAAGGTATCCTCCATCAAAATCTTGTGCATAACAATCAAAGGACTAATACCTTTAATATCACTAATGGACCACCCTAAAGCAGACTTATGAGCACGCAACACATTCAACAGTTTTCCCTTTTCTACTTTACTCAACACAACAAAAATATTCATACAAAAAGTAGAAGAGTCACCTAAGAAAGCATAACTCATGTGAGAAGGCAAGCTTCAATTCAAGATGAGTGTCAACTTGTGCATAATAGTGTATGAAGTTATGCTTGGATTCATTAGTAAAATTCTTTATAAAATCTTTTAAATTCCAAGAAAAACATCATGAACTCTTCAAAGTGAATCAAAATCAATACATGGAAGAAAAAAAGAAGATTTGCACTAATTAAGGTATTTTTTTAATGCAATTTTGGTGAACAAGATAGATTGCCAATGAATTGTTGATGGATTGTTGTAGCAATCGGACAAGAAAGGCAAAAAAATGGAATTTTTGGGATTTGTCAAATTTGAAAGATTTCAGCACTTACTTCTCCTTAAATCAAGCAATGATTTCATACATCAAGCCGTGTATAGAGTGTGAAGAAACCCTAGTCACCATTGTCTATAAAAAGGAAGAAAAAACACACAAAAAGACAGAATTCCTACTTGGAAGAAAACTCATTTTTCTGCACTTTTTCTATCTTCATTCTGTTGCTGTCCTTTCGATTTTCTGTTGTTTTTCATTTTGTATTTTTTTATTTTCCAATTCTGTTCTTGAGAAAAACCTGAAGTCCAATCCTTGGCTCAACCTAGGGTTGTGAAGATCTCCTTTAACTCGAAAGAGAAGAAATGAAATCGATTAAAGGTGTAATCAGTAGCTTAGATTTATCTCTGTAGTATTCTTTTTCCATTGGGTTTTATTTTTTAGAGCAATTTCAACTTAGTTTACTTTTTGTTCTTATTAACTTGTTGTTGTACTAAATTTTCTTCATGATATACAAGTACCCATTACGTTTCGTAATTTTCTTCACCTTGTTTAGTATTTCTCTTTCTCTGTTTCATCAAGTAAAATTTCCTATTACTATTTCCATGGAGTTTACCTTTTATTCAGTATTGTTTTTATTCTTTACCATGAGCTAAACCTTCCAAAGCGATTCACGAACATGAATGTCATAAGGTAAGGATGCATAGCCAATAAAACCAAAGTAATCGACATTAACTTAAACATTGTTTATTTTTACTGATTTTATTTCTTTATCGGAACCCTTGAATGATCAACTTGGGTTACTTTTAAGTCCAATCTAATACTGAAAGGATTAGAAGAAGGTGGATTTTGTAAAAGCAATGAAGCAAGAGCTTAGACATAAGCCAAGCATGATTCTAGGCATAGGACGAGTCCCTCAAAACCAAGTACGATTTGTCATAGATATATAGGTTCATTCACTTAATCTCCTAAAGATTTGAAGCAAAATTGAATGAGAGTTGGTTCTGTTTACCATGTTTCTGTAAAATGTCCGATTGCTGTGGCAATTGGTTGGCAATCTTACCAACATGCAAGAATGGACTTGAATCCCTGCATTTTTCTGAGTGTCCCTTAAATCAGTTTTAAGCTTTGTTTTTCAGTTCTTTTTTCACCATCACACCCACAAATATTTGCGTTTATATATTTTGGTTACCAAAGTTGTATTATCGCAAACTTGTTACATTTTTAATTTGTAGTGTTTGTTACCTTGGGATTCGATACTTAGAATATTTTCCTTATTACTTGCAATCGGCAGTGTATACTTGCACCAAGGGTTAAGCTTAAATTCTTATTAAAATTGCCCACAAGTTTCACCCGACTAGGTTGTTTCAATGCCTTAAACATGTTGAACACTACCTTTTCTTTGTCCACTCGTAGAGTCAAAGTTCCTATGTGTACCTCAATCAAAGTCCGTCTCGTAGCCAATAATAACCTCCCCAAGATAATAGGGACTTCTGCATCTTCCTCCATGTCCAAAATCACAAAGTCTACAGGAAAAATAAACCGATCAACCTTAGCTAAACACATCCTCTAAAATACCTTTTGGGTATGTCAGCGAACGATCTGCTACTTAAAGCACGATACAGGTCTGTTTAAGCTCCCCCACACCTAATTTCCTAAAAACAATGAGAGGCATCAAATTAATACTTGTCCTTAGATCATAAAGTGCTTTTTTTATATAAACACTACCAATAATACAAGGGATAGTGAAACTCTCTGGGTCATTCATCTTCTCTGGTAGTTTCTTCTGAATAATAGCGATGCACTCTGCATTCATCGCACTCTCTCATTTTTCCTAAATCTCCTCTTGTTTGCCAAAATTGCTTTCATAAACTTTTCATAATTTGGTACATGTTTAAGCGCATTAGCAAAAGGTATATTAATGTGAAGTGTCTTAAAATGCTCGAGAAATTTAGCAAACTCATCATTTAACTTTTTCTTTTGAAATCTCTTACGATACGGGATTCTATTAAGAACAAAGGGAATAGGATCAAACAACTTCTTTGAATTAAGTTCGTAAGGTACTTCCTCTTCTTCAGCCACCTCTTCATTAGTGTCCCGCTCCCTACTTGTGCTGGGCACGTCATCTTTCCTTTTCTCGGGCTCCTTTAGTCTCTGTCCACTCCTAAGTGATATAGCAATACATTCCTCTGCGGGTTATTAGGAATAACATGTAAATCACTCTTACTGCTTTGCAGACTATCCAAGAGAGTTGCCATCTGGTTGATCTTATCTTCCATGCTTTTGATCACAGCATCTTGGCTTTCTACCTTAACGTGCACTGCATCATCAAGATATGAGATATACTCCCAGTCTCTTCGATGAATCTCTCCAGAATATTTTCAAGTGGGTTCCTCTTCTCTTGGTGCTCAACTATAGATGCTACTCCTGAAATGTGCTACACTACACTCTCATTAGTGACAAAAGAGGAATTTACTTGAACTTCCTTACCTGGGTAGTTCTCAATGGTACTAGGCTTTGCACTCTGAGCACACTTACAAACAACACTCCTTGTGCTCATAGCTTTTACTTGCTCGGGACTAGGTTCCTCATCAGCAAACAAATCCTCATAATCCTCTTTCGATCTTGTCCCTGTCAATTTACTCAAAGCCTTAGTTAACATTTCAACTTGGAATTTCAATGCACTAATCTCATTAGCTTCACAATCTCCAATCTCAGATGTAGAATTCTTTGACTACCATTGGTAGTTCGTAATGGCCATCTCCTTCAACAAAGCTTGAGCAACCTTGACAAACTTAGATAGAAAATTCCCTCCAGCTGCAGTATCAAGAGTGATCTTATTAGAACTAAGCAAACCATTATAGAACAGTTGTACCTGAAGCTAATTGGGATATCCATATGGTGGGCATTTTCTCAACATGTTTTTACTAGAACCATTATTAGAACTAATGCTCTCATGCCTCATATAGCTGCTCATCCTTTCTTTTCTTGAATGTGCCAATCTCCATTCTGGGCCTCACTGTCTTAACAAGTGGGAAGAATTTTGTGAGAAACACCTTCATTAGCTCATTCTAAATAGATATGCCCACAGGGGTCAAAGAATTGAACCAATCTCTCGCCCTATCCTACAAAGAAAATGGAAACAAGTGTAAATTAACAGTATCGGAACTAACACCATTAATCTTTACCGTCCTGCTGAGATCTAGAAATGTGCGCAGATGATAGTACAGATCCTCTATCAGATGCCCCTGAAAGTGTCTCGAACCATTTGAATGAGAAAATTCTTATGCTCGAAATGATCAGCATGAACAGGAGTATAGGCTATCCCTGAATGATCTACATGTAAGTCCGACAAGAAATAATCCCGAATTTCCTTATTCTCATCGTCCATGGCTAAAAGACTTAGGTTAATCTCCCTGCGAAGTGTCCTACAAATCTAAAAACACGTAGAAAAACTCCAAAAGCACGATTAATCACCTTATTACTCCACAAAATTACCACAAATCACCCAAATCAACATGAAAACACAAATCACAAAGAACTAAAAATAAAGAATAAACTCCTAAATTAAAATTGAACATTTTTTGTACAATATTAATTGAATTAAATGTCAATTCTCCAGCAACGGTGCAAAAAACATGTTCACAGGCAAGCGCACATGTCCAAATAATACAATAATAAGAATCAGAGATCGTCTCCTCAGAGAATTGAGTCGGTTTAACTTGATTCATAATTGCAGTTAATCACGCCTAATTGTATTTAGGAAATCGAATGCAAGAATTCATGTAACGAAATAAAATCAAATAAAGCAAATAAAGAACAACAAATAGGAGAGCAATCAAAATTGGAGTCTAGTTCAGGGAATTAATCTCACTGATTGGACCGGTAATTAATGCTAACGAGTCTCTATAATCGATTATGGTAATTACTTGAATCTAAAGGTACATTTTAATTGAAATCCTTTGTCGAGTTCATTCAAATCTTGAATTTAATTAATTAATTTATGTGTCTGCTTCATTAATTAATTTTATTTGGCATTAATTTCCCTCATCGTTGATCCTAATTGTCGTTTTTATCACTCTTGTGTCCAAATGCCAATTATCTTGCAATTAAAGCTTCAATTTATACATTATCCATCAAGACATGCTATAAACCAGCAGAGCAATCAACATTTGATCAAGAGATTGAAAACATTAGTCCCATTGCGAGAAAGTAATAAATCCTAATCAATTACAAAGTCTCAATTAACATTAATTACATGGTCCAATGGCATGATTAAGCCCTCAACTAGTAATCTAATCAAAGTATCGCATAATTCAGCACATCAAATCCACAATCCACCATAATTCTGTCTAAACAGTAAGAAAATTAAAGAAGAAAGGAGTAGAAACTCGTTGCGCGTCGATCCATCACTCCCGCTCCGATCTTTGCGAACCTCGAGCGTTGGATCTTTAATCTACACACTCCAATTCATCTTTGCAGCTCCCTAAATCTCTTGTAGCACTATATTAAGGTTAAAAACCCCAAATTCACTCCCCTTTTCGTAATGAGATTCGGACAACTTAATTTTGATTTTCGACACAGTGTCTCGACATTGTTCAAAACGGTGGAGTTCTGCTTAAGCGCGTGATGGTAGTGTTGAGACGCTACGGATGGAACTTCACTTCGTCCGTGCTTTGAGTGTCAAGCATGGCATTGAGATGCCTCATGGCAGCGTTGAGACACTATGGACAGTGTCTCAATGCTGCCGCCTCAGGTTTGGCTTATAAAATAAGCTGCAACACAGCGTTGAGACGCTCTGAACAATGTTAAGACGCCCTCCCCTATTTCTAACACTCCATAATTCATCTATTCTCTTCTTGGATCTTCAATATGACTTCAAAATGGCTCCATTAAACCTTGAACACTCGATTTAGCTCCTTTCGCTTGGATTCAACAAAATAAACAAAAATAGGCATAAAAACATACATTTTAATCACCAAACTAGCTAAATAAAAGGCCATAGGATAGCACTAATTTAGTGTTATCAATAAGCATGCCTTATATTGAAGGTCAACAATGAAGTCTTTTGTCTAGGTTCTTCTCCTATATCTCTTTTACAAGAACTGTTTATTGCCCAAACCTTTCAGTATCAAACTCAACATTGCATGTGGCCAGTTTAACATAATATTTAGACTCTAAATTCAGTAAAAGAAGAATAACACAAGGAAAATTGGTGATTAGCGAGAACAATGTGTTGAGCTAACTCATTCCTTAAGAGTATCCACCAAACTAAATCCCAAAAGAGAATTTAGCTCATAATAATATGAATAAAAACATAGTGCTTCATTGAATCAAAAGTCATAGTTACAAGATAAATGAAATAACAAAATAAATGTAAATGAAAATTAACAAATACCAGTACACATTCTAGGGCTTAATTCAACCCTCTTTCAAGGTGAACTAAGTTGTAGAAGCTAACTCTCACTAGGTCTCTCAACTGATCTCATGTTTCCTCAAGTAAGTGATCAAGTTCCTTCAAAGGATTCGGGACCTCAATCCACCAAGTTCTAGGTGGCTGTCGAATTTATGATCCAAGGCTTAACTTTGAACTCCCAGAGTCATAGGGTGGAAGTTACATAACCAGTTCAAACAATCTTGACCTTGAACTCCTTGGTTTACCCAGTCTAGGGCAAATTGCGACCGCATAGATTTTTGCCTTATATATTTTGTGAGCGCACTTCCTTGGACACTTGGCAAACTTCTGCAAAACAACAAATAACGATTATTCATGACCAAAAATGACTCTTTTACCCTAAACTCGCTTACTTAACCACAAATGACTATATCCACATGTCTTCCTCATTTATACATGCTTATGACAACATAATCGCAAGAATGAGTGAAAAATAAGCATACTTAATCAAGAAATAAGTTGAATTTTGGGCCAAATAACTGCGATAAACATAGTTCATCAGCGCATAATGGCCAATTCCACAGTCTCTAAACAACAAATAAAAACACTTAAGTTTAACTAAAAATGATTTGTTTTCACTCAAATCAACCCATTTAGCTCATCGAGGGTATCAACATATGGTTGACTCACTTTTGCATTCTAACCATATTTAACATAAAAAAATCATTAAAAAAGTTCAATCTTCCAAGGAATAAACTTGCATTTGGAGCTAAATAACCCTTGTAAACACGTGTTATCATTCTTACAAGAGGCCAAAGCACTTATTGAGAACTTTGATTCAAAATTTTCTTCTAAAGTCATCCATAGCAGGAAACATGAATTGTTCAAATCAAGTGATTGGGTTTGGAAACACTTTTGGAAGGACCGTTGTTCTTTTCATAAGAAACCTAAGCGCAATTCAAGAGGCAATTTATCTATGACATCCCATGACTACAAATTGCTCGACAAGATGAGGGAGACATCAATTACATTTTCAATGCCATTGATTTTCATCCTTTAGATGTAGGAGATCCTTTTGATTCGAGGACGAATCCTCTTGAAGAAGAGGAGGGTGATATGAATCCTAAGGCTATTCATGTTTTAAGGCCAAGAAGAACCTCAAGATGGAGTTGTATTAAATGCATTCGGGCTTCATTTATGATGAACTCAAGTTAAACTTAAGTTATGTTAAAAGTGAAGTCAAGTTGCATTGAAAGAACTTAAGTTGTATTCCATTAACTCAAGTGCATCTCAAGATTCATTTAATGCAAGTCAAACATCAATTAATGGAACTACACTTTAAACTACTTCAAGGGGAGCTTCATTTATTCATGGATAGTTATAAATACCTTGAAGATTGAATGCATTATTTAAATCTCATATTTATGGCTCTTCATTATGTAATTTTCAGTTTTTAAGTCTTTTCATAACTTGTAGGTTACATATGAGTAGTAGTTGATTATGGCTTTAAAGTTGTGGAAGTTACACTCTTAAATATGCCATTTTAGGTTATTTTAAGTTAAATTTTGACAGCTATATAAAGCCATCAAAGTTGTATTGCAAGTCGGATTTATTTTAGTGATGTTTCAATGAAATTGAGTACTTTGAGTCTAAAGACCATGAGAATTTTTCTTTGAATATCTTGTGTTTAGATTTGCATGCTAGAATCATTCGAGTAGCATTGATCAAACTACTTGTGGAGCAATTCAAATCTTGAGTTTAGAAATAAGTTCTCTACTCTTGATCTTGATCATATCAAGGTGAATCATTTTCTATCTTCTTCCTTGTGATGAAATCATCTTGATCTAGAGGTTTTGGCATTTGTGATCTAGGGGTTTGTGTAACCATAAGGGTTTTTAGATCCAACTAGGGTTTTCTTATCACAACATTTCTAAATTTTCATAATTTCATTAAATTAGTCACTCCCTATTATTTGAAATACCATTTGAACGCTCCATTAAATCCATGTTAGATTTCGTTGACCATCATCCAGATTACCATATATACCTATGTATCTCCATTGCCATTAATCCTTTATTATAAAAGTATCAATGGTTCCCTAAGAAACAAAGCCTATATGGACATCCACCTCACTCGACCATAATAACATGAGTCCTCCACTTTTAATTTCAACACTCGGAATACTAAGACAACAAACAAATCCAATAGCTTCCTTAATTCGAACATCCTAATTTTGACTACATTAGGTTTCCATAAGGAACACAAACTGGGGTTTGTGTCTGAACACCACATGTCGTAGTGCCTTGAATGTTTGAAGGTTCCCCAGCCCTCGAACATTCCAACTTAAGATTTTCATCGTGCTCGGTGGGCTACTGAGAAGCCTCCACCGTTGGTGCATTCAAAATAACCATCCCAACCACACAATGTTTTATAGTTGGCCCTTTTGTGTACTCTAAATCCGTTAATCTCTTTGGGCCAATTGTTTGGACAGTCTTATTATCCTTATGCAAGAGCTCTGGGCGAGGATGAATACCTCTTGCAATCTGTTTCCAAGTTTCCAGATTTAGGCTAGACAAACCACTGTCTTTTGTCAACTTCCTTTTCTTTAGCATGGGTGTTTGGCTATGTAACCTCTACCGGACTAAACGTGATTGGATCTCAGGGGTTGGCCCAATAGTTTCTTTAGGTCCATTAGATGGTGGCCCATCCACCTATATATTCACAACACTAGTAGTATTATTCAGCTGATTCAAACTCTTACATGCAGAGAGTTTCGCAATAGT
This sequence comes from Trichosanthes truncata, assembly GCA_033996785.1. NCBI lineage: Eukaryota > Viridiplantae > Streptophyta > Magnoliopsida > Cucurbitales > Cucurbitaceae > Trichosanthes > Trichosanthes truncata. Next base: position 36,340,927 of record JAWPNB010000013.1, on the reverse strand, counting down.
TACAAATGATTTGATCAAAATCATTCATGTTGAGACATGTGAGTAGTTGTATCATATACAATGAGTTTGTATAAATTAAATAATTAAAAAGATAAATATTGTACAAGATGATAATATGCGACTCGTTAATCCTAATTGAGCTATAAACTCCTGCTTGTGAGGGTATGTCCTTTGATTTGCGTGGGTGAGAATAGCTTTTATAGCCACTTCAATAAATGTCCTTTGATTTGCGGGGTGAAAATAGCTTTTATAGCCAATTCAATAAACCTACCATTTTGGGAACTTGACCAAATAAGGAGCTGGGAACATAAGTTTCACAAGATGGAATTCACTCATTCTTATATAGGAAAAGTAGATAAGTCCCTTAAGTGTTGATTTTTAGACTTAAACAATGGGATCTCGCTCTCTTATTGACTCGAGAGGAACTTAGTTTATGATTGGATCATATGTTGAATATTTTAAAGATCTTTAATTTTATTATTATTTCTTCTTTTTTATTTTACTCTTTTTAATCAATCAATTCACTCTCTCTATTAAATAGGAAGTGGAATAGATGGTGGTTTAACAAACTTGGCTAACAAGTTTCTCCCTATTATAAAGGAGAACTTTCACAATCCTTACAGTCAATCTTTTTCACTACAATTATCTTTTCACTCTCACTTTTCTATAAAACCATAAGCTCTTTTATTCTTGAGTATTTCGATTTTGAGGATACAAGCAATCAGTGATTCGAAGAGGGCTTAGTTGCATATAAATCTCTTGAAGGATTGTTGTATCTTCAGAGTGAAGTGTCAAAATAACTCAGTGTAGTGGGAGCACATTTTCTCTATGGACAATGTTTATTAACGTGCCTCAATCCAGAATTTACAAGCTATTCTAATCTCATATTTTGTTGTAGTTTTATGTATTTATGTTGATTATTTCATAAATTTGTATTCTCTAAACTTATTTCCAACGTCATAAATGGATTGTTTATTAGTGGATCAATAGTACTTAAGGAATAAGATATAATTACCAGTGTAAAATAGACATTTGGCCTAATTGTAATAATAACAACTCATGAAGGATCAACATGCATAAAAAAAATTATTTTTAAAATTTTTAAAATATGCATAAAGAAAAAAAATCATGTTTTTAAAAATAAAAGAAAAAAAATTAGAAATTAAGTTTTTTTTTATATAAAGTTATATTTATTTTATTGTTTTTAACAAAACAAACATTAGATACAATTATTATTTATAAGAAAAAAAAAAGGTGTCATAGAATTTCGACTCCCGTGTAGGTGCACGAAAACCATCATATTATTTTTTATACCAAATTAATTTAATTTTTAAATCATATAATTAAAAATCCTATAATGGGTTGAGATTGTAAACTTTCTCAAAATCTTAAGGTGAGAATTTTATTTTATTTAAAAATAAAATTCCAACATGATAATAAATTCATGGTTATAACTTCTCATTTGTTATGGGTAATTTTGGACCTAAAGAATAATCCCAAAAAGGAAAGAAAAAATCAGGAGCAGAATCAATACGAAATTGGCTCGATAATGAGCGAACTTAAGATTATACCATTAACTTCACATAATTCATAAAGTGATGAAAATTCATATTCACCACCTCTATCTAATCTAAGCACCTTTACTTTCTTCTCAAGTTGATTTTCAACTTCTGTCTTATATGCTTTAAAAACATCTAAGGTTTCATCTTTACTATGTAATAAATATACATAACAATATTTACTACAGTTATCAATGAATGTGACAAAATAATTCTTACCGCCTCTTGTAGGGGTACTTTTCATGTCACATACATCACTGTGGATTAAATCAAGAACCTCATTACTTCTTTCCACAGATGAAAATGACTTTCTAACAAATTGTAATTCGACACAAACTTCGCATCTGTGTCTATTATCAATGTTGAAATTAGGCAATAGTCCTAAATTTACCATTCTATGTAAAGAATGATAATTGACATGCCCCAGCTTAGAATGTCATAAATCACACAACTCAACAATATAAGCATAAGAGTTGTTATTATTATTCTTGGGCATTTGTGTCAATGCATTCAGTTTGAACATGCCATCATTCAGATAGTCTTTTCCCACATACATTCCCACCTTTGTCAAAATAAATTTATCTGACTCAAATACAAGTTTTAACGTATTCTTATTAAGTAGAGTTCCTGACACTAGATTCTTTCGAATCTTTGGCACATGCCACACATCATTGAGGGTAAGTATCTTTCTAGAAGTCCATTTCAGCAGGATCTTCCCTTTGCCTTCCACAGAGGCAATTGAAGCATTTCCCATGTATAGCTTATCGCTGCCATCTAGCTTCTCATATGAGGTGAACAATGACTTGTCCTTACAAATGTGCCTAGTAGCACCAGTATCAACCCACCAACCTTTGGTATCAGAAGTCATATTTACCTCAGAAATGACAACAACTAGATCGTTATTTTCCATAATATTGGCCTGATGGTTTGAGCTTTGTCCCTTTTTGTGTTGACAAGTTGTAACCGTATGGCCACTCTTACTGCAAACCCAACAATTTCCACGAAAGCGCTTGTTGACGTCATTCCTTGGTCCAAGATTCACAATTTTCTTCTTGGATTGTTGCTTCTTAGGACGCCTTGAAGCTTCAGCAACATGAGCTTTGGCTTCAACTTCTAGTGGAGCTTTGTCTCCTTTTCTATTATCCTCTTCTATGTGGAGTTTAACAGCAAGATTCTCCATGGACAATTCCTTTCGCTTGTGTTTGAGATAGCATTTGAAGTCCTTCTAGGAATGAGGCAACTTCTCAATCACAGTAGCAACTTGGAATGGTTCACTGATGTTCAATCCTTCATTTGCAAATCACTAATGATAATTTGCAATTCTTCCATCTGATTGACTACCAATTTGGCATCAATCATCTTATAATCTAAGAATTTGCCTACAAGGATTTCTTAGTACCAGCATCTTCCAACTTATACTTCTTGTCTAATGCCTCCAACAATTGCCTTGAAGTATTGTAGGCATTGCAATAGACATTATACAAGGTGTCTTCAAGACCACTAAGTATATAATTGTGGCATAAGAAGTCTGAATGCATCCATGCTTGCTTGGCAGCTTCAGTTTCAGGAGTGACAACTTTTGGTTGGGTAATTGGGCATTCTTCCTTCAAGATGTGAGCAAGGTTCAGCGTAGTGAGATAAAAGATCATCTTCTATTTCCATCTTTTGAAGTTTTCTCCCTTGAATTTCTCTGGTTTTTCAACATGAGTTTTGAGGATGATCAATCCCATCATGGTAGAAACAATACCATCAGTGGATGAGTTTTTAGCCATTAGTTCAAATATTTGTCTTCAAATTGTTGGAAATAATAATTCGTTGTGTATAAGAATTGAGTAACACTAGCAAATTTGATTACAACTTAACTGACAACAAACAATTACAGTGTAAATAATAGTACAAACATTGTATGTAACAACAATTTCAAAACTCAAGAACAAAAGATAATAAGTAGTCGAGGCATGTTTACAAAGTGTTGTCCTAAAGATAATTATTCGTCTACACGGGTTGCAAGCAAGCTACAACGATTGTCTCATCATGATACAACGACTAACTCCGATAGAACAGCAACCTTGAACTACTTGGATCTAGCAAAACTCTTGGATAGTTGCTCTCAACTTGACTCAAGATTAAAGAGAAGAAAGAGAAGAGAGAAGAACTCTTCAATTGGAATGAGATACTCCAAAATGGAATGAGATGCTTCAAATGAAGAAACAAGTTGCTATTTATAGGCTAGCAACTTAGTAACTCTCCAAAAATAAAATTAATATAAACAATATGAAACATACATAAAAAGTAACTCAATTGTGTAGTTACTTGTAAAAATTCAAACATAACTCACAAATTTAACTTTTAAGTTAAATTTGTAAAAGAAACATCAACACATTTTGATGTTTCAAACCATTTTGAAACCTTTGAATTTCAAGTCAAGTAACAACTACATAAATGAAACATCAATTCATTTTTTGATGTTTCAAACCAACACTTTCTTTCACAAAATTTTACTATAAAATCCAACACACATTGCATTCAAGGATGAGCAAAGGAATGAAAAAAAATGAATCGAGACCTGGACGAAAACGTTTCCAATGAAGACCGCAACCCACGAAGGACTCAGGAACAAACATCCTAAGTCTCTCAAGTTAAAAAACAGCCTCGCCTCAAGTTGAAAAACAGCCTCAGCCTCTTCAAGAGCTAGGCTTACACAAGGCAAAGCTGGAGGAGTTAGAAAAAAGGGCGAGCAGAATAGATCGAAATTTGATCCACATTCTAAAAATTTTGAATCAGTAAAACACTCAGGCAAAAGTCCAAGACATGATTCGTGACCCCAACAAAGGAAAAGCTCCAATGGAGGAGGACATGAGTGAAACAAATGCCCATAATCCATAACCAAAGAAAAAGTTGATCCTAGAAGGGAACGAGTCAAGGAAACCACAAGAGGATCAACGTAGCCGAACCAACATAATAGGCAGATTAAAATTTTCCATACAAATGGTGCCAAGGAGTCCGAGTCGAGGCCGAGAAAAAGACTTATCTACAAATTAGAAGAACGAGGAGATGTTAGGATCATGCTTGCAAAGCCTGATCAGAAGAAATGGAGATTGCAGCTCGAGGTCGAGAGCCCTTCTTAGAAAGCCGAATTGTTAAAAATCCATAAAAAGATAAGAAATATCCAAGGTGATATCTAGAAGACGCGTGAGATAAAAGGATTGGATTTAGAAACTTTGATAGAGTAAATAGATTTAGAGATGTTCATTTTTCCTGCAGAAATGGAGCCCCGTGAGGACTTGCCTCTAACCGGGCAGAGAATTCTCATTTAAGCGGGGAATGGGGGAGGGAGTGAAGGATAATTTTTCTCTATTAGCTAAATGGGGACGGGAACGGGGTATGTATTCCCCATTCCTTGCCCTCACCCCGATTACTTTATTTTTTTAATATATATATAATAAATACTAAATTTAAACTTTTATCATATATTACTTTATTTTTCTAAAGAAATTTTTTAAAAAAAATCTCTTCAAATAAAAATTTATCATTAAAAATTAACAATTTAAATAGAAATTTTCTAAAAGAAATATTGGATTTAATCAAAATAAAATAAAAATAAAAATCATAAACAGGGAATAATTCTCTGCAGGGAACCCACACCTGATCCCTACAAAATTAAATGGGAATTTCGCAGGGACATGGAATGAAATTGAGACAAGAATGGAGAAGCCATCCCCAACCCCACCTCACCCCGCTCCGTGGACATCTCTAAGTAGATCCTCCATTCATTAATGAAATAATGGAGGTAGAAGTGCCCCCAAAGTTTAAAGTGTCAACCCTCAAGCCCTATGATGGTAAATAAGATCCCGTAGAGCACCTAGACACCTATGGATCGTGGATGGAGCTTCATGGAGTATCCAATGCGATTCAATGCATAGATTTCTCTTTCACTTCAACAAAATCAACAAGAGAATGGTTCAGAAAATTGAAGAACAGGTCAATCGGTTCCTTCAAGGAATTGGCTCGAGCTTTCATCACCTGTTGACAATCATGGAGAGGCCAAAGGACAGTTTGTGAGAGTACATCATACGTTTCAACAATGAATCTCTCCATTTCAAAGGATACACTGATGGACAACTTTGATTGCAATAGCAGCAGGTTTTCAAGATAAAAAGATCCTTCCAATCTATAGATAAGAAGGAGCCTACCTCTTATATGGAATTCATAATTAGGGCACAAAAGTACATAACTGTAGAGGAGTTAATAAAGTCAAAAGAAGTAGAGCAACTGAAAGTAGATCTAGAACATAACGACCACATGATCGAGATAGGGTTGGTGAAGGATCTCAATCCAACTCCAAAAGGACAAAGGTGGAAGACCAAGGCCCACATCGGCTCAACCACCCCAAAAAAATTATGAAGTATACATCAACTTCTCTCCCACCTGAGAAGATTTTTATGGAGATTCGAAAAACTGAATATCCTGGAAAGATGAGAACTCACCCAAAGAAAAGAGAGAAGAACATGCCTCTTCCATTAAGATCATGGACACTCAACATGTGACTGTTATTAATTGAAAAATGAAATTGAGTCTTTGATTCAAAATAGATATCTGAAGAAATACATCAATTAGGAGAGGTTGAGGCCAAAATCGAGGAGAAGAAGAACCATCATGAGAGATCCAGACTATATTTAGTGGACCAGCAGGTGGAGAATTAAGCCGGAAAAGGAAAGCTATAGCTCGAGAAGCTCGGCATGAATCTGAATTTAGAGGTATGTACTTAGTTCATGTAGATAACATGAATCTGAGTTTGAAATTCACTGAGGCAGAAGCAAGAAGCATTCATCAACCACATAATGATGCCTTTTTGGCTACTCTAACAATGGCAAATGTGAAGGTCCATAGAATACTCATCGATGGTGGAAGCTTAACTGATGTTTTATCCTTGCCAGAGCTTTTAATGCCATGAAACTACAGAGAGAACTATTAAAAGCTAGTCTGACACCTTTGGTAGGATTTAATGGAGAGAAAGTTAACCCTTAAGGCAGCATAGAGCTTCCAGTTACTTTTGGAGAAGGACAGAATACAGTTATTAAAATGATTAACTTCCTGGTTGTGGATTGTACTTCAGCATACAATGCAATTTTAGGAAGACCTACTTTGCATGATCTGAAAGTAATAGCTTCAACCTACCACCAATTACTAAAGCTACCAACTCCACATAGAATAGGAATGGTAAGAGGTGAACGGAGAAATTTGAGATAATGCTATTTTACGAATTTCCCAACTTCACCTCGACAAGGCCAAGGCTGACCTAGCACAATGGAATTTTAGATTTTTCTGTACTTTTATTTGATATTTTCCCGTTGCCAGTATATAGGACAAAAGTCATAGATCAAGTTGAAAGGTAACATTTAGTTTCGTTTACATTCATGCCAATCTACAAAGTTTATGATTCATTAATGAAAGTTTCCCTTTTTCAAAGAATTAAGACTACGGTGTACTCAAACATGATTTTCTCACAACAAAATCCTCCTTGAGTAGGGGGCTAGACAGGGAATATGCATCTCTATCAAACAAAAAGCAAATTAAACAGGGGTTATGTCTCCCTATCAAGAAAAAAACAAAATAAGGGTTATGCCTCTCTATCAAACAAAAGCAAAACAAGGGTTATGCCTTCCTATTAAACAAGAAACAAGACAAGGGATATTCTTTCCTATTAAACAAAAGCAAACATAAAAATGAAGGCCATGGATTGCATAAGCTTTAAGTTGGCTGATATATAACTCTCATTTATGAGGATCATTTGATTCTATAACTTGAGTTTATCCTTGTCATTTGTGTTTCTTATTGATTCATTAGTGGTAAAATAGAGCAAATTTAGACAAAAACAAGATGAGCATATGTTTTTAACCTTGAGCTATCAAGTGAAGTTCAAAAGGTGTAAACGAGTCACGGTTGAAAGACTTTATGCATTCTTATGGTTTTGTTGGGAATTGTTAAAGTGCCCAGATGTGACTGCATAATTGACAGGCAAAATGCAACCGCAATATGACCAAGTGACAGATTGAACAAGAATCTCGGGATTGATTGATTTTACAATCATCTTCCTTAATCCTCAGCATTTATGGCAAAGACAACTCCTCACACTGATTTCGACAGAAACCTAGCATTTGAAGGCCTATAAAAGGTAGTCCCCACACCAAAAAAAGACATTGATGCTCAAGAGAGACATTCAACCTTCAATCACCCAAGTTACCACTCTGATTACCGAAGTACCCTGGATTTGAAAAAGACGACGAAGATCTTTCTTGTTGTGCTTGTACTCAGTTGGACACTGATAATTCTTATTTATGAGGATTATTTAACCCTAAACTAAGTTATTTTTGTCATTTTTGTATGCTTTATTGATTACCGAGCAAGCTAAAAATAGCGTTTATGAGATCAATTCATGAAAGCTTGTCGGAGTATAGAAAAAGAAGAAATAAGTTGAAAAGATAATGGAAAGTTGGCTAAAGTGTTGTTTTTGTGCATATTTGAAGCAATGAAGAAAATGCAAATGAAATGCAATTGCATTTCCTTGAGAAAACAAGGTGGTGAACAAGAGGGAAAATGCAATTGCATTTTCTGGACATATCAATTTATTGTGGAAATCACGAAAATGCTCCAAAACCCACGGCGTTTGGCTCGATTCTAGAAGACTTTTCAGCCCAAAAATGCTAATGAAAATACAATTGCATTGCTGAAAAATTTTGGTAGAGTCGAAAAATAATGCAACAGAAATGCAATTGAAATGCAATTGCATTTCTGGAAAATCATCAAGCATTACGGAAATCACAGGAAAATTGCAAAATTTACGAAGATTGCTCGATTTATGGAGAATTTTCAACCTAATCTCATGCCCAAACATTGACCCATGATTGAAGGAACACAAAGATGGAAACCCAGCCCTCAATGCCTATAAAAATGAGGAAAACGATCCAAAACGTGGCATGGGTTTTTCTGCTCACCCACAGTCCGAAGTTCACGTTTTTCTGTCATTCAGCAAGTTTTTCTTCATCTTAGTTCTGTAATTTCCGACTTTGGTCCCTCCTCAACGAAAGTTCGAGGAGGTAAAGATCCATTTGCCTTTGAACGGGTATTTGGATCGATTGAAGCAAGGAAAGCAAACATTTTTATCATTTTGAGTTTCTGTTTTTATTCTTTTTAGCTTCTGTTTCAGCATTTGTAATTTTTATTTTTAGTTTATGTTTTGAGTTTGTTCTAGTTGGGTTTTCTTTTAATCGTTGAATTTTTAGTTTTTGTAGTTTTTAGTTTCTGATTTTATTTCATTTTGAGTTTAATAGATTGGTTTTAAATCAAGTTTTCTTACTAAATTTCCAGATTGGTTGTCCTTATTGTTTTGGAATGTTCTTCCCTTTATTTGGCTATTTAAGTATGAATTTTGTATCCATTCAAGTGTTGTTTCTCATTCCCATTTAATTTAGTCGATCTCTCAATTTCTATCTCACTTTGTTATGGATTTTCTACATTTTAATTTACTGTTTTCATCCTCATCATAATGAGCTAATTTCTTCTTTGGGATTCAAGCATGTGGATGCCCTAAAGATAGGAATAAATGCCTAATTGTGAGAGCAACTTTGCTTCCTCTATAGCTTGTTTGCTTTTATTGATTTTAATGGTTATTATTAGTCTAGATTGATCAACTAGATTAGTATACAAAAATTGATTCTAATTCTGAAAAGGTTAGATAAAATTTGGTTTTCATAAAAGCAATAAAGGAAAATAGCCTAGACATAGGAATTTGTTTTTGACCCTAGACATAGGGCAAAACCTTTAAAACCAAAAGAATTGTGTTTCAAAATTAACTAAGTTCGTATTAACCATAGAAATATCGGTTTAATCGCTTAGCCTCCTAAAGATACTTCATAGAAGGTCAAATAGGTGTTGAATTCGGTTTACAAAGCTTAAATGTTGAGTCAAAGGATTGCAATTGCAATTAGGCCGCAATTCCTTTCAATAGAGCAAAAGCATATTTGAATCCCTCTTTTGTCATTTTCTTTTCAAAAACAAAAATTATCCTAACTATTGTTTTACACCGATTACCCACAATTTCAATTTGAAAACATCTTTGCTTATCTTCTTGAATTTTGTTGTATCCGTTCCCTGTGGGTACGATACTCTGGAATACTTCTAGTTTTATATTACTTGCATCGATAATGTGCACTTGCACTGAACTGGAGCTTTGTTTTATTTACAAATATTTTCTTTAAGCCCCACGTTTCAGTTCGATCAGACACCTATTTGAAAAACTAGGCTTTTAACGACTCAATTCTCCTTGAAATAGGAAGAATCGAGTTAGATTGAGAAGTAATCTAGGAGTTTGATTTATTTTTCTATCTTTTACATTCTATCTTCTCTCCTCCCTTTGTCTTTAAGTTTGAGTTTTGTTTTTTTTTTTTTTGGTATTTACTTATTTTCTTCAAACAATTTGTACTCTTTACATTTGAAGTTTAATATGAAGTTCATTTCATTTCAGTTGTTTTTTTTATTTTCTTTTATTATGAGCTAAACTTTTCTTTGGGATTCAAAGATGTGGATTTCCTGAAGAATGGAATAAGGCCTATTATGTACTAGCAACTTTTCTCAATACTGTAGCATTGTTTGCTTTTATTGATTTAAGATTTCATTGTTAATTTAGCTTGATCGCCTAGAATAGCATACTCAGTTAAGTCCAATACTGAAAGGGTTGGATAATATAAGTTTTTTATAAAAGCAATTTAGAAAAAAAGCATAAACATAGGACTTTGTATTTAACCTTAGACATAGAGCAAAACCTTTAGGACCAAAAGGGTTGTGTGCAAAACAAACTAAGCTTTAATTAGCCATAGACATATAGTTTTAATTGCCTAGACTCCTAAAGGTGCTTTAATTAAAGATTGAATGTTGAACCCGGTTAACTATGTAGAGTAGTAAGTTAATAAGCTAGGATCGCCAAATAGGCCACATTTCCATGAAAGGGCATTAGCATGTTTGAATCCCTCATTTATTATTTTTACTTTCTATTTCTTCAACAACAAACCATCCCAAGCTATTGTTTTCTTTGGTTACTAAGGTTGCACTCTTAAGGAGATCTTTGCTTTACTTTGAATTTTGTTACAAGCGTTTTCTTAGGATTCGATACTTGGAATACTTCCATTTTATTACTTGTTGATAGTGTGCACCTACACTAGACTGCAAGCTTTTCTCATTTAAAACTTTTTCAATTAAGCATACACGTTTTCGGTCATCGTCAGTCGAAGTCGAGGCCAAAGCTTGCTGCGACTGAGGCCGAGGCCAAGACTTTCCAAGGCTGAGGCAATGATTATCTTTTAGCCACATAAAGTTAATGTTAATATGAGGGTTATTCATTACAGAGATAGAGGGCTAGCCGAAGCACCATTTTCGAGGTTAAATTCATGGTCATTCTAAATCATGCAGAATATGGAAAAACAATAACATAAATAAGGTAAGCAAGAGAAAAACTTCATTTCATTAAAGAGGAAAAAGTTTTAAATCTTCTAGAAAAAGAAAAAAAATATACATGATAATAAGAGCATGAAAAAAGATGATCAATTCCGACCATGTTGTGATTTGTCTCCTTTAGAACCTCCGGCAAACGCATAAGGGTCATTACATAAGGTGGCAAAGTCAACATTCAAGAACCAAAAGTCCATTAGGATGGTGATGGGAAGTACGCTCAATGGACCATGTCACTCCATATTCTATCACCTCATTCTGCATAGTGGTATATTCCTCAATTTTCTTGGACTCCTCCGCTAAATACTTGGCATTTGTAAGATGAGTCTTGGCCACATCCAACTGAGCACAGAATGTCTCTACCTCGACCCTTGAGGATTCAAGCTCGACCCTAGCCTTAGCTAGAAGATGGTTGGCCTATTTAAGCTAGCTTGAGCTTGAATCTCGGTTCTGGCACACTATTTTGTTGAAGGGAATTGATCGTATTAGACATGTTTAACGCCGACGTGGAAATTCGACTAAAAGCCTAAAAAATGAAGAAAAACAATCAATGCTAGGAAAGAAGTGAAGCACAAATAATAAAAATGACAAGGAAGGACACAGACATAATGAAGATCATTGAGAGCTTGGGTAACAGCCTCAGAAGGATCATTGAACCCAGTCTCTCGTTCTATCCCTTGCCAAAGCCCAAAGCTTTGCCTGAGAATTCAACTTTATTGCCAACCCTAGAATAATCTTCTAGAAGTACAAAGACTTTGATTCTAGCTGAATGATCACCACTTGGAGAAGAAGGAACATCACGTCGTCTGGAAGATCTGCGTAGTCTTGGGGTAGGAGGAAGAGTAGGAATGGGGGTGGGGGGAACATGAGCATCAAGATTCTCATCTTCAATAAGGTCAATAATATTAACCCTTGAAGTTTCTCTCAATGTTCCCGCCCCTCTACATGTATTCTTTTTTGCTTTCTTACCTCAGAGCTCAAATAAGGACGCGAAACGTGGCAGCATATCTAAAAAAAGGAAGGTAGAAGTAACCTAAAACAAAAAAAGAAGGTCGACCCGAGCCTGTGACAGGTTAAGGTCGACCCTAGGGATGAGTCAAAATCGCAAGGAATTCCCTACCTCGAGATGGAAGAGGAGAAGCAAAGCCCAAAGAAACCAAAATATCTTATTTAACCAATGATAGATTGTACTGAGTAGCCTTATCAAGCCTTCGAATAGATTTAGAGAATACTTTAGCAACAGGAATGGTTGATCTTGTAAGGAATTGAAAAGAAAGGAAGAAAGTGGTCAGTAAAAAGTATAAAGGTGAGTAGTCCCAAACAAGAAAGAGGAAAAGAAGCACTTACTATACTCCCCAAATCTCATTGAAACCACATAAGTGGAATTCTGGAGACCACGAGCTAACCAATTTCCACTAACAAAGAACCAACCATTTTTCCATTTTTCACCGGAGTGGGACCTCCAACCAAAATGCCTTTTTGGCCACTAAGATAATAGAAAACGTGACCAAAAATAAGATTTGGCTTAGAGTGTGCAAAGACATGAAAACATTAGGAGTCATTAGAGTCTCGTCCCAAAAAGTTAACCAAAGGGCATAGCTACCAATAAGATAGCTCCTCTCATTGGGAACAATTTGAACGGGGGCTAATTGAACTAAACTTAGGAAGCTTTGAAATAATGAAAGGGGAAGACAAACACCAAAACAAAACATAGCAAGATAAAAAGCTACTTCTTCAGTAAGAGGAATATCTAAATAGTCATCAGGGCCAGGAACTCTCATATGTACATCCCCGAAAATACCATACTCGTATCGCAATTGCTCGAGTTGAGCCTCAGTCACTGAGGATGGTAAACCCTGGGAGGTTACATCCATTCACATGATCCTCAAGAGATGAATTAGCCTCATAGTAACTCATACTATATGGCTCATTGTTGGAATATGAATCACTTCTATCAGGAGATGTCCAATTAGCAATATTCTCACTAAACATGGAAGAGGAAATGAAGAAGAGACCATATGAAATTTACCTTAGAAAGAAAAAGAAAGTGGGAAAGATGTATAAAAATGAATGACTGAGCCCTCCTATTTTTAGAAGAAAGCCAAGTGGTAAAGTAAGAAATCCAAATTCAAAATTTCAATTTCAAATTTAAAAAAAAAAAAAGAAAAAAAAAAGCATCGAGGCCGAGGCGTGCAGCTATAGCGCACCTAGCACGTGAGGCAGAGGCATCAAGCACAGCTCTGCCTTGACTGGTTGAGGCTATCCTTGGTCAGCCAAGCGCGCTAGGCTAAACGCATGCCACTTGTGTTAGGCACATGCCTGGCACACTCTAACTTGGTCCCTCCTTTCTCCACTTGTCTTGGATAGTTGTTACCTCCCCTCAACCTATTAGACTACGACATATATTCATACAAGCCAAAAATAGCAAAGGAAGACGACTAGGTGGCCAAATAACCTCTAAGGGGTTGTTTGGAGTGCTGAGTGGGTTATAATAGTTTGTGAGTTATAATAGTCTGTGGAGTTATATAATATGTGTTTAGGATGCAGAGTTGTTTAGTCTAGGTTATAATAATATGTGTTTGGGGTGTAAAGTTATTTAACTCCACAAACTATTTTAACCTAGACTATTATAACTCACTCAGCACCCTAAATAGGCCCTAAGAAATTGATGATCAATTCACAAAATAGGAATTCCATACATGAACCTAAGAAAGCCTAGAGTCATTCCCACGGGATTTGACGAGTTGTTTTAAGGATAATTCGGGGTCCACCCTGAAGCACTTAAACCTAAAAGCCTACAACTCCACCCAAAAGGCATGATGTGTCATTCTAAGGATAATCTAAAGCCTACCTTGGAGCACTTGAACCTAAGAAAGCCTAGAGTCACCCCCACGGGGTTTAACGGGTCATTCTAAGGATAATTCAGGATCTATCATGAAACACTTAAACCTAAGAAAGCCTACAACTCTGCCCAAGAAAGAAGCATGATAAGTCATTCTAAGGATAATCTAGGAGCTACTTTAGAGCAATTAAATCTACGAAAGCTCAAAATCTGCCCAAAAGGGCATGATTGGTCATTCTAAAGATAATCTAGGGCCTAGAGTTATCCCCACGAGGTTTGGCAGGTCATTCTAAGGATAGTTCAGAGTCCACCTTGAAGCACTTAAACCTAAAGAAAGCCTACAACTTTATTCAAGAGGCATGATGGGTCATTCTAAGGATAATGCAAGGCTCACCTTAGGACATTTGAACCTGAGAAAACCCAAAATCAGCCCAAGAGGCTTAATGGGTCATTCCTATGATTATTTTGGAAGACTAAAAAGAAAGAGTCCAGTAAGGTCTGACGGACAAAGTCTCAAAAAGACAAATTCAATTAAAGGGTTATGTTCCCAAATTAGACTCCATATGTCTAGCCTATAACCATTAAAAGCCAAACATTGAATCCCAATTAAGGAATGGGGGCTAATGTTATGGGTATTTTGGACCTAAAGAATAAGCTCATAAAGGAAATAAGAAATCATGAGCAGAACTAATATGAAATGGGATCGACAATGAGCAAACTTAGGAAAACACGAGAGGCCCCAACTAGGAAATAACAAGAGAAGAAAGGAATTGGGTCGAACCCAATTCCTCTCCTCGGCCTCGGCATGAGGCTGAAGTCAAGAAGGCCTTCTTCTTTAAGACCCATGCCCCTGGCCTGTAGTGTCTTTGATCAGCCCATTTGGTTTTCTCCTCACCCAATTCAAGAAGGAAACGAAAAAACTCCTAGATTATTCCCCATATAATTATCATTTTACAACCTTTTGAATGTAAGTTCTTCCTCATACTAAAAACCTTGCTACACTCAAATTCTCTGATCTAACTTAAGCATCAGAGCCTATGTGGCAAGCACCACATCAATGTGCAAATCTTTCTCTTTTGCAAGTCATATCTTCCTCCAAAATACAAATTTACCATTGACGTCACATGAAGGTCATGTGAGACTTTTCCCTGTCTGGATTTTGGCATCAACATTCATCATAACAAACCTTTACTTCGTTTTTTAAGTCAAGGTAAGATCAAGTGAAACATTTAAAATTAAAAAATATATATTTTTTTTTTCTTTATAAAGGACCTTTTCGTAGTAAAATAATTGGAAATCATTTTTAAACGGATGTTGTAGGGTGCTAATACCTTCCCTACATACAAACAATTTCTAAACCTAATCTTGTTTATGCATATCAATTTTACTTTTTTTAATTGAGTGCCCAATCAGACCTTCAATATGATTAGTGGCAACTCAAAAATTATTTTATTTAAAGAAAGCCCTTAAAAAAGGATGTTAGCCACTCTGCATCAATCAGGTTACAATAGCTTGGCGACTCCACTAGGGATGTAGAGAGTCAAGGCATGAATTATCTTTGTTGTCATTTATGTTTACGTGTTTTAGGTTGTTCTTTTTTATGTTATTGTATTTTATCTATTGTCATCCATTTATTTATTTATATTTCCATTTCTTTTTATGGTTGTTAATTTTATTAGCATTGCTATTAGTTTTGTATCATTTATTTACTTATTATTATTGTTATCAATCCTGCATTTCAGCCAACAAGATCATAGTCCAACTGGCATAAAGTATGTGCTTGTGACTAAGTGGTCATGGGTTCAAATCCTCCACCCCTTATTGTTGAACTAAAAAAAAAAACCCTACATTTCACACATTCATGAGCCTCCTACTCGCACTTTACCATTTAAGACCAGATTTGAAGACTGAGTAGTGTGACCTTTATGAAATTTTGGTTCTCAGACAAGCACATGAAATTCTCCAATCAAGCTAACTATACTGTTTAATCAATTAGAAGGCTTCAAAGTCGTTTTCCTCTAGATTTGCATTCAAATTGTGGACACTCATATTTGCTCAAGAATTGGTCTTAGAAATTGAAACATAGGTAAACTTCCATTTTATTTTAGTAGCCAAAATTTAGGGATAAAAACTTACCAAAATGTGTGTTTCTTTATTGAAATAAATCAAACTTTGTTCTTTCCTTTTATTTTGTTGGTGTTAATGAAAAGGTTTTTTTCTTGTTAAAATTGATTTTCTTTTCTTTTTTTTAAAGAAAAATATTTTTTTTGCTGAAAACAAAAGTTTTCCTTTTTTTAAAAGCAAAATAAAAGTTTCTATTTAATTAAAAAAAAAAGGTTTTTTTTTTCATTTCTTTTATAAAAAGGATTTTTTTTTTCCTTTCTTTTTTTAAGGAGATTTATTTTCTAAAGAAGTTCTATTTTTAAAATATGTTTTTTTCTTGTTAAAAAAAAAAAGATGTCTTTCTAAAAAAAATCAGAATTTTTATTTGTTTGGGATTTTATTTTGTGTTTGTAAATGAAATAAGTGCTTTTATTTTTGTGGTGTTAAAAATGAAAGTTTTTTAGAAAAGAAAAAAAAAAAGAAAAAAAGAAGAAGAAGAAGAAGGATTTTCTTTGTGTATAAAACCTTTTTTCCTTTTTCTTTACATTATTTTTCTCCTTTTTTTTTCTTCTATTTTTTCTTCTTTTTCAAATATTTTCTTAATCTTTCTTTAGGTTCCTTTGATCTAGTTTGGAAAATTGCGCGAAAACATAATTGATTAAAATTTCAATTATTGACATGGGCAGTAAATTATAAAGCATGAGTTTCAATAAAGTAATTATTCTTCTTTAGCACCATCCAACCAAGAAATGGCCATAGAAGATCAAGAAATAGTTCATGGATGGTCAAAAGGCATATTGTTCATGGAGATTGCTTATCAGTAAATGTCATGATATTGTTTAAGGGTATCAATTTTCCAGAAAGTTAGTTGGATGTTGTGAAACAAGCATAGAGCATTTAGCAACAAATAGAAAGACTATTATTGATTCAACATTAGGATCCAATCTAAAGATATTTTACTTTTGACTCCTATCATTGAAGAATATGATCAGTCTCTCTCGCATGTGTCATTGCGAACAAAGATCGAAGTCTATTCCTATGATGAGAAGTTTACATTGAAAAGGGCGTTATATATCAACATTCCAAGGCGAGGTTCATATGAATAAGATTGAAAAATAAGTGAAGAAAAAATGAGATAACACATGCTTATGTACGGAATACAAGAAGAATCAAACTTATAATCCAACCCATAAAGCAAATGCAAAAATAACAAAAAAGAAAAAATAATAATTTCACAAAAGCCACAAAAATAAAGGGGCACAACAAAACAACTTTTTACTTTTTCTAACCTAAAACTGACAGAGAAGCAAAATTCAGAATCAAACCCACAATACCATAAGTGAACTAAAGTATCAATAGAGAGAGGTATAAATTAAAACTATCATAGAAGGTAAAAGCAATTGACAAAAAGCAAAAGAAAAGAAGGCATTCTCACTGATAAGTCTACTAACATAACTCAAATGTCACACAAAGTTTCATGATTTTCCTAAATATGCTTTTCTATGCAACATTTTTAAATAAAACATGATAAAACATATAATCATGCAAAGTAAATGGTAGCCAAACTAAATAATGCAAGAAAGAGAACAAACCATTCATAGAATTGCTAAAAGCTAGGTTTATTTATCCTACAATTATTTTTATTTATTTTTTTTAGGAATATCCTACAATTACTTAGAAGCTAGGTAACAAATTATATTTAATTTTATTTTCACTATAGTTATATTTCAATATAGTTACTTATATTTAAGTAAAAGCTAGGTAACAAATTATATTTCACTATAGTTACTTATATTTTCCACCTTACAGCAAATTAATAATTTACACTCCTACTAAGTTTATTTATCCTATACACATATTATTATTCTTTTCTAAATTATTAATAAATAAATCAAAGAATTGCTAATACTTGGTGTAGTTGATCTCCTAAAAAATAATAGTAATAATAATAAATGAATGGACTTAAGCTCAAATTAAACTATTTGAGCTTAAGAAACCAAAAATGTCTTAAATAAAATTTCCAATGGATCCCTTTTTCTTTTTTTTTCCTTTTTTTGAAGAGAATTTTCCGATGGATCCTAACACAAACTTAAGTGGATGATTTGACTAGCTCAACCTACTACATTAGGTAAGATATAATAATATAAAATTACAAAAGTACCCTTAACAATAATGTTGGGCCTTACATTTTCTCCCCCATAATATACCCTTAACAAATATGGTATTCACCACTCTCAGCAAAAAGTAAGGGGTGTAATTCATTAGTAATCTAAAAACATAAATTTGAAAATAATGGATTCAATGAAAATCAAAGTTGTATTTCATGTTTTCAATATTTTCGAATCTATGTTTGGTAGCAAATTTAGAAACCATATCTTAATTTAATAATTGTTCAAAGTGTGTTTGATAATATATTTATAAACCATAAAAATAGTTCTAGTTGTCAAATAAATATTAGGTTGAATCTCAACTATTATTAATTTATTTATGAACATGTTTTATGTTATATATTTTGTATAATTATTATTTTACAATATCAAATAATTTTTAATATATTATAGTATATATTTTTTAATGTAACAAAAATGCAATGATTTTATAACATCAAATACTAGATTTATCCAAGTTTTTATCTTTTTAAAAGTAATTTTGCATTTTAAAATTTCAAATTCAAAATTTAGATACATTGATGAAAACATAAAAATATTGTTTTTAGAATTTTTAGTACTACTTTCGATCACTTAATCCAAAAACATTTTTCAGAAACAAAACTGTCGAACACATATTCGTTAAATCTATTGAGTTCGGTACATTTAAAAACATAAAACAAAATCTAGATTGTATATCAAAGAGGCCTTGAATTTTTCTATTTAATACTCAACTAAGGAGTGGGGACCACTATTCCATATAATAAAGAAAAAATTTCTAGTACTACGATAGTACATATTTTTTTCCATTTAGCATTTGACACATCATTTGATGATATATTATTTTATTTTATTTTATTTCATGGTCCACGCACTATTCTTAAATGTTTCTTTCATGCAAACAATGAATGGAGGTAGTCGTAGTACTAGAAATTTTTCCATATAATAAATGACGACGTGGTAGTCCACCTGAAACTAGCCCACCTAGCACAGGAACTAAGCAAAGTGAGATGAGCCGGTTCGAAAGCAACAAATTAAAGTGGGTTCCAACTCCAATAGATGAGCGTAGGCAATGATGGGATCGAGTGGACCAGTTAGATTAAGGGCTGACTACGCAAATGGCCAATTTTTATTTTATATTTCAAAAATGGCCAACCAATCTAAGGTTTTTGAAAATTTCCAAATCATTATTCATAATTTTAAATATTAATTATTAAATGATCAAACTACCCCTAACTACTTCCATATTTAAGATTCCTAATTATCATGTAATTATAATAAATTTAAAACCAAAATCTAAAAAAATATATCAAATAAAACGAAATATCTAAACAACAAAAGATGTTAAGATACATTATCTAAAATTTAAACAAGAATTCAAAACTCCTTAATGATAAATTAATAAAAAAAAAATGGATATAATGTAGAAAAAATACATAGCAATTAACAATTGATTACATAACAAAAAAGATAACTAAAAACTAGTTAAAAGAATAGATTAAACATCCAATAAAATCACATGCAAACTGAATTATAGTTTAACCTCAAAATCAAAGTAAATCATCATTTACATATTACCCCGTACAATACTAATTAAAATTGAATACAAAATTTGGGGAGAGATTTACCTTTCACGGTTAATCGAAGTAGTGATTCTCTAGGGTTTTTCTTTTTTCGTTTCTTCACACAATCTCAATTGAGCTTCAAAGCTTCAAAGCCTCCCAGATCCTTGCACTCATCTCCTTCTTTGGCAAAGCTTGCAATCTCGTTCAGCAAGGTGATTCTTAGACTCATTCAGCAAAAAAGATAAGAAATACTCACTCTTCCTTCCTTTAAGACTTAAATCTTAGCTTCATTGGCAAATCGTGAAACTCTAGTATAAGAAAAGGAAGAAACTAATTAAAGCTTGGCTCCAATGGCAAAATATTCCCATCGAGCAACAACATGAGATAAGAGAAGTAAGAAACAACAACAAAGACCTTTGAGACCAAGGATTAAGGTATTTACAAAAAATAATTTTTTTAAAAAATCGATCTTTAAGGAAGATACATGGTAGAAATATATTAAAATATAAATAGATTTTGTTCCATTATTCTATACTTTAAATTAGCTAGTTTGTTATACTTAACATACTAAGATTTAAAAGGTTTTGAACAAACATTTGAAGGTATGGTAAAAGGAACAAGGTGAAGTGATCGTTTACGTGCTGTAAGAGTAACGGCTGGAAAAAAGAAAAAAGAGAAAGGACCAATCACTCTAAACAGCGAAGAAGAGGTATGTTCCAAATCTGTTTATAATACTGAAAATAAAAAAAATAACCAAATCTATTTTATTCCTACAGGACACAGTAGGCACAATGACAGAAGGGGATGCAATGAACTACAAAAATGAAAAGAATGAGAAGAAAAGATTAAGGGAGGGGACCACTACTGAAACAAAGAGGAAGAAACAAAAGAGTAAAAGGACTGAGAAAGTAAGTAATTGATTTCAATTGCTTGATTAAAAAAATGAATATGACTAATGCATTTACAATGATTAACAATTATATAGGAATCAAGCAAATCAAAGGAGACAAAGAAAAAGGACAAGATAGTTGAAGAAAATGAAGAAGAAAACACAAAAGAACAAGAGATATGTAAGTGCATAGAGTTACCTTACTTTTACAATTAAATACTATATTTGTGACACCCCATGATTTCAGGTACGAAATTTCAAACTTTCTTGGGCTAATTTATTTTATTTGCTTGTTTGGATGATTTACTTGGAATTGAGTAATTTGAGAATTTATTTATTTATATTCTTTTCTCATAGTTGGAATTGATAGTTTAGCTTGTGGTATAAGATACCCAAAAGATTTGTCTAGAGATTTACCATAAGATTTGGAAAAAAAAATCTTTAAGAGTTGAATTTGAGTATTAAGATGGAGAAAAATGGGAGAATCTTGGAAATCCTAGATTTCTCCTTTCTTATTTATTGGAACTCACTTGATTGGTTTAATTAAAAAAGGAAAGGCTACTAAGGAGGAAAAACCAAAAGAGAGAAAAAAAAAACCTTAAGTTTTTCTCATCTTCTTCCACTCTCTCTCACACAAACAGCAGCCTTTCCCCTTCGTTCTCGCCCGTTTCAGCAACCGGCCAGCCCACTTCTTTGCGTCTTCTTCCTCTTCGGAAACACCAAGGGCACACCCTCGAGCAAGCGACCCACGGCAATGCAGCGGCAGCCCGTAGACGAACCTTTCTCGCTACACCCACACGACAGCAACGTCTTCTTCGGCAATTTGGCTCGAACTCGTGCGTTATCCCTTCTGTTCCAATGAGATTAGGATGACCCACTCTTCTTTAGTTCTAAATCTCCAATACCCATACCTTAAACGTCTTTAAATTATAAATTTTAGGCTCTATCGAGCACTGACCAACCCTCTTTCGAGGTTTTTGGGATTCAATTCGTGAGTTCTAGTCGTACCCACCTGATTTCGAACCTCAAACCACTTAAATTTAAAGACTCACAATGCAATCGACCTTAAATTGGATTATCCATGTACTGTTAGGCCCTTTTCAGCGAGACCAAATCCCTTCGGACACTGACAGTGGTTATTCGAGGCCTTTTGGTACATTAATTTCCAACACACTTTTATTCTTTTTCGAATACTTATTGAGTGTTGTATTTGGATCTTAATCATTGGATAATCACTCCTTGTAGTTTAAAATCAATTCATAGTCAATTCGAACTCGACCAGCAAGGTGAATGCTTGTTTCGATAAGTTTTAATGCATTTTATACCTTTGACTTCAACATTTTGAGGATATGCCGACGCACGCTTGCATTGGCAAAAGTCCATATTGCATCGGCATATCTTTTGCCAACGCCATTGAATGTGCGTCAGCATGTATGCCGACACATGTCTTTTGCGTCGCCACCCATTTTTCTCCCGACGCATAAAGCGTCGGGAAAAAATGAAAAAAAAAACTCCTTCAATCAACTAAATGTCGATGCAGACTGCATCAGCATAAAGTTGATTGAAGCTGATTCTTGAGCTTTCTCCGATGCTTTATGCATCGATAGATATTTTCATTAATTTTTTTAATTTTTTTTAATAATACCTTTTAGTTTATAATAACTTAAAGTTCATAATTGAATAATCAGAATATTATCATTGGTATGAACGCGTAATCATAATTTCATTAAAATCAATACATATTCGAGAAGTACGATAATTTGTTACACAAAAAATCCAACATATCCAATATAATTCAGTACATTATATAGATAAAATAGTAAGTTGTCCAAACAAAATACATTCATAAGAAAGATATTTCTAATGTGAAAGACACCCATATCTTCTATGGTCCAAAATCCGGCTTCAAGATTACGCGTACACAGCTACAAACCTGAATGAAAAAAGAAATAACATGAAAAAAGATTGAACTTGAATAGAAAGAAATAAGACATAGGAAAAGAAAGTGTTTAAAGTGCCTAAATCTCCTTCGACGGCCAAAACAAACTTGAACGTGCCCTAGACAAGCTTTACACCTAAAGAACACGCCCTCGAACCTAACCAAGTATCCAAAATAGGTCTGTGGGCCCTTCGAGGAAGAAACCAAGCTACAAATGACCTTAATGCATCTATTATGTCCCTCAAAAACATCAAAGTGGCCTAAAAGGATAAAAAAAATGTCCAAGTGTACTATGAGGGCCAAAACAAACTTGAACGCACCTTAGACAAGCTTCACACCTAAATAATCCACCTTCGAACCTAAACTTCAATCCCAATCAAACTAAAGCTTCAATAAGTCGAAAAACAAGACAATCAAGTACAGACAACAAATGGGCAGTAAAATTTCATTGTCCAAAGATCCAACAGTGGCGACCATTTTTTGGTGAGGATTCACTTATTTATACTGAAGCGTCAACAAAGAGAAATCATCGATTTTCTAAAGATGAAAGAGATAGAATCCTAATTTCTATCTGCAATTGAAATTAAAGAAAACTAAAAAAATTAGACAAGTAATTAAGAGAAAATACCTTTTTCGAAGCATTTTATACTCAGTTTTTCTTAATCTTCAGCGAAGAAGAAAATGGTTGTCAATCGAAGTAGGTGCAACGGATTGTCGAACGAAAAGATAAAATCGAAAGAAAATAAAAATGGAAGCAGGGCCACAAGTTTTTTTTATTTATCAAAAAGATAAAATCGAAAGAAAGAGGGAAGGGACACATGTTGTCGATAGAAATTGAAAGGTTGGAGGGAAGAATTGACAGAAAAAGAAAAAGAAAAAGAGAGGAAAATCGAGATAAGGGGCTGTCGATCGAAAAGAAGAAGGGGCAACAAATGAAGAAGAGAAAAGAATAACAGTGTTAGGGTTTTTTTCTAACCTATCCCAACTCAAACTACGAGCACTTAGCGTGCCTTCTTTTATTGAATTTCTCCCTACGCTTATATGTGTCGGGAGTTCCACGAATCGCTTCGAAATATTCTAATATTTCTCTTGACGCATAATGGTCGGGATAAGTTGGATATGCCGACGTACTTTTTTGCATCGGGAAATCTATCGTCGGCATATCGAAAATTTCTTGTAGTGTTTCATAAATCACTTTAGGTGTTATCGCAAAGTTTCTAACGCGTGGAAACCTTCTATTTGCAGTTTCAAACCAATTTGATCCTATTCGAACACTCTCGAACTAGAACCAGCAGGGTGTTGGGCCTATTTTGGTAAGCTTGGTGTGCTTTAAACTCACTCGAACTTGATTAAAGCACTTTGGATGAATCTCTAATCTTGGATCGTTTCTACTGTTGGGATTTATGCCCTAAAGCCTCGTAATTAATTATTTATTTAATAATTAATAATAATTTTGATTATTTTATTTGCAATATAATATTATCCATTATATGAAAAATCCAAAGTTATTAGTGCAATCTTGAACATTGTGTGGTTGACATTTACATGAGTATCGTGTTCAAGAAATAACCTAAAGAGTCATAGTATATGGATAAGGTTGAGTGTCTTATCCTGGTAACACTATTGATACGGCTCACTTTGTAATAGTTACAAATGATTTCATCCAAATCATTCATGTGGAGACACGTGAGTGAGGGTATCTTATACAATCAGTTTGTATAAGACTAGACCACGAAATATTTAACCTCTCTTTATAAATCTGTTAATTGAGAAGATTAATATTTCATCAGGATGATCATATGCGACTCGATCTTAATCTTGAGTAAGTTATGAACTCCTGCCTGTGAGGGCTTGTCCTTTGATTTTCATGGGTGAGAGTGGTTTTTATAGCCGATTCAATATGCCTACCATTTTGGGGACTTGACCAAATAGGGAGCTGGGAACATAATCTCACTAGATGGAATTCACTCATTCCCATATAAGGTAAGTAGATGAGTAGTTCCCTTAAGTGCTGATTTCGGGACTTGAACAATGGGGCCCCACCCTCTCATTGGCCCGAGAGGGACTTAGTTTATAATTAGATTATAAATAGATTGTTTATTAAAAAATCAGTGGTACTTAAGGTGCAAGATGTAATTATAGGGGTAAAACGGACTTTTGACCCAGCTGTAATTACGAACAACTCATGAAAGATCAACTTGCATGTAGTGATTATATCAATGGATAGACACAATTTATCCTACAGTGCATAAGAGTACAACTTTAAAGCTATAGTGGAGTGACCCTAGAGTTAATGAATGAAAATTTATTAATTAAAGACTTTAATTAATTAATTTTGTATCATTGGAGCTTATAATCTGTTGGTCCATAAGGTCCCCTTGCTAGCTCATAGTAACACTAAAAGATCAATTTAGTTGAAAGAAAAATTTTGAAATGTTCAAATTAATATTAATTTGAAGTGTTCAAATTAATATTTAATATAAAAGAGGAAAATATATTTATTGTATTTGATACATATTAAATATTAAAATTTGAAATGTTCAAATTTAATATTTAATTAGAATTGTTCAAATTAATATATTAGATATATTAAATATAAAAGAGAAAAATATATTTATTGTATTTGATACATTAAATATTAAAATAATCAATGTATATTAGATACATTAAATAAAAGATATTTATTAAATTTGAATTGGATTCAAATTAGAAAATAAATGTCGTAGGAGAATGTTAAACGATTTGAATAAGATCAAATTGATTAGATAAATGTATTTTAATATATTAGATATTAAAATATATTATTTAATTATTTTCCCTAGACCACTATAAATAGGATCCTAGGGGTGAGTCATTGTGCATTCTTTACAACACACATCTCCTCAATAGAGAGAATTAGAGAATTATCTCTAGACCTCTTCCTCTCCAATCCCTTGTGGATTTTCTTTCAAGAGACTCCCACAAGCCTTGGTCCTGTATTCGAGTCATAGCCATGAAGACTTTGTGGAAGAGATAAATATCCGCCAGAAGAATCTCCATATTTTCAAGGTATGTTATACTTAACCATAATATTATTATTTAATTCTAAATAAACTCAAGTCGATTCCTACGCTTCTGCTTGGATTTAATTAGATTATTCTCTTCAATTGGTATCAGAGATACTTTGAGTTTTATTTAGAATTAAAGTTTTGTGAGGTGGGTATTTTAATTTATCATATATTTAATATATTGTGGTTTGCAAATTGATTGTTTAGGTTATTTGGCATTAGATTTATTGTTTTGATTAGATCATTGTAAACCCCATAAGGGTTAGGATTTCATGTATTTTACTTGAATGACTACGATAGTTGCAAATTTTGATTATATGGCTGAAGAAGTCGATAGCGAAAAACGTTTGCGAAAAAACAAAACGTGAATTGAAGTCAAGCTTCTGCAATTGAAAATTTAGGATTTCTAAATCCTAAATTTCGAATGGTCCAAACAAGGAAGATATTGAAGACTAAGATATGTCTTGGATTTAAATTATTGTAACTTCAATTATTTTCAATTTCTTAGGATATGCCAAATATGCCGGTCAATTTTGCTATTTTTAATTTAATTATGCATGAGATGTATGTTTTAAATTGTTTGATTGTTGCATAAAGTATGCCATTTAAATTTAAAATCCCACCATAGGTTAAGCATGATTATGCATCTTATCTATTTTTTAATATAATTGTTATATTTGAAAATTTTGATTAAGTTGTTTCCTAATAGAATTAAGATTAATTTTTTAATATAATTGTTGTATTGGAAAATTTGATTAGGATGTTTCCTAATAGAATTAAGATATTTTCTTAATATGCATATATTTTCCATATCGTTGAATATAATTGTTATATTTGAAAAATTAAATTAGAATATTTTCTTTCATAAATGAAATTTATGTTTTCCTGATAAAATTAGGATATATCCTAATTAGATTAGGATTTTCTTAAAATAAAGATATTTTGAATTCATACTTTAAATAGTTTAAATTTTGAATTTAATATATCTTTATTTGTTAGAATTTAGGATAACCTTTTAATTTAGTTTTAAATGGTTTAAAATGGTAGAATTTCAAGATTATCCATAGTTTAAAAATTGAATTTAATTCATATTTTAAGATTAAAAATAAGATTAGATCTTTTAATTTCAAAATAAGATGAGATCTTTTAATTTCCTAATAAGATTAGGTCTTCCATAAATAAAGATAATTTAATTCAAAGATAAATTAGTTTAAGTTTTGAATTTAATTTATCTTTTTTTTTTCTAATAGAATTAGAATAAAGTATCCATGATTATCTTTTAATTTTTTTTAAAGGGTTTAAAATAATGGATTTTTAAGACTATCCAAGTGAATTATTTTTTAATAGGATTAAAAATATTTATGTTCATTAATCTAATAATTAATAGTTAATTAAAGATTCATGAATGTGAAATAAAAATTGACTATAAGGGAACTCTGTCTATGGAAGGTTCTATCTAAGACTGGGGTATTGAAGCTGACCGAAAGGGAACACCTCTAACTGGGAACCGACCTGGGAGTTGAATTAGTCAAATTTTTCTTTAATTTCACTAAGAAAGCTCATAATGTGATTAGTTTTTTTTAAAAAAAATTAATTTAAAAACTTAGGCCCCGTTTGATAACCATTTGATTTTTAGTTTTTGGTTTTTAAAAATTAAGCCTATAAATTCTACTCCCACCTATGGATTTACTTATTTTGTTATCTCATTTTCACCTATGTTTTTCAAAAACCAAGCCATGTTTTGAAAACTAAAAAAACTAGTTTCCAAAAACTGATTTTTGTTTTTAGAATTTGGCTAAGAATTCAAATGCTTCCTTTAAGGAGATGAAAATAATTGTAGATAAATTGAGAGAAAACAAGCTTAATTTTCAAAAACTAAAAACCAAAAACCAAATGGTTATCAAACGGGGCCTTAGTAATTCACATTAAAATCAATCTAACAACATAAGAGTTATAAAAGGTAGATTGAGGAAATTAGATAAATAAGATTAGCCTAATTTGTCTAAGTAAAAGAAAACCCTATTTCAAAATAGTAAGTGGGAGAAAGAAATGTGTCAACATATCCTACGGTCTCCATCATTGGTTCACATCGTGAGATTCATGCGGGGCCTCGTGGCGGCTTTTGGACCGTCCCCCTACAGAAGGTGTTTGCATAGGTCAATATCATGGTGAACTGTTGAGAAGCATATGATTGTAGTTTTGTTTCCAATACTTGACCTACCCTACAACGACACTTGTTGAGATAAAACTACAGGATCTAAAATGATGAGTCACACTTACAAATGGCTTATTACGGTTGTTAATGATGTCCTTTACCAAACTAATGGTAACTAAATATTATAGGAATAAGAGTTATTCTGGTATAATATTTAGTTGAGATTGTCTCAGTTTAGTAAATGAACATTTGACCTACCCTACGGCAGCACTTGTTCTAACTCACTAAAGTACCATAGCATTAGAAATGATTTATAGGGTTCATTTTTCAAATTGTTTGATTTCTATGCTAAAATTGAATGGATAATTGTTTGCATGATGTTGAATTATATATATTATATATTTCAATATTATGTCAGTTTCTCTCATAATTTTTAATTTTATTACTGATAAGTCAAAATTGAGAAAATTTATTACTTGGAAAAGTATCATTAACACTATAATGGCAGTGTAAAATTTTGAATTTGTCTTTATTGAGAAATATTCTCAAAACCTGTTGCTAATGCTATTCGAATTGTTCGTGAAGCACATGATTAATGAATCAAAAGTAAACGAGATAGCTTGTACGTGTTCTCTTAGTTGACATGTTAGATGTCAAATTTAGAAGATAAAGAAAATGACAACAACATATGAGATGTTGAAGTCAACATAAGCTAAATTTAGAAAGTTGTCTAAATGATCTCAAAACTAAGTATTACAAAAATCCAAGTAAAGAAACCAAATGATTGAACTATATAAAAGGAAATAGTTCCTAAATTAGCTAGGACATTCATAATAAGAGGAATTTTTGAAATACCTCTAGGAAGAAAAATATAAATGAAAGTAAATTTGATTTACTAGATTTTTGGTGGAATATAAATAATGTCACCTAGATAGTCGATATAAGATCTACTATCAAGATTTATTCTTCATTACATTTAATATGTAATTCTTGGAAAATACTTAACATGTAGAATAGTGTCTACAAGTTAGCACCAGGAAGCTTATCTCAGTTAGTATAGTAGGAGACATTCAGATGTCATTGAGTAAAAATTGTTACATAATGCTGAATATGGTGTTTTTAGTAACCATAAGAGAAATTCAATTTCTCGAACTTTATTACAAAAATGTTCATATAGTATGAATTACTTTGACGTAGGAAAAATGAGCAATCAGGGAGATCATGCGGGAAGTCTACAAGGAGAATACCAAGCTCAATCAGCTCAAGCAAGCTCAATTGAAGCTCATACTCAAAGTCAATGGAAGTCATCTCCTATTGAACCTAATCATGAGGCAATCATTATGCCACAAGGTCCAATGACAAGAGCTAGAGCTAAAAGTTTTCAAGAAGCATTGAATTCTCACCTCCAAGCTAAGGTGTCTACACAAAGTGAAGAGTTGCATCCTTTCAAGATGGATAAGGCACCTTTTCAACCAAGAGTCATGATGAATCTAAAAATCCAGATTCATTCACATCTTTAATGCATTATGTACCTATTAAATTCATGTATTTACATTTAATTTGGTTCATGTATGGATTTGAAAGGATAGAGGCTGAACTTAGACTACATAGGTGAAAGGATGTGTCCTTTCATGGTGTCTATTCCATTAGTATAAATAGGGCTATCATTTTGTCATTGGAACACAAGTTGAAGTTGAATGAAATCTCATATTTGAGTTTAGTATCTCTCAAGCTTTATGCTTTCTTTGTATTCTTGTGTTTAGAATGCATGTCTAGAACTTTCAATCTAGTTTGATCCATTAGATTGTGGAGAGTTCGAAATCTAGAAGATAGGAACAAGTTCTCCTTTCTTCTTGATCATCGATCACCTTTTCCAAGTAAAATCTGTTTAACTTTCTTAGGGTTGTTTATCATCTTGTTAATGGGGTTTTCTTATTATTGTTGTGGGGGTTCACCTTGAATAAGGGGAGTTCTCAAGCGTAATTGAGATAGTTCCTTTATCAGTTTATATTTTCAAAATTGTTTGAAAATACATTCAGCTGAAAATAAGAACAATTTGTATATGTTAAAAATGTTGACATATACTATACTACAAAATACTGAAATATTCAGGATTATAGAATCCAAAATAGAAAGACATTGTTTTCTCCTAAAAGATGATACTTGACTTTGGCTGTTAAGGTTGATTAACATCAACTTGAATAGAATGAAAAGACTAGTAAGAGGTAATTCTCTAAAAAGTTAGTTAATTACTTTATCTGTCTGTAGATCTTGCCTTTCATGCAAGATAATCATTGGGCCTTTATTAGATAGGGCTAGAAGGCCAAAGAATACTTTGAGCTTACACATTCTGACTCAAGTGGTCTGGTGAATGTAAAGGTCAAATAAAGTCATAAATATTTCGTCACTCTAGTTGATGATCATTCAAGGTACAAGTATCTTTGCCTAATACAACATAAGTCTAAATTTTTGAAATGTTCAAGAAAATTAAGACTAAAGTTAAAAAATCGATTACGTAATTAAATCTATCAAGATATTATGATCAGATCATAATAGAAAGTACAGGGACCTTACATATTAAAACTAATTGATAGAAAATGGGTTTTTATCCCAATTATCTTAATACCAAATGCAATTTTGTGAAATTGTGCTGCAAGAGAAGAAATAGGACCATGTTAGACATGGTCACATCAGTAATGAGTTACACACCATTACCATACTCTGGTTAGAAAATGCAATAGAGATTGCATGGTGAACGTGATTTTCTCTAAAAGTGTCTACGAGACAATTTTAAAGATTATAGAAGAGTAGTAAAGCTGGTTTACAACACTTCACCATTTGAGAATGTTAAGTTCACATGTTGAACACAAGCCTAAAAAGCTTGTATATGTTCAAAGATAAGCCTAAGTGTAGGCCACCCCTAAGGAGTATAAAATGGTCTTTTATGTAGTCCTAAAATGAATAGTGTATTTGTATGACAAATATCATTTTTATAAAAAAAATGTCAAATAAAAGACTACAAACCTTTAATAAGGTGAGATAATGCTAATAAATTGGTTCCAAGTGAAGCCACTAAATAGTTAACAAAAGTTGTTAACAATTTAATTACATTTGAAAGTCAAATGGATCATAGTCATGAATTGGATAAGCCTCATCGTAGTGGGAGAGTTATGAGATGACTCAACCTTTACAAGGACTTAATTGAAGCCCAAATTTTTATGTTAGATGAAAAAGTTGAAGGCTTATTACCTGCAAAGTGAGACTAATGGCAAAGGGTTAAACCTAAAAGGAGAAAGTAGATTGCAAGTAAATTTTCTCACTTGTTTCCATATTGAAGTCTGTAAGCATTATTTAATTCATTGTTGTATATGTGATATAAAAATAATAATAAATTGAATGTTTAGAATTCTTTTATGAAAAGAAACATTAGATAATGCATCTACACAAATATGTCTATTTTCAAAGATCAAAAGCAAAAAGTTTACGAAATAGTAAAAATTCATTTATGAAATGAATTGTACCGTTAGATCTATGAATATAAGGTTTGATAAAAGTATCAAAATCTATGAGTTTGGAAAAATATTAATGAAACTTGTATAGACAAGAAAATCATTAATTGCTTAGTGGATTTTTCTCATGTTTTATGTTGGTGATATTTTTACCCATTATGAATGATGTAAGATGTCTAACATAAAACATTGATTAAGTAACCAATTCCAAATAAGTGATTTGGAATGACTCGGTATATTTTACATGTCCAAAATGAAGATTTTAAGAACAAAATGTTAACTTTGTCTCAAACATCTTCTATTGACAAAATTGTTGTCAAATATTTGATATTTATGTCTAAGGAAGTGTATTCTAAGACACCTCAAATGTTCAGAGTATATGATATGCATACATGAGACTGAACATTAATATACAATTGGTTAACATATATCAGTTAAACGAATGGTATGACCATTGAGTAGAAAATTAAAAACTCTCAAATTATCCATAGATGATGAGAAATTTTTGTGTATGGAGTTAAAGATTTGATCTTTACAAGATACACTGGTTCTTACAAAGATTTAGGAAATCTATGTAAAGATAAATTTTACCCTAGGTAGTGGAGTATGGTATACAAGTTAAATTGTTTTGCTTGTGAAGTAACAAAAGGATTTGTATGACTCAAATAGTTCCTTGAATATCTTAAAGGTGTTTCATATATGATTTAGTCTATCCTCTTTATTATGATAATAGTGGTACAGAGACTAATATTAAGGAAAATAGAAAACACCAACATATAGGGAATCATATCGAGAGAGAGAAAGCATCATGGTAGTGACCAAGATGGCTTTTAATGACAGTCGTTTAGATCTATATAAAAAGACTCTTCAGGCTAAAGTGTTTAAGGGTCATCTAGAATGTCTAGGATTACGAGACATCCCTCGTCTTCACTAGGGCAAGTGGGAGAACATGTTGGGTATAGAGTATGCCCTAGGATACATGTCTCGCCAGCTTTAGTGCAAGTGGGAGATTGTTGGGATTTATGCCCTAAAGCCTCGTAATTAATTATTTATTTAATAATTAATAATAATTTTGATTATTTTATTTACAATATAATATTATCCATTATATGAAAAATCCAAGGTTATTAGTGTAATCTTGAATAGTATGTGGTTGACATACATGAGGATCATGTTCAAGAAATAACCTAAAGAGTCATAGTATATGGATAAGGTTGGGTGTCTTCTCCTGGTAACACTATTGATACGGCCCACTTTGTAATAGTTACAAATGATTTCATCCAAATCATTCATGTGGAGACATGTGAGTGGGGGTATCTTATACAATGAGTATGTATAAAACTAGATCACGAAATATTTAATCTCTCTTTATAAATCCGTTAATTGAGAAGATTAATATTTCATCAGGATGATCATATGCGACTCGATCTTAATCATGAGTAAGTTATGAACTCCTACCTGTGAGGGCTTGTCCTTTGATTTGCATGGGTGAGAGTGGCTTTTATAGCCGATTCAATATGCCTACCATTTTGGGGACTTGACCAAATAGGGAGCTGGGAACATAATCTCACTAGATGGAATTCACTCATTCCCATATAGGATAAGTAGATGAGTAGTTCCCTTAAGTGCTGATTTTGGGACTTGAACAATGGGGCTCCACCCTCTCATTGGCCCGAGAGGGACTTAGTTTATAATTAGATTATAAATAGATTGTTTATTAAAAAATCAGTGGTACTTAAGGTGCAAGATGTAATTATAGGGGCAAAACGGACTTTTGACCCAGCTGTAATTACGAATAACTCGTGAAGGATCAACTTGCATGTAGTTATTATATCAATGGACAGACACAATTTGTCCTACAGTGCATAAGAGTGCAACTTTAAGTCTACAGTGGAGTGACCCTAGAGTTAATGAATGAAAATTTATTAATTATAGAGTTTAATTAATTAATTTTGTATCATTGGAGCTTATAATCTATAGGTCCATAAGGTTTCCTTGCTAGCTCATAGTAACACTAAAAGATCAATTTAGTTGAAAGAAAATTTTTGAAATGTTCAAATTAATATTAATTTGAAGTGTTCAAATTAATATTTAATATAAAAGAGGAAAATATATTTATTGTATTTGATACATATTAAATATTAAAATTTGAAATGTTCAAATTTAATAGTTAATTAGAAATGTTCAAATTTAATAGTTAATTAGAATTGTTCAAATTTAATAGTTAATTAGAATTGTTCAAATTAATATATTAGATATATTAAATATAAAAGAGAAAAATATATTTATTGTATTTGATACATTAAATATTAAAATAATTAATGTATATTAGATACATTAAATAAAAGATATTTATTAAATTTGAATTGGATTCAAATTAGGAAATAAATGTCATAGGAAAATTTTAAACTGTTTTAATAAGATTCAAATTGATTAGATAAATGTATTTTAATATATTAGATATTAAAATATATTATTTAATTATTTTCCCTAGACCACTATAAATAGGACCCTAGGGGTGAGCCATTGTGCATTCTTCACAACACACATCTCCTCAATAGAGAGAATTAGAGAATTCTCTCTAGACCTCTTCCTCTCCAATCCCTGTGGATTTTCTTTCAAGAGGCTCCCACAAGACTTGGTCCTGTGTTCGAGTCATAGCCAGGAAGACTTTGTGGAAGAGATAAATATCTGCCAGAAGAATCTCCATATTTTCAAGGTATGTTATACTTAACCATAATATTATTATTTAATTCTAAATAAACTCAAATCGATTCCTACGCTTCCGCTTGGGTTTAATTAGATTATTCCCTTCATCTACTTGTAGTTTCAAACTAATTTGAAGTCCCTTTGGACACCTTACAGCAAGTATTTGAGTCCGTTTTGGTGAGTTTAAGTGGTAAAACCTAGTTTAGGCCCTTTTAAATCAAGTGTTAGGTGTTGTCCAATTAGTTGCTAACCATTTGATACTTCCATTTGTAGTTTGGGTGAATTCTAGGGTGCTTGTTTTAACTCTTAAGATTGTATCTAAGTAAGTTAACTTTTTCTTAAGCCCATTGTAGTTGTTTAAGGGATTCTTGAACTAAGTATAGCCTCTAAAGATTATTCTCTTGGTTTAGGAACTCTTGGAATAATTTTAGGAGCGCTCTAAGTAAGTAGTTTCTACCATTTGAGTCTGTTTGATTGAGTGATGCATGCTCTATGTTCTCTTGTTTGATTTATACATGATATATTTATTCTATGCTTTTATGTCTTTTGATGAGCATGTTTGGTTGTTGACTTGTGAAAATTGTGTGAAGTTAGCATGATGATTTATTGACTTTGAAACATATGTATAGGCATGTTTTGTTTAGGCATGAGACATGATCTAGTAGCATGCTTAGGTAACATGCATTTGGTGAGTTTGTGAGGAGGTCAGCGGACCTTGTGAGCTTACTAAGGTTTGTAGGGTGAGTACCAGTGCACCTCAGGTACAAATGGACAAGGGGTGGTATTTTCACTATTGATATAAGAGGAGCATCGAGGCATTGGGTACAAATGGTCAAGGGTCGGTGTGATGAGTCTAAAAAGCATGTGTTGGGCGCCTGGGAAAGGGCCAATGCATTTCTAAGTCATCGGTGCATCTTGGATACAAATGGTCAATAGGTGATGCACAATTCGAAGCCTTGGTAACATTGGTCAAGGGTCGAACACCGAGCTTCGTAGAGAGGTATCGAGACCTTGGTAATGGTGGTCAGGGATCGGTGCTTCTCGAACGGTTAGTCTTGGAGAGCCTTGGTGAGAGCTAAACATGAGTGTTGAGTAAAAACCAAGCAAGCATGGCATGATGCAGGAATTCATGCATTAGTTTCACAACATGGTGTAGGAATTCATGTGTAAAGCGAGTCTTATGCATAGTTTACTTATTTATGTATGTACAGTATGATACTACTTTGAATAAGCATGTTCGGGTGCGTGTGAATAGCATGTTGTTTGCTATATGATGTTTGGTGGCTCATAAGGTGTGAGCTACTTACTGAGTACTTTTGTACTGACTCCCTCCAACCAAAAGATTTTGTAGGTGATGAGGAGCTCTACGAAACTGGTGATGTAGACGAGGAGACGTGATGGGAGGACACCATTAGTATTATGTGCTTTCTTAGTAGGGGTTTTCTTGAATTGTATAGGTAGGATTCCAGTTGTTTTGAATAGGTGTTTAGTATAGACCTTCTCATTCTTTATTATTTCTTTCATTTGTTTTCTGAAATGTAGATAGGTTCTTTCGGTAGAAATTAAGTTAAGAAATAAAAGCTTTAAGATTAGAAATTATTTTTTTCTCCTACTAATTTATTTGAATTAAGTATGCTTTGTGTGGATGTGACTCTATTTGTTTTGGGTGTTTGGGAGTGTTGTGCTATCGCCAGGAGGTGTGGTGTTTGTTGTTGTGTTGTTACTAGTTATAAAAGTGTGATCCTTTACTTATCAGGTGCTAGAAAACTTTTGATTAGCTTGTAGTTGTGCAATTATGCTACCGAAATTTTAGGGGCATATTGGTTGTAAGTTTAGTAATATCCTTAAGTTAGGTTAAAATTTGGGGACGTTACAATATCTGAGTACCAAATATCGAATACAAAAAAAATAGGTTGAGGACAGCTGCAAGGGAGAGACAAATAAGGTAGAAAAAGAATAATCCAAGACTAAAACATCATCCAAGGACGAAAACAATTTCAAAGATGAATCTAAATCCAAGACAGAATTAGCACCAACCATCAAGCATAATAAGGCAAAAGAAAGAAAGCAAACAAAGAAAAAGACTCAACCTAAAAAGGTAAAATCTCAATACATAGTGGACAAATATTTACTGACTAATAAATGAATACATATTTTTTATTTATATATCATAGGTTATTGTTAAATCTAAAGTTGAGAAAGGAAGAAGAATGGGAAACAAAGCAAGTCCTGAAATATCTATTGCAGAATTTGATGAGGTCTGAAAATAATTACAATGTATTTGTATATTCCATGAACCTGTTAGTTTATAGAAATACTCAGTGAATACTTTTAAAACTTATAGGATTTATTATATCTCATGCCTAAGTCAAAGAGAGTACATCCATAAAAAATCAACTTGCAAACAAAGATAGATATCATTGACAGTATAAGAGGAAGTTTGTTAGAAAGGTTGCAAGAAAGATTCAAGCAAACTTGTTTTGGACATTTTAGACTTTGCTATTACAAACCAATCATCCCAACTCCTACTACATCTAATACCATGGCAGTGCAAACCAAAAAAAATCTTCAGAGATGAATTTCTTAATAGGAGGTAAGGTTTTTAAGTTTGGACTTAGAGAATTTGCGCTAATAAAAGGCTTGAACTGTGAACCGCTGCCAACAATAGACATGGATGCAATAAAAGAAGAACAGCACATCCGAAGGATTTTTTTGAAGGAGAAAAACAAGTGTGCAAACAACTACTGAACATAGGATTCAACATAAGTAGGTCTGCAAATGAAGACAATCAATTGAAAATGACGCTTCTATACTTTTTGGAAAGCTTTTTACTGTCGAGACAAAACAAGGTATATGTTGACATGAACACATCATAATGGTGGATGATGAAGAGCTCTTTAATAATTACACATGAGGAAGACTTGCATTCAATCTACTTCTAGAAGCCATGCAGAAAGCACTGAAAAGTAAAGGCGCAACAGGGATATTAATGGGAGGGTTTATATTCCCTATACTTACGTGGACATATGAAGTAATCCCGACACTAAGTTCTCCAGAAAACTTTTACACAAGGAAAATGACTGAAAGGGCACCAAGAATCATAAATTGGGTTGCTAACACCCAACCAAAATGGAAGGACCTACAGAAAAAAGTTTTTGATTCACCACAAATAAAGACCACATCACTGTTTTTTAATGCTTCCTTTAAATACAATGTATTACGAATTCATTACTCTCTAACAATCTAATCTGACTAAAATTGCAGCTTGAAATCTATCCAATGTTAGCTACAGAAGAAGAGATGAAAATGAAATATTTTGAGCCATTCATTGAGGAAGAAAAGAGATTGAGGGAGGAGTTGGAAAGAGAAATGGAAAAGGAAAGCAGAGGGAAGAATATAATAGATCTTGTCATCAACAAGGTAACATCCACCATCCTAGACCAGAGATACATAAGAGAAAATATAGAAATGATGGAAAAGAAACAATAAGAGATGTTCAACCAGTTTACTAAAACGATCGAGAGAAACCAAGAAATATTAAGCAGAAGAATGGACGAGTGCATAGGAAATAAGCCTAATGGTGGACTACATAAAGGCCACCAACTTTAGACATGTACATATAGGGTATGAAGCACAAATATATTAAAAATATTTAAATGAACATAACTTTATTTATTGTTGTTTGAAATCAAATAGGGAGCATCTGAATTCTCAAAGGAACTTGATCAACTAGAAGAACAATAAGAAGACGATGGCAAAGATGAAATACGTGAGCATGACGAACATCCAACAATACAAGCAAGAAAAGATGATGAGGATGATCCAAATTCTGGACAAGGAAAAAAAGATCAATACCACAGAGACAAAAGAACCCCAAGAAAAAGTTAAATTATTTGAATTATTTTTCAAATCGTAAACATACTCATGTGTAATAATGAAATGTAGGATACTGATGATATAATCAACAAAATCATAAGATCGATAGATGAAACAAAGATGTACGAGACCTTGAAGAGGGAAGGAAAAAACAAGAATATTTTGAAAGTAAATACAACAACCATACAATAACTAATGATAGATGAATATGCTGACTTTCATGTTTTTAATTTGCTAGCAGAATGAGAATCCAACAACAGCAACAATGGGTAAATTGACTGAACACAAAGAAATGAGAATAGTACCAAATCTGTAGGTTAAGCGACACCTTAAGGTACAAAAAATATTAATTAACCTCTTGCATAAAAATATGTACATATACAAGGCTAACCAAAACTTTAAATACAATGGAAATACTAGGTGAAGAGAAAATTGAACATGATGGAGGAAGAGAAAGCAATAACCAAACCAATGGGTGGTTTCATTCCAAGGGTATGTCATATACAATTCTTTATTGAGAAAAATTATGAATTCTTCATATATTCAGTTAACAAACCGTACTAAATTCTGTAACTCTAGTATTTACCTGGCCTTTTTAAATTCTTTATAGATTACAACTCTGAAAATAAAGTGGAATGTCATTGAACAGAAAGATAATGTAGGAGCAAGAAGAATAAGGGCACTTACAGAGGTATGAAAACTCTACTTGTACAAGCATATTACAAAAGGATGCAAACTAAATATTATGTTCATTACTTGTGTTATATTATATAATGTTATGATCTATTATTTAAAGTGTAATTCCATTGATCAGTTTTTTACCAAGTAACCAAATTTTATGTTAATTTATTTTGTTTTAAATGTTTAGATCAACCAGAGCATACAAAAAGATGCATCCAGTGGTCTAAAGCCAACAAGGATATACACTGATGCTATACGCGAAACGTATAAACCAACTGATGATGCACATGACACATTTTTGACATACAGCCCTACATTCGACCTCCACCTCAGCCAGGAAAAAAATTAATTCAAAAATCTAGGAAACTCAAAACTCTTTAAGAACTTCACTTTTGATCGCAAAATTAGACTTTTGTTGAATTTCTAGACTGAAAGGCTTTGAATATACTTTCGTTGAATTTAAAGATTGGATCTTATAGTATTTTGGGATTATTGACAATCTAGTTTATAATATAAATTTTTGTTGAAAAATTATTAACAATTAGTTCTGTTTAAGAGTAAAATTTCTATTCTTAAAATTTTCAAGTTGATAAATTTTGTATCTTTAACTTATTTTTCTAGTTAATGCTTTGAACTGATCTAAATTTCTAAATATTTTCAACTTGTGAAACAATTTAAATAAGTGGTATATCTCAACCTAAAGTATATAGAAAATACAAAGAATCTAAATTATAGAGCAGCTATTAATATGAATTATAGAAAAAAAAATACAAAGTACTTCCTACAATTTTGAAATTCCAACATATAATAATAGTACACAATAAAAAAAATATAAATTATATAGTAGCTAGATCATGCATACATAGAAGACAAAAGCTAAATTGAGTTAAGAAAAGAATATGGAAATACAGTGTATTTCAATTATATAGAAATTACAAAGTACTTCCTACAAATTTGAAATTTCAACATATAATATTAGTACACAACAAAAAATATAAATTATACAGTAG
The DNA here is from genome assembly GCA_033996785.1 of Trichosanthes truncata. Taxonomy (NCBI): domain Eukaryota; kingdom Viridiplantae; phylum Streptophyta; class Magnoliopsida; order Cucurbitales; family Cucurbitaceae; genus Trichosanthes; species Trichosanthes truncata. The sequence goes on along the minus strand of JAWPNB010000013.1, from coordinate 36,301,392 downwards.
CTAGATCATGCATACATAGAAGACAAAAGCTAAATTGAGTTAAGAAAAGAATATGGAAATACAGTGTATTTCAATTATATAGAAATTACAAAGTACTTCCTACAAATTTGAAATTTCAACATATAATATTAGTACACAACAAAAAATATAAATTATACAGTAGCTAGATCATGCATACATAGAAAGACAGAAGCTTAATTGAGTTAAGAAAAGAACATGGAAATATGGTGTATTTGAATTATATAAAAATTAAAAAGTACTTCTTATGAATTTGAAATTTCAACATATAATATTGGTACAAAACAAGAAATATAAATTACATAATAACTAAATCATGCATACATGGAAAAACAAAAGTTGAATTGAGTTAGGAAGCAAAGGATGGGGAAATACCATGTATTGGTGAGGAATAAATAGAAATTTTAGAAAGATTAAGTATACTGTAATTAAACATTAATGACTGAAAATAATACCAAACCACATACAGTGTAATTCTATATCAAAAATTGAAAACGTAGTTAATCATTAAATTTCTATTTCCAATAATAAAAAAAGAACATGAAATTTATAGATAAAAAATAAAACCGATGAAAATACACAAATAATCAAACTTGTAAAAAAAACAATGTTAAATTAAAAAAATTGAATGTGTTTAAAACATAAACAAAAACAAGGACTAGAAATCAATCCAATGTCGGGTTCTTGCATGATCTGCAATTATGTCCCCGTTGCGCACATCGACCACACTTCATAGTCACCCAATTCTCAAACCAAGATACTATTCTCTTTTTTTGAGGTCGACCAGTAGGACGCTTGACGTTCAGAGGAAGACTTGGGATCATCATCCATAGAAAATAAAGAATTGATCCACATTTGTCAATCGGGCATATATCTTTGCTATACAATTCAATTAGGGTTGAGACCCGATAAAATTCATGAGAATATGAGTGAAATTCAAGGTTCCTCTGGCATAAAGTAAGACATGCATGCGCACAAGGAATCAAATCAAAGTCCCAACGCCTACAAGTGAAACTCTTAGTAAGAAATGTTAACCTCATATTGCTTGTTGCGGTCGTGTACCTCACACAAGAATTGATTTATATGGTACAACTGAAACAAATGGCATTAAAACACAGTTACTAGACATATAATAGAATAAGTACAAAAAAATAATTAGATATTAGATAAGAAAGAAAGAACACAAACATCCATCGTACGACCATCCTTCAAGGCTGAACAAAGAACATCCTCCGCCCATGGAGAAAATTCAGTCTGCTGAAAGCTAGAAGAAGTAAGTCATTCATAAAACCACTTTTGAATACGACTCCTAGTGCCTTCAAGAAGAGGAATAACAAGTAGCTCATACAAATGATTGAACAATGAATTCATACGCTCAAAGATATTGGTTGTCATCATTGAATATCTTCTTCAGGAACAAAATGCCCTTGCCCACCTAGCATGACCAACTTCTTCCAACTCTGCCTTAATTGATGGAACTATATTCCAACTTCCTCATATAATATTCAAAATCAATAACAGTGTATGCCCTTGCACAATTGTGAAAAGCATCGTCAATTGGTCTGGCCTTGTGTTTTTTTTAAAGATTCCTCAATAAGTGATCTGAGCACAACTAGAGATATCCATTTTTCCTGTAGGGACCTGCCTCTAAAGGAGTGGGGAATCCCCATTTAGGCGGAAAATGGGGGAAGAAGTGGGGAAGATTTTTTTTCCGTTAGCTAAACGAGGGCAGTGATGGGGAATACATTCCCCGTCCCCGTTCCCGCCATGTTCCCAATCCTGTTCCCCGACCCCGCCCCAATTTCTTCTTCTTTTTTTAATATATATATTTGTATATATAAAATAAACCATAAATCCAAACTTTTATTCAATATTTATTTTTTTCTAAGGAAATCAAAAAAAAAATCTCTTAAATAAAAATATCTTATTAAGAATTAACAATTTAAATAGAAATTAAAAAATATATATTTGATCAAATTTAAAAAAATGAAAATTATAAACAGGGAATTATTTCCCTCGGGGAACCCGATCCTAGCGAATTTCCTGTGGGAATTCCCCACCCCGTTCCCCGCGAAATAAAATTTGGAATTTCACGAGGACGAGAAGCCATTCTCCGGCCCCACCCCCGCCCCGTGGACATCTCTAAGAACAACCCATGCTTTGTCGTGTCATAAATCATACTAATCTCTTTGGCTATGCTATTATGCTTATCATAAACTACAACTAACTCCTTCGGCTCACCTAAAATAGCTTTCAAATTACAAAAAAAAAAATCAAGTCCATGATCGATCATTTTTTGAATCTACTATTACAAATGCTAATGGCACAATTTGAGAATTTCCATCAAAAGTGACAGCAGATAATAGGGTGCCAAAAAATTTGTTCTTCAAATACGCCCCATCAATTGATATAATAGGAAAACAATGTTTCCAAGCATGAATACAAGCTGAAAAGCACATAAAAAAATACCTAAACCTACTATCGTCATCTATGTATGTGCTTGAAAGAAATACATAGTAAAAATCAAAGGAAAATCAACGAGACAAAATACCTATAGAGAAATACACCGTACTTAAAAAAATAAAAAGTACAAACACTACCATGAACCTTGATTTTTATCAATAAGAGCAGCATAAAAGGCAGGAATAAGCGAATAGGAGGCTGCAAGAGGACCATGAACAAAATCTAAGGCAAGTTAGCAACCTCTCCATGCCTTCCCATAGTTGATGTTCACGCCAAGTTTCCTCCTCATATATTTAATAACGTCACGAGGACGAACCTGAATATCATCATTAACCTCCATAATAGACTTAACACACTCCCCTATAATTAATGTTGCAGCTTGACTATGATCATTCTTCACAACATCATGGAACAATCATGAATATCGATATATTTGCGAACAACCCACAAACTACCATCCCAAAAAAGAGAAGACCTTAAATACCAACCACAATTATCTCCTTTGCACCGAAGGACAAGTGATTTATCATTTGATTTAATCGTCCTAAATTTAAAGCTATTTTTTAAAGCAAGAAAGTAAATCTCTTTCTTCAAATCAACTTTACTTTCAAAGACAGAGTTCTTCTTAATAGCAAATCAAATGAAGGGGGATCAAAGTCAATAAATTCAATAAATCTAAAGTCCCCATCCTTGTTCTTAGAATGATCCAAATTTTTACCTACACTGTAATTAGAGACAGTCATATTTGAACAGTCTAATTCAGCAATTTCTGAATAATCAACAACAACATGAAGATCATTAGCAACACCCTCTGAAATAATAGAAATGACCCACATAATATATATGTCCTCAGTAATTCTAATTATACTGGATTTATTCGAGTCATCCCTATAAACAGTCAACCGAGTAATAATATGATGACTAGAAAGATGAAGCTTGTTACGAATATAATTAGTAAAATGCTGAAAACTAGAATCCAAACGAACCAAGATATTAGCAACCTTAAATTTCTGGTATCGATTAGCTTCATCCCATATACCGTCATACAATATACTTACATATTGGAAAGATTTAAAAAATGTATCAAGCTACAACTTGGAAAATAACGTAAAGAAGAAGAGAAAAATCGAAAATAGTGAAAGAACATAAACAAACCTAAAAATGGGAAGGAAGAAAATGAAATATGAGTCAATGAATAGAAGAGAAAAAAACAGAGAGTAAAGGTACGAAAAATAATAAAAGAAAATAAACTAAACAATTAATACCATAAGGATTTGAAAAATAAAAAAGTCAGATTAAAAAAACGAATCTTAGAAAATAAAATCTTTATAAATCCTGAATTTTTAAAGATTTTAAATAGGTATAAAGATTCTAACTGCAATGTAAATCTTTGAAATTTCAGTTTAGATACACTTTAAATAAAATAGGAGAGAGAAGCCATTTTTTTTAAATAAAAAAAGGGAATTTTTAGATACATAGGGACAAATCGTGAATTTTTAAAAGTACACCACACGTGCACCTCACATGTGGCCATTATTGAAAAAAATGAATGGTCATTAACCAAAACCGCCAATTCTTTTTGGCCATATCTAGAATTATCCCTTAGATTAACCTACTAGATAAGTCCAACATATACCAGTGCAATGAAAAAACCATATTTAATAGGGAGGTGAGTGATCAAATGAAGGTGACCAATTGCGTGTCACCACCCTACTAAGACACAGCCTAACTAAATTAGCCACCCAATGAACGAATCACAAAGCACATTGTCTATTCCATAATCACGAGTTACTCTATCTCTGTCTATATAAAGATTGAGAAGAAGTTACGATATATGGTAAGCTCTTTCACCATTTTGAAACGAAGTCAAATTTTAGGCTCAACTAATTTGAACATCAAAATAGATATGGCAAACACTGTATTGGTATCCTATCTCTTTTGTTTGTGCCGACAACTTCAATCGCACTCTCTATCACCACCTCTAACATTGTCTCCTCACTTTCAATTGATTGACATGTAAGCCACTAGTCGACTCATAGCTTATGCAAAATTTGACTAGTGTGCTCCAAAATCCTCTCTTTTTTTTTTTTTTCCAATCATTGATATGCTGTTTGCATTTAAATAAGCTGGTCAAAAGAGGTAGACAATTGTCTACTTCTTGTCTTTGGGTAGATTTTGAAATTTTGATATCTATATATTATCCTCTAATAAATGGAGCCACACACACCCAAAAACAAACATGATTTGTGGAGTTAGTGTACATGAGATGAACTAGAGAGATTTGGAAGAATCTTTTATTTTTAAAAGCTGGCATTTGCAAGCATCCTTGTGTGTGAATCAAAAAGGTGGTCCCTTTTGGACATGTATAAATAATAAATCCAAAAACCCAACAACCATTTGTATGAGATATGAGCCATTTTTCCCTTTAAAGACAAGCCAAATCTTTGTATTTTCTTCCATTCCCATCTCCATATAAGGCATTCAAGAATGGACCATTGAACCAACTCATTCTTAATCCAATGATGTGGAAGGGAAAGCCTTGTTTGTTATATTGGAATTACTAATCTGCAAAGGGAGGCCCCTTCCTTTCTCTCTTACAGTTGTCTCTAGATTTGTCCCAGCAAACATGGCTTTTTCCTTCCTACCGACTTCTAGTTCTCTATTCCTTTTAAAATGTGGCATCGTTTGCTTGGTCAAAAATAGCTCTCGATATAAAAAATAAAAATGAGGTTAAATTACAATTTTAGTCCTTATACTATCACGGTTATGTCTACTTCATCCCAAAAATAGCAAAGAATATGGTAATCTTTTTTTCAAAAACTACGAAGTCCATGAAATAAAAGAAAATAAATCTAAAAGTTTACTGATCAAAAAATTAAAAGAAATGTTCATGGAAGAAGTATGGTTTTCCCTCCTGGACCCTTTCTTTTTTTGGAAGGCAGCTAGTTTTACTTGGCCAAATATCACTATCAGACAGAGACAAATATAAAGTTCATGCATTAGGAATTGTTTGATGGCTAAAGTGAATTTGAAAAGAATTTTGAAAATGATAGGAATTAGCTAATTCTACCAAATAGATTTTAAATATTGATTCAAGAACAGTAATTGGGTAACTTGCAAGTATTAAATTTATTATTTAATAGTACTCAAAACAAATATTATTTAATATTCATAAGCTCGTAATTTTTAAAAATAAAAAGTAGTCCATTCATCGAGAACAAACTTTCAAAAAGTCAACCAAAAATTTTGTTAAAAATATAGAAAATAGCTAAAAAGAACAAACTCTTAACTATTACACTGTTTTGTCAAAGTCAACATAGCTCAGTGCTAATTGATATGTACCCTCGATCAAGATGTCAGATGTTCGAATCTCTCAACCCAAATATTGTTGAATTAAAAAAAAACTATTACACTGGTTTGATGAAACTATTTTCGTAAAAGACTATAATAAATTATAAATTTTATTACTTTCTTCATGTAAGTTTATATAATTTATTAACTAAAATTATTAATACAAAATAATTATATTATACATAATATTTTTCAAAAACTTGTATTCTACCTAACACGCAGGGGCAGACCCAAATAGTAAGGTTTAGGAACCGACAAACTGTTTTGTATAAATTTAATAAAAAATTGTAATCACCATTTAAGTTATTGATAATAAGAATATATAAGTCGGCATACCAAAGACTTCTCAATAGTATTGTCATATAATTTAGGCTATATTGATGTTTTATCAAATAAAAAAACTACGATATACTCAAGATTAATTATAAATATCAAATAATAATATATGAGTAAAAATCATATATAATTGAATGTAAACTAATAGTCTTAGAAATTTTTTTATTCAAATGTAAATACACTCATGTAATTTGAAATAAATTAATATTTCATTTTACATTGATTATCGATTACGTTGCTTGTCAATTAATAATTGTTTTGCTTTCACTGATCCACATTATTTAAAATGATAATAAGTATCTTATCCACTAAGTTATGCTCGGATTGGAGAAATAGAGAAATATTTACACGATATATAAAAAAGAAAAATTCATAATAGTATGAATTTGAAGAGGCAACACTAATGATATGAAATTTAAAAAAAAAAAAAAAAGTTAAAATCAAATAACAACTTTTCTAGAATGTATATATAATTATTATAATTATTTAAAGCAAACTTAAAAAATTAAAATTTTAAAAGTTGATTAAGGTATTAATTGATTAAATCCCAAGGAGTGATTTCACCATTGAAAAATGATATTCTATTTAAGGCCTCATTTATTTCACTGGTTTTGAGATGAGTTTTGGCAATGATATAAAAAATCAATGTTTGTTTCATTGATCTTTACTTTTTAAAATTCAAGTAATTATTACCTATGGATAAAAATAACCTGAACCATGGAATTTTATTATCCATGTAGGAGATGAGTTTTTTTTACTTGGGACTTTTTTCCTTGAAAAATGGAGAAGAGAGATAAAAATAATAATTAAACTCCCAAATATTAATTATCATTCATATCCAAACATATGGGTTATTTTTATTCATGGGTAATAATTACTTGAGTTTTTAACTCCTAAATATTTTATATTTGCTATCCAAACGGGCCTTAAGAAGTTTTGTTTTTGGACGATATGTGATATGGGAATTTGAACCTCTGATCTTTCGATCGAAAGCACAAGTTTTATGCTCGGTTGAGTTGTGCTCATGCTAGCATTTTATTTAAGAAGTTAGTTAAGAGATTAAATATATTTTTAAAAAAAAGTATCAAAATGGGCCATGTTCGAGTGGATCTGCCACTGCTAACACGTATTATTTGTTTTATAAATCATATATCAATTTCGCAACCAAACACAATTTTCTAATCTTGAATTCAAATTCAAGATTTTTCAATCTACAATTGGAAATTTGGACGGGCTTTCGATGCTAGGAAAAAGAACTTTTAAATATGATATTTATTTTATTAAAAAAAATAATGGCTATATTTATTTTGCTTGGAATTAAATCCTTGCATTAGTTAATAATGCAGAGTTGCCGACATCCGTACACGTGTTATTTAATGTTAACAAATTTAACTAACCTTTTGGGACAAAGTAAAATTAGGTAAACTGGTATTATTAACTATCAAGTTATTAAGATCTTTTTTAACAATCATTTCATTCAATCTTTCTGTTTTAAAAACTTGGTCATTGCTTTAAGAACTAAATAAAAATAAATAAATATTTTCTAATTTTCTATATTTACCAAGATTTCCTAAAAAAAATAAATCTTTTTAAAAAAAGAGAAAACAAAGAAAATTATTACCACACAATTTTATTTTTAAAAATAAAATGGTTGCAAAAGATCTAAGCATTTTAGTCCACCATAGTAAAATCAGAAATTATATTTGAAAAAACAAGTTTAAATTTCATCTTGATTCTTAAAACTTCAAATTTCTTAAACTTGGCACAAAAAATTATTTTCCCTTCCAATTAATTTTCTATTAGTCATTTAAAAAACTCAAATTCATTTGAAAATCTTACACCCAATTTGCTACATATGACTTCAAATATTTATTTATGTAGATATAAACACAATATATATGTTTCAAATCATTTATGAAAAAAATTAATGGCAATAACAAATGATTTTTTATATAAAGTTCAAGAGCGAAATAAAATATTTAAAAAGTTGAAGACCAAAATGTGAATGGAAGGGAAAAAAAATATACAAAATTATAATATAATAAATAGTGTGGTCCATGGAGTGAGGTATTTATTTCAACACTTGAAGTAAAGATCTACAAAGCTCTAGTAATAAAATTACTTTGAAAGGGCTTAAAATTCTTTACTAAAGCCATGAAGAAAGTAGCTAAGATTTGGAATGAATCTTCATTTCTTTTTGCCAAAGAAAAATCCATGCAATTCAAAGAAAATTGATTGATAGTAATACAAATCAGTATCTCTTCATAAAATCTTATCGCAAAAACCATCACTCCCAACTTCATAAGCTTCTTCTACAGTTCTAGTTGCCAACAACACTACGCTATCGAGCTAAACGATCGACCCAAAAAGAAATAAGAATAACCGAAAAAGAAAGGGCTCTAGTGCAAAATGAACAAATTACAATGAGCAAGAGTTAAAATAAGCAAACTTTTTCATATATTCTAGAACATATGTATAAACATATAGAATCACAATATCATGGATGTTTCCCCAACCATGTTCTGAAATTAGCTATATATAATATGTCACTAAGCAGGAATGAAACCAAGCTACTGAAAAAGTTACCCGTAAACTTGGACCTTCCTCTACGTCGCGTTGCAGAGAGATACCAGGGCGGGTAATGTTAAACTGGAACTCTGCTGCGCTTAAAGCTATGCTGCTCTTGCTGCCATAAGAGCCATAGCAGACAGTTACATCCAAAATCTAGAAGATAGCAACCCGATCCAGCTAGATGCTGAATCGTCGTACTGTTGAGTCTGGCGACCGGGTTTCAGCCATCTTTTACACCAACAAGAACCAGACCCAAAGGAAGAAGACAAACAACATGATAATCAACAAAATGGTAAGTCGTATTACTACACAATCTTATAAAACGACCCCTCTTATCGCGAGGAGGAATGTTACGGTTCTGTTAGATACGGCTGCCTGTAGATAGTGTCTACTCTATTAACAGTCAGAACTCACGAATTCACTTATCTCGTCCATGACGGTATAGAAATGCTCGGTATTCGGTAGCAAGTAGAAGCCAATTGTTGCCTGCTCAAGATACAAAAGTTTCACCTTCTGGCCATCCTTCTCGAGGCCTTTGGCATAAGCCAATTGCCAGTCTTGGACGAGATCTAAGCCAGCCACCACGACAAGGCTCTTCGGGAACTTGATTCCTTCGAGGCTATTACCCCTCGGGCCAAAGGGATTACATGCTGGATGGTCTCTATCTTCCCCTTCAGGGAGGAAGGCCCTCCAATACCAGTCTCTATCCCGAATGGTGACAAAATACTTTCCATCCAACTGAACCTCAGATTTAGTTCTTTCCTGCCCTCCAAACATAGGATTGAGAAGTATATTACCCAATACTTCAATCCCCGACTTTACTGCTCTTGATGCAACATGGTGTACGATGTTTCCACCCGAACTATCGCCAGCCAAATAAATAAAGGTTTTCGAGTCTTTACTTTGAAGCCACGATCTTGAATTCACCCAATTGAGCGCGGTCCATCCATCATCATAAGCACATGGATGCCGATTCTCAGGCGCACGCCTGTAGTTCACAGAGACAACAACAGCCTTGCAAAGGCTGACCAATCGGCGACATAACGTATCATAGATAGCACTGTTAGCAGACGAATGCGCAAAGCTTCCACCATGAAAGAAAACAATAACAGGGACAACAACCTCAGAATCCACAGGCTTCTCAAGATCAACAATGTTAGTAGTCTGAGGTTCACCTCCAATGGCCGGTCGATATATTCTACAAAGTAGACTCGTAGCACGATCGATAATGACATCGAACGAGAAAGTCCCATCGACAGGGTTAGCATTGGCCGGGACTTTTCGGTCTAGAAACTCTGCCAAATGGCGATTGAAGGTCCCATCAGGCCGACGAAGAAGATTGTAAGCCAACTTAAAGTTGGAAATGAGAACCCAGGTATTAAGTGGAACCACCATCTATACAGCAAACAAGCATATCCAAAACAATCTCAGAAATTCACAAACATAATCCCCAAATCAAACAGCCAAAAACCATCTCTCCAAAGAGCAATTTCCAAAGAAAACACAAGGAATGGAATTAATCATAGCACATAATCTTCCCATCATATCAGCTAGAACAGCACAAAAACAAAGTAAAACACACACACACACACACACACAGCCCATTTCAGCTAGAACAGCACATAAATACACTGGAACACTTACAGAAAACTGTCGGCCAATCCCTAATCAACATCAAACACTAAATGCTTTCAGATCAACACCCAAAACCCACATAACATCAAAGAACAAAGAGCATCAAAGAAACCGAAAATTTACAAAAACCCCTCCAAAAAAGGGGGAAAAGAAAAAACCAAAATCAGAGTCAACGATTGATCAGCTAATAATATAAAGAACAAAGGGCAAAAGGGAAGCGACCCAAATGGGGCAAGAACAAAATTAGAAAGCAAAATCAATTAACAAAAGAAATCAGAGCAGTACCTTAGAGTCGTTGAGATTGATTTGATTACTTCCAGCCATCATGAATCAAAGCACAGAGAGAAGAAAAAGGAAGAAACAAAAAGGCTTTTGAGAAATGGAAGAGAAAGTTCAAGATCTTGAAAGAGAAGCAAAATCGGAGTTCAAAATCGCAAACATAACGGAGGAAGACGCATTTGCCGCGTAACTTGATTGTATGAGCCTGAGGCTCCCAAGTCTGAAGATCAATAAGAGAGGAAGGGGTGCGAAGGATAAGACCTGAGGCGCAAATTAGCGGAAAAGTGAAAGGAAATGATAAAAGTGCGCTTTGGGGGAAGAACCCAGACGAGAGAGACGACAAATTGAGAGGCCGAAAGAAACCTGTTGCGTGGGTCCGTCCCAATCCAAAATTTTAAGTCTAATTAATTTTTTCCCCTAAAGGTAATAAATATTTATGACGTAATGAATATTTTTTTTTAGTCATGTTTTTTCTCATGACAATTTTCACTTTTTCTTATACTACAAATAAACAAGTTTGAGATTTGAGAATGACTTGGGTAGATGACTAAGCCGTTGAAATATGCTCATTTTAGTGAGAATCTTCACTTAATTGCATAAATTTAATGTGTTTTTGAAAATATTAAAACTTTTTTCAACCTTTTTTTTTGTTTAACTTTTAACATACACTGATTTAGATTTTTTTTTTATATAAAATTTCTAACTTTATGCTACGTTTATAGATATTTATTTATTTTATGTTATTTAGGCAGATGTCTCGATTTTAATAATTAAAGTTTAAATACTATTTTGGTCTTTGTGATTTGAACTTTGATCTAGTTTGGTCCTTATATTTTGAAAAATATCTATTTTGATTTTTGTATTTTCAATGTTTGCCTATTTTAATTTTTGTACTTTCAACATTGATCTTAGTCCTTAAAATTTTAAAAAGTAATTGTTTTGATTCTTGTTTATAAAATTCTAATAAAAATTTATGTACAATGAAGATCCTTTAATACAAAAATATGATAAGATTTAGAGAAAAATACTAAGTGCAAAGTTACATTGAAATTGTAATTGAAAATTGAGATTAAAAAAAAAGACTAAAATAGTTACTTTTAAAAGTTTGAGGATATAAATGATTTTAAAGTATATACATCCAAATGAATAATAGGTAAAATTAAGATGGAAATAGACGTTTATAAAAGTAGAAGAATAAAAATTAAAGAAGAACAAAAGAGGACTTTGATTAATTGGTTGTGTTTTATATAAATATATATATATACGCGCGCGAGAGAGATCGAGCTAAGAGGACACTGAGCTTTCTCGTGCGCGCGTGCGTGTGTGGTGGCTGATGGGAGAGCACGTGAGGACAGAGGACGGAGCTCACTCAATTACTATTGTACCCTTTTATTCTTTCTTATTTACAAAAATACCATTGGCTTTTCGGAAATATTTATGTTTGACAACATTTCGGAAATAAAAGTTTGTTGTGCCCTGCTTGCAACGAGTGGACAAAGTTTTTTCTTTCTTTTTTCTTTTTTTTTTTCAACATTCCACTATTACTCAACTCAATAAAGTCAATTTTTTTCCAAACTTTCAATCTCTTCGATTTAAAGGTTAATCTTTAATAAATATTGTATTTTTATCCTATATGAGGATTGAAGAAGGGTTAAAAAAGGTATTTTCATAAATGTTCAACATATTACAAATAAAAACATGAAAATCTAGTTAGAAATTGATAAGATTTCAAAAAAAGATAATCTCGTACATTGACATCTTCAAGATTAATTTTATACATTGATTTGTTGGGGCTTAAGTTTTATTGATATTAGTGTATTGTGAAGGTTTTGTACATTTAAAATTCAATTCGATAAAATTGAAAGTTTAGAGTAAAAATTAATTAATCTTCCAAAATTAGTACTAAATATTAAAATTTTTAATTTTTTTTACTCAAAATGATCTCTTTAAAATATGAGTTTTAAAAATTCTAACTAGGTTTAAGTTTTTAATTTTGGTTTTTAAATTTCTTCGCTAATTTCCATTTTTTTTTTTTTGCAAAATAAAAAATTGAGTGGTAAATAAACAGTAAACTGCATAATTGCAGGATCAAACTCCCACCATGGAAAAAAATTTTGGGCGGTAAATAATTAATAAACTGCATAGTTGCAAGATCGAACCCCCACCATGGCTAATTTCCATTTTAGTCACTAAGGCCCCATTTGATAACCATTTGGTTTTTAGTTTTTGGTTTTTGAAAATTAAGCTTGTTTTCTCCCAATTTCTCTACAATGGTTTTCATCTCCCTTAAAGAAGCATTTGAATTCTTAGCCAAAAACTAAAAACAAAAACAAGTTTTTGAAAACTACTTTTTTTAGTTTTCAAAACATGACTTGATTTTTGAAAACATAGGTAAAAAGTAGATAACAAAACAAGTATATACATAGGTGAGAGTAGTATTTATAGGCTTAATTTTCAAAAACCAAAAACCAAAAACTAAATGGTTATCAAACGGGGCCTAAACTTTTAAAGTATTGATTTTAGTCCTCCGATTTTAGTTAAATTCATATTTATTCTCTTTAGGACTTGTTTGTTTTTTGAATTTTGTCAAGATTTTACATTAAATATACATATTTGTTTCACAAATTTTAACTTTGTAAAACTCAAGATATTATTATCTTTGGAACTTAAAACTCATACAACGTGAATTTTTTAATACCCTCCATATAGGTGGAACTTTTATATAGGAGAGATAAATAGTAATTGTTTACCCAATATTTCAACAAATAAAGAGAAATGAGACACATGTAAATGATTTAATTCATATTAATTTGAATGTAGTGGAGTACAATCTCTAATTTGTTCCTCTGATTCTTTCTCTCAAGTGTACATCTGTCTCGAGAGCTTTGCAGCTTGTTCTCGAATGTAGATTTATCTCGAGGGCTTTACAACTTGTTCTCGAACGTGGATTTGTTTCGAGGGCTTTACAGCTTGTTCTCGAATGTAGATTTGTCTCGAGGGCTTCACAGCTTGTTCTCAAATGTGGATTTGTTTCGAGGGCTTTACAGCTTGTTCTTGAATGTAGATTTGTCTCGAGGGCTTTGCAGCTTGTTCTCGATCTTCCAAGTCTTCTAGTCTTCAAGGGTCTGGTTCAGAGAGTGTTTGATCTTCAAGAGTTTAGAGAGTCTTCTGGTCTTTGTTTCTGAATTCTCTCTAAGTTCTCTAGAGAATTTCAACTTCTGAACCCCAAAAATGGAGGAGGGGGCTCTCTATTTATAGAGTTCCCCAAGGCCCCCAAATGGCCTTGGGCTTGACTGTTAGACTGAGCCTGGTAACTTTTAGGTCAAAACTCCTATAGACTGAGCCTTATTGACCTTGGGCATAGACTTTGCTGGATTAGGGCCTCCCATTTGGGCTTTGTCTAAATCGGCCCATATTTCATATAACCCAATTGCATATTTGGATTTGTATTAATTTAATTTAGTGATACTTGCAAATTTAAATAATCTCTAATTAAATAAATAATTTTGTCATTAATTTTAAATTAATAATATGGCAATTTCTGATTCGCCAAAATTTCTATTCCAACAGTAATAAAAACACATAATTAATAATTAATTAATATTAATTAATCGTTACTAATTATTTTTAATTAATTGTTAATATTAAATAATACTTAATAAATTTTAACTTATTCATTTATAATTAATATTAATATTTTATATTATCTCACCTATTTAATATAAAATTTTATTATTAATTGTTATTAATATTTTAATTAATTTAGACCTATGTAATTATTTTTTATTAATTAAGTTTAATTATTTAGTGTTTAGTATTACTTAAAATTAATGTTTTAATGTAAAAATATTTATTTATTTTTATTTGGGAAAAAATCAATTTTTACCCTTAAACTTGTCATGTTACATCAATTTTTACCTCAAACTTTCAACTGCACCCTAAACTTAGATAAGTGTTGCAATCTTAACCCTAAACTTTAAAAAGTGTTGTAATTTTAATCCTCTAATAAGTTTTTGTTTGAAAGATCCTTAAATAAAGTTTTCTCATATGCATTCAATGAATTCTAAAACATATGTATGGTACAAAATTGACAAGATTTCAGAGAAAAATGACAATAGAGCTAATTTATTTATATAAATTTGTGAATTTTGGCAAGGTTATTTAATAGTTAATTTGTGCATTAATCAAACTTAATTTTGTCCAAATCCTGATTTTATTGAAATTAGTGAGTTTATGTAGATTTTTACATTGCTTTTTGTGAAAATTAGTTGGCAAATTAGCAAAAATTGAATAAAGGGGGTAAAAATTGCAGTACTTGTCTAAGTTTATGGTCCAATTTGATGACATTGAAAGTTTATGGTGAAAATTGATAGAATTTGACAAGTTTATAGATAAAAATTGAATTTTGCCGAAGATTGATTAATTAATTAATATAATAATATGTTAAATCATACCAATTTTAATTTATGATTACATTAATTATTCTCTTACATTTAATAAATTAAATTCTCATATAAAACAAATACAATATTTAATTTTCAGATATTAATTATCATGTAATCCAAATACATATATTTTAGACATTTAAATTCAAGACATTTGACTTTCAGATATTTAATATATACACTCATAAAAAAAAGATTGGTGAGTAAAATTATAAATGATAAGTCAACCATTATATGTAGATAACAAATTGTGTTGCTAACATGAGCATAATTCAACTATAGTTGATCGCGACAATTGTGGAACTAAAAAAGGAAAGCTCAATTACTGAAAACATTACTTTACCTTCTTAAACGTCGAAGGTTCAAATTTCTATTTTAGTGTGAATTAAACAATTATTAAAATTATTTTAAAAAGAAAAATATTTCATGACTGCATGACACTTTCCTATCTTAGAGGCTATTTAGGGGCAAAGAGTTGAAGAGAGTAGGAGTTAATAAGTCTAGGGAGTTAAGAAGTCTGAGGAGTTAAAAAGTCTATGTTTGGGATGCAGAGTTGTTTAGTCTGAAGTTAGTAAGTCTGTGTTCGGGGTAAGGAGTTGTTTAGTCTAGAATTTTGAAGTCTGTATTTGGGGTGTAGATTTATTAAACCTGGAGTTTTGAAGTCTTAGTTGATTTTAGCTTCTTTTTTTTTACACATCGTTTTCTATAATTTTTCAAATTTTCATTATTAAGGATTTGTACCCATGAATTCCAAGATTGAGATTTTTTGTTTTTATTAATTTATGTATATTTACAAATTTCTTTAAAGAAAAAAAAAAGAATTACAAAATACTCCATATTCTTTTTTCAATATCTCTCACATTAATTATTCAATGGCCTTGAATAGTTTTCAAAAAAAAGAAATTCTTACAATAGTTCTTTAAATATTACATGCTGTTGGAAAAGAAATTTTGGCGAATCAAAAATTGTCACGTCATTACCCAACAGTGATGACAAAATTATATTTGATTAGGGATTAATTAAATTGGCAAGGATCCCTAAATTAAATTATGGCAAATCCCAATATACAATTGGGTTATATGAAATTTGGGCTAATTTTAGACTAAAGTCCAAAGGGCTAGGCCTAAAGTCAGCTAGGCCTAGTCCAGAGGTTAAACCCAAAGTCAACCAGGCCCAGTCCGACTGACAAGCCCAAGCCCAAGCCCATATGGATGCCTTCATGAACTCTATAAAAAGAGAGCTCCCTCCTCCATTTCAGAGGTTCAGAAGTTGAAATTCTCCAAAGAACTTAGAAAGAATTTAGAAATAAAGATCAGAAGACTCCCTAAACTCTTGAAGATCAAACACTCTCTGAACCAAAGCCTTGAAGACTAGAAGACTTTAAAAACTGAGAATAAGCTGCGAAGCCCTCGAGACAAATTGACATTCGAGAATAAGCTGGAAAGCCCTCGAAACAAATCCATGTTCGAGAACAAGCTGCAAAAGCCCTCGAGACAACTTTACATTCGAGAACAAGCTGCAAAGCCCTCGAAACAAATCCACATTCGAGAACAAGCTGCAACGCCCTCGAGACAAATGTATATTTGAGAGGAAGAATCAGAGAAACAAATTAGATATTGTACTCCACTACATTCAAATTAATACAAATATAAATTTATTTACACGTGTCTCATTTCTCTTTCTTTGTTGAATTTATGTGTGAACACATGCGATTTGGAAAGATTTCAATCCATTAATTTAAAAGGATTCAAATAAACTTCAAAAATTTTATGTTTTTATTCTCTCAATTCTAGAAATAATATAGATTTGTTCTTGTCCATCCTAAAATTGAGATTTTAAATTATATTATTTTATAAATATTTTACAATTTTGTTAAAGACTTGTTTTCGTCAATTTTAAAATTTTAATTTAAGATTTATTTTCCAAGCTTAATAAAAGTTATAATTCTTTTTCTTTTTTTTTGCATAATTTAAGATTTAATTTTTCTAACTAATCAATGTAATGAATTATCTAAAGTTTAAATAATTTGAAAATAATATATATTCTTTAAAGTTTTAACATAAATAAGTTAAAAATAAAATATCAAATATTTATGCTATTTTAAAATAATTAAGTTCAAAATGAATATATATTTTTTAACACCATTCAAAATGAATATCATACATACTTTTGTTCAAAATACTATATATTTATGCTAATTATTGTAATTATTTTATTTTATTAAGTTTGAAAGGAAAAACCGTTTATCGTTTTACTTTGAATATGAGTAATTTGAAAATCAATTTTTTTAATACGTTAACCTTTTTAAATATTAATTTCTTAAATTGTAATTCGGGTTAGTCTAAAATATGTTTTCTTATCTTCAAATCATTAAATTATATATATTTTTGAGCTATTAATAAAAAAAAAAAATAAGACTGTTATTTGTTATAAGTAATTTTAATTTAAACTTTAAAAAAAAAATGTAGATGACATGTAGAGGAAGTGAGATAGGAAGATTTTTATCAATTAAAAAAAATTGTTATGTAGTACTCTAATTCACATTAGAATTTCAATTTAAATAATATTATCATATCTAAAATATTTTTATATAATTTATATTTAAAAAAAGAAAATTATAGAATAAAAAGAAAATTATTTTTGTGTTAAAAAATTTATTAAAATTTAGGATAAAAATAAAAATATTTTTTAATAATTATTTATATTTAATTATTAGTTAGTAATAATGATTAGAAAATTTATATAAAAATAAAGAAAATTATGTAAATTAAGAAATTAAAAAGATTATTCAAATAAAATGGAGAGAGATAGGAGAGAAGAGAAAGGAAGGTAGGAGTGAAGTGAGGTGAGGAAAGAGAAGATATAGGAAAATTATAGGGCCTACAATGAAAAGTTAGAATAGGAGTTAAATAAGTTTGTGTGGTCCACGATGGAAAGTTAGAGAAAAAGTTAAGGGAAAATTACCTTTTTGGTCCCTAAGTTTTTAAGATTAGGTGCGTTTGGTCCCTGAGTTTTCAATACATACCTTTTTAGTCCCCGAGTTTTGAGAAATAGGTTTAAATGGTCCCTATAGTTGTTTTTCCGTTTGCTACAGTAACAGAATAATTTTTTTTAATAATTTTAATAAAATAAAATAATAATTATAATAAAAAATATCTTAAAATAATATTAAAACAAAAACCCACTCTCTCTCCTCTTTCTCTTCTTTCTCTCTCCTCTCCCTCACCCCCATCCCCATGCCCTCACCTCCACTCCCTCTCTATTGAAGCTCCTCTTCGACGCCGATGCCGGCGTCTCCTCTCGGCCATCGTCGGCGCTTAGATTTGAATCTTCTCCTTCTCCTTCTAACTTCTCTAAGCTCTTTCTTCTTCTCAAAGCCTCTCTTTTTTCCTCCATCTCTCTCTTTTTCCCCATTTTCTCAAGTGTGGAACATTTTCTCTCTCTAGGCACCGACAATGGCAGAGAGGAGAGGAGAGGAGAGGAGACGACGATGGCGGAGAGGAGATGCCGGCGCCGGCGTCGGGGAGGAGTTTCGACAGAGAAGGAGTGGATGTGGGGGAGTGGGGTGAGGGAGAGGAGAGAGAAAGGAGAGAAAGAGGAGAGAGAGCGGAGTTTTTTGTTTTAATATTATTTAAATTTATTTTTTATTATAATTATTATTTTATTTTATTAAAATTAATAAAAAAAAATTATTCTGTTACTGTAGTAAACGAAAAAATAACCAAGGGACCTTTTAAACCTATTTCTCAAAACTCAAGGACTAAAATGGTACATTTTGAAAACTCATGGACCAAACGCACCTAATCTTAAAAACTCAGGGACCAAAAAGGTAATTTTCCCAAAAGTTAATAAGTTTGTGGAGCCCATAATTGAAATTAAAACAGGGGCGGATCCACGTTGGGGCCAGGAGGGGCACGTGCCCCCCCGACTTTATAAGGTTTGTATATATTTAATCTTTGTTTCACTCAAAAACCCAAAAACATGCATTGGTCTGATGGCTGTGAGAGGGCACAATTAACGTTTGCGTATTCAAGGTCTTGGGATCAAATCCCCATAAACGCACATCTTTCTGAATTTTGCCTTGGTCTGTTGGCCGTGACAGGTCATCTTTCTGAATTTTTTGATTGTTTGTGTATATATATATATATGCCAAAAAAATGCCACTTTTTAACTTCATTTTTTTCTATTACTCTTTTAGTTTAACTTCATTTTTTAATTATATATTTAATTTGTATATATATATATATATATATATATATATATATATATATATATATATATATATATATATAATATTATTTTAATTTTTAGTAAGTTGGGTACGGTTAGAGTTTAATTAATTTTTTAAATTTTACTCACATATATACAAAAAGAAATAAATATTTGGTAAATATTTTAGAAAAGTTAAATGCATAAAAAAACATAATTCTATTTTAAAAAATCTTAAATATTTCAAGTTTCATTTTTTGCTTTATATATTTAGGTGGATAATTCTATAATAGTTTATTACATTTTTGTAATTAATATTACTTAATCTAAATATTATATATTAATACATTTAAAATTATATTTATATAAAGGTTAAATTACATATTAGTCCCTGAATTTTAAATTTTGTGTCTAGTAGGTCTTAACTTTTTAATTTTGTGCTAATAAGTCATTGAGTTTTAAAAACGTCTAATAGATTCACAAACTTTCAATTTTGTATCTAATAAGTCTTAGATTTCAAAAATGTTTATAATTAATTGTTCTCATAAAATTTAATTTTGTATCGAATTAAACCTTAAACTTTCAATTTTGTAACTAATAAATATATTTAAAATGTGTCAAATAGTGTAACGACCCGACTTTTCCTGTTAGACTTTCTAGGGACGTTACTACATGCATGCTAGTAGAATTTAAAAATCTTTGGTAAAAGACAAAAAGAATTAAACTTTTTTTGCTAAACAATCAAAATCTTTTAGTTCTGGATCCCTTTAAAAAAAAAAGTCATTGCAAAACATAATGTGAATCAAAACGTTAAATCAAATGAAATAGTTCACTTCAATTAAGTTTACTTAACAAAATAATTTGAGTTAAAACATAAACTAGATGCGGAAGCTATACTCCTCATGACACCCACCAGGTCAGGATATGCATACACATACATAATGAGTTTTCGAAAACATGTTCTTTCTTTCATTTGGTGGGACCTAAATTCCTTTCATAGTAGAAACGTTTCTCTTTCAACTTTTTCTCTTCGGCTTAATGTGGACAATTAACCAAACCTAACCTTTCCTTTTCATTTAACCTTTTCAGGTTCCTTTTCATATAGCCTCGTAAGGCTCCTTTTCATATAGATGTACATCAATAAATTTAGGAGGGTAATTGCCACAGCCTTCGAAATCAATTTTATCATGAAAACATAATGTATGCATGAGGTCCCATAGCATTTTAAACTTTTCATTCCATGATGCAACACAAGCAACATTCTCACATCATTTATCATAAATCAAAATCATAAATCATGCATAACATTCATGAGAAGATTTGGCAAAACAAGTGAAAATCCATAATAAAATATTTATAAAAACTTTTTATTTCAAATAATTTTTTTTTTTCAATTCAGTTCCTGACTTGCATTCAAGCATACCGGCATAAAGTCCCTTACCTTGACTAAGCTCAAGAATCCAATTCACCCAAATGCTCACCAAAAATTCCTTCGCTTGAACCTCAGCGAAACAATTTGGAGCCTAATTCAAACCATCCTAAGGTTAGAAACAATTCCTAAAATTCATAATTCATCCCAAAGTTCCTTCCACCAAACTAAAGTTCCAAAATTAGAATTAATTCCTTAACATTTAACTTAATCTCAAATTGGTGATTAAACTCAATTCAAATCACAAGTCTCATGATTTAATTGCCCTCAAATTTAATCTACCAAAAACCCAAAACTTCCAAGGATTTGCTTGATTTTAGAATGAGAATTTTACCTCAATTCCATCCCCAAAACAGAATCGAACTTTGCCGAATAGATGACGATTTGATTCAATTTCGCCGAGCAAACCTCTACGTACAATGGGTATTCCACGCGAAAACAAAGCTGAAACGAGGCTGTACAGTACCGAAAATCACCCAAAAATCAAACTGCAGCAGATCGGACGGCGGTTCGTGGAGTCCGGCGTCGTGAACAGTACCCGCGGTATGAACATTGCTCGCGGTATGAACAGTATTCACGGTATGAACAGTGCTCGTGGTATGAACAGTACTCGCGATATGAACAGTACCGATCCGTGAATAGTACGCGATGAACAGTACCCCCCCCCCCCCCCCCCCGGTGAACAGTATCGCGCGATGGATGTTTGTTGAAGAAGAAAAAAAAAATGGAGAAGATGACGGCTTGGCTTGACCTAGGGCTGCAGGCAGTATAAAAATAGTAGAGATGAATATTAGGGTTTGGCTAAAACATGGGCTTGGGCTTGGCTTAGTGACTCTTAATTTACAAAAATGCCCCAAACATCAATTAAATCCCATTTTTCCTTTTTTCTTCCCATTCTACCCTCCAATTTTTTTTCTAATTTCAAATATGCTAATTCTAAAATTAAATTCCAACACAAATTTAAGCATGAAATTGACCTTACAATTAATTTTAAATTTCAAAATTAAAGTCTTAACTAATACCTGAAAGTGCCGGTCGTTACAAATAGGTTGAAGATTTATTAGACACAAAATTAAAATTTATGAATAATAGAACATTTAATTTTTTAAAATTTTGAATATGTCAAAGACTTTTTTAATACAAACTTGAAACTTTAAAGATCTATTAGATATAAAATTAAAAATTCAAGGACCTTTTTGATATTTTTTAAGTTCAGGGATCATATATACACAAATTTAAAAGTTCAAGCCCCATTTGATAACCTATAAATACTATTTCCACATATGAGTTTTCTTACTTTGCTATCTACTTTCTACATATGTTTTCAAAAACCAAGCCAAGTTTTGAAAACTAAAAAATGTAGGCCCCGTTTGATAACTATTTAATTTTTTGTTTTTAGTTTTTGAAAATTAAGCCTATAAATACTATTCCCACCTATGGTTTTACTTGTTTTGTCATCTACTTTTTACCTATGTTTTCAAAAACCAAGCCTTGTTTTGAAAACTAAAAAAAGTAGTTTTCAAAAACTTGTTTTTGTTTTTAGAATTTGGCTAAGAATTCAAATGTTTCTTTAATGGAGATGAAAACCATTGTAGAGAAATTGAGAGAAAACAAGTTTAATTTTCAAAAACCAAAAACCAAAAACCAAATAGTTATCAAACGGGGCCGTAGTTTTCAAAAACTTGTTTTTGTTTTTGGAATTTAGCTAAGAATTCAAATGTTTCCTTAAGAATGATGAAACCCATGGTAGAAAAATAAGGAGAAAGCTAGCTTAATTTTCAAAAACAAAAGACAAAAAACCAAATAGTTATCAAACGATACCTCAATTACTGAACTTGTGATTTAAACTAATATGAACTTGTGCCCCCCCCCGATAGAAAGTTCTGGATCCGCTACTGAATTAAAATATACTTAGGCCAAATAAGAAGTTTGGGGAGTTATTAACTCATACTCTTTCCAATTCCTCAATTCAAACCCCACTTTAGAATAAGACTTTCATGTGAGGAATTAAATTAAAGGTAAATTAAAATGACAAAGAATGGAGAGTGAATAAAAGTTTAAAAATTAAAATAAAAAATCAAAGCTTTCGAGACGAAAATAAAAATTCAAAGAACAAAATCATATTTCTTATCTTTCTTTTTTTTTCTTTTTTTCTTTTTTGAAATAGGTAATTAGGTATACAGACTCTCAATAATTAATAATTAATTTCCTTTAATAAAAATAAAGCCACCAAAACCCAAGAACACCATTGCTGACTATGATTTTTTTAAAAAAATTTTGAATTTCTTTAAAAAAATTCCCCAATTTTAATTATAATTTAAAAATAAAATATAATTAATTTTAGAATAACTTATATAAAAAATTACAGAAACCACCTCTCAACTATATGGTTATTATAATTACCCCTCAATTTTTTTTTTCACCCAAAACCTTTTCATATTGATGAAAACTAATAAGTTTCTTTAAATGGTAAAAATTTGATGGATAAAAGTTAGCATAAGTTACATCTTCATTTTTTTTAGTCCTTGCTATTCAACTCTTTGCTAGAACTCAATTGATTCATCCTATAATCAACACAATAGATTATGATTGTACAACCAATTCGATGAAGAACAGATAAAAATATCATGTGACAATTAAGACAACATGTCAATCGAATAATGTCATTTGGCTTAAATAAGACTCTATTTAGATATACTCGAATTTGAGTGACTCCAATCGAACTAAACACAAGAGCACATCCATATAATTGTCTTATGCTCACAAACTCTATGACTCAAAGTAAAAGCTTTGCTTGACCTTTTGATGAACAACCAACACTTTTTATGACACACTAAAGAATTCCATCCAAGTTGATCTCATATATATATATATCAAAGGGGAAACTCGAAAAAATGAATAATTTATGTAGCATTTCTAGCACATGGTAATGGGGCACCCCTCACCTATATGCATCAACACTCCCTCACAAAAGATTCAAGTACATCTAACTTTGTACTCTTACCTACTTGAAGTTCTACCGAACTTACCATTCACTTCTAATTTGAGCATCAAAGTGCTTTTCACAAGTTTCATAGTATTATTAATTGAGCATCTCATTCGGCCTTCTTTATCGTGTGGGTTATTGATGTTGACAATTAATGCTTATTTCTACATTCTCATGCATATCAATTCTTTTAATGATAGGATAAGATAATTAATAACTTTAGAACTCTTTGAATTTTCCCTACTTGATATTAATTCACATACTACGGAAATTCACTATTTGAGTATTAATTGTCATACTATGGACCAAAATTATATTTACATGGGGTTTGTTTGGAAGTCAGAATTAAAAACAGTTTTTTATATTTAAAAAAAAAACTTTACTTTTTAATATACTAAGTTTCTTTGATGGGATAATTTTTAAACATTTTTTGAAACACAGTTGTAAAAAGTAGAAATAGCAGTTTGTTGTTTATGTTTTATTTATTTTCTTTTTTGTTAGATTAGATGGTATTTCCATTGCCTGTTCATAAATAATCATTAAAATTTTTAAGCACATTCAAATTTAAAAATGTTATGTTTAAAAATTAATATGTAAAGGGAATTTTAAAAACCATATCCAAACAATCCCTTTTTTTAAAAAAATATATGTTATGGTCCCTATTATTCGAGTGTACTTTCAATTTAGTTTATGTTGTTTAAAATGTTTTAATTTAATTGTTAAAGTTTTAATATTTTTCAATTTAATCTCTCACCGTTAGTGAATGTTAAAATTGGCCAGTGCCAAATAAAGTTGTAAAATTTTAAAAAAGAAAAAAGATCATGTAAGAAAGAAAAAATTATAATTTCTCCCCAAAATTCTAAGAAATGAGTAGAAATTTCAAGTTCTCTCTTACATGATCGTTTTCTACTCTAAATTTTTGCTAAGTCATTAAGTATTATATCATATAAGTTTATCATCAACTCACCAATGATAAATGATTAAATTAAAAAATATCAATTCATAAAACAATTGAATTGAAAAATTTTTAAACAACAGAAACTAGATGAAAAAAAAAAAAACCTAAAACATATATTTAGTGTATTTTTACTTTCACATTTTCAGGTTTAATTTTATATTTCAATATACTAAAAAATATATAAAATAAATCACTATAAATATAATGTTGTTTGTAATCATATCATATCACATTCATATAAATAAGACGTAAAGACCATTTGGACTTACCTGGGAGAGAGAGAGAAAATTATATATTTATTAAAATTGAGTGACTTTTTTAATAGGGCTGCAAGCCAAACTTTATCAAGAAAAAAAAAATTATAAGTTTGGTCTTTCAACTTTCAAATTTATATCTATTGGGTTCTTAAACTTTAAAAACTGAATAAGTCCCTAAAATTTATCTATAATGGGATCCTAGACTTTCAATTTTATGTATAGTAAGTCTGAGAATTTTAAAATATGTCAAATTTATTAAAACAAAATTACATTACAAATTTAGTCTCTAAACTTTCAGGTTTGTATCTATCTAATAGGTTCCTGAACTTTTAAATTTGTGACTAATAGGTCCATGGACTTTAAAAATATCTAATAAGTCACTGAAGTTTATTTGTAATGGAACCTTAAACTTTCAATTTTATATCTAGTAAGTTTGTAAATTTTAAAATATACCGAATTGATCCAGAACCTATTAGACACAAAATAAAAAGTTCAGAGACTTATTGGACACAAAATTAAAAGTTTAAAGATCTATTGGACACTTTTTAAAATTTAATAACCTATTGGAAACAAAATTGAAAGTTCAAAAGCCTATTAAATACTTTGAAAGTTCAAAAAGACTAAATAGACAAAAGCCTAAACTTACAAATTTGTCCCATCCTTCAATTATAATTTTATATAAGCTAATTTTTAAAAGGTTAAATATCTGTCCCATCCCATCCCTATCCAACTTAAAAATCCAAATGATTTTACATGAACTTAAAAATCTCATTTGATGAAGGTATTATTACACAATGAAAAAGTTCATAATAAAAATACACCAAATAAGATATTATAACATGACACTTCACATGTCATATGACTCATATCATTATTTCATTATTCAATTTTAACAATATTATTGAGTACAAATTTCATTGAAAAATCTTTAAAATTTAATATAATTTTAAAATTTTAAAATATTTGAAACAAAATTGTGTAGTATTTATATACTTCAAATACACTAAATGATATGTCAATCCATACATCGCCTAACTAGTTAAGATATCATAATCTCGATCAAAAAGTAAAATGTTCAAATCTTTGTTCTCGCATATTATTCAACTAAAAAAAAGCCAAATGATATATTTAGTCCCTTCTAAAAAAAGTATTAGTTGAAATTTATTATATATATATGGGAAAATAATAATTGGGATTTTTGGATTTTATTCATTATAGCAGTTAACATTTTGTGGTGGTGAAGTATGATTGATCAGATATAGCCTTATCCTTCCACCTCTAACAACCATAGCCTTCAGACTGCAAGCCATTGTTCTCTCTATTATAATGTCTCTTTAATTTTGTGGTTGGCTAGAATAGATTAGTTATGGACTTTTTTCTTATAAAAAGAAAATTTATCAGTTTGGTTATATATATATGATTTCAATTTTGGTTATTTTAAACGCTTCAATTCGTTTTTTTTCTTCAAAGAATTTTAACAACATGCGTGGATGAAAGATTCGAATATCTAATCTCTTTGTCGAGAGTATATGCCTTACAATTTGTCTCACGTGTTATACGAAAGTTTAAAAATATAGTACATATTTATTCCGATTAAGTTTTCTCGTTCACTTGAAATTTTTTATTAGCTTTGTATTGAAATATATATATATGCCTCCTAAATTGCCTCCTAAAGTTTGGTACCTTTTATCATAAAAAAAAAAAAAAAAAAGAAAGATAAATTTAAAGTTTAAAATGTATTTCAAATTTATTAGATTTTCATGTTTGTTTCATTTCCTTTCTTAATTATATATTTTCAACTATTTTATTTTAGTCATGAAACTTTTAAAAATATTCATTTGGGTCATGATTCCATTTGTTCTCAAATTTGATACTAGGCAAATCATACATGATTTAGAATGCAACCTCAAATGACTTGAAAAAAAGATTATATTACATGCAATAAGAAAACTTAGTTACATGGAAAAAGAAAGATCTATGAAAACCTAAATTAGAATATTTAAATTTAAAAATATTAAAAAGCAAAAATAAGTTGAAATTTGTACATGTAGAAAAACCAAAAGAGCCTCTCTCCCTCATGAGACATGGTATAACATGACATCCTCTACCAAAAGTCTCTCTCTCAAGTTTCCCTGGAAAGAAGTGGACTTAATTTTAATTTAGATTTTATAATTCGGTTAAATCTCACCAATCATCTTTAAATTTTATTTTATCCATTTAAAATATTCATATATATATATATATATATATATATATATATATATATATATATATATATATATATATATATATATTTTAATTTTCTACCGACCTTAAATTTTAATACAAACAACTATCACAATTAAATTGAAATTGAATCCAGATCATAGGGACCAAATTGAGATTAAGCTTAAACCATAAAAATTAAATTGAAACTTTTACAACTATAAAAATAAAATTGGAACTTTGTCTAAACCACATGAACAAAATTATAATTTAACCAAAAAAAACTAAGTGCGAAAATTACAAATATAATTTAGGTTAAATTACAAGTTTAGTCTCTAAACTTTGTTTGTGTCTAATAAGTCCATGAACTTTCAATTTTATGTCTAATAGATCTCTAAATTTTAAAAATGTCTAATAGATCTATAAACTTTTAATTTTGTGCATAATAGGTTATTGACATATTCAAAATTTTAAAAAAATTAACTGATCTATTAGATATAAAATGGAATTTTATATCTTGTGAGACAACTTTTAATTTTGTGTCTAGTAAGTCCATCAATGTTAAAAAATTTCGAATAGGTCAACGACCTATTAAACACAAAATTGAAAAATTCAAGAACCTATTGATGCAAAATTGAAAGTTTAAGGACTTATTAGACATTTTGTAAGTTTAAAGATCTATTTGATACAAAATTACAAATCCAAATCTTGTTAGACATCTTTTAAAATTCAGAGACCAAATAGACACACACTTCAAAGTTGATAAAGTAAAGTTGTAATTTAACCAATTATTTAACATTTTAACCTACTCTTTTGGGCCGTACGAGCACAGAGTAACTCCGACAAAGAACGAGAAAAACAACAAAAAAATCCAAGTGTATGTTTTTTTTTCCTTCTTTCCAGTTGTCAAGCAATTTATTAATTTTTTTAAAAAAAATGAATTCACGCTTTTTTTCTTTAAAGATATGTACGATCGATCCACAATTATACACGTGTTCAAAAGACAAAAAAAAAAAATGTTGATGAGAAATAAATAAATAAAATAAAAATAAAAGGGTTGGGTGAGAGAAATATAATAGGGATAGAGAGAGAAAGAGAGGGTTATTTGTTGAGGGGGTTTTAATGTGGCCTACAAAATAGAGGATTGTGAAATTTCCAGAAGCTGTACCAAAGTACATAGCTGTACTTGAAATCACTTGCCAATCCTTCCCATGGCCATTTAAAAAAAAATAATATTTCTTTTTTCCTATTTTCTCCATTTTTTTCCCTCTTTATTTGGTGGACCATCAATTTATATTGAAAAAGATGGCTCATACAAAAAGATGAATAAGATTTATATATGTTATTCCTTACGTAGGTTCAGATGTTTTATTTTAGTTAATTGTGTTGCAAATTTTTTTATGAAAATTTTTGGCTAAATCAAATAAAGAAAATTGTAAATGATTATTCGGTAGTTTTTTTTTTTTTTTGAAGAAAATGTAGGAAAGTAAGCACTTTTTAAAAGTAATTGTAAATATAACATTTTAAAAAAACTATATGGAGAGAAAATTAATTTAATACTCCTAAACTTTGAGAGTTGTATCACTTAAAATCCTAAAGTGATAATTCTATCAATTAAAATTCTAAACTTTCATAAGTGAATCTATTTAGACTCTCCCGATTAGGATTTGTTATGGAGAATTTTGGACCAAAAGAATATACTCAAGATAGAAGAGAAAAATCATAAACTAGACTAATAGAAAGATGGCCAGCGCAGGACAAATTCTGGTTAACTCAAAAGGACCAAGCCATATAGCAAAGGAGAAGAGAAGAGGGGATTGGGCTGAAGTCCAATCTACCTCCTCGACCTCGACATTGGGTTGAGGCCGAGGCTATGGTCGGCCTTGGCTTAAGGCTGAGGCCAGGCTCGACCCACTATAGGTGCATGCCCCCAATCTGTAGGACTCTTGTTCAATTCGATTTGGTTCAGGTGTAACCTGATTCCCAAACGAAACAAAGAACCTTAGAATGGTTCCCATATGAATACCTTTCTTCAACCTAGAGAAGATTTAGGGTTTAAGGTCCTCATACCTAAAACCTTGCTACAGCTAAATTCTCCTAGCTAAACTAAATATCGGAGTTGGTGTGATAAGCACCACACCAGTGTGTTTTGTAGGCCACGTCTTCCTCCCATCATTGCACAAATACATAGATTTCAAAAAAAATTTACAAAAAGGGAAACAGAGAACCCTAGAATGGTTCCCATATGAATACATTTCTTCAACCTAGAGAAGGTTTAGGGTTTAGGGTTCTTCCTCATATCTAAAACCTTGCTACACCCAAATTCTCCTAGCTAACCTAAGTATCGGAGCTGGTGTGACAAGCACCACACCAGTGTGTTTTGTAGGCCATGCTTCCTCCCATCAATTAAATTTTACTGTTGCTGTCATGTAAAGGTCAGGTGTATTTTCCCTGTTTGGATTTTGGCAACAATAATTGACGCTGTTTATGGGTAAGAAAAGTTTTGCCTGCTAAATCTGCACACGAGATTTAAGGATGAAGAAGATCGAAGATGTTCCTGCAATTGTCCCTCCAGTGATGAGGTCACATTGGCCTCATTCAGAGGAGGGACGATCCGAGGACATCAACCTAAAAAGAAGCAGAGTCAGTTGAACAAGCATAATAAAATCTGTCATATACATGACATCAAAGAGTCAAGGTAAAGGGGGCTGAGATTGATATCGAGGAATAGGCGAGGATAGAACCCTAACCTTGGATTGATGCATTGAAGGGATGAATTTAAGAAGCATAATCGAGGAAAATAAGTGGAAAAAAAACCTTGCTCAAGGTGAATAATCATCTAAGCACTGAAAAAACAGATATGAGAAATGTCATCGAATGAAGAAAGAAATAAAGAGCCCTAGTCGAGGTCGAGGCAAACAATCCTCCAGGCACCATGGAGACTTATCTGAGAAGCGTAAACAAGTGGAATAAGCAATAAGAAACCTTGATCGAGGTCGAGGCCGAGGCTGAGGTAGAGTGATAACTCATTATATAGTTGTCAAATTTCCTTCTTAATCCTATAGTTTTTTAGTATATTGGAGGTTATTTGGTTGTGAAAGTCCCTTAGTTCAATGTTATTTTATTTAAGTGGATGTTTTAGTCTAAAAACTGAGTTAAGTAGTCAATTGCTTGTTATAAGTGAGCTTAATTATGAAATTTATACTTTAGGTGATAGCAGACTTAAAGGTTGAATTTTTG
Source organism: Trichosanthes truncata (assembly GCA_033996785.1). Lineage (NCBI taxonomy): Eukaryota > Viridiplantae > Streptophyta > Magnoliopsida > Cucurbitales > Cucurbitaceae > Trichosanthes > Trichosanthes truncata. The sequence goes on along the minus strand of JAWPNB010000013.1, from coordinate 36,271,010 downwards.
GAAGCTAAATATGGATGATGGAATAATGTTGCTGAAGCATTCTCTGAGTAAATCATCACCTGAAGCTCATGTTCAAGGGCTGTCATTAAATGAGTTGTCCAAATAATGGAGCCAGTTGAACTAAGATAGACCAATGGGGAGCTACCATTTATGTGCCCTATTTATTCAGCTCTGAAATCGATGTAAAGGATGGGGTATAAAAGATTTGCTAGCTGTATTTGGAAGGGGTTGGTCTAAAAAGGGAAGGCTTATGGTAAAGAAGAGGAGACAAAGGTTTGGAAAAAGGAGCTGATGACAAGGGAGGAAGACTCTTGGGAGCTTCTATAATTGGAATTTCTCTCATCTTCTTGTTATTATTCCTTCCTTTGTACCAATTAAAGTAGATAAACTTTTGTAATGGCTTTTACATTTCATTTTAGTTGTTTTACTTTCGTAGTTATGAGCTAAATACTCTTAGGTAAAGATTAGGGAACACTACATTGTAGAGAGATTTGAGCTGAATTTTATTATGTTTATTTGATCTAATTTTGAGTGGAATACTTGCTAATGTTTGGATTGAGTTTGGCCAACTGATTCATTCAACGTTTTCTTCTATTTTGAGAAAAAAAAAGGAAAACTAATTGCTCATTAATCACATTAGGACTGTTTCAAGCTTAGCGTTCAGTGAAATGAAGGGATTAGGAATAATCACTCACCTAATGCACACAAGCAATGCTTAAAAATGAGTAGCTTAATGAGAGTTTTGCTGTTAATCAGGGAATTTGGGGAAGAATCCTGTGTTTATTGCTATGTGGTTCAAGTAAGCATAAGTTTTGCTTAAGCAAATTAGTCTCAAAACAGTGCAATGAACCCTTAATTTGAGCCTGCTTTTATCTTCTGTGTTAGGACCTATTTTAATTCCTTATTTTGGTCGTTTCGTTGCTTGCTTCTAGTTCATTGCTTGCTGTCTTATCTTTGAGTTACTCGTTTAACATTTGTGATTCTTTATCTTTATTTGGTTATCCTTTAAGCTCATTAAAAGTTGATTCAAGCTTAGATAATCCAAAACTAATCCCTGTGGAAATGATTGAAATACTTATACTTGCTGCTTTAGACTGTGTATACTTACACATGTTAAGAGTGTTTTCATTGCAAATTTAGCTTCACTCTATTTGGCAATACAGAGGCGAACAGATCGCCATAGAGGGCATAATTATTAAAGATTCAGAGCGAGCTAGGTCACATCCAAGGAAATATGCATGTGGGTGGCTTCTACGCGAATGCCAAAAGAAAGCGCAAGTGCACCTGTCACAAACAAGTAAACAATAACTCTCAAGTTAACAACACAATTTCTCACAAGTTGCAACTGAAGGTAGCCAAGAAAACAAAGATATTTTGGGGGTTTTGTGAAAACAAGGAAAAACAACTAAAACTAAAAAAGACAAGAAAACAATGATGAAAAAGCAAGGGATTCAATTCTGGTTCAACCCTAGGAAATGCGCCCACCATGCGCCCGCAAATTGGTCAACAAGTCCAACTATTTCAAAGATCCTGCCTCTTGTTGCATACTGACTCTTTCGAGTTTTGTATGGTTCAGACAGAATGTTGCTGAAATGTGCTCACAATTTACCCTTTTCGACACTTAGTTATGTAAATCAAGTTCAACACCTATTCGGCTCCTTTTCCAAGAACCTTTAGGAGACTAAGCAATTTAAAACTCATATGTCTATGGCTAAATTCGCTTAGATGATGTAAAACACAACTTCAAGATTTTAAAGGTTTTTGTCCTATGTCTAGGTACAAAAAGCAAAGTTCTATGTTTAGACTCTTTTCCTAGATTACTTTTAGGAAAACGCGTGTTGACTCCAACCCTTCAGTATTGAAATCTTTACAAACTATGCTAACTCAAATGGCCAATTTAAGCTAACAATGAAACTTAAACTCACTAAAAGTAAACTTAGCTAAATGTTGAGCAAATTCACAAGAAACACATGGTGGTTGCTTATCTCCTTTTTAGGGTATTCACATAATTGAATCCCCTCCAAGGAGTTTAGCTACTCATTGGAGACATACATAAAGTGCACAAAGTAAACAGATAACAAATGGAAAAAAGAACACAATTCATTAAAATAAATAAACTTGAATACACTTTGAAGTATGAATCCAAGAAAGAACTAAAGAACTTAAAACTTGAATTAAAAGAAAAACAAAAACTTACAAAACTGGAAAATAAAATAAAACAACAAGAACAACTCCTAAAAACTTACAGAACTGGAATGAAAATTCTAAGAATAAAAAGAACCCTAAGATGTTCTTCCTTTCTAACTTGTTCAACCTTTTTAAAGGAGAATCAAGTACTTACTTCTCCTTCTTTCAAAGTTGGAGTCCGAATGGAATATGAACAGAGCTTAGGGGAGACTCGGAGTGGAGGCTAAAACTTAGAAATAAAAACGATAGAATTTTGGGATGAAGAGAATGCCTAACTCCGAGCTCTCTTTCAAATGGAGGATTGAGCCACCTTTTATAGACTTCACAACTAGGGTTTGCTGTCGAGATCAGTGTGGAGAAGTTTGGTTGATCATATCCCTTGATTTGAGGAGATTTGATTGAGAATATTTGATAAGATCTTCAAATCCCGCGAATCTTGGAGAATCTGTCAAAAATGTCTAGATGAGGGCGTATTTGCGTTGTTGTTGAAATGGCCTAAATGCAGCTGCATTTTTGGGCGCATTTTGACTTCTTTTCTGCTTTACTTGAAAACTGTCTTCTGCCTTTAAATGCTGGCGCATTCAGGTCGCATATCTGATGGATGTTTTCTTATTTGCTTCAATTGTAGTCAGAATGTGGGTGCATTTGGATCTTTTTTAGCCTCTACACAAAAACAACAGAAATTAACACTTTCTTAACAAAAATGACTCTAAATACACCTAGAAGCTTATTTTTACAAAATCAAAATGTCAAACACATGCAAAACTTGTTTTAATTAAATTTGCCCTAAATAACATGAATTTCTAAGTAAGCTTAGTTTTTAGGGCTCAATAACACTCATAAATGAGCATTATCGATACACGAGGTAAAAGACGTTGGATTTGATATTGATGCTTTGATATAACAAGTAGATCTACTTTTTACTGATGACATCATGAGTGTGGAACTACCTCTCAGATTCAAAGTTCTAACTATTAAACCCTATGATGGAAAAAAAGGATCCTATAGAGCATTTAGACATTTACAGATCGTAGATGGAACATCATGGAGTGCAAGATACAATTAGGTGCATAGCCTTCTGACTCACTTTAGTGGGATCCACAAGAAATTGGTTCCACAAAATAAAAAGAAGATCCATAGGTTCCTTTAAGAAATTGGCTTGAGCACTCGTAACACAATTCCTGGGAGGAAGAGACTTGCGCAAGCCAACAACTCACCTGCTTTCCATCAAACAGGGATCGAAAGAAACCCTACGAGAATATATAACTCAATTCAATAGTGAGGCTTTACATGTTGAAGACTACACTAACAGAGCTACGCTGATGACTATAGTCAATAGACTTAGAGATCGAAGACTCATACGATCTTTGGGAAAGAAAGAACCCACATCGTATGTAGAGCTCATCACTCGAGCTCAAGTACATGAGCACGGAAGAATTACTTCATACAAAGAAGGTCACTGATGAACTTAACGTTAGATCATATCGATCATATGACAAAAAAAGACCAAGTGAGATATTACATCAGGAGGCCAAGAGATAGAAGATGGATGACTAGAAGCCACCTCGACTTGGCCACTCACCCAACAAGTTCGAGAATTACACTCCAACATCAGTTCCCCTTGAACAGATTCTAATGGAGGTACGTCACTTAAACTTATTAAAGCGACCTAAAAAGATGAAAACAGAATCAAACAAAAGGGATAGACAGAAATATTGCCTCTACCATGAAGATCATGAGCATTTGACCCGAGACTGCTATTAGCTAAAAGATGGTATAGAAGCCTTTATCTGAAATGGCTTCTTGAAGGAATACACCGATGTACGTACTAGAAAGAGATCTACGCCGGCCCCAAGTTTTCTTTGCAAAAAGTTAGTTTGGTTTCTATTTTTGATCAATTTATGTTTATTGGATTCATTAAATTCCAATTGAAGTTAGAAAGTCTCAATTAGTAGAATAGATTTGCTTTTCTTGTCTGAGGATTTCTCAAATGTTATTACCCATTTTAGTTGATCTATACAAGTTATGATTTGGAAATTAATTTGTACTCAAGCAAGATTTTCCTATTAGCAAAATCCTCCTTGAGTAGGGGGCTGGATAGGGGATATGCCTCCCTATCAAACAAAAAGCAAGACAGGGGATATGTTTCCCTATAAAAAAAAAAAGCAAGAAAATGGGATATGTCTCCCTAGCAAATAAAAAGCAAACACAAAAGTTTAGATTCTAAATCATTAAGGTAACTAAGAAATAGCTTATGAAGGTCGAAGCAAGCCATGGCCAAGGCCAACCATAGGGTCATGCCCCACTAATGTGCAGATAATCTGGTGCTAAGGTGAAGGTTGCTATTACAGAGAGGTGACCGAGGCCGAAGAGTCCCAAATGTCATCCAGGCGTGCCTCAAGCATGCCTCCACCTTAGAGAAGAGGAATTAAAAGGCTAAAAGCCCAAAAGTTGACCTTGGCCATAGCCAAGGTGGCCAAGGCCGAGGTAAGCAATTCACTAGCTAGGCATGTCTCGACCATGCCCCTAAGAAGAGCAAGAGGTTAAAGCCCATTCTCATCCCTGGAATGCAGAACACTTAAAAGAGACAGGTGAATTGAATGGCAAGGTGACCTTAAGTTGAGGCCTGGGCGAGACTCAAGTGGCCTAGGCCGACCAGCCAAAGTCTAGAGTCAACTATTCAACCATCACAAAATGAAGCTTACGACACGTAGGATCTTGATGAGACCACTTTACTTCAAGAGGCATGCGTCTTGCATGCCCTCAGCCCATAACACCTTAGGGCGAGATGGGGTGAGATGCGTCCAATAATGATCAAGCTTGAAGAATAAAAAAAAGAATTCGAGCTCAGGAGTACCAGAGGATCCCACGAGATCTCAATGAAAAAGGAAATCAGGCCAAGGCCCAATTTCTTTGCCTCAGCCTCGACCTAGGCTAAGGCCATCTTTATCAAGCACGAGCATGCATCTAGGATGCCCTCAACCCACGGTACCTTCTGTTAGCCCAATTACCTTTTTCAGAATTTGAATGGAAAGATGAACTAGAGACCAAGACAAAATAGGCTCAATGATGACCAAACTCAAGAAATAAAGTGAAACTAGGTCAAAAGGAAATCCATGGCTCCATTAGGTCTTGGAGAAGATAGAAATTGGGCCAAAAGCCCAATTATCCCACCTCGACCTCGGTATGAGGCCGAGGTCGAAGCTAGCTATTCACCTCAAAAGGCATGCATGTTGTATGCCCATGGTCTCCTCGAATCATTTGTTTTTCCTTTCTCTAGTCCTTACTAGAGTCATATGAGTGAACTACTGCATTATAATCTATGCAAGCCAAAAATCAACAATTAAATACCACTTCATGGTAAAAAATGATCTCCTAAAAATTGATATTCATCTTTCTAGAGAATATTCTTAAACATGTGGAAACCTAGAGTCATTCCTACAGGGTTTAATGGGCAATCCTAAGGATAATCCAAGTCCCACCTTGGAGCACTTAAATTATCTCCAAGAAATTGATATTCATCTTTCTAGAGGAGATTCTTAGACCTGTGGAAACCTAGAGTCATCACTATGGTGCTTGACAGGCAAACATAAGGATAATCCAAGGCTCATCTTGGAGCACTTAAATTATCTCCAAGAAATCATATTCATCTTTCTAGAGGAAAATCTTAAACTTGTGGAAACCTAGAGTCATCTCTATGGGGTTTGACAAACACGATGAGTTATTCTAAGGTAAATTCTGTCATTTTTTTCAAAGAGCTTAAGCCTCAAGGGAAACAGCCCAACAGGGCCTGAAGGATAATGTCTCAAAAAGACAATTTCAATTAAAGGTTATACTCCCAAAGTAGACTCTATACATTCGACCTATAACCATTAAAAGTCAGACCATATTGGATAATTTTGAACTAGTCGAGATAGGTAAATGAACCAAGAATTAACCAGGGCCCAAACTGAACCATGAAAAAGAGAGGATTGAACCAAAAGGACCCAACCCTAGCCTCGGTCTCAGCATGAGGCTGAGGTCGAGGAGCCCAAATTTTCTTGGGGGTGTATGTCATGCACGTCCCCGGCCCGTGGTGTCATCGGTTCAGCCCGATTCGATCTTCCTCCTAACCAAATCGAAAAGAAAGAAAAATGGAAAGCCATAAGATCAATCATTGAATGAAAGCCAAAAATCTGGATCTTGGTCCAGATATTGTAAATTAGAGCCAAAATCTGAAGCATAATCCAGATAAGAAAAATTATGTCGTATGAACAAAGCACGAAACACGAAAAACTCTAAAGCACTTAGGTGTAGAGAAAACGGCCTGAAAGGTTGATTAAACCTTGATAGCACACAAAATGTGTTATTTCTAAGCCTTGTTTTATTGCTAGTTTGTGTTATATTTCATTACTTTAATGTATTTATTTGCTCATTTTGTAGATTTGAGCGTTTATATCAAAACCAAAGTCTTTGAAGTATATGATGTGGTGAAAAGAGCCTTATTTGACATAAATTTAAGTCACCAAATTGGGACATGAAAAGTTACAACCAGAATTTTCAAGAGTGTGTCTAGATAACATCTAGAGCGTCAAAACACTCTGAAAGAAGCATTCCAGCCTCTCAACCTGCAAGCACAGCGTCGAGACGTTTCGAAGAATCATGTCGCAAGCCTCCCATCACAAAGAAACACGCGCATTGGGAATTTATGTTTGTAGCATCGAGACGTTGCGTGTAGCATCTTGAAGCTACCTACATTTTCGAATCCTATTCAAATTTGGAACGACAACGTCGAGATGCTGTTCAACGTTATTCCGTAGTATAAAAATAACCCCTTGCCTTCGATTTTGGGGAGACGAATTAGAGGGAGAAAAGCCAGACTTCGATATCTACTTAGATTTTGAGACTTAGAAGACACTCTTGAGAGCTAAGAAAGAAATTCAAAGTTCGAAATTGCTGCACATCACGTCGAAAACGAGGATTGGCACGCATCAGAGAGTTTTTCTTTTTTAATTTTCTTTTATGGATTTTCTTATGAGTTTAGGTTTTTATTGTGAATTTTCAGTGATTAAACTCCAATCTTAGGGATTGATGTAATCAGTTTAGTTTTAATATTTAATTAATAGAAAGTCTTTTTATATTGCAACAATCATTGATGTGTTTGTATGCATAATACTTTTATTCTTCTGGCTAAAGATTAATTATTTGCTTGATCTAAATTTTAGTTTGAAAGAGTAAAATTTAGATTAGAACTCGAATGCATAACTATTTGGAAATTCTTGTATGATAGTGAAGAGTTTCTTTAGAAGTCGTTAATAGAAGATTCTTAATGTCTTGCTTAGTTATAAAAATAGACAGACATGTTGATTTTTTAATTACTCAAGAGAATTCATTGACCTCGAAAGGGTCAGCCATGAATATAGAATTGAGCTCGAAAGAGTCAATTATATCTTCTTGACTTATGATTGTATGCATGATTAAATTGGCTTGTATATTAAGCATGAAACTAATAGAAGAAAACAACTCCCTAAGATATTTCCCTCTAATTGTTTCCACTTGTAAATATTTAGATTTAGATTTAGTTTTAATTAAATCATTCTTCCTTTTTGATTCTTTATATAAAATTAAATGTTAGTAACTACGATAATCAATTAAACTAGAAACCCAATCTTGAGGGCGATACTATTTACTCAAATTCATTATACTAAAACTTGACCCAGACACTTGCGATTTTGCATTGTTTAACTAAAAAGTCAAGCAATAAACCCCAAAAAGGTTTGGTTGACTGATCTTGACAACCTAAAAATTTGAGAGAAACCTTATGATGGGTGTTAATTGAGCATGACAAAGCAGGCTTCATAAAGCTGAGCAAAGCGTGATGAATGCAAAACTCTACTTAGGTGCTAGTATGAAACCTTTGAGCGTTGGATCCAAAATTCCTGTTAATGAACAAGACCTATAGAACTCAATCTCAAAAACCTCAAAACGAATTTGAAAATCAACTTAAGGAAAGTAAAAAACCAGATTACCTTGTTGATCAAACATCTCCAGGCAAGAAAACTTGTTTGAGATTCAAATCACTCTACAAGCAAGATTGATCAAGTCAAGCTTGAATGATTCTAACCATGCAACCTAAACTACATAGAATTGCAAAGAAACTTAGCTCTAAGCTAAATAAAAGTACAAATGCTCTTTTTATTACATTTTCCAAGTCTCAAAATCTTTTTGTCTACAATGGAATTAGCTAGGCTATATATAGCCACCAAATAAACCCTAAATGTAACCTATTGGAAATTTAAGGGTTGTAACTCCCAAGTACATGAATGTCATAACAACCACTAACTCCAAATTAGTAACCTAGAAACATAAATAAAATATTCATATCTTCCTGAAGTTCATATTGCATGGACGCCTTGGTCTATATCAATTGCAGAAGACGCAAGCCTAGAAGATTGATTGGGCCCCCAAAAAAGGCTTGGTTAGTTGATCCTGAAGGCTCAAACTGAAGAAATGAACATTTCACTCCGTAGTGGATGCATTGGATCGTCTTTGATTTTATTTAAAATTAAACTAAAAAAATAAGATTAAGCAAACTTACTTGGAGTAAATATGGAGATATTTTTGGCAAGTCTTTATCTCCTCCACAAAGTCTTCCTGACTATGACTCAAACACAGAACCAAGGCTTGTGGGAGCCTCTTGAAAGAAAATCCACAAGAGATTGGAGAGAAAGAGATCTAGAGAAAATTCTCTAATTCTCTATTGATGATATGTGTGTTATGTCTAATGGCTAAACCCAAGAGTCCTATTTATAGAGACAAATGACAAATCTTTGCCATAATTAAAATATTATATTTTAATATCTAATATATTAAAATATATCTTATACTTATTTGAATCTCATTCAAATCTCTTACGATATTTATTTATTTGAATCTTATTCAAATTTTATAAATATCTTTTATTTAATGTATCTAATATACATAAATTATTTTAATATTTAATGCATTAAATACAATAAATATATTTTCCTCTTTTATATTTAATATATCTAAAATATTAAATATTAATTTGAACACTTCAAATTAAATATTAATTTGAACATTTCAAATTTTCTTTCAACTAGATTGATCTTTTAGTGTTACTATGAGCTAGCAATGGAACTTTATGGACCTACTGATTATAAGCTCCAATGATACAAAATTAATTAAGTAAACTCTTTAATTAATCAATTTTCATTCATTAACTCTAGGGTCCCTCCACTATAGACCTAGAGTTGCACTCTTATGCATTGTAGGACAAGTTGTGTGCACATATATAATTATAATATGCAAGTCGATCATTCACGAGTTGTTCGTAATTACAGCTGGGTCAAAAGTCCATTTTACCCCTGTAATTACATCTTGCATCTTAAGTACCACTGATCCTTTAATGAATAATTTGTTTATGATCCAACCATAAATTAAGTCCCTCTTAGGCCAGTGAGAGGGTGGGGCCCCATTGCTCAAGTCCCAAAATCAGCACTTAAGAGAACTACTCATCTACTTACCATATATGAGAATGAGTGAATTCCATCTTGTGAGATTATGTTCCCAACTTCCTATTTGATCAAGTTTCCAAAATAGTAGGCATATTAAATCGACTACAAAAGCCACTTTCACCCATGCAAATCAAAGGACAAACCCTCACAGGTAGGAGTTCATAACTCACTCAAGATTAAGATCGAGTCCGCATATGATCATCCTGATAAAATATTAATCATCTCAATCAACGAATTTTTAAAGAGAGATTAAATATTTTGTGGTCCAGTCTTATACAAACTCATTGTATAAGATACCCTCACTCACATGTCTCCACATGAACGATTTGGATCAAATTATTTGTAACTATTACAAAGTGGGCTGTATTAATAGTGTTGTCAGGATAAGGCAGCCAACCTTATCCATATACTATGACCCTCTAGGTTATTTTTTGAACATGATCCTCTCGTATGTCAACTACATAATATTCAAGATTACACTAATAACCTTGGATTTTTCATATAATGGATAATATTATATTGCAAATAAAATAATCAAAATTATTATTAATTATTAAATAAATTATTAATTATGAGGCTTTAGGACATAAATCCCAACACAAACATCCTAGACAGAACACAAACATCCTAGACAGATCTTACGATGGGTTTCTAAAAGTATCAAATGTGTAGAATTTGGATACATAATACCAAGCACATACAATAATGCTGAAAACTAAATCTAGGAAGGCCAAAACGTCAGCCCAATAGGCTTGATGGATCATTTCAAGACAAAAGCCTAAGAAAATACAAAACCAACCTTGTATTAGGCTAAATACGGTTATTCGAAGACAAATTCAGACACAACATCTATACTCCCAGATTGGGCTTCAAATGTCTAGCCCATAAAGAGCTAAACCATAAATCCCAACTTGGGAGTGGGGACTTAATGTTATAGGTAATTTTGGACTAAAAGAATAAACACAAGATAGAAGGGAAAAATAAAAAATCAGACTAGTAGAAAGAGGCCCAACATGGGATAAATTCGAGTCAACACAGAAGGATCAAGCCACAGAGCAAAGGAGAAGAGAATAGGGGATTGGGTTGAAGCGGCTATGGTCTGTCTTGGCCAGGCTCAGTGCATGCCCCAGGCTCGTAGGACTCTTGTTTGATCCGATTTGGTTCGGATGTAACTTGATTCGCAAAGGAAACAGAAAACCCTAGAAGGGTTCCCATATAAATACCTTTCTTCAAACTAGAGAAGGTAAATTCTTCCTCATACCTAAAACCTTACTACGCCCAAATTCTCCTAGCTAACTTAAGCATCAGAGCTGGTGTAGCAAGCACCACACTAGTGTGCAGTTTCTTCTTGTTTTGCAGGCCATATCTTGTCCCCCATCAAACAAATTCTACTGTTGTTGTTATGTGAAAGTTAGGTGTGTTTTTCCTGTCTAAATTTTGGCAACATCAGAATTTTATTTTAAAATCATTAATTTATAACTTTCATATGTGTATAAAACTTCTTTAAATGCAGAAATTTAATGTAATAGATTTTCATTAATGAGTTATTTTTCATTTTTTCATCTTCCTCCATTTTTCTTTACTTATTTAGGAAGAATTACGTGATAAATTTTCTTATTACTAATTGTTAGGATTTTGGAAAAGCAATAATTCTATTTAAATGATTTTGAGTTGATTTTAAATAGAATCATGTGAAAATAATTATAACTCATAAACAAATGGTCTAATTTAATTTACTAAAACTTCTGAAACAATAAGTTGAGCTATGTTCAGGTTCATACTTGATTTTTTTTTTTTTTTTTTTTTTTTTTGAGTTCAATAACATGTGAGATGGAGAATTTGAACCTCTGAATTCATGGTTGAAGGTATTTGCCTAAACCAATTAAGCCATATTCAAGTTGACAAATATTTTTTTAAAAAAAAAGTTGGCAAATATTGCTTACTGTAGTCATAACAATCTTTGGTTATTAATTGTTATATGTGATTTATCTTGATTAACGCCTATCATTAATTCAAGTATATTCTAATTCCGTTGTATTTGCAATTATTTTAGCTATCTCTGTAATATTTTACCTAAATTAATATAATAATTTGTAACTATCCCTCAAACAAAAGGCTTCTAACATATGTAGTTGAGTGCATTTGTTTTTAACAATGTGAAAGTTTCAATTCTACCCCAATCTTGAATTGGGGTACGATTAAAACTTTAAAATATTATTAAGGCCCTGTTTGATAACTATTTAGGTCTCATTTAATAATCATTTAGGCCCTGTTTGATAATAATTTGGTTTTTAGTTTTTGATTTTTGAAAATTAAGCCTATAAATACTATTCTCACCTATAGTTTTACTTGTTTTGTCATCTACTTTTTACCTATGTTTTCAAAAACGAAGCCTTGTTTTGAAAACTAAAAAAAGTAATTTTCAAAAACTTGTTTTTGTTTTTAGAATTTGGCTAAGAATTCAAATGCTTCCTTAATGGAGATAAAAACCATTATAGAGAAATTGAGAGAAAACAAGTTTAATTTTCAAAAACCAAAAACCAAAAACCATTGGTTATCAAACGGGACCTTAGTTTTTTATTTTTGGTTCTTGAAAATTAAACTTATAAATACTACTTCCACCAATGAGTTTCGTTGTTTTGTTATCTACTTTTTACATATGTTTTCAAAAACCAAACCAAGTTTTGAAAATTAAAAAAAGTAGGGGTCGTTTGACACCATTTTGTTAGTGTTTTTGTTTTTCATTTTTAAAAACACAAAGTTGTTTGATAACTAATTATCTTTTTTGTTTTATGTTTTTCAAAAACGTTTTTGAAATCATAAGGCAAATTCCAAAAACCAAAAAAAGAAGTTTTTAAAAAATGATTTCTATTTTTCAAAAACTCATTTTTTTCTTCTCATGCTCATTTTTTCCTCTTTGTCATATCTCTCTCCAACAAATTTCTCTTTCTAATTTTTTCTCTAAAATTTTCATTTCTATATATTTTTTTTATTTCTCTTTCTCTCTCTAAAACTTTTCATTATCTCTCTAAAATGTTTATCTTTTTTTAACTTTCATTTCTCTTTCTCTTCTAACATATCCTCTTTAATTTCTTTCTCTAAAAATTAAATATTTTCCCCACAGTTTCTCTCTCTAAAATTTTCTTTCTCTTTAACTTATCTATTTTTAAAATTTCTCCCTAACTTTTCTCTCTAATAAATATATTTCTAACTTTTCCTTTAAAATTAATTCTCTCTAAATTTTCTCTCACTACAACTTTTTTAAAATTTCTCTCTAACTTTTCTCTCTAATTATTTTTCTAACATATCTTTTATCGCAACTTTACTCTCACTCTAAAATTTCTCTTTTTATGTAACTTTTTTCTCTTTAAAATTTATCTCTTTCTCTCTAACTTTTCTTTCTTTTTCTCTAACTAATATTTTTATGACGTCTAATTAATATTCTCTCTCTAAATATTTTTCTTTCGATGCCTCTAAATTATCTATGTCTAACTTTTCCCTGTAAATCAATTATATCTATGTCTCTAAATTTTTACTTATGTATCACTACATATTTTTCTCTATTTAAAACATCTCTCATTCTCTCTAATTTTTAAAAAAACTAAAAATAAAAACACAATTAGATTTTTAGTTTTTGGTTTTTGGTTTTTAAAAACTAAGCTTATAAATACTACTTTCACCTATGAGTTTTCTTGTTTTGTTATCTACTTTTTACATATATTTTCAAAACCTCAAGCCAAATTTTGAAAACTAAAAAAATGGTTTTCAAAAATTTGTTTCTGTTTTTAGAATTTGGTTAAGCAAAAAAAAAAAAAAAACATAATTTTTGAAAACCAAAAACCAAAAACTATTGCCCTGTTTGATAACCATTATTTAGTTTTTGAAAATTGTTCTTGTTTTATCATCATTTCTCTACAATGGGTTTCATCTTTCTTAAGAAGACATTTGAATTCTTAGCCAAATTCCATAAACAAAAACAAGTTTTTGAAAACTACTGTCTTGTTTGATAACCATTTCAATTTTTTTATTTTTGGTTTTTCTCTTCCTTGTTCTTTGTTTTCTAAAAAAAACCATATATGTTTGATAACTGTTTTTTGCTTTCAGTTTTTAAAAAACGGAAAACCAAACTTGCCCTATTTGATAACCATTTAGTTTTTTATTTTTAAAAATTAAGCCTATAAATATTACTTCTATTTTATGGAAGTAATATTCATCTTTCTTAAAAATTGTTCTTGTTATCTACTTTTTATATGTGTTTTTAAAAACCAACCCAAGTTTTGAAAATTAAAAAAAGTAATTTTTGAAAACTTGTATTTTGTTTTTGGAATTTGGCTAAGAATTTAAGGGGGCGTTTGACCCACCGTTTCGGAATCAAAACCCTTGGATTTGAAATCCTGGGGGGTTTGAAAGCCTGAAAATTAAAAACAATGTTTGGGGTGCAGTGTTCTGAAGTATGGGAATAAGACAACAATGTTTGGGGTGCACTGTTCAAAACCATCAGGTTGTGTTTCAAAAATCATGGGTTTTGAACACAGTGGCCCAAACACCATTTTGGATTTGGATTCCAAAACTAGCCAAACCCAAAACGGTGGGCCAAACACCTCCCCAATGTTTTTTTAAGAAATATGATACCCATTGTAGAGAAATTGGGAGAAAACAAGTTTAATTTTCGAAAACCAAAAACTAAAAACAAAATGGTTATCAAACGGGGCCTCAAGGCCCCGTTTGATAATCATTTGGTTTTTGGTTTTTGGTTTTTGAAAATTAAGCTTATAAATACTACTTCCACCTATGGTTTTCTATGTTTTCTTATCTACTTTTTAGATGTGTTTTCAAAAACCAAGCCAAATTTTGAAAACTAAAAAAAGTAGTTTTCAAAAACTTGTTTTTGTTTTTGGAATTTGGCTAAGAATTCAAGTGTTTTCTTAAGAAAGATGAAAACTATTGTAGAGAAATTGTGAGAAAACAAATACAATTTTCAAAAATTAAAACAAAAAATCAAATGGTTATCAAACGGGGCTCAAATAGTTATATCAAACGGTACCTAAAAAAAGTGAAATCGACTATATACATTAGAGGTAATTTGTAAAACTAAAAATTTTTACGTGTGTGATATTTTCTAATATATGTTTTTATATTTTAAAACTTCATTTGATGGTCATTTTATGTTCTATTTTCAAACCATTGCCAATTTTGATAAAATATAGGTTTTTAAATTTTGATTAAAATTTCACAAACATTTTTTTTTATTTAATTTGGTTGATTTTAAATCTAGAACATAAATATTCATTTAATATTAATAAAAAAATTTGAATAAGTAAAGTATAAACTATGATTATTAATCATTTTAAAAAAAACTATGATTATTAATGGAACTCAAAAAAAAAAACTATAATTATTAATGGTGAGTTTTAAATTTTAAATTATATAGAACTATCACACCTTTTCATCTATGGAAGATTTAGTTGGTTTTAATTCTTCAACTAATCAACTAATTATTTAAAGTTTCATTTTCACCTCCAATATGCTCATATTGTAATTTTTTTTTTATAATATATCATATGGGGGATTAAAAATCTTTGACCTCTTGGTTGAGGGTACATATTTTATGCCAGTTGAATTATGTTTATGTTAGCATGCTAATATTGTAACTGGTAAGACATTTTAACGAAATTTTCCTAATAAGTAACAAACGGTTTTTTGTACTAAAAAAATAGTTTTTTTAATAAATAAATTTAAATTTAAATTTTTTTGAATTAATAAGTATATTTTACCTTTATTAAACTAGCTAGTTATAATTTTTTATTATTAAATAGAGACCATACTCAAAGTTGATTAAAAGGGCTTAATGTTCAAAGTTTGGATACTAAATTTATAATTTATCTTAGTAGTTATTTTATATTTATGAACACTTTTTGACCTATTATAATAAGTAGCTTTCATCACCTGTCCACCTAGATAGATATATCTACTCCTTAAATAAATTAATAAAAGATGTATATATATCTTAGGCTTAGGCATGTGTTAAATAATTTTATAAAAAACTAATAGCAAAAACCAAGAGTTTAGGGACCTATGCACAAAAGTTTGAGGACCAAAATTTATTCAAACAAATAACTTAGTCTATGTTTTAATTTAGTCCATAGTTGATTCTTATCCTTTTAAATGTTATATTCTTATTATTTAAATTGCTACATAAAAAAAAATTATTTAGTATATAGTATTATAAAAAGGTAAGTTCACGCAAAGATTTAAAAGAATGTCAACCAAAATATTAAGATCTCAATTGTATAGAAATGTTGATGAAAATAATATTGACACCAATGAATATTTTAAGAAGAATTTTATGAATGTTAAGAAATTTATAATGTGTATACCTTTATATGTATGTGCCAAAGTGAGTTTAGCTCAGCGGTAATTGACATATACTCTCGATTAAGAAGTCAAAAATTCGAAGGTGAGAGATTAATAAGTATTTTATCTTTGTTATGCCAATTGTAAATTTATATTATTAAATAGTCACAATAATTCAAGGTGATAGATTAAATAAACATAATATTTGGAGACTAAATTTATTAATTTAAAAAAATATTTATTTTATATTTATGGTATTTTTGTTGACATTTTTTTATGTTTCACGGATATTTTTATGGTATATCGAGAATATCAATTTGCTCAATTATCAATGTTGAACCCTTTAGTTAATGAAAATATCAACATTTCAATGAATAATTTATTCTTTGACTAGATGGCACCATATGGGCGTATATCACATTTACTATTCCACTTGAAAATATATAGGTGGAGTAAAGTTTGTGTTAAATATAAATATATAATTAAAAAAAAATGTAATACTAATGACCAAGATAAAATGTCCATTCGAGCAAAATTATCTTCTTTGATGTTGAAAGTTTTCATATTAAATTGTTACTTTTATGAAAGTTTGAAGACTAAAAGTGATTTTTAATCAAATATTTTATTGTATTATTATAATATATATATATATATATAATTCAAACAATGAGGTATTGTTAGAAGTGCAAACAAAGTACCATATTAGCTAGGAAATGGAGAGATTCATGGTTATAAGTGAATACAATTATCTTCATTGATATGAAGCCTTTTGGTGAAACCAAAAGCAAAATCATGAAGGCTTATGCCTTAAGTGGATAACATCATACCATTGTAGAGATATATGATGAATTCGTTTTTCTTAATATGTATTAGAACTTTTGACCTTTAAGAGGAGGTAAGTAATGAGACCAGTTAAACTATATCTTATCAACTTGTATTACTATTTATTAAAAGAAAAAACATTAATATCAAATTGAAAGCTAAATATATATGTTTTAGTTCCTAATGTTTGGGTATTTTTTCAATTAAGTCCCTTATGCTTTAAAAATTTTCAATTTAGTCTCATCTAGTTGGTATAATGTTTAAAATGATAGATAATAAACTTACATAGCAAAATATATTTAGTGAATTGACAAAAATTTAAAGGAGAAAAATATGTCATCAAGATAATAAAACTAAAAAATTCTACTAATTTCTTAAAAATTTGGAAGAAGAATTAGAAATTTTTCTTTCTTAGATGACTTTTTCCCTCATCTAAATTTTTGTTAATTTACTAAGTATTATGTCACATTTATTTATCATCAATCAATTTCAACATTTGCCAATAGTGGTAGAATAAATTAAAAAATGTTAAAACAATAAGGTTAGATTGAAACTTTTTAACATCAAAACATTAAAAGAAACATATATTTAGCCTATTGAAATATTTCATTGTGAAAAATCTCATCCTATTTTGTGTGGTCCGAGATTCTAAAGTTGTGCCTATATTTGGTACATGGTTTTCCTTATTTAAGATTGCAAGTGGTCCTCTATCACATAAATCCAAGCTCCACATTTAACTTTTACAAATCACAAAATGACAAACTAGCCACAAGCTACACAAACCTAACTAAAATTCAAGGATCAAGCTAACTAAAATTGTTTGCCTAGCATTTGCTTATATAACTATTTATGTGAAAATTCATTGTGTGAAATCAATTTTAACTTTAGATTTTCAATTTGATGCAATCAAATTTCATTAGTTAAGTTTCAATTTTTTCTTAGACATTCGAAGTTAACGATGGGCATAATTATGGCTTATCTTGCTTCTGGTCTTGTTCAATGCACTTTAGTTAAATTTAGGCATTTCATTGTCAAGATTCGATATTCTTATAGTTTGATTTCAGACATTTAATTAGTTAATTTATGAAAAACTTTTTAATTTAAGTTTGAGAAGCTAGGTCTTAACTTCACCACTTATTCAAATTTAGGGTTCAATTTGATGTCATTGAAAGTTTAAGATGAAAACCGACCCATCTAGCTAAGTCAAGGGAGGGGTAAAAAAGGCTTTTCCTTTGCCTATATTATTTAATTGGAAGGAGAGAGGAAGGAAGGGGAATGGCAAGAAGGGTAAATAAAAATGAGGAAAGTGGGAAATCCAAAGGGCAATTTAGAGAATGAAAAGGAAGGGAGAGTACTATTAAAAGGGGAGGGGTCTGCCACAATTATTGGAATCCCTCCCAATGGGGTGGTTTTGGCAGCATTGGGCATTAGGTCAACAACTAGGAACAGTATTTGGATCTTTATCACTTTTATTCTCCTTCCATCAAAAACCCCCCAAAAAATATTTTATTCTTTTTCAAAAATAAATAAATTTTGCATTCTAATAATACCATCAATCATGCCCTTCTTTTTTCTTTTTTCTGTTTTCACCTCCTCTCCAATATGCTTCCACCCCTTGTGTTTTTTTGTGTATGGACCAAAAGTTTACACCTCACCCTCCTCCTTTCACTATCTCCTTTGTCTTCTTCCTCCTCAATTTTTGGCTCTCTCTCTTCTCTCCTCTCACTCTCTCATTAGTTAAGATGTTATTACTCATCATTTTCACCTTTGAAATGTTATATTCTAAAAAGAATTAGATTGGTTGATGATAATATATCTTTAAATACAGCTAGTTATGGTATTTCTATTTTTACAAAAGATAATTTGAATGGGTAGTTCTTTTTTTTTTTTTTAATTTTATTTTTGCTAATGTGTATTTATGTAAAAGTAATTGCAAATATATCAACTTTAAAAAGTAAGAATAGAAAATATAGAAGAAAAAAAAATGCCAACATCAGCATAACTCAATTGGCATAAAACATATACCATCAACTAAGAGATCAGATGCTCGAATTTCTCATCCCACATATTGTTGAACTTAAAAAAAAAAAAAAGAAATTGATAAATCATTGAACAATACATGAATCTTCTTATTGGCCATCATTAAAAATCTAACCGCTTATATAATTATAGTAAATCATTGATCTCCATATATATATTGATTTGTGATAGTCATTGATTTATATGTAATTTGATTATGCTATATTTTTAATTATTTTTTCAGTTCCATGTTTATAGTTTAAACTATGCTAAATTTGTTATTGTCCCCTTTAGAAAATAGAATATTGTAGGATCTTTTTAACATAGAATTCGAGATGTTATAACTTTTTCATTCTTCTATATTTTATTTATTACTTTTTAATTTTGAAAAGGGGTTGCTTGAATGTATGCAGTTTTTGTTATTAGCATATTCTGGTGGTACGTTTGTAATTTTTTTAAATCTATATTTCTATCATAATTGGCTCATGGGCTCAGTTTGTTTTGGGAGTGGCCCAATACTTCTTTTATTTTTAGACCACTCTTGGGCTTAATAAAAGGAACATTGCAGGTAGGTGGAAATGGAAAGGAACAAAATGTAGGTTTTTATTTATTTATTATTTTTGTTTACAAAATTTATTATAAATTAAATTGTAAAATATGATACTATAATAATTTATTGTATGTATGGTATTTGATTTAATTTTTTTAAATTACAACATAAGACTCGAGTTATTGAAGTTTATTAGATGAAAGTTAAGACTCAAGTTAACCACATATGAGGTGGAGAATTTGAACCTCTAACCTCATAGTCTCATGGTCGAAATTATATATCTAAACCAATTGAACTAAGCTCAAGTTGGCAAAGTTATGAGCATAGGCAGACCCAAATAGTATTTTTTGGGGGGCCGACTGTTAGCTTTACGAGCTTCAATCATACCATATGTTTTGATGATATTAAGCAGCGGCGAATCTACAATAGGCCTAAGCCCTCCCTAAACTTCATAATATATCCTATTAATATAAGCTAATTCATACAAATTATCAAAAAGTTATGTTGGCTCAGTGGCGTTAGCGCCTTCCAAACCCCCCCCCCCCCCCCCCCCCGCCTTTTAGGTTTGACTCATGGACAACGTAAACTCCAATTTCGTTTTTGAATTTTATATATCATTGTGGCTTTTTTTTAATATTATGTTAGTTCCGCTTGTTCAGAATTGGAAGCTTTTATTTCAAACAAAAAAAAAATGATTTGGGAGCTTCTTTTTCATTTATTCATTTTTTTAATATATGTTATATTTAGATTAAAATACCATTTTGGTCCCTATACTTTGAATTTCATTCTATTTTAGTTCGCATACTTTCAAAAGTCCAATTTAAAGCTTAAAATTGGTTTGTTAGTTTATTGTTAACTTTTCTATAAAAAAAAAAAGTATTACCTTTCATTTTATAAATTTTGGAAATATGTTCACATTATGTCTTTTATTGCATGAAATCTATTATTATTATTTAATAAATTTTGATAAAAATTAACTTGAAACTGACAGTAGGAACCACTGCTAAGCTTTATTGAAAGTACAATGACTAAAATTTGAAATTTGAAAGCATGAATTAAAATGAAATGAAACCTAAAGTACAGGGACCAAAATGATATTTTAACCTTATATTTATAAAAGAGTATTATTTCCATTGATTTAAAAATATATAGAAAATTGTTCTTTTAATCTAAAATAAATAATTTAAACCTTCATTTCTTATATATTTAAATGGTAAGTCACATCTCATTTTTTAAAAAAATTCTACCTATAAAGTATTTACAATTTACAAAATATAAAAAAATAAAAATATATTTTTCAATTAGTAAATTCTTTTTAATAAATAATTCTATAAGAAACTATAATTATTATAAAAAAAATATAATTATTATTTCAAGTTTCATTTTTTTATATACTTATATAAAAAAATATCAATCATATTTTCTATTGGACAATCTAATATCAAAATATATCAATGCCCCGATATAATTTTTTTTTTTTTGAAAAAAAATTATGACATAAAATGTTGAATTAGTACTAATATCAAAATATATCAAGCCCCCGACATAAATTTATGAATCCGCCACTGATAATAAGCCTCTAAACTATTAATTATTTTATTGTTTTAAAAGTGTCTATCACATAGATCTTGGAAAGACGATTCCAACGCATTTTGAATTGCTTAAATCAGACATCAAATAAAGAAGTTATGACCAAAAGAATATTGGAAAGAAATACACTACGTGATGATGACATGGACGATTATGATGGCAACACGCAGCGACGTCAGAAAATTTAAAAAAAAAAAAAAAAAAAACTTACACGATTGGTTTTTCTCTCTCAATTTTGGTTTGGTAGACTTTCTCTCTCTAATTCTTAAATTCATATCTTTTCTTTTTTTTTCATCTCTCAATCTCTACCCTGCTTTTTTTATGACCTAAATTTAATGGTTAAATTTCAGTTTTTTTTTTTTAAATTTCAACCACTTGTCATCCTCTACCTATATATCTTTGAAGAAAAATTTCAGAAAACCCATCTTCATATTTCCCTCTCCAAAAGTTGCTCTAAAATTCTAATCTCTCCCACTTTTTGAATTTGATCATTACTGTTGTTGGAAAAATTCGGGCAAAGAGAACGCACCTGATCTGTATGTGATTCAACAGTGAATTTTTAATTTGGGGGAAAGAGGTGACCTATAAAATAAAGGAAACATCACATTGTTGCGGTGCTTGCCACACACACTCCGATGCTTAAGTCAGAGAGGTGAAAGTATAGCAAGCTAAAGAGTTTGAGAGTGAGGTTTGAGTTACCTTCAATGGAGTTTTCACAATCTATTTATACGAGGGTTGACCTAGGTTTTCCCTTCCCTTCCTCCAAATCGGTTTAGAATAAGATTGAATCAGACATCTCCCCGGCTTCATTGGGTTGTGGGCTCGCATGCCCACATGTGCTTGGCTTGGGCCGAGGTTGGCTTTTGGGCCTTTTGGCCCAATAATCTCTCTATTTGGGCCTAATCTAGCCTCGAGTTATGTATAATCCTAGTTTGGTTCCTAGTCCTTTGGGTTTGATCCTATTGTTCAATTTTACCCATAACATTAGCCTCACTCCTAAGTTGGGATTTGCAGTTCTTTCTTCATGGGCTGGACATTCGGAGCCCAATTTGGGAGTATATATTTTGTGTTTTTGAATAATCGTATTTAGCCTAATACAAGATTGTCCCTGTATTTTTTTGAGTTTTTTCCATGGAATGACCTATCAAGCTCATTGGGGTAACGTTTCGGTTTTCCTAGGCTTGAAATAAAAAGCTCTGGGGGTAGACCTCAAATTTAATTTTGGAATGACCCATCAAGGCCAGTGGGCTAATTTTTTGGCTTTTCCAAGATGTAATCTTATTGAATGAGAATTATTGTACATGTGTGGTATTATGTAACCAAATTGTGCACATTTGATATTTTCAAGAACCCATTGCGAGATCCATCTTGGATTTTGAGCCATCGGGATCAACTAACCAAGCCCCTTTTGAGAGCTTAATCAATCTTTCAAGCTGCGTCCTCCACACCTAAGCAGAGTTTTGCATTCATCACGCCCTTCACACTCTGCTCAACTTAATTAAGCCTACTTAGATGTGCTCAATCGGGACCCATCCCGAGGTTTTCCTCAAATTTTTGAGTTGCTAAGATCAGTCAACCAAACCTTTTTAGGGTTTAATCAACCTTCTGGGCTGCTTCCTCCACACCTAAGTGGAGTTCTTTGTGTTTCGTGCTATGTTTGCACGACTTAACCTACCGTACTCGGAGTTGGCTCAAGATTTTGGCTCTATTCTACCATATCCAGAGTGGGCTTTGGATTTTTGGCTCTTAATTTGGATTCAACTATAGGCTAGTCAATCTTGGCCTATTGACCTTGGCCAGCCCTAGTTTTTTTTACCAAATTTCTTACTTAGAAAATTGTTTGAGTCAGGTTCCCTAATGACAATTTTCTTTTTTGTGAATAGCTAAGTCTCCTTTCGTAGTTCCTTAGCTAATTTGCCTTTTGTTTGAAAGGGGAAGCATATCTCATGTTCAATTTTATACTCAACAAGAACTTTCCTTGCAAGGAAAAGTTACTTGATTATACATTTAAAATCTTATGACCTTCAGCTTGGCCTTTTCTTTGTTAGGCATGCTGACGTTGGCCCATTTGGGGTGGACCCTAAATTTTGGGCTCTTGCTTGGATTAACTACTTAGGCTCATTGGGCTCTAATTAGCTTCCAAGCCAGTGTTTCTCATCTGTGACAAGTAAAATTTATAGTTCATTATATGCTAATAAACTAGCTTTACCAACTATTATGCATTTAAAGTATAATTTTTCATGAATATGATATTTCTCATACAGTATTAGAAGTTCAATGACAATACTCTCTAATTTTAGGTTTAAGCGATCTGATGAAAATGAGATGTTGATTTAGCTAAATGAAATATATTCACAATCTCACATATGAGGAATTAATATATGTAGGAATTTTATAAAATGAGTCTGCATTCAAATAACTTATTATATTACATAAGTAACAATATGACCTCCAGAATTCCACACAACAAAATTTTCTTCAAAATTTTCATGGCATTCCTAGTTATTCATGATGTTTAATACATATTCACTATATAACTAAGTAATACAAGGCTTTATTTTTTTTTACAAAAATGCAAAGTATGACATGCTAGTTAGAATTGGTGAATTCTAGAACACTAGTTCAAAGATACGCCATTTTATAGAAGACAAAAGATAAATAACTATTTCATGATCATTGTATCATCTAGCTTTTAAATTTTTAATGTAGTATCCTAAAGTTTTTGAGTTTGAAATAAAATTATATGGAATTTTGTAGTTTTATAGAGATCTTTGATGTTGAAGCTTCGAAATTTTGCTCCGATTGCAATTGCCCGACGATCTACAGCTACCTTCAATTGATTTATGGAAAATGCTATGGCAGTTTCTGATAAATTGTTCCCATAAATATTAATAAACAGTGATCCATTAGCTCAAATCCTTTCTTGCCGTCGAATTAAATGTCCAACATAAACTTGATTATCATTGAGCAAAACACTATTTAATCTAATTCTAGGACGTTCTGCAGCTTCCTCATTAAAAAGGGTGAAATTCAAATGTTCCAAGGCATTGGGAGCACCCTGATGATTGCTAAAATTAGTATAACATATCAAAGAAATTGCATGTTGTTGCCTCCAAAATGCTATTGAATAAACACTCAATAATACTTCAATAATGGCTATGGAAGTGCACACAACGACAACAAGTGATAAGTAAATTATCGATTCCTCAGGGATTAGTAACAGAAATCTCCTCCTCTCTAGCTAATTACTAGTGAATTCGAGTAGGTAACCAAAAATATAATTGGGATTTTTAACTAAGTAAGAGCATGAAACTAAATGCAAGATCATTAACTTTGCTAACTACAATTAAAATGCTAATTAAATGCACAAACACAATTAAATGCACTGATAACGAATTACACAGAATGGAAAAAATGGGCTCAAATGAAGAATGAATTTTATCTTTGTAAGAAGGATGCTCCAATGAGAACTTTGCTCCCTCAAACCGTTTAGCATCAAACACGGAATCCTTCCAAATTTTCAGAATTTAGTGGTTTAACTCCCATTAACCCCCTTAACTAAACATGCTGATTTCACGCATTAGGCAAGTCACTATCCCTAGCGTACCCACTTATATAGACACTAACCCAATCGAGGAGCTAATGTGGTTGCATGCAATCGGTTCCCTATATTTTTCCCAAAATATAAAAGAACAGTGCTGGTGTATGTTGATCAGGCATACATCCAAGCATTTAACAATAAAAACTCAAGCAACCAAAATGAGAAGAGCTAAGGGGTCTTAACCCTTCTTAGATTGATAAAGAACACTCTTAATCCTCACCAAAAGGTGATTTAGCTCATATTACAACTTAAGGACAAAACTAAACAACTATAAGGTGCCATTACAAAAAATGGAACAATTCTAGAGAAGAGAAGAAAAGAAATTGTTCCCTAAGAAGAAGTTGTAGCAGCTTCTTCTTCTAGCTCTCTTTCCTTTACTCCTTTTTCTCGTTCTTCTCACTTTTCTGAAATCTGATCCCCAAAAAATGGCTTCTCTCTATAAGATGCCCTTTCCCCAAATTTCAGGGCTGACTAGACAAAGACAAACCCCAGGGAGCTCTCTTATTGGTTGGGACCAGCTGAGCTGTCCAAAGTGTCTAACTCAATTAAAATTCTGTTCTCATGTGTCAGTTTGTGAAATCCTTGTAGAAATAATGCTCCATCATACATTTTGTTCTCTTTAATCGTACTTGGCATCATCAATGTTTCAGCAATACTTCTACATCTAATGAATTCAATCACTAACCTGCACTAATAAATACAGCCATAAATGCTCTAAAAATTTCCACAAATTTAATCTTATGCAAAATAGACAACCTAAATTCATTTTCAACAATTCTAACATCTTTTAGGCACAATTCATGTTTGTAACTCAAAATGCTGAAACTTTAAGCTCTAAAAAAAACAAATGATAACTCTCATTCGAGGAGTTATCACCTTCTAGTGTGGCACTGGAAATGTGTAAATGCTTGAGAATTCGATGACTATTTTGCAAGAAATAATTGCTCTAATGTGCACTTTAATGACCAACACATGCACAGCTGGAGGTGTCCACCCTTGCGTCCAGCACAAGTATACACTAAACGCAAGTAAGTAATACAAGGAAATATTCCAGGATCAATCCTCAGGCAATTAGTTCTGACATAAGATATAACTACAACCTTCTAACATCAGATTTTTGTAACAAACAAATAAATGAATGGTAGCACAGCTATGCAGCGAACAAGAATTTTAAACAGACTTAACAACTTCAAAGCAAAGTGAACAGAAGTAAACAAAAGGAACAACTTGATAAAGTGCTTGAAAACATGTTTGACTCTAGATTCCCCTATAATGTTTCCCTCTTACTTTAGCTTAACATGCATGGATTCCTTCTCAACTAAGCATAGGTTTTCTACTGATAGCACACAAAATGTGTTATTCTTAAGATTTATTTTATTGCTAATTTGTGTTATATTTCAGTACTTTCAAATATTTATTTTGTTATTTTATAGATTTCAAGAAATTGAGGCAGAACCAAGCATTTGGGAGATTTATGGTGAAAAAGAAGCAAATTGGCATCAATTATAGCAACCAACTAAAGTGAGATAAAAAATTGAACCAAGAAAACCAAGGGTTTCTAGCTGCAGTAACCCAACCTTGAAGATCCACAAGGGTGGCGTTGAGATGCCACTTTTGGGTGTCTCAACACCAAAAAACACTCTTATTATTGCCCTTTTTGTCTATAGCGTCGAGAGACACTACCCGAATTTTTGTATATTCAACGAAATAGGAATGACAGCGTCTCGACTTTGTCCCTAGCATCTCAACGATATCCTGATTTTCTAAATCTTACACGGAATGGGATTGCAGCGTCAAGACGTTGTCCCTAGCGTCTCGACGCAGCCCCGCATTATAAAATGAGCTCCTCACCAACAGATTTGGGAGACTAGTTGGAGGGAGAAAAATCAGACTTCAATTTCTACTCAGTTGTTGGGATTTAGAAGACACTTTTGAGAGCTAAGAAAGAAATTCAAGGCTCGAGATTGTTGCACATCACGTCGAAAAGGAGGATTGGCACACGTCAAAGAGTTTTTATCTTTTATCTTTTCCTTTGTAGTTTCTTTTATGGATTTTTAGAAGAGTTTGGGTTTTAATTGTTAATTTTGAGTGACTAAACTCCAATCTTAGGGACTGATGTAATCAGTTTTATTTTTTATGTTTAATTAATTGAAAGTTCTTTTATATTGCAACAATCATTCATGTGTTTGTATGTTTAATTTTTTTATTCTTCTGGCCAAAGATTAATTGTTTGCTTGATCTAAATTTTAGCTTGAAAAAGTAAAATTTATATTAGAACTCAAATGCATGACTATTTGTAAATTATTGTACGACAGTGAAGAATTCTCTTAGAAGTTGTTAATGGAAGTTTCTTCATTCCTTGCTTGGTTGTAGAAAATAGACAAACATATTGATTTTATAATTATGCAAGAGAATTAATTACGCTTGAAAGAGTCAGTTATGAATATATCTTCTTGACTTATGATTGTACGCATGATTACATTGACTTGTAAGATTGATTAATCATGAAACTAATAGAAGAAATCAATTCCCTAAGATATTTCCCTTTAATTGTCTCCACTTGTAAATATTTAGACTTAGTTACCTCATTCTTACTTTTTGGTTCTCTAGATAAAATTAAATGTTAGTAACTACAGTAATCAATTAAATTGAAAACACAATCCTGAGGACAATACGCTCACTCAATTCACTATAATAAAACTTGACACCGTACACTTGCAGTTTTACATTGCACAACTAAAAAGAATACGCAACACCTACTAACCCTCACTCTTTCGAGAAGGGTGTTAGCCCATGACATCTCTATATTTCTACACAATATGCAATGAAATAACGTTCCAACCTACGTAGAGCTTACAAGGGGTTAATTTTTAAAGGAATAATCTAATTAAACTCAAGCAGAAGCGTAGGAATCGGTTTGAGTTTATTTCGAATTAAATAATAATATTATGGTTAAGCATAACATACCTTGAAAATATGGAGATTCTTCTGGCGGATCTTTATCTCTTCCACAAAATCTTCTTGGCTATGACTCGAACATAGGACCAAGGCTTGTGGGAGCCTCTTGAAAGAAAATCCACAATGGATTAAAGAGGAAGAGGTCTAGAGAGAATTCTCTAATTCTCTCTATTGAGGAGATGTGTGTTGTATGAAGAATGTCTGATGGCTCACCCCTAGGGTCCTATTTATAGTGGTCTAGGGAAGATATTTAAATAATATATTTTAATATCTAATATATTAAAATATATTTATCTAACCAATTTGAATCTTATTCAAACCTTTTAAAATTCTTCTACGACATCTATTTCCTAATTTGAATCAAATTCAAATTTAATAAATATCTTTTCTTTAATGTATTTAATATACATTAATTATTTTAATATTTAATGTATCAAATACAATAAATATATTTTCTTCTTTTATATTTAATATATCTAATATATTAAATATTAATTTGAACACTTTAAACTAAATATTAATTTGAACATTTCAAATTTTTCTTTCAACTAAATTGATCTTTTAGTGTTACTATAAGCTAGCAAGGGGGGACCTTATGGACCTCCAGATTATAAGCTCCAATGATACAAAATTAATTAATTAAACTCTTTAATTAATCAATTTTCACTCATTAACTCTAGGGTCACTCCACTATAGACCTAAAGTTGCACTCTTATGCATTGTAGGACAAGTTGTGTCCATTGATATAATCACTACATGCAAGTCGATCCTTCACGAGTTGTTCATAATTACTGTTCGGTCAAAAGTCCGTTTTACCCCTGTAATTACATCTTGCACCTTAAGTACCACTTATCCTCTAATAAACAATTTGTTTATGATCAAACCATAAACTAAGTCCCTCTCGGGCCAGTGAGAAGGTGGGGCCCCATTGTTCAAGTCCCAAAATCAGCACTTAAGGGAACTACTCATCTACTTACCCTATATGGGAATGAGTGAATTCCATCTTGTGAGAGTATATTCTCAACTCCCTATTTGGTCAAGTCCCCAAAATGGTAGGCATATTGAATCGGCTACAAAAGCCACTCTCACCCATGCAAATCAAAGGACAATCCCTCACAGGTAGGAGTTCATAACTCACTCAAGATTAAGATCGAATTGCATATGATCATCCTAATGAAATATTAATATTCTCAATTAACGGATTTATAAAGAGAGATTAAATATTTCATGGTCCAGTCTTATACAAACTCATTGTATAAGATATCCCCACTCACATGTCTCCACATGAATGATTTTGATCAAATCATTTGTGACAACAAAGTGGGTCGTATCAATAGTGTTACCAAGATAAGGCACCCAACCTTATCCATATACTATGACTCTTTAAGTTATTTCTTGAACACGATCCTCATGTATGTCAACCACATACTATTCAAGATTACACTAATAACCTTGGATTTTTCATATAATGGATAATATTATATTGCAAATAAAATAATCAACATTATAATTAATTATTAAATAAATAATTAATTACAAGGCTTTAAGGCATAAATCCCAACAGTTTTATGTCTAAAACCTCAAAGTAACAAAATATTACAATTTGCTCCCCTTGGAATTTTCACACATTCTAACCCTTTTGGTGCTAGAAAGATGCTACTACTTCACTTCGATTGGCCAAACGGAAAGAAGCAATGGAAGAATAAACAAAGCTAAGAAGAAGTTGAGATATCATTCATGCATGTTTTGCAAAGTAGGAGTGTTACAAAATAGAATTCTCCATGGGCCAAACCTTTAAGAAGGTATGTCTCATTTGATAATCGTTTGGTTTTTGAAAATTATATGTAACGACCGACATTTTCAAGTATTAATTAAAGTTTTAATTTTGAGATTTGAATTAATTGTAAGGCCAATTTCATGTTTAAAGTTGTGTTGAAAGTTAATTTTAGAAATTTGCATAATTGAAATTTGAGAAATTGGAGGGTGAATAGGGAAGAAAGAAGGGAAAAAGGGAATTAATTGGTTTGGGGGCAACTTTTGTTAATTAGGTGACTTTGAGCCAAGCCCAAGCCCAAGGAGAAGTCAAGCCCAAATATCCCTCTCTATTATTTTTATAGAGCACGCAGCCCTAGGTCAAGCCAAGCCAAGCCGTCATCTTCTTCAACCTTCTCCTCTTCCTCCATGAAAAACAACCTCCACCATCAATCCCTCTCTCTCTCTATCCCTTTAACTACCAAGAGACCCATCCATTCGAAATTTTTTTTTTCTTCTTCAACAAACATCCATCCCGCGATACTGTTCACGGGGGGGTACTGTTTCATTGAGGTACTATTCACCGAGGGGGGCGGTACTGTTCATATCGCGTACTGTTCATATCACGAGACTGTTCATACGGCGAGTACTGTTCATACCGCGGGTACTGTTCACGACGCCGCCGTTCCAATCAGCCTCTTCCAGTCTGGCGAGCCTTCAATTGTGGGTAAGCAATTAGTTTCTACATAGTTCTTTGATGATCTTGGTTGGGTAAGATTTAATTCATGAATCTTGACTTTGTTTCAAGGATACCCATTCCGTTCCGGCATCAAAATCACGAGCATGTCGTGGTCCAGTAGGATTTGGACTGTTGGAGCGAAATTTTTCGGTAAGTCACAAAGGTCCTTAAGTTTGAGGTTGTATGGTAGATTAAAATTGAAATAAGATTAACCCATGGATCTTGTGACTTAAATTCAATTTTACCCATCAACTTGAGATTAAGTTAAATGCTAAGGAATTATTTCTAATTTTGGAATTTAGTTGGTGGAAGGAACCTTGGATTTAATTATGAATTTTAGGAATTGTTTCTAACCTTAGGAATGGTTTGAATTAGGCTCCAAATTGTTTGACTGAGGTTCAAGGCGAAGGAATTTTGGTGAGCAATTGGGTGATTTGGATTCTTGAGCTTAGCCAAGGTAAGAGACTTTACGTCGGTATGCTTAAATGCAAGTTGGGAACTGAATTGAAAAAAAAAATTATAAATATTTTATTTATGATTTTTGATGAACTTTAAAATGCTTTATTTCATATGAAAATGGATTTTGACATGAGTGATTGCCAAATATGCATGATTTATGATTATGATTTATGATGAGTGATATGAGAATGTTGTTTATGGTGCATCATGAAATGAAAAAATTTAAAATGCTTTGGGACCTCATGCATACATTATGTTTTCATAATAAAAATGATTTCGAAGGCTGTGGCAATTACCCCCTAAAATTATTGATGTACATCTATATGAAAATGAGCCTTACGAGGCTATATGAAAAGGAGCCTTACGAGGCTATATGAAAAGGAACCTGAAAAGGTTAGATGAAAAGGAACCTGAAAAGGTTAAATGAAAAGGAAAAGTTAGGTTGGGTTAATTGTCCACATTAAGCCGAAGAGAAAAGTTGAAAGAGAAACGTTTCCGCTATGAAAGGAATTTAGGTCCCACCAAAGGAAAGAAAGAAAATGTTTTCGAAAACTCATTATGTATGTGTATGCATATCCTGACCCAGTAGTGAGGTCACTTACTGAGTGTTTAAATACTCATCCTTTTTCAAAAAAAAAATTTCTTTTCAGGTAAAGGTAAGAACATATTTTAGGAGAGTGGCAAAGTGGTTTGCTGAAAGGGTCATGGGTGTCATGAGGAGTATAGCTTCCGCATCTAGTTTATGTTTTAACTCAAGTTATTTTGTTAAGTAAACATCAGTTATTTTAACATTTTAATTCCAAGTATCTTTTGAAATGTTTTTAAAAAGGGATCCCGAATTAAAGGTTCTTTGGTTGTTTATGAAGAAATTTAATTCTTTTTGTCCAATACTAAAGTTTCAAATTTTTCATGTGCATGCAAGTAGTAACGTCCCTAGAAAATCTAATAGGAAGAGTCGGGTCGTTACATTATACTTGCTTTCTCATCATTTCTCTATAATTCTCTACAATGACTTTCGCATTTCTTAATAAAACATTTGAATTCTTAGCCAAATTCTAAAAATAAAAACAAGTTTTTGAAAACTACTTTTTTTAGTTTTCAAAACTTGGGTTGGTTTTTGAAAACATAGGTAAAAAATGGATAACAAAACAAGGAAACCTATAAGTAGAAGTAGTATTTATAGGCTTAATTTTAAAAAACCAAAAACCTAAATGGTTATCAAATGAGGCCTTAGCTACTCATGTCGGAAAAATAAAGAGAAACAATCAAGAAAGAGGTGAACTTCATGAATCCACAAAGAAGAAGGATGTACAATGTCGAGTTACAAGATACACAAGAAACTAGAACTAAAAGAATACAACCACTGTACTCCCTCGGCGACACAAGGTGGAGGAGGCAGTGGTGAAGCTTCTTCTTCTTCCTTTAGGCTCTAGTGGAAGCAACAGTGATGGAAAACAAAATAAAAGTCGGGAAAACAAGAGAGAAAATGAGAAAAGAAAACAAGACTAAGAGAAGAATGATAAAAAAAAAAAAAAAAAAAAAAAGCCCCCATCAAATCTCCTATTTATACAAGTTATCCCCTAATAGAATTTTTTTCACGCTTCCTCAACTATTTGCGACCCACTACCATGTTGTAGCAGGTTGTATGTGCCACACAATCACTTGTCCGAGATCTCAACTGCTCCTAAATGATCTTCCTGCACTGGCATCTGCTTAAATGTGCTTGACGATCCTTGGCGATGATAAGTAGATGAGGTTTTCATTAGAGATTTGATGCTTTGCTTCCACGCATGCACTGGACCTTGGTTTCATGCATCTTTCTGCGCAACGCCTTCCATTCCTACACAATAGCACAAGACTAAGGCATTCTTCAATGCAAAGAAATGTTAGACGCATATCTTTAAATTGTTCAATGCAAATATATTGATTATGTAGACTTGGTGAAATTGCATACAAATGTTCACCAAACACATACTTCTTATGCTCTTGAAGCAAGGATGATTTAATTATGAGTACTTAATAACTTGTATTTCTACAAGTTATCAAACCTCCAAACTTACACAATTGCTCATCCTCTAGCGATGCCACATAAAATTTAGCTTGCACTAGCCATGTTTCATCATCATCCTAATAGTTGCCTCATCTTTGATTCTTTGATGAAAATTTCCTTAGCAGCGCAAGCCCGACGTTATGCATGCATCGTATATTGTTGAAAGAAAGAGTAAAGCCTTCAAGAGAGCCCCAGAGACGCCTCAATCCTGCAATGAAGGATGTGGTAATGAAGGAGATTTTTAAGCTTATTGACGCATGTATCATCTATCTTATATCTGATAGTAACAGGGTAAGCCCGATTCATGTTGTCCCTAAAAAGACTGGAATAATTGTGATTAAAAATTAGAAAAATTAATTGGTACTCATGAGAGTACAAAATGGATGGAGGATGTGCATAGATTTTAAGAAGCTTAACACAGTAACTAGGAAAGATCACTTCTCTATTCCTTGCATAGATCAAATGGTTAAACGTCTAGCTGGGAAACCTTTCTTTTGCTTCTTAGATGGTTTTCTAGAAATATATCAAATTCTCATAGCGCAGGAGGACAAGGAAAAGACTACATTTACCTATCCATACGGCACATTTACTTTTTGTAGGATGCCTTTCGGATTGTGTAATGCTCTAGATACGTTCCAACGATGCATGATGGATATATTTTCTGAATTCATAGAGAAATGCATTGAGGTATTTATGGATGACTTCACAATTTATGGGGATTCTTTTGAGGAGTTTTTGTCTAATTTAGCCAAAGCCATGGATCCATAAAATGTAATATGGATTTAAACTTTGAAAAGTGTCATTTCATGGCTAGTCAGGGCATAGTGTTAGGTCATGCAGTCTCATCTAGAGGGATCGAGGTCAACAAAGCTAAAATAGATATTGTGGCTAACCTTCCCTACCCTACAAACGTTAGGGAAGTTCGTTCCTTTCTTAGACATGCAGGATTTTATTGCAAGTTCATCAAGGATTTCAACAAAGTTGCCTTACCAAATGACGAACTTACTACAGAAGGATGTCCCATTTGAGTTCAGTGAGGAGTGCAAGATGGCATTCGACCTTTTGAAGGAGTTGTTGACTAGTGCACCTATCATCCACACTTTCCAGTGGGATCTCCCATTCGAGATCATGTGCGATGCCAATGACTTTGCTGTAGGATTTGTCCTAGGCCAAAGGATCGATAAGAGAAGCCATGTCATCTATTATGCATCCAGAACCCTCAATCATGCACAATGCAACTACACCACTATGGAAAAAGAGCTTTTTTTAGTGGTTTTTTCCCTTGAAAAATTTATATCTTATATAGGCTTCAAAGTAATTGTTTATTTTGATCATGCAGCCTTGCGATACCTAATGATGAAGGAGTCAAAACCACGCTTTCTGAGGTGGATTTTACTCCTTCAGGAGTTTAATTTGAAGATCAAAGACTACAAGGGATTAGAAAATTCAGTTGCAGACCACTTAAGTCGCCTCGTAAGGGAAGAAGAAGAGGTACTTCTGAATGACTCATTTCTTAATGCACACTTATTTTAGGTCCAAGGCACGATTCCCTAGTACACTAATCTTGTTAATTACTTAGTTATAGGGAGTCTGCCTAACAATCTTAGCAAGTCTAGGAAAGGTAAGCTTAGGAGTGAGTCCAAGTATTATGTTTGGGAGGAGCCTTATTTGTAGAAATTTTGTTATGATCAAGTGATTAGACGTTGTGTGCTTGATAGTGAAATGCAATCTGTCTTAGGATTTTGTCACAAATATGCATGTGGAGGCCATTTTTCCCTAGGCATTCTGCTAGGAAGGTACTTGATTTAGGACTATTTGGAAAACTCTGTTTAGGGATGCCTATATTTTCTGTAAAACCTGTGAGCGTTGTCAAAGAGTAGATACCATAACACGTAGGAATGATATGCCCCAAATACCTATTATGATTTGTGAAATCTTTGATGTATGGGGGGGGTGGATTTTATTGGCAATTTGCCTTCATCATGTGGTTATAGGTACATAATTTTGGTTGTTGATTAAGTTTTGAAATGGGTGGAAGCTAAAGCCACCATAACTGATGACTCTAAGGCTGTTGCAAGATTCTTGACGTTTAATATTTTTATCAGGTTTGGAGTTCCACGAGCCATTATTAGTAACCAGAGCACCCACTTTTGTAATAAAACGATTGAGAGCTTGATGATGAAGTATGGAGTTAATCACAGGGATGCAACTCCATACCACCCTCAAACAAACGGGCAAGCAGAAATTTTACATCGTGAGGTGAAGTCCATTTTTGAGAAAACGGTGAATCCAGAAAGGCAGGATTGGAGCTTCAGACTAGAAGATGCCTTGTGGGCCTATCGCACAACATACAAGACACCTATATGGATGTCTCCCTATAGGTAAGTGTTTGGCAAGACATGCCACCCTCTAGTCGAGATCGAACATAAGACATACTGGGGCGTGAAGAGATGTAACTATGATTGTGACCAAATTGGTGATCAGAGACTTTTTCAGTTACAAGAGCTCGAAGAGATAAGGCTAGAGGCTTATGGGAATGTCATGATCTATAAGGAGATGTAATGTCCGACATTTTTTTGTATTATTTGGAATTGAAGATTGTTTGGAATTGTGCCTTATGGTAAATTGGATTTGGATTTAAGATGTTTTGTTTTTGTTTCATTTATTGGAGATTTGACAAGAGAAAAAAAAAACTAAAAATGGAAAAGTCAAACCCCACCCCATTATTCTCTCCCCTTCTCATGCAACTACCCCCGAATTTTTGGAATTTTTTTTTACTTTATTATTATTTTTATTTATTTATTATTTCACTCTCCCACTTTCTCTCAACCGAACCCCTATCTCCTCTCTCTCTCTCTCTCCTCGAATCTAAAACCCTCACCCCTCGCGATTTTCTTCTCCATCCCACTAACAGTACGTCGACACCCCCGTCCTGCCAGCATCGATCGCACCCCGGACCTCCACGTTGCTGATTCGTTCCGTCCTCCCTCTCCGACATGATCGTCTTGGCTCCGCCACGAATAGCTAGCCTGCACCAGATTTGCACGCCGCCAGCCTAGTCTGCCGCGTCTAACAGAATCCTCAACCCCTGTTTACCGTGTGTTCACCGTGTTGCTACCCCGATCCGCTGCCGCATGCTACAGTACAAACGTCACCGCCCATCTGCCGTGTTTGTCAAAAGTTTTGGCCAAATCCAGTGGGTAATTTTATGAGTTTTGTCCTTATTGTTTTGAATGTTTTCGATACCGTTTTGTGTTGTGGAGGCTAACCCAAGACGTTTGGATCATGGTTCTAGATTACCCATGGCATGTGGAGGCTAAATTGTCATTTTAGAATCAGACTGGCACCGATCAAGCAAAGTTTTGGTACTGTACAGCCGTTCCCGACTTCGTTTCATTTGGGTAAGTTTTCCAACTATGTTAAGATGGAGGTTTTGGTTTAGAAAAGCAGTTTTATTTATCAAATGGCTAGTTAAGGTGACCCTTGATCATTGGAATAATTTTACAGGACATCTATTGCAATTAAAGGCCATTTGAGACGTTCTTGAGACATCTTAAGTCACTGCATAGCGTTGTGTGGGTAAGATTTGTTGGGATTTATGCCATAAAGCCTCGTAATTAATTAATTATTTAATAATTAATAATAATTTTGATTATTTTATTTGCAATATAATATTATCCATTATATGAAAAATCCAAGGTTATTAGTGTAATCTTGAAAAGTATGTGGTTGACATACAGGAGGATTGTATTCAAGAAATAACCTAAAAAGTCATAGTATATGGATAAGGTTGGGTGCCTTATTCTGGTAACACTATTGATACGGCCCACTTTGTAATAGTTACAAATGATTTGATCAAAATCATTCATGTAGAGACATGTGAGTGGGGGTTGTTGGGATTTATGCCCTAAAGCCTTGTAATTAATAATTTATTTAATAATTAATAATAATTTTGATTATTTTATTTGCAATATAATATTATCCATTATATGAAAAATCCAAGGTTATTATTGTAATCTTGAACAGTATGTGGTTGACAAACGAGAGGATCATGTTCAAGAAATAACCTAAAGGGTCATAGTATATGGATAAGGTTAGGTGCCTTGTCTTGGTAACACTATTGATACGACTCACTTTGTAATAGTTACAAATGATTTGATCAAAATCATTCATGTGGAG
This sequence comes from Trichosanthes truncata, assembly GCA_033996785.1. Classification (NCBI taxonomy): domain Eukaryota; kingdom Viridiplantae; phylum Streptophyta; class Magnoliopsida; order Cucurbitales; family Cucurbitaceae; genus Trichosanthes; species Trichosanthes truncata. Next base: position 36,234,233 of record JAWPNB010000013.1, on the reverse strand, counting down.
ACATGTGAGTGGAGGTATCTTATACAATGAGTTTGTATAAGACTGGACCACAAAATATTTAATCTCTCTTTATAAATCCGTTAATTGAGAAGATTAATATTTCATCAAGATGATCATATGTGACTCGATCTTAATCTTGAGTGAGTTATGAACTCCTGCCTGTGAGGGCTTGTCCTTTGATTTGTATGGGTGAGAGTGGCTTTTGTAGCCGATTCAATATGCCTACCATTTTGGGGACTTGACCAAATAGGGAGCTGGGCACATAATCTTACAAGATAGAATTCACTCCTTCTCATATAGGGTAAGTATGTAGTTCCTTTAAGTGATGATTTCGGGACTTGAACAATAGGGCTCCACCCTCTCATTGGCCCGAGAGGGACTTCGTTTATAATTAGATTATAAACAAATTGTTCATTAGAGGATCAGTGGTACTTAAGGTGCAAGATGTAATTACAGGGGTAAAACGGACTTTTGACCCAGTTGTAATTACGAACAACTCGTGAATGATCGACTTGCATGTAATGATTATATCTATGGACACAACTTGTCCTACAGTGCATAAGAGTGCAACTCTAAGTCTATAGTGGAGTGACCTATAGTTAATGAATGAAAATTAATCAATTAAAGAGTTTAATTAATTAATTTTGTATCAATGGAGCTTATAATCTGAAGGTCCATAAAGTCCCCTTGCTAGCTCATAGTAACACTAAAAGATCAATTTAGTTGAAAGAAAATTTTGAAATGTTCAAATTAATATTAATTTGAAGTGTTCAAATTAATATTTAATATATTAGATATATTAAATATATAAGAGGAAAATATATTTATTGTATTTGATACATTAAATATTAAAATTTGAAATGTTCAAATTTAATATTTAATTTGAAGTGTTCAAATTAATATTTAATATATTATATATATTAAATATAAAAGAGGAAAATATATTTATTGTATTTGATACATTAAATATTAAAATAATTAATGTATATTAGATACATTAAATAAAAGATATTTATTAAATTTGAATTGGATTCAAATTAAGAAATAAATGTCGTAGGAGAATTTTAAACGGTTTGAATAAGATTCAAATTGATTAGATAAATGTATTTTAATATATTAGATATTAAACTATATTATTTAATTATTTTCCCTAAACCACTATAAATAGAACCATAGGGGTGAGCCATTGTGCATTCTTCACAACACACATCTCCTCAATAGAGAGAATTATAGAATTCTCTCTAGATCTCTTCCTCTCCAATCTCTTGTGGATTTTCTTTCAAGAGGCTCCCACAAGCCTTGGTCCTGTGTTCGAGTCATAACCAAGAAGACTTTGTGGAAGAGATAAATATCCGCCAGATTCTCCATATTTTCAAGGTATGTTATGCTTAACCCTTGTATTTTAGTTTAATTCTAAATAAATCAAAGACGATTCCTATGCTTCTGCTGTAGGTTTAATTCGATTATTCCCTTCAGGGGTATCTTATACAATGAGTTTGTATAAGACTGGACCACGAAATATTTAATCTCTCTTTATAAATCCGTTAATTGAGAAGATTAGTATTTCATCAGGATGATTTTATGCGACTCAATCTTAATCCTGAGTGAGTTATGAACGCCTGCCTGTGAGGGCTTGTCCTTTGATTTGCATGGGTGAGAGTGGCTTTTATAGCCGATTCAATATGCCTACCATTTTGGGGACTTGACCAAATAGGGAACTGGAAACATAATATCACAAGATGGAATTCACTCCTTCCCATATAGGGTAAGTAGATGAGTAGTTTCCTTAAGTGCTGATTTCAGGACTTGAACATTAGGGCCCCACCCTCTCATTGGCCCGAAAGGGACTTAGTTTATAATTAGATTATAAACAGATTGTTCATTAGATGATCAGTGGTACTTAAGGTGCAAGATGTAATTATAGGGGTAAAACGGACTTTTGACTTAGTTGTAATTACGAACAACTCGTGAATGATCGACTTGCATGTAATGATTATATCTATGGACACAACTTGTCCTATAGTGCATAAGAGTGCAACTCTAGTCTATAGTGGATTGACACTCGAGTTAATGAATGAAAATTGATTAATTAAAGAGTTTAATTAATTAATTTTGTATCATTGGAGCTTATAATCCATAGGTCCATAAGGTCCTATTGCTAGCTCATAGTAACACTAGAAGATCAATTCAGTTGAAAGAAAATTTTGAAATGTTCAAATTAATATTTAATATATTAGATATATTAAATATAAAAGAGGAAAATATATTTATTGTATTTGATACATTAAATATTAAAATAATTAATGTATATTAGATACATTAAAGAAAAGATATTTATTAAATTTGAATTGGATTCAAATTAGAACATAGATGTCGTAGGAGAATTTTAAAAGGTTTGAATAAGATTCAAATTGGTTAGATATATTTTAATATATTAGATATTAAAATATATTATTTATCTTCCCTAGACTATTGGACCCTATGGGTGAGCCTTAGGCATTCTTCACAACACATATCTCCTCAATAGAGAGAATTAGAGAATTCTCTCTAGACCTCTTCCTCTCCAATCCCTTGTGGATTTTCTTTCAATAGGCTCCCACAAGCCTTGGTCTTGTGTTCGAGTCATAGCTAGGAAGACTTTATGGAAGAGATAAAGATCCGCCAGAAGAATCTCCATATTTTCAATGTATATTTTTCTTAACCTTAATTTTTATTGTTTAATTCTAAATAAAATCAAAGACGATCCAATGTTTCCGTTGTGGAGTGAAACGTTCATTCCTTTCAAGATTAATTTTGGCGTTTGGGCAAACTACTTTTACAGTAAGGTCATTCATTGTTTGGATTTAAATTGGTTGTATGGTTAGGCCTTTCTGTGAAAATTTAGGGAATTATTTAAGTTGACCTCTTAATTTTGTTGGATTATTTGAAGGTAAATTTTTGTAAGTGGAGGCTATACTAGTGAATTTGGGTGAGTTGGCACAAATTTCTAGCAATTTGGTTCTTGAGTAGTGAGTTGGAAGGGTGAGATTTTCACCACCAAGTCAAACCCCAAAATTAATTATGGAGATTCTTGGATAAATGTAGAATTTATTTGGAAAATGTTAGCCAAGTAGTGATGTTAACTTCGTGCTATTTTATTTATTGCTAGGTGGTGCTAGATTTTCAAAAAATGATATTTTTGGGTGCTCTAAATAAAATTATTTATTTTTTCTTGAGGTAAGTAGCTTTTGAACTAAGCCCCTTTAAGTTGTTATATTAAATTTTGGATCAAGTTGGAAAATCTGTGAATTTTTGTAGCATGCCTAAAATGTGATTATGGAGCATGTAATAATGGGTGGTTGGTTATGAAGTATATCTTGGGATAGAAATTGCCTGAGAATGTGGTATGCGAGTTTAGGGGCTCAAAGTTGTGAGCTAGATGTGATTGGCATGTGAAATTTCTTTATTGATCTTGTGTTTTAAATTCATAGTTTATTGATTGGTAGCTATGATTTGTTTTGATTGTGAATTTAATCCTAAGGCCCTAATCACCCTAACCTTTGTGTTGATGTGACAAGTGTGATTGTAAGGTATTGAGAACCTTGGTAGGGTTAGGGAATGACTTAGGACCATTAGGCTAGTGACATCTAATACCCCATTTGGAACATGCTTACCTAGGATGTTTGTGTGATGTGATAGCTAGTGGGTTGTGTACCCTATTTTGTGATGGCATGGAGGGTGAGTCATTCATTGCAGAGACTATCTAGTTGGTCGTGTTCCCTGATGTGTGATGGCATGGAAGGTGTGTCCTTCATTGCGGTGGGCGTTCGATGTGTGACTTAAGGGTTGTGGACCTTCTTGTCGTATGCTAGTTGTGGGGATGAAGCCCCACGGATAGGAAACATGGCTTTAGGGTATGGCCATAAGGCTATACCATATATGAGGGTGGGTTAGGTGGTCACTTAGCCAAGAGAGTGTAGAACTTGAGTAAGATTAGGAGCTTAAGTGGTTTATGGTGAGTTGACTAGCTGATGTGTTGGACTGTGAGCCTTGAAACTTAAGTGGGCTACTTACTGAGTATCTTTATACTCATTCTATGCTATATTGTTTTCTCTTTCAGGTGCCCAGTAGACCCAGGAGGTGCGTGGCACAAGCTATTGGCTTGTCTAGGCTATGGAGATGTGTCCCCTATTCCCTAAGACCGTAGAACTGATATCACTACAAGAAATATCACATACGATAGCATTAGAAAAACGCTATCATAGACTTTTGATAGCGTTTTTAGGCACGCGGTCATAGCCGATGTTATTGAAAGTTTCTGACTTATCATAGCGTTTTTTTGACGCTATAAAAAATGCTATAAAAAGTCTATTTTTGATAGCGTAATGTTAATGCTATAGAAATTTTTCATAGCATTGGAAAAAACGCTATGATTGCTCTTTTATAGCATATTTTATAGCAGTAAAAAAATGCTATAAAAGATATATTATAGCATTTTTTTAGGCATGCTGTCGTAGCTGATGTTATTGAAAGTCCTTGACTTTTCATAGCGCTTTTTCCACGCTATAGAAAAGGCTATAAAAAATCCACTGTCGATTGCATCATTTTAATGTTATGAAAACGTTTGATACCATTAGCAAAAAACGCTATGGTAGGTGATGTTATGAAAAATTGGTAACTTTTAATAGCATTTGTATAGAGCTATACTAAATGCTATTAAAATTTATACAATTACTTTCTAATGTAGTACATTTAAAAAAAACCTATTATAGCATTTTGAAAATGTAATCAATTACTTTCAATAGCATTATGTCATGTGTCCACCATTGTAAACATTATATAATTAACCATCAAACTATATCAAAGAGAAAATATCAAGACAAAATAATATATTCTATTATCATATATTGATAAAAGTACGTACATAAATTTGATTACATATCAAAGATAAAATAAATGTATATATTTAAAGCATGTTCATATTAATAATACACTTTTTAGAATATTGATAAACATATCTATTGGAGATAAACATATCCATTGCAAAACCCATCTCATAAGTTGGAAGAGTGTGTCATTTCATTCACCTACAAAAAATAAATAAATACTGTAAAATTTAAGTTTATTTTACAAATAAACACAATTTAACTCTAATGTACTCAGATTAATCAATAGATTTATGGCTCTCATTGACTTTAAATGGATTAGATTGATATGTGGTAGGGTAAGAGTGTAACGGAATATATAACAACCAAAAGGCAAGCAAGTAATGGAAACATAATATATAGATCTAGTATTTCAAGACACAAAGTACATATACTTCAACACAACCAATTCCTACAAATCTCAAATATACTAAAACTTGAAAAAACTATAAGTTACTTGCAAAAGAATTATTATGCAAAATATTGCAAAACAAGATAGAAGTTGAAGGTAAACAAAATTTTCACATGTATCTAATATGGATTAAGTTCTTAAACTTGAGCATGCTTTCCTTGTAAGACAAAATAAAAATAAAAGGAAGTAGAATGGCATAACAAAAATAACTTGAAAAACCAAAGACAAGGCTTCCAAATGTATGATAAATGTGTAGGCTAAAAATATTTAAGCATTGTCATTATAAGAGAAGAGGACAATAAGTAAAGCCCATTGACATGCATTTCAAAAGTCATTAAAAAGAATAAGAGTAGAGGACAATAAGTAAAGCGAGTAGATAAGTATAACTACAAACATGCATTACTGATAAAAAAAAAGACTACCAGGATCAAAGTTAGCAACAAACACCTACTCTTTATTCAAGCTTGTAATTTCATGTGCTAGAATCTAGATTAATCTACCATGATCCTCAATAAACCTAAGGCTTTTTCCAGAAAAGAGGGTGTTCCATCAACATCTTCCAAAGCAAGCAAAATAGATATGCCAAGGACTCTTGGTCTTACAAGTCGTGGTTGGCTATCCTTCACTAGAAAAGATAGATAAAGAACATCAATGAATATAAAAATTTTATATGTTTTTGTTCATGAAGTCTAACCAAACACATGTCCTTACAAAAAGTTGCATAGGTTGGTAATTTCTCTATAAAATTTGTCATCCGGACAACAAAATCAAAGTAATGTTCTTACAAAAAGTTAAGAATTGAAGTTATTTACCTGGTCTCCTATGCCTTAAAAATTGGCAGTTAAGTATGGCAAAGGAAAAGGTGTTGTTCGTCCCACTTTATCTTCGTGCAACTGCAAGAACAACTTCAACCGATGTGATTAACCAACTTTGCCCTACAATATAATTTAGCAATACAAAACAACATTTGGTTTCATTTTGATGTTGCATTTACTAGAGTACCTGTGGGATAATTGTAGAACCCATTAAATATTTTAAAAGGCACAAGCCAAATTCAATGTTGTGGTCTCAAAACTCAAGACTATAAAATACACTTTACTATCTCATGCAACATAGTGAAGGAAGCATCCAAATCTAAAGCTTAAACTTGATGTAAACACAAATAAGACCCCAAAGAGAGCCACCAAATTTGAAATATTTTAACATTTGTGGAAGATAGAAGAATCCACTTCAAGTTCCTTCATTGACGTTTAAAAGTACCTAAAATTTGGAATTGGTCACTTACAGTATAAAATAGTACTCATGGTAATTGAAGGCAATATTCTTTGACCATCTTCGAATGTGATTTGTAAAATGAAAATGAGCTGGACTCTTTCTTTTAAAGTTTGTCCAAAAGCCAAAGGTTGCAGAAAATAGTTAACCTACCTTAGAATTTATGACTTCCAAATGGTGAGCTTTCTGTCCAATGCAAGGATGATAGGTCAAAGAAAAAAAACTTGTTAAAGAACTTGCAAGAAATATCTCATACAAGATGCAAGAACTGAGCTCATGCAAATAAGTTAGTCTTGTCATATATCCACCGCAATCGAGCAGATACCATTAAGATGAAAAATGTTCAACAGTAGCCAATTGCTTCAAACTTCATTTCCAAATCAAAGTGATGTATGCAATTTAAGACACATTCAAAGGGGGAATAATTGAACAATAACACTATTGAATTTAACTTTAGTCCTCGTCAATTTGAAACTTTTGCATTTACCACACATACAAAACATCTATTATTAATGTCTCTCCTTTCCTAATATGTAAAAACAAGGACACATAGGGGATGAAGATGAGAACACAACCTCAGCAATGAAACAACAAACTAAAAATAGTTGAACAACCAAGTCTGGAGTGAAAGATTGCATGCAGATAAATCCAAACCAAACTGCTAACTTATGCAACCAAGTCAAATTAGTTCACTTCTTGACTGCATTGTCATTAGAATTAAATGTCAGATCAGCAACAAATACCAAAATTCACGAAGTCATAAATTTAAAGAGTAAATTAGGTTACCTACCAAACTTGTGCAACAATTTCTCAAGAACAAAATCCCTTCCTGAGATTGTTATACTGGTGTAGGGCAAATAGCCAATCAACAAATTAAAGACCTTTGCAGATGTAATTATCACTTGCCACAATGGTTTAATTTCTGCAACAATCAAAGTAACGTCATATTTTTATGCACACAAATCCTTGGACTTATTTCAAAATCCACTCATGACAAGATTACAACAAGGAAGTAACAAATAATGAAGTACACTGAGATATGAGATATGAGTCCACTCAAGAACTTTGAGAGACTATAAAAAGATGCTCCAATTGTTTTGAAAATAAAAATACTACAATAACAAAAAGAATTGAATTTTGATCACTAAAAAAAAACTCAAAACAGACTCTCAAATATCGTCATGACTTTTGGACTGCTCATCGAAAGTTGAATACAAAGCACCCATATGAAGCTTATCTTCTTGTTTCTTTTCTAAGTTCAACCTTCAAACAATTTCAATTTCTATACAAGAACTAAACTTGGCCAAAAATTGTTAACGAAAGATAGAGCATTACAAAGTTATCTTCATTAAAAAATCTAGGATGACTACTTTTTACTCACTTGTTAACACATCATTCAAAGTGAAAATTCAATATTATTTTCAAAAGTGTATAAAAGCCTTATAAACACACAACATAAGAAAACATATTCACAATAATTCTTAAAATGTTTTAGAATAAGTTTCACAAATGTGCAAATGTGTATGAAGTCACATATATATTATGAAAAAGAGAACTATCTTACCTAATTTGAGATTCTTCTTCTTGTACCATTTCTTGTCATTTTGACCACTCCTAAATATCAATACTACAAAATTTTGAGTGTCAAGTCTTCTTTTGTAAGAATACTAAAAAAGTGATAAAGAAAACTAAGTTTGTTCGTGAAGGAGAGATAGAGGAGAGAAGATTTCAATGAATATGTTCTCTGAAGCCATTCAACATTCTGACTTCTTTATAGACAAGAAATAGAACATTGAACTTCAAAATACTAAAGCAATTGAAGTAATTACAATAAGAAGGCATCTCTTTTTAGTTCTTGTTTTTTACAACCTTTTCAAATACAATAAGAAGACATCTTCAACATCTAATCACAAAGTTAGGATTGCATAGATCGCTTAAACATATCAACAAATTAAATGATTATTCTATCAAAGAAGTACTATGACTATTCTACTGAAAAAAGTACCATCAACGTAAATTCTCATTCACCTAGTCTACATATTATATATAATGGTTCCAAAATTCATGGCCTAATAGAACCATATCTTAGTTTCTCTCCTTTAAAATCATCTTCATATTCATACATAAAAAGAGTTAAACTCTAATTTCAGCAGTATAACGACGTAACCACAACTACCCTTTTCCCTAGCACCTGACAATTAAGAATTTCACACTTCTACACCCAAATTAACCAAACAATGGTGTTTTCACATTACCTGGAAATAGCACAACATACCTAACCTCCAAGTAAAAATAGACCCAACCAACTTCAAGCAAAATACAACTTCATAATCCCCCAAAAATTTAAAGAAAATGATTTTTTTTTTTCAACAAACCAAACATTTATTCCATTAGCTAAGTCATAGCAAAAAGAACGTATCTATAACCATCACTCTCCATTTACACTCATTTGTTAGAATCAATGCCTTTATTCCAACCCTCAAACACTTCCCATAATCTAACTTCATTACCTTTTAAACCATGTTGGTTGTTGTTCAATAATTAATAATTTATAAGAATGATAAACGAGCTCAACTCAAAAGGTTTGTCACAAACATTTGAATATATCAAATTACTTTTATAGTTTATAAATAAATTTTTACGAAAAAAATGAGCAAAGCATACCTCTTTTTAGTTCTTGTTTCTAACAACCTTGTCAAATAAATTAAGAAAACATCCTCAATATCTAATAAAAATGTTGGTGTTGAATAGATCGCTCATAACTAAGAAAACAAAAGAGAGTAACACTTTAACTACAAATACACCCTCAATATTCTATCAAAAAGATTTGAAATGCATCTAAAGAAGTAAATAAATAAATTATATGATTAATGCAGTAAATTGACCCCCCCCCCCTCCCCATAACGTACAAGAATAAAGTGAGTTATCATTTGATGCTATAACAAGAATTTAATACTGAAGATGGAAAAGAAAAAGAGAGAGAACTACATACAACTATGTTCAATCTTCATGTTTCATTTTACTTGATAAGAATACTTCATAACTATTCAATTTTTCAATTTTATACCTTAAGCTTATTATTCACAATTTATTTTACAAAATGTTTTTAAAAGCATAATTCTAGCTAAAAATCTTATTAACAAAAGTACTCAAAATAGGATTTGTTCAACCTAACAAAATTGTAGCAACTATGTCAATCTATTTGAATGTGAACCTACATAATCCATAGTTTACATAAATAGAAATAGAGAGATTAGACAAGCAAAATAGCAAATCCTCCAGAAATTCAAAGATTTCCAATCTTCAAAACTTCAACCATCATAGAAATGTGCATATAAAAAGCAAGGGCAAAAATCCATAGCACAACACAACTATGCAACCTTTCAGAGTATCATCAAAAGGAATGTGCCACAAGGATACAGAGGGTACAAGTTGTGCAGCCTATATATTAGGTTTTCAAATTTCAGAGAAAGCAACAATACATAATAAAAGAAATAATAATAATAATAACTTTTCAACAAACTTTGAACATCTCATTATTTAAGCTTATGTAGAAAATAAACCTTCTTGGCAAAATTAAAACTGTCTCTTCACCCAATGCAATGCTATATGACTGAGAGCTTCATCCTCATAGTCTTTATGCAGATCTGGATCATGGATGACTCTTTTAATTTCAACATTATTTTTTTTTTCTCAAGCAAGAAAGGAAAATTGAGAAAGGGGAGAAAGGGGTGGTTTCCATAAAATGAACTTGACAAATCTTATTATTGCACAGAAACAATGAGACTTGAAAGGGTACAATTATGGGCATTGCTTTGCTTCTTGTAACACCTACCTTTTCTTTCAACTTTGTCATTATTCTAAATCCACATATTAATTGCAATGTTTTTAATTTCTTCAAAGTCAGAATATATTTAAAGATGTATGACAAGATATTTAATGATCGAAGTTGGTTTCAAAACTTTCTGTATTTGATAAACCATGATCTCAATGGTACCATATAAAACAACACATTAATTCATTTCTTCAAAATTTTAAGCCTCTAACAACAAGATTGTGGTCAAGTACCTAGATTATACATAATTAAGGATTACCAGCAAGCTTAATGCACTTAGTCTTTGTAGCAGTTAAAACACTAGAATTGAAAAATAATGGGATTCTAAAAGAAAGCTTACATAATTAAAGAGAATTTGAGGAAAATAGAGAAAGAAGGGGATCCAATTCGAGGAGGGAGAAAATTACATATAGCAAATGAGTTGCTCAATGAAATGGAGCTAGTTGGAGTTGAGTCTAACAGTGTCACATACAACACTTCAATTTCCTACTTTAATAAAATTGGGAATTTCAAACTAGCTCACAAATTTATGAAAAAAAATGACCAATGGAGGAGGGTCTTTTACTCACTGAGCTCCTATTCAACATGTCCCTGTGATCCATCCCCTTTTGGTTATTTGATGTGAAGTTGCATTTGGATTCAAAACAAAAATAAGACTCAAAAAGAGGGGAAAAGCCAAAGGTAATGAGTTGGGTTTTTGGCCAATTAATGTCTTCACTTACGAGTTAGCATAGTTTCAATTCGGTTGCTTATGCTATAATGGACGTGAGAAATTTACAATGAAGAATGCTTACAAACTCTACTTTGTTGGTTTTGTTGGTTTGATTCAAAGTTCATGCTCAAATTCCGAGGATGTTAATCATTAGTTGAACAACTTTGGGCTTTAGGAATTCAAAATTTTCACTTGGAGAGCTTTACAAAACAATTTTCTAATTGATACAATATTGAGTAAAAAAAGGATTCAATGTGTACTTTGTTGGTGTCTTTGTTGTAAGCAGGTGGAAAAACTAGCCCTTGTGTTGTTCAATTGTAAAAGAGCCAAAGTTATCTGCAATTCAATTATTTCATATTGCGAGGCCCTTTTTTTTAACAAAGGTAATATATTAAAGTAAAAGAGAACCTCATTGCCCGAGATCAAGGCACACAAACCTGGTATCACAAATGAGATCAAAGAAACAACTATGAAATAGATGCTAAAGACAAGTGACACAAAACAACATGAAATCAAATACATAGAGGATATTGGCACAACCCAAGCAAGGCATACAATCAATGAAGTAAGCCCCAGCTTGAGGCAATCAAAACAAATGGAAGACATTCTTAATAACTAAGGAGGATTATGAGACGTGTGTTACAAATAAAATCCTCTGCCATGTGTGTGCCCTAAAACCAAAGAAGGTAAGACAAACTCAAAACTTTTTGCAACATGAAAATGAAAAAACAATAGTAAAATTCCAAATAAAAAATTTTCATGCACAATTTAGCAATGTCATCGATTCATTAGTCCATCCTTTCACTATATTTTTCATTTCCATCTAACCAAAAGTAAAATAATTGTTCAGTTCCATTAAAATTATACATTAAAAAAGAAAAAAAGAAAATATTTCCAAATATATGAATCTAGTATGTAACTTATGATTTCCCCCTAAGCAAGTCAAAACGAACATAATTAACAAACTCTCTCGTTACCCAATTTGAGTCAGCAACCAAGACCAAAACACCAAACAAATCTCTCACTTCTTTCAACCCTGCTAAGAGCAAGCTTCTTATTCTACTCTACATACATGAAAATCAACGAGGTTGACCCATCTTCAAAGCCACAAAAGCCAAAATATTATACCCAACCAACATGATGACACCAAAAACAGCCACATCCCACCACAAATTCTCAATCCCCAAGCATTTAACAGTAGGAAAATCCCCCACTTTACAGTACTACTGCAGCCTAAACCCACACTCACATACCTCATACAAACATATTAACATTCAGTTCCTCATTATTTTTCTTGTCTTTGTTTGGTTCCTAATAAAACGAGAGAGAAAAAATTATAAAAAGACATTCCAATTTTGACCGCCTAATTTCTTTGAAAAATAATTTCACATAATGTTTTCCTTTTGTGTTTTTCTCAACAACCAAAACACGCTTTAAAGAAATTCATGCTCTAGTTCTAGCATATGCAACCAAACACTTTGAAATACACATTAAAACACCATCAAGAAATTGAAAGAAGCAATCTCGACAAACAGAAATATCTAACCTTAAGACTCCTCATTCAACACCACAAAGATATCTAAATAAAGATATTGCCACTAGTACTGCCGTCCTTCTCTTCTGGACATCAAACCACAACCACATAAGATACACAATGATGGACACCTATTGGTACCAAAGGGAACAAATAAAAGGGGCAACTCCAATTTTCAAGTTGCAAACATCAAGTTACAATTAGTAAGTATTTTCAACTTCAATTTTAAGTTAATTCAAGATTAATTGAGCATGGTTATGTTATAGTAAAAGAACACCCTATAACAAATACTTATAGAAGAAAGCATGAAAAGTTGCAGTAGAATCTCAAACATAATATATACGTACTTTTTTGGTTCAATTCAATGACCTTATAACTAGCTCCAAGCTAGCTTGGTAGGTTGCAATCTAATAGTCAAAATTAAATAAGAATATAAAAACAACTTCAGTATGTATGAAAGATATCATAAAACTACTACAATAGGAGCACAGTCGATTTATTATAGTTCACTTGTTGGATCTTTTTAATTGAAGTACTATTCAAGATAGCATATGTGGGGAGTATTACAATATTTATTGAAATAGTTGAATAAATACTAACCAAGTAAATTATGCATTAAATTTCTAATAATTTAACATGTATATCACTTACTATTTTTAATGATTGGCTCAGTCTTTTTTACAGTACCATGAACAAGAAACATCCAACATTATTTTTATATAGGAATCAATACTTCGATTAAGGTAGATGAAAAAAAAAATCATGGATTTGTAAAACCACTATCTATGCTTTTTTAGAATTATTGCAAGACAAATCGAAACTCTTTTTCTTATTCTCTTTCTCTATCGAATGTACATGGAGATGAAAAGAAGAATAAAGAAATCAAAGCAAAACCAAGAGAGAATGAAGATGTTGATGCATATTTTTAGAAACTTTCCAGTGTTGTCACTTCCCAATGGGCATAGAAAGACATGACACAACGCACAAGTGAAGAAATTGCTCCAAACCAGTAAAGCATGTTTTAGAAGAATTTAACTACACGATGCTCAATTATTTTTTTCCTGCAACCTGTAAATTTAACTACTCAGTTGGAAAGAAAAAATTCATTGGCATGGTTTATAAGAATAATAGGAATAAGAGGGTCGTTTATCAATCAAAGGAAGTGTAGGCTAAGGTTTACACCAACTAATTGGAGAAGAGAAAGAGCTCAAGATCAACACCATCCCAACAATTCTATGAATGAAATTTTCACAAGACTAACACTAATGCTACTTACTTAGTAGATTAATCAAGAAAGAAAGATGAGATTACACCTGTTTCTAAGATGGGTTACCTCCACTGTGAAAAAGCCATGACAGAGTTTTTTATTCAACAATTAGAAGAAGATTACAAGTGTTGAAGAACTTGATCAAAAAGTTATATGTAGAGTTCACTAAATAACTAATTTGTGATTTAAACTTCTTTAAAAATAGATTCCAAGACCCTTCGGTTGTAACTCTTTTAAAACCCAGCTATAATTTGTTTGCTATTGGTGGTTTGAAATTAGTTCTAACACATACAAATCAAAATGGTAAATGACATCTCCTTCAAATTTCTAGAGATCAGAAAGTGAAAATGAAAGTGGTTCAGTCTGTAAATTGAAATCAATCGGTTTAGACCCCAGACCAGACCTAGCCTGAGCTACCTGAACCTCAATCGGTCTACCTCTTGCATCAACGAGAGTGAGTGTTTTTCAACGATGCTTCTAGCAACACTCTAGCCTCAAGGATCCTCCAACACTACCTTGCCCAACTGCTATTCAACACCAATATTTTGGAGGGAACCATTGACAACCCCCTTAGAACCCTCCAAAGCCTTATCTAAAGAGCCAACCACAATAGGAGAAACAACAACATTCGACTCAACAACATACAACTCAAGAAGTACATGATTATTTGAAGATGGAATCGAAAAAGACAGTCTTTATTTGACAATTTTTCAAGAGAAAGAAATAGGAAATTCAACACGAAAAAACATCAGAGAAACGAAGATTCACATACGAACCTTGCAAATGAGGAGAAGATGATTGTGATTTGCGATTTTTTTAGTCTTCAAAAGCCCAAATTAGAAGAATCTTGCGATTCCAAGTCTTCAAATGCCCCTTTTGCGATTTTGGTGATTTCCAATTTTTCGAGTGTGGGGAAGAAGAAGTAGTGAAATTAATTTTGTGAGAGAACTAGAATCTTAAGAGGGCAAGATGAAATTTTGGGAGGAAGATGAAATTTTCAGTTTTGAGAGAGAGAAAACTGAAAGGTTGGAAGCAATGAAATCGTGTTGTGAGTGTGAGTGTGACATAGTGATGAAAAACGTAACACTTGAGCGGGACTTTTTTTCAATTAGCGCCCATTTTTTCAACCCCGCCTTTTCTTTTTAATAGCTTGTTAAGTGTAATGCTATAATTAAATGCAATGAAAAGGTATATTTGTTGTAGTGTATGTTTTTAAGTTCCTTGCTCATGTGTTTTAAAATTTGTTTGTTTTTGCATTATTGATGTTTGTAGGATTTAATCTTGAATCAAAATGTTTTGCAAGTGTTTTTTTTAAATTTTGAATTGGGATCCCGAATTAAAGTAAGTTTTTGTGAAATGTTCCGCTATTCTTATTGAAAAGAGTTTTAAAACCTTCATTATTCGTAGATAAGAGCTTGTCGAGTAAGATGTAAGTAGCGATCCAGGGCGGGTCATTACAAGAGAAGTCAAAGTTGTTTCATGACAACATGGTTGTCAGGAAACAATTTGACGTTGGGCAGAAAGTTCTTTTATACAATTCTCACCTCAAGCTGATGTCAGATAAGTTTCTCTCTAGATGGCTCGGTCCTTTCATTATAACTCATATCTACCCTTACGGTGCAGTGGAGATTTAGAGTTTGGAAACAGGTAAGACATTTAAAGTGAATGGACATAGGCTCAAGATTTACAATGAGGGCGACCCCGCTTCTATTATCATGACAGGCACTATGGAATGCCCTATCTATATGGAGCTAGGTTGAAGCTACCAAACGACAAGTCAAGCAATCGACTATAAAAATTTGTGCTTCCTGAAGGCAGCCAAGCGATTAAGTTTTAATTGCTTTCCTTTTATTGCTTTCAGTCCTTTCCTTTTTGTAGCTTAGTTTGTTTTTGGTTGTGATTGGCAAGAGATGTTGACTTGGAAGGAAAATTATTTCTTGGAATGAGGCCTCACCACTACCTACATGCGTTCATTGATTTTTAGCATACATTGAGGACAATGTAATATTTTAAGTTGGGGGTGGAGTACGCATATGTTGTTGAGTCCTGAGCATATGAGTTTAAACTGTCTATTTTAAAAATTTTGAGCTTGAATTTGTGATGATTTGATTGCTTGCTATATGGTGATGACAATCAATAAAATGCTTGATATATTTCCTTGATTGCATTTGTCGAAGCATGTGAATGCTATTATGAAATGAGTCCCTTTTTTAGCCTAAATTTTTCAAAATTTGTGCTACAACAAAACTTATTATAGCATTTCAATATAGCATTTTAGAAAAACTGCTATGAGAAAAATGGGCGGAAAAATTTACGAAAATAAAAAATTCCGCTTCCATAGAAAAATTGCTATAAAAAATGACATTTCAAGAAGGTGAGGAAAAATTCACGAAAAATGGAATATCTCACTCACTTTTTGCTAAAATATTCAGTCATGCCTCCTTTCTTCTCTAGTCTTTCCCTCTCCTAATTCTTTTTTACTCCCTCGATTGGGATGAAGATGTTGCATCTCCATTGTTTTTCATCTGGAAGTTGCGGCCTATTGATTCTTCCAGCGATTAGAAAAAAAGAGAGGCCTCAATACAAGGCCACATTTTCTTGCAATCATATACAACCAAGGTTTATTTTTCTTTTAGGGTAACCACAGTCAATCTTTATTAGATTACATGGGGTTCCATCTCAAAACCAATTGGCAATGAGAGGAGTAGCCCATATATCTTATAAATTGTGAGGTCTCTCTACATTTTTCCAATGTGGGATCCTCAACATGCCCCCTCAAGATGGTGCCACTTTGGGTTCACCATTCTTGGATCGGATCCCAATTTTAATTTTTGGACCGAATACCCCGTTTGGGTTTAATGGGCTCTGATACCATATTAGATTACATGGGGTTCCATCTCAAAACCAATTGGCAATGAGAGGAGTAGCCCATATATCTTATAAATTGTGAGGTCTCTCTACATTTTTCCAATGTGGGATCCTCAACAATCTTCTACCATTTTGTCTTATCCACTACGGTTGTCTCATTACTCAAATATAGAGGTTTCATTTTTCTTTTCCTCAATTTTGGCTTCTAATGAAACTTTGACATCTAACCTAACCCTTTTAGTAACCCTTGTCTCTGCAACCCACTGGTTCAAAAGTAGAATCGATGAAATTTTCAATCTTCACTCACATCCTTCAACTCTTAAACTTTTTATACTCTTGAGGGTGGTTTTGAAAAAAATAATTTTTATTTTGCTTCCTCTATTGATTTTAGGCATTGTGTTGATCCATGGAATCCATTGAAAAGACTGGGTTGGAAGCAAAAAGTAATTATTAAGCAAACACTGTTGGTAAGTTCATTATTTTCATATTTCTTTAAGTTTATAAACTTAATAGTTTGGAGGTCCTAGAGAATATCATCAATGGAGTTGATTTCAATTAGTGAATGGGTAGGCATCGAATGGAGGCTCAAATGAGGCTTCAGGCCTTGAGGCTATTTCTCAATACCTACCTTTTTTGATTAATTGCTTGATGTTTGCTTGTTTTTTTGAAGAATAAAGAAGTTAGTTAGATGCTCCTGTTTCTCTCTAAACAAAGCTGAGTGCTCGAGTACAATTTGGTTGTGTATGATTTAGTTAGTAGGCTATTAATGGTGGGAAAAAAAAGGTATAGAGATCAAAGATTGTGCATCATGATGATATTTTATTTCTTAGCCACCATTCTCTCTTAATATGACTGAGCATTTTAGGTTGCTTTTAGAATATAAATTTGATTCTGTAGGTATGAAATGATGCAGAACTGTGAGCAAAATGATGCTAGACTGTGATATTTGTGGATGACAGTAATATAGTATGGAGTTCTTTTAAGAGATCCAGAACGTGAAATGGTTTGGTGCTCTATTTGTTGGTATTACAGTTCAGTCCAATAAACATGATGAATCATCAAAGGAGGTGGAGAACCCACCAATCCCTGCTCAGAGTCCTGCTTGAAATTCTTTCAATAAGTTGATTGGTTGGTACACCTTCAATGCACTTCCATATGCTGAAAAGAGTGCTAAATTCATTGGTGACAAGTCATCAATTCTTCCAAGGAAGCTTGAGTGACGAAGGTTTGTGTTCTCTAACCTCTAAGGATGTCTTAAGGGAAGAGGGAACCCTTATTCTGTTTTTGGTTGTTTGCATAATGATCTTTCTAACCAACGAACAAGTTCCTTTTCTTCTCTGTTATGAGCTAAATTTTGTTCAAGCTTCACAATAAACTTGATAACTATGTTAGATAGAGGTGTTTGTTGCCTCTATGAATGAATTCATAGTACCTTAGAGCATATATCAACGGAAAGCTCACATTTCACATTACACATTACATATGCTGATACAACAATTTATGTAATTAAATGCTTCTCTGAGATTTATCATGTAAAACTATTATTTTTCATATGATTATTTTTTTAATACTATTTGCATTCCTAGACCTATTTGCATTCCTAGACTACCATAAGTCTAGTATTTTCAATATGCTTGTACCTAAATAAATTTTGAGGATATTTTGCCTCAGTTTTTTGGAGAGCTTTATTTTCTTGGTGGTAAAATTCTATTGTTGAGATAATCTTTAAAATTGTTATCGTGTTTAACAATGAACAGTCTTGGTTTATATTAAATCCTATCAAAGTGTCTTGTTTGCAAATGACTTTTTCTTTTGTTGATTGACGATTATCATTAATTGCTCAAGGCTTAACTAAACAATGCAATAAGCTTGTGGTTTTGTATAAAATCTTCTTTTCTTACGACAACTGTCTTTCTCACAACTTTTTTTTCTTTAGATTTTTCTTTTGTTATGAGATTTCAGTATTGAACAGTTAATATGTTAACATTCGATGTGATTTCCAAAGCTACTCTAAAACAAATTGATGGGTAGTTTAAAGAAGTTCATAATATGAAAAACAAGGATCTAATGAGCTTATATATCTAGTTCCTTTTATATATTTTAATGCTTTGAAATGATTTTATAAAAAGACCATTTGTTATACTTGTTATGAAACCCTAGAGAATTGGATCTAACAACTTAATCATCTAGAGTTCCTACTGTGGCAGGTTTTAGGTTGGTCAGTGTGGTTTTCTGAGTATCTTGTTCTTGAATGAATTTGGCAAAGGTTGAAATCACTTTAAAGGTAAGACATTTATGTTATGTTGTTATATATGATTTTTCACTATAGAAACAACTTTATATTTGGTATTGTAATGATGTAGGTTTATTCCTTACCCACATTGCTATAAGCTTTTTCAATTTTTCATTTGCTCATTTATGTACTTTACCTGGCGATTTTATTCGAGTCTCATGTTCTTGTTCCTACAGTCAAGTGATCTTTTATGATAATTTGTATTTAATTTAGATTTATAAAACTCATATTATGGGGTGATTATGTTTACCAAAGGTGGACTTATGTATTCCTAGGCATGGATTTTCCATCCTTATCACACTGTTATAAGAAAGAATATTGGGTGGATCATCTCACTTACTGTTATTAGTTCTTGGAATTGAAATTCAAGTTTAGAAAATGTAGAATATCTTAGACCACTACTATACTTCATGCTCTCACAAATGCAACAGTCCAAAACCAAATTTACTTACAAAGTCATCTGATACAACATCTAAGAGTGGTTCTGCTTGTGTTAAAAGTCATACTTTTCTAATTTGTACGGATCACCAAATTTGGAGACATTAAATGTTATTAGAGAGTTAAAGTGAATCACGATACTACTTTCTCTTGGTCCTTGAAAGGCATGCCCATGCATTGTTCCTCGTATCATACTCCAAAAGGAAATTGTAGTTCTAAAGGAGCTTCTTCGGTTCTGATTTGAAGCCTAATACATTCTCTGACAATGTTTCTTTACCATGTTTTGGAAAAGACAAAAAAAGAACCATGTTTTTGGCAACAAATATGATTTAATACTGAAACTGTTTAAAAAAAGTGTAACCTTTCATTTTTTTTTGTGATTAGACTATTTCTCAACAATTTTATAATTGGGTTCAGAAAAAAAATGGTGTTATAATTAACTTTATTGAGACAGATATGAAGTATATGTTTGTTGATGAGAGCAATCAATTATTCCTGAAAATATTATTGATCTAGAAATCTTGAGATATTTTATCACAGATAGGTTTAATATAGGTGCAAATGTGATGGCAGGGATTTGATGTGAAATTAATTGATGTGAACAGAACTTGTAAAGTTACTAAGGTATGCAACCACCCTTCTAAATATCCTATACAAATGAATATATATTTGATGATTGTAAGCTTTGTACGATCTAGGGTAGACAAGTTGTCAAGTACACTGCTCTCTTGGCTTGTGGGAAGTGGAAACTATTACGGCATTGTTGGTTACACAAAAGCTAAAAGACCTGTAGTATCGATTGTTTTACAAAAGGCATGTTGCTTGTGCTAATCAGTAGACTCTATTATACTTCCTCGTTTAGTTTTATTAAAATTTAAAAATTTGATAAAATTCTTGATGTTCGAGTGATAGAATAGAACATAGTGAAATTAATTTTTATGGTATACTATGAGTGTGTTTTAATTGAATTGGTTTGAAAATATTTAGCCAGGTCTGTCTCAAAAAATATTTAGCTAGGTTTTAATTGAAATCTAATTGTCAATAGATGAAGCATTTGGATTAATCTATGCAAATGAGATAGAAATTGAATATGTTGTCATGCCAAAGTGAGAGATATAAAAATTTATAGAAATATTTTTGTACTCTTGAGTTTTTATCAAAAAAATGTTTATTCTATTATTTCACTTAATTGGAAATATTAATATATCACAAATTTAGTTATTGTGTAATTAGATTAATTTACTTTGTTCATGGTTTTAACAAACTTCCTAGGCATCTTTGTCCTTTGATGATCAATCTCATTTTATATGGTTTGATTATGTTATATTATATGCAGTTGTGAGCTATGCTTTGAAGACTGATTCCAAATTGCCCTACAATATTGTGGGTTGTCTAGTTCTATTCAACTATTCAAGACCTTGTGAGATTTGTTTCAAAGATGATATGAATGGCTATATCCTTTATTATGAAATTTATGCTATGCGATAGTATATTGTTTTGAAGGTAACTCTCTCTTAGTTGTCGTACAATTTTGTGAGTTGTCCTATTCCATTTAAGATCGCCAGTTCTTTTTAAAAAGTTGCTTTGGCTTGAGAGAAATAATAACATTTTTGAGGAGATTGAGAAGTCGGGTGAGGAAGCTTTGGAAGGTTGTTAGGTTTCAAGCTTCCTTGGATCGACTAGGGCTTTTGTAATTATGATATTGGTCTTTTTTATGGGATTGGAGCCCCTTTGTGTAGTTAGTGTCGGACTCCTGTTGCTTTTGGGGCTTGTTTTTTGTATGCCCTTGCATTCTTTCATTTTTTCAATGAAAATTCGATTTCTTAAAAAAAAAATACCTTGCCTTTTTCTCCTTCTACCTAATTCCACTCTTATTCCTCTCTTGCAAGCTATAATTGCATTATTGTTTAGTAATTCCTCTTAAGTATGGCAAATAGTCTTAGAACTTTGAAATCGATGCAAGATTGAGAAAAAGTCGTTGAAGATTAGTTTTGATGATATTTCTAATGGCAATCAATTTCTCCTCAGTCCTTGCTAACCATAGTTCTTTCAAGTTCTTTGCTGCATTAGTTGAATGTTCCTTACCCATCTTCCTTATTTGTGGTAGATTGTCTTAGTTGGCATCTTGAAAGAGATAAGGAAGATGGGGGTAATTGAAGAATTTAAGGTTAGGAAGATAACACTCATATCACTTTTCTCTAATTTGTAGATTGCACCCTCCTCTTCTGAACTATTTATGAAAGGAAAGCTGGAAAATTTATAATCAATGTAACTTTGTCAGAGTTTTTGAAATCTCCTTGAGTCTTAAAGTAAATCTAGAGAAATTTGTGGTGGTTGAAATCAATATGGAGAGCTTTAAGTTGGAGACAATTGTTCTAGAGGAAAGTTTACTTCCTTTTAAATATTTATGTTTTTTGACATCAATGCAATTGTAGTTTCCAGTGTGTTTTTCACATTCTATTTGAAAACCAAGGCTCATTACTATGAGCTAGCTTGTTTGAGTTAATCTCTTTCTTTATTGAAAAAGAGTTTGGTATATACAAACCATTGAAGCTTTTCTGTTTGAGAAAGAATATTTAGTTCTCTCAAATTAGCTCCTAAAATTGTCTGCAATTGTAAATCTCAATCCAACAAATGTTCTTGCAACGCTTGTCAAGGGTAAGCTCGAAATTAAATACAATTGTCCATTTTTCGTTACTCTTCTTTTGATTTTAATATGTTGGTTGGTTTTGTAGATAAAAAAAAAGTGTAATTTGTAAAAGAACCATCCGTGCCAAATCGAGTTGTTTGATGTTTTCAAAGTTTGAGAAATTATCTTGGCTAGGATATGGGGCACATGGATTTTCTTAATTGGATATAGGAGATCGAAAAACGCAAGTTGCATTGCATTTATTTTATTTCAGTTTCAAATATGGGTCTATAAATAGATTTCCAAGTTGTACTTCAAAGGCATCGAGAAAACGAGCAATCTCTCCAAGCTCTCTTCTCACAATCTTGTAATCATTTTTCGATCCTAATTCTCCTAAGCTATTAGAGATCTATCAAGATTTTGGCTTTTGGGAGCAATTGGTATCAGAGCCATCATTATTCAATAATACTCAATCTTTAATACAACTTCCAATGTTTCAAATATTTTTGTAGCCAGAGATTAATATATTAATCTTTTTATTTTCAAAAAGCTAAATCTCAATATTGATTCAGTTCAATATTGTTCTTCTCAATTCTTTCTTCTATCCGTGCGACAATTCTTCGTCAGCAGGTGCTTGGTAAGGGCAATGGTGTTCCCGGTAGTGATTGTAAGTCTGTTGGTAAGCCGCATGTTCCCCCTGCAAACGGGTACTTGGAGAAGAGAGAGAAGTTTGAAGGTAATTTTTTGTTAAAGCAATATTATTTTTATCTTTAAGAAAATATTTTGATTTTTATGAAATAATGTCAAAGTTACTCAAATCTATGATCCCAAAGAAATTATCAAAGATTACTCAAAATGATGGTGCAAGTACCAATACTCAAATCGACAAGAGTGATACTCATAAGGCAGAGAAGAACTTCGAAGATCTCAAACGTTCCAATGAACAACTCCAGATTGCCAGATCGAGGAACAACTAGCAAATTGGAACATTCCTCACATAGACCCAAAGACAGTCTACTACAAAAGTACATTCGATTTTACTCAAAGCTGGGGAGTAAAATTCATGGAAAACACGGTAGCAATCCGTGACAACCCATAATCATTAAATCTCTTCACAAGAGATTTAATACTCAAACATCGTGAAGATTACTCATTCATGCATCTTGGCCTAGTTCAAGTTGCAATCAAACCATTACTCAGAACAGGTTTGAATACTCATGTCCTCATTACACTCAGGGACAAAATATTTCTAGATTTCCAAAGTTCTCTTTTGGGAATGGTGGAAACCAA
Organism: Trichosanthes truncata; assembly: GCA_033996785.1. Taxonomy (NCBI): domain Eukaryota; kingdom Viridiplantae; phylum Streptophyta; class Magnoliopsida; order Cucurbitales; family Cucurbitaceae; genus Trichosanthes; species Trichosanthes truncata. Next base: position 36,210,779 of record JAWPNB010000013.1, on the reverse strand, counting down.
TATCAATTGCTATCCAAGCTATTCTCTTTCTCTTCAAGATCCAAAGATTTTGAGTTCATTAATCCTTGATGTCCATTTCAAGGGTATGAATATGATACCAGAATCTCATGGTTTTGTAGCCATCTTCAGGATCTGTTATCGCCTGATGAAAACGCAGATAACTCCAAGAGCCTTAAGGGCATTACCAAAAGGCACAACAGTTCTCATTGAAGCAAATGCTTCAAAATCAACGGTGGAAACTCCTAAAATCTATCTTGGGAAGAAATCATCAGAAACTCAAAGTGAAAGTTAAAAGATGCTTTTACACTACCAACTCCGAAGCCAAAAACTCTTACTCAAATCATTGAACATCCAGATGGAAAAGTAGAAATCAACTTCCAGGATGAAGGCCCCCCTACTCCAGTGGTCAGGAACTTTACCAACTCCAGACATAGTGCTTCTGAATACATAGGTGAATCTTCATCCTCTCAAGAATTTAGAAGTGAACCTTTGTGGAGATCCCTCTTTGCAAAAATCAATTCAATAAATTTGGAGCCACGCATACCAGACATCCAATATGCAAGGCCTCAATCTCCTACTCAAACTGATATGGACACAACAACTCAATACAATGAGCTTAATGTCATTCCAGACGAATTCAAAATCAATATGGAATTCTTGAAAAAAGATTTTCTAAGCAGCAAATGGAGGATTCCAAGAGAATCTTTCTTCAAAGCCTATGAGCATAATGAAAGGGAAGAAGTCAAGACTACATGGGTAAATACCATGGAAAGCCTTGAAGAACAAATCCCTTTCTCCAAATGGTTCGCCCGTCGAGACATGTATCAACAGCAGGTGAACACTCTCAAAGAGGTTATTTGGAGGACCTCTGAACGAGGAGAAGTCTCCAGTACGCATCCTCCATTAGAGCAAATCGAGCAACACCTTTTAAGCAGCTTTACCCAAAAGAAGAAGAAAAGAACCCTTCTAAAGGAATTAGCGGAGTTCATATTCAAAACAACTGCACCAACAAGATCATATCCACTATGGTTGAACAAATGAATAGGATCGAAAAGAAGGCTTTTACTCCAATAGATGTCAAGAAGAAGCTAACCTTTGAGGACAATTCTTTCCCAAAGATAGAAGCTTATGTACCATTCTTTAGCGAAGATATGGGAAAAACAATTCCAAGGATCAAAAGCAAAGAACAGGTGATGCCAGAAAATATCAAAAAGCATCTCGCAAAAATAACGATCAAAGAGGGAAAAGGACCTCATATCAATGTATTCAATGATGAGGAGATATCAGAAATGGTTGCAAATATGAACCATTTTGCAATTTCCCAAGAATATCCTAAAGAGGTTCTTAAGAAAAGAAAACTCTTACCTAAAGAAGTTAATAAGATTTCAGGAACAAAATCAAACAATAATCCACGGAATTACTATCCTAGGGCGTCTCATCCGGAACTTTCCTATGAAGAACGACCCTATATGTCAACGAGATCATTTGACAGAGAATCAATCTATGAATGGAACGTCGATGGTCTTTCTCAATATCTGGTCATGGGTGTTGTCCAAGAAATGTTTGTTGCCAATGCAACATATACTTCAAAAGGACAAACAGACTCAGAAAGTGCTCATCTTATCAGTTCAGGATTCACTGGACAATTAAAAGGCTGGTGGGTTGTTGTTTACTCTAATGAAGAGAAGAAGAAAATCATAAGCCATACTATAATTCTCAAAAAGGAACCGAAGAATGAGCCATCTTCTTCTACGGTTACTCAACCAGATGATTCTCGCGAAGAAAAGGTTGAAGATGTCATGATAACCCTTTGTTATGCAATAATCAAACACTTCGTTGGAAACGCTGACAATTACATGCATCAAGCGGGGACATATCTTCAACAATTAACATGTCCTAAATTGTAGGATTTCCAATGGTACAAAGATACTTTCCTAATAGAAGTATATAAAAGGAAAGACTGCTTGGAGCTCTTTTGGAAACAAAGGTTCATAGCAGATCTACCTAAATTATTCGGCGCATAGTTGAAAATCTACCTTAGGGATCAATTCAAAGGAGGAATCCCTTGGACAGATATCACCTATGACGAATTAATTCAATATGTCATCCATGAATGAGGAAGACAATGCCTAAAGGCCAAACGAAATTAGAAACTCTCTCACTCAAAGACCGAAAGAAAGAGAGAACTTCGGACAATTTGGAAAGATGTATTATTATCAAGAAACAACAGATCTGCCCCCAGTTTGTGCAAATAAAAGTCCTTTCAAAAAAAGGACATATTACTCAAATTCATATCAAAGGAAACCAATTGCTTATAAACCTATAAGCAAACTCCTTACAGGAAGTATTCTTACAACAAGAAGACTCCTCAAAAGGGAAAAATCTACTCAAAGAAAGATGTCTCAAAAGTCCAATGCTATAAGTGCAGGGGATTCGGGCATTATGCACCTAAGTGCCCAATGAAAAAGAAAGTCAATGAACTTAACATCGACAATGATATTAAGAATGATATACTCCATGCCTTTAGATCAGATTATGAAGATTCATTCTTTGATGACAATGATTCTGATAATGGACAAATTCTTTATCTTGAGGAAGAATCCGATTCATCTTTAGAATGAGAACTTCAAATTACTCATAAGTTAGGCTGTGATGGTAAGAGATTATGCAATTGTCTTGATTGCATAAATGTTTTAACAAAAGACCAAGAACTTCTGTTCAAAGTCGTAGGGGATCTCACAAACAATACCCTCAAGAAGACAATACTCAAAAGAATCAAAGACTCTTTGAAATCAGAAACTGATACTCCTACAACCTCAAAGAAGCTCATACCTTCTTTAAGCACTCCTCCAGCATCAATAGATGATGTGCTTAAAATGTTCAAGAAATCCAAAGAAGTTCAAATTTCAAATTTACAATTTGCAAGCAACTTCGGAGGGATTATCAAAAGGATATTACTCAATTATCAACTGAAGTAGCCTTGATCAAATCAAGTCAAGAGGCTACCATTCCCTCATAAGAGGAAGATGAAGCATGGCCTTCAGAATAAGAAACATCATTTCTTACAACCTTAACCAAGGTGCAGTTTCAGAAATGGTATGTTAAAATATCATTGAAGATACATGACATAAAGCTTACTGCAATTGCTTTGGTAGACTCTGGAGTAGACCAAAACTGTCTACACGAAGGGCTTATACCTTCTAAGTATTTTGAAAAGACAGTCGAAACACTTAGGGAGCAAATGGATAGCCGTTGTTTATCAAGCATAAACTGCCAGAAGTCCATATATGCAACAATGGAGTTTGTTTCGTAACTTCATTTTTGCTAGTCAAGAACCTAAATCAGGCAGTGATTTTTGGGTACTCCTTTAATTGCTTAACTTTATCCGTTGAAGGTTTCAAATGAAGGCATCTCATCAACACTTCTGGATAAGGAAATCATATTCAAATTTGTTGACCCAGTTCAAGAAAGCAATCTTCATACAGTAACTGGGGTTAATAAGATCTCTCTCAAAGAGAAGTAAATATTTTTCTTACAGGAAGAAGTCAGTTTTAAAAGAGTTGAGAAGCAGCTTCAAGACTCACATACTCAAGTAAAGATTCAAAAGCAGATTGAAGAAGAAATCTGCTCCACTCATCCAGACGCTTTCTAGAAAACGAAGAAACATATGGTCTCCCTACCATATGCTAAAGACTTCAAAGAATCCAATATTCCTACAAAGGCACGACCTATTCAAATGAACTATGAATTACTAAGTCATTGGAGGAAGGAGATTGATGATTTACTCCAAAGGAAGCTTATTAGACCTTCAAAAAGTCCATGGTCTTGCTCAACATTCTATGTCAACAACCAAGCAGAAAAAGAACGAGGCATTCCACGACTGGTAATCAATTACAAACCCTTAACAAGGTTTTGGAATGGATTAGGTATCCAATTCCTAACAAAACTTATTTACTCAAACAAATTTCAAATGCCAAAATATTTTCAAAATTCGACATGAAGTCTGGATTTTGGCATATTCAAATTGTTGAAGAAGATAGGTATAAGACTGCATTCAATGTACCTTTTGGTCAATACAAATGGAACGTTATGCCCTTTAGGTTAAAAAATGCTCCATCCGAATTCCAAAAAATTATGAATGACATTCTTGAACCTATTCAAGAATTTTCAATTATCTATATTGATGATGTTTTAATTTTTTTCATCAAATATATATCAACATTTTTCTCATATAAAAAATATAATGGTTTAGTTGTTTAAGCTGCAAAGCTTAAACTTTTTCAAACTCAAATTAGATTTCTTGGTTTTGATATCCATTTAGGATTGATAAAACCTATACAAAGATCTCTAGAGTTTGCTCAAAATTTTCCAGATGAAATTTTGGACAAAACCCTATTACAACGATTTTTGGGTTGTCTAAATTATGTATTTGATCTCATTAAAGATCTTCGATCTATTTGCAAACCTCTTTTTCAAAGGTTGAAGAAAGACACTATTCGTTGGACAAATGTCCAAACAAACACTGTTTGAAAAATTAAAAATTTAGTCCAAAGTATTCCTTGCTTACGTCTTATCGATGAAGAAGTAAATCTTATCGTTGAGACAGATGCGTCAGATATTGGATGTGGACGAATCCTAAAATAGTGTCTCGATAAGAAGAAATCAATTGTACGTTTCCACTCAGAAGTGTGGAATAGTACTTAAAAGAATTATTCAACAATTAAAACAGAAATTTTGGCAATAGTTTTATGTGTCCAAAATTTTCAAGGAGATTTAATTAAAACACACTCCCAAGCTTCAAAATTTGTTTTAGAAAAAAGATGTAAAAAATCTTATTTCAAAACAAATCTTTGTCATATGGCAAGCAATTTTATCGTGCTTCGATTTTGAGATTTTGTCTATAAAAGGGACTCAAAACCCCTTGGTTGATTATCTCTTAAGAGAACATCTTTCTCAAAGTTCTCAAACTTCTTCATCCCCTTCTTGAGAAAAAATCATGAGCGACAAGAAATGAAAAGCAAAAGCTTCTTATTCCACTTCAAAGAGAAAGGCCTATGCCTCTTCCAAAACTACTCCAATGAGGTTAGAGTAATACGCTCTTCCCAATGAAGACTTTACTCTAGTACAGACTCGATCTCAGCGTCGTTTTTCAAGTATTCAGATCAGAGAACCTTCTGGTCTTGATGAAGTGTTACCTTCTGTAACATGACCTACTCAATCAGTTGCTGCCACATCAACCTACAACAACGTGGTGTCACCCACACTCCGTTTTACTCCAAAACCTGTCACATAGGATATTTTTAAAAATCTCATGTAATCCATGAAGTCCCAATCGAACCCGAATGGGATTCAGAAAGCCCTATTGAAATTACTTCTCATATATACTCAGGTAATTTCAACTTTATGCCTGAATCTATACTCAAAACAAGGACGTTTTATGAGTTGATCCTTGTAGACTCAAAATCGGCCGACATTACTTATATTACTGATCGAAAAGATCCGACGGTTATTGCCTACTAAAAATTGAAGATTTCAGGGTTCTTACTCCTATAAAATGGAACCAGAAAATCTATGCCGAGAAAAAATTCTCGATAAGATTCAATCCTCCTTCTTACTCATACAAAGACTATGTCAAAGCTTGGACTGCCATTCTTTGGTATCAAGCTTTCAACCATTCTTGGTTTATTCAATTTTGCAAGAACGCCCAAAAACAAAATTTCCCCATCTGGTTTATTGGTTGGTGGAAAAATTTCAAGCTCTGCAAAGAAATCTTTCCTACTTCATTTCAGGAATCATTCCATTTTTTTTCTCAAAATATATACAAAACACTGTTTGCTTTAAGCTTTCGGCTTGCTTTTCCAAATTCTATGGATTTTCTGTTAGAATCTAACTACTCAAACGATTGAAACCAATCACAAATACCTTGTCAAAACTTTAAAGGTAAAATGGTGGGATAAATACACTTTCACCCACATTTTCCTTCAAAATATCAAAACTTGGTTTGCGAAAACTCTGTATTATCAAGACCTTTCCAAAAGAAACCAGCAAGAATTCCATAAAAACAAAGCTGCTTTACTGGCATCTTTAAGTCAAAAAGCCATTGAGGCAGGTATACAAAGAGTTTTTTTTACAAAGAACCTCTTCTCATAGATCGTCTTCTCCAGCTCTTTCCATCATAGATGAGGAAGAAGACGAAATTAACCTCAGTGATCCTTAATCGTTGACTCAAAGTACGGCAATAGTCATTAAACTACGAACCGACCAAAATTGTCGTTAAACTACAATTAGACCGCAACTTCGTTAAACTACAAATTACTCAAATTTCAATTCCACTAGACCGACACGTCTCTAAACTATCATAAAAAAAAAGGTTAGGAATTTAAGGTTAGGAAGATGGGGCTAATTGAAGAATTTAAGGTTAGGAAGATAACACTCGTATCACTTTTCTCTAATTTGTAGATCGCAGCCTCCTCTTCTGAACTATTTATGAAAGGAAAGTTGGAAAATTTATAATCAATGTAACTTCTTTAGAGTTTTTGAAATCTTTTTGGGTCTTAAAGTAAATCTAGAGAAATTTGTGGTTGTTGAAATCAATATGGAGAGCTTTAAGTTGGAGACAATTGTTCTAGAGGCAAGTTTACTTCCGTTTAAATATTTATGTTTTTTGACATCAATGCAATTGTAGTTTTCCAGTGTGTTTTTCACATTCTATTTGAAAACCAAGGCTCATTACTATGAGCTAGCTTGTTTGAGTTAATCTCTTTCTTTATTGAAAAAGAGTTTGGTATATACAAACCATTGAAGCTTTTCTGTTTGAGAAAGACTTTATGATATTTAGCTCTCTAAAATTAGCTCCTAAAATTTCTGCAATTGTAAATCTCAATCCAACAAGTGTTCTTGCAACGCTTGTCAAGGGTAAGCTCAAAATTAAATACAATTGTCCATTTTTCGTTACTCTTCTTTTGATTTTAATATGTTGGTTGTTTTTGCAGATAAAAAAAAGGTGTAATTTGTAAAAGAACCATCCATGCCAAATCGAGTTGTTCGATGTTTTCAAAGTTCGAGAAATTATCTTGGCTAGGATATGGGGGCACATGGATTTTCTCAATTGGATATGGGAGATCGAAAAACGCAAGTTGCATTCCTTCAACTTCAAGGTATTTTTTCAACATCTTTAAAGAAATAAATTTGCTTTTATCAGCTACTCTGTGGCCAAAACATGTAGTTTCTTCTTTTCCTTCTTATCATTAACATCTCTCTTTCTATCTTCTTTATGAATTACAAAAGGAAAAAAGAGTTGTATAGTCACATATTGTGAAGTTTTTAATCTAAGGTAACTTTTAGACCCTTAAACATCAATATGTTAGCATTACAATGTTTCTAGTTAACTTATTTTTGCATTTGGATTGGATTTTAATTTCCTTTTCTTTTTGATTCTTGGAAAAGTTTGTTAACGAGTTCCTATTATGGTGGTGATTGTAGGTTCATGAGATTTCTCATCTAATATTTGGTTTCTAGTTTGAGTCATTTGTATAGGTGGCTTCCTTGCTTTAACCTCTCGATCAGATAATTAATATTGCTTCTTTATTTCTTAAAGATGGCTGCAAAGTGTTATCAAGGTAAATATTAGTCCTTTTGTTATACCTTATCCATATAAAGTTTAGTGATTTTGGTAAGTATATATTGAATATTTCTAATCTCATAGCTAATTTCAACATTAAACATGAGTTAGAATATTAGCTTTAAGTATATAAACATTAACTTTGTCATTATTTGAGAGTCGTTGTGATTCCTGAGTTTCTGGCATTAATTTATAGAAATTTATATCTGATATTCAAAATCTTTTCTAAACATATGAAGGAAAATTACACGTTTAAAGTTTTCTAGTGCTTTGATTTGGACAACTTTTGAAAGATTTTGTACCAATTGTGGGCAGAGTAACACTTATTGAAGCCTCATACTTTCAATTATAGTTTGTTTATATCGTGACGGTTGACATGAAAGCAAATGTAATTTCTCATTCTATCTTATCATATGTTAAATTTTTAAATAATTTAACGTGATTTATGCATCTACTTGTACAAGTTTAGTTCTCATTATGAGAGGAAGTGATTATTATTCTCCCTTTGACCATTTACCCTACACTTCAACCTTGAAAGAAGCTTCTCTCCATGTAATTTGCTACTAAAAAATTTGGTTTAATTAGTTTATATGAATTAAAATATTTATTTCGTTTATTGATTGATGTATATCATCATGATGATTTATAAATACATATTGATCTTATAAATATATTTTGTTTTTGTTTTTATTTTTTTATTAGGTGAATGAAATAATGACATAACTGGATACTTATGGGAGGATATGTCAATCACAATCTTTTGAATCACGTGTGTATTATTGAAATCAATGTATTTTGGATTTATGTACGTACTTTTATTTTCATATTTACTTGGATTATGAATTTGTAACTCTTCATGTATGTACTCAGGTCTAACCCTTTTGATTATATGAGCTTTTGATTGTAGATGTAGATGCAATGAGAATTATATTTTTCGTCTATACGTAATATGGACAAGCGACTTCAATAGATATATATGTCTATACTTTTAAATTTTTATTTTTATGTGAATGTACTTAAATATATTAAATGTTTCTATAATTGAAGTTGATTTTGCAATACATTTGAAACAATTTGTTGCATATACAAAATATTATAAAAATTGTTACTTGAAAATGGTACAAATGTAAGCAAAAAAATAAAATAGAAAAAAATGCTATTAAAAGTTCATCTACTATCCATAAAATTGGCTATCACAACAAGGTTAAAAATGTTATAATATGTTTTTTATAGCATTTTTTTATTGCTATAAAAAATGCTATAAAAGATCAATCATAGAATTTTTTGCTAACGCTATGAAAAGATTTCATAACATTAAATTACACAATTGGAAATGGACATTTTATAGTTTTTTCTATAGTGTTGAAAAAACTGTTGGGATTTATGTCTTAAAGGCTCGTAATTAATAATTAATAATATTTTTTATTATTTTATTTGCAATATAATATTATCTATTATATGAAAAATTCAAGGTTATTCGTGTAATCTTGAACAGTATGTGTTTGACATACGGGAAGATCAAACTAAAAAAATAACCTAAAGGGTCATAATAAATGGATAAGGTTGGGTGCATTATCTTGGTAACACTATTGATATGCACACTTTGTAATAGTTACAAACAATTTGATCCAAATCGTGCATGTGGAGACATGTGAGTGGGAGTATCTTATACAATGAGTTTGTATAAGACTGGACCATGAAATATTTAATGTCTCTTTATAAATTCGTTAATTGAGAAGATTAATATTTCATCAGGATGATCATATGCAACTCGATCTTAATCCTGAGTGAGTTATGAACTCCTACCTGTGAGGGTTTGTCTTTTGATTTGCATGGGTGAGAGTGGCTTTTGTAGCCGATTCAATATGCCTACCATTTTGGGGACTTGACCAAATAGCAAGCTGAGAGCATAATCTCACAAGATAAAATTCACTCCTTCCCATATAGGGTAAGTAGATGAGTAGTTCTCTTAAGTGTTGATTTCGGGACTTGAACAATGGGCCCCACTCTCTCACTAGCCTAAGAAGGACTTAGTTTATGGTTGAATCATAAACAAATTGTTTATTAGAGGATCAATGATACTTAAGGTGCAAGATGTAATTACAGGGGTAAAACGGACTTTTGACCCAGCTGTAATTACAAACAACTCGTGAATGATCGACTTGCATGTAATGGTTATATCCATGGACACAACTTGTCCTACAATGCATAAGAGTGCAACTCTAGGTCTATAGTGGAGTGACGTAAAGTTAATGAATGGAAATTGATTAATTAAAGAATTCAATTAATTAATTATATATCATTGGAGCTTGTAATCTGTAGGTCCATAAGGTCCTCTTGCTAGCTCATAGTAACACTAAAAGATCAATTTAGTTGAAAGAAAAATTTGAAATGATCAAATTAATATTTAATTTGAAGTGTTCAAATTAATATTTAATAAATTAGATATATTAAATATAAAAGAAGAAAATATATTTATTGTATTTGATACATTAAATATTAAATTTTGAAATGTTCAAATTAATATTTAATTTGAAGTATTCAAATTAATATATAATATATTACATATATTAAATATAAAAGATGAAAATATATTTATTGTATTTGATACATTAAATATTAAAATAATTAATGTATATTAGGTACATTAAATAAAAGATATTTATAAAATTTGAATAAGATTCAAATAAATAAATATCATAGGAGATTTGAATGAGATTTAAATAAGTATAAGATATATTTTAATATATTAGATATTAAAATATAATATTTTAATTATGGCAAAGATTTGCCCTTGGTTTCTATAAATAGGACCCTTGAGTTGAGCCATTAGATATAACACACATCGCCTCAATAGATAATTAGAGAATTTTCTTTCAAGAGGTTCCCACAAGCCTTGGTCCTGTCTTTGAGTCATAGCCAGGAAGACTTTGTGAAGGAGATAAAGACCCGCCAGAAATAACTCCATATTTACTCCAAGTAAGTTTGCTTAATCTTAATTTTTTTTAGTTTAATTTTAAATAAAATCAAAGGCGATCCAATGCTTCCGTTGTGGAGTGAAACATTTATTCTTTCAAAAATGCTATGAAAAGTTAGAGACTTTCAATAACATCGGCTATGACAACATGCCTAAAAATGCTATGATATATTTTTTATAGCATTTTTCACTGCTACAAAAAAAAGCTATGAAAGAGCGAGCATAGCGTTTTGTGTTAACGCTATGAAAAGTTTCCATAACATTAGAATTACGCAATCAAAAATAGGCTTTTTATAGCGTTTTTTATGGGGTTGAAAAATGCTATGAAAAGTCAGAGACTTTCAATAACATCGGCTATGACAGCGTTTTGAAAAACGCTATCGATAGGCTACGATAGCATATTTTTAACACTAGCATATGTGATATTTGTTGTTGTGTTGTCTTGACTTTCCTGGATGTTCTGAGCACGCTTAGCCTATCTTTTGTAGTCTTCAAAACTTAGAGTAGAGTTATAGGGTCCATACTCCCATTATCACCTCGATAGGCGTAAGGGCTAGTTGGATAGTCAACTTGCTTGGCAGGGTGTAATGACTTGCTTAGGGAGAAAAATATGTGCTTATTTGCCTGTTAAAGAAAGAAAAGAAAATTGAGCTTTTAAAAGAAGAGAATTTGTTAAAAGAAAAGAAAGAGTAAAAAAAAACATGTAGTAAGTTAAAAGAAATCAATGGGTAAAAAGAGATACTAATGTTGATATCAGTTAGGATCATTCATTGAGCGAGTGTTCTAGATAAGGGTCCCTACAACATATATGTGAAAGCTAGCGCCATTGATTTTCAAAGTGATGCAAGTTTAAACACGTGTTATAATAGTTTTCATGCACCTAGTAACATATTATTCTCTTACTTGCATGGATGCTTGATGGCTAGTCCTTAGTGCCAGTGTAGGGGGAAGATGGGTCGAGGACTCTATAAACCTATCCCGGGCTTATAAGGATTGCATTAAAGTGGCTTCACACACACTTGCAGGAAAAGTCAGGAAAGAGTTTTAAAAAGCTTCATGAATGGATAGTGAGCATGTTTTTCTTGTGTGATTTTTGTGATATATACAAGCATTAAGATTAGAGTCGTGTGTTTGCAATTAATGATTCTCTATTGTGTTCCTTGCTCGAGGACTAGCAAGATTTAGGTTGGGAGTAATTTGATAGGACTAGAAAAGTCATATCTTTCTCTATCCAATTCGTGATAGTTTGTATGGTTTTCATGCATTTAATGTCTATTTTGTAGGGAATCGAGCATTAAGAGCTTTGAGGAACGTTTGCACGTGTTTGGGGTTAATTTGGAGCTAGCCATAGGTCATTCGAGCACTCGAGCGAAGTTTAGAAGCAAAATGACCATATGCCCCTAGGGAAGCGTTTAAAAGCTGGAAAAACACTGAAAAGCAGAATGTTCGATTTTAGGGCAGCGTCGAGCAAACCTCTAGTGATGTTATGACAATAACCTGTGGCGTTGTGTAGCGTCGAGATGCTACCCATAGCGTCTCGACGCTACTTCAAGGATTATAAATAGTTTCTTTCTTTTTAAGGCAAGGATCTTGAACTTTTCTCCAGCTAACATTAGACTTTACCCTTTCTGTATTATACCTATTTTTAGCACTTTACTTATTTTGGGATGAGATTGTATCGATCCATTTGATCGAGTTCAACATTGGAGCTTACCGGCTAGTTTTTTACCCCAATTCGGGACTAAGTCGAGTTGATTCGTACTTTGTGAGGTTTTGTAATTGAATTTTAGCATTAATTTTAGTTCTTAGCATGCTTGATCTTTTGATTTCTTCTTAGAACGTTTATGCATATTAGAATTGACAACTCTTGTATGCTTAATTTATTTACCGCTATGCTTATAATTGAGATCCGCTGTTTCAATTCCTCGCTTAATTTAGTAGCGTGAAAGCTAGCTCGTGTTTGCATAGTAAGGCTTGTTGTCTCGTGTAGTTTGCATGATAGATTTTGGGGATTAAGTAATTCATTAGTTAATTTAGGCTATACTAGTTAATTGATGATGTCTAATCAATTTTCGATCGTAATGTAATTATCTTAACAAGTATGGAGTGCTATCGTACCCAACTTAGTGAGTAAATTAGTGGTTATTACGTGCTAGAGCGAAATAGCTAAAATAGGAAGACTTTAAGGGACTCATCCGACTTTACCGGAGGAGTCGGTTAGTTAATTTATTAAATTGATGCATTGTTGAGATTACCTGTGATCAAAGTACAAAGAAAAACTGACTACCCCTGAATTGGTGCTGTGGTGAGATAGTTTTATCTCTACCTTTCTAAATTTCCTTTTACTTTTTATGCCTTTAATTTCCTTGCAATTTACTTTAAGCATTAACCCCTCCCCATCTCATAGTTTGGTTTTGATGATTTAAAGAGAACCTAATCAATTAACTCCTTGTGGATTGACCTGGCCAACTGATACTACAAATATTAGCTTGGTCGGTATATAAATATCATTTGATTGGGTCTGACAAATAAGATCAAGCAGCGATCCTTAGGATTTCGTGTATAGGTAGTCGGGTCACTACAGCTGGTATCAGAGCCCTAGATTTTAGGTTCTGGAGACTCACTTACATTATAAGTAACAAATTCTCCATAGTCAAGCATAAAGAAAAACGCCTCATCATCGCCAGGTATGTTAGTTACCAAGCATGTACGAGATGTATAGTAAATGTTATTTCCATGATGTGTATGAAAGTAATTCCATTGGGTTTGATAGCTTATTGGGGTTAATCTTGGTCCTATATTTTGACTTTAGTATGTGAAAATATAGCATAACCTTGGACAAGGTAATGGCAGACAACTGGGCAAGTGCTAGTGGCTCCTCGAAGAATAGGATATGGTAGGGGTTAAGTCCCTACCTAGATCCCCAGGTCGATGACCAACCAGTTGGTTAGGTACCAGAACAGTCAATGCCCCTAGCGCAGGCAAACACAGTAATCCTAATGTTGGAGACCTACAAGCACTTATTCAGACTGTAGTTTCCAATTAGACTGGCCAGTCTAGTAATCATGGGAGTATGTCTGAGGAAGCAAGGTATTTGAAGGACTTTAAAAAGTACGATCTCAGTCCCTTCGATAGACATGTAGTAGATCTGATTGCAATAGAGGTGTGGTTGGTGTCAATGGAGTCAATTTTCTAGCGTATGTAGTGTCTTGAAGAGCAAAAAGTGTCGTGTGTAAAGTTTATGTTAAGGGATGAGCCTCTTCTCTAGTGGGAGTCTGCGTCAAGGTCCGTTGATATTGGTGAAAGGCCAATCACTTGGCTTCAATTCAAGGAAGCTTTCTTCGAGAAGTACTACCCTGCAATGACTAAGTACTGTAAGCTATTAGAATTCTTGAGCCTAAAGCAAGACTACAGGTCGGTAGACAAATACCAATGGGAGTTCACTAAATTGTCTCGTTTTGCTCCAGACTTGGTTGACATAAAAGCAAAAAAGACAGAACGCTTCATCATGGGCTTGAAGAATGAAATTCATGGCACCATGGTAGCTCTTGCTCTAGCGACTTATGCAACGATCCTTCGAGTAGCTGCATTGATGGATATGCACTCCCCAGGCCTTAGGTATCAAGTGGGTAGGGTTTTACCTCGGGACAGAAGAGGAAGTTTAACCAAGCCTTCACTAAGCCATAGTTGAACACATGGCATAACCAGCGGTTAAACCGCCAACAAAATTCTAACTTTGACAAACTCCGATGCCCGAAATGTGAGAAACATCATGATGGGTGATGCCTAGCTAGAAAAAAGGTATGCTTCGATGAGGTAAGGATGGCCATGGCCGAAGATTGTTCGAAGTATGGAAACTCTTATTCACGATGACCCTCAGGTTTAAATCAGCAGAAAGGGTAAAGCGCATGCCACTACTAACAAGAGGGCTCAGGACACGAACGCTGCAGTGACAAGTACGTTGCCTATTCTTGGTCATTATGCTTTTGTGTTGTTTGATTCAGGCTCTACGGATTTTTTTATATCTGATGCTTTTGTGAGGCAAGCCAAGTTAGAGTTAGAGCTCTTAAGTTATAATTTGTCAATTTCTACACCAGCATGAGTAGTTTTGGTAGCTCAAAAAAAGGTTAAAGCTTGTCAGGTATTGGTGTCAGATCATTTGTTAGATGCGACACTAATAGTTCTAGATATGGGGGACTTTTATGTCATCCTTAGTATGGATTGGTTGGATGAGAACCATGCCAACATTGATTGTCACTATAAGGAGGTGGTGTTCAAGCCGCCAATTAGAGCAAGCTTCAAGTGTAAGGGGTCCATATCAGAAGTCGTTCCTAAGGTGGTTTCTAAATTATAGGCAAGAAGGTTGATCAACCAAGGAGCGTGCGGTCTTTTGGCCAGTGTGACTGACAATAAGTGTGTTGAGATTGACATGGCTTCAGTGCCAGTTGTCGGTGAGTTCATTGATGTGTTTTCTGAAGACCTTCTAGGGTTACCTCTTGCTCTATAAGTAGACTTTAGCATTGAGCTCGAGCCAGAAGCAGCTCCAATATCAAAAGATCCTTACATAATGGCTCTAGAAAAGTTGAGGGAGCTCAGTTGTCATATACAGGAACTACTAGACAAGGGTTTCATTCGCCCTAGTGTCTCACCATGAGGCGCACCAATCCTCTTTGTTAAGAAGAAGGATGAGTCTATGCGACTTGTATAGACTACTGGGAGTTGAACAAGGTGACCATAAAGAAAAAGTATCCACTCTCTCGAATAGATGACATGTTCGATCAGTTGCAGGGAGCATTAGTATTTTCAAATTTTGATTTATGATCAGGTTACCACCAATTGAGAATTAGAGAGGAGGATATTCCTAAGACGTCTTTCAGGTCCACGTATGTGCGTTATGAGTTTATAGCGATGTCCTTTGGATTGACTAATGTGCCTGTAGTTTTCATGGATTTGATGAACAGCGTGTTCAAGAGTTTCTTGACACCTTTGTGATTGTTTTTATTAACAATATCTTGGTTTATTCCAAGTCAGATGAAGAACACGAGGTAAACCTTAAGAGAGTGTTGACCACTCTAAGGGCAAATAAGTTATACGCCAAATTCTCTAAGTATGAGTTTTGGCTTCAGCAGGTGTCCTTCCTAGGACACGTGGTGTCAAGGGATAGAGTTTCAGTAGATCTAATGAAGGTAGTGAAGGGAATAATCACATTAAACCCACGCGGAAGCGTTGGAATCGTCTTTGATTTATTTAAACTTAAACATAAAACATACAAGGTTAAGCAAAAACTTACATTTAAGTACATGGAGATAAAATTCTAGTTGTTCTTTACTTCTGTTCCAAAACTTCCACAAAGTCTTCCTTGCTATGATTTGAACACAGGACCAAAGCTTGTGGGAGCCACTTGAAAGAAAATCCACAAGGGATTGTAGACGGAGAGGTCTAGAGAGAATTCCTTAATTCTCTAAAAAGGAAAGAATGATTATTATGGTTCAACCCAAATGTCCTATTTATACACTTAGGGCAAATCTTTGTCATAATTAAAATATTATCTTTTAATATCTAATATATTAAAATATATATTATACTTATTTAAATCTCATTCAAATCTTCTACAATATATATTTAACCTATTTGAATCTCATTCAAATTTCAAAAATATATTTTTCTTTAATGTATCTAATATACATTAATCATTTTAATATTTAATGTATCAAATATAATAAATATATTTTCCTCTTTTATATTTAATATATCTAATATATTAAATATTAATTTAAATATTTTAAATTAAATATTAGTTTGAACCTTTCAAAATTTTCCTTCAACTAAATTGATACTTTAGTGTTACTATGAGCTAGCAAGGAGACCACCTATAGATTATAAGCTCTAATGATATAAAATTAATTAATTAATAAACTTTCATTCATTAATTCTAGGTCACTACACTATAGACCTAGAATTGCACTTTTATGCACTGTAAGACAAGTTGTGTCCATGGATCTAACCACTACATGCAAGGCGATCCTTTACGAGATGTTCATAATTACAGCTGAGTCAAAAGTTCATTTTACCTCTGTAATTACATCTTATGCCTTAAGTACCATTAATCCTTTAATGAATAATTTGTTTATGATCCAATCATAAACTAAGTCCCTTTCGGGCCGATGAGAAGGTGAGGCTCCATTGTTCAAGTACCGAAATCAATACTTAAGGGAACTACTCATCTACTTACCTTATATGGAAAGGAGTGAATTCCATCTTGTGAGAGTATGTTCCCAATTCCCTATTTGGTCAAGTCTCCAAAATGGTAGGCTTATTGAATCGACTACAATGACCATTCTCACCTATGCAGATCAAAGGACAAGCCCTTATAGGTAGGAGTTCATAATTCACTCAAGATTAAGATCGAGTCTCATATGATCATCCTATCAAATATTAATCTTCTCAATTAATAGATTTATAAAAAGAGATTAAATATTTCGTTGTCCAGTCTTATACAAACTCATTGTATAAGAAGGCCCCACTCACATATCTCCACATGAACGATTTGGATCAAATCATTTGTAACAATTACAAAGTGGGCCGCATCAATAGTGTTACCAAGATAAGGCACCCAACCTTATCCATATACTATAAACCCTTTAGGTAATTTCTTGAACATCATCCTCTCGTATGCCAACTACATATTGTTCAAGATTACACTAATAACCTTGGATTTTCATGTAATGGATAATATAATATTGAAAATAAAATAATTAAATAACACATTAATTACGAGGCTTTCAAGCATAAATTCCAATAGGTAGAAGTAGTGACTAAGTGGCCTCGTCCAACTACTGTCACCGAGGTGCAGAGTTTCTTGGGCTTAGCAGGTTACTACTAATGTTTTGTTAAGGATTTCCCTAAAATAGCCACACTACTGACTCGTAAGGGCAATTCATTCGTTTGGAATGGGGCTTGTGAAGCAAGCTTCTTGAAACTCAAGCAGAGGTTGGTTTCAGCACCTGTGCTCACAGTGCTTGATGGTGAAGGAGATTTTTGTGGTTTACGATGATACGTTTAAGAAGGGATTGGGTTGTGTTTTGATGCGACATGGTAAGGTAATTGCTTATGCTTTCCGCTAGTTGAAGGAGTATGAGTGCAACTACCCAACTCACGATCTGGAGATAGTAGCAGTGGTCTTTGCTCTTAAGATTTGGGGGCATTACTTTTATGGTGAGAAAATCCAAATCTTCATAGACCACAAGAGTCTAAAATACTTCTTCATTTAGAAGGAGTTGAAAATGAGGCAGCGAAGATGGCTTGAGTTGGTGAAAGATTATGATGTGGAGATTTTATACCACCCGAACAATGAAAATGTTTTTGCAAATGCCCTCAGTAGGAAGACAACTCATACTTCAGCCTTAATTATTGACCAAGCCCACATACAAACTGAATTGGAGCGCGCAGAGATCGCACTGATGGTAGGAGAAGCTACTGCTCAGTTGGCTAAGTTGTCAATTCAGCCGACGTTGATGCAGTGTATCATAGATTCCTAGCAGGGGGATCCTAACTTGATTGACTCTTTGCACTAGGTTTAGTTAGGGCAAGTGAGTGAGTTCTATCTATCCGCAGATGATGGCCTTCTTTTCAGATGGTGGTTGTGTGTGCCTAAGAACAGTGAGCTTAGGAACAAGGTTTTGGTTGAGGCTCATATTTCTCCATTTTCGTTTCATCCAAGCAGCACAAAGATGTTTGGTGTGAAAGGAGAATTGCAGGCTTTGTTAGTAAATGTTTGGTGAGTCAGCAGGTAAAGGCTCTGATCAAGCTCGTCAGGCATGTCCAATAATATTTATAGTCCACACCACAGATATTTTGTAAATACAGTGGCAAGGTCGATCCACAGGGAGGCCAAACTTTAGTTATTATCTTTTTTAATTGGATAGTGTGACAGATCTGGGGGGTTGGTGTGATAACTGAAATAAAGGAAATTAAAATGCATAAAATAGAAATTAAAGGCTTAAAGAAAACTTACTAATAACGTTAATTCAAGAGGTCATCGAGCCCAAACATGTAATTTCTATCCCGAGTTCATAATTAATTTCAATGCGCAATGTACACATTTAACACCTAATCAATTCCAATGGAAAAGTCGCCGAAATTCTAATCCCTTATGAAATTAGCCCAACCTAGCATTGAACTAACTCTAAATTGACTCTAAGGGCTGGGCACGATAGCGTTCCATACCCCCTAAGACGATAAAATTAAGCCTAGGATCAATTAGGAAACTTTAACTAAATGGAAAACCAATTAATTAAAGTGCTAATTAGTCTTCTAAGGCACAATTAATTCACATGTGGGTATAAACCCAGCTTTTATGCAATTTAGGGGGCGTTTGGCCTATGGTTTTGGGTTAGGATGGTTTTTAGTTTCAAATCCAAAACCATGTTTGGCACGAGGTGTTCAAAAGCCTTGGTTTTGAAACACAACCCCATGGGATACAACAGTGCAACCCCATGGGGTTGTGCCATGCAACAACCCCATGGGATACAACTGTTGTAAAGGTTTGTGCCATGCTTTCCTCTTCCATTTGTCGTTTTTCATTTCTGGCGACCACTTCGACAACAACTCCAGTGACAATTCTATGGACCACCAGACGACCACCGACAGCGACAACTCCCACGACCACACCTGTGACTCGACCATCGTTGACGACTACCTACGGCGACCATTGTGATAGAACTCTAGAGGCTAGTGTGATAACCACCCTTGCGACCCTACCACCCCAACAACTTGACACCTTAATGACCCAACAACCCCGACAACTCTACTTGTCCGAACCACTACCAACGACCATCTAACAACCACTCCGACGACCTAACCACCTGGCAACCATCATTGACGACCACCCCAAAAACTTGACCACCTAGCAACCACCGCCGACGACCACCTAGTGACCATTCCGATGACCCGACCACCCCAGTAACCCGACCACCCCAATGAATACTTCGGTGATCACGTCGACGACTTGACAATCCAACCACCCAAAACCACTGTTGACGACTAGTGACCACCCTAGTGACTCGACCACCCAGCAACCCGACCACCTAGCAACCACCACTAACCACCACCTAGTGACCACTCCGATGACCCCACCACCCCAGCAACCCGACTACCACGATGACTACTTCGGTGATCACGCCGACGACCTGACAATCTAACCACCCAAAACTACCGTTGACGACCACTCTAGTGACTCGACCACCCAGCAACTGACCACCCTAATGACAATTCCGTTAATGACTCCTGCGACCTGACCACCCGAAAACCACTGATGCAACCACCTAGTGATCACTATGGCGACCTAACCACCATGATGACCACTCTGACGACCACTCTAGTGACTCGACCACTCGAAAACTACTGTCGAAAACTACTGTTGAAAACTATCCAACGAACACTTTGGGGATCTGACCACCGTGCAACTACCACAACCACCACCTCGGCAACCCTACCACCCCATCAACACGACCACCCTAACAACCACTCCAACGATCATCCCAGCAACCCAACCACCTAGTCAATTTTTTAAAAGGTTAAATAAAACTAAAAATGGGTACTAAACAAATTTTGTAACCCATTATATTTAAAATAGGTTTCAAAATACTGTGCAAAATAATGTTTCTAATATTTTGATTTCTAAAATAGTATTCAAATTTTACCACTCATTTATCCTTGAAATAGATTTCAAAATACGGTGCAAAATTTTATTTGAATTCCATAATTTCTTAAATAAACCTCCAATATTTTAATTTTTAAAATAGAGTTCTAAAAGTAGGTTTTTGAATACTTTGTAAAATAGAGTTTTAAATTCCCTAATTTCTTAGATAGACTTTCAATTTTTTAATTTCTAAAATGGAGTTTCAAAAATAGGTTTCTGAATACTTTGTGAAATAGAGTTTTAGATTCCCTAATTTATTAAATAGACTTCCAATTTTTTAATTTCTAAAATAGAGTTCCCAAAATAGTTTTTTGAATACTTTGTGAAATAGAGTTTTAAATTCCCTAATTTCTTAAATAGACTTCCAATTTTTTTAATTTTAAAAATAGAGTTTGATAAATCTTCAATAGAAGAGTTATTGTTTAAACATCTATTATTAAACTTTCTTGTTTGAGTGCTTTTTGTAATTTTTGGTTGTTAAAGTCCCATGTTATGTATGTGTTTGCTGTTAAGAGTGAATTTTTTTAAGATGTGAAAATAGTATGTTTTTGGCTAAGACATGGGCTTAATTTATTAAATTTTGCTCAAGTGAAGAGCTTTGAAAACAATGTTATGATATTATAAAATTTGGACCTTCATTTGCAATATGGATTTCCTTTACTCCAGCAATATCATTCTCCTTTTCCACGTATTAATTATTTAAAATGTATGTTCTTGCTAATGTTATTTAATTTTACATCAACATGAATGGAGTTAATGAGATATCGATATACTTGTATAAACAACACATTCATATTTAACTATGCTTGAAACAATTGATCCACATAATTGGTTAAAATATTGATATGCAATTCAACAAACAATTATCAAATAAAAAAAATGGATATGAAAAAGAAAACAGCCTAAAATTTTTGTTAAAAAAAAGACAACTTAAACAAACCCAGTCCAACCCAACCCTGCACCCCAAACACAGGTTTCAGCAAACCGACCAAATCCAACCCTACACATCAAACACAGTAATCAGTAACTCTAGGTTTCTGATTCCAGCCATGGATTCCCAGGGTTTGATTCCAAACCAGAGCACCAAACAACCCCTTAATGGCCTAGATGCTACTAAAACGTGCAAGAGACCTAAACTAATCATAAAGAATCTCAAGCTAGCAATGAATCGATTAAAGTATACATGATTTGTCAGATCCACATGCAAAATCAATTCTATAATGAAAGAAAGAAGAAAATTATGCTAAAATAGCGTACTATATGAAATTAATAACAAAACCTCAAGGAATTACATAGTAGAGTCTCGAATCGCTCCCAAAACGATGTAATGGTCTAGCCGAACAATGCTAAGTTTACTCTCGAAGCCATAATACAAGCCTCTAAATGAAATCTAGCTTGAAGAAATGTAAAATAGGGTGAAATGTTGAGAGAAATCGAGTTTGGGGGCTGTAAAGGCGGAAGCGTCTAGACACTCTGGACAACATCTGGACGCTACCTAGCGCGCAACACTGGTCATTTTTGCTCTAACTCTTTGCTCGGGTGTCCGAATGACCTCTGATTTGGTGCATTGGAACCGTGATTCGACGTAGAATATCCCAAAATGTACCTTATGCTTAAATTCCTGCAAGATAAATAATTTATCACATTAAAAACTTCAATTCAACATATTATCTCAAAAATGTGTCTTGTACTCAATTTACTTATAAAATATGCATTATACTCATAAAATCAATGGAACTAGCATGATTTAGGCAATAAATAATATGGTCAATTTATGTCTTATCAGGCTCCAAGGCAGAGACCGGCAGGTTTGCTGCAACCCTTGAGTGTGCTTTAGTGGAAATGGGAGGATGTGTCCATGGACTTCATCATAGGGTTGCCAAGGACAGTTAGGGGTTTCGCAATGATTTGGGTCATTGTGGACAGACTAGCCAAGTCGGTTCATTTCCTTTCAAGAAAGCCTTCATACTCTGTTGAGAAGTGGGCATAGATGTACTTATAGGACATAGTCAAACTGCACAGGGTTCCTGTTAAGATTGTTTCAGATAGGATCCTTGTTTCACATCTAATTTTTGGAAGAGTTTGCATAGAGCTTTAGGCACTGAGTTGAATTTTAGCACAGCCTTTCATCCTCAGACAGATGGTCAGACTGAGAGATTGAATCAGACCTTGGAAGATATGCTGCAAGCTTGTGCGTTGGACTTTTCAGGCAATTGGGATACCCATATGTATCTAATGGAGATTATTTATAACAATAGTTATCAGACGACTATTGGCATGACACCATTTGAGGCACTTTATGGGAAGAGGTGCAGGTCCCCTGTCTATTAGGATGAGGTAGGGGAACGTAAGTTGCTAGGACCTGAGTTGGTTCAAGTCACTAATGAGGCAGTTCAGAGAATTAAAGCAAGAATGAAAACAACATAGAGTAAGCAGAAGAGTTATGTTGACATGAGGAGGAGGGATTGGAATTTGCAGTTGGTAATCATGTGTTCTTGAAAGTAGCACCGATGAAAGAAGTTTTGAGGTTCGAAAAAAAAGGGAAGTTGAGCCTTAGGTTTATCTAGCCATTTGAGATTTTGGAGCGAATTGGCCCCATAACGTATCGTTTGGCTTTGTCGCCTTCTCTCTCTGCGATTCATGATGTTTTTCATGTCTCTATGTTGCAAAAGTACATGTCAGGTCTGTCGCATGTGATTGATTTGCGCTTGAATGAGAACTTAAGTTATGAAGAAAAGTCGATTTGAATTCTTGCTAGAGATCGAAAGATACTTCACAACAGGGAAATAACCATTGTTAGAGTTCTTTGGTGGAATCATCAGTTTGAGGAAGCAATTTGGGAACAAGAGGATGGAATAAGAGCCAAGTATCTAGAGCTTTTTTAGAATTAGCCACTTTCAAGGATGAAAGTTCTTAAGGTGGGAAGATTGTAACGCTCGACTCTTTCAGGCGATTAACTCCTAATTTGACATTGGGCTAATTTTATACTATTTTGGTTAATTAATTCATGTTGGGCTTAATTAGAGGATAGAGTTTTGGAAAAAGAAAGAAAAGGGTTTGCAAGTTTGGTTAGGGGGACTTTTGTAGAAACTTTGAGAAGCAGCCAAGCCAAAAACCCTAGCTAAGTGTTTTATAAGCCAAGCCACATGCAACCCAATGACTTATTTTCAAGCCATCATCTTCTTCCTCCCTCCCCCTCATTCACAATTTCAAACATCCACCAAAAACTCATCTTCTTAATATTCTTTATGTTTCACGGTAGCAACGCCCAGTCCTTTCGACATCTTTTTCTTCATTGGTGTCTCCTTCTGGCAACGAACCAATGACATTAGAACCCCAATTTGGCAGCGATGAGTAGCGATTCTTGTGACAACAGGCTGTACGCATTAAACCCATGTGGTAGCTTTGTCTTCGACGCAATTCGGTTGCGTTTCGAACTTAGTGTGTCCCTCCCGTGCGTGTCGGATAGTCGCAACCTGCAGATCGAGGCATCAGTGGTTGAAAATTTGTGGATTGCAGCAGTTTGGTGCGTTTCCAGTGGATTCGCACTTTTTCAGCGTCGATTTACTGTGTGTTCAGTGTGAGTAAGTATTCCAGCGACGGTTCAAGGTGGGTTTTGTATATTAAAGTGAGTTCCAAGTGTTGTTTGTGGTTTGGAAGTTAACCCATTGTTTTTTACTTGATTTTAGAACACCCATTGCATTTGGAGGCCGGATTGTCGAAATCAGATTAATTTGACATAAAACCAGCAAGCTTAGGTGTTGTTTTGGTAAGTTTTGATGGGTAATTTTCATTCTCAACCCAATTGAACCCATGCGTAGATATAGAATTAAACGCTAATCTTTTTGGGGCTTTATTGTGTAGATTTGGATCGATTATTCAAGGTTCGAGGTTAGCTTTGAATGTTGGTTTATTTGGTAATTTTTTCCTTGATTTTCTTGGGTAATTTCTCAACCTTAAAGAATTAAGTTTGGGTTGATTGTTAGATGATTATTGATTATTGGAAGATTTGGTTAAAAAGGTGTTAATGCCAAGCATTAATTTTCTTTGGATTTATGCTAGGTAGTGCTAAGGACTTCTAGGAAGAGTTTGGTTCTCTTTGGAATTGTTTAATTATTTTTGCTTATAAGGCAAGTAGCCAAATTGGATTAATTTTGAAGCCTCAGATATGTGCATGTGTAGTTTTGGAATGCATGGTTGTTTATGATTTATGATTGCCCTTAAGTAATTGTTTCAAGGCATGTTGGCCATTGAATGAACTACTTTGCTAATTTCTCTAGTACAGAGCTACTTAAATGTATTTTAGCATATGGTTGGAAGTGGTTTGCTTAGAAAATGACCAATTAAGAATGTGTCATTTTAGCAAGATTAGAGAGCCTCAGTTTAATGCAAGTTTATTTAAGCGATTCAAGTTTGCTAGTCTCAATTGCTTTCTCTTCATGTTATGCATGTTTTATGTAAGTTTCCATGAGATACTATGTTGGGATGGGCGTAGTTCTACTAGAGGGTCGTCAACTAACTCTAGTGGTATTTTGCCTTACATGACTGACCCACATAGGGACCATAGTTGATGTAGCTTTGGGGTAGCTTTTCTTCATGTTTAGTGAGTGTCTTCTCATGAGGTAGGTTGGGAGAGGTCTAGTTCTATTAGAGTGTTGCCAACTAACCTCTAATGTTGCCAACTAACCTCTAATGTTATATTGAAAATAGAATAATCAAAATTATTATTATTTATTAAATAATAAATCATTAATTGCGAGGCTTTTAAGGCATAAATTCTAACAAGTAGGTCATTAGATAGTAAGGAATCACATGATTGCAATCCTACTACTACTGTTGTACTCTTTATTTACGTAGAAGCTTGTGTTGATAGTAGTAAAGTGAAAAGTATATGGTTATTAGGGGTGTTCAAAAAACCCGACAACCCGAAAAATCGGACCAACCCAACCCGAATTATAAGGGTTGGGTTGGGTTAGACAAGTTCTCGATTTGGGTTGGGTTGAAATTTTAAAAATATGCCGGTTTGGTTCGGTTCGTGGGTTTAAGAAAATCAATTTCGGGTCAACCCGAACCGACCCGATTATATATATAGATATATGGTTTTTCTTTTAGGGTTTCTAGCCACTATTCTCTCTCTCCATCTTTCGTTCTCTTCAGATCTCATCTCTCTCTCATTCGCCGCAGTCCAGCCATTCCGTCTTTCGCTTGCCCTTCATCGACAATCGTTTTATTTCGCCGTCAGCCATCTTCACTAACAAGCACGAGTCGAGTATTTCGCCCTTTGTTCGTCGACGCCAACAGACCTCGCTAACAACCACGATTATTTCGCCCTTCGCCAATAGATCTCACCGAACCCAGCCTGTAATCAGCCGATCTGGTTTTATACGCCGCCGTTTTGTATTCCCACCCGGTGAAATCTGCCGTAGCTCATCACCTGTAGCGCTTCGCCAACATTGACGAAGAACGCCCCCGCGTCTGGCAGCACTGAAACCCACGCGCCGTCCCTGAGGCAGATTTGTAGGCCGATTGAGTTGTTCCCCGAATCCGATCATGTTTGGACGCTTAGCGCTTAGAGCTCTGGACATGGCAGGTAGTGGTTCACTCTGAAACAAGAAAATCGATTTCCTTGTCGTTTAGAAGCTTGCTTATTACGTTTCTTGGCTCTATTTTTAATCCTTCTGCTATTAATTTCGCCACTTCACAACTTCATTAAATGAGTGTGTTGGGTTGGTCCGTCACGGTGAAGAGATATGTGTTATGTGTTCATTTTCATTTCGTGTGCCCTTTTAAATATATTTTATTTACTTGTGATTACTCTTAACAGGTTGAATCTTCCATTTTGTTTTGTTTGAGATGTGTGTTCATAATTGTGGTTCGATTAGTTTCTTTTTCTTGAGTTTTATCTTTTATGATATGATTGTTTGTTCACTGAAAACCAAAATTGAATGTGTTTTTCCAATTGGTATTTCTCATTTACCTGGACTATGCTTTTTCCTCTCTCTAAATTTAAAAATTCTCCATTTTGTAACCCGATGACCCAACCCGAAAATATATGGGTTGGGTTGGGTTGGGTTGCTCTCATGAATAGGGTTGATCGGGTTGGGAGATTGACCAACCCAAAATTTCGGGTTGGTCCAAAAAATCCCCCTAACCCGACCCAACCCGACCCATGTACACCCCTAATGGTTATAGTGAGCTTGAAACTAGAATACTTTGTGATGACATTGCTAGTACATTAGTTCACAAAGTAACATATGATCCTATTCTTGTATCATTGCTTCCAAGAGAAGTAAAACTTGATGTATGTGAGTTGAAAAACAAAAGGCACGAGACCAACACAAAAATAATAGAAATAAATGAAGAAGAAAAGTCTGAGAACACAAATGAGAGAGAAAAGAAAAAGTGAGTAGTACTCAACCTAGAGATCAAAATGAGAGAAAAATCAAGAATGTACATTTGACAACTTGTGAGGACAAAATTTTCTTGATAACAACAACAAAACATTCTTGAACTTTTTAATAAAAGAGTTTGTTTTCTAACAGTGAGCTTCAACAAAGTTTGCCTAGTTCTTCTTTTAAGTTTTTGCAGGAAATTAAAGCACTAATTGTCCACCAAAAAGGAAGGTGCACCTTGTTGGTATAGTTAGTAGCTATCAATTCTTTTAAGCCTTTTCTTAACCATGCCTTGCATAGCCTCAAGATCCCTCTCATTCGGATGTGGTATCGGTTCATTCATGTAACGCTCGAGTTTAGGATGGGTACATTAATATTATTTTCAAGGTATGTTTTGCTTAACCTTAATTTTTAGTTTAATTTTAAATAAAATCAAAGACGATCCAATGCTTCCGCTGCGGAGTGAAACGTTCATTCCTTCAATGCAAGACATGGTTAAGAAAAGGCTTAAAAGAATTGATAGCTACTATCTATACCAACAAGGTACACCTTTTTCGGTGGCTCAATC
The DNA here is from genome assembly GCA_033996785.1 of Trichosanthes truncata. Lineage (NCBI taxonomy): Eukaryota > Viridiplantae > Streptophyta > Magnoliopsida > Cucurbitales > Cucurbitaceae > Trichosanthes > Trichosanthes truncata. The sequence continues at coordinate 36,183,521 of JAWPNB010000013.1, read as the reverse complement.
ATAGGAACTCTAAAGTTAAGTGTGCTCGACTTGGAGCAATCCTATGTTGGGTGACCTCATGAGAATTTTCCTAGGAAGCATGTGAGTGAGGACAAAACATGCTGAAAAGACCCGTGTTGGTTTGTGGGGACAATCTTCACTCTTGCAAGCAGTTCAAGACAAGTAAGTAGCGTGGCCAGGTCGCAGGGGATGTAGGGGAATGTTGGGGCCATCAGGTGTCAAATTCGGATTCCAAATCCTGGGCCTGGGATGTTACACTAATGAAGGAGTAATGCTACCCACATGTGAAATACAAAAAAAATGCTACTTAAGACATATTGTTCAAAGCTTGTTGATGAATCCATTCATGGTCGAAAGTTCAAGAGGGATCCAAAGAGAGCTAGAATGTTGACATCTCATGATTACAGATTTCCTCTCCAAAGTCACAATTTAGATTCGATGACGAATCCTTTAAAAGGAGGAGGACATAAAATTATTATTCACATTTTATTTAATAATTTTGTGTAATTTTATTGCTTTCCAATTTTATTCTTTTTATGACATATTAAGTAAGGATATTTTTGTCACTTTTGCTATGATCGATGATGTAACATTTTGAATTTGGGAGGCTATCTAAAGCTTTGCCATTAGGTTGTATGGACAGATAACGATGAATTGAGTTTTAGCCTTTAAACTTTTTCTTTCAAGTTTAGCCAAGAGAGCTTCTTGAATTTTGGAATTCATGTATTGAGTTGCATGCCAAGGACATTCAAGTAGGATTAATCATCCGATCTTGTGGAGTGTTCAACTCTTAGGTAAGGAACTTGTTCTTAATCTGAAAAACTTTGATCTTAAGGCAATCTGTGTCTAATCTAATCTTTAGGGTTGAAATCGAATAGATTTGGGGTTTTAGTGTTTGTGAATTAGGGGTTCACATACCCAAATGGTTCTTGATTCCAATTCACTAGGGTTTTCATATTATGTGATATTAGAGCATCTTTGGTTTCATATCAATTTGTTCTTTAAATTTTAGAAATCGATATAAAATAAATTTAGTAGTTTAGGAAATGTTTTAAAACTATACTATTTTCTTGGGTAAATTGTATAAATGTCTTTAAACTTTAGTGTAGGTTTCAATTATACCCCTAAACTTTGAAAAGTTTTATTTTAACCATACCTTTAAAATGTTTCAAAGCATCCATTATGTTAGTATCCTTGTTAAAATGAAGTTGAAAGTTGATGTGGCGATGAGTTGTAAAAATGGAGGTTACATATAGGTAGATGTGATAGTGAGCTATAAGAGAATCGAAGAGCTTTAGTTACATTCAAAATGGTGTCAATTAGGGGAAAACATATTTAGGAGTTAGAATTTTAGTTAAAATGACATGAAAAACTACACATTGTGAGAAAAATCATGCACTTGGAAATAAAAACCTTGTTATATGTGAAAAGAAAAATACTTGAAAAATTAAAGGAGAGTACAGTTAAGACGAGAGAAAACTTCACAAGAGGAATATATTTATGAAAGAAAACTTGTGTGGAATCATGAAAACTAAGAGAACAACAAATAAAACGATTGACTAAAGAAGACGGTACTCATCCTAGGCAAGAAATGTTTTGAGTAATCTTGGTCCCTAGGTTCAAAAGAGACCACAAATTTTGTTCATCCTTCGTGTTCTATTTACCTCTTTAAAAGTTTTGTTTCCCCTCAAAACTTTTGATCATGAGAAGTGGAAAATAATATCCCCTCCCACAAACTAGATGACATCATTTAAAATGTGGCTAAGACTCTTTAATTTTTTTTTATCTCATCACTAAGTCACATTTTCATCCTTATTTGAATAGAAAAGTTATCGAATGGTTGTTTTAAAATAATTCCTAAAGTTAATGGTCAAAATGTAACTTTTAAAATGAAAGGAGCATTATTGAAACGTACTACTTTTTATTTTTACAACTCATTGTAAAATTAAAATTTTGTTTTTATTTAAACAAAAAAAAAGTTGACAAAAATGTTGTTTTGAAATAAATTTAAAATTGAAGTGTAAAAAATGAAGCATTTAAAAGTACCATAAAATTTCGGGACATTTTATATGATTTTAATATAATTTAGCTCTTTCTTTAAATAGGTTAAAAGAATCAAATTTGTACAATATGAAGTAAATCAAAGTTAGCTTTCCTAAGCTAAAATGGAAAAAGAAAAAGAAAAAAAAAAAACCGCGAAATGGATCCTGAGAGTGATGCACTCTCAAGAAGCCCACTTTTCCACGTCACTCTTTTACCTCAAAAAACAAAATTCCAAAATTTTTCCCGCGAATCCAAAAGACATTGCCACGCTGGCAATCCGCGTGATCCCTCCCTCAACCAATCACATCTCTCTCTCCCTTCCTATATAAATCAAAACCCTCACTCTCCAGTTCTCCCCCAAAACTCAAAACTCATCGCCAAAAAACCCAATCATCTCAATAAATCCAAATTAGGGTTCTTGATTTTCTCCTCTTCTCTCTCAAATTCAACAATGAGTTCTACCAAGGGAGGCAGAGGAAAGCCCAAAGCCACCAAATCCGTCTCCCGATCGCACAAAGCCGGCCTCCAGTTCCCCGTCGGTAGAATCGCCAGGTTTCTCAAGGCCGGAAAGTACGCCGAGCGCGTTGGTGCCGGAGCCCCGGTCTATTTGTCCGCCGTGCTTGAGTATCTTGCCGCCGAGGTAACTAGATCCTCTGTTCTTGTGCTTTTTTTTTAGTGGTTTTGGTGGAATGCTGTCTTGATTTAGGGTGTGTTTGTTTGGAATAGTCAAAATTTGGTTTAGAGTCATCTTCTGAAGATAATTATTCAACAAGTGATTTAACACTTGTAGGATCACTTCTAGTTGTAGTCTAATCAAACAGTTTGTTATAAAAATCATCTCAAGAAAATGTAAACCCAAACACATTTCAATCGAACAAACTTGGAAATTTGTTTTTGATTTTGTTAATTGGAATTAGGTTTTGGAGCTTGCTGGGAATGCTGCAAGAGACAACAAGAAGAATCGGATCGTGCCAAGGCATATTCAGCTTGCTGTGAGAAACGATGAGGAGTTGAGTAAGCTTTTGGGATCTGTAACCATTGCTAATGGAGGAGTTTTGCCCAACATTCACCAAACTCTTTTGCCTAAAAAGGTTGGCAAAGATAAGGGTGATATTGGGTCTGCATCACAGGAATTCTAGGGTTTTTAGGGTTTTTTTTTTTTTTTTGGGTATTTTGTTTCTTTACTAGAGATGACAGTGTTCTGATGTGAAATGGGGATGTGGTTTGGATCTGGCTGTTCCATTTGTTAGCTCCTCTTTGTTGTGTCATCATGATTTTGTTTAGATGCATATAGTTTATATCCATGTGAGGATGTTTGAGGACTGGTTTCAAGAATGATGATGGATGATGATCAAACTCCCTTTTACAGTGAAGTATGAAATGGATGTTTCTTGTTCAAAGCCATTCAATTTTGGTAACATTTGATTATTTCTGCTTCTTGAGTTTGGCTTCACAGTTGCAATGGTTTGAAATTATTTTAGATACAGGTACAATTCACACCAGCAGCTTAAGGATGAAAGTGTAAACATTTTTATGCGATAAGATCTTTTATTTTTTCATGTTTGCCCTTTCAATTTAAACCCACCATATTGTTTAGTATAAGATGATTTTTTCCAACTTGAGCCTATCTTAATTAGTGAAAGTATCATGTTTTTTAAATCAAAAGGAGTTTGAATTCTCACTTTCACATATCCTCATAGCATAGGAGTTTGGTTTTTATACTCTTCTTTTTTGCTATGATTTTAACCTTTCCAGAATTAACTAAGTTTGAATTTAAAAAAGAAGATTATTAACTTGAAATCATTAATGGTGGATAGTATATTCTATTAATTTTGAATTGCATGTATAATGTGTCAAAGTAAACTAAAAAAATGTATGTATAATGTTGTACTTGGGGGCTGTTTAGTAATAAAGTGTTTAATTGTATGTATAATATCTTTCCTGGGTATCATATCAATATTATCTCTTGATTATTTACTTTTTAAAAATTGGATGTATTTTGTCAGTTTTTTAATTGATTAGGACATATTCCTAATTAAAAGTTTATAAGTTTGAATTTCTATTCCTACATGTAGAATTTTAAAAAAAAAGTAAAAATTATATGGTTCAAACATATCAAATTTTAATGTAATTTTAAATTTAAGTATTAAAATTACAATAATAATAATAATAATGAATTCAACAAAGGTAAATAGATAGAGGTGAGGATGGGGAATATTCACTATCTGTCTTCATTTAGTTGCGGGATTTCTTTTTCTACTTTTTCTCTCATTCTCTGCTTAAATGAAGATTCTCCAAAGAAAAAATAGACATCCTTTAGTATATTTTAATATAAAGAAATAGGTCTCAACTCTAAATTCTCTTAATTTCTATTAACCTACTCTCTTCAATAAGTTGAATGGAGGAGATTGGCAAATGTCCAACAAAATACCAAGGCTAAAGTAAAATTAAAAAGTAATAAAGTCCATTTAAGTCAAATCTTTTAAAATTTTGTATTGAAATTCCTGGAAGTGATGGTTTATATTGTACATAAATATTTGATCTTGGTCAATTTTGGTCAAGTACTCTTATAAAGAATTTAAATTTAAATTTAAAAAATGCCTAAAATACTACTAAAAATGGGGGTGGATCATTGACAGTGACAGTGTGTTGACTACCGGCTTGCCAAATATGCGTTCAGTATTTTTTTAAAATTAGTTTCTATTGTTAAAAATTATTATTATTATTATTATTACTTTTATGTTTTAACTTTTTTCGATCGGTGTGAAAATTTTTAAACAGCAGAAACTAAAAACTAAAAAATGAAAAATGCCTAGAGACTAAAACATATATAACATATATTTAGCCTAAATGGACCAAGAATTTTTAAGGAGCAACAATGTCTAATTTCTTAATTGCTTTCAACTAAATAATCTTTGAAGTGATTGAAGTCAGGTCCTTTTGTAAGTTCATGTTCATCAACTATGCTGCTACATGGATTGCAAAGCTTTATGTAGACAAATCTCACAAAAATGGGTTTTCATACCTCCTTTCCCTGCAAACAGTTTTCGATTATGTCGATACAGAGCCCGATCGGTTTCCCCAATGCCATGGCCTCTGCAAGTCTTGATCTTGTTTCGCAATGGCGGGACATTACATATGCCGTATTCATTGCAGCCCATTTTAAAAGAAGATCAGCTTCAGACTTTGGAAGGCCAAGCCATCTAAGAACACTCTCCAGCTGTTGCAAATAAGACTATGAAATTGGAAAAGAAGAAGAGAAAGTCATAACTCAAGAAAAGCAGAAGTGGCTTGGTTTTACTTTACCTTGAGTATATCTGCTAGATGTCCATCAGAATTTCCAGCAACTAGAAGCTCAGCCACTAAACCTCCTAATATTACACATGAAAACTGCTTCAATGTCTGAAACAGCAGAGCAAAACAAAACCATCTTCAAAAACTTATGACTCATAAGTCATTCAAGATATTTGGTGATCGTTTCTTTTATTGAATTTTTAATTCTAAACAACTCCCAAACAGCCCTTGAATTTTCCATGTTTTATCTTTCTCAAAAGGTTGGATGAGTTACACAAAAACCCATTCCAATGGGAGAAAACCTGCAAATAAAAAGTCACTGAAGGCTTTACATTATATAATAATAGTATGTAGAGTAACAAGTGAACTTTTCACCTTTGAGGAAATTCTGCCTTTATCTGCCTGCATGATTCAAAACATATAAAAACTTTGGAAATCAGGCCCAATAATCAATATATTAAATGGATAATACTTCTCCGTTTGACTGGGTTGGAGAAAATTCCTACTGCACATTACTAACGTCCCGTTGGATAATCATTTAATTTTTAAAAATTAAGCCTACAAATACTACTTCTAGCCATAAGTTTTTTTGTTTTGTTTTCTACTTTTTAAACATGTTTTCAAAATCCAAACCAAAATTTGAAAACTAAGGCCCTGTTTGATAATTATTGGTTTTTGAAGCTCGTACTTATTTTCTTACAATTTCTTTACAATAATTTCATCTTTCTAAAGAAAGCATTTGAATTCTTAGCCAAATTTAAAAAACAAAAATAAGTTTCTAAAGACCACTTTTTTTAGTTTTCAAAATTTAGCTTGGATTTTGAAAACATTTGTTAAAAGTACATAGCCAAACAAAGAAATCCCTAAGTAGAGGTAGTGTTTATAAGCTTAATTTCAAAAACCAAAAACCAAAAACGAAATGGTGATCAAATAGGGTCTAAAAAATGTGTTTTCAAAAAGTAGTTTTTGTTTTTAGAATTTGACTAAGAATTCTAATGTTTCCTTAAAAAAAATGTGAAAATCATAATAAAGAAATAGCAAAGAAACAAGCACAATTTTCAAAAATAGAAAACTAAAAACGAAATTGTTATCAAATGGAGTCAAGTTTTTGACATATAGGAGAGAGTAAGAGAGAGGAGAAAGACTTTTTTTTTTCCCAAAAAAATAAACCTGTTGAAAATTTAATGTGAAGAAATAACCCTGCAATTATGTTAGAAACTTGTAGTTACAAACTTACATGTGAAGAAATCTCACCCTGTTATGAAACTTTCTGATATCAGCAGTTTCGCCCAAAATTTTAAATGAATCAATCTGCATGGACAGATAAAACAATAATCATTTCTATAGTTGTTGATCAGAATGAGAACTAGTTTTGCTTTAAGACTTAATCTTCATGGGATAATAGTGGGTTTTATGATCCCACATGCCAAATCAGTCAGGCAGAAGCAGAAGAAATAGCAAAAATCAGCTCTCTTAACAGGCATTCATAATCTATCAAATTTCTTTGAAACAATTAGGCAAAACCTGAAGAGTGTTTTAACCAGATTTTCAAAAGAAGCCTTATAGATCAATCAAATATATAGAGAAAGATCCAAGAACTCCATGTAGAAACCCAGTTTAAATCTTGATGAAAACAACTGAACTGACACAGGCACAGTGAAAGGGGGGATCTTACTTCTCCAAGAAATTCAAAACCAACAAAAGAAACTTTTCCTTCAGCAAATCTGTTTTGGCTCAGAGCTTGAATGCTTGGCACTTCATATTCTTTTGGGAGAACACCCAGCAAATAACCAACTAGAAAATGCCCAGCTTCATGCTGGACGCAGAATCAAAACTTCCAATTATAAATGCAAACTCAGTGACAATGGTAGAAATATTCATGAAAGAATCAGCAAATTTAGCTCACTTTACTTGTGCACATATGAGGTGTTCTTCTTCTTCACAGCGAGAAGAATGTCTACTTTCAGCAATTAAACTCTCTAGCTTTTCAGCAGAGATCTGTAAGAGAACAAACACAGAGAGTAGTTCTAGAAGCACAAATGAAATGAAAGTCATCAATAACACCAAAATCTTCAGAAACGGAAACTTGCATAACAAGAATCAGGAAATGTACCGTACCTCCTCAAGTAAAGAAATCTGAAGACATCGTTGAACTGAATCCAGAATCGAATCCACCAATGGTTGGAGGGATAAAAAGTTCATTCTATCCAGCTCTGGTTCGTCCATTGCTGTAAGCCTCTTGCTTATCTACGCCATTTTCAATAAGATTTCGAAGATAAAAATTGTCAACATCAATGGATGTATTGACAGAAAAATCTCTCAAAACTCGAAACAGAGAGAGAGAGAGAACCTGTTTGGCAGAACCGAAAGCACGAAGGCCATCAGGTTTCCCCTGCAACTGCTTAACCAACGAGAGAGCGGATTTGTATTGACGCTTTGAGAGTGCTCGATCCACAAGCTTCAGAACACGACGTCGTTTCGCCGACGATGCGACGGCGCCGGTGGCCGGAATCCTCCGATGAAACTCAACCCTGCGGGTGAAATCGCAATCAGCCGCAGTGAAGAACATAACTCTCCCGTCTACTGTTTAGTTCCCAAGAAAGAAAGAAATTAATCGACGGCGTTCAAGAGAAGGAGACGCTTTTGGAGAACAAACGACGTCGTTTTCCGATTCAGCTTCTGAGATTTTCAAATTATTCATAGATTATCCATAGCTGTGAGGTCGAAAACGATCGCAAAATTCACAAAATCCACAAAACAGCAAAACAAAATCTCTTGAAATTTCTTACGACAATTTGTCCTCTCAGATCGCTTCGAATCAGAAAAGTTCAATGCAGTATGCAGGTTTATGTTACCGTCCATGTTTTGGAGCGATCGGAATCTGGAACTGTTCATCGGACGTCGGTCTCCGGCGCCGGCAAGTGCTTGAGCAACTGGACGGAGGGTTAGCCAAAGGTGACGATCGAGCCGCTCTCTCTCTCCTCAAGGAATCGCAGGGCAAACCTGGTGGCCTTCGATGCTTCGGCGCTGCTCGTCAGGTCAGTAACTGCAAAGATTTTCATTGGAATCTTGTGGTTGCTAGGAAATTTTCAGATGGAATTGTTAGCAGTTTCATTCTTCATCTTCATATTGCCTTCAAACTGTTTGTTAAAATGCTTCAACCAGATTGATGTAGAGCATAATCTTGGTTAAGAAAAGGGAAAATCTGGACTCCAAACTCTCAATTTCATGGCTAACTTCAACGTAGCTAAGCATATGCTCTTGCCACGTATTGTTGAACTCAAAAAAGTACTTTCAATTTCGTCAAATTACATTTAAAGTTTGATAAATCTGTAAACTTTATCTTAATCTTGAACAATTATTATACAAATTTTAGCCTCGACAACACTAGAGTTGCATTTTTCTTTTGTTGAAATTTGTGTTTTGAAAGATTTATTCTATCCTTGTGCAAGTTGATACAATTTACAAAGTTAAGAGGTAAAATTGATTTTTTTCCCTCAAATTTTATATAACAATTTGATCCATGTAGTTTAAAGTATGTTTTCATTTTTGAGTTCAACAATATGTCGGGAGTGGGAAATTCAAAAGGTATAAACCAATTCAGCTATGTTTAGATTGACGTCTAGTTTAAAGTTTGTAACAATTTAGTCTATGAATCTTATTATGTAATGATTTTTTTCTTATAGTTTAAAATTTGTAACGTCAAACTCACATTACACCTTAAAACAAGATTTTTTTTAAGGTAAGGACTAAAATGTTACTAAGTTTCAGGGACTAAGTTGCTACTTGAGTGAAGCTATAGTTTAAAGGATGCAAATGTGTTGTAAACTAGAATGTTTCATGAGATAATTGTTTAGTTGAAATGGTATTGACTTTTGAAGGAGAAAAGTTGTTTTTGTGCAGATTCCACAAAGACTTTACTCATTGGATGAGCTAAAGCTGAATGGAATTGAAACTTCATCTCTTTTATCACCATTGGATTCAACCCTTGGCTCCATTGAAAGAAATGTTCAACTTGCTGCTGCTTTGCTTGGTGTTTCTGCTTGGAATGTGTTTGACATTAGTCCCCAACACATCTTCTACCTTTCGCTCGGATTCCTGTTTCTTTGGACCTTGGATTCGGTAACTAATTAACGATCGTCATATTAGTTATGGACGAGGATAGATGGATTCTAACCCTATAGTTCATAGCCACGTGCTCTAAACCTTTTAAACGTTTGTTTTTTCTAGTTATACTTTGAATTTGAACCACGAATCCAAGCACATCAAAGTCATGAAACTCTTTAATATTTTTAGGTGGCTTTCAATGGAGGAGTTGGAAGTTTAGTTCTTGATACCATTGGTCACACTTTTAGTCAAAAGTACCACAACAGAGTTATTCAAGTAAGAATCTTTATCTATATTACGTCATGTTATTTCAGACTTGTTTGGAATGACTTTTCAAGTGTTTAAAAACCTTTTTTTAAACATTTGAAAAATCATTCCAAACAGGGTCTTTCTTTTGCATTTGAAGCTGACAAAATATAGTTATGAAATAGCATGAAGCTGGTCATTTCTTGATCGCCTACTTGCTCGGAATTCTTCCAAAGGGCTATACGTTGTCGAGTTTGGAAGCATTGCAAAAGGAAGGATCTCTCAATCTTCAAGCAGGCACTGCTTTTGTTGATTTTGAATTCCTTGAAGAAGTAAGTTTGAGAATTCTAGCTGAAGCCAATTACATGGTTCTTCAGATCATTTCTACTTCTGCTAACATCCTTTGATCTCACAGGTCAATGCAGGAAAAGTTTCAGCAGCGGTACACTTTCTACTTCTAGTATCCTTGATTTTAATCTTTAAACTTTTGTGCTTATTTTTGTTTTCGTCCCTCAACTTTCAAATACTCTATTTTAACACCTAAATTTTGCCCAAAAAACTATTGTAATCCTTAGCAAAATATGATTTAAATCTATTTTTTTTTCTTAAAATTGCTTTTTGCAACTGGTGTATTTTAGTGAAGTCTTTGATTTGGGATTGTTTGTGTTGTTAATTAGATGTTGAACAGATTCTCATGCATAGCACTTGCTGGTGTGGCTACTGAGTATCTTCTATATGGATGTGCAGAGGGAGGCCTTGCTGATATTAACAAGGTTTCTTTTCTTACTAAATTTTACCTAAATCATATTATTTTGGTTGGATTTTAATAGCTTTTTAATAGTCAGTTTCACTCACTAAAAGAATGATCTAATCGATTCGAAAAGGCTTCTTTTTGTCCTAAAAATGAACTAATCTTAATCAAATCGACCAAAATAAGTCTACGTTGTACCATGAAAATAGAATGTATAGAAAAAAAAGATGGAAGACTTTTAAATTCGTTTGGTAATGTTTCTGCTTCTTACTTTATAATTAAGTAAATATTTTTTATTCTTTCTTTCTAATTGAAAAAGAAACAATGTTTCATAACTATTTTTTTCTTCTCCCAAATTTTAAAGTTAAAAAAAATTAAAATTTTGTTTGAAAGATACTTTTTTAGAAATAAGCCATTCAAAATCATTACGTTATATGACATATTTTTAATATGCACTTTATATGTAAAAAGATTGATAAAATAATGCTAGCTTTTATTTATATTTCTGTAAAATTGGAATTAAAAACAAGAAATCGATGAAATTTTATAGTAATAAACATGAGAAAAAAAGGGGAAGACACTTAATTATGAAATGCATATGTTTATTTTTTGAGAATGAGAAACAAGAAACTCGAATGTTACCAAATGACTTTGTAAGAATAATCAAATCTAGATGAAGTCATTCCTTAATTGATCTTATGGTACAAAAGTCAAAAAAGTTGATTATTCTGTTTGAGAATTGAAAACTGAACCGAACCAAATCAAATCAAACTTCGGCTACTAGCTAGTTAGAATCCAAATGAATTTATGCAAATGGTTACATTTTAATTAGCATTTGAAGAATGGGTTTGCTTTCAATGGTGCAGTTGGATTTGTTACTGAAAGGGCTTGGCTTTACACAGAAGAAGGCAGATTCTCAAGTAAGATGGGCAGTTCTAAACACTGTTCTGATATTGCGCCGCCATGAAACTGCAAGAGCTAAGCTTGCAGATGCTATGTCTTCTGGGAAATCTGTTGGGAATTGTATTGATACTATAGAGAATAATATTGATTTTTCTGATATCTAAATGAAATCACACAAGTTTTTACTTACACTTGTGTTGATTTTTTACGATGCTCTCGACCGAGGAAAAGAATATGGAAAGAATTGAACGAGGAGTTGTATGAGGTGAAAATTTTCATTAAGTACGGTACAATCGAGTGCAATCAAAGTTGATCTATTTTATGTAAATGGGTGTGTATGCTTAGCTTAATTTAAAATTACTAGTCAAAAGACATGTGTGATGCTTGTGGTTAAAAATTTTTAGAACATAAATTTTTATGGTGAAATTTAAAATTTGAATGATATGTATTTCTTTGAGTTTAAATAGTAAATATTTGACATTGAATTAAAAAGAGGCTCAAAGTTTTGTAGAAAAATGGTAGGAAATAGCTCTTTATATAGTTGTAGCTAGGAGTTGTAAAAGATTTTAAAACTCTTGAAATTCTATTATTAAATATAATTAAATGTAAAAAGCCATTAACTATAGAATTAATTTACATAAATTAAATCAACAAAACCTTTTATATTCTAGCCTTTCATGTTCTACTATATTTTTATACTTTCATTTTAAAAATTATTTTCTTAATTTAAATGTTAATTATGCATCAAAATATTAGATTTTTGTTTAAAAAGTTTGATTATATATAATTTATTTTTTTAAAAAAATATTTTAAATATTTTATTTGTTTTTAAATATCACGTTTATATAAAATTTTATTAAATAATTGATAATAAATTATGTTCAAAATTTCATTAAATTTACGTTTTCCACTACATTTTTTTTTAGAAAATTGAAGCTCCACTTCATGTAAGTTATTAATTGTTTTGAAAAATATTTAAATATTTAGAGAAATTACACTTGTTACAATTTTATTATTAATAATTAATGTTAGTGGCATGCTTGTAAATATAGAAATTAGAGTATGTAAAGTGATTTATTTATATGAGAAAAAAATGTAGGTTTTATTTGTATGTGAGTGGAGGAGTCTTTTTTTTTTTTTTTTTAATCTAAAAACCTATTTATCATATTTGTATGTCATTTTACGTGGGAGAGAGTACTTTGATGGATGGAAGAATAGGAGAGAGGAAAGTAAAATTGAGAGAGAACTAGAGATGAATAAGAAAGAGAAAATTAAATATAATTAAATTAAATTATCATTATTTAATTAAATTAAATATAATTATCATAAAAGATTAAATTAAATATAATTAAAGTTAGTAATTACATAAATAAAAGAACTTTTTATATTCCAACTATTTAAATGTCATTATTTATAATTATTAGTAATTAATTATGATGACATGCTTTGTAATTATAAAATTTCATAAAGGGTAAACTTTTTATATAGAAAAATCCTTTTTTGTTTCTTGACCACTTTTTTCTCTTTAAAATTTTTATTTTACTCACTCTTTTTCCTCTCTAAATTTCTTGTGTTAAAGATATTCTAAACTCTATTTTTAAATTTACTTACAATTTTAGAAAGAAATTTGGAAACTCGGTTTTCTCTGTAAATTTTTCTCCAATTTTTTTTTTAATTTCTAAATTTATTTTACTTTTAAAGTTTTGTCTCTCTAAAGTTTTTGTCATTTTCTCTTCCCAACTCTTTTGTCTCTCATTCTCTAAGTTTTCTCCATCCTCCATCTAAAATGTATAAATCTATCCATTTCTAACTTTCTTTTATCCTAAAATTATGTATCACCTTGTTGGAATAGAAATTTCGACCAACCCAAAATCGCCACGTCATTACCCAACATTGATGACGAAATTATATTTAATTAGGGATTAATTAAATTTGCAAAGATTCCTATATTAAATTATGGCAGGTTTAAATGCACTATTGGGTTTTTTGAAATTTGGAAGACAAAAGCCCAAATTGAAGGCTCAGTCCAGATGCTAGACCCAAATGCGACCAAGCCCAATTCAAAGAAGATGGCCCAAAGTCAACAAGGCCCAGTCCAAATGGCTAGGCCCAAAGTCAACCAGGCCAGTCCAAATGACTAGGCCCAAAAGTCAACCAGGCCCAAAAGGCTGGCCCAAGGTCAACCAGATCCAATCTAAATGGGTTGGTCCAAAATCAATTGGGCCCAGTCCAACAGGCCCAAGCCCACCTGGGGCCCATGAAGAACTCTATAAATAGAGAGCTTCCTCCTTCATTTCAGGGAGTTCAGAACTGAAGAAGCTCAGAGAGAATTCAGAAACAAAGCTCAGAAGACTCCAGAAGCTCCTGAAGATCAAACACCATCTGAACGAAGAACACGTCACAGAAATCAAGAACACTCCAAGAATCCATTGAAGTTTCAACCTCGAGAACAAGCTATTCAGCCCTCGAGCAAAACATACAAGTAGGAGAGAGAATCAGATGATCAATACTAGAGATTGTACTCACTATACTGAAATCAATACAAATACAAAGTTCATTACACGTATTAAATTTCCCTGTCGAAATCTCGTGTGAACAGATTGGCACTCCCAGTGGGACCACTCTACCTCTCATCTCTTTCTCCTTCAGATCAAATCATGGCACCAAAGAAAGCTGCATCAAAGATTACTACTTCAAGCGACACATACGTGGGACCAGTTACTCGTAGTATTTTGAGAAGGGCTGAGATAAGTGAAGGTCGAACCCCTGACACAATCGCAAGTAGAATCATAAAATTGATTGATGACTCTGCTAAAAGAAAAGTCACTATCAAAGACAACCCGCTATTTGATCAGCCCATTACCGCTTCCGGTCAACTGACGAAGACATCGAACCCTGATGTGATGTCTATTATGATGGCTGATGTAGACCCCGATGAGAGGATGGCGGAGATGGAAAGAAAGATCAACCTCCTGATGAAGGCGGTGGAAGAAAGAGATCTTGAAATCGCCCATCTGAAAAATCAAATGCAAAACAAAGAAATGGCTGGGTTAAGTCAAACCCCTGCTATGAGAAAGAATGACAAGGGAAATACTATCATTCAAGAGGAGCAACCACAACACCCTGCTTCAGTTGCTTCCTTATCTGTCCAACAACTACAGGACATGATCATGAACTCTATCAGGGCTCAATATGGTGGGCCCACTCAAAACCCTCTCATGTACTCCAAACCGTACACCAAGAGGATTGACAACTTGAGGATGCCCGCGGGGTATCAGCCTCCAAAATTCCAGCAGTTTGATGGGAAGGGCAACCCTAAGCAGCATATTGCCCATTTCGTTGAAACCTGCGAGAATGCCGGGACGCGCGGTGACCTCTTGGTCAAGCAGTTTGTTCGTACCTTGAAAGGAAATGCCTTTGATTGGTACACTGACTTAGAGCCCGAAACGATTGACAGCTGGGAGCAGTTTGAGAGAGATTTCCTGAATCGCTTCTACAGTACGAGGCGAACGGTTAGTATGATGGAACTCACCAACGTCAAACAGCGCAAAGGCAAACCTGTCATCGACTACATCAATCGTTGGAGGGCCTTGAGCCTCGACTGCAAAGATCGACTCACAGAAGTATCTGCTGTTGAAATGTGCACCCAAGGTATGCACTGGGGACTACTTTATATTTTGCAGGAGATAAAACCTCGTTCCTTCGAAGAGCTAGCAACCCGTGCTCATGACATAGAGCTAAGCATTGCTGCCAGAGGGAATAAAGATCCCCTAGTCCCAGAATTGAAGAAAGAAAGAAAAGAATTTAAAGGCGTAGAGAAAGTTATAAAAAGCGTCGCCAAAGAATCCATGGTTGTCAACACGAACCCGCTGAAGTTTTCTTCGAAAGGAAAAGAAATCAAGCCAGAAAAGCAACAGGTAGCGGGTGAGAGACGTCGCCCAACTTTGAAAGAGAGACAAGAAAAAGTGTACCCGTTTCCAGACTCTGACATCCCAGACATGTTGGAGCAACAGTTAGAAAAACAACTCATTGAGCTCCCAGAATGCAAGCGACCAGGGGAGCTTGGAAAGGTAGGCGATCCAAATTACTGTAAGTATCACCGTGTTGTTAGCCATCCGGTGGAGAAATGCTTTGTTTTGAAGGAGCTGATTTTAAGATTGGCTCGTGAAAAGAAAATTGAGCTAGACCTCAACGAGGTGGCTCAAACAAATCATGCCGCAATTATGGCAAATTCAAGTGTCCAGCCGTCTGCAATTCCCTTAAGCGAGAATGGAGAGTGCATGATCCAGTTCGGGTCCCTTGAACCCGTTGCGGTTCGGTCACAGAAGACTGCCTTAAGCAAGAATGTTCAAGAAAGAAGCCACCAAGAGGAGAGCACTCGAGAAAGGTGCGAACAAATTGAAGATGAAAATGGTGAATGGATTGTTGTGACCCGTCGCAAAAAGCGACAACAAAACTACATTCAAAAGGAAACTCGTGTGTTTCGGGAGCAAAAAAGAAGAAGTAGACTCCCAAGGAAAAAAGGCAAAAAGATTACCAGAAAGTCGAAGCTTGTAGTGCAAGAAAGCGAAGAGCTCTTCCGGCCTCGACAGACAGTTACTTTAGCGGAATTCTTCCCAAGTAACTTCCTAGAAAACATCCAAGAAGAAACACTTGAGGTTGTTGCATGTCACACCATCAACACCAATGAAGAGCCGACAAACTCGTTGGAAAGGTCAACCGAGCTAGGAAGCTCATCTTCCTTCAGCATAGAAGACTTGTTGTCACTCCCCCAAGCGGCCAAAGGTGCTCTCATCGAGGCCTTGATAGATTCTGATAGTGCAAGCGCCCCGACCTCTATGGCGCGTCCATGTGCCTCATGTTGCATGTCGATAGGTTTTACCGATGAAGACTTGTTGCTAGGGTCAAAACCTCACAATAGGCCGTTGTTCGTCTTGGGATACATTCGGGAACAGAAGGTTGGTCGAATCCTCATTGACGATGGATCAGCCGTCAATATAATGCCTAAGTCAACTATGAAGCATCTAGGCATTTCGATAGAGAAGTTGACGAACAGCAAATTGGTAATCCAAGGCATCAATCAAGGGGGTCAACGAGCAATTGGCATGGTCCGCTTGGAGCTCATCATCGGTGACCTAAAAGCTGAAACTCTGTTTCATGTCATCGACTCTAAAACCACCTACAGGTTGATGCTAGGTCGCCCTTGGATCCATGGAAACGGGGTGATAACTTCCACATTGCATTAGTGCTTCAAATTTTACCAAGATGGCATCAAGAAAGTGGAGGCTGACACAAATCCATTTTCAGAGGCTGAGTCTCATTTTGCTGATGCAAATTTTTACATGAAGGGCGACAACATAGGAGAAATTGCGCCCACGGAGGTCCCTTTGATCAAAGGCAGTGACAAGATCAAGCCAGAACCACAAATTGAGAAAAAAAAGGAAGCCGTCAAAGAAGCAAAGATGTCTGACCCTAGAAAAGATGAAGCCTCAACAAGTCTTGCAGGAGGCAAAGCTTCGAAAGATAAAAACATACCAAGTCCCCCTGTCTTGCGTTATGTCCCTCTATCTCGACGGAAGAAGGGTGAATCACCTTTTGCTGAATGTTCAAGAAATTTGAGAGTCGGGGATATTGAAATCATGAAAGAAAACTTTGTCACGCCTCTCACCAAGATAGCAAAACAAGAGGTCAAGAAACCCGACGGTGATCAAGTAAAGGCAGTTTTACCTGAGAGACGAACGAATGACGAATTTGATCCTAAGGCGTATAAGCTTCTGGAAAAAGCCGATTACGACTTTTCGAAGCACACCAAGTTTGAGAGTCTGAAAATCATTGACGAAAGACCCGAACCGTCTTTTACACAAAAGAAGCTTTTGAAAGAGGGTTACACCCTACGTACGTCAAGAAGGGGACTTGGATATAAGTCACCTGAGCCTGTTCGCATAACCAGAAGAGGGAAAACAAGAATGGCAGACGTAAACCACATAACGGTGGGTGAGATTGATGATAAAAAGGAAGAAAATGCCAACCAAAGGATTCCCGCTCTTAGGCGCATCAGGCCGCCAATCGCACGCACTTCAGTCTCGCAGAGGTTGGGTGAGGTTGCAACAGGGGAAGAGGAGTCACCGCTTAATACTGGCCCCACTCGACTTTCAGCTCTTCAAAGGTTGAGCAAGCCCATTTCGGGAGGGGGAAGTACCTAATCAGCTTAAACTTCTGATACTGCTCGACCCTCGGCCCTTCAAAGGTTAAGTATACCTGCAGGCGAAGAAAATAGTACCTCTGCAATGCCAACTTTGGTGCGACCGTCAGCCCTCCAAAGATTAAGTATGCCAGCAAAGGAGAGGAAGAATAGACTTTCCATTTCGGCTACGACATGACCATCACTTTCCAAAGGCTAAGCGTAACTACGTCGAGAAATGAAGGGCATATAGTGTCAGTATTTGACCGAATTCGACCTGAAAGTTCGGTGGAGACTTCAAAAGATTCGCTTTGCAGCGAGAAAAGAATTCACGGAGACATTCGTAGCATTGTTCCCTCTCTGATGAAAAGAAAAATATTTATTGCGATCAACACAGAGGGTTCGTTAAAAGTAAAACGATGTGACGTAGTCATCACCAATCCCTCAGAGGAGGATTTAGATCAAGATGAAGGTGAGACCTCTTGCCACCATATCACAATTGAAGAAGAGTCGGAGACTGAGATGTCTGAAGAGGATGCAGAAGAAGCTCCACTGCCACTTGAAGATGGTATTCAGTCAACGGTGGACGAACTTAAAGAAGTGAATCTTGGATCGACGGAAGAACCACGCCCCACTTTTATAAGTGCGTCACTGACTCTTGAAGAAGAGGGCAAGTACATGAACCTGCTTACCTCGTATAAAGACGTATTTGCTTGGTCTTATAAAGAGATGTCAGGACTCGACCCGAAAGTGGCTGTCCACCACCTTGCCATCAAACAGGGGTATCGACCAGTAAAGCAGGCCCAACGACGTTTTCGACCTGAACTGATTCCTCAAATTGAGACAGAGGTCAATAAGTTGATTGAAGCCGGATTCATCCGTGAGGTAAAATACCCAACTTGGATTGCCAACATAGTTCCTGTCAGGAAAAAGAATGGACAGCTCCGCGTCTGCGTTGACTTTCGCGACTTGAATAATGCATGTCCAAAAGACGACTTTTCGTTGCCCATCACATAAATTATGGTCGATGCCACCACAGGACATGAAGCTTTGTCTTTCATGGATGGATCATCGGGTTATAATCAAATTCGAATGGCTCTCGAAGATGAAGAAATGACGTCTTTTCGAACCCCTAAGGGGATATATTGTTATAAGGTGATGCCCTTTGGATTGAAAAATGCTGGCGCCACTTATCAACGTGCAATGCAGAAAGTTTTTGATGGCATGTTGCACAAACATGTTGAGTGCTACGTTGATGACCTCGTGGTCAAATCTAAGAAGCGACAAGATCATAAAAAAGATCTGAAGATGGTATTTGATCGCCTAAGAAAATATCAAATGAGGATGAATCCTCTCAAGGGTGCATTTGGAGTAACATTTGGAAAATTCCTCGGGTTCGTTGTAAGACATCGAGGGATCGAGATAGACCAGTCAAAGATCGACGCCATCCAAAAGATGCCAAGGCCGAGAAACCTACGAGAGCTGAGAGGGTTGCAGGGGCGTTTGGCCTATATCAGGAGATTCATCTCCAACCTAGCTGGTCGATGCCAACCTTTTCAAAGGTTAATGAGGAAGGGAGAAAACTTCGAGTGGGATAAGGCATGTCAGAACGCTTTTGAAAGCATCAAGAAATACCTGCTCAATCCCCCTGCATTAAGTGCTCCTATAGCAGAGAAGCCATTGATATTGTACATCGCCGTGCAAGAAAGATCGCTCGGTGCATTTTTAGCGCAAGAAAAGGAAAAAGGGAAGGAGCGAGCCTTCTACTACCTGAGTAGAACTTTGAACGGGGACGAAGTAAACTATTCTCCAATTGAGAAAATGTGTCTTGCTCTTTTCTTCGCTATAGACAAACTAAGGCACTACATGCAAGCATTCACAGTGCATTTAGTAGCAAAAGCTGACCCGATCAAGTACGTCCTATCAAGACCGATAGTTTCTGAGCGTTTAGCCAAATGGGCGATCCTGCTCCAACAGTACGACATCGTTTGCGTGCCTCAAAAGGCAGTGAAGGGACAAATGTTGGCTGATTTCTTGGCTAGTCACCCCATTCCATCAGACTGGAAGTTATGCGAAGACCTACCCGACGATGAGGTCTTCTATGTTCAAAGCATGGAGCCATGGACCATGTACTTCGATGGCGCGACACGAAGAGATGGAGCAGGGGCAGGCATCGTCCTTATTTCACCAGAGAAGTATATGCTTCCTTACAGCTTTACACTCAGTGAATTATGTTCGAACAATGTGGCTGAATACCAAGCATTAATAATCGGCCTTCATATGGCCATGGAGATCGGCATCACATGCATAGAAGTCTATGGAGATTCAAAATTAGTCATTAATCAACTCACACTCCAGTATGAGGTAAAACACGAGGACTTGAAGCCTTATTTTGACTACGCAAGGCAATTGCTGAAGAATTTTGACAACGTAGCACTTGAACATATTCCAAGAGCAAAGAACAAGAAAGCAGACGCGCTAGCAAACTTGGCCACTGCCATGACAATTCCAGGAGATGAAACGATGAACATTTCACTTTGCCAAAAATGGATCGTGCCACCAGTCGAAGACGAACATGAAGGAATAAACGTAATATCAGTCTACACTATTAAAGAAGAGGACTGGCGACATTCCATTATAGACTATCTCCAACATAGAAAGCTTCCTGCAGAACTCCGATGCAAGGCTGATGTACGAAGAAAGGCTTCCCGATTCATTTATTATAAAGAGACCCTTTATCGCCGCTCTTATGAAGGACTATTCCTTAGATGCCTGGGAACAGACGAATCAATCAAAGCACTAGAAGAGGCACATTCAGGCGTCTGCGGGGCTCACCAGTCAGGTCCAAAACTCCACTTCCAATTGAAAAGAATGGGCTACTACTGGCCTACAATGGTCCATGACTCAATGGAGTATGTAAAGAAGTGTGAAGCCTGTCAGTTCCATGCAAACTTCATCCATCAGCCGCCAGAGCCTCTACATCCGACTGTTGCTTCATGGCCCTTCGAAGCTTGGGGTCTCGATCTTGTTGGTCCGATAACGCCTAAGTCATCAGCAGGTCACTCTTATATCCTTGCAGCCACATATTACTTTCAAGATGGGCCGAAGCAGTAGCACTAAGAGAGGCCAAGAAAGAAAATGTGGCAGACTTCATTCGAACTCACATCATCTACCGCTACGGCATCCCACATCGTATCGTGACAGATAATGGGAGACAATTCTCCAACAGTCTAATGGACAGGTTGTGTGAGAAATTCAAGTTCAAGCAGTACAAGTCATCCATGTACAACGCAGCAGCAAATGGGTTGGCAGAGGCGTTCAACAAGACGTTGTGCAACTTGCTGAAGAAGGTGGTCTCTAAGACAAAAAGAGACTGGCAAGAAAGGATCGGTGAAGCTCTCTGGGCTTACAGAACTACACATCGCACTCCCACCGGAGTTACACCTTATTCCCTCGTTTATGGGGTAGAGGTCGTGCTCCCTCTGGAGAGAGAAATTCCGTCATTAAGGATGGCTGCGCAGGAAGGGCTGACAACAAAAGATAATGCGAAATTACGCCTTCAAGAGTTGGAAGCACTCGATGAGAGAAGATTGGATGCTCAACAAGCATTGGAATGTTATCAAGCACGAATGACGAAAGCGTTTGATAGAAATATTAGACCACGCTCATTTCAAGTTGATGATCTCGTGCTCGCTGTTCGAAGGCCAATCATTACTACGCGACATACGGGAAACAAGTTCGCACCTAAATGGGATGGTCCCTACATTGTCAAAGAAGTTTACACAAATGGAGCATACAAGATCGTTGACAAAGATGGCTTAAGGATTGGCCCCATCAACGGAAAGTTTCTCAAAAAAATTTATGCATAAAATGTAAACACTCCTAATCGTAAGAGTATAAACTACATGTTGCTCCTGGCCCGCATGAGCTTAAAAGGTTAACGACCCATTTGAAAGAAAAGAATGTATGTATTAAATGAACTACGTTATGATTTGATCCCTCCCATTAAAAGGGTACGTAGGCAGCTTAAAGGAAACAAAAAAAACTTTAAGTTCAGTCAAAGCAATAAACAAAAAAATCCAAGCTAGAAGTAGAATTCGAAGATATTATTATTCATGCGCAAATAGGGTTACAAATGGGCCAATTGGGCCAATAGTATGTCTACAAATAATGAAAACTAAGGAAAAGAAAGGCTAAATTGTCCACTTGTAGTCTCGCAGTTCTTGTCGCGCACCCTCTAAGTAATCACCAAGCATTGTAAGGCTTTTGGTGTCTTCTTCACTTGCGATAGGGGTGCTTTCAACTGCACTTACTTCTTCGCGTATCTTGAAGATTTCCAGTTGTTGCTGATCTGAAGACTTCTTTTCTTCTGAGATGCGGAGTAAAATTTTCTCGTGATCAGACTCTAAGGTTTTGAGTTGGACTTTGAGCCTATCAATCTCAAGAAGTTTCTGCTCAGATTCCTGCTGGAGTGCGCTTTCCCTTTCAAGAGAGAGGTTCTCTGTTGATGAGATATTGTCCAATTTACTTTGAAGCTCTGCCAAGTTGTGGTCCCTCTGAGCCAAGGTCAGCTTGGAAGAATGCAACCGCCTTAGTTCGCTATACTTTCCCACATGACGAAAGTAGCCATCTATGAACTGGCGAAGAGGTGGCAAGTTGGTTGCATCAACACTGGAGATGGTCTGAAATATCTTGTTCATCTCTGATTCAAGAGAGGGAACCTTCTCAAAAGTGGCACGAGCAAGTTTCTGTTGGGCAGCCTCCCACATAGTTTGTGCTGCTTGACGTTGTATGTCAGAAAAATGTGAAATCATGCTGTCGACATTGAAGTTGGAAGCCTCCGAAATAGCAACTGGCACCTCTCTTGGCTCTTGTTGGGGTTGTGTACCAACAACAATAGATGGGGTCGAAGTCATCACCCTGTCGGATGACACTCTAAATAATCCGATCTGCTCAGGGAGGGTGTCCAGAATGTGACGGCTTGTCGGCGATTGATCTCCCGAAGAACCCTACAAGGTAGGAAAAATTGCTTAAGTCAATATATATAAATGCTTAAACAATTTAAAGAGAACGACAAAAAAAGTACTAACCAGAGGTCTAGAAGGCTCAAGAGGCGGTGGGACCTTTAAAGTACCTTCGAAAGGGATAGCATTGGGAGTCGCCACCTTCTCCATTTTTTTTGGTCTCTTCCAATGACGGTCATCATTGCTACTATAACTAGCATCGTCGCCATCAAGAGCCCCTCCTTGATTGGCTGGTGTCTCGGCCGGCACCTCACAAACAGTTTTGCCCGGGCCACTAGTACTTGGATCTCGTTTGCCTGCTGTTTCAGCCGGTACCTCACAAACAATCTTGCCCGCTTCACTGGCACTGGGATCTTTGGTAGATTTATTCTTAGCTGGAGAAGAGGGTACACTGTCCACTAAAAGTCGAAGGCCTGCCTCGAGATAGTTTCCATGCTTTCGTTGCCACCAACTCTTGTAAGCCTGAGTAGTTTTAGCACGAGGATTCAACTCAAACGCAGGGAGATACACGCGGGATGAGGTCAACGTCTTAGTACAAAGCCTCCAAGAATGAACAACATTCTCCAGACTAACGTGAGGAGGATCCTCATGCAAGTCATTGGGCACATCTTGGTAGAAGCCAAATTGCTGACCAAAGCGATAGGGGTTGTAAGCCTCGATAGTCATTAGCTTTCCATGACGAGAGGATAAGTAGCATGACCAAAGACTTATGAAAAATGAAGAACACGAAAATGATAGGCCTTTGACATCCTGCAAATTCTCGGCCTTCTTCCTGGAAGCAACGTTCACATCCCACAATATGGATGCACCCCGGTGGATCAACTGACGAGCTTCAGAGGGGCTAAAGTATTTTGCGCCACCTTCCCCGGAATAGTCAACCATCCAGGGCCCCATCACTCTAGACGAAGGCTTATAATGTGTGCCGAAATAATGGGTAAGCCAGCCATGGACATAGTGGACGGGAAAGTAAATTTCTGAACGTCCAGTAGAGTGCGGGGTGTTGTAAATCTGGCCAAGGCCATGGTAGATGTTAGACAAAACTGGCACTGCAAGGTTAAATAAGGTC
Organism: Trichosanthes truncata; assembly: GCA_033996785.1. Lineage (NCBI taxonomy): Eukaryota > Viridiplantae > Streptophyta > Magnoliopsida > Cucurbitales > Cucurbitaceae > Trichosanthes > Trichosanthes truncata. Next base: position 36,159,906 of record JAWPNB010000013.1, on the reverse strand, counting down.
CCTTCTGCCATGAGAGCCGCAACCTTAAATACACCAGGGCGAAGAAAGCTTGTGCTTTTGTAGGGAAAAACACACAGCCAACATGAAAGGAAGGCGGCCAAATATGTCTGGTCTTTCCATCCCTCTTCTACACCAAGGGATTGAAACATTTTCTACTCGTCGTTAGACCAACCACACTCCTGAGTGGTGGAGCCATAAGGATTATGTGTAGAGCGAGGGCGAGAAGTTTTCCTTGGCCTGCGTGCTGGGGGCTTTAGATACCTCAAGCCACCCTTAAACCAGAAAGAAATCCACATATGCACAGGAATTTGTTGCCTCTCCATCTGTTGAGACACGATATGATGATATGCGTGAAACAGATAACTACAGCTTTTTGGCAGGGAGTCAGCTTGGTCCTGTGCCCCCATCAAATCCTCACAAGGGGGAATAGTCTCATCGTAGAATTTTCCCTTGATAGGCAAACCTCCAAACTTCCACATATCCCACAAAGATAGGGATACCTCTCCGGCTAAGGTATGAAGGGTGTTTGTTGCAGGGCACCAGGCTTCACAAAAAGCTCGGATAATGTCGTGGTTATGATCATAGGTGTATAAGGAGGCCATCACAGCTCCTAGCAAATTGGAGCCTCGCAGGACCCTATCATTTGAGCCACAGCAAGTTCTAGCCATTCCCAATATTTCGCAATGTAGCCAAACTCCCCATTTAATTTCAGTTGGGGACCCCAACGGACTTGGGTTTCTATGATTCGACGCCCTAATGTTGGTGCTGGATCTTCATTCGGTTCCTTCTTATGGAGGGGAGATTGCAAGATCCATATTCTGTTTGCGGAGTTCTTGTTTAAAGGCATGTCCACAGATAAGTCAGGCAAGAAATGCGCTTTGTCCAGCTCAGATCCCAACTCTTTAATGGACTCCCCCACTGGTAGGATGGTCCCGCTTCTGGTGGGTTGCTTCGCGTCATCTAAAATGACAAGCCATCTCGCCTCCTCATCTGAAAGTTCCGTGAAGTACACCATGGTCCTACAAAAGAAAAAAAGGATCAGGAAAAAAGCAGAAGAGGCGACGTCAAAATAGTTGTGGAGGAGGCAATTATGAGGCTGAGGATCTAAATCACGATCCAGTTTCAAAATGGAGGTCGCCATGAAGGTGAACCATCCTTAACAAGGGGTCACCTCCAACATTGAACATCCTTCTCCGGTGGGGAGGCTGTCATGAAGGTGAATCATCCTTAGCAAGGGGTCATCTCCAGCATTGAACATCCTTCTCCGGTGGGGAGGCCGCCATGAAGGTGAACCATCCTTAGCAAGGGGTCACCTCCAGCATTGAACATCCTTCTCCAGTGGGGAGGCCGCCATGAAGGTGAACCATCCTTAACAAGGGGTCACCTCCAGCATTGAACATCCTTCTCCTTAGAAAGAAACTGGGTCACCTCCTAAGTTGAAGGATCATGGAAAAGGGCATTCTAGTTGCAATTCAAAAAATCAAGGGAGACATACAAAGTTTTATAAACAAGATTTACCTTGTAAATAGAGGCTCACTCCAAAAAATATATTTGTGGGTCTTGGTAAGTATGCAAGTCTCTGAAAAAAAAAAGGTATGAGATAGTGTAAAAAAAAAAAAAAAACCAAAAAAAAGTGGGGGGGGGGGTTTGTTTGAAATAAAAAAAGACTTGTAAAAAAAAAAAAAGAGGTGGGAAAAAAATGTAAGTTTGCAAAAAAAAAAAAAAAAAAGAGAAAAAAAAGAAATAAGTAAAAAAAGAAAAAAAAGAAAATGTAAAACTGTTAGAAATTGAAAAAAAAAACTTTACAAAAAAAAAAGAGTTTAAAAAAAAGGGGGCAACAAGTTTGAAAAAAAAAAAGAAGAAAAAAATTGGTAAAACAAAAAAAAAACTTGCAAAAAAAAAAAACAAAAAAATATAAAATACAAAAAAACAAAAAAAAAATATAAAAATATATATATACGTAAAAAAAATCAAAAAATATATATATATAAAAAACAAACAAAAAAAGTTTTGTAAAAAAAGGATGTATAAAAAAAATTAAAGAAAACGTAAAAAAAAAATTAAAAAATTAAAAAATTAAAAAAATAAAAGAATTTCAGATTTTTTTTTCTTTCCTCCTCTTTCTCTCTCCCCGAAGCCCCCATTTCTTCTTCATCTCTCTGGTTTTTTTTTCTCCATCTCTTTTCTCTTTCTTCTTCATCCCTTTCTCTCGCACTTCTCACCTTCTCTCCATCTCCTTTCTCTCTCTTCTCTATCCCCCTCTCACTCTCACTTCCTCAACTCCGAAGATCCACGGCTGCAGCAACTTACTGGCGAACTTAGATGGCGGCGGAAGCGGCGTGATGGCAGCAACGGTTCCACTTCTTCGGCTTGAGTGCAGCGGCGTCCGGCGGTGCACGATGGCAGATCGGGCGGCGATGCGGCGGATGGAACTTAACGGCTTCGACGATTTGCAACAGCTCGGATTCGGCGACAAGGAATGGCGGCCTCAAATTGGCTGCATAAGCTTGGCGAATCAACCGGTTTCAGCACTTGTTTTGCACTCAAGAATGAAGGATGAGGGAGCCATCTTACTTGGTATTTATAGGGGTCTTCGAGCTCAAGATCAAAGCTTGCAATTTCTGTTTAGATTTCATACAAAATCTATAAAGTTTGGGAAGATTTTGTTGTTGAATCTTGTGGAAATCCAAACTGAAGTTGGATTCAAAAAAATTCTCTAAACTGAAGATTTGAAAACTGATTTCAAAATGGAGTTTTGTAAATCTAAAATATATGTTCAGTTGAACTAAATTTGAATAATTTCTCCAATTTTGCTTTAGAATTGAATTTTAGTTGGAACTTGAAATTTTACTTTAATGCCCAAAATTAGATGTTTTTTTTAAGGCTTTAAGGTTGGGTTTATTTCACTGTAAACAAATTTTGAGAATGCCCCAATTTTATTTAAAACTTCAAATCATCATGAGAAATTTTTGCTAAATTAAAATTTTGGGTATATTCAAGTTTCCCCAAAATTCAAGTCAAAATTGGATAAAATCAAAATTCTATCAAAGAAGAAAATCTTGGTAGAAATTAAGTTTAATCTCAAACTAAATTTCTCAAATTTTGGGCATAAGTCAAATTTTTATCCCAAACTAAAATTTGGCCAAATCTCAAACTAAATTTCTCAAATTTTGGGCATAACTCAAGTTTTTTTTTTTATCCCAAACTAAAATTTTGGCCAAAGTTTAAATTAAGTTGCTCAATCCAAAATGTGGGTATACTTTAATTTTTTTTGTTCCAAATCAAAATGGGAAGTTAAAATTTGATCCAAATTCAAACAAAAATTGGATGAAATTCCAAATCCTAATCCAATTTCAAATAAAATTTGGGATAGAATTTTAGCCTTGCCCCAAATTTAGATTTTGAATTAAACTAGATTCAAATCAAAATTTTATGCCAGAAAAGAAAATTAAAATATTGACTCAAATTCATATTTTGATAAATTGGCATTAAAAAAATGTGTCAAAAAAAAAAAACAATCAAAATTATGAACCAAATTCCATATTTTGATTAAATTGACACGTCAAATGGAGTCCAAATTAGGAGCATCTTAAGTTTTGATTCCAAAATAATTTTTTTCGAGATTCACACACATATTTGTGTATAAATCTCGAAAAGGGGGCATTTGTTGGAATAGAAATTTCGACCAACCCAAAATCACCACGTCATTACCCAATATTGATGATGAAATTATATTTAATTAGGGATTAATTAAATTTGCAAAGATTCCTATATTAAATTATGACAGGTTCAAATGCACTATTGGGTTCTTTGAAATTTGGAAGACAAAAGCCCAAATTGAAGGCTTAGTCCAGATGCTAGACCCAAATGCAACCAAGCCTAATTCAAAGAAGATGGCCCAAAGTCAACAAGGCCCAGTCCAAATGGCTAGACCCAAAGTCAACCAGGACCAGTCCAAATGACTAGGCCCAGAAGTCAACCAGGCCCAACAGGCTGGCCCAAGGTCAACCAGATCCAATCTAAATGGGTTGGTCCAAAATCAATTGGGCCAAGTCCAACAAGCCCAAGCCCACTTGGGGCCCATGAAGAACTCTATAAATAGAGAGCTTCCTCCTTCATTTCAGGGGGTTCAGAACTGAAGAAGCTTAGAGAGAATTCAGAAACAAAGCTCAGAAGACTCCAGAAGGCTCCTGAAGATCAAACACCATCTGAACGAAGAACACGTCACAGAAATCAAGAACACTCCAAGAATCCATTGAAGTTTCAACCTCGAGAACAAGCTATTCAGCCCTCGAGCAAAGCATACAAGTAGGAGAGAGATTCAGAGGATCAAATACTAGAGATTGTACTCACTATACTGAAATCAATACAAATACAAAGTTCATTACACGTATTAAATATATAAAAATTGACTCTCTCTACTTTTTTTTCTTTTTAAAATTTTTGTCTGTCACTCAAGATTTTTCTCTAAAATTTGTATACCTTTCTAACTTACTTTCTCTCTTATTTTTTCCTCTTTCTCTAACTTTTGTTCCTCTCTCTAAAAATTCTCCCTTTCTTACTAAATATTTTCCTGTAAATGTTTTGTCCATCTCTAACTTTTTTTGTCCTAAACTTTATGCTCTCCCAAATTTTCCTATCTTACTAAAAAGAATTTACATTTTTATTTTAGTTTTCACATTTTTTAGTAAAATAGTTAAATAAATACATAATTTATGAAGGAATATTTGGACAACTTCTTTTAATTGATAGTCGCTAGCAAGATAAAAGTTTTGTTTTTTGTGACTAACTAAAATGACAATGCAATAAGCAAAATAGAATAATGTGATGATAAATATGTTGGGATTTATGCCTTAAAGCCTTGTAATTAATGATTTATTTAATAATTAATAATAATTTTTATTATTTTATTTGTAATATAATATTATCCATTATATGAAAAATCCAAGGTTATTAGTGTAATCTTAAACAGTATGTGGTTGACATACGGAGGATCAAGTTCAAGAAATAACTTAAAGAGTCATAGTATATGGATAAGGTTGGGTGCTTTATCCTGGTAAAATTATTGATACGACCCACTTTGTAATAGTTACAAATGATTTGATCCAAATCGTTCATGTGGAGACATGTGAGTGGAGGTATCTTATACAATGAGTTTGTGTAAGACTGGACTGCGAAATATTTAATCTCTCTTTATAAATCCGTTAATTGAGAAGATTAATATTTCATCAGGATGATCATATGCGACTCGATCTTAATCCTGAGTAAGTTATGAACTTCTACCTGTGAGGGCATGTTTTTTGATTTGCATGGGTGATGGTGACTTTTGTAGCCGATTCAATATACCTAACATTTTGGAGACTTGACTAAATAGGGAGCTGGGAACATAATCTCATAAGATGAAATTCACTCATTCCCATATAGGGTAAGTAGATAAGTAGTTCCCTTAAGTGCTGATTTTGGGACTTGAACAATAGGGCCCCACCCTCTCACTGGCCCGAGAGAGACATCGTTTATGGTTGGATCATAAATAAATTGTTCATTAGAGAATCAGTAGTACTTAAGGTGCAAGATCTAATTATAGGGGTAAAACGAACTTTTGATCTAGCTATAGTTACGAACAACTCGTGAAGGAGTGTAGTGATTATATTCATGGAAACAACTTGTTCTACAATGCATAAAAGTGCAACTCTAGGTCTATAGTGGAGTGACCCTAGAGTAATGAATAAAAATTGATTAATTAAAAAGTTTAATTAATTAATTTTGTATCATTGGAGCTTATAATATGTAGGTCCATAAAGTTCTCTTGCTAACTCTCATAGTAACACTAAAAGATCAATCTAGTTGAAAGAAAAAATTGAAATGTTCAAGTTAATATTTAATATATTAAATATAAAAGAGAAAAATATATTTATTGTATTTGATACATTAAATATTAAAATAATTAATGTATATTAGATACATTAAAGAAAATATATTTATAAAATTTGAATACGATTCAAATAAATAAATATCGTAGGAGATTTGAATGAGATTCAAATAAGTATAAGATATATTTTAATATATTAGATATTAAAATATAATATTTTAACTATGGCAAAAAATTTTCCTTGGTCTCTATAAATAGAACTATTGGGTTGAGCCATTAGATATAACATACATCTCATCAATAGAGAATTAGAGAATTCTCTCTAGATCTCTTCCTCTCCAATCCCTTGTGGATTTTCTTTCAAGAGGCCCCCACAAGCTTTGGTCCTGTGTTCGAGTCATAACTAGGAAAACTTTGTGGATGATAATAATACTTGCCTGGCTTGGGCTGTGAGCTTCATTCTGTTTTGTTGTTTGTCTCTGGTTTTACGTTTTTGTTAGTTGGTTGTTTTTGTCCATTAGTTTGTTGTTCGTTTTTGGGTTTCCCCTGGCTCGGGTTGTGAGCGTTTCTCTCTGGTTTACCCTGCTCGGGTTGTGAGCTTTGTGTGTTTCATCTGCTTTTTTCTTTTGTTTCCTTGACCTCAGGCTATGAGGTCCCCCTCTTTTGCAGTAATATATCTATTTTGCAAAAAAAAAAAAAAAAAAAATTGTGGATGAGATAAAGACCCAATGCTTTCGCTGTGGAGTAAAATGTTCAAAAAAAGCCCACGTTCTAGCACTCAAGAAAGCATAAACCTCAATGTTCAAAACTATAAGAAAATCATTTATGTTATAATCATCCCAAAATCTAGATGCACCCAACAAAAGTAATCTTTAAGATGATAATGCATTCAAATTGTTTACTATAATTTTAAATAACTAATTTGTTAGAAATATAACTAAATTTTGTTGGATACTAAATTTAAAATGTTGAGATTTGAAACGTGTAATGCAACCTTTAAAAAGTTATATATACTTGACAGAATTTATTATTTAACAAAAATTATATTTACTTCAAGAAATTAATGTAAATAAAATTTGATGGCATAAGAAAAATAAAAAAGGGTAGATAATAATACTGTTGGAATAGAAATTTTGACCAATCAGAAATTGTCATGTCATTAATTAAAATTAATGACAAAATTATTTATTTAATTAGAAATTATTTAAATTTGCAAGTATCCCTAAATTAAATTAAGGCAAATCCAAATATGCAATTGGGTTATATGAAATTTGGGTCGATTATAGACAAAGCCCAAATGAGAGGCCCTAATCCAGCAAAGTCTAGGCCCAAGGTCAGCAAGGCTCAGTCCAGAAGAGTTTTGACCCAAGGTCTACCAAGCCCAATCCAACAGTCAAGCCCAAGCTCATCTGGGGGCTCTAGGGAACTCTATAAATAGAGAGTCTCCTCCTCCATTTTGGGAGTTCAAAAATTGGAGATCTCAGAGAGAATTCAGAAACAAATGTCAGAAAACTCCTTGAGCTATTGAAGATCAAACACCTCCTGAACAAAGAACACTTCCTCGAAGATCAAGAACACTTCTTCGAGACTCCAAGAATCCATCGAAGCTTCAATTTCGAGAATAAGCTCTACAGCCCTCGAGTGAAACATACAAGCAAGAGAGAGAATCAGAGGATCAAGTACTAGAGATTGCATTCCACTACATTCAAAGCTATACAAATACAAAAGTTTCATTTGCACGTGTTCTTATTTCTTTACTGAAATGCGTGCGAAAAAATACTTCTGCATCGACCAAAATAATTCTAAATTCTCAACGATTCGATGTGACACGGTTCAATATTTTCCTTACAAAGAACAAAATTTTTTAATTTTCAATATTTTTGGAAAGCGCTTTGAGTTCTTTGATAAAAGAAGAATTTTTGTTATAACTTGACATTTTGATGACTAAAAATAGACAACGTATTTATAGGCAATCATTTTTTTTTATACATGGATCGCAACCAGGGGGCGGATCTATTAAGGGGCCAGGAGGGGCACGTGCCCCTCCTTAATTTATTGATTTTTTGTATTTTAGTATACAATTGAAATGAGTACTAATCAATTAGTATTATATTTGCAATCTTGTTATCAATAATCCCCCGTCGATTCATTAGCAACAACACTCTTTGCTATGCTATAGCACTTGGGTTCGAAACTCCTTTTATTCTTCCAACTATTTTCATATATATATATATATAAGCTCTTTCAATCTTTCTTTCCTAATTCGAAAATGATTTTTCATTTATTTAATGTTTAATATATGCATTTTTGTTTATATAAATAAACTCTTTTTTATCATTTAATTATTTTTCACAAATATGTTTATTTTTCAGAATTTTAGTTTTTTTTTAATTTGATAGTTTTATTTAGTAAACTATTTTTAAAAAATTTAATGGAATAAAAATTATAATCTAATGAAGGAAAAAAAACTCATTTTACAAAAAAAGAAAAAGAAAAAGAAAACTAAATATTCAAATTTAATTCTATTTTTGGTATAATTATATAAATAATTCAGTCATATTTTTTAGGTTAAATTACAAGGTTAGTTTCTCAACCTTCAGAGTTGTCTATTTGGTCTCTAAATTTTCAAAAGTTTCTAATAGGTTCCTAAACTTTCAATTTCATATGTAATAGGTCTTGACATATTCAAAAATTTTAAAAATTAATTGATCTATTAGATATAAAATTAAATTTATGTCTAATGACCCTAAACTTTTAATTTTGTATATAGTAAATCTATGAATTTTAAAAATGGTGAATACATCAAAAACCTATGAGACTCAAATTGAAAATTCAACGATCTATTAGACATAAATTGAAAATTCAAGGATCTATTAGACACAAAATTAAAAGTATAAGGACCAATTACACATTGTTTAAAGTTGATGGCCCTATTAGATACAAACTTGAAAGTTCAAGGACATATTAGACACATTTGAAATTTCACAAGGACCAAATAGACACATCTAAAAGTTCAGGGACTAAACTTGTACTTTAACCTACTTTCTATTTAACAAACTAACATCAAACTAATTATTGGTTATAGTTTGGTAATTCATATCACTTAATTTGAATATTATGTATCAAAACAAGTACATTTCGCATCAATATGTTAAGATTATAGTTAAAACATATTTGTGCCCCCTCTGACTTAAAATCTTGGATCCGCCATTGCGCAACCATACGTGAATGGATGCACCAATTCGACCTGTAACCACCTCTACTCGAACAATCGTATCTCATTGTCATCAATTACACCTATTGAATTCAGCAAACACCTACACTTGAACAGTTGTGTCTTATTAGCAAAGGAAAAAATAGGAATTTACTAAAAATATAAGGGCAAAAGAGGAAATAAAAGATTCTCCTCCATAGCTCCATTGATATATATTATAGATTTTATATGGTAGGAGGCTAAAGTGTTACAAATTTTAAACCAAAGGGACTAAATTGTTACATACTAAATTCATAAACTAGATTGTTACAAATTTGGAAGTATAAGAACTAAGGCCTGTTTTATTACCATTTGATTTTTTAAAATTAAGCCTGTAATACTACAAACCTATGGTTTCCTTGGGTTTGCTATCTACTTTTTACATATGTTTCAAAAACTAAGCCAAAATTTGAAAACTAAAAAAAGGTAGTTTTCAAAAACTTGTTTTTATTTTTGGAATTTGGCTAAAAATTAAGTGTTTTCTTAAGAAATGTGAAAGTCATTGTAGAGAAATGATGAAAAAACAAACACAATTTTCAAAAACAATAAACAAAATGGTTATCAAACATGGCCTAAATGTTAGTGTTTTTTAACTTTAAAAAATTTTAAACTTGACTGTTTGAGATTATTAATATCATTTATTCAATTGTCAATATGAGTATAGTTCAACTAATCAAGGCATACACTCTGAACTAAGCGGCCAGAGATTTGAATCTCCCACCCCATATGTTCAAACTCCCATGACGATGATGAGCATCTACCTTTTTTTTTTTTTTTTTTTTTTTTTACAGTAAAATGTTATAAAGTCAAATAGTTGTTTTGTTTCATGAGATTAGTTGGGTATGTAAATTAACATAAATATTCATTGTTCACATGTGATTGCAACAAAGAAAGAGAAATGAGACACGTGTAATAACTTGAATTTGTATTAATTTTGTGGGTGTGGTACAATCTCTAATTTGTTCCTCTGATTCTTTCTCTTTTATATACAAATATCTCAAGGGTTGAAAGCTCGTTTACGAGCGTGCTTGTTGGTCTTTTATGATCGGCCTTTAGCTTGTTGACCTTGTTGGATCAGACTTTGGCTTGTTGATCTTTGGATCAGCCTTTGGCTTGCTGATTATTGGATCGACCTTGGGCTTATTGATTGTTGGATCGACTCTTGGCTTGTTGATCATTGGATCGACCCTTAGCTTGTTGATCGTTGGATCAGCCCTTGGCTTGTTGATCCTCTTGAAGATACGATTGAAGCCTTGGAGTCTTGTACGCTTTGAATGCCTTCGACTTGTCTTCAAAGATATTTTGGTCTTTAAAGCCATCTGGTCTTCAAAGCGTCTTTGGTCTTCGAAGAGTCTTCAGTCTTCAAGGAACGTTTAGCACCTAAGGACTTGTCTTGGAGGGTCTTTAGTTTTCCAAGAGAGTTCAGCACCTAGGGACTTCTCTTGGACTGTCTTTGGTCTTCCAAGAGTGTTTGGCACCTCAAGGAGTGTTCACCTAAGGACGATTCAACATCTAAGGACTTATCTTGAAACGTTCAGTACCTAAGGACTTTAGGGAGCATTCAACACCTAAGGGCTTTGGCCCTTTTTGCTCTCAATTCTCTCTGAGTTCTCCAGAGAATAAGATTTCTGAACCCCTTCAAGTGAAGGAGAGCTTCTTTATGTTGGGATTTATGCCCTAAAGTCTCTTAATTAATGATTTATTTAATAATTAATAATAAATTTGATTATTTTATTTGTAATATAATATTATCCATTATATGAAAAATCCAAGGTTATTAGTATAATCTTGAACAGTATGTGGTTGACATACGAGAAGATCATGTTCAAGAAATAACCTAAAGGGTCATAATATATAGATAAGTGATAAGCCATAGAATTAAGGCTTATTTAACTCCCAATTGCTTAAAATATTCTTGTTTTGTCTTAAGACCAATTGAAATTAGTTTAAAAATTGTTCAATTTAAGAGAGAAATGAATATGGTGGCATTTGGAATAAAGTCTAAATAAGTTGGTCTTGGTTGCAGGGAATATGGAAAATGCTAATTCGAAATTGCAAAATCAGATTCTGCAATCTGTGACAGCATGGAAGGGTCAAGAACTATCGATAAACTTGGTGCAAGAAAAGAAACCCATTTATGGGAAGCTAAATTACCGCACGAATTGGGGAAATTGGAGCGCAATTTTTGGCTGATTTCAACCTTAGGAAGATCTACAAAAGAAGGAGAAAAGAAGGGCAAAGGGGATCGAATTTTGGAAGAGGAATTTAGCTCGTAGGTTTTCAATTCTCTGTTTTTACTGCAGAACGTATTTTTCTTTTTTTAGTTGAAGAATTCAATTTCAGTCTTAGTTTTCTTCAGTTTTCTACTTGTATTATGGGAATTGCTTGAAGTGCAGTCTCTGTTCTCCATTCAATTTCTTCTTGTTTAAGTGTAAGCTTTAATTCAATCTTTGTTCGTGGGTTTTATTCACGTTGTCACTCTGTTTTTTTTTTTAGAAAAATTCTGCTCTGTTTTTGTCCGAAAGATAAGCTAATATCTGCCCGTTCCTTCTCGAATTTCTAATCCAATTCCAGGCAAGCTGGGACTGTTAAGATTCATCAATTCCTAGAAATAGAGAAGGGATGAAGTCAATTGGAAGAGAGGAGAAACTCGAGTCTGTTCTAGAAATTATTTTTGTCGATTAACTTCTGCTTTGCACAAGAAAATTTCTATCTTGTACTTGTTAATTGCAAGGAAGCTTGACTTTGTTGTTCTGCTAATTGGGTACTGTCATTCACAATTTGTTTCATCATGAAGTTAATATTTTGAGTGGAAATCAATAGCAAATTGCCTTTCAATTCCTATTCATAGTGAAAAGTTTGGAGGCTTATGTAGCTACTGTATAGCATTATGTTGGCTATTTTACCCAAGTACTTTATCAATTCATTTAGTTTTAATTATCAGTAGCAAACTTTATTCAATTTTCTTTAACATGATGTTTCTTTCAAAAATTAGTTTTACGATTTTCATCTTCACTATGAGCTAATACTTCTTAGGGGGTTCAAGAATGTGAATTCTCTAAGAAGTAAATGTAGCCAAAATTTCAATAAAAACAAGCCTACATCTCAATTGTTTGTTTGTGTTGAATAAATTTCCGTTGAGATCCTAGATAGACCAACTAGGGTAGCAACTCAAGCTTAGATCTAATACCGATAGGGTTAGTGATAAGCGGATTTCACACAAATGATGGAGAAAAAGAGCTTAGACATAAGTCATTCCTTACCCTAGACATAGGGATTAAGGACTCCAAAACCCATAAAATTGTGAGCCGAATTATCTAAGATAGAGGGACTATAGACATATAGGTCTCTCACTTAGCCTCCTAAAACCCTAAATTCAAGGTGAATAGGAGATGCAATTTTGGTTTACAATTGAGTGTGGAGTAGGTTGGAATTGTAATTTTGGCTTGCAATTAAAATTTAGGGCAATGACACTCTTGAGCCCCATTTTTATCCAAGTTCCCTTTGAATTTTCATTCACTTAGTTTATTTAATTTTCTCTTAATTATTGCCAATTCTAGATTCTGCAATTCAATTATGCAATTTTTCGTTATTTCAATATTTTCATTTCTTGATTTTGCAATTAGATTCTGCAATTTTTCTTAACACACAAACCCAACCTTATTTTTGTAATTTTAGTTTTCTAGTTGCAATTTTTTTTACACTTTTCTTACAACATTTTTGTTACTCTGTTCCCTTGGGATTCGACACTTGGTACTTGCATACCATTTATTATTACTGCGATCGCATGCGCTTGCGTGTACAATCGATCAATAAGGTTGCGTGCCTTATCTTGGTAACACTATTAATATGGCCCACTTTGTAATAGTTACAAATGATTTGATTCAAATCGTTCATGTGGAGACATGTGAGTGGGGGTATCTTATACAATGAGTTTGTATAAGATTGGACCACAAAATATTTAATATCTCTTTATAAATCCGTTAATTGAGAAGATTAATATTTTATCAGAATGATCCTATGTGACTCGATCTTAATCCTGAGTGAGTTATGAACTCCTGCCTGTGAGGATTTGTCCTTTGATTTGCATGGGTGAGAGTGACTTTTGTAATTGATTCAATATGTCTACCATTTTGGAGACTTGACTAAATAGGGAGCTGGGAACATAATCTCACAAGATGAAATTCACTCATTCTCATATAGGGTAAGTAGATGAGTAGTTCTCTTAAGTGCTGATTTTGAGACTTGAACAATGGGACCCCACCCTCTCATTGGCTCGAGAGAGACTTAGTTTATAATTAGATTATAAACAAATTGTTCATTAGAGGATCAGTGGTACTTAAGGTGCAATATGTAATTATAGGAGTAAAACAGACTTTTGACCCAACTGTAATTATGAACAACTCGTGAAGGATCAACTTGCATGTAATGATTATATCTATGGACACAACTTGTCCTACAGTGCATAAAAGTGCAACTCCAGGTCTATAGTGGCTACTTATGGTTAATGAATGAAAATTAATTAATTAAAGAGTTTAATTAATTGATTTTGTATCATTGGAGCTTATAATCTGTATGTCCATAAAGTCCCCTTGCTAACTCATAGTAACACTAAAAGATCAATTTAGTTGAAAGAAAAATTTGAAATGTTCAAATCATATATATTAAAGATATAAGAGGAAAATATATTTATTGTATTTGATATATTAAATATTAAAATAATTAATGTATATTAGATACATTAAATAAAAGATATTTATAGAATTTGAATAATATTCAAATAAATAAATATCGTAGGAGATTTGAATGAGATTCAAATAAATATAAGATATATTTTAATATATTAGATATTAAAATATAATATTTTAATTATGGTAAATATTTTCCTTTGATCTCTATAAATAGGACCCTTAGGTTGAGCTATTAGACACAACACATATCTCCTCAATAGAGAATCGGAGAATTCTCTCTAGACCCCTTCCTCTCCAATCTCTTGTGTATTTTCTTTCAAGAGGCTCCCACAAGCCTTAGTCCTGTGTTTGAGTCATAGCCAAAAAGATTTTATGGAGGAGATAAAAATCCGCTAGAAATATCTTCATATTTACTCCAAATAAGTTTACTTAACTTTAATTTTTAGTTTAATTTTAAATAAAATCAAAGATGATCTAATGCTTCCGCTGCGAAGTGAAACGTTCATTCCTTCACTTTATTTATAGAGCTTTCCATGGGTATGTGGGTTTGGATCATAATGACCTTTTGGCCCAACCATAGACTTAGGCTTTGGTTGGCTTTCAGCTTAACCATTTGAATTTGAGTTTTATTTAACTTTGAACCAAATTCCATATAACCAAATTTAACAAAATTAATGTAATTGTTTGATCAAATTATCATAATGAAGACATGTGACCTTTTAATATTTAGAATTTGTCAATTTTTGTCTTCAAATTAAATTTGGGACACATGTCAATTTATAATTGGTCACAAATTTAATTATTTGTAGTTTTGTCATTAATTTAGAATAGTGACATGACAATTGAGAATTGACCGAAATTTCTCAGGCAACACTCATAACACATAGAAAAAGAAGAATTAAAAGTTTAAGATTAGAATTGACTAATCGGGCCAAATAAAATATAAAAATTAAAAAAATTCCCTAAACATAAATAAAATATTCATTACTCTCTCTTATGAGTTGTTATTCATGTTATATATATTTCCTTAAATATATATATGTGAATTCGTATCAACAACTGGGCATTTGGTCTAGTGGTATGATTCTCGCTTTGGGTGCGAGAGGTCCCGAGTTCGATTCTCGGAATGCCCCCTTTTTCAATTTATTATTTATTATTATTATTTTCTAAAATTAATACTGTTTTAGTTCGTTCTCGGAATGCCCTTTTCTTTTTTAATGTACTTTCATTTTTTTTTATTATTATTTTTTAAAATTAATACTGTTTTAACTTTCATTTTCCTTTGGAGTTAACTGCAGTTGATTTTTAATTGCGACGAGTTTGGTTTTTATATTTGGATGGTCTCAAAACTTGCCTTTTCTTTGGAACAGTCAAAAGTTGCATCTTGGTCTAACTATTTTGTTGCAATTAAAATTAGGCATAAAATTAATATATAGTAATTTTAAAGTTATTTTATTTTGTTTTCAATTTAATTCCAATAGAACATAGTTGACTTTATATTATAATGAATATATTTGAGAACTTAACTCATGAATTGTAGAGGAACATAGGTTATTGTGTTAAGCAATATTTTAATCTTATATATAATATTCATTCTGATTAAAAAAAAATTCAATAATTGCAAACTTTAAAAACATTTTAAGAATTGCAAACTTTAACCACATTTTAATCGATTTCTCAAAATTCTTAATTTTGTTTGTATATATAATTGAATTCACATTTCACATTCGTATAGCTATTTGATATTTTAAACATTATGTTGCTATAATAATTAATTAACATGTTTGAATTACCTGTGAAAAAATGTTTTTTAAAAATGCATTTACTTTTAAACATTTTTTTATAAAAACCATTTTAAAAAAACACTCCTATATTTGGTTACATTTTCTCCAAAGTGCTTTTATACACAAGTTTGTTTGATTTGCTCTACACTCAAAATGCTTATACTAATGTCAAATTACAATAAAAGACAGCTATTAAACATTCTGAACTAATATATTCAAATTTGTATTTAAAACACTCATATGTATGACCAATTGACTACCGTCGGCCACCATCAGAGGAGGTCGCTGAATTTTTCATCGGAGATGCGCTGGAGTGGTCGCTGAGGTGGTCGTCAGTGGTGGTTGTCGAGGCTATCGCTAGAGTGGTCGGTCGCTAGGGTGATCACTGGAGTGGTCAGGTTGCTGAGGTGGTTGGGTCACCGGAGTGGTCGTCAGCGATGGTTGTCGAGTGTTTTGGTTGACGGGGTGGTCGTCGGGTAGTCATCGGTGGTGGTTGTCGAGTGGTTCGGTCGCTGAAGTAGTCATCGAGGTGATCAGGTCGTCAGAGTAGTCACCGAGTGGTCGTTGGCAGTGGTTACCAAGTGGTTGACAGTTGTCGTTGGTAATGGTTGCAGGGTGGTTGGCAATGGTCGTCAGGTGGTCGTTTGCAGTGGTTGCAGGGAGGTCGGTTCGTCGGGGCAATCAATTCATCGAGGGTGGTCAAGTCGTCGTTGGGGTTGTTGGGTTGCTGGGGCAGTTAGGTCATCGGGAATGGTCATGTCGTCGGGGTGGTTGGGTTGCTCGGGGTGGTCACGTGATGGTCGCATTGTCGGGGTGGTCGCAGTGCTTAGCTGGTAGTGTCGCTGGGGTGGTCAAGTGGTTGGGGTGTTCGGGTCGTTAGAGTGGCTAAGTTGCTGGAATGGTTGGGTTGCTCGAGATCATTGAGTCGCCAAGTGGTTGAATTTCTCGGGTGGTCAGGTTGCTTGGGGTGGTTGCATAGTAGTGGTGGTCATGTCGCTGGGGTGGTCGAGTCATCATGGTGATTAGGCTGCCGGGATGGTCGGTTGCTTGAGTGATCAAGTTGCTCAAGGTGGTTGTGTCGTCAGGGTTTTCAAGTCGTTGGGATTGTCGAGTTGCTCGAGTGGTTAGGTTGCTCGTCATGTGATTGGGTGGTCAGGTCGCTAGGGTGGTCAGTTTCCTTGGGTGGTCAGGTTGCTTGGAGTGGTCGGATCCCCGGGGTGGTCAGGTTGTTTGGGTGGTTGTGTTGCTTGGGGTGGTCAGGTTGTCGGGGTGCTCAGGGTGGTCGGGTTGCTCAAGGTGGATAGGGGCGTTGGAGTGGTTAGGTCGTTGAGGTGGTTAGGTCGCAAGAGTGGTCGTCAACGGTGGTCAGGTCGTCAGAGGTGGTTGTTAGCAATGGTCTGGTGGCTGGAGTGGTCATCTGAGTTGTCGCTGGCAGTTATCGTTGGAGTTGTCGTCATCAGGGTCGCTGGAGTGGTCATCGAAGTTGTCACCAACAGTGGTCAAGGCAGTGGGAGGTAGATAGTGGAGTAGTGTGAGGGTTTTTTTTGTCATTTTCATATATCATGAAAATTTGGTAGGAATTACAAGTTAAACACTTAAAAACATGTTTTCTAAAATTGGTTTCAAGTGTTTATCTTAAAATGACTTATTTTTCAAACTCATTTTTGAAAAAGCCATTTTGAGTAGTTGTCAAACACAACAAATTTTACATAAATGATTTTTTTTTTCAAAATTAAACACTTAAAAAGTTAAACCAAACACACCATAAAGTATTTAACTTTAAAAATAAGTTTCCCAATAATATTAAAGATACATAATACTAAATTTCACAATTTGAAAAAGTTTACTAGGGAGAACTTTAAAGTGCTTACTTATCTGGAATGGAACGAAAGAATAGAAATAATTTCTTGTCATTCTAGATGTCATGTAGAAAGTATGAATATAATTCTAAAATTTGAAGGTATAAGATCTCCTAAAATAAGATAAAGAATCTTATTTTGATTTTTAAATTTATGGTCTGTAAAACTTTCATTTCCATTCCATTAAGTAAACAGGGCTAAGGATGATACATTTTTCTTCTATACTAGTTAATGCTTTTTTAAAAGGTTAAATTACAATTTTAGTCTCTATAGTTTGGAAAAAACTAGAATTTAGCCCCTATGGTTTTAAAATTTAGACTTTTGTCAGTATAGTTTGATAAAACCTCACAAATAATCCTTATAGTTTGATAAAATCCTCATAAGACTAAATTCTAACTTTTTCAAAATCATAGGAACCAAATTTGTAATTTAACTTTTTTTTAAAAATTCAGGAATTTTCTTCATTTAGTTTAAAGTTCTACCTCAATTTTGCTTGTAATAGTAAAATTCTTTTATATCTTAATAATCTTGCTCGTAATATTTGTTAAAATAACTCCAAATAATCAAAACTTACGGATGATAACTATGTAAGTGATACATAAAAATTTATAGGATTCCAACTATAAAAACATGACAAATATAACTATATTTCAATATCAGTAGCTAATCCTATAAAACATGACAAATATAACTCTATTTCAATATCAGTAGCTTTTCGAGAAGGTTATCCCTCTCTTCAAATCCGACACTGGACTATTTCTCAAAATAATTAATTCGTATTAGTACTTTCGCAAAGCATTTGGGTAAGTATTAAGGATTCAAGATCACCCAAGAAATATAATCTCTTGTTGATCTTTAGAAAGTTTTGCTGAAGAAAAGTCCAAGCTAAAAGCAACTTTACAAACATCATTACCTAGCACATAAGAATAAGATAGTAGAACATACATGGATAAACAGAGATGAATTTAGTGATTACATATCAAAAGGCCTCCCATCCTCTCCATACATGAACATTTTCATCCAAAATCCAATAACATTTTCTCCATACATGAACATTTTCATCCTCCATACATGAACATTTTCATCCAAAATCCAGTAACATAGTAATCCTTCCAAAGTGCCAACATGGCAAATGAAGCCCCTCTCTATTGACTCTACTCCTACACTAAAATGATGGATAATCAAATTTACAATTCCTGCTTTAGCAGATCAATCTTCAAATTAGAACCAAGATATTAACCTCCCAACAACCTGAGTCAACTCCCTGATCTTCCCATTTGCTTGATAGCATTAATCTGATAGGAGATGCCTACCCAGCTCTCTCTCCTACCTTCCACTGTTAGACGTCTGAGCAAAATCGAAGTTTTCTTCAGCTAGAAACTTCAAAACTCAAACTCATCGATAGATGCCTTCTTCCTGAAAAAGAGCACGGAACAGTGCTCGAGAGTTCTCTAGAACAAGAAAATATATAAAAAAAAAAAGAAGAAAGAAATAAACGGAATCAACTGGGGCTGCTCTCATTTTACATGGAGATGAATACTTCCCATTCTCTAAAGCAAAATTTGTCTTTAACTTTGGAAGAATCCAGATTGCCTGTTCTCCCTCTCTTTCATACATTAACCTGCATTTTTCTTGCCCAAATCTCTAGGTGATCTTCTAAGTATTGCTGTTTCTCTCTCGATGCCATTCTTGTCATGTTTCTTTGGAGTGTTTGTTCCTCCATTTATATGAATCACACTGCTTTCCTTGTGTGTCGATAGGCCATTTTGACTAGCAACTTTACTTCCATTATCTTCGGGCATGTACCTATCTATGTTTACCTGAGCATCATTTTCGGTCGTGTTTAACTTCCTTGGAGATCTTCGTACAATAGGTGGGGCCTCACTTTTCAGATTACTCTTCTTCTGTATGTTTGCAGCCTCATTATTTTCAAGACTAATCACTTCCACTTCCATTTTGGGGGATTTACAATCATGAGATGGGTCAATTCTTCCAGAAGCAGCAACATTATCAGTCTCCCTCTTGACGTTATTAAGATCAACATGGTCATTAATATTAGGGGGAAGAGAAGCAGGATCTAATTCAAATGATCCTTTCGGAACGCCTTCTCTTTCCTTTCCTGTCATTCTAAGCGAAGGAATTTGATGAGAAAATCTGTACAACTCATTAGGTGCAATCTTGAAGGAGTTTAGTCTATGCTTCTCAGTAGTCTGAAACAAGCAGACAAACCCTTTGACCTTATCCATGTAAGCAACTGAGATGCCAACATCCTCGACATAATCTGACAAGATTTCAACAAATTCATACTCAAAAGCTATATGTTTTTCAGGTTCAGAGCTCCATCTAATATCCCAGTTCTTGAAAAGAGCCCAAGTTTCTCCTTTTCTGGGATACATCAAGTAAGCATTCCTCAATCCCCGTTTGGGGCAATGTACCAAATGAGAGAACATGGGAAGATCAACAGTTTCCTCAGTGTCTCCTAGAGTATACTTGCCACATGCAACCGGCAATTCTGCATCGGTCCAATCAATTTCATCTTTGTCATCAGGATTTGGTTCGAACCAAGTAATCTGGAGCTTGAATGCAGGGGAGAACACTTTTCTAATGCGGGCATAAAATCTTGGCATGCCGTCGATGGTATCGTATATAGCCCATACCTGATTGACTGCAAAACAATCTTCCATTTTATCCTTATCAAAATCGCTAAACTCAGGATCAGCACATACCAAAACTTGTACTCCTTTCACATCGTTTTTCTCTGTCTCAACATCCTCAACTTTGGATTTTTTATCATTTTGATCTGACATGTTTTTTCCTTCTCTCATTACCTTCAGTTCCTCACATTTGGGTTTTGTGTTGGGCAAGACTTTCGGATGGGGGGAAGGTACTTTACGTTTGATGCCCTTGTTGTGACCATCAACAGTACCATTACCAACTGAAGATTTGTCAACTTTAGATGCTGCAACATCTGCAGTTGCATCTTTCATCTTCTCTTTCAAGTCCGTAGATGATTCACTGCCCCTTGACTTCTTTGGACTCTGTAAATTATCATCATCATCACTTAAATATTTCTTGTATGAAACATGGTTCTTGGTCCTCAAAGATTTCCTTTGACAACTGCCTTTGCTCCGGCCGGGATTCATTTCAAATACATCGTCATCTTCAACTTCTTGGGCATTTTCAGAATTGTTGCCAGGTGTCACAGCTGACTTTCGTTGTCTCTTCCTATTTTCACTCTTGGGAGCTCCTTTTTCCGTGCTTGTCGCTGCATCGGACCTGGACTTTTCTTTCCCAGTCATTTCTGCCTCTGATTTGGGCTTAACACTACCACCCTGTCCATCTTGGACATCCCCATGTCGTGCCTTCTGTTTTTTTCCAGCTTTAGCATTCAAATCATTCCCAGCAGTGCAATTTTCTCTTGACACTCGTTCAACCCCAGCAGATCTATCCTGAGATTTCTTATCAGAACCATGTTTGTTTTGTGCAGCTGATTTTGAGGGTCCTGACTCGGGAGCTACTTTCTTATGAGGGGCGTGACCTTGGTGGGATGGTGGAGGCATACTTTGGTTATTCAAATCATGAGAGATAAAACCTCTGCCACAATTCTGGCAACGCAACATCTTATTAAGATAACATTTGAGGTACTGATACCTCACATTACAAAATGGGCAGCAAGTCCAAAAAGCCTGCGGTGGTGGTGGTGGTGGTTTATAAGAATTCCTTCCAGAGAAATGTGAGAAAGGAACACTTGAGTAACCATTCGCAGTTCCACTCTCTTGCTTGTTCATCGTTGCACATCCGTTCGACTGATCATGAGATGGCTTGGAAGGTGCAATATTTCTTCTTGCAGCTCCACACTTCATGTCGAATAACTTTCGTTTTGACTGATCAGAGAGCAGCCTGTTGGCTTCACCAACCAGTTTGAAAGCAGCTTCTGCACCAGCAAACTTGTTCTTATCTGGGTGGAGTAACAGTGCCAGCTTCCTGTATTGCTTTTTGATAGTTGTTTCATCTGCTGATTGTTCTATTTGAAGAATCCCATACCAGTCATTTTCAGATCCATATATTCTATTCTGAGATGAACAGTGAATCTCACATACCGTTAGCAATTGAGTAATGTTTTCAAGTGTAGGAAAGAGTCTATGTGCTGTCTGAGCCATCTTCCTTGCCCCAATAAAATCACTGATTTCCAGCTTCTTCTCAGCAATTTGCATAGCCTTGATGGCCTCTTCCTTATTGCACTCCATTACTACCAAGTTCAAGTATTAACCATTTAAATTTTAAATCACAGAGGACGCTGGAAGAACGGATTTCTCTACTCACGCTGCTGACAGTCCCTCAGTGCCAAAAGTCGATAGTTTCAATCTGCATTAAACTAAGCCAGTAAACTTATAATAACATTTCCCAAAAATTTTTAAAAACAAAGATGTATGTCAATCTTCATGATTTGAAGTGCAGAAATGAAATTAAGTTTCCAACAGACAAAAGAATCTTACCACCATCACAGTTGGACAGACTGAAATAAACTTGAAACAAATTATGACATCTCAATCAAAGGGATTGGAGCTACAACACATCCATGAGTGCAGAGAATCCTAATACTTGAAATTAATATCTGCAAATACAGTTCAAATATGAAAAATCAGAACCAGCAAGTGAATGGAAAATATATGAGCAAAAAAGCAGAAATACAAGCAAAAATGAAATTTGGAACTCCAAAACAATCACAAGCATTTATCTTTTTCATATTTGTTCTTTACTTATTCATTATGATTGTAGGTTATTCACACAGTCAATATCTAATTGGCTAGGATTAAGATGCTCCTCAGACAGAACATAAGCACAAGTTTCTAAAACTGAATCTCATTCCTTAATGAAGAATGCATTTCCATTAGAAAATTACTTTTTTATTTAAAAAACTATAGTAACTGGTGAGAACAATCCAAACATTCAGTCAACCTCACACCACAGTACACAGTCGACGCATACTCCAGGCTCAACTCTCTACAATCATCATTCATAATGACATCTCAATTCTTTCTGCAAATTATAACCAAAAAGGATAAAGAAATTAACTCTCCCAAGTTCCAATGACCAAAACGCCTTATTCAATGCAAATGGAAAAATTAGTTACCTATATGGTACACACAGTATTATCAAATTCAGAATTAAAGAGTTCAGTGAGGATGTTCCGCTATAACTTAGAAGAAAAAAACAGTGAATCCATAAGGGTTTATTTGGTATGCAATATGGATTCTGTTTTATATTTTCAAATTCACTAAAGCAAATATGCGTTTGGCAGATTTGTTATTGAAAACTGTTTTTGAATTATGTGATCCAAAGTAGTGAAAAATCTGAAAACAACATTTTTATATTTTTAGTGTATCCAAACTTTGAATCTAAAATTTTAAATGCAGAATTACATTTTAAAAAGGGATTGATAAATATAATATTTTATGTTATAAAATCATTTTATTTTTGTTAAGTTAAAATATGGATGATATAATATATTATAAATTATATGATATTGTAGAATAATAATTATACAAAATTTATAACATAAAACATGTTCATAGTAATTAATTAATAATAGTTGAGGCTAAACCTAATATTTTTGGTTTATATATATATTATCAAACACATTTTGAACAATTGTTAAATTGGGATCTAGTTTTTAAATCTACTACCAAACATATATCTGAAAACACTGAAAACATGAAATACAACTTTGATTTTCATTGAATCCATTGTTTTCAAATTTCTATTTTCAGATCACCAACCAAACGCATCCTAAAATACTATCAATGTTTTTAAAGAAGAAAGCATAATAGCCCTCCGAGGACAATGAGCCCAAAAAAATAAAGTACTTAAGCGAGATGAAGCATGAAAGAGAAAATAAAGGATCAAGTCTTGTGAATCTTTTTTTGGTAAGAAACTGCACTTCCATTGAGAAAAATGAAAGAAAATACAAGGGCATACAAAAAACCAAGCCCCACAAAAGAACGTCCCAAAAACTACACAAAGGGACTCCAATCCAACAAAATCAAACCAATATCATGACTACGAAAAGGCCTAGTGACCGACGCCCACAACGAGGCATTAAACCTCACCAACTCCTAAACCTCGTCACAAGACCGCTCAACCTCTCTAAAAATTCTACTATTCCTCTCAAGCCAAACCCCCCACAACACTGTAAAGAAACTTGCATGATGCAAAATAGTGCCCTTCTCATGAAAATGTGAGCCAAAGAGAACCTCCTCAATTATTGCAAAACAATCCCTATGCCAAACCAAACAAAAATTAAAAGAATCCAACCAACGGGCCAAAAGGGACTAGAAAAACAGGCAACCGCACAAAAGATGATACAAATTCTCGGCCTGACGCCTACAAAGGATGCACCACTGCGGGAACAACACAAGAGAAAAATGTATCTGGATGTGGTCCAAAGTGTTGACTCTCCCATGTAAAACCTGCCACACAAAACATTTAACATTCCTAGGGATTTTCACCTTCCAAAGAGAGGAGAAAGCAGAGACAGAAAGAGGGGGGGGGGGGGGGGGGGAAAGGCCTGACAACAACCGAAAGAAAGAACTGTAAGAGAATCCCTTAGAAGAATCCAGGGTCCAAAACCTAACATCCCTCCCACCACGCCTTGAAGAATAGAAAGAAGATGCACAACATCCAAGGCCTCTCTATCAGAGAGATGGCGAAAAAAAACTCAAGAAAAGCGAGTAGGAAGGGTCAGAGGATGGGAGGACAGAAGCCACAAAATGTAAGTTCTTGCTCGATAAGATATATAAGCATGGAAACAACTCTCTTAAGGGGCTTCTCACTCACCCACCAACAGTGTTTTTAAAGGCTCAAGGCGCAAAACAAGGCGCGGGCTTTTTTTTGTAAGGCACACAATATATAAAAAGCCATAAAAAATGTATATATACATGTAGCAATGCCTTGAATTTGTTATCAAGCGTTTCAAATGACTAAGTACGGGGGTCTCGCTGACCGGTCAGCGAGTCGGGGCCAAGGGGCAAAGCACCCTAGTGGGGGTTCGGGGGCAACGCCCCCGAAACCTAAGAGAAGCCCTTGCATTTAGAGGTTTTACAATTTTCTTTTAAATAATAACTAACCTAAACCCATAATTTGGACTTAAAAACTTAAAAAAAAAAAGAAATTCAATAATCCCTAGAGGTGCGTGGGGCGCGCGTTTCAGGGGCTTCATGGAAGGCGCGCGCCTAGGCCGCGCCTTCTTACCAACGCCTTGCCTCTTCGAGGCGAGGCGCTTCACATGCGCCTCGCGCCAAGGCGCGCGCCTGGGCGCGCCTTTTAATACAATGCCCACCAATATTCTCAATAGACACTCGAGCCATCCCCAATACTACAGTTAACAAACAAAGAAAAAGAAGGAAGGCCAAGGGCACTCAAGCCATCCCCTTTCAACCCGGGTTTTAAAAATGCACCTAGAAAGTAGAAGGCCCATTTAAGGGCACCTAGCTCCCACACTTCAGATAAAGACCGATACCCTCATTGAGGCGTGTACCACAGCAGGCCTAAGTTTTTTTTCCCCTAAGAAATTAATAAAATATGTTCTGAAAACCCTCATTTCCCAAGCAACTACTTACAAAAAAATCCCTAATTTATAAAATGTGTCATTAAATTATTATTCATAATACTATATATATTTTTTCATATTAAAAAAATTATTTATATTTTTCTATTGTACCCTCTGACAAAAAGAAACCCTTGCTTTTTCGCACTTCATACTTAAGCACCAAAGGGCTCTTGCACTTCAATGTACCTAGTGCTTTGAAAAACACACTTTCAACTACAAAGAGTCCACCAAATTATCACCAAATTATTTCAAGTACCTACAATATGAAACTATCATCACCTAATTTGATTATATTATTATTAAATTTGATTTTAATAAACCCTAGTTTTCACTGTCAAAGCATGTTGCACCTTGCACCTAGCTGCAAAGTGCGCTAAGACACGTGCTTTTGAGGAATTCTTAAAACAATGAATACTATAGAGAAAATTTGTTCTTTAAACTCTCGCCACTTCAACTCAACTAAGAATTAGTAAGGCTCTTCCTAAAAGACCCACCATCTGTTAGATTTCAAACCATTTTTACCGGCTCAAATTCAAAATCAACCTTCCATCTGCTTGAGGAAAGCATTAGTACTAATGTTCTTCATAACATCAAATTTTTTTCCTCCTTTAGTAGCTATAATTTTGTTATAGATTCTCTTTTACACTTTATTTTCCTGGCATTAACAGCCTAGAAACTAATGACTTCCTTTATTGACCATAAAGAAAAATCTCTAAACTAGATCAAATTCAACTGAGTTAATCAACTCCCCCATTCACCAAAACAACATAATAATTCAGCAGTAACCAAAACACCATCCAAAGTTCAACTTCTTACCAAAAACACAGCGATGAAAACAAATCAATAGCACAACAAATTTAAGAAATCAGCATCAAGAAACACGTAAGCCTAAAAATGGGCAGCCAAATACGAATTAGAAACAACAAACAGCAGAGCAAGCACAAACAAAAGCTAAAATATCGAAAAAGTTGAGTAAAGAAAAGCAAATACAGAAGGCCCAAATCAATAAACATGACAGAAACAAGAAAATAAACAAATTAAGCAAGAAGAAATGGGATTTACTCAGGAAATGAAAAGAAAACCCTAGAATTGAGCCTCGAAGCAAGAAGAAAGAGAAGTAGAGAAGGAGGGAGGGAGTTACCGAGAGTTCAAAATTCGATTGGGCAGAGAAAGACAACGACGAGAGAGAGAAGAGAGGGAAAGTGCCGCGGGAAAAGTGAAAAATTTTGGGGGGAAGAAGGAAGTTAAATAGCGCCCCACGCTCCAGTTTTCTCTGTGAAACTCGGCTGTGGTGTGTCTTTCTGTCTTCTACTCCAAAATGTTCATTTTTTTCGTTCTTTTCATGCTCTTTTATACCATGCTTTTTCGAGGCCCAAGCCCAACCTATCTTATGAAAAATAGCCGAAACTTTCATAAATTTCAAATATTACCCATCAATTTTTGTGGTAGATTTTGACTATTTTTTCGTCCATCTTTGCCCTCAAACAATTTCGTATATCATTTTTCTTTTAAGAAAATCAATTTATATCCCTAAACTTTAGAGAGTTTGTCAATTAAAACCATATAATTATATCCATTAAAATCATGAACCTTCATAAGTGTATTAGTTTACACTCTTTGTTACATTATGTTTGAAAACTGTTAGTTCGCACGTGTAGGGACGTGTAATTGTATCAATTAAACCCCATAAAGTTTTATCAATGAATCAATTTAGACATTGCATTTGAAAATAGTCCATACATCAATTCTTACACATAGGTAGACTTCTTCAAATGTTGAGTTAACAAAATGAGCAATTTTCATTTTCTCTTCTATTTTTCTCTACCAATTTAGAAAGAATTATGTAAATTTTTTTCCTATTTCGGGAAGATTTTTGGAGAAAAATAACGTTATTTAAGTACATTTGAGTTGATTTTAAATGGAATCAAGTGAAATAGTTCTAGAGACATTTGTTCCATGAAAATGATATAATGTTTGTGCAATTTGGATGACATCACTAATTCGAGTATTAAAATTTTATATTTTTTGTAATTTTATCGATGAATTAATCGATGTCATCCAAATTGAATAAATATTTTATCATTTTCATGGAACAAATGCCTTTAGAACTATTTTCACGTGATTCAATTTAAAATCTCAAATTTACTTAAATAACATTGTTCTTCTCTAAAAATCTTACTGACATAGCAATATATGTGTGTGTGTGCGCGCACACACTTCATTCTAAATTGGTAGAGAAAAATAAAGGAAGAAGAGAAGATAAAACATTACTCATTTCATTAATCTGACAAATGAAGAAGTCAACACATGTATGAGAATTGATGCATGAACGATTTTCAAA